>BTCW01000008.1:23140000-33140000 GCA_033239725.1 Echinochloa phyllopogon | reverse complement strand
CAATGGGTCCCTGTCCGCGACTGGTAGCAGATAGTTCAAGCCAGCGGGCGCCTGCATGCTCTTCGCCGCATCGAAATCGCCTGACGAGGCGGCGAATCCTGACTGGCTGTTGGATTCTTATAATACACCTCGTTTGGATGCCATAGAGAATTTTTAGCTAGATTATATAATCTTTAGGTGATACAAACATACTTTAAATATATTGTAAAGGCAAGGACATTGATGTGATCTAATAGACGGTAATTGTTTTGGTGGAGAAAGGAGAAACAAATCTTATTAATCTTTTGGCGGAGGAAGAAGAAACAAATCTTATTAATAGACGGCAAGTACATTTAATTGTTTTTATCACCGGCAACATTTGATCCTAAAACTCAAAGTCTGGAGGAAGAAGAAACAAATTCTTATTAAGGTGCAAATTTGAATCAGTTGGCATAGTTTGTGGGGGTTAAATATATAAACTAAAAAAATAGGGTTATCGAGTCTTTAGCGACACATAATGAGAACCCTATTTGTACTTCACTTCAATGGCCCTATTTAGTTCCCCATCACATCACCAAACTTCCAAAAATTCTCTCTCCAAACTTCACTATTCACCTATCACATCAAATCTCTCTCCTCGTGCATGGAGTACTAAACGTGGGTAAATAGAAAAACTAGTTACATGATTTTGATGTACACGACGAGGTGAATCTTTTGAGCCTAGTTAGGTCATGGTAGGACAATGTTTACCACAAACAAACGAAAAGTGCTACAGTACGCTATAATGTCCGACGTGACATTTTCACCAAACTTTCTCTCCTTAATTTTGAAACTAAACACACCCAATGTAAAAAGGTGAAAAGAAAATTGTTCTACTGGTACCGCAATAATGGTAGACGACATGAAGACAAAGGCAGTGTTTAGTTCCTCAAAAAGTGAAAGTAAAGTTGGATGAAAATGTCACATCGAATACTATAGCGTACTGTATCACTTTTTCGTTTGTTTGTGGCAATCATTGTCCTATCATGAGCTAACTAGGCTCAAAAGATTCGTCTCGTCGTGTACATCAAAATCATGTACTTAGTTTTTTTATTTACCTACATTTAATGCTCCATGCATGAGGAGAGAGATTTGATGTGACAGTGAATAGTGAAGTTTAGAGAGAGAAAGTTTGGGGGAAGTTTTGGAAGTGAACACCGCCAAAACTCCCACAACAGATATTGAGACCCTGTTTAGTTTATAGTCACATCACCAAACTTACAATAATTCTCTCTCCAAACTTCACTATTCACCTATCACATCAAATCTCTCTCCTCATGCATGGAGTACTGAACATGGATAAATAAAAAAACTAGTTGTATGGTTTTGATGTACACGACGAGACGAATCTTTTAAGCCTAGTTAGGTCATGGTAGGACAATGTTTACCACAAACAAACGAAAAGTGATACAGTGCACTACAGTGTCCGATTTAACTTTTTCACCTCACTTTTTATCCTCGAACTAAACACCCCCTGAGTGAAGTTTCTGCCGTGCCACTTCCAGGTGGGCTCTCACGTGTGTAGCAAGCAGTGACAGCGCACATAGTATGAGGCGAAGACGCGACGAGGCAAGTGAACTCATGTTTTTTTTTTCGTATAAAAGCAAAAGCTTTCCCTTTACACCACAAGCCCCGAGGTAGTCAACCAAACGCCCATTCATCACCTGCAGATCCAATCGCGCCCTCACACAACAGCCAGCATGAATGGATCGCGTTTGATGGGAGCCCAACTCCACGATTGAGCAGCAATGGAGCACCGCCTGCTCGCTAGAGAATCGTCAAATCACTACTGAGTTCCAGTGCCCTGGTTTCAGTAAATCTTTTTCAGGTACTAATTTTCTTGGTGAAGTTCGATCCATCCATTTCCGCTTGCTTAGTGCTACTACTCAGATGCATAGATCCACTTTCTACTCTTTCTGTCTCCAGCAATTAAGCTAGCGCCAAGACACAGCTTGCCACCATGGCGGCGGGCGTTGTGGGAGTGCTGATTGGCAAGCTAGGGGCTGCATTACTGAAGGAGGCAGCGACCTTGGGCGCATCTCTCGTCTTCAAGGAAGCATCTGCACTGAAGGGTCTTTTTGGTGAGATCGTTGATGTCAAGGAAGAGCTGGAGAGCATGCAGGCCTACCTGCAAGGAGCTGAGAGATTCAAGAACACTGATGAGACCACCGGCATCTTTGTCAAGAAGATCCGTGGCCTAGCTTTCGAGATTGAGGATGTCGTTGACGAGTTCACCTACAAGCTGGAGGACAAGCATGGGGGATTTGCCACCAAGATGACCAAGAGGATCAGGCATATCAAAACGTGGCGTCGACTCACGCACAGATTGCAAGAAATCAAGCAAAAGCTCAAGGATGCTAATGAGAGAAAAGTCCGCTACGACATGAGGGGAATGGAGAAAGAATCAGGAAGCAGTGTTGGTTCTGTAGATCAAGCATTGCATTTTGCTGCAGAGGATAATCTTGTGGGTTTAGAGAAAAACACAATAGTACTAAAGCAGTGGCTCACAGATGATTCCGAGGACCATATGGTAATTGCCAATTGTCAATGTTATTCTGGAGGTCAGCTTGGAAGATCTTCCATATGATTTGAAGAATTGTTTTTTGTACTGTGCAGTATTTCCAGAGGATTATTTAATAACGAGGAGGAGGATCATGAGGCACTGGATCACTGCTGGATTCGTCAAAGCACAGAGGAACAGAACATTTGAGCAAGTAGCAGAGGGTTACCTAAACGAACTTCTTAACCGAAGCCTACTGCAAGTAGTGAAGAAGAACTACGATGGACGAGTGAAAAGTTTTCAAATGCATGATATCATGCGTCTACTTGTTCTTACCAAAGCAACTGAAGAACGCTTCTGTACAGTTTACGATGGATCTAGGACATTTTCAGCAGAGGAGGCCCGTCGATTATCGATTCAGAGCAGCGACATCGAACCATTGAATCAATCTAGAGTAACATATCTCCGTGGAATCCATATTTTTCGATATGATGTCGATATTAGTCTGCTGAAGCCTATCACGGAATCTTCAGTTCTATTGTCCACATTGGATCTGCAAGGGGTTCCTATCAAGATGTTGCCTGATGAAGTGTTTAATTTATTTAATCTGCGTTTTTTGGGTCTTCGGAATACTGGCATTGAAACTTTACCTGAAGCAATAGGACGATTACAAAATCTAGAAGTACTGGATGCATTCTGTACTAAGCTGATATCTTTACCAAAGAATGTAGTAAAACTTCGGAAGTTGAGATACCTATATGGATGTGCAATTTTTGGACATGAGAAATTTGAACGTTTTGGTGGAATTAAGGTTCCCAAGGGCATAAAACATTTGACCGGACTGTACGCTTTGCAATGCATTAAAGCAAGCTTAGAGACCCTGCGTGATGCTGCATCTTTGATAGAGTTGAGAACATTTGCTGTGGACAATGTCAGAGGTAAACATTCTTTTGACTTGTGCAGTGCCATCTCAAAAATGAACCATCTTGTTCATCTGGTAATCACAATGTCAGATGAAGATCTGTTACCAATCGAAGCACTTTGTTTACCTCAAACTCTTTGTAGACTCCGATTGGAAGGGTGTCTGGAAAAGAAATCAATGGTTCAGGTTCTCCCAGCCTGGTCACACCTTACCAACCTCAATCATTTGGCTCTATGCTTCTCCAAACTGGACGAGGGCTCATTTTCTAGCCTCCTTGTTTGTCAAGGTTTAAGCTCCCTTGAACTTATTAAGGCTTATGAGGGGAAGGGACTTCAATTTTCCACAGGGTCATTTCCCAAACTCCGAGCTCTAGGTATATGGGACGCTCCTCAGCTCAACCAAGTTGAAATAGAAGAAGATGCAATGAGAGGCCTTGTTGAACTAGTGCTTAGAGACTGTCCTGAACTGAAGTTACTTCCTCATGGTATTGAGTACCTCACGTCCCTTGAGATACTATGTCTGGAAGAAACATCAGAAGAGCTCGCAGAAAAACTTCTGAAAAACAGAGAACCAAATGGAAGCAACGAAGATCTCATGAAAATTAAGAACATAAGAAATGTCACTGTCCGGCAACAGGGCCTACGGAGAAGAATAAGGTGAGCGGCTGCGTGCGAGCAG
Source organism: Echinochloa phyllopogon (assembly GCA_033239725.1). Taxonomy (NCBI): domain Eukaryota; kingdom Viridiplantae; phylum Streptophyta; class Magnoliopsida; order Poales; family Poaceae; genus Echinochloa; species Echinochloa phyllopogon. Next base: position 33,135,882 of record BTCW01000008.1, on the reverse strand, counting down.
GATTTCTCTGCCACCGAAGGTAATGGTTTGCTGCTTGTCATAGTGGTCGAACTGAATAAAGTAGCATAGTGATGCCAACTAAAACCAACGTGGTTATTTACATGTTCATATCAATAGGGGGGAGATCGCTTCAATGACGTCGCCGGCTGCTGTTGGCTCCCCTGCGATGTGCTAAAGACGTGGAACTCTTCCTGAAGACGCTGGCGACCTCTATGACTGTGTTTGGAGCTGCGGTTCCATTTAGTTTCTATATTGTTGTGTGTTCTCGCCCGTTATTTCGGCCTGGATCGAGGCAGTCTGATGTATTTCTGCTTTTATGTACCTTGGTTATTAGTGTTGTCTTCAAGTGGCTGGCCCTATTGCCATGCTGCCCTGTTGAGTTTCTAAAGTAGTTGCTACAGTAATAATTGGATTGGAATGTGTGATAGAACAATTTGTGATTTTGTTGCTTGTTGGAACTTCAAAGTAACGAAATTCGGCCATTGCCTAGGAAGGTTGCTGGGGCCAATGCACTGACTGTGAAGAATTTGCACAAGAGTAAAATACACTCCAGGTCCCTAAACTTGTCATGCGGTGTCAACTAGGTCCCTAAACTCTTAAAATGCACGTTCAGGTCCCCAAACTTGCTAATCAATTCAAAAAAGTCCAAATCACTGCTAAACCATACGCTTGGACCAGATTGCGAAGAACAAGATTTTTCTTGGGGGACATAAGCAAGATTGTCAAGACACAAGATGACACAGCATGAGCTCGTTGAGGAAATCAGCAGGCCGGTGCTTCTGCCTCCTCACGGCGGCGTCGGAGCCCTTCAGCGCGTGCAGCCGGGCATGCCCCACCCTTTATGCCTGCCGTCGGGATGCAGGGCCAGCACACCGGTACGCTTGTGGCTCCGTCGTCGGAGAGAGAACAACAGCAGCAGGTGGACGAGCCCGGTGGCGTCGCTGCCGCGAGAAGGCTTGTACATCTTCACCAAGGCGGAGCTGATGCAGGCGACGAACGGCTACGACAAGAAGCTCCTGCTCGGCACCGGCACCGGCACCGGCACCGCCGCGGCACCTCCCGTCGGGGCAGCGCGTGGCGGTCAAGAAGATATACCGGGTCAAGAAGGTCTCCGAGTTCTACGCCGAGGTGGCCGTGCTCGCCAAGCTCCGCCACCGCAACCTCACCACGCTCGTTGGCTACTGCCCCGGCGGCGGCCGCGGCGGGGACAACCACCACGCGCTGTTGTACGAGTACATGGCCGGCGGCAACCTGTGCGGCGCGCTGTCCCGTGGCGAGCTCCTCCCGTGGCGGCACCGCCTGGAGATCGCCATGGACGTGGCCGAGGCGCTTGCGTATCTACACGGGCTCCGCGACGGCGCAGTCGTGCACCGCGACGTGAAGCCGGCGAACGTGCTGCTGCCGTCGGAACCCGGCGGCGTGGCGAAGCTGTTGGACTTCGGCATGTCGCGCGTCGTGCCGGGGGGCGGGGCGACGCACGTGTCGACGGAGGTGCGCGGCACGCGCTGGTACGTGGACCCGGAGAGTTTCGCCGCCGGCCACGTCTCGGAGGCCGCCGAGTGACAACGAAAGGGATGTCTGCGGTCGGCGACAGCAGCGACTGCGGCGGGCCATCGGGAAACCGGTGGCCATGGCAGGAGACACGAGCCACTCCCGCGTGGAGCTGGAGACGTTGAGGAGCGCGGCGGCGTCCACGCCCCCCGTGGCGAGCTGCGCGGCGAGCAGGAGCACGACACCCCCATGCGCCAGCAGGGTACGGATCTTCGGTTAATCCTTGGAGGCAAGGCGAATCTCGTCCATGGCCGCGGGCTGTGGTGCCGTCCTATCCGCCTGCCGCACCACCGCCGAAGTCGCCTCGCTCTGTCGGTCTCCCACTAGCACCGGGGAGGGTGCTTCCGTGCCTCCGCTGGGCACCGCCCGGCCACGCCCGAGCCGGCTTTTCGCAGTCCTTGGATGGGGGCTCGTAGGCGAGCTCGGAGGGATTTCAAATCTCGTGGCCGCCGGTGTCCGACCGTCCGCCACCACCACCTCGTCGTCAAGCGTTGAGTCTCACCCAGGGGCATGTCGTCTAGACGGTTGAGAGGGGAGGTCAGGGATGGCGCGCTGCCGCTGGTGCACGGCGCGCCGGACAAAGGTTGGGCGCTCGGTCATGACTGCGCCGCCTCAGCCGTCCATGCCTACGCCGGCCTCCCACGACATTGCCCCCGAGCCGCCGCCGCTCCTCCGTGTCAAAGAGAAAGGAGAGATGGGACAGGGAGGAGAGAGGTGAGGAAGAGAGAATCTTGCTCATAACCCCCTAGAAAATCTCATTCTTTGCAATCCTGTCTAAGCAAGTGATTTAGCGGTGATTTGGACTTTATGTGAACCGATTAACAAGTTTGGGGATCTGAATGTGCATTTTGGGAGTTTAGTGACCTGATTGACACGATGGGACAAGTTCAGGGACCTGGATGTATTTTACTCTTTGGACAATATGCTATCGCCTGAGTCAATCACTGGTTGACCCAAAGTCCCAAATTCAACCCAGTTGCATCCATATCCCCAGTGCTCATCGATTATCGACAAGCATGGGGGATTTGCTACCAAAATGACCAAGAGGATCAGGCATGTCAAAACATGGCGTCGACTCACCCACAGATTGCAAGAAATCAAGCAAAAGCTCAAGGATGCTAATGAGAGAAAAGTCCGCTATGACATGAGAGGAATGGAGAATGAATCCGGAAGCAGTGTTGGTTCTGTAGATCAAGCATTGCATTTTGCAAGAGAGGATAATCTTGTGGGTTTAGAGAAAAACACAAAAGTACTCAAGCAGTGGCTCACTGATGATTCCGAGGACCATATGTTAATTGCCAGCGTTTGGGGGATGGGTGGAGTGGGAAAAACCACTTTGGTTTCCCATGTATACAACATGGTTAAATTGGACTTCGATAGTGCTGCGTGGGTAACTGTTTCAAACAGCTATCAGGTTGAGGAATTGTTGAAGATGATCGGCAGAGGATTTGGCATCACTGCTGATGTCGCTAACATGGACAAAAGAAGACTTGTTGAGACCATCAATTGCTTCCTGCGAGGTAAACGGTACATATTGATTCTAGATGATGTTTGGGATATGGGCGTGTGGTTCAATATAAGGGACCCATTTCCTGCAGATAGCGTTGGCCGATTTGTTGTCACCTCAAGAATCCATGAGGTAGCACTCCTAGCAAATGGAAACCATAAAATTGGATTGGAGCCGCTTGAAGAAAACCACTCGTGGCAACTATTTTGCAATGAGGTGTTTTGGAAAGATCAGAACAAAACATGCCCAAGTGAATTGGTAGATTTAGCTCAAAAGTTCGTGGCCAAGTGTAATGGACTGCCAATTGCAATTGCATGCATAGGCCGCTTATTATCCTGCAAACAACCCACTTATTTTCACTGGGAAAATGTTTACAGGGAACTAGAGCTTCAGCTGACTAATAATGTGATCCTTGTTAGCAAGTAAGCCACGCCATGGTGTGTGCCTGGCGTGCGTCGCGTGTGTGCGCGTGTGTTTGTTAGCTTGCTAGATGAACGTGTGTGCGTGCGTGCGTTCAGGTTAGTTTGCCTGTTAGTTGTACGCGTGTGTGCGTGCATGGGTTAGGCTGTGTTAGCATGTGTGAGTCTGTGCGTGATGGCGTGCGCGAGTCTGAGCTCACGTTGGGGCGCATCGTGCAGGCTGAGATGGATGACGATGGCGCGTGTGCGCACGCGATCGAGTCCAGTGTTCAGGTGAAGACCAGCGCGTCGTGCGGCGCGTGCTGGTAGTGAGTGCAGAGGTGGCCGTAGGAGCTGTTGGCGTCAAGAGCGGAGAGGATCATGATCAGCCGTTGGAGTGGAGGTGAAGACCGGTTCATGCGGGAGGAGTCCGTGGCTTCTACGCAGGGAGAGACCGGGTCTGCCGGGATGACTCGTTCGTGCGCGTCAAGCTCAACGTGTTGGATCGTGTGGGCGCTGGGATGCCGTATGGGCTATATATGGCCATGTAAACCTTGTGTATGCGTCAAGGCGAGTTGTATGTATCAATAACAAGCCAACATACAGGCCGTTCGAGCGGCCGGGGCGTTCGTCGCCATTTTCGCTTGTGTTACTGTTCATCGTCTTCAACCTCCGACCGTCGCAACATGTGAGAGCTAGAGCGAGCGAGGCGAGGGGGGAGCTGCGGGAACGCGTGTTCCTGGGCGGTTCCAACAATCCTTAATGTCAATGTTATTCTAGAGGTCAGTTTGGAAGGTCTTCCGTATGATTTGAAGAATTGCTTTTTGTACTGTGCAGTATATCCAGAGGATTATTTAATAAAGAGGAGGATAATCATGAGGCAGGGGATCACTGCTGGATTCATCAAAGAACAGAGGAACGCAACATTGGAGCAGGTAGCAGAGGGCTACCTAAACGAACTTATTAATCGAAGCTTACTGCAAGTAGTGGACAGGAACCCAGTTGGACGAGTCAAAAGTTGTCGAATGCATGATATCATGCGTCTACTTGTGCTTACTAAAACAACTAAAGAACGCTTCTGTACAGTTTACGATGGATCTAAGACATTTTCAGAAGTGGAGGCGCGTCGATTATCGATTCAGAGCAGCAACATTGAACAATTGAATCAATCTAGAGTAACATATCTCCGTGGAATCTATGTTTTTCAATATAATGTCAATATTAACCTGCTGAAGCCTATCCTGAAATCTTCATTTTTATTGTCAACATTGGAGTAAACACTCTGATGACTTGTCCAGTGCCATCTCAAAAATGAACCATCTTGTTTCTCTGAAAATTTCAATGTCAGATGAAGATCTGCTACCACTGGAAGCACTTTGTTTACCTCAAACTCTCTGTAAACTCTCATTGACAGGGCAGCTGGAAAAGAAATCAGTGGCTCAGGTCCTCCCAGCCTGGTCACACCTTGCAAACCTCAATCGTTTGGGACTACGCTTCTCCAAACTGGATGGAAAGTCATTTAATAGCCTCCTGGTTTTTCAGGGTTTAAGCTCCCTTGTGCTTACTAAAGCTTATGACGGGAAGAGACTTCAATTTCCTGTAGGGTCATTTCCAAAACTCCAATACCTACGAATAAGGGATGCCCCACAGCTCAACCAAATTGAAATAGAAGAAGGTGCAATGGGAGGCCTTGTTCAACTAGTGCTTGTAGACTGTCCTGAATTGAAGTTTCTTCCTCGTGGTATTGAGTACCTCACGTCCCTTGGGATATTACATCTGGCAGAAATGTCAGAAGAGCTAGTAGGAAAACTTCGGCGATACAGAGAACCAAATGGATGCAACGAAGATCTCATGAAAATTAAGAACATAAGAAATGTCGCTGTACGGCACCATGGCCGATGGAAAAGAATAAGGTGAGCGGCTGCGTGCCGGCAGGATTTCTCTACCACCAAAGGTAATGGTTTGCTGCTTGTCATAGTGGTCGAACTGAATAAAATAGCATAGTGATGTCAACTAAAACCAATGTGGTTATTTACATGTTCATATCAATAGGGGGAGGACGCTTCAATGACGTCTCCGGCTGCTGTTGGCTCCCCTGGGATGTGCTAAAGACGTGGAACTCTTCCTGAAGACGCTTGCAACCTCTATGAATGTGTTTCGAGCTGCAGTTCCGTTTAGTTTCTATATTGTTGTGTGTGCTCACCTGTTATTTCGGCCTGGCGGCAGTCTGATGCACATCTGCTTTTATGTCTCTTCTCTCTTGGTCAGTAGTGTTGTCGTCGGGTGGCTGGCCCTATTGCCATGCTGCCCTGTTGAGTTTCTAAAGCAGTTGCTACAGTAATATCTGTACTGAAATAATGTGTGACAGAACACTTTGTAATTTTGTTGCTTGTTGGAAATTCGAAGTAACGAAATTCGGCCATTGCCTAGGAAGGTCGCTGCAGCCAATGCAGGGAATGTGAAGAATGTGCACAGTATGGTACATGCAGTGAATCAGTGATGCAGAAACAGAAATAGGCTTTCTTGCAGGCGATTGGTGTATCGGCTTTCCTGATCAGGTAAGGTAAGTTATAGTGCTATCGCTGTGTGTTGCCTATATTGGATATTTTAGGCACCGTTTACCATCATTATCTTTCGAGGCACACCTACTAGAAACAAACGTGGAATTATTGTCCCCGCAAATTCTAAAGTAGTTTCTACTCTTTTTAAATATAGAGTATGTACTATTCACATGCCATTATGTGTTGCTGCATATATCAGTACCAATCTCACAAAGAAGGTTTATTCCTATTTTGATTAGCGTTCGATCAGAATTTACCGATCACATTTTACACCATTTGCGAATGCCTTTCAATATCTATGGCATCATTGATATACCCATTCCAACCATCAATTAGTTCTTCAATTCATATCCTGAATATGGGTCCATGGTAGTGATATGTGTGGTTCTATTACCTCAAGCGCTTTGACAAGGAGATTCGTCGGTGCCACCGTAGCACCGGCAAGGTGGAACCTCGCCAGGTCGCCTGATAGCAGCCACGTACGGCAATAACCCCGTACACGATGAGGCCGATTACGCTGACTCCGAACACGAATATGGTGGCTGCTGATTAGGGGGTGTTTGGTTCGACGGACTAAAACCAAAACAGACTGCCCCCCCTCTCGCCCCCGGGCGGCTCGGGCGGCCTCCCCACCCGCCGCCGGCGTACCCCCTCCCTCCCCCTTCTCCCCTCCTCGCCGCTGCGGCGGGGCGGCCCCCCGGTGGATGCGGCCGGATCTGGCGGCGGCGCCGCCCTAGCGTGCGGCCGGCGGGCGGCCGGGCGCACAGGCAGGACGGCCGGAGCCCTCGGTGCGCCGGCCGCCGGGGGCTCGGGCGGGCGCCGCGGCCGCGGTGGGGCGCCCGGCCTGCTCGACCGGGCCTGCTCCTGCGGGGCCTTGGTGCGGGCGGCCGTGACTGCCCGAGCGGCGACCGGGGCGCGTGCCGGTGGCACGGCACGCCGGGGCGAGCAGCGCCTGTGGATCTGCCCTGGCGCTGGCCCCAGCCTGCTGCCGGCCCGGTGTCGCGGGACGGCCGGATCTGGGGAATCGAGCTCTAGACCGGCGCCCCGGGCCCCGTCGGTGCTGACCGGAGCGGCGGGCATCGAGCGAGGCTGCGGCAGTGGACACCGTCGTTGTGGCGGTTCGGCGCTTTGGCCTCGTAGTCTGCGACTCCGGTCGGGGTTAGGGCGGGCGTTGGTGTTCCCCGGTGGTGGCGGTGTCTGGGGTGGCTCCGACCCTCTTCCTTGCCCCTGCTTGCGGCTTCTTCATGGCCGGCGGCACCGCTTTCGTTTTCGCGTCGCCGACAAAGCCATCCCCGTAGCGTCGCCAAGATTCCGCCACTGGGTTCATGTTTTCTATCTCACTTGTGAAGCACGATGTCGTCTCATCGAGGGGATGACAGAAGATTTGGGGACAATAGAGGTCCCCAAACCTTCCCGAGGTTTCGGGTGTTGCCAGCGGGTGCATATGGAACCTAGGGGGCGAGCTTCGGAGGCTGCGATGGTGGGCGGTGGAGGAAGCGAGTGGGATCGGTCCAGGTGCTCTCGGCTCGTTGGATGGTGGTCCTCAAGCGTAAGCTTTGACCCGTTGTCGGGTCGGGCAACGGCGTTCGCTCTTCCCTCTTGAGGGCGTTGTCTGCAGTGTCACGTTTCGACGGCGGTTCGTGGAAGCTCTCCGTGGTGAAAACCAAACGTTGGCGCAGTTGCGTCTTTGCCTTCCTGAAGGCGTTGTTTGGAGGTCTTCCTGTAGCCGTTGGTGATGGAGTCGTAGGCTCCACAGGAGGTCGGGTCCGGTCGATTTGCAATGGTCTCATGGCCCTTTAGTTGGTCCATCGCGAGTAGTGCCGTGCTATCTCTGGCGGGCGACCTAGAGTGCCCCGTTACGAGTTTGTTGGATGTCGCTCTTCGAGCGGAGTGTGCTCTATTGTAAACTGGTAATCCCAGTATCCTTTGAGGATGTTTTATATATAAAGCTGGCTTCGGCCTTTCCTGGAAAACCAAAACGGACTAAAATTAATCCCAAAACGGACTAAAGATCCAAACCCTTGGGACTAAGAGCATGTTTGGATCAGGGTGACTGACTAATTTTAGTCTCTTGAAAGAGCTAAACTTTCAAACATGTAAGGCTAAAGAAGAGCTAAAATTAGTCTTGAGGCTAAAATTTGCTAGTATGGGGTGGGGAGCTAAAAGAGACTAAAATCCCATCTTCCCTCTCCTCATTAATGCTCTTGCTTTATCTCTCATCATTTTAATACCACTTTAGCTCTTGCTTCCAAACAGAGGGGTGACTAAATTATTTTAGCCTGACTAATTTTAGGCATGAGACTAAAGGTGATCCAAACATGCTCTAAAACCCCTAAAAGGGACTAAAACTCTTCTCCACAAGAGAAGCTTATACGGACTAAAACCACCACATTTCCACTGAATGCCCCTCCCTCCACCCGCTGGCCCACTTGTTCCCTTCTAAATCCATGGACAAAGTCGTCTTTGTGCAAGCTATTAAAGCAACTTTAGTCCCTTTTAGTCCAGGGATCCAAACAGAAATTTTAGTCCCTAAGGAACTAATTTCAGTCCCTCAGTTTTAGTCCCTAGGAACCAAACAGACCCTTAGAAAAGACAATCCGCTTGAGTATACCCGGTCCAAGGCACGCCTAATGCTGCATCAGTACTGTACTTGATCATCCACGGTGGGAAAGGGACATGATAACACGCCCCCTGAATCCAAGCGTAGTGGCCTGCACGTGACCAATTCGTCACCGCATCACCGAGCCCCACCGGCTTCTACGAACTGTGCACATGGCTTGTTGGATCGTAGCGACACCCAGTTGAGTGCAGCTGGTAGATCATGTATGTACGTGGTCCTCTCCGGTAGTCACGGCTACCCAGTGGAGCCTACGTTGTTTGAAATAATCCAATAAAAATAGCGCACAATCATCTTAAAAAAGATTAAAAAATTAGTGCTTCGGATTAGATGATGAGAAAGGATGAGCATACTAGGCAACTGAGGATTAGTCCTCTGTCTTTCCGTTGATCGATCAGTCCGGCCCAGCTATCGGCCGCATCGCATCGAATCCCCTGGCGCGTGACGCCCGTACTCCGGCCCGGCCCACCCGCGCGCGTCGCCGGGTCCGTCGGCAGCAGAGCACGGGGCGTCCCCGCCCGAGAAATGATGAAAACACGTCAGTGCATACAGAGCCGAGACCACACTGCACACGGATTAAGCAAAAACACCACTGTACTTTGGTGTACGCGCCCCACAAAGCACAGGACAGATATAAATCCACTGTCAATGTCTGGCAAGACATCTGCCTAATCGGCCAGGGGTACAGGCCAAACGAATCGATTATCGATGAGTGCTCTGGGTGTGTTTAGTTCTAAAAAGTGTAAGGAAAAGTTGGGTGAAAATGTCACATCCGATATTGTAGCGCACTGTAACACTTTTCGTTTGTTTGTGGTAAACATTGTCCTAGCATGACCTAACTAGCTTCAAAAGATTCGTCTCGTCGTGTACATCAAAACCATGTAATTAGTTTTTTTATTTACTCACGTTCAGTGTTTCAGGAACGAGGAGAGAGATTTGACGTGATAGGTGGGTGGTGAAGTTCAAAGAGAGAATTTTAGAAAGTTTGGTGATTTGATGGAAACTAGACATAACCTCTATCTCGCTCCGGGTGGAAGGGAAAATCAATATTCATTGCGCTACTCCAAGCGACGTGGCCCGGTTGATCTGGATTGATCATCGAGGTTGGCCGGTTTCCTCCGAGCCGCGTAGCGCTGGACCAAAAGCTCGAAACTCGTGAGTTGGCTCGGCTCGATGTATTTTTCAACGAGCCGAACAGCTGTTTTTGCTCGTTTCGTTAACGAGCTATAGCTAGCTCACGAGCCAGCTCGCGAGCCAAACGAGCTAGAAGGCTTAATAGACTAGTGAGTAAATTATTAAATAATTATAACATGTTTATGTGGTTATAGACGATGTTATGATTATATTTTATTATTATAGTATGGTAAAGTAGATTTTAAAATTATTAAGACCATGTAATTACTATAATTTTTTATTTCATATATATTATTGTGACAAGTTTAAATTTATCTCTAGCTCATGAACTTAACGAGCCAGCTCACGAGTTTAACGAGCCGAGCCGAGCCAGCATTTTTGCTCGTTTTCTTAACGAGCCGAGCCGAGCTGGCTCGTTCGACTCACGAGCCAGAGCCGAGCCAAAACGAGCCGAGCTGATGGCTTTGCGCCTTTGCTTGTTGGATCGAGGGCGAGGCGACACTGACACAGGGCCCAGTGCAGGTGTATCATGTCGTATCGTGCAGACGCACCGCACGCGTGGCGCCATCTCTCGCAAGAGGCTTTCCATTCCATTCCATAAGTTTTGGCTAAAGTCCTGCGCTTGCAAACGCCCCTATCGAATTTCGAAAATCAGCACAATACAGTCGTATCGAAGATTTGCACCCAAAAAATTTGGAGGCTTAGCCCGGTGGGGCCCACCTGCAGGAGGACGGCGGGACAGGCATGATTGCCCCTACGGGGAAACATATCTCAGTACTTTCCAAACCACGAAAGAAAGGTGTCTCAAAAAAAAACCACAAAAGAAAAGGAAAAAAAAAAGGAGAAAGGGGATTTCCAGAATCGCGTCACTGACAAGCCGTCCCTCCCCACGAAAGACAAGCGCCTCGCGCCCCCGGATCGGAATTCGGAACCCACCCAATCCTGCGGGCCCCGCCACCGCCACCGCCAAGCCTCCCTGCCAGATGGGCCCGCTTCCTTCCGCGACCCCACCCGTCAGCGGCCCGCGACCACGCCCCACCACCACACCGCAAGTCACGGCACGCCTCTGGACCCGCGCGGCCTCCTCTGCTTGCGCTTCCTCACCGTTGCTGGCAGTAGTAGTAGTAGCCGTAGTCGAGCGGCGGTTGCGGCGGCCCAGCCCAGGCGCCGCGTGCTGGCGGACCGGCGATGAGGGCGGCCGGCGGGAGGGACCCGTCCCCGGCCGCGGCGGCGCTGCCGCTGGTGCTGCGGGCGCTGCTGATCGCCGCCGCGTGCGGGCTCGCCTTCGCGCTCCTCAACCTCCCCGACGCCCGCGCCGGCCCGTCGCGCCCCGGTGGTGAGTCCCGGAGCCTCCTTCCCTCCCGTCCCCGGAAGCCGGCGGCAGCCCCGTGCTTAAGCGGGCGGTAATTTGGTTCGGGACTGCGCCGGGTTCAGCACTTCAGTGGCGCGTTGGGCGTGCGTTCTTCGCTGACAGCGATGCTAATTCGAATAATCCGCTTTGCGTGCAGGTGGGGGGCGCGGCGCCGGTGGGGGAGGCGGGGGGCTCCGCTTGTCGGTGGAGCAGGTGAGGCTACCACACCGCCCTCCCGGACCCGGACGATCCCTCTGATTGTGATTCCTGATTCTTCTTTTCCCCATCTCGGTTCATTTGGCCCTTTTGGATTTGAATTTTGGGCTTGTTTTGTTTTTCGCAGGGGCTGATCCGAGAGGCCAGGAGGCTCAACTTCGTCGCCGAAGAGGTAATTTTTCTGCAAATTTGCGGTGCTGCCTGTCCGATTGCATCTGTGGAGTGCGGAGCGTGACATTGTGTGGCGTTTTTATTTTTATTTTATTTTTTTAAATGGGGATGAGTTTTTCCCTGAAGTAGCTATGACTGGGTGTAGATGTAGAGCGGAGAAGTTAAGTACTTGCTGTGTGCTGAATTTGCCCTGAATTTATATATACTAAATAAGAGTAGTATCGATGTACCAAATTCGTGTGCCCTGTAGCCTGAATATGAAGTGAGGCTGCTGTAGACTGGGGACATCTACCACATGATAGTAATTCAAGTAAGATTTTGTTCCCCTGCCTTTTTCTCGCATCTAATGTTGAACGAGCTATACTTTCCCGGTCCACAATGAACATTGCACTTTTTTTTTTTACGGTTTCTGACTGTGATGTGTGACTAGGCCTTTTTCCATTTTTAAGAAAAAAAATAGAAACAAGCAAGTTGATAGAATTTCATCCCAGGAAGTAGTATGCCCAGGTATCGATTTACAGTAGAGAAGTTCAGTAGTTTCCCCAGTCTCCTTAAGTTCACCTGTTGCCAAATTGCTCTTTTCTGTGGTCTTAACGTGAGTGAAGTGAGACTACAGTACATAGGGGGATGACTAGTCAATGGCATTGTGCAGTTTTGTCTGATTTCCTCTGCAAAATGATTTGTCCTTTTCTATATGCTTCTAGTATATAACTATGTCTTCCTGACTAGGTTTACAATCACAGCTTCAACCAAATGCACTTAATAAAGATACTTATGTGGGTGAAGTTTTCTGCAGATAGATGTGCAAACCGATGAAATTGCTGCTGAAGAAGACGAAAGAATTTCAAAATCTCCCCCGGACACTAAAGAGAAGATATGGATGATGCAAGATCAACTAATTATGGCTAAGACGTACTTGCATTTCGCTTCTTCTCAAGGCAACGCACATTTAGTTCGAGAGCTGAAATTGAGGATAAAGGAGATTGAAAGGGCAATAAGCCACTCAAGTGGAGATTCACATGTACCTGGGAGGTAAGTTTTATTTCCAATTACCATTGAAGTAGTTCTGTTAGACCATGCAATTGCTTCATGAAAGAAAACAATTCTGCCACTGAGATTTAAAGGGCACACTATGCAGTGCCTTACCGAAAATGAAGGCGATGGAGCTGACCCTTTCCAAGGCTCAGAGGACCTACCCGCGTTGCTCTCAGATGACATCAAAGCTACGTGCAATGACACGTCACAGCGAAGAATTAGTCAGGGCGCACCAAAGTGAATCTTCATTCCTTGAGCAGGTTGCTGTGAGGACATTACCCAAAGGCCATCACTGCCTAGCAATGCGACTTACCACACAATACTTTTCGTTGGATCCAAAGGAACGCGAATTCCCTAAAAGAGACAGCAGGCAGTTGGATGGCTATTATCATTATGCAATATTCTCAGATAGTCTACTTGCAAGTGCTGTGGTTGTCAACTCTACAATTGCCTCATCAAAGGTACGTCCTTTGATTCATCAAACAATAATACTTTGCATGCTTTTCATGAGCTATGTACTTGCTGAATGTTCTTTGATTGCAAATTTCAAGGGAACAATAATTGAACTTTGAGTGACAACTGCTTCTGTAGGCAGATGGTTTACTTTCTGTATGCTTTCTGCATGTCCATATTTGTTCTGTCTTTAGTTTTCTGCAACTTTGAGGTACTCGATTAATACACAATTGTCTTTGATTGTTTTCTTATTCATGTGGTATGATGAGAATTTATATGCACGGAACATGGAATCAAGGCCTGCACTGTAACTTTCTCAGTCTAACTTGTTGCATGGGTGCACCATAACTTCCTCAGTCTAACTTGTCGCATAAGTTTTACTTCAGCCTATAATCTTCTCTTTATTCCTCCTATTTTCTATGGCAGGATCCTGGGAGGATAATGTTCCATATTGTAACTGATGCAGTGAATTATCCTGCAATGATGATGTGGTTTCTGACAAACCCACCAACTCCAGCAGCAATACAAGTTGAAAGCCTGGACGATTTTAAATGGTTACCTGCTGATTTCAGTTCTAGATTTAAGCTGAAGGGTGTTCGAGATCCAAGATACACTTCTGCACTTAACCACCTGCGCTTCTATTTGCCAGAAGTGTTTCCCTCTTTGAGCAAGGTTCTACTCTTGGACCATGATGTGATTGTCCAGAAAGACTTAAGTGGGTTATGGGACGTAGATATGAAGGGCAAAGTGATTGGAGCTGTTGAGACATGCACTTCTGGTGAAGGTTACCATCGATTGGATAGCCTTGTTGATTTTTCTAATCCAAGTATCTTCGACAAGTTTGATGCAAAGGCTTGTATATTTGCTTTTGGGATGAACATATTTGACCTGAATGAATGGCGCAAACAGGGTTTGACTGCAACTTATCATAAATGGTTTCAAGTGGTAAGTGTCAATGATCTATCTTACAAATTATTTTGAGGGAGCAGCAGGTTTTAGGCCAAGTTGTTTTGTTACTTATCAACGCGCTGTTTCTCTTTGATTTCCAACGCACAGGGCAAAAAGAGGAGGATGTGGAAGGTAGGAAGCTTGCCACTGGGCCAGCTCGTCTTCTACAACCTAACACTGCCTCTCGACCGCAGATGGCATGTTCCAGGGCTTGGCCATGATTCTAGCATTGGAAGAGATGAACTTGAGAGTGGCTCTGTCATCCACTACAGCGGAAAACTCAAACCCTGGCTTGAAATCTCTATCCCAAAGTACAGAGACTACTGGAACAGACACCTTGACTACGATAACCCATACCTGCAGCAGTGCAACATCCACGGGTAGATACAATGCGGGCGAGAAGGTTCGCACAGTAGAACATGGATACACAGTTTTGCTGAATAGTGCTTATTAGTTAGGTGATCTTATTCTTTTTTTCTTCTGTTGCTAGATGCCCTGTTCTATAGGTATATCGTATATGTACTAGTAGCCACGATCTGTGCAAAAGGGACCGGGTAACAAAATCGAATAAAAGGGCTACAATTTCACTAATGATTCTGAAGTTTTCGGATTTTTTTTTAGAATATCTGCTAGCAGGCATTGCAGATTATTCCCCTGTTCCCGGTGTTACTCAGGCTGTGTTGAGACATCAGTTGCACCAATATTATTGGACTTACTATTGTCGCTTAGAAAAGTAAGGCACGGTGATTTCTGTCAGATGTTTGTATCGTACACATACACTGAATAGGTCTCCGCTGCAGATACTTCAGCAGAGAGAAAAATCCTGAGATGTGTCGTGTAGCTACAGACACGTACATCGTTGAAACTGGGCAGCCGAAATGGCCACACATTTCTTGTTTCTACGGCACTTGCTCTGAACCATCCATCACAATCTTGATCGTTTCTTCCAACTTTCCAAGCCACCATGACTTTGGAAGCCAGAATAACCACGCTTGTTCCTGATCTTGATCATTTCTTCCAAACCGGCATGACTTTCCATGCCAACATCCTCCAGTCAATCAACAGTAACTCGTTTGGAAATCGGATCGAGATGCCAGCACATTTGGGACGTACCGTTTGAAAGTCGACATGTTTTTACCGGTTCGAGAAAAGATGACCATTTGGTTTGCTGATCACTGATGAATTATGGCTGGTGGCGATGTATGTGTGCCGGGTGCACACGGGTCATTGTGTGGTATGCCGAAACAGGTTACACGTGTAGTCGCGTATGGATTCAACGAAGCTGGTTGATGTAATGTTCGGATGATGGGTGACGAGCAGCTGATGATAAGGATGGCTAAATGGTGACCGGCATGCATATCATTGTCATGTGTGAGCATCGCTCTAGCTTCTTCTGAATTTTTTCACTGCCACAACTCCGACTGAAAAGCATTGAATTCAAATTGGGAAGCTTTCAATTACAAGTGAAATTGAAAGTAAGACGAGACACGATATTAATTATTGGAAGCCACTTTATTCACTCCAATGCGGTATCATCATTTATTCATTACATTGTTCTTTTTTATTATTCCATCCATCATGCCACACATCTAAGCGAGGCTTATTATTACACATTTACACCCGTGGCGACAGTTACACAGTTCGTGCGCGATTGAGCTGATCACTCGCGCTCAATCAGCAGGAGACGAACTGGTAGTCGACGTTGAGGTGTCCCATCTGGTATCCCTGGCCGTTGGTGTCGATCTTCTTGAACACCGTCTCGTAGTCCAGGTCCAGCCCGCCGTTGCTGCACTGGTCCACGATCCGCGCCACGATCGATGCCCCCGTCGCACGGTTCGTCACCTGAAAACATAGTCAAAGTACAAATGAATTTACATTTCATACACATAATTTTTTATTTCTCTGTTCAAATGAAGCGTAAGATCAATAATTATTGTCCAAAAACGCATACCTTGATGCACTTGCCGCAGGACGCCTGGCCCCTGGGCCCAGCGGGCCCGCAGAAGGCGGTCCAGCCATACTTCTGACGCCACGAGAGCGGCTTGTTGGCGTCCCACGTGGCGCAGTAGGCGCTAACGCGGTTCAGGTCCCACCCGTTCTGCGCCGGGTTGTAGTAGTGGTACGTGGCGCGAACATTGGACGCCTGCTGCGCCGCGGCCATTGCCGCCATGCCGCAGAGGAGCGCCGCCACCATGAGCGCCGCCGTCCGTCCTCCGGTGATTGCCGCCATGGCTGTGAGGATCTGATCAACTGGGGTGCAAGTGCAAGAACAAGGGTAACATATTTAAGATATGTGTGTTCATGGTGAGGACATGGAAAGAGAGGGATGGAGGATGATTAGGATCTTCACATTTCTCTGTCAGGTGAACCATGAGTAGGCATGCATTTGCTTACCTTTTGGTGAGAGCTCCTAGTTGGCTGAGTATGCTGAATTCAGTGAATGGCACGATCGATGCTTGTGACTTGTGAGGCGTGTTCTGGTGTGTAATGGGCCTTATATAGAGGTCGGGGTAGGGCGTAGGGGTGCCGATCAACAACGTGGAATTTTCTTTCATGGGTGCTAGGGTTACACTTGTCATTTTTCACTTTAATATTAGCGCTAGATGTTTTTTCCGATATCCTAGATGATTGCTTAACAAACCATCTCACTAATAACATTGTTACATTCCACAAAACCACACTTTTATTTAACAATCAATTTCACATAACACACTTTATTGGCTCCCTTTTGGATACTATAGCTACTACACTTTTCTGAATCAAACTTATTGAAAAACGTACAAATATTATGGTTTTGTATCACATAACTTTACCTTTATTCCATGAAGTGCTGTTTTTTCATGAGTAAAATGCATGGATGGACCCTAAACTTGTATCGAGGTGTCATTTAGGCACCTGAACTATTAAAATACATTTTTATGTCATTGAACTTGTACAGAGGTGTCATCCAGGTTCATAAACCCGTAAAAATATATTTTCATATACTTGTTATGGGAATCGTCACCAGTCCAAACACGTGAGAAGATGATGATTTCACCTTATTCTCCACTAGATCTTTCTCTTTTTCCGCCTCATTCTAAGAGTTTGGGGACCCGGATGACATATTGAGACAAGTTTGGGGAGTTGAAAATGAATTTTAAAAGATTGGGTACTGAGATGGCATACCTAGACAAATTCGGGGATCGAAAAATGCATTTTGAGAGTTTATGAACCTAAATGATACTGCATGATAAATTTAGGGACCGATGATGTATTTTACTCTTTTTTCATACAGGGTGTGTAGTCTTGTGAGATGATTATTTGACAAAAAACTGTAGCTTTTGTGAAATCCATTCCTAAAAGTGTAGTTTTGTGATACATATATCAATATGAGCATAGCTTTTCTGAAACTTGCCCTATACAAAGTGCAATTCTATTCTATGATATATCTAGTTTCCTCAACATTTATCATGTAGTTCTATGAAATCTATTCTGTTTTTATGAACTTAAAGTTTTTGTGTGAACTAATTCGTCATTTCTGACCCTCTTATTATTGCCCGGTGTTCTCAACTGTAAACCCTGGCGCATATTATTGTCCCCTCAGTTTGCAGCCAGTGTCGGTGAAGCTAGCCTTAGCCGTCCTAGCTTATCCATTGTTCCCCCATGTGGCCATGTCCCGTTCCAAAGTTGACCGGCGCCCCGCGGCGGCTAGAGATCGGTCAACTTTCTCTCTCATCCTAATTGCGTGCGTCGGATTCTAACGGAAAGCGAGATTAGCCACACATCAGCATGCACGTACATGGCCAGCAGAGAACGTACGCGAGGTGTGTGTGAGCTGAGCGTCGCCGTCCCGGATTGACGACGACGACGACTGACCCGTCGCCGTCGGTCTCCGACGAGCGTGCGCCGCCACGGCGTGGAATTCCAGCGGCACTACTGTATGTATCGTCTAGACTCTAGAAAAGGGGTTTCTGGTTTCCTCTGCGCACGTACCTACGTTAGGATGGGGAAGAGGAAGCAGCCACGCTAGGTGGCACGCAAATCTTGACCTATCTTGGCAGCCTATGAGAGGAACAGAAAAGATCGATGATCGACGGCCGTTGGAGCAGCTGGTCACATGCTGCACTGTATTCCGGCAAAAAAAGGACATTTGGTTGGCCACGAAAGGAATGATTTTCTTACTGCGCTTAGAAAGTTACTAATGGTGGAAAATGCAATTCCAACAGGACGTAAACAATCCCCGTGCTCCAAATTTAGAGGCTAGATGTCAAAAAGATAAACTTCAGCAGGATATCTAGAGAGCCCCTTATCCCAGAGTAGACATCATGTGCGTATTTGAGAGGAAAAATCACACCCCTGAAAAGTAGAGGCAAAAGTTTAGAGGAAATTAGTAGACAGATTGTTTATTAGAGGAAATTACTGTGAATTGCTCTAACATCTCCTCAAAACTGACAGGAGACTGTGGAACCCTACTTGGAACACGATATTGAGAAATCTTAAAAATAGGAAAAAGTTCGATAACACACATGTAACTTTTTTAAGCATAATAAACATACAAATGCACACACATACCACACTCATCACGCTCGACACACACGCTTACAAAGTTGTGTCAGTACATAATTTCATTTTGCGGTTTTATGAGTGTGCCATTGCATTCAACTGTGATCCACGTGATTATTCAATCAGATGAAATTAAACTCTCTAGATCCCAATTATAGTTGTTTCATAGTATTGGAAAGAATGTACACATAGTGTCGTCTAGATGAAACCAACCATTATCTCTCCTTATAAATTTCTTTCCATGTCATCACATATTTTTGCAATGTGGCACCTTATTTAATAAGAGTAAAAATCCACTGGAAAGGGCTTATGATCACACATCCATGCATATGCTCCTTATAAATCTGGTAAGGTAATAATATATTGTTCAGTTGAGGTATTTGGAATGATAGCCGGCGAAAACAAATGGAAATTTCATGGAGCTAGATCCAGCAAACTTTCTGTGGAGCTAAACACAAATATCTTTCGTATTCTTATTTGGTTTCTTTAATTTCATTTGTTTTTTCTTATCCATTTTATTTTCTTTTTCTTTAATTTCTTTTATTTATATATATATTACATTTATTTGTTCATCATGTGTATATATTTATCCGTCATGTGTATATTTTTGTTTGTCATTTGTACATATTTGTTCTCCATATGCAAATATATGTTCTTCACATAGAATTATTTGTTTGCGTTGTTCGATTAATTCATTCGTGATGTTTGAATTATTTGTTCGCTATAGAATAAATGTTTTGACTGTATTAACATTTTATTCGTGGTGCATTAAATTATTTGTGGTTTTATTGACCGAATTGTTTGTTTATAAAAAATAATTTGTGTCACGATGTTGATTTGTTCATTATTCATAGACAACAATTTGTTTGCATGTGAAGCCCTCATGTTCACTTTGTATATTGATTTGTTCACGACACCAAATTATTTGTTCACATTGTGCAATAAATTATTTATAATATGGATGTGTTTGTTCTTCATGTAAAATAATTTGTTTCTGTGTGCATCTATTTATTCGTTTTGTTTGTTCCTAGTGTTAAATTATTTGTACGTCTTGTTTAATCTTTTGTTCGTAGAAAATAATCATTTGTTTGTATCATTTTTTCGGTAGTAGTTGCACGTGTACATATATTTGTTCTATAAATCTAAATATTTTTTTCAATGTGTATATTATTTTATTCTATAATTTAATATGATTTTTTGTGATCTAAGTATCTTATAAAAAATTCAATAGCTTGATAAAATATATTAATAAAAATGCTATCCAAACATAGTTTAGTGATCTTGTTTTGAAGATCTTGCTTTAAACAAAATAGTGATGTAATAGAAAATTAACTTGAATACACAATATAAGATTGATTGTTTTACATCTAAACCTTTATGCACGTGGCCTCACATATTAATGCACAGCTAATAAGCTAAAGTTAAGCGCATGCATGTGTGTGTTGCCCTGTCTGCTACTAGCCCGTCATGTGTACATGCAAATGCACGGATGCAAATGCAAAACTAATCGCACACGATGTGCATGTCGTTAGACCCAAATACACGGAAGGTTGATCATAATTATTAATGGGTTGATCGACGTGCAGCTGATCGACGTGAGGTCTGCCCGTGGTGTTCTTCGGGTGACAGAATTTTTTCCGTCACCGTAGTGACGCACAGCCGCGCCTCATTGGTTTTGATATTAACAAATGATATTGACCATTGTGTATGACCTCGTGTGTGTCAACAGTCTAATTGAAAATCATATCATGGTGGGTCCCTTCACAGATTATGCACTAAATTTGCTGCTAGGTTGGAATTGGGTTTTGTTGTAATGACAAGTCCTAAGTTTCTTGTGTGAGCACTTATCCCTTTTAATCACTTTGTTATATAGATATGTATGATTTAGTTGGAAGTATATTTTGAGTACTCCATTTAATATAATTAAATAATGTTGAAGGTTTAAATTATCAGCTAGATTAAAGTTTTCATCACACATTATTCTTATATTTTCCATGTTGACTATGATGACATGAAACATATATGGTGCAAGATGTGTGATTTGTTTTTTTTGGAATAGTATTTAATTTATCTTTTGAAAGTTATATGTATATTTTTCTTCTTATCTTAGATATTTTAATTTCTTGAAGATAATGTCTAAAATAATATTTTATATCCTTATATAGTTGCATTTTGTGTTTGATTGTTTCTCTTATTTTATCTTAAATCAAATGTGGGACAATTAATTATTTTTTTAATTATAGACAGAGACTAATTCACAAGTTATACATGAAATAATAAACGAATAGCTAAATTTCTCACACATTTCTAGATTTAATGGTAATTTATGACATGTACTGAATCATCTCCTGTAATATCAAATGATTCTTTCAATCTAAGACACATCTTCTTATAACCGAATCCAACACATACTAGTGACTTAATTCTTAGTTATCAAATTGCTATGTCATTATAGCATGTTTGGCCTTATATATTCAATCATGACCAAATATGTGGGTGGGCATCTGAATTGCGCACATGCTAGGAGTAGAAGCAAACTCAATCAGACATCATCACATTTGATATTTATGGTAACTTGATCTATGATTTTTTTGTCTTTTCAAGAATCTCTAGAAACATTTTTTTTAAAAAAAATATTCAGCCACACAACAAAAGTTTTTGAATAAATTTCTAGAAAAGAGTTATTTGAGTAAAATGTATATGAAAAGGATAAATAGCTCTCGAGGGAAAATCATCCGAGTGTTTTTTATTTCAAAAAAATTCAATTCACCTTTCAAATATTTGTTGAAAGTTATTCACATTTTCTAAGTTCTACATATTTATAAAGAAAACTTATTCAAATCAAGTAAATTTGGATAAGAAATTAGATAACTTTCAAAAAAAAATATAAACAATTATTTGGGTTGTTACTTAAAACATTTTATTGAAAAAGAAAAATAAACGGATAAAAAGAGAATAGAAATATATATTAGAATGTTCCTTTAAACAGCTTACTTGAAAATTTATCTTAAAACTAGTGTTGTGAAAAATATCTAAACAACTTTTATGTTTTTTCATTGTGCAATAGTCGTAGTGTAGTGCAGCTCTGGTTTGCTGTCGTTGCTGGGCTGCACGCCATCACGCCGGCTTCCATGATCATCTCCCGTGACCTTTTTCCACCGTATGCGCCCAACACTCTATTGCCTAAATTCACACGGCCGTTGGCATATGCCTCTCTCATTGCAACGCTAGCACTCTACCCCAACCCCATGGCTTCCAACGACTAGCACCCTACATGCTAGCTTCATCGCCCCTACACCTACATCTCGAAGGAGGAAGGAGATAACCGGAGAGAGAGAGAGAGAGGGAGAGTTACATGATGAGGGCAGCCACAATGGAGAGAAAAAGTGGTCTTTTATAGACTCCTGTGGACTTGTTCACCATTGTCACAACAGTCTTTACAGGGATCCGTAGTTGCAGGTAACCACAAGCATATTGCCCGCCCATAAGCAAGTAAACAATAGTTTCTCTCTCATCTCTCCATCCTCTCTCCCTCCCCCCGTGCTCCCGCCACCCCAACCTGTGCTCTGACATATTGTGCTCAGCATTGATGGTAGTTGGGCTCAACATTGTGGCCTGGTAGAAATAACTAATGTCTACTGACACATGGCCCACGTATAAGGACCTCTTGGTCTTCATACGTTGCCCTTGCCCTTGTCACTAATTCACTAGTAGAGAAACAATTTTCATCCACTATATTTGTCTCGGGTAGGTCTTTAGTCTCGGTTGTTATTTCACGGGGTCCCAGAGGTCCTTTCATCCTGGTTGATAACACACCACCTGGGAAGTACCCACGAGTTAATTTAAAAGCAAAGCACTCAAATTTGTTCACATGTGCTCTGTCGGTGAGATGGTAATGAAACTATGATTGAGGTGAGAGGTTCCTGAGTCTAAGTCCATGCACCACATACGCACATTTCGGCATGAAAATTTGAATGACTTATAACTTTTTTTAATATTTTAGGACAACAAACTACCAACTGAGACGAAAGAGTACTTTTAATGGATTCCTAGTCACAGTTTGAAAACCGAGACTAAAGGGGTCTTAAGACCGGGATTAATAGAGCTTTCTGTACTAGTGATTGTAATATACTCCGTATACTATAATATGTAATATGCATATTTTTGTCACTGGTCAGTTGACTAATAATCTGGCAATGTCACGGACTGGAAGCCGAGGACGACGTAGAAGCCAACTAACGCTATTGCAATAATATGTAACGGGCATTTTTTTCTTCTGTTTGTTCACAATACCGCACATAGTACTTTTAATTGTTTAGGATTTTTATAGTACAAGGAAGTAAACTGCACGAGGGATTTCTGAGTCCCACACGTCTCGGGATTTCAAGGAGTGGTGGGAAACATTGACTGGGTCAATATCAATTGTCAATCCAATTGCGGATTTGAAGAAGACATGCATGTTTGCACCACGCAGCATAACTTGCTCGGAGAGACCAGTGACGCTGTGAGTTGTAACTTGCATATTATCTCAGCAATATATATAAGCCGCTAGTGATGGGACCAGTAAAAATAGGTTCAAACATGCTAGACTGACCCCAACATTGTGCCCAAGACTACACGATTTCTGAAATCCTACCAACAGGGCCGGCTGAATTTATGGGCTCGGCCCGTTTGTTTCATTGTTTGTAAGATGAGGGAGGATGCCGCGGGCTCAGCATGCGCCCATCGCTTTGATGAGGTAGCAGGCCCAAAGGAGAAGCGAATTTTGATTACTAGCCTGTTTTTTTTTGCAAAGACGTAGCTATCGTGTACAAATTATATAGGAGCGGTGAATTTGACCCTCCCCCGAAAATTGCGCCAAAATTTTCCTCGTCGATATTTCTATTTGTCAAACGAAAGGACTTCAGTTCTTCGATGGTGAAATAGTATAAAGTAAGTAAACTGTGTGAGAGCTGAGTCACACACACGTCTCGGAATTTCAAGGAGAGTAGTACGTGGCGAACAACCTTGACTGGGTCAATATCAATCCAATTGCAGATTCGAAGAAGACATGTTTGCCCCACGCAGCATAAACTTGCTTGGAGAGGCCATTGACGCTGTAAGTTGTAACTTGCACCTTATCTCTTGCGTGTGCCGTTGTTGGATTAACAAAGAGAAACGACAAATTTAATTCAGTTGTTTATTGTTCTGGTAGCAGTAGGTAGCACATATCCATATATGCATGAAGTACGTCGTTCGCTTTGACTAGTTATAGATACTACGTAGCAATGTAGCATTTCCTTTATTTCCTATATCTAAAGAAATATTTGCAGTAAGCAAGAAATACTTGCAGTAAGCAAGGATATCTAAAGAAGATAACAAACAACCATTTGCATTGCCTCGCTCTTGGTAGTGGACTACAAAGTGGTTTATTTGGTACTCATCACCTACGAATTCCTGCGTGCATATTAGAAATTCCATTAGCAATAATAGGCTCTCATCAGGAGTGGGATTATTGGGTTCTTAATTAGTTTGCCTCAGTTGATCACACCTTAAACATTTTTATTACATCATTCAAACAGCAATGCTTGCACTGGACGCCCACTTATTCGTTCACTCCGTACATGTGAAAGTGTGGGTTATTGGTTTACATATATGCAATTCTTGGAGTTGGAGTATACGGTTCTGCTGCTGCTACTCCTACTCGTTGTCGCCGCAGTCGACGAACTGGTAGCTGACGGTGAGATGGCCGTCGTTGACACCCTGCCCGTTGGTGTCGATCTGGCTGAACGCCGTGTCGTAGTCCATGTCCAGCCCACCATTGCTGCACTGGTCCACGATCCTCACCGTGATCGACGCGCCCGTCGCCGAGTTCGTCACCTACATACATGCATAGATTGTTGATCATTATCATCAGATTGTTTTCTAAGACCATTATACATACAGATATATACAATTGAACCAAGATCTTTCCCGGCTCAAATCATCATATCATCCAGATAGAACGAAGTGCATCCAGTCATCCAGGAGCTTGGAAGCTTACCAGGAGGCACTGCCCACACGAAGCCTGGCCGGTGGGGCCGACGGGCCCACTTTAGGCGGTCCAGCCGTACTTGCTGCGCCATGCGAGCGATTTGTCGGCGTCCCAGGTGGCGCAGAACACGCTGGCGGCGTTGAGGTCCCAGTTGATGTTCTGCGGACGGTAGAAGTTGTAGGTGGCGCGCACGCCGGAGGCCTGCTGCGCCGCCGCCATGGCCACCGCCGCGCAGAGCACCACCGCAGCCAGCGCCAGCCGCCCTCCGTTCATCATTCTCGCCATGGCCGGCCTTCGCGTTCTTATGCGGGGACGTAATTAAGCTCAGCTTGAGAGGTCTGTTACAGGCTAACAGCACAAAGGGTGAAACGGCTAATAATGGGAGTTTTGCTAGCAACTGCAATGATCTATGGGCTTTATAGGCATATATAGGAGCTGGCTGTGCTCATCATGTCGAGCATTGACTCTCATTGTCCGGAGAGCCCGCCAAAATTGTTGAAATTTCCTAGCCAAAATTTAACAAGTTGCTTGCAAATTGCAATTACACTGATAGCCGCCTAGCCAATGAGTCAGTCACTCCTGCCTCAGAATACTAGAGCCGGCCAGTTGCCGAAATTGACCCGGCCAGCCCAAGGGAGATGATCATCAGATGAAGCCATGAATGCATGTGCTGGCAGCATCCGGGTGAAGTCAGGGATTCAGAGTTTTCATGTTGTTGCATGCATGTGAGAAGGAACAGATCGAGCTCGCCGCTGAAGACTTATTCAAAGTTCAAAGGGAATGACCTCCAGGCCGCAGGGCTTTGTCAGGGCCTGCTGCTCCTATCGAAGAAGAAGCAAGGGTGCTAGACTGCTGGCTTCCACGGATGAAAATGGAAGGACCCAGTGGCATGGATAAAGCATTATCTATAATGTTCATCAGGTTGGGCCTCATCAGACGGGTAGTAATGAGAAGTCATGGATTATTGGTAAAATGTGGATGTGTGCTTATTATTATTAGAGCTCTCTAATTAGTGATGATCATTTCCCTCATGTTAATGGTTAATGCCGCCGCAGATAAGTACCACATAGAACCCTCATACAACAAGATGAGAGAACCCAAATGGGTCCTGATTCAACTCTCAGCACCAATAATCTTAATGCAAACCAAGTAACCTAAGAGCAAGTATAATAAGCCTACATAAGCGGGCTGTATAAGTTGCCACCTCATATTAGTGCTGATGTTGATGAGAGAGAAGAGAAGGAAGAGGAGAAGTGGGTCGTAAGCTTAAGTTCCCATACAAGGGCATTGTACAGCGCGTCTGCAAGCCTCGTCCGTATAACAACGTTTTTGCGAAAACCCCCCGCGGCTGCCTGTCGACGGGCTTCGCGTCGCCTCGCCAGGCGACGCCTTCGTCCCGTTGCCCGAGGCGGAGCCGACGAGGCCCCCTGCGTTGTACGGCGTCGTCTACACGAGGCGACGGCGGGCTGGGATCCCGCGCGGGCGAGTTCTTCGCGCCAAATCGCGGATGCAGGGGAGAACGACAAGCTCGGAGGGAGAGGGCGGAGGCAGGACGGAGGCGGCCAAACCGACCCCGAGGCTGGCCGCGCCGCCGCTCCCCCACCTCCTGCCTGGAGCTCCGCCGCCGCAGCTCGAGCTTCCAGCCCCATGGCGCAAGCTCTGCAGGGCCGCAGGGGAAGGAGAGACAGGGGAAGGAGAGGGAGGGGGCACACCCACCCTCCGTCCCGAGCGCCGCCTGCAGCGCCGCCGCGAGGAGACGCCCGGAGGAGCAGCTCTTCCTGCAGCGCCGCCGCCGCCGGCCCAAGCTCGAGCTCCAGGACGAGGCTGGAGTACACCGCAGCCAGGCTGGGGCCGGCGCGCTGCTGCCCCTCATCCTCCACCGACGCCACGGAGGAGGGCCGGTGCCATCGACGGGTTGCAGCAGTGGGGAGGAGAAAGCCGGTGGTGGGCACAGCAGCGTGGGACGCGAGGAGGTGGTGGCCAAGCGACGTGGGCGCGGGGAGCTAGGGGCGCCGGCCGCCAGCGAGCGCAGCTGGATCTTGGGGCGCCGGCCTTGTTGCAATCCGGGAATGGATAAGCTCGTTCTCGTCGTGTTGCTGCAGCTCGGTGGTAGAGATATTTTGTTGGAATTTTACGTTTTAGGCCTTTGTAAGGATGCTTTTCACGTTAAGGTCCTTTAGATGGCAAACTTGACGTGAGTACAATAAAAAAAGTACAGTTTAGCCCTTGTATTCTATGTACCATACATTGTTTAAAACAAATCACAAATAGCCACACAATGGTATACACAAATACAGTTGTAATTGATTCTAAGCTACATACAAAACATTAAATAACTTACAGACGGTCTCTCCGTCTGTGGGTTGTATGAACTGTCTTAATGTCTGTCTCTACACTAAATTCGAGATTCTACCGACTGCGAGTCGTCAGTGGGCTGTACATGCCCTAAATGTGAGAAGGTGAAGTGGGCCACATATTAATGCTGCAGTTTACATAACTACAGTTCCCGCTGGCTAAGTACACACCGTGACTCGGAACTATCAATAGCAAACTAGCAATATGTGCTCATCATCAGAAACATGTGTGGTCTTGTTTGTCATTTGGTTCATATCATGTCCATGGCTTGCCACTCCACAAGCTAGATTATGGGGATAACCTGATACGGGTATACTCAGCATCCATTTCAAATCAGTTGCATTTTAGTTTTGTTCAAAACCAAAAAAAATTTTTATCTTGGACCATCACATAGAAATTCTTATAGCTGAACAACATGCAAATTATATATTATGAAAGTATTGCTGATGATGAATATAAAACATAAAAAAATAAAATAAACAATAGAAAAAATATGCCTGTTATATTAAAAAGAAACATATGACCGCCTAAATGGTCCTATACAACACTAGTCACAAACACCAAAGACAAGAGACCATACACTTAGGAGTGATGGTCGATCAAGCGCTACTGCTACAAAACATAAATTTTATTATGCTAAACTACACAATTTTTTAGAAATTGATGATCAAAATACAACGATTATACTTAGGAAAAGATGGAACGACAACTAATATGATGAGGAGGGAGAGTAGTCCAGTTTATTTATTCCAGTTGGTGTAATTAAAGTATATGCAACAAAACGTTTTATTCCATTATTCAACAACAATGTTTGCACTGGACGCCCACTTATTCATCCATATGGGGCTTACATAATTATTGGAACAGTAACAGTCTACGTGCTTCTACGCACTACTGTTGACGATATGATCAAATCAGTTGTCGCCACAGTTGACGAACTGGTAGCTGACGGTGAGGTGTCCGTCATTGACACCTTGCCCGTTGTCGATCTTGCTGAACGCCGTGTCGTAGTCCATGTCAAGTCCACCATTGCTGCACTGGTCCACGATCCTCACCGTGACCTGGGCGCCCGTCGCCGAGCTGGTCACCTGCACGTACGCATAGATATCGTTGAGATCATCACTTACATTGCTCATCCCTTAATTTCATAGATGATTCATGTTGTTATATACTAGCAAATATGGCCGTGCGTTGCGACGAGATTGGAGTAAAAAAAAGCTCAACTCCAAGAAAGCTCATTGGAGAGCAGCACCAGGCGCCCGAGCCCCCTATATATCGACATCTTCAGTGCCAAGCCAGGCTTGCTAGACCTCAACGCCCTCAGGATGCGATCTAGAGCGTGTGCGTGCACCGGGTGGAGCATCTGGCCGGCACCGCGTCGACCAGCAGCCCTGCAAGCTTCTCGTCTACCCGGCCGTCATTGCACAGCGTTGAGGATGATGCATTGATGCGTCTTGATGGCCAAAGCAGGCGAACATGGCACGGGAAATAGATTCCTAATTCAATTGGCGTTCCATAGCACGAGGTTGAGCCGAACTTGTGCTGAGCGACGGACGAAAACGTACGGTAAAAACGAACGGACGGACAAAGAAGAGTACGGCTGGTGGGTTGATTCTTAGAAAGGTTAGGGGGGTTTTCGTAAAATTATGATGTACCGAAGAATCAACCGTTTTCTAGGTACCGCGGAAGCAATACTTGCTTTATAATTAGACAGAGATAGAGATAACAGAAGGTTATATACAAAGCTTACCAGGAGGCACTGTCCGCACGAGGCCTGGCCGTGGGGGCCGGCGGGCCCACAGAAGGCGGTCCAGCCGTACTTGCTGCGCCACGACAGCGGCTTGTTGGCGTCCCACGTGGCGCAGTACACGCTGGCGGTGTTGAGGTCCCAGTTGATGTTCTGTGGGCGGTAGAAGTTGTAGGTGGCGCGCACGCCGGAGGCCTGCTGTGCCGCGGCCATGGCCGCCGCCGCGCAGAACAGCGCCGCCACCAGCGCCAGCCGCGCTCCGGTCATCTTCATCCCGGCAGCCATGAAAACTGAGTTGAGCTTGGATGAGAGATATTTTCTTGCTGCTGGTTGGCTAAGTTGCTGCTACGAGGCATGGCATGTGTGGCCATTATATAGGAGCTGGCTGAGAGCGGTGTGCATTGACTCTTCTCGAACGCCCGAAATTTGCGCCAAAACTGCGTTCAATTTCGTTGCCAAATCTAGATTTCTAGATGCATGCATCATATATGTAACCTTCTCGGAAGCTCAATTTGACAACGGCATTTGTTGCTTGCATATAGTCGACTGAGCCAGCAGGCATATATTGAGATATGTGCCTCGGAATTCCACGAGCCGGTTGCCAATGTTGACCGGGGCAGCAGCAGTGCAGCCCAACGGGAGAAGAAGATGTGTGTGGTTGGGTTGCGTTGCACACGCGGCTGATATTTCTTGCTTCGGGGATGTTTAAGTCACGTCAGACAATGTAACTTATTGTAACATTTTTCGTTTGTTTGTAGTAATCGTTGTCCTACCCTAACTAAACTAGGCTCAAAAGATTCGTCTCGCCGTGTACATCAAAACCATACAACCAGTTTTTTTATTTAGCTACATTTAGTGTTTTATGCATGAGGAGAGAGATTTGATGTGATTTGATGTGATAGGTGAATAGCGAAGTTTGGAGAGAGAATTTTTCCCTTTTCAATGGAACTGAACAGGGCCGTCGCCGTGCTCTCCGGAGTCCAGAGGAAGCAATCAAATAGCTAGCAGCGCGCCACGTGAGACGTACTACTTCCGAGAGGGGACCTTTAATTTCGAAGTTTATTTGGTCCACCCTCGTGGAAACTATATATATGACCATTTCAACGTTGCATAAGTTTAGATTTTGACGTGTTTCTGTAACTGGACTGAAATTAATTAAAGTCAGCTTAAATATGTACGTGGGCTACTATTAGCGCTATAGATTTGATCTATACGATCTTACTTTAATTTGTGAACGAATAAGGTACTTTATTTCTTACTGCAAGCGCATATATAGTAAGTTCGTCTCTTTGATTTGTTTTGAAAAGTTCGTGTCTCTTTGATTATGTGAGGTACCTATAAGATCCCAAGAGATGGTGACTGTTTACCATTTAAACCCACCTTAGATGATATGAACAGTAGTTCAAGGAACAAACAGAAAAGACTTCTGTCATGTGTTTTCGTTGTCATGGCAATTGTATCTTGTTAATGGTTATATTAGTTGGAATCAAGAACATAAAACATAAAGCATATCGTTTAATCAAAAAATAAAAAAAATGCAATTCTGGCTTTCTAGGAAATCAACTAATTTTAAGTTTGACCAAATATATACAAAATACTACTAACATTTAAGATACAAAATAGGTATTATTAGAGTAATTATAAAACATATTTTCATACTAAACCTATTCGAAGACATATATGTTAGTATTTTTTATAAATATAGTTAAACTTGAAGTTGTTTGATTCTTTAGAAAATGATAATTTCATCCTTTTTGGGATAGAGTAAGGACAAGTTAGAAAGAAATAACCAGAAATAATGAACTGCATTACTTAAGTTCGTCTGTCACATCTGGTCTATGATCTGTAAGATGTGCTATATGTAGGCATTCATCAGTTTCATAGCTAATCCATCTCTAACACCTATTGAAGTGATCTTTTGTTCATATGCCCCCTAGAGTTCGACGATGTTGATGGTGTTTCATTCTCACAACGAAATAATACCAAGGTACACAATCTGAATTTCTTTAGACGTACACAAGAATCAAATGTCAACATAAATATTGCAGTCTAAAGATGGAGCAGGTCCATACATACTAGAGGTCTAGTACAATAAGCAGTGCATGTATTGAAGCATGATGCATGTCGGGAAATTATCTTTGTCCATACTCAAGCTCTCGATCTTACGACATGCGTGATGCATGGCTTACTAGTCAATTACTTATCTATGAGTGCATGACCAGATGTTACTTAATTGTCAGGTTATCAGCCACGCAAAGGCATGCACCATATATAGAAATATAGAATTGCATCTCTCGATCGGCAATGTCGTCCAATCCTGTGCCTACATGTATACACACCGGGATCTCTCTGCTGATGAGGTGCGGCTAACCTGACATTTTTCCTTAGCAGCCGAGAAAATTCCATAGAATAGGGCTACACCGCGCTTAGATAAAGCAGAATGATCACATTATTGTTGAAAAATTGGTGGGAGTAAGTTACATCCACCATACAACAACTAGGTGGGTACAGATTCATTGAACAAGTTGAAAAATGCTCAATTTAGTGCAAAAACTTGACAAATGGGTGTAAATTGATCCAAAAACTTATAAAGTGCTTAAGTTGGTACAATAACTTATTACCGGTGGATGCAAATTAGTTCAACCACCTATAAAAAATGCTTAATTTAGTATAATAGTTTAGCAAATCGGTGCATTTACATTCCAAAAACAGCGGCAATGTATTAAGCATAGTAAATGGATCAATGATTCTTATATTTTTTCTATTAGGTTGCTGCTTCTCAACTATGCAAAACTTATTTATTCATTAGTCTAAATTTAATCAAATTATAAAATAACACCATTAGAATTATTCAAAGACTGAAGTCCATGAGAGACTTTGGATACTTTGTTTTCTTTTTTGCGCTTCTGCCCATGTATTCGATAATTCTATAGAAAGCATATGCGATTTTAGCTCTTTTTCCCTTTCTAGATAAGTATACAAGGTTTCAAAAATATTTATTTTGCATATTGATTTCTTTTTAGTTGAAGAATGCATATAACCAAATATGTAGAAAACAACGAGGGTAAACTTATCAATATTGAATATAAAATTAATAATATTCCTAATCAAAATTAAATCACTATATCAAAATAATTAATTTGAACACATAAAATTAATTTCCTAGACATTAATGTTCTTATTTTGGCCATCGCAACACAAATATCAATGGTCAAATAATGCATAATAATTTGCTTCGATGTAAAGACACTTTCTATTATGACCGGTTAGTGTTGATGTAACAATTGGACTGTAGATGCACCAATTTATAAAGTTATTGTTCACTAAAATGAGTATTTTGCAAGTTATTGTACCAATTTGCACCCACATGTCAAGTTATTGCAAGTTATTGGACCAATTTGTACCTAGCTATCAAGTTGTTCTATGGTGGGTATAATTTACTCAATTGGTGGACATCATCTCTCACCACAAAAAAAAGTAGGGATAACTCCATTTGACAACCCTTAGCTTTTAAGTTTTCAACTCCCAACTATGAAACCTTCACTTTTTTCAAAAAAAAAGTATGAAACCTTCAATTACATACGTACTAGACTGTTTACTTTTATCCAGTGACATGGCTGAAATCACTTTCGAATTTTAAAAGTCCATAAATAGCTTAAATATCTCTAAAGAGACGAATGATCGCACTTGTTCTTCACTCAAAGCCTAATTCTGGTGCTCTGATTTCTCGAATGATTTGCTCTTTTTAAAAGAAGAAGAAGATGCTACTGCTTGGGCTTTGGATGTTACTATGTGGGCTCTGCTTTTAGTAAATCAGGCCCAGACTGGATCTCAATCTAGGGGATCAATTTTTTGGGAATATCTAAGGCATTATTCGAACTTGGACCGGGCCTGCGGCAAAAAATGATCCACTACGTGGGCCTTTCACAAGGAGGTGTGAGTAAATCAGGCCCGGTTGAAGTCCGAACTTGGCTGGCTGGGCTGCTCATAACAAAGCAGGCTTGTTCTATAGCCCATCCGTTCGAAATGTTCGTACTGTTACTTTCATTGAATCAGATCAAACGAACTTTCTGAAATGTTCAAAGCAAACACTGTGTACGTGTACTGGTTTGGGTCCCAGCAAAGAGTGCTGCTCATAAGAAAGCAGAAATGTTCATACTGTTATGGCCCGGCCGCTCGATTAACAAGATGTTCGGAACAAAGTTTCCAAGTACGTACAGTATTTGCCCTATTACTTTCAATGAATCAGATCAAACTGTCCAGCGAACAACGCACATGATTGCCGCAGCAACATCTCGATCAGCTGCTCATCGCAGAAACAAGAAAGATTGATAGGTCTCATTGATATGATCAATGATATCGATTGATCATCAGTGATCGATCGACAATAATGGTAGTCCAGGCAGTCGACATCATGGCCGGTAGCTGACGGTGAGCTGCCTGGTGACGGCGCCATCAGGCCGGTCCTGAGATTTTTGGGGGTCCAGAGCAAAAGTAAAAATAGAGCCCTAAAAGTAGTGAAGTAAAATAATTGTTATATATATCTAATTTGAACAATAGGGACTCAAAGCATGAATAAAAGATTCATAGAAAATAATTTATATATTAACTTAAAATTCAATATGACTGATTGTATTAATATCAACCTTCAGTAGTTGCACACTTTATTGGAGATACGATGATTCCATGAAATTTAGAAAACAATTTGCGATCACACAGATATACAAAGTACTTTATCAACTCGAGAAAATACCACTTATAATATTATGCGGAACTCGGATAATCCCAATATTATCCTATCGCTAATCAATGTCCAATCCGGTGAATGGATTATCAATGGCATAAGGCAATATTGATCATCAGTCATAGATTAAACTTAATTAACATCGACTCAGAATTTATCTTGCGCATGTTAGAGCAAAGAAGAGGAAAGGATGACAACTAAGAAGTTGATTTTTGTAGCTTCAGCCAGCAAAACTATTGGCCACTGCAAATATTTTATATCATTTTGTAATTGAGAAAAAAATACTACGTACTGTAGTTTATTGGCCACCGGTAGAGGCACGAGCAAACGCACAAAAACACACACTGACAGTTGAAACACATGCATCTGCTTAACTAGCTCCATGACGGCGATAACCTCATTCGTACGTTCATCAGTAGATTGTGGTTAATCCTGGCAATCGACAAACTGGTAGCTGACGGAGAGCTTCCCGTTGACCGCACCATGGCCGTCGGTGTCGATCTGCGCGAACGCCGGTGGGTCCAGTCCCAGCCCCCCGAACGAGCACTTGTCCAAGATCCTCACTGTGACCTGCGCCCCCGTCGCCTCGTTCGCCACCTGATCATGCACCGCACCATGTAAATGCCATTTGCTCACCCTCCTAATTTTGATTAGCTAAAGTTTTTTAAGCAGCTCTCAATCAGTCCTACTAGTCCATCAACCCGTGCAACTGCACGGGCTAGATATTTTATTGATAGTCATTGTTTAATTGGCCATGTACAAATAAAGTACGTGTATCATTATGTAAAACTATATTTTTAGAATGTGGTGATCACATAGAAGAGATCTAAAAGTAGCTCCCCATTTTTTTTATCAACAGTAGCTCCCCATTGGTTAATGCATGCATCATATAGTGTGCACAAATTTTCTAAATGGAAATTAAGCAAAACGTTCACTCACATATAAATGCAAAGCTTCCTCAAGAATATATAAATGAGAGTGGATTTTATGAATCTTTGTTTGGAAATATAGAGTAGTCAGCAACCACAGACAATCAATGTTTGGTAACTTTGACTACGATCGAAGACAATCAAATCGTAATGGTCATATGTACTTTACGTGAAGTATTATTTCAATTGTTGTGACATTTTTTCCGGCACAATAGTTTTGAAATAAATTACTTTAAAAAAAAGGAGTAGTAGCAATCTATATTATAACTTGTTATTAATAAATAGTCTCGTAGACAAATAGCATACAAATAATCATATTTTCTGTGGAATTTCTAAAAGCTATTCAAGTTATCATATATTTTAAATTTAAACTCAGTACAATAAATTCATTATATCCTTCTATGTATTACATTTTTTCTATATTTAATATGGTAACCCAATATTGAAGAAAATCATCCTAAAGTAAACTCATTCATACTCACTCCGCCCATGAAAAGTGCAATTCTGGATTTTTTAGAAAAAATAGTGTCATAGACAAAAGACCATGCTACCTTTAATAACTATCTCAATCCCATTAATTTAGGCATAGAGGTTGTTGGTGCATGACGATAATTATCTATTTAAAGAATAAAACAGATAATTGCTGCTAGAATTGCATTCGTTTGTGGGATTTTTTTAAACTCAGAATTGCACTCTTCATGAGACGGAAGGAGTACACAAACTTCTCATTTGCCACACTGTTGGTAAGGCAGCAGCCTAGGAAAGAAGAATCTTGGTAGGTCATTATATTGAAGTGCTTACAGCTTTTGAAATTAAAAATATGGGCATGTTACCTTTGTATCGAAGCATGTTGTTACGTTCAAGCTCTTGGGGACTCCATATATAATAAGCAAGCTTCATTTGGTTCCTGTGGTGGTTTCGACAGGTCACCAATGTATGTTACCTGGGATGTGAAAGACAGACAATTATGATCTTGGAGCTTGTTATTTACCAAAAAGAAATCCTGAATATATAGAAGAGGCCACCAGAAATTTGGGGTGTGCTTGCTGGTTGCTTGAGCATGCCACCGCCAACGCCTAAGCTGCGCCGCCGATTTTGGGCGCCACACTCATGATACTCAAAATCAACTACGAAAAGCTGTAGCTAATAGTTTCACAAACCAAACATAGTAGCTTTTTCTGTGGCGCCACATAAGGTTCGGCGTGGCATCCTGTGGTGTGGAGAACCAAACACGCCCTTGGCCATGGTCAGCTTGCACCTGTCAGTCGTGTGTACCTTTACCTTTTCTCTCCTCCTATCATTTTCTTTTTGATTGACCATCGTGGAGGTGGAAACAGAGATGCGAACTCAAGATGGAGCATATTAATTTTAAGCATGTGAAGCAATGGCTTTGATGGGAAAAAGTATAGAAGATGGCACTACGAAAGGCCATGCAAGCTAAGGCAATGATTTTCCTCCATGGGTCTCTGGCATGCCAACACACAGTCTGAAGTCAACGCATGTACGCATGGTGACAGCTCTCCTAGAGTTTGTGAACCCCTCCACCGCCCAAGAAGTCACCCGGCAACATGCTTGCGCTAGTGGATTGGGTGTAGTGTGTGGTGTCGATGCAGTGCACCGCCGGCAAGATGCAAGTGTGCTACCTCTTTGTACCAACGTAGAACAAAGTGAATGCCCCTGAGCGCCACTGAAATCACGTTGAAACATGGCAAATCTTGTTCCTAAAATCTATCTCACCTTTCGGGTCTCCTTGCTTCGCTTTCACAAACAAATTAACACGAATGCTGCAGTGACTTGGAGGACAGATCCATGCAAGTGCCTGGCGAACAACATTATCCTCAACACCCTGAAGGAGAAGGTCATGGACGTTCAACGCCTCTAGGATTTGAGCTGCGATTAACACAAGTGTGTGCATTACCTTCATTTGCCCCCATGTGGTTTAGCTAGTCTCTACATGTTGAATAAAGTGTTCCGGCCGGGCGGATGGATATCATACCTGTATATATGCTTCAGCGAGGACTCTGGCAGCAGTACAGTACCATGCCATTGGGAAGCAGAACGCCAGGGCCAGGAAAGCAGCGGCGCTTTGGGTTTTGTCGATAGGTCATAGATGTGTTCGCGAGAAACACCGAGGGGAAAAGGCAGAGATTCGTTTGTTAGTTAAATCGAAATTAAAGATTACGCGAGGAGATCTGTCCATCGGTAGATATACACCGTGAGGGGGGCGGTGACGGCAGATGGGGCAGACGGGAGGGAGGAGTCAATAGATCCATTGGTTATAGTTTGTTGAGTATCTAAATCGATGGCCAGATGTTTTTCTTTTTTGTGAGATTTTCTAGAATTTTTCTTTTTTCTCAGCGCACCTCATCTAAGGATTAACGTGGAGGCTTCAAAAGGAGCCTCCAATTAGTAATAGTAAGACTAGTCCATCAACCCGTGCAGGGCCGGTCTAAGACTTCAGGGGCCCAGGGCGAAGATCAGAAATGGGGCCCTCTTACTAGTAACTACCGAGTGTTGTATAAGCACTCAGGTGTATAAAAATATATGTATTTAGATAATGTATAGGTATGACTTTAAAAGTTTATTCTAATATTTCTTGGAACACTCATGTTACGCTCTCAAAAATCTGTCAATGGCCTCTCCCTTCTGAATGCATACTTTAATTTCTAGACTAGATCAGTGGCGAAGCTGGCGGATTTTGACGCCTAAGGCCACTTAGTAAACGTTTATACCACTCAATCTCAGTGTAGTACATATAATAGCGATAATCGCAATAGTGATAGTTCATATATCGATAGAAGTGCCTAAAATGCATGATTTAGACCAATACATCACAATTTAAGACACATTGACATAACAAAGTTGATAAAATAAATACCTAACTAGTGCCTCATGTGGATTGGGGAATGCAAATCTACGAATCAGTAGACAAATAATATAAGTTCCCGATTCAATCTGCATTCTATAGTTCTACACTATCCTGCCTCGTGTGGATTGGGGAATGGAAATTCCAATTTCCAAACAAAACTGAGTAACTGACCGATTTAGAGAGCCACCAAGCCAGTGCAGGTGCAGCAGCGGTGCTCCTGGTCCTGGGTCCTGGCGGTGCTGCCGGTTGCCGCCGCCCACCTTGCTGCTGCGCGGTGCGCGGCTGCGCGCTGGTGCTGCCGGCGCCACCGCCCCGCCCTTTGCAGCCAGGCCAAGCGCCAGCTGGCTGCTGCCGTGCTGCACGCCGGCGCCAGTGCTGGCGGACGCCGCCGCCTGCCTGGCTCGCCCTGCTGCGCCGCCGAGCCGGTGCGCTGCCCGCCGCCGGCCGCCGCCGCTAGGTTTCGGCTTTCGGATGAAGAGGAGTGCGGGCGTGCGGCGCTGCGTGTGCGTGGCCTGGTGCGGCGCTGCGTGTGCATGGCCTGGGCTTGGATATCTGTTTCCACCGAAGAGAGGAAAGAGGCCGGCTGTCCGCTGTTCTATTGGGCCACAATATAACTTAGATCAAGAAAATATACATGGGTATAAAGGTTTTTTTTGGCCACGCCTAAGGCCATGGCATGGGTGGCCTTAGGCCCAGCTCCGCCCCTGGACTAGAGTCTCTAACAAAAAGAAACAATAATTAGTGATTAAAAGCTAATGCAGAACTACAAGTAGCGATTATTTCCTATAAATTAGCACACGAGAACTCTTAAATCCTAATATTGTATCCATCATCGATTCTCGATGAACTGATTTAATTTGTTGGCTATAATGCAGGTCGATCTAGAACTGCTTAGAACTGCAGTTGATCGGACACGCACTGGTGATTGGTTTCATAAATCAAACATAAAAACAATTCATACCTGGTTACTGATGCTGCATTGTAGCGCTGCTACCTGCGGACTGCCATGCCTACCTGCATGGTGGCTGGAGGCTGATGAGTAGATCGGAACAGGCGGCAGAAAGAGGGGCCGACGGACGTGTGCTACCCAATGTTTTAAATCTCCGGCTATAGCATAGCTGCCGGAGATAGTTGATTTGGGACGTTGACGCTAAAATATTCTGCTTTAGCCTCTATGCATTCGTTCCCGCTATTAGCTGGATATAGCCAGCGAAATCCGCTAAACGGGCCTTGCTAAAGCGGACGCTAAATTACGCATCTGGCCGAAATCAAGCTGAGCGTAGGTTTCAAATTTTTTCATGGCGTTCCTCAGTCTTCTCCCCTGCTTCCCGCATGCTAGAACGGCAGCAACAACCAATCTCAGCTGAATGAACAAACAAGAACTATTTATTCTCCTCTGCTTGTTGACAGATTCACATATTCCTAGTGCAGCCTCTTAAGTTTTGATTGGTCTTATACTCTTGTGATGTATTCCTGTGTGAATTGATCAATCACTAACCAATTAAGTAATTGTTCATGTCAAAGTCTCTGATTGTTTTTGCTGTTCTTGCAAAACCGCTAAATGGTTTAGCTGGAGCTATAGCCAGCTATAGCTGCATTTAGCTGTCACATAGGCCAAAAGCTAAGAGGCATAGCCGGCGATTTTAAAATTGGTGCTACCTATCGCGGCGTCGCCCCCATGTTACGGTGCCATGAATTGAATCTTAGTTCTCTGCTGTCGAGTTCTCTTTGACTCTAGCTTGCTATGGTGTCGTGTGCCGTAAAGAGAGACGAAGAAGTCAAGAAGAGTCATTCCCGCCGATGACTCCGGAATCGAGACGACGAGCGGACGGGATCACGATTCGAGGAGTCGCGCAGCGCGGCGTCGTTTCGATCGATTCTGTGTGACTGCGCTGCGTGGTTTGGTCGGTCCCTATCATACGTGTATATCGTGTTTAGGTACCTATACAGCTACAAGTGTATACCTACGTAGTAACTCGGGGCCCCTTCCTATCGGGGGCCCGGGGCGGCTGCCCCTCTCGCCCTACCCCAGGACCGGGCCTGAACCCGTGCTACTGCACGGGCTAGCATGTAAATATTTGACATGCACGGGCTATCAACTTATATAATTTTGAGTCAATGCAGATATTTGACATCATTCTATACTACTAATTTTGAAATTGTCAAGATATGCTTATATTCCTACGCCAAAAAAATAGGTCACCACCAGAATATATATCTACTGGATTCTAAATTATGGATCATTAAACAACATATTGTACAATATTTTAGATATTGTTTCTTCATTGATAGAAATAGGCACTAAAAATTGTGTTTAAACTTTGAAATGATGTTAGGTACCCAAATAATCACATAAAAATATGTTGGGATTACATGTGAATCTTTCCTTTCGATGGTCTTTTCAATAAGTCAACAATTGTTCTTTACTTTTACTTTCGTGGTTGGTACAGGAATATATCAATGCATTATGCATTCGTTTGTTTTAATATAATTTTAAAACAATGCATCCACACGTTCATTACCATGGTTCGTGGGCAAGATGCTCGAAATTTATTTGCATTTCCTAGATACGGCTTCACATCGTAATCAATGACGTGAATATCATTTTTGGGTTCACTATATTCCATTATTCGAGACACTTGTAGTTCAAATTTGGCTTATTTCTAAGAAATCCATTTAATGAAATAAAATAACTAAATATAGCAAAATGACCCAAAAATACACCAAATATTAACATAGAGTTAAACATACAATACATATATACCACAAAAATTTAGGAAGGGAAAAATCATTTTTAAAAATATCTCTCGAGGTTGTGTCTGTAGAAAGCACTCAGCAAAATAGGAATACACACGGTAAAAATAATAGTTTGTCGTGTGCCTACATCAAAGCACACGGCAAAGGCTCACGGCGGTCAACGGCATGTACCTTTGTTGTGTGCCAGACATTAGGCACACGTCAAAGAGGAGGCATTGCCGTGTGCCACGTCTTTGTGTTGTGTGCTATGTGTTTGGCGTGTTCCATGTGGAAGGCCCACGGCAAACACATCATTTGTCGTGTGCCCGATATGATACATACGGCATATAGCCGGTTTCTGGTAGTGCGTTGGTACAGGAAATTAATGCCATAAGTGTGTATTCTGGAACATTGTTGTCAAGGAAATTATTCAAGTGCATTTGAATATGTAGTAAAACATTAATATGGTATATGCGAGTAAATAATGTGTATCATGTATGGCCGCATGCATCTTTTCAAAGTAGAGGCCAGCATAGGTTATATAATAAATATTCTATCATAGAACAAATAGCAGAGTCTACTGTATGAATTAATGATCTTAATTATGTTATATAACATGTTATCCGAGAGGTTAATTTATTTAACGCATTTATATGCTAAAGAATGCATGCAATTGAAGTATTCAAAAGTATGCAAAATATATTTGTGGGGTTTAGACCAGCTTGTTTGGGTCTCTCATTTAAGGCACGCATGGTAATCAGCCATCTCAAGATAATTATTCCCTCCGTATATGATTTAGATGTCATTTTAGACACTGACACGGTCTTCAAAACGTAACTTTGACTTCTTATTTTTCAAAAGTATTTATTAAAAAAATAATATATGTATACTTTTAAAATAATATTTTTTAAGATAAATTCATTCATATGGTTTTCACATTTCCAAACTCAATGACTTAAAAATTATTCGTGATTTATATTCATAATGTTTGACTAAAATCTTTGTTCAAAATGACATCTAAATCCCATACGGAGGAAGTACCTCTTAATTGCACATATTTATGTAACAGAGTGCATACTCTATTAATTGCCGTGGTAACTTTACATTTTTATCGTTGTCTCGTGGCAACTACGCATTTGGCTGCTATGCTAACCTAACTGAAAATTCCTAAAAATGTATTCTTTGTGGGATAGAGTGAGAACTAGATTTCTAAATTTTATTGACAATATTCCTTATATAGGACGATCATATATGGCCATACACAAATTAAGACAAATGTTGTAGGAATTGTGCCTAAATCTCATAGAAATCCAGATAAATAACTCAGAGGAACACTATTATTTGTGTTTATCATTTATTTAAAAAAAATAATATACTATGATTGTATCTATTTATAGAAAACACCATTTTACTAATGTGTGTGAAATCAATAGAATCATAATCAGCAATTATGTTTAATTTATTGTGGATTTCCCCCTATATACAAACAACATCATTTATATTTGATCATTACCCATATAGTCCACTTCACTAAATATTAGTGAATAATTTGGTTTTCTGTTGGAGGGTAATTGGACACTATTTGCATGCATGTCGCTATAGCCTAATTGGTGCTAAAAAGGATTTCGCGTAGAATTGAACTCTAATTAACCTGTATAGATATTGATTCAGATTGTTTTTGGGCTGTAGCCATCTTGGTCAAGGCCGGATATTTATAAAATTTCCATTATCTAAAAAAATTAACCTGTATAGGATCGGAGCCATGCAAGTTTGTGCAAGTCTTTTTCACCGGCTGGTTGCCTATCGTGCGGGACAACCTATGCTTTCGCTCGTATGCTGAAGAAGTCCTCGTGCAATGCAGCATTGCTATGCTGCTGGATAGAGATGGTGCAGGAGCAAGCAGGACACCTGAGCGAGAGTAGTTTGCTTGTTGCTCTGCGGTGACAGGGTACTCAATCTCATCTATGCCAACATGGTTACTGATGACACAGAGACCTCCATGAGTTCGTCGCATTCGTGCTTTACCACGTACTGACGAAAGGGTACTACCACATGATACCTAGCCAATAGCCATGTATGCATATGCAGTGAAATCTAACTAAAATTCACATACCTTGCCATCATGATAATATCTTTGCAATCTCGTGTCTTGCTCGCTCAGGGAATCAAAACAGACCCAGAGATCCGTTCTTGCTCGTTGGGAGTCGATCGGGCACCACATGAAGTGGCAGCAGCGGCCATCAACTTTCTCCTGAGGTTTCATCGCTATAGGGATCAAAATCAGCTAGACACCAATGATCCAGTCGGTGCACTTCTAGACTCGATGTGAACGGAACAGGAGATCTGTTTTTCTTTTCTCCTCGCGGCAGCGGCAGCGAAAAGGCTAAACGGCATGGACGAGAGACGCGAGGAGTCAGGGGAGGAAGGATAAATTTTCCGATTGTATTTTCCCTAAAAACAATTATGTGGGTATCATTTCTTAATGACATAGGTGGGTAATTTTGATATAACTTTAGGGGGTTATTTTACGCTATTTTCTTAATGGCAAATGTGGATAAATTTATTTAGAATAGAGAATAGATCTGGTGGCCATCATGATTGATGCCTACCAAATCGAGGGTCGGATGTTTCTGATTTTTGTGGGATTTTCTACTATTTATCTTTTTTTCTAACGCGTCTCGTGAGAATTAACGTGTAGTCTTCAAAAGGAGCCTCCAATTAGTAATAGTAAGATTAATCAAAATAGCTCAGCTTATAGGTAACTTATAGTACTCCAAGTTTTTAATTACCCAGATTATAAAAAGCTTCAGCTCATGTGAAAAACATAAATAAGAAAATAATCCTAGCTACTCCCTTTGTTTGCTTTTATAAGGCACGATATGACTCGACACGACTTTTACAAATCCAACCATATTAAGTTTCAATATTTATATCATGTGAATTCTTATAAATAAAAATGAAGGGAGTAATAGCTAGTGACAGCTTTACCCGGAGGCAAAGAGCGCAGGATGCGTCGCCCTGCGGGCCGGCTGGCCCACAGAACGCAGCCCAGTAATACTTCTGCCGCCAAATGAGCGGCGTGTCGGCGTCCCACGTGGCGCAGTAGGCGCCGACGGCCCTCAGGTCCCACCACACCAGCGACGACGTGTACGGGCTCACCATCGCTGTCACGCCGCTCGCCTGCTGCGCCACCACGCTGTTAAGTTTAGTCCCACATCGAAAATTGATGGGGGTGGAGCACGACATATAAGGCGGGGGCAGCCCTCACCTATAAGACTAGTCTTTTGGGTTGAGTTAGGCATGGGCCTTGGTTGGTTGTGGCTCCGGTGGACCAGGGCTTGATGGGGCGCCGACTCGTGGGTATAGCGGGCCGGGCCGGATTCCACTGCGCCACTCTAAAAAGTGGTATCAGAGCCGAAGGTCGGGAAACCTGGAAAATCTCAGTGGTCACATGGTGACGGGGGAGCCCGTGAAACTCTCCGGAGGGTCACATGGCGAGTTGTGACTGGAGAGTTGGACTCGGGGCCTGGGATAACGTCTTCCGGGAGATCACATGGGTTGTATGTGATGGAAGAGTTGGGCCCGATGTGTGACGGGGGAGATTGTTAGGTTTAGTCCCACATCGGAAATTGATGGGGGTGGAGCACGACATATAAGGCGGGGGCAGCCCTCACCTATAAGACTAGTCTTTTGGGTTGAGTTAGGCCTGAGCCTTGGTTGGTTGTAGCTCCGGTGGACCTGGGCTTGATGGGGCGCCGGCTCGTGGGT
Source organism: Echinochloa phyllopogon (assembly GCA_033239725.1). Taxonomy (NCBI): domain Eukaryota; kingdom Viridiplantae; phylum Streptophyta; class Magnoliopsida; order Poales; family Poaceae; genus Echinochloa; species Echinochloa phyllopogon. Next base: position 33,092,237 of record BTCW01000008.1, on the reverse strand, counting down.
ATAGCGGGCCGGGCCGGATTCCGCAGCGCCACTCTAAAAAGTGGTATCTTTTTAGAAAACTAGCACGCGGAAGCAACGATTGATCTATCAAGACGATGTATGCGAGATCATAGACGACACCGGAGACACGATATTTGTTGACGAGGTTCAGCCGCAAGGCCTACATCCCCGGGGCATGACTACGGGCGCTCCTCCCCAAACTGCAACACTGGTCGCTCCGGGGTCCCGGCAATGTGCCGCCTCCCCCCTGCGAGCCTGTCGCTATGTCGTCATGGTTACAACAACGGTTCTCCTCTCATATTTATGAGGAGCCCAGATTACAAGAGTCCGACACAAACTCTACATCCTACCGCTAATACAACTCCAAGTCCAACGCGTAACCAACTAGTACACAATATTCGACACAACTCCAACAAACTCCACCTTGGCGAATATTCCACCACCATGAAGCCGTTACGTGCGAACCTTCATGTACACTGCACTTGGGTTGTTGACTTTGTATCTCACGGAGAGCCACCCGATGAGTCTGACCTAACCTCAGACCCACCGCCTTCAGAAGACACTACTATCCTTGCAACTTTATCCTTGATGACTCCACCTGCAACTGTGCACCCTTGCAGCTTGTACAGATGTGATTCTGACTTCTCTCCTATCATCACAGTCTCATCGCCCTTCATGATCTTCATGGTCTTCCCATCCGGCTCAGCTCGGAATAATAAACCACTACCATGTAGAGCTCCAAGCGAAATTAGATTCCTCTGCAGCCCCGGCACATGCCTAACACCCCGAAGCACCTGCTCAACTCCGTCTTGCATCCTGATCTTGATGTCGCCTACTCCAATAGCACGGTAACCCGTGTTATCGTCCAAGACTTGTACGAAGTGAACCACTCCTTCTTGTGCGTCACATGAAAAGAGCTTGCTGAATCTAACATCCACGCTTCAGTTGACTGACCCTGCCTGATACTGAGAGAACATCACAATCACTGTCCGAGTCATTATGAATTGCAGCATTAGCACTTGCCTCCTTCTTTTTTTTCTGGACAGTCCCTCCTCACATGTCCTAACTCCCCGCAGTCATAGCACCGCAACTTCTTCTTTCTTTTCTCTGCCTTCTCCTTCTTAAGCTCACCTCTGACCAGCAATGCATCACCGAGAGACCCCTCCACTGCAGTGTTCTTTCTCCTCTGTTCTCGAGCCAATAACGCTGCACTAATATCCTCAATTTTGATGCTTTCCTTGCCGTACGTCAAAGTCGTGACCACATGCTCATAAGACGATGGCAGTGAACACAGAAGAATAATTGCCTTGTCTTCATCATCAACCGTCACACCCAGTTGTTCCAGGTTCGTGACCATCTAACTGAAAACATTGATGTGCTCTGTGAGATCCGACCCCTCCTGCATCCTCAGCCCATACAACTTCTGCTTCAGATACAACTTGGTCGTCACAGTTTTTGACATGAATTGACTTTCCAGCTTCTCCCAGATTTGTTTCGGTGTCTTTAGTGCTATGACATGGTGCATGACGTGGTCAGACAGACATAGCCGTATGGTTGCGGCCGCTTGCGCCTGTTTCTCCTCCCACTCGTCATCCTCCATCTTTTCTGGCTTCTTCTCCTTCAGACCCGTCATGATTCCCTGTTGAACCAACAAATCCTTGACCCGTATCTGCCATAATCCGAAGTTGCCAGTGCCATCAAACTTCACCACCTTAAATCTAGTCGCCGTCGACATCTCGTCGACACGCGGCTTAACCGACCCTTTGTCGCCGGAAACACCGCCCAAACCTTCTGGCTTCTCGTCCGGATCACCGAGCAGATCGTTTGCTCCTCGACCCCCTCGTCCCTAACCAGACTGTTTGAAGAAACTTGCGTCGATCGCTGCACACCAAAAAGCCTTCTTTGCAGTCCTCCGAAGCTGCCGACCAAGTCCAGCAATCCCTCAGCACAAGCCTTCTGCACTTGGATTAATTTGAGTAGTCGATGTACTTCCAGGTCCCTGCGCCTGCTTTTATGTGCGTGATGCTGATGTCGTCCTGGCCTCTCTTTCTGAGTCGCACGCAATTACGCAGTTCCGATGTCCACCGTGTGGTGTCCTATTCCAACGCGTCAGCCTCCCTGCGCTAGGTCCGACTCCAACTCCACCACGAAATGATCCATATTCCTTTCCGTATCTTATTTTACTTGCACTTTAAACTGTATGTGCCCAATATAAAAAACAAAACTGTTACATGCACGGACACGTAAACTTGCATGCAAACTGCACATGGAGTATTTGAGTCCCTTCCTGTCTCGCAGCCATATCCAGCTGCACCCTGTTGGAAATCGTGACACACTTCGGCCTTCAGGACTTGTGCTGCATCTGCAATAAGCTCACGCACTCGTCTCGCCACCCACGACACCATACCATCTCATCAACGCCGTTGTTTGCGCTCTACTGTCGTGCTCCACCGCACATGCTCCTCACGCCGGCCCTGCTACAACAGACGCGCCATCACGCACCGCCCGTGCATGAACATGTCATACCATGGCTCATTGCCGACACAATCTGCTCGCCGTGCCGCAATGCCGCCTTTGTACAACACCAGTTACACCATCCTTCATCGTGATGCTCCCACGCTCCGATCTATCCGACTGTCACCTGCGTCTGGTCGCCGGTCTGATCGCAAGCCGAAGCCGCCGCCCTATTCGCTTCGTCTTCAACGGCCACACTGTTGGTCCGATCACCACGCCTGGCCGATCCTTACCAACCGCAGCCCGTCAGACGGTCCAAGCCTCCTGCTCGGAGTGTCCAACACCACCGATCGAATCGTCGATCGCCGCCATGCTCCACCTTGCACCGCATCGAGCAGTTCCGCGATACCTGTCGAGCATAATCCTCGTACCTCCATGATGATCTCCATACCATCTGTAGATCCAATCTAACCATGGCTCTGATACCACTTTTTAGAAAACTAGCGCGCGGAAGCAACGATTGATCTATCAAGACGATGTATGCGAGATCATAGACGACACTGGAGACACGATATTTGTTGACGAGGTTCAGCCGCAAGGCCTACATCCCCGGGGCATGACTATGGGCGCTCCTCCCCAAACTGCAACACTGGTCGCTCCGGGGTCCCGGCAATGTGCCGCCTCCCCCCTGCGAGCCTGTCGCTATGTCGTCATGGTTACTACAGCGGTTCTCCTCTCATATTTATGAGGAGCCCGGATTACAAGAGTCCGGCACAAACTCTACATCCTACCGCTAATACAACTCCAAGTCCAACGCGTAACCAATTAGTACACAATATTCGACACAACTCCAACACACGCCGCTGCCGCCGGTGCTGGCAACGACGACCGCCATGGCCACAAGTATGTCCACGGCCCTAGCTCTGCTGCCTTTCTTTTCCATGAAATGATGGAGTATACAACAGTTCACTGCATTGATGTGTTAGCCCCTGACAGATGGGTGGTAGTTATATAGTGTATTGCACGGTGGCGAGGCTGCAGTTTACAAAGCTGATCCGTTGTAGGGTTGTCATCAGATGTGCATTCTTAATTGTGGCCGTATGTATATCCAAACGACAATTAGTATGTTCCTCTCGTCATCAGTGACGATGTTAGGAGTAAGATTTTGCAAAGGTAACAAGGTGGGGCTGTCTTTAGCTTTAGCTTTCTCCAGCTGCAATGCTCAAAGAGGCAGGTTATTTTGTTGTTTTCCAGATTAATTATGACCAGCGCCTTACTAATTTTCAATTGCCTATACATGGTAAATTAAAGTTATATCTGAACAAGATTTTTTATAAGGATTAGAGGAAAAAACAACTTTGATTTACACAATCAACACTTCAGTTTATGCTGAACACCTAATTGTATATATAGGATGTACTTCACAATTCGCACATAATATGCTGCTAAATTTATGCTAACTCTTGATGCATAGCAAAAACTATAAACCTTAAAATGCGAAAATAACCTGCAATTCGGAACAGAGGTTGTAGTATATAACTAGAATATCTTTTGTGCCAATTTACGCATGCCAGCTTGATCACTTGCTCAGCATCCTCAATTGGCATCTAGCCCTCCACCAGTCCACTTTCCCGTCCAAATCTCCTCTGCCTTGCTCAGATCTGGACACCCTGCTGGCTGTGTTCCCCCCTTCTTGCTGTGAACTCCACTTTGCTTTTACAACAGCATATGCCACTATTACAAGATTGGAACATCACAGCTATGAGGTCCCTCCCAGCTCATCATATCTTGCCCCTGTCCCCTACTGGCGATCCTTCAATTGTTCTCACTCCAGTTCGGCCGAACTAGCCAAACCAGCACACGTGGCGTCGTGCCGTCATCTGCAGTTCTTGCTTCAGGGGTCCAGGACTCCGGCCATGCCCTACTCGCCAGGCACTAGAAGCCCGATACCCTCTGCACTCTACAACAATTTATACACCACGATGGTGACTTGGTGAGAGAAGAACTGAAGAAGTCAAGCTTGCAGTTGCAGAGATGCGTTCATGCCGTATGGGTGCCCTGAAGAAGCCATGGGAGCTCGACCACCACAATTGCTCCCATAGCCAGCGTTGCTACATTCGACTCCTGCTACTTCAGAGTTCAGAGAGTCCATGGTTGGTGCTGCGCCTCTGAAGCCGAAGAAGCTGGTGCTGCTGCTTCAGGTGATGTGAGACTAGCGTAATCGTCGACCTTGCGCGTGCCGGAACCTTCTCCTTGCTCGGTTAGATTGTTTTGAGTCAGTGCTCTATCTTGCATTGGTCTCCTTGATTCTGATGAATCAGTTCAGTTGTTGACTTGTTTCACGGTGGAATTTGTACAGACTACGTCCAATTTCTGGCTCGGTTGCCACTCTTCAAATCTTCTACATTCTTGCTACTGCATACTGCTAGCGCTTCACAGTTAACAAAATTAGAGGATGTAAGAGGTCAGAAAGTCATATTTTGCGCGATGTTTGTGATCCATCATATGTTGGGGCTTTCCCTGCAAAACTACAAATTAAAAATTAAGTTTGTGAACATTTTATAAATTTTATTTACTAGAGATGAAGATGGGCATGAATCATGATGGACACTTCCATCAAATACTGATACCATTTCATAAGGTCTCCCTAAATACTGAATATTATCTTAATAATTGAAAGGCATCCAATTTCAACCATATTTCAATTTTGAAATTGCATCAATGAAGCAGGGTGTGTAGGGGAATGACTCCAATATGACTACATGATAGTTTGTTCTTGGCTTACAGTACCCTAAACATTGCGCCTTGCAGCTGCCCCATGTGGTAAGCCACAACATTGTTTTCATTCAGCACCAAGCTGCACCAAGAATATAATAACCACCTTTTGTGGATGAAACCCAAGAGAAAAAAGGGAAACACAACTTAGGTCCTCCACATGTTACTTTTTATCTACACAATCATCATCGGAGTTCCATTCAGAGGCCCGTTGATCATCAATTCATCATCGTCATCATCGCCATCAGCATAATCGCTATCGTAAGAGTTCCATTAAGAATTACCACGATCAATATTGTCCACCTCACCATTGCCTGCTTTCTAAGGCTTCAAGCTGGCGAAGTCCATGGTGACGCAAAAAAGCATCCGTCTTCAGCACGGCCGGCGGCCACTCCATCAGAGGCTCCACGCCTCCTCCGGCCGCCGACCTCTGGTATTAAGAATATGAAAAGTACTCCGTATTACGTCAGGTATTCCAGTTTTCCACTAGAGGCAGTTAGTGCCCCTATGGACAGCACTGAGACATATGATACTTGTTGATTCAGAGTCCACGGTGCTGCATATATCCGAAGCTGCTGCTGCTTCCGTCATGTAAGTTTAGTCAGCGTCGACCTGCTTGCATGTGTCCGGCAGCTGCTCCTTGTTTCGGTTAGGTTTGCATCCACGCTACATAGAAATTTGACCTTGTTAGTTTCGAGTTACTAGTACTTTCTGGTGGAATTTGATGAGATTACCTTCTGTTGCTGCCTCTGTTGCCTGCTCTTTAGGCTTCTACTACATTCTTGTTTCTGCCTACTTCATCCTAGCTTGCTAAGAATACTGTACTACTACAGTACTACGTGAGGATTTAAAACGCTGCATTATTATATTTCTTTTAATTTTTGGAACAGAGTGTGCTCTGTTTTCGCAGTGCTTCCAACTTTTCATGGACAAATTGTCACAGATCGATTGTTCTGTCAAAAACAATGTTCCATGACAACTTGGAAACACTACTTAGAGCATGAAAGCATACTGTACATTCGTGGAAAACTGCAAGGTAAGGAAAAGGAAAGAAGAAATACTGCAATCTAGCATTGCTACAGCAAGAACCGAAGACTAGACTTTGGATTCCGACAGAAAGAAAAACACCAATTATAGCTCTATGATGAAATAAATATAAATATTTATCACTGAATCTTAAAAGAAAAAAATTCAGAACTCCACTAATTTCATCTATCTGTTGATTTTGGAAGTGCATCGATAAAGCATGGGGTGTATGGAAATGACTCCAGAAACGTGGCAGAATGCGAACGGCCAAATCCCCTTGGTCCACGGTGACCCAAATACTGAGCCTTGCAGTTGCCCAAGTGGTATGCCACCACTCTGTAAGACTCCGCCAAGAATATAACCTCCTTGTATGGATGAAACCCCAGAAAATAGAAGTCACAAGATGTCAAGTCGTCTGAGCTATATTTTATTTCTAGAGAATAATCATCATCGGAATTCCATTCAGAGTACTCTTCATCACCATCTTCTTCCTCGCCATCATCATTGTCGCTTACTTCAGGGCTCTGCTGAGAGTTTCCACGTTCCTCATTGTCTCCCTCAACACCACCATTTTTCTCATCATCGGCACCATCAGTATTGTCAGAGTTGTGTTGAGAGCTGTCCTCAACCTCATCCTCTTCCTCACCATCAGAGTCCTCACCATGACAATCATATCCATTATATTCACTATCCCTGTAATAATCTTCTAAGACCCAAGATTCATTAAAGTATTGTATGTCGTTGTTGAACAGTGTCTTGCAAAGAGGAGCAATGTCAGAATGATGTTGTAACACCCACTCCATTAGCTGCCCAGACTCGTTCAGTGACCAAACCCAAATCTGTAATTTGTGGAGCGTTACATAGTATATCCCCTTCTCTGACCTTCCAAGATAATCCTCTTTTTCGGACACTTTTCCATACCAATGTCCATTGCCATACTCATTGAGACTTTTATTTATGTCTTCATTCTCGCTAACAAATATAGGAGTTTTTGTTGCTCTATAAATATTGTCAGATAAAGATAACCTATATATAAACAAAAACAATTGCTGTGTTAGTTTTCTTTCAACTGTTGTATTGATCACATATATAGAGTATATATTAGACCAACTCATTAATTAACATCTGCAGCTAAAATAAAGGAAAATTTTTAACGGATGTTCGATGGTGAGGAAAATTTTTAATGGATGTTCGATGGTGGATGATCAGCTAGCCGGCAAATAAAAATGTAAAAGAAGATACAGAAATCTTTTTATATATGGCACTGAACTAGAAAAGATTGTTCTCAAGAGAAAAGAACACACTGCCCTTTTTAGGACAAATAATGGAGCCATACTCAAATACTCCGCATTATATATACATGGCAATGAACTTTATTCGAAAAAACATCATCACATTAATTATATATAAGATTTATTATTTATGTATGAAGTGTCACCGGTTGTAAAAAGCCATTGTACAAAGGATGATGCTTTGGAACCGTCGGTACATGCTTACTCTGTAGTAGTGGATCACGCATGAGTGAGTGATGAAAAGAAAATCTACACTTAAGTGTCGCCACACCTTTAGAAATTAACCTTGCATCTGTTAAAGATTTCTCAAAGAACACATACGCATACATCATGACAATATGTATACTAGATTGTAGATTCAAACAAAATTGTGCAAAAGCATATCTATTTGTGCACGGTAACCAATAAAAAAGACAGTCCGACGAGTGCATGCATATATATAAACTTAATTTTTCCACAAAAAGTTTTTACACCAAAATTTTCAAACCTTTTTAAAAAGTCGACTTCTTTCAATTCTGTTAGATAAAAATAAAAAGTATACGAATCTACATAGGATGGGAAGAATGTGCATCATTACTTACCTCATGACAAAGGAACCACGACAATGCACATACAGAGCTCCTTTCCAATACTCGGCGTAGCGAGCCTCTGGCCCCCCCATACCTTCTTCTCGGTTCCTCATGCTCCGAGAGCACGTCGGCGACGGTGGCGACAGCGCCACCTTCACGCACAAGCCTTCTCGCCTCCCACCGCCCGGTCCTCGACGAGAAAACATCCATCTTGAGCTCAGGCAGCGGCAGCGCCATCGACGGCTCCACCGTCTCCGGCCGCCCTGCCGGCCGATACCAGCTCGGCGCCGTGCCCGCCGGCGCCCATGGCAGCAGCACCACCTCGTACTCCAGCGACATCGTGGGGTCGAACACGAGGTACGCGGCGGCGTAGTCACCTTCTTCATCCTCTCCGGCAGCCGCGCCCACCGCCGCGTCGCCGGGTTGCAGACGTAGTGCGTGTTCCCGGCGTCGTAGAGGAACAGGCCGTTGCAGTGGTCCTTGAGCGCCCTGAACGAGAACACCAGGCGCAGCATGAAGTGGAACACGATCCATGGGTGAGGTGAGCCCGTGAGCCGCCGCGTGTGAGGGTTAGCCTAGCTGATCAGGGAGGCAAAGGTACATACGCACGACGATGTTTGTTCGCCCTAGCAGAGATCGACTTAACAATGATTGCTGCATTGACGGGCAAGCTAGGTTGTTTGGTTGCCATGTTTTAAACGAGTTCAGATTTCATTCGTCCAGAAACCTAATTAAAGTCTCTCCATTATTTGTACCGTATATACGAGTCCTCATCGGTGACATGTAGGGATGCAAGTATATCTATTTTTGGTCATTGAGTCGACCCAAAACTTAAAAAAATAAACTAAAATAACATTACATGTAATTAATTTAGAAGGTGAAATGAACTAGAATGGCTAAACACTATTGGGTACCCACTTGCATCCCTAGTGCCATGACACTTTCTTATATAGCCCATATATGTGAATGCAGAAAAGTTTTTACGTGGTCATACAAGAATACAAGATGATGTATACTGGTTGTATGCAGCAGGTTTCTAGTGTAACTTGGTAGATTAATTAGAATCCTTATAGTGGAATATACATATCTGGGTTCGACTCTCACTTAGAGCATTAAAGCGAAACATCAATTTTAACTTTGTCAATCTTAAAATCTACCACCGTTGAGGCTCTTAGAGAATGTGAGTCTCCCGCTTTCTTACATACTTTCGCTTCATATTTTATTGCAGAGATATTTGTTTCAAAGGATTTACTGTCGTAAACCGTCCTCATTGCACAACTTAAATAGCCATTACTGAAAAGACATTTGTTCTCTTTACACATCTAGGTTTTGAATTCCCATCCCCCTTGCTCTTTTTGTTGGCAATGTATATTCCATTTTACTAACCTATATTTCTTTTTCCGCTCTTCATTTTGCCAGAAGCAACGAGACCTATAGTATTCTAGTTTTTAAAGTCTCCCCTATAGACCTTAAAAAATAGCATAAAATAGGCAAGCTACCTCTACCTGATAAGAGTTTTCTTTTCCACCCACTTAATCTCTTTTCAATTGTATCCTCAATTGGTTTCAAATGTTTGTTAGACAGTTTCCTATAATGCATTGAGATACCTAGATAGCGAAAAGGATAAGAACCTATTTTGTAACCAAATAATTGTGGATATTGAGACTTAGAGTTTTTTTTTGCCTGCCCAAAACAAAACATTACATGCTTTTTGGAAGTTAATTTTAAGACTTAACAATTGTTCAAAAGCACAAAGAGTTACTTTCATATTTTTTTGCTTGTTCAATATTATGGTCCATAGGTATAACAGTGACATCCACTTATTGCAAAATAGACAAGCCATCTTCAATTAGATGAGGAACTACCCCTCTCACTTGACCATCCTCTTTGGCTCTTCATACAATAATCACTAACACGTCCTACTATATTGAAAATGAAAAGTATCGGAGATAACGGATCACCTTGTTTTAGGCCCTTTTTTGTATGGAAATATGGACCCAATTGATCATTAACCTTTATTCCTACATTGCCTTCTTGGACAAAGGATTTAACCCATTTATTTGCACCAAGTTGGATCAAAACCTTTCATTCTTAGAGATTGTTGTAGAAAACTCTTCGCACCAACAATCTATCCTCCATATACTAATTAATTCGCTTTCGATGACCAGATCAAAGTCAGTGCTTATCAGTCAGTGCTTGCATATGTTTTTCAATGGAAGTACGACGTTGCATCCACCACAGACGTTGCGAGTCACATGTAGTACGTGGGGGAATGGAGCCTCTCAGGATGCATGGATATGCATGGTATCACACATGTGCAAGTCACATGCTTACTCGAATACTCACTCTCTTCAAGTCAACTCTTGTACCATCCATGCAGTTGTCATGCATGCATCTACGGTACTGAAACACGTACTCCATTGGTAACTGGTATAGTTTAGTTTAGATGTTGTTTTTCTTCCCACTGCTCTAGCCGGCCTATAAATACCATCAGCCACACACTGTCATATCAGCACCAAGCCTTCAAATCTTACGCTTTTGTGATAATTCATTCTCGTGCTAGCTCTACATATCTTGCTCTATATCAAATCTTCCCTGCATCCATAGCCACAACAATGATTTCAGGTGCAGCAGGTCTTAAGGCTGCCGTCTTCGCTGTGCTGGTCATGTCTTCCCAGGGACATCCGAGGAAGAAGCCATTATGCAGCGACTGCTCTTCGCTGTGCAATACCAAATGCGCAGCCATGGTTTTAGCAAACTGCACCAACGAATGCGCGGCTTCCAGGCCGGTTGCGACAGCTGCAAATCCCAGGTGCTCCAGGGTTGCTGCCAGAATTTCTGCAGTAGTAATAATGGCACAAGCAGCTTCTCCTGCTGCCCTAACGACTGCATCGGCGGCAACTGCGCGACCTGCAGCTGTGACGACTGCAATACCGCCGCCGAGAATAATTGCACGTCCCCCTGCAGTGACTTGAGATGCCGAGCTTGCGAATTTGGGATTACCCAACAGTGCATTCCCTCTTGCATGAGCGACTGCAATGATAACTGCGTGAAGAAAGATTGTTGAAGGTGCTTTTGTGCATTTATGTATTGATGTATCATGTATGGGTCTTTATCACTTCTTGTCGTTCAACCCAGGGAATGGGATCACCTTTTATCAAATTACCTAATGAAACTTTATACTGCATTTACTTTAGCAACCAGCAGGGTTTTGAACGTGCTTCTTTTTTAGAGAGAATATTCTATGCACATGCTGAGGTGATCACGGGCCCTGTTCGGCTGGCTGGTGGCTGGTGCTGGTTTTTGCTGAGAGAAAAACACTGTTGACTCGTTGGTGGCTGGTCGCTGGTGCTGGTTTTTACTGAGAGAAAAACACTGCTGGCTGGTGGTTGATAATCCAAGTGAACAGTCTTCTTACAAACGAGTTGCAATTAATGTGATATTGTTTTCAATAAAGAAAAGAATTAATAAGCTCATTAGACAAAAATAGTTCTTGCAAAATGCCACTCTGCTGTGTTGGGACGATGGGCCAAGCCAATTTGGACCAGAGCCCATATGACCTATAGGCCTCTTAAGGCCGATTTAGTCGCTTGAATGCATATGAAGGCACGCGTTCCTAGGCTTGGAGGCCCCCCACTCTCAGATCTGGTGGATCCACCGACCTGGATGGAGAAGTTGAAGAACAACATCCTCAATTCCATGAGAGAGTTTAGTTTTGATTTATGAAGGACATCATTAGTGTTGTGTACTCAAACATTTTCTTGTATGGCGGATGCAAAAGGGCACCTTGTAACTAAAAAGGTCTTAACTCACAAGTACCTTTTCAACACCCTAACCAATGACAAGTTTTCGAAAACCATTCATCCAAAAAATTTCACCAAATTGCCATCAAGGACCTGCGGGAAAACTAGCAAATTTCCAAAAAAAACACTCTTGTTGCACCACACTACCAGAAAACTCGACATCCGCACCCCCCTCCGCCTCGGCCATTTTTGTACCTGTTGCTGATGGGGCATCAGCACCGGGTCCAACGGCTAGGAGTGGGGGCGGCGCACAGGGGGTGGCAGGGGAGCACATTAATTAGCACCGGGTTGTGGCAAGACCCGGTGCTAATGCTCCCCTTTTAGCACCAGTAGCAGCCAGCAACCGGTGCTAATGTGCCCGAGGCCATTTAGCCTCGAATGTTTAGCACCGGTTGGGATACCCGGTGCTAAAGGGCTTTCCCAACCGGTGCAGATATCTAGTTTTCTAGTAGTGCCACATGGCAACATAACCCACAGCCGAGGTGCCAAGGGCATGCTAAATAATCTTTGTGTCCCTTTATCTTCGTAAGTGTTCCAAATTCATCTTGTTTTCTACCGTTGCTCGGGCCATATCCAGATGCAAATGCGCCACACTCATGGCTAGTTGTGCCATTGTGGCTCTCCACGCATCCTTCCTTCCATTCCCCTCCATGTTGCTCCCCACCCTATTGAAAGCCCACATCATCCACTCCTCCGCCCCGCGTTCTCCTCGTACATTGCTTTTCTATTCCACCTACTTGTACCACCTCAGTTGCCCTTCTTCCTCATGCTGAAACAAGAAAGGCCCAAAAGTCTTCCATCACCAGGGGCGAAGATATATAGAGTTATAGGAGTCAGCTTATAGCTAATAGATTAATTAGAGAGGGATTAAACTTAATGCATGTTCATTATTAATCTTTGTGCTAAATTTTAGGGTGCACCAAGGTGTGCATCAAGCATAGGGGGCCTGGCCCACATAGAGCGTGCACGCCGACCTAGCTCAGCCCACCTCGTTAAGAAAACAAACAAAACTATTAGCTCAGCTCGGCTTATTAATAGCTCGGTCTCGCGATCTAGAAGTAAAGTCAAAATTATCACCACAATATATATGAAATAAAAAATATAGTAATTATATAGTTTTAATACTTCCAAAATCTACTCTACAATATTCACTTTGGATGAAAAGTTCAAAGCTAGTGTACGCATCAGGGAGATTGCATATTGTATTATATTACCACTTCCCTTCATTTTTAGCGAGTATTATTTGACCATAAAAATCACATTAATTTTTACTGACAATTAGTGAGTCCAATAATATTTGCTAAGCTATTCGTATTTAAATCACTGTCTCTAACGATTATAGCTTGCTGATTATTAATATTTTTTATAAAATAGTGAAAGATTAATTATTCTTGACAATCAAACCGATGGAGGGAGCCTGCTCAGGTTGAATATGCATGGTGTCACGTGTAAGTCACATGCATACGCGAGTACTCCTCTTGAAGTCAACTCTTGGATCATGCATGAATGGTCTCATCTGCAATGGAACACTTCATCGGTATAGTTTAGTTTAGATCAATCTTCTTTCTCCCTGTATGGCTCTAGCCTATAAATACCATCGGCCACACACCATCATACAGGCACAAGCTTTTTTCGCATCTTAGATTCTTATTTGCTTTGTGATATTCTCTTGCTCTACATATATATCTTGTTGCTTAATAATGGCTTCAGGTGCAGCAGGTCTTAAGGCCGCGGCCGGCATCATCTTCGTTTTCGCTGTGCTGGTCGTGTCTTCCCAGGGGCATCCGAGGAAGAAACCATTGTGCAGGCGACTGTCAATCGCTGTGCGATGCCAACTGCACTGCCATGGTCATCGCAGGCTGCACCGAGGAATGCAACTTCCAGGCCGGTTGCGACAGCTGCAGATCCCAGGTCCTTCAGTTGTGCTGCCAGAGCTTCTGCAGCAGTAGTAATGGCACAAGCAGCTTCTCCTGCTGCCCTAACGACTGTATCAGCGGTAACTGCGTCTCCTGCAGCTGTGACAACTGCAACACTGCCGTCCAAAATAGTTGCAGGTCCGCCTGCAGCGACTTAAGATGCCGAGCTTGCCAAAGCGCGGTTGGCCAACAGTGCAATATTTCAGGTTGCGTGAGCGACTGCAATGATCACTGTGTGAAGAAAGACTGTTGAAGAGGCCATAGTTGCTTGTGCATCTATGTACTGATGTATGGATCTACTGCTTATGGTTGTGTTTGTCTGTTTGATTGAGCCCAGGGATCACCTTTTTTAATTATCCTAATGAAGTTTCAATACTACATTTGCTTTAGTTAGCCACGAGCAGGTTTTGAGAATGCTTAGCTTCTATGAGATTTCAATACATTTTGTCCTTTTATTAGAGAAACCATTTACCCTTCTTCGCTACTTGAATCTAAATATTTAGGGGAAAACACTCTCTCTCTCTCTCTCTCTCTCTATATATATATATATATATATATATATATATGCACAGGCCCAGGTGATCACCAATTATTCTTCCTGCCTGCGTGCTTTACTTAATGTGCTATTGTTTTCATTATTCAAAAAAGTAGCTCAGTGCAGTATTTCTCACATTGCTTGGTGTTTACATTGTTGTAAACAACTCCAGTGCTTTGTACAAAATATTACTTCTATATGTTGCCGACCCGAGGTAAAACTTCAGCAGAGTCCCCCGCAGCCCCCGCGTCGCCCCCGCGAGGGCGACTTGGGCGGATAAGCCGCCGCCGCCGGCCCTCTCCCTCCCTCGCCTCCCTCCGCCGCGCCGCCGCCCGAGCGGGCCGTCGGAAGCCCGTGCGGCACGCCATGACGGCGGCGGCGGGGCTCCAAGCCTCTCCCTCGGGCGGATCTAGGTGGACGCGGCCGCCATGTCCGGTTGAGGGAGCTCGTCGGAGCGGCATCTCCCGGCGGCGGCGTGGGCAGCAGACCCCAGATCCGGGGCTCCCCGTCCGGATCCGGGCCGGCAGTGGCCGGAGGCGTGCGCTCGTGCGTGGAAGGGGCGCGGGCCAAGGCGGCCGACGGGCTGGCGGCGCTCTGCGCCGGGCATGATGAGGGCCGCGTTGGCCTGGCGCGAATTGCTGTGGCCGGCCGGCGCGGTGGCCTCCAGGGTGGTTTCGCGCCGGGAGGTGCGCGTCGGCGGCAGGGTGGCGACGGCCAGGGGCAGGCAGCGGTCGGCGCCTCGTGCGCATGGAGGGGGGCGCCCGGCGACCCACATGCGGCATGGCGGCGGCGCTTGTCGCCGGTGCGGCCAGCGGCGGATCTGGCGTGACGGATTCGGTCCTGGTGTTGGAAGGACTAGCTCCGGATTTTGCAACTACATCTGGTGACAACATCTTTAATTTTGCCTTTCCTTTTCATATAGACCAAGAGACATGTGTCACCTTGGCTTCATTCGCGGATTCTCCTACTCAAAGATGGATTTCATTTGCAATTTATTCCTGGTGGATTATGCACGGTACCCAGCGGTTACTTTGTAGCATGGTATCTCAGGTTACGAATTCAGATGGTCTGCCGGATTTGGTGTCCGTGGCCGTTTAAAGTGGGTTAGGGCTGATCTATATGGAAGCATTGGCCTGGTAAGAGGGGGGAAGGAACACGGTGTGACTTGGTCGTGGTGGTAATTGCTACTAATTCATCGGTTCCGGGAAGAAATTCCTAGGTCTGACCTTAATTGGTTAAATCTGGCAGTGACCTTGTTGAAGGCATTGTTTGGATTAAGATGAATTACTCCCTCGTGAAAACAATTGATCTGGTCTTAATTGGTTGGGTCATTACAACGTCGGCACGTGCGCGTGCCGTTTCCTCGTTGGAGGCGTTGTATCGGGAGCCTACTTCATAGTCCAAGAGTTGCTTTGGTTTGTGAGGCGGATGAAGATGAAGGCGCTTGTGGTAGTTTGCTAGGTCATGGTGCTCTCATTTTTTTGTTTCTTTTTCATTGGTTGTGTGCATCTTAGTTATGCAGAGGCCGGGTTGGATCTTATATAATTGTATCATCTCGATGTAATTGTCTAAGATCAATAAAGCTTCCCTTTTCAAAAAAAATGTTGCCGACCCCCAGCCTAATAAGCCAACTTGTTGTACTACACCATAGCCCATGTGATATTTATTCCAAGGCTTAGCATGATTAATAAACCGTACCACTTCTAGTCTAAGGTTTTTTTTAGAAAAGGGATGCTTTATTGATTTTCAGTTAGATACATCGAGGTGATACATCCACCTGAAAATAAGTTCCCGGCCTCTACCATTACAGTACACAGCCCAACACAAGTTTTACACAAAGCCTGGACACTACTAGCTGCCAATCTTAAGACTAGACTGCCATCCAAATGCCCGGGTAAAAATAACCTTGGTCACTTGGACCAAGAAAAGCGACGCCGCTACAAGAATGTCCTGCAATGATGGCGGTTGTAGAATAGCCCACGTACGGAGTCAATGCGACGTTGTGAAGATGACCTGCAAAAAATTTGGAGTTTTGTTATCGAAAACCGTTGCGTTTCTGCATCGCCAGACCGCCAGACATAAGGCTGTCGCGCCCACAAACACCAGAGGTTTATAATTTTGAGGCACAAGATTGAGCCAACCATTAAACAAATTATTCACACTATTTGGTTTAGGTAAGCCCCAAGCCGCGTAGACCGAAGCCCATACCATACGTGTGAATCTACAATCGAAAAACAGATGTTGTATTGACTCATCTTCATGGCAAAAACTACATTGTTTACTACCATTCCAATTTCGTGGATACAACGATTAAATACTGGGTAATAGTATTTAGTGTAGAGATCTACTCAGCTGCTATACCCACTGTTTAGTACATCATCGAAATGGCGGCAGCCACTATACCACCACACAATAGCCCGCTATTTGAAACATGATGCTTGGAGGGCTCGGCTCTTGGATCTATCTATTTGCTCCACCACTAGGGCTGGATGGAGCATATGATGGACAACATCCTCCATGTCCATGAGAGAGAGAGACAGGTTAGCTTTCATTGATGAAGGACATCATTGGTGCTGGTGTACTCTAACATTTTCTTGCAAGCTGGATGCAAAAGCGGCATCTTGTATCCCACAAGACCTTTAGCTCAGAATTTCTCGTTTGACCAAATTATATTACCATATAGGGCCAATGTGAACTTGCAAATTCGCCAAAAATCACTCTTGTTGCATAGATGGCAACGTGCCCGATAGCCGATCGAGGTGGCAATGGCAAACATAATAATGACCTTTGTGCCCTTTTATTATTCCTTTTCAAATCCAAGCCTTCTTCCACCATCGCTCATATCTACCTGCCACGTGCCACACCTCAGGCTGGTTGTGGTGCTCGACACACATATCCTTCCGTTTCTTCCCTTCCATGATGCCCTCCACCCTGTTGAAAGCCCAAGGATGCATTTGTCATCAACTTTAAACATGAACGCCGTGCTCAGCTTGTCAGTGCAACAACTATGTGTGATCAGCCGTATCACTACCGGAAAAGGTTGTTTTTGCACCTTTATCACTGGGTTTCCAACCGGTGCTAAACCCGGTGCTACTCTCCCGGGCACCATCTTTGGCACCTGGTCAAATAACCAATGCTAAAGGTGGGCACTAGCTAAAAATATTTACATGTTACTGGAATTCGAACTCGGGACCACTTAGCTCGCGCGCGTACCCTCTTTACCATCTCATCTACACAGCGCATGTGACTAGATGAAAGATGCTTTCCTTTTTAACTAGCATGTGACCCCACCCCTAGCGCCGCGTTCGTATTACCAATCAGTGCTAAAGGGTCATCCTTTCACCGGGTGGTGTTACGACCCGGTGCTAAAGGGAGAGCAGCTCACCAACCGGTGCTAAAGGTGCCAAAGATCCCCGAGGGCACCCCAATTTTGCACCGGTGCTAATGTTGTATTAGCACTAGACCTTGAGTGCGCTAAGGCATATGAGGGGGGCGGATGATGGTTTCTTTAGTAGTGTATTGAGCTCTTTGCCGTCGTCGGGCTCCATACCCACCATAGTCACAAACCATGTTAGGGAGCAGCAACTATCTTGGCCTTCATGAGAGCAGCTCCGGCCTGTGTATCACCTGTATGACAAGCCACCGAAGATTATACGCTCCTGTCAATCATTAAGGAATTCCATAAAAGAGTTGGAGTTACATGTAAGAGATTATCTGAATTTAAAGACAAGTAGATAGTGTCATGCATGCTTTGAGTATACTATTCATGTTGGAATTCGTTATCTGGTACTTGTATATTATGTCTTACAATAACTATGATAAGTGTTTCAAGAAGTGCTAGTCCAAACATAGGGAACTAAAACAAGCGAATCTCCTCCACATGCCGATTCACTTGCGATGACCAGATCAAAGTCAGTGCAAGCATCTGGGAATAAATTGCACAAACAACGTATTACTAATTCGTTCATTTTAACGAGTATTGTTTGACCGTGCAAAACCATTATTTTTACTGACATTAATTAACTCCAATAATATGTGATAAGTTCTATTTTTCAAAACTGGAACAGTTAGATTCGTACTTAAATCACTTTATAATTGTTATAATTTTGTGACTATTAATAAAATATTATAATCCGCCGTGAAAGATTGATTTATTCTCTATAGTCAAACCATATACGCCCACTGAAAATGAACCATATAGGCATATGGGTGAATCTGATAGCGACGCGCCAGCACCCCATCTCAGCTAGGGCTACAAAAATGTCTGAGGTTCGTGACCCAGCTCAGACACGCATTCATAGGTTTCCATAGTCAAACTGTGTATTCCCACTGAAAAACGGGGTGCACCCAGCAGCCCTTCAGCTAGGATAGGCAAAAATGTTCAAGGGTCATGAGCTGGCTCGATTTATTTTCATAGGTTTGGCTCAGCTCAGCTCAGCCTGCCTGGACCTATCAAACAAACTTAGCCAAGTCTCAATTTCACCTAGTTTTCTTAACAAGCTAGCTTGTGAAATGCTCATGATCAATTGGACTGACTCATTACTCTATAGATACAACAATGCAAAACTTACTTTTCATTATACCTAAAATAAACTTTTCATTTAACTTTTAAATCAAATCTAGTACTAATTTGTCATTCAACTTTTAGTCTCCAAACATCTATATTATCGTAATTTATTGACCACTTATTATTTATGTAATATCACTATAAGATATACTTTCAGATATTATTAATATACTTAAATAACCAACTTTAATCCTAAAATTGATATTGAACGTACAATGCTTGGCTCGTGAGCGAAACAAGCAAACTCGAACCTTTTGAACAAATCAAGCCAAACTTAATTTTTAGCTTGACAGCTTTAATGAACCGAGCTGGCTCCAGCCCATGCATATATCTAGTAAAGTTAGCTTTTTAATCATAAATTTTGGACATAAACATGAGGCTAAGCTAGCTTTAGTACAAGAGGCTCAGCACCCTGTTTGGATGATCCTGATTCGGCCCTTGACGGCTGGAGTCGTCCATAAGCGTCAAGTTCACAATGCAAGTTGAACTGAACTTGTTAACTAAAAGCATGTTGCTCATATAAATTGAGCGTGTACATTACTCCATGACATCGTTCTATTTTTAAGTTGTACCTCTGCAGATTTTGATCGACATCGTCAAAAATCAGTACTACATACTGTATATCATTATTAAAATTGCATTGTATCGATTCCTGCGTTTAGTTTCATCATAAAGTCTCAAGCTATTGAAGCACCCTCTAATAACCGACACTTTCATTGTTCAAGATAGATATATTTGACCCAAGGCTCCACACATCAATACATGTTTTTTAGTGAAAGTACATAGTACGGTGCTTTGGTGCGTGCACAATTGTACGATCATATCAGCTCATAGGTAGGATGATCCATAATAAACGTTGCAAGTCACATATGGCCTCCTCTTCAAGTCAACTTGTAGCATGCATAAATGGCGTGTCATCTACAATGGAACACGTACCCTACTATTTGTGTAATTTAGTTTAGATGCTGATCTCCCTACATTGCTAGCCTATAAATACCATCGCCCACACACGTACTGTCATATACAGGTCCAAGCTTTTTCACATCTTATGTCCTGTGGTATTCTCTTGCTCTACACATCTTTCTCCCTACATAGCAAGTAAATTAGAGCTTGCTGCATCCATCTCCATCCACAACAATGGTTTCAGGTGCAGCAGGTCTCAGGGCAGCGGCTGCCATTGCCGTTTTCGCTGTGCTGGTCATGTCTTGCCATGGGCATCATCCGAGGAAGAAGCCGTTGTGCAGCGACTGTCCATCTCTGTGCAATACAAAATGCACTGCCATCGTTGCCGCAAACTGCAGCAATGACTGCAGCCCCCCGGTCGCGAGTTGCAACAGCTGCAAATCCCAGGTCCTCAAGGGGTGCTGCCAGAACTTCTGCAGCAGCACTAATGGCACAAGCAGCATTTCCTGCTGCCCTAGCGCCTGCGTCAGCGGCGACTGCGTGACCTGCAGCTGCGACGACTGCAACACCGCCGTCCAAAATAGTTGCACATGGCCCTGCAACCTCCATGCATCTGATATGTTAAGATGCGAAGCTTGCAAAAATGGGGTTGGCCGACTGTGCTATGAACCTTGCATCAGCGCCTGCAACCATCACTGCGTGAAGAAAGATTGTTGAAGATATGCCTTCACCTATGTATTGATGTATGGGTCTTTATTACACCATCATATATCGTTCGTGTTCGTCTGTTGAATTCAACCCATAGATCACCTTTAGTTTAATTTTCGCAAAAGAGTTTCAATAATGCATTTGCTTTATGAGCCACGAGCTGGTTTTGTGAGTGCTTAGCCTCCATGAAATTTCAATACATTTTACCCTACTTCATTTTTCTGAGAGAGGAACCCTTTACCGTTGATATAATTTTTTTATGAGAACATACTACTATGTGTTCACATTCCCAGGTGATCATCGATTATTCTTCCTATATGCGTTCTTCAATTTGTGTGATATTGTTCTCAATAGAGGTAAAATTAGCTCCTGATATAAACACATTTCTTGATATTTATTCACATATTTTAAACAACACGGCTTTGTGAAGAATGCAATTGTTATGTTGTGGTTGTGGCCCAATGGGCCAGACAAACTTGGACCGGAGCCCCTGTGACTTTTAGGCCTCTTAAGGTCAAGGCATATATTGTGTGCGTGTTTGAAGGCACATCGTGCGAAGGCTTGGACTGATCAGGTGGGGTCCAAGTCTAGCCGGATAGACCGAGTACAGGGAGGTTTGCTCCATGTCAACGTGATAGAAGTTAGTTTTCATGGATGAAGGACATTATTGGTGTTCACCGCGTGAAAAACCAAGATTTGTAACGGGCGTAGATGGTCATAGGTAACGGGCAATGCGCCCGTTACCCTTACTCCGTTACTAATAGTCGGTCAAAGGTAACGGGCAATTTGCCCGTTACGAACGACCAAAACCTGTAACCCGCACTTCACAACGACCGTTACCAATATAAGCAACCAGTAACCCAAACATGCGATTTTTGTGGGCCCACAGATCAATTTCGTAACGCGCACAGACAAACGACTGTTACCAAAACAATACATTTGTAACGCACTTTACTTAAGAACCGTAACGAAACCACAACACTTGTAACGGTCTTTACGTAACAACCGTTACTAAAACGCAAACCTTGTAACGGGCTTGACTTAAGAACCGTTACGACGGCGCATTGACCAGTCTTCTCTCCGGTCCCACCGGTCAGTACTTGTAACGGGCTTTACTTAACAACCGTTACGGTCTAGCATTGACCAGTCTCATTTCTCGACCCACAGGTCAGTACGTGTAACGAGCATTCCTTAACAACCGTTACGGTGGTGCATTGACCAGTCTCCTCTCTGGACCCACCAATCAGACCCTATAACGGGCGTTACGTAACAACCGTTACGGATACTTTGTGTAGGTAACGGTTCTTACTTGATGCCCGTTACCTTTGTGTTCAATTGTAACGTTCTATAAATGTCCCCGTTACCTTTTGTTGTTCCACCACCACAGAATTTGTCCCGGTGCTGGCTGCATCCTGGAACTAGCCAGGATTTTGCAGCCCCCAGGTTATTCACATCACATACAGATTGAGATACACATCACATACAGATTGAGATACACATCACATATATACACAAGTACACATCAAGTTTGTATCTTATCATACACATGCAACAAGTTTCAAGTTGGATGAATCTTATCCCCTACTGGGATAGGCAGACTGATCATGTAAACTACAAGTTTAATTACACCATAAACATCCTCAAGTTTCATTCAGGTCTACAAGTTTCAAGTAGTACCACCTGCTGGAACTTGATCACCTTCTGGACCTTGATCACCTGCTGGAACTTGATCACCTGGACCACCCTTAGTCTTTTTGGATTAATCGGTGCTTTGGTAAGCTTGAAATCCTGCATAATACAATTTTTAGGAGAATACAGGGTAAAAGTCGATCAGTTTCTAAAAACAAATGGAGAAGGCTGAGCAGTATACTTACAGAAGCCCTTTTCAATGGGGTCATTTCAGAGATTACATCCATAACATACACCGCAACATAGAATCCACAGAGAAGGGACCCCGATGGCTGTTGATGGCACTGAATGAATGTACCAAAATGACACAAGTTATGACCGGTACCAAATATGTATGAAGTGAACAAGATAAAACAAACTTGATTTTCCATCTTACCTGAAAATCTGCCTTGTGCGTGAGTGTAGATGGTTTACTTAGCAGTATACTTACAGGTCCTAAATAAAATCAGCATGTACAACATATACACATAGAATTGATAGTTTACTTAGCATACTGGTTGGGGATAGGTACTAACCATATTTAGACAGGCCGAAGAAATGAGATCATATATCAAAGCAGCTCTGTTGTTCCTTCAACTGCTTCCTTGTGCGATGCTTATATACCAATGCTTATATACCAAAGCATCATTGAAGTGTACATTACATTAGGTAGGTACATGAAAGAAGAGGACAAAGCAACAGTTAGTAAAATGCACTAGGATTATATGATTCTACACAAGATTAACATACTAAGAAGAACTAACAATTGTAGCATTACATAGTCCAGAACAATTGATAGATAATTTAGAATTTAAACATGATAAAGGCAGATTAACAAGGCAGATTAAATTCCTGATTGGTTGATGAACAAGCACTAAGAGCAAGCACTAGGATTATATGATTCTACACAAGATGAACATGCAGAACTAATGGAAAAAATGCAGAAGGAAAAAGATAACTTGGCAACAGCCACATCAGGATTTGTGTCCATGACATACAGATCGAGTTTCCTTTGAACAAATAAAAATAGGAAAGGAACAGCAGCCAGAGCAGGATCTGTATCCATGACATATAGATCGAGCCAAATCTGGTCAAGGTGAACGGAGCCTAAACAACAGCAAAGTAACAGGAAGATTGGTGCACCCAGCGTAGTAGGCACAGCAGCATCAGATGCAGCAGCGCAGAGGAAGCAGTCCTGCTCGCCGTCGTCGTTGCCGGAGCGGGGGATCCGCGTCGCCGCGTTGCTTGAGGTGGCCGGGTCCGCGTCGCCGTCGCAGGGCCGGGTCCCGGGTTCTTGGGCGGGGATGCCGCGCCGCCGGGGTGGATGCAGCCGCGCCGCGCCGCTGCTAGGGTTTGGTGGTTGGGGAAGCCGCGCGCGCCGGGGTGGATGCCGCCGCGCCGCGGCTAGGGTTTGGTGGTTGGGGATGCCGCGCGCGCCGGGGTGGATGCCGCCGGGGATGGATGCCGCCGCTAGGGTTTGGTGGAAATGACGCGGGGTCGGTGGGGGGAATGGCGCGGGGTCGGGGGGGAATGGCGCTAGGGTTGGGTGGAAATGACGCGGGGTCAGGGGAAATATGCAAATTTTGGGCGCGGGAATGAGGCGCGGATGAAATTTTGACCATTGGATCTGCATCTAACGAAACAAAACTTCATTCGTTACGGGCACTTTGTAAAGCCCGTTACTGAAAGTGATGCAAATCAAGGCAACTATTTGGGCCGTTTGACTTTATTTTACCCCAAAGTTGACCGCTCGTACTATTCAAAGTTTTGCGCAAGTTATGATATTTTTTGTGGCCACTTTCTTTATTAATACAAAATCTACAGAAATGACTTAAATTTGACTATATTTTCATAAATTTTTTGAATAAGACGAGCGGTCAACGTTGGGGTCAAAAAAGTCAAACTCCCTACATTGTTGCATAAAAGGGACTTAATGTATCGTATCGCTACATTTGCAACTTGTTGGGCCAAAGTGACATAGTAATGCAACTCATGTATGGTGGATGCACTTTACTCATAAAGTTTCATACAATTCATAAAGTTTATACTCCCTCCGTTCTAAAGTGTAGGCCGTTTGACTTTTTTTGACCCAAAGTTGACCGCTCGTACTATTCAAAGTTGTGCGCAAGTTATCATATTTTTTGTGGTGACTTGATTTATTAATATAAAGTCAACATAAATGACTTAAATTTGACCATATTTTCACAAATTTTTTGAATAAGACGAGCGGTCAACGTCGCGGTCAAAAAAGTCAAACTCCATACATGTTACAACGGAGGGAGCATGAACTTTCATCAAGTTCATATATTTTTTGAAAATTGTCATCCAACTTTTTGAGATCCACACATCGCAAAATGGGGAACTTCATCTTAGTACATATCATGACACAAAATACAACGTACTGTTGCGTAATTTTAGGCCATACAAACCGCATTATGTAACTTAATGTATCGTATCGCTACATTTCCAACTTGTTGGGCCAAAGTGACATAGTAATGCAACTCATGTATGGTGGATGCACTTTACTCATAAAGTTTCATACAATTCATAAAGTTCATACTCCCTCCGTTCTAAAGTGTAGGCCGTTTGACTTTTTTTGACCCAAAGTTGACCGCTCGTACTATTCAAAGTTGTGCGCAAGTTATCATATTTTTTGTGGTGACTTGATTTATTAATATAAAGTCAACATAAATGACTTAAATTTGACCATATTTTCACAAATTTTTTGAATAAGACGAGCGGTCAACGTTGGGGTCAAAAAAGTCAAACTCCATACATGTTACAACGGAGGGAGCATGAACTTTCATAAAGTTCATATATTTTTTGAAAATTGTCATCCAACTTTTTGAGATCCACACATCGCAAAATGGGGAACTCCATCTTAGTACATATCATGACACACAATACAACGTACTGTTGCGTAATTTTAGGCCATACAAACCGCATTATGTAACTTAATGTATCGTATCGCTACATTTGCAACTTGTTGGGCCAAAGTGACATAGTAATGCAACTAATGTATGGTGGATGCACTTTACTCATAAAGTTTCATACAATTCATAAAGTTCATACTCCCTCCGTTCTAAAGTGTAGGCCGTTTGACTTTTTTTGACCCAAAGTTGACCGCTCGTACTATTCAAAGTTGTGCGCAAGTTATCATATTTTTTGTGGTGACTTGCTTTATTAATATAAAGTCAACATAAATGACTTAAATTTGACCATATTTTCACAAATTTTTTTAATAAGACGAGCGGTCAACGTTGGGTCAAAAAAGTCAAACTTCATACATGTTTTGACTGACTCTGCTTCACACATATTCGTAACGGGCACATTTCTAAAGCTCGTTACTGAAATAGAATTCGTAACGGCATTTGACGGACTCTGCTTGTACATATGTAACGGGCACTTTCCCAATGTCCGTTACTTATATCAATTTGTAACGGTCACTGACACAACCCCCGTTACCGATGGGGATGGGTGACGGAGGAACGCCTCACCCATACTAAGCGTATATATGTGTTGACTCAAATCCCTAACTCACAAAAATCTCCATTCTCCGCCCGTCGCCGCCACGCATCCCGCCGGCCGTCGCCGCCACGCATCCCGCGCACAACTCATGGCTCCAACGCAACCAACATCGAGCTCGTCAGCGACACAAAGTGTGCGCAAGCGACCGCATCTGCCACTGATTATCTGCAATGACTGCGGACGGTAAACCATTCGTGAGCTTGAGGTCAAGAAAGAAGACAGTGCGAATCTTGGGCGCATCTTCTACAAGTGCCCCGGCCGCAAGGTTCTGCTTCTAGTGCCCTGCTTCATATTCAGTGTTAGATTTGTTTGAATGACATCAAAAATTTGGGTTTACCTTTGCAGAATGATGGCAGTGGTTGTGGCTTTTGGTATTGGGAGGAAGAGTACGTTGAAGTGCTGAACAAGATCAAGGTTGACAGTGCCACTGTGAGAGAAGACAAGCTAATGAACAAGATTAAGGGAACAGAAGATGAAGCACTAGTATGGGTGTCTGATGTTAAAGCACTAGTATGCATTGGAAAGGAAATTGTAGTCCTTTTAAAGTGTTTTCTAGTAGTGTTTGTGTGTAGCCTGTTGTTGGCTAGATATGTTACCTTTCACTAGGTGAATGAAATGTATTGATCTATGATATGTTGGCTGCACAAATTTCTGTCTGTTTCATTATCAGTAACGGGCACTTTGGGACAGATAGTGAAACAGAGTCTGAGACAGAGTATGGAATGCAAACTCAGTACAAATTGCACTTCTGATCATAAAATTCGGTTCAAAATTCTAGGACACATATATTACAAGTTCCATATATTACAAATTCCAGGACACATATATTACAAATTCCTTGATTTTTTCTTCCTTGATTTTTAGACATGGATTGTTTCCTGATGGTCGGTTCGCAAGTATGGTGTTGTATCAGCTGCCGAGAGTCGGGGCATGTGTGAAGTGTCAAAGGCCGGAATTTCGTCGAACTGATTGTATTCCTTCTCCTCAACAATATTTTCAACCCCTACAACCCTCTTTTTTCCAGGCATAACCACGTGCTAGTTCTTCTTTGCCAGGTCGGGTACGTAGAACACTTGCTGAACATTCTTAGCAAAGACAAATGGTTCGTCTTTGTAGCCAGAGGACCGTAGATCAATACTGACAAACCCATATGTGTCCTTGGTCACACCTCTATTCCCATTGACCCATCGGCACCGAAACAAGGCTACCTTGAAGCCTACATAGTCAAGCTCCCAGATCTCCTCGATTTGTCCATAATATGTGCATGTCTCCTTGCCGTTGCCGACGGCATCTATACGCACACCACTGTTTTGATATATGCTCTTGTCATCCTGAGTCGTGGTGTAGAACGTGTAACCATTGATATCATGTGCTTGGTATGTTGTAAAAGTGAATAATGGCCCCGCTCCTAGTTTTGTTATCATCTCACCAGTTATAGCAGGGTTGGCATTATGGACATGATCTCGGAACCAAGTGTTAAACCCTTGCATGTGCTTCTTTGCAACCCAATTCTCACTACGGTTAGGATCAGCTTCACGTAGGTGTTGCATGTGCTCATTTACATACGGTGTAACTGCTGAGGTGTGTTGTAGCACGGTGAAATGAGCCTTGGAGAAGGAATCTTGATCCGGAGTGATTGACTTTTTGCCCAATGTCCCAACACCTGCAAGCCTACCTTCATGCCGTGAACGAGGCACACCAATGGGCTTTTGGGGGTCCATATAACCCATGGCCCACTCCACTGCTTCGATGGTACTGTAGCCACGAACCATGGCTCCCTCCGGAAATGTCCGGTTATGTACCAATGATTTGAGGAAGCCATAGAACCTCTCATATGGAAACATCTGATGAAGATAAGACGGCCCAAGGTAGAAGATCTCCTTTGCAAGATGTGTTGTTAGATGGACCATGAGATCAAAGAATGATGGTGGAAAAATAGCTTCAAGCATGCATAGGGTCTCGTAATGCCTTTTCTCTATCTCAACAAGTGCAACCTCATCAATCACATTCTGTTCTATTGCATTGAAGAAAAAGCACAAGCTCGTGACAGCCTCGCGAACCTTTACTGTCTTGATGCCTCTAAGTGCAACAGGAAGAATTGTCGTCATCAACACATGACAATCATGAGATTTCATCAGGTTGAAATTCATTTTCATGTCCTTCACCGACACTAGCCTCTTGAAGTTTGATGAGTAGCCCGAAGGTACTTTCAAACCATGCAAAAACTCACAGAATTGTTTTCTCTCCGCCTTAGACAATGTGGTTGCAGCTACGGGAAGGTCCGTCCCCGTGTCAGTTTGCTTTGCATAGAGCTCCGGCCTAATGCCCATCTCTTTAAGATCCTCCCTTGCATTTTCGTGATCTTTTCCCTTCCCCTTCTGTTGTAACAGTGTTCCACACATGCTCTCACACACGTTCTTCTTGACATGCATGTTGTCAATTGAATGACGCACATCCAACACCTCCCAATACTGTAGCTCCCATAGTATTGACTTCTTGTTCCATATCCCTTGCACATTTTCTTCTTCACCATCTCTCTTCTTTCTCTTGCCCAGGATGGTCTTCTTTGGTAACTCCTCGATAGTTTTGATGCCTTGGACTTGCAAGTGGATCTCCATTCCGGAAACATGCGTAGGCACCGTTCGATTCTTCTTTTCTCCATTAAACTGACAATCCATGGCCCGGTATGCATGTCTCTTGGGGAGGAAATGACGGTGACCCATAAATACAAATTTCTTCGAGTGCGTGAGCCACAAAGAGCATGTTTCATCTAAGCAATAAAGGCAAGCTTCGCCTTTCCTTTTACTCTGCCCGGAGAGGTTGCGGTGGGCCGGATTGTCGTTTATGGTGGTGAATAACATGGCATGCAACGTGAAGTACTCACGCTTGAACTCATCCCAAACATCTGGCACACCAGGCCACCAAAGTTTCTTCAGGTCGTCAACCAATGGCCTCAGGTACACATCAATACGGTCACCGGGTTGCTTTGGCCCGGAGACCAAGATTGACAACATCAGGTACTTTTGTTTCTTGCATAGCCAAGGTGGAAGGTTCAGCACTGACAGCACAACAGGCCAGGTGCTATGCGTTGAACTTTGGTTACCAAATGGGTTCACGCCGTCGGTGCTCATAGCGAACCGGATGTTCCTGCAATCGTTGGCAAACCATCCATAGTGGGCATCAATGTTACCCCACTGTGCCGCATCTGCGGGGTGCCTCATCTTGCCATCTCCCTTGTTTTTTCGCCCTTCGCTATGCCAACGTAAGAGTTGGGCCTCCTTTGGTGTGGCAAACATGCGTCTCAAGTGGGAAATAATGGGGAAATACCATGCCACCCTCACAGGACCCCCTCGGTTACCCTTCCTGCCCTTCCTGCCTCTGATCTGCACGGGCTCGTTCCCATCATCGGCATCATCGTCTCCACCATCTTTTTTCCTCTTGTACCGATCGTACCCACACTTCGGGCACTTGTCAAGGTCCTCATATTCTCCCCGAAACAACACACAGTTGTTCTTACATGCATGGATTTTCTCAACCTCTAGATCCAAAGGACAGATTATCTTTTTGGCCTCGTAGACAGACCCAGCCACTTGGTTTCCCTCTGGTAGCATGTCTTTTAAAAGATCCAATAGTTCTTTGAAACTTCTATCGGTCCAACCATGGCCTGCCTTAAGGTGTAGAAGACTGAGATCTCCAGAAAGGCGAGAGTACTTCTGACAACCAGGGTAGAGGGGTTTCTTTGAATCTTTGACAAATTGTTTCAGCCTCGCTAATTCAGAAGTTGAGTACACGCCTTGAAACTCAATGTCTCTCAACATTTGATCAACATTGTTTACTTGAGGCAGCACATCATCATCGAAGCCCGTAACTTCCTGGTCAGTCATATCCTCAGGCAACATCACATCAGGTGAGAATGCTTCATCTTCCTCAGAGTTATTTCCACATCCTCCCCCCTGCAATAATAATGTGAAATCAAAGAGTTAAGACATTCCGCTCTACCCTGGAACAACGAGAAATCAATGAGTTAGTTAAGGCATTATGCACTCATGCATTTCACCTTCATTAAGACCACTTTGAGCATCATGCCGCGCTTCACCTTCATTAAGACGACCTTGAGCATCATGCCGCGCTTCACCTTCCTTAAGAGCTCCTTCTTCGCCTTCATTAAGGCCTTCCTCACCATGCTTCTTCCAACACGTGTAATTCTTTGTGAATCCACGTATGACTAGATGATATAAAAGGTTATCCGTTTGTGCGAACTTTTTTTGGTTGGCACAATCAACACATGGGCACCACATTGTAGTCACACCCCGGTTTCTCATGTCCGCCGCCGCTTGACCAAGAAACCCTTTAACCTGTGTTACGAACAGCCCCAAATCTCGAGGTGGTATATACATCCAAGCCCGATCAGCCGCCATCATCTACACAACTTTGATTAAAATAGATGTTTTTTAATTAAAAATTACATATTTCACATCAAAATCTATCATGATGATGATCGAGCTAGGAATTACGACGGAGGACGACGAGTGGGGCAAAATCCATACCGGCGAGCTGCGGAGGACGGGGCGCGCGGGCTGCCAGCCGGCGCGCCGACGTCGCGGAGCTGCTAGCTAGCTAGCGGCCGGCCGGGCGGCAAGCAGGCGCGGTTGCGCGCGGTCGCCCACGAGGCGACGACGAGTCGAAGAGCGGGAAGAGAGAACGGGCGGGCGCCAGGACGGCGGCGGAGTGGACGTCGCCCGCCGCCGGCTGCTGCTCTACGCCGACAACAGCAGCGGAGTGGAAGACGACACACTGTAACTACTGTAGCTTATGCAAATAATAATTGAGCTCCGACACTAGTAATGGGCGTTAACTGGCCAAACCTAACATCGTTACCACTAGTCAAAGATACGTAACGGGCTTTAAGTGTCTAATACAACTACCGTTACTACTAGTCCCAGCCTGTAGCGGACATTAAGCGACCGTTACGGACGGTAGTATTATTAGTAACGGTTGTGTGTAATATCCGTTACAAGGAATACTAGTAACGGTCGCGAACAACGACCGTTACCAGAAATCATTATTAGTAACGGGCGTTGTTGTGCAGGGGCTGGGCCCGGTCCTGACACGCTTATTGGTAACGGTCGTTGTTTCTGCCCGTTACTGATGTCGCACCTTGTAACGGGCTTCGTGAGTCCGTTACCAATCCCGCGTTACCTACTTGAGGTTTTCATGTAGTGGTTGTTGTACTACTTTTCTAATATTGCAGTTGTAAGGCCTTGCAAGAGATCAGTCAGGTTAACAGTGAATTCATGAAAGAACATATAAGACTTCATCATGTTTACTGCTGTATCTGGATTATATGCACATAAAATACGGGTGAGACTCCTAATTTCCATGAATTGTGCTATCCGTAATGTGACTTGAATCTGCTAACACTGATACTTTGTCCCATTCCATAATTTGGCACAGTATTCAAGCATTTTGACGTATCTATCTATGAAACCTGAAGTGCCAGACACAGAAAACGCAGGTTAATTAGGTTCGCAAGTAATCGGAACTTGGATTGTTATTGATGAGAAAAATAAAAGAATACTAGCAAGAACGCACGTGTGACATGTACATTTAATAAAAATGACTTTTTTATTAATGATGAGGAGTCCTGGTAGTTTCCGTTTTTGTGTTTCTTGTCTGTCGAAAAGAAATAGCACAGGTATACACGGAGAGAAAAAAACTGCCAAACGTGACTATGCACGAGGGAAAAACATCACCGATTTTTTCCCCTCTCAGGTGTCACCGTACCCATGTCACATTATTTTTTTAGCAACTGACGTTAAGGTGAAGGAAAAGAACGGACGGCCATGTATGTTCCTTTTTTTGGAACAAATATATGTGAACAGTCGTGAGATGATGCACGCTTAATAGAAAAATAAGATTATATAACGGATAGTTGGCCAGAGACTGTATTGGTTATGAACTTGACGATTCCATGCAAGGGCGTGCTTTTTTTCACGGATTAGTAGTATTCAAACTCTTTAAGACAGGAGGGGTAATGTTTAAATAATTTGGGGCCCGTTGACCCGTCGAAAGTTTTGGATCTTTATAGTATAGATTTTTTGTTTTAGAGCTTTATTTGTAGCTACCCTAATAATATATGCAACAAGTTTAAGTCAACATTTTGCAATGCTTTATTATGCTTCTAAGTTTTGTCTCTGCGCGCATGAGGCCAAATGTTCTCTAACATATCCACTCTAGCTCCACCACCCAGCGTTCCCTCCTCTAATTCCAGATTTCCAGGGCGATGGCCAACACCATCGACCAATGATGGCGTGCGTGGTGCGTGGTGGTAAGGACTAAGGAGTGTATTACCTCTAAATTTTTTGCCGAATGAGATGTTGTCTCAACTTATCAACGATAATGTGATATTTCACGGTTTCACCGTACGCTGTCTTTATTTCAACCCTGCGTCGCAGAAATATGAAGCTAAAGGAAACACAAATCTTTAGCGTATGCGAACGTTCATTTTTACCAATAGGTTTGACCAACACATTTTCTCCTCACAAAAGCTGCTCTCTGTTTTTAGAGTACGACAGTTGGATTTACATTTCTTAAAAAAGAACCAATCAATATTTCGGTGCTCATGTTTTTGTGTTTCTACACTTGAAACAGTTCGTTTGAATTTTTGAAACTGGAAAATTTCAAAAGATATATATTCACAGTAGGTCTTTTAACCGAAGTCGGGAGGGGAAGCCCCTACCTACTTTTTTATATTTTTTATTCTAAATCTAATCATTCGCTCTCACATGAAGTCGAATTTGAGTCTGCTGAGTGTTAGGCAGGTACTCTAACCACCAGATTAGATGCACTTTCACTGTTCACAGTAGGTCTTAAAATGTGCATAGAAAAATGTCAACAATGTGATGGCGCATGTGATCTGCGTGACTGCATTTCTCTCTCCCTCCAGGTGGGACCCAGCCAATGTGTAACGCGAGGAACGCGGCGACGGTGCATGCATGCGCCAGCTTGCTGCTCGGTTGGGACCAGGTGCCGTACACTGGGTCCCCTGCGCACAGGCTAACACGCTGACGCATATGCATCTAGAATCTACATTTGGCAAGGAAACTGATCGATGAACACAGTTTTCACGTGAATCACGGACGAGAAGGGTCGATGCCTCAGCTCCCCAGAGCTAGCAGGAAATATCTCTCTTGCAGTGCTTACATACAAGTAAATAACTCTCCTTTGAGCTAATAACAATTCAACGTCTTTTGCCAATTTGCCATGGCGGACAGCAAGATGACCGGAGGGCGGGTGGTGCCGGTGGTGGCCGCTGGGTGTCTGGAGTGCGTGCCATGCATATGGCACTAGTTGTTCATATTTGACCTATCGATCATGCGTATGGACAGATGAATGTGTATGGATTGATGGATTAAGCACCCGAATGGATGAATGCTCTTTAGATAAACGAATGGATTGATAGCTATATGGATGGATGAATATATGAACTATGTTTAGATAAATGTGCTTTAGATAAATGCATGGTTTGATAAATATTTGGATGTACGAGTGAATGTGCTACGCCTGGATAAATGTGCTTTTCTTATTCATGGATAGATTTGTTTAGATAATTTCACTATCTACTCCTTCCATTCCAAAAAAACTAACATTTAGGACTGCGATACAGTCTCTAAAATACAACTTTGACCTCTTGTTATTATAAAAATATTTATCAAAGAGTGATATATGTATACTTTTACGAAAGTATTTTTCAAGACAAATCTATTCATATAGTTTTCATATTTGCGAACTCAACAATTTATAAGTTATTGATGATTTATATTCCCAATGTTTGACCAAAACTTGTCCTAAACGTCAGTTTTTTCAGAATGGAGGGAGTATTGTAAGGTGGGAATGCCCACCATTGAATAAGCACATTATCCTTTGAGGATCTTTTTGAGGGAATAAACACAGAAAATGTGATATACAAGTGAATAAACGTACAACAAAAGAGAGAGATACTGGTGCATATTTGAGGACTTGTTCTTAATCACATGGTGTGTATTCCCAGCTTACAATGTTAGATATAGTGCTTCCATGTTGTACCTTTCTTTGAGGTATTATTCCTGGTGATTTCAAAAAAAGTGAAGTTGTCTTTCAAATCTTTAAGGGGTAATAAATACCTCAACGAAAGGTTGTTCATGTGTTTAGTTCAAATTTTTTGTGTTTATGTCTTTATGCTAGTTATATGTTTTCTATTAGTGACCATATTTAATTCTTATTTTCTTTCAAAAACACTATTGAATGAAGCGTTGGAGCATCATGTGGCCGCCTACTTAACGGTCCGCAAGCTTTTGACGTGAGCTGGGGGTGCCCCCTCAGCTTTTGATTGGAGGACCGCTTTCACTACTAGAGAACTCAACATCCGCCCACTCAAATGCCTCGGCATATTTTAGACCCGGTGCTAAAGGTGCATTAGCACCGGGTCGAACATCCGGGTGCCCTCAGGGACCCTCCAACCCTTTAGCACTGGGTCGTAACACCAATCGGTACTAAAGGGTGACTCTTTAGCACCGGTTGGTGTTACGACCCGGTGCTAAAGGCCTTTTAGCACCGGTTGGTAAATGCGACCCGATACTAAAGGGGGTGTCACATGCTACTACAAAAGGAAAACATCTTCTATTCCATCACATGTGTTGCATAGGTGAGATGGTTAGGTGGGCACACGCGAGTCAAGATGTGTCCTGAGTTCGAATCCCCGTAGCAACACTTATATTTTTTTTTGGCGAATAGACACCTTTAGATGTGCTAAAGGTGCCACACTTTAGCCCCGGAAAGGTAGCACCAGTTGGGAAACTCATTGCTAAAGGGTCTTCCCAACCGGTGCAGAAAGCCCTCTCTCCGGCAGTGTTTGAACTTCTTAGCGTATGCATGCAGAAGTAGTTGAAGTCGCTAAGAATAGAGTTTGAGCATGTAGTGTAGATACCACTAGCAGATGTTCAAATGTATGCCACATATGATGATTGAGCTTTCATAGTGCAATTGAATGCGAAGCAAGAGGCATTGGGGCTTGTTGAGTGGCGGTTTGCAAGGGGACTCGCGAGGCAGTAAAGAGGAGGGACCGGTAGTTTCTAAAATACCTTTAGTTTGCATGCTTAGTTAAATATAGGAAAAAGTTAAAATTACTACGCTCAAGTATGGACAAAGTCCGGATAATACCCTAAAGTATGTTTTGGTTCATTTTACACCCACAACTATCTCAATCGGTCCAATCTACTCCTTTGTAAGATTTATCTTTTTTGTTTTTTCATGCACAAGCGATGTTTTAAGTTACAGTTTTGTGGGATGATAGAGGATCACATAAAGTATTTCTTTTAAAATATAATATGTGAACCTCATATTTTTAGTTAAAATTTATGAACCTCACATATTAAGTTAAATTTATGAACCTTGCATCTTTTGTTATATTTTTTATTGGATTTGCTTATGACCCTTTAAGTTGAAGCTCCTAACGCAGCGACAGTTAGGGGCGGCTGACGAGTTTGTTCGGCTCATTGTGGCTTCTTAGATAATGGCACAGCTCGCCCCGGCTTGTTAACGGTACCAGGCTGAAAGTCGTGTTTAGCTCGGTTCATTTGAAACTCGAGCCGGCTTGTATGGCTGGCTGAGCCAACAATCTTCAATATTATTGCTAAAGTTATAGATGATGTTAATAATTTAACTATGTTTGTGTGTTACCAATTATGCTGTATAGGTAACGGATAGTTTCCAATTATGCTCTCAGGGTAATGGATTTTGTGCTATTGTGTTTGATGAGTCATTGGTAACACGTATCTGCCCACGAACACGATGCCCGTTACTAATGATTGTCTCCATCCGTTACCAATCTGGATTTTGATGTGGTGTATATGACACCTTGTTTATCATGGCTCATAGATGCCATTCAAGTCTCACTAATGAAAATCATGTTACATAGGGTTCCCTCTTTTTGTTTGTTGGCCGGATCCTGCTTGCAAGGTTGATGCCTTTGGGAGAGCAGGACGTACGCATCAATCCAAGGGGTGACATCGTGTTCCAGCTCAGTACAAGGAGTAGAAAAATATCAACAATCTAATATATATTGTGCATGTGATCTGCATGAATGAAAGCGACGCGAGAACTTCCAAGACAGTTGACAGGGGAGGCATGCGTGGCCGGCCTCCAGGGCTCCAGGTGGGGACCGGCCTAGTGTAGGCAATGCATGCGCTTGCATCCTGCTCGGTTCGGACCAGGTACTCGTGCTACGCATGCATTCATCTAGAATCTACTCGACCCGTACGTTTTGGCAAGGAAACTACAGTTTTCCCGTGAATCACGAACGAGAACAGTCGATGCCTCAGCTCCTATATAATGGCCACACGCCATACCTCGTGTGGCATCAGCAGAACACAACACAACAGCTTTATTAGCTAGCTAGCACCAAAGATCTCTCTTGCATTGCTTCCCGACCATGGTGGCCGGGAAGATGGCCGGAGGGCGGTTGGTGCTGGTGGCGGCCCTGCTGTGCGCGGCGGCGGCCATGGCGGCGGCGCAGCAGGCCTCCGGAGTGCGCGCCGCCTGGGCCAAATATCGCACGGAGGAGACCGGCTGGAACCTCACCGCCAACAACGTGTTCTGCGCCAGCCAGGACGCCGACAAGCCGCTGACGTGGCGCAGCAAGTACGAATGGGCCGCCTTCTGCGGGCCCAACGGCCCCGTTGGCGAGGCCGCATGTGGGAAATGCGTCAAGGTAAGCTTCTCCTCGATCGATCGATCGATCTACATGTATGCTTTGAGCAAGGCAGGAATGAAATAATGATCCATGCATGCATATGCATGTGTAGGTGACGAACACGGCGACAGGCAAGGCCGTCACGGTGCGGGTCGTGGACGAATGCGGCGACCCCGCTTTCGACCTGGACTACGAGACGGCGTTCAAGAAGATCGACCCCGACGGGCAGGGCAGCAAGGACGGGCACCTCACAGTCGACTATGTGTTCGTCGACTGCGGCGACGACAACAAAACTGGTGATTCGATCTCCAGTATGTAGTACATGAAGTGTTTTATATATTTTTATTCCATGAATTAACGTGTAATAAGCCGCATACAGCCGCACACACTGTGACGCGTATGCAATAATGCTCAGTGTTGTTCAATAATCTATCTATATAATATATATATAATAATATAAAGTAAGGTGTGTTTATTATGTTCTATAGTGTCAGCGTCTCCAACTCTACCGCGCGATTCGTGGTTTCGCGTCGGATTTCACACCGTGAAAGCGGTGGTGGGTTGTAGATATTCTGATGAATGACGGAAACATATGTGCATAATAAATCGTACTAGCACGTCCATCGACGATGTGCATCATCTGGTTCGAGTTTTGACACAACGTACGTTCAATCTAGGAGGCAGGAGCAAATGCTCTCCGTCGTCTCTACTGTTACCTCGGATGCATGCGCGAAGAGCAATTAAGGGGGTTACTAACACTGCGGGACCCAGTAAAACAATTTATTAGGTGGGACAAATTTTAGTCAGAAGTTAACACAAATTTAAAACACACCGTACCACATTCATATGTTGCAATCACAGAAATTATAACGGACAGTAAGAGAACAACAATAGTTTTAGATAATTCCTCAAGTATTAACACTAAAAATTGTTCTTGCAGAATACAATTTAAAATACATCAAAAGAAAGTGGACGAACATGTAAATTTTTATAAAGATTAATTATTGAGTGATAAATAAAGTGATCGCAATGCATTAAACATTGGTAAATGTTAAGAGAATATACATACCCACTAGTGGTGTCCTAAGCACACATAGATTTTCTAGTTTTTGATAAATTCACTCTTGATCTATAAAGGTTCGAAATATCTTCTTAATTTTATGACTATGAAATCTTTTAAAGATCCCCTTATTGTTTACCACGGTATCAAGAAATTGAGCCAAAACTCAACTTAAATTTAAACAAGGAAAAAGCTCTCAATTTTAAGCACCAAACCGGCAAACCACGCGTGCGAAATTGGCTTTAAACAAAAGGAAAAGCTTTTTATTTTGCATACCAAACCACCGCCTGGTCCGGCCAAGATTACCTCATCCATCCCCGTGAACCATGCGTAACAAAGCTGTGGGCTCTACCTCTACTTGTTGTTTGCTTAATCGCACAATATTCAATTTAGCCCAATATACCCTTCGTATTCTTCTCATGTCACTTGTTACTCTCCATGAGGACGCGCGGTGACGCTCGGTCGCTCGCAGCAGCAGCCGCGGGTGACCAGCAAGGCACCAGATTGCCAGAACTCAGATGGAAAATCAGAAGGGTATAGTGATGCTCTCAATGTGAGTAGCTGGAGCGGCCGCCTCACCTCCTGATTTTACAGAGCTGTTGTGCCATCGAACCTGAGGAAACATAATCTAACACGATCTCCTCACACTAGTAGAGAAAGGATTCCATCCCTTTCATTTGTCTCGACAGGCATAGAACCGGGTTTAATAAATGGTATTCGTCTGGTTCTAACTTTCATTTGCCTTGAGGCATTAGTTTCACTTGGTAACATCACCAGGGACTAAACACTACCACAAAAATGATTTGTAACTGGGCCTGCTTTTTTTTTCAGCAACAGATGAAAATGGGAACCGCGCCTGATGATCGATCCATGCACTGTATCTATCGACCCGATCTTGCAAATACTCCCTCCAGTTTGCTAAAACAAGTCATTTAGGACATGATTGTGCTTACCAAAAAGTGATTAATTATGGGTTAGTTTTCCATGTTTACCCTTATAAAATAGGCAGCGGATCTAACCCTGGCATGAGTACGAACATGGGTCGATTGGTTAGTGTGGCTATTCCCAAGGCATTAGGTCTCATGTTCGACCGGCTTGCAGCGCGGGCGTGCGAGGGGAGGCGAGACGTGGGGCATGCAGCGAGCGCGGCGTGCGAGGGAGGCGAGGCGCGCGTGCGCGTGCGCGTTAATACGTGAGGGAAAACGAGCGAGGGAGGCGAGGCGCGGGGCATGCAGCGAGCGCAGCGTCCGACGTGAGGGAAAACGAAGCACTCAGATCGCATTAATTAGGGAGAACGACGTCCAAACCTTGAGTTCAGATCAGGAACGACTTGTTCTTGTGCAACTCCGGCTGCGCGCAGAACGACTTGTTTTAACGTACCGCAGGAAGTATATTTCGCGGGTGACCTTCCGAGACGTCCCTACAAATGGCCCTCGGAGCGGGTCACCCCATGCGCCGCTTTTAAAGATGACCATTTTCAGGAGCGGGTCACCCCACACGCCGCACCTGAAAATAGAGCCATTTTAAGATACGGTGCACAAGGCCACCCGCTCCTGGAAATTGATTTCCAGGGACGGTGCGCAAGGCCACCCGCTCCTGTAAATACCTCTCAGCCTGCTTCTTAAACTTTCACGCGCCGGTCCTTATCTCCACTCTCTCTCTCTCTCCCTCCTATCTCTCTCTCCCCACTCCACCCAATAATCGAGCCGCGCCGAAGGACGCCGCCGCCGCCACGACCTCACAGCCGCCGGCGATGTCGGAGAGAGCTTAGGCTCTTCGCAGTGGCATGCTTTAAAAGAAACGGGAAGAGCCACGCAGGCATATGGCGTACGCGAGGTGCTGCAGCGGCGTACGCAAAAGCCTCCGGCACGGGTCCCCAGGTTTGGACGAACGGCAAATCAAGCGTTCTCCCGTGTGAGCGCTATCACGCCACGGTGGACGCGGCCCCACGGCCAACCGCCCGCTCCGGCCCTCCCCGCGCTCGCTGCGCCGCCGCAGTGGAGAAGGAGAGATGACTCGCCGGAGCTCGTCCGCGGCCACCCGCCGCTGATGACTCGCCGGAGCTCCTCCGCCCCCGTGCGCGCACGCCGCAGCTCGTGTTCGCCGCCGCGGGACGCGATGCGGTGGGGCGGGCCTCCGCCGCCGTCTCTCCCCATCGCCGCCGCCGTCGACGCCGGAGGGGAAGAAGTCCGACGAGGCCGCTGTCGATGCCCCCGCCGTGTGAAGCCGCTGCCGCACCAACCACCACCGCCGCCGCCTGCCTCGCCCGCGGCCGCCCGCCTCGCCGCACCGAAGCCACGGTCGCCCGCCGCGCCGCCGCCATGGCCGTCCGCCGCGCCTCGCCGCTTGGAAGGAGGGGAGCCGCGCCGCCTGGGCCGCCGCGCCCGCTTGGGCCGGCCGCCCGGCTCGCATCCTCCTCCACGTGAGCGGCGCGCCGCCTGGGTCCCGCCGCCGCCGCCCAATGCCCACGCTCTCCGCCCGGCTCGCATCCTCCTCCGCGTGGGGAGCCCGTCGTCGAGAGCGGGGGAGGAGAGGGGGCGGTGTCACACCCGGATTTACGCAGAACCCGAATGTGGCCATATGTGTGCCCAGGAAGTCCTCAGACACATATAGCGAACAAATACGGTAAAAATCAGAGTACAATGCTTCATTTATTCATCATAAAGTAGCGCTTACATCAGAGTTTTGCATAAATGAAATACATGGATAGCGGAAGACTAATAAACTCTCTCTAAGCGTAGCCGCAATCCCACAGGGACTCTGACTGGGAGAACGCCAACTCAAAAGTACGGCAGATCCTCTGGAAACTCCACAGCGTAATCAGCCTGACTCCAATCTGTTACCCGTCCGGGATTTTGCCCAAAAATAATAATAATAACAAGTGTAAGTAACAGAATTACTTAGCAAGTATAGCACGGGTGATGAGGCAAAAGAGGCTTGACACTGGCTTAACTGCATTAGCACTTTTAGTTGGTTCATTTTAATCATAACTACTACATTAGATGAATCCCAGTTGTATCCCAAATTAATTAATGTAAGTCAACATTAAGCAGTAATAAATATCATCTTCTAATCATAAAAGGATCCAGGCCGCTCGTGACCCTGAGCCGGGCTATCATGATATATCGTACACTCTGCAGAGGTTTCGCCCTTTTCCCACCAGTCGCGTAAAAGTTCAGAAGAACTTTGCACCCAACCACGCACATCGACACTTCCGAGGTGTGACTGCATAGGGACGCTACGAGGCTTTCACAAGACACCCTAACAAGACAGTAGCCGCTGGAGTACTACAAGGTGGTGAGAACCTAGGCACCGAGATTGACTGACCCTCAGGGCGCAACGTGAGGGGGTCAATGGCATCCACGCACCGGCAAATCATGCCAACAACAAAGTAAAAGGTGCAACGTGCGGAGCTCCCCGCACTCACGGAGGCTCCCAACACGGGACTGGGTCTAACGGGACCTAGCCGACGGGGCTACCGTCCTCGGTGGAATCCGAAATCACCCCGTGCCTTGCCTCCTACAACGCCGTAGGCCACTCGGTAACCACTGCCAAGCTAGAGACGCACAAGCTACTCAACCAAGACCATAGCCATTATAGTTCCGGTGGCGGCGATAGGCTCCCAGGTTGCTGCTTTTACGAACCAGTCCTTAGGGAGAGACACTGGGGCCAGGCAAAACACGCAAGCCCCAGCTCCCTGATCCAAGTTGCTAAAAAGCAAGTTTTAATATTAAGGTTGAAGTGGACCATTAATACAAGTTTAACAGTTAAGTAAAAGTGACAGTAGTTGCGCCTAGCAAAATACTACCCATATGCAAAAACCCATAGGAATACAAGGACAGGGAAATAAATGCTAGGTACGACCTTAATGGTAAACAGTATTAGACACATGCGTATGTAAAGAACAGTGTATTAAAAGTGAGATAGGTAGCAAGGATTGTCCGTGCTTTAACTTGCCTTCCTCGGAGTAAGGCTGCTGCTGTAAATCCCGCTCCGGCACGTCCTCAACGTACTCGAAGTCCAAAGCTACGGGCTCGCCGACTGGACACGATCATCACGCACGCATTCCAAAGCAATCATTACATGCAAACAAATTAAATCTATTAGAAACAGTACACCAACAGTAAAAACAGTACAAAAACAGGAGCTAGTAATATTCTACGCTTCGCTACGAACACATGAGCGCGAAAATTACGCAAATCGGAGCTAAAACGTGAAAGTTATAGCGTTTCTAAGGTTCGGGGGCTTGCTAGCAAAGTTTTAAAATTTCCAGGGGCTAAAACGAATAAAACAGGACCTATCTGTAATTATTTTTGAATTAAAAAGGACCGCGGGTTAATTACCAGAAAGCCCAGGGGCTCTTTAGCAAAAAGACCGGCGCTGACCGGTATCCCGGGAGTCGACCCGACCGTCGGATCGAGATCGGGCGGCCGGGATTTAAAACGCGAAGGGGTATCCGGCCGATCTAATCTCGGCCGTTGATTTCGGATCGGACGGCCCAGGGCGTGGGGCTCACCGGGGACGACGGTGCCACGGCGGCGCCGCTCGGGCGACGGCGGGAGCTTGCCGGAGTTGACCGGTTCTCGAGCCACAGTGCACCAAACGCTGCGGGGTTTGAACCTACGGAACCAGGGGAGGACGGCGAGTCAGCCTAGGGTGATCTAGTCGTGGTTTGGCCGGCGAGGCGGCCGGACGACAGCGCGCGGCGGAGGCGAACTCCGGTGAAGTGCGGGATAGGGGTTTCGGGTGGTTTGGGGTTCGGTTTTTCGGCTCAGGAGCTGCTGGGGACTAACACAGGATCAACCGAGGTGTAAAAGTGCATCGTGTCGTGCTGTGGTGGCCGGACGGCGGCGTCCGGCGGTGGATCGCCGTCGGCGGCCGAGGGGAACCTAGCTACGGTGCTCGGGAGCCAAAATTGAAGGGGTGGGGAGCTTTGTTACCTCGGGGCGATGCTCCTGACGCAACGAATCGGTCGGAGCAGGTCTAGAGAGGTGGGACGGCGAGCGGCGGCGCTCTAGCTCGGGGACGACGGCGGTTCCTCGCGGGGAAGCTTCTCCGGCAGCAACCCGGCAGCGTGGCACGGTCCAAGGGCCTCAGCTCGTCGTGGCGAAGCTCGTGGCCGGCTCGGTCTGCTCCAATTGCCCGCGGAGGTGGCGTCCGACGGCGGCGCTCTGTGCGAGGAGAAGACGGCGATGGAGGGGTGGAGAAGTGGCGGCGCGGCTAGGATTGAGTGATGGGGGTGAGGGAGGCAGGGGCTGTGGCGTTGCCCGATTAAGTAAGCGCGGAGCGCTGGTCTCGGCGTGCGGGCCCTGCCGCGGCAGACGCGCGGCCGGCCGCGCCATTAGCGGGCGGGGAAGAAGGAAGGAGGAGGGGGAGGAGATGACGCGTGGGCCCGGCGTGGCAGCGTCAGGCGGGAGAGAGGGAAGTGAGTGGCGGGAGCGAC
The DNA here is from genome assembly GCA_033239725.1 of Echinochloa phyllopogon. Classification (NCBI taxonomy): domain Eukaryota; kingdom Viridiplantae; phylum Streptophyta; class Magnoliopsida; order Poales; family Poaceae; genus Echinochloa; species Echinochloa phyllopogon. Next base: position 33,049,261 of record BTCW01000008.1, on the reverse strand, counting down.
TGGGCCGCGCGAGGGAATGGCCCGCGGCTGCTGGGCCGAGCGGGGAAAGAAAGAAAAAGGAGAAGGGAGCGCTGGGCCGCGCGGGAAACTAGGCCGGACCGGGAGAAAAGAAGAGGGGGCAGAAATGGACCGGGAAAAAGTTCAGGGAGTTAAAGCGAACTATGGGCCTAAAAACTTTTCTAGAGCTCCAAACAAAGTGATTCAAATTTGAATTTAAATAAATTTAAATTCTTGTTTGAATCACAAGCAATACAAAAAATAAATGCAGCAGTATGAATGCAACAATAAATGTTTCTATCACTTATATTTGATTTTAAATTTTAGAAAATTATTATTTAGTGAATAATAAATAGAGGAAAGTTTTAAATAATTACTTAAATGCCAAAAATTTTAAATTTGAGTATTTTGGGTGTTACAGGCGGGCGCCGCCACCGCGAGCTGTCCTCGCGGTCCGCCGCCCGGCCGCTGTGCCGCTCGGCCGCTGCCGTCGCCGCTGCCCCGCCGCTCCGCCATGGCCAACCGCTGCGAGGGCCGGCCGCCGCTTCGGGACCGTGCGCCGCTGCTACGCCGCCGCCACGGGGGAGCCCTTCGTGCTCAAGAACACCCCCAAGGCGCCGCTGCGGGAGCTGGAGGCGGACCCGCTGGACCTGGCCCTCGTGGGGCAGGAGCCCAAGGTGCACCTCCGGAGTCCGGCCCGCCGCCCGTCGTCGTCACGCGTGGCGACGAAGCCGTCGGCCGCCGTCCGTCGTCGTCCCGTACGGTGACGAAGCCGCCGCCGCATCCATCCCAGCCCAACGCACCGCCCACCGCCCGACGCACCGCCCAATGCGAGTGGGGGAGGGAGAGGAGGCGGCGGGGATGGGGCGGCGGCGCTAGTGGGGGAGGGAGAGACGGCGGCAGGGAGAGGCCTGGCGCGACCGAGATAGAGGGGGGAGGGGAGAGAGAAGGAGGAAAGGAGAGGAAAAAAATAAAAAAAATAGAGTTAGTTGGTATGGAGTATGGACTATAGGAGACGACAAGTGCGGAGAAACTGAACTATACCGTAAATCTTGATGATTTGGACAGAATATTCCTTATAGAGGATTTGTTTGGAGTATAACGAGTGCGAATAGCTTTAGAGTGCGGTGGGCTCCGCGGAGGAGTAGCCGGAGGTGCGGAGGAGCGGCGACAACGGTGCGAGGTGGCAGGGCGGAGCGGCCGGGCGGCACGCGGCGGTGGTGGCACGGCCGCGGCCACCAGCTCCTCGTCGGCCCACCTTGGCCATCCTCGGGAGCGGCGTGCAGCAGCCTGTGGCCGGCCTGGGAGCGGCGCGCGGTGGCAACCTAGAGGACAGCGGCGCGAAGCGTCCCGCCGCCGCCAGCTGGAGCAAGCATGGAGGGCGGGAGCAACCTCTAAAATCTATGAAAGGCCAAATTGTAGCTGATTTTATAGTTGAACATCGGATTGACGACACATGTGGTTTCGACGTCGGTTATGTTACTTGCACATCATGGAAGTTATATTTTGATGGTTCAGTTTGTGGTGATGGACAAGGGATTGGTGCTCTTCTTATTTCTTCGAATGGTGCTATTTTTGAATTCTCAAACTGATTAGAGGAGAAGTGTACCAATAATCAAGTTGAATATGAAACCATTCTATTTGGCTTGGAAGTTTTGCAAGACATGGGGGTAAAGCATGTTGAGGCTTTTGGTGATTCACTTTTGGTGATGCAAGCAAGTATCCAAGGTATGGCAATGTTATAATGACATTATAAATACATATCTTGATAGGTGTCTTGGTATACTACCGCTCCCTCAGCACCTCGTGCTCGTCAGCCTCCGCATAAGCTCTCAGCTTCCAATGTTCCTCGCATTGTGTACGCGTGCTGGCGTACTACGAGTCTATGACATTACCGCCACGACTCTGGGGCCCGTTGAGAATGGCACACGCCGCACAGGTCACCTCGGTGGAGCCCCAAACTGGCGGCACCTGCGGTGAGGAGGCACTGAGCCGCTGACCTCGGTCGGCGGTAGTCAGAAATGGCTGCAAAGATTTCTATAATTCGATCTATAGTTGAAGAAATCACAGGACTAGGAAGTGTACACCGTTTTGCGGATTAATTGAAACAGAATTATACAATCGTTGTCCTCAAATGTAGCAAAGCTTTGATTTTTTTTCGATAAGGAAAACTTTATTAATCCTAGTCAATTATTTCGAGAAGATACAATTACACTAAGATCATTCCCGGCCTCTGCATAGCTAAGATGCACACAACCTAAAAAAGAAAATAAAAGAGAAGATATAAAAAATTATGTCAAAGCAGACTATCCATACGACTCAAAGATCCGTGGGTCGAAACCAAGATGACTAATATCTGAGATTGTAAAGAGGATATCAGCTATGAATGAAGATGTTGTCGTAAGATGTAGATGCACAAATACCGCCACCGAGTCGACCATCGTTATGCCCGTCAGTGACCGGAGCCGACGAGTTGCAGGTCGTGCAGGTCCGTCGGTCGCCATGACGGCCGCTCTACGCCAGATCTCACTCTGATGGTCGTGAATCTGGATAGGCCATCATGGCAAGCTGGATGGATGTTGTTGAGCCCACGTGGAGGCGTTTGTTATTATGATGGTGGCTGGAGGTCGTCGTATGGTTGCAGCGGACCGCAGTGGCCGGCATTAATTGGCAATGGTTAGTTTGGCGTGGGACTGCGTCATACGACGTCACTTGTGGCATCAACATCGTGGGACGACTTGGCTTGCAACGGGTTGCGGCGAATTGTTTCAGCTTGGCTGGGCTATTCGATGCGGCACATTGTCGGAGGATGGCGCAAGCGACTTCTTCGGTTTGCGGACCTGACAGCGGAAGCTAAGTGCGGGGGTGAAGCAAGGACGGGAGGTCGGCTTGTAGCGACGGCCTGGTGGTACGAACGAAACCCGGGGAGGAGGAGCTATTTCGCTCGCCACCATGACGGCGAGTTAAGAAACAGATCCAGGATGTGGAGTCTGAGGGGGGCGTGGCGAGTCCCCTGCATGGAGCTTCCTCGAGGCGATGAAAGAGGTGGAGTCCAACGGCGGATGTGGCGAGGCCCCCGCGCGTTGTATTTTCGTGGCCGGTGGCGACTGTGAGACAGGCTGCGAGAGGTCCGGATTCGGTGGCATCACCTCATCAGGTGGAGTGTGGGGTTGCAATGGCACTACGGCGGAGGGTCCCGCATGGCGGTGGCTTTCTCGGTGTGGTGCAGTCTACTTCTATCGGCTTTCTTTCGGCTCAGGGTGACGCCTATATGTTCTCGACAATTATTTGGGTATGTATGTTGGTGGGTGCCGCATCTGTCAACGAGTTGTTGTTGCGTTCCGTATCGATGTCCCAATCCGACCGGATAGAGGGCTCGCGTCGATGTCTCAATCCGACCGTCCTAAGTTGAGTTGTACTTTGTTGTGTTATTTTTTATTTTTTTATCATAATGTTCGGTCTGGACTTTATCTTTTTTTAATATAATCGACAGCTCTTGTCCGGTTCGTTTAAAAAAAATTATAAATAGCCCGTCGTCGTTTTATTTGACACGCTGATAAACTTTCATTCAGTCCTTTGCTGTTCTGTTGGCTCCATCCATGGGTACAAGAGAAGATGAGAGCATATGCATGTATGGATATATACTAGCCGACGTAGTACATGGGGTTGGGCAGCTTGAAGGTGCGCGCGCCCTCCGGCTTGCCGAGGATGTCGCTCCATTGGTCGCCGATGTTGCCGACGATGACGAAGCCGGCGTCCTCCAGCTTCTTCCGCTCGCCGGACTTGAACACCACTGAATTCACGTTCGCGTCCTGAGGCCTGTACGTCGTTACACATGCATACGGCTCTGGCTAAGAAATAATGATCGAACAACTAACAATATATTAACGTTCGTTAATTGCGTACGCACGTACTTGTGCAGGAGCTTAAGGTAGCCGGTGTAGCCGGCGCGCGCGAGGTTCTTCTCCGTGGGCTCCCTCTTGCCCTCGCGGCGGCCCGTGAGGATCACCGGCTTGATGCCCAGCGCCTGCAGCCTCTTGTACAGCCGCATCGTCTCCGGCAGCGCCGGCGCGCTCGCCTCCTTCACGTACGCGCTGAACGCCTCCCAGTTGTACGGCTCAGCCCTATACATGTACATACTATATCTTTTTACAAAAAAAAAGAGAGATACACTTTTTTAAAAAATTTTGTAAAAGGTACCGTACCCGAAGCGGTGGTTGGCGTAGTAGGGGAGGTTGGAGAGCACGGTCTCGTCGACGTCGAAGACCCAGACCTCGTTGCCGTTGCCGGAGAGCCTGAGGCCGTCGGCGTAGGCGATGGCCTTGTCGACGACGGCGCGGGAGTCGCTGCGGTAGTGGCCGGCCATCATGTAGTTGCCGACGTACTTCTCGCACTGGGCCGGGATCGTCTTCCAGTCGCGCAGGACGTTGGCCTCCACGGCGAGCCGCCAGGTCTCGCACGACGGCACGCCGCCGCCGCGGCGGCCGAGGTCGCCGGCGTGGATCAGCGGCATGTCACCATCGATCTGCTCGGCGGACGGCATGTCCCACGCGGAGGCGCTGATGAGGACGGCGAGGAAGAAGGCGGCGAGGAGCTTGGGCACAGCCATCGCCGCTGGTAGCTAGTCTTTGGCTCTGTACGTATGTGCGTGTGCCGCTGCCGCTGTAGGCGCGTTAAATAGATGGATCGGAGCGAGAGATAGAGCCGGGGTGTGTGAGCGATTTGTATAGAAAAAAAAACTTGATTCTTGTAGTATAGTATAGTATAGTATAGATAGATAGATAGATAGATAGATAGATAGATAGATAGATAGATAGATATGTATATCTACACGAATTCAGGATGGTAGATATACATATATTTGCTATGTTAATACAATATATCTATCTATCTATACTATAAAAATCTAGTTTTTTTTTAAAACACTTCTCACCAAAATAATTTCTACCCGCCTTTGTTTAGATGCAAAATTTCACCCTCAAAGTTTACTCTAAAAAAAAGATTCTCATCACATCAAAATGTTGACACATGCATGAAAAACTAAATGTAGATGAAATAAAAAACTAATTGCACAGTTTTGTTGTACTCGGCGAGACGAACATTTTGAGCCTAATTAATTAATTTTTTTTATACACACGAAATGCTACAGTGATGTATTTATGGCGAAGTGACATCTTTCCCCCAATTCCCCACCCCCTAAATTTGCATCTAAACAAGGCCCACCCTTCACAGAGATGACCCATATGTCAGATCTAACACTGAAAAAGATATGGAAAGTTTTTCAAAAACGATATTTCTAGACAGTTTTATGCCGTTTTGGTATTACTTTTCTCACCATTAAATTTCTTTACCCATGTACCCACCAATCAAATAGTTTAGAATAACCTTTACAACATAACCTTTCCAAACTGCACGCGTAATTTTACGGCTCCAAACTGCACACGTACAACATAACTTTTTCAAACTACACACGATACATTTTAGATAATGGAAATTAATCCAACCTTGACCCCGAGGGGCTAAAGCCAATGTTTACAAACGTGCAGCACTTCCGTCTGCTATCTCACCAAAGCACAAAAAGAAACCACACCATAAAGTTTGAAGATAAATTAGCCTATAATCCTATTGCTAATTCTCCATCCATGGTAGGCAAAAAAACGCATTGCCAAATCCTCCAACGATTGGCATGCCTCCGTTATTGCTTGTTTACCTTGCTCATGCCGTTGTAGCTGAGCCCAGAACCACAGCCAATATGTCCCTCTGAACAGTACCTGCAAGTAAGTTTTCATAGGAGATTTGTCAAAAACTAAATCATTCCTACTGAGCCATAGTGCTCAACATAAAGCAGAGGCCCCAACCAACGATTGACTTTTTAACTTTCCACTCATCCCTACAAGCCATGTATTAAACAGATGATTAAAGTTATAGGATATTTATAAGTTAAAAGCAAATTGTACGGCTCTCCAAAAGAATTTAATCATATGACAATCAAAAAAGAGATGCTGAATTGTTTCTGCATTAGAACAGAAAGCATAAAGTTTACTTCCATTCCAATTCCTCCTCGCTAGATTATCTTTTGTTAGAATCACCCCTTTTTTGATGTACCATAGGAAGACCTTAATCTTAAAAGGAAGTTTACATTTCCAAATCCTAGTGTTCTGTTGCACATTGTCATTATTAAGAAGAGCCATATACATAGATTTGACTGAAAACAAGCCGGATTGGATCAGATTCCACCGAAACTTGTCCCTGCTGTTATTCAAATGAATATGACTAATACAACTCACAAGATCATGCCATAGGTTCAAAGTTGGACCAACTAATGATCTTCTAATAAAAGACACATTAAGCGGAATTCTAGAGAAAACCATAGCTACTGTGTCGTGTTTTCTTCTCACAATCTGGTATAAAGATGGATAGTGGTGCTTCAAGGTGAAGTTCCCCAACCATTTGTCTTCCCAGAACCTAACTTGGTTATCATCATTCAACTGGAAAGAGCCAAAATTGGTAAAGGTCTGTTTCACCTTCATAACCCGGACTAGAAGTGAGAATCAGTCGGTTTCCTATGTATCTGTGTGATGGTTTGAGAGCGCAAATATTTGTTTCTTAAAAGTTGCTACCACATACCATCCTCATTGACTAGCTTAAACAATCATTTACTCAACAAACACTAATTATGTATTTCTAAATTTTTAATCCCTAGCCCTCCAATTTCTTTAGGCTGGCATAGTATGTTCCATCTGGCTAGTCTGTACTTCCGCTTGTGTTCATCGGATTGCCAAAAAAATCTTGACCTGTAATAGTCCAATTTTTCCAGAACCCCTTTTGGGACCTCGAAAAAAGACAACATAAACACTGCTAAGCTGGATAGGACCGAGTTAATTAAAACTAACCTACCACCTACAGACATATGCTTGTCTTTCCAGCTACATAATTTTCTTTCAAATTTTTCCTCTATAACTTTCCAATCCGAATTACTAAGTTTCCTGTAATGCATCGGGATACCCAAATACCTAAATGGATAAGCCCCAGAATGACATGTGAATAGGTCAACATATTGTTGTTCACAGTCCTGGCCCGGCCAAAACAAAATAATTCGCTTTTATGAAAATTTATTTTAAGACCGGATAACTGCTTGAAGGCACATAACAGGAGCTTCATATTTGCAGCCTTTGCCATATCATGATCCATGAACAGAATTATATCGTCCGCATATTGTAAAATAGACAGCCCACCATCCACTAAATGCGGCACGACTCCAGAAATCTGCCCTTCCTCCTTAGCTCTGTTGATGATAATGGCCAGCATATCAACAACAATGTTGAAGAGGATAGGTGAAAGGGGATCTCCCTGCCTAAGCCCTTTCCATGTCTGAAAATTCTGTCATATTTGATCGTTTATCTTAATACCTACGTGACCCTTCCGAGTGAAAGCCTCAGTCCATTGGCACCACTGTTGCGAGAAGCCTTTCATTCTCAAAGTTTGTTGTACGAATGGCCATCTCACTTTGTCATACGCTTTCTCGAAATCAATCTTAAAAATCACACCATCCATATATGTATATTGTTGGAGATTGAAGATACATTCTGTGATGGGCAAAGGACAACAGTTACTAGTTGCATTGCATCTGCTATTCTGCTTAAAGTTAAGCGAGCTCCTTCAGTTTGACAGTACAGGTGCACATCCTTCCTAAAGTAACTGTTTCACACTTTCACCCAGACAGCAGAAGCTCATGGTGACTTCTGAAGAGTGAAGACTGACACTACTCGGAGAACCAGTGACAAACATACGCTTCTTATCCATCATCGTTCAGAAAGATGTAGTTTTTCATGCATAAAAATTAAAAATATTGACATAATTTATCGGTTTCATTCTCAGACCTCGTGAAGAATCTCGAAACTAACTGATCATTCAAAATGCCACAGTGTTCAGTTCAACTGGACATTCCAAGCCGTCGGCGGCGCTCACGTCGCCCCAGTCCGCCGTCACCAAGAAGTTGTGCCCCCGCCTCTCCTCGCCCGCGGCACCCGGAGTCAAACAATCAGCAGCGGCGGCGCCATGAACGGCGGCGATCGAGGTAGCAATTTCGGCGGGTGTGGCACGGCGGCCTCGTCGCGCGCGCGTAATCGGACCTGTGTGCTTGCTCCCCACGGCCCAGTCGGCCAAGTATCATGACCAGCCCAGCAACAAGGACATGATGGGCCTAGTCTGGATCAAACCAGGGCCGGGATTATGATGGGCCGTGTGGTGAGCTGGTGTCGAAGGAAAAAGTCCACTAAACATCCATCAACTGTCGGCGTGAATGTGAGACTTAACAAACCCCACGTGGAGTAGTTTACAGAGCGAATGTCAAACTCGGCCCATTGTTCAAGGAGGCAAATGGGACTTTGCAACAAAACCAAACTAGGCCCTAAAGGATGGCCCAAGTTTTGGATCAACAACCAGCAGAGAGATGGATGGTGTTTCGGGCTTCCAGGCCAGCCCAATAGCTGTTTGGTTGCTCTAGGTTAATAATTACAGTATATCAATGTCAAGTCAAGGAGATTTTCTCAAAAAAATAATGTCAAGTCAAGGGGAAACTCAGCGCGAGTGACAATTCAAACCGGATGCAAACTTAGCCAGTGGTTAGCTACTACAGTGGTCTTGTTGATATTTCCGCAGGCAGTCACGCTCGAAATTTATAGTGCAGTCTGACCCCAACCGCTGTGATGTTCCCCGAACTTAATCTGATAGCTGCCTAGCGTCATCAAATAACCTTGGATTTCTGCCGTCTTTTTCGCGCGTATACTACGCTAAATGACCTGTTGAAAAAATGGGACGGAATTCAGCGACACCTGCGCCGTGCCCTGTCGTAAAGATTGTTACACTGAATTTATTAGAGGTTGGTTCTCTTCTATCAGCGTGCAGCGTCTGTGCGAAAATAAAGTTGTAAAAACAGCGGCAACCTTTTCGATGATCGAGTACTATGTTTCTTTTTTGTACCGGACAAACTATGTGGGGCTTAATACATGGTACATGGTACAAACTTTGTGATGGAAACGAAAATACTAAAATACTCCCTGACGGAGGAATTACATTAATTTTGAGACAAAGGGAATATATACTGGTAAAACTGTAGCAAACCACTCGAGAGCATATTGCATTATTTGCACCGAAATTTTGGGAAAAAGCTCTGGCATGGAAAGGCCCCCTATTTGAAACATGATATCAGGATAGTTCGTTTTTTTAGACTAGCAAATATGCCCGCGTGACACATGTGTGCTATCTTTGTTATATATGATGCTATTTTAGACTATTTGGTCGGCGGATTTGTAGAGTGGGTAAAAAAATTCTATGATGAGAAAAATAATACCAAAATTACAGAAACTCTCTTTTTCTTTTTTCTTGTTTGTGAAAAGTTTTCATATCTCTTTCACCGTTAGACCTGATACGTGTGTCCTTTGCGACTGTGAGGGGTGTTTGGGAATTATTTAAAAAAAACTGGATCTTATAGTTTTGAGATAGGTATATGATAGTTTTCTTTGTCGCTAGAATCAGTACGTGCTATATAAACCACGTGGCGTTTGGTGCTCGATCTTTTCTGTGCACGGCCTATTCCATTCCATTCTCATGTTCGATCAAGTCCTGATGAATTTGCCACTTTCCCACGTACGTACGTACGCGGTACGTGTATATACCATCATCACGCCGCGCTGCTTCTCGTGATGGAACCACAACCACGCACTACCTTTGCGTACGTACGTGATGGTTGTGTCACGAGACACAGAACTGGACCATATATTTGTCCAGGAACACGCAACACAACTAGGGGTGGTAAAGGACCCTCACTTTTATACTAGAAATTTTAAGGATCGGGCCGGATTAGGGCCGGGCCAAAATAATACTAGTTTTTGAGTTAAATTTTATTAGGACTAAGTTAGATTGTGAAGGAACAAACAGGTCATGATCCGTTACCACCCCTAAACGCAACACGACACGAAACCCACAGGAACAAGCTAGCTAGCTAGGTGTACGTGTCGAAGGCACTGGAGATACAAGTAGCAGTTAAAGAGGTGTACTGGTGGTTGGAAGGTGGCCGGCCGGCCGGCGAAACGAGCAAGCGAGAATGAGATCGAGAGAGACGACGACGACGTATATAGACCAGAGCTATATACATATATATAGCTTCTGTCGCCGAGCACGAGCAGCTTTCCTATACGTATTCGAGCGGGAGACGCGGACGCGGAGCTGAACGCATTCATCATGACACGATTCCGGAGAAAAGGTTGGGCCATTTGGTGGTCCAAATTAAGCAACCACTGACGCCTGATAATCAGTGACAGAGCTAGGATTGCCGCTTTGGGGGCCCTCTTCCCCCCTCCCTCCATTTTTCCTCTCTTCTCCTTCCTTCTTCCCTCTTTTTTTCAATGGAGCGCAGGCCAGCAGGGGGGCTCGAGCCCCCTCCGCCCCCCTCGCTGCCTCCGTGCATGCTGGTAATCAAGCTAGCTCGATCAAGAGTATAGTATTTGCGTGTGTGTACGTACACGAACTATATTATATAGTACGTAGGCAGACAACAATTGGGCAATCCACAATCTAACCTAATACTTCCTACTACAGGAACAAGAAGTATACGTACTGGAGTACTTGTTTATACATAGGAATCTCTCATCTATGGAGAAATATATCTAGCTAATCCTGATGATAATATAACGAGGAGGTGTTGTTGGCCGGGTAGATTAGCGGAAACAAACCACCTGCGGCTGCTCCCGCCGCCTCCCAGCCAGATCAGGTAGCAACAAGGCACGCTTGCGTGTGTACGTGTGCCGGCCGGCCGGCCGGGATGCTAACTATATACCGGATATACACGAACGCATATGCTGTGTACGTGGCGGTGGTGGTGGTGGTGGTTGTTAGGTTGGAGATCAGCCGGTGACGTACCATCCGTCGTTTGACCAGCTCGATCGTCAAGCAACCTTGTTCATTGCTCTTTAATCACTGTATGTACACGTCTCTGCTTGTCCTCTTGAATGAAAGGGAACCTAGGAAACGTGGAGCTTGCATTGTCTTGTCAAATGGACGACGGTACTACTGTCCTGAAATGACACGTGCTTGGAGCACTGACAGTACACATGCAATCACGCACGTCGAATTGATTGGCAATATATAACTTTCGCAACAAAAAAAAGCAACATATACTTTTTTTAATTATCATGTCGCTCGGCTTCCGATTCGTTGGAGCACCGTAATATAAGTAGCTGTCCAGATGTTGCCATGTGCTCACATATTTTTTCTTGTAAACCGGCAGCCCCTGAGAACAAGCCAAAGAGTGCTGAATCCGTGATCGATGCTCGTGCATAGTGTGCACACTCCGTTTTTGTATATAGCTTCTAGGTGAATTGGCAATATATTTTTTTCCTGTTATTTGTATATCTACTTTCAAAAAAGCTAAAGGTCACTGTATTTCTTTGAAAAAAAATACTAGGAAAAAGTAGGGTAGTCAAGTCCTCCGTATGAGTTCGTGGTCCAGCTGACTCTACATCCTTAGGCCTTCCTCAATGGCTTACTCTTAGCTAACTTATCGAATATTTTCTCATGTTATTTTAATAAAAGAGAGAACAGTTATCTCTTGATCAAGAGATAGTCTCATAGTGAAAAGGCCTTTAGCCTAGTGGTTCGACTCCCTATAGGAGCGAATCGACTGGGTTTAAAATAGAAGTTATAAAAATAATAGGTAGAGGCTTCCCCTGCTGACTTCGGTCAAAAGAGATAGTCTCATACACGCACTTTAAAATTATATGAGGATGATGTGTGAGCTCATTCATATTATGAGTTATGTGCTAAAAGCTAAATCATTGAAAGAGTTGTCTCTTAGAACAACTCCAACAGGTTGAGAAAACCAATCCCCTTTTCCGTATATTTCTGGTTAAAAGAGATTGATGGATAAAATTTCAGCTCCAACAGATCTATTTCCCTATATTTTTTTTCAATCCTATTTATCTTCATCCCTCTTCCCTTTCTTTTCTCAATCTCCTTCACTGTTTTGTCAAACACCTTTCCTCCTTTCTCTCACCTCCCCTACCGGTCTTCATCATGCTGCGCCGCATCTTGGCCATGGGCCGGTGAGCCGCACGCCGGCTGCCCCACGCCACTCGCCAACGGACAGCACCGCGCCGTGCCCCTGGCCGGGGTCGGAGAGCCTCCCGACGTCGCGGCGGGCCCGACCGTCGCCGATGATCAGCCCCTAGCCGGCGACCTGCCCTGTCGCGCACCGGCGAGCCGCCCTGGCTTGGAGCCGACGGGCTGCCCGCACCACGACCCTAGCCGCTCGCTGACAGGCCGCACCGAGCCACACCCCTGGTCGGGCTCCTGCCGGTGTGCTTCCCCAGGCCGCGCGTCGCTGAGCCGCCCAACGTCGCAGCCTTGCAGAGCGCCGGCGTGCCGCCCTTTCCCGAGCCATCCCTCGCCGTGCGCCGGTGAGCCGCCCCATGTTCTGTGTGCTGCTCGATGGGGAGATGTAGAAGAAGTGAAAAAAATGATTTGGTCAGTGACACGTAGGACCCACGTGTCAAGATAGATAAAAAGGGGATCTGCTCGAGCACCTCTCCCGAATATTCTAAAAATTTAAAAGAGGATTCCCCTATAGTAAAAATAAAGAAAAAAAGGAAAAGATAATTTGTTGGAGTTGCTCTAATGCTTAGAGCTAGGTCCCGGCTTGTATCATTGGAGAAGTCCTTAACGAGGTAGTGCAGAGCCGGGAGCATGCATATATGGCCGGCCATACCGCTACGACCACGAGGAGCAGTATGCATGGTTGTGGTTGAGGCCGGCATTCGATTCGACGAGGCCGGGCGCAGCTGCCTGCCAGCAGGTAGCCGACCTGGTCACTGGCTAGTGTATCTATATCTAACGCGGCAGCTAGCTTAGCCTGCAGCTGCAGCAGTAGGCAACACGCATTGCAAGGGCACAGGGTCGTGGAGCAAGTAATGGATGAGTGATATGGACTCAGTTGGTTGAGGCACCACTGGTTGGGGATGGACCGACCGATCAAGGTAATTAAGGGACGAATTGAATTGAGCGGGATCTGCCCCCAATCGATCCGGCCCAATGATCCATCCAAAACACTGGGTCAAACCGGGCCCATCTATGCTATCATATCCCGGCCTGCTCGTGGTCTCTCTCTGCTGCTGCCTGAACAAGTGGCCTGCTGGCCTCTCGTTCGCTCGCTCGCTCGCTTCATTAGAGCAAGTATTATAAACGGCGCATAGATGGCTAAATCCTACGTGGGAGAAAGAGAAAGCAGGAGAGAGAGTGAAGCGAGCGGCCGGCTCAAGCGGGTCTTCGAGAGCATCTATTGGCTGCATGCGCTGCTGCGCGCACGGTAAATGCTTGCGGGGCTGCCGGCGAAACCATTAATCTTGCTCTTACTGTCTCTGCTTGTACTGGTGGCGGTGGTCGATCTTCTGATGCATCATGGTTAGATGTCTCGCGGAGAGAATTCAATTCGACCTGTCGATCGATCGGCATGGGCGGCGTGCATGCATGCTAAGTTGACGCGGCTCCATCCGATCAGCACGCACAAGCTGACAAGCACAAGCGCGCACAGCGTGCTGCATCCCGCGTTGCCTGTCTCGGGGAGGGAGCCGAGAGTTGAGAGAGAGGGGTGAGAGAGGTGGAGCGCGAGCAGCGTAGTGCCTCGACGGCCACTGCGACTCAAGGCAATGGTAAGCTTGAGGATTCAGCACATATAGGCTTATATCAATATATGCATGGAGCTGCACAATCCGAGCGCAATAAGGAAAATTTGGATCATATAAACGTGGCCTTGGCTCTGATCAATCCACATACAGCCAAAATTTTCTCTTCCACGATTAGTTTAACAAATATATTATATTGATGGGATTGTACTGAATTGATCTGATCATTTTTATCATGCAGCCACGAGAGGACAAGTCAAGATATTTGTGGCTCTTTGTTGTACGGGTTTTAAAGATGCCTCATCTGCTCATGGCCGGGTTTCATATGTATATTTTTCGAATCCGGTGTATTTATATTTTGATGATATTGTGATTTAAGATCTGAGCCGGGTAAATTCGTTATGGTGGTGCTTAGTCCATTATTTAATTTTATAGATGCACAATGATCCTTTGCCCTGCAGCACAATGATCCATTGGCCATATGGCACTGCCAGGATAATCAATAGTGTTCCAGTTTGCGACTTTATGTTACCACTTACAAATTCACACCGCAGAGGCTAGAACCCGATGATTGATATCTACTGATGTGACCTACGTGCAGGACAATTCTCTTGGCGGCCTCATGTCCACGCGCAGCAACTTCACCAAGGCAGCCCATAGCATTTCAGAATGGCAATCTTTTGCATTCCACGACTGTTCTGCAGAAGATCGTAATATTGTTACTGCCGCCGGTGACATAATCGCTTCATTATGAGATTCCTGTGTCATCTCTGTTCCATGTGTTTTTTGGTACGGAAAATATTTCTCTTCCCTTCTTTCTATTTTTTCACCGATGTGGTTGGATCTTTCAAAACATGAGTCACTTTTCCTTTTTGTGAATAATGTACGGCTGTGTTTTTGAAAACGGAAATATATGGCCGTGTTAAATTGTGAGTTAGATGCTAATTAAGTGGCACATTTTGTCTACTCCTAAGTTTACAAAAGAACACACAACAGTTTGGATTCTTTCGTTTCACAATAACCAGCTACACAACAGTGTTGAATATATATGTAGATCAGATGCATAACTATAAAAGATGTTTGTATTTGCTATATCTTATTCAACTATTACTTATTGAAAACTTATGTTGGAGTTTCTATGTTAATCCTCATGATACACCCTAGAGAGATATCCTAGAAATTCATGGTAACAGAATATTTCAGTAAACTCTAACCATTATCGATAATAATAGCAATTGCATCAAATTTTTTTACTAAAAGTTTAACTGATGAGGACATCCCAGGACACGATTTGGCCAGGCGCACGACAGTGTAGGCGGCAGCCGTGAAACGGTTTGGCCAGGCGCACGACGGTGTAGGCGGCGTGTCGTGGTCCAGCGGGAGCATGGTTTGGCCAGGCACACGACAGTGTAGGCGGCAGCCGTGTGCACGCGGTTTGGCCAGGCGCACGACAGTGTAGGCAGCAGCTGTGCGCGTCCGAATTATCCCACCTTGCTTAGCGAAGGAGGAGGAAGCCACCTTAAAAGGGAGAGCCACCCTTCCCCTATCAGACTAGTCTTTTGGGGTGATTGGGCCTTTCCTCGAGTGGGTGTGCCTAAAAACTGTTGGGGTCCGGGCAACCTTAATTTGTTGGGCCTCGGCCGACCCCATGCCTGGGCCGGATGCATCATTTGGTATCAGAGCTGGGCCTTCGTTTAAGGGGGTGGGAATGATGAGGACATCCCAGGACACAATTTGGCCAGGCGCACGACAGTGTAGGCGGCGTGTCTTGGTCCAGCAGGAGCATGGTTTGGCCAGGCGCACGACAGTGTAGGCGGCAACTGTGCACGTCCGAATTATCCCACCTTGCTTAGCGAAGGAGGAGGAAGCCACCTTAAAAGGGAGAGCCGCCCTTCCCCCATCAGACTAGTCTTTTGTGGCGATTGGGTCTTTCCTCGAGTGGGTGTGCCTAAGAACTGTTGGGGTCCGGGCAACCTTAATTTGTTGGGCCTCGGCCGACCCCATGCCTGGGCCGGATGCATCATTAACCATCACCATCATCATGAAAAATAGTATAAAACTTAACCCATGTATTTAATTTGCATTTAAAAATTAAGTTAACCATTATTAAAAGATATCATAAAGTAATAAAAAAATTATGCATATGAATTACCTGCATATGTCATTATTATAAATACATCACAAAGGATTGTTATATATGTTACTATATACAATATCTATGCCGGAAGGGATGATCATATTGATTTTTGTATTAATTACATAGCTCAAGTAAAGTTTAAGTTAAACACATGGCAAATACACATGAGGTGCAATGCAAAGTGGAAAGAATTATAAATGTGTACTGAAAAGCATATAGAGTATTTTTATTATTACTAAATATAGGTTTTTATTTTGAAGCCAATATGTTAATCTTCATGATACATGCTACAAAAAAAGGTAAACCCTAGAAATTGTAAAAAAAACAGCATCGGTCATCAATTCTATAGACTATAATCATATCATCTACAATAATAAAAAATTAATCTGTTTATTTATAAAAGTTACCCATCTTTCCACCACCGCAATAGTCTAGAGTAATCCCTCTATATTTAAATTACACACTCTAGCTTCCACTATAAAAATAACGTAAAGTATCCAAATAATCATCATCAAAATTGCCACATATATGGTTATAAAAACTAACATGAAGGAAACACCTTAATCTACATCTAAATTGCATATAATTGTGAAAAATATACCGGAGTGCTCTACATAATATTCTAAATTACACACCTCTATCATTGCTATTAAACATACAAACAAATACAATATAACATGATTGATGTGTAAGTGTCACTAGGCAAACCACGTGCATGTAAGTAGGAAGCAATGATTTCCATCCAAACATACAGGTAAGTCTAAGATTTCAACTAAATACACAACAAAAAAAATGGAGATGGGTTAATAAGAGGTAAACTATGAATAGGGATAAATAAATGATGGAATATGCAGAGGAAGTGGTAACTAAAGTCTATCACAAGAAGATTTAATAACAAAAAAGATTCAATATAACTAAATTTTACAATATGAACAAATGAGAGAGTCGGTAGGTGTGCACACAAAATACTTAGTTTTCATTAGCTATAAGCACCAAATTATCCATGAACTTTCAACACATATAACTCTTCAAATCACTAGCCCGTGCAGGAGCTAGTACGCTAAATACCGATACCTTTTGACGTCGACCGACACAAATAGTAGACTCAGGAATTTTGTACCCGTACGTCACACCGCACGCACAGGCAGCTAGCCCAACCAAACCAAACCAAACCAACCCAAACCAATCGCTGCCGCGCGCGCGCGCGCGCGACACCGGCCGGCCGGGGAAGCCAAGCCCAAGGCCGACGTGCGTCGTCACCCAGGGCCCCCCGGCCTGCTGCCGCGGCCAACTTGCCTCCTCCGGCCCATTCATTCACCCACGCGCATTTACTCCGACCCGCGCCTGCTGCTGGCTCTCTCTCTGCCCCAACCCCCCTCCTCTCGCCACCACCGCCTTAAATTCTCCATGGTTGCTCCGGTGGTTGCACCCACCCACCCTCGGCCAGGCCATCCATCCCCGGCGTCCGTCTCCCCCGCCGGCCGGCCGGCGACCCCTATATATCCTCTCCCACCCTCCCCGCCCCACCTCCAAACCCTCCCACCACCCTCCTCTCCTCTCTCTCCCCACCAGCTCACCTCGCCGCCGCCGTCGATCGCCACCATGACCGGCGCCGCCGCAGCCCATCCGCAACCAGAGCCCGCCGCGGCGCCGGCCGCCCCGGCGGTGATCACGAACCCGCGCCACCGCCCTCGCCCCCTCAAGCTCCTCTACCACCTGACCATCTCCAACCTCCCCATCCTCCTCCTCGCCCCCTTCGCCGCCGCCCTCTTACTCCGCCTCTCGCACCACAGCCCCACCTCCCTCCTCGCCACCACCCACTCCCTCCTCACCTCCAACCCGCCCCTCACCATCACCCTCGCCGCGCTCGCCGCCGTGCTCGCCACCGTCTACCTCGCCCGCCGCCCGCGCGCCGTCTACCTGCTCGACTTCGCCTGCTACAAGCCTGCCCCCGCCCACGTCGTCACCCGCGAGACCTTCATGACCCAGAGCGCCGCCGCGGGGGTCTTCACCGGCGAGAACCTCGCGTTCCAGCGCAAGATCCTGGAGCGGTCGGGGCTCGGCCAGGGCACCTACTTCCCGGCGGCGGTGCTCAACTCGCCGCCCAACCCGTGCATGGCGGAGGCCCGCGCCGAGGCCGAGGCCGTCATGTTCGGCGCCATCGACCAGGTGCTCGAGAAGACCGGCGTCCGGGCAAAGGACATCGGGGTCGTGGTCGTGAACTGCAGCCTGTTCAACCCGACGCCGTCGCTGTCCGCCATGATCGTTAACCATTACAAGCTCCGCGGGAACGTTGCCAGCTATAACCTCGGCGGCATGGGGTGTAGCGCTGGGCTCATCTCCATCGACCTCGCCAAGCAGCTGCTCCAGGTACGTGATTCATTATTATTCCTTGCTCCAGCGTCATCATCATCGATAATTAGCGATTGGTTAGGATTTTTTTTTTGCTTTGCGATCGAAAGAGTTTGAGAGGTGAGTTCTGGTGGGGTTTGTTGAGCGACCGCAGCTAGAGAGTAGCTAATCGATCGCTGGCTGCCGGTGATCTGGGAACGGACGGTGGGGATGGAGCGCGAGGATGAAGAGGGGGGCTTTTGACTTGGGTTGACTAGCTCCCGGATGCCTTTGCACGAATGCATGCACGCACGGTGCATGTGCGTCGTCGTTCACTCGTGCAGTGGTTGAGACGTTTTGGACGTGCGAAAAGGCTTTTTGGAATTAATTACTGTACTAGTACTCCGTAGTAAATACTCGATGATTACTTCGATCAACGTGCACTAAGTACGGGGTAGTACGCTGTAGTAGGACGTGTATAAAAGCAACAGATACTAGCAGCTGCGATATTGCTACAAGCATATTGTTTATTCATTTTTTTTATACTTGCATGGTTTGTTCATTGACAACTACTAACAGCTATCACCTTCACCTTTTGTTAATAAAAACAATGATCATTGAGAACATAAACAAATTGAAACACGGCATAGGATGAAAGTCAGTTTTGTCTCAAATAGAAATTTATTTATTTATTTAAATTAAAGGTCGAAGCCCTGCTTTATTAGAAAACATAGATATAGTGTTTTGCTGAGATGTCAGCTTAACCCAGTTTTACAATCCAGAAAAAACCATCAAACATGGCTATTTATTTTTATTTATTTATTTTACAAAAGGCCGGGTAAGGAAAATTTGACTGCATATGAAAGCATACATAGACTCTTCACTTTGGGAAGAGTTTGGAAGTTTAGTAAAGAAGCCTGTGTCAAAGTTTAGAAACCTAGTAGCGTTCAAGACCACCAAATTCCAGTTCTGTAATAAAGATACTTAAAAAAAGTTTTGTCTTGAAAATGCATAGGAAGAATTGCTAAATTGTACAAGTGTTGGAGGTCCTAATGAAATACAGTAGCAGCCATTAGTAGGACCAAGCAGAAGCCATCTTTCGGGGGGCAAAAATCTGCCGGTTCCACAGCAGACTGCCTAAATGAATAGTTCCAGATCATCCTAAACCAAACCCATCGCAAGAGCTGTCAAACTGGTCCTGCACATTTACACACTCGTCACCTGCAAAACCTTATTATGACCCAGACGCGGAATGGTCCTGATGAGTGTCTCCGTAGGAAGCGTCTAGAAACGCCGCTGACGTGTGCGAGCGATCACCTCACCCCAGCCGATGATAACCATTGACCAATCACCGGCCGGCTGCTCAACAACACGTACTGCTCCCGGTACGGTTCTTCTTCTTCCTCCATACTCCCGTCCGCATCAGCAATGATCGACTACCCACCTGCTGAGCTGCTTCCCGCACGTATCGCCTGCAGCCACAGCCACAGGGATGACAGTGGTGGTGGTGGTCTCCGGCATGGACTTGGCGCCGTGCACAGTCCCCTGCAGCGTGCAGCCCTAGCCACCCGTGGCCATTGATGACGACAGGACAGCTAGCTGACAGAAAGCTCGCGGCGTAAATGCCACCCGTCGCCGCCATAAATCCCGGTAGTTGGGAGGATCCCTCCTCGCCCTGCCGCCGGCGACGCGAACCTTCCAAGAACTCACGGGGGTTGGGTTGGGTTGGGTTGACGACTAGTCTTCGTCTTCCTCGTCATCAAGCTGACGGACGCTGACCTCTGAATGAATAATTATCTTATCTTGCTAATTGCTATGGCTTTGCCTGCTGCAGGTGCACCGGAACACGTACGCGCTGGTGGTGAGCATGGAGAACATCACGCTCAACTGGTACTGGGGCAACAACCGGTCGATGCTCATGTCCAACTGCCTCTTCCGGATGGGCGGCGCGGCGGTGCTCCTCACCAACCGCGGCGGCGCCGCCCGCCGCCGCGCCAAGTACCAGCTCCTCCACACGGTGCGCACCCACCACGGCGCCGACGACCGCGCCTACCGCTGCGTGTTCCAGGAGGAGGACGAGACGGGCCGCGTCGGCGTCGCGCTCTCCAAGGACCTCATGGCCGTCGCCGGCGAGGCCCTCAAGACCAACATCACCACGCTCGGCCCGCTCGTCCTCCCCATGTCGGAGCAGATCCTCTTCCTCGCCTCCCTCGTCGGCCGCAAGGTGTTCGGGCTCCGGTCCCTGCGGCCCTACATCCCCGACTTCAAGATGGCGTTCGAGCACTTCTGCATCCACGCCGGCGGCCGCGCCGTGCTCGACACCATCGAGGAGAACCTGGCGCTCAGCGCGTGGCACATGGAGCCGTCGAGGATGACGCTGTACCGGTGGGGCAACACGTCGAGCAGCTCGCTGTGGTACGAGCTCGCGTACACGGAGGCGCAGGGGAGGGTGCGCCGGGGCCACCGCGCGTGGCAGATCGCGTTCGGGTCCGGGTTCAAGTGCAACAGCGCGGTGTGGAAGGCGATGAGGACGATCGACCCGGCGAAGGAGAAGGTGGGGAACCCGTGGGTGGAGGAGATACACAGGTTTCCCGTCGAGGTGCCCAAGGTCGAGAGCGTCGCCGTCGCGGCGGCGACGGCGCCGGTGGCGAAGGCGGCGGCGGAGTCGTGAGGTGGTTTGGCTGTTTGGGTTTGGGGAATGGGATATGTGTGTGTGGAATTAAAGTGTATGTATATGTTGGGTATTGAGTGTATGTGGGGGAAGTAGAGTGAAGAAGGGTGTAAGCATACGGAGCTATGTTTGATGATGGTAGCTGACATGGTTGTTTGTGTGGAGGAGCTTCGATTGTTTGAGAGAAAAAAGAAGCTCTAATGTCGATTCTTTGAGATCGATTTGAATAAGGACCGAGCACAGCAAAACTTGTACAAACTGAAAACTGATATATGTATACATGGCCCGAGACTGGGCCGCATTTGATACTCGTAGTCTTGTGTGATTAATTTGGAATCAGTCCAATTTCAGAAGTTGGCCCATTTTGATGCCCGGTGCCAATTGTCGCCCCATAATCTCACATACACCGAAGAGAAAAAAAATGTTCCAAAAACAATAGAGAAACAATATTCCGGACTTAATTTGGCTAAGAGCAAAGCTTAATTTGAATCTTTGGGCCGGGTTAAGTTGACATTCGAATAAGGAAGGACCGCAAAATAAATTGTACAAATTCAAAACTGATATGTGTATACATATGGCCGGACACTGGGCCACATTTTATACTCATAGTCCTGTGTCATTTATTTAGAATCGGCCCAACTGTGGAACTGGACCCGTTCGGCCCCTGGGTGCCCAATTTGTGTTCCTCTCTATGATCTCGAATAGGTGGCTTAGTAATTCATAATTTCATATATATACTCCGAAGAGAAAAACGTTTGTTCCAACAAACAATAGAAAAGGAATATTCTGGACGGGACTTTCAGTTTTTTTCCTTGACTAGCAAATGTGTCCCTGCGTTGCTACGGATGTAGAACACTTCATTAGCGAAGGCGCGTAGGAGCTATGGACGTCACCGATTCCACATTCGTTATGAAGTACAATAAAGAAATTCTGGGAGTGACGGTAGGACGACGAAGGGGATGCGAGTGCTGTGAGATGACGAAAGGTACGTGTGGCGGTGCGAGACCACATGAGGATGCGAGGTACCGTGGATTGATTAATATCAGTGTGTTGCTATGGATGAGGAGGTTGTAAGCGAAGGTGAGTAGGAGCCATAAATGTCGCCAATTCCCTCACATGCCAGGCCTTTTTTCGTCAAACCTCCACCTCCAACGTTCGTAACCAACACGATCTTCGGTCAACTATATGTTACTTTCTATTAAACCTGCGTGCTGCACGTGCATTCTTGCTAGTATTTCTAAACATTATCAAAAATTCCAAATTCAAGCCCTCCCTTTCATTTGCTATGTAAAACCCCACTGATTTCTATTGTTTATTTTATAAAAAACACATGGTTTACGATATAAGGGCAAGTACACTGGTTCGTCTAATAGGCGTTCTCATGTAGTGACGCGTAATCTTGAGACGAATTATCAGACAACCTATAAATATTGTTGTTTTGGTTGTCTTATAGTAATAAATATTCTCTTAATTTGTGAGAAAACAAAAAAATTATTAGTTACAAGATAATAAAACTCGTATAATTGTGGGGAGGTTGTCTTATAGTCATATAATTTAGCTCATAAGGTAGTTGTTCCGTGAAACAACTTCCTTCTCTCATCCCTCTCTCTCCGCTACATCGATAACAGTATGAGACGACCTATCAGATAGTTGACGTGTACTAGCAATAAACCTGCGCAAGTCTTCATACTCCGTGAATACTTTAATTGTATGGCTTTTCTACATTTTTCTATCTAAGAACTATTCATGATCTTTAGCCGCACATGTCAACGAGCCCTCCTGTTATGCTTGCACGTCTCTGGTGGTGTTTAGATGTTAGAATTGAGAGGTTGAATTTGAGAGTTGGATGTCTCTTCGTAATCATTGCGCCACTATAGCATTTTCGTTTGTATATGCAAAAAATTGTCCAAAAATTGAATTAGGCTCAAAATGTTCGTCTCACAGAGTACAACAAAACTGTGCAATTAGTTTTTGATTTCATCTACATTTAGTACTCCATGCATGTTATGACATTTTGATGTGATGGAAAATCTTCTTTTTACATAGCGTATTTGGGAGTAACTTTTTGGGAACTAAACATGGCCTATATTTTTTTATTTCTTTTGGCCTTATCTTCTTCCTCACGCGGACAACAGAGTAGCAGGCCACCAGTCGCAGCTCAATCCTTGATCTTTCCCTTTGTTCTCTTATTCCTCATCTCACTACACCGCCTCAGGACTTACTTTAGCCTCTAAATTAATTGATTCAATCAGGCAAGCAGCAGCGTGCTCAGCATCTCCTCCTCCGTGTATTCATTCCCCATCGAACCAACACAAAAGTCCACCTCCTTCATCAAGCAAGCTTCTGCCTTCTCCATCTCCGATCCAAGTGAAACCGTCGTCCTCTGAAAAGCACCAAAGCAGGCCAAGCATCCTCCGGAAGGGTCGGCGGAGCCCGACGCCTCGAGGTGCTGGCCGAGCTTGAGGCAGGCGAGGGCGAGGCGCTGGGATGGGACTCGGCAGGCGGGACCTGAGCAGGAGCAGGACTGGGAGAGCTGCGGCGGCCAGGCCTTCATCGCCAAGCGTTGAAACCACCGCAAAGAGATAGAGTGCAGTGCGTGTTGATTTTCAAATAGGCCAGGGGCTGTTTTGCGAAGTGTATGTGAAAGATAATGACAGACCGCGGGTTGACTCGGGTGATTTTGCAAAATTACGAAAAACAATCCTTACTTTATAATTAATTAGATAGACGTATAAAAATAGGGCCCGCGGTGTGCCGACGTGCACACTGCACAACCCGTCCCTTCTTCGGTTTACCGTAGCCCATAAAGAAAGAGTCAACTGTCGTACCGTAAGATACTACCACAGTACCACTTGGCAAAAACTTTGTAAACCCGATGCATCCGCCATTGACCAAACCGGGTCAACCTGTCAATGGAACCTTCTTGTTTATACTGAAATCATCCTATCAAATTTTTACAGTCTCTTCTTTCTGAACGAATTTCACGGTCTCGATCCTTGCTCTCCCTAGAGCTCTCTGCACTCTGCAGCAGTGGACACTGGACAGTGTGTACATCACGTGATGCGCGGCAGGTCCGAGGTCGAGGCCTCGTTGATTTTGACCTAATTATCCACGGAAAGCTAAGGAAGGTAATTAAGCAGAGCATGGCGTAGAAGCGCAAAATGGAGCTGCGCCGTTGAGTGCGCCTTGGGTCGAGTCCATCTTGCTCAAAGCTATTCCAAGCGTGTAAACGTTTATCAGTCTGTCGGTCGGTCCTAATAAACAACCCCGCATGCATGTTTATGGAAGTCATCGTCTTAATGCCTTGGAGCATCTGGGCAGTAAAAACGGCAACATCTTCAAGCAACAGTGAACCTCAACTGCAGCAAGAACAAATAATAGATAGGTTACATTTGTAGAAAAAAATTGGTACTGGTTTCATATTGTTCTGATTTAAAATGAATTAGTTATAAAATTTTAAGATTAAACTATTTTTCTTTAAAGATTTATAGTTTTCAAAACCAGCCAAAAAACATATTTATCATGTGTTGACAATTGGGTGGCCCTCGACTTCTGGTTTCGTATGGGTTGAAATCTTACTTTTTTGATTTTTGGAGTGAACGCATACCAATAACATACCCATAATTCCCACACTACGAGTCTGAATGTATAATATTGTCGCATTGTTAACATTTAGAAGTGTTACATTGTTACTGTTAATTTTTGGCTTGGTGATAAACTCTCAGCTTCATTGAGCCACCTGATGCTTGAACAAGGCAGGTAGCGTGAAGAGTTCCCAACAGCATAACCCATCTTGCTTCGAGATCGAGTTTAAGGGCTCCATCCTAGCGAAGCAAAGTGGTGACCTAGGTCAAACACATCTGGATCAATTTTACTAATGATTTTTATAGTAAACCTAGGTCATGAGTGTTCGAGTGTTTCATGGGAGAGTCCATTCCCAACTTTCATGTGCTGGCCAATAATCCACGCCGCACTGCACGCATCGATTATTGTGCTACCACATGATTCTTTTTTTTCCGAGTCGTGTTTGCTTTTTTTTTCCTTTTCAGTTTTGCCCGTTTCCTTTTGCGACTACAGACAACTTTAGTCCTGTCGCGTAATGTAATTTTTACTACTTGGTTCAGTGTAGCTGACTGCAGGCACAGATCAGCTATAGCCTGATGCCCAACTCCAAAAGACAAAAATCTGTGGACCTCCTCTGTGTGACTAGTAATAGTAACAGTGTCTATAATATTTTCTGGAGCTACATTGGCCAGGAAAAGGAAAAAAAAATAAAGATTGAACATTGCATATAGCACTGATGATGCTTGATACCGACGAGTCAGGATCTGCACGACGAATATCTGTGGGCTCTATCATCTGCTGCTGCTTCCTGACTCGAGTACTGATCCAGTGATCCGTACCTGCCGATGTAACCTATGCGTTCATCGCCGTGCAAATGTACAGCAAAGTTTGGCAATCGAGCACGAAATTCTTTGACTGCAGAGGAGCTGCCACGTACGACCATTTCGTGCTTTGACGGCCAGAGAGAGCGGCGTGTCCAAGCCAAAGCCGGGGACTGAAAATTTCCTTCCGGCGGCTGACTGAAAATGGCACACGCAAATTGCAGACATAGCGATGGTGCAGGAGCAAAATCACATGATTCGGTGGTTTATAGATCAAACTTTCTCATCCTAACCTAGTATCCTACAATATTAATCATCCTTTGATCCGAGCCATCTCTCTTGCAAACTCAAGTAGAAATCATCGAAACTCACATCTTTTTATACTCTCTTACTTTTAGTGGACTTTAACATTACACTCACCGTTTTTTGCAAATTCAAATATAATTTGTTAGAAAGCATGCGTGTTCTCATGCTCTCTTACTCTTATCGGTCAGTAGCCCCAAACAAAAGAGGTACAAAAAGAGTTCATCCCTACCAAAACTCCTAGAATTTGCTACCAATCCATACGGTTTATCGAGTTTTGGGAGCATTTCTTTTTTCCCTACGGTTTATGAAACTGACCATTGTTCATGCTGCCAATCGCTGCACAGACTGGGCCTGCAGAGATTAGTGCACTTGCCCTGTTAATCTTCCGATCAACTATCCCAAGTGACAGTGAGGTCGCTCGAATTAAGCCTAGAGCGCGTGCACAGAAAAACCAGAATCTCCAGGGACCATTGTGCAAAAAAAAGAGATAAACCCCCGAGTATATGCGTACACACGGCCCGCGGCACGGCCTTTTGGCACGGCCCATGAGCGGCACGGCACGCTTGCCGCCGTACCCGTGCCGGCATGGCCCGAAGGCCCGTGCGTGCCATGGGCCGCCGGCCTGGCCCATGACACGGCCTTGGCCCGCACGGCCGACACGCGCGGCACGGCGGCGGCACGCCCCCCCACGGCTAATTTGGCCCAGCGGCCCAGCCCGCGTCGCCCCCGCGTATAAAGGCCGCGGCCGCGGCTCGCCCGCCCCAAACCCTAGCCTCATTCCCCTCCCCCCACACCGCGCCGCAGCCCTCTCCTCTCTGCTCTCTCGCTCTCGATCCGAGCCGCCGCCGCCGTTCGCCTTGAGCTCGCCGGCCCTGCTCCAGTGACCTCGACACCTCGCCGGGCGCCGGCCACTCCTCCTCCTCCTTCTTTCCGGCCTTCCCTCCTCCTCCTTCTTCCGGTGAGGATGGCTCCGACGTGGCGGGCGGCGCGAGCACGACGGGGTCGCCCGCTCCTCCCCTCTCCCTCTCCCCCGCGGCCGAGGCAGAGCGCGGCGGGGATGGCTATGGCTCCGGCGCGGCGGGGCGCGGCACGCGTGCACCGTGGCCCATGGGCGGCACGGCCGGCACGGCGCAGATAAACGGCCCATGTGCCGTGTCATGGGCCGGAGGCCTGGCCCATAGCACGGCACGACACGGTTGGCACGCCGGCACCGTGCCGGCACGGTGGCCACCTATACCCCCGAGAAGTCAAGCCACCCTACGCTCTCCACCTCCACAAGTCCACAGGAAGACGAAGTCATCTCCTCTCGTCTCGGCGACCGCTATTTAAGAGCGGCCGGAGGTGGGAGGAGATCCGGCCGGCGAGCTGTTTCCCGCGTTCAACAACCTCCCTCCTCCCCTCCCGAATCTCGCTCCGGCGCCACCGCCCCGTCGGTTGCCAGGTAAAAGCGGCATCTTTATCTTTTTTTTCTTTCTTTTTCTGGGGGGAAATTTTCCCACCGTGGCTCGGTTACGGCACCGGTTCAAGGATTGGGGTGGCGTGCTGGTGTGCCTTGGCATTTGCTGCCTCGCTCGAGCCGTCGCCGGGGGGGGGGGGGGGGGGGGGGGGCTTTTCTTGTTTTGGGGGGCAGCCCCGGCTTGCTGGTCTGGTTGTGTGGATTCCATTGCTGCAGGAGCTGATTCCTTTTCAGCGAGGCCAATCAGATCCGGAACTTTCGTCCTGTCATTTGCTCAGGAGTCAGGATCCATCTGCGTTGACCCGTAGGACGTATGGTACGGGGTGTTTTATACAGTTTCTAGTATGAATTTGCGAAACATTACTAGTTGAACAGTGGCACTGCTGACTGTTGGTTCATCCTATGAACAGAGTCAGCTATGTTAGTTGAGAACAGCTGTGAACTGCATGGCTGCTGCGGATGCTTTTGATCATTTTGTTTTAGCAGAAGTGGAACCAGGGCTTTGGCCCCCTGTGTTCTGACATGAACATTGGAAATTTAGTTTACATTTTGGGGTTTGTTCTCATGGAACATGGGCTATATAGTGGGTCATAAACTCATTTGATTCTATTTGAGTAGTCGTCATCTTAAAGCTTCAGCTTTGGCTTGTGCAGAATGGCGCTCAACAAGGAGTACACGTACGCCGAGCTGGAGAAGGAGCCATACTGGCCATTTGAGAAGCTGCGGATCTCCATCACGGGCGCCGGAGGGTTCATCGCCTCCCACATCGCGAGGCGCCTCAAGAGCGAGGGCCACTACATCATCGCCTCGGACTGGAAGAAGAACGAGCACATGACCGAGGAGATGTTCTGCCACGAGTTCCACCTCGTTGACCTGAGGGTGATGGACAACTGCCTCAAGGTGACTACAGGGGTGGACCATGTGTTCAACCTTGCTGCTGATATGGGTGGGATGGGATTCATTCAGTCCAACCACTCCGTGATCATGTACAACAACACCATGATCAGCTTTAACATGCTTGAGGCTGCTAGAATTAACGGCGTCAAGAGGTAACATCTCACCTGGTGGTGGCTCTTTGTTTGCCATGTTTTTTTTTACTTTTTACCCCCTGGTCAGGCTAGATGTTAACTGTTAAGGTCTGCGGTGCTAAATCAGTTCAATGCAAAAAGTTTGAAATGCAAAGAAATTTCGAAATATAGTGAGTATCTGGCACCAGTTATCTCTTATATCTTCCGATCTCCTTTAATCGAGCAAGTTCCGAATTCTTAGATTTGAGGAACTAATTGTGCATTAATTACTAAATCGTGGAAAGTAACAGCTGCTATTTGTGGATCTATTGATGCTGATGTGAAGGGTTTGAGTTAGTCAGTATAGGGAAGTCTTCACTGTTGTCCTTTCTGGTAGGTTGACTTGATGTCACTAAGTGACAGTACAGGAAGGTTCTGTCGTCCAGTTCTCATTCACATGCTGCATGTATTGCTATGAATTGGCAGGCTTTTTCGCAGAACACTGAGTTGATGACTCTAGGGCAGCGCATATGTGTGCCCTTGCCGAGTTTGTCCTGTAGAGGCACAGCCATACAGGCCTTGTCCTTTTCCCACTAGGCAGTGGCCTTATGTTTTTTATAGTATGCAATATTCTGTGAACTTTCAAACATATTCCTCCCTTTTAACCATACATGACGTGGTAACAAAAGAAAGTATCAAATTGAGGAACAATCTCGAAATGACACTGTACCAGAAATCCTTGAAATGCACTATTTTGAAGGTACCAAAACAAATTACTATATCATAGCATTACCAATTTGCATATATCAAAGCATTATTTGAAAATTGTACTGATCTTGAAATTAGCGTTTCTCTTTTGGAACATTGTGCTAAATTTCTGTCTACATATCCTTGCAGATTCTTTTATGCTTCAAGTGCCTGTATCTACCCTGAATTTAAGCAGTTGGAGACTGTTGTTAGCTTGAAGGAATCAGATGCTTGGCCTGCAGAGGTTTCTAAACTTTCATTCATGCTTCAGTTTCAATTGTCAGTTACTTTAGCTATAATGATAAAATGCCGAACTTAAATAATGCCTAATATTTAGCCTCAAGATGCCTATGGCTTGGAAAAACTTGCGACCGAGGAACTGTGCAAGCACTACACAAAGGACTTTGGCATTGAGTGCCGCGTCGGTCGCTTTCACAATATATATGGTCCCTTTGGAACATGGAAAGGTAAGCTGTTATCTGGCAAAGAGTAATATTCAGATGTTGCTCTTAGTTTGTTGTTAAATGTTGATGCGTTGTGTTTCCACGTGGCCATATAGGTGGAAGGGAGAAGGCACCTGCTGCCTTCTGCAGAAAGGCTCTGACCTCCTCGGGGCGCTTTGAGATGTGGGGAGATGGTCTGCAGACCAGATCTTTCACATTTATTGATGAATGTGTTGAAGGCGTTCTTAGGTGAGTAAAACTTTTTCTATCTCAGCTGCTACAGTTCAATACTTTCCTTTTATCACATTTTATATCATTATCAAACAAACTTTATGTCAATCTGTTCTTGCCAGTATATGCAATTTTGATCCTTTTGGACATGTTTCCAGAGGCCTTTGAAATTGCTGTTGAAATATGATGTGGTGAACACAAAATACATGCTCTGAGAAACACGTTTTCATTGGACCTGTGCTGTTTGTGTAGGCCTGTCTGGGAATATTTATGTAGGCCCGGCAGACTTGAAAACTTAATTCGCACTATAAAAATTCATTCTGTACCACAAGTTCTGGAAGATCTTCACTTTTAAAACAGACAATTCTGAAATAGACAAATAATATGGTCATGTTCCGTAACTTCTGTTGCTTGTCACTATTTAGCTTCAGTACTATGTTCATATCAGTTCAGCCTCAATAGCAACCTGATAAATCTGTCGAATGCACTGTTTTGTCAAGTGTTTCTCCATGAATATGGTCAGTTAGTCACAAAATAATGGAGAAAACAAGAAAGGTGAATTTAGCCTTTTATTTCTGAGCTTTGGATAAGTATCTTTGAGAAGGATCTTCTAAAGGTCATAAAGTCTGTCTTGTCATCACCTTTGTCTCTGCTAGAACATCAGATATCGAAGCTGAAAAACAGCATAGTATAAAATAGAAAAAAAGGGTGCATGTAGCCTTTTTCTTGAGCTTTGAATAAGTATCCTTGAAGCTATATATATCTCTGCGACAAGGATCTTCCAAAGCTCATAAAGTCTGTGCTGTCATCACCTTCATCTCTGCTTAAACATCAGAGATTGGAGTTGAAAAACAGCACAAGAAACCTTGTTCCCTACATTTGAAGAACATTTCATTATAGTAAGCTAGTAAAACCTTGTTCCCTCCCTCCTGTTGCATTACTTTCCACTGTTATCTCACATTTTAAAAAAGGCTTATGTAAGTTTGATTAATTCTCTTTTGGTCAAATGAAAGTGAAAGTAAGTCTTGGAAAAAGGAAATAACTATAGTGATCATAAGTAACTTTTGGTCTTTAGTGAAACATATGTATTTTTTTATGGACTAGACTGATATTTGTCAAATGCGTCAGGTTAACAAAATCTGATTTCCGTGAGCCTGTAAACATTGGAAGTGATGAAATGGTCAGCATGAACGAGATGGCTGAGATAATCCTCAGTTTTGAGAACAAGCAGCTGCCGATCCACCACATCCCTGGCCCAGAGGGTGTGCGGGGGCGTAACTCTGACAACACACTCATCAAGGAGAAGCTTGGTTGGGCGCCGACCATGAAACTGAAGGTACCCTATCAAATCTGACACAAACTATCTTTCAGGTCCTCAAATTCACAGTGACATAATCTGGTAACTCATCACACTGAATTCATTTCAGGATGGGCTGAGAATCACGTACTTCTGGATCAAGGAACAGCTTGAGAAGGAGAAGGCTGAGGGCATGGACCTGTCGGCCTATGGATCATCCAAGGTTGTGCAGACCCAGGCGCCAGTTCAGCTTGGCTCCCTCCGTGCTGCTGACGGCAAGGAGTGACTTCACAGCTGTGTCAGAGTCTCAGAGACACATGAAGCTGGGAAGGGAGGATGATATACCAGTATACACGGTGGTTTCAGTTGCTATACATCATTTCTTGATTCGCTTTGAACTCCATAAGAGGACTGTTTGGATGGTGGAAATTTTATCTGAAAGATTGGGATCTAGTCCATATTTGAACCGAATACAAAACATTCTGACAAAATACCGTCGTCAAAACACTTAGTAGTTTCCATGTTCTTTGCCTTCGTCTCTCTGCTTCATACAATAGGATATTACAGGGGCAGCACGTATGTGTAAACTCGAATCAGTCTGTTTCATAATAGCAATGAATAAAATAAGGTTAAATATTTCTATTTGATCAGATTTATTTTGTGAAATATCTCAAAGCAGTCTTTTGAAATCATACTTCAGAAAGTTGCCACGTTATTTGGACACAGAAATTCGGGGTTTTAGTGCAAACTAGACGGATTTGCACGCTAAGTTGCGCCGACCCGCCATATAGATCGGGTCCCTTTGGTGACTGTCTTCATTAGTTTTTTGCCAAACTGAAATTGATCGATCAAAATGTATTAACCAGAGCCTGAACAGTGTCATATGTTACACATCATACCTAAGGTTCAGCAAAAAGGATCAATATCATTCTTATGGCTCCAATACTCAAGGGGCAAGATGGGCAACAACAGGCGATTCTGACAGAACCAGATCCTCTAGTTTCTATAATCCGGCCGGTTTTCTACAACTGGACCCTCATGCTTTTAAGACCCGATATCTCGAAATTTGTAGAACTTCCTGTGAACCGGAGCTTTTGATTAACCGCAGTAAATTTAGGGACAACGCACAAACAGAGAAATGAAAATCACTCCCAAGACATCGAGAGTAATTAGATTTTGCCATTTACAAGGTATTGTGTAGTATGATACTTTCATCTTTTGGACCAGTTACATTGTTGTCTTGAAGTCTTTCTTCTGATTATCTGCATTAGGAGTACAGTAACATGCAGATGCAACCTTGTGTTATATAATTCCATGGTTTGTATTCAAATTGGGTGCCATTTCAAAGGGTAGTTCTTGTTACCAATCTGACCATATGCACCTAATGCTTTTAAAAAAGTGCACGTGTGAGAATGACATCAAGTGAAAGTCCATATATTTATAGCCAATATAGTGTCCTGGGGCTTGTCTCACGTATAAGATACATAAATAAGAATAACAGGAGGATATCATCGTCTTGAAGAAAAACAATCAAATGTCATGGTGGATAAATCTGTGACAATATAATCTTTATACATCATGGGCATTTGTGCCATATGGATCATTTATGCTTAATGTCATCAAAGTTTAATCATAGTGATTTCAACTATAAACTTTGGAGCTCCCAAGTAGACAAAGGATAAGGAAACAAAGTTGCATCAATAATCAATATTATTGGATACCATTTTATTCAGCTTCATCATATATTCTATCAGTGGATGTATCACGGTGTCTACCTCTAGATAATTAGGTTGTCATAATGTCATGTTTATGTTAATAATTCGACACAATGCTAGGGACATATGACAACCAAATTAATAAACATGGAGCTCATAATCATTTATGTAAGTGTATATGTTGACATCCAAAATTGGCAATAGTGCAAACCGGTCTGACCGGTATGCACAAACCGGTCAGACCGATTAGGGTAATGTTGTCAAAATATGATTTGGACTTCACCATTGTGTACCTCTCGTCGAGGCGATCAAGATGCATATGTGGAACGCGTAATTTGGACTCCGGATGAGAGAGTTGCGACTTCGACAACATTTGCTCTCGAGGGAAACCGGTCTGACCGGTTTGCCCAACCGGTCAGACCGGTTTGGGTCTGTAATTCGAGTAGGTTTAGGACTCTATATTTTATCCCGTATTGTAACCGAACTTGAAGGGGTATGACTTCTCCAGCCTATAAATATAAAGGCTCAAGGCCGATTGAGGTGTTCCCAATCGAACCAACATATTTGTCCTTTACTTTTTATCCCTCAAAACCTAATCTCTTCCAAATCCTATCCTCTGTTCTTTGCTCGTCTCTACGGCGTTCAAGGGCGTTCTAGGTGGCCTGCTGACCCTAGAGCAACCCTAGCTTGCTTGAGCTCCGACGGGGTCCCTCCTGAGCTCGAGTTTCTAGGTCTTCACGATCTCCCGCCTGAAAGCGGTCTGACCGGTTCTTGAAGCCGGTCTGACCGGTTTGCCACGGGGAGGTCGGGGTGTTGGCCGTTGCGACGGCTGTGCTGCACGTTCGTGCGTTCTCGAGTGTGTTAGCACATCTTTGCGTCAACATACTTTTTGGCGACTCCGCTGGGGAAAAAGATCTTGGTTTAAAAACCTATCTAGTTTTCTCCAAAGAAGATGAGTTATATCTCCGATTCCGACAACCACAACTGCATCGCAGCGACGATGGAGGAGCTCACTGAAGAGGAGCGCAAGGAGTACCTGATCGCTATGGAACACTTCAAGGCACAATTCTTGAAGGGTTTCAAGAAGGATCGTGATGGCTCCGCTAGAAGGGTCGAAGAATTCGTCATGCCATCTTTCAAAGTGACTAATAGTCAAGTTGAAGGATTTCCCAAGGTAAATAACGACCCATCTGATCTCATGAAGCAATTATCACTTATGATGGATGAGAAATTTTCAGTAGCAAATATTATTGGTGATAGGCTTGCTTCTTTATCCGATGAATTAAGTATATTAAAAAAGAATAAACATATTGTAGATGATTCTTTTTCATCGGATGACATAAAATTTAGTTCGTCGGGTGTGCTAGAAAATATTTCAGATCCAAATTTGGGCATACCGGCGAATTTCTTTGCTGGACAGACATCACATGTACCATCGGCCACCAAACCGGTCAGACCAATTTTCCAAACCGGTCAGACCGGTCTGCCAAGTTTCACAGCTGGTCAGGCCGTTTCTGTGGTTGGTAGTCCTTTGTCTTCAGCAATGCCTAGTTCGGCCGCTTCTGGTCGAACTAATGAGATTGGTACAGGTAATTCATGTTTATATCAAAAACCATATCCTCAGGAATTTGATCTTGTTCTCCATCCTGGTGGTTGGCGTGTTCCCAAATTCACTAAATTTAATGGTGTTGATACTTGTACAACTTGGGATCATGTGAGTCAATACATTCTCCAGTTAGGAATAGCGGGCTTTCACGAGGCTTTGCGTGTGCGCTTATTCTCATTATCTCTTACTGGAAAGGCTTTTGCTTGGTTCTCTTGGCTCGCTCCGAATTCTATACAAACATGGAGTCAATTAGAGCGTAGATTTCGAGATCACTTCTTTAATAGAGAGAACGAAGCTAAGGAGACAGATTTGGCATCGGTTACGCAAGGCCGCGATGAATCGACCATTGATTATTTTAGAAGATTTAAAGATGTTAAGAACCGATGTTTAGATTTGACAATTTCCGAGAAGGATTTAGCTAATTTGGCTTTTGCGGGTTTACAACCTCATTTGAAGGAAAAAATTGAAAGTTTTAGTTCTGTTAATTTTTTTGCAAATGATGGTTATGAATTTAGAATATAGATTAAGAAATACAAAAGAACCCGTTAAAATTCATCAGTCCAAGGTGCATATTGTTGATCATAATTCTGATAGTTTGGACGATGAGAGTAAAGAAATTTGTGCTGCTGAATTTGTTTGGCCATCAAACGCCGAACCATGTTCTTGCCCTTCACTCAAGCCGATGCAGAAAAATCGGCAAGGTGAGGTGAAATTTACTTTTGATGTTGCCAAATGCGAGCATGTTTTTGATGAACTGCTCAAGAAAGGCAACATTAGATTGTCTCATGCTATACCATCGTCGGAGGACCTGAGAGGACATGCATATTGTAAGTGACATAACTCTTTTTTCATGCAACTAATGATTGTAATATTTTCCGTCGACGAATACAATCTGCCATTAATGAAGGGCGATTGTTATTAGCTGAGACACAAATTGATGAAGCTCTTTTATCTGTTCATACTTTGAATCTGAATAATCCCAAAATACTTATTCGGCCGGAACAAGCTGAACAAGCTAAACGGAAAAATGTGATCATTGGAGAACCAAGGCCGAATAATGTCAATGACAAAATTTCGGCTAGAAAGGTGATGATTGGAAAGACTTTGGATGGAAAAGAGTCTCTGAAGATTACTATTGAAACATCTAAGCCCGGGGGGCAAGAGAGTTCACCTAAAGAAGGTCGGTTCGCTGATCAGGCGAAACCGGTCAGACCGGTTTCTCAAACTGGTCAGACCGGTTTGTCCCAGGATCGACCAAGAACTCTCAAACCTAGGCGCTCGGAAGTGGGTACTTGTAAGGTGGATGATCAGTTCCTAAACAGGTACACAAAGGCCGTTCAAGTTGATCGGCCAACAAAAAAGAAATCAAAAGCAACATCACGTCGGAATAATTCTATAGCTCCAAAAGGGAATAACAAGCATCAAGGTGATGTTATTACTGTGTTTCCCCCACAAAAATTGTGTACTACCATGCCATGGGTATTTCCCGCATCAAATTCTCAATATCTGACGTGGGATCAAGGGGTGTGGATGCAATACTTCCCTATGCCACAACCACCTCAGGATTATATGGGGAAAAATCCCAGGACTCCAGTACATGACCGATTGGGTTCATACCAATCAGGTCCGGTGCCAGTGATCAAAGCAGTCGGACCGGTTTCATCAAACCGTTCAGACCGGTTTTGGTCTGATCAGAAGCCGCGTGTTCCTCCTAAGCAAGAATATCGTGTCAAGAAGAAGGAGGATGTGCAGCCTATAGTTGGTTCAAAGCAAATTAAAGTTGATGGGTTTGCGACAGTTGGTGATATTCCAGTAATTATGCAAGATTTGGATAAAGAGCCGATTGTTATTGGAGATTCGGTTGCTGTTGCAAATAAAGGACCTGTCAAGACAGATGATCGTGAAGCTAGCAGTAGCACGTTTGCAAAAAAGTACTATCAACCCAGGTGGTGTCCATCGGGTTTGAATCATACGCAGAAAAGAAAGTTGCAACGCTTGCGCAATAAAGAGAAAAGGGAGCAGGAAACAGAGATGCTGAGAAGTGAAAAACTTAACAGTCACAAACACATGATTCCTCAAGGCAAGGAGTGGCGAATCAAGTCAAGTGGCCAGCCAGCAGCTAAAGCGGTCAGACCGGTTTCGCCAACCGGTCAGACCGGTTTCGCCAACCGGTTAGACCGGTTTCGGAGAAGCCGGTACAAGACAGTCAGCCGAATCAGTGGTACTTGGTTCGGTTCCCGATGACTTTGTGGTGACAGGGGAAGAATTTGCTTGTCTCCACTTTGGACCTCATGATGCTGTGTTCTCTAAGCCTAAGGAATCGGTTGATCACTTGGAAGCTTTATATATGAAAGGATATATCAATGGAAAGCCGATTTCACGGATGCTAGTCGATGGAGGGGCTGTTGTGAATCTCATGCCTTACACTCTCTTCAAGGAACTTGGCGGGAAAGATGAAGAGCTGGTCAAGACAAATGCGACGATTACCGGCGTGGGAGAAGATAATCATATTAATATAAAGGGAATTGCTTCCGTTGAATTGGCTATTGGAAGCAAGACGCTCGATACAGTCTTCTTCATTGCAAAGGTGCAAGGTAACTTTAGTTTAATTCTTGGACGCGATTGGATTCATGTAAATCAATGTGTGCCGTCTACCTTGCATCAATTACTTATTCAGTGGATCAGTGATGAGACTGAAGTGGTACATGGTGATAATTGTTTTTATGACCGATCTTGATCTTATTGATACACATGGGCTTATCGGGCTTGTCTGTCCGATTAAGAATTATTCAATTGCAATAAATATGTTTTGTCCTTACTATGTTAAAACCGATGAAAAATCGGCTTCGTTTGTGATAATCAATGGCTCGTGCAAATGAGTCGCCTAAAACCGGTCAGACCGGATTTGGAACCGGTCAGACCGGTTTGCTCAGACCATTCAAATTTAGAGCGGCTTCAGCAGCAAATTGATCACTATCGGGCGTATATGAACGATATGTGTACAGCAAGAAAAGTTCATGAGTAATTCGGCTATTATATTCATTCTTTGGGCCGATTTCTCGGTTTTTGTGATTAAAATAATTTATGGATGCAATATTGGATTAATTTACCATTCTTCAATTCTCAAGTTGAAGTGTTTCGAAGACCAATTAACATTTAAAGCAATTTGGTCGTTTTTTGCATCCATGATGGTCTACAAGCGTGGGGATGGTTTTGTTCAAAAATTTCATAAGTTAGATCTTGATGATAATCTGATCTTGGCCATTTTCGTCGTGATTGCGGCATATTAATTAATAAGGCCGGTTGGAATATTTTACACTAACAAGCAAGTCCTTTATGGTTCTTTTACTTCGGCTAAAGGTTTTTTGATTCAAGGATATGAAGCTGGTGGATGTTATTATACATTTTCAGTTGTGAGTATAGAAGACCAAAGACCAATTGTTATTCATTATAATTGGGTCAGTTCGTACATCCATGATCATTTGAAGTACAAGATTGACATTGAGCCAAATTCTAGACAATCATGGCCGAAGTAGTATATATTCAGATTCATATCTCATGGAAGATGCAGGAATATGAGCAGCATGGTGAATTCATCGTCATGAGAATCAAGATATATGGAGAATTGAGGATTTTCCATCATTAGAGACAAGTTGTGATTGATGTGCGAGTGCTTGTCATTGTTTCAGTGCAATTTTGGCTTGAAGAAATGTTTCTTGCTACGCAAGCTTTACCAAGAAACAGGGGGGCATGTGTTGACATCCAAAATTGGCAATAGTGCAAACAGGTCTGACCGGTATGCACAAACCGGTCAGACCGGTTTGGGTAATGTTGTCAAAATACGATTTGGACTTCACCATTGTGTAGCTCTCGTCGAGGCGATCAAGATGCATATGTGGAACGCCTAATTTGGACTCCGGATGAGAGAGTTGCGACTTCGACAAGATTTGCTCTCGAGGGAAACCGGTCTGACCGGTTTGCCCAACCGGTCAGACCGGTTTGGGTCTGTAATTCGAGTAGGTTCAGGACTCTATGTTTTATCCCGTATTGTAACCGAACTTGAAGGGGTACGACTTCCCCAGCCTATAAATATAAAGGCTCAAGGCCGATTGAGGTGTTCCCAATCGAACCAACATATTTGTCCTTTACTTTTTATCCCTCGAACCCTAATCTCTTCCAAATCATATCCTCTGTTTTTTGCTCGTCTCTACGGCGTTCAAGGGCGTTCTAGGTGGCCTGCCGACCCTAGAGCAACCCTAGCTTGCTTGAGCTCCGACGGGGTCCCTCCCGAGCTCGAGTTTCTAGGTCTTCACGATCTCCCGCCTGAAAGCGGTCTGACCGGTTCTTGAAGCCGGTCTGACCGGTTTGCCACGGGGAGGTCGGGGTGTTGGCCGTTGCGACGGCTGTGCTGCGCGTTCGTGCGTTCTCGAGTGTGTTGGCACATCTTTGCGTCAACAGGATAATGCATTTTGCAACATGGTTTGCAGGTCGTATGCAATATGCATCCTTCTTGGACATTTTATCTTGATTTTATTAAAGGCATAAAGGAGTACTTAAAACAACACCAAGATGAAGCCAAATTCAATATCTGAGTCCACCAAGTCAAATATTTGTACTATAAATTATTTGTACTAAGTCAAATATTTCTAATTTTGACTAAATTTACAATAACAAAATATAATGACACATATCTGGGGTGGATTCGGATCTTGATGGTCTTATGTCCAATTTTATGAGTTCAAGGATGTAGACCATACAGTTTTGGAGTCGAGGAATAAAACTGAGGCCACAAGGGAGCAAACAGGAATTTTTCCATGATGTTTTGAGGCCCAGGACGAATTGGGCCTCTTACTTAGCCCTGAAAATAGCCCATAAGCCCATCGAGAATCCCGAAACCCCCGGTTTCCTCTCCTCGTATAAACCCCCTTTGCTCTGCGAGAAGAAGCGGAAAACGAAGGGAAAGAGAAAACCCCAACGCCGGCAAGAACCCCGCCGCCTCTTGCAATCCCTTGCTCATCTTGCTCGAATCCGCCGCCGCATTCCCCGAATCGTAAGCCCTGAATCCCCATCTCAACCGGAATCCGCGCTTCTTTGTTCTTCCCCTACGGTTTCTCTCGAAATTCCCGATGTTTTCTTTGGTGTGGTTTTCTTGAAAATCGTTGGGGTTTTCGTTTCGTTTCGTTTCCAGGCGCGTTTGCGGGACCAAGGAGGAAGAAGAGGATGGCCGGGAAGGGAGGGAAGGGGCTGATCGCCGCGAAGACGGCCGCCGGCATGGATAAGGAGAAGAAGCAGCCCGTCACCCGGTCCTCGCGCGCCGGACTCCAGGTCGCCCCCCTTTTCTCCGCTCCCCTGTTTCTCGTTCAGGTCATCGCTTTGTCTTTTGTTTCGCGATGAGGGCTCATTCTTGGCGTCGGATTGGGCGCGACTCCTGCGCTTTGCTCGTTCTTGCTTTGTCTCGTCCCTTGAGCGATGAGTGCTCGTTCTTGGCGTCGGATCGGGCGCGGCGTTCTGTGCTTTGTTTGTTCTTGGCATTCAGACTCAGATTGTGGATGGTGTTCTGGACTTGGGTGATTTAGCATGTCTCCTTAGAGTAGGAAGCGTTTGCTCTTGGACTCGTGGTGTTTCAGCATGTCTGTTTAGAGTAGGAAGCGTTGTTCTTGGCCTTGGTGGTAGGATTAGCAGGAAAGGTTCGACCTTTTTGATTGGGGAATTTTCTGTATTGTTATCTTTATGCATCCTCTGAAGTTGGTCATGGCCTCTGGAAGTAGAGCATGCACGTGTGATGGTAGCATGTCTGCTTGGATTAGCAGCCAAGGAGGCGTTGCTCTTGGCATTAGTGGTAGGATTAGTATGAAAAGTTTGACCTTTTTGGTTGGAGAATTTTCTGGAGTTGGCCTAGAACTCTTGAAGTATAGTGTGCACTTGCAATGGTTAAGCTAAGCATGTCTGCTTGTGGAGTAGGAAGCATTGTTCTTGGCCTTGGTGGTATGATTGGCGGGAAAGATTTCACATTTGTTGGGGAATTTCCAGTGTTAGCATGTGTCGTCAGGCGTTGGCCTGAAACTCTGGAATTAGAGCATGCACGTGCAAGGTACAGCGTGGCACCAATAGGATAGTAGGAATGACTGGAAAGATTAGATTATTTATTTTTTTAGTGCTTAACTTGTTAATCATGTACTATGGGCACTGTCATGGACACAGCATGGCATGTGTGGTTGTGATACTATATTCCAGATTACAAACTAGGTGATTGGTATAGGTCTGAACTGTTGGCTGATTGGACATCAAATTATTTGTGTTGGTTCCTCCTGTTGATCCTTCTCATGGCATCTATACGTGCAGATGCTCTGCCGATGTTTGTTTGCGGTGCTTTAGGGGTTGAAACTTTACGCAAAGAATTATATGATTTTATTTTGTGATATGTATAGTTTTATGCTTGAGTTGCAGAGTGAGGACCATCTGAACTTAGAACTGTACATAAATATCATTTTTGTGTTTGTATCCTTGCATAATTTGAGGTGCAGACATTGACCTTCAACTTTCATGTTTTGCATCAGCACTAGTTTGGAGCTTCTTTCCTCTGGACTCCACCATGAGCACTAAATCTATGTCAAGATAAAATTCTACCAGGGTAGCTAGAATTGATGCATGCAAAACAGAGAATTGACAATGGAACCAGTGGACTTTGCAAGCTTATTTATTTTTTGCTTGAGGGCTTATGTATATTGAACAGAATTCCAAAATGACATTGGTGCATTTGCTGTTGGTTTGGATGGATTAAATGATTCCCCTGTTTCTAACCTTGTGAAGTTGTGTCCTCTAGCTAGCAGCAGTGGATAGCTCTTTTTTTGCCATTGTGGTTATTTATCTCCTAATATCTGAAGTGATAATGGTTACTTATCTCCTAGTATTTCATTCAAATTGTATGCTACAGAATATCTGAAGTGCTAACTTGTTTTCAAAGACATGTCCATTATCCTTTGATCTGTGCAAAGTTTGTCACCATTTAGAATTGAAATTGCATACTGGTATGTTATTTGGTTTCTAGCTCAAACTTCTCTGCATGATGATCTATATTTAACCAGTTGGGTTTCTCAGGAAGTCCTATCACTAGAGTTTTTGTATGCACAATGCAGTTTCATTTATTTATGGTTCCTTTGAATTTGGGAGACTAGAATTTTTGCCCCTTTCCCAAGTTATATCAAGGTTGCAGCTGCTGTTTTGTGTGCCCTGTTTCTGTTTTTTTTAAGGAAAACAAATGTGCCATGTTCCTGTTGAACAGTACATACCATGATTTCCTTTTTTCTTGTGATTCACAAAGTGGAAATCCTTCCTGTCTCACCTTTTGTGCCCCTTAGGTCTCTTAAATTTTGAATGTTGGGCTGAGGCCCCTAAAGGCATCAGGAACTTGGGCCCTGGGCTGCAAATCAGAAGACACCATTGTTACCACTGTCTGCCCTTATCTAGCTGTAGTATCTGTTTGGACTGACGCCGGCATTGGCCGGTATTCCTCTATTTTTTTTCTATGCGCTTCTAGTGTCATGTACTGTTAGGCACTGATTTGCTACATCCCACAAAAATTTTTGTAATTATTTGTATTTTGACTGAGACTGCTGAATTTACTGTGTGCGGTTTACCTGATTGTATAAAGAGGATAATCTGGTCAGACTTATTGTTATTTTTTACCTTGTTCTGTAGAGAATCCTGTTCAAGTGCCTTGTACCCTTGTTTCAGATGAGTGTTGAACACTCAATGAACAAGTAAATCGTTGATTAACTTGCAAAACATATCACCCTAATCTGATTGTGTGTAACTTGCAGTTTCCTGTTGGGCGTATCCATCGCCAGCTGAAAGAAAGGGCCCAGGCCAGCGGCCGGGTGGGAGCAACCGCGGCTGTGTACTCAGCAGCGATCCTGGAGTACCTGACAGCAGAGGTCCTTGAGCTGGCTGGCAACGCGAGCAAAGATCTCAAGGTGAAGCGCATCACCCCCCGCCACCTCCAGCTGGCGATCCGCGGGGATGAGGAGCTGGACACCCTCATTAAGGGCACCATCGCTGGCGGTGGCGTCATCCCCCACATCCACAAGTCGCTCATCAACAAGACCGTCAAGGAATGAGCGCGTCTGTCTTTAGCTCTCGCTTACTGTGTCTGTGCTGTCAGTTTATGGTCATCCTGAGAACCTGTGGATCGAACCTGGTAACCTGTGAAATGAACCTGAAAACCTGAGGTTGCCTTTCAGACATCAGACCTGTTCATGCCTGTGGATGCATTGTAATCTTAGAGATGCTTTTGACTAATGGCATTTGAACCTCTTCAGCTTCTTTTTTCGTTGTTGCCTTGTCTGGTTATTAATCTGTTCTGCTGGGAATGAATGGGCTCATTGCTTGGTTGGACGTTTTTTCGTCGATTGTTTCTTCTCGCTGCAGGATCCCTTTTCTTTTCCCGTCATACTACTCTACTGAACTGTGGAGCAAGAAGCCCAGGAGGTGCATGGGCCACGACTGTGCTTTGTGGGCCTTGCGTCTCGAAATGACTCTGTCATAGTTGGTAGAGCCCAACTGATGGAAAACTCTGTTGCATCTCCAAAGAACAAGTGCCTTTGTCTTTTTAGAGAACGCGCCTAGGCGCGTGTTTCATTAAAAGGAAAGGAGTTTTACAAAAGCCCCATGGCCCTAGAACCAGGGCTCATGGTTACAACAACAAACAAACCAAGATTACATCTCACAACTGCATTTGGCGACCAACTACCCTCTGACCAAAATCCGGCAATAGCGCATAGCCTGCCCTCGACCAGACACCTGCTTCTTCCATGATCATCATCCTCAGCCGGTTGGCTGATTGCTTGGCGCCCGTGAAGGTCCGCGAATTGCGCTCCTTCCAAATCATCCATGCCGTGAGCAGGACCAAGGAATCAAACGTCTTCCTCGGCACCTTAGCCAGCCTCTTCCTAGACTTTTCCCAC
Organism: Echinochloa phyllopogon; assembly: GCA_033239725.1. Taxonomy (NCBI): domain Eukaryota; kingdom Viridiplantae; phylum Streptophyta; class Magnoliopsida; order Poales; family Poaceae; genus Echinochloa; species Echinochloa phyllopogon. Next base: position 33,006,293 of record BTCW01000008.1, on the reverse strand, counting down.
CAATCTGACCACGAAGCCTCTCCCGGCTCTGGGCAAAGATGCTGCCATCCCCAGGCCTGCAAAACATGAAACCAAACCTCCCTCGCATAGGGACAGGCCACCAACAGATGTGTGATCGATTCACTCCCTTGGTCGCACAGAGCGCAGTCATCAGTATCTTGGAGGTTGTGTCGCCGTCGCCTCTGCCCCGTCCAACATCTTTGGTGCAACACCAACCAGCCAAAATATTTGCACTGATTTGGTGCCTTCGTCTTCCACAACACACGCGCGCCGTGCAGTTTGGTCTGTCCGATGAAGAAAGCCTCATATGCTGAAGAGGCCGAGTACATGTTGTCAGCCGTCCACTTCCAGATCAGTTGATCTGGTTCCTCTGTAAGCTGCACCGCGCTCATCCTCTCCCAAACTGCCAAATATTCCAGAATTACCTGCACCGTGAGGGAGCCCTTGATATCATTCACCCATGACCTATTTTGTAGAGCATCGGCGACCTTGCGTGTTTTCCTCGTTCGTGGACGGATAGCATTGACCAAACACGGAGCAATCTGCTGCATCGACATTCCATCAATCCATTTGTCTGTCCAAAATAAGGTTGAGTGACCATCTCCAATCCTGATCGAAGTTGATGCTGCAAACATTTTGGTGACCTATGGCTCCGGAGTATCAGGCAGTAGAATCCAGGGCTTGTTTGCTCCGGACTTTAGCTCCCATAACCATCGCATCCTTAGCGCAAAACCCCAAGTCTGAAGGTTTGGTATACCTAAGCCTCCTAATTCCTTCGGCCGGCAGCATTTGGGCCATGCTACCATGCAATGGCCTCCCGATACAACCTCTGTCCCTTTCCACAAGAATGCGCGACGTTTCCTGTCAATACGAGAGATCGCCCAGGGGCTGATGGACAGAGCAATCGCTGTGTGAACTTGTACTGCAGATAGTTTGAACTGAACCAGCACCAAACGACCAGCTGGGCTCATCATGCGTGCCTTCCATGTGGGGAGGCCAGCGCACACCTTGTCCACCAACGGCTGCAGTTCCCCTTTTGTTAGGTTCCTAATCGAGAGGGGGATGCCCAAGTACTTGCATGGGAGGGGCTCAAGCTTGGCATGGGAGAACTGGCATATAGTCACAGTCTCCTCGAGCCCACATTGGATTGGAGATATCAGGCACTTGTGTTTGTTTGTGTAGAGGCCTGATGCACTTCCGAAGATGTCCAGGATGGTGCTTGTGGTCACGAGGTCCATTTGGACAGGCGACACAAACAGCACTACATCGTCTGCATACAGGAACGTCCTCTCTTTGATTCTGGCATCCATTAGGCTATCAAACAGGACATCATGGCAAGCTCATCGGAACAAGGCATTCAGCGCTTCCATCGCAATGACAAAGAGCATCGGGGACAATGGGTCTCCTTGACGTAAACCTTTGGCGTGACAAATCCGTCGTCCCGGCGAGCCATTGAGGATAATTCTTGTGCTTGCTGAGGATAGGAGCATGCTGATCCAGTTGATCCAGCGTCGAGAAAACCCCATATGTTTCAGAATCGATATGAGGTAGGTCCAATTTACCGTGTCAAAAGCCTTTGCTATGTCAATCTTTAGTAAAGCACATGGGGTTTTCTTACGATGGAGAAAACGAGCAGTTAGTTGGACCGCCCTGAAATTGTCATGGATTACTCTCCCCTTAATGAATGCGCTTTGGTTTGGCTGGACCAAATCTGGGAGCTTCGGAGATAGCCTGTTAGCTAGGACTTTGGTGAACAGCTTGGAAAAACTGTGGATCAGGCTTATGGGCCGGAAGTCACCGATCTCAAGTGCCACGTCCTTCTTCTTGAGCAGAATCATATAGGCTTGATTGACTAAATAGAGGCTGCGACTGTCTAACGACCAAAGCGCATGAAACGCCCTCATGACATCATCCTTGATAATGTGCCAAGCTGTCTTATAGAAGAGGCCCGTGAAGCCATCAGGGCCCGGCGCCTTATCAGAGGGGAGTTCCAGGATGGTACGATGAACCTCCTCCTCAGAGAAGCACACATCCAAGCCACCAAGGTCAGCCTGCGGAATTCCAAGGTGCTGGAAGTCCAGAGCGATGGGGCATTGGTCCGAGGTGCCCAAAACACGGTCATAGTGCTCAAACAGTGCAGCTACTTTGGCCTCGTCATGAACAAGTTGTACGTCTTGGGCATGCAGTGTGTCAATGTGGTTCTAAAGACTCCGATGGCAAGCTTGCAGATGAAAGAATCTGGTATTTGCGTCCCCTTTAGCCAGGAAGGTTAGCCGCGATCTTTGACGTGTGATGGTACGCATCAAGGAGGCCAGGCCCAGGCTACTCCGCTTAGCTTTGCTTCTTAGGGCTTGCTCATGTGGCAGCAAGGATCTATGATCCATTGCTCGATCGAGCCGCCGGACGATTTCTCTTGCAATTGCCAACTGCAGTCTCACACTTCCAACGTGTTTGGCACTCCATCTTTTCAGAGCCTTCGCGGTGTTACGCAGCTTGTAGTCGAGAACCCGGAAGGGGTCCGCATCTGACCAAGGGCAGATCCATGCTTCCTGAATTGTCTCAAGATATCCGTCATATTTGGGCCAGATGTTTTCAAAGCGAAATCTCTGGAAACTATGAATGACCGACGAAGTATGAAGGAGGAGCGGAGCATGATCAGAACATTCAGATTGCAGCGCCCGCAGGTGGTGGTCCGGGAAGGCAGCAAACCAATCTTCTGAGACAAAAAACCTATCGATGCGGGCCAGCGTGGGGGCAGCGCGCTCATTGCTCCACGTGTACAATCTGCCGTTAAGGTGCAACTCCTGAAGTTCAGCAGCATCCAGGAAACTACGAAACTTATGCATCAAACGCCGATCCAGATTACCATTGTTCTTGTCTGCCGCGGAGTGTATAAGATTAAAATCCCCACACACCATCCAAGTGCCCGTGCATGCCTGCCGGACAGCACGCAATTCCTGCAGAAAACTCTCCTTCTCCGGCCTTGTTTGAGGCCCATAGACACAAGTCATCCACCATTCCTTTTCTGTGCCACAGAGCTGCATCTTTGCCGTGAGTGAGAACTCACCTAAAGAAAGATTTGCAGCTGACCAGACCTCAGTGCGCCATGCCAAAATCACTCCCCCACGGGTCTGTGTGGCCGGCAAGAAAAAATACTCAAACCCGCCTCCTAGCATTTCCAATACTAGATCATCAGTACAAACAGACAGTTTCATCTCCTGCAACGAGAGGAGCGAAATACGTTCCTGTGCGACCAAGTCCCTAACTACATTGCGCCGTGCCCGGGCATTGAGGCCACGGACGTTCCATACCAAAATATTTTGTTCTATCATAAAGATACAAACATAAGCGACCTGCGGCATGGAAGATGGAGTCATGGCTCCATCTCGCCCTGCACCACCTGGGCCTCCGGGATCCCAGACGGCAAGAGGGTGTCGAGAGCTTCGTAGTGATCCACCGCTACCCCTTCCTCAAATGAATCGTTGAAGGCCTTGACCGAGTCGGCATCAGGAGGGGCATTCTCAGAGGAGAACCCCATTTTCTTCATCATGACATTCTGGGCTTGTATCTCAGGCTTAGTAGATCTCCATCTGGACAGACACACCTTGGTTTGCCCTAGGCTCGGCAGGCCAGCTAGGGCATCCTCAGACATCGCGGAGATGAAAGAAGAACAGCATGGTAGGGTTGGAAGAGAAGGGTAAAGAGATAAAAGTAAAGACAAAACGATAAAAGGTAGATTTGATAGATTCGATTGGATGATATCTCAATCGGCCTTGTCCCTTTATATTTATAGGGTGGGATGGTCTTACCCGTTTGAGTCGATTACAATATGGGACAAAACTCAGAATCCTAAACCTACTCGAATTACAGATCCAAACCGGTCTGACCGGTTGGGCAAACCTGTCAGACCGGTTTCCCTCGGTCCGTGCCAATTTTGGTCGTCAACATATGCCCCCCTGTTTTTTGGCAAAGCTTGCGTGCCAAAAAATAATCTTCAATGATCAGGTCATCTAATAATTGAAATCTTGATATGGCCATGACAACCAACCGTAGTTCCTTGGTACATCAGAGCCATAATATTGATAATTATAAAAAGAAGACCAAGGATTATACCAAAACCATGAATTGTAATTAGGTATACTTGGATACGCATTCCATGGCACATGCATCGACGGAATAAATGTTGAAGAATAATGAGATGACCGTTGATGCTTCTTTTCTCTTGGTGATGATGAATACCAACTTTGATCTCTTAACCGATTGCTTTGCTTTTGCTCGGCTATCTTCTGATATTTATGTAACAATTCAGCAAAGCTTAGATTCTTCTTCACCACCTTACTCTTTGGAGTAACGCTTGTAGCTCTACCAAAATTTTTGATATGACCGGTCAGACCGGTCGGAACACCGGTTAGACCGGTTCCTTCAGAACCAGTAACTTTGAGATCATCTTGCCCCCCAGCCGAGCATGATTGTTGCTCAGCTATATTATTTGCGACATGCTTATCATTAGAGACAATTTGATCAACATAACTAGCTGATGATTTTCCAATACACGGCTTTTCTATGTCTAGTGTCAAATCTGGATTTTTATTTACTCTTCCATCTTTTTTGACACGATAGACTTGTTTAATCACCTTACGCTTATTTTTCTGTGTGGACCGATTCTTTTGATCAAAACGGTCATTATGCATAGGTGATGTCTTATTAATTACCGGCTCCCTATAAGTAATATAATCTGAACACAAATGTCTAGGAAGAACCAGCATATATGAATTATAATACCAAGGAAAATAAGAATAAGGCATATTAAAACAAAACTCTCATGGCATCGGTGTAGGTGATCCATACGGTGGAAACGACATTGATTTGTGAGAATTATTCCATTGCCGATTCCGATTATGGAACTTCTCCCTAGGAAAAGATTTTGATTGTTTGGAATTTTTAGACCGACTAGCATCATTGACAATCTTTTGTCTTTGAGACTTAGCCGGAAGTTTCTTGTGATACTTCGGCTTTTCTCTTTGATGCTTATGACGGCCTTTGGATTCAATGGTTTTCCAAACACCAATCTCGGGTTTTTTAGGTTTAATCATCTTTGGTTTTAATTTATTTTGCGAAACCCTAGATGAAGCGGTTAGATCGGTCTGAGAACCGGTCAGACCGGTTACAATGCAACCGGCACCGTTGCCTTTGTTTTGTTGCCCCCCGAGCGTTGAAGTACTATATACACTTTTTATGCTCATGCTAGGGGATTTTGGATCAACAATTTCGGCTAGAGACGGCCGATTTGTTTCTTGACCAACAACATCACAATTTGGCAAGTTGCAAGGATCAATAATAGCATTAGTCAGCTTTTCAATAGCCAACTCTTGATCGACAGGAATTGAATCTACCTTATCCTCTTGAGTAATCAAAAATTTAACATAGGCAGATAGACGGGTAGATATAGTACCGGAAGATTGTATCTCCTTTAATATGGCGGTGGTCGATGGTGGCTGCCACTCTTTAATCTTGATGACTCCTTGTCCTGTCTTACGGTAGCAAGACAAGAATAGACTTTGAACTGCTCTGTCAATTTCGGCCATGATAACCTGATTTTCGTATCACTAGGGTTTGACAAATCGGCCATGATAACCTGATTTTCGTTCCCCAGCGGAGTCGCCAAAATGTGTTGACGTCAATTTCGGGCCAACACACGAATCGCACTTGAACGTGCGGCGCACGGAGGGGCTCCTTGCTGCTCCTCCACGCAGGTCGGTCAGACCGGTATTGATAGCCGGTCAGACCGGTCTCGTCGGCGGCGCCCGGCGAGAGACCAACGAACGCCCGCCCGGGAGGGACCCCGTCGGGGCAGGCGCACCTTGGTTTGCCCTAGGCTCGGCAGGCCAGCTAGGGCGTCCTCAGACATCGCGGAGATGAAAGTCGATTACAATATGGGACAAAACTCAGAATCCTAAACCTACTCGAATTATAGATCCAAACCGGTCTGACCGGTTGGGCAAACTGGTCAGACCGGTTTCCCTCGGTCCGTGCCAATTTTGGTCGTCAATGGTGAGCTTCTGTTTGATCGGCGTAGAGGTTCCCTCGGGGAATTGAAGCGGCATGGAGTGTGCAGCAACTCCCGGTTCCTCCGCAGCATCTGATGGGCCCCCCAAAGCAGCTTCCACAGCGACCGGCCCGTCCTGCCTGGCCGGCCCAGCAACTATCAGCAGATTTTCTTCCGTGATCAGGCCCATACACGACCGGCCCATCATGACCAAGAGCAAACTGTGCATCAGGCCAGTGACAAGATGGCTCCCTCAGCTTCGATCCGCATTGGATCCTCCTCTGCGTCCCTTCCCTGGATGTCGTGGGGGACCGTTGTCACCACGTCCCATGAGACGACCGCGACCCGCCCCGTTACCGACATGGGGTCCTCCTGTAGCAGTGCAGCAGGGAGGGTCGTTGTCGACCTCCCATTGGCCGGCCCTCCGAAGTCAGCCGCCTGCACCGAAAACCCTCGAAACCCGCAACGACTGGAGGAGTCACGCGGGTCTTCGTCTTCAACCTCCCGAAGCGTAACGACCCAACCATGGAGCAGGCGTCTCCGTTCGCCGCCGGCCTAAAAGAAGAACCCCAACCTGGGCCTAGGCTGATGCGCCCTCCCGAGCCGGCTCCGTCAGCAGTGTCGAACCGAGTGCGCTTCGGCCATGGCTTCTTGCGAGAACGTTGATGAAAACCAGGGTAGTCATCGTCCTCCGAGCTATCAAAGTTGTCCGGTGGAGTACCATCATCCGATGAGTCACTGGAATAGTGCCAATCTTGGACCTCAATCACCCGAACGCCCACCAAATACCAGAGCCCTACCTTCTTAGTGTGTATGATCTCGTGCGGCTTCAGTAACAGCCCTGTCTCCGCAAGTGGTTCCGGGATCAACATCATCTTCTCCACCGGAACAAGATCTGGGTGGATACACCATGCACACACATACAAAGCCCCTCGATTCCTGCCAACGAGGGCGGCAGGGGCCTCTTCGAGCTCGCAGCAAGCTGGCCCCGGGATGATCTGAGCCGTCGTCAGGTTCCGAGCATGCGCCGGAATGCCACCCTGAACCTCAAAGAAGTGAGGTTGCCCGTCGCCTGTCGCCGCCACCTTTTCCATACCAGCTGCAATGCAGCCTCCGACGGCAGATGCGTGTGCAGAACCCGGTCGGCCAGAGCAGCATCCCGGAACTCGACCAAGAAATCCTCCGGCATGAAACGAAAGATGGAGAAATCATCCGGCAACAAATTGTAGTATTCCTCCATGAAGCGATCGACCTGCATGATGGAGGCTCCAGAGCGGACACCCCCAACCATGGCCACCAGAGCCCTCTCGGAAAGATGACGCTCCGCATCAGATATCTCCTGCGACCTGGGTACCACACATATCTCGCACGACGGGCGACGCGACGGATCGCCGAATGGACGTGGGGACGAAGGTGGTGACGGCGTACCTTCCCCATCCTCCGGCGACGGCAGACGACATATCGCCGGCGGCGGCGAAGGAGTCCCCGTAGACTGGGACCTAGCCGAAGTCGTCGCATCCGGAGATAGCGACATCCTCCGCGACCGAGTGGGAGCCGACCGACCCGCCGAGGGACCTGGCGGAGAGCGACGGCGAGGGCCCGGTGGGGAGCGACAGCGAGAGCTCGGGAAGCGACCATGAGGGCCCCGCGCCTTTGTCATCTCCAAAGAGCAGCTGAATCATTTTTTTTCCCTAGTGAGCAGCTGAATGATCTGGGACGTGGAGCTTTTCACAAAACCTGGATCCCACCATGTGTGTCCGGAGTGAAGCTGATCACCTTATGCTCAACTCTCCCAAGCATTTCGTGGCGGTATGGTAGGAGCATAGGGAATTTTCTAGCAGAAAGCTTTGTACTGAGCTTTTGTGATAGCCTTGGGACCAAGCATTGGACAAAGGCAACTCGGCTTGATAGTGTATTAGCTACATCTTCTTTAAATTTAGCTAACTCGGCTTGATAGTTCTCATCACCTCTATTTTGTGGAAAACGGGGAACATTATACGCCGCACTTTGAGAAGCATTCGGAATCGGCCCGTGAGACGCGCCAGATCCGTGGGGTATACTTCCCACAACTGTAGTGCGTGGAATAGTGTAAACAGGACTAGAAGCAACCGTACTAGATAAAACCATCGCGCCCGGTGCCCCTGCACCCATGGAACCGGTCTGACCGCCAGAGGGGGCCAAACCGGTCTGACCGGTTGTGAAAACCGGTCTGACCGGTTCGTGGACCGAACTAGGGTGAGATGATTGTCCCGCATAAAAATTCATCGGCATGCCTAAATTAGAATCTAAAACATGTTCTGGCACGCCTGATGAGCTTGGAGTTGAGTTAGGTAATTCATTAGATTCTACGTTATTTTTACCTTTATCAGAATTACCCGACATACTAGCAATCAACTCACTAGTAGCAGTTTGTGCAGCAAGTAATTTATCATCCATCATGCGAGTAATTTGCTGCATCAAATCAGAGGATTCGCCAGTTACCTTTGGAAGTTCTTCAACTTGGTCGTTTGCCAGCTTGAAAGCCGGCATGACGAATTCCTCCACTCTTTTGACAAGACCACCGCGATCTTTTTTGAAGCCCTTCAAGAATTGCGCCCTGAAGTGCTCCTCGCCGATCAGGTACCGCTTCCGCTCCTCGTCTGTGAGCTCTTCCATCGTCGCGGTGATGATGTTGTCTTTGTCAAGGTCGCACGTTGATCCAGACATAATTGGAGTAGATTGAATCGGTCTTGAAACCAGATTAATCTTTCCCCAGCGGAGTCGCCAAAAAGTATGTTGACACGAAAACGCGCCAACAAACTCGAGATCGATCGAACGCGCAGCACGGCCGTCACAACGGCCAACTCCTCGGGCAAACCGGTCAGACCGGTTCCTGAAACCGGTCAGACCGCTTTCAGGCAGGAACTCGTGAAGACCTAGAAACTCGAGCTCGGGAGGGACCCCGTCGGAGCTCAAGCAAGCTAGGGTTGCTCTAGGGTCGGCAGGCCACCTAGAACGCCCTTGAACGCCGTAGAGACGAGCAAAGAACAGAATATGGGGGTTGGAAAAGGTTAGGGTTTGAGAGATAAAAAGTAAAGAATAAATGTGTTTGATTCGATTGGAATACATCTCAATCGGCCTTAGCCTTTATATTTATAGGCCGGGGAAGTCTTACCCCTTTCGAATAGGTTACAATATGGGACTAAACTCGGAATCCTAATCCTACTCGAATTACAGGACCAAACCGGTCTGACCAGTTTGGCAAACCGGTCAGACCGGTTTGGCCGGGCCAAAGCCAATTTTGACTGTCAACAAAAGCTTTGTACTGAGCTTTTGTGATAGCCTTGGGACCAAGCATTGGACAAAGGCAAGCACGTTACTAGCTTTTAGAGCCACGCCCCACCGGTTGGATTCGATCCTAACATGCCAAGAAATCTAGCATTGGGGGTAGCTAGCTTTTGGAGTCCCCAAACCTAGCATTATTCATCCGCCTGTCACGTGTCAGCACTGCTCCGGGCACTTTGGCACACACTCCATCTTGCCCTAGGAATTTAGTTCAGGCTTTCAGCATCACGATCGGCACATGCCGTTCCAAGGTCACATCGAGAAAGAGAACATGGCATGTTTTGTGCCCAGAGAAGACAAATCTCAGGGCTAGCAAACACTGCATTTTCAAATGACACCGGGTCTTTTACAAATAATTTTCAGCTCACCACTCTTTTAATTTACAGGATATCCAAGTAGTTTCATCTTAACCTAGCTACCATGCTGGATTCACGGGCGTGTCTGCCCATCACGCTGGCGACGTCGATCCGCGTGTCGCCTGAAGGATTCACGCGCTCTTTATTTCCGTGTTGGGCTAATATTCGGCTGAATTCATCTAGCACCTATGTTAGAAAATTAGCCCCGCGACGACGAGCCGCCCACTAATCTCCTCCAGCGGAAGCGCCGATTGAATCTATCGAGACGAACTTGCAAGATCACAGACGACACCAGAGACACGATCTTTGTTAACGAGGTTTGGCCATGTGCCTACATCCCCGGGGCATGACTACGGGCGCTCCTCCCCAACTGCAACACCGGCCGCTCCGGGGTCCCGGCAACGTGCCGCCTCCCCCCTGCGAGCCTGTCGCTATGTCGTCATGGTTACAACAGCAGCCTCCCTCTCATATTTATGAGGAGGCCGAGGTTACAGAGTTTGTCATGAACTCTACCCTATACTGCTAAATACAACTCCAAGTCCCGTTGTAACCGGACTCGTACAAATATTCGACACAATATCTAACAAACTCCACCTTGGCGAATATTCCACCATCTCGAAGTTGTCATGTGTGAACCTCCATGTACACCAGACTTGAGTTGTTGCCTTTGCCGCTCAACACGAGCTGCCCGATGAGCTTGACTCTTCAAACTCACCGCCCGAAGAAACACTGCTATCCCTGCAATTCTAATCTCCATGACTCCACCTGCAACTGTGCACTCTTCTCTTCCTATCATCATATGATACTGAGAACCTCACTGTCGCTATCCGAGTCAAATATTGGAATTTGCCACACCAGCTTGCTCTTCGTTTCCGCTGCCATACTACGCTTGACGTCTTACACCGTAGTTTCCTGCAGCCTTGACCAACCAGATTACTCCAGTTGCAAGTACAGATATCCACAATCTATACTTCCTTCCAGTTCAGCCCTTGAAGCTTCTCCGCGCCCTTCAATTCATGCTTCAGAACCCCGCACGTGCAACTCGAATCGATTCACGCCCTTGCTGATTTGGAAGCACACAAGCTCATCCCATGCAAACCTGCATAATGAGCTCACGCCGCGTGTCGCCACGCCACAGAGAACAACAACCCATCAGTTGTCACGCTCCTATGTCGTCATCGCTGATCCCGTCATCATCTCTGACCCGCGGTCTGACTAGCCTGTCGCCGCCAGTCTCTCCGCCATGCATCACGGTATGTTCACCCTCCTCGTGAACTCTCCGCCAGCCATCCTGAACTGTCCGCCTTATGCCCCGCGAACTGTTCGGCCCACCAGTGAACTGCTCCACACCTCGACCATGCCAGCTTGCCACCTGACTTCGCCGCTCCTGAGCACCCACTGATCCGCTATCGAACTTCCATCAGTCGCCATGTGCACCACGACTGAACACCATCGACAGCATCTGCTCGTTGCCAACGAGCCCGCAACACCGGCCTGAGGTCTGGTCCATCGACCACCGTCTCTCCTCCTTCGTCTGTTGTAATTTCCATCAGCTTCCGCAACGGCGAGTCGTACCCTGTAGCTCCGTTGTGCACACAACCCTGCTACACTCCAGCACGACACTTTGTCGCTATACACTGATCCGACCGACGTGGCTTGTAGATCGCTAGACTTCCGCCTTTGCTGCGGATTGTCTATCGGGTTCGTCGTTGAACCCCTACATGATGTCATCGAACCTCCATGAGCACACCTGCACAATAACAACCGGTTGTTCCCTGCTCTGCGTGCATGTTGAGCTTGTGCTGTACACGAGCCCTTAAAATATGCACCTCATGGTCCACCAGCAGTCTCAAACCACACAATAATAAATCTGGTTGAAGTGCATGCACTCGAGTCATCATGCTCCAAGCACCAACAGAGGACGTACGTGTACACATGCCATATTGCAGCACCTACACCACCTCTTTCAATGTGCCACCGAGCCCAACTCCTTCATGCACTTCCCTTCTTTTCTTATCCGAGCTGCCCGAGGAGTCCACGATCGAACTCATGCAGCCCAGCCGTCGTGTACGACACGGCCTCGTGGTGTCCATGCATATCTGACTCCAACTTCAACTTGCATCTAACTCACGCCATGCTTACGCCCTGCAGATTACTTCAAGACATCTCGATAACACCATCCAGCTAGAATTCTAGCCACCGCCGACTCACGTCGACCCGCTGCAGCCATATATACCTTGACCACAGCCATGCTCCACCTTGCATTGTATCCTCCCGCACCACATGTGCATTGAAACGACGCCGCGTGGATGCATAATCCTCGAATCTCAAGGTGATCTTCCACATAGCCTCTAGATCCAATCCAACCAAAGCTCTTGATACCAATTGTTAGAAAATTAGCCCCGCGACGACGAGCCGCCCGCTAATCTCCTCCAGCGGAAGCGCCGATTGGATCTACCGAGACGAACTTGCAAGATCACAGACGACACCAGAGACACGATCTTTGTTAACGAGGTTTGGCCATGTGCCTACATCCCCGGGGCATGACTACGGGCGCTCCTCCCCAACTGCAACACCGGCCGCTCCGGGGTCCCGGCAACGTGCCGCCTCCCCCCTGCGAGCCTGTCGCTATGTCGTCATGGTTACAACAGCAGCCCCCCTCTCATATTTATGAGGAGGCCGAGGTTACAGAGTTTGTCACGAACTCTACCCTATACTGCTAAATACAACTCCAAGTCCCGTTGTAACCGGACTCGTACAAATATTCGACACAATATCTAACAACCTAGGACAGACTGTGCGCGTAGCGCCCGTGCGCCTAGTCTGTTCCCACCTGATGACGTGCGTCATATTCCGGTTACTTTTACATGCGATAGAGTTTAGAAAAAAGTCATTGCTCTTAAACCAAACATCCACATTAAATTCCGATCGCACCATAATGCTTATTGCGATAAAATCTTCAAAACAAGATCCCACTTGACTATATTTGGATGATATTTTTTTACGAATTTATTTTATCAAACTAGAACAAATGAGTTCATATTGCGAACAAATTGTTGCACAGGAAGAACAGAAAGTATCCACGTTGTGAACAAATTACTGCACATGAAGAACAAATCAGTACACATTGCGAACAAATTACTGCACATGAAGAACATGTAAGTGCACATTGCGAACAAATTATTGTACATGGAGAATAAATAAGTTCACGTTGCGAACAAAGTATTGCACATGGAGAAAAGAATAATCCATGTTGCGAACAAATTACTGCACATGAAGAACAAATCAGTCCACATTACAAACAAATTACTACACATGGAGAACAAATCAGTTCACGTTGCGAACAAATTGCTACACATGGAGAACATAAGAATTCACGTTGTGAACAAATATATCCACATTGCAAACAATATATATATACATGACGAACAAGTTAGTATAAAAAATAAAAGTACAATAAATAAATAAATAAATAAAACATAAAAAGAAAAATATATAAAATAATAGATATAGAAAAGGTAACTAAAAAATAAAAATAACAAAAATAACAGAAAAACTAATATAAGATGGCCATATTGGGCTTATTGTGGTCCTCCACGCAGCCCAAAACCTTAATGGGCCAAAAAAGTCCACCAAATGAGCCCACTCCTCCAGCAGTTCAGCCCACCCCTTCGCGTACGCGCGCGATAGATAGTCGCCACCTGGATTCACCGATCCAGGTTTCCCTTGTGCTTTTTGCGCAAAAGATTAGCCGAAACTGTAACCTACTCCAAGATCATTGTGACTTGTCCCGACAAAGCCCTCAGTCACGTACATGTGCTTTGTTTGGAAGTTCAGCAAGGCTGAAGAAGACATAATATAGAAAGTGTAGGATGACAGTCATGATTGATGTGTGGGGTTTGTGCATGTGTGAGACAGAGAGAGGGTGAGACTGACAGAGATCGATAGATCGCACAACACATCCATGTGAGGCTGCTGCCCATGCATACGCCGGCGGCCATGCTGCTGATGCTTGCTGGGGCAGGCACGGCCTCAAGCCTTGATCTCATCGGATTGTTTCAGGCTCAGTGTGACAGTGTCTCGTGCCTGGATGAATAAAGACCTTGCCCTTCTCTCAAGTCACTGTCATGCACTCATGCTGGCCCGAAAGAGACATGGCATTTGCCTCACTCTATACACTCTTCCCAATCATCTTTCCCTTTTCATTCATTCATGGATAAGGGGGTTAGTTGGAGCTTTCGATGAACTGGCTGGTCCGCGAAACTCATTTTTGTTACGAACTGCTGATAGCATAGCATTGTTTTTATAGGTAAAATACATTGATGCTAGACTTTAAAAAATATTTATTGATGCTAAAATGGTACCAAAGCCTGCGAGGTCAGTTATGTCATGTGTTCCCGTCCTGGTTCATGCAGGGCTTCATGCCAAGTTTCAGGAAAGCTCATGCAAATGTAAGAAGCAACCCCCAGCCCCCAAAAGTCTGGTTGCTTATTTATAAGACCACATGGTTTTACTCTGCTATAGTGTGAGAATTGGATAGTTCGGCAATTCTTTTGGAACCAAATCAAATATTACACCTAATGAGGTACCAAAATATTGCACCCAGATACTATAAAATTTAGTGACTTTAGATGGTACCTCTGGGTGGACCAATTTAATGAAGCAATGAGACAATGTGCCACCCCCTAGCTACAAACTACTGTCAGGTGTGTGCTTTCAGATTTTGCATAAGTTGTTGGAGAAAACTGAAGCAACAGGGTGGATTTGCAAAGGTGCCACCAACCGCCGGCCAAAGGATCCAACCCGTCAACGGCTGCATGCAGCTGTGGGCTTTTAGTTCCTCGCCCTGTTCAAGGAGCTTGACTATGAAGACAAAGCATCGTGCCATGGAAACTTTCAGTTTGGCATCGCCACATGGAGAAAGGATGCTAGTGAATCACTTAGTTTGTCGCGCACATCTTCTGCATGTTAAATAGCGTAGCTTGATTTCATGGGTGTTATGTTGTCTAAAAATAATTTCCACCTATTTTTTTCTACCAATCCCTCACAGAGGACCCATCCCATATGTCAAATCCATAGGGGAAATGTGTTGATTAATTTGCGACATTAAACAATAAAGAGTACTTTCTAGAGAGTTTCCACTGATTGAAGACTATTTTTCATCCGCCAAAAAACTTACACACCTTGCTTAACCACGCACGTGCCTGCCCAAGATATGACCTTCCTAATCTGATTTGATCTTTGAACATTAACCTTCCTAATTTACGGCCTATTATGCAGTCTTATTTTCTACTCAATATCTGTGTTGCATGTGCATTCTTACTAGAGGCCGCAAATTCCTCTCAAGAAGAGAACAACACATTAAACCAGTGGTAGCATTTTCTGTTATGAGGTGGTAGGATGCAAAATGCCTTGTTCGTGGGTAAAAGTAAAATGCATGTTGATGCTAGGATGATAACAAAGCCTTGCTCTGCTTGCGGTGTGTCATGTGTTCCATCTGCCATCTTGATTCATGCAGGCGTCACTTAAGTTCCATGAAGCTCATGAAGATGTAGTACCACTCCTACCTGAATATACAACAAGCGAGGAATTCATGTATATCAGGTCTTTCCCCTATATATACATAAGACCACGCGGTTTAACGCGCAAGAATCCAATAGTTCAGCAATCTTTTCACAACGCATTTCCCGCTTGATTGAGATATTAGAAGAAACCCAACAAAATATTATAGCTAGCATATAAACTAAAATTTAGTACCTCCATAGTTTGAATATGGTCCAAAGCAATATATTAAATGCACTGCCCCTAGCTATGAAGCATTGCCGGTGCCAGGTGGGTGTTTTTATCTATAATGACCCAAATAACTGCAGCAATGTTCCAGTCTTATGTGTGGTGTCTACATGTGACTGTAAAGTGATATATTTATTACTTTGATAATTCTTTCAGATTTTTGTGTGGGTTGTTGGAGAAAAATAGAGCAATTGAGTTGACTCGTCCATTGCAAGGTGCCAGGGGCAGCCACCGGATCCATGGTGTTGGCAGCACCCATGAGGCGTTTGGTGGAACAGCCAGTTCAAAGTACTCGACTTTGAAGTTTGAACGCACCCATGGCTGAGAACATTGACATTGCCTACTTGGGCCTTGTTTAGTTCCAAAGTTTGGGTGTCTAAACTTTGGAAAGTGTCATAAATGCTGCACTGTAGCATTTCGTTTGTATTTATAAATAATTGTCTAAACATTGATTAATTAGGCTCAAAATGTTTGTCTCGCAAAGTACAACAAAATTGTGCAATTAGTTTTTTATTTCATCTACATTTAGTACTCCATGCATGTGTCGTCATTTTGATGTGATGGCAATCTTCTTTTTGCATAGTGCAATTCAGGGTGGAATTTGGAAACTAAATAAACTGGCCCATCTCATTGTTTAGTACTGTACTTGTTAGATGTATTTGAGAGAACCTTAGCTCAACAGAACCGCCCTTGTGCAATTTTATTTTCTTGTTGTAAAATGAATCGTCTCCTAATGCAAACATGAATTATGGGAAAAAATGAATTGATAATGAATTATACTAATCAAGCCAGTCACATTGTTATCTTAAAGCGACAAATATTGCATCGTTCTATCCTAGAGTATTAGCACATATCACTTATCATGGACAATACATTAATGCAAAAATGGCCATGGAGGTTTCTTTGTCAAAGTTTCACAACGCTGCATCGTGCGATGGGAACTTTCAGTGTCACGCGATTTGTCACACGCTGGTCATCGCCACATGGAGAAAGGATGCTAGTTAATCACTTATTTTGTTGTGCGAAGTTACCAAGTTAGTTTACCGCACCTTTGTGACGCACTGATGCTTAAGGGAGTTAAGGCATATTTGAAGGAAGAACAATAATTTTGTTTCTCCCTGCAAGGACACACTCAGTCACATGTGCTTTGTTAGGGCGCCGTGGCCTCTCCCCAATAAGAAGAGCCTCAGCATTCAGCAAGGCTCGTGAACAGACCGAAAAAGTGTGACAATGCAATAGAAATCACAACATGTCCATGTGCTCAGCCCGCCCCCATGCTGCTGATGCTTGCTGGGGCAGGTCGCCTCGCTGATCTTATCAGTTATCAGATGGTTTCAGCCTCATACATGCAACTGAATCCGTGGATGAACAATGCGTTGCCCTTCTCTCAGGTCACTGTCATGCTGGCCCAAAAGAGACATGGGCACTTGCCACTCATTGCCCTCTTCTCAATCGTTTCATTCACTCATGGACATGATGCCCACAGACTGATTGTTGATTGTTATCCATTAGCTGAACCCAAACATGTTGCGTCCAAATCAGTGGAATTGCTGGCATCTGTATGGACTTTAACTTTTCAAAACTGGCTGCTGCATGAAATTCGATAGGTTCTTTTTTCTTTTGAAGGGAAAAACTCGATAAGTTCCGTGAACCAAAGTTCTTGGCAACTGTACCTGAACACTTAACGGTAGTACATGTTTGGGAGAGTCCAACTGGGCTACTAGGATGTCAGTGAGAAAGTAGTAGTATTCAGTGTTCACCGGTTTTCTCAACAGCACGACCAGATACAGAGCACAGGCAACAAGGTCACAAACAACGAATTCAGAGGCGTCAAAGGGCGCAGTTTTTTTCTGGCGCCAAAATAGATTTGCAACTGCCAATATTTTTTTAGAGAGAGAGGGAATCTACAGTGAGGACATCTATTATCTATATTCTATCAACACGCAGTGAGGCGAGGTGGATTAGCAAGAGAGATTGCCGACAGATAGTCCGCTGACAGCAGAGGCGTGGTTAATCATATCCAATGTATGCAGTATATGCAGAATGCCAGTATGCAGCATGGCTGCAGAGTACTCCGTACCAGTAGCTCGTAGGAGCTACAACTCTCTATGATGATCCATGACCTCACTCTCACATACCCCCACAACGGCTAACACATCAGTACTGCACACCATCATGCCTTGTGCTTTGCTCCAGTTGCCCCAAGACACCAGTACAGGTTTTTCTGCAGATTGTCTAGCAGAGTAGCAGTAACAAAATGCCGGTAAGAAAGAAAGTTCAGCGATAGAGCTTATTTACCGCTAAGCAGAGTAGTTAGTGCTGTAATATTTACAGCCACCTGGGTGATCTGACTTGGAATTCAGAGCTTTCACAGACAACCTAGGGTGAATCAGACCAAAAAACTGTGGTGTGGTGTGGCCACCTCGCTCCTGCACTGCGCGCTAGGATTTGTAGGTTGCTTCAGTGCCCATGTTGTTTGTGTCCTCTCATGGCTGTGCCTACCTTGGAGATGAGGCCCAAAGCCAAAAGTAACTCACATGACTTACTTTGGTTACATGTCCCAAGGTCATGGAAATTTACCTCCAAGCATTTTAAATTTTACTGCTTGGAGTTGAGGTCATTATACATTCAGATAAAGCATGTTTCTTATATAAACACACACATTTACAAATACACTTGCTCCTAAATATTAGGGGACTTCGGTAAAAAAAACATTTATTTTCATTTACTACCACGCCTTCTGTTATCCATTCATTTCCTCCTTACAATATACTTATGGAGTATATCCTAACTAAACACGCATGGAAGAAAACAAAGATGGACCGCACCTGCTTGACTTGATTCTTCAGGTTATATTTCGATTCCATATTATAGTAGGAAAAAATGGCAGGTTTAAACATGTATTATCCTCGTTGATCAAGGGAATCCGACCTCGATTACCATATCCAGCTGCAGGTTTGAACAGTAATACACTACCCATTTGCTTATTCACTTTGTCCTAGTTACATCACAACCTTAGGTCAGATTACATCACCACTGTGGTCACTAATATTGGTTCCAATTACCAAGGTCTCAAATGGCCCAAACTACTGTTAGGTTTAGTCCCACATCGGAAATTGATGGGGGTGGAGCACGACATATAAGGCGGGGGCAGTCCTCACCTATCAGACTAGTCTTTTGGGTTGAGTTAGGCCTGGGCCTTGGTTGGTTGTTGCTCCGGTGGACCTGGGCTCGATGGGGCGTTGGCCCGTGGGTATAGCGGGCCGGGCCGGATTCCGCTGCGCCACTCTAACAACTACTACTATTCAAATGCATCCATCAATCACCCTTTTTACTAGCACTCCTTGCTGCTTCCTATGAGGAAGAACATGATCTATGTGTAGACCAGTCCTGCATCCATGGACCACCAGCAGCATATGCATCTGATCCGGTGTGAGGCCAAACAAATGCACAAGAAATATAATCTTGCTTCTGTACTCACAGTGGGGACTGTGATTGGCTATGCATATCGTCGTGGGCACTGAATATTGTCTCAAGGGCATATACAAGAATGCAGATGCAGCAGCCCCATGTGATGTGGGAGCCCCTCTTCTGTTCTTACTCTTAGCATATTGCATTGCATGTTTGTGTGATGCACTGATGCTCATGCCTGGTGAACAGTATTGTCCATGCTTGTAAATAGCTAATCCTCAACCAAATCCACCTAGAGATTTTGATTGGGTTTCCCTTTTCAGAGACAGAGGAACAAAATGGACATGTAGATAAACACTGCTGGAGGTTTTGTTGACTTCGTGCATTTCCAGATAAGATGGCCATAGGCAATGTTTTGGATAGTTCTAAAGTGAGTGAATAACCCAAGGTGATCATGTGTTGTTCAGATTAACCAGATGATTGCAATGCAATGCAACAGTGATTCAGTGAAGTACCACCACCACTGTTGCATCAGCATTGGTGGGACAGTGAAACCATGAGCCTTAACATCAGGGAACAGTACTAGCAGAAGACACATGTACTGCATATCATCTGATGACATGTCTCCTACCAATTGCAAAGTGGTAACTGAATGGGCTCAATCAGGACCCAGGAGCTGAGTTTCTGCAGGCTGGTACTCCCTCCGTCCCGGTATGTTAGCATTTGTAGGGTTCAAAATTTTTATCAAAATGTAAGCATTCCTATATATAAGACAAAATTAGATGGGTTGGTAGGGTAGGTGAGAGTTGGTGGGTAGTGTAAAATGAGGGGTATAAATGTCTTTTAGTAGTTCTGTTATTTCTTGAGTTTGAATGCTTGGAATGCTAATATCATGGGATGGAGGGAGTATATGGACCTCTACCCCATCATCTCAACAAGTGTCCTTGACCACCTTCTGTGCCGTGCCGTGCAGCTGTGTGTGTTTGCTGGCAAGGACCATGGATTTCATACACCGCTGCTGAGCCCCATCTCTGGCCGCTCACTTGTTCTACGACCACAAGACCACAGAAACAGCCAGCAGATGCCACAGTGCAGAAAGATTCCCTGCGGGCTCCTTTATTAACTAACTGCTGATGGGCAACGTCTGATGCATCCACATGCCCTCACTGGATTCCTTTGATTGTGCAGGTATTCCAATCACTTGAGCTGAGTGAGCCACGGCAGCATGACCACGGCAAGTCTGCAAGTGTAGCAGAGTGGAAAGGTGGGCCCTCCAAGAGAGATGTGTGATGTCATCATGAGCCCCTCTGAAATCTGAATGGTAGTACTGGCAGTGTCTTGCTTATGGCTGTTTCCTATTGGACATTCACAGGGACAAGCAGAGCTGCTTCATGTGGTCCTAAATCTGGCTTTTGGTAATAATAAAAAAAACTGTGGGGCAGATTAACTTTTGTAACATACACACTAATGATTGTTATGGTTCTTGTGAATGTCCTTGGTGTTTGTCAGTAATTTTTGTTTGTTCATATTACTTCAATTCAAATGAGTAACTACTGACATACAGATATATAATTACCTCGTGGTGATAAATTGCTGCATCCGACTAGTGTTAAAATTCTATTCCCCTACGATGTAGCTCGCGACTTTGTACCAAAAAGTTGAAGAAATCTTTCAGGAGCCAGTAAAGTTGTAACCAAGCAATCACCTTTAAGCACAAGCACATCACCTAGCCTGCCTACTCCTGAGAAACTTTTCCTGCGTAATTATTCTTGCACTAGTGGTTAAACCCTAGGGCCCAATAGGGATCAAATATGTTCCCAACTTACCCACTGATTGGGCATTTGATGATGTTTCTTTACTCACGCAGGTAGTACCAGCAGAAACTTCACATTCCACCTATACCTATTGCAATATTATATCCACTGCAGCCATGCAAAACTTGTTGCTGTAGAAAAAAAAATTGTTTTTAAAAAAATGTCAAAGCGCTCCTAGCAGTTGTGTAAAGGGACAAGAAAGCGTCTAAAATTTAGTCCCGTCACATCGGATGGAATGATGTTAATTAGAAATATTAAATATAAATTAATTTAAAAAATCAATTATATAAATAAGGACTAATTTGTGAGACGAATCTATTGAGCCTAATTAGTCCATGATTAGACAATGTAATGTTACAGTAAATATGTGATAATTATATACTAATTATAGCTTAATTAGGCTTGTTAGGTCCGTTTTGAAAAGTAGATATGACTTATGCAATTAGTTTTAATATGTCTAATTATCATTTATTTAACAGACTAAACTTTAGCCCATTGGATCCAAACACTCCAAATGTAGGGCTATTATTATTGAACTATATATCGAAATGTTGCTGCACGGAATTGATGTCATACCAAATTGCCAGTCTAATAAGTTAGCATTGTGAATAATTAGGATCACTATTCTGTTGTTAGGCCAGTCTCAATGAGGCGTTTCGCTACACTGTTTCCCGTACGCCACATCATGCATAGCGAGATGAAACAATGAATGAAACACACCTTCACAATGGAGCATTTCATTTACACGGTTTCCAAAACAAAATAAAGCAATTAATTGTATTTGACTGCTATCACCATGGTGAAACGAAATCCCCCTCAATGGCCGTTTCACCGCGTTACCAAGGCCTAGGTAACAACGTTGAGTCGTTTCACCATGGTGAAACGATTTTCTTCTCTCTCCTCCCCATTTCATGCAAAAGTTCTCTTTTAGTTGATGTGTCACCTCATTAAATGTGCATGACACACCTGTGAAATGACCATTGAGACTGGCCTTAGTGCATCTCTGGCTAGATCACTAGGGTAGGGCAAGTAGGTTTTAGATCACCCTAGGAACTGCATGGGTTGTGACTTGTGAGCAATTATCACTCACTGAAGAAAGATACTTTCCGATCATAGTACAGTGCTGCCCCTCCTCTCCAATGCAAGAGGAATCGAATAAGAGAAGAGAAGGTGAGAAAAATAAAACGGTGCGCATCTGAAATAGTAGGGAACCTATGAATACACACTCTACTTGTGTAAAAATTTGTGCTCTAGTCCATTTATATAAGTGCATTTCCTTCCAAAATTCTCTAGGAATGGTACTCCTAGAGAAGAGCAGGTGTAGCCCATGATAGTACTCCGTATGAGACCCAGTGGACTCATGAAACGCTGCTCCCCAACCCATGCATGATGGTAAAAAGAAATGAGGAAAAGATGTCAGTGTTCTGTTAGCTGTCCATGCACATAGATGTGAGCAGCCTACCCACTGACTGACTGCTGGCAAGTAGGAATCACAAGCCCCATGTTCACCATGATTGAGGCACAGCTCCCAATTACAGGCAAGCACGAGGTATCAGACAAAGAATATCGACAAAGGGGGCTCTTGGGGCGGTGGTTAAGTGATAGGGTTACTGAGGATTAGGTTAGGTTATATGTATGGTTGCAATCTACGATGAAAAAGTTTGTTTGTAGGGCACATGGATGAGGTATGTCGACGGCAGCACTATATATCAAGTTCATGGCATGCATGATGCATCAGATCAGTGAGTTGTGTAGTAAGTGGTAACGGCAAATTTAGGCCATCTGCTGGTCACAAAGAGCAATGTGTCGAATAAAATCTTCAGAAGAAGCAATAGTTCTTCATTTCACTGCTAATTAAAAGAGAGAAAATACTCATATATGGCAATGGCCCTGAATTATATTTTCAACTATTTTGTAGCTGTCAGTTTTACAGCAAAATGTGTATATTCCAAAGGGGCAAATCGGCCAAAATGTGGAGGAAAACATTGCATTTTGTGCAGCTGGACAGCGTGCATGCATCTGTGCTGATAGCATTAACAATGTACATCGTCTCTTCTCTCATGCCCCGTAAGTGCAATGAACTGTGTGTGGTTATACAGGTGTATGATTAAGCACTAACAACCTAGTCCAATCTACTAAACTAATACTGACGAACTCTCACTCTCTGTGACCGGTCGTAGGAGAGAGAAGGCGATGCGAAGACTAACGAATGTGGCAGAGCAAAAGGTGACTGAGAACATGGGAGGGTGGGAAATACTATACACTGTATGCGCTCCCTCTCTCTGGCCTTAGATCTCAAAAGTAACTCCTAAATTTACTATGTAAAAATAAGATTCATCATTATATCAAAATATCATAACATGCATGTAGTACTAAATGTAGATGAAATAAAAAACTAATTACACAGTTTTGTTGTGCTCTACGAGATGAACATTTTGAGCCTAATTAATCAATTTTTGGATAATTTTTCACAAATACAAACGAAATATTACAGTGATGCAATGATTACGAAGTAACATCAAAGTCTCAAATTCTACCTCCCAAATTCAACATCGACCCCTCTCTCTCTCTGTCATCAGTGACTGACTGGCATTCACGTTCACTCCACTGAGGCGCGTACCTAGGAAATCGTGACGGTGTCAATAATCTTGAGTTTACACTGCTTGAAAGACAAGCGTAACGGCCGTAGACCCCAATTTGCAGGGCTTTTAGACGAAACCACTCTGCTCCAGCATGCGCAAAGCACAGCTTCTGGCTTTTCAATCGAGGCCCTGCAATTACCTTAAGCTAGCTTTTGCCAGCGCTCCCCATCCGACGGCCAGGATCAGCCCATCCAACGGCTAATCCCTCCGCCAGCTTTCCGCGACAGGTCTTGGCTTGTGCACGCATGTGTGCATGTGACCATGTCACGACGGACGGCCTCTCTGATGGGCTAGTGAAGTGAGATCGATGAGATCTGGAGGTGAGGTCGAGGCCATGGCGGCTTTTACAAAAGCTAGGGCTTTTGCTTTGTCCTCTGGCTCGTGCACACTGCATGCATGATGCCATGATCCATGGCTTTTCGGTGTGTGCACGAGCTAGTAGACGGCATGCATTATATGATGCATGGATGACACTGATGGGTGCATGATGATGATGATGATGCATCAGAATTAGAGGAGATTGGAGAAGGTGTAGGAGCAAGACGCCAAGGTGATCGCGCGTCTGTATGGGCCGGGGTACACGTGGGAGAGTGTCGAGTGCGTCACCCATCATTGGTCATCGACTCATCGTGGACCTTGCGACTGTTCCTGTTCAGATGATGATTCGCCTATCATCTTACTTATCGCTCATTAATTGCCTTCTTAGAAAGAACAGTACACTAGTGAATCCACACCAATGCAATTATTTGTGGTAATTCATGTGAGCTTCGATCTACTAGTAAACGTGCGGTGTCTTTTTTTCAGCCCCTTTTGGGGTCATTAGATTTGAGCTATCCGAATGCCATCATCGAAACTGAACTTTATTTTCTTGTGAAACTTTTTGACCCCAAAATTTTAAAAAAAAACAAAGAAGAGCAGGAGAAGCTCTTGTGAGGACGTACGAAATTCAGTATGTACTCCATAATTAAGGTCCATATGTACGTACTCCATAATTAACACACTTCTCCAACTCTAGTCGTTACGTGTTGGTGCATTGGCCGAAAAATACCTCCGCCATCTTAACAACGTACCTCAGATATCTCAAACTAGCGAATGATATGATGTTCCTCTCGATCTCGACCAGGCACGCTCTATCGATCGACCCAAAACGAGCCAAACTTGGCCATCGTCAAGTGCATGTGCAGAGGAACGTACACTGGTGATCGTGATATACATGGAAGCTTTAATTAAACTCGGAGGGGATGATCGTGACACCACTGTCGCGACCCATGCTTAATTAGCTGCCTACACATCGGTAGCATAGCAACAACGACGGAGCAGAAAGAAGAGTCTGGCAAGTACGGCGTGCAATCCATGCGTGGAGGGGCCGGCCGGCCCGAGAGAAGGCTAGAGCTTGGGCACCGATCAGAGCTCACATCATGTACCACACGCAAAAAAAAAAGGAAAAAAGGGTATGTAGAAGCTAGGTAGATTTGGGTCCATGCATGGCAACTTTTTGTAGCTTTCCTTTGCTGATCTCTCTTCTCCTTTTACGTGTTGTGTGTGTACACCGGCCTAGCTTGCGTGAAACATGCCAAGGTGGTGTGGGGATTGCCATGCAGGCTTTATTTGTTCTTGTCGATCTCGTTTAGCCCAAGAACGTGCATGGTCTTGAATCCCCACGACAAAAACGGTATAGGCCGGGTTTTCAGTTTCCTAGACAATGAAACTTCCACCGCATGTGTCGGGGATGGATCCACAAGCCATTGTCGTCTCAGCTACCGCGGAAGCATCATATATTCCCTCCAGACTAATCTATTATATTAATACAATAGAGTTAAAAGGAGCCACCACGTTCGCCGAGAGGGTCAAGAAATTCTCACGTTAATCTAAAAAAGAGAAGGATATGAACCGTCAGATTTTATGAAGATCTAACGGTATATATTATTCTACTAATCTAAAAAAAGAAGAATATATACCGTCAGATTTTATAAAGATCTAACGGTCCATATTATTTCATTAATCTAAAACAGAGAAAAATAGATACCGTCCGGTTTGATGAAAAATCTAACGGTCTATATTATTTCGTCCGCCGCCACCCCTCCGCAGTCGGCGCGCGGCTGTCCGCGGGCGCCGCGGGAGCCCTCCATCGCCGCCATCGTGCAGCCGTCCGTGGTATTCGTAGGAGGCCTCCACCGTCGCCGCGTGGCCATCCGTGGCCATCGCGGGAGCCCTCCACCGCCGCCGCGCGACCCTCCGTGGCCGCCGCGGGAGTCCTCGCCACGCGCAGACGTCCGTGGCCGCCGTAGGAGGCCTCCATCGTCGCCGCGCGGCCGTCCGCCGCCGCCTTTGGAGCCCTCCATTGCCATCGTATGGCTGTCCGTGGCCACCGCGGGAGCCATCCGTTGCTGCCGCGGGAGCCGCCCGCGCGCCTTTAGAGTTCGGGGTCCAGCTGCTCCGCACACTGTCGGAGGCTGGCAGGGTTGAAGGCTACCGGCTGGGGAGACCGGCACCCCTCGCCGCTGCCACTATAGAGATGGGAGAGGTAGATGAAGAGAGGTAGAATAAGGGGAGTGGTGGCGTCGGTGAAAAAAAAAAGAGAAAAGAGAGATGGTAGGCTCACGTGTTGGTAGTTGGTATAGAATATGAGATATAGAGGATAACGGGTGCAGAAGAAATTGATATAGAGGGGAGAATCTTAATAAGTAGGCAGTAATATTTCTTTTAGAAGGTGAGTGTGAGATATGAGTACGACGAGCGCGGATAACCTGAAGCTCCATGTGCCCTACCACGTTCCTTTATATATGAGGCAACGTTCAACAATGAGCGGAGGACAACATGTCGACCTGCACGTGTACCTGATGAGAGGTGCTCGGATCTAGGACGTTCAACAAGGTTGTAAGTACAGCAGGATTGAGCACCATGGCCGCGCTAAGCACTCAGTGACCCACGCTCAAACCCGTTTCGTGGTCTTTGTTAGCGAGTTAGTCAAGAAGGAGCAGAGACAGGAAAAACAAAGCAGAGAAACTGAGGTGTTGTAGCGTTCAACAATGATCGAAGGACATCACGTTGATTTGCACATGCAACTGATGAAATGTGCTCAGATTTAGGGCATTCACCAAGCTTGTGAGCACAACGAGAAAGAAAAATTCTCCATATCCGAAGGGAGTGAATCGCTACAGGGATTGATCATCACCACGACCACACTCAGCACTTATGGAAGATCATCAAATGGTTTTCTCGAATAACATTTTCGTGGTGTGATTGATTACCCTCTATATTTGATTTCATCCCTTCTTAAGCTTTCCTTCATGCTATCCCATTCTAATAACTGATTATCTTAGAGCAACTCCAGCAGACCCAACAAGCCCCTATTTCAAGTTCAGAGTGTCCAGAAAAGAGTTACGCTCCAGCAGGCTCTCTACTTGAACTCCCCTCTATTTGGAAGGCTTCCAAATCCACCCTCTATTCTCGGGTGTCTATAGAAAGCCCTATATTTACGAGGGCTATTGCTGGAGTTGTACCATTTTTTTTGACCCTTACAAAATAGAGATAGCCTCCGTTTAGTATTTAGAGAGTTTGGTTTAAGAGGTATTGGTGGAGTTAATCTTAATAATATAATATTATTATCATCATATCAATTCAAATAAAAATAATACACACGGTTTGTTTTTTGGTAAGATCCAATAATCTATATTAACCCTCAAAGTCCATTGATTAGAGTAAATAAATAGTTAAATTCTAAATTAAATAAATAAGGAAATTATAAATTGATCAAAGAATCAATGTCAAATATAATTAATAAATATATGGTTACATCATTAGTTCATACCATATGCCATATACATGATGATAAAAATAATACATTAGTTTGAGTACACTTGGACAAACCGTATTGACAATAGAACAATGGATATTTAAATAAAATTATATTTAAGTTAAAAAACATGAATATTAGTATAAAAAACTAGCTACCCGCACAAATTTGTGTGGGCCACCTTGCTAGTTCTCCTGTACGTGCATGTTTCAATTCAACTGCTCACACTCCCATGCTGCCCAAACTTTGCACGAACGGTTTAGCGAAATTCCGCGGCGTCGAAAGAATTTCAATGCTCAGGCGTCGAAAGAGAAAAAAAAATGTTGGCAACAGTGGTGCTGCCAAAAATGTGGGCCTGTACTCGCAAAAAAAAATGTGGGCATGGACCAGGCAGTACATACAATTCCTGGTACAGATTGTAATGCTCAACCTTGACCGGCTTTGATGCGTCGTCAAAGCTCTGCATGATTGCGTCCATGGAATCGGATAGCCCGGTCGAGAACACGCAGGCACCACACCGAGATGTCTTTGGCCCTTTGCGTTGCCACTGTGCTACAGTAGGTGTGCTTTATCATCATCCGCCCTTTGTTTATGATTTGAGATGAGAGAGATGCCGGGGGCAGGCAGGCGGGAATGTCGGCTCCAAGACCATAGAATGGGCGGGAACAGTAGCGCGGGCCGGAGACCCATCGATCGATCGATCAGTCATAATGCATGGCGGGTGCGTGGGAGCGTATGTATATTGTATATGGCGCCAACGCGCGAATCATTTGAAAAGCCGAGACCGGTCAGGCGGAGCCGGTGGGCCCCGCCCGCGCGCCATGCAGTTCGCCGTCGCGACGCGATGGGCGCGGGAAAAATTAAGCTTGTTGGATTGGATTTGGATCCCAGCCGGCCGGCGGTGTCTCTCATCTCGCCCGGCCCGGTTCAAACGGATAAGCTACTGGCTGAGTACTAGGAGGGAATCGAATCGAATCGAATCGAATCTGCTCCGCCGGCAACCTGCCCGGCCGGGGGTCCATGCCATGCATGCATCCCGGGAATGATGATGGCCGCGCTTGAATGCGCGCGCTACCGGCGCCGGCCGTCGGCGGAGCACTGCACACGCCGGCGTATGTATGTACCGCATCGTATCATCAGCATGCAATGCGCGTACGTACGCAGGGTGGGGCATGCACGTACTGTGCGGCGGTCCTGCGTGCGTCTCTCGATCTCGACACAGATCGAGATTAATCCCAGGACCATGCATGCATATATGCATTCGAGTGGGGCACGTACGCAGCAGAGAGAAGGGATGATGGTGCGGACGGGGAGACGGGAGCAGCAGCAGGGACCGCGCGCGGGAGCCACAGGAGGATGGAGATGCAGATGCCGATGGCGGCGGCGGCGGCGGCGGGGTTTGGTTGTTTCGGGCGATCGAGCCGATGGAGTCGCGACATGGCCACGGCGCCCGTCACGTGGGCGCGCATGCGCGGCCGGCGGGCCGTCATCCCACGTGACCACAGCTCGGACCTGCCTGCGGCCCCATCCGTCCCCGGCCACCACCTCCAAAGTCTTTTCATTTTTTTCATTTCTCTCTCTTTTCTTCTGTTTGCGAGCAACACTCACTGCCGCTCGCTCAGTCTCGGCTTCTCACTGCTCCCAGGTATGTCAAGGTACACAGTGTCTTGTACTGTATTTCAGGACAGAGGGAGTACACCAGCAGATCCTAAATCCTATCACGGCAGCAAACGAAAACACTACATTCACCAAATCAACCCTATATTCACGTACAATAGATTGACAAAAAAAATAAGTAAATTCATCATGAAAATACATATTTAAACATTATTTTATCTTTTTACTCTAGATGAGACATTTTCATTATACACTATGCTAGTTAAAATAGATCAGACTATATAAATGCCGACTTAATTATATATGTTGTTTTCTGTAGAAACGTTTTAGTTGGCTTTGGAGACGGAGGGACACTCAAAACTTAGAAGATATATGGCATATAGGCAATAATGCCACAACACTAACGGAATCGCTAACTCTTATAAACCAACATGTCATTTTTCTCGTAATTTATTTCTAATGATTTCTTGGTTATTGATATTCATCTAGCCCAAAAACTTCAAAAATATTTCTTGTTGAGGAAGGGAAAACCACAGTAGTAAATTTTTAAAATCTGGCTAAATTTAGAAAATTCTAGTGCAAAAGTTATGCCCATATGGGGGCACACGCCCCTCCTCTGCCGTTATCAAGCGATTAATAGTAATTTACAAAAGAAAAAAGGTGCTCTAAGGGGTTGTTTGGATCACCTGTTTTGCGAAAACTAATTTCTATAAAACTTATTTTACTGTAACTAACTCAAATCCTTCGATTGGATAGTCCCACAAAACCCGGTGCAAGGAAACTGAGCTTTCCACAAAACCGGAAAAGCGTGTTTTAATAAAAACAGCTCCTCAATGTTTTTACCGAGACCGGTTTTCACAAACCACGATCTGTATGGAAAAAATAGATAAAACTCATCAGCTCTGTTGCCCGCATGTGCCCATCACACCTAGTGAAGGACCATTGATGCCCTACTAATCAATTGAAATGAGATCAGTTCGGCAGCCGCCACAGCCGTCTGTGGAGTCGTCCACTCGCCCGTCATTGTCCATTACTAATCCCTTCCATTAATAGATGGACTTCAACGCCACAGCTCCGTTGTTCTTGTTCCAAGGTAACCCTCCTCTTCTATAGATCACAATTCAGATATGAACATGTTGATTACATACTTGTATACATCCTCTCTATCCTTCTCTGCATGTAAACCAATCATGTAAATAACTGTTGACCAAATTTTGAACTATCTAACCCACTGTTGCACCTGGCCGCGAATGTCAAAGACGGGATGCAGAGGAACTGGAGGCGCTTGGGCAATGAGAGCAGGGCGCCCATGGTAGAGGACGCATGTCCCAGCTCAGCGGCGTCAACATCTTGCTCGTCGTCACCCATTCCTGACGTCGGTGAGACAAAAAGAGTAGGATTTGATGTGCTAATATAATGCTAACCGGATGTGATGACAATTCGCAAATGAGAAAGGGAAGGAGGGACGTGTGGGTGTGGCAGCCTGTGGATGATGGTGATGATACCTGCACGATGACAGCTAAACAAATGTTTTGTAAAAAACTCATTTTTAGATTATTTTATCCAAACAAGATTTTGATAAAATCCATGTTAACCGAATAACAACCTAAAACTCATTTTCCTAAAAATCCTCTAAAAACCTGTTTTACTATAACTGAATTTTATTTTAGAATATCCAAGCAACCACTAAAGGGCACAAATATTGACCAAATTAGCATGGATCGACAAAATATATCGAGACATGGTTGTCAAAGTATCGGTAGAATCTGGGGGGTTGTCAAGATGGATAAGTAAGACAACGTAACCTAATGCTAGTGTACAGATTATATTTTTTCATGACCCGGAAAATGTATGCCCAAAGAATGTAACAAGACCACATAAGTTGACAAATAAGGCAAATCTTAGTACATAGTTACCTAGACTAGAAATTAGGTAACTGAGCCAGATGAGTTTTATGGTAATGAAACTTTTCTCACATATCATAAAACTCTCTTTTGTCATTTTTGTACCACATAATCAAATTTAGTGGTACGAAACTCTCTATGAAACTCGATCGAGCCTAAAAGTACTACAATCGGATTCCTAACCTCGCTGTGGAAGAAGAATAATTTTTGTTCTGTTTTTTCTCCCTTCTCATTTTTTTTATTTTCTTTGATGGAGGTTAAGTCGACATAAACCGATGAAATGGCTGACCGCACCATAGCACTCCAAAACGATAGCACAAATTATCCAACAAAGGACACAAACTTGCGACATTTCCAATCATGCCAAAATCGTGGTACAAAATAGTTACAAGTGCTCTTCTTTTTTTCCAAAGAAGACGACGCATCGATCAAAGTCCCAGCGCGTCCCACGGTCTTCGGGTGCCCTGACTCTGACTCTGTCAACCTGACCGTCGCTGACACCCCGGCCCCACCCGACTCCGCTGACCACAATGTCGTCGAGTCTTTCTCTTTTCCAAAAACAGCCATTAATGCCTGGCCTCCAATAAAACCAAGCCCAGCAAGTGATGACAACAAGGCTCCGGCTGCGTCCCCGCCGCAGAGAGACCTTTTCAATCTGACATGGCATGCATGCAAGAATTTAATGGTTCGATTTGGCTCATACATGCGCGACGCAGGCTTGACCAAATCTTTGACCGGCCGGCTTTCTGAGTCCTGAACGCGCTGGCGAAAGCTGCCGCTGCCGCTGCAGGCTCGATCGGCCCGTCCGTGACCGATCATACGGACGCGCGTGGCCGGCCGGCACACGGCGGGTGGCGACTCTGCCGGAGGTAAGGCTAGCTGCTGGCAGGGTACGGCGTGGTAGCGGTTGTGGTGGTGAAATGACGTGCAGGGGCAGAGTCACGTACAGAGAGGAGATCGAGAACCTAGGAGGCCTACTCGAAGTGAACCTTTACCGAGGTCCCTCGTCGTGGCCCAGAGAAAGTTGCTCAGCTCTGCAGCTAGCACGGTATCACCATTCACCAAGGAAAATGCTACTGTAGTAGAGTCGTCTTCTTCTAGTTCGCCGGAAACACGATTTACCTCTCGTGAAACCATTTCCGGCGATACATTTACACCACGATGGAGAGCTCCTGCCTGACGTGCCATCAGAAATGCGGTTCGTTCGTTGGTGGTGCCGATCTCAGCGGATCCGGGCTCGGGATGGCGGGTCACGCACTCCACCCGTGCATGCCCCCGTCACCCCACACTGCATATTCGATATTCCACGTCGAAACGGGCCCCGGTACGACGGTCTCGGCGTCATCGTCGTCGCCGCAGCCTGCCTGCCTCCAAGTCGCCGAAAGGGACCCCGGCCAGTCACCCATCCTTGGGAACGTACGGTATCGATCAACAGCCTCACAATTTCACAAATACAAAAAAAAAACCGATCGATCGACTGGCATGCACGTGCTTTCTCAATGATTGCAGCTTAACCGTAAACAGCCCTAGCATACATACATAACCATTTTTTTTATTTTGCGAGTAAGCATACATAACCATTTTGACCCACCCACCAAGATGCGTACAGTAACAGCTCGGCCGATCGTGATCCTACGACCCTAAGAGCAACTCCAGCCGGCTGACTATCTAGGTCCCTATTTGCCATTTTAGTCACTCTAGACCAAAAATCACCCTCCAATGGAGTGACTATCCAGGTGACTAAAATTGTTAGCCCACTAAATTTTGGGACAAACCCCACAAATATGAGGTCCCTCTATCCCCTCTCTCTCCTCTCCCCCCTCTCTCCTCCTCCCCCTCGGCGTATCCGCCCCCTCGCGCATGCACCCGGCGCCGCCGCCCTCGCCTCCCCCGCGCCGCCGCCACCGCCGTCGTCGCCGCCGCCGCTCCTCCCGTCCCACCACCCCCACTCGGACGCCGCGCCGCCCAAGGCCAGCCGCCGCCGCCGCCAGCGGACGGGCAAGGCGGCCTGCTTCGAGGCGGCGCTTGCCGCGCGCCTCCGTGGCCTGCTGCCGCAGCCGGGGCCGGCGTCCTCCCCGCTCGCGGCGCTCGCGCGGCTCGCCGACCTCCCCGCGCCGCCGCCCGCGGCGGCTCCCCCGCGCCGCCGCCCTCGCCTCCTCCCTCGCGCCACCACCCTTGCCCTGTTGCTGCTCGGCCTCCTCTCCACCACCGTCCTCGTCGTGCATGCCAAGAAGCAGCGGTGCCGGCAAGGAAGAAGGTCATCTGCCCCAAGAAGTGATTCTCCTCCTACAGCGCACCGGCAAGGGCTACGGCGGCGGCGGCAGGGGCAGCTGCACCGTCGACTGCAAGGTCAAGTGCCGGCGGCGATGCGGCGTCATGAGGTACACGGCGGGGGTGCGCGGTGCGGGCCCGGCCACGGCACGGCGTCCTTCCGGTCGGCGTGCTCCCCGTGGCGCGCCGCCGTGCCGTTCGCGGCCTTCGGCCCGCTCCTCCTGCTCCCGTTCGGCCCCGACTCGGACGAGCACGTCGCGGCGGCGGCGGCGACGTCGTCGGAGCGTGTGTCCAAGGTGCACGGCCGGTCCGTTCCGGCGATGGCGTCAAGAGGGGCGTGTTCTTCCACGAGATCGTGCTCTCTGCGCTTCCCGATGAGTCTGGCCGAGAGTGCGTGGCCATGGCCGTGGGTCGATAGCAAGCTGGTACTCTCCGTGGCCTCCGTCGTCCGCTGCCAGGACAAGTTCTTGGCAATCGACGCCACCGGAGAGATCTCTGTCTTCACTAGCAACGCCGCCGGCGAAACACCAACCGCCATGCTGCTGCCGTCGCTGTCGACACCTGCTGGGATCCTCCGACACCTTCTTCGTCTTCCCGCGGTCTTCCGCGCCGCCGTCCAGCTCCTGGAACGCCATCATCGGCATCCCCGCGCCGGCCGCCATGGCAGGCGGTGGCTCGGCGGGCACGCGCACGGCCGACGGGTCCACCGCTCCGGACACCCCGACGGAGGCCGTCGTCGGGGGCACGAGCGACGCCGGCGAGCCGGCGGAGGAGCGCGTCGGCGGCGTACAGGGATGGCCCCCGGGGAGGAACAAGTGGCGGCGGAAGGAGAGGGAGAGGAGCGAGAGCGGGGAAGATAACCGACGGGAGACGGAGTATGACAGGTGGGGTTCAGTTGTCAGTTGAAAAAATAGAAGCCCAATTTACTCAGCCCGCTGGAGTGGAGGCCCATACTTGGATGACTAAAATTTAGAAGTGGGCTTCTAAATGAGCATTTGCTCACCCAAATTTAGTAGCCCACTGGAGTTGCTCTAACAACGTACCTACGACCCTAAACAAAATAAAAACCCGTCCCTAGCCTGCGATCTCGAGTAGTAGCAACCCCCCGTCCACGCGCTGCACGGCCGCCATTGTCAATGCGAACCACCCCATCGATGATTTGATCCGTCCGGCCCTAGCTGATCGATCGATTAACTAGCCCGCAATTTGCAGCATGTTGCCACTATACAACGCCGGTAATCCAGCCTCTTGCGCTTACTATATTCCTGATCCGTTTTGCGGGATGGATGGATCACCGTGGTCTCGAAGTCCCAAACCCAGACCCACGTTGCCGAAAAGGGCACTGACACCCTTGCAACTCAAGGAAACCGTGTGTGTGTGCCACTTCAATTCCTGCACCGAGTTTCCTTTTTTTTCTCTTTGTTCACTTCACCGTTGTGGCATACTGGCATGCCCATATTGGTGATGGCTTCTCCTTTCATAGCATAACACATTTTCGAGGAAATGGAAATGGTCAGGGTACGTTTATTGTGCTACTTTGGCTGTGTTCACTTCCCTTCAAATCCAAAACTTCCCCTAAACTTTCTCTCTCTAAACTTCACTATTCACTGTCACATCAAATCTCTCTCATCATGCATGGAGCATTAAATATAGGTAAGTAAAAAAACTAAGTACATGATTTTGATGTACACGACGAGACGAATCTTTTGAGCCTAGTTAGGTCATGGTAGGACAATGATTATCACAAACAAACGAAAAGTGCTACAGTGCGCTACAGTGTTCGATACGTCATTTTCACCTAAATTTACATTGTCTTTTCCGGGAAGTGAACACCGCCTTTTAACTTTATTACCGTGGGCATCCGGAGGCCAGAAAACATCACACGGTAGCTGCAGTAAATCCGGGCCGCTTCCTTCACTCACTCACTGCGATCCGTCCCCTGTCTACCTCTACTACATCTAGTACGTCAGCGGCGCGTCATGTGGATGGAGATCGGGTGGGTGAAGGCGGAGTCAGGGCCAGCAGATGCGCAGCGCAGAGTGGGCAGAGGCAGAGCAGATACGCATGCATGTCATGCCAGGTAGGAGTCGATGGATGGCTGGCGCGCGCAGCCGGGGAACACATGCGTGCGTGCGTCAGCGGAGGATCGTTGCCCAGATTGGCACAGGTCACGCTGCCAGGACACCCGTCTGCCCGATTTGACCACCCCTTTCCCCTCCCTTTTCTCTAGCTGCGCGTGGACGTCGGAGCCACTGGCAGCGTGGAGTTTAATACGGTACTGCTCGTATGATCTTCTCCTCAACTCAAAGCCGTTAGTTACTACTACATTAGCAGTGCATTTGTGTTGTCGTGATGGTGAGTTACCCCATCCAAGATTTCCCTAAATTCGTCACTAGTCGAGTCGGACCCATGATACGAGCATAGTAACATACTACTACTCCGTACTAGTCCTTTAGAAAAAAAAGGTTGATACGACCTCAGGCGGCGGCCAACGGTTTGGAAAACAGAGGGAGGCCATGCATGGCGCTATCGCCATGCCCTGCTGCTCCCCTGCCCGGCAGGCAACTGGCAACAACCGTCAGTGCCACGCCATACGCTCGCGCACCCTCCTCCGCGTTCCTGTACAATCATTCGCACGCGCCCGCCGCTGGTTCAGGAAATCATCAGCTTGCAGGCGAAAATGTATAGATAGCAAGCATCGGTTACCGATCAGCATGGCGCCGGTGAGCGGCGGACGGCGGTGCCGGTGCCGGCCCGGCCCCTGATGATCGTTGTTAATTTAACAATTACCAAGACCTGATAATCCAACCCGGGCTATTATCTAACAACTGACCTGCTGGCCGGCTGCTGCTGCTGCTTCTTTTTTACCGCGGGGCACATTCACGCGGCCTTTTGTAGCGTTGCGCTCAGTCGTCTGCGGCCATGCGCGCGGGCAGAGAGCTCTGTCCATCTGTCTGCCTGCCGTTACTTGCCACTTCTAGTTACTGTGCGCCGTTAACGCGCGCAGGGGAAGCTGCCGAAGCGCACACACAGTGGACAGCACGCACGGGAGTGGCAGGCGCGGGGCAAACGGCCAGCGCCCACGGCCACACCCGGCCGCTAGATCGCCTGCCCCTGCCACGCCCGTGCCCGTGCCGGCCCGCCCTCGGCAAGGGAAGGGATCGAGCCGACACTGCCTGCCGGCCGGCCTGTGCCGCCTGCTCGCCAGCGTCCACCACCGCCCGGCGCCTCTCGTGGCCCCCAACCGTAACCGCGGCCGGCTGCATCGCCTGTGTCAAAGCAGGTGAGGCTTTTGGTTTGGGTTGGGTGGGGTGCGCGCGTGACCCCCGCCCTGTTTTTTTCCCCGGCCGGTCAAAGCTCGCGGTCGCGGGAGGGAGGCAAAGCAAGCCGCCAAGGCCACGCCGCGCGTCCCCGCTCGGCAGGGGAGCCATGCATGCATCCCGGCCGCCGCCTCCGAGTCCGCGCCGAGCTCGTGCGGTGCGGCCCTCGGCAGGGTACGGGTACGTGCCCCGGCTCGGCTAGCGGCCCCGGCGCGCGCGGCCGTCCCGGGGCAAACAAATGCCATGCGTTTCCGTTCCCCCTCTGCACTGGTTCGTGGGGAGCCGGGCTGCCGGCCGGGGGTCTTGGACTGGCTGGCCATTGGTTCGTTGGGGGCCGGCCGGTACGGTGGGGGTTGGGTGGGTCGCCGGCTATCTCCGAACGGATCGGACGATACCACTGGTGGTGCAGTTACAGTACGTGCCGTTGAGGTAAGTTCTGCCGTTCTGGCACGTACACCGTACCATTCCTTGGCGCACATCGGATCGAGCCGCCGACTGGCCGGTGGTGATGACTGATGACCCTCTTGCACATATGCGTGCTGACCGGTGACCGATCGATCGAGAGTTCCTAGCTAAAAAGCCCAGTAGTACAGTACTACTACGTACAGTTCTTTTCCGGATTTTGGTGGCACGTCGTACCCGCATATATGCGGTGCTCCCAAAACTGACTCGATCAGGAGGCTGCTCGGACCGTAATACACAGGCAGCCCGGCGTCAAACGGTACGGTGCGCTGCGTCAAGGTCTTGACCGTCGAATAATTCCGCAACAACGACAGCTCGCCCTGTTCGCTTGGCTTATCAGCCACCGGCTAGTAGTGTTTTTTCTCTCAGCAAAAATCAGCACTCGCCATCATCTACCAACCAACCAGCAGTGTTTTTCTCTCAGCTTGTTCCGGCAACAGCACGCGGGGGCCGCATCAATGGATCGGAGTCCCTAGCTCGATCCCTACTGCAGAGCGGGCACGAAGAGGACGAGGATGATGCATGGTGCGTACGCGATGCATGGCCTTGAGAGTAGGCGAGGACGACGGACAATGTACTCATAAACCCAAGGCGAGGACGTCGAGGATGGTTTCCATTTTTTTTTGAAATCAACAAATTCGACAGCCATGCATGTACTAACCGAGAGATAGAAAAAAACCACTCCCCCTATTTTTAAATATATGACGTTTAGGACAAGCAAATTAGTTCATTTTTGAACTAAAAAGCTTGTCCTAAACGTCGTATATTCAAGAACGGAGGTAGTAATATATGCTGCAAACATGTTTGGTTTTCTTAAGGAGGTACACGTGCCTGTAACGTAGCTCAACAGACTTCCGACCCGGTAACCGCTTCGATACGTATAGCGGTATAGCCTCGACACCATCTGACACGCCAAAGAATATTTCCCGCGTGTCCCAACTTTCTACCACACTGCCATGCATTTGAAGCAATGTTAAAGTAGAATACGTGAAGGCTCACACGCATTTTGTCCCAAACATAAAACCGACCGTATCATTTCCTAACGCAGAAAGATTAGGACCAACGGCACGCCACGCCACACCATTATACAGTACTACCCAGTATCCGTATACCCCTACATACACTGTACTCCTAAACACAAGAAGCTTAGCTGTAAAAAGCCGAAGGAGCCAGTGATTCAGTGAACCCACCCACGCGCGGACGCACGAGGCCACGAGCACGAGCACGGGCTCTCACCCACTGACAAACCTTTAAACAAGGAGAGCCGCCGCGAAAAAAAGAAAGCCCATCCAAAAAGGCGAAAAGCCTGCCCCGTGGGTCCCACCCGCCATCCTCAGCGCGGCCAGGTCCCGTCCGTCGTCGTCGCCTCGCCTCCCAAGACACGATGCCAACGTTCGTTCTCGTACCCCGACGCGTCGACACGGAACATGGGCAGTGGCATGCCCCCGTAATTACGAGTGGATAGGAGGGGTGTTCCGGTCATTTCGAAACTCCCCTCCACCCGCCACCGCTTTAAATCGCTCCCAAAAGCGGGAGCCGAACCGAGCGAGACACCCACAGAGGGATTTCGCCGTGGCGCGGACGGAGGCGGAGCAGCTCGAGGAAGCAGAGGAGAGGACGGAGAGGAGGAGCCGAGGAGGCGGAGGAGATATGGTGGTGGTGATGGGCGTGGACGAGGACGAGGAGCGGCGGCTGGACGAGCGGCCCATGCACCAGGGCTGCATGGCCGGCTTCCTCCACCTCTTCGACCGCCCCCAGATCCTCTCCGGCCGCCGCCTCCACGCCTCGCCGCGACGCCTCCTGTCGTCGGGCTCCAGCGTACGCGGCCGCGCGCGCCTCCATCTCCTTTCTTGTGGCTGACGACGCTCGTGGTTGGGTAGAGTTACTGACGATGTGCTGCGTGCAGGGGTCGGCGACGCCGTCGGAGCGGTCCATGCCGCTGGACCGGGCGACGCCGGCGCCGTCGTCGCTGGACATGACGCCGCCCGCCGCGCCCAGGCCGTCGCTGCAGCTCCCGCCGCTCGACCTCAAGGACGGCGCCGTCGGGGTCGGCGGCGCCGCGCCGCCGGCGTGGAGGCTGCCGCGGCTCTCGCTCGACAGCCGCGCGGTGGTGGACGCCAGGGGTAAGCTCCGGCCGCGCGAGATCCGGACATCCCCGTCCCCCGGCGCGCCGCCGTCGCCCTCCGCGGGGGGCGGCGACGAGCGGCGGTCCCCCAGCGTCGTCGCGCGGCTCATGGGTCTCGACGCGCTGCCGCACGGCCACGCGCCGCCCGGGGACGGCGGCGGCGGTCACTCCGGCGCCGCCAGCCCCGCCGCGCTCCGGCGGTCGGCCTCCGAGCGCGTTGGGCCGCGGGACCCGTCCCACTTCCGGTTCGTCGACCCGGCCTTCTTCGAGCGCCCGGCGTCGCCGCTCCCGCCGCCGCCGTCGCAGCAGCAGTACCCGTCGCGGCCGGCGGCGGCGTCCGTCGCGGCGGAGGCGGTGGCGGTGGCGCGGCGGGCTCAGCCGGATCCGGCGTGCCCGCGCGGCGCGTTCCAGAGGCGCAGCCGCTTCGACGCGCACGAGGTGTTCCCGGACCCCGCGAGGCGCGCCGCTGACCCGGGCGCGGCCAACAGCGCCGCCAGCAGCCACGGCGAGATCGCGCTCTACGGCGAGATCGAGCGGCGCCTCCGCAAGCGCGGCATCGCGGAGCCCGCGCGGGACCTAGAGACGCTCAAGCAGATCCTGGAGGCGCTGCAGATGAAGGGACTCCTCCACCACGGCCCTCCGCCGCCGCCCGTCCGCACCGCGCCGCCGCCGCCCATCGTCGTCATGCGCCCGTCCAGCCGCGCGCCGCCGCAGCAGGTGCAGCAGCCGCCGCCGGCGCGGCTGACGCCCGCGCGGCGGCTCCGCGTGGACGTCGACCGCGCCCGGCGCCCGCGTTCACCTGACCCGTCTTCCCCGTCCCCGGCCCGGAGCCCGGCGTCCCCTGCCCGGCGCGGCGGCCCGCACTCGCCGCAGCGGCGCGTGTCGCCGGCGCAGTCCCCGAGGCAGCAGCAGCAGCAGCCGCCGCCGCCTTTCAGGAAGCCAGGAGTAGGGGGCTTCGACTCCGCCGGCGCGCGCGCCCGCATTGCACGCCGCGCGGCGCACAACGCCGCGGCGGCGCTCTCACCCGACGACGAGGCCTCCACCACCTTCTCCGACGGCGGCAGCAGCAGCTCCTTCAGCAACTCCTCCCGCTGGGACTTGGAGCCGGTAAGCACACCATCTTCTCCACGACCTCCCCATCTCCACTCCAAAAATCGCATCATCTTCTTCCGCATTGTCGCTGAACATTCTTCCGGGATGTATGATTTCGCAGCAGGACTCGCGGGCGGACCGCGGCCTGCTTGAGCGGTGCGGGAAGCTCCTGAGCAGCATCCAGGCGTTCACCGGCGGCGACGCGGCGGGGCCCGACCCGCAGCCGAGCCCGGTGTCCGTGCTCGACGCGGCGGCCTTCCTCGCAGACGAGGACTCGCCGTCGTCGTCATCGGGGTCGAAACGGGCCATCCACTTCTCAACCACCAACAGCGTTGTCCTCGGGCGCCCGAAGCCGCCGCCGGCGGCATCAGCAGCAGCCACGGCGTCCTCCGACCCAGAGGATGACGAGTGGGGCCCGGGGTCGTGGTCCGCGGTGGGCCCCGAGGCCGTCGCCGACCCCGACTACGCCTACGTGGCTAAGCTGGTCCGGCTGTTCGGTGGCGCCCGCGGCCTCGCGCGGCGGGACCCGGCCGACGTGTACAAGGCCGCGGAGGAGATCGGCGCCTGCTGCCCCGGTGGCGACACGTGGCCGGACCGGAGGCTGCTGTGCGGCGCGGTCGGGGAGGCCCTGGAGCGGCAGCGCGCGGCGTGCCCGTGGGAGCCCGCGGCGTGGCTGCGCGGCGCCGAGCTCGTGGAGCACGTCTGGGGCGAGGTCCGGCGGCGCGCCGGCGAGCCCGCCGCCGTGGCGCGGGCGGCGGGGGAGGAGGACGAGGAGGAGGACCTGAACGGCGTGACGTGCGGCGCGATCCGGCGCGACATGGCGGCGGACTCCGGGCGGTGGGCGCCGCGGTCGCGGCCGAAGGCGGCGTGGGTGGCCGGCGCGGAGGTGGCGGAGGCCGTGCTGCAGGTCGAGCGGCTGGTGTTCAAGGACCTCGTCGCCGACACCATCCGCGAGCTCGCCGACGCGGACTTTCCCCTGCCGCGACGGAAGCTCGTCTTCTGATCGGACTGTCCAGGCAGCGTCGCCGGAAGGGAAGCGATCGGTGCTCCAAGGACGAGGAGAAGGGGAAAAAATAATGAAGAGTCTTAACATTTATTTAGTCTCTGTTTCTTGTAGTAGTAGTACCGGCCTCATTAGCGAGTGATGTAAAATTATGATCGGTTACCATTAGACTATGTCAATTACTGCCGCTGCTAATCAGTGTGTTTCGATGGCAGCCATGTAGCGTTGGATGAGATTCACTTCCATGCGGTGCGGTTTTAAGCACGCTACAAACCAAATGAATGCAATGCAATTAACTGTAGCCATATCGTCGCGTCTGCTTGCGTGTTTCTGTTGCGCGCATGTTACCGGCGTTTACTGCGTCTGCCATTGCCGGGCTCTCAAGATATGACGATGGTGATGATGACGATGATCCGGGCATGTGGTGTGGCGGCAGTGAATGGCGGGTAGTACCGGTACGACCGTGGCCTGATCGCGGGGGTCTTGACTGTCGCCGTGGTACAGTACAGTACAGGGCCAGCTTGAATGGCGCCATTATTCCGGCCGGGGAGACGCAGATGCATGCTTGCTGCCGTGCCGTTAATGCGGAACAGCGCGGAACAGGGGCGTGAAGGTGAAAGCCAAGCCTGACTCTGACTGACTGCGAGTCGAGCTGTGATGAGCTGCTCGATCGGCAGCCAGGCACAGTATCTTGATTGGTGCTCTGCCGACGACGACGCGAGGCTGACTGATGGCCGGTGCAGTGCAGGGCAGTGCAGCACGAAAATGTCAAAGGGACGCATGCAGTGGCAGGCAAGAGGCCTCCGGCTCTCTCGACTCCGATCGTTGTGGAGGGGATGGTTGCTGCTGCTGAATAATGCTGAGATGAGAACGACGGGTCCGTTTGGAGTAGGAGTGGGAGGTCCTGTTGAGAGGATGAGGCCGTGATGTGCTCCGGTTCGGGGCGGACGGTGTGCAGTGCCCGGTCGCCGTTGAACAGGGAACAGCGACGGGATCCCATCCTGCTCGTTGCTGGTTGCGAGGACGGGCGCTATGCAGTGCAGTGCTCCGTTGAACGTGCTGCCTACTGCTTGCCTGCTTGGTGGCGTCGTGGTGTGGTGGGGGGCGCCTATGCAGCGCACGGGAGCTAGATGGCCCATCAACACGCCTCCTCCTCCGCCGCCCCCGCCCTTTCTTCCTCAGCTCCGGCCGGCAGCGGCTGCCGCGCCGCCCGTCTGTCATCCACCCCCGCCGCACGCTCCCGCCCTTCCTAACCTGGTGGGCTCGCCGCCCCCGCGCCGCCTGTCCTCGCCCATCGCTTGTCCGGCCCCGCCCGGCCGGCGGCGCTTCCGCTTCCTCCGCCGCCAGCCGAGCCGCCACCGCCGCCGGACCTTCCCTCCGCCCCCACCTTCTTCTTTTCTATGGCCGGAGGCCATTGGAGCACCTCTCGAGCTCCAACGCCGCCGGCAGCCCCCAACCCTAACCGCCGCCGGCCTCGCCCACCGCCCGCGGCCGGCCTCCCGACCCTCCGCCCCTCCGCCGGCCGGCCGGCCCGCGGCGGCGCCGCCGCCCTTTCTCATGAATGGAGGTGGAAGAAGAAGAAGGGGATCCTATGGCCCATATTACCCGCACGAATCTCAAACATTGAAAGCCACCAACCCTGAAAAGTTTCCGGAAGCCATATAGGAATCCCGGGTGTGGTGTCCTATGGGCGGAACGGAATGGAAATGGATGGATGACTGCGGGTGCGGACCACAGGCTCGATCACTCGGCCCGGCCCACGCTACTACCGCGCCGCGCCGTGTCCCCGGCCAGACCGGCGGGCGCTGCGCCTGCGGAGAGGAAGAGGGGCCGGACTCACTGGGCTGGTCACGCCTGCTCTGCCGACTGCCGCGCGCGCGCGCGGTGGCAGCATGGTCCCGAGCCCGACCCATGGGTGGGAAGGAACCTGCGGCGGGCGAGCAAACGCACATCAGCGGATGGGCCAGCAAACAGGCCGTCGCGCCCACTGCATCGTCGTCGTCTCAGGCCGGGCCGGGCGCTGCGAGTGACGCGCGCGCAGCAGCAGCCGTTCGTTCCGCCGCCCCGGCCGCCGGCGTGGCGTCGGAGCTCCTTCCTCTCCGGTGCAAGCGTTCCATTATGATCGGAGCGGAGCGACCTGAATCGATCTGGCAGCTGCAGCTGCAGCGCA
Source organism: Echinochloa phyllopogon (assembly GCA_033239725.1). Lineage (NCBI taxonomy): Eukaryota > Viridiplantae > Streptophyta > Magnoliopsida > Poales > Poaceae > Echinochloa > Echinochloa phyllopogon. The sequence continues at coordinate 32,963,150 of BTCW01000008.1, read as the reverse complement.
TTATTGTTCGCATGCATGCACACGCAGGCAGGGTCGGGACGGGACAGGCCGGCAGGGCTTGCAATGATGGACGGGGAATCCGCCGGCCGCCGATCGGGTGACGACGGCGGCGGGGGTCCAACGCGTACAAACCCACACATGTACTCACACCGCGCGCGTCAGGGAGAGAAGATAGATGATGATCGGCGCGCGGCGGCTGGCACTGGCACGCACGTACGCGGCTACGCTAGGCATTTTTCAGATCCTGTTGTACTCGATCGACTCGGACGGGAACATCAGGTTGAGCGCGTGGGGTACGTACGGCCGCCGTATCTGTCGCTTTTGCATGCACGTTAATTTATATACTACCGCCATCTCTAAATGTTGTATGGATGGATGACGCTTAGGGCGTGTATTACTTCAATTTTTAATTAACCTGACGTTGAGATTTTCGTAATTTATACCACCTCCGTTTCTAAATACATGAATCTCTATCTCTACCTAATTATAATTATAGAGTAAGGATTGTTTCCGCGGTACGTCATAATTTTATGAAAACCCCCCTCGATATTTGTTCAAATAACCCATGGTCCTTTTATTTCCGGTTGTCTCACTACCAGAATCATGCGCATTGGCACCGGGTGGGAAACCCCCTTTAGCACCGGGTTTCCCACCCGGTGCCAATCTTCCGGTGCTAAAGGGTGCCACCTTTAGCACCGGGTAAAATAACCGGTGCTAAAGGTGGGGGCACTAGCAAAAAACATTTGCATATTTGCGTGTTGCGGGATTCGAACTCAAGACCTCTTGGCTCGCACGCGTACACCCACCTAACCATCTCACCTACACTACACATGTGATGAGATAAAAGATGCTTTCCTTTTGTAGTAGCATATGACACCCCCTTTAGCACCGGGTCGTAACACGACCCGGTGCGAAAGGGTCTTTAGCACCGGGTCGTAACACGACCCGGTGCTAAAGGGTAGCTCTTTAGCACCGGGTGGTGTTACGACCCGGTGCTAAAGTGTGAGGGCCTTTAGCACCGGTTGCTAACACCAACCGGTGCTAAATGTCACCCTTTAGCACCGGTTGATGTTAGCAACCGGTGCTAAAGTGTTTCCGGGGCACCCTAATTTCGCACCCGGTGCTAACGTCACATTAGCACCGGATCTTTAGTGCACCGAGGCATATGAGAGGTGCGGATGTGAGTTATTCTTGTAGTGTCTTGTTTGAGTAAAAAACGGAGCACGTCCGCTCTGGACTCTACCTCTCGGTACGTACTCGAGTATTACCTTGTACTATTCCTAATTATAAAACGAGTAAAGCAATATTCATACCTCGCGTTGCCTAATAGATGAATCTGTTTTCGGTTCTGATCTCCTCCGGCCTCGCGATCATGTCCGCCCCTGACTCCCATCAAGAAAGATTGATCCGGACGTACACGGGTTATGGTTGAGAATTCCGTATTCCCTGATGAAGGACCACCCAATCAATCAAGAAGAAGGACCACCCAATCGAGACGTGCGCATCAACAAGAAAAGTGCAAACATCAAGACGACACGTGAACAAGAAGAGAAGGGAAAACTTCGTAAAACTCATATTCCCATGGAGAGAGACGATGCCAGGAGGTCGGCGGCCGTCGCCGAGGCCTCTCATGGGGCAGCGAGCTCGCCGTATAGCTCTGTCTTGCTTGCTTGCGCGCCGGTGACCACACGGCGTGCTTGCGCTCTGACAATCTTCGTTGTGTGGATGATGAGCTAGAGAGCTAGGCTGGTGCAGCAGCGCGTGTACCTACGGATGCTCTTGACATCCTCGTCGTTAACGCTGCCGACAATGGCGCTGTACACGGCCGCAGCCTCCAGTAGACATGCTCGAACGCGAGCACCAGGAGCGCGTCCCGGGCCAGAAGCGTCGTGCTGGCCCCGAACGTGACGTGGTTGGCGGGGCGGCCGCGGCGGATCGAGGGCGTCGTCGTCCGTGCAGGGCAGGTCGTCGTGGACCATGCATCTCGACGGCTGGGCACCTCCGCGGCCCACCAACCTGCAGGCGCGAGCGCAAGCAGGGGGCGCGCGCACGCGCTTGCCCCCGGCGGCGAGGAGGGAATAGCGCATGGACTCGTGGAGCTGCTCCGGGTGGCGGAATAGCAGCGCGCGGTCCAGGGCCTCGTTCACGGCCTTGGCCTTGGACGTCATGTACTGCTCGAAGCTGGAGGCCTCCTTGTTGTCCGCTTGCAACATGGTGCTGATGATTGCTGGCGTGGGCATGAGCATTGCTTTTCTTCAAATTGGTTGTATATAGTTCTATACTTCTATCTTGATCGATTTCTCATTTTGGGAATCAATTTGAGTTTTATTTTCTATCTTGATATATCACTATGCTGCTGCTGCTGCAGCATCGCATGCATGCACGCGCAGCGACGAAGGCTGCAGCCACGGCATCGGCCGAAATGATAGCGTGGAATCCGCCGCCGCCGAGATCGATCAGGTGACGACGGCGGCGCGCCCGATTCGAGTAGAGTTGGGCCAGGGGTCACTGGCCGGCCGGGTCAGAGCTTTGCTTTTTCGAGATCCTCGTGCGTACATGGATTAATTCATCACACCATTCTTCAGCCGTTGCAGGAGGAGGAGAGCCAAGGGTAGGGCCAGCGGTTACGTGACTGTACGTATACTCTGAACATAATTTGTTACGTTCAATTTGTCTGGCATGGCACGATTTAGCAGGAGCCTCGTCCTCGAAAATGGATAACTAAGCGAGAGTGCGTAGCCTTCCTGCGAGAGAGCCCATTTCGCGCCTAAATTCAAACACGGATTCTTCTGATCTGATTAAACAAAAGGCGAAATCGCAAAAGGAGAAGGGGGAAAGAAAAAAAGAAAACAAACGAAGCTAGCTAGATGCCCGTCGTGGCCTACCGATACCAGGCGCTCAAGGAGTCCCTCGCCGCCGCCATCACCTCCCCCTCCTCCTCCTCCCCACACGCCGCCGCCGGCGACCCCCGCCTCCCCCACGCGCTCGCCGTCGTCTCCGGCCTCGCCGCCAACGGCTACCTCGCCTCCCTCCTCGTCGCCCGCTACGCCCGCCTCGGCGACCCCGATGCCGCGCGCGGGGTCTTCGACGCCGCCGCCGCCGCCGCCGCCGCGGCCCCCTCCTCCTCCTCCCACGCGCCCAAGCCGCTCCTCTACAACGCCATGCTGCGGGGCTACCTCGCGCTGGGCCTCCCGCGCGAGGCCGCCGCGCTGTCCCACGCCATGCTCGCGTCCGGCGCCTCCTGCGCGCCCGACCGCCACACGTACCACCTCGCCGCGACGGCCTGCGCGCGCGCCCCAGACCCCGATCTGGGGCGCCGCGTCGGGGCCGCCGCCGCTGCCGCCGGGCTCGCGTCCGACCTCCTGGTGGCCACGGCGCTGGTCGGGATGCATGCGGAGGCCGGGGACATGGGCGCCGCGCGGGAGGTGTTCGAGGGAGTGCCGCGCCCGGACGCCGTGCCGTGGAACGCGGTGATCGGCGGGTACGCGCGCGCGGGGCGCCTGGGCGAGGCCGTGGGGATGTTCCGCAGGATGAGGTCCGCGGGTGGGGCGCGGCCGACCGAGGCCACGTTCGTCAGCCTGGTCTCTGGCTGTGCCGGTGGTTCCGGTTCTTGGAGGGGCGGAGGTATGATGCATGGCGTTGTGGTTAAGTCTGGCTTCTGCCGCAGCCTCTTCGTCGCCAATGCTCTGCTGGAGATGTATGCGGAGTTGGGCTCTTTGGGCGACGCGGTGATGGTGTTTCGGCATATGGAGGTGAAGGATTCTGTCACATGGAGTTCGATGATTGGCGGGCTTGTTCGGAATGGGAAGCCGGGCCGTGCTGTTAAGCTTTTTCACTGGATGGTTCTGAATTCGGAGGTGTTGGTCACACGGTCTATCTTGCTTAATGTGATTATGGCCTGCGCTGAGCTGGGGAACTGGAGAGAAGGAAAATGGATCGAAGAAAACTATGTATTGTGTAGTGGCAGTGAATTCAAGAGAGACCCCTCTGTAGTAACAGTGCTGATATACATGTACGCAAAGTGCGGACAGTTAGGATGGTCTGAGAGTCTTCTACATGGATCTGCAGAGGTTAGAGGCGATGTTGTCGCATGGAATGCCCTGATCAAAGGCTGTGGAGCACTTGGACAAGTGGAAAAGGCATTTGAGTTTGCAGTAGAAATGCAGAGGATGGGCATTGATCCGGATGCTGTTACATTCTTGGAGATCTTATCTATGACCTCGTTGATTGCATCACTGAAAAAGGGGATGGAAGCACATGCTCAGATTGTTCAAAGGGGTTTCCAGAATGAACAAACAATTGCTAATTCGCTTATTTCCATGTATGGACGATGCGGGAGTCTTAGTCTTTCAGTTGGTGTCTTTACTGGGATTATGGACAAGGATGCAATCTCTTGGACTTCTATGATGCAGGTATACGCATGGAATGGACTTGCTGCAGAAGTTATTAAGCTTTTTGAGCTGATGAAGGAAACAGACGTACAACCGAACCACTATACTTTTGTTGCTGTGTTGACTGCCTGTAAAAACACGGGTCTTGTTGAGGAGGCATTGGGCTTGCTTAAGTGCATGAAAGAGCAGTATGGCCTGGAGCCAGATATTGAGCATATTTCTTGTGCTGTTGATATGCTCTGTCGTACTGGGCACTTGACTGATGCATATCAACTGATCCAGAGTTCTCTTTCTGAACACGCAAGAAAAAGCCCTATATTGTGGGGGACATTGCTAAGTGGTTCCCGTTCATGGCAGAATTTGGTGATGGGAGAAGCAGCAGCTAGGCATCTCTTGGCCTTAGATCCAGAAAACAGGGCTATCTATAAGATGCTGACAGATATTTATGTTTCACTTGGGAGAAGGGACAATGCTGACGATGTCCTGAGACTGATGTCAAGAGAACTGAACTTGACACCAGGCTGTAGCTGGACTGAGGGTGGCTAAATATTGCAATACATGCTAGAAGGTATGATTTAAGGATGATTACATCAATAAATTTGAATTAATATTTGAAGTTCAGTTGGAATTTCTTGTACCATATAAACATCTCTAGTGTTAATATTAAGCAAAAAGTCCTCTCATGCCATTTCAAACGTTAAAATTTCCAGCTTGTATCACTGATGATGTGGGTCCAAACCTGATGTTGGATGTCATGTCAGAGATTATGAAAGTTTGCAGTGGCTAACAAGTACCTTGACAGGATTATGCTCACAAACAGACATTTTGTTATCAAAATTAAATTAGGGTGAAAATGGTTAGATGATCATAATAGTTAGTCCAAGAATGGCATTTGAAGCCACTTTTTGAGGAAATATTAAAAAGAACAGGGGGCAGGAAAAGGCAAATTAATGAATAATCCAAACTATTATGCTTATACTAGATGCCTAGCTTCTCGCAGTGGACCGGTTAGAGCGTTGAACTCTTGAAGTCGTTGAAACTTCCGTCCCGACCCGGGTTCGAAGACGACACCTTCTTAGAACAAAGCCTGGGTGGAGTCTCCTCTCGTGGTCGAGGTTTTTTTTTTCTATATACTAAACCTAGATAAACTCTGAGTGCTACCAAATTCAATATTAAGTGACTGCAACAGTGCAACTAATGAGTTTGTTAGGACTCTTATATTATACTTGAACAAATGGAGTATGCATATCTATGTTGGACTGTTGGTTTAGAGCTTTCCAACTCGATCCCTTTATCGCTGCTTTTTCTAAGGATGTTTTTTTTTCCGAAAAACGCAGGAGAACTGCACTTCATTATATTAAGAAGATAAAAAGTGTAGAGAGATAGATAGGGGGAAACACCACGCCCACCAAGGGGGGTGACCTCTCATATATATAGCCAATATGACTTGAGTTACAAGGAAACAATCCTAGTATATAAGGTAAGCTATATCAGCTATACAAGGTAGGCTAAATCACCTATACAAGGTAGGCTACAATCAGTCAGCTATACATTTCCTAATACCTGCCCGCAGTCGCAGCGGGAGGAGGACGTACGCAAAGACTGGACCGAAACTCCGTGAAGAGCTGTACAGGAAGGCCCTTGGTCATGATGTCAGCGAACTGATGAGCGGAGGGAACATGAAGAACCCGGACCTGTCCAAGTGCCACCTTCTCGCGGACGAAGTGAATGTCGATCTCGATATGCTTCGTGCGTCGGTAGTGGACAGGGTTGGCCGTTATGTAGACGGCGCTGACGTTGTCACAATAGACAACGGTGGCGGAAGCGAGGGGAACATGAAGCTCCTGAAGAAGCTGGCGTATCCAGCAGCACTCGGCGACGACGTGAGCGACCGCACGGTACTCAGCCTCGGCGCTGGACCTGGAAACCGTGGTCTGGCGCTTCGAAGACCACGATATCAGGTTGTCGCCGAGGAACACGCAGAAGCCGGAAGTCGAGCGGCGGGAGTCCGGACAGCCGGCCCAGTCCGCGTCGGAGTAGCCGGTCAGACTGTCAACGGGGACGGTGCCGATGTGGAGGCCGGAGGAGAGCGTGCCCTTCACGTAGCGCAGGATGCGCTTGACCAAAGCGAGATGAGGCTCGCGAGGGTCGTGCATGAAGAGGCACACCTGCTGGACGGCGTACGCCAAGTCGGGGCGAGTCAAGGTGAGGTACTAAAGAGCACCCACCAGACTCCTGTAGTCGGAGCTGTCAGAAGCAGACAGCGGAGCACCGTCCGAAGCCGAGAGCTTGGCCTGAGTGTCCACTGGGGTCGCAGTAGAGTGACACTCGGCCATGCCGGCACGCTGGAGAAGATCCACGGCGTACTGTCGCTGAGACAGGAACAGGCCGTCAGACGAACGCGTGACGGAGATGCCGAGGAAGTGGTGCAGGTCGCCGAGGTCGGTCATGGCGAACTCAGAGGCGAGTTTGGCCATGATCTGCTGAAGCAGTGTCGAGGACGAAGCGGTGAGGATGATGTCGTCGACGTAGAGCAGCAGGTAGGCTGTGCTCGCGCCCTCTTTGAGAACAAAGAGGGACGTGTCGGAGGCCGATGCGACGAAACCGAGATGGCGGATGAAGGAGGCGAACCGCTGGTACCACGCCCGCGGCGCCTGCTTCAGCCCATACAGGGACTTCTGCAGGTGGCAGACGTAGTCGGGGCGGGCGGGGTCGACGAAACCAGGCGGCTGCTGGCAGTAGACCGTCTCGTCGAGGTGGCCGTGAAGAAAAGCGTTCTTCACGTCCAGCTGGTGGATGGGCCAGGCACGAGAAGTGGCGATGCTGAGAACAGCCCGGATGGTTGCTGGTTTGACCACCGGGTTGAAAGTCTCGTCGTAGTCGATCCCGTGCTGCTGGGAGAAGCCGCGGACGACCCAGCGCGCCTTGTGCCGAGCAAGAGTACCGTCGGAGTGGTACTTATGCTTGAAGATCCACTTCCTGGAGACGACATTGGCACCAGGCGGTCGCGGAACAAGACGCCAGGTGCCGTTGTCGATGAGAGCCTGGAACTCATCAGCCATGGCGGCTCGCCAATTCGGATCGGCGAGCCCGCTGCGGTAGTTTGCCGGGAGCGGCGACGGGACGATGGCGGCTAGCCCCTTGTACTGCACGCGCGGAATGACACCAGACTGTGTACGAGTCACAGGTCCAGAGGGCTCCGGAGCGGCAGGAACAGGGGCAGGCACAGGCGGCGCAAAAGGAGGTGCTGGTGCGCGCGGTCGGCGAGAGTAGACCAGCAGCGGCGGTGCTGGAGGCGACGCGGGGGTTCCGGACGGGGGCGCGGGGCTAGACCCGCCCGGAAGAACAGGTCCTGACGGGGGCACTAGACCACGCCCGCCCGGACCTGCTGGCTCGGAGGAGAGGGGCGGCTGCTCGACGTTCGAGGAGAACGGAGCGACCGCAGGCGCCGAAGGCGGAGGACGAGCTGCATGGTTAGTAGAACAAGGCATAGTATCCACAGTATCGTCGGTCAGAAAATCAAGTGACGACGGAGGTGTAGCGGGGGGAGGCGTCTGCAAAAGGAAAATGCGACTCGTCGAAAACGACGTGGCGCGATATGATGATGCGTCGGGTGGACAAATCAAGGCAGCGGTACCCCTTATGAGCTGTAGGATACCCGAGGAACACGCACGCAGCGGAACGCGGGGCTAGCTTATGTGCGGAAGTCGCCTGGAGATTAGGGTAGCATAGGCATCCAAAAACCCGCAGATGATCATAGCTAGGTGGCTCGCTGTAGAGGCGTGTGTATGGGACTTCACTGTGAATGGCGGACGAGGGGCGCCTGTTAAGTAAATAGCAGGCGACGGCAAGTGCTTCGGCCCAATAGGGCGCTGGCATGGACGCATGAATCAATAGAGTGCGCACGGAGTTATTGAGCGTGCGGAGAACACGCTCAGCCTTGCCGTTCTGTGCGGAGGTGTACGGGCACGAGAGGTGTAACAGGGTGCCATGGGCCGCCAGGAAGGTGGACGTGGCAGTGTTGACGAACTCCGTGCCGTTGTCGGCCTGAAAGCACTTAACGGACAGACCAAATTGAGTGCGAACATAAGCAACGAAATCAACAATGGTCTGGTGGACGTCAGACTTGCGTCTGAGGGGGAATGTCCAGCAGAAGTGGGAAAAGTCGTCCAAAATCACCAGGTAATAATTATAACCAGAGACACTAGAAACTGGGGATGTCCAAATATCACAATGAACAAGCTCAAAAGGTGCATCAGTATGCGAGGTGGATAAAGTAAACGACTGGCGAGCGTGTTTGCCAAGCTGACAGGAATGGCAAAGTGAACGGCCTGAATTATTACAAGATAATAAATTGTTTTTATTCAATCTAGCTACTGCTGCTGGAGCGGGGTGGCCGAGACGCTGGTGCCACAGGGTGCTGGAGGCGGCGACAAGTGCAGACGCGGTGGAAGTGGAAGGCTGCAAGGTGTATAGATCTCAGTCGCTATTGCAGCGAAGAATCACGCGCCCCGTCGGAATGTCCTCAACAGAAAAACCAAAAGCGTCAAACTCAATGGAACAGTGGTTGTCGCGGGTGAATTGACGAACAGAAAGTAAATTCTGAACTATGGAAGAAACGACAAGAACGTTATTGAGTGCGAAGGTGGACTCTGTGGTGGACAAGACGGAGTGACCGTGAGACGTAACTGGGATACTAGTACCATTGCCTACTAAAATAGAAGAAGTAGAAGTGGGCAGTCGTCTGAGGAGTATACCATCCGAGGACGTCATGTGGGAGGTGGCGCCGGAGTCCATGACCCAGGGGGAAGTCCCCTGGACCGACATCTGCTGGAGGGCCGCAATGAGCCCAGCCTGATCCCACGACTGGGTCTGGGCCGGAGGTGCGGCGTAGGGCCCCGGAGAAAACTGCAGAGGAGCGAAGGCAGTGTGGGCCTGCTGCTGCTGTGGGCCGGAACCCAGCAGCCCAGGCGAGGGGCGCCAGGCCTGGCCGCCCGAGCTGGCCCAAGACTGCGCGCTGTGCGGCCCAGCAGCGCCGGCCCACGGCTGGCCGCCAGGGTTCACACAGAACCAAGGCCCAGCGGGTGGGAACGGGCGCGGCTGGCCGTTCCCGAATCCGCCGCCGCCGGGCACGCCGAAGCCGCCGGGCGCGCCGAATCCGCCGTTGCCGCCGAAGCCGTTGCCGCCGCCGCCACCGTTTCTGCGCCCGCCCTTCTTGGAGGGCCGCCTTTGGCCGTCGCCGCGCGCCTGCTGCTGTTGCGGCGCCTGCTGCGGGCCGCGGCACCCGGAGGAGCCGCAGTGAGAAGCAGAGCCGGCGACGAGAGCAGTAGCGGCGGCGACCTTCTGGCTGTTCGCGAGGCGCGTCTCCTTCAGGCAGAGCTGGTCCCGCGCGTACTTGAGGGTGAGGCTGGTGGCGGCGATGTGGTCGGCGGTGCCGTCGTACTCCTTGTTCACGCCGCGAAGGAGGTTGAGGACAAGGGTCGGCTCGGAGACGGGGTGGCCGACGTCGCGAAGCTTGTCGGCGGTTGTCTTCACCCGGAGGCAGAAGTCGTCGACGGAGGAGTCACCTTGAGTCATCGAGTGAAACTCGTGACTCAAGAAGATGGCCCGCTGCGCCTTGTTCGCCTGGAACAGGCCGTCAATGGCGGTCCAGAGCTGCTTCGCCGTCTGCAGGGGGCCGTCCATGGCCATGTCGAGGACGGCCTCGGCGACCGAGCCGAGAATCCAGCTCTTGACACAGCAATCGGCTTGCAGCCAGGAGGGATCGTCGGTGCGCGGCGGGCTGGAGCCGACGACGTGGTCGAGGACGCCGAATTTGCCGCACATGGCGAGGAGGTGAGTGCTCCACTTGGCGAAGTTCCCACCCTTGAGCTCTAGGGTGAGCGGAACGTGATGCTTCACGTTCACGGCGGCGAAGGGGTGGACGAAGAGTTGCCCACTGCCGCCGGCCTGGGAGTTTGCGGAAGCCGAGCTGCTGTCGGAGGACAGGGTCGATTCCGAGCCGGGGGCCGACATGACGGCGCCTGGATGTAGTAGATGGAATCGAGCAGAGGGTGAGGGGCTGCGGCGGCCGGAACAGATGGCTGCAGCAGGGGGTAGGGAGGAAGAAAGCCGCGGCCAGGAGTGGCGGCGGTGGTAGGGGATGGCCGAGGGAGGAGCTCGGCTCAGGGATCGCGACCAAGACGGCGGCGATCGGTGGCAGAGGAGGCGTCGCGGCCAAGGCGGCGGCGACGGGTGGGGGTTAGCAGGGAAAGACCGAATCAGGGGGAACCCAGACTCGTGATACCATGTAGAGAGATAGATAGGGGGAAACACCACGCCCACCAAGGGGGGTGACCTCTCATATATATAGCCAATATGGCTTGAGTTACAAGGAAACAATCCTAGTATACAAGGTAAGCTATATCAGCTATGCAAGGTAGGCTAAATCACCTATACAAGGTAGGCTACAATCAGTCAGCTATACATTTCCTAATAAAAAGGGTATAAGAACCCAACAGCAAAAACACCACACAACACACACTCACACACATAACACTACACCACAGCTACAATTTGCTGACAAACGTGCCAGTTGAAGGACAATTACTGTTGGCAGTATAACAGTATTGTACTATGTGCATGAAAGACAATTGCTGTTGTTATTCTATTTGACAGTCACCTAGTGCTGGTCTCCACCTCAGTGGAGCACATTGCATGGGTGCACTAATAACTTGAGATCCATCCCGTAAAGCATATTCTTTGTTTGCTTAGTTTACATTTGTTATTCCATCTAGCCCACCTTTTCTTATCTAGGTTAGGCCAGGTAAACGTTGACCATTCAAATTCTTGAACCCTATAATGCTCAGAGAGAACTAATATTATGGGGATTACAGAAAATTCTGGAGCTTATGTTTGAAGGACAGTGCTCAATGGCATGTTTTAAACTTATATTATTAAAGTATCACATGGTCAAATACAAATCAAGAAGGTTGAAAACTTTGAGGCTTATGTTGGGCCTTATGATGATTGTTCATTTTATGGGAATTGTTGTTGCAGTTACTTCTCCAACGGGATAATTCATAATAAATATATCAGTCTCTGTTGGTTCAGTAATATATTAAAGGCTTCAAAAATTTGCTAAATGCCATCACATAGAGTCCTTTTTGAATCGCTAGGAGCATTCGGTTTGTCTCATTTCCTTTCTCTTAAATCACCCTCAGATAATTGCCTCGTATGTGCATGTTTTTTTAAATAGCACCCTTTCTTTTATCAAATTTTCCGAGAAGTGAGAAGATTCAATAAGGACCTGTTATGAGTTTGTGGCGAAACCAATTAAAGTTATTAAGCTTTGAAGATCATTCAAAAAGCTCAGTAGGCAAAACACAGCAGATACAGTGCACAAAACCCATGTCGGTACTGATGGTTACCCCTGTCTGGACTCTGTTTTGTTCTATGAATTTTTTATGTGGATATATGTTGTAAGTGCTCTAGCTTGCATAAAGTGGCATCTTCAGACCGGTAGATCCCACGCATTCTTCATCTGTAATAATGTTAAAGTTGCAATACTTTTGTCTTTTTAGTCAAGCCCCTCATGATTTATTTACCACCTCTTCTAGAATCAAGATTTGGAAAACCTGTTCTTCTTCCTATGAACAGGGTCGTCTTTTCTGGAGATATAATTCGCATTTTGAGAAGATTCTGATAAATTTCCTTCTAACAGAACATATTGAATCGGCATTACAACATAGGTTCTATCAGATAGAGGTTTTACAAAGTACTAGGAGATCTTTAAAGCTATGAATCTGCCCCTATTGTTACAGTTGAAAGTATCACATGTTCTGATAGTTCATGCTATTGGGCAAATGTTCTGTGTTGTGTTATCGCACAATACATTGTAAGAAACTTTGGTATGAAGAAGAAATCACAGTTTGTAAGAGGGGGCTACCAGGTGAAATTGTCACATCGCCTGGAAATCTGAAATTTCAGTTCCCAGCTGTTGGAATCGTAACTGAAGAAAATTTTATTCCTATCCATAAGGACTAGCATGAAATATGAGTTAAATTTGTACCGAACCATTAGTTGTAAGCTTGTATTTTTCAATTTTGATACATGAATCTGAACATTAATTTGACTCATAGCATAGATGAGAATTTGTTTGAACATGACAGATATTCATCATGCTCCACCAAAAGATTGTCAATTCCATGCTTATATTTAGCCCACAAAGTTCTTTTCTTTGATTAACTAGTTCGTTTATCAAAAAAAGAAAAAGTTCAACCATCTTCAATTAGTAAGAAAATTTCTTGTGTGGGTAAATTTACTTTCTTCCAACTCCCTCAATTTATCTCTGGTTCTTCCTATAACTTGAAGGAAAATGCTTAGTATTTTCCAAAAGTATGCCTTGTATTTCCTGTTCAATTTCTCTTGATCAATAACCAGACAACTAGTTTCCTAACATTTGATGTATACTAGAATTGCCTTCTGCTATTATCTTGAGTAAAAAGAATCTATGTGTGAAGCTGATGCTGCTTCCAAGGGAATAACATGAGGGCATGGAACTTTGGGCGTTTGATTTTTAGTCTAATAATTTACAATTCCTCACAAATCAACTAGAGCAATTCACTTGACGATTCTGCTTTGCAATACCTGCATATACAGGAAGTCAATGGTATGAGAGTTTTAAGCGGAAATTTGATTAAATCTGTTCAGATATCTCTCAGCGCAGACTTACATTTCGTCCTGAAGCAGGGCTGCTTCAGTGCTGGATCATCTTCAGGAGGTTGCTGCCCAAAGATCATCTCACAGCTCATGTCCTCAAAATCTGAACAGTGGTAATTAATATAATAGACATAAGTACATACTATTCTGTTGCCCCTGATGTAGGGCTTTTTGTAACAGAACACAAGCTAGTACCCTATTTTGATCAGTTAAGTAGTAACTGCTTAACCATTAAGTTTGCTTTTGTATGATTCAAAAATAGAGATATTTTAGTCAGGTTTGAAACACTGATTTGCAATATATAAAAGTGGAGAAAGTAGTGAAGATAAGCTTGTAGATCTTAAGCGGTGCCATTAAGCCTACATTCATTGGCTTCTACAAGGGATAACCACTTGACAGGACAAAAGGTGGGCCTAGCAAATCCAACACAAATTGATCTCCAATTATCTGGACTGATGTCATTAAATGTCAACATCTTTTGACCTAAAACAATGATCGGTGCAGTTGAAATATTTCACCAAGAATGAGTCAACATTGACAATAATTGCTTCTCGTAATGTTGCTCTGATCATTCAAACATGCTGGCTCTGTAATGTTAAGTCAAGGTGCTTGTACTGTACTCGGTAACCACTAAATTGTGGAGTAGTTTGAATAGACACTACTATCTCGCCGGTTGTTTCTGTTACTTGCAGTTTCCCACTAAGAATTACAAGTAGGAGCCCATTTTCTCTGTACAACTTGATTACAATTGCTCTACAACCTGCAAACATGTTGGTCCCACTGCAATCTTTTCTGCCCCCCAAATGGCAGCCTGTGATTCCCATGCCCAAAAGAGGCATAGTGCCTCAATTCAGAAGGTGCACGTGGCAGGATCATGAAATTAACATATCAAACTAACTTCTGTATTTTTCATGTGAGAATCTTGATGTGTTGCTTTCAGTGCTAAGATTCCATTTCAGAGCTAGTATGAAGAGTTGTGACGGCTATGGACATCTTACATGGGAATGAGATGTCCATATACAAATACTTCACCAGCACTACTTAAAGTGGAAAGGTCATATTCTGATTTTATTGTGTTTGGCGGCAGTCAGTGTAATGTTCAACTATAGAACAATTAGGCTAGTGACCAAGGAGGTTACAGTTAAGGTTTTGACACATTTTCTGACTTTGAGATGATGTCTACTTGACTGACAGTCCACTAATTTCTTCCCAACTATTCAGTGGCTAGAGTTGATTATTCTTATTGGATTCTAAAAATTGAAGTGTTTACGCTTTTTTACTCATTGACATGTTTAGTCTCTCAGGCTATCATCTCATGGATGAGAACAAATATAACTTACTGGGCGACATGTAGACAGCCGTGCCAAGTGAATCTTGGATGAACTTCTGGCATGGGATCTTGCAAAGATTTGTGCACATCCCAACACAGTTGGTGCTTTCCAGAAATCTGTCAGAGTAAGATAAGGAAAGGTCAGGAATTCCACAGTACCACTATCCTGCTCTTCATTTTTTGATATACCTGTACCTCGCTATTTTTTTTTCTAGATTGTTTTTAAGGGTAGTTGCACTGCATGGGTAGGATTGTATATTGCACTAGCATGTACTTTTGTCCTTTTTTCAATTGTATCCCTATTTATATAGCTAGTTTGTGGAGTATGAGTAGGATTGCCAGTTTGCCACAATTACGACATGGGCAGTACATGTTGCATTTCAGCCTTAGTTGCTCCATACCTTTCCCAAGTGGTTTTACTTGAGTAAAGATTGACATATTTCAAAAGGTTTATGCTTAGCTAATTTATGGTACAGATTCATAACATGTCAATCCCACAAGAGCTGATCATGTTTAGATAGACCTTAAGAATATATACTAGCTATGAAGTGCTGAGACCTAGAAATTGTTTGACCAATATATGATGGCACATCTTTGCAATAGAATATTTTCGGTTTAGTTATATTCTTACATACTAAACTTATGAAATCAAATGGTTTCTGGATGACCAATGGATTACCTGCATTTGGGGACGTAGACCACATTCTTCTCTTTCTTTCCATCAACCTCCGATTCCCTGACCTTGCATTTGTTCAGTGACACAATGATTACTCATGCAACTTTACAAGTACTGCTGGGGATGTGTATATGTAAGGTTGCAAAAAAGAAAACCAATATTGGAGAATGTTCCATCCATGACTGCATCTCCACTACTATATGCACTAGACGCTCAACATGTATTTGTTCTTAACAATACTCTGTTTCAGGCTATTACTTTGTCATTCCTGAATAAAACTATTACATGGAGGAGAAAGGGCGCCTGAACAAGAAGAGCAAATATTATGTGTAAGTGTATATATTATACCTCACATGGTCCGACGAGCCAAGGAAAGAATATGGTTGTGAAGGCCGCGAAGTACTCTCGGGAAAATCTCGAAGGCGGCATCATCACCTTGATCTGCGCAACAGAACAAACTCTGTCAATCCAAGGTAAAATTAAATTAATTTACCTTCTATTCAAAGAATCTCTTACTTCCTAAGCAGTTCATATAGCTTCTGTTTTACTCTTGTCACTTTGAACAATAAAGGTTATATCTTTTTTTTTGAGAGAATTTTATCTAGGTAGAAACAATGGACATTAGTTTCGTGGAGCATAAAAATACTTGCCATTGTGAGGATGTAGCTGGGGAACGCGCGTTCCAGGGCGGTGGCCACAGTCTCCCACTGCTGATCAACCCTGAACAGCCCTGAGATGGTGAGGGCCGCCTCTATCAGGCCTTCATAGCCGTCCTTTCCATTCTTCATCCCTGCAAACACACACATCCACTGAATCCATGCTGGTAGGAGTATCAATCACAAGACTGTAGAGAAGTTAATTAACAAACAAGACGCTTTCCATGCCTTTTCCCCGCTGTCAGTGCAAGTGCCGCGAAAGGATGAGCAAATTGGGAGGGTCAGCATGTGGGAATTGGCCTACTAGGGTAGAGGCCACTGTGGGGAACAGTAAGTAGAGGACACCGTGGCAGTCACTGTGCTGACGGGGTGTCTGGTCCTGTTGCAGTTGATCTAGACCGTCCTTGTCAGATCCGACAGTCGAGGATCAAGATAATGCCGGCGTGGAGGTACAGCGTTCTACTACAGTTTTTTTTAAATATGGATTCTACTACAGCCTTAATTTGCCTCTTCAAGACCAGAGAATCTTCTTCCGGCTGTTCTAGCGAGTAGTGACTAGTGGGTTGTAAAAAATGCTTTAGTTAAACAGATATGAGATATGGGGTGGTTCACGCATACGTTGCTCCAAGGGACACTAGTCGCCTGAGGTCATACTGACAACCAAACACGTCTAAGTAGAATTGCGCACGCGCTTAGAGATCTATATGTAACAAATCCATAGTGTCAACTGAGGTGATTTTAGTTTATACCCTTGTATTTTTTTTGAAAATTTTTATACTTCTATTACGATAGGGTAAGTGGTTCGATCATTTCTACCGAAGGGGAAAAACAAAATCCGTGCTCGTTACGTCTTTTGAACGTTGACAACCATTTTAGTCCCTTGGGTATCATAGCACAAAGTAAAAAAGGTTGGAGGAGGAAACCCAAAATTAAGGATAGATTCAGCCACTACTAGATTCCTAGAATGCGCACCTCACACCTGCGCGAATCGCAGCTTTCGACCTCTCTTAGTTGCCGATATGCTGATGCACTTCCGTTTTATTTGTTGCAATTTATATTTATATTATCTTATTGTACCTCCTATTCCTATCGAATGAATTAGGAACTTCTCGTTTTTTTTGGCTTAGTAACACAACAAACACTTACAAATTCCTTTTTTAAAAAAATCAATTGCAAATTTGCTTCTCGAAAAACACTTATAAATTCAGTACAAAAAAAAGAGAGAGGTTGAAGTAGTCATCAATACTATTCCTAGAAGTTGAAGAGGAAATCTATATGCCCGGGACAAAAAACTTAGCGTCACATCATGCCGTCGCTTACATATGGATTATCAACATCGACCATTGCTTCCTCGAAACAAAAAAAAAAACATCGATCCTTGCTATATAGTACATCTAGAGAATACAAACAGTGGCATAGTAAGTCAAATACTAGCACATCAAAAGAAGGCGCATATATGAATCCAAGGGGGTAAAAATACGACCGTTTAACAAGAAAAACATGTCTGTATACGCAGGGGAAATTGCATGGCAAATACGTACGAACAGTTCCTAAAAAGCATGGGATTATCCGCCGAGACGACTTTTGTCGGCTTTGGTTCATGCAGATTAAATCGCAGCCATGGAGAAACGCCATGGCTGGCTTTGCAAAAGCTTTCTTTCGATCATCCCAAAGGTGGCGAGAATAATGTGTAGGGGCGGCGCAAGTACCAGAAGCTTCTTGAAGGTTCCTGGACAGGTAGCCGATGGCCAGCTTGTCGAACCAGTTGTCGTGGTACACCGTCGTCGTCGTCTCCGTCACCGGTGGTGGCGGCGGCGCCGCCGTCACCATCTTCCTGCTGGCCGGCGGCGGCGCCGCCACGTCCTGCGGCCTGCTCGCCATGACCGCCCGCACGGTGGGGAGGCTACGCTTCCTCCTCGTGTGGTAGCTCCGTTTCGCCAGAGAAGGCGCCGCCGATGACGACGACGACGAAGGTAGGAGTAGGGCGCCATGAGCGTGAGCGAGGAGCATGGAAGGAGAAGAAGCCATGGCGACCTCAATGTTTCTCGCTCTTTGCGTGTGTAGTATAGTAAAGTGTGACAGAGGTCAGAGGAGAGAGACGAGAGGGAGGAAGAAGAGGGTGCTTTTGTTGTTGTAATATAGGGCGGGTGTGGTTTGACTTTTATATATTGAGAGCGAGGGGCGATTTGCAAATTGTGAGGAAGTGCCCAAATAGCAGGGAGGCGGCATCTTTGCTGTGGTGGGGCTCGGAATCATGCATGTCGTAGCTTTATTTTTTTTAAATTTGCACCTAAGATTTCGATCAAATGGAATAATAATTTATACGTATACGGTATACACACACTGTTACACGAGTGAGCCGGAGTGAAACATGTGAGGGTGCCGGGACATATATATCTGGAAATATTGGGCATGCATGCTAGACGAGACCTAGTAGGATGATGTCGGGATGTGGAGGAGGGGATGCATGTTTTGCACTTTTGCTTGATTATTGAGTCACCTTGGCCTACCGTACCATTTGATTCATGATGTTATTTTTTTTCGAAAGAGATTCATGATGTTATTCAAGTGGAAGAAGAAGAATGGGTTGCCATGACGTCTAGTTTTCCTTGATGATCAAATCTCTTGCGGTCTTTTCGAAAAAATATCCATTAATTTACCTTATTGACAAGTTTACCATGATGATCAAATGGTTTTGTGGTGCTTTCCAGCTACAAAGGCAAAAAGAAAAAAAGATTATTATGCATTCTCTTGGCTGTGGCTCGATTGTATGCAGATAAACAAAAAACAAACACAACCCCGCACGGCCACGCCCCCACATCCCCATATAGATCGACAACAAAACACACATAAAAAATGGTGGACACATGTCTTCCAACAATTTGTACAAGGGTGTGGATAAGATTAGAGTGAAGATTTGAACACTTACCTCGGCTTCACCCCCACCAAATGGCAGTTTCCGAGCTATGCATATATATACTGGGTCATACGTTTCTCACATATGATGATAATAAGAATGGACAAATGACTTGTCTCTATATTACTTTTGGTTTTTACTTAGCAACAAATCTTTCATTCTTTAAAGGTCCGGACCGCTCCCTGCCATAGATTTAGGATAAAACTACAGTCACCAACTAATTTGGGAACTACCATTTAGTATATAATCCAACTAGTAGGACATGCTTGTTCTTGCTAAACAAGGTGATATTGCAGTAATCTGACATCGAGCTTGTAACACATGGATACTACAGTTTTTCTTGGAACACATTATAACTACTTCTGAATTTTTATGATATTCAAGGTGCAACGTTGAGGTGGGAAAAAAGAATGAGTTTCCATGGCATGATGAATGAGTTACCAAAACGCCTAGTTTTCCTTAATGCTCTAATATCCATCGATTTACATACCTTGTTAGCTAAATTTAGACTCATAGGATAAGAGTTTGCATTATGTGGATATGGATATATAGACCGTATACAGATTGGCGTGGATAAGGTCAATCGGTATCAAGATTATTTGAACCCCTGACTCCACCAGATGGTGTCTCTATAGCCTAATACCAGTTCATAAGTTTCTCAGAAGGGATGGCGAGAATGGA
This sequence comes from Echinochloa phyllopogon, assembly GCA_033239725.1. NCBI lineage: Eukaryota > Viridiplantae > Streptophyta > Magnoliopsida > Poales > Poaceae > Echinochloa > Echinochloa phyllopogon. Next base: position 32,943,799 of record BTCW01000008.1, on the reverse strand, counting down.
CAAGAGACCTGTCTCTATTGGCTTCAGGTTTTGGCTTAGCAACCAATGTTTCATTTTCCAATTGGACATAGAGCAGAGAAGTTCAGATACTCCAGGAATGCCATCATTTGCTCGGTAAATAGTTCGGTGCAGTCATATAGATTTGGGATAACAACAACTGAGTTGGAAACTATCGGGTACTATAATTCAACTAGTAGGACATGGTTGGCTTAGAAAACAAGGCAATAATGCAGTGATCTGCAAGAGAGCATCCTTCTGAAGATAGATTTTTAACTTGTGAACCAACTTAGACCATGTATATAATATTTATACTCCCCGATCAAAAAATACTGACTTTCTTTTTTCTTTGTTTTTTCATGGTTGCAACTTTGAACATTATTTTCTATGAGAATGTAGTAATAATATTTAAACAGTGTATGGAACTACAAAGTGCATTCCCTTCAGGACAATTTGCAAACATGATTTTTTTTTTGTTCTCATACCAAACATTGTAAAAGCTATTGACGGTCGAATTTTTCAAAGCTATAACCGGATCCTAGTCGACACGGCAAGTATGCGTGAATGGATGTTTAGGTACCTACCTTATATTTTTCCAACAAATACCAAACGCATAGTCGATCTTATTAGGCTCTTATTAGGAGACGGCCTTTTGTTTCTTGCCTGAAAGAAAAATCACATATAAGAAGGGTACAACAGAATGGGACCTTTTTTCTTGAGAATTACACGGTACAACGCAGACGCTCACACACGCACGCACGCATACTCACCCCTATGAATACACGTACGCAAACCCTACCTCTGTGAGCACCTCGGAATGAGACCTCTGCCACCGCGTGGAACACGTGGTTAGCAATCTTTCGAATTTAAACTCAAAAGAAAGCAGGGACCTCTGCTGGAAAATGGTAGCATGTTGTCAGAAATATCAATCGTTGCTGATGTATTGCAGCATGAGTGTACGTACTGCAATTGCATCATATGGCTACTAATTGTAAGGCTCTTCTAATTTGCCCCTCATTCTCCGGTTGCTTCATTCTCGGGGTACACTGATGCAACAGCCTTCATTCTCCGGTTGCTTCAAATATCACAAACCTTAGACGCATAATATGCAGAGTGACATCACTGTAGTGTACGGTCTCAGCAGCCAGGCCAATCATTCAGTGGTGCCGCTGCTGTTGTGCTTGCTGACGGACATTTCTGCCCACCAAGGATATAACGACTGGTAAGAGACCCTGGAAAGCCACTAGACGAAGACAATGAGGGGCAGAGTTGACACTTTTTTTTTTGACAAGCACTCTCCAGGTGCTTAGTCGTGCGTACTTCGTAGGTATCACCACAAATATATCTCAGTAATTTCCGACTCACCTGCCACCATTATTGACGTACTTATGCCGAGTCGCTTGTATTTGTCCTTACAAACTCGGCTCAACTCATAACTTCTCTTACCAGAAGTGATTGCGCAACACGAATAAACTATTACTATTACCCATTTTCCATATTACACTGACAGCATAAAGAATCAAGGTTATGTATATCTTACATATTCCTTAATACGTAATTTCGATCTAGGATTCTCTCTTCTTAAATAGGTGCAAAAGGTTGATGTACTAGTGGATACCAAGTATGCGATGAAAGTTTTTTCAACTCATGTGGAGTAGTTTGTTTAATGAAGAGTATTTAATGGACGGAGGGAGCAATCGCTACTCGCTAATTTCATCGCAGTTGACAATGGGGATCTGACTCTTAAAAGGAACCTCACCAAAAACCCGGCTCTCAAGTTATATTCCCCCAACGATACAAGTCAATCGGCGTGCAGTTTTGCTCCTCCGTTGACTACTTTTTCCATAGAGGAGATATTGTGTGGTTATATTCTGATTAGTGGCAGTGGACACAATTTTCAACATTTTGATCCACTATATACGCGCTTCATTCTTACAAAATATCACAAATGTTCCCCGACAGCTTCGCCTTTTGGGTGAATGACAACGCGTGAAGGTCAAATGTTCAATGCCTTCGATCGGATGCCATATATGGATTAAGCGTTCGACAAACTTTTTTCCCAACCAAAGAAAATAGATAAAACAACAAAGGATAAACAAGAGGGGCCTTCCGGCAAGACAGGGCCTTTGCTCCTCATTCGTACACTGATGCAACAACCTTCATTTTTTTGAATAATTGAAGAACCTTCATTCTGCCGTTGCTTCAAACGCAAACATCAAACTCATTAGCATTTCATTCTGCCGTTGCTTCAAACGCAAACATAAAACTCATTAGAACTCATACAAGCAGCGTGACATCACTGTAGCGTACGGTCACAGCAGTCCGGCCAATCATTGGGCGATCCCTGCTTCTGTTGTGGACTAGTAGTTGCTGACAGACATTTCTGGCCACCAGATGAAACCGACAAGGGGCAGAGTTGACACCGACGACCTTGACAATACACATCTTTTCAGGTCAGCTGCAAGTCACCTTCTCACCTTGACAATACACATATTTATCACTGTAAACCGACTGGACTCATAAAGCTGTGGCCCAAAGTGTTTGCACAACAAGAGTCAGATAAAATCCCTCATGTTTGACGGCATGCAAATTTCCTCCCTTTTCATTTTTTATATTCATCAGATTGGTTTGAATACAGATACAGTTTTCAGGCAGTTTTTCAAACATAAATAAACACTAGGGGTGGTGACAGCAAGAACAAACCCATCCTGCCACCTTCAACAAATCCATGGAAACACAGTCAATCCACGTCAGCTTGCCGTCGCCTTGCCAGCAACTTTCTGGGCGATCCAGCCCAGGCCATCGTACAGGCCCTCACCGGTGATGGCGCACGAGGCCTGAATGTGCCAGTCATGGTTCTTTATGCTGTGGAGGGAGAGGGCGTCGGTGATCTCGGCGGGGGACATGGCGTCCTTGAGGTCCTGCTTGTTCGCGAACACCAGGACCACAGCGCCTTCCAGGTCCGTGTGCTGGAGCAACCGGAAGAGCTCATCCTTTATGACGTTGATCCGGGCACGGTCAGTGCTGTCAATTACTACAATGACGGCGTGAGTTCCTCGGTAGTATGTTGCCCATGAAGTTCGTAGACTCTCTTGTCCTCCCAGATCCCACACCTGGTGCATTCAAGCATAATGTCAAAAAAGTATTGGGTTGTTCTTTGGCAAAAGATGCAATCATTTGGACCCCAGCCTAATATGGCATTACAACTCTTATAATAGGCAATGCATTTGAAAATGAACTTGTTTCCAAGTGAAACATGTATTGGCCACTAGCAGATTGGTCACACAATGCTAATACACATAACTGATATTGCTAAGAAACATAAAGTAAAGATATAGTGGATCCTGCAGCATGAAAGAACCAAAGACGTTATACTAGAGAAGTAACATGACAAACATCGGCACAACTATCAAGTTCACCGCAACTTGCAGCAAAATATATATTTCCAGGAGGCAAGTGTGTTGTACACAAGTCCTGTCTCAAGCATATTTAAATTGCAGAGGATTTGTTGGCATCTTTTTTATTAGCAAGTCAGGAAAACAGATGTTTTTGTTTCTTTCAAGAAAGCACAAAGTAAATGATTGTTCTGCTACAAATTGCAAAATAAAGTGGTACTTTGGCAGTACAAAGCTGTCCAATGTATGGGAATCAATTCTTTAAATTTATTTTTGTACTGAAGCAGTCAAAGAATATATTCTCTGACTATAAAAGTATGATTGCAGACATCCTAGTTTTGTTAACTGTTTTTGCACAGGTCAGTAGTTGTAATATGCGTTTTAGTCAACAGAAATTAAAACATCTAGAGAGTAACATGAGGACTCAAATCTTATAAGGCAAGCATGAGGTAAAATTCTTTCTTTACTCCTTTTTGTTACAAGTCCAATTGATTGCTATAAAACATGGTACAAGGAAGATCAGTTCAATATATTAAATTGACCTATTCTTTAGCCACAGCTGCATGCCTGCATCCACTCCCTGGAACTAGCACAATCATTCAACGCCTTATAAACCTAAAAAATGGAGGCTGAAGGAGCACACCGCAACAACAACAAAAAAAGAAAGATTAATTCCACTAGTTAAGAACTCGAGGTTGAACTCACTACAATGTGCCACCCAGCCAAATATGTCATGACAAGGTTTATTTCATTGGGTGCTAAATTGAGTTATGTGTCAGTGAAACAAGAAAGAGCTGTCTGCTTGAGCTAGAACAGAAACTAGAAATAAGATCAGAATAATCCCCACAATGAAACAGATAGAAACACTAATCAAAAGGTCCCTTGTATAAGCCACCTGGCTAGCCATCGCAGCTAAATTAAAAGGTTGAGCTAAACTGTTTCCAGAGTACAGATCATATAACCATAACTACTCAATACTAAATATAAAAATAAAAAACTACTCAATACTAAGTGTTGATGGATTCATGCGGCATTCACTACCAGCATCATACCAACACGCAAGCTAACCAGACCTCAGGTGACGCATTATTCATTCTACACATGGAATCCTCTCGTGCTCCCTCTAACACAGCCTCAATCAAATACCCACAATGGCTACGAACACAGCCTTACAGGTAGGACAATGAAAGACGCATCCCATTCCGTACCCAGACCAATGCAGTTCAGGACATCTCAATCTTACTACGAATTGTACATCAATCAAGCCATCAAGGTAAGTAATAAAAGGCGCAAAATTTCACCTTTCCCTCCACCTCTAGAGCATAGATCTTAATCCTATCACACAAACGCAGCAAGCCGCGCAGCGAATCCAGCCTAATATTGGGGATCGAGGAATCAATCTTACTACGAATTGTACATCAATCAAGCCATCAAGGTAAGCAATAAAAGGCGCAAAATTTCACCTTTCCCTCCACCTCTAGAGCATAGATCTTAATCCTATCACACAAACGCAGCAAGCCGCGCAGCGAATCCAGCCTAATATTGGGGATCGAGGAAGGATATCGATAGAGAGAGGGAGGGAACAGGGGCGGGCGGGGGGGGGCGGGGGGGGGGGGCTGACCTCGAAGCGGAGGTTCTTGAAGACGACCTCCTCGACGTTGCTGCCGATGGTGGGGGCGGCGGTGACGGCCTCGCCGAGGTGGAGCTTGTAGAGCGTGGTGGTCTTGCCGGCGTTGTCGAGCCCCACCACGACGAGCTTGTACTCCCGCGCCGGGAACATCAGGAACCACACGCGCGACATCCACGCGCCCATCCTCCCCGCCTCCCGCCGGGGCAAATCTGAATCTTGCGCGCGCCGGCGGTTGCTTGCTTGGTGGGCGGATCGGGGACCGGGTGCCCGGGGCCGGACCAACCGATCGATCGAACGATCTGCCGGGGGTACGGATCGGAGGAGGAGACCAGCGTCGCCGGGAAGGAGGAGGAGGAAGGAATCGATTGACGTGTCGAGCGAGCGGTTGGGGTTGGATGGAGATTCGATCGAGCTCCTGTCTGTGCCAAGAAGTTTGGTCAGCCGTTGGGACTTGGGAGAGGGAAGAGAACCTGCTTTAGGGCCGGGCCGGGCCGGGCCGGGCTGGGCCGGTGTCGTTTTTTTTCTCTTTTCTTTTGGATTTTAGATCGCCAACGTATCATTATTATGTTGAGAATATGCTTCTCTATCTATTACCTAGGTATAATAATAAAAGAAGAATACTATAATCTTTAGTGAAAGTTTTTTTATGAAAAATTTGCGCCTAATGGCGTATTCTAAAGCTTCTATTCCGTATGTCCAAGCCTTTTGACAAATTTGAATATGGTGAAACACACTACACATCCTTAAGTGTCCGATCCTCAAGCTACGATTTACGCTGAGTAAACTTTCGAAATTGTATTTTTGCATGGTTCTAAATGAGAGCGATGACCTGTATGACAAACATGTTGACAGGAACATGACTAACTTAACTTGAGAGCTTCCTCGTACGTGTTTTCGAGTTTGCACCTTATGGTGGCTACAAGTAATCAAGCGTCATAACTATATACAGATATCATTTTCCAAAAAACTATATACAGACTAGGTAAGTGCCCGTGCGTTGCTACGGGTACGGTACATGGAGCAAAGATAATAGACCATACGAAAAATTCAATTTTGACGGTTATAAGGTCGCACCGAAGTCTATGAAAGTACATGTGGGTGGCCACGGCAATGGCACGACCAGACAACGACAATCCGCAAAGATGACTACTGATTTTTTCTAAGCGTCAGATGGTGGTTGAGATGCATTCAGAGAAAGACACTACTTCATATGTACATCATGAACGAGCAATAATATGTCAAGTAATATGTCAAGCTAACACTACGAATATAGCAAACACAGTTAAGTGAATTATTGTAATTGGTTCTCAACTCATTCATGTGTCATGTGTGCCTTCAGAAGATCTCCACACGCCAAAGCATATAAAAAACGAAGAAGAAACATGAGTCATTGAGACACCGTGCATGTTGTAGCGCGGTATTTCGATGTGCATGCACATACATTTTTGTGGATGAGCTCCTCCATCCAGATTCCAGACTTCCACTGCCATCCACCTGTGTGATTGAGATTGCAGGATATAAGCTCACAATTCAGAAGCAAGAACCACCTAATAGCAACAGCTGTATAAAATACCCATATGTGCACCTTGTCTACTGATCCCTTGCCTATGGTAGCCCGCTGGCTCCTCCTCGTCCCACGTCATTGCTGAGGCGCTAGCGCCGAGCTCCGTGATCGCTGACATAACGAAGGTAGCAGCAGACATATTCTAGTGGTGCTAAAAAATGATTTTGAAATAATAGGAGTGTCCTATCAGCTTTATTCTAAATATTCAAAGGTGGAGGTGCTACATGTAAAAATTTGCCGTATAAACATCTATCCATAATTTTGTTTCTTTTTCTTTTGAAAGCAATAATAATTTTGTTTTTTTAGGGCAAATCATGAGAGCTTTATTAATTAATTGCAGGGTTACAATCTTTTGCAGCTGCTTCCATTAACCAGTTCGGGAAACAACCGCTCCAGTATAGTGAAGGGACGCCGAGGCCATACTCGCACACAAATGAGCTGCCTCATTGCCCTCCCGGTTTACAAAAGAGATATCAAACAAACAGAAAACCCTGCTACACTCTCGGATTTCTTGCCATAGACCTGCAATAGCACAACGACCACCCTCTTCTGATCGAAGCAGTGACACAAGAGCACGATTGTCGAGCTCCAGAATTACCTTCTCCACTCCAATCTCTTGGGCCAGTAGCACACCATCCCGCGCCGCCAATGCTTCACTTGTTATCACATCTGGAAGATGCTCGTAGAATCTTGCTGTTGCTGCCACAACCTCGCCTAGCCAGTTCCTCACAACAGCCCCACTTGCGCCCTCGCCGGTTGCCGATACAACGGCACGTCAGTATTAACTTTCACCCAACCCTCCAGTGGTTTCTTCCATTTGACGCGTGGACGTGGACCTGATAGTGTTTCCTTCGTCTCCAAACACATCATGTCCTCCAACATTGCCGCCACATGTCGTATCGCAGCACCGGGATCCCATCGATCACGTCCATTCCTCCTCCCATTTCTCCCAGACCATAATGACCATACACCACAAATAATCATGGTCGCCTCTGGTTGAGAGCAGCAATCACCTGCAAGCAAATCCTTCGCCCATGTACTCCTATGTAGGTCTGGCAGTTTTACCCCGGTAATCTCCTTAGCTGCGTGCCAGAATTGCTTTGCAATGGTGCATTCAAAGGCAATGTGAAACAACGACTCACCCTCCGCACCACAGACCTCACAGTAATCCTCTCGAGCTACATGCCTCCTTTTCAGTTCCCCTTTAGTTGGCAGATAATTATGAATTGCCCTCCACCAAAAGATACGAATTTTTGGTGGAATTTTTAACTTCCACAGCTTTTTTCACCATACCTTCTCTCCTGAACTGCTAGGTTTATCTGCATCAGCAGCCTCTCTTTCTCGCTGCTCCGCTTTCAATAGCCTGTAGCTCGAGCGGACAGAGTAATGGCCATGACGTTCATGCGTCCAGCCCAGCACATCAGTCTCCAACCGTACACCAGGCCTTATGTTCAATATTTCCTCAGCATCCATCTCTATAAAAGAGTCTCGTACTAGATCGGTATTCCACTCTCTCGTCCCTGGCAGAAACAACTCGTTTACATGTTCCACACGAGCATGCTCCAGCCGGATAGTAGGTCGTAGAGAGCGTAGTCCTGGCAGATAATAATTTTGTTTTTAGGTAGCATATATACATGCATACGGAGTAGTTGTGTACTTGTGTCTCCTCGCATTTTCGTACTACTACGCCAGTAGAATAGTAAAGGCAGAAAAAAAGAAAAAACAACAACACAAGGCAGAGCAGCCAAAGAAACACATGCGCGCCGTGCTTCCGTCGTTCAGAGATTGCCGCGGCACCGCCGGAGCTCCCGCGGAGCCCAGCGCATCTCGCCTATCGTAGCCCCCTGGTTCCTCCTCGTCCCGCGCCATTGCCGAGGCGCTAGCGCCGAGCTCCTATCGGGCAGTTACCTCACGCCGGAGGGCGAGAGAGGCGGCGGAACAGGGTCGCCCAGATCTCACGCGGCCAACTGCTCGACGAATTGCGGCGGGACGGCACCCGCGTCCCGGTGCGCGCGCTGAACGGCTTCCTCGCCGCGCTTGCGCGCGCGTCGCCGTCCGCCGCCTGCAGCGATGGCCCTGCCCTAGCCGTCACTTTCTTCAACCGCATGTCAGGAGCTGCCGGACCAACGGTGGTGTCGCTCTCATTGCACACCTACAACATCCTCATGGACTGCTGCAGCCGTGCGCACCACCCGGACCTAGCGCTGGCCTTCTTCGGCCGGCTTCTCAAGACAGGATTGGGTGTCGATCTCATGACGTTCAGCAACCTCCTCAAGGGCCTCTGTGAAGCAAATCAGACAGACGAGGCTCTGGAGGTGCTGCTTCACAGGATGCCCAAGTTGGGTGTTGTGCCTGATGTTGTCTCCTACAGCATACTTCTGAAGAGATTCTGCGACAACAGAAATAGTTTGTGGGCATTTGAGTTGCTACAGATGATGGCCGGAAAGGGAGTTGGCTGCTCACTCGACGTGGTCGCATATAGCACTGTCATCCATGGCTTCTTTAGGGAGGGAAAAGTTGCTGAAGCATGTGATCTGTTCTCTGAAATGATGCAGCAGGGGATTTCACCTGATCTGCCAACTTATAACCTCATTATCGATGCACTGTGCAAGGCCACAGCAATGGACAAGGCTGAAGTGGTCATTCGGCAAATGGTTGATAAAGGTGTCCAACCAAATAGCAGGACATATAATAGCTTGATCTATGGATATTCCTCCAGGGGCCAGTGGAAGCAGGCATTCAGGATATTCAAAGAAATTCTACCAAATGTTGTTACTTGGAGCTCGTTAATGGCTTCCCTTTTCAAGCATGGAAAAAGCAGGGACGCTAGAGTTGTTTTTGACTCGATGGTAGCGAAGGGCCATAAACCTGATATTATCTCCTACCAAATTATGCTGGACGGGTATGCTACTGAAGGATGCTTTGTTGATATGACAGACCTCTTCAATTTGATGCTAGAAGATGGTATTGCACCTGACCACAGAATTTTCACAGTACTGATCAAGGGATATGCTAAATGTGGAATGCTGGATAGGGCTATGATTGTCTTCAATGAAATGAGGCAGCAAGGAGTGAAGCCTGGTGCGGTGGACTATTTGACATTAATAACAGCATTTTGCCAGATGGGTACAATTGATGAAGCTATGGAAAAATTCAATCAGATGATTGATGAAGGAGTAACACCCACTATAGCTACTTACCACTGCCTGATTCAGGGTTTTTGTACTCATGGTGGTTTGTTGAAAGCTAAGGAATTGGTTTTTGAAATGATGAGAAAAGGTATGTGTCCTGATGTTATGTTCTTCAGTTCAATAATAAACAACCTTTGCAAAGACGGAAGGGTAAAAGACGCACATGACATATTTGACTTAATTGTAAGTGTCGGTCTGCATCCTGATATTTATGTTTATAGTTCGCTGATGGATGGATACTGCCTAGTTGGCAAGATGGATAAAGCATTGGGAATATTTGATTCGATGGTGTCAGCTGGCTTTGAACCTGATGTTGTAGTGTATGGCACACTTGTCAATGGCCATTGCAAAGCTGGAAGGGTTGATGATGGGTTGAGTCTTTTCACTGAAATGTTGTGTAAGGGAATCAAGCCCTCAACTATCATGTACAACATCTTACTGGATGGGTTATTTCAGGCTGGTAGAACAGTGTCTGCAAAAGAAAGTTTCCATGAAATGATGGCGAGTGGAATCTCTGTTGACACTTTTACATACAACATAGTTCTTACTGGACTTTGCAAAAACAATTGTTCTGATGAAGCACTCACCCTTTTCAAAAAGTTATGTGCAATGAAGATTAAGATTGACATCATAACAATTAATATTATGATTGTTGCAATGTTCAAAACTAGGAGAACTGAAGAAGCTAAGGATCTGTTTGCTTCTATCCCAGCAAGTGGGCTGGTGCCGTCTGTTGTGACTTATGGTTTAATGATGACAAATCTTATTAAAGAAGGTTTACTGGAAGAGGCCGATGATATGTTTTCATGCATGGAGAATGCTGGTTGTGATCCCGACTCTCGACTGCTGAATCATGTGGTCAGGGCGTTGCTGGAGAAACATGAGATAAGAAGGGCCGGAATTTATCTATCTAAAATTGATGAGAGGAACTTTTCGCTTGATGCTTCTACCACAATGTTGTTGGTCGATCTTTTCTCAAGAGGAGGAACATGCCAGGAACACATTAGATATCTCCCCGAAAAGTATCATATTCTTGAAGGAGCAGGTCCCAGTTAATATGTTGCATGGGAGCTTAGATCACCACAAAATTCTCTTGGCTTGACTTGTTTGTTGCACGGGAAATTACATGCACGCTAAGAATCACTTAGATGTGAGGTTTTCTTTTTCTGTAACCTGTTGATCAAGGTGTAACACACTGACTGCATGCTGTGGAGATTGAGATAATTAAAGACCTCCGATAGGGAAGGTATAGACTTTGCTTTCCTACATCAGGCACACTGAATACGGGCATTGTACTAGTTATGCAAGGGCTTGATAAATGGGTGGTCAGAAAATATGCTTGATGCAAAAAACATGTTGAGATAAAACAGAAACCTGATCTTTTTCCCATTTCCATTTCCATTTTCATGTGACTGTATACTATAGGAGATAGTGGGGAAATGGAAATGAGAATGGAAGAAGACGAGGCAGAGCGCAGAGGTCATTGAAGAACCGGATCAAGGCCCATCTGGGCAACAAGTGGCCCAGTGGTCCAGAGCTCCCTTCACCTGGATGTGGTGACACGTGGGACGCCGCGACACGCACCACAAGCTCCTCCACTTCCTCAGCTCCACGTCAGCAGCGACCGGGCCCACTCCCCGCGCCCTTTTCTCCCCTCCACACTCTTCTTCTTCCTCCTCCTCGGCCTCCGTCCTCCCCCAGCACACTCCTCGAGTGGGAAGTAGGAGCCCGAGGCAATGGCGGCACCCAACGCCGCATCCGTGTCCCCGGCCACCGCCACCGCGCCGCGCCTCTCCCTGCTCCTCCGCCGCCGCAATGGCCGCGCCCGCGTCCGCGTCCGCGCGGCCGCCGCTTCATCCGCCGCCGGCTCCGGCGCCGGCGGCGGGGCCGGCGGGGGCTCGTACCTGGACATGTGGAGGAAGGCGGTGGAGCGGGAGCGGGAGCGGCGGTCGGCGGAGCTCGCGCGAAGGCTCCAGGCGCCCGCCCCCGCCGCCGGGGCGGAGGCGGCGCCCGCGGCGGGCCCGCCGGTCGACGTCGTGGAGCGGCGGACGGCGCGGTTCGAGGACCTGCTGCGGGTGCCGCGGGAGGAGCGCGACCGCGTGCAGCGCGCGCAGGTCATCGACCGCGCCGCGGCCGCGCTCGCCGCCGCCCGCGCCGTGCTCAAGGAGCCGCCTCCGGCCCCGGCCCCGGCACCGTCGCCGCCGCCGTCCCCGCCCACGACGCCGCCGCAGAGGGCCGAGGCGGCCAAGGCGGGATCCGGCGGGGGCAGCTCTGCCGAGGGATCGGATCGGGGCTCCCGGACGGCGGCGCCGGTGTCGCAGTCGGCGGAAGGTACTTTTTTTTCCAGTGGGTGCACGTGAGATTGTTTAAAGACCACTCCTTTGCCTCATCTCGTCGTGAGCCTTTTTAGCGTTTAGGCTTAACTGCTAAAGGAGCTTCCTTTTTAATCTCAGAGAGCTATAGGCTATAGAGTGCAAATAAATCATTATTTGAGCATTATATTGGATAAATCCCATAAAGAAAAATGGGTAACTGGAATATGCAGAATGAGGGATTTTTTTTGTCGATTGTTTATATGCTTACTTATGGAACTTGAAGGACAGTCGGTCATTGGTTGATGGACTCTAGACTGCCGAGTGGAACTAAGGAGGGATTATCTTTTAGCATGTGTATGGGTGGTGATGATTGTCGCTATGCGTATAAATGAATGGAAATTCTTGCAGCATTTGATTTGTGGTAGTTTGGATATCCTGTTTGCTCTATGGAAACAGCGATTGTAGGGCTACAATAGGGTGCGGGTTCCAGGGATATGTATTTTGTTTTGACATACATGCCTAATTAAGGAACACGCCTACACTTTTTCGGTTACTTTTAAATTTTTAGGAAACATGAATACTCTTTTTTATTTAACTTTCACTGAGACAGATCCCAAATTATCTGTGGCCCACTGGCAAGCCGATATAGCTGCCTAAAATTACTTCTAACTAACCAGAACAGTACTGGCCGATATTCCTAGACATATAGAAATTTGGGACAATTTTAGACAAGTTTGGTATCAAATATGAATCTCCTTGTTTTTCTCAAATCACTTGTGGTTTACTGTATTAAGTAAATATAACTAGAACTAGTGCTAACTTCTAAGCAACCAATACTCCTCTATATTAGCAAACTTTTTAGTCTATCTTTCCCATGATAAATTTGCCCATCTTTTTTCCTGAAGGATCATTTGGATTTAAAAAAAAACAGTTTACACTACTGATATGCTGCTTTTTGGAGTTTTCTGATCATAGGTGTCGTACACTTTCAAGGCATATCTAGTTGCCAATTACATCAAAATTGTCCTGTTTGTTGAACATGAAGGATATCTTTAGTCTTATGCAGTATGTTTAGCCATACATTTTACTTACCACAATGGCTTCCAGCTCCTTGAAACATAAGCTTCTGTTCTGACAACAATAATCTGTTCTTCATTCAGTGCCAGACTCTGGAGGTTCATCGTCTTACAAGCAGGCAAGTTCCAAGCTTGGCACTCCAGGTCCGGATTTCTGGTCATGGTTACCACCCATGCAAGTTAGCAGTAAACCAAAAGACAGCGGTACTACTTTAAAGCCATCCAAGAAAGTGGATCCCATGCCCCGTCAGCCTGATCTGTTGATGGAAAAGGAAAAATCTGCGGACTATTTATCACTCCCTTTTGAAACCACTTTTTTTGATAAGAAGGAAGATCGATCTCTTCCTCCCTTCCAGACATTTTCTGAGCCTGAGAATGTGGATTCCACGGTTGATATGGCTGCCGATGCAAAGGAGACATTTGAAGAACAGTTCTCGAAAAATGCAGCTGAGGCAGCTAGAGCTCTTAGTGAAACTGATGATAAATCAACCCAAGGAACACATCCAGATGGTTCATTGTGGTGGAAGGAAACAGGTGTAGAACAAAGGCCTGACGGTGTAGATTGCAAGTGGACCGTAATTAGAGGAGTCAGTGCTGATGGTGCTGTTGAATGGGAGGACAAGTATTGGGAGGCTTCAGATCGGTTTGATCATAAAGAATTAGGTTCTGAGAAGTCGGGGCGTGATGCTGCTGGCAATGTTTGGCGGGAATACTGGAAGGAGTCAATGTGGCAGGTAAATTGCTGCCATATTTGGTAGAACTATCTGTTCACTATATGCAAAAAACTTTCAATTTATTTTATGAAGTATTTGCAGTTGTAATGTATATTAGGATTATCTGCCTTGAGAAATTCACATATGTGACTCTGCAACTGTCCAGGGTTAACTATATTAACCTGTGCTAAGTAATCTCGTCCCTGGAACATGATTGAGTAATTTATTTTGATTTGTTTCAGGATTACACACATGGGGTTATGCATATGGAGAAGACTGCAGATAAGTGGGGACAGAACGGGAAAGGGGAGCAGTGGCAAGAGCAATGGTTTGAGCATTATGATTCAACTGGTAAAGCTGAAAAATGGGCCGACAAATGGTGCAGCTTGGATCCAAATACACCGCTGGATGTCGGTCATGCTCATGTTTGGCATGAAAGGTAAAGAACTTCCACTCTTTCAGGAACAACAAATTTCAGTGATCTTGCATCATGTTCATAATGTGAGTATGTGCTCAAACAAAAATCAAACCAAACCATCTTCTGCACTACAGGTGGGGCGAGACATATGATGGCAGCGGTGGCAGCACGAAGTACACTGACAAGTGGGCCGAGCGGTCGGAGGGCGATGGGTGGTCCAAGTGGGGCGACAAGTGGGATGAGCACTTTGATCCGAACGGCCATGGAATCAAGCAGGGGGAGACGTGGTGGGCGGGCAAGTATGGGGACCGGTGGAACCGCACCTGGGGCGAGCAGCACAACGGATCTGGGTGGGTGCACAAGTACGGTCGCAGCAGCAGTGGCGAGCACTGGGATACGCACGTCCTGCAGGAGACCTGGTACGAGCGGTTCCCGCACTTTGGGTTCTACCACTGCTTTGAGAACTCAGTGCAGCTCCGGTCGGTGAAGAGGCAGCAGCCGCCCCGAAAATAAAGCCCAAGGATTAGCACTATAATAGTAGTAATAGTAATAGATCTTCAGAGACATTTTGGTTGATGGCATAATCTGAGTAGCTGGCTGCTCGTCTCGCTCACATCCATCTCTAATTTTTGGTTTGCGCTGGTTGTACAATAACATGGCTGGTTTCAGCTCATGTGCTGTTGCGACAGTGAGTGTCGGAATGATGATGCCTGGACTGAGTATTCAGATAGACACGGATAGATAATAAATATATAGAAGTTCTACTGTACTTATTCTGAAACATTTGTATTACTCGTACAGTCATATTGTATATGCAGATTCTGGGTGACAGCATGTAGCCCAGACGCAGCTTAGTATCAAATGAGGCTGACGAACTTCTCTTCCCGAATCTGCTGGTGCTGCTTCAGCTGACCAGCTGAAGGAATTCGCTTCAGTGCCGCTGCATTTCACGCGAAGACATCATTCGATGAACTCCAACTGGATGTTCTCGTGACGTCTGCAACGGTGGTGTGATCCTGTGGACTCTGAACTTTGTGTCCACTTTCTGCTCCCGTGACCAAAACTGCCTCTCGTCGTTTCTCGGACTAGTCGGGTTTTGAAAGGTGCATGCATTTTCGCTCCTCAGTGATTGTCATTTAAGTTAAGTGAACCGTTCATTTTTTCTTTCAATAAATGCGGAACTTTTGATAACAAAAAATGCACAAGGACGTTGTACAGGGCAATGAATTCAGCTGAGACTGAGTACCATAATAATATTTGCACTCTGATCTTATATCTTGCCCCAGTGAAGGGGCACTTTTGGTTGGTATTCTTTAGCAGCTACTTACGCAACGGCTTCTCTTCCTTTGCAATTATATCTACGTTGCTGGTTACACATGCATTTCACATATGCTCCTATGCACTGTTTCATGTCAGATTTACAACATGCCAGATGACGCAATCAGGCTTGATATCTACAAACATTCACATATTTTTCTAATAAAACCTGTGTTAGAAGATTCACTTGGAAGACCTGGTCTCTCAAGGGGCACCGAATGGGTGATGTTTACACTTGGAAGACCTGTGTTAGATATTCTATCTTTTCATCGCCTCTGCACTACGGTGGCTCCTGGAAGTAGGGATGATTTAGTGCTTCATCTGCACTTAGGCGGTCCTCCTGCAAAATATAAGTGTTGATGAAATAGGAGGACATCAAGGAAAAGCAAAGAAAATTAATGTCATAAGATTAAACCAAATCAAGATGTCACTATTCTCCTCTTCTGTATCTACTATTCTATTTCTAACTGAAAGAACTGTTTAGAAGAATTGTATGGCGGGGGGTTCAAGAAACTTACAGGATGCCACACCAGTAGCTGGCGTGCAAGTCGCAGTGCCCATAAATTAGGAAAGCTGGAAAGCATTAGCAGTATTGGGACTAATTAGATAAGAAAATGATGGTCTAAATATTCTGAGACAGCAAAAAATGTTGGCAAGAGAAAATGGGCCCACCCAATTTTAAGAGGATCTCTGATCTTCACTTGATGTGCAAATGATTCTTCAGAGCATTTCCATGAAGCTAACCCAAATTGACCCTTAAATAGAGAAAGAAAGACATCATCAGTTGGTGCATAAACTCCTGGGAGCTTTAGCTATATTAACTAATAATTACAGAGATGCAAATGCAATGAGTTATGTTTCATTGGCTACTGTATGCCTTTTCTTTTTAAGTCCCGTAAAATGAAATAAGAGGACAAAACCCAACAAGGCCCAACAAGGCAAAAACGAGCATGAATCCATGGACATGATGATGTGCAGATGCACGGAGTAGGTCAGAAGGCTGACACCACCAGAATCAGCCAATAATCATGAGGAATTTCGGTTTGGATGAACTTGACTGGGATTGGACTGGAATGGCCAGGACGAGCAGGTACACAAATTAAAATAGTTAATAAAATCACTAATTTTTTAAGTTTGCTTTAAAATTCATGCGGTCTTTATAAAGAGCACTTCTCATGAAACAAAGCAGCAGTTCTCTCATTTTTCTCCCATTCTTTTAAAAGAAACTAAGAGGTTGCACAGCCACACAGGATCATATCAGTTCAACTGCAAGTTGATCAGCAGATAATGGGGTTTCTGCACTAACCTGTTCTGTGCTTCCACTGCCATGTGTTGAAATCCCTGGGACTAAAATACACAACTCCATGTATGACCTCAACCTAACATCAAAATAGAGAAGGAATGTTATGCCAATCATTTTTACTCAAGAAGAGTATTATACATGTCTTTACCACCACACTGGTGTTTAGAAAGTGCCCAAAACCAGATAAATTGAATTATGCCAATGTGGCATATCAACATAGTGAAACATCAATGCACCAGGTTGCCTATATATGAAGTTTTCAGTTGGGTCATTAAGTGGGTCAAATTTCTAGTAATGAAATGCCATCAATTTATTTTCTTGCCTAGAAAAGAAGACGGTGGCCTTTATATGGTTTTCGTTAGTACTGCTTTTTTGGGATAACCCAAGAACCATGCAGGAAATACGCACTGTATATTAATTCAAATCTCAAAAATATCTGTAATATCCTTAAGCTTGGCAAGAGAAGCAGAACAGCAACTGTATCAGCATTGCTAATACATATTACACACAGAAAGATAAAAACATTGTCTCACTTGTATGCAAGTTCCTTTGTTTGTTCACTCCACCCTTCCAGACGCTGATCCATTAAAATACGTGTACGGTCGCTTATCTGAAAAACATGGGGAGAACCCACTATCAATTCCAGCATCACAACTCCAACACTCCAGATATCATACCTGTAAATAGTTAAAATGAAAACTTCAGTAAGTTGCTGTCGCAGTGGAGCTGTTTGTACTAGCACATAACAGCATTCGTTAAGTAAAAGAAGTGGATAAAAGGGACATACTTCAGTCTTGCACTTTTTGATCCTTGAAACCAGTTTGAATTAAGGAGTGCCTCTGGTGGAGTGTACTCAAAAGTCTGTTCAGCTCTGAAGTTGTTGTATACAGGATTGGATTAGAATGGCTCAAAACAAGTTGTTGTAGTAGCATGCAACCCAAGTCTATAATGTCTTGTTCAAGAACAAGCACATGGAAAATATTTTCAGAAAAACTCTCTTATATCCACATGTTGCTAGACAACAAAAAAACAGGCAAATATTATTCCAAACACTTGACCTCGGTGTAAATGTATAATCCTCAGCCATGCAGAGCTATATAAAACCCTAATTAAAAAAAACAAGTTCAAGAATCAAACATGTCCATCAGGGAAGAAAACCACTTGAATTGGTAAAGGAAGAACCTACTTTACAATGGACCACTGGCATGGGTGAGATAAATTAGTAGGACAATGAAAAGACTTCGGAAAATCTAAATAATGAACCCTTGAACCTATTAAGAAATTCAAAGAAGAGACCCTAAATTATACCTGATCCTAAATCACATAATTCTACAATTCAAATAAAAATACCAATTTTATGCTCCAACCATATACTAATGGAAGGAGAGGAAAATGATCACCCACCGAGTAGGCCCTGAACCATAAAGATGCTTCAATGTGTAGTCATCAATGGCACTGCCGAAGTCAATCAGATGCCTGTGTACAAAATGTTATGCTTTATTAGTAACAGAAGAATGCAGCATCCTTCTCACGATTTGAAGACAGGCAAAGGTGACTATTGCAGTTTGAGAAAACATCTCAAGTTAGAATCTCAATTCAATAAAAAAGACACCAAGTGAAGATATGTGGCATCTAATTGCTCTAATCTCTATTTGATCTTATCATTTTGCTCATCAATGAAGATTAAGATAAATGATAAACAAAATATTACTCATAATTGAGATATTGAGATCCAAGAAAAACAGAAAGACAACAATTAATTAAAAAATTGTGAATTGCAATTCCTATTATATTTCAGATATTTAGGTCTAAATTGATCTAGCATTAAGTTACAGTTTTATCAAATACTTTGCTGAAGTATTTGAAATAGCTCAACAGTGCAGTTATGTGAATTGATAAGGATGAGACCGCTCTTGGTTATTTCATGCTTTCTAAACAGTAGAGCCCTTTCTATAAAAACTAAAAAAAACTATTTAGGCAATAGAGATCCTTAATTTTAGAAGGTAAAACCTGGCCATAACCCTACTGCTACAGTATATACTACTGTTCGGAGCCCATATTAAGAGGCAGAGCTAGACTGAAATACGAATTGGCTCCGCAGCTGCAAAAGCGCCTCAGCCACTAAAATCAGCTATGCATTATGACCAATATTTCAGCAGCTAATTTGTTAAAAGAGAACATGTAGGTACAGAAAAATATTGAATCTTACATGTTCAGCTTATTTTGCTTTGCTTCAGATGGAACCTCTCTTAGACATTTTCCAGTCTCCACATCCTCAAAGCAAATGATCATGTTCTCTTCCATGGCGCAAAATTAAACAATGTTAACATGACTAGTTAATAGATGTTGTCTAGAGAGAAAAAAAGGATTAAAGAAGTAAGAGAAAACAAGGAAAGAATAGGTGCAATGCAATTTGTACCAGGTTTGATATCCCTGTGAGTGATATTACGATCATGACAAGCTTTCAGTCCCATCAGCTAGAAAAGTGAATAACTGAACATAAGTAAATATCCATGATTAACAATAAGAGGTAAGCCGTAAGCAACTTGCTGAACTATTGTTGCTCTTTATATTTTTAGATTATTGATGATGTCTTAAATCTAGAAAGAGCTAAAAAGACAAAGTCCATGTGAGAAGCGACCAAGATGCATACATAGCATTTGGTTCACAGGAGAACCAGAGTCAGTGTAAACATACCAGCTGCCATAAGAGGTTTTGCATTTGACTTTGCCCAGCTTTTGTTGTCCTTAACCAATACCACCACTTTGATGGGTGCAGAACTTGAATATGCCTAACCCTCTCATTATTGTTGCCAGTAACTAACTTTGTTTCTTCAGCTGTATATATCAATTTTGATAATGAGCGGCCTTCATTATTGTACACAAGCCAAATTTCCCTTGATTCTGATTCAAAAGATTCTATAAACCTAGCCACATGCTTGAGTGGTTCTTCAGTAACTGACATGTTCCTTTCTAGAATGGTATCAGGATCCGATTGCACGCCCATTGAAAAGATAGTCGATGATGATTCTGTCGTCGACAAACCTTCAAGAGTTCTGGAAGCATTTGAAAATAATTCCCCAAAGTATTTCTCTCGCAATCCACTCAAGTAAGCAGCATTTCCCCTCTCCACCTGCAGTTTTTCGAATCAAGTCTAAGATAGGACAATAAGACTCTTCTAGTCTTCTAGCATCAGTACTTGTTTTATGGAATCAAATTTATTTTACATGTTTCCTTCGTGAGAACAACAAAATTGCTCGAAATACAAAATGGGTTTCATAAAATCCATAAGTAATTGTGTTTACTGTACACCTAACCTCAGAATAATCAGCTAAACATGGCAGAATCACAAATAACCTGAATTGTAAGTAGAATCACAAATAGCCTAAATTGTAATAAATTTACAAATCCTAAACACAGTAGAATCCACATAAAACTTTCAGCTTGAACATCAGCAATTCTATGAATTCTTGGGCACTTTCCCAGCTTCGAATGTAGCTAAAAGAAGCTGAAATGCTAGTTTCGGGACTGAACCACACCATTGAGTACCTTTTTGGGGATGGAAAAGATATAACTTCCCTTCTTACATGCAATTTTTCAGTCAGTTTTCTTTAAGTCATGGACAACTCTTTTCCAAGTGGAGAAATGAATCCCCCTTCACCACAACCCGTGTCATGATGTAATAGAGAAAAATGCTTATATGTATGATCACAAGAATATTTGAAAGGTCGCAGGACACAGTGCTTTTAATGTTTTCTAGGCAAGGGCTGAGGTAGTAAGCAAGGGCAGCTTGCCCTCTAGGTTGCCCGCAAATGCTCCTCCCCTAATGCATGCATGTGCGAAAGGGCCTCTAGCTGAGTTGGTTAGATGGCCTCAGTAGCACTCCTCAGGTCCTGGGTTCGACTCCCCGTGGGAGCGAATTGCAGGCTGGGGTTAAAAAAATCCCCTCGTTTGTCACCACATCAAAGCATAGGTCAAGGCCCGGCCCAGGTCGTAGCCGTGGTTGTTTTGGGCACTCCTACCGGGGGTAGTTGCAGCAGCCATCAGCCCAGTGGGTCGTCTCACAAGGGTTACGGGCCCCTATGTAAGGGTGGGGCAAAGGTTCGGGGGTTTTCTCGACCTGCGTGAGAAGGTCTTCTTCTTAAATGCAATGCCCGGGGGGCGGCTTGCCCCTCGCAGGTCGAGTTTTTGTAATGCATGCATGAGGAGGCTCTGAGCTGCTAGATGTGGGGGTGGAGGGGGGGTGGGGGGGTGGGGGGGGGGGCATTTTCAAGATTACTACTATTTAACCCTAATACAGATGTGGGGGGCACGCAGGGAACATTATATGACATACAGACAAGCAATTCGTTGATGCATAAAGTATAATTTACCATTATGCGCTTCAGTATGAATAAATCACCATCTACTGTGTCCGAGACATGATCTTCATCAGATGACATTGTGTTTGAATTTGTACAATTATACAAGTCTGATTTAGGTATACTGGTAAAATGTCGAGATTCCTTATGCACATCTATATCTTCAGAGCAATTCCAGTGAAATGCCAACCAGACTTCACCATATGAACCACGATCGAATCTTCTCTTAAGCTTGTACCTGAATATTGTTTTGAAAAAAAAAGGAAATCTCATTTTTGTGGATAGAAGACTTGATACCATGAAACTGCACATTATTCCAAGCAATGTAGTTGAATAATGTAATGCTCATCTACTACTTCATCTAGGGGTCATCGTGCACATTCCAGGGAACAACTATAGCAAAGTCATCAGACCAAGAAGTAGTCCTTGCAATATCTCTTCAATTTAGGATTGGCTTATTATTGCACTTCACTCAAGGATAGTCATTTCATAAATGTTACAATAAGATAACAGAAAAATCTTTAGCTTTGCAGTTTACCCCTTAAACATGGTCCTCCGTTTTGGATAAGCAGTGAATGTTTTGCATAACATCTGGCAAGAAATTATACCTACACTTAGAGCATGCAACTGCATAAATTTCAACATGGCTCAAGGTTGGTAAGCATAAAAAAAGTTTGATATTCAGTGCACATAGATTTAAGTGATCCATCCAGTGAACAAACAGAGAACCTAAACTTGAATAACTCCAATAGATGATATCCAGATACGCTAAGCATAAATTATCTCGAAAAGTAGGCACAAAAGGCTATCCAAAAGCAAATATTGCAACTACCCAGGAACTTTTCCTTGTAATATGTATTCAGAATGTTCCTTGAGAAATGGAATAGTACCTGAAATCTATCTTGTTGCCAAAGGAGTGTGAAGCATTTGATTTGCTTCCATTATGAGGAAGGGAGTCAAGTAAACCAAAAAAATTTGAAACTGCTTCGGGACCATTGCACTGCCCAATTTCACCATCTCGATGACCAAGGTACAAACAAAAGTGTCTGTCCTTGTATTTTTCAAGATTACCTGCATACATTGCAGGAGGGAGCAACTGAAGTCATGAACAAGATAAGGACACTATCAAACAAGTCGAGCATTACATCAGAACTTCACAGGCCTGTCAAGCACCCAAATCCAGTTATTTAGCTGTTTCTAAAAGGTGCCCAGATAGGTGCTGGACCAAATATAGGTAAATAAAGAATACTGTCTTAGAAGAAGATTATTTAAACAGAAAGATTGGATGATAAACCATTCGAACAATAAGGTTAGGGCCTGTTTGGTATAGCTCCACCTCATAGAGAATCACTTCACAGAATCAGCAGAGAATCACTTCACAGAATCAGGATAAGCTACTTTTTTCAGCTCCCAGTCCCTTAGTTCATTTTAGAGAATCACTTCACAGAATCAGCTGAGAATCACTTCTCTCTGGAAAACTGTTTGGCAGAGCTCCTCTTGGATTCACCAGAGAATCAGTTCTGGGAGCTCTACCAAACAGGGCCTTACATGTTCCAAAAAGCTAGCCCCACAGGAAAAAGGATCAAATATAAGGATTTTTTGCTGAAAAAATCTTCCCAGGAGCATCTAAAAACATAAAACTAACCATCAGAATATAAAGCAGTCTCAGCTGGTATGTGATTTAAGTCATGGACTTCTTCACGCTGGTATGCTTCCGGTACCCTAAATATATAGTCCACATCTTCATCCAGACTCTCAGATAAGTAGAAACAACCGAGTCTCTTAAGTTTTGCTTCAACCTAATTTCAGAAGAAGCAATGGAACTCAAATAGCATCATCCAACTCATCACAAAAAAACAGAAACTGAACAAGAAGCTATATGCTAAATGAAACAGATATAGGAACAGAGATAGATTCACAAAGCATAAAATTGTACAATACATTGGTTTCAATTGGTAAATCTAACTTCCAAGATCAAAAGGTTGCTATATTCCTCACTTACCAAGAACCTCTGGAACTTTGTTGATAAATGCCTGAAATACTCCATGTCAATTATAGCTGAGCTAGTGCCATCATCTGCTAACCATATGAAAATACGTGTAAGTAAAACCAAGTACAAGGAGCTAATGAACAATTGAATAACTCCATGCTAAGTAGAGATGATCAGACTCCATCATCCACCCACATAAAAAATACATATAAATAAACAAAGGACAAGTACTTGAGAGGAAGACTTGAATTCAACTCAAGGTGTAGTATGTATAGTGATAGTCGAATGGGTAAGCCAAGGAGCAAGGACTAACATATATGGAAAAGTTAAAGCAGCAGGGCAGCAACAGAAGAGGACAACAACATAGAATTCCATTAAAAGGGGCAGCGATTGCTCTCCAGTGAAGATTTGACCTTCGTATTTAGGTTGTCCGTTATATTGTTAACAATAGGGAAATGAGCCAATTGACTATGTAAACACTAATATGCAGAAAATAAACAGTATTAGCAAATTGTTATGGTCCTTTGCAACTAGCCAAAACTAAAGTATATACAAGTGAAATTACATACAGAAATGCACTAATCTGTGGAGTAGTTACAATAAAATTAACAAATACAGTAAATGATCAGTGAGACTACCAGGCTTCAATTGGTATGGAATATTCTGTACTGGTGAAATAGACGTCTTCAGATTTTCTTCAAACTGGGACCAATCTTCTAATGTCATACCAGCACTACTAGGTGATCCCAATGGAACAACCACAGCAGCCACATTGTCTGTTGTGCCTTTCTGCAAAGCAACACGAACAACATAATCTGCCAAATTATGTTGTGTGACAGCAGATGATCCTAAATTCTGGTTAACACGAAATTTCGCATGCAGCATAAGGTCACAAACATCTTGCATAGTCATTTTCTCAAATATCCCATCAGATGACGCAACAAGAAAAGTGTCGTTTTCTGACAGAAACTGCCACCCTGTTAATTCAGGTGTCGATATGACTCCATACCTGCAAGAACAATTAGAAGGATCAATTCAACATGTCCATACAACTAATGGAGAAATAGGTTCTTAAATCATCATTTTAAGAAACTCCACCATAGCATTGGACTAGCACTCTCTGCCTCAAGGGCGACTTATATCTATTTTTGATTAATACCACAACATATAACAGTTAACTGCAGATGCTCCTCTCGCTGACTAGGTAATTAAATGTATTCCCTTTTTGGTTGACTTGGGATTTAAAACTTCTGCTATTATAAAGAGGCTTAATCTCCATTCCATCCCCACATCCACCTCTCCTATCAATCATGCGCTAACAGGTGGGCCATCCATGCATCTCTCGGTTTGCTCCCTTTGATTTCAAGCTGCTGTCCCTTGATGCTTTCGTTCCCCCTTTCCAGCCAAATGAGATCACAATGCACACTATGTTGCCTCTTAACCAGGATAGATAATGTGAAGATGGGAAACCAGAAAAGGATAGGAAGCAGACACTGATCCTGGCGGGACCAGTAGTGATTGGCATCCTCGAGTCAGTTTCAGATTTATTTTTTTAATTTACACTTCCATGTATTGTTGGGAATTGAGGTTGGACCAGTTGCTCTGAACTAGAGAACAATGGTTCTACTGTCTATTTGACAACTCCTCACCACGTCACCCATGTTCATCCCCATTAGAGGTTGTGCAATGTACATGGGTTACAGGAAACTGGCGTACACTGAAACACACCTTCTGCCCCGCTGATCTAGAAACTGTGCTGGCTGTGTCAAATTAACTGGTTTTGATGTAATCAAGCATTTGTTCAGTTTAAGTCTCGCATGGGTACTAGCTAGTGTGTTTTTGAAAACAGCAGGCCGAATGTTCAGGAGGTTTTGGGGGCAATCAGGACCGAAGGAAGTCTTTGGTGCAGCGCCGGAGCAAGACAGCTTCAGGAGCTGCTGGTCAGGGTTCCCCTGCTGGGGTTGTAATGCCCTGCTGCTAGTCTCTTCTTTTTTCGGGTCGTTGGGTTGTTGTTTCTGCTTTGTATAGGCTTTTCTTGTGTTTTTTTTCCGGTATGTGTTTGTGGGGTGTGTTGTTCTTTTGTGAGGTCTATTCTCACCTTCGTTTTCTTCTACCTTAATGAAATGACACGCAGTTCTCCTGCGTGGTTCGAGAAAAAAAAAGATGTCTCCTTTGGTTGGACATGTCATCGGAAACCTGGCGCGAGTTGTAACGTGGATAGTTGTTGACATTTTAACACTTTTTTTTTGTTTTTGCTTCCCTCTGAGACCTGATGATTTGACCTAAAAAAAGACCTGATGATTCTGTGTGAACTGTCAAGCTTTCGATCAATTCATTATTAAAGATCCATCAGCTACAAGGGACAGCAGCACGAGGATCTATGAATAATATATTTCTTTAGTTAAAAAATAATGTGAACACTTGAAAAGAAAACTGGGGAAACAGGCAAGTAAGGCAGAGATGGAGAGAAACTCAATAGATTGCATGTTAACCTTTTGAAAGGAAGGTCACCAATAGCTCTTGAGAGCGCTAGCTCACCATTTACACGGTATACACCAGCCCACTCAATAACATAACCACCAGCAGCCTCCACGCGGTTTCTCTCATCTTCTCTATCAGGATGATGGTCCTTGGTCAGCTCCCTTGCATGATACAATGGTCCATCATAGTTTGCCAAAGCAAATTCTTCATGATCAATTGAGTTTCTCTTTCTTCTCCGTTTCCCTGATACAATGCAAGCTGTCATATTATTATTTGTCCAAAGGACTACAACAAAGGCCAATAAGGTAATGGAGATATGTAAAGAAAAATGCATAATTTGTATGTGATAGTGAAAAAATATGACTCTCCTTCCGCAAAAGTAATGAAAAAACATTTCAGGGTCTCCAATTCATGCATAATCCGTTATTGGTTTCGAGTGGATGGTGATTGTGACCTAGAAAATATTATCCAGCAAACAAGCAGAAGTTATTCCACTGCTAGAACAAAATTAGGTATTTAATGGGGGCAGCTATGCAATGTCACCTTATGGCCTATTTCACCATTAATATGCGCAAGCCCAGCTCGTAAAGTAAACAAAATGCTGTGACCTTAAGGCTTAATGATAGCATATGAGCAGTGCTGGAGAGTACCTTGCACAGGAACAAGGTCACAATGACATGAAAAAAGAATGCAGACAGCATCACACTTTTCAAAAATAACCTAAATAATAACTTCAAATTATCAATAGTATGATTTTTCTATGATGGTTTCCGACAGTAAACTTTGTAAATCAAAGTCTATGGGCACCTTTTCCCCCGTGTTGCTACTGAAGTACAGTGAAACCATGAACAAGGATGTTAAATCCTAAACAGAGGCAATCTGGACCACCCAACTATGATAATAATATATTATGCCATTCATGATGTAAAATGACGCCATTAAAACATGGATCTAAGGATGTCAAACCACAGAAAGAATGGTCCGATACTTTAAATGCAGATAATGGCTAACTGTACCCTGCTAACCTATATATTATTGAATGAATATGACACCAGCAGTTGGAAGGGAAGGGAGGGAAGGAATGAAACCACAAAAACAAACAAGAACCGTGAACCATCTAGTAGAGGTGAATCAATATCCAACTGGGCGGATACGTTTGAACCTTCAACAATAGAAGAAAGAAACCTAACTATTTCGACGTGGTGGATCATGTCCTTCTGAGCATAGAAAAGCTTTTGAATCTCCTACATTGGCGGCTATAATTTGTCCATCCGCTATCAAGACCACGGTCGCTGTTGAACCCGACTCAATATGTCTCTGCGAAGCTTCCTGCATTGTACACAAGAATCCTTTTCAGATGTATGAAGCCATGTTACAAAATTGAACTATGCAGATGATGAAACATGAGACCTTCCTTGGAGAATGTTAAATCGAGATCATGAACTGCCCTCGTCAATGATTCCTTCAGAATTTCCATGTGAAATGACCGGTCTAAAATAGCTGGTGATGTCCAACATGACCTGCAAATTTTCATCAGTGAACAAGTTTGGTTACCCCGAAACATTGCTTCAACCATTTGAACAATTATGTTATATATGAACAAAAAAATGGCGTATGTAAAGAAAGGCATACCCCTCTCTGTGGTTGGATTGGTCATCCTTGTAAAGATTGAATACGTTGTTAAGAATAGCAACTTCCCTATGTGTCAGTTTCCCAGTAGACTTTCTGAACATGATGGAGTACATACCATCAAGAAGGAAATAAACATGGAGCAAGAAGTAATCCAGAAAGAGCTTAGAAGCCATCTCACTAGCCTCAGCTCCATTATGACCATCAAATATGGCAACCACTCCCACATCAACCTCTTTGATCCTCATCTGCTCTGTATTATGTCAGTAAGTTAGCTTTAGCTATAGGTAAATTGCAAACAAGTATTGGACCAGAATACATAAAATGCTTTTGAGAAACAGCATCATATTAAAACATTAATTGAGCGCATGACAGCCATCACGGTGCTACAATTTGATACCCAGCTATGGTGTATCTTTGTAGGATAAACCTCCAGGCATTCCTGGTGTTACTATCTGGCAATCAGCACCCCAATTAGTGCTTCAGTGCTTTTCGCATTACCAGTCTCTTTCCCAACAAGATGTCAATTGTCGAGCACGCATGCACAAGCACGATGAACTAGAGCGCAACCTAGAACTCTAGAGGTTCATTTCAGTCTGTATCTCTAGCTTGGTGCTCATGGCGAATAACAGCGTGTGGTGCTGCAATACTAGCTAGCCTCCACCGACAACCCGGAAACCCCCAATCCAGTTCATAGGCTCCACCGACAACCCAGAAACCCCCAATCCAGTTCATGGAATCCCTCCAAGTCACTGGCTAATTTGAGCGTTAGAAATCGAAACCTCTCAGCTCATTTCGTACCGCGGAGCAGAGCAGGAGCTCGTACCTAGGAAGGGGATGCGGATGCCGAGGGCGCAGACGGCGCGGTCCTCCTGGGACCGGCGGCGGCCGCGGTCGGCCGCCACGTGGCACCCCATCGGGGAGGTCCCGCCCCCGCCCGCGCCATCCCCCTCCCCGGCGCCGGGCGGGGGCAGCGTCCAGCGCGGGCAGTGCGCGGACTGGAACACCGCCGGCGCGCCGCCCTCCCGGTACGCGGCCAGGCACGTCGCCGACTCCGCCGCGCAGTGCGGGGCCGGCGCGAGGAGCGCGAGGAGGAGGGGGAGGAGGAGGAGGCTGCGGCGGCCGGAGACGGGGACGGGCATCGGCGACGGCGTAGTCCCCGCCGGGAGAGGTCACCGGTCAGGAGGACGAGGGAGGAGAAATGGTGGGCCCAGTCTAGAACGGTGTCTTTTGCTTCGTTTTTTTGTTTTCCCTTTCATTTTCTTCTTTCTTATTTTTTTTCTTTTGAGAGAGATGGAAATTGAACAGGGTGGTGAGAGTAGATGACCTCCATTCCATCGAAGCGAATTTCTCAGTAGTCACACAATTTTTGAAGCGTGCACGAGCCCGACCAGGATCGTGCGGCTATCACATTTTATGTTTTCTACTTGCCAAATCCGGCGAGTGCCCTTTCGGAAAAAAAAAAGAATCCAGCGAGTGCGTCGTGAAACCTTGTTTTCTTTTTGTATACGTTCGCTTGCTTGCTTGAGCGGCTTCTTGTTGCCACGATTGGAAGAGAGGACACCAGCAAGAAGAATCGTCTGGAAAATCGTATCGTATTACTGTTTCTGCATTCTGCAATCCGTGTCAGCTTTTGATTTCGAGGAGCATTTTTTGACTTTTGCTCATGAAGATTTGTACGTAATATCCAAGAACTCGATCGGAACCCATTTTATTTTATACATCCTCTCGTTTTTTACATCCCGAGCTATCTGATCTGCTGCCCCTAGGAATGCAAGTATCTATGTTTTTGTCATTGGATCGATCCAAAACTTAGAAAAATGAATTAGAATGGCATCCTTTATAATTAATTTGGAAGGTAAAATGAACTAGGATGACTAACTCAAAAAACACCATTGGATACCCATTTATATCCCTGGCTGCCCCCGAGAGGATTATCTATCTAGCCCAGATTAGGAACCCACAACGCGATCGAGGCGAGGGAATAGACGCGCAGTGCGTGCGTGCTCGCGGTGGTTGCAGAAACCAAATACGGGGTTCAGTGATCTTTGATGACCGCGACGGTCGCGGTCTCAGTAAAAGGATGGTGCCACGCCATGCGAAAAATAACAGTCGTCTAATCAACAAGAGAAATAATTACGAGCTCACCGACCACAGCCTAGGTTCTCCTGCCCGAATCTACGAGCGAGGCATGAGATAGTTAAAAAAAATCAGATCGGTATCAGAAGAATGACCAAATCAACAAGAGAATTACTTTTCTTAGCAAAATCAACAAGAGAATTAACTTGGATCCATAACAAATTCAAACAGAGCGGAGGCTACAACGGAATGGCAGCATTATATCCCCAAACCTCAGCAGCACATCCAGGTTTATGTCTGTGCCTCTAATCATCTACTGATGATAAACTGGCTGTCCACCGTCCAAAGAAAAACAATTTAGCATAGGCAAAGATGCCGGTCCAGATAACAGAACCATTCTTGCAAAAGAAAAAAAAAGATAACAGAACCATAACATGATACAGCATTTAACCACAGCACCTACCGGGGCTCGCTCGCCGGAGACACCGTCGCCGTCGCGAGACGCTCGCCGTGGAGCGGAAGCCCAGCCTGCTGCTCGGCCGCGCGGGATCTAAGCCAAGTTTGTGCTCTAACTCCACCGAGATTCCAAGAATGAGAATGAAGCAGAGAATCATGTTCGGCTGATCAGATATCAGCCAAACTGGCTGATTTCAGCTGGGCTGTCATGCTGGCTGCTGGCTGAACAGCCAACATCAGCAGCAGCATCATAAGCCAACAGCCTATCAGCCGAACAGAGCCAATGAGTGGAAGGGAGAATGCACACCGGACACGTCCTTATCCAGTTGGGGGTGGGACCCATGCAAGGGGAAAAGAAAAGAAAAAGCCCTACAGCTGCGAGTCGTACAATCGAGAACAATACAATTGAGAGAAAAAATCCGTCCCTATCTAGAATATTCTTCACATTTTTCCTTTTCTAATTGCATAAGCGATAGTAAATATGACAAAATGTAGAAGAAGAAAAATCATTTTTTATGATTTATCTAGCAAACAAAGAGTGCAACAAAAAATATAATAGTAAAAATAAAGAACTTTACAAGTTTTTAAAATAAACAACATGATTAGTACACAACACACATACAATTATAAAAATAATTAAATGGACAATCTATGGCTATTTGAGCACATCATATTTATTAATATTAAGTAATTTATAAAGCTAATGTATATTAATATATGTATTAAATATTTCATAATACAACACTAATAGGAGGGTCAGTTTGCACGGCAACGCCGTGCACTGTTCTAGTGCGTTTGGAATTTTGGATGTTACTGGTACGTGCGTGGTTGCCAAATTTGGAAAGAGCCAACACAGGGAAACCAAAATGGTCGTTCCGCATTAACCCAAATAAAATTGCCTTGAGGTAGAGAGAGAGAGAAACCAAGAGAAAAGGAGTTAGAAAAAGGACCTTTTTTCTTTGTGTTTCCTTTTTCTTTTGTCTGAGTGAGAGATGGCGGCTCCGTCGCTATTGATGAACAAAGTAAAAAAAAGCGCTTCCCCATTTACGCGAGCGATTGAAAAAAGGACAACGAAAAAAGGACTCCGTTCCCATTTACGCTTCTTCTGGCCATGGCAAGAGTAGGAGAGCAGTCTCAAACTCCTGGGAAAAGAAGGGGTCTAAAGCTGGCATTATGCACTGAACAAACTGCCTTTCCTTTTATTACGACGTTCCTTTACCTTTGGACACAAACAGAATAGCCTCATAGGAACACGGCAGCGAATTAAACCAGCTGTGGGAAAAGAGTTAGGCAGGGATCATTGTTGTTTTCTTTTCTTTAAAATAAAAGATACTGTGGTGATACAAGTAAAAACATATCCACTCCTACATTGTCCTTTTTGTTTAACACACAAAAAAACACGGGAAGAATAATATCTACTACGGAGTACAATATATTCGGGTTCCTTGCTAGTAATGTTTTGTAGCAAATAGAACAAGTAAAAAAAATAAATCCACTCTAGTGATCCCGTGCAAATGGCTTGTCTTCGCAATCGGGGAGAGCTAAAGGTAGCCCCGGTGGAAAATTTGGAGCAAAAAGAAGGTCCCACCGAGATTTGAACTCGGGTTACTAGATTCAGAGTCTAATGTCCTAACCGCTAGACCATGGGACCTTTGTTGTCCACTCGCTCACAGTATTCTTTATATTCGTTCGTCCCCTTGCCCCGTTCCGGGAACACGCACGGGCGGAGCCGGGACACGTGAAGCAACCCCGCGCGTTCGAAGGATGGGGGGCCCCGGTCAGCAGTGGCATAGCACAGCCGCGTGCGTCACCATCATATCACCGCACAGGGCACGAGGGAGACGGACGACGTCGGAGGATAGAGCGTCTGTTTCCTAAGCAGAAGGCCGTAGGTTCGACCCCTACCTGGCGCGTTTGATTCTACTGTCATTTTTTTTATATTTTTAGAGCCACTGTAGTTATACGTTGGACAAGTGACAGTTTGCACTCTTAAAACTGTATGGAGACACAAAGCCAACACAAGCATTTATTTATTTTTATGTATTTCACAAACATTTTTCTAAACTGTTTGGAGACTCAAAGCCACCGGACAAAATCGAATGTTACAGTCATACGTTAGGGGAAAAGAAGCGTGAGGTCCAATCTTGTGTTTTGCTCTGTGCCTTTTACTTATGTGTTTTTTTCCCTATGTAAAGGCACAAACGTTCTTTTTGTTACTTTGATACGTTATCATTATAACCAATCCAATCGTATGTTGTGAATCCTGCATCCAACATATATTTCATAGAGAAGCTCCCACGTAGCTGTAAAAACTTTCAAATAAGTTGCAGACTTTTACGCATGTTTTTTAATTAGAAAATAGCGCTAGGTTAGACGTCGTCATGCTCTACATTGACGCAAATATTCATGGTCAAGCCCGATGCATTCCTCTCCCTAATTTTGTAAATCTTGCATCCAACAATAGATATTTTATAGAGCTCCCACATAGTTGCCCTCCGTTGGAAATGTTACTTCGCATGCTGACATATCGGTACGAGGCTTCACTCGGCGAAGAGTGTGCATGTAGTGGAGTTTTTCATTTGTTCATGTTTTAGGTTGGTCGAGTACTTCAACTAATACTTCGGGGATTAATCGGGAAGAGTCAAGGAAGGAGTCAGGGGACTCCTTCGGGAGGTCGGTCTCGGTAACGCGAAGTGCATCGAAGAAGACCATGGCCCGGTCTTCGGTAACGCGAAGTGCATCGAAGTGCGAAGGCGATGGCGATGATGAGCGTTTCTCAAAGCGTCGTGTATAAAGAGGTGGGGCACCATGGTGCTCCAGACCGTAGGGGAGGGAGGGGGCTCGAGCCCCCCTTATCTCCGCCACTGGCTTCCACTTATGCTTGCTGCATGGGAATCCCTGCTCATCACAGATCTCATCGAACAAGATAATGATGCTTGGTTGCCAAGAGGGATCATGCGACGAACCGGATTCACACCAACGAGAACCCGACTCCCTGTACCCTTGAGATAGTCCTAGGAATAGCAGCTATCTCGTACAGAACTCATCTCAGTCGAATATCACATCCATACAACGATAAAAGATTCATTACATGACATATATAAAAGCAAAGTGTCTGGTACAAGCCCTCTGGGCTAAATCGACAATAAGAAACATCTGCGCAGCGGTAGCTAGAACAATAGGGTCCACTCCTCCACAGGCATCCTTGAGCGTAGCGCACACCCTTCAGTCGTACCATCTGTCCTGGTTGAACTCGTGGTCGGGGTCTTCACCTGTGAACCCAAAGTCTGTCCCCAAGGAAATGGGACAGGTCCACGTCACCAACCATAATATGATGCAAGCTTTAAAGTGGCCTATTCTAAGGATATAGAAATAATCAAGGTTTGAGCCAGGGTTTTTCTTATGCAAACAGCAGCAATAACCCAATTTCATCTCACCACCAACTCCTCCTCTCACACGCACATCCACTCCCCAAATCCAACCATCAGCCTCACATTTTCCCATCGGGCTCGTCCTGCCACGGCAGGTTCCCGCATAAATCATTCACCAACACCTTTCTCTCTCTAGTCGACTCGGTGAGCTCCCTCCCCACCTTGTCTCAACAGCCTCAGCTGGACCTATCTCTCATAACCCGAATCAAGGATGAGGTAAGAAAGCAGATTCCCATGCTAGCCGGGGCTTCTCAGAAATGGGTCGTCCGTAACCGTGGACACGGCTATACGTATAGTTTACACTCTGCAGAGGTGGCACTCCAGGAATCCATCCGGGCTGCAAGGCTAGTCCGCAACCAACCTGAGACGCAGCCCACAGCAAAGACCCTAAACAGTAACGGCGCCAATCCTGTCTCCCTGGGCTCGGGAAACATCCGATCTAACATCTGCCCCAGGGTCGTGAAACCTTCCCACCGGGGCCAGTCGGGGGCCGTGGTAAATCAGGGAGATTACGCCGCAACGAATCCCCCCTACACATATCAAGCTCGATTCTCCTACAGTCTCGGCGCCGCACTAGAGTAGGCTTGCTGGAACCCTCCCCATACTGGGTAGATGGTGAGCACGGTATTTTCCAAGTCCAAAGTGGGGGCACGACTCGGTCCTTAATTATCGGTAAAGCGAGTATCTGCATCACAAGCGATCCGCCGCAACGGTCCGCAATCGGCACCCATAACAGGTATTGCCGCCCAAACTCCTCAGGTACTCCACGAGTACCAATCCCCAAGTATCCAATAACCATGTACCCGCAACAGGTACCCCATAGGGACTGCCCGAGTGCAGCCCCTCAGCACCTCGATCAACGATCGAGTTGTTATTACTCGCTTACACCGCCTAGCTGCACTACTCCTCCCAAACCACCCACAACTCACGCCAAGAGGATCAATTCACAACCATCCCAACACATGCATAGCATAGCATATTTATAAAGTGAGTAGTAGGTAGCAAGGTAACAGGATAATAACAAAGGCAGTGCAGGTTTATCATGCGAGTAAAGTAAAGCGCTAGCATACTAGTTGCATGTCTAATAGGTATTTCAGAGAATGGTCGGGCGTGAACCTGGGCAAAGGTCTTCGTCCTCGTCAAAGCAGTTGTCGTAGTGGTCCGGCTCCTCCTGACTCTCCGGAGCTCCTAGGGTCGCGAAAAATAAAATAAGACGCGACTGCTAGCAAAGAAACTCCAAAACAGCGAAAAGAGAAGACCCAAATAACACCAAACTCTACACTAACGCGTAGGTCATGATTTTAGAAAAATATAGAAACTGGTTTCATATTTTTCTGAGCTACGGTTGATTTATTATTAATTTTACAAGTTTAAATCATTTCCTGAAAATATTAAATAATTTCCGAAAAAGAAAAACAGACAAAAATTAGCCTGCTGACGTCAGCATGACGTCATGCTGACGTCAGCATGACGTCATGCTGACGTCAGCAGTGGGGTCTGCCTAGGATGACGTCAGCAGTGGGCCCTGCTGACGTCAGCGTTGACTGGTCAGCGGTCAACGGTCAACGGGGTCAACGGTCAGCTCTGGTCAGTGGGCCCCAGGTGTCAGTGACACGCAGTGTATGACAAGTGGGTCCCATACGTCAGCGCGGTTAAAAGAAAAAGGAAAAAGAATAAACGATGGCTGGGCTGGAAGTGGGCCGAAAGCGACTGGGCCGGAAGAGTTTAGGGTGGTTAAACAGACTTAAACGCGAACATTAGGCCCACGAAGGGGTGGCTGCTGGTGCTGCTCTAGTGGACCAAGTCCACCGTGAACCGTCAGATGGGTCCACGTGAGCCGGGTGCATGGGATCGATCTGTGGCCGAATCGGGATTGTCTGTGCATGGCTGTGTGGCGACTTGGTGTGGTCCCTGGCGTGGCTTCGCCACGGCGCGACGCGACGCGCGCGCGGCGCGCACTGGAGCACGCCGGTGGCGTCGGTCGGCGGCGGACTTGCCGGAAACGAGGTCGGCTCGGGCCTAGGATGGTCAGAACAGCATGGCTAGGGTTCGGCGGTCACGGACGGGGTGAACAAGGGCTCGGATTGGCTTTGGATCGGGCTCACCGACGCGAACGGCGGCGACGCGGCCATGGCGCCGGCGAGCATCGACGGCGACTCGGGTTTCGCACGCAGCGGTGCACGACTTGGGTTTGGCTTGCGCGCTCGAGGCCTCCAGCGACTGCTGGGGCTCGGCTAGGTGCTCGTGCGCGGGCACGTGGTCACCCACGGCCGCGGCACGGCCTCGGCGTTCGCGCGTACGGCGAGCAGAGCTCGGCCGCGGCGGGCCTTGGCTGCGGGTTAAAGGCGACGGCGGGTTGCAGGTGTGACAACGGCGACGGGTTCCTGCGCAAGAAGCCGGCCACGACTCGAAGGTCGGGCTCACAGGGGGCTAGCACGGCGGCGGCGACGAAACTTGGCCGGAGACAGGGGAGAACGGGGGCTCCACGGTTGGCTCACCTAGGGCACGTCGAGGTACGCTGCAGCTCGGGGAAGGCTCGACGCGGTCTGGCGGTCCTCGTGCTCCTCCTCCCGTCCCTGGTCCGGCTCCCCTTCGACGGCTCCACGAGCGGCGGCGATGGCTTCGTCGGCGGCGATGCGGGGAAGGCGATGGGCTCCTCCTCTCCTTGCTCCAGCTGCTCCACAACCTTCCCCACCCCTCTCCTACTCCTCTCCTGCCACGAATTGGATCGGGATGGAACCCCAAAGGGGCGGCGCGGCTTGGGGAATAAGACGGCCGGCGGCGGGTTTTATAGGGGATAGGCGCTAGGGTTTCCGGGGCTTGAACGGCGAGATTGGGTGGCTCGAGCGCTCGTGGACACGCGGCGCAATCGCATTGGGCCGCACGGAGCTCGGGTGGTTGGGTCACGGGCGGCGCGCTCGGGAGAAAGAGAGCGGCGTCGCGAGGGAGACGACGACACGGGGAAAAGAAAAGGCTGACAGGCGGGGTCCGCCTATCAGTGGAAGAGAGGGACGCGGCGGGGACGCGGTGAAGGGGCTGGGCCGTGCTGGGCCGAAAGGCCGAGCAGGCCGGCTGGTCGGTTGGCTCGGAAAGGAGAGTTAAGGGTGGTTTCTTAGACTTTGGCTTCGGGAATTTGGCCCACGAACAGTTAGAAGGATTGGAAATTAGTTTAGTCAATTAGAGTTTGAATTCAAATCTAGAATTTGAATTCAAACCAACCAAAAATCCAAATAAATCCAAATCACACTATTTCATCCTTAGCACTTCAAATTGATTTTAAATTTGAATTTAAAATTGCCTAGGAATTTAGGGAGCAAATAGAAGACACTCTTATATGTTTGTTTGCATGCACACAATTCCACCAAAAATTTTTAAATTCGAATTTTTGCACTCAACAAATCCTATAGGAAATTTTAGGGTTGTTACAGTCTCCCCCCCTCACAAGAATCTCGTCCTCGAGATTTGTGATTACCTATGGTTTAAACAAGTGGGGGTATTTCTCTTTTAGTACTGACTCGTTCTCCCAAGTAGCTTCTCTTTCTGTGTGATTGCTCCACTGCACTTTGCAAAACGGGATAGCTGTGCTTCTGGTCTCTTTGACTGCTCTGTCTAGTATCCTCTCTGGATACTCCAAGGTGTCTTGTAGGTCTAATGCCTCTGTCTTGATCTCATGTTCCGGTACTCTCAGACACTTTCTCAGCTGAGATACATGGAACACTGGGTGTACTCCCGCTAGTTCCTCTGGTAGGTCTAGCTTTTAGGCCAGCTTCCCTATCCTCACCAGTATCTAGTACGGTCCAACAAAATGGGGTGCTAGCTTTCCTTTCACTTGTAATCTCTTATGCCCTCTGAGGGGTGACACTTTCAGGTAGACGAAGTCTCCCACTTCGAACTCTAGATCTCATCTCCTTTTATCTGCATAGCTCTTTTGTCGGCTCTGAGCTGCCTTCAGGTGTTCTCGGATCTTGGCCACATTTTCTCCTGCCTCTACAATCATGTCAGGCCCAAAGAATGTTCGTTCTCCCACCTCTGACCACATTAGAGGTGTTCTGCATTTTCTGCCATATAGTGCCTCAAAAGGTGACATCTGCAGGCTGGCCTGGTAGCTGTTGTTGTAGGAGAATTCTGCATAAGATAGACTCTTCTCCCAGTCTGTGCTGTAGGCTAGGACACATGCCCTCAACAAGTCTTCAAGAACTTGGTTCACTCTTTCGGTCTGCCCATCTGTCTGAGGGTGGTAAGCTGTGCTATACTCCAAGGTTGTCCCGATGGCTTGATGTAGGCTTTTCCAGAACTGAGCTATGAATTGTGGTCCTCTGTCTGACACAATACTTCTGGGTGCCCCATGCAGCTTGAGAATGTTGTCTATGTATAACTCTGCTAGTTTGCTTACTGAGTGTGTGCTTTTAACTGGTATAAAGTGGGCTACCTTCGTCAGTCGATCAACTATGACCCAAATGGCATCATTTCCTTTCTGAGTGCGAGGTAGGCCAACTACGAAGTCCATGCTTATATCTTCCCACTTCCACATTGGAATTTCCAGTGGTTTCAGCAGTCCTGCTGGTCTTTGATGTTCTGCTTTGATTCTTCGACAAGAGTCGCACTTGGCTACATACTCTGCTATGTCCTCTCTCATCTTCTTCCACCAGAACTTATCCTTCAGATCCTGATACATCTTGGTGCATCCTGGGTGTATCGAGTACTTGGACTCGTGAGCTTCTGAGAGAATCGTTCTCCTGATTTCCTTGTCCTGGGGTACACAGATTCGGTCTTTCAGCCATACTGTCCCTGCTTCATCTATCCGGAAGTCAGGTGCTACTCCTTGCTGGATATCCTCTTTTACTTCTTGGATTTCTGGACACTTCCCTTGAGCTTCTTTGATTCGGTCTTCTAGGTTGTACTTCACCCTCATTTCCTGGGGTTTTCCTTCTTCTACTAGCTCGAGTTTTAGCATGTACAGTTCCTTTGCTAGTTCTGGCTGACTTTCTTCTATTATCAAGTTGTTGCAATAACTCTTTCGGCTTAAGGCATCTGCCACTACGTTAGCTTTGCCAGGATGGTAGTGTATTTCCAAGTCGTAATCTTTGATCAGTTCCAACCACCTTCTCTGCCTCATGTTCAGTTCGGATTGGGTGAAGAAATACTTCAAACTCTTGTGATCTGTGTAGATATCGCACTTGTTGCCAATCAGGTAGTGCCTCCAGATTTTTAATGCATGTACCACTGCTGCCGGTTCCAAATCATGGGTGGGGTAGTTTTCCTCATGTTTCCTCAGCTGCCTTGATGCATAAGCAACAACCTTGCCCTCTTGCATTGGAACACATCCTAAACCTTGTCTTGAAGCATCGCAATAGACTACGAAATCCTTGTGAATATCTGGTAGTGTCAAGACTGGCGTTGTAGTGAGTTTGTGTTTAAGCTCTTGGAAACTTCTTTCACACTTGTCCGTCCACTCGAATGGAACATTGTTCTTGAGTAGTTCAGTCATTGGCTTGGCAATCTTGGAGAAGTTCTCAATGAACCTTCTGTAATATCCTGCCAATCCTAGAAAGCTTCGGATTTCTGTGACACTCTTCGGCTGCTTCCATTCTGCTACTGCCTCAATCTTTTCTGGGTCTACTGCTACGCCCTCTGACGTCAGCACGTGTCCCAAAAAGGCTACTTTCTCCAGCCAAAATTCACACTTGCTGAACTTCCCGTAGAGTTGATGCTGTCTCAGCTTCTCTAGTACAATCCTTAGATGCTCCTCATGTTCTTCGGCTATTTCTGAGTAGACTAGTATGTCGTCAATGAACACCACTATGAACTTGTCCAGTTCCTCCATGAATACCTTGTTCATCATGTTCATGAAGTAAGCAGGTGCGTTGGTCAAACCAAAGGACACAACGGTGAACTCGTACTGCCCGTACCGAGTCACAAAGGCTGTCTTGGGAATGTCGCCTTCTCTAATCTTCATCTGGTGGTATCCCGATCTCAGATCAATCTTACTGAAGTATTTGGCTTTCTTCAACTGATCTAGCAAATCATCAATTCGAGGTAATGGGTACTTGTTCTTGATCGTCACTGCGTTCAGGGATCGATAGTCTACGCACATGCGCATTGATCCATCTTTCTTCTTCACAAACAACACTGGCGATCCCCATGGGGATGCACTTGGTCGAATTACACCGCTTTCAAGCATCTCCTTCAGCTGCTTCTTGAGTTCCTCTAGCTCTTCCACTGACATTCTGTACGGTCTCTTGGCAATGGGCCCTGTGCCTGGTTGTAGTTCGATTATGAACTCCACGTCTCGGTCAGGTGGTAATCCTGGTAGTTCCTCGGGAAACACGTCCGGGTACTCACATACTACAGGTACTTCTTCGATCGTCTGTTTCTCAATGGAGTATACCAACTGTCTCAGAATACATGTTCTGGATCTCTTCCCTGTTCTTCTCCTTTGTGGTTCTACTGTTACTCTGACTCCGCTAGGGTGTGTCAACTCAACTGTTCTGGGTGAGCAACTGATTACTCCTTTGTGCTCTGTAAGCCAGTCCATTCCTAGTATCACGTCAATTCCGTCTGACTTCAGGACTGTCAGGTCTCCTACGAGTTCCTGCCCACATATCATTAGTCTAACTGTTGGGCACTCTAAGGTGCACCTAAGCTCTCCTAGGGGAGAAGTAGTGACTATAGGTCTAGACTTAGGTATTGTCGGGGGTGACTGCTCTCTTACAAACTTTGTCGATATATAGGATCCAGTTGCTCCAGAGTCAAATAATATCAAAGTTGGAATGCCATTTACTAAAAACTCACCGAGCACAACGTCGGGAGCGTCCTCGGCTTCTTCCTCTGTCAAGTGGTTGAGGCGTCCTCTCTGCGCTGTTGCTGGCTGCCTGTCTTGTCCTCCAGATGCCGATGCCTTAGTTGGGGTTTGTTTGTTCTTCTTCTTCGGACAGTCAAAAGACTTGTGACCGGGCTTCCCACAAGCAAAACAGACCACTGAGGTTCCTCCACCAATTCTGGGCGTGTTGTTCGGCTTCCAGTTGGGGTTTCCCTGTCTTGAGTAGTTGTTGTTTCTGTTGCCAAAACTGCTGTAGTTGTTACCTCTGCTGCCAAAGTTGTTGCTGTTACTTCCTCGGTTACCCTGGTAACTGTTTCTGTTGAACCCTGAGCTTCCTTGGTTGTTGCTCTGCTGAAAGCTTCTCCTGAGCATGTTGCTCTGGCCACTCCTCGACCTCTGACTTAGTCTGTGGTTGTGCAACTGTTCAGCTTTTCTTTTCTTCTCTCGCCAAGTATCTTCAAGACCCACTCTTTCCTTCTCAACTGCGATAGCCCTGTCAATCAGCTCTCTGAGTGACCTGTGTGAACTCGCTGCGAGTGCTGTCCTTAGACCTCTGTGCAAACCACGCTGGAACCAAAACTGTTTCTTCTTTTCAGTGTTGACGTCTTCAGGGGCGTACCTTGACATCTTAGCAAAGTATCGAGCGTACTCAGCTACAGACAAACTTCCTTGGGTCATTGTCCTGAATTCCATTGCCTTGTGCACCATGACTTGTTCTGGTATGTGGTACTCTTTGAAAGCTTCACAAAACTCTTGCCAGGTGATCTGAGCTGGGCTCGCATGAGAGTCACAGTAACTCTCCCACCACGCTTTCGCTGCTCCTTCAAGTTGGTGTGCCGCAAGGGCCACACATTCCTCTTCAGTGTAGTCTGTCAGGTCCAGCTTCGTCTCGATGGTACGCAACCAGTCGTGTGCGTCGAGTGGTTCGTCTGAGTAGTCGAAGGTGGGTGCTTTCAACCTGATGAACCTTTCAATCTTCCTTTGTAGGTCTTCCTCACGGTGTCCCTGTCGGTTCGGGTTTCCCTGCATCTGTTGCATAGCTTGCATCATCTGTGTGTTGGCCTGTGCCATCTGTTGCATCAGCTGTGTCTGAGTAGTCATTACTTCTGCCAAGTTAGGCGGTGGCGGTGATTGCTGGTTGTTCTGCTGGTTCTGCTGAGGTTCCACTGCTGGTTCTTCCCTTTCCACTTCCTGTTCTCCACCTGGTGCGTTGTTCTCGGGCTGGAGCACGCCTGCTACGCATCCACGACCCCTGCCTCCAACTGCAACTGCTGCTCTTCCACGACCACGACCTCTGCCACGTCCTCTGCATCTAGCTGCCATTGCTGCCTCTTCTTGCTCAGCTTCCTCAAAACGTGCAAGCAGTTGGTTGGATCTTCGGATCGACATCTCTCTGTATTTTCATAGAGCAGGTTTAGTGGCGGTCGGTAATGGTTAGGTTAGCGTAACTAGAGTAGGAGCTGCACACATGAAATAGACTCAACACTAAAGTACACTCAAGATGAACATCAATAAAACTGCAAGAACAGCCAAAAAGATCGATCATTCATTACAACATTACACCCTAGACATGAGTACTATCCCAAGGTCAGCTCCTGAAACCTTGAGGATTAGTATATCTAAGCGAATGCTACATCGTGGCTGAGCCAAAAGGTGGTCATGATCTACTAAGTCTAAACATCTACTCATGAAGATAGATACAAGTCTCATCAACTGCTGACATCTGTCGATACTGCCTACTGCATCTGTCTCATACTGCTGAATGTGCCTGTGAGGCGCGCTGCCAACCTCACAGCCTCAGTCTTTGTCTGCTGCTTGGTCACTGTCTGTCATCGTGGAGAGTGTCCGTGAGGCGCGCTGCCAACCTCACTGTGTCCATCTCAGGTCCTGTCATCTGCTTCTCTAGGTGTGCCAGTTCTTGTCTCAGTCTTGTCATTTCGTGAGTAAAGGTTCGAGCCTCAGGTGGTGGTATCGGCTCCACTCGGCTTAGTGAGACTCTGTAGTTCTCTATCCTGGGTTCAACTCTGCGTTCTTCTGGAAGTCCTTGGTTCACTGTTATCACCTCTGCTACCCTCTTCCTGTCTGATCTTACCCAACTACTAAGGGTCCTTCGAGCTTCATCCTTTGCCATAATCTTCTGAAGACTCAAGTACTTCATCAGCTGATAGTTTCGTCCACTCTTCTCCTTGTAACTATCCACCTCTTCCTGAAGTTCTGAGTTGTGACTGTCCAACCAGTATACCTCTTCCTTCAGTCCTTCTATCTCTTCTTCCTTGGCTGCCAGTTCCTTGTCTTTTTCTGTGAGTTGATCTTCCAGACGGACATCTCGAGCATGGTGAGTTGCTCGGATCAGTCCTGCCAACTGCCTGTTGTTTCGAGCTTCGTAGTCCAAAATTCTGACTTCTCTTGCTTTAGCTTTGAGTTGACCCTCAAGTAGGGCGATCCTATTGTCCTTCTCCATCAGCTGGATGTCCTGCTTCCATACCCTCTCTTTCAGCTTGGCAACTTTCTCTTCTAGGCCAATGTTTAAGTACTCATGCTCAATCATGCACTGAACTGAGGTCTGTAGGGTCACGTTCCTCTCTCGGTCTGCTGCGTGAGCCTGCAAGCTGACTGCGTCTCTGTCTGTTGGATCTTCAAGAGCCCGCGGTAGGTACCGGAAACGAGTGTGGCTGAGCTGGTTCTGGTACACAAGTGTGGCAAGTCGGAGTATCCTCATGGCTATAGTCTGCACTGCTCGACTGAAAGTGCTCTCGCTGGTAGCTGCTCGTAGCATCAGTGACCTTGGTCGTCCAGGGATGTTGGGTACTACCATCTGCAACCGGGTGTGTACTCCTTCACCAGGGCCGTAGATCCAGCCCTCGTAGAAAACGTTGTCCACATCTATCCCCACTGTACGCAGCACCTCCCTCAGTAGCACTGCCAAACCTCCACAGTCTGCTCCTGTGGTCCTGATCTCCCGTCCTTCATCTGCTGATCCTCTTCCTTCCATCTGCCAGACAGTTAGTGGGTT
Organism: Echinochloa phyllopogon; assembly: GCA_033239725.1. NCBI lineage: Eukaryota > Viridiplantae > Streptophyta > Magnoliopsida > Poales > Poaceae > Echinochloa > Echinochloa phyllopogon. The sequence goes on along the minus strand of BTCW01000008.1, from coordinate 32,900,621 downwards.
GTTAGTAAGTTAGCAAGTCAGTAAGGTAAGGTAAGGGTAAAAGTTTTGTAAATAGTTGAAATGTACTTATATATAGTTTTCAAATAGTCCAAGGGGTTTCATATAAAATTGAGGACTCAGTTAGAGCTTCTGTCCTAAGTTTCCGTTCTAAGGGTTACGCGCTACGGTCAAGTATGGCTCTGATACCAACTGTGACGAACCGGATTCTCACCAACGAGAACCCGACTCCCTGTACCCTTGAGATAGTCCCAGGAATAGCAGCTATCTCGTACAGAACTCATCTCAGTCGAATATCACATCCATACAACGATAAAAGATTCATTACATGACATATATAAAAACAAAGCGTCTGGTACAAGCCCTCTGGGCTAAATCGACAATAAGAAACATCTGCGCAGCGGTAGCTAGAACAACAGGGTCCACTCCTCCACAGGCATCCTTGAGCGTAGCGCACACCCTTCAGTCGTACCACCTGTCCTGGTTGAACTCGTGGTCGGGGTCTTCACCTGTGAACCCAAAGTCTGTCCCCAAGGAAATGGGACAGGTCCACGTCACCAACCATAATATGATGCAAGCTTTAAAGTGGCCTATTCTAAGGATATAGAAATAATCAAGGTTTGAACCAGGGTTTTTCTTATGCAAACAGCAGCAATAACCTAATTTCATCTCACCACCAACTCCTCCTCTCACACGCACATCCACTCCCCAAATCCAACCATCAGCCTCACATTTTCCCATCGGGCTCGTCCTGCCACGGCAGGTTCCCGCATAAATCATTCACCAACACCTTTCTCTCTCTAGTCGACTCGGTGAACCCCTCCCCACCTTGTCTCAACAGCCTCAGCTGGACCTATCTCTCATAACCCGAATCAAGGATGAGGTAAGAAAGCAGATTCCCATGCTAGCCGGGGCTTCTCAGAAATGGGTCGTCCGTAACCGTGGACACGGCTATACGTATAGTTTACACTCTGCAGAGGTGGCACTCCAGGAATCCATCCGGGCTGCAAGGCTAGTCCGCAACCAACCTGAGACGCAGCCCACAGCAAAGACCCTAAACAGTAACGGCGCCAATCCTGTCTCCCTGGGCTCGGGAAACATCCGATCTAACATCTGCCCCAGGGTCGTGAAACCTTCCCACCGGGGCCAGTCGGGGGCCGTGGTAAATCAGGGAGATTACGCCGCAACGAATCCCCCCTACACATATCAAGCTCGATTCTCCTACAGTCTCGGCGCCGCACTAGAGTAGGCTTGCTGGAACCCTCCCCATACTGGGTAGATGGTGAGCACGGTATTTCCCAAGTCCAAAGTGGGGGCACGACTCGGTCCTTAATTATCGGTAAAGCGAGTATCTGCATCACAAGCGATCCGCCGCAACGGTCCGCAATCGGCACCCATAACAGGTATTGCCGCCCAAACTCCTCAGGTACTCCACGAGTACCAATCCCCAAGTATCCAATAACCATGTACCCGCAACAGGTACCCCATAGGGACTGCCCGAGTGCAGCCCCTCAGCACCTCGATCAACGATCGAGTTGTTATTACTCGCTTACACCGCCTAGCTGCACTACTCCTCCCAAACCACCCACAACTCACGCCAAGAGGATCAATTCACAACCATCCCAACACATGCATAGCATAGCATATTTATAAAGTGAGTAGTAGGTAGCAAGGTAACAGGATAATAACAAAGGCAGTGCAGGTTTATCATGCGAGTAAAGTAAAGCGCTAGCATACTAGTTGCATGTCTAATAGGTATTTCAGAGAATGGTCGGGCGTGAACCTGGGCAAAGGTCTTCGTCCTCGTCAAAGCAGTTGTCGTAGTGGTCCGGCTCCTCCTGACTCTCCGGAGCTCCTAGGGTCGCGGAAAATAAAATAAGACGCGACTGCTAGCAAAGAAACTCCAAAACAGCGAAAAGAGAAGACCCAAATAACACCAAACTCTACACTAACGCGTAGGTCATGATTTTAGAAAAATATAGAAACTGGTTTCATATTTTTCTGAGCTACGGTTGATTTATTATTAATTTTACAAGTTTAAATCTTTTCCTGAAAATATTAAATAATTTCCGAAAAAGAAAAACAGACAAAAATTAGCCTGCTGACGTCAGCATGACGTCATGCTGACGTCAGCAGTGGGGTCTGCCTAGGATGACGTCAGCAGTGGGCCCTGCTGACGTCAGCGTTGACTGGTCAACGGTCAACGGTCAACGGGGTCAACGGTCAGCTCTGGTCAGTGGGCCCCAGGTGTCAGTGACACGCAGTGTATGACAAGTGGGTCCCATACATCAGCGCGGTTAAAAGAAAAAGGAAAAAGAATAAACGATGGCTGGGCTGGAAGTGGGCCGATAGCGACTGGGCCGGAAGAGTTTAGGGTGGTTAAAGAGACTTAAACGCGAACATTAGGCCCACGAAGGGGTGGCTGCTGGTGCTGCTCTGGTGGACCAAGTCCACCGTGAACCGTCAGATGGGTCCACGTGAGCCGGGTGCATGTGATCGATCTGTGGCCGAATCGGGATTGTCTGTGCATGGCTGTGTGGCGACTTGGTGTGGTCCCTGGTGTGGCTTCGCCACGGCGCGACGCGACGCGCACTGGAGCACGCAGGCGGCGTCGGTCGGCGGCGGACTCGCCGGAAACGAGGTCGGCTCGGGCCTAGGATGGTCGGAACAGCATGGCTAGGGTTCGGCGGTCACAGACGGGGTGAACAAGGGCTCGGATTGGCTTTGGATCGGGCTCACCGACGCGAACGGCGGCGACGCGGCCATGGCGCCGGCGAGCATCGACGACGACTCGGGTTTCGCACGCAGCGGTGCACGACTTGGGTTTGGCTTGCGCGCTCGAGGCCTCCAGCGACTGCTCGGGCTCGGCTAGGTGCTCGTGCGCGGGCACGTGGTCGCCCACGGCCACGGCACGGCCTCGGCGTTCGCGCGCACGTCGAGCAGAGCTCGGCCGCGGCGGGCCTTGGCTGCGGGTTAAAGGCGACGGCGGGTTGCGGGTGCGACAACGGCGACGGGTTCCTGCGCAAGAAGCCGGCCACGACTCGAAGGTCGGGCTCACAGGGGGCTAGCACGGCGGCGGCGAAACTTGGCCGGAGACAGGGGAGAAAGGGGGCTCCGCGGTTGGCTCACCTAGGGGCACGTTGAGGTACGCTGCAGCTCGGGGAAGGCTCGACGCGGTCTGGCGGTCCTCGTGCTCCTCCTCCCGTCCCTGGTCCGGCTCCCCTTCGGCGGCTCCACGAGCGGCGGCGATGGCTTCGGCGGCGGCGATGCGGGGAAGGCGATGGGCTCCTCCTCTCCTTGCTCCAGCTGCTCCACAACCTTCCCCACCCCTCTCCTACTCCTCTCCTCCCACGAATTGGATCGGGATGGAACCCCAAAGGGGCGGCGCGGCTTGGGGAAGAAGACGGACGGCGGCGGGTTTTATAGGGGATAGGCGCTAGGGTTTCCGGGGCTTGAACGACGAGATTGGGTGGCTCGAGCGCTCGTGGACACGCGGCGCAATCGCGTCGGGCCGCACGGAGCTCGGGTGGTTGGGTCACGGGCGGCGCGCTCGGGAGAGAGAGAGCGGCGTCGCGAGGGAGACGACGACGCGGGGAGAAGAAAAGGCTGACAGGCGGGGTCCGCCTATCAGTGGAAGAGAGGGACGCGTCGGGGACGCGGTGAAGGGGCTGGGCCGTGCTGGGCCGAAAGGCCGAGCAGGCCGGCTGGTCGGTTGGCTCGGAAAGGAGAGTTAAGGGTGGTTTCTCAGACTTTGGCTTCGGGAATTTGGCCCACGAACAGTTAGAAGGATTGGAAATTAGTTTAGTCAATTAAAGTTTGAATTCAAATCTAGAATTTGAATTCAAACCAACCAAAAATCCAAATAAATCCAAATCACACTATTTCATCCTTAGCACTTCAAATTGATTTTAAATTTGAATTTAAAATTGCCTAGGAATTTAGGGAGCAAATAGAAGACACTCTTATATGTTTGTTTGCATGCACACAATTCCACCAAAAATTTTTAAATTCGAATTTTTGCACTCAACAAATCCTATAGGAAATTTTAGGGTTGTTACAGCAGGAAATTGAAAGGCTTGCGCACGCTGAGGGTTGTGACTGTCGGATGGGGAAATTATGTTCCACAGGACATAAAAATGCTCACAGGACCGCGTAAGTTAGGAGTGATAAATAAGAAGAATGATCTGACATTTTGCTCAGCTATTTCTAATCTCAGCAAACTGGAATCACTTTTGGTGAGAGCATAAGGGAAGCCAAGACTGCGTGGTTGTCTGGATGGAATATCCTCACCTCTAGAAAATTTGTTGAGCCTCAAGTTGTACGACAACATGGAAACATTGCCAGAATGGATCAAGAAGCTTCAGCACCTCGTGAAGTTGAAATTAGGGGGAACTGAGCTGTCAAAGCACGATGTTTCTATGGAATTTCTTGGAAAACTACAGAAGCTGGAGATTCTATATCTGTCCGGCCTATCATTTCAGGGTGAAGAACTTTGTTTCCGTTCTTCACAGACTGAGCCTGCTTTTGCAAGCCTCAAGGTTCTCAGGCTTGCAGAAATAACAAGGACAAAATCAGTGAAGTTTGAAGAAGGATCAATGCCCAAACTCGAGCAGCTACAAGTAACATTCGAAATAAATGAATTATTATGTTTTTCTCATAGGCAAATCTAGGAATGAAGAATAGGGGGTCTGAAACTTGACGTACTTTTTTTATATGTAGAAAGCTGAATATAGTAGATCAACATATTGTACTAAAGACTACAGCGACTTCATGAAAACATAGAGAAATACATCATGGGAAGTAACAAAAAGACAAATATGTGTTTTTATCCATACCAAACCATGAAACTAAACGATAAAGCAAAGTCCTCACTCCCATTATTCTTCTTCCTGAGGAGAAATCTACAAAAGGAAAAATAAATTAGTGACAAGGCAAATAACAAGTTCAAAAAATTGAGATTAGAAGTGATTTAAGCGCACCGCTAAATTGTTTTTAGGCATTAACATGTGGTGTTTTTTCATGTCTTCAAACCTTTGTATGATTTTGTCATTATTAATACTTTTAAATATGCCCTTCTCAACATAGAATATCATCAAATTGAGCCAATCATCAGCCATTTTGGTACACAAATATATATGTCTTTATAAGAGATAAAGGAGAAAAAACCCTCTCAACTGAAGCAATTGCCATTGGAAGTATCAAGGTTATTTCAATGAGTCAGTAAACCAATGGGTAATATCTATGCATTTTTGTTCTTGACCCTAATTTCAGCAACCTTTGAGAATTCTGTACATCCAAGAAAATCATTATTTTTTCTAACATGGCTGTGGAATTGTCTAATTTGACTAAAAATTGAGGAGGGGGGGGGGGGGGGGGGCTCGAGCCCCCTAGATTCGCCATTGGTTTTTCAGGGCTAGAGTTCCCTCCCCAATATGAACGAAGTCAAACTCAGTGTTTGGGTTTAATTTGATTTTAAACAGATAAGAAATGCTCATGGTTCTGAGACCATGGACAAGATGATTGAGGAACAAAAATAGGAACAAAGTCGCAAGGTAAGGGAATTTATGATGAAAGTCGACGAACAACTTGTGGGAATCCAAACCAACCCATTTTGATTGCTGGGAATCCAAACTAACCCATTTTGATTGACAATGGACTGGGCTTGAATGCCGGGATGGAGATGCCCACCAGGTATTCGACCTATTGCCTCCACTATTATAGTATCGATAATACTATGCCAATGAATTGCAATTTCAGTCTGAACTGATCATAGTTGGCCTAATTTAAAATTTTGATAAGCCATTACTGTGATTTGGTATGATTAGGTGCTGTCATCTAGTATTCACAAACCCATGGGTAAGCAAAGCTTGTATGACAATACCAGCAATCTCCTGAACAATTCATTCAGTGGCAGTAAGCAAAGCTTGTATTTCAATACCAACAATCTCCTGAACAATTCATTCAGTGGCAGTATAGCCTCTCAATATTTGCTTATGGGCTATGCTAAGGTACTCCAATTAATTAATTACCTTCTAGGAGGTAAGACTCTAAACGAATCACAGCCGTCCATTTTTATTCTACAAAAATATTTAATAAACATTAAAAACATAACAAAACATAGAAAATCAATAACCACGTCCCTCATAAACTTTAGTGCCGGACATAAAAAGACTCGGTACTAAAATGGCTCCACTTTAGTACCGGGTCTAAACTTGAAAGCCCTGAAGCCATTTTAGTACCGACTCAATACACCAGCTGGTACTAAAAGTCGCATTTTAGTATTGGCTGGAGTCTTAGCCCACCTATTTAGTACCAGCTCAAAACACCAGCTGGTACTAAATATCGCATTTTAGTATCGGTTAGTGTTTTGAGCTGGTACTAAATGGGCCTCCACACGTTACTTCAAAAGGTAAACAACTCCATCTCAGTCGCAAGTGATGCTGAAGACTTTTGGAGTAGTGTTACATTCTGGAATTTGTTGGGCTTCCGCGCCTGTCCTGAGCCAAATAATGAATATACTATAGCAGAAACCACCCGTGCTCCTGTGTTCTCTCTCCATAAACAAATGTCTAGCTGTTTCATTCATATAGATATATCATCAACTTTCAACTCATAAATAAAATGTTGTTCAAAGCATTATAGGGCCAGTAGCCTGATATGCCATTATTAAGATGTCGAACCATCAGTGCAATTTATATATTCATATATATTGGTCGACACTGGTATCATTCCAAAAGAAGGTTGTTTTCAGCCTTTACAGTCTAGTTTGGAGAACCAATGTGTGTTGCATTATTTCACAATCCTACTTGACCTTAGCTCATTTTAGCTAAAAAACTACTAGTATTTTGAGCCGGTATTAAAATGCAACTTTTAGTACCGGATGATGTTTTGAGCCGGTAGTAAAATGGCTCTAGTGGGCTTTCAAGTTTAGACCTGGTACTAAAATGGCTCTATGGCACTTAGTACCGGGTCTTTTTATATCTGGTATTAAATGTGGTGGATGAATGTGAGTTTTTATAGTAGTGCCCGGTCCTTCTTGAGCCTTATCCTTAAAATTGGTAGGCTAAATTTCAAGGCCCTTTACGACCCCTAAGTACTACATACTCACTGTCTATAGGTGTCCATGAGGAACCAGTCCATGTAACCCATCTTCAAGTGGACCATTTAGATCTAGCTAGGAGTATGTTCAAAGTAAATAATCAGTGTATTTAAGAGCAATTTATTTGTGTTAGTTTTAAGGGAAATTTGTGTGTGGGACACTGAAAGAATGGTTTTGTGTGGTGCACATCGCGAAAATTAATTTAGTTTCCAGCACACTGCAAAAGCCTGGCTTTGTCTCTAACACATGGCAACGAACAAACTGATCTTTTTTTGATTGAGAGGAGAGGTGAGGAGACCATTTTACCCTCCGACCAACCTGTCATTCTTCTCCCTTGATGGGAATTAGGGGCCCGATCTTCCGTCAGGTTAAGGATAATTCGTTTAGGGCGGAGCGCAACACAAGATCCGGCTTTAAGTCAGCAAACTCGAACCCTGCAACCTTAACACCACGACTCCTCTGGTTATCAACCGTGTCACAACCCGGTTGACCTCGCCGAGAAGGCTAATCCCTGCCTGCGCAACGAAGAACACAAGCAAGAACTCGAAAGAAGCAGCTTTCAAATGAAGTGACACTGCAGATGTATGATTAAGATCAAAAGTTGGGCTTGTACGAACCGATGACGGCGAAACTGTTTTCGACAGATTAATCTAAGCAAAACCCAGACCCTAATGTGGTGCCAGCTACTGATTATATGAGGGTTGGGGCGTGCATAATGGACCCCAACACGATACACGGGCCACCAACCCAAAAAGATTGCGGCGCAGCACCCTGGCAGATTCTAAACGTCCACTTATTTCGTCGATTCCCATTGACTCCGGACGACATGAGACCGGTGTCATTGGAAAGCTTATCTACTTAGCTTTCCAAGCATATAAAGAGCGTCCAAATCCGAGCCCGTATGCGACCTGGACGTCTAATAATATACCACGGGCTGCTCCTAGACTTCGAGGTGCACTTGAACTTGAGTTTCTTTGGGCCTCCACCTTGGGGACTCGAATCGGATTAGCCTCGAACCTTCTTCTGACTTAGTAAACCTTGTTGGTCTCCTTCTTCTTTATCCCATACACCACTCATGGACATATGCATGGGTGTCATGTCCTCATCATCCCTCTCCTCTCTTCTGTTCTTCTCCCCTCCGCTCACTTCCAGTCCAAGAAAAATTAAAAAAAGCCTCCACACCATGGAGGCAGGGATGGATTCACGAAGCAAATGCTCAATCTCAAATCTCACGGAGCAGTCCAGGCCACACTCCTCGAGAAGGGCCCGTCGCTTCCGGTCTAATTTCTGGTGCTATTGCTTCATCATCTCACTATTGGAAGGGTGCCTAGTTCACGCATGAAGTATCGCGCATAATGAAGCTCTTATATAAAATTTTGTTTTTTATACTTATAATAAAAATTGTTATTGAAGCTCTTCTGAAAGGAGATGCTTGTCATAAAAGAAATAGAAGAGGCAGTGCTGGAGTTTTGCATATAATGATTTTGAGAGTAAAGAAAATAATAAACTTTTTCATAAGGCTATGAAAAAAAGGAACTAGTATCTACCCATTTGATTGTGCTGTTTTTGAAAGACTAAAGCTCAGTGCTGATGAAAATCATATTTTCTATATATTGCAGATCGAGTGAGTTGCAGACTCGTTTTGTGCAAGCTCCGCTCTAGCCTAGATTAACAAACTCATCGCATGTTTGTTTTCTTGCACCTTTTCCCTTTCAATGCTGCATTTATCCTTTCTGTGTGATTAACATGCGGTAGAAAATAAAGTATGTGTTGATGGAAGCAGAGAGCAGCGCTAGCAGTTGAGAGAAGAGAGGGGAGAGAGGGAGGGAGAAGAATGCCAGGTGGACCCAAGGGTAAAGTGGTCTTTTTACTTCTCACAGCCAAAAAAGACTAGTGGTCTTTTTACTTCTCACAGCCAAAAAAGACTAGTTTATTTAGTGTGGTGTGTTGCAGACCAAACCACGCTGTCACAGTGCGCCATAAAAAACCATGTTTTTAGAGTGTGCCATGGACAAATTTCCCTAGTTTTAAACACAATTTACTCCGCTGGAAAGGAAAATCAAGGTAAGATAGTAAATTGTTTGTACAGTATCTCATTAAAACATAAAAATGTAGATACTTTGAAGAATAACGCAGTTACACATCAGGTCTCAATAAAGCTTACATTTTGGCTGTTTACAGCTTGAATGATATCTTGGAATAGTGCAATAATAGTTGTATAGTACCACCTTAGGGTGGCGGAATGCTAAAAATAATAAACTCACTTATCTTTTCATGTATGCAAGTTCTCCATCTACAGTTCGAAGGGGAGAACTAATCATCACGTGCTCCTGGCCGATACCGCAAAACTAATAGAACCGGAGTTTGCTATTATCTTATTCATTGAGTCTAATGAGCCAATCGACCATGATTAAGGAAAACGAGCTCAAATTGTAGCTCGGCTCGATTTATTTATTTAAAAGGTCGAGCTGAATTGCAGTAAGCCAGACCTATACGCATGAGCCAATGTATCTATCCAACTGTCGGCAAACCAACTATATGTTCCACGCGGGCAACTGAACGCCTGAACCGTAGGTGAGAGCCTGAGAGGTCAAGACTGGCGACGTAGAAGCTGCTGACGAACAAGTGGCGCGGGCTCGTGATGCATGCATTCAGACGGACGCGTCTCTGTTAGACCCTGACATTTTGAGATGTCCATATGCGATGCGAGTGGGGTTCGACGGACGTTGAGGCATCGCTGTTCAGGCAGCTCAGCGCAAATTGAGACCAATAATGGTTAAGTCTGAACTCTGAAGTGATAAGCTTAGGAGGCTGCTGTATCGTCCGGTTCTGTCAGTCCCTTTCACTCTTTCAGCCTTATTATCTTGCTTGCTATCGTCTCTCTAAAGTCTAAATTCAGGCCTTGCATTGCGTTGCTTCCTCGATCTGGTATAACTTGGGCCTGTTATATATACGGCTGGGAATACGACTGTACTAGCACCAGCCCTGGCACAAATACACGGAGAAAAGAAATTAAACGCAGCTAGCTGCAGCCTGCAGAGCAATGGAGGCGACGGCACTGAGCGTGGGCAAGTCTGTGCTGAATGGAGCGCTGGGCTACGCCAAATCCGCGTTTGCGGAGGAGGTGGCCTTGCAGCTCGGTGTGCAGCGAGACCATGCGTTTGTGGCCGATGAGCTAGAGATGATGCAGTCTTTCATGATGGAGGCGCACGAGAAGCGAGACGACAGCAAGGTGTCCCAGACCTGGGTGAAGCAGGTCCGTGACACGGCCTATGACGTCGAGGACAGCCTCCAAGATTTTGCTGTTCATCTGAAGAGGCCATCCTGGTGGCGATTCCCTAGCACTCTGCTCCAACGGCGCCGTGTGGCCAAGCAGATGAAGGAGCTCAGGGCCAAGGTCGAGGACGTGAGCCAGAGGAATGCACGCTACCGCCTCACTCAGGGCTCCGGTTCCGGTGCCCCGGCTGCTAAGCAATCTAACCTCATAGCTGCATCCATTTTTAGTGTTGACGATGCAAGGCGTGCCGCAAAGAAGGAGAATCGAAGGGTGGATCTTATCCAACTCATCAGCAAAGAGGGCGAGGACTTTAAAGTGATCGCGGTGTGGGGAACAAGCGGTGATTTGGGCATGATGTCCATCATCAGGGAGGCTTATGAGAACCCAGATGTCCAAACCAAATTTCCTGGGCGAGCTTGGGTAAGGGTGATGCATCCTTTCTGTGCAAAAGCCTTTGTCCAAAGCTTGGTGAATCAGTTTCATGCAGCCGAAGGGGTTGAAGGCCTGTTGGAGACGGAGAATACAGAAAAAGATTTAGCTCATAAATTCAATGAATATATCAACGAGAAGAGGTGCCTGATTGTCTTTAATGACCTATCGATCATTGAAGAGTGGGACCAGATTCGAAAATGCTTCCAGAACAACAAGAATGGAAGTCGAATCATAGTATCAACAGAGAAAGTTGAAGTTGCAAGCTTATGTGCAGGGCAAGAAAGCCAAGCCTTGGAGCTAAAGCAAGTGTCTGCAGATCAGACACTTTATGCATTCTACGAGAAGGTAATATTCAGTGTTTATAAATCGTCTCATCTCATCTATTTAAACTATTATTATGTTTTCTAACCAGCAAAGTAGTCCACGCTAATACCACACCTAGTGTGCGTTCAAGGTCGTACTCCAAGCTAACTAATAGCACAGGTATAGTAGTACGGGTTCAACCCATGTTCAAGAAGGCGCTAGGCAATCTCTAGCCGGTGACCCTCCGTCTAGAGCCTAGGCGTTTTCAAAGCGTTTCCTAGGTGATGATGTATACATACGTATACCGTAAAAGAAATGAAAAAATAGGAGATCGATAAATGGGCCTAACAAAAGTGGCCCACCGCCCAAGCCCAAGTCCAAGATCCAGCACCCACCTCACCCACCTCATCTATCGACTATCGCTGGGCCTGGGGGACTCTCCTCCTGCTCCGTCTCCATCGTGCGCTCGCCCCCGCTCGACCATGGCTGCCGCTGCCGCCCGAGGTCTCCACCACTCGACGGCCCCCTCTCCTCCCCCGGCCGCCGCCGCCGCCGGACATCCCCTCTTCTCCGTCCGCCGCCTGACATCATCTCCTTCCCGCCCGCCGTCAGACGTCCCCTCCTCCCCCCTCTGCCTCCATTGCTGTCGCTCGACGTTGCCTCCTCCCTTGCTAGCGCCTGACGTCCCCAGCTCCCCCACGCATCCCTATGTGGGTGGATCTGCACTTGCGTGCGTCAGGGACGGCATATCTGCCTCCTCCCACTGTGGATGCAGTATGGTGCCGCCCAGGGTACTGCTTACCCCCTAGGCGAGGCGGAACCCCTCCGCCTAGCGCATAAGCGCGACTAGGCGACCGCGGAATACCGCCTTCTGTAACAGGGGGTCAACTTCTTTTCTATTCTAGAAGCTCATCTTTAAAGAACTCCAGGGTTAAGCGTGCTTGGCTTGAAGCAATTTAGGGATGGGTGACCGACCCGAAAGTTCTTCCCGCGAGCACACGAGTGAAGACAAAGTGCTCTAGTAAAGACTTGTATTGGTCTGTGAGGGCAGTCTTGAGGTCCTAGAAAGCTGTCGGGTGTAGACCAGTAATATTTGCTGAGTGCTTTTTTGGGCACTTGACAAATATATTTTTTTCCTCTCCTGCCTCCGAAACTTTTTCTACTCTCCATATACACTACATGGTACTCCATGTTCAAATTTGGTATATGCTCGGTATGTTTGCTATTTTTAATTAGTTTATATCATTTAATGGTATTTTCTCGTATAAGTCAAATTTGAACCGCAAATGAGTCAAATAATAGTATAAAATGAGTTGAAAAATGCTAGCATACCTATTAAATGGAAGGGAATTTCGAATATTTTGAGTAGGCCTTATCGATGAAATGGAAGGAAAATTCAAATATTTTGTTCCCAATACATGACCACGTGGCTGAATTGTTTTTAAATTCCAGAAAATGCAAACGAAGTCTGAAACTATGAGATTTGTCACGATGTCATGATATCATACCTAGAGGCTATGCTAAATAGTTGAGATGGTTTTGCACAATTTACGTATGACCTTTACAATCCGAAGCATCTCCAAAGAATATTCATAGAGTTGAGAAGGGTATGGCTAGATTTGAAGTCAAAGTGAAAGTTGAATTGATCAGTGTTGACTTCATAACTTTTTTCTATAGGCAACAAGCAACATAGATTGCTTAAGTTAAATTTTGGTAAATTTTCAGATTTTTTTGATAATTTTTATTTGTTAACCACAATCACTATAGATTTTTAATTGATATAAATTAAATTTGAGCTATAATTGCATAAAATAATGAAAATATTCCAAATATGCATTGTTGAGTGAATTTCGAAAGATATTTTAAATACAATATTGAACTAATTTGAACTTGAGGTAGAATTACATGAAATAACAATAAAACTTGAATGAGCTTTGCCGAGTGTCAGATCTGCATCACTCATCAAAGCTTAAACCTTTGCCGAGTGTTTTTTACAGCAGCACTTGGCAAAGCTTTCAAGCTTTGACTAGTGTTTCCTCCCCTAAACCCTAAACTCTTCACAAGTCATACAACTTTGTAGTTTACCACTTTTAATTTTAAATTTGTTTTACTAATGAAAAGTAAGTTTGTACTCAAAATTTGAAATTTGAGTTTTTTCAAACGACCTTGTATGAAAAAACGGTCAACATAAAAGTTGTAGATCTCGACAAGTCATGAAACTTTGTAGTTGACAACTTTGTCATTTGAAGTCATCTAGTTAGCTAGATCTAAGTTTGAATGTTCTCAAATTTAAAATTCAAATTTTGTAAACGGCCTCGGATGAAAAAACGATCAACATGAAAGTTGTAGGTTTTGAAAAGTTAGGAAACTTTGTAGTTCAACACTTTTTGATTTGAAGTTCTTTAGGGCCTCAAACATGTAATTTAAACTTGGTTTGGTATAATATGATAGGAATCGAAACGGCATCCAGTCACAGGTAACGAAGTGGTGCAGTGGTAGAGGAGCGCGTTACGCGCGAGGGAGAGGTCGTCGGTTCGAATCCCGCCTGCTGCATTTTATGCGCGAAAAATGACGTGACTTGCAAGATGGCTTGTTTCGGACGCAGAACTCACAAACGGTGTGATGCCCGCGTTTGTTTGTGATGGCGACACCTGGAGCAGTGGCGGCGCTGCAGTTCCTCGAATTAGGGCACGAGGTATTTGTGCGGTGCCAACACGGTCCACGGGTAGAATATATAGAAGTCTAAGTCCGTACTCGAGCCCATCTGTGGATAGGAATAAAAAGGGGCTCTGATCCGTACGTGTGGCAGTACAAGCAGATGGATTATCAAAGGGATTTAATGAAATTAAAATGAGAAAGATATAGCATTTGATTACTTCTTGATAGGGATAGTGTAAGTTTTCAGAGAAGCGTGACAAATATATTCAAACGATACGGTGAGTAAACGAAAGAGGAAACACGTGCGTTCAAACTTATGTAGGAGTGAAGAAGGCCACGTAGACACTAGGTGAACCAAGCACAGCTCTCTAGTAACAAGATTAGCAGTGCTAACATTGTCCAACGAATATAGTGCTAAAATCAAGGAAATTGAGGGCTCTAAAGGCTGATGCTTTTATTGTTTTCTATTGTTTATTAGGCTCTTCGCAATGGAATGGATTCAACAAAGCCAGAGTCTAGCTTAGATGTAGCAACTAGAGGAATAAACGACCATGCAGCGGTCCCACGAGAGATAATAGATGATCAATATAAGGTTGCTGGCAAAAAGAAGGTGGATGTAAAGAGCTTGACGACGTGTGCTGGTGTTTTGGAGGCTTCAGTGCAGAGCACATCAGATGTAGCCGCTACTAGTTCAAAAAACCATATGTTGGCTCCTGCTGACATAATAGAGGAACAATCTAAGGATGCCGATGAAAAGAAGGTGCCCACAAAGAGTTTCAGTAGCGCAAACGGAACAAGTGTTGGTGCTTTGAAGGAATCACAACTTATTGGGCGCGAGAAGGAAATATCTGAAATTATAGAGTTAATATCAAAGAAGGATAGCCAACAGGGTCAGGTGATCTCTGTGTGGGGAATGGGTGGTCTTGGAAAAACCACTTTAGTCTACAGTGTTTATGAAAGGCTAAAGCTGAGTGACAAATTTGACAAGTGTGTTTTTGCCACGGTCAAGCGCCCTTTCGTTCCTTCAAATCTCCTTAAAAGTCTTGTTGAGCAACTACATGAGGAAATATTGTCTTCGAACAAAAAGGGAGATAAAAAGGGAGATGCGGAAATATTTATAGGTGGCAAGAATAAAACGGTAGCAATGAGTGGGGATCATAGGTTGACTCAGGAGTTGGAGCAACTTTTAAAAATGAAGAGTTGTTTGATTGTTCTGGATGATTTGTCTTCTGCTGTGGAATGGGATTGGATAAGACAAATGATTCCTTTCATTGAAAAGGAAAGCAAAATTATTGTGACTACAAGAGAAGAGAATATTGCAAAGTATTGCTCAGGGAAATATGAATATGTATACAACCTTAAAGTTCTGGAAAATTCCGATGCACTAGACCTCTTCACCACAAAGGTAAGTGTTCTATATGCATGCACGTTTTTCCCATAATACTACTTACTCAAGCTTCTAAAGAGGTTAGAGTTAGCTTTGGCATGGTCTCCTATATATGATTGGTTAGGGACCCATATGGTGGTGTTATATGGGACGATATGTTATGTCGGGTTTATGCATCGTTACAATATTTCAACAAGCTGAAGGTCTCAAACAAAGATGAAGATTAAAATATCAAAACATATATAATCTATTACTAGACCCCACCAGATTTTCAAAGAATTCTACAGCTTCCAGAAACTTGTATATTTCTTTTTGATGGAAGCAAAATATATTTTTGGCATATCTGTACCATAATCCTTTTGTTTTGATTACCTCCTACACCCAAAAGTCAATCTTCATTCATGTGAAATGTTTGGTTAAATTATACATTTTGATGCTTCGTTATATGAACAGTTAGATATTATAACAAAGCTTCACTCATTCTTTTAGGCCTAGTTATTTGAACCGGACCGGACCGGCGGTCCGACCAGAAACCAGTGCCCCCACCGGTCTGGTTTGGCTAAAAGATCGGCTAAACACATGAACCAGTGGTTTTTTATGTAAAACTGGTATAAAACCGGCCATCTGGACCTCCAAAGACCGGCACACCCCGCTATCACGTGCGTGCCTGATGGAAAATAATCTGAGCGCTGGTTCGAACCTGAGACTTCCGCCTTACAAGGCACTCACCCACCAGCAGACCACACATTCATAAGTGACTTATAGTAAATCTATATACTAATTGAACCGCTCTGAACCGTGAACCGAGAGACTTACCAGTTCAATGTCCGATCCGGTTTAAATAACTAGGCTTTTAGGTAGTAGTGGTAGTGGACAGTGGTACACACAAACATCATTCGACATCAAGCAATTTTGAAGTAGGATGTTTCATGATGCTCTCCTAAGGTAAAATGGGATCTCAATCTCAAGCCTTGACTATGGGTATGTAGCTTTGACCAAATGAAAATGTAATGATTAATGCAGCTGCTATACAATGATTTAATTAAATGGCCACATATCCATTAACTTCCCACGAAAATATATAAGTAAATAAATAGTGGAAAAAGTCTAATTTGCTACCCTTAAGTGTGGATAAAGTACGGATAACCCTCTAAGGTATGTTTTTGGTTTCTTTTACATACAAGTGGTGTATTAATTTGAAATTTTGTGGTATAATAAAGGGAATTATAAATTATATTTAAAAATGTAATATGATGTTTTATCATTATTTTCAAAGAATATGATATGTAGTAATTGATTAACCATATCAATACAAAATTTTATAAGAAATAATGAAAAAATATTCATATTATATTTTTTGAAGAATACTATATGTGACCCTCTATCATCCCACAGGATTTCAACTTAAGACACAACTTGTGCATGGACAAACAAAAAAGACAAATCCTACCAAGGCGTAGATTGGACCAATTAAGATAGTTTTCGGTGGAAAATGAACCAAAATATACTTTAGGGAGTTATATGGACCTTGTTCATACTTAAGAGTAATAATTTGTACTTTTGATGTAATATTCAAACCTTCTACCATGGACAAATCTTCTGTATCAGGATAGTTGGACCTGATCATGCAAACATTGGTTCAAATATATGCAAACAAACCATAAGTAACATAATTTTTTTAGGGATAACAACTGGCACAACATGATCTTGATCCAAACACCAGCTTAGGCCTTAGGGATAATGCACTGACTCCCCACCTATGCTTGAATGATGCTCATCCTTGAACATGAAAGGTGAGTAGAAACGCACTACTGGTGTATACAAAAATGACTAAATAATTCACATAAGGAATATATTCATCGTTGGTATTGCAAGGGCAAAAGATTACTATGACTGATTTGCACTTGGCTGGCACAGAGAGGGTTGTGCCAATTCGCACACTCTAGTTCCCCATAGTATTTGATGATTTTTCTCCAAAGAGTCTCCTGGATATGTCCTCTGGTGATTATATTTTAGACACTGGAATGGGAATAAATGCCGAAGAGCTACAAATTATACGCCGCCCAAAGTATGCATCATATTGCCATCAAATGGAGTCGATCATGAACAAGGAAGATAATCATAAAAAAAGATAATTTTAGTTTAGGGTGGATATCTAGTGAGGTTTGTAAAGTATACATTGATAGAAGTTATAATGCATGGATAAAAAAAGGCTATGAGAGCAAAGATAAAACAAATGAATGATTATCTTCTAAGTTTCAAAACACAGAGATCATATCTAATCCAACTCATCGAAATATAACTTTCCAATCTAATGGTCTTATCGTGAAATATTCTTTGGCTTTAGAAAACGTTTAGAAAACCCAACATGCTAACATGATAAAAGCTAAAAGGTTAGCAAAAATCATTAGCAAGGTTTAAAGGACTGATGATCTGGTTCTACTATTTAGTCCAAATACCAAGCTTTCACTTCTCATGTCTAATTTATCCCTAGATAATATATATAGTACGTAGTGTACACAAGGTTTGTCCTCAATGTAGCTATTGAGAACCTACCATCGGTTCTTCACACTAATACAATCAAACAAAGTAACAACATAACTGCCTAATCTTCTCTTGGAAAAATAGTATGTACCCGCATCTAAGTTTAAAACTAACAAACCACTGTCATAACAAGAGATCATAGTAACTAATCTTTTCCCACACCAATACGCCACAACATCCTCATTATTGTATGCAAATGGAAAAACAATCTCAGCTACTTGATCAACTGCTCATCACATCTTGTTGTTGTGTAATAATAATCTTCATGCTCCACACCAGATTCTCAACAAGAACCAATGAACTCTTTCATGGTCGGGTCGAGTGACTCTTTAAAAAATAAATCCAACTTTGGTCCTCTCAGGAAAATTGCTTTAGTTTGTTTGTCCAATCAACTTAATCCAATGCTTCTTTACTTATCTTTATTTAATGCCTTATGTCTTCTTCATGTAACAATATATAGAAAAACTTATGTATGTAATTATGAAGTCTCTCCTAAGTGGCTCGACGTGCATATACTTATGCAACATCGCTATGTAGAAGACATGCAGAGAAACTTTTCTTAAGGACCGCGTTAAAGCGCGACGGGTCGCGCGATAGACCGGAGCGCGACCCCGTTGTCCAGAGCAAACAGCGCGTGCGTCCCTGCTGTCGGAAGTAAACAGCATGCAAAGCGAAATACTAGAAAGTGGATCAGGTTTTTGTCGTAACGTGCACCAATTCATACGGGAGAAGCAGGATAGGGAGGCATGCTCATGTCATCTTATCTACTCCATTCTATTTTATTTTATTGATGATAACTTTCTCAACAAACGTCCGTTTTCGAATCCGTTTTCACATTTACGTTTATTATGATTTTCTCTACGAAACAAGACCCAGTTTCTATAGGTTTCAAAGTAATTTTATTTATAATATCAACCTCTGTATAGTGGTATTAGCAACTTATGCAGATATTTTGTATCAATCTATATAGATTTAGATGATGTATCAACTTATATAGGTTTAAACTATCAACTTATATAAATTTTATCAATATATATAGGTTTATAATCATAATATATGTAGGTTGGCATTTAGAATATATGTAGGTACATAGGTTGATGCAACGTAGATTGATAATCATGATAGATTGATAGTAATGATACATAGGTTGATGCAACATAGATTGATAGTTAGAATATACAGGTTGGTACTAAGAATATATGTCGATTAATAGTCATAATATATTTAGATTGTTAGTCAAAATAAACAGGTTGATACTCATAGTATACGTTGATTGATAGTTATATTATATGTAAGTTGATAGACACAATACATAGACTGATACTCAAAATATACATCGATTGATAGTCGTAATATATGTCGGTGATAATCAAAATAAACAAGGTGACGCAGCGAATGCACAGGTTGATACTCGAAATATACGTCGATTGATAGTAATAATATATGCCGGTTGATAATCAAAATAAATATGTTGATGTAGCTAATGCACAGATTGATACTCAGAATAGATGTTGGTTTATAGTCACCATATATATAGGTTGATAGTAATCAAGTTTATAGGCCAACAAAGAATTGATAGTACAAAATACTTATCATGTCATAATCGGTGTACATGAAGTCAAATGCAACTAGGCTAGTTAATTAAGTATAAAATAATTAAGTTTGTTACGGTAAATGTCCTAACTTGTTGTTAGCTCTTCATTATCTGACTCACGTAAAGACCAACTTGTATAAACTGAACCAATCCTGGGATCCATACCTGCGTTGTCACGTGGGAGATAACAGGTCGGCACTAACATGGTCACTGTCGCCCAACAGCAGGCCAACGTCCATAAAAAAAACAGCAGGCCGGATCCGGATCCACGGAGGTACAAGGCCTGCTGGGCCAGTCCGATGCCGGGTCGGCGGATAGATTTATCGTTTCTTAACTTATTGGTCATGTGCTAAGTCTAGGTCATGCTGCATATTTTAGGAATTCTAGTTTAGGTTAGATTTTTTTTCTTTGTTGGAGTCGAGTGAGATGGTTCAACCACAGGGAGTTCAGATGTTAGGTATGTTGGGATTAAGGGTTGATCTATCGAGATTATTCATCTTTTTTAAAGCAGGCTATTTATCTGTTTTTTTCTTTCTATCATTGTAGAGGGTCACATATCTCATTATTTTATAAAGAACGGGAAGAGCTCGTCCCTACTGATTATATATGAAAATTAAGAATAAAAAGTACTGTACAAGCCCATATATCATTCTGATGGTAAGATATGAAGAGAATTCAATACTTAATTACACTAGTAGAGAATAGGCCTTTCATCCCCTTCAATCCGGGACATTAGTCCTGGATTTTATTGGACTCGGGACTATTAGTCCCGGTTTACCAATACTAATCAAGACTAAAAGTGACCCTTTAGTCACAGTTGGAGGTTCAACCCGGGACTAAAGGGTTTCAAGCATTAGTCCCGGTTGGAGGCTCCAACAGGGACTAAAAGGGGGGCCTTTTAGTCCTGATTGAAACCACCACCCGGGACTAAAGGGTCATTAGTCCTAGTTGAAACCACCACCCGGGACTAAAGGGCTCATCACGGGTTACAATAAAGTAAAAACATCCACCTATCATCACATGTGTTCTGTAGGTGGAGTGGTTAGTAGGTTGTACGCGAAGCAATGCAAAAGGTCGTGGGTTCGAATCCAACAAGGCTCTACATTTTTTAGCGCCCGGGATTTTGTAGTCCCGGGTGGGGACTCCTGTCCCGGTTGCCAAAACCGGGACTAGGGATTGGCAACCGGGGCTAAAGCCATTTCTTTACTAGTGTTAGTTCATACTTTAATTTGGAGTACTAAAATACTTCGATTCAACCAATTGTTAGGTATTTGAGAAGGCTACGAATTTGGTCGAGAAAAACCCTGAGTTTGATGAAGAAGCACATCAAATCTTAAAGAAATGTGAAGGACTTCCCCTTGCAATACTTACTATTGGTGGCTTCTTGGCAAAACAACCAAAAACCTTATCAGAATGGAAAAAATTGAATGAGAATATCAGTGCTGAATTGGAGTTGAATCCAGAGCTTAACATGATAAGAACCGTCCTTGAAAAAAGTTATGATGGTTTACCCTATGATCTCAAGTTGTGTTTCTTATATCTATCAATCTTTCCTGAAGACTGCACAATTAGTCGAAGGCGTTTGGTGCGTCGCTGGATGGCGGAAGGTTACTCAAATGAGAGGCATGGGAGGTCTTCCAATGAAATGGCTGACCATTACTTCACTGAACTCAAAAGCAGGAGCATGATTTTACCATCTCAACAATCAGTTCACAGTATAAAATCGATTGACTCCTGCAAAGTTCATGATCTCATTCGTGAAATTGGCATATCAAAGTCTGTGGAGGAAAACCTTGTTTTTAGACTGGAGGAAGGTTGCAACTTGAACACACATGGTGCAATTCGTCATCTTTCTATACAAAGGAACTGGGAGGGAGATCAGAGTGAGCTCGAGAGCACAGTGGACCTGTCAAGGATACGCTCGCTAACGGTATTTGGGCAATGGAAGGAATTTTTCATTTCTGACAAGATGAGGTTTCTACGAGTGCTGGACTTAGAAAACACAGTAGGTCTAGTTGATCATCACCTTGATCATATTGGGAAGCTACTTCACCTGAAGTACCTTTCTCTGCGAGGATGTGATGATATGTATAAACTGCCAGATTCGTTGGGTAACCTGAGGCAACTCCAAACGCTAGACATCAGAGATACATCCATATGTGCCCTGCCAAAAACCATAATCAAGCTTCGGAAGCTACATTATATCCATGCTGGTCAAAAGTCAGAATATGTTCCAGAAGAAGGAACAAGTTTAATGACGAGATGTCAAAAACTTTTGAAGTTAGTGCCGGCGCTATGCGCTATGTCTTGCGTGCCAAGTTGTATGGGCACTGCCGCCTTTAACAGGCGTGATACATGCACTTTGGCTTGCTGCGTGTTCCCGCCTGCCATAATGATGGGGCGCCTATTTGATGGTGTTACAGTTCCAAGAGGAATTAGGAAACTAAAAGACTTGCATACGCTGAGGGTTGTGAATGTCGGACTGGGAAATGCCGTTCTTCAGGACATAAAAAAGCTCACGGGATTGCGCAAGTTAGGAGTGACCGGAGTCAACAAGAAAAATGCTAAGGCATTCTGCATAGCCGTTTCCAACCTCAGCAGATTGGAATCTCTGTCCGTGAGGTCAGCAGGGAAGAATGGCCTGTGTGGTTGCTTGAACAATATATCCTCACCACCAAAGAAGCTGCAGAGCCTTGAGCTGTACGGCAATCTAGAAACACTGCCCGAATGGATCAAGAAACTCCAGCATCTCGTGAAGCTGGAACTAGGGAGCACTAGGCTACCTGAGCATGATGCTGCTATGGAATTCATCGGGGAACTACCGGAGCTGGAAATTCTAGGTCTATCCGGGCCATCATTTCAGGTTCAAGAACTTCGTTTCCAATCTGAGCAGGCTGGAGTTGCTTTCGGAAGCCTCAGGGTGCTCAAGCTTGAAGAAATAAGTGATACCAAATCGGTGAAGTTTGAAGAGGGAACAATGCCTAAACTTGAGCGGCTGCTGGTCAAGGGGCTGATAAATAATGAAATTGTCTTTTCGGGGCTAGAATTTCTCTCAAGCATCAGTAAAGTCCAGCTGCACGTTTACTTTCCCTATGAGGAAATGGTAGCGTTCGATGATGAGACTTGGAACAAGATATTCGAGGAACATGATCAGGAAGAAAGGCGCAAGAAAGCTGAACTCAAGAAGGAAATCCAGGAACAGCTTGCTGGGAATACAAACCAACCCATTGTGACGGTGGACTGAGTTCGTATAGGTTTGTATGTTTGCCATTTTGTAAGACTCTGATCCGTAGCCTCTTTATATAGATGCACAGGAACTCACATCGACGTCCTTTGCGGCAGGTTGGACCATTATTCGTACACGTGAAGAGCAGCGGGCTACCGCGGGCAGCAGCATCCATGTCGGGCCATCTTTTATGTGCGTAGTTGCATTTCGACATGCATAGCATTCTGATACCAGTGCCTATGCCGCGCGCCTCCCTGACTTGCAGCGATTGTTTGTGTTGTGTTTCAATTGTTTGGCGGTGCTGGTGTCTATGCCCTGAAGGTGGTTACGAGCAGTGCACCCTTCAAATACTCAGCGAGTTGAACCTCATCTATAAAGCAAGCGATAAGAGTAAAAACCGCATCAATTCTCAGCTCATGGGCCAATTCGGGGAGGTGCTAGATGAGTGTGATCTAAGAAAGATCAACCTTCAAAATACAAAATTTACCTGGAACAACCAAAGGCGCAACTCGACACTCGTCAAGCTCGAATAGTTTTCTGCTGTCACATCCGGTTTTAAAAACAAAATCAAGTATACACAATATCTATGGTAGGATCAGTTTGTATACATGCATAGTGAATAACAGATACAATTTCACGTAAAAGAATATTATAAATGACTTACGAGTATATTAGAGTTAAACAACTTATCTCGGATAGGAAGGCTCCAAACTTTATAGGCAATCAACTTGGGTTGCGTATGCCTAGACTTCAGCATTGTCTTCATGAATCTTTACGACATCTTTTTCTTCTGAGCAGCTTCCACTAATATGGAACAAATATAACTTAGAGATAGCTAGGGTGAGTATATATCGTACTCAACAAGTATAAAAGACACACGAGGCCAAGGGCTAGCTACTCACTATGCTAAGCACTTTTAGTCGGTCAAATTTTATTAGCAACTATTTAATATGGTATAAGTTTATATCCACAGTTAATAGAAACGTATATCCTCGTAAGAATAAAACATATCCATAAACCACATTTTATTTTATCAATGAGGGTCTCGGCCGCTCTTAACCGTGAGCACGACTGATATATCAGTTTTCAATGTATACTTTCACCCCAAGAAGTGTAAACCCCGTCACGACGTACTGATCAAGCATTCATCACATTACCAAGGTGTCACTATATAGGAATGCTATGAAGCCTTTATAAAGAATCGCTCAGTCTATGTGTTGGTCCCCTCCTAGCGGGTAATCAGAAGGTACACCCTTCTTCTTCTTTCCCCACACGGCTTACACAATCCGTACTGGTAATAGGAAGGCGGACCTTCTATCCTACCACCACCCAACTTGTAGTACCAAACCAACACTAAAATATTATAATTAATTGGCTATGACCAGAACCATATGGTACTCATGGTTGCACTATCTTCTTGAGTGGTTCTCCATGTTCCAATTAAGCATAAAATCTTGTATTAACAAAAAAATATGCATATGAAGATACCTTTGAGCATGGAGTAAACAACATTACTATCTTGATTTTAGTGTCACCATATCCCAATGAAAGCAACTAAGCATAGCTACCCAGCATGAATGTAAAAACCCAAGTTTTCAGGGATGATTGTTGTAGTTGCTAGGCACATCCTTAATTAGGAACCATCAAATTAAACACAAGCATGGATGGTGAAATTAAAAAATATTAGGACATTGCATGCACATAATACACTTGCCTTTATCTAGAGTATAGCTGCTCAGGGTCTTCAATTCTTGCTCTTGAAATCTCTTCATTGGCACTCCTTCAACTTAAAGCAATCATCGAGCATAGGCATACAACCATAGAAGCAAATAAACAAAAAAACTAAGAATAATACATCAATCAAAAGAAAAAACTTTAAAAAGAGCGTACTAGATGATAGGCCTCGTTGATATGGTCAAGCGATCACAAGATCGTTGAAAATGGAACTCTAGTTGAAAAAATATAGCTGTCAAAAGATTTGAATAATATAAGAAAATAAAAGGCCATATGCTTCTTAATTCAATAAAATCATATATAAATGTTATTATAGAGAAACATCCTATGTTCAAGTTAATTCAATTATCTATAATTTGCAAATTAAACCTAACCCTAATATTTATGTTGGTATTCACAACACATTTATGTTGGTATTAAATTGTAACTCTAATTTGATTTCAATTAGAAAAATTATTTAATTAATCATTAAGAAAATTAACATTAATTTATTAAAAATTGAGATATAACCTAATTAACTTTTATTTGTAAAACTAAAGAAATAAATATGAATCAATTTAACATTAATATGAACACCTGTTTTACAATGATTCGAGAGTTACCCACCGGTACCTGAAAGTTCATGGTGTTTTGAGGAAAAAATTAAATTAAATCAATAGTTGGTCTCACTAATTTTGGTAAATTAATCCCAATCATTTTAAAATTCCTCTAATATGAAAACCCAAAGTATAAACCTTAATCATATTTGTATTTGAAAAAAACTTTTTAAATAAGGTTCGCCGAGCTCCTGGTGGCACCGGCGATGGGGCATAGGGAAGGGTGAGCGGGGGACACCTATGTAGCTTCCGTTTACTGGTTAAGCGAGTTAGCTTAGGGCCCAATAAAGCCCACCAACAGCGCGTGCGTGAGGAGAAACACGGAGACGCACAGTTGCGTTAAATCCGTGCGGATGGTGGAAAGTACCGTGTGCCTTTTTTTCCCTTTCTTTATTTTTCAATTATCACTACTAAGTACTCCGTGTGCAGTTATAGGAGTTACGATGTTGCAGTCGACATTTCAAAAATAACAGTTCAACATTCCGATTATATCATTTTAACATTTTTTACATAAAAATTAAACGAACATGCTCAAAGTGTTAAACTAATACCGTCAACATTTTCATATACTAGGTTCAACATTTTTCTTAAACTTAGTTCAACAATTCAGATAAACTAGATCAACATTTTGTGTGAAAATGTTGAAGCAGTAAGTTCAAGATGTTGAGATAGTTATTCAAAATGTTGAAATAGCATATTGAAAGTGTTGATTCAAAAAAATACATAGAAAAAATAAAAATATACTCATATTGGATCTTATTCTGTCGCATTAATTGCAAATAACATGGTAGTTCAAACATATTTGAAAAAGGGTTAACGGTTTAGGAGAAAATCACATTTAAATATTGAAACTTGGGTTAGATTCTTCCGTCATGGCTGGCGTCGGACGGACATCTTTCACTAGCTGTCACCCCCCGTCCGCTGCGAACCCGCTTTGATCCGAATCAATATACAATCTCAACCGTTGCACGGATCTCAAACATTGGAAGCTAGCTTGGTAAAAAAACTTCCGGAAGCTAGGTTTCCCTGGGTGAGCGCGGGTAGCGGTGCCAGCAGCAGCGGCTGGTGGGCAAGGGGCACGCCGAGACGGCCTGTGATGACGCCGCTCCCGGGGAGCTCAGAAGAGCCGGGGTGGCTGGGCCGGAATGGGCCCAAAAAAGGTCGGAGAAGCACGCGGCTGACACCCGGGAATCCTATATGGCTTCCGCAAGTTTTTTTGGACATCTAGCTTCCACATCAGCCACCGTTGGATCATGTTCATCTACTTATTCACCTACCGTCGGATTTCATCCCCTTCTTCTTCCTCGGGCAGACGCGCCGCGGGCGGAGGGCGCGGGCTGGCCGGCGGAGGGGCGGACGGCGGGCGGGGGCGGACGGCGGCGAGGGCGCCGCCGGCCGTGGGCGGTGGGTGAGGCCGGCGGCGGCGACAGCGGCGGAGGTTAGGGTTCGGGGTTCCGGCGGTCGAGCTTGGAGGTGCTCCCATGGCCTCCGGCCATAGAAAAGAAGGTGGTGGGGGGAGGAATCGACCGGCGGCGGAGGCGAGGCGGCGCGGGAGCGCCGCCGGCCGGACGGGGCCGGATGGCCGGTGGGCGGTGACCGGCGGCGCGGGGGCGGCGTGCCCACCGGGTTAGGAAGAGCGGGGGCGTGCGGCGGGGGTGGGCGGGCGGCGCGGCGGCGCGGCAGCCGCCGCCGGCCGGGGCGGAGGACGAAGGCGGCGGGGGCGGCGGTCGTGCGGCGCGTGAGGAAGAAGACGGCGTCGGCGGGGTCGGCGCAGCTTGGACGAACGGTGGGCGGGAGGCGCGGCGGCGGGAGCCGCCGGCCTGGGCGGCGGAGGCGGCGTCGGGGGCGGCGGAGACAGCGGCGGGCGGAGGAAGAAGAGGGTGGAGGAAGAAGATGGAGGAGATGGGCCTTATTGGGCCCTAAGCTAGGTTGGTTAAAAAGTGAATGGAAGCCACATAGGGACCCCCGCTGACACCGGCCGGCCTCTCTGCTCAACGAACATCGTGTAGGTCCCAGCCTAGCCAGAGCCTAGGAGCTGACCGGAAGACGCACGTCGTAGTGGCGGCAGGCTGGGCTCCGTGTCCACTGTCCAGTGTGCGATGTCGGGGGTGGCGCGCAGGCAGCGAGAGGGTGACGGCAGAGCGCATCAGTCGGCGGCCTTCGCGTCATCGCGTGGCATGGCAGGGGCGGACTCTAGTTTGCGGTCGACCGCAAGGAAGGCGTCCGTGCGGTCGATTTTCAGACACCGACAACCGACAGGTCCTCTCCTCTGCCATGCACGCGTCCCCCGCACGTTTTTTTCGGAAAGCGCGCCACTTGCCGCGGCATTTTCGGGCGGATTTTTTCCACGCCGCGCGCTTTCCGATCACGGAAATGGAATATTTCAACCCTGCTTCGAAAAACCGCAATGGCGAATCTTTTTTCACAAATAAAAAAGAAAAAAAAACAATTTAAAAAACACCAAAAAAGTTATCAATGAACTATAAAAAGTTATACATCAAACTTTTTGGAAAAAAAAATCAGCACGAAAGTTATGAAAAATAATTTGTATCACAAAACTTACGCAAAAAAATTATACAAAAATGTTCACAACATAAAAATAAGAAAAGGTTTGGAATAAAATCTTTAGTAAAAAGTTACTCACAAAAACTTGAGAAACAAAGTTATGTTAAAAAAACTTTTTGATCCAGAACACAAAACTTTCTCGAAAAAAATAAAAAAAAATATATGTAACAAAAAATTTGGAAACAATAAATGTTTTTTGACAAAAAATAGAACACAAAACTTTCTTGAAAAAACTACAAAAAAATATGTGGAACAAAAGATTTGGAAACGATGAATGTTTCTTGACAAAAAAGTTTAAGAATGTAAACTAAAAAAAACTTGTACATAAAATGTTTTGTGATGTGAAACAAAAAAGAAAAGAAAAAACAAGAAAAAGAAAAAATGCTGCCACCGTGAGTGAGGCAGCCGGAGCTAGCTCCCACCGGCCGCTTACCTGGGACGGGACGCAGCTGGCCGCCGCCTGGCAGATCAGCAGGAAGCAAGATCCCGCTTGGACTGTCGATCGGTAGTCACCCGCCTCCGAGATATGGGAAGGAGGGAATGTGCTGTCGACGAGTCCACGAAGGAGAAGAGTACGTCAGGCTCGGCCTACCCTCATACTGGGTGTATCTTTTGCTTGGCTTTCACCTTGTCTTTGCTCTCTGATTTTGTGTGTTGGGGTAGACTCGCAGAGGATCGAGTTTGGTGACCATCTGCATGTCCACTTTCGTCAGCTCCCGGTTGTATGTGTAGTACTCGGATCTCTTATTCTCTTCTCGTATGCTGATGCATTGTTGCCACATAAACACTTCCAAGGTTGTTGAGAGCCTATAAGATGTTAAATGAATATCAGAAAGTTGCAGT
Source organism: Echinochloa phyllopogon (assembly GCA_033239725.1). NCBI lineage: Eukaryota > Viridiplantae > Streptophyta > Magnoliopsida > Poales > Poaceae > Echinochloa > Echinochloa phyllopogon. The sequence continues at coordinate 32,872,366 of BTCW01000008.1, read as the reverse complement.
TATGTATTCCTTTCGAAACATCTCAAACTAGAATATATGGTACAGAGATATAAACAGCGCAGTTCCTCAAGTTCATGTTGCTAAGCTGACGACAGTTTTTTCAATTTCTTGGGTTTAGTGCTCCATATGTTCACATGGTTAAATGAAAACTCCCATTCATATATGGTCTATCCCCAAAATTTCTATTTTGAGATGTGAATAGAAAACATAAAATAAAGTAGATTATTTTATTATTTCTATAAAATTTTCAATATTTCATTTATTACCAATGAAGATAGAGAAAATAGTTTTCTAAATTCTCAAATCAATTTGACGTGGGTTGCTGCATGCATGCCAACTGCATATATATATATATATATAGTATTTTCAGTGAAAAATTAATTTAAATTGTTTGTAAAATCTGATTAGATTTCGATCAATCCGAGTCTTGTTTATCATATCAATCTCAATCTAAATTTTAAAACCTTTTGTTTGGCCCAAATGTTTCCAATCAAGTCAATTCTCTCCTTAATCCACTATGTTCTGACATGTTTACTTCCATTCCTTTTCTGCTCTTCTTATTTATTTATTTCATTTGGCACGTGAGGTGGACATCACTTCTATTTCTCATCTAATCCTGCATCGAGCCCAAGTCAACCTTTCTTTTGTGTGTGTGTGTATGTTCTCATGACCCTTTTTGCCATGCACGTATATAACCAACAACCAGCACCAGGCCATCACGTATGATGCCACACCCATCTGGTCCAAATATCCCTTCTCGATCTCTTTATTCATCATGCCGAGTGTCTTAAATTTTCAAAAACATATGCCCTCAGTATTTAATTCGTAGATCCATATTTAAGTTATGTACCTTCTTCGTCTCTTGAAATTATCTTTACCGTCTGGCTTTTTTGCCATGTTTCTTGTGTTTCCTAGTGTAATAAGATGAATGATTTTCTTTCTCTTCTGTCTTGATATCGATAAATGCAGAGATACACATATTGTTTTCTCTGCCTTTATCGATATCAAGATAGAATAGGATAACTCTCGTCTCTTTTTTTCACTATCATATTCATCGCTGATGAGCTGGTTAAATTTAGAGAGCACAAAAATAGAGAATGAGCGAAATTTTGTGAAAAAAATTAACGAAATTAGTTCACACTAGAATGTTGTAAATTTTTCAACTTACCATCCAACATATTTAAATTCTTATTAATATAAGTACACGAAGAAACTTTCTAGCAAAGATAATGTGGACAGGTGATTAATTGAATGGACCAAATGTCCGAGGTATGAATGATTAGTACACCGATTTAGTTAGTTAAGGGACTAATCTACACCAATTAAAACATGAGGCATGAAAGTCACACTCTCACAATACTTGAGGGATGAAAAATATACTTCTTCCAAAAAAAATTCGTTTGCTTTCTTTTTGGGGGCCTTATGATGGGAGATCATACTAGTGAATTTTCGAGATAATGTTAGCTAAAATTTATCAAGTGTGAGCGAGTTCTTGAGATGAATGGTGGGCTCGGCACTAGCAAGCCCCAAGCTTGGTGGGCCTATCGATTCAATACCACACAAGAAAGGGGAGGAATGGAAAGTCTGGGTCCGAGCCCAAAATGGTTGATGCTTCTTCACGCAACAAACACAGATACGATTGAGGTGTCCTGAAGAAGTCCTGGCATTTTAGCCCATTGGGTCTCTTGGCTTTACAACCTGGACATCTCTAGTTATGAGGACTGGATTTTATTGGGAGATTTCAATCTTATACGCTCCCAGGATGACAGGAATAAACTGGGAGGTAACACAGCAGATATGATGGCATTCAATGATCTGATTCAACACCTAGATCTTGCTGACATACCCTTTCATGGTAGATGCTTTTCATGGAGCAATATGCAGCCTGATCCACTGCTGGAGAAATTGGACTGGGTTTTTACCTCCTCCTCTTAGGCTCATAGTTTCCCTGACACAACAGTGCATGTCTTGAGTCGACCTATCTCTGATCATGCTCCTTTTGTTGTGAAATTAGGCACTTCTATCCCCAAATCACAGCTTTTCAGGTTTGAGAACTACTGGGTAGAGTTTGAGGACTTTCTATCAGTAGTAGAATTACATTGGAACACAGCCCCCTTCTTTGCCAATGCTGCCAGAACGCTGTCATCAAAATTTAAGCAAACCAAACGAGGACTTAAAACCTGGAGCAAGGGTCATTCGAACCTTGGAAGATTGATCTGTAATTGCAGCTTTGTCCTTTGTATGCTTGATGGGTTGGAGGAACAGAGAACCCTCAGTACCATGGAAAGAGCCTTCAGAGTTATTGTCAAGCAGCATTTGCAGAAACTGTTAGAGGCCAAACGGATATACTGGAAACAAAGAAATACAGCTCGCTGGGTCAGATTTGGTGATGAGAATACAAAATTATTTCAGACAATGGCGACCTATTCCTATAGAAGAAATTGTATTGCTTCTCTCACCTTGTCTGATGGCTCTATGGTGGTGGAGCATAAGGATAAAGAGGAAGCCCTGTGGGTCTCCTTTAAGGACAGACTAGGTGTTTCTGAGTTCACTGGTCTCACATACAACCTGGCTGAGTTAATTGAACATGTACACCTCCCCACAATGGATCATCCCTTCTCTGATGAAGAAATTCTTGCAGCCCTCAAAGAGATGCCTAATGATCATGCCCCAGGCCCTGATGGTTACAGTGGGCTGTTCTTCAAAAGGTGTTGGCACATAATAAAGAATGATATTAAAAGGCTCTGTGATGATTTTGCTAATGGAAACTTGGACCTGACAAGCATCAACAATTCACTCATAACACTGATTCCTAAGAAGGATAATCCACAAATGATAAATGACTACAGACCAATCTCTTTATTGAACAACTGCCTTAAACTGCTAACTAAGCTGTTGGCAAATAGGTTGCAGAGTGTTATTCTCAGAGTTGTGCATGCTAATCAATATGGTTTTATCAAAGGCAGGACAATACAAGATTGCATAGCTTGGGCCTTTCAGTTTCTGCACATTTGTCACAACTCCAAAAAGGAAATCATTCTTCTAAAGTTGGACTTTGAGAAAGCTTTTGATAAGATTGAGCATGAGGTGATTTTGGCGGTCATGAAGCAGAAAGGATTCTCTGATAAATGGGTTGACTGGATGAGAAGTATTTTAGCTTCAGGGTCTTCTTCTGTTCTCCTGAATGGCACACCTGGAAAAAGCTTCAAATGTAGAAGGGGAGTAAGGCAAGGTGACCCCCTTTCACCACTTCTATTTGTGTTAGGGGCTGATCTGTTGCAGTCAATCATAAATTCAGCCTCTGATAGAGGAGATCTAGTCCATCCTCTGGGCCCAGAGTTTTGGGGGGGGGGGGGGGGGGGGGGGGGGGATTTTCCAATCATTCAATATGCAGATGACACGTTGGTGATATTGCCAGCTGAAAGGGATCAGTTAGTTGTGCTCAAGGAAATCCTCAATACCTTTGCTGAAAACACAGGTCTAAAAGTCAATTTTAACAAGTCCTTTTTGGTGCCTGTCAACATTGATGATTCTAAAGCATTAGAGCTTGCTTCAGTTCTTGGCTGTCAGGTTGGGGAAATGCCATTTACATATTTGGGCCTCCCATTAGGAACAACAAGGCCACCTGTCACTGAGTTTATGCCCATTTTAACTAAGCTAGAGAGAAGGTTGATGGGAATAACCAATCTGCTATCTTATGCTGGAAGACTTGTTTTAGTAAAGTCCATCTATTCAGCCTTGCCTACATACTTTATGTGCTCATTAAAGATTCCAGTGAAAGTACTCAAGCAAATTGACAGATACAGGAAGCAATGCCTGTGGAATGGTGGTGATCTCACAAAGAAAGGTGGTTGCTTAGTTGCTTGGAAATATGCATGTAGATCAAAAGATGATGGGGGCCTTGGAATTGTGAATTTTAGAACCCAAAATGAAGCTTTGCTATTGAAATTTCTGCATAAGTTCTATAACAAGCTTGACCTGCGTTGGGCCTTTTCTGTACTAGAAAATTTAAGGATCGAGTCGGATTAGGATCGGATCAAAATAATACTAGTTTTTGAGCTAAATTTTGTTAGGGGTAAGTTAGATGTGCCATGATCCGTTACCACCCTACTCGTGACGCACGTCATCGCCACTCCTCCACCTCTGCTCTGACCGCCGCCACCCTCCAGGTGGTGGAGTTGCCGCGCGGGCGACAGAGGAGCCGGCGGCATGGGAGCTCAACAGAAGGCTCAAGCGGTCCTGCTGGACCACGCAAGCTGACGGCAGTGGCGCACAGGCACGAATCGACGATGCAGAGGCGCACGGCAGCGGCGATGCGCTGGCCACAGGCTGAGCTGCGGGCGGCATCAGCGGCACATCACAGGTGAAGATGTGGACAGTGCTGACAATCCTGAGGTCGCTGCATCGTCTTCCCTGCAGCCCTGCTATTGGCTTCTAGAGGAGTAGGGGGTCGTCACGCTTTGCTGACCATCAGAAGCGAGGCCCAGCAAGTGAAATCAGTAAGTGCAAGCAGCTGGTAAGTGATTCTGCTTGTTTTTTGTTTTTGCGTTCTAGAGCAAATCCAGTGCATATGATATGTTTGATAGAATGTCCAAGTGCCGTTCTAATGTTCTAAGCTAGGACGGTAATGATGCATTTGTATTGCATCCCCAGCATACCTGCTCTCCATTGACTCCAATGACCGACAGTACGTCTCCATGTCGATTGCACGACATGCTATCCATGTCTCAGTCCTGCTGCGCAATGCTTGTCTTCATGACTCTCTTCAGAGTCTCGGAATCGACAGATTCTTCCTGGTCATTGCCGTATGGCTGTAGTAATAGCTGTACTGAACAGAACCGTGATCTGTTCAGATGACCGATGGTAAACAGGTTTCCTAGGCATTGCTAGCTTCTCGAGGGTCACACGCAGCATCGGTAAGGCTTCCTCTGTTTATTGATGGTAGCCATGCATTGGGCATTGTTTATTCTCAGTGAGATGCTGATGGTTAACTTGGCAGATCAGCAATGGTAAAGATTGGATCCGATAAATTTCCTGCACGTCCAGAGGCAGCAAACCAGCAACTATCTCGATCTGGGTTGAAATCATCAGATCGTTTCTTTCTAAAAAAAACTGATTGATGGCTCAACTTGATGTGTTACGCTTTGAGAAAGTACAAAACACGCTTGCCTGCTGGACAAACCGGACCGAGTTAAGTTTGTGGCAGTTTCTCTCTTTCCTCCATCATTATTAACTTTGGCCTTGACAGGTCAAGAGTTTTTCTGATAATGCTCTGACCCTGATTTGATCACAGTGTAATGGAGCCAAAATTCTTATAATTTGACCTGATTTGATTTTGTGAAATGCTTGTTCAAATTGCAATCACCACTGGATATTTTATTTGGTGACTGATTTAGAATTGTTTCTTTTGCAAGACGCATCTATGTTTTTTTTCATTTGTCAATCTCTGCCTTTTCATTTGTCATACACCTGAAAGTCCTATTTCTGGTTCCAGGATGCGTCATCAGCATGCAGCATAGGCCATGTTGCAATGCAGAATTGGTAATCTGCAGAAGAAGCTGATGTGTCATGCATACGATAGATAAAAATTGTTTCTCTACGCTGAATCATAATTAAATGCTTTAATTGTCTACTATCAATTGGTTTGATTGGTTTCAAGAGATTTCATATAGGAAGACCATTTGAAAAATTCTATTTTCTTTTATTCTTGAGTATGCATGATATATGTTTTACTTTAGCGATCTTATATTTCCTCGCCAGATATTATTTGGGTAGCATCCAGTTCTCCACAGCATCTGGTGTTGTCTTTTCTAGGAATAGATGACATCCAGGTGAGTGCATTCCTCCTATTCCATCAATCGCCTAAGTGAGTTTTCATAATTTACATTATTTAGTTCCAAGTTGCAGAATGCAGTAGGTTATTCTACGTTTACTTCTCAATAGTAACTGAAAATTGAGGTACCTGATTACCACTTAACCATTGTACAACAATTGTAAACTAGAGTATTGCTACCATACTGTTGGAACAGTATGGCTCGACAATCCAACTCAGTGGCATTATCTACTTTCTATCCGATTTTATCCTCCAGTTTCCCACAGAAGAACAATCTGATGTTGTGCTAAACCACCATGTACACAATGGACGTAATTTCATTCTTACCTTATCTCCTTAGACAGACCACTCTCGATGCCCTGTCACTCCATGAGACACCAAAGTGGCAAAGTGAGTTGAAATCCATGATCTATGCCTACCCATGGATACAATCCAAAAAGCTTCAAGCCGCTGCTATCATCCTATTGTGATGTCCAAGTCTACGGCATTAAAAAAAAAGGCATATGCACTATCCTAGATATACATACATCATAGAAGCAATTTCACCTGATGGTTTCTTTTGGCACCCACGCCATTCCCACAATGGCACAACTATGCATAACTTTTCTGTAACACTCAAAAACCAGGCCATATTCTGAGACGTATGACATTAGTAGCACAGAATGGGCTATAGACCCATCTGCAGAGATTCACCCCAATAAACCATTTTTAGATGATGGCATAGGTTAGCACAACATTCTTTTGTCCTTTACTTCCAGCTATATTAAACTCTGATCATTGCATCACTTTTATACGATACACATAACTAATTCTAATGATTGGACCAGCTGAAAAGTATGGCTATGGGTGCTCCAGGAGGTTTATGAGAAAATGTATGAAGGTACGGAGTACACACTATAATGCATCCTCCTTTAATAACATTTGCAGATATATATTCCATACCTCTTATCCGGCAAAGTCCTAAAGTACATATTCCCTCAATACTGCACACAAAAAGAACCGAAACAATTGAAAATAACAATGCTTACTCCTCCCATGCAAGTCATGATAGCAACGGCATTGCCATGTACGGAGCTCCAGGTATTTATGCCCTTGAACAATTCATGTTAATCTGTGTGTTCACTGTGAAAGTAAGATAACATTTTTCAATTTTTTTGTATACATTGCAGACTACTTCCAACCACATTTTCCAGGAGCATGGAGCTTTGAGTCTATCAGCAGTGACCTTGCTGAATGTGAACCAAGGAAAAGGAGGCACACATAAAAGTATTCCATCAGCCTGAAATAACAAACCATCGTCACATTTACTCTCACATGCAACCGCTGCTTGCATCCACGTTTCCATCTCCACGCTTCTAAGAATGAGATCCAGAACTTGCTCTCAGCTACCTGTGTTATGAACTTAAAATAGCTACTGGTGTCTGTGTCTACTTAATATGCACCTGTCCATGCATTGTAAATTATATATGCATGTCTATATGCACGGTTTGAGCTATTGTTTGTCCAGTAGTTCTAAACTATGCTAAACAATATGGAGTTTACCCATCAGAATATCATCGTGTAACACTCCGATGACATGGACGCTAACGTGGCTGCCAATGTGGACAATGACGTGGCTGTCAATTTATTAATGGGCCAATTTATTAATTGACTCATTTATTAATGGGCCGATTTATTAACAGGCTGATTTCAAGAGTTATTCACTTTTTGGCCCAAAACATCACAGACTAATTTCAGTCCAAAATCATTTCAACAGAAAAAAATTTAAGCCCATAAACATTATAGCATCGGTACATATAAATTCTGAGACTAAATCATTTCAGCCCACCAAAAATTTGGAAGCTATAGATCCCAAAAATTCAGTAGCAATACTTACAGCATAATTATTACATCAAACAGGTACAATATCTCAAATAATATAAAACAGCAATAATAAAAACTACTCTCATCCAATCAGGCGCCATACAGAAATACACAGATTTTTTGACATGTACTTCTCTCATCCAATCAAGTTGAACTGTAATTGTGCGCGCATGGAAATGTCCGCGGACCTGCATGAACATTGATTGGATTGGACCCATGAGCATATATAGCAACTACGAATGTTTTCATCTTAAAACATGCAGTACATCTGCCAACAGCGTGTGCATATAATGCCATGTTCAGCAGCATACATATTACCACAAGTACACATTGAGCAAGAGAGTTATGCAAACCAATCTGCCTATAACCAAATAAAAAGCATGTTTGGCATGGTTTCGTATTCCGTGATTAGATTGTAAGGTGATACCTGGGGAGTGTGTTGTCCCTCAATACAAGTTGACGGTGGCGGACTTCAGATTTCGGATACGTGTCCAGCAGGACAAACGTGTCAAGATAGCGAGAACGAAGTGGTGGAAGCTTAGAGGGGAAGCAGCGCAAACTTTTAAGGACATGATGTTAAGCGAGGGGCCTTGGAAGGACGGAGAAGATGCAGACAACATGTGGCTAAAGATGGCAACATGTGTTCGGAAGGTGGCTTCAGAAGTGTTTGGCGTGAGTAGGGAAGGAAAACAAGAAGTGAAAGACACTTGGTGGTGGAATGACGAGGTGTGCAAAGGGCTATTAAGGAGAAAAAGGAATGTTTCATGCGCCTTCAACTTGATCGGAGTGCAGCCAATATCGAGGACTATAAATTAGCAAAGAGGGCTGCAAAGAGAGCTGTGAGTGTAGCAAAGGGTCGTGCATATGATAACCTTTATCAGCGGCTAAGCACGAAGGAAGGGGAGAAGGATATTATAGGATGGCGAGGATCCGCGAGAGGAAGACAATGGACATCAACCAAATCAAATACATCAAGGATGGGACGGATCGACTTCTGGTGAAGGATGAGGAGATCAAAAACAAATGGCGAGAGTACTTCAATAAGTTATTTAATGAGGAGAATGGTTCGACGCTTGAGTTGGATGACTCATTTGACGACGCCAACAGACGTTTTGTGAGGAGAATTCAAGAGGCAGAGATTGCGGAGGCTTTGAAGAGGATGAAGGGAGGTAAAGCGATGGGTCCTGATGATATCCCCATTGAGGTGTGGAGATGCCTGGGTGACAGAGCAATAGTATGGCTGACTAGGCTTTTTAACCTCATTTTTAGGTCAAACAAGATGCCTGAAGAATGGAGAAGAAGTATATTAGTACCGATCTTCAGGAACAAGGGAGATGTTCAAAGTTGTACTAACTACCGTGGGATTAAGCTGATGAGCCATACGATGAAGCTTTGGGAGAGGGTTATCGAGCATCGCCTTAGGAGAGTGACAAGTGCGACCCAAAACTGGTTTGGGTTCATGACTGGAAGGTCGACCATGGAGGCGATTTTTATAATACAACAACTAATGGAGAGACATAGGGAGCAAAAGAAGGACTTGCACATGGTCTTTATTGACCTCGAGAAGGCATGTGGTGGGCTTTGGAGAAACACAAAGTCTCAACTAAGTACATTACCCTTATCAAGGATATGTACAAGGATGCGATGACGGTTGTCCGCACTTATGGTGGAGACAGTTGTGATTTTCCAAATAAAATAGGTCTGCATCAGGGGTCAGCATTGAGCCCTTATTTTCCAAATAAAATTGGTGTGTGCTCTTTGCTGATGATGTGGTGCTAGTTGATGAGAGTAGGGCAGGTGTTAATAGGAAGTTAGAGTTGTGGAGGCATACGTTAGAGTCCAAAGGTTTCAGACTTAGCAGGACCAAGACCGAGTACATGATGTGCGATTTCAATGGGACTAGATATGAAGATGGAGATGTCAGGCTTGATGGGCAAGTGGTGGCCGAGAAAGATACCTTTAGGTATTTAGGATCGATGCTGCAAAAGGATGGTGACATTGATGAAGATGTTAGGCATAGAATTTCAGCCGGTTGGTTGAAATGGCGCCAAGCTTCTGGTGTCCTCTGTGACAAGAAGGTACCACAAAAGTTAAAAGGTAAGTTCTATAGGACGGCGATTCGCCCGGCAATGCTATACAGTGCTGAATGTTGGCCTACAAAAAGGCGACATATACAGCAACTGAGTGTAGCAGAGATGCGTATGTTGCGTTGGTTTTGTGGTCACACAAGGGATAGGATACGGAATGAAGATATTCGAGATAGAGTCGGAGTGGCACCAATTGAGGAGAAATTGACGCAACATCGGTTGAGATGGTTCGGACATGTCCAACGGAGACCTCCTGAGGCGACGGTGCGTAGTGGGGTTCTACAGCGGGCCAATAATGTTAAGAGAGGTAGAGGTCGACCCAAACTAACTTGGGACGAGTCGGTTATTAGAGACCTTAAAGAGTGGAATATCTCTAAGGATTTAGCTATGGATAGGAGCGCTTGGAGACTAGCAATTAATGTGTATGAGCCGTGATCTTTGCTTTCTTTTCTGCTTTCCTCTAACTCTTTTTCTGATTTTTTTTTACTTTTTGGGTTTCACCTCTAGCCTACCCCAACTAGCTTGGGACAAAAGGCTATGTCGTTGTTGTTGTTGGCATGGTTTCGTATAAATTATTGCAGTATAATGCATTGATCTAAGGTTATACAAATTAGAACCCTATGTACCAGAACCTGATTAACAATCCAATGACATGTGACTAGAATTTGCTACCTTACCCTTGGAACAAGCTAGGAAACATCACTCGATGTGACAAAAAATTAACAAAAATAGAATGACAAGTACTATGAAACAAAATGGGTATCAAATTGAGATGCTTACCACTTGATAAACTAATAAACAAGTGCAATATTTCTTTGCTGCCTATTCAAAATTGATGCATCTGAGCAGCAGGTTGCAATCCAAAGGCTGGTGGAACTCCTGCCCCATCTCCTGGATATCAAAGGCTGGGTATCAAATTGAGATGCATGTGAGCAGCACGGCTAGACTAACAGCAATGTCATATAGGGCATAAAAGTAAAAACTAGATGTCAATTAAGGCATAGTTCAGATTTCAGGGCCAAATAAATACAAGATAGAGCATTGCAGAGCAATAGACAAAGGCCAGGCATAGTAATTCGTATGAGATGGATGCACAAAAAGAGATGGATGCACAGAAGTGATGCACAAAATGACACTACATCTAATGGGATGGATGCACAGAACACAGAAGTAATTCTTTGCTCGCTCACCCATCAGGTTTGTGGACAGCAGCTAGCTAGCAGTACCTCAGCACTTCCTGGTAAATAAAATTGCCAGCCAATGAGATGATCCCTTAATATTACAAGTATTTCAGACAAGTACATCCTACTCCTAGATCATACATCGAGATGAATTAAGTATGGCATCTGCTGGTTCCAATCACAATGACCAACAAAGTATGTTGGCCCAAAAGAAAACGAATCAGAAATACTTGTATGTACAAAATAACTGCAGTGCACATCAATCTAATGTTCCCTTGAATTGAAAGAACAAACCTTAATTAAAATGAAAGAAGTAAGCACAAAAAAGGATTCAGATTAATTGACACAGAAATCCCCTAGCACAACAGAGCAGCACTGAGCAGTGAGTACCTAGCAATCTAGCATAAGCAGCTAGCACCAACTAGCTAGGTAAGCACAGACAAACATCATTACCAAGTCCAAGCACACATAAGCAATTCAGCTCAGAGAAGTAAACAACAACAATATTTCTAAATGAAACCAGTCATGGATTATCAATAATCCCCGTTCATATCAAATATAGTACCAAACCATATACACGGTGTTGTTGATAACCAACACATCCAGGCAATGACTAAATCAGACGAACGAACTGAAATTAGCACACGCAGCACTCAATCGAGGTTCGTAGCATACCAAAAAGGAAAACCAAGTCGCGCGCACAGGAGGCCATGCGGGGTCATCGGAGCACCTAGTTGTAGTAGAGCTCGAGCCCCATGCCGTCGTGGATCTCATAGTCCTTGAGGGTGATGTGGATCTCACGCTGAGGAGAGGAGAGGAGAGAGATTGTAGATCTGAGAGGGTGCTGACGAGTGAGGAGTACAGATAAGGTGGAGAGAGGCGGAGATGCTCACCACAGCCGCTGCGTCAAGCAATGGCCGCCGCGCTGTTGATGTGTCACGCCATGGCCGCCACGCCGTCGCTGCGTCACGCCATGGCCGCCGCGACCTCCAGGAGCGAGAGCCCCGCGGGTGATGTGGATCTCTCTCGAGGAGCAGCGCCACCACGTCGTGGATCTCGTAGCTCGGCCGCCGCCTCAGGTGCCGCGTGGGGGCGAGGAGCACGAGCAGATCCCGGCCACGGCGGCTGGGAGGAGGGGGAGCAGCTCGAGCCTGGTGGGAGGCGGGTCAGCAGCTCGAGCCTTGGCGGAGGGGAGAGCGGGCGGCTAGGAGGCGGGAGAGAAGCTCGTGTCTTAGGCGGAGGGGAGAGCGGGCGGCCGGCAGGGGTGAGCAGAGGGAGGAGACGCGGCGAGGGAAGAAGTGTGCGGAGGAGGAGAAAACCTAGGGTTTGGTAGGTTATATACAGTATCAATACGATTGGAGCCGTCGGATAGACAATGGACGGCTGAAAACAATTGGGTCGTTTGGGCCGAAATGGGCCTTATTTCATTTCTTCTCTACTTAACGTTTTTCTTTTTCTTTTTTATTTTATTGTACCATTGTGAAGTAGCACATAAAAATAACTATCTTAAATTAACCACTATATTTTTCACAGGTAACAAACAACATATAAGTTGTCATATAGGAGTTTCAAGAATTTTCAAGTAGATTTGCTATTTTCTAACATTTAAATGAATTTCTGCGTGTTTATCGAGAGTAATTTGAAACTGACCTATATGTACCTCTAATAAGATTCAAAAAAATTCTAAAAAAACTATATTTAGAAAGCTATGGTCCATTCTAGCCCACATATAGAATATTGATGAAAAATTCAATTGACTTATAAGAAAAATTCAAACTTCTACTAGTCATCTTATTATAAAATAATGATAATAATACCAAAAACTTCTCCAAAAATTCTGAAAATTGGCATATAATCATTGTATGGATGTTTACACTTGACATAAAATTTTCATTGGGTTTCATGAAAAAGGAGTATACATTGTTCACAAATTGAAATAACTTTCACATAGTTTCCTTACAATTGAAATCAAATTTTGAGATTTGAACAACTAATAACATGATTGAACTCCTATGCACCTAAAATTTGGACACATCTCAGGTTCACTATAATATCATGAAATGTGAAGTTAAATTAGCAATTGTTATACAAAAACTATAAATTGAAATTCAAGTTCACACTAAATTTAGAGAAGTTTCACGGGAACTCCATTTTCTCCTAAATGTAGAGCTCAAATAAAAATCCTTTCAACATGAAAGTTGTAGAACCTTTAATTCTAAGAAACTTTGTTTTTGGCCGATTTTCGAGTTTCAAAATATTTTTCTCTTCAAATCTAGGTCAAACATTGTTTGACCCCGGGTCAACTCTCCTAAATTTATTTTACTACATAATCCACAGCTCAATTCAAAAATAGCCCAATATGAAAGTTGTAGGGTTTTAAATTCTAAGAAACTTTTGTTTTGGCCAAAATTTGAGTTTCAACATAAAAACTTTGAGAAACTTTAGTCAAACATGTTTGACTTTGGGTCAACTCAATAAACTTGTTTGAAGTGGGAGTGGGCTGAAAGAGTAATGTGCTGGCACGGAGTTGGGCCGAGCGCTAGAGGTGGAGGACCAAAATCGGACTATGATGGGCTAATTGGGCTACAATGGGCCTTTTATCTTTTTCGTTTATCTTTTTTTTGTCTTTTTATCACACCATTGTGAAAGAACACATAAAAATAACTATCATATATACACAAATACATTTTTATATATAATAGACTACATATAAGTTGTCATGTAAGAGTTTCAAGAATTTTTAAGTAGATTTTCTATTTTCTACCATTTAAATGAATTTTTGCGTGTTTACCTAAAGTAATTCTAAAGTGACCTATATGTACCTCTAATAAGATTCAAACAAATTCTAAAAAACTATATTTAGGCGCCTATGGTCCACTCTAGCCCACATCTGCGATATTGACAAAAAATTCAATTGACTTATAAGAAAAATTCAAACTTCTACTAGCCATCTTATTATAAAATGATGATGATAATACCAAAAACTTCTCCATAAATTCTAAAAATTGACAAGGAATCATTTTATGGATGTTTACACTTGTCATAAATTTTTCATTGGGTTCCATGTAAAAAGAGAATACAGTGTTCATAAATTGACACAACCCTCACATAGTTTCCTACAATTGAAATCAAACTTTGAGATTTGAATAAGTAATAACATGATTGAACTTGTATGCACCTAAAATTTGGACACAACCTCAGGTTGACTATAATATTATAAAATTTGAAGTTAAATTAGCAATTGTTATATAAAAACTCTAAATTGAAATTCAAGTTCAAACTCATTTAGAGAAGTTTTAAGAAAACTCCATTTTTCTCCTAAATCTAGAACTCAAATAGAAAATCTTTCAACATGAAAGTTGTAGAACTTTTAATTCTAAGAAACTTTTGTATTGACCGATTTTCAAGTTTCAACGCAAATTTTCGTTCAAATCTTGGTCAAACTTCATTTGACCCTGGTCAAAACAGGAGGAGCAATGGTGAACTTGGGTAAAAATTGGAGGAGCAATGGTGAACTTGGGCCAAAACTGGGCCCGCTGAGGAAAAGAGAGGAGTTGGGCCGGGAGAAGGGAGCTGGGCCGCTCGGGAAGAGAAAGTAGGAGGGGGAAGACTGGGCCGAGAGAGAGTTGGAGGAGCAATAATTAACTTGGGCCAAAACAACTTTTCTAGAGCTCAAAATAAAGCAATTCAAACGCGAATATAAATTTAATTTAAATTTTAATTTAAACTACAAGTAGTAAAAACTCAAACATTTCAAAAGTTTTCAGTTAAACTCCAATTTAAAATTCAAGTTCAAATTCATTTAAAGAAGTTTAAAGAAAACTCATTTTTTCTTCTAGATCTAGGGATCAAATAAAAAACCTTTCAATATGAAAGTAGTAAAACTTTTAATTTCAAAAAAAAATTATTTTTAAAATTAATCATATTTCATTCATAATTGATTAAACGTTACAGTGTTTTGGGTCATATGGGAAATGAAAATTTTTTAATTTATGTTCGTGACAGATTTGTATAAACGTCACAGTGTTTTGGGCCAAACCGTGACAGAATTGAAAAAACGTCACAATTTTCTGGGCTTCTCTGGGCTTATCTAGGCTCAAGGCAGAATAGTGACGTTTTCTGAAACTGTTGCCAGGATTCCGTCGCAGATTAAATAGTTCCTTGTAGTGAACCGCTTAACATTTTCCATTCTGTATAGCAATAAAATTTACATATTTGCAGAAAAAATTCGGTTGGAACACTTCATTTGTTGACTTTTACATATATATATATCCTTGATTTACTCCTCAACTGATTACATTTCATATATTGAAATGCGACACCACCACGTCGATGGCTAGAAAGATCTTCTGTATGGGTTCCTGTTCATTTCTTTTCTCCTTTCCTTTTTCCCACTTCATTTTGTTAGTGACCATGCTCACCATGTTCAGTGGCTCTCCTTGTTTGTAGCTAGCTAGGCAGTGGCTCTCCTTGTTTGTAGCTAGCTAGCCAGTTACACATCGTGATGTACATGTATATAGGCGTAAGCCTCTGAGCAATACAACTTGAGTTGTCCAAATTCTCTTGCCCATCGCTTACATGGTATCACGCGATCTACGATCCTAAACTTCCGCTGCTCCACTCCCTTCCCCGGCGATCGTCTCTCCTCTTCCCCGGCGCCGATCCTTCCTACGTCCTGTGCCGCCATGAGCTCCTCTTCCTCTTCTCTGGCCTCCGATGACAACTCCGACGCCGAGTCCGAACTCCCCCACACACTCCGCGTCCAAACCCAACCAGCTGCACCGTCGGTTGTTCATGGGATTAACATCCTCAACCGCGTGCCGATCGTCCTCGACTTCAACGAATCCAACTATGTCGCCTGGGCTCGTTCCTTCTCCGCGATCTTTGGCCAGTATGGTCTCCGCGATCATGTCGACGGTTCTCCGGCGAAGGGCGACAACGACTGGGTCCAGAACGATTGTGCCATCGTTTCCTGGTTCTACAATCGGATCTCGCCCGAGCTCCTTTCCATGGTGTCCGAGGACACCGACACAGCCTACTCCATATGGCGCGCCGTCCGCAACCTCTTCCGCGACAACAAGGACACGCGCGCCGTCTACCTCAGCGCCGAATTCCGCAACTTCTACCAAGGTGACATGTCCGTCCTTGACTACTACTCTCGCATGAAAGTCATGGCGGATCGCCTCACCGGTCTCGGCGCCCCGGTTGGCGACAAGGATCTCATACACAACATCGTTCGCGGCCTCAACCCTCGGCTTCACCATGCCATCCCGCACATCACGCTTCGCCGCCGTCTGCCGTCGTTCCTCAAGACCCGATCCATGTTGCAGCTTGAAGAGCAGCGCATCGCCGAGTATGAGAAGCTGCAAGCCGCCGCGGCCTTGGTCGCTCAGTCTGCACCGTCGGGTGCACATGCCGCCCCCGGCGCGGTGACCGCGCCCGCCACTCTTCAGGCCGCAGCCGCGTTCCTCGCTCATGCAGCTCCCGGCGCGCCATCTCCTTCGGGTGCCCACGGACGCCCGCCGGCTCCCTCGCCAACACCCCACAGCAGCGGGCGCCCCTCCAACAACGCCACCGGCGCGAAGAAGAAAAAGAAGAAGGGCGCTCCATCTACTCCGGCGCCACCGCCAGGCTTCTGGCCATCCACTAATCCGTGGACAGGGATGGTCCACGCCTGGCCGTTCCAGGCTCCACGCGCGCCAGCAACCAACGCTGGTGTGCTCGGCGCCCGTCCTTCTGCTCCCGCACCGCAAGCTCATGTCGCCGGCCCCTCCAACGCCATGGATCCCAACCTCCTCGCCACTCTGAACGGCATGTCGCTGAATCAGCCCCAGGCCGGCGAGTGGTTCTTTGACACCGGCGCTTCCTCTCACATGTCCCAAGGCTTCGGTAACATCTCCTCTCCCTCCCCCAATTCCTCTTCGACACAGATCATTGTTGTCAATGGGAATTCTCTTCCCATCACCCACACTGGATCCTCCTCCATCCCTACCTCTTCTCATGCTCTTGCTCTTCACAATGTTCTTGTTTCCCCTTCCCTCATCAAGAGTCTTATTTCTGTACGTGCACTTACTCGAGATAATCCTGTGACGGTTGAATTTGACTCTTGTGGTTTCTCTGTTAAGGATCTCCACACCAAGGCGGTGATACTCCGCAGTGACAGCACAGGCGACCTCTATCCGCTGCAGTCGTCGCCGTCTAGTTCCACTCACTGCCTCGCCGTCCAGTCTGCTGATCTTTGGCACCAGCGCCTCGGCCACCCCGGCACCGAGGCCTTCCGTCGTCTTCTTCAGTCCTTTGCATTCTCCTGTAATAAAGACCTCCCTCATACTTGCCATGCTTGTCGTGTTGGCAAACACGTTCGTCTTCCGTTTTCTGCCTCTCAACATAAGACAATTGCTCCATTTGAATTAATTCATTGTGATGTTTGGACGTCCCCGATTGCAAGCTTCACTGGTCTTCAGTATTACCTTGTCCTTCTCGATGACTTCACTCATTTTGTTTGGACAATCCCCTTGAGGCACAAGTCCGAGGTCGCCATGCATATCATGGCGTTCCAGGCCTTTGCTCAAACACAATTTGGCCGCCCTGTCCGTGCGTTCCAAACTGACAACGGGCGCGTGTTTGATAACTCTACGCTTCGCCAGTTCTACACCAAGCACGACATTCTTCTTCGGCTCTCTTGTCCTTATACGTCCCAACAAAATGGGAAGGCGGAACGCGTTCTACGCACCCTAAACGACGACGTCCGTGCGCTGCTTCTGCATGCCGCCCTCCCTTCCGTGTTTTGGGTTGAGGCCCTGCACACGTCCACCTACCTGCATAATCGCAAGCCATGCAAGCCACGATCTCTATCCACGCCATACTCCCTCCTGTATAACGCTGATCCTGATTACAGCTTTCTTAAGGTGTTTGGATGCCTGTGTTACCCCAGCGTGGCGGCCACGAGCACTAACAAACTCTCTCCACGTTCTGTGGCGTGTGTGTTCATTGGCTATTCACAGGACCATCGCGGCTACAGGTGTTACAATCTTGCAACACGGAAGGTCATCACCTCGCGTCACGTCTACTTCGATGAGGCCGTGTTCCCGTTCCGATCGGGGCAGTCTGTTACCTCTACGACCGGCTGCGCGTACAATCCGTGGCAACCGGATCTCAGTACCGCAGACGCGGACGTGCCGCCTCCTCCGGCACCCTCGGCAGCCCCGATCCCGCACGCGTCGAATGCCTCGCCGCAGACCCCGGCTTCGCCATCAACGCTGCGGTCATCGTCAGCCTCCAGGACTACTTCACCGCGCACAACGACATCGACCCCCACAGCACCGTCTCTCGGGCCGCCTGCGTCCACCTCAGGATCGCGGCAACCGACGCCGTCTTCTGCGACCGGTGCGTCTGCGCCGCCTCGGTCGTCCACGTCCTCTGATGGTCCGGCGCCACACCCCATGGTGACCAGATCTCGTGTGGGCACCCTGAAGCCGAACCCACGATATGCTGCCACGGCGACCACGACGAACATCTCCCCGATTCCACGATCCGTCCATCAGGCGCTCAAGGTCCCCAACTGGGCCCAAGCGATGCAGTCCGAGTTCGACGCCCTGCTCGCCAACAACACATGGCAGCTTGTTCCACGACCGCCGGGCGCGCATGTTGTCAGCGGCAAGTGGGTCTTCCGCCACAAATTCAAGGAAGACGGCAGCTTCGATCGATACAAGGCCCGATGGGTCGTCCGCGGCTTCACTCAACGCGCGGGCATCGACTACGGCGAGACATACTGCCCCGTCGTCAAGCCGGCAACCGTGCGCACGGTGCTCCATCTCGCCGCCCAGCGTGACTGGCCGGTGCACCAACTCGACGTCAACAACGCCTTTCTCCATGGCGTTCTCGATGAGGAGGTCTACGCTCGACAACCGGCCGGATTTACATCAAATCCCGATCTGGTCTGTCGCCTCTCTAAGAGCCTCTACGGCCTCAAACAGGCTCCCAGGGCGTGGTACATGCGCCTGGCCACCTTCCTCGGCACCATGGGATTCAGGCCGACGCGCTCTGACAGCTCCCTCTTCGTTCTTCGGCGTGGCAGTGACTCCGTCTACCTGCTCCTCTACGTCGACGACATTGTACTCACGGGTTCTTCCAACGACATCCTGCGCCAAGTTATCAGTACCATCAACGCTGAGTTCAAGCTCAAGGACATGGGGGCGGTGCACTTCTTCCTCGGCATTCAAGTGCAGCGTCGTCCCGATGGGTTCTTTCTTCAGCAGCAGCAGTACGCCATCGACTTGCTTGAGCACGCTGGCATGACTGACTGCCGGCCTTGTGACACGCCCGTCGACACGAACGGCAAGCTCTCAACCAGCGCGGGGACTCCACTGTCTACCGCGGCCGCCTCCGACTACCGCAGTCTCGTGGGCGCGCTCCAATACTTGACCATGACACGTCCGGATCTCCAGTACGCTGTCCAGCAGGCATGTCTCCACATGCACGCTCCCACATCAGCACACCAAGGCCTCGTCAAGCGGATTCTCCGGTACATCCGAGGCACCACGGCGCTCGGTCTTCATCTTCGGCGATCCTCCCAGTCCGACCTCACTGCGTATTCGGACGCAGATTGGGCAGGGTGTCCTGACACCCGACGTTCTACCTCTGGCTACTGTGTGTTCATGGGAGACTCGTTGATTTCCTGGTCATCCAAACGGCAAACGGCAGTTTCCCGTTCGAGCGCCGAAGCCGAGTACCGCGGCGTTGCCCATGCTGTCGCCGAATGCACTTGGATCAGACAGCTGCTCGGTGAACTCGACTGTCCCCTGAGCAAGGCAACCATCGTGTTCTGCGACAATGTCTCCGCCTGCTACATGAGCTCCAACCTAGTGCATCATAAAAGAACGAAGCACATAGAGCTTGATGTTCATTTCGTCCGGGAGAAAGTCGTTGTTGGCCAATGCAAGGTTCTTCATGTACCCACGACGCAACAATTCGCCGACATGATGACCAAGGGTCTACCGACGGCGTGCTTCAAGGAGTTTCGAAACAGTCTGTGCGTCACCAGCGTGGACGCTCACACTGAGGGGGGGTGTTAGTGACCATGCTCACCACGTTCAGTGGCTCTCCTTGTTTGTAGCTAGCTAGGCAGTGGCTCTCCTTGTTTGTAGCTAGCTAGGCAGTTACACATCGTGATGTACATGTATATAGGCGTAAGCCTCTGAGCAATACAACTTGAGTTGTCCAAATTCTCTTGCCCATCGCTTACACATTTGTATTTACCTCAGTAGGCCTGATTTGTATGGCCCCTGATGCAATACGATAGCCAGTGGTGTTATCTGATATGTTACTGTGAATTTGGTCTGACGGGAGAGGATACAAGCATCTAGGCAAACATCGTTCCCACCTGGGCATGCTTATGGGGAAGCCTATGCAGAACTTGAGACCTGATATTGCTATTATCTCGGTCAATTTTCTTTTCTACTGTTGAATAATACATGTTTTCCTTCCAGCATAGATCAGAACTGATTTACAATCGATTATGTGTTACTATCTTATCTTCTGCAAAGAGATTAACGCTTAGCTTTTTCCGATATTTTTTTGAATCAATTTTCCCTTTACTATCATCGGTAGTGATGCAGTACGGATATAACTATGTATGCATCATTTTGATGATTGGCAACCATATGGCTACTAATTTATACATAATTAACTGCCAGATTTAGCACTATTGTGAAAAATACGCAGCTCTTATTCTCTATCAAGAAAATTATCTGTGGTCAATCTATTATATACTGATTAGCTATGCTGCCATGCTTAGTCCTACTTTGGCAACTAGCTGATAAATTCTGTATTTATCAGGGCACTAAGAACCTGTCATTGTTTGGCAATCTGGTCATAAAGACGCAGAAGGTAGTAAGAGTTATGCAAGCGCTATGAGTTCCTGATCTGATCTCTGCCTTTAAGTTTCTACAAGCGTCCAATATCTCTAAAGGTAATGTTAGAGTTCCTTTCCTGTTAATTTCCATTGTTTATGATAGTGTATTCAGAACATCTGGAGCTTCTGCCATATCATCCAAATCCTTTGCTATTCGATACCACATATTAGACTGTTCACAATCTCACTTGAGCAACTATTTGAAAGTGTATGATGTGGCATCAAATTCCTCATCTAATTATTATAAGCTTCCCCTCCATTTTCTTTTATGCTAAAGATGGTGTTGTATAATTTTAGAGAAATTCCATCAATCTACAGATGTGAGATTAGAACAGTTCTGTTTAATTAGGTTGATATGGAGAAAAATAATCCAAACATTGACATTTACCTCATGTAGCTTGATTATTGTTTTCCATATTTTTCTAAATCAGAAAAAATGCTTTTGAATGCTTTTGGTGAATCTATATTATTACTAACCAAACCTTGTAAACATCTGCTAACTAACAATCTTACAGCATAAAATCTTTTTTGGCGCTTGTCTCCCAAGCCTAAAGACATCTGCTCTCCTGCCAACACCAATCTCCTCCACGTTGTCAGCACTATTGTTTTAATAATAAAACTGAAGACTGTCTCTTAGTTAATGATGTTGTGAAGTACATATTCATGTTCATATTATTGTAAATTATGTTTTCCTACTCCAGCTCAATGCCATCGAACTTAGTGTTCTTGTAAACTATGTGTGCCTGGTTGGCCTTAGCTACTGAAAATATCTCAAATAATACTATATGTATTATTCTGTATCTAATATGCTTCCGTTGGTTCATTGTCCACTTCATTTCCCTTATGCTCTGAAACACATATCTCTGCAACCATACATTGACGCGCGCGCCAGTCACATGATAACTTTATCAAATCTTTTGCTTTAGTAAGTTTCATTTGATGGTTTGAGTTAATCAGTGTGTGAAGAAGTAGCATATACATGATAACTTCCGTTTGCCTTTAGTTAAGCAGTAGCTCTACTATTTGCTTATCTGAGGTGTTTCAGAAGGTAGACTGATTATTTTTCACTTTGCTGCATTATTGATTCATCTTCACAAGGCCATGTCTCAAGTCAGGAACCGGAATTCTTCTTTAGTAAGTTACATTCTTAAAGATTTTCTATAGCAATATATATATATATATATATATATTCTGTCTGTCTGCTAGCTTGGTATTTAGTTTGTGCTTATATTGCCAACGATTATTCTAACTGCAAATGCAAATGCAAATCCTAAATTCCTAGATACCTTCATCGATACTCCAGTTTTAACATGTGTAGTGGTTTCTGATTCTAATAAGTTTATAGGTTCTAACTCTTTTTTTATAGCCAGCCTTTACTATGCTGATCTTTTACAGATTACTGCTCTAAAAAACAGAGGTCAAAATTGATTCTTTCTGCATCTGTAATTGCAGATTTTCCAGCACTAAGAAAATTATTTGCCTCGCAAAATGAGGCAAGGATGTCGTGGTGCGTATATTCCAGGCTACATATGTGTCCATGTAACCTGGTAAGGAGGAAATATGAAAATATGTTAATCAGTTCTCATGGAACTCATGTGTGGCTTAATAGAGAAGAAATATGACAAAACATCTTTAAAGATGTTTTTTTCTATTTAGTGGCTTAGTGACTGGCCATAAGATCATGTATGTGTTGTTTCTGGTGAAGACGATCTCTCTCAGAATCATGTCATAATATATTGGTAAGTAATAAGCTTTCTCTCTACCTCTCTTTTCTTATGTGTTTAGTTATATACCATATGTATGCTATGATATTCTTTTCTAAGGCGCCTGCTCGGGACATAGTGCAATTATTTTCTTCCATCTTTGATTATTACTAGCTATTATGTAATATCTTTTTGTTGCAATATGATGTGAGAGTGCGCTGAGTTTTAACTAAGCATGCGTATTTAATTGTTTATATCTTCCTTGGGATATATGTTGTACTTCTCAGAACATCACCATGCTTCAAGCAATTCTATTACCGACTTCTCTTTACTACATTTATACCAAGCTTTCCTGCACAACTTGGTAAAGTAACTTTCTCTTGGTCCTTTTCTTCCCATTGTGAAACCATACATGTTTTTGTATAAATAAGTTAAGTGACTTTTATTTTACCCCATGCTACATGTACATGATATGTCATTCAAATTAAATACAAATAACGTTAACAACGCTTCTAATTATAAATGCTCCTTATCTGCGGAGTCCTTTCATGTTAGGACATAGCACAGCTAGAGGAAAACACGATTTATTGTTTGATTTGTGCAGTTATATTCTACCTTCTTCATTTCAAAGAGTTGGCTTTGTCAATAGCTACAAAGAGGTCAGCAAAAAGGGATTAATAATTGTTATGTCCCTTGTCTAAGGACTCCTCGTGCCATCCTTTTGAGGACAGCTTCAGAAGAAGATAGCACCAACTAGCTTTGCCTTGTCAATTGTATCGTTGTAGTACAAATCGCAAGCTTCAATTCATTTGTGTGCCACTTCGAGCTTATGTATATAATTATAAAGCCTTCGAAAGAGCTAAATATGTGCACCATTTGTTTTTGATGTCTTCGTCATGTCATCATCTATCAATGTGCTACATGCCTGTATAATTGTATGGCTATTTGCGTACCTAGACGCCCGCGCGCCAATCACTAGTTCCATGCTCATATCCGATAGACATTCAACGAATTCACATCGCTTTCCCTCATATACCTCTCACAGGAAGCTTGCCGCTGAAAACCCACCACAAAAGTTGGGGGCGGCCGCTGCACCCATGACGCGAGTCTTCTTGACGTTTTCGACAATTGGCGACTGGCAGTTCGGCAGAAAAAAGGGGGTTGATATTGATTTTAAAAAGGCCTCAAACTTTTGTCAATTTGTGCATGTATGGTTGCACCAATCACCTAATTCAGTCACCTTTCTCCTTTATTTAGAAATTGTGTGTCAGATATCTTTCACCTAATTCAGCCAATATGGATCGTATTTGTTGGGATTTGTTTGCCAAGCTAACCGAAAAGACGTGAATTGTTCCAACAAAAACAAGAGGCAAAGGTGCCAAAGAAATGTTGAACTCGAGAATTTTTAGGTGAATTTCTAGCGCCTACTTATGAGTTTGGTAGGGGATAGTGAGAAGGGGCTTTGTCTGGACTGGACGCTTGGATCATCCCAATCCTCGTCCTCTGTTTACTCAACCATGGAAAATGTCGTCATCACTGACATAAAAATAGGAGGATATATCAATTATACCTTATGCTTCAGTCAATTCAGTGCAGCTAAACGTCACATACAAGCACACCAATATAAGCCGCTCATTATGGGAAAAGGGAATCCATCGACTTCTCCCTCCACCAGACCTTCCGATTCACTATTTCTGGATAATTCAGCCTGAGAAAGTGACGCCCTGTCTCCAGTCCTTACTCATTGACCATTCATTTTCAGCAGCTGGTTTAGCCTTTGCCGTCCTTCAGTCGTCACCCTTCCCCAATCACTGCCACAATGAACGCATGCTAATCCTGACTCAGGACTAGTAAACAAAGAACACTCCGGATTTATCAACAGCAAAGAAGCATATCTGCACATGTGCAATCAATCAGTGATCGGCAAGTTGCCTGCAGGTTTGACAGTTTTGCGCCGACAAAAGCTTCCATTCTTTTTCTTCCCATTTCATTTACACATGATACAGTCAAAACTTTTTGATTTCTGACAACATGGGCTGCTGGGGCACATGGCGGGTACAGTTAGGAGGCTTAATCACAATCGACAATAATAATTTACTAACAAGAGGCTATGGCAAACAACGTATCTAATTAGGGACAATTGGGTTTGGTTTTTGAGGGGGGTACCTAAGTGGCTCCTACTATCCTTACATTTTCATCTGCTGTGCATGGTACAAAACATACACTGTTATGGTGGGTTGGCTGGGTCTCTATGAGAAAGAGCTCCTGTATGTACACCATGGGGGCCTCAGGGTTCCTGGCTGTTCACCCGGTGGTGAAGCTCCAGCATCTCCTGGTGGTTGGGGTCCACCGAGAGGGCTGCACGGCAGTCCCGGAGGGCACTCGAGATGTCGCCGATGTGCTCGTGGAAGGCCGCACGCAGGTGGAGCAGGTTCAGGTCCGCCTTGAAGGCGATCGCCTTGGTCAGCTCCGCGATGGCCTCTTTCTCCTTGTGGTTGTCCATCAGTACTGTGTAAACAAACAGGATAGAGTCCAAATCAGCCGAGGAAGCATGAAGGCAATAAACAGATGGACCAATTCATGGACTGAATGAAATATGTTATGGTTGTTACACCTACCTACTGATCAAGTTGAAAAAGAATATGGCAGACCACATTGACCTCTTACCAACTTGTGTTAGGAACAGGGGTAGTTGGTTAGTTAAAGTAGCATCAACCACTAGGAGTTGGGCACAGATGAGCTACATCTATTAACAATTAACTACTGCATCAAGAATTTTATATCCTAAGTTTCAATCTGCTTTGAATCTGGTGGTCTAGAATCATGTCACATCCTAGCTTTGTCGTACCAAAATTATAAGAAACTAGATATCCCATGCAGGAAGCAGCACTTACCAGCAGCACGGTATCTGTAGGGGTAGACTCGCAGAGGATCGAGTTTGGTGACCATCTGCAAGTCCGCTTTCGTCAGCTCCCGATCGCAGTACTCTGATCTCTTCTCGTATGCTGATGCGTTGTTCCTGGCCTTCTCTATTAACTTGGTCATTTCATCGTATGCCCCAGTTCTGTTGTTCCGAAGGAAATGAACCCTCGCAAGGCCTTGATGCGCTCTGGTGTGACCAATCTTTAGAGCATTAATGTAGCATTCAGCTGCCAAATCTAGCTTCCCACAATCCACATAAACACTTCCAAGGTTGTTGAGAGCCTATAAGATATTAAATGAGTATCAGAAAGTTGCAGTTACATATTCCTTTCGAAACATCTCAAGCTAGAATGCTACAGAGACATAAACAGGGCAGTTTCTCAAGTTCGTGTTGCTAAGCTGACAACAGTTTTTCAATTTCTTGAGTTTAGTGCCCCATATGTTCACATGGTGAAATGAAAATTCCCATGAATGAAGATGGTACGGAATGCCCTAACTTAGCTAACAGGACAACTATTGATAAGAATCAAACTAATATTGGAGTGTACCCATGACTCCAGTTGTTCAATTGCCACATCAGGAGAACCAGGACAGCCATTTTCAAGAGTGGAGAGTGACATTCTCATACTTAATGCTACAGTGAACAGGACATCTTAGCTTCATAATAAAATTTAACCACGCCTGGCAGTTGAACAAAAATCCAAAAGCACTCACACGAAAGGACTACTCAACAAATGTAGCAATAGATTTCCACTTCATATTTTCTAAGGAAAGTGATGAACTTTTTACGATTGGAACTATATTCCCTTTTTCTATATAAGATCTCTTAGAGCTCAACATTTGCAACAGGTCACAGTAGAACAAGGACAGCAGCTCCTTATCATTCATGGCCCATTTAGCTATGTGAATTGCGTACATGATGTGGGGGGAGAAAGAACCCTTACCTGACCCTTCCGAAGTCTATCTGAGGGACACCGCAATGCATCTTCTAGAAGTGATACAACTGTTGCTGACGTTGAAGGATCAAGACTTGAATCAGCCAAAGCGTAAGCTTTTAGAAAAAATGCCTCAAATGACCTTTGTATTGCAATGGATGCTTCCGCTTTCTGCAATCCTTCCTCACAGTGGCCAGTATCATACAATATCCATCCTTCGTAAACAAGCCTTTCATGATCGCTTGCAGCATGCTCACGAGCAAGTTGCAAACTCCTCATTGCAGCCTCAGGACAGTTTAATCTGGTAACACGAAATGAAACCAAATTAATCCTAACATCCTAAATAGTACTTCCCAAAGAACATGCAGTATGTTAGCACTTAGCACAGGAGGCATGTGCAAACATGCTGATCAGCAAAACATGTGCAAACATTCCAGCTTCCAGATACATAATACTAGTAGGTGCAAGACATGCCAGGGCATGCCAACCATGTGCAGTAGCATGAGCATCTACCGTTCCCGTTATTGCCTGACTCTATAATACTGAATTATGCAAATTATTCTTCTGAGCAACAACATGAATTTATTTATTTACCTGAGAAGAAGCAAAGATTGCCTAAAGTACAAAACTCCTTCGGCAGTATCTGACTCCAGCATTTGATATATAACAGAGAGGGATCCTATATCATCCACAGATGACCACCGATCATAAAGTTGCATCCAACAGTCAGCAGTTGTCCACTGCTCTACATTCTCCAGCACTAGCATACGCAGCTGCTTGGCAGCCACCCGTCCACCAATCATCCGATAATCTGGGGCAAGCGTGAGGATTGCCTGCACATCACATAATGCGGCTCTATAATCCTCAAGAGCAAGGTAGCAACAGAACCTTAGTTCTAAGCATTCCAGCACCAGTTTGAATCCCAGGATCCGGTTGATCTCCACCAATGCAGCTTCAACACTTTGCCTTTTCATCAAAGATGCAGCTCGGAACATATACGGATATGTCAGAGTAGGGTCCAACTCAGTAGCCTTGTTAAGATTTTCTAATTTGCTATCACCATCCAAATATAGTCCTCTCTCTTGATACATCCATCCAAGAGGCCACCGAGATGACATCACAGAGTCTAGCAAGTTGAGAGCAAAATGCTTATTACCCCTCAGAGAGGCTACTCTAGCCAAACCCACTACTGAATAGTGATGACCGGCAGAAAAGGCAGCATTGAACAGGGGCTCAGCTTCGGTGTAATCTTTCCTTAGAAATCTTGTGCATGCAAGCTGGTGTAAGGCCAACTGCTTCTGTCTAGAATATGATGCCGACTCCACCAGCTTTTCCAAGAAACTCACAGTGATGTCTGATGTTGGGTTGGTACTCATGGAGACTTCACTAAGAAGACAATACAGGGAGAAAGATGCATTGCCAACCATTATTAATCTCTGCTGCTTATTTGCGGAGGAGAATATCCTAACCACTTGCTCATCATTCAAGCACTCTGGAAGCTCATTCAAGAGTACCTGCAAGCATGAAGCGGCAAGGATGGAACAGCCCAGCTCAAGAGCACATTCCATGAAATCTATAGCATCTTGCCTTGAAGAGACGAAAGATGCAAGCTTCCGCTCACAAGCATCCTTGAGGCCCTTGCAGCAAAATTTATTGGCAAAATCAAGCATCTCCAAAATAGCATCCGCAGACAAATATGGCAATCTTCCTGACAGGCTGAATTTACTGATTGCCCTCATGCCAATAGGGGAGATGCCATTTCGAGACATGTCAATGACCTCAAGATATGATTCCTTGAACCCGCCATTCAGCATCGCATACAGCGGAGTTGACAAGGCCGCGAGCTTCCGCCGATCACAAGCAATCATATCATCTCTTATCCTGAAATGAACCACTGCGGAGCCCCGAAATTCATCAGACTCGTCATCACAGCTCATGTCATGTGACCCGGTGGAGACCTGCGACACGAAATCCAGAAGCCTGAACTCCTGCGAGCACTTGCCGCACGAGCTGAGGAGGTCTGAGATCGCCTCCTCCCCTTTCTTCTCATACTTGAGCCACGCCCCGAAGATGAGCTTCTCGTGTATGGTGCTCGCCTTCTCCCATGCCGACTGGAGGCTCCGCCGCGATAGCTTGGCCTCGCCCAGGCCACGGAAAACCTGGAATTGGAGCAGGTACAGGCAGGACTTCTCATCCGGAGGGCAGGACTCCAGCTCCTCGTGTATCTGAGCCAGTATGTCGACATAGTCCGCGGGCTTGAAGTGCGGAAGCACCGCTGGCTCCGGCATCTTCATCAAAGACTCTCTGCATCACAGACAAGAGCAGAGAAAGAGGACGAACATCACAATCAGCCAATTTTCCAAAGGAAATCGAAATCAGTACCTAAAAAAGTGAATCTTGAGCGACACAATTCAGCATAGCGCGCGCATCTTGCGAGATCAAGCCAGAAATCAGGGACGAGCGGGCGCTTACACGGAGGAGCCGGCGGCGGCATGGCCGGAGAACTTGGAGAGCTTCCCTCTCTCGAGGGGCAGCCACGAGTGGGGCGCGGAGTGGAGCTTGGTCTCGTCGCAGGCCGACTCGGAGAAGAAGAGCTTCCTCATGGCACATACCACGCACGCACGGGCGGGCGGATCGAATCAGACCAGAGCTCCCCTTCCCTTCCTCTCGGCGGATCCGCTCAAATCCTCCCCATCCAGGGGCCCAAATCACCCCCAGCAGCCGAGGAACGCCGCGAATCGACACCCCCCGCGGCAGCCGCGGCCGGGAACGGTCGCGCCGGCGGCGAGATTCGGAGCCCGAGCACGCGAGAATCTCGAATTCCCCTGGGGAGGGGGCGCAACGCCGGGAAGGCGGCGCCTTTGGAAGCCCCACCGAGCCGCGACGCGCTCCGGGCTGGCTGCGCAGGAACCCTGCAGCGAGCTAGGTATCTAGATGGAGAGGGCGAGACGAAGCGGGAGAGAGATAGAGAGAGAGAGGTGAGGGGAGGGGGAAGGAGATGGAGAGAGAGAGAAACCCAAAGGCGCCGGCTTTAATGGCCCAGCGGGGGCGCAGCAAGAAGCCAAAGGTGGGGGGGGGAGTAACCACTCCTCCCCGTCCGGAGCTCCCCCACCCCCAACCACACCGCACCTCGCGACCAAATCCAACCCAACCCAACCCGGAGCAGCAGTACGGGGGCAGGAGGGCCGGGCAGGCGGCCCCCAGCTGGAGCGAATCCACCGGCAGATGAAAAATCCCCCCAAGATTTGCTCGCCCTGCTCCGCTGAGCCGCCGGAGCCGGAGCAGCGGCTGGAGGAGGAAGAAGACGGAGGAGGGCAGAGCGTAGCAAGGCGTAGAGGGGCGAGGTCCCGAGATTCAGCCGCTTTGGAAAGGAATTCTCGGGAATCCGAGGCCCCGGCGAGCGCACGCTTTTGTGCCTCGCTCGCTCTACTAGTCTCTGCTTTTGGTGAGGAAAGATGGATGCGAGGGAGGGACGATTGGGGGAAGGAGGAAGAGGAGAGCTCAGCTACGTGCTAATCAAGGATCAGATGCAAAAGGGTAAACCCACCACTAACCACGCGGCTAATGCTAATCGCTTGTTGGAGATCCCGTGTGGTGGTGGTGGTGGGTAGGGCCCGTGGCCGAGTGCGGCGGCCGGGCGGCGTTCGCAGTGATCCAGGCTCCAGCCGGCGGGGGCGGCAATGGCGGCCTGGGTGGCTGGGTTTTCCGGGGGAAATTTTTTGGTTTGGTTTGGTTTGATTTGATTTGGTTGGTTTTTACCTGGCCATGGTGGGGAAGCACACGGTTTTTTCTCTCTCCTTTTTTTGTTTTTACAGACTCTTCTTTTTGTTTATTTATTACTGTGGTCTGTGGAGTGTGGTGGGAGAGGGAATGAAATTGTGCGGGTGGGGATGGGTCATTATGGCCAACGTACACGTTGGTTGCAGCGACAGATAAATTCGGTAGCTGGAGTAAATCTGAATATCTGATCATAATTTACTAGTACAACATCTTTCAAAATACAGAGGCGCAAATCCATGTTCTACAGTACTCTACCAGCGTGTATGTAAATCAATAGTGACAGGTCTCGTTTCGCCGTTAATTAGACGGGTTCTTGCTGCACTCACACGGGGTTTTACCTGTCACTCTCTACTTGCATCTTTCCCATGATATCCACAACCTTCCTTTTTTTCACAGTCAAACTTAATTAGCTTTGTGTCGTACCAACGCTGCCACACACAGGCAGAGGTAAAGGTCCTGCATTCTGAGTTCCGACGAATGGCCGCAATCACCGGCTGAATGCATACTACGTCACTCTCCAGGTCCTACTTCTGGTGCACTCCTAGGTGGGAACACACAAGTCTGACGCAGTGGAAAACGTACTGCAGTATTTCCGACGTACGCAACGCAGTCTCTGAATTGAAAAAGGAAAGAAAAAAAAAGAGTACACTGGCTACACGCCCACGTCAGCATGGAGAAAGAAATTCGGCGCAGTTGGCTGGGGGCATGGCCGACCAACGAACGGAGCGGCTCCCAACCGGTCCGGTCCGTACCAAAGCCAGACAGATAGACGACGCAGGAGGAAATCATGCGTTAGCAACAGTCATCTGGTTAATTAAGCCCCCTTCTAGTAAACAAATAAGCGTTGTTTTGTTGGTTGTACCCAAAACAGCATATAGAATCTGGTTAAGTACGCATACGACAATGCAAGCTTTCGTGCAAGAGCGACATCCATCGCGCAAATTAACTCCAAACGTACAAGGCGTACGTCGGCCTGAATGTTCAACCGGGGATGGGAAAAAAGGGCATCGAGAGATCGAGCTGCTAAAAATGGGGAAACCTTTCTTCTTTTTGATATAGATGCTCGTGAACAACTTTGGGTTGTTTATAAAGACGTACAGACCAAATATATGCTGGCATGAGTGTACACAATTGTTAGTCTTAGAATAAAGGTGTGTTCTACTTATGCAAGAGGAGATTGAATTGAGACCGATCGACCACCATCTGTCGTATTATGCTGGACATTCGGTGCTAAAAAAGAAGCATGCAGTGGCTTTTTCTCCTCTCTCTCTGCTTTCAAGCTGTCACTTTTACTCCTACAATGGGTAATCTCCTAGCAACATCTTTAGTTTTGTGTCGGATGAGACTACCGATGCTTTTGCAAGCCTCTCTAAGCACCACCGCTCTC
Source organism: Echinochloa phyllopogon (assembly GCA_033239725.1). Classification (NCBI taxonomy): domain Eukaryota; kingdom Viridiplantae; phylum Streptophyta; class Magnoliopsida; order Poales; family Poaceae; genus Echinochloa; species Echinochloa phyllopogon. The sequence continues at coordinate 32,840,762 of BTCW01000008.1, read as the reverse complement.
CTCGTGACATGGCACCTCGTTGCGCAAGTGGAGGCTACTCCCTCCGTCCTGTTTTAAGTGCATTTCTACGATTAAAATTTCTTTCTAAAATAAACACATCAATAGTGAGTACTCCAAGGTGCTCTCATCAGTCCTAAAGCCCGAGCCTCTGTATGAGTATACCTGGCCGTGCACAAATTTATTATTTATGGAGCCATTTGATATAAAAATTCTAAACCAAGTAACCAATGGGCCCTCTCCTGCACACTCTTATATCTTCCGCACCGCTCGTTCCTTCCGCACAAAAAACGAGGTTGTCTGTTACCTATACATATAGGGGTATTAATGTCATTTGACCTTAGTACTAATTTGATGTTGAAATCTTAAAAGTGTATTTATAATGGGATGGAAGGAAGTAGTGCAGAACTCGGCCACAGTGATGCGTTGGATATAGCCTAGTATTTGCAGGTGGACATCGGAGGTAATGCTCTGAGTCGCACGTCCGACGGACGCGCTCGGTCCGGACGCTGAGCAGGCACGTGCCCCTGTCTCCTTCACATTTCCCACTACCCACTTTTATCCTTATCCTCCTGCTCCTTCTCCCCACGCACGCTGCTCTACCTTGCATGCGCCGCTGCCGCTGCCGGGCGCAGCTGCCGCCGCCGGCGTCCGCTCTTCCGCAGGCGTGGGCATCGCCGCCCCTAGCCGCTCCTCCAAGCTCCGCCCGTGCGCCGAGGTCGCCGCCCCACGAGACGCCGTCGACGACACCGCGCCCGCGCTGCTCCTTGCTTCCTCCGCCGCCGCTTCCTCCTCGATCCGTTCCGCGCCTGCTCCTCCCACACACTCCAGCACGACGTCTGCTGATGGGTCAAGACCACGTCGGCGGCCGAGCGGCGCAGCGGAGGTCTCCGCGCGGGGGGAGCGGCGGCCGGCTGGCGGCGGCAGGGAGCTCCAAGGCGGTGGCGCACGACGCCGGTGGCGAGCTCCAGGGTGATGTTGCCTTAAGCACTCCACGGTGTTGCAACAGATTTTTTTTCATGTTGCGGAACTCTATGCATGGTGAAACAATTGTTTTTTGATGTTCCATCTGTTAATTTTTCATGTTGCAACCTCTCACGTTCCAATGTTTCACCGTTCTATGAATGTTTGCATTTGTTGCAATGATTTTTTTAATGTTGCAGTTACATGATTTTGATGTTGCAATAGGCTTGTCTAGATGTTGCATGAAGTTCGATTGGATGTTTCATTGGATGTTTTATCTAAATTGGATGTTTCATGAAACATGCTCTGATGTTGCGGCGGGATTTTTTACTCAACTCCCATAGCAAGTGGATGATACATGATTGCTTGTGTTTCTGTACGTGCTCCCGATGTTGCAACCAATGGTTTTTCATGTTGCATATGCTATTTTTAAATGTTGCAAAAAATTTACATGTTGCATGTAACATAGTACCCATGTTGCAGTGGGAGTTTTAACCATTGAAGAGAAACGCTTGGTCTATATTTTGCCACGTCACACCGTCCGATTTTTGCGCCCGATCGGACGTCCGGGCGCCAGTACAACCGTCCGGTAATGCATCGATCCGCGCGTCTGACGCCGCCTGTCCGTGTCGGACGGTGCCGAGGCCACGTGCTCCTCTCTCCTCCACATATTCTCATCTACCTTTTTCATCTCTATCCTCCTGCTTCTTCTCCCGCACGCCCGCCGCTTTATTTTTCTCCCTACATGCGCCGTTGCTGCTGTCGGGGCGCTCCTCTGCGGGCGTCGCCGCCGCCGCCGCCGGGCGCTCCTCCGCGAGCACCGCCGCCGCAGGCCGCTCTTCCGCGGGCGCGGGCGCCACCGCCCCTGGCCGCTCCTCCAAGCGTCGGGCTCCTCCGCGCGCCGTCCCGTGCGCCGAGGCAGCCTCCCGCGACTCGACGCGGCGCCGCCAACACCACCCCGGCCTGCTCCTCCACGCCGCCGCCCTGGGTTGCTCCTCCACCCGCATCGGCTCCGAGTGCCTCGTCAACGAGGCCACAGGCTCCGCCTCTGCCTCCGCTGGATCTAGGCCCGGTGTTGCAACAGATTGATTTTTGTTTCATGTTGCATAACTCTATGCATGTTGCAATAATTATTTTTGGATGTTTCATCTGTTGATTTTCCATGTTGCAACCTTCACGTTCCAATGTTTCACCGTGCTATAGATGTTGCATTGGTTGCAATATTTTTTTCAATGTTGCAGTTGCATATTTTTGTTGTTGCAATAGCCTTGTCTTGATGTTGCACGAAGTTTGATTGGATGTTTTGTATGAATTCCGATTGAATGTTTCATGAAACATGTTCTGATGTTGTGGCGGGATGTTCTACTCAGCCCCTGTAGCAACCGGATGACGTGCGACGATGTGTGTTTCTGTATGTGTTTCCGATGTTGCAACCGGTGATTTGTCATGTTGCAAGTATTGTTCTATAATGTTGCATACGCTATTCTTAAATGTTGTAAAAAATTTACATGTTACATGCAACATAGTACTCATGTTGCGGCGGGAGTTTTAATTGCTACAGTACCGTTGGAGGAGAAATGCTTGGCCCAGGTTGTGCCACGTCACCCGTCCGATTTTTGGGTGGACGTCGGACGTCCGGGCGCCAGGTAGACCGCTTAATTTAACATCAAATTTGGTTTCACTTTTGCGTGCGTAGCGAGAGTATCAATCCTTTCTCTTTATTTTTTTCTTTTATGATGCATGGCTGCATGTGTATATATGAACATGATCTTGTGCTATCATAGTATCATCATCGTCCATACAAGAAAATGAAAGAAACTTGGCGACGAGACCATTATCAGTGTACGGTATCTATCACCAATATTTCCACCCGTACGTTTCCCCAATTAATTGTCGAATTAAGTTTGAGAGATGGGAATGCCTGTTTTCTACCACGTCATACCTTTACAAAAGTGACGGAGTACGCACCCATTGGTATGTTTTTTTTAGACGGGCGTGCTCCCTTACCTTACTCCAAAAGCAGCAATGCAAAGGCTACCTTTTGGGCGTGTAACCTTTTTTTTTGGCTCGAGTACACGGGGATGAACTAGATGTGTTTCGTTGTTGCTCAGCTCCCTAAAGCAACAAGCTGCTGGCACGTACTACTTTGACAGGCCTCCTAAACAAAGCTAAGCTCCCTCTTTGTGGGTTGCCTCATCAGCTTTTTGCTTAATTTTGTCTTCCTAACCCGGCCCTAAATAATACAAGTAAAAAGCTTTATTTCTCGCAGCCGGCCAGCTTATTATTGGCAAAGTATCCAAATGTTTGAGTCATGCAGCTGATTTGCCAAAGATCATCGAAGAACACTTGCATAATTTTGTTCATTCTCCATGGTGGATCACGTACACGCAATAATTAATCACGCATGGAAATGCCGGGGAGTTAGCTAGGTTTGCGTACGTGCCAGATATAACGTCCCGGCCTGAGCGCTCCGAGAGCAGCTAGCGATATATGTCGATTTGATTGGAGCTAGTACAAGGAAACTGCAAATAAGTACGTGTGTTCTCAGCAATATCATCCTTGACCCGTCTGGAGCGCGTTTGTTAATTAATTTCAATTCCGTCTGGTCACTACTGCTTGAGTTGAGTGTGCTTAGTTGCTTTTGCCATGCATGGCTCTGCCGTGTGAGTAACCAATTAACTACTACTGTGTAATCATGAGCTAGCTCGTTGGACGCCACTTGTGATTATATATGTTGTGAGGGGTTGCGCTCCGTATTTTGATCTTGACGTTGGTCATTATGGATTGAGTACGTGGTGGTCCATTTGTACGGTTTAAGTAGCATGGAGAAGAAGCCTATAGCTCCTGTGGTCTGGTGATTAGAGGAGAACGAAGCGACGACCGGGCCGGGTCCGGGTGTACGTACGCGTAGTCTAAGCATGTACAGTATATCACATAATACAGAACACACACCACCTACAACGCACCCGCAAATACGTGCCCGTCTTACATATATACTTGCTTTGCTATAGTTACTACTCTATCCGTTACGAATTATTATTTATTATTGATTTTAGTCATAACTTCATATATTTGACAACCCCACAATGTTTGTAGAGGCAAAATAGCCATACACGTCCTCTAATTTTGGGCAAAGGATCAACTTCGTTCCTCAACAATCAAAAAGTCCAAAATCATCCTCCAACTTCTCCAATCCGAGTCAGATTTGTCCCTTGTATGAGTTGGCGTGTGCCACGTAGACAAGACATGTCAGCAGCCCGCTGTAAAACCCACGTTTATCCCTTGCTACTTTCTAAAAATGATTCATCCTCTCCTAGAATCCTGGCGCCGCCGCACGTTGATTGATCGTTGCTCTTAGTGACCGAACTGCCGAAGCTGTGCTTTTCGACTCATTGCACTCCCAAACCTCAAACAATGGAACACATCGTTCAGTTCTTGTTTCAGCTACTGAGCAAAACAGAATTGACACCGTATAGAACTTATTTTCATCTACAACAACAGCTGAAATCTGAAGATGTGATTGCTTGCCTTTCGCTTTGCCTTTATCTTGATTTGCGTCTGCAAGAGCTGAGGTCTGAGGATTATCTTGACGTTTGAAATACGATGAACGGCAATCTCAGCAGTAGCTGCTACCTGACAGGGAGGGGTAGGGTGGATGCAATAACGACATGGCTCGCCTACGTGGCACACCAGCTTAAACGAGGGACGAATTCGACTCGGATTTGAGGAGTTGGAGGACGATTTTGGACTTTTTGATAGTTGGGGGAGAAAGTTGTCCCTTTGCTTAAAGTTGGAGGATGTCAATGACTATTTTTCCTTTGTAGAATAAAATCCTAAAGAAAGAGCACCGAGGCAATAATTCAGAGAAAGACCACGCCAGTTACTTAAAATAGCTTGACATTGGATGATATCAGAATTCCTTATATTTATGTCTGTATATGTTTTGGGCCTACAAACTCGAGGAAGATCACCATCCCTTGTCTCTGTATGGGTTAACATTTCTGACATCGGTAGCGTCTCAGTTCACTAGAGCAACTCTTACACCAATGCCAAATGCTTCTCAACGGAACTTATATTATGCAATGAACGGCCTAATCCAGAGGGCCCAACTCCGAACGGCCCATCTTTATCTTTTACCAGCTTGCTTGGCCCACGTAGAGATCAAATGGCAACAGCCCAAGAGCGTGCGACACAACAGCTCAACTACTACTGATCATCAAATGGCACATGGCAGCAGCCCAAGTCATGTTGGTCAACCATTTCCCCGCTCACGTGCATGCCCTTGATCGAGCGAGACATTTCAGCTGTCTTTGTATTGTATACTGGCCACCTGCTTAATTTTGATGATAACCCCGTCATTTTGTTTATCACGTTCACGCATGCTGGTCCAATTAATCATCCGGGACAGGTTTGCGTCCATGCGAGAAGGCGTACGCTGTCGTCCCGGCCGACCGGCCACTGCTGTCACGTCCATCCGTGCTGGCCGAGCAGCTCAGCTAGTGTAACCACCATCAGAACCCGTGGCGCTGGCGATTTTGATTGGAGTTAGTTCAACCAGACTGCAAAGTTTAATCGTTTTCAACGATATCCTTGCCCCATGAACTGTGAACCAACCAACGTCTTAGCATCACTGCATGATTCCAAAATCCGAAAACATCATGTGCATGATTCCGAAACGTGCCTTTAGAATGAATCCGACAGTTTATCTGCTCTCTGTTTTTTTTTCGGACGGCACTAAAAATATGATGAAAGCAAATTTTAGACCACTGGTAAAATTGCAAAACAGTGAAGAAAGATTTTTTTAGGAAAGAAAACCATTTCACGATTTATAATCACAATGGACAAGAAAAACAGGGCCGTTTAGTAATTAAAGCCGGCCCACCATCTTTATCCGTTTGCCGAGCCCAAACTTACTGAAGTCAGACCGGGCTGGAGGCCCACGTGAATCACACGGAAGCAGCCCAGTCCAGTGAGAGCTGAAAAGTGTATCGGGCCAATTCTCTACTGTAGTAGCAGCAACCCGAGCGAGTGAGTGTGGCCGCGTGGAGGACCTGGCCCAAATGAACCAACAAGGTCGCTAATTGTTTTCATGTCAGTAGTAGTAAACTACTAGTAATAACCAACAAATGTTTCTAAAAAAATTCAACCAATTGATCGAGTTAATTGTAGGACGCCCGATGGGGGGTGCGTCTGCGCATCACGCGCGTGATGCGCCGCCACCTGTCGCGCATTTTCATATTGGGCTGCTGTTGGGCTGTTTTCGCGCTGGCAAGCCTATGAAGAAGTATCTATGGAAAAAGTATCTATGACTGTTTTCGCGTTAAACGTACCTATGAAAAATAACTCGTATATGAAAAACTCGTAACGCAAAAAATGTACAGAGAAATTTTCAACGAACAAGATTTTATTCGCAGTTTTACTGTTCGTAGCTGTGAATATTTTGTTTGCAGGGACTGTTAGCAGTTGGACTCTTCGCACCTGGTTTGTTCGCAGCTGTTACATTTTTTGTTCGCAGCTTTTACTTTTTTGTTCGTAGCTGGCTTGTTCACAACCAATACTTCTCTGTTCGCACATGAGGCAGTTTTGTAATTTGTTTGGTAAGCTACCTCTCACGTGATGAGTGATCCGGAGAAAAAGCAGCGCACGTACTTCCATGCGATAAAGTTTAGAAAAAAAAAGTCATTGCTCTTAAACCAAGCATCCAAATTAAATTCCGATTGCACCATAATGCTTATTGCGATAAAATCTTTAAAACAATATCTCACTTGACTATATTTAGATGTTTTTTATGAATATTTTTTATCAAACGAGAACAAATGAGTTCACATTACGATCAAATTGCTACACATGGAGAACAGAAGAATTCACGTTGCAAACAAATTACTGCACATGGAGAACATGTAAGTCCACATTACGAACAAATTACTGCATATGAAGAACATGTAAGTCCACATTGCGAACAAATTACTACACATAGAGAACAAATGAGTCTACGTTGCGAATAAATTACTGCACATGGAGAACAATAGAATCTATATTGCGAACAAAATTATTGCATAAGAAGAAACAAATCAGTCCACATTAGGAACAAATTACTGCACATAGAGAACATGTAAGTCCACATTGCGAACAAGTTACTGCACATGGAGAACAAATGAGTCCACGTTGCGAACAAATTGCTCCACATAGAGAATAGAAGAATCCACGTTGTGAATAAATTATTGCATGTGTAGAACACATCAGTTCACATTGCGAATAAATTATTACACATGATAAAATAAAAAAAATAGAGCATAAAATAAAAAAATAATAAAAAATAAAAACAGTTGCAAAACAAAAGAAAGATAGTAAAGAAAATAGAAATCTAAATCGAGAACTGAAAATAAAATAAGATAGTGAATGGAAAATGAATTAGGAATGAAATAATAAAAATAAGTAGAATATAAACAAAAATGAAAATGAGAATAAATTAAAAAGAAATCAAAAGATAATGGACTGGACCAAAATAGAATAAAAAATCTAGATCCTTGGAGTATCAGCTAGAAACATGACCGACAGAAAATGAAAGCGGCAGCAATATGGGCCGATAGAAAAAAATAACGACAGCAACATGGACTAGACTAGGAAAAAACAGAAGAACATACGGTAGCCCAGTAACTCACGATGCGTGGTCTGAACAAGCGAACAAATTGAGAAGAAAAAAATATGGAAGATGGGCTTACCGGTGAGATGGGCCGGAAGAAAAAACTGGACCGAAAGCAGGCACTTGCTCCCGCGTGGCGAGGTCTTCGGGCGACAAAAGAAAATTCATCGCACGCGCGATGGATAGTCGCGACGCCCGATGGGTCGCGGGAGGGAAGTGCATGACTCATCGCGTTCTCTTCCTCGCGCCTCCACTTTCTCGGCTCTAGCGGTCTCCACCATCTCCACCACCGTCCACCATCAGTACTGCTGCGCTAACCAATTGACCACCGGTCTACTTCACACTAACCGTCTCCTCCACCCCGAGCTTTGAAAGTGCTCCGCTGTCTCCGCCGTCGTCACGCTGATTCGCCCGTCATGTCTTCTCCGTTGCTGTTCCACCCGCTGCCAGAAGCGTCCACCGGGGATTCCTCATCGTTCCAACCAGCGGCGTCATCGCTGCTCAGTCCTCGGCCCGTCTCCCGTTGGGATGCCGTCACCCTCGATCCCTCCTTCTAAATCTGCCGGTAGCAGATCTCCCCAACAATCCTGACCTTCCTAACATGGAGTTCCTAATCGGCGGCACCTTCCCTTCTTCTCCGACAACGGCCCTGGGACTAGGAAGAAGGATCGCGCCGTGCGATCGCGATGGGGCGTGCAGCAGACTTAACAGCAGACTTAACGTAATTATACTCTACGTGACTTGTGTTCGAGAGCATATGCTCCCTCTACGATGCTAATTGTGTCACATGAATTTGTGGATCCATAGATCGCAACACGCCGACACGGTGTGGGCAACCTCGTCATCGTGAAAATGTTCGACATTCTTTACTCACTGAATTCAATAATTTATCCTTTTATTTTCTGTGACAACTACGTGCTTAACTTCTGTAACTAAAAATGTGCAAGAAATCACTTTAGGCCCTCCACTTCAAAAGAAATCCAGAAGGGTCCACTACGGTGACGGGCAGCGTGGTGACGAGACCTTTTTTTTTCCTACAGGTTATTAGGTCAGATACATTGCTACACGTCAGCGGTCTAATAGGTCGTCTCATGCGTTGCCACGTATGATTTTTGCTGATGTGGAGGAGAGAGAGCACGAGGTGAGCTAAATTTTAGGACTATGAGACAACTCTCCCACCATTGTACGAGTTTTATTGCCATGCAATTAATAATATTTCTTATTGTCTCATAAGAATTTTGTATTACTACGAGACAACTAAAACAACAACCTATTGTATATTGTATATGTTGTCTCATAAGTCGTCTCAAGATTACATGTCACTGCATGAGATCCGCTTATTAGACGACACCAATATACTTGCCCTTGTACTTGCCCTTGGTGTGCTTTTAGTATACCACAATTACAATCAGGCTCAAGGCTAGGCATGTAGGAGGTGTAGGGTGCTTCATCAAGCCACTCATCACTAACCAGATACGTGTTTATTAAATCATGTACACCTACCAGAACATTATTGGTGACTATGGAATTCTAAAAAAAATATTGGTGACTATGGAGTGGACCAGATCACCACCTAAAAATATTATAGGGTTAGGCGGAGATCTGCGGTCCACGTACAGATCATTCCACAGCCATATATAATTTATGATATTGTACGAACAATATCTGCTTCTATCCCACTTTTTTATGATATAAATATACAGAACAAATAGAAAAAGATGAATTGGGTAGAGAGATGCCTCATGAGATTGTCGTCTTACCTTCAGCCCTAAGTGATCGAGGGATCGGAGTTGGACTGGACAAACAAGAATTTTGTAAAAGCTCCATGCAACTATGATGTGCCAGACCTAGATGAAAAAGGTTGTGTCTGACGACCCTATTTTAAATTTCTAGCGCTTGAATCCTAGATAGAAAATAAAGGGATGCTTGTTTATATTTTCGGTGTTTTCAGTATAATATTAATAGATTTAAGAGCATCTCCAGCAGTATATGTATATTTGGAGACCTAAAACACTTTTAGGTACACGAGAGTAAAATTCAGAAGGCCTATTTTTAAGATCCATGACCATGGCAATGACAAACGGAGTCTACGATTAGTGACATGGCCTCTTCTTCCCCCTCCTCGGCTCCTCCTCTTCCTCCGAGCGGCCTTTGGGAGAGCTCTGATGTGCACGGCGGAGCACCCCCTGCACCTCAGGGCATGGTGGCAAGCGGGCCGGTACGGCAGTGACCGGAGTAGGATATCTGCCGGTGGGGGCAGATGAGTCAAGCACGGGACAACGGTGAAATGGAAGAAGAGGGTGGTAGTTCGCTGATGTGGCCAATTTTAGACTATGACCTATTTTGGCTAGTTGGATTGGTACATTATGGTCAAGGAGAGAGAAATTTAGGGCATAGCCTAAAATACAAACTATGCAGGTATGATATTAGAGTAGTTTTTGAGCTATTTTTAGATATAACAACTCATTTTAGGTAAGCTGCCACTAGCTACTACACATATCAACATCACAAACGGCTCATCACAAACGGTTTTACCAAAACCGTTTGTGATGAGGGACATCACAAAACCGTTTGTGATGTTAGGACATCACAAACGGTTTGTAGCAAAAACCGTTTGTGATGGCATCACAAACGTTTGTGATGATGTGTATGGTACACTTAAAACCATATTTTGAAGTAGTAAATCAATTCAAATAAAAAAGTGTTGAACTACAAAGTTGTATGCCTTATCAATATGTAGAACTTTTATTTTGGTCATTTCTTTATTTGATAAATTCATATGAATATTGTTCATAAAATCCATCTATCTATCTCATAGAGTTTCCTAAAACTATAATAGAGACCTATAAGATTTGTGAACAATGTTACTCTCCCTACATCAGATGAAAAAACGGTCAACATGAAAGTTGTAGATCTTCAGAAGTCATACAACTTTGTAGTTTATAACTTTTTAATTTGAATTTGTTTTACTAACGAAAAGTAAGTTTGTACTCAAAATTTGAAATTTGAGTTTTTTCAAACGACTTCGGATGAAAAAACGGTCAACGTAAAAGTTGTAGGTCTCAACAAGTCATGAAACTTTGTCATTTGAAGTCATCTAGGTTCTAGATCTAAGTTTGAATGTTCTCAAATTTGAAATCCAAATTTTGTAAATGGCCTCGGATGAAAAAACGGTCAACATGAAAGTTGTAGATTTCGAAAAGTTAGGAAACTTTGTAGTTCAACACTTTTTGATTTGAAGTCGTTTATGGACTCAAACAAGTAATTTAAACCCGGTTTGGTATAATATGATAGGAATCAAAACGGTATCCAGTTATAGGTGATGGAGTGGTGCAGTGGTAGAGGAGGCTACGCGCGAGGGAGGGGTCACGAGTTCGAATCTGGCCAGCCGTGGAGCGCGCGATTTATGCGCGAAAAAGGAGGGGTCACGAGTTCGAATCTAGCCGGCCGTGGAGCGCGCGATTTATGCGCGAAAAAGTGGCCTCCCCAAATGAAAATAATTTTTCCCCTACTGTTTTCGTATTTTTTGGGGTTTGTTTTGGGTGCAGGACACGAACCGTTTGTGATTGGGGTATCACAAACGATATGTCACAAACGGTTCCCAAAACCGTTTGTGGATGGGGGGTTTGGAACCGTTTGTGATGTTGATGGTTGGAGTAGTGTGCTAGAGATGCTTTAACATTGGAGGTTCAATCTTGGACATGTAATATAATTGATGACAAGCGTAGGATGGTGTTCATGTGCGTTCATTCTCCTTGTAATTGCAATAATTAAAGAAAATTACTAATAAGAGAGTGACAAACTTTTGCTTGCAATCTTATATATATATGCCAAACATACGTACCAAACTGTATCAGTATCCTTGTGAAGTACACTTTGAGCAAAACCTCATTTACTGTATACATTCATCGAAGTGATTGTGGCCTATGGCATGTTTTTAAAGGTCGGGCAAAATAATTAACACCACTCAAGGGTTGGTTAGATTTCTTGTGGCGGAATCCGACGATATTGAGTTGGCAACTGGGGTAAATTCCTTTATTTGTATAATCTAATCTAATCTAATCTAATACCTGTAAAGTGCCAGGGATTGGCGTGATCCTAGGCTAGATGCTACTGTAGCGATGCAGTGCAGAAAAAAAAGCAACAATCTAGATATACGCAGTGTGTACTGATACAACAGGCCACTCGAAAGTTCTAGGCCTGCATATATGGTGATCGTTCCCGGTCCTGGACCACCATATGTCAATTTTGTGGTAGCATCAGTGAAACCCCAACCTAGCTTTCAGAAGCACAGCAACAAATGTTCATGCATTTTCTATATATTTTTAACATTCTCTGTTCATGTTAAAATGCATTTATGTTTAAAAAACTCACCACTACTATTTAATCACTTAAATAAATCCTTATATTTCTCTTACTAATATTGTAAGAGTATATTTCTCCTTTTTTCCATACATACAAATGTACTTTGCTAGAAGCAAAGAAAAACTAATACAATCCCTTAAAGATTGAATCATATGTCCAAATATAATAACAAATTAAGCTATTAGGTGGTTCGCTAGCACCTTGTGATTATTATCACGAGTTAGCATCTATCTATGGTACTAAAGGTATAAATGACACGGATATTATCTATTCGAATCAAGTCCATATTCAATTGGAGGTTCGAATATTCAGTATTCGACACCATATCCGAATATGAATACCTAAAATTGGATATTTATAATATCAATATCCATTCATATTTTTTTCGATATAGTGGAAACTATCCGTATCTAATCCAATTCCAAGAAAAAAGCCTGTGTATTTGTATCCATAAGTATCCGTCTATATCAAACTCGCTTACACGTAGGTATAGGCGCGCATTGCCTGCCTACCTGCCTAGTATATATATAACGTCCTCTGATGTTTATTCTTCCATATCCTTTTTACTTTACAGAATACACCCACTGTCTACAAATGTAAACATTTCTTTGATTTTTTAGGACAAATGAAGGGGGATAAATTTTGAATGCTAGAAATGCCTATATTTGTAGACGGATGGATTATGTTATTTCCATTCTGAGTTCTCACGGCATCTACTCTAGGTGACTGTATATTGATTCATCACTCCAAAGTATGGGCATACAACATGTTACACACGTATTGTGCACATAAGCATATAATAATCTGTATAACTTTCCGCTCAAGTCCCGGAATCAGCCTCCATTAATCTTCTGCATTAGTGAAAGGAGGCACCAATTCAAGTTGAAAGTTCCTTAACAAAGGGTTTCGCAACACATTAATTTGCATACAGGCGTAAGCGTCGCCAAAGCTAGCATGGCTTCCTCCACAGTTCATCACAAAGGAAGGAGTCCCATTGATATTGAATGCTGGATCAAGCGCAATTCTTTCTGCTGCAATCTTGGTGATTACTGCACTAATGAAAACAATAGCTATGGAAAACCATATGGCAGCATTTGTAATGAGATCCATATGGATATTAACCAATGGCGTGTTAGAGACAAGCAGCTTCGAATCAACAACAGTACTGCACATGAATATGAGGATAATAAGTCCAAAGTTAGATTAAACCCATTCATGAATGGCCGAAAAAGATACGTAACATAGTGCGCGGTAAACTTTGGGCCATCTACTACCTCGATGCCAAGTTGAGATATCGAGTCATGCTAAAATTATAGTAAATTAAAAAAAAAGAGCAACGTTCAGATATTTTTTTTTGTTATTTTCAAAAATATGTTTTAGTTATCAGTTGTCACAAACAATCACATAAAGATGGAAAGAAGGAAAAAAAACTCATGTTGCGCCCATGTGCAAGAGAGAGGTAGCTGTCTTCTTGGAATGTATGAGAGGGAGCCGGCATCCGTTGCTCACTCATCTCAGATCACGGCTGCGGCTCTACGGGGCATGACCAGGAGTGGGGGAGTATGCTAAGATGGAGAAAGCACTGGAGCAAGATTTGGGTTCTTGTGCGTGGGTGTAATGGTATAGGCGAGGACACGGAGGGCATGAAATTAAACAGCTCTTACCAACGGAGAGACTATGCATGCATTGGGGCTGGGACACATGGGGCCCATATGATCGATCAAGCTAGTGACGGCACAAGTGAGTTTGAGGGTTGATAGTTTCTGGACTTCTGCATTTCTTTTGAAGTGGAGGAACTTAACGACGCCATCTCAAAGCAACAGACAGCGCTGTGCAAGGAAGGCTTCCGTGACTCTAATGCATGTTTTGCAGTTTTGCAAGTAAAATCCAGTGTTTCTTGGAGGAAATTTATGCATTCGTTGTAATCTTTCTGTATCCTAATAAAAGCCCATGCGTTTCGCCCTAAAAACAACTGTAAAGAAGAATATTCTGCATACCTTTGGATTCAACAGTAGAAGCAAGCTCCTCTCGATCAGTTGCAACAAAATATAAATCAATAAGGATCGCAATGCCTCATCATGTGTTCCCTATACTCCCTCTGAACTGAATGTGTGCAGTGAGTGCAGACGTATTCCCTATACTCCCTCTGAACTGAATGTGTGCAGCGAGTGCAGATTTGCCATGCCACGCATATAAAGATGCGGCATGGCTGGAAACAGAACATAGGGAAACTGAAGAATAAAAACTAGGTAGCACGACATAAACATGGGAACTAAAAAACACCAGAACACTTTTTTAGACACAATGCAAGGCGACAAGGAAACCATATGTTGTAAAATATATATGGATGTGGAGGGTTCAGTCAAATGTTTCGGTTGGGAATGTGGTCTCTGAACTACCTAATAGATGAATAAAGTACTACCTCCATTTCAAAATAATAAGTCATTTTGGCTTTTCTGAATACACAAGTTTTACTAGACACTTGACATGTCTAAATACATAGCAGAAACTATGTCGCTAGAGAAACCAAAATAACCTATTGAAACCACGAGTACAAATGAGATTTGTGGGTTTTTTTTTCAGGGGTGACCCAAAAGATCACACGCACCTACAAAAGGAACAGGGTTAGTGTAGCTTCTGGCCTGCCCTTGGAGAAGCATTTGAAGGGCCGGACCGTGTTCTTCTTTTTCATATGATCTCGGATGAAGACAAACTTTATATTAAAATTGTAGCGCTCGATGAAACATAAACTTTATAGTTTACAATGTTTTCATTTAAGATAATTTAATAGTCAAAAACATTATAATATTCTAGTTTTGAAATTTAGAATTGTGACTTTTTCAAACAACACTCTATTCAAAGTTATAGTGTTCAACGAGATCTACAATTTTATAGTTCATATAACTTTTATTTAAGATGGTTTAGAACCACATGATCATTTAGATATTTGTTGTGCCATACACGACTATAACTATGGATTGTATAGTGTAAATGTATTATATGTAAATGTGAATGCAATTTGAACATATGTATTGCGATTGTGATATTTTGACCATTTAAAAAGCACATGAGATATGCAAAAATATATCTTGTATAGATATGTCAGGCTCATAGGTTTGTTACTCTTGGTGGTTGATGACACCTAGCTTGTCTTAGTCGCTGTGGTGATCTTGGTGAACTCTCGAAGATTGTCGGTGCCCCAAGGCCTTGGTGACATTTGTCTTTGAGCTTGCCATTTCAGAGATGAATAAGGAGCATTCTTTATGGCTTAGGGTTCTTAGTAACTTAAGGAGGCATATCTCTAAGTGAGAGCCTGCGCATAGACTAGAGGGAGCGTTAACTCCTCGATACCACGGGAAAAAATCCAGTTGTCTCGTGTCCTCTCTCATTTCATTCTGCACATATACTTGCATTTTCTTCAAGTGTTTTACCTTCTTGTAAGATAGAACAAGGATGTGTTTTGCCTTAGTGTGTTTACTTTGATCACTATAATCATTTCATGATAGTGTGGTTCGCTTAGTTCCTAGTAGCATTTTTTTTGTCATGTCAACCATATGTTTGGGCAACACTACTCTTTAGGCTAAGGTTTTTGTGTTAGAATCAAGTTTTTGATTTCAGAGAAAACTTTCAACTTCACTTCGCTCTTTGGGCCATCGATCCTTTCAGTTTCTATTTATAAATGGCTGTAAAACTATCATATGTGGTTCCGTTTAAACTGCGATTATAATACTAACAAAACAACCGGTTTTGTAGTAGTATTATTTAGGCCTTTGTGTCTCGCGTCTGTATCCTTCATTCAAGCATGGCTTTTGTGCTTGCTAGCACCTTTGAGGCTTTGTTTCCTGCTGCCAACGTTTAGAACCTTGGCGACTCTTGGTTGTGAATCCTCTGGCTTGGTATGGAATGGTGCCTAGTATCTTGGTGTGGGGGTAACACAAGAATTTTGACCATAGGATCTCTAGATGGAAACTTAAGCCTTTGTGGGTTGTCTTACATGGATTAGGGATGTAATTAAATCCATTTATAATATTGAAAAAGAATCCCTTGCACCTAATTCACGCTCTCTTGCTTTGTCTCTTTATGTACTACTCCCTCCATTGCTTTTATAAAGCGCGATTTGACATGACATGATCTTCTAAGTTACTTTAACCATTCATTTATCTTATATTATATTGTTTATGTAAACTTATGATCATTGTTGGAGAGTAATTTTGATTACAAATCTAACCATTATAAATTTGTACTATAAAATTTTAAATTTATTGGTTAAATTATTAGTAGAAAATTGTAAAGTTTAAATCTTGATTTACATGCGCGTTTTATAGAAGCAAATAGATGGAGTATATTTAGTCCCCCTATTTACTTCATGCAATGTTTCTCATGTGTTTTATTTTGGCATTGTCATGTGTAATTGTTAGGATTAGAAGTAGGTTGCAAGCCATTCTCACGGTACTAAGTATAAACATAGGTACATCCGGATAGAAATTAATATACACATGTACTAAAGCTCCATGATTTCGTGCCATCCCAGAGGTCTTGGTTAACCACGTGGGACCCATTTCAAGTTCAGGGGCGACCCACTTCACTGTTTATGTGGGACCCCACTTTACTGCCAAGGTGGGACCCACTTCACTGCTCAGGTGGGACCCACATAGGTTTAATGGGTCCCACAATACTATTAAGTTTAAAAAACATTGACGATTTTTTTGTTATTTACTGTTGTATCTTATATACTATAAAGATCCAAAACTTTAGAGGATCGATGGACCCACAAATCATTGAAACATTACCCCTATGTCTGGAAGAGTTTGATTAAACAATTCGTGAAAAAAACACACGCTTGCGTGGAATCGTCGAGTTCGTAATCAATACAGTCTCTGACCAACTATACGTTATATAATCTTATTTTCTATTAAACGTGATCTTTATAGTATAGATTTTCTATTAAACGTGCGACACTGCGTTCTTGCTAGTTATCCATAGACAATATAAATTGTATTTGTTTATCAAAACTATGAATCGGTGCAGCGTAGCACGTCAATCCTTTATGTATATCTATTAATATCAAATCGCTGAGAAAAGATTATGCTATGCCTATATGAATAGTATGAAAGAGAAAATTCTGGTTTGAATTTAAAATTAACCATGATCAATTTTATTTTAAATTATATTTTAGTCCCTCCGTTCTAAAATGTAGGTCGTTTGACCTTTTTTACCGCACGTTTGACCGCTTGTCTTATTCAAAAAAAATTGTGAAAATATAGTCAAATTTAAGACATTTTTGAAGCTTTTATATTAATAAAGCATGCCACCATAAAAATATGATAATTTGCACAAAATTTTGAATCAGACGAGTTGATCAAACTTGTGGTGAAAAAAGTCAAACGACCTATATTTTGGAACGGAGGGAGTATTTTTCTATTTGATTTGACTCATGATGCGGCGCTACTTTGAGCATAGTAGGATAATAAAATTATAGTTCATCATTGTTTCACGTTATCATTTTTTGTATAGGCGTGCATCGCACACCATCCTAACTAGTATATGCTTAATTCTTCCTCTTAGTATGACATCACTTACTGTTCCCTCCAATACTATTATTTTTTCAGAATAATTATTTTTTGTTAATGGCGGCATCAGATCTGGTGTGGTGAAAATGCATCATATCGCAACTAAATCAAAAGGACTTTGGGATGGAAAAACAGCAGTTGGGCACTAAAATACTCGGCGCAGGTACACACGAGATTATGAATTGATTATGTTTGATTTCGTTGGAGTTCAGGTGCATGCGTAGTGAGCTGTTCGATGAAAAACTAACAAGGGAGCCAGATTCGGACGCCAGGTTAGTCGATTGCGGAGATCAACCAATTGACGTGGTTGAGTATTAAGTAGTGGGATATTGTGATTTCGGATATGGACGTACTATAAAAATACTTCAGTCAAGATGATTCGAATCAAGGACCTCCACTGGTCCACCCTAAGCCCACACACATACTGCTCATCATGTGGTGGCGACCTCAGGGGTAGCCTGTAGCACCCAGCTCAATATGCCTACTAGTGGTAGTTAACTAATGGAAAAATATAATGTGCATTCACCGATGACGTTAGTAATGGATATAAATTGATCCGGTAGTAATGTTAGAGTTAGTACCGGGTTCAAGTTTGGAAGACCATTTAGTACTAAGTCAAAACACCATTTGGTACTAAATTTCACCCTTGAATGGTATTTTCACTACTAGAACTACCACATTTACTGAGAGGAACTGGAAAGTGGCCGACGGGATCCTTCTTTTTTTATGCACCTCGTCAGATTATGTTGGTCGGTGATTAGTTTGTCTGCGATTGATACTTACTCACGGGAAATGGTGTAGTGATGCTCTAGAACTGTCGGGAATTGATAGGGAAAAAAGGTAACGAGAGCAGAGCCCCTCGGCCACTCAAAGAAACCTCTCGGCAATTGTTACGAATCTGGTGGTGTTTACGAGTTACTTTTAAGGAAAGCATCTCCTCCTTGCTCACACATGCTGTGTACTCCCTCCGTCCCTTATTAAGTGTCGCCGTTAGTTTTTGTGTCACGATTTAGATTCGATTTGTAAAAATTACGTGCAACATTTTAATCATTAAATAAATTTATTAAAAAACTAGATCAAAAGATCTATCCAATGATACTAATTATGCACCATAAATATTAATATATTTTAATATAAAATTAATCAAAGTTATTTCTCGGGAAATGAGAAAGACAGTTATTTAGGTACGGAGGGAGTAGGTGGGATGGTAAGGAAAGTACACGCGAGGCTGGAGGTTGTGGGTTGGAATCCCACACACTCATATTTACGAGTGACAAAATTGCGTGACTTGTGCACGTGTGTGGTCCTATGGGTTTTAGTAAAACATTTAATTTTGGACTCAAAACCGTTTAGTACCGGTTGGTGTTACTAATAATTCGGGTCGCTGGCCCAATACTAAATGGTCTTCATAGTACTATGCGTGACTTGATGTGTTGTAACGCCCGCCACATTTTTATCTCCAGTAAACCGCTAATTAAATTATTCGGTAAAAATCTTTTCAAAATATTTTTACCGCCAGAACTCCCGTTTTCCCTCCCGAATCTTTCGCCTCGTTGTCACCGCCTCTTTTCTGTTCCATCCCGCGTCGCCCGCCCTCGGGTCGACCGCCAGGCCCGACCGTCGCTGGCCGACCGCCGTCATTGCCTTTTCGCCGTGAATCCCGCTCCCCCCTCTCTTCTCTTTTTCCCTCCTTCCTTTCTTTCTCTGTTTTCCCTGGCGCCGTGCTCCCTTGCCCGTCGCCGTGCTGCTGCTGTTCCCTGTCGCGCTCCACACCCGCACGCCACCGCTCCCGTCACCACGCCATCCGACCCCACCACGTGCATGCCGTGCCGACCACCGAGCCCCGCCGCTGTGCTGCTGCCACACCTGCGCCGACCACTGCTGCATTGTCGTGGCTGCCACCGCTGCCGCGCCGCCCACTCGCCCGCCACCCCAATCACCTCCTCCTCCGCCGCAGCGCCACCTCCACCCGCCATTGCCGCCGCCGCCTGCTCTCGTGGGCAAGCCACCTTACTCCACATCTGCCTGAGGTAAGGACATGGGTGAACTCGCTGTATCCTCCTCTCTCTTTTCCCGCTACTCCCGGCCGCCGCCACCGCCCCAATCGCCGTCGACGCTGCCGCCGACGGCCGCCATTCCCCCTCCTCTGTTCTCTCTCTCTGTTCGAGGGAAGGAGAAAGGAAACTTTGCAAAGACCCCCCTGCCTTTTGCCCATTTCTCACCCGTCGTCCAAATCTCTATTCTCTCTCTCTCTGATGGTTTAGTCAGATGCCCCTAACCTTTTTAGTATTTACAAACAGGTCCTGTTCCTTTTAAAACAGCGCCTAAACCCCCTTTAACCCATCATTCCATGCGCCATTTTAATCCCGTTTGACCCCAAACTCCACCACAAATCTCCACCGCTCCATCCAGTTTATTCCCAAAAATAATTCTATCACCACCATTGCCCTTTCATTCTCTATTCTCTCTTTGAGCTCAGCAAAAACTTTATTTTTCTTTTATTTATTGTATGCTTGCTTGTGTGTGCCGTAGACCACGCTGTGAACGAGGAAGGACTCAAGGAGGAGCAGGGCTACGAGCAGGAGCCTATAGGCCAGTACCTCGGGCAGGAATCCCCCGAGGGTTTTGAGAACGGCACGTTCAATCCCATCCTTTGATGTATATTCTGTCCTAGTTTTTATAAACACCACCTATTGGCTTGTTTTATAAAACTTGCATGATTTATTGCTAAACCCTAATTGGATAGCCACCCCTTGATTGTTATGACTATTTCCTTGACAACCTAGATTAATATTTAAATATGACGTTGCTCTGTTTGAATGTTAGTCATTGCTAGAAATACTTAGGACTTGATTACTGTTATACTCTCTAGGAAAATCACTTGGTGTTTACTAAAGCAACTGTGTGTGCTTTAAAAAGAAAAGGGGATTTTGGTGACAAAAGAATGTCAGTACGGGACGAGACAAACTGTGTTTCTTGTGTGAAATGCCGAGGTGAGCTGGAACCTGTGTGGTTGAGCATAGTGAGAGATGTCTGTCCTGTCACAATGTTTGGGATGATGTTGAAGTGTCATCTTGCCTAACTTATTTTACAGTACCACCACTCGACCGTTGTATGTGGCTACGGCTTAGCATAAACCCCACTAGTTAAGCTGTTAATTATTTTGGTGTGCTGGTGAGCAACAGAGGGCCATGGAGCCGGTGATACGATCTTTGTGAAGTTATGCCCCCTGTGTAGAACCTCACTGGTAGGTTGCTTACCCCTTGGTTGTTTCTGTAGTAATTAGTCGGTTTAGCTATAGTGTGTAATGACTATGATGGATCTGTACTGGCACTAAGGTGTATGTGTTGCGGTACCGTACTTATGGTTGCGTACACCTCTGCAGAGTTAAAACCTATTCGGATAGCCGTGTCCATGGTATTGGGTGAGTTACGGCTTTCACTTCATTAGTCCTTTGGTTTTGGAAATGATTTGTGGCGTGAGTTGTTTTGGGAAAGACTTTGGCAGTGGCTACGACGGATGGGAAATCCGGTAGCATTAGAATCTTGGATTCTGTGTAAGTCAAACAACCATGCTTATTGTTACAGCTAAAAGAATGACTTGTGAAATCTCTTTTGTAAAACAAACCCTTGCATGTGTCAAGTTAGCTTTCTGCAAATGAACCATAAACCTGTCTTTGATTATATTACATGCATGTATCTGTTTATATCCCCTCCGTGGATGTGATTGTGCTTGATGCCTTGCTTAATTTGTTATAGAGGAAGATCCAGACTTTGTGCCTGAGGACGTTGAGTAGGGGTTCGTTCTGCACCTAGCCTTTGCCTGCGTGTTAGGGTCACCCGCTTGAAGCCCGCATGGCGCGTTGCTCTGATGAAGACATCTACCACGCACCTCAATATCTTCATCTGGAGCTTAGCTTTCGTGTTGTTTCTGGTGGCACTGTCTTGCCCTCGTCCGCGTAGAGTTGTTTAATTACTGAACTATATGTTGTAATAATGTGAACCAGCCTCCTGGGACTGGTATTTGCTATCACATTAAGTCTTCTCTTTCGAGGGGACGCTTCATGTGTGGGCCTTCCGGGGTTGAAAACATTTTTCTTTATTTTTTGGGTGAAAAAACGTTTAGTAATAGTCGGTATTACCGATCGGTACTAATTCTTTCATTTAGTACCGGTTGAATGTCTAGCGGCGTCAGTTATAAAACCAGTACTAAAAGAGAGTTTGGACCCAATACTAAAGCTCAGTTTTATTAGCCAATGTGGCTCAGGATTGAGTATAATTTTGGAACTTTAGGGACGGGGATGATGGCCAATTTATAATCTTTGTCACTACAAAGGTAGCACTTCTGAATTAACAATTATATACGACACGAGAACGGAAGTGTAGAATAGACGCTACACATATGCGGGCCTATACCTTAGGAGGAGCTAGGCTGTAATAAGTAGAATTTGTAGTGGGGTATTATAGGTGGTGATGATATTCAATTCATATACCCTCAGTAGTATTTGGGCTAGGGTATTACTCCCTCTATTCTAAAATGTAGGTCGTTTGACTTTTTTGACTCTATGTTTGACCGCTCGTCTTATTTAAAATTTTGTGTAAATTATCATGTTTTTTGTGATGGTTTGCTTTATTAATTTAAAATCTTCAAAAATGCCTTAAATTTGACTATATTTTCATGATTTTTTTGAATAAGACAAGCGGTCAATCTTTTGGTAAAAAAGTCAAACGACCTACATTTTGGAACATAGATAGTATATTCACCCCACATTAAGAGGTTGCTCTCTTGGAAGCTCATCATTTACGTAGCATCCACACTTGTAGTTTACTACAATCTTGGAAGTTTAGGGGAGGGGGTGAGGAGATGATGGCTAGTTTATGATCCTTGTCAGTCTAAATATAGAATCTCCGTGTTAATCGTTTTGTACGAAGTGAGGACAAAGATGTAAGATATG
This sequence comes from Echinochloa phyllopogon, assembly GCA_033239725.1. Classification (NCBI taxonomy): domain Eukaryota; kingdom Viridiplantae; phylum Streptophyta; class Magnoliopsida; order Poales; family Poaceae; genus Echinochloa; species Echinochloa phyllopogon. The sequence continues at coordinate 32,818,270 of BTCW01000008.1, read as the reverse complement.
TTCTATGTGTATATGGCCAGTTCGGCACGAGGAGCTGGACCGTAAGTAGGATTTGGAGCTGGGTGTTACGTAAATATGTTTTTTTTTCTCAATGAACATGAGGTTAAGCGTGAAAATGTAACCTAAAAGTTTCTTCCTAACTACTATCTCCGTCATAATTTACAGTTTATTTTGTTTTTTCTAGATATATAATTTTTGCTATACATCTAGATATACACTATATATATGTAGGTACATAACAAATATTTTGTATCTATGTGTAACTGAACATAGAACATGGTGGAGAGCTAGGAAGGGCCCAATCCAACCAACCTAGTGGGCTTGGGCCGATCGGCTTGGCCTCTTTAAGGCCCAATAAGACACATCTTTCTATTGTGTGAAGCTCATTGAGATTTTAGGGTTTTTCACATTGACCATTCACCTAGAGCCACCTCCAAATTGGCAGGAGGCGTATGATAAATATTCCCTAGAAAAGAGAGCCATATGGTGGCCATTGGTTTGCAATTCCGCGACACCACATCAATTCCACCAAGGCCATTCTACCAGGAACTGGAGCAAGTTCAGATGAGAAGCCATGCCATCATATAGGGGAACTCCGGAGGAGGAAGGAACACCTCGTGCAAGCCCACCTGAGGTGCCCAGGTCAATCGGCCTAGGGAGTTCCTGCACCGCCTGCTATCATCTTCGGTCAGGATCATCTTTAGGAGATACAATTCTCCTTTGCATGTCCAGATGAGTAAGATCATGGGGTAAAGTCTTTGTTTGTCCCTATGATCAAAGGGTGACATTGAGATGTAACCTCTATGCTTGTGTAATAGGTTATAATGCTATTAAAATTCCATGTTTCAGATCTTAATTGTGCCAACTGACTCTATTTTAAGGGTTTGATCATCCCTCTTAATGTCATCATGGTATGCATGTCATTGGCAGTTGATTACCCTCATGTAGTGATAGTGTATAGGAAGCAAAAGGTCGAGTGTGCGTTCTTTCATTCGATAATATTAGATCAACATCTATTAGGAGAGTAGATGCATATGTGAGTGATCCTAGGTCCTTGGTATGAGTATTCTAGACATCTTGTTTACAACATCTTTCTTCTACTTAGTTGAACATTAGGTATTCTTTACAACTTCAATATACAAACCTACGTTTGTTTGGATTAATTAGTTAAATATCTCTGGCACATTCCACTTGTTCAGTGGATTGATAAACCTTGGGGATACTCTAAGGAAAAAAAACTACAACTAATCCATGAGCTTATGGTATAGTGATTGGTGTGCCTAATTGGCATCAACACATCTACTCAAAAGATAAAATGGTTTATACTTTGAAGTAACTTGAAAATTTGTAGATGGGGCTAAGAATGATAAAATCAGATCCAAATCATGATAAATTATGATGAGATACCCAAGGAAATTGAACATAACACTAAAGCTATGATGCATAGGGCTTCTAGGCTACCACATCAAGGTTTGTGAGAGTATGACACACAACATAGTCGATGCTTCCTAGGATGACCGAACCCTCGAGTAATGCAAGATCCAAAGCTCTCCAAATATATCTCTTATGATTATTCAGTTCTCATCTTCCAAATGGTATTTGCCAATTGTTCTATATCTTCAAAATTGAATAGGGAGAGCCCTATGACCACCACAGTGCAAACATGGAGGCGATAGAGAAGGAGGTATGAGTGAGAGTTTGAACTCATAATCGGATAGAGATGACTCAAAGATATCACAACTACTCCCACACGAAGGACCACATGAGGAATACTTGAGGCCTAGTAAATGCTACCTTGCAATAAGTGATGGAGGCTATTGTTCACGTAGGTGAGTACCGTCTTTCTAGGAGGTCTGGGATGGTCGATCATGTGGCGCGCGGGTGAAGTTGTACAATCCCGCAGGGCATAAAATTATTTGGGTAGCCATAGGTCACGGTCATGAACTCATCTTGTCAAATTCCTTTACGCTAAGTGTTTTCAACATAGGCACACCTAAGTAAAATAAATAAATAAATCATGCCATCTTTTCCTTATCTGCACCATATTCTAGAATTGAAATTCTGAACAAACATGCTTCCTTGCAAAGTAAACACAATAAAGAGAAGTTTACTTCACAAATGCTTCTTGAAATCTCAGTGAATCCATAGCGTGGTCACCAACTTTAAACACAAAGAGGAGGCAAGGAAGCTATATAGATACAGTGCAAAAAACTATACCTACGTAGAACGAAGTTCGACTAGAGAAGCGTACACTCCACCTTTGATGTTCATCAGTGCCTCATGGCTTCCTTTCTCGGCAATTGCACCATCCTTGAGAACTGCAATGATATCGGCACCTTTTATTGTCGAGAGGCGGTGCGCCACAATAACAGTAGTCCTGCCAACCATCACATGATCCAAGGCATCTTGCACAATACGCTCGGACTCGGCATCCAGGGCGCTCCTTGCTTCATCTAGCAGTAGAATCCTAGGATCTTTCAGTATGGCCCTTGCAATGGCAACCCGCTGCTTCTGGCCACCAGATAGCTGGACTCCCCTTTCCCCAACGGCCGTGTCATATCCTTGGGGAAGGCTTGATATGAACTCATGTGCATTGGCTGCCTTTGCAACCTTGACGAGCTCCTCCTCGGTAACATCCCCGTGCTTCCCATAGGCTATGTTACCACGGATTGTGTCGTTGAAGAGCACAGGCTCTTGGCTCACCAGCCCCATTTGGTTCCTTAGCCAGGCAACTTTGAGGCTCTTAATCTCCACCCCATCCAATGAGATGCTACCAGAGTCGGGATTGTAGAATCGCTCCAGCAAAGAGATTAATGTTGACTTGCCACTACCACTCTCTCCCACAAGTGCAACAGTCTGCATAAAACCACGATGGTGGTAATAAATTGCTTTTTTTAGGGTGATGGTGGCAAGTTGCTGATTATAGTTAAACTACTACAAAAGATATGATTTGCATGGCAGATAGAAGTACGTATAGTCTAACCCTGCCAGAGGGAATGTACAGGGTAAAATCTTTGAAAATTTGAACATCGGGGCGCATTTGGTACTTGAAGTTAACATTTTGGAAATCAATGTTTCTCTTGACCTCGTCTAGTGTCAAACCTTCATTGCAGCTTGAGTCAATATCTGACTTCCGATCCAGCAAAGCAAATATGGAAATAGCTGAATCCTTGGCCTTTGTGGAATCAGAAGCCATGGCACTTGTTCGGGCCATTCCAATTGTTGCTATAACAAGGGCAAAGAACACCTATAGTACATGGCTTACTGTGTCAATATTCAGTAGAAGAAATGAATCCAAATGGGATAATATTACGAAAATTATGCATTTTCTAACCTTGAAGACATCACCAAAAGTAGATTTGTTATGATGTACAAATTGCGCCCCGACATAGAAACAAAGGCCAAATGTAAGGTACAATATCAAGAATGCGAAACCGAAACCTGTGCCTCCAACCAATCCTGTTCGGACCCCTTGGTTCTTTGATACTTCACATTTCTTGTCGTACATCATCATCACTCTTTCCTCAGCACAATAAGAAGCCACAGTCCTGATATTGCTGACTGCATCAGTGGCCACTTGACTTGCATCTTCATACAACAGCTGCAGAAATAGCACTTAATTAACTCTTATGAACTTTGCAAGTTGTGAAACAACAATGTATAGAATAAATTCTGATTCTGTTTATTCTTGTCAAAATTCAAATACTTAACTGATCATTACGAAATTGTATAGGATCAAACTTTGGTCATTATAAAATGAACTAATCTATCTATCATAAGCAACATATCCAGTTTTCAGTATTATTCTAAAATGTCATTTCATTGGAAGAACAAAACCAAAGTCCCACATTAGATATATTACCTTGGCATCTTCACTGAAACCCTTCAAAAACTTTATTTGTGCATAACCTTGAAAACCCACTAGTGGAATCACACAAAGGATAATTAAAGAGAGCTTCCAGTCAGCTATCATAGCAATGACAAACCCCGTGATTAGTGTTGAGGCTTCCTGAACTGACAAGGCCAGGTTATCACCCACTAAACGTCGGACATTCAAAGCATCAATTAACAACCTTGCACCAATGGCTCCACTGTAAGACAAAATTTAACCATTAGTATCCCAAATGTATAACTCCTTAAGTAGAAATAAGGAAACCAACGAATTGTAATTAAAAAGGGATGGTAGCCAACCTGGAATTTTTTGGATCATCAAACCAAGCAACTTCTTGGTGCACAACGTGCTGAAATGACAAAGAATACGCTCAATAAGCTTCCCTCCGGCTACTCCAAACAAGAAATACTCAACTGGTATTGAGATTATTGATGTGATGCCCAACACAACACACATCAAACCCCAAAAGCTAGAATCCTTTCTTAGTCTGTCTGGCGGCTCGTAGAAAGTTTTGATGGCGCTGGAGATCATTAGACCAAACAACGGGAAAAGCACTCCATGGACTGCAGCAGCTATGGATCCTAACAAAATAATTGGTAGCTCTGGCTTGTTTAGGCTAGCTAACCGTCCCATAGGAGGTTTCTTCAGGATGTCGCCATCACGAGCTTACCGGAACATCCCAATTTGACGTGCGTCATGGACTTTGCCGTGCGCTTTTTATCGGGCGCACGACAAAGAGCATCTTTGCCATGCGCTTTTTATAAAGCGCACGGCAAAAAAAAATACACGGTAAACTCGTTGTTTGCCGTGCGCTTTTTTGCGACGCACGGCCGTGTGTTCTTTTCTCGCGCACGGCAAACTATGTGTTTGCCGCAAAGTTATTTTTCCATTTATTTCCTCCTAAGTCCCGAATGCAATTACCTCTCAAAAAAATTCTTCTCACCTTAAAACTCTTTCTACTCTATTCATACAATATGTGATACTTCATGGTAAAATTTGGTAGATTTTTGTATTCATTTGCCATATTTAACTAATTAATTGCATTTCACATAATTTTTTGAAATAAGTCAAATTTGAACTACAATTGATTCAAATAATAGAATAAAATGAGTGGAAAAATAGTATTCATGCTATTTAACCCAATTTGAGTTCTTACCCTTGAAATCAAAAGAAATTTTGAACATCTTGTCTAGAAAACACGGCCATGATCGTGTGTCCAAATGATTTAAAAATTCTAAAAAATGCAAATAAAGTTTGAAAATTATGATATTTGTCAATACATCATGATATCATGTGTAAAGGTTGTGGTAAAAATTTGAATGAGTTTTGAATATTTTGTCATATATGATGCGTACAAATCGAAACATCTCCGAAGAAGTTTCAGAGACTTATGAAGTATATGGTTAGATTTGTAGGTGATGTGACAATCAAATTATGTTTTGACTTCAACGTATTTTTCTATAGGTAATAGTTAACATAACGTATTTTGTCATAATTGTCATAATTGCTCCCTCCCTCCCCTCCTCTCTCCCGGCCGCCACCTCCCTCCCCTCCCTCGCTCCCGGCCGCCACCTCTCCCTCCCCTCCCTCTCTTTCTCTCCCTGGCGGCTCGACGGTCCATGGCGGGCGCGGCGGTGCCGACGAGCGGCGGGGGCGGGAGGCCTTGGATCTGGTGCTGCCCCGGCCGGATCCGGTGGTGAGGGAGGTGCGGGAGGCCATGGCGGGGGCAGGAGGCCATGGATCCATGGATCCAGCGCTGCTTCCCCGCCCGCCGGCGCCCGGCGCCCGCGCGGCGCAGCAGCATGGACGCGCGGCGCCCGTTGCCGAGGCCGACGACGATGGCGGCTCCTCCTGGGCATGGGCTTCTCGGCGTCCTTGCGGTGGTGGTCGCCGGCGGCTGCGGGATCCAGGTTCCTCTCTCTCTCCCCCCCCCCCCCCCGCTCTCTCATCTCTCTGTGGTGGCAGCGGTGGCGCGGCATGGTGGTGGTGGCAGCGGGCGGGGCGTGGTGGCGGCGACGGCGGTGGCATGGTGGTGGTGGCAGCGGGCGGGCGCGTGGTGGTGGTGGTGGCGGTGGCGGCAGCGGGCGGGGCGTGGTGGCGGCGGCGGCGGCATGGTGGTGGTGGCAGCGGGCGGGGCGTGGCGGCGGCGGCAGCAGCAGCAGCTAGCGGGATTTTTTTTGTTTTTTCGAAAATGTTTGCCGTGTGTCAGTTTTGGCGCACGGCAAACTCTTTGCCGTGCGTGCGATAAAAGGCGCACGGCAAAGAAGAGCTCTTTGCCGTGCGACATTTGCCGTGCATAACGGCTAGATACGCACGGCAAATGCTTTGCCGTGTGTATAGTGGCATTTGCCGTGCGCCGCGGGCGCATGGCAAATACGCTGTCTCCGGTAGTGTCTGTCTGAATATTCCCATTTTTACCATTGCCTTCGAGTAACTCAACTGAACCAGGTGAGCCAGATGGGATGGTGAAAGAATGCGAACTACTCTTTCCTATAGATTCTCTGCTTATTGATTGCTTCAACGAGAGGCTTCTACTTTTGGAGCATTGATCAGATGTACGACAATCTAGTTTCTCTTCCTCTTCTCGGCATTCTTGTAGTCGAATAAGTTGAGAGCAAGCACCATCAGGGTTCACTACCAATTCATCATGGGGACCTATGGAATATCCAGTAACACAAATATAATTGGTATATAAATAACAATATTTTAAGTATATAAACAATGCACAAATAAAGAAGGCAAAAGGTCATACCTTGTTCAACTATTTTCCCTTGTTGAACAACTGATATGCAATCAGCATTCCTCACAGTACTCAGACGATGGGCAACTACTAGTGTTGTTCTGTCCACCATAATCCTATTCAGTGCCTCCTGAACAATATGCTCTGACTCCACATCCAAAGCACTTGTAGCCTCATCTAACAAAAGGATTTTGGGGTTTTTAATGATTGCTCTTGCAATAGCTATCCTTTGCTTTTGGCCTCCTGAGAGCTGTGCACCACGTTGCCCAACCATTGTGTCATAGCCCTGGTACGAGCAAATAAAAATGTTTGCAGTCAGATCAGGCAGATGATGTAAGGTTTATAGAATTTCATTTATTGATCGTTTTGACATACATTGGGCAATTTATCAATGAAATTAGCTGCATTAGCTAGCTTAGCTGCTCTTCTGACCTCTTCCATTGTTGCATCTTCTTTTCTATATGTTATGTTATCTTTGATAGATGTCATAAAGAGCAACGGCTCTTGGCTAACAAGACCAATCTTCCCTCTTAGCCAATTAAGCCGCAAAGTCTTAATGTTAATCCCATCAATCAAAACCTCACCAGCCTGTGGATCATAGAATCTCTGTACAAGACTAATAACTGTCGACTTGCGGCTTCCACTCTCACCAACTATAGCCATCGTAGTGCCTCTAGACACATGTAATGAGAATCCATCAAATATCAGTTGCTCAGGCCTTGCTGGGTATCTGAAGTACACGTCCTTTAGGTCAACATCACCCTTGATTTCTTCTAATTGTGTACAAATTGGGTCGTCAGGATCAATCTCTGGTTTCGTCCTGATTGTTTTAAACAATCTGGATGCTGCAGATTGTCCGTCGGTAAAGGCTGCAATGCAGGGTGTTGCATTTCCTAATGACCTGCCATAAACAATGAAAAATTCACACTGATATCATGCCACACGAATCATCAAACGAAGAAAAACCATTTTTTATCTCAATGAACTGAAACTAACATTGCACCAGTCATAATAGCGAGCAAAATATTGATGATGTCTCCTCCTAAGTATCCCTTCTTGAGAATCAATTTGCCGCCATACCATATGGCTAAACCATAGCTAGAGTAAGATATGAAGAAAACAGAGCCCATGCCAAAACCATTTATGATTCCTTCCTCGGCTGCAGCCTTGTATGCTTTGTGTATGAGTTTATTATACAAAGAAATAGCCTGCTTCTCACCATTGAACGAGACTACCTGTTTCACGTACAAATGTAGCAACAAGAAAAGTATTGAGTTCATCGCACAATTTTACTAGCCCTTATTTAAATTTCTGAGCACACCAAACTCACTGTTTTTATGCCCCCAATTGTCTGTTCGACAACATTCCCCGCATCACTATATGATGCTTGGCCCTTGCTAGAGATTTTAGATAGCATCTTGGAGACAGCTCCGCCGGCCAGCACAACTGGAGGTATGCATGCCAACATGACAAGAGAGAGAAGCCAACCTTTCAAAAACGCTATGACGAAACCACCAATGAAGTTAGCCATTAGTTGTAGAAACTTTCCTACCTGTAGAATTTTGTGTAGTTAAAATATGCAGAATTTTTATTCAAACCGGCGATAATTGATGGAAACTTCCGCTCCTCAATTTATTTTTGGGAAGTTATTACCTTCTCGCCGATAGCATCCTGAACTAGCACAGTATCACCAGACATTCTTGAAACTACCTGTCCTGTGGTCATTTCTACATCAAAGAATGCTATATCTTGCTTCAGGACAGATTTGAGGTAAAGTGATCGAATACGTGTTGCCTGCCTTTCTCCTGTTATTGTCCAGCATGAAACCTCTGCACAAGCAACAAAATAGCATCAGTTATCTATGCTTATAGGAGTACCGTATGCCTGATCCCTGTAGTGTTCTGTTTCAATATTTAGTATAGTTCATTGATCAAACATAAAAGTGGGAAAGGCAGGTCTCCGTGATGACAACTTGCAAGGTTGACACACTGGTATCAGCAGAATCTGGTATATGAGGAAGCTTCATTTCCTAAAGTTCATGTCTACCAAGATAAAACCAAAGAGAAAAATAATTACCAGTGATTGTCACAGGTCAATAGCTAACAGCAGAGTAGTATGAGTCTTGTGTTGCGAAATGTATACAAAGACTGAAATTAAAGGTAACAAAGTCTATCCATACTTACGAAGAAAGGAAACAAGCCCTGTTGCAATGCCCAGGTAGACAAAGTTTAGAACGGCCTGGAAAGGTGGAGAAACAACAGGGATAAGATAAAAATGTATCATATCCATATCCAAAAAATGTAAAAAACTCAAGCAAATGAGTTCTTAGTCATCTTCAAGGTGAAATCAGTGGGGACAAGTTTGATGGAAATCTTATCGCATTTTATTAATGATCCTTATGGCAAACTCTTGTTATCACTAGTGGAAAAGAGCCTTTAATCCCGGTTTTGGGAACCGGGACTAGCACTCCGGACCTTCCAAAATCCAAAAAATATTGCAGCCCGTGGGATTTGAACCCATAATATCTCGCCTTGCCTCGCATACAGCCTATTAACCACCCACCTATGCAACACATGCGATTCTTGGTGGGATGTTTTCCTTTTATAGTAAGTCGTAGAGGACCCTTTAGTCCGGGTTGGTAGTTCCAACCGGGACTAAAGACCCTTTAGTCCGAATTGGTGGCTCCAACCGGGACTAAAAATCACTCCCTTCAGTCCCGATTTGAGCCTCCAACCTGGATTAAAGGGTTACTATTAGCCCTGGTTGGTGTTATCAACCCGGACTAAAGCTCCTCTAGGACCTCGGGAAATAACCGGGACTAATGCTAAATCTATCACGGGCCTAAATCCATCCAGAACAAATGTAAGAGATGGAAAATCGTTTTTCTACTTGTGTCTAGAAACTGCAACAGTAAGGAGTGTGGATCTCTTACGCATTATCAGTGTTGATCTATATTTGTAGATTCCAAAAGAACCTAAAGATTAATTGTGCATGTACAACTTGGCAACATATAAACAGAACTATCGTAGATATGTGTATACTACTTTTGAAAAAAAAAGATATGCGTATACCACACTATGGCCCTGTTTGGCAGAGCTCCCAGAGCTGATTCTCTAGTGAATCCAGGAGGAGCTCTGGCAAACAGTTTTTCAGAGAGAAGTGATTCTCTGCTGATTCTATAAAGTTATTATCTGAAATGAACTAAGGGGCTGTGAGCTGAAAAAAGTAGATTATCCTGATTCTGTAAAGTGATTCTCCATTCTGATTTTGAGAGTTTATGATAGAGAATAAAAAAATCACTTTCAGCCATAGAATCACTTCTCTCAGAAAGGGCAAAAGGTAAGCCTTACCTCTTCTTTTTTTGGCACAGTACATTATATATGCAGACTTTTGATGTGTATAAATGTACTGGTAATTTATAATGGGTGGACGTCCAAGTACATACAGATGATCCAGGTCACATGTTTTTGGTTTTGCATCTTTAACCAGGAAATGATTCCAGCAACTATCCATGGGTGGTTAATTATCCATTATATTCACTATTATTGGACTCCAGTACTAGTATCACATCATTGAACTGATATAAACAAAAATAGTCCCTTACCCTTGGAAACAAAAATATTCTAATTGAAGCAAAAGGCATCTTTGGTACACTGATTGAGTTTCTATGCATCAGTTGATCAGAGTTATTCTGATTTCAAGTTCAGACAAATTGAAAGACAACGAGAAGTTAACGAGAGGCAATATATCTTCCGAAAAAAAGAGAGGCAATATGGAGGCGAAGTTAATTAACGGCGACATCATCCGTCTCACCTTGTTGACGCGGCTGAGGACGTCATCGGTGGTGGCGCCGCCGAAGGCGTTGATGACCTGGCCGAAGATGACCGTCATGAGCGGCTGCGCCATGCCGTTGGCCAGCGCCGCCGCCGTTCCGACGAGCATGAGAAGCACGTCCGTGCCGTCGGCATACCGGAAGAGCCCGGCGAACGACACCTTCTTCCCTGCGTCGCCGCCTTCGCTCTCGGCGATTTTCTTCGCCTCTCCATCCCTGCCCTTCGCTTCTGCCGCTGCGGCCATATCACTCGCGATTCGCTGCGTGCCGACGCCTCTTGATGATTACAAGGGCACGCATTTATGAGGCTGGATTGGTCTAACCTCAAAAGCTAACCGAGAATATTTTAGTTGCACGAGCTCGCTCTATTGCAAATGAGGTACGGTGATTGTAGTTTTCTTCTTTGGCTTCGTCTCTGTAGTCTGTACTGGTGAATATTTTTCTGAATGTAGCGTGTTTAGTTCTAAAAAGAGGTAGGGAAAGTTAGGTGAAAATGTCACATCCGATACTGTAGCGCTTTTCGTTTGTTTGTGGTAAACATTGTCCTACCATGACCTAACTAGGGTCAAAAGATTTGTCTTGTCGTGTACATCAAAACCATGTAATTAGTTTTTTTTATTTACCCACGTTTAGTGTTCCATGCGCGAAAAGAGAGATTTGATGTGATAGGTGAATAGTGAAGTTTGGAGAGAGAATTTTGGGAAGTTTGGTGATTTGATGGGGAACTAAACACACATGCCCTATGCTGTCTTTTGTCAAAAATGGGAAAATAATCTTAATATATGGGTAGGTTTTCAAAGGAAAGGCTTAGGGTCTACGTGCCTGAGTTATTGATAAAGTTTTAAGCTCCAAATAAGTACTGTTCAGAAGTCGAGGTTTTCAACTCTGGTAGAAAAAAAAATTTCGGGACCCAGCGAAAAAATCAAAATTCCGGGAATTTCAGGTGAATTTTGGGTATTGTAGCATTTTTTTTAAAAAAATAATTAAATTTGCACTAAAAACAAAATTTCAGAGGATTTTACCCAGCGAAAAAACCGAAATTTCGGGTTTTTCACGAAATTCCGGCCGGAATTGTGAACCATGGTCGAGATCAATTAGATTGCAGTTCATTTTGTGTTTATAAAGGTGGAAAGAACTCCGGCAATCCGACCTTTAGAGCACAAAACGTTGGGTTTACATTGCTTTCTTTCTCCTGGTTCCATCATTGCTACTCTATTGAACTCGGTGTAGGAAAGGCGGTCATCACATGATCGCACGGTCTAATCCCAATATCCCATCTCATGGGCATCAAATCAAATATAATCAGAAAAATCAAGTTCGTTACGATTTTGTGCTTGTCAGTATCCAAATTATTAGATTTGGCGATGAATAACATTGGACAAGTCAGAACATGTCCAATAATGATCGAGATAAATAATGTTTATATAAATAACGTGCTTCATCCCAATGTATGTTATAGAAATAAGTTACTGGGCACTTTGCAGCTAAATCGAATTTGCAGCACGAACATGTGACACGTTTCTATCCCATCTCACGCAGACGGACTCAAATAAGCCACATGGAAACCTGAGAAAGCGTAGCTGTCTGCACAAAGCGGTTCGTGCAGTCACGCTACTACAGTTGTCAGGATCTTTGTGGTCGGAAACTAATAAGTAGCTAATTCTCCCAGGATATCTGGAGTGTCGTCACTGTTGCTAATGCATCCAAGGTAAGTGACTATGGTTACTACGAGGCCTTTACAAATATATTCTTCCTTTCTTTTTTTAAATTTCTGTAGCGTTTTGCTAATTTTCAGGTTGGAAGAAGGTGGTTATATATTTACATGATTATTAGGAGTAGACCACCCTATGAACCACCCCTGGAAATCCCTTAGCCAGAACGCGTTGCGGGGAGGGCCGCCCCTGGAAATAGCAAGATTTCTAGGGGCGGACATAATCATGGCCTGCCCCAGTAAACCTCGATTTGTAGGAGTTGGCTTCTGTGTCCATCGCCCCTGCCGGATCCATTCCCTAGAAATCAATTACCAGGGGCAGGCCAGAGACCATAGTGGAGCCCACGAAGAACAGGAGCAGAGAAACTTCTTAACGGCCCTAGAAAAAAACATTCAATTTAATTAGTTTGCTGGCAAGGATAGGTACCAACACTAAATTAAAATAGATAAAATATCTATTCCTGACGTACACAATGGAATTATTGCAACACATCTATCTATCTTTCTATCTATCTATCTATCTATTTATCTATCTATCTATTTGACTATCCAACTCTTGCCTCAGTTTAGTTTGACCATCAAACTCCAAAACCGGGTATCTTTGGCAATCCAACTATCAAAACAGTTCAAATTTGGCCCTAGGGGCGGTTTTATTTTTTTATTTACAATTTAGTCCTTAGATCTTAAAATAATTAGTACTTTTTGCTCGTACCTCCAATTTAGTTGATTCTTCAGGTCACACGTTCATAACAGTGAGCTTTATCTTTTAAAATAGTCTTTATACTATTTTATCACTATTTAATATATTATTTCTATATTGTAGTGTAAAAATACAAATATAAGAAAAGTAAAACAAATGGTTAGAAAATAATATGTCCATGACTTCAAAAGATAAAGCTCATCGTTACGAACACATGACCATAAGAATTACTTAAATCGGATATACGAGAAAAAAATACTATTGGTACATAATAGTAAGTATGTAACGAGGACCACCGAGAGAAGGCTTACGAGAAAAACCTCATAAGTCAGCATATACATAATCAAGAGTACCTTTGGTGGTATGAATTGAGGTGTTAAATTTTACCCTTTTACGCTTCCTGAAAATACAATGCTCACAAAACTTCATGCTACTCGAAGTGCATCAATCTAGCAAGTTTCTCTTCATCAATTCTGCCATACCAATGTGACTCATATGTCCCAGATGCATATGCCGAGGTTAGTTGTACTAGGTTCAGTATTAGTAACAACAGAAACAGAACCATGTAAAGTAGTACCTCTGAGAACATATAGATTCGAATAATTGAGATCACCCAAAAAAACAGACAAGAGAACCTTTTGATACCTTTAAAAGTTCATCCAAACCGGTGTATCTGAATCATTCTCTGGCAAGTGTGCTTAACAAAATTATATTTCGTTTCATTGCTGGTATATACCTCACGTTCAGCAACGTATGTGTCACACCATCATGCTTCTTGAACTGAACTGAGCCGACACCCATGATCTCACGTGGGTTATCATCTCCCATCCGCACAATATCTCTGTTCTGCACAGACTTAAAGGAACTAAACCAATCTCTGTTAATGCAGATATGAAACGAACATGCGGAATCCATTCATCACGACGAGAAACATAGCCAGCAAAAGTTACCAGACAATCTTCTGAATCAGAATCACCAGCAGCAGAGACAACAGAGACCTTACCATCAGAATTGTTCTTCTTCTCCTCATACTGATGTTTCCTGCAATCCTCAATTGTATGATTTTTGAGCTTGCAATAAACACATAACTTCTTACTATTAGGAGCTTTCGACTTTGAGCAGCTTCTTCCATAATTTATTACCACTCATTTTATTCAAGAATTTACTGCAAATTTATGAAAAGATAGGTTATATTTGAAGTACATTTCACGACCAAGTAAGTCAGGAATAAAATAAGTAATATTAGTATAATTTTTTGAATAAGATGAATGGTCAAACATCAAAATCAAAAGTCAACGACGACAAAATTTTTGATATGGATGGTGCGAATTTTGAACTAATAGAGACAACTACATTCATAATTATATTCACTACTGGAAAAAGTCACATTCGTCTACGACATTTAGTACCGGGCATGAAAGAACCGGTACTAAAGTGCCACTAAAGTGCCACGGATCCCTGGAGGCACTTTTGTACCAGCCGGTAATAAAAGTGGCATTTTAGTACCAGCCGGTACTAACGTATGCCCTTTAGTTACCAGCCGGTACTAAAGTGTCTCCACGGGTTACTTCAAAAGGAAAACATCTCCCACTTAGTCACATGTGATGTGTAGGTGGGTTGGTAAGGAAGCAACGTGCGAGGCTGGAGGTTATGGGTTTAAATCCTCGCGGTCGTACATGCTTATTTTTGCGTGACTTGTGACTTGTGACGTTGCGCGGTGTGTAGCCTCCGACGGTCCAAAATACTTTTTTTTTGGTACGAGACCGTTTAGTACCTAACCTGCACCATTTAGTACCGACCAGCCCCGTGCCTCTTGACCGGTATTGATAAGGGATTTTCTAGGTATGGATGTGGCTCGTAAAGATTGGTAATGCACCCAGGAGACAAGGTAACTTGCGGCCATGAGGGTTAGCTTTTGGCCTGGCGACCATTCATGCCTAGAAATAAACATTTTCTTTTTACTATTTTTATTTGCAAATTCATGTTCCAACTATCAGTTCTGGCTCATAACATGGTTGCAACGGATACTCGCTTTCCATGCCGGCATAGATATGCATTGTGTATCTGCATTGGCTTCGTGGTTCTTGTCCTATCATCGGCTTCGTGGTTCTTGTTCGCCTGGCTTATCAGCAGCCAGCCAGTAGTATTTTTCATTCTGCACAAACCATCACCAGCCACTAGTCAGCCAGCAGTATTTTTCTCTCAGCACAAACCAGCACCAGCCACCTGCCACCCGTCAGCCGAACAGGGCATAGCCGGCATGGATGAGGTGCTCTGGAGTAGTGATTGTTGTAATACACTAAAATAGCTACATAGTATGCAAAAGAGATATTATAATTAATGGTCAATCATTTGGTATCAGTTTGTGCTGTTGGAGATGTTACTATTTCTAATGTGATGTTCGTCGAATTTAAAATGATTTACTGCATTGCGGAGCTTCCAACATGACCAAAATTCCGAAATGGAGGAGCTAGTAATAATACAAATGTAAACCCTCACTTTATTTATTATCAATATAATATACACAATATTACAACTACATTGTCTTCACAACACGGTTATTGATCATGAAAAATTATTAAAACCACAACTCCAGACCCGCATTTGTGGAAGACGCGGCTCTTTTACGCTGCGCTAGAAGAAGTTCTTGATAAGACGAGTGCTGGGAAGTGCTGCCGCTGCTGCTGATGGGCCCATGTAGGCCTTATTAGGCCTCACTGAGCCCATAAAAAGCCCATAGTTTGCCTTCTTGAATGCACCTGCAATAGCAGCTTTGCCACGTCCTCTGATTTTTCTTGTTCCATACGCCATGCAGGTCGTCGTCAAGCTACTGCTGCAACCATCATGTTTCATGTCCATTCCATAGCCAAATATGTCCCTGAACGGCCTGCTGGGCACGCCTAGCATGACAAATTCGGGAGTCATCGTCGTCGTTGATGCCTTCTTGTTGATCTTACCGGCAGCTTCCCGCGCGTGGAAACGCACGCCGCCGTTCATCTCCGGCGGCTGGTTGATGAAGTTCACTATGCTCTCCATGAGCTTCCTGCTCGTGGCGCGCAGCGGGCTGTAGAGGTGGAATCCATGGTCCTCGCCCTCCGACTCCACCAGCGTCACCTCGCCGGCGCCGCCGCCGGCCCGCGCGTAGTAGTCGCGGATGCGGTCGCACAGCCGGACGCCGCGCTCCCGGAGGGTGTCCTTCCCGGCGACGGCCACCATGACACGCCGGCATGTCAGCGCCGCGATCTCCTCGTCCGTCGGGTTCACCCGGGGGTCTTCGTTGCCGGCCTGCCCCGCCGTCACGAACGGCCATAGACTATCCACGACCTTGAGCTGCAGCACCGCCGCGCCGTCCCGCCATGCCGCCTCGGACGGCAGCCGCTCGGCTCCCCAGAAGTAGGGCTGCACGATGATGACCCCCTCGATGCCCATGCCAGCGCCGCCGTCGCGGCCGGCCCGCACCGCCGTGTGGTAGACGATGTTCCCGCCGGCGCTGTCGCCGGCGAGGAACGTGCGGGCGGGGTCGGCGTGGTCGGCGAGCCACGGGTCGGAGAGGGACGCCACCCACCGGAGCGCCGCCGAGGCGTCGTCGTAGGCGGTGGGTATGGGGTGCTCCGGCGCCAGGCGGTACTCCACGGACACGACGAGCGCGGCGGCGCTCTCGGCGAGGGAGGTGGCGTAGCGGTGGTACGTCCGGCAGAAGGCGCTCTCCGTGCAGAAGGCGCCGCCGTGGATGTACACGACGATGGGGAGCTTCTGGTTCCTGCCGGCGGCGGCCCGGGTGGGGAGGAACAGGCGCGCCGACACGCCGGTGCCGTGGTCGATGACGACGTCCCTCGTCGCGACGCCGCGGTTGGCTGCCGGGTTCTCGGACGCAGGGACGAAGCGGCTGCTCAGCAATCGCTGGATACGGCCGTCCTTGTACCCTAGAAGGAACGGGTAGAGGTCAACGTCGATGTCGCCGACAACATTATTCACTAGTACGGAGTTCTTGTTTGCATGCATGGTGCTGAGCTCCTCCTACTTTTAATTCAGTCTATCAATATATGTTTTGCAGATGCTCTTTGTTGTGTTGTGGGCGCTTTTGTGGCACTGACGGTTGTAGCTGCCCCTGTGGGGTTTTTATAGCTGGACCCGATCGAGAAGCTTATTTCATTTCAGTCCGTTAGGTACCATCATATTGCAAATTGATCCATTTTAAAATTAGTCGTGATACACTACTCTTAGGGAAGAAAAATCTGCTCGGGCCTCCTGTATTGTATGCAGTAGTGTTGGTCTTGTTAGTTCTCTTATTAGATGCCTGCCATTCATGGTAAAGCATGCGCTTTATATTTTTTCTTGCAAAATAAAGACGATGCACGAGATTTTCATGGTATTAGATGTATCAGCAAGATTTAATTTTCCTTCAATTCGATCTTGAAGTTTCTCTCATGTCCCTCTTCTACCTCAATCTCTAGCTCTTCACTTGTGCACTTTTTTGAAGGTTTCCCGAGGCAAGAATTCCGATAGGGAGCTCATATCGAGTCTCATACATGCCTTTTAGGTAGTGCTTGGTTTTGGGAAGAATTAGAATGGGACGGTCCTGTGCCTGATTTTTGGATGGGATAATCCATCTCGATGTTTAGTCGAGCTAGATAGGATGAGTTCATCCTATTTTTTTTGTTTGGTTCGAGAGATAAGGGCAGGTACATTGGTGTCGTCTAATAGGCGGTCTCATGCGGTGACACGTAATCTTGAGACGACTTATCAGACAACCTATATAATGAGTTGTTGTTTTGGCTGTCTCGTAGTAATACAATATCCCTTAATTTATGAAAAATTAAAAAAATATTATTGGTTGCACGGCAATAAAACTCATACAATGGTGGATGAGCTGTCTCATAGTCCTAAAATTTAGCTCATGAGGCGGTTGTTCCGTGAAGCAACGACCTCTTTCTCTCACCTTGCCGTGGAAGAAGGCAACGCGAGGGAGGGGGGGTTATGAGTCCGGCCCAGGTTGGGAAGGAAAAGTGCGACACACCAACCCAGCTGCAACACCCGTAGGGCCCCTTGTTGCGCCTCGACAGTCTTGGCACCACAACTCCAGCAGCACAACACACCGATCCGGCTACACATAGCACGATCTGGCCCTCGCAAAGACCAGCTTCAGGTACACATGGCCTGTCCCCCGTGACTCCGACTTCAGATACGTACTACCTAGCCCCCAGCAATCTTAGCACCACACCCTGGCACACCTACTCGGGGAAAGGCCCATTCACCCCAAAAGACTAGTCTGATAGGGGAAGGGTGGCTTTCCCTTTTAAGGTGGCTTCCTCCTCCCTAGCTAAGCAAGGTGAGATTATTCAGAGGCTCACACGGTCGCCGCCCGACTAAACCTGGACCACTTGGCCCATTTTGTTGCGTCTTTGCCAGCGGGTAATAGTGGAGGAAGATGTCCTCATCAGGGGGCACAAAGGAGGGACGGGATGGGACGGCGATGACGGCAACATCACGGGAGTTTTTTTTTGAGAAACGTCGATGCAGGAGTTGAACCGGGAGGCGGCCACCGCGTATATAAATAATAGAAAAATGATGGAACGGTGCTGGACGTCCGATGGATTGGACGCCGTAGAGAAAGCATTACCGATATATATTTCACACTCCATATCTCAACACATATTCAAGATAATATCCAAATAATCACCAAATAGAACGCATTCCATTATAGTCCTAAAAAACATGATTTGGTTATACTCCGTACGTGGTTTTGATTGCTCATGTGAAGGAAGGCAAAGACGAAACATTAAGGGAGAAATCCGGATCTGCATGTATGAAGCTTACCGTGCATATATGCACATGCACGCACGAGAAGTTTTTTTTTGGAGATCTACACGTGAAGGACTTTGTGCGCCTGGATTTTGATCCAGAGAAGGTTTAGCGCTTGAGATTTCCTTTTGATAATTTTGCATGTGCACTGTCATAATTCCCAGCTGGCGGACTGCATGCGTCCTCCCGTGTGGTTGCGTGTCATTCATCAATGATAGCTTGTCTGGTGTGGACCGATCTCAACCAACCATCTTATCCAAAGCCATCTAGAATTCGGTTTCAGATGTTTTCAAAAAAAAGTTTAAGATTAATATATGGGTAGCAAGCCAATACAATATTTGATACAAATCTAGAGTTAATAGGGCTACCTATATTCATGATTATATTGGTATGGATTGGTACCCATAAGGATTGGTATGTACCCAGCGGACATGGTATGGACACTTTGACATGATCCTACAGGTGATAAAGATGGGCACCTAATAGCAAAGGACAAGGCTTTGAAAGCCTTGAATTACTACATGAACTAGTTATTGTAATTTTGATTTTACTAGTACTAGGTAACCCCTTTTTGCACCTAGTTAACAACTAGTAATTTTTAGCCGGATGGTAGGTAAGACAATAGCTGACCTAGCTAATAGCTGATGATTCAAATAAATTCTCAAATAATTTTTAATGATTAGCAAGATGAATCCAAACATACCTTGAGAGCACAACAATATTTAATGCACCAACGAGCACAACAAGCGCAGCAGCGGTGCAGCCAATCACAACCGCACAAGCGAGTATTCGCCCGCTCGAGCAGGCGGTGCTCCACTCTTTTTCCTATTCTCTTTCTACCAGCGGTGATTTCTCCAACATGGCTGTGCTTACCGCCCGCCTTGCTGGCTCCATGATACTTGCTCTAAGTAACTTTTTGTGAGGCGCTACCCTACTGAGTGCTGCATGCGTGTTTTTTTAGCTGGAAGTTTGGAAGACTGTCAAACCCGTCCTGCTCGGCTGGCTGGTGGTAGGTGACTGGTGCTGGTTTGTGCTGAGAGAAAAATACTGCTGGTTGACTGGTGACAGGTGGCTGGTGATGATTTGTTCTGAGAGAAAAGTACTGCTGGCTGGTAGAAGACTTTAAATAATAAGTTTTGCTTAATTAGACTATTCCTCGTGAATTGTACCGTATCACTCTCTCCAGGGTTGCCACATACAAGTCACATTAATACATTAGTAGTAGTAGTGTTGTTTTGTAGAAACCCAAGCTAATTAATCGCTGCATGACTAGATTAATGCTAGACCACATAAAGTGCTAGGCAGGGGTCCCCAGTGAACAGTGCCATCGTTGCGCACGCGGACAAAATCCCCACACAAGTCCTCCATGCCCCTCCCCTTTACAAATTGTAATAAATCAACCCATATTCTAACAACACAAAGTTTGATTAAATTCGTAGACCCTACCATCTAAAATAATTCTATCATTTTACCCCCAAACCCAA
This sequence comes from Echinochloa phyllopogon, assembly GCA_033239725.1. Lineage (NCBI taxonomy): Eukaryota > Viridiplantae > Streptophyta > Magnoliopsida > Poales > Poaceae > Echinochloa > Echinochloa phyllopogon. The sequence goes on along the minus strand of BTCW01000008.1, from coordinate 32,798,109 downwards.
GTTGATATATATTTCACACTCCTTATTTCAACACATATTCAAGACAATATCCAAATAATCACCAAATAGAACACATTCGATTATAGTCCTAAAAAAATATGATTGGTTATATGAAAAAAGCTGTAGGATCTCAAGATGAAAAAAGCCCTATCTTAGGGTTGGGCATGAGGGGAAGGAAGGAGTGCTGGCACTTGTTAGCTTGAAAAAGGGGATTGCTCCATCCATATGCCACCGATATGATATTAAAAGAGTAAACTACATCTACCATACAATAGTTATTGTATGGTTTCGGTTCGATACACTGCACATGTCTCTGGTGACTAAAGTACCACAAATTACATTACCTACCATGTTATGTGGAGGCCGGGCATGAGCAGAGACAAAACCGTCTCGTCTAGTTCATTTTATGATCAAGTTTTTGAGTTGATCTAATTGCCCAAAATGATTAAAATTAACTTGCTGGGCGGCATGGGTGGATCCAGCAGCGAGCGTCCAACTAAGAAATCATACTGTACAGAAGTACAGAACATGACGTAAACTAGTGCAGGACCGACGTGCAACCAAACAGCATTTGTATGGACTTGCCGAGTTTTTGTCTCGTTGGTTGGTCGAAGAAGACGGTTACCGACAAAAAGTTGGCTGACGACGACGCTAGTCAACCCAATTAATTTGTCAGGATCATGTTCCAGCCATGGGTGCCTTTCCTATACGTTCCATCATCCTCTGTTGCCAACTTGCATTGCCATATATATAGTCCATGCAACCATCGATCTAGCAGAGTCGTCGTCACTAGTCGTAGCAGCTCGATCATCAACAAGCTCAATCTATCTCAAGCTCTCGCTCATGGATTCCATGGCGGGGGAGCCGGTGACCCCTGTAGAGAGACTCATGAAGGACCTGTACGTGGTCGTGGCCATCGGGCTCGCCACGCCATTGAACCTAGACGTCTTTCGCTCCGGCATCGAGGCTAACCTTGCCCGGCACCCCTACTTCCGCAGCATCCAGGTTACGGGCAAGGACGGCGCGCCGCGGTGGGTGCGCACCACGGTGAACGTCGACGACCACATCGTCGTCGTCCCGCGGCTGGAGCTGGCCGCCGCCGCCGCCGGCGATGGCGCAGCCGACCGCGCCGTGGAGGACTACCTCTCCTCCCTGTCCACGCTCCCCATGGACCACACGCGCCCGCAATGGGAATTCCACTTCCTCGACGTCGCGACCTCCGATGCCGCCGCCACCGTGGCGTGCCGCGTCCACCACGCCCTCGCCGACGGCGTCTCGCTCATCAAGCTCCTCATCTCAAGCTCGCGCAGCGCCGCCGACCCGGCCAGGCCCGCGGCGCTACCGCCGCCTCCGGCCCGCCGCACCGGCGCCGTCTACGCGCCGCCGCGATCCGCGTCGGCGCTGGTGTGGGTCTAGTCCTATCTCGTGCTCGCCTGGCACACAATGTTGGACATTGTTGCCTTTGTCGTCACCATCTTCTTCCTCGGTGATCCGGACACGCTGTTCAAGCGACAAGACCATAGCCAGCCACACCGCCGCATGCGTTTCATCCACCGGAGCTTCAGCCTCGACGACGTCAAGTTCGTCAAGAAAGCCATGAACTACGTAGTACGTAACATTAATTTTCGATTGTTAATTTCAATTCAACAAATGTTGTCATATATTGTTTCCTTTCTTTTGTTGAATTTTTTTTACAGAGTCCATGATGAAACTGTATGATAGTCGAGTCTAGCTCTCTCTCACATATTTTTTTTGTGTCCCTCCGTGTGTATACATATAGACTGTCAACGATGTGCTAATTGGAGTGACTTCTGCTGCTCTATCACGATATTTCTTTCGGAAGTCCGGTAAGGTGTACTTGTGCCTGATGACTGTGCCACTTAGATAATAATAATATTACGATTTTATTTTACACCCGTTCTTTTATTGCTTATACTATACTCAAGTACGTGTCAGGTGACACAAAGACGGGGGCAACAGTAATGCGATCCATAATCCCTGTGAACACAAGGCCACCCACCGGCCTACAAGTAAGATGTTTTCCTATCTGACATTATATATATATATTCACTTATATAATATTTTTTTAAATATGTATTTCATCTCACCATCATTTTGTAGCATATAATTAATTACTGATTTCAAATATGTGTACGGGCATGCAGATGGATGTCGATATGATACAATCTGGTAAGGTCAATGCTGTGAGATGGGGAAATCAACTGGGCTTCATCCTCCTTCCATTTCATCTAGTTATGCACGATGATCCACTTGAATATATTCGCAAGGCAAAACGGGATATAGATAGGAAAAAGAGTTCACTAGAAATGATCGTCGTACATATGGCTATTGATATTACCTTCAAGATATTTGGCCCAAAGGTATATTTACTGCCATTTTACTTACTTTTATGATCTTCTAAGTTCTAAAACATCAAATTATTGCAAAAGGCCTTAAATAAGTCAGCTCTCCAATTTGTAATTAAAGTACCACATTACTTACCTTGTTATTAGCTAGTTTACATGTTTCTAATGATCACACTGCAACTTCTTGCTTGTCCCTTGAAGCAGGCGGGAGGTTATATCTTCACTAAACTGCACAGAAATACAACCGTAACTTTCTCAAACCTGGTTGGGCCGCCTGAACAAATAGCGTTATGTGGGCATTCAGTTGCCTACGTTGCACCTAGCGTCTACGGGCTTCAACAAGTAAGCTACCCAGCCATATATCTTCCATATACAAAACCTCAAGTTCGAGTTACTTTAATTTCAAACTACACGAAACATCGGTAATGCAGCTTTGTCAACAAGAATAGCTGTGCTACAAAGTTAATGTTCTTTGCTCAAATGTTACATATATTGTGCTTTTGGGTTGAGACATCTTGGGGAAAACAAAAGAAGTGTAAGAAAACCTTATGTTTATCTCATAAATTATTTACTTGTTTTTTTTTTGCTCTTTGTAGGCTCTTACGGCGCACTTTCAAAGTTACAACAACATCATCAAAGTCATTCTAGCAGTTGATGAGGCCCAGTTTCCAGATTGTCACCAACTTTTGGATGACTTTACCGAGTCCCTTAAGCTTATGAAGGACGCTATAGCAAAGACTTCAACAAAATCGATCAAGAACGAATAATTATTAAGAAATATAATCAAGTGCCAAATGCAGCATAATGTGAGTGAAACTCTACAGTGCCTCGATGACTAGATAGTCTGTCTATTTGTAATTGCTAGTCTGTCTATCTATAGTGTGTCCTGCGTCGTTTCAAAAATAATTGTGTAATGCAATAATATATATGTGCATATGTAGATATGTTGGGACGTATGTTGGGACTAAAAAAATGTTGTTGGGACGTATGTACATCTCCATTTTGTTGCTTTTCCGAGCCAAATTTTCTACCAGTTTTACTTTCTAATGATGTGGTGCAATTCTGGGATGATTTTCCCCATATAAGAGTACACATAAAGAATTCTTGTTTATTTACTTTTCTTTTGGGAAAGATCATAGACGTTCACAGGCACACATACTCCTATCCCTATGAGCATCTCTGAGAGACCGTGCCGGCAATTCCGATCTTCAGATTTACGAAGTCACCACGGACGCCTCATTTTTGATGAGGATGTCGCCTACCATTGAAAGAATAGCGCCGTTTAATTGCTGGAATAAATCCAGAAAAATGTGACTCTAGTGACGAGTCGAATACTCAAACCCTGGTGGGCAGGTTCCACCACAAGGAACCTTACAAACTTCTAACCTGCTGAGGCTGTGGTCAGTTTTGCCTATAATTTTGAGAGGATAAATTTTGTTGAAGCCTCGTGATCATGAATCTTGTTACTGTAAGGAATGAGTATATGCTACACCAGAATAAAACTAAATGTTCCCTATAACTTCAATTAGGAAACCATGCAAGTAAGAGTCATAGCTTGTTACCACTAGAGGTGAAGAAATCATGCAAGGAAGAGGTTATATATAGATCGTTACCACTAGACACGTAATATTAGTAGAAGAGTAGCGATCTATGATCGAAACACGGTTAGAGAGAAAAAGCCATTTCAAGTTTGAAACCCAAAATGACTAATCACCCACCCATTCACCTCTAATCAAATCATGGCATATGTCATGCTCATAGCTCGTTGCCTTCTTTCCACCTTATCTCAACTATCTATCTATTATACCACAAATCTAAAACATGTATGGTATGTAAAATCTTACAGAAGATGAATAGGATTCCTGTTGGTGCTCATCAAGCAAACATAGATCCTAATCCAAAACATATTCTTCGGCCTAGAGAGATACCAAAAAACATCCATTATCCCTGTTGTCCTAGCACGAGCAATCACGCGATAGCACTTCAAGTGTAACACGAGACTATAGGATATACAAGTTCCCTGGGTATACCTACGGCATGGAGTCTCGGAGGCCTGCACATGGGTCCAGACTATGATTCATGTGTGCAGTAGCGAAGCTAGGTTAGAAATAACCCTGATGCACACTCTATTATATAAAAAATGTAGTAAAATTTACATAGTAAAATTGAGTTCATAAGTAGTAAATTTTTGTTTTACCCTGGTGCATGTGCACCAGGCAAAACAAACGTAGCTTCACCCCTGCATGTGTGGAGAACGACACCCAATGGAGTGAGCCTCACATCAAGTAATAGATTGGATAACCCGCAAAAAAAGTAATAGATTGAATAGATTATAGACATATATCATGGTATATTAGTTGTAATTCAAATAGACATCCTCAACTGTAGCAGACTAAGGGACTTGACATGTGGACCTCAGAGAATATCCTCAATTCAAATAGGATCCACCACCTATTTATTCTCCTCGCCTTAACCAGCTCAACAAGACAACAACCTTTTCCTCACTTGCAGCCCTAGAAAGCGATTCTAGGAGGCAAATTGCTCGGCTAGTCTGCAAGCACTGATCATGTTCTCTCTCTGTGTGTGTGCGTCTCCCTCTCCCTCCCTCCCTCCCTCTCCCTCTCTCTCTCTCTCTCTCTCATGGACGCTTAATACACCAAGCTGAGTTGGTTTATTGGACTTGTTGTAAAGAGGTGCTCCAAATAATGCTATTTTCAAACATCCTCCTAGAGTTGATGGATAATTACTCAACATTGATTACATATTTACCCCTTTTATATTTTGCACCTCAACAAAACCCCCTTTTCATGTATATGTTTTCTATTTTCTTTTTTAGTTTCTCTAATCACACAAATGGTTACAAAAAGTTGTGCTAAAGCACAAGTCAAGTGTCATGCATTTAAATTAGTTTAATAAAAAAGCCCATGCTTATTTAGAACTAAAATTCATCAAAAAGTTAATTAGGTATTTTTTCTCTTAGAAAATTTTGTGCATAATGCATGCTGATTTAAATTAGCTTTTTTTGTTCTCTTAGAAAAAAGCCCATGCTGATTTAAATTAGCTTTTTTTGTTAATAAAAAGGATTAAATCATGATTATTCTATATATGTGATATTATGTTTTATAGAATATATATTTATTCCACAGATATTGTGTAATTTTTTATGGTTTGTTGCAAAAACATTTTTTAATAACCAAATCTTGAAACAAAATGTACGAAAATTAGTCGAACCAATCACTAATACATGCTTAGGTAAGTCAAAGAAAAAAATACAAATGTACAGCATCACAAAGGCAGAACAAGCCACTCTAAAAAAACCTCCTATTCCTACATGTGAAGCTAACATATTAGCCAAACAACTCCATTCTCTTATCTAACTCTATGATAGGTACGGTCTTCTCTACCATGGATTTTTGAAATGGTGAAGGAAAACCTAGAGTGAAAGCAACTGTTCTACATCCAAAGTTAGGGTATGTTTGAATAGAGCTCCAAGAGCAGCTTCTATGCTAAATCCAGAAGTAGCTCTGCCAAATAGTTTTTTAGATAGAACTGATTCTATGCTGATTCTATAGAGTGATTATCTGAAATGAATTAGGAGCGGGAAAAAGTAGCTTTTCCTGATTCACTTCTCGTGCAAAATCCCTTTCTCCACACATTTTATCATGGAGAATCATGAAAAGTCACTTCTCTCGAAAAATTAGCTCCCGATCATAACCAGGTGGATCTCTACCAAAAAGGTCCATAGCACAATTGAACAAATGAATTCTCCATTGGTCGATAAATGGATGGCAATGCTTTATTGTTGAGATTCCATAAGTCTAGCGACGTTTGAATTTGGATAGATTCATGTTGGAGATTTAACATTCAGTCGCCTTTCTAATGGCTGCTATTGGTTGAACTCCAAAGTAACCCACGCATTGCGAAAGTGTTCACACGTTTCTATTTGTTCTCAAGAGAAGTTTGAGGTCTTGAACTAAAGACCTCGATCCACAAAAGAGGGGGAAAGGAAGTACTAGGGAAGCAAGCGCACCGAAGAAACACTAGGTGATGGTTGTGGTGAGGAGCAACAACGCTTAGATCTATAGAATCTTGAAGAGCATGAAGTAGAAGGCAACAAGAAAAGAATCATTCTCATGGGTCAAGCATGAAGTCCCAAATGAAGGAGTTAGGCTTTAGATTCAGCCAAAGACAAGTTGTAAAGTGGTGTGAACACAATGATGTAATTACCCTATTATCCGGATGCATTGGCTGAGATGCATCAAAGTTTAATTTTGCCTGTTGGCTGTTCTTCTTCCTATAAATACGGGGGCATAGCTGAAAAGGCAATTGATTAAGACTTAAGTAAATTAATGAATATCATCTCTATCTTTAATGTTATGTACTTTCTATGTATCTCATTTTTAGCTTCCTAATTTCCGCTTTGGTTTCAGTCTTATTCCAACCATGTCAAAATGAACCTCAACCATGTGTCTAGAGAGTGAAAACTCATTTTCTATCCAACGATCCAAGCTACAAAGGAATAATCGTACCATCGTCATCCACGACTTCATGTGTATTGTCATGTAGGCAAAACCTCTTCCAAAATCACCACAATGAGTTATTTAGCTGTTTTGAATAGTTTAGGGGCTAAATACCTTGTTTCATGTAAAGCTCAGAGAGTGGGGGTGTTTATGTTCAAGAAAAAAAACCTAGATAGGTCCATAGCTGCGGCATGAGAAGATTAAGTATGTAGTTTTGGATAGGTTAGGAATTAAGCATATTTATTCACAATGTTTATCCTAATCAGTGCCAACGGTGCGTGTTCAAGATAAAGAGTCATTTACCTATATGCCATTATAAAAGTTGGCGTTTACCTGTGTGCCCCTAAAAAGTTCGTAGACACCTGTGTGCCATTGCGTAAACTTTCTTTTCCCTGTGTACCATTTTGGACGGATGCAGGCTAATGGAGTTGCAAATAGACTGTTTTGTCCTTACGTAGGGCCCACTTGTCATCCCTAACCTCCGTCCCTCTCTCACTCGCGCCCTGGCCGGAGGCGAGCCGGAGCCGCGCTGGGGCCTGCGTCGTCCCGCCCGGCCGCCACCCGTCCTCCCGCGCCGCCGCCCGCGTCGGGGCCGCACTGGCCGCCCCGCCCGGCCTGGCCGCCACCTGCCCGCGCCTTGCCTGGCGAGAGACGAGAGCTGAGGGAGAGAGAAGAGAGAACTGAGGGAGAGAGACGATAGAGCTGAGGGGTAAAATGGTCATTTTACTATATGGGGCCCACATGTAAGGTGCAACAATCTAACAAAACATGGACGGAATGACGTGTAGGTAAAATAAAGTTCGGTCGATGGCATATAGGTGTCTACGAACTTTTTGGGGCACATAGATAACTGTCAACTTTTATAATGACATATGGGTAAAAGACTCCAAGAGAAACACATTAAAACAGTATGTTGCATTGCTCGCGGAACAGCAGGATATCACCTCAAGCACCCAAACAGTACATACATTATTTCTTTTATTTAGTATTATTGTTTAAAGTCATCGGGCAGGACCCGTTGCCACCCCCCAATGAATGTGGCAATAACAATTCAGCTCCAACCGAAATGGGATGGCAATAATTAGGCTGGCAGATGTTGCATTGTTTCGACAACCCAATGCAAATCCTCCTCTCAAAACAATAACAATTTGAATCCGCCTCTTGAAACAACAATATATAAAGTCCCCGGTCTGCACCACGCTTAGTATATATGCTCACATATATATCTTTGCCTTCACAACAACTAGATACTGTCTGTGTGCTGTGCTCCCGTAGTCCGAGACGATGGCAGGCTCAGTCCGTGAGATCCGGCGTGCCGATGGCCCGGCTGCCATGCTCGGTATCGGCACGGCCAATCCGGCCTACTGCGTGCTTCAGGATGACTTCCCTGACTATTATTTCCGTCTCACCAACAAGGAACACCTCACCGAGCTCAAGGACACATTCAGGAAACTATGTAAGCCCGCAGATACTGAAAAATGCATCATGCTTATTATTAGTTCATCGATCAATTAATTGTTAGTTCCAGATTGATTGCTTTGCTTCTATGCTATTTTAACTTTGTTCTATGTTTAATCTGATTCTGCCTAAATTTACTTTGGCATGCATGATGAATAACTGAATTACAAGTTATTATTAATTAGGTCGGGTACTGGGGCTGGAGAGACGTTTCTTTCACCACACGGAGCAACTGCTCAGCGCCAACCCGGCCTTCCTCGACGGGACGCCCTCGTCGTCCCTGGACGCGCGTCTCGACATCGTCGCCAAGGCCGCTCCGGAGCTCGCCGCCTCCGCCGCCGTCAAGGCCATCGCGCGGTGGGGCCGCCCGGCCACCGACATCACCCACCTCGTCGTGGCCACGAGCTCCGAGGCCCGCTCCCCCGGCGCCGACCTCGCGCTCGCCTCGCTCCTCGGCCTCCGCCCCGGCGTCCTCCGCACCGCGCTCCAGCTCAACGGCTGCTCCGCCGGCTCCGCCGCGCTGCGCCTCGCCAAGGACCTCGCCGAGAACAACCGCGGCGCGCGCGTCCTCGTCGCCTGCGTCGAGCTCACCATCACCTCCTTCCGTGGCCCCCGCCAAGGCGACGGCTTCGACACCCTCATCCCGCAGGCGCTCTTCGGCGACGGCGCCGGCGCCGTCGTCGTCGGCGCCGACCCCGTGCACGCCGCCGGCGAGCGCCCGCTCTTCGAGATGGTCTCCGTCTCCCAGACCCTGGTACCCGGCTCGGAGCACCTCCTCAACCTGCACCTCGGAGAAGGCGGGATCAAGGGCAACATCTCCTACGACGTGGTGAAGTTCGCCGCGGAGAATCTCGAGCCCTGCCTGCTCGATGCGTTAGGGCAGGGGCAGCTCGCCGCCATTAATGGCGCCGACTGGAAATGGAACGACCTGTTCTGGGCGATTCATCCGGGCAGCCTCGGGATCTTGGACCACATCGACACGGCGCTCCGGCTGGAGCCTAAGAAGCTGGCGGCGAGCAGGGCTGTGGTGAGACAATACGGGAACATGCTGTCGGCGACGGTGATATTTGTGCTGGAAGAGCTGCGGCGGCGGATGGAGGAGGAAGGAGATGAGGCTGAGTTGGGGATGATGGTAGGGTTTGGGCCGGGGTTCACTGTGGAAACCATGGTGCTGAGCCGCTGCCACACGCCGGGAGTGAACACGAGCCCCGCCGGCCGGCCGCTGCTACAAGCCATGGCCGCCGAGCAGAGGATCATCCCTGAACACCTGGGGAGCTCTGGAGTCTGATCGAACACGGGTGTTGGTGCCTTGGTGGTACGTACTGGTAGGGATCATGTGATGCGAATGCGATTCTACAAAAGCGAAGAAAATCCTGTATCAAATATTATATTGTGGATTCGATGTAAATGTCACATTACATAATTCTAGAACATCATAATCAATTTGGATGTTGTTGAAGCCATCGTAATCATGGATTTCGGGTAGCTGACAATGCATACATCGTGTATCTGTTGGATGAGGATCACATTGAGATTTTCAGAGCTCCCAAGGCCATGTCAATGTTATGTGAATGTCAAGGTTTGCCCATGACTAACTACATGGTGGCAGATTTGGAATGTCAATGTTAGGGATTGGGTGGCGGCTTAGCGAAGAGCTTAGAGCAATTCCAACAGTCTAGGTATAATCCTAGCTAAATCTAGAGTTTTAGAGGATTCATTTGTTCGAAAAAAAGAGTTTTAGAGGATTCTAAAAAAATTGAAAAACCTCCTAAAACTATGGAGTAACCAACAGACTCACCATAACACTGTCCATATTAATTCTAAATTGGTAGTGGGAGGACAAATCCACGTGGGAAATCCCCGGGGGCGCGGGGAGGAAGGAGATGGCGAGTCGGACGCACTCGGCAAGAATGCCAAGGGAAGAAGAGGAGATGGCGAGGAAGAAGGAGAGGCTATCAGATCATTTTTTTATCGGCGTTTTTTCTTTTTACAGAGAAGAATACATTTAGCCAGCTGGAGTTGCTCTTTAGGAATGTAAATTTTTCATTTTGGCACCTCACCTTCTAAAAAATTAGCGCTTGTGAATTTTTATCCCTCATGGAAAAATACGCTCGTTGATGTACATGTTGCTCAAGATAGCAACGGAATTTCATTGTCGCAGACATAGCCTCTGGCCCCTACAAGACAATGAAATGCGGCATGCACGTGCCTTTTATTTCCTTTTCTCCTGCTCCAACCTGATGAAAGTGAATGGCGGTGGCTGCACGTATATGCTTTGGTTCCCTGTCTACCTCTCATTTATGATGGATGAGCTGCTTGCCGGGCTGCGGCCCAGGCCACCAAATCGAATGCAGTTGCGACGGCGTTGGCACGTACCAACCGATGGACACATTCCTCGAACCATGATTTTGATGGCTTCAACAACATCCAAATTGAACATGATGACTGTTAATTATATATGTCAGTCTCAATGAGAATGTTATGGATAATTTTATGGTATTAAATTTGTTAACGTGACAGAGAAGAAAGAGTTTCATGGTACGTGAGAAAAAATTTATCCACATGAAACCCATCTGGCTCGGTTACCTAGTTTTTAATCTTGATAACTTTGCAATGAAATTGGTTGATAACTGCTCCATGGTCCTAAACTTGTTGCGTCCTCCTCCGGCTTAGAATATGGAACTGCAAGCATGATTGAGTTGTGGCAGACTCGTATAATTTGTATAAGTTTGTTTTAGAATACTTGTTGTGTCCTCCTCCAACTTAGAATTTTTGAGATATGTACAACTAAAATAAATTATACAAATTCACAGAACATAACAAGTATATATCTCGAACAAATTCTATAAAATCATATAACAAAGTTGTATGCATCTGAAACAAATTACACGAACTCATGAAACAAAAATAATACATTTGGAACAATCATACGAGTCACATAACAAATATTTGTATAACTAGAACAAAATCTCATGGAACATATATTTGTATGAACCCACAAAACAAAATTTATACACTTGAAACAAACTATACTAATTCACGGGACAAAGATTTATACATCTGGACAAACACATGGTGTACATAAAACAACTATTATAATCCATAAAAATATAAACGGATAAATTTAAGTAGAGGATTGAAAACTACAAATAATGAAATCCAAGGATAGCTAAAGGAATAACGGATACGAAAGAATGGAATAAGAAATAAAAGGATAAAAGAAAACCTTTAGATAGCAAAATAAGTTCACATACCTAGAACATCTAATATACTAGGCCACAAATAAATTTATCTGGTCAAATAATTTGAAATATAATACCCAACAATAACTTTCTCTACTACCATCATGTACAAGCACAAGGAAAAAACTTACTACAAGGTTATAAAAAGTGAAAAAAGAACTTGAATAAGAAAGAATAAGAGAAAGAAAAATAAAACAAGGTGAAAAAATAAATACAAAATCTATACCGATGAGCACATCTAGAAGAGGATTAAACACAAAATTTATACAACAGCATATCCACAGGAGGACTAGAAATAAAAAAGATAACTGGAAAATAAAATAAGAAGGTAAATAAAATAAAGGGTAGAAAAAAATAAAAAGGTGAAAAATAAAGAATTTGGTGGCATATCTATCACATTCATGTAGAGTCAAGAGCAGCGCATGTGAAAAAAAAAGAAATCGGTGAGAAAAATAAATAAACTTTGTGTTGACGTGAAAATTGCCACGGCAACTATTCCTCGTGCGCCGCACAGCCCTGAGAGATTTGCTTTACTCCGGTGTAGGTCTTAGCTTCTTAAGGTTCGGGCGTGCAAGTCAGTTTGACCATTCAACTGAAGAAAATAATCCTTTTGAAGTCTGAAACGATTGACTGATCAGATTGATGTGATCAAAGTTACACTCATCCCTAAAAAAAATTTTACAAATAGATTTTATTTAATACTCTATACATATAAGATTTTCTTTAGAAATTTTTTTCCCGGAAAGCAAAAAGCACGGGCTTGATCGACGTAAATATGTTGCTACTTGCTAGTACACCTAGCTACTCCTAGAGTGCAGCAGCACCATGGTCTCGACAGTGAATCCCGGTCCAAAGCCCAGCATCACCCCCCACGTGCACTCAGCCCCATCTCCTTCCTGATCCTCCATTCGCCGGCGCAGCTCGTCCAGCACAAATATCACCGTCGCGGACAGCATGTTCCCGTAGTCTCTCACCACAGCCCGGCTCGCCTCCAGCTTCTTGGGCTCAAGCCCTAGAGCCGAGTCGATGTGGTCCAAGATCCTATGGCTCCCCGGATGTACTGCCCAGAAGAGCTCGTTCCATTTCCCCTCGACGCCGATGGCCGCCGCTACTGGCCCGAACGCATCGACCAGACACCGCTGGAGATGCTCCGCTGAAAGCAGGTGCGGCACCTTTGTGGAGACATCTCCGTCGATCCCGCCTTCTCCGAGATGCATGTGGAGCAGCTGCTCCGTCCCAGGAATCATGGTCTGCAAGGCGCAGACCATCTCGAAGAGCGGGCGCTCGCCGGCGGAGTCGGCGTCGGCGCCGACGACGACGGCGCCGGCGCCGTCGCCGAAGAGCGCCTGCGGGATGAGGGTGTCGAAGGTGTCACCTTGGTGAGGGCCACGGAAGGAGGTGACGGTGAGCTCGACGCAGGCCACGAGCACGCGCGCGCCGCGGCTGTTCTCGGCGAGGTCCTTGGCCAGGCGCAGGGCGGCGCAGCCGGCGGAGCAGCCGTTGAGCTGGAGCGCGGTGCGCCGGACGCCGGGGCGGAGGCCGAGGAGCGAGGCGAGCGCGAGGTCGGCGCCGGGGGAGCGGGCCTCGGAGTTGGTGGCGACGATGAGGTGGGTGATGTCGGCGGCCGGGCGGCCCCACTCCGCGATGGCCTTGGCGGCGGCGGAGGCGGCGAGCTCGGGAGCGGCCTTGGCGACGATGTCGAGCCGCGCGTCCAGGGACTGGAGCAAACCCGGGTGGGCGTTGAGGACTTGCTCCGTGTGGTGAAAGAAACGTCTCCTCAACCCAGATATCCGACCTAATTAATAATTCAAATTCAATTGGAAGGAACTTCTCTAAATTATTTTAACATATTAATTATAACAAATACATTAATCTTTGCAATATATATAGTACCAAATAATGCACTATCAAGATCTTTGACTGTCATGGATTTCATAAACCTACTAGTTGGATGCTATATATAGATGATAATGCATATAGAGGTTTAACTTAGAACAAAATTAAACTAAAACAATCTACAATAATTCAGAACAAGGGAGTAACATGCATTTTTCTTTCTATCTATAGGCTTATATACGTACATAGTTTACTGAATGTGTCTTTGAGGCCGGTGAGGTGCTCTTTCTTTGTGATACGAAAATAGTAGTCGGGGTACTCGTCCTGAAGCACAGAGTATGCTGGGTTTGCAGTACCGATACCGAGCACGGCCGCCGGGCCATCGGCACGCTGGGAACGCCGGATCTCCTGAACCGCGGCCAGTGTGGTTGCCATCATCATCTTTGGGACTAGAGAAGTAGTATAGTATAGATTAGTAGTTGTCGTGAGTCGGGGAGTTAAAGGCGACGAATGAATATATTGTGTGCAGAGACGATAAGGGACGGGACTATATATATCGTTGAGAGGACTTTAACTTATTATTTTTCTAGAAAGAGGATTTAATTGGTCCTGTTCGCTTGACTTATGCTGATGGCTTATGCTGATTCGTTGTGAGAGAAAAATAGTGTTGGCTGATGGCTTATGCTGATTCGTTGTGAGAGGAAAATAGTGTTGGCTGATGGGTTATGCTGATTCGTTGGAGATGAGTTACTCTTACAATATTTACGGGGAGACGTGGGTGTTACTATTAACTATTGTAGTGGTAATCGGGCTTGTTAGAGCAGTTCCAACCCACAGAGTCTATAGGTAGTGTCTATAGTGCTATGTTAGCAAGACGTCACTTTAGAAACTCCAACCTATGATTTCTTAGCATGGGTCCTCAATAAATCCATCATCTCTTCGCTCCACCAATCATGTTTGCTTTTATCCATCATGAAGACACCATCATGTCCCAACCCTAACTTGGTAGTGTCCTATGTATATGTTCTCATGTTGAAACTGTTTCTTCCCTTTTCTTTCTCTATCATATTTAATGTAGTGTCATGCAAGCAAATAGTTCTATATGACAGCTTATTTAATGCTATGAAATAGGGGCGAAGCCAGCCAAGCATGCCACCGGGGTCGGCTCCATTGATACAACGGGGGTCAAATATAGAGATAAACAATGTTTATATGGAGATTTTACAGATTCCGTCGGGGTTTGGTGACCCCAACGAGCTAAGGCAGCTCCGCCCCTGCTATGAAAACTATTTTTATTGGAGGGTTGGGACTGCCTAACCCTCCAACTAGAATACTTTTTGTGATATTAATTATATTATTATAAAACTTTTAGCTTCCGTGGCACTATATATTAATTGAGAGTGGGAGAAAGTGGAGAGATCTACGAAGGAAAAAAATAAGCATGTCCCCTTCACATGAGGCGTGCAATCGAGCTTTCTGCATGTCCACGTGTCAATCGTAACCATCACGAGATTTAGATTTATTCACAAACCTTCTCGTTTGCATTGTAGATTGACAAGTGAAAGGGACCCAAAATCGTGCTTATGCGGGCAACTACATAAACTTAACAGACGTATTATATATACTTCTTTTTTTTTGGCGACGAATGTATACTTGAACTCTTCCAACATTTAATCTTCCTCTAGTTTGCTGCACGTACCTGTGGTATCATTCGATTGTTCGTACGTGCACACGGGATACGGGATTTGCCTCTTTGCTTGTGCAAATGCATGTACGTAACTCAAACGGGTAGCTATCCATAGAGTTCAGTCTTAATCTTGAGCACGCAAGTTTCGTGGCCACCGAGCGAAACATATCACAGGATGGTTAAAGCTAAACGTAAGCAACTGCCAGATCATTCATTCACGTACGTAATCAAAGCTAGCAGCACGGGAAACCGAGCATTTGCTGAGTGCCCGAGGCACTAAGCAAAACCTCAAAAACACCCGACAAACCCTTTATCGAGTGTAGGCCTCGCGGCATATCGGGTGACGGTAAATGCCTCCTTTGTCAAATGTTATTTGTCGGGCACTCGGTAAAGTTTTTGCTGAGAGCCAGACCTGACACTCGGCAAAATAAAGCACTGACAGACGGCGCGACGACGTCCGCGGTCGTCTGCGAGATTTTAACGTAGCTTACCGAGTATCAGGGTCGCACACTCGGCAAATGAGTTTAGGGTTTAGGGTTTTTGCCACGGGCTAGCCCACTTGCTTGCCGAGTGTGAGGGCTAAAACACTCGGCAAAGGACCAACGTTTGCCGAGTGTTTTGGCCTTAACACTCGGCAAAGATCCACGGTTTGCCGAGTGTTAAGGCAAAAACACTCGGCAAACCTTTAACACTCGGCAAAGGTCTAAGCAGAAATGGCAGAAACAACATATTTACCGAGTTTTAAGGCCAAAACACTCGACAAACAGGCCAAAACACTCGATAAACCCATAACCCCCTATTTTTATTGCTCGGTCGCGTATAAAGGATCCTCCTCAAAATAAACAACACAGGCAGAAAATATATGTGATAATAAGCATCACAGGCAGTTCATATATATACATCAACCTTCCACAAACATAAATCCGCAATAAACATCACAAACAGTTTGACAAACACATAAAAGTCACTAAACCATCCAAAGGTTCACAAGTACACCATTTTTAACGACACAATCATGTTGAGTTTTCCTCTTTTTTTTAAAAAAAAAATTGTGCATGCATTCAACGATGGATCAATCACGGTTTAGCGTGTGAATGTGTGATTACATATGGAGTTCTACTCAAACTACATATCATAGTCTTATCCTATTACAACTTATACACTAACATTCCCCCTCAGGAGTGAAGCGAATGATAACGACTGAATTTGAAGTCTTGTACTTCCATCGTCTTCTTCGCTTCGTCATTATAATAGTTGTGGTCGATGTAGTGGTCGACGTAGCCGCACATAGCTGAAAGCGCAAAGAATCTACGTATGTTGTAAAGACATAGCTGCAATCATATATTAGACACCTTGCGTATATTAGACACCTTGCATTATCAGAGGATGCCATTGGAGGCTTCTTGCATATGTCAAAGTATGATTGTGTCTTGCATATGTCAGAGGAGGCCGTCGTGAGTGTCTTGCATATGTCAGAGGACGATTGAGTCTTACGTATGTCAGATGACGATCAGGTCTTACGTATGTCAGAGGACGGTTGCGTCTTGCATACGTCAGAGGACGATACGTTGATGCAGTCTATTGCCGTTGTAGATGACGCGGTCGTTGCCGTCGTCGATAAAGCGTCTTGAACAATTACTTGTCTGAGGACGCGAGATGTCCATCTTGTAGATGAATTGGCGCCTACTTGTTGATGCAGACCATCTCGTGGACAGAGCATTTTTATTATCTTCCTTCTTAGCTTTCCTCGGCATGTACCCAATTTCTGCTTAGACAAATTTATATTAAGTTCTAGACAAATTTTATTTAAAAAATAAATTCATTGACCGGTCAAATAATTAAAATCCAGCCCAAATTTTTTGAATTTTCTAAAGTTCACCTATTTTGATGAAGTCCGAAATTTTTTGCATTTGGATCCAGACTTTTTATAACTGACCGGGCCCTCCCCTGCTCGAGATTAAGTATAACATGACCTCTAAAATAAAGCAAAAGTTGGGATTACAGATTTACAGTGATGCAGAAGGCAAGGTATAACATGTGGTTTATGAAAACATACTCAAGGGTAGGGCTGGACTAAAAGCTCGAAGCTCACGAGTTGGCTTGGCTTGGTCCTACCTTGGCTCGATGGATTTTTTTAACGAGCCAATTAGCTGTTTTTGCTCATTTCGCTAATGAGCTGGCTCGTGGCAACTCGCAAGCCAAACAAGCTAGATGGCCTAGTAAATTAATGAGTAAATTACTAATTTGTTATGACTTGTATATACTCTATGTTGTGGTTATATTTTATTATTATAGTATGGTAGAGTAAATTTTGGAAGCATTAAGATCATATAATTAATATATATTTTTATTTCACATATATTATGATGGTAATTTTAAATTTATACCTTTAGCTTGTGAGCCTAATGAGCCAGCTCGAGCGGTTAACGAGCTCCTTTCTTGGCAGATAAGTTGTCCTGCTCTTTTAGAGCCCGTCGAATAACTTTTCATTATTTATGTAATAGCATTTATGTAAGACTATTTATTCTGCCCTTCTTATATGATATAGTAGTGCTTCCGTTTTTTTAAAGAGCCCAGATGCCTCGGGGTCCACCTCTATCCAAGGGTATACCATTTCAAAATGGATCCAATTTGTAATATGATAGTAGGACTGAACTGAAATAAGGATTATCTACAAAAGCCCCCACAATATAGGCCGTGTTTTTTTACTTTTTGGTAAAAAAAATTTCAAAAGAAATTTTGTATGAATGAAGTAGTAAATAAAATCTATTTACAAAATCTTTTTAGAGATGAGTGTAACTTTACGCGACGAATCTAATGAGTCTAATTAACTCATGATTTACTACAGTAATGCTACAGTAATCATCTTCTAATCGTGCGGTCAAAGGTCTCGTTAGATTTGTCTCGTGAATTAGTCCAAGGTTGTGAATGTAGTTTTGTAAACTGACTTTATTTAATATCCTTAATTATTGATCAAACGTGTCTGTAAAAAATTTCTCCACCAAATAAACACGGCCATAATGCAGCTGCCACCATAGTTGACCACACCATGAATCCTCTGTGAACAATGTTGTCGGCGACATTGACGTTGACCTCGCCCCGTTCCTACAAGGATGGGCATATTGAGCTGTAGCTAAAGGGCCCATTCGTGGCTGCGTCTGAAAACCCAGCTGCCAGCCGTGGCCCATGGGGTAGTAGCAACTAGAGATGTCGTCATCGACTATGCCACTAGCGTGTCAGCACGTCTGTTCGTCCTCCCCGTCCGGGCCGCTGCCATGGCCGGCGACAGGAAGCTCCCCAACGTCGTGTACATCCACGGCGGCGCCTTCCGCACCTTCTGCACGGAGAGCCACCTTCTGCCGGAATATACCACCGCTACGCCGCCTCCCTCGCTGAGCGCACCGTCGCCCTGGCCAAGTATGCGGACCCCTGGCCGCATGTTCCTAGCTCGCTGGCGACATCGCCGGCGGGAAGATCCACTGGTAAAAAAAAGCAGCTTTTGTACCGTCGTTCCTAGCTCGCCAGCAACAACGCCGGCGGGAAGATCCACCAAGTAGAAAAATCAGCTTTTGTATCGGTTGGAAACCCTTTTAGGTGGACGCTAGCTAAAAAAATATGTGTAAAAGCTCGCCAAGTACGCGGACCCTTGGCCGCACGTTTCTAGCTCACCGATAAATCCTGAGAAAATCCCAGAAAAAGGTGCAAGCACAACCTTGGTGGGTAGCGTCCCACTGGGCCGTACTACACCATTGGACTACAAGCCCAAACGTGAGCAGAATTTTGTTCGCAACTAAAAGTGTATCACTATTTCAAAAGGATCCAATTAGTAATATGATGGTACCTAAGGGATTGAAGTGGACATCTCTTTTTTTAATGAAAAACGTGCTATATACACGTTCTAAAAAACTACAAAATCCCCTCACAATTCCATTACATGGCGGAAGCCCAACACACAACAATGATCAAGCTTCTCAACTTCTGTGAACAATGATCAAGCTTCTCAACTTCTCAACTTCTGGTTGCAAACATATATATATAGACATGAATTAAAAGTTAGAGAAAGAGAAGTAGCTAGCTAGGTCACCACCATGCATGCAAACAAGAAATCTGTGAACAATGTTGTTGATGACATCTTGCTCAACTTCACCCCGTTCCTAAAACTATACAAGGACGGCCGTGTCGAGCGGTTGCTGAAAAGCCCTTTCGTCCCCGCGTCCGAGAACCCGGCAGCCAACCGCGGCGTGGCAACGAGGGACGTCGTCATCGACCACGGCACCGGCGTGTCGGCGCGCCTGTTCCTCCCCACCCGCGCCGCCGCCATGACCGGTGGCGGCAGGAAGCAGAAGCTCCCCCTCGTCGTGTACATCCACGGCGGCTCCTTCTGCACGGAGAGCGCCTTCTGCCGCACGTACCACCGCCACGCCACCTCCCTCGCCGCGGCCGCCGGCGCGCTCGTCGTGTCCGTGGAGTACCGCCTCGCGCCGGAGCACCCCATACCCGCCGCCTACGACGACGCGTGGTCCGCGCTCCGGTGGGTGGCGTGTCGCTCCGACCCGTGGCTCGCCGGCCACGCCGACCCCTGCCGCACGTTCCTCGCCGGCGACAGCGCCGGCGGGAACATCGCCTTCCACACGGCGGTGCGGGCCGGCCGAGACGGCAGCATCGGCATCGGCATCGAGGGGGTCATCATGGTGCAGCCCTACTTCTGGGGAGCCGAGCGGCTTCCGTCCGAGGAGGTCTGGGATGGCGCGGCGGTGTTCCCGGCGTACGACGTGGACTGGCTCTGGCCGTTGGTGACGGCGAGGCAGGCTGGCAACGATGACCCCCGGCTCAACCCTCCCGACGAGGAGATCGCGACGCTGACATGCCGGCGTGTCCTGATCGCCGTCGCCGAGAAGGACACCCTGCGGAAGCGCGGGGTCCGGCTATTCGTCCGCGTCCACGACTGCTACGCGCGGGCCGCCGGCGCCGGCGAGGTGACGCTGGTGGAGTCGGAGGGTGAGGACCATGGCTTCCACCTCTACAGCCCGCTGCGTGCTACCAGCAAGAAGCTCATGGAAAGCATAGTGCACTTCATCAACAACAACCAGCTGCCGCCGACGACAGAGGTGATGACTCCCCAGCGCCGTATCATACTAGGGGTACCTCGCAGGCCATTTAGGGACGAATTTGGCTATGGGATGAGAATGTGCATGGCATATGGTGGTGGTACATCAAAAATTGGAGGACGTGGCAAAGCTGCTTCTGCATCTAAGGCGGCAGGCTATGGGCTTTTTACGGGCCCAGTGAGGCCTAATAAGGCCCACAAGGGCCCATCAGCACCAGCACTTGCCGTCACTCATGTTATCAAGAACTTTAAAAAAAATAAACAACAACTTCTAGCGCATATATGAGAGAGCCGTGTGTGTAGACATGTCGTGATAATTAAGGATCATCTTCCAGGCCGGAATGTGGGTCTAGTTGTGTTTGTAGTAATCTTTCACTATTAATAAATGTGTTATCAAGATAGTGTACTTGCTCGCTCTATTGTATACCGAGTATTATATGGTAATAAATAAAAGTGAAGAATGACATTTTTATTACTAGCTCCACCATTTTGGAATGTGGATCATGTTTGTATTTTTCTGAAAGGGAAAAAGATTTTCCTAACTGAATCTTCATGCTTTGTACCAGAAATTATTTTGATGGTCACCCAAAAAAAAATTCTCTGCCCAGCCCAGGCGGGCTCATCAGGTGGAAGAAGTGTCTAACCCTCCTGCCTCTCCTCTGACTCCGTCACACACACACACACACACACACACACACACACACACACACACACACACATATATATATATATATATATATATATATATATATATATATATATATATAGGAAAAATTCATTCTACACGCGCGAATAACTATATATAGAACCTATAATGTATGGCTGGCCATAGAATAACTATTCTATAGCCACTTTGAGTTACTATAATTACTATAGTAATTCACGAGATTTTAGTAACTTCTTACTAAGTAATTTACTATAATATAATGGTAAATATCTCTATGTGTGTTATAGTAACCCAATTACAATAAATATGTATTGAAATTATAGTAAATTACTACGTAAAACTACAATAAAAAGAGGTGGCTACAGAATAACTATTCTATGGCCGGCCACAGAGTATACCTTGCCTGTATATATCACCCAATTGCCCAGCAAAACCCTCGCCTCCCAGCAGCTCGATCCAGCGCGCGCGCCATGGCGCCGCCGCGGCCGCGCCAGCCGCCGGATCTGATGGTCGAGATCGTCGAGGAGATCCTCCTCCGCCGGACAGCCCCGCGTTCCTCGCGCGCGCCGCCCTCGTCTGCAAGATCTGGCGCCGCCTCCTCTCCGCCCCGCGTTCCGCCGCCGCTACCGCGCCTTCCACCGAGCGCCGCCCATGCTCGGCTTCCTCCAGGACCAGTACGCCATCGGCGTCGGCGTTGTGCCCTGCTTCGTCCCCACTATAACACCCTCCCCGTTCCCCCAGCGGGCGCTAGACGATTGCCGCGGCTGGTGCGCCCTCGACTGCCGCCATGGTCGCGCCTTCTTTGATACCGCCTCCTGCCCAGGCGCCAAACTTGTCGTCTGGGACCCCATTACCGGCAGACGGCGGCGGCTGCCGGAGGCCCCTGTCCAACTTGGGGCCTACAACGCTGCGGTGCTCTGTGCCGTGCGCGGCTGCGACCACCTCGACTGCCGCTGCGGCCCATTCTTCGTGGTCTTGGTGGGTTTCAATTACAACCATGGACTGAAGTTACAGTTTTACTCATCAGAGGCTGGTGCTTGGACTGCATTATCTGCTGGTCTAGGTCCCGATCAGTATTATCTTGCACATCGTAGGAATAGCGTGCTTATCGGAGATAATATCTACTTTGTACTTGTCCCAAGTGACACAATTCTGAAGTACAACTTGGACAAGAATTGCTTATCCATCACCCACCCTCCGGAGGAGCACGATAGCCATGGGGGCATTGCCCTCATGCCAATGGAGGATGGCTCGCTGGGGCTTGCCAGTGTTCTATGTTCAAAGCTTTGCCTGTGGTCCATGAATGCTGAGATAGTTGCAGGATGGGTACGATTTAGGGTCATTCACCTTCAGACACTGATCCCCTTTAGGTGTGGGTCTTGGATAAGAGTGGTTGGTTCCGCAGAAGGCTTTGGTATTGTCTTTATGGACACAGATGCTGGTATCTTCACAATAGAGCTCAAGTCAGGCCAGGTGAGGAAGGTAGGCGAGCGGCCTCTCCAATGCTTTAACATCTTCCCGTTCATGAGCTTCTACACTCCAGGTATATATTGTGCTGGCCCTTTACTTAAAAGTAATATAATCCTGCAATATGATCTGTATATATAGCTTGTATACATTTTCTTAATTCTAGTTTGTAGGTATCTAGCGTGGAATGTAACTTACAGTCGCATACTGAAAATGTCCATGAAAATGTTGGTAGATGCTAGAGCAAACTGAATGTATGACGTCTCAGATCACACTTCGTTTTATTTGAATTGTTCGACACCGTCTTTGAAATCGGCAGGATGCGCCATGAAGTAGTCCTTTTTCTTATTTCACAAACCAGAAGTTATTGATCTATCATTTTAATATCTCCTCTGGCTATTGTCACACCCTTTGGAATTGCACCAAGGAATCATAATCAAGCTAAAGATTAACATCCTTTTTCCTTCTACATTGTTTTAATATGCTTTTGAATAATACACAATTGGCACTCTCCACTATTTCATCATAAAATGCGGAGCTATGAAACAATTTTTGACTTGTATGCATGTTTCTTTCAGATTGTGCTAGCAGCTTATTACCATCTCCAGCAGAAGCACACTAATCATTATTGAGAGGGAGCTGAAGTATATTAATACCATGGCATCAAGCTGAGTTTGCTGCTGGCATGATAGATGCTTCGAATGTTTATTCTGTTGGCTATTTTAAATCTTGAAAATGTAAGCCACCATGGCCAGTTATGGGGTAATGGGAGCTTATGTTATTTTTCTCTAGTTGGTTATGGTCATGTCTATGAAGACTATGTTTTAGATTTACTGCAAATCTTGTTTCAGGTTTAAAATCAATCTCTACTTTTGTTAGTGTGATATCTATGATTGCCAGGTCCACTTAAAGGCTTAAGCTGATGATATCTTATGGCTCTTTCTGAAATATGAATATTAGTACGTGCTTTGGTTTAATTTTCTTTTCTGGAATGAGGAACTGAAAGTGTTCATGTTTTGGTTCACTTTCTGTACAGAAGGCTGCTTGTCAGATCACTCGCATACCGTTTTAACCGAACTACTGTTGGAGCCATGTTGCACCCTTTTCTGTTTGTGGAATTCTAGAATGCATCTGCAACTGTTGCTTGCTTTCATCCGAAAGGAAGCTAAACGTTCCAGCTTGTCCAAGAATTAGCTTCTAAAAGGGATCGAGAGCTAACTGTTGCAACTGGCGAAATGAGCAGATAACCAGTGCACTGAATAATCTATCAACTTTACTGCATTTGACGAACTTATGAAGTTTTGACCTGTTTTATCAGCAGGTGGCCTATGATATCATTAAATTCGATTTTGCCGTACGTCTAGCTAAAAAAAACAGCAAGCATCGGTTCTGCTTCTGCCATATGCAAACAGGTAACAGAAATCTCAATGTAATGAAACAATCAACAGATGACTGATGGGACGAGCCCTTTGTATTGAGTGGCAGCTTAGCAGTAGCATGCATAAACCAGTTGACATGCTCCCTCGCTGACACTCCCAATCCCAGTATAGGGTCTGTTTGGCACAGCCTAAAATTAGTTTTAGTTAGATTTCTTGCTAGCTGCCCAGAAAGCAGATTATTGGAGAAGCTCAGGAGATGAAAAGTTGGATGTTTGGCAACCTAGTTTTTTTTGGATGATATATCCCGTGGGACCTGATTGTCATTGAACAAGGAAAGTATGTGGCTCCTGGCGGCAGCGAGCGGAGAAGCTCGTGACCATGCATCTCGCAGCGCAAAGCGTGGGAGCGACGCAGCAACACGGAGCTCGAATGCGGAGGAGCCGGAGGTCCTGGCACAGGCAGGTTGAAAAGCAATGTGTTTGGGAAGGGAAGGGCTTAACAAAAGCAGAAGCTGCAAAATTAGACTCAAAACAAAAATTTTAGTTCCATGTAGCTAGGTGAAATTGAGCATTAGCCAAGCAGTAATGTAAGCTTTTTCAACGATCAGGATGGATTGGACAATACAACAGGAAAGAAACCTGATAGTAGCCCTTCATCAAGAAGCCAACAACAGGAGACATGATAACAATTCTGTCCATTTTGCAAGCTCTGGAAGAATTCAACAAGGCTGGTTGGTTGGGCAACACATTAGAGATCAGTGAGATTGAGAATTAACCAAGCAGTAATGTAAGCTAGCTTTCAACGATCAGTTCGGGATGGATTGGACAATACAACTAACAGAAAAGAAACCTGGTAGTAGCCCTTCAAGAAGCCAACAACAGGAGACATGATAACAATTCTGTCCGTTTTGCAAGCTCTGGAAGAATTCAACAAGTCTGGTTGGTTGGCCGACACATCTGACGACCACCAACCTTGTATAACTGAAAAGGACCCCAATGTATTTTCAATTCCGCCCAGACTTGTCAATCATCAATATAACACAAACCAAAGTAATATTGAACCTGAAACTTAGTCTTCATAGTCATGATCATAGCCAACTAGAGAGGCAAGACAATAGGGTCCATAACTGGCCATTGTGTGTTACAATTCCTTAAACTAAACTACCCAACACAATATTAAACATTTTGAATCATCAACGCATGGAAGATGCCAACATCAGCAGACTCAGCTTGATGGATTTCTAAATGGGACAGATTCTACCAAGCTCTGCAGTGATTAATTTCTCTGCTCTAGCAATAGCACATGCGGGCACAATCTGAGAAGTACCAAACATACAAGTTAATGCTGTTTCAAAGCCCAGTATATATATTTTTAAGATAAAACAAGTTGGGATGCCTATTGCTTAATATTTACAAAAGAGTAAAGTAAACCAAAATGTTTGATCAGCAAATTGCGGTTACCAAAAAAAACTAACAACTTCATGCACATCTTTCCAATAATAAGAATGGTCCACACTCATCACACGTGTGGTGTTGCATTGTTATATTCAGCTCTCAAAAACCAAATGTAACTCTTGTAATAAAGAACAACAGAACCATCTCAAAGGAATAATCTGTCTCTGCTAGCAATGGCGTTTTGCTGCTAGTAAATCTGAAGAGTAAAGAGTACCAGGCATACAAAGTTTGAAGTGTCCCATAGATCTATATATACGCATATAGTTTTTCAGGATGAAACAGTAGGGAGCGTTCACACCTAATACCTAAGAGGATAGTAAAATAATGCACAAGCTAAAAGGCAACCTAAAATTAGCTAATGCTAATCAGTGCAATTCCAAAGGTTAACAATGTTATGATGTGACACTTTATGTTGCAATGCCATATATTCACTTTACTGCATTCCATGTATCATTTATTCCATTCCGCTAAATATCTACAAATCAGCATCACAACAACATATAGGAGATTAGATGTCAGTGCAGAATTACAAACAACCAAACATCTGGAACAATACCTGGAGTGCCGAAGGTCATGAAGGGTACAGCGAACATGTAGCACCCAGGCTCGCCTACCTTCCTTGCCTGCCCTGACTTGAGCTCCACAGTGAAGGCGCCCACATCCGTGCTCACGAAGATGACACCGACACCCTCAGCGAAACCAATCACAGAAGCTTCCTTACAAGGGCTGTCAATTGGTAGCAGTGTCTGCAGCTCAATCACCCTACATTGTACCCATCCTGCAATTGCATCCTCATTCACATTCCTCGACCACAGATGAAGGCAGGAGGCACTTATGTTGGCAAGCCCAAGCAAACCGTCCTCAGTAGGCATGAGAACAATCCCCTTGTCGTACGAGTCCGGTAGGTCAATCACAGATAAGTTTTGCTTGCCCATATCATACTTCAGAATTCCGTCACCTAACCCGAGTACATGGTAAATTCCATCACTGACAAGGGTGCCACAATATGCACTGAGACAGTAATCGGAGCCTAAGTCAGCAGACACCTGCGTGACCCAAGCATGAGACTCTGATGAGTACACGACGCACGCATGCATGAGGGGGTTGTCCGTCTCATCGCTGCCCAAGCATACAACGATGAAGGGGCCACCGTGACAATCGCGGTGGTCACATCTGGCTGTGGCGCAGAGCACCAAGGCGGAGTAGGACATGCATGAGATGCGGGGCCTGGGCAGCTCCTCCCGGTCACCAGTGATCGGATCCCAGACAACGAAGTTGCCCAACATCTCCTTTTGGAGGAGAACGCGGCCGTGGCGGCAGTCGAGGGCGGCCCGACTGCGGCAGTCGAACGCCGCTCTGGAGAAGGGGGAGGCCGCCGTGGTGGGGACGAAACGGGGCTCGGGTGTGGCGCCGTAGAACTCGTTGAAGAAGCCGAGCAGTGGAGGGGTTGGGTGGAAGCGGCGGTACCGGCGGAGGAAGGCGGGGTCGGAGATGATTCGCCGCCACGCCTTGCAGACGAGGGAGGCGCGGACGAGGACCGCGGGCTCGTCCGGCGGGAGGCGGAGGAGAATATCGGCGATGGTGTCGTCCATCAGCTCCGGCGGCGCCCGCGGACTCGCCATGGCGCGCCCGTGCTCCGGGAGGCAGATCGGAATCGATTGGGGTGGGGGAAGAGCAAGCGAGAGGAAGACGACGCTGTGGAGTGGGCTGGCCGCGAGAAGAAGCGGCCCACTGGGCCACTGCTTGCTTTGGGCCTTTTTTTGCGATCATGCTTGGTTTGGGTCTGGACTCCGGGTCCCACCAGCTTGGTCGTGGCAGCCCAACCCAGAAGCGATGGCCCGCGGGCTGCGCACCTGCGCCTCCATCTCCTCCACGCCGCAGCCTGACAGCATGAAATCTGCAAGGTTCAGCTGATGATTTGGTTTCCACAAAAAAAAAAGTGATGACTTGATTGTGAAATTCTTTGTTATACCATCTAAATTGACTAACACGCAATGTGAATTGCAAAACAGCTATTGGTCCTGTTTGGAACAGCTTAACTTTAGCTTATGGTCAAAATAAGCTGAAACTATAAGTCAAACGGCACATTTTTTTGCAGCTTTTTTTGGCCACGCTTATCCCCACCGCCCCCATTTATACTAAAACACAGAAGCTTGTTCAGACTTACTTCTCAAATAAGCGCTATTTTCATATACAGCTTATCTGAGAGCGCTTCTCACATGCGTTGTTCCAAATAGGACCATTGTTTGACACAGGTCGGGATTTGGTAATATATTCAATTAGCAAGATCAAGGATATCGATTGAATATTATGAGTTGCATCAATGTTTCCGGTTATCGTGGAATACTCATGTGAAACCCTTGTTCCTTCAGTTTTATCATGAGAGTTGGCAATGATAAATCCTTTTTCTTTGAAAAAAGATATTGCTGAACCATGTGTGTATCTGCATGTTTCATTATGAAATATTATTGTTTTTTATCTTCAACTATCCATTCTGCATACTAGTTGTGTTTTGGAGCAGCTGAAAAGTTACAACAGGGATATGATAATCAGCCTGTCGACTGGTAGATTTGTAGAAATGATAATGCCTGGAGTGGAGATTCAGAAGCTGCAGAGCGACATGACAAATCCTGCTGCTTTGCAGTTACGGGCGTACGTCCTGTAGTTCTTCTTTCCTGACTTAATTGAGATTGGTATACACAGCTGAAAACATTGTAACAAGTGTAATGCATGTCATCATGGCATAATTTCTTATGTGACCATTGCTCCTAGAAAAAAAAAATGAGAGAGAAACGTGACTTACGCAATGGTATGTGAGTACGTGACTCATAACATGCTATGTACATTTCTCCACTATATGTTCTCCAATGCAAATAAAAACCATGGCATGTCATGTATGTGACCCTTTTTATTATATCATGACTCAAAAAAGAAACATGGCATATGAAAGTTATATTTTTAAGATATATTTTATTCTATAGTATGTATGTGATAATCATTTAGAAAGATATGTATAGTATTTTTATTTTTCAAAGATATTCATACGGTGGGATAAATCTACACCGGATTTTGCTTCAAGCCTAATAAAACAAGATTTAGATCTGGGTTTGACTTTCTCGATTCCAACTGCATGACTGCATGCAGAGCACTACAACCGACTCCACACTTTCTATCTTTAATTAATTATTTTTAAAAATAAACGGTTAAGATATATTTAACCTCTTACCTTGTCAGAGGTAAGAGAGAGTACCTTAGTAAGGCCCTACACAGTTTTAGCACAAAACTTCCATCGCTATGAGTAGATTATTATGAAGCTCTTGGTCCTTCAATATTTAATAAGATTGTGAGAATGATTGGTGAACCTCTTTTATCTGCATGAACATATAAAGTATTATTGAAGAGCTGCAAGGAATCAGGTGTATCTACATCGTATATCCTGAAGTATAATTGTTCCTCTTCAACTGTCTCCATTCTGCAATTTGTGGAGCAGCTGGAAGTGTAAAATGGAAATACAATCAAAGCTAGTCTGATTGATCAGATGTAGAATGGTAATAACAAAATCCTACCACTTGGTACTATGATTGTTTAAATTCGGAATACTTGCATATGAAACTGAAGAAGAGTGTAACATAAATTCAGATAATCTTGTGTATGCTGAGTTTCTCCTACATACTTAAATTTGGCTTCCATTCAACTTTCCGCTTCAAACTGCGATGCAAAAATAGAATAATAGCATAAATTCATGAAAGTTGTCCCAAGAATATGATAGAAACAATATCGATTTGTCATAGATTGCGGGGCAACCCAAGTAAAATGGGCTATGATGACTACACAAGGCACGGAACAACATATAAAGTGGAAAAATCTATGAGATTTATCATAGATTGCACAAATTACATCTAACCCTGCCTATACGTAGTGAGCCTGGGATGCGCAAACATGTCATAGAAAGACCACAAACTTTGTAATAGATTGCATAATTACCTACAACGAAATTGACACTCGAAGGCTGCTTTCCAAGTGTTGACTTTCCCTTTCGGTCATGAGCATGGCCCCGGACGTGTCCTACAAGATGCCAAAACTTGCAGAGATAAGCTTCCCACATATGTATTGCGCCAAATATTGTGAACATGCTTGTGAATCACAGATCTACTGAGAAAAAGATAGCTTTCTATTACATCTAATTGAACAGCACGTCGTCTGCGATTGCCAGCGCCAGAGACACCAACTTGGTCGTGCTCCACGGCCACGGGCACGCACTATGACTTGAAACGAGGTGATGATCTTGTTGGGCGTGGTACCGAATCCTTGCTTGCCGAAGATAGCCTACGCTTCTTAAGAGGCATGAAGTCGTGCATGGAATCTTCAGATGAAGGTGTGGGAGGACCTGAAGCAGCCGGTGGTATAGGCGTGCGGCGTTTGGTATAGGATCCGAGCAGGGGCTGAAGCATTGTGGGTTTGATCGTGCAGGGTTGGGCCTCCAGGCCGCACTCCGGCCGACGCTTCTTGGCACCTACACCGGCCGCAGAGTCGACTCCGACGGGTCGAATCTTGGAAGCGGTACTCTTCTGACCGCCATCGGTGCATCCCCCCAACGCAGGTGAGTGATTCTTCAAAAATTGGGTTGGGTCCTCGTCCGCCTGAAGCTTGGTCACCACCGCGACAGGGATCGCCCATACCAGGGCCGCGTACCGGGTTACGGTCGCCGCTGGCCTTGTGGCCTCCGTCGAAGTCATCGCACCGTCGCTGCCGGCGGTTCGCGGCCACGGCACCCATTGGCTCGGCCGGGTGAATGCCCGCGTCCACCGCGATTCAGGACGCCACCGAGGCGGTCATCTCCACCCCCACCACCATCGTCGCCGCCGGATTCTTGCATTCACATGGTGTTGACGGTCAAATTGGGCCTTGGGCCAAACCGGTCTGACCGGTTTGCCAAACCGGTCAGACCGGTTTGCTTCTGTAATTCGAGTAGGATTAGGATTCCGAGTTTTAGTCCCATATTGTAACCTATTCGAAAGGGGTAAGACTTCCCCGGCCTATAAATATAAAGGCTAAGGCCGATTGAGATGGATTCCCAATCGAATCAAACACTTTATCTTCTATTTTTTGTCTCTCAAACCCTAATCCTTTTCCAACCCCATATTCTGTTCTTTGCTCGTCTCTACGGCGTTCAAAGGCGTTCTAGGTGGCCTGCCGACCCTAGAGCAACCCTAGATTGCTCGAGCTCCGACGGGGTCCCTCCCGAGCTTGGGTTTCTAGGTCTTCACGACCTCCCGACAGAAAACGGTCAGACCGGTTCTGTAAACCGGTCAGACCGGTTTTCCCCGGGGAGATCAGGAGTTGGCCGTTGTGACGGCCGTGCTGCACGTTTGATCAATCTCGAGTTTGTTGGCGCGTTTTCGTGTCAACATACTTTTTGGCGACTCCGCTGGGGAAGATTAATCTGGTGCCAAAACCGATTCAATCTACTCCGGATATGTCTGGATCAAAGTGCGACCTTGACAAAGATAACATCATCACCGCGACGATGGAAGAACTCACGGACGAGGAGCGAAAGCGATATTTGATTGCTGAGGAGCACTTCATGGCGCAATTCTTGAAGGGCTTCAAGAAAGATCACGGTGGTCTTGTCAAGAGAGTAGAGGAATTCGTCATGCCGGCTTTCAAGTTGGCAGATGATCACGTCGAAGAGATTCCAAAGGTAACGGGCGAATCCTCTAATTTAATGCAGCAAATTACTCGCATGATGGATGATAGATTACTTGCTGCACAAACTGCTACTAGTGAATTAATTGCTAGTATGACTGGTAATTCTGATAAAAATAAAATTAATTTAGAATCTAATGAATTACCTAGCCCATCAGGCGTGCCAGAACATGTTTTAGATTCTAATTTAGGCATGCCGGTGAATTTTTATGCGGGACAAACACCTGACCCTGGTTCGGTCTACGAACCGGTCAGACCGGTTTGTACAACCGGTCAGACTGGTTTGGCCCCCTCTGGTGGTCAGACCGGTTCTTTGGGTGCAGGAGCATCTGGAGCGATGGTTTTATCTAATACATCTACTTCTGGTCCTGTTTACACTATTCCACGCACCACGGGAAGTATACCCCATGGATCTGGCACGTTTCATGCGCCGATTCCGAGTACTTCTCAGAATACGATGTATGGTGTTCCCTGCGTTCCACATAACAGAGGTGATGAGAAATATCAAGCCGAGTTAGCTAAGTTTAAAGAAGACATAGCTAATACACTTAGAGCAAAACTCGGGCTTGAATTGGGTAGTGCACGCTTATATCAGAAACCGTATCCGCCTGAATTTGATTTGGTTCCTTATCCTAATGGTTGGCGTGTTCCTGATTTTATTAAATTCAGTGGTGAAGATAATAGAACTCCTTGGGAACACATTAGTCAATATATTTTGCAATTAGGAGAGGCATCATTTTATGAGGCATTGCGTATACGGTTGTTCTCATTATCTTTAACTGGAACTGCCTTTTCATGGTTTTCTTCGCTTGCTCCAAATTCTATTCATAATTGGACTCAATTGGAGCGAAAATTTCATGATCACTTCTTTAGCGGAGAAAACGAGGCAAAATTATCTGATTTAACATCGGTTAAACAAAGCCGTGAGGAATCGGTTCTTGAATACTTTAAAAGATTTAAGGATGTTAAGAACCGATGCTTTAATATCACTGTTTCTGAAAAGGATTTAGCAGATTTAGCTTTTGCAGGCTTACGGTCTAATTACAAGGAAAAATTAGAAGGTTCTGATTTCCTTACTATTAATCACTTGCAAATGAAAGCTATGAGTCTAGAGCTTAAGTTTAAAAATTCGAAAGAATCTGCTAAACCCCATCGTTCGAACGTGCATATTGTTGATAATGATTCTGATAGTTCGGATGATGATAAAGAAATTTATGCCGCCGAATTTGTTTGGTCATCAAAAAGTAAACCTAGTTCTTGTCCTTCATTAAAGCCGATTCAGAAAAATCGGCAGGAAGAAAAATTTACTTTTGATGTAGCCAAATGTGATCGTGTTTTTTATGAATTGCTTAAGAATGGCTTTATTAAACTTTCTCATGCAATTCCACCATCCGATCAGTTGAAAAATCGTGCATATTGCAAGTGGCATAACTCTTTTTCTCATGCAACCAACGATTGCAATGTTTTTCGACGACAGGTACAATCGGCCCTTAATGAAGGTCGATTGGTGCTCGCTGAAATGCAAGTTGACAAGACTCCTTTCCCTGTTCATACCTTGGATGTAAACACCAAGATGCTGATTCGGCCGGAACAAGCCGATGGAGCTAAGGGTAAGAATGTGGTGATTGGAGATCCAAGACCGGAAAAAGTTGATGACAAAATTCCGGTCAGAACAGTGATGATTGGGAGAACTCTGGATGGAAAAGAGTCTCTGAAGATTACTATTAACACATCAAGGCCCGGGGGGC
This sequence comes from Echinochloa phyllopogon, assembly GCA_033239725.1. Taxonomy (NCBI): domain Eukaryota; kingdom Viridiplantae; phylum Streptophyta; class Magnoliopsida; order Poales; family Poaceae; genus Echinochloa; species Echinochloa phyllopogon. Next base: position 32,765,472 of record BTCW01000008.1, on the reverse strand, counting down.
AAGGAAGTTCTTTGGAAGAGAATCGGTCTGCTAGCCAGGCGAAACCGGTCAGACCGGTTTCCCAAACCGGTCAGACCGGTTTGTCTCCAGACCGTCCAAGAACTTTCAAGCCTAAGCACCCGGAAGTGGGTACTTGGAAATTCAATGAGCCAAAGATTCAAGGGAGGGTTCTGAAGCAAGGACCTATATTCTCTCAGCTCATGAACAAGTACACAAAGGCCGTTCAAGTTGATCGGCCAACAAAAAAGAGACAGAGGTCACCACAACATTTGATTGATCCTACAAGTTACAAGCGCCGTGGTGGTTCTGTACATGACCGATTGGGCTCATACCAATCAGGTTTTTTGACTGCACATCAAAGCGGTCAGACCGGTTTTATGAACCGGTCAGACCGGTTTCGGTCTGAGCAAAGAATTCATGTTCCTCCTAAGCAAGAATACCGTATCAAGGAGAAAAAGGAGGATGTGCAAGCCCAAGCCAATGAATTCATAAAAATTGGTGATATTCCAGTGGTTATGCAAGACTTGGGTAGAAAGCCGATAGTCATTGGAGATTCGGCTCCTGTTCCAGTCAAGAAGCCGATCATGGTTAATGATCATGAGGCTAGCAGTAGCAAGGGCGTGAAGAAAGTCTTTCAACCATGGTGGTGTCCTTCTGGGTTGACTCATACACAGAAGCGGAAACTACAGCGCTTGAGAAACAAAGAAAAAAGGGAACAGGAAGCTGAGAAGATGAGGGATGACTACTTCAACAACTACAGGCCTATGATCCCTCAGACCAAGATTTGGCAAGCTAAACCCGTTGTGCAATCAGCAGCACAACCGGTCAGACCGGTTTCTGAATCCGGTCAGACCGGTTTGGGTCAGCCGACCGCTGCAGAAGCGGTCAGACCGGTTTCTGAAACCGGTCAGACCGGTTTGATGACAGAAGCGGGGGCTGGTGCTTCTTCAACCATCGAAACTACTCCACCGATTCCTCCAGTGGTTGAAGATGAAGAGTTAGTTGATTTTGAGCCTTCTCCAGAGCGTGACAACATGGAAATTAATGTTGTCTATTTATCTTCTGATTATTGTGTGGTGCCGGAGGAGGAAATTTCTCATCTTCAACTTGGGCCGCGAGATGCTGTGTTTCAGAAGCCTAGTGAATCAGAAAATCATCTCAAAGCTTTGTATATGAGAGGGCACATCAACGGGAAGCCAATTTCTCGTATGTTGGTTGATGGTGGAGCTATTGTGAATCTCATGCCATACTCTCTCTACAAGAAGATTGGCGGGAAAGACGAAGAACTGATCAAGGCGAACATGACGGTCAGTGGAGTTGGTGGAGGTGATCCCATTGGTGCCAAGGGGGTGGCTTCTATGGAGTTGACCGTCGGGAGCAAGACTATTGCTACGGCTTTCTTTGTCTCCGAGGTGCAAGGTAACTTCAGTTTAATCCTTGGTCGAGATTGGATTCATGCAAATAAATGTATTCCATCTACCTTGCATCAATATCTCATTCCGTGGATCGGCAACGAAGTTGAGATTGTCCATGGTGACAATTCTTCCTTTGTTGCAACGGCCGATTCCGACTCTCTTAGTGCAAATGAGAAAGTCCAATGTTTGTCGGGCATGGATTTGACCGACTATGAGCTGATCAGTTGCACTAAGGATGGTTTTGTTCCTGCTACATTAAAGCCGATGGAAAATCGGTTGAATTACTTGCTGTAATTAATGAAGCAACAAAATCAACAGAGACAAACCGGTTAGACCGCTTCTGGAAACCGGTCAGACCGGTTTGGATCTGAACAGCGCCGATCAAGCCAAACCGGTCAGACCGCTTCTGGGAACCGGTCAGACCGGTTTGCGTCTGGACAGTGGCTTCAAGACCGAATTGATCATTATCGAGAACATTCGGCCGGTACGTTCGAAGCCATTGAAGATCTTGGTGATATGGATAAGCTGGGTCAAGGTTTTACATAAGCTGATCCTTTAGAAAAAATAGATATTGGTGATGGTACTATTCCTAGGCCTACTTTTGTAAACAAAAATTTATCGGCTGAGTTTAAAGCCGAATTAATAAATTTGTTGAAAGAGTATGTCGATTGTTTTGCTTGGGAGTACCGTGAGATGCCTGGTTTAAGTCGTGACTTAGTTGAGCATCGTTTACCAATAAAAGCCGGTTTTAGACCTTTTAAACAATCGGCTAGACGTTTTAATCCCGCTATTTATGACCGAATAAAAGAAGAGATTAATCGTTTATTAGATGCTGGTTTTATTCGGACTTGTCGTTATGCGGAGTGGATTTCTAATATTGTTCCCGTTGAAAAGAAAGATTCGGGAAAACTTAGAGTTTGTATTGATTTTAGAGATCTTAATAAAGCTACTCCAAAGGATTCATATCCCATGCCTATAGCCGATGTCTTAATCAATGAAGCTTCTGGACATCGTGTTGTTAGTTTCCTTGACGGTAATGCCGGATATAATCAAATCTTCATGGCCGAAGAGGATATGAACAAAACGGCCTTTCAATGTCCGAGATTTATTGGTTTATTTGAGTGGGTAGTTATGACCTTTGGATTAAAGAATGCCGGTGCAACTTATCAAAGAGCTATGAATTTAATCTTTCATGATTTACTTGGTGTTATTGTGGAAGTGTATATTGATGATATTGTAGTTAAATCGGATGGCTTGGATTCTCATTTAGCCGATTTAAGACTTGCTCTTGAAAGGATGCGACGGTATGGTTTAAAGATGAATCCACTCAAATGTGTTTTTGGTGTTTCGGCTGGAAAGTTTCTTGGGTTTGTTATTCATGAGAACGGCATAGAAGTTGATCCCAAGAGAATTGAAGCTATGAAGAAAGTCGAAGCTCCTACTTGCAAGAAGGATTTACAAAAGTTTCTAGGCAAGGTAAATTTCTTGAGAAGGTTTATAATTAACTTGTCTGGAAAGGTTGATGCTTTTACTCCTTTACTTCGGCTAAAGAATGAAGCCAATTTTACTTGGGGGGCAAAACAGCAAGAAGCTTTTGAGAAGATCAAAGAGTACTTGTCTTCACCACCGGTGCTTAGGGCGCCTAAGCGGGGAGTTCCGTTCAGACTTTATGTGGCGGCTGAAGATAGAACTATTGGAGCTGTTTTGACTCAAGAAATCGACAACAAAGAGTATGTGATTGCTTATGTAAGCCGACATCTCATCGATGCAGAAACAAGGTATACTTTCATTGAGAAGTTGTGTTTATCCTTGTATCATGCTTGTACTCAATTGAGGCATTATTTACTATCTAGCACTTGCATCGTGTTGTGTCAAACCGATGTAATTAAACATATGTTGCAAAAGCCGATTTCTAGCGGAAGAATCGGTAAGTGGGCTTATGCTTTAGTTGAGTATGATTTGGCTTGTGAACCTTTAAAATCAATGAAAGGCCAAATTGTAGCTGATTTTATTGTTGAACATCGGATAAATGATACTTGTGAGTTCGACGTCGGCTATGTTGCTTATACACCATGGAGATTATACTTTGATGGATCGGTTTGCAATGATGGACAAGGAATTGGAGCTGTTTTGATCTCTCCAAGTGGTGCCGTTTTTGAGTTTTCAAACCGATTGGAAGAAAAGCGAACCAATAATCAAGTTGAATATGAAGCTCTTCTATTTGGCTTGGAATTTTTGCAAGACATGGGAGTAAAACATGTTGGGGCTTTTGGTGATTCGCTCCTGGTGGTACAACAAGTATCAAAGGTATGCCAATGCTATAATGGTTCATTAAATGCATATCTTGATAGATGTCTCGATATCATTGCTTCTTTTGATGAATTTACTATCAAACATATTCCAAGAGAGGAGAATGGTAAGGCAAATACTCTGGCTCAGAAAGCATCTGGTTATATGGTTGCAAAGAAATATTTCTATCTCCAAAAACCGATGCAAACAAAGGCCGAGATTCTGGTTCTGGACGAACCGGTCACACCGGTTTCAGAAACCGGTCAGACCGGTTCTGAAAGCGGTCTGACCGCTTTGTCCCCTGACAGAAGCAAAAATGTTTTGGATAATGCTAATCAATCCAAAATTGAAGATCAGGATTGGAGAGTGCCTATTATTACTTATTTGAAAGATCCTGGTCGTGGTGCGGAAAGAAATATTCGGCGAACATCATTTAAATATGTTTTGCTTGACGATGAACTTTATCGTCGAAACGCCGAAGATTTGTTGTTGAAATGTCTTGATTTGGATCAGGCCAAAGTTGCCATGGGTGAGGTCCATGAAGGTATTTGTGGTACACATCAATCGGCTCCAAAGATGAAGTGGTTACTTAGACGAGCCGGTTTCTATTGGCCTACTATGATGGCGGATTGTTTCAAGTATTACAAGGGATGTGAAGAATGTCAGAAGTTTGGAAATTTACAACTTGTTCCTGCTGCATTGATGCATCCTATTATTAAGCCATGGCCGTTCCGAGGTTGGGAATTGGATTTTATTGGACAAATTAATCCTCCATCATCAAAAGGACATCGTTTCGTGTTGGTTGCCACTGATTATTTCACTAAGTGGACCGAAGCGATTCCTTTGAAGAATATGACGCACCGAGAGGTAATTGAGTTTGTTACACAAAATATTATTCATAGATTCGGTATTCCTCAAACTTTGACAACGGATCAAGGTACTTCCTTTATGTCTAAAGAAGTACGTGAATTTGCCGAATCCTATAGAATTAAATTGCTCAATTCATCTCCATATTACGCTCAGGCTAATGGACAAGCCGAGTCAAGTAACAAAACTTTGATCAAGTTAATTAAGAAAAAGATAGAAGATGGTCCTAAGCGGTGGCACGAAGTTTTATCCGAAGCATTATGGGCTCATCGTATATCTAGACATGGTGCTACTAAAGTTACTCCTTTTGAGCTTGTATATGGTCAAGAAGCCGTTTTACCTGTTGAGGTAAATCTGGACGCTTATAGGTTGGCTAAACAAAATGACCTTGATGCTGTTGATTACCACAATTTGATGTTGGACAATATTGATGAGGTAACCGACAAAAGATTGAAGGCTTTAAAGGAGATTGAGAAGGATAAGCTTCGGGTTGCTAAAGCTTACAACAAGAAGGTACGAGGCAAATATTTTCAAGTTGGTGAGCTTGTTTGGAAGACGATCTTGCCCATTGGAGCAAAAAGCAACAAGTTTGGTAAATTGTCGCCAAGTTGGGAAGGGCCTTATAAAGTTTTCAAAGTCATATTTGGGAATTCTTACATGTTAGAGACACTGAAGGGAGATCACTTGCCTAAGGCTATCAACGGGAGATATCTGAAGAAATTCTATCCAAGTGTTTGGCAAGATGCATGAAGATCGATGGCCGATATTTTGTTAATATCGCCCTTAGTATAAAACTTTTAGCTCCTGAGTCATATTTACTTGCTTTTTAGTTCTCAAGTTCACTAAAAATACAGGGGGGCATGTGTTGACGGTCAAATTGGGCCTTGGGCCAAACCGGTCTGACCGGTTTGCCAAACCGGTCAGACCGGTTTGCTTCTGTAATTCGAGTAGGATTAGGATTCCGAGTTTTAGTCCCATATTGTAACCTATTCGAAAGGGGTAAGACTTCCCCGGCCTATAAATATAAAGGCTAAGGCCGATTGAGATGGATTCACAATCGAATCAAACACTTTATCTTCTATTTTTTGTCTCTCAAACCCTAATCCTTTTCTAACCCCATATTCTGTTCTTTGCTCGTCTCTACGGCGTTCAAAGGCGTTCTAGGTGGCCTGCCGACCCTAGAGCAACCCTAGATTGCTCGAGCTCCGATGGGGTCCCTCCCGAGCTTGGGTTTCTAGGTCTTCACGACCTCCCGACAGAAAGCGGTCAGACCGGTTCTGTAAACCGGTCAGATCGGTTTTCCCCGGGGAGATCAGGAGTTGGCCGTTGTGACGGCCGTGCTGCACGTTTGATCAATCTCGAGTTTGTTGGCGCGTTTTCGTGTCAACACACGGGATCGTCACCGATGAACAGTGGAAAAAAAACTGGGGTGGGTTGGTGGAATCAGCCATAGAGTAAATGGCGAAAAGAACGAAAACCACCTACAAGATAAAAAAAGTTCAATGGTGCTGGAATTTCAAATATAAAAGTAATCGCCCCCCGCATGGTAGCTGCGGGAAAACGTTATAGGTGTCATAGAATGTATGCAAATATGTCATAAAAAGCATTGATTAGGATTATGAAATACGTTGTAGAAATATTATCACAGATATCCATGGTTATAAGAATATTTTACTGGATTCTGTATTTCACAGTCGTAGATAGCATTTCCATGTGTAGTAGAAACTAGTATTTCAGAGCTTTATCCAATAACTCTTCAAATTTTTTAGGCTGTTGGTCTATGTGATTTAGTAAAACTATGGGCTTATGAATGGTATTTGATGAAGCCGCATTTGCCTTCCTCTCGGTGTTATAACATACTTGAACAACTCGCATGCAGCAGCATAGATGTTGATTATAAGATTCTACGAAGAAAACACAAACCATCTATGAGGTTAGAAGATTCAAAATGTGTGGGGTAAAAAACACAGACGACGCGTCAGTGGTGGCGTACTGCCGCCCCCCTGCGTGGCAGGAGCAGTGCGTGTAGGGGGGGGGGTTCTTATTAGAAGTCCTAGGCATCTACGCCACGCTCTTCTTATAAATGTGCGAGCCACGTGGAAAACTTGCGCTCTTAGAAGATGACAAGCTCTTTCAATCAAGGTTTTTGAGTAGATCAGTTGTGGACCTCCTGATGACAGGTCACGCTCTGACATACGATGTACTCTATATAAGTCTAGAGCTGAGACATGCTTCATCAGGTGACCTATGAGATTATTTGTACTCTAGTGCCGAAACATAGCGTCAAATTCAATTCCGCCACCGAACTGGAACAAACTGCAACTATCGGTTTCTGCAATATGCCAACAGGCAGCTGAAATTTTAATTTAATTGGATCAACGGATTACTGATGGAATAAGCCCTTTGTCATAGGCAGCAGCTTGGCAGTAGCATGCATAAACAAGTTGACGCTGGCTTGAGATGTCATAAGTACAGCAAGTTCCTAATCTATGGCGGTTAAATCTCAACAATGGAAAAATGTAGTGTCCATGACGTAGTAAGTTTATAGTGAGTTTTTCCTAAAAATGTAACGTTCTGGACATGCCGACACTGCAAATTATTTGCTCCAACCTCCAGAAACATAGCAAACATAACAGAGACACTCGTGTAGCCATGTTCCACAAAACAGTGGAATTGGTCATGAAACAGGAAGATAATAATAAGGCAGTAGTACAAGTGGCGGTAGTCAGCTAATTATGCCACCGTTACTCTTTAATAAGATTCCCAACTAAATAAGTTTAAAGAAAAAAAGGTTTCTTTTAACGAATTGTAATCCATTTCACCTTAGCAGCTGCAATATAGATGGCTTCATGTAAAAAATACTACTAGTTCTAATGTTGGCTGTTTCCCTGATGTTACCGATTTTATTAAGGCCATATACTGTAGCGTTCACTCTTATCTGATGCATCAACACAGGAATATTATGATAACCTTGATGAAGTTCATTACAATGCAATCAATCACTGTTCATGGGCTTTTAGCTCAAGGTTTGAGTTCCATGTTTGTTGAAGTTTAAGACACATGTTCTTCAGTTTTTCATTCTGTGTGCAGCCTTATGTACTGAAACCAAAACATAAAGACACTATCCCCTCCGCCTCAAATTAAGGTCTTCTTGACTTTTCTAAATTCATGATTTTTGCTATGCTTCTAGACATAACTTATATCTAGATGCATAAGAAAACCAACATGCCTAGAAAAGTCAAAACAAACTATAATTTGGGACGGGGAAGAAGTAGTATTTTATAATTTCAGGGTTATGCTCTGAAAAGCTGAAATTACTGCTCCTTGCTTACAAGCCAAACCGAACATAAAATGAACATAAACACAATATAGAATATTTCTTTCAGAACGGGAAACACAGTTCTAATTGTCTGTGTCAAACACAACTCAACATGGAGCTCAACCAAGCAGAAATTAAAAAATAAAAGCCAGTTCTTAAACCATGATCATGATGAATCTATGAAAGAACCAGAATAGCCTTGATGATCGAAGAGATGAACGGAACCTTGTCCAAATTGAACAGCAGTGATTCAGTTTTCAAGAAAAATAATGTATAGTCAGTTCCTAGTAGCTGAAGCACAGATGGACCAAAAAATAACTCATGACTTCGAGAAATTGAAACCAAGTTTTGATTCACATTAGCAGATAATTTGATTTCAAGAATGCTAGTCGACCAAAACAACTGATACTAGTCTTTACAGAAACTCTATCAATAGGTATCAAAGTACTGGATGATGGATTTGTTGAATGTTCATAGAGGACAAAACTTTGGAAAGCATCAGCATCAGCACCTCAATTGTGTCGCAGAAGATCACTCAGTCGCCACTCGTCACTGGTGCAGGAAATCTTCCACTAGCAAATGATGAAAATAAACAAAGCATAAAGCTTATATATGTATTATGGAGCAGAAATCAAACTTGCAAGAGTATGAGGAGCAATGTACTCAACTATGAAGGTTTACATCCTTGGTATTGGGTTCTGATATTCAGATTGGTCCAAATCCATCAAACAAAACAATGATTCAAAGTATCCTAGGTAAATTTAATTTCTATACCATAAATAGTGCCTTTTATGTTCTCCTTACTTGTGTCTCGGAATATAAAGTTTGATCAAATATAATTATACAACTTATAGCATGAGTACCTAACCTTCTTTATGCCTTGTTGCTAAAAAACTAAAGTTAGTGTTAGAGTGCGCAGCGGAATCCGGCCCAACCCGCTATACCCACGGGTCGGCGGCCCATCATGCCCAGATCCACCGGAGCCACAACCAACCAAGGCCCAGGCCTAACTCAACCCAAAAGACTAGTCCGATAGGTGAGGGCTGCCCCCGTCTTATATGTTGTACTCCCCCACCATCAATTTTCGATGTGGGACTAAACCTAACAATCTCCCCCGTCACACATCGGGCCCAACTCTTCCATCACATACACCCCATGTGATCTTCCAGAAGACGTTATCCCAGGCCCCGAGTCCAACTCACCTCTCACAACACCCCGTGTGACCCTCCGGAGACGTTCACGGGCTCCCCCGTCACCATGTGACCTCTGAGATTTTCCAAGTTTCCCGACCTTCGGCTCTGATACCACTTGTTAGAGTGCGCAGCGGAATCCGGCCCAACCCGCTATACCCACGGGTCGGCGGCCCATAATGTCTAGATCCACCGGAGCCACAACCAACCAAGGCCCAGGCCTAACTCAACCCAAAAGACTAGTCCGATAGGCGAGGGCTGCCCCCGCCTTATATGTTGTACTCCCCCACCATGAATTATCGATGTGGGACTAAACCTAACAGTTAGAACTATTAATTAAATACTCACACGCCAAAATTCACTAAACATATGCCTTGTTTAGATGCCAATTTGGCACCCCAAATTTGTGAGTAGGGAAACCGAGGCGCACTGTAGCATTTCGTTTGTATGTGTGAAAAATTGTCCAAAAATTGATTAATTAGGCTCAAAATGTTCGTCTCGTAGAGTACAACAAAACTGTGCAATTAGTTTTTGATTTCATCTATATTTAGTACTCCATACATGCTATGACATTTTGATGTGATGTGAATCTTTTTTTTTGCATAGTGAATTTGGGGGTGCAAATTTGGGATCTAAACAAGGCCATAGAAAAGCAAGACAACTTGTACCTGGAATGTAGAAACAAGTGTAGAGAAAGCCGTAGTAAGACTTCTCCCTCTTGCACACCTTCCTTATCTGTAATGACTTGAGCTCAACGATGTAGAAGGCATCAACTGTTGTCACGACAATGACATTGGTCCCATCAACAAAGCCACTCAAATATGGTGCCAGATTGCAAACTGGGAGCAGCATCTTCAGATCGATGACCCTGTGATTTGTCCATTGGGCGTCTGTATCAGGGACCATATTTGTATCCATTGACCACAGATAGAGGCTGTAAGACTTCAAGACGGTGAATCCCAGCCAGCCGTTCTCCTCGGAAAGATAATGACGCCATCGTAACCAATCTCCATGTCAGGTAGTTCAATCATCGATAGACCTGGTGCGACCAGATCGTACCGCAAGATCTCATAGCTGAAGTCTCCAATGCAGTAGAGTGCGTCGCCCACATGTACGGCGGGCACAGTTTCAATGGTGAGGGTGCAAGTATTGGATGATATAGAATCGAGCTCGACGGAGGTATGTGCGCTCCACATGCCAGTCTCCGACGAGTAGAGACAGCCGTGCATCTGCCCATCATCGTCAGCACCCACCAAGGCTATGAGGAAGGGTCCCTTGTGGCACTGGCGATGATTGCGGCTGGCCCCTGCTGTGCAGAGTACAGCGGCATTGCAGTACAATGTCATGATATCAGGCAACTCCGAGAGGAGGCACCGATCACCAGTGATTGGGTCCCCAGTCTTGTAATTTTCGAGAAGGACGCGACTGTGGCGGCAGTCAAGCACTTGGCAGTCGCGCTGTTCAGCAACAGGTGGGCGGAATGACGAGGTGGGGACCAAGACTGCATCATTGCGGACGACGCCAAGGATGGGAGGCGTCCGATGGAATGTATGGTAGCGAGCAGGGAAACTAGGGTGGGCAAGGATGCCACGCCAAGGCCTGCAGACAGCAGAGGCACGGACAAGACATGCGGGATCATCGGGTGGGAGGCGGAGGACAATCTCGTCGATGGCGTCCTCCACAAGTTGCGGTGGGGAGCAGTGGAGCGTAGGGTGCACCTTATGGGGTGGTATCGTAGTACACCTGAGGTGATTGATGGGGAGGGGTGAGGTGCTGGCCAGATGGTTGGGCATTACATGTTTGTGCTGGAACAGCTTGACGGTGAGACTCTGCAACGATGGATGCCATGGTTAGGTTTGTAGGCCCAAATCATTAGCATGGACATATATGTAAGGGTTTTAACATAATATAGCATTGCCATTAACAAACAGGAGAAAACCAGTATCACTTTCATCACATATATAACATCAAGAGCAAGCACAATCTCAAAATCACGGAGATGGGTTTATGCATATTTTTTACCGCAACAGGAGCAGTGGAAGCATGCCAATAAAAGCAGATTTAAAATCCTGTGTAACAAAGAACTTTTGTTAACCATCAGAATCCCATGAAAATGAAGCATAAATAGAAATCCAGTGTTTTACCTTCAAACAAAACAAATAGTTCATCAAGTCAGGGGGTGTACATTTGAGATGGGAAGTGTGAGGGATCTGTTGACTTTTGAGACTCTAGGGTTAAGCGGTGAGTAAATCAAGTGCAAACGAAAAGGGAAGGGAGAAATCACTTGCCTGTGTGCACGGATACCTCGAGAGATCTCTACTGCAAAATAAAGAGCATAGAGAGAGGAGGTTAGTGTCTTAGAGATTCAACGAGAAGATAGTCGGGGAGGAAGAGGAGAGGAATCTGAGAGGAAAGGAAAGATCTACCTGGCCGAGGGAGAGAGTGGTGAGTGGTTGACTGGGAATGGCGGCTGTAAGGATATATGGGTGGAAACTTTCCATATCTCGGGAGCCAGGCTGGGGAGGCCTTTTGCACCCCGAGGCCTGGCCCAAATGCTATTTCAGCCAATTAATTAAGCCTATGTTGCATCTTGGGGGCCTGGTTAGGCAAAATCCAAGGAACCAACATCACATATTAGCTACACTATGTGTGTGGGGGAGGGGGGCGCTACTAGGAGCAGCACATGCGAGTTCGTGGTGCGATGTTGCAGAAGCATTCTCGATGTTGCGGCTACGCCTCCATGCATAAATTTGCTTGGGGCTAGGGGCCCACATATTTTTTTTATATAGAAGCCCATATATAGTTTTGACAGACGCAAGCCCATATCCGCGGGGATCGGGCTCCGGCTTGGGGAAGGGAGAGGCTGCCGCCATGGGGATGAAGCGGGCGATGGAGTTGCTGCCGCAGTCGAGGTTGTGGAAGAAGCCGAGCAGGCGTGGCACCCGGTGGAACTCGCAGTGGCGGACGTGGAAGCCGGGGTCGGAGATGATGCCACGCCAGAGCTTGCAGACGAGGGAGGCGCGCACGAGGCATGCAGAGTCGTCGGGAGGGAGGCGGAGGACGATCTCGCCGATGAGGTCCGCCGTCAGGTCCGGCGGCTAGCGGGGCGCCGCCATGGCCTTGGCGCCGGTGGGTGGGCGGCGGAGAGGCGAGGGTTTAGGTGGGGATTGGGAAACGGCGAGCGAGAGGAAGGAGGAGAAGACGGGAAGGAAGGTGGTCGAGTGCGTAGTTCTCTACTCCTCTAGTTGGTTGGGTTCAAAATTTGAGAACTTTTGTTCAGACTTCAAAAAATACTCGGTTCATTGTTCTTTCGTCTGGTTCAAAATTTGAGCACTTGGCCTGTTCAGAGTTGAAAAATACTCTGTTCATTGTTCTTTAGTTCTTTGCATTGCACATACTAGGTACCATGTTCGAGTCTGTTACAACTTACAACCACAACCAGGTTGCACATGAGCATCGCCCGCACACTCGATCTGCTGCCAATCACCAAGCCTCTGTTCAAGATGCTCTGCTTATTTGTTCTTTGGTTCTTCACATGCAACCTTAATTAGGACAGAGCCCTAAAGACCACAGTAGTTTTCAGTTTCAGGAGTGTAATTAAAATGACTGAAATGCGGCTTAAGAAACCTTTTTTAATCTATTAAACTTTAGCTGTACATCAGTACATAAAAACGACCGGGGGTTGTCTCAATCAGAACTGGATTATAGCTTATCCGAAACATAAGCGTGAACATTCTTACTGGAAACATAAATCATGATCACCGATGAGTTCTACAACCGAAATTGGCAGTCATTGTTTCATATTGGGAACCTAGCTTGTCCAGATGAACTAAAACTGAACCAAAACTGGCTCTCGTGATTCATTTTCAAGAAAACTAACGTACATTCAGATAGTGGCTGCACCAAGAATATACAGGAAAATGACCAGAGCTGAAATAGTACACTGATATACAGTTGCTGACATTATAATTCCATTTCCTTCGATAAAAAACATTATAATTCCACAATATTTCAGCTTCATATACTAGTCCCAGTTAAGTTCAGACAAGAGGGTCAAGAACAGCCGAGCACAGCAGGATACGGCTGTAAACACAAAGCAACTCACACTGCTGGTTAGTCAATTTGATAAATGAAAAAAATTCACAATCAGACCATCAACTGAAGAATTTCAGATTTCATAATGTGTTGCTGTGCCAATGTATGCAGCATACATACAACATGCCTCTTTCAGATGGACTTTGAAGCGCTAATCCAACGGGACGCTGTCACAGTTAGTTAGGCCATTTTCATCTACCAGAACAAAGCAAGTGCTCACCAGAAGATGCATTCTAGTGTTGCATCAACAAACAATGGAGCAACCAAGCTCCCACAGACCAATGATTTGAAGGTAAAATCGGTAGCAATCCCACTGATGAGCAACCTTGTTCAAATAAACTATATTTAATTTCAACATTTCCAGTTCCAAGTGCATTCCTGAAAAGGCTAAACCAATAAGCTTCCGTGAAAATTGCCAACACAAGATTCATAGCTACCATTTCACAACTAAAAATATTCAGTGCTTTGTTCACCAACTAGACGATTTGCATTATTGTATTGCTAGGCTCTTTGTAATGTTTTGCTTAAACAGAATACCAGGAACTTTGGTAAAAAAAAACACGAACTGAATGAAGCATCTTTGGGGGAGTGCAATATACTAGATAATCAGCTGGAAATAATTCAAAGCCTCACATTTATCAGTAAGGACATCGACCCAGATTCAGCACTTCATTCTGTAGAGCTGTGTCAATGTGTGTGACTGCCTACATATATGGTGCCTTCTTTCTCAAATATTAATTTCGAGGAATTACTGTGCAACACAGAAATACCAGGAACGCCGCTGGAACAGCTAATTAGTCTCCTGTTTTTAACTGTAGGCAGAAATCAAGCTACGTGTCACACCTGGTTTTAGGAATAAAACCAGATGCATCTCATATGTGCGCCAGGATCAAGTTTACACACATATGGTAGACGTCACAAGTGAATATCCATAACCATGCATACGAAAGAGTATTAAAGTATATTTATTACAATCTCAAAGTTGACACAAATGTCATAGCGGAAGACTTAAATAAACGTTTAACTAAACGAAACGAGATAACTCCATCTCTGAAGGACTCGCCTAGAATTCCTCAAACTCAGTAGTATAATCCTCAAAATTCTCCCAATCTGAGCAACAGTCCGAGTGTGGTCGATGCAATATAAATAAACAAGCGTGAGCACATGTCGTACTCAGCAAAGTATGGAAATAAATGACCTGCTAGGCTTTATAAAGTGGAAGGCTGAAAGGATAGCTGCATTAAGCACTTTTAGTTGGTCAAGTTTTATTAAGCATCTATTTACTAGCAAATATAAGTATATACCAACCACAATTAAATGATAACATAAACCCATCAAATTCAGGTAACCACAATTTAGATCATATTCTAATAGATTACTCATGTGAGGGTCCAGGCCGCTCATGACCGTGAGCACGGCTGTTATAACAGTTTTACACTCTGCAGAGGTTGTACACATTCACCATAAGCCGTGATTCCCATTGCCCAAAAGCATGTACCCTTCCCACACCACGTGGACCGAATACTGGGTTTCACTATGAGACCTTTACAAAGATACTCTAATAAGTCATAGTTCGCTAAGGCTTCCGGTTCAGGAACAAAGCATAACCCTCCCTAGTGAGTCGCGTATCTTAGCAAAGCCTACCGCTCAAGAGGACCGGGCTATACGTCATCAACCGCCGCACCTCTTGCCCCTTTCGGGTAAAACTATCCCAAACTAGAATACCTAATTAGTCAGTCAAAGCCAGAGCCACATAGCACTTATGGTTGCACTGTTTTCCTGGATGGTCGCTCCATGTTCCAATTAAAAGATGTGATCTTGTCATTATTTAATTAAAAGATAATAATGGAACATAGAGTAGGGGTTTCATTAGACCAATCCCAGTTGAGAAACTAAGCATCATCTACCAGTCAAATTAATTTAATGACCCAGCTGCAAGGCATGGTAAAACAGACTAGGAAATCCTTAATGGGACCCAGCAATATTAATGCAAGCGATAAATAAACGGTGTAATTAAAATGCATGTCATTTAGGTACAAACGGGCATGATCAAGGAATACTTGCCTTCTTCCCAACCCTGCTGCTGCTCAAACTCTTCAACACCTGGTTCTTCAAACACTTCCTCGAACGGCGCGTTTCCTATACGCATCACACGAACACATACAAGAAAATAATACAATAAATAAGAAACAGTACACCAAACAATTCTAACAGAATAAAACAACAGCACAAAACTAATCTACGCGTTACTACGAACGCGTGAGCGCGAGAATCACTAAAATCGGAGTTAAAACGCAAAAGATATGGCTTTTCTAAGGTTCAGGGACTTGCTGGCAAAGTTTTAAAACTTCCAGGGGCTTAACTGCGAAAATCCGAGGGCTAAAACATAATTTTGTATAAAACTACGGGGGTTTTCATGTAAAAAGGTAGAACTTGGACCTCAGGCGCAATTTTAAAACATGCAGGGGCTAAACCGAAAGAAAAATGACCTAAATTGAATTATTTTTGAACTGGCTAGAACCGCGGGTTGATTTTGAAAACTTGGAGGGCTTCTTTGCAAACTTCTCTAGGTTGACCGGTAAGGGATATCTTTGACTCAGGGCTCAGGACAAACTCGGCCGTTGGATCTCGATCGAACGGTCCGGGATCGATCGGGCGAAGGGGAACGCCGGCGAAATGGTCGACGACGGCGGCGCGACGCGAGCGCGGCGGCGCTTCGCCGGAGCGGCGCGGAAATCGGGCTAAAGGCCACCAAAACAGACGCGGCTTGATCCTAGAGGCTCGGGACGAGACGACGAGCTCACCCGATGGGTTCTTGGCAGTGGAAGGGGAACACAGTGGCCGGCCGGCGACGAGCTGCGGAACCGAACTCCGGTGAGCACGGGCGACGGCCAAAACAGGGGGGAAAACGACGGAACTTGCTCGGGCGGCCTCGTTACCTTCACGCGATGCTGTCCGGAAGATCAATTCGAGCGGAATTGCGACCCGGGTGGAGATCGATGGCGCGGCGGCGGAGCTCAACTCGGCGGCGGCGGCGCGGGTGCTCTAGGGCTTTGTGAGGGTTGTTGGCGCGCGCGAAAAGAGCGGGGGAGAGGGTGGAGCCACGACGCGCGAGTAAGAGGGGGGCTGGGCCCTCGACGTGCGCGCCCGACCGTTGTCGGACCCGAGCTCCAAGCTCGGTCGGACTCGAGTCCGACTCGAGGACGACGGCTCCGACAGGCGGGGCCCGCCTGGCAGCGAGCTGAGCGGGAGGAGGAAAGCGGGCCGATGCGGAAGACTTGGGCCGCGTGGAAGACTTGGGCCGGGAGAAGAGAAGCGGCCCAAAACGACAGGCCGACCGTCCCAGAGAAAGAATTGAGGGGGCAAACCTGGACCGGCCAAGAGTTGGAGGGGCGAAAGCAGACTCGACAGAAAACAACTATTCTAAACATCAAACAAATTCAAATTAAATTCGAATTTAAACAGAATTTAAATTTCAACTTAATTGAACAGCAAGCAAAAGACAAATGCAACAGCATGAATGCATCAACAACTTATTTTGACTAAAATTATTTAATATGATATTTAAATTGATAAAAAGACTAGAAATTCCAATTAAACCATAGAAAATTTATTTAGGCCTTAATAAATCCTAAAAAATTCAGAATGTTGCTACAATTTAATTGTGATGAATTTTAGGGTGTTACACTACAGTATCCACAGACAGAGTGGAGAAGGCAACCCCCACAATCCACTATAATGAAGCTCAAAACTAGCTGTGAACCAACACAATAACTTGTGTTAAGAAAGTGAACTCTATGTGACAACTTCCAATTCAGTTGTCAATGTAATTTTAATTCTAACATCCAATAAACTTGACAGGAAGAGCATTAGGTTCGTTCATAACAGACCAGTGCTACATTTATGTCAATGTCATATATATTCCAGCATCCGTGTAGTAAGCGGGAGTGTCAAGTAGTCAGTGATCCATTTTTCATGAACATAACTGAACCAAAATCGGCACACCTTCAGATAGCGGCTGCGCGAAATTACACTGCAACATAGTTGTTGATGGTACACTTCTACATTGTTTCAGCTTTGAGCATATGCAAGTCTCAATTAAGTTTATTTAAGAGGAATCAAGAACAGGATAGGACCGTAACTAAAAAGGGGCAGGCTTTGTCATCATCACTCTGCAACAGATAAATCTCCAGTTCACTTTAACTTGACAGCTATTCCACAACCACAACTAGGATGCACGGTCTACATAGTGTATTTGAAGAATGATAATATTTCAAGATAAAACATGCAGATACACATGGCTTCCAGCAAAAGCGGGAGGATTTCATTGAACAAGGCAAGCTGGGACATGCTGGAACCATTTTAGTCTTTCAGAACAAGGCAAGCAGTTGCCATCAGATGCATTCTAGTTTTGTACAAACAAAGAATGAAGCAAAATAGCTCAAAAAGTGCAACAATATGAAGCTTAAGTATGTACACCATCCCACCGATGAGCATCCTTGCTATAGAAACCGCACTTGAGTTTAACACTTTCTGTTCCAAGTGCATTTCTGAAAAGACTGAAATGTCTATCCTTGTTAACTAAGCTGAAGCAATCAGATTTAACTTTCAGTTAAAACCACAATAAAATTTCAGTTCCGAGTGGACTCAGCAACCATCAATATAACACTAACGAAACTTAGATTAGCTCTAAACCTCAAACACTCTTCATTAATGATCTTAAACAACTAGTAAGGGAAGAACATAAGAACTGGCGATGGTGGCTTACACTGCTATGCTACAACGACAAAACAGCAAAGCTTTTTAGTACCAAGCAAGTTGGGGTAGGCTTGGGCATGTTGGCTGAGAGTAGAAGAAATTACTAACCAATATTCCAAAGCATTAGCCCTGCCAAAAGTCACCAGCAACAGATTGTTGGATACAAGCCAGGTCTCTCACTACTGATTAATTAGTATCCACTGGCAATGGCAATTTGCCGCAAGCACAACCTGGAAAGTACCAAGCATAAAACATTTACAACATACTAACAAAAGAACACTAAAACCAAAATATTAGATCATCAGCATGCAGTTGATGAAAATAAAGAAAATCAAGTGCTTCCTAATTGTATCTTGCCAATGTAAAAAATTATCCTTAGAAGGTCTCCCATGACCAAAAGAACTATAGATTTGATGTTGCATTGTCCGGCATACAGTTTTCAAACAAAATATCATTTATTCATAAATTAACATGTACAAATCAGAACAACTAATTTTTCAAATGCAATAATGTTTCTCTGCTGGCAATAACAATTTTCTGCTAGTACAAATCTGAAACTACCTAGCCAAAAAGTCTAAAAGGGTATATATACAATTATTTTAGGATGAAATATCAGGGAATATTAAAAAATAGTAAATAACACACAACCTAAAGAACCACTGCTGAAGACGGACTAGTGGCTTATCTATACAATTCAAAATGTTTGCAAATTTGGGTTTTGCAGTGTGAGAAAATATTGGCAATAGCAAGAATTTTCCCCATGAGCAAGTTTGAACGTGACAAAAAAACATTATATTCAGTATTCTCGAGCACATATATCATTTATTTATGTTCAACTAACATTCTACATACTTTATCAAAAACAACTAACAGTCTACATATCAGTATCAGAAAATATATAGAGGCCGTAGAGTGCAGGGATTCAATTCATTTTCTCTCTACTCTTTCAACGGAACAAAACAAGCTACAATTTGCATATGCATTCTACTATTCTAATAGCAAAAATAGAGCACATAATAGCTCCTGTGGTCCAACAAAATGAAGCATAAATCTGTATGCAAATCCCAGGTAGAAACTGAACTAAAAATCCTTTTCAGTTCCAAATGTATTTCCAAATACAAAGAGCCTGAAACTGATATTGCTCCAGAAATGAAAATTGAGCTGCAGCACTATTTATCAAAACAAGTAATCGGCAACAAATACCTTGTTCAAGGTGCAACTGTTAAGTCATTGAAACAATATCCAAAAGACAAAACTGGAATTAATTTAAACTTGAAACATAACCCTCGCGATATAACAACCGAGTAGAGGTTCTATTATTGAAACTGAAACACTCTGATTCATTTTTCATCAAAATAAAGGCCCAAAAAGTTCAGTACCAAGTGCACGATGATGGCCTTAATTTTTGATAAATTAAACTTCAGAACAGGATAACAAAATTTCAATGCATCACCCCAACAGGATACAAACAGCAGCGAACAGAGCTTGATGGACTTGTAAATATTTGCCCACGAACTACTACAATTCAGATCGGTAGCGATTAATGTGTCGCTGCCAGAAATGGAAATATCCAATATGCTGTGAGCATATCAGCATAATCTGGAAAGTACACGCATAGATCACAGCATATATATATTTTTAAATGAAACAGTAGAGAGTGCCCAATCCTGCTAGTAGTTAATAGCTAAATTTGAGCATTTCAAATTGCATTCCCAACAACCCTCATCTAAGAAATGAAAATTGCAAGGAGAGAGAAACAAGACATAAATTAACTGCACAATAATAGTTTGTGTAGAACAAAGCAGTTCATGTACTTCCTTAGACCTGCCAATTTCAATTCTGGGACAAAATGGAAAGACAATTTTGACATGGACACTTAACCTTATAGAATAAAGCAAAGCAATATATAGCAGATGCACCCTAGAATTCCACAAAAAAAGAATCGAGAACATATATAACTCATAGCTCCAGTTCTGCAAAATGACCTTAAAACACTATATGTGGTCCAATTGACCAACAACCATCTGTACAGATACTTATGAACAATTTGAGCATTTTTCAGTTCCATGTGTAGTCCTCAAAATTTGTAATCAACATCCCCCGTTTTGGGAACAAAATTTAAACCAAAGCACACTGTTTTATTTTTCAGTAAAAAAAACCAATATAGTTCCAGTTCCCAGGAGAATTGTTAGCCATAAAAAAATAACCAAAGTTAGATTAAGTTTGCACCTTAAACATAGTCTTCAATCATGATCATAAGTCCACAACCAACTAGATAGCAGGTATATAAAGTCCATAACGGAACATGCATTGTGGCTTACACTTCCATATGTTAAACTACCGAACAAAAGATTAAACATATCAAAACATCAGCAGAGACAGCTTGATGGATTTGTAAATTGGCCAGACACTCTCATTCTTCGGGCACAGTGGTCAATTCCTCCGCTTGTAATGGCACTTTGATCGTAGCACAATCTGTAAAGTACCAAGCGTACAAGTCAGAAAGTGTACTACAGCACCATATACATAGTTCTTTGAGATGAAACAAGAGAGATGACCAACTATTTAGTAAAAGATATCAAAACTATTTGATCAACAGCTTGCAGTTAATTAAAAAATTGAACTATTTCTTATGGATATCTTGCCAATTTTACAAAACTTCCTTGACAAGTTGAATGTGAACACATGAGGTGTGATGTGGCATTGTTAGATATTCCGTTTTTAAAAGCAAAGGTATCATCCATTCCCACAACTAATACTAATATCTAATATCAGAAGTTCAGAACCACAGCCACTACATTGTCACAGTAAAATAATGTTTATACAGGGCATACAAGTTGAAATTGTCAACTTATGCATGAGCTAGAAGGCCGTAAAGAAATAGCTGGCGCTTCAGAGGTTCACAAAGCTGAGTTTTGTTATGTGAACATCTTGCCAATGTCAAGAATGATGTCCTTAACAGGTGAACCTGATGAAAATTAGTGTGCCACTACATTGTCAAACATTCAATCTAGCACGTGTCATTTCGCTCCATTCAAAAAATATCTACAAAATTAGTATCACAATGACATATAGAGACTGCACAATACAGGATTACAAGTAAGCAAAGGGCTGAGGCCGTACCTGGAGTGCAGAAGCTAATGAACGGGAAGATGGAGCTGGATTTTCTAGGCCCGCTTACCTTCTTTACCCGCTCTGAGTTTAGCTCAAATGTGAAGGTATCAACTTTTGTGCCAATGAAGAGAAGGGCAACACCCTCAGCAAAACCAATAACATTAGCTTGGTTAAAGCCTTTGTTCCTAGGCAATATTTTCTCAAGATCAATGACCCTCTGTTGTACCCATCCGGTAGAAACTCTCTCTGGATTCACCATCCTTGACCAAAGATAAAGTCTTGAATCCCTTACACCGGCGAGCCCCAATGAACCATCCTCATTTTGCATGAGGACTGGACCTTCTTTGTAGCACATGTCCGGCGGGTTGATCAAAGAAAAGCAATGCTTGACTAAATCATACTTCAGAATTCTACAGCCCCCCACAACTGTCCAGTAGATTCCATCTCCGATAAGGGCAGCACGCTCTATGACAGTGAAGGGTACACGGTCTAAGTGAGCAGAAGCCGGCTTGCCCCAGGCACGAGACTCCGATGAGTACACACACGCACGGATGCCGCTGCATCGGTCGTCTGTGGCCACACAGACGACGAGGAATGGGCCGCTGCGGCAGTCGTGGTGATTGCAGCCAGCCACTGCGCAGAGCACCACAGCAGAGTAGAAGGACAAGACGTCGGGCTCCTGCAGTTCCCACCAGCCATCGGTGATTGGATCCCACACAAGGAGGTTCCTGCTGCCTTTCTTCGTGAGGAGGACGCGGCAGTCGAGGACCGAGGAAGCTCGGGGCACGGATGCCCCCTCGGGTAATGGGGAGGCCGCCGTGGTGGAGACGAAGCAAGGGGAGGGGGCGAGCAGGCGGTTGTAGAAGAAGCCGAGCAGCGGGGCGCTTGGGTGGAAGGCGCGGTAGCGGCGGCGGAAGGCGGGGTCGGTGGCGACGCGGAACCAGAGGTCGCAGACGAGGGAGGCGCGGAAGAGGTGCGCGGACTCGTCCGGTGGGATGCGGAGGAGGATCTCACCGGCGACGTCGTGGATCAGCTCCGGCGGCAAGCGCGGCGGCGCCATAGGGGCCCCCACCAAGAGGCTAGGGTTTGGGGGGAAGTTGCAGCCAGCAGTACTGGCGATGGCGGCGAGTGGGAGCGAGAGAAGAGAAGACGATGAGTGAGGCGAGCAAGGCCAAAATGATTGGGGTGTAGTCAGCCACCGAAGGCCGCCATGGGCCAAAATGTTGAATTAGTCTAACGAGTCCCACAACGCGGCGGCTGCCAATTACCTCCTAGATAGGGCCCAGGATGTTTCCCGGCCCCAGCACGCCGCGCACGGGCCAAGCCTCGTCAACCGAGAAATTTCGGAACTTGGGCTCCAATTCGCAGCCCTTTTAGAATCTGACACTCGGTCCGTAGATCTTTCAAAATACAACTTCGAGGACGTGAATTCCTTTAGTTTGGGCGTTTTTCACCTCCAAGATTAGGTTGCTCACGGTGGAAATGGTGAGCTCAGCAATTGTTCACCGGAGGAAGGTGTTGAAGCGTGGCTACGTTGAGGGGTAAAGGGGAAGGTGCTCAACAAGCAGAATCTGTCCCTAAGAGTTCAGGCAAGGGGTAAAGCGTAAGCGATGGATTACTTGCTCTAAGAATCTGTCCCTCTCATCTTTCAGTGGCTTGAATATGGATGATGTTAGGAGATTTCAGTGGCTACAAGCATCAGAAAGCATGGACTTGGTTGGGATTGCCATTAGATGCACACAGTCATTAACATTTCTATCCAAGCCTGCAGCAGAATGTGCAATTGTCTAACTCGAGCTGGCTCGATTAGCTCACGAGCCAATTCGTTTATCATCAACACACATATATTTCTCATACAAAAAATATTTATGGCACACTAAAATAAAAAACAACTATTCTATACATATTTCAAGCTCAAAAATCAAATAGAAGCGATAGTAGTTCACAACATGATATCACGATAGCATAAATTATTCATGGCCACTACCATTCACCATTCAGATATCAGGAAATCAGACAAATAAAATACATGCTGGGCTATAGAGTATGGCTTGTTATAGCTCGCGAGCGGCTCGCGAGTTGGCTCGTCAACACACCGAGCTAAAACATTGGCCCAGCTCGTGAACAATTTAAAACGAGCCGAGCCACTAATGAGCCAAGTAGAGCGAGTTATCAAGCCACGAGTTTTTTGTCAGCCCTACTCCAAAGCATGCAGAATGAAGACAGTTCAGGAGGAAACGCTGGATTCTCAGTTCCTTGTAAACGTGCATTGAGCATTGAGCTGGATTCCTTTTAAATACTGAAGGGACCACGAGCTTCACAAACTTCACTTGAACAAGATTCTCGATGACATTGAGCCAAGAATGAATGTTGGATTAACCTTTCAGGAAAATAAAAACAGACTGATCGAGTATAATTTTAGTGCCGGGTGATGATTTGACTTTTTAAGAACCATACATTGGTGGAACTGCTAAAATATCTGTTGGTGTAAGAAATCACAAGGTGAGCACCGAACACTTGAATGCGAAATCTTTTGCTATTTTCTCATTATTCCTAAAGTATGTACAAAGGTCGCAATACCCCCAACTCACACTTTACACGTCTACCTCTATTAGACAACGGCCATCTGCTTGATCTCGGCAACCTTTCAAGGATCAACCGGGCTTTTGGGAAAACTTTGCAGGTGACCCCAACTAGGGTAAAGACCTTCCTGTAGGAGAAACAACACGGGACCTTTCCCGACTGTTGCCCGGGGGTTACTTTTGACTAAGAAATAATCCCCAACAATATGCATGCAAACGTGTTCGTCTAGTAGTATCTTGTTACCTTGTGTCCGTTTTTTCCACATAAAAATCTGTTTTTTCCTGGTATAGCTCACAATCATCTTTGTTCGGGAAGTTAAAAACATTAAAGAACCACAATATACGTTCAATTCCATGCATATTGATCAACCATCAAAGGTTAACTCCAAATCTCAAACACGGAAAGGATCAAAAACAACTAGGGAGGAATAATGTAAGGTCCATAACTGGTCTTGGTGATTTAAACTACAAGAAATTAAACTAAGAGACATCCAAGGCACAAGGTTCAACTTGATGGATTGCCGCTTGTGTACTTCCATACTCTGGGCACAGTAGTGATTAATTCATCTCCATTAGAGATAGCAATTTGCTTCTAGAAAAATCTGAAAAGTGCCAAGCATACAAGTTATAAATCCTTCCATAGCTCAGTATACATACGTCTTTGAGATGAAACGACATAGGTGGCCTACTTTTTAGCAAAATATATGTACGAACTAAAATATCAAAATAATAGATCAACAGAAGGAAGTGTCCACTATCAGAGAATCACACTACACCTTGACAAAGCAATAATGTGTTTACAACACATACAAGTTCAAAATTTTCCAAAGCTCAACTGAAGGAAATGTCCACTCCAACAGTTTACAAAGAGAGTAAATTATGCACAAGCTAGAAGGCCATAAATTCACAAAGTTGAGTTTTTTTTTATTTTTATGTGAGCACATCTTGCCAATGTCAAAATGATCCTTAACAGATGAACCTGACCAAAATTATGTATGAATCTGCATTGTCAAATATTAAATCTAGTACAGGTATCATTTATTTCCACTCAACAGAATCAGTAGAGCAGAACAATATATATATATATATATATATAAGCTGCAAAGTACACAGGTAAACAAACAGGTAAAGTGGGCTGGAGCCATACCTGGAGTGAAGAAGCTATTGAAGGGGAAGACAGCACATGAATCCCTAGGCCCATTAATAACCTTCCTCACACGCCCTGACTTTAGCTCAAATGTGAAGTCACCAACATCTGTGCTCACGAAGAAAATCCCGACATGCTCAGCAAAACCAAGCACCTCAGCTTCGGTACAGAGTTTACCAATAGGCGATATTTTCTCAATCTCAACGACCCTCCATTTTACCCATGCCGCTTCTTCTTCCTCTAGATCGGCCATTGTAGCGGACCAAAGCTCAAGTTGTGTACCCCTCACACCGGCAAACCCCAGCGAACCATCTTCATTTTGCATGAGAACTGGGTCGTCTCTGCACACGCTCGGAACCTTGATCGGAGAAAAGCAGCGCTCGACTAAATCATACTTGAGAAGTAAAGTGCAATACATCAAAGATTCATAGGTGCAGTACATTCCATCTCCGATAACGGCAGCACGCTTTTTGTTGAAGTCATATCCCTCGTCTAAGTCGTCTAAGTCATCATCATCAGACATATGAGGTGCGCCCCCGTCTAAGTCATCAGACACAACCGGTGTGCCCCAAGCACGAGCCTCCGATGAGTACACACACGCATGCAAGGTACTTTCCTGAGTGGCATTGCCCACACAGACCACGAGGAAAGGGCCGCCGTGGCAGTCATGGTGATCGCAGCCGGCGACGGCGCAGAGCACCACGGCGGAGTAGAATAGGTACCTGACGCCTGGCCTCTGTATCTCGTCCCAGTCGCCGGTGATTGGATCCCACACGATGAAGTTCCTGCTGCCCTTCTTCCTGAGGAGGACGCGGCCATGGCGGCAGTCGAGGACCCGCGAAGTGCAGCGGTCCTCGAACGCCGGCGGCAATGGGGAGGCCGCCGTGTTAGAGGTGGAGACGAAGCGAGGGTGGGAGTCGGTCTTGAGGTTGTAGAAGAAGCCGAGCAGCGGGGCGTCTCGGTGGAAGGCGCGGTAGTCGCGGAGGAAGGCAGTGTTGAAGACGATGCGGAGCCAGAGCTTGCAGACGAGGGAGGCGCGGAGGAGGTCCGCGGGCTCGTCCGGCGGGAGGCGGAGGAGGATCTCGGAAACGGCGTCGTCGTTGAGTTCCGGCGGCTGGCGCGGCGGCGCCATGGCGGCGACGAGACGAGAGAGAAGACACGGTTTGGCCAATCACAAGGCTTTCTTGGGTCTTGACAGGGCGCAAGACTGTGGGCCTCCGTTATTGATCTTATTGGACGTGAAAATGTCCCCATTATATTGCCTTTTATGAAAGATTTTTTTTAGATAATGGCCTTTTATGAAAGATGCTACTGCTAATCTGTGACTTGTTTCCTTTATTGGGAGCACCTACTATGAATGTGCTCCGATAATTTAGCTTATTCAAACTAATCAGCTAGCAGAAATGGGAGCCGAAAATAGAACATTCAGAATTAATCATTGATCGGACAAGTAATTAACTTTTTTCTGCCCTGAGTACATAAACAATTATTCAGTGAGATATTACTGCAACAGATGAACTGAATACAGATTTCAAGTGGAAATATCACATTTATTTCATTATTTGTGATGCATAGTTCAAGCTAGAGACCTCTTTAACTGAGAACCTGAAATATAGTCTTCAATAATAATATCACCAACTAGACAGTACATAACCGACCATAGGCGCTGCAATTTCCTCAGTTAAAGTATCCAACAGGATGCTATGACATTTTTATGATTCAAACTACTCAAGAAGCTTGAATTGTATCTCCTCTTTAACTTGGCAGTTATTTCACCACCAAAACTAGGATGCAGACTTGATAGATTATATTTGATGAACTATAATTTGAGGAAGCTAGTTCCGGGACATGCTGAAACAGCCAGTCATGCCATTCTCCCCTCTCAGAACAAAGCAAGGCAGCCGCCATTTCGACAAAGAATGGAGTAACATAACTGCCCCCACGGTCCAACACAATAAAGCTTGAATCAGTACGTGATGCCACTGACAATCATCCTTGCGAACAGAAACAGAGACTACTAAATTTCAATCTTTTCAGTTCCATGTGCATCCCAGAAAAATCTTATAGAACCATCTTTGTTCCTGAAGTTAAAAAAAAACTAAACAGAATTTTCAGTAAAGAATCACAATATACGTTCAGTGCCAAGGATTGATCAACCATTAAAGATCAACTCTGAACCTGAAAAATAGTCTTTTACAGTAATTATCACAAACAACTAGAGAGTAAGAATATAAGGTCCATAACTGTTCATGGTAGCCTAAACTACAGGAAACTAGACTACCAACTGTTGAACAGAATACTAAGAGACATCCAAAGCCCTGGAGCATGTCAGCAGCAGCCGATTCAACTTGATGGATTTGTCAATTTTGGCCTGGTACTACCATACTTGGGCTCAGGTTTTGTTCATTTTTCTCTGCTGGCAATGGCAATATGCTGCTAGAAGAACCTGAAAAGTACAAAGGATAAAGGTTAAAATTGCTTCATATATGCTTCGCAGGGTCCAGTTTTTTTTTAAAGATGGAATAGTATTATTAGTGCCTACTGTAGTACTGTGTAATATTGGCAAGTGAAATAATGTGCAGACAGTTTCTCAAACAAAAAAATGTGTAGACACAAAAAGGCCACGGACAAATTAGCTAATGATTACAGGGCAATTGTAATGTTAGCTTCAGATTCGAAAAAGACCAGATATCAAAATAGTGTATCAATAAATTGTGGCTGCAGTTAATATATAATAGAAATAAATTATATACATCCTACTTTCTACTTCCAAGATTCAAGAATGGTCCATAACAAGTAGAAGGGAGTCCCAACTCCCAAGCAAGGTGTGATGCAGCTCCATCAAATATTCAGTTTTCTCTAGCACAGGTATCATTTATTTACATTCAACCAAATCTCTGCATACCAAGAACGTACGGAGCACTAAAGTGCAGAATTATATAAATAGCAAAAGAAAAGACACAGTGGCACCACCATACCTGGAGTGTAGAAGCTCATGAAGGGCAAGGCATCGTAATAGTATCTTCCAAGCTCGCCTACCTTTCTCACCTGCCTTGTTTTCAACTCGAGCATGAAGATGTTAGCATTTACTCTCACAAACATAACACCGACGCCCTCAGCAAAACCAATCACAGCAGTGTCGTCATTGGACGTAATTTTGACCAATTTATAAAGCATGATAACCCCTCTTGGTACCCATCGTCCAACTCCCTTTGGATTCACCTTTCTCAGCCACAGGTAAATCTTTTCAAACCTAACGTCAGCAAACCCAAGCGAACCGTCCTCCATTGGCAAGATCGAAGGATCCACCCAGCTGCACATACCTAATGGAAGCCTGATCACGGATAACAAGTTCTTGCCCAGATCGTACTCCAGAATTCTGAAAGGTTTGCGCAGGGTGAAGTAGGCATGATCTCCGATGAGGACACCGCGCTTGGGTGCTAAGTGGTAATAACCATGAATGCCTAAATCTACAGAGGCCGGTGTGCCCCAAGAACGAGCCACGGATGAATACACACTGCCCTCCACTGATCCCTCGTAACTTCCAACGAAGACGACGAGGAAAGGGCCACCGAGGCAGTCGCGGTGGTCGCAGCCGGCCGCCGCGCAGAGCACCATGGCGGCGTATGACATGTACGGGACGTTGGGTTCCGGCAGCTGCTCTCGGGCGCCGGTGATGGGGTCCCAGACAAAGAGGTCCTCCGTAAGTCGATGTTGGAGGAGGATGCGGCCATGGCGGCAGTCGATACCCAACAATTCGGGGTCGTCGGGGGCCAACCAGCGGCTGCAGTCGGGCTCTGGTTGAGGGAACGGGCACAGGCAGGCAGCCATGGTGGGGAAGAAGAGACAGCCATCGTCGTCGGTGTTGTGGAGGAAGCCGAGCAGCGGCGGCGTTCGGCGGTGGAGCTCGCGGTAGCGGCGGGTGAAGTCGGGGTCGGAGACGATGCGGCACCAGAGCTTGCAGACCATGGAGGCGCGGACGAGGTACGCGGACTCGTCCGGCGGGATGCGGAGGAGGATCTCTCCGACGGCATCGTCGATGAGCTCCGGCGACCGGCGCGGCCTCTTCATGGCGCGTGTCGTGCGCGGCGAGAGGCAGGGTTTGGGCCAGGGGAGAGGCGAGAGAGATGAGGAATAAAAATAATGGCAACATATCCTGTAGAAACTAACCCCCTGTGGAAACTATGAAAACTCCCGTCACAGCCATAGGATCCACATCTGATGGATAGAGAGGGAGGTGGAACAATTTTAGCACTTAAATCCTCCCACCATTAACTTGCTAATCACATTTTGCATAGAACCCCCTACCATAATCCCTTTGGGCGCCCAACGTAGCGGTGGGGAGTCGATTCGTTCCTGACGCCTCCGCGACCCTTCGTTCCCGTGACGGCGCCGCAACCCTTCCTTCCTGCGCCGCCGCCGCGACCCTTCATGCGACCGTGAGTGGTTGCTCCAGCGGCGCGAGCCCACGGCACCATCGTCGAACCACGCGCGCGCGCCGAGTTCATCACCGCATCGTCGGTTGAACGCGTCGGTCGAACGCGCCGGAGGCCAGCACGTTGGCCAATGTCGTGGGCCTGGAGTCGACGTCACCTGCCGTCGCCGCATGTAGTTGCTGCCTGGAGTCGCCTGCCATGAACTCTGTTGTCGGCGCCGCCATGGATATCGACACCGCCGCCGCCGCCATGGAGATGACCGTTGATTCTGTCTCCATTGCGGCCATCGACGCCGGAGTTGGAGCCCGCCTTGAACATACAAGCACACGACAGCCAACATCTTCTTCGAATATAGCAGTAAGTTGCAAAGAACAATTGAACATCTTCTGACTGGTCTGTTGATCATACAATTTTTACACAGCATATGATTTTTACACTTCTATAGGCAACAAGTAACACAGGCAACACAAATTCCGAAGAACATTTGAAGCCAGTGATTGGAATGATCTTTGATACTCTCACAGAGGTGGAGAAATTCTACAAGTTGTATGCACATGAACTTGGTTTCTCTGTTCGTATTGGTCAGCACAAGAAGGAAAATGAGGAAATATTATTCAAGAGGTATTATTGTTCAAGAGAAGGGTTTAGTCAGGAGAAGGTACCTAATGCTAGTGATGAATCTGGGAAAAAAAGTAACACATCGAAGGTGATGGAAACCAGATGTGGTTGTCTGGCACATATTGTTGTCAAGCTTGGCAGTGACAAGAAGTATCACATAGCATCAATGGTTGAGGAGCACAGCCATGGTTTTGTGTCCCCAGATAAGAGGCATTTGCTAAGATCCAACCGTAGAGTCAATGAGAGGGCTAAAGAGTACTTTGTTCAATTGTCATAAGGCTAGCATTGGCACCTCACAGGCATATCGACTTCTTCATGTCAGTGAGGGTGGGTTTGAGAATGTTGGGTGCACAAAGAGGGATTTGCAAAACTATTACCGTGACCTCAGAACTAAAATCAAGGATGCAGATCCTCAAATGTTTGTGGCACAACTTGAGCGAAAGAAGGAAGTTAATCCTGCCTTCTTTTATGACTTTATGGTGGATGAACAAGGACGACTTGTTCGTGTATTCTGGGCAGATGCTTTATGCAGGAAAAACTATAGTATTTTTGGTGATGTGATTTCAGTTGATGCAACATATTCCACCAACCAGTATAACATGAAATTTGTGCCGTCTATAGGAGTCAATCATCACAGGCAAAGTGTTTTCCTTGGGGCAGCATTCTTAGCAGATGAAAAGATCGAGTCATATGTATGGTTGTTTAAGACCTTTCTTAAGGCTATGGGTGGAGCAGCACCTCATCTAATCACAACAGATGAAGATGCGAGCATGAAGGCTGCTATTGCTGAGATTCTACCAAATACAGCTCATAGACTTTGCATGTGGCATATCATGGATAAGGTACCTGAGAAGGTCGGGCCCTCTATAAGAGAAGATCAAGATTTTTGGGAAAGACTAAACAAGTGTGTCTGGGGGACCGAGAATTTAGATGATTTTGTGTCACAATGGAATTCTATCATGACATATTATGGACTCATGGAAAATGATTGGTTTTCCAATAGGTTTGCCATTCGTGAATCATGGATTCCGGTATACTTTTTGGACATACCTCTAGCAGCAATGCTTAGGACTACATCACGATCGGAGAGTGCAAATTCTTTTTTTAACCGTTTCATTCATAGAAAGTTGACATTTGTTGAGTTTTGGCTAAGGTTTGACACAGCTTTGGAGTGTCAGCGTCAAGAGGAGTTGATAGCTGATAATAAAAGTCTTCACAGCACTCCTAAATTGATGACACCATGGGCCATGGAGAAGCAATGTAGTGTGATATATACACATGAAGTTTTCTTAAAATTTCAGGAACAAATTGTAGTTGCAAGAGACCATTGCATTATTAAAGGTATTTCAGAATCTGAAGATACAAAATGTTTCATCATCAGTAGCCAATCTGAAAAAGATCGAGTTGTTCAGATGAACAAGTCAAACATATTTGGTATGTGCTCCTGTAAATTATATGAGTCCTATGGGATCCCATGTCGTCGTATCATACAAGTGCTTAGAGCTGAGAAACAAAATGAGGTACCATCGATTTATATTATGAAGAGATGGGAGAAAAAATGTAAAAGGTGAGTTTGTACCACTGTTTTTTTTACTGGCTGTTTTTATTTTGTATGGTCATAGTGTTGATCACATCTTTGATTTTGCAGAGAAGTGTTTTTTGATGATGAAGGCAACATTCTGGAAGAAAAGGCTAAAGATCCTATGGAGGTGGCAATGCGAAAAAAAATTCAGATTTACACAACAAGTTTGAAAATCTAATCGAAATGGCCAAGAACTCTGATCCATGGATTGAGTTTTTTGTTCTAGTTTGTCGAACCTAGTAGAGCCTCTCCAAAAGATCATTCCCGCTGCTACAGTTAATAAACAGGATGAGTTTGAAACATTCCTTGGTAGCAAAATTCCACAAGAAGTCCAGATACATCCACCAACTGATATCGTGTCCAAAGGGCGCAGCAAAAGAATTAGGAAGAGTAAGAAGAAGGCACCAAAAAAACGGAAGTGTAGAAAATGCAAGCAAATAGCGTGCGAAATTGCCCAAACAATGTTGTTAGCTGATTGTAAACATTTGTTTTGTACTTGTCACAATTTTCAATGGATTTTTGAATATTTTCAGTGTCTTTGTGCCCTTGTTGCTTTGGCAGGTGGCAGCCCAAGCCCTGTCTCTGCATCTGTTACTTGTCTATGCATTTCAATGTTGTTTGCCAGACCTGTCCCAAGCCCTGTATTTTTTGGCAACGCAACTCAGAACATAACTCACTCAGTGGGACTTTTGCATGCTTATCAGTGGTACTGTATACTTCAAGTTCTATATATTAGATCCTGCATCAGATCACACACATTAAAATCATCAAGATCATTACATTGTATTCATTTTCATGCACAAGATCATTACATAGGATGCACAATGGCCATTGCAGCCTTTTGTTCAGGGAATACAATTCTGTGGAGGGAATACAATCCTGCTATTCAGAACTGTTTTTCAACCTTGGTGCCACAAACTCCACAGAGCACAGAGCAACAGCAATCACAAGTCAATCCAATAACCAGAACCTGCCGGCGGCCAATTCAATCACCAGACACCAGCACAACAGCAGAACTTGCACAGATCTCCGTCGCATTCCTCCTATGTGTCGCCCTCGTGGCCGCTGCGAAGGGGAGGCAGCCCGACGAGGCGGTGAGGGGGCACCGCCGCTGCGAACGGGAGGCGGCCCGGCGAGGGGGCACCGCCGCTGCGAAGGGAGGTGGCCCAGCAAGTGGGCGGCAGTGCTGTGAAGGGGAGGCAGCCCGGCGAGGGGCGCCGCCGCTGCGAAGGGAGGCGGCCCAGCGAGGGGGCGGCGGTGCTGCGAATGGGAGGCTGCCCGGTGAGGGGGCGCCGCCGCTACGAAGGGGATCCAGCCCGGCGAGGGGGCGCCGCCGCTGCCAAGGGGAGGTGGCCCGACGAGGGGGCGGCAATGCTGCGAGGGGGTCGCGGAGGCGCCGGGAATAATCGACTCCCCACCGCGACGTTGAGCGCCCAAAGGGATTAGGGTAGGGGGTTCTGTGCAAAATGTGATTAGCAAGTTAATGGTGGGAGGATTTAAGTGCTAAAATTGTTACACCTCCCTCTCTAGCCATCAGATGTGGATCCTATGGCTGTGATGGGAGTTTTCATAGTTTCCACAAGGGGGTTAGTTTCCACGGGATATGTTGCCAAAAATAATTAAGGACAGCTAAACTTGGGGTGGGCGGTCAATCGGAGATTTAGTTCCCAAAAAGCAACCCCAAAGTTTACTATGCAAAAAGAAGATTCCCATCAATTCAAAATGTCATAGCTTGCATGAAGTACTAAATGTAGATGAAATCAAAAAAACTAATTACACGATTTTGTTGTACTCTGTGAGACGAACATTTTGAGCCTAATTAATCAATTTTTGGATAATTTTTCACACATACAAACGAAATGCTACAGTGTCGCAATGATTAAGAAGTGACCCCAAACCCCCAAATCCCCACCCCCGTATTTTGGATCTAAACAAGGCCTTAGCATTCGGACTCGGGCTCGTGTTCTGTTTGTTAAGAAGGCAAAAGGCCTGCAGTTTTGATCTCATCAAATGCAGCAACAGCTGCTCAAGTTATGGCAATAAACTTCATAGTGACAGTCACATAAATAGCATTAGTAGGAGAGAATTCAAGTGATTCCACTGAACATAAAGAGGCTCCACTATCTATACAATGCAGATTGTATAGTGCTAAACATTCATGTAATTCACTCAATGTTGAGCCTCTTGAGTTACCACGTAATCTCTCTATAAATAGAGAGCTATGAGATCAATGAAACCACACCAATTCACCTATCTACAGTGTCTCTCTTGTTTACCTTCTATATTCCAATACTGTTCAACAGACTAGCTAAGATGTGGTTCAGCAAGATTTTTCCTGTGCAAAACTGTTGCACTTTTATAGGCCATCTTCTTTTTCTTTCTCTAATACTAAAGCACGGAATCACTTTTCGTGTGTTCTGCCTCCTTTAGATTTTCGTCCGTCGTCCTTTACTAGCAGGTCTAAACAGACACGGCCTTCCTCCTGCTATGCATGTGTGAATCGAAATCGAAATCGGAAAAACCTAAAAGTGCTTCGGCCAGCCTCAATTGGCATAGAAAATGAACCCGGAGTCAACAAAAACGAGATCAAATATAGAATATATAAAAGTATAAAAGGAAGAGAAAGAGGATTCAACAATTGTCTTGATCACAATAAAATCAAATAGCAATCGATCAGAAGAACATGTAGAGGATCTGTCAAGGGCCGCCGGAGCTGGTGCCGTCGTCGTTTTGTTGGGCGCTATCAACTAACTGGGTGCAACTCCTCCAGAACCGACGGTGAGCCCTCTGCTGATCTCCAAGGTGAGACGTGGAGCGGGCGACTTACGCCAACAAGGTGGTTCTGGTTCTTGGATTCGGAGGAGGTAGGTAACAAAAAAGAAAGGATGTTTATTGCACGTCTGTGCTTGGCACGGCACGGCACGGCACTGGAGCTCAACGGCGGTGGCGGCAAGCAAGCAGTCAAGTCCTTCACGATCGCCATTTCGATCCCATGGACGCAGTGGTGGATGACGGCGATGAGATCTGCATCTATTCCCATCGGTCCTTTCATAATGATGAACAACAGCGCAAAAGATTGAGAAAAGCTATTGTTGACACGAAAGCGCGCCAACACACTCGAAGATCGATCAAACGCGCAGCACGGCCATCACAACGGCCAACTCCTAACTTCCTGGGGCAAACCGGTCAGACCGGTTTACAGAACCGGTCAGACCGCTTCTGGTCGGGAGGTCGTGAAGACCTAGAAACTCAAGCTCGGGAGGGACCCCGTCGGAGCTCGAGCTAATCTAGGGTTGCTCTAAGGTCGGCAGGCCACCTAGAATGCCTTTGAATGCCGTAGAGATGAGCAAAGAACAGAATATGGGGTTGGAAAAGGATTAGGGTTTGAGAGACAAAAAATAGAAGATAAAGTGTTTGATTCGATTGGAATACATCTCAATCGGCCTTAGCCTTTATATTTATAGGCCGGGGAAGTCTTACCCCTTTCGAATAGGTTACAATATGGGACTAAAACTCGGAATCCTAATCCTACTCGAATTACAGAAGCAAACCGGTCTGACCGGTTTGGCAAACCGATCAGACCGGTTTGGCCCAAGGCCCAATTTGACCGTCAACACATGCCCCCCTGCGTTTTTAGTGAACTTGAGAACTAAAAAGCAA
This sequence comes from Echinochloa phyllopogon, assembly GCA_033239725.1. NCBI lineage: Eukaryota > Viridiplantae > Streptophyta > Magnoliopsida > Poales > Poaceae > Echinochloa > Echinochloa phyllopogon. The sequence goes on along the minus strand of BTCW01000008.1, from coordinate 32,730,400 downwards.
GTAAATATGACTCAGGAGCTAAAAATTTATACTAAGGGCGATATTAACAAAATATCGGCCATCGATCTTCATGCATCTTGCCAAACACTTGGATAGAATTTCTTCAGATATCTCCCGTTGATAGCTTTAGGCAAATGATCTCCCTTTAGTGTCTCTAACATGTAAGAATTCCCAAATATGACTTTGAAAACTTTATAAGGCCCTTCCGAACTTGGCGACCATTTACCAAACTTGTTGCTTTTTGCTCCAATAGGCAAGATCGTCTTCCAAACAAGCTCACCAACTTGAAAATATTTGCCTCGTACCTTCTTGTTGTAAGCTTTAGCAACCCGAAGCTTATCCTTCTCAATCTCCTTTAAAGCCTTCAATCTTTTGTCGGTTACCTCATCAATATTGTCCAACATCAAATTGTGGTAATCAACAGCATCAAGGTCATTTTGTTTAGCCAACCTATAAGCGTCCAGATTTACCTCAACAGGTAAAACGGCTTCTTGACCATATACAAGCTCAAAAGGAGTAACTTTAGTAGCACCATGTCTAGATATACGATGAGCCCATAATGCTTCGGATAAAACATCATGCCATCTCTTAGGATTTTCTGCTATCTTTTTCTTGATCAATTTAATCAAAGTTTTATTACTTGACTCGGCTTGTCCATTAGCCTGAGCGTAATATGGAGATGAATTGAGCAACTTAATTCTATAGGATTCGGCGAATTCACGTACCTCCTTAGACATAAAAGAAGTACCTTGATCCGTTGTCAATGTTTGAGGAATACCGAATCTATGAATAATATTTTGAGTAACAAACTCAATCACCTCTCGATGCGTCATATTCTTCAAAGGAATCGCTTCAGTCCACTTAGTAAAATAATCCGTAGCAACCAATATGAAACTATGTCCTTTTGATGATGGAGGATTAATTTGTCCAATAAAATCCAACCCCCAACCTCGGAACGGCCATGGCTTAATAATAGGATGCATCAATGCAGCAGGAACAAGTTGCAAATTCCCAAACTTCTGACATTCTCCACATCCTTTGTAATACTTAAAACAATCTGCCGTCATAGTAGGCCAATAGAAACCGGCTCGTCTAAGTAACCACTTCATCTTTGGAGCCGATTGATGTGTACCACAAATACCTTCATGGACCTCAGCCATGGCAACCTTGGCCTGATCCGAGTCAAGACACTTTAACAATAAATCTTCGGCGTTCCGACGATAGAGTTCATCGCCAAGCAAAATGTACTTAAATGATATTCGCCGTATATTTCTTTCTGCACCACGACCAGGATCTCTCAAATAAGAAATAATAGGTATTCTCCAATCTTGATCTTCAACTTTGGATTGATTAGCATCATCCAAAGGATTTTTGCTTCTGTCAGGGGACGAAGCGGTCTGACCGCTTTCAGAACCGGTCAGACCGGTTCTGGCAGTAAAACCGGTCTGACCGGTTTCTGAAACCGGTGTGACTGGTTCGTCCAGAACCAGAACCTCGGCTTTTGTTCGCATCGGTTTTTGGAGATAGAAATATTTCTTTGCAACCATATAACCAGATGCTTTCTGAGCCAGAGTATTTGCCTTATCATTATCTTCTCTCGGAATATGTTTGATAGTAAATTCATCAAAAGAAGCAATGATATCAAGACATCTATCAAGATATGCATTTAATGAACCGTTATAACATTGGCATACCTTTGATACTTGATGTACCACCAGGAGCGAATCACCAAAAGCCTCAACATGCTTTACTCCCATGTCTTGCAAAAATTCCAAGCCAAATAGAAGAGCTTCATATTCAACTTGATTATTGGTTCGCTTTTCTTCCAATCGGTTTGAAAACTCAAAGACGACACCATTTGGAGAAATCAAAACAGCACCAATTCCTTGTCCATCATTGCAAACCGATCCATCAAAGTATAATCTCCATGGTGTACAAGCAACATAGCCGACGTCGAATTCACAAGTATCATTTATCCGATGTTCAACAATAAAATCAGCTACAATTTGGCTTTTCATTGATTTTAAAGGTTCACAAGCCAAATCATACTCAACTAAAGCATAAGCCCATTTACCGATTCTTCCGCTAGAAATCGGCTTTTGCAATATATGTTTAATTACATCGGTTTGACACAACACGATGCAAGTGCTAGATAGTAAATAATGCCTCAATTGAGTACAAGCATGATACAAGGATAAACACAACTTCTCAATGAAAGTATACCTTGTTTCTGCATTGATGAGACGTCGGCTTACATAAGCAATCACATACTCTTTGTTGTCGATTTCTTGAGTCAAAACAGCTCCAATAGTTCTATCTTCAGCCGCCACATAAAGTCTGAACGGAACTCCCCGCTTAGGCGCCCTAAGCACCGGTGGTGAAGACAAGTACTCTTTGATCTTCTCAAAAGCTTCTTGCTGTTTTGCCCCCGAAGTAAAATCGGCTTCATTCTTTAGCCGAAGTAAAGGAGTAAAAGCATCAACCTTTCTAGACAACTTAATTATAAATCTTCTCAAAAAATTTACCTTGCCTAGAAACTTTTGTAAATCCTTCTTGCAAGTAGGAGCTTCGACTTTCTTCATAGCTTCAACTCTCTTGGGATCAACTTCTATGCCGTTCTCATGAATAACAAACCCAAGAAACTTTCCAGCCGAAACACCAAAAGCACATTTGAGTGGATTCATCTTTAAACCATACCGTCGCATCCTTTCAAGAGCAAGTCTTAAATCGGCTAAATGAGAATCCAAGCCATCCGATTTAACTACAATATCATCAATATACACTTCCACAATAACACCAAGTAAATCATGAAAGATTAAATTCATAGCTCTTTGATAAGTCGCACCGGCATTCTTTAATCCAAAGGTCATAACTACCCACTCAAATAAACCAATAAATCCCGGACATTGAAAGGCCGTTTTGTGCATATCTTCTTCGGCCATGAATATTTGATTATATCCGGCATTACCATCAAGGAAACTAACAACACGATGTCCAGAAGCTTCATTGATTAAGACATCGGCTATAGGCATAGGATATGAATCTTTTGGAGTGGCTTTATTAAGATCTCTAAAATCAATGCAAACTCTAAGTTTTCCCGAATCTTTCTTTTCAACGGGAACAATATTAGAAATCCACTCCGCATAACGGCAAGTCCGAATAAAACCAGCATCTAATAAACGATTAATCTCTTCTTTTATTCGGTCATAAATAGCGGGATTAAAATGTCTAGCCGATTGTTTAAAAGGTCTAAAACCGGCCTTTATTGGTAAACGATGCTCAACTAAATCACGACTTAAACCAGGCATCTCACGGTACTCCCAAGCAAAACAATCGACATACTCTTTCAACAAATTTATTAATTCGGCTTTAAACTCAGTCGATAAATTTTTGTTTACAAAAGTAGGCCTAGGAATAGTACCATCACCAATATCTATTTTTTCTAAATGATCAGCTGATGTAAAACCTTGACCCAGCTTATCCATATCACCAAGATCTTCAATGGCTTCGAACGTACCGGCCGAATGCTCTCGATAATGATCAATTCGGTCTTGAAGCCACTGTCCAGACGCAAACCGGTCTGACCGGTTCCCAGAAGCGGTCTGACCGGTTTGGCTTGATCGGCGCTGTTCAGATCCAAACCGGTCTGACCGGTTTCCAGAAGCGGTCTGACCGGTTTGTCTCTGTTGATTTTGTTGCTCCATTAATTACAGCAAGTAATTCAACCGATTTTCCATCGGCTTTAATGTAGCAGGAACAAAACCATCCTTAGTGCAACTGATCAGCTCATAGTCGGTCAAATCCATGCCCGACAAACATTGGACCTTCTCATTTGCACTAAGAGAGTCGGAATCGGCCGTTGCAACAAAGGAAGAATTGTCACCATGGACAATCTCAACTTCGTCGCCGATCCACTGAATGAGATATTGATGCAAGGTAGATGGAATACATTTATTTGCATGAATCCAATCTCGACCAAGGATTAAACTGAAGTTACCTTGCACCTTAGAGACGAAGAAAGCCGTAGCAATAGTCTTGCTCCCGACGGTCAACTCCATAGAAGCCACCCCCTTGGCACCAATGGGATCACCTCCACCAACTCCACTGACCGTCATGTTTGTCTTGATCAATTCTTCGTCTTTCCCGCCAATCTTTTTGTATAGAGAGTATGGCATGAGATTCACAATGGCTCCACCATCAACCAACATACGAGAAATTGGCTTCCCGTTGATGTGCCCTCTCATATACAAAGCCTTGAGATGATTTTCTGATTCACTAGGCTTCTGAAACACAGCATCTCGCGGCCCAAGTTGAAGATGAGAAATTTCCTCCTCCGGCACCACATAATAATCAGAAGATAAATAGACAACATTAATTTCCATGTTGTCACGCTCTGGAGAAGGCTCAAAATCAACTAACTCTTCATCTTCAACCACTGGAGGAATCGGTGGAGTAGTTTCGATGGTTGAAGAAGCACCAGCCCCCGCTTCTGTCATCAAACTGGTCTGACCGGTTTCAGCAACCGGTCTGACCGCTTCTGCAGCGGTCGGCTGACCCAAACCGGTCTGACCGGATTCAGAAACCGGTCTGACCGGTTGTGCTGCTGATTGCACAACGGGTTTAGCTTGCCAAATCTTGGTCTGAGGGATCATAGGCCTGTAGTTGTTGAAGTAGTCATCCCTCATCTTCTCAGCTTCCTGTTCCCTTTTTTCTTTGTTTCTCAAGCGCTGTAGTTTCCGCTTCTGTGTATGAGTCAACCCAGAAGGACACCACCTTGGTTGAAAGACTTTCTTCACGCCCTTGCTACTGCTAGCCTCATGATCATTAACCATGATCGGCTTCTTGACTGGAACAGGAGCCGAATCTCCAATGACTATCGGCTTTCTACCCAAGTCTTGCATAGCCACTGGAATATCACCAATTTTTATGAATTCATTGGCTTGGGCTTGCACATCCCCCTTTTTCTCTTTGATACGGTATTCTTGCTTAAGAGGAACATGAATTCTTTGCTCAGACCGAAACCGGTCTGACCGGTTCATAAAACCGGTCTGACCGCTTTGATGAGCAGTCAAAAAACCTGATTGGTATGAGCCCAATCGGTCATGTACAGAACCACCACGACGCTTGTAACTTGTAGAATCAATCAAATGTTGTGGTGACCTCTGTCTCTTTTTTGTTGGCCGATCAACTTGAACGGCCTTTGTGTACTTGTTCATAAGCTGAGAGAACGTAGGTCCTTGCTTCAGAACCCTCCCTTGAATCTTTGGCTCATTGAATTTCCAAGTACCCACTTCCGGGCGCTTAGGCTTGAAAGTTCTTGGACGGTCTGGAGACAAACCGGTCGGACCGGTTTGGGAAACCGGTCTGACCGGTTTCGCCTGGCTAGCGGACCGATTCTCTTCCAAAGAACTTCCTTGCCCCCCCGGGCCTTGATGTGTTAATAGTAATCTTCAGAGACTCTTTTCCATCCAGAGTTCTCCCAATCATCACTATTCTGACCGGAACTTTGTCATCAACTTTTTCCAGTCTTGGGTCTCCAATCACCACATTCTTACCCTTAGCTCCATCGGCTTGTTCCGGCCGAATCAACATCTTGGTGTTCACATCCAAGGTATGAACAGGGAAAGGAGTCTTGTCAACTTGCATTTCGGCGAGCACCAATCGACCTTCATTAAGGGCCGATTGTACCTGTCGTCGAAAAACGTTGCAATCGATGGTTGCATGAGAAAAAGAGTTATGCCACTTGCAATATGCACGATTTTTCAACTGATCGGCTGGTGGAATTGCATGAGAAAGTTTAATAAAGTCATTCTTAAGCAATTCATCAAAAACACGATCACATTTGGCTACATCAAAAGTAAATTTTTCTTCTTGCCGATTTTTCTGAATCGGCTTTAATGAAGGACAAGAACTAGGTTTACTTTTTGATGACCAAACAAATTCAGCGGCATAAATTTCTTTATCATCGTCCGAACTATCAGAATCATTATCAACAATATGCACGTTCGAACGATGGGGTTTAGCAGATTCTTTCGAATTTTTAAACTTAAGCTCTAGACTCATAGCTTTCATTTGCAAGTGATTAATAGTAAGGAAATCAGAACCTTCTAATTTTTCCTTGTAATTAGACCGTAAGCCTGCAAAAGCTAAATCTGCTAAATCCTTTTCAGAAATAGTGATATTAAAGCATCGGTTCTTAACATCCTTAAATCTTTTAAAATATTCAAGAACTGATTCCTCACGGCTTTGTTTAACCGATGTTAAATCAGATAATTTTGCCTCCTTTTCTCCGCTAAAGAAGTGATCATGAAATTTTCGCTCCAATTGAGTCCAATTATGAATAGAATTTGGAGCAAGCGAAGAAAACCATGAAAAGGCAGTTGCAGTTAAAGATAATGAGAACAACCGTATACGCAATGCCTCATAAAACGATGCCTCTCCTAATTGCAAAATATATTGACTAATGTGTTCCCAAGGAGTTCTATTATCTTCACCACTGAATTTAATAAAATCAGGAACACGCCAACCATTAGGATAAGGAACCAAATCAAATTCAGGCGGATACGGTTTCTGATATAAGCGTGCACTACCCAATTCAAGCCCGAGTTTTGCTCTAAGTGTATTAGCTATGTCTTCTTTAAACTTAGCTAACTCGGCTTGATATTTCTCATCACCTCTGTTATGTGGAACGCGGGGAACACCATACATCGTATTCTGAGAAGTACTCGGAATCGGCGCATGAAACGTGCCAGATCCGTGGGGTATACTTCCCGTGGTGCGTGGAATAGTGTAAACAGGCCCAGAAGTAGATGTATTAGACAAAACCATCGCACCAGATGCTCCTGCACCCAAAGAACCGGTCTGACCACCAGAGAGGGCCAAACCGGTCTGACCGGTTGTACAAACCGGTCTGACCGGTTCGTGGACCGAACCAGGGTGAGGTGTTTGTCCCGCATAAAAATTCACCGGCATGCCCAAATTAGAATCTAAAACATGTTCTGGCACGCCTGATGAGCTAGGTAATTCATTAGATTCTAAATTAATTTTATTTTTATCAGAATTACTAGTCATACTAGCAATTAATTCACTAGTAGCAGTTTGTGCAGCAAGCAATCTATCATCCATCATGCGAGTAATTTGCTGCATTAAATCAGAGGATTCGCCCGTTACCTTTGGAATCTCTTCGACGTGATCATCTGCCAACTTGAAAGCCGGCATGACGAATTCCTCTACTCTCTTGACAAGACCACCGCGATCTTTCTTAAAGCCCTTCAAGAATTGCGCCCTGAAGTGCTCCTCAGCAATCAAATATCGCTTTCGCTCCTCGTCCGTGAGTTCTTCCATCATCGCGGTGATGATGTTGTCTTTGTCAAGGTCGCACTTTGATCCAGACATATCCGGAGTAGATTGAATCGGTTTTGGCACCAGATTAATCTTCCCCAGCGGAGTCGCCAAAAAGTATGTTGACACGAAAGCGCGCCAACACCCTCGAAGATCGATCAAACGCGCAGCACGGCCGTCACAATGGCCAACTCCTGACTTCCCGGGGCAAACCGGTCAGACCGGTTTACAGAACCGGTCAGACCGCTTCTGGTCGGGAGGTCGTGAAGACCTAGAAACTCAAGCTCGGGAGGGACCCCGTCGGAGCTCGAGCTAATCTAGGGTTGCTCTAGGGTCGGCAGGCCACCTAGAACGCATTTGAACGCCGTAGAGACGAGCAAAGAACAGAATATGGGGTTGGAAAAGGATTAGGGTTTGAGAGACAAAAAATAGAAGATAAAGTGTTTGATTCGATTGGAATACATCTCAATCGGCCTTAGCCTTTATATTTATAGGCCGGGGAAGTCTTACCCCTTTCGAATAGGTTACAATATGGGACTAAAACTCGGAATCCTAATCCTACTCGAATTACAGAAGACCGGTTTGGCAAACCGGTCAGACCGGTTTGGCCCAAGGCCCAATTTGACCGTCAACAGCTATATATATATATTGACGGGAGGAATTTGGCTCAGGATCGCCAACGGCCGTGTTTCTCTGGCCTTTGAATTTTTTTTCCAAAAGAAATTTTGTATGCATGGAGTATTAAATGAAATCTATTTGCAAAACATTTTTAGAAATGAGTGTAATTTTACGCGACGAATCTAATGAGCCATCCATGATTTACTGCAGTAATGCTAGAGTAATCATCATCTTATCATACAGTCAAATGCCTCATTAAATTTGTCTCGTGAATTAGCCCGAAGTTGTGAAGGTAGTTTTATAAACTGACTTTATTTAATACCCTTAATTATTGGTTAAACGTGTTTGTAAAAAATTTTCCCAATCAAAGAAACACGGCCGTTGCCAGGATATTTGGAGGGCCTCCTCGCCAGGATAAAAGAAACGTAACGAAGAATTTGAGCTACAGGAATACGAAGTCGAGGTAGACCACCCAGGTGAAGTGGTGAACAGAGGACCTCCCGGTGAGCCACTCGATGGGGTGTGACAGCTTCAGCGTCATGCAACGAACGGCGGCCTAGCAGCATGCATTTGTGCAAAGCGGTAGTGTCTCTGCAGCAATACAGAGGAGGCAACCAGAGCTGTTGCTTGTGCTCATGCATGTCTTCAAACTCTGAATGTCTTCTGTGACATATTGTACATATATATACTGTTGCTTGGGCATTCTGGTGCATGCAAGTAATCTAATGCAGTTGGTAGCATGATTTCTTCCAGTTGATTTCGTGCTGGCAGGGAGATGACGCCAATCGGAGTCTCTTGGGTACCGCATGCAGCCGCACGGCCAAGGGGGCAGGGCAACACGCAGCCGGCCATGAATTGTACCGTGGCTCTTTGGAATAATAATTTCTTTATTATTGGACCGGCCCATTCCCATTCCCAGGAGCTCCAAACAGGATGAATTGAAGCTGATATTCCCGGTGTTTCTGTTCACCAACTGGCCACTGAATTGGTAGGATATTATTTAGGATAATTAGCACAATGCCAGAACCTTCAATTAATCACAAACCATATATATAAAGTCTGAATGAGTTGCTACTTGCTCTCCCCATATCAAAGATATAGCAGCTTTTACAGGGCGATCGGTTGCTGTCTACTCTCTTTTTTCCCTCATATCTCTTTAAAGGCCGACTGAACAGTTATAGACTGCGATCAGCTGACTGATCGATTACCGTGATACCAGTACGTTAAACTACACACAAGAAAAAAAAGCCATAACCAGCCTGCAGATTAATCTCTATCTAATACTAAAGCAATGATTGATTCAGCGGTACGATGTAATCTTACAAAAAAACTATTATTTTTTAATTTCCAACCCGCATCCTTTTTGCTTTCTTGGCACGTTCTGTCCCCCACTTGGTCCGTCCGCGTCCAGTGTCCGACATCAAACCGGCCTCCTGCACACTTGTTCACGGCTGAAAAGCCTAAAACGGTGCCATGGTATGCACGCCAGGAAGAAAAAAAGAGAACATGAATAATCGCTAGAGAGATGATAGCGAAGTCGGTGTGCTACGGCCAAGGCTGCCTGCGGGACAGCTGGGTGCTCCTTTGCCACGACATGACCATGCCAGGCCTTCATTCGCTATGCCCCTCATCACAATGAGCTATATATGGTCGCTCGTTCAACATCCATACCACCGGCCTTCCCTCAGTCTTCATGTGCTGCTGCTCGCCCTCATCAGCTTTAATTTGTTGGCGTCCACTCGCGCAGGCGGCTAGAGCAAAGACAGGTCCGCCGTCCGCACAGGCGGCCTGCCGCCATCCACGAGACTGCATGCCAGCATCTTGTGGCGCAACCCGCCGCCGACCACATCCCCATGGCGAAGTGGAAGGAGAAGCTGGGTGCTGAAAGATATATGCGTGTCAACACCATAGCCGCCGCCGTTGAGACCGCCAGGTCTTCAACTCCTCCGGCGGCGAGCTGGGCTTTGCCGCGATTTCCTCCATCAAGGGCGATGTCCTCAAGCAAGATGCCGGCTGCGCGCTTGTGCCACGCTGATGTAATGAAGGTTCCTCTGCGAGCTCTATTGTGCCTATGCCGGAGAGGCGAGATGATAAGCTGCGCGCTGATCTGAATCACTGGATGAGAATGTTGAAAGAGGATAACAACGTCTGGTTGTTAAACCGTATGTGCATGGATGAGGTCCATCCCAAGCCCCTCACCTCTACTATTATAATCTTTTCTAAGGTTACCACCTAAATTTATATATATATAGATTGTGCCCTGATGACACCTAATTTAATTATAGAAAATAATCTAAAATAACTCTTTCAATTTGTAGATATAAACTAATTGCATATGTTATTATTAGAAAATAACCTAAATTAACCCTGAACCATGGCAACGGACACAAAACCCACTGGGTTTTACCGTTCCAAACCCATGGCCGCTAATATAAAACCTGCCCGTTAGAAAACCCATAACTGTCACGAGTTCAATATTTTGCCCAAACTCATACACCAACAGGGTCGCCCGTGCCCGTTGAGGGTGGCACTCATGCTATGGGAAAATTTGATCAACATTGGAGCATACAAATTATTTTTATTGCTTATATATTGGAAGAGTATATTAAATAGATAGGAAAATCAAATAGCCCCAGACCCATGCCCGTAATGGTTTTGAAATTTTACTGCCAAGGAAATAAATATAACTCTTGATGGTTTTATTTTAGCTCCCAAGGAGATGATTGGCAACCAAGATGTAGTGGTTCAAGAAAAGCTATAGATTGACATAATTTTAGTTAATGCATGTTTATCCTAGATGAAAATTGAATTTACTAAAGTTTCATATTTTTGTCCATGCTTAAATCTTCTCAATTAACTAGCATAAGTACAACTTCATTAATGATGGATTAATAACTATAAAATATATCCTAAAGTCTTCCACCCTAGCAACGCACGGGGACATTTGCTAGTTATTCTAAAAAAATTATGAAACACAGGGAGCATGCAGTAAAAAGCAATGCTTCAATAAATCATATACTTCAGAATTCTAGAACAAAGATTAACTGTGCGGTACATTTCATCTCTGATTAGAATCCAGCGTTCCCCCAGCCTCCGATGACTCTACACATATGCATGCACATATGGTTCTGTGTGTATCTTGCTTGCCCACACAGACCACGAGGAATGGACCGACGTGGCAGTCACGGTGATGGTAGCTGACCACGGCGTCGCGGAGCACCGTACCACAACGGGAATGAAGAGAGGGGAATAGCTCACGCGTGGCACCCGCTGGAAGGCGCGGCGCGGTAGCGACGGAGGAAGGTGGGGTCCACTACAAGAATAACTCACATCTGCACCCCTCATATGTCTCGGTGCACTCCGGGCGCGAAATTGGGGCGCTCTCGGGAACCCTTTAGCACCGGGTGGTATTACGACCCGGTGCTAAAAGTCCCCTTTAGCACCGGTTGGTGTTACAACCCGGTGCTAAAGGGTCCCCCTCCTTTAGCACCGGGTGGTATTACGACCCGGTGCTAAAGGGTCACCCTTTAGCACTGGGTGGTGTTACGACCCGGTGCTAAAGGCCCTTTAGCACCGGTTCGTATTTTTACGAACCGGTGCTAATGTAGGTGTCACATGCTACTTCAAAAGGAGCGCATCTTTAATCCTATCACATGTGCTGCGTAGGTGAGATGGTTAGGTGGGTGCGCGCGAGCCAAGAGGTCTCGAGTTCGAATCCCGCAACACGCAAATATGCAAATATTTTTGGCTAGTGCCCCCACCTTTAGCACCGGTTATTTGGCACCGGGTGGGAAACCCGGTGCTAAAGGGCTTTCCCACCCGGTGCCAAAGTGCATCATTCTGGTAGTGGTCCGAGGTAATGTGCGGAGCCAAGCTTGCAGATGAGGGAGTCACGAAAGAGGTCCATGGACTCGTCTGGCGGAGTGGAGGAGGACGTCGGTAATTAACGGTCGTCGCCGATGAGCTCCGGCACACGCGTAGCAACGCCATGGCGGTGACTCGTGGTCGGCGAGGCTATGGTTTCGTATGCAAGCCGAGAGAGAAGACACGCCCTGCCCCAGCACCGTCCACCAGATGTCCACCACTATCTAAGTGGATCGGATGGTTATGGACACGACTATAGATTGTTGTTTTTTCTCGGATTCGGATTCGGATTCGAACATGAGACAGTGTCAGATACAGATATGAACAAATAGTTTTGATCAATGCAAACCAAATAGGATACGACGAGAGAAGATATTTATTTTTCAATGTTAGGTAAAAACAAAAAATATATAGGATTTATATATTGCTTCGCATTTTGCATTTTATATTAAGTCAATGTTATATAAAAAATCTAAAACTAAAAAAATTATAGATTACCCTCAAGTTTGAAATAAAGATTGACTAATCTAAACATTCGCATTTATGTTATTTATTTTGATTTTTAAATAATATTTAGTGAAATATTATCTAATATATCATATTTTATATTTCAACTTGATTTTATTAGTATAGTTTAGTGGATTTTACATTTCCTTATTTTGTATTTTTAGAATACTTTCATGAATTTAAAATTTTATGCTTGGTATTTTTAAATTTACTTTTATTTCATAAAATTTTCTAGTGGTAATAACATCTTGTAGTTTTATTAATTAATTTTGCACTTTTTTAGTATTGGGTTGAAGGAACTAACTATCCAAATTGGGTATTTGGGTCCGGATCCCGTATCGAACATTGGATATATATGCGGATTCGGTTACGGATTCTCACATTGTAACAGTACAGTTTCATGTTGAAAGGAGGTAAAAACCAAATTTAGGTTGGGTAGGAACTGAGACGACGGACGGCGACGTCAAGATGATCTGAAACCGAACCTGTGTCGTCAAAGAGATCGATCGATATATATATATATATATATATATATATATAGTACTCCACGCAAAGTCCGTATAGTAATTTAACCGCGAGCGACACACGTACCTCGTCCTCCCGATCAATAGTCTCGCCGCGCGTCCGCATCGTCGATCGATCAAGCACAAAGAAAGACGCGACATGGCGGCGGCGTTGATGGAGGAGCTCGTGGAAGAGGTGTTCCTCCGCCTCCCGGCGGAGGAGCCGGCGTGCCTCCTCCGTGCCGCGATGGTCTGCAAGGCCTGGTGCCGCATCATCTCCGACGGCGGATTCCGCCGCCGCTACTGCCAGTTCCACCGGACGCGGCCTACCCTGCTGGGCTACATCATCCGCAACACCTACCTGTCCAGGGCCCCTCAGTTCGTCCCAAGCACTGCTTTCTCCCCCCGAAACAAGAAGAAGAAGAAGAAGCTGCCTGCCGGAACCTCGTTGGTGCTTGACTGCCGCCATGGCCGCATGCTGATCTACACTGACTCTCAACCAGACTTGATCGTCTGGGACCCCATCACCGGCGAGCAGCAGCGCCTGCTGAGCTTTCCCGCTTACCCGCACCTGGACCGGTGCTCTTTCCATGGGGCTGTGCTATGCGCCATGGACGGCTGCGACCACCTCCTCTGCCATACTGGCCCGTTCCTCGTGGTCCTTGTGGGGACGCATCCTGCTGTTGGCGAGAAGGATAAATTTGATGGTGTCAAGTACGCGTGGGCGAGCGTCTACTCGTCAGAGACGGGAGCATGAAGCAGCCACACCTCCTATACCGCCAACAATTTTCATTGCGACGTTGACGCCTCCAAAGCCAGCCTTCTCATCGGAGACGTGCTCTACTTCACCCTTGATGCTTTTCTTGAGATAAAGATCCTCAAGTATGATTTAAGGTGGCACAGGCTATCCACGATCGACGACATACCGCGAGTGACTTACAAGGCTGTTCCCATAGATGTTGATGGAGGGCTAGGGCTGATCAAACTGTCGCACACAAACTGCATCCTCGTGTGGTCACGACGACAAGCTGATGATGGTGCTAAAGAATGGGTGCAACACCTTGTCGTGGACCTCGAGGCATCGATCCCCACACATCGTTTCTCCGCAAACCGACATGACGACCATGATGATATTCGCTTCGCAGAGGGAACACATACTGTTTTCATCAGCTTAAGTAATAATATAGATATAGGGGTCTTCGCGCTCGACCTCAACTCAAGGCAAGTGAGCAAGGTCAATGGAAGACCTGACTACGACATCTTACCGTACATGGGCTTCTACACTCCAGGTACCACCACGTGTGTATGTGCCTTAATTTCTTTTAACATGTACGTGCACCTAGCTTACACATGCATGCATGCATATATATGTTTACCTTGTTTTGGTCTATTCAAACGTAGGACAGTAAGCAATACGTACACTTGATTTAGTAGCACATACATAAGCATATGACCTAGTAATGGTTTTTTTTTTGAAATTAGAAGCTTGCAATTTCAGACGCACAACTGTACAAGCACCAACATCATTCTAGCTTATAATCATCCATTACAAGTACATATATCTCAAATATATGAGCAAACATCAATTGAGATATACCACGGTTGTAATTTTCAGCATCGTATCTTTGCAGATCTTGCTAAGGGCAAACTGTCCCCAGGAAAAGATGCAATGATCCATCCACCATTATAGTGTGATGCTGTTGGCTTCTTGATGATTAGAGTGTTTTCTCTCTGATATGGAGTACGTGTTAAAAGAGTAGGTCATCATGGTCAATTAATATGTACGTCTAGTTTTAAAGTTGTCATGTTCAAGTAAGAAAAGAGTTGGCAACGTGATCATGTATATATACTCTCTCTAGTGTTTAATCAGACAGTTTTAGTATCATCGGGAGCTCCTTCTTGCTAAAAGTGCCACTGGATTCTTAAAGGCAAATCAGCTATTGCCCATTTTGGTCCATTAACTTTGCTTCAAGGGTCAAAGTTCATCACTCAACTTCTAAATTGCCAATTTAGTCCTTCAACCTTCGTTTTTAGGTCAAAATCGTCATTGGGCTCGTGTAGTGCTTCATATTGACATGACCCTAATGCAAAATATCCTTTTTGCCCTTGGCTCCTTCTTACTCCTCAGTGTATGCATGGATAAGTTCTCTATTTTCCGTTCATAAAATGTCCCCATGCTGTATTATTTATTTATTGGTTTTGTGAGCTGTGTATTCTTCCCTTAACCTTTTCACTCATGCACCACGTGCGCAAACCGTGAGCAAGTGACGTCATTTTTGCCGCATGAGTAACACGTAGCACGGACTCAAATTCAGGGTGGCGCGCCGTTTGAACGGTTAAAAAATAGTTGCAGTTTCCCATTCACATTTGACATTTACTATATTATGAAGATATATGATATCTACTGTCTATAGGTAAATTTAGAATTTTACTCACGTAGAATATTCAAAAAAATTACATACATCTTTTTTGTTTCAATGCTTAAAAAAATAAAATATCACAAAATTTACTGTTTATTTTGTATTCCGTTTCCTACATTTTGTTTGCAACAAATTGCATGTGGTAAAAATTGAGGGGAAGAATGAGCCAAGGGCAAAAAATATATTTGACAATAGTCTCATACTAGTATATAAAGCACCACATCAGCACAAGGACGAGTTTGAACTGAAAATAAAAGTTAAAGAAATAAATTGACTGGTTTGAAACAAATTTGACCTTAGAGTAAAGTTAAGGGACCAAAATTTCTGTTTACACCGCGCTCGCCGTGGAGCTCCGCCGGCCCACCCGCAGGTCACCGTCTCACCGAGCGCCTCAAGCCTCGTCTCCGTTCGCCGATCTGCACGCACGGCACGGGGGGGGGGGGGGGGGGGGGAGGCCACCACCTCGGGGTGGTCCTCCGCTTCAGCGACACAGCCTACCTCCTGGAGGACGCCGACGCCACAAGGGCCTCGATCGGGGTTGTGCGACGGCGCGGCGAGCCGAGGAACGGCAGCAATGGCGGAGTCTAGCCAGGCTCTGTTCGCTTGACTTATGCTTATCAGCCAATAATATTTTTCTCTCACAACAAATCAGCATAAGCCATCAGCCAACAATATTTTTCTCTACAATGAACCAGTATAAGCCATCAGCATAAGTCAAGCGAACAGGGCCCAAGGCCTAGAAGAATGGATAGACCGACAAAATTAAACACCTTACGCGCGTGCTGTAAACGCACATTACCCCTTCAGTTAATTATCCTGCATCATTTGCACTAGCTAGCAGATCATGAATTGGTGATCATTGATCCGGCCTGTACGTTTCGACGACTGACAAAGCCAGTGCATTGTTCCAATGTAGAGCTATGCAAAAGTTTATTATTATAAACAGCCAGCCAGCAGTATTTTTCTCTCTACACAAACCAACAAAAGTCAACCAGCAGTATTTTTCTCTCAGCACAAGCCAGCGCTAGCTGCCCCCCTGCCACCAGCCAGCCGAACAGGGCATAACAGTAAGGCTGCAGATTAACGTGACATCTCCGATCCCAGGCAAAACTTTTGTGCAAACCAAATATGAATCCAAATCGAACATACTTTGACTCAAAAAAAATCGAACATACTAGTTTACATTTGCGAGCAAACCAAATCATACATACTCCGATGCCAAATTGAATAGTGTTGTCATGCCAATGGATTACGGTTCCCTAGGGCTTGCCAGCATCAAGTTTTCACACCTTTGCCTCTGGTCGAGGAAGGTGAACCCAAAGGAATTTGCTGAATGGGTGCAGTGCAGGGTCATCAGGCTTGACAAGTTGCTCCCCATTACCACATCCTGTTACCGAGCTTATGTGATTGGTTTTGCTGAGGGTGTCGGTGTTATGTTTGTGAGAACAGAGTCAGTAGACACTAAAACTAGCACCTTCATGATTGAGTTGAAATCAGGGCAAGCGAGGAAGGTGAACGAGTTTGGACAGTTTCACAAGAATGTCTTGCCCTTCATGAGCTTCTACATTCCAGGTATATGGTGTCACCGTATCTGCCTTTTGCTTATTTATAATTCTGCACTTTAGTACTTCTCCATATGTTGTTCTGGTATGTAGATATTTTAGTCGAATGGATGGATATTTCCCAGTGCAGCATCATAGCTTGCTCGGGTCTTTTTTTTTGCTTGCTTGTTTTGGACCGTTCTTGAAACTGGCATAAATAGTCAAGATGTGCATACGATGTACAGTTGATTTCCATCAAATACTACCGCAAGTTGTTGATGTCATAATTTGATATCTGCTCTTTTGCCAATCTGAAGCTGACACTACAAAACATGATCTTGCATTGTGAAAGTTCACAGCAAAATCATTGATTAATTTGTTTGTGGCCTTCTGTTTCTATATTATTTAACTTGCCTTGTTTGTAAATATTACACAGTTAGCATTAATACTATTCCATCTTTAAAATTCTTTAAAAAGCTGGACCCTGCGAAGCATGAAACAATTCTAATTTTATTCTTTTTA
This sequence comes from Echinochloa phyllopogon, assembly GCA_033239725.1. Taxonomy (NCBI): domain Eukaryota; kingdom Viridiplantae; phylum Streptophyta; class Magnoliopsida; order Poales; family Poaceae; genus Echinochloa; species Echinochloa phyllopogon. Next base: position 32,713,084 of record BTCW01000008.1, on the reverse strand, counting down.
TTTACTTTTCAGGTTCTGCTTCCTTGCCAACAGAGAAAAATTCACCTCTCCTGAACTCAAGTCTGGTTGTACCTGGCCAAATAACAAATCCAACAAGTTGAATCTGCTGGTGTTCGCCACTTGGTAGTTTAATTTCTTGTAGTTTAAACCACCATATTCAGCCATGGACCTTATATTCTTCCTAGTTGTTTATGACCGTTAGTGTGTGTCTGTCCTGTTGGTTTGGCTTATCAACCACAAGCCAGCGGTGTTTTTCTCTCACAACGAATCAACACCAGCCAACCAGCCAGCAGTATTTTTCTCTCAGCACAAATCAGGACCAGCCACCAGTCCAGCCTGTTCGGTTGGCTGGGCTGCAGGCCGTTATTTCCCTGACCGCGATCTCAACTTGATGTCCATATATGCATGAACTCGTGAAGCAATTTATATATTACTACAAGCCTAGCAGCTTGATGTTCCTCGCCTTCCCTGAATTGATCTCCATCATGAAGGCACCACGGACATCTCCGGCCAGGAAGATAACACCAGCACCCGGCCCTCAACAAAACTAATCACTGTAATTACGTACCAGCGCCATCTCCAACAAGGACGCCACGCTTTGGTGTACGTCGATGAACATATCTGTACCGATCGAGGGGGAAGAGAGGTCGATGAACATTTAATTCAAAGCACCTGCCCTGCAAGATGCATGCCAAAAGCAGCATGCTCAGCTTGATGGATTTGTCAAATCTCCAGGCACGTACTACCTTTTCTTCAGCTTGATGCTGGATTAATAATGCGCCTCCTTTTGGTCAAATTGCCGATAGCAAAAATCTGAAAGTAGCTAGCACGCATACAAGTTACAACCGTTTCAAATCTCACTGACGATTGACAGTGCAATTGCAACAAAGATATATGTAACGACGTACATTGCTTCCATTCTGACAAATGATCCACAAATCAGAACTAAGCAACCATATATATACAAGTTGTACAGTAAAGGCAACAGATAAGAAAAAGTACGTACTCTAGCACTGTACCCTGCAGGACGTACACTAGTTAGCACTGCCTAGCTGGTTAGTAGTGCATTCATGTCATTGTGTATTGTTCAACTAATAACACTAGTTCAACATCCCAACTTTACCATCTTGATCACCGTACCTAGCTATATATTTCTGTGCCTAGCTAGTAGCTACAATTAAAAATGTCCAATGCACCGATGAAAAAATGGATGGCGTTGCGGTGGCAGCAGCCACGGGGGGTCGTGCCCGTGTTCGTGGATGCGGCCCGGCAGGTGGCAGGGTCTCGAGCAACCAGCATTCAGCTAAAGCCTCGCGGGGAACGCACTGGCCGATGGCGACGACGTGAGATATCGACGGCGCGGCGAGCTCGGCGGCGTTTCTCATCGGCGTAGAGGCGGTGGAACTGGCGCCACGGCCGGACACGCCGTGCGACAGGGCACACCGTGACGCGCGGAGTAGTAGGCGAGCAGCTTGCCGGAGGCCGGTGGCGGTGGCCGGAGTTGGCCGGAGTGGAAGAAGAAAGATTGAGGCGTAGAGATTGGCATGGTTAGGTTGTCTGGCCGATGGATGTGTGATATGTGTGCAAGTGCAAGGACGAGGACGGACGGACAGGGGGCCAGCCGGAGCCGGGCGCACCAGCAAGCAAAACAAATTTCTTCGGCTTCCTATGTGCACTACGGAAACCAGCTCTTTCCGAGTGCCTGGGGCACTCGGCAAAGAACCAAAAACACTCGGCAAAGTCTTTGCCGAGCTCTCACGGTAAATTAGGTGACGGCAAAGCCACCAGCCAAAAACTCTCAAATTCATAATTTTTAAATGTTTTGAGTATGAATTTCAAGTTTTTTTAAAGTTTGTTCAAATTTTTAAAAATTTTGCCGAGTCTCGCAGTGATACACTCGGCAAAGAGGCATGTGCCAAACGGCCGCCAACGGCCGTTGGCAGTCGTGGCACATGTTGGGCACGTGCCATGTCTTTGCTGAGTGTCAGGTGTTAGACACTCGGCAAAGAGCAAACGTCCCTAACGGCTTCGAACCGCCGTTGGAAACCGTGGCACGTGTAGCACACGTGCATGGGCTTTGCCGAGTGTCTTGGTCCAGACACTCGGCAAAACCGTGGATGTGCCGAGTGTGTCCTCTTTGCCGAGTGGATTCGTCTGTCACACTCGGCAAACACTTGGTGTAGCCGAGTGTCTTATGTTTGCCGAGTGTCTCTTTGCTGACACTCGGCTTGCCGAGTGCCCGATGAATTGCACTCGGCAAAGACTTTGACACTCGGCATATACGGAGTTTCCCGTAGTGGTGGGACCCAGCAGGTCAGTTAGACAGCCAACTGGATGGGTGGGCCCGCACGCACCTGCGCCGGCGGTGTGCAGGGGATGATGGTGGGCCCCCCTCCAGATCCTTCCAGCCAGGATCTCTCTCTATAAAAGCTGGCAGGCACACGCTCACTTGGTGGAATCTCCAGAACACGAGTGACTCATCCCCTCCCCTCCCCTCGCTCTTGCGCCCCTCGCTTCTGAAAGAATATGTGGTAACTATGGTTGCCTATCTTGGCTCACCATAGGCTCCATGTTTATATAGAACATGTTACAGATATAGTTGGTTTAAGTTAAGACTCCCGTGTAAATAGATTACAACTGTCCTATGTTTAAACTATCCTATCTATGGGAGTCCTAACCGAACCAGCTATGTACAACTCCAAGAATATCTTTAACACCCCCTCTCAATCAAAGCTTTCAGCCACTTGCAAGATTTAGATTGTGCACAAAATCATTTAGTTTAGCAACTGACAACGCCTTAGTAAGTCCATCAGCCAACTGGTCCTTGGTAGAAATAAGCCGGACTTGGAGTTGTCTCTTAAGAACTCTTTCTCGGAGAAAATGAAAGTCAATCTCTATATGTTTAGCTCTTGCATGAAACACTGGATTTGCTAACAAATAAGTTGCACCTAAGTTGTCACACCACAGAATTGGAGCACGCCTTAATTTTATACCAAGCTCGGCCAGCAACTGTTCGAGCCATATCAATTCTGCCGTTGCATTTGCCATAGCCTTGTATTCTGCTTCAGTACTAGAACGAGAGACAGTGGGTTGTTTCCTTGCGCTCCATGATATCAGGTTAGCACCAAAAAATATAGCAAATCCTCCTGTGGAGCGCCTGTCATCAACATCACCAGCCCAGTCTGCATCTGAAAAGGCACTCAGTGAAAAATAAACTGCTTTCTGAATGCGCAACCCCAAACTAATAGTGTACTTGATATACCGTAGTATCCTCTTTACAGCAGTCCAGTGTATTGTTGTCGGATTATGAAGAAATTGACACACTCGGTTAACAGCAAAGGACACATCAGGCCGAGTAATAGTAAGATACTGTAGACCGCCAACAACACTTCTATAACGTGTACTATCTTCTGCACTTAGCGGTGTACCTTCATAACTGGACAGCTTCTCAGTAGCGGATAACGGAGTCGTGCATGGCTTACAGTCAAGCATACCTACCCGTGTTAAGAGATCTTGGGCATATTTTGCTTGAGAAAGAATTATTCCTTCCTTGTCTTCTTTAACTTCAATGCCGAGAAAATAATGAAGCTTACCAAGATCCTTAAGAGCAAAGTCTTCACGAAGGTCTGCTAGCAGGGCTGTGACTGCCTCAGGCGCATTGCTTGTAACAATGATGTCATCCACATAAATAAGCATATAGATTGTTATACCACCTTTATTATAAATAAATAAGGAGGTATCTGATCTTGAGAAGACGAAACCCAAGGAAATTAACTTGGTACTTAACCTGGAGTACCACGCATGAGGGGCCTGTTTCAATCCATAAATAGCCTTATCTAGTTTGCACACATAATTAGGAGCATCTGAACTTTCAAATCCTGGTGGTTGTTTCATATAAACTTCCTCTTCCAGAACGCCACGAAGAAACGCATTCTGTACATCTAGTTGCTTTAAGCACCAACCCCTGGAAATTGCAACAGAAAGTACCAAACGCACAGTGGCTATCTTCACCACAGGGCTGAAGGTATCTTCGTAATCAATGCCATATCGTTGCTTAAACCCTTTGGCAACTAATCGAGCTTTATACCTGTCAATGCTCCCATCAGCTTTCTTCTTAATTTTGTATACCCATTTACAATCGATTATATTCTGCCTTGACTTAGGTGGCACTAGTCGCCATGTTTTATTTTTCTTTAGTGCATCAAACTCAGTTTCCATAGCTTGCCTCCACTTCGGATCACCCAACGCATCTTGAATCGTGTTGGGTTCCCCCGTTGCACTGAAGAAACCATACCTGATAATGCCATCATATAGGCGCTTAGGCTTCACTATTCCACTCTGCAGTCGAGTCTGATGGCGGTGCGTCGCAGCCACTGGTGAAGTCAACGGCGAAGAAGCAGCAGCATCAGCGGCGCCAAAAGTCGAGCCGGTAGGTGCGCCAGGAATCAAATCAGGGAAAGCAGCGGCCGCGCCAGGCGTCTCGCCCGTGGGAACGGCAGCGCCAGACGTCAGGCTTGTGGGAGCAGCGGCAGGCGATGGTACAGGTGGCGTGCATGCAGGCGGAGCCGAGTCCTCAGCCGGAGAAAATTGAGCCGTGGCCTCACCAGCCTCGGTAGCTGTGCTTGGGGAGACATCCTCTGTATCTGGTGCGCCGACAGATCCTGCACGGGAACTAGTGCCCGGATCCTCTGCACTAGGGAGCACCGAAGGTCTAGGAAACGCCTGTGCACCAGGAGCTGCAGTTGTAGTATGATCACCATGTTCTGTCTGCTGCATGCTATCATCATCAGATGCATTAGTAATGTTAGGATCATAACAATTGTCATCCCCCGGATTCCGAAGAGAGGAAGGAAGAAGTACGATTTCTTTTTGAAGGAGGGCTCCAGCATTAGGATGAAGGGTGGCAAAGGGAAAAATATTTTCATCGAAGACCACATCGCGGGAGATATAGATGCGTCCCGTGGAAATATCCAGGCACTTAAAACCTTTGTGCATGGAACTGTAACCTAGAAAGGCACACTGTGTGGAACGAAAAGATAACTTTCGAGAGTTATAAGGCCGAAGATTTGGCCAACATGCGCACCCAAACACACGCAGGTTGCTATAGTTAAGTTGTTCATTAAGGAGCCGAATTGCAGGAACCTCAAAATTGATAACTTTGCTAGGAAGCAAGCTAATGAGATATGTAGCAGTAAGAAAAGCTTGATCCCAAAATTTCAGGGGCATAGATGCATTTGCAAGAAGAGCAAGCCCTACTTCAACAATGTGACGATGCTTGCGTTCAGCAGCTCCATTTTGTTGGTGAGCATGAGGGCAAGAGACACGGTGACTAATGCCAATTTTCTGGAAGAAAGAATTTAATTTCTCATATTCACCACCCCAATCTGACTGGAGGGAAATAATTTTTCGAGAGAATTTGCGTTCTACCAATTGTTGAAAATCTTTAAAGACTTGGAGGACATCAGATTTTTGGCGGAGAAGATAGATCCAAGTATATTTCGAATAGTCATCAATAAAGCTCACATAGTAATTGTGGCGGCCAACAGAAGTGGGAGCAGGACCCCACACATCAGAAAAGATTAATTCTAGGGGAGCATTAGAAATTTTATTGGACACTGGATACGGAAGCTGATGGCTCTTGGCCTTCTGACACAAATCACAAATGGACTCAACACTTTTACTACTAGCATACGGTAGACTATTTGAACTAAGAATTTTTTGAACTATAGGGATAGCAGGATGACCAAGACGGCTATGCCATAAAGAGGTTGACGGCGCCTGGGCAGCAAGAGCTTCTGGATCCGGCCTCCCTTCTCCAGAAGATGCACCAGAGACAAGAGGATAAAGACCATCTTTGCATCTACCGTGAAACAGGATCTTCTTCGTGTCCTTGTCCTTGATAACAAAAAAATCAGGATGAAATTCAAGGTAGGCGTTATTGTCTTTAGCTAGCTTATGGACGGAAGCAAGACTTTTGGTTGCTGAGGGAACATGAAGGATATTTTTAAGAAAAAGATTACTGGTAGGGGTATGAACAGCTGTATGACCAACATTACTAATTTGCATACCTGTGCCACTTGCGGTGTGCACTTGATCACGCCCATTATATCGATCTCGGACTGAAAGTTTCTCCAATTCGCCAGTCACATGATTTGTGGCTCCACTATCAGCATATCAATTTGTGTCAATGCCATAAGCTTCATTGGGTCGTCCATGGTACTGATCATCATCTTCATAGCCGAAGTAACATTGTTTAGCTTCATGATTGTCCTTCTTACAAATCTGACATGGTGTCTTCTTGTTATTCTGTACGTTGCTCCTTTGATTATTGGGATTGTTGCTATTTTGTCTCATGCGCCCTTGATTTGATCTGCCATTGCCACGGCGACCTCCAGAACGACCACGGCCTCCACGGCCTCTTGATGCTAAATTTGCTGAGGATTGGAACTGACCAGCCCCTTGATACATCTCGAGCCGAAGATCATATTCCATGAGAAGTGAGTACAACTCCGAGAGAGAAAGATCTCCTGACCGGCCCATCATAGAAGAGACAAAGGGGTGATAATCAAAATCTAAACCATTAAGAATATGAGCGATAACCTCATCATCATTGATGGTGACGCCTGCTGCGGTGAGTTCATCTTTAATGTTTTGCATCTTGTTGAAGTAAGCCACGGTCGTAAGACTTCCCTTCTTGACGGTGGCGAGTTGCATGCGCAGGTTTGTAACCCGCGCTCTTGACTGAGCTGCAAACATAACCCCTAGAGCCTTCCATGCTTCAGCAGAGGTCGTTGCAGTCGCAATCCCGGCGAGAACTTCCTTCGAAACAGAGCTCACCAGATAGGAGAGGAGCTGTTGATCTTTGCTTACCCATGAGTCGTGCTCTGGGTTGGGAATTTCTTGTTTCTTGTCATCAACGGTGGTCTCCATTGTTTGGCGCGGCTCAGGGACTGAACCGTCGAGGATGCCGAGTGCTTTGGCGCCTCGGACCGCCGGGAGAAATTGAGCTTTCCATAGAACAAAATTGTCCCGTGTAAGCTTTTCTGCCACCGGGGTTCCGAAGGGAGATCGATGATCTGGAGAGGAGGAGGATGACGCCATGGAATCGTCGATCTTCTGTCGCACGTCGCGTCGGCGCAGAGCTTCTGTCGCAGGGAGGTCTGTCGCGGGGAGGAGCGTCACGATCAGCGTCGTGGCTCCCTTGTCACGAACGAGATTTGTTTTGTGGATCTAATTTGGAAGAGGTGGCTCTGATTACCATGAAAGAATATGTGGTAACTATGGTTGCCTATCTTGGCTCACCATAGGCTCCATGTTTATATAGAACATGTTACCGATATAGTTGGTTTAAGTTAAGACTCCCGTGTAAATAGATTACAACCGTCCTATGTTTAAACTATCCTATCTATGGGAGTCCTAACCGAACCAGCTATGTGCAACTCCAAGAATATCTCTAACAGCTTCCACCGCAACCCCGCCTCTCCCTCCACCGCAACCCCCCATGGAGCCCCGACCGCAGGCAGAGTGCCTCAACATCGACACCTACTGCGAGATCCTTCTCCGCCTCCCCCCAATGAGCCCAAGACCCTTCTCCGCTTTGCCGCCGTATGCAGCGGGTGGCGCAACCTGCTCAGGGACGCGTCGTTCCTCCGGCGGTACCGGGAGTTTCATGGACTTCCACCAGTCTACGGCTACTTCGTCAAGCGGGTCAGCCACGGCTTCCTTGTCACGGTCTCGGGCCGCCGTCCTCGGCTTCCGAACAACGACGGCAGGCACCTCCACGCGCTCGACTCCCGCCACGGCCGGGTTCTGTTCCACAAGTTCGGCGAGGACCACTCGCTGCTCGTCGTCGGGAAGAAGACGGAGGAGGTCACCCTGCCCGAGAACTTGAGCTTCGGCGAGAACAACTGGACGGCTACGGTCTTCTGCGACTCCCCTGGGTGTCCCCACCTCCGCTGCAATGGCGGCCCGTTCACCGTCGCCCTCCTCCACGCCGACCTCGGGGTCATCTCGATTCTCGTCTACGGATCGGCGACCGGAGCCTGGACCGGCGCCGCGGCCATGACCGCGCCGAACAACGCCGACGCCCGCGTCGAGAAGCGCCCAGCGACACTCGCGGGGAAGACGATCCTCTTCACCATCAGCGACACGAGGATCCTCGCCTACGAGCTCGGTGCGGAGGCGGAGGAGCATGCCCGGCTACGCCTCATCCAGACGCCCCCCTTGTTGAAGGATAACCGCGGCACCGCCATCGTCCCCGTGGCGGACGGGAGGAAGGTTTGTCTCGCCTGTATGCGCGATGCCTTGTGCATTGAGCTCTGGGAGCGGGAGGTCCGTGCCGGTGCAGGCGCGGATTGGTCAGATTGCGGCGTAGTGGCGCTTCCCCGAGAGGGACTTCGATTGCTTGGTTTTTCAGAGATTCCCGCGGCGTTGTTCATCAGCCCCGAGAAGACAGGTTCGCTCGGGATGATGGATGTCGAGACTAGAGAGTGGGAGGAGTTCTTCATGCCGTTCGACACGGATGCGCCCATCTCCATCATCATGGCTTTCCGTAGGTACGTACGATTCGGTCAATTTCAGTTACGAGTCTACTGCTTCTGAAGAAAAGGATTCAGTTCATTCTACTGATTGCTTTCTGTCTCAACTAGCAGGAACCAGAAGTCCAGAACTGAGATGAGATCGACAGATGAGCTTCGTTTCCCCGGACGCAGGCAGAAGCAATGAGTGCAGCATTGGAGTGTGGCAAAGGAGGAGGACACTGGCTTTTTGGTTAACATTTGTCTCTGCAGTTGAACTATGCTTTCTGATGAATGGTGATGGATTCTTGGATATGGTCTGCCCTTCCTTGTTAATTTTGCTTGGTGCTGTGTTCTGATGAATGATATTGTTTCCTAGTTATTTAGGATCTACTGAATCTTTCCACTCTCTGTTTTTTTTTCTGAAGATGAGTCTTCGGTTGTTCAGCAGTGTTATAGTATCATCATCGGCAGTATTAGTGTACTCAGCATATTTCTGTTGCATCTTAGTAGTAATTGGTACTTGATCGGTGTAATCCGAAGAAGGGCAGACCTGACGGTTGATCTAGCAATAGCAGTAGTACCTGATGAAACCTGCCGTATGTTTGTGTTCCTCCTCTGGTCCTGTTGTGTGGCGTCCACCGTGTCTCGATCGATCTGTAGTTGAACCATGCTTTCTGATGAATGGTGACGGAATCTTGGATATGGTCTGCCCTGCCTTGTTAATTTTGCTTGCTGGTGTTAATTGTTCTAATGACTGATAATTGTTTCCTAGTTATTTAGGATCTACTGAATCTTTGCACTCTCTCTTTTTTTTCTGAAGATGAATCTTCAGGCATTTTGCTTACCATATTACAGACCTGCTGCTTTTGGTACTGTCTTCGGTATGTAGTTTCAGTATAACATACTAGAACATGGGCGCGGCTTTCCAGCGCTGATCTCGTCAGAGCGAACCATCTTTCTTGTATTAGTGAGAGTATGAGGATTTATCTTGGTGACTGTGAACTGGGTGTATAATTTTGGTTTAATTTTTGCCCCCTTGTGTAGTTGTGTTCATGTTATCAATAGCAAACCATGTACTACTGGAGGTACGAGTATAACATCCTAAATTAATTTGATTGTTAATCGAAATGCTGTCCTGTTAATCAAAGAAAATTATATTGATTCTATCCTTTAGCTTCCCCCGTCGTCCTGCTGCGTCATGAGCCGATGGATGACAACAATATAGAAAAAGACAATTTGAGAAATTTGGATTTAGAATTTGATCTTTTATGGTTGATTGATGAATCCGCTTGATACTGAACACAAATTGTGGTTCTTTTGACTGAAAAGATTGAAATTCAGTTGTCTCTGTATGCAAGGATGGTCGCGTATTGTTTTAAGCTTCATCTTGTTCGACTCTAGGAGCTACAGTATGTTGCTCCATTCTTTGTTGGTATGCTTCCTGCCTTGCTTTCTTTTGACAAGGGACAATGCCTTGACTGACTGTTTCAGTTCGGTTTCTGTAGATGATGGAGTCGCTTACTGTCATAAGCTGACTGTGTGAGGGATATTTCTCCATTCTTTTTTTTAGGAGTGGGGACGGGTTGTGATATCAGCAAGAAATATTTTCTCACGCCGTCGATATTGAGTGTGTCCCTGTTGATTATTGCAGAGTTAATTCCAGAGATAGCTACTTGGCTCTAAATATTTGTTGAGTATATGTTGTTTGAGAATTGCTAGAAATCAATCGATTGATTTCTGTTGTTTCTGTCAATCGACGTGTGTGTCCGTCCGATCGTCGCTAGAGGTCTGTGATGACTTCATCTAACAACTGGCTCGTCACATTCACAATCGATTTTCCGCCGCCCGTTTAGCCGCTGGCCTCCCACCCCACACGACGAACTGTCTCTCCCCTCCTCTCTCTCTCTCTCTCTCTCTCTCATTTCCTTTTCCTCCCCTTCCGGTCAGATCTGCACGGCGGCAGGTTATGCAGTGGGGTGTGCGAGCGCCGGCGTGGCCCCCGTCACTCTATTCTCTCTCGGCCGCGGCGATGTCTGCTCATGCTGTGCGGGAGGGACCAATTAGGAGGTCTCCTGGGCTCCATCCGTCACTGGGTGCTCTCCGCCTTGAGGCGATTTGGGGAGGCATATTTGGAGCTCGCCTCCGAAAGCGTCTTCTCCGTTGGGTTTTGATTTCTTCGTTTCTTGTTAGATTTTTGCGCGAAATATGGTTTACTAGTTTGATTTTTTGGATCTGTTTGTTCATGTGCAGCTACAGCCTGGCGTGAGCTCCAGGCCACAGATGATGTGTCCTCCTCATAAAGTAATCTTACCCACTGTGAGCATTTCCAGTCCCCCCTGGATCGATTTGTGCTAGTTCATGTAATTGTTCCCACCAGGGATTGGGGCTGTTGATAGTTGTGTCGTGTCTCAATTTCTTTTGTTCTAGGGTTAATATGGATTTTAGTGTGTTTGTATGTTTGTTAACCTTGCTATTTTAGCCAAGGATATTGGCTCCAATCTGTATTACTAGGGTCCTAGGTTCACGCTGTGAGGATTGACTTGGATGTTAACGCACAGAAATATTTAATTTTCTGCCGCCGTGCACACAGAGACCAGTCAGGAGGTCGAGCGGTTTGGAGGACGACGACGAGCGGCCGGCCGGCCGGCCGGAGATGATAAAAACAGGGTGATAAAAGGTGTAGTATACAGTAGGTTATTCTTTTTATCATGCATTTCTTGAGGGAAATATACAGAATCAGCCTTACATCACACCTGAATGATCCATGTATAATTCATCATATTTGTTTTCTTCTGTCCCCGTTCAAAATTCGACTTGTAATTGCACAATATCACGGACCAAGGCGTGTGTTAACTGAAATTCAATATGATGTCCCTGTTGGGAGAAAATGTTCCGGAGGTCCTCCTCCCTATGGCATCTTCAAGTTCTGTTTGCGTCTTCGTGAGTTCCAAGCAAATTTATCCAATGCAAAATCGCCATGGCACAATATATAGAAACAACTTTTCTCTAACTTCACTAGAATCCTATTCCCATCCCATGTCAAGTGTAACTCTTTGAAGCTAACTGTCACCCAGCGATCATCAGTTCTGTTGTCTGGGCTTCGTCTGGAGTACAGCACCTTGACACAAGCTCTCACTCTGGTTTCTGATAGCATACTAGCAATCTAGCATACAATTACAATCCCAGAAAGTAATCCTGCACTTTCTCTGAATTTTCGTAGTATCATTGGACCCCAAACAAACAGACAGTTTGAGAACTGAAGGAGTGTAGTTCAACAGAGCTAGGCCGAGTACAGGGAAAGACTTCAGGGTGCTCGCCGAAGACAATAGGCATCTCGAGCGTGCAAAAGAAAAATTAAGGATCAAATGTAAACATTCACGGAAGTAAAAATAAAAAACACCATAAGTGAACAAACACAGGGAGCATATCTAACAACCTAGGGATGGTAGCATTGCAATTTGCAACAGATTATAGCTAGGGACATTTGCTAGCATTCCAACATTGACCTGCAGTAATCCAGTATAGTATGGCAGCGTAAGAAAATTACAGACTAAAAGTACTGTTGTAACAGCAATAAAAACAGTCAGCTGTTAAGACTCACCCTCCCTTGGTCTTCTGGTGCAAGCAAGCACAAGTTACATTTTTTCGTGCACCATGATACATATAAAACTCTACACATGGATCCGGTCTAAAGAACCTTTATAAAATTCGAAGCAACTCCTTGGCATTTGCTGATGCCTGGCACTTGAAGTGATTTGAAGTAGTAGCACACTTTAGTCTTCAGGCACATACAGCACCTCCACCACGTCCTTATACGTGTAAAATTCCATGCATATTTCTGGTCTAGAGAAGCTCTGTAAAATCTGGCACAACACCTTCGCTTGGCTTTCAGTCACCAAAGAATCGAAAGTTACTCTCATCTTTGTTAGCACTGTCACCCATTTGAATAGTTGCTTAACAAAGGTAACTTCATGTTCAGATCCACTAAACATGATTTTTACTTCTTGGAGGCGATTCAACGAGAGTTCCTCTGTTTTCCAGCTTTGTTGCTCATCACAAATGCAACCAGGTAAGCAAGCATTTTCTTCCTGATACAAGAATCACATAAACTTAGTAAGGCATCATCAACATTCCACCTAGACATTATTAGCCTGGAGCCATTGGATTGCAGTAATACAGTTGTTCTGAGCCAAGAGAAAGTGGTATAGCAAACGGGATTTTTACAAAATTCCACAAATCTTCTAGAGTTCTAGCATCATGCTATCGACAATTACATATTCAAGAAGATTTTCAATTGGTCATACAAAATATGTTATCCAGTAGAAGTATGGGAACTTTGAAAAATTATGTTCCCAAAACTTACTATTATCTCATAACTCCTATTTGTATCATCAAGATCAAGCCTCCCATGCGACAACTCAGTCAATTTACTGTCATTTATTTCAAAGATGCTAAAAATTATTAAATATATTAACACATATTTTCTACCCAAATGGTAAACCACTCAGCCCAAACTCAACGCTAAAGACTAAAATGTCATGATTATAGCACATAAATAATCCACATAGCTACAATTGATGATCTTTGCAACAAAAATATAAGCATGCAACCAATACCTAGGCCAACTAGCAGATCAGTCTGTGATGAACCAAGGAATGCAAATGCATATTATATAAACAAAATATAACATTACCTCCAAACTGTTGCGAGAAAGTTCCAGAGTCAGCTTTCTGGTACCAGAACACAACCTGAGAACATGGAATATGCTGGCCCCACAGGCATGTCCGTTTGACATTACATTCAGGCGTAAAAGCATAATGGCCGGGAGCATTTTCATGTCTTCTAACAAGTATGATTGGTTATCAATGTCCTGTGTGTCCATAAGAAGTCACCATAGCAAAAGGGAATTGTGTCAGTTTAATTTGGACAGAGTCAGAAACATCACATTGAGGTAAGAAGCTCATCTCAGATTTCTTACGCAGAAACCTGGTTTTGTATGCCTAAACCATACTACTAGTTCCCTAAAAATAAAACGTTGGATGCCTAAAGGAACCATATATACCAGGGAAGAGTAAAGATTTAATGTGCTCAGTGCCTCAGGGACACGAGCAAAGCAGAAAAGTGGGAATTTTCCATGGCTGAATTTCTCACCATCTATACACCCACATGCAGCATGAACAATAATAACACATTCCTTAATTTTGATTAAGACACTTCTTAAAATGTTATTAGAGCGAAACTTTTTTTCTAAATAAATTCTCAAAAATATAATACTTCATGGCATTTACTTAATTTTATCGGTTTAATTAATGGTCTAGGATGTATGTGGTGCCCAGTTCTCAAATATGTGCCCAGGACCCCAGGTAAGTGGTCAAATATACTAAAATTTACATAATCCCGATTAAGTGGAAGTGAACTCACCAGATAGACCAGTGTGAGGTAAAGTTCTTGGATGACCTTAAAGCGACGCAGGAGCGCTAGACAAGAAGAGTTGTTGCGCCAAGATCCATACACAAGAAACAAGTCGGTGCTCAGGCTCTCGAGATGCTTCATTCTACCAAGCTTGACAGAGCTCCGATCAAACAAATCCCTCCACCTGAGCACCTTCAGCTGCCGGGCTGAGATGTCGGCGACCGGCCGGTTTCCCTGATGATAGAAGCAGGCGAACACCTTCAGGTACTCGAGCGCCGGCGCCACGACGGTGAGCTTCTGAAGGCCGCGCACCCTGTCGAGCTCCATGTGCCGGAGCGAATCGGAGCGGACGGCGAGGTTGCTGAGCCCCAGGGTGTCGCTGACGGTGAGCTTCTGCAAGCACGGGCACCGCCGGGAGGAGACGGCGTCGCCGAGCGCGCACGGGCCGTGGAGCTGGGCGCGGCACAGGGAGAGCTCGGTGAGGCGCGCGAAGACACCGCCGCCGGCGCGGGGGAGGGCGACGCCGAGGCACCCGAGGTCGAGGGAGACGCTGGTGGCGTTCCCGAGGCAGGGGAGCTCGAAGGCAGCGGCGGCTCTTTCCTTGCCGCCGCCGTCGTTGGCGCTCCTCCCCGGCACGCGGTTGGTAAAGACGAGACGGCCGGAGAGGCGGCGCGCGGAGGCGGGGAGCCAGGCCGACACGGACTCGGGGGTGGCATCATCGGCCCCCACGTCGAGCAAACTGAGGGATGCCTCGTGGGCGAGCAGAGCCGAGGCGATGGCGCGAGGATCGGAGGGGGAAGGGAAGCGGAGCTCCGGGAGGCACGCCCAGAGGCGGCGCCAGCGGGTGGCGAGGACGCTGGTACGACCGGCGGCGGCGGCGTCCTCGAGGCGGAGGAGGATGCGGAGCACGACTTCGTCGGGGAGCGCGCTGAGGCGGTCCGCGCCGGCGTCGTCTCCGGGGGCCTTGGCGGCGAGCTCGCCGCAGCTCAGGCTGGGCTCCATCGGTAGGGAGGGGGAACGGAAATGGCTTGGGAAAAGGTTTCTTAAAAAGATGCTTGGGAAATATATCATGTTGGTGCTTGGCTTTACTATCACAAACTACCATCCAATAAACACGAATTTCTTTTCTTTTTGGGGGTTTGGGGTGGGGATTTGGGGTTTGGGATCACTTCGTAATCATTGCGTCACTGTAGCATTTCGTTTGTATGTGTGAAAAATTGTCCAAAAATTGATTAATTAGGCTCAAAATGTTCGTCTCGCAGAGTACAACAAAACTGTACTGTTAGTTTTTGATTTTATCTATATTTAGTACTCCATGCATGGACCGACATTTTGATATGATGGGAATCTTCTTTTTGTATCGTGAACTTTGGGGTTGATTTTTGGAACTAAATAAGGGCTTAGTTTTTTACCATTCTATCCTAGCATGTCACTTTCGAACTATGACATCAAAAGAATCTTGACACTACCTTGATACCATCTAAAACGCCCACCGTTTGGTTACCTACCATTCTATCCCTACTCATATGTCACTTTCAAGCAGCGTCACCGAGAGATTCTTAGCATTAGCTCAATACCATTTCTATCCAAACACATGTCACTTTCAAACAACACCACCAAAAGAATCTTGACATTGCCTCCATACCATAAAAACTACCATTGTTTGGCTAAGGCTTTGGCGATACCATCCAAAACGACTATTGTCTGGTTATGTTTTATGGTTAATAGCATGTTTTTTAGTTACTAAGTCTTTCCAAAAGCTGCTTTTGACTATGGAGATATTGCTTTTCCAAAAGCTACATGTCTAAAGCCTGGAATGCTCCTAGATATCCATGGTGAATATACTTGAAGTACAAAAATAATGCTTGATCACACGCATACAAGTTCTAGAAGGCAGCGTTTTTTTAACTGAATTGGATATTCAAGTTCATATTGTAAACAACCTTGTCATTCTTTTCTTTGGCACGTACATCCAAATTTCATGCTTATGAGTGGAATTGTGGAATATCTATTTCCTATTTTATCTGATTTAATTGACTTTTATTTAATATTGGAAGAAAAAGGCATATTATGTATATACCCATATATCTTATATGAGAACATATAAATAATTGATAATCTGTATATTGTAGTTTCCAAAAAACAATCTTGATATATCCTACTATAGTTGATGGCAGGGTGATGCTTATTGATATATCCTACTATGCTTCCCGTACACCTCGTTGGTGAAGACGAGGCTGCTGGAGAGGAGGCGCGCATCGGCAGGGAGCCAGGCCACCTTGGACTCGAGGCGGTGTCCTCCGTCCCCACGTCGAGGAAGTTGAGGACGGCTTCATGCGTGATTAGAGTCGAGGCGATGGCAGGGGCTCAATGGAGAAAAAGGAAGTGGAGCTCCGAGAGGAGCACATAGAGTCGACACCAGCAACCGACGAGAACACTGGTTCGACCAGCGGCGGTGGCGTCCTCAAGGCGGAGGAGAACATCATTGGGGAGCGCGCTAAGGCGGTCCACGCCGCCATCATCTTTGGGGGACTTGGCGATGGCTCCATCAAAAGGAGGGAGGGGTGGGGGGAGGGGGAGGGAAATGGTCTGTGTCTTCAATGTCCTGGAAATCGCTGGCTCTTTCTCGAAAAAATGGTTGGGGGAGATATAGTTTGAAGAATATGACGCTAGCTTGTTGCTCCACTTCTTGGTTTACAGGTTTTATTATAAGTTACCAACATCTGTTTTTCCTTTTTCTAAAAGATTTTTTTTCTTTTCAAATATTATTTTTTTAAAAACAACATCGTCAATACCATCCAAAGCACCCACTGTATCGAGATTTGTTACTTTCAGAGGGATGATACTCAAAGTATTTTGGCATGTTTAATAGTATGCTTAAGAGCAGAGCAAGCGTACGTTGGCACTTTAATCTTAATGAGAGAAATAAAGAGAAAATGAAAGAGCAAGATGTTGTGCCCTTGGAAACCATTTCTCGTGTGTTTCTGTGTATTACCCCTGCATGTATGGAAACACATTTGATCATGGTAATTTCCATTCACGTGTTGTAACTTAATAAATCCTTCCATTCACGAACTTACGCAGACAGACACTTGCATAGATGCATATTTCAGTAATAGAGGAAAAGAAAAAAAAACACTAAAAATTGGCCGATGCATATCGTGTGGCTTAACCTGGTACAATGATCATGACATCTTCTTATCAATATTTTCAAATAAGTACTGACTCTAAACATTTAGATTCAGCGTCATCACGCATAGGTGATGATTGGAAGGACAAAACAGTAAATGATTTATGTATGGTCTAATTTGTTATGAATGTATCCTACCTTTTTTCGGTATTAAAGCGAACAATGATTCCTCCATTCGTTAGCGGAAAATAATTTGATTGCCATCAAGCTACTAAAATTTAAAACATGTCAATGTCCTTAAACAAAATGCAAATGCAGAATCACTGAAGGCCAACAAACAAAATGCGAAAACTGCTCAAGGCTAACAAACTTAGTAGTGACTGCGGGCTGTAATTAATAACTCATGCTCAATATTAACCCTACTTTATTCAGCACTGGAGTATCTCGCTAACAGAAAGGACAGCTGTACGGCAAAAATAAAAAACACGATTTAGCCAAAAAAAAACAGAGAGAGAGAAGAGAAAAAGGGTGAAAGAAACATACGCCGTTGCCGGGGATCGAACCCGGGTCACCCGCGTGACAGGCGGGAATACTCACCACTATACTACAACGACTTGGATGCTTATTTTCTCTTGGTAGGAAATACTAACGTTGGTGAATTCATCCTCATCGATCGACCGACGTTTCAGGCCTCATGGAGTTCAAATGACGAACAGATGCCGTGTTGCTCGACGGGTGGGTTACTGTTGCATACTTGTTGCAGCTCATAAGAATGAATAAACAGCCTTTGTGAGCAATCATCAATTGCGTGGTGAAAAACCCGGCAAAAATACCAGTAGCGTCTATCATCATCCTTTCTTTTTTTTTCTCGAATACGCAGGAGGTCTGCGCATCTTTGTATTAAAGAAGGAGAGGTTAAATTACAGGCGACCGTCGGAGACGGTACCAGCTTCAGCGCACATGTTGCGCAAAGAGAAAGAACAACCTGTCCGGGGCGCAGCCACGGGGAGTAAGCTACGCGACTACTCGCAACATAGACGACCCAGTTCTTTTGCGCCCGCTAGAATCCATAACTGCGCCTGCTGCCTGATCTTGATGAGTACTTCTTGTGCGTCGCTCGCGCTGTCCCTGAAGACCCTCGCATTGCGTTCCTTCCACACCTGCCAAGTCGTCAGGGCAAATAGGGTGTTGAATCCCTTCTTCCTACTTGCCAGCAGCGGATTGCGCTTGCGCTGTCACCACACCGCCATGGAACATCGTCCTTGCGGGAGCTGCACGATGCCCAGGCGTTGGACGATAGGCCACCAAACATGTCTAGTGAACGAGCAGTTGATGAACAGGTGGTCAGTGGTCTCCGGTTCCTGCTCGCAGAGAACGCAATTGGTGTGCGTTTGTAGGCCATGTCGCTGTCTCCGATCAGCAGTCCAGTGCCTTCTCCGGAATGCTAGCCACAGGAAGACCTTCACCCTCAACGACGCCCAGGTTCTCCAGATCAACTGCGGCCCCTCCACAGGCCAAGAGTGCGGGAAGACAACCAGAATACTGAAACAACAATAGTCCAGAAAGGAGATGAGATAGTACAGAATGACAACTAAAACAGCAAAAAATGCGGACCTAAAATGAACACCATGCCGCACCAAGTGACGAGCTGTCGGAGGGAATTGTGACAATGTGTTGTACCAATTGATGAGCTGCTAGGCGGAATTGATGAGCTGCCGGCCGGAATTGTACCAATGTGTCGTACCAATTGATGAGCTGCTGCGGTGCGATGGTCCAGAGCGCACGGGGACGAAAGGAAGGAGATGGACGGCAATCAGTGATGAGGCAAGCAACAAGGCAGGTGGCCGGCGATGCAGTTCAGTGCATGCTTGTGTGTATGAACCCGACTCCTATTTAGCCAAAATTTTGTCAGACCCAAACTGTAAACCTCCATAAACACCCAACAAATGTTTGAGCTGGTACATAGATCTACAACTCAAATTGTTTGGGATTTTCGTTCAATGGACCAAAGGTTTAGGAGGTATTCACCTCTGAATTTCGGGCAAAACCATGGGTTCAGATTCCCTTTTGACAGCTCAGTGAACATTCCAACTCTTGTCAGCTTATTTGAACATCTGTTTCTCTTAAATTTATATTCAAATCCGCAAATCTTCCTTTCTCAAAACTTCGTGTTAACAATAAAGATGCTGTAAAGGAATGTGTGACATTGTGTTCTCTTCATCTCCATCTTTAACTTCAGATTTAAAAAGTATGTTTATGAGCTTGGTTGGTACATTTATTTTCAAACTGTCAAGATACTGTCCAAACACTTGATGTCAAACATGGGTAAAATCACAAAGTTCTGAATCAAATAGGGGCATATTCACAAGGGTATACATGTCTTTTTCCAGCCCATTTAATACCGTTGTGCTGTTCATGGAGTAGGGGCAAAGTTACTCTTCATATTCAAAAAGGAGCAAAATCACAATGAGAGCAAAAGCGAGGGTAAAATCACAATTGAAATATAAAATAGGGGCAAGAACGCAATAGCCCCTTCTTTGTTTTAGCACTACTCTCCTCTGCTGCCGCCTTGGCCGCAAGATTTCGGTAAGATTGCTTCATAGTCGATCTTGTTCCATTCTCCTGCAGTAGCTTGTTCGCCTGCGGATAAAACCAGTGTTAACATTATCGAGTGCAGATGGAGTAAATGACAAAAAACCACACAAGCACAGATAACATTCATGTAATCACCAAACAGAGATCTATCGTGAAATGGGCAGCAAGTAATGCCCGTATTTGTTTAGCATCACTCTCCACAATAACCAAGCAAAAAGATTCAATTTCACCAAAACCCAATGTGTACAAGTTAATTACAAATGAATTACCTAGAACTTAATGAACATTAATGAAATATATGAAATATGAGGCATCAAAGAAGCAACAGTAACGGTTTTAATTATCAAGTTTAATCTACAGCTTGATGCATCCCATGAGCTGAAACCAAGATGATAGCTGATAGCTGCTACAGTGAAAACTGCTGTCCTGCTATTCGGCCTCAGTCTCAACTCTCAAGCTCAGTGGTGTTTGGTGATTATGCTCCTGTTGGGCTGTTATTTAAAGATTCCCATATATATATAAGGCATCTAAGATTGGATATTTAGTACCAGATCGGCCACAAGGAGATGTGATAACGTTAATTTTTAAAATTTATGGTTTTCCAAATCTAATTTATGATATTGAACAGATAATTCACAAAAGGAGATAGCATAACATTGATTTAACAAATTTCTGGTTGTCCAACACATTTCAAGCCAAAGGATTTTGAGACAGACAAACAATGAAAAGGTAACGGTAACCTGAGGCATATGAAATTGAATTGAAGTGTCTTAATGTCTAACTCCTAAGACAGGCGTAACTTATATATTATTATACACAGTTGCAGCATGTGACAACCACAACTGAGCATTAAGAGAAAACACCTATCTTTGTAAAACATATAAGATGTTGTTAATGTAACATTGACAAATCATGGCCATGGACTGTTCAGACTCAAGGTAACCATGAGGCTAATATCTGCAGTTTTATATATCCAGAAAAGCAGGGTATCCTTTCTCTAAAAAAAGAATATCTGCAGTTTAGAAGCTCATGGAAGTAATGGATGAATAAATTCAGAAGAAACATTTGTTCAGTATAGCCCTAGCACACGTATGGTCAAATGCCTAAATTACACAGTCCAAAACACAGTGTGTCATTTAATGTTCTCTCCGAAAATTCTAACCTCTTTACAACAGAAACCTAGGAGTGGTTATTTTACACGAAACCATCCATGAATTACACACCCGAAAGACAGACGGAGTCATTCTCAAAATAGATTTTGAGAAGGCTTACGACAAAGTTAAATGGTCTTTCCTTCAACAAACACTTCGCATGAAGGGCTTCTCACCAAAATGGTGTAGATGGATTGAAGGAATGGTCACGGGTGGAAGTGTTGGTGTCAAGGTTAATGATGACATAGGACGCTTCTTCCAAACAAAAAGGGGCTTGCGCCAAGGTGATCCTATGTCTCCCTTTAGATACCTGGGAATTCTCATGCACCATAGACAACTCTTAAACGCAGATTGGAAAAAAAATAGAGGATCGTTTCGAAAAGAAACTATCTTGCTGGAAGGCTAAGCACTTATCCTCTGGGGGCAGATTAATTCTCCTAAATTCAGTGCTTAGTAGCCTACCTATGTTTATGATGTATTTATTTGAAATACCAAAAGGAGTTCTTAAAAAACTTGATTATTATAGATCAAGATTTTACTGGCAAGGCAGCTCTAATAAAAAGAAATATCGTCTTGCCCGCTGGGAAATATTGTGTCGACCCAAGGATCAAGGGGGGCTTGGGATCCTTAACCTCGCACTACAAAATAAGTGTTTATTAAGTAAATAGATTTTTAGTTTACTTAATACTGATGGCACTTGGCAAACAATGCTTCAAAACAAACACCTAAGCTCCAAGACTCTTTCACAGGTTCAAGCCAAACCTTATGACTCTCATTTTTGGAGAGGACTCATGAAAATTAAGGAAGAGGTCTTGAGTTGTGGGTCCTTCAAGATTAAAAATGGAGGAAATACGAGGTTTTGGGAAGATAATTGGATAGGTCAACAACCGCTAAAGGAGCAGTATCCGTCTCTATATAATGTTGTTCGTCAACCACATAGCACAGTGGCTAATGTCATGCAAATCACGCCTCTTAATATTTCTTTTAGGAGGTCGTTAGTGGGTGATAAACTAAGAGACTGGTTGTACCTTGTAGCTAGATTAACTATTATCAACTTGAGAACGGGTACAGACCAGTTCTACTGGAATCTAACTAGGAGTGGAATTTTTACGGTACGCTCTATGTATCTGCACTTGTTAGATCAACATCCCCCCTTCCGACATAGTTTGATTTGGAAACTAAAAATTCCTCTCAAAGTAAAGATCTTCCTGTAGTACCTTTTAAAAGGGGTGATTCTCACAAAGGATAATCTAGCTAGGAGGAATTGGAAAGGAAGTCAAAAATGTTGTTTCTGTAATTCTAATGAGACGATTAAACATCTTTTTTTCATTGCCATCATGCCAGGATGATATGGCAAATTGTCCATATAGCTACTGGCTTACCCCCTCCAATTTCTGTTTTCCATATGATAGGGAATTGGTTATTGCCTTCTAATAAAAATGAAAGGTACTTGATTTTGGTGGGTTGTGCTGCCTTATGTTGGTCTATCTGGCGATGCAGGAATGATATTATCTTTGACAACGCCAGATACACTTCATTTTTGTAGGCTATTTTCAGGGGAGCGTACTGGCTACGCTTTTGGGCGCAGCTGCAGCGTGAAGACAGGACGAATGAGGTCTTCAAGAGATGGCAAATCAGGGTTGGAAACTTAATATTAGAATTGGATACATTCCGCCGCTTTCGTCCTTTTCCCCTGTGATAAACAGCGGTGATAGTTGATTCTGTAATAATTGAAGGCTATGTACGTTTAGTAGAGGCCGGAATAAATATTCCATTATCTAAAAAAATAGTAGCAAAAAATATCCATAATAATTCTACTTGGCACAAGAAAATAAAATTAAGCACTGCCCACTTCAACTTTACCATATTCTGCATGCACACGGCATCTATTTACGAAGCCAAAGACAATGGGGGAACCACTTGATTTCATTCCTTTCAGAGTCTCCTCCTCAATCTGCTGAGCGAGCTCATGAGTATGTAGGTGCCAGGACAAGAGCACAAGGACCCTCAGCCTCATCACCATCCCTTACAGGTGGTAGGCTGGTGATGTAAGACAGCATGGGAAGCACAAAAGCAGCAGTCTTGCCTGAACCCGTCTCGGCAATGCCGATAACATCACGCTGGCTCAAACGCTTCAGGATTCAGACTTTCCCTGACAACCCAAACAGGCTCCAGACCAGGGCCTGACATCGGATCGGACTGGCCTCCAGGTTGCTGGGAAAGCTGTGGCATCTGTAACTCTGACATGAACATCAATTCATCCTTCACAATCTCACTGGATTCAGGTACAACAATGGACAGAGGACTAAGAACCAGCCTACAGTTTAGATGAATCAGCAAGATATGCAGTCACTGGACAAGCTCTGAATTCTGAACATTGATGAAGCTCAACTGAGTGGATGGTCAGGGATCTTCCTGTCACTATACAATCAGGGGTTGTGGAACCTGACGTTGGAAAGTTCGGACCACCAATGCCTTGGCTGTCAGCTGGACGTGTGATGGTCTGCATGGCACTGCAGAGCTTTGCTAACCAGGACAACATCCAAATAAACCCTGTACTCTGCCACCGAGCTGTCAAGTTCATTGCAAATCAAAGTAGGGGGGTACAAGCGAGCATAGTTTGTCAAGAACATGAGACTAGCCCTTCCACATTCCACATCGAGAATCATGGAGGTCAAATCATCAAGAGGATGCTCTTTCAATTTTTCCAAACTTTGTGATGAGAAATTTATGATCTAGTGGCCAGCTCACCTAGGCTAGGACTGAAGAAAGAAGAATATACATTTGGAGACGGCCTCCTCAGGAAATACTGAGGCAGGTGCAGGAAAGAATGATCATGTTTGACATGGCATGAGATGTCTCTGAGTGAAAACTCAAGGGTCAGAAAGAGAGAGAACATAGCGGACAGGGACACGTACCACCACACACTTGGATCTTTTTATTTTTATATATATATAGTGGTTGACTTTGACTATTTTTCTAACTAGAGCGAAGATAATCAATGCTTCATTTCGTCTTGGGCTGCTCCGATCATGCACAGAGAGACTGAAGTTTCCCTTTGACACTTTGACATTCTACTTCAATTTGATCCTGGGGCGGCAAATGAAGTGAAGTCCAACGACAATCAATCCATTATTATATCTCATGAAAAACACTTTGCACATGACTGACAGGTAGCACTATAGTTACACACAATGTTCTGAAACTAGCAGAGTGTTCAGATATCCTTCTAGTTCTAATAAAGTGTGATGGAGGAAACTAGCAAAGTGTGACTTCATGTTTCGTGGAACGCTTCCTCTTAGCAGTTGTAGCTTTTCGCTCTTGAATCTCACAAGTGAATACATAGCTATAATATGGGGGTATCTGAGACCTCCACAACAGGACCTCAAACTTCCCACGAGGTTTCACATTTCCAAACATCACATCTTGGAATCTTATATTCGGAACCTCCTCATCTGATAAGCGTTGATACTGACGATAAGGCACGAAATCTTCAGACGGTGTAGCCATTCTCGCAAGATGTGCAGGTCTGTTTTGGTACAGAACATCAATTGGGTGCTCACCAAATCTGGAGACATGCTTCTGGAAAGACCACTTCATGATGGCCAGAGTCTTGCACCAAAAGTGGACATCAAAGTTGTCCCTCAGCAAACAAGCAGTGTTGTTTGCGCCAGTCAGGGAACCCTTCAGCATCTTGGCTAGCTCCATGGCCAAGTTTGTGAACCTCGGATGCATCTCCGGATCCATGCTTCCAAATGTAAGCGTCTTAAAGAAATACCAGTATGCATCTTGGGGCAGATACTTCAAAGTTAGAGCCCGTGTTGTTCCCCTCTCCAAAATCTTGTCAGACCGGCTTGTAACTATGATTTTACTACCTTTTGGCACATATTCTTTAGAAGCAGAATACAACCTGTTCCATGCATCTTCATTGAGATCCCCAACAAACTCAACAACAACTAGCAATCCTCCTTCTGTGTTCAAATTTGACATGTGATTTTGATGTTTTACTGCACATCCTTCTCTGAATGTAGCTAGCTCATCATCTGAGAAATTCTGGGTGCTGAAGAACAATATTTTTGAGAAATGACCACGGACTCTTTCATCCTTGCAAATATGAGCAACAAGGGTGCTCTTGCCGACTTGGCTTGGTCCAACAATTGGCAAGAGACCCAACCTTTCATCCCCATGGGTATGTGTTTGCAATAGGAAGTTGATGACAAGTTCTACTTCCATCTGTCGGCCAAACATGCAGTTGGTTAGCTGGAGATGCATGCTGTAAAGCTCGCGCCACAGGCGAGGACAGCTCGTCAAGAACAAGACCAACTCTTCCATATCAAGGATCATGGAACTCAAATCATCAACAGTATCTTGAAGCGGCTTCAAGACCTGTGTGTCTTTACTGGAGAAACACAGACCTTTCAGAGAATTTACCTTAGACAGAGATGAAGAGTGTATCTCGACCTTATCTTCCCTGTCCTTGTCATGAGATTGATACTTGAAGGTGTCGAGCGTGTAATATCCTCGGTGCATGGCGTCTCTTAGCATCTCTAACTGGAGGAGCATAGCCTGGTTTGTGATATGCCGATCCATGGCCTCGTCGATGATGACCCTTGCCCGGAGCAGGACCCTGTGGAGGCGATCCTCCACATCCAGTGGTGCTGGTTTGGAGATTTTGCTGATAACAAAATTTATGGATCTAGTGGTCAGCTCACCCAGAAATGCAGAAAGGAGAATCTCCATTTGGAGACACAAACGCTCTCAGGAAGATAACATTGCAGGTGGAGGAGAGAATGAGCAGGAGCTGGGATGAGATGGAATGAGATGTACTAAGAAAAAAATCTAGAGATATTACTGGTTCATATCAAGCAGCAGTCAGTCCAGTCCAATAGTCCATGCACGTGTGTTGAACGTATCCTTCCTGATCGACAAGCACTTGAAACTGTCCTGCTGCTCCATTTTTTTTATTCCAGCGTTCCAAATGGACATTGATGTACAAACCCCTGGAAGTCAAGCTGTACCAGTTAAAATGGTAGAAAGTTGATGATGCACAACAAAAGACTAGCAGAACATTAGAAAACCGTGTTCACTGAAGCATTGCTTTTGGCAAATCATGTAGACTACAGATTAAAGGTCTGAAGTGAAGTCATTTGAAGTCTTCTAGTACTCAGTTGTGTTGGAAAGCATAGTCAAAGAAAAATGAAGACCATGTACTACCAGAAAGATAAAATGAAGATCATGTACTATGAAAGTCTCTGGAGCTGATGCACGAAACATGAAAGTTAAGATGATAGGAGTACATGCAACTAACCGAAGATCTCATTCCAGCTCTTCCTGGACTAATGAATAGAACAACGCCCAATTTCCTAACACCGTGAGAATAGTTGGAAGTTGGAACAAGAAGGTGACAACTTGCTCCATCTCCGTTTAGTGACCAAGCATGACCATGGGGTTCTACTGACAACATGACCTGCAGGGTTGAAATGAAAACAAAAGCCAAATTGAAGTCTGAACGCCTAGATTCTAAGCCTCCTCTGAAAATCAAGCAGTTCAGACTTATGCCAACAAAGGGGCCCAGATTACAACAAAGGCTGAAAGGCATAGTTAGGCTTCAGAAGTTCAGATTGGAGCTCATACAAAGGGCTAAAGCAGATACGAGATGATCAGAGATGATTATGTGGGTAGCAGAATTTAGGCTATCAATAAATACCTGGTGGTTCAAATCCGAAATGCGCGGGCAGTTCTCCTGGGGCGACGACGAGCAGAGCGTCGTCATCCTCTCCTCCCGACTGCGGAGGCCGCTGTGGCCCACGCGCGAGCCAGGAGGGAGCAGCCTGGCCTTGCGGAGGAGAGCGCGGGGCTCGCCGGCGGCGGCGCGACCTCGCCGGGATGTCGCCGGCCAAGAAGGAACATTTGCACGAAGCTCCCTGGATTAGTGGATTGCATCGCGAGATCTGGATATATCCAAATGCCCCCCTGTGTTTTGGATAGGAATTTTGATTTTTTATTTTGGAGCACAGGATAGGAATTTTGATTTTTTTAGAATTACATACAACGCAGACGCTCACACAAGCACATACACTTACCCACATGAATACACATACGCAAACTCTAGTCACCAATGACGTCTCGTTGTCGACGGAAACGCCGCTTACTACTTAACGCATAGCGCCGATAAATTCTAGAAAAATCTCAAAAAAATGTGAGCAACAGGATTTAAATGAAATGGGCCTTGGGCCCTTACACGTGCAATGTTGGG
Source organism: Echinochloa phyllopogon (assembly GCA_033239725.1). Classification (NCBI taxonomy): domain Eukaryota; kingdom Viridiplantae; phylum Streptophyta; class Magnoliopsida; order Poales; family Poaceae; genus Echinochloa; species Echinochloa phyllopogon. The sequence goes on along the minus strand of BTCW01000008.1, from coordinate 32,686,021 downwards.
CCCAGCCTTTCCTTTGGGCCTCCGATCTTAAATGCCTTTGCCTTGTCATTTTTCTCGCTGCTGCCGTGCTGCTTAACTTTTGACTGAGAGGACAGATGGCAAAGAACAATCAGCACTGTCCAAGCATGTCTCATCTTCTCCAATCTGCATCTTCAAGGTTACAAGCATATAGTATACATTTATAATACAAATTCAACATCTTTCAATAGATGAAAGAAACGACCATTGTTTAGCTACCCTCTCCCCTCCCAATAGATAAAATAATTTCCACCGATGACTTTTTTTTTTGAAAGAGTCCTCCGAGGACTAATAATAGGATGAAGAAAACAAACATATGATCGAGGACAAAGATAAGCCTCCAATATAATAAAATTCAGGGCCCACGGTGCCTATAACTGTGAGACTTTTTCAACATGCTTATCCAGTCGACGGACCATTAATTTGATCTTTTTGTGGTTCAGAAGTAATCCCATGAGCAGCTTTTGCAAACGAATTGACGTACGTAAAGTAGCTAGCGACTGCACTGCAATTTCCAATTGTATGCACAGTAGCTTCCAACCACTACATGACACCACTCGTCACAAGTTTGTTCCTACGGAGAGGAAAAACAGGTTTGGTCCCTAGGAATGAGAAAATGATTCTTGTCCTCAAATTAGGTGGAATGTCATCGCCATATTGAATTTCATGCGCATCATTGTTATAATAGTTTGTAGTTTTTACATCCTTATATTACAATAATTGTCTGTCGATAGCTATTCTAATGGCCGCTATGGCAAAGAATTTCAATAATAAAAGAGAAGAGTTAATATAGTAACTTGAATCAAAAATAGCATTTTAGTTCAAAAAATGCTATTCGTCCAAAAATAGCAACCATGTAGACCAAAATCTGTTTTTAAAAAGGGGCTTTCTTTTTATATTTATTTTATATCAAGAAATGATGTGAGAAAAATGATAGATCATTGTGACATGATGAAGAACCTAATTAGATAAGAGTTGTGTAAGTGCTGAGGTCATGGCCAAAGGTGGTGATAGTTGTGTTTGTTACGATTCCCTGCTCATTGCATAAGTCCAGGATGATGACCAGGCAATTCCAGAGCACAACTTACCCAGTCTCTGTCCCAGAATATGGAGGATCAGCGTTCAACTCATAAAACAAGGACTGATGAGAGGTCTATCCCCGTATCTTTTTTTTTTTGAGGAAATATCCCAGTATGTCCATGCAGCGCAGTAGCAAAGAATTAGGAATGATTCGATTGCCCCCTATCCAAAGGTTCCTCACCATCCTCCTGATGATCATCTGCCCACTGTTCTTCTCCCACCTCAAACCATGTTCATGTTCCAGCTCCAACCAGGATGATCACAAGACCATCAGGTCCTACACCTGGAACACTAGCTTCGAGCAGATGAACCAGGGCCTCCTGTTCCACCGCGGCGTCGACGAATCGGTGACCTTGCAACCAGGCAGCCTCGGCTACTACATGAGGAATTCATCTCTGCTAGGGTTCAACATGACGGATTCCGGGTGGTTCGTCATCCCCAAATGGTTTGATCCATGGAAGACGAGCAACAGGATGGACCTGCATGAGGCATCTTTCAGCATCGACTTCACCTTAGTAAGCACAAGCAGCACCCCCCTGCTATTTGATATCCTCCCCAGACTTGAACCCTCCTCTGACGCTGGGGGATTTTCACCCCGTAGCTTGGAGCCTGTCGAGATTGAGACATTCGACAGCACAACGTTTCATTCTGGAAGAACTATCCGGGTTACAACTACCTTCTTCCAGGCATCGGATGAAAACGATGATGATCCTAATGCAGCGAGACGGTACAGCGTGCAGATCAAGTACGATCGTGAAGCGCACAACCTCTCTGCCTATCTGGATGCAGGAACGGGGAACAAGCCTGACGAAGCTGTCATGCACTTGGATGCTGAAGACACCATGGCTCCGGACAGCTTGATCTTCGCCCTATCATCCACGATGGGCCAACTCTTGCAGCTCCAAACCTGGAACTTCACCATCGAGGTCCCAGAGACTGATCACTCACAAGGGGTCAATACTGTCTTCTGTTCTCGGATCAGCAGCTGCCACGGCCGCCATTGCTGCGGCGGTGTACTTGTACCTGAACTCCAAGTACAGGAGGTGGAAGAAGGACCTGGATCAGGTGGCCGATGCAGGTCGATTTTGCTGACATCAAGAAGGCCACCAACAATTTCCATGAAACCACGAGGCTGGGGCAAGGCGGGTTCGGCGCAGTTTACAGGTGCAAGCTTCCTGGTGCGAAGAAGGGAGAGTTCATGGAGGTTGCCGTCAAGAAGTTTACCCGGGCTGATAACCGGGGCTATGAAGACTTCCTCGCGGAGGTCAGCATTATCAACCGCCTGCGCCACAAAAATATTGTTCCTCTCGTCGGTAAGCTTAATTGTACTATCTATTTAATTTTTTTGCAAAAAGGTACTATCTATTTATTATGAGATATAGTAATATGTTCTTTGTTGGTCATGTCTAAAAATATGTTATCCTTGGCTCGAAAAATACGGTTATTGTGTTTTGTAATATAGCCATATAGGTGTGTCTTTTTATAAAGAACTGTTGTTAAAGTTAAACAATTACAACAAAGTTATTCAATCCATTAGAAACACCCTCACCCTATGTCTTCTCCCATCTTTGAACAATACATTTAAAGGGTAGTGCTAGCAGCTGGGTACGGCCGTGTTTCTTTCCCCACCGAAAATATATTTTCAAAAAGAATCTTACATGCATGGACTATTAAATAAAATCTATTTACAAAACATTTTTAGAGATAGGTGTAACTTTGCGCGACGAATCTAATTAGCCTAACTAGTCCATAATTTACTACAGTAATGCTACAATAACCATCATCTAATCGTACGGTCAAATGCCTCATTGAATTTGTCTCGTGAATTAATCCGGGATTGTGAAGATAGTTTTGTAAACTGACTTTATTTAATACCCTTAATTATTGGGAAAAAAAATTTCACTCCAAAGAAACGCGGCCTACAGAACCAAGACATCCCCCACCCCACCCACCTTGACAACATGTTCGTTATACACTTATAAGGGTCAGGTGAGATGTCACGTCACATATCACACTGAAGTAATCCATACGGCTACAACAACTACACATTTCCAAGTCCATTAACACCATACACTGTATTGTTATCAATAATCATGCTTTTTGCGTAAGGTGTAAAATAGGTGTATTTGGTGGTACCGGTGTGTGTGGGATAAAAATGTATGGTGCTAATGGATTTGGTGTAGCCGCATGCTAAGCTAGCTTAATTACATATTATATATGTATCATTATTTCCCTTACCAATATACAAATTCAAAAAAAAACATATGATGCTCTTCTTGAGTTCCATCTAATATATATCAAACATTGTTTTGCACAAAAATATCCAGGGTGGTCTTACAACAGAGGAGAGCCCATACTCATCTATGAGTACCTCCCCAATGGTAGCCTAGACCAACATCTCTTCCACAGGAGCGGCGGCGGCGATGATCATCATCAGCAGCAGCCAGCTTGGATTTGCCAGTGGGGCACTCGATACAACATCATCAGGGACATTGCAACTGGATTGCAATACGTTCACCATGAGTATGAGCCCATGGTGCTCCACCGCGACATCAAGGCGAGCAACATCCTGATCGACCTCACCTTCCAAGGACGCCTTGGGGACTTTGGGCTCGCCTGCGTCTTGGCCGACGGCAAGAACTCCTACACCGACCATGGCGCCCCCGGCACCATCGGCTTCCGGTCGCCGGAGTACATATACAACGGCAAGGCCACGAGGAAGACGGACGTGTTTGCTTTCGGAGTGCTCGTCCTTGAGATTGTTACAGGGAAGAGGGCAGTCCGCAGAGACGTGCAGTTTGGGCATATTACGGATTGGGTATGGAATCTCCATGCGGAGGGTAACCTACTCGCCGCCGTCGATGCCGCCGTGCTCACCGCCGGCGGTGAGTTCGACGCCGAGGAGGCGATGCGGCTGCTGAAGCTTGCCATGGCGTGCAGCAATCCGAACCCGTCCAATCGGCCAACCATGGTGGATGTGGTGAAGGTCATCGGCAAGTCTGCGCCGCCGCCGGAGGTGCCGGTTTCCAAGCCGCCGATGATGTGGCCACCGGAAGGGTGGGACGACTCACCATTGGCCTCTGATTATAGCACGTCAACAAGTAACTTCAATGGGACCTCGTCGACGTTCATGGTTGAGACGACAGCGGGAAGCATCTCTTCTGAAAATGAACGACATAGTAGATTGACCGGTTATCCCCGGGGATGATCTTCGCAGCTAGAGGCCGTCTCCAATTATCTATCACTCTATACATGCAACAATGAGTTGATGATGGTATTACCTGCTGACTATATGTCTACTAAATGTTGTCTGCTTACAGCTCTACTGATGAAGCCATATGCATGTGCCTCATAGTACTGTACATGTTTGTGGATATTTTAGATATATTTTCTTTAACTTCTATCTGTTGGTAATGCAGGTTTTTTAAACCATATTGAGGATTCTATGCCTGATGTGTTAGTACTACTATGGAGAGAAATGTGCAATTGTGCATTCGTTTGCAGGCACAATAATGACTAGGCTTCCTCTTACATCACCTTTTTTTTCCTTCACTTTCTCTAGCACAGGAAATATGGGATCATTGAACATATACTCCCCATGACTAAGGCTACTATACCTGAAGTAAAGCAACCAATATTTGTTCTGACTGCAAAACTCGTAGTAGCAATTGTGGCAATTGAAATGCAATAGATCCATATCTCAAAATGGTTGGCTCTCTTTGTCCCCTCATGGACTCCTGCTCCGGCCGCCGCCGCCGCCTTCATCCCGACGGCCGGCGGTAGGAAGAAGAGGGGAAGAGTGAGCAGAAAGCAGGTGAGTGAGCTGAGGAAGAGCAAGTGGCTGGAGTGAACCAATCACAAGCAAGCCATTATATCTCGTGAAAATCTAGCTGCTTTCAACATCACGTACTATCCGCGAAACCATGCACGTGGAAGACACCAAACATGAGGCCCAGCTGACAAGTTGATCTGCAGGGTTAAATTGAAAACATAACGAAAGATGCAAGCCTAAACTCAGCAAAAAGATTCTAGTAGGGCTGCTACATGGATTAAAACCAATGGCAAGCAATTCATTGATCTCATGAAAATCTATGCTTCACAAGTTGTAACTTGTGCTATCATACCATGACTATGCTGTACTTGTGACATCCTATAAAAAATGAACATAAGCCTGATTATGATGAAATTAACAAAGTTTGCCTCCATTTTTTGATAGAACGCTTTCTCTGGACGTGCTTTGGCCGCGGAGCTCTTGTGCCGGGGTCGCCGGCGGCGGCATGCGAGTGGAAGGAATGGGCCTTGTGGGGCCTTCGGCGTGCAACGTTAGGCCCGGCTCTTCTTTTGGGCCCACGATCCAAAAATGCCTTTTCTTTTACTTCTCAAGCTTCTCTCTGCTGGCGTGGCGCTTGGCGACTTTTTTGTTGACCAAGAGAAAGAGAGGCGGCGAAGAGGAGTCAACGCTGGCCATGACCCTGCCTCTCCATTCTCCAGCAGCGTCAGAGCTCGCCGGCGGCGAGGCAGCCAGCCAGCCAGCCAACAGGACTAGCAGCCTTTTTTTAAAAAAAAAGTACCAGCAGCTGTTGTGCTACGCGCGCAAAATACAAGTGCTAGGCTGAAGAATCGCCGTCCAGCTCTCATAGGGAATTCTGGATCTTGCAAGAATTACATCAGCACCTGGAAGAAATTCGCACTTGCGTCCTTCAGTACTATCATCTAAATCACTGTGATTCAGCGCCTGCTGACTATGAGGACTAAAATCGATGAAATTACATCCACAAATTTGGGGGAAAGGGTCCATAACATCCCATGCTTCCGTTCAACTGCTTTATTATTGTTAGTTACCTGAATCAATGAATTATAGGAAGAGCAAAGCATTGCTTTTGCCTTTTACCAGATAACAACCGTGTACACTAGCAGACCATATAGGCCAAAGTCTTTTGTTAGTCTTCTAATATCAACTATGTGTGTGAAGCATAGCCAAAGAAAAATAAAGACCAGCCTCTACCGGAAAGAATTTGGCGAGCACACACTACCAAAGCTTTTCTTAGTGCATTGTACATCCAATTTTCAGGAATAAGAAATACACATATATTGAAACTAATAGTTGTTCGGAAATGAAGCAGGAGGCTCTGCTTGATCAGAACTCATGGTGGGATTACTGATAGCATAGCACTGACCACCACAAGATCTGAACTCATGTGACAGTTGATGTGCTATAGCAAAAAACGATGTATCGCGAGTCTGCCATTCTGTGATGATATCAGTAATTTTCTATTTGTTGTTTGCCTGTGGAGGTTCAGGCTCAAAATGGTATGCAAGTCCAGAATGATTTCTGATTTCAAGATTCATGCATATATAAGACGTCTGATTTTAGATTACTATCAGATTCCCTACAAATTGACACAAAACTGCAGGCAACGGAGATATCATGATAATAGTTACTACTAGTTACCATCCCAATTCCAAGAACAAGCTGTTGAATCAACCTCAAATAATATGTGGGAGTAGCAGGTCCCGTATGAAATTACAGTGTTTAAATTTTATATATGCTAATAGAGTCATAGTCTTGAGCATACAGACGTTTAGACAAAATTAATCATATCTATTCCAGCCTTACATTGCAACATCACTTATGTAATAAACATCAGGTCGGATGATGCAGGGTAACCTTGTCAGCAATCCAGTAGAACTTGACATTAACGATTAGTTAAGAAATGCAAGAGAAAACATGTTCGTCGGCACCGGCCTGCAGTATTTTTCTCTCAGCACCAGCCACCAGCCAGCCAGCGGTATTTTTCTCTCAGCATATTACCACCAACAAAACACAGAACCCCAAAAGGCCAACAGACTAAAACAAACTCCCAATTGCTAGATTTGGCCACCATAAACTTATAAGTTTACCTTTATCACTAATATGCTGTCCAATTTCCTCTTGGTCGAGAAGTCAGCACATGAGCACCTTCAGTTTGTGATGCACTTAAAGCACCTGCTCCTGGTCCTACACCAGAAGAGGCCGTTCGCAGTACTACAAAAAGAAACAAAATTTCAAAATAACAATGGCTAGTTGAGGAACTAATTTTTTTCCTAAATTAAGATTTTTGCATATATCCAATCTCAAGAACCAAAAAAAGTTGCTGAGCGAAACAGGCAAGTAGCAGCAACTTGTTCACCACAGCTCAACCAATTAAATACTCAATAATCATTAAGAAACTATGAATCAAAATGGAAAGAAATATTTCCCTTTGTTTAGCATAGATATCATCATCCATGTTTGAATTTTGTGAACTGACCATGAAAGATCTGAGCAAGGGAATGTATAGGGTTAAAGATCATGAGACTGAAATCTAGACCCTGGAAAGTTAAGCATTTCATTTTCAAGGAAAAGAAGCTCCTGCTTGATGCCTTCCAGGCTCATCCTAAATCTAGATCAATTGCCAAGTCTGGATGCTGGATCATTAGTCCAATATATCTATAAGAAATGCATACTGCATGATAGCATCCTAGGCATTTATATCCAATTTCAAGGATGCTAGGTACCCCCAAAACGGCAAGAGCAACACGGTTTCATAGATATTCTACATTTTATAAATCCATTTTTCTTCAGACACACATATCATCGTCAACATTTTCAGGTAATCAACTGACATGTTCTAATTGAATATCAAAACCATACCTGGAGTGCAGAAATCCATGTAGGGGACAACATAGTAGTGGCTTAAACCGTTTCCTATCTTCTTAACACAGCTGGACTTCATATCAACAGTGAAGAAGAACCCACCAGACGTCCGAATGATAACAACTCCAACACCATCCGCAAAGCCAACAGCTTGAGATGAGGTCAAGAGGGCTTCGGGAGGGAGCAAACCCTTGAGCTCAATCACTCTGATCTGTACCCATCCAGCATCTCCATCGGAGCCAGCCTCCCTCGACCACAGCAAGAGTCTGGACCCAGTAGTGGTGGCGAGCCGAGCACACCTTCCTCTGCAGTTGTGAGCACCATGTAACAGCTGAATGCTACTGCAGCTGGTAGTTTGATGACAGAAACCTCTCGTGTGACCAAATTGTGCTTGAGGATTTGTCTAGGCCGTTCAAACAAAAAGTAGAGTGCATTCCCCACAAGAGCACTGGGCCCCTTGTCTATACAGGTGCGGATGTGCTGAACTGAGGTAAGCTCAGTCCATGCACTAGCCTCAGATGAGTAGGCGCAGACGGATGTACACTGTTGGGAATCGTTTGTTCCCACGAAGACAACGAGGAAAGGGCCGCAGCCGCAGTCCAGGTGGCCGCAGCCGGGCGCAGCCGCGCAGAGCAGCGCCGCGGTCCAGTGCCTGTACTCGAACTGTGGCATGGGGAGCGTCCGCAGGTCGCCGGTGACAGGGCACCACACGATGAGGCGCTCCTTCTTGGGCGCGGCGACCGAGAAAGGGCTGAGGAGGACGCGGCCGTGGCGGGCGTCGATGGCGCGCCAGCTGAAGGGGAACACGTGGGGCGGGGGGAGGCGTGGGCGGAAGGAGGTGGTGGATTCGAAGAGGACGGGAGCCCTGCGGCAGTAGAGGAAGCCGAGCAAGGGGGGCGTGCGGTGGAGCTCGCGGAACCTGCGCCCGAATCGGGGGTCGGAGACGAGGCGGCGCCAGCCCTTGCAGACGACGGCGGCGCGGACGAGGCGTGCCGGGTCGTCCGGCGGGCAGCGGAGGAGGATCTCCTCGACGACGTCGTCCACCAGCGCCGGCACCGGCGGCGGCGCCGCCATGCTTGCCGGTCGGATCGGACCCCGGCGGCGGCGGAGTGATGGTTTGGTTGGGGATGGGGATTGGTGCGGGAGAGAGACGCTGGTCTGGTTCAACCGGGTTGAGGAGGTGACTGACAGGTGGGGTCAGAGTTGCAGCGGCACGTGCGGTGTCACTTGCGTTTACTGCAGCTCTTGCAGGGTCTCTCTTGAAAAAAAAATAAAAGGGAAAAAAGCTCCAGCAGTGTCTCGAATCTCCCTAAATCAACAGGAAAAAATTGTTTTTACAAAATTAATAGAAGAAATCCTGGTGAACTAGCTGTACACAATTCATCTATTTACAAAATGTTGATGCTGCAAGACGTAAGCCATGCATATGGTCATTCTTAGAAGGCCAACTAACCGGGGTTTGCTACGAGACTACGACTCTATTGGTTTCCCACGCGCTAAGCTTTAGTGCCGTCACATTGGATATAAATATGTTAATTAGAAATATTAAATATAGATTAATTTAAAAATCTATTGCATAGACAAGGAGTAATTTACGAGATGAATCTATTAAGCCTAATTACACCATAATTAGATAATGTAATGCTACAATAATCGTATGGTAATTATGTATTAATTATAACAAAATTAGGCTTGTTAGGTTCGTCTCACGAAGTAGACATGACTTATGTAATTAGTTTTATAATTAGTTTATGTTTAATACATCTAATTATCACTTATTTAAAATGCTAAACTTTAGCACTGAATCCAAACACCACCTATGTGGTTAGTCCTTTAAAGTTTATTAAAGGACTAGTTTCCGCAGCAGGCCAAATAAATTATATCTCGTGACTCGTGCGGTCTATTATATACTCTCCTCCGTCCCTAAATAACTGTCGATGTTGGTTTTCGTGTCACGACTTTGCTTCGATTCGTAGAAAATACGTGTAATATTTTAATCTTCAAATAAATTTATTAAAAAAACTAGATTCAAATATCTATCTAATGATATTTATTATGCACCATAAATATTAATATATATTTTTATATATTCAGTCAAAAATGTTTCTCGGGAAGCGAAAACGACATAGGAACAGAGGGAGTACTCTTGTAGGTGTTTCCAAGCTTCTTGTGTGCACAGGCAAGTCCGCCCCAATGCGAATCCTGCTTGAAAGGCCGTAGCAAGCGGCTGGTTGTGAAAAAAATATTGAATCAACTTTGATTAATATTTGTAGAGCTTAATATTGTATCAACTTTTTTCAAAGGAAAAAGATGTTGGACATGTAGGTTTAGAGGTAAATATGGGATCAACCTTTCTTAAGAAAATGTTGGATCACATTTTCGAGAGAAAGAAGCTGGAGCTGGATCGTCATTTTGGAAAAGAAATGTTGCATAAGCCACTCTTAATAAAATGTTAGATCATCTTTCCGGAAGAAAAAAGTTTAGAGATGATCTGTTATTAACTTATTTAAGTCAACGGCGCTGCCTAGTCAAAGAACTTGACGCCATCCCTTGTATCCTCGCACACCCTGACGTGCCGCGCCATCTCCTCGTCCTTGTCTCCGGCGGCCTCGCCCCGGCACACCACCCCCCGCGGCGGCGTGAGGTTGCACGGCTCCATGGACGCCGCCCGCCAGCACGGCTTCTCGGGGACCTTGTGGTCGAACGCCGTGCGCAGGATCGCCGGCCGGACGCCGGCGAGGCCGCTGCTCACGTACCCGAACGTCGACAGCCCGGAGGTGACCAGCTCGTCGGAGAAGCTCAGCAGGTAGATCTCCGCCAGCGCCCTCTGGTTGTGCGCCAGGTTCTCCGTCGCCTGCCGCTCCTCGTGCGTCGGCTGGAACACCCCCACCACCGCCGCGCCGCCGCCGCCGCCGCCATTGGCCGCGGGCTCGTAGTACCTCGACCTCAGCCTCTCGTAGTAGTCCCCGTACAGCGACGCGATCATGATCGCCGTCGAGCCATTATTGCCGGCGGCGGGGCCGGCGGTCGGCGGCGGCGCTGCGTCGTCGGCGTCGGTTCCCGGCAGGATATGCTCCTGCCGGGAGCACCTGAGGATCTGGTTGTACATGTCGTCGGCGGGGATGGAGGCGAACCCGAACATCCTGATCTGTATCCCGATTCTCCGGCTCGCCGGAGCAAGGTACGCGGCGTAGAACCTGGTGACGAGGCCCCACACGGGGTTGGTCGGGTGGAGAAGGTACCGGGCGAGGAGGTGGTGCACGCTCTCCTTGGCCGGGAACAGCCGCCGGAGCTCGCCGCGGAGCTCCGCGACGGCGTACAGCGACGGCGCGAAGTAGAGGTCGCTGCGGAGGAGGAGCCAGCTCACCTTGCCGAGCTCTAGCTGGTGCTCGCCGCAGAAGAAGAGCCCGTCCTCCAGCTGCGGCGGGCCCAGGCTCAGGTACACGTACGGCGGCACCGGCGGCGGCGGCGGCGCCGTCGCGTTCGCCGTGTCGACGGCGACGGCGATCTTGTTCTGCTCGAGGAGTTTCCAGTACGACTGATCGGGGTGCGGGTCGGCGGCGACGGGGAAGTCTGGCGGGAGCAGCCACGTCGCGCCGGGGAACGGCTCGCAGAAGAGGTCGCCGGAGTCCGGCGGGAGCGCGACGAGGAGGACGCGGCCGGTGAGGAGCGCGTAGAGGAAGGTGCTGACCATGGAGAGCATGCGGTTGCCGAGCCCGTCCAGGGGGAGCCAGACGACGTAGCTGCACTCCATGGCGTCGCCGGCGGCGCTGCTGCTGCCGGACTTGAGCTGCTCGACGGACTTGGCGTAGAGCGGCGTGCCGGGGGCGCACCGCCGGTGGCGGGCCTCGTAGGCGCGAAGCTTTCGCCGGAGGTGCGGCGACGGCTCGTACGGGAAGTGCTTGAAGTACCGAGACATGTGGTACCGGCTCCGGCACGACGGCCGGTCCATGCCCGGCGCCAGCAGCCCGCCGAGGAGCTCGTCGACGTTTGCATCGCCATTACCGGCGGCGTCGTGGCCATGAGAGGCGTTCATAAACCCTGTGTAATTTCGAAGCAGCCACTGTGGGAACTGAGAATGACATGGGAATGGTGACCGGCCGTCCGTACCTGCTCCATTGTTCATGGCGGTGAGCTTGGCGCTGGCGATCTCCAACACCGTCGACGCGCTCTCCCGGCCGAGGACGAAGAACGCCAGGAGCGGCAGCGCCACCAGCCCGGCGACGACCAGCACCCGGCGCCACCTCTCCTTCTCCCTCGCCGGCGCCGGATCCTCCGGCGGCTTTGGCGCGGCTGCGGCGACGCCACTCATCTCCATGTCGTCCATCAATCCTCGTCAGCTCGATCAATCTGCACGGCCGATCGGATTCGGAGCTCTAGCTCCATGGCGAGCTTATTATTAATAGAGACCGGACCTAGAGCCGCACAAGATTGGAGAGAAGGAGCCGTGAAGTTGGAATTTTGGTTGCTCATGTACTTCATTTGCGTGCCAAACGGGAGATGATAGAGAGCTGGATTCGATGAATTCAAGGACGACCATGCATGCATGCATGCAACGTTTGTACGTACATCGAATACATTGACAAAATAAAAGTGACCTTGGAGTACTCGTATTGGTGATTAAACCTGACATTGCTAGTCAATACAGATTTTTTTTCTCGGAAATCTGGTGAATAGAGCTGAGATATGTGCCCAATTTAATTTGACTGTTGTTCAGTTGTAATAACGGTTGTTTATTTTTCATTTTTTGTTTTTGCCAAACAGTTGTGAAATTCAAAATTGTCTATGAATTTGGCGATAAATTGTGGCGAATGTTTGAATGGGTCTGGCCCATAGACAACTGGGCTAAATGTAGGATTACGTCCAAAATGGGCTAGGCCTACAAACGTTGCAGTGGAGAATCCCTTTAGCAACAAGGGCCTCAAGTGCTCGGAAAAAAAAAGCAACAAGGGCCTCGAAATGGTCATAGCTAAATGTGAATAGGGAATTAAGGAACTTATGCGGAAAATACTTTCTAGTTTGTACTAAGGAATCCCTTGCCAATCTCTATTGGTGTTGTCATAATGGTTGTTTTTCCTTGCAAATAAAGGTGGTGGCTAAATTAATCTGAGTGCTTGTTTTTTCTAAAGGCAGATACATTGCTACACGTCAGCGGTCGGGTCGTCTCATATAGTACCATTTAAGATTTTTACTGACGTGGAGGAGAGAGAGCGAGATGAGAGAATGAGGTCGTTGCTTTACGAAACAACTGCCTCATGAGCTAAAATTTAAGACTATGAGACAACTCCCCCATCATTGTATGAGTTTTGTTGCCATGCAACCAATATTATTTATTTATTTTTCCACAAATTAAGGAATTTTGTATTACTACGAGACAACTAAAACAACAACCTAAGGTTGTCTGATAAGTTACCTCAATATTAGTGTCACTGCATGAGACCGTCTATTAGACGGCACCATTATACTTGGCCTAAGTATAGATAGAAAAGAATGTTTTACACGCAAAAGAAAAGAACTAAAAGAAAAGATTTGCAGAAGCGCCCATGAAACTCATGTGATTGGCACAATTTCCGTAAGGCACAAGAACTTTGCAGAAGCGTCCATGACTTTGTTGATGGAATTGAGTGACGGTGATCGAAGACTTAAATTTCTCTCATTCCAAGAGTTCGTAGGCAATTAGGGAACGCCTACCATTGCAAGACTGTTTTTAACTTTTTTTTTGTGACAATGGTTGTTTTCTTTTTTTGCTTTTTCCGCCTGACTGTTTAAAATTTATTTATTGGTTGCTACTTGCTCCTTCAGCTTTTCTTTGACTAAATGTTCAAAATTTGACTGCATCGTAAAGCTTCCACGCGCCTGGTTGGACATCAGCAAGGAGAGTGACATGAGACAGATCTGCTCACGAGGATTGAAGATTTATTAGGGAGCCTTTGGTTGGGTTTATGAAGCGGCTTCTGCACCGACTTCCCATAAGCCTCATTAAAACAATAAAACAGTTTCCATTGAAAAGCCACGAAAAGCTAGTCTTATTTTCGAACCATGCACAGGAACTTTGCCACTGGATAAAAATAGAGAACAAAGAGAAAAAGGTACTATAAATATTTTTTTAGAAAACGGAAATTTTATTCCGTCCTCTACAAGAGTAAGGGCATTATAGACATTGATCTCCTCTATCTGTATTCTAAAAGACAAGAAAAGTTTCATTTAACAAACATTTTTCGAAAAGGACAAGCCAAAGATAGAAAAGTCTCTTGAAGTAGTTAAGCGGGTTATTAAGTAGCGAACCTCAATAATTTGGGGACTTAACTAGATTCAGTTCTTTACATAACAATGTGCACCTTATTCAAAAAAAAAGTATCCACCTCCTTTATCGAAATGCTTGCTCATCTTTTTTTTCGCTTTCTACTCTTTGAACAATAGGGACACCAGCTGTTGGAGAATGCCACGCTACCCAACAATCTGTTGAAAAACTTACGCTACTGCTTCATGAGCAGTACGTGCATTATTTTGTACGGAATACTCAGGACTCCAAGACCTCGTTGGTGCTTATAGGTCTCTGAAGCATCATGCATATGCCGTACGTCTTTCAATTTTTAAATTTTCGGTATTAATGATGTCAGAATCTTTCATAACCAATGTTTTCTGTAAGCCGATTGTGGCTGACATTTTCAGAGTGCACATGTAGCACGTAGATAGTAGGGAGAGAACAGAGTTTACTAAAGGCCTGTTTGGTTCCTAGGGACTAAAACTAAGAGACTAAATTTAGTCCCTTAGGGACTAAAACTGCTTTAATGGCTTGCGCAAAGACTATTTTACCCATGGACTAAAAGGGAACAAGTGGCCTGGCGGGTGGGAGGAGGGGCATCCAGTGGAAAAGTGGTGGTTTTAGTCCCTATAAGCTTCTCTCGTGGAGCTAAAGAGTTTTAGTCCCTTTTAGAGGTTTTAGTCCCAAGGGTTTGGATCTTAGTCCATTTTGGGACTAATTTTAGTCCGTTTTGGTTTTAGTCAGTGGAACCAAACACCCCCTAATGCAAGTTTTCCTTACTGTGTCAGGTAGATAGAGGTGCTTACGAACTTTTTTTTTCTTACTTTGGACCAAAAGAGCTAGAAGTCTTGTACTCTAGGTTTGACGAGACCCACATGTAGACTAAAATAATTTACTGTCAGAATCTTACTATAAGTGTATAACACGAACAATTAATTGACTTTCACAGTACTGTATGACCTTGCTGACCTTATTAGGGGCCAACTTGATATATATATATATATATATATATATATATATATTCGTTGCTGATGAGAGGGAGAGAGAGACGAGGAGGCAAACACTAAGAAAATTCTGTCACAAGGCTATTAGCCAAATCACCAATTAGGCAATACGACAGTTATATATATATTGGTTAAGGAGCACTGCACAAGAGGTTAATTATTTGGAAACACTTAAAACTTGCATGAATATAAGATGTAGCCACACCTGGGTATTTGAAAAACCCTTAGTGTACGTTCAAGTCACAGTTTATGTAATTTTCTCATAGAACCATTACAAACAATGCGTCCATGCATAATGTATAATTCATCCCATTTGAGATATTTCTAAAAGAATTTATTGTCAAAATGTATACTATGTCGTAATGAACTTATACTCCAATCACAAAAAAAATGAATTTTGGAGAGGATGAAGCTAACAACAAGCTAGTCGCAGTGAAAGAGGAGAAAAGTCAACGGCGCTTCGCCTAGTCAAAAAACTTGACCCCTACCTCACGATCCTCGCAGACCTTGACGTGCCGCTCGAAATCCTCCTTGTCCACCGCCTTGCCATGGCACACCACCCCGCGCGGCGGCGTCAGGTTGCACGGCTCCATCGACACCGCCCGCCGGCACGGCGTCTTGGGGACCTTGTGGCCGTGCGCCGGGAGCAGGATCGCCGGCCGGACGCCGGCGAGGCTGCTGCTCACGTACCCGAACGTCGACATGCCGGAGGTCATCAGCTCCTCCGAGAAGCTCAGCAGGTAGATCTCCGCCAGCGCCCTCTGGTTGTGCGCCAGGTCATGCGTCGCCTGCCGCTGCTCGTGCGTCCGCTGGAACACGCCGACGACCCTCTCGCCGGCGGCGGCGTTCGGCGCCGCGTACCTCGCCGTCAGCCTCTTGTAGTAGTCGGGGTAGAGCGACGCGATGAAGATGGCCGTCGTCGAGTTCGAGTCACCGCCGCCGCCGTCGGGTTCCGGCAGGACGTGCTCCTGGCCGGAGCACGCGAGGATTTGTTTGTAGTAGTCGTCGGCGGGGATGGAGGCGAAGCCGAACATCCTGATCTGCAGGCTGATCCTCTTCGCCGCCGGAGCGAGGTTGGCGTCGTAGTAGCCGGTGACGAGGTCCCAGACGGGGTTGGTCGGGTGGAGGAGGTACCGGAGGAGGAGATGCGACGTGCTCTCCTTCTCCGGGAACAGCCGCCGGAGCTCCGGCTGGAACTCGGCGACCTGGTACAGCGACGGCACGAAGTAGAGGTCGCTGAACAGCAGCAGCCAGTCCACCTTGCCCAGCGCGATCTGGTGCTCGCCGCAGAAGAAGGGCCCGTCCGTCATCTGCCACCCCAGGCTCAAGTACACGTACGCCGGCACGGGCGCCGCCGTCGCGTTGCTCGCCGGCGGGGGATCGCCGCCGGCATCGACGGCGATCTTGTTGCTTTTGAGGAGGCTGGTGTAGGACACGTCGGGGCTGGGGCCGAGCCAGAAGAGGTTGGCGACGGGGAAGTCCTCCACGGGGAGCCGCCACGTCGTGTTCGGGAAGGGCTCGCAGAAGAGGTCGGCGGAGTCCGGCGGGATCGCGGCGAGGAGGACGCGGCCGGTGAGGAGCGCGTAGAGGAAGCCGCTGGCCATGGAGAGCATGCGGTTGCCGAGGCCGTCGAAGGGGAGCCACACGACGTAGCGGCACTCCATGGCGCCGGCGCCGGCGCTGAGGCCGGACTTGAGCTGCTCGACGGCCTTGGCGTAGAGCGGCGTGCCGGGGGCGCACCGCCGATGGCGAGCCTCGTAGGCGCGGAGCTTGTCGAGGAGGTAAGGCGACGGCGCGTAGGGGAAGCGCTTGAAGTAGGAAGACAACTCGTACCGGCTCCGGCACGACGGCCTGTCCATGCCCGGCGCGAGCAGCCCGCCGAGGAGCTCGTCATGGACGACATGGCTATGGCCATGACCATGACCATGACCATGACCATGAGAGGCGTTCGCAAACCCTGCTTTGTATATACATATATATATATATAATTATATATACATACATATACAAGCAACAAGCATACATGGCACGCTAATTAATGACATGGAAATGGGTGAAGCAAAGCAAGGCTCCTTGATTCATGGAGTTGAGCTTGGCACTAGCGATCTCCCAGACCATGGACGCGCTGTCCCGGCCGAGGAAGAGGAACGCGAGGAGCGGCAGCGCCATGAGGCCGGCGACGAGGAGCACCCGGCGGCGGCGCTGCCTCTCCTTCTCCCTCATCGCCGGCGGCCACGGCTCCTCCGCCGCCGCCTCCTCGGCTTCCTCCAGCTTCTGCACGCCACTCATTTGGGCCGGCGCCATCTCCATCGATCGTCGTCGTCGTCGTCGTCACCTCTCGCGGGCAAGGCTTGGCGGCTTAAATGCTGAAATGGAGGCCGCACGTAGCACTGCAAGTTGGAGCGCGACTTGACGTTGTTAGATTCCATCAGATCATGCGATGTTCATTCGTATCCACTAAACCGAAATTTTAATCGCGGACAACTTGTATTATATTGCCGGTAAATTAAATAATTCGACAGTTAATTTGTTTATTAGTTGTATATAAAATTGCTGTGCTACATACCATTTTCTTTTTCTTTGCGTCAAGTAGCTGTGAATTTGCATTGTAAATGGGTGTTGCTTCTCAACTTGTCTTAATTAGTTTTTGGGGGTCAAAACTGTGTTGTAAATCTGCAATATAATGGCGGTTTCTTCTTCCACTTGTCTTTAGAATTTTTCCCTGCGGGTCTCTTTCAAATGAAGGTTCAGAATCTGACTGCGCCGGATGCATCTGGTTACTATAGTAAGCTAAGTAGCTTCCGCGCGCCTGTTGGTTATGGGAGGAGTCAACTATGAAACTGACATGGCTGTTTGTTTTACATATATAGATCGATCTCCAAATATGAAAACGATGGATGGTGGTGCATACTATTCTTGAAGGCTTAATTATGTCCCTTATCCCATGAATCAACAGATATATATCTTCCGGGTCGAAATGGCACTGTCTTGGTGACGTATATGGAATTTACACTCAGGATGAAACTTAACATATAGTTGCAGATACCTTATTTGTCTAATCTTCCACTTGTTAGAATTTACAAGTACAGTTTTGGTTTGAAATTTGACGAAGCGATGATAGATGACATCATGAATTATTTTCTAAAAAATATTATGATTTTTATTCATTTCTTTGATAGGTTGATATATTAACCGCAGCGATACAAAATTGCATGAAAAAAACAATAATGAAAAGTCTATAATATTTTTGGGATGGAAAGTTAGACAAAATACATGCAGTAGTTAGTAATACATATATATTTGAGAGTGCATGTTGTCTACTCCCTCTATCCGAAAAGAAACATTTTAGGATTCAAAATTGTTAAAAAAAAGTCACTTTACCTTACTTGGCAGTTGTTGTGCATGCAAATTTGATTAGTGCTAAGTATAGTTAATAAATAGGGGTAATCAATATCATTTTATCATCTATTAATCTATCATAAAACTGACTTGTTCTTTTGGGACGGAGAGAGTATTATAGAAACTAAAGTATAGGCATACATGGAACCTGAAACAATATTCGTTTTTCAGGAAATGAAGTAGGAAATTAACCACAACGCCTGTCCATGATAATAACCTGGTCTCCAAGTTGGCATGGTAAGAAAATGATGCGAGCGACACCATGAATCACAGAACGAATATTTCATATCTGCATATGCAGCTTAATTTCCAACGTGCAGGGAGCGATGTGAATTGGCCACAGAACGAAGCTGCGGTAATCTTTCGGCTCTTCTATATCGTCCAATCGCTGCGGTCGTTATCGATCCAGCCATCCCAGGAATGCTGACCGCCGCCTGACAACTCTGTATATTTTTTCTTCTTTTGATCGATTACATATAATAACTCGATCATATTATATATATATAGGAAAAATTCATTCTACGCGCGTGTATCTACACCCACCTATGTATCTCATGATACACGATGAATTTGATCCGACGAAAAGTATGTAGTATGTGATGATACTAGACTAGATATATACGTTGGGTATGTAAGCATACATTGAGTATATGGACATACTATTTTATATAGTATTATAAAGATATAATCAAAATATATTTAAAAATAGGGTTGATTTTAAAAAAAAAATTCGTGTAACCGACGCTAGCTGGGATTGGAATTGGAATGGATCAGAAGGAGATAATTAAGACGGAAGGAACCGAGGGCGTTGACCCACTGACTCTTCTCGATCGATCGGCCTCCCTCTGTTTCTGACCAGCGGCATCTCTGGCCGGCGTTTTGGCATGCTTCGATCATAATAATAATAGGAGTCCGAGATCTCTTCCATTGTCAACGAGTCAAATACTGATGATGCTGATCCATTACGTAAGAACCTGTTCTTTTTAAGCACCGCACACTGTTTCAGGCTTTGACCACATGCATCATATATTAATTAATATATGTAGTCAGCACTTCGGTTCTAGCGCTAAATTCAACGTGAAAATTAAAACTCATGTGCTAAGTTCAGTCCCAGTGCTAGGTTATATGGTATTTCATGCACATTAACAAGGCGCCAAGTCAATATTTTATATGATGTGGCAAAGAGTTAATAAGGAGACAGATAAAACTTTGTACGCACAGTTTCCAACTGTCCTGTATACATTACCTATGAAACACCAAAATAAAACACAACATTGTATGGACTATTTCATCTATGAATTAAATGTCTATTTACTTATATGGCATTCTTGGAAACACAAAAATAAAATCCCCACTGGTAATAGCCTAATTATTATAGTATTCGGTTGTTTCCTGAAATACTAGCCATAATGGAAGCACATGATATGACTCGTAGTGATATAAGGCCAGTGCCAGTGCAGGGTTTCATAGAGTTTCATGCACATTGATGAGGAGAGAGATAAAATGGGTTTCATCTAGATGAAACTCTGTATACATAGTTTTCAACAAGTATGTGTCTTCCATGCATTGCCTATGGGACACCGAAATAAAACAATGCATTGTATGAACCATTTCATCTATAAATTAAATGTCTACTTGCTTATGTGATATTTTTGAAAACACAAAAATGAAATCCCACTGGGAATAGCCTAAGGGCAGTCCCAACCCAAGACACTAGACATAGTTTTTATAGCCTACACATCATCAAGAAACTAGTAGTAAACACTACACTGCCGATGCAAACACCACTCTTCCATATTTTAATTTAATGCTATTCATCTCACATCTTGTCTTGGATATTGCGGAGAAACCATGTCTCATGCGAGACTAGTTATTCTCTTTCCTCATTTAATCACTTGACATCATATTTTATAAATGTTGGCAACTCATTTAATTCTATATAGATACCATCCTAGTCATTGGGTTGAGATTGCCCTAAGACCAGCGTTAGTGAGGGTTTTATTAGAAGTTTTGTGGCATTAAATTTGCTTACGTGACGGAATTATTATGATGAGAGATAAGAGAGTTTCATTGAGCGTGAGAGAAGTTTCATCCTTAATAACTACTCCTTATGCAATAAAATTGTGGACTAAGAGATCTAATTGAATTGAAACACGTTGACTCGGCCGATGGTGTATTTCTACGTACGGAACATACACTTTCCATCGCCTATTCGCCTGAGACCTTACTCGAGTAATTAGACAAACATAATGCAAATTTGTTTACTCAAATACGTTCGAAGCATATATATATATATATATATATATATATATATATATATATATATGTATACAATAGTATGCGGACATACGTACAATAGTATACTGATAGTGGGTGTAGCTACACGCGAGTGTAGATAAAACTCGTCCTATATATATATGTGTGTGTTATGATTCTCTATGGAAGATAATTCTCTGATAAAAGTGATTATGTGGCTGAAAGTGATTCTCTTTAATTCTCTAGCATAAATTATCAAAATCAGGATGGAGAATCACTTTATAGAATCAGGAGAACCCAGCCTCTTAGTTCATTTCATAGAATCACTTCACAGAATCAGAAGAGAATCACTTCTCTCTATAAAACTGTTTGGCAGAGCTTCTCCTGGATTCACCTGAAAATCAGCTCTGGGAGCTCTGCCAAACGGGGGCTATATAGTTAACAACTACTTTAATTTTACCTTTGCATTTTCTAACAAAATTTGTGGCAGCCGTCCCTTCCAAAAATGAAAAAAAAACTAACAACCGAAGAGTGTATGAGTCACGCTAGCCAAACTGTAATCGCAGTGCCGCTGCATGTCTGCGTAGCTATCTTATCAGATTCTTTAATTTCTTGATTTTTTTGAAAGCAATAATGCATGTAGTATTTGGCCTGCCCGTGCCTCTACTACAAGATTTAACCTTTAATTGCACGCTGTCCAGAGGTGGTAAACGATCAATGTCTTTATTAATGTCTTTTTCATAATTCAACTCGATCGGTCCCGTTCTTATATGGACTCCGTTTTTTAAATTGTTATAAGCTAAATTTTTAAACCTTTTACACATATGGTCGTGGAAGGACGATACTACTGATGGCGCAGCAGGCTTGGGATGGCAGGGTCATCGAGCTAGACAAGACGATGATGATGATGCAGCTCGATCTCTATTGACATCAGTAATTAACAACCCCTTGAATAAATTCCATGTGGTTGGCTTTGTAGAGGGCCTTGATCGATACCATATATTGTCCCCACCGTGGGGCAACACTGCCATGAGCACGAGCACCACAACGGCCGGCCAACAACATCATGCTTCATCCCCTATTCCACGTCGTCCTCCGATCCTGCGCCGCCCTGCTCGATCATATAGGCTGGCTGGTGGCCGGTGACCGGTGCTGATTTGTACCGAGAAAAAAAATACTGCTAGCTGGCTGGTGGTTGGTGACTGGTGCTGATTTGTACATAGAGAAAAATACTGTTGGCTGACTGCTGATAAGCCAAACGAACAGGACTTCCTGGTCCTGCTGGAGCGGTGGGCTCGTCTATCTCGATAGCGGGCCCGTGTCCTCTTGGGAAATGCACCATGGAATGGAACAAATCATACAGTACACATCAATCTATACTATACAGTACACACCAATCTATACTGTAAAGATTCAAAATTTTCAACGGCCGACAGACACACAAGTCATCGAAACATTATCCGATCCTTTTTACAACCCATGTGTCAGGCTCTTTTTTTTCGTCAAACCACGCATGACGAAACAATCCGAACCCAGGACCACTCATCGTCAAAATATATAAGAACTAAAGGTGACATGCCCTATGAAGTATGAACCCAAGACTCCTCGTCATCAAAACAAAAACATTGTGATTACTGACATAATAAAGGTAGCATGCACGTGTCGTGCGGGCATATTTGCTAGTGAAAAAAAATATACTATGGAACAAATAAAAATTCTAAGAACGAAGATGGTAGAATAGTTTGAAAAACCATGAAATAATTGAATTGTTTAAGCAAGCCAATAATTCTTTTACAAACAAAAAATAATCAAAATATAGTGTGGGAGAAATAAGAAAAAGGAAATAATCAGTGCTGGATGTACGGAGTATACACTATATGGCCCACATACATGGGCCGAAGTAAAAGAACTGAGGTGATGCACACCGTGGGCTCAAGAATTCGGCTGAAACCAGCCCAATAAAATTGGAGGAGAGGACAGAACAGATCGGGAGATCCCCCCCATGGCCCCATCCAATCCTCCCCCCTCACTGCCCCCGACGGACCAAACCCTCGCGCCGCCGCCGCCGCCGCCGCCCGCCGATTCCATCCAAGCAAGCACCATGGCGCCGCCGCAGCTGCAGCTTGACGAGCTCGTCGAGGAGGTCCTCCTCCGCCTCCCGCCGGACGACCCGGCGAGCCTCCTCAGCGCGACGCTCGTCTGCAAGCGCTGGCTCCGCCTCGTCTCCGGCGGCCGCTTCCGCCGCCTGTTCCGCTGCTTCCACCGCACGCCCCCCATGTTGGGCGCCATCGTCAACGACGACGGCTTCGTACGGCTTCGTCCCCACGTCCTCCTTCCGGTGCCAGGTCCCCGCCGAGCTCCGCCGCGGCTGTATGGTGCTCGACGCCCGCCACGGCCGCGTCCTCTTCCACAACGTACGCCGTGGGAACCAGCCGTGGGATCCAACCCTCTTCGTCTGGTACCCCATCACCGGCGAGCAGCTGGAGCTGCCCAGGCTGCCACGGGTCCCGGATCCGCACAAGTGGTCCTCGAATTTCGCTGTGCTATGCGCCGCCACCGGCTGCAACCACCTTGACTGCAGCCACGGCCCCTTCCTCGTGGCAGTCGTGGCAGTTAGCCGCGATGAGACCTTCGCCCGCGTCTACTCCTCTGAGGATGGGGAATGGAGCGAGCCCACCTTTGCTCCTCACATCAATGACAGTTTGGGTCGCACTGACAGTTTGGATTTGATGCCCGGTGCTATTGTTGGGGATGCACTCTACTTCCTGTTTCACACAACGGATGCAGTCCTGAAGTTTGATCTGACAACAAGGGAGATGATGATGATTCGCCTGCCAGACACAGCCTCTGCACGGCCCATTGCGCTTATCACTACAGAAGATGGTTGTTTTGGATTCGCAGCAACCAAGGAGGGCACACTCCACATATGGTTGAGGATGGCTGGTCCCAACGAAGAAGCCGGATGGGCACAAAGCAAAGTCATTGAGCTCGAGACGATACTCCCTGCCGCTGCCCTCTCACTGTCACCTATTATGCTTGGCAGCGTTGGTGTCATTTTCCTTTACACCGCGAGGGATGGAATATACAGTGTTGACTTAAAGTCCAGCAAGGCGAGGAAGATGCCTCAAAGACTTGGTGTCCCTGATTATGTTGTTCCCTTTGTGAGCTTCTGCACTCCAGGTAGAGTTTTCTTGATGCTTAATTTGCCATTTTTAGCACTTCTACTGTTTCAGATTTTTCAGTAAACTGTAGATGTTTCTGTTAGCAATGTAAAAATATAGATGATGGTAACATGATCAATACCAATGAGTTTATTTAAGTGTATTATCTGTAGATTTGTGTTAGTGCTACCTAACTATCTTGTTTCTGGAGTCCTTGAAACTGGCTGGATATACTTGAATTTATCCATATATGTTGAACATATCATTTTGGATTATGGGGTCTTGAGCAACGATCAATTTAGGATGAGACAGGAAGTTATGCAGCAATAGAAAATTCAAAACTGTCACATCTGTACTACTCCAGATGTTTGCCTTGTACCCATGTTTAACATTGTACATTCCTTAACTATTGGATGATTATATATCTTTGCTAAAGCAAGAGACATGTTTCTCTGGAATTTGAAATCCATCTTCTTTTACTGATTTTGCGCAATTGTCTGCTAACTGGTGGAACTATGGATAATAAAGTTGGTGTTGTTTGGTTAGCCATTGGTGGCAAGTTGTTGGTCATTTTGGTTGCTGAAAAAAACAAAAATATATATTGATGACAAATTGATTCCCAAAGTGTCTGATATTACTTTCAAAACCTGTGTTCCTGCAGCACTGGGAGCAGCCTCTACAGACGATGAACCGAGAGCTAGTGCTCCAAATGCATGATAACTCAACTACTCAAGTTGCTGCTGCAAGGTCATTTTGAGGAAGAAGGAAATGCGTACTGGTGATCGCAGGTGGCATATGTGGAGTTTGTGGCTTGTGACACTTTCCATACATGATATTTAAAGTTCTGCTTGCCGTCGCGCTTTCTGGATATTTGTCTAATGGTCTAATGGATAATTAGTAGTCTCTCTTAGCTATGATGCTTGGCGTCGTGCTTTCCGGATCATTGCCTAATGGTTTAGTGGATAATTATTAGTAGTCTCCCTTTGGTATTATGCTTGCCTTGCTATTAGTGGAAAGCTTCTCTTGGACTTGTCTGTAAGATGTTAACTGCAGCATGATGTTGCTCTATGTGTGCTTTAAAACCTCAGCTTGTAGTGAGATTCTGGAATGACAATGCTTCCCTCGTCTACATTACTGGTGGTCAGGAAAATGAGCATATTATGAAATTCAAACACTGCAATGCGCTGTTTGACTCCAAATGTTTGGTTAAGGTTCCTGTGGTTGAAATTCAAATTCCTTTTATGGGTACTTCAAACTTATTTACTGAACCGATATTGCACTGTGGAAATTTTATTTTCTACGGAGTAGCATGCAATTTCCCCAGGCAAATTCTTCAGGTGGCCCTGATGGCTCGCTTTGGCAGTTGAGAAGAGATTCAATCTGTAACGTTATGTCCTGATAGTGATGCATCATGCATCTGATCCCAGCATGTACCTTTTCCATCCTCCATAAGCCGGTTCAGATCATTGTTCTGCTGGTGACATTCTGTATCTGTATAGATGTATCTCTCTGCACATTCTTCAGTTCACTGTAACGGTATGAAGATCACATTATCGTGATATGGTAGTCTGATGATATACAGTTTGTAGACAGATGAGTTGTTGTCCCAAAAGTTGAGATTCAAACAACTTTTATAAAAAATTATATGAAAAAAACAAATTTCAGCCATCCTGAAATTTGTCCTCTAGTGGCTGAAAAATTGTTTTTTTGTATGAATTTTTACAAAAGTTGTTTGAATCTCAACTTTTGGGACAATTCACCAATAGTTTGGTACTATTGTGTGCGTAAAAAGTTTTAAATTTTTTAAAACTTTTAAGTGCGACATGCAAGACTATTAAGATAAGCTCCACGATCGCTTATACATTCGGCAATGCATTTCTGGTTGTGCCGAGTCAATGCAACCTGATTTCATGTTCACATTGTTACATAGGACCATGAGGTTGCAACAATATTCAGATCCAGGTCACTGCTGAGGATGGCTAAGCTGTCTGCCCCTGTCTGAGCCTGAAATCTTCAGACCCAGGGAGCAGCCGAAATTCAGATACATGTTGATTCCTAAACCAAAACACTGGTTACGTTCACGTACTACTCTTAAGAACTGCAAATCCATTTATCCGTACTTCATTTGAAACACTGTTACATTACAGATGAATTTATGGATGGCTTGGCTATTTCGAAACATGGATATATAGCACAGGGCAAACTGAATCACAAATAAATTTCAAGCTGTAATGTAGCAGAATGATTCTTCTTGGCAAAAGATGTGAGCAGAGACGCAAATTTGTTGCTGACATGTGCCACGTGGATTCCAGCTGTACATCCCGCGGCCGCTGGTCTGCTGGCCCCAGCTGGCAGAGGCCCCACCTCCTTTTTATATTCGCCGTCCACGTCCCGGCGACCCCACCACCGTCTCCTCCATCCTCTCGCATTCCTTCCACTCGCCTCCCCGGCTTCCCCCCCAGATCAATCGACCGAGCAAGCAAGCAAGCAGCATGGCGCTGCGGCGGCCGCCGCCGAGCGACGAGCTGGTCGAGAAGATCCTCCTGCGCCTCCCGACGGACGACCCCGCGAGCCTCGTCCGCGCCGCGCTCGCCTGCAAGCGGTGGGCCCGCCTCGTCTCCGGCCCCGGCTTCCGCGCCCGGTTCCGCGACTTCCACCGCGCCGCCGCGGCACCCATGCTGGGCTTCCTCTGCGACCACAGGGGCGAAGACGACGACGGCGACTACTACTACGGCGAAAGCGTCATCTCCCGCTTCGTCCCCACGTCCTCCTTCCGCATGCCCTGGCGAGACCGCAGAGGCTGGCGCGCCATCGACTCCCGCCACGGCCGCGTCCTCTTCTACCCTCAGGGCTTCAGGTTCAAGCCCTTCGGGAGAGTCCTCACGGTTTGGAACCCCATCACGGGGGAGGAGCAGCGGCTACCCGAGGTGCCGCGGGCCCCGGTGAGCTGGAGCGCCGCGGTGCTCTGCGCCGCCGCCGCCGGCACATGCGACCACCACCCCGACTGCCACCGCGGGCCATTCACCGTCGTCTTCGTGGGCATCGACGGCGACGACCTCTTCTCCTGCGTCTACTCGTCCGTGGATGGCGCGTGGAGCGAGCCGGCCTCCGTCGAGCACCCTGACGCCGCCCCAATATGTCTCGAATGCGTGCCCGCAGTCCTTGTCGGGAACGCGCTCTACTTCCTGTTCCAAATGACCGCCAGAATCCTCAGGTTTGATCTGGGTTCGCGACAGGTGTCTGTGATTCAGAGGCCACCTGCATGCGCCGACGATTACCAGGGGCGCCCTTTGCTCATGAGCATGGAGGATGGTAGGCTGGGATTCGCCTCTGTGCACAAGTCCAAACTATACCTGTGGCCGGGGGAGGTCGGCGCTGACGGGGAAGCAATTTGGGCACAGAGCAGAGTCATTGAGCTTGGGACGCTGCTCCGTGGGGGCTTACCTTTTTTGCTTGGCTTTGGCTTTGCTGATGGTGTTAGAGTTATCTTCGTGTGGACAATTGCTGATGGGGTAGCGCTCCTTAATCTGAATCCGGTCCAGGTGATGGGGAGCGTGGGCACTGACATGGACATCTACGGCGCTATTCCTTATGTGAGCTACTACATTCCAGGTACAGCACTTCTCAGTTCAATTTGCCAGTATTTAGAGTGAGTAATATTCCACCTGATAGCATGAAAACATGGAGAATGGAGTATGTGCTCAAGAATAGTGAGTTTATGGAAGTTTATGTGTGGAATGGCAATCTTGTGTAAGACTGAGTTAGCCCCCTATTTGGAACTAGGTAGATGTGCATTGCTTATATATGCTATGGATATATGATGGGGTCTTGTCATCTTGGTAATTGATCTGATTTAGGCTAATCCATTAAGCTATCCAACATATGACAAACCAAAAAGGAGTCATCTAAATTAATTGCACTTATACACTTTAGAGAGAATCACAACTCTGCCCATTGCCCTGTATATTATGTTACTTCTATTTGCCACTGTCACTAAATGATTTTGTGCAAATGTGGTTTTAACTGGCAGAACTGTAGATAATGAGTTTGTGCTGTTTAGCTAATCGTTTGCGTCAACTTGTTGGTCCTTGCCGTTGCTTAGAAACAAGGGTTTATTAAGAGCAAATTGATGCTGACGCTATTAATTTTCTTATTTCAATGTTTCTGCAGCACTGAGAATAGCCGCCGAAGATGGTGGAGACTGACCAAGTGCTAGTGCATAAGAACCTCAAGTGCTGTTGCAAGGTCTTCTAACTTTGAATAAGTGTTGACGATGATCGTACATGGCATATGTCGGGTTTGAGATGGGATAACTCTTCAGGATCTGTGACTTCACTGCTCATCATGTTGTGCTGCTTTCATGCTTTCTGGATCTTCAGTGTGAGCCATTAGCTATAATGTAGTACATTGCAGGTGCAAAGCCTAGTGGGGCTTATCTGTAAGGTGGTGGCCTAAGCGATATGATACTCTCTGCGTGCTTTATGTTTCCATCAGACTTGGAATGGATATAATCCCTTTTGTCTGAATGTCCTGGTGGTCTGGAATCTGAGCTTACGATAATTTGTTTGTTTCAAGATTATGAAATTAAAACACTGCAAGTTCTGACATGTCATGTTACTACAATGGTTTGGTTTAACATTTTGTGTCTTTAACTTGAGATTCCATAGATGATTCTTGAAACTTATTTACTGAACCCACATTTCTGTCTTGTACTTTGCCATGGTATATGTGTATTATCAACAGTGGGAGGAAAACTGTAGAAATAAAGTTATAGCCAATTAGTAAACTGCTGTACATGCATAGTTGTTACTTTATTAGTTTGCCGTGTTTGGTATTCATGACTGACATGTACTTGTGTAGTAGGTTACTAGGTTCGAATGCATGATATATGTTCCATTATTTCTGTATAAGTTGGGAACATGATCATAAATCACAATTGAGGTATAGAGTACTGACAGGAGAAGGTTGCTGGCACCATGAAAGGATACTAGTGCACCAGTTTTAGCTACAACACTACCATTAAGAGTCACATAGTTATTCCAGTTATGATCTATTCTGCACATATTTGGGCTGGACTACTTGAGCAATGTAAGCTTTGTCAGTGTGGCATTCCATTCTTCTTGTTCAGGCAAAATGTATGTGTATTATACATATCTGCTATCTGTTTCCACCTTCGAAAATCTCCCTCCTTTGCATTCTATTTCTTTCCGGCAGGTGTCCTTCACTCCTTCCAAGGGCCTAAAATATTTTACTTGATAACAGTCATCACAACTAATTGGCTTCTGTCTCTTGTTTCATGTCTTCAGTTGTGTGTTTGCTTTATTGGTTCTTAAAAGTTATTCACTGAAGCAATACTGCATTGAGGTTTTCTTTTCTTGTACTTTTGACATGCAATTTCTCTTGATGTGGTGTGCCTGATAGCTCGCTTAGGCAGTTGCAGAGAAGAGCTTCAGTGTCTGTAGCCAGATGTCCTGATAGCGATGCATCTGAGTTCATTTTCTGTTGGTGACATTGTAGATATGTATATGTGCGTCTCTGTGCAATTTCCAGTCCTGTATGATCAGTAGTGGATGAAGAGTGTTTGCCAATAAAGTTGTATATAGTATGTGGTATATTTGAAATGCACGATATATGTTTACTTGTTTCTGTATGCGCCGGGTACAAGATCATAGTTCACCATTGAGGTGATGCACTGACCAAGAGCTGCCACCAATAAGGTGCATTGTAATGCTGCTATACCAGTACCCTGATTTATGAGCCAATCTTCTCTGGTTTTCGGTAATATATGGGGTAATGAGAGCAGCAATTATCGTGAACTGGAGGCTATGTGTTTTTGAGCTTTGGCACAATGACTGGAACACGAACCATCTCCCTCCCTGCACTCTGTTTCTTTCCACGAAGCGTCCTTCCAATTCTCTCGAAATTTCCGTACTGCAAGTCTCAATCGGAAGATGAACACAAACTTACCGAGCTGTAATCTGTAAGCTTATAACTGCAAAAGGAGAAAAAAAGAAGAAGTTTATGCTACGCCGTTGTGTTTGTGTGACCTGAATTGCTGAATCTGTCCTATCGCAAAAAATCTGCAGTGCCACTGCCTCCCGGGCCCCACATAACAGGCCAACTTGCTCCGTTCAGTTCAAGTGTTCAACCATTCCCGACCCTGTCGCTCTCGCCATTCCCAAAATTCGCAATCCGCCGCCCCCGCCCCCAAACCCTCGCTCCGCCGCTCGCCGGGGTGCGGCTCCGGCCCCGACCAAGCAGCATGGCGGAGGCGCTGCTGGACGAGCTTCTCGAGGAGATCCTGGTCCGCCTCCCGCCGAGCGAGCCTCGTCCGCGCCGCCACCGTGTGCAGGCGGTGGTGCCGCGCCATCTCCGCCCCGGGCTTCCGCCGCAGGTTCGCCGAGCACCACCGCGTGGCCCCCATGCTCGGCTTCCTCGCCAACCTCATTGACGGCGACGGCGACGACGGCCCCTGCGACTACGCCGCCCGCTTCGTCCCCGCCGCGCGCTCGACGCCCGCCACGGCCGCGTCCTCCTCTCCACCGAGCCCTGGGGGCCGAACTTCGAGGTATGGGACCCGTCACGGGCGAGCTGCGGGGACTTCCCAAGCTGCTGCTGCGCTCGCATCTCTGCTGGAACGCGGCGGTGGTCTGCGCCGCCCACGGCGAGTGCGACCATCTCGTCTGCAGCGGCGGGCCCTTCCTCGTCGTCTGCCTGGACTCCGACGCTAAGAGGATGCTCGCGTACGTCTACTCTTCGGAGGCTGGTGCCTGGAGCGAGCCGACCTATGGTCCTCCGTCCCTGACGTACGGGGTCGAAATGGTTCCTAGTGCCCTTGTGGGGAACGCCATCTATTTCCTGATTGATACGACCTACAGCATCCTCAAGTATGATTTGGCCACGCGGAACATGTCTGTGATTCGCTTGCCTTCCGGTTTCATTTCGGACTTTGCGGTGCTCACGACGAATGAGGATGGTCGGTTGGGATTCGCAAGGGTGGAGGACTACAGACTGGGTCTCTGGTCAATGGAGACAGAGACAGGCCCCGAGGGAGAAGCTGTGTGGGCACAATACCGATCAATTGAGCTCAAGCCACTGCTCCCAGTTGACGCCTCGACCATCGTAAATGATTATGTGGGCTTTGCACATGGCGTTGGGGTATTTTTCGTGGGGACAGAGGATGCTTGGTTCAGTATTGATCTGAAGTCTGGACAGGTGAAGGAAGAGGACTATGGTGATGGTCATACCCACGGTGTCGTTCCCTACGCGAGCTTCTACACTCCAGGTACACCTTTGCTTAGTCCATGATTTGCCAATTTCTAGAACTTTGTAGTACTCATGTTAATTAGCAATGTGAAAATATGGAATAAGGAATCTATCAAAGTGAAGTAACTGATGAACTTTTCTACTCCTACCTAATTTTTTGTTGTTGTGGGGATCCTTGAAACTGGATAGAGATGCCGCGGAATTTATTTGTCTGTTGTACATGTTATGGAAAGATGATGAGATCTTCACAATTGATCTAAATTTTAAGCTGAGCTAGGAATTTATATGGCAAAACCAAGAAAGCCAGATATCTGGGCTTATATCAGTTATGCTTTCTGCTGATTATTTTGAGTGAGAAGAGTGTTACTCATTGGCGTCAAAATATCATTTATCTTGTTAAATTCTTCATGCTCATGTGAAAAGAATATTTTATTATCATAACATGGCCACTTGGAACTGAATATACATATATTCACTCTGTTTCTCTGTTCTGCAGATCTTCGTCAGTATGGACGAGCTCCTGTCTGAACTGAATAAATGCTGTCCAAGCTGTAAGTTTTCATATTTAATATGGTTCTTTAAGAAGTCTTTCTGATCATGAATGGTGAACTTAAGTTTGGTCTTATCTGTGCTATCATTCACTTCACGTGTAGCAGGGTCCCTTAGGAATGACGTTTATATGGGATATGTGACTTGCTTTCCTGAAAAATGACTCTTCATTTTAGTTTCAGTTCGATATGAGCAAAGTTGCCCAATCAGTATTTTCAACCTTTGATCAAACATCTTTGGAACCTTATGGTTCAGTTGTAGTAAACAAGTTTTTGCATGTTAGTTTGTTTCTGATGAAAGCTTGCCTGTGTTCTGAACAAACTGAATGGCATCTTGAATGAAAGTAATAGTTCCATGTTGGCATCAGTGCAAAGCTATCTGATCTTGAGGTGTCTGTACTTTTGTAGTAGCCATTTTATTGCTGTTATCACAGGTGTTTTAAACTAGTCTATCCAGCCGTGGCTCCAGCTGTTAGAACCAGGAGCAGTTTGAGCAGTTAGCTTGCTGTCAATGCAAAAGTCATGTTTATATAATATAACAAGAGGTCATCAGCATTTTGCAAAATGTTGAGTGCTTGTTTGGAAGGCCCATATTTATGGGTTGTTGTGGGTTTTGACTATGCTGAATCAAGTTAAATGAAATACTTCATATGTACAGGTCCATCAAAGTGAAGTAACTGTAGAACTTTGCTATGCCTGCCTAAATTTTGTTGTGAGGGTCCTTAAAAACTGGTTAGAGATGCCTAGGAATTTATTCATCTATTATACATGTTATGGATGGATGATGGGATCTTGAGAATTGATCTTAATTTTAGCTGAGCTAGGAATTTATATGGCATACCAAAGAAAGTCATATATGAGTATTATTATTGTTTCTGCTTTCTGCTGAGTGTTTTGAGAATAGTGTTACTCATCTGCGTCAGAATATTGTTTGTCTTGTCAAATTCTTCACGCGCACATTTTAAAAGGATATTTATTATCATACTTAATGTGCATATATTCACTTTGCTTCTCTGTTCTGCAGATTTTCATCAGTATGGATTAGTTCCTCTCTGAACTGAATAAGTTTTGACCAAGCAGTAAGTTCTCACGCTCAATTGTGGTTGTTCTAAATTTCTTCCTGTCATGAATGATGACCATATGTTTGCATCTTTTGTAATTCATGATTAGCAAGGTCCCTTGGGAATGATGTTGTATTGAATATGTGCCTTGCTTTCCTGAAAAAATGATTCTGCAGTTCAGTTTGAGTTTGATATGAGCAAAGTTGCCCAAGAAGCACTTTCAACGTTTGATCAAACATCTTGAAAAATTGGAGGCTTATGGTTTAGTTGTAGTAAACAAGTTTGCATGTTAGCTTGTTTCAGAAGAAAGCTGGAATGTGTTTGACAATCTGAAGAGCATCTTGAATATGTTTCATGTTTCATTAGTGCAAAACTATCTGATCTCAAGGTATATGCAATTTTGTAGCAGCAATTTCATTGCAGTTACCACATGTTTATTTAGATAGTCTATCTACAGTGGGTCTTGTTGTGAGAACTACTCCAAATGTTCAGGTCCATCTCACTACTGGGATTGCAATGTTTTGTGGAAACTGGGAGCACTCTGGTTTCTACTATGAAGTCAACACAGTGGTTTCTAATATGAAGTCTGCACATAATGATGAGCACTATACTTGTTAATTCCACATAAAAAAGGGCGTACCCAGTGCCGTAGGCTTCCCGCACCGTGCGGGGTCTGGGGAAGGGTTGTAATAGCGCCCAAACCTTACCCGCATAAATATGCAGAGGCTGGGGCTTGAACCCGGGACCTTCCGGTTACAGACGGTAGGCTCTACCGCTGCACCAAGCCCGCCCTTCTTGTTAATTCCACATATTACATTTAAAAAGTTAGGTTGAATCTTTTTTGCTTGGTTATTGTGCTCAAGAGTGATGCTAGGTTGCTCAAGTTTTAAAATATCAAAAGTTCTTCATTTGTCTGATAGTCCAATGTTCTGTTGTTTCAAAATTTACGTGTGCAGTATTTGATTTTTCTACTCAGTCATTAACTTCTGCAATTTTTTTGGGAGCTTGGAACTAGAGTGATAACTGAACAGTTTATAAGAACGAAAAAGAAGTATTGTGTGCCCCCTGCTGATGTATGCTTGTCAAAGCTAAATCAATGTGTGTTTTCAGAAAGTGGCGTGGACATGCAGAAGAGCGTTTGTTTAATCCAATTGTCGCTTGATAACTCACTTTTAACTGGTTTATCCACAGGCAAACAAGGTGCTCCTTGATGATGGAGGGAAGAGGCTGCCAGTTTCTGCAGTTGAACTCTTCAGGCGAATCGCTCAGCATGAGGTGTCTCTCTGAAGCAGTAGGGGGTGAAAACCAACGCAAAAACCACTTGACTGTTCTGTTCCTCTAGAGCTTGAGTCTGTAACCTGAATGCCAGCATGTACTTTTTCGTGCCTACATCTTCATGAGCAGGTTCCGGATCAATTTTCGTTTCTATTGGTGACGCACTGAATATGGATCTCAGGTTCTGTGCTCGCTGTAGTTTTGCGCAAATCATATCTTATGACATGTCTGACATGATATAAACAGTTACTGAATAGATGGATTGCGCTCAGTTAACCTGAATTATTACTTGCTGCACTGGTGTTTTCTGTTGCTTTTTTTTTCACGACCGTGACTTGGCATGTTTTTCATTAAGAGGGAAGCAAATTACAGAAACAATCCTAGAACCATGCAGAGGATGGCCTGGGTCGAGTACGCTTACGGGATTATATACTCAAACCACTAGCGACCCTATTCCTTCTAGCCCACTGTAAAACGTCCGACAATTGACTATACCCTGCCTGAAGCCAGGACCAGCCCTCCTTGATGATCAACCACGTCAGTTCCGTGTTGCTCCTTTTTTGTTGCTTGAAAACTCGACGGTTCCTTTCCTTCCATAGCATCCACGAGATGAGGATTACAAGGGAATCAAAAGCCTTCCGTGAGGTTCTGGGCACTCGCTTTCTAGCAGCCAGCCACCAATCAGCAAAGAGAGAAAACTGGCCATTCGGGGAAAGATTTCCCCATCCCAGCTTCTGTAAAAAGGAGAACCAAGTGACTTTGCTGTATGAATAACCAATGAGTCCATCCCAGCTTCTGTAAAAAGGAGAACCAAGTGACTTTGCTGTATGAACAACCAATGAGGAGGTGAGAAATCCTTTCTGAGTCTTGTAGGCAAAATGCGCATAAATCTGAATCCTGTAAGCCTCGTTTCTTCCTTCTCCAAGCTGTCCAGCATCTGTCGTGGAGCACTTCCCATGTGAAAAATTTACATTTCGGTGGCACTCTCATCTTGCAAAGCTGCTTGGCCCCGGCAATGGTAACAAAAAATGCTCGATAAGCCGATGCTGTTGAGAACTGATGATCAGCTGTCCATCTCCAAAGGTTTAGAGGTGTGATGTTTGGCCGTTCAGCAAAGATTGGTAAATGGCTAAATGCAACGAGCCAAACTCAGGTGTTACTGTCAACACTTGACTTTCCTCACATGGAAGTGCTGCACGAAACCTGTATGGGTTCGTTTTCAATGGTGGAGGTGGAACACTGAATAATGTCTGAAACCCAAAAATGCTGGTGCCGCCATAGGGTAGGAGACAGTGAGTTGAGCTACAGCTAGAGCAGTAGATGAAAAAGGATTAAAGGAGATAGGAAAATTTGTTCGAATTCTAATTTCTTTGACACGGTTTTGCTCAAAATTTGACTGAATTTGTGGAGTTCACATAGCTAATACCATATGGCCCAACGGCCCAACTCTCTCGCTGCAGGTGGAGGAGCACGCGGGCGCCAAAATGAGCATGGCACGCAGATGTGTCACATTCACATTACAGCATTGTTGCTCAAGCAGAGCACCACCAAAACAAGTTAAATAAGCACTCCCTCACAGGCTAAGCCTTCTTTCATTGCCAGGCTACTTGGATCTGCTGTTTTGCTTCTGGTGCTCATTGCAGGTCTTTGAACTGATGGGTCAGCTTATTTGCATTCTCTGTCTGAAACCCAGCCCTTCTCGATCTTCGCTTTAGTTTTTGTTTCTGCTTTCTCAGTTTGCTCTTCAGAAACCGACGAAGCCACCGCAGGATACTAATTAAAAGGAGAGGGACTCAGGCTGTGATTTGAGCCATATTTTGATCTAGGCCTAACATGTATACACCACCGATTACAAGACTAGAAGGAAAATGAAGTTAGAAGCTAGTGCACAGTACGGTTTGGTCATTTACCGGCCTGACCTACTTTCCAAAACTTGAGGTGTCACGTTTTCCTTATCTTAGTTGAAACTTCAGTGCTTTGGCTATAAAGAAAGACATATAATTCTAGTCAGCGTGACTGCTACTTGCTAGTTGCTACGACCAGTCTGAAGTCTGAAACAGCGTAGGAGGCCTAACCTTTCTGGAAAACTCATGCAGCGTGCTGGTCCCAGTGCTGCTGGAAAACACAAAAGTTAAAAATAACACAAGCTAAATAGAGCATGTATCATAACCAAAATTTTTGTTTCAGTAAGTGAAAGTTGTACTGTTTACGAGACCATATATAGCAGCATTATTAAATGTCATCAGTAAGCATTGACAAATAAAAAAAACTACAGAATCATTATAGATAAATGCGCGCATGAGGCTCGTACCGGGAATACAGAAGCTCTGGTAGCAACCCATGGATGCAAGGACGGAGCTCTTGTCGCCAACCTTCATTATCTGTCCGGAATTTAGCCAAACAACAAACATTCCAGCATTTGAACTTATGAAAACGATATCATGCCTTCCCCAAAGCCAATGCAACCACTAAAATTGAGTCAAGGGTTCATCGGTAGCAATGGAGAGCACCATATCCAGCTTGATGACCTGGTCCTTCACCCATTGCCCAACACCATTAGAACCGCCGGAAGGCCGCCATGACCATACATGGAGATTGTAGTTCTCTAAGTTGGCGATGCCAAGTCTACCATCCTTAGCCGTCACAAGGCGGGTCACGGTTCCTTCAGCAAGCAACTACTACGGGAAACCCTGTATATACCGAGTGCCTAAGTCTTTGCCGAGTGTATTTTTTCGGACACTCGGCAAACAAGCTCTTTGCCGAGTGTATTTTATTTGACACTCGGCAAACAAAAAACACTCGGCAAAGAGCTTGTTTGACGAGTGTCAAAATGATACACTCGGCAAAGAGCTTGTTTGCCGAGTGTCAAAAAAAATACACTCGGCAAAGAAGCTCTTTGCCGAGTGTATTACATTTGACACTCGGCAAAAAATAAGTTTTTTTGTTTTTGAACTGCAAGTGATTCAAATAATAAAATATAAGGAATAGAAAAATTTTATGCATGTTGTTTGCCGAGAATCAATAGAATACACTCGGCAAAAAAACATAGAAAATAAATAATGAACTTGTTTGCCGAGTGTCAAATAAATACACTCGGCAAAGAAGCTCTTTGCCGAGTGTATTACAATTGGCACTCGGCAAAGAATTAAGTTTTCTTTTATTTTTCAACCGCAAGTGATTTTCTTTTTTCCATTCATCATTATTCTATTTATTCTGACCTCCATACCTCGATCGAGATAGTGGACATAGGATGCCACTCTTTAAAATGAAGAAAAGAGTAATCAGTTATGACACGAAAAAAAACGAATCCTTTTGTAGCTCATCATTTATTGGCAAAAATCGAAAATGCTTCAAATAATAAAATATAAGAGTAGAAAAATTGTATGCATGTTGTTTGCCGAGTGTCAATAGAATACACTCGGCAAAGAACCATAAAAAATATAAAAAAATAAATAATAAACTTGTTTGCCGAGTGTCAAATGAATACACTCGGCAAAGAGCCTCTTTGTCGAGTGTCAAATAAAATACACTCTTCTTTGCCGAGTGTTTTTCCTTTGACACTCGGCAAAGATGGGAGCTAAAAAAAGAGTGTATATTCTAACAAAGCAAATTAAGTCTAAAAATCATGATATTTGTCTTGATGTGATGGTACCACACATAGAGGCTGTGATAAAAAGTTGAGAAGATTTCACACATTTTTTCATAACGATATTTACAAAATCGAAACAACTCATGAAAGTATATGTGTGATTGTATATGAGAGGGTTAGCACATGTATTTTTTGAATACAAATTTTTTTATATGATCTCATATGAAAAAACTCTTTATATGAAAGTCGTACATCTTTACGAAATATAAAACTTTGTAGTTGACAACTTTTGTATTTGAGATTATTGAATAACTCAAAATATTATTATAAGTTATCTAATTTGAAATTTGAAATTTTAAACTTTGCAAACGACCTCGAATGTACATATGTTCTATATAAAAGTTGTATATATTCACGAAATATAAAACTTTGTAGTTGACCACTTTTTAATTTGAAATTGTTTAATAGTTTAAAATGTCCTTATAATGTGTTGAATTTGAAATCTTAAATTTTTAAAACTTTCAAATGACCTCGGATGTAAATATGTTCTATATCAAAGTTGTTAGTCTCGAAGAGATATACAAATTTGTGGTTTACAACTTTTTCATTTGAAATTGTTTAACCATCCAAAATTCCGGTACAAGAGCGAATAGAAAACACACGTGCCACGTCAGCAATCCATGGGTTGAAAATGCTGGCCTCCCATTGGTCCTTTGGAGAGCACCCGGATCCCTCCCTCTCCAAATAATCTCCACCGCTCTCTCTCCTCTATCCCCCTCTCTCTCGTTTCTCTCCCTCCTTCCTCTCTCGCAGCTCTCTCTCCCTCTCCTCCACGCAGCTAGCGGCGGCGCGAGCGGGGCTCGGCCCCGGTGCGTGCAGCGGCCGGCAGCCGAGTGCGGCGCAGCCCCGGCGCTGGCGGGCTGCGACCGGGCA
Source organism: Echinochloa phyllopogon (assembly GCA_033239725.1). NCBI lineage: Eukaryota > Viridiplantae > Streptophyta > Magnoliopsida > Poales > Poaceae > Echinochloa > Echinochloa phyllopogon. The sequence goes on along the minus strand of BTCW01000008.1, from coordinate 32,647,490 downwards.
GGCTCCGCCCCGGCTCGGCTTGGCGGCGGCGCGGACGGGCGGCGCTCGGCTCCGGCGCGACACAGCCGGGGGTGCGGCGGCCGGTCCGCGCGCGGCCCCTGTGAGGAGAGCGGCGGCCGGGCGGCGCGCGGCCCCGACGAGGCGAGCGGCGGCCGGGCGGTGGGCGGCGGCCAGGCGGCGCGCGGCCCCGGCGAGGCAAGCGGTGGCCGGGTGGCGGGCGGTGGTCGGCGCGCGTGGGCCATTCGTGGGCGGGCAGCCGGCACGACATTCCGGCGGGAGCAGGCGGTGCGGCCACAGCGGCTTTTTTTTATTTTTTTCGTAATTTGTTTGCCGAGTGTCGCTGCTCTTTTTTTTTATATTTTCATAAAATGGGTTTGCCGAGTGTATTCTTGGCACTCGGCAAAGGTTTTCCGAGTGCACGACGGAAAACACTCGGCATATAGGACTTTGTCGTAACTAGATATGCCGAGTGATCTTTACCGAGTGTTACACTCGGCAAAGGCTTTGCCGAGTGTTTTTTGGGGTTTGCCGAGTGCCCGGGTTTCCCGTAGTGAACAATGGCGGTGGGTTGATCACTGAGATGGCATGACCACTGTGGTCATACCTGAGGATCATGTGGCCGCGCCGTCCTTAAGGATGAGGTAGACTGCATCACCGGCGATGAGACCAGACCTGATCATGCGATAAGAATTCAATCTAGTGTGAAGTTGGATCGATGATGGCTCCCTCCAAGCTGCAGCCTCAGATGAATAGTTGTAGATGAATATGTTGTGCAGGTCATCAGTGCCCAAGATGATGACGTGGAAGGGCCCACCATGGCAACCGTGGTGGTTGCAGGTGTCGTTGGCGGCGATGCAGAGCACCATGAAATCAAATAACTTGTTAGGGTATGTTGATGGGTAAGGCAGAGGAACCTCCCATTGATCGCCGGTGACGGGGTTCCAGACGTAGAGCAGTCCCCAAATCCTCGCCGCCGACCGCCGGAGGCACGTCGCAGAGGAGCACGCGGCCGTGGCGGCAGTCGAGCACGGCCGAGCTGCGGCGGTCGGCGCGGGGCGAGAAGGCGGCAGCGGCGCAGGACCTGAACCTGGCGACATAGGTGTCGCCGAGCACTGCCGAGCTGCGGCGGTCGGCGCGGGGCGAGAAGGCGGCAGCGGCGCAGGACCTGAACCTGGCGACATAGGTGTCGCCGTCGACGGCGTTGTAGACGATGCCTATTGTCGGCGGCGCGCGCGCGGTGGAACTCACGGAACCTGCGGCGGAAGCCGGGGTCGGGGATGATGATGTACCATCGTTTGCAGACGACGGCGGCGCGGACCAGGCTTGCTGGCTCGGATGGCGGGAGCCGGAGGAAGACCTCTTCGATGAGCTCTCGCGTCCATCAGCGCCGCCGTGCCCATGGTTTCTTTGGTAGTTGGCTATGCCGTGCTTCAGGATCAGATGGATCGAGATCAACCGATCGGCCGCCTTTTGTGGACTCTCTCGTATCTCGATCATCCTGTGGGATTTTGCTTCACGTACGACTGTTATGTTGCGTTTTTTTTATCGAGCTTATTGTTATGTTATGTAACGTATATACCTTTCATGCTTCTCCTAGGGCAAATTAACCATGTTTAGTTATGAAATTCCGTGCGCCAAAATTCATTTCCTGTATTATTAGCTTCGATTGCAATTTGCATATATAGATTTTTTTTAATACTCTAGAATAATAGTCCATCAAACTCTTATAACTTACCAGTAACAATGCAGTGTGGCATGCATGTTCAACCAAGACTGCATAATAGGCACTCAAAGAAATTAGAAAGGTCAACGTTCAAAGATCAAATCAGATTAGAAATGTCATAGCGTGGGTCAAGAAATTCAACTGAATCTTTGAGTAACAAATAAGCAGAAATTCTTAGCATGGAAGACTGATCTCAGGCTACAATGTAATCATCATGGGAAAAAATCATCGAATAAACAAAATAAATGATGATGACAATTTTTCTCTGGTTATAATGTGATCTGGCGTACTGAAGACGATCACAGCGACCGGCCATGAGACAAGCATAATGATTCAAGGATCGTTATTAGATTTTTTTGAGAAAAGAAAAGAAAAAAATCGGGAAAGAGAGGAATCAGCTCAGTTCAGTGAAACACTACTGCAACAGATACACGTTCTGAATTCTCACAAAGCTAAAATGGGCAATGACATTTACATTTTAGCAAGCCATCGACTTAATATGCATGGTGCTCTTATCTGCTCAGATAATGACAAGATCGAACTGTACAGCATATTAATTACTAATATGTAACTGAGATGGTTCGTGCGAAGAATCAATGATGCTATGAAGAAAAAACTCCGAATAATCTAAAGGCAAAAGTACTTAAATTAATATCAAGAAAAGAAGGACCATAATTCTAACCACGCAGATGCATGGGTCGAGTCTTATATTATGGTGTTTACATTCACCATTAAGTTGAGTCTTTCATTCACTGAAGCGCCATCTCCTTCTGACACCTTTAAAGGCTCCTCCTAGTTCTGTTAAAACAAGTTCAAAATAACATTAGCTAAATGAGGAACCAGATCGACTCGACCTATATGAACATTTGCTACTGACCAAATAAGTACAGGTACCAACGAGTTGCAGCGAGATTAAAACAGCACTAGCCTTTGTTTAGTAGATATATCATCATTCATATTTCTAGGATGTGAGTGTCATTGGCACATCAGAGCAATTGTAATACAGCACTAAACATATATATAGGCACCGTACCATGCAGAGAAACCGTCACTCATATATGCCATGCATTTTTTTTTGTTACTAAACTAAAAATCGATAAATCATAAACTCGGCAAAGGTGTACCTGGATCACAAAAGTTGATGTAGGGAACAACACCATTGACACCATTGCCCTCATGTACCTTCCCAGACTTCAGACCGATAGTAAACAACCCATTACCCATCCTCACAAAAAGATCCATCGAGTCAAGGATCCTTGGCACCATGGGCGCTTCAAGATCCATCGAGTGACCGAGATGATCAGGAAAGGGGTGGGTCTGCCATGTCGTCATCATGGCATATCGCCATTGGTAAGTCACACGACACCAGCATCACTGTTTTTGATCGGATATATTCTGAACAATTGATGCCGTCAATCCCAAGTTCAGAATTCATCTATTGTGCGCGTGTGACGAAGGCAGCAAGTCATACTGAAACTGAAGAAGGTGATTTCTGATTTGCTGGGAAAACAATGACTCGGCAATTCAGTTGCAGTTTGATCTCAACAGAATTGTTCAAGCAATTGTTTCAGATAGCCTTTCTTTATGAACTCATTCATGTTTGGAACTGAAAAGTCAGTAGCTTAAAGGTTCAGTTTCAGAAACACAAGTTTGTATGTATGGCAAGTGAATTTAGAAGCATTGCTGAATGAAAGGGTAGCAATCGCTTTTGTGGATGGTGTTACTGTGAATTTTGTGCAGAGCATATGCACACATCAAGCTTGCGCACAATAAGATCAGAGATCACGTGCTAGGGTTGCCAACGTTCAGAATCCAGTTCAGTTCATCAATGTTCAGAACTCGGAGACTGTTCTTAGATAGTTACACCTTAGTATGTCTGAATTGTCATGCTTTCAGGGAAAAAATGACTCAGTACTTCAGTCAGTTTCAGACTTTCAGTTCGAGCTCAATAGGATTTCCAAAGCAAAAGATTTAGCCAATGTACACACATCTTTGGAACTGAAAAGCGGTAGCTTAAAGGTCCGGTATCAGAATGGACAAAAAGCATCAATTGTCACAGTCAGTTTTCTGGAGGACATGCGCACATTGAGCTTGCACCTGATGAGGGCTTTTCCACCACCAAACACAAGACTACTGACACTAAAAGAATACAAGTACATCAGTTTTAGCTATACAACACTTACACGAACCTAAATTTCATAGTAATTTACAGTTGTAGCAGTATGATTTTTCTACTGTACATGACAAGCAACTACGAAATTAGATATATATTTATGTGTCATATGCCGAATCTCCTTTCTCCAAGTGCACCGATCAGTTCAGTTCATCAAAACAATCGCCAACGTTCAGTTCAGTTCGTCAGTGTTCAGTGTTCAGAACTCAGAGACTCTACTTATTTTTTATTTCCCCAGCAAAGAGACTCTTCTGAAAAAGCTCAAAATTAGTGTACTTGAACTGCCTGTCTTCCTCGTGCCTCCTCATAAGTTGTAGTTTGCTGTTGATTGCCTAACATGGCGAATCTTAAGGTGCTCAAACCATGAACTGAGCATCTTAAGTTCTGAAAGATCATGGAACATCGACGGCTACTGGACACTGAACTCATGAACTGTATGTTTCCAGGTTCAGCTGACAGCAGCAATGTTTCCATCATGCCACAATAGCTTTGAAGTCCTACTAATTAGAGTAGTCAACAATCGCTACTGGACCTCAACATAAGTTGTACATATACAGATTCACCACATATTGAAGAGTAGAAGAATTAACAAATACTCTGATCTGAAATCGTCCATCCTGTCAGAACTATACTACTTATTATTCATGACCTGTACATATCCTCGAACATAATTGGTACATGTACAGATTCACCACACGTTGAGGAGAGTTACAGAATTAACAAACACTGATCTGAAATCATCCATCCCATCTCAAGAACTATCCTACTTATTCCACTGAACCTGAACGTGTCCTCTCTAGATTGTGTAGTAGATGTTTACAGTGGCCATTGACATCTTCAATTGCAATGAAGCTCAGTGCCGATGCATCTGTTCACAGAGCAAGCAAGAGGATTTGCTCACGGCCATGCCTCATGCTTGTTGTTTGGGATCTCTGGATCTCAAAAGAGGCGATGGAACGAGAGCTCCTTCACTGAAGCATCGGCCGTTCCAGCTCCCTGTGGCGCGTCGGCCTGAGTTGGAGCAATCACCGTCTCCGTCTCCGTCTGCGATGTGGATTTGGTCGGCGCCATGAGCGCCTGCAACTGCAACGCGCCGAGGTGGAAACCGCACTGAGGGCACTGCAGCTGGTTCACCGGGGCGCCGGCCGCCTTCCTCTCGCCCGCCGGTGCCGCGCCGGCGCCCTCGTCCTCCGCCGTCTTCGCCCTCTTGCGCGCAGGCGCAGGCGTCGACGCCGACGAGTCTACGTCCTCCACCGCCTTCTCCTCCTTGCATCCGAGCTCCGTGGCCGTGGTTGCGCCGGATATATCGTTCTCATTGCCCGCCGGCTCCTCCCTGAGCCCAGGCACTGTCGCCGCCGCCGCACCGGAGGTCTCGTCGCCGTCCGCGTTCTGGCGCCTGGGCGTCGCCGTGGTTGCCGCGCTGGATCCCTCCTCCTCGTCCGCCTTCCTCTTGCCACCAAGCGCCACCGCCGCCGCCGCCGCTAGCGCCGCGTCGGAGCTCCCGTCGGCGTCGTCCGCGTTGCCATGGGGCGCAGCACGCGCCGCCGCGATCGCCGTCACCGCGCAAGATTCCTCCTCCTCGCCGTTGCCGCCGTCGGGCGCCGCGTGGTGGCGCGGGCTGCGGTACACCTTGCAGAGGACGAGGCCCTCGGGCTGGTCACCGCCGGCGGCGGCGCCGTCATTGTCGTCGTGGAGTCGGAGCTCCACCATGATCCACCCGGTCCTGACGGGCGAGCCGCCGGCGCGCCTCATGAACGAGAAGCTCTGGCGGTACCCGACCTTGCGTCGTCCGTCGAGCGGGTCGAGCACCGGCTTGGGCCCGGCCTCGCCGTGCCACCACCCGGCCCCGCCGGCGACGGTGCGCGCCTTGCGGCGCCCGCGGGGGCTCTTGGCGCGCAGCGGCGAGAGGAAGTACCACGCCCGGCCGCCGTCCCGCGCCACGGCGGCGCGGTGGCGCCGCGCGAGCTCCGCGGGGTCCGCGGCGTAGATGTCCGCCGCGTGCACGAACGCGCCGGCGCGGACGACGCCCCGCGCGACCCAGGGCCGGAGGAATGACTTGACGAGCACCAGGTCGGAGGGGTGCGAGTCGAAGGCCGGCGCCGGCGTCGGGGCGTGGGAGGTGGGGGTGCGCGGCATCGTGTCAGGAGGTGGGGTCGGGGAGCCGGGCGATCGATGTCGGCGGCGAGCGGGGCTATACGGAATGCACGCGGCGAGGCGGGCGGCGGTTTTGTAAGGCGGCGCGTCGGTTTCGTTTCGGAGTCCGAGTTGGACTCGAGGCGTACACCACACGCGACGGAAAGCCGTTGGGAGTCCGACTCCGACTCCGACTCGGAGAGCAGGAAAGTCCGATTTGCCCCTGGGATATTTGGGTATGATAGATGTTCTAGAAGCCTCTTTTTACTGGGTCCCACTGGACTGAGGCAACCTCGGCCCGCTTTGTTTCTTTTTTTTGGAAATTGCCACTATGTTAAAAAGTGATCGTTAAATTCTTTAAAAAATAGCGATTGATAAAATAGCATATACATTTGTGACATTATTTTGGCAAGTGGCAACCACGTTGGGCCTCTTCTTCCATTGTATTTCAACAAGGTTTCTAGACAAATTCCTGTTTTTTCTATTTAAAAAGGATTTTGCTTGGACTTCCATATATTTAGGAGTCCAAATAATGTTTAAAATTCACCGAGAAGAACACGTATATATCTTGGTTTTTAGAAAAAAAAAGATTCACCATAGTAGTTCCAAGTAATCAACTCGTCTAAGTCCACAATCATGGTCCACTTCAAAATTCATCAAGAAGAAATATATATACTAATTGACCATGACAATACAAACATTGCCAGCACCTTCTATTAAAAGGAGAATTCTATGAATAATATGACTCAAAGAAATTTTATCCGTCTTGAAATTTTTTGCCTCAACTTTCTCTTCTTCTCTAAATTCGATGAGATCCGCTTAGGCCTTATTTAGTTCCCCAAATTTGGCCCCAAATTCCAATATGTAAAAAAAATATTTCCATCACATTAAAATATCGACACATGCATGAATGTAGATGAAATCAAAAACTAATTGCACAGTTTTGTTGTACTTTACGAAACGAACATTTTGACCCTTATTAATCAATGTTTGAACAATTATTCACAAATAGCATTTATGACGTTTTTCAAAGTTTGGGTGTCCAAACTTTGGAACTAAACCAGGGCTTAGCTTTTAGGCATCACCATCTTGCCTACCACACCAGTACACCACCACCATAGTGTACACTAGCTTATAGGTATGGCCAGTAGCGGAGCTAGAATTGAAATTTACCTATGGCGAACCTACAGTGAAAACCTCGATGTTTGCTCCCATCCACTACCATCACTCTTGTACCAAGAGGAACTTATCGGTGGGCAGGCGTGGCGGCCGCTATAGCTTGCCAGATAGCTGGCTCCGCCGCTGGGTATGGCGATGCCAAATAGCCATGGCGCTCACGAGGCTGCGCTGCAATATTGGTTGGTTTGCGGAGGTGACAAAGCCGAGCACTGTACTTGACATTGACAGTGTAGATGTAATAATTGTTGAGTGGTCTCAATAGTTGGTGTAATAAGCTCTATATTATAGTTCCGGATTATGGAATATGACTTTTCAAACACTAAAACTAAACAAACAAGTTTTTTTACCACAAAGTACATAATCCAAGTGATAAAGATTCTTTTTTTTTCAAACAAGTAAGTGATAAAGATTCCACGGCCCAACAATCCATCCAAAACTAGCCTCTTTTGTTTTGGGATCGTGGGCTCTTACGTTGAACTCACTAAAAAAAGTTGCGAAACAGCCATGAGCTCCTTCCCAAAGAAATAACAATAAAAAACAGCCATATCTTTCGTACGCTCAGCCTCCCATGATCTATCTACAATTTTTAATTGGCAAGCTAAATTTCACAATCTCAGCCTAAAGCAAACTAAGACTGTCTCCAACAATAAAGATCCAAATCAGAGACCTATTTATCACTTTAGGTTGCCTACAGTAAAAAGGTTCGGGACCCATAAACTCATTTCTCCAACGTAAGACCCAAAAGAGAATCTTTTATGCCAATGGGTCACGAAGAGAGATACCCAATTTTATGTTCTCTCCTAAAAACTCATTTTGAGTTTGATACGTGTACTCTGTTGGAGGCTGAAATAGTATCATCAGATACCCATTTTAGATTTGTATCTCATTTTGGGTCATTGTTGGAGATAGCCTAAGGCCATATCGATATGGCTAAGGGCAGTCCCAACCCATCATGTCTATGAGTAGTGTCCATGCTGTCATGTTAGCAAGACATCACCTTAGACACTACATTCTCCAACCCATGATTTCTTAGGATGGATCATTAATAAATTCATCATCTTTTCTCTCTACCAATCATATTTGTTCTTTTTCTATCATGAAGACATCATCCTCTCCCAATACAAACTTTGGTAGTGTCCTATTCATAGGTTCTCGTGTCGACACTGGGTCTTGCATGAGACCCAGTTTCTTCCTCTTTTCACTCTCCCTCTTATTTAATACAGTGCCACACAAGCAAAAAGTCCTACGTTGCAGCCTAATTAATGCTATGGAAACCATTCTACATGAAGGGTTGGGACTGCCCTTAATGCTATGAAAATCATCCTATATGAAGGGTTGGGACTGCCCTAATGAACTGTGAAGATTTATGGGCAGTTGATTTATCTTCCGTCATCATCATCATCAATTTCGAAATCCGAGTTTGAGGAGCCCACGAGTCTGCAACAATCACCGAAGAGTCGCCGCCGCCGCCGCGTAGGCTTTTCGAATTCCAGCTGTTCAATTCCCCTCTAACTGTCCCTGGGCCCCACCTGCCAGATCCTCTCCCTAGTTCAAGTAGCACGCCCACACCCACCTCATCATTTCCCCAGTCCGCCGCCGGGCTCCAAAATCCGGCCATGGCTCCGCCGCCACGCCGTCCGCCGGAGCTGATGGAGGAGGTCGTCGAGGAGGTGCTCCTCCGCTTCCCGCCCGACGACCCCGCGAGCCTCGTCCGCGCCGCCCTCGTCAGCAAGCGGTGGTGCCGCCTCACCTCCGGCCGTGGATTCCGCCGCCGGTTCCGCGAGCTCCGCCGCGCGGCCCCCCTGCTCGGCTTCGTCTGTAACGTCGGGTGCAACCTCGAGGACGAAAGCCCGGACAACGCCCGGTTCGTCCCCACCTCCTCTTGCCTTCCCGGCGCCGACTGCCGCGAGTGGCGCGCGCTCGACGCCCGCCACGGCCGCATCCTCCTCCACCACTGTGCCGCTAGGGGCGACGGCCATTTGTACTGGGCCGATTCCTTGGAGCCCTTCGTCGTCTGGGAACCCATCACCGGTGTGCAGCTGCAGCTGCCTCTCCTGCCGCCGGAGCGGTGCTACCCGTGGACGGTCAGCTTTAACTTTAACGCGACGGTGCTCTGCGCCGGCGGCGGCGCGTGCGACAACCTCGACTGCCACGGCGGGAACTTCGTCGTCGTCTTCGTGGGCATCTACGACGACGGGATGCTCGATCGCCTACGTGTACTCGTCGGAGGCTGGTGCGTGGAGTGAGCCAACCATTGCTCAGCACCCCCATGACAATGTCGATTTGGTGCCTGCTGCCCTGGTTGGGGATGCAGTCTACTTCGTGTTCAGGTTTAGCACCAGGATCCTCAAGTACAATTTGGGCAAAATGGAAATGTCTCTGATCGACCTGCCTTCTACATCATATGGGCGTATTATACTGATGACTACTGATGAAGGGAGGTTGGGATTCACAAGAGCAGATTAGTTCAAGCTTTACCTCTGGTCAATGAAGGTTGGTCCTCAAGATGATGCGGGATGGACACAAGATAGGGTCATTGAGCTCAGGAACTTGCTTCCTGCTGCTGCGCTTTTGAGCTCACCTGATGTGGCTGGCTATGCAAATGGCCTCGGTGTCATTGTCATTGGCACAGAGGATGGGTTCTTCACCATTGATACAAAAAGGTCAAACAGGGCCGTGAAGGTAGGAGAGGGCATAGCTTGTATGAAGGATGGCGATGTGGATATTGGCTATGGCCATAACTTCTACACTGTTGTTCCATACACAGGCTTCTACTTCCCAGGTACAATTTAGCCTAGCTTTTTATTTGCCAACATTTATGATGATTTCTGGAGATTATTAGTAAGATGTTACCCTCAGCGATATCTTATCCCATAGTGCTATTGAGGCCGTAATGGATAGCATAGACTGTCACATTTGTTCAGAGGCTATGAATTCTGAAAGTCAACTTGAATGTTGAAACAATTGCAAATGTTCAGTTCGGTTTCATCAACTTTCTGAAGTTAAACGATGGTCTCTTCTTGAGAAATACTAGTGTAATAAGATATATTTGAACTGCATGTATTTCTTACTTGCTGACATATGTTTTAGTTATGCATCTGATCACTAATAAGCCTTAAAAGCTTACCACTACATTCATCTCTAGAAAATTAGGTGTATCAGTGATCCCTGGATATCAAATTTCTCCAAGTACACCAGATTTACTGCAAGCTTGAGTCTATCATCTCAATGACTTTGTGCAAGTATTTCTATTAATACGTTGAACTTTGGATAATAAGATAGTGTGGTTTGTTCAGTCACTAGCAACAATTTGTTGGTCACTATGTTTGATGTGTAACAATTAAATGATTATTCAGGGCAGATCAACTCCATAATCTGCTGACATAAATTTCAAATTTGTGTGTTCTGCAGCACTGCAAGCTGCCTCTGTTTCAGTGGGACCAAGTGAGGGTGCGCCTAGTGAGTGAAAAACTTAAGTTGCTATAGGTCCAAGATCCTCCAAATCAAAAATGCCTGGTGGTGATCATGGAAGGCTTAAGTGGGGCTTGTAGTGGGATGACTCTTTTGGATCTGTGATATTTTGTAAGCTTGTGGTAGCTATATCTGTGGGAAGCTTTCTTAATCTTTTCTGTAAGTTGGTAAACTTAACAATATCTTGGTGCTTGAACCTCATTTCGCAATCAGAGAAGGGAAGGGAATGAATGCAAGTTTTTATATCTAACAGAACTACTCCAACTTAATTCCAGCTTGGCTCAAAATTCCCATGCCTTAAAATTGGACGGATAATTAGAAGCTTATTAGCTTAATTGATACTAATGTGGAAATTTTATTCTCCCGTTAGAATGGCACATTTGCATTTTCAGCAGTTACCCCATGCATTTTGCTTGGTTTAATGCTCATTGCTTACAAATATGCAGTTGGTTTTAGATGCATGGTAAGCAGTCAGTGGAAAGAAAATCATTTTTTAGAGAAGTGGGGACAAGATCATCGAACAACATTGAGCCTAAGCCTTTAGCCTTGTCCACTAGCAAGTCACTGACACCAAAATGAGTTTTACACGTCTAAAGCTCATAATGCTTTCACTTTTTAACAATATGATTTGTCAATATTGTACAATGCATAACTGGGTATGCAGATTGAGCTACGTATGCAAAAGGTTGAAATTCATGCTTACTGGTGCGGCAGGCCAATGCAGATTGAGCTATGTACGCAATAGGCTGAAATTCATCTTCAGAAGAGTAGTGCATTCATCTGTTGTGCATCATCAGGATGTTGTGATATACAGCGTACAGATGCTTCGCTGAACAGCTGAAGCAGAGTATGAATAGCAGAGATGATTTGGGACGGCCCATTCAAGATAAGGCTGCGGGCCCACTTGACAGAGAGACACCTGCTCCATCAAGCTGGTTGAGCCAGACGAAGCGAGCCGCTCCTTTCCCTTCTGGCCATCCCCACAACCAAGGCAAACCAAACCCTAGCTCCACTCCGGCGACGAGGCTGATGCGTGGAGCGAGCCTACCTTCATGCTGGAACCAGATGGCTATTTGCGTTTGGAGACAAAAGCCCTAGCCTTTGTGGGGAATTCACTATATATGAATTATTACAGGTGTGCCAAACTCCTCAAGCTCCTCAAGTATGATTTCACCACGGGTGAAATATCTGTGATTCATCTCCCAGCTGAAGTCTCTGAGCGCCACATTCTGCCCATGGCCATGGAGGATGGTAGTCTTGGATTCACCACTGTGGATGATTCCAAGCTCTACCTATGGTCCAGGGAGGTTGGCCCCAATGAAGATGCAAGATGGGCACAATGCCTAGTCGTTGAGCTTGGAACACTGCTTCCCGTTCATGCTATCTCAGTCACACCTGAGGTTGTTGGCGTTGCGGACGGTGCTGGAGTCATTTTCATGTGGACTTGTGCTGGGGTTTTCAGTCTTGATTTAAAGTCCAAACATATTAAGAAGCTGGGACTGGGAGATGGCCATGGCTTCAGGGACAGTGTTCCCTTCATGAGCTTCTGCACTCCAGGTACAAACTTACTTGTTTCTGATTTCTAGTGTTCATTGCTTAGAATCAGCAATGCTTTTACTAGTAACTGGAAAACATTGGCAGGGGGCTGTATGTGTTCCAGAACAATAAGTTTATCAAAGTGGTTACTGGAATTAGCTAGATTGCATGTGTTAAACAGGGAATTCTATTCTTTTATTAATTGGGCTTCCTTGGAATTAGCTAGATACGCTTGTATTAGACGGATACATTTATTTGTCTATCGTCGATGTTATGGGCAAATGGTGCAATATTGACAACTGGTTTAAATTTAGGCTAACTCAAGAATTTATCCACCTTAAAAGTTATTACCTAAATGGGCCGCAACTGAGGTGTTGGCCTCAGTCTTATGAACCCTCTATGTTCCTTGGTTGTGCTCTTGCTCTGGCTGTGTACCATAACAACTTAGAAACATGAATGATATAGCAATTTTAAACGTAGCAGGTGTATGTCAGGACTTTGAACTGGTGCTTATCTTCTATTTTCTTTGTTTTTTTGTGCAAGTATGCCTTTTTTTTATAGCCAGTGGAGTTCTAAAAAAAGAAAGCATTTTCTGGACCCTTAGTTGTAATATGTCTTACCCTCTTTATTCTGTGTAAGTGTGGCTGTTTGTTTTACTGGTTGAATTGTGGACAATGAATTGGTGCTATTTGATCAGCCATTCACAGCAACTTGTTGATTGCAGAGTAACAAATTTTTACCCGGAGCGAATCATCTCCTTAATTAGTTGATGTTATTTTTGAAACATGCCTTTCAGCAGAACTGGGAGCGGCCAATAATACTGGTGATGAATCTGGAGCTGGTGCTTCAAGCGCATGAAGAAAAGCTCCTAGTGTGGCATAGTGTGCTTTCCGATATGTGATTTTTGCTGTCGGTGTGGCTCTACTGGCCTACATGTTTTCTGGATATTTGGTGTAATGAGTACTGAGCACTTAGCAGTATCTCTTAGCTATTGGTTAAAGCTAGTACGAGCATGCTGTTTGGTGTAAAGCTCACTTGGGCATGTCGATCTGCTAGATGGTGACTGCTGCAGTGTTCTGCCCCCTGTGTAGCTTCAGAGCATGAGCTTGCAACCAGAGCTAGGAACCAAGATAAGCACTCTTGTTTTGTGTGCCGAACGTGCCGTTGTAGTCCAACAGTTTGGTCCTGCTTCTTGTGGCTTGAAACTTTGGTCGGGTTACTACTGGAACTCATTTACTGAACCTACACTGTGTCGCAATAAACTTTTGTTTGCCAGTACTTTTAACATGGCATATTGGTACTGTGGATAATAGAAAAGCAAAGTGTGCCGAAGGATGTGGCCAAGTAACACGAGCTTGATATTTGTTGCTGGCTTTGTGCATGGCCTTGCTGTGTTTTTCATGACAGCTGACGGACTATTCAGTTTTGATCTAAAGTCGGGCCAAGTGAGGAAGGTATGTGAGGGCAGTGGCTTCGATTATATTGTTCCCTACTTGAGCTTCTACACTCCAGGTACAACTTTGCTTACTTTGTATAATTTGAAAATTTTGTATGAAATTTGTACTATTTTAGTTATTAACATTTCAGTGGTATGCTTACTTTATGCTTTGGCAATACTCAAATTAATAACTCTAAATCTTTCAGTTAGTAACATGGAACATATGAGCAATGTTGTGCATGCTCAATAACTGTGATTTTGTGAAAGTGGAATATCTACAAAACTGTGTCGATCCTGCCTAAATACTTTTTGTTATGGAGTCCTTGTAAGTTGCCATGCTAGTTATTACTGGGAGTTTTTGGATGGACGATGGGGTCTTCACAGTTGATCTAAATTTTGGCTGGATGACAGCTGAATAGGAGAAAACACACAAGAAAAAAAGGATCACTACTTTACATTCCAGATGTTTGCTCTGTGCTTATGTTTAATGATGTACATTCCTTGGCTCTAATAATTGGTAGAGCTGTGGATAATGTTTAGTGCTGTTTGGTCAGTCATTAGTGGAAACTTGTTGGCCCCTGTCATAGATGGGTAACAGATATTCATTGTGGGCAGACTAATTCCTCAATTAACTGGTGTAATTGTTTTCATTTTGCAGCACTGAGAGAGGTCTCTACTGTGGAGGGTGACCAATTGCGGGTGTGTCATGTGCATGATGAACATGGGTTTTCTGGTGCAAGGTATTCTAAATCAAGGAGTGTAATGGTGATCATAGATGGCATATCTGCGGTTTGTGGTCCATGCATGGTTTTTCCATTGATCCTTTTCTGATGGCCTTGTGTTCTCTAGACGTTTGTGCAAGGAATATTTAGTAGCCTCTTGTTCGCTCATAGTTCTTAAGTTAGTAGCACCCCTAAGACTTTCTCAGGGATCTGTAAGATGGTGACCTTAGCAGGATCTTTTTCTCTGGTATTCTTGAAATTTAGCTTGCAACCAGAGTTGGAATGGATGCAGTTCTTTCTGTGGTGCTCACAGAGTATGAAACTAAAAGGCAAAATAGCCAAGTTGATCCTTAAACTTTGCACAAAGGGTCAAGTTAGTCCCTGATGTGGCTTTACAGTTTGAGAAACAAGTAACCTTCAAATTAGACAATCTGATACCTAAAGTTTTTTAAAGCACAATGCATCACCCTATTTATAATTAATCTCACTAACATTACTCGTGGTATTACTAAATTTCCTTGAAACTCTTTAATTTGCTGTTATGCCATAAAAGACTGAAAGTACTATACTTGGACAAACTTTAGAAATCAAATCAGATCTACCTGAAAGATTGGATATATGTTCCAAAAGCTGAGAGAATTCGGTACGTCGATTCCAGGTGGGATTTCCAAACATGAAGTGAGCATTCACGCAAATTAGCACAAAAGTAAACCTGGCGTAAATGAAAGGGAAAAGTCTATTTTACAACCTCCAACTATCACAACAGTTCGATTTTCAACCTTGAACTACAAAACCTAATAACAAAGGCCATCCAACTGTCAAAACCGTGTAAATTTAGCCCCTAGGGTGGTTTCAATGGTGGTTTTGTATTTTGTAAAAAAATTAAAAAATCCAGTTAGATCTAAAAAATCAAAACTAATTTATCTTAAATCAGAAAAATATGAAACCAGTATCAAAAAGATTCTAAAAATGTAACCTATCTATTATTGCTCTATTTGAGTCTTAATTATTCAAAAATAATAGGCATAACTATAAGTGACCAAATACTATGAACATGAAAAAATGGATCTGATTAACTGAAAAATATAGTGACAATAGATAGGTTACATTTTTAGAAAACTTTTTATACCATTTTTGTATTTTTTTGACTTAAAATGAATTACTTATGAATTTTTTAGTGTAAATTTGAATATTTTTAATTTTAACAAAATGAAAACCACCTTCGAAACCACCCAAAGGGCTAAATTTGCACGGTTTTGACGGTTGGATGGCCTTTGTTATCCGATTTTATAGTTCAAGGTTGAAAACCGGATTGTTGTGATAGTTGGAGGTTGTAAAAAGGACTTTTCCCTAAATGAAAATATTGCGGGAAGAAATATACTAATTGATCATGATACGTAGGTACAAACTGGAACTTGCACATGCTGTACAAAGGCTCATTACTAATACTAACTACCCTACTGAACTTGATCAAGACAGAGAAATTAACCCCAATACCAAACTTATTGACCATGACTAACTCTCCTATTGGGACAGCATAATTGAACCATCAGCTCCTCGAGAAGCCAACGGCAGCAGGATTCCTGTTCAAGGATCTATCATTACATCTTCATGGCATGGTGATAGTATGCCCTTAGCAAGATCTGAAAAGATGAAACCATGCTATAGCTCAAATTTGCACATATTTAATGTATATGTACCTTTGAACAATTACAAGAATGGGGTCAGTACTATTGCCTTATATAGATTGAACCCATATTTCAGAACATGTAAATTTGTATATATCTCGCTGATTTCAAGAAACTTGACAGCTTGAACCGAACAGGAAAAAGTGTTATCTTCATGGACATGACATTGCAAGATTTTAGTTTCATATATTAATTTACTTGACAACAGGTATCCCCAAAAAGTATGATTACCTCGGTGCATAATATGAAATTATTGCAATCTTCTATTTTCACAAACCCACTGGTCCTGACTCGCGTTTACACTGCTAACTGAATTGCTACTTATTGTATGTCTAAATAAATTTGCGTAGAACGTAATAACTTCAACAAGGACGCATATAAGGTACAAATTAAATGATAAAGGAAGGCCCAAGGCTAATAGCTGGAGTATAGAAGCTCATGTAAGGTAAGATGACAAAGTAGGGCATGCTTTCGCCTACCTTCTTTACCTTCCTTGACTTGAGTTCAAGTGTGAAGACCCCCGCATACCCGCTAATGAAAAGAGTGTCTGTGCCTTCCACCAAGCTAATCACTTCATATGGTGAGCGTGGGACAGGGCTCGGGAGCGGTGTGTCGAGCTCCATAACCGCATGTTGTGCCCACCTACCCGCGCCATTAGCACTGTCTTGCCACAGCCACTTGTAGATGCAATTTTCCAATACAGCAACAAATCCCAGCGCTCCAGCCTCTACCTCCATGGCAATGGATCCAGACACTCCCGGTGAGTTGATCTCGGTAACCTCGTGTCTACCCAAGTCATACTTGAGGATGCTTGCGCAACAATGAAAGTTGAAGTAGAGCATGTCTCCGATCAAAAGACTTGGTTTCCCCTCAATGGTGTTCTCAGTATCATCAATGGAGACCGAGCGAGGTGCTCCATGCACCGGTCTCCGAAGAGTACATGCTCACCCATGTGTGGTTAAGATTGTTGCCGAAACCACGCGTCGTCCCCACATAGACCACGAGGAACGGACCGCCATGGCAGCTGAGATGGTCGCAGCCGGCCACGGCGCATAGCACGGCTCCGGCGCAGTAGCTGTGCTCGTAAGGGGGTGGTCTCAGTTTCTTCTTGCCACCGGTGATGGGGTCCCAGATGATGAGGTGATGAGGCGAGAAGGCGTTGATCAGCGCGCGGCCATGGCGGCAATCAAGCGCCCACCAGGCAGTAGCTGCAGTCGTCGAGCGCCGGCGGGGATAGAGGGGAAGGTGCGGTGGTGGAGACGAACGGGGGGATAGGGCCCTCGTCTTTGTCGTTGTTGGCGTAGAGGTTGTGGAGGTAGCCGAGCGGCGGCGGCGGCGCCCGGTGGAACGCGCGGTAGCGGCGGAGGAAGCCGTGGTTGGAGAGGACGCGGCGCCAGGGCTTGCACACGAGCGCGGCGCGGACGAGGTGCACGGGCTCATCCGGCGGGAAGCGGAGCAGGATCTCCTCGATCAGCTCCTCCATCAGCGCCGGCGGCGGCGCCATGTCGCTGCTGGTTGGTTGCGATTGTGAAGCGAGGGGGCGAGAGAGAGATGATGCGCACGGGTGGATTCGCAAAGGAATAACTTAACTTACTTGGGCCGAAATAATTAATCAGCCGGACAGAAACAGGAAACCATGCGTGGATGCATGTCTAGAAATTGGAATGTACTAGGAGCACACAAACAGTTCAACTTTTGTAAAGTTCAGGAATTAACTGGTTCAAAGGGGTTCTACACCTACTTTTAATCACAGCATGCGATTCGTATTACGATATATGGGAGGGAGATGCCGAAGTGGCTGCCGATGCCGACGTAGCTGAGGTCGCCGGAGAGCTTGGGGCCCGTGGAGGGTCGCCGGAGGAACTGTGGGTCCACCATCTCGTTCTGCATGTCGGTGAAGACGCCGCCCACCGAGAGAGGGAGCAGGTCGGCGCGCAAGAGGTGGCCGGCGTCGACGATGGCGAGCCACGCCTTGCAGACGCACCGGGCCACGGCGAGGCTGCGCGGCGGGAGCAGCGCCAGGACATCCGCGACCACGTCGCCGGGCAACGAGTCCATGAGTCCCGGCGATCCCTCGAAAGGAGCCGGGACGATCGATGTGGTTTTTGTTTCGTCTTATTTACATATATATAAAATATATATATGTAAATATGTAATATATATATATGTAAATAAGACCAAAAGTTTAGGAAACTTTGGTGGCAAGTTAAGGAAAATCAAAGATGCCTCTCCGTCGACAATTGTTAGAGAATCTCCGGCGGATCATCAATGATCAATCCCACACCAATAGTACCAAAAAATCAATCCGACAACTATATCAATCTAATCTCCAATCCCTAAATGTTATTGGTGGCTAATACTGTAGGTCAATCCGACAACTGTATCAATCTATAATCTTCATTCCCTAAATTTTTTTAATAGCTAAGATTTTTCTAGATATCAAAAGAATCGTTTCTGAATGAAATTATATATATTGTACACCCACATGGCGGTATAGCCCAATTGGCCCAGCAAGAGCTGCCCAATCTCGACGCCGCCGGTGGGCTAGTTGTACGTGCCTCCGTAGGCCGAGGCCCGTCTCCGCGCGGCCCCTTACGCTTCGCACAATTCCAAGAATGAAGCCCACAGTATCACAAATTCAGAATGTCCATCACGATAACAAACGAAACATGGGAACAGCCTTGGTCAAAACTCAGAAGTGGGCTTCTACCTCACAGTGAAGCCTATTAGAGGGAATCAGGGGACCGAGAGGTACACATCTCACCAAACATACATGACACAACATACATCAAGATACCATTTGCCCAACTTCTCTGCAATTTAACATTACAACGTATCATCTAAATAGATCGATTTGCCAGAACGGCCAGCAGCAGGCCACATCAAGCGAAACCGAACCACATAGGCAGATAACAGGTTCCAGCAGTTAACATAATAGGTAGGTTAGTGAATCTGTCCTCTACTTTGATACAGATTCACCACCATTCTGTGCTGTAGGAAGAGCCTCTGAGCTGTTGCAGCTATCGCCCTCCACAGATGCCGAGTCCACCGCAGGCTTCTTCGGAGCAGGTTCAGCTGAGATTGGCTTGATGTTAGCCCGTTTGACGCCTCTGCCAACAACCCCAAGGTCAGTTACAGTACTTCCGGTGCTTCCGGTTGCTGCTGTGGTAGACATGACCGAGCAGTCAAAGCCGTTGCTCGAAGTGGCCATCTGCGAAGAAGTAAAAGATGCAGCTCTTGGCATCCCATCAGCAGCTTTCTGCCCAGCAGCTGCCCTTGCTGCAATCGCCTTCATTACCTCATCTATAGTAGAGCCTGAGGTCAACCTGGCTTGCTCCAGGTCTTCAAGCTGAACACAGAACAAGTCAGGGATGTCATTATTCCTTCACTAAGCATAAGCATAAGCGTAATGCTCGTGAAGCAAAACAAAATAAAACTGCAACTGTTTTACCTTCTTCTCAAGTTCACTCAATATGCCAGTCAGCTGCTCTATCTCAGCTTCAGAAGCAGATTTTTCTGACCCTCCTTCAGCAGCAGCTGCATCACCATCTTTACCCGCCAATAAAGCATCGTTGGAATTTTTCAGGGTCTGTATGCGTGACTTGCATAGCGAAATTGCTTTTGCACAATATGGGATTGCATCTTCAATCTTGGATGCCAACTCATAAACCAAACATATGCGGAAGTTTCTAGGACTGATTTAAGGAAATTAATAATCATATCATATACATTAACAAGTTCATTCAAGTAAATAAAGCTACATGTGCAATATCTGATGAACCAAGATGAACTGAACCTATTCAAAGGCTACAATGTACCCATAAAAGACAGATGAAAGCAACATAGCAATCAGGTAGCAAATCCGCTTTATAAAATAGTACTGCTCTATGGCACACAAGATGGTATAACTTTGACAGAGGATACAGTTCCACAGTTCGACGATGATCAGGCTCAACCAATTGCTCCAACATGGCTAAAGCTTTCATGTAGTCACTGAGTGAGTTGTCTATGTCCTCTGAAATTAAAAGAGGGCCATGAGTATAAACAACACTCACAAATCAAATGCAGGAGTATAACATCAGTTAACTGTGACTACCTCTTTCCAATGCAACTTCACCGAGAGCAGAATAAATTTTTACTTTTTCCATAGTGTTGTCTGGGCTCTTCTCAACTATTGCCCTTGCGATGTCCAACATTTTCCATGCAAGATCCAAATCAGAATCCTCTTCATCTCCCATCTTCTCATCATCGTCGTCGTCGTCGTCATCTTTCTCCATTTCACTATTCACATCCCTGTGATCTTTGCCGTTTGAGCTTTGACCTAATAAAGGATTATATCAATATTTACCACATCCAAAAGTAAAACACATGGAACATTACCATCAATTAGCTCATTATTATTTCAGCATGGGGTACTGTTAGTATTGTACTGTGTACTGAATAAAATGACACATCAGCAACAGAAAGCAGATTTATAATCATAGTTTTAAAGGCATCGCCTGGGCATCCAGGCGCACCCAGCTCGCCTTGGGGAACAGTAACGCTTTGTCGCCTAGGCGATAAGGCGTTCCCAGAATTCTTGGGACGCCTTATAGCCTTTGAAACCATGTTTATAATGCATAACACATTAACACCAAGCTAGGAAAAGAAAATTATATATTAGTAGAAGTTGGGGTATGCAAGCACACTGATTAGACAGCTAGTTGCATGAGAATCAAATGAGGCTAGTGCTACAGTGATACTTATCTGTTTAATCTAGCATCATTATTCAAGTAGACAACATAAGCACACAAAGAAATGCACAAATCTAGATGAAAATAGCTGAAACCGCGCCCAGTTTCAAATATAGTCACCACAGACAAGCCTATATATGAGCACCCAAAGTACTTTCTGCTATCTCTTAACTCATTTAATATCATAGAGAGAAATTGATTTGAGGAAAACAGGCCTGGAATCCAATGGAATGCTTACCACTTAGCTATTACTTTGCAAACACACAGGAGCAAATTACTGATTAGGAATGTATTCCACAGAATTATAGCAGGTGTAAACAGATGAAGAGAAGAGGTCATACTTGGTGCTTTGTTATAAGATTATCGATATACACAGAATAATAATGTTTTTCAGTGGACATTGCTATGTGAGGTAAGAGTATACCTTCTTCAGCAGCAACTCTCTCTGAAGACGCAGCATCCTCCACATTGCTACCAGAGGCCTTTGAGCTTACACTATCATCTTTAGCAGTTGTACTCTTCACTGATTCTTCATTTGGTGCACTCTTGGGAACATTGCCTAGAGGATCGGTCTCCTCCTGAGCTTTGTATAGCAGGGCACATCCGTATTTGTAATATGTGCTGGCACACTCTGGAGCAAGCTCTCCATAATGTGCAGTCCTAGTTGGCAACAGGGGCGGATATTTGTCAGTGTACCATTGCAAAGGTTCTTAACATAACTTATATCGGGCCACAATTATCAGAACAATATGATAAAAAACTGATCATTACAGAGATTCCGTCAAACATGTTAACAACATAAGGTCTTAAGTTTGTCTCTGTTGATTGAATTTCGAAACATTTGCATATTCTCACACAGGCAGCGCCTTTTTCTTAACTATTTGGACTTAAATTGATGGTGAACACAACTTACACATCAAGCCAAGATGGCCAAGTATTGCTACCGACCAACACGGGAGTCAGTTTTTTTTTTAAAAAAAAAAACATCATAGCTTGATACCCAAATCTACTCATCCCTGACAGCACCAACCTCACTCCATCTCGCTCACCGACAAAAGGAAACGGAACCACTCCTGCTAAGCAATTTCGTGTAGAACCCCTTAAACCCTAGCGAACACCTAAACCCCGAATTACACAAGCGCCCGTGTAAAAACCAGCAGATCCCGAGAGAAATGCACCGTACCAGCCATCAATCGCTCTAAAACCCCACCAACACGCGGAATCGATTCAAGCAACTAGGTCGGAGGAGGAAGAGAGGGGGTGGGGGAAATGAAACCCTAACCTTATCTCGAGCGCGCGGCTGAGGCAGTCGACGGCGTCGACGAAGTCCTCGTCCTCGATGGCCTTGGACCCCCTGTCGAAGAGCTCCTGCGCCCGCTCTAGAGTTTTCGGCTCCTCCTCCTCCTCCCCCTCCTCCCCTTCGCCGGGCGCCTCCTCGCTGGGGTCCGGGTTCGGCGGCGGCGGGGCCTGTGGCTCCTCTAGCGTCGGGGCCGCGTTCTCCGACGGGGAGGCCATGGGCGGCGCGCAGCACGGCGGCGGCGGGGGGTTGGCGCGGGGAGCGGCGGCGAGTGGAGGAAGGGAGGGGGAGGAAAGGAATGGGGATGGGGAAATTTTGGGGGAAGGGAGCGCGCATTCTCGGGGAGGTTGCCGCCAACGGGTTTTCAGGATGGGCCTAGTTGGGCTTGCTGAATGGTGGACGTGGGCTGCCATGTGCTATTTTCATTGGCCCAGCATGTTGGTTATTCCAATTGTTTTTTGTTTCACCTTCAATTTTTTGTAAATAAAAAATACTCTCACCCTTTTACCCGTTTGAGCACCTATAGAATTTCAAATGCATCTTTTTTTTATTATTTTTTCAATTGTACTCAGTTTCAATTCTGGCAGAACATGTATTTTGCCACTGTAGCAGACGGTTTATGCCTTTCTAAGCAGTTGATTGGCCAGAGTATTTTAATATATAGAGGCCGAACAAACTACTTGTGCATGTACCCCTAGTCTCTCTCATCAGGTACTATACGTCTTCGCCTGCTATTTTGTTCCACCGGCCGAGTCCAAAACAGCTGTTCAGTTATGTTCATTTTTAATTTTTCTTTGCTAGTACCAAGACTAACCAAGGTCCAAGGTTACATCACCGGACATAGCAGCAGAACAGTCCAAATTACTTTTGCCGAAGAAAATTCTATAGTTTTAGCTTATGCTAGGGCCATACTATGCTAAATAAATCAACGCAAATCTTTCACAATTTCACGGGCGCGGCGATCGAAGCGCGCCACACTCATCCTAGTGTGTCTTCTCTATGCAAGCAATGGAGACGTGCTGCACATGGAGTCCAGTATAAAAATAAAAAGCAGAGTTAATCCAACAGCTAGTTGAGCCTTCCAAATTCTCGCGGCGGGCCGCAGCGCGCAGCTCCTACCTGGCGGCGTCGTTCTCCGATATGATCTCCAACCAACAAACACGTTCAATGCACCGCTCGCCGCCGCGCACGGCGACGCTGCTCCTCTCCCTGCACCTGGGCGCTTGGCGTGTGCTGCTCGTCTCGACGCACGGCGCCGTCGAGGAGTGCTTCACCGCGATAGATGGTGGGGTTGGCGCCCCCACCGTGGCCACTGGCGCGCCGTCCGCCGCCCCGAGATCTTCTCCGCCTCCAGCATCGCGGCGCGCGCCGCCGACCGCCACGTCGAGCCCCTTCTCCACCTCCACACCGGCGGCGGCGCCGTGACCCTCTAGCCCAGCCTTTTCGAGCTGGTGCTCAATGTGATGTTGCGCGGGCTCACCGGCGCGCCGCGCCGACGTGCGTTGGCCCCAGGTATCGTCGAGGACACGCTACCAGAGAAGATGACGCACATGAAAATGGAAACTAAAACAGTTGAATAAAAATACAAAGATATATTTAAATTATATTTTGATCCATTTATGCATGTTCTAATAATATCCTTATACTACGTATACTACTTACCATACACTATTCGTACCACTTGTTTAAGCAACAGCAGCAGTATACAGTTAATCTCGGCCGTCGAATCTTTATATACCAATATATTTCTAATCTAGTATGGAGCACGGTAAAAAACCTCCCAGCACACCTGTGTCCATAATCCGCACCTGCCTCCCGAGGCCCTGTACTGTACGTGATCTGTCACGCGTCTACCGGGCTCCTGCCTGCATGCACGACGTCTTCACACGCCGTCCTGCTCTAGCGCTGTATCGACTAGCGCTTCTATCATGACAACATATGCACGAACTTCATCGATGACTCATGGCTCGAAAATCTAGGCACTGTCGACGCGTGGCCTGGCCGGCGCACCAGCGCGAGGACGGGCGGCCACGGGGGCGGGGGCCAGTGGCTGATCCAGGATTTCAATCATAGGGTGAAAACTTAAACATGACATGGATTACTAAAGTTCATGGGATACTACCTAACATGAGATACTAAAGTTCATGTAGCTAGTATCATCATATACTACATGTACATACTCTTCGTTGGGTTATACACGTCTTTTAACATGAGATACACAGGTGAAGGTAGCTACATGCGTATGTAGAAATGATTTTTCATATATATATATATATATATATATATATATATATATATATATATTAGATCTATATAGGTTTACACTATATTTCTTCAATTGATAGATTAAAAGGGAGCTAGATTCTTAATAAAGTTGGACATAAATTGACTGATTTAACAAAATCAAAATCATTACCTCAATAAATATTACAACACGTCATATGGCGAAGCCGGAGCTGATATAGACAGAATGGATGTAATAGCCGATTGCTGATCGATCTTCAGATCAATGGATCCATGCATCCTTGTTTCTCCTAAAAACAAACAAAAATGTATTGGTGGGCAGTTTGGGTCTGTTTTACTTTCAATTGGCTCTTAGACTTTATATTTTTTAAGGTATTATATGTATACAATATATTGAGAGGTATCTATGCTTGGTATATTTGCAAAATTTTTGGGGGTACAGCTGTACCCCCATGCACCTACAGTAGATCCGCCCCTGGCGGGGGCGCGTGGCGGCGTCGACGGCCGCGCACAGGTCCTCCTCCCCCTCCACGCCACGTCGCTCCCCGTCCTCCTCCCCTCCATCCACGCCGCCGACCCCTCTCTCCGTTGGAGGGGCAGCTACGGCGGCAGGCCGGCTCGCGCGGCGGCGGTGACGACGACTTCGTGGCTCCGCGGCGACGGCTTCGGCTTCGCGGCGGCCAAGCTGGCGAGGGTGGGAGCGCGGCAGGGTGGCGACCGAGCGCGAGAGGAGGGGCGGCGCGAGCGGGGCGATTGGGGCGGTGGAGGCACGCGGGCATCGCAGCGGGGCGGTTGGGCCACGCGGGCTCCGTGCCACTGTGGCGGGGTAGCGGCCGAGAGCTACCCGCTGCATTTGGCGCACGTTTCGGCCTCAACTGCGATAGTGCGCCCCGTCCAGTACCTCGCTGCAGCGGTTTGGTACGCCATGTGATACTGCCGCACGGGTTGGCCTACCCCAGTGCGAGTAGCTAGCCTGAAAGGGGGGCTAACCGCCCCGGAATCAATTATCACTCTAGCAGTGACGTGAGCAGCGAAGCAACTGTAGCACAACAAGGAGTGTCAGGCACGTGATTGATTCAAATAATGTAGCGTATCACTGGCTTAGTCGGCCTTTCAAGATGAGAAGAAAGACGTGTGTGTATACAACCTACAACCTCTCATGGGCTTCTATGTAAGTTTATATTCTTTCAATGATCCCTTTGCAAGGGGCTGGATGTTTGTTAATGCTTATAAATAAAAATTCAACACTTTGTTTAAATAAATCTGTTTCCAGTAAATGAAGCATCAGCTTTCTCCAAAAATGTTCTGTTTTTTCTTAAATTGCAAAAAGTCACCCCGTATGTCATTTGGAGTTTGAGAGTACCCCCATATGTTGTTTTATCGCAAATGCCCGTCATCTACTTAACTCTATTGCAAAATTACCCCACCATATGCACACATTTCTCATGTTTTCACTGATGTAGAGCCGCGACAGGCAGCCAGCTAACTGAGTCAAGCTTGTTTTGAGTGTTTGGATTATGCTATTTGTCATATTGCAATGATTTTCCTTTTGCAAATAGCAAAAGTCCGTAAAACTGTCTAGATTATATACTCCTGGAACATATTCATAGCAAATTAACCCCTTAACAAACTATAGCTTGGCCTAACAACAGGGCTCACCCAGGTTGTGATACTCATTGTCATCGACATCGTACCAGTACCATTCATCTTTCACAGACGTGACGTCATAGGGCGTAGCATGGTCAGGTCGTGCGAGATGGAAGAACGCGCTAAGCATCAATTATATACTATTTTGTCATGAAAAAATTACAAGGCAACCAATTTAGAGAATTTCTAGAAAAATTCCAGTAGTCTTTATATGTTACAACTCAGCATACGCAGGGCTAAAATGATAAGTTATATTATTACGTGGCCTAAACTGATATCAGATGGCACTAAACTATTATTAAGCCGAGGTGGGATAATTAGTACACTGATTTATTTAGTTAAGGAATTAATTTGCTCCAATTGAAACATAAGAGTTGAATATTACACTTTTGTAATACTTTTGGAGTTAAGGAATCAAATAGACACTTTCTCCACTCATAAATCTCTTCATCGTCTGGGTTGGTCTGGCGTTTGCTTAATTTTCCTATAATGACCATGTTCTTCCTACAATTTTGGATTAGACGTTAATCATGTTTGATTTATTAGTAAACGAATCGGATAATGGGACCACGAAAAGATCGGAGAAGGTGAGGTCACAGTTGTACTAATCCTCATCGAACATGTATTCTAATGCGATGCCTTCACAACCTGGACAATGGATCAGAATTTCAGATAGGATTATTTAGTTTTCTGCCATTCGGGCATTTATGTATTCTTAATGTGTGAAATCAGCTGGTAAGATTGAAGTCCTTAATTTGGCATGGGTGCACCTATTTTTTAGATTTATTATAGGATTTAACCGGCACTATTAAGTTGAGTTCAGTTGTAGGTGACATTCAGTTGTAGACGATATTTCCTCGACAACAAGACGTCTTCGTAGAAGTGAGTGTGTATATAAGTGTTTGTGTACCGTGTTTTGCAAAAAAAAGGGTATTCTTAACACGGTGGCTTCACAACCTGGACGCGGGTTGCAAGATAAGATTCCTTTAGTCTATGGCTTAGTCTTCGTCAAGCTCCATAAGTTTTATATCTTGTCAACCAATAGAATTTTACCTGAAGAATCGTTGACAATGGTTACTGAAAAGACTAGAAAATTGTTTGCATCCCTATCAAGTGCCTATTCTTAATTACCCAGCAATTACAAGGTAGCAGAAGCTGCACGCATCGCTTCCGGCACCTATCTTCTAAGGTGAAGGAAAAATAATGCAGCAAGATATTTAACAGATCAACCCTTTAGTCTTTAGCTTAGTCTTCATCAAGCTTCATGAGTTGTATACCTTGTCAACCAACAAAATTGTTTGAGCAGGGTGCGTATAGTTATCACCTAGGCAATGCGCGAACACCTGTCGCCTGATGAGTGGAGTAGCAGGAGACAAACCTGAAGCAGCAGACACATCCGTTCACATGGATGACTTCACTTGCATACAAAAAAAGTTTGATAAAAAAGCCATTGCTTTTAAACCAAGCATCGAAATAAAATTTCAATAGCACCATAATACTTATTACGATAAAATCTTGAAAACAAGATATCACTTGACTATATTTAGATGATATTTCTTTTGCGAACATTATTTTTATTAAGCTAGAACATTTTTGCTACTGCAAACAAATACCTAAACAATATGAACAAATAGTTATTTTCTGCAAACAAAAAACTAAATATGACGAACAAATTATAGTATAGTGCGAACAAAACGATCGGACATTTAATAATATGATGTACAACAGAGAATTGAACATCACGAACAAATGAATCCTCATTGTCGAACAATTTAATCTATACAGAGAACAAATAATTTAACACAACGAACAAGTTACTCTACAAAATAAACAGAATAGCTCCGCAATACGGAGAACAAATGCATTCACATAACGAACAAATTATCTTTATATCACGGACAAATATATACACATGACGAACAAATGTATACACATGACGCGAACAAATATATACATATGACGAACAAATGTATACAAATGTTGAGCAAGTATATACACATAATGAACAAAAAAGTGTAAGAAGAAGACATAGCTAATAAAATTAAATAGAAAAATAAATAATAAAAAAACAAGTGAAAAAGATAGAGAAAAGAGATATATAATTTCACACAAATGACATGGAAAAAAAGAATGAAAACCGAATAAAAACAAAAACGAAATTAAAAAGGAAAAACCAATACACGAGCTTCTATTGGAATTAAAAATTTCAACGGAGAATAACGCGTGACCCAATTAACTGCACCACCGGAAGACAACGTGGAAGATGGGCTGGTGGCCAACGGAAGATGAGCCGAAAAATCATCCGGGCCAAAAGCTGTCACTTACGCGGGCGTGGCAAGTCTTCGGGCGACAAACGTGAATAAATCTCGCGCGCGATAGCTAGTCGCGGCGGTTTGAGCACCTATAAAATTTCAAATACATCTTTTTTGTCCTGTTTTATTTTTTTCAATTGTACTCAGTTGAAATTCTGGCAGAAGTTTTTTTCTGAGAAGAGGAAAACCATGGTTACTTCCATTAGTCCGATAATTTCTGCGAGAACAAACAGTCTCAAAAACTGGGGAACCACGATGAATGGGTCAGTCACTAACATTCAACTTGAACGTTTGGCATTTCATGAATACAAGATCTCATATGTATCTGTACATGTAGAATGTAGGTGCCATTAACCCACTATTGCATTGCATATATATACCATATACGCATATACATAGTAACTAAGTCAAAGGGGGTGGCGATGACGGCGATAATGTCATCGCCGCCCCTTTGACTTATTAGTTAAAGCCATCTTAATGCCGAAATAATAGATATAATGTTGATCATTTCAGTATCATTATGGCTTGAAACATAAAAGTCGTCATTGCATATCTCATCAAACTCTATACTTTTTATATAAATTTTTTTGTATGGAAGGTCATGTGAAGAAGCAAAGATACTTCTAGTTGATCATGATAGAGAACTCTGAGTTTCAGGTTGCAACTTTTGTTAATGTTATATTGATTGTTGACAAGTCTGATTGGAACCGAAAATATTTTTGTTTTTTTTTGCTGAAATGAATCCGGCTTCTTTGGTTTATTTTCTTCTTCTGGATGCAGGGGCGGAGCTGGGCCTAAGGCCACCCAGGCCATGGCCTTAGGCGTGGCCCAAAAAACCCTTATACCCATGTATATTTTCTTGGCCCAGGTTACATTGTGGCCCAATAGAATAGCCGGCCTCCACTGCTTCCTTGTTCCTTCGGTGGGAACAGAACGCCCAAGCCCAGACGCCCGCAGCGCCGCACTCCTCTCCTCTCCATCCGAAACCGGCGGCGGCGGGCAGCGCACCGGCGCGCAGCACGGCAGCAGGCGCCTGGCCTGGCTGCCTTCACGGGCTCACGACGGGTGGTGGCGGCCGGCAGCACCAGCGCGCAGCAGCAGGGCGGACGGCGGCGTCTGGCAGCAGCAGCAGGGCGGGCGGGTGGCGGCGTCCTCGAGCGCGCGCGCACCCCGGCCGTCGTCGACGTGCTGTGCGCGCGGTCTTCCGGCACCAGCGCACCTCAAGGTTAGTTTCAGAATTCTTTTTTGTTTTTGCGGTTAGCTTCAGTATTCAGTGTTCAGGTTTTATCGAATTTGGCTTCAGATTCCTATAGGGCATCTAATTCGCTTATAAAATCAATCAAATGGGGGGGATATTTAGGCACCTCTAGACGAGAGAATGTTGTGTGTTTGTGCCCTGTGGTATTGTTTCCTGCGTTGGATCATAGAACATTGTCTGGCACGTGCAAAGGGTCCAAGTTCTTCCTTCAGTGATATCTGTGATATGCGGGGAATCGAGTCAATCGACGATGAATCAGACCGGCACTAGTTAGATATTTATTTTATCAAGTTTGTTATGCCAATGTATCTTAAATTATGATGTATTGGTCTAAATCGTGCATTTTAAGCACTTCTATCGCTATTATGATGAACTATCACTATTGCGATTATCGCTATTATGTGTACTACACTGAGATTGAGTGGTATAAACATTTACTAAGTGGCCTTAGGCGTCAAAATCCGCCAGCTTCGCCACTGTCTGGATGGAAGGAGGCTTGTTTCAGCCTTTTCAGGAATATATTTGGATAAAAGGTGCTCAATTTAAATTCAGTAAGTTGAAAGATGACATATTACATTTGGACTGTGGGAGCGATGTTGCTCCATTATCCTCTGTCGGTATAGTTATAGAATTTAATCTGCAGACCATTGCTTTATTCCTTCTGAAAACGGGCCTAACTGTCCAAGAATCAATTATCACTATATCATCATTCATTGGTGAGCGAACCGGTCTCTAGCCGAGTTGGCTAGATAGCCTCAATAGCACTCCGTCCTGGGTTCAATTTTCTGTGGGAGCGAATTTTAGGTTGAGGTTACAAAAATATTTTTGTTTGTGGCCACACTGAAACATAGCAAAAAAAAGGCCTATCTTAGCCCCGCTGGTCGAGTTTTTTTTATTCATCGGGTGACGTGACAGTTTTTTTTATTCATCGGGTGCCGTGAGCTGTGAAGCAACTGTAGCGCAACAAGGACTACAGGTGCTGGTTGAAATAGTCTACCGGTGGTCACTGCTTAGTCGGCATTTCAAGACGAGAAGAAAGGCAGCAGCACTGCTATTTTTCAGAGCATGTGTGTATATACAACCTATTACAAGTGCTGACAGTCCAGAAGACATCTTTGATACAGGCAAAATCTGCATCGCTAATTCGCTAGAGATAACTAACAGATGGAGAAATACATGATATGCTAGTTGACAACAACAATAATAATTACTGTAGGCCAAGGCATGAATATACAGTCGAGTCCCCCAAACTAATACTAACTAATTAAGGCTGCTTCTACCGCTTTCTCTTAGCACCACCCCGGGTGTTGTACCTGCTGCCGCTGGTGATTGTCTTATTCACTAAAAATCTTGCATAACCATGCTTAGTCCGCCAGGACACCACACATTTATCAACCTCTGGCTGACGGGTGAGACAGTCGATTGCCTCTGATCTTACCGTACCAATGGTTTGTTGAATGCTACCATATGGACTTCTCTCTTCGTTGCTAATTCCCATCTTCTTTGATATGTAACACCCTTCTTCCCGCGCGGAATCAAACCACTTATGAGGTGTGATGGAAAGTGACAGCTTCAGAGGTGGTGCCCGATCTATCATCATGAGGTTTCTAATTCTAATTCTACTCGGTTTGTCAGATGCTCTAGGCAAGCTGTACTCTGCTGCTGGCGTATAGCATTCCAAATCAAACTGAATAACCTGCTCTGGGAACATGTGTGATAACTCTGATGAGATGGTGATGTCCTTATTAGCACCAGGATTGTGCTCGTTTGCATGACAACATACAGGATCTGAGCGGTAAGTTCGAGCAATCAAAGCATACATCTTTTGAGAGCCAAGCCCAGGAGGAGGATCATAAGAAGCTGAAATGCCCTGTAAATTATGCAGCAGGGGAAGTTGTCCCGTTGCGTCTCCGGCCACAAGGTTGAGCAGTGATGAGGATGACCGCAAGCAAATTATAGCAACCCCGACAATGTCTGTGCTTTCCGAGAGCCGTAGCATCATGCGAAACCTGAGGTTTTTATCTTGCCTCTCGAAGTCGTGATATCTGTACCAGATAGATGCCTCTACGCCACGCCCTTCCAAAACCACAGGGTCTATATCAAACCAGAGCTCCGCCTGGCTTCCTTCTTCCATCTTTCGACGATACCTGATAGTTTTTCCTTGAAGAAGCTGCCTGACAAATGGGTAACGGAAGGTGATGTCGCAACGGAGCGGGCAGCTAGACTCAACCCTTGCTACAAACTTTTCAGCACAATCTGCATACCACTCAAATTCTCGGACATCGGAGGAGCTCAAGTGGTGCTCCTTGTTGACGAACCCAAAAAGAGACGATGAGGCGGCGGCGGCGGACAAAGTTGCAGCTGCAGCAGAACTCAAAATTCGTTCAAGGTAGGAGCAACTCCTTACCACCACTACTTGCCCGGCCTCTTGGTTGCCTTGCAGCTCTTGTAGCTTGATGTCCTTGTTGAGCAGTTGGGTGCCCTTGATGTAGGCCTGCACGAACACCTTCCTGCGCCGAAGCAGCGAGATGTATGTGATTGGCAGCGTCGCGGTCCTCTCAAGGGCATGCTCCAACCGAAAGAGTGACTCCTCGAGCCTTGCCACTGTGTGCGCTCTGGACGACCTGTCATCGATCTTGGCTGAGATGTAGGAGGACACTCTGCTCACGCCCTCCTGACCAAGTGCTGCAGACAGCTCCATCTATCTCGTCAGGTCGCTAGCTGTGGGATGGAGTTGATCTACGCGCGCGTGCCTGCTCACAAGACAAAAGAAAGAAAGGGGTTAGCGACGACGATAGTTTGAAGCATACAAGAGGGACTTCTCATTTGGTTGTCAGTGAGGTTTGGTATCATATATCATCCCTAGTATATATTATTCTAAACAAATTAAAATGCATACAGAAATGAAGCGGATCGAGCTGGTTGCATGCGTTGGGATCACCAACACATGAGCAGATCGAGAAGTGTATATGATGATCTAGTAGTGGTGATTGTGTTAATTTGTTCTCATCGGCGACCAGTACGTGCGAGCTGCTGTATATATAGAAAGAAAAGTGGGACTAGGAACCGGGGCAGCTGCGTACTGCGAAACTGCGAGGCAGCTGTACGTATGTTGGCCGGGTGGAAACGATGTGGAAAAAGTTCAAGCCTTTAGCTAGCTGGTGGTCCTCAGCTTCTGCGCGTGGGGTGCCATGACTCCATGAGCACTGCCCCATCCAGCGCGAATAGCTGGGGCAATAGCGCGACCGACATGGTGTCCAGGCAGTGTGGCCGCAAAGGCTGGGGCACAACTCGTGCATGTACGAGTGGCATAGCCTTGGCCGGAGGGAGCGATGCAGGCGATCGACGGGGCACAGGCGGCACGACGACTCGCTAGGCAATGCGGACACAAGCGGCTCACGCTGCCACGACGGCCTGGTGAGGTGTAGGCACGGGCCTGTAGGCTCTCAGTGACCCTTCTAGGCTGCCGTCCACCGCGTCCCTAGCTCTCTCTCCATCAGTGAGTCCGCTTGTTATGTCGTCTTCCGCTCCCTCGAATTGAAGCCATGGCCGGCCTGCGCGAGCTCTGTCGTGTGCTATAGATTAATTCAAAGCAGGCTGTACGTACGTTCTGACCTATTGCATTGGGCAACTGGTCGGTTTCAAGAGTTGATTTCGTTTAGACCGACCAAAAACCAATTATTAGTAGATGGTTGGGTAGTTTGGGTCAACCAATACCAACCCACTGTTATTTCTATATCTAGGGCTATCCATCCACCTTCAATTCCACCCTGTTTATATATTTGTAGTGTGGAGCAGTTGCCTGTTGGGTGGGTGGTACTAAACGAGAGACGGAAATTAAGCTAAAGGAGATGCAGAGAGGACAGTTTTTCGTTTTGTATTTACTGACGACCGCAGTGAGCTGCAGCTGGTGTAGTGTGCGGCGAAACTACGAGGCAGCTATGTGTTGGCCGGTGGAAAGCTCAAGGAAATGCAGAGGATGCATATATCTATTCCTACTTTCTTCAAGGCTAGGAGCTGCGTGCACTGTAGAGTGTGCCCTCAGTGTGCAGTGACTCACACGTCACAACCTGCAGAGTAGTTGTCAACTAACTGTCCGGGGCCCCGGTAAAGCTTGTGCGGGGTACCACTATATATATAGTACGTACACCGCCTTGGCATGACCACCAGCGCGTAAAATATTAACAAGAACCAGTTCTTCACATGTTAACTCCATCGTAAAAATGAAAAAAAAAGGAAACTGAACATCAACTTGAGCAAGCGCATCCAGCATTCGAAAGGGCGGCCCAACCTAACACAGCAACCAAATTGACGGTCTATCAGATGACCGTGTACTTACTGCTTAACGTGTACTGAGACCAATTTAGCAAGCAAGACATGGAACAAGCGTGTACATACATTCAGTACGTATCCACCTGGGAAGACAGAGATACTTGTAGGATATGTTGAATTCTTCAGATATCGATCAGTTTTCCAGCAATCCAGCCGGTAGCTGCTTTTGGTGCCGGCGGGTACTAGGATGATGAGGGCCATCCATGGAGCATGGACGACTCGGAAAGCTCCGGGAAGTGCGTAGCAGGCTTCCGCATGCCTAGGATAGGATGCCACAAGGACCTACCGTAGCTAGCTGCAGCACTGTGCTGACGAATGCAACAAGCTTCATGCTAGGAAGGACTTGTAAGACTATCTCCAACGAGTGATCCAAAAGGAGACCCAAATCGAAAATGGGTCTTCGATGATACTATTTCAACCTCCAACAGAGTATCCATACCCAAACTCAAAATGAGTTTTCAGGAGAGAACTTAAATCTGGGTTTCATCTCTTTTCGTGACCCATTCGTAAAAAGAATTCTCTTTTGGGTCTTTTGTTAGAGAAATAGGTTTATGGGTCACAGACCTTTTCATTGTAGGCAACCTAAAGTGATAAATAGGTCTCCAATTTGGATCTCCATTGGAGACCGTCTAAGTTGCAACACTAGTAGTGACTTGTCCGGTCACCATCAGCTTGTTGAGCTCACATAATGCTATATATTGTGTTGTCTACACATGCATGCAGATATATCTATATCACGACCGGAAACTTATAGTTTACCGTGTGTCCGATAATTTACCGTGTATAATTTATCGAACATACGACAAACAACTCCTTTGTCGTGTGCTACAAACAAGCACACGACAAATAGCCACAAAGCACGTCCGCATGATGTTACATTTACTAACAGATGGAGAAACACATGATATGCTAATTGACAACAACAATAATTAATGTAGGCCAAGACCTCCCCCAAACTAACTAATTAAGACTGCTTCGACCGCTTTCTCTTGGCACCACTCCGGGTGTTGTACCCGCTCCCGCTGGCTTTGGCCACAGTTGTTGACACGACAGTAATCGTCTTCTCCACTTTAAAGCTTGCATAACCATGGTTAGTCAACCAGAACACCCCACATTTCTTCACGTCTGGCTGACGGGTGAGACAGTTGATTGCCTCTGATCTCACTGTACCAATGGTTTGTTGTATGCTACCATATGGACTTGTGCTTTGTTACTTCCAATCTCCTTTGATATAAAACATTCTTCCCTCATGAAATTATCGATCGGATGAATGAGGTGTGATGAAAAGTGACAGCTGAAGATGAGGTGGTGGTCGATCAACCATCATGACGTTTCTAATTCTACCCGGGTTGTCAGATGCTCTAGGCGAGCTGTACTCTATTGTTGGTAAATCACATCCCAAAAGAAACAGAATAACCTGCTCTGGAAACATGTGTGATAACTCTGATGAGATGATGTCCTTATTTACATCATATAGATGTCTCTACGCCACGCCCTTCCGAAACCACAGGTATATACCAAACCTGAGCTGCTGGCATCCTTCCATCCTTCGATAGCTGATAGTTTTCCCTTCAAGAAGCTACCTGATAAACGAGCAGCGGAAGGTGATGTCGCGCCGGAGTGGGCAGCCGGACTCCACGTCTGCTACAAACTTTTTCAGCACAATCTGCATACCACTCAAATTTTCGGACATCGGAGGAACTCAAGTGGTGCTCCTTGTTGACGAACCCAAAAAGAGAAGAGGCGGCGGCGGGCAAACTTGCAGTTGCAGCACTGAAAATCCGTTCAAGGTAGGAGGAACTCCTTACCACGAAAGGAAGGGCGTGCATGGAACTGCGGCGCGAAGACGAACACCGACGACGACGGTGATGAACCCTTCATCGTTGAGTACACCTACACGTCGGGCGGCGTGAGCGCAGCGGGGGCGCCAGGAACACCGTCGACGGCGCGCGCACCTGCTGTTCCCCTGAACGCGACGCCGAACGTGTCAAGGGGGAGCGCCCGCCGCCCGGAGTCTGACGCCGGGCGCACCCAGCAGGGCACGTACGCCGGTGGCGACGGTCATGGAGGCGCCTGCACCGGCAACACCAGGGGTGGAGTTCGCGTCTCCACCAAGCCAACCTCCCGACCTCGACGACAAGCATGATGATGGCGTGCCTCTGCGTTTCAGGAGAATGGATAACATCCTGAACAGAGGCCCTGCCTTCTTGGCTGAGGCAGAGCATGGAGGTGTCAGTGGAGATCTACTGGTGGCTGTAGGTGAAGGGGAGCCGGCCACATTTGAGGAAGCCAAGCTAGAGGAGTGCTGGCTTAAGGCCATGAAGGAGGAGCTGGTGTCCATTGAGCAGAACAGCACCTGTCAGCTGCTCGATCTTCCCCGCGGACACAGGTCGATCGACCTGAAATGGGTTTTCAAGCTGAAGCGCAATGAGGAAGGGGTTGTCATCAAGCACAAGGCTCGTCTTGTTGCAAAGGGGTATGTTCAGTAGCAAGGAGTTGATTTTGATGAAGTTCTGGCCCCTGTCACGAGGATGGAGTCGATTCGGATGTTACTTGCTATTGCAGCTCAGGAGGGCTGGTTTGTACATCACATGAATGTCAAATCAACTTTCCTGAATGGAGAGCTCAAGGAGGAGGTTTATGTCCAGCAGCCTCCAGGATTCATTGCTGCCGGTCATGAAGCTAAAGTGTTGAGGCTACACAAGGCTTTGTATGGGCTGAGGCAGGCTCCAAGGGCATGGAACGTGAAGCTCGACAGTAGCCTACAGAACATAGGGTTCAAGCAGTGTGCTGGTGAGCATGGGATGTACACAAGAGGAAAGGGGCGTCCAGAGTGGTGGTAGGAGTCTATGTGGATGACCTCATCATCACTGGGGCAGATCCAGGAGGTTTTGATGAATTCAAGCAGGAGATGCAGAGGGAATTTTGCATGAGTGATCTAGGCTTTCTGTCATTCTACCTGGGAATTGAAGTGAAGCAGCGGAGGAATTCGATGACTCTTGGACAGGCAGCTTATGCAAGGAAGCTGCTTGAGAAGGCTGGGCTAGAAAACTGCAACCCCTGTCACACCCCTATGGAGTTGTCCACCAGAGGTTCAACGCCAGAGATTGATGCAACAAGATACAGAAGCTTAGTAGGGAGCTTGAGGTACTTGGTGCACACACGGCCTGACATCACCTTTTCTGTGGGATATGTAAGCAGGTTTATGGAGAAACCTCGGGAGGAGCATTTGGCAGCAGTAAAGCACTTATTGCGCTACATAGCAGGGATAGTGGATTTTGGGATTGACTATCCAAAATTCTCACTTGGTGGCAACAGGCTTACCGGCTACAGTGACAGTGATTTGGGGGGAGATGTTGATGAAGGAAAGAGCACAATAGGGGTGATTTTCTTCCTTGGAGAGTTGCCCATTTCTTGGTAGTCTCAGAAGCAGAAGACAGTGGCTCTTTCTTCCTGTGAAGCAGAGTACATGGCAGGGGCATGTCAAGCCGTGTGGCCAGCCAAAGCCAGTAGCGAATAGTAATTTGGAACGGAGGAGGGAGGGCGGACGACCTTCGAGGTGTCCGCCACAAGCACCGCGCCGCCGAGCCCTCCCTCCACGCCCCCTCCTCTTCCACCGCGGCCCAGTTGGCACGCCAGCGTGAGGGCAGGCAGCGGTGAGCGCGCGGCGGCGTCGACGGCCGTGCACAGGTCCTCCTCCCCCCTCCACGCCGTGTCGCTCCCCGTCCTCCTCCCCTTCGTACACGCTACCGGCCCCTCTCTCCGTTGGAGGGGCAGCTGCAGCCAAGCCAGCGGGGTGGGAGCGCGGCAGGGCGGCGACCGAACGCGGGAGGCGGGGCAGCGCGAGCGGGGCGACGGGGCGGTGGAGGCGCGCAGGCAGCGCAGCGGGGGGGGGGGGGGGGGGGGGGTTGGGCCATGCGAGCTCCGCGCTACCGTGGCGGGTAGTGGCCGAGCGCTACCCGATGCATTTGGCGCACAGCTCGGCCTCCGCAGCGATAGCGTGCTCCGTCCAGTACCTCGCTGCAGCGGTTTGATTTGCCATGTGGTACTGCCGCACTGGTTGGCGTACCCCAGTGTGAGTAGCTAGCATGAAAGGGGGGCTAACCGCCCCTGAATCAGTTATCACTCTAGCAGTGACGTGAGCAGCGAAGCAACTGTAGCACAACAATGAGTGTCAGGTACGTGATTTATTCAAATAATGTAGTCTATCACTGGGCACTTACGTCATGTTCGTTTGGCTGGTGGCTGGTGCTGATTTGTTCTGAGAGAAAAGTACTACTGGCTGGTGGGTGGTGGGTGGTGGGGGGTGCTGATTCATTTTGAATAAGACGAATGGTCAAAGATCATGAAAAAAAGTCAACAACGAATAGTAATTTGGAACGGAGGTAGTACTTGCTTATTTCCTCTTAATGAAAAACGTGTTCAGACACGGTCGCGAAAAAGACTTGAGCGAGGGACATGAGAGCAGATATTATGAAAGGATGCAAGAAGGCTAAATGGTGAGGTGGGGGAGAGAGAAGATGAGAGAGAGAGGGGATGTGAACCAATAAACTTTGTGAGAGACACAGTTGGGCAATGTATTAATGATAAATAGCTAAATCACTATATAAATGGGCTGAGAGATGGACCGTAAAGATGCTTACGGCCTACTGCTGGCTAAATTATTAGAAGATGATCCCGACTCGTTGTTCGGCCTGGCCTGGCCCGGCCCGGCCATCTGTCCGCCTGTCACTTGCCCATGAGGCCGGACAGCCCACGGTTGAGGTCCATAAGAATAATAGAATAGAAGGGATTCCGCATACAAATACAAGAGATCGTCTCCTTCCTTGCGGCGGCGGCGTCCTCCAGATCTCCAGCCGGTGGGTGTCATGGCGCTGAGCTACGTGGCCAGGAGGCTGGGCATCCCCGCTCTTCGCCGGGCTTCGGGGCCCCGGGTGTCGCCGTCGGCGGGCTCCGGACCTCTCGCCTCCCGCTCCTCTCAGGTGCGCGCGCTAGCTCCCCGTCTAATCCAATCCATCGATAGACTAGCTTGCCTGCACCGTACCGGCCCTTGGATGGTAGCCATAAAACCTATAAGGAACCATCACGCCGTATGCATGTGCTTCCTGATATCACCAAACCAGGCCGGTGATGCATATGCATCCAATTTATCTGCTAGAAGCAACGATGACCGGCATTAATTGCAGCCTTGTAATTGCAGCATTAATGTCAGGTGCTTTTCCTGCAGAAACAACAACGACCGCCGTGTTTCGTTAGGTTTGCAAAAAATTTTCACCGGGGAATCCAGCATGCACGAAGTATTAAATGAAGTCTATTTACAAAACTTTTTTTAGGATAATGTAACTTTACGCGATGAATCTAATGAGCCTAATTAATAGATAATTTACTACAGTAATGCTATAATAATCATTATCTAATCATACGGTCAGAGACCTCATTAGATATGTCTCGTGAATTAACTTGAGGTTCTGTACGTAGTTTTGTAAACTAACTTTATTTAATATTCGGTCAGACGTGTGTAAAAAAAATTTCACGCTCCAAAGAAACACGGCCGACATGCCAAACCGGCAACCGTTTGCTGCCTAGGGACTCTAGCTTGGTGCAATCCGTTATCCCAGACTCTGGTTGGGGATGCACTGGCTGCCACTGTGATTGCTTACATCACTTAGTAATCTTGACCTTCCTAGTCAAACACGTACTGGTACTCTCGGAATGTTGCTAAATAAGCCATGTTCTCATTTGCATCTGAAGCGTCTGAAACCCAACGAGGCTACCCCATTATTTGATTTGAAATGTGTGTTACATTGTTGTACGTCTATTATCAATCCTTGAACAATTTATTCCTACTTTTGCATTGCCTTCTCAGCTGCAAGTTCTCTGTTCTCAGGCGGGATACAGCAATGGAGGTGCTGCTTGGAAGCAAAGTTCAGAAGAGACAATGGATGAATTGGCCAAACACAAAGCTGAAATTGATGCTGCATAGTAAATGCACTCTGAGTTGTCCTTGTTTGATTCTATTCAATCAGAATGGTTCTAACGTCCATGTGTTTCTTTATGTATTTTTTATAGTAATGACATCATGCGTGCAAGCAGAATAGAGCGGCGGATGTCCATGGGGGCTTTTGCCATTAGCACGTTCCTCGCATTGTATACTGTTGCAGCCATCGTTCGGGAGGCACGGGCGATGGCCGGGGAGAGAGCCCTCGCTCGTGAGTTCGAGTCTTTCATAGCTGAATTTGACACTGATGAGCCAGACATGGATGACACAGACATGGAGGGAGACGAGAGGGAATGAGAACTGAATAGCCTAGGATTTACTGGCCTGGATATGGCAATGTGATAATGGGTGTGCACTTGGTGTATGTAAGACCTATTTAAGACCCAAGTACTGTATTTTGGAGATGTATCCATGTACCTATTTAAGACCTACTTATGCTGGGCGTTAAATAGTAGATGTTTATGCTAGCTTTGGAATTATTTAATGACTTATTCTGTGTGTGGTCTAAAGCTCACTCTGTAGTGGCATGTTTTATGTGATAAACTTCATCGTTAAACCTTGCCCTACT
This sequence comes from Echinochloa phyllopogon, assembly GCA_033239725.1. Classification (NCBI taxonomy): domain Eukaryota; kingdom Viridiplantae; phylum Streptophyta; class Magnoliopsida; order Poales; family Poaceae; genus Echinochloa; species Echinochloa phyllopogon. The sequence goes on along the minus strand of BTCW01000008.1, from coordinate 32,607,038 downwards.
TGTATACTTAATTTATAGATCTTATATATCCGTTTGGACCTCCCTTCGTTTCATTTAATCGGTGTGTTTGTTTGGTTTGGGATATGATGTGACCTTGTCCAGAACCAATAGTGATGCAGCATTGCATGGTTCCTTGTAGGATCGGATGATATGATGATCATGTGCTTCTGTTTGGTTTGTGGATATGAGATTCGAGATCTGATGATCCTCGTGCACCGGGGATCTGATGATCCTGGTGTGTTATCTATTCCTATTTGGTTGGTGCAAGACCCAATGAGTCTTGATAAGGTTTGTTTCGCAAACCAATATATACACGGGTGCCAAAATGATTCTAGTTTGGAAATATTTACTCAATGTAAACTAGTATATGCACCCTTAGTACAGTACCGAAAATAATTTCTGTGCGGCAGCAGATTTGATATATGGCATTGGGAGATCATACTTAATATTGGATAGATTCGAATTGTCAAGGGCCATGCATTGGTGGAATTGCTAAAATATGTATACAAACCTGGTGATCTAGTATTATCATATTATCTTGGTTTAAATTTATACATTCCACTACTAGCATATTCTAGTGTAGCTGAAACTGAAATGCTGAGTTGGTTATGAATTTTGTGCGTGCCATCTTTTTTCGCATTGTGGTGTATTCTCATCAACAGAGAGAACTGTCTGATTTTTAAATGCAGCTCTTGACAGTGAGACTGGGAAAATGGACGGATCCATTATCATGATTGTGCCGTTGTATACTTGTGTTTTCTTCCGCGAATCTACTAATATCAGTTCTTTTCTGTTGAGCAATTTAAATACTAGAAGGACAAGTTATGATGGCCTGTGGTTGTTCTTGTGAAGACCTCAGTATGGGCAGTTAACCACATAGAAGAAGGAGGTGTGGTTATTCCCAAATGGCTTCATGATTGAACTCTACTTTCAAGGAAAAAATTGATTGAGTAGCATCTCTAACACGTGAGATGCTTCTATATTGCAAGTGTTATGTAAAAGTAAGTAAATAAACATATTTATGTATCGTAGTTGAGCGTTGTGGTTTTTTCTTTCAATATCGTATTACTACAGTTTTTGTCTATGGATTTTAGAGTGAAGGTGATAATAACACTACGATCCACAGGTGAATCATAATGGTGAAAAATTAAGGAGATGGGTGAATCAAATCAAGCATTACAAATGCGTTGATGTAGTAAAGCCAGGTTATTCCCAGAATTTCTTTTCTCAAAAAACGCAGGAGAGTTGCGATTCATTAATTTAAGAAGAAAGAAGGGTTAGGAACCCTTTACAACTCACACCCCGCATCCCACAAAAACATGTGAACTATGACATTTTGAACATAAAAAAGCGGCACACTTCACTGCAGTTAGAGAGATTCCTAGAGTGTAGCATATTTTTTTAGCTAAGAACAATAGAGAAAAAAATTGTTTTCATATGTATCTCGTTAACCATCATGCTGTGGATTTTCTCCTCTCTCCTGTCTATATATGGAAAATCTATCAGTGTTCTAGCTTAGAGAAGATGATTACTTTGATGTTTTTGCAGAAAATTCCTTGTTAAGAACTCCCAACATTTAATCTATTCACCAGAAAATTCTGTTTTCTCCTAAAGCTTATCTCCGTTATGGGCCCATGTTAAATGACCTAGAATTTCAGGCACAATAGTGAAAATGCTAACTTATTACTAACTTATTTTTTTCATCTTTCTGAATCCACTCCATGATCGAACCTTGCAGCCGGATGGGTGCATGTGCAACCCATATGTTGAGGAAGTGAGGAATCACATATGACTGGTTCTCCCGCTCCTGATCCTGTAGCTGCACAATCTTTCCTCCCCGAACCATTTGTCGTGTGCTTTGCATCTTTGTGCTTGCCTTCACAACATGAATATATGCAGTTACCTGTTTAGACTTCCAAAGCACCTGATAGACAAATGCATCCGTGTTTTGGTGGAAGTACTCTATTGCCTTTGGCAGCATGATCTTTTCCAGCTGTGACAAGGCAATGTCTGCATGGATGCAATGCTGCTCCTTGCTGTGATTCACCTCTATAGCAGAACTTTTATCTGCAAGTGGCAGGTCCTCTGAAGAGCCATATGGGGCATAAAGAGGAGTCCACGTATTGAGAATCTTGCAGACAAATTTTGCCTCCATCTAGTGAAACCTGGCACTCCAAATGCGCCTCAATAACTGATTCTAGAGAAACATCTGACGTGTCTGTATTGTTGATAGCTCTACTCTAGTAGATATTTGTCTGGGACAGGTGGAGTAAATCGAGCTTACCTCGAGCCCGGCCCACATGGCAGTGGCCGGAGAGGCCATTCCTGGGCCGGACCCGGAGCTTTTAAAAATTCTTTTCTTTTGGCCCATCGACAGCTTCCATCCGGTCAAAAGAAAATGTGCTGGATAAAGTACCAAGCAAGTTGGCACAAGATCTTACAGTTTCCTCCTTAATTTTAAAGCTAGTGCTACCCCTAACTACACGTTCAAAGTTAACAACAAGAAAAAAAGAAAGTAACTGCAGCTGAAACTTACAAATAAGCTGCAATGCTATTAAAAAGAACAGATAAGCTGGCTGTCTGATTTATAATACTACGACCATGTCATTTTGGCACCGCAACATGTCAACATCCGCCGGTGAAAAGGCAAACACAGCCATACACACGTTCAAAGCCTAAAAGCACCACACTTTTAACGTAGAACAGACTTCAAAATTTAGTCTAAAATGAACACAAGTTGCTAGTAATATTTAAATCTGTAGTCTTCGTGCTGCACCTCTGCTTCTCTTCTTGACAGAGTTTCCTGAGCATTTTTTTTATCTCTGAAAACATCAATTTTAATGGAAAATAACTACACTAAGAAATTATATGCACGATGTAGGTGCACCTTACACTTGCAGATAAGTTACTGTGCAATTACAAAAAAATAAATAAGATGCCGTTCGATGTATAACATTGTGTAACCATGGAACTGCCACCCAAAGATCAACTGGTGGGAAGCAAACACCACCATACAGAACAGACATTTCGAATGCTACACTACACCTACATAAATTTCTAATTTCGAAGATACTTTAATATAACACAAGTTGACTAAAATGCAAAGTCCTTGGTGATGTTGCTCTGCTTCTCTTGAGTCCTGATTCTGTAGCAGGAGCATTCGAAAATGTTTAATATGCCCAATTCGAGCTCTGAAAATGTTTATACTTTGATGTCATGGCAGATTTGTTCTCTGTTATGAATCCTAACTCCAACCTGTGATCCTCCCTGGAAAACTCCATTTCCATCCCCTAATCTAGATTTCAGGCATGGCAGTTGTGGTGCTAACTGCTCTTCCTTTTCTTTCTGATTCCAGTCCATAATTGAGGCTTGCAGTTTATTGGGTGCATGTGTAGCCCATAAGTCCATGAAGTGAGAGATCACATTGGTGGGACTGGCCAACTCCTTATCCTGTTGTTGCAACAACTTTCTTTTCCTAGCTGCACCAAACGTTCTCTGTGTTCTTGGCAAGAAGATGCTTGTCTTCTCTACCTGAATGTATGCCCTGCTACCACATTTAGACTTCCAAAGCATCTGGTATGCTGTTGCTTCACTGTTTTGGCTGAAGTAATCTATTGCCTTCGGCAACAGGATCTCTTCCAGTCGGTCCAAGGTCACATCTGCTTGAAGGAACTTTTGCTCCTCGCCACCGTCAATCATAACTAGTTCAGAACTTCTATCTGCAAGCAGAAGGTCTTCTGAAGTGCCATGGGGTGTAAAGAGGAGTCCAACTTTCAGGTGCGGTGAATCTTGCAGAGAACATTTCCCTTTAAACATTGAGGTGCTCTGTTTGCTGTACTCAGAAGATGAGACTTGGCACTGCAAATTCACTATAATAACTGATTCTAGAGAAACATCCTGTAATCCTGATCTGTCTACCTTGCTATTCTGACAAAACTTGTGTTGCACATGGTGCTTGCAGCATAATGGGTTTGAGCGAAACCATTGACTGCTAAAGCTGTGAATATTTTTCCAGTGTTCTTTTTGGCACGGATCAACACATGATGGTGGCACCCATGACAAGTCCTGCATAGGAAGTTGAGTAAGTTGTTTCCTAATAATTTCAACTGCTGACCTGAAATGAACTGTATACAACTGCAGGCACTTGATTATGGTACCAATAATGTCTGTACTTTCTGAAATCTGTAGCATTACACCAAGGAAAAAGTCGTTCTCTGGTGCACTACCGTCTTTCTGGATAATTGTGAGGCTAATCTCTATTCCATGCTCTGCATTACGGAAGGGCATAACCGATAGTAGAAACATAGGGCACTCGCTTCCCTGAACTATTTTGTGACGTAGTTCATTGCCAGCAAAAATATGCTTGATCATAGAGTTGACGGGCATGTGACAGTGTAATGAGCCATGCTCGACGAATCTCAGAAACTTGCTAGCACCATGAGCAAACCACTCAAACCTTCGAATGACGGATCTGCTCGGCTCATCCTTATTGCTGCTAAAGGAAGAGAGAATAAATGACTTGGTAGCATGTGCCATCCGTTTAGGAAAGGATGAATTCCTCACCTCCTGTTCTATCTGTTCTTCTAATATTCTCTGCTTGCATTTGTGCAGGGCGTCATCGCACTGTTGAGCAGTAAGCTTCAGCTTATTGCGCCAACGTAACAACGATGCATCCGTGATCAGCCACTTGTTGGATATCTCAAGAGCAGCTTCCAGCCTGATGTGTGCCATCTCCAGCCTATCCATGTTTTCGTTGGCATTTGATTTCTCTTTCCCTTCACACTTGTGAACGAGACCAGATAGGATTTGGCTAACTGCCTCCTGGACAACTGCAGAGCTGATCATCTCTGCCATTAGGATTCAAGCATCTGTAGCATCCTTTCCCTGCTAAGGAAATGTCACGTGCACCAGTATGAATAAAAGTATTTCAGGAACAAACTACAGGTCGATGCAGAACAAGTATACTAGAAATCTCAACCTGCTAAATTGAATTTGTAGCACGAAGAAACTTTGGATCAGAAGCACGTACAGATTCAGCTTAACGGATGCAAGAATTTACTTGCTCGAATTGCATGGAGGTACTGAACCACTATTCTGAGCCTAGGGACAGCTTGGAGGGCAACCTTTTGTACTCTAAGGTAGATGACCATTCAAGAAGAAGATTTTGACAGGAAAGAAGCGGCCATTTCATATTTTGATAGTGAGGGGTGGGGAGGAACCGGTCTCAACAAGCAAACATATATTTTGATCAAAAGTTCTGGAGTGTTTTTGACTTGTGCATCTGGACTCTAGTACTAGATGTCTGTATAGTATATAATTGCCCAATTCTCCTGAAGATGAATTATATTTTGACCTGTTTACATGTGGCTCCTTCGATGAAGCTAATATAGGGTTCTTCACGAATTTTTCCATGGCATGCTCGTCTGACCGAACACAGTGTGTGTGTGTTTTTTTTAACGAAACACAGTCGAGAGTTGCAGTACATGTCTGACATGGAACATCATAATGTTTACGGAAGGAACACAAATTTCCAGTCAAACAAAGTTTACATGATGCGATTGCCAGGTACATGAATTAGCAACAGAAAACGATGGCACGGGCTCACTCTTAGAGAAGTATAATAACAGGCTGTAAGCAGGCTGAATCCTATATGGAGGAAAGAGAGGAGAAGAGAGAAGAAAGTAGGCCGTAAACCTACAGCCAGCTGAGATACAGGTTCCTAGAAATCACGTGAGAGTGAATGGTGGGTCAAATAATATATTTTTTAGCCAACCTATTATATGAATGGGCTGTTAGTTGGATATAAGTGATGTGACAACAACGTACAGCCCACCTGCTGGCTGTATTATTAGCCTTTTAGTTGGATATAAGTGATGTGACAACAACGTACAGCCCACCTGCTGGCTATATTATTAGTCTTGCTCTTGAGCGGCACGCTTGCTTCCTACGACAACGCAATAATTATTCATGTCTCAAGCGGAGCCTCCAGTCAAATAATATATATATATATATATATATATATATATATATATATATATATATATAGAGGAGTCTTCTCGAATTTTTTCCATGGTTTATGGTAGTCTGACCGAGGGACTGACTCTGACGTCTCCTTTTTCTATGTTTCATTTCACCTAATTTGCTTGACGGTGACAAATTTGGTTGTCCTTTTTGACTTCAAAAACCACATGTGTAACCATTCAATTCGTTGCAGCTAGCTAGCGTCCGCATCGAAATTTCAAATGCCCGTTTGACCTCTTTCAACGTTTTTTACTTGCAGCAACTAGCACTCATCCACGTGTAATTCAATTCGTTGCAAGTTGCAACTAGCTAGCTTAGAGGCATACCAAAAGCTGAATGATAGAGCCCTCTCGATTTAGCCATTTCTAGAGAGCCCTTTAGGGTCGGCCTTGAGTTTTCAGAGGCCCAGGGCGAAACTAAAGTTGGAGGCCCCTATTAGACATAAATATTAATGTTCATTTTATTATACTAAGGCAACAAGCTAGCCTTTCTAGAGTTTGTTTTTTTTTACAAAAGGAACCAAACACTAAACTAGTGATATACTAATATAAAATGTACAAGAAAAGGAAAAAAATAGAACAGACATACGGAGTACGTACATAACTAAAAGCTAATCTGATTAGTTGGGGATTAATCTTTGTGCACACATATACGAGGAGGGGAATCAGGGAAAAGGCAACCATAAGGACTTGTTTTCCTGCCTCAAATTGGATAATATTAGTATGTTTTTTGTTGTAGCTACATGCTGTTGAAGTATATATGTAGTACATCTATGTATGTATATTTGGTTGGGGCCCTAGTATTTTGGGGGCCCGGGGCGGTTGCCCCGGATCATTACACCACAGAGCCGGCCCTGGATCCCTTTTTGCTACCTCGTTGAGCACATGGGGAAGTAACTCATCTTCTTCATCGGAATTGAGGCCGGAGGCACGAGATGCTCGCTGGAATCGGAGAAGACCCCTGGATTAGGGTTAGGGGTTCGGGTTCGGGGTTGTCGGGGAGGGCTCCATGGCTGTCGGGCTTAGAGGGATGTCCGAGAAGGCGGCCGGCCTAGCGGCAGTGAGGCCGGAAGGCGATGGCGTCGCTGCGAGGGTGGCGGAGGACAACCGATGGGCGGGGTCGGGGCGGGGGGCAGCTCGGTAATGCCCCGGCGATGCTAGATTAGCACGGCGACAGAGGTTGCGAAGGGTAGCGCGACAGTGGTGGGAGGCGGGTGGAGCGGCACGGCGGCGGCGGAGGCTGGCGGCGGGTTGGCTACGGGGCCGCGGCAGATCCGCGAGATGCTGTGCATGAAGGAAGATGCGAGACGCGCGGGGGAGAAGAAAATAGGATGAAGTGGAACCGACATAGGAATATGTGGATGGAAGCTCTCGCGGTGGAGTTAAATCGAGAGCGCTCTCGGTATAGTCGCCTCCTTCAACATATTGTCAAGAGGCACACAACGGACTGAGCAGAGCGACAGTGAGATGGTGTCCAACAGTATTTGAAAGACATACAATACTATATATGCATCATCTTATTGTAACATGGAGGAACATAGCAGGCTGAGCAGAGAGCCAGTAAGATGCTTTGGCAGCACATGCACACCAAGTAGAAATCAAAGCATCGTAACGAAACCATGCTTTGGTAAACTGCACTTTCATCTTTATACTGCTCGGCTGGGATTATTGCAGTGGCAGCGGCTGGGGCTGCACAGCTCAGCCCATCGGCTGCAGCTCAAGCAACAGAGATTATTGCGTATTTTGATCATCTGCAGCTGTAGCCGATGAGAATCAAGCAATATCATATAAAAACATGTTACAATTGCATAAATACCCCTAGTGTGCTGCTAATGAACTCTCCTTTTCTTTCTTCATCCAGTCCATGGACAATCTTTGCAGCCGGACAGGCACATGTGCACCCCATATATCCAGTAAGTGAGAGATCATTTGTGTTCTATTCTCAAGCTCCCGATGTTGTCGTTGCGACATCTTTCTTTTCTTAGCTCCCCCAAAAATGCTTTGTGTTCGCATGCTTGATCTCTTTGGGCTCATCCTTGTCTTCTCAACCTGAATGAGGGCAGATCCATGTTTAGACTTCCAAACCATTTGGTAGACGGTTGCTTTGACATCCTGGAGGAAGTAATTTATAGCTCCGGGCAGAATGATCTCTTCTAGTTGTTCCATGGTAACGTCTGTATGAAAGCAATGTTTCTCCTTGTTGCCAACCATCCCTGCATTCATAGGTAGCATGTCTTCTGAAGACCCATGGGGCGCAAAAGTAATTCCGGCTTTCAGATATGGAGAATCCTGGAAAGAAATCAAGTCTTCTGACAGCAAGATATTATGTCTACTATACAAAGACAGTGAGACTTGACACTGCAAATTCACTTCTATTACTGGATCTAGCAATCCGTCTCTTAACCCTGCCATACCTAGATCTCTAGTGCATCCAAGCTCATACCGATCATGCTGCTTGCAACATAATGGGTTTGGGCGAAACCATTGAGACCCAAGCCTTTGAAGATTGTCCCGATGTTGTTTTTGGTTTGAATAAATATATGGGACCCATGAGAAGTCTTGAGTAGGTAGTTGAGTAAGTTCTTTCCTCATTTCTTCAATTGTACAGTTGAAATGAGGAGCAAACAACTGCAAGCACCTAACTGCAGTCCCAACTATGTCTGTACTTTCTGAAAACTGCATTATTATACTAAAGTAAATATAACGTTTTGGTAGAGTACCATCTTTCTGGATAAATACCGTGCTAACCTCTTTTCCATGATCTGCGGTGTTGAAAGGCACCAACCATAACTGAAACAAAGGATACCCGTTTCCCGAAACTATTTCATGATAAAGTTCCTTGCCAGCAAAAAGGTTATTAACAAGGGAGTTGAAAGGCATGTGACGTCGTGACGTGCCACCAAGTTCTATGAATCTCAAAAACTCAGTAGCACAATCTGCATACCACTCAAATCTTTGAACAATGGATCTAGTTAATTCTCTGTTCTCACGATTAAAGACAGAGAAAACAAATGACTTGGTAGCATGAGCAATGCGGTTAGGAAGGGAGGAATCTCTTACTTCTTGTTCCATCTGTTCAGCTTCTAGGATTCTCTGTTTGCATTTGTGCAGCGTTTCGTCACACTCTTGAGCAGCACTCTTCAACTTCTTGCGCCAACGCAATAAGGAGGCATCGATGATCTGCCACTTTCTTGATGTTTCAAGAGCAGCCTCCAGCCTGATGTGTGCCATCTCTAGCCTCTCCAAGTCTCTATTGGCATTTGATTCCTCTTTCTCCTCATATATTTGAACTAGACTAGACAGAACTTGACTAACTGTCTCCTGGAAGACAGCAGAACTGACAATCTCCGCCATTAAGATTCAAGCACCTGTACTGTCCCTCCCCTTCTCAGGAAATTGAACATGTACCGGTGTGTACATATAATACATGAGACTAGATATGAACTTGAGATGACAAGAAAAGATTTTAGATTTAGTGGTTGTAAGAATCAATCTTTGATGGATTCACATGGATATGGTGGACATCTATCATGTGTGCAGAGATATAAAGAGGGAAGATGAGCAAACCTTTGATTGAATCACATGAAAATATTGCGAGGCTAGATGAGAACTGTGTAGTGTCGGGCGAGGGTTTAAAGATATATCGAACACTTGAATCACATATCTCCACAAAGGGCTTGGTCATTAATGCTATATTTGACTTTAAGACAACTATCAGAGTCTCCACTTTGTTACATGTTTGAATATAAGATGTGAAAGCAGAACACGTGCATTCAAGTCGCATGAAATTCAAATGTGGATTGGCGTTCAAGAAAGTGGAATATGCAGGTTGGAAATATTCTAGTAAAGTTGCATTGGACAAGGAATTCAGGAAAGTTCTGGACGAGGAATTTGCAGATAGAAGGATACACAACTTTAAACCATCGCTTGTCACTGGCCACATCTAATCAAGTTATGCATATTAAAGAGGGGGCTAAATCAATGTTTAATTCCCCGCAAATAAAGGGGTAGGTGAACACCCCCCGATATTGTTTAATCATTGTTACTGTCAAGCCAAATGCTTTCCCAAGCTTTAGGTTGGCTCTCTCGCTATATCCACCTGGATATTGTTTTGTTGACACCTATCCTGTGCAGGAAATTTCCAGTCAGGGATTCATCCCCATTTCGAATAAGAGCAATTCACTCCATCACCTCCGTTTGCCAAAAATATGGAGTATTTTTTATCGAATATGTAGGAGAGCTGTATATCATTATTGCATTAAGAGAAGAAGAGTTAGCCAACCCAAATAGCCATATAACACGCACACACAAAAAATATGGGCTATCTTTGTTGATTCTCATGTACCAAGATATCAAATGGGAAACCTATCAAACTGTCATGAGCCAATATATGGACTTTTATTTGTAAATTTATTTTGATGCCAGCTTGTCTAACACCAATGTGTCTGATCTACTCACTAATGTTTTTCTTCTCTCTTTATTTTCCCAGGTTCATCACGAATTACTTGATGCCGTGTCTTTGATGCAGGAAAGTGTGATTGCATCTGCATATCATGGATCAGAAATATGATGGCAAGAGCTCCTGACAAGCAACGATTGGATTTGAATTGTAGAATAAGGGTGAGTGTGCGTAGGAATAAGCATCTTCGTCTGCACTGGTGTTACAAAAAAAAATCATCTCCAGGAGGGTAATATCGACCTGCAACATAAGATGGCGCATGAGTAGAATTCAGTGATATCCAAGCTTCCCATTGGAATAGGAGCAGTCAGCCGGTCAATATTAGGGTGTGTTTTTTCTCTAAAAAAAATATTAGGGTGGGTGCAGTGGTGTGGATAATCCAAATTTCGGTCTCCACAAGTCAATGAAGTTGACGTTGTGGGCTAAGCTGCCTAACTGCTTGTGCTTCCATAAACTGCTTGATGGCGTGCAATTTGTGCTAATGGACTGCTGTTTGTCAGGACAAATCAAAATCGATGCATCGGTAATCTGCACAATCTGACAAGAAAGAAAGGGGTCGTGATGTGTTCAGGTGTCAATCAGGAGGTCGATCCATATGAGAAGAAAGTAGAAATCACGTGAAAAGAATCAAGCAGACTAGATATTCCAAGTGGACCAAATGATCGCCGGCGCGTGCACGCATAGCTCTGGTGCTCGCCAGAGGCCGGCGAAGCAGCGCCACCGATGAAGTTTACATGATGCATTATCAGCTACAGACAACTACTTGAAGTAACAAAAAGCATTATGTTTATAATTTTCACTAACAAGGTAATAAATAGTTCATGATTTAGAATTTCAGGCTTTCAGTTGTCCCTGTGGCGCTGCTAACTGTATGTCCTTTTCTTTCTGAATCTAGTCCACAATCAAGCCTTGAAGCTGGACAGGTGCATGTGCTCCCACAGGTTGAAGAATTGAGACATCAGATTTTCTTGGCTCCCTATCTCCTGATCATGTCGTTGCAACATTTTGCCTTTCCTAGCTCCCCCAATAGTTATGCATGTTCTCATGCCTGATCTACGTGTGATGATGTTTGCCTTCTCAACCTGAACAGTTTGGACTTCCAAAGCATTTGGTAGACTGTTGCTTCAGAATTTTGGCAGAAGTAATCTATTGCCTTTGGAAGCATGATCTCTTTTAGTTGTTCCAAGGTAATGTCTCTATGCAAGGTATGCTGCTCTTCTCCATCAACCACTGCTATTGCAGAATTAATATCCGCAGCCGCAGGAAGCAGCACGTCTTCTAATGGGCTGTGGGGTACTGGGGTGTAAAGGCAATTCCAATGTTCAGATATGGATAATCTTTCAGAGAATGGTTGCATTCAGACAATGCGGTCCGATGCTTGTTGTACCCAGAGAGTGAGACTTGACCTTGCAAAAACACATCAATAACTGGTTCTAGAGAAATATCTAGTGAACCTGATGCGTACAATTTGCTACCACGACAAAGCTTGTGCTGATCAAGCTGCTTGCAACATAATGGTTTTGGGCGAAACCACTGGATGCTAAAGCTATGACGATTGGCCCAATGCTTTTGCTCGCATGAATCAACACATGGTACCCACGACAAGTCCTGGATTGGTAGCTGAGTCAGTTCTTTCTTAACAATTTCAACTATAGACTTGAAATGTGGGGCAAACAACTTCAAGCACTTGTAACATCCTAAAATTCATCACAATTAAATTGTAGCAACTCTCTGAATTTTTCTAGGATTTATTAAGGCCTAAATAAATTTTCTATGATTTAATTGGAATTTCTAGCCTTTTATCAATTTAAATATCATATTAAATAATTTTAGTCAAAAATAAGTTGTTGATGCATCCATGCTGTTGCATTTGTCTTTTGCTTGCTGTTCAATTAAGTTGGAATTTAAATTCTGTTTAAATTCGAATTTAATTTGAATTTGTTTGAGGTTTAGAATAGTTGTTTTCTGTCGAGTTCGTTTTTGCCCCTCCAACTCTTGGCCCAGCTCGGCTTTGCCCCCTCTACTTCTCTTCTCGGTCAGCCGGCCCAAATCTCTTCCGGCCCAAGTCTCCCGCGCCAGCCCGCTTCCCTTCTCCCTCTCCCCCGCGTCGCTGAAAGGCGGGGCCCGCCTGTCAGGATCGTCGTCCCCGAGCCGGACTCGAGCTCGAGTCCGACCCGGCTCGGCCGCGCCGCCTCCTCCGTCTCCGTGGCACGCACGCCAAGGCGTGGACCCGAGCCGCCCTGGGTCCTATGAAGGCCGCCGCCGCCCCTAGCCTCTCCGCTCTCCCCGCGTGCCGCAAAGCCTAGCCGCCTGCGCCATAGCCGCCGCCATTGCCGAGCTCGAGCCGCCGCCGTTGATCTCGCTCGTCACTGGCCCTCTCTCGCCAAGTCTCACCGCGGGAGGTTCGCAAGGAGGTAAGGAACCTTCCCGTGTTGCTCGCGCAACGTTTCCCCGCTTCGCTCCTGCCTTAATCGCTCGCCGTTGATGGCCGCAGCTCAGCCGCCCGCCATTCGCCGTCGCCGGTCGCCGTCGTCGCTCTTCCGCCATCAAGAACCCCCGGAGTGAGTCCGCCTTGATCCCCTCGTGCTCCCCGTCCAAGCCGCGCGCGTTTTGGTGCACCGTAGCGCATTTTCGCGTGTCGCCGGCGAAGCTCCGCCGTGTCCGACGGCGGCGCCGCCGCTGCCGTCGTCGCCGGAGTCTCCCCTCCGCCCGATCTGTTCACGATCGTTAGATCGTGATCCCACGGTCCACGTCACCCGAGCCTTCAAGTCAAACAGGCGACTTACCGGTCAACCTTGACCGCTTTACAAAAAGGCCCTCCAAGTTTTGAAAATCAACCCGCGGTCCTAGCCAGTTCAACAATATTTCAAATTAACTCCTTTTTCTTGCGGTTTAGCCCCTGCAAGTTTTAAAATTTTGCCCGAGGTCCAAGTTTTGTCTTTTTACATGAAAACCCTCGTAGTTTAATACAAAATTATGTTTTAGCCCTCGGATTTTCGCAGTTAAGCCCCTGGAACTTTTAAAACTTTGCCAGCAAGTCCCTGAACCTTAGAAAAGCCATATCTTTTGCGTTTTAACTCCGATTTTAGTGATTCTCGCGCTCACGCGTTCGTTGTAACGCGTAGATTAGTTTTGTGCAGTTTTTTTTCTTCTGTTGGAAGTATTCCTTGATGATACCCGTTTGTACCTGAATGACATGAATTTTAATTACACTATTATTTATCGCTTGCAATAATATTGTTGGTCCCATTAAGGATTTCCTAGTCTCCTTTACCATACCTTGCAGCTTGGGGTACTTAATTAATTTTGATGGTAGATGATGCTAAGCTTGCTCAACTAGGATTGGTTAAATGAAACCCCTACTCTATGTTTCATTACTACCTTTTAATCAATTAATGGATAAGATCACATCTTTTAATTGGAACATGGAGAACCACCCAGGAAAACAGTACAACCATGGGTGCCATGTGGCTCTGGCTTTGACTGACTAATTAGGTGCTCTAGTTTATGGTAGCTTTACTCGGAAGGGGCATGGGGGGCGGCGGTTGACGGGGTATAGCTCGGTCCTCTTGAGCTGTGGGCTTTGGTAAGAGACAGACTTCATTAGGGAGGGTTATGCTTTGCTTCTGAACTGGAAACCTTAGCGGGCTATCATTTATTAGAGTGCTTTTGTAAAGGTCTCATAGTGAAACTCAGTATTCGGTCCACGTGGTGTGGGACGGGTGCATGCTTCGGCAATGGGAATCACGGCTTATGGTGAAAGTGTACAACCTCTGCAGAGTGTAAAACTGTTATAACAGCCGTGCTCACGGTCAAGAGCGGCCTGGACCCTTACATGATAATTTTACTTGAATACAATCTAAACTGTGGTTACCAGAATTTGTTGGGTTATGTCATTTATTTAATGGTGGTGGGTATATACTTATATTTGCTAGTAAATAGTTGCTTAATAAAACTTGACCAACTAAAAGTGCTTAATGCAGCTAGCCTTTCAGCTACCCACTTTATAAAGCCTTGCATGTCATTTATTTCCAAACTTTGCTGAGTACGACATGTACTCACACTTGTTGTTTATTTATATTGCATCGACCACACCCGGAATGCTGCTCAGATTGGGAGAATTTTGAGGATTTCACTGCTGATTTTGAGGAGTTCTAGGCGAGTCTCCCCCAGTCAACGCCTGTGGAGTTGGAGTCACTTTGGCTTCGTTAGATGAACGTTTATTTAAGTCTTCCGCTATGACATTTGTGTCAACTCTGAGATGGTAATAAATGCACTTTAATACTCTTTCATTATGCATGGTTATGGATATTCACTTGTGACGTCTATCATATGTGTGTAAACTGATCCTGGCGCACATATGAGATGCATTTGGTTTTGCCTTTAAAACCGGGTGTGACAGTAGTGTGGTTTGTGATGGTTTAATTCCAAGAGATTGACGTGTTGTTGCATTGTTTTGTGGAAGACATTCCTGTCCAGATCTTGATGAGGGCTTAAATCAGCATAGTATGTGAGTGTTTTTGCATGGTGCCCTCTGTGTTGTTCATTTGGCACTGTTCTTGCAATTTTTTGAGGTTTCTGGATACTCAAACACCATATGTATAAGTATGTGAATTACTTTGTTTTATTTCGATGGATTCCATCGACTTAGAATTTTGAATCTTGATAAACAACAAGCGTGAGTACATGCCGTACTCAGCAAAGTTTGGAAATAAATGACACGCAAGGCTTTATAAAGTGGGTAGCTGAAAGGCTAGCTGCATTAAGCACTTTTAGTTGGTCAAGTTTTATTAAGCAACTATTTACTAGCAAATATAAGTATATACCAACCACCATTAAATAAATGACATAACCCAACAAATTCTGGTAACCACAGTTTAGATCGTATTCAAGTAAAATTATCATGTAAGGGTCCAGGCCGCTGTTGACCGTGAGCACGGCTGTTATAACAGTTTTACACTCTGCAGAGGTTGTACACTTTCACCATAAGCCGTGATTCTCATTGCCGAAGCATGCACCCGTCCCACACCACGTGGACCGAATACTGAGTTTAACTATGAGACCTTTACAAAAGCACTCTAATAAATGATAGCCCGCTAAGGTTTCTAGTTCAGAAGCAAAGCATAACCCTCCCTAATGAGGTCTGTCTCTTACCAAAGCCCACGGCTCAAGAGGACCGAGCTATACCCCGTCAACAGCCGCCCCCCATGCCCCTTCCGAGTAAAGCTACCATAAACTAGAGCACCTAATTAGTCAGTCAAAGCCAGAGCCACATGGCACTCATGGTTGTACTGTTTTCCTGGGTGGTTCTCCATGTTCCAATTAAAAGATGTGATCTTATCCATTAATTGATTAAAAGGTAGTAATGGAACATAGAGTAGGGGTTTCATTTAACCAATCCCAGTTGAGCAAGCTAAGCATCATCTACCATCAAAATTAATCAAGTACCCCAAGCTGCAAGGTATGCTAAAGGAGACTAGGAAATCCTTAATGGGACCCACAATATTATTGCAAGCGATAAATAAACGGTGTAATTAAAATGCATGTCATTCAGGTACAAACGAGTATGATCAAGGAATACTTGCCTTCTTCCCAACCCTGCTGTTGCTCAAAGTCTTCAACGACCGGATCTTCAAAGCTCTCCTCGAACGGTACGTTTCCTATACGCATCACACATTCACATGCAAAGAAACAATACAATAAATAAGAAACAGTACACCAAACAATTCCAACAGAAGAAAACAACAGCACAAAACTAATCTACGCGTCACCACGAACGCGTGAGCGTGAGAATCACTAAAATCGGAGTTAAAATGCAAAAGATATGGCTTTTCTAAGGTTCAGGGACTTGTTGGCAAAGTTTTAAAAGTTCCAGGGGCTTAACTGCGAAAATCCGAGGGCTAAAACATAATTTTGTATTAAACTACGAGGGTTTTCATGTAAAAAGACAAAACTTGGACCTCGGGCGCAATTTTAAAACTTGCAGGGGCTAAACCGCAAGAAAAAGGACTTAATTTGAAATATTTTTGAACTGCTCAGGACCGCGGGTTGATTTTCAAATCTTGGAGGGCCTTTTTGCAAAATCTCCAGGTTGACCGGTATCTGACTGGTTGACTCGGAGCTGGGGCGGCTACGTTTCGTCGGATCCGGATCGGACGGTCACGATTGGATCGGGCAGGGGCTTCGCCGGCGAGGGGAGAAGAGCGGCGGCGCCGCTCGCGTCCACGGCGGAGCTTCGCCGGCGCACACGCGAAGTTGCGCTACGGGCCACCAAACACGACGGGACTAGGTCGAGGAGAGAGAGGGGGAGATGGCGAGTTCACCTGACCAGAGCAAGTTGAGGGAGGAGCTTTGCAGGCGGCCGGTCGACGACGAATGGTGGCGGCGGCGCTGAGATCGACGGCGAGCAATTTAGCGCGGTGTACGGCCAAAATCGGAGCCAAAGAATACGGGGGGTAGCTTCGGTACCTCCTTGCGAACCTCCAGACGTGCACCTTGGTGAGAAAGAGACAATGATGTAGGGTCGAGATGGCGGACTAGAGGGGGGTGAATAGTCCTTTCTAAAAATTATCGCGCCGGCTAACTGAATCAACAGCCGAATTAAAACTATCGGTCTATCCAAGACTACACCCCTCTATCTATGTTCACTAGCGCCTTATAAAAGATCCCAAATAAGCAAGAAGGTGCGAAGCTAGCATGAGCTCACCTAATCAATTCTAGGAGCAAGGTCACACAAACATATGCCACTAGTACTTCGCACACCGGGGAGCTCCTACACAACTAGTAAGCAAAAGCACAAAGCTCCTAAGCTCACTAGAAATGCTCAATGGATAAGACTACACAAGTTCAATCCAAAGGCTCAAATTACTTAGCTACACAAACTAAGCAAGGATACTAATTAAGCTACACAAGCTAATTAGTCACAAGATCACTACTTCTAGCTACACAAGCAAGAAGACAACTAGCAAGCTACACATGCCAACTAATTGTAAGAGCAACCACACAAGCACGAGATATATAAGATGTAAATACAATGCTTGTGATCAAGAAGTGCAAACCACCGAGAAGACTAGACAAGTTGACACGGTGATTTTTATCCCGAGGTTCACTTGTTTGCCACCAAGCTAGTCCTCGTTGTGTCGACCAACACCTCGATGGTTCTTGGGCAAAGCTCGCAAGCCGCTGGCAACTCCCGGGCACACCAAGACACCACTCGCAAGTGAGGTAACTCAATGACACGCTCCACTAGAGTTGCTCTTCGCGATCCCCGCGGGGTGAGCACAATCCCCCTCACAAATCCTTCTCCGGAGCACCGCACAATCTCCTTGCGTGCTTCAACGGAGCCTCAATCCACCAAGCCGTCTAAGAGGTGGCAACCTCCAAGAGTAACAAGAAAACCGACTTGCAACACGAACACCTAGTGCCACTTGATGCAATCTCTCAAAGCAATGCACTAGATTCGCACTCACTCGCAATGGATTCGCAATCTCGCATGAACAAGTGAGTTAGTGGACTCCCAAGGCAAGCACAACCATGGAAAACACATTCCCAAGGTGCTCAACCTTCTCCAAGGCCCGGGCACCCTTCTATTTATAGAGGGGAGGGGAAAACTAGCCGTTACACACTTTTCCCGAGCTCTAACGGCTACCTCGGACCGTCCGCGGTGCATTCCCGGACCGTCCGCCATTCAAAAAACTAGCCGGTGAGATCCAAACGGTCAAAAACTCGTCATCCGTGGACCGTCCGTAGTCACCCGCGGACCGTCCGACCCCTAGATCTCGAACCCCCCAAACCTTCTGTTAAAACCGGGCGATTTTACGGACTGTTTCGTGGACCGTACGCAGTATTCGCGGACCGTCCGCAGTAACCGCGGACCGTCCGCCACTCTATTTCCAGCACAGTCGACACTCGGTAAAACGCCCATAACTTTTAGCTCCGATGTCCAAATTAGGTGATCTTGGACTCTATGGAAAGCTCATTCAGAGGGCTATCCAACCCAACTGAATTTTTGATCCAAAACATTTTTGATCAAAGTAGAATTGCATACCAAGATCACCACAACCCATGGCCATCAACCAATTTCATCAACCGCTTTGCAAATGTGCCAACTCCATAAGTGTACCATCTTATGTGTGAGTGAGTTAGCATTTTCACAAACATTTCTCAAAGGGTTTTTCACTCTCTTCACCACGCCACTCGATCTTAGCAACATCGCAAAGTTAGATCTCTCGATATTTAGTACCAGCTGGTGTTTTGAGCTGGTACTAAATGGGTGGGCTAAGACTCCAGCCATTACTAAAATGCGACTTTTAGTACCAGCTGGTGTATTGAGCCGGTACTAAAATGGCTTCAGGGCTTTCAAGTTTAGACCCGGTACTAAAGTGGAGCCATTTTAGTACCGAGTCTTTTTATATCCGGCACTAAAGTTTATGAGGGACGTGGTTATTGATTTTCTATGTTTTGTTATGTTTTTAATGTTTATTAAATATTTTTGTAGAATAAAAATGGACGGCTGTGATTCGTTTAGAGTCTTACCTCCTAGAAGGTAATTAATTAATTGGAGTACCTTAGCATAGCCCATAAGCAAATATTGAGAGGCTATACTGCCACTGAATGAATTGTTCAGGAGATTGTTGGTATTGAAATACAAGCTTTGCTTACTGCCACTGAACGAATTGTTCAGGAGATTGCTGGTATTGTCATACAAGCTTTGCTTACCCATGGGTTTGTGAATACTAGATGACAGCACCTAATCATACCAAATCACAGTAATGGCTTATCAAAATTTTAAATTAGGCCAACTATGATCAGTTCAGACTAAAATTGCAATTCATTGGCATAGTATTATCGATACTATAATAGTGGAGGCAATAGGTCGAATACCTGGTGGGCATCTCCATCCCGGCATTCAAGCCCAGTCCATTGTCAATCAAAATGGGTTAGTTTGGATTCCCAGCAATCAAAATAGGTTGGTTTGGATTCCCACAAGTTGTTCGTCGACTTTCATCATGAATTCCCTTACCTTGCGACTTTGTTCCTCATCTTGTCCATGGTCTCAGAACCATGAGCATTTCTTATCTGTTTAAAATCAAATTAAACCCAAACACTGAGTTTGACTTCGTTCATATTGGGGAGGAACTCTAGCCCTGAAAAACCAATGGCGAATCTAGGGGGCTCGAGCCCCCCCCTCCTCAATTTTTAGTCAAATTAGACAATTCCACAGCCATGTATCACAAGGTAAATTAAATCTCTAGCTATTCTAAGCCTATGTTGAGGGGTTTGCAACCTAGGATGACAAGCAACAATTCAAGTTCTAGGTAAATAACTTTTACAAAGTAAATTGCTCAAAATAAAGACAATGAACAAACCACAAGAAAGTGACACAAATTTATCCCGTGGTGTCGATGACTTGCCGGTCACCCCTAGTCCACGTTGAGATGGATTCAATGTTCAACCGTTTCTCTATCAAGACTCCACTTGATCTCTAACCCGGTTAGAACCAAAGAACCGCTCCAAATCTCGATTCCACTAAAGTTGCTCTTCACCACTCCGGCGAGGTGAGCACAATGACCTCTCACACCAATCTTCCATGGCAACTTCACAATCTTCTTGAAGTGCTCGATGGAATCATAAGCTCCAAGCCGTCTAGGAGGCGGCAACCCCCAAGAGTAACAAATCAACCACGAGCTCAATGAAATCCTAGCGCCACAATGATCAAATCCTTGATGCAATGCACTAGAAGCTCTCAATCTCACAAAGAAATGCAACCTCAAAGCAAGTGAGTGAGAGAGGGGAGAACAAGGGCTCTAGAATGTGTATCAAGCTTTCCAAAGTGCCAAGAGACCCCCCATGCCCGCGGGGTGGGAGTATTTATAGCCCTCTTCTCAAAACTAGCCATTATGTGCAAACTCAGTTAAAAAACGTGCATCACGGACCGTCCGCCCGACAGTCTTGGACCGTCCGCGTTCAAATTACAACGGCTATAACATGCTGTCAGTTGTGTCAGAGATGACCGTTGGTGCCTGGCGGACCGTCCGCCAGCCAGCCGCGGACCGTCCGCCACCACGACGGACCGTCCGCCACCACGACGGACCGTCCGCCAGAGCAAGCCGGACAGTCTTCCCCACGGGAACCCCGGGAAATGCCTCTGTTAGATTTAAATCGGACCGTCCGTCCACATGGCACGGACAGTCCGCCAAACGATGCTCAGCACACCAAGTCAGTGCACGTGGGCCCACAAGTCAACACCAACCGCGGACCGTCCGCGACGGAACCGCGGACCGTCCGCCGTCCGTTCGGACCAGTCCGATTGGATTTTCCACAGGATTTTCTTTTTCTTTTTAACCCGAATTTCACGGACTCTCCGCCGTACCCCCGCGGACAGTCCGCCAGCCACGACTTGGCTGTTTTTTCAGCAGATTTGCAATGTGTCCATATCCATGTTAGTCACCACAAATTCTAAATGCACTGCATGCAATTCAAGGACCATTGTGGCACTAATATTTCACCGAACCAACGAAGTTGATCCATCTTGATAGTACGACTATCTAGCCTATCAACCCGGTCACATTTCATCCTCTAATCACCTCATGACCGGTCAAATTTAAAAGCCCTATCATATACCTTTGCCTTGAGCTTCCCATGATCCGTAGCACCCATGCTATCCATGATCCGTAACATTTGAAGCTCGTTGCAACTCTTGGGACTAACCTATCCTCATATTCTCAAATGAAATTGTTAGTCTACATGTGTTGTCATTAATTACCAAACTTAATTAGGGGCCTAGATGCCTTCACCATCAGAATGCACCATGCCTCTCATCTTCTCCCTGGACTTGAGCACCTCATAAACTTCCTTTAAGGTGAGTTCATCACGGCTAAAAAGTATGGTGTCACGAAAATTAGAATACGAATTTGGCAACGAACATAACAGTAAGAGACCTAAGTCCTCATTATCATACTTCACCTCCATCGACACTAGGTCGGCAACCAGCTTCTTGAAGTCAGCTATGTGGCTCATCACTGAATCTTCCTCCTTCATCTTTACAGTGAACAAGTTCATCATCATATGCATCTTACTGGTTAGATCCTTGGTCATACAGATCGATTCCAGTTTCAGCGATAGTTCTGTAGCAGTTTTCTGATTCAACACTTCCTGTAAAATATCATTATGAAGATGAAGTTGGATTAGGGTGAGCGCCTTCTGATCCTTGCGCTTCTCCTCGGGACTCCACTCGTCTTGCCTCTTGTCGAAATTATCCAGCGCCTCATCGTAGTCATAAGTCTGCTCTAGAATTCCCCGCTTCTTGACTTGCCATAGCGAGAACCGCGTGTTGTAGTCTAGCAGTGGAAGATCAAACTTTATCGACGTCGTCATGAATCCTAATCTGTAACCAGGGCTAGAATACGTCTGATACCACTTGTTATAAGCGACGGCGAATAACGATGATGTAAAACGAAATTAAACACAGCGGAGTACAAGATTTAACGTGGAAAACCCCTCCAAGGGGAAGGGAAAAAACCACGGGCACCAGCCAGCAATAATCTCACTATATCTCAAGAGTTGGGTTACAACGCCTACGGCGCCTTACAAGAGAATCAGTCTCCACAAATCCCCCCGCACTCCCCCTTTCGCTCAAGCCAGGCATTTATCGTAGATGTGAATTTGGAACATATCCAACAACGTGGCATATATCAACAACATTATTTTCAACAATACATTAAAAATGAAACCTCCAAGACCGAAAAACGATAGGCCAAATGAACCTTGCATATCAGATGCAGATTTTAGTGATCTCGCAGTACTTGACAATTCAACAGCATCGGTTGGAGCGATCTGGCACTAGTTGCTAGTACTGCTAGTTGTTATTTCCCCTGATTTTTTTGAGGATTTTATTTCCCCTGGTTTACTAGCAACTTGCACTACACAAGCTCTAATCAAGGCGATACGTCCGTTGGATAATGGGATCAGCATGCAACAAAAGTGCCCTTAGAGGAATCTATTTATTTATTCTCACCTAACGTGTAACTCGGCATTCAGCGCCGTTTGGCCAGACAAATATTTGTCCATTAGACAAGATATAAGAGCCAAGTTATATAATAGTAGTATATTACTTGTCTACATATTATTATAAGGTCAGTCTCAGTGGGAGTTTCATTGGGATTTCATAGCATTAAATATGATGATGTGACATAGGAGAGAGAAGGAAGAGTTTCATGGTTTGTGATGAAACTCCTTTGCTACAGTTATCTAGTTTGTGAACTAGGTATTCGTGTAGTGAAATTTTGTATTGAGACTGGCCTAAGGTCATTATTGTACTTAGTTTAAACAGTATATCAATCGTCGCGTACAGCAATTGGCGTTAGCTTGTCTATAGCAGTGGCGTCTTAATTCTTTTATTTGTTCGATATGCAGGCTTACCATCCTCTCGCGCCTCCATTAACTCGCTGATAGTGGGCCTTAGGCTAAACGCAGCGGCATACACAACGCGAAACGGCAGTATGGCTTTTGCGAAAAAACGCCTGCAGCGGCATGCTCGAAACGATACGACACGCGAGCCGAGGCCGTGCCGAGCGCCAAATCAAGCGTCGTAGCCCTCGGACGCTACGCCGCCACGGTGGATGTGGGGCCCGCGCGGTCAACCGCCCCGCCGCCCACCGCCCGCCGCCGCTGCTTGCCGCCCCACCGCCACCGCTGGATGCCGGGGAGGGAGGAGGGGCCCGCCGGAGTCCTTGACGAGGCGGTCGACGAGCGCTGTGCGGTCGCCGGATGGACGGAGAAGAGCCCCGCGACGCCGACCTCGCAGAGCACGTCGTTCCCCTCGATGGCGGCTACCCCGCCAGGGGCCGGCGACCGAAACAGGCCCCGGCGCGCCACGCCCACCCACTCTGCCATGGTGGCGGCGAGGCCTAGGAAGGATCTGAGGGAGAGCTCGTGGACGACGCCGGAGGTGGCCTTCATGTGGACGGAGGTGGAGATGGCGTCGGCGGTGGGGGCGTCCAGGAGCGTGCCGACTGGGACTGGGAGCGCATCGCGAAGGGGAGGCCGCCGCCACCGCACTGGCCTTGACACGGGAGCGGGCCTCCTTGTCGAGCTCGACGGAGGCCACCTGCCCGTCACCGCCGTCCTCCGCGGCAAGGAGCAGAACCGGTGGAGGCGACCGGAGGAGCTGGTGGAGGCGGGCGGAGGAGCCGGTAGAAGCGGGCGGAGGAGCTCGAACGGCCGAACGCTCGCGCACCGCCCCCGCGGCCGGCCGCCCCTGCCGCCGCGCACGGGCCGCCCTCCACGATCGCCGCGGGAAGCCGCTGTCCTCGGCACCTGGGCCGGCGGTGCGCGGCGGTGGAGCTCGGGGGAGGCGGAGAGGGCAAGACGGGGAGAGGCGGCCGGGCGGGCGGGACCAGGCGCCGTCGAGCCGCGTTGCCCCAGCGCCGGCCGCCGCCGCCCGCCGTCGATCCGCAGCTGCCGCGTCGCCCCAGTGCGGGCCGCCGCCACCCGTCGTCGATCCGCGGCCGCCGCGTTGCCCCAGCGCCCCGCCTCTGCTCCGCGCCGACGTCTTCTCGCCACGGCCGCTTCGCGCCGCTCCTTTCTGGCCGTCCACGGCGCCGTTGACCACGGCCTCCGCGACTCAGCCGCTGTCGCCGCGAGCAGTGCTCGCCTCGGCGGCGCCGGATCCACCGTCGTCGCAGAAGACGACGGCCGCTAAGTGGAGGGACAGAGGCCGCCCGCGGTGCCGCGCGTTGGAGGCCCGTCGCGAGGCCGCCGCTCACGCACGGGCTCTCCGCCGTTGGTGGCAGAGACGTTGACGCCGCCGCGGCGGAGACGACGAAGGAGGAAGAGAAGAGGCAGCCGAAGACGTTCCCGCCGCCGATACGGTCGATCGGGCGCGGCGACACGCCATCCCCGCTGACCACGTCGCCCGCCATGCCGCCACACTGTCCGCGCCACCCGCTTGGCCTCCACGCCGCCGCCACGCCGTCCGCGCCGCCCGCTTGGCCTCCACGCTCGCCGCCGCTCCATGCCGCTGATCCATGCTGCCCGCCGCGGGAGGGGGCGGCGCGGCGAAGCGCATGAAGGGGAGGCGAGCCGCGGCCGTCGCGCTGGGCTGCGTCGCCAACGTCGCCGCTCCGACCGCACACCGCCCGGCGAAGCAGGGGAGCCGCCGCGGAGAGGCGCAACCGACGGGAGTGGGTGAGCGACGGGGAGATGGAGAGAGAGAGAGTGAGTGAGGAGTGAGGTCGGTGAGAGAGAAAAGAAATATATCAAATATGGTTGGTAGTTGACATAGAGTGGAGATAGAGTACATCGAGTGCAGAGAAACCGGAACCGGACGGAATATTCTTTTGCAGTATGCGATTTGAGTACGACGAGCCGCAGGCTTACGACCAATCCAACAGAGCGATCTGCTTTTCCATTCCAGAAAGCTTACCGCAGTCTTGTTGTGGGCCCCATAGGCACATCGGAAGCCGTGAAGCGCTGGACGGAAGCTGCGACAAGCTCACCTCTCTTTTGTATCCTCTCTCTCCTCCGGGTCATTTTGTGGGGTGACGTGTTGGGCGATATCCCGGTTGTTGTACTGCTTTAGAGCAAGGCTAATAATACAGCCGAGCAGGAGGCTATATGTTGTTGCCACGTCACTTATAGCCAACTAAAAGCCCACTCATATAATAGGTTGGCTAAGAAACAAGCTCAACTATTAATACTTGGCCCACCATCTTCTCTCTTCTTCTCTCTCCTCCATGTAGGATTCAGCCTGCTTGTAGCCTGCTATTATACTTGCTCTTAGGCTGTTCACACTCACGTTACACTATTTTCTTCCTCTAAAAGGAATATTCTATAATTATCAAGATTCTTTACTCTATTCAAATTTCTTCCACGTATGTCTCTCATCTATCTCCTTTCCCTATACCAACTACCATATATTTTATTATTTTTCCATCCCTCACTTCTTTTTCCGTCGGCTCTCTCTCTCCCGCTCCCTCTCCTCCCTGCTCCCTCTCCCCATGCTCGGCAGCACCTCCCCGCTGGCCCGCCGCTCGCCCCATCCCCTCCCCTCCCTCCCTCCCTCCGACGGCGCCCTCGCCCCTCCCGAGATCAGAAATGATCTTCCCACCATTGTGCGGTGGGGTCATTGGCTGCATGGCGTGCGTGGGGGACGCTGGGCGCGTGCTGTGCTCGCGAGTGAGCGCTGGAACGTTTTAGCTGCTGTTTTTCATTCGTGCGCATGCTGGACGTCGCCAGGGACCTTTTTTGTTCGTGTCCGTGCCAGTATACTAAGGTGCGTTGACGCGAGCTGGGCGCCATGCATGGCAAGCGGAGAGCCAGAGTCCAACGAGGCCACGGCGAGCGGAGAATCGGAGTCTGGCAAGGCCACGACGACCGGACAGAGTCGCAGTTGAGCGAGGGAGGCTAGGTATGCGGCATGTTAGCCGAACGGGAGGGGCCCCAGTTTATAAATATTTGAAGTCACAAAAAAGTTTCCTTCGTGGTGCATGTTAAGAGATGGCAGTAATATCCAATGTATCAGCCTAATTGAAAAGCTCATCTATTGCCCTGTTTCACTAACACAGTACTCCCTCTGTCGTTCTAGAGTTTTTAGGAGACTAGCAAAAGACACATGTATCCCTTAGTTATTAGATGAAAAGTTGTATTGTCTTGTTGTTTTAATGACAATTATAAGTATCAATGAGCCAACTTGTGTTTATCTACAGTAACCCAAACTAACCACAGTAACTTCAAAAGTAATTAAAAACAATGGTTTAAGTATAAATTTTGAAGTATATATAGAATGTCGTATTACTGACGGAGGGGGTAGAAGATTATTTTATTACATGTACACAAGGGCCATAATGCATTACTAAATTACAATTTTGCTCCAGATATATATTTGAACAACACCAAATCCTAAAGTGATCCATATCCCTATGACAAACTACTAATAATTGTCATTTTGACGTGACAGCAACCAAAACTTTAGCATGTGGATTTGTTGACTAGTATGTCCAACGTGTGAACCATTTAGTCAAGGGTACTCTACAACGCAATATGAGTGGCGCTGCAGCCTGCAGGGGTCCGAATGCTTATATATACGCACCGTTCGTTTATGCCAAGCTCAAATGAGCTTTGTCACATTATAGATACAAAGATGGAGGTGCAGGTGCCTGAAGCTCTTATTTGCGGTGTCTTTACTCTTGGTCTAGGATTATTGCTTCACTTCATCTACAGGTGGAGGAACCCTCCCTGCAGCGGGAGGCTTCCTCCTGGTTCTTTGGGCATAACTATTGTTGGTGAAACATTCCAGTTCTTCAAGTCAAGCCCTTCTTTGGATATTGCCGACTTTTACAAGCTGAGGCTGAAAAGGTGAAAGATTGATTCCAGCTAAGTTATTATTTTAATTTTTATTATTAATATCTGAGCTTCTTTGTATGTATATGATACAATACATAGTAGATGAGTAACTAAATAAGTTAATTATATTAGTATGGTAATGAGCGGAGTCCTCAAGTTGAATTCATTTTTTGAGAGATGTTTTCCAATGATTGGAGAGGTATCCACCGGTACCTAAAACTACATAGTGTAAATCAATGGTTGATCCTACTATTTTTGGTACATGATTCCATGATTTTGGTAGCTCTGTGTACATCTATTTAGGTAGGTACTCTCTTTGTTTCCACCGTCCGATTTCTCGGAACAGATGGCACTAATTATTTCCAGTCATTTTAAAATTCCTATGCTCTAATCATGGAAGAGATGGAAGGTCTATTTTCTACTGGTGTTTGTACAATGCATTATCTCTTAAGCGTCTCTTAGCAAGTTGAAGTTCTCATTAATTTTGCATGGGCATACGAATGGATTAATTTTGCCAAGACCTAGTCGTACCCAAGCCACGCATCACTGCTGAAAAAAAAAACAATCCAGACGTCTATAGTGTCACCCATTTTAAAGAAGCTAGAATTCACTAGACCAACTGCCCGTGAAAGGTGTTGACACAAAAACTCATTGCCATTCCCATTATATATTTTTAGTTCTTTTTCGGGAGGAACCATTATATATCTTTATGGTGATGTTGCCGAAATGTATCAGTAACTTACACAATTCTCGTCCCTACAATTATCATTCTTTCAATTGTTGGGTCCTGATCAACTAGTGCAAACAAGGAACAAACATATAAGACACTGACACATTAAGTGTTTGACTTATCTATTATTTTTCTATAATATAAAATCTGGTACTTATTTTAAAGAATATTACTCTGTGTATTTAGTTTATCATGCTATATTAATTACTAGAACCATATCATCTCTTTCAAAGGTATGGCCCTCTCTTCAAGACCAGCTTGATGGGGAAACATGTAATTGTCTCCATGGACATGGAGACCAACCGTTTTATATTCCGGCACGAAGACAAACTGTTCAAATCATGGTACCCTAGCACGATGAGAAGCATATTTGGCAAGAAAACCATGGCAGACATGGGTTCCATACACAAGTATGTGCGAAGCATTGGAGTTCCCACCTTTACTCCTCAAAACATGAAGGAATCGTTCATATTTGAAATGGAGAAAACTATCACAGAGTCCCTTAGAAGATGGGCCACTAATCCTAGTATTGAGGTGAAGCAGTCCCTAAAAAATGTAAGTTTCTTACTTACAACATGTTTCCTAATATCAATATGTGTGGCCGCTAGCCCATGCTAGCCAGGTAATCCCTCTCACTTGACAATCAAATATGCATCATCAACATTCAAAAGAACACTATTGGGGAATAACACTATACACCAGTTTCACACCAGAACTGATTTTGGAAGCGGGTTGTGAAACACACCATCAATACATAATTCTCTTAAAATAGTAGGGGTGCATAGAGCATCACTACCGGCTGATGTGTACATGGACAGGGAGTACAAATCATGTTGTCTATAGGACAATAGATTCTGTATGCGACAATAATATAAGGAATGACCATATCGCCTTAAGGGCTTCTACTCAGGCTCAGCCTCAACTTCGTGCTTAATGCTATACGCACAAGATACTTTGTGCACCAAACAGGCTTCCTAAACGCCGTGCTCATTGCATTAAAGGATACAATCATATTAGGACTTGCAGCATATCTTCTGTACTTCCATAGTTTAATAACTAAATTGCAAATAACCTAATTGGCTTTGCACACTATTTCTAGAATCATGTTCCTTATCAGAGGTAACAATTTTTTGTGGTCCTGGAATTCTTGAATCATCATTAAACGAAAGTTATCTCCTCCATCATGCACGTACGGGTAGAGAAGTGACCTTTTGTCCTGGTTAGGGCATGTACAATGCCGAGACGACCTCATCTTTTTGCCGCAACCGATGCAAAATTTGCCATCGTATCCACGATTAAATGATGAGAGAGAGCAGGGTCGTCGTTTCGCGAGATGACGGCCGCGGCCCGTGCTCCGAGGACAAAGCGACGGGTCTGTGGGTGTTGTAGGGTCCATCTTCTCCCGACGACGATAAGCTTTCATCCCATGCGGCTGGGTGATTTTTGGCACGAGGAAACGGTGATGGAGGCAAATGCTTCCCTTGCAGTACCGGAGCAAACACGCCGGCACCAGCAAGCAGGATCCGGAAGGGCGTACCAGCATCTTCTAGTTCAGGCATCTGCTTCCGCATCCCACGACAACCTCAGCTGTATCAACACCCCCTCCTCCTATGATTTTTTTAATTTTAACCATTTTTCAAATATATTTTAAAAAAATCTGCCCCAAACTTTATTTACACCCGGTGACCCTTTTGGTCGCGCCAAAATGACTGGCGCGACCAAACAAGGCTGCCGCGCCAAAGCATGTGGCACGACAAGCCTGCCACCATGGCACAGTGCGCTACGACAGTGCGCCACAGCCCGCCAGCTTGGCACGGGCGCTGCCGCACCACATGCTCCGGCACGACAGGCTTGTCGCGCCAGGCGGGGTGGCGCGGCAGCTGCAACATACAGGCCGCGGCGCAGCCTCCCCTCTCTCCCCTCACTTCTTCTTGGTCCAGCCCTCGCCCGCCCGTGAGCTCCTCCGCCGCCGGCCAGCGTTCCGCCCCCAGATCCCCCCAAAATCCACTGTTTGTTGGGGGGGAGGGGTGGGGCGAATCGATCCCCACGTCATTCCGAAGGTATTCCCCCACTTTTTTTCATGTTTCACCGTAGGATTTGGTAGATATTGCATAGTTTTGGTGGGTTAGGGTTAGGTTGGATTTCGAAATTTGTATGAACTAGATGTTTGTTTTGATGGATCAGATGCTTATTTGGTACGTAGTGAAGTCTCTGCCCGTGATTGTGACGTGTAGAATTAGTTGCATGTTTGGATTTTTGCATGTACCTATCAACTAATTCAAAAATCGAAGCATGGAACTGATTCTGGTACATTCAAAAATCGAAGCATGCAACTAATTCTACACGTCACAATCGCGGGCAGAGACTTCACTACATACAAAATAAGCATCCGATCCATGAAGGAAAAAAAATCTAGTTCATACAAATTTCAAAATCCAATCCTAACCCTAACCCACCAGGACTACTAGATATCTACCGAATCCTACGGTGAAACATGCAAAAAATTGGGGGAATACCTTCGGGACGTCGTGGAGATCGATTCCCCCCACTTTTCCCCCACCAAAACGGTGGATTTGGAGGGGATCTAGAGGAGGAACGGCGGCCGCCGGCGGAGCTCCTCCCGGGCGTGCGCGCGTCTGGAGGAAGAAGAAGTGAGGGGAGAGAGAGGGGAGGCCGCGGCGCGGCCTGTATATTCCCATTGTCGCGCCACTCCGCCTGGCGCGATAAGCCTATTGTGCCGGCGCATGTGGCGCGGCAGCTCCCGTGCTAAGTTGGCACCCGTCTGCGCGTTGTGCCACGATGGCAGGCTTGCCGCGCCATATTTATTGGCGCGGCAGCCTTGTTTGGTCGCGCCATGAGTTTTGGCGCGTCCAGAAGGGTCACCGAGTGTAAATAAAGTTTGGGACGGTTTTTTAAAAAAAATATTCTTTAAGTATTGGTTAAAATTGAAAAAAAAATCGTCCTTCCGGCCTCTCGCTTTCCGTCCCCGCCGCGGACCTCTCCTGCGCCAGGCTGAGGGCAGCATAACACCATGCCCTGCTGCTCTAGGCAGGGCACCGTTTTTCCCAACGCAAGCCCAGAGAGAGAGAGAGAGTGAGAGAGACATGGGACAGAGAGTGCGAGTACAAGACTACACTCAAGAGAACAGAGACAGAAGTAGAGAACGAGCTGAGAGCCAGACCTCGAGTAGAGAAAAGAGATAGGACCGTGTAGAAGAAAGAGATAAGGGGCATTCTGGTCTTTTCATCTAAATTTTCCTCTCTCTCATTTTGTTTTTAATAACTCTAGCTTGAATCTGAGATTGTTTGATGTTTCAGACTCTGCAATATTTCCTTGTTCATTCTATTGAGGTTCTTTTTTTTTTGACTGAACCGATAGCGAAGGCCCCTACCTCTTTTATATATATATATATATATATATATATATATATATATATATATGAAAGGATTATATACAACTTATGTACATGTTACACGGCCTAAGGCCCAAATGAAAAAAAGAGATAGATAGTTACAGATTCCTACTCAGCCAGTCATCTAACACGTGAATCTTGGTCTTGCTCGGAGAGAGACCAAACACAATTGTTCTTTAAAAATTACCCTCCAGCTGGCAAAGGATTTCAAACCACCATCAAAGGTTATATTATTTCGATGTGTCCATAGGGCCCAACAAGCTATGATCACTAGCTCCATGAAAATTGATGAAGCAAAGACTTGTCACACCTGAATAATCATGTCTAGCAGAGGCAAAGTAGTATCCCAGTGGATGCCAATGAAAATCCAACAAGCCTGACTGAAAGAGCAGTAAAAAAACAGGTGCAGGAGCAACTCTTCTGAATCTTCTATGTATTGCACACAAGAATAACGGTCAAGTCTCATATATTTTCTCCTCAAAATATTTCTGGTGTTGAGTCTGTCATATTCCTTGTATTTACTGATATAAATATATATTATATTTATATTTCTCTAAGTAATTCATGTGATTTATTTAAATATATGATGCATTCTTTTATGCAACCATCAAAATGGCTACAAAGATCAATTTCATACTTGATCACCATAAACTATGTATTCATAAATGAACTAAATAGTTTATATATAGTCTAACTACCCCGCTTATAGCCTTCTAACTACCCTACCTACACAACACATGTGACTTCATGTTGGATGTTTTCTCTTTATAGTAACCCGTGGAATACCTCTTAGTCTCGGGTGGTGGCTCAATCCGGAACTAAAGGGGTTTTAGTCCCGGTTGAAGCCACCAACCTGAACTAAAGAGTCTTCTACGGGTTACTATAAAGGGAAAACATCCCACTGGAAGTCATTGTATAGGCTGGGTCATTAGGAGACTATAAGCGAGGCAAGACAAGAGGTTATGGGTTCGAATCTGCGGAGGGGACATGGCATTATCGTAGTATCGTCTGTTGTGGGGTGAGGCCATGTCAACCGTTAAAGAAGGGAGAACAAACTAATCTTACCCATTTGTGTTATGGTTTCCTAGTGTATGACCTATAGTCTCGCGCGTTGCTTCCTTACCATCCCACCAATATGCATCATATGTGACTGAGTGGGATGTGCTTTTCTTTTGAAGTAACCTGTGGAGGTCCATTTAGTACCGGTTAGTAGCACTAGCCGGTACTAAATGTCACACTTTAGTATTGGCTAGTGTTACCAACGAGCACTAAAATGATCTAAATAGTTTATATATAGTCAAATAGACAACCTACTGTATAAGTTGTCTATTTATCTGTCTATGTATGATGTGGTAAATCAAATAGACACCAAATGTCTAAATTATTGTACATGCCCTTACCAACCCGTTTTAATCTGGGTTTTGGGAACCGGGACAAGCAACCTTAGTCCGGGCCTTTAGTCCTTGTTCATCTACCCGAGATTAAAAGCCTGCAGTGTTTAAAAAATATTGTGCCCATGGGATTCAAACCCATAGCCTCTTGCCTTGCCCCGCTTATAGCCTTCTAACCACCCTACCTACACAACACATGTGACTTCATGTTGGATGTTTTCTCTTTATAGTAACCCGTGGAATACCTCTTAGTCTAGGGTGGTGGCTCAATCCGGAACTAAAGGGGTTTTAGTCCCGGTTGAAGCCACCAACCTAGACTAAAGAGCCTTTCACTACTACACATATCAACATCACAAACGGCCGATCACAAACTGTTTTGCAAAACCGTTTGTGATGAGGGGCATCACAAACGGTTTTAGTAAAACCGTTTGTGATGTTGGGACATCACAAACGGTTTGTAGCAAAAACCGTTTGTGATGGGGGTCATCACAAACGGTTCGTAATACGAACCCTTTGTGATGCCCCTTATCACAAACGGTTTTTCAAACCCTTTGTGATGATGTGTATGGTACACGTTAAAACCACATTTTGAACTAGTAAATCAATTCAAATCAAAAAGTGTTGAACTATAAAGTTGTATGCCTTACTAATATGTAGAAATTTTATTTTGGTCATTTCTTCATTCGACAAATTCATATGAATATTGTTCATAAAATCCATCTCTCTCATAGAGTTTCTTAAAACTACAAGAGAGACCTATAAGATTTGTGAACAATGTTACTCTCACTACATCGGATGAAAAATGACATATACAAAAGTTGTAGATCTTCAGAAGTCATACAACTTTGTAGTTTATAACTTTTTAATTTAAATTTGTTTTACTAATGAAAAGTAAGTTTGTAGTTCTCAAAATTTAAAATTTGAGTTTTTTCAAACGACCTCGGATGAAAAAATGGTCAACATAAAAGTTGTAGATCTCAACAAGTCATGAAACATTGTAGTTGACAACTTTGTCATTTGAAGTCATCTAGTTAGCTAGATCTAAGTTTGAATGTTCTCAAATTTAAAATTCAAATTTTCTAAACAGCCTCGGATGAAAAAACGGTCAACATGAAAGTTGTAGATTTTGAAAAGTTAGGAAACTTTGTAGTTCAACACTCTTTGATTTGAAGTCGTTTAGGGCCTCAAACAAGTAATTTAAACTCAGTTTGGTATAATATGATAAGAATCGAAACGGCATCTAATCATAGATGACGGAGTGGTGCAGTGGTAGAGGAGGCTACGCGCGAAGGAGAGGTCACAAGTTCGAACCTGGCCAGGCGCGTAGTGCGCAATCTGCGCGCGAAAATGGCGCGACTTGCCAAAAATTGGCTTGGGTGGCTGGTGGCCTTTCCAAATGAAAATAAAATTTTTCCCTATTGTTTTCGTATTTTTTGGGGTTTGTTTCGGATGCAGGACATCACAAACGGTTTGTGATGGGGGTATCCCCGAGCATCACAAACGATATGTCACAAACGGTTCCCAAAACCGTTTGTGATGAGGGGTTTGGAACCGTTTGTGATGTTGATGGCTGGAGTAGTGTTCTACGGGTTACTATAAAGGGAAAACATCCCTCTTGAAGTCATTGTATAGGCTGGGTCATTAGGAGACTATAAGCGAGGCAAGGCAAGAGGTTATGGGTTCGAATCTGTGGAGGGGACATGGCATTATCATAGTATCGTCTGTTGTGGGGTGAGGCCATGTCAACCCTTAAACAGGGGAGAACAAACTACTCTTACCCATTTGTGTTATGGTTTCCCAGTGTATGACCTGTAGTCTCGCGCGTTGCTTACTTACCATCCCACCTATATGCATCATATGTGACGGAGTGGGATGTGCTTTTCTTTTGAAGTAACCTGTGGAGGTCCATTTAGTACCGGCTAGTAGCACTAGCCGGTACTAAATGTCACACTTTAGTATCGGCTAGTGTTACCAACGGGTACTAAAATGCCTCCAGGGGCTCCGTGCCACTTTAGTTCCGAGTTTTTTCATGCCCTGTACTAAATGCAGTGGACGAATGTGTGTTTTTAGTAGTGCTAGTTTACTGGTATTGCGATAATTTTGTTTTTTGTAAAAAAGTGTATTAAAAAACGCAATCTGCGCGCGAAAATGGCGCGACTTGCCAAAAATTGGCTTGGGTGGCTGGTGGCCTTTCCAAATGAAAATAAAATTTTTCCCTATTGTTTTCGTATTTTTTGGGGTTTGTTTCGGATGCAGGACATCACAAACGGTTTGTGATGGGGGTATCCCCGAGCATCACAAACGATATGTCACAAACGGTTCCCAAAACCGTTTGTGATGAGGGGTTTGGAACCGTTTGTGATGTTGATGGCTGGAGTAGTGTTCTACGGGTTACTATAAAGGGAAAACATCCCTCTTGAAGTCATTGTATAGGCTGGGTCATTAGGAGACTATAAGCGAGGCAAGGCAAGAGGTTATGGGTTCGAATCTGTGGAGGGGACATGGCATTATCATAGTATCGTCTGTTGTGGGGTGAGGCCATGTCAACCCTTAAACAGGGGAGAACAAACTACTCTTACCCATTTGTGTTATGGTTTCCCAGTGTATGACCTGTAGTCTCGCGTGTTGCTTACTTACCATCCCACCTATATGCATCATATGTGACGGAGTGGGATGTGCTTTTCTTTTGAAGTAACCTGTGGAGGTCCATTTAGTACCGGCTAGTAGCACTAGCCGGTACTAAATGTCACACTTTAGTATCGGCTAGTGTTACCAACGGGTACTAAAATGCCTCCAGGGGCTCCGTGCCACTTTAGTTCCGAGTTTTTTCATGCCCTGTACTAAATGCAGTGGACGAATGTGTGTTTTTAGTAGTGCTAGTTTACTGGTATTGCAATAATTTTGTTTTTTGTAAAAAAGTGTATTAAAAAATATTTGATGTTATTATGTGGTTAAGCTTCATTGCAGCGGTATTGCTCCAGTTTATGTTAATGTCATTTCTTATGTTTAATTGCCGCAGATGATGGCTGATCTTATAATCCAGAAACTTGTTGGCCTGGATCCCAAAAGCACAGGGTCAAAGGAGTTGAAAAAAAATATTGAATTATTCTTCAAAGGCGTGATATCCTTCCCGCTTCTGGTTCCGGGGACAAATTTCTATCAAGCCATGCAGGTGTGTGCATATGGTGTCACTGTAATTTAATTTATATCTAGGTTCATCGTGACTATTGTTACTACAAATAGTTCTGTATACATTGGAACCCACATTTAGGCCCTGGCCCATTTCGGAGAAAGGATTTCCGTAGGAACACGTACGTAGAGGAAAACCTGACAAACGGAAGATACTATAGGCCGTGTTTCTTTGGGGGTGGAAATATTTTTCCACCTCCTTTGACCAATAATTAAGGGTATTAAATAAAGTCAGTTTACAAAATTATCTTCACAACATTGAACTATTTCGCGAGACCTATCTAATGAGGTCTTTGACTGCACGATTAGAGGATGGTCACTGTAGCATTACTGTAGCAAAACATGGATTAATTAGGCTTATTAGATTCGTCGCGCAAAGTTAGACTCATCCCTACATGGGTTTTGCAAATAGATTACATTTAGTACTCCATGCATACAAGATTCCCTTTGGAAAAAAATTTTCTGGTTGGAAAGAAATACAGCCATAGATGAGCAGAACATCGTCTGGAGTCAAGGAAACGTACTTGTGAACCCTTACAAGGAACAATATGTAGGAACAACATGATATTGGTGACTAGGTCTAGCTTTCAGTTTCTTACGCAAGCCAGGCACCTCGAGAACGATGAGGAGATGTTGGCATGTACACAGCAACCGTCAGTTTCTTACGCAAGCAGGCCATGTTTCTTTGGTTTTGGAAAAAAAATTTGAAAGGGAATCTTACATGTATGGAGTATTAAATGAAGTCTATTTGCAAAACCTTTTTAAAGATGAGTGTGACTTTGCGTGACGAATCTAATGAGCCTAATTAGTCCATAATTTACTACAGTAATGCTACAATAACTATCTTCTAATCGTGCGGTCAACGACCTCATTAGATAGGTCCCGCGAATTAATCCGGAGTTGTGAATGTAGTTTTGTAAACTGACTTTATTTAATATCCTTAATTAGTAGTCAAATGGGGTGGAAAAATTTCCACCCCAAAGAAACACGTCCTAGAACGATGAGATGTCGGCATGTACACAACAATCGTATACCGGGTGTAAAAATGGGGTGCCATCGGGGACCCTTTAGCACCGGTTGGTAACACCAACACGAGCTAAAGGTGCTCCTCCCTTTAGCACCGGGTCGTAACACCACCTTTAGCACTGGGTGGTGTTACGACCCGGCGCTAAAGGCCCTTTAGTACCGATTGGTAAATACGACCCGGTGCTAAAGAGAGAGTCACATGCTACTTAAAAGGAGCGCATCTTCTATCCTATCACATGCGCTGCGTAGGTGAGATGGTTAGGTGGGTACACGTGAGCCAAGAGATAGTTCGAATCTCCGTAGCGACGCGTTCAAGTCCCCACAACTATGCATATTTTCTCTATCAGTGGACACCTTTAGCATCGGTTATTTGATAAGGGGTTTTCCAACCGGTGCCAAAGCAACGTTCTCCGGTAGTGAATAGGTTGTGTTTCTTAATAATTCTATACCATAATAGCTAGTTATTAGATATATAAGACTACACATATGCTTGAGGTCATATCTATAAAACAATGTATCTTGACCAAGTAGCCACCATATATGTACTGACAAACCCGTGCTAGTAGAAGAACTCATATTCGTCCTAGTACATT
Organism: Echinochloa phyllopogon; assembly: GCA_033239725.1. Lineage (NCBI taxonomy): Eukaryota > Viridiplantae > Streptophyta > Magnoliopsida > Poales > Poaceae > Echinochloa > Echinochloa phyllopogon. Next base: position 32,569,874 of record BTCW01000008.1, on the reverse strand, counting down.
TAATACCAGACATAAAAGACCCGGTAATAGAGGTGATACATTTAATACCGGACATAAAAGTCCCGGTACTAGAGGTGGTACTAGAAAAACTCACATTCGTCCAAGTACATTTAATATCGGATCTAAACTTGGAAAGCCTCAGGAACCATTTTTTGTACTGGTCAATAACACCAGCCATTAGTTTTTTTGTACTGGTCAATAACACCAGCCATTACTAAAGTGTGACATTTAGTATCGGATGGTGTCTTGACCCGGTACAAAATAGACCTCCATGGGTTAGTTCAAAAGGAAATCACTCCCACTTAGTTAACACAAAACTCGAGGTCATGGGTTCAAATCCTCGCTGCCACACATGTGTATTTAGGCGTAGAAAAATCGCATGACTTGTGACTCCCGACAGGTTGTACACATTTTTCTTTTTTTTGGCGCAAACCAGCAAACCCCTCTCTTTGATACTGATGAAGATTTTTCTAGTAGTGACGTATGTTCGCGAACTGATGACTTTGATATACTCCATCCGTCCCACAATATAAGCATTTGTTGACTTTTAGACATAACATTTGACCATCCGTTTTATTCAAAAAATTTTATAAAAATATAAAACAAATAAGTCACACTTGAAGTATACCTAGTGATAAAACAAGTCATAACAAAATAAATAATATATTTATAAAATTTTTGAATAAGACGGATGGTTAAACGTGATACACGAAAATCGAAGAATGCTTATATTATGGGATGGAGTGAGAGTGTCACACCCCAAATTTTCTAAATTTGGGATGTGAATAAATAATATAAATAAACACAATGATTAAAACAACATATATAAAATATATATATAAAATTTATAAAGTTTATAAAATTTTATAAAATTTGGAATGAATCTGTTTAATTTATAAAATTTTTCCAAGGTTCAAATAATTAACAAGGAATATAATATAAGTATATGTATTCTAATTTCAAAACAATATATGTTTATAACACCCTAAAATTCATCACAATTAAATTTAAGCAACCCTATGAATTTTCTAAGATTTATTAAAGCTTAAATAAATTTTCTGAGAATTAATTGGAGTTTCTAGCCTTTTTATCAATTTAAATATCACATTAAATAATTATTTTAGTCAAAATAAGTTTTTGTTGCATTCATGCTGTTGCATATATTTTTGGTTGCTGGTAAATCAAGTTGGAATTTAAATCTTGTTTAAATTCGAATTTGATTTGCTATTGTTTGAGTTTTCGAAAAAGAAAAAGAAATTAAATAGGTTGAGTTAGATTGGGCTCTGAACTCTTTTGCTAAGTCTACATTTCACCCCTGAACTTTCGGCCCAGTCCAGGTTTAGTCCCTCTTTTTCTTTTCTATTTTCCTCCCGGGCCGTTTCCTTTTCCCTTTTTCCCCGGCCCATTCTCCTCTGTTGGCCCAGCCCAAGTTAGCCAACCAGACTTTTCCTCTCGCTCGTTATTTCTCCCCGGGCCGATCCCTTTTCCTTTTCCTCGGCCGGCCCGTTTCTTCACTTTCGGCCCACTTCGGCCCGTCCCACTTTACTCCCCCGTCGTTCTCTCTCTAGGTCACCGACAGGTGGGCCCCCCCTGTCGGAGTCTTCTTCCCCGACGCGGACTCTGCTCAGAGTTCGAGCGCCGCCCGATTCGCCGCGCCGAATCCCTCTCCGTCACGCACGCCTGCCTTGGTCCCCGGCCTACTTAAAGAGCACATCGGCCGCGGTCTCTACCCATCGAAATCGACCGAGTTCGCACACCCGAGCCGCCGCCGTCGAGTTTTGAGCCGCCATAGCCGTCGTCCGCCATAGTCGTCGATTCACCGTTGTCGTTGCTCGTCGTGGAGGTTCAAGGCCGCCAGGAGTTTCATCTCGCCGTCGCGCGCCGAATCCGCAGCTTCTCGTCGAAGTTCGGCCGCCATAGCTTCTGGTTTGTGTTAACCCGAGCGCCGCCGCCGCCGTGTTCGTCGCCGGGCATCGTCGTCGCTCTTCCCCTCGTCGAGAACCAACCCTGTGAGTTCGCCTTTATCCCCCCTTGCTTCCCGTCCAATTCCCGTCGCGATTGGTGCACCGTAGCCTTAGATCGGGGTTACGCCGGCGTAGCTCCGCCGCGTCCGCTGGCGGCGCCGCCGCGTCCGTCGTCGTCGTCGTTTTCTCATCCGCCCGATCTGATGTAGGCCGACCGATCGCCATCCTACGGCTCTCATTAGGTCGAGCAGCCAAGTCAACCCGAGCATACCGGTCAGCGCAGTGACATTTGCTTAAGAGCCCCTGAAGATTTCTTTAATCAACCCGCAGTCCAATTTAATTCGAAAATAATTACGAATAAGTCCTTTTTCTTCTGTTTTAGCCCCTGGAACTTTTAAAACGTTGCAAACAAGTCCCTAAACCTTAGAAAAATCATATCTTTCACGTTTTAACCCCGTTTTAATCCGTTCTTGTTGCGTTAGCTTCGTATCAACTTAAACTACGCGTTAGTACTGTTATTTACCATGATAAATATTTCTGAATTTTATTTCACATTAATTTAATTAAAGGCTAGTTTAATGTGTTTTTCTAAATTAAAATATAATTAAGGGTTTCAACCCGGTTTTCCTGTCAACTATGAATTTGATTAATGTTATTCAGTGAGTTTTATAAATAAAAGATGATAGGTTACAAATATTTTGGTTTCATAAATAATATTAATATGATTATTGTGTTGATAACTAGCTTTTCTAAATTAAAACCAAATTAGAGTTATACTTCGAGTTTTTTTTATAAATGAAAGTTAACTTGATTAATAAATTCATAATCTTTCTAATTAAAATTTAATTAAGTTCTTCGTAAACTTATGTTAACTTGATTAATGTTTATGACCACTAGTTTTCTAATTTAAAAGCTAATTAAAGTTAAAACTTCGGTTTTATAAAATAAATATTAATCTGATTAATATCAATAAAAATATGTTTTAATGATAATATGACTAGTTTAACTAGAGTTATAAAGTTATTTGATTTGATAAACATGTTCCTTTAATTAAAGCCAACTTAGAAGTTTCACTTCCAAGTAATTTGATTAATAAACCTCCAATGTGACTTGTTCTAGTGTTCTCGTTTTGCTTATTAAGTATCTACCTATTAAGTTTTCTCTATAAAATATGATTAAGTAATATTTCAGATTTTAATAAGCTTATGTAAAATTGGTTAATGAGTATTAAACTAGTTTTCAAACTAAAAGGTGTTTAGCGTCAAACTTAATGCTCTCTTAAATGAGTATTAATTTGTGTGAATGTCAACATAAATGTGTTTTATCAATAATATTGATTAATTCAACATGGTCAATAAAAGTTAATCAATTAGATGCTCACATCTGTTTTTAATACTAAAGTTATGTGTTTAATTACATAATGTCTACAAAAAAAAAATAGTTATAAATAAAATACATTCTTGGTTTCACATATTTAAATATAATTAAATCAATTTCCAGGAAATAATCTTTTATATATGGTTTTATCAAATTAAAATTTATAAGCGTATAGTGTCTCCTTTCATAATCTAAAGTCTTCCGCTAGTTTTAAGTTTTTCAATCGTGGTTCTGTTTTCAGCCTTTCCTATGCCTCTAAACCCAATCCTGTTAGTGCACCCTACGTTTCTCACTTAGTCCCTATTCTGTTTTGCCAATCAATCTGTCTCCAACATCTATCGCATCCTATAAATTCATCGGCCAGTGTTCCAATGTCCGCAACACTCTTTTCTGCAATCCTGTCGCTAGTTCATCTTTTCTGAGCCATATCACTAAGTTTGAGTATAGATCTTTTCTTACGTTGTGGTTTCTCTGCAAATCAATATTATTTTAATTTTTAACTTTATATTGCTTCAATGATATGGTGTGAGTTACTATGTCATTGTATTGTAATATAAAATTAAATTATTAAAGTAATATATTGTTGTTTGAGATCCTCGTATTCGTAAATCCTCTGTACATATGATATTCCTTGTGCCAATTAAAGCTCTGCCTTGGAACCTTTGTATCTTTCTTTTCCTCTCTGATCTTCGTGATCCTTAGGTTCTCGTAACCATAGTATCGAGCCTTATCCGTTAGTGCGTTCTTTTAAAGCTTTTCTTTTTGATTGGTGTATTGTTCTTAATTGTATATTGTTTGTTTGCTTGTTTAGCTTCTGCTTGTGTTCGATGATTGCTGCGAGTAGACGGAACGTTGTTCAAATGAAGAAGACTTCGAAGAGAATCTGAGCAGCTATACTTTGGAGAAAGGCAAGTGTATTATGTCATGCAAATGTCCTAATAATTATTAATTTCACCACCCCTGCATGTGTCTTAATCTGATGGGTTCCTATTTAAGGATTTACCTAGCCACTATATTTTTCCCCGTCCCTGAAACTGGGTTACTTAATTAATTTTGATGGTAGATGATGCTTAGTTTGCTCAACTGGGATTGGTTAATTGAACCCCTACTCTATGTTCCATATATTCTTTTTAATAATTAATTGGCAAGATCATATCTTTTAATCGGAACATGGAGAACCACCCAGGAAAACAGTGCAACCATAAGTACTATATGGCTCTGGTCTTGGCTGATTAATTAGAGACTTTAGTGGATGGTAACCTTACCCGAAAGGGGCATGGGGGGCGGCGAGTTGACGGGGTATAGCTCGGTCCTCTTGAGCTGTGGGCTTTGGTAAGAGACATACCTCATTAGGGAGGGTTATACTTTGCTTCGGAACCGGAAACCTTAGCGGGTTACTATTTACTAAGGAATCTTTGTAAAGGCCTCGTAGCGTCCCTATGCGGTCACACCTCGGTAGTGTGATTTAAGAGGATTGGCCCCCTCGGCATGGTTGGGTTTAAAGTTCTTTTGAACTTTTACGCGGCTTATGGTGAAAGTGTACAACCTCTGCAGAGTGTAAAACTGTTATAACAGCCGTGCTCACGGTCAAGAGCGGCCTGGACCCTTACATGATAATCATACTTGAACAAGATCTAAATCGTGGTTACTTGAGTTATGTTGGGAATATGACATTCATTAATTTGTGGGTGGTATATACTTTCATTTGCTAGTAAATAGATGCTTAATAAAACTTGACCAACTAAAAGTGCTTACTGCAGTATGGTCAGCCAACCTTTTTGCCTCAGCCTTGTATGTCATATTACATTTGCTGAGTACGTTACGTGCTCATACTTGTTGCTTTCCTTTCTTTCTTCTATTGCACCTACGACAACCGGAATGCTGCTCAGTTTGGGAGAATTTAGAGGATTTTCACTGCTGGTTTTGAGGAGTTTTAGGCGTACGCAACCCCCAGTCGACTGCCTGTGAAGTTTGGAGCCTTCGTTTCCAGGATACGCTGTATACTCTGATAGACTCGTAAGTCATTTATATAGTTTCTTATTCGTGATACTTTATCTGTATTCACATTCTGGCTTACTGTATGTGTGAAACTTGATCCTGGCGCACATACAGAGCACACTCGGTTTGTTTTCTAAAACCGGGTGTGACAGAGAGTATATCACTTCATTAACTCTGTCGTGACCTATGTACAACCTGCAGAAGGCATGCTCTGATCTTGTCCCTGCTTGCGTGCACATTTTCTAGGTGCTGCCATGCATCAGGCACACCCTCAGGTCGTCGAATCCTATTCGTGTTACCCCATCCGAACATCGTAGATTGTGTATGTCAGAATCTTTTTCCTGGGGAAAAAGAAGAGAAAGGGGTACAGTTTCCTTTCTTACAAACAACTCTTTTTGTTTTCCCAAGAATCTATTTTGACACAACATCTCGTTCAGAAAGATTATATATGCACAGTCATATGGATGCTTCTCTCTCATCCATGAAACTCTCTGCTTAAATGACCTTGTCAAATTCTCTATGAAACTGGCCTTAGTATATAGAAAGGTAGGCTGGCGCAGATTGTGAAGCTATGAACAAAATTAAATCTTTCCATGATATTTACTTCAGATAACCTTAGCCAATAACAATCTTTCCATGATATTGTGAAGATTTGTTTCTAGTGTATGTATGTATTAACCATTTCCATTGACATTTGTACACATAGGGAAGGAAATACGCGCAAAAGATGCTAAAAGATTTGCTGAAGCAAAGGACCACTACACCACGGAAAAAGTCCGGCGACTTTTTGGACGTAGTTCTGGATGAATTACAGAGTGGAAGAGCATTAGCGGACGAGAATGGTCTGGTGGATCTTGTTGCTGGATTAATTTTCGCTGGCTTTGCATTAACACCAACAATACTCACTGAAGGCATGAAGTTGCTCACAGACAATCCAAATGTAGTGGAAGCACTATCGGTTAGTGTTTCTATCTGATAGCACTGCGCTTATTGTGGTACTTTTAGTACAATAATGGTGCACAAGCTCTAATATTTTAATTATTTAATTATCCAGTTTCAACTAGTATAAGAATTTCAACACAGAATCTGGGAGAATAGCTACGGACTTTTTAAATATCAACAAGAAATTATGCATGCCTTTTGCAGGAAGAGCATGATTCACTACTGAAAAATAGAGATGACACTCAATCTGCAATCACATGGGAGGAATTCAAGACTATGAAATTCACTGATCAGGTAATTTACTGCTAGAACAAATGTATCCGGTACGGTATGGATTTCAACCAGCATTATTTTCATGGAATTATCAAATGGTGACGTGTTCATTTTAATCTTTTTATAAAACCTATAGCTACAGAGATATAAAAAACCTCAGCCCTTGTATTTTGTTCGAGGAAATGTGAATAAAACAATAAACAGACATATTAACGGTGGGGCAATACCCGTAGTCCACCAGTATTAATTCTACATACATTGAAAGTTCCCCTCACCAGCCAGCCACTCAAATTAATCTCTTACATTCGGACTCCTCTCCTTAGCATTTTCTCACCTAAGATCAGTCTCAATTGGGATTTCATGGTATCAAATTCTATGTCGCATCGGCAACTTTGCTGACATGCACGGCTGAGTCGTCATTGTGAGGAGAGAAGCAAGCAGTTTCATGGGACGAGAGAAGAGTTTCTTCTATTCCCATGAAACCTTTCTGACTGGATACAGATTTGGTAATTGACTAATTGTGACATGAAACCATGCACTAAAGCTAGCTTAGTTTTCATTATTATGAACTACCATCCTTTTAGGTGAAAAGGAGGGCCGAGGCAGCCACCAGGCCACCATACTCCAAAACAATGCGCCCCTGCTAAAGTAGGGGTCTGGATGGATTGCTTCCGACCACGGACACCCCACCAATTATTTGGTCGTTGGCCATCCATAGGTGGGCGTTTGGATTAAAGCTAAATATCGGCGTGCCCCTAAAGCCCGCACTCACATTTAGTTGTTTTCCGCGTCCGCCCGGGCGTAATCATGGGCGGAGAAATCTATCGCCAAAGAATTGGTGAGCCGCTCTTTGGCCCAGATTGGCAGGGCGTGCATGGGCAAAAACCAAATGTTCCCTAGGACAATAGTTCACAGGACCCCTGTTCGTAGCTAGCTTCCCATGACTTGTCTCTATGTAGGCCACGTACTTACACATGGCAACATTTAAAAAATAAATTTAGGGTGGGTATCACTAGGATATAATTATTAACTACTCTTTTTTTGCCAATTACATTTGGCTAGAGCTACATTTACATGTTCCATACTTCCATGGCACTGTCATGATCGCAAATAATCGAAGAATTATTAGTTTTTGATAACCATACAATTTATTGCCTTTCAATATAAAGTTTCAGTTCTTTTGAATTTCAATTGTTGGTGATTTACAACAACAAATTTACTCCTACAAGCACAGAGTTGTAGACCCTTTTTGGATTAGCTGGTTAGCTAAAATTAGCTGGGTTGGACCAGCTAATTGATAGTTGCTATCCAGCTAATAAAATGTACATTAGCTGAGAATTAGCTGGTGGATCCAAATAGGCCTTGAGCGTGAGGTTAGTTGGAACTTTTTTCGACTGGGTGATGAAGAAATTATTAACTCCCACCGGACGAGTTATTTTAGTTGGAACGTCATATTATGATAAATGAAATTGGCATTTTTCCTATCTTTCATCATTTTTATATTTAATATTGCCACTGTACTATTTTAATAACCTGATTTATTGTATCTGAAGGTTATTAATGAGATACTTCGCTTGAGTAGCCATGGCCCTGTGATCACTAGGCAGGCCGTGAAGGATGTACAGTTGAATGGTATATATTTTATCTTTTATGAAGGTCTAACCTATCTTTGGCCACCTTAAATTCATTATGGTCATTACCAAAACCTAACTACAGGCCGGATAGCTGAAACTTTTCCAGCTGGGACCAACATAAACACTATAATAATATATAATTATAATAATATTTGTGTTTCTATTACCTAATGGTGTTTATATTTTATGATCCAGGCTATATAATTCCAGCTGGATGGGTTGTCATGGTCAGCCCCATGTCAGTTCATCTAAGTCCCGACATTTTTAAAGATCCACTCACCTTTAATCCATGGAGGTGGCAGGTTAATATGGCAAATGCTAGACTAAACTATCTTAATCATTTAAATGAGCTTAGATAATAGGAGATTCATTGATGATGGCAGACATGTTCATAAAAATAATAGTAAAAACATATTAGGAAATACAAATATCCAATAGTAAAAGAACAGTTCAGAAACATAGGCTTCATCACAGCCTCAATTGCACTTATACTTCAACAGATTACAGAAGAACGTTTCTGATGATAGATGAAATAAAAAAAGTAGTGGTATATAGTTCAGTCAATTAAATAATCTCAATATATGTTTAAATTTTGCTATAATGCTCTCATAAAATGCTAGCATAGTCAGCATCTTATTCTTCCCCATGATATCATGCACTCATTTAATAATGCACATGAAAAGCCGAACTATGTTATTTTAAATCAGGGAAAATAGGCTGCATATATATATGTGAAATAATTCATGATGAGACATGCATGTTAAATCAATTTGAGCATGCACTAATAAACTGAAAACCTTGCAGGAGGCAAATGCAAGTTCACTAACGAAGAACTTCATGCCATTTGGAGACGGAAAAAGGCACTGCATGGGTGCCAACTTCACCAAGTTTCAGATTGCAATGTTCCTCCACGCCCTGGTGACTAAACACAGGTAAATATTAATGACTTCACATTTTTACATAATACTATTTCCTAAAAGCTAATAGTTTCATGAAATGGGTACTAGTGCATAGAAAGCCTAGTATGTTATGATATTGACAAAAGGAATCTTTATATCAACCAGTACGCTCAGAACTTTAGTTGTCTTATATTGCATATATTTATGCAATGTAATTTCTACATGATCATTTCTGGACTACACAGATGGAAGGAGATCAAAAGAGGTGAAACGTATCGTATTGCCGATCTTGCATTCCCACAAGACTATCACATTAAACTGCTGCCTAGGTCCTGATAATAACTGTGGTGCCGAGTGCATGCATGTCCTCTCGATCTGCCTCCTTGGGTAAACACAATATGTGCCAATATTGTGGTGTTAGTAACACGTACGTGTGGTGTTTGGAATCTTATGTGTGATCTACTAGTGTGAGAAGTTCAAAAATATCATTATCCAAGTGTGATAGATATGTGAATAATGCTGTTGGGCCGTGTAGACGGACCTAAGATGTGTGCTCTTTGGATATTGAATAATTATGCGTCATGTACTTGTGTGAAAACGAATGAAAATTATCTTTATCAGTGTGTGATAAGCATCTGAATAATGCTGTCTGACCGTGTATTGACATGAAGTGATTTGCCAAGCTATCTGGAGTAGAAAACTCATTTTTAGTAACCTGAATCCAAGTGTAATATCAAATCCTGCAAACACCGCTACTGGAGAACTCCACATCCATCTACACTAGGGGTGTATTCAAAAGGAAAGCCTTTCTTACCCAATTACGTGAATCGTGTATAGGTGAGATGCATGGTATAGGTAAGCTAGCTAGTTGCGACGCAAGAGGTTGGTCTGTTCAAATTGTACGTGTTGTGTGAAAAATGGTATGACTTGGCTTAAGGCGCGCAGCTGTGTGGAGGCCAGCTCGCTATTTAAAAATTCATTTTTTAAGTTTTTGTTATGAGAACTGGTTATTTCATCCGGTATTAGTGGCCAACCCCTTTAGTACCGGATCGGGGATATTGGTTCTAAAAACCGGGGACCTCGAGCCCACTTGTCACTGACTTAACTACAGCTAACTTAACTATAGGCAGACTCATCCGTTCTCCCCACGCGACACTTGCAGGCTAGTACACCAGTGGCCGCCTCCTACCCCTCCTTCCCAACGGGCACCGCATCCACAAACAGAGAAACATCGGAGTAGGGGCTTCAGCGAATTGACTTAGAGCAACTTCAAGAGAGTAGCTATCTGGTTCTAATTAGCTAAAAAAAAGAGAACGAAGCAAGAAAAACGCTTTCCAACAGGTGCTCCATCCAACTAGCCACATTTACAGGGTAGCTATCGGGGACCCAAGGCTCGGAATATTTTGCTACTGGCAACGCTTGCCATCGGCTTCGTCACGTGCCCACGATTCCGGTTACCGCGCAGATTTTGCCGCGCCCTCCCCTTCCCGCTCTCCTTCCCGCGCCCGCAAGTCCCCTTCCCGCGCCCGCAGGTCCCCTTCCCGCTCTCCTTCCCAGCTCGCATCTCTCCATCTCGCGCCCGCAAGTCTCTTGACGAGCACCTGGATCCCGCGCCCGCAATTCCCCCGAGCAAATTGCCGCCAAGGTCGTTTTGCGCGGGACCAAATCGGCGCCGCCTTGTTCCAGCGCCATGCCCCGGCGGCCGCGTCCCCTAGCTGCGCCGGCCGCCGCCTTCGGTCACGATGCTGCGGCGTGGTCTTCTCCTAGCCAGCAGTTCCCGCTAGGGATTGAGGATCCGGAGGCCGACGACGTGAGCACTGGTAAGGAATTAGTTTCTGGTGGATTGAGACGAGGGATTGTTGATTCTCTTGGTTGTAGACCTTCTGATGGTATGGAGTTGAGCGATCTAGATTTCAGTAGCCCCTCTGTTCAGTCGTGATGTCCATAACAGCAGTACTGCACATTGTTACTTCTCTGTTTATGTGAGGTAAATAGACTGTTGTCTCTGTTTTGTCTTACTAGTTCATCTCTGAGATCTGTAGATGATATTTTTCTGCTTGTCATCTGCAATGTCTGTATTTCGGTGTGCGTCCGTACTGAAATTTCAGTAGATTATTGAAGGTGGCATACTGACATATATAACATAAGTGTTATGCCTATGTTTTACTGCATTGCTTACATAGATTGGATGGTCTGCATCGGAGTTTATGTCTTGAACCTAACATGCTTGGAACAATTATCTTCATTTATTCAGACGTGCTAGTCAGCTCTTATTTGATTTGTCATTTCTTTTTTTTCCATTTTATTGCTGGTATCCATAGTGATGTCAACATGACAAAGTGATAAAAATATAGCAACCAGGTATGGCTTGCCATATATTCCAAAGTTCAGGATTTGTTTATGAAATCTAGATATGTATGTGGGATTTAACAAATTGGATAGGCTCTGCACTCGAAATACGCATTACTGGTCAAACTATTTGGAAATATGTGGCCACAATTACTGTGTAAGCTTGAGAATGTGTAAGAAGTATGGCTTGGGCATTGCTGTTTTGCTAATCTTGGCCTTCAAATTCTGATAGCAATGGTAAATGTACTCGAGTATTGTACTAGTTTGCCTGATGTTTCATTGTACAGATGTCTTTCCTTCAACATGTTCTTTTATCAGCTAAATGGTGTTCAGTAGATGTGTGCAGATTTAATTTCTTTATAATGTTCAGTAGATGCATATATAGGTGTTGTGAGCCTTTTGGAAACTGATCTGATGCCTCTGAGCTTGTGGCAGGTGATATGGGTTCAGGGTCATATTTCACAAACCTATTAGGAACTGATGTTGAAGAGTCTCAAAATCGTTCACGTACTACAAATACACCAATTGATCAAGGTCCACCTGCATCTCCGGTGGGCGACCGTCACCGCCGGCGAGGAATCGCTCCCCTAGTCTCCCGCACCCCACTCTTCTGGTCGTTCCGGAATCCGCTACTCTGCGGGATCCTTTTTGCTTTCCGTAACAGATTGGGGTTCTTTAATAGGCCAACGTGGGAGAGGGCCTCGTGGGCTAGCCCAATAGCACGTGGGTCGCGCGTTGACTCGCTAGCGCGACCGGTCGTCCAATAAAGGGCTGAATCCTTCTCGGCCGAACTCTTTTCTTGCTGCTTTTTAGGGCCCTAACTGAGGCCAGCAACCTTTCTTCAGTACACACGTCAGCGTAGTCGATCTAATCCCTTTCATCATCTCTCTCCTTTTATTTATTTCACAGGAAGCCCGCGAATGCCTAAACTCAAGCTGCTCGGCCCACGACTTCTTGCACGGCCTGACCCAAGCCACCAAACCACCGAGCCCACATAGCCCTTTTCCGTTCCTTTATTAATCCTTGTCGATAAAGCCCAAGCTACTGCAGTCCATAAACCTCCATTTTCACGTCGGCCTTTGCAGGACTCGTTTTTTTTTTGACAAGAATTGCAGGACTCTTTGTTGTCTCGTCGCTGAGCTCTCACGAGCAGAATGCGGGCCAAGCCCAGCTCCAGCAACCATACCTTTCTTTTCCCTAGGCGCAGCCCGTAGCCCACAACTTGTCCTATTCCAGCCTTCTTCTCCTCCATGCTCGCTGCTCTCCTTGAGTTTGAATCTCATAATAAACTGCAATAATTCTTTGACCTTCCACACCATTTAGTCCAAGGCCAGTCTCAGTACAGAGTTTCATTGCACGGTTACCTAGACCAAAAACCAGTACTGTACCAGATGTGTTTCATGGTAATGAAACTCCTCTCACATCCCATGAAACTCTTCACTCTCTCCTCTGCCACATCAACACATTTAATGTCATAAAACCCTCATGAAATCTCCACTGAGACTGACCTTATTATGCTTCTTGTTGGGAATCTTTTTTGTCGGTCAAACACATGTGTCCTGCCATTTTAGGTTTGTACTGTTTCCAGTCCACACAATGATTTATTTTTGAGATTCTCTTCTGCAGTGAATTTGAGGAGACTGCGGTCTGGGATGAGTGAAAACCATAAATTTCTAGAATCTTAGAAGCACGAGGGCAGTCTCAACCCTCGAGATCAACTGGTTTGCATAGCATTTATTATGATGCCATGTCACAAAAAATCTGATGTGACAACCTATATATCTATCTATATACTGTAAGGATCCAATACTTTTGAAAACGTTTCTCACCCAAAATAATCCTACCCACCCCTCACGGAGGACCTACATGTCAGGTCCAACGATGAAAACGACGTGGAAAGTTTTTAAAAAACGATGTTTCTAGCTAGTTTTTGCCGTTTTGAGTATTACTTTTCTCACCATGAAATTTCTTTACCCACCCAATATACCCACCAATCAAATAGTCTAAAATAACACCTAGCACAAGTACGGAAACTCTCGGTGATAATCGAATTGTAACCGTACACGCTTTGCATCCGTCGGCCAATCAGAAAAGAACGATTCAGAGCCCGGATCGGTCAAGTATGATGTGCTATGTATATCAATTTTGGGCATGGCGAGGGCCTTTTCCCTTCTTCTAAACATTTGCCATTATTTTTTTTTGCAACGTGATAGAGCCGGACTAGAGGATGCGCCGGCCTGCATAAATCCCCAGCGCTCGCCAGCATAAACCAATACGTCTATTATATTGTGATCGGGGCGAAAGTAAAGGAGGAAGACGTCTAGGTACATCCACACGGACTCTTCAAAGCGTAATAATAAAATCATACGAGGCAGGTCGCGATTGTCGCGTGCCGTGGGCGACCGCTTCGATCTTTCCGAGAGCTCAACAGCAATGGAATTGGATCAACCCAAAGACGTCGGCGGCGGCACCATCGTTTCGCTGCCGGAGGACATCATCTTCAATGTTCTAACCAGGCTGCCGGCGAAGTAGCTCTGCCGGCTCTGGTGCATGTGTAAGGGGTGCCGCGCCCTCATCTCCGACGAGGCCTTCGTCACCGCGCAGAAACCCCACGCCGCACCGCTCATTATCGGCGTGTTCAGACCCTGATGCTTCATTGAGGAGTTCGAGTTGTGAGCGGGCAACGGCGGCGGCTCACCCTACCATCCCACGCCGACCTGGATCCCAACCGCACGCTTCTCGTTGCCAAAGAATTTCCTCTATCACAGCCGACGTTGCTCGTCTCGCTGAGAGAAGCTAACGGAGGGGCGAAATTTGTTAGATCTGTTCTGGATCACGCGTGCGCGCTCGGGAATCAGGGGTTCTATAGATAGCTTCGTCGAATTTGAGGGTTATGCATGTTAGTATTTTTTCTGCTGACTGGATTTGAGGGTTACTATTTCTATTTCTATGAGGATTAGTACCTGGAATAGGTTGTTTTGTAATTACTTGAAGCTTGATGGTAGGAAGAGTATTAGCTACTTTGTTTCACGTGGGTAGGAAAATACATATTTATACGAGTATATAAAGATGTTTTCTGAAATATAGGTGAGGTTGCGGCCTGAAGGAATTTATCGAGATCATATAAAATATTAAGCTTTGATTGGACCTTTAGACCTGTGATTAAATTTGCATGAATGGATAACTTGGCACCTGTTTGCCATAATTTGTTGGAAATATTTATTTGATCGTATCATTCTCTATACTCATATTTGTGGTATGTTGCAACTATTTATTGTAACCAGTATGTATGATTGACTTTCTTCATTAGCTTGTGATGTTCATAAAAAGTAGAGGAAATTGTTGTTAGAAATTGTTCACATAATAGACAAACTAATTTCAATTTCCTCTTCCTGCAGGATTTTAATGTATTAATGGAGTCTAAGGGTGGCAAGAAGTCTAGCCGTAGTCGTTCCATGATGTATGAAGCTCCCTTGCCTACAACATTGAGGATATTCGACCTCATGTCCAACTACCACTACTAAACATCTTGCTATTTGGGCTGAGATTGGTAAGTTGTATCATTTGCTTTCCTAATGTCCAACTTACAGCGAAGGATATTATTTTTTTCTTTTTTTGTTTACCTATGTACCAAGCAATCCTTGATCTGTGGCCTATATTTATTTATATTAGATCTATAAATTACAAGTTTGTTTTGTTCCATACTGTTCATCCTTCTATGCTTTTTAAGCCCAATGAAGCGACGTTAGTTCAGTTTGGTCAAACGTGGATCTCCAACTTCTAAACAAACTGAAATTTTTGTAGCCACTTACTTTTGACGACCTGCATGATGTGTTGTACTGAATTTGCGCTAACCGCACCACTAATCTTGCTTTTGTATGATGCTTAGTTCTGATAAGTAACCTTGGTGTAAGTTCACGTAGTACGGATTCTTTCTTAGCTAATTAGCAAGCATGTAGCTATGTACTTTTGACGACCTGAACGATGTGTTGTACTGAATTTGTGTTCACTGCACCACTAATCTTGCTTTCGTGGGATGCTGAATTAGTTAACTCATTTAAAAAATATAGAATAGCCTTTTTTTAAAAAAATATAATGTAAAAATGTAAAATTCAATCCAATTTTAAAAGATAAAATTATTATTTTTTATGTTTTTCTAATACACGCGCGAATTCTACTAGTAATTAATAAAGAGGGAGAAAAAAATACAAGACATCGTTTCTCAGGTGAGAAACCGAGTCGACTCAGAGCACCGATGCGCGTAGACACGAGTACACGACGCATTTCGCGTTGGGGACCGTCTCACGTTTCTTGCCCCCGCCTTCTGCGGAACCCACCATCGGGAACCAGCGACGCCATGGACCTTGAGCTTGCCACGGCCGCGTTCCTTCCCCCCCGCTGTCTTCGCCCGAGCTGCCGCCGGCCGGCTTTGCCACATCGTCGCGTTATTGGTCCGCTCCTCCGGTCAATTCACCACCGCACGCGCCGGCCGCGAGCTCCTCCCGAGCCACCCGCGCTCTGCTTGCCGAGCAGCGCAGGCCGTGTCGCAGACCCGCTGGGTCACCCGCAGCAGCCTGCGCGCTGCTTCGCCGTTGGTCCAGATCAAGTAATTTGAGTTGAATAAAGAAGAGGATCGGAGTGTGTGGCCTTCATGGATTGCTCGCTCGGTAGATTGAATTTGGAGGAGCCACGAAGGCAAGAGCAGTAGCAGCTGGCAGTGCATTTGACGGAGATGGTACTTGCTTGATTGCTGGCTGCGGCCGTCCGTGCGTGGTTGAGATTTCAGAGCGAGGAGAGGACAATAGAGTGTGAGAAAGGGGAAGATGGGGAAGAAAAGAGATAAAATTAATTACTGGATCCACGCGAGGACACTTGGGTTGGATGATGTAGTTTGTATATGAGGTTTCCGGATGACATAGCAGCTACGGAAACTACTCTGGTAGTTTCGGGTTAGGACTGCCCTCTATTTATTATTATAAAGCATGGTTAGTACGATCTTCTAAATCACATTTTGATCATTCATTTATCTTATATTATATATTCTACCTCTATTTTAAATTACTATTCATTGTTGACTTTTTTCTCAACCATTTGTCTTTTTCAAAAAAAAACTATATAAATACTATATATTTTGCTTCCCGCTCCCTTAATCATCAAAGGTACTTTAAACATGACTTATTATTTGTATATTTAGATTAAATTTTTTTTAATAAGAATAACAATCAAACATTGTAAGAAAACGTCAACAATAATAAATAGTAATTTGGAATAGAGGGAACATTATTTAATTTATTGTTATAAATTTATGATAATTGGAGAGTAACTTTAATAACAAATCTAACCATTTCAAATTTACACCGTAAAAGATAAAAATTATTGGTCAAATATTATAAAACCTGAATCTTGATATGTTCGTGCGCCATATAAACACGCCCCGGCACAAAAATAGGATCACGCCCCACGTCGCCCCCGCAGGTGACACGGGGGTTCCCTCCATCACCTCGCCGCTGGTCTCCTCCCTCTCGTGCCTCCTCCTCGTCGTCGCCTGAGCGGGCAGCCGGAAGTCCGGCAACCGTGAGGAGGGCGACGGCGGGGCGTCTAATCCAGCAGGCGACGCTCTATCGCCAACGCGGTAAAGGCTTCTTTGGCACCGGGTGGCTGGATCCGCAGTGACTCGTGGCGGATCTGCTGTCCCCGCCGGCGGATCTGCGGCAGCAACCTCGGGTTGCGACGGCGCAGGCCCCATGGCGGCGGCGGCCGCTGATTTCGGCCATCCCCTGACGGCGGCTTGAGCGGGCCGTTGCAAGGCCGCGTGACCGGCCTTGTTGGCGGCGGCGGGGATTTCTTCTTCCGATCCTTGTCATCGTTGTGGCGGTGGGGTCTGATTTGTGTCCAGCGAACCTAGATCTGGGCGTCCTCGGTCCCTCTGTCGGCAGTGCCTTCCTCCGTATGGTGGTGATCATCGAGGGCGGCCGGCGTGCTGGTCGTCGTGCGGTGGCAGCGTCGGGTCGGATTTGGGCCCCTTTCCTTTGGGGCGAAGCTGTTGGTGTCCTTCCGGTGTATGTGTCCTTCTCGTTGGCCGGGCGCAGTGTTGACGAAGATGGCGGCGGATTGGGTGAAAACTTTGTCTGTCGTGTTTTGCCGGGCCGGCAGCGGTGGAGTGTCTGTGACACCTACCTTATTGAAGGCGCTGCTGAAGTCGTCGGTTAGTCCATCTCCTACTGCGCCTATGAGTGTTCAAGAATTGGGTGTAAACCTGGTCTCTCCAGGCCGGCTGCGGCAGTGTAGGGTTTTTTATATATGTGCCATTCTGTAGAAGTTGCAGAATCACCCATTATTGGCCCATGATTAATTAGCTACCCAACAACATGTGCATTGCAAAACGAACTTCAATCCAAAATTTATCAATTTAGAGAAGGTTATGAAGGTTCACTTCAAAAGGGTTCACGAGGATGTGGACAATGCCAGATAACAGAAACACTCATCAGCTTTTTAAACACTCTGCTTTGCAATTTGATCCAACTACATCAGGTGCAGCAGGACAAACAAAAAACAGGTCATTTATAGGAATGGGCTATCAACCGTTCCTTTTTTGAAATGGGTTTTTAGGACGACTCACGGTCCCTAGAAACAAAGAAAGTAAGGGTGCCTTTGCTTAGGCTTTTGGCTGTGGCATTTGTCCCCAAAAGCCAAAAGGTCAACCAAAGGGGTTGGCTGCAATCCAAAGCCACAATCAAAAACAGATTTTGCCTAGTACAAATTTGAAAGCACCTCACACCCTGCTTTCACCTGCTTTCGGGTCACAAAATTACCCACCTACCACCCATTACACACATATACGGGTTCGTTGTTTCATCCTTTTCCTTTCTTCTGCACCCTCTCCCTCTACCGCGCCCTCTCTCTCCCCGGCATCATCCCCGACCGTCACGCAGCGCCCTCTCTCTCCACGGCCGTTGCGCGCCATGTCTCCTCCCCCGCGCCATCGACGCCGACGCTGATTCGTCCTCCTCACTCCCACGACAACGACAACGGGCGGCGGCAGCCAACCCCCCGCGCCTCCTGTCTCGGCGGCGGCGGCCCTGCCCACCCTCCGAGTGAGGCGGAGGTGGAGGTAGATGTCGCGCGAGGCGGAAGCAGCAACGAGCGGGCGGGCAGCGGCCGCACGAGGCAAGCGAGCAGGCGGGCAGCAGAGGCCACCGTGCGATGCGGAGGCCACATGAGGTGAGTAGGTGGAGGCGGCGGCCGCGCGAGGCGACCAGGCGGCCGTTGGTGAGGTTGCTCGGGGCGGAGGCGGCGGCCACGCGAGGCGGAAGCAGAGGCGGCGGCGTCGAGCGGGCGGGCGTCGGACGCGCGAGTCAAGCGAGTTGCTCGGTGTCTCAGCAATGGGGGAGAGGAAGTGGAGGTCATCTTTCTTGCTCGCGGCGGCGATGGTGTTACAGGCGCCGGTGGTGCTCGGTGGGGACGAGCAACAAGGCAATGGAGGCGGCCGGGCGGCAGTGGTTGCGGCCCACGGTGGCCGGATGCCGGAGCCGGATCGGACGGCCGCGAGGAGTAGGAGACATAAGAAATCATGTGTGCATGACATGTGGGGTCCACTTGGGAGTGGGGGACTTGTCCAAAAGCCACAACAACTCAACCAAACGGGCTTCCATCCATCCCACAACAGCTTTGGCAAAGCCTTTATTCCCAAAGTCATAGCCCACAACAGCTTTTCCTAAAGCCACAGCCCAACCAGACACACCCTAAATCTTCTGCTGTAATTCTTGGTATGACGTTTACTTTTATGGGGCTAGGTGCGCTGAAAGTTTTATTTCATGTATATGCCGAACCCTCACCCTCCTATCTTCATCGAATTACAATCGAACTCTAATATCACCAGTTGAGTATATACCGTTATAAACAATCAATCCCACAAAATTCATCCAATTCTCACCACATCCAAACCCAAACCCAAATCGCGATCGAACTCCACCATTACCAAGGATTCAAAACCGATGTGACACCCAACCTAGTTTGTATGGCTCAGTACTATCCCATATTGCGGGATGCACGTGTTTAATGCCATATTGTTAGTTTAGCAAGGGTGGAGTCAACATATAAGCTCTTGTCTTTCAGTCATAGAACCTTCGGATTAACATTTTTACACGAAAATAGGATGAAAGTGTAAGCAGGGTGCTATGTGTACATGTGCACACCCCTCAGAAGGGATGTGCATGCTTACTTGATCATTAGCCATTGATAGGTGTTACAAACGATATTAGTGCCAACCCTCATGATTGCGCATATAGATCAGTGTGCGGGCATATGGCGCATGGCATGTGTGCCCGAGTAGGGCATAGATTGCATGACATATGACACCGGCATTGGACGTACAGTTGTGCGCTAAGATGGAACATTCCTAGACATTTGCCCATATGATTGAGTTGGGCCAACGAGGATGTCGGTTTCTTTGAGTGCATTTATGTGACACCCAACCCAATTTGTACGGCCCATTGGTGGCCCATGAGTACGTGATCACTTATTTAGTGCCACCTTGCTAGTTTAGCAAGGGTGGATCCAACTTATAAGTCCTTATCTTTCAGCCATAGTATCAACTTATGAGCCAACTCAGAAACGTTGTAGGAAATTTTATAATATATTTGCAGATTTGCAGATAGGTAAAGTGCATCTTCATATAAATTTTGGAACTGCAGTTATATTTTTTTTGGTGGAGATGTTCTCCAATCTCTGTCAGTTTTTCAGATTAAGGTTGATCTAAAGATTAGGCAATGGTGATAATTTTTACTCTAGTTTGAGATAACTAGAAAGTTGTATGTTCTGAAGTTATCTTCCAAATGACTCAAGTTGAGAATTTTTTGCCAGTAGATTTAAATTATATAAAAAAGAAGCATCACTGATGCTGTTATGTCTAGTTTTGGGTGTGTTTATGTGACAACGTTGGGTTCAAGCATAGGTACCCTTCAAATTAAGTTTGTATATGTTTGTGTGATTATATTGGCGCTGAGATATATTTATGTATAGGTCACCTTTTGGATCGTGCTTAGCTCATGTTTCTTATTACCGGAGAAGGCAAGTGTGGCGTTGTGGTCCACATTGTTTAATTTTGTTGTTTGAATCCCCTCCACTATAATTTCAGTACATCACATGAGTCATATGATCTGAAATTGATTTTTATATTGAAGTATTATATGATCACTTGTGGCTTTTCTTTTAAAGTTTTGATTACTGAGGTATATGAAGTTCATTGCATTGAAATGTTGCATTTGCATCATCATATTTTATATGCATATGAAGACACCGTAGCCGGACTGGTGCGGTAAGTACCGGTACAACAACTCATGTTGAGATATAGCAATGTGGTTGTAACCCTCACTTCCATCCTTAAGATGTGTGGGTAGAAACGAAGTCATGCATTGCATTACACTATTGTATCAACAGTTATGAAGCATCGATATGAAGTATCTATCAGTTACTTTGCTACTTGAAGTTATATATTTGTTTCAGTATGTTGACTTTCACGTGCCTCTATTATTAAATTGATGCTTAATCAATTGTGATTTAAATAACTCAGTTACTGAGGTTTTTAATAAACCTCATATGCTTTTTCTCCTTCGTAGGTTTTTGAGTTTGGATGGTGCACTATGAGACCAGAGGATGATATTATTTTACAATTTTTCGTGCCTAGCCATTTTTTGTCGATGCAGTTTCTTAAATTTCTTTTCGGTTCCTCATTTATTTCCGTGACTAAATTTAGCTCTCGCGGCCGCAATGTTTGGGTCTTTGGGGGTGCTGGAATTTCAGGATCATGCTTACATATCTGTTGCAGTATGGATTATTTTGTTGGTTTCCAAACGTAGATTTTGTAAACTTGTTCTGGCAATCTTCGAAGATGCTCTAGCACCACGGCTTCTATGATGCAAAATATTATACTACTGTAATACTAACAATATTGGGATATGAGTTAGTATATAAGTAGCACCTGCTACCATTAGTACTACTACTAGTATTCAACAGTAGTATTGCATGGATCAAGGTAAAATGGAAAAGATAAAAGAAACTCCAATTCCTACGCGCGCCGAGATTGTCACACTCTCACAAAGCGAATGGGGTGATGGATGCCGAGTCTCACAGTAGTATTGCATGGCCCGCTAGAGCTGCCGAGGACTAATTAAGGGACAACTTCAAAAAATCCATGTCTGGCCTGCAATTTTCCAGTATGCCATTGTTCAGGTACAGCTAGCAGCTTTATCTCTAGCTTAACCATGTTTTTTCCTTTGTTAATTTAACCTATCCCATAACACGATCAAGGATCTAGCTTAATCTCTTTTGATTTATCTGTGCTCCGTTGTGATCCGCAGAATCACGTCAAAGGATATCGGATCTGCTCCAATCAAGATATGAAAACGAATTATGTTTTTCTTCGCCATGTCGTTATTATCTATATGAAAACAAGTTTCTTCTCTCGTGTACTCGATTTCTCTGTTCCAATGTAGCCGTCCAAACCTACGGCCACTATTTTGTTGGAAGCATGTGAGATTGAGATGCGTATCTTGAAGAAACGATTTGGTCAGCTTAGTTAGCTGTATAACTGGCGATAACTGTTCATTGCTCCGAGAGTAGCTATGGCCGGTGTTTTTCTGAGACCAACTTTTTTTCCCACGGAATTTTTGAAGTATTAAATGAAGTATATTTGTAAAATCTTGTTAAGGATTAATGTAACTTTGCGCGACGAATTCAATAAGCCTAATTAACCCATGATTTACTACAGTAATGCTATACAGTACCGGCCTCTAATCGTGCGGTCAAAGTCTCATTAGATAGGTCTCGCGAATTAACCCGGGAGTTATGAAGGTAGTTTTGTAAACTGACTTTATTTGATACTCTTATATTATCTTATATTAAGTGGTCAAACGTATCTCAAATTTTTTTAGACCAAAAGAAACACGGGCATGCTACTCTACTAGATCAAAAGTCCGGAAATTAGAGAACAGGCCACATGCTTCAATAATGATGCCTTGCAGACTCACGGTAACTACAACACAGGTGCGCATCCGCTCGACGATTCTGCTGGTAGGGTCTCGAATCATGTGGAGGGTGTCATCATGGAGGATACCAATGTAAACGTTGAGATCCTGCAGTTCAGGGTTATCAAGACGTGAGCACAAGATACTCTCTCCTTGATACAAAAAAGATCTGGTGGTTGATCTTAATTACAATGGAAGGAAAGACATATTCCGTTGTGTAAGGCTTTGAGTACCTAGTTTTCAATACATGAAACCCCCACATCAGATTTTTGCTTACTTGGCTGGCTCATTAATTCCCTTAATTCGATCTATAGATATCAGCTGACTAGGAGAGCTGGGAATGGCCTTATCCTCAACCTTCCCACCATAGTAGGTGTATCCAGCTTCCAGGTTGTATCCGAGCAAGTTAGAATTTTGGCAGCCACACCTTGCTGAATACCCCACGATACCACAAAAATTCCTTTTCAACAAGCACATACACTACACATCATGTAGATCTAAAACAAAAAGACATGTTATTTTCAGCAAGTCACGAATCTATAAGAATTAGCCATCACTTAAATGAAGTTATAAATGCATCCGCATCTCATTAACAGAAGTTTTCAGAGTTTCAATGGGAAACGTTAGATTGGAATTTGCAATACTTGATGGTACTATTTATTAATCTCTAGTACAAAGGGACGTATAACGTGAAACACCATAGAAAGCTAATGTCCAGTACATGAATGTTAAGTGGTCATACAAGTCAATGAAGCCAACATATAATTTATCTGAAACATCAGTTTCAAAGCAGGATGTTTCGAATTTGACACCAGGACATTCAACACCAGCTCTGCTTTCAACACCGAGACTTTGATTACTTATTTTCTTGTAAATTGTTTCAGGTAGAAAGAGGACAACAATTTATATGGATACTGTGGTTGCGAGGTCATGCGCACTCTAGTTGGTGACACCAAGACATTTATATACATGGAAAAGAGAAGTACGTGAAGATGTAAGCAACCTTTTACAATTTGATTATATAATATTCTGATACTATTCACATATTCTTCTTATTATTCATATGTTCAATTTTTATTTAATAATATTTTCAAATTTCCTTCCGCTATGTGGATGCGGGATCTTCTCCTACCAAGGGAAAAGTATTGGCAATTCAAGAAGCCCTTGGAAGACTTTTTTTTGAAGAGGTCATAAAGCCATATGATAAATTCCACTGAGATGGAAAGGTTTACAGTACAAGTTGTAAATATTAGGCAAATTGTAATATACAACTTTGTTGCTTTCATAAATTTTGGAAATATATATATATATGTTTTGATTAATTATTTGTTTTATATGTTTTGTAAAATGACGTATGTGGATGTATAACAGTACGTACCAGTTTATAATAAGTATGTTAGTATACGAAACAATTAAAAATAAAAACATAATAGGAAATGAAATATGAATAGAAGAAAGCCAATCTTTAGTCCTGGTTAGAAACCTACTTGGACTAAGGATGCTTCACGTGCTGGCCTGGGCATGCCACCTTTAGTCCCGGTTGGTGTCATGAATCACGACAAACGTTTAGTCTCGTATTTGTAGTCCGGTTTGCAAACAGAGACTAAAAGGGTTCACAAACAGGCTAGAAAATAGGCGGTTGTGTTGTCAAAATATTGTTGCAAGTCACACATTTTTATGGTGAAATGCTCACGTGCGTGGTAGCTTAGAACCATGCAATCCCTCCTTACTGTCTCTCCTACGTGTCCTTGTTGCGTACAATAGGGAGTTATCCCTTTTTGCCCCTATTATCTCAAATTTTGTTTTATTATTTGGGTATCTAAATGATTTTTAATCAATAGGTTTCAATTTAAAAGATGTAGATTTCGTCGAAATATATTTATTTTCATATAAAGTATGTATACATCTAATTTTCTGCAAAACTTATGAATTTCTTACTATAACATAAAATTCGCACGGAGAATTGATTATCCAGACTATGCTAGCTCTATTTTGATCCATCACGGACGTTGCCATCATGGATGATCGAGAGAGTATTCATAATAGCTCTATTTTGAGCTGGCATGGATAATCCATGAACCAAGCTAGCTCATTTACATCCCAGCAAAGATGAGTCATCCGAGCCGTCTCGTTTATATCTGATACGGATAAAAGGTTTCTGTAGTGGCGAACTGTACATGTTGATGAGCAAGCCAATACTCAAAACACACCAGTTTGCACATGTTATGACCAGTTATATCGTGAAATAGACAATGCGTGAAAAACCGAGATTTATAACGGGCGTAGATGGCCATAGGTAACGGGCAATGCGCCCGTTACTCTTACTCCGTTACTAATAGTCGGTCAAAGGTAACGGGCAATTTGCCCGTTACGAACGACCAAAACCTGTAACCCGCACTTCACAACGACCGTTACCAATATAAGCAACCAGTAACCCAAACTTGCGATTTTTGTGGGCCCACAGATCAATTTCGTAACGCGCACAGACAAACGACCGTTACCAAAACAATACATTTGTAACGCGCTTTACTTAAGAACCGTAACGAAACCACAACACTTGTAACAGTCTTTACGTAACAACCGTTACTAAAACGCAAACCTTGTAGCGGGCTTGATTTAAGAACCGTTACGACGGCGCATTGACCAGTCTTCTCTCTGGTCCCACCGGTCAGTACTTGTAACGGGCTTTACTTAACAACCGTTACGGTCTAGCATTGACCGGTCTCATTTCTCGACCCACGGGTCAGTGCGTGTAACGGGCATTCCTTAACAACCGTTACGGCGGTGCATTGACCAGTCTCCTCTCTGGACCCACCGGTCAGACCCTATAACGGGCGTTACGTAACAACCGTTACGGATACTTTGTGTAGGTAACGGTTCTTACTTGATGCCCGTTACCTTTGTGTTCAATTGTAACGTTCTATAAATGTCACCGTTACCTTTTGTTGTTCCACCACCACAGAATCTGTCCTGGTGCTGGCTGCATCCTGGAACCAGCCAGGATTTGGCAGCCCCCAGGTTATTCACATCACATACAAATTGAAATACACATCACATATATACACAAGTACACATCAAGTTTGTATCTTATCATACACATGCAACAAGTTTCAAGTTGGATGAATCTTATCCCCTACTGGGATAGGCAGACTGATCATGTAAACTACAAGTTTAATTAGACCATAAACATCCTCAAGTTTCATTCAGGTCTACAAGTTTCAAGTAGTACCACCTGCTGGAACTTGATCACCTTCTGGACCTTGATCACCTGCTAGAACTTGATCACCTGGACCACCCTTAGTCTTTTTGGATTAATCAGTGCTTTGGTAAGCTTGAAATCCTGCATACTCCCTCCGGTTTGGTAAAAGAAGTCGTTTTGGACAAGGTTTGAGTCAAACATTAGGAATATAAATCATGAATAACATTTAAGTCGTTGAGTTTGGAAATGTAAAAATTATATAAGTAGATTGGTCTTGAAAAATACTTTCATAAAAATATAGATATATAACTTTTCAACAAATATTTTTATAGAAAAGAGAAGTCAAAGTTGTGCTTTGGTGAACGTGTCGCTGTCCTAAACGACTTCTTTTACCAAATCGGAGGGCGTAATACAATTTTTAGGAGAATACAGGGTAAAAGTCGATCAGTTTCTAAAAACAAATGGAGAAGGCTGAGCAGTATACTTACAGAAGCCCTTTTCAATGGGGTCATTTCAGAGATTACATCCATAACATACACCGCAACATAAAATCCACAGAGAAGGGACCCCGATGGCTGTTGAGGGCACTGAATGAATGTACCAAAATGACATAAGTTATGACCGGTACCAAGTATGTATGAAGTGAACAAGATAAAACAAACTTGATTTTCCATCTTACCTGAAAATCTGCCTTGTGTGTGAGTGTAGATGGTTTACTTAGCAGCATACTTACAGGTCCTAAATAAAATCAGCATGTATAACATATACACATAGAATTGATAGTTTACTTAGCATACTGGTTGGGGATAGGTACTAACCATATTTAGACAGGTTCTCTCTAAGAGTCTGCAACACCAACCTCAAATGCTCCTCATGCTCCTCCTCATTCTTAGAGTAAACCAGAATATCATCAATAAACACCACCACAAACTTATCCAAGTACTCCATGAACACCTTATTCATCAGGTACATAAAGTAGGCGGGTGCATTTGTCAATCCAAACGACATCACAGTATACTCATACAACCCATATCTGGTGGTGAATGCTGTTTCAGGAATGTCGGAGTGCCTGATCCTTAATTGATGATAGCCAGATCTCAAGTCAATCTTGGAGAAAACCTTAGCTCCTCTCAACTGATCAAATAAGTCTTCAATTCTGGGCAATGGATACTTATTCTTGATGGTTACCTCATTCGATGAACGATAATCCACACACATCCTCAGAGTACCATCCTTTTTACACACAAAAATTACAGGTGCTCCCCAAGGTGAAGAACTAGGACGAATGTAACCTTTATCCAACAATTCCTTAAGTTGTTTCTTAAGTTCTTCTAGTTCATTAACAGCCATTCTATAGTGTCTTTTAGAAATAGGAGCAGTACCAGGTAAAAGCTCAATAATAAACTCGATGTCTCGGTCGGGTGGCATACCTGGCAAATCATCTGGGAAGACATCCGGAAACTCACAAACAACTCTGATATCCTCCAAAGGAACACCACTGGCCTGATTTACTGAGTAGGTTGAAGCTGAGGGTTGAGTGACTTCGAATTCAATCTTCTCTCCCTGAGGGCTAGTCAACAACACGGACCTCTTGGCACACTGAATCACCACATTAAAAGCAGCTAACCATCCCATTCCAAGTATGACATCAATTCCCTCAGAGTTCAGGACTATCAAATCAGCAGGAAAGTCTACCCCAACTATTTTCAGATTAACTCGGGGACAGATAAAATTGGCTTTCATGTTTCCACCGGGAGAGCTAACTAGCACGAAATTTTTCATAGGGACCATAGATATATTATACTTAGCTACGTACTGAACAGTAATAAAAGAATGAGATGCTCCAGAGTCGAATAAAACCGATGCAGGGGCTGAGTTGACGAGGAACATACCAAGTACCACATCCTGGGCCTCCTGCGCGGACTCTGCAGCAACATGGTTCACCTTGCCCCACATCTGATTCTGCTGGCCCTTGTTGCTCTAGGGCGTCGGGTTCACATTCCTGTTCTGCTGCTGAGGGGTATTCTGCCTAGGTGCACTGCCACTCTGGCGCTGTGGGGTCTGAGCATTCCTCTTAGGATAATTGTAACACTCATTCTGAGTATCCAAAAATCATGATCTTTTGTCTGAATGTATACTATCAAATTCTGAAACTAACCCAACTTGAATTACCTCAATCGGAATTTTGTGGCTCGAGGTATAAAATAAACAAGACAGCTATGTCAGGACCACGGGACAGATTCTGGTTACTCAAATAAAACCATTATATCTCTCTGCCAGAACCTCCAAAAATCACGAAAAATTCCCAGAACCTAGGTTATCAATTCTTTAATCCAACCCAACTGGATTTATGTCAAACGGAGTTCTGAAGCTCCAGAAACAATTCGGACAGTACCAGAATATCATGCAGCAGCGAGAACAGATTGTCGCATAGCATGATTTATATGAGGGGTACAATTATATGGATAAAGTGATAGTTAAGGGCTAAGATCAGAGACCAAGATAAACCCAAACTAACTAAATTTATTTATTTAATAATTACTCAATTGTGGTCATCACTCCACAATTAAGTTCAATCATTACAAAGATCCAAATCACACACTTAGCACGAAAGCAAACATCTCTACCACACTTTTAAACCAAACTAAATCACATGCTACGCACGAGTCTCAACGATTCTAAACGTACTAAACTAACAAAAGAGAGGGTATCCTATCTTAATAGGTATGGGTGAAGCAACTAGACGATCCACCGAGCACTCTCTAGCGGGGCGGTGAATGTCCCATCAACCCTTCTATATCTTCATCCAAGGGCGGAAGTGCTTCTCCCTTGAATTCAGCTATCAGCCTCTTGTTCTTCCTTCGTTCAGCAGCGAGTTCATCACGCACTTCTTGTAGTTCTCTTGTGGTGTCATCGGCGTGCACGTTGAGCATCTGGGTGAACGCCACCTGGACGTTGAGTGTAGAGTTTACACCTGGCGGTTGTGGCACAACCCCAGTTGGAGTGCCATGCTGCCTTCGGGGAAGATATGCCCAAGCAGTGTGACGTACTTCAGCAGCCTCCTCATGACAAAGCACAGAAAGTGCCCTCCTGGCTGCATCCTGGATTCCAGCTTCGAAGGTTGATCTCATGGCGATGGCATGGTGCACTGCAGCCTCTTTGGTTCCTCCATACTTATAATCACGCTCCCTGATGTATACAGCGACTTCCCAGTCCTCTGAGTGATCTGGATGTGTTCTCCTTCTTCCACAATATTCTATCTCCACTGGGTAGTTCAGACGCTCGAAGAGCATTCGAAGCATCATAGGGAACCCACTGTTGCCTCCGTCGTGGTGATGAATAGTCACTACCCACATGTCAGGCGGCGGAGAGGGTCCTTCACTTCCTTCAGATCTAGCTGGAGCATTCCCTCCTGAGTTGACTTCTTCGTCCATTACTTCCATCTCTTCAGGTTCCGGTTCCTCTTCTTGTACCGAATGCGACAAAAAAGAGGAAAGAGTGCTTGCCAATCTATGAGCACCTTGCCTTGTCAACACCATATATGGTTTAAGCAAGAAAGGGGTGAAAATAGTTCTAAAGACATCAGAACCAGGTGAGATGGTGAATAAGATAGAACAGAATACAAAGATCAAGGAGGAGACAATTATCAATGACCTAGAATAATAGCAAATTAAACCAAGAATAGATAGACCAAGAGTATTTAAGAAAAATAATCCTTAGAGAATGACCATTGCTATCTAGGCTTGCGTCCTATAGTCAACATAGCTCTGATACCACCTCTGTCACACCCGATTTTCAAGGCAAAACCAGGTGCATCTCATATGTGCGCCAGGATCAGTTTACACACATATGGTAGACGTCACAAATGAATATCCATAACCATGCATAACGAAAGAGTATTAAAGTGCATTTATTACAATCTCAGAGTTGACTCAAATGTCATAGCGGAAGACTTAAATAAACGTTTATCTAACGAAGCAAAAGTGACTCCAACTCCACAGGCATTGACTGGGGGAGACTCGCCTAGAACTCCTCAAAATCAGTAGTGAAATCCTCAAAATTCTCCCAATCTGAGCAGCATTCCGGATGTAGTTGATGCAATAAAAGAAAGAAAGAAAACAAGCATGAGCACATGACGTACTCAGCAAATGTAATATGACATACAAGGCTGGGGCAAAAAGGTTGGCTGACCATACTGCAGTAAGCACTTTTAGTTGGTCAAGTTTTATTAAGCAACTATTTACTAGCAAATGAAAGTATATACCACCCACAAATTAATGAAAGTCATATTCCCAACATATTCATATAACCACGATTTAGATCATGTTCAAGTATGATTAGCATGTAAGGGTCCAGGCCGCTCTTGACCGTGAGCATGGCTGTTATAACAGGTTTACACTCTGCAGAGGTTGTACACTTTCACCATAAGCCGCGTAAAAGTTCAAAGGAACTTTAAACCCAACCATGCCGAGGGGGCCAATCCTCTTAAATCACACTACCGAGGTGTGACCGCATAGGGACGCTACGAGGCCTTTACAAATATTCCTTAGTAAATAGTAACCCGCTAAGGTTTCCGGTTCAGAAGTAAAGCATAGCCCTCCCTAATGAGATCTGTCTCTTACCAAAGCCCACAGCTCAAAAGGACCGAGCTATACCCCGTCAACCGCCGCGCCTCTTGCCCCTTTCGGGTAAGGTTACCATCCACTAAAGTCCCTAATTAGTTAGCCAAGACCAGAGCCATATGGTACTTATGGTTGCACTATTTTCCTGGGTGGTTCTCCATGTTCCAATTAAAAAGATATGATCTTGCCAATTAATTATTTAAAAGAGTATATGGAACATAGAGTAGGGGTTCATTTAACCAATCCCAGTTGAGCAAGCTAAGCATCATCTACCATCAAAGTTAATTAAGTAACCCAGTTTCAGGGACAGGGGAATATAGTGGCTAGGCAAATCCTTAAATAGGAACCCATCAAATTAAGACACATGCATGGGTGGTGAAATTAATAATTATTAGGACATTTGCATGACATAATACACTTGCCTTCTTCCCAACTCGGTTGCTGCTCAAATCCTTCTCCAACAGTTGGTTCTTCAGAGAAATCCTCGAACTGGTCGTTTCCTGATCGCATCACACATTCACATGCACGGAAACAATACAACAAATAAGAAACAGTACACCAAACAATTCCAACAGAAGAAAACAACAGCACAAGACTAATCTACACGTTACAACGAACGCGGGAGCGCGAGAATCACTAAAATCGGAGTTAAAACGCAAAAGATATGGCCTTTCTAAGGTTCAGGGACTTGCTGGCGAAGTTTTAAAAGATCCAGGGGCTTAACTGCGAAAAACCAGGGGCTAAAACATAATTTTGTATAAAAGCTCGAGGGCTAAACCATAAAATAACAGGGGCTGGACTGCGGGTGCTATTTTAAAACTTGCAGGGGCTAAAACAGAAGAAAAAGGACCTAAACGTAATTATTTTTGAACTAACTAGGACCGCGGGTTGATTTTCAGAAAACTTAGGGACTCTTTAGCAAAATTACCACGGTTGACCGGTATGGATTTGCTTGACTTGGGACGCTGCTCTAATCTGGGCCGTTGGATCGCGATCGGACGGCCAGGGACGGATCGGGGGGAAACTCGCCGACGGCGACGAAAACGACGGCGGCGCTGCGATGGCCGCGGCGGCGCATCGCCGGACTTGGCTCGATCTATGGCTACAGGGCACGGTTTGCGACGAAACTTGGCCGAGGAGCGAGAGGAGGGGACGGCGTGCTCACTGGGCTAGATCTCGACGAGCTTGGGGCTACGACGGCGTCGGGCGACGATGAACGTTGGCCGGCGGCACTGGAGGTCGACGGCGAGCAATGTTAGCGCGGACGAAGCGGCCAAAACCCGAGCAAGAACACGATGGGAAGCTTCGGGTTATCGAGGCGAACCTCCTAGAGTGCTTCACGGCGAAGGAGCGGCGGCGACGGCGCGAATCGACGATGGCGGCGCTCGGCTCGGCGACGGCGACGCGGGTAGCTAGGGTTGCGGGCTCGACTTCGATTGGAGAGGGAACAGCAACGGCGGCGGCGGTTTTATAGGCCCGGGAAGGGGCTCGGCCCTCGCCAAGGCGCTCGTGTCCCGGCCGGATACGGCGGTGGTGCAAATCAGAGTCGGAGGCGGCGCGGCGTCGGGACGAATTCGGGGAAGAATCCCGCGCGGAGACGACGAACCCGACAGGTGGGTCCCACCTGTCGGCGAGAGAGAGAGACGGGGAGAAGTGGAACGGGCCGGTGCTGGGCCGAATGCGGGGAAGAATGGGCCGGCGAAAGAGAAAGAAAGTAGAGGGGGCACACTTGGACCGGGCCAAGAGTTGGAGGGGCGAAAACGAACTCTGCCTATTTTAACTTTTCTAAAACTCAAACAAAAGCAAATCAAATTCGAATTTAAACAGAATTTAAATTCCAACTTGATTTACTAGCAACCAAAAATATATGCAACAGCATGAATGCAACAAAAATTTATTTTGACTAAAATAATTATTTAATGTGATATTTGAATTGATAAAAAGGCTAGAAATTCCAATTAAATTCTAGAGAATTTATTTAAGCCTTAATAAATCCTAGAAAAATGTAGAGGGTTGCTACAATTTAATTGTGATGAATTTTAGGGTGTTACAAAAGACCTCTCGCCCACGCATAGCACATTTACCACCCCACCTAAAAAACACATTTAACTCTATCTAGGGTGGTTTGCTTTTACTATAACCATAGAGGACACTTTCGTCCCGGGTTGGTAACTTCAGTCGGGACTAAAGGGTCTTTTATCCTAGTTGGTACCACTAATGCCTCGAGCCCTTTAGTCCGGGTTGGAACCAAGACTAATATTATGAGGCTTGTTCCGGTGCTTGTACGGAACCGCATGGTTCCTACGTTTAGAATTTTTCTGGGCCGTTGATTTATAGAAACGTGACAAAACCGGCCTGGTTCCTTTGTTATTTTAGCCTAAGTAAGGGTAGAATGGTCTTTTCGTCCATGTCATGATCACGGATGCAGCCCACGGTTATTCCCATAGAGGACGCAGCTCGCGCCGGCTGCAGATCCTCGCCGCGGCACTGTATGGCTATGGGGGATCGACATGGACGGCAAGTGCCTCTTGGGCAGGGAGTGGCCAGGGACCTTGCCGCAGCGCTGTCCAGGATTGCTCCGTGCGCATCGCCTGTAGAGGGATCGAATCTGCGGCCGGTGAACTTGCAAAGGGCCGCCCAGGGCGTGCTGGTGGCGGAAGTTGACAGCTTTGTCGTGGTCGACGCCGACCCTCAAGACCACGCCGTGGAGCTCGGAGGCGCGGCGCGCAGATGCGCAGCCCGCAAGGACCGCCCCACTGCACGGTCCGCCGTGAGGGTGTCCTGCTGACCGCCACCGACTAGCGAGGGGAGGATGGCAGCAGCGATCCATGGACTGATTGACGCGAGGATGCGGTGGCAGCGGTGAGCGCACATCGCCCGAGGGACAGGTGAAAATGGTATTTGGACTGATCAATATTCCAGTATTTGCGCTGTATGGCCGATATGCTACATGAATAGACCTAAATACCCTTCATGTAAGAGTTAACTCTATGGTCCCTATGGTTAGAGAGACAGGTATATTACAGGCCCAGGTTATTTAGATTACCAAGTTTTAACTGTTCAAAATGTGGGTAACTAAAATTATATTTGTATGAAGTATTTGTATTGGTGGTCAACCGGTCCGGGCCAGGTCTCCGGCTTTCAGCCAGCAGGTGTCGAGAGCAGGCCGCTGGCTGTGCGGCTGTAGTGGCCGGCCCGCAGACACCAGACCTGCTGGCTGCTCAACAGCTGCTGGACGCTCGC
This sequence comes from Echinochloa phyllopogon, assembly GCA_033239725.1. Lineage (NCBI taxonomy): Eukaryota > Viridiplantae > Streptophyta > Magnoliopsida > Poales > Poaceae > Echinochloa > Echinochloa phyllopogon. The sequence continues at coordinate 32,536,350 of BTCW01000008.1, read as the reverse complement.
CCACAGCAGTCGACGCATGGGCCAGCCTGGCAGCCTGCCTCGTGGACCTGGAACCAGAAGGCAAGCGATCAGCAACAACTGGACCATGATTAGTTTAGGCATATTTCTGTATCTAATCATTTACATGCTATTCACGGTTCAAAACATATCTATCTTTACATCATTTTGATACATTTTACAATCATATCAATAAACATCTTTATGTCCTTATATAAAATTGTCTGATATATTTTGTAATGTGTCTAGATGATAGCGACGCCTTAAAACGTGACTAACTTGGTTTTATTTTGGTACGTTTCCACAATCATGTCAAAAGACATCTTTATATCCACTACAAACAATTGTCTGACACACTTTCCAACGTCTCTAGTTGATAATGACACTTTAAAGCGTGTCTAATTTTGTCTTATTTTGAGACGATTTCAATATCATATTAAAAAATGTCTTTATGTAGACTAGTAATGCTGAAAGCGTGTCTAATATCGCGAGACTTTGACATATTTTTAAAATCGTGTCATAAAACATCTTTACACGCCGATGTAGAGACACTTTCAGCCAACGTTACTACTACAACGTAGCTATAAGGGGGGTTTTCTAGTAGTGATCATCTAGAGACACTGTCATCACGTAACGTATCTCCATGGCTGCTTGCATGGTGCGCGCACTTCAGGAGCACTGCCGCCTCCTCCCGCTCCCAGAATGCCCGCTAATTTATAATCAGCTACTCGGCGCTGCTGACTTGTGTGCGGGAACCGGGAAGGAGCCGCCGCTCCGTACCCCCGTCGACGTCTCTCGAGGGCCCTCCCTTGCCGATCGACGGTTAGGAAAAATCGATGAGCGTTATCGGAGGGCCGCGAGTTCATGATGTACCTGATGCAGTACATGGGCATGGAGAAGTCCACGGCGAGCGCGCTGAAGAGAGACCACGAGCTTAATTCGGCCGGCAACAAGGAACCGGGCATCGCCATCGAGTTCAAGCAACCCGGCGCCTCCATCTCCAACGTGCTTGCCTCCGCCCATCTGTAGCTAGCAACCAATCGTGCGCAAGGGCGCAAGCACCGCCAAGAGAAACGGGCCGGTGTTAGACATGTTTGTTTAGGAGTGGAAAATTTTTTCTAAGAGAATCTTGCATGTATGGAATATTAATTGTAAAATCTTTTTAAATATGAGTGTTACTTTGCGCGACGAATCAAATGAGCCTAATTAATTCATGATTTGCTATAGCAATGCTAAGGTTACTATCCTCTAATTGTGTTGTCAAAGTCCACATTAAATAAGTGTTGCAAATTATCTGAGATGTGAAGATAGTTTTATAAACTGACTTTATTCGATACTCTTAATTAGTACCCTTAATCAGTGCTTAAACGTGTCAAAATTTTTTCCCAACCCAAAGAACACATCCCTTCTGATGCGTTTTTGGTTTTCCCCGGACATTCTCCGACAGACCGAGCGGCGTCGAGACACTGCAGAGCCGTCCAATGAAAATCTGACGGCTGAGACTGCATAGGGACTTCCACGAACGGCGACGACATCAGCATGACGTGGATCGATGAGCTTAACGTAATTCTACCGGGTTTCCCTCTTTAGAGTTTAGAATAATTTGGTCTAGTCTAAAAAAAGATCATAACCACTGAAGAGAAAAAAAAATCTCAATAGCGGTGCATCATGTGATGCCATTGGGTATAGCCCCGTAGGCTCGAGCAGATCGCAATGATCTGACCGAGACTAAAAAAATAAGCTTCAGTGGGTAGAGCCCCCGATGCGTGAGTAGATTAGAATAATCTAATTTAGACTAAAAAAGAGCCTTAAATTAGTATATCATCCCTACAGGGAGAGAAATATTCAAACCATATGATGCCCGAGCCCTACTCTGGCATTAACATATTTTTCTCAGTACAAATTAGCACTAGCCACCAGCTATTAGCCAGTCGAACAGGTCGCATGTTCCCATAAAGATGGGCCAAATGGCACACTTACTACTCCTTGAAGAAGCAATAACATTGCCCTTTTTTGGCACCATGTTCCCATGAAGTTTAGAAAACTTCCTGACTAGGAGCTATCACTACTAGCAAAATGCTCATCAGTACCTGTTATATGGCCATTTAGTACCGGTTGGTCCGCAAGAATTTGAATCAATAACCTCTAGCCTCGCGCATTGCTTCCTTACCATCCCACCAATGCATCACATGTGTGATTGAGCGTGAGATGATTTTCTTTCAAAGTAACTAGTAGAGGACCCATTTAGTACCGACTGGTGTTATTTGTCAGTACTAAATGATCGCGCCACTTTAGTACCGGACAAAAAACACCAACCGGCACTGAAGTTTGACATTTAGTTGTTTCGGGGCTTCCAAGGTTAGACTGGTTACTAAAATGGCTTCATCTCACCTTTAGTACAGGGTCTATTATGTCCGGTACAAAATATATATCGACGAATTTGAATTTTTCTACCAGTGTATCCACAGCAAACATGGATCATCTGATAACTTGGGGCCCTATTCTATGTGGTGGTGCCCGAGTGGTATCTGCTCTAGAATGCTCTGCGATAGCCATAAAATATTTCCCAGGAGTAGCAATTTATCCTGATAAATCTTCTCAGGTCTAGACTATTCTGGCGCAGCCCATCAGATAAAAATCAAAGCCTGCCAGGCCCACTCATAAAAACAAAAACCCCTAACTCAATATGACACATGGGTAAAAAGTCAAGGACTATCTCGCCAAAATCCACAAGAAATAGAATCTTGAGAAAGATGTAGCGAGATAGGCCAACTGAATCGCCACATCACGTTGAACAGGGGACCCCATAGTCCGCGCATGCATGTAGATCCAGCAAGCGCCATTACATAGCGATGCTGATGCCTCAGGTTCTCCATCACTCCATGTGCAGATCGACCTCTATGAGCCACGTTTTTTTTGAAGGGCGGCTGTGGGGAGATCCCCACAGCATAAAAAACTTTTTTAATTAAAACAAAGGAAAATAGGAGTACTTACAAGGAATTTAGCTGAAAGCGTCTAACCAAACACTAAACGTAGATAGGAGATCTGATTTAAATCTAACTAGATGAGATTTGCAAGTCAACTAAAAGAGATTAAGCCATCTTCCAACGTTTTGGTTCTGTCTGTCAAAGATCCTGTCATTCCGCAGCTTCCATAATTCCCAGGCCGCGATCAAAGCAGCTTCCGTGAACAAAGGGACATTATGGTCTTGTTTACCCTTGATTAGACGATCTTCAATGTCCCTATTCAGATCCCACTGAAAACCAACCAAGTTCCAGCACTGCTGTGCAAACGGACAGTTGAAGAATAGGTGATCAATTGTTTCCAGGGCCCCGGTGCTGCACATAACACATATATCATCATCATGCATAGTTTTAGTGTTGAGGCGGTCCACACAAAGGAGCCATCCAAAAAATTTGATTCGTGGGATGCATCGAGACGACCAGATTGCATTGTAAATAGGATGGTCTTGGAGTACACTGTAGATGCATGTATAGAATTTCTTGGAAGAGTAGTCACCTTCCCATGTAGTTACCCATCTGTCATCTATTTCCTCCTCAAATTCCACCACTTGAATCTCGTCTTGGAGCATCTGAAGTTCTGCTGATGCTTGTTCTGTCAGTGGCAGAAAAAACATCGATTCCAGATCGTTCATCTGCATTACCTCTAGAACAGAGATGGTGGGATTTCTCGCAAATGAGGCAATCCTTGGGTATTGTAGCTCAGGGATATGCTCACACCATGGGTCGTTCCAGAAACAGCACGAGCTGCCATTGCCAACGACACGTTTTGTTATAACTCTGTATAGATTATTCAATCGAAGGACGTCCTTCCACCAAAAGGATCCAACCTCTCTTGAGGCATGTGGCACTTTGCTTTGGTAATATTTGTACCAAATTAGCTGAACCCAAGGTGTCTCAGCATGATTATAGAATCTGTCTAGATGCTTGTTGGCACTTCCTACGATCCAATATCAGAATTGAGAATCCTGGTACTGGGGTAAGGAGTGTTTCAGTGGTTATCCTTATGGCTTAGTTAAATATAGAAATATTCTGCAAGAGCACGGAATCACCGCTGTAGCACTTCACCTGGGAGTATCCCGAGGTATCGTAATTTATATTTCCACAGGGAAGCTTTGGCAAGACTACTAGTGAACAGATATTCAAGACTATCAGAGAAAGGTACATGACTAGACAAGACAGGGAATAACGGTATTGGACAGGAGTGGATATACCCGACACACAGCTCAAGGGATACTCAGGTAAGAGAGAAAACAGATAGATAGCTGGGAGGACAACGAGAAGAGATAGATGACTAATGGATACTTTATCTACCTATGTCACTCTAGCTTAGAGATATAGCGGCTACAGAGCCAGCAATAGGAGATCTGGGATAACTCTATTGTCTTAGCTTCGGGACAAGGGAACCGGTGACACACGGAAAGGGATGAGAAGGGGTGCCACTATTACCGGGCTGGGGGATCCTACGGACCGGAACTAACGTGATGGGCTACGAAGACCGAAAGGGCTGTCACCACCTCACGGCTACCACCTCCGTTGCGACGGGAATACTCTAAGGCCACTGGCTAGGCTAGGAACCACTCCTACACTAGTGAACAACTACTTACTCCGCTAGCAAGAGCAAGCAACCTTGTCAATACTCTTGGTGACAATTCACCTCCAGTATTAAGCAAGATCGAAGAACCAGCCAAGACAAAGACTTAAACAAGACTACAAGGACTAGAACTATAACTGAGTATAGTCTAAGCAAGATATATATGCAACTAGAATAATGTAGAAGCAAGATATAAATGACAAAGGCAAGAAGATAAAGATAACTATATTGATAACTGAAAGTCTTACAAAAGGAAAAGTAAAAGATACAAGAGCTATTACCAGAGCTTCTGAAGACGAATCCGGAACCTCCGAGGCAAAGCTCGACTCAACTCTAACTCCCAACTAAACTATCCTAACTCTACTAGAACAAGTGGAATGAGAGAGCTCCTTGGCTTGGTGTGTGTTTACAAGTGAGTGGCACCCCTATTTATACTTGAACATGGCGGTTTGAGGTGGAGTACCGGCCAAGGGGATCAGAGGGCGGTTCCCCCTGATTCGGCCGAACCGCCCTGTTCGGCCAAACGGGCCTGGAGGCCCAGGTCTGCCTCCCTGCGCCGCCTCTACTCCGTGGACCTCTTGGGCTGCTTGGACTTGATGGTCTTCGTGTTGATTCGGCCCAGAAGTGTTGTGTTGGTTGTCCATGTGGTGTGCACGGTTTTCGCTTGGTCATCGCTGATGTTGACGACCCCCGATGTCATGTTCGGCTAAGGAGGGTAACCAGCCGAACGGAGTCGTTCGGCCGATTCGGTCATTTCCAGCCTCTATAGCACGTATTTGTCGTAGTTGTACCTGCACAAGTGACACTCACCAAAACTCGTGGAACTTTATTAGAAATAAAACCTAAGTACATGGAATGTTGCATAAGACCTCATTTATTCCTGAGTATTGGTGGTCGGATTTGGGCTGTAACGACCGCCAACAAGCTCCCCCAAGCTTAGCTCTTTGCTCGTCCTCGAGCAAAGATAAAAACTTAGGCTCGATGTATCAGGAGTTGCTACAATGTTATTTCTTTTGCAGGTAACTTTATAAACAACTAGTACTCAACAATACTTGAATCATAGGCAAAGTTTTTAATTCACCTTTTTACCTATGGGGCTTATAGCAATCTCCTTATCTTGGGCGGTTGAAAGGATGAACAGTTTAAACTCAGTTTTATTCCACTCTACTCTTTTCAGGATCACATCTCGGAGTTTTTCATAAGTTTTGAAAACTTCAAATTGTTCCTCAATTGGCACACTCAATCACTCAAGTGTATTTGAATCCTCACCAAAGGCTTGTGCCTTCTTTTTCATCCTATCATCTAATATGGCTTTTTATGTGGCTCAGGGACAAAGGGCGAAGGCATGCATGTATCTCATATTTTGCTAAGTCAAAGACTGGATCTCTGAGGAAACAAATCATACCTTAGAATCGAGAAATGCAAGTGTGTGGGATATAGAGTGGACTATGGTGGAATGGTGGAATGGAATATGGTGGAATGGAATATGGTGGAACTCCTTGGGATGAATCTCCCTCTCCTTGATTTATTTTCGAGAACATGGGCTATCTTTTATTCATATTTTTGCCATGCCACTTGTCATGCTTTTCTTTTTCTCTTTCTTTTTGCCATGCTCTTTGGCATGCTTTTCTTTTTGCATAGGCCATGTCTCTATCAATAATATTTGGAGAGAGAAATCATAGAACATGGAGCATTTATTTTTTGTGGATGAATGATGGAAAATGATTGCTAACTCCCAGTGTATGAATTGCAAGTGAGAGGTGGTGTGTGTACGTGGATCTCGATCTCTAAGAATATGAAAGCTTCACTCAAAGGTCACAACAATTTGACAAAGCTCACTAAGATAACAAGCAGCATATGAGTAGAAATTTTCAACTAAGCTTATCATATGGCTCTGTTAGGTATTTTGACCGATGAGGAACTTGTTTCATTTTGAAAGCATAAATCTCCAAGATTTTCCCGTACTAAGAGCAGAAATAGAACTTAACCAAATTCTCACTATATCAATCCCCACAACAACTTAGACTTGGAATAAAGCATGTGCTCCCACTAGGTTTTCAGGTTCATTTTTACTCATGCCAATTAACTCAAGCACAATTTAGCAACTAGTTGAAACAAAGTACTTGCAAAATTAAAGACAGAGCAACTATTCTTCATTTCCAAAGTGAGAGACATATGATTCATTCCATGCATAGTTTGGAGTTATTTTATTCAAGGGAAATATTTTTGGTATTTTTTCAATTTTTTTTAAATGCAAACATGAAGGGAAATTAAATGACCAATGTGCTGGATAAGTCGGGACGTACCTAGCGGGGGTCCTCCCCCAAGATTGGACTCTTCACTGGTAGGGGTTGAGCCTTGAAAGGTACCGGCTCAGCTGTTCTGCTTGCTTGTGAATGTCGTGCTGGATGGACGCTACCATCCCGCCATTCTCTTGGTGGTACTGAGAATGGCGGGCTAGCGTGTCTTGGATCTCTCGGGTACGGTCGTCGATGAGCTCGACTCGGTCGGAGATGTAGGACAGCTCCCGGCCGTAGTCGAAACGTGCGGACTGCGAGTATCCGGGGTAGTACGGCTGGGAGGCACTGTCGTACCCCCCTCCATACCGGCTCCCGGACCACTCAGACTCCGTGTTCTGGCCGTAGTCCCAGCGTCCTGAGGCGAAGTAGTTCGGTTCCTGGTGTTGCCTAGAGCCTCCTGCTCCGGACGTCCCAGCACCGGTGTACATGTCGTAGGTGGCTTCCAAAGCAGAAGTGTGTCGGTGCGGCATTTGTGGTGCATCTTCTGGCTCCTGTGAGGTGGAGAGCCCAGCATCACGCCTGGCTCGTCCCCTCGTGACTGGTCCGTCACCTGCAACGCTGTGCCGAGCGGGCTCTCTCCAAGGTGGAGAATCGTCCGACTCGGTCCTCAACTGAAGAGTTAGTTTAGGCGTGGTATACAACCTCAGTGATGCACAAGGAAAAGGCACTTCAGTTGTATAGTCACGGTAAATCATTGCTAGCGTTGCGTCATGCATCCGCCGTATCATGTGGACTTGCACGAAATGCTCGGCATCCACGACGGAACGAGCTGTCTCGATGTACGTGAGCCGGGCGCCTTGAAGGATGCCTAGATGGTTAGCGAGGCGAGTGACTAGAGAAGTCATCGCCATGCTACCCGCACGAGAAATATGAGACAGCTAGTGACCAACCATGTCTTTTACAGGCGAATAAGGAATTTGCTTGACCATGGCAAAAAGAACCCGCAACTCGACGGTGTTAATAGGGCGCAAATCTGCCCGGGGGAATACCGTCATAGACACCCAACGCAACATGGGGTTATGTATACTGTTTGTGCGAGGCGCATGACAGTTGGTATTCCCCGAAATCTTTTTCCAAAATGCAACCCGATCAAATCTTTTTAGCGCTTTGTTCGGGTTTAGAGAACAACGGCTTGAAAATCCGAGACCTGAACTGAAATCCCTCCAAGAGCAAAAGAACTCTTGGTTGAAAAACCGAAAGCGAATCCCCCCAGTTTCCGAAACCAAAATCGAGAGGAATTCTAGGGTGAGCAGGTACGAACCTTCTTCGTTGATGTGCCAGAAATTCTCCCAGCCAATGGCCTGGAAAATTTCTGTGAACTCTACGTCCATACCCATGTCCCTGAGCAAGTCTTGCTCAAAAACACGGGTGTGCTCAAACTCCTTCAGCCGAAGCTTGTTGAAGGTGTTCTGCTCCCGCTCTGTTCTAAGGGTGATGTCGCTCACGCTCAGGAGCTGCCTGGCTGGGGGCGTGGCATGGGCCCATCCCGAGCCGGCTGCTTCGTGCTCGTCCGTGTCCATCCGGCTCAAGCCTCGGGACGGAGCTGGGGAACTCCCAGCATCGTCCGATCGTCGGCCTAGCCAGGCGGAACGACGGAGCGACGTGAAGAACTTTGACATGATTCCTGCAAAAGGTTAGTGCAACAACAACTACCCGAATGACTGAATATATGGTTAGCACCAGAAAATCAAGGCAGTCGTCCGAGAAAGTTAGTCGTTCTTGCGGGGATGAAAACCACCACAAAAGGTTAGTCGTTCTTGTGGGTGTCGGTGACCACCACAAACACGTCCAGAATTTCAGCACAAAGATCAAAAGCAAAATATTTTTGGTTTTTTTCTAGTGATGCAAGGGAACCAAAACTTGAGCAAAAACTAGGGAAGAACTTGAGCAAGCACTTGAGCAAGAGAATGAGAGAGAGAGAGAGAGAGAGAGCTTCCTAGCAGAAATTTCAGAATGAGCAAGTGTGGGAGAAGCAAGCAAGCTTGCACCAGCTTTTATAGGCCGAGGGGGGGGCAGTCCCCTGGTTCGCCCGAAAGCCCTGGTTCGCCCGAACCAGGCCGGGTGGCCAGGGCACTCCCATGTGAGTGCTGCCCCTCCTTTGCTTTGATTCCACGCCAAAATGTGTGGCCACAAAATTTTTAGGTCATGTGAGTGGAGTTTAGTGGTAGGTGAGATGCAAAATTGACATGACCAAAGTGGATTTTAGTGGAGTCACCCCCATGCTGTCTTGTTTGTGATAATTGGTGAGTGTGCAGCTATTTTTAGTGGGGTAGACATGTTTGGTGCTGGTTGGTGGTGATGGTAAATAATTGGAGATGTTCTAGAAGGGGTGAAAATGAAGAAAGTTACAAATTACACCCTCTATAGTTAAATTTCAGCATGTGCCCAATTATTTCTAACCAAGCTTGCAAAATTTTCTACTCTCTCTCAAATTAATTACTCAGGTGGTTCATTTATTTTGGAAAGGGAAACATGCAAATGCAATTGAAAATTTAAAAATTGAAAGGGAAATATGGGATACATACCGGTTTTCCTCGCGGCGAGAGCTCAGCTTTTAAGTCCACGAGCGGGACTTCTCCTGTCTTCAGTTGCTCTTGTCATTGTCCGGTCCCGGAGTGGATGACTCGGATGATGCAACCTTCTTCCGCCACATCTTCTTGTTCTTCTTCTTCGGTGTCGGTGGCGGCGGGATCGGCGTCTCTGGAGATTGTGGTTCGGATGCAACCACATTGACCTACTCCAGGTTATTGGAATTTTGAATGGAATCAGTGCATACCTGAGGGCATTTCTCCACCCTGGGCTTGAACGCGAACTTTTCCTCCTTGCCGTTGATGTTCAGGCTGATTTCTCCGACTCCTACGTCGATGTTTGCATTGGCGGTGCTCAGAAATGGCCTCCCGAGGATGAGAGGTGTCTTCGTGTCAACCTCCATATCGAGCACCACGAAGTCCACGGGTATGAAGAATTCCCGGATTTTCACCGGAATATCTTCGGCTATTCCCGCGGGGTAGCGAATCGATTGATCCGCTAGCTGCAAATACATGGTTGTAGGGGACAAAGAAGAATAGTTTAGTTTGTCGAACACTACCTTGGACATGACGCTAACGCTTGCTCCCAGATCGCACAGGGCATGGTTGAAGTGCTGCTCCCCGATCGAACATGCGATAGTAGGGCATCATGGATCCTTCTTCTTTTCTGGGAGATTGTTCAAGATAGCCGCACTACATGCTTCGGTTAGTTTAATTACCTCGGTGGTTGACAGCGCCCTTTTGTTGTTGAGGATGTCCTTCAGATACTTGGCATATGTGGGAACCTGCATAGCTTCAAGCAATGGGATATTGACATATAATTTTCAAATTACCTCAACAAATTTGCTGAATTGTTCGTCCACCGTTGGCTTATGGCATCTTTTGGGGAATGACAACACATTTGGTTCGTAAAACTCGTGAGGGGCCGCCTTTGCTTCCTTCTGCGGACTTGTCTTCTATGGTTCTGCTGTGGCCTCTTCTTCTTCGCTATCACTGTCTGTAGTGGCTGCCTTTTTACCTACACTGTCAGGATATGGCGGGTCCCGAGTGGTCTTACCCCCTCTCGTGGAAACCGCTTTAACCTTTTCATGAGGGCAATTGTCTAGTTGCCCAGAAAATTTCCCCGCTACGGGTGAAGGAAAAGAAGCAGCTAACTGAGCAACTTGAGTTTCTATCATTTTATTAAAGCTCAGCTGATTTTTCATAGCAGAAGAAAACGATTCCATCCTAGAGTCTATGCTTTCCAGAGTTTTATCATTAGCGACAAGCTTTTTATTGATATTTTCAATTATTTTCATCTGGCCAAACACAAGATCTCTAAGAGACGGCTAATTATTGAAATTGCTGGAATTGTAACTGTTACCTTGTTGAGGCCTCTCAAAAGGGAGGTTTGGGCGCGGATTCCACCCTTGATTGCCGTAGTTGTTCGGTCGGTACCCGTTGTTGTTGGAGTTGTTGACGTAGTGGGCATCTTCTCGTGTTTCGGGGCAGTCATTCCCCGAATGGCCAGTATTGCCACAGACTTCGCAAGTCATGCGAGCGTCCATGGCTTGCACCGTTTCTTGAGCAGGGGCCTCCAGTATCTTCATCAGGAGGTCCATCTTGACAGCGAGCATGTGTAGAGCTTCAACTTGGTGAACTCCCTGGGTCTTCGGTTGAGTCCGGTCATCGGACCAACCTTGGTTCTCGACCATCTTCTCTATGAGGGCCTTCGCACGACTCTCCTCAAGAGAGAAGAACGAGCCTCCAGCAGCAGCATCCAGGTACTCACGGGTAGAATTTCTCAGCCCGTGGTAGAATGTTTGAATTATAAACCAACTCTGCATACCATGGTGAGGACAAGCAGAAATATAGTCCTGGAGGTGATCCCATGCCTCCGGGACTGTTTCATCTTTTAACTGCTGGAAACTAGCTATTTTGTTCCGGAGGGCGTTGGTTTTCCCAACCGGAAAGAACTTTAGCAAAAAACACTAATGCATTTATCCCAAGTGTCTATAGCTTCGCGGTTAGCATAAAACCATTGTTTTGCCTTGCCTAGTAATGAGAATGGAAATAAACGAAGGCGAATGGCATTGATACTTACTCCGCGGATGGTGAAGGTGTTGCAAATCTCCAGAAAATGCTGGAGATGAGCATTGGCATCTTCGTGTGGCTTGCTGCAGAATGGGCTAGCCTACACCATGTTGATGAGGGCTGGCTTCAGCTCGAAACTACCATCTCCGACTGGCGGAGCTGGTCCGGTACGCACGTTCTCGCTTGATGGAGCGGAGAACTCGCGGATCGTCTTGCCGGCCATCCTTGATGAAGCTGGGGTCACGACGGGAAGGACTGGGTTCGTCGGAGTGAGCTGCTTCTGACGAGGTACAACACGGGGTCGCACTTTCCTCACAAGAGACTCAGGATTTTCTTGGAAGTTTGACGGTAGCTGGAAACCAGTCATGCACTGCTCTGTTCCACAAAGACCAACGAACAGAGCAAGGATAGACCCGCATGAGTAGCGGTACTCAACTAAGATAGCTCAAGATAAAAATTCAAAAGTAATCTAGCCAAATGCTTCCCCAGCAACGGCGCCAGAAATGCTTGTTGTCACTTCTTACGATCCAATATCAGAATTGAGAATCCTGGTACTGGGGTAAGGAGTATTCCAATGGTTTTCCTTATGGCTTAGTAAAATATAGAAGTATTCTGCAAGCGCACAGAATCACCGTTGTAGCACTTCACCTGGGAGTATCCCGAGGTATCGTAATTTATATTTCCGCAGGGAAGCTTTGGCAAGACTACTAGTGAAGAAATATTCGAGACTATAAGAGAAAGGTACACGACTAGACAAGACAGGGAATAACGGAATTGGATAGGAGTGGATATAGCGGACACACAGCTCAAGGGATACTCAGGTAAGGGAGAGAAGAGATAGATAGCTGGGAGGACAACAAGAAGAGATAGAGGACTCCTGAATACTTTATCTACCTATGTCACTCTAGCTTAGAGATATAGCGGCTACAGAGCCAGCACTAGGAGATCTGGGATAACTCTATTGTCTTAGCTTCGGGACAAGGGAACCGGTGACACACGGAAAGGGATGAGAAGGGGTGCCACTATTTCCCAGGCTGGGGGATCCTATGGACCGGAACTAACGTGATGGGCTACGAAGACCGAAAGGGCTGTCACCACCTCACGGCTACCACCTCCGTTGCGACAGGAATACTCTAAGGCCACTGGCTAGGCTAGGAACCACTCCTACACTAGTCAACAACTACTTACTCCGCTAGCAAGAGCAAACAACCTTGTCAATACTCTTGGTGACAATTCACATACCAGCCAAGACAAAGACTTAAACAAGACTACAATCACTAGAACTATAACTGACTATAGTCTAAGCAAGATATATATGCAACTAGAATAATGTAGAAGCAAGGTATAAATGACAAAGGCAAGAAGATAAAGATAACTATATTGATAACTGAAAGTCTTACAAAAGGAAAAGTAAAAGATACAAGAGCTATTACCAGAGCTTCTGAAGACGACTCCGGAACCTCCGAGGCAAAGCTCGACTCAAGTTTAACTCCCAGCTAAACTATCCTAACTCTACTAGAACAAGTGGAATGAGAGAGCTCATTGGCTTGGTGTGTGTTTACAAGTGAGTGGCACCCCAATTTATACTTGGTCATGGCGGTTTGAGGTGGAGTACCGGCCAAGGGGATCAGAGGGCGGTTCACCCTTATTCGGGCGAACTCTCTGGTCGCAGTTCGGCCGAACCGAGGGATCCACCGCCCTTGCTCCCAAGGGCCAGGATTTGCCCCTGGGAGTCGGTTCCAAGGTAGGGGCGGTTCGGCTGAACCGCCCTGTTCGGCCAAACGGGCCTGGAGGCCCAGGCCTGCCTCCCTGCGCCGCCTCTGCTCCGTGGACCTCCTGGGCTGCTTGGACTTGATGGTCTTCGTGTTGATTCGGTCCGGAAGTGTTGTGTTGGTTGTCCAAGTGGCGTGCACGGTTGTCGCTTGGTCATTGCTGATGTGGACGACCCCCGATGTCATGTTCGGCTAAGGGGGGTAACCGGCCGAACGGAGTCGTTCGGCCGATTCGGTCATTTCCGGCCTCTATAGCACGTATTTGTCGTAGTTGTACCTGCACAAGTGACACTCACCAAAACTCCTGGAACTTTATTAGAAATAAAACCTAAGTACATGGAATGTTGCATAAGACCTCATTTATTCCCGAGTATTGGTGGTCGGATTTGGGCTGTAACGACCGCCAACAATGCTTAAGCAATAGGGCATCATTTTGTAGTCTTAAGTTGATGACTCCTAGCCCCCCTTTATTCTTTGGTCTCTGTACTATCTCCCATGTAACAAGATTACCACCTTTTTTCTTTTCTGAGTTACCCCTCCAGAGACATTGTTTTCTTATTCTGCCTATGTTCTCAATCACTCCTCTTGGCAGCCTGATCGTGCACATGGCATAGGTGACAATCGGTGAGATAGCAGAATTGATCATTTGGAGTCTCCCCGAATATGACAACCAGGTCGCTGTCCCAGACAATTTCCTTTCTACTCTATCCATCATAGGCGTTAGATCTTCCATTAGAGTCTTGGTTGTTCCCATGGGCAAACCAAGATAGGTGAAAGGCATTGATCCCATGGAACATCCAAATGTGTATGCCAAGTGCTCTAGTTTGTCTTGAGTAATTTTAATTGGGATCATAAAAGATTTCCTGTAATTAACTCTTAATCCTGTGGATTATGCAAAGGTGGTGAGCAAGCTCTTTAGGAAGAAGAGCTGGCCTGCGTCTGCCTGCATGATCAGCAAAGTGTCGTCTGCATACTGAATTATCGGGAAATCTTCTGTTGGCTAGGGCAATGGTGCTTGCAGGATGTTTTGGCTGCACGCTTTGTTGATCAGGATCTAAAGCAACTCCGCTGCTAGCACAAATAATAGAGGAGAGAGTGGGTCTCCTTGCCTAACACCACGGTTACACTTAAAGAACTTTCCGGGAACTCCATTAAGCAATACTCCCGAAGAAGCTGTGATGAGGAGGGATCTCATCCAGGTTATCCATTTTGCTGGGAATCCCATACTTTCAAGTATCTGTATGATGGTTGCACGCTCCACAGTGTCAAAGGCCTTTTCGAAGTCTAGCTTCAGTATCACTACTTCTCTCCTTGACAGATGGCATTGGTGAATGTATTCAAAGCTCCACGCAAGGCAGTCCTGGATAGTTCTTGTCCTGATAAACCCGTATTGATTCTTGTGCACAAGCTCAAGAATAACCTCCTGTAGTCTGTCTGCAAGCATCTTGGATACAATTTTAGGGCTGATATTCACCAGTGAGATTGGCCTATAATCATGAACTGTCTCAGGGTTGAGTATCTTGGGGATAAGAGTTATGTACGCCCTGTTGACTCCTTCAATGGGTGTCACTCCATAGAAATCGTTACAGAATGCATAGAAATCATTCCTCACAATTGTCCAGCATTTTTTGAGAAACATGCCATTGAAACCATCTGGCCCTGGGGCTTTATCAACTGGCATGCTTTTGATGATTCCATCTATTTCATCCTGCTCAAATGGGGCTATGAGACCTGAGAGGTCTGTGCTTTGATCAACCAGTGCATGCAGGTCAAAATGCATTGTGATACCTGCCGAAATTCCTAGCCTGTTCTTAAAGGAGTTCCATAGCAATCCATGTTTGCCTTCATGGTCCTGGATCCAAGCACCATGAGCGTTGAGGATTTGTGGTATACTGTTTCTTCTGTGTGCTATAGTGGCCATGGCATGAAAATACTTCGTGCACTCATCACCAAACTGAATTCTGTTGGCTTTGTGTCTCTGCTTCCAGTAGATATTTTTGGAGTGCAGTAATTTCCTCATTTGTTTCTTCACCATGTGTCTTAAGTTTGTCTCTGTAAAAAATAGTCCTCTTCTATCTTCTACTATGTCCAGGAAGTGAATGACTGTGTTGCAATTTTGGATAAGCAGGTTCAGGTTTGATAAACCTTTGCTCCAACTTTTGAGATCTGATCTCAGCCTTTTGAACTTGTTCGGGATGTTCCTCACTGCATTGTTCTCTTGGGAAGATCACCAGCTGTTTTGGACTGTCTGTAAGAATTCATCATGCTCAACCCAGTGATTTTCAAACCTGAAAATATTTGATTTAGGAATTCTGGTGTCAATTGTCACTTTACAGGGGATATGATCTTATATGATCTTGGCTAACGGTAGCACTTCTGTATGGGGATGAGTGATTGTCCAGTTTGGAGATGTGAAGAACCAATCTAAATGTTCCAAGAGGGGGTTATCCTGCATATTACTCCAAGTGAAAGCTCTACCCTTCAGGGGCAATTCTATCAATCCCAGATTATCTATGGCTTCGTTCAAAATGAGAGTATCTGCAAGGTTTCCTCCTGGCCTGTTTCTGTTTTCAAGTGACCTGTAAATGTTGAAATCCTCGAGGAAAATCCAATTCACTTTATCATCTACGTGACAATTTCAGAACCAATTGATGAATTCTGATCTCATTGGTTCTTCGCATGGACCATATATGTTGCTAAGTAGCCAAGATTCACCGTTGAGCGCAGAAGTGAAAGATGCTGTGATGTTGTAGACTTTCTTTTCCATTACTGTTCCTGTGAAGATAGAGCTATTCCAGACGATTAAGAGGCCTCCCTAGGCTCCGTTGGAAGGGATGAAATTAAATTGATCGAAACGCGCTGGGGCAAAAGAGCGGATAAAGGCCATATCAAAGTGTTCACGTTTTGTTTCTTGCAAGCAAAGCATAGCACATCCACTTTCCTCTATTTTGTTGCGAACTGCTTCGTGTTTGCTAATTGCATTAATTCCACGGATATTCCAGCAAAGTATGTTCCACGAGCGACTATTCATGATAACAAATAACAGAAGGGGTTTTAAGCTCCCTTGGCCCAGCCAGGGAGGGCAAGCAAGCAAGTAAGACCAAAAGATCAAACGCAAAGCGATAAAGGAAGTAGGAGTTCAAAAGTCACATCTTGGTGGAATGCCAAGGACGGTGACCACTGTCACGCGTTGTCAACTACTTCATCGTTGTCTTCATCATCATTGCTCGGGGTCTGAAGAAGTGCATCAATAGAGAGCTCACCAGGAGCTACTCCACAGTGTATCCCCCAATCCTGCAGGATTTCTACCCCAATCCTGCAGGATTTCTATGGGAACCGGCCCTGTCTGTCCTGTCTTCTCGTCGACTTTGACTACACAAATTTTCCTTTTTTTACTTGGTTCCTTGTCAAGTCTAACCGTGCAGAATCCACCATTTTTGTTGAGCCTGGAGCTCCTACTTACACTTCCTTCAGTGAGGGGGCAGGATGAACTGGAGCTGAGACTAGGCATGGAGACAAACTTGCCCTTTCTGATGACTCTACTGGAGCTTTGTGGGCTGGGCCGATTCTGGGACTTTTGAATTTCAAAATTGACTGGGCCTGATTCATCTGGGCCTATGGCTGTGTCCATAGAGGGCGCTATCATGGTTCTCTTCTTCTGATGCGCTGCTTCTAGAACCTCGGGCAGGAGTTCAAGCAGAAGAGCAGGGTAGCAAGGCTTCCATGGGACAATCTCTCGACCAGTGGTGTTACTACCCTGTGGACTCTCCTCAGTTGGCATCATCATATCTCTGTCAATCAAGATGGTCGTGATGGTGAAGGAGGATGGCAATTCACCTGGTGCCGGGATGCCAAGCTGCGTGCTGGGGATACCCTTTCTGTGAAAAATTGAGATTGTTGCGCAATGTCTCTATGCAGCAAGAAATCTGGCAGCATCTATCTCGAGAGCTGATGTAGCATCGCTTGATGAAGATGATGAACCCTCATCAGAGGTTAGATCTTCAAAAACTGCCTCTATGGGGATGTCTGGACCAGTTGCACGAAGGAAGCGCATAGAAGAGCCTGACATATCGATATCTAATACATCCTGAATCTGTATCTCTGGGTTCTGATTCTGCTGTTCCCCTGGCTGCTGCTGGTTATTGATGCCTACAAACACTATAGGATCCCAGGCTGGCCATGGTTCTTCGTCATCCTGTGCATCATTCTCATTCTGTTCTTCCTCTTCAATCTCATTGTCAATTTCCATGTCGCCTTCCCCTTGGGCGTTCTCGTGCTAGTGGTGTTGATGCAGGCCTGCATCTGGGTGTGGATTGCCCCGAAATACCCCCCAGATTTTGTGCAGCACCTTGCTGTTCCTGCTCCCAATTGGGCTCATTTTGATGGGGCCCGAGTACCACTAGGGGGTGCTCAGGATGAGGTTCACCATCGATCGGGACCAGATCCTCATCGGCAGGGAATATATCAGGAAATTGCCCGTTCAAGATGTAAACTGGGACTGACCATGACCTTCCTACACCACCAAGCAGCGTGCCCCTTGAGACTATCAGACTTCTGGGGACTCTGTCAGGACTTAACAGCAGAACTTGTGCAAGCACTCGAGATTTGTTGGCATCTCTGTACCATTCAAGCAAGCGGCCATAGGGAGCCACAGCAGCATGGATATAACCGGCCGTTTGGAAATCTAGCGGAAAAGCTAAGAACATTATCCAACAAATGCGGGTGTAGTTGCATGCCCTATTATTGAAACCTTCATCATGTTTGACAACAGAGACAAGGTTATGCTGACCAAATTGAAACGGGGAGTCCCTGACTAACTGATCATTCTGAGGCACATTGCGAAGCCTAATCAATCCAAGACCAAGGGGCGATAGATGTGATTCAGTGACTCGAACTCTCTGATTGTGCTCAAGAAAGTCACAAACCAGGTTCAGCGTACGTCGGAGTTGATTGGCGTCCTGCGGCATCGGGTTGATCGAGACGATTGCGTAGTCTTCATGCTCCCTTGTTGGTTCTCCTCCCAGCGCCATTCGCCCCCTGGCTGGGCGGTTCCATCCATGCTCCACGGCCAGTCCCGCGAAGAGGAACGGCCGCGGGTCCACTTGAAAGTTTGCCATGGCTCTGTCGCCGGCGAGGGTTGGAGGTGAGGGGCGGCGTTGGGGTTTTCTGGAGATTGGATTGTGGACGGCGGATTTGTTGGAGTATCTGGTTCGCTCCTGTTCCTCAGCAGTAGGAAATGAGGCGTCCGGTTGGTTCGGGGGAAGCGTGCAGGAATCGAGGCGCCGGTTGTCAGGGCTGATTGATTTTTTTTCCATCTGGATCAGTGTTTCCCTTCTCCGCGTCAGTTGCCCCTGCAGTGGGCAGGGGAATTTTGGGCCTCCAAATAACTTTGGCGTCTCCGGTCGTATGTGGCCCGAACAGAAGCACTTCCGGCATTTCCTCTCGTAGCTGCAAGCCCGTCTTGAAGAGGGCATTTCCTCTCGTAGCGGCATCGGCGCTGTTTGCTGTTGCCATTGATGGGCTTCTGTTTGTGGAGCTGTTTCGAATTTGAATTTGAATTGCACATAGCCCCTTGTGACGATGATCCCGCCTGAAAAACCGGCTCTGAGAACTGTTCCTTCTGCTTCTGTGCATTGCGCTGCTTGTGACGATCGTGTTCTCCTTGAGAGGAATTGCCAGTATGATCATGAACACGAGTCACCTTTGGGCTGCTGTGATTTGCTGAACCATATAATCCTGATGAATTGAAACTGCTGGGATCCACCGAGGTGGAGAAAGAACCAAAAGCCAGAGAGCCTGCTGGATTTGTTGGGGGTTGGGGGGGGGGGGGGGGGTTTCTTTGGTGATTGGACGAGTTTCTCTGCAAAGTTGACTTTCTTTGTAGATTTTTTCCGAGCCTTTTTCTCTGCCTTGGACATGACTTCCGTCCATTCTTTCTCCCGTTTGATTTCCCATTTCCTTTTCTCTCTTTCCCAGTGGGGAGTCCCATTGTTCCAAAGATGAAAATATAGAGCGAACTGGGAGGTGGTCACTCGTCTCAAATTGTAAACATGAAAGCCAACCTCTTTAGAGAACACCGAAAAACGGAAGTGATTGGTGCTCAAAAAACGCACATGGAAATCTGAGGCACGCCCACCCAAACAAGATTGGAGAGCCAGAGCAACTGAATCTTCTGTGAGACGAAAGAGGAATCGCCGAAAAGTGACCAGAAGGAAGAAAGAGCCATCAACAGATGGGAAAGGGTGGTGTACCGGAGAGTGGAAGCGCCGTCGAACACCATCTTGAAATTCCAGCCCGATGTTGAAATCCAGACGGTCCACCAGATCCGATGAGGAGCCCATGATCGCCAGGAGCCAGTGGAGGGGTTGTTGCGTCGTGAGTCTTCATTGTCGTCGGGGAGTTGGGGCGGCGGCGGCGGCGGTGAGGGTAGTAGTGGAGGGGAGAGTTCTGAGAGGGAGAGGGAGAGCCATTACTAAAGATATGAACCTTGACGATCTATGAGCCACGTTAATCATGGCGCAGCCAAATCGACTGCTTTCTTTAATTGAAGGGGAGGAAATTTTTCCCCACATGCCTATTCACCTTCCTTGCCTACATCCACGACAACCAGGCCTCCCGTAGCCCTCTGCCCATGCTCTGCCACTGCAACTGCATAGATCTGAAACACAAATTCCCATCAAAACCCCAAGCTTATTTTGCTTTGGTAAGTAGGTCGCCTAATCTCCCAGCCCCCGAGCCTCTACTTGAGATCTACGACATTGCCGCTTGCATCTCCCCAAATCAAACATGGCACCAAAGCGCGAGCATTCAACCTTCGGCCAGGGCAAAGAGGAGTCGCTGAAGTAGAAGGATGGAGCCCTTGCCAGCCCACCACGATGGGACATCGAGTGGTCCATGTTGATCACTCGGCAAGCACAAGCTAAGATGTTCATCTTCAATAGTGTTCTTCCTGACCAGGTGATGGCAGGATGGAGGACGGCAAGGAGTACGAAGTTCCCGACCTTAGAGACTGATGATCTCAACGGGTTTGTGCATTTCATCCTCCGTGGGTTTGGTCTCCCCACCCATCCGTTCTTCTATATCATGCATGACTTATGCCATCTTGGCCACAAATCCATCCATTAGATCTCTATCGTCATCCATCTTTGTGAACCATATTTCGGGATCAAACCCTATTTCTATTTAAACATTATCCAACTAGCAAGCCCCAAGAAGTAGTGGGAGGCACTCATCTCCAACTCCAATAGGCCATATATGGAGTGAATACATTTTTGTGCCACTCTCCCTGTCTGGTAAAGGGTTGCACTCCAGGTCGTTTAACATTCACACTAATTGCCATCCCGAGGTCTAGTCGAGTTGAACTGACATGCCACCAAAGGCGGGCATCGAAGGATGGCTCAGTACGGCACGCGGCGCAAAGATCCTCGTGTCGGGTCCTACCCGTCGGCTCCTCTACATCCCCCCCCCCCCCCCCCCCCCCCCCGTGGTGTGCGCCTGCTAGCTCCCTGCATAGCCTCTTCTGGTCGAGTGCATATGAGACGAATGTCAGGGTATCCCAGTGTCAATGTTGCACCCGCTCGCAACCGTCGTGGGACTACGCCACTATTGGCATGCCCACAGCTACTACTTGTGCTCGCGGCTCAGCGTGATCCTGAATGCTCGCCATTGGGGCTCGTGGGGGAGATGCATAAGGGAAGGTGTTATTGGGTTGGTTGGAGTGGGAATATGGATCCGGTTGGTTGGGGGCTGGTTCCTGGTCGGGTGGGAGCAAGTGTGGGCAGTGGGTTGGTTGGGTTAAGAATAGCACTGTAGTATACACTCACCATCAATTCCTCTCTACAATTAAGAGAGAGAGAGAGAGAGAAAGAGAGAGAGAGAGATGGGTAGATCCTAGATTCTTGGACCATCACAACCATACATTAACAACCTAGGTTCATACATCTTAGAATAGTACCCATCTAGTAGGCCTGTAGCATTCCTGATGTGCAAAGACTACATCATATTATATTTACATCCCATGTTCATCATAGACCACCACATCACTAGAGAACAAAATAAGGCACTAGTGTTTCCTTCTTCATCTCTGTCTGATTACCTGCTTGCTTTTTTGTGCTTCTTCGAGAGAACTCTGCTTTGCCTCTTGTTTTCCAAGTGAATTGGCTAGCTCAATGTTCTTCATTTCTATAATCTCAATGGTTGTGTATAGGATCCCTCAATGGTGATGATGAGCATTGAAAGGAGCAAAAGGGATATGTCCTTTGGTCGGGCGACCCGGCCGGCTCCAATTGCTGCCATCTTTGGTGGCTTTATTGTCTCCAATTCCTCCCGAGACAACGCCTCCAACGAGGAAACGGCACACGCACGTGGCGACATTGCAGTGACCCAATCAATTAAGACCAGATCAAAAGTTTTCACCTAAGGGAGTAATTCATCTTAATCCAAACAATGCCTTCAACAAGGTCACTGCTAGGTACGACCAATTATGGTCAGACCTAGGAATTTCTTCCCAGAACCGATGAATTAGTAACAATTACCACCATGATATAGTCACACCATGTTGCTTCCCCCTTCTTACCAAGCCAATGCTTTCATATAGACCAAACTTGACCCACTTCAAATGGCCACAAACTCCAAATCCGGTAGACCATCTGAAATCGTAACCTGAAATATCATACTGCAAAGTAGCCACTGGATACTCGTGCATAATCCACCGGAATAAATTGTAGATGAAATCCGTCTTCGAGAAAGAGAACCCACGAATGAAGCCAAGTTGACTCATGTCTCTTGGTCTATATAAAAAATCAAGGCGAAATTGAAGATGTCGTCACCAGATGTAGTTGCAAAGTCCGAAGCGCCCAAGGCCGAACGTTCGTGCGCCCCGACCGACCGCCCTAGAAGCCATGGCGCCGCCCAAGGCTGGGCGCACGCGCGCCCCGACCAGCCGCAACCAAGGCCGCACGCCCGTGCTTCCAGCCACCGTCGATGCTGTGTGCTTGCCGCGGTTGCGCCCCGGCCGCCGTCAACGACCTCCCTCAAATCCGGCTGTCCCTCAGATCCGCTCGGCCTCTCTCAGATCCACTCGCGAGCGGCCACGAATGGGTCAAATAAATGGAAATTAAATAAACATTAAATGGAAACTAAGGTGTATTTTTGTTTTAGTGTGATTTTTGGTTTTATTTGGCTTATTGGGTTCAATTATTTGGAGTTTGAATTTGAATTTCCAATTCAAATTCAAATTCACTAACTAACTAAAAAGCCAAAATAATGTAACCCCCCTAACTCTACCTAGGCCTAAACCCACTAACCAATCTAAATCCTCGCCAGCCCAGCGTCGCAGCCGCTTGGCCCAGCAGGCCCAGCAGCCGCATCACCTTACTTCCTTTCTTCCTTTCTCTTGCTGACAGGGCGGCTCCGCCCGTCATCTTTCTCCCTCTCATCTCGCCGGCCACTCTCTCGCCCGCGCCGCTCACTAGCGTCACCGCCCCTCCACGCCAAGACGCGCTGCGCGCACTCCTGACTGCCACCGTGTGGAAAGGACACGGACGTCCAAATTGCAGGCCACCCACGCCGGCTCCCGTTCCCTAAAATCCTAGCCCAGCCGTTCTATTTAACATGGCAGCCACCGCCACCTAAGCCCTAGCTGCCTCGCCCCTTTGGGGTTTTCCACCAAACCACCTCTGCCGCCGCTTTGAGTAGGTGGAGAAGTGGAGGAGAAGGAGTCAGGGAAGGTCAAGGAGGGGACGCCCAAGGAGGAGCCGCCGCCGCCAGCGATCTGAGACGGTTCATAGCCGCCGTCACCATCGCCGTTCCTGAGCACAACAAGCCGCGACCGTGCTGATCCGCAAGCCTCCACCGAGTCAGACATGACTACACTGTCTACCCATGGTGAGTCGCCGCCGTCGCTCTTCCCTGTGTGAATCGGCTGTCGCGCCATGGACCTTCGCCGCCACCGTGGACCTATGCGGCCAACGTGCAAGCCCCTTGTGTCGCTGGCCTTCGAGCCGTGCTATTCTTGCAGGACCCCGTCGCCGCTAGCCCTCGCGCAACCCGCCATCGCCGCACCACTATCCTAGGCTCGCGCACGCCCGCCATGACTTTGTTGCAGCCAAACGTATGGCTTGCTACACGGACGCGTGTTCCCAACGCCGGCAAGGCCAAGCGTTGTGGCCAAACCGTTCCGTTGCGACCGCTAGCTCTCCCCGCACGCGCGCGCCGATCCCGCCATCCAAGGTCGCCCCTTGCGGCCCTGAGCCTCTCATCGGAGCTCTCCCGAGCTCACCGGGGATCCTTTTCCTTCTTCCGCCCCAAAACCGTGTCTTTCCCTTCGCCACCTGGCCGAACCACGACTTGGTCGCGGTCACCGCCGGCCAGCGTGCGACATCGCACGCGAGGGACACGCGTGTTGCGAGCCATACGCAGGGCCACAATAAGTTCAACTGGCCTATCCGCAGGAGATCCCAGAAGCATCAACCAGCTCCCATGTGCAAAGCTGAGCTAGGCAGCGACCCTGCTCTTGTTGGGCCGACCCAGCCGAATTGGGCCCAACACAGTCCCGAGGAGCCCTGACTTTTCTCTTTTTCTTTGGTTGTTGACTACCGGGCTCAGCTGCCATAGGCTCGTAGAGACTGACCAGTGGGCCCCCTTGGCCGAGCTGACCATTGACGTCAGCAGACTCGGACCTAGTTATGACATCAGCATGACGTCATGTGTACGTCAACCGTGCTTACTACCTGTTTTCTATTTTTTTGGAATTAATAAATAATTTTAGAAAAATATTTAAACTTCAATAAATTAATAATAAATTAATTATAGCTCAGAAAAATATGAAACTAGTTTTATTATGTTTTTAAAATCATGGTCTACACATTAGAATAGAGTTATTTGGCTCTTCCTTGCTTCTTATTTCGAGTTTCTTTGCTAGTTGTCTCGGTAATTAATTTAGATCGATGTTTAGGAGGACCAAAGACTTGCATCGCAATTGAAGAGCCATTAGGTTCGCGCCCATCCATTCTTTGAACTACTATTATACATGCGAAGAGGGGGAAATGGGTGGAGGCACAGTTAAGGGGATGTAGGCACCTGCAGAGGCGGGAGCAGAAGCACGCGGGGATGAGCTGCGGCAATGGCGTATTGGCAGGCGGGCAAAGTAGAGGGAGAAGAGAGGAGGGGGAGGGGCTGATGGTCTTTGCTTGGTCATCGCTAACGTGGATGGCCTCTCGGTTGCGCTTCATGTCATGTAAGGCTAAGGGGGATAACCGGCCGAATCGTGTCATTCGGCCTAAACCCTAAACCCCTATAGTGTGTATTCCTCGTTATTGTACCTACACAAGTGAAACACACCAAAACTTGTGGAACTTTATTAGAAATAAACTTAAGTACATGGAATGTCACATATAACCTCTTTTATTCCCGAGTATTGGTGGTCGAAAACGGGATGTAACGACCGCCAACACCTGTCATCACCTATGTCCTGCCTCTACAGATCTTTGGGGAATGAGGTAAAGAAAGACATGTGCTAGCCTATACAACATGTCACTGATATTGATCACTACCTCAGCCTTGCGCAAAGAATAAAGCATTCACTAAGGATGTCAAGAATGCTCTGGTAAGCGAAATAAAGATAACTATGTACCCAAACCAATAATTATTTGCCATAGGAACCCAGATAAGGTAGTATCTGCTGAGGTACAAGTTGAGAGGTCGACGACAGACCCGGTACTCCCCCAAAACTTTCACTCACCCTCTCCCTATATAGGTTGTAGATGCGAGTCGAGAGCTCCTACAGGTGATTTGTGCAGTTGCCATGTAATCTGACCCTAGGATACAACACCACCCATGCATGGCAGGGATGCATTCTGGATGGCAATGGAAACAAGCATGCGAAAGATGGGGCAAATCGCCTCAGTGGGCGCGTTGGCCGATGTATCACTAGTGCAGTTCGGTCCCACCTTTTGCCAGTGTCTACCTGGTAGCCCCTCAGTGTTGGTATATGGTGGATTGGGATTCCTTTGAGTGCTTTTGGTCTCGGCTGTGGGCCCTCCAATTTGTGGTTGATCTACATGCCAGGTTCTCATTTCTCGCATCTAACCGATGTTGGATCAATTGCAATGATCCTTTCCTTGTGCTTCTTGTGACTGGGCAAAGATGGGCCAGATTGAGCTCTGCCACAGGCCTATGGCGATGTGGCGCTGAGCCTGATTCAACCTATCTTCTGGTATTTGGTCTCTGCATACACATAATGACCAAAAACTAGTTGAATTGGTTAGATACAAGCCCTATGACTATGTTTCACGATTATTTTTATGACAGGTGATCGGATTTTAGCCTTACTTGCCATCAACAACAACCTATTGGCAACGGCTGTGAATTATCCTATGGTATTGTCCTGAACTTGTCCTTTTTAGAATCTCCTTTAGTTTGTCATTTGCAAAGTAGTTAGGTTGACATGATCTCAAAGTTTTATGTTTATATAGTGTTAGGTGCTGTATATCTTGTTATTCTCAAGTTACCATGCACTGAATGTGTGGCTTGTCATTACTACACAGAAGTTCAAAGTGTTTGACTACTGCCCTAGACATAGATGTGTACACCTTTCGAGAAAAGAACACCTCATTCATCATGCACAAGGTTGTCGATAGGAAAGGGGAGTTCCAATGTCACAATCCATCACTTTCGGTATGTTAGATGTTGTTTAATTTGCTGCCTATGATGGATGAACTAGTTGCTGCCCCTGACATACTTCCATGTTGTTTGGATGAGCCTATTTTACTACTGCCTGTGATGAACCTATGTTACTACTGCCCGAGGAATTCTGTTTTGTATAAGTCTACTTGAACCTGTGATGATCCTTGTTTTATGTAAGGCTAGTTGAACCTGTGATAAATTCTGTTTATGGTGATGAACAACAACTTCATGTGGTGAACTACTACTGTCAGTGGTGAACTGCTACTGTCTGTAATGAAAATTTGCTACTGCATATGGTGAACTACTACTACCTGTGATGTAACACTAGTAGAAAAACTCACATTCGTCCACGTACATTTAGTGCCAGACAAAAAAGACCGAGTTCTAAAGGTGGCATAGAGCCATTTTAGTACCGGGTCTAAACTTGAAAGCACGCGGAACCACTTTTGTACGGGCTGGCAACTAAAGTGTGACATTTCCTTCACGGGTTACTTCAAAAGAAAAGCATCTCCCATTCAGTCACATGTGATGCGTAGGTGTGATGGTAAGAAAGCAACGTGTCAGGCTAGAGGTCATGGGTTCGAATCCTTGGCCACGAACGAGTATTTACACGTGAATAAAATCACATGACTTATGACTTGAAACGTTGTTGTGCGTATGTGGGCCTCCCGGCGGGTTGTACATCTTTCTTCTTTTTTCAAGGAGAAAAACTATATTTACTACTGGTCGGTGTTACCGTGACCGGTACTAACCCCTCTTTCGGTATTGATAAAGATTTTTCTAGTAGTGTAAACATGTCTCCCATATAGATGATAAAGGTGATGCGTCTAGTCTGAACGTGTCACCCATACAGCTGACAGAGGTGACATGTCTAGTTTAGACGTGTCACCATTCAAGATCAAATGCGATGTGTTTTTAATTCGGAAGTGTCACTTGTTAGACTAAAAAGAGACATGTTTCTTAAACGTGTCACCTATGATGTGTAATAGGTGACCCAGAAAATGCATCACCAATTTGGGTCACATCGATGACACGAATTTGGTGACTTGGATTTTTAGCGTCACCACCCATGAGGTTTGAGGTGCGTCTCCGATCTTTATTTCTGCCACAGTGAAATATGTTTTTCGATAATATGTAAA
Organism: Echinochloa phyllopogon; assembly: GCA_033239725.1. Lineage (NCBI taxonomy): Eukaryota > Viridiplantae > Streptophyta > Magnoliopsida > Poales > Poaceae > Echinochloa > Echinochloa phyllopogon. The sequence goes on along the minus strand of BTCW01000008.1, from coordinate 32,509,243 downwards.
ATATTTTGATATTTTTGTAACATATACATTATATGTGGTACATGTAAACATATCTCATTTCAATTGTGTTTTAGAGAATAAACACAGAAGAATCTCTTTGGTCAATGCAAGCAGTTACTCCCTCCGTCCCTTATTATTTGTCGTCCGGGAAACGTGTTTGTGAGGGAAACACAAATTTGTAGAGACAGATATCTAGGGACGGAGGGAGTAGTTTTGTTGTATATATAACTCCTCATTGACCTGTGTAGATCAGAATGCTTGCTCACATGGATCCATTATTCTTCTCTTTGACGTGAAGGTGACTACGGTACTCACCGAGAGCCCAAATGGGGAATAAATTGCGGTAGTTGGGGTAATTGAAGATAAGAGAACAGTTGAAGCAACCAACGTGTTCCTATCATTGAGATGAAAATAAAATGTAGAGAATCAAACTTCTGTACCATCCAATAATAATTATATTAGTTAACGCTTCATAAAATGCAAAACGCCACTGTAATAATTATGCATTGGCTATAAGTCTACCTGACCAAAAATAAAGCATATTAAAGTACTGTGAAGTTAGCTACTGTTATACACAACTTTTGGTACAGTTTTGCACAAGCTGACTGGTGTAGGATTAAATTAAGTGTAAAATACAGTAGCTGTCCTCAGTCTTGTCCCGGGGTGCTATCTTGGTCCTCAAACTCTCAAAATGCACAATAACATCCCTAGACTTACTAAAGTGTATCATTTAGTCCAAAGTATCAAATATACACTGATTCTACAGACGTTTGTTCATATCTTAATCTATGATTGCGCTATGGTACAATCAAATAAAGTTCTGTAATTATTGTGATGAAAATAATTGTTTTGGTGAGAGAAATAGTATGAAAGATCGTGCTCAATAGCAGTCATATTTCATCATGACATGGGTATTTTTGAATCTTAGGACCTAGATGACACCACCAGACAAGTTTAGAGACCGCTCGTATATTTACTCTTAAATTAATACCCCACCCGGTTCATATGCAAAAGGCATATTCTTTTATTCTAAGTAGACGAATTGAGTTGCAGCCACCTTATCATGCAAAGTTTATAGGCGTTACTTTTATGAATATATATAAAACTAATTGCATTAACTTTCTAAACAAACAAACATAACATAAAAAGTTCACTTGTAGATATAGAGTTCTACTGTCAAAGTAATAAAATGGAATCATACTTGTTGGGGGAAATCTCCTGTTTCCAACTGCATATTAATCAGTTCTTTTGCAGCACGATGTACTGGCGTGGGATCTTGCTCAATCTGTTATTTAAATAAATTACATGATAATAGTTTGATACATTTTAGGTTATAGTAAAATATTGAACAGAGACCCCCAACTATCGTACCTGTCCAGCATATATCAATGCTAGCGTTGCCCATGCAGTATTCACGGCATGAGGGCGGTCACCTTCGATATTTACATAAACCTGTTAAGCATTTCAAGAAAAAAGTAAGTTTAAGTCTTGAAGATGATAGATGCAAATACTCTAGATATTCAGATGAAACAACATATTTGTTGTTTGATTATATATAAGTTAAAGTTGCAACTGGTAACTCCTCTTTTGAACGAAACATATTTTGTGTCAATGAGAGTGCAGTTAGGAGAGAAAGGTCCAGACACGTATTTTATTATAATGTAGAATGACTCATGACTCAGATCTTTGGGTCTCAACTAAATGCTTTCACAATATATTACTACCTCCATTTTCTCTTATATGACATTGCTTAGCTTATTTTTCAGCTAACCGACGTCATATATTAAAGGATCGAGGTAGTAGTAGAATTTAAAGAAATGAATAAATAACTAAAGTATCCATAACACTCGTACGTCATCATCTGGGCTACAGAATCTAGAAGGATCTAGATAATTATTACATGGGAAAAGTGATTACCTGAGTTTGGTTAGAGACATGGCTTTCTCCCCATCCACCTGTACTGAGCTGCTTTGATAATATAAAGTGGCATGCTTTCCTGATGCAAGAACTGTTCTCATACGTTCTTCCGGCGGCAATTAACCCTTTAATCGAAAAAAAGGCCCCATAGGTGAAACATACACCCCAACTTCCCAACCTGTCAAATTACTTAACTGTGTAACTTTTTGTTGAAGTGGATATTCTTTGAGGTAGGAAAGTCACAAACGGGCTATCAGGACAAACCATGAACCATCATCTTGTTGTCTGCTCTCAATAAAGGTTGCTGCATTTCTGATCGATTTGTTTATCTCTTCTGTACGGTATCCTGGGTATAATTCTTTGAATAGTGCCAAAGCTTGAAGGACTGAGGAAGTACATTCTGGATAGCTGTCAATTTATATTACACGGCCGGTGAATTGTCTTTCTATCTGAACTAAAAGTCATGTTATATACTGCATAAAATCATGTTATTTATATCACTTACGGATAATCCACAACCATATTTTGAATACTCTCACAAGGATTGAGGATCTGAGTTATTGACAGGGAGAGATTAAGTCAAAAAAGTGCAATAGGAAAAGATAACACGCATATGTTAACATAAATAAATAAGATTACAAAAATCCATATGTATGGCCATCATGCTCAGGAATACATACAAATGTTGAGAAAAGTTGAGCCCCACAAGTATACAAGGGAATCCGTAACAATAGTGGGTGTGTTTAGTTCCCGTGAAAAGCTGGTGAAAAAGTCACCTCAGACATTGTAGCGTACTGTAGCATTTTTCGTTTGTTTGTGGTAAACATTGTCCTACCATGACATAACTAGGCTCAAAAGTTTTGTCTCGTCGTCTACATCAAAACTATGTAATTAGTTTTTTTATTTACCCATGCTTAGTGTTCCATGCATAAGGAGAGAGATTTGATGTGATTTGATGTGATAGGTGAATAGTGAAGTTTGGAGAGAGATTTTGGAAGTAAACACACCTAGTAGCACTTAACATTGCACTGCAACAGCAGGAACATGAAAACCAACGTAACTAGCACTGGTAACAAATATAAAAAACCCTAGTTAAAAGAATTACCTCTATCCAAGGTGACGTTCTTTGGCATTCGTATGTAGAGAAGGTACCATCTTTGTTCTGTAAGGTGAAAGGAGTTAACCATGTACAGATGACCTTTGTAGCTTAAATGGATGCATGGCACACAAGAAAGAAGGATTTGATTATGGCAAACAGAATATATTAAGATTTGGTATTTCTTATTTTTCATGCCTAGAGTTAATTGTTTGAGGCTACAAGTTCAAAAATGGAGTAGAAAAAGAAATCATGCATTTTAACTGTACAAAGCCATAATAAAATTTTTGATTAGCAAACTGAAGCATCCCTGTACGGTGAATTAAAGATATTGGTATCTATAGTGAGCAGTTCAAGCAAACTGTGCTATTTCAGTTTTGCTAAGGTACAGAAAGGCACTTTTTTGTTGTTTTACATTTGATTTATATTTAAAGATCGTTACCATGTAAGATAGAAGGCAATCAACAGCATCCTGGAGCCTTTCCTTTTCAATTGGTTCGCCAACAATTTTGCTTGAGCTCTTTGACAATAATAATAGAGCCTGGTAGACAGATTATGTGCAGTGTCAGATTTTATAAAATAAGAAAACATATGTAAATTAATTGAATAAAATCAGATCGAGCAGAACATTTTAATACTGCACATACAATCTTCTTTAACTGATATCAGTAATTTAGTGATGACCTTAAGAGCTTCCCCTGTAGTGTCAGACACACACACACTGTATAGGTTATCATTGTAATGAAAATCAGTTAGCACTATCTAGCAACCTATTAAATTTCTTGGCAGTAGTAGAAACCGCCAGGTAGTCATAGGAATGGTTTCTGTAGTTGAATACATATCACAGCAGATTAGAAAAAAAATGAAAGTAGAGCACAAATTTCGAAATGAAAGGTACGGCATAAAAAGTTATTACGAATTAGGACTCTAGTGGCTACACAATCAATAGAAATGATAGCTCATACCTGTGCTTTCATGCCATCCTCTGAAACCCACAAGAAATCTGGTATCCTTGCAATGTGACGCTTGAATGCATCTGATTGTGGATCTTCTACCCAGCAGCATACCATGTTTAGAGCCTAAACAACAGTGGGATATGTTTATAAGGAAAGACACGTTATCAATTTATTTTAGCCCTGAACATAGAAATGCTAGCATACCACTTAGCCTCAAATCAATTGAGCAGACAATGCTAAACATAATGATTGAAAAGAACCAGTACTGCAGTCAATCGGAGCCAGACAATGTACTACTACAACATTGCTATGTAGTGACAATTCATAAAAACACACCAATAACGTCTTACATTCTGTATCATGAAAACAAACTTTAAATTTAGCAATATTCTATCTATTCATCACCCGACCCTCGCATCATCCTCCAAAAAAAGTCATTTAAGGATTCAAAATTTATAACAAAACATAAATATTTTTACTCCATTTGATATGCGCATATGATTCATGCAGCGATCAATTAGTTCTGTATATGGCTAATAAATTGGGACAATAAGACTATTTTTTATCTGCCCTAAAATTCCTCGAAAGACTTGCTTTTAAATTTTGGTAGAGGAAGCAAGAGGCAAACTGAGCTTACAGCTAATAACAAGTGACATCCGGCCAGGGGTGGTGTGCCTAGTGTGCCGCTTTTTTGGTGGTGGTGTCAGGTCAGGCCCCTTGCTCTGGTGGTCGTGATCAAGGCTATGAGGCATCATGGCCTCGTGCTACCTTAGTGGTAGTTGGTATACAAAAGAATAAAAGAAGCAACACAGTTCTGATGGGTCGCGGTTGAGAATCACAAAAAAAATACCGAGTGCAAAACTTCACTATTGGACCATATACTGGGGTGGGTCAGTGAATATATGTTTGTCTAGTTCTGTGGCATGGAGAGAAGTGGTTTTATCTGATTTTTGATCAGCCATTTTTACCAATATAAATGAATAATTGGTGAAAATAATTTACAGCATCCATTTCGAAAATGACGATGGTGCAAATTATAATTTAATTTTACGTAATATTAAAAGTAGGTGGGTCATGTAATAAACCCCAAGCATTTACATAAATCAACTATGCGTCCTTCGTATGGTATGGTCATATTTTCATTAAAACTCCTTATGTTTACGTAAATGAAGACATGGTTCTATCTCTAACATTCTTAAATATTTTTAGCAATTCTTGCATTCACACAGTTATAGAGACACGCACTATCATTTAGTATACTTCCAAAAACTTTTCAAGTGAACTGATATACTGCTGTTTGTTTGTGTTATTTGATTACACTTGTAACTTCTGATAATCTAGATTACCACGAATAGAAAGAACTCAAATGTCAATCTATTAATCACGTATAACTTTAAACTACAACTTTTATTCTCTAATTGTCTAAAAATTGTCATAAAAAGTTGATGTATATCTGTAGCTACGCAAAGACATATTTATTTGCTATTCCATAGAAATACCTACCCATAGCATGATTGTAATAGTGGTGGCACATTGCATTTTGGTAACCTCATGTCAATTTTCCATGGATGTTACCTTATTTACAGCGCAAATGCATAGGTATTGCGTGTTTTCATCTTCGTAATGTATGTGCTCCATGAGGTTGCCCAAAGCCATATCCCTAAGCCTATTGATAGGCCAACTGCTCAGCACTGGTTCGACGCACTTGTAAAGTGATGTCCAGAACACATCCTGTATAAGTGTGCGCGGATAGAGGAGGTCCTCCTGAAAATGACCCCGGAAAAAAGAGCTGATGATATGACACTTGTACAGGTTAAAAAAATTTAAAATTGCAAGAAAGAGATATTCTTATTAGCAAATATTTGCAAGTAGAGATACATCGGGTCCTCTTACTTACTGATGGTTTATTTTGATGACGAGTACAAATATAATCTAATCATATTTCTATTGTAATTTTTGACGGAACAAAATTTTTCTACTATTCCATGTATTCTCTCAGGTAAACTTGTACTTTTGGGAAGTTTCATTTTTACCACTCATCCAGTGCCTTCGAAAAATATGCACTAAATACGAAAATTTGAGGCTCATCCTCACTCTAGCAAGCAGATTAACAGGTGTCCCGTCTTTTCCTACATGTTGGACACCCATGGCCTGTTCACTATTAGATATACTGTTTGATCATTTCTCTTGTCCAAAAAATTTGAAATCTAGTGGACTGGTGTAAGCACAGTTATTATGTCACAATAGAAAAATTTATAAGAACCTTTAAGTGCCATCAATAAATTGGAGAATGTGTACGAATATATATTTTTATTAACATGGATCTTGTTTAACAACTATATCCAGTGCTACCTAGCTTGCTATCGCATATTGCTCACTTTTATAATAATGTAAATTAGTTGCCAAAACATAAGAATATTTTTAAGTTGTGAATAATTTGTAGTTTTAACAGATGGGATTTTGAATGGAATATAATCTTTCAGTCTTCTCTCTTTTTATCATACAAACCTGTGCACAGGCATTACGAGAGTCGCACTCCAGTTAATGTTCTCATATGGAGTGACATATATCTCCTCTCTTAGTTCAAGAATAGTTGGCGTAATTGGTCCAACAAATCTCTTGCCATAGAGATAAGCCATTGGCAAATAGACCATACGTGTTAAGCACCAAAAATTTCCTACACAGGGTAGAGTTTAAGCGTCTATAAAATCATACAGGTTGTAAAGAGTAAAATACATGCACCTAAACTTGTCATGCGGTGTCACTTAGGTCCCCAAATCTCAAAATGCATTTTTGGATCCTGGAACTTGTCCAGCTATGCGTGTCATCTGAGTCCCCATACTCTCAGAATGATCTAGTCCTAGAATCAGGAAATCCATTTTATCAAGTGTTTAGATTAGTAATGATACCCATGAGGCCATGACGAATTTATGAAAAAAAATATTTTTGGGAGTTTACGGGTCTTGATGACACTTTGTAGAAGTTCGAGAACTTAAAAATGTGTTTTTTAGGGACGTCTGTGCATTTTACTCGGTTGTAAATATATAAGTTCATAGGATGAATACCTGGATGAAATGGAAGAAACTTAGGAGCTAGCCATAGTTCAGGGAAAATTGGATTATTTCCTGACCAATCATACAGTCCAAGCATCTCCAGTTCATACCACATTAAAAAATATTAGGTCAGTTACTTAAAAAATATGAAGAATAAGGAATTATGTGTAATATAAAGATTCAAAACTATGGTGTACTTGTCCCTAATTGTATGCGTGCTAATGTAAGTTCTCAAAAATTTATTTAGAACTGTCAAGCATATACCGAAAGCCATATCTTTCCCCATTGGGGAACTTGGGTTGCACCACCATGGGTCAAAATCCATGAGCGCCCTTTAGCCAATGCATCATTCTTCTCCTCGCCAAGAAGCCTCAAAGTGATGTAGTTCGTACATGTGCCAAACATGGTGCTTGAACCAAGGATAAGCGTGCCCCATCCTCCGTCTTCGTTCTACAGGTTATATTTAGCTTAGGATATCATTAAAGGGTGCATATTATGCAACTAATTTTGCATAGATTGAAGAAATACGGAATTGATGAGTGCATTGAAACCAAACAATATGGTTGCACTACTTCAGAAACCCTTATCACAAACGGTTCTCAAAGACCATCACAAACGGGACATATCGTTTGTGATGCCCCGGGCATAAATCGTGCGCTACGCGGCCGGCGGGATTCGAACCGGCGACCTCTCCCTCGCGCGCAAGCTCCCCTACCACTGCACCGCTCCGTTACCTGTGACTAGATGCTGTTTTGGTTCATATCATACTATACCAAACCAAGTCTAAATTGCTTGTTTGAGGCCCTAAATGACTTCAAATCAAAAAGTGTTGAACTACAAAGTTTCATAACTTCTGAAGATCTACAACTTTTATGTTGATCGTTTTTTCATCCGAGGCCGTTTACAAAATTTGAATTTCAAATTTGAGAACATTCAAACTTAGATCTAGTTAACTAGATTACTTCAAATGACAAAGTTGTCAACTACAAAGTTTCATGACTTGTCGAGATCTACAACTTTTATGTTGACCGTTTTTTCATCCGAGGTCGTTTGAAAAAACTCAAATTTCAAATTTTGAGTACAAACTTACTTTTCATTAGTAAACCAAATTCAAATTAAAGAGTGGTAAACTACAAAGTTGTATGACTTGTGAAGATCTACAACTTCCATGTTGACTGTTTCTTCATCCGATGTAATGAGAGTAACATTGTTCACAAATCTTGTAGGTCTCTCTTATAGTTTTAGAAACTATAACTCTACTAGCATGAACGCACGTGCGGCACGCACGTTTATTGATGACACATATGTACTAAAATAATATCCCTTGAGTGGACCATGGTAAACGGACCAGTCGTGCGAAGCATTTTTAAAAATACTTTATATTCGCTCTCTTATGTATAGAGAGCTTTAGATATTCTCAAATGTAGATGCACATCATTTTTTAGATAGTTGGTCTTTATTTATATGGAAAAAACTCTACAATTTATTGTTTATTAGCAATACAGGATAATTGTGTGTAGACGTGGTTACAAATGTGGGTATATCATGAGCAGGTGGGTCCGCGTGGGTATGGGTAGAGTCTTAGGTGAAAAAAGTTTAGCATTTTGCACTGTTTTCCCACATTTTCCTGCGTCTTCCCACGTCCTACAACCTGACAGGTGGGCCCTTTGTGAGGGGCGGGGGTGGGTTTTTTGGGTGAGAAGTGTTTTCAATTCTCTAGGATCCTTTTAGTATAGATGAGAGAGATGGATTTTATGAACAATATTCATATGAATTTGTCAAATGAAGAAATGACCAAAGTAAAAGTTATACATCTTTAGAATCCATAAAACTTTGTAGTTCAACACTTTTTGATTTGAATTGATTTACTACTTTAAAATATGGTTTGAACGTGTACCATACACATCGTCATAGAGGGTTTAAAAAACCGTTTGTAATGAGGGGCATCACAAAGGATTCGTATTACGAACCGTTTGTGATGTGGACCATCACAAACGGTTTGTAATACAAACCGTTTGTGATGCCATCACAAACGGTTTTTGCTACAAACCGTTTGTGATGGCCTCACATCACAAATGGTTTTGGTGTGATGGCCCACATCACCAACGGTTTTTTAAAAACCGTTTGTGATGTCGCTTTCTGTAGTAGTGTTGGTCAGACAAGCATGAATCTAATCAATCTACCCACAGTATGTGAGGAAAATGCTATATGGATCTGATAATCCAAATAAGCTATATATACCTGATGGTTGTAAATGTAGCGGCATATTTCGCGCCTATGTTCGAACGATATAACAGTATTTAGTGATCTAGTAACGTACAAAGCAAATATCTGCAAGTAAAATATCTCAATTAGTCAACTCAAATTAGTTAATCAAATGTGCTCACATATTTCAGCTGTAATATTGTGGATTAAAAATAAGAATCCAGAAAGTCACAGGCACGTACCAATCCTGGCATGATGGACATGATCCCACTGAAATCACCAGGCCAGTGTCCATCACTGGCTTGGAGAGAAGAGAACTGATCCAGAGCTCGCCGCAACGAGCTAAGTGCAATCTCCTCGGTGACTTGCTCATCTTCTTTGAGTTTGGTCAGGAATGGTGGATTACGCTGATTACTGTTTCGCTTTGCACACTGCAATGAATTAAGTAGACTTGCTTAAGTGCGAATAATTTGTTTTTTGATAAATACTTGGATGACATGAGTACGATTAACCTAAAATATTATTCCCAGTACTACAAAACTGCTCAGATTCACCCATCCTTGAGAAATTTACCTACGATGGTTTAATTTCTGCCATATGCAGAAAATCCTATAGTTATTTTCCCTAGTACCAAGGCATGGGGCCAAGGATTCCTAGAAGCCATGCACTGTGTAATGAGAAAAACGAAAAAACGTAATATATGCAAAGAAATATAGATGGAGAGAGTATTAATTTGTGTCTGCGTTGTGTGAAGACATGCGCATCTCGTCGACTGCCCAAAAGTTTTCTGGTGTGAAAGGTAGCTGGATCATTATGGTCGACGAGGAAATAGAGATCGCACATTGGAACATGGCTATGGCTTTGGCCCACATGGCTGAGGCGATGTGATGTGCAGGCAAAAATGCAAGGTCAACACAGTTATTGCCGTAAGTGAGCAGGATAAGGATGCAATGAGATTCACATATGATAAGGAGTTATTAAGCAAATCGACTAATAATCCATTCTCCTACATTGCTGTCCTCGGTGGATCTCATTATTTTCCTAAGTGTAAGCTCGTTTGGAGTCATAATGAGATATTTTATTGTTGCCGGTTCCTTAGCACGTTGTTTGTATTTTAAAGCGTGCAAATGTTATTTTTCCTTAGTAAGAAATGTGACATATACTACTATAGCACACCTTATTTCAACATGTTATTAATCCGGATAGCTTGCATGCTGAGAGAAATAGAGTTAATGACTTTTAGTGGGGTGCATGTATATATATGACCTGTATAGCTTGCATGTGGAGAGAAATATAGTTTATGCCTTTTAGCGGGGTGCATGTATATATGACGTGTATAGCTTGCATGTGGAGAGAAATAGAGTTTATGCCTTTTAGCGGGGTGCATCTATATAGGTTATATATAGATTTATACATTGTATCACTGCCCAGCATAGTCATGAACAGATGACATAGGGACAATAGTGCTTGCTGAGGTGAAGAAAACTCAATTCGTGGTTATGATTACGAGTGCAAGTGAACTAAATATACTACCGGCAGTGACGCTGTTATTGGTGCAACACCGTAAATGCAATGTAATACTACATGTTCTAAGTAAATGGTACAATAGACACCACAAGTCCATAACATACTCCGAAGAGAATTGCACGAAAAAATTCAAAAGTAACCATATTTTTAAAATTTATTATGATTATACCATTATACTGGTATATAGAAATTAGTATGTCCATATTCTCAAAGTACCTTTACATACTCAACCTACATGCCAATATATGTAGCTACCTTTCTATATATATATATATATATATATATATATATATATATATATATATATATATATATATATATATATATATATATATATATATATATATATAGGAAAATTACTTTCTACCATCGATGGTAGCTACCTTCACCCGTGTATCTCATATTAAAAGACGTATATGACCCAACGAAGAGTATGTACATGTAGTATATGATGATACTAGACTATCTGGGTGGTATGTAGGTTGAGTATGTAAGCATACTTTGAGTATGTGGACATACTAATTTCTATATACTAATATAATGGTATAATCATAATAAATTTAAAAAATAGGGCTGCTTCTGAATTTTTTCGTGCAATTCGCTTTGGAGTATCTTAGAATTAGTATACGAACATACTCAAACTGATAAATGAGTATGTGAACATACACATGATAGTATATTGATGGTGATGGTAGTTACAAGCGGTGGTAGATAAATCTCGTCATATATATATATATATATATATATATATATATATATATATATTGCTCTTTTATGGTGATTGAAAAGAACCACAACATACCTTCTGGTAACCGGGTCTAAGAATTTTCCTAGACGTCGATTATTAAAGGAATTAAAACAACGAAAAAATTGGTATCGGCCAATTTTTTTGGTGCTGGACATACTATTTTGGGTACTGTGTCCATCCAATCAGTATTCGCATTACGTCAAGATATCTATTATTTCTCATCCATTGAATTATTGTTGAATGAAGGTTCATATTATTTCTAACAACATTAAAAATCCTCTATATATGTAGCCAGTTATGTATTTGGCTGACAGAGGGTGTCAGCCATTTGCCTTGTGAGGGTACTATACACATTAAGGTGCTGTTTGGTTCTAAAGCAGTAACGAAAACGCAAACGTAAATAGATAGCAGTGTTAACGTTAACAAAGTAACGAATAGCAGACTTTGTTTGGCTCGTGGGCTGTAACGTAAATGGAAACACAGAGCAGCACAGCGGCAGTTGCAAAGAGCAGCAGCGGTGACGGAACGCAGGCATGAGTGGTTGCCAGCGTGCTTGGAGGAAGCGACGGGATCCGATCCCCCTCGTGATCCGGTGTAATGGAATTTGTACAGGAGCGGTATCCGTTTACGTGATATCGGATTACAGAGCATGGAAACCAAACAAAAAGTATCGCAAACGCTTTACGGTGTAATCTGATTACGTTACAAAATCACGAACCAAACACTATCTAACACGTACCTGTATGCGAAGAAGGAGATCGGCAGACTCCTTCCTGTCAAAGCGGTGGTCTGTGAACTCCCGGCGTGCCCTCTCCACCTCTTCCCTCTCCTCCGGCGTGCCAAGGTCGGGATCAAACTCCCACACCGCGCGGCCAAGGAAGCCGTTCCTAGACTGCAGCCATGGGCCGCTGCCCTCCGCCACCTTCAGTTTCCACATGATGGTAAAACCACTGGACGAACGATGGTAAAATGCAGTGTCGCGATCGGGAGCCGGAACAATGAAAAAATGGCACACCAAGAAGAACACGAGAGGATTAAGAAGACAGGGAGGGAGCAACTGGAATGTGCCGCTTTTATAGCAGTAGCAAAGGCGTAGTCGACCTTAGGCACATCGTGGCTCGTGCATGGAGATATATATATATATATATATATATATATATATATATATATATATATATATAATCGTTTCTAACTTTTGAATTTGTCCACAAATGTACCCATTTACGACTACAAAGTAGACTTTTGCATTTAACTAATTTTCTACAGCTCACGTATAGTATCGACGCCCTGTTCGGTTGGCTGGTGGCTGGCGCTGATTTTTGCTGAGAGAAAAACACTGCTGGCTGGTTGGTGGCTGCCGCTGGTTTTTGCTGAGAGAAAAACACTGCTGGCTTGTGGCTGATAATCCAAGCAAACAGGGCTAGAACATGGCTTCCCTCAGCCAACCCTACATGCCGTCTGGCTCCTAGCAGTTCGGCCCGATGCTGATGCTCCATTAGCACCGGGTCCAAAAATGACCGAGGCTTATGAAGGGGGCGGATGTGAAGTTTTCTGGTAGTGTTCTCTCTTAGCTTAATCCCTCCTTATTATCGGTAATACTCCTCGTCCTAGAATATACAGCTGGTTTTAGACGTTTCTCTTAGCTTAATTAATCCCTCCTTATTATCGGTAATACTCCTCGTCCTAGAATATACAGCTGGTTTTAGACGTTTCTCTTAGCTTAATCCCTCCTTATTATCGGTAATACTCCTCGTCCTAGAATATACAGCTGGTTTTAGACGTTTCCAGAAAAATAATATTAGCAGGCAACCAGATTAATACTGTGATTCAAGAAAAAAAAAATCACACAAAACATGGTGTATTCTAGCTGCAGAACCGCCACTCCGCCATCGACATTAGTTCCCCTTATCCCATAATAATGGCCCGCTCTCGTCGAACTCGTCAACGGGCACACGATACACGTATCGGAACTAATTGTTGTTGTGATACGCGTATCTCCTATGAGAAAGTAAATAGGCAATGGCATTATTCGGCATATCTAAAGCCACGTTACCTGACAACTCGGTGTATCTCAAAATTTAGTATTATAGTGTAGTCACCCATGCATATCGTGTTGACTAATTATATAGCCAGTGACATGTTTTTTAGTGAACTGATTAAAAACAGTTCCTGTCGTACGTATTCCAGGTGTGCAGCTGCGCATGGCCTCAACGACCAAGGGGCTCCAAGTACGTACCTAGCCATAGTAGTTAATTGGTAGCAAGCCTAATCGAATCGCACCTCATGTTTTTTCATCTCCAATGAATCATACCCAACGTACTACGAGAGCCCACTTTGTCCCTAGCTTGATACTCTCTTCATTTTTATTTGTTTCTTTTTTGCACTGAAGCTCATTAATTTATATTATTTTTCCTTCTCAGAATCGGAACAGTTCCTTTGCATTTACTACCGAGGTGCTCGGTCAGTCGCGTGTGGAGCTGGCTCTTCGTGGTCTAGTGCATAACACACCTGATCAGAATATTTTATTGCTTCCCATAGCTACCAGAACTTGCACATGTTTCGATGAAGTTCGCTGCTACCACGGCAGAAAATGACTTGCATGTGTTAGGGCACCAGCAAGGGTAAAGTAAGGTTTGCTCTCTATAACAATAACAATGTACACCTCAGATATAGATAGTAGGCCTTGTTTAGATCTTAAATTCCACCTCCAAAGTTAACTATACAATAAGAAGATTTTCATCACAGTAAAATATCGGCACATGCATAGAGTACTAAATATAGATAAAATTAAAAATTAATTAAACAGTTTTGTTGTACCTGCGAGACGAACATTTTGAGCCTAATTAATCAATTTTTGGATTATTTTTTATACATAGATGCTATAATGCGCACGTAACTAAACAAGGCCGTGGTGTAAATGACCTTTCCAACTATCTTACTTTTGACACACTTTACAAAGTTTTATGGATCCACGTGCATAAATATTTTACTAAGCCCACCTTTCCTTTCCTCTTCAACCGCATGTCTTGCTTTGTGCCAGAAGAGGGGCAGGTTGCAGGCCCACCGGCCCAGCGGCGGCGCGGTCGAGATTCGCCCGCAGGCTCCTCCAACCTCCTGCTTCCGTCGGTGGCCTCGCCGCTTCGACGTCGACCTGCGCCCTAGCCCATCTCTCCCAACGCCGGCAGCCGTGCCGTGCAGGCCCACCGGCCGAGCTCCAACCGCCCGTGGCGGCGTGGTCGTGATCCACTCGTCAGCGGCGGCACCGAGGGCCGCCCGCGGGGACGCGGTCGAGCTCTCCCCCCTCCCCGCCACCGGCTCCTCCAACCTCCTCCCTTTCGGCGCCCCTTCCTACTCCCAGTGGCACCTCCTCCGACCTCCTGCCCTTGCCGGTGCCCCGGCCCCAACCTCCACCGGCGGCCACGCTCGTCTCCACCCCGCGCTGACGGCCGGAGCAGCGGAGGAGGTGGCCTGGCGGAGAGAAGGTTGGACACGCCAGCCTCCACCTTGCTCCCAGTCGGCTCGCCCTCGACGGCGCCGGCGGCGGCGGCCTCTGCTCCTCCCCCATGTCGCCGAGCCTAGCCTATGCTCCTCCTCTACCTGCGGCAGCGGTTGTGCTCCGGCGGTTGCAACGGAGGAGGCGGAGAGAAGACCGATAGAGAGGAGAGAGATTGCAGGAAGCGTGCTCGTGGTGGGACCGCTTGCGCGTGAAAAGCCGTGTAGGGGCTGTCGCTAGATCTGGGCACATGCTACTCTCTCTCCTACCTTCTCTTTCCTACGTGGTGCCTAGCCAAACAACGTCCATTGCGGGTGCCCTTAGACTAGTCTCAGTGCAGGATTTCATCACACGATTACCTAAATCAGAAACTAGGTAACTGTGACAGATGAGTTTCATGATGATAAAACTTCTCTCACATCCCATGAAACTCTTCACTCTATCTCCTCTGCCACGTCAGCACATTTAATGCCATAAAACTTCCATGAAACCTCCACTGAAACTGGCCTTAGAGCTACTTAGACTGATTTGAAAACTGGTGGTCCAACTGGATGGATCAATGAATCATCCTAGCTAAGAACTACGCCTGTTTGGAGTTTATGGGCTCCCGAATTCTCCAAGACAGGGCGGGCTATTCATGTCTAATTTAAATCATTGTGAAAATTTAGAAGGCAGAACGTACAAGAATCAGAGAGTGTAAATTATCTTGTCTTCTATTTTATATGCAAATCATAGAGACTATCATTGAATCACAACGTTAGTCAGGGAAAAAATATTTAGCCATGGTAGCTACCATGACACCAAGTTACAAAGATTGGGGTGTATTAATACTTTCACTACCAGAATCATGCACATCGGCACCGGGTGGGAAAGCCCTTTAGCACCGGGTTTTCCACCCGGTGCCAATCTTCCGGTGCTAAAGGGTGCCACCTTTAGCACCGGGTCAAAAAACCGGTGCTAAAGGTGGGGGCACTAGACAAAAATATTTGCATATTTGCGTGTTGCGGGATTCGAACTCAAGACCTCTTGGCTCGCGCGCGTGCACCCACCTAACCATCTCACCTACACAACGCATGTGATAGGATTAAAGATGCGCTCCTTTTGAAGTAGCATGTGACACCTACATTAGCACCGGATCGTATTTACGAACCGGTGCTAAAGGGCCTTTAGCACCGGGTCGTAACACCACCCGGTGCTAAAGGGTCACCCTTTAGCACCGGGTCGTAATACCACCCGGTGCTAAAGGAGGAGGACCCTTTAGCACCGGGTTGTAACACCAACCGGTGCTAAAGGGGACTTTTAGCACCGGTTGGTGTTACAACCCTTTAGCACCGGTTGGTGTTACAACCCGATGCTAAAGGGTTCCCGAGGGCGCCCCAATTTCGCACCCGGTGCTAACGTTACATTAGCACCGGATCTTAAGTGCACCGAGACATATGAGGGGTGCGGATGTGAGTTATTCTTGTAGTGTTTTTTTTGCCTCAGCACATGAACCTGTACTTTCAAGCTTGCTCTTCTGACTAAGATATTTATTCATTTATAATGTTTCGTATAAGTATTACAGGATTCCGTTGTAAGCTTGATTTATACGACGGCTGATGCCACCTTGTTGCATTATCTTCTTATTCGGCCATTGTACATGTGTAACATGTGATTCTGTCTCCTGCTGCTGCCAATACTTGACATGAGTCACTACCAGAATCAGGTAGTTTGTCGTGTGCGTTCAGCACACGGCAAAGCCCCGACGGCAACAAGCCCCAACGGCGAAGAGGGCTTTGCCATTATCCATATTTCGGGCACATGACAAAGGTATTACGGCAAACAAAAGCAATAAACGGTGGTGTCAGGAACATATGACACGTTTGAACATTGGCCGTGTGTCCGCCCCCTGGCACATGGAAAACATTTAGTGACATTGGTCACTTTACCCTGTCCCAGCCCCCGGCACATGGTAAATAGACCACAAAAATAACAGAAAAAATGGTCGCTTTGCTGTGTCCCATGGCCATTGCACATTGCAAAGTGACCAATAAATTCCTATTTTTTTCATTTTTCGCATATGAAAATCCACAAAAATCACACAAACATCACATGCATACATATATATCATAACAAGCAGCACAAACATACATATATATCATATCAAGTATCACAGGTAATTCATACAGGTAAATAATCCAGAAGTGCATGAATTCACAAGTATGTTTATTACAAGTTTACAAATGCAAAGCAACAAAGTACTAGAAGTTCACAACTGCAACATAACAAGTTCACACATGCAAAGTTCACTGAGGTAGGTCAAACAAGCGGTAGAGGTGTGAACAACAGAGCGCCCGATGACAAGTCTGGCGTATTCGATGCCGCCACCGATTGATTATATAGAAAAGAGAATAGATTGCATGTGAGGCAAGAATCAAGTTCTCCAAGTTATAATCTAAACATTCAAAATTTCATCAAACTCTCTAAGTTATAATCTAAACACTCAAAATTTCATCAACCTCTCTAAGTTATATTCTAAACATTCCAAATTTCATCGAACTCTCTAAATTATAATCTAAACAATCAAAATTTCATCAAACTCTCTAAGTAATAATCTAAACATTCAAAATTTTAACAAAGTCTCTAAGTGACTATGTCTCTGTGTTCTCTATGTCTGTAATAATTGAAATGAATCTAGAAGGTTGTCAAGTGGCTCACAGGAGGAGTTGCAGGAACCGGAGCCGGATGGAATACCATCGGTGGAAGAGGTTGACCCATCCGAACGGAAAGAGATTGAATGTAGTTGTACATCTGGGACATCTGCTGCTGGACCTCGACATCTGAGTCCAGGCATGTTCCTCACCATATTCCACAAAACCAACACCATCTTTGTTCACCCTGAGCGCGTCTAACTGCACATGAAACTCTACACCTGTAAAAATCTGCGGTGGAGGGCCTTCAAACATGACACCCTTTGTAAAGTTCTTGATGCCTCGTCTGAATGATGGTCAATAGGGAGAAATTGTAGGCGTTTTTCGAATGAATAATACATGCCACCCTTCATCAACCAAAAGAACTTGAGAGCTTCCTTGCCGTGGACACACCAGCCTCCAAATAGCCCTTACGTCAGCACGTGATGCTGGGAGTACATGTACCACACTCGCATTTTGAAGTTTGTCTTTTCAGCTCAGTCGTATGTCCATACCCCTTCCTCCCAAGCACGAAGCATATCGTAAATCAAAGGCTCCATGTACACACTCAGATTATCCCCAGGGTATCCAGGAATTATCAACGACAAAAATATGTTCTGTTGTTGAAACATGATGCCAGGGGAAAATTGAGAGGGATAACGACATAGGCCAACAAGCGTACTGGGCAGCCGTTATTACATAAGGATTGAACTCATTTGTTGCGAGTGCAACACATACATTACGAGCATCCATCGCTTCATCACGTTGACACCCGTCAAAATGTCTCCATGCTTCAGCATCGACTGGATGTACCATATTCTTAGGACGGTATCGTTTGCCTTCTTAGTGCCATGTCATTTGTTTCGCAGATTCCTCGGTCATGTAAAGCCGTTGGATTCTCAGCATGGAGGGAGGCATCGCAGGATTTTCATGGCATTGGAATGGATATATAGGTTAAATAAAATTGTTTTACTCCACAATCCACACTCACAATTTGTGCTTGTTCCTAACAGAGAATATTTTTATTTTAGAAGGACGTCGTTATATGTCGGAAAAGTCCATTCTAGGTCTCTCAACTATTGATGTTGTATGATTTGCAACTTTCAACTGCAAATCCAGATTTGCTGATGCTTTTTGTTTCTCCCTGTTGAGGGCATATTAGATTTGTTCGATCTGCTTGGCACTGGTACTGTAGCTTGCACCGAGGGCGGCGGCGGCGGCGGTGGCGGGAGCGTCGGTGAGGTCAGCCTCGGTGTAGACTACGCCGATGCGCCACGGTCGGCGGTGCGGGCGCACTGTGGCTCCTCGCGGTGGCCATGGAGGCACCCAGGAGGGGAGGGGAGAGGGAGCCAGAGGAGGCCAAGAGGCGGTACTAGGATTTCATTAGGCGGAAGAAGGGGGCTCAGCGGCGGGGACCCGTCGTACGCCGCCAGGCTCTGCACGCACACAGACGGGTACTGGATCGCGCGGCAAGGCAAGGCAAGGCCAGGAGCGCCGCCGCGGTGAGCAGGAGGAGGGGGACGGGAGCGTAGGCCGGGCCAGGCATGATTGCTGAGCTGGTGGCGGAGCGTGCAGAGCAGGAGGATGGAGAAGACTCACGGAGTCAACAGTGGAGAATCAGATAGATGGCCCCACTGGTCAGATGGAGAGAGGCCATGTTTAGTCAGTTGGACTGGAGCACACCTTTCATTTTGGCCTCTAAATTTTTCAAACTACCCCTCAAAGTGAAATATAGAGGCCCATTTTTAATCAGTCCACTGGAGTTTCTCTTACCGGTTTTTTGCCCCCAAAAATCGATGCAGCGGCGTCCTGTACATGCACTACTATTGTGCAGGCCCAAGTCGACCTCCGACAAATTTCGGGGAGGCGCTCCCGTCCTCCAAATCGCCTTGCCGCACCGCGCAGCCTCCCATTCGCCGTGCCGCCTTGGCTGTCCTCCCCCCTCCTCCCGCCGCGCCCGTCCCCTCCGCCTGCACCTCCCGCCGCGCTCGCCTCCGTCTCCAGCTCCGCCGCCGCAAACTCCCCGGCCTCCCTGCTCTCCATCTCCACCATGGGGGCCTTGGAGAAGGAGGTCAAGCGCGCGCTCCCTCGCCGGCGCTATCTGACACGGTCTTCACCTCCCGCCACTCCCGCCTCCGGCAGCGATGCAGCACCCACAGCGGCGGCGGCCCTGGAGAGCACCAGATCGACGAAATCTCCTCCAGAGTGTGTATTTGTTCTGCTTTAGACGGCTGTGCAACGATCTTGTCTCGATTTCTTCCTACAGATTGCTTGCAACCCTCCAAAGATGCGGACATGGATTGTTCTTGGTTAATTTGTTAGGGCAAATGTTCAGTCAGTCAGGTAGAGATATATTTGATGTGCTTGTCTCGATTCTGAACTTCTGAAGAAAGCCAGAATGCAGTCTGGAGCTTGAATAATGCAACTTTTGTCCAGATTATTTCTTAATGCTGTTTCTGATGATATTTCTGCTTGTCAGGGATTGTTTACTGATCTGGTTGGTTTCAGGAATTGATGGGCAAAGCTTGTTTCTAGTAAGACACTTTATGTAATTCTTAGTGTTTCTAAACAAAGCTAGTTTCTATGAATTTAAAAAGGATTGTAGTTCCAACCATTCAGGGCTATGAAGATGCAGGAGACTTCACTGTTAAAGAAAGGCTGAAAACTAGCATTCATATGAACATGCTCTTTTATTCTACTCCTGATCATAATGTTATTGCCTGGGTATATTTTGCATAGTGATGCTCCGTTTGTTCGGTCATAGCTTGACAGATTTTGTACTTGTAGCTGTTTCGCTGACCATTGTTTTCGCAGACCAATGATTTCCACTAGATCAATGCAACTGCTGGTCAAGTGGTCATGTGTGAATGATCTGTTGCTCCATGGCTATTCTGTATTGATTTGCTCACAGTGTGTCAATTTCATTTAATTTTCTTATGTTCTTTCACTGTTGGTCATGAAGGTAAGCTGAATTTATTGGACAGGAAGTGGATTCAAGTCATCTTTGAGGCCCCAGAAGATCAGAAGACAATTTGGGTAACCTGAAGAACATTGTCTCGCACTTTATGGACGGCAATGGACAGTGCTTGCAGAATTCATTTGTGTTGTAAGATTATGGTGTTTGTCTCTGTTCTCTGAAGTCTGAACTTGTGTAACCTTTCGTCTCTGTTCTCTGAACTTCTGAAGTTGTAAGTTGTAACCTTATCTGGAATGCTCTCTTAGAGCCGAAAAGATTGAATTTACTAGTCTGTAATTATGTATACGCAAGGATGGTTGTCAGTGGCATCGTGCATTCATTTAAGCTTCATTTCGTTGGGCTGTCGGAGCTATGTTGCTCCTTCTTTGCTGGTATGCTCCCTAAGTGTGATTGCTCCTTCTTTGCTGGTATGTTTCAGTTCAATTTCTGTATGGGTAAGAGAATCCGCGATGAAGCCAACGTGACTCATATCTCCTGGTCTATATGAAAATAAAGGCGAAATTGAAGATGTCATCATCAGATGTAGTTGCAAAGTCCCGGGCTGCCATCGCCGCCGCCGACTGCCTTGGGGATCCGACCCCGCGCAGCCGCCAGCCATGGCACCCACACAGGCCGCCTGCCGCCGAGAGCCACCTGTGCCTGGCCGCACGCATGCCGGCCGCTACGGATCTAGCCACCGGCCGCAGACCCCGCGCTTGGCCGTCAGGTACTCGTCAGCGACCACCGCTCGCTCGGTGGGGTGGGTCCGCCCTTGGGGGACGTGGATCCGACCGCCGGCACTCCGGGGCCGCACCCATCGCGTTGCGGCGCGCCGCCCGCACGGTGCCGACGCCGCTATCCCCGAGACGCCGCCCCGCCTCCGCCCTCCTCGCGAGGTGCCGGACTTCCGACCCCTTGCTCCGGCGAGACGGAGGAAGGGAGGGAGGGGGGGTCGGCCAGCGGCGGCGCGAGTCGCCCCCGAGTCGCTGCGGGGTGATGCGGGGGCCGATCCGGTTTTCGCGGTCGTCTGGTAGCGGGGATCTCAGTTCAGTTCGTTTGCAAGGATTCTGATGCTGTGTCTGCTTTACATGTGGAGACAGACGATGGGTGTAGCTAGTAGCCAGACGGCGGCACGGGCAGCAGCAGCATGTCGGTGCAGCAGGGCGTGGAGCAGGACGACGACGAGCCCCACGAGCAGCGAGATGAGGATGTTGGACGTGGCGCCGGTGAGGAGCAGCAGGACGAGCGTGACCGCGGAGACGAGCACGATGACGACGCCGTCCCCGAGCAGCGCCTGGTCGGCGTCGCGGTCACGCAGGAAGTAGAGGAAGAGCCAGCCGGCGAAGCAGGCGAAAACGACGAGCAGGGAGATGGGCTTCCGGCTCTAGGCGCGGCGGCAGAAACGGCCCTGCGCAGAAACGGCCACGGCGCGGGGACGGGAGGCGATTGGAGGCTGGAATACAGGACACGGTTGCAATGGGATTAGATTTGGAGGGTTGAATATTTTTCACGGCATTGAAATATTTTTTTAGAGGGTGAAATATAGAGTACGTACACCGTTGACAGTCTAAACAACAATTATTAAAAGAACCTTCGCGATGCCGAATTATCAGAAACTCCTTATTACACGTGGATTTGCTGCTTAGGAAGTCACTATAACAATAACAATTTTATCTATAAACTATGGTACCATGAAATCATGAAAACCTGATAAAAATTAGGAAAAAATCCTAAAGTTTAATCCTTAACAATTTGATATGTTATTCCCATTACTTATTTTATTAATTTATGAAGCGTATTCGAAGAAGTGTCTTTTGAGATCCATCGTTGACTTCAATGCATGTGGAGGACAGGCTGAATGATTCGGTACCAAACGCAATAAACTGTTGAGATACACTGATACTAGCTTGTTAACAACCGGCGAGATTGGGACGTAACGGGTTTAGGACTGAATATATATATATATATACATACATATATATATATATATATATATATATATATATATATATATATATATATATATATGCATCCAGATCCCAAAGATATCCGTGATCATGATTTGTGATGCATATTGCGCCATTCTTGTGTTACACGACGTAATGCATGCACAAAATGAGTTGACCTGCTGTACTGCTTGGTAAGTTCCGGATGTTTCACGTGTGCCAAGTTTACCACGCCTGCCTACTACCACTAGTACAGAAACGTTTGAGCTGGCGATCAAATGAGCTCTGTGCTGGCGGTTTTCCCACCCGCCAGCAACTCTCTGCCAGCACAAATCGGGTGACGCCCGCCAGCACATACCATACTCACCTGCACAAATCATCGTAAATTAAGTTAGGAAAAAATCCTAAAGTTTAATCCTTAACGATTTGGTATGTTATTCCCATTACTTATTTTATTAATTTGTGAAGCGCATTCGAAGAAGTGTCTGTTGAGGACCATTGTTGACTCCAATGCATGTGGAGGACAGGCTGAATGATTGGGTACCAAACGCAATAAACCGTTGAGACACACTGATACTTATTAACAACCGGCGAGATTGGGACGTAATGGGTTTAGGACAACCGGCGAGATTGGGACGTAATGGGTTTAGGATTGAATATATACATAAGATGCATCCAGATCACAAAGATATCCCTGATCTTGATTTGCAATACATATTGCATTCTTGTGTTACACAACGTACATGCATGCACAAAATGAGCTGTACTGCTTGTTTAGTCCGGTATGTTTCAGGCTTGCGAAGTTTACCACGCCTGCCTACTACATAGGTTTAAGGAAATTTAACATGGTACAGCATGACCTAACACTGCTAGAAAACTAGATATCAATACCCATGTTTAGTACGGGGCAGCCCAGCCGGTACTGGGTGGCCAGCACTAACGTGCATGCCAGTTAGTACCGGCTAGGCAACCGGTAAATGGTGTAGTATGGTCCCATGTCCATAAAAAGAAAAAATATTTTGGCACGCCGGGATGCTCGCAAGTCTCCAGCCTCGCAGTTGCTTCCTTACCATTCTACCTCTCCCTCACATGTGACTGAATCGGAGATGCTTTCCTTTTTATGTAACATATATGTGGATGACCATTTAATACCGGCCAGTAACACCAGCCAGTACTAAATGTGACACTTTAGTACCGACCAGTGTTACCAACTGGTACTAAATGTTCTCCAGGGCCTCTGTGCCACTTTAGTACCGGTTCTTTTTATGTCCGGTACTAAATGCAGTGGACGAATGTGAGTTTTTGTGGTAGTGTAAGTTAACATGAACTGCTACAAAAGGCGCTCACCAATTTTATAGAACCGTGAATGTTAAATGCACATCACAAACGGTTTTTACTACAAACCGTTTGTGATGCCCCATATCACAAACGTTTTTTCCTACAAACCCTTTGTGATGGTGCTCGCTACAAATCGTTTGTGATGCCCCACGTCACAACCGATTGCAACGGCTAGTGAGCCCAGGAACCTTGCAACTGGTTGTGACCCTAGTATCACAAAAGCGTTTGTGATTGACCGTTTGTGAAGCCGGTTTTTGTAGTAGTGTGTTTTCACTATTGTTGGGGCCATTTTTCACCGAATTTCTCAAGAAGGGTCACGTTATTTAAAGAAAGCTCTCCATCAACTCTTTTTGAGGTTGAAACTGGATATTGTTAGCATACATTTGATTCAATCTTGCTATGATATCTATCTTATTCCAAACAGTTATACATGTCAAGTTGGCAGCAGCAACATCAGACAGAATCATATGTGCACCGGCCTAATACGACCATAATGCAACTAGGTGGCGCCGGTTGTATAGTCAAGCCTGGAAGTATGGAATCCTTTGTTACTTACATGAAGCATCATAAATGCATATCTTAGTCATCATTAGAGCAAGCTTGCAAGTACGGGTTCATGTGCCTGGACAAAAAAAAAGTATTAATACCAACCTTTGTAACTTGGTGTCTAAATATTCTTTCCCAGACTAACACGTGGTGATCGATTTCTCGATACTCTGTGATTTGTATTGAAAATAGAAGACAAGGTGCTTTACACTATGTGATATTCTTGTGCGTACTGCCTTTTAAATTCCCACAATGGACTAAATTGAAATTAGATATGAATCACCGATATGTATAGTCTAGTTAGTAGTTACCACATGGCTGTTTTGGAGAATTCGGGAGCCCTGTAATAAATTAAAAAAGAGGCCTGCAGCAAAATTTTCTAAACTGAAAGATTTAAGCAATGCAATGGTGCTGCTATAAAAATCTTCGTTTACATTAGGATTCTGGTTTTAGGAAGAAACTTGTGGTTCTCTTTTTACCAACTTATTATATATGTAGAGCTTCCTTTTTCTAAAAATATTTGTAGAGCTTTATTTTGAGTTTGAGTTAGATCTTCTACTCGCTTTATTTATTCTTTTTATGCTTCTCACAACTAGAATATTATTTTCCAATTTGGCATCTAGAGTACAGCTCAGGGAGACCATAATCCCAAACACACGTAGTTTTTAGGGTGATTCATTGATCCATCCAGTTGGACTGCCAGTTCAGATGTTGGTAAATAGCTCTCTATTCATAGCTAACACAAGGGCCTCTAGCTGAGTTGTTAGATGGTTAGATGATCGAGCGCCTCTGCAGTGACCGCAAAGGAACTGGTTCGGATTCTGAGAAGGAAATATATATATGAATGAGCTACGGTGCAAAAAACAAACAAATAAAATGAAGAGACAGGGAGGGATAAAAGAGGAAGTGGGTCAGTCTCAGCGCATTGTTCCATGGCATTGTTATGTGTACCATGCATATGGATGAAACTCCTTTCTCTTATCTCTCTCCACATAATGATTCTATCATAGACGTAAAATTTAATGTCCATAAGTCCCAACTGAGACTGGGCATTGTAGAAAAAAACATCAGGTGAGGGTTTAATTAGCCTTGCTACCTACTAACTACTGACAGGAAGATTTGCTATATAATTAGTCAACACGATATGCATGGGCGACTACTATATATACTACTAAATTTTGAGATACACCGAGTTGCCAACTTCCTCTATACTTTTTCATAGGAGATACGTACCCCAATAGCAATTAGTTCTGATGCATGTATCGTGTGCCCGTTGACGAGTTGGACGAGCAGGGCGTAGGATGAGTTATGGAACTAATTTTGATGGTCGAGTGGCGGTTCAGAAGCTAGAATGCTTGTGCGATTTTCTTTTTCGAGTCACAGAACTGAAGTGGCGAAGCTAGAGAAAAAACAGAGGAGGGCGCGGTACTTCATAGCCTATACATTATATTCAAGATCATATGGTGAAAATTTAGAAGTTAACACTAAAATTTGAGTTTTTGTGGGTGCGCCGTACCCACAGCCACTAACGTAGATCTTTTGATTGATGGAGTCACCATAGACACTTTGCTGACGATCCGAATATGGTTAATCACTTAAAGAATAATCCTATTAATACATAAAATAATCCCAAAAAATACAATAAACCCATGGGCGGGTTCCACAAAAGAAAAATGACCTGCTGAGCTTTGTTTAGTTTATTGCCGGAAAAATCTTAGTGTGACGTGTTTTTTAGGTCAAAATGTGTACATTCTCTCTGTCCATGAATTTGAGCACTTATGGAAGAGAAAAATCATTCACAACTCCCATAAAAGCAACTGAGTTAGCTCTGACTGTCGCCATGACAGGCGGGTCGGCATACTCAGGTCTTTGATGGAAGGTACTCACCATGACCCAAAATATAACAAATTTGGAGGTTCAATATTTATCCTAGAGCGTTCCCAAAAAAATTGTTCTACAGCATACTCCCTCTATTCTAAACTGAATGTCCAACGGATGCGATGTATTGAGCAATATAGTTCAAGGCTTACCCACAGTTCCTTCAACACCCGTTGCACCTTGTTTGGAAATGTCATGCCTTCCCGATCTGGTGGATCGGGAAAGTCGCGGTAGTGCTGCCACGACGACACCAGCTGAAGGCGGCCGGCAATCTGCATCGTGACACGGAAGTGTAGTTTGCATAGCAGCCCCAAGATGCCATTGGGCATGCGGTTGTGAGCACCTGGAGCGACAATCTCAAAGTTCATGCACAAGTGATTAAGATGAATTATTAGTTTCAATAGTGATTTTCAACATATCAAAACAAAATGTTGTGATTAAGATGATCACTAAGGTTACATACCTTTTCCCATCAGATCGAACAATTGGTCGTGTCTCTGAAGGTATCCGTCGCTCTGGCAGGCTCGACGGGCCACACAACTAAACACCAGGTATGACACCATCCCCCGCCCCCACCTCCTCCTCCTCCCCCTCCTCCTCGTCCACCTCCTCCACCCGCTCCTCCTCCTCCTCACCAGAGGCATGCGCCTTAGGTACCGGGTCCTCCTCCACCACTACCACCACCTGAGGTGAGGGTGACCTCCTGTGAGACCCCCTCATCCCTTGAGACGTGTCGGAGTCCTCAGCTGTAGCACGCACCGATGAACTCACCATTCCCTTTTCCCTTGCCTCTGCCTCGATTTGTCCAGGAGGACTCACCTCTCCCGCTAAATCTGTCGATCATCTCCGTGATTGACCTCATCATACATCCGCCACACCCGACCATCTTTGATCAATCACCTGAAATTAAAAAGAGTAAACCATTACGAGCCTCTAGAGCTTTCTCACAATCAATCGCATCAAATCTTGTCCATACTTCACCATCGGATGGATGTGCCATGGTCTCAGGATTGTATCTACGTCCAGGTTTGTGCCATGTTGTCTCCTTCACGGATTCCTCAGTCATGTAAAGCCTTGGATCCTCTGTAAGAACGGAAGGTACCATAGGATTTCTACGAGGTTGTGAGCTCCCAGTTATGACCATCATTAGCTAGAGTCTACCTCCACAAACCTAGAGGATCCACACTTTGGATAGTACTTAGCTCCTGCATATTCTTTTCTATATAATATGCATCAGTTCGGACAAGCATGTACGTGCTCATAAGCCATCTTAACTGCATGAAGGAGTTTCTGTGCTTCATACATGCTTTTTGGCAGAATGTGACCTTCGGGAAGGACCGTGCTGAAAACTGTCAACATAACATCGAAGGTGTCTTGACTCAGGGGTCAACATACCCCGGTATGCCCATGAAGGGGTTGTTGTGCTGCATCCAACATGTTGTAATACGCCTTCGCGGTTGCCTCTGGCTCCTCCGCCCTAAGTCCTTCATCGATATTTGCTTCATGAAAGTCATCTAACATGTCTCCTACCCTAGATCAACATCATGAACCTCGATGTGTTTTCTCACGACCTCATCTCTCAGACGATCGATCGGCTTCACCATGGTAGGTCCAATTGGGAGATGATGCTGAAACTCTATCTCGGATCGGAATATACCATGGAAACTAACCTCATCTACACATCATTGGGTTGTGACCATACATATGAAAAGTTCTACATATCTCCAACCGTATCTCTTTCAAACGGGAGACACCTTACTAGGTTACGTGATCTGCAAACAAAATACGGATGAAGGAGAGTTTTGCTTGTGCTCACCTAGGGCTCGACGTCAGCCGAGGCGGTGCGGGGCGTGTCGGTGCAGATAGCTCAAGGACTGTGTGCCTCCTTCCCACAAAAGAACAAAATAGTGTCAATTCAAAAATTCGGCAGCACCTCCCATGCGTGGGGAGGTGTCCAAAACCTGCCAGAAAACAACAGCACGAAGGTTGGACTACACATCTCTCAATTTACAACGGCTCGATGGCTGGACACAAGGTTGCGGCGATGGTGTGCTCACCTACCGCGAAGCGAGAGGATGCCGGAGGTAGGTGTCGAAGGCCGGGTGGGTGGTGGGGCACGGCGCCGGGGAGGGCGTGCGACGGCGCCGGGGCGGAGACAGGAGGATGGGGGCGGGAGCCGTGGGGATGGGGGCAGGGCGGCGTTTGTGGTGGTTGGGGGGGAGGGGGTGGGGGCGAATGATTGTGGCTGGGCATTCTGGCGCTGTTCGGCTAAGCGCTATTGGGCAAATACACCGTTTGTTCTGTGTTGTCAGCAAACTGGGCCTTTGGTATGTGCCCGAAAAAAATACACACGACAAACACTCAGGAACACGGCATTCATATTGTCTCCGGTAGTGTATGAGGGTCATTCAGGCTTAAGCACCGTATATATGCCCTAAACAACATGCCGGCCATGAAGTACACCATCCCAAATGGAGGGCGCTGAAAAAACTCAAAGAGTTCTCATTGATTTTCTGAGGTTTAGTTATAGTCTCAGTGTCCGTTAGCGTGAACACTGGGACATCATCACAGCGTTCTGATCGTGATCCTGCACCCATGGATATGATGGAGATTAACAAAACCCCAGAGAGAGATTCACAACACAATACAGGAATCAATGGGTTTGCCTAGTCCCAGTGGCACTCGGCAAAGAGGCTTACGCACTCAGCAAAACCTTTGCCGAGTGCCACCCTGGGCATAGAGCACTTGGCAATGTTTTATATGGAAAAGAACGAGTGCTTTTTGCCGGGTCAGCACTCGGCAAAAAAAGGAGCATAAATTGTAACAATAGCCTTTGCCAAGTGCCCGGACCCTGGCACTCGGCAAACATTTTCCAGAAAATCCCAGGTTCACCCCTTTGTCAAGTGCTATGGTAAAAACACTTGGCAAAGGCCCCACATGTGGAGTGTAGCACTCAGCAAAGGCCCTAATTTTTGTTTTTTTTGTTTGCTCACATATATGTTACCCCGCTCAAATAAACATTACATGCATCACATATATATCAATATACATCACATGCATTTTATATACTCTCAAACTCCACAAATGCAAATAAACAAGTGTTGTTCATCCACAACCACAAGTAGTCAACAAATTCAAATGCAAGCTAGTCCAAACAAAGCTAGTCTATACAAGCTAGTCCAACCATAAGTGGTCACAGAGGTGGCCACTGCAACCACAAAGACGATAAATCATGGTCATGAGGCTCGTCACTCGATGTCGCCGATTGATTCTGCACAGATGGAAAAAGATTGCATATTTGAGTAAAGATTTAAGGTTGAGACTGTATAACTGAATCATTCATACTCATAAGAGTTTTTGTAGGAGGAGGTGGAGCAGGGAACAACATTGGTGGCATAGATTGACCCATCCTCTTGCCAAGACTATCCATCCACTGAAACATCTGCTTGCCCACTCGGCTTGCATCCTTTGCCGATCGGCCTCAATCCTCGCTTCCATCTACTCCTGCATCCTCTTCTCTATATCCTCCACGTCCTCCTCACTTCTTGCAGATGGGCCCATGATATTTCGTCCCGATGCTACAATGCGAAGCAAACGTATGTAAAAACCAATGAACGATGAATGAAACTGAAATAACCTAAAGTGCCTCCGTCCGAGACTGTGTAGTGTCCAGCCGAGGGTGTATGGTTGTAACACCCTGCCTTCCACGAGCCGCCCCGCACAGCCCTTCCGAGGGGCGTGCACGCGTACACATAGCACCCTGCCTACACTTTCGTCCTCGCTTCGTGTAAAAGGGTTAACCCGAAGGTGCTATGGCTAGAAGACAAAGGCTTGTAAGTTGCTTCCACCCTTGCTAAACTAGCAATGTGGCACTAAACATGTGCATCCCGCACTCACGGGCCACTACTGGGCCATACAAACTGGGCCGGGTGTGACATACACCCCCCTCAAAGAACCCGACGTCCTCGTCGGCGCAACTCAACCATCCGGGCAAATGTCGAGGAACGTTCCCCCTTAGCGCACGACCGTACGTCCAGTGCCGGCGCCATAGTCCATGTCGTATGCCCTACTCGGGCCATACGCGTCATGCGCCCTATGCCCGCACACCGACCCGTACATGCAACCGCGAGGGTCGGCTCTGATACCATTTGTAACACCCTTCCTTCCACAAGCCACCCCGCACATCCCTTCCGAGGGGCGTCCACGCGTATACATAGCACCCTGCTTACACTTTCGTCCTCGCTTCGTGTAAAAGGGTTAACCCGAACGTGCTATGGCTGGAAGACAAAGGCTTATAAGTTGCCTCCACCCTTGCTAAACTAGCAATGTGGCACTAAACACGTGCATCCCACACTCACGGGCCACTACTGGGCCATACAAACTAGGCCGGGTGTGACAATGGTCGAGCCTAAGCTTGGCTTCTAGCTCGAATCTGGGAGAGTTTGGGAGGAGTGGCTGTGTCGAGTCTGCTGTCTCCAATCCAGTATTGCCCATGCTTCTTGCCTCCTCTCACCCTCATGACAGCTTCTCCATCAAGCTCCTGGGTGCTCGAATCGTACTCTGGCTCATGGACCTCCCTTGCCATTGATGTGTAGTCACTGAGGTAGCTGTGGATGGTTGCATTGCTGTACGATGAGGGCAGGTTGTAATCAACGTTGGACGTCGTCTTGCCCTTGTGAGCCAAAGCTCATGCCTTGAACTATGAGCAAGGAAGGTCACCATGTCACGACGACTCAAAAAAATAGCATGATGATTGCAAATCATTCAATTTTGAGCATTAGAATAAAGAAATGAATTCATGTACCCATCTAGCCGCGTACACGTCAAGGGTAAGCTTTCTTAGTTTGATGGTGTGGTGCACCTGGCATCATCAAACACCGCTCTCGGCAAGCGTTGTGCATCTCGCACCACTTCTCCATCAAAACCTCCCAACACTAGACATTCTGGACAGACCACTATGGAGGCACCTACACGTCATCAAGTATATGACATATAAGAATATCAAACTAAATGTACTTAATCTTTGAAAAATTAGTATTAATGTTTTCTATGTACCTGCAAGTATTGTTCTCGGGTCAGGTTTATGTGATACCATGCTTCGCCTTTGTTAATCTTGTAACACCCATGTCCAAAATGTGCTTATGGCCCGGCCCTTCCAAGGAGTGAGCCCGCATATGCATAGCACCTCTCTTACACTTTTGTCCGCGCTTCGTGTAAAAGGGTTAACAAGGAGGTGCTATGTTTGTAACGACAATGATTATAAACTTGCCTGAACCTATTTAGACTACCAATATAGGACTAATTCCACAACAACAGGACAAGTGGCTAAGAACGGGCCAAAACCGAAATTCTAATGGCCCGGGTATTACATTCTCCCCTCCTTTAGGGCTGACGCCCTCGCCAGCTTACCGCTTTGACGGCAGACAAATATACATGATCGCCCCTCGGTGCCACGGCCATTCCATGCCCCTCCTTGTGCCAACATGCATGCCCACGTGCAACAAGGGTACTGGCTATGATACCATGTGTAACATCCATGTCCAAAATCTGCTTACAACCCGACCCTTCTGAGGGGCGAGCCTGCATATGCATAGCACCTCTCTTACACTTTCATCCTTGCTTCGTGTAAAAGGGTTAACCTAAAGGTGCTACGTTTGCAACGACAAGGATTATAAACTGGCCTGAACCTATTTAAACTAGCAAGGTGGGACTAATGGGCCAAGAACGGGCCGAAACCGGAATACTAATGGGCCGGGGTATTTCTGATCTTCACTGCAAGAAAAATCGCATTGTATTTGATGACGTCCTATATGCACGCCTCGTAATGCCTCTCATACATGAGTTTACGACAGGCTTTGTGAGCCAAAGTAACCACCCTTGGGTCATATCCCTCCTATCATCTAAATAAATCCTTCATGTATATGCGACGTATCATGTCATTATTTCAAGAATGTCCAATGAATGCAATGTATTGACAACAATAGTGCGACGAAAACTTACCCAAAGCTCGGCCACCACCCGCTATGCCTTGTTGGCGAATACCCTACTATCCCAATCTACTACATCGGCAAAGGCGACGTAATGGTCCTATGTGTATGTCGGCTCCTCCGCTCCGCCAAATTGTACAATGCCAGGGAAGTGTAGCTTGCACAGAAGACTAAGGACGTCATTGACAAGGCGATTGTGATCACACCTTCAGTGACCCTTACCCAACCCCTGCCCAAGTGATTAAGAAAAATTCTTAGTTTCTATTGTGATTTTGACCATATCAAATGAAAAAGTAGTGATAACATAAAAAGTTACTTACCGAGGCCAACTGAGCCGAATCAGCGGCCATCTCTCATAAGGTATCGGTAGCCTAGGGAGGGTTGAGGGACCTCTCAACTAGATACTTGACAAAGAAGAGGAACCCCCTGCCTCCTCCTCCTCTTCCTGCTGCTCCTCATCCTGCTGCTGCTCGTCCTTAGCAATAGAGTCGTGCATGGAAGGTATCTCCTCCTCAGACGAAGACGAGGTTGAGGCTATAGGGGACGGTGACCTCACTCCCCCTTTCCCTCGACCCTTGCTTCCACCTTTCTGTCAACCCTTGCCTCCACCTCTCTCTCGGCCCCTCCTGAAATCCTCAAATGAACCATACCCAGCCGAACCGGAACCGCTGCGGTAAAGAGCCAATAGCGACCTCGAACTGCCCACCATCTTTGCTCAATCACCTGTAATTAAAAAGAGTAAACCAATCAACACAAATAAACAAGATGTATTATAAATAAACATAATTATTAGAAGTAGTAAATAAACAAGACGTATTAGAAATAAACAAAACATAATTCGAAAATAACATATTATTACAAATATTAGATTAATTAGTATGGATCATACATGCATTAGAAATAATCATCATGATCAGGATTAGCTAGATCATATATCTCATCATCACTATCATGCATCTCGATATATTCATGCCCATGCTGAGGAGGAATGTCCTCGTCGTCACTGTCATTGCCTAGATATAGTCGCTCAAGTAATTCTATGTCCTCGTCGTCACATTATGAACCTCATCTCCAGCGTCCTCGTCAACAACCATTTTATTGTCTACTTCCATTCTGATCACTTCGGAAGTCTATCTCAAAACTCCCTTCTAGGTCATCTTCTAGAAAGAACTCTCCGTCATAAGTGTTTGGGTATATGTTGTAATCTTTATTGTTTGGTACTGGTAGTTTACCATGTGACGATACCTTGTACACAACATCCCATCCCTTGAGATGATCGTTAGCTTGTCACGGGTATGAGAGATAATAAACTTGTGTGGCTTGTTGAGCCACAATATAGACATCATCACTTGGTAATACGGATGACTGTCAGATTTCTACTACCCCAAGATTGTGGAGTTCATCTCACTACCACCATGTCAATCCAATGGCATTT
Source organism: Echinochloa phyllopogon (assembly GCA_033239725.1). NCBI lineage: Eukaryota > Viridiplantae > Streptophyta > Magnoliopsida > Poales > Poaceae > Echinochloa > Echinochloa phyllopogon. The sequence continues at coordinate 32,475,493 of BTCW01000008.1, read as the reverse complement.
GAAAATGACAGGATTAAGAGGTATTGATCCATGCAATTCGAGTTCTTATATTACTTCAAGTCTTCAATAATACTCGACCCATCAAGGCCTGGCATATAAACTCCAGTATTTGTGGCCCTTCAATTGGGCATTATCTGCTCATGGCTTGTTGTGCGAAAACGATAAGCACTCACGTCATAACTAGTAAATGACCTGACCCCAGGCCAGAGCTGGCCACGGCCAGGCGTGGACAGGCCAGAATCAGCCAAAGCTGTCCATGGCCGGGCACAGGTGGCTAAAACCAAAAAAATTGGATCTAGGTTAATTTTTTTATGGAGGATCTAGGTTAATTGAACAAATAAACACGAGAGCTAGATTGAGAAATAAATTGCACCTAGTAAAGCTTTTTTATATATTTGTTTTCCAAAATTCGAGAGCTAGCCGCTACCAGCCGCGGCCAGGCCACAATAGGCCAAGACGAGGCGCGACCAGGACAGAGCAAGCCCCGGCCAGGCCAGAGTTGGACAATGTCATCCATGGTCCGCCAGAGGTGTGTAACACCCTAAAATTCCATCACAAATAAATCATAGCAACTTGGTTTAATTTAATTTTCTAAGGACTTACTTAAATTTTTAAATTAATCTGAGCCTAAAAATATTTAAACATCATTTAAATAATTTTTGGAGCAATAAGTGCATGTGCATCATATTTAAATTGCATGTCTTTTGTTTGATTTGTGTGAGAATTTCAAAATCACGAAAAAGTCCAGAAACGCTCCCTAAACTCTTTCTCAATCTCTCTTTCTCTCCCGGCCCAGCTCGTCTCTCTCTCTCCCTCTCTTTTCTTCCGCGTCCCATCTCCCCTTCCGTCTCTTTTCGGCCCAGCAGCGCGCGCGGCCCAGCCTTTCTTCCCTCTCTCGTTTCTCTTCACTGCGCGGCCCACACCCACTTCCGGCCCAGCTGCAGCCCGATCTTCTTCCCCTCCTCTCACAGCCGCTGGCAGGTGGGGCCCACCCGTCAGGCTCACCCCCAACCTCCAGTGCCCCTCCCCTGCTTCGCCGCCGACCGAGCCGCTCGGCCTCCCTGGCGCCGTTCCAGCTCCCCTCTCCCCTTCACTCTCCCCTCCACCAAGCTGGGGTTAATGCTCAGTGGAGCACCCGCCTCCAACCCCTTGCTCTCCCACCGAAACGGCCTCCCCACCGAGACCCCCACCGCCGAGCGCCATTGATGGCCGGCCCCTCCCTTCCCCTCGGCACCGACCCCTCCTTTCCCTCCCTCCGCCCTATAAAGAGGACGACCAAGCCCCCAGGAATCCCCTTCGGCCACTCGCACACCACACTCCCCTCGGAGCAGCCCCAATTCACACCGCCGCCGTCGCCGGAGCACCGCCGCACCGTCGATCCGCCGACACAGAGCCGCACCGCCCCGCCCGATCGCACCAAACGCTTCCTGTGGAGGTAACGATGCTCTTCGTCCCCTTCTTGCTCTCTGTCTCGCTCTGTAGCACCCCGACGGCCCTCACCGGCACTCCGCCGCCGCCGATCGTCGACGAGCATCGCCACCGTAGCTAATTGGACGACTAGAACCCCCTGAACGCGCTCACCAACTCCCCAGCAACACCCCGAGCCTCTTCTCGCTCTCCTTTTCGCACGCTAGCGTTCCCAAACGCTCTCGCCGGAGTAGTTCACCGCCGCCCGCCTCTGTTCACCGTCGATAGCCGGCCTCGCCGCGCAATCCTCGACGAGATCACCCCCATCGTGTTCGCCATCTCACCCCGGTCCTCTAGCACCAATCCGTGCTCAAAACCGAGCTCGGCAGCTCGAGTTCGAGCTTCGCCGGCGAATTTCCGGCCCGGCGCCGCCGCACGCCGGCGTTCCCGCCGCCGCCCGAATCGCCCCCTCTCTGTCAGCCGTCCATCGCAAGATCAACGGCCCACGTTCATCTCGACCCGAGTCAACCCGGCCGAATAACGGTCAGCGCCGACGCTTTTGCAAAAGAGACCCTGCCTTTCTCTGTATTTAACCCGCCGTCCTGTCTAGTTCAAAAATAATTAGATTTAGGTCCTGATTTTTACATAAAACACCCTAAGCTTCTCTGTTTTTATATCCCGAAGCCAGCCCCTGTCTTTTTACACATTAGCCCTCGGGTTTAATGCGTATTTATATTTTAGCCCCTGGTTTTCTTCAGTTTAGCCCCTGTAAGCTTAGTTTCTTTGCCAGCAAGTCCCTAAAACTTGTTTTGGCCATATCTTTTCCGTCTTAGCTCCGTTTTTAGCGTTCTTAGTGTCCAAACGTTCGTATTTTTGAGCTTGTTAGTTTTAGACGCTTGTTTTAGTCTGTCAGAAATGTTTGATGTATTGTTTTCTTATTGATTTATTGTTTTAATCGTAGATCTCATGCCAGTTGCAACCGAGTCACCCGTCGACGCGGATCAAGAACAACTTTTCGAAGAAGAAGAGGATTTCTTTGTAGAACAAGGCAAGTGGCCCTCCCCGCATATTCTTTTTGTCCTATATAACTGCATGACAAACAAAAATTTACTTTTGTTGCATTAAATTGACGGGAACACCTTTTTAAGGATTTACCTAGTCTTTTACCATGCTCCCTTGTATCAACCCCTGTTTTAAATAATATTTTGGGTTAGTTCATGCTTAGTGTTGCAATACCTTGGGAATGGTTAAATTAAATCTTTGTAAAATTATTGATCATGACAACCTTGATAATAAACGTTGGTTATGTTGACGTAAAATCCGCACCTCACGCCAAGCACACAGCAAGCCGAATTAGCTGGCTTCACACGTGGCCCGGGCTTTTGAATCCGGAAGCGTGCCAGTCAGTTTGCCTGAAAACTAACAAAGGGACAAAAAAGTTTAGATCAAAACCTGGAACGTGCCGGGTGAGACCAGACAGTTCCATATTTGCGGCGTTGGAGCCAATCTCGAGAGACATATAGCTACGGACAAGCTATCTGTCGGCAGTTAAAGCCTCATTCGGCAATCGGCAAGGCACGCAAGGAGCGCACTGCCGAATGCGTGACGTAAGCATGACGAAAGATCGGCTTTCAACCGGATGAACATTGTAGCAGATACTCATAGCCGATTAACGAGAAACAGAACATGATAGATAAATAAAAGGGTGAAACATGATCATAAATTCGTAGTAAACAAGGAATGCATAGGCCGAAAGCAGCACCCGTCAAGCATGATAACAAAACAAGTTAATCCACCGCATGATACAACTTGTTTGAGACCACACCACTAATCAGATTAGACCAATCCACCGCATGATACAATCTAACCATGAAAAGCTAAAAGCATTCAATGTTTAATTACGAACCCACAACACAGTCACGAATTTACATTGAAACAAGAATGCATAGGCCGAAAGCAGCACCCGTCAAGCGCGGCAACAAACGAATTAATCCACCGCATGATACAACTCGTTTGAGGTCACACCACCAATCAGATTAGATCAATCCACCGCATGATACAATCTAATCGTGAAAGGCTAAAAGCATTCATTGTCCAATGCAAACCCACGAACACACGTTCACTCGTGAGAGCACTACCGAATACGGCTACTTAGCCGAATCGGGGTCCGCGGCGAAGGAACAAACTTAATCGGTAAAGATAAATCTATCAGATCGAATCGAATTCTAATCCACCGGATGATTAGCTCTAAGACGACCCAAAAACCTGCATCTACCGCATGATACCCGGTTCTGTCAAGACCGACACGATACCGACAAGTTCGAACCCGCGACACGTGGCAACCTAGATCGGTTTCGGATTCGGCTATGAGGGGATAAGTCGTCGCACCGTAAAGCAAAGCCGATTCTAGCCGATCTAGATTGGGCAAAGGTGTGTTGCATGAATTAAACACAGAGTAAAAACGAAGCAACACGGGGTAACTTAATGAATCTGTTAGATCTTGCCGAAATCTAACAGAGCCGATAACTTGGTCCATACTAGATCTTAGCCCACCGCATGGCTCATGACCTAACAGAGGAACCTTCTTGAGACCACAACTTAAATCCACCGGATGATACTAAGCATGGTAACAAGACTACTTGCATCAAAGCTTAAATCCACCGCATGATACTAAGCATGATACAAGGTTGCCGGTACTTACGGAGGTCGACGGATCGATGACTCCTCTCGAAGAACTCGACGACTCGACTAAAGGACTCGATGTTGGCACGGGGCCGGTTTGTTGTGTGATTGATTGTCTTTTTTTTTTCTTTACAATTGCCATGGGTTTATATTTATACCCAGGTCTTGATATAACTCCTAGTCGGACACGACTATAATACTTATTTCTAAAAATAAATGACGAATCTTTGTGCCCATATTGCGTTCCTTGTTCGAACCGGCCTTTTCCTTATATTGATCCACGTCATCATGTCTTCCCGAACGCTACCACTCTTCGCCTGCGGAACAATGCCTCTACCGAATGATGACGCATTCCCGACCGCAGAGTATCTCTGCCGAACGTTTCAGAGGAAACCTCTTAGCCGAATGGCGACGCGTTCCCGACCGCAGAGCATCTTTGCCGAATGCTTCAGAGAAAACCCTTTAGCCGAATGGCATCCTTCCACCAAATCCGGCCCACATGTCAGCCTCTCCCTGGCGCTAATTTTTGGTGTCAACACATGCCCCTTCAATTTCGGGATAAATGATACTTTTATCTCGGAATTGACCAGGAATCCCCAACATTTCCAGGCTGAGCCCGCTCGACATCCGTTTTCCGCTCCCAAATCCTCAGAGTGCGTTCTCAAACTCAAACCCTAGTTCGTCGAATCTTTCAAGCTCCGATCTTCAAATGGCGAACCAGGATCAAATTCTTCAAGTAAGTTCCGTTTTCTTCAATCATATTTGGCATTACTCTTTTCAAGCTGCATTTTGAATCCCCGAATCGCTCTTCTTCCGTCCTCAATAGGCTCTGACCACTGAAATCCTGACCCCTACGGAGGAGCAATCCGCATCTTTCTTCCTCGGCCCCTCAGGGAATCCAGATCCCTCCGGAATTATTGCGGCCGAGTCTCAGAGGATCCCTTTCAAAACTTCACTGTCGAGACCTCACGAATGGCAAGATTCATTCAAGAACTGGCCTCTCCCCCCAATCGCCGGCTGGAGAAACTGGTACAAAAGGATTCTTGAAGATAAAAGCCCCCAGACGCAGAATTGGGACAGTCTTCGTATTTCTCATTGTTTGGAGCTATCTCTAGCCGAAACACCCAAGAATGAAAATCTCCTGATTGCAGCTTGTCACTTCTGGTCCAATGGCATGAATGCCTTTCTCTTTGGTCACGGACCAATGACTCCAACCCTGGCCGATGTCTACATGATAACCGGCCTGAACATTACAGGGATAACACACCCATACAGGTACAAAGGTTCTTCCAAACAGACAGGGGTGAAGACCGGAGTCGGCTATAAGAAATACATCCAGACTTACATGCATGATGGTCCTCTGACTGACGTTGAATACAGGGCCTTTCTGAATATGTGGTTGTGCAGATTTGTTTTCTGTGGTAAAGCCAATGAGCCAACTCTAAATCACATAGTAATGGCCAAAGACTTGGCTGCAGGCACACTTATCCCTCTCGGGAAATATCTCTTGGGAAGTGTCTATCACATGCTCCATCAAACCATTTATCAGATGCACACCAACAAGAAAATTTCCTGCGTCAATGGTCCCTGGTGGTTCGTCCAGATGTGGCTGCAATTGTACATGCACCAAATTGTTTCCATTGACCTCAACAGCCGACACTTCCCCTCGGTCAATTACCAGGAAGCAGAAGCCCAGAGCACCAAAGGCTGTCAAACCTATGGGGAAGCAGCCTCCACTATTGCTATCAACAAGAGCATTGGAGAACTGTTTGAACTTTTCTTCAAAGGCTTTGCCAATCCCCTCTGGTTCCCATACATGGACAATGACAGTCTCACTTTTCCTTGTGAATTCAGCTTCGAGACTGGATGCATAGATGTAGAGTCCACAGCAATTTTTAACACTTTTATTCGGCCTTGCATCTTACCAGCCGAATTTTGTGGAGGAAGGCTGGTTCAAAGTTCATATGAATATTACCAGCCGAATATAGTAGCCAGGCAATTAGGATGTGGCCAAGTGCCCCCAAGATTATTCTTTCATGAATTCCTCAAGCCTAGGCAAATCATCAAAGACTCCACAGAAACAAGAAGAATTTTTGATTATAAGTGTTGTGCAGCCATCTACCAGATCGAACCTTTTGTGCCAACAGCACTTGCTCATCCTTCTTTTATTCTTTGGTGGCAAGAAGTCCATGATCACATCTTCAATGTGCCGGTTCACCCTCTCTGTCTTGATTTGATGCCTGACTATCAGCCGAATTCAGAGGTAAATATGCTTATAATCCATCTATTTTTCCAATAACATCCTCTTTCATCGACTTTTAACTCTGTTATCCTGCAGGACATAGTCCCTGCCCCTCTGGCCAGAGCAATTGCATATAATACTGCAGGCCCAATATCTATTCTGGGGCATCACTCTCCTTCTTTGGCTCAAATAATGTCTAGGCCCGCCAGTCTGGATCTAACTCTTGCTGCACCACCTACTGCCAAGAGAAAAATTTCTTCTCTAACTGCCCCTTCATCTATAAAGAAGAAAAGAACAAGCAGCAAAATAATTGCACAGGTCAAATTTCTCTTTCCTCGAGTAAAAATGCTAATTTCATTCTGCTCATTTCTGTTCCTTTATGATTTCAGGCCAAATCGCAGCAATTAGCCAATAGCACAGGACCTGCCGATGCTTCAGTGATTAGTAAAATTTCTCACCATCTTGTCCTTTAAAACTCTTTTCATCGGCACTAACTTTCTTTCAGTCACAGAGCAAGCTTCAATGGATCCAATTTCGGAGAGCTCCCCTTTTCATCAAGAACCAGCTTCAGCCCTACCTGATGTACCTCAGCTAGAAGCCTCATCTCCACCAAAGAACCTTCCAAGCTCTCCTCAGCATGACACACAAGAACCTTTGCCTGAGCTTGAGCCGTCCTCTCTCTCCATCCAAGAGATCAGAAATGAGGTAGAGATAATTTCCCAGTCTCCCCAGTTCTTTATTCAATGGATAATCATTAATTCGACAATATCTTTTTCCAGGAGAAAATAACTTCATCACCCAGTTACTCATTTCCCTTGGATGATCTTGTTGCCGAACAAGCAGAGGAAATTTCTTCTAGTCAGACTTTATCAGAAGAAACCCAGGCAAAACTAAAGGAAATCCTCTCCTTTCTGCACAAAGACATCCAGGATCAAGTCAAGGATGCTGATCTTCTGAGAGATATGCTTGAGCCCATTGAACAAAACCTTCCTGTTGATATTCAAGCTTCTTTGGAACCAATCTCTCAATTGGATCAAAATTTTGCTGCAGTCAGACAGGTTCTGAAAAGTCAATCTTTACAACCAGCCTTAGAACAAAGAAGAGCCATAGCTAAGCAATCCTTGAAAGATCTGTATATCCAAGCTCAGAGCAATAAAGAATTGTCAGCTAGACTGCAGCCAGCACTTCATCTGAAGAAGGCCAGAAAAGCTGAACTAGAAGCCGAATTGAGGACTCTGTCAACCGAAATCGAAGCTGACGAGAAGAAGTTAGCCGAACTCCCCGATCTGACAGAGAGGATACGAAAGGAAGCATCGGCAATTCTATCTAAAGATAAACAGCTCAAAACGAAGCTCTCTGCTCTGATAAAAACCCAAGAAGCAGGCAAAAATCTTTTGGAGACCATTAATAGAATGATATCTGATGCTAAAGATGTAATCTCCAAGTACTTGGGTGTGTAGTTGTATTGAATATTTAATTAGCCGAATGTCTTACCAACTTTGTAGTTTCACCAATCTTTTGCTTTCTCTCCATTGTGGATAACTCATTCGGCAAAGCTGGTTTTAATAGCATCAGACCCGAAAACGCTTCAACTATGACATAGCCGAATCTCATCCAGTCAAAGCCGAATACGACTCGATAAGAATCCCAAACGACATGAGAACCGATCGGCTGGAAAATCCTTTCCACCTTCCGAACTCTTCGGAATACGCGCCACGATCTTTGGCCACGATTTCCTCTGCGGGTTCTATAAACATCCAGGCAGCCCACAGTTTTTCACCAAGTTCTTCGTCTTCCAAGTCCTTGCCGGCTCAAGTCATTCTTTTCCCCATCCACAGTAACTCCGAGGAACTTCCAATGGCCGACAACAACAGGAGGCGCCCGGCCGTCGATGAGGCCGAAGGAAGTCGCGCCGGCGCTCGCCGCAGGTGATTGGCTGCTTGCTTCTCTCTGTTCTTCTCGAGATTTCCTTTCTCTTTCTTGACGAATCTTCTTTGTTCTTTCAGGGTAATCCAATGGATTGCCGGCGCTGGTGCGCCAGTTGCGGCTCCAGCCGCTGCTCCTGCGGCGCCCAACTCCTCGAGTTCGTCCAATCGGACTCGTTCATCGGACGACTCCCGCTACTCAGACGGCGATGCTCGCCGATTCAAGGCGGAGCGCGACGATACTCGCCGCGAGTTGGAGGCTATCTCCAAGCAAGCCGGGATTGCTGACCTCGAATGGCAGCACGAGCGCAAGCAGCTGCTCGAAGTCATAGATGGTGAGTCCTGCAATCTGCTCAATCTCAATCTTGTCCCCCAACTGATATTATTCTGCTGCCCCTTTTGTAACCTTGCAGCGCGTGATGCTGAACTTGATCGACTGAAGGCGCTGGTGGATGAGCTGGCGAACAAGGTGAATGCTCCTGGGGACACACCAGAAGCTCGCCTCGGTGCGGTGGCAGGTCGTGTCGACGAAGTGGCTTCCCATGGCGTTCGCCTAGGCGTCGCTGCGGGTCTCGTCGCTATGTCGACGCACACCGGCACCGACTATTCCAGAATGCCGGTTGGTTTTGCCAACAACAACCCAGAAGATATCGACGACATTGATGCTTCCATTGATCGTCTTGATGGCCATGGCACTGCCATTGCCGATTCCATTCATCCCCAGTCTGTTTTGAACAGGCTCTTTCAGTAGTTTGTACTAGGGATTTATGGAATTTCGGCAATAAAACTTATCTTTTGCATGAACTCTTGATGTAACATATTTTGTGCTAAGGGCAATACATTCAGTATTGGCCATTTTTTCTTTTTCTCCAATGTCTCTGTCAATTTCCTTCTAAAGACGATTTCTTCCCAAATATCGGCTGTTCGGCAATTTAATATATCAATCACCGATCGATTTCAACACTGGGATAATACCTCTTCAAATATCTTCCATTTATAGCAGAAGCAAATTCCTCTCCCAATAATGTCTTCAAAATATATGCATTTCCAGGCACGCATCTAACTACTCTGAAAGGACCTTCCCAATTTGGAGACCATTTGCCGAATGCTGCATATTTGGTTCCAATCGGCAATATCGCTTTCCAAACTAGATCACCTTCTGTAAATTGCTTAACCTTCACCTTCTTGTTGTAATACTTAGCAACTCGCATTTTGTTCTTCTCAATATTCTCCAAGGCCCTGAGACGAATCATATGCAAATCTTCTAATTCGTCCATCATTAAATCTTTATAATCTTTAGAACTTAAATCCTTTTGCAACTTTATTCTTCTTGAGTCTAATTGTATCTCCCATGGCAAGATAGCATGATGCCCATACACCAACTCATAAGGAGACGTCTGTGTAGCCCCATGTGGAGCCATTCGGTAAGCCCATAAAGCCTCATTGAGTACCGAATGCCACTTTCTCGGCTTCTGATCAATCTTTTTCTGTATAATTTTAATCATAATCTTGTTAGAAGCCTCTGCCTGACCATTAGCTTGGGCATAATAAGGAGAAGAATTTAACAATTTGATGCCCATACTTTCAGCAAAATCTTTGAACTCTGAAGATGTAAATTGAGCCCCTTGATCTGTGGTGATTGTTTGAGGAATCCCAAATCTGTAAATGATATGTTCTTTAACAAATTCAACCATATTCTCTGACGTCACCTTCTTTAATGGAATTGCCTCAACCCACTTGGTAAAATAATCGGTTGCCAAAAGCACAAACTTATGCCCCTTGCTAGATGGAGGGTTTATTTGGCCAATCAAATCTATTCCCCATCCTCTGAATGGCCATGGCTTGATAATGGGATTCAAAGCCGATGCCGGAACTCTCTGAATGTTTCCAAATCTCTGACAGTCTTGACATCCCTCATAATACTCAAAACAATCTTCCAACATTGTCGGCCAGTAATATCCAGTTCTTCTAATAACCCACTTCATTCGGTAGGCCGATTGATGTGCTCCACACAACCCATCATGTACTTCACTCATCAGCCTTTTTGCTTCTTCATGATTTAAGCAATGTAACAGCACCGCATCCAAGGATTTATAATACAAATTATCATCAAGAAGAACAAACTTTAAAGCTTTGTACCTGAGCTTTCTAGAAACCTTTCGGGATGGATTCTCCAGATAATCGGCAATCTCTTTTCTCCAATCATCTTCTGCCAGATTATTCCCGAAAGCATGTACATCATTAGCAAAAACTTCTCGAAGCTCTTTATAACCTGATGCACTTTGGGCCAATCTATTTGCCTCTCCATTATCCCCCCTAGGAATGTGTTGTAGAATTACTGACCGAAAGCTCTTCAATATTTCTTTGCATTTTTCATAGTAATTCCTCAAGGTATCACTTTTGCACTCATATTCACCATTCAATTGTTTTATGACCAATTCTGAATCTCCAAAAATTTCAATCGCAATGGCCTTTGCTTCTTTCAAATATTGGAGCCCTTTGAGCAATGCCTCATACTCAGCTTGATTGTTAGTAACAGCAGATTGAATGGGAACAGCAAACTCAAATGTTTCTCCTTTGGGTGAAATTAATAAGATACCTGCTCCACCACCTTTGTTGCATGAAGATCCATCGAAGAATAACACCCAAGGAACAATGTTAAGCAAATTTATCAATGTATCATGATGTTCAGTAATGAAATCGGCAATAATCTGTCCCTTAACAGCCTTTGCCGATTCAAACCTTAACTCAAATTCAGACAAAGCTAAAATCCATTTGCCAATCCTTCCGTTCAAAATTGGCATAGACAACATGTGTTTTATCACATGAAACTTTGAATACACAATGCATTCGGCATGTAGTAAGTAGTGCCGAAATTTTGTACAGGAGTAGTAAACACATAAGCAAAGTTTCTCTATAGCCGAATACCTTGTCTCTGGATCTAGTAACTTTCGGCTAAGGTATGCAACTACTCTTTCTTTTCCTTCAAATTCTTGAATGAGGGCCGATCCAATAGTTTGGGCATCGGCCGCCACGTACAACTTGAAAGGCTTGTTCAATTGTGGAGGCACCAATACTGGTGGCTTCTTCATGTACTCCTTTATTTCATCAAAAGCCTTCTGTTGTTCGTCACCCCATACAAACTTTTGATCCTTTTTTATTTTCAACAGTGAGGAAAAGGGCAACACCTTTTGTGACAAGTTTGATATGAATCTTCTCACAAAATTTATCTTGCCAAGCAGCGATTGTAGCTCTTTAAGATTAGTTGGAGGAACAATTTCATCAATTGCCTTCATGCTTTTCTTACCAACTCCTATTCCTCCTTCATGTATCAAAAATCCCAGAAACTCTCCAGCCGAAACTCCAAAAGCACACTTATTCGGGTTCATCTTAAGCCCATGTTTCCTGGTGCATTCTAGAGTTTTCCTTATGTCGGCCAAATGAGACTCATGATCCAATGACTTGATCACCACATCATCAATATATATTTCCACAACCTTGCCGATCAACTTATGAAAAATATAATTCATAGCCCTTTGATAAGTTGCACCGGCATTTTTCAATCCAAAGGTCATGACAACCCACTCAAACAACCCTATGTGTCCAGGACACCTGAAAGCTGTCTTTACTATATCCTCCAATGCCATATAAATCTGATTGTATCCTGCGTTACCATCCATGAAACTGAGCACTTTGTATCCAGCAGCAGCATCAACCAATGAATCAGCAATAGGCATTGGATATCCATCCATGGGTGTAGCCTTGTTCAGATCTCTAAAATCTACGCAAACCCTCATTTTTCCATTTTTCTTATAGACAGGAACGATATTAGAGATCCAATCCGCGTATTTACATGGCCGAATGAAATTTGCATCTAGTAATCTTTCAATCTCTTTTTTCACATCGGCCAACACCTCTTCCTTGTAGATTTTTCGGGGTGGTTGCTTGTAAGGCCTATAACCAGGTTTGATTGGCAACCGATGCTCAACAATAGAACGATCTAGACCGGGCATCTCCGAATAATCCCAAGCAAAGCAGTCCTTGTATTCTTTTAACAATGTCACCAACTTTTCTTTGAAAACCGAATCCAAGTTAGCACTGATAAATGTCGGCCTTGGCTTGTCACCATCTCCAATGTCCACTTCTTCCAATTCATCGGCCGACACAAATCCACGTCCCAATTTTCCATCAGTTCCATCAATTGGATTTTCCATCAAAAATTACTATGAGAGCCGACTGCTTCGATCGGCTGCTGATCACTGCTGGCTGGTGCCACAGGACCTTCTCCCCAGTCTTTGCCTGAGAAACAATCTATGCCTTGATATTCCTAGAAAGCCGGTTCCATATTTGCCACGCTTATTGAATCATCTGCTTGGACAATCTCCACCTCATCATCTATCCACTGAATAAGCTGTTGATGCATAGTAGATGGAATACAACAATTTGCATGAATCCAATCTCTTCCAAGCAGTAAGCTATATGCCCCTTTGTCCTCAATGACAAAGAAAGTCGTAAGCAGAGTCTTGGACCCAATCATCAGATCAACGTGCACGCATCCCTTGGTGTCCGAAGGATTTCCAGCAAAATCATTTAGAATTATGTTCGTTGGTGTCAAATCTCTAGGGCCCATACCAAGCTTCCTGAATGTGGTATATGGCATTACATTGACAGCAGCTCCTGCATCGACAAACATCTTGGTCAATGGTTTGCCATTAACATATCCCTTCAAGTACAGTGGCTTCATGTGCCGATTCTGGGCTGGCTTCTCAAAAACAGCTTGTTTGTTCAACATCAATTGTGCCATTAACCCAAATCGTTCGGCATCATCTATATCGGGCAATATCTCTTCCTGTACAATTTGGTTAGCTGGAGCCATGAATTCATTCGGCAGAAAACATACCATGCATGTAGGAGCCGAATGACCATGTTCGTCAGGCCTGTCTTTTGGGAGCCATATTGATTTTACCTTGACCTTTGCTTGCTTCAATTCCAGATTCCTCAGGCGCTGTACTCTTCTCTTCTGGCTCTTCCTCAAACCAGGTGGGCACCATTGTCCCTTTTGCCAAACATAAGCATGATCTTCTTCTTCTTCATGATTAACCCATTTATAATCAGCATGTCTCTTTCTTGGTCGATCATCAAAACGCCGATCATCACTAGGATGCACCCTGCCAATTCTTTCATGGACAGACCGGCGATTGACAGTTCCCTGCCTATATTCATCATACCTATTATTGCATTCAGGACAACTATTCCATGTGGGAAGCTTCAAACCTTCGTTCCAACAGTGTCTGAAGAATGCACACCCCCAATGCGCACGTTCCTGCTCTCGAGCATATTCTTCTTGTTCTTCCTCAAGCCTTTCTTCTTCGCGCCTTCTTTTCTCCTCCTCGTATTCACGCCTTTGAAAACGCTCCTTTTCTTGCTGACGCTGCCATTTGTTGAGGAGAATACGTGTAGTAACTCTAGGTTTAAAGGATTCTCCCACTTCAAATCGGCTAATCGGGAACCGAAGATCTTTCTGGCGAATTTGTTCAATTGTGATCTGTCGAGTGGGATCAACTGAACCATTCTGTCTTGCCTTTTTTGAGGTTAAAACTTTCAATCTTCCCTTTTCTCCAGATGGAACAGCATTCACCATATTAACCGAGAACCCGATCATATTCTGAGGGAAAGGGTTACTGTCCAGTTTCATCTTGTTGTCGAATTTCAGATGTCCTTCCTGGATAGCTTTCTGAATCTTCATCCTAAAGACTCTGCATTCATTAATGGAATGAGAATTTCTATCATGAAACCCACAGTACCTCTTATCTTTCACTCCATCAGGCCGAAGCATAGAATGCCCTTCCGGCAATTTGATTCGGCCTTCTTTCACCAGGAACTCAAACAATTTGTCCGCCTTAGTCACATCAAAATCATACGTTCCCTTCACCTGTTTGATCCATCTTTGAGTCATTGTAACTGGTTCTTTGCTCCACACTATCTCTGCTGCGGCTATCTCCTCGCTATCTTCATACCCATCTTCTTGATCTGCTCTTTCAAGGAATTGGTTATAGATGTCAGCTACATCATTATTTTTAGCAAATTTGGCATCTTTCTTGAAACCATATGCCTAGTTACTCATCAAGGCCAATCTGTGCGACAACTGGCCCAGATCATCAAACTCCATCCCGAATAGCTTCTCCCGAATGGCAGGCAACATGCCAGCTACAGCCATACCAGCCAGTTGATCATCAGGTATGTTCAGAGAAAAGCACATACTCTTTGTTTCCCTAAATCTCCTGAGGAACTCCGTAGGTGTTTCATTATTCCTCTGTCTCAAGCTGGTCAAATCAACCAACTTTTTCTCGGTACTGCCAATGTAGTAATGAGCATGGAATTTCTGTTCCAGGTCTTTCCAAGTACAAATCGACTGAGCAGGCAAAGAAGCAAACCATGTAAAAGCTGGACCCGTCAGTGACAAAGGAAAGTATCTGATTCTAAAAGCCTCATCTGCCGAAGCCTCTCCAAGCTGCATCAGATATCGAGCTATATGTTCCACAGTGCTAGTATCGTCTTGTCCTGAGAATTTAGTAAACTCTGTAGGCACCTTGACTCTATTCGGCAATGATACCCTTTGGTACCATTCCGGGAAAGGAGACGAGTACATGTATCCCTGATTTTTAGGTTTCAGACCGAATTGATTTTGCAATACATCGGTCATTTTTTGCACCATGAGGTCAATACTGGTATCTTGATTCCCTGGTCCCCCAGCAAGCATGCCTGCAGTACCAATATACCCAGGGTTCGGGAGAGCGTCGATAGCATTGTAATCCATAAACTCTGAATATCCGTTTCCATATAAATCCCTCTGCAGTCTGTTGTTCAAGGGAGATATCTTGTAAGCAGAAGCAGGCGGATTCCCTGTGGTGCCGAATGCCATATCACCGTATGTGCGAGTTTTCGGCAGTGCAGGCTGAGGATCTTGCCGAATCGGTTGTCCATTTGTATCTTTAGCACCAGAAGTTCCAATTTCATCAGCATTTCCTTTACCATGTGGTTTCTGAACTGGTGCTTGAACATTGAAGTACGTCGGACCACCCAATTGCCCATGTATCTGCTCGAAGGGTTTATCCACATGCTGACCAAAAATGCTTACCATTATATGCCGAAAACTGTTCAAGAACGCAGCATTGTGATTGGTCATTGCTTCCCCCAAAGCTTTGTATAACAAGCCCGAGAATCTCTCCCTCTCTTCTTCTTCAGTAAAATCAGACTGCCCAGGAAGGAGAACTCTTGGCAAGTCAGATTTGAGAAACGGTGCACCACTCCTGTTCTTGGCGAAAGACAGTAAACATTTGTTAATGAATTGGCCAGCAGCAGCCTTTACTATCTGTTGATGCTCTTCAGACAACTCTTCCAAAGTGACATCCATGATGTCGCTCAACTCAGGCATCTTGAAAACTTGTGTGTGTCCCACCGGGCGTGCCAAAAAGTGTGTTGACGTAAAATCCGCACCTCACGCCAAGCACACAGCAAGCCGAATTAGCTGGCTTCACACGTGGCCCGGGCTTTTGAATCCGGAAGCGTGCCAGTCAGTTTGCCTGAAAACTAACAAAGGGACAAAAAAGTTTAGATCAAAACCTGGAACGTGCCGGGTGAGACCAGACAGTTCCATATTTGCGGCGTTGGAGCCAATCTCGAGAGACATATAGCTACGGACAAGCTATCTGTCGGCAGTTAAAGCCTCATTCGGCAATCGGCAAGGCACGCAAGGAGCGCACTGCCGAATGCGTGACGTAAGCATGACGAAAGATCGGCTTTCAACCGGATGAACATTGTAGCAGATACTCATAGCCGATTAACGAGAAACAGAACATGATAGATAAATAAAAGGGTGAAACATGATCATAAATTCGTAGTAAACAAGGAATGCATAGGCCGAAAGCAGCACCCGTCAAGCATGATAACAAAACAAGTTAATCCACCGCATGATACAACTTGTTTGAGACCACACCACTAATCAGATTAGACCAATCCACCGCATGATACAATCTAACCATGAAAAGCTAAAAGCATTCAATGTTTAATTACGAACCCACAACACAGTCACGAATTTACATTGAAACAAGAATGCATAGGCCGAAAGCAGCACCCGTCAAGCGCGGCAACAAACGAATTAATCCACCGCATGATACAACTCGTTTGAGGTCACACCACCAATCATATTAGATCAATCCACCGCATGATACAATCTAATCGTGAAAGGCTAAAAGCATTCATTGTCCAATGCAAACCCACGAACACACGTTCACTCGTGAGAGCACTACCGAATACGGCTACTTAGCCGAATCGGGGTCCGCGGCGAAGGAACAAACTTAATCGGTAAAGATAAATCTATCAGATCGAATCGAATTCTAATCCACCGGATGATTAGCTCTAAGACGACCCAAAAACCTGCATCTACCGCATGATACCCGGTTCTGTCAAGACCGACACGATACCGACAAGTTCGAACCCGCGACACGTGGCAACCTAGATCGGTTTCGGATTCGGCTATGAGGGGATAAGTCGTCGCACCGTAAAGCAAAGCCGATTCTAGCCGATCTAGATTGGGCAAAGGTGTGTTGCATGAATTAAACACAGAGTAAAAACGAAGCAACACGGGGTAACTTAATGAATCTGTTAGATCTTGCCGAAATCTAACAGAGCCGATAACTTGGTCCATACTAGATCTTAGCCCACCGCATGGCTCATGACCTAACAGAGGAACCTTCTTGAGACCACAACTTAAATCCACCGGATGATACTAAGCATGGTAACAAGACTACTTGCATCAAAGCTTAAATCCACCGCATGATACTAAGCATGATACAAGGTTGCCGGTACTTACGGAGGTCGACGGATCGATGACTCCTCTCGAAGAACTCGACGACTCGACTAAAGGACTCGATGTTGGCACGGGGCCGGTTTGTTGTGTGATTGATTGTCTTTTTTTTTCTTTACAATTGCCATGGGTTTATATTTATACCCAGGTCTTGATATAACTCCTAGTCGGACACGACTATAATACTTATTTCTAAAAATAAATGACGAATCTTTGTGCCCATATTGCGTTCCTTGTTCGAACCGGCCTTTTCCTTATATTGATCCACGTCATCATGTCTTCCCGAACGCTACCACTCTTCGCCTGCGGAACAATGCCTCTGCCGAATGATGACGCATTCCCGACCGCAGAGTATCTCTGCCGGACGTTTCAGAGGAAACCTCTTAGCCGAATGGCGACGCGTTCCCGACCGCAGAGCATCTTTGCCGAATGCTTCAGAGAAAACCCTTTAGCCGAATGGCATCCTTCCACCAAATCCGGCCCACATGTCAGCCTCTCCCTGGCGCTAATTTTTGGTGTCAACAGGTTAATACAAGAGAACAATTATTTAATCGGAACATGGAGAACCACCCAAGAAAACAGTGCAACCATGGTGTCAAAATGGGCTCTGACCTTAGCCGAATAATTAGGTGTGTAATTGTACTGATGGCCTTATCCGAAAGGAGCAGAGGGGGTCTGGGGTTGCAGGGGTACAGCCCGGTCCTTTTGGGGTAGCAGCCTTTGCTAAGGTGCTGACCATTAGGGAGGGTTGTAGTCCGCCCTAGCTGTAACTCTTGCGGGTTATTGGACTTTTGCATATCTTTGTAAAGGCTTTGAAGTGGACCCCTAGCCACTCACCTTGGAAGTGTTTAAGGGTTTGGCCAACCCGGGCAACATGGGGAACACGAGCTATGGTGAAAGTGTACAACCTCTGCAGAGTGTAAAACTGATATATCAGCCGTGCTCACGGTCAAGAGCGGCTTGGACACTCACATGATAATTGAACTTAAAGATGGAATCTAAATTGTTGTTTTAACCGTGGGTTTTGGAAAAAGATGTTCTTTTAAATGCTTAAGTGGATTGGTATAAACTTACATCTAGTAAATAGGAAATTGCTAATAAAACTTGATCAACTCTAAAAAGCTCACTGCTGTGAACCATAGCCTATCCTTGTGGCTTTGCATTTTCACCCCGCTTGCTGAGTACCTAGTTAGGTGTACTCACGCTTGCCATTGCTGATTCAGAAGAAGGAAATGGAGAAGAATACTGCAGCGACTACGATGAGTTCTGAGGCTTGCGTTTCCCCTAGTCAAGATGCCTGTGGAAGATGGAAGCTGAAGACGCTTCGTTTAGCTATCGCTTGTTCTGCTATAAAGACCTTCGTGTCTCCCGAGAGTGTAATATGAATATTATATTAAATCTCTTGTAATTTAGAACACTGTGTTTTGATATTACACTCTTTTGTCTATCATATGTGTGTAAACATGATCCTGGCATACATATGAGACGCACTTGGTTTTCCCTCGAAAATCGGGTGTGACAGGAGTGGTATCAGAGCGGTGTTGACTGTAGGACGCAGCCTTTAGTTAGAACTGGTCGGAAATTAAGGACCCAATATCTAGAAAGCCATGTCATCTTTCAAAATTACCCTATTTTTGCATAAAAATCTAATTTATATTATTTCTTTTTGTTAAAAGATTTCATCATTTTGATTTATTCTATACTGAGTCAGATTTTCTCTTCCTTTGTCAGATGGTTCGTGAGTTTCAGACCGCTCGTGCTGTCACCGAAGGTTCACGCCCTGCTGGACCGTCAGTTCCCCAGCACCCTGAGGAGGCACCAGCTGAGGAGGTCCCGGTTCAGGTACTGCCTGAGGCACAGGAGGAGGAGCCACCTCAGCTCTTCGACGGCACTGTGCTTGAGGTGGACGCCGACGGAGACATGGTAATTCCACTAGCTGCTCCTGCTGCCGACGATGCTGCACCAGACGCTGCTGGTGGTGACCCAGATGACTCTGGGGACAACAGCGACGAGGAGGAACCCAGTGACGGGGATGACCCCGACATGGAGGTTGACGACCAGGAGAACGACAATAACAACGACGAGGAGGAAGATCCAGAGGAGCCTCGCCAGCGTGGTCCGGAGTACCACCTTCACGCCTCGCTGGGTGGGACCGGGCAGTTCTACAGACTGCTGGAGGAGTTACTGAGGTTTTTAGAGTTCACTCTAAAGCCTCAGTATGTGGTCGAGCACTTTGAGGAGCCCGGCCGGAGGACTACTACACAGCTCAGGTACACATCCGGGTACCTCAGCCAGAGGCTTCCGGATGGAGGATCCGTTCGACGCACTACAGTTGTGTCCCCTTCTCCACCGAGGACGCCGCCATCAACGACGCCGCCAGGAGAGCACTCTACTCCTACAGCTACCGTTTCCGCGACCAGCTGTACTACTCCGACTTCCGCCACGTACCCAGCCGACCTGTTGGCACTGAGGACACGGTGGTACCCGCTTCTCAGACCGGAGATGACCGAGTGGACGTCCTTGCTCGAGTCATGGCTGCGCTCAACACCGACTTGGAGGGAGCCACCTCCGAGATCGAGGGACTGCACGGGAAGCTCCAGGACGCTCAGGCCAAGATCGCACAGCTTGAGGCTCAGCTTGCAGGACAGGCACCCCCTGAGGAGATGGTACAGTACTGCACCACGTCTTCTCCACCGCGCAAGAAGCTTCGCTACGGCACCCCAGGAGCTACCACCAGTCTTGGCTAGGAGTTTTTAGATGACTACCCTTTTTCTTTTTGTTAATAATTCCGTTCCTGCGAGGACGATGCGATGTAAATAATGGTTGATGGTTGAAAACATGCTTGAGTTGGATCTTTGTGATGAATGAATGCTTTTGTGGAGTGATGGCCACAACTACGTTAATAAAATAATTAGTTTAATTAATTAATCTTAGCCCCCTTATGCTTTACTCCTCTTTATTTGTTCAGTTCTTATCTGAGATACTTTTCCCTAACACTCAGATGGTAAACACCAGGTCAGGAGGAGGACAAGATATTCCACCAGTGATACGAGCTCATATTGCAAGTCAAAGAAATCAAGCACCAACTCCCCCACCAAACCTACCAATGGATCCGGCTATGCAACAGTTTCTGGCTGCCCAAACTCAGCTGCTGCAGACTCTCGCTGCAACAGTGCAAAACTTGCAAGCACAGCAAAACCAGCCACCGCAACCAGCACCAGCACCACTGCCGCCCAGAGACAAGCATAAGGAATTCATGAGCCACCGTCCGCCCACTTACTCTCACTCATCGGATCCCTTGGATGCTGATGACTGGCTAAAAGTTGTCACCAGGAAGCTGGAGATGACACAATGCACCGACCGTGAAATGGTGCTATATGCTGCAGGCAGACTTGAAGGACCAGCGGCTGACTGGTGGGATGCATACACCGCTGCACATGCCACACCACAGAACATCACATGGCAGGAGTTCAGGGATAGCTTCAGAGCTTACCACATTCCCTCTGGAGTTATGAAGTTAAAACAGAAGGAGTTCCTCGCACTGAAGCAAGGCAACATGTCAGTCAGCGAGTATCTGGACAAATTCACCCAGTTGTCTCGCTATGCACCTGAGGAGGTCAACACTGATGCCAAAAGACAGGAACGATTTCTGGATGGTCTTATAGGTCCACTCAATTATCAGCTACAGAGTCACATCTTTCCAGATTTCCAGACTCTTCTAAATAAAGCTATTGGCCTGGAAAGCAAGCGCAAGGAGATTGGTGAACACAAACGGAAGTTCCAGGGACAGTCTAGCAGTAACACTCGCCCCCGCTATAATTCCTCTCAGGGTTCATACTTCCGGTCTGGTGGACAGAATGGAGGTTATCCACAGAACATGCAGTTGCAACGTTCATTTCAGCAGCCACAGCGCTTCAATCAGCAATCACCCCGCACTCCGAATCCTCAGCAGAATCGGTCGAACAACAACTCAGCCACTCCCCGCCCAAACAATGCCACAGGCGCTCCTGTGAGAAACAATGCTCCAGTACAGCCAAATGGGTGTTTCAAATGTGGAGAGTTAGAACACTATGCTAACAGCTGTCCTCAGCGTGGAATGCATACTCCACAGAGAGGCAACGAACAGAGAACTGAGAAACCTTCATCACAAGTTCGTCTAGGAAGCTCAAGTGCACAAGGCAACAGGGCTCAGCGGAATTTTGTTCGTGGAAGAGTGAACCATGTGACCGCGGAACAAGCCCAGGAAGCCCCAGGAGTTGTACTTGGTACGTTCCTTGCCAATTCCATACCTGCAACAATTTTATTCGATTCTGGAGCAACGCATTCATTTATTACTGAACAATTTGTGGCAAAACATGGCATGACCATGAGAGCTATGAAAAAGCAACTATTAGTTAGTACTCCCGGCGGAGAAATGCAAGCCAATTTAATATGCCCACAAGTGACTCTTAACATCATGGGAGTAGATTTCCCAGCTGATCTGGTAGTTCTAAAATCTTGGGGAATAGATATAATTCTGGGAATGGATTGGTTACACCAGTGGGATGGATCTATTCAGTACCAAAAGAAGTCAGTGCTCTTAACCAGCCCTCAAGGAGACAGAATTGAGTATGTGGCAACTCCCTCATTGACAGAAGGCGGAACAATAAATTCTCTGGAAGGCAAGACTCTGGAAGATATCAAAGTAGTGAACGAATATCCGGATGTATTTCCAGATGATTTACCAGGTATGCCACCTGACCGAGATATTGAATTCAGCATTGAACTTTTACCTGGTACTGCTCCTATATCTAAGAGGCCATATAGAATGGATGTTAAAGACTTGGCAGAACTTAAGAAACAAATAGAAGAATTGTTAAGTAAAGGATTTATCCGTCCTAGTTCGTCACCATGGGGAGCCCCCACTCTCTTCGTAGACAAGAAGGATGGCTCTAGAAGGATGTGTGTAGACTATCGATCTCTTAATGAGGTCACCATCAAAAACAAATATCCCTTGCCTAGGATCGAGGATCTGTTTGATCAGATGAGAGGTGCAAAAGTGTTCTCTAAGATAGATCTGCGATCTGGATATCATCAATTGAGAATTCGTCCAGAGGATATTCCTAAGACAGCTTTCACGTCCAGATACGGATTGTATGAGTTCACTGTCATGTCATTTGGATTGACAAATGCCCCAGCGTACTTCATGTATTTGATGAACAAGGTGTTCATGGATTATTTGGACAAGTTTGTAGTAGTGTTCATCGACGACATTCTGATATTCTCTCAGGATGAGGAAGAACACGAAGAGCATTTGAGGCTTGTATTGCAAAGACTTCGAGAACATCAGTTATATGCCAAGTTCAGCATGTGTGACTTTTGGTTAAAGGAAGTTTCATTTCTTGGTCACGTTATCACCGATGGAGGAATAGCAGTGGATCCAAGTAAAGTTCAGGATGTGTTGAACTGGAACCCTCCAAAGAATGTGTCTGAGATCAGGAGTTTTCTCGGATTGGTAGGTTACTACCACAGGTTTATTGAAGGCTTCTCAAAGATCGTGAAACCGCTTACAACCTTACTAGAAAAAGGAAAAGAATTCAAATGGAATGATAAATGCCAAGCTAGTTTTAAAGAATTGAAGAAAAGGTTGACTGCAGCCCCTGTATTGATAATGCCCGACATTCACAAAGGGTTTGACGTATATTGTGATGCTTCGCGTCAAGGCCTTGGTTGTGTTTTAATGCAAGAAGGAAAAGTAGTGGCATATGCTTCCAGACAACTGAGGAAACATGAACAAAATTATCCCACACATGATCTAGAGTTGGCTGCCGTTGTACACGCGCTAAAAATTTGGAGACATTACATGATTGGTAACAAGTGTCACATCTTTACCGACCATAAGAGTTTGAAGTATATCTTCACTCAAAAGGATATCAATCTTAGACAACGCAGATGGCTAGAATTAATCAAAGATTATGATTTGGATATTCAGTATCACCCCGGTAAGGCTAATGTTGTGGCAGATGCTTTGAGTCGGAAGAGTCAGGCAAACATGCTTATAGCTCAGTTGAAACCGCAAGAGTTATGTTGGGAAATGGCACGGCTCAACTTAGGAATCATAGCCCAGAGTGAATCTATGACCTTGGAGGTCGAATCGACACTTGAACAGGAGATCAGAAAAGGGCAGTTGATAGATGAAAAGATCAAAGAATACGAAAAGTTGATTGATTCAGGAAAAGTTCCAGATTTTAAGAGAGATGATCAAGGAACAATTTGGTTTAGAAACAGGATATGTGTGCCAGATGACGATCGCCTTCGTGAGGCTATACTGAAAGAAGCTCATGATTCGGCATACTCTATTCACCCTGGAAGTACCAAGATGTACCAAGATTTAAAACAGAAATACTGGTGGTACGGAATGAAAAGAGATGTCGCAGCTCATGTCGCCTTGTGTGATATATGCCAAAGGGTAAAAGCAGAACATCAAAGACTAGTCGGTTTGCTGCAACCACTGAAAGTACCAGAGTGGAAATGGGAAGAAATTGGTATGGATTTCATTGTAGGTTTACCTCGTACACGCGATGGTTATGATTCCATATGGGTTATCGTGGACAGGTTAACCAAAGTTGCTCAATTTATACTAGTTAAAACCACTTACTCAGGAGCCAGGCTAGCAGAGTTGTACATGTCACGAATAGTATGTTTGCATGGAGTTCCTAAAAAGATAGTGTCAGATCGAGGCACTCAGTTTACATCACATTTTTGGAAGAAGCTACATGAGTCAATGGATACGAAATTGAATTTCAGTTCGGCATATCATCCACAGACGGATGGTCAAACTGAAAGAACGAATCAAATTTTGGAGGATATGTTAAGGGCTTGTGCTTTAAAGCATGGAGGTAGCTGGGATAAAAGTTTACCATATGCAGAGTTTGCTTACAACAACAGCTATCAATCTAGTCTCAAGATGGCACCGTTTGAAGCCTTGTACGGAAGAAAATGCAGAACACCCTTGTACTGGAATCAAACGGGTGAAAGTCAACTCTTCGGACCAGAAATTATAAAGGAAGCGGAAAGACAAGTCGAGATAATTCGAAAGAATCTTAAAACTGCACAGTCACACCAAAAGAGTTACGCTGATCCTAAGAGAAGAGAAGTGGTATTCGAGGAAGGAGATTATGCTTATCTCAGAGTATCACCTATCAGAGGATTGCGAAGATTTAATGTCAGAGGGAAGCTATCACCTCGTTTTATCGGACCTTTTAAAATATTGGAAAGAAAAGGAGAAGTGTCATACAGATTGGAATTACCGGCTCGATTATCGGGAGTTCATGATGTGTTCCATGTATCACAGCTGAAGAAGTGTTCAAATGAGATTAGAGTGGAGCACTTACCACTGGAGGATTTAGAAGTAAAGGATGACTTGACTTATAAGGAGTATCCTATCAAAATCCTAGACAAGTCACAGAGGGTTACACGGAGCAGGGTGATAAAAATGTGCAAAGTTTAGTGGAGTAATCACTCAGAAAATGAGGCTACTTGGGAAAGAGAAGAAGAACTTATGGAAGAGTTCCCTCAGCTATTCACCGAGTCTTCCTGAATCTCGGGACGAGATTCTCTTTAAGGGGGTAGGATTTGTAACACCCTAAAATTCCATCACAAATAAATCATAGCAACTTGGTTTAATTTAATTTTCTAAGGACTTAATTAAAATTTTAAATTAATCTGAGCCTAAAAATATTTAAACATCATTTAAATAATTTTTGGAGCAATAAGTGCATGTGCATCATATTTAAATTGCATGTCTTTTGTTTGATTTGTGTGAGAATTTCAAAATCACGAAAAAGTCCAGAAATGCTCCCTAAACTCTTTCTCAATCTCTCTTTCTCTCCCGGCCCAGCCCGTCTCTCTCTCTCCCTCTCTTTTCTTCCGCGGCCCATCTCCCCTTCCCTCTCTTTTCGGCCCAGCAGCGCGCGCGGCCCAGCCTTTCTTCCCTCTCTCTTTTCTCTTCACCGCGCGGCCCACACCCACTTCCGGCCCAGCTGCAGCCCGATCTTCTTCCCCTCCTCTCACAGCCGCTGGCAGGTGGGGCCCACCCGTCAGGCTCACCACCAACCTCCAGCGCCCCTCCCCTGCTTCGCCGCCGACCGAGCCGCTCGGCCTCCCTCGCGCCGTTCCATCTCCCCTCTCCCCTTCACTCTCCCCTCCACCAAGCCGGGGTTAATGCTCAGTGGAGCACCCGCCTCCAACCCCTCGCTCTTCCACCGAAACGACCTCCCCATTGATGGCCGGCCCCTCCCTTCCCCTCGGCACCGACCCCTCCTTTCCCTCCCTCCGCCCTATAAAGAGGACGACCGAACCCCCAGGAACCCCCTTCAGCCACTCGCACACCACACTCCCCTCGGAGCAGCCCCAATTCACACCGCCGCCGTCGCCGGAGCACCGCCGCACCGTCGGTCCGCCGACACAGAGCCGCACCACCCCGCCCAACCGCACCAAACGCTTCCTGTGGAGGTAACGATGCTCTTTGTCCCCTTCTCGCTCTCTGTCTCGCTCTGTAGCACCCCGACGGCCCTCACCGGCGCTTCGCCGTCGCCGATCGTCGACGAGCATCGCCACCGTAGCTAATTGGACGACTAGAACCCCCTGAACGCGCTCGCCAACTCCCCAGCAACACCCCGAGCCTCTTCTCGCTCTCCTTTTCGCACGCTAGCGCTCCGAAATGCTCTCGCCGGAGTAGTTCACCGCCGCCCGCCTCTGTTCACCGTCGATAGCCGGCCTCGCCACGCAATCCTCGACGAGATCACCCCCATCGTGTTCGCCATCTCACCCCGGTCCTCTAGCACCAATCCGTGCTCAAAACCGAGCCCGGCAGCTCGAGTTCGAGCTTCGCCGGCGAATTTCCGGCCCTGCGCCGCCGCACGCCGGCGTTCCCGCCGCCGCCCGAATCGCCCCCTCTCTGTCAGCCGTCCATCGCAAGATCAACGGCCCACGTTCATCTCGACCCGAGTCAACCCGGCCGAATAACGGTCAGCGCCGACGCTTTTGCAAAAGAGACCCTGCCTTTCTCTGTATTCAACCCGCCGTCCTGTCTAGTTCAAAAATAATTAGATTTAGGTCCTGATTTTTACATAAAACACCCTAAGCTTCTCTGTTTTTATATCCCGAAGCCAGCCCCTATCTTTTTACGCATTAGCCCTCGGGTTTAATGCGTATTTATGTTTTAGCCCCTGGTTTTCTTCTGTTTAGCCCCTGTAAGCTTAGTTTCTTTGCCAGCAAGTCCCTAAAACTTGTTTTGGCCATATCTTTTCCGTCTTAGCTCCGTTTTTAGCGTTCTTAGTGTCCAAACGTTCGTCTTTTTGAGCTTGTTAGTTTTAGACGCTTGTTTTAGTCTGTCAGAAATGTTTGATGTATTGTTTTCTTATTGATTTATTGTTTTAATCGTAGATCTCATGCCAGTTGCAACCGAGTCACCCGTCGACGCGGATCAAGAACAACTTTTCGAAGAAGAAGAGGATTTCTTTGTAGAACAAGGCAAGTGGCCCTCCCCGCATATTCTTTTTGTCCTATATAACTGCATGACAAACAAAAATTTACTTTTGTTGCATTAAATTGACGGGAACACCTTTTTAAGGATTTACCTAGTCTTTTACCATGCTCCCTTGTATCAACCCCTGTTTTAAATAATATTTTGGGTTAGTTCATGCTTAGTGTTGCAATACCTTGGGAATTGTTAAATTAAATCTTTGTAAAATTATTGATCATGACAACCTTGATAATAAACGTTGGTTAATACAAGAGAACAATTTTTTAATCGGAACATGGAGAACCACCCAAGAAAACAGTGCAACCATGGTGTCAAAATGGGCTCTGACCTTAGCCGAATAATTAGGTGTAAAACTGTTATATCAGCCGTGCTCACGGTCAAGAGCGGCTTGGACCCTCACATGATAATTGAACTTAAAGATGGAATCTAAATTGTGGTTTTAACCGTGGGTTTTGGAAAAAGATGTTCTTTTAAATGCTTAAGTGGATTGGTATAAACTTACATCTAGTAAATAGGAAATTGCTAATAAAACTTGATCAACTCTAAAAAGCTCACTGCTGTGAACCATAGCCTATCCTTGTGGCCTTGCATTTTCACCCCGCTTGCTGAGTACCTATTTAGGTGTACTCATGCTTGCCATTGCTGATTCAGAAGAAGGAAATGGAGAAGAATACTACAACGACTACGATGAGTTCTGAGGCTTGCGTTTCCCCCAGTCAAGATGCCTGTGGAAGATGGAAGCTGAAGACGCTTCGTTTAGCTATCGCTTGTTCTGCGATAAAGACCTTCGTGTCTCCCGAGAGTGTAATATGAATATTATAATAAATCTCTTGTAATTTAGAATACTGTGTTTCGATATTACACTCTTTTGTCTATCATATGTGTGTAAACATGATCCTGGCGCACATATGAGACACACTTGGTTTTTCCTCGAAAATCGGGTGTGACAAGGTGGCTAAAAGCTAAAAACAAATTTGAGCTAGGTTAAGAAAAAACAAATAGGACAGCTAGGTTAAGAAATAAATAGCACCTAGGAAGGCTTTGTTTATATATTGTTTTTTAAAATTCGAGTGTTGGCCGCTACCAGGCCACGGACGGCGCAGCCAGGCCCAACGCGGCCAGGCAAGAGCTGGCCGCGTGATAGCAAGACAACACCGCCAAACAAGCCATAGCCGGCCAAAAGAGGCTATGGCCAGGCCAAAGATGGCCAAAGCCGTCCATGGCTGGTTGTGGCTAAAACCTAAAAATTATATTTGCCGAGTGCCACCTCATTCAGCACTCGGCAAAGTTTCTTATTATTTTTTAAAATTATCTTTGCCAAGTTCCACCTGTTCCAACACTCTACAAAGTTTGTTATTATTAATTTTTAAATTATCTTTGTCGAGTGCCACCTAATCCTGCACTCGGCAAAGTATTTTTTATGATTTTTGCTAAGTGCCCTCTGATCTGGCACTCGGCAAAGCTTTGTTCTTTTTCAAATTTTGAGATCTTTACCGAGTGCCCTCTGATCCGGCACTCGGCAAAGCTTTGTTAATTTTTTTTTGAAAATATTCTAGCCAAACGTTAACAGCGTGAATGGGCGTTGACGGCCGTTGGTGGGTGCCCGGGCTTTGCCGAGTGCAAGAAGGTCGGCACTCTGTAAAGCCTCTCTTTGTCGAGTGTCTTCTATAAGGTACTCACCGAGTGTCGAGAATTTGCGGAGTGTATTTTGCTCAGCACTCGGCAAAGAGACTCGACAAAGCCCTGGACAGTGGACACTCGACAGTTACGGGATTTTCCGTAGTGACACCCCCGCATAGGACAACACAACTTCCTGTTCAGATTCATTCTCTCCATATTCAGCCTGATATATACCGTTGAAACTGGGACGAGGCAATCTTTTATATCTTTGATATTGTTTGCACCTGCATTGCAGTAGCTGTTACGTCTACGTCTTCGAGTGTGTTGTTTAAAAAAAAAGAGAGGCGGCAGTGTTTGACATTAAACATTCCAACTTCCAAGTTAGCATATCTGATTGATGGTGAGCTTCGAGCTCGAGGCGTCATCAGCCGTGGCCATGGAGCAGCTCGCCTCCTACCTGGGCCTATTCGTGGCAGCTCTCATCCCTTTGCTTCTCCTCACGCTCAGCAGGTACGGCGGCAAAAATGGTGCCGGCCAGCAGAGTCTGCCGCCGGGCCCGTCGCGGCTGCCGGTCATCGGCAGCCTCCACCACTTCCTCTTCACCCGCAGCCCGCTCGCGCACCGCGCCTTGGCCGACCTCGCGCGGCGCCACCGCGCGCCGCTCATGTACCTCAGGCTGGGCGAGGTCGGGCTCGCCGTGGCCTCGTCCCCGGCCGCGGCCCGCGAGATCATGCGGAGCCACGACGCCGCGTTCGCGTCGCGGCCGTGGATCCCCAGCATGCGCCCGGCCTTGGAGCGCGGCGCCGTGGGCCTGGTGTCCGCGCCCCACGGCGCGCTGTGGCGGCAGCTCCGCCGGGTCAGCGTCGTCGAGCTCCTCGGCGCCCGCCGCGTGCGCTCGTTCCGCCGTGTCCGGGAGGACGAGGCGCGCCGCCTCGTGTCTGCCGTCGCCGCCGCCACCGCCGACGCCGCTGTCAACGTCGGCGAGCGGCTCTTCGCGCTCACCGCCGACGTTACGATGCGCGTGGTGGTCGGCGGCCGGTTCGACCGGCGCGGGGAGTTCCTCCGGGCGATCGAGGAGGGCGGCAGGCTCATCACCGGCTTCGGCCCCGGCGACCTGTTCCCGTCGTCGAGGCTCGTGAGGCTTTTCAGCCGGACGTCGGGCCAGGTCATGGCGGTCCAGCGGAAGACGTTCGAGCTCGTGGAGCGCGCCATCAGGCAGCACGAGGAGCGCCGGGAATCCATGGCGGCTGCCTCCACGCTGAGTGGCGCCGTGAAGACGGAGGACGAGGACGAGGACGACATCCTCGACGTGCTCCTGAGGATACACAAGGAAGGTGGCCTCGAGGTGCCCCTCACCATGGACATCGTCAAATCCCTCATCGTTGTAAGATAAGATCTCTCGTCTTGGTACAGTTGAGCCAGTAAATTAATTAACCTCCAACCAAGATGCATGATCTCTCATCATCTTGTACAAGTAACTACAATGTTGGCCGGCAAATTAAAGCCAGTACACTTGTGACTAAAATCTTATGGCGTTGAAATTCGGCGCGCATGCAGGACCTGTTCAGCGGGGGGAGCGACACGTCAGCGACCATGCTGGAATGGGCGATGTCAGAGCTCGTGAGGAACCCGGGAGCAATGGAGAAGGCGCAAGCCGAGGTGCGCAGCAAGCTTGACGGGAAGCCGTGGGTGACGGAGGA
The DNA here is from genome assembly GCA_033239725.1 of Echinochloa phyllopogon. Lineage (NCBI taxonomy): Eukaryota > Viridiplantae > Streptophyta > Magnoliopsida > Poales > Poaceae > Echinochloa > Echinochloa phyllopogon. Next base: position 32,445,525 of record BTCW01000008.1, on the reverse strand, counting down.
CGACCTGCACGACCTCACGTACCTGAAGCTCGTGATCAAGGAGACGCTACGGCTGCACCCGGCGCTGCCGCTGCTGCCACGGGAGTGCACGGAGGCCCGCAAGGTGATGGGCCACGACGTGCCCAGGGGCACCATGGTGCTCGTGAACGCGTGGGCGATCGGCAGGGACCCCGAGTACTGGGGCGACGACGCCGGCGCCTTCAGGCCGGAGAGGTTCGAGGATGGCAGGGTCGATTTCAAGGGCACCGACTTTGAGTTCATACCGTTTGGGGCTGGGCGGAGGATATGCCCTGGAATGATGTTTGCGCAGGCTGTCATGGAGCTCGTGCTCGCCTCGCTGCTGTACCACTTCGACTGGGAGCTTCCGGGTGGGATGGAGCCGGGCGAGCTGGACATGACGGAGAAGATGGGCATGACGGCCCGGAGGAAGAACGATCTTTACCTTCACCCTGTTGTTCGTGTGCCGGTGCCACCCACCGTAGCAGGCTAGCAGAGCATATTTGCTGCCTAAGTCTTTACTATGGCTGGCGAAAGGAACGAGCTGGGATGCAATTGCAAAATAACTAAGAGCCCTTTAATTTATGGAGGTATATTTCTCCTCTATTTTTTTAAATAAATGTAATGCAATGTTCGGTTTGATCTGGTGACGTTTGATATTGTACTGTGTTATATAAAATACGAGGTGGTACCCCGTGCGTTACTGCGGAAATTTATACAAAATTTGAAGATGCAATTTGAAAGTAGAAACACTAAACTGATTGCATTGCAATATTTTTTATAAAGAACAATGTAAAGGAAAACACATTCATTTTATTGAGAGATAACTACTTAGAAATTTGTAACATGGTAGTACTCGCAAAGACTAACACAATGCATAGCCGTAGAAAATCAGTAGAAGACATAAAGTCATAGTTCTAGTGGATGGTGATGTGGACAGCTTGCATGTTAAGAGAAGATCTAGTGGATGGTGACGTGGACATTAGAACAATGTAGAGGAAAACACATTCATTTTATTGAGAGAGAACTACTTAGAAATTTGTATCATGGTACTCGCAAAGACTAACACAATGCATAGCCGCAAAAAATCAGTAGAAGACATAAATTCATAGTTCTAGTGGATGGTGATGTGGACAGCTTGGATGTTAACAGAAGATCTAGTGGATGGTGACGTGGACATCTTGCATGTTGAGAGAAATCAGCCACGATATGTTAGTGGGTACCAATTATATAGGTTTTATAGATTGGCATCATGTGGAAGTGCCTTTCAAATATAAATGCAATTATACTAAACTAGCAAAGTGTCCGTGCGTTGCTACGGTTAATATAAAATAATTTGCTTCGTTTGAGAACTATATATGTTTTTTCACTTTGCAGCTTAATGGTTGCTTATGTATCATGAGAACCAAAAGACAATAATTACCATATCTCCGGTGACAATACTCTTCGGCGTCGTCTATCTCGTGGAGCAAGACGCGAGGAGTGGTGATTCTGCTCAGCTGCTCGTCGGCTTCTCCCTGGCGATCTTGCTACGGAACCTGTCGTCGTACGTGCAGACCAGCAGGAGCCGGCCGCTCCCTCTCGATGCAGCCAGGTTGAACCGCCGCCGCAGCAACCGGTCTACCGGGATCATCTCCGGCGCGAGATGCACTGCCGGGGGATCACGAGCTCCGCCGCTGGCCATGTTCCAACTGTAGACGCCCCCGTGCTCACTGACAACAAAGATCTTTCGCCCGTGGACGATGGCGTCCGCGTACGTAATATGTATCCTTCGACGTGGTTTGTCAGCGCCATCCAGCACTCGTCTCCGGCCGCCGTGAAGGCCAGCAAGCTACTGAACATAGCAATGGCAATGTAGCCGTTCCTGTGCGCCGGCATCTGGCACAGCGCCACCTGCTGGAACCGGTAAACGGACCTTGGCGCAACACGGAGCATGCAGTAGCAGGGCGTCGTCCACTATGCTTGCTCCGGGGATGGTGGCGAAGGACGGTAGGGGAACTCGGTCGTCAGTGGTGGGGTTGAGGAGCTCGACGCTGCACCTGGCGTCCGTGGTCACGATCCAGTCGTGCTTGCCGCTGACCCAGCACCGCCTGTTCTTCTTCAGCCCGTCGGCCTCGGCGTGGAAAGATTTGCCGGTGGAGACATCATGCAGCACGAAGGTGTCACGGTCGTGCGGGGCGGGCGTGAGAAGCAGCGTGGGGGCGCCGGAGAGCAAGCAACGGGAAGGAGTCCGCACGCGGCGGCGTGCCAGGACTTGCAGACGGCCGGGAAGCAGAGGACGCTGAAGGCGTCGAGGCGGTCCATGACGAGGCTCATAACGGTGAGTTCAAGATCGATGCCGATTGCCGACTGCAATCACGCACTGAGAGAGGTTCCTGAGTTGCCGCGTGACCGTTTCTGTGTGCCAATGCAAGCGCATATATATAATACTCCGTATAACGTGATCGAACCCAAATCCTCTTCCGATTACCAGTAGGAAATTAAAATCGAATACGTACACGTTGGTTCTAGTTTTAAGATATAAACGATAAACGACGGGTGGTTTAGTGGACTATGGGTTGATTACATTAAATATAAGGGGTTCTTTTGCAAAATTACGACGTACCGCAGAATCAACCGTTTCCTAGGTACCGTGGAAGCAATCCTTGCTTTATAATTAGGTAGAGATTTGTATTGGTATGATTTATAAGTTATTATGGTAATTGCTATTGAAAACACTAACAAATTTAAGGTTTATGTTGCTTGTGCTCCTTAGGCCCCATTTGGATCTCATACATATAATAAGAATATAAACAGTAAGTGTTTATAAATTTCGAGAATATTTCCAGGAAAGGCCGTAGCCAACTTTATATATAAAGCATCCTTCAAAGGATACTGGGATTACCAGTTTACAATAAAGCACACACCGCTCGAAGAGCAGCATGCAACAAACCCGTAATGGGACTCTCTAGGTCGCGCGCCAGAGATAGCAAGGCACTACTCGCGACAAACAAATTAAAGGGCCATGAGACCATTACAAATCAACGGGATCCAACCTTCCGCGGAGCCTACGACTCCATCAAGGATGGCTACAGGAAGACTCCAAACAATGCCTTCAGGTAGCCAAAGGCACGACGGCACCAACGTTTGGTTTTCACCACGGAGAGCTTCCATGAACCGACGTAGAACGAGACCCTGCAGACAACGCCATCAAGAGGTAAGAACAACCGTCGTTGCCCGGCCCTAGACCGGATCGAAGTTTACGCTTGAGGACCTCCGCCCGACGAGCCGAGAGCACCTGTACCAATCCCGGGCACTTCCATCCACCGCCCACTATCGCCATCACTGAAGCTCATCCCTAGGTTCCATATGCACCCGATGGCAACACCCGACACCTCGGGGAGGTTTGGGGCCCTCTATTGGACGCAGAACTCCTGTTGACCCCTCAATGGGACGGCACCGTGCTTCACAAAGTGAGATAGAAACCATGAACCTAGAGGCGGGGACTTGACGCGCGTCTACGGGGACGGCTTTGTCGGCGACGTGAACACAGAGGCGGTACCACAGGACAAGATGAAGACGTAGCAGGGAGCTAGGATGGGGGCCGACACCTCCCCAGACGCCGCCACCATCAGGGAAACACCCACACCAACGCTTACCCCGACCGGCGCCGCAGTCCTCGAAGCCAAGACACCGGACCGCCACCACGACGGCATCTGATGCAGCCGCTCCACCAACCCATCTCTCCGGTCCACACCGGCTAGGCTCGGAGCGCCAACCAAGGGGCCGAGGCCCCAGATCCGGCCGACCCAGAGGCGCTGCACCGGAGGCAGGCCAAGGCCGCAGCGCGCCGACCACCCGTAGGCTGCCGACCGCCGCAAGCCTCCCAAGATTGGCCGCGCGCAGGCCGCCGCCAGGCCCACCACCGCGGCCGAACACGCCATGCGCCGGCCGCTGCAGGCCCACCTGTCGCGCGCCGCCCCCTAGATCCGCCCGCAGGCGCCTCTCTGCGCCCACGGCCGCTGGCACTGCCCGGGCCGTGCCGCCTGACCCTGCCCGCCGGAGTAGATGCCTTCGCGCACGCCGAGACTGCCGCCGTCGCACCCTCCTAGATCGACACCGCCGGCCCGCGCACTTGGGCTGGATCTGCGCGCCGAGCGTCGGGAGCTCCCGCCGCCAGCATCCCGGGGGCCAGCCGGACTTCCGGTGGCGGCGAGAAGGGGAGGCGGCGGCTTGGGGACGCGGACGCCGCCCGGGTCGCCCGACGCGGGGCCGCGGGGCCGAGTTTTTCAGGTTTTTCTTATTATTAGTCGTTACTCATTCAATTTCGAGAATATAGATATTATAGATTATAAATAGCTGCGTTGTTGTGGTCACCTTTTGAATTGCTCTGGAACTGCTATGCCAAATAATGTTCCCACTCAGTCTGATGTCTTAGCACAGGTGCTCTGTGAGCTAGAGATTGAGCACTGTGATAAGATTTCGAAAATGGACTTGAGCCGAGTTTGATCCGTATTTGAGATGATGAGAGTTTCCTAGCAGTTCGAAAAATTAAAAAAAACATACACGCATTGGACAACACATTTTCCCCGTACAGACTGTCTCCATGTTCTTCCTGCTGCTCTTGGAAAATTGAGAGCCTCAGCCTCAAAATGAAACGAAATAGAAGCTGAGGTCTAATGATTTTAAGAGTGCCATACTGCCATGGTCCATATCTAGTGGCATAGTCTGACAGCCCCTGCGATTAGGGATGAAAGAGGTCAGAAACGATCGGGATAGACCCCTTCATTTTCACTTTTACATTTCAATACAAAAACAAAATCAATCGTAAAGTCCAGAAACGAAAATGAACACAGAAAAACGAGATATCAAATGATTTAAAAGCAAACTAATTCGAACGGAAATGTGTCAATAGCGATCAGGATGCAGAAAGAAAAAACGAAAACGCTGACCCATTAAACCATGAAACATAACCATGGAAAAAGTCATGAATATTTAAGGATAGCTACCTGGTTGCTGAAGTGTATAAGCACACACTGAAACGCAATAACATTGGCACTTTATTTAGTAGAAATAATAAACATCTAATTTCCAATCGGTCATTCACTTCCTTCTCAAATTGCCGGAGGATAAGATATCGTTGCCATATCTTTTCAGGCTTCCGTTGTTGCCTGCGCGGCGGCAGGCTTTCCGCAGCGGCGTGGCTTGCTCCTCGGCCTTCTCCTCCCCGTGCCAAGGCGCATAGAGGCGCTCGGCCCAACAGACAGGCAACTCTATAAGGTAAGGTGGGCCAGGCTGCTCGGGGTTACTGGGCCTCTTCACTCCTTCACCTTACATGGACTGAAAAACAGGATATGCCGTTTTTGTAAATACGGGATATCCTGGTAAAATACGGGATAATCGAAACGATTGGGATACTCCCAAACCGTTTTCGTCCCGATTTCGAATTTGATATCCCGTATATTTTGAATTTTATTTCCCGTATTCCGTATTTGTCCGAAAGTTCGAATTCGAGCGGGTTGAATGTAAAAAACAAAGTGGTCGGAAATGGGATTCATCCTTCAAACGATGAGGCCGGCCTGACACGGTTTGTGGCGCATGCTCCGTGAGTGCTAGACGGTGTAATTCATTTAAGAGGGCAAAGAAGGTAACTTGGATGAGTAACTGAACTCATGATCAGCCTATTTAACCTACAATCAGGTTCTTGAAAATTTTGACCAAATGATTATAACAAACACTGACTTCCAAATTATATGATATCCTACAATCAGGTTCTGAAATTTTTTACAATCCTCTTTAACTTGCTGGCATTAATTTTCTTAAGCCTTCCTGTTCACCAAAAATGATAGGAAATTTTCACTATATCCTATTTCCTTTCAATTTGATATGGTGTGGGATTGGATAAGTCTAGCTAGCATTCCTGATTGTTCAAACTGAGTGCCTATTAGTTTTCAGTTGGCTAAAATAACTATACCGTACAGGAAGCCCTGGAGGAATTAACAATTAGAGAGGGCATAAGAATTGGAGTAGGTAGCAGTTGTCTAAAATCTCAATCATACTTTTGTTTCTCTTGAGCCTTCTTGTTCGCATAAGCTCACATAGAAAATATAAAAGTCAAGCAAGGGCAATAGAAACACCATATTGAAAAGTGAAAAAAGCAAAGCATTTAGAACAAAGATGCTAAATTGATCTAACATCACAGATGGGCCAGAAGATAGCATAATTACGCTTAACATGCAGGTACCTGCACCCACTGGATAGCTTAACATCATGATTCTTGAATACAATTCCAACCATATAAATGGCATTTGGATACATCAAGGTCATTTGTGCATGAATCACAACGGGAATTCATATAAATTGCTAGGAGGGTGACTTTTATAGAGAGACAGACACCAATCACCGTACATGTGGACGATTGTGGTCGAACTCGTGGCTGCAGCAGCTGGTGCACGATCCAGCGCATATCTCGCAAGTGGCTGACGATTACTGCATCTTCCGGATTGACGATGATTGCCTGCATGATGATCGTGTCCGACGGAGAGATTGGATCGCTCCACGCTTGGTGAGCGAGCAACGGTGATAGTGTGGCAGACGATGTTCGCGGCAGCCAAACTGACAACGATCACGCTCGCTCTCAAGTCACTGATCGCATCGCGGGACTGCATCACAATGTCGTGAAACTATTCATTTGGCCTCATATGAAAAATGACATCAAGGAGTTTGTCAACAACTGCCCTATCTGTCAGCAAGCTAAAACTGAAAGAGTTGCTTACCATGGGTTGTTGCAACCACTTGCAGTCCCTGAACATGTTTGGCAGGTGGTGACACTTGATTTCATAGAAGGTTTGCCAAAATCTGCTCAATTCAATTGCATACTGGTGGTGGTTGATAAGTTCTCTAAATTTGCTCACTTCATCAAACTGTCTCATCACTTTACGGCCTTGAAAGTTGCTAAACTGTATATGGAGCATGTTTACAAACTTCATGGTAAGCCTGAAGCATTAGTATCTGAGAGGGATAAAATATTTATCAGTCAGTTATGGCAGGAGTTGTTCAAGCTGTCTGGTACTGAACTACGCATGAGCACGGCTTATCACCCTCAAAGTGATGGTCAAACTGAGAGGGCCAATCAATGCATGGAGACCTTCTTAAGGTGCTTTACTAATGCATGGCCTTCTAAATGGTCTGACTGGTTACACTTAGCTGAGTTCTGGTATAACACCAACTTCCATTCAGCGCTACAGAAGTCCCCGTTTGAAGTACTTTATGGCCCATGAACCAAGACATTTTGGCATTGGAGCTACAGACTCTTGTGCAATCTCTGATCTGGAAGTCTGGGCTGAAAGATAGAAAGGTTATGACTGACTTGATACAACAACAGCTGTTGAGAAGCCAGCAGCGCATGAAACATCCGACTGATAAAAATAGAACTGAAAGGCATTTTGATGTGGGTGATTTTGTTTGGCTGAAACTATAACCATATGTCCAAACTTCTGTTTCTAACAGATCCAGTCATAAGCTGTCGTTCAGATACTTTGGTCCCTATGAAATTGAGAGCAAAGTGGGAACTGTGGCCTACAAGTTGAAGCTTCCAGTTATCAGTCATGTTCATCCTGTCTTTCATGTGTCTCTACTGATGAAAGCTACAGGTATCACCCATCACATTGAGCCTACTTTACCACCAAACACTACTGAACTGCAGATACCGGAGAGTGGTGTCTCAATACTCGATCAAATGGGTTGGGTGGCCAGCTGAACTGGCAACCTGGGAAGATGAAGATACTGTGCAACATCTTCTGCAAAATACTACTGCTTGTGGTAAAGCAGTAATTCAAGGGGAGGGGGGATGTCATGAACCATTCATCAGTTAAGAAGCCCAAGAGCAACCGGGAGAATGAAAGGCCGAATCGAACGAAGAAGCCCAACACTTGACTCACTGGACCGGAGTGGGTTAGTAAGTAAGTATAGGCCCATGTAACGGGCAGCTTTACCCTAACATCTTGTATCGGTTAAAAGGTGAACTGGGAAAAGGGGAGAGACTGATTTGGATCTCATCGGCTACGGCGGCGGCAAGCTTCGGCTCGAGGATCCCAGCGAGATCCCTTTCCATTCTTGTAACAAACCTATTTCGTGAAATCCTAGTACTACACGAGTGAATTCCGTAGAACTCTTTCGCAAGTGTGTTACACATGGCCGCCAGACTTACAGGATTGCGTAGTGCTGGATCGGAATTTCCTACCGTAGCCGAAGATGATCATGCCCATCACTCAATAATGCTCCACAAGTGGGCGACGTTGATCCCATGGCATACAATGCTCACGGCCGCCGGTCTGACCGCGATCACGACCATCGGATATAACATCCAGTGCCCCTCAATCCTCGGGGGACACAACACAGATTGTGAAGATGACGAACAGGGGACGCGGAACGACACCTGAGTGGGGCGGCCGGATGCTGAATTGCTGCACAGGACGTGATGTTGGCCAGTGGGATCGGATGAGAGTGGAGGTTGCGATGGGTAGAGAACAAAGATAGAGACACAGTTATTTTCTTCAGGAGACAGAGGAGGACGTGATGTGCGATATTGGTGGTGGCGTGACGTGGGAGCGAGCAATGTGATTAGTGTTTTTTGTGGCGAACGTGAGAGGCGGAGGGATAATAATGGTATAATGCCGATCGGGGGCCGAAGATTAAATGTAGAAGATCCAAACAGCTAAAACTGCTCGATGGCAGGACGACGGTTTTGGCAAGGGAGGATTTCACGAAAACTTTTTCTCCCAATTGCGCTTTTTAGGAGTAGAGATACACTACGGGAAACCGGGGTGCTGAGGCACTCGGCAAACCCCGATATACACTCGGCAAAGGCTTTGGCAAAGGGGACTCGGCATAGCCCGTGTCGGCAAACAGCCCCTTTGCCGAGTGTCTTTTATCGGGCACTCGGCAAAGGCTTTGCCGAGGGCAGAAGCCGACACTCGGCAAAATAAAGCACTAACAGACGGCCGCGAACGGCACGGCGCCGTTCGCGGCCGTCTGTTAGTGCTAACGGGGTATTTGCCGAGTGTCGCACTCGGCAAAGACTCCATCCTTTGCCGAGTGTAGCACTCGGCAAAGTGCTGTCCAGGGGCCTGCCCCAGCCAAGCCTTTGCCGAGTGTCACACTCGGCAAAGACACTAGCCTTTGCCGAGTGTCGGTGCCGCACACTCGGCAAAGGCTATTGGCTTTGTCGAGTGTGCGGCACCGACACTCGGCAAAGGCTAGTGTCTTTGCCGAGTGTCACACTCGGCAAAGGCTTGGCTGGGGCAGGCCCCTGGGCAGCACTTTGCCGAGTGCTATGGCTTTAACACTCGGCAAAGAGACAGCCTTTGCCGAGTGTTAGGGCCAATACACTCGGCAAAGCCTGCACACTCGGCAAAGGAAGTTCCAAAAATGACAGAAACAACCTATTTGCCAAGTGTTATGTCCAATACACTAGGCAAACAGGCCCTTTGCCGAGTGTAACACTCGGCAAAGCATCAATTTGACCCCTATTTTTATTTATTTATTGCGTTAAAAGGACCCCTCAACAAAAACATCACAGGCAGTTTATAATAGGCATCACAGGCAGTTCATATATATATATATATATAGCCACTAAACCATCACACAACCATAAACAAACACATATAAGTCACTAAACCATCCAACATCACAGAAATGTCACAAATTCAACATCCAAACATCCAACATCCATCATTCACTAGTTTACAAAGTCCAACATCCATCACTCACAGAGGAGGGGGTCCGAACAAGTATCTAGCCGCCCGCCCCGCAACGTCTTCGTCTTGAGGGCCGTCATTCGACGCCGCCGAGCCAGGAGCCTCCCCAAAAGAGATTAGTGGTGTGTGTTCCAAGATTTACGACAGAAATGAGTTGTGAAATGAAATTATAAGGTTCTCAAGTGACTCACGGGAGAAATAGGAACACGTGGTGGAGGCAGTGGTGGTATCACCGTCGCCGTCGGCGGACCTTCAACCACCCGTTGGCCAATGCTCTGCAGGTAGGCCATTACCTGCTCCTGCCACGCTCGGTTCGTCCGCTCGGCCTCCTCCTTCTGCCTCTCTTTCTCGGCCTCCGCGTCCTTCATCCGCTGCACCTCTGCCTCCAGGAACTCCCGCCTCTGCGTCTCTTCCTCCAACCGGGTCTGCAATATTCAATCACAAAGTTACAATACATTGCAAACGTAAGTAAACTTCACGTATGAAGAACAAAATAGAAATAACCTGGAGTGCCTCCATCCCGAAGTGGGAACCGGGAAGAGGCTGGCGGATAGCCGCTGAAGAGCTCGTGCTCCTGGCTCGAATCTGGGAGAGTGTGGAGGTAGCGGCCGTGTCGATGGTGCTGTTAGCGATCAAGTACCGCCCGTGCTTCTTGCCTCCTCCCGCCCTCATGACCACTTCTCCATCAATGTCGTGGGCGGTCGGATCCCAGTCTGGCCCGTGGACCTCCCTCGCCACCTCTGTATATGCCGCGAGGCGACTGTGGACGCTGGCGTTGCTGTATGCTGCGGGCCCGTCCTCTGGGTGTTACTGGACGTCGGAGGTCGTCTTGCCCTTGTGGGCCATAGCAAATGCCTCGAGCTGTGAGCAAGACGCACCACCATGTGACGCCGACTGAAAAAAATAAACAATAAGAATTAGCAATTATACAGAATTGAGTGAGCGAAGATAGAAATAACTCGGCGTACCCATTTGGCCCTGTACTCCAAGAGGCTAAGGCTTCCCTGATGGTGTGCTATACCGGGCATAAGCAAACGCCGCTCCCGGCAAAGGTCGTGCTGAGCCGCCCACTCGTCGCTGCACCACTTGTCGACTATCACCTCCCAGCATCTGGGATGCGGGGCGCACCACCATGGATTCGCCTACAAGACATCAAGTGTACGACATATAACAAGATCAAATTTAAAGTACTTAATCTTAGAATAAAACATTATCGATTTTCATACCGCCATGTATTGCTCCTTGGTCAACTTTATCTTTCTTGCCTCGGGTTTCTTCACGGAGATCTTGAGTGCAGCGTAATAATCAATTACGGCCTGCACGCGCGCCTCGTAGTGCAGATCCTTGACGAGCTTCCAACAGGCTGCATGTGCCACAGCATCCGCCAAAGCCTCATGTCCCGGGACGCATCTGTAAAAGTCCTGCGCATATATACACGATGGATGCTGCATTATTTGTAGATTGTTAATGAATGTGCTGTGTTGAGCAATGTAGTGCAATGAATACTTACCCACAACTCGCCCTTTACCCGCTCGGCCTTGTTGTTGAAGATCCTGCGGTCCCGGTCCTCCTGATCGCGAGCGGCGACGTAGTGGTCAAAGGTGTAGGCCGGCTCCTCCCTGCCGCCAATGGTCACCAGAACCGGAAACAACTCCCTGCAAAGAAGACCCAGGATGTCGTTGACTTTGCGGTCGTGAGCAGCGCCCGGGGTGACACTCACCCAATTCCTGCCCAAGTGATTAAGATAAATTGTTAGTCCATATTGTGATTTCCAACATATGAATATGAAACAAAAAGGTACTTGTAACATCTAAAATTACTTACCTTGTAGGGTTGGGTGCGATCACGGGGCGACGCTCCATGGGTATCGGGCGCTTCGGGAATTGCGAGGGGCCTCGCTGCCAAAGGGCCGAGTTCTCAGAGGAGGTGGACCCCTCTACGTCCTCGCCCTCGGGGTCCTCGGCCCCATGCTCCTTGGCCACGTGCTCCGCTGCCTCGTGCTCCTCGTCCTCGCGGTCCTCGTGCTCCGCGGCCTGAGTGTCCGCCGCCGAAGGAACAAAGTCCTCGTCGGACGAAGACGACGAAGGTACGGGGGTCCGCTCTCGCCTCTTGCCCTTGTCTCGCCCCCCCCCCCCCCCCCCGCCTTTGGCCTTCTTCTTTCGCCCCTTGCCCTTGGCACCAGACGACCCAGCTGCATCGGACCTGAAACGAACCGGATTCCCAATTACGAGAATCCGACTCCCTGTACCTTTGTGATAGTCCCAGGAACAACAGCTATCACGTACAGAACTCATTTCAGCAGAAATCACATCCATACATTGATCAGGGACCTCAATCATGATATAAATACACAGCGGTAAAGTACAAGCCCTCTGGGCTTAAACGACAGAAGGAAAACAGCTACGCAGCGGATAGCTATAAGCTTCTGGTACTTCGGGGCTTCACCTCCACAGGCATCCTTGAGCGTAGCGCACAACCCTCGTTTGTTTCATCCATCGTGGTTGATCTTATACGCGGAGTCTTCTCCTGTGTACCCAAAGACTGTCCCCAAGGAAATGGGACAGGTCCACGTCACCAACCATAATATGCAGCAAAGCTTTATAGTGGCCTAAACTAGTAGTAAAGTATTTAAGGGAATTAAGCTGGGGTTTTCTATGCGCAAGCAGCAACAATAACCAAGTTCATCTCATCTCCAAACACCTTTCCTCTCAAGCACAAACTCTCCCCAAAACCATCCACCAATCTCACAACCACATAGGGCTCGTCCTGCCTCAACAGGTTCCCGCAATAATCATCCGCCAGCACCTTTCACTCACTAGTCGACTCGGTGAGCTCCCTCCCCACCTTGTCTCAACAGCAAACGCTGGTCCAACCTCTCATAACCCAAATCAAGGATAAGGTAAGAAAGCAGAATCCCATGCTAATCAGAATAAGCCAGATGAAGGATCGTCTGTGACCGTGGACACGGCTATACGTATAGTTTTCACTCTGCAGAGGTTGCACTCCAGGAACCACCCGGGCTGCAGACGGTAGCATGCCGTCTTGAGACACAGCCCACAGCAAAGACCCTAAACAGTAATGGTGCCATACTGTCTCCCTGAGCTCGGGAAACAATCTGAGCTAACAGCTGCCCCAGGGTCGTGAAACCTTCCCACCGGGGCCAGTCGGGGGCCATAGTAAATCAGGGAGAGTACGCCACAACGAGTCCCCTTTACACATATCAAACTCGAATCTCCTACAGGTCTGGTACCGCACTAAGTAGGCTTGCTGGAACCCTCCCCATTCTGGGTAGATGGTGAGCACTGTAAATTCCAACATCCGGGTCATCCCGATACGACCCTTAATTGTCGGTAAGGCGAGTATCAGCGTCAAAGCGATCCGCCGCAACGGTCCGCAATCGGCACCCATTACAGGTATGGCCGCCCAAACTCCTCAAAAGTATCCAAAGTAACCATGTACCCGCAACAGGTACTCCGCAGGAACTGTTCGAGTGCAGTTCCCAAGCACCCCGATCAAACGACCGGGTTGTTATCACTCGCCTCCATAGCCTAGCTGCACAACTCCTCCCAAGCCACCCAACTCACGCCAAGAAGATCAATCACAACCATCCCAACACATGAAAGCATAGCATTCTCAATAAGGTGATAATAGGTAGCAAGGAAACAGGGTAGATAAATGGCAGTGCAAGCATATCATCATCATGCGAAAAAAGTAAAGCGCTAGCATACTAGTTGCATGTCTACTAGGTATTTCAAAGAATGGCTGGGCGTGAACCTGGGTATTCCTTGTCCTCTTCGTTCCGGTAGTTGGTGTAGTCGTCAGCTTCCTTCCGCGACTCCGGAGCTCCTATTTACGTGGAAAAGAAATAAAGACGGGAACTACTAACAAAGAAACACCAAAACAGTGAAGCAAGAAGACCCAAACAACACCAAACTCTACACTAACGCGTAGGTTATGATTTTAGAAAAATATAGAAACTGTTTTCATATTTTTCTGAGCTATGGTTGATTTATTATGAATTTGCTAAGTTTAAATCATTTTCTGAAAATATTAAATAATTACGAAAAAGAAAAACAGACATACTGGGACACGTGGCACCACTAGGGCATGCCACGTCATCACTGCTGACGTCAGCATGACGTCAGCGTTGACTTGGTCAATGTTGACCAGTCAACGGTCAATGGTCAGTAGGTCAGCGGAGTCAACTGGGGCCACATGTCAGTCTAACAGGGAGGATGACAGGTGGGGCCGGCTTGACAGCGTTTAAAGGGAAAAAGAAAAAGATTAAAATGGCTCTCGGGCTGCACATGGGCCAAAAGGTCTCGGCCGGCCCAAAATGGTTGGGTAGCGGCCCAAGAGGGCTGGCTGACTGGCTGCGGCGCGGTGGACATAGTCCACCGTGCGCCATGTCTGCGGTTTGCGGTGAACCAAGTTCATAGGATCACGTTGCGGCTCGGCTGGATCTTCTGCGGTCACCGCTGGCTGGGCTCGGTGTGGTTCACGGTGTGGCCGCGGCCGGCGCGAAGCGGACGCGCTCTAGCGTGCGGCTGGCGGCGGCGGTTTGGCTCGGAAGAAGGTCAACGAAGCTTGGGAAAGAGGGCAAAAAGCTCGGGCTCGAGTCCGCGAAGGGGTTTGTCAAGGAAACGGAAACGGCTCGGCCGATGCAGCGGCTTCCCGATGCGAGCGCGCGGCGGCGCGGCCGCGGCGACATGGTGGCCGGCGGCGACAGCGCAGACCGCGAAGACGCGGCTCAGGATCAGGTTGAGTTTGAGGGATGGGATCACGCGGGTGCAAGGCTTGCCTCACCCCCGATTTTGGGCTCGCGCGCACACAGATAGAGCTTGGAGCTCGTCCGCGATGCGGCCATGGTGCTCGCACACTCCGAGCAGCCTCGGTGCGCGGCGGCATAGCGGCCGGGTTTAGCAAAGCGGCGACGGCGGGGTGCGGTGTGGAACAGTGGCGTGACGGGGTCCTGCAAGAGTTGCACAGCACGAAGGCTGGCCCACAGATGGCTAGCACAGCAGCGGCGGCGGCGACTTGGCCGGAGACAGGGGCGGAAGGGGAAAACGGGCGGCTGTCACGTTGGGGCGGCGAAGTAGCACGTCGCAGGCCTAGTGTAGACTTGCGGTTCCGTGGCGCTCCTCGGCTCCCCGCTTCTCGCGCCGGTCCGGCTCCCCGGCGTCGGCTCCACGATCGGCGATGCTCCGGTCGTTGGCGCGTTGGTGGGGACACGCTTCCGCTTCCCTTCTCCGCTTCCTTGGCTCGCCTTCTTCTTCTCCACCTTCCACTGCTCCTTCCCCTCCCCTCTCTCTCTCGGATTGAAGACTGGAGGAGCCCCGATGGGGCGGCGGCGGCTTGGACAGGAAGGCTGCGGCCGCGGGGATTTTATAGGAGCCTGGCTAGGGCTTGAGCGGCACGGACGGCGATGCGGCGTGGGCGTCCGCGCCTTTACACGCGGCGCGCATCGGACGGGCCACCAGGGGTGCGACGGGATTGGCCCGGCGGCTCTCTCTGCTTTTCGCCGCGCTCGGGAAAGAAGTTGGCGTGGGGAAGAAGAAGCACAGTGCGGTGCGGGGTCCACTCGTCAGCGGCAGAAGGAAGGGAAAGGATGCGGCTGTTTTGCTGGGCCGAAGTTGGGCCGGATGCTGGCTGGGCCTCGATGAAGGAGGATGGAAGATGACTTGGCTGGGTTGGTTGATTTGCGAACCAAGGGAGAAGCTTAGGGAGGTTAAGCAGACTTCAGGAGAAGATTTTGGCCCAAAGAGAGTTAGAGGAGTTTTAAATTAGTTTGGTTAATGATTTGAATTCAAATCCAATCAAAGAACTAAGAAGCCAAATAAAAACCAAATCAAACTATTGAATCCTTAGCACTTCAATTTAAATTTTAATTGAAATTTAAATTAGCCTAGGAATATAGGGGGCAATTTAGAAGACAACCTTATATGTTTGTTGGCATGCAATCAATTTCACCAAAAATTTTTAAACTCGGATTTTTGCATTCAATATTCTCCTACGGAATTTTCGGGATGTTACAGTCTTCCCCCCTCACGAGAATCTCGTCCTCGAGATTTGGGTATACCTAGGGTTTAAACAAGTGTGGGTACTTCTCTCTCAACACTGACTCTTTTTCACAAGTTGCCTCCCTCTCTGTGTGGTTGCTCCACAAAACTTTGCAAAAGGGAATGGATGTGCTCCTTGTCTCTTTAACTGCTCTGTCCAAGATCTTCTCTGGATACTCCAGGTACTCAAGTGTGTCTTGCAAATCCAAAGCTTTTGTCCTGACTTCCTGCTCTGACACTCTCAAGCACTGTCTCAGCTGTGATACGTGGAACACTGGGTGTACTCCCGCTAGGTCTTCTGGTAGCTCTAGCCTGTAGGCTAGCTTGCCTATCCTTTGCAGTATCTTGTAGGGTCCCACAAATCTAGGGGCTAGTTTCCCTTTAACATGGAACCTCTTGGTGCCTCTGAGCGGTGACACTTTTAGGTAGACGAAGTCTCCTTCTTTGAACTCGAGGTCTCTCCTTCTCTTATCTGCATAGCTTTTCTGCCTGCTTTGGGCAATCTTCAAGTTTTCTCTGATCTTGGCCACATTCTTTTCTGCTTCCACAATTGAGTCAGGGCCAAAGAATGTCCTCTCTCCCACCTCAGACCACATCCGAGGTGTTCTGCATTTCCTTCTGTATAAGGCTTCAAATGGAGACATTTTCAGACTTGCTTGGTAGCTATTGTTGTACGAAAACTCTGCATAGGACAAACTCCTTTCCCAGTCTTTACTGTAGGTCAGCACACATGCCCTCAACAAGTCTTCCAGTATTTGGTTCACTCTTTCAGTCTGGCCATCTATCTGTGGGTGAAAGGCGGTGCTGTACTCTAGAGTGGTTCCGATCGCTTTATGCAGGCTTTTCCAGAACTGAGCTGTGAACTGAGGTCCTGTGTCGGACACTATGCTTCTCGGTGCCCCATGCAGCTTGAGAATGTTGTCAATGTAAAGCTCTGCTAGCTTATCCACTCTGAAAGTTTCCTTGACTGGTATGAAATGTGCCACCTTGGTCAAGCGATCAACTATGACCCATATGGCATCGTTTCCCTTCTGAGTGCGGGGTAGTCCAACTATGAAGTCCATACTGATGTCTTCCCACTTCCACATTGGAATCTCCAGTGGCTTCAGCAATCCTGCTGGTCTCTGATGTTCTGCCTTGATTCTTCGGCAAGAGTCGCACTTTGCAACACACTCAGCTATGTCTTCTCTCATCTTCTTCCACCAGAAACGATCCTTTAGATCTTGGTACATCTTAGTGCACCCTGGGTGGATGGAATACTTCGAGTTGTGAGCTTCTGCAAGAATGGTCTTTCGGATTTCATCATCTTGTGGCACACAGATGTGTTGCTTAAGCCATACTGTTCCTTGTTCATCATCTTGCAGCCTTTCTGAGCATTCTTGATGCGTTCTTCCAGGTTGTACTTCACTCTCAACTCTTCTGGTTGTCCTTCTTCTACTACCTCAAGTCTGAGCATGTTCAGCTCTCTTATCAGCTCTGCATGGCTCTCATCCATCATCAAGTTGTTGCAGTAGCTCTTATGGCTCAGGGCATCTGCTACTACATTGGCTTTCCCTGGGTGGTAGTATATTTCCAGATCGTAGTCCTTGATCAGTTCCAACCACCTTCTCTGCCTCATGTTCAGCTCTGTTTGTGTGAAGAAGTACTTCAAACTCTTGTGATCAGTGTAGATATCACACTTGTTGCCAATCAGGTAGTGCCTCCAGATCTTTAAGGCATGTACCACTGCTGCTAGTTCTAAGTTGTGGGTGGGGTAGTTTTCTTCGTGCTTCCTCAACTGCCTCGAAGCATATGCAACCACTTTGCCTTCTTGCATGAGTACACATCCTAGACCTTGTCTTGAAGCATCACAGTATACCACAAAGTCTTTCCGAATATCTGGCAGAGTCAACACTGGGGTGGTGGTCTGCTTATGTTTGAGCTCTTGGAAGCTTTCTTCACACTTGTCTGTCCACTCGAAAGGTACATTGTTCTTGAGCAACTCTGTCAGCGGCTTGGCAATCTTGGAGATGTTCTCAATGAATCTTCTGTAGTAGCCTGCCAAACCCAAGAAGCTTCGAATTTCAGTGACACTCTTTGGTTGCTGCCACTCAGAGACTGCCTCAATCTTTTCAGGGTCCACTGCTACGCCCTCAGCTGTCAGCACGTGGCCCAGGAAGGCAACTTTCTCCAACCAAAACTCACACTTGCTGAACTTCCCGAAGAGCTTGTGCTGTCTCAACTTCTCTAGCACTATGCGCAGATGTTCTTCATGCTCTTCTGCTATTTCTGAGTAGACCAGGATGTCATCAATGAACACCACGACAAACTTGTCCAGTTCCTCCATGAATACTTTGTTCATCATGTTCATGAAGTATGCAGGTGCGTTTGTTAGCCCAAAAGACACTACAGTGAACTCGTACTGCCCATATCGAGTCACGAAAGCTGTCTTGGGAATGTCTCCTTCCCTAATCTTCATCTGGTGGTACCCTGATCTCAGGTCTATCTTGCTGAAGTACTTTGCCTTTCTTCAATTGATCTAGCAAATCATCAATTCGGGGTAGCGGGTACTTGTTCTTGATAGTCACAGCGTTCAGGGATCGATAGTCTACGCACATGCGCATAGAATCATCCTTCTTCTTCACGAAAAGTACTGGTGATCCCCATGGGGATGCGCTGGGTCTGATCACTCCACTGTCGAGCATATCCTTCAATTGCTTCTTCAATTCTTCGAGTTCTTCCACAGACATTCTATACGGTCTCTTGGCGATTGGCCCTGTGCCTGGTTGCAACTCGATTATGAACTCCACGTCACGGTCAGGTGGTAGGCCTGGTAGTTCTTCTGGAAAAACATCTGGGTACTCACAGACTACTGGCACTTCCTCAATGGTCTTTTCCTTTATACTGTACACAAACTTTCTCATGGAAGGCTTCCTGGGGCTTTCTTTTGCTTTATGCGGTTTAATTGACACCTTCAGACCACTCGGGTGTGTCCACACTACTGACCTGGGTGAACAACTGATCACTCCCCTGTGAGCTGTCAACCAATCCATACCAAGGATTACGTCAATGCCATCTGACTTCAGCACTGTCAGGTCTGCAGAGAATCCGAGTCCTCCTAGTTCCATGCCAACTACTGGGGCACACTTGGGTGCATCTGAGCTCTCCTAGCGGTGAAGTTGTGATTACGGGTCTAGCTCTAGGCTCTGTATGGAGTGATTGTTCCATAGCAAACTTCGACGAAACAAAAGATCCAGTTGCACCAGAATCAAATAGTACCGAAGCTTTTGTGTCATTTACCAAGAACTCTCCGAGTACTACTTCAGGAGCATCCTCGGCATCCTTCTCAGTCAGGTGGTTAAGTCGGCCTCTGATGGCTGAAGGCTGCGGCTTGTTCTTTCTGTCTGGGCACTCAAACGACTTGTGACCTGGTTTTCCACCAAAGCAAACAAGAGGTGTCTTGTCACCAACTTCTGGGGTGCTGATCTGTTTCTGGCCTGAACTTTCGTGAGCAGGGTAGTTGCTGGTCTTCTTCTCAAAGCTGCTGTTGTCACCAGTCTTGTTCTCTGTGTTTAGGATTGCACTCCTGACAAATTCTATTCCTCCTTCGCTTAAGCTTTGCTGGAATCCCCTGCGGAGCATGTTGCTCTGGCCACTCCTCGGTATTTGACTCAACCTGAGGTTGTGCTGTTGCTCGGCTTTTCTTTTCTTGGCTCTCCAAGTGTCTTCTAAGTCAATTCTCTCCTTCTCCACTGTTATAGCTCTGTCAATCATCTCTCGAAGTGAGTTGTGATTGCTGGAAGCGAGTGCCATTCTAAGTCCCCTGTGTAAGCCTCTTTGAAACCAGAATTGCTTCTTCTTTTCGGTGGTGATTTCTTCCGGGGCATACCTCGACATCTTAGCAAAATGTCGGGCGTACTTTGTTACTGACATGCTTCCTTGCTTCATGGTTCTGAACTCCATTGCTTTGTCTGCCATGACTTGTTCAGGAATGTGGTATTCCTTGAATGCTTCGCAAAACTCCAGCCAGGTGATTTGTGCTGGGTTCTCGTGAGAGTCACAGTAGCTCTCCCACCAAGCTTTAGCTGCTCCTTCAAGCTGGTGTGCCGCTAGGGCTACACATTCTTCATCTGTGTAATCTGTCAAGTCCAGCTTGGCCTCGATAGTTCTGAGCCAGTCATGAGCATCCAGTGGCTCGTCTGAGTAGTCAAACGTGGGTGCCTTCAATCTGATGAATCTTTCAATCTTCGTCTAGAGATCTTCCTCATGGTGACCCTGTGGGTTCTGGTTCAGATCTCCCTGGAGTTGTTGTATTGCTTGTGCCATCTGGGTATTGGCCTGTGCCATCTGTTGCATCAGCTGGGTCTGAACAGTCATCACTTCTTCTAGGTTGGGCGGTGCGTTAGGATGTGGCGCATCTCTGCCCCTAGGCTAGTTTTGCTGAGGTTCTACTGCCTGTTCTTCCATGGCAACCTCTTGTACTTCACATCTTGCTGTGTTGTTCTCGGGCTTGAGCACGCCTGCTGCGCGTCCACGGCCCCTGCCTCTGCTTGTGGCGGGTGTTCTCCCGCGTCCTCTACCACGACCTCTGCCTCTATCTGTCTTAGTTGTCTCCTCTCACTCAGCTTCCTCAGAGCGGGCTAGCAGACGGTTCGACCTTCTGGTTGTCATGTTCTGAAATTCACGACGCAGGTAAGTGGTGGTCAAGTAGGGTTATAGGCACTGGTAATCTAATTGTAGGAGTTGCACACATGAAAACTTGAACACTAAGCTACACTCAAGATGAACAGCAAGAAAACTGCAAGAACAGCCACAAGGACCGAACACTCAATCAAGGCATTACACCTTAGACACTTGTGTTATCTTGAGGCCAACTCCTGGAACCTCAAAGATTAACACCTCTACTCAGCTTAAGATCGTGGCTGATCCAGTGGTGGTCATGGACTACATCTACCTTGGCTCGACGATAAGCACGAGACTATCATCAGCCACTTGGTTAGATGGGTTGTTTGCAGCAAAAGTTAGCAAGGTTAGATGAGTGAACAATAGCACAAGGTGTGATAGGAAATAGTTCAAGGGGTTTCTTGTATAGTAACAGACTTAGTTAGAGCTTCTGTCCTAGTTTTCAAATCTAGGGCTGCGCACTACGGTCAAGTATGGCTCTGATACCAACTGAAACGAACCGGATTCCCAATTACGAGAATCCGACTCCCTGTACCTTTGTGATAGTCCCAGGAACAACAGCTATCATGTACATAACTCATTTCAGCAGAAATCACATCCATACATTGATCAGGGTCCTCAATCATGATATAAATACACAGCGGTAAAGTACAAGCCCTCTAGGCTTAAACGACAGAAGGAAAACAGCTATGCAACGGATAGCTATAAGCTTCTGGTACTTCAGGGCTTCACCTCCACAGGCATCCTTGAACGTAGCGCACAACCCTCATTTGCTTCATCCGTCGTGGTTGATCTTGTACGTGGAGTCTTCTCCTGTGTACCCAAAGACTGTCCCCAAGGAAATGGGACAGGTCCACGTCATCAACCATAATATGCAGCAAAGTTTTATAGTGGCCTAAACTAGTAGTAAAGTATTCAAGGGAATTAAGCTGGGGTTTCCTATGCGCAAGCAGCAGCAATAACCAAGTTCATCTCATCTCCAAACACCTTTCCTCTCAAGCACAAACTCTCCCCAAAACCATCCACCAATCTCACAACCACATCGGGCTCGTCCTGCCTCAACAGGTTCCCGCAATAATCATCCGCCAGCACCTTTCACTCACTAGTCGACTCGGTGAGCTCCCTCCCCACCTTGTCTCAACAGCAAACTTTGGTCCAACCTCTCATAACCCAAATCAAGGATAAGGTAAGAAAGCAGAATCTCATGCTAATCAGAATAAGCCAGATGAAGGATCGTCCGTGGCCGTGGACACAGCTATACGTATAGTTTTCACTCTGCAGAGGTTGCGCTCCAGGAACCACCCGGGCTGCAGACGATAGCATGCCGTCTTGAGACACAGCCCACACCAAAGACCCTAAACAGTAACGGTGCCATACTGTCTCCCTGGGCTCGGGAAACAATCTAAGCTAACAGCTGCCCCAGGGTCGTGAAACCTTCCCACCGGGGCCAGTCGGGGGCCGTGGTAAATCAGGGAGAGTACGCCGCAACGAGTCCCCCTTACACATATCAAACTTGAATCTCCTACAGGTCTGGCACCGCACTAAGTAGGCTTGCTTGAATGCTCCCCATTCTGGGTAGATGGTGAGCACTGTAAATTCCAACGTCCGGGTCATCCCGATACGACCCTTAATTGTCGGTAAGGCAAGTATCAGCGTCAAAGTGATCCGCCGTAACGGTACGCAATCGGCACCCATTACAGGTATGGCCACCCAAACTCCTCAAAAGTATCCAAAGTAACCATGTACCCGCAATAGGTACTCCGCAGGAATTGTCCGAGTGCAGTTCCCAAGCACCCCGATCAAACGACCGGGTTGTTATCACTCGCCTCCACCGCCTAGTTGCACTACTCCTCCCAAGCCACCCAACTCACGCCAAGAAGATCAATCACAACCATCCCAACACATGCAAGCATAGCATTCTCAATAAGTGGATAATAGGTAGCAAGGAAACAGGGTAGATAAATAGCAGTGCAGGCATATCATCATCATGCGAAAAAAGTAAAGCGCTAGCATACTAGTCGCATGTCTACTAGGTATTTCAAAGAATGGCTGGGCGTGAACCTGGGTATTGCTTGTCCTCTTCGTTCTGGTAGTTGGTGTAGTCGTCAGCTTCCTTCCGCGACTCCGGAGCTCCTATTTACGCGGAAAAGAAATAAAGACGGGAACTACTAACAAAGAAACACCAAAACAGCGAAGCAAGAAGACCCAAACAACACCAAACTCTACACTAACGCGTAGGTTATGATTTTAGAAAAATATAGAAACTGGTTTCATATTTTTCTGAGCTACGGTTGATTTATTATGAATTTCCTACGTTTAAATCATTTTTTGAAAATATTAAATAATTACGAAAAAGAAAAACAGACATACTGGGACACGTGGCAGCACTAGGGCATGCCAAGTCATCACTGCCGACGTCAGCATGACGTCATCAGTGGGGACGGCTTTGCTGACGTCATCGTGGGCCCGGATGACGTCAGCGTTGACTTGGTCAATGTTGACCAGACAACGGTCAATGGTCAGTAGGTCAGCGGAGTCAACTGGGCCCACATGTCATTCTAACAGGGAGGATGACAGGTGGGGCCGGCTTGACAGCGTTTAAAGGGAAAAAGAAAAAGATTAAAACGGCTCTCGGGCTGCACATGGGCCAAAAGGTCTCGACCGGCCCAAAATGGCTGGGCTAGCGGCCCAAGAGGGCTGGCTGGCTGGCTGCGGCGCGGTGGACGCAGTCCACCGTGCGCCATGTCTGCGGTTTGCGGTGAACCAAGTTCATAGGATCACGTTGCGGCTCGGCTGGATCTTCTGCGGTCACCGCTGGCTGGGCTCGGTGTGGTTCACGTGTGGCCACGGCCGGCGCGACGCGGACTTGCTTTGGCGTGCGGCCGGCGGCGACGGCGGCAGCGGTTTGGCTCGGAAGAAGGTCGACAAAGCTTGGGAAAGAGGGCGAAAAGCTCGGGCTCGAGTCCGCGAAGGGGTTTGTCAAGGAGACGGAAACGGCTCGGCCGATGCAGCGGCTTCCCGATGCGAGCGCGCGGCGGCGCGGCCACGGCGACATGGTGGCCTGCGGCGACGGCACAGACCGTGAAGACGCAGCTCAGGATCAGGTTGAGTGTGAGGGATGGGATCACGCGGGTGCAAGGCTTGCCTCACCCCCAATTCTGGGCTCGCGCGCACACAGATAGAGCTTGGAGCTCATCCGCGACGCGGCCATGGCGCTCGCACACTCCGAGCAGCCTCGGTGCGCGGCGGCATAGCGGCCGGGTTTAGCAAAGCGGTGACGGCGGGGTGCGGTGTGGAACAGTGGCGCGACGGGGTCCTGCAAGAGTTGCACAACACGAAGGCTAGCCCACAGATGGCTAGCAGAGCAGCGGCGGCGGCGACGACTTGGCCGGAGACAGGGGCGGAAGGGGAAAACGGGCGGCGCTCATGTTGGGGCGGCGAAGTAGCACGTCGCAGGCCTGGTGTAGACTTGCGGTTCTGTGGCGCTCCTCAGCTCCCCACTTCTCGCCCCGGTCCGGCTCCCCGGCGTCGGCTCCACGATCGGTGGCGCTCCGGTCGTTGGCGCGTCGGCGGGGACACGCTTCCGCTTCCCTTCTCCGCTTCCTTGGCTCGCCTTCTTCTTCTCCACCTTCCACTGCTCCATCCCCTCCCCCCTCTCTCTCGGATTGAAGACTGGAGGAGCCCCGATGGGGCGGCGGCGGCTTGGATAGGAAGGCTGCGGCCGCGGGGATTTCATAGGAGCGTGGCTAGGGCTTGAGCGGCACGGACGGCGATGCGGCCTGGGCGTCCGCGCCTTTACACGCGGCGCGCATCGGACGGGCCGCCAGGGGTGCGACGGGATTGGCCCAGCGGCTCTCTCTGCTTTTCGCCGCGCTCGGGAAAGAAGTTGGCGTGGGGAAGAAGAAGCACAGTGCGGTGCGGGGTCCACTCGTCAGCGGCAGAAGGAAGGGAAAGGATGCGGCTGTTTTGCTGGGCCGAAGTTGGGCCGGATGCTGGCTGGGCCTCGATGATGGAGGATGGAAGATGACTGGCTGGGTTGGTTGATTTGCGAACGAAGGGAGAAGCTTAGGGAGGTTAAGCAGACTTCAGGAGAAGATTTTGGCCCAAAGAGAGTTAGAGGAGTTTTAAATTAGTTTGGTTAATGATTTGAATTCAAATCTAATCAAAGAACTAAGAAGCCAAATAAAAACCAAATCAAACTATTGAATCCTTAGCACTTCAATTTAAATTTTAATTGAAATTTAAATTAGCCTAGGAATATAGGGGGCAATTTAGAAGACAACCTTATATGTTTGTTGGCATGCAATCAATTTCACCAAAAATTTTTAAACTCGGATTTTTGCATTCAACATTCTTCTACGGAATTTTCAGGATGTTACAGGACCCTCCATCTTTGAACTTCCAGTACAACGACATGACGTTCCTCATTGCACCGCCCCGACCAACCATCTTGGTTCAATCACCTGCAATCAACAAAAACATGCATTTATTAGATTTCACATATAAACATAAATTATTAGAAAGACATGTAATATATAAGAAATATGAACCGACATAAACTATTAGAAAGAGATGATGCAATATATAAACATACTTTTATTAGAAATAATCATCCAGATCAGGATTATCTGGATCAACGGTCGCATCATCACTATCGTACATTTCGAGATGTTCATGGTCGTCCTCCAAAGGCGGAGGAATGTCGTCGGCTTCATCATTGCCTAATTGTAATCGCTCTAGTAACTCTACCTCCTTAGCATTATGAACCACATCTCCAGTGTCCTCGTCAACCAACATTTCTGAGTCTAAATCCATTCCGACCCCTTGGGTTAAGTCTACCTCAAAAGACCCTTCTAGCCCATTTTCTTGGAAGAACTCTCCATCATAGGTGTTTGGATCTATGTTATAATCTTCATTGTTTGGGACTGGTAGTTTACCGCATGGCGACACTTTGTATACAACGTCCCAACCCTCAAGCCTTTTGTCCTTTTTGCATGGGTATGACAAATAATACACCTGGGTGGCCTGTTGAGCCACTATATAGACATCGTCTCCAGGTAAGACAGATGACTGTCGAATTTCGACTAGCCCAAGACTAGGGGTCTGTCTCACCGCTGAAGGATCAAACCAATGACATTTGAAGATAACAGGAGAAAGAGGTTTGCTTCCACCGAAATTAAGCTCGTATATTTCTTCAAGTCTCCCATAGTAATCAAACCCATCTGAGCCTGGAGTATAAACTCCGGTATTTGTAGTCCTTCGATTGGGCATCCTCGCCTCATGACTTGTTGTGCGAAAACGATAACCATTCACGTCATATCCGGTAAATGACTTGACCTTATACGCACAACCATCGGCGATCTGTCTCAACTCGGGACTCATAGACCCATCGGATTGGCCCTGCGAGTTCGACCAGGATAGTTTGTTATATTAATGACACGACTTCAGTAACGTCAAATTTAGGACAAGACTG
This sequence comes from Echinochloa phyllopogon, assembly GCA_033239725.1. Taxonomy (NCBI): domain Eukaryota; kingdom Viridiplantae; phylum Streptophyta; class Magnoliopsida; order Poales; family Poaceae; genus Echinochloa; species Echinochloa phyllopogon. Next base: position 32,419,597 of record BTCW01000008.1, on the reverse strand, counting down.
AAATTAAGTGTACCTTCTGTTTGAACCAAGAAATAAAATCTGGGTTTCCATGTTTAAGAAGGTCATCAACTTCGTGCGCGGTAGGAGCCCTCCTATTATGCCAGAATTGAGCAAGAAATTCCCTGTATGAACGAGAAACAAGAGTGTTGGATGCAGAATAGTGGCTAGGTACTCGAAAACAAGATTGTTCTGAACTTACCGCATGTATGGCTCAACTTCCGATAGATTGGTGAGCACATAAAGCATGATAGCGCGCCACTCTGCATTTGTCAAGTTTTTGTTGGTGCCTTCACTTGCACTTCCCAGTTGCCCTCGGAAAAGGCTGAGGTTCGATTCAACTTCGCCAACATTGTAACGAGGAGGTGGATTGTGCATGCTAGGGAGGTTCTCAGCATAATACTTCGTTGTGAAGTTTGACACCTCCTCCAGAATGTAAGCCTCTGCAATAGAAGCTTCAATCTTGCATATATTTTTGCATTTAGTTCGAAGAACCTTTTGACATCTCTCAATTGGATAGCACCAGCGGTTCTGCACAGGCCCTCCCATTCGTGCCTCATACGGAAGGTGCAGAATCATATGCTGCATCGGGGTGAAAAAACCCGGTGGAAATATCTTCTCCAACTTGCATAGCAACACGGGAGCAAGCTTTTCCATTTCTACAAGCATGGTCTTCGATACTTCCTTAGCACACAGTTGGCGGAAGAAATTGCTCAACTCTGCCAGCACTAGCCAGACATGCTTGGGGACATAGCCACGAACCATTACCGGAAGAAGCCACTCAAGCCATATGTGGTAGTCATGACTCTTGAGCCCATTGATTCGTAAAGTAGTTAAGTTCACTCCCCTCTTCAAATTCGCTGCGTACCCATCAGGAAATTTTAATGTTTGGAACCAACTTAGCACTTCCTTCTTTTGGTCATTATCGAGAACGAAATCGGCCTTAGGTTTTTTCCATGTTTTGCCGACCCTGGGAGGTGGTATATTTAGCTTCGGTCTATTGCATAATCGCTGCTGATCCACTCTTGCCTTGGTATTGTCTTTGGTTTTATCAGGAATGTTCATGATTGTACCCCAAAGTGCCTCGGCAAGATTCTTCTCAGTGTGCATCATATCAATATTATGTGGAAGCAGAAGGTCTTGCATGTACGGGAGCTTCCACAGGCCCAACTTATGAGTCCAGGCATGTTGCTCGCCATAACCCACAAAACGTCCATCCTCCCCGACCACGAGAGCGTCTAACTCTGCACGAACATCCGCACCTGTCATCATCTGTGGTGCAGGGTCTTGAACCCTGACACCTTTCGTGAAGTTCTTGATATCTTGTCTAAATTCGTGTTCAAGAGGGAGAAATTGACGATGTTTGTCGAAGCATGTATATTTTCCACCCTTGGTCAGCCAGATGAACTTCAGAGATGCCTTGCATATTGGACATGGGAACTTCTCGTGGACACACCAGCCGCAAAATATCCCATACGCCGGATGGTCATGCAGGGAGTACTGGTAGAAGACATGCATTTTAAAGTTTGTTTTTGTAGCTCGATCATATGTCCATACAACTTCCTCCCAAGCACGGTCCAAATCATCAACAAGAGGCTCCATACACACACTCATATTTTTCCCCGGGTAATTAGGAGTAATTAACGACAAAAATATGTTCTGTCATTGAAAGAGGACGCCGGGGGGGAGATTGAGTGGGATCACGAACATTGGCCAACAAGAGTATGGGGCAGCCGTCATTCCATACGGGTTGAACCCATCTGTTGCCAACGCAACACGCACATTCCGAGCCTCTCTAGCCTTGTCACGATGAATCCCATCAAAGTGCTTCCATGCTTCACCATCGGATGGATGTACGAGCTTATCAGGATTGTATCGCACTCCACTTTTGTGCCATGTCATCTGTTTCACGGAGTCCTCGGTCATGTAAAGCCGTTGGATCCTCGGTATAGGTGGAAGGTACCGTAGGATATTCACGGGTATTTTGCTTTGCTTCTTCTTACCATCAGCACCGACTATCTCCACGAATCTAGAAGCCTGGCACTTCGGACATTGCTTTGCCTCCGCATATTCTTTCCTAAATAAGATGCATCCATTCGGACAAGCTTGTATCTTCTGATACGGCATCTTAAGTGCATTTAGAAGTTTCTGTGTTGCGTACATGTTCTTTGGCAGAATGTGACCTTCCGGAAGGAGGCCGCCAAAAACTGTCAGGATGTGGTCAAAGGCGTCTCGACCCAAGCTAAACTGGGACTTGACGGCCAACAGATGTGCAACGGCATCCAATTGAGAAACCTTAGTGTGTGAGTGAAGGGGTTGTTGTGCCACTGCCAACATGTCATAATAAGCCTTTGCAGTGGCCTCCGGCTCCTCCTCCCTAGGTCCATCATTGAAGTGTGCTTCGCCATAGTCATGCAACATGTCCCCTACCCCTGCCTCATCATCAAACTCCTCGATCCGCTGCCTCACGGCCTCGTCTCTCACATGATCAACGGCTTCATCATGGCGTGTCCACCGAGTATAGTTCTCCGTAAATCCATACTTAATGAGATGTTTACCCATCACTCCTTCTATTTGGCGTTTACGGTTGTCGCAAACCGCGCATGGACAGAAAGTAGTTGGCACCCCTTCGCATTGGCAAAAGCTTGCTTCAAGAACGCCTGAGTCTTGGCAATCCATTCATCTGTACATTCACCTTTAAATGAGCGGCCAGTGTACATCCACTCACGGTCATCCATCCCTTTACATATCACCGAGAAATAAATTTCTTCCATACCAAATTTATAATAATAAATGCATCTACCGGATGCTAGCTTTATGTCTAATAGGTAAAGATAGTTCCTAATCCCACCCGAGAATGTGTAGACGGGTAGTTTCCATGCTCTACTCGTATCCAAGACGGAATTTCGGCAGCACCTCCCCGCTGTTCTCCAAATACACGTCCAATTACGGAGATTGTGTATTCGGAGAACAACAGGGAGATGATGTCGAAACTCAGCCTCGGTACGAGTAGAGCATGGAAACTACCCATCTACACATCCTCGAGCAGTCCAAAAATGTGGACAATTCGAAACAGATACGGTTAGACATATGCAAAGATTCACATATTCACAACCGTATCTCTTTCGAACGGGAGACGCCTAACTAGGTTGCGTGACACAGTTGTGCACAATCTTGGCCTGTTGTATTTAACTGTACGGTATGAATTCTTTGTCATGTTTTTGCGTATCCTACAGTAAATAAGATGTCATATCATCTTATTCACTGTAGGAAATGCAAGAACATGGCAAAGAAGCCACACGGTAAAGATAAATACAAGAAACGAAGAAGGTACACAACTTAAATATGGATCTACGAATTAAATACTGAGGGTGTATGGTTTTGCATGTGCTCACCTACGGGCTCGACGGCGGGCGAGTCGGTGACGCTCGTGTCGGTGCAGACGGCGGGAACGACGTGCAGCGTCGGGGTCCAAGTCGAAGACGGTGCAACGGGCTGACTGAAATAAAAACAAATTTTTGTCAAATAAAAAATTCGGCAGCACCTCCCCTACACGGGGAGGTTTCTGAAACCACACATCCTGCAAAAAAACACGGCACGAAGGCCGGCAACCACATAACCATATCCACGGCACGAAGGCCGACAACCACATAACCATATCCATATATACATCAAAATTCTATCATCCATATGAACAGGGTGGCTACCATCAAAATTCTATCATCCATTCATATACATATACATATATATGTTTCTATCCACTACTAGAAATGTTAATATATATGACGTTTAGTTTTCGTCATAGTAGACCTCCAATTCGTCTTTAAAAAATTTCTATGACGAATTAATGACGAAATGTCATTCGTCGAAGACGGAGCGTCAAGTTTGTTTGTCCGAGACGAAAAGACGAATTTCGTCATAAAACACATTGTTGTTCAATGACGAAAACCACTTGCCGTCTGATTTCCGTCACGGAAATTTTAATCCACGTGGCACGGTCCATGCTGGCATCTGATGTGGATTGGTCAACGTGGCATGGTCCATGCTGGCATGTGAGGTGGCAGCTGACGTGGCGCCCCATGTGGCCAATTCCCGAAGCCATCGTGGCATATTCTGGTTGGCCCACGTGGCGCGTTCCGGTTGGTCCACGTGGCACGTTCCGGTTGGTCCACATGGCGCGTTCCGGTTGGTTCACATGGCGCGTTCCGGTTGGTCCACGTGGCGCGTTCTGGTTGGTCCACATGGCGCGTTCTGATTGGTCCACGTGTCACGTTCTGGTTGGTCCACATGGAACGTTCCGGTTCTATTACTGTACCTATTTTCAACATTTCAACCCAAAATAATTTATAGAGCGCAAAAAAAATCTAGCCCACCAAAATTCACACATTCAGCCCAAAAGCATTCCATTGCATCACTCTTTGCATTTGAAGTTGCATTGTCACAATACATTATATCAACCACAAATATTGTCACTAGGTGCAAAAATAGCATATCCTACATTACAGGTAGGATTAACTCCAAAGGGGCATCGTACATCCAAATCACATCCAACTCACTCGATGCAGCCTTGAGCTTGGCTCCAGATACAGTCCCACCTGCACACCAAATTTCAAGATAAGTGTTACATAAATCAGTAGACTAATTACCACTAGCACAAAGCTCAAGCACCAATAGAAACAGCAACATCACTACTGCAGTACTGCACTAGCAGCTTTGCATATAAAACAGAACAAATCTTATATTTAGCAGTCACTCTAGCATAAAAAGCACACCAATTAGCATATAAAACAGAATTCTTAATGTGCTAATCACAGACAGGGCATTGGACCACTACAATGTGCATCCATTCCATACGACAAAGTACAAGTAGAGAAACAGACCTCATGTGATGTGCTTTGTTTTATATGCAAACAAACAACAAGCAGCAGGCACTAGATAGGCCACAACAGTTAGCCGTGAGATAATACAACTATTAAAGAACATACAGAGGGGGAGATGAAGAGAAAGAGAGAAACAGAGTCATACCTAGTAGTGATTCAAAAATTTAATAAAAAACAGCATAAACTGCCATGATCAGCTAACAGAGCACCTGCCTGCAATAAATAAGAGGGGAAGCATCAATCAAACACATCAGAATCAGCAAGAGACATAAATAATAAAATTCCAAGATATAATGTAAAATATACATTGTAGATCCTACTAGAAAATGTGCTAATTTAGGAATTTATTACATAAAGTTCATTGTTCAGATGAATTTAAAACAAGAATACTCAAGATTATAACATAAGCATTGCATATTATCATCTACTGTCCAATGTTCAAGCACTAGTAGAAATGTTAATATCTATGACGTTTTTCTTGTGACATTTTCAAAAATCGTCATTGAAAAATATACATCTATGATGAAAATTTGTCTTTCATCATGGATCTATGGTGACTGCCCTCAGCCACTACGAATTTATGACGAAATTGATAAAAACGTCATAAAGCAAATTATTGTATCGTCATAGAAAACTATCCTCGGGCTGGGTTATCTTTTTTACATGCCTGTCATATGACGTTGTAGCAAATCGTCACGGATATGATAATAAAAAATGGAGACACCTTGGAGGAAAAAAATATGTCATCGAGTACCACCTGTGCCATTTTAAAATCGGCAGAAAAAATTTTGTCAACTTAAGGAATTGAACCCACGACCTCTCAAAGACAAACCGAATGCCTTACCGCTAGGCTATTTTACCTTTTATGTAGCATGGTGGCATTTTATGTTTTTATACCGTCGTTTCACCATTTTATGAGTTTGTGGAAAAAAATTAGCAAAACAAAGAGGGGCGTGGGGGAGTCGAACCCGTGACCTTACGGAGACAAAAAAGATGGCTTGCCACTGGGCCACTGCAACCTTTTGTGCTTAGTGATGGTATTGTAGTGTTTTATATGCTGTTCTACTATTTTATTGGAATAATCCACGGCAAAAAGAAATTCGTCGCTGGGAAGACTCGAACCTCTGACGCCACCGAGCCAAAGACGATGACTTATCACTCGACCCCTGCACCCTTTTGTGTTTAATAATGGTATTGTAATATTTTATATGTTGTTCCTGTTGTTCTACTGTTTTATTGGAATAATCCACAGCAAAAACAAAAGGGGCGCCGAGAGGGGGAGTCGAACCCCTAACCTCGTGCATTTCCAGAGGATGGCTTACCACTGGACCACTTGCCCTTCGGTACACAATTTTAGTGTTGTAACTTTTTATTGGCTGAGCGGCTTCACCATGGATCCGTGCAAACGCGAGGCCTTTATAACGCCACGTGGAGGCGCCCCCTTGCTGCCGTATGATAGCATTTAACTTTTCTCTTTTTAATCTGGAATTAAATTTTGTAATTGGTTTTTCTATCTCATAAGAACTCCAAATTCGGTGGTTTGTTTTTCTAAATTTTTCTAAATTCATGATCTTTCATGTCATATCATTTATTTTCATACTTATTTCCATTTTCATTTCTTTTTTACATAACTTCTTTTCTTGCACCGAAAGAGAATTGATAAACCATATTTTTCTATAACAATTGGTCATCTAACTTCATATTTTGTAATTTTATGATGAACATAAGGTTATATCCAAGTTTGAGTTTCGTATGAGTTCGAAAATGTAATGGGCTACTTAAATCTCAAAGTTAGACTAGAGTTATAAGAAACTATGTGAGTGATGTATCCTATTATGAACAACGTATAGTCTTACTTCACTAAAAATATCTAAATTTTTTATGGCAAGATTATAGCCCAAAAGTATGTTGTCATATCAATTTATACATTTTTTTCAGAAATTTTGGATATTATTCTAATTATTGCGTGGTAATCTTGAAAAAGAAGTTTGAATTGTCCATAGAAGACAGTTAAATTTTCCATGTATCTTTATGGCATGGAATAGAATGGAACATATGAGCCTAACTTTAATTTTTATGCAATTTTTGGTATCTTGCTAGGTGCACATGTAGTTCAATTTGAAACTAATTTTGATAACCACGTAGAAATTTATTTAACATATAATAAATAGTAAATCAATTCTAAAATTCTTTAAACTTTTAGAAGATGACTCATATGTAGTCTATTACATATAAAAAATGAGTTCGTATATATAACATAATTATTCTTATGTGTTACTTCACAATGATGCAATAAAAAGAAAAAGAAAAGAAAAAAGTTAAATAGAGAAGAAATGAAACAAGGCCTGTTTCGGCCCGAACGGCCCAACTATCTCTGGCCGTCCGTTGTCAATCCGATGGCTCCGATCGCGGTCCCAAGTTATAAAATGAGCTGCAACCCTAGCTTCCCTCTCTTCCCCTCTCTCCCTCCCTCCCAATCCCGAGCAGTTCCCCTCCCCCTCCGAGCTCCCACCCCCCTCCACGCCCGCTCTCTGCCCCCTCAGATCCCGCTCCGCCGCTCCCTCCCAGCCTCAGTTCGCCGCCAGCCCAGCCGTCGCCGCCCCTTCCAGCCACGCAGCCTACGCGCGCTGCCGCGAGGATGCCATCGCGCAGCCTGGATGGAGGCCGAGCGCCGTTTCCTGGCGTGCACTGCTGCCGCCGGGGTCGAGGCCGCCTTCCTCTACCGAGGCTCTCCACCGAGGTGCAGTAATGGAGCGCGGTGCGGCTCACATGGTGGTGGCCGCTGCCTGAGATCCGGGAGGCTACGACAACGAAGGCGAGACTAAGCCCGTCATGGTCGTGCCAGATCCACACGACAGGGCTCACGCCGGCGGCTCGTCGACGCATCAAGGTGAGGCGCCTAACCTAGGGTTAGGGTTACTGACTGGGGATGTGTTCCGATGTCGGGATTTGTTTCTTGAATCTTGAAATTGATTAGGCTGGCTTGTGGGCGAAGGGATTAGGTGTTGATCTGTGTGCCAAGCATATGTGGATCCTGACCTACTGTGTTGCTGTGTTGGATTTAGCTTCAGTTGGTTGTGTGATTTGGGTCCCTGCGGGATAGGATTTGCCCTTGGGAAATTTTGGTGGCTCGGAGTTTGTACTCTTCCACTTTCCATGATATAGTGTTTGGTACTTTTGATTTCTAGTTCAAGTTTAGTACCGAATAACCTGTTGTTTGCTGTTGGTAGTACTGCAATTCCTTCTGTGCTCAAAAGGTGGTTCTCGATCTGTGCAGTTGCTTCTGTTCAAATCAGAGGTTGAGATTTTCCATGTACTCTCTACAGCAAATGGTTGATAGCAGCATTGTGTCAGCTTTCTTTATTGGAAAAAAAGAACTGTGTCAATTTGTTAGGACAGTGCAGGGTGTAGGGCCAAATGATAGGGCCGGTGCAGGGTGCTGCTGTTGCTGTGTGTCTGTTAGGGAGCCATCATGTGTGCAAAGTTGAGTGCTCCCATCATTATTTGTTACCGAATAACCTGTTTTTGCAAAGTGATTGCCATTCCAATCTTGGACCTCCCATATATTTGAATGAGATTCTAATGAGATGCTTTTCTTTTTGTTGTCTGGGATGTTCATTTTTCAGCACCGAGGGCGATGGAGAAGTGCAAGAACATTTGTTGATCGAGGAAGGAAGAAGGCGTTGCAAGCGTCCGGTATTAACTGCAAGGATGGCTCACTCTTTATCATAATGTTGATGAGTTTACTACTCTGCCCTCCCTATGGGTATGTTAATTTGAGTTAACCCTGTACCTTGAAGCCTTTCATATTCCCTTTCCCTTTGTGGTTCTGTTCGTAGGATAAATGATAATTGTGATCATATACTTGTTAGTTTTTACAGAACATTCTTTGCATTGTCAATCACATTATTTTTGTAGTAATCAGCTTGTTGTCTTTGGGATCCTGTTGTTTGTGCTTTAACATGTCTAGCTGCTATTCTTTCTGTCACTTGTCATTAGCACAGAACAAAACTCGACACTAGAAAAACTCATAATGCTGTAAAATGCTGCTGTTATGTTTATGTTGGCATCCTTGCATGACTATTTTTACAAAGTACCAGATAATTGTGTGGAAGTCTTGGCTGCAGTTATATCATGCTTTTTTTTTCATACTAGGTTGCAATAATATTTGAACATTGAACCAGCAAAGGTTGCATCTATGGTGCTCCTTATGAACAAGTGCCCAATTTGTCCTATCTTTTGTGCACCATTTTACGCATCTCTCTATGGCCCTTACAGTTTTGATGTTAAGGTGAAATTATCCCATTTTTTTGGCAGCTGCATTTATTGACGCAATTGAAACAATATATTTGAGTCCATGTTCTTATCATATCTGTTTCTTGTAGGTACCCATTCGACCTCGTTGAAGGCTTCAGGCAGGCTGATTGCAAATTCGACAAGCTGGCATGATAGCAGTAAAATTAGGATTAAAAATGTAGTACTTTCTATGAAATGTATTTACTTTGTGTCAACTGTTAATGGGCATGCAGTACTTTCTGCTTGTACAATTGCTGCTATATAAATAATTTTGATCTTGCTTACTGATGTGGCATTGAATAATTTTTTTCGCTCTATAGATAATTTTGGGTTGAAATTTGGAAAAATAGGGTCTGTAATAGAAAGTAGAAATTAGAAATTATGTCACCAAAACACACCACGTGGACCAATCAGAACGCGCCACATGGACCAATCAGAACGCACCATGTGGACCAACCAGAACGCGCCACGTTATTGTCCAGGTCAATGTCGCCACGTCAGCGTCCAGCGCGGAACCGACCACGTCATCAGCCAGCGTGGCACTGAGCCACGTTAGCTGCCAGCATGGCACCTAGCCACGTCAGCTTCTAGCGTGCATGGCGCCACGTGGCAGTCACTTTCATGACGAAATTAGTGACGATGTTGTCTAGTCATAGAAGACGAGTTGTTACATGACGAAAACCGTGTAGGTCACGGAAAACGAGTAGTTCTGTGACCAAATTGTGTGATTCGTCACGGTGCGTCAAATGTGACGCTCGTTCTGTGACGATCTCAGAATCGTCATAAAGTCGTCACAGAAGAGTTTCAATGACGAATTTAGCATGTACTGTGACGAATGATGTTTGTCATTGATGTAAACTTCTGTACTAGTGAAGGAGTCAAAGACCAACATATATTCATTAGCACATAGAAGTGAGTTCAAAAGTAAATGCTTGGCCACTCCTTGTAACCATAAATACATGATTAGCACATATAAGTCTTAAACCCAACTTCAATTTTAGTTGATTTCATGCAAATTAGTCACACAAATTTATCCGAATTAGTTGATTTCATGCAAATTAGTCACGCTTGATCTCAGGAGGGTAGACAACAGGGAGATACTCTACCTGTATATCAGATCCGTAAAATGAGTTAATGTGTAAGGTGCAAGTGCCAAAAGCAAATAATAGGTGAGAGTGACATTTGCTAGGCTAAATTCAGCAGGCCATGCATACCTCCATGAAATTATGAAACTGGGAGAATATCTTAAACATGAGCTTTAACAGTGATATATTTCCTATGTTACACAAAATAAAGTGTAAAAAAATGTTACTGAAACCTGTCCTGTAACTGAAACTACTACTCTCACTTAGACATCACCAAGCAAAAATCAATAACCGGTAGATTTGGGAATACAAGTGAATACAAAATTTCAGATCAAAACTACAGAGAATAACAGTGGATCAATAGATTTTAAATAACAATTTCATATCTAGACTATAAGGACATGGTGTAGACCTATATCAGTAGGCATGACAAATGTGCACTTACAATGCCATATATCAAGTAACAGAAGCAGCAATATCACTCTCTCCAGCTGAACAGGGACCCATCTGGTTGCCTGACAAATGCAACTAATTAGATAGTAAATATAAATGGTATTCAACTAATTAGGGAATAGCCAATGCACACATTTCTAGTAGTGACTAAAAATCAGTAATGGAGCATTTGTATATAACTTTGAAAACTTTACATCTACTATTTTAACTAAGTTCAGAAGAAAAGGTCACCATTGGCAGGTCAATCAGTTAACACAGAAAAAAAAACAGAACAAAACGCTACCATTGCCCATCACAAGTTTCTCTTCATGTTACTAGCGTTATACAGCAAGCTCCTATTATTTTAAAACTGACAGATTGGACCTGTTTTGCCTCAACCTGAATGGAAGGGGTAATTCAAAACAAACACCATTCTCACAGCATGATGCACAAAGCACTGATGCTAACCTCTTCTCTGGTTACTCTAGAGTCTAGTTATCAGTTGCAGAAAGTCAAACGAAACCACCCATACACTGCCTAACCTACAGGAGCCCTTTCCAAGAAGTGTAAAACTTTCCGTGTCAATCACATAAGTGCACAATTAGCCAAAGAATAGCATAAGCAAGGGTACAAGAATATGTGCAACATAATTACAGTTAACTTTCATTGTTTGAGAAAGGCATTCAATTGGTCAGCTTGCAAATGTACTCTGCATCAAAGAAAGGCAACCAGAATATTGCAGCATAAACTGGAGTCAACAAGCAACCATGATCCATTCCCCACTATATCTTGATATGCAACTAGATCCTATATTCAATGGTTTACCCTACTCAAACCACGCGAGCTGCTGCTGTACTACTAGTCAACTAGTACTAATCATCTTCATCCAAATTCAATGAAAATGCAGAATCTAATGACCCTGATCTAACATTTTACTGCAAAATAAATAAATCAAACAATATTCACCCTCACAGGTCCTTTGCATGCCTGCTTTCTAGTTTTGTGATACAAACAGAACACCTTGACCACATATATATGCATTTCTACAAACAGGTGATGTGCACATAGCAGGATTGCATACTGCATTCCAGTAGAACCAAATAAAAAAATTCAACCCATGTAGATATACTATTCTGAATAGCTAGATTTCCCAAATAAAAAAATACAAGAACCAAAAGCATATACAAGGTCAGATCTAGCAATTTTTGCAAAAAACAAATATATTAAGACACGTGACCACAAGATTTACAAAGAAAATTGAAATCCCCTTTTCCTGCTGCAAGAAGAAAATGATAATTTTCCATTAGGGGATGCGCTGTCAAGATAAATGGAAGGGTGAGGGAAAGGAAGGGCTCCCTGATGCTGGAACACGAAGAGAGAGTCGGAGATGGAGAGGATTGCTACCTGGTGTCTGCCTCCCCGGTGCAGCGGGAGGGGTGCATGGGGCCGAGCCCGTCTCCTTGACGCTGATATGTATGAGGGGCCAGAACCCTAGCACCCTCACTGGGGACGCCGCTCCCCGGAGTCACGTGCTCCTCGCCGACGACACCCTCCTGCTGCTCGCCGGCGACGCCCTCCTGCTGCCCCACCCCATGAGCTGGAGCATGCCGGATCCCATGCTCCATCGGCTCCTCCACTGCTGGATCTGGTGGAGAAATAAGAAGAGGAAAAAGGAGGAGAACGAGAGAATGGAGGGGCCAGGAGCTCGGATACGCCGATGCGGTGTGGTTGCCAGAAACCCGGAGCCGGGAGACGGCCGCGCCGGCGCCGCTAGCACCTCGGCCACGAAGACCGTGGATCTGGCCGCCACCACCGCAAATCCAACCCATGGCGTCGAGATCCGGTCAAGGCCAAGGAGGCTGCAGATCCGGTCGCCATGGAGGAAGGGAAGGGAGAGGCGGGCGAGGGGCGAGGCGGAGGTGGTGCTGCGATGGAGGCCATGGAGGAACGGAAGGGAGAGGAGGGCGGGGGCAAGCGGATGGGAAGGCGCGCGGGGACGGTAGAGGCGATGGGGGCGGTGGGGAGGGCAGAGGCGATGGGGGAGACTGCGAGGCTAGGTTACGAGGCAGCCGGGTCTTTTATGCACATGAGACCCAAACCGAGTCGTTGGATCGTAGATTAACGGTTGGGAGCAGCCGGGCCTTAGAAGTAAATAGCCCAGACCTGGTTTCTTGGCCCATTTAACCAGATCATTTTTTGATTAAATACAAAAAGCACCTTGTGAAAGAACATGCAGAATTATTTATCTTATATACTATAGCACCTTTTCTACATGTGGTAGACTGCGTATGTGTTGTTTTGTATGAGTTTCAGCTTTTTTTGGACAGATTTGCTATTTTTTATCATTAAAATGATTTTCTGCATTTTTAGGTAATATACTCCAAATTTGAACTATGTGTACCTCAAATAAATTTTTAAAAAATACAGAAAAAACATATTTGGACTCTTACATGACATTGTAATCCATGGCTTTGAGATATGAGACAAATTCAATTGCCTTATAGGTACAATTCTAACTTCTTTCTCCAAATTACCACGTAATAATTACAATAATATCAAAATTTGCTCAAAAAATTCTACAGTTTCATATGACAACATAATTTTGGTCTATGAACTTGCCATAAAAAAATTAGATAGTTTTAGTGAAGTAAGACCATACATTGTTCACAATTGGATACATCTCCTACATAGTTTCTTATAACTCTAGTCTAACTTTGAGGTTTAAGTAGCGCATTACATTTTAAAACTCATATGGAACTCAAACTTGAATAGAACCTTATGTTCACCATAACATTACAAAATATGAAGTTAGATGACCAATTGTTATAAAAAAAATATGGTTTATCTATTCTCTTCGGTGAAAGAAAAGAAGTTATATAAAAACGAAATAAAAATGGAAACAAGTATGCAAATAAACGATATGACATGAAAGATCGTAATTTTAGAAAAATTTAGGAAAAAACCCACCGAATTTGGACTTCATATGATCAAGAAATACTAATTACAAATTTTAAATATGGATTAAAAAGAAAAAAGATGGTATGGGGCAACCTACATGCGCCACGTGGCCCACGCGCCCTGCACAGCCTGCTTTGGATCCGTGCAGAAGCAGTTAACCAACTAGATGCTGCCACGTGGTCACGAGATGTAGAATTGTATATATAAATTACCGTCCTTATTTCAACGTCATACTAGCAGTAGCCGAACCGGTGAAGCGCCAACTTTCCAAGCACGAGGTCGTCGTGGGTTCGAACCCTCTGCGCGCACCTTTTTGGTGCTGAATTAAATTCGGCCGGCCACTCGTGGGCCTGAGGAGCGAGCTGGCTGGGCTAGAGGGCGGGGCGCTCGTGGGCCGGAGAGATGGAGCTGGGTCGGGCGCTCGTGGGCCTACGGTGGTCCGCTGTACAATTACAAAATAAGTTAATTAGTAATCACAATAAATAAATTATAAAAGGACAGAAAGTCATAAGTGGGTTAGCGGTAGAGCCAAAAGACTTTGCTCATAAGCAGCCTGAGTTCAATTCCCATAGAGGGAATATTTTTGCCCTAATTTATTTGCGGGGCCCACTGAGATGAGAACACGTATAATTAATGAGTGACGAAAATTGTCCGTCGTAATTTTAAACAAAAGCGTCATAAAACGAGTTATGTTGATGGAGCGTTGGTCTGTGACGAAATCGGCTGTTGTTATATGACGTTTTCGTTATTTTCGTCACAAATTCGTAGTGCCTAATTCCCATCACTAATGATCAATGACGAAAACCAAATTTTCGTCATAGATATGCAATGTTCAATGACGAAAATAACAAATGTCATGAGGAAAACGTCACAGATATTAACATTTCTAGTAGTGATCCTATGTATGAAAAACAACAACTACCACATCCATTCATATATATTTTTCACAAACAGCAACTAAGTTGACATGTATTTTTCACAACAATTTTTTCAAAAAAAATTACCTTCAGGGAGGCCGGCGTGGAGGCCGGCGGCAGGGAGGAGACCGGCGAGGAGCCCGGCGGATGGGAGGAGGCCGGCGGCGTCTCGGGGCGGCGGCGGCTCGGGGCGGCGTCCGGGACGGAGGCGTGGGCCGGCGACGGGCACGTGGGGCCGGGGGCCGGCCGAGGCGGCGCTGGGGGCGGCGGCTCGGGGCGGCAGCTCGGGGCGCCGGCATCCGGGACGGCCGGGGAGGAGGTCGGCCGGGGCGAAGGAGGCCCGGGGCGGTGGCGGCGGCGGGCCGGGGCGGTGGCGGGCCGGGGCGGCGGCGTCAGGCCGGGGCGGTGGCGGCCCGGGGCGGCGGTGGCTGCGTCGCGGGGCTGCGGTGGCGGCATCGCGGGGCGGCGGCAGCGGCCCGGGCGGCGTCGGGGCGGACGCGGCGGCCGGCGTCGCGGGCAAAGGCGGCGGCCGGCGTCGCGGTGGAGGCCGGGCGGGCCGGGCGCGGCGGCCGGCGGGAGTGGCGGGGAGCGGCGGCGGCGGGTGGGGCGAGGAGCGGCGGCGGCGGCGGGTGTGTGTGTGTGCGGCGTGTATGTAGGGTTGAGGACGCGTGGCGGTTAAGTCCCCCCGGCCACCCCCTGTTTGCCGAGTGTCCCAGATCGGGCACTCGGCAAACAGATCTGACACGTGGCCGTGCGCGGCCGAAGGGGACGGCCACGAGGGCTGTTTGCTGAGTGTCTGGCCCAGGGCACTCGGCAAACATGCCCTTGCCACGTGGGCCAATGACGTGGCCCGCGAGGCCACGGGCCGGCCAGCCCACGTGGCCTATTTGCCGAGTGCCACCGAGCAGGCACTCGGCAAAGGTCCTCTTTGCCAAGTGTCCCAGAGCTGACACTCGGCAAAGGGCTTGTTTGCCGAGTGTTACACTCGGCAAACATTTCCCAGAACATTTGCACCATACATAAATTTTCAAATTTGATCAAATACACATCAAAATATCTTGGCAAATACATTCAACAATGCACATTTTATGCTTCAATGAAATGGTTTTCATTTTTTCATGCCTATATTGCTCATAATTCCTTTATATATTACATTATTTCATGCGGAGAAGGGCGTAAAAATAATTTAAAAAAATATCAAATGGGTACGGAAAAATATGATAACTTCAAATGAACCAATCTACGTCGTCTATTGCCTATAGAAAAAGTTATGAACTCAAACTCTAATTCAACTTCACTTTGTTTCGAAATCCGGTTGTCTCCTTCTCAACTCTCCGAAACTTCTATGGGGATATGCTCCGATTGGACAGGGCCGTATATATAACTTTTCGAAATCATCTCAACTTTTTGCCACAGGCTCCACATAAGTTATAAATAGCCATTGACAAGTATCACGGGAAAAAAATAAAGTTTGGAGCCCAAAAACATAAGTTTAAATAAAAAGGCCAGCCTTTGCCCAGTGTTTCTTGTAGAACACTCGGCAAAGGAATGCTTTGTCGAGTGTTACCAGCTCAGCACTCGGCAAATAGGAAGTTTGTCGAGTGCTGAGCTGGCAACACTCGGCAAAGCCACCATTCCATCCGTGCAAAAAACACTTGTATTCAAAATTTTCAAACTTTTGTGTTTGAATTCCAAGTTTTTTCAAAAATATTTTCAAATTTTTAAAATGTTTGCCGAGTGTCTATTTTGTACACTCGGCAAAGCTGTGCCAGTCCAGACGACCATCGTCGGCCGTTGGCGCGCGCCGCACGTGCTGGACACGTGCCACAGCTTTGCCGAGTGTCAGGAAGCTAACACTCGGCAAAGAGGATGCAGCCCAAACGGCCGCCAACGACCATTGCCGGCCGTCTCACGCGCTGAGCACGTGCCACAGCTTTGCCGAGTGTCAGGACACTGACACTCGGCAAAGAGGATGCAGCCCAAACGGCCGGCGACGGCCGTTGGCGGTCGTGTAACGCGCCGAGCACGTGCGGCGTTTTTGCCGAGTGTCCCTTGCCTGACACTCGCCGAGTGTCGGCGTCCTGACACTCGGCAAAGAGTTTGGTTGCCGAGTGTTCACTCTTTACCGAGGGACTTTTTGTGGACACTCGGCAGTCTTTGCCGAGTGCCCGATATAATACACTCGGCAAAGACAGCGACACTCGGCATATGCCGGGTTTCCCGTAGTGATACAACTAGATGTGCTGCACATATGCAAGAATTAAATTACTCACTGAAAGTCTAGAGAAGCAGTACTATAACTGCTGCTGTTATCCATGTCGAGGAAAAGGGGGAGTACCTGAGCAGTGCACCACCCGTCGGCCGCGTCAGGACCTGTTGTCCGGCGGGTGGTGGAGACAGTGGTTGGAGGAGTCTGTGGTGGACATGTTGTCATACTTTTGTTCAGTGGCGGAGCCACGACCCGGGCTGCACGTGCTGCAGCCCGGGTTGGCAGCCTAAATCCTGTAGAAACTATACTTAAGTATATATAGAAATCCTTCTAGCTATTAGAGATTTTAGGCACATTTAAAGCTTTGCAATGAGTTTAGCCCGGGTCCTAACTCATTTCTGGCTCCGCCCCTGCTTTTGTTTTCAAATCGTATAATCGGTTCTAGTTGTAAGGGCATCGATAACTTGATTAATCATGATTAATCATTAATCGGTCCAACTAGTCGAGCCTAGTCGTTCCTAATCGGTAGTCTAGCCATCTTGTATATATTGTTAGCAAATAATACGAAAAACAAGATCGGACACGAGATACGAGTTAACGTGAAAAAACCCTTGCGGAAAAAACCACGAAAGACAATCACTATTGAGGAGAGTTTACAAGTAGAGATGATATACATGACTTATCTGTCTTACCCTACCGTCTACATAGGTCTTACATATATATAGGCGGCTCACGCCCCTGTGCTTGGTTGCGTTGCCAAGGTGGGACTCAACTGTGCACTCCTAAGGAAAACCACAGCACGATGGGCCTTAGCTTCGCTTCGCTCCGACCAAGCCTGTCCTATATCGTGGATGTGAATTTGGAACATATCTAACATATATACTAGGACTCATATACTATATAGTATATAATATAAACTATCGTGAAAGCATTACTAGAAATTAGAAACACAGCAATATGAACAAGGTACACTAATCGTCAGAGGTTGGCTGGTTATTTTTATGAATGTTCAGTTGCTCACTTGATGCTGAAATAACAAATAAAGGAAATAAGTAGCAATAAAATTAAACAACCAACAAACCATGTGTGCACTAGTAGAGGTAAAGAAAGGTAGATCAACGGGAAAACCATTGCAGCCAACAAGCACATAATTAAGTAAGCTGAGTATGAAACTTAATGAGGTCTCAAACGGTAACAACATTGAAGACTAATGGACCGAATTCCCATTGTGCCAGTCACAAACGATCGAAATCCTAGTCGTCCAATACTTTATCGGACGACTAGTCATCATATATGATTAGTCGATGATTAATCGGATGAACAACTGTCTAGTCAGTCTAATCGCCTAGATGTGCATAATTGATGTTAGGAGATCTATAAGGACGACTAATCGTGACTAATGACGACTAATAGCGAGGAACCCTAGCACCTCTGGGCAACTCCGGCCACCACCAAAGGCCCTGCCGATTGCTGTCGAGGGAGTTGCAGCCATAGCGACGTGGCGGTGGATAGAGGAAGGGCATGAGATTGATGGCGAGGGGAGGCTGCGGGTAACGTAGCAACGGGCAACGGCGACGCAGCGATGGGAGGAGGCATGGCACGAGATTGCTGGCGAAGGGAGGCTCTGGATGATGAAGCAATGTTGACGCCGGATGGAACGGATCGGGGCAACGGTGATAGGAGGAGCTGGGGTGACGAGAGGTGGAGCGACGATGATGGGCGAAGCCAGGGGCAGCATTTTGAGGAGCCACGACGACGGGACGAGCAGGGGGCCGGGCGTTTTTTATATGGGTGAGGTCGATAGGGGGCGCCATTTTTTTTACGTGGGGGAGAGGGACAGCGGTTGTTATTTTCTACGCGTGAAGGCTTCACCGAACTTTTTTCTCCAAATTGTGCTTTTTAGGAGTATAAGTAGGCATATAATCAACTCTTATTGCCTGAGTTAGCATCCGGGTCTAGTTTTCTGTTACGTGGGGGAATGAAAATAATATTGACTAAGAGCCTATCCAACGGATCCCCATTCCCCTTTTCATTCTTTCTTGCTATAGGGGAATCCCCTTCCCTTTCCCCTTTTCCTTTTTTCTTGATATAGGGGAATCCCCTTTCAGATTTTTAGTATGTTGGAGAGAGTTGCTCCAGCAGATCCCTTTTCCCTTTCCCTTTCTAACTCCACTTAACAAATGGGTCCCATCTGTCAATGGATAAACCATTTTTCCCTTCTCCTGTTCTCCTCTCCCTCGGTCATTTCTCTCGTGAGGCGGCACTATGGCAACGGACTTGCGGCGTGTGGGCCTGCACCTCCTCGCCGCTGCAGGTGCTCGGCCTTGCGACACTTGGAAGCGGTGGCTTCGTGGACCTCATGGAACAGTGGCACACAGCGGCAATGGCCAGCGGCCGTGGGGGTGTGAGCAACGCGGGAAGCCATGGTGGAGCAGCTTGAGCGCGCTCGACTTGCCTACACCGGACCTCGGTAGGGCGGCGGCAATTGGCTAGCCCAACCGCTTCTGACCATGGTAGGGGCAGCGGCGGTGTTTGGCAGGCCGCACTGGGCACTGGCTAGGTGCCTGTTTGGGCAGCAGTGGAGGGGCACTCGAGTGGCGGCACTGGGACAACGGCACCCGAGCTCGGCTCCACTGGTGGCGGCGCTCGGCCGGCCGCACGCGAGCTACACCACTAGGGCGACGGCGTTCCACCGGTCAATCCCGATGTCGCTAGGTCTGGCCAGCTGGCCAGGTGCACGGATGCGGCGACACGGGCATATGGGTGATAGCCCAAGGCATGGCAAGTGGGGCAATGTGGCGGCGCCGGGCAAGGCCAACATGCCGGGGATTACACATGAGGCACGAGAGAGAAAAAGAGAAGGAAAGGTGATTGAGGAAAAATGGATGATGATTGAGAAGAGAAAGGGGAGAGGAAGTAGGGTAACGGGGATTGAGAAAAAATATAGGGAAACACTACTACAGAAAGCGTCATCACAAACGGCTACATCACAAACGGTTTTGAAAACCCGTTTGTGAAAACCCCATCACAAACGGTTTTTAAAAAACCGTTTGTGATATGAGCCATCACAAACGGTTTTACAAAAACCGTTTGTGATGCGAGGCCAAACCGTTTGTGAACAAACCGTTTGTGACACGAACTGTTTGTGATGCCTCATCACAAACGGTTCCTATTAGGAACCGTTTGTGATGTGTATATAACACACGTTCAAATCATATTTTGAAGTACTAAATGACTTCAAATAAAAAAGTGTTGAACTACAAAGTTTCATATCTGCTGAAGATCTACAACTTTGATATTGACCTTTTTTTCATACGATGTTGTGAGATTAACATTGTTCACAAATCTTATAGGTTTCATAGAGTTTCCTCATAAACTACAAGAGAGACCTATAAGTTTTGTGAACAATGTTACTCTCACAACATCGTATGAAAAAACGGTCAATATCAAAGTTGTAGATCTTCAGTAGATATGAAACTTTGTAGTTCAACACTTTTTGATTTGAAATCATCTGGTCAACGGAAACTAAGTTTGAATGTTCTTAAATTTGAAATTCAAATTTTATACACGACCTAGGATGGAGAAACGGTCAATATGAAAGTTGTATATCTTCAAAATATATGCAACTTTGTAGTTCAACACTTTTTGATTTGAAGTCATCTATTCAACCAGATCAATGTTTGAATGTTATCAAATTTGAAATTCAAATTTTGTAAACGACCTCGGATGAAAAAACGGTCAACATGAAAGTTGTAGATCTTCAAAAGTTATGAAACTTTATAGTTCAACACTTTTTGATTTGAAGTCGTTTAGGGCCTCAAACAAGCAATTTAAACTCGGTTTCGTATAATATGATAGGAATCGAAACGGGATCTAGTCACAAGTCTTGGTGTGGTGCAGTGGTAGAGGAGTCTATGCGTGAGGGAGAGGTCACGAGTTCGAACCCGGCCAGCCGCGTAGCGCGCGATTATACGAAACCGAGTTTAAATTGGCGTGAAAAATGTGGCCTTTCCATATGAAAATAAATTTTTTCCCTATTGTTTTCATATTTTTTGGGGTTTTTCGGAAACACGAAATCACAAACAGTTTGTGGCTTGAACCGTTTGTGATGCCGGCATCACAAACGACATGTCACAAACGGTTGGGAAAACCGTTTGTGATGGGCTTTCCCAACCATTTGTGACGTGGAGCTGTGTAGCAGTGAAAGGGGATTGTTTTTCTAAATCGGTTGGAGTTACTCTAATTTATTAAGAAATATTTGCCTTCTTGGCAGCCACCAATACTGCTTGATTATAATCTGGTTTGTTGTGAAACATTTCATCCATGGAGATTGCTATTTTTATGTGAGGCTGGGGGACGAAGAAGGGGGTTTGTGGACTCGGCAGGGCGGGAGAATGAAAGAAAGGGAGGATGAAGAGTTGAGTTTGTGTGCTGTTGTCCCTTGTAGACGATTATACCTAGGCGTAGATTTAGTTATTTTTGTTTTGAAATTATGTTTAGTTTAAATTTAAATAATTTTAAGTTCAATGGTATGTTGGTACAGGCAGTACACCAAGGGGTGCCCCCCGCGACAGTAGAGTTACGGGCAGATGAGCACTTCACCTAGAGCTAGATGGTGAACACGATGGCATAGGGATTGGTTTGTACTACTAGATTGGTATAATACCATACGTCCTATGCTTGGGAGATTGTATTATGCATCATGCGTATTGCCTAAGGCTTGTGTTTCATATAGAGTAGCTTTATATTCGAGGTTGTTTGAAAACTAAGAAATTCTAGATTTCAAAACTAGATATATTATATTCATTTTTTGGACAATTAAATGTCATTAAATGAAAATTGTCTACTATAAAGTTTAGGTGTCATCGATTATACGAAACCGAGTTTAAATTGGCGTGAAAAATGTGGCCTTTCCATATGAAAATAAATTTTTTCCCTATTGTTTTCATATTTTTTGGGGTTTTTCGGAAACACGAAATCACAAACAGTTTGTGGCTTGAACCGTTTGTGATGCCGGCATCACAAACGACATGTCACAAACGGTTGGGAAAACCGTTTGTGATGGGCTTTCCCAACCATTTGTGACGTGGAGCTGTGTAGCAGTGAAAGGGGATTGTTTTTCTAAATCTGTTGGAGTTACTCTAATTTATTAAGAAATATTTGCCTTCTTGGCAGCCACCAATACTGCTTGATTATAATCTGGTTTGTTGTGAAACATTTCATCCATGGAGATTGCTATTTTTATGTGAGGCTGGGGGACGAAGAAGGGGGTTTGTGGACTCGGCAGGGCGGGAGAATGAAAGAAAGGGAGGATGAAGAGTTGAGTTTGTGTGCTGTTGTCCCTTGTAGACGATTATACCTAGGCGTAGATTTAGTTATTTTTGTTTTGAAATTATGTTTAGTTTAAATTTAAATAATTTTAAGTTCAATGGTATGTTGGTACAGGCAGTACACCAAGGGGTGCCCCCCCGCGACAGTAGAGTTACGGGCAGATGAGCACTTCACCTAGAGCTAGATGGTGAACACGATGGCATAGGGATTGGTTTGTACTACTAGATTGGTATAATACCATACGTCCTATGCTTGGGAGATTGTATTATGCATCATGCGTATTGCATAAGGCTTGTGTTTCATATAGAGTAGCTTTATATTCGAGGTTGTTTGAAAACTAAGAAATTCTAGATTTCAAAACTAGATATATTATATTCATTTTTTGGACAATTAAATGTCATTAAATGAAAATTGTCAACTATAAAGTTTAGGTGTCATCGAGATCTACAATTTTTATATAAAGTTTGTATTCATCCAAAATCATATGAAAAAAATTATGAATTTATTTGTAGGAGGCCATTTCAGGGGCGGGCCATTTACAGATACGGGTGATGGTGTCACCCACCCGTAAAAATGGTTCCCATTTGCAGGGGCAAGTGATGGGGTGACGTGCTCCTGTAAATTGGGTCATTTTCAGGGGCAGGTGACCCCATGGCCCAGCCCATCAAATGCTCCTCCAAGGGCGGGCCACGAGCCATAGTAACCCGTTCCTTTTCTACGAATGGTTGTCCTTTTGGGCCACCCATAAAGAAAATCAAGGAGTCCCTCCCTACATTTTTTTTTGCAGTGTAGTGCCACACATTGACCCGTACGCACAACCGTGAGGTCCGCTCTGACACCATTTTTAACACCTCATACTCCAAAGCCACATCACACAACCCTTCAAGAGGTCATGCTTACGTATAAATAGCACCCACACTAGTGGAGAAAGGGCTATTTGTCCCGGTTGCGCAGGGGCTTTAGTCCCGGCTTCCCAGCGGGGACAATGGCCCCGAGACTAAAGGGGTCACACAGCCGGGACTAAAAGGGACCTTTAGTCCCGGTCCATAGCACCAACCAGGACTAAAAGTCCCCAAAAGAAATAAAAAAACTATTCAACCTAGGGGAGGCCACCACACGCGCGCATCGTCTCAAGTCACAAGTCACGCGGTTTTTCATGCGGAAATACGTGCGTGCGGTTCATGAGATTCGAACCTGGGACCTCTTGCCTTGCACGTAATTTCCTTACCATCTCACATACAAAGAACATGTGATGCATTCCTGGGTGCTTCCTTTTTGAATTAACCCATGGAGGACTTTTAGTCCTGGCTAAAAACACAATCCGGGACTAAAAGTCACCCTTTAGTCCCGGTTCATGTTTCCACTCGGGAATAAAAGTCTTGAGACCTTTAGTCTTGGTTGGTGTTTTCACCCAGGACTAAAAGTCCCCCGGGACCTAGAAAAATGTGAACCGGGACTAAAAGGATATATTTGTCTCGGGCCAAAACGTAACCGGGACTAAAGGTAGGGGATGGAAAGTCCTTTTTCCACTAGTACCCGTTTACACTTTCGTCCTTACTCCATGTAAAATATTTTACCCAAAGGATTTATGGCTAGAAGACAAATACTTATAAGTTGACTCCAACCTCAATCAACTAGCAATGTGGTACTAAACACGTGCACACCGCACCATGGGCCACTACTAGGCCAAATCCAAACTAGGCCAGATGTCACACATCAACATTGGATCAACATGTAGCTAAACCTTTACAGTTCATATAATGCAACAGACATCACACAACTAATAATATTACATCGTCATGTACATTCCATGTAACACAATTTAAGTACAATCATGATAATTGGGATTACAACACATCGGTCCACAAATCAAGATAATTGCAGTGCATTACACCTAAATTCTGAACACAAACCTGTGCACTATATTTATGTAGATAGATACCAACTTGACCATGACATATTATGCTTCTCGAACATGAGACATTGGTACAATCAAAACCTGATAAACAAAGGTGGAAATCAATCTTGTTTCCATGAAACTTTAATACTACACATATATTATATGATTTTGATGCATTTGGAGAACAGTCTTGCCATAGATGTACCTAGCTATCTTGATTGTACGGTGTAATTTAAAACACTTTCTAGGTGGTTACATATGCTCATGAGACATATATGCTAGTGCAATTGTTGACATTGATGAAATGCAACTATTTAGTGCAACTAATAGAAATGATGGGGGGAATATGTTGAATCTAGTTATCTTCTTAATTTCTATAAGGTTTTAATGTTTAGCATGTTTCACAGAACTGTATAGAAACATTGCAAGGTAGATATTTTAATCACTATCTAAATCATGTCATGGTGTTTATTGAAATATTGAGTCAGTATATTTTTGTTGGTAAACTGAAAATGTGTAATTTATTCTGGTTAATTCTTGTTTTCATATGGGCATCTTAATATTCCATACCTAAGCATCCTGAATACACATAGTTATGTTTCAATATCTGATTGTTAGAAACAATGTTTGGCATGATACCATAGAATGCAGACCTGTTAAGCTCAAAGATGGGTCTTTCCATCAAAAGGGATAAATGTTGTGACAGAATGCCAGAAAATATTGAAGTCATACCTCCAATTTTGCAAGGTTGGTAACATTAAACAATGTCTCTAAAGAGAATATATGATTTTACCGCTGTCCTCAAACCATCCTAGTCAACAAGTTAAAAAATTAGTTTCATATAAGAAAAAATCGTCTTAATATTAGTATGAAGGCAATACTAAAAGAGTTCAAGTTAAGAACCATGAGTGTGACGATAGGTCCGTAGCCAAGTTCTTCAACTGCTTTGTTGCAACTAAATGTTCTGTTGAGTGTCACATACTTAATCCTTGCTGATGTTAGCATTTGTGGCTTATGCATTCCATATTTGTATAATAACTTGTATGTCAACTCTACCACGTATATTAAGGGCTTGATAACAAGCGAAGGTATTCTTATCTTCAATGGTCTGCATTAAAATTATAACATTTGAGAAATATATTTGGTTACATAACACGTGTGATATGATATATTAGAGATGATATCTACATTAATGAAGTTAATAAATACTATAACCATGTACTATATGTGTATTTAATGATTCACTATAATCCATGTACTATATGTGTATTTAGGGTGAAATTTATAGCTACGCTGAAGTAGATAATGTAAAACTAAAATACCGTTCAATTGTTCCTAAACTACTTTCAAGTTCCTAGGTATTTGTGCAACTTGATGCAGAAACTTTATTATCATACAATAAATAGCAACATCAAAATAGTGTCTAAATGGTAGGGTTAACTTTATTTATTCTATGAATACAATCGCAAAAGCAATTGGGAGTGGTTATGTAGGATACAAACCCAACTATAGTGAGAACACATACATGGTGATGATGTTGGTATATAATTTTTTTATTAAACAGTGGGGCAATACTATAGTGAGATGAACTTACTTAGTCTAACATATCTAGTAACTCTAAAGTCGTATTTAAATCGTATGCCATATCTCTAAAGATTAACATATTTGGAAACTCTAGAGTAATAATACATTTTTAGATATCGAGATGTAAAAAATGCTGCATTTAGATGTAGTGCACCTCTTGTGTCCAAGCTCAACCCGAACCATATATAGGAAGTCCCACAGATTTACTGGCTCCATGTTAGTTATAAAGTAGGCCTGTAAATGTTCAATATGTTATAGAAATTTGTTATCAAAATCTCATTTTGATATTCAGTACTAAAAACATACTTTGCCTCCACTAATTTTAGCACCCTCTCTAGTAGAAAGAGTCTTCTCTGCGCATAGGTGGCCATGTACAACATTTTCCACGTAAACAAAATCATCAAAGTTGTCTCCATCACCAAGAATCAGCTGCAACAATTGTGTAGTAGGTTATCTCCGCACACAGGCACACACACACAATCACCAAGAATCTTTCTACAATTACAATATATGTAGTAGTGAAAGGGCTTCCAACCTAGTGGTTAGATCACCTCAGTAGCATCCAAACATGCCCAGGTTTGACTCCCCACAGGATCCAATTAAATGGTTCCAGAATAAAAATATATGAAAAATAGGTAGATTCATCCCTACCGACTTCGATAAAAATAATACTATCTATTGCAAATAAAGTTTATATGTTCATAGTTTTCTAAAGTTCATTAATTTCCAATGTTTTGATGCGTCAAATATAAGGTACACGATGTATTTAGATTCATATTCATGCGATGATGTGGTCTAAAAGGAATCTATGAAAAAATTTATTACCATTGATCAATATCATAATGTTTCGGTATACTCTATCCAAGGATAAAAGAATACAAAAAGGAACCATTAATGACAAACAAGTTATAGCCTCTAAGCACTATATTCAATTGTTTTCATATAAGCAACAATAATTAAAAAAGTATATCAGGCCTGATAAATATTTACTTACATGTGTTCTTCCATAATGATCCACCAATTGCATGATGTTATCATCAGGGCCAAAAATTGAACCAGGACGTATGCAACAAGTTAGAAGCCCATTTATGTCATTCGCCTTCAGTACTAACTTCTCTGCTTCTGCCTTGGTTTGGGCATATGCATCAGGAAACTGGCATTAACATGACCGCTGTTAGAAAAAAATAAAGAATTTCATCTATATGGATCAGTTTGGTACTGTTTTGGTTCTTTTTTTCCTATTAGATACTCAAAGAAACTCTACCAAATGTCAACTGTTTGTGGTGAGAAACCTCGATCAAAACCCTACCAAACGGTTTCAGTTCCTCAGAGAAACGAACATGTACCCAAAAAAATCAAATGACAGAAAACTGGTGATATCCTTCATTTACTAATGCAACCTTATCCGGGTATGGCATTGATTCATTGACGTTGAAAAGTCCATGAACTCCATCAAATACAACACCACTTGAGCTGGTATATATCAGCTTTTTCACCATGCACATGTTACATGCATCGATCACGTTCTTGGTCCCTGTGAATGTAAAATATGTAACAAAAGTTTCTCTGTTAATTAAACACCCATGATTTTGTTAACCAATCTCTACAGGGAGTTTATCCAGAGGACCAAACTACTTCAGGGTTCAATTTTTCCTACATTGTTCAATTAGCTAATTAAGAAGGTTGCTATAAACAATTCTTAGGGGTTGAAGATTCCCTGTAATTTTAGTTATACTTATGCATAGAAAACTAGCGCTACTGATCTATGTTTTTTTACTCAATCTATCGATTCTTTAATATATATGAGTTTTTTAACAACTCTTGATACAGCAATAAAGCAACTAACATTGGAATCTCACTAACTTTGTCACACATATACATACTGTCAGCAAGGTTTAATACAAATATAATAAACTATATGAACCATATTAATATGCATGTTTTGTTTTTTTGCGGGTAACCATCTTATATATGTTTTGGACTACTCCCTCCGTCCCTAAATATCTGTCATTTTCGCTTCCCGAGAAACATCTTTGACCGAATATATAAAAATATATATTAATTAATATTTATGGTATATTTGAATCTAGTTTTTTAATAAATTTATTTGGAGATTAAAATGTTGCACGTATTTTCTACAAATCGAATGAAAATTGTGGCACGAAAATCAACAGCGACAGATATTTAGGGACAGAGGGAGTAAACAGGATGCCATGTTAAGTTAAAGGTGACACAGATTTGGCAAACATGCATGATTATTCGACTCACCCTCAACGTTAACCTTGTAATGAAGTTTCATAATATCCTTACTAGGATCTGCAGCAGCTGTGTGGAAAACAACATCCATCCCTTCAAAAGCTGAATACAAGAAAACCAAATAAATTCTTATCTTAGACAACTAAATAGATGCAGACTTTTGATCACATTTGTACGAAAGAGTATAATCCAGGGCAGTAATGCCATTGTTAGCTAGCTACAGTTTTTGAGAGGTGGAGCTCCAGGTGCCCTATAAGTAGTTGCTTTCTAACAACCAAAGTTTCTTCACTTGTTTATAAATCCTTTATTTGCTTTCTGTAAAGCGGGGTCAAAATCTTTTTTATAAATACTTTGTTTTTGTAAAAATATAAATAAATGCTATCACCATTATGAGTATAGACTCGCATCTTAATCATTAAGGTGTTCCTTTCGTACCGTATACTCCCTGTTAAAACGAACTTTCTTTCAATGACCTTTTAGTATATACAAACTTACTAATATAACGCTACCATTACCCGATGGTCTGATGCAGATCGTGAGTGCTCATTGTGAAAAGCTCTTTTGGTGGGCTTTTTTTGCTTATTGATTGTGTTAGTTGTTCCATATAAAGCCAAGTAACCAACATAAATGGAGGACACCGGAAATCGCGAATAGATACCAGGGCATGAAGGAGCCAACAATGCCCAATTTAGGCAATATAAAAGATTGCGATATCTCCCATGGAGCACAATAATGCCTTCTAGCGCATGCTGATTGGTGCATGCAGGCTCCTTGCCATCACCAACAGACTGAATGCCAGTTTACAACAGTAACATTGCAGTATTTTGTCAGGTGTAGAATATTGCTCCCTCCGTTTCAATTAACTAACTGTTTTGGCTACTATGCACCTAGACATGGTGTATATATAATCGTATACCAAAAACTATATATGTACAAAATCCAAAACAAAGTTTTCCTGGCACAAATTTATGGTGCTGCTGGCACCGGATGGATCGGCGTGGATCGGTTGCCGAGTGCCAGATATTAGTTTTCTTGTCTACATGGTCACTTTAACTAGCTAATGGTTGTCCTTTCACTCTTTCAGTTACATATATAGGAGTATGTTGGTAAAGCCATGCCATTGTGAACAGCGCAGTTAATTAAACAGGAAAAAGAGTATAGAACTATATTTAACTTGAAGTTTGCACCTTTGATAAGCTGGTTTAGATTGCAGACATCCACTGAGGCATAGACAGCACGGCCTTGGTGCAGCGCCTCTCTCAGCAGGTCCTCATTCTCTCCACGGCCAAGCAGGACAGCCGGGGCGAGGTCAGTGATGTGCACAAGCCACTGGCCAGAGCGGATTAGGGCAGCGACGAGGTGCCTTGCCATGAATCCACGGCCGCCGGTCACCACGCACCTCCTCGTCTCTGGGTGGCCACCTCCTCTTGGAAGCTGGGACCCCATCTTAAAAACTAGTATGCTGTTACGAGCTCTATGTTGCTTCGTGCTAGCCTTCAAACGTCTTTTTATAGCCAAGTACATGATTAACACCTAACCAGCAATTATTAAAAGAACCTTTGAGATGCGGAATTATTGGCCAACTCCTTATTACACGTGGATCTGCTGCTTAGGAAGTCACTATAACAATAAAATCTTTATCCATAAACTATGGTAACCATGAAATCATGAAAACTTGATAAAAATCAGGATAAAATCCTAAATTTTAATCCTTAAAGATTTGGTTGGTATGTTATTCCCTATAATTATTTTATTAATTTGTGAAGCGCATTCGAAGAGGTGTCTTTTGAGATCCATCGTTGACTTCAATGCATGTGGAGGACAGGCTGAATATTATTCAATCCTAAACCCGTTAGTCCGTTACGTCCCAATCTCGCCGGTTGTTAACAAGCTAGTATCAGTGTATCTCAACAGTTTATTGCGTTTGGTACCGAATCATTCAGCCTGTCCTCCACATGTATTGAAGTCAAAGATGGATCTCAGAAGACACTTCTATGAATGCGCTTCACAAATTAATAAAATAATTAAAGGGAATAACATACCAACCAAATCTTTAAGGATTAAACTTTAGGATTTTATCCTGATTTTTATCAGGTTTTCATGATTTCATGGTTACCATAGTTTATGGATAAAGATTTTATTGTTATAGTGACTTCCTAAGCAGCAGATCCACGTGTAATAAGGAGTTGGCCAATAATTCCGCATCTCAATTCTTATATATATATATATATAAGATGCATCCAGATCACAAAGATATCCGTAATCATGATTTGTGATGCATATTGCGCCATTCTTGTGTTACACGACGTAATGCATGCACAGAATGAGTTGACCTGCTGTACTGCTTGGTAAGTTCTGGATGTTTCACGTGTGCCAAGTTTACCACGCACTACCAGAATGCTTCACATCCGCCCGCCTCCTCCGCCTCGGTCATTTTTGGACCCGGTGCTGATGGGGCATCAGCACCGGGTCCAATGGCTAGGAGCAGGGCTGGACGTAGTCTTGACAGGAAAAAGCTTATTAGCACCGGATCGTAGCAAAACCCGGTGCTAAAAGTCTCCCATTAGCACCGGATGTAGCTACCACCCGGTGCTAAAGCTGTCGAAACCTTTAGCACCGGGTGATAGATCCGACCGGTGCTAAGGAGCTCCCTACGGACAACCACCCTCTTCTCCTTTTTCTATCTCCCTTCTGTCTTCTCCAATCTTATCCCTTCTCTTCTCTTCTTCTCCCTTCCTCTTCTCACTTCGTTTCTTGGTTCCCTCTCCAGCGGCGCGCTCGGGCGGACGGCGAGCGGCGGCGCTGCAGGCAGGTTGGCGGGCGGCGCTGCAGGCGCGCAGGGTAGGCGGCGCTGTCCTGCAGGCGCGCAACAAGGCAGGCTGGTTGGCGCGTTGGCCTGCAGGCGCACGGGCGGCGCAGGCAGCCGCACCCGGGTGGGCGGCGCGCTGGCTGCTGGGCGGCGCAAGAAGCCGCGCTCGTGCTGGTGGGCCGCGCGCAGGCAGGCGCTGTGCGGCCGGTGGTGCTGGATCTCGGGTAAGTGCTCGGCCTTCAATTCCCCTTCTCCCTCTTGTCCCTCTTGTGGATCCAACGACACAAGGGTAATTAATTTTTGCTGGTGACGCTGCGCAGGCTGCCCATCTCGTGCATCTGCCCTGCTGCCTCTGCGTGATGGTGCTGTGAAAAGCTCCTAGTTGAAATTAATGAAGGTGCTCGTGGTTGAAATTGAAATGCTGAGTGTTGAATCTTGAGTCTTGTAATTAAATTTCTCTATTGGATCTCTAATGTTGTAATCCAAATTTCCCTGTTAGATCTTGGATATTGTAATCTAATTTGAGCTATCTACTCATCTCTTTCTTTCTCCTCTTATTTACCGGTCATCATCTTCTTTCCTTTTCTGTTCTTGAAGAACAAGAACAAAAACAAAAGTACATTCATGGCGTCTGGAAAAAATAAAAAAAATCTAGGCCCTTAGCACCGGGTTGTGTCTGGAACCGGTGCTAAAGGCCCTGCTAAAGGCGCTGCGGGGCAGGCCCTTTAGCACCGGGTCGTGGCTGCACCCGGTGCTAAAGGGACCCTTTAGCACCGGTTATTCAACCCGGTGCTCAAGGGGTACCCCTTTAGCCTCGGTTTAGTTGCACCGGGTGGATAACCCGGTGCTAAAGGGCTTTCCCACCCGGTGCAGATGTTGATCATTCTGGTAGTGACGCCTGCCTACTACCACTGGTACAGAAACGTTTGAGCTGGCGATCAAATGAGCTCTGTGCTGGCGGTTTTCCCACCCGCCAGCAACTCTCTGCCAGCACAAATCGGGTGACGCCCGCCAGCACATATGTACCATACCGACCAGCAAAAATGGTCATAAAAAATAAAAAAATTCTACAGCGGTGAGCCGGCCGGGCCTCCGAGTAGGACGCCACGCTGCCCACTCGCCGGCCAGCCGCACCCACCTCCCGCTGCCGTCCCGCTCGCCAGCCACGCCGCCACACTCCTGCAATCCTGTGCCTGTGGCCCGGCCGCTCTAGCCGGTGTTCTCGCTTGCGGGTCCGCGCCGCCACCATCCTGCACTGACGCCCCCGCCGCTTGCCAGTCGGCCGCCCCCGCCGCCCGCTGGATAGATCCGCTCGCCGGGTCGGCCGCGTCTTGTATCCGCCCGGGCGCTCGCGAGGCCCGCCTTCCCCAGCAGGTCGTGGTGCCTCACTCCTGCACCAGCGGCTTGGGCGCTCGCCAAGCCGACCGCCCACCTCTGCCGCCGCCGCCCTCCTGCGTAATGTGGATAATCTCTCATGCTTGGTCCTTATCCATTCATGGTCCTTTTTATCGGTTCAGCAGAAAGATGGCAGACGAGCACACGGCGGCTGAAATGTGGACCATCTCAATTGAACATGTAGCATGTTATGTAGAACTTCTGTTTACTTGTTGGCATCATGCCGCCACGTAATGTTCAAGGCCATAGTTCCAAGATAATTGGATATAAATGTACGTATGGTTGCATAAGGTCCATCAAACATTTGAAGTTAGGTCTTAATTTCTTTAAAAAATATGTTTAGGTGTTCAAAATAAAAAAAGGAAAAATCATTGGAAACTAAAAAATATAAAATGCATGGAAAACTTAGGAACTTCAAATAATATGAATTGGCATGTGCCTGTGTAGGGAAACGATGAGGCTACGCTAGCACATACACAAACTCTTACGCCAAACAGGAACAACAACAGTTATAGATCACGGATCTTTATTACCACTAGACGCGCAGATGCAACAGAAACCATCTCGATGTAGAGGAACGCGGCGAAGTGGTAGTGTCGTGCAGTTGCTCATGTCTGTATGGCCATGCACGTGCGGTTTATCCTTGTTGAAGGATCAAAATGGCGACCAGAGGGGGGAGTGAATGGGAGCCGATAAAAATTTCTTCTCGAAACTCGGCCTATATCCCAAAATCACCCACCAATGATTCCTCACAAGCTTGCCAAGGTAGCGTAGTCACAGCGGACCTACCAACCCTAGGAACAAGCTAGAACGAAGAATCAAGCGGAAGCTCAACTCAGGAAACAAAACGATTAGCAATCTGCCTGGGTTAGGGCGGACCGTCCGCACAGAGGTCGCGGACTGTCCGTGGTCGTGGCGGACCGTCCGTCTAGACAGGGCGGACCGTCCGTAAAATCACCTCAAATCTCCAATAGCTCCGGGCCCTTTTTCGGACTGTCCGAGCTCCTACCGCGGACCGTCCGCTAGTGACGCAGACTGTCCGAGAAGGTTACGCGGACCGTCCGTGAAAACACTTAGCCAAATCCAAGACAACACCGTCGAACTCTTCTGCACGGACCGTCCGCCAATCACATGCGGACCGTCCGGTAACCTCGCGGACCGTCTGAGAAACACGACAGACGAACAGAACGAACAGCTACAGTAACCCGCAGATCTCTCCTCCCAAATCCATCACCGGATCTCCCAAACGGCTAGAGCTCTTGAGACGAAACTTTGGGGAGATGATTAGCACCCTAAGAGGATGTTATGCCCCAAAAATCTCGGCCTCTAACTCCCTACAACTCAAGAAATTGTGGATCACACGGAAGAACACCTTCTCACGAGTTCATCCCAAAAACTACGAATCGAGACCGATTCCCGATGTTTGAGAGGGCAAGATCACACACAAAGAGGCGCAAGGCACTCACCCATGATCCCCTCAAACAAATCCGGAGCCAAACCATCTAGAAACGAAGAATCGAGCCAAGAACGAAAATAGCACAAAAAGGAACTCGAGGAGAAACAAAGAGATTCAACTAGCACTTGATTTCATTCCAACAAACAAAGGTCAGATTCTATACAAGGCTAGCAACCTCCCAAACATCCTCCCGCTAAGATCGACATGAAGCACGGGCTAGCCTAGAGAAGCAAGAAAGAAATGAACTAGGGTTTTCAGAGAAAAGATCTCTTGCCATCCCCTCCACCTCCTATTTATATTAAGTGTCCTAGTGAAGGGAAGTGACCATACTACCCCTACAACTTAACTCTACGATACACGCCCTCAAGGGCAAAACGGTAAAGTTGCAGATAACTCCTCCGGCTGGGCACGCCGTCCATCCGGCCTTGCCTCCCTCCGACGCAAGCTCCCGGATCCCGCCACGCGTCCATCACTTCAAAGCTTCCCAAACGCGCCCGGATCACCGTCTCCGTCACGTTGGGCCTTCGGGCTCGGTTTTGAGGCCCAAACCCCGCGTACAAGCTTCGGTCGTTAGCCGCCACCTTGCACCGGCTCCAAGTCCACGACTTCGTCTTGCTCTTCTTGCACCATGTTGACTGCACTTGATCCCGTCTGGCCACCGGGTCCCTCGAACCAAGCCTACTTGTCTCTCTACACCTCGGAGGCCACTCTCTGGATAAGACCTTTCGCGCTTGTTCTTCACCTGCACCAACGCAAACCAAGTCGCACCAACACCTGCAGTACTAGGCCAAGAGTGAGTCCACACAACGTTGTCAATCACTCATCACACTGAGAAGCGACCATTCACCGGTCCTCGGACACACATGGTCCTCAATCTCCCCCTTGATGAGTGCATTGACAACACACACATAATTCAGGATATGAAAAAGGGAAACAGAAAAAGAAAAGAAAAGAAGACTCAATCAAGTGACCAAAGCGAAGAACAAGCCGAAAACAAAGTCACTCGAAAGAGAAAGTCTCGGTCCCCTAAGACAAGGGCAACGGCTCAACACAACCGAGACAACGAGCTCCAAATGCCGACCCCTCAAGAAGAGGCAGAGCAAAGCACAAAAAAACAGGAACACAAGGAGCTCCCCCTGCAGAAATGCATACTCCCCCTGAACAAGTGCATACAAACTCAAGTTCTCCCCCTGAACTGAGTATCCCTCTCAATGCAAAGCAATGCATATAGACTGAATTGGACCAAAATCTCCCACTTGTTGCCAATGCATGAATCAAGGCACAAATGCAAAAGATACAACCTAGAGCTTCTCAAATATACAAAGAGCACTATAAAATGCTACACAAGGGCAAATGAGCAAGCAATATAGTCCAAGGTTCTGTACAAGCATTGCCAACAAGATTTCATAATTGTATAAGCATATGGTCAATTAGTTTCCAATTTCAACAAGTTTTTCAAAAGTTCATCACCTCATGAGCAAAATGACAATTTCAAGCCAAAATGAACTAGAACATGCAAAGATTATCCTACGTCACCAATTCTTAGTAAGAGATCATTGCAAACATCCAAAATCTAGTTCGTGTCATGTCAAAGCCACCGAGCCATGTGTCTACTTCTAAATAGAGATTTCTCTTGGTAGACAACATGCAACGATTTAGCACCCAATTTTTTTACATTTTGGCACAAATGACATGATCAACCAATTGGAGAGCATATTTTTCAATTTTTAGCACTTCCTTTTTAGATTTAAAACATGGTACATGAAATGCCTTTGCGGCAAAAAGAAGCTTATGCCTCTCCATGACATAGACAATGGGCTAAACATTTGCAATGATAGAATGATCTTTGACCCATTTAGCAAGAAGAAGTTACCCTAGAACAACCTAAGCATGAGAAAGCATTTAGGCTCGAAGTTACACATTTGCTCATGGGTGAGATCAAGTTTAGCATTTCAAAAACATTAGCAAGCTCATTATGAATATACAATGAAGCAATCAAGAGCTTAGCTAACCATCACCAAAAGACTATACACAAGTCCAGTAGCTCAAATGTAGCAAGTTATAGTGATCAATCCATATAGGAGAAGCTCAACCTAATATGCTTCAAAGTAAATATGTACATCAAACAATACAAAATATGTCACAATGCAAACTATATGACAAATGCAAGACATATGATACAAATGCAACAAGATGAGCATGATATACATATTATACAATGCAAACTATACATATGCTACAAAGTGAGCTCCAAAACCAACTCAGAAGGGAAAACACACCCCAAGCTCCCCTCGCAAACGGGCAAAAGTAGCTTGGTCAAGCGGTTTGGTGAGAATATCGGCTAGTTGGTTTTGGGTGGAGACATGGGATAGTTCAATGTGTCCTTTCTCAACATGGTCTCTCAAGAAATGGTACCTCACTTCTATATGTTTGGTTTTGGAATGAAGCACAGGATTTTTGGCAACACTTATGGCACTGGTGCTATCACATAGAAGTGGGACATGGGTATAACTCAAACCAAAGTCACTCAAGGTAGGAATCATCCAAAGAAGCTGAGAACAACAACTGGCTGTGGCTACATATTCGGCTTCGGTTGTAGACTGAGCAACACTTGACTGTTTGCGAGAGGACCAAGAAACCAAAGACGAACCCAGAAACTGACAAGTCCCAGAGGTGGACTTGCGATCCATCCTACACCCAGTAAAATCCGCATCAGAATATCCGCGGAGTGTGAGTGTGGAGGAGGCAGAGTACCACAAACCAAGCTCAGGAGTGAAACGAAGGTACCTCATGATTTTCTTCACAGCCTGGCGATGAGACGTCCTTGGCGAAGCTTGAAAGCGAGCGCACAGACACACGGCGAAGTGTATGTCCGGCCTCGTCGCAGTCAGGTACAAGAGTGAGCCAATCATGCTTCGGTATGTCTTCTGGTCCACTCCATCTTCATCCGCATCCAAAGATGTTATCGTCGACATGGGAGTGTACAACGGCTTTGCATCTGCCATCTCAAACTTCTTCAACAAATCTTTCGTGTACTTGGCTTGATGGACAAACGTCCCGTCCTTGACTTGCTTAATCTGTAGCCCGAGGAAGTATTGTAGTTTTCCCATCATCGACATCTCAAATTCCCTGCTCATATCTTCAGAAAACTTGGCAACAAGCACATTAGAAGAGCCACCAAAGATTATATCATCCACGTAAATCTGAACGATCAAGATATCTTTGCCAACATGAAGCAGGAACAGGGTCTTATCAACGGTGCCCATCACAAACCCCTTACTCAGCAAGAACCCTCTCAGCCTTCCATACCACGCTCTAGGTGCTTGCTTGAGGCCATATAGTGCTCGGTGGAGTTTGTACACTCAGTGGGGATATCTCTCACTCTCAAACCCAGGTGGTTGTCTCACATACACTTCTTCCTCTATCACCCCATTCAAAAAGGCACTCTTCACATCCATTTGGTGCAACTTGAACCCTTTAGCAACAGCAAATGCTAGAAGGATTCGAATTGCCTCCAAACGGGCAACAGGAGCAAATGTCTCCTCATAATCAATTCCCTCTTTTTGTGAAAAGCCCTGGGCAACCAACCTCGCTTTGTTTCTCACAACCTCACCACTCTCACCTTGTTTGTTCTTCTAAACCCACTTTGTTCCAATATGATGACAATTTGGTGGAGGCTCGACAAGTTCCCACACCTCATTCCTCTCAAAGTTCCCAAGCTCTTCGTGCATGGCATTGACCCAATTCGCATCAGATAAAACATGTCCAATATCTTTGGGCTCAAAGGAGGCAACAAATGCAGAATGAGCAAAGTTAGAATTGTTCCTTGACCTTGACCGTGTAGTACGTTCATCGATGTCTCCAATCATTCCTGAGGGTGGATGGCGAGCTTGAATGTGTCTTGGTGCCTCACGTGTTGAAATCGCCTCCCCCTCAACCGCTGCTTCCACTTGATCTCCATGTACTTGTGTTGATGTCAAAGTGGTGGATGGACCATCATCAACCGTAGTCGTCGTAGTGGAAGTAGTAGGTACAATCGCCATTGGAGGATCACCATCTCCATCATCATATTCATCATCCCCATCCTTATCTTCAAAGATCGTCTGTCCCATCTCTTCATCACCTGCACACTCAAAGACAGACGAGCTACATGGAATTGTCTCGTCGAATGTTACTTCGCAAGTCTCCATGATTTGGTTAGTGGCAAGATTGAGCACACGATATGCTCTAGAATGATTAGCATAACCAAAGAAGATACCATCATGAGACCGGGACTCGAACTTATCTAGATTACCCTTTTTGAGAATGAAGCACTTGCAACCGAAAACTCGAAAGTGACTAATCTTGGGGGTTCTCCCATGAAAGAGTTCGTAGCAAGTCTTCTTCTTGAACGCACGAAGGAAAATCCGATTAGACACATAGCACGCGGTGCTCACCGCCTCGGCCCAATACTTCCTAGGAGTCCTATGCTCATCGAGCATCGTCCTGTCCATAGTAAAAATGGCCCGATTCTTTCTCTCCACAACACCATTCTGACAAGCGACATAAGGCGAAGAAAACTGATGCTCAAGACCTAGATCACGGCAAAAGGTTTCAAATCGAGCGTTCTTAAACTCTGTGCCATTGTCACTGCGTATAGCTCGTATGGCATCACCATTTCGCTCATTTTTCAACCTCAAGATCAGATCTCGAACAAAACCAAACGTTTCATCCTTAGCCGCCAAGAAATACACCCAGGTATAGCGAGAATAGTCGTCCACAATCACAAGGACATACCACTTCCCACCGACTGAGCGAACGTGAGCTGGACCAACCAAGTCCATATGTAAAAGCTCCCTAGGACGCTCAGTCATCACATCGGTCAGAGGTGGGTGGGAAGTAGCGACCACCGTTTATCGTGAACACGAATCAGCAACAATATCTTGCTCAGAACTTTTTCAGCTTATTGCACCACCGTTTATCGTGAACACGAATCCTGATTGCGACTTTGAATTGTCTGAATCAGTTTGGAAACTAGCATCAGTTTAACCCATTACAATTAGCTCCTCCTCACCTCCATAGACTAGGAACACATCTTTAGTCTTTCTAAAGTACTTAAGAATGTTTTTTTACCGTTGTCCCGTGACTTTCACCTGGATTAGACGGGTGCCTGCTCGTAACACTTAGAGCATATGAGACATCTGGGCAAGTACTTATCATGGCGTACATGACAGATACAATTGCCGAAGCGTAGGTGACCTTACTCATGCACTCCTGCTCATCAACCATCGAAGGACGCTGAGTCTTGCTGAGGTGTACGCCAAGTGACATAGGCAAGAACCCTTTCTTGGACTTTTCCATGTCGAACCGATTCAGCACCTTGTCTATATAAGTATCTTTGCTGAATCCGATAAGCGTCCTCGATCTATCTCTATAGATCCTTATGCCAGAATGTATGCAACTTTTCCTATGTCCTTCATAGAAAAACTATTTTTCAGTGAAGTCTTAACATATTCTAGCATAGGAATCAACAATATGTCATCCACATACAAGATCAGAAATGCAACACATCTCTCACTTTCCTTCTTGTAAACACAAGCCTCTTCTTCATTCTGCCGGAAGCCAAACTCTTTGACTTCCTCATCAAAACGAAACTTCCAACGCCGAGACGCTTGCTTTAATCCATAGATGGATTTTTGAAGCTTGCATAATTTTCCAGCATTAGTTGGATCGACAAAACCATTGGGTTGTATCATGTATACATCCTCCTCTAGGTTCCCATTTAGGAAAGCTATTTTGACATCCATGTGTCATTTCTCATAATCAAAATACGCAGCTATTGCTAGAATGGTCCGAATAGATTTAAGCATCGCTACTGGAGATACAGACGGGGTTGGAAAAGTGTGATATACTGACCCAGTTCTAGACCCACGATCCGAACCCACAGGCCCTGTTTGGAACTATGGTGGGGAGAATCGCTTCTCCGATAAGCTGTATAGATATGGAAATAGCGCTTATTTGAGAAGCGGGTCTGAACCAGCTTCTGCGTTTTAGTACAAATGGGGGCGGTGGGGAGAAGCGTGGCCAAAAAAAGCCGCACAAAAGCGAGCCATTTGGTTCTAGTTTCAGGTTATTTTGGCCAAGCTGAAGTTAAGCTGTTCCAAACAGGGCCACAGTCTTAGCACCACAACCCGGTAACACGACACACGTATCCGGCTACAGATCCGCACGATCACGTGACTTTAGTATGGAATATGATGGAACACTTTACTTTAGAGGACATCTCTGTGTGCCATAGAACTCTGCTATGAGGATGGAGATTTTGAGGGAAGCTCATTGTACTCCATATACAGTGCATCCAGGTATTAGGACTCAAAGTAGAGCTCCTGGTGGAAGCGGATGAAGGTTGATATTGCTAAATATGTGGCATCATGCGGTATTTGTCAGAAGGTTAAGTTTGAGCATCAAAGGCCTTCACGGTTACTAAAACCATTTTAGACGCGTATGTGGAATTGGGAGCATAATGCCATGGATTTTTTAGTTGGATTACTGTAACACCCGTGCCCAAAATCTGTTTACGGCCAATGGAGGGGATATGGCATGGCCGTGGGAATGAGGGGAGATCATGTATATTTGTCAGTCGTGGTAAGCTGCCGATGGCATCAACCCTGAAGGAGGGGAGAATGTAATACCCCAACCCATTAGTATTTCGGTTTCGGCCCGTTCTTGGCCCATGTGTCCTGTTATGGTGAAATTAGTCCCACCTTGGTAGTCTAAATAGGTTCGGGCCTGTTTATAATCATTGTTGTTCCAAACATAGCACCTTGGGGTTAACCCTTTTAAACGAAGCAAGGACGAAAGTGTGAGAGAGGTGCTATGCGTAAGCGGGCTCGCCCCTTGAAAGGGTCGGGCCGTAAGCAGATTTTGGACACGGTGAGTTACAATTACCTAGTTTCCCATAATGAAGCAGATTTTTGAAGGATGCTATTTGGGTGGTGATTGATAGGCTCTCAAAGGTTGCTCGTTTTATTCCCATAAAAACTATAAATTCTTCTTCAGATTTGGTTCCCTTGTACAGCAAGGACGTGGTAAGGTTTCATGGTGTGCCTAAGTCCATTGTTTCTAACTTTGTATCAAACTTTTCGACACCATTATAAAGAGTGTTTTGGGTACTTGAGTTGTTCTTAGCACCGCTTTCTACCCACAGATAAATGCTCAGTCAAAGCATACTATTCAGACCTTAGAAGACTTGTTGCTTTCTAGTGTGCTCTCTTGGTAGGGTAGCTGGGAGGATCACTTGCCGCTGGCAAAGTTGCCTTATACCAATAGTTTTCAAGCAAGTATTAAAATGGCTCCATATGAAACATTCAATGGCCGCAGATGTACTACCCCTTGTTGGCGGTCGTTACAGCCCAAATTCGACCACCAATACTCGAGAATAAATGAGGTTTTATGCAACATTCCACGAGTTTTGGTGAGTGTCACTTGTGCAGGTACAGCTACGACAAATATGCACTATTAGGGCCAAAAATGACCGAATCGGCCGAACGACTCCGTTCGGCCGGTTACCCCCCTTAGCCGTACAAGTCACCAGGAGCCGTCCACGTCAACGATGACCAAGCAACCACATCACGCGCCACGTGGACGACCGCCAACACATCCCGAAGCACCGACACGTCATCCTGGGCTGAATCAACTCAAACCCAAGCAGCAGAGGCCGGCCCAGGGACACCCAGGACCAAAGGCGGTGCTGGGGGGGGCTGCCACGGGCTAGGGCTGGTTCGGCCGAACCAGGCCCTTCGGCCGAACCGCCCCCAGCACGTGGAACCGACAACAGGGCGAGATCAAGGCCGTAGGTGTTCATGACGGTGGATCCTACGTTCGACCGAACCCCCTGGTTCGGCCGAACCGCCTCTCTTCGCCCGAATCAAGGAGGGAGATTCCCTAGCTGCCTTGGCGGTTACCCAAGCTCAACCTTCATTGCAAGCTATAAATAGAGGAGTATCACTCACTTGTAAACACACACCAAGCCAAGGAGCTCTCTCATTCCACTTGTTCTAGTAGAGTTAGGATAGTTTAGTTGGGAGTTAGAGTTGAGTCGAGCTGTGCCTCGGAGGTTCCGAAGTCGTCTTCAGAAGCTCTGGTATAAGCTCTTGTATCTTTTACATTTCCTTTTTTAAGACTTTGAGTTATCAATGTAGTTATCTTTGTCTTCTTGCCTTTGTCATTTATAGCTTGCTTCTACTTTATTCTAGTTGCATCTATATCTTGTTTAGACTATAGTCGGTTATAGTTCTAGTGTTTGTAGTTCTTGTTTAAGTCTTTGTCTTGGCTAGTTCTTCGATCTTGCTTGATACTGGAGGTGAATTGTCACCAAGAGTATTGACAAGGTTGCTTGCTCTTGCTAGCAGAGTAAGTAGTTATTGACTAGTGTAGGAGTGGTTCCTAGACTAGCCAGTGGCCTTAGATTATTCCCGTCACAACGGAGGTGGTAGCCGTGAGGTGGTGACAGCCCTTTCGGTCATCGTAGCCCATCACGTTAGTTCCGGTCCGTAGGATCCCCCAGTTGGGAATTGGTGGCCCCCTTCTCATCCCTTTTTGTGTGTCACGGGTTCCCTTGTCCCGAAGCTAAGACAATAGGAGTTAACCCAGATCTCCTAGTGCTGGCTCTGTAGCCGCTGTATCTCTAAGCTAGAGTGACATAGGTAGATAAAGTATCCAGGAGTCCTCTATCTCTTCTCGTTGTCCTCCCAGCTATCTATCTCTTCTCTCCCTTACCTGAGTATCCCTTGAGCTGTGTGTCCGGTATATCCACTCCTATCCAATACCGTTATCCTCTGTCTTGTCTAGTCGTGTACGCTTCTCTGATAGTCTCGAATATCTGTTCACTAGTATTCTTGCCAAAGCTTCCCTGCGGAAATATAAATTACGATACCTCGGGATACTCCCAGGTGAAGTGCTACAGCGGTGATTCTGTGCGCTTGAAGAATATTTATATATTTTACTAAGCCATAAGGAAAACCACTGGAACACTCCTTACCCCAGTACCAGGATTCTCAATTCTGATATTGGATCGTAAGAAGTGCCAACCCTCTATGTTGGGATGTTGTTATTGGGAGATCATTAGTTGGTCTGCATTGGGTACAGGAGACTCGTGATAAGGTACGTGACATCCGTTAGAACTTGTTGACTGCTCAGAGTCGGCAGAAAAGCTATGCAGATGTTAGACGAAGGGACTAGAGTTTGCAGTTGGTGATGAGGTTCTTCTCAAGGTGTCACCAACAAAAGGCATTGTTGGTTTTGGAACCAAAGGGAACTTCAGCCCAAGTTTTTGAAAGTGGATGTGCTAATGTACTCTGATTACCTTCAAAGAGGTAAGACCCCGAGTGAATCACAACATTCATATTTATAATATAAGATATTATTTAATAAATATTAAAGGCAATATATCCTATGCAAACCAGCTTCGTGTGCAAACTATGCAAACTCATCCGCTAGATCCCCATCCGATGGCCACGTAGAGAGGTGGGAAATTTAAATACTTAAATCCTCCCACCATTAGCTTTCCTAATCACAATTTGTCTAAAACCCCTTCTAACGGGTTAGGAAAGGAGGGCATGCCGTGTCCCCTCACAAGTCGCGACCATGGAAAGGCGAATCGTTGCTGCCGTCCTCGGATTTGACGCGGACTGGGAGGCCGCCGCCGCCCCGGCATCAGCTTCTTCGCTGCCCTTAGACAACTTATTTTTCTGCTCTAAAACTGCTGATCCCACTGCAAAATTTCACTAACTCTTTCATGGCCCATGCGGCAAGAGTCCTGGAGAAGCTCGGGCTAGAGGACTGCTTGGAAGGCATCATCTGCTTCGAGACCCTGAACCCGTCAACCAAACAAGATGCCAATGAACAGAAGAATGCAAATGAAGCTGGCTATGAAGATCCTACCCCTCCTCGTAGAGGGATCCTGTGAAAGCCCTCTCTGGAGTCCATGGAAGCTTTCATCGAGATCACCAAGCTCGACGCCAAGAGAACGGTGATTGATCAAGCTACGAACATACA
This sequence comes from Echinochloa phyllopogon, assembly GCA_033239725.1. Lineage (NCBI taxonomy): Eukaryota > Viridiplantae > Streptophyta > Magnoliopsida > Poales > Poaceae > Echinochloa > Echinochloa phyllopogon. The sequence goes on along the minus strand of BTCW01000008.1, from coordinate 32,376,057 downwards.
CCAATTTTCTTTCCTATTTATTTCTCCTATCTATTGCGACAATCGTGAGACTCAAGATCTCTCTCTGCGTTCATCTCCGTGGAAAGGCAACGAAGCAAACACGTCACCGAGTCAAGTGCAAAGGTAGCGAAGGAGCTGATGGCGGGGTGGCGGCGGCGTCGAGTCCCAGTCCGCGTCGAATCCAATGGCATCGTCGAGCCTTTATACGGTCACGACTCACGAGCGGAAATGGCGCGCCCTCCGTTCCTGACCCGTTAGGAGGGGTTTTTACATAAATTGTGATTAGAAAAGCTAATGATGGGAGGGTTTAAGTGCTAAAATTTTCCACCTCTCTATGTGGCCTCGGATGGGGATCCAACGGATGTGGTGAGAGTTTGCATAGTTTGCACACGAAGCTGGATTGCATAGGATACGTTGCCAATATTAAAACTGAACAAATCACAAAATTCATATAACCAACGCCCATTTCATCATAAAACCGCCCCACGCTCACCCCTCACGCCGAGCAACCTTCGACGCGTGAAACGAACCGAATTCTCAACGACGAGAATCCGACTCTCTGTACCCTCGAGATAGTCCCAGGAATAGCAGCTATCTCGTACAGAACTCATCTCAGTCGAATATGACATCCATACAATGATAAAAGATTCAGTACATGACATATATAAAACATAGCGTCTGGTACAAGCCCTCTGGGCTAAATCGACAATAAGAAACAACTGCACAGCGGTAGCTAGATCATCAGGGACCACTCCTCCACAGGCATCCTTGAGCGTAGCGCGCACCCTTCAATCGTACCACCCGTCCTGGTTGAACTCGTGGTCGGGGTCTTCACCTGAGAACCCAAAGTCTATCCCCAAGGAAATGGGACAGGTCCACGTCACCAACCATAATATGAAGCAAGCTTTAGTGTGGCCTATTCTAAGGTATAGAAATAATCAAGGTTTGAGCCAGGGTTTTCTTATGCGAGCAGCAGCAATAACCCAAATTCATCTCATCACCAACTCCTTCCCTCACACGCACATCCACTCCCCAAATCCAACCATCAGCCTCACATTCCCATCGGGCTCGTCCTGCCACAGCAGGTTCCCGCAAACATCATCCACCAATGCCTTTCGCTCTCTAGTCGACTCGGTGAGCTCCCTCCCCACCTTGTCTCATCAGCAACGCTGGACCAATCTCTCATAACCCAAATCAAAGAATGAGGTAAGAAAGCAGATTCCCATGCTAGTCGGAACTTATCAGAAGCGGGTCGTCCGTAACCGTGGACACGGCTATACGTATAGTTTACACTTTGCAGAGGTGGCACTCCAGGAATCCATCCGGGCTGCAAGGCTAGTCCGCAACCAACCTGAGACACAGCCCACAACAAAGACCCTAAACAGTAACGACGCCAATCCTGTCTCCCTGGGCTTGGGAAACATCTGATCTAACATCTGCCCCAGGGATGTGAAACCTTCCCACCGGGGCCAGTCGGGGGCCGTGGTAAATCAGGGAGATTACGCCGCAACGAGTCTCCCTTACACATATCAAGCTCGATTCTCCTACAGTCTCGGCGCCGCACTAGAGTAGGCTTGCTGGAACCCTCCCCATACTGGGTAGATGGTGAGCACGGTATTCCCACGTCCAAAGGTGGAACTCGACTCGGTCCTTAATTGTCGGTAAAGCGAGTATCAGCGTCATAAGCGATCCGCCGCAACGGTCCGCAATCGGCACCCATAACAGGTATTGCCGCCCAAACTCCTCAAGTAACCCAAGTATCCAACAACCATGTACCCGCAACAGGTACCCCGTAGGGACTGCCCGAGTGCAGTCCCCAAGCACCCCGATCAATCGATCGAGTTGTTATTACTCACTTACACCGCCTAGCTCCACTACTCCTCCCATACCACCCACAACTCACGCCAAGAGGTTCAAATCACAACCAACCCAACACATGCATAGCATAGCATATTCCATAAAGTGAGTAGTAGGTAGCAAGGTAACAGGATATTAACAAAGGCAGTGCGGGTTTATCATGCGAGTAAAGTAAAGCGCTAGCATACTAGTTGCATGTCTAATAGGTATTTCAGAGATTGGTCGGGTGTGAACCTGGGCAAAAGTCTTCGTCTTCGTCAAAGCAGTTGTCGTAGTGGTCTGGCTCCTCCTGACTCTCCGGAACTCCTAGGGTCGCGAAAAACAAAATAAGACGCGACTACTAGCAAGGAATCACCAAGACAGCGATGAAAGAAGTCCCAAAGAACACCAAACTCTACACTAACGCGTAGGTCATGATTTTAGAAAAATATAGAAACTGGTTTCATATTTTTCTGAGCTACGGTTGATTTATTATTAATTTTACATGTTTAAATCATTTTCTGAAAATATTAAATAATTTCCGAAAAAGAAAACAGACAGAAATTAGTCTGCTGACGTCAGCATGACGTCATGCTGACGTCAGCAGTGGGGTCCGCCTAGGATGACGTCAGCAGTGGGCCCTGCTGACGTCAGCGTTGACTGGTCAACGGTCAACGGTCAACGGTCAGCTCTGGTCAGTGGGCCCCAGCGGTCAGTGACACACAGTGTATGACATGTGGGCCCCAAGCGTCAGCGCAGTTATTCGAAAAAAGAAAAAGAAGAAAGCGCTGCTGGGCCGGAATTGGGCCGAATGGAAAGTCCAGGGGGGGTGAACTGGACTTTAGCGCGAACTTTAGGCGCACGAAGGGGACGCGGCTGGATCTGGCGCTGTGGACTTGGTCCACCATGCGCCGTGCGGGTGGTTCACGTGCACCGAGTGCACGGGATCAAATTGTGGCCGACTCAGGATTCTCTGCGGGCGCTCGTGTGGCGTGTTGGTGTGGTCCACGGTGTGGCCCGGCCACGGCGCGACGCGGCGCACACGCGGCGCGCACTGGCGCGCGGCCAGCGGCTTCGGTCGACGGCGGCGATGGCCGAAGATGGCTCGGCTCGGTCCTAGAAGCGGTGGAAAAGCTCGGCTAGGTGCTCGCGGCCACGTCCGGCGAGAAAAAGGTGGGGGCTCGGCTGCGGCTTGGGCTCCCCGACGCGAGCGGTGGCGACGCGACCATGGCGCCACGGCGGCTGGCGACGTGCGGGTGGAGGTGGCTTGGGAACGGCTCGGCTGCGAGGGCTCGCGCACGCGCGACACCAGCGTGTGCTGGAACACGACGTCGCGGCCTCTGCGGGTGTGCACGTGCGCGGGCACACGGTTGCCCGTGGCCGCGACACGGCCTCGGCGTGCACGCGCGGCGAGCGGAGCTTGGCCACGGCGGCCTTGGCTGCGGTTCGAGGCGTCGGCGGTTTGCGGGTGCGACAACGGCGCGACGAGATCCTGCACAAGTCATGGCCACGACTCGAAGGTTGGGTCCCAGAGGCGGTTTGGCGACGGCGAGCGCAAGGAGCGGCGGCGCTCGGCCGGAGACAGGGAAGAAAGGGGGTCTCCGCGGGTGGCTCACCTAGGGGCACGTAGGCGATCGCTGCAGCTCGGGGTAGACTCGACACTGCCTGGTGAAGCTCCGGCGTCCATGATCGCCTCTGGTCCAGCTCCTCCTTGGCGCCTCCTCATTCGGCGGCGATGGCGGCTTCGGCTTGGCGATGAGGGCGGTGCTCCGGCTCCCTCTTCCTCTTCTCCGGTGCTCCACCACCTTCCCCAACACCCTCGACTGCTCCCTCTCCTCTCACCCACTCGGATCGCAGGCTGGAATACCCCAATGGGGCTGCGGCGGCGCTGGAAGGGAAAGGATGGCGCCGAGGGGGTGTTATAGGGCGGCGGCTGCTAGGGTTCGGTCACGGACGGCGAGATGGCTTGGCGAGCCCGCTCGGGCCACGCGTCGCAATCGCGACGGGCCGCGATAAGGGGCGATGGGACCGGCTCGGTCACGGACGCGGCGGCAGAGAGAGCAGAGCGGCCGCGCGCGAGGAAGAAGGGGAGGAAGGGGAAAGCTGACATGCGGGCCCCGCACGTCAGTGGCTGCGGCGGAGGGTGGACGAGGGGTCGACGCGGTGGCTCGGCTGGGCCGAAGCTGGGCCGCAAGGCCGGCTGGGCCGGTTGGCAGGCTGGCTCGGGAAAGGAAGTTCGAGGGTGGTTTATGGACTTTGGCTACGGGTTTCGGCCCAACAGGGTTAGGTAGGGTTTGAATTAGTTTAGTTAGTATTTGTTTGAATTCAAATCTAGAATTTGAATTCAAACACAACCAAAAATCCAATAAAACCAAATTAACTCCAAATCACATCTATTTGGTCCTTAGCACTTCAAATTATTTTTAATTTGAATTTAAATTGCCTAAGAATTTAGGGAGCAAATAGAAGACACTCTTATATGTTTGTTGTCTTGCACAAAATTCACCCAAAATTTTTAATTCACCTTTTTGCATTCAACAAATCCTAAGGGAATTTTTAGGGTTGTCACAGTCTCCCCCCTCACAAGAGTCTCGTCCTCGAGATTTGTGGTTACCTATGGTTTAAACAAGTGGGGGTATCTCTCTTTTAGTACTGACTCCTTCTCCCATGTAGCCTCCCTTTCGGAATGATTGCTCCATTGCACTTTGCAAAACGAAATAGTTGTGTTTCTGGTCTCTTTAACTGCTCTGTCTAGTATCCTCTCTGGGTACTCCAGGGTGTCCTGTAGGTCCAATGCCTCTGTCTTGACCTCATGTTCTGGTACTCTTAGACACTTTCTCAGCTGGGATACATGGAACACTGGGTGTACTCCAGCTAGGTCCTCTGGTAGGTCTAGCTTGTAGGCTAGCTTTCCTATTCTCTCCAGTATCTGATACGGTCCCACAAAACGGGGTGCTAGCTTCCCTTTCACCTGGAATCTCTTATGCCCTCTGAGGGGTGACACTTTTAGGTAGACAAGGTCCCCTACTTTGAACTCTAGATCTCGTCTCCTCTTATCCGCATAGCTCTTTTGTCGGCTCTGAGCTGCCTTCAGGTGCTCTCGGATCTTGGCCACATTTTCTTCTGCCTCTACAATCATGTCAGGTCCAAAGAATGTTCGTTCTCCCACCTCTGACCACATTAGAGTCGTTCTGCATTTTCTGTCATATAAAGCCTCAAAGGGGGACATCTGCAGGCTGGCCTGGTAGCTGTTGTTGTAGGAAAATTCTGCATAAGATAGACTCTTCTCCCAGTCTGTGCTGTAAGCTAGAACACATGCCCTCAACAAGTCTTCAAGAATTTGGTTCACTCTTTCGGTCTGCCCATCTGTCTGAGGGTGGTAAGCTGTGCTATACTCCAAGGTTGTCCCGATGGCTTGATGTAGGTTTTTCCAGAACTGAGCTGTGAATTGTGGTCCTCTGTCTGACACAATACTTCTTGGTGCCCCATGCAGCTTAAGAATGTTGTCTATATATAGCTCTGCTAGTTTGCTTACTGGGTATGTGTTTTTTACTGGTATGAAGTGGGCTACCTTTGTCAGCCGATCAACTATGACCCAAACGGCATCATTCCCTTTCTGAGTGCGGGGTAGGCCAACCACGAAGTCCATGCTGATATCTTCCCACTTTCACATTGGAATTTCCAGTGGTTTCAGCAGTCCTGCTGGCCTTTGATGTTCTGCCTTGATTCTTCGACACGAGTCGCACTTGGCTACATACTCTGCTATGTCCTCTCTCATTTTCTTCCACCAGAACTTATCCTTCAAATCTTGATACATCTTGGTGCATCCTGGGTGTATCGAGTACTTGGACTCGTGAGCCACTGAGAGAATTGTTCTCCTGATTTCCTTGTCCTGCGGTACACAAATACGGTCTTTCAGCCATACTGTCCCTGCTTCATCTACTCGGAAGTCAGGTGCCACTCCTCGCTGGATATCCTCTTTTACCTCTTGGATTTCTGGACACTTTCCTTGAGCTTCTTTGATTCGGTCTTCTAGGTTGTACTTCACCCTCATTTCCTGGGGTTTTCCTTCTTCTACTAGCTCAAGTTTCAGCATGTACAATTCCCTTGCTAGTTCTGGTTGACTTTCTTCTATCATCAAATTGTTGCAATAACTCTTTCGGCTCAAGGCATCTGCCACTACGTTGGCTTTGCTAGGATGGTAGTGTATATCCAAGTCGTAATCTTTGATCACTTCTAACCACCTTCTCTGCCTCATGTTCAGTTCTGATTGTGTAAAGAAATACTTCAAGCTTTTGTGATCCATGTAGATATCGCACTTGTTGCCAATCAGGTAGTGCCTCCAGATCTTCAATGCATGTACCACTGCTGCCAGTTCTAAATCATGTGTGGGGTAGTTTCCCTCATGTTTCCTCAGCTGCCTTGATGCATAAGCAACAACCTTGCCCTCTTGCATAAGAACACATCCCAAACCTTGTCTCGAAGCATCGCAATAGACTACGAAATCCTTGCGAATATCTGGCAGGGTCAATAATGGCGTTGTAGTGAGTTTGTGCTTGAGCTCTTGGAAACTTCTTTCACACTTGTCTGTCCACTCGAACGGGACATTGTTCTTGAGTAGTTCGGTCATTGGCTTGGCAATCTTGGAGAAGTTCTCAATGAACCTTCTGTAGTAACCTGACAAACCCAGAAAGCTTCGGATTTCCGTGACACTCTTCGGCTGCTTCCATTCCGCTACTGCCTCAATCTTTTCTGGGTCTACTGCTACGCCCTCAGCCGTCAGTACGTGACCCAAAAAGGCTACTTTCTCCAGCCAAAATTCACACTTGCTGAACTTCCCGTAGAGTTGATGCTGCCTCAGCTTCTCCAGTACAATCCTTAGATGCTCCTCATGTCCTTCGGCTGTTTCTGAGTAGACCAGTATGTCATCAATGAACACCACCACGAACTTGTCTAGTTCCTCCATGAATACCTTGTTCATCATGTTCATGAAGTAAGCGGGTGCGTTGGTCAAACCGAAGGACACCACGGTGAACTCGTACTGCCCGTACCGAGTCACAAAGGCTGTCTTAGGAATGTCGCCTTCTCTAATCTTCATCTGGTGGTATCCCGATCTCAGATCAATCTTACTAAAGTACTTGGCTTTCTTCAACTGATCTAGCAAGTCATCAATCCGCGGCAATGGGTACTTGTTCTTGATCGTCACTGCGTTCAGGGATCGATAGTCTACGCACATGCGCATTGACCCATCTTTCTTCTTCACAAACAACACTGGCGATCCCCATGGGGATGCACTTGGTCGAATCACCCCGCTTTCAAGCATCTCTTTCAGCTGCTTCTTGAGTTCCTCCAGCTCTTCCACTGACATTCTGTATGGTCTCTTGGCAATGGGTCCTGTGCCTGGTTGCAGCTCGATTATGAACTCTACGTCTCGGTCAGGAGGTAATCCTGGTAGCTCTTCGGGAAACACGTCAGGGTACTCACATACTACAGGCACTTCTTCGATCGTCTGTTTCTCGATAGAGTATATCAATTGTCTCAGAATACATGTTCTGGACCCTTTCCCTGTTCTTCTTCTTTGTGGCTCTACTGTTACTCTGACTCCGCTAGGGTGTGTCAACTCAACTGTTCTGGGCGAGCAACTGATTACCCCTTTGTGCTCTATAAGCCAATCCATTCCTAGTATCACGTCAATTCCGTCTGACTTCAGGACTGTCAGGTCTCCTACGAACTCCTGCCCACCTATCATTAGACTAACTGCTGGGCACTCTAAGGTACACCTAAGCTCTCCTAAGGGAGAAGTAGTGACTATAGGTCTATCCTTAGGTATTGTCGGGGGTGACTGCTCTTTCACAAACTTTGTCGAGATATAAGATCCAGTTGCTCCAGAGTCAAACAGTATCAAAGCTGGAATGTCATTTACTAAAAACTCAGCGAGCACAACGTCGGGAGCGTCCTCGGCTTCTTCCTCTGTCAGGTGGTTGAGGCGTCCCCTCTGCGTTGTTGCTGGCTGCCTGTCCTGTCCTCCAGGTGCCGGTGCCTTGGTTGGGGTTTGTTTGTTCTTCTTCTCCGGACAGTCAAAGGACTTGTGACCGGGCTTCCCACAAGCAAAGAAGACTACTAAGGTCCCTCCACCAATTCTGGGCGTGTTGTTTGGCTTCCAGTTGGGGTTTCCCTGACCTGAGTAGCTGTTGTTTCTGTTGCCAAAACTGCTGTAATTGTTGCCTCTGCTGCCAAAGCTGTTGCTGTTACTGCCTCGGTTACCCTGGTTGCTGTGTCTGTTGAACCCTGAGCTTCCTTGGTTGTTGCTCTACTGAAAGCCTCTCCTGAGCATGTTGCTCTGGCCACTCCTCGGCCTCTGACTCAGTCTGTGGTTGTGCAATTGTTCAGCCTTTCTTTTCTTCTCTCGCCAAGTATCTTCAAGACCCACTCTTTCCTTCTCAACTGCGATAGCCCTGTCAATCAGCTCTTTGAGTGACCTGTGTGAACTCGCTGCGAGTGCTGTCCTCAGACCTCTGTGCAAGCCGCGCTGGAACCAAAACTGTTTCTTCTTTTCAGTGTTGACATCTTCAGGAGCGTACCTCGACATCTTAGCAAAGTGTCGAGCATACTCAGCTACAGACAAACCACCTTGGGTCATTGTCCTGAACTCCATTGCCTTGTGCACCATGACTTGTTCTGGGATGTGGAACTCTTTGAAAGCTTCACAAAACTCTAGCCATGTGATCTGAGCAGGGTTCGCGTGAGAGTCACAGTAGCTCTCCCACCACGCCTTCGCTGTGCCTTCAAGCTAGTGCGCCGCAAGGGCCACACATTCCTCTTCAGTGTAGTCTGTCAGGTCCAGCTTCGTCTTGATGGTACGCAGCCAGTCGTGCGCGTCGAGTGGCTCGTCCGAGTAGTCGAAGGTGGGTGCTTTCAGCCTGATGAACCTTTCAATCTTCCTTTGTAGGTCTTCCTCACGGTGTCCCTGACGGTTCTGGTTCTGGTTTCCCTATATCTGTTGCATAGCTTGCATCATCTGAGTGTTGGCATGTGCCATCTGTTGCATCAGCTGTGTTTGAGTAGTCATTACTTCTACCAAGTTAGGCGGTGGCGGTGGTTGCTGGTTGTTCTGCTGGTTCTGCTGAGGCTCCACTGCTGGCTCTTCCATCTCCACTTCTTGTCCTCCACCTGGTGCGTTGTACTCGGGCTGGAGCACGCCTACTGTGCGTCCACGGCCCCTGCCTCTAACTGCAGCTGTTGCTCTTCCGCGACCACGACCTCTGCCACGTCCTCTGCCCCTAGCTGCCACTGCTGCCTCTTCTTGCTCAGCTTCCTCAAAACGTGCAAGCAATCGGTTGGATCTTCGGATCGACATCTTGCTGTATTTTTCATAGAGCAGATATAGTGGCGGTCGGTAATGATTAGGTTAGCGTAACTAGAGTAGGAGCTGCACACATGAAATAGACTCAACACTAAAGTACACTCAAGATGAACATCAATAAAACTGCAAGAACAGCCACAAAGATCGATCATTCATAACAGCATTACACCCTAGACATGAGTACTATCCCGAGGCCAGCTCGTGGAACCTTGAGGATTAGTACATCTAAGCGGATGCTATATCGTGGCTGAGCCAAAAGGTGGTCATGATCTACTAAGTCTAAACATCTACCCATGAAGATAGATACAAGTCTCATCACTACTGCTGACACCTGCTGATACTGCCTACTGCATCCATCTCATGCTGCTGAAAGTGCCTGTGAGGCGCGCTGCCAACCTCATAGCCTCAGTCTCTGTCTGCTGCTTGATCACTGTCTGTCGTCGTGGAGAGTGTCCGTGAGGCGCGCTGCCAACCTCACTGTGTCCACCTCAGGTCTTGCCAACTGCTGCTCTAGGTGCGCTAGTTCTTATCTCAGTCTTGTCATCTCGGGAGTAAGGGTTCGAGCCTCAGGTAGTGGTATCGGCTCAACCTGGCTTGGTGAGACCCTGTAGTGCTCTGTTCTGGGTTCAACTCTGCGTTCCTCTAGAAGTCCTTGGTTCACTGTGATCACCTCTACTACCCTCTTCCTATCTGACCTTACCCAACTACTAAGGGTCCTTCGAGCTTCATCCTTTGCCATAATCTGTTGAAGACTCAAGTACTTCATCAGTTGGTAGTTTCACCCACTCTTCTCCTTGTAGCTATCCACCTCTTCCTGAAGTTCTGAGTTGTGACTGTCCAACCAATATACTTCTTCATTTAGTTCTTCTATCTCTTCTTCCTTGGCTGCCAGTGCTTTGTCCTTTTCTGCGAGTTGATCTTCTAGACGGATATCTCGAGCATGGTGAGTTGCTCGGATCAGCCCTGCCAACTGCCTGTTGTTGCAAGCTTCGTACTCCAGGGCTCTGACTTTCCTTGCCTTAGCTTCGAGGCGCTTCTCAAGTAAGGCGATCCTGTTGTCCTTCTCCAGCAGCTGGATGTCTTGCTTCCATACCTTCTCTCTTAGCTTGGCAACTTTCTCTTCTAGGCCAATGTTTAAGTACTCCTGCTCGATCATGCACTGAACTGAGGTCCGCAGGGTCACGTTCCGCTCTCGGTCAGCTGCGTGAGCCTGCAAGCGGACTGCGTCTCTGTCAGCTGGATCTTCAAGAGCTCGCGGCAGGTACCAGAAATGGGTGTGGCTGAGCTGGTTCTGGTACACATGTGTGGCAAGTCGGAGTATCCTCATGGCTATAGTCTGCACTGCCCGACTGAAGGTGCTCTCGCTGGTAGCTGCCCGTAGCATCAGTGACCTTGGCCGTCCAGGGATATTGGGTACTTCCATCTGCAACCGGGTGTGCACTCCCTCGCCAGGGCCGTAGGTCCAGCCCTCGTAGAAGACGTTGTCCACGTCTATCCCCACTGTACGCAGCACCTCCCTCAGTAGCACTGCTAAGCCTCCACAGTCTGCACCAGTGGTCCTGATCTCCCGTCGTTCATCTGCTGGTCCTCTTGCTTCCATCTGCCAGACAATTAGTGGGTTGTTAGTAAGTTAGCAAGTTAGTAAGGTAAGGTAAGGGTAAAAGTTTTGTAAATAGTTGAGATGTACTTATATGTAGTTTTCAAATAGTCCAAGGGGTTTCATATACAGTAGAGGACTCAGTTAGAGCTTCTGTCCTAAGTTTCCGATCTAAGGGTTACGTGCTACGGTCAAGTATGGCTCTGATACCAACTGAAACGAACCGAATTCTCAACGACGAGAATCCGACTCCCTGTACCCTCGAGATAGTCTCAGGAATAGCAGCTATCTCGTACAGAACTCATCTCAGTCGAATATGACATCCATACAATGATAAAAGATTCAATACATGACATATATAAAACATAGCGTCTGGTACAAGCCCTCTGGGCTAAATCGACAATAAGAAACAACTGCGCAGCGGTAGCTAGATCATCAGGGACCACTCCTCCACAGGCATCCTTGAGCGTAGCGCGCACCCTTCAATCGTACCACCCGTCCTGGTTGAACTCGTGGTCGGGGTCTTCACCTGAGAACCCAAAGTCTGTCTCCAAGGAAATGGGACAGGTCCACGTCACCAACCATAATATGAAGCAAGCTTTAGTGTGGCCTATTCTAAGGTATAGAAATAATCAAGGTTTGAGCCAGGGTTTTCTTATGCGAGCAGCAGCAATAACCCAAATTCATCTCATCACCAACTCCTTCCCTCACACGCACATCCACTCCCCAAATCCAACCATCAGCCTCACATTCCCATCGGGCTCGTCCTGCCAAAGCAGGTAACCGCAAACATCATCCACCAACGCCTTTCGCTCTCTAGTCGACTCGGTGAGCTCCCTCCCCACCTTGTCTCATCAGCAACGCTGGACCAATCTCTCATAACCCAAATCAAAGAATGAGGTAAGAAAGCAGATTCCCATGCTAGTCGGAACTTATCAGAAGCGGGTTGTCCGTAACCGTGGACCTATACGTATAGTTTACACTTTGCAGAGGTGGCACTCCAGGAATCCATCCGGGCAGCCCAACCTGAGACACAGCCCACAACAAAGACCCTAAACAGTAACGACGCCAATCCTGTCTCCCTGGGCTCGGGAAACATCTGATCTAACATCTGCCCCAGGGATATGAAACCTTCCCACCGGGGCCAGTCGGGGGCCGTGGTAAATCAGGGAGATTACGCCGCAACGAGTCCCCCTTACACATATCAAGCTCGATTCTCCTACATTCTCGGCGCCGCACTAGAGTAGGCTTGCTGGAACCCTCCCCATACTGGGTAGATGGTGAGCACGGTATTCCCACGTCCAAAGGTGGAACTCGAGTATCAGCGTCACAAGCGATCCGCCGCAACGGTCCGCAATCGGCACCCATAACAGGTATTGCCGCCCAAACTCCTCAAGTAAACCAAGTATCCAACAACCATGTACCCGCAACAGGTACCCCGTAGGGACTGCCCGAGTGCAGTCCCCAAGCACCCCGATCAATCGATCGAGTTGTTATTACTCGCTTACACCGCCTAGCTGCACTACTCCTCCCATACCACCCACAACTCACGCCAAGAGGTTCAAATCACAACCAACCCAACACATGCATAGCATAGCATATTCCATAAAGTGAGTAGTAGGTAGCAAGGTAACAGGATATTAACAAAGGCAGTGCAGGTTTATCATGCGAGTAAAGTAAAGCGCTAGCATACTAGTTGCATGTCTAATAGGTATTTCAGAGATTGGTCGGGCGTGAACCTGGGCAAAAGTCTTCGTCTTCGTCAAAGCAGTTGTCGTAGTGGTCTGGCTCTTCCTGACTCTCCGGAACTCCTAGGGTCGCGAAAAATAAAATAAGACGCGACTACTAGAAAGGAATCACCAAGACAGCGATTAAATAAGTCCCAAAGAACACCTAACTCTACACTAACGCGTAGGTCATGATTTTAGAAAAATATAGAAACTGGTTTCATATTTTTCTGAGCTACGGTTGATTTATTATTAATTTTACATGTTTAAATCATTTTCTGAAAATATTAAATAATTTCCGAAAAAGAAAACAGACAGAAATTAGTCTGCTGACGTCAGCATGACGTCATGCTGACGTCAGCAGTGGGGTTCGCCTAGGATGACGTCAGCAGTGGGCCCTGCTGACGTCAGCGTTGACTGGTCAACGGTCAACGGGTCAACGGTCAGGGGTCAACGGTCAACGGTCAGCTCTGGTCAGTGGGCCCTAGCGGTCAGTGACACACAGTGTATGACATGTGGGCCCTAAGCGTCAGCGCAGTTATTCGAAAAAAGAAAAAGAAGAAAGCGCTGCTGGGCCGGAATTGGGCCGAAAGGAAAGTCCAGGGGGGTGAACTGGACTTTAGCGCGAACTTTAGACCCACGAAGGGGACGCGGCTGGATCTGGCGCTGTGGACTTGGTCCACCGTGCGCCGTGCGGGTGGTTCACGTGCACCGGGTGCACGGGATCAAATTGTGGCCGACTCAGGATTCTCTGCGGGCGCTCGTGTGGCGTGTTGGTGTGGTCCACGGTGTGGCCCGGCCACGGCGCGACGCGGCGCACACGCGACGCGCACTGGCGCGCGGCCAACGGCTTCGGTCGACGGCGGCGATGGCCGAAGATGGCTCGGCTCGGTCCTAGAAGCGGTGGAAAAGCTCGGCTAGGTGCTCGCGGCCACGTCCGGCAAGAAAAAGGTGGGGGCTCGGCTGCGGCTTGGGCTCCCCGACGCGAGCGGCGGCGACGCGACCATGGCGCCACGGCGGCCGGCGACGTGCGGGTGGAGGTGGCTTGGGAACGGCTCGGCTGCGAGGGCTCGCGCACGCGCGACACCAGCGTGTGCTGGAACGCGACGTCGCGGCCTCTGCGGGGGTGCGCGTGCGCGGGCACACGGTTGCCCGTGGCCGCGACACGACCTCGGCGTGCGCGCGCGGCGAGCGGAGCTCGGCCACGGCGGCCTTGGCTGCGGTTCGAGGCGTCGGCGGTTTGCGGGTGCGACAGCGGCGCGACGAGATCCTGCACAAGACATGGCCACGACTCGAAGGTCGGGTCCTAGAGGCGGTATGGCGACGGCGAGCGCAAGGAGCGGCGGCGCTCGGCCGGAGACAGGGAAGAAAGGGGGTCTCCGCGGGTGGCTCACCTAGGGGCACGTAGGCGATCGCTGCAGCTCGGGGTAGACTCGACGCTGCCTGGTGAAGCTCCGGCGTCCACGATCGCCTCTGGTCCAGCTCCTCCTTGGCGCCTCCTCGGTCGGCGGCGACGGCGGCTTCGGCTTGGCGACGAGGGCGGTGCTCCGGCTCCCTCTTCCTCTTCTCCGGTGCTCCACCACCTTCCCCAACACCCTCGACTGCTCCCTCTCCTCTCACCCTTTCGGATCGCAGGTTGGAATACGCCAATGGGGCTGCGGCGGCGCTAGAAGGGAAAGGATGGCGCCGAGGGGGTTTTATAGGGCGGCGGCTGCTAGGGTTCGGGCACGGACGGCGAGATGGCTTGGCGAGCCCGCTCGGGCCACGCGTCGCAATCGCGACGGGCCGCGAGAAGGGGCGATGGGACCGGCTCGGTCACGGACGCAGCGGTAGAGAGAGCAGAGCGGCCGCGCGCGAGGAAGAAGGGGAGGAAGGGGAAAGCTGACATGCGGGCCCCGGATGTCATTGGCTGCGGCGGAGGGTGGACGTGGGGTCGACGCGGTGGCTCGGCTGGGCCGAAGCTGGGCCGCAAGGCCGGCTGGGCCGGTTGGCAGGCTGGCTCGGGAAAGGAAGTTCAAGGGTGGTTTCTAGACTTTGGCTACGGGTTTCGGCCCAACAGGGTTAGGTAGGGTTTGAATTAGTTTAGTTAGTATTTGTTTGAATTCAAATCTAGAATTTGAATTCAAACACAACCAAAAATCCAATAAAACTAAATTAACTCCAAATCACATCTATTTGGTCATTAGCACTTCAAATTATTTTTAATTTGAATTTAAATTGCCTAAGAATTTAGGGAGCAAATAGAAGACACTCTTATATGTTTGTTGTCTTGCACAAAATTCACCAAAAAATTTTAATTCACCTTTTTGCATTCAACAAATCCTAAGGGAATTTTTAGCGTTGTTACACCGCGTCAGCGCCCTCACGCCCCGCACCCCTCACGGCTCATGCTGATGGACGGCACTGCAGACCGAGATCACCTACAGCTAGCTGGCCGTAGGGCTGCCGCCGCTGCACATGTCAGCCCGGCGGAGTCACACGGCTGCCCTCGCGTCCGACTCGCAGCGACGGCAATTTTTTTTCCTTTTTTTATCTGATCAATCCTCCCAGTTTCGCTAAGACGCATGCTTCTTCTTTTTCAGCTTACTAGGTGATACCCCGCGCGATGCCGCGGGAGTTTTTTTAATAATATTTTAAAGAAAAATTAATGTGATTGCATAGCAATATTTTTTCAAACGACGTTATATGAAATTTGAAAGTAGAAACACTAAGATGATTGCATGACAACATTCTTTTACAAACGATATTGTACATGAAAACATGTTCATTTTTGTCGAGAGAGAACAACTCTTAAATGATTGTTCGTCTATGTATTTTTACTATGTGAATTTTATAGCACTGTACTCGCAAAGTCCATTGATGCTATTGGTCATAGAAGATCGGTGGATGACATCTACTGTGCAAATTTTGTAGCATTATACTCGTAAAGACCATGGATGCTATTGGTCACAGAAGATCTCCGGATGATATAAATTTATGGTCCTAGTGGACGGTGTTTGATATAATAGGTTCTTGGATGACGTGGCTAGCTTGCATGTTGAGAGAAATAGTTAGTGGGTGTAGCTATATATGTTGTATAGATAGATAGATTCAATATGGAGTAAAAAAACGGCCATACGTCTCACGATGTTAGTGAGCATCAGGATGAATGAATGACCAACGAGTGATTTCTCAGCTTCTAATTCCCGCTCGTGGATCGATGAGGCGATAACTAACTGATCCAGCCCATCATCCACTGTACCATCTCAGCTCATTCACGTACAACTGCTTCCCTTTAGAAAGAAAAAAAAGAGTAAACCGCACCCACCATACAACATCTTGTATGATTGTATCATTTTAGTCCAACAACTAGCAAAATATGTAAATAGATACACAAACTTGTCAAATGTGTGCAAATACAGTCACATGTACGCGGAGTTGATGTATTTTGCCACTATGGCAGATGACATGGATGGTCTTATGCACATTACCTTATATTTTCGTCCTTCCTTATTACTTCTCATCTAAATTTAGACACATAGTGACTGCCAAATATGGCACAAGATTGTATGGAGAGTTGATCGTATGAAGGAAAGAAAAATAATTTTTATTGAGTTGATTGACTTGTCCGGCTCATATTGGACCCAGGTGCATGCAGCGTGTCTTGATTGCTTGCTTGCATGAAGAAAAACTGAAAGCAATAGAGGTGCAAGTAATAAAAAGAAGACACGTGCATGTATGCATACGGATCAAAGTTGTACTCGTCGTAGGATTAAAGAAAACAAGAGGCCTGCATACATCCGTGATGAAACCACATGTAAAAGTACTTGCTCAGCCTCTGAAGATTAAAATATTTCATCCAATCAAGTGTTTGGAAGAAGTTTACATGTACAAAACCGGCTATGTTACCTGCCATAATTGTAAAATACGTACGTATTGAGTACATGTGACCGTATATGCACATATTTAACAAGTTTGTGTATCTATTTGTATGATTTGCTACATGTTGGACCAAAATGAATGGTGGGTGTAATTTACTCAAAAAAAATCATGTACAACCACCGATACGGAGCCAACGTCACTGCACGCACGGCACGTCCATCACACCCACGTCTAATATTTTTACATTATTTTTTATTTTTTAGTTAATGAATATATTACCTTCCGAGAGGTAATATTTAGTGAGATCAACAGTCCATATTCATTTTAAAGTACCTTAGCAATTGCCATTTGAAAGATCAAGAACAGAAGATTGAGGCTGAGCCGGTGACTATTCAACCAGAGTGTCACTCAGTGTGTATTGGATTTCACTGAGTGTGTCATGCGGAATAGGACCATCAAGTATGTCAAAGTCCTATGGACTAATCAATTACAGCAAGAAGCCACATGGGAATTGGAGGCGCAAATCCTAGGAATATCCTAAGCTTTTTGGGTCTGGTAAGTAACTATCTATTGATATGTGGTTCCAATTACTTTCTATACGTTAGTGACTGAATTTGGGGATGAATTCTTTTAAGAAGGGGAGAATGTAACACCTAGTATACATAAAATGACCAAATATGCTTTATATGTTGGAAGACCTAAAGATGATAATTAAAAATTGACTTTTTGATCAATCACCCCGATGAACGATCTGAGGCTATAAATGCATAGATCTCGTCGAATACACTCTGTTTTACTACCCACATGTCTTATTTGGAATTTGGACCGTGAAATTACACTTGATGTTTTTTTTTGGAGGGTGTGCTACTAGCTGCGAATGGTGGGCTGCTGGGCCGAGTCCTTTTCATGTTTTTCTTCTTTTCTTTGTTTCCCTTCCCAGACCTCTCATTCTGACTCCCCTATGCCGCCACCCCCCTTTTGCCATGCATCAAAGAGCAAAAAGAGGGAGAAGACAGAGGAGAAGAAAGGGGAAATTAGGTCTTGTCATCATCGAGGGAAATTAGGTCTTGTCATCATCGATGGTTGTTATTCCTCCCCAACAATTGGTTGGGCTTCTATTCCCATCCCCTTGCTTCCCTCAATTGCAACATTTCTTCATTGTTCATTGTGGCGGTAGGAATCATCGTCAGGAACATCAACTTCGCCATTGCCCTTGTTGTTTCCAAGAGGAAACCCTTGGTGAGGCATGCCCATCTGTAGAATGTGGTTTTCCTCTGTTGTAATAAAAATGCTTGTTTAAGCTAGATGGTTTATATTTTCTTCCACATGTTGTGCTATGTATTTCTTTTCTTGTTGTTTATGTAGTGTGGTAACCCTCTAGAAATTTGTTGCTCGTTCTGGGGTGTTATAGTCAAGCAAACCAATTTTATATCGCCTATATAATTTGGAGGTTGGAAATGCCATGGTAATGTCAGGTCGGGGAATACGGGTAGGATGCTAAGAGGAGTATGATAATTAAATGGATTTGACCAGTTTTTTGTTTGGGGATGTCGGTGCTGGATTCCTACCTCGAATTTTAAGGACTGGTTCATCGACAAGTAAACCTAGCAAAACAGTGCCACCTCAAAGGTAGAGTGTGCAACCCTACCTCGAATTTACACTATAGGTCTAGGGATGAGTTCTTGAGGACGATGATGATTGTGTCCCCTAATCCTTCAGTTTGAGGTGGTGTATCCAGGTACAGCTGCCTATGGACATAGGGATCTGTTGCATTGAAGACCATGATATATTTATGTACTTTTATTTTACATCCACATGTCATTTTGTACTGAATTATAACAAATGTATAATAATATTGCCATGATTCACTAGTTGGGTCATAATTTGTATTAGTAAATTGATCATGACATACATGTGAACAATCAATTTTGTCTTTAAAAAACGGGTGTCATAGAACCCAACGATATACTTTTCATAATTTGTCCCGTTTAATGGATTGATACTAAATATAAAAACACATAAACACTAAGCTAAGTTAGTTGATTTTTTATTGTAAATTTGGATTACTAGTCGCCCGAATCCAAGAAAATTAATATAATAGAAATCAATTGTTTGAAGTTAGAGTGGTAATGTGCACGTACCCTAATATATTCCTACTTCCAGCAAAGAAATGAGCCGCAAAGCATAACATGAACATGACAAAAAAAATTATAAAATCTTGTTTATATTATTATAAATTATTATAAATGGAAATATCAATAATGCATCCTCTTTATAGATAAAGGGAAGTTCTATTTCATCTAGCCAATGAAAAAGCATCCCGGTCTCCTTGCCTTTCGACAAAGTTCGACCATTGATTATTACAAGGTTTTCTTAGGAGGTAGTAAATTCCCATCATAAATTAAAAGAAAATCAAATGCATCCTCTAGAAATGGTAAATATTGAAACTTCATGCCAATCGATTTTTCCATCTATTGACAAGTTGTTCACTTATGTTCCACACCTTCTTCGCGAGTTGTTCATCTTCTGCTAATGCCGAAGGGGTGGCCTCGTTGGAATCTTCAAAGTACTTCCCAGAAACGCCTTCAACATCAGGATGCAACGCTAGATAGCAAGTAGTAGCCGCTCCCTGTAATATTATTTAATAATTTAGATGCACATATATAGAATTCTTGAGACTGAAATGAATGTCAAAGCGAGTACGTGCAGTCACACCTGGGTAAAACATGTAAGAAGCATCTGCACACATAGACGTGTCAGGGTGTATAGTGATATTTTTTTAGCATGTCAAGAAGATTTAAGCCATGACAGCGCATGTAGATACTGTTTTCTCATACGTCTATGGTGGTACCTTTCTAGCGTGTTATGAAATATATGGACATATTTTATAAGGAAAAGTCCATTTTACTACCTTCACCAATCCAATTTATCCACTTAACCCCCTAAACAAAAGCAGCGCTCATTTTACGAATACAGTTACCAAAAACATTATTTTTGTGATTCGCTGTAGTTAGGATTTGGACGCATGATGGACCTCTTGACTTGTACCAAACTCACCTAAATAACTTACTCTGCTCACACACCATCTTTATATATTTATATAAGACTTTTAACAACGATTAGATTGTCCACATGACTTTAAATGTAAAGGTTTTTAACTACATTTTTGTAGATTGTTCTAATGAAAATTACTGCAATGCATAAGAGAGATGCATCTATAAACATATCCTGTCATCTAGATCCCCGATGATGAGGACATTCCTGCCATGCACAAGCAATACGTAGCTACCACAATTACACAAACTGTAAAACGATTACAGAGAAATACGAATCGGATAAGCATGCACAAGTGTATAAAGGTCGAATTACAAGAAGTCGTGCAAAACTCATTCCATGCTGAAATTAACTTCAATATAAATGAGAATGCCATACTATCTAAATGTTCCACAATACTTGTACTTAGGTTTCCACATAAAGACAAGGATCCTAGTCTACACGGGGACAAATTGCAATGATTTACCGAGAGGATCTAGACAGCAAACTCAAATGTTCGAGCGTGCAACATCAAATTAGCGGTTCATACCAAATTGAAATGGTACTGAATATTTGGCCTAGTAAACATTTTTGAACGAAAATGTTGTGAACTATAAAAATTTTTATCTCATCAAACTCTAAAAGTATGATGTGAACTTTATCTCCATCCGACTTCATATGAAATGATTATGATTTCTTCTTACTACACATAAATAAAGAAATATTTGTTGTTACTACTACACAAAACAATATTTCTTGAACACCACTTTTGCTAAATGCATTTACTAAAGTGGTAACACTAGCCAAAAAACTCA
This sequence comes from Echinochloa phyllopogon, assembly GCA_033239725.1. Classification (NCBI taxonomy): domain Eukaryota; kingdom Viridiplantae; phylum Streptophyta; class Magnoliopsida; order Poales; family Poaceae; genus Echinochloa; species Echinochloa phyllopogon. The sequence goes on along the minus strand of BTCW01000008.1, from coordinate 32,355,825 downwards.
CATTCGTCCACCTACATTTAGTACCGGACATAAAAGACCTAGTACTAAAGTGACGCTAAGCCATTTTAGTAATGGGTGTAAACTTGAAAGGCACCCGGAGCCATTTTAGTAGTGGCTCAAATTAACAGTCGGTACTAAAAGTCGCATTTTAGTACCGGTAGGTGTCTTGGCCCGGTGCTAAAATGGCGCGCCTATTTAGTACCGTTCAGTAACACCGACCGGTACTAAAGTGTAACATTTGGTACCGTTGGTGTTACTGACCGGTACTAAATGGGCCTCCACAAGTTACTTCAAAACAAAAATATCACCCTCACAGTCATAAGGGATGCAATGGTGCCACGGTAAGGCTATCTCCAACAATGGAAATGCAAAAAGGAGACCCATTCCTTGTTTTGGGTCTGCCACAGTGAATGAGTCACGCCCCAAAATATCACCTTCTCCAACAGCGAACCCATCTAGTCGTCCGCCTTGGGTCCCTGCTCCTCCACTCCCCCGCCGCATCCTCCGACGCCGCCGCCCCCGTCTGCTCGTCCTCTTCCCTCTATTTCCCCACCCCGCCCAAGCCCAATCCCGCCTCCGGCCCCGCCCCCGCCTGCGCCGGCGTCGGCGCCGCCGCCGCCACCACCACCACATCGTCCGCCGTGGATGGAGGAGCCTGGCCATGGGGAGCTCGGCCCCGGATGGAGGAGCTCGACCCCGCCGGGGATGGAGGAGCCTGCCTCCATGACCGCTCGCGCCGGATGGGGAGGAGCTCGGCCGCCGCGGGTCGACCCGTGCTCCCGACCTCGCCGTCCGTGCCTCGTCAAGCCGGTGGCTCCCCGCTTGCTCCTCCTCTCCTCCCTCCGTTCCGATGGCGCCGCCGCCACCTGCACGGTGCAGCTCGCCGGGGCCAGGGAGCCTGTCCTCGGCTCGACGCGCGGCAGGGGAGGCCTCCAGCACTGGCGGCGGCCCGACCTCACCGTCGTCGTTCGCCGGTCGCCGACGCGCCATGGGAGCTCGATGCAGCGACCTCGACGGCCATGGGGAGCTCGACTCGCCGACCATGGAGGCGGCCCGGACGAGCAATGGGAGCGGCTCGGAGGCGGCGCGGACGAGCGACGACAGCGGCGGCAGCTCGGACGAGCGACGGCCGCGGAGGCGGCGCGGACGAGCAGCGGCGGCTCGGACGAGCGACGGCGCACAGAAGATAGGTCGAGGAGAGAGAGTGAGGCATCTTTGGGTCGCCATTGTATGGATAGGTAAAATAGGTCTCCAGGTTAGGTTGTCTGTTGGAGACGTTTTTGGACACCTAAAAACACTGTGCACAACCAAAAAAGGGTTTGGGTCGCCGGATCGGTAGTCTGTTGGAGACAGTCTAAGGAATCAACTACTACTGATTTCAGTTTACTGTCTGGACTTTACTGATTTCAGTTTGACATACCCCTATCACTCAGTACTGCTAGATGGACCTTTTGTTTTTGAGTTTCTAGAAGACATTGTGCAGACAATCTCATGGGGTGCAAGACAATCTAGTAGTACACAGCTATAGGATCCATACATTGCTTTTGGTTTATGAGTTTCTGCAAATCATTGTGTGCACACAGAACAATTAGATTGTCTTATCATGAGTGTCATATCAAAGCTGATGTGATGTGAACTATATAGCTTCATTATTGTGATATTTTCTTATTTGCAGAAATCTTACCTTGACTTAGGAAAAAGAAAGTTCCAGCAGGTCTGCTAGGCCATCTCTCATTGATGCATGCAAATGTGAGTACAGTAATCGCCTATCACGATGAATTCACATTTATGTTCCAGTTGTTGTTTCTTACAATGTCGATATATATCCTATTTTGCATTGGACGACATGAGCATGTGGCTCTGGTTGCACCTCACTGATTCATGGCCTTATTTGCAGAACACAACATACAAGTGATTTATGAAAAAATTGAACCAGATCATATGTAATATGTTTGTTGAGTGAGCATGCAGGTATGACTTCTTGTCAAAGTATACTTTTGATTCTTGATTTTTACTTTACTTGCAAACAGCTACTACTGAATATCTGAGATTAGTTCACATAAAGAGATATTAACTGGGCTCTGAATATGCTTCTACCTGTTCTTTCAAATAATAGTGCAATACTACTGCTGTCATTTGCCCATGTGATTTCTGAAAAATTGCGTGTAACAAGTGTAGATGCCTATTATGATGTATTACAGTTAAGTGGTTGTGGCTGTTACTTACAATGTTGCCTTAACAAGCTAACGTTCAGTTCTTTTTCACATGCAAGGGCAGAAGACAAACTGAAAATGGTTCATGATCATGTTTAGCAAACACAAGTCCACATGTATGTCGTAGTAGATGTGTATTTTTCACTTTCTGTGTAATGAAATATAGAGAACTGCATTTGATGTTTATGTGCTGATTATTTATGAGAAATAATGGTTACTTCTATGGATGGGACAGATCTACAAAGGCTTCGTTCTGACTAAAATTAGATGTATGTGCAATGTTTGTATCTACAAAGGCTTCGTTCTATGGATTGGATTTATTTTTTTTTCACCCTTGTTGGGTTTCCCTGTGTGGAAAGCAACAGAAAAAATAATTTGTCTATCGGTTCCTGGCGTATTGTAATAACTGACTACAAGAAATTTCCCTGTGAGTGAACCAGAAAAACCGACAGAAAAATACATTCTGGCAGGCAACTGACAGGCAATCTGATTTTCTCCGTCGATGTATCCGTATCGGGATTTGCCTGTCGGGCGACCGACAGAAATAATTTTTCTAACGGGTTTCGCATATTTTTCTGACGGTTTTCGACACACAGGGAAAAAACCGTTTCCAGTAGTGAACGCCCGAGGCTCCAGGTCATGGATTCGAATCCTCACGGCCGTGCACGCGTATTAACGCGTAAAAATTCACGTGACTTGTGTGCGAGCCTCCCGGTAGACCAAAATTTTCTTCCTTTATTTTTTGGACACGAGACTGGTACTAAATTGCTTAGACGTTAGTGCCGGCCATCTAGTACCGGCCGAAAAAACCAGTACTAAGTGGGGGTTGCCAGTACTGCTAAAAGATTTTGTAGTAGTGTAAGTATATGTGCTATATCATGTACTATGATCGTTCTTACCTAGAACGTTGAAGGTAGTAATTTCTAACCAAGAGATAGCTATAAGTGATATATGATATAGTCTTATTGTGCATATATAGAAAGTTGCTAGTAGTATTTTAGATTAACCAACAAGCTAGCAACAAAGAAAGCTATGTGCATGGACATGGACATGAATACTTACTTATGGCATGCAATCTAATTTATATGAAATAAACGTATATTTTCTTTAGAAAAAACGACTCGTACTTGCAGACGAGATAAGCATCTGCCAACACAAATGGCACATAGGTGTGCTAGCGGTCACTTAAGCCAACCACTAGCACGAATACAAGGCATTTGTTCTGGCGGTCGGCAATAACATCCTTCAACATAAAAAGAATGAGATGTCGCCACAAATAGTTTCTGTATAAGTAGTGGCTATGTAATGACGATGCTAGCTCTGTTGTATTTTACACCTCATGACATAATCACAGAGCCGGAGAACATTGACACATAAAGGAGCAAGTCTCAGCCAGTGTAAGATATGTAGTGTACCTGGGGTATGCTTTTCCGACAAAGTTTCAGAAAAGAAAGAAGCAGATCTGTTGAAGCTGCACAAATTAAACGCAGTGTAAAACTACCTTACATTATGTTAATAGAACTACAGTGTGAAGTTTGCTAGGAATTACTGCTGTTCCTGCCAATTTTAGTCTTGATCAATCCAGGGTGTAAAGAATTCGCTGTCAGGTTGCATCCCTCCACCCGAGGAAAACATCGAGCATTAAATAACACAAATTTGTTTCTGTAACAATAATCACACAATTTTAAGTATTTCCACTCACTAGCATAAATTTTGCTACTCATTTTAGTCGCAAGTCATAACATAATCCTGTACTACTATATGACACTGGGCTTCTCATATTAACCAAATTTAAATATTGCAATATGGTAAGAAATAAGATATTTGAGACATTATTGAATGGCACATTCAGGAACAAACTTCAGAAGATGAACACAGAAGATTGAATCTCGACTGACGGAATGATCTTGATTCAACATCGATTGAAAATGCCATTAAACGAGCTGTGACAAACGGTATGTATAAAAGAATCAAATATACTTTATACGTTGGAAGACGTAAAGTTGTTAATTAAAAATTAACCTTTTGATCCATCGCTCCGATGAACGATCTGAGCCTACAAATGCGTACAGCTTATCGAGTATATTCCGTTGTACTACCCACATGTCGTATTTGGTGTTCGGATCGCGAAATACGTGCGATGGGGTTTTTTGGTGCTACATGTCATATTCTAAATGATTTCACAACTAATAATAAGGGAAAGATGGGAACGTTTGGAAACAAATCTCCCTAAGCATATTGGCCACCTAGCAGCTAGGCCGACTGGCCCAACCCCATTTCTTCACTGATTCCATTCTGCTTTCATGTTACTGCCTACATGGACTGTGAATATGAACTGCCTAGTGCCGCCATCCCCAAAGAAAACATGAAGCATTTGACAGCAAGAGCTTCGGAACATATTTTAGTCCAACGAGGGGCATTGGGTGTGTAGAAAAGTTGGTTATTGGGAGATAAAAGGAGGATGGTAGATTAAAAACAATTTATATATACAACAATCGTTATAGATAGAACAATCTTACGGCGAGAACATTATTTATCGTGATGCATACAGGCTATACCCATGTACTAGACATGGAACATTCATGTTCACATCTTATATCATGTTTACCTTATATGCAATTTATTTAAAGTATGGGTTGACATGGGTTAGATGTAAAACCATAGATATGATCAACTACCAATCCTCGTGGTCTTAGTATAAAATGTAGAATACTTCACGGAAAAAAACTACAACTATCCCCATGTGGTTATAGCCTATGTCCATAAAGTACATTAATACTAACAATAAGATACCTCTGTTTGGCAAAAAAAAACACTAACACTAAGGATCATAAAACATATTTGCTATGCAAATGTTGCATGACATAAAGTAGAAAATTTTCTATAGTCTATATTTTGTAAAAAAAATTATATCAAGAAAAAAAGATATACTTTCGCATGGAAAAGTGAATATTTTTTCAGAAAATATAGTGACAAGGGTGAAGATTTGTAAATTTCAGAATGGAATTTAATTATAACACAAATATTCATTTTTATCTAATAACAATAAAAAGTAAGGATTGATTCAGTGGTTCATTATAATTTGAAAAGCCCCTTAATTTTTATGCAAATCAACCCGCATGCAGCCCTTTCCTGTGTTCGAGTTTTATGAAAAAACCCTTATGTTTCACCTAATCAACACGCAATACCACATCTCGTCTAGCATTCACCACTACACACACCCCTTTAACCTTCGCACGATGCTCGCATCCTGCCGTCAACACACTGTGGTTGCCTAGCACAACATCTACTGAGTGTCCTTCGCCATGCTTATAGCAGCGTCCACGGCTCCCACGTGCCTTCGCTGACATAGCCGCCCCCTCCGGTGGGCATGCTTTGCGGACACACCCATTGCATCGGTTCGCCACAAGTGGCCAATGTATTATTATTAGTTGTATATATTTTTGAATATGTATGTTTTCTTTACACCATTATATGAGTAGAAAAGGAACACATGTCTTGATCTATTACTCGGATCTCCGATTAGTATATATGGGTGGAGCCAGCTGGTGAACATGGTGGGCCATGGCCCACCCAAAAAATTTGATGTAAACAATGATACATATTTTAGTCTTGTTTGTTTTAAAACATGTACAAGATATTTTTTTATTTGATTGTATTGTATTTGATAAATCTTATAGTTGTATGTCATATTGCATTTTTCAGATGCCATACTTGCTCAAAATTACTAGTGTTCAAGAAAGACTGCTAGTGTTGAAGAAATAGCATTTAAGTTGGACCACCCTGGCTCAACATTTTAGGTACACTACTGGTAGTATATACAATTTTCGAATATATATTAAACAATAATTTTATTCTTTTAGTTACCTAAAACTACCATAAAATGGTTTATATTATAAGATATGACACACTATTAAAAATCACACTAATTATTTCAATGTGATGATATATACATACTACCTCCGTTCCAAATTAGAGTTCATTTGACTTTTTTTACCACAAGTTTGACCGTTCGTCTTATTCAAAAAAATTGCGTAAATATAGTCAAATTTAAGGTATTTTTGAAAATAAATTATTAATAAAGCAAGCCATCATAAAAAACATGATAAATTGCAAAAAAATTTGAATAAGACGAATGGTCAAACTTAGAGTAAAAAAAGTCAAACAAACTATAATTTGAAACATAGATATGACTTCGCCCATTGCTAAGAATAGTTAATCTTCCTTCATTTGCAGTTAACTAATTGCTTATCCTTCTTTATGACTCAAATGTAGTAGAGAATTTTTCATAATTCTTTTAAAAAACCCCGACTCTAGCTATAAGAAAGCTTAAAATGGGGGGGGAGGGGATCATGTTTTGGATACCTTGAATTTTTTTTAAAAAAAAGGGTAATGTTGTAAGCAACTCTAGAAACGTTGCAGACCTGAAAACGCCTGAATAACTCCTTGGCATGAAGAATGTTGGCTAACTTGGAGTGAGAATATGCCAAATACCGAGAGAACCTATAAATTGCAGATTCATGTCAGAAATAAAACACTTAACCATGTATAGTATGTTAACATCAAATGAAAAAAAGTGATACTTACTTGCTTTCATCTTCCAACTTCTCTATATCGAAGTAAGAGCCATTACACCTATGGCCCATGGAAGATACATTAATTATCCTCCCCTGAACTCCTGTTTCTCTGGCTGTCGCTTTCATCTTGTCTAGTAGCAGATCCGTCAGAAAGAAATGCCCTATGGAAATGTTGAATCTTGATAAGTAGCATTTACTGTACATGTCTTTTTCTAGAAGTAGAAATTTTAGCTACTCTAGTGGGGTTTGTGGAAAAGTGATAATTTAAGAATTGTTTAGGAGAAATATCTAAAAAACAGAATGAAACAATTTAACTAAAGATTGTTGGCTTTTATACGTTGCTAAATGTAAATGTACATCACCTTAAAAAAAGTTCGTAGTACAAGCACTTACGAATAAAAGTACTAGTCTTTGGATGGCCGGAAAGAGAATAGTATTATCCCAGCATTGTTTCTGCACAAAGAAATAATACAAAAGTTTATAAGCTAATTAAATAAGGGTGATCCCAGATGTTTACATGAGTATGTTGAGATGTCAAGCATGTCATAGTTGTGCATCATTCTAGATATTTACATGAGTATGTTGAGATGTTCATGTGATGACACGAAGGACTGAGCGAAGCGTTGGACAGAGTCCAGGGAGCTCAGGTCCATCTCCATAACATGCAGTCTCGAGTCTGGAATACCGTGTCCCTGCATGAGCCTCTGTTTTGCCCTTAGCCCGCTGTCCATTGTTCTTGCACCAATGATCACCTTTACTCCCCTCAATGCCAGGACCCTGGCAGTCTCTTCTCCAATGCCACTCGTTGCACCTGTAATTTAAAAAAAACTAAAAGATAAACGAAATGTGCACATGATTTTTTGATTTGTCACAGGAACTTATAATCTTCTCTGTAACATACTGCCATCCAAGAAGTAATTCAATTTTTTTGCCCTCCAATGCATCATTGCTTGACATAATCATGCGGAGGATGCAGGCCACAAATGAAAATGCACTGGCATAGTTTAATATTCAAAAGCATTGGTTTGTTAACAGGTTAAAAACAAAACATATCGATTCTGGTTAGTACAGTTTGCTCTTACGCTACACTTAAACGTGAACCCATGTACACTATCACTTGTGGTTGAAGACAAGGAGTCCGAGGCAGTTCCCTCAAACCAGGACTAAAGGTCAAAAAATCATTATGATTTGTGGGATTTGAATGGAAGACATCTGGCCTCACACGTAGCACCATTACCACACACCACCTATAAAGTAGATGTGACTCTATATGAGGTGTTTTCCTTTTATTATAGGCAGTAGAGGACCCTTTAGTCCCGAGTTGATAACTCCAACCGAGACTAAAGTGACATTTTTAGTCCCTAAAGTGACCTTTTAGTCCTGGTTGGTGTTACCAACCGGGACAAAAGGGTCTCCCATCCCCATAAAAGTTAGAACCGGGACTAATACTATTATTATTAGTCCCGGTTCTCTTGTCTACTGAGACAAATTAAAAGGACGGAAGTCATTTTCCTACTAGTGTTGTTACCAATAACAAGTTAATGGTAACGGACTTTAATGTAGTCTGATGGGGCTGGCTTTATTCATAACGGACGTCATTACCGTTATCAGTTTTTGTAACGGACAATGTATGTGTCCGTTACCTATCTTCGATTTTCATGTCATATATGAACTATAATTTGATGCAGTGAGTTATCAACTAGGATCATTTTCAACTGAGTTAACCACTCATCATATTACGTGTATAATCTATATATTGACATCATTCAAAAGTTTGAATATTTGCTCTTACAATTCTAGAGTCTCATGTTAGTGTATATAAAGTAGAGTTCTCTTGCAGTGACAGGGATGCAGGGCGCAGAAAACATGCGTGGGCACCCATTAACAACCCATTAGACATGGGTTTGAGCACAATGTTATACATGTCACATGCATGAGTTTTTTTAGCAGCCTTAGGTAATTTTAGTAGTCAGAGGATTGCGACGGAAAAAACCCAGAGGTTTCATGCCTGTTGCCATCGCTGCAGCTGGAAATGGCTGTCATCATGTAGCACCTAATCTCAAACATGACAGGATGGCAAATGGTTCTTCTTTTGGGTGCATAACTGGATTAATGATATGAAAGACATGGTATTTGTTTTGGTGGCATCCAAGGGAACATCATAATAAATCTTATAAAAGGGATGTTCACTTTAGGGTCTGTCTATCTTGTGGTCAATTGTTTGTTCTTATCGCTGGGCACTCTATTTTTTCATCGGAGCGACCCATCTCGAATAGCCATGCATGTTGTTTCTCTTCTACCTCTTTCCATTTCTTCTATGAGTTGTTCTCATTCCCTTGTCCTCCTCCGTCCATGGTAATAAGTGACCTCAATCACGATGCGACAGCCCCACACCTGAGGTCGTCCCCAGTCTGATGATTCACAGCTGCTAGATTTTACGACCGCAACCACATTAACCTCAAGAGATCACAGTGACGTCCACACCCAGACGACTGTAAACTAGCTGGTCTCGTCATCCTAATCTCCACCGCAACTATCAGGGAATTCTATATATATCGCTAGCAACGTTCCCGTAATTAAGTCTGCCGAATATATTGCAAAGAAGACCCCAAAAGTGCAGCTACATATTGATTTATAATAATCATCTGTTTTAATCGCTCTACTAATTAACCAAAGTAGTCGGACTTGTTTAAGACGATGCAAATCACGGCAATGGACAAATAAAGGTAATTAATTAGAAGGGAATGACCTGTTACAATGGCCGTGAGATTGCTGCCATTGACACCAGCAGTGACCTCCTCCGCGGTGGACGCAGGACCGAAACCAGACGGCCCAGTCCTCCACGCCAAGCAGCCAAAACTCATTTCTGCTGGTATATGTGTATGGTTTGTGCGTGTGTGCGTGAATATGGGGTGCGTTTAGTTCCAAAAAGAGGTGGAGAAAATTTGGTGAAAATGTCGCATCGGACACTGTAGCGCACTGTATCATCTTTCGTTTGTTTGTGGTAAACACTGTCCTACCATGATCTAAATAGGCTCAAAAGATTCGTCTCGTCGTGTACATCAAAACTATGTAATTAGTTTTTTTATTTACCTATATTTAATACTCTATGCACGAGGAGAGATATTTAATGTGATAGGTGAATAGTGAAATTTGAAGAGAGAATTTTTAGAAGTTTGATGATGTGATTGGGAACTAAACAGGGCGATGGTTTCTTCTTTGTTCTTGAGACAGCTCTATTTATGTCCTATGGTTCGCCATCAATTATTGCACGCAGTTTCCATGCCAGCGAAATCGTTTTCATAACTAATTTCTCTTATGCCAACTAATGCCATGTGGGTGCAGATGCAGCAAACTATTCGTGTCCATATCCACATACCACGTATTGGGAGATCGATCGAGTTAAATACAGAATATGCACTATACTCGATCAATTAAATCTGGGAAGACATTGAAGTATAGAACCAGCAGGGCGGATTAAAATATTGTTCGTTTTCTAAAGGAACCAATTATTTTCATTGGAATACGCAATATATTATGCATCCGTAAATTCATATAATATATGGATTTTTACCAGCTGATTTTTATGCTATTTATTTTCATTGGAATACGCTTTATTCACAAAATTTCAGAGGTTTTGGAAGTATGTTGTTTGTCGTGGCCGAAAATATATACAAAAAATGAATCTCCTGGATCAAAAGCGGGAAAGTAATAGGTGGCATTTTTCATTGATGCCTCACGGTAAACTGCAAAGTTGCAGATCCGCACGACGATTCTACCAGTAGCGGCCTGAATCATTGGAAGGTGTCAACGTGTAGGATATAAATTAAATTCGAACCACGAGGCCCTGCATTTCATGTTATTTAACGGCCGTCGGCACACAATAATGCTCCTTGATACGAACTGATCTGCCAAGCCCTTGTTTTGCATAGTCAGATCTTACCAATGTCCAATGGAACGAAGAATATCTGTATAATGAAAGGGGGTTTTTTGCGAGTAAAAAACGAAAGGTTTATTTGTAGGCAGCCTGAGATTCTTATCGATATTGTCCATCTGGCTGCTTAAGCGTAGGTACCTAGTGATTACGTACCTATGTATTATATCGTAGTACATGTAAAATAAACCCACTCGTGATAACCAAGCACTAGCATTATATTGTACATCTAAAATAAACCCATACTCGTGATAACCAAGCAGTAGCTTTAGTAGTTTATTATTTTAGGAGAGGTAGTACGTAGTGGTACCCCAACTCTGATGCCCGATGAGTCTCATTAATATAGTTGTTTCTTTCAACATATGGCCATGGTCTTATGGATCAGGAACCGATATTTTATAGTTACTAGTTTGCTGACGTAGGTATGCATGTTATGCAAGACCATAAAAGGAAAATAAAATTCAAACCGAGATACAATTCACTGCTAGGTGCACCATCTTTGTCACAACCCACCAAAATATAAACAAACAACACTACGTGAAAAAACATAGATCAGTAACGGGCACCGATGGACTTTGGTAACCGGCATATGACCCGTTACCTTTTTTGGGTTACTAATAATAGGTCAAAGGGCCCATTACCAATAACCCAGCACTGTAACGGGCAACATCCATACCCGTTACTAATCAATCTTACCAGTAACGGGCACAACTCTTTGCCCGTTACCTATAACAGCATAAAGGTAACGGGCACAACTTTTGGCCCGTTACCTATAACAGCATAAAGGTAACGGGCAAACAATATTGCCCGTTGCCTATATGGAATTGAAAATAGAAAAAGAATAAAAATGCACACGTACACCAATACATATACACATACATGAATACATATAGCACACTAACGGTACATGACTGTCCATCTCAGGTAAATAGATATTACAAGCAAATCAAATAACTAAACTTTATTTAGCATACCCTCGCTTGTGCTCCACCACTCCACCATGAGTTTAATATCCTGCAATCAACGAAATGTATCAAATTGTGACTATATGTGTAGTTGGTTAGTTAAAATCATTTTACAGAATAATATACATGTCATATTTCTTGAAACACATCAAATAAAACACACAAGTATTTCTTGAAAAGCACAGGTATTTTAAAAACACAAAATTCACATTTATGTTGCTAAGCTGAACCGACACTCACATCAGACAGAACTTGCATCCTTTCCTGGGGTTTCTGCCTAGACTTAATGACCTCTGAAGTGTACTCAATGACTTCGTGTATCTTTGTAAAGGCACAAGGTTGCACAACTGGTAAACATGGAAACAATCACCACAGCATTAGTTGGGGGAAGAAATTTTCAGGACAAGAACCGCATTACGTTTCAAACAACAATTACCTCTATGGGAAAATATGATGGCCGCTTTGGTTTTCCCACATTGATACAAGAAAGTCACCAGAGTACCTCAACTCAATTCCATCGCCCAGATTTAGAGGTGGAGGCGGAGGCGGCAAGTCATCAAATTGTGGCCGACTCAGGATTCTCTGGTGGCGCTCGTGTGGCGTGTTGGTGTGGTCCACGGTGTGGCCCGGCCACGGCGCGACGCGGCGCACACGCGACGCGCACTGGCGCGCGGCCAACGGCTTCGGTCGACGGCGGCGATGGCCGAAGATGGCTCGGCTCGGTCCTAGAAGCGGTGGAAAAGCTCGGCTAGGTGCTCGCGGCCACGTCCGGCAAGAAAAAGGTGGGGGCTCGGCTGCGGCTTGGGCTCCCCGACGCGAGCGGCGGCGACGCGACCATGGCGCCACGGCGGCCGGCGACGTGCGGGTGGAGGTGGCTTGGGAACGGCTCGGCTGCGAGGGCTCGCGCACGCGCGACACCAGCGTGTGCTGGAACGCGACGTCGCGGCCTCTGCGGGGGTGCGCGTGCGCGGGCACACGGTTGCCCGTGGCCGCGACACGACCTCGGCGTGCGCGCGCGGCGAGCGGAGCTCGGCCACGGCGGCCTTGGCTGCGGTTCGAGGCGTCGGCGGTTTGCGGGTGCGACAGCGGCGCGACGAGATCCTGCACAAGACATGGCCACGACTCGAAGGTCGGGTCCTAGAGGCGGTATGGCGACGGCGAGCGCAAGGAGCGGCGGCGCTCGGCCGGAGACAGGGAAGAAAGGGGGTCTCCGCGGGTGGCTCACCTAGGGGCACGTAGGCGATCGCTGCAGCTCGGGGTAGACTCGACGCTGCCTGGTGAAGCTCCGGCGTCCACGATCGCCTCTGGTCCAGCTCCTCCTTGGCGCCTCCTCGGTCGGCGGCGACGGCGGCTTCGGCTTGGCGACGAGGGCGGTGCTCCGGCTCCCTCTTCCTCTTCTCCGGTGCTCCACCACCTTCCCCAACACCCTCGACTGCTCCCTCTCCTCTCACCCTTTCGGATCGCAGGTTGGAATACGCCAATGGGGCTGCGGCGGCGCTAGAAGGGAAAGGATGGCGCCGAGGGGGTTTTATAGGGCGGCGGCTGCTAGGGTTCGGGCACGGACGGCGAGATGGCTTGGCGAGCCCGCTCGGGCCACGCGTCGCAATCGCGACGGGCCGCGAGAAGGGGCGATGGGACCGGCTCGGTCACGGACGCAGCGGTAGAGAGAGCAGAGCGGCCGCGCGCGAGGAAGAAGGGGAGGAAGGGGAAAGCTGACATGCGGGCCCCGGATGTCATTGGCTGCGGCGGAGGGTGGACGTGGGGTCGACGCGGTGGCTCGGCTGGGCCGAAGCTGGGCCGCAAGGCCGGCTGGGCCGGTTGGCAGGCTGGCTCGGGAAAGGAAGTTCAAGGGTGGTTTCTGGACTTTGGCTACGGGTTTCGGCCCAACAGGGTTAGGTAGGGTTTGAATTAGTTTAGTTAGTATTTGTTTGAATTCAAATCTAGAATTTGAATTCAAACACAACCAAAAATCCAATAAAACTAAATTAACTCCAAATCACATCTATTTGGTCATTAGCACTTCAAATTATTTTTAATTTGAATTTAAATTGCCTAAGAATTTAGGGAGCAAATAGAAGACACTCTTATATGTTTGTTGTCTTGCACAAAATTCACCAAAAAATTTTAATTCACCTTTTTGCATTCAACAAATCCTAAGGGAATTTTTAGCGTTGTTACACCGCGTCAGCGCCCTCACGCCCCGCACCCCTCACGGCTCATGCTGATGGACGGCACTGCAGACCGAGATCACCTACAGCTAGCTGGCCGTAGGGCTGCCGCCGCTGCACATGTCAGCCCGGCGGAGTCACACGGCTGCCCTCGCGTCCGACTCGCAGCGACGGCAATTTTTTTTCCTTTTTTTATCTGATCAATCCTCCCAGTTTCGCTAAGACGCATGCTTCTTCTTTTTCAGCTTACTAGGTGATACCCCGCGCGATGCCGCGGGAGTTTTTTTAATAATATTTTAAAGAAAAATTAATGTGATTGCATAGCAATATTTTTTCAAACGACGTTATATGAAATTTGAAAGTAGAAACACTAAGATGATTGCATGACAACATTCTTTTACAAACGATATTGTACATGAAAACATGTTCATTTTTGTCGAGAGAGAACAACTCTTAAATGATTGTTCGTCTATGTATTTTTACTATGTGAATTTTATAGCACTGTACTCGCAAAGTCCATTGATGCTATTGGTCATAGAAGATCGGTGGATGACATCTACTGTGCAAATTTTGTAGCATTATACTCGTAAAGACCATGGATGCTATTGGTCACAGAAGATCTCCGGATGATATAAATTTATGGTCCTAGTGGACGGTGTTTGATATAATAGGTTCTTGGATGACGTGGCTAGCTTGCATGTTGAGAGAAATAGTTAGTGGGTGTAGCTATATATGTTGTATAGATAGATAGATTCAATATGGAGTAAAAAAACGGCCATACGTCTCACGATGTTAGTGAGCATCAGGATGAATGAATGACCAACGAGTGATTTCTCAGCTTCTAATTCCCGCTCGTGGATCGATGAGGCGATAACTAACTGATCCAGCCCATCATCCACTGTACCATCTCAGCTCATTCACGTACAACTGCTTCCCTTTAGAAAGAAAAAAAAGAGTAAACCGCACCCACCATACAACATCTTGTATGATTGTATCATTTTAGTCCAACAACTAGCAAAATATGTAAATAGATACACAAACTTGTCAAATGTGTGCAAATACAGTCACATGTACGCGGAGTTGATGTATTTTGCCACTATGGCAGATGACATGGATGGTCTTATGCACATTACCTTATATTTTCGTCCTTCCTTATTACTTCTCATCTAAATTTAGACACATAGTGACTGCCAAATATGGCACAAGATTGTATGGAGAGTTGATCGTATGAAGGAAAGAAAAATAATTTTTATTGAGTTGATTGACTTGTCCGGCTCATATTGGACCCAGGTGCATGCAGCGTGTCTTGATTGCTTGCTTGCATGAAGAAAAACTGAAAGCAATAGAGGTGCAAGTAATAAAAAGAAGACACGTGCATGTATGCATACGGATCAAAGTTGTACTCGTCGTAGGATTAAAGAAAACAAGAGGCCTGCATACATCCGTGATGAAACCACATGTAAAAGTACTTGCTCAGCCTCTGAAGATTAAAATATTTCATCCAATCAAGTGTTTGGAAGAAGTTTACATGTACAAAACCGGCTATGTTACCTGCCATAATTGTAAAATACGTACGTATTGAGTACATGTGACCGTATATGCACATATTTAACAAGTTTGTGTATCTATTTGTATGATTTGCTACATGTTGGACCAAAATGAATGGTGGGTGTAATTTACTCAAAAAAAATCATGTACAACCACCGATACGGAGCCAACGTCACTGCACGCACGGCACGTCCATCACACCCACGTCTAATATTTTTACATTATTTTTTATTTTTTAGTTAATGAATATATTACCTTCCGAGAGGTAATATTTAGTGAGATCAACAGTCCATATTCATTTTAAAGTACCTTAGCAATTGCCATTTGAAAGATCAAGAACAGAAGATTGAGGCTGAGCCGGTGACTATTCAACCAGAGTGTCACTCAGTGTGTATTGGATTTCACTGAGTGTGTCATGCGGAATAGGACCATCAAGTATGTCAAAGTCCTATGGACTAATCAATTACAGCAAGAAGCCACATGGGAATTGGAGGCGCAAATCCTAGGAATATCCTAAGCTTTTTGGGTCTGGTAAGTAACTATCTATTGATATGTGGTTCCAATTACTTTCTATACGTTAGTGACTGAATTTGGGGATGAATTCTTTTAAGAAGGGGAGAATGTAACACCTAGTATACATAAAATGACCAAATATGCTTTATATGTTGGAAGACCTAAAGATGATAATTAAAAATTGACTTTTTGATCAATCACCCCGATGAACGATCTGAGGCTATAAATGCATAGATCTCGTCGAATACACTCTGTTTTACTACCCACATGTCTTATTTGGAATTTGGACCGTGAAATTACACTTGATGTTTTTTTTTGGAGGGTGTGCTACTAGCTGCGAATGGTGGGCTGCTGGGCCGAGTCCTTTTCATGTTTTTCTTCTTTTCTTTGTTTCCCTTCCCAGACCTCTCATTCTGACTCCCCTATGCCGCCACCCCCCTTTTGCCATGCATCAAAGAGCAAAAAGAGGGAGAAGACAGAGGAGAAGAAAGGGGAAATTAGGTCTTGTCATCATCGAGGGAAATTAGGTCTTGTCATCATCGATGGTTGTTATTCCTCCCCAACAATTGGTTGGGCTTCTATTCCCATCCCCTTGCTTCCCTCAATTGCAACATTTCTTCATTGTTCATTGTGGCGGTAGGAATCATCGTCAGGAACATCAACTTCGCCATTGCCCTTGTTGTTTCCAAGAGGAAACCCTTGGTGAGGCATGCCCATCTGTAGAATGTGGTTTTCCTCTGTTGTAATAAAAATGCTTGTTTAAGCTAGATGGTTTATATTTTCTTCCACATGTTGTGCTATGTATTTCTTTTCTTGTTGTTTATGTAGTGTGGTAACCCTCTAGAAATTTGTTGCTCGTTCTGGGGTGTTATAGTCAAGCAAACCAATTTTATATCGCCTATATAATTTGGAGGTTGGAAATGCCATGGTAATGTCAGGTCGGGGAATACGGGTAGGATGCTAAGAGGAGTATGATAATTAAATGGATTTGACCAGTTTTTTGTTTGGGGATGTCGGTGCTGGATTCCTACCTCGAATTTTAAGGACTGGTTCATCGACAAGTAAACCTAGCAAAACAGTGCCACCTCAAAGGTAAAGTGTGCAACCCTACCTCGAATTTACACTATAGGTCTAGGGATGAGTTCTTGAGGACGATGATGATTGTGTCCCCTAATCCTTCAGTTTGAGGTGGTGTATCCAGGTACAGCTGCCTATGGACATAGGGATCTGTTGCATTGAAGACCATGATATATTTATGTACTTTTATTTTACATCCACATGTCATTTTGTACTGAATTATAACAAATGTATAATAATATTGCCATGATTCACTAGTTGGGTCATAATTTGTATTAGTAAATTGATCATGACATACATGTGAACAATCAATTTTGTCTTTAAAAAACGGGTGTCATAGAACCCAACGATATACTTTTCATAATTTGTCCCGTTTAATGGATTGATACTAAATATAAAAACACATAAACACTAAGCTAAGTTAGTTGATTTTTTATTGTAAATTTGGATTACTAGTCGCCCGAATCCAAGAAAATTAATATAATAGAAATCAATTGTTTGAAGTTAGAGTGGTAATGTGCACGTACCCTAATATATTCCTACTTCCAGCAAAGAAATGAGCCGCAAAGCATAACATGAACATGACAAAAAAAATTATAAAATCTTGTTTATATTATTATAAATTATTATAAATGGAAATATCAATAATGCATCCTCTTTATAGATAAAGGGAAGTTCTATTTCATCTAGCCAATGAAAAAGCATCCCGGTCTCCTTGCCTTTCGACAAAGTTCGACCATTGATTATTACAAGGTTTTCTTAGGAGGTAGTAAATTCCCATCATAAATTAAAAGAAAATCAAATGCATCCTCTAGAAATGGTAAATATTGAAACTTCATGCCAATCGATTTTTCCATCTATTGACAAGTTGTTCACTTATGTTCCACACCTTCTTCGCGAGTTGTTCATCTTCTGCTAATGCCGAAGGGGTGGCCTCGTTGGAATCTTCAAAGTACTTCCCAGAAACGCCTTCAACATCAGGATGCAACGCTAGATAGCAAGTAGTAGCCGCTCCCTGTAATATTATTTAATAATTTAGATGCACATATATAGAATTCTTGAGACTGAAATGAATGTCAAAGCGAGTACGTGCAGTCACACCTGGGTAAAACATGTAAGAAGCATCTGCACACATAGACGTGTCAGGGTGTATAGTGATATTTTTTTAGCATGTCAAGAAGATTTAAGCCATGACAGCGCATGTAGATACTGTTTTCTCATACGTCTATGGTGGTACCTTTCTAGCGTGTTATGAAATATATGGACATATTTTATAAGGAAAAGTCCATTTTACTACCTTCACCAATCCAATTTATCCACTTAACCCCCTAAACAAAAGCAGCGCTCATTTTACGAATACAGTTACCAAAAACATTATTTTTGTGATTCGCTGTAGTTAGGATTTGGACGCATGATGGACCTCTTGACTTGTACCAAACTCACCTAAATAACTTACTCTGCTCACACACCATCTTTATATATTTATATAAGACTTTTAACAACGATTAGATTGTCCACATGACTTTAAATGTAAAGGTTTTTAACTACATTTTTGTAGATTGTTCTAATGAAAATTACTGCAATGCATAAGAGAGATGCATCTATAAACATATCCTGTCATCTAGATCCCCGATGATGAGGACATTCCTGCCATGCACAAGCAATACGTAGCTACCACAATTACACAAACTGTAAAACGATTACAGAGAAATACGAATCGGATAAGCATGCACAAGTGTATAAAGGTCGAATTACAAGAAGTCGTGCAAAACTCATTCCATGCTGAAATTAACTTCAATATAAATGAGAATGCCATACTATCTAAATGTTCCACAATACTTGTACTTAGGTTTCCACATAAAGACAAGGATCCTAGTCTACACGGGGACAAATTGCAATGATTTACCGAGAGGATCTAGACAGCAAACTCAAATGTTCGAGCGTGCAACATCAAATTAGCGGTTCATACCAAATTGAAATGGTACTGAATATTTGGCCTAGTAAACATTTTTGAACGAAAATGTTGTGAACTATAAAAATTTTTATCTCATCAAACTCTAAAAGTATGATGTGAACTTTATCTCCATCCGACTTCATATGAAATGATTATGATTTCTTCTTACTACACATAAATAAAGAAATATTTGTTGTTACTACTACACAAAACAATATTTCTTGAACACCACTTTTGCTAAATGCATTTACTAAAGTGGTAACACTAGCCAAAAAACTCACATTCGTCCACCTACATTTAGTACCGGACATAAAAGACCTAGTACTAAAGTGACGCTAAGCCATTTTAGTAATGGGTGTAAACTTGAAAGGCACCCGGAGCCATTTTAGTAGTGGCTCAAATTAACAGTCGGTACTAAAAGTCGCATTTTAGTACCGGTAGGTGTCTTGGCCCGGTGCTAAAATGGCGCGCCTATTTAGTACCGTTCAGTAACACCGACCGGTACTAAAGTGTAACATTTGGTACCGTTGGTGTTACTGACCGGTACTAAATGGGCCTCCACAAGTTACTTCAAAACAAAAATATCACCCTCACAGTCATAAGGGATGCAATGGTGCCACGGTAAGGCTATCTCCAACAATGGAAATGCAAAAAGGAGACCCATTCCTTGTTTTGGGTCTGCCACAGTGAATGAGTCACGCCCCAAAATATCACCTTCTCCAACAGCGAACCCATCTAGTCGTCCGCCTTGGGTCCCTGCTCCTCCACTCCCCCGCCGCATCCTCCGACGCCGCCGCCCCCGTCTGCTCGTCCTCTTCCCTCTATTTCCCCACCCCGCCCAAGCCCAATCCCGCCTCCGGCCCCGCCCCCGCCTGCGCCGGCGTCGGCGCCGCCGCCGCCACCACCACCACATCGTCCGCCGTGGATGGAGGAGCCTGGCCATGGGGAGCTCGGCCCCGGATGGAGGAGCTCGACCCCGCCGGGGATGGAGGAGCCTGCCTCCATGACCGCTCGCGCCGGATGGGGAGGAGCTCGGCCGCCGCGGGTCGACCCGTGCTCCCGACCTCGCCGTCCGTGCCTCGTCAAGCCGGTGGCTCCCCGCTTGCTCCTCCTCTCCTCCCTCCGTTCCGATGGCGCCGCCGCCACCTGCACGGTGCAGCTCGCCGGGGCCAGGGAGCCTGTCCTCGGCTCGACGCGCGGCAGGGGAGGCCTCCAGCACTGGCGGCGGCCCGACCTCACCGTCGTCGTTCGCCGGTCGCCGACGCGCCATGGGAGCTCGATGCAGCGACCTCGACGGCCATGGGGAGCTCGACTCGCCGACCATGGAGGCGGCCCGGACGAGCAATGGGAGCGGCTCGGAGGCGGCGCGGACGAGCGACGACAGCGGCGGCAGCTCGGACGAGCGACGGCCGCGGAGGCGGCGCGGACGAGCAGCGGCGGCTCGGACGAGCGACGGCGCACAGAAGATAGGTCGAGGAGAGAGAGTGAGGCATCTTTGGGTCGCCATTGTATGGATAGGTAAAATAGGTCTCCAGGTTAGGTTGTCTGTTGGAGACGTTTTTGGACACCTAAAAACACTGTGCACAACCAAAAAAGGGTTTGGGTCGCCGGATCGGTAGTCTGTTGGAGACAGTCTAAGGAATCAACTACTACTGATTTCAGTTTACTGTCTGGACTTTACTGATTTCAGTTTGACATACCCCTATCACTCAGTACTGCTAGATGGACCTTTTGTTTTTGAGTTTCTAGAAGACATTGTGCAGACAATCTCATGGGGTGCAAGACAATCTAGTAGTACACAGCTATAGGATCCATACATTGCTTTTGGTTTATGAGTTTCTGCAAATCATTGTGTGCACACAGAACAATTAGATTGTCTTATCATGAGTGTCATATCAAAGCTGATGTGATGTGAACTATATAGCTTCATTATTGTGATATTTTCTTATTTGCAGAAATCTTACCTTGACTTAGGAAAAAGAAAGTTCCAGCAGGTCTGCTAGGCCATCTCTCATTGATGCATGCAAATGTGAGTACAGTAATCGCCTATCACGATGAATTCACATTTATGTTCCAGTTGTTGTTTCTTACAATGTCGATATATATCCTATTTTGCATTGGACGACATGAGCATGTGGCTCTGGTTGCACCTCACTGATTCATGGCCTTATTTGCAGAACACAACATACAAGTGATTTATGAAAAAATTGAACCAGATCATATGTAATATGTTTGTTGAGTGAGCATGCAGGTATGACTTCTTGTCAAAGTATACTTTTGATTCTTGATTTTTACTTTACTTGCAAACAGCTACTACTGAATATCTGAGATTAGTTCACATAAAGAGATATTAACTGGGCTCTGAATATGCTTCTACCTGTTCTTTCAAATAATAGTGCAATACTACTGCTGTCATTTGCCCATGTGATTTCTGAAAAATTGCGTGTAACAAGTGTAGATGCCTATTATGATGTATTACAGTTAAGTGGTTGTGGCTGTTACTTACAATGTTGCCTTAACAAGCTAACGTTCAGTTCTTTTTCACATGCAAGGGCAGAAGACAAACTGAAAATGGTTCATGATCATGTTTAGCAAACACAAGTCCACATGTATGTCGTAGTAGATGTGTATTTTTCACTTTCTGTGTAATGAAATATAGAGAACTGCATTTGATGTTTATGTGCTGATTATTTATGAGAAATAATGGTTACTTCTATGGATGGGACAGATCTACAAAGGCTTCGTTCTGACTAAAATTAGATGTATGTGCAATGTTTGTATCTACAAAGGCTTCGTTCTATGGATTGGATTTATTTTTTTTTCACCCTTGTTGGGTTTCCCTGTGTGGAAAGCAACAGAAAAAATAATTTGTCTATCGGTTCCTGGCGTATTGTAATAACTGACTACAAGAAATTTCCCTGTGAGTGAACCAGAAAAACCGACAGAAAAATACATTCTGGCAGGCAACTGACAGGCAATCTGATTTTCTCCGTCGATGTATCCGTATCGGGATTTGCCTGTCGGGCGACCGACAGAAATAATTTTTCTAACGGGTTTCGCATATTTTTCTGACGGTTTTCGACACACAGGGAAAAAACCGTTTCCAGTAGTGAACGCCCGAGGCTCCAGGTCATGGATTCGAATCCTCACGGCCGTGCACGCGTATTAACGCGTAAAAATTCACGTGACTTGTGTGCGAGCCTCCCGGTAGACCAAAATTTTCTTCCTTTATTTTTTGGACACGAGACTGGTACTAAATTGCTTAGACGTTAGTGCCGGCCATCTAGTACCGGCCGAAAAAACCAGTACTAAGTGGGGGTTGCCAGTACTGCTAAAAGATTTTGTAGTAGTGTAAGTATATGTGCTATATCATGTACTATGATCGTTCTTACCTAGAACGTTGAAGGTAGTAATTTCTAACCAAGAGATAGCTATAAGTGATATATGATATAGTCTTATTGTGCATATATAGAAAGTTGCTAGTAGTATTTTAGATTAACCAACAAGCTAGCAACAAAGAAAGCTATGTGCATGGACATGGACATGAATACTTACTTATGGCATGCAATCTAATTTATATGAAATAAACGTATATTTTCTTTAGAAAAAACGACTCGTACTTGCAGACGAGATAAGCATCTGCCAACACAAATGGCACATAGGTGTGCTAGCGGTCACTTAAGCCAACCACTAGCACGAATACAAGGCATTTGTTCTGGCGGTCGGCAATAACATCCTTCAACATAAAAAGAATGAGATGTCGCCACAAATAGTTTCTGTATAAGTAGTGGCTATGTAATGACGATGCTAGCTCTGTTGTATTTTACACCTCATGACATAATCACAGAGCCGGAGAACATTGACACATAAAGGAGCAAGTCTCAGCCAGTGTAAGATATGTAGTGTACCTGGGGTATGCTTTTCCGACAAAGTTTCAGAAAAGAAAGAAGCAGATCTGTTGAAGCTGCACAAATTAAACGCAGTGTAAAACTACCTTACATTATGTTAATAGAACTACAGTGTGAAGTTTGCTAGGAATTACTGCTGTTCCTGCCAATTTTAGTCTTGATCAATCCAGGGTGTAAAGAATTCGCTGTCAGGTTGCATCCCTCCACCCGAGGAAAACATCGAGCATTAAATAACACAAATTTGTTTCTGTAACAATAATCACACAATTTTAAGTATTTCCACTCACTAGCATAAATTTTGCTACTCATTTTAGTCGCAAGTCATAACATAATCCTGTACTACTATATGACACTGGGCTTCTCATATTAACCAAATTTAAATATTGCAATATGGTAAGAAATAAGATATTTGAGACATTATTGAATGGCACATTCAGGAACAAACTTCAGAAGATGAACACAGAAGATTGAATCTCGACTGACGGAATGATCTTGATTCAACATCGATTGAAAATGCCATTAAACGAGCTGTGACAAACGGTATGTATAAAAGAATCAAATATACTTTATACGTTGGAAGACGTAAAGTTGTTAATTAAAAATTAACCTTTTGATCCATCGCTCCGATGAACGATCTGAGCCTACAAATGCGTACAGCTTATCGAGTATATTCCGTTGTACTACCCACATGTCGTATTTGGTGTTCGGATCGCGAAATACGTGCGATGGGGTTTTTTGGTGCTACATGTCATATTCTAAATGATTTCACAACTAATAATAAGGGAAAGATGGGAACGTTTGGAAACAAATCTCCCTAAGCATATTGGCCACCTAGCAGCTAGGCCGACTGGCCCAACCCCATTTCTTCACTGATTCCATTCTGCTTTCATGTTACTGCCTACATGGACTGTGAATATGAACTGCCTAGTGCCGCCATCCCCAAAGAAAACATGAAGCATTTGACAGCAAGAGCTTCGGAACATATTTTAGTCCAACGAGGGGCATTGGGTGTGTAGAAAAGTTGGTTATTGGGAGATAAAAGGAGGATGGTAGATTAAAAACAATTTATATATACAACAATCGTTATAGATAGAACAATCTTACGGCGAGAACATTATTTATCGTGATGCATACAGGCTATACCCATGTACTAGACATGGAACATTCATGTTCACATCTTATATCATGTTTACCTTATATGCAATTTATTTAAAGTATGGGTTGACATGGGTTAGATGTAAAACCATAGATATGATCAACTACCAATCCTCGTGGTCTTAGTATAAAATGTAGAATACTTCACGGAAAAAAACTACAACTATCCCCATGTGGTTATAGCCTATGTCCATAAAGTACATTAATACTAACAATAAGATACCTCTGTTTGGCAAAAAAAAACACTAACACTAAGGATCATAAAACATATTTGCTATGCAAATGTTGCATGACATAAAGTAGAAAATTTTCTATAGTCTATATTTTGTAAAAAAAATTATATCAAGAAAAAAAGATATACTTTCGCATGGAAAAGTGAATATTTTTTCAGAAAATATAGTGACAAGGGTGAAGATTTGTAAATTTCAGAATGGAATTTAATTATAACACAAATATTCATTTTTATCTAATAACAATAAAAAGTAAGGATTGATTCAGTGGTTCATTATAATTTGAAAAGCCCCTTAATTTTTATGCAAATCAACCCGCATGCAGCCCTTTCCTGTGTTCGAGTTTTATGAAAAAACCCTTATGTTTCACCTAATCAACACGCAATACCACATCTCGTCTAGCATTCACCACTACACACACCCCTTTAACCTTCGCACGATGCTCGCATCCTGCCGTCAACACACTGTGGTTGCCTAGCACAACATCTACTGAGTGTCCTTCGCCATGCTTATAGCAGCGTCCACGGCTCCCACGTGCCTTCGCTGACATAGCCGCCCCCTCCGGTGGGCATGCTTTGCGGACACACCCATTGCATCGGTTCGCCACAAGTGGCCAATGTATTATTATTAGTTGTATATATTTTTGAATATGTATGTTTTCTTTACACCATTATATGAGTAGAAAAGGAACACATGTCTTGATCTATTACTCGGATCTCCGATTAGTATATATGGGTGGAGCCAGCTGGTGAACATGGTGGGCCATGGCCCACCCAAAAAATTTGATGTAAACAATGATACATATTTTAGTCTTGTTTGTTTTAAAACATGTACAAGATATTTTTTTATTTGATTGTATTGTATTTGATAAATCTTATAGTTGTATGTCATATTGCATTTTTCAGATGCCATACTTGCTCAAAATTACTAGTGTTCAAGAAAGACTGCTAGTGTTGAAGAAATAGCATTTAAGTTGGACCACCCTGGCTCAACATTTTAGGTACACTACTGGTAGTATATACAATTTTCGAATATATATTAAACAATAATTTTATTCTTTTAGTTACCTAAAACTACCATAAAATGGTTTATATTATAAGATATGACACACTATTAAAAATCACACTAATTATTTCAATGTGATGATATATACATACTACCTCCGTTCCAAATTAGAGTTCATTTGACTTTTTTTACCACAAGTTTGACCGTTCGTCTTATTCAAAAAAATTGCGTAAATATAGTCAAATTTAAGGTATTTTTGAAAATAAATTATTAATAAAGCAAGCCATCATAAAAAACATGATAAATTGCAAAAAAATTTGAATAAGACGAATGGTCAAACTTAGAGTAAAAAAAGTCAAACAAACTATAATTTGAAACATAGATATGACTTCGCCCATTGCTAAGAATAGTTAATCTTCCTTCATTTGCAGTTAACTAATTGCTTATCCTTCTTTATGACTCAAATGTAGTAGAGAATTTTTCATAATTCTTTTAAAAAACCCCGACTCTAGCTATAAGAAAGCTTAAAATGGGGGGGGAGGGGATCATGTTTTGGATACCTTGAATTTTTTTTAAAAAAAAGGGTAATGTTGTAAGCAACTCTAGAAACGTTGCAGACCTGAAAACGCCTGAATAACTCCTTGGCATGAAGAATGTTGGCTAACTTGGAGTGAGAATATGCCAAATACCGAGAGAACCTATAAATTGCAGATTCATGTCAGAAATAAAACACTTAACCATGTATAGTATGTTAACATCAAATGAAAAAAAGTGATACTTACTTGCTTTCATCTTCCAACTTCTCTATATCGAAGTAAGAGCCATTACACCTATGGCCCATGGAAGATACATTAATTATCCTCCCCTGAACTCCTGTTTCTCTGGCTGTCGCTTTCATCTTGTCTAGTAGCAGATCCGTCAGAAAGAAATGCCCTATGGAAATGTTGAATCTTGATAAGTAGCATTTACTGTACATGTCTTTTTCTAGAAGTAGAAATTTTAGCTACTCTAGTGGGGTTTGTGGAAAAGTGATAATTTAAGAATTGTTTAGGAGAAATATCTAAAAAACAGAATGAAACAATTTAACTAAAGATTGTTGGCTTTTATACGTTGCTAAATGTAAATGTACATCACCTTAAAAAAAGTTCGTAGTACAAGCACTTACGAATAAAAGTACTAGTCTTTGGATGGCCGGAAAGAGAATAGTATTATCCCAGCATTGTTTCTGCACAAAGAAATAATACAAAAGTTTATAAGCTAATTAAATAAGGGTGATCCCAGATGTTTACATGAGTATGTTGAGATGTCAAGCATGTCATAGTTGTGCATCATTCTAGATATTTACATGAGTATGTTGAGATGTTCATGTGATGACACGAAGGACTGAGCGAAGCGTTGGACAGAGTCCAGGGAGCTCAGGTCCATCTCCATAACATGCAGTCTCGAGTCTGGAATACCGTGTCCCTGCATGAGCCTCTGTTTTGCCCTTAGCCCGCTGTCCATTGTTCTTGCACCAATGATCACCTTTACTCCCCTCAATGCCAGGACCCTGGCAGTCTCTTCTCCAATGCCACTCGTTGCACCTGTAATTTAAAAAAAACTAAAAGATAAACGAAATGTGCACATGATTTTTTGATTTGTCACAGGAACTTATAATCTTCTCTGTAACATACTGCCATCCAAGAAGTAATTCAATTTTTTTGCCCTCCAATGCATCATTGCTTGACATAATCATGCGGAGGATGCAGGCCACAAATGAAAATGCACTGGCATAGTTTAATATTCAAAAGCATTGGTTTGTTAACAGGTTAAAAACAAAACATATCGATTCTGGTTAGTACAGTTTGCTCTTACGCTACACTTAAACGTGAACCCATGTACACTATCACTTGTGGTTGAAGACAAGGAGTCCGAGGCAGTTCCCTCAAACCAGGACTAAAGGTCAAAAAATCATTATGATTTGTGGGATTTGAATGGAAGACATCTGGCCTCACACGTAGCACCATTACCACACACCACCTATAAAGTAGATGTGACTCTATATGAGGTGTTTTCCTTTTATTATAGGCAGTAGAGGACCCTTTAGTCCCGAGTTGATAACTCCAACCGAGACTAAAGTGACATTTTTAGTCCCTAAAGTGACCTTTTAGTCCTGGTTGGTGTTACCAACCGGGACAAAAGGGTCTCCCATCCCCATAAAAGTTAGAACCGGGACTAATACTATTATTATTAGTCCCGGTTCTCTTGTCTACTGAGACAAATTAAAAGGACGGAAGTCATTTTCCTACTAGTGTTGTTACCAATAACAAGTTAATGGTAACGGACTTTAATGTAGTCTGATGGGGCTGGCTTTATTCATAACGGACGTCATTACCGTTATCAGTTTTTGTAACGGACAATGTATGTGTCCGTTACCTATCTTCGATTTTCATGTCATATATGAACTATAATTTGATGCAGTGAGTTATCAACTAGGATCATTTTCAACTGAGTTAACCACTCATCATATTACGTGTATAATCTATATATTGACATCATTCAAAAGTTTGAATATTTGCTCTTACAATTCTAGAGTCTCATGTTAGTGTATATAAAGTAGAGTTCTCTTGCAGTGACAGGGATGCAGGGCGCAGAAAACATGCGTGGGCACCCATTAACAACCCATTAGACATGGGTTTGAGCACAATGTTATACATGTCACATGCATGAGTTTTTTTAGCAGCCTTAGGTAATTTTAGTAGTCAGAGGATTGCGACGGAAAAAACCCAGAGGTTTCATGCCTGTTGCCATCGCTGCAGCTGGAAATGGCTGTCATCATGTAGCACCTAATCTCAAACATGACAGGATGGCAAATGGTTCTTCTTTTGGGTGCATAACTGGATTAATGATATGAAAGACATGGTATTTGTTTTGGTGGCATCCAAGGGAACATCATAATAAATCTTATAAAAGGGATGTTCACTTTAGGGTCTGTCTATCTTGTGGTCAATTGTTTGTTCTTATCGCTGGGCACTCTATTTTTTCATCGGAGCGACCCATCTCGAATAGCCATGCATGTTGTTTCTCTTCTACCTCTTTCCATTTCTTCTATGAGTTGTTCTCATTCCCTTGTCCTCCTCCGTCCATGGTAATAAGTGACCTCAATCACGATGCGACAGCCCCACACCTGAGGTCGTCCCCAGTCTGATGATTCACAGCTGCTAGATTTTACGACCGCAACCACATTAACCTCAAGAGATCACAGTGACGTCCACACCCAGACGACTGTAAACTAGCTGGTCTCGTCATCCTAATCTCCACCGC
This sequence comes from Echinochloa phyllopogon, assembly GCA_033239725.1. NCBI lineage: Eukaryota > Viridiplantae > Streptophyta > Magnoliopsida > Poales > Poaceae > Echinochloa > Echinochloa phyllopogon. Next base: position 32,327,275 of record BTCW01000008.1, on the reverse strand, counting down.
AACTATCAGGGAATTCTATATATATCGCTAGCAACGTTCCCGTAATTAAGTCTGCCGAATATATTGCAAAGAAGACCCCAAAAGTGCAGCTACATATTGATTTATAATAATCATCTGTTTTAATCGCTCTACTAATTAACCAAAGTAGTCGGACTTGTTTAAGACGATGCAAATCACGGCAATGGACAAATAAAGGTAATTAATTAGAAGGGAATGACCTGTTACAATGGCCGTGAGATTGCTGCCATTGACACCAGCAGTGACCTCCTCCGCGGTGGACGCAGGACCGAAACCAGACGGCCCAGTCCTCCACGCCAAGCAGCCAAAACTCATTTCTGCTGGTATATGTGTATGGTTTGTGCGTGTGTGCGTGAATATGGGGTGCGTTTAGTTCCAAAAAGAGGTGGAGAAAATTTGGTGAAAATGTCGCATCGGACACTGTAGCGCACTGTATCATCTTTCGTTTGTTTGTGGTAAACACTGTCCTACCATGATCTAAATAGGCTCAAAAGATTCGTCTCGTCGTGTACATCAAAACTATGTAATTAGTTTTTTTATTTACCTATATTTAATACTCTATGCACGAGGAGAGATATTTAATGTGATAGGTGAATAGTGAAATTTGAAGAGAGAATTTTTAGAAGTTTGATGATGTGATTGGGAACTAAACAGGGCGATGGTTTCTTCTTTGTTCTTGAGACAGCTCTATTTATGTCCTATGGTTCGCCATCAATTATTGCACGCAGTTTCCATGCCAGCGAAATCGTTTTCATAACTAATTTCTCTTATGCCAACTAATGCCATGTGGGTGCAGATGCAGCAAACTATTCGTGTCCATATCCACATACCACGTATTGGGAGATCGATCGAGTTAAATACAGAATATGCACTATACTCGATCAATTAAATCTGGGAAGACATTGAAGTATAGAACCAGCAGGGCGGATTAAAATATTGTTCGTTTTCTAAAGGAACCAATTATTTTCATTGGAATACGCAATATATTATGCATCCGTAAATTCATATAATATATGGATTTTTACCAGCTGATTTTTATGCTATTTATTTTCATTGGAATACGCTTTATTCACAAAATTTCAGAGGTTTTGGAAGTATGTTGTTTGTCGTGGCCGAAAATATATACAAAAAATGAATCTCCTGGATCAAAAGCGGGAAAGTAATAGGTGGCATTTTTCATTGATGCCTCACGGTAAACTGCAAAGTTGCAGATCCGCACGACGATTCTACCAGTAGCGGCCTGAATCATTGGAAGGTGTCAACGTGTAGGATATAAATTAAATTCGAACCACGAGGCCCTGCATTTCATGTTATTTAACGGCCGTCGGCACACAATAATGCTCCTTGATACGAACTGATCTGCCAAGCCCTTGTTTTGCATAGTCAGATCTTACCAATGTCCAATGGAACGAAGAATATCTGTATAATGAAAGGGGGTTTTTTGCGAGTAAAAAACGAAAGGTTTATTTGTAGGCAGCCTGAGATTCTTATCGATATTGTCCATCTGGCTGCTTAAGCGTAGGTACCTAGTGATTACGTACCTATGTATTATATCGTAGTACATGTAAAATAAACCCACTCGTGATAACCAAGCACTAGCATTATATTGTACATCTAAAATAAACCCATACTCGTGATAACCAAGCAGTAGCTTTAGTAGTTTATTATTTTAGGAGAGGTAGTACGTAGTGGTACCCCAACTCTGATGCCCGATGAGTCTCATTAATATAGTTGTTTCTTTCAACATATGGCCATGGTCTTATGGATCAGGAACCGATATTTTATAGTTACTAGTTTGCTGACGTAGGTATGCATGTTATGCAAGACCATAAAAGGAAAATAAAATTCAAACCGAGATACAATTCACTGCTAGGTGCACCATCTTTGTCACAACCCACCAAAATATAAACAAACAACACTACGTGAAAAAACATAGATCAGTAACGGGCGCCGATGGACTTTGGTAACCGGCATATGACCCGTTACCTTTTTTGGGTTACTAATAATAGGTCAAAGGGCCCATTACCAATAACCCAGCACTGTAACGGGCAACATCCATACCCGTTACTAATCAATCTTACCAGTAACGGGCACAACTCTTTGCCCGTTACCTATAACAGCATAAAGGTAACGGGCACAACTTTTGGCCCGTTACCTATAACAGCATAAAGGTAACGGGCAAACAATATTGCCCGTTGCCTATATGGAATTGAAAATAGAAAAAGAATAAAAATGCACACGTACACCAATACATATACACATACATGAATACATATAGCACACTAACGGTACATGACTGTCCATCTCAGGTAAATAGATATTACAAGCAAATCAAATAACTAAACTTTATTTAGCATACCCTCGCTTGTGCTCCACCACTCCACCATGAGTTTAATATCCTGCAATCAACGAAATGTATCAAATTGTGACTATATGTGTAGTTGGTTAGTTAAAATCATTTTACAGAATAATATACATGTCATATTTCTTGAAACACATCAAATAAAACACACAAGTATTTCTTGAAAAGCACAGGTATTTTAAAAACACAAAATTCACATTTATGTTGCTAAGCTGAACCGACACTCACATCAGACAGAACTTGCATCCTTTCCTGGGGTTTCTGCCTAGACTTAATGACCTCTGAAGTGTACTCAATGACTTCGTGTATCTTTGTAAAGGCACAAGGTTGCACAACTGGTAAACATGGAAACAATCACCACAGCATTAGTTGGGGGAAGAAATTTTCAGGACAAGAACCGCATTACGTTTCAAACAACAATTACCTCTATGGGAAAATATGATGGCCGCTTTGGTTTTCCCACATTGATACAAGAAAGTCACCAGAGTACCTCAACTCAATTCCATCGCCCAGATTTAGAGGTGGAGGCGGAGGCGGCAAGTCATCAGCCTCGCCATTGTGAGACTCCATTTAGTTAGCCTCACTGCATGGGTAAAACCAAAGCAACCCCTAGTCAGATATGAGATAGTAGACCTTTCGCAAAAAAAAAAGATACGAGATAGTAGACAATATAAACCAAGGAGGCACCAATGCAACTGAAGTGACAGAAGGATAAGTATAAGTAGACAGGTAAATCAGCCTTCCACCATAGATAAAACATCTGATTTGAACAAGAATCTGATTTAAACCCATACCTAAATCAAAGTGCAGCAGAACCATAACATGAACAAGAATTTAAGAAAAATAGTGAAATCCAAACATAAAACTAACTTTTCAATTTCTGCCAGGTATCATGTTAAAATCTAGACACCATGCACATTCTCTAATTTTCTGAACCAAATAAGCATTTAGTATCAAGTGCCAGCAATTTATATTTCAGCAAAGCACAGTGGTTACTCCAAAGTTCCATCAACAGCCAATAGGAAGACAAATATAAAATCAAGATACTTTATTATTTTGCAGCCCATACTGAATCATAACATAAATACAACATATTCCACTAATCAAATAGAAATTTGAATATTTAATCCTGACAATATGTTCTCTCTAATAATTCATACAGTGAAGCAACAAGACAAGAAGTCAGTGTATAAGAGTGAAGGATGAAACAGGGAGACAAAGCCCAATTGTTGTGGCTGAATAAACTTAACAATAAACACATGAATGCATGATCATCTATATTACAGCAACAGTAATAAACAAGGACTTTGAAAACACAAAACACTTTCATGGAAGATTTGGTAATGACAGGACCCATACAGAAACATCCTACCCAGAGCCTAGTAGGATAAGTTCAGTTCAGCACTGATCTTGCTTTATCATTGCTCGGATTGGCATCTGGTGGCCTATGGGCGGAACTCGATCAAGGAGTAGGATAAATTAAGCCCACCACTCAGCAAAAAATCTTCAGGAACCCGCCGTCGCACATGATGAGACAGTGGGTGCTGCTGTGGTGCGCGTGCATGCAGTTGCCGGTGGAGAAAAACAGGTTGGGGCAACGATGGACCCAAGGATCTTACAAGAAAATATAGTGACAGAAATTTAATGATGTGAAAATCTGCCATCACTAGTTAGCTTTTAGAGCAGTCAGTAATATATTATTTCTTACGGAAGTAAAATTACTGCCATGTGCTTTTGAAAAGTTCAAAGAGTAGCAGATGGGAACACTGACAGTGGGACTAAGTGTGCCAAATGGAAACTCTCAAACTAGAGAGGACGGATTTTCGGCCATACAAAATCTGATAGTACAAGTAGTTATTTATCTCTTTATTCGCCACAATACCATGTACATAACAACAATTATTGTCTCTTTATTCTCCACAATATATACCATAAACATAATATTTATTCTTCAGGTCTTCACAATACCATACATAATCTTTATTATCCACAATACCATACATATACATAATCTTTATTATCCACAATACCATACATATACATAATCTTTATTATCCACAATACCATACATAACAGTCCGAGGGTTCTTATTATAGACAAAAAAACGGTCCGAGAGGCAAATAGGTACAAAGAGAAATATCAAGAGTACTCAAATACTCCCTCTGTTTCATATTACAATACAAGTCGTTCTAGGGGCCCTTTTGTGTGTCCAAGTTCAGCTTATTATCTATGCTTCTGGATGCAAAGTCTACTTAGGTTCACTTCACCTCGCATGTATCTATCAAAAGCCTAGAACGACGTTTAAAGTGGAACAGAGGGAGTATCAAACACTAAACAAGAATACAGTTGCGTGACCAAACAAGCTTCCCTCCGTCTTAAAACGGTTAATGACAGGAAGTAAATCACATGAACCTCGCCAGTTCTCCAAGAAAGGCATCAGCATGGTCCTCCTTGACTGTGGCAGATGACACAATAATGGCGCTGTCTTTCCCTTTGCATGGCGGGAGTATTACTAAACATGGAAAGGGAAGCTTTTCTGGTATGTAGGACGTGACCTTTGCTGGCCTCCCGCTACCGAAGTCAGCCATGTCAAAGCCCAGATTTCGCCAGGATGACATGACTAACATGCTGTATCCAACCTGGGGAAGCAGTTGCTGCTGGCCTATGGCTTGCTGCATGTTGCTGCCTGGGTCATTGTTGAACTGCTCTTGAATTTTCTCCTTGGAGCGCTTGATCATCATCACCAGGTCTGTGATGTCTCCACTTGCCACCATGCCACTTTTTGCCATGACCAATTGGGATGTTATGCAATTGCCGTAATATCCCTGCTTGGCACCGACGTGCTTACGTACATTAGCTGCAAACAAAAGCAAAGCCGGGGCCTCCGGGTCGGACATAATGGCACGGGTACGGCATTTCCATATCACGGCACTGACAACATCGAACTTGGTACATGATTGTCCATTGAAGCGCCTACTGAATTCAGCCGTCACCTGATTGATCAATCTCGATGAGATGGTGATGTCTAGGATGGGAAGGTCCTCAAGTAGATCAAATTTCTGCAAAAGCTGTTGCTCTGCCGGAGGAGCTGATGCTCGGATGCTTGCCACCGTATCATCCCACCTCACTGGTATCACGGATGGTGATGACAATCCACGAGCAAGCTCACCGATGGCCTGCAAGAATTGGCCCATCCCGGCACCATCAGCAATGGCATGGTTCCAGGTTGCTCCAATGACAAACCCACTGCATGTGAACTCTGTCACCTGCATCAGCAACAGAGGGTCAGTGGGCCCACAGCGGTCGTCCGGATAGCGGACGGCGAGCTTGTCAACAAGCATGCTTGCTCCAGGTGATTGGTCGTCGGAGAAGATGACTTCTTCCATGGCAAAGCTGGCGGATGCAGCGACGAACACCGCACCCTCGCCGTTGCAATGGATTTGGACCTCATCGTCATCGTCGGCTCCTGCAACAATGCGACCAGCGAAAGGGTAATAGTGGATTAGTGCTTGGGACAAGGCTTTCTTTATGGTCTCTGCTGGCTCATGAATCGGTTGTTCGAACATGAGAAACACAGTGGCCGGTAGCTTGTCTAGACCCTTATCAAAAGATGAGAGCTTTATAGTGCCATCTATCGTCACTGGCTCCAATGGCCGGACAACAATCGGCGAGGACTTTGTAACCACAGGACTCATTGTCTTGTGTATAGTTTTGGTGGTCTAATTCCAGGTGCATTCAGGCCTCCAGCCTCCTTGGTATATATATACATAAACCTATGATACAGCTATCATTGCCTGTATTAGTCAAGATTCAAAATTATCAGCATTCCTCTAAGAAAAATAATCGGACAACCCATCAGAATGAGTATCATGCATGAATATCCAGATTATCAAAGGGACAACTTGCCAGGGCCTGTTTAATTAAATGAACTGGGAGTTCTAGAGTTAAAAAGTCCGCCCTACACTAATTAAACTAAAAATGTGGCTATGTGTGGTCAGAGACATTTGCTTTTTCTAAAAAAGATTACACTAAATGCACCCTAGGTTAATCCCAAATCCTGTAACTATCTAAAGTTGTGTAACAACGTAAAGTTTATCACAACGTAAAGTCTATCGCTGGGTCTATTAAGGATGGCGCCTAGTTTATTTTGACGATACGTTGAAGCTGAGTTATTTAATTGAACTTGATGGTAGATGATGCTTAGTTTGCCTAAGTGGGTTTGTAAATTGATCAATATGGTTGTTTTTATATGGTTGTTTTTATACTATCGTTATGTGTTCTTTTATGTCAGAAATAATTACAAGTATAGATTTTTGTTAATTGGAACATGGAGCTACCACCTAGAAAAACAGTGCAACCATACGTGTCATATGGCTCTGATCTTGGATAACGTACTAATTACGTATTCTAGTTTGTGATAGTCTTATCGAATGGGCAAAGGGTGGCGGTTGATGAGGTATGGTCCACTCCTCTTGAGTTGTATGCTTTGCTAATATATATGTCTCATTAAGTAGGTTAAGGCTCATTAAGCAGATTGTTATTAATTAGAGTATCTTTGTAAAGGCCATGTTGGAAATCTATATCTAGTTACCTTGGAAGCGTAGGGCCTTGCAAACCCAGGCAATATGAGAAACATGTCTTGTACTGAAAGTGTACAACATTTGCATAGTATAAAACTGATATATCAGTCACGCTCATGGTCAAAACACGACCTGGACCCTCACATGATTATATCACTTGAATATGACTTAACTTGTTATTTATTTATGGTAGACTGGTGCTCTATTTAATTATGGTTTAGTATAAAGTTACATTTGCTAGTAATTAGCTACTTAATAAAATTTGAAGGACTAAAAGTACAAAATGCAGTTAACCTTTCAGTCATCCACTATGAAACTTTTCATGTCATTTATTTCTAAACTTTGTTGAGTACATCATGTGCTCGTGCTTGTGTTATTTATATTGTATTTACAGCACACAACTTGCTAGTCCGACTGGGAAAATTTTAAAGATTATATTGGAGATATTGAGAAGTTCTAGCCTAGTCCGCTAGTTAAATATCTATGGAGATTGAGTTATTTTTGCAATGTTTCAGTTAAATGCTCATTTATTATTTCGTTATGACTTTTGCACCACTATGAGATGTAATAAATATTTTAACACACACACACACACTCTCTCTCTGACATGGTTGTTGTTTATTCACTTGTGAAGTTTATGGTATGTCTGAACCTTTGATCCTGACACATATATGAGAACACCGCAATACTTGTGCATTCAACATTGCTTCTTGTCCTTATTTTCATGGTTATCCCTTAATGTTAAGTGATTTGTGAAGTGGTGTCCGATGTGTTTTCATGGTTGTATCTTTGACATATCCTGCCCCGTGGTTGCATGGAAATGTTGTCAGAATCCCCAACTTCTTATCTTATTTCTTCCATTTTCGTGGGGCCTTTTTTAGGACGCGAAGCGGCTGAATGTTAGGCTCGCGGCGATTGTTGCGTGCATGTTTCCTTTCGAGGAACACTTAATTAATATGCTTGAACCACCAGACGTATCTCTTTTGATTTGTCAGCGCTCCACGGTGATCTGCAGAATCACAGAACCGGATATGCATATGCTCCAAACAAGATGAAAGGAATACAATCGATCCATTTATTGGTTCAACTGAATTGACCTTAAGTTTCTAGTCAACAGCCATTCCGATGATCTCTATGTTCTGATAATATAGGTGCCCAAGAATTTTTTTTTAAATTACATTGAGCAAATGATGAGACCTTATGGCCAACCATCAGTGGATCTGCTCAACCTGATTTTGTCAAATTGTTCTGAACTATTCAATAGATTTTAATTCGTTTTTAGTTAGAAAGGTAGGGCTTGAGCATTGAATTAAACCATATGCATAATCTATCTCATATGACTTTCTATAGTTTTTGAATTAAACCCATAAATGATTTCCCATAATTGTTGTCTTACTCATCCATAAAGGGCCGGGGCTGTGGCACCGAAGACGGGTGAATTAGGTGTTTCTAAAACTAAAACTTAAATTGCTCATATAAACACTATATAAATTATGTCTAGATGTATACGATGTCTTTCTACATACTGCTATCTCGACAACATAAAAGGTTGCACCCTATGTATCAGTACATTCTATCAACTATATAAGGCAGTTGTATGAAAACCAAAAGTGAAAGTAAGGGCAATAAGTAGTGCAAAACGTTGAGCATCTCCAAGAGACTAGCCAAATCATTTTCTAAAGCTAAATTTAGCTATTGTTACAGAAAAAACGTTTTCAACAGACTCTGTAAATGACTCTCTTAATTTAGTGGCTCTCCATCCCACCTCATTCGCTAGCTATTTTTAGCTAGCCTACCTCACTGGCCATTTTTACAGAATCTGTTGGATTACCCCATTAAATTAGATGGATTTCTATTTTTACAAAGAGGCTATAATCTCCATATTTAGCTAACACAATACAAAGTCTCTTGGAGATACTCGATAGATAGAATGCAAATTCTCGATAACCATAAAAAACTCGTACTTTTCCATAGTCCTTATTGGAAACCCTTATGACGGAATGGACATGCAACGACCAAGCTCTCCGTCAAGTAACTCCATCGGTGGCCATAGGACATGCCATTATTAATGTTAGTCCATGCTCATTTAACCCAATGCCTTCATAAGACACACTTTAACAGCGATCAGTTAATTGAAAACTTTAACTGTTGGCTCGGAGATTCTTAAATATTTGTGTTTTCGAACAAATTTATTTGTTCTAAATAATGGAAACTGTAAAATAATTATCCTAATTATCCGATATCCATATCTGATAAAACGTAAATATGGATATCCATATCGGTATTTGTTTTAATGCGGTAAATAAAGTGGATATATCCGAATTCAAAATAAATATGGATATGGATGAAATATCCGATATTATCCGTATCCAAATGGAATAAACACATATTTAAACCATTATATAAACATATTACTTTTATTTAGTTTCAAACTAATATATTATCTATATAAATTACACTCAAATACTTTGTTTTACTTATTTTATTAATATAAATTACTTTATATGATTTATTTAATTATTACTTTTACTACTAAGTCATTCTTGTCTACATATACAATATTTAATCTTTATTTATATGCATCACATGGCAACGAGTTGGCAACAGCAAACAGAATCATTTAGGGTGGACGATATGAATGAAGCACTACTAGAGAACTCAACATCACAAACAGTTGATCACAAACGGTTTTGTAAAACCGTTTGTGATAGCCCCATCACAAACGGTTTTCAAGGCTCCAGGCTACCAGCCGTTGGAACCGTTTGTGATGGGGGCCATCACAAACGGTTCTTGTTAAGAACCGTTTGTGATGCCCCCCCCAGCCATCACAAACGGTTCTTAACAAGAACCGTTTGTGATGGCCCAACATCACAAATGGTTTTTAAAGAACCGTTTGTGATGGCTCGTACAGTACAAAAGCATCTCCCCCCTCCCACTCTTCTTCTCCAACCCGACGCCCACCATTTTTTTCACCATTGTGGAGGCCATTTCTCACCAAATAGCTCAAGAAAGGTCACGTTTTTTGAAGAAAGCTCTCCATCAACATTTTTTGAGGTTGGTAACACTCAACTCCTCCAATTTGTAGCTTGTTTGAACCACTAGATTTTGAAATTTGCCATGAATTTGGTGGAGGGGCTCTTTCATGCTCTCTAGAGCTCAATTCTCATGGAATTCAATTTAGGAACTCAAATTTAGTAGGTAGTTCATCAATATATTGCTTGAAGACACATGATAGGCATTCTTCCATGATTCTTCCATGATTCTTTTATTCATGGATTATCGAAATGCCTAGCACTCATTCCATTGCAACAAGGTTAGTATCTAGCTTGCTTTGCTTACTTAATAGAAGCTTGAATGGTTGCAAAATTGAGAAGAATGTGATGAAAACTCTATTTTTTTGCCTCTAGACCATTATTCATCAATTTATTCATGGATTATCCAAATGTCTAGCTCTCATTATTTTGCAACAAGGTTAGTATCTAGCTTATTTGCTTACTTTGTAGAAACTTGAATGCTTATGAAAATTGAGAAGAATGTGATGGAAAGTTTGGCATGAAACTTTGTAGGCCGTTTTTCATCAATTTCTTCATCAATTTGGTCCTCGGCTCCACTTGGTTCAATTTGGTCCTCGGCTCAATTTGACTCTCTCCCTTGACTCAAGGTTTGTATCTAGCAACACTTCGTGCGATTGATTTGCAAATAATTTGGCATTATTATTTTATTGGAAATATTGGTTTAAGGACAAACCCATTTTGTTTGTAATAGATGGATGAACGAGCTTGGATGTACGTTGCCTGTTCGGATGACTCATTTTGCAAGGGGGTTTGTGAGTTTGTGAATGTTGCGAGGTCGTACCAAACAAGCGATGGACATCAATATTGTCCGTGCGTTGATTGCAAAAACCAGAAGCAGTTTGGATACATCGAGCAGATCCGACGCCACTTGCTGTGTAGGGGTTTCATGCCAAACTACAAGGTTTGGAACAAGCATGGGGAGGAAGGTGAGAATGAAGCCACAGAACCAAATGTGGTTGAGAAATTGTGGAAAACGTCCCAAGAGGCCACACGGGGTGAGAATGAAGCCACACAACCAAATGATACGGGAAATATCGACCATGGATCATTCATGGATAACTTTGCAGACACATTAGTAGATGATGATGTGGTGGATGGCATTGACCAGATGATACGTGATGGTGAGCCAGAATGCCTTGATGCGAAGAATCTGAAGAAGCTAGAACAGATGAGAAAGGATGCCAAAACTCCTTTGTACCAGGGCTGCAGCATGTCCAAGCTTGAAGCTGACCTCTTACTACTGGATTTGAAGTCATCTAATGGCCTATCGGACACAGGCTTTGACAGTTTGTTGGATCTTATGGGAAAGATGCTTCCAAGCCCGAATGGGTTGTCTAAGAACACCTACGAGGCGAAGCAAATGATATGTCCAATGGGGCTCGAGGTACAGAAAATCCATGCATGTCCAAAAGATTGCATCCTGTATCGTGGTGACTATAAAGACTTGGATGCATGCCCAGTGTGCGAAACTTCGAGGTACAAGTCGGAGTCAGCTATACATATGAATTGTGATAGGAATAAAAGGGCACCCGCCAAGGTCTAGAGCTAGCTAGTTCTCTACGCACTACTTTTATTTCTGTAATCGAAACATATATAACTCCATCCACATACTATTTAATTTATATTATATCCATGTCATGTAGTTAATTATATGAATTTCCGGGGAATTACATGTATTCTATGAATTACATGCATTTATTGCTGGGTAAATCAACATCACAAACGGTTCTTGTTAAGAACCGTTTGTGATGTGAACCATCACAAACGGTTCTTAACAAGAACCGTTTGTGATAGGCTGCCATCACAAACGGTTTTAGAGTCAAAACCGTTTGTGATGGCAGCCTATCACAAACGGTTTTTGCCCTGAAATCCGTTTGTGATAGAGCCTGTTTAAGTACCCGCGAAATTTTTAGCCTCCCCCGCGAAATTCTCAGACTCGCGCGCGCCGTTTCCTTCCCCGCCAGGCTGCTCCGCCGCCGCTCGTCCGCTGCCCCTTCCACCGCCGCCGCCGCTCCACCGCCAGGCACTCCACCGCCGCTGCGCTCCACCGCCGCTCCGCTCCCGACCGCTGCCCCTTCCCCGGCGACCCTGCTCTGGCACGCCTGCCCGCGGCGCGGCACCTCCCACGGCGCCCCTGCCCACGGCGGCCCTCAGTTGGCGGGGGCCTCTCCGCGGCGTCCGTCGCCGGCTGGCCGGCCCGTCCTCGTCGTCCTCCAGCCGCATCCTGCGGCGTCCCTGCCTGCGCCCCGCCCGTCCTCGTCGTCCTCCGGCGCTCCCGTCCCCGCTCCAGTCCGCGGCGCCCCTGCCTTGCCGCCGCCCGCCTCCGACCCCGACCAAACTCCGGCCAAGGTGAGCCCACACCTTCCCCAACCCTAGTCCGGCGAAGAACGGCCGGCTATCGCCGCCGGCGAAGCCCATGGCCGCCGGAGGACCACATTGCAAGGAAACGGTTAATTTTAGGGTCCTATCTATAAACAAACCAGATCTAGCTGTTGTTATGCAATTGTTTTGATGTTTACCTGGCAATTTTGTGTGATGACCATTTGAGGCAGCATCATTTTTTTTAACAGAGAATCATAGCCTTCAGCTGATTTATTTCTGTTCAATTTATACTCTGTAATATGCATCTAGAAATTGCAATCATTTTTCTGCCACTTTTGTGTTAAATTGGTCCATCCACCAGAGGTGATATATTTCATATAGGTGATATTTCATATTGTGCCTGCTGTAAGAAATTGCAGGAGATAGGCACTCATGATATTTCATATTTGCATTTCTGGTGTGTATTTGCTCTCATAGCTGCATTATTGCCTCTCCAGGCAATAAGCGAAGTTAATTTGTTATCTAAATATAGACAAAATCTTGTATTTTGCTCTTTTCATTCCAATTATGCTGTCATTTCTATGGTCTGTCAACTTTATGTAGCTACAATGGGACGTTTCTCACTATTCAAGACCCGTCGTGCCCAACCCGCCACCGATGACGGGGAGAATCAAGGGGCCGATTACCATGAAGGAAGCCCGAGCATTTTCCTCAACCTCGCAGCCGGCAACTCGCCAATTGTTGAGAACCAAGCCGCCGAGGAAACCGCAACCACCTCATCAAAGAAACGAAGGTCCAAGCGAGGGCCAAGCAAGATGCCGGAAGGCCGAACTCTAATCCTCGAGGTCGATGAAACCGGAGAGCCTGTAGATCCTATATCGGCCCAGGGGCCCTACAAGACGACCATCGGCAAAATAGTGAGGGAGAATATTCCCATCAAATGGAGGTACTGGAACAGTAAACAACATCCACAGTGGACAGTTCCGAATGAGGTCAAGGAGATATGCTGGGTCAAGTTGACAGAAAAGTTCACCTTCCCTGCCGGTGCGGAGGACGTTATGAAGCACAAAGCCCTCCAGGTAATGGCTGGTCGGTTTCAATATTTCAAGCATCAACTCAACAAGAAGCATGTCATGGAAGGAACTGTTCCAGATTTCTCAAAATGCCCAATTCAGCGACCTTTCTGGGAAGAATTTGTGGCATACAAGCTCTCTGAGGATGCCAAAGCCGCTAGCGCCAGAAATTCTGAGGCAGCCAAGAAAAATTTACACCCACATACCACAGGATCTCGTGGGTACGTGAGGAAGATTCCCGAGTGGGAGAAGGAGGCTGATGAGCTGGAAAGGAGTGGTGTCGAGCTGCAGACAGCAAATTGGGAGCCAAGGTCCGTGACTTGGGCTCTAGGGCACGGGTGTAAATACGGGCCTGATGGGAAGCTTATGCATAAGGATTCTCGTGCCGAAGAAGCGGTTAAACGGATCGAGCAAGCACATTCAGAGATTGCCTCAGGTTCCGTTGAATCAGAGAGTGTGAATGATGCGCTTACCCGGGCCTTGGGAAACAAAGAGCATCCCGGACGTACACGAGGTGCAGGAAACGTTCCATGGCTGAAAACCTTTGAGTTTCATTCGGGCTCGTACAGAAGTCGGTCTCGGGGCAAAGCATCCTACGAGCAGCTTTTGCAACAGCTCCGTGACGAAATGCAGGCTTCGAATGATAAGTTGCGTGAGGAAATGCAACAAATGAGCCAGCGTCCGCCTGTTGCAGCTTCAAATGCCGACCCAATTATCACTAGCCCACTGGGGCATCGTAGCAGCTGCGGGAGTAACGTGAATCCTCCCGTAGAAGATCCCAACTTGAGATTTCCAGTGGATGATATCACGGACCCGAGAAGTTGCAAGCTATATGTGATGTTAGGGTTGATTAAGACTAAGGTGGCCATTGGTCAAGCTCTGCCTACTAGGGAACGAGAGGTGTTGCATTGCCGTGAGTTGCCCGTTGGCTTTGCAAGAGTCACACTTGATGCACTAGTCAAAAAGCGGTACGGCATACTGGAGCTGGAAATTCCGGGGGAGGATGACGCCGTACGGTTGAGAGATAACCTTGGTTGCATTGTCAGGTGGCGCAAACGCTATATATCCTTTGGCGATACGGATTCGGAGTCAGAGGAGGAGGACGGCGGCATGAATGATCAGAACCTTTCTAGGCAACCAAGTCCGCCTCCTAGGCAACCAAGTCCGCCTCCTAGGCAACCAAGTCCGCCTTCCAAGCGTCGACAATCCGTTTCAAGCCCGCATGAGAGCAAGTCGAAGAAAAAACCAGTGAGTGGTAGCATTACATCCCTGATGCGTGAGAAGGAGGAAGTTGAGATATCCAAATCTGCCATTGATCATTTCTCCAGGAATTTTATCAAGACAGTGAATAATAAACCGAGCCGGTCAGAGTTTGAGCGTATGGTGTCTAAAAAGGCAGTACGTAACTACAGCAGGGATATGCTCAAACTAACGGCTGCGCAAAGGGAGGAAGTAGCTAGGAAGCAATTCATGGAAGAAACCGGTCTCTCAACGCAACAACTCCATCAGTTGCAAGAACGCAATGAAGTGGATGTGCCATTCGCGCCACTCGCGCCCCAATGGCCGTTCGTGTATGGGAACGACCTGGTTTGCCCAGATGATATCCCTCGTCTACCGACGAGGATGAGGAACTTGCATCAATGGTACAAAATGCAAGGTGGTTCAACACAGTTTGGGGTCAGATACCCGATCGAATGGTTCGGCAAGGTGGACGAGGGCAAGAACAGCACTCATAACATATTGTGGATTGATTTCAATATTCTACATCAGTTCTACCAACGACAGAGCCTCGATGTCAGCCTCGTGTTCCTTTGGTGCTTGTAAGTACCGTAACTAAATCTCTTTCGTTCTTTTGATGACGACATAAACTCTCATAGCTTTAAATTTTTGTAGGATGGAGGCTCAAAATTTTAGGCGAAACAATATATGCAAAGATGTAGCCTTCCTGGACCCGGTCACGATAAATGAAACGACCTTGCATAACGTCGACACGGGCCATTATCTCTATAACGCTTTCTGCGCGCTGAGAGAGAAGGATCGCATACTTCTACCGTACAACTGCTCGTAAGTGTGTTCCTAGTTGCATGCATCTATACAATAACACGAATCATTCACTATTTTCTAACATGTGTGAAATGTTTTACAGGATGCATTATGTTCTTTTGGAAATCTCCCTTCTAAAGAGCCACATAAGGGTTCTCGACTCATTAATGAGGCCTCGAGAACTCATTCAGCCACTTCTTGACAAGCTAGACAAGTAAGTATTTAATGTTGTGTTGGTTCGTTCTACCGAGTCGTATTATGTTTTCTTTCATCAACCCAATCTCAATTACTATTTAATATTGTATAGCATATTCGCAATGTATTGCAAAAAATACCCGAGGATGCATAGACCTTATTGGAAAAGGTTCTCCGTCGACGATGCCAAGTGGATTAAAAGACAGCCGCCGGGCACAAGCGATTGCGGGTTCTATTGTATGCACTACATTCACTGCTTCAGCGGAGATGACTTTAGCGCATTAGAAGATCTGGTTCGTACTAATCTAGTAATTGAATCATGTCTTTCGCTTTCCGAACATGTGTTTAAACAATATATATGCTAATGTATTTGGTTGTTTCACAATGTCGTTTTGTGCAGGAATTAGAACTAGGTGTCTCGGAGATGCTTCCAGGAGAGGTGACTGCACTCCAAGAACAACTAGCTGGGTTCATCATGGATGAAATTGTGAGCGACGACGGCGAGTTTAACATTCTTAAGGTGTAAGACATGTCACATACGTTGGACTTGTAATAAGTTTCGAATTTGGTTTAAGTTTGAAACTTGCAAAATGTTGTTGAATTGTGCTTGTGATGTGAACATGTGACATCTTTGAGATTTATATATGCCTGTGATGTGTATGTGTGCCGTATATGTGATTGAGATGTGTATATGGGTTGTATATGTGTTGTATATGTGTATGTGTGCCGTATATGCCTGGCCATCACAAACGGTTTTTAACAAGAACCGTTTGTGATGCCCCACATCACAAACGGTTCATGAACCGTTTGTGATAGCCCCAGGCATCACAAACGACCTTTCACAAACACTTCCCAAAACCGTTTGTGATGACCTTTTAAAACCGTTTGTGATGTTGAATCCTGTAGTAGTGAAGATAATGTAACTAGGAGGTTGGAGTGGCAGGTCGATCGCATGTCAGCTAGCTTGCTAGTACGGGATCTTGTAATAGCTATATCTAACATCATAAATGTATATCTTAATCCGGGGAGCCCGGGGAGCAAGGATAGTTGCTGGTCACATGAGTCTGATGAAAGCATATGCGAGGTTCGGACTTCGGATTTTTACTCGTTCAATAAACTAGAGCTCATGATATATAAAATATGTTTTGGTCAGCTGTGCTTGCCGGTGCTAGCTGTTGTTGATGGATCGAATGCTCTAGAGAGCCCCTATGAACCTATCTTCCTTTGCATGATATGCTTGTGGATCAAATTCGCGAAAGCAACAGGCGTGGAATGCTTCTTCAACGACGAAGCCTCACGATCGACTACATAAACTGGCGATGCGGATCCGCTCGACGATTCTGCTGGTAGTGGCTCGAGTAATTTGGTGTGTGTCATCCTGGAGTATTGAGATTAATGTAAACATCATCGAGGCCCTGCATTTTAGGTTATTTAAACGTCAGCACGCGATGCTCCTTGATACGAAAGGTTCTTCCTGATCCCTGTTTTGCGATTCAGATCTTACAATAATGGGAAAAAAAGGATATCTGGATAATGAATGGTTTTCTGTAGGCAGCTTTGGCTTCTTGTCGATATCGTCGCCGTCCACTGACAGAACCTTCTGTCGTCCATCTGGCCTACAGTACATACTTCTGTCGTCCATATGCCTAATGGACTAGCTCTAAGCTAACTAAATTAATTTTTTACTCTATAAACAGTAACAAAAGTGAAGAGCTACCGTGTTAACAAGAGGTTCCTTCTCTCTCTCCTTTCTTTTTTAGAGCTGCCAGCTATCTCGTACCGTTGGAGAAGGCTTACTATAACAACGTAATCGTGAGAACCTACTCAATTTATATTATTGTCCACTGGCCATCTTTCAAAAAAATTGTCCACTGGCGCGGCCTGTTCGCTTGGCTTATCAGCTAGCAGTGTTTTTCTCTCAGTAGAAATCAGCACCAGCAACTAGCCAGCAGTATTTTTCTCTCAGCATAAATCAGCACCAGCGACCCGCCACTAGCCAAACGAATATGCCAATAAACACAGTTAAAACGAGACATTCTGGCAATGTTTATTGCCCACTGGCCACCTACTCAATTTTTTTTATTTTTTGACACGTATCCTTTCGTTTATCACGGACATGCATGGTCCAGTTAATCAGCTCAATCTCGGTCTGACTGACGGCCGGCCGAAACCCTACTCTTGTCACATCCATGGTCTCCATCCATCTTGGAGCAGGCCCCAGATCATTGATGTGTGTATCTACGGAGTACATCTAAGCATGTATCATAAGTTTATAACCCACCACCTACCAGCAACAAACAACTTCGGAGTTTCTAAAAAAAAACAACTTCGGCGTCTTATAAAATCCTTAAACATATGCAACAATTTCGATATACCTATGCAGTGTTTTTTATTGAAAGAATCAAACAGTTTATTTACATTTTTTCTACAGTTACATTGTTCATTTTTTTCCACGAAAGGCAGGACATCAAAAGTAAATTTCAGATAGCAGATCAGATTGCAAAAAATTAAAGAAAAGGTTTTTTAAGGGAAGGAAATCATTTCAGGGTTTGTAATCGCAAATCCGGCCCACCTACTATCAAATCGGGTCGGAGGCCTTACAAAATTCTTACGTCTCTTGTGTGCTAGCCCGCTTGAGATCCGCTTAAGACCTGAAAAGTGGCTCGGGCCTTCCCCACGATCAGCCTTTGACTGCTAAACTTTTCTTTTTCTCTTTGAAAATGACTCCATGCACAGTCTTCATGTGAACTAGATGTGATACCCCGTTGCTGCGGAAATTTCTATAAAATTTGAAGATACAATTTGAAAGTAGAAACACTAAATGATTGCATTATGCTATTTTTTGCAAACAACAATGTAGAGGAAAACACATTTATTTTATTGAGAGAACTACTGATAAATTTGTAGCATGGTACTCGACTACTTGCAAAGACTAACACAATGCGTAGCCACAGAAAATCAGTAGAAGAAATAAATTCATGATTATAGTGAATGGTGATGTGGACAGCTTGCATGTTGAGAGAAGATCTAGTGGATGGTGACGTGGACATCTTGCATGATAAGATAAGTCTAACCATGACTTGCAGTGGGTACCAATTATATAGGTTATATAGATAACCAATCAATCGATTCAGGTGTACTGGTCTATGCCGCACACTACGTGATTTGTGGTGTGAGAATATAGTGATCTGCGATGTCATAAAATGATAATATTCTTTGGAACATTTGCGCAACGTCATTGTCCTCATCAAGCGGAAAACAAATTAAAATGAAAAAACAGAAAAAATTGTGATATGGGGGGCAAGTATATTGGTGTCGTCTGATAGGCGATCTTATACAATGACACGTAATTAAGACGACTTATCAAACAACCTATACAATAGGTTGTTATTTTAGGTGTTAGGTGTTAGGTGTCTCGTAGTAATATAATATTCCTTAATTGATGAAAAAATAAAAAATATTTATTGGTTGCATGGCAACAAAACTCGTACAATGATAGATAAGGTGTCTCATAGTTCTAAAATTTAGCTTATGAGGTATTTGTTTCACGAAACGACGACCTCTTCTCACCTCACTCTCTCTCCTCCACGTAAATGAAAATTCTACGTGGCCAATCTCAACACGGAGATGAGATTTGACTACCACGTTCTTTCTTTCAGGTCTATTTTTATGGACATGCCAACATCGAGGAATGAGAGAGCTGGTTCATACAAAGTTCTTTTTTTAGGTGATGAGAAAGTTCCATGTTGCACAATTCTTAAAGCAAAGAGCTAGCATACAGCTAGAGTCAACAAAAATAGGAAATGTAAGGCAAAGAAAGGAAAGATTGTTGATAATTAGACACTGATTCGGACATATGGCTCCCCATGCCCAATAGATGCACAAACCGGACTGCACAATGAGTGAGTGGAAGCATGTGAGGCTGAGAAATATGGCCTCCTATTTGAATGGATCAGTTCTCCGGTGAAAGAAAAGCAAGAAAACCAGGGAATGTAGCAGGGGAAAAAATTCACCCATGCCTCGTGTGTGCTTCCGAAGGCAATGGTCCTGGCAATTACAAAACTAGGACAAGTAATAGAACAGGCAATTACAAAACTAGGACAACGTAATAGAACAGGCAAGAAGCTTATCGTCTATTGCAAAACCTAGGAACAACATCCACAATTTGTCAAAAACTAACCTTATTGCAAATTCTAAGATCCATACACGTCAACATTGAACGGACCATTTCATTTCAACTTGAATCGGGTGAGTTGGCTGCTTCAAGTCAGCACCAGGGGAAACTGGAAAGCATGCAGCTCCAGGGGATTTAAAGCAAAGTTGCTGGCTGTAACAAACAACAGTCTGACACAATCTCTCCTTGCTAGCGGTTGATAGGGGTGTGCATCCGCTCGACAATTCTATTGATAGCAGCTCGAGTCATTACAAGGGTGTCATGCTGGAGGATGCTGTAAACGTTGAGGCCCTGCATTTCAGGATATAGAAACATCAGCACATGCTCCTTGATCCCAAATAGTGGTGCCCAGCAAAGAACACAAATTTTGATTATCCAAACATTCAAGTAGTAAAATTATGAAGCTTACAATGGAAGGAAGGACATTCACATAGTGAAGGTTTTGTGTAGCCAACTTTAGCTTCTTATCAATGTCGCCCCCATCCACCAATAAAACCTTCTTTGTATCATCCAGCTGGCTTATGTATTGCACAATGTTTTTTGTCTTGTGGCTAGGAACTTCTAGGTCCTCAAAGACCAAGAGCTATACAAAGAATATGGAGCAATAAAACATTTTGATAGCAAATAATGATATCTTACATTGCTATCTTGAATGCAGGACATAGAATGTTGAGTGCTCTAAATGTTTGTACACTAAAACGTTATAACCACACTGGAAAACATTGCATAAAGCAAACATGTATCAGCATATGCTCAGTCATATTGCTTGACAATTTTTAGTTAACTTTCAGGAAAGCAGGGTAAAGATAGTCAGTTTCTAGTTACATCGTGTAACTAATGATTCAACTTTCTGTAAAAACATGATAATAGTGTAATATAATTAAGTCCTCAAAAACCAAAGAACTATGCAAAACAAGGACAGATAAATTTCAGTGCATACATTTTAATAGCATGGAAGAAAATTTATAAGAACCACACCAGAAAACATTTCATAAAACAAATATGTATTGTCATATGGTTTAATAGATTCCAGCTAACTACATATATTTCAGGAAAGGTGGGGTAACAATGTCAGTTCAGAGTAAAATGTGGTAACTCCTAGTAATTTAAGTTGATGGTAATATCATGAAGTCAATCATCAAAAAGAACAGCATATTCATATCAATATATCATATATAACTACAAAGCATAAATATGCTACAATGACAGTAAGACACAGGGCACTATGTATACTAATCTCATATTTATTAGATGACTATAACTACACATGTGGTTGGCCACTTTAGCCCGTAATCGGATCGAGAAAGTAAGGATATGTAAACGTGTTCTTCAATTACAATTTCATTTACAAAGTTCATAGTGTGAAAATCTTGGAACAGAGTCTTGTGTATTTCTAAATAATAAGCATATTTCTTCCCTGAGCACACTATTAAACCATGATTAAATATAGAAATTGATTTGTCTATAATAATTTTGTAAACATAATATAGTTGTTGCAAAAGATGAGCACATTCAAGAGCATATGTATTTAGTAGGTTAGCAAATACCTTTCCCTCTGCAGTTCGAGCAGACAGGGCAATCTTAAGCCCCAGCCGTCGTACTTTCTTTTGCAGCTTGATTGCATGGCTTCGTGGTTTAGGCCCATGCATGGTCGCACCACCACGAAACTGTTACATTCAAGTTTAGTTGACTGAACTTCAAACTGGATGGCATGTATCTAACAACCTCAATAAGAATGATGTATCATTCAGTTATAGTAACTAGCCTGAGGACCACGTAATGTTCCATGCCGTGCTCTTCCAGTTCCTTTTTGGTTGTAAGGCTTTCTTCCTGTGCCACTGACTTCACTGATAGTTTTAGTTGAGTGCGTCCCCTGTAAAGACAAAGGTGCATCTAATTTATCAGAATATGGAGCTGATATTTCATCAAGATGTTATATTATAGATCTCCAAGATCGAGGTAAGTGAGGGCCAAACAAAGAGATAATGAGAGATCCTATGGGTTTACCTGCTGTCTTTTAGCAAGCTGCCACCTTACTACTCGGTGAACAATATCCTTCCTAATTGGAACATCAAAAACATCACCATCCAAAACCATGAATCCCTTGTCCTCGTTATGGAAGTTTGTCACCCGAGCTACCAGGTCTTCATACTGCCCTGCAATATTACAATAAATCAGGGCAGCCAAAATTTAGAATATGCTTAGATCAAAAGAAAATCAGCAACTCAGAAATCCTATATTTTTTCCATCAGCCAACAAAGAAGAAGCTGTAACAGTACAGAATTGATGTCAAGTTACATTCATGTCAAATTTTGATCAGGATAGAAAATAGATAAACAGATAGCAAATCTGTAGTTAACCAAAGATAAGATAGGAAGTCACGCAATACATCAATTCTGGTTGAAAGGAAAACTAAGAAGAATGGCATTATGATGGTGCCTACAAACTGGTCAATAAGGGGAAAAGGTACCAAGTTCCCGGTCTGGTGTCCAAACAGTCTTGCTGGATAGAAGTTCTGGTGGAATCAGCACTTCATTTGCAGGAGCCAAAAGAGTAGAATACCCGTTGAAACAGAAAGCTGGCAAATTCTGGAAATGAAACAAATAAATAAAATGAAGTCAATGTTAAAATCATGTGCAATCAAATATACCAGAGAACATTTCAAAAAGGAGAGATGCAGAAAATTGACTTCTTAACAGATGGCTAGATAATATGCTAAATCTTGGCTACAAGGTAAAAAATTTCTTTGTTGAAATCTTGACAACCCATATTGCTAAACAGGGCACATGCAATCGATGCTATCCTCTAAGGAATACCTAACTGAAAAACACAATAAATCGATTACAGTCAACAACAATATCAGAAATCAAAACGAAAATGCTCCAAAATATCAGAGAATGCCATAGATGTAGTGTTTGCAGTGCATTTGTGGGCAAAAGTCAAGGCCAAGTGTGAAGGATTACTTGCAAACCCTTGTGGAGCAACAATTGAATGCAGCCCAAGGTACCAAGCAGCATCACAGCACCAGGTACAGAATAAACAGACAGAAGCAATTGGAATAAGGTCCAACTGAATAAACATCCACGGCCAAAACTACCCAAGGCAGATTCAGAGATGAAATTGGCAATTTCCACCGCCTACCTATGTGCTCCAATTAGACAACATTGAAATCTAAATCTACTCAATGCACAGAATTGCTGCTACCGCCAGTAACTAACGAATAAGAGCTTAATTTCTGCGACGCCACTCAGGAACTTTGGGGCCGGAGCAATCCCTATACATGCCAACCAGAGTAGACCTCAAGTAAACCTAACTGCAGTTTAGTTAAACGCCCACCGGGTGCTTCAGATGTTTGCTAAATCACTAGATTTCAGGTTGAAGCTCGAACCAGGATTCGGACAAGCGGCACCTAAACCACAACTCTAGAACAAAACAGGTACATTTCCTATCCTGCACGGGACCAAGCATCGAAACGCAAGAGCTAAAGCTTGCTCCTAAGTCCTAACCCACTCGTAAACCCTACCGAGGCAACAACCAGAGGGAGACGCGGACTGGAACCCGCCGCCGTCGCGCCGACGAGGCACCGCCGAACCGAGGACAGGAATAGGATAGCGGGAGCAAGGGAGAGGGAGAGGGAGAGGGAGAGGGGGGACGGACCTTGGCGAGGCTCATCAGCCCCGAGCCGGGCGGCGGGCGGTGCGGCGCCACGGGAGACGGCGCCGGCCCCGCGGCGGCGCGGCGGAGCAGCGACGCGGCGCGCGCGAGGGCCCGCATCGGGAGGAGGAGAGGGGCGCGGCGGCGGCCGGAGGTGCGCAAGTGGAGCAAAGGCGGCGGCGGAAGAGAGAGCGCGGCCACCGATCTGCGTGGGCTCTCCGCTCAGCGGGAGTGGACTAGTGAGGCAGGTGCAAGCGTGCTGGGCCGGGCCGGGCCGAGAAAGCACGTCCGATTCTTTCACTTCTCTTTCGTCGCGTCGGCGAGCGAGGCCTTTCTATTCGCTCGTGGGCTTTCAGCAAAACTTCTAGATGTCAAACAGGATGTGGCTGGCCATATCAGCAGGAGTTCCCAAGTTAGTGGCAACACTGTTTTTCCTTCCAAACTGTCCATTTTACTGCTGAACACGGCAGATATACTGCATCAATTGTGTTGGCAGATCATAACTCGTGACAACAGGAACATGCACCACATTAGTATACCTCGAAGGTTAGTGGCGATAAGAATACTGGATGATCTAGACTGGAGCTTCTGGATGGCGGCGTCCCTGGAAATCCAAGACAGTGTAATGTTTGCCATTGTCCTGACATGACCTTATCCTTTGACCTCTACAGTCTTCAAAAGAACATACTTTGAGACTGTTTGGATACGCGCGTACATTTGAGATAGAACTGCCTGGTGTCCTTTCGCTCTTCTCAGCCTGAATTTTGTTGGGATCGATATGCTGAATAGTATTGTAGAACAGCAAGAAGGATGGATATTCAAAAATTGGTGAAGTATATGTGCCATCAGATTGTAGCATGAGCATAACAAGAGCTTGTATTTGGACCCTGCATTCTATGTTAGTTTGGGTTCATAGTAGTCATTCATTGTGACTACCGTAGTATATTGCCTCCTGGTAACTACCGTCTCCGTTTCAAATTATTATTATTGATTTTTATTCACGACTTTTATTCACATTGTTTGATCATTTATTTTATTTAAAATTGTGCGTAAGTCATTTACTTATTTATTATTAAGGATACTTTAAATATGATTTATTTTTTATATATATTTACACTAAATTATTGAATAAGATGAATGGTCAATTATTTTTGCAAAAGACCAGACAAACGCAAACCCTACATAGACAAACGCAAACCCTACATCAATAAGCATCTCTGAGAGACTGGACAGTTAGATGTCAAGATTGGCAAAGCCACTATAGGTGCCTCGCGAACGAGCACGTCACCAACCACTAAAAGAATAGTGTTGATTAAACCCTAAAATAATTCCAGGAAAATGTGGCATATGTGATGAGTCGATGACTCAAACCCTGGTGGGCAGGTTCTTCCATAAGAAACAGATCAATCCGCATGAATGGTCAAATATTATGAAAAAATCAGCAACGAAGAGTAATTTAAAACGGATATAGTATGTTCTAACCTAGTCCTTTGAACTTTCAGTGAGTAGTTCATCTACACTTCATCCAAAATAAGCATTTTAGTTAATGTGATGATGAGTGCACTGTAGCATGTCAAGAATGCAACTAATTAGAGTGACAACAAGGACCTGAAATCTAGTGTCATCAGTAGATAACCAACCTTTCATCCTCTACATTTTTCATGGAAAGTTGGAGGCCCTTTAGTCAGCACTAAAGGCGCATTAGTCACCGGTGGTAATACCAACCAGGACTCAAGGTTGAGTTTTAGTTCCGGTCGGTGTTACCACCCGGCTGGGACTAAAAGTCCTACACGAGTTAATTTAAAAGAAAAGTACTTAGGGCTACGCCACATGTGTTTTGTTGATAAGATAGTAAGGAAGCTATAGGCGAAGCGAGAGGTCTCCGGTTCGAGTTCTATGCACCCCACGCGCGCATTTCTAGTACGAGCTTCAACGCTTGCTTCAATAACTTTCCTCTCCTCACGTGGAATAAGTCATGTGTGGGTACTCGAATCGAAGCCCGGCATTCCACAAATCCATTACGGTGGTTCCAGACAAAGATTGATGGATAACACACTCAGCTCAGACCCTTGCATAATGGGGGGCGGCTATTATTCTTCTTTGACGGACCATGTAATTAAACTTAAGGCATCTCCAAACCTTAAACAAAATTGTACAGATGATAAGTGAAAATTGGGTCCGGGAAATGTTCCCAATCAAGAAGTAATTGTTAGGTATATATTGGTATCTCAAGAAGAGAATAGATAATATACGAATTACCATATTGTTGAGTAGATTTTGGTGAAAACCCATCTCGCTAAAAGCGTCATCCGAGGCATTATCCTTAGAGTTTAAATTAGCCTAAATCACACACACACACACACACACACAGCTTGCAATTGTTCATCTTAGATTCTTAGATATGTGCTCTTTTTTGTTTAGGAGAGATGTGTTGTACGTAGATATTGTGTGAATTATAGGAGAAAACATTTCATTGTTGGCTTGTTTTACTTTTGATTTGATTAGACCAAGACATCAGGCACCAAATTGCAATTCATTTATAGTGATTTTGATGACAATGAAGAAAGCAGTGATTCTGATTATAATGACATTGGTGATTCTGATTTCATTGGTGCTTTAAACAGTAGCAGATGCATTTGTGTTCCAATCACTTACTTATACATATCAAGACGAGTATATATTGGGGCCAAAGATATGATCCATGATCCAAATAATTTACATGTAGGGCGAAACAGAGGTTGCTCTCAGGAGCGCCGAGTGAGAAACGAAAAATACCAGTGAGGAAAAAGAATTCATCGACCAGCTAACCACAGGGCATAGGAATTAGCTAGACTCTTAGCTAGGGCCCGCGGCGATCTAGCTAGGCGACGTTATAGCTCTTCACTGTCGACGGCAAACGGGAGTGCCCCAGTGTACGTATTCTGTTGCTTCGCCACTCCACAGCCACCCAAACACACAATTGACACGTACGTACGTGTGGGTGTGCACACACAAAAATTTTGTTAGGGACGCCCACGTACTAAACACCATTGTTTAATAAAGTCATTTCTTCCCTCGTTTACCTCCACCCACCTTGTTATGGCTACGAGCTTTCACCTTCTTGTCACAATGTCACCAGTAATGTTTTCCACAGTATGTAGGGCGTGCTTCAAACAATTCCGATCGATCGACACCAGAAAAAAAAAACTCATACTGCATTATTCCACGTTCTTAATACCTAGCCACCAGACAGGTTCCAAAAACTTGAGCAGCTCACCTTAATTTCACTACGACACCCACCCACATGGCTTTTCACATCCAACGACAATATGTGATCGATCAACAGGTAGTAGTGGCTGGTAATAACATTTCTCCTCTTCAACCATCTCCTCGGACCTTGGGAATGCAGGAAATTCGTTCGCTTCGTTTCCTCTCCAGTCTCCACCTTGGGCCGGCGCGGACAGCCCTCACGGGCCTTAACTTAACACCCCTCTCCTCTCTTTCTGGGCGATTGGTGGGCCAAATGCCGGTCCACCGTGGCCCGCCCACATGTCCCGCGCCCGCATCCGCATCTCCACGCTACCGGCGCAGAAGATCCCCGCGTCCCCCGCCCGCACGCGCACCTGGCCTGGCTGGCTCTGCCTGCCCGTCGCCGCTTTTGGCTTTTGGTTCAGCGGAGAGCAGATGTTTCTTTCCCGTCCGGCACCAAATTTCCAAAGGGAATGTTGCATGCATGTCATTTTAAGAACGAGTGCAACTTTGCGCGACGAATCTAATGAGTTTTGCTATATTACTGCTACAATAATCATTCTCTAATCGTGCGGTCAAAGATCTTATTAGATAGATCTCGCGAAATAGTTCAATGTCGTGAAGGTAGTTTTGTAAACTGATTTTATTTAATACTGGTTCAAGGGGATGGAAAAATGACGATGCACAGCGCCCAGCCATGGCCGCTTGGCTGCAGCTCCGTCCGTGGCCGCCGTACCCTCGACCGACCTGCATGCTGCCACCTGCGCCGCGCACGAGCGGGTGGTGTGGTGGTGGAGCAGGTGAGCCTGCATGCCCGCCCAGGCGTACCACCAACTCACTGCACATCGTCCTTGCGCATTATTGCGGCACCACACCAGCGCCCCTGGCCTGGCCGGACTGGTCGCCGGCCGGCAAGCCGGTCAGATCTGGCTCTGGCCTCCTGGTCTCCGGTCTCCCTCCGCCGCGCGCGGCGCCGTCCGGCCCCTTCCTCCCTCCTCGCTCCCGTACACCGTCCACCGCCATTATTGACGCACGGGCCAGGCCGACCTGCCCGGTAGCAACCACCATTCTCACCGACCCGGCCGACCTGGCTCCATCCATGCCACGACTGGCCGGCCAGCTCGGCGGCCGACGCGTGGGTCAGATCGGCGACACTGCTCCATGCACGTACGCGCGCAGAACGAGTGCAGTGTGCAGGCGCCGTTCGGCCGTGTTTCGTTGGGATGGGAATATTTTTCCACCTCATTTGACCAATAATTAAGGGTATTAAATAAAGTCATTTTACAAAACTAACTTCACAACATTGAATTATTTTGCGAGATCTATCTAATGAGGCCTTTGACCGGATGGTTAGAGAATGGTTACTGTAGCATTACTGTAGCAAAACATGGATTAATTAGGCTCATTAGATTCGTCGCGCAAAGTTGCACTCATTTTTAAATGGGTTTTATAAATAGACTTCATTTAGTACTCCATGCATGCAAGATTCTCTTTGGAAATAAATTTCCGGGGCGAAAGAAACGCGGCCTTCAGTTCTACTAGCACCAGCGCGCTCTGCTCTGCTCACCGATCGATCCTGTGCGCGCGGCCGTACTGTACGCCTCGCGTACATGCACAGTACGTATCTCCGACTGGTTTTCGGCTGGCTATTCAGAAGAGAAAAGAGATGGCGTTGAACTGAATTTATTTTTTCCAGGCATGTGCACTTGCTAAGAAAATTAATCTTCGGACTAGCTAGCTTTGTCTCGGCGCCGAGATCGGTTTACATATCATCCCAACCATGTGTGCTTGGATTATTGTTTCCAAACATGATGCGCCATACATGTACTAATGTCCCCAACAGGTCATGTACGTGTACACATGCACGCATTGGTACGTGACCGATGATATATCCAGATCATCTGCTTGCAAACATGTCCTACACAGCACATAATGCTACGACACTGCCCACGTGTCATACACATGGTCCACAGTTCCACATCGTCCCCTCTTTCACAAAGACAGAAAAGAAAAAGAATAAAATCAACAATCCGTCCACCCATTAGCAACAATACATCTCCATCCATCCGGCGCGCGAACAAAATCATACGGATGTAACGGTTCCACATCGCGCGTATATTTATATGTACTCAAAACTAGCTAGCTAGCTTCCTGCCTAGGAAATACTATATATATAGCTAGCCTCTCAAATCACCCCTCAAAAATCCAATCCACAAAACGCACCCGTCCTGCGCGTGTTCATGTTCATCCTTTTCACTGTGATGTGCAAACCTCATCCACCAAAGCTACCCACCGCACCCAAAGGCTAGCTAGGCTACGTACTGCCCGGTCCGGTCATCTCAGTCAGCTAGCCACACCGGATCAAGTCATTACATTAAGATGGTACTAATCACAGTGTCAATGGTCGGTGTTCACTTCCAAAAATCCCCCAAACTTTCTCTCTCCAAACTTCGCTATTCATTATCACATCAAATCTCTCTCCTCATACATGGAGCACTAAACGTAGGTCAATAAAAAAACTAATTACATAGTTTTGATGTACACGACGAGACGAATCTTTTGAGCCTAGTTAGGTCATGGTAGGACAACGTTTACCACAAACAAACGAAAAGTGCTACAGTACGCTACAGTGTCCGATGTGACATTTTACCCAACTTTCACCCCTCTTGAACCAAGGAAGTGAACACCTGGGGTTGCCTGCTACAGTGGAGCTATATCCTACTCCAGTAGGCTCCTAGCACACTACTACGAGTAGAGCAGGCAATGAGGCAATGCAATGTGTTGCCCAACCACCATGGCTGCGTGTTCATGCATGGGGCCCTGGTCTGGGAACAGTGCATGGAAATGAACAAAACTGAGATAAGCCCTACACACCCATGTGGCAGGGCCCTCTGCTGGTGAAGAATTGCAAAAGAAAGCAGCCGTGTCTATGACCAGCAGGGAGAGACTCTAGATTCCTCTCGCTTTCCTCTTCTCTCTGGCCGTAGCCCGTAGGCGCGCGCATGCAGCAGCGCGGTGGCGCAGGGCCCATGTGTCCGGGGGAAGAGAGGCAACGGCGGTGGGCGTGCAGAGGAGGGAAGGGGCAGAGGAAGCTGCGCTACACGAATGGTTTTGGTTTCAGGAGACTGTATTATTAATTGAATAGTTTCAACCTATATCATCATACAGAACTTAGTTTTAACTTCTTACTAAAAAATTCTTTGAACTCTCGGCTGTGCCACGTCATTCTCTACCTATCCGGACCTTTAATTCTCACCACCTCGCCTGCCCACTGACATGTCATTGTTGGACACGCCGCGCCCCCTCGCTGCCTTCTCCACCCGCGACTCGAAACCGCCGCCGCCGCCCCCTCGCCTGCTCACCACCGGCCCACCACCGCCCCTCGCCTCCCACCCACCTGCCGCCTGTCCACCGTGCCACCCCGTAAATCCCGTCCGCGGATGCCGAGCAAAGCAGAGATGGAGAAGAGAAGGAGCACCACGCCGCGGATGGCGCCGCCGCCTCCCCTCCTCCCCGCTTGACGTGGGCCTCCTCACTCTGCCACTGCCGCTGCCTCCCATGGCCGCCGCCGCCGCTGAGAGGAGCCGGTAGAGGGCTGTCCCACCTCCGAGCGGCCACGACGACGCCCGGTGCCACGAGCTGTGCGAGGGAGAAGAAGAAACCGGGCGACGCTGCGCGAGAGAGAGAAGAAGAAGCCAGGAGGCGCGGCGACGACCACACCGGCGGCGCCGCCAGGAGCTTCGCGCGACAGAGAAGAACGCTGGGGTTTCAGCGTGCACCCGGCCGACGGGTTTTGTTGCGCGCTGGGCTGGGCCGCTGCCAGGCTACGCCGTTAGGCCAAGCGAGCAGACCAGTTGGGCCGAGCGGTGAAATGGAGCGCGCGCGAAGCGTGAGCGGGCCGTGGGCCAAAATTCATTGCTGGGCCGAAAAGCGAATAACTGCACAATAGACATGTATGAATCAAGTTTATTATTTTCAGAAGCATATTATGACACATTTTGATTAGTTTTCTATATCTATTGATTTTGAATCAATGGCATAAATCTTTTAGCACCTTAGTGTTTATACTTTTCAATTTCATCTTTAAATCATGTATATTGCAAAATCACTTTAATGTTTTTATTTTTTTCAAATTTCATCTTAAAATTTTGTTTAAAAACCCCGCAGCATCATGCGGGGTATCACCTAGTTAGTTAAGTTCCTTGTTATTTTACTCTACGTATGTGAGATTACCAGGACAGTGCAGTAGCGGAGCCAAAAAGCCCAAAATTAAAATTCACTTGTGACGAATCCACTACTACGATAGCCTAGCTCTACGCAAATAACGGATTTATGGAGACCGAAGAGGGGAAGAAGGCGCTCGTCGGACATCGGCGGCAGGTATGACTGGTGGCTCCACCACTTGGACAGTGTTCACGCAGAAGTATTTATATTGTGCTCCCTCTGGTTCAAAATATATGCTATTTTAGGATTTTTGCGGGTTAAACATTCCAACTTAGGACTGATAATATAAGATAGAGAGTAGATGTTACCCTATTCGCGGTGAAAAGTATAGCTAATTCTTATTATAGGAAACATCATTTTTATACAGTTCAAGATTCATGTTTACGGAATGCATCAAAAAGTTCGGACTGCCCCTCCAAACAATTCGAGCTAAAATAATAGACTTGTTTGTCGATACCCTAATATAAACGACATATTTGGAAGGGCAGGAAGTATGAGGCTCGAGTTACTGAGTCGAAAGTACTTTTGGAAATAGCAGCTTTACAAAGCAGAAGTTAGGAAAACAGCAAGTAAATAAACTAGAGCAGTGTACCGTGTACGTATGGTTCACACTACTACGATTAATGGGCCAAATGATCAAAAGGTCTACGTTGATACTTGGAGCTTAATTATGTAAAGCTAGCCCCCAAACACTTGAAAGGCAAAAGCGACACCCCGGAACCAACCATTACCTCCTCTCTCTCTCTCTCTCTCTAGCTCGTTGTAGGCAGCAGGCCGGCATGATGCATGCATGCCTGTCCATCCTCCATACCATGCATCATCATTCGCCGTAGCGACTACAAATACACGGCATGCAGTACCCAACCAACAACGCGACCAAAAAGAAGACACGGCTTGAAATGCCCGTGTGTACGTGAACAGCTGTGAAATCAGCATTGGGCTTACTTCCCCAAGCCGTCTTCGAATTATTATATGTTCCTTTCTAAAACTGTACTGTCGAATTATTTTTTAGCTTGGTCGAATCAGCAACATGCGTGTATGTAAACATATATACGGACACTGCACGTACATGACTGGTTACGTGGATACGTACTACGTATGTAATTGACAGACTATATAAATAAATATATACGTATATATATTAGTAGTATACATTTGCTCCTCGACGCAGCTAGCCCATGGGAGGTCCGGTCCGGCTCAAAAGTGACGCGTCACCTACTTGCATTGCATGCGTTAACGTGCTATGCTAGGGATCGGATAGGGCGGTGCTTATTTGCTTGCCCTAGCTGCTAGTTCGATATATATAGCTGCTATATATAGGCTGTTAAGCCCCTACCTGATGGAACGGAGGGGAGGCTCAATTCAACGAAAGGTGATCAATCTCGTCAGCTGGCGTGTCAGCCGTCAGGAGCAACCGTATGTAAAAAAGTCCAAGGTTACACGAGCCGAGCGAATCTTGGAGCAAAGCACCCAAGTTTAATTAGATGCTGAACCATAGATGAACAGTCTAATCAAGTCTATTACTTCCTCCCATTCGTTTCAAATTAAAGTTCACTCTTGCACCAGTGCTTTCGTGTACGGATTCACCAGCTAATAACCTTTTATCGTTAACCGTACCACAAGTACGTACAATCTTTACCCTCACTACTATCCATCGATATGTACCTGACTTTTTCTCTCTCCCATGTATACACAGATGAAACGTGACAATGACACACCTCACCGGTAGGTGGAGCGTGAAATAGGTGAAACCCGTGCTGCTGCTGGTTCATTCTTCACCTAGCACACACACGTGGTATTCATACTCGTTCTTTAACAATACCGGACGGACACCGTATATATAGAATCAATCGTGCCTTTGAGATTGGTGCGAGACCTGTCATTTCGAGAGTTAATGAGGAGTCGTTCCTCTCCTGTGTATAACCCTGGCGCTCCCAAGCGACCTGACCTGCCTGACCACCAGGCGATCGAGTGGCGTGCATGCGCTCCCCGGCCTGCTTCTTCTTTCTTCTTAATTTCTCCCCTCCTCCACGCTTGGTCAAGGCAGGCCGGCTGCAGGTACCCGATACGATCACAAGTCACACACGCTGCTGCTGCTGCTCCTGCTGCTGATGCCGCCCTGTGCCGCTGTGCTATACAGTATACCATTCCCTGTTGCTCTGAACAGCCAGTGTCACCGGCCACTGTGACGACGACGCTGCCGTGCCCGTGCCCCTACACATAGCCACTCTCTCCTCTCCCTCCTCCTCTCTTTCTTCTTCCCAATCACATCTCTCTCTCTCTCTCTCTCTCTCTGAGCTGAGCTGAGGCAAGCGTGTGTGCGTGCGTGCGCCTGTGAGGCCTGTGAGTCTGTGACCGACGACTGACGCCGGTGGCAGGCAGGCTAGAGCTAACTGGCGCTAGCTCGCAGTGCACGCACACCCTCGCGGCTCTTGGATCCTTGCGAGAGAATTGAATCGGAAACGAAATAGCAGCATCATCATCGGCTGCTTGGTCGCTTGCTGCTGTGCCTGGTTGCTGCTGCTCGTTGGCCGGCCTGTCGCCATTGCCGGCGACCGCGAAGGCCTCCGAGCTTCCGACGGCCGGGAGCGCCGTCGCGTCGTCGTGCGTGCGTGCGTTCTAGCGGCTGGATCATCGAGGAGCTAGCGCGTGTGCAAGCTCTTCGATCTGCTTCTTCTTCTTCTTCAGCAGCAGCGATGGGCGCCGAGAGCTGCCGGATCAGGCTACGGCGGGTGGGCCGGGGGCGGCACCGCCGCGCCGCCGCCGCTCTCCTCGCCGCCGTCCTCCTCGCCGCGGCCATGGGTAAGCAAGCACCAAGCGCTCGCGAACAGGGCTATAGCTAGAGCTTTGCTGTTCGATCTTATTCTTCTTTCGTGCCTTTTTTAATTTGTTTCGTTTGAAGCAAAAAATTAAAGCTTTGCTGTTGTCAAGATCTTCTTTTCATGCGCGTGTGTGCGTAGAGTCTCTTTCGATTCGTTCTCGCTCGCCTTTCTCTGCCCTTCTTTTTTCTCACTTGCGCTTCGATCGCTTCTCGTTTTCCATGACTTGTCTCTCGTCACGGATTAGTTAACCCAAGCTGGCCAACTAAGGGGGTCTCTTAATTAGGTTCGGCAATTATGTACGTACTTGCTACTGTAGTTTAGTAGCTACATATACCTTCCTTTTGTTCCTCCATTAACATCAAGTTCTCTCTCAAGAAACTTAATTTATATAGTGCCTGTTGTTGTTGTTGTTATTACTACCATGCATGCCTCCCTACACAAACAATAGAATCTCCCTCCGTACCTCTAATCTCCTTTTACCGCCACCTTGCTGTAAAGCAATAGAGCAAGGTACGCACAAATCTTTAACTAGGTCTTCCTGCCATCGTGACTTTGGAGGACTGGACAGCCACTAGCTAGAGCCATGCGTAGTTTTTGTTGGCGAGATTCCTCAAAAGGCATCCAATTTTCTCACGATGAAATTAAAATTACTTCTCTCCTCGACTCCTCTCCTCTCTTCTCTTCTCCTTTGATGTATGCAAAACCACAGTGTAGCAGCTTTGGTTGCAGAATCCATTTTGCACCATATATCTACTCCATCTTCCCATCGTATGCATGTGTACTGACTAGGATTTACAAACTTCTTGTCCAAACATCATTATCCTTATTTTTTTTTCCTTCCATCCCAGTGAAATAAAGAACTCGAACAACTAAAAAATTACCCTCTCTGTGTATGCATGTGCCACTACTATTTAAATATTAAAATTATCTCTCTAAAACAGTATTACCGCAATGTAACCCCTGTAGATGGGTGCTGTTCCCCGACAAATGAAATTAAACCCATCTCTCTCTCTCTCTCATGGGTCTGGCACTTGCAGTAGTAGTCTTCACTCACCAACCAAACAGCCAAACAGCGAGGCTTTCTTCTCCCTGCAGCGGTCCGTCCTTTAGTCCTTGTGCCCCACCCTGGCAGCGGCAGTCTAGTCCAGAAAAAGCCCACAAGATCACGATCCAATTCATTCATTGCTCACTCACTCACACGTACACACACGAGCTAGCATACGACGACACTCACTTTCAGTGCAGCAGGCAGGGAGCTGAGAGAGATCGACCTGCACAGAGAATCTCCCCGTAGCTTGCTATTGCTATAGCCGGCCGATACGTGTGCGTACGTGCCAGGCACAAATAATAATACGCTTTTTTTTTGAAGTACAAATAATAATATGCTTTGGTCTCACTCGCTTAACGTTTAGGACAACCACCATATGCCCCCCTACTGCCCACAGTATGTAGCTGTACGTCTTGGACCCTATAACCACACGAACATCACGTCCAAGCCTAGCTAATAATTAATCCATCGGTCACCATAGGTGATGTAGGAGTAGACCTATATTATATATACATATATAACATATATAATATATATGTGTCGTCAAGTCGATGTATGATGATGCATAAAGTTTGCTTCTACTGCTGCTGTAGTTGTCACGGCGGCGGGGCGGCCGATCCGTCTGCCGGCGGCGGCGCTGGCGCGGAGGCCAATCGACTCGTCGACGGCGATCGCCGGCACCAGGAGCTCTTGGCCGGCGGCGGACGGCGACGTCAAGGCACCGCGCCGGCGGTGGCTGGTGGGTCCGGGGTCGTCGCCGCCGACGTGCCGGGCGCGGTGCGGGCGGTGCACGCCGTGCCGGCCGACGCGGGTGGCCATCCAGCCCGGCGTCGGCCCACAGTGGGAGTACTACCCGGAGGTGTGGCGCTGCAAGTGCGGCAACAAGCTCTTCATGCCGTGAAACGCTACGCCCGGCCGGGGTTTAATTTCTCCCGTTGTTGTTGTTCATGGAGGAGAAATTAAAAGTGCTCTTGTTGGATGATCGAATGCAGTTGATTTTGCAAAAGGGTACACCACGTACGTACGTACAAAAGGGGAGCTAGCTAGGGAGGTAAAAAGCGCGATGGGATTGTTGGTGGTTAGGTGATTAGGCGTGTGTGCGTGTGGAACAACCGTGAAGTGATGTTTGTGTAATTGTGTATATGCACATCAAGATCTTGGCTACCTCAGCTCTACATGTTGCTAGCTCTCTTCTTTTCCCCCCCCTTTTTTCTTGAAATTGTTTTTTTAATCTTGGACAGAGATTCAGGTTCAGGGGTCTTTGTAAGTAGTGTATATAACGTAGTGCTTTTACATTATTGGGTTAAAAATTATACGTTCATGTAGTAGTGCTTGGCTGGATGCATGGGACCAGATCGGTGAGGTAGCTAGCTGTACGTAAGTACTGGCAACATCCTCCCGGCCCAGGCGCGGATAGATGCAATTTATGTTCCTTTTATGATCTGGCGTCATATAATTTGCAGTACGTGCACAGAGGGACCGAATCAATGTGCACGAATTGTGCATTGACGAATTTTTGGGAATTTAGCCAACGGCCCTGTTTAGTTTCCTTGAAGAGAGAAAAATTCTCTCTCCAAACTTCACTATTCACCTATCCCATCAAACCTCTCTCCTAATGCATGAAGCACTAAACGTGGGTAAATAAAAAAACTAGTTGCATGGTTTTGATGTACACGACAAGACGAATCTTTTGAGCCTAGTTAGGTTATGATAGGATAATGTTTACCACGAACAAACGAAAAGTGCTACAGCGCGCTACAGTGTCCGATGTGACTTTTTCACCTTTCCTTTTCACCCCTTTTCAGGGAACTAAACACCCCCGGGACGAAATTGGATCTGGATCGATCGTCATGAATGGTTCACATCGTTGTGCGCTGAGATGTTGGCTGTCATATTTATTCAGTCCATTTTTTTCGTGTGGCCACCTAGGCATCTAGCTGAAATTATCAGACTTTTTTTGAACTATTGGACACAATTCATGAATGTTCTTTTATCAAGTGGCAGTTTTTTTTCTTTTCTGTTCTGGAGATGTTGATTAGGTTGGTTCCTAATTGGTTTCCCATTTCAAAAAAAGAAAAACCCTCTCATCACTCGCTTGATAAGAAATTATTACGAGGAGTAACACTGTAATAACAGCATCCCTCGGCCATAGATAAAGAACAGTTGAGAAATCTTCGGTACTGGAGTACGTAGTATCATACCGTTTCTTATACCATACTAGTACTCAGATCAATTCTCATCGAGGTGCTCCATCAATGTAGAAGTGAGAAACGCAAAAGGTAAAAGCTCGCTACCATACCAAATTGCTTCGTGACAAGCCAAGCCAAGACAGTAGTGCTGCGGCCTGCGGGCCGTGAAAGAAGGCGGAGACCAAATGTCGCCGCCCCCTGTGCCCGGTAATGATTGCGCCCGGCCTGCAACCTTTTTCACCCACATGCGGCTGCATATGCCACACGCTCGCTCGTTCGCATGAGGTGCTTGCAGATCCACGGTGAATCATCCCTACCACCGTACCTCTCCTAGCTAGGACGAATCTCAAAGCACAAGAGGAAGAGGAAACAAAAAGCAGAGGCCCGTCCTTCACGGGAGGCCTGTAGCGGATCCCTGTTGGGCCATGATGAGAGAATTTGGCCCCGAGCGAGCGCGCCATCTTCTCCGCGAGGAGCTGAGCAGCCGCCGGCATCCATGGCTTTTGCAATCCCCGGGTCGTCGGTCACCGTCACAAACATATACGTACAAACCCCACCACCGGCGGCCGGCCGGCCGCGCGCGATCGCGACGCGAATACGCGATCGAGTGAGTCGTCGTCCATGCCGTGCCCGTGCTTTATTCCCTTGTCCCCCGGCCGGCTTCAATTCTCCCTCTCCACAGTGCCCGGTCAAGGGTTTCGATCACTTTCATTGCAGCGCCCTCTTGCCCGTCGACAGCCGCCAGCACAAGGAAACTAAAGGCTATCGATCGATCCATCGCCACCTTTCCTGCATGCGCCAGATAGCCGGCCTGAATTGCTTGATCGACAACGCAACATGGGCGTTTCTAATTTCCTTTCTGGCTTTCTGGCGAGCCTTGTCAACAAGCTAAGCTATCCACATGCCGTCATGAGCTCAAACTAACGTTGGTTTTCATTCGTTACTAAATCGCTGTGTATAGCAGCAGGCACGCAAGTGCATGGTTTTATATAACTTTTAAAGGCGTCATAGTCGTCATGTCATCGTGGCAACGTGCGGGCACATACAGATACTTCACCTCAGATTCCCCGTCGCCCTTTACTACTATAACCTTGGGGGACGGAGTACTCGATCGGTCAAAGGAATGTATACAGACATGTTTTCCATGAGTAATTAATGCAGTCTTAGTATTTTGTTCGTCAGACACCGCAACTGGTTTTATTTAATCCATTCCAAAATAAGTGTTCATATAGTAGCATTCAAATTTTGTCTCATAAAGCGTGTTCATATAGTTTGTAAGGATGCACACATTAATACTAAAGTCTATAGAGAAACACATAAAGCCAATCAAATAGGTAGTTAATGCTATTTTTATAGTTCCAATGAGGGGTAACATGGTCATTTGCCATGACTACTAATCTATTCTAAAATTTTCAAATAAACACTTATTTTAGAACGGATGGAGTACTCTCTCTGCTCCAAAACTTAGACTGTTTTAGCTTATCTATATATATCTATAAATCTAACATAAAGTATGTCTAAGAGTATAATGTAGATGATAACCTGTTCTAAAAGAGCATTCTTTACGGGACGGAGGGAGTATGTATCTAAAAAAATCCAAAACAACCTACAATTTAGAACAGAGGGAGTAAAACGATTTATTTAAGAAATGACCTATAATTCATCTTATCTTCTACAACCTCCATCCACAATTATTAGGATTTCTGTCAATTTTAGGATAAACTAACCAACGAGGAGAAAGTATGTGTGGTATAGATGTCTTTCTGAAAGTGTTTATGTTTGTGAACAAATGAATACCTCAAGAAAAAAATACTTAGATTTGTGGAGGCAATCCCAGTAAGGTTTGGAATTCAAAATCCGATCAAAATCCTTGATGTGCCATGAAAAATGCTTTTGTAATAAATAAAAACATTTCTTAGAGAAATACAGTTTCTGTGTACTATACCAACAGTATGTCATTAGTCAACTTACCTTAGTATATATTGTAGGCCGTTTTTATGTCCTCAAACAAACTTACACAAATCTTTTTTTTTAGATCGGAACTTACACAAATCTGAGGTAGCAGGGAGAGCATAAACGTAAACAAAGACAGCGACGCGTACCAAGCATGATCGTCGATCCAACGCCATCCATGTTGTAGTATAATTTTGTCGCGTTGGCGTTGCACATTCCAAGGCCAACATGATGAAAGCAGCAAGACAGCTAGGGCGCCCTGAGTCGCTGCTCCATTATGGCTTTGACTATTTTGTGGATCCGTCTATCCTATCTCTCTGTACACGCACAATGTTTGATTGGTAGCACAAATTTGTCGTGTGGCAGGCGACTACATGTAGAGCCCTCTCCAGATAGTCTTATCTGGAGAGCCCCTAATATAGTAATAGTAGGACTTCATAGAAGCCAAAAAGGGAAAGTAATTACTGTCCGGTTCGAGCGCGCCTCCTCGTGCGGATGGACGTCCAAAAATGCGTGGGCGCGCACGCAGCGTGCCAAAAAAAGAAGCGCCAACGTAGATAGCTCATCACCGTGAGAAAAAAACGCGGGAAAGATGATCAGAAACGAAACGATGAAGGCCCACAGCCCCACATCCGAAAAAGGCGATCCAGCCCAAAACAAAGACAACAGATAGACCATGCAGATCAGAACTTTCTCAGGCACAGCTGCTGCAGAGCTGACGACACATCCAGCCATGAATACAGACAAAAAGAAGAACAAAACAACTAACAATACTATGCAGAAGAACTAGCCATGAATACAGACGAAAAGAAGAACAAAACAACTAACAATACTATGCAGAAGAACATACAGTCTCAAGAATCAGTACATGATCATAGCAACGTCCATGTACCACATCATTTTCACACAAATTATTACAAAAAACTGAAAATGAATAGTTTCTAGATCCAAGGGGTTAATCCATATCATGAGTATTCCAGTTTCTAGAGACATATCTGCTATCCGTATGAAAAAAGTTTGTTTATTGCTTGCTTGCATCTTCAACAAGAAAAAATCGAGTGATGCATACAGAGCATCTGTCCATCCGTTTCTTGAAAAAAAAACACTTCGGTTAGCCTTCATATTTAGATATGTACATAACTAAAGACATAAATAGGTCAGAATCAGAAAAACCATTCCATGAGACGGCAAAATTAGAATTTATGTTGCAATTGATTTGCAAAAAGTAAAATCTTGATAACTGGTTCATAATTGTGTGGAACTTGATAGTAGCAGCATATGTGAACCTAGCATATGTAACTCGCCAATTAGTATGGTGCAGCATATGTGAACCTATCTGATTGTAGTTTTAAGCCTAGAACTAACATTGCAAACTTGACACTTTGACTCCAAAGACATAGAAAAGCATATTAGGAAGTAACTCAATGAATTGCAAAAACAGATCAGGCTTGTACCACAAAACATTGCTGACAGCACACTTGCATTAACCTAAATATATTTACTCATTTACTTTCTATATAAACTAAATAAACTAGTTACTTTTTGCATTACACAAATCAATCATAGTTATATTTTATGTACTGTATTTTATAGCTGACTACATGTGTGGATAAGTTACTTTCCTTTACCATACAAAAACTGTGAAGTTACTTTCTTTGAAATGTGAAATATTGACAAGTTACTTCGTAAAATCAGGTGCACTATGACAAAGTTACTTTTTGTGCAGTTGCAAGGAAGAGATTATTTGACCTCAATATTGTTGTACAAGAAATTAGTTTGGATGAGCAAGAAGTTCAAAAAAGTGCACTGGAGGTTATTTTAGAAAAGAAGAGACATGTCTAGTTGCTATGATTACTACAGGCAATACATGGAGTACAATGTTGCAGCAAATACTACTGGTGAAACTAATGTACCATGTCAGGAGCTGATATTTCAAAGTTGTTACAAATACGACATCAAAATTAATTACTCTTAGAGTTAAAAACAAGAAAAGTTACTTGAGGTTGAACTAAGAATGTGAGCTATTTTTATCAAGATAATAAAAATGAGATTTTAGTTACTTTTACTATGTTGCATGTATAGGAAAAGCTATTTAATTTAAAACTAGAAATAGAAGAATGTTACTTATTCATGAGCAAGAAATAGGATAAGTTACTTTATCGATGAAAGTAGTAATTAAGGGCAATAACACCTGCTACAATTATCCAATACCATTTCATTAAATTGAAAAACATCCGAAAATCATTCAGTTATATTTGCTTTCACTTACATAAGTTTGCTGAAATCAAGAAATTTTTGTTTAAATTTCTACCTGTTGAGACTGTCTATCATTGATCAGAAAAGAACATTATGGTAAAAAATATCAACGAACGACTTCAAAGGCGACTAGCCAACCAAAACATGACCTAAATCTTAGTACTATTACTGTAGCTTGTAAATCTTCATCAATGGCCACTGTATTATAGACTGAAAAAAGAAAGTATAACAAATATCAGATAAGTTACTTCCTGGTATTATAAATTAATAGATAAATTACTTTCTACATAACCAGATATTAATATAAGTTACTTCCTACAGTGTGGAAATAATCACAAGTTACTTCCCACTATCGGTGTGAGGGTACTTATTACTGTTAGTGTAAGGTTAGTTGCTTCATAAGGTACATGTGCTGCGCCAAATATATGTTGACCATCCAAACATATAACCAGAAAAAAGGCCACTAAGAGTAAAAAATAGCAAAAACTACAATCTACCAACCTAATATGATGGATTATCCAAAGAAATAGCTTTACTAATTTCTATTGGTAAAAAGGACAAGACATATTCAAGTTATGCTAAACACAGGAAAATTCAGACATGAGCTACCCTATACACCGAAAAATTATAGACATAAGTTATGCGACACAGTACAAAATTCCAGTACAACAATATCTAAGGGCAACACAAATCTTAGTACCTTGAAGCAGGGGACAGATCATGAGAGGCATGAACAATAGGACCGGGTGCTGCATGAATAAAGACATAAAGTAGAAAAACAAATGAGAAAATCATGCATGCACACAATCAGCACTCTTGCAAAAAATTCCAACTACGGTGACACGTCACATAAGTTACTTCCTAAGCTGCATAGGAGCACAACTTTATTGATAAGATTAACAACAGTTACTTTCTATCTCATGTAAAATACCGATTAGTTACTTTCTAAGTTACATAAGGACTGACAAATTACTTCATAACTCACACTAAAAAGGAATAAGCTGTGTCAACTTTAAACTAGGATTAGCACATTATCAGAAATCACATAGCAATCGTATCTAGATATTCACAATCGTCGCATCCTTAATAGTTACAGGTTTAACTTAGCACTCAGAGAAAAATACACCAGACATATATCCACTAAAATTAGGATGATGCTTTCATTTAGAGAACCCCTTTAGAGAACCGCTATATTATTTTGGGCATGATGAAAGAAATTATTCACCCCATATTGTTGACACCAGAGAACAAAGAAGAATGTTGGGCAGGTTGGTTAGACTATACATGTGGACTAGTCATTTAGTTGTTGCAGCCAATTGCTCCAATTCAGTAAAATTAATATAGTTTATTTCACAGACATAGTCACACACAAATACTGACCTACACAATAACAAGGACAAAGGTGCAACTGATCGCATAGATCAAACAACAACAGTTTAAGATACTTTAAATCTACAGCAAAAGGGAAATTCAGAGTAGCAGCGACTGGTACATTAATAAACTGTGACAATAGAATAATTGCCTAGTTGAGTGAATAGTCTAGTTATTGGACTACTCAGTTAGCATCAATGATGACTAAATTCGACGAATTAGCAAAACATAGATCACTTGGTAACATGAACTGCAAACCCTAGAGTAGGCAGCCAACAAATCTAGGCGAACAAAGTATTGTAGAGACTAAAATCGAGTCATATTCCATCATGACGAACGGGATCCAAATAGTAGATGAAATCGATAGACACAAGTAGATCTATATGATACAAAAATGAACAAAGCCATGAGTGGGTATTTCAGCTACCTCGATCTGCGGACTGCATGGATCCTTGCTGAAATTGCTGGGCTGCAGTTGAAGTAGATCTCTTCCAAGGGTCAGGTGGTCAACGGCGCCGTCGAGGTGAGGTACCAGGGCTCACAATCGTCCAGAGCTGCGCCGCCTCCGCTCGGTGTAGGACGCGGGACGACGCACCGCCGTGACGCCTCCGCTCGCCGTGACGCGCCGCCGTGACGCCTCCGCTCGCCGTGACGCGCCTGTTCCCCTCATCGTAGTCGGACTTGTGCTTGCGGGGGCTTTGCTTCCCCCCGCGCGCCTCCTCCGCCTAGCGCTGGGCGCGTCGCCTACCCCGCGCGCCTCCTCCGCCCACCGCCGGGCGCGTCAGCTCCCCGCGCGCCTCCGCCCACCGCCGGGCGCGTCGCCACCCCGCGCGCCTCCTCCGCCCACCGCCGGGCGCGTCACCTCCCCGCGCGCCTCCGCCCACCGCCGGGCGCGTCGCCTCCCCCGCGCCCGAGAAGCACGCGAGGAATCAGGAATGGAAGGGGTGGATGTGGAGATGCGAAGCAGACGTGACCCGGATTTGTTTTGATAGGTGATCCGGATTTTAATCTCCAACATATGGGTCGGTCGGCCAGCGTGGGCGCACATTGGATGGAGAAAGACCGGAGATTAAAAGGGGTCTCGGGATAAGGAGAGCCCTCTCTCGGTAGATTTTGGGTTATATACAAATACAATTGGGGTATTGCGACACACTGTGGATGAGTAAACGGCCGTATCGGGGCAACAGTAGAGCGAGCCGGCCGGGGTGACAATATTTTAGACAGGCTGAGGCTGGTGCTGGATGCAAAAAATCTTCTCCATCCCGTGCATGATCGATTCCACGACAAAAAAAAAGATGAGACCGAAAATGCGTGCTACTACGTACAAATTTAAAATTTTGTAATAAATAAAGATTTAATATTTAGAGGATGTTTGGTTACCTGTCATAAGAAAAACAGCCATAAATGTTTAGGACGTTGTTTGGTTGCTCGTTATGTTTTAGCGTGTCACGACTGTTCCTGTTTTCTATCGAAGCTTAGGCGTTCTAATTTGGCATCCTACGGCCAGCAACTAAATAAGCTCTTAGGCCCTATTTAGTTTGTTTTTGAGAATGACACAGCACAATCACCCCTGTAAATACAGGCACGCAAACCTTACTCCTATTAGCACATCCGAAGGACTGAGCACCCGGCATATCTGGAGATTCATGAAGTCACCATTGGCACCTCGTTGTCGACGGGAACGTAGCTTGCCACTTAACGCATAGCGTCGATAAATCCTGAAAAAATCACAGAAAAAGATACGAGCACCAGGATTTAAATCCTGATGAGTAGCGTCCCACTGAACCGTCCTACCATTACATTACAAGCCAATTCGCATACCCTATTTAGATCGACCGCGCTGCTAAGACGTACGTGTGAAGCCGCACCATCGTTGCCGTTAGTTGTATAAACACGTGAATGTATAAACGTCGTTTGTTTTCAGTTTTTAGCAAATGTGAACATGTGTGATACCATATGTATATATGCATGGTATGCGTGTGTATATGCCCAGGCCAGTAGTACGTTGAGGACTGACGAGCAAGCTGCATGTACATCTCGCCCTTGGGCGTGTCAGAGTACGTTGAAGTGGAGAAAGAGGCATCGACGAGGACGATATGAACAGGCTGAGCGCGGCTGCAGCTAGCGCGCCCGTGCGCGTCTGCTGCAGTGGCCAGTACGTGAGTGTCCCTGCCCGTGTTGCGTCCGTCCGGCCACCCGCACGTGGGCTCTCGCCTGCCGTGTGGGGCCGCGCCAACGCCTGTTGCTGGGGCCCGCCGCGAGCGCGCGCAGGCCATAGCCATTGCTGCGCTGCGGACAGAAAAAGCTAGCTC
Source organism: Echinochloa phyllopogon (assembly GCA_033239725.1). Taxonomy (NCBI): domain Eukaryota; kingdom Viridiplantae; phylum Streptophyta; class Magnoliopsida; order Poales; family Poaceae; genus Echinochloa; species Echinochloa phyllopogon. The sequence continues at coordinate 32,282,377 of BTCW01000008.1, read as the reverse complement.
GGCTGGCTGGCTTCACAAATTGGCTTCTGGGCCGTACCGGCTCCCTTACCTGGGCTCAGCAGTGAAGGATTAGCAGCGAGCAGCGGGTGGATCCAACAGATGTTGCTGGGCCGCACGCGTGCTTCTCCTCCGTCCGTCAACTGGGCTTCACAACTGGGCTCACTCAACACTGGAGCAAGAGGGAGGTTCAGCTAGTTTTTACATTTACACATTTACCACCACCCGATCGATGAACATAATAAGAGAATAAATATGCGTGCTAAAAAAAGAGAGAATAAATATGCGTGTACCCTAACTAAAACGGCGGCACTAAATGTACTATGTACACGAACTCGAATCAAGCTCACAAAGTAAAAAAAAAGAACAATCCTAGAGAACACCCTCGTCAACACGAGAGGAAAAAATAAGCTGTCTGTTCACATGCTGGAGACCTCATCAGAAATCCGGCGTCATTGCCATAAATCATGTCCTCAAAAGGCCCGGAACCAAAATTCTGCATTGCTGCAATGCCGCTGTAACAGCAGGACGCAAGTCAGTAGCAGTTGCTGCCAGGGTATCCGATCTCACTTTGACCTTGGAGCCCTCAAGTCCTTGATCCTGACAGATGTGCAACATGAGCATTGTTATGGTTGCTCTGCTGTCTCAATGCTGAAACATGATGCAAAGAATAGTATCACAAACGGTTTTAACCAAAGAGTTAAAACTCTCTTCTTTTCTTCCCTGCGAGAGATAGATCTTGCCCAACTCGATCATATTGTCCACTGCAGCATAGTACTTCTTCAGATCCTCCAGATGATTAACTTCAAGCAGTGCAGGTCTGGCCTTTTTGACTTTACTCCTTTCCGTAGACGTCAGTGGTCTCTTGTGGATAAATATATGTCGGTCTTCCTGCTCTTTAGACTCTTCCTTAACTGAGAAAAGGATGATTATGTAATTCTTATTCTCATTCCTACTCATATATACGGAACTATATATAAGTTCAAAGACATTTTAGAGCAAATGTAAAGATTAAATTTCAGGAATGGTTTGCATTAGGCAAACATGTATCAAAATATGTACATGTCAAGAGCAGGTCAAACATTTTTATCAATGGTGCAGTGGACTGCATGTATTCAATGGATCAGAAATTATTATCAATGGCACAGATAGCCCCCTAGCTTATTAAGGACATATTTGCTTTCCAGATAGGTTTGTCCTGGGTTGAAGAAGATTTGTGACTGAACATTTGGTGCTATCTTACAAGAAGCAATTTCAGATATCAAACACCCTTATAAAAGCTGAAACTGCTTTGGAAATGATCACACTCATGCTTACCTGCTTCAGTCACTGATGAGGCGACATAGTTTCCAGCATATCCAGTCAAGGTACCAAATGTGCTTTGCGAGATTGAATTACTACAAGAACCTGCAACAAGAGCAGAGTTAGAAAAGAGTATCCACTTAGTAAGGAATTTCCTTAAGCTTAAACACAAATAGTAAAACATTAGAAATAGTGTTAATTTTAGCACATGGGAAATGAAACTAAGGAAAAATTATCCAATTTTGCAAAGGCATCAATATAAGATGAACTCCCTCCATTTTCAAATAGTGACATTTAGGATAAACTAATTAGCTCAGCAGTAAAGCATTTGCACGAGGAACCACTACTCCATAAAAAAACCCATATAAGATGAACTCCCTCCATTTTCAAATAGTGACATTTAGGATAAACTAATTAGCTCAGTAGTAAATGATTTGCACGAGGAACCACTACTCACCTGAAAAACCTATGTGAATGCTAAAAATGAAGTTGGAAGGACAGGAACTACCGAAAGCTGCTTCCTTTAATTTTACTATAGAAATACTACCTAACAAGCATCAACAAACAACACATCCAATGCAAAATCTATATGCTGAGTTTTGAGGATGACAACTTTCTAGACAAGAGGTTGGGTTGATGGACAAATATGATTTACCTTGCTTTCCACTTGTCTGACCTGGACGCTTCTGATGGAGCTCCTTTGGTTTACCAGCTTGCAAACTTTCATCTGAATACCAAAGTCCATTATTTGGTGAAACACACAAAAACATACACAATCAAACTCAAAAAAAGTAAAGAGGTAATGGAGACATCATATCTGTTTAAGCCACAGCAGTCTGATCCCAAAAAAGTTTAACAATAGAGGCAAACAGATCTGTTTTAGACATGGCATTTATTTACCATGTAAGCTGTACTAAAATTGTAGAGAGATGGAATTGTATGGTGGATTGGATTGTATTGCATTGAGGCCTCGGCCGGTATATATAGAGTACAAAGACTTGTCCGTGGATACAACTAGCAGTACGGGATTATCCTAACATATACTCTAACATCCCCCCGCAGTCACAGCGGGAGCACTGCAGACGGTGAGACTGGAGAAGAAGCCGAAGGTAGAAACCGACGGACTGACACCCCCCCGCAGTTGTAGCGTCAGCGCAGTGCGGATGCTGCGACTGGAGAGAAAAACCGGCGAGGAACTCATGCGGATGGTAGCCCTTTGTGCCGATGTCGATGAAGCCGAGATGAGGACGGGTAGCCGTGGTCGAGGAAGTCGTGCGTAGGGTAGCCGTGGTCGAGGATGAGCTGTCGAGGTCGCCGAGGGGAAGGAGCCGCACAGGAAGCCGCGAGCGCACGAGGAGGCGCCATGGTGGAGGCGTGACGGAGAAGACGCCGAAGACGAAGACGGCGACGTGTCGAGGCAGTCGAAGAGGGAGTCGATGCCGAAGTCGACGCAGACACGCCATCGGGCGACACATCCCCGGGTTTGCCAGACCCGTGAATGCATCGGGGAAGATGGCACGCACCAGTGTTGCCAATACCGGACGTGCGAGGGAGAGTGCACCACCAAGACGCCGTTGTCTGAGGGACCAGCAGAGAAGGCCTCCACGACGACCGTAGGCGCAGAAGAACGGCGAGGTAGAAGATGCCGATGCAGCCCACAGTTGCTGGAGTAGACGAAGGGGTAGAACGAGACGGCGACGCTGGCGATGAGGTGGTGCTAGACGAAGCGAAGAGGTAACCCCGGATGATCGGGCGCAAGGCAGGATGATCCGGAGGACGCGACGGCGGAGCTCGAAGAAGGCGACGAAGAACTCGAACAGCTCGGTGAAGACCACGTGCGCGGAAGGCGTGCACGGACGTAGTCGTAGACGATGTCGGAGACGCGGCCGAAGAGGCCGGCGTGGACGAAGTCGAGGACGCGGTCGACGGCGGTGAAGATGCAACGACGAGGAGGACCAGGAAGGGCGGCGCTGCAGCCCGAAGAGGCGATGCAGCCGCAACCCTCATGTCGGTGGAAGTGCACGTGCTGAGGACATCCGTCCCAAATCCGCACATGTCACGCCAATCGGTTGATCAGACCGAGGGCGCACGGAGACGACGGACGACGATGCCGCGCAGATCGGAGGAGTGGCAGTGATGTCGGGGACGACCGGCGTAGAGACAATGTTGCAGAGGGGCCTGGCGGCGCTGCGGATGGTGCACCAGCGCGCACCACACGCCAGCCCGAGCGACATGGTGGTGAAGAAGAACAGCCGGTGACGATGTCGAGGTAGGTGCACGGTGTCGACGGGCGATGGGCGACGCAATCTCGAGCAGTGCTCGAGCAAAAATTAGAGAAAATACCAAAAGGAAATCAGTAGCAGGTCGTGTAGCACCTCTGGGTGCGCGTAGCGCAATCCTCTCAATCTCCTCTTTTCTTCTCCCGTCACGGTCAACGACCGCACGAAGCAGAAAAAGAAAAACAGAGAGAGAGGGGGATGGCGAACGGCGATGGGGTGGGCGGCCGGCTCCCCTCCAGAGCGGATGGAGGTCTCCTCCAGCGCGGGTTCCCAGCCGGCGGGGGCGGGTCTGCTCCGGGCGGCGTGGGTCGGCGGTGGCGGAGGAATCCGCCGGAGCGGAGGAGCCCGGTCAGCGGCGTGAATCCTCCTGCAGGAGCAGGAAGCCCAGCGGCGGCGGATCCGTGCGGGGAGATCGAGCGGCGGCGAAGCGGAGGCGCCGCCATGCATGCGTCGTCGACGAGGTGGCGCGCCACGCAAAGGCCCCTGCTGCCACCACGGCAGCATGGGGAGGGCACGAGCGTCGCCTGGAGACCGCAGCCGCCACCACGGCGGCGCGGATCCGAGTCATCGACAGCGGGCTTGATGACGGGCCGGTGACGGCGAGGTACGTGTCGATCTGCTGCTGCTACACGCGAGGACGGCGGCGGATTAACTCGATCCGCCGCGGAGAGGGGCGCTGCCCCCGGCGGAGGTCATGGGGAACCTCCCCGGGGGCGCGCTAGGAGGTCGTCGCGGGGGCTCGCTGGAGGCGCGTCGTGGGAGATGGCCGGCAGCGGCGCGAGAGGAGGAAGGGGGCGCCGGCGGCAGCGGAAGGTAGCCTAGGATCTCAAACCCTAAACTCGTGATACCATGTAGAGAGATGGAATTGTATGGTGGATTGGATTGTATTGCATTGAGGCCTCGGCCGGTATATATAGAGTACAAAGACTTGTCCGTGGATACAACTAGCAGTACGGGATTATCCTAACATATACTCTAACAAAAATCATAACTTGTAGGTGCGCCCAAGTTACCAAACACTAATCAGCATGACGAGGAGCACACACAAATGTCAAAGCATACAAGATAGAACTGGTAATATGAAAGGTTAGTATTTACCAAGAATATCTGCTATCCAGTTTGCCGCCTTGGTGTTCAATTCTGTAATTTAAAGCATTCATCATTAACTGATGCTCATATGCAATTGTTAATACAAGATGGTGCAAAGAAACTGATATCATACCATGAGCTGATTCCTTAGAGGAGCTTGAAGAAATCAGTCTGCAAAAGAGGTTACGGGGAACATGCATGTTTCAGTGAACACAGTAGGGGGAAAGCACTCAGAACAAGTAAAAGCATCATAGAGTACCTCCCCCTTCTCCGAAGATAGCACTTGGCAAGAGTGGATGCTTGTGGCCGGCAGGAATATTTCTTCCAGCGACACCTCTGGCCAGAACTGTCAAAGGTCACAACGAAAGGAATCGTGTATCACTCAAACAGCTATCAAAGGTCACAACTAAACGAGCACACGTGTATCACTCGAACTGGTTAGGTACAAGTAGAAGACATCAGAGAGAACAGGGATTTTCCAATTCAGTTAGGAGACAGCAGAAAGTGATCTGACTCAGTTAGTTTCTACCAGGTAGGGAGCGGAAGTACATTGTGCGGATCCATCAAGCCGGGCGATAGTAGCATCAATCCTTTGAGCTCTGGAGTCCTGTGAACCAGGCGGTAGGCAATCTTGGCCGCCCGCTGCCTCACACGGTCCCAGTCGAGGGAGACCCTATATTACAAGTATTTTTTTTCACGTTTATTACGGAAAGGAGATCACACCTATGGCGAAGAGGTGCGCTAGCAGAGATATGATCAAATTAAAATACTCTGTACAGAAACCACATCTACGCATGCACAACCTGAGGTGCTGCTTCTCTTGGAGCACCATGAGCATGATGGAACGGATTCTGACGATGCCATCGCACACCGTCTTCTTCTTCTTGTCGTAGCCGCGGGAGTTTCTGAACCTGTCAGCCAGTGCGCGGCCTTCTTCCTCGGTGCCGGCGAGGGCGAGGGTGTCCGCCAGGACCTTGTGCGCGAGGAGGAAGCGATGCAGGACCCGGGCCTCGAGGCTGAGCGGCGGGCGGTTGCCATTGCCACCACCATCGTCGTCCAGCCGTCCAGGTGCAGGAAGCGCGAGAGGTAGGCGATGGCGTCGCGCCACAGGCCCTGCTCCATGTAGTCCTGCAGGTGCGCCATGGAGAAGTAGGCGTCCGTCTCGTGGACCATCCTGAGGTAGATTAATTAGATCAGCAGCGATGGATTAAGCATTAGCATGGATCGGAGCTAGATGATAGGAAGCAAGCACAGCAGGGAGATCATGATCGAGAACGTACGATCCGAACGTGCCCTCCATGCCCTGGAGCCAGAGGAAGGTGAGGAGGCGCCGGTGCCGGAGCCGCCGCACGGCGGGGTGCTCCGCCGCGCCCAGGAACTCGTCGTCGCCGCAGTCCACGACGACCGGCATCGCGCCGCGCTGCTGGTACGAGGAGATCGAACCGAATCGGGGGATTCAGTTTTGGATTTGGGAGAGCATCCAGGGTTGGTTGACATCGAGATAAACAAACAGAGCGGCAGCGGCGGCGAAGGAAACCCCCAGCCCCCGAACACGGCACGTATCCCCACGAGGGAAAAAACTTGGGTGCATAATCCCTCGTCGCCTCCGGTGCAAACCGGAGTGCTGAAACACGCGTCTCAAGTATTGTGTCCCAAGTCTCAATTCAACGATGGTTCGAAAGATTTCATCCAAGTTCAGTGTTAGTACTATATGAGAGCTCCAAATAGGTCAATGATCATAATATATCCAGCTAATATGATGAGCATACTTGTAAGTTGTAGGAGCCGCTAAACTAGTATCATTGTCATTTGGCCACTGTTAACATTTAGGAGACTTTAGGGCATCTCCAAGAGTCTCTCTAAACCCCACTCTTTAAATCATCATTTAGAGAGTCATTTGCATAAAAATCGTTTTCTATATGTTTTCGTTTTCCAACAGCTTTTCTATATCTTGTGTGCACTCTGAAAAGCTATTCTCTTTTCTATATCTGAAGAGCGAGAAATCTGGAATAGAGAGTGGCTATGTTTACATAACCAAATAAAAAAGCTATTGAAAGGTGCATTTTTAATCAAAATCTCTAAAACTAGCAATTATGATGAATTTAGAGAGTCTCTTGGAGTTGCTCTTAGCTCTTATTTAGATCCTAAATTTCACCTCCAAAGTTCACTATACAAAACGAAGATTCTCGTCACATCAAAATATCGGCACATGCATGGAGTACTAAATGTTGATGAAATCAAAAACTAATCACACACAGTTTTGTTGTACTCCGCGAGACAGACATTTTGAGCCTAATTAATCAATTTTTGCACAATTTTTCACAAATACAAACGAAATGCTACAGTGACGCAATGATTGCGAAGTGATCCCAAACCCCAAATTCACCCCCCCTATTTTGCATCTAAACAAGGCCTTACTGAACTCAAGCCAGGAATCTTTTCCAAACCAATGCTAGACTGTCAGTAACCAGTGTAAAAGAGACATTGATGCTCTGCAGATTCAGTAAATTTACAGAAACAAAACAGCTTAATAACTGATTTTTTCTATAAACTACAATAGTGGGTGTGTTTAGTTTTAAAAAGAGAAAGAGAAAGTTTGGTGAAAATGTCATATCCGACACTGTAGCGCACTATAGCACTTTTCGTTTGTTTGTGGTAAACATTGTCCTACCATGACCTAACTAGGCTCAAAAGATTCGTCTCGTCGTGTACATCAAAACCATGTAATTAGTTTTTTTATTTACCCACGTTTAGTGTTCCATGCACGAGGAGAGAGATTTGATGTGATAGGTGAATAATGATGTTTGGAGAGAGAATTTTGGGAAGTTTGGTGTTTTAAGGATAGTGATTGGTGTAGATGCAGTTGTAAGGATGTGCTTTCTTGGACCGCATTTTGAATTTAATGTATTGTGCTATTGAGCAATGTCCTTGTTATTTAGTGCACCGATTCTACTTTTGATAGACTATATGGATCTGATAAATTATTTTATATGCCCTTTATATTTTCCTCGAGTTGCCGTTCTTCATAGACTTACTAGCACATGTGTGTGGCAATTTTCCCAAATTCAACTTGTTATTTTCCATTCTCTTTTAATATTGTTGCTTGCTAATATGCTAAAGTGTACTGACATCCTCCTGCTTGTATTCAGGTATATTCAGTCATGGAGTAAGGAAGAGATGAAACACATCCTCCCTGCTTGATTTGATTTGAACCTGTACAACTTGTTCTTGTCCTCCCCTCAAACTCGAAATTTTGTTATATGATACACTCCAAATGAACTCTTTTTCGGTGGCAACCAATTTAACTGTTTGGCACGGCTCCACTCCAACTTTTACAACTCCGCTCTCAATTTTTTTACCCAAACACGTACAGCTCCAATTTTGCTAGCTCCAAGAAAAAAGTGGAGTTGGAGGCCAACTCCAGGTAAAATATGGAGCACCTCAAGGGGTGCTCCAGAAACAAAGATTTCATACCTTCTCACGGAGTTGGGGTGAAATTACCCACCATTATGATCGATTACACGTACCCCTTCGCCCTAAAAAAAGACGGCTCATATATTCTGTCGACCCCACTCCGTCGCCTCGTTTTCTTTTTCTTTTTTTTCCACCTAGTTTTTTTCTTTGTCGTTTTTAGCAGCCTGGGAAAAAAATCTTTTTTCTGTCGCCTCCGTAGTTTTTTTCTTCCGTCGTTTTTTAGCAGCCGCATCTTTTTTTTTCGTCGCTCCATCCCTCTCGTAGTTTTTTCCTTTTTTTCCGTCGTTCTTTTCTCCTGTAGTGTAGCAGGAAAAAAATCCGGAAAATAAAAATTAATGCAAGGGTAAAAAAGATATTTTTCATCAAATCCTATATTTTTTAGAGCTGGAGTCGCATTTGTAGCCAAACACGTTGAGCCAGCTCCATATTAATTGAAGTAGGCGGAGTGGAGCTGAAAAATATGGAGTTGCTGGAGCTGGAGTTGATTTTTAGGGAGTGGAGCTCTCCCAAACAGATCCTAAATGTGACTCTTGTCTTATAATATGTGGATTATCTCGAACTCCATTTTACTAGTTAGTTGTTTAATTTGACTGGTTGAAAACTATACTTATCTTTCCTATTTGATGGTGTTGTTGTTTAGTTGCACAGTGATATTGAAACATTGAGTTGCTTCGAACTTATTGTTCCTATCTATTTGTTGTTCGAACCATCGGTAGCTAGAATTCTGAACTGGGATGAAAAAATGGCGCAGGATTAAAGGCATGCAAGCGTAGCATAACTATTATCCTAATATGCTATGCTTGCAAATCGTGCAGACCGCAAGAGGGCTGATTCACACCTGCCATGGACAATTGATCCCTGAAAGTTATTGAAGTGTATATACTATTATCCTCTTTATTTTAGTTAGGAACGTCAATATGCATGGCACTCTGTTTCTTCTCTGCCATGGCAGAAGCAGAGTAACAGCTTATTGAGCATGCTTTCATCTGTAAAAGGGGTGTAGGGTTATTCCATAGTTTAATCATATCAAAATGCTGCAAAAACTGTCCCACCATTCTTAACATGTTTGATGCTTATAAGATTGTCTAATTAACATTACGCTGCAGTAATTTGCGCCAGAGATGATTATTCTACTGTCCTGTTTTACTAATGTTCCAGAGTTAGTTGTACTGTGGTGTAAATACTAAATAGTGCATTTGCTTCTGCATGTAATGTTCTGTTGCCAGTGGATGATGTTCTTTCTAGGACAATACTAATCGGTGGAATATGTACTTGTTGTACAGCATCAGGCGCCGGCCATTGAAAAAAAAAACCATTGACAGCTATACCAGTGCTGTTAGACGATCTTCATCTGTTCTACTTGTACCGTTACTTTGGCTATATATGTTATGTTGACGCCTGCAGGTCTCAGACTAAGCTAGAAGTTGTAATGCTACGACGTTATCGTGCAGCTCTGTTTCTTTTGAGCAGGATGCTTCGTCCAACAAGGCAATAGACTATTGGCGCTTTAGGCATAAGCGATTAAGCGTGGTGAAATACTGGGGGTTTGTGTTTTAATTTAATTAGTTCTAGGGTAGCATTAAAATGCATGCATGGTACTCTGTTTCTCCTAGTCTGTAAAACACTCTAGTGTCCAAATTCTCTTAAAAAGTATGCATACCACTGAACATTCGTTGTCAGGTCTGTACGTTACGTGTACATATTTTTTCGGTAGCTCGAGTACGTAGCATGGGCGGACCCAATGGGTAGTCCAGGTAGGCCCAGGACTACCCTGAAATTTGGCCCCAAAATTTTTTAGTACTCCACATTGAGCCCAAGACAGCCCAAATTAGAACCCTACACCACCAGCCAGCAGCCCAGCATCGCCAGGGGCAGAGGCCGCTCTCGCTCCCTTTCCCCGTGCGCGTGCGCGTGCGCGAGCGCTCCCTTTCCCCGTGCGCCCGGCCGGCGGCGCTTCTCACCGGCGGCGGCGCCGGCGGCCCGCGGTCGCCTCCCCCTCCCTGACTCCCTCCCCTACTCCTACTCCGGTCGCCAGGCCCCCTGCGGCCCTGCCCGCTCCCGCCTCCCGGTCGCCAGGCGCGCCGCGCGCCTGCCCGCCTCGCGGACGCCGAGGGGCGAGGGCCGACGCGGCGAGGGGCGAGGGCCGACCAGGTGCCCAACAACAAGTCAGCCACCACTCAGTGACATTTCCAGGTATGCGGTGCTGTGATCTGTGAATCTGTCGATTGACGATTTGATTTGTCATTTGTGTCAAATGTTCTATTCTTCTAATCTTCTCCAATGTTCAGGACTTCAGGTATTCTATTCTTCTCCAATGGAAGAATCAAGCATTGCACGACTTTTTCAGAAACACAAAGAGAAGGAAAAGGCAAAGAAGATTGCTTCTTCTTCCCCACCAATTCCAGTAGCAGTTGATTGTATATCTGAAGATGAAGGAGCAGTTGTAGATCCAGTTGGGTTTAATGGTTCAGGTTCAACTCCAGTTGTGGATGATGGTTCAGTTGATGGTGATGGGCAAGCACAAGCAGAAGCACCTCCTGAACAAGAACAAGCAAAAGCACCACCTCTTGTTCCAGATGTGGATGATGAAGAGCCGTCTGAAGAAGCAGAACCACCACCTCCTGTTTATGATGTTGATATCCTTGAACATGATCTAGGCTTAAGAGTGCCAATTTCAAGCTTTGATGTCAATGATCAAGATGCAGCTAGGAGAGGATACATTCTGAAAGGTACATGCCAACCATATGCCCATGAGTTTCCAGTCACAACAATATATGGTAAAGATCATTGCTTTAGCCTTCTTTGGTTTCATACCTATCCTTGGATTGAATACAGTGTTGAAAAGGATGCAGCATTTTGCTTCGTATGTTATTTATTTGTCAATAAGTGTGGAAAATTTGTTACTGGAGGTTGGAATAATTGGAATGTGGGAACTATAGCACTTGGTAAACATGGGAACTCAAAGGGACACAAGTTTTCTCAAGAGAAATGCAATTTATTTGTGAGGAAGGGTGTGAAGATTGACACAGTTATTGAGAAGGTGTCACAAAAGGACCACATGTTGTACATGGCTAGGTTGACATATTCAATTAGATGTTTGAGGTTTCTTTTGCAGCAAGGCTTGGCATGTCGTGGACATGATGAAAGTGAAGAATCCAATAATAGAGGAAACTTTCTTGAACTGTTGAAGTGGCTGGCTGGAAATAATGAAGAGATTAATAGCTTGGTTTTGACAAGTGCTCCAGGTAATTGCACTTTGACCTCTCCTCGCATACAAAAGCAAATTATTAAATGTTGTGCTGAAGAAACCACTAGACACATAATTGAAGAACTTGGAGATGATCATTATGCAATTCTAGCTGATGAATGTAGTGATGTATCACATAAAGAGCAGTTGGCTGTTTGTTTGCGGTATGTTGACAAACTTGGAAGGGTTGTTGAGAGGTTCCTTGCTGTAGTTCATGTAGCTGGTACCACTTCTATGGAACTTAAAACATCAATTCAGTCTTTGCTTGCTCGTTACCACTTGACAATTACTCAAATGCGTGGGCAAGGCTATGATGGGGCTAGTAACATGAAAGGGGATGTTAAAGGGCTGAAAACCCTGATTATGAAAGATTCTCCTTCTGCATATTATGTGCATTGTTTTGCCCATCAACTACAACTAGTTCTGGTTGGTGTTGCTAAGGGAAATGATGGATGTCACATTTTTTTTGCTCAAGTTACCCGCTTGCTGAATATTGTTGGAGATTCTTGCAAATGTCATGATATGCTTAGAGATGTTAGAGCTAAAAAACTGAAGAAGGCACTTGATTTGGGTGAAATAGAAAGTGGGACTGGTTTAAATCAAGAGATGGGATTGGCTAGGCCTGGTGACACTCGATGGGGTTCACACTACAAAACTATTTTGCATATCATTGACATGTATTCTACAATTCGGGAAGTACTTATCACTCTTGGAGCGGATCGTACTCAAAGGGATGATTGGCCTAATATACATCCTATGCTTAAATCTTTTGAGTCATTTGAGTTTGTTTTCAATGCACACTTGATATTTGTCATTCTTGGTTACACAAATGAGTTGTCTCTCTCATTGCAAAAGAAAGATCAAGATATTGTTAATGCGATGGCACTTGTTGGTTTGGCAAAGAAAAGAATGCAACAAATGAGGTCTCATGGGTGGGAAGGTTTCTTAGCAAAGGTTACATCATTTTGCATCAAAAATGAAATTGACATCCCTCCAATGGATGGTAAATATGAGCCTCTTGGAAGATCCCCTCGGTTTTATCCTGAACAAACAATTGATGATCACTATAGAAGAGAAGTATACATTGGTGTGATTGATAGAGTTCATCAAGAGCTTGAGAATCGATTTGGTGAGGTTAGTACGGAGTTGCTTCTTTGTATGTCAGCTTTGAATCCCTCCAATTCATTTGCCTCATTTGATGCACAAAAAGTACTTAAGCTTGCATCTTTTTGTCCCAAAGACTTTTCAAGTTCTCAACTCATGGAACTTGAACTGCAACTTGATAACTACATTGATGATGTGAGGGAGGATGATAGATTTCAAGGCCTAAACACTCTTGGTGAGCTCTCTGTTAAGATGGTTGAAACAACCAAACATGATTTGTATGGTACATTCAAAGTTGTTGACACAAAGATGCGACAACACACTCGATATTGCAGCACGGCCAACACCCGGCCTCCCTTGGGCAAACCGGTCAGAACGGTTCCTAGAACCGGTCAGACCGCTTTCTGACAGGAGGTCGTGAAGACCTAGAAACTCAAGCTCGGGAGGGACCCCGTCGGAGCTCAAGCAATCTAGGGTTGCTCTAGGATCGGCAGGCCACTTAGAACGCCTTAGTACGTCGCAGAGACGAGCAAAGGACAACAATTAGGGTTGGAAAAGTGTTTAGGGTTTGGAGATAAAAAGTAAGGAACAATTGTGTTTGATTCGATTGGAATAACTCTCAATCGGCCTTAGCCTTCATATATATAGGCCGGGGAAGTCGTACCCCTTCCAATTCGGTTACAATATGGGATAAAACTCGGAATCCTAATCCTACCCGAATTACAACTCCAAACCGGTCTGACCGGTTCGGCAAACCGGTCTGACCGGTTTCCCTCGGCTGCTGCCAATTTTGACTATCAATACATGCCCCCTGTCTTTTTAGTGAGCTTGCAAACTAAAAAGCATGTATATAGACAATTACAACTCAGTAGCCAAAATTTATACTAAGGGCGATATCAAAAATCTATCGGCCATTTAATCTTCATGCATCTTGCCATACGCTTGGATAATATTTCTTCAAATATCTTCCGTTGATAGCTTTAGGTAAACGATCCTCTTGTAATGTCTCCAGCATATAAGAATTCCCAAATATGACTTTGACAACTCTATACGGCCCCTCCCAACTTGGCGACCATTTACCGAACTTGTTGCTCTTCGTTCCAATAGGTAAAATTGTCTTCCAAACAAGCTCTCCGATCTGAAAATATTTCCCTCGCACCTTCTTGTTGTAAGCTTTAGCAACCCGGAGCTTATCTTTTTCAATCTCCTTTAAAGCCCTCAACCTCTTGTCAGTGACCTCATCAATATTATCCATCATCAAATCATGATAATCAACAGCATCAAGGTCATTTTGTTTAGCTAGTCTATAAGCATCCAAATTCACCTCAACAGGTAAAACGACTTCTTGACCATACACAAGCTCAAAAGGAGTAACTTTAGTAGCACCATGTCTAGATATCCGATGAGCCCATAATGCTTCGGATAACACTTCATGCCATCTCTTAGGATTTTCTTCCAACTTTTTCTTGATTAATCTAATCAAAGTCTTATTACTTGACTCGGCTTGTCCATTAGCCTGAGCATAGTATGGAGATGAATTGAGCAACTTTATTCTATAAGATTCGGCAAATTCACGTACCTCTTTAGACATAAACGAAGTACCTTGATCCGTAGTCAAAGTTTGAGGAATACCGAATCTATGAATAATGTTTTGCGTAATAAACTCAATTACTTCTTCTCTATGTGTCATATTCTTCAATGGAATTACTTCGGTCCACTTAGTAAAATAATCCGTAGCAACCAGCACGAAACGATGTCCTTTTGATGATGGAGGATTAATTTGCCCAATAAAATCCAACCCCAACCTCGGAACGGCCATGGATTAATAATAGGATGCATCAATGCAGCAGGTACCAATTGTAAATCTCCAAATTTCTGACATTCTTCACACCCTTTGTAGTATTTGAAACAATCCGCCATCATAGTAGGCCAATAAAAATCGGCTCGTCTAAGTAACCACTTCATCTTGGGAGCCGATTGATGTGTACCACAAATACCTTCATGAACCTCTCCCATGGCGACTTTGGCCTCATCCGAGTCTAAACATTTCAAAAGAAAATCTTCGGCGGTTCGACGATAAAGTTCATCATCAAGCAATATGTATTTAAATAATAATCGCCAAATATTTCTTTCAGCACCACGACCAGGGTCTTAAATAAGTAATAATAGGCACTCTCCAGTCTTGATCTTCAAACTTGGAATCATTAACATCATCCAAGACCTTTTTACCGCTGTCACGAGACAAAGCGGTCAGACCGGTTTCAAAACCGGTCAGACCGGTTCTGGCGGTCAGACCGGTTTGTGAAACCGGTTGGACCGGTTCGTCCAGAACCTGAATCTCAGCTTTCGATTGCATCGGTTTTTGAAGGTAGAAATATTTCTTTGCAACAACATAACCAGATGCTTTCTGAGCCAGAGTATTAGCCTTGCCATTCTCTTCTCTTGGAATATGTTTGATTGTAAATTCATCAAAAGAAGCTATGATATCAAGGCATCTATCAAGATACGCATTTAGCGAACCATTATAACATTGGCATACCTTGGATACTTGCTGTACCACCAGGAGTGAATCACCAAAACCCTCAACATGCTTAATTCCCATGTCTTGCAAAAATTCCAAGCCAAATAGGAGTGCTTCATATTCAACTTGATTATTGGTACGCTTTTCTTCTAATCGGTTTGAAAACTCAAAAACGATACTACTTGGAGAAACCAAAACAACACCAATTCCTTGTCCATCATTGCAAACCGATCCATCAAAGTATAACTTCCATGGTGTACAAGCAACATAACCGACGTCGAATTCACAAGTATCATCAATCCGATGTTCAACAATAAAATCAGCTACAATTTGGCCTTTCATAGATTTTAAAGGTTCACAAGCCAAATCATACTCAACTAAAGCATAAGCCCATTTACCGATTCTACCACTTAAAATCGGTTTTTGCAACATATGTTTGATAACATCGGTTTGACATAACACGATGCAAGTACTAGACAATAAATAATGCCTCAACTGAGTACAAGCATTATATAATGACAAGCATAACTTCTCAATGAAAGTATACCTCGTTTCTACATCATTGAGCCGTCGGCTTATGTAAGCAATCACATATTCCTTAGCATCGATCTCTTGGGTCAAAACAGCTCCAATGACTCTATCTTCGGCTGCCACATAAAGTCTGAAAGGAACTCCTCTCTTAGGCGCCCTAAGCACCAGTGGTGAAGACAAGTACTCTTTGTTTTTCTCAAAAGCCTCTTGCTGTTTTGCCCCCCAGGTAAAATCAGCTTCATCTTTCAACCGAAGTAAAGGAGTAAAAGCATCAACCTTTCCAGACAAATTAATTATAAATCTTCTCAAGAAATTCACCTTGCCTAGAAACTTTTGCAAATCCTTTTTGCAAGTAGGAGCTTCGACGTTCTTCATAGCTTCAATTCTCTTGGGATCAACTTCTATGCCATTCTCATGAATAATAAATCCCAAAAACTTTCTAGACGAAACACCAAAAGCACATTTGAGTGGATTCATCTTCAAACCATACCGTTGCATCCTCTCAAGAGCAAGTTTTAAATCGGCTAAATGAGAATCAAAGCCATCCGATTTAACTACAATATCATCAATATACACCTCCACAATAACACCAAGTAAATCATGAAAGATTAAATTCATAGCCCTTTGATAAGTTGCGCCAGCCTTCTTCAATCCAAAAGTCATAACCACCCACTCAAATAAACCTATAAATCCCGGACATTGAAAGACTGTTTTGTGCATATCCTCTTCGGCCATGAATATTTGATTATATTCGGCATTACCATCAAGAAAACTAACAACACGATGTCCGGATGCTTCGTTAATCAAAACATCGGCTATAGGCATAGGATATGAATCCTTCGAAGTAGCTTTATTAAGATCTCTAAAATCAATGCAAACTCTAAGCTTTCCCGAATCTTTCTTTTCAACGGGAACAATATTAGAAATCCACTCCGCATAACGACAAGTCCGAATAAAACCAGCATCTAATAAATGATTAACCTCTTCTTTTATTCGGTCATAAATAGCGGGATTCAAACGTCTAGCCGATTGTTTAAAAGGTCTAAAACCGGCTTTTATTGGTAAATGATGCTCAACTAGATCACGACTCAAACCGGGCATCTCACGGTACTCCCAAGCAAAACAATCGACATACTCCTTCAACAAATTTATTAACTCGGCTTTAAACTAAGCCGATAAATTTTTGTTTACAAAAGTTGGCCTAGGAATAGTATCATCACCAATATCTATTTTTTCTAAAGGGTCGGCTTATGTAAAACCTTGACCCAGCTTATCCATATCACCCAGATCTTCAATGGCTTCAAATGTACCTTCTGTTTTTTCTCGAAAATGATCAATTTGCTCTTGAAGCCACTGTCCCGACGTAAACCGGTCTGACCGGTTCCCAGAAGCGGTCTGACCGGTTTGGCTTGGTTGGCGCTGTTCAGGTCTAAACCGGTCTGACCGGTTTCCAGAAGTGGTCTGACCGGTTTGTCTCTGTTGATTTGTTTGCTCCATCAATTACAGCGAGTAGTTCAACAGATTCTCCATCGGCTTTAATGTAGCACGAACGAAACCATCCTTAGTGCAACTGATCAGCTCATAATCGGTCAAATCTAAGCCCGACAAACACTTAATATTATCATTTGCACTAATAGAATCGGAATCGGCTGTTGCAACGAAGGAAGAAGTATCACCATGTACAACTTCAACTTCATCGCCGATCCACTGAATAAGATATTGATGCAAGGTAGAAGGTACGCATTGATTTGCATGAATCCAATCACGCCCAAGAATTAAACTGAAGTTACCTTGCACTTCCGAAACGAAGAAAGCTGTAGCAACGGTCTTGCTTCCAATGGTCAACTTCATAGAAGCCACACCCTTAGCGCCAATAGGATCACCGCCACCAACTCCACTGACCGTCATGTTTGTCTTGATCAATTCTTCGTCTTTTCCGCCAATCTTCTTGTAAAGAGAATAGGGCATAAGATTCACGATCGCCCAACCATCAACCAACATTCGCGAGATTGGCTTCCCATTGATATGACCTCTCATGTATAAAGCCTTCAAGTGATTGTTTGATTCTTGCCGCTTCCGAAATATAGCATCACGAGGCCCAAGCTGAAGATGAGATATTTCCTCCTCCGGCACCACAAAGTAATCCGATGATAAATAGACAACATTAACACCCATATTGTTATGCTCTGGAGAAGCTTCAAAGTCAACCATCTCCTCATCTTCAACCACTGGAGGATTTTCTAGCGTAGTAGTTTCATTTATAATGGGAACAGATGTGCTTTCCGCTTCTGGTTCCAAACCGGTCTGACCGGTTCCAGAAACCGGTCGGACCGCTTCTATTGCGCCCAAACCGGTCTGACCGGATTCTGAAACCGGTCTGACCGGTTGTGCTACTGGTTGCACAACTGACTTGGCTTGCCAAATTTTCTTCTGAGGAATCATTGGCCTATATCTGTTGAAGTGCTCATCCCTTAATTTCTCAGCTTCCTATTCCCTTTTTTCTTTGTTTCGCAAGCGCTGCAACTTTCTCTTTTGTGTATGAGTCAAACCAGAAGGACACCACCTTGGTTGAAACATTTTCTTCACAGCCTTGCTACTCCCAGCTTCATGATCATTAGCCATGACAGGTTTTTTAACAACCGAATTTCCAATAATTATCGGCTTTTTACCCAACTCTTGGATAGCCACTGGAACATCACCAATCTTAACAAACCCATCAATCTTGGCTTGCTTTGGGTCCTCTGTAAGCTTCACTTCCTCCTTCTTCTCCTTGACACGATATTCTTGCTGAGGAGGAGCATATTGCTTCTGTTCAGACCGAACCGGTCTGACCGGTCTGGAAACCGGTCTGACCGCTTTGCTAGCTGGTGCCGGACCTGATTGATATGAGCCCAATCGGTCATGTACTGGGATCCTAGAGCCATTGACCATGTAATCTTGTGGTGGTTGCGGCATGGGAAAGCACTGCATCCACATTCCTTGCTCCCACGACGGATATGGAGAATTTGACGCCGGAGGTGCCCATGGCATAGTAGCATACACCTTTTGTGGGGGAAACACAGTAGTAACATCACCACGACGCTTGTTGTTATCTGAAAAATTATCCCAACGCGGTGGTGACCTTGTTCTCTTTTTTGTTGGCCGATCGACTTGAACGGCCTTTGTGTACTTGTTCAGGAGTTGATTAAAGGTAGGTCCTTGCTTCAGAACCGTACCTCTAACTTTAGGCTCATTAACTTTCCAAGTACCCACTTCCGGGCGTATAGGCTTGAAAGTTTTAGGTCGGTCCAGGAGCAAACCGGTCTGACCGGTTTCGCCTGATCAGCGGACCGATTCTCTGTTGATGAACTTTCTTGCCCCCCGGGCCTTGATGTGTTAATTGTAATCTTCAGAGACTCTTTACCATCTAGAGTCTTTTCAAGCATCACTTTTCTGACCGGAATTTGATCATCAACTTTTTCCGGCCTTGGCTCCCCAACTATCACATTCTTTCCCTTAGCTCCTTCGGCTTGTTCCGGCCGAATCAGCACTTTAGTATTCAAATAAAGTGTATGGACAGGAAAGGGAGCCTTGTCAACTTGCATCTCAGCTAGTACCAATCGACCTTCATTAATAGCTGATTGTACCTGTCGTCGGAAAGCATTGCAATCATTAGTAGCATGCGAAAAAGAATTATGCCACTTACAATATGCATGATTTTTCAATTGATCGGCTGGTGAAATCGCATGAGAAAGTTTAATGAAACCATTCTTAAGCAATTCTTCAAAAACACGATCACACTTAGCAACATCAAAAGTAAATTTAATCTCTTCTCGCCGATTTTTCTGAACCAGCTTTAACGAAGGACAAGAACAAGGCTTAGCTTTTGATGGCCAAACAAATTCAGCAGCATAAACTTCATTATCCTCATCATCCGAACTATCAGAATCATTATCAAGCATATGAACATTAGAACGATGAGGTTTAGCATTTTCCTTAACATGTTTTAACTTTAATTCGAGACTCATGACCTTCATTTGTAAGTGATTAATAGAAAGAAAATCAAAACCTTCTAATTTCTCTTTCAAATAAGATCGCAAGCCCGCAAAAGCTAAATCTGCTAAATCTTTTTCAGAAATTGACAAATTAAAACATCTATTTTTTGTATCCCTAAATCTTCTGAAATAATCTATAACCGATTCTTCCCGGCTTTGTCTAATAGATGTTAAATCAGTTAATTTAGTTTCATTTTCTCCGCTAAAGAAGTGCTCATGAAATTTACGCTCCAATTGAGACCAACTTTGAATAGAATTAGGAGCAAGCGAAGAAAACCAAGAGAAAGCAGTTCCAGTCAATGTTAATGAAAACAAACGCACACGCAATGGCTCATAAAAAGCTGCTTCTCCTAGTTACAAGATGTATTGACTAACATGCTCCCAAGTAGTACGATTATCTTCACCATTGAATTTAACAAACTCAGGAACACGCCAACCATTAGGGTATGTAACTAGATCAAATTCAGGAGGATATGGTTTCTGATATAAACGTGAGCTACTCATATCTATCCCAAGCTTTGTTCTAATTGTATTAGCCAGATCCTCTTTGAACTTAGAGAAATCGGCTTTGATAATTCACACTAGTTGTATTCTGAAAACGAGGAGCACCATACATAGTATTCTGAGTAGTGTTTGGAATCGGTCCAAAAGAGACACTAGATCCCGTAGGTGTGCCTCCTACAACAGTAGTACGAGGGGGTGTAAAAACAGGACCAGAAGCAACTGTATTAGATAAAACCATCGCATTTGTTGTACCCACACCCATGGAACCGGTCTGTCCAACTGAATTGGGCAAACCGGTCTGACCGGTTTGGAAAACCGGTCTGACCGATTCTTGAACCGAACTAGGACGAGGTGGCTGGCCTTGATAGAAATTCGGTGGCATACCCAAATTATGATCTATAATATTTTCTGGTACACCTGACGTGCTAGCATCAATTTTAGGGCATGCATTAGGATCTTCTAAAGTATTTTTACCCTTATTAAATGCCTCAAAATTACTAGCCGTATTAACAATTAACTCACTAGTAACAGTTTGTGCAACATGCAACTTTTCATCCATCATGCGAGTTATTTGTTGCATTAAATCAGAGGGTTCACCGGTTACCTTATTAGGAAGCTCCTCAACTTGATCGTTAACCAACTTAAAAGCTGGCATGACGAACTCTTCAACTCTCTTGACGAAGCCTCCACGATCCTTCTTGAAACCCTTCAAGAATTGCGCCTTGAAGTGTTCCTCAGCAATCAGGTTCCGCTTCCTCTCCTCGTCCGTGAGTTCTTCCATCGTAGCGGTGATGATGTTGTTCTTGTCAAGCTCACTAGTTGCGCCCGACATTTTCGAGGTAGATTAGATCGGTCTTGGAACCAGATTAATCTTCCCCAGCGGAGTCGCCAAAAAGTATGTTGACACAAAGATGCGACAACACACTCGATATTGCAGCACGGCCGTCACCACGGCCAACACCCGGCCTCCCTTGGGCAAACCGGTCAGACCGGTTCCAAGAACCGGTCAGACCGCTTTCTGACAGGAGGTCGTGAAGACCTAGAAACTCAAGCTCGGGAGAGACCCCGTCGGAGCTCAAGCAATCTAGGGTTGCTCTAGGATCGGCAGGCCACCTAGAACGCCTTAGTACGTCGCGGAGACGAGCAAAGGACATCAATTAGGGTTGGAAAAGTGTTTAGGGTTTGGAGATAAAAAGTAAGGAACAATTGTGTTTGATTCGATTGGAATAACTCTCAATCGGCCTTAGCCTTCATATATAGGCCGGGGAAGTCGTACCCCTTCCAATTCGGTTACAATATGGGATAAAACTCAGAATCCTAATCCTACCTGAATTACAACTCCAAACCGGTCTGACCGGTTCGGCAAACCGGTTTCCCTCGGCTACTGCCAATTTTGACTATCAACAAAAGTTTAAATCCCATCAAAATGCATTTGGGTGAGAGTGGGTGTTCAGACCACAGACTGGAATTAATGCAACATAGCTTGAGTACGTAGCTAGGAACTCAATCCATAGGGTTTGGCCGCTGTTTAATCATATCTTTGAGCTTGATTATTTCGTGGACGGGGGCCATGGATGCGTGATCCATGATATCGCCAAAGATACGATGAATCATGTCCAACCCGAGAGCGGCCCAGAATGGAAATTAGGCGTCGAACAATCAAGGCCCGAATCGGTGGACTGATCGAAATCTCAGCATTTTCCTGGCTACTCGCTCTGCCACACGTCCCTTGACACGCAGTGTACTATCATAGACATACCGTGGGAATTTGCAACAAACCAAGGCCGGAAGCTTCCTCCTAATGCGACGTGACCAACAACAGTCCATAGGCACGTATGTACGCCTTTTTTTTTCCTTTTTCCCCCGTGTGCACTTTAAGGTGGAAATGGTACGCTGAACATGCTTAACGTTTGCGCCGAACGGCTTACCATTCTTCGTGCTGCTGCGCCATGCCGCATAAATTTGCAACGAACTAGCGTAGCGTTCATTTTCGAAAATTCAGGTAAGTGGCGTTGATTTTGTTAGTAGGAGACTAGGATTCCTCTTTATCCCAAAGTTGTTTTTGGCGTAGTGGACACCACTCTCACTAGTAGTAGTGTGGCTTTCACGCTCAATTTTCTTTCAGTCTTTTACTGTGTTTTCAGAAAAAAAAGACATTATGCTAAAGCACAATTTTTTTGCATTTACTAGAAACCTTTTCTCAATCGTCAATATTGTTAAGTTAAACAAGAAACTATACATAAGCTAATAAGAACTACTTCCAAGAATCTACTTTTCAAACAAAGACTCTTAAGGCTCTGAACCACCTTTCATGAAATCCCTACTATAATAACTAGTTCATCCAAATAGACGCTAAAAACGTGCAATGAAAATCGTATAATCTCCAATCCCTAAGCACCAACTAGAAAAAAGAATACCGGCAAAAAAAGAAAAGCACGTAGTAAAATGTACTGGTACCTGAACTTGTCGAGTGAGAAAAGGATCAAAGGAAGCAACGCAAGGGAAGCCACAAGCCAAGAAAGCATCCGGTGAATCGGCAGCGTCGCGTCTCCTCCTCCGCCAACAGCCAGCGCATGTGCCGGGCGGGCCCCCATTTCCCTCCCTGCGGCACTGACACGTGGGCCGGGAAAGACCCCCATGGCCCACATGCTCGCCCGAATCGAATCAGCACAGGAGCAGCCCACCAGGGCCCACCACAGTACCACCCAAACCACATTCCGCGTCTTCACCAGCCCATGGATTCTACGCCATATCTCGCTGACAGTGGGACCCACGTCAACGCCCGGCCCCACCAGTCGCCGCGCTCGTACTCCCCTACCGGTGGCCGGTCGACACGTGCCACCTCACCGCGTCCGCTAGCGAGAGGCCCCACCAGACGCGGAAAAGCGCCGGGCCGGAGGCCCCGGCGCTGCTCTCTGCCACGTGGGCCCTCTACCCGGGTCCGCCCGTCGGCGACACGCGCCCGTTATATAGCGCCGGCTTCCCCCACTGGCTTTCCTCCACCTTTCGCGGTTGCGTCTCCCAACACTCCCCCTTCCTCTTCCTCTCCACTGCCCCCCGCGAAAACCCCACTGCGCCGCGCAAACCCTAGCCGATCGCCGGCAATGACCGCGATGTCGAGGCCCCGGGACGCCGACATCGAGGCGGCCGTGCCCGCGGACGCCGTGGCGGCGAAGGCGGCGGACAAGGCGGCGGATCAGGCCACCGCCGCGGGGAAGAAGGCGGATGCGGAGGCCGCGAAGCCGGCGGCGAAGAAGGTGGCGGAGGAGGAGGACCCGCGCCTGCGCTGGGAGTTCGTGCGCAAGGTCTACGCCATCCTCTCGCTGCAGTTCGCCTTCACGGCCGCCGTCTCGGGCGCCGCCTGCCTGATCCGCGCCGTCCCGCGCTTCTTCGTCTCCGGGCCCCCCGCCGCCGTTTGGCCGGTCTTCATCGCCATACTCCTCTCCCCGCTCGTCGGTGCGCATCCCCCCTCCATTCCCCTCCATAGGATCTCGACTTTCGGTATATCGATCGACCGCGACGGGGGGAATTGAACTGAAACTGACACGAACGTACGGGGGTGCGCCGTGCGCGTGCGTGCGGTTGGTTTTGATTCTGTGGTGCAGCGATGATCCCCATGCTCAAGTTCCGCGAGAAGCACCCCACAAACCTGGTGCTGCTGGGCATCTTCACGCTCTGCTGCAGCCTCAGCATCGCCGTCACCACCTCCACTGGCCTCGGTACGGGCTCCTGATTCCTCCATCTCTCCCCTTTTCGTTTTCTGCTGTGGTGTGCTGGTGTGGTGTGGGTAGATCAAGTGCAGCGGGTGGTGAAATTATGGTGGTTTTCAAGGCCAATTTGTCATCATCTGTTTCCGATCTGGTGTTTGTTGGTTTACACAGACGTTTTTGGTGGGATGGATGGTCATGGATGTGTGATCCTGCAAATTTTTTTGGGGGAATGCAGGACCGGTCAGTTAGATTCAACAGGGCAGATTTGGGGTTTTCTTGTGGCCGAGGTAGAGGGGATTTGTGCTTCTTTTTTTCCTTTTGGTGTCAGATGAATGTTCTGTAGGGTGTAGGCCCTACTAGTATAGTATATGACTGTATCAGTTATGATATTCTTCTGTTGTGAGCCGATAAATGTAAAATTACTCTGTTCCATGTAAAAAATTCAGGGTAGAGATTTAGTGTTGTAGGCTTGTAGATTCTGTGGAATTGGAGTGGACCCTCTATTTTTAGTTGTTAGGAGTGGTAAGATGGGCATCGGCTTGGGGTCAACTTTCTTAAACCACATCCTGTTTGACTGAAATGTACTGGTCTTGCATGGCGAGGTCTTGTTTGGCACGCAAATAGTTTTCTGTATCATAGGCAACTGCAGCAATGTTTGTAATTCGCATGGTTAATTTCCTACATTTCTTATTATTGTCCCATACAGATATTTACAATGGTAAATGCCCTGTAATCCATTAACATTTCCTGTTTCATTTCTTGTGGCATCATTTGGTTGAGTTGCATAACCGTTTTCCCCATCATAAGCAAAATTTATAGTGCAATCTTGCATGTTCTGTCTACAACAGTAAGATTTGTCTGCACATCACAATTCTGCATGTGTACTATTCTTGCATGGTGAGGTCTTATTTGCCTATATACAAACAGTTTCCTGTATCATGGATAACTCTTGCAAAGATTGCAATTTGCATGGTTAGTGTCTTACACTTCTTGATATTGTCACCATAAAAAATTTGCAAGGGTAAATCTGTATTGATCCATTGACATTTCCTGTTTCATTTCTTGTGGCATCATTTGGTCAGTTGCACAACTGTTTTTTTTTTCAGCATAAGCAGAATTTAGTTTTTTTTTCATTTGGCATGTGCTATCTACTGTTCAAGATTTTGAAGGTGCATGAGTTAGTCTTTGTAACATATCTATATGGTAGTTTTTACTCTGTGATGGAACAACTGGGTCCAGACCATCTTGCAGGACCTCTCTGTATCTGTCATCTTTGAGTAGTACGTGGCCATATTATATTTGTTGCCTATGAGTTCAAGTGCTGGAACAGTTACGAATACCGAATGTTGGAAGGGGTGGCGCCGACCGCCGGAAGGAGACGGCGGCTAACGCTTGCGCCGCGGCCGTGGTCCCCGAAGGGAGACGATGAGGGGCGGTCCGAGGTAAGAGCGCCTGTGTTTGCAGATTCCGACGGAGGGGGGGAGCCGACGGTGGACGACGACGGCGGACAGGAGTGGTCGACCGTGTCAAGTGTGGGCTCTTGGTCGGCTCCAAAGGTAGCTTGGCCTGCGGCTATGGGCTCGCGTTTCTGGGCTCTTGCGGCGGAGGACAGTTCCGACGAGGAGAGCTCGCCGGAGTTGACAACGGGCACCTGGATTGGGTTTCCCATAACAGGATGCGATGGAACTCCTCAACTGGCTAAGACCGGAGGGGAGAGTGACCTGGGGGATAACTCGAGGATTACCAAGGTTTCGACAGTGATTAGAAGGGCGCCGGTCTTGCAGCCTAAGCTGCTGCAGCGGCAGCCGAGGAAGACCAAGCCGTGGAAAGGGCCATTGCCGCAACCGAGGTGTAGCCTCACGAGATCACTAGGGGATCTATGGGTTACAGATCGAAGGTCAGGGACAAGGGGCCCGGCAACCAGGCTGGCAGTTTGGTGCGAAGAAAGAGCGGAGTTGGTGCCCGTAGGGTTGCCGGCGACGGAGAAGAAGGGTCTCCGGCGAGATCCAGTTTTGAAATTCAAAAATTTCGCTCCCATTGCGGTTCAGCTGGCTGGGCCGGCGTTACGGTCCGTAATGGGCCAAGGTCGGGCCGAGCAAATGTTTCGTGGGCTGTGCGCATTAGGTTGGCTTTTTCGCAGGGGAGGGAAACGAATCGATTCGCATTCTCCTCCACCGCCCAGCCATCCATCGCGCGCTCTCGCGGAAACGCATCTGCTGCCGCCTTCTTCGCCGGTCGACAGCGCGTCGTGCGTGTCCCCGACGAGCGGGCCGCCGGCGTCTTCGTCTGCTATGGCGGCCAGGCAGTGGGAGGACAGAAATCCATGGCAGAGGGGAGGTCGCGAGGCAAGAGGGCAGGTGCAGGGAAGAGGTTACCGCCCGAGGCCTTGGGAAGCAATGGAGCGGGGGCAGGGTGTATGGCAGCAAGGAAGGGAGTTTGAGCGAAGACATGGAGGTCCTGGGTACTTCGAAGGCAGGGGATTCGATGCGGTTGGAGGGAACAGAGGTGGGTTCCATGGGCGCGGGGCTGTACGCAGCAGAGCGGGTCATGGTGGCAGAAACTTAAGGGGCCGCGGGAGACTGGGAACCAGGGAAGAACAGGGAAGACATGAGGCCAATGTAGAAGAGGAGGTACACAATGCAAAGAGGAATGAGGAGGTGCTGAGTACACAGCAACAGAGGCAGGTTGAGGGAGACGTGGAGATGAAGGAGGCAGGAGAGGGGGAGGACCGGGGAGGTACAGAGGATGTAGCAGGAGTGAAATGCTCGCGGTGTTCCAAAAGAGGGCATTTTGCTGTTGCTTGCAAAACTGAGATTTATTGTGTTATTTGTGATAAACACAATGATCATGTCAACCACAAGTGCCCAATTTTGAAGATGCCGAGGCCTGTAGCACATGCTGTTGGGTATGCGGTGCACGGATTGGGTTTCTATCATATCCCAAGGCCTCCATTGCCTAGAGCAAAGAAGGATTCAAGAACTGCACTTGTTTCAGTAGAAGGGGGGCTGATTCCTATGGAAGTGGTCAAGAGGCAGCTTGAGAGACTGTTTCCAGGAAAGTGGGAGTGGGAGCTTAAGGTTCATGGGGAGAATTCCTTTTTGGCTAAGTTCCCATCTAAGGTGGAGTTGCAGAGGGCGGTTGCTTTTGGGGGGGCTGATATCAAGGAGGACAAGGTGCCGGCGGGGGCTAGGCTGAAATTTGAAATGTGGCAGGAGAAGGAGGTGGGGTATCTTTTACCGAAGGTTTGGATTAAGGTGTTCGGTTTGCGGAGGCAACTTAATGAGTTTCTCGAGCTATGGGCTATTGGGTCTATGCTTGGATCCACTCAGACTGTAGATATGGAGACAACTAGGAAGAACAATTTTGGTCGAATTCAAGTGGCTGTTCTCAACCCGAGCTTGATTCCGGAGCAGCTTGATGTGGTTGTGGGGGATCATTACTTCGAGTTAGAATTTGAGGTGGAGAAGATGGGGTTGGATGAGAATGGTGACGAGGTGGAATTTGAATGGCCTAAAGGAGAAGAGGATGGGGGAAAGGAGGGGGCTGTTGATGGAGAGCAGCAAGGGGAAGAGGGGGAACATGTGAGGGTGCCAAAAAAACTGAAAAGAAGGGCGGATGGCAGCAAGGTAGAGGGAAGTGCTGAAGGCATACAGGAGGTTGAAGGTGCAGTTTTGCCATGGAAGGAGCTAGTCCAGGGCATGTCGCAGAAGGAGTTTGAGATTTTTCTGAGGGCCAAGGCAGAGGAAATTGTGAACATGGCAACTGATGAGGTGTTTGATGAGGTGGCTGACAAAGTAATGGGGGAGGTAGATGAGGGGCAGCTGGAGAAGGAACCGATTGAGGAAGGGATGCAGGTCGGTGAAACTGAGGAGGGGGAGATAGATGGCAGAGTCAAGATGGCGGCGGCTGTTTCCGAAGCTAACAAGCTGAAGGTCAGAGCCAGCCCGAGACTACAAGGGTCGAGGGACGAGCTCATTTTGGCTAAGGCTAAGGAAAGGGTTGCTAGGAGGAACCTAGAGTTCGATGAAGGTAACTCTTATCCCACTTCTCTAATTTCAGCAAATAATGATGTTGTTTTAAATTGTTTGCAAGAAATAGGGATAAACCTAGGGGAATCTAGTTTAGAGCAAGTCCTTGGTTTTAATAGTTTGATGTGTCCTAAGCCGGAAATAATTGGGGGGGAGAGGGATAGTAATTTTGATTGGGGGGACTATGAGAGTGAGGAGGAGAGTGTGGAAGAAATAGAGAAAAAGGCTTTAAAGAGCCTATGTGGTGATCTAATGGAAGAGGTTTTTGATGAATCAAGTTTTCCTTTAAACAGTGAGCTTGGTAATTTTAGACGTAAGGGCAAGTCTCACGCTAAGTCGTGGTTGAAAAAGACTTGCAAGATAAGAGGGGCAAAATTTTCTAAAAGAGGTGTCAAATGAAGGGAATCTTCTGGAATAGCAGAGGTCTTAGTGACTTGGCTAAAACAAGATTTCTTAGGGAAACTTTCAAGGAGCAAGACCTAGCGTTTATTGCTCTGTTGGAAACAGGCAAGAAGGACTTTTCCCAGGAGGCACTAAATAGTTGGTGCGGGGGGAGGAACTTCGTGTGGCACTGGACGGCCCCTCATGGGAGATCAGGGGGTATTTTGCTGGGTGTCAATCTTGATGTGTTGGATGTGGGAAGCATTGATGATGGTGATTTTTTTGTGAAGTTTAGAGTTAGAGATAGGGAAAGTGACTTTAAGTGGGTGCTGGTAGCTGTGTATGGGGCAGCCCAACCGGAATTCAAAGAATCCTTTCTTACGGAGCTAGTGCAATCGTGTAGTAAGGAGAAATTACCCTTGTGCATAGGGGGGGATTTTAACATCATTCGGAGCAGTTGTGAGAAGAACAATGACAGATTTGAAGAGAGATGGCCTTTCCTTTTTAATGTTGTCATAGATAGTTTGGACCTACGTGAGTTGGCAATGTCAGGGCGTAAGTTCACCTGGGCTAACTCGCGTAGGGTACCCACATATGAAAAGCTGGACCGAGTGCTAGTGAGTACGGAGTGGGAGCAGAATTTCCCGCTAGCAACTGTTGTGGCCCTTAATAGGGAATTTTCAGATCACACACCTCTCCTGCTAAGTACGGGAGAAAAGACCAAACCCAAGAAGCGGCCGCCTTTCAAATTTGAATTAGGTTGGCTGCTAAAGGATGACTTTTTTGAGGTGGTGTCTGAAACATGGAAAAAAGAAAATAAAGGGGCTACACCGATGCAAAAATGGCAAAACAAGATTAGAAGGTTAAGACAATTTCTTAGAGGGTGGGCAATGAATATGAATGGGGCATATAAAAAAGAAAAGCAAGAAATATTGAGGAAAGCGGAGGAACTAGATAAAAAAGCGGAGTCTCAGCTGCTAAGTCAGCACGAGTGGGACTTAAAGCAAAGCATTCATGAAAGAGTAACGCAACTACTAAGGGAGGAAGAGCTAAAGTGGTTTCAAAGAGCTAAGACCACGAAGATTCTAAAAGGGGATAACAATACGAAATATTTCCAGATGGTAGCAAATGGAAAAAGAAGGAAGAATAAAATTTGCCGCCTAGAACAGGAGGATGGAATTGTGGAAGGGGAGGAGCAGCTTAGTGAATATATCACGAAATATTATAAGAATCTTTTCGGGAAATCAGATGTAGGCGGCTTATCACTCAACGAGTCTTTGGTAGAGGATATTACTCAGATCACAGATTTGGAGAGGGAATTGCTGGTGGCTGATTTTTCTGAAAAGGAGGTCAGAGATGCCATTTTTCAAATGAAACATAATAAAGCACCAGGGCCTGATGGGTTTCCTGCTGAATTTTATCAAGTATTTTGGAGTCTCATAAAGGATGACCTAATGGCCATGTTCCGAGACTTTCATGATAGGGACCTACCTCTCTTCTGCCTTAACTTTGGAATAATAACACTGCTTCCAAAAGAGAAGGAGGTTAAGAAGATTCAGCAGTACAGGCCCATTTGTATGCTTAATGTGAGTTTCAAGATTTTTACGAAGGTGCTTGCGAATAGACTATCCTTGGTGGCGTGTAGGATAACAAAGCCCTCCCAATCTGCCTTCTTGCCTGGAAGATATATTTTGGAAGGGGTGGTGGTATTACACGAAACTATTCATGAACTAAAAAGGAAAAAGCAAAATGGCCTCATCCTCAAGCTAGACTTTGAGAAGGCGTACGACAAGGTTAATTGGAACTTCTTACAGCAGGTCCTTAGAATGAAGGGATTCCCTAGTAGATGGTGTCAGTGGATGGAAAAAGTGGTCACGAAGGGTAGTGTGGGAGTACAGGTGAATGGCGAGGTGGGTCACTTTTTCCAGACAAAGAAAGGTTTGCGACAGGGTGATCCTTTGTCCCCTATTCTTTTTAATCTGGTTGCAGATATGTTGGCTGTTCTGATTGAAAGGGCAAAAAATTTGGGGTTCTTTGATGGCCTAGTACCTCACTTAGTGGAGGGCGGTCTTTCAATATTACAATACGCAGATGACACAATTCTCTTTGTGGATGATGATTTAGAGAAAGCCAAGGGCTTGAAGATAGTACTAAGTGCCTTTGAGAAGCTATCTGGTCTGAAAATCAATTTTCATAAGAGTGAGTTATTCTGCTTCGGGGAGACATGTGAGAGGAGTAAGGACTATGTGGAATTGTTCGGATGTAAGGAGGGTGAGTTCCCCTTTAGATATTTGGGGATCCCTATGAGCCCTAGAAGACTCTCTAATAGTGATTGGAGGATGGTCGAAGAGAGATTTCAAAAAAAGTTAAGTAGTTGGAAGGGTAAGTTGTTGTCATCGGGGGGAAGACTAATCCTGATTAACTCGGTCTTGTCAAGCCTACCGATGTTCATGATGTCCTTTTTCAGAATACCCAAAGGGGTATTGGAGAGGCTCGACTATTATAGATCAAGGTTTTATTGGCAATGTGATGAGCATAAGAAGAAATATAGGTTAACCAAGTGGAGCATTCTTCATAAACCTAAGAGTATTGGGGGCTTGGGCATTGTTGATTTGGATATCCAAAATAAATGCTTGTTGAGTAAATGGATTGTCAAATTAATCAATGAAGATGGCATATGGCAACAACTACTCAAGAAGAAATATCTTAAAGGCAAAACTTTATCACAAATAGAGAGAAAGAAGGGGGATTCACATTTCTGGTCGGGTTTAATGGAGATTAAGAAGCTTGTTTTGGAAAGAGGTAGGTTTAAAGTTCAAGATGGTACCCAAACTAGGTTTTGGGAGGATCTTTGGTTAGGGAAAGAACCTCTAATGGTGAAATATCCTGCTTTGTACAATATAGTAAGGAAGAAAAATTTGACGGTGGCCCAAGTACTTAGTACCACCCCGCTTAACTTATCATTCAGACGTGCTTTGGTGGGTGACAATTGGGATACATGGTTGTCTAGTGAGGAGTATTATGATGGTGAATCTTAATGATCACAATGACTCTTTTATTTGGACAGCCAACAAATTGTTTTCAGTAAAGAGTATGTATAATGACTTAGTGCTGAAATCAGGGACCCCAGTGAAGTGTTGGACATGGAAGGCTAAGATTCCTTTGAAAATTAAGATCTTCCTTTGGTATCTTAAAAAAGGAGTAGTGCTTACCAAGGACAACTTAATTAAAAGACAATGGAAGGGCTATGCTAACTGTTGCTTTTGTATGGCACAAGAAACAGTACATCACCTATTCTTTGATTGTCCCATGGCTAAACTTATGTGGGGTGCTGTTTGTTTTACATTCGATATTTCAAAACCGACGAGTGTGGAGCACCTCTTTGGTCCTTGGCTTAGAAATTTTTCGAACAAGCAAAGGAACATGGTGCTGATAGGAGTGGCGGCATTTTGCTGGGCCTTATGGACTAGTAGAAATGATCTGGTCTTTCAAAAGTCACATTATAAATCTATTTTGCAGGTGATCTTTAGGGGGACTTTTTGGATCAGGAATTGGTCCATCCTTTCTAAAGAAGAAGCAAGATTCATTTTGAAGGAAGGGTGTCGGGCGCTGGAAACAATGGCATTGGAGTTCTTCCACAAGGCTGGATGGAATGTGATGAAACGCATTGAACTGTAGTTTTGTTTGTCTTTGTGGTGCTTTTGCTGTGAGCATGTTCAGTGAAGTTTGTGTTCTTCAGTATCTGTTTGGGTGCAGCCTTGGTGCTGTGTGTAGTGTGGAGTCTGGTACTTGGTGCAGCCTAGTTGCTGCTTGGCGTGGTATTTGTATGGCTGTAGGCAATTCCTGAAATTGTTGAGGCCGGAACAATGTTCCTTAATCTAAAAATGAGTTCAAGTGCTGAATGCTTGTGAGTTTGTTGTGGGGAAACCCATGTCAGTATCACACTTATGCTATCAAAAAACTGTATCGGGACAAAATCCAACCTTTTTTATGATTGGTTCTTGATACAAAGTAAACCTTACTTGCGCAACTTTCATGCATAGTCCCTCCTGTTGTGGTGAGCCATTGCGCACTGCTTTGTAGATCTGAAATAAATCAAACTTACTTCTGTTGATTTGTAGATGTGAAGAAATCTTGTATGTCCAATTTCAGGCATTCTAAAATGTTTCAAGTACTTTTTAGTTACTACTTACTAGTACATTGCATCTTTTCACACTCTGATAGTGTATGTCTTCTTATCATTATGCCTGATGAATTGTAACTATTGTGTTATGTCAACAGGCAGCGTTGTTCTGCAGGCTGCCATCCTCACGGCAGCTTCTGTTATGGGGCTCACCCTCTTCACCTTCTGGGCTGTGAAGAAGGGCTATGACTTCACCTTCATGTGGCCCTTCCTGTTCACCTGCATCCACGTGCTTCTGGTGTACCTCATCATCCAGGTTCGCCTGCCCGACAACAATAATGCTAATCTTCCTCTCTCCCAATAGATTCATCTTTCTCCTGTGTAACATATCTGACTTACACGGTGTAATGATGCAATCTTCTGGACCTCACAGATCTTCTTCCCGCTGGGAAGGGTCGGCATCACCATCTACGGGTTCCTGGCCACCCTGGTGTTCTCGGGCTTCATCGTCTTCGACACCCACATGCTGCTTAAGCGCCATACCTACAACGAGTATGTGGTTGCGGCCATCTCCCTCTACCTGGACGTCATCAACCTCTTCATGGCCCAGATGTCGCTCTCTGTCCAGTGATCGATGGCTTGTCTCACCCCAAACCCCCTGACTTCGCCTCGCCTGCCCGTTACATGGTGGATTGTGTCACATAGCTTCACAAGTCTAGCTGCCTCAAGTTACCTTATTATTTACCTATACCTAGTAGCACAAGTAGCACACTACAGTCTATGGAGCTGGAGAATGATATGTAATTAGCCACGCGCTCTAGCTGTGACGGGGTATATACGACGGCTGCACTAATAGTGGTAGGCATTCTTAGACCTTGAGATATCTCGCTTGTTGCTGCTTCTCGGCACCGGGTGGTGGTTGGTTCTGAAACCTTAATGGAGGTCCAAACGCTGCTGGATCTGAAACCTTAATGGAGATCCAAAGTGGTACTGTATCTGAAACCTAAATGGAGGTCCATACGACCATAATCCTATCGCGTATTTCACGCCATGCTTTTGCCACTTGCAGCTGCTGTGTTTGCTGAGAGTGTGGTTTATGAGTTTGTTCATCTCGTCGGTGTGCAAAGGTTTCTGCTGCTGCTGCTGCTTCTGTTCTGTTTGTTTTGTGTTCCTGTAGTTCATACGGTGTGTCTCTGGACTCTGGTCCATCTCCTAGACTGTAGGAATGCAGAGTAGTCTAGTGTCTGCTGATCGTTTATTTCTCAGGAGTATTTTACAATACACTGACGCCATCCAATTGGAAAACTGGACTGTATGCTATGGCTACCTAATCTGAAGACAACTCGTATGACATATTTGGTAACAAAAAGAGCTACACGATGGAGAAAACTGAGCTCAGAATCAGATCGTCTGGAGCCAGACGAAGGAGATGAGCAAGAGCAGCTGAAGCAGCCTGCCAGCTGACGCCGTGGCGGCTCCGGCGCCGGACTTCTTGATGGTGAAAGAGAAGGGCGCCGGCGGCGACGAGCTCGGCGTGGACCCGTTGATCACGGCGATCCCCAGCCCCTTGCAGTCCGACCCCAGCGAACCTGCAGCGGCGAAATCAGAACACCAGTCGCCGGCGAGCCGCCGGCGTCAGTCAATATTTACAAATTTACTTGCAGCCGGCCTGAATCTTCGTCAGTCAGGCAGCTACAGGTAGAGTTTCAGAGGATGGTGAGATGTGAAGGTTGCTTACACTGCTGGTAGCATGGGTAGGAGGTGTCGTTGAGCAGGTTGGCGTAGCCGTCGCGGCAGCGGCAGCGGTGGGCGAAGTCCGACGCCCTCTCGCAGGCGCCGCCGTCGCCGCAGTACTGCAGCAGGCACGCTGCACCGACAGGGGGATTAATTAGGCTCATTCAGCTGACGAGGTAATAATTAATGGTTAGTCGAGAGAGACTGCATAACAGTAGGCGGTGGGGGGTATTTTACGTACGGTCGAAGATGGAGAAGTTTGTCGGCGCCGGCGGTGGCGGTGAGGGAGCCGGCGACGGGGACGACGACCCTCCCTGGCAGTTGTAGTTGATGGTGCCTGCGAGTGGAGGGAGAGAAGAGAGTCAAACACGGCGTCTTCTGGGCTGCTGACTTGTGTTTCTGCGTGAGTGAAACGTGTTAGAGGCTGCTGCTGCTGAGTCGTCAACAGATCGAAGCTTCTCAAGGAGAGAAAAAAGAGAATTCCCATGGACGGGACTGACTCCTGGCATGTGTTAGTACACCGCAAGGACTTTTTGGTAACACGTACGCCAAGGCGCTGACTTGGGAGTTGGGACGCCAATGTTCCCGGTGCCTGGGCTGGCTAGCTGATCGAACGTGAAAGATCGATGCCAAAGCGTAGCTCTCTCTACTCCACCGTAGTAGAAGAAAGGAAACAGATCGAGGCACGGTTGCTCTTACAGTTTGGGATGACGCAGGGGAGGAAGGGGAACTGGAGCTCGCCGAGGTGGTAGCGGCTCCAGCCGGGCTTGCACTGGCACGCGAACCCGAAGGCGTAGTCGCTGGACTCGGCGCACGACCCCATGCCGCAGCTCACCTTGCCGCACTCGCCCTCCGCCGCGACGCGCAACGTGGCGGCAAGGGCGAACGACGCCAGCAGGAGCAGCTCGGCACGACCCATGGCGGATATAGCCATGCGTGAGCAGCTCTCGGCCACACGAGCCTGGTGAGATCGAGAGGAGAGGATCGACGACGCGGCTGGCCGGGGTTTTGGAGGCCGGAAAGTTATATAGCCATGCATAGCCTAGTGTTGTGTTGTGAACATGTGATTGGTTGGCCGGGCGTATAAATTCCTCGTGCTTTCGTGGAGGTGAACAATGAGAAAAAGGGCGTCCGTCAGACTTGACCAAGGATCAGATCGAACCTGATGGAGTCCTCGATCTAGTCATGTACAGATGAGTCATTTGGTGTCCTTGTCCATATGCGTGGAAGTGGAACAGCAGCTTGCAACTCGCCAACTCCCTGAGGCGACCTCTGCCTGGCCGGCCACGACCAAGACGAGGATTCTCGCTTCACGTCCAAACATGTTGCTCGCTACTAGTTCCGTCTAGAAGAACATATGCATATACTGACCGAACCACTCTGAACCGTCATACTGACTGAACCACTCTGAAACCGTGCCGGCCGTGTATTGTATGTATTGTTGTTATTATTGGCTTATTATTTATTTCGCTGCTCGTCTGTCGAAAGGTTAATATGCATTGCATAATTTGCATGACCTGTCGTCGATCAGTGTCGTTGACGCTTTGTTTGGCTGATGAATGAATGGACGGCGCCTGTTCTGTCGCTCTCCGTGGTTGGTGTGGGTGCGCTAGCTGCTAGTACTAGAAGTTTGTTTGGCACTTTGATCGTTCGCGTTTTGGAGACGCGATCGTCGTATGGTCGTCGGACAAAATGAACGAAACAGAAAGCAACCCGCGGGCAGGATAATATTAGTGTTTTCGTAATAACGTACAGAAGAATATAAATAATGATATATGATATGCGTTCTGAATAATGCATCTGCACTATTGAATATATAGGTGCTATATAGTACACTTCATCCGGTCGCGATTCCTAGTGCTCCAAACAAAATCCGGTCAAATTTTGGAACTTTGATTGCTATTAGTTCTGAAAATATTTTGTTTTTGGAAATCACAATTGATTTGTTTTGAAAAATAGCTCCAGAACCCAAAACTTGCTAGATATTATAATTATATTCTAAAATACGAAATATTGGTTAAATTAGAGCTAGGAAACCATATATAGAAAAATAAATGGCGCGGAGCATTTATGACTAAAACGGATTTTCTGTTCCGATCCAAGTTCCAGCTGTGTCCAAGTTTACCGGGGGAAAAGTGAGGTAAATACATGTACTGGGCCAAATTCATATTGGGCTTAGCTAAATTGGTGTGGCGTGTACCGACCACAGCCCAACCTGTCCAAACTGGGTTTGGGCTCTGCTGGGTCATACCTGATTTGCTGACGCCGACAAATCATAATTTCAGAAGAAGTGATAAAGTTTACTCAAAAGAAAAAGAAGTGATAAAAGGATATTTCCTAATTTCAGCATACCTGATCTGCTGGGTCATACGATTTGCTGACGCTGACGAATCATAATTTCAGCATGGGTTATGAAGATAATCAGCTAGCTGCGTCTCTTGGCCGGGCTAGCTAGGCTGTATGATGACCCTGCAGAGTGCAGACCCTCTCCGGCGTGCAGGCCGGTGGGCTCTCGTCCTTGACCTGACTTTTCTAGCTAGGCTGTATGATGACTCTCTTGCAGTGATGACTTTTCTGCTCCCGATTGGCAACGATTCAGGAGCTGCACCGAGCGCGACTATGGCCGTGTTTCTTTGAGGTAGAAAAAATGTCGTGGTTAATGTAGCATTACTGTAGCAAAACATTGATTAATTAGGCTCATTAGATTCGTCGCGCAAAGTTACACTCATCTCTAAAAATATTTTGTAAATAGACTTCATTTAGTACTTATGAATGCAAGATTTTCTTTGAAATTTTTTTTCTGGGTATGAAAGAAACATGGCCTGTACATCAGCTGTCAGGACGACTAGTTCGTGTTATCCACAACCTGAACATATCTTTTGGTCCAGCACGGCGCTAGATCAGAAATTATCTTCTGTAGGTACGGGCAACGCATATGTACCTGTTGTCGATTCATCCCGTATATATCTACCAAACTGTTTGATCATATATTACGGGTTACGCCGGCCCTTTGTTCTTCACAACAAACCAAGCACACCACATTTGCTTATGATAATCTCCCATTAAGCAAACTAAGATCATGGACGAAATTAGTGGACCAGTACGCACCTGAAAAGTAGCTAGCTAGTACTTGCTTCGACATGGTCATCCAATTAAGCCTTCAAAATCTACGACAGCACTGACGACTGGCCGGTCAACATGACATTACAATATACTACGTATATATACGGTGTGCAGTGAGTGTACATGGGCTGTTCCTTGTTTGCAGATCTATGTTGTTATATGCCCTACCATAATTGATTTACCCATGCTATGTTGTCATACCAGGAAATCAACAATAAGCCTTTTTATATATATTCTCAAGGAAGTTGAGGCAAGCAAGGCTAGACCAAATTGAAGTCCAAATTTGAGCTGAATCATGAGAAGAACGACCTTAAACAATCCTACACCAAACAGGTGAGGAACTACTAAGAACCACAATGTTACATTTTTGCCGTAATTTTTAAGTTCAAATACACACCTGCTTGTCACCAAGAAACACATAGAATTCGACTTTAACATTTGGATGACATATACTGCGAACCTTCTCATATACCTCCTTGATTAGTCTAGGACGGTCGGAGGATTTTGTATAATTGATGACCAACTTTTTCAAGTTTGCTGCATTGGAGGACAGAAGCTCCACAAATTTCAGTTTTTCATGGGAATATGTAAAGCCATTAATTTCTACCTCTTCAAGTGAACTGAGTGCAATGCCATCAATCTTGCAACTCTCATCCAAGCGACAAGGGCAAGACAACGGGCAAGGAAGCACCTGAAAATAAGAAAAATGCAGTAGTTATTATCATTTATATTCATGAAAACAACTAGTTTACTTTTGTTGCATTGGCGTGAGGTTAGGATCCATGCAAGGACTCTACACCACTGATGAACCCCACCCCTATCCAGCTCTGCTACCTATGTAGTCAACGTTCCCTTTATAGGTAGGTGCAAGATAACGCATCCAATCCAGTCAGAAAAATAAAGAAAATGATGCTACCATGCCAACACTTTGAATACAGTCAAATAATCACTTTCGCGACCGTAGCCCCACTTCAAGAAAAAACCGATTAAGGGACCCCCAAATTCGCCAAAAGAAAAGCTCAAAATCAAATGAACAACAAAAAATTAAGATGATTCGTATAGAAGCAAAAGTCTTATAAGTTACCAATGTTGAACAAGGATCGGTCAGTACGGAAAGCTTCCTTGTATTGTTGCAACTCCTCAATAGATGCAGCATGCCTGCCAAGCCATGGTGATTTTTCGAACGTAAGTATATCCTTAGGGCCTTGCACTTGGGCAGCTTGTTTGTTTCATTCAAGAAGCTTTCGTACCCTGCTATTCCCTGCCATGTGTAGACAAAAAAAGTAATCAATGGAGCATATATTTCATAGACAAAAAAAAATCTCTATCTGCAAACCTCCTCTACAACCAACACACCTTTCGAATGTAGATTTCCAAGTCCAACTCATCGACTTCATCAAACTGCCGAACCAGAGACGCCACTACAGAATCTTGGCCGATTTTCAGTGCCCGGAGGCACCGGCCAACATCAGCAAACCGATGGCGACGAGGGTCATAGGGATCACCAAGCCAATCTATCACAGCAAGCTTCGGGGCAGAGATATGAGCCTCCTTTGCGTGAGATATGGACACCATTTCCAGTCTTGGTGCCACGACCTCTAGCCTCCCTGTGTACTGAACGCAGAAGACCAGTGACTGCAACGTGCCGGAGCGCACGGATAGGTCAGAGATATCAACCAGTTCCAAGAAAAGTGAAAGTTTCCTGAGCCGTGGGCACCGCGTGCACACAAGGGCAGTGAGCTCGCTGCCTTCCATCTCGCCACGGATTATGTACAGGGAGGTCAGAGCTGCGAACATGCCCGCCGGCCGCAGCTGCAGCCGCCATGATTCGGCGAGGAAAAGCACGATGCTTTCCGCTCGTTCGCACGCGGGGAGCTCGAGCACCAGAACCTCTTCGTCGTCGTCAAGGTCCAGCTTGAGTCGCCAGCGCGTCAGTAAACCCGTACGAGGCACGTAGAGCTCGAGCTCGCCGGCCACGCGCTCCGCGGCGAAGCGCAGCCACGGCGCGACGCGTTCGGGCCGGACGCGGAAGCCATGGCCGTTGGACACGGAGATGCCGAGGCGGTCGACGGTCGGAGCCGCGTAGCCGGCCAGGGCGCCGTCGACGGAGTCCAGGAACAAGGCCGCCGGCGGCGGCGGCGCTAGAGGATCGCCGGCGTTGACGTCGAGGACGAGCTCTGGCAGGTGGCGCCAGAGGCGGCGCCAGCGTCGGGAGAGCACGCCGGTGCGCGCGGCGGCGTGGGCGGAGCGGAGGCGGACGAGGATGTCGTGCAGCAGCTCGTCGGGGAGCCCGCTGATGCGGTCGTCCTCGCCGGAGCTGCGAAGTTGATCCTCGCCGGAGCGGCAGGGACGCTGTTCTTCACCCATAGGAGTTGATTCGATTAGGGAGCGTTTGGATTTGGCATTAGGGTTTGTGATGTTGGGGTTGAACGAGTCGCTTGGGCTTTGGGCCTCTTTTGGGTCAGGCAGGCTTTATGATTTCTATTGGGTTCCCTCCGAATGGGGCAGTGCTAGTAGTAAAGCTAGGATTTTCTCTACATCTATAAGATCTGGGCACTGAGTGAGGTTGTACGTCTACCAATGTTAGAGATTCGTGCAATGGCTACAATTCTGTCCTCTTCCTGCTCATTCTTATGTTTGAGCTGCATGGGCCGAAAATACGTGACACTTCATCAGCTGACTGACCAGATTTCCTTAGGTGATGCGTCGTAGCACATGTGTTGCAATGTCGTTGTTAGAATCACGGCTTTGTTCGAAGCAAGAGTAGGAGGAAATGAAAAGTTTTACTGGGTTAGAGTTTTCAGGTTGGGGATTATATTGTCTCTGTTTGTGGAATGTTGTTCCACGGCAGACGGGTCTATAGCACCCACAGACGGGGATTGACTTCTCTGATCATATAATACACACACAACACTACTGCCTTGTTCACAACCATTGCATTATTTGCTTACAATAATTTCCAATTAATTAAGTATATACTAAAATTATGAATGAAATCAGTGGACCACGTGAAAGGAGAACCTGGTTATATATGTTTGGCAAAGCCTTCAAAATCTGCGACAACACTGACAGCCGGCAACAAGACATCAGCATTTACTATGCATCATGTGCTGTTGTGCACCACTCAGAATATGGACAATGTGCATGAGGTGTTGCTTGTTTGCAGTTCTATGTTATTCTGTGCACTAGCAATCAACAGTAAGCATGTATAGTCTCAAGCAAGCTGAGGTATGGCTAGTACTAGATCAATGTCCAAATTTGAGCTGAATCTTGAAAAGAACCTGAAATATTAATCGTACTCCAAACTAGTACAAAACTATTAAAGACCAGAACATGACATTTACCATAACTCTATTCAGTGGAGACGCATCCGCTTCCCATCACTAAGAAACACATAGAATTCGACTTCAACATTTGGGTGATACATGCTGCGAACTTTCTCATATACCTCCTTGGTTAGTGGGGGATGATCAGGGCATGCCCAACTAATGACCATCTTTTTCAAGATTGCTGCATTGCAGGATAGAAGCTTCACAAATTCTAGTCTTTCACCAGAATACGTAAAACCATTGAGTTCTAACTCTTCAATTGAACTGAGTGCAATGCCTTCAAACTTGTGACTCTCATCCAACCGACAAGGGCAAGAAAACAGGCAAGAATGCATCTGAAAATAAGAAAATGCAGGATTTAGTATTCATTTATTTTCACAAAGCAGCAACTAGGTTTTCGTTTATTATTGCGAGGTTAGGACGATCTATGCAATGACCCACCCCCCCCCCCCCCCAAGCCCTACCCACTTATGCTACCTATGCACACCGTTCTCTTTATAGATAGGTCAAGCTAACACACAAATTCAATCAAGCCAATTGAAAATAAATAAAACTCCACTAGCTAAAGCACGGATCTTCACATTGGTCAATTAGTTTAGTTACATAGCGTGGCAACCTTTTGAATAAGCACTTTGGTCACCTCAGCCTACTTTAAGTAAAAATAGATTAGAGACCGTCACTTATCCAAAAGAAAAGGTCGCAATAATCAATTAAAACAATGAACAACAACAAAAACTAAGATGGTGTAGAAGTCTTATAGATTACCGATGCCATGGACCAGTGACCGAGCAATTGTATAGGAAGCTTCCTTACATTGTTGCATCTCCTCAAGAGATGCAGCATGCTTGGTGCCAAGCCATGGTGACCCAAACTTAAGACTAGTCTGAAGCTCTTACACTTCGGTAGCTTGATTGTTTCATTCAAGAATCTTGCATACCCTTCTATTCCCTGTCATGAGTAGACACAAAGTAATCACTAGACAGTCACTCCTTACGAGGGATTAATTATGTTGTACCAACTACCAAGTACCAACAACACACCTCTGGAATCCAGATATTCAGGTCCAGGTGATCAGCTTCATCAAACTCCTGAATCAGGGACGCCACTGCACAATTTACGCTGATCCTCAGTACCCGCAGGCGACGGCGAACATCAAAGCGATGGTGATGAGGATCATAGGCAATGCCACGCCAAGTAACCTCGGAAAGCTTCGGAGCAGAGATATCAGCCTGCTTGGTGTCACACACGCCTAGCACTTCCAGCATTGGGGCAACGACCTCTAGCCGGCGTGTGTTTTCGACAAAGAAACACAGTGACTTCAGCGAGTTGGAGCGCATGGAGACGTCAAAGTTATCAACGAGTTCCAAGGAGGTAGCTAGATGCTTGAGGAGCGGGCACCGCGTGCACACAAGGGCACTGAGCTCGCTGCCTTCGATGCGGCCGCCATCCAAGTCCAGGGAGGTTAGCGCCGCGAACATGCCGGCCGGCGACAGTCGGAGGCGCCATGGCTCTGCGAAAAGAAAGAGCACGATCCATTTCGCCCTTTCACAAGAGGGAAGATGGAGCACGGCCTCTTCCCCGTGGACCGGCCTGGGGCGCTGGATCTTCTTACGAGGTACGCAGAGGAAGAGCTCACCGGCCACTCGCTCCGCCGCGAAGTGCAGCAATGGCGCAACGCAGTGCGCAGAAGTCATGGTCGTTGGACAGGGAGATGCGGAGGCCCTCGAGGGTTGGAGCCCTGTAGCCGGCCAGGGCGCCGTCGACGGAGTCCAGGATCGAGGCCGCCGAAGGCGGCGGCGGCGGCGGCGGAGGGTCGTCGGCGGCGTTGAAGTCGAGGTCGAGCTCTGGCAGGTGGCGCCAGAGGTGGCGCCAGCGGCTGGAGAGCACACCGGCGCGCACGGCGGCGCGGGCGGAGCTGAGGCGGACGAGGATGTCGTGCAGCAGCTCGTCTGGGAGCCCGCTGACACTACCAGAATCCTTCACATCCGCCCGCCTCCTCCGCCTCGGCCATTTTTGGACCCGGTGCTGATGGGGCTTCAGCACCGGGTCCAACGGCTAGGAGCGGGGGCGGCGCGTGGATGTGTCAGGGCGGACACATTAGCACCGGGTCGTGGCAAGACCCGGTGCTAATGCCCCCCCTTTAGCACCGGGTGCAGCCAGCAACCGGTGCTAATGTGCCGAGGCCATTTAGCAAGGACGTTGAGACATTTCGTAAAGCGCACCTCACAGTTTTGCAACAATCAACCTTAGTTGCTCCGTACATCGAGGAGCACATGCAGATTCTCAGGGACGAAAACTCAACAAAGTCTGCGGCCTTCATTCAGCGTCTGCACAATAGTACTTTCGCCGATTGGTTGCGAAGACGTCTTATGGGTGTCGAGGGCATTGATGCGCAGCTAGCTTTTGTAGCTAGAGGTCCATCGAGCACGATCTTGACATTCCAAGGATACGACATCAATGGGTATACATTTTACACAAAAGCCTAGGACAAGAAAAGCACCAACCAAAACGCTGGTGTCCGGATCGACGCGACAGACACCAATGGCAATACAAACTCATACTATGGAATCATAGAGGAGATATGGGAACTAGAGTACAGACCTTTGAAGATCCCACTGTTCAAGTGCCAATGGGTGAAGCTGACTGGAGGAGGTGTTAAAGTTGAAGCGGACTATGGAATGACGTTAGTGGACCTAAACAAGATTGGCTTTCTAGACGAACCGTTCGTCCTGGGCAAAGCTGTCACACAAGTTTTTTATGTGAAGGACATGGCTAGCAGACCGAAGAAAGGGGCGGATAAGAAATGTGGGGGTAAGCAATTGGACCCATCACAAGACGAGCCAAAGCGTCATATAGTTCTTCCTGGAAAGAGAAAAATCGTAGGAGTTGAGGACAA
Organism: Echinochloa phyllopogon; assembly: GCA_033239725.1. Lineage (NCBI taxonomy): Eukaryota > Viridiplantae > Streptophyta > Magnoliopsida > Poales > Poaceae > Echinochloa > Echinochloa phyllopogon. Next base: position 32,238,971 of record BTCW01000008.1, on the reverse strand, counting down.
GACGGATGAAGATTATGATATGCTCGATGGCCGGCCTCCATTCTCAGTGGCTGATGACCCAAGCATCCTGTTAGCGGCGGAGGAGACACCGTATCTACGGCGTGATCACAATCAAGGAACATTTGTAAAGAGGAAGTTTATTAGTGTCCGAGTAAACGATGATGCCATGTAATTTAATTGCACTATGTTCCACCCAATTTGTAATAACTATATTTGCATTTATGTTCCACCTATGTTCTAAGATTTTCTATTGATTTATAAGATTGTTTTTATTAATTCTAGCATTTTATATTGATTTTCTAGTAATTTATAAGATTTTCTAGTAATTTATAAGATTTTCTAGTAATTTATAAGATTTTCTAGCATTTTATATTGATTTTCTAGTAATTTATAAGATTTTCTAGTAATTTATAAGATTTTCTAGCATTTTATATTGATTTTCTAGTAATTTATAAGATTTTCTATTAATTTATAAGATTTTCTAGCACCGACCGGGCCTAAGGGCCTTTAGCACCGGGTCTTGGCTGCACCCGGTGCTAAAGGGACTTTAGCACCGGGTCGTGTTTGCACCCGGTGCTAAAGGGCCTTTAGCACCGGGTCGTGGCTGCACCCGGTGCTAAAGGCCACGACCGGGCTGCGGGGGCCGTGCGGCGGGGCCAAAGACCGGCCTGGCCACGGAGGTTGTGCGGCAGCTGGCCACGTCACCGGGCGCACACGAGCCATGTCACTGGATGAACAAGAACAATTTTTCTTTTTAATCTCTGTATAAAAGTTGTAACTAGTCATTCTCCCTCGTACAAACTTCAAAAAAGATAATTTTTCTTCCTAAAAATTCCTAAAATCATACTCTATCAAGTTATGAAACTTATTAATGTTATTATTTTGAAAAATCTTCTCGTGTTTGAACAATCCAAATTTTGAATTAAAAATGACAACTACAACCAAGATTTTTTTCACACTAGGTGATGTCAAATGAAAAAGTGATGAATACCAAAGTTTCATATTTCATCATGATCTACAATCTTTATTTAGGTCATTTTGTCATTTTCAAAATGGGTAATAACATGTAGTACAAATTTGACAAGTCTCTAACAAAGTTTTAGAAACTATGCGAGTGAATCTAGGATTAATGAACAATGTATACTACCACTTTCTCAAATGCAAAAATGACTTAAATAAAGATTGTAGATCTTGATGAGATATGAAATTTTGGTATTCATGACTTTTTCATCTGAGACCATTTAATGTTCAAAAATCTTTCATTTAGTTATCAATTTTTGTAATTTATAAGATTTTCTAGTAATTTATAAGATTTTCTAGTAAGTTATAAGATTTTCTAGTAATTTATAAGATTTTCTATTAATTTATAAGATTTTCTATTAATTTATAAGATTTTCTAGTAAATTATAAGATTTTCTTATTTAATATATATTTTTAATAGGTATTAATAACTGAATTAAAACAAGTATTAATAACTATATATTAAAAACTATATTTATAAGATTTCCAAATAGTAGCCCCCGGTGCTAAAGGCCGGTTTGGAAACTGGGCGCCAAACGAAAATTTGGGGCCTTTAGCACCGGGTTGATCTAAAATCCGGTGCTAAAGGCCCCCAATTTTCGTTTGGCGCCAGTTACGGCCTTTAGCACCGGGTGTAGAAGACCCGGTGCTAAAGGGGGGGCCTTTAGCACCGGGTCGTGGCTGCACCCGGTGCTAAAGGCCTTCGTCTGGCGCACAGTTACGGCCTTTAGTACCGGGTGTAGAAGACCCGGTGCTAAAGGGCCTTTAGCACCGGGTGGTGGGAAGACCCGGTGCTAAAGGGGGGGCCTTTAGCACCGGGTCGTGGCTGCACCCGGTGCTAAAGGGCTTTTAGCACCGGGTCGTGGCTGCACCCGGTGCTAAATGCCCCGGACCTATATAGGCCGGGGACTTCTCTCCCCTCCCTCACTTCGCCCTCATCTCACAGATCGAAACCGCCGGCGCCTCGTCTCCTCAGCCGCCGCCGCCCGTCGTCCCCGCCGCCGTCGTCGTCCCCGCGCCCGTCGTCCCCGCCGCCCGGCCGTGGTCACCCATGGTCCCCGCCGTCGTCGTCGTCCCCGCGCCCGTCGTCCCCGCACCGGCATCTCCCAAGTTATCTTCTAAGTGTCTGCCTGCTTGATTACTTCTTGTTTCATTGACATAATTGCTAGAAACCGTGGTAGATTACTTGGATAATTAGCTCACTCCCTTAAACAACCGGTATGTGCATTGCCAGCAGATTTTCTAGCATGAATCACTGTTCCTGTGTGTGTTTTGGAGGTTGACAATGCATGAATGCTGTGTTCCGGATTGAGTTTTGATGAGAAGTTCATGCAGGGGATCAAGGAGGTTGGGTTTTTGGGGATTGAGTTTGACAACTACTTCGATTTACAAATAGTAGTTTTTTTGCATCAATTTATATGCAATAGCATTGTCAACTTATATAGAGGATGAACCAAAATACTAACAAGTTCAAACAAAATGTAGAAGTTTAGTGAGTATGGTATCAACCTATGTGCCGCCGCATAGTACCACTGTATCTACAAACATTTAGTGTCAATTTGTGCACTAATACCATATCAATTTATTTTTGTATTTAGTACCATATTGGAAATGTTATATGTTTGAAATGTATATTGGAAAATGCTTCATTTAAATGTATTGGAGATATTTACATTGAAATGTATATTGGAAATGTTATATGTTTGAAATGTATATTGGAAAATGCTTCATTTAAATGTATATTGGAAATTCTATGTATATTAGAAATATATGTGCTTCATTTAAATGTATATATTTCTTATCAATTATTTTTAAAATTATGTATATTAGAAATATATGTGCTTCATTTAAATGTATATTGGAAATGTTATATGTTTGAAATGTATATTGGAAAATGCTTCATTTAAATGTATTTTGGAAATTCTATGTATATTAGAAATATATGTGCTTCATTTAAATGTATATTGGAAATGTTATATGTTTGTATAATGTATACTATCGAAAATGTTTATTATCGGAAATTCTATGGCGTACCCGAACCCACCGCGCACCCGAACCCCTTAGCGAATCCGTTTTACGCGCACCGACCCCCTTAGCGAACCCTTAGCAAATCAATTCACACCGCGCACCCGAAAATGTTAGAAATATTGGGAATATGTATGCTTTGTATATATTTCTTATCAATTATTTTTAATTCTATAGATGGCGGACAACAACAACCCCGTCCCACCCATGCAAGAGGACAACAACACCCCTGTCCCACCCATGCAAGAGGACAACGACACGTTCTTTGCGAATCAACTTTTCAATATTGTAACCCAACCAATGTCCATGGATGATGTGTTGGGGATCATTGGAAGGGACGACAATATCCAGGGCGACAATGTTGCAAGGGCCGAAAATGTTGAAGGGGCCGCCAATGTCCAGGGCGACAATGTTGCAAGGGCCGAAACTATTGAAGGGGCCGGTAACGAGCCCTCGTCTAGTCAGGTGTGTATATAGCTAACATAAATTTGTACTATACATGTCAATTATGTATACCATCTCTATATCATCTCGTATATATGTAATTTGTGTAGGCCGCCTCTGCTAAGAAATCAAAACGATCGACCACGAAGAAACTGAAGGATGTCAAGTTACACATCACCCGAGTGGAGGATGACGGGGAGCCAGTTGAGCCCCCAAAAGTGGCCAAGAAATTTGTATCTCAGTGCGGGGTAATTGTATGGGACAATGTGCCCATTAGTATTAGAAAATGGAAGTCCACGGACCCCACTGAGGAGTACGTGCTCCCCGATACAGAGAATGAGATGCTATGGAGGGAATTAAAGGCAATATTCGACTGGCCTAGCACTCATGAAGCAGAACTGAGGGATTGGACAATGAAGAAGATGGCAGTTCTGTTTCAGGATTTCAAGAAGAAGTTGTACTCGCATTTTCTCAAAACCGGAGAGGCCCCGGATCCTGAGAAGTATAAGAAGATCACCAATGACGAGTGGGAAGCATTCCTTGAGTACAAAACCTCCGAAGAGGGTGCAACGGCTAGCGCTAGAAACGCTGGAAACGCCGCAAATAAGAAGTACTCTCATAAGATGGGTTCGGGAGGTTACAAGGCAAGCATCGCTAAATGGGAGAAGATGGAAGAAGATCTATATGCTAGAGGCATCACTCCAGCGACACATGACTGGCCCACAAGGACCAAGCATTGGTACTATGGTCATGGAGGCACCCTAAGCCCAATCGACGGCTCCTTAGTTTTTCCCGAGGACTTGCGAGAACTAGCTCAGCGTCTCCTCGATATCCTCAGGGCATCTGATAGGGGAGAATTTGTTGCTGATAGAGACAGAGATGAGCTAACCTATGCTTTAGGGAACAAGGAGCATCCTGGACGGACGCGCGGCGTAGGCACAAGCATCTCATGGAAGAAAGGTTTCCAAGAGCACGCCGCCACCTATAGGAGCCGTTCGAGGAAGAAGGCCGAATATGAGCAGAGGGTGAGGGACCTAGAGCAAACGGTTGCCGCCCAGGGCTCAAAGCTCCAAGAAATGGAGTCAGAGATGGAGCGACGGATGAAGGTAGCATGGCTGCAGATACAACAAGCCACAGGCGGGACCGGTTCCACAGAGCCTGCACCTCTCCAACAAGCCGCAGGCGGGACCGGTTCCACAGAGCATGCACCTCTCCAAGATGCGGCCCTTATTAGCCCTCCACAACAATATCGAAGCAGTCACGCTTCCACACAGGCCGCCGAAGCGGTCCGTTACACCGTGGATGAAATAACTCAACGGACCGCGTGCGAGCTTGTCGTCAGGCAGAAGAACTTAGCTGTGGTGGTACGTATGCGACCTTAGTTCGTACTACATACATTTCACCGTAAATACCATTCATTTACTAACTTTCTTTGTGACTACTAACTTATCAGGTCGCATACAGTATGACCAAACGTGTGGAAGAAGGGCAAAAATGGCACTGCAATGACATTCCACATGGTTACGTACCTGTTGAGGTGGAGCAAGTCGTCACCAACTGGGAAGACTTGGAACTTGACATCCCCGGAGGTGACGGAGAAACAAAACTCGGTCAGTGTTCTCACTTCATCATTCTATGGAGCAAGGCAGACGTCGTCATACCCGGTACACCTGCGGCTACCAACAAGCCTCCGTCACCTCCAAGAGATCCACAGGATCGTGATGATTCTCCGGGAGCTCCTGATGCAAGCCCGTCTCCTCCGCCAAAGAGGTCTCCGTCTCCTCCGCCGAAGAGGTCTCCGTCTCCTCCGCCGCCAAAGAGGTCTCCGTCTCCTCCGCCAAAGAGGTCTCCGCCCCCTCCGCCAAAGAGGGGACGCCGCACTAAAGCCTCTGCCCCCACTCCACCAGCGAAGAAGGCGTGGAAAACCAGAGAGAAGCCCGCACTAGAGAAAAGAGCGGGTGAGAAGACTCTAGAGGAGCTCGAAGCCTCAGTCAAAGCAGACACAAAGAGGCAAATGGCCGAGTGGAGGAAAAAACCTGAGCCGGAGCCGAAGCTTGATCCCACCGTCGTCAAGTCATTCCTCGGTAATTTGAGCAAGGGTCAACAGAAGGAAGTAATAGTAACAGACTATGACCGCTCATTACTGAAATCTCGCCGGAAGCGGAAGGCTGCAGATAAGGAGGCGGGCCCATCCAAAAAGATTCCTCAGCTCGGCCAGCAACCTCAGCGGCCCTTGGGTCCATTGCCATCTCTGGACGAGCTTAACGTGCAACGAGTAATGGCCGAGACTGGACTAACCAGAGCGCAAGTCCTGGGGGAAGAAGAGGTGCCTGTAAACACAATGCTGAGGTGGCCGTTTAAGCTTGGCGAGCCTATGGTCCCTCCTGAAATGGATAGCAAGCTACAGACAAAGATGCGCCAATTCCATGAGTGGTACTTGGAAGAATCAAGAAGGAATAAACGGCGCATGATCAAAGTAGGCGTGAAGGACCATGATTTCTACAATGGTGATGAGGATTGGGTGTGGCTGAGGTTTAAGGATATATATGAGCTGTACCACCGCGACGCCATGGACGTGGATTTGATCACCTGTTGGACACTGTAAGTACTTTGTTGTTGCTTATAATTCACAGTTTGAAAACAATAATTCCAATCTATGCTGACGTGGGCTTTATTTATTGCTTAACATATGCAGAATGGAGATTCAAAAATGTCGGAGAGACAATATATATGACGTTGGTTTCGTTGATCCTCGAAGGATAAGTGAAGCAATGATACTGCACAATCCTGAGGAAACATATTTAAACCTATACAAGTATATTAAGAAACAAAATTACTGCGACTCCATACTAATCCCGTACAACATCGAGTGAGTACATACACAGGCTTCTTCTTATACTGTCTGTGTACTAATTCATTTCTGATTATAATGTATACATGTGCACAGATTCCACTGGTTCCTAATAATATTGTGTCCTGACCGGGGTGTCGTGAACGTCTTTGATTCGTTGCACACTCCAAAAGAAAAACTACAGAACATCATGGACATGATGACAAGGTGATGTATATTTTCCCCTACTTAATTCACCCCTTACACTCGCAATGACTTAACTCAATTTTTTTGTTCGCAGGGCCTGGATTCAATTTCGTCAAGAACACCCGGGAATTCAACATGAAACACTAAAATGGAACATTGGCTTTCCGGTAAGCAAGTAATTTGTACATGTAGGCCTTGGCTAATATATTATATGAATTTTACTTAATTTCTTTTGGTCGACAGTGTGCCAAACAGGGGCCGGGAAATAATTTATGTGCATACTATGTTTGCGATTTCATCTGGAATTGGGGACATAAAAAGCTTACACAACAGGATATTATGGTACGTAATAATAAACACATTTCCATTATTATTAAGTGCACAATTATTATCTCCAACTCGGCGGATTAAATATCTTTCAATTATTTGTAAATTACAGATGTTCAACCTGAAGGAAGAGTCCCTAGAGCTAGAAAGAATTGACGCAATTGCAGAACTGCTCGTCGGATGGATCTGGGACGAGGTCGTCAATCCTCGAGGAGAATTCTACTCGCCAGTACTGGAGGACGTGCCGAACAGTCCAACAAGATAGTCGTCAATCTTAATTAAGTAGAAAATACAGTTTAAATATATATAACTCGAGTTGACATGCATGAATATCTACTTTTGTAATATATATGTCTTCTATTTTGATGAAATGTCAGCTAATATGAATATAGAGTCGGCCGGATACGCATTAGAATACACGTATTAGAATATATACGTATATAGACGTGCACGCATGGCTACTGAAAAAAGCAAAAAAAAAAATCCGGAGCCTTTAGCACCGGTTGCAGACAGCAACCGGTGCTAAAGGCAGGCCCTTTAGCACCGGGTGCAGCCACGACCCGGTGCTAAAGGCCCTGCTAAAGGCGCTGCGGGGCAGGCCCTTTAGCACCGGGTCGTGGCTGCACCCGGTGCTAGTGCTAAAGGGACCCTTTAGCACCGGTTATTCAACCCGGTGCTAAAGGGGTACCCCTTTAGCCTCGGATTAGTTGCACCGGGTGGGAAACCCGGTGCTAAAGGGCTTTCCCACCCGGTGCAGATGTTGATCATTCTGGTAGTGTGATTCGGTCCTCCTCCTCGCCGGAGCGGCAGAGAAGTTGATCCTCACCCATCATACGTAGGAGTTTGGATTTGCGGGTTAGGGTTTTTGATGTTGCTGAAGGAATGGCTAGAGGAGTCCGCGGCAGAAGGGCATGGCGCCGTCTCGGGCGCTCTCGGCAACAGAGCGCGGCTGGAAGGGCTTCCGGGCTCTTCGGGTCACCAGGTGGGCTTTATGATTTTTCTTCGGCCCCTCCAAATGGGGCTGTGTGCTAGGGGAGCAGATTTGGATTTTTTCTACATCTCCTAGAAGACGACCTCAACGCTAAACTTTTACGTCGTCTACCAAGTATCAATGCTTGCTAGAGAGATTTGTGCAATGGGCACAATTCTTTCCTCTTCCTGCTCTCTTTCTTTTGGGAGAGCTGCATGAACCACCAACACGAAGCTTGACACTTCATGAACCAACCATTAGAAAAGAAATTCTCTGACCTTTGAAAACGCATGTAGCTAAGTTTTTGCATCATTCTCATATCATAGACAAAAATAAAAATAGTACGCAAATGGCATGAACAATCAAAAGCTAGGAAGAAATTGAAACCAAAGTCTATTATTATTTTTTCATTTATCTTTGTCAAAAATTTAAGAACGACAGGTGATAGCAAACACGTTGCTATGGAGGTTGTTGGGGATCATTTTTAACAAACAAAGCAACTCCCCTGCACGGTTCGAGAAAGGTCCAATTTTACTTTTCTAAAAAGGGGATTGGAGCTAATCTCCGCCTTTGTAAATCAAGGAGGGCAGGGTCACCTAGGAATATTTAACAAAAGCCATCTTGAGCTTTTCTACTTTTTAGCACTTGTTTTCAGCTTATATGTTCAAATGGCGTGCTCAGAGAAGGTCCGCCACCGAAGACAAGGTGCGGAGCCCGGACGCGCTCCGAGGAGGTCCGCCCCTGAAGACAAGGTGCGGAGCTCTGACGCGCTCGGAGGAGCTCCGCCCCCGAAGACAAGGTGCGGAGCCCGGGCGTGCTCTGAGGAGGTCCGCGCCCGAAGACTAGGTGCGGAACCCGGATGCGCTCGGAGGAGGTCCGCCCCCGAAGACAAGGTGCGGAGCCTGGACGCGCTCTGAGGAGGTCTGCGCCCGAAGACTAGGTGCTCGGCCCAGAAGGCGATACGGAGAGCTCAGCGCCTGCGGCTCGAGCACGTTCAGAAGAGGTCCCCGATTCGAAGTCGAGGCGAGCTGGCACCTTGCTCCGACGGTAAAGACAAGGTGACAAGCCCGGTGTAAAATGCGTGACTGCGGTGGCGTAGCCAAATTGAGTTTGTACTCTAGTGTAAAATTCCATCGGTACCTCCGACCTGTCTAATAGAGCCAGGCATGTATAGGGTAGGTCAGGGGTATCGAGGGTAAAATAGAAGTTGAGTCGTCACTACAAAAGGCGATCCCTGTACATAATTCAAGGAGAGAAGAAAAAAAGAAAAGAGTTTTTGTTTTCATCACCTGTTGGGTGTTAGCTAGTAAATTCCGACACCAACAGCGGTAGTCAAACCACAACGTTTCTTGGAGATGGAGGAGGAAAGAAGAAAGAAATTGCGCGGTTAGCATTATTTTCAGGTCAAGGATAACCTGTGTTGATCCATGGTCGATGGGTTTAGGAGGGCTTGGGGCTCCGGCGACCATTGTTGCAGGCACACGGCCCGTGTGGTGCAGGGCAACCGGTGGCCCATGCCAGCGATGAGGCGGAGGACACATCAACTGGTTTGGAAGGGAGGGGTGGAGGCGGCAGGAATGGTTGATGGACCATGCAGCTCGGTCAGATTTGAGGTCACTAGCACTAACGGGGTAGTGGAAGCAGATAACAATACAACAACATTATAGGTATCTAAATTTTTATGTTGACCTTTAGCATCTCTACGTATGAACACAGATGAACGCGCCATGCTTCGATAAAATTGCTATGCGATTTTTTCATATAGAACAAGAAAATCTATAACTTTATATTTATTTCTTCATGTTCTACAAACACCCATTACATGCATACACCTGCTTTAACATGTATATAATCTACCTAGTGCCATCATGCATGAGAAAGTTACTACTGAGTACAGGAGCTGGCCACGCCAGATATCCACTTCGACCATGATCTGTGGTACGTGTCTATCGGGTCAGACGGCTAGCCGATGGTACGCTTTTATCATGTCTATAACTATCTTAGACAAGCGATGGCGGCTAGCCGATGGCGGCTTTGACAAGTTGTTGTGGATGGGGTCTGCCCCGCCGGGCACAAGCCTTTTTCCAGCCTGGATCGATGGCCCATAAATTTAGGTTGTTGCTTCTCCTGCACATTGTGATTGCCACTACCATATGCTTCACTAGAAATGACAAAAGCAGTGCAAATCAATAGTGACACAATGGTCATAATTGCTTTCTTGGATGCCATCAAAATCTGAACCTAACTATTTCTAATAGATATATTTGTTTGCGGGGTGGTGGTGAAGGAAAGTGTATGATCACCCACCCATTCTAGAATGGAAACATTTCTGGGTATGAACCTGGATGAGTGTTTTCCCATGTTCATCCCTAGAATTGCATTCTTCCCGGGATGCAGGGAATATTCAAACATAATCTCAAGATACAAGAACCAAGAAAGAATCATCTTTCAACTGTATCAATCCCCCCTTGCCCTGTTTTTAAGGAGATATTGATGAACTGCCTAATAAAATGTATGCTGCTGCAGCAATATTCATGACTTCCTAAAAAGCAGTATGCCAGAGAACCGATATTCATGAACTACCTTAAAAGATATATTGAAATAAGGATATATTGGCTTCTTGGCATTTACTCATAATATGTTTTATTATTACTCTGGATAAGGATTTTCTAAGATTATATCACTTGGATTAGGGGAGGAGTCCGTGGCAGAAGGGCATGGCGGTCTCGAGCGCCCTCGGCGATGTAGCGCGCCTGAAGGGCTTTTAGACACTTTTGGGTCATGCGCTTTATGATATTTCTTGGGACACTCGAAATGGGGCAGTGCTAGTACTGCTGATTTGGTCTTTTCGATATTTTTTGGAAGATCTGAACCTTGAATTTGTAAGTCTACCAATTAATGCTAGAGAGATTCCTGCAATGGCCACAATTCTTTACTCTCTCAGCTCTCTTTCTTTTGCCAGAGGTGCGTGAACGGACAACACGTAGCGTGACACTTCGTGAACCAACCAATTAAAAAGCAATTATCTTACCTCTGAAAACACTCATAGCCAACTTTTTACACCATTCCGATACAACAGACAAAAATAAAAGTAGCAAGAAACGACATGTACAATAAAAAACTAGGAAGAAATTAAAACCAAAGTCTATTATTACTTCTCAATTTATCTTCGGCAAAAATGTAAGGACGATAGGTGATAGCAAACACGTTGCTACAACGGTGTTCAAACCACAACATTGCTTGAAAATGGAGGAGGAGAAGAAGAATGAAATTTCGGGGTTAGCATTTTAAGGTCAAGGATCACTAGTGCTGATCCATGGTTAACGGGCATAGAAGGAGGGCTTGGTCAAAATAATCTACATCCAAACATATGTTTTGTAACTTTTATGTTGACCTTTAACATGTCTACGTATGCACATAGATGAATGCACCATGCTTGGATAAAATAGGTATGTAAAATTTTCATACGGAAAAAGAAAATCTATAATTTTATATTTATTTCTTCATGTTCAACAAACACCCATTACATGCATACACCTGCTTTAACATGTCTCTAATCTACCTATTGCCATCACATGCATGAGAAAGTCACTACTAATGCCGCCTTGGTGGCTTTGGCAAGTTGTTGTGGATGGGGTCTGCCCCGCCCGGCACAAGCCTTTTTACAGCATTTACCTGGGCATGCGATGACAGTTCATGCCTTGGCGGCTTTGTCAAGTTGTGGTGGATGGGATCTGCCCCGCCAGGCACAAGCCTTTTTCCAGCATTTACCTGGGCACGCGATGACAGTTCGTGCCTTGGCGGCTTTGTCGTGTTGTGGTGGATGGGGTCTGCCCCGCCAGGCACAAGCCTTTTTCCTGCATTTACCTGCGCTGATGCCATGTTGACCAATGCAAGCCTGGATCGATGGCCCATAAATTCAGGTTGTTGCTTCTCCTGCACATTGTGATTGCCACTACCATATGCTTCACTAGCAATGGCAAAAGCAATGCTAACCAATAGTGACACAATGGTCATAATCGCTTTCTTGGATGCCATGAAATCTGAACCTAGCTATTTCTAATAGATATATTTGTTTGTGGGGTGGTGGTGAAGGAAAGTGTATGATCACCCACCCATATATATATACCCATCCATTCTAGAATGGAAACAATTCTGGGTATGAACCTGGATGAGTGTCTGCCCATGTTCATATCTAGAATTGCATTCTTTCCGGGATGCAGGGAATATTCAAACATAATCTCAAGATACGAAGAACCAAGAAAGAATCATCTTTAAAGTGTATCAACCCCCATTGCCCCGTTTTTAAGGAGATATTGATGAACTGCCTAATAAAATGTATGCTGCTGCAGCATTATTCATGACTTCCTAAAAAGAAGTATGCCAGAGAACCGATATTCATGAACTACCTTAAAAGATATATTGAAATAAGGATATATTGGTTTCTTTGCATTTACTCATAATATGTTTTCTTATTACTCCGGATAAGGATATATCTGGATCAATATATGCACATTTTCTAAGATTATTTCACTTGGATTAGGGGAGGAGTACGTAGCTGAAGGGCATGGGGTCTCGGGCGCCCTCGGCGATGGAGCGTGCCTGAAGGGCTTTCAGACTCTTTTGGGCCAGGTGCTTTATAATATTTCTTTGGATCCTCGAATTGGGGCAGTGCTAGTGCAGCGGATTTGGTCTTTTTCCATATCGTTTAGAAGATCTGAACCTTGAATTTGTAAGTCTATCAATTAATGCTTGAGAGATTCCTGCAATGTCCAGAGTTCTTTACTCTCCTAGCTCTATTTCTTTTGCCAGAGGTGCATGAACTGACAACACGTAGCGTGACACTTCATGACCAACCAATTAGAAAAGCAATTATCTTGCCTCTGAAAACACTCATAGCCAACTTTTTACATCATTCTGATACAACATACAAAAATAAAAGTAGCACGAAAACGACATGTACAATAAAAACTAGGCTTTGCTCCTGCAACAATCCAATTCGAGGCTTCGCTCCTGATTCGCGCCATGAGCGTAGCCGTGGATGACTCACGTCTGTCGAAGGTTCTCGCATTACGCTCTTTCCATATCTCCCAGATGACTAATAAGGTAAGGCTTCTCAGTGCTCGTCTGAGGGATTCCGGCAGCGTGGTGATCATTGTCCACCATTGCAGGGCATCGTGGGTGGGCGCCCATACGTCTGGGGATAACCCAGGCTGTGCCGTCCAAGCGGCGACGAGCTGCCAAATTCTTCTGGTGTATCTGCAGTCCGCTAAAAGATGGTGAGCAGATTCCATAGTTCGACGACAGAGGACACAGGAGTTGTTGTGCGGCCATCCACGCGCAGCTAGCCTGTCTGCCGACCACACCCGATTTTGGGTAATGAGCCACGCGAAAAATTTACACTTTGGGGGTGCCCATGACTTCCATATAGAGTTTATCGGTGGACATGTGGTACTGCCGAAGAACTGCGCCCTGTACGCAGAGGCGGCAGAATATGTTCCTGAGTTCGTTAGCTTCCAAACGATGGCGTCCTCCAGGTGTGGTTGAAGTTGGATCGTATGCGCTAATGACCATAACTCCACAAAAGCGGCCAGGAGCTCAGTAGTTATGCGGCCATTGACATTGAGGTCATGTATCCAGTTGTCATTGAGCAGAGCGTCTTGGACAGACCTTTTCTTTTTCCGTGAAATCTCGTATAAAATTGGCGCTATGTCCTTGGGTTGGCGCCCATCCAGCCAACCGGAGTCCCAGAAGCTGGTCCTTCTCCCATCTCCAAGGGTGTTTTTTGTGCATGCTGCGAAAAGTAGTTTATCTTCGTCGTCGCATGGCGATTCGGTTCCCACCCAGGGTTTGTCGGTTGCAGTCCACTGTTGCCACAACCACCGAAGACGCAGGGCCCTCGCAAATTGCTCCATGTTCGGGATTCCCAATCCGCCGCACTCTTTCGGCAGACAGCTCCGCATCCAATTGACTTTACATTTGCCTCCCGTTAGCTGTTTGTCTCCCGCCCATAGGAATTGCTTCCTGAGTTTGTCGATGTCCTCAATCAGCTCCTTGCTCGGCCTGAGCGCCGTAATGAAGTACACAGGTTGGGAGGACAAGACAGCCTTGGTCAGGGTTACTCTGCCAGCTTGTGTGAGGTTGCGACCCGCCCAGCTAGAAAGCTTTCCTGTCACTTTGTCCATGAGCGGCTGGAAGTCTACCCTTTTCAGCCTCGTGACCGAGAGCAGGAGGCCGAGATACCGCATCGGGAAGGAGGATCTTGTCACCGGTAGCTCCCTTAGCAGATCGTCGAGGTCAATGCTGTGGCATCTGATCGGGATAAGCTGCGTCTTTTGGAGGTTGGTGCAGAGGACCGTTGCTTCTCCAATGTGTAGAAGGATTTGAGTCATGTTTGTGACATCTTTATGCGTCGGCTTAATGAAGATGGCTGCATCGTCCGCGTAGAGGGAGGCCCTGAATCTTGCCACTTTACTCCCAAGTTTGGACAGCAAGTTCTTAGCAGTTGCTCGGTCAATTAGTTGCTGCAGCGGGTCGATTGCTAGGACGAACAGAAGGGGCGAGAGCGGGTCTCCTTGTTGGAGCCCCCTGCCGTGCTGAATCGGCTGCGGCGGGGTTCCATTGAGGAGAACCCGTGACGTTGAAGTGGCAAGGAGCGCAGTGATCCAGTTGCACCATCTTTGCGGAAAGCCCCTTCACTACATTAGGGAGATCAAGTAATCCCACCGTACCGAGTCGAATGCTTTGGAGATGTCTAGCTTCAGGAGAAGGGCAGGTGTCTTATTGCGGTGAAAACGGCGGGTGATGTTGCGCACATAGAGGTAATTATCGTGAATATTTCTTCCTTTGATGAATGCATTCTGGCACGGTGAAATGAGTGATCGCATGTGCGGGGTTAGTCGTAGGGCTAGCGCCTTTGTGATGATCTTAGCGATCGCGTGGATGAGGCTGATCGGACGGTAGTCGGCCACACTCTCGGCCCCCTCCTTCTTCGGGATGAGAACAATATTTGCTTTGTTTAGTAGGTTGAGGTCGCCGCATCTTATATTTTGGAAGGAATTAACAGCCGCCATAACATCACCCTTGATGATTGGCCAACATTTCTTGAAGAAGATGCCAGTGTAGCCATCTGGACCTGGTGCTCTGTCCGAAGGGAGTTGAGATATAGCGTCTGCAATCTCTTTCTCATCAAATGGTTTGTCCAATTGTGACAGATCCACACGGGGCAACGCTATGTCGTCCCAGTTAATGTCGCGCGCGCGTGGCCCTGGGGCACTCATGAAGGTCGCGAAATGCTGTTGGACGACATCGCTTTTATCCTGGTGTGATAGCGCCCATCCGCTCTCCGTCCTTAACCGCTGGATGAAATTTTTCCTTCGGCGCGCATTTGCCTTGAGATGGAAGTACTTCGTATTGGCATCGCCCTCGCGGAGTTTTTTAATTCGTGAAGACTGTCGCTTGCGCGCCCTTTCAATGACCGCCCATCCCAGGAGCCACCGTTTGAGTTTCGCTCGGATGTTGGACTCTGCATCAGATAATGGCCGAACATCTTGCGCCGCATCCAGGAACTGGATGACCACTTGCGCCATTTGGAATTTGAGTTTAGCATCAGAGACAAGCGAGGCACTCCACTTTCTTAGCGCCCTGGCCGTTACGTGGAGCTTGTGACCTAAGCGGTGGAATGGTTCCGTGTTGAACGTAGGGAGATTCCAGGCGGCCTGCACAGTTTCCTGGAAGTGGGGTAACTTCGTCCAGAAGTTTTGAAACTTGAAGGGTCGAGGCCTCCTTGGCCCAGACAATCGGGCGAGGATTAGGGGGCAATGATCGGAGTGGGAAGATGACATGGCGTGGAGGGTGTGCTCATCGAAGGCGATGTCCCAGGCCGCATTGCAGAAGAAGCGATCAATTCACGATAAAGTCGGCTGGCGTCTCTCACTGCTCCAAGTGAATTTGCGATTCTGGAGGTGGATCTCTTTTAGCTTGCAAAAGGCAAGGGCCGAGCGGAAGCGTCGCATGAGCTATAGGTTGAGTCGCCGATTATTTTTATCTGCCACTTTATATATGAGATTAAAGTCCCCCACTATTAGCCACTTGGAGTTGTTAGTGGTTCGCAGGCTCCGTAAATGGTTTAAGAACGCCTGTTTATGTTCTCTCCTCGATGGGCCGTAGACTGTAGTAAGCCTGAATTCGGAGCCGCATTGCTTTATCGTCACCGATGCCGTGATGGAAAAACTTGCGATTTGCACGTTTTGGATATCCTTGTAGTTGTCATCCCATAGAATGACAATGCCTCCTCGGGTGCCCTGCGCTGGCTTGAAAACAAAGTTCTTGAGGCGATATCCTCCCAGGAAGGTAGCTAGGGGCGCGTCTATATTGAGGTTACTAGCTCTAACAGATAGTGCAAGCAGCCAACAAGAGAGCAACGGGCAGAGATAAGGAGGCATTGCCATGGGGCATCTCCCAGAGGAGATTTAGGATTGGATCTACCTGTGGGAGGAACAAGAAGAAAGAGAGAATTTGAAAAAAAGAAAGGGAGGATACTACCATAATAACCCTTGTAGCTACACTATATCTAGATCTAGATACGTTTTAATTTATATATATAGCACTATAGGCACGCTTTCATAAAGCGTATTAGGAGTTTCATCGTACGGACCGTATCAAGATTTATATACATGGATTTATTAAGGCATGTATACGAAAGGAAAAAGATATTTCATACACATTAGATTCATATCAGCCCACATCGATAAATTTCTTTAGGCACATACATAGAACGTGTCTAGCTGTGTTGGTATATATAGTAACATTTCATTGCATGTTAGGAAATATAGAGACAATCTTCGTAGATACTTTTGTAAAATATATCTACTATCGGAGACATGTTCTATTACGATACAATGCTGTGTATCATAGGGATGAAAGATTTAGTAGATATATTTATATTACATCAGGAGGCCAAATCTCATGGATATGAACCCATGTAGAAATACCAAATACTGACGAGCATGATAAATATTTGGCTTGGATAAACTCCTTAGAGAAAATGACCGCTACTTTTTAGTGTGTTCTGTGCAGCCAACATTTACAGTGCTTCATTCAAGGCATTTCAAATCTTGGTAATTATCATTTGACTTGGGAATTTTGATAATAGAATCCACATATATATCATCATGTGCTACCAGCCAACTATTTGATAATTATGGCCTTGTTCACAACCAAGCATCGCTTGCTTACAATAATCTCGCATTAAGCATACGGATATTATTTTTTTGTCAAAATAATCTACATCCAAACATATGTTTTGTAACTTTTTATGTTGACCTTCATTTAGCATGTCTACGTATGCACATAGATGAATGCACCATGCTTGGATAAAATAGGTATGTAAATTTTTCATACGGAACAAGAAAATCTATAATTTTATATTTATTTCTTCATGTTCAACAGACACCCATTACATGCATACACCTGCTTTAACATGTCTCTAATCTACCTATTGCCATCACATGCATGAGAAAGTCACTACTAATGCCGCCTTGGTGGCTTTGGCAAGTTGTTGTGGATGGGGTCTGCCCCGCCCGGCACAAGCCTTTTTCCAGCATTTACCTGGGCATGCGATGACAGTTCATGCCTCGGCGGCTTTGTCAAGTTGTGGTGGATGGGATCTGCCCCGCCAGGCACAAGCCTTTTTCCAGCATTTACCTGGGCACGCGATGACAGTTCATGCCTTGGCGGCTTTGTCGTGTTGTGGTGGATGGGGTCTGCCCCGCCAGGCACAAGCCTTTTTCCTGCATTTACCTGCGCTGATGCCATGTTGACCAATGCAAGCCTGGATCGATGGCCCATAAATTCAGGTTGTTGCTTCTCCTGCACATTGTGATTGCCACTACCATATGCTTCACTAGCAATGGCAAAAGCAATGCAAACCAATAGTGACACAATGGTCATAATCGCTTTCTTGGACGCCATGAAATCTGAACCTAGCTATTTCTAATAGATATATTTGTTTGTGGGGTGGTGGTGAAGGAAAGTGTATGATCACCCACCCATATATATATACCCATCCATTCTAGAATGGAAACAATTCTGGGTATGAACCTGGATGAGTGTCTGCCCATGTTCATATCTAGAATTGCATTCTTTCCGGGATGCAGGGAATATTCAAACATAATCTCAAGATACGAAGAACCAAGAAAGAATCATCTTTAAAGTGTATCAACCCCCATTGCCCCGTTTTTAAGGAGATATTGATGAACTGCCTAATAAAATGTATGCTGCTGCAGCATTATTCATGACTTCCTAAAAAGAAGTATGCCAGAGAACCGATATTCATGAACTACCTTAAAAGATATATTGAAATAAGGATATATTGGTTTCTTTGCATTTACTCATAATATGTTTTCTTATTACTCCGGATAAGGATATATCTGGATCAATATATGCACATTTTCTAAGATTATTTCACTTGGATTAGGGGAGGAGTCCGTAGCTGAAGGGCATGGGGTCTCGGGCGCCCTCGGCGATGGAGCGCGCCTGAAGGGCTTTCAGACTCTTTTGGGCCAGGTGCTTTATAATATTTCTTTGGATCCTCGAATTGGGGCAGTGCTAGTGCAGCGGATTTGGTCTTTTTCCATATCGTTTAGAAGATCTGAACCTTGAATTTGTAAGTCTATCAATTAATGCTTGAGAGATTCCTGCAATGTCCAGAGTTCTTTACTCTCCTAGCTCTATTTCTTTTGCCAGAGGTGCATGAACTGACAACACGTAGCGTGACACTTCATGACCAACCAATTAGAAAAGCAATTATCTTGCCTCTGGAAACACTTATAGCCAACTTTTTACATCATTCTGATACAACATACAAAAATAAAAGTAGCACGAAAACGACATGTACAATAAAAAACTAGGAAGAAATTAAAACCAAAGTCTATTATTATTTCTCAATATATATCTTCGGCAAAAATCTAATAAGAACGCTAGGTGATAGCAAACACGTTGCTACAACGGTGTTCAAACCACAACATTGCTTGAAGATGGAGGAGGAGAAGAATAATGAAATTTTGGGGTTAGCATTTCAAGTTCAACAAGGATCACTAGTGTTGATCCATGGTCAAGAGGCTAAGAAGGAGGGCTTGGGGCTGCAGCGACTGCTGTTGCTGGTGCTCTGGTCGGGTTATGCAGGGCAACCAGTGGCCGATGCCAGCAATAAGGCAGAGGATATGTGAAGTGGTTTGGATGGGAGGAGTGGTGGCGACATGAACGGTCGATGGGCCATGCAGCTCAGCCGGCTTTGAGGTTACTAGCTCTAACAGATAGTGCAAGCATCCAACAAGAGAGCAGCGGGCAGAGATAAGGAGGCATTGCCATGGGGCATCTCCCAGAGGAGACTTATTAGGATTGGATCTACCTGTGGGAGGAACAAGAAGAAAGAGAATTTGAAAAAAAGAAAGGGAGGATACTATACCATAATAACCCTTGTAGCTACACTATATCTAGATCTAGATACGTTTTAATTTATATATATAGCACTATAGGCACGCTTTCATAAAGCGTATTAGGAGTTTCATCGTACGGACCGTATCAAGATTTATATACATCGATTTATTAAGGCATGTACACGAAAGGAAAAAGATATTTCATACACATTAGATCCATATCAGCTCACATAGATAAATTTCTTTAGGCACATACATAGAACGTGTCTAGTTGTGTTGGTATGCATAGTAACATTTCATTGCATGTTAGGAAATATAGAGACAATTTTCGTAGATACTTTTGTAAAATATATCTACTATCGGAGACATGTTCTATTACGATACAATGCTGTGTATCATAGGGATGAAAGATTTAGTTGATATATTTATATTACATCAGGAGGCCAAATCTCATGGATATGAACCCATGTAGAAATACCAAATACTGACGAGCATGATAAATATTTGGCTTGGATAAACTCCGTAGAGAAAATGACCGCTACTTTTTAGTGTGTTCTGTGCAGCCAACATTTACAGTGATTCATTCAAGGCATTTCAAATCTTGGTAATTATCATTTGACTTGGGAATTTTGATAATAGAATCCACATATATATCATGTACTACCAGCCAACTATTTGATAATTATGGCCTTGTTTACAACCAAGCATCTCTTGATTACAATAATCTCACATTAAGCATACGGATATTTTTTTTTGTCAAAATAATCTACATTCTCTCTCTCTCTCTCTCTCTCTCTCTCTCTCTCTCTCGCCCCTCCCCCCGGCCCCCACACACCCTCACAAACACACGTTAAATTTTGGTTCATCGATTGACCAACTTCCGTACCCACTTCTTTTCTATGGATTGGCCATGACCCTCTTATAAGACCTGGCTAGCATGTGTTGAATGTAAATTTGGTCCACAAATTTACGTCATCCGATGGCCCATTTTCTCATATGCCGTTCCCCAACCTAATGTTTTTCACATGGATCCCCACCCTCTCTCCCTCTCCTCTAGTCCCGGATGAAAGGGTCCGTTTCCTAAGTTTGTCTAGTCCCAGGCAAAGGAACCCAGATTAAGAATCCCTTTAGTCGCACTTCGCACACCCATGACTAAAGAGCATGCAATGTCAAAAAGAAAATTATTGCAATCCAAGGGATTTGAACCCAAGACCTCTTTGCTTCCATCACACGAAGCTTCCTTAACACCCAACCTACAGAACACATGTGACTTTGAGTGTGTAGTCGTCCAAGTCCCGGCGCCCGTCGCCGGAGACGAAGAAGACACCCTGGTGAACACCTGAACGCACACATGCGCGCGAGACAGTGGAAAGCAGAGTTTTGGTGCCGCCCAAAGGAACAACGTTTTCTGTTGTATTGAATAAAACTTATACTCTACGAATTACAAGAACGAGTGGCCAACACCGGCCATGACGCTGCGACATTCTCGCCTCCGCGATGGACGTGCCATCCCACGTCCTGGAGACCAGGCCATCATATCCACCTAGCCTAGACCCAACGAAAACAAAGGAGATCCGGTGCATGAACTCATGCAGCAACGGTCTGTACATGGACGCGCTCAAGTGAGCCCTTTATTCTAGCTGACAAGCTAACCGACCGAGCCTGCATTAACTAACAATCTCCCCCTAATTCATGCTCGGTTTACCTTAACTTGACGACTCCAATTTGATCACGAAGCTCACAAAACCTTGCACGCCCCAGTGACTTTGTCAGAATGTCAGCAAGTTGTTCTTGTGTCTTCACATAGTCCAGGCATATCTTCCCATGCTCCACACACTCTCTGATGAAATGAAATTTTGTATCAATGTGTTTACTTCTGTCATGAAGCACAGGATTCCTGCTCAGGGCTATTGCCGATTGATTATCCATCTTCAGAATAGGTTGCTGGACACTGGCTCCAGCAATGTCTTCCAGCAACCTGTTGAGCCACACAGCTTGGCATGCTGCAGCTGCTCCTGCTATGTACTCAGCTTCACAGGTTGAAAGAGCAATTGTCTTCTGTTTTTGAGACAGCCATGAGATCACCATCTGTCCCAAGAAGAAGATTACCCCTGAAGTGCTCTTCCTTTCATCTACATCTCCCCCATAGTCACTATCAGAATACCCTGTAATCCTGTTAGTGCCCTTTGTAGACTTCTAATATACAAGGCCATACTCAATTGTCCCTGCAATGTACCGCAACAGGTGCTTGACAGCAGCAAGATGCTCCTGCCTAGGCTTCTCCATGAACCTGCTAACATATCCCACAACAAAGGAAATGTCTGGCCTTGTGTGTACCAAATATCTCAGACTGCCCACCAAACTTCGATACATCTTTGCATCAACTTCTTCTGTTGTGCTCCTGGTGGAGAGTTGCAGTCTTACTTCCATTGGTGTGCTGCAGGGGTTACAGCTCCCCAAACCAGCCTTCTCAAGAAGTTTCCTAGCATAGGCAGCCTGACTGAGTGAGATGAAATTCTTCTCTTGCTTCACTTCTATCCCCAGGTAAAATGAGAGAAAACCAAGATCACTCATCCTGAAGGCTTGCTTCATTTCCTCCTTGAAAACCTCTATGACCACTGGGCTTGCACCTATGACAATGAGATCATCAACATAGACCCCTACCACCACACGTTCTCCTCCAGTACCCCTGGTGTACATCCCATGTTCACAACAAACAATTTCTTGTGAAACCCATTATCTGCAATCTGCAATCAAGCTTCACATTCCAAGCCCGTGGTGCCTGTCGTAACCCATACAGAGCCTTCTTCAACCTCAGCACCTTGTCTTCTTGTCCAGCAGCACTGAACCCCGGTGGCTGCTGAACATACACTTCCTCCTTGAGCTCCCCATTCAGAAATGCAGACTTGACATCCATGTGATGCACAAACCACCCTTCTTGTGCTGCAACTACCAGCAACATCCGGATTGACTCCATCCTTGCAACTGGGGCAAACACTTCATCAAAATCCACTCCTTGTTGCTGTACATACCCCTTTGCAACCAGACGAGCTTTGTGCCTCACAACCTTCCCAGCCTCATCACGCTTCAACTTGAACACCCATTTCAAACCAATTGGCTTATTGCCTCGAGGAAGACTCACCAGTGACCAAGTATGGTTTTGCTCGATGAAAGCCATCTCCTCCTTCATGGCCCTGACCCAGCTTTGCTCAAGCAACGCTTCTTCTAGTGTGGCTGGCTCCCCGTCGCCCACAGCTACCATCAGCTCTCCATGTGCCGCCGTTGGCACTGACTCGGCCAACAGAGCCGCCCCCCTGTTCAGGATGTTCTCCACTGTCCTGAACCGCAAGGGGGCGCCTTCATCATGATCGTTGTCGAGGTCGAGGCTTCCGCTTGGTGGAGACACGAACTCCACCGCCGGCGTCGCTGGAGCAGGCGCCTCGTTCCCAATCGATGCCGCCGGCATGCGTGCCCCGTTGGGCATGCCCGGCGTCGGACTCCGGGCACTACCTCTTGCCGCACTCGGAGTCGCATTCGGGGCCGGAGCAGATGCCGTCGATGGAGCGCGCGCGGTCGACGGTGATCTTGGCGCCCCTGCTGCACCCACACCGCCCGGCATGTAGATGTACTCGACGATGAACGGGTCGCCACCGTCGTCGTCGATGTTCGCCTTCACGCCCTCCTCGTCCCAGTTCCACGCGCATCCTTCCTCGAACACGACGTCCCGGGACACCACAACCCGATCAGAGGCGGGGTTGTAGAGCTGGTACTCCTTGCTGCCTGGCTCGTACCCAATGAACACCATTGGGGTGCTCCTGTCGTCCAGCTTTCGCAGGTGCCCGCCGGTGTTCTTGACATGGCCGACACAACCAAAAGTTCTGAAGAAATGCACAGCAGGTTTCGTACCATACCAGGCTTCATGCGGTGTCCTGTCCTTCAGGTTGCTCGTCGGCGCTCGGTTGAGCACGAACACGGCCGTCGTCATGGCCTCTCCCCAGAAGCGCCCAGGGACTCCCATGCTTTTCGGCATGCACCGTGCCATCCCAAGCATAGTCTGGTTCCTGCGCTCCACCACGCCATTTTGATGCGGCGTGTAAGGCGCGGTGAGGTGGCGCTGGATCCCCTGGCCGGCGCAGTATTCCTCGAATGCACGCGCCGTGAACTCGCCGCCGCGGTCTGTGCGCAGTGTCCCCAACTTGTGCCCCGCTTCAGCTTCCGCTCTAGCTTGCAGATGGATGAGCGCCGTTGACGCCTCGTCCTTCGTGGTCAGGAGCACCGCCCACATGTACCTGCTCATGTCGTCGACGGCGAGCAGGAACATCTTCTTTCCTCCGGGCGTCGGCGGCGTGATTGGCCCACACAGATCAGCGCGGACCAATTGCAGTGGGCGCTCCGCCCTGTACTTGCTGGCCGCCGGGAACGGGCGACGGCACTGCTTGCCGATCAAGCAGCCGTCGCAGACACGGTCCACCTCCTCGATCTTCGGAAGGCCACGCACCATCTCCCCCTTCGAGAGCTTCTGCAAGCCCTGGAACCCGAGGTGCCCGTAGCGGGCGTGCCAGCGCCACGCGCGCCTCCTCAGTGTGCGCCGCTAGGCACACCGGCTTGTCGATGGCCACCTTCAGGACGTAGAGCCGGCTTGCTCCGCGTGACACTGCCGCCACCGGCTGCCGCTCGGCGTCCCAGATCTTCAACGCGCCGTCCTCCACCAGAATCTTGAAGCCCTCTTCCTCCAGCTGGCCCAGACTAATGATGTTGGGCGTCAGCCTGGGGATGTGGTAGACGCCGGTGAGCTTCTGGTGCCCACCCGTCTTGGCCTTGAAGAGCACCGTCCCGTGCCCCTCGATGCCGACCGCCGACGAGTCCCCAAATCGGACCGTGCCACGGATGCCCGAATCGAGCTCCGCGAACACCGATCTGGACCCGGTCATGTGGTTGGTGGCTCCCGAGTCGAGGATCGATCGGGTGGTGTCGCCGTCGCTCTCCTCCCCAAGTTGGACGAAGAGGTTGTCTTCGTTGAGGTGGACTGTGGCCGCCGCCGCCGCCGCGGCGGGGGGAGGAAGAAGACCGGCGTCATCCTGGGCCGTCATCATAGTGACCAGCAGGGTGGGCTCTGTCTCCTCCTCGACTTGGGCCGCTAGAGCCAGCCCATCGCGCTTCCGCTTTGGGCACTCGCGGGCCCAATGGCCTTTCTTGCCGCAGTGCCGGCACTCGTCGCCAGCGACGTCCCCGCCACGCGCGCCGCCGTCGCGCCCGCCGCTGTCGCCGCGCCGTTCGCGCGGTGCGTCGCCGCTCTTCTTCTGGCCGCCACCGCGTCCTGGCCTCCCGCGCCCTCCGCCACGGCCACGCTGCTGCCCGCCTGACGATCTGCTCGAGCTTCCCGACCCCCTGTCGGTGTTCAGCTGCAGCTTCCTGGACACGCGCGCCACCAGTTCGTCCTCGGTGAGGTTGAGCTGCGCCACGGCGGCGCTGCTGCCGGTGAGCTCGTACCTCTCCTCCGCAGCCTTGAGGCGCCCCACCAGATCCTCGAGCAGGATG
Source organism: Echinochloa phyllopogon (assembly GCA_033239725.1). Lineage (NCBI taxonomy): Eukaryota > Viridiplantae > Streptophyta > Magnoliopsida > Poales > Poaceae > Echinochloa > Echinochloa phyllopogon. Next base: position 32,214,172 of record BTCW01000008.1, on the reverse strand, counting down.
TCGCCGAGCTCCAGGAGCGTCTCGATCGACATGGCAATTTGGTGGAATTGCTTGGGCACCGCCTGCAGGAAACGGCGCACCACCGCCGTTTCGTCGAGGTCGTCGCCGAGGGTGCGCAGCTGCTGCGCGATCTTGGTGATCCGCACCTGGAAGTCGCTGACCGACTCGCCGTCCTTGAACGACAGGGAGTCGAACTCCTTGCGGAGTGTTTGCGCCTTCGCCTTGCGCACCCGCTCGACGCCGAGGTTCGCCGTCTTGATGTCCTCCCACGCTGCCCGCGCGGTCGATTTGTTCGCCATGACCTCCACCATCTCCTCAGGCACCGCCTTGCAGATGGCCTCCAGCGCCATCTCGTCCTCGTCTTCGTCCGCATCGCAGAAGTTGACGGCGTCCCAGAGCTTGCGCGACTTGAGCATGACGTGCATCATCGCCGCCCACGCGCCGTAGTTGGTCTTGGTGAGCATCGGCCACTTGGCGCTCCCGATGTCCTTGAGGCGACGCTCCACCGTGCGCTCGATGATGACCGTGCCGTCGCGGTACCGCGGGCGCGGCTGGCGCCGCGCTGGTGACGGTGACTGCCGCCGGTGCCCTGCCGGCGTCGTCGACCTCCCGCCGAGGTTGGGCAGCGAAGACATGGCTTCCCCGGGTCGTAACCGCTCTGATACCACTTGTAGTTGTCCAAGTCCCGGCGCCTGTCGCCGGAGACGAAGAAGACACCCTGGTGAACACCTGAACGCACACACGCGCGCGAGACAGTGGAAAGCAGAGTTTTGGTGCCGCCCAAAGGAACAACGTTTTCTGTTGTATTGAATAAAACTTATACTCTACGAATTACAAGAACAAGTGGCCAACACCGGCCATGACGCTGCGACATTCTCGCCTCCGCGATGGACATGCCATCCCACGTCCTGGAGACCAGGCCATCACTTCCACCTAGCCTAGACCCAATGAAAACAAAGGAGATCCGGTGCATGAACTCATGCAGCAACGGTCTGTACATGGACGTGCTCAAGTGAGCCCTTTATTCTAGCTGACAAGCTAACCGATCGAGCCTGCATTAACTAACAGAGTGGGATATTCTTATTTTGAACTAACCCGTGAGTGACCCTTTAGTTTGGGTTGGAAACCTCAACCGGGACCAAGTGACCCTTTAGTTTGGGTTGGAGATCTCAATCGGGACCAAGTGACCCTTTAATCCAGGTTGATAGCCCAAACCTGGACTAATATGGACCCGTTTAGTCCGGGTTTGTATTACCAACTAGGACTAACGACTCGAGGCCCTCGGGGTTCAGAACCCCAACCTAGACTAGTATGGACCCTTTTAGTTTGGTTCGGTGGTACCAACCCGGCATAAAAGATTCACCACCACACATACTCAATCGGCTTTGCCAAGATGACGACTTAATCACCTAGTCTCTTTGCTCATCGCTACCATCATGGCCACTTTCCCTTTATGCTCACAAGGCTCTAGTGAGCTCCCTTACCCCCTAAACCCTCACCTTGTCAGCATGTTGCTAGAGTCAAAGAAGAAAGAAAAGTATAGCTTTCCCCATATGTCATATAACTCGATCCATGTTGGATTATGAAACATATATACAGTAGGTGGCCCACTTAATCGACGGAGAATACACATCTGGGAGATAGCTAGCATACTCTACATTGGGAAGGAAAAAATCGCTTGCTATGCAGCATATTGTGTTATTGTACTCCTAGTTGATTACAAGATAGAACAAGTAGCAGAGCTGATTAATGCCATATAAATAAATGAAAACTTATCATCGATCGAACTAGTTCACCGCACACAAAAGAAGAATCATAAAGAAACACGGATCGATGGATATGCATATATGGATCGGAACGAAGGCAATGATGATATTAGGAAAAGAAAGGAAAGTGGCGAGAGAAGATCAATGGATGAAGGTGGTTACCTGCTCGTGGCGGAGAACAGATGGTGCAGTGTTGCAAGTGGTGCTGTTGATCATGTCCATTGATCCTTTCGTCCACCAAACTGTACATAGCGAATAAAGGATAGATGAACCCACCAAAAGCAAATGCCATAGGATCGATTGAAGCAAAGCAGAGAGATCCACCGATGAAAATAAGCATGGCCGATAAATCAAACCTGTAGCAACCCCAGAAGGACTAAAGGACGATGGACTGACAGCTTCCAATCCCTCTCGATGCTGGGAGAGTGAGGAAGGAGGGAGGGAGATGCCTTCAATTTTATAGATTGAGAGGGAGAGAGAGAGAGAGAGAGAGAGAGGAAACAAAAGGATGGAGATGCCTAACACCCGGTTCCGACCCACCGATCGAGATGCCTTCCAAGCTAAGTCTTCTCTTCCATTTGCATACAACAAAAATGTCACATGCATGTACTGACAATCAATACAGGTGTAGTCAGTTGTGGAAAAATTCAGGATTTGATGCGATTTATATGCCAAATAATTGATCAAAGTTTTGAGTTCTTTTACGGTGCGCCATACTAGCCCTAAAAAGGACTAGTATGTAAAAATCGAAGGATTAATATGTAAAGATCGGACGGGCCAAATTAATTATATACTACTGTAATCGTGTTTAGTAGTATAGGTAGTATGAACTAAGTAGTATCGGTAGTATGACGCACCGTAAAAGAGCTCAAGCTTTAGACAACAAGGCTTCAAGGGGGCGCAGTACGTTGCAAAGATTGTTGACATCAAATTGCTGGTGGTACTCTACCACAGTTGATGACTCATCAACTTTTCATCGTTTCACTGTCGTGACAATGTCCTAAACAAACTGAGCATAACGATTAAGTAACATGCATTTGCATGTTATATACATATGCATATAGCAATGGCAAACTTGCAGCTGGACTTTTATATATATTTTCTAAGAATGATACTCAAACTACAACTTCTATCCGTGTGCTTCTTTTTCACGTTTTTCTATTGGACACAGATAGAAGTTAGCTACAAAACGTTAAAAAGAAAATGGCTACAAACTACAACTTTCTTTTTAACTTCTATCTGTGTACAAAAAAGAAAAAGAAACGGGAGGGAGGGGCGTGTGAGAAAAAGATGGAATAATAGTTAGGGGAGCCATTTCGGTGGGAAAAAAGGGCAAAATAGGAACCGTACCTTACGTTTTTTTAAGTTATATCACGATTGAATGTCAAATGTTTTAATTGGATGCCAAATTTTGTACTCAACCACCATGGGTCCTTTCTCTTGAATAGATGAATTTATGAAGATAGTCTACTAGCTGCATCTCTTCTTTTTCTATTGGATACGGGGAGAAAACTAAACAAATCAATGGATGGAACTGCTTCTAAGCAGTAGAGCAGCATTTTTGGTTTTCTCAACATGTATGCAGTTGAACAAGAAGCCGTGAAATTATCATTTCCAAACAAAACATAACAGCATGCTACTAAGGAATCAGAAAAAAGCTTCTATTATTCCATCGTGTGCGGCCCTGCAGCATGGGCAGTACAGTGTACGGTGAGTCACGGGCCCATGAGGACCGAATGGTACATATGGGAGCATGACAGGGTCGCTCTGAATACTAGGGTCATGATCCGTTAGCACCCCATTTGAGACGGCTATTCTTGGCCCTCCTCCTCCCGCACAACCTGCCCCCGCCTCTCCTCGGCTGTCCTGTGGCGTCCTGCTGCTTGTTCCCCGTGGGCTGCAGCACAGCTCCACCGGCGGCAGTGCATCCGGCGGCACCTGGCCAGCATCTCACGAGCTGCGTGCGCGTGACCGGCGATCTGGAGCGGTCTCCGACTGATTGGATTTGGTAAGGGAGGCGATCAACAATCTTGGCACTGCTTGCGAGTGGACAAACACGGCGTACTATACATATGGAATTAATAGAACGAAGCACGTAAGCCAGGTCAGCACGATTATTTGACGAAGTTTCTTTTCCAAGAGTGTCACTGGGATGATCCAATTCCCAAGATGTTTTTTTACACAATTCCTAAAATCATTGTGTGTTAAGTTGCAAACTTTCAAAATAATGGTTCAGATTTAAATTGCCTATAGTTTTCTTAATGTAAAACTATATAGTTCTCCTAAACTGATCCAGTTTTCTTTTTCACAATAATAGTTCAAATCAGTGGCAAACTCGTAGCGCTTGGCTAAAAGCAGTGGCAAGGTTGCAATTGTTGCTGCCTATATGTTGTACAGTATCGAAAAGATCATCTTGGTCAAAAGTCTTACATCGGACGCAGCGGATGACCATTTTATATTCTTTTTTATGGTTTGCAGCGTCAGACGTTTGGAAATTGGATTGGATCCCAAGTTTCATAGCCAACCACCATGCCTCCTTGTTCACTGGTTTATCAAGAAAGTCAGCTTCATTTAAATGCTTTCTCAAAAAAAACTTCATTTATTCACGCTTGGCCTCGACAAATTTTTTTTTAATTTTTTAGGATGATCTTTTTCTTAACAAACTAAATGCGCAATGCTGGAAATGCCAAATTAATGGGTTGGGCATTCTATTTAGGAGCTATGAAGCCCAATTCGACCCTAAGCACCTGAAAAACAACATAGGCCTGAATGCGTTTGTGGGCTCAAGGTACTGATTCTACTATACACACTGCTGAAATTCGCAACTTATTTAGCCATTTTATTGACCTTTTTTTATTGTTGGCTGATCATGATGAATGGTCAGCTTCATGGTCGGGCGCGGAGCTACGGGAAGGTTTTGCTCTTGTTTCTCTTTTGCCAAACGCCATGGTCTAACAACAAATGGGCGGAATGGTATTTTTTTTCAAATATAATATGTAGTTTTCATCATTATTTCTCATAAATTTTATATGGAAATAAATTATTACATATTATGCCTTTCAAAATAATGATGAAAAAATCATAACATATTTTTAAAATATAAGTTATGACCCCCTCTATTATACCACAAAATTTCAACTTAAAATAAAATTTATTCATGGAGAAATAAAAAAATCTTATGAAGGGGTATACTGGACCGATTAAGATAGCTAGGGTTCAAAACGTTCTTTAATTGTTCTCCGGGCTTAATCCATATTGAGGGTAGTAATTTGGACTTTTTCTAATAAGTATATGTTGCAATATCTTCAATAACTTCACTGGAAGCCAATATTAGGCATGAAAGATCAATTCCTTCGAGTAACAACACCAATAAGCCTCTATAAACTCAATCGAACCTGGGGTAAGGCTGATACATCAGGGCAAATAAGAAGTCAATGTGCAGTTTCATTCAGAAATACTAACTCCGAACCCACTACCCCGCTATGCAACTTTATCAGATAGCCAGTTTTGAAATTTCCATAGCTATATTAATTATCTCATGTCCCCTTTTCCAGAATTATATTATGCCGAATTATGTATCCTATCTCTATAATTTGTCGTATGCACATTGCATCCTATTATGCGTGCCTTAATCATAACAGTTATTAATTGTCAAGGCCTTGGAAACTCTGTGTGCTCGTGCGTGCGTGCGTGCGTGCGTGTGTGTGTGTGTGTGTTGGCAGTTTACATATCCGGTTTACTACTGCTGCTGCTGCACTACTCCTCTAGCTGATCCAGCTGCAGCAAAAGCTATCGGAAATGAAAAGTCATGTTGTCCACACTTCTCCTGTCACACACATGAACTCAGCGGAAAATGACACACGATATGGTGCTGAAATTCCAGCGTTTTCTGGACTCTGTATCCGATCATAAAAGCAAATGAGTTACAACTGAAAATCCGGCCTCGACCGGGCCAAATTGCTAGCGCCATGCTCCCTTCACGATGCCTGCCATCCCAGGCATCAGGAACGTGGCGCGTGAGACGCGCTCCCCATGTGGACTAAGCACATGTGTAAGAGCTCCACCATGCGCTGCTACCTATCCCTAGCCAATGCGCCCTACAGACTACGACAAATGTTTTTTTGGGTGACTAGGATACAATTGGTTAAGCGGCACGCCCAAGAATATATTATTCAACAAATAAAACCACCATGATTGAGGTTCGCATGCTGTGACGACGACTACTGGAGACCACCACCACCGGCCCTCGGCTTCCCTTCCTTCGCAGCTTGCGTGGTCGCATGCTGGTCAGTTGAGCTACCCATCCCATGCCCATTCATCAGCATCGCACCAAGTGCCGCCGCCGAAAATGGAGCCGTCATCCCGATCCCATTGCTGCCATAGTTGCTGCTGCCGTCAAGAAACCCTCCCCTTGGTATGTCCAGCAAGGACGGTGGCGCCACACTCCCTCCGTTGGACATAAATGTCGGGAGCACATTGGGATAGTCTGTCACGGTCGATGTCGTAGGCATCGGCATCATCATCAGTCGCGTGATGTTGATGTTGGACCTGGAGCTGAAGGACGATGCAGACGAGGAGGAGGAACCAGAGCCCAAAGCAAGGTTCTTCTTGTTCTTGCGGCTGCTGCCACCGACAGGGACATTGCGGAGACTGCCACCAAGTGTCCAGAAGCGGCGGCAGGCCTTGCAGAAATAGCGTGGCTGGGTCATGGTGTTGTTGTTGTAGTAGCAGAATTTGGTGTTGGTGGAGTGGCACCGCGGGCACTCGAGGGCCTCATTCTGTTGTGGCCGCGGTTTACGCACGTACCCCATCGCCATCCTGCACACGTACCAAAGTAAATCAAATTATGATCCACAAATTATATTAGAAGCAACACTCAAGCATATGAAATGGTTTCCATTATATAAGGAAATTAAAAGGAGAGAACGAATGCATTCATGATGGTCTCGGAGAGTGAGAACTGCGTTGATATGACTGTATGAGCTCATTATAAGTTGAAGTTGCCGGCTGCGTGATGTGCTAAGGCTAAAGAGATAGTACATATTGTATTATTATTGTATTATGGTTCATCTTTATTAGTAATGGAGTAACGACCAATGCACAAGGGTTAATTAATTAGAAAGAAAAGACTCAAATAATGATTACTTTTTTAGCTAGCTAGATGACTTAATAAGAAACACGTGAACACAGCTACTCGGAAAAGCACATTCTCGAGTGTTAAGAATTTTGGACCATCCATCCTTGTGATTGAACAGAGCCCCCACCCCACTTCTTTTCAGCAAATCGTGTTCACGACACTCCCATTAGGACCCGGCCATAGTCTGTTTCCGTATGTATTAAATTTCAGGCACACAACTCATGCGATCAATGTGGCCCATTCTCCGTCCCCATTTCTTCCCTCCCGACTTCACACACATTACGATTCAACCGTCTATTTTGGTTTGTTATAAATTTTGTGCTACCAATTCATGTGATCCAACGGCCCGTGTTTCTTTATGCAAAAAGTTTATATACCCCCCCCCCCCCCCCCCGAACTATTGAAAGTGGATACATCACCCCCGAACTGTAAAACCAGATATTTATCCATTCTCAAGTATACATTACCATTTAAATAACCCCTCAAAATAGTTCAAGGGGAGAATTGTTTCACCTTCATTAATTCAGTAGGGTTATATAGGCCTTTTCTTTTCTCTACCCATTTCTTCCCTATTGATTGACCATCGCCATCTAGTAAGATCCGGCTATAGCCAATCTAGGCATGTCTTGAAATTTGGGCCATAAGTTCATGTCATCTGACGGCCTATTTTCTCAATCCTCATCCCGCAACATAATCTTTCTCTCATTAATCCCCACCATCCCCAATGTTCTGCCGCCATCTAGCCACGGCTCGGCATTCCACACCAAGATGTCACCTAAAAGCCTTAGTCCCCCATCAATATGACCTAATTCCATGACTATGATGACCTATCCATTGTGCCCTCACCACAAACCATCCACTTGCTTCGCTCCTCTCCCGTGGACCCTATCACTAGATTCGCCAGCGCACATACTTTATTGGATTTTTCAAGATACCGACATAATTCTCCTGTCTCTTTACTCATCACTACCAGAGTGGCCGCTTTCCCTTTATGCTTACAAGGCTCTAGTGAGGCCCCCTACCCTGAACCCTCACCTTGTCAGCATGTTGCTAGAGTCAAACAAGAAAGTACAATATAGCTTTCCTTATGTATCATATAACTCGACCGATGCTGGATTATGAAACATATATAGTAGGCGACCCATTTGATTGACGGAGAATGCACATACACCATCTACCAACTATTTGCGCACTACCAATTATACATACGTTTCATCAAAAAAAAACAATTATACATACAACTCAATTCCTAGAAGCTAGCTAGGGTACTCTACATTAGGGAGAAAAATTGCTAGATATAAAAAAAACTAGACCGGTGGGGCAAGACCGTCTATGGGTTTTCATTAAGAAGAATAAACATTCTTCCTGGTCTAGAACCCCCCCCCCCCCCCTCCCTACCCCAACAAACCGGCGAGGGGGATTTTTTTTTAAAATGACATGAAAATTCGCTCCCACGAGGAGTCGAACCCGCAACCTAAGGCTCCTACTAAAGCATTGCGACCACCAGGCTACAGGCTCGTTTGCAAAAATCTCTAGGTATGCTGCATGTTCTGTGATTGTACTCCTAGATGAAATTAAGATACAACAAGCAGCAGCTGATTCATGGCATTCAAATAAATCAGAACTTATCGTCGTTGAGCTTGTTCACGGCACCAAAAAGAAGAATCATATGCATATACATAAATAAACATGGATCGATTGATATGCGAAATATGGATCTGAAGGAAGGCAAAGATTATTTAGAAAAAGTAAGCAAGGTGGAAATCGATGGCTGACAACCTGCTTGTGGTGGAGAGCAGATGGTGCAGTGTTGCTGGTGGCGCCGGAAATCATGTCCATTGAACCTTCCGTCCGCCAAGCTGTATATAACGAATAAATGATTGATGAATCCACCAAATGAAAAGGGCGTAAGATCGATAGAAGCAAAGCAATGAGACCCGCCCATGAATCCAACCTGTAACCAAACACCAGCAAGGACTAGAGGATGACGAACCAGCAGCTTCCAATCCCTCTCGATGCTAGTAGAGAGGGAGGAGGGAGAGAGATTGAGATGAGAGGTGTTGTGAGAGAGATGCCTTCAGTTGTAGAGAGAGAGAGACAGAGGAAACGGGAGGATGGATGGCGTGAGGACCCGAGTATTGTGGGCTGCAGCAGCCAGCGCGCGGTGAGGTGGAAATGGCAGGTCATTTTTTTGGGAAAGCAACCACGCGGTGCGGCAGCTAGCTGATGATGACGCATGCATGGCATGACGGAGAGGCATAGAACCATGGTCTCAAACCCGGGTCCGACCCACCGATCGAGATGCCTTCCAGGCTAAGTCTTCTCTTCCGTTTGCATGCAACAAGAATGTCATATGCATGTGCCGACAATCAATACAAGGGTAGCCAGTGGATGAACATTTGTTGATTTTAGGCCATTTAGATGCCCACAAATAATTGAACAAAGCTTTAGATAACAGGGGTTAAAAGGGGCAGTAAGGTGCAGGGATTCTCGACATCAAAATGTTGTTGGTAGTCTACCATTGTAGATGATCTGTCAAGTTTTCATCGTTTTATGGCCGTGCCAATGTCCTAAACAAACTGAGCAAGGCGATAACGTATCATGCATGATGTTATTGAATTTTTATGTGTTTCGAAGGATGTTTTGTATAGCACTTGCAAAATTGTAGCCAGACTTTTATATTTTCCAAGAATGCCGCTGAAACTATAATTTTTTCGGGTCCGATAGATGGCGTGTTGGTCTGTTGGCCCTCTAGGATGCTCGTTGTGTGTAGTCTTTCTATCTCTGGCGTGTGGCCTAGAGGGTCCTCTTTATGATCTGTTGGATGCCGCTCGTCTAGCGGTTGGTGCTTTATTGTAAACTGGTAATCCCAGTATTTCCTTTGCTTTATATATAAAGCTGGCTTCGCCCTTTGGAGGAAACTATAACTTTTATCCGTGCCTTCTTGTTATTTTTTCTTAGCTAACTTGCGATGTTAGTTCAAGGGGTGGTATGGTTGCAATTTCCCGTTGCTGTAAACCCCAGTTTTATACCCAATCTCCACTTATAGAGAGTCCGTCATACGTATTGACCCATACGTCGGTGTGTTTAATGCATTTCTAGACGTGGATTCAGCCGATGAACCAGGTATGATAACTAAACGTTCTGGTGAGTATCTGCACCGTTACGTTAAAGTAAACATATTATTTGCTCGGTTTTAAATGAATTAAAATGAATTCATATTTGTGCCGATGTGATATAACAGGTTTTTATCTTTTATCATGTCGGCGTAATTTCCCACGGATTAGACCGTTCAAGTGAACAGTCAACACATACGGAGTTGATGCAATAGTATGTCGCCTTTTGCGATGCAGAGTTGTGAATTCGAGATGGCCCGCGAAGTTGAAGCGCTTTGTCACTAAAGGCACATGTTGTAGAGTTATATATACGGACTCTCTGATCTCGTTCTTGTTTACCCCAGCTTCTCTGTCTACTCGATCTACATATGGTCGTGCTATCTTTTGATCTCACTAGTCTCTCAGCTACACGAGGAGCTGCACCATGCATGGCCACCAGCCGAGATGCCCGAGATGTACGTGTCTAGGCGTGTGCTTCGCCTATTGGGCATTTGGGACCGCGACTAGGACAGATTCATCCGTGCTTATGTCAAAAGAGAATGCTAAAATCCCTTTGTGATGCCGAGCGTCTGCGTGGCGTAGGCGCTTTGGATGAATGACAGCTGGAAGATTGCCAAGGACGATGACTCCAGGAACGGCTGCCACCTCCTCGTCAAGCTTGACGATCCAACAGAAGTCGAAAAGCTCCAAGGCCACTTATGACCTATGGGAGTGGTGGAGTGAGTTCGTCAACTTCAGGTGGGTTAGGAAGATGAGATATATAATTGATGCGTACTGCTGCATTGAGAGGACAGGCCATCCTCGGCAAATATTTTAATTAGTTGAAATTCTTATTGTAAGTATTGTAGATTTTACCTTTTGTTTTTGTACATAAACAATATCTATTAATATTAACATATATATTATTGTTCTACCTCTGATATTTTTTATGATTTGTTGCATTTTACAATTGTTTTTATTTTTGTGTAGAAATAAAAAGAGAATTCTTGCTAGCTTAATGCTAGGCCGCTTAGAATGTATACATATTTGAATCGGTTTTCAGCCATTTATCTAGAATACTAAGAGTTCTATGTGCCCTATCACTAGGCGACAAATGAAGAACCCGATTTGAAGCGATTCAACAACCCAAACCTGCGTTGTAGCAAAATATCAAATGGAAAGTGAATGTCAAGATGTACAATGCGGTTAGGCTTCAGCTGGCAAGTTTGAGTACATGATGGAGGACCACGCACTAGTCCCACCACAACCAGGAATAACCATGGAAGAGGTCTACATCTTCTAATGACTCCATCGTTGCGAGCATGACGATGTTGAGTCATCGTCCTTATTGACCAGGGTGAAGTTGTCACACCCCAAAATTTTTGGATTTTGGGATGTGATTTTAAAGAATAATTAAGTAAAGAATTTCTCATAATTTTAAAATTTTTCTGAACCTTATTTACTTTGCAGAGAATTTAGTATAGGAAAATTCTGTTTTCTAAGATTAAATTAAACCAACATAGGTTTAATGTTGAGTGCCTTGCATTCATGCTGGCTGCATCGAGTTTTGGTTGTGCGTAGTTCAAATAAGAATTTAAATCTAATTTAAATTCGCATTTGAACTGCGTTCGTTTGAGCCTTAGAATAGTTCGTTTGGCCCAGAGTTCACCTCAGCCCCTCCAACTCTTCGCCCGGCCCAGCTTTCACCTCCTTCTCTTTTTCCCCCGCGGCCCACTTCCCTCCCCGGCCCAGCTCGGCCCAGGCGCCAGCCCCCTCCCCTTCTCTCTTTCTGATTGAAAGGAACCTGAGGCAATTTTCTGAATGTGCTTGCTCGATCCGTTTGACCGCTTCTTCGGCACGAGAATCCTTATGGATAAGCTTTCCATCAGGCCCGTATCTACACCCGTGCCCTAGAGCCCAACTCACAGACCTTTGCTCCCAATTTGCTGTCTGCAACTCAACACCCTGACTTTCCAGCTCATCAGCCTGCTTCTCCCACTCTGGTATCTTCCTTACGTACCCACGAGATCCTGTGGTATGTGGGTGTAAATTTTTCTTTGCGATCTCAGTATTTCTGGCGCTAGCTTCTTTGGCTTCTTTAGAGAGGTTGTAATCCACAAATTCTCTCCAGAAAGGTCGCTGAATCGTGCATTCTGAGAAATCTGGAAGAGTTCCTTGCAGGACATGGTTTTTGTAGAGTGTATGCTTTTAATATTAAACCGGCAAGCCATTACCTGCAAGGCTTTTTTCTTCATAATGTCCTCCGTACCGCGAGGGAAGTCGAACTTTTCTTTCAACTTGATCCAGCATATCTCCTTGGTCTCATCCGGAACTGGCCACTCTGGCTCTTTTTTATTCCTCCACCACCTCCATTTGATGGGAATATTCTCCCTCACTATTCTGCCGATGCTCGTCTTGTAGGGCCCCTGGGCCTCAATAGGATCTGTAGGCTCTCCGTCGTCATTGACCTCGCGGATTACAGTTCGGCCTTCCGGCAACTTGCTTGGCCCTCGCTTGGTCTTTTGTTTCACTGATGAGGTGGTTGCGATTTCCTCGGCGGCCATTTTGTCAACTGCTTGCTCATCGCCGGCGGCGAGGTTGAGGAATTGGGTCGGGCTTCCATCTGCATGGTATTCAGCCCCTGTTCCATCATTGTTACTAGCATCGGCACCTTGATTGTCCACGTCATCGGTGGCGGGTTGGGCACGACGGGTCTTGACTCGTGAGAAACGACCCATTGTAGCTACACAAAGTTTATTTTGTGAGTAATGTGACCTATAGTTTCAGCCTAGTAATTCACAAATAAATTATATAAAAAGATTTATTAAACTTATTGGTCCCAACTTTCTCCTACAAGTTATTAATTTAACATCCTACACAAGATTAAATACAAAACATATATCAAATAATATCCTAAAATCACATCTACTCTACCAGAGGTACTACTTATCATAGCAAAGCAGTTGACAATATGTACTCATAAACATCATGACTCAATATGTATCATAAATATTTCATAGCCTAGCATAAATATTTCATAAATCATAACTCAATATGTATCATAGCTTAGCATAAATATTTCATAAATCATAACTCAATATGTATTCATAAACATCATGACAACTTTTGCTACAAGCCTAAGCATATCAAAAGGAACACCATATCCAAAGCTCATTGTCATATCTTGAGCATATTTTGAACTACACCAAAAACACCTCAAACTGAGTTTGATTTAGCATTCAAAAACTACACAGAAAAACCCTATACAACCATTTTATAAAAGGTATATCTCTTTACAAGGAATCCAACAAAATTGGGTTTGCATTTTTCTGATTTTTCTACGATTTTTAATGATTTTTTGAAGTTTCTGCTAACACCCTAAAGATTCATTTACAGACAGGCCCTCGGAACAAGTTTTAGAAATTACATAGAGGCCCCTAGGTCACGAAAAACACCCTAAAATTAACTCAATCATTGCAATGAGGTCCTCCGGCGGCCATGGGCCTCGCCGGCGGCGATAGCCGGCCGGTCTTCGGCAGAGTTGCATAGGGGAAGGTGTTGGGTACTTACCTTCGCCGGAGTTGGGTCGGGGGTCGGAGGCGGGCGACGGCGCAGGCAGGGGCGCCGCGGAGAGGACGCCGGGGGCAGGGACGCCGCAGGAGGCCGCCGCGGGCAGGGGTGCCGCAGGAGGACGCCGCAGGAGGACGCGCTGGGCAGGGGCGCCGCAGGAGGACGTCGCAGCGGGCAGGGGCGCCGGAGCAGGGGCGCCGGGGGCAGCGGCGGAGCGGGAGCGGAGCGGCGGTGGAGCGTAGCGGCGGAGCGGCCTGGCGGCGGTGCAGTGGAAGCGAGCGGGCGCGGGACTTGGAAAATTTCAGGAGTGTGAATTCGAGCACGCTATATAAACCGCGACCATTACAAACGGTTCTAGAGGCCAAAATTGTTTGTGATGGGTACCCATCACAAACGGTTTTGGTCTACAGAACCATTTATGATGGCCGGCTTTCACAAACGGTTCTAGTTAGAACCGTTTGTGATGGGCTGTGGCACATCATGGCCTTGGCCTCCTGGCCGTGGCCGTGGCACTGGCCGGCCGGGGCCTGCTCCTGGCCGTGGCCTGGCTGCTCCTGGCCGTGGCCGGCCGGGGCCTGCTCCTGGCCGGGCCGGGGACTGGCCGGGCTGGCTCTGTGGCCGGCGGGGCCATAGCCGGGGACTGGCTGGCAAATCAATAGGTGCAGGAGCTGCGAGAATTGCATTAGTGGGAACGATTGTCGGTATTGGAAACGTCCTCGATTCTCTGATTTATTCCGTGACGCGAAATCACACATTATTTAATTCAATTATTACTGCGTCACACTTTTTTTAGTCTTACAGCATCACACACACATTATTGCAGTCTTACAATATTATTCCGATAACACACACATGATCAAAGACATAATAATTAAGGATATCCCCCATGTCTCATCGCAAGGTAGGCAGTATGAAATGAGTCCCTGATGTCGACCCCTATAAATCTGTCCACATAGTCTAGTGCATATATTAATGCACTATCTTTTGCCTTATAGGGTGCATCACATGTCTCACCGTATATTTTCAACATGCCTTGCCTTGACGTCAACATTACTAAAGATTGAAAACCACCTTGTACTCGACTGTCGTGCGGTGCAACGAATGAGTATCCCAGAGGTGGCATAACCTGACGCAACACTTCTCTCAAACCATATTCTATGTGTAGGCGGCCAGAATAGAGGGTGTCCTATATATACACGAGACATATTAGAAAGATATAAATACATATGTAACAAAAGACATGATTTGCAATAAAAAAATCAAAGATATAGTAACTTATGAATTCCGTTTCATAAAGAGGCCACATCCTTTTTGGAACTTGTGTGACGTCCGGCTCATTAAGCTCGAGAGCCTTCATCTTCAAGAAACTATAGTCTGGAATACAATGGCCCGTATGAATTTCCAACTCTCCCACTGCCCTCCTCACGGCATCGCGTGCAGCAACATATTCCTACCGGTATGGTCCAGATTGGACGTTAAAAATAACTGTATCACCAGGATTCGGGTTGCGCAAGGAACGCTCTTGGACTGCAAGAGAAACCACATACATTCCATTGTATAAGCCGCTGTTATGTCTCACCACCATAGGACGGGTGCCACTGATGTGATATATTACATCGTTGAACCATTGCATTACATTAATATCCTGTTTCACATATTAATTAAGAATATATCAACATTATGACATAATAATCAATAAAAGATTGTAGTCTTACGAGTATTAAATACATCATATGGTACCAGAGGAAAGCGGTTGTCAGGCTCAACAGGAATGAAGTTGATGAGGTCGTACTGGTCGGATACCGGCCCAGGAGGGTGGGCTGGCGGTGGCGGGGGAAGGTCCAGCAGAACATCGTGCGCGTTGTGTCCACCACGTCTAGCTCTTTGACGTTCTCTCGGCATTATTTTCCTAAAAAATTCTTAAGAATTAATAAACAAATCCATAAATCCATGTTGACTTGGTGGCATCATTCGGTCAAGTGTTTAAAGGATGTCGATACAACAAGAACAACAAGTAACCATCCGATCGATGCGATTGAGCTTCATGATCAGATGGTTATTGTTGTTCCTGTAGTATCGATATCCTTGGTGAAGCCATGTTGTTTTTACTCATCAGGTAATTTAGTGACATTATTCCTTCATGGTAGGGTGTCCTAGAGATGGGTGAACACACCGGGCATGTCTCCGGCGTGTTCAGCCACCATCATCTACTCACCTCGCTCTCCCACTTACAGGCCTACATAAATATCAAGATTTTCTATTAATTTTTCTATATTATTATAGCGTTATCTTCATATGTAAACTATATCATTTACTTAAAACTATCAGAAAAAATCATATATATCATTTACGAAAAATAAAACAGCTCTAAAAACCTTAATCTACCAAAATATATATCATGAAGAATATGTCTACGTATTATACCTGCGTGTTGCCGTGCAGCCGGTCTTGCCTTGTGGGCGTGGCCGCGCCGGCCTGTAAGAGGAGAGCCAGGTGCGTAGATGAGTGACAACCAGAGCGAGAGAGCGAGAGCAACGAGAGCGAGAGAGTGCGACCAGAGCGCGAGAGACTGCGAGAGAGTCACCGGGAGAGGCCTACTATTTATGAACGAGAGGGAGACAGCGAAGGGAACACGTGGGCCCACATTAATCATAAGTTTTGGCATTTATGCACATCACAAACGATTCTTAAGAGGAACCGTTTGTGATGTGCACTATCACAAACGGTGATTGGCCCAGCAATAATTGCTGCATGCAACCACCGACGATTTTAATTTTTTATATCAAGATTTCATATAAATCATTCTAAAAACCATATAATTCATAGAAATTCCATATAACTCATAGAAAATTCATATGACTCATAGAAAATTCATATAATTCATTGCAAAATCCATATAATTCATAGAAAATTAATATAACTCATAGAAAATTCATATGTCTCGTAGAAAATTCATATAATTAATTGAAAAAGCCATATAATTCATATTAAATTCATATAACTCATAGAAAATTCATACAACTCATAGAAAATTCATATAATTAAGTACAAGACATATATATGTTTCGATTACAAAAATAAAAGTAGTTATAGATATTACATGATACACGTATCAATTATTCAACTGACAATGATTGCCTCATCGTGATCAAGCCGCACTTATGCCGGTTCATTGCCATCTTCTTCTTAAAACACATGAAGGTCGACATCCGGCCCAAGTGGAGGCATGTCGTGGAATCCGTTCCCTTCTTCCTCGATTCTATCTTCAACACCGACAATCTTCCTTTTGCCCTGGAGGACGACGTGCTTTCCATGATGAGCGAGGTCCGTTGAGTAGAAGACTTGCACTACATCCTTAGCCCAAACAAATGGTTCGTCTCTGTACCCGGTGTTTTTAAGATCGACGACAGTCATTCCGTACTTATCCTCGAAGACCCCCTTGGGAAGTCTGACCCACTGGCACCGGAATAGAGGGATCTTCAATCGTAGCCCGTAATCTAGCTCCCATATCTCTTCAACGAAACCATAGTATGACTGAATCCGTTGATTGCTGTCGTAAGCATCAATACGAACGCCGCTATTTTGGTTGACACTCTTTTCATCTTGCTTTCTCGTGTAGAATGTGTATGCATTTATGTCATATCCTTGGAACGTGGTCAATGTACTTGATGGTCCGATGACTAACAAATCGAGCTCACGACTCCCGGTTTCAGCGCCACACAATTTTAATCTTAACCAGTCGGCAAAGGTTTCTCTATTTCTTTTCTGGACCCAAGATTCTGACCGTCCACTGTTCTGGTCATGTAGTTCTTTCACGTGCATATCGATATATGGGCAACTACGGACGCTTGTTGTAGAACAGTGTAATGTGCTTGCCTGAAAGCATCAATGTCTTTGACAAGTACCCGCCGCCGGCCGATCGTTCCTCTCCCACCTAGCCTTCCCTCATGACGTGATACAGGGACACCAACAGGTCGTAGATCCAAATAGTATGTGCAAAACTCAACCGCCTCCTCTGTCTCCCATCCAGCAGCCATGCAACCCTCCGGTCTGAATCTGTTTCTAACGTACTTCCGAAGAACACTCATTATCCTCTCGAAAGGAAACATCTGATGCAAAAACATTGGTCCAAGGGATCTTATCTGAGCGACCAAGTGAGTAAGCAGATGCAGCGACATATCAAAATATGTTGGTGGGAAATGCATCTCGAGCCTAGTTATAGCATGGATCAGGTTTTCTTGAAGCTTGTCTAGCGTGGTCGGATCTATGACCTTATGCGAGATTGCATTGAAGAAAGAGCACAACTTTATGAAAGGATCTCGGACCTTAGTTGGGAGCACACCCCTTAGAGCAACAAGAAGCAGTTGGGTCATGATAACATGACAGTCATGGGCCTTCAAGCAGCTCATGTTGAATTTTGTCTCTTTTTTGTTCACCAGCCTTCTAATGTTGGAGGAGTATCCGATTGGCACTTTAAGTTCATCAAAGAATTTACAAAACTTCTTTTTCTCTTGGTCACCCAGTGTCCATGCAGCAACCGGAAGTTTCTTCTTCCCATCAGGTTGTATAATAGGGTGTAGTTCTGGCCTGACACCCATCTCTTCTAAGTCCTGTCGAGCTTCCAAGGAGTCTTTTCCTTTCCACTTGGCCTCCATTAACGTGCCGAGTGTGCTCTCAGCCACATTTTTAGTTAGGTGCATGCCATCCAATGCATGGCGGACATTCAAGATTTTCCAATAAGGAAGTCTCCACAACAAAGAGTTCTTTTTCCATATGGAACCGGTTGGTGCATGTACACTTCCTTTTCCCTTTCCAAAAACCACTTCAACTTTGCTTACTATTTTGTATATCTCACTCCCACTGCGGTACTTCGGAGGCAAGCGGTTATCAATTGTACCATCAAAGGATTTCTTGTTCCGACGATATGGGTGGTCTTGGCGAAGGAACCTACGATGCCCCATGTAGACCATCTTCTTGCTTTTGTTCAACCATCTAGCGTCAGTGTCATCGACACAAACCACACAACCATTATAGCCCTTTGTAACCTGGCCTGATAAGCAACCAAGGCCGGGTAGGTCAGTTATTGTTACGAACAACATTCCTTTTAATGTGAAGTGTTCTCGCTTGTATTCATCCCAAACCTTCACACCTTCATTCCACAACAAAAGCAGGTCATCCACCAATGGCGCCAGATACACATCAATATCATTTCCAGGCTGCTTTGGCCCTTGGATCAACAAAGGCATCATAATGTAGGTCCTCTTCATACACAACCAAGGGGGAAGGTTGTATATGCAAAGGGAGACAGGCCATGTGCTGTGTTTGCTGCTAACCATGTTAAAAGGATTCATCCCATCCGTACTCAAGCCGAACCTTACGTTCCTGATCTCCTTTGAGAATGTTTTCTTGAAATGATAATCAATAGCCCTCCACTGTGAACCATCTGCCGGATGCCTAAGCTTTCCATCTTTCAGACACTCTTCTTCATGCAAACGCATAAGCTTTGCCGTCTTCGGGTTAGCAAATAGCCGATTCAACCGAGGAATTACGGGGAAATACCAGACGACCTTGGCGGGTGGCCTTTTATTCCTGTCACATGTCATATGTATAGCTGACTCGGACTTGTACCTTGAACTTTCGCACACTGGGCATGCATCCAAATCCTTATAGTCACCACGATACAGGATGCAATCTTTTGGACATGCATGGATTTTCTGTACCTCAAGCCCCATTGGACATATCATTTGCTTCGCCTCGTACGTGTTCTTAGGCAACCATTCGGGCTTGGAAGCATCTTCCCCATAAGATCCAACAAACTGTCAAAGCCTGTGTCCGATAGGCCATTAGATGACTTCAACTCTAGTAGCAAGAGGTCAGCTTCAAGCTTGGACATGCTGCAGCCATGGTACAAAGGAGTTTTGGCATCCTTCCTCATATGCTCTAGCTTCTTCAAATTCTTCGCATCAAGGCATTCTGGCTCACCATCACGTATCATCTGGTCAATGCCATCCATCACATCATCATCTACTAATGTCTCTGCAAAGTTATCCATGAATGATCCATGGTTGACATTTCCCGTATCATTTGGTTGTGTGGCTTCATTCTCACCACGTGTGGCCTCTTGGAACATTTTCCACAATTTCTCAACAACATTTGGTTGTGTGGCTTCATTCTCACCTTCCTCCCCATGCTTGTTCCAAACCTTGTAGTTTGCCACGAAACCCCTACATAGCATGTGCCGTCGGATCTGCTCGACGTTTCGAAACTGCTTCTAATTTTTGCAATCAATGCACGGACAATATTGATATCCATCGCTTGTTTGGTACGACCTCGCAACATTCACAAAGGAGTCAACCCCGTTGACAAATGAGTCATCTGAACTGGCAACGCACATCCAACCTCGTCCATCCATCTATTACAAACAAATTGGGTTTGTCCTTAAACCAATATTTCAATAAAAAAAATAACGCCAAATTATTTGCAAATCAATCGCACTACTAGATACGAACCTTGAGTCAAGTGAGTGGATCAAATTGAGCCGAGGACCAAATTGAACCAAGTGGAGCCGAGGACAAAATTGATGAAGAAATTGATGAAAAACGGCATAGAGGCAAAAAATAGAGTTTTCATCACATTCTTCTAAATTTTGCAACCATTCAAGCTTCTAGAAAGTAAGCAAAGCAAGCTAGATACTAATCTCGTTGGAATGGAATGGGAGCTACACATTTCGATAATCCATGAATAAATTGATGAAAAATAGCCTAGAGAAAAAAAGAGACCTTTCATCACATTGTCTCAATTTTGCAACCATTCAAGCTTCTAGAAAGTAAGCAAAGCAAGCTAGATACTAACCTTGTTGGAATGGAATGAGAGCTACACATTTTGATAATCCATGAATAAATTGATGAAAAATAGCCTAGAGAAAAAAAGAGACCTTTCATCAGATTTGTCTCAATTTTGCAACGATTCAAGCTTCTAGAAAGTAAGCAAAGCAAGCTAGATACTAACCTTGTTGGAATGGAATGAGAGCTACACATTTCGATAATCCATGAATCAATTGATGAAAAATGGCCTAAAGGAAAAAAAGAGACCTTTCATCACATTTGTCTCAATTTTGCAACCATTCAAGCTAAAGAATCATGGAAGAATGCCTATCATGTGTCTTCAAGCAAGTTATTAATGATCTACCTACTAAATTCGAGTTGCTCCATTGAATTTCATGATAAATGAGCTCTAGAGAGGATGAAAGAGCCCCTCCATCAAATTCATGTCAAATTTCAAATTTAGTGGTTGAAACAAGCTACAAATGGGAAGTGTTGAGTGTTACCAACCTCAAAAAATGTTGATGGAGAGCTTTCTTCAAAAAACGTGACCTTTCTTGAGCAATTTGGTGAGAAATGGCCGCAACAATGGTGAAAGAAATGATGGGCGTCGGGTTGGAGAAGAAGAGTGGGAGAGGGAAGTGGGGTTTTGTACTGTGCGATCTATCACAAACGGTTCCTAATACGAACCGTTTGTGATGGATCTCATCACAAACGGTTCAATATAAACCGTTTGTGATAATGGTCCATCACAAACGGTTCGTGTTACAAACCGTTTGTGATGGCCTGGAGGGGCTTCACAAACCGTTTGTGATGGACCCCATCACAAACGGTTCCAACGGCTACCAGTCCCATAGCCGTTGGAACCGTTTGTGATGAGAGTATCACAAACGGTTTTCAACAACCGTTTGTGATAGAACGTTTGTGATGTCGAGTTCTGTAGTAGTGAAACATAGAAAAGATAGACGGTGCATGTACATAAGGCAAGATCTAACTTGGCACGATTTATGAAAGATAATTGGAGAATATAATTGAGTACAAATCCAAACATATCAAGTTTTTATTATAAAAGTTAAAAATTGTTTACTAAATTATTAATCAAACAGAGTCGAATCGATTGGAGATCGTTTGGACGTGGATAGGAGTCGAATAAATTGGAGAGCGTTTGGATGTGGGGTTTAAGGTTTGTGATGTTGAAGAACCATCGAATCGCTGCATCTGTCACCGATGGAGATTAGCTAGGCTCATAGCCATCACTGGCGTGCTTCAGTGCAGAGATATGAGCTGTACATGGCGTCGGATTATAGGACCAGCTAGCCCTTCCACTTTTTTGAGGACACGACGTCTAGCCGCCGTGTGTTTTTAACCAACTGGGACAGTGTGTGGAAGTGGAACGAGACTAAGCGCATGGAGAAATCAGAGAGATTGTTTACGCTTCCTCTTCGCTGACTTCTATGCGGCCGCAGCTAGCTTATCTAAGTGATGTCAGCGCCATGAACAAAGCACACCGGCCACAGCCGGTGCCTTCATGCATGGTTCTGGAACTGGAAGAAAGAGTGCGATTGTTTATGCTCAAACCAATCCGGCATAGCACTTATTAAGAATAGCTAAATATGCAAACTTGCTTCCACGTGTTTCAAAATTCTGGGGAAATTTTTGTAAGCATCTGTGACATCTGTCAATACCAATCTTCAAAGTTTAGACACAAAACATGCAAGGCTAGCTACCAACGAAGGCAACGATAATAAAGCCATGCAAGTCAGCGGCTTGGAAGATCAAAGTCTAAATCTAAACTGAATCCTAGAAAAGCATGGAACTAATCTACTCCTCCAGCAGGAGCAAGAGTCCAGAATTTAGAAGAGCATTTCATTATATTATCTCAAACCTAAAGCGATCAGTCCAATAGCACCAGACCCTTAGCTGAAAGCACATAGAATTGGACTTCAATATTTGGACGACACATGTTGCGGGTCTTCTCAAATGTCTCCATGGCTGATGGTCGAGGAACAGAGAACATATATTCAATGACCAGCCTTTTTAGGACAGGTGCATTGCATCTGCATAACTGCTCCACAAATTCTAAATTTTCATGAGCACTTCTATACAAAGTGATTTTTACATCTTCAAGCGAATTGAGAGAAATGCCATCAATCCTGCGGCTCTCTTCAATGCCACAAGGGCAAGATGATGAGCAAGGAGATCCCTGGAAATAAGAAAAGGCAATATCACTGTAATAGTGGAGATTATGTCGCAGAAAGTTCATGTAAAGTAAGCTTGCCTTTCCCGGAGATATACAAAAAAAATCAACTGATAAGTTTAGAACTTACCAATGAGTTACAATAACTATGCAATTGTACAGAAAGCTTCCGAGTACTACTGCAACTTCTCAAGAGATGCAACATGGCCGGTGTCAAGCAATGTTGATTGGACAAGGATATGCTCAAGTTCTTACACTTGGGCAGCTTCTCTGTCTCATTCAAGAAGCTTTTGTAACCTGCTATTCCCTAACAAACCGTAGACACAATTCGATCAGTAATAATCACTGGCAGGATCAACCGAAACAAATAACAATTCCATGTTAAGAGATTAGTTTATATATACAAAGTTACAAACATACCTCTCGAATGTCGATATCCAGTGTCAACTCATCAACTTCATTGAACCGCCGCATTAGGGCTACAGATCGGCAGCACCCAATTTCAAGCCGACGGAGTCGGCGGCCGGCATCTACAAACTGGTGCCAGCCAGGATGGTAAACGTCACCATTCCAAAACACTTCAGCAAGCTTTGGGGCAGAGATACGAGCCTGAGCCTCCACGATATCAGATAAAGATATCCAGTCCAGTCTTGACGCCACTATCTCAAGCCCTCGTGTTTTCTCGACCCATAACCACAGTGATCGCAGCGAGTCCGAGCGTATGGTGATGTCGGATTCTGCAACCAATGTGACGAAAAGGCCTAGGGTTTCCAAGCGTGGGCACTGTTGGCGCCGGCTGCCGGAATGGCGGTACCGACGGTGATCTCTCAATGTTGGGTGACCGCGCTCACGCACGACGTCGCCTATACTCTCTTTCACTCGCACTCGATCTCGATGTAACTGAACGCGAAAAGAATGGCGCTGCCAAACGTTGCAGCTTGCTGAGTCTTCTCCGTTGCTATTTATTTGCGGTGATTACACGGTCTGTGACCGACGATCCCCCGCCATGCGCGCCTCACGCTGCGACGTGCCCGCCTTGTGCGCGGGAACGATTTTTGTGGACGCATGGCGATGACCACTACTGACCGCACCATGAACGCAGCATGGCTCTGGTCCTCTCAACCACTCGACTCACATGCAACTAGCTATCTTTTAGGGAATGTAAAACATGTGACTAAATGCAATTTACTAATTACAATATGATTGTCAAGTGTGCAAGAGATTATAAACAACATTTCACCCCCTAATCTCTCTGCACCTCCATCACGCCTAGCTGCTGCCTCAGCTCGATGAACCTGACTCTGCCCAATGCCTTCGTCAGTATATCTGCCAGCTGGTTCTGTGTGCTCACATGCTCAATGTCAATACTCCCATTGTCAACACATTCTCTCACAAAATGGTACTTTGTATCTATGTGTTTGCTTCGTTCATGATGAACTGGGTTCTTACTCAGAGCTATGGCAGACTTGTTATCAACGAGGAGATTCACCTTTGGGGCTTGTATACCCAGCAGTTCACCCAACAGTCGACTGAGCCAAATACCTTGACATGCTGCATTTGCACTGGCAATGTACTCAGCCTCACACGAAGATAGGGCAACTACTCTTTGCTTTTGTGACACCCAAGTCACCAGATTCATGCCAACAAAGAACACCGAGCCACTGGTACTTTTTCTGTCGTCAATGTCACCAGCCAGATCACTGTCGCTGAAGCCCAGCAGTTTTGATTCAGACAGACCTGATCTGGTGTATCTGCACCCAAAATTCAGAGTTCCAGCTATGTACCGAAGTATCTGTTTGACTGCTGCCCAGTGACTCGCCCTTGGCTTCTCCATGTACCTGCTCACTATCCCCACAGAATAGGCAAGATCGGGCCTTGTGTTCACTAAATACCTCAAGCTCCCAATTACTCTCCTGTACTTTGTTGCATCAACGAGAGAAGACTTGTCTTCCTTGCTCAGTTTCAGTCTATTCTCCATTGGAACATGGCAGGGATTGCACCCACTCATTCCAGCTTGCTCCAAGATCTTCTTGGCATAGGAGCTCTGACACAAGGTTGTCTCTCTCTCTTTCTGAGCCACTTGAATTCCCAAGTAATATGTGAGCAGACCAAGATCACTCATACTGAAGCTCTTCATCATTTGACGCTTGAATGCAGTTATGCTGTCCTCACTTGGCCCTGTGATGATTAAGTCATCAACATAGACACCCATCACAAGAAAGTTTCCATTATTATCTGATCGCCTATACACAGCATGCTCAAGTGGGTTCCTGACAAAACCAAGCTTTGACAGTTCCTTGTCAAGTCTTGCATTCCAAGCTCTGGGTGTCTGACGCAGCCCATACAAAGCCTTCCTAAGTCTGAGCACTTTTCCACTCCCATTCTCTACAACAAAGTCAGGAGGCTGCTGAACATAGACCTCCTCACACAAGTCTCCATTCAAGAATGCCGATTTGACATCCATGTGATGCACCTTCCAACCACTTCTTGCTGCTAGCGCTATCAACAGTCTGACTGTCTCAATTCTGGCAACTGGGGCAAAAACTTCTTCAAAGTCCACCCCCTCACGCTGAGCATAACCTTTTGCCACTAATCTGGCTTTGTGCTTGATCACCTTGCCTTCAGGATTTTTCTTCACTTTGAAAACCCATTTCAGGCCAATAGCACGATGTCCTGCTCGCAGATCAGCCAGCTCCCAGTTTTTGTTTGACTGAATCGACTCCATTTCAGCTTCCATTGCCATTCTGCAACACTGCTCTCCCAAAGCCTCATCAACACTGCCTGGTTCCTCAGCAGCCAAGAAGCACAACCCACTATATTCAAAATCATGGACTTCATCGGTGGTGTCAAAAATATTCTGCAGAGACCGAAATCTCATTGGAACTCCCTCTGAATCCACTGTTTCTCCTGTTGGTGGGCTTGCAAACTCAGTAGCCGGTGTAGCTGGGCTCCCTTGAGGTGTTGCTTGATTTGGAGTGTTGTTTGAATGTGCTACTGACCACTGTCCTGGTGACAATGGTTCTGCTGTGTCCGCTGCAGGTGGCTCTTCTCCTTCAGCCAAATCTTCAGTGTTGCCAAATTCGGTCACTGTTCCCGGTCCAGTAATAGTGTATTGTTCCACTTCAAACACCGGGGCAGCCGTGTTGGCTTGAGCTCCGGGATTCCAATCCCAAGCTCGACTCTCCTCGAGGATCACGTCACGAGAAATCTGCAGTTTCTTGGCTACTGGATCATAAACCCGATAGCCCTTGGTTCCTGACTCATATCCGACAAACACCATTTGTGTTGATCTGTCTGACAGTTTTGAGATCCCAGGCCCTGTCCTCTTCACATGAGCTACACACCCGAAAGTACGGAAATAATGCACCTTGGGCTTCCTCTTGTACCAGGCTTCATATGGAGTTTTCCCTTGCAAACTTTTAGTTGGTGCTCGGTTCAGCAGATGAACTGCTATAGCCACTGCTTCTCCCCACAATTCTCCTGGAACACCCTTGCTCTTTAACAGGCACCTTGCCATCTCAACTACTGTCCTGTTGCGGCGTTCCACCACACCATTTTGCTGGGGTGTATATGGTGTGGTGGTGAAGTGTTTGACGCCATGCTCATCACAAAACTCAGCAAACTCAATTGAATTGAATTCACCTCCTCTATCACTTCTGAATGCCCTCAACCGACAGTCTTGTTCTGTCTCGGCCAAAGCCTTGATCTTCTTAAAGCATCTGAATGCTTCATCTTTACTAATCAGAAACTCTACCCACATAAACCGACTATGATCATCAACAATTAATAGGACGTAATTTTTACCACCGGCTGTACTTGGTTTGATCTTTCCACATAAATCTGCATGAAACAGATCCAATGGCTTCTGAGCCCGATACTTTGTCACCTGTGGAAATGGATGATGATGTTGCTTTCCCAGTGCACATCCATCACAGAGTTCATCAACACGATCAAGCTGGGGTAATCCTTCCACCATTCCTTTTGTTCCAAGCTCGCGTAGCGATCTGAAATTCAGATGGCCGTACCGACCATGCCAAAGCCACGCCTGGTCATCTGCTTTTGCCGTAAGGCATACTGGAGCTGCTAATTGCACTTTCAGAAGATACAACCTGTTCTTGACTCGTGGTGCTCGAGCTAACAGTGAACGACTGACATCAAAAATATCACAATAGCCATCCTCTAACACCACTTTGCATCCTCCCTCTTCTAGTTGACCAAGGCTGACAATGCTACTTTGCAGCTTAGGAATGTAATATACTTCAGAGAGTACCTTATGCCCTTTTTGCTTCGTCTGTAGCAGCACCGATCCGATGCCCTTGATGTCGACGGGCGATCCATCTCCGAACCGAACCGTCCCACCGACTGAAGTGTCCATCGAAGAGAACACCTCGCGGCGTCCAGTCATATGGTTGCTGGCGCCGGTGTCGAGGACCCACGCCTCCTTGTTCTCATCATGTTCAGCGAGATATACCTTCTTCTCAATGAGGTGGATGACAGTATCCGTTACACCCCCCACTGATGATTCCACATCGCGGCCTTGCACGTGCACGGCGTTCACCGTCGCCAGGAGAATCGTTGGCTGATCGGTGTTCGCCTGCACGTGATGTGCCTCCTCCTTGCGCTCCTTCTTGGGTCGCTTGCAGTCCTCAGCCCAGTGGCCATAGATACCACAGTTCCTGCAGTGACCCTTCCTTCTAGGCGTGCCCATCGATGTCAATTTGACAACAGGCTCCTTCTTCTCGACATGGTCACCGCGATCATACTTCCCGGTGCTGCTCCCACCTTTGAACTTGCCGGCTTTTTTCTCCCCCTTGTACGATCCCGAGGATTCAGGTATGAGGCGATGGCGATTCCTCGCAGCCCAATCCTCCTCGGTCAGCAGGAGCTTCCCGGTCTTCTCGGAGACAGCCTCAATGCTGAGGCGTTCCTCCGCCATCTTCAGTCGCCCCACGAGCTCCTCGATGGTCAGAGTTTTCAGATCAAGTAGAGTCTCGATGGAGAACGCCACCGAATGGTACTGCTTGGGGAGGACACGCAGCATCTTCTTCACCACGCGCATTTCTTCTATGGTTTCTCCCGAGACACGCAGATTCGCCGCCAGAGAGTTGATTCTCAGCGCGAAATCATCCACGGTCTCGCCGGGCTTGAACGAGATATTCTCGAACTCGTGGAGCAGGCGCTGAGCGTTCGCCTCCTTCACGCGCTCGGCACCGATGCGCATGCTTTTCACCGCCGCCCACGCCTCCTTCACCGTCTTCTTCTCCCCCCAGCATCTGCCACATCTCCGGCGGGACGGATCGGAAGATCCCGCCCATGGCTTGCCGATCTTGAGATCGCTTCACCGTATCCCCACCAGGCTCGATTGTCTCCCAAATCTCCAGGATCTCGAAGTTGCACTTCATGATCGTTGCCCACTCCGCATAGTTGGAGCGAGTCAACATCGGCCACATCAGCTGTCCCTCGCGCACGCCACGCCCCGCTGGAGCTGTACTCCTCCGCGCCGCCACCCATCTTCTTCGGCGGCGTCGGCGATCTGGACGGGACGACGTACTTCTTGCGGGGTGGTTCCTTCGGCGGACTCACCGAGCCACCGTAGAACATACACTAGCCGCTCTGATACCAGTTGTTGGCGCCGGCTGCCGGAATGGCTGTACCGACGGTGATCTCTCAACGTTGGGTGACCGCGCTCACGCACGATGTCGCCTATACTCTCTTTCACTCGCACTCGATCTCGATGTAACTGAACGCGAAAAGAATGGCGCTGCCAAACGTTGCAGCTTGCTGAGTCTTCTCCGTTGCTATTTATTTGCGGTGATTACACGGTCTGTGACCGACGATCCCCCGCCATGCGCGCCTCATGCTGCGACGTGCCCGCCTTGTGCGCGGGAACGATTTTTGTGGACGCATGGCGATGACCACTACTGACCGCACCATGAACGCAGCATGGCTCTGGTCCTCTCAACCACTCGACTCACATGCAACTAGCTATCTTTTAGGGAATGTAAAACATGTGACTAAATGCAATTTACTAATTACAATATGATGCTCAAGGGTGCAAGAGATTATAAACAACAGGCACCGTGCGCACACAAGGGCTGTGATCTCGCTGCCTTCCATGCGGCCGTAGTGTATTGTCAGGGAGGTCAGCGCCGCGAACAAGCCCGCCGCCGGCGGCAGCCGGAGCCTCCATTGTTCGGCGAGGCCGAGCTTGATACTTTCCGCTCCCGGACACGCAGGAAGCTCCAGCGCTTCGTCTTCTTCCCCACCGTTCGGCATGAGAACCTGGGCCGAAGGCACCGGCGGCACATAGAGATAGAGCAAGCGCACCGCGCGCTGCGAGGCGAAGCGCAGCCACGGCGCGGCGCGGCTGGCCGGAACGAGACGATGGCGGGCCGATGCTGAGGCGCTCCAGGGTCGGGCCGGCCAGGTAGGCGCCGAGGGCGGCGTCGACGGTGTCCATGAACGAGCCCTGCGGCGGCGGCGAGTCGTCGGTGTCGTCCTCATCGAGGTGGAGCGCCGGCAGGTGGCGCCACACGTCGCGCCAGCGGCGGGAGAGCACGCTGGTGCGGGCGGCGGCGCGGGCGGAGCGCAGGTGGACGAGGATGCCCTGCAGCAGCTCGTCGGGGAGCCCGCTGATAAGGTCCTCGCCGGAGGGGCAGCGACGTTGATCTTCAGCCATGGGCGTTGAATCGATTATTGGAAAGTGTTTGGATCTATTCTGGGATCAGGGATTGCATGGTGGTGATGGAAAATAATGTCCCCAGTAACACCGACGTGGACAGACCGAGGCAGAACGCAGAACGGCATGACGACGTGAACACTGCAAACTCCATGGTTAGGCTTCAGCTTGCAGTTGCAGATGGGCTTTCGACCTGATACTGTTTTTTTTAATCAATGGGTTTGTAGTCTTTTGTTGGGACATAGTACGTGATTCGTAGTACATTTTACTTACTGATCCATGTTGTTGAAGATCTAAGTCCGACAGGCTTGAGAAGCCCAACCTTTTGCTTTTACTAGTAGATTGCATGCGTGTATTAGAAAATAAGAATTTTACATATTAAAATTCACATTCTTACATTAGTAATTTCTTATCCATGTACCAATGAAACATATATAATATATGACCTTTGACGTTTACAAACATATAAAAAAGTGTACACTGCAATTTGAACTACTGCAATTTGATCTCTGGTAGTAAAGACCTGCATCCATAAGTCCATAACACATCACCAGTGCTTTTGCATTGGAAGCAACAGCATGAACTTGTTATGATCGAACTGCAGGAGAGCATGAACTTGAACTCCATGCAAGAAAAGGGCATGTTAGCAAATGGCAGTGCTTAGATGAAGTGTTCACACGCATATCATATCATTAGGATTAGGGTTATGTAAACCTCTCTATACCTCTCTATAGAGAAGAGGATGTGTCATTGCCTATGACAACCCCCTCTTTAATTTGAGGGTGAGCTTAGGCCAATTTTTGATAAATAAATGGGTAACTTGGGAAAGAGTAAACTGAGGCCAAAATGATTTAAGCTTACCTGTTTTGTGTGATATTTCTTTTTTTAACAATGATGAAAATTAATGTCGATGTTTGAAGGCCTTCAATTGTCTTGAAGAACCTTGGTGACCAACTGAAGAACTTCAAATCCATTAACTTCAAGCATTGACAAAAATACCACCTTGTTTAGAACCGAGGCTAACATCCTTATTGATGCCTCTAACGGCAGAAAAAAAAGATAGTAATATAGACACCACGTGGTGTAAAGAGACGACATTAAAAATGTTAATACATATAATATAATCTACTTACCTAGTTTCACTGGCCAAGAAAACCACACTATTGTAATTTTCGAATGGTTCCATGCATCTGAGTCCTAGGTATGTAAATACAATAACTTCTACAAACATAATCAATATACGGTAGCAAGAATCCTCGAAGCAACCACTTGACGCGAGACTCCTTCTCCACGCTCTTGACGGTGACGTCGCAACGAAGGCCGAGACTGTCGTCCTTGAGGCCACACAGTGCATCGGCCTTGGTCTCCTCGACATCCATCCAGACGCATGACATTCCACAAACGTTGTAGACCCACAGATTCGCGGTGGAGCTGTACGCCGTGTTCCCGTCGCTATGCACTTGGTCTCCTCGACATCCATCCAAACGCATGACATGCCACAAACGTTGTAGACCCACAGATTCGCGGTGGAGCTGTACGCCGTGTTCCCGTCGCTGTCGAGGACGGCTACCCTGTATTTCGCCATCGCGCCCGCCGCGCTGCCCATTAAGTAGTTGTCTAGGAGCCAGCACACGATGGAAGCGCAGCCGCTCGTTGAGTCCCCGTACTCGTTGGGGACGTACTCCATCCTCCACCGGTGGCCAGCGGCACGGAACGGCACGGACTCGACGCACTTGCCGTACGATAGCTGAGAGTCGACGGTGGAGTAGCCGCCAATGCAGAGCAGGTGCGTGCCGATGACCTCCCGCCCGTGAATGAAGGACAAGCTGGTGAGCGACTCACTGGCGCAGCGCCATGCGTAGCCTAGAGCCACGCCACCAGATCCAAGGACGAAGACATGCTGGTCCTCCGGGTAAGGAATTGAAGTTCATGTCTAGATTGTTGAAACGGTGAGTGACGACGGAATGGAAAGCAGGTGAACATATACGCAGGGTTACGGTGTCCGTGATTTATGTCTCCCTGACATGAATTTGGTGCACACGCGTAGGTGGCGCGGGATCGAATACGTATTATTAACGGCGACGAAGGGTCACCGAGCTCGCTCGCGCTCGATGATGGGGAAGAGGGGGTGCAGGGGGCGGTTAGCTAGGGGTTTACTGAGTCGTGGTGACAAAACAAAATAAAGGGGGTGGACTCAACCGGTTCTCCATACAATTTTTTATGTGTAATTTCTAGGTCCATGGCAGGCATGACAGGCGAGGACTTTGTGAGGACCCTTATATAGTATAGATAAGGCACTACTTGACTAGGCACGGTCTTATAAATTACACTTTGACCATTCATTTATCTTATATTATATTATTTATGATTATAAATTCATAATCATTAAAAATTATTTTTATTAGAAATGTAACAATTTCAAATTTGCATTATAAAAGTTAAAAAATTGTTGTTTAAATTATTAGTCCAAGTTTGTCAAGTTTCAATCTTGATATACGTGATGTACATGGTGTTCATGTTCAGTAAAGTATTAAAGTTTGTTCGTAGTTGTTTACTGTGCTCTCAAGTCTCAACTAATGCGACATAGTACTTATTAAGAATAGCTAATCTTCCAAGACAACGTATCCTATGCAAACCAGCTTCGTGTGCAAACTATGCAAACTCCCACAACAGTCGCTGGACACGTAGAGAGGTGGAAAATTTTAGCACTTAAACCCTTCTATCATTAGCTTTCCTAACCACAATTTATCTAAAAACCCCTGCTAAACGTGCGTCGTTTCTCCATGACGGCGCCGTTCCAGCGCGCCCACGGCAAGAAGCGCGCCGTCTTCATCAGCATCACCTACGCCGGCATGCACCGCCGCGGCTGCGCCGAGCTCCGCAGCCCCATCAACGACGTCAAGTGCATGCAGAACCTCCTCTGCCACCGCTTCAGCTTCCCTGCTCAGCGGTAATAATAATCTCAAATAAATAATAATTGACATGAGGTGATCCATGATCTGATTGATAATCGTATGTCTTGTTGATGCAGATGACCAGAGGGGTCCATTCAGGATGCCGACCAAGGAGAACATCCGGATGGCGATGCACTTGCTGATGCAGGGCTGCGGCTACGGTGACTCCCAGGTGTTCCACTTCTCCGGCCTGGGCGTGCAGGTCGCCGACAACGATGGAGACGAGATCGACGGGTACGACGAGGCAATCTGCCCCGTGGACTCGTTCGAGAGGTGGCCCATACTGGACAACGAGATATACGAGGCCATCGTGCGCCCGCTCATTTACGGCGCCAGGCTGCACGCCGTCGTAGATGCCTGCTACAGCGCCACCGTCCTCGACATCCCCTTCCTCTGCCGCGTCGCTAGGAACGGGTACTGGCAGTGGGAGGACCAGCGCTCCCCGTCCGGCGCATGGAAGGTATGGGCTTTACCCAGGAAACTCCCTCCCTCCTCCCTCCTCACCAAACCCTAGCTCTGCCACCCCCAACTCCCTCCCTTCTCCCTTCTCGCCGCCGCCGGAGCTGGCCCGCCGGAAGCCCGGGCGGCAGCTAGGAGGGCGGCGGCGGGGCGGAACCATCCAGATCCACCTCGGACTGCTCGCCTGGATCTGGTGAGGCGTCGGCGGGCTCCCACGGCCGGGGCGGCACGCGGCGACGGCGGCGGCCTCTCATGGCTGGGGTGGCGCGAGGGCGAGGTCGCCCGGATCTGGAGCAGCGGCGGCGGCGGCTGACTGCTGCAGCGTGGCGGCGCCTCGCGCGGTCGGGGTGCCCTGCGGCCGCAGCAGCGGCGGGATGAGGGGTCCGTGCGCGGGATACAGGGGCGGCGCTCGGGCGTCGAGGCCGGCGGCAAGCCCGTCGAGTGGAGCCGCCAACGGCGGCGTCGGGTCGGCCGCCATAGCGAGGTTCGCCGCCACGGTTCCGTGGCCCTGCTGATGTGCGCGCGCCAAGGGCCCTAGGGGTTCCTGGCGATGTGGTGGACGGCCGGCAGCAAGGGCAGCGGCGGCAGCACGCAGAGGTGGTCCGCGACAGTGTGGGCGAAGGTGCCAGCCGACGGCCGTGGTGGCCCGCGACGAAGGAAGGTTGGTGCTCTCTAGCAAGCGGGGTGCACCGCGGCGGCCTCTTGCTCGTCGCCAAATGCCGGATCCATGTGACCCTCCCGTATCTCCCGTCTATGGCGGGGAGGTTGGAGGCATCGATGGATGGCGGTGGTGGCGTGCCGGCGAGCTGGGGGTGGCAGCCCTCCCCCGGCCTGTTCTCTTCAACCTCCGAATTTCATCATGAGAGTGTCCGGGCTGGCAGTGTGCTACAGGGAATAAGTTGCGAAGGCGAGAGCCTGTGCCTCTTTTGCAGGTCGATGACGGCGGCGTCTCAGGTGTCGTATACCTTCGTGAAGGCGTCATCTGTGGTCTTGTTCCCTCTCTCCGGTGAGCTTTTCGGATGAAAATCTTGACCAATTTGGTCGGACAACGGCGGCGCAATAGTGTCGTCCCCTTCCTTGAGGCGTCGTCTTGGTAGCTATGCTGGTTGTGTTGACACTGCCACTCCTACCTCTCTTGGGTTGTTCAGCGGTGTGATTCGTGTGTTGCTACCGGATATTTCTAACATCTTCAGTTTCTAAGTAGACGAGAGATGTTGCATTAGAGTAAAACAAGGTTGAAGCAAGGATGTAGAAGAAGTTATAAGCTTAGCTTTTCTAGCTTTTTTCTTATTCTTGTATTTTTTTCTCTTGTTTGTTGGATTTCTCAGTTTTGAGAATTGGAGTCTAAGAACTCCTGTAATGTTATGGGTTATATATATCCAGAAGTTGATATAGAGGCCGGATGTTATCCATTATCTAATAAAAAAACGAACACAACGACGGCGAGGGACACTATGCACGCAAGAAATTTTTCCGGCGACGAACGCGTGTATCTTAGCCTGTTTATTTCACTGGACTCGGCAAATTTTTACAGAGCAGCACTGGTGTTTAAGTAGACAATGGAGCTCCCCTCCACGTCCAACTCTACCGCCACGATCCGAGAGACCCGCTCAGCGACGTCGCGGAGGCCGCACGCTCGACTCCACGTACGCCGTGGCCTCATCCTCTTAGACCGGCTCCACGAACACTAGCAGTCCTAACCTCCTAACAGAAACGCGACTCCCACGCACACGATCATCAACTGATCGATACGTTGTGATCCTAACCAACTACTTGCAGCGGCAACATGAACACATCATGCATCGTGCACTACATGAATCAGCAACACACTGCCACGCATCACAAACATTGACCGGACTCACGCGACGCACACGCACAGCTAGCCTGCACACGATCCGAATGCAACTCACACAGCATACACACACGCGCACAACACGCTCATGTCAATCTTAGTTCCAACAGAAGGGCACCGCCGGTGGCCAGGCGGCAGCATATGTAGGTGCAGGATAAACATCTCCGGGTGATGGTGCTCATAGTCGCAGCACTGCGGTGGCATCGGCATGGGACGAGTTGCCGGCAAGGGGGCGGCGGGCGACTCGAGGGCGCGGCGAGGTTCGGGAGAACGACGCCCAGGATTGCGGGGGAAATGGCGCAGGGTTAGGAGGAGGGTTTTTAGACAAATTGTGGTTAGAAAAGTTAATGTTGGGAGTGTACGTTTAGAGCTCCTTTGGCAGTCTCTTCCCCCGCCGGGGATCCCGGCTCCTTCCCGGGGAAGCCCTCCCGACCAAGGCAGGCCGGGCGGCTTTCCCCGGGAAGCCTGCCGCGGGGATGGTGCTCCCAAACCAGCCCTATGTGTTAAAATTTCCCACCTCTCTATGTGGTCATCGGATGGGGATCCAACGGCTATGGTGGGAGTTTACATAGTTTACACACGAAGCTGGTTTGCATAGGATATATTGCCATCTTCCAATCTTCTTAGTTTAGATACAAAACATCATCCAAGGCTAAAAACGACGGCAACAATAATAAAGCCATGCAAGTTGGCGGCTTGACGATCAAAGGCTAAATCTAAACTGTATGCCAGAAAAAGCCTGGAACTATTCAACTCCTCCAAGAGGAGCAAGAGTCCAGAATTTAGAAGACCATTTCATTATATTATCTCAAACCTTAAGCGATCAGTCCAATAGCACCAGCCCCTTAATTAGCTGAAATCACATAGAATTGGACTTCAATATTTGGACGACACATGTTGCGGATCTTCTCAAATGTCTCCATGGCTGATGGTTGAGAAACAGAGAACATTGTATTTTCGATGACCAGCTTTTTTAGGATAGGTGCATTGCATCTGCATAAGTGCTCCACAAATTCTAGTTTTTCATGAGGACTACTTGTATAGGAAGTGATTTTTACATCTTCGAGCGAATTTAGAGAAATGCCATCAATCCTGCGGCTCTCTTCAAAGCCACAAGGGCAAGATGATGGGCAAGGAGATCCCTGTAAATAAGAAAAGGCGATATCAGTGTACTAGTGGAGACTATGTCGCAGAAAGTTCGTGTAAAGTAAGCTTGCCTTTTCCTGGAGATATAAAAAAAATCAAGTACTAAGTTTAGAACTTACCAATGAGTTACAAGATCTATGCAATTGTACAGAAAGCTTCCGAGTACTACTGCAACTTCTCAAGAGATGCAACATGGCCGGTGCCAATCAATGTTGATTGGACAAGGATATGCTCAAGTTCTTACATTTGGGCAGCTTCTCTGTTTCATCCAAGAAGCTTCTGTAACCCACTATTCCCTAACAACCGTAGACACAATTCCATCAGTGATCATCCGAAAGAAATAATAATTCCTTGTTAAGAAATTAGTTGATATGCAAGCATACCTCTGGAATGTAGATATTCAGTCTCAACACATCAACTTCATCGAACCGCCGCAAAAGGGCTGCAGGTCGGCTGCACCAAATTTGAAGCTGCCGGAGTCGGCGGCCGGCATCTACAAACTGGTGGCGGCCGGGATCGTAAGCGTCACTACGCCAATATACTTCAGCAAGCTTGGGGGCAGAGATACAGGCCTCCATGGTATCGGATAGAGATATCAAGTCCAGTCTTGGCGCTACTACCGCAAGCCTTCGTATGTTCTTGACCCATAACCGTAGTGATCGCAGCGAGTCAGAGCGTATGGTGATGTCGGATTCTACAACCAATGTGACGACAAGGCTCAGGGTCTCCAAGCTTGGGCACCGCGTGCACACAAGGACTGTGATCTCGATGCCGTCCATGCGGCCGTAGTGTATTGTCAGGGAGGTCAGCGCGGCGAACAAGCCGGCCGGCGCGCGGCCGCAGCCGGAGCGTCCATTGTTGGGCGAGGCTGAGCGTGACACTTTTCGCTCCCGGGCACGTAGGAAGCCCCAGCGCTATGTCTTCTTCCCCGCTGCCGTCGCCGTCGTTCGGCGTAAGAAGCAGCGGCGAAGTCCCCGGCGGCACGCCGACAAAGAGGCAACCCACCGCGCGCTCCGAGGCGAAGCGCAGCCACGGTGCGACGCGGCTGGCCGGGACGAGGGGTGGCGAGCGGTGGATAACGAGACGGTGAGGCGATCCAGGGTCGGGGCTAGATAGGCGCCGAGGGCGGCGTCGACGGTGTCCATGAACGAGCCCTGCGGCGGCGGCGAGTCGTCGGTGTCGTCCTCATCGAGGTGGAGCGCCGGCAGGTGGCGCCACACGTCGCGCCAGCGGCGGGAGAGCACGCTGGTGCGGGCGGAGCGCAGGTGGACGAGGATGCAGTGCAGCAGCTCGTCGGGGAGCCCGCTGATGTGGTCCTTGCCGGAGGGGCAGCGACGCTGATCTTCAGCCATGGGCGTTGAATCGATTGGAGGTTGTGTATGGATCGATTTTGGGATCAGGGTTTGGCCTTTGGGTGGTGGTGATTGAAAATAATCTCTGCAGTGACGCCCGACAGGGACAATCCGAGGCAGAACGGAAAAGATCGGAAAAAATTTGGGTGCAGCCCCCCGCGCCGTGCAGCCCTACTCCAGATGCGCGGCACGTGGACAGCCCGAGGATCTAACGTCTGCTGGTTTCAGCCTCCCACGCGGCTGTCGGTCGGCTCGATGGTTGCTCGGCTCCACGCGCCAACGTTTATGGATGTGTGCGGCTCGACTCCAACGTGTGTAGACCGCCTGGCTCTCATATACAAAAATACCAGAAATAATATACTGTATGTCGGTCAACAAAACAAAAGGGACATTACACTAATCCAGCCTTCGGGAGAAGAATTG
The DNA here is from genome assembly GCA_033239725.1 of Echinochloa phyllopogon. NCBI lineage: Eukaryota > Viridiplantae > Streptophyta > Magnoliopsida > Poales > Poaceae > Echinochloa > Echinochloa phyllopogon. The sequence goes on along the minus strand of BTCW01000008.1, from coordinate 32,176,721 downwards.
ATGCACTAGGGGAAGCGAGAAATCACTAGAGTAGAGGCTGAGCCTAATAATTCTGCTCCAGTTTTTTGGTTGCAGACGCATGCAGCTTATCACCGGTAAGAAGACAGGCAGGATGGCATCTTATCCCATGGCGTCAGTAGTCGAAGGTCCGAAGCTTTTGCGTCTCCCACGAACAAGAGAAATATCGCAGGGATAAAAAAAAGAGTTTGATTTTGATCTCCCGTCTGGGAGCCAACCGGTAAAGCGCGTGTTGAGCCGCACTTGTTTTGATCTCCATGGTTGGGCTTCAGCGGGTGGGCTTTCGGCCTGACACTTGTTCTTTTTTATCAGTCGGCGCTTTATTTATACAATTTATTGGGCCCTAGTGATCTAGAGTACAATTTACTTACGGAAAAGATCCATTAGAACTCCCTCATCCGTCAACGTTGTCTGATTTTCATCCTCTCAATATATAAAATCAGATATCCTACACCCTAAACTATCTAATACCTGATAAATCATATCCCTAGCTAGTTTTGAAGGTGGTTTTGACCTACGTGTCATCATATCAGTTGTCCTATGTAGCACCATTCAGCTCCGAGGAGGGTAAACTAGACTACGTTGATAGTTTGCGGGTCAAATAGGCTTTACTAAAAAAAAATACAGTATTTCTCAAAACTATGTAATTAAAAATCTTAAAATAAAATCTAGTTTAATCTTAGGATACGAATTTTGTCTTAGCTTGAAAAAGTATGTAACAAGCTTGGAGTTATTTGATAGTTCATATTTTGTCTTATATTTTTTGTGTTTATTTTCTGGTATTTTTTGTGTTTATTTTTTTGCGGATATCTTTTGTGTTTATTTACTAGTATAGATGCTCTAGTTATCTATTATAATTAGTTAAAACACCCACGTATAAAGACAATGTGGCTTTCCATGACAACACCCTAGCTAGGCATCAAAGTATAGAGTGTGATTTTAGGAAAAATCTAAAACTGGATTCGTATGTTTCTGGTCTAACACAAAAATTTTATAAGTGTTCTTAGGTAAAACCATATTTTAAGATAGAAAACTATTTGGATAATTTTTTGAGAAATATTGTATAACCTTTTTGTAAAGTCTATTTGACCATAAACTATCAACCCTCAGACATGATGTGGAGCAACGCAGACTCAAACCACCATCAAACCTAGGTAGGGGTATGATTTGTATGGTATTAGACACTTTAGGTGGTACAATATCTAATTTTATACTTTGAGGATGAAAATCAGAAAACATCAATAGATGAGGGAGGTTAGGTGGACTTTTTCTTCTCGAATGTGTTCCGGTCTTCCAGAGGTATGACATTTGTGCAATGACTTGCTGTGTTTTTTTCATCGTCCTCCCTCTCTTTTGCTCCTCAGAACAACCCATGGAGTGCAATGCTCCATGTAGTGACCAGCAATAGCAATGGCAGAGGCCCAAGCAGCAACAAGCTATGCAAAGGTGGTGATCCTGAGCTACAAGGATGGCCCCAATGAGGTTAGCACCAAGGGTTGAAATGAGAAAATTCCCTATTTGACACTGAAAAATGACCCATTCCTTCCTTAGCCCTCAACATTTTTTTGTTGCCTATTTGATACTGAGTTTAATTTTTGTCGCCTAAATGACACAACCGTGAGATGTGGGTGCTAACACGTTAAAAGTGACATTAAAAGATGATTTTGCCCCTCCTGGTCCTCCTCACGCGTCTCCCTCCTGAACTCCCCACAAGCGCGCCCTGACTGTCTCTCTCGGTGTCTTAGTCGTGCTGGGAGGAGATGGGGCGCCACCAGCGCTCGCGCTCCGCCTCCGCGAGCTCCACGTCGACGCGGTCGGACATCACCGAGCTCAACTTCACCGCGTTCGAACTGGAATACCCCTTCATCGGCATGGACATGCTCGGCCCCGTCGAGCTAGGCGATACCGCGGTGGAAGGGGAAGGTGTCGTCGCCCACGGCCGGCGCTGGCGATGGTGCTGGCGTGAGGGGCGGCGGCGCCACGGGCAGCCGGGTCAAGAAGGCGCTGGGCCTCAGGCCCCGGCGGTTGTCGTCGGGGGCGCAACAGAGGTACCTCCCGCCACTGCCGCCGCTCCTCCGCCAGATTCGACCATGCCCGCGCACCCGCGGAGTCCTCCATCCCCGCCGTCACCGTGGTCGCCGCGCACCACCTCCCACGGCCCACGGCCGCCCACCATGCGCGCCACCAGCAGGGAGCCCGCCGCCCACGGCCGCCTGCCTCCCGCGCACCGCCCGTCGTGCCGCCGCGGGTAGCCTCGCGGGGCCCGCCCGCCGCCGCGAGTAGCCACGCGTCGCTAGTAGCGCCGTCGTGGGGAGCTGTGCGCCGCCGCCGTCGCGGCTAGCCTCGCATGGAGAGGGAGAGTGGCGGACGGCACGACGGGTAGGGGGCGACGGGGATGAGAATAGAGGGTCAGGGGTATTTTTGTCCCCAGATATAAAATCTGGCATAACTTTGACATAATAGTGTAACAGAATTAATGGTAGTGTCAAAAAGGGAACGGAAGTTGAGTTCGGTGTCAAATAGGGAAGGGAATTTTGGAGGGTCAAGGAAGGAACGAGTCATTTTTTCAGTGTCAAATAATGAATTTTCTCACATAGAGGAATTTTTAAAGCTAAATAGGAAATATAGTCATTTGAAATAAAGAATTCTCTCTACCAAAAATAAAATATTTTCAGAAGCTATGTAGATTTAGCAGGATTAGAAATTTTCCATTTATAAAAGCCCAAAATGACCTTCATCGATGACAAAGCCATATCAACCGTGGACAATAATCGGCAATTTGTGCCATTATAACGCGGCGTCGTACGCACGGTACGCGTCGGCGTCCCTAACACGCAGATCGATCCGCCCGCCGCCATCCCCGCCTATGGGTGAAGAGCGCCGCCGCCGCCGCTCCGGCGAGGACCACATCAGCGGCCTCCCCGACGAGCTGCTCCACGTCATCCTCGCCCGTCTCTACTCCGCCCGCGCCGCCGCACGCACCAGCGTGCTCTCCCGCCGCTGGCGCCGCGTCTGGGCCGCCCTCCCCGACCTCGTCCTCGGCAGCGACAGCGGCCGCGACGCGCCGCCGCCGCCGCCCGCCTCGTTCCTCAACACCGTCGACGGCGCCCTCGCCGCCTACTCGTCCTCCCCCACCCTCGGGCGCCTCTGCATCGCGCTGCCCACCGCCGACCTCCCCGAGTTCCCCGCCGAGCGCGCCGCGCGGTGGCTGCGGTTCGCGGCGGAGCGCGCGGCGGCCGACCTCTGTCTCTCCGTGTCCCCGTGGTTCATCTCGTCTCTCTCGCTTCCGGCGGAACCCGTTCAGCTGGCGGACCTCGTGGAAGCGGTGGAGCTCGAGCGCAACGCTCAGGATGTGTACGTCGAGGAAGGGGAGGAGCAGGAGGTCGAGCATCCAGCGCAGGAGTTATTGGATGCGGAAGAAGAGGAGCTCGAGCTTCAGGGTCACGTGCTCCACGTGGAGGAGCTCGAGCTTCCGGTGTGGGGCGGCGCGAAGAAGATCTGGCTGAGCCTCCAAGACTCATGGCTGCTCCGGCCGCTGCCGGCCGGCGGCGTGTTCACGGCGCTGACCAGCCTGTTGGTATTCTTTGGCCACATGGATCTCACAACACTCGTGTGCACGCAGTGTCCATGCCTCAGGGACCTCAAGCTCTACCTCACGTTGGTTGATGCCACCGACGTGTCCATCTGCTCCGGCACGCTGCGGTCAGTGTGGCTCTGCGTATGGAATTCATGGCGGATTGAGGTTGTTGCGCCGATGCTGGAGAAGCTGACTCTGCATCACGCCGTTTTGGCTCGTGTCTCGGCGCCGAACCTCGCCGAGCTAAGTTGGTATGGCCGTGGGTATGACCCCCAGTACCACCAGATTGAGGAAGATGTCGGCAGTCGCCTTCGGCTGCTAGAAATAGATCGATATTCTGCAGTCACATCCCTGAAAGAGCGAATCGATGAAGTTGATGAGTTGAAACCAATTATTGTTGTTCCACATGTGCGTCGGTGTGAACATAATTTTGTTATAAAAGGAATTGATTTCTAACGATTCAGTGATCTAATTGCTTTGTCTCTACTCGTGTGTTGCAGGGGATAGCCGGGTATGAAAGATTCTTGAATTAAACAAACAAGTTTCCCAAGGTTAACACCTTGAGCATAACCTTTGCATGGAATAGCCATGGCTTAGTACCAGCCATGTTTCATCTCTTGAGGAGATGCAACAGTACAAAGAAGGTTTCTTTGCGATTGCTACATGAAAACTTAATGGTATGTCCTAAGCCTTTTACCTTTATAGGAATCTTCTTAATCTTAGTCATTAAAAATGGTATGACCTTTGCTTGATTTTTTATAAATGGAGAGTTTCCTAATTAGATTTTTCTCAGGATTGGTTGATATTATGAAAACGTTTGCCCCGTGTTTTTGTATGTTATATCAATCATTGGACCAATTTGAAGATTGGTGATCCATCTAGTGTAGTAATTTCTCTATTAGCCATTTAGTCACGACCTACCTATCTAAAAAATGGTGGTGTCCATGGGTGCACAGTCCTTGCAAGGGTCTATGCACTATTTAGATCCAATGGACATCACATCCCAGGAAAAGAATATTTAGTTGATCACAGGGGCTTACCGTGCTTTAATTTTTTATATATACATTCCACATATGAAAATGCTATTGCCTTTTCTTATTTTTCATATTGTCAGCAACATTCTTGCCCGTCAACCTGCCCTTGCGGCTTGGCAGAAAATCACAGGGTTGATGACATTGCTCTTAGTTCACTTGAAGTGGTAGAAATAAGTTCCTTTAAAAGCTCTGAAGGAGAACTCGAATCTGTGGAGCACCTATCAAGATGCAATACCACAAGCCTGAAAAAGCTGGTCATTCAGTATGCAAAGAGGTCCCATGCTCCTGTAGAAACAGAGGTATGCCAGAAGATCCACAACCTGTATCAACCCAATGTTGAAGTGGAATTCTATGTTATTCGAACTGGGAGGCCAGTGCATTTCGACTGGAGGCTTGTGGAAAACGTAACGTAGTGGTCTTTAGTAGTTTCTTCACTTGAGTTCCTGTTTGGATTTGGATTGTTTGAAGCTTATATTCATGATTCAGTTAAAAGTAAAAAATAGAAAACCCTGGGGATAACGTTGCCATGCCATCTTTGATCTGGCTAGCCAGTGAACAACCTGGAGGCAATTATTAGAACCAAGTTGTGGAAGTATGCATCTTCTTTGGAATTCAATACTGAAAGTGTAAATTATAAAAACTTGGTAACAGCGAATTAGTAGGCTTGACGGTGTAAGTTTGAGATACGAGTACTCTTGTGTTATTCACCATTTGTAGTACTACAGATATCATATCTCATATGCACTGTTAAGAAACTTAGAGCTCTCAATATTTCTCCCTCTGTTCCAAAATATAGATCGTTTGAGTTTTTTTACCATAAGTTTGACCACTCATCTTATTCAAATTTAAGATATTTTTGAAGATTTTATATTAATAAAGCAAGCCACCACAATAAATATGATAATTTGCATAAAATTTTGAATGATGAGCGGTCAAACTTGTGGTGAAAAAAGTCAAACGACCTACATTTTAGAACGGAGGGAATACTACATAACTTATCTGAATATATTCATGCAGACAAAGATGCTAAGAACAGGTTAGCAGTTATGATCAAGTGTAAATAAGTTCATTGTAAAGATGTAAGATAAAAAAACAATTTGTATGAATAAATGGCTACAATAATATATACCTAATTGAATGTCTAAATTAAAGCACATGCGTGCGTGGATAAGCGGATGGTGTATTGCTGCCCAGATTGGCACAGGTCAGCCGATTCACAGATTGCCCATATTGGCATCTGCGAATTCTATGTTATTCGAACTAGGAGGCCAGTGCGTTTTGACTGGAGGCTTGTGAAAAATGTAACGTAGTGGTCCTTTAGTAGTTTTTGCACTTGAGTGCCTGTTTGGACTTGGATTGTTTCAAGCGTATATTCAGGATTCAGTTAAATTTTACACTTCGATCTACAGCCTACACCAACAGGCTTGGTACTAGAATACTTTTAATGCCTAATTCAATGTGGTCGTTGGAGTTTGATCTTTTACATTATCGATATTGTCGTTTGTTTCAGTGAGGCTGCAAGAAGCCACACAACTGACCAGATACGTGCATCCGCATTGTACACTGTAGTACAAAAATGTTATCTGCAACATGAGGGACATCTGATTATGAGAACTTTTCAAATGAACAAAATGGTCAGGCTGTTCACCATGATGAGACACATTTCGTGAGCAAAAGCCAGAAGATGCAGCTCAACCTGAATACTGTAAAAACACTGAAATTCTTGAGATAGTGGCACCAAGACTACACTGGATATCTTTATCTGACACCAACGAGGATCGTATCTCTGCCCCGAAGTTTGCTGATTGTGTTTTGCAATGATGACGTTTACATCCTGGCTGCCGCCAGTTTGTAGGCCATCACCTCCGGCAGTTTAAAATTTAGTGCACACGATCTGTAGCCCTTGTGCGGCAGTTCAGTGAAGTTGATGAGTTGAGACTGTATATCAACTAGAACATTAAGCTTTTTAGTCCCATGCACGTTTGAGTATATATCAAAATCTAGGTATGAAGAGTCATTGAAAGGTCTGAAACAATCCAAGCCAACTCCGAAACAGGCACGCAACTGCAGAACTAGTAAAGGTAGTTGTCTTACATTTTTTCACAAGCATTACCTTTTTCTTTTCGAGATCAAAAGAAGAGTTGTATTATATCAAAGCTGAGTACATCATCACGGCACAGGCAAAACTATCAAAAAAGATAGAATTACAATTAAGAACAATCAAGTACTACTCTTCGTCTTTATTGTACTCATGCATCATGCAGCTTCAAATCTCGATCACAAACCTAATATCAGTCAAAATGCACATGCATTGCATTTGGAAAAACAAATTCAACTTTAAAATTTGATCGATACATGATGTGGATCGACCTTCTTGCACAGCTTCTTGTTTTCTGGGTCAACTCGGAACATGATAATCAAAATTTTGAGATTTGTGATACTGCACCTGGATAGTTGTTCCACAAATTCCAATTCTTCGTGAGAAGTTGCATATGATGTGGTTTCTATCACTTCAAGTGAATTGAGAACAATGTCGTCGACCCTATAACTCTTCCACACGACAACGGCAAGATGATGGGCAAGTCGATCAAGTTATTGAAAAAAAACAGCATTAACAAATTATTGGAGAATATACCAAAAAACAAATTCTCTTTCTGATGTAATGTTCAGTGCCTTCCAGATCATAAATAGATACATACAGGGACTGTACACCTCCTTTTTCAGCTAGGTCATGACAAATAAACAAAACCAGATGCTAGAGCACAAACCTTCACATTATTACTGGAATGTTTTATATATTAGAAGAACAGCATTTTGGATATACTAAATAAATATATTCATAATTATTAACCTCAGTCCTACCTTATGAAAAACAAGATCGACTAGTAAACTCGTCATTAGCACACATCAAGTAACATTGCAATCAATCAAACCATTGGCAACAAGTAAAATTAAGAAGATACCTAGAAAGGTAAAAACTAATACTCGTAGATTACCTAGGACTAGTGATCAGAATAACCACGTGGTAATCTTTCTTATACTGTGGCAACACCTGAAGCGATAAAACAAGGCTGCTCCCGATGCATGCTTATTCCAAAGTAAGGTTATCCTAAAGGTATTACGCTTGGGCAGCTTGTTTGTTTCATTGAAAAGTCTTTCATATCCAGCTATTACCTGCCAGGAACGCACAGAAAGTAATCACTAGAGTGGCAAGAAAAAGATGTGGAATGAAATTCGTTCCTCACTGAAGATGGTCAACTTCGACGAACTGCCACATCAGTGACCCCACTGAAGATTCTCCACAGATTTTTAGCAGCCGGAGGCGATGTCCAACATCAGCAAACTGGCGGTGGGGAGGCTCATAGACATTGCCGTGCCAAACTAACTCAGAAAGCTTTGGGGCAGAGATAGAAATAGGCTCAATGGCGTGATAGACAGTCAGCTGTTGCAGTCTTTGGCCGACAACATTTAACCGCCATGTGTTCCTATGATTTAAGAACTAAGATCGCCCGAGAGACATCGTGCCTCTAACAATAGTAGAATATTTTGCCATGCTCCATGTATATCGAATATCCCAAAAAAAGCATGTTCAGAAAGTAAAACATTGCAAAATAAGAGGGGATAAACAAAAAGAGTTGTGCGAAAATGACCAGTTAAGACATACAAAAGCGCATTGCAGAAATCAAGTTCTGCCTATGATCTTAGTTCTTCTGCAATTGCGCTATCCCTCACCATATAAGCAGGAATTTGGGAACTAAACACGCATAACACTCCTACAGGTTGAGTTGTAAATCATCATGCATCTTGCATAACAGTACAGACAATCATTGAGAGGAAACTGCCAATAGATCGATCAGATTTGCTCCTGAAGCACATCATTCGGTAGGGAACAACCACACTGGGAAACCGAGCCTGCGCTCTGCTGCGCGAGTCATGCAAGGTACTGGCCCAATTATGTTCCTTGGCCTACCATCTCTCATGTTGTACGCAAATCCATCGTCAGGGTTGTAATGATCGTTAACAAAGTAGATAAGGTCACCTTCAACTCCACGGTGCTCACCAGCAGGAAAGGACTTGCTGCTGCCTGAGCCAACAAAGATGCAATCACTACCAAAGCTGTGGATCTCTGTGAGCCCATATGGGTTTGTACTGAAGTCCATTGCAAACGCTTTGACCTTAACAACCATGTGCCTGCCATGGTAACCAGCATAGTATCTGATAATTAATAACAGTCTTCCATGTCACTCCACCATGTTGCAGCTCAGTTCATGGTTGGAACCAACAGGGCATGGGAGGAGCCTTTCGACCAAGCAATCCTTGACACTAGAGAAGGTGACACCATGCTCATCCTCACCGAGTTCAACAGAGAAGAGGCTTGGCATGAACCTCCAGAGGAGGTACAGTTTCTCTTGATAGAAGGTGATATCGACATGCCCAGGAAGGAAAGCATTATGGCAAACATGCCATGTCCTCATCCCAGGTTTCCACAGCGCCAATTCTGGCTTGCACTGCCGGAACCCAAAAGCAGCCACGGTGTAATTGGGTGCAGACTCAGGTGAAGCGGCCGCGCCCAAAGGTGCGCCAATGGTGGCACACGGACCGCAAGCTGGCGCGATCGGCGAGGCAGGGGAGGGAGCGGAGCACCTCTCCAAGGGTGTCCGGCTGGATCCCCTCCCATGACAGCGTCGGCGTGTCCTTGCTCCCCGTATCAACTCTTGCCCTCTTCTGTTGGGGCATTTTGTCGAACACAGCACCTGCACGAGGCAGCATGCTAGCACCTAAGACAACTTTGCTCTGCAGCAACCAAAATCAATGGCCACGTATAGGTTATGCAATATGGGAGAGGAGGTACTCACCCGTGGTGTCAGAGCTGGATTCCATCGCTGTCGAATAGAGTTGCAGTGGCGTCTCTTTATCTGATGGACCTTAACACCTGAGCAAGCTGAAACTAACGTAGACCCGTAAGAGCCGAATAGGTTATGAACTTATGACTTCATGCTCGATGGGTGAGAAATTACCTCATGAATTCAGGAACTGCGATTGATTGAATCAGTGATCACTTTTCGCACCAGGAACGCAGAGATGAATGCCACCTGAGATTGAGATTGTCTGTTCTTCTGATGTGCAAAATTTTCTTGATTGTGCAAATGCTAAAGCCACAGCTTGCCGGACGCTAGTGAAAAGCCTATGCTTAACTAGGTGCATGTCAAATTTTAACTTGCCAAAAAATCGGTTTATTTCCTTCTGAAGAATCATAAAAAATCCAACAAAAAGATATTAGGGCCATGGAATTTAAGGTTTGTGGCCACAGATCTAGGGTTTGGTGATGGAGATTTACCTTTTCTGATGGATCAAGACTGATGTCCGGAGGGACTGGCTGGACAGCAGGGACAAGACAACGATGTGGTGGGACGCCTCCAGCCGCGGTGGTGAAGATGGCCTGTGGGCGACGAAGACTGATGGGACGGCGTCTTTAGCGGTTCACATCGGCGGCAGTTGAGGCTGATAAGGGTGGAGGTGGAGGCGGGGGCGGACAGCTGGAGTCAGACATGAACTTGGCGGTGAGAAACTAGGCATTCTTGGATTGGCAGGAAGAGCGATTTGGAGGCCATCCTGTTTAGATGTGAACGATGGCGGCGCAGTCCTGGGATCGGATGGGAGAAGAAAAGAGAAAGGATGGATGGGACTTATTATTAGGTTTGGGACGAGCGGTGGCGGCGCAGTCATGGCTCCAGTAGGAATAGAAATGTGAAAGGGTAGGTGGGATTATTAATTAAATTGGGAATGAGCTAGCGGTGATTGGTGAGAAAAGGAATAAGAAAGGATGTCTGCATATTAATTAGGTGGGGTTAAACTTTCGCGGTTTGGTTGAAGCAAGAAACAAGGAAGGATGCATGTTGATTAATGTGGTTTCGAGTGAGCGGTGGTTTTGATGTGTGAGACAAGAAACAAGAAAGGACACGTGTGGATTTATTAGGTTTAGAGTGAATTCTACCGATGGCGGGTGAGAGAAGAAACAAGAAAGGATGCGCGATGATTAATAGTTTGGGGTTGGCGGTGCCGTGTGAGAGAAGAAACAAGAAAGGATGTGTGTAGACTAATTAGGTTTGCGAAGTGTGGTGGTGGTGGCAGGTGAGAGAATAAACGAGATAGGATGAGTGCGAATTAATTGGGTTGGGGTGAGCAGTGAAGGATTGGCTAGACAAATATGGCAGACGGAAAAAAGACGGTGAGTACTGTTAATTAGGTGGTAGAAGTGTTGTTCCGTGTGGACGGTTATATTTTCCATCTCTCTATCTCTACCTAATACCAAAGCAAGGATTGATTCAGCGGTACATCATAATTTTGCAAAACCACCCCTAATATTTATAGAAATTAACCCACCATCCTTTAGTATGTTGTATTTTGTAAAAAAAAAATCATGATGTATCATATATCAACATGAAGTACCTCGTATCCTCTCGTCGTTCCGCATCATTGCACGGACCCATTTATCATCTCACGCCGCTCACATCCCCGTCGTCGTCTCATCATCGTTCTAATACACGACATCTACCGAGGATATCTCCTTTTGTCATGCTCCTAACGAGATGCAAAATCAGCGATGTCCATGACTCTTGTGCATTTTCACTCGCGAAGTCCCCTTTACTCTTAGCAATACATAGGCATTGATTAATCTACTTGTAGTGCCTCATCTCCTCTCGTCGTAGCACCCCTTCGTCTTCTCACGTTGCTCTCATCCCATTGTCATTTTCAGCCGCAACGTACACCGAGGATCTCTCATTTGTCTTGCTCATCAGCGGTGTCCACGACTCCTGCTCACCTTCGCTCACGAAGTCCCCTCCACCCGTACCAACGCATGAGCATTTATGTACCCATCGTACCTCATCTTCTCTCATCGTCCTGCACCGACACCCGCACCCCTTCATCTTCATTGCTTGTATCCCTGTTGTGTTGACTCACCATCCTTCAGGACATAACATCTACCACGGATCTCTCTTTGCCGCGGTCCTCATCGTCAGGGAATTGCCGACATCCATGGCTCCCACTCCTTCATTTACGAAGCCCCCCTCACCCGTAACAACGTATAGGTATTAACCAACCCACAATACCTCACCTCCTCACACGGTCTCCCACTGGCGCACACACCCTTCGTCGTCTCACATCACTCACATCAAAAAAAATTATGGTGCAAAAAAAGTCTAAGGTCCTGTTTGGCACAGCTGTTGCTCCAAAATTGAAGCTAACATTTTGTAGGTTAAATTGTAATAATTAGTACAAACTATAAATAAAATTTAAACTATATATTTTGGAAAAATTCAGGAACGTTCCTCCTCTAAACAGGTGCTAGAGTCCATATTCCACCATTGTACTTTATATTTTTAAGCCTTGATAGTCAATCAAAACGCACGCATCCCCCATCCGAGAAGCCGTAGAATTGAACTTCAGTTTTTGGATGCCACATCATACGGATCTTCTCGCATACCTCCTTGGTACGTGAAGGAGAAGAGAACAATGTATGATTGATTACCAACTTCTTTAGGATTGTAGCATTGCTTCTGGATAGTTGCTCCACAAATTCCAATAATTCTTTCTTTGAACTTCTATGGGAAGTGATTTCTATCTCTTCAAGTGAATTGAGAGCAATGTCACCAATCCTACGACTCTCCTCCATGCGACAAGGGCAAGATGATGGGCAAGGTTCCCTCTGCAAACAAGAAATTAGGTTAATATTATTATACTAGTAGTGAATATATAAAAAAATCAACTGAGTTTGCTTTCTTTCCGATGTGAAGATCATTTGTCTCTAGATCCGTGGAAGGACTGTACATGCTAATAATCTGTCTTTTGCGCTAGGTCTAGGTAAAGTAAACCTAAGAAGCCAGCAATTGAAGAAAAGTCGCCAGCTAGCTGGCTTAAGAATCTTTACACTTATTTCTAGCACCAAATATACGTATTAATAACCTTTTTTTTCTAAACCTCTAGAAAAAGCACAGGAAACTCTCCAAAAAGGGTCAATGCATTGAAAGAACTACAACTACGGGCAGTCGGACATTCCTATAAAGACACTAAAAAGAAGCTTAGAAATTACCGATGAACAGCCACAGTAGTCAAACAATTGTACCGAAACCTTCTTGGTATTGCTGCAACTCCTCAGGAGATGCAACATCACTGGTGCCAAACCATGCTGGTTCTTCGGCAAGGATACCGTTAAGATCTCACACTTCGGCAGCTTGCTTGTTTCCTTCAAGAAGCTCTCATACGCCTCCGTTTCCTGTCACGGACAGTGGAAGAGAAAAGGTAATCAATAGATTGTAATTTTGTAAAAAAACAAACCCTTTCAAGACATTCAACACACCCGTGGAATAGAGATTCCTAGTTTCAACTCGTCAACTTCATTGAATCTCTGCAGCAGTGCCCCCACTGCAAAACTTATACTGATCTCTAGCAGCTGGAGGCGATGGCCGACATCATCATCAAACCGGTGGAGGTTACAATCAGCGGCGCCATGCCAAACTACCCCTGCAAGCTTTGGGGCAGAGATACGAGCCTCGTCAACTGAGTCACCTTGTATATACAGACTTCTCAGTTCCGGGGTGACGACCTCTAGCCGCTGTGTTTTCCAAACGCAGAAGCTCAGCGACTGCAGCGAGCCGGAGCGTATGGAGACATCAGAAGCATCAACTAACAGGAGGCAGAGCCTCAGGCTCCTCAGGCACGGGCAATGCGTGGATGCAAGGGCTGTGACAGCGCCGCCTTCCATGCGGGCAAAGAGTATCGTCAGGCTGGTGAGCTCCATGAACATGCAGGCCGGCTGGAGCTGGGGCTGGAGCCGCCAGTCGTGTCTGAGCCGGAGCATGATGGTTTTGGCCCGCTGGCAATGCGGAAGCTCGAGCACGGGCAGCGGCCCGCGCCGCGGCATCCTCAACGGAGCCAGGTTGAGGACGAGCTCGCCGGACACGCGCTCCGCGGCGAAGCGCAGCCACGGCGCGACGCGTCCGGCCCGGACTGGGACGCCGCGGAGGCCGTCGGCGGCGGCGGGGGGAAGGACGATGGCGATGGACTCGAGGGACGGGGCGGCGTAGGCGGCGAGGGCGGCGTCGACGGTGTCCAGGAACGCGGCCGGCGGCGGCGCGTCGGGGCCGCCGTTGCCGAAGACGAGCTCGGGCATGTGGGACCAGACGCGGCGCCAGCGGCGGGAGAGCACGCTGGTGCGCGCGGCGGCGCGGGCGGAGCCGAGGCAGGCGAGGATGCGGTGCAGCAGCTCGTCAGGGAGGCCGCTGATGTGGTCCTTGCCGCGGCGGAGACGGTGGCGGCCGCGGCGGCGGCGGCGGCGGGGACGGTCTTGATCCATGGGCGGCTCGCGGTCAGAGGGTTTGGATTTGGGAAGAAGGCGGAGGGTTTGCGAGCTGGGCTGAAAGCCTCAATAGGCTTTTGCAGATGGTCTTACGGCAATACGGCCTGAGCACGCTTCGTGGAAAACATTGCCCGTGCAACATTATTGCTTTTTTTTTGAGAATCCCGTGCATCGCGAGGCGTCTGTAATCTGAAAATCTCTATCTAATTATAAAGCAAGGATTGATTCAGCGGTACATCATAATTTTGCGAAAATCCCCCTAACTTTTATATATAAAATTAACCCACCGTCCTTTATCTTCGTGTATTCTACCCGTCGTCAATTTTAGTTTCCTCTGTTGTAGAGTCTCCCTTATCCTCGTTTTGTCTATACAGGTGATAATTAGAATCGGATTCTAATTGATTGTAATTGTAACATAAAAAACAATCCAACTGAACCCTACGTCTACGAGTAAGAAAAATAAACAACAAGGGAAACAATATGCACGCGAGGGAGGCATCGTGCATGACTTGCTTGGGACTTGTCTGAGCTATATGCTTTTAAACCTTCTCTACCGCAACGCAGACGGAGAAGAAAAGAGTAACTCAATCACGACGTTACTCGTCCAAACGAGATTGATGTTCTGATCCAGAATAGCGACGGCGGTCACGGGACAACATGACAACATTGGCCACAACATGCTCGATCAATTCCGAACCCGTCGCCTCCCAATTTCACTGAAAGTACCCGAGTCGGTTGGAGAATATCCAGCAAGTTGACCATGATCTTCTGCACTTTGCAGGTGCAAGTGCACGTCCATGGAGACAGAGATGTTGACGGCTCACCCGGCTGTTTGCTTGCACATGTCGTTGCTCCGCCGTGCAAAACACGATCTCGGACGACTCACCAAAGCCCGGAAGTTCAATTTTTTTTTGTTTAAGGGGATTTATTTAAGGGGAGAACAAATATGTATCAATTGTTGAATCGGATACAACAATGGGCCAAAAATGCCCAAGGGGCCATAAGAACTGCTGTTAAAAAAATGAAAGACTTTGTTTTTTTATCTTTAGGCTATTCACTTTTCATGTGCTCAGAATGTTCTGCAGAATTAGGGACTTTTTTCTTCTATTGGCCGATCTTATGATGAGAACTTTCTCAATTTATGTTTTATTTCCCCTAATTCTAATTGGGTGGGGTATAAAGGAATTTGTGGACGCGCCAGCCGTTGCTTCCACACGACGGCCTCTTCGTCATCTATCTCGACCCGGCCGTGCCTGTCCCGGACACCCAAATCTGCTCGCTCCATCTGCCTCTGTCGTCTGGTAATTGAACTTCACCGTGCACAAATTAAGCACAATGACTTGTGAATTAACATGGCTTTAATTTCTCTAGGTGGAACGAGGCAAGAATATGGTCAGAGAAGATAAAGGAAGCGAAGCTCAACGAGGAATTACCACCCGCCTTCACTTATAAAGTCTCCTTCACCTATAACAACACATGGGTATTAGTCAACCCGTAGTACCTCACTTTCTCACGCTGTCTCACACCGCAGCACGCATCCCTTCATCTTCTCACATTACTTGCATCCCCGTCGTCAACCTGCCATCGTTCCCAGACATAGTGTTTGCTGAGCATCTCTCTTTTATCGTGCTTCTCATCGGATGAGGAATTGGCGGCGTCCATGGCTCCCATATGCCTTCAGTAGTGAAATCATCTTCACCCGTAGCAACATACGGGCACATTTGCTAGTTTTGTAAAAAGCACCTTCATGGGTAGAAGCCGTCGTCTGATGAGGCGATGATGGCGGGCTCGTGCTTCCAAGCGAAGAGACGAAGAGGAGACTCGTTGTACAGAGTCGTCGCCTCGAGACGACGAGATCCAACTGTGTCGCGCGGGAAGAAACCAAAGAACACGCCAAATCCGGTGCCGTCGTCTTGCGCTACGGGCGCTGTTCGCCGTGGCCCGAGCCGCAGCAGCTCCGGCCGGCCAAGCCCTTCCCTGCGGCTCCGCCGCTCCTGCTGGCCGAGCCGCCCCTGGAAGGCGCCCGGCCCGGTCGAACTTCACGAGGTCGTCGATCCCTCCATGATTCTTTATCAGGTCAGCGAACTCCGGAGAGAGAGATGCCCGCGCTCGATCCGCTGGAGTGGAAGAAGCCGGCCGGGGCCTGCTGCCGGGCACTCGCGCTCGATCCGCCGGAGTGGAAGAAGCCGGCCGAGGCCTGCTGCCGGGCATGCGCCTCAGGCAGCCAGGCGGTCCTCCGCATCAACGGAGGCCTCGCGGGGATGCGGGCGCTGGTGACGAGGGTGTGTCGCGCGGTGAGGAGGAAGGGAGAGAGGCGGCCTCGCAGGCGCTAGTGTCCCGACCGGGTTAGGGATGAGGGAGGAACGGTGGGAGAGGGTGAGCGGCGGTGCCGGAGACGGTGGAGAGCGGCGTCTGCATCCGCGTCCGCCGAACCAGCGAGCGAGAGATGGACTGCGAGAAGAGATAAGGCTTGATTTTTTTGTTTTGCCCCTTTTGTTGTTAATAATTATGTTTTAGTCTATAAAACATCTATTTTCACATTCCAAACCCTAGAGTTTTTATTTCCTCGTATTTTAGTATGTATTTTAATTCTCTAATGTATACAACAAAAATATCTACAAAGATCAATTGTGTACTATTACACAATGAGTTTATGTGTCCAATAATGAATTAATTATCATGTAGATAGCCAAACAGACAGCCCATTGTACAAGTTGTCTGTTCAGCTGTCTGTTTGTGTTAAAAAAACAGCAGCTGTCTCCACCGTTGTACTTGCCCTTATTGCTGTTCCCCGCGGTTGGTTTGGGCTTTATCCTTTGTTGGGCCTTCGTTCATTAGGGATGAGAAAGCAATTGTAGTGACATAAGTTATAATTAATATAGCGTTTTGCTGTCCAGTATATATGCATAAGATGAGCACCGTGGGAAGCCATGGCTGCTGCTGTATTTTGTTACGAGGCACTAGAGGAACGTCGAGTCTTCGTGTACACTCGTGATCGTAAGGATGGAATTCGGTCGGATCCGTAGCACATTCTACCACACTTTAACTTGAATGTGAATAAAAATAATGTCAAATATAAATACAAAACGGATGTCTCAGATTCGAATACATATTTCGACATTTACTCGAGTTGAAAGATAGCATATATCAATGTGTTTATTGATGATTTTCTAACAACAAAATCATTATCCAAGTATGAATTGAAATATGATTGTAGAACACATGTATAGATAAATAAAAATCAATAAATAATTACTCATCAAATATATTTATAATTAAACTTTTAAATAATTAAACTATGTAAATAATTATTTTAATAAACAGATAAATAGTTAACAAGAAATAAAATTAAATTAAGTATATAAAATAATTGCACCAATAGATAAAGCAAAGTGATTAAAAATATATGATTAGCTATATTAAAATGAAATTAGTGAATTATACTGATATTAACTAAACTTAATCTTTTAATATGGTTAATAATATTAAATCAATTATGATTTGTTAGTTAATACTTTTAAATATTTTAAATGAATATGGATATCACAAGTAATATCATTTGTCAATGAAGATAGCTTTAGATAGCATCAAGTCATCAAGGTATTTTATTCTAAACAGATACGAATATTGTCAAATATGAATCTGGAACCATATTAAAATCAGGTATCCATTTTAGTACCACATTAAAATCAGATACAAATATGGATATCCTCCATTATGATTTAAGCAGATATGCATTCGATTAATTCGGATATCTATTTTGGTAGTTCAACCTAGACATGTGTTTGGGCATGATAGGTTGAAGATCTAGCATACATCCTAAGGGGTGGATAAGAAAGAAGCGAAGTAGCACCAGGTGATATGGGTCCAGAAGTTAGTGTTCGGTGCCCAATTATTTTTGTCAAGTCAGACGCCTGTACAAAGCATTTCTGACATACTGGGTGTGTTTAGTTCTAGCGAAAAGTTGGCAGAAAACTCATATCGGACACTGTAACGCACTGTAGTACTTTTCATTTGTTTGTGGTAATCGTTGTCCTACCATGGCCTAACTAGGATCAAAAGATTCGTCTCGTCGTGTACATCAAAACTATTCGATTAGTTTTTTTATTTACCCACGTATAGTGCTCCAGGCATGAGGAGAGAAATTTGATGGGATTTGATATGATAGGTGAATAGTGAAGTTTGGAGACAGAAATTTTGGAACTAAACAGGGCCACTATATGTGCACGGAGGGGTTGTTTTGCACCGGATATGTCCCCTTACCTATAAGGCCTGTGTTAGAATAAAAAAATTGTCTGTGACAATAGGAAAATTTTTAAAACGTACATCAATTTTCATTGAAAATTAAAGTTGGTAATCAATGTTTACTCTCAATGTAGCCAGGCGATAAAATAACAACTTGCTTCCACACGCTTCAAGATCCAGGTAAACCACATAAAAGTATCTTTCCTTTTTTCTAATGAATATCTTAACAACGATGCGTCTGTGGTGACTTCGGGAATCCCAGATTGGAGTGAGTGTGCATGCGTATGAGTATCTGCATTCAATTCGCACTATTTTCTTGCAAACAAAAAAACAAAAAATAGCTAAGCTTTTTAGTCTAATGAAAATATCTCATGCCAACCCATCACTAGAGCGTGTTTCGAGTTCTTAACTCAGCACACGTGTCACAATTTTGAGCATGTGCGTATGTAATGCTCTTTCACCAAAAAAAAGTTATAGTGCTTAAAAAGACCAAAGTCCAGGGGCCTGTTTGGCACAGCTCTAGCTCCGAAATTGAAGCTAAGATTTTGTAGGTTAAATTAAAAAAGTTTTAATATTAATATTTAGTACAAATTATAAAGAAAGTTTAAACTATATATCTTGGAAAATGTTGGGAAGGTTCCTCCTCCAAACAGGTGCTAGAGTCCATATTCCGCCATTATATTATATACTTTCTGAGCCTTCATAGTCAATCAAAACGCACGCGTGCCCCATCTGAGAAGTCGTAGAATTGAACTTCAGTTTTTGGATGCCACATCATACGGATCTTCTCACACACCTCCTTGGTTCGTGAAGGAGCAGAGAACAATGTATGATTGATGACCAACTTCTTTAGGATTGTTGCATTGCATCTGGATAGTTGCTCCACGAATTCCAATAATTCTTTCTTTGAACTTCGATGGGAAGTGATTTCTACCTCTTCAAGTGAGTTGAGTGCAATGTCACCAATCCTATGACTCTCCTCCATGCGACAACGGCAAGATGATATGCAAGGATTCCTCTGGAAACAAGAAATTAGGTTAATACTGTTATACTAGTAGTGAATATATAAAAAAATCAACTAAGTTTGCTTTCTGTCAGATGTGAAGATCAGTTGGGTCTAGATCCGCGGATGGACTGTACATGCTAATCTGTCTTTTGCGCTAGGTGTAGGTAAAGTAAACATAAGAAGCCAGCAATTGAAGAAAAGGCGCTAGCTAGCTGGCTTAAGAATCTTTACACTGATTTCTAGCACCAAATAAACATATTAATAACCTCAGCCAAACCTCAAGAAAAAGCACAGGAAACTTTCCATCAAGGGTCAAACCATTGAACGAAATACTACTACGGACAGGACTTTCCTATAAAGACACTAAAAAGAAGCTTAGAAATTACCGATGAACAGCCACAGTAATCATACAATTGTACTGAAACCTTCTTGGTATTGCTGCAACTCCTCAGGAGATGCAACATCACTGGTGCCAAACGATGCTGGTTCTTCGGCAAGGATATCGTTAAGATCTCACACTTGGGCAGCTTGCTTGTTTCCTTCAAGAAGATCTCATACGCCTCCGTTTCCTGTCACAGACAGTGAAGAGAAAAGGTAATCAATAGATTGTAATTTTGTAAAAAAAAAACCCTTTCAAGACATTCAACACACCCGTGGAATAGAGATTCCTAGTTTCAACTCATCAACTTCATCGAATTTCTGCATCAGTGTCCCCACTACAGAACTTATACTGATCTCTAGCAGCTGGAGGCGATGGCCGACATCATCGTCAAACCGGTGGATATTACGATCAGCGGCGCCATGCCAAACTACCCCTGCGAGCTTCGGGGCAGAGATACGAGCCTCATCAACCGTATCACCATGCATAAACAGGCTTCTCAGTTCCGGGGTGACGACCTCTAGCCGCTGTGTTTTCCAGACGCAGAAGCTCAGCGAGTGCAGCGAGCCGGAGCATATGGAGACGTCAGAAGCATCAACTAACAGGAGGAAGAGCCTCAGGCTCCTCAGGCGCGGGCAATGCGTGGACGCAAGGGCTGTGACAGCGCCGCCTTCCATGCGGGCAAAGAGTATCGTCAGGCTGGTGAGCTCCATGAACATGCAGACCGGCTGGAGCTGGAGCTGGAGTCGCCAGCCGTGTCTGATCCGTAGCATGATGGTTTTGGCCCTTTGGCAATGCGGAAGCTCGAGCACGGACTCGTACTCTTTCCTGTAGGCCTCCGGCAGCGGCAGACGCGGCAGCATCCTCACCGTGGGCACGTGGAGGACGAGCTCGCCGGACACACGCTCGGCGGCGAAGCGCAGCCACGGGGCGACGCGTTCGACCGGCATGACTGGGACGCCGAGGCCGCCGCCGGCGGCGGAGGGAAGCACGATGGCGAGGGAGTCGAGGGCCGGGGCGGCGTACAAGGCGAGTGCGGCGTCGACGGTGTCCAGGAACGCGGCCGGCGGCGGCTCGTCGTGGCCGCCGTTGCCGAAGACGAGCTCGGGCATGTGGGACCAGACGCGGCGCCAGCGGCGGGAGAGCACGCTGGTGCGCGCGGCGGCTCGGGCGGAGCCGAGGCAGGCGAGGATGCCGTGCAGCAGCTCGTCGGGGAGGCTGCTGATGTGGTCCTCGCCGCGGCGGCGATGGTGTCGTCGTCGGCGGCGGCGGCGGGGACGGTCTTGATCCATGGGCGGCGCGGCAGTCCGAGTACTCGCGGTCGGAGGGTTTGGATTTGCGAAGGCGGAGGGTTTGCGAGTTGGGCCGAAAGCTTAAGGACCCGTTTGGATGTCGACATTGAAGCCTGGAATTCGGAATTGGTATTGGGTGTCTTCAATACCTGCTGTTGGGTGTCTTAGCATTGGAATTGGAAATCTCCTTCAATACCAAGCTGGTATTGGGCCTTCAGCCGCACCCCCTCCTCCAATTCAGACCCCTCACCATCTGTATTCATCAGCATTGCCTCTCCTGCTCCCACCGCGGCTCCTCCCTTCTGAACGCGGGCGGCAGCTCCTCTCCTTCCTCGGCGAGGTGACGGCGGCGCGACCCCTCCCCTGCAACTCCGGCAGCGCGCCCCTCCCCTTCAAATCCGGCGCCCACCTCCCCTGCAACTCCAGCCGCGGCCCCCTCCCCTGCAACTCCGGCAGCGCGCGGGCGGGGCGGGGCGGGTGGCTGCAGGTAGGGGTGGCGGCGGGCGACGGCAGGTGGGAGGCGGGCCACGAAGGGTGGGCGGTGGCGCGGGAACGGGCGGCCGAGAGTGGCGCGGTGGCCGCCGGATAGGGACGGCGCGGGGATAGGGCGTCGCCGGAGCGGAGCAGGCAGCGGCGCGGCGGGGCAGGCGGCCGCGGCGTGGCGTAGGGCGGCGCGACAGAGGTGGGTGACGGCGGGTGGCCGGCGGCGCGAGAACGGGCCGCCGGGGTGGCGCGGGGGCCGGCATCCGGGGGCAGCACGGGACGAGCGTCGCCGGAGTGGAGGCGGGCGGCCGCGCGGCGGGGCAGGCGGCCGCGGCGTGGGGCGGCGCTGCAGGGGCGGGACCGCGGGAGCGGGAGTACGGGACCAATGCCAATCTCAATACACAGTATACACATCCAAACATAAATCGGTATTTGCCATCTTCTTCGATTCCAACCAACAATTCCACCTACATCCAAATAACAGATTTAGTATTGAACTCATTTCCAATACAAGCTTGCTTTGGTATTGAGTTCAATGCAATGCCAAGTCTTCAATATCTACATCCAAACGGACCCTAAAGGTTTGGGTTTTGCAGATGGCCTTACGCCCTGACCCACGATTCTCGAAAACATTGCACGTGCAAATTGCTTTTCCGGCCTCGATCATTAGGGATGAGAAGGGAATTGGAGTGACCTAAGTTATAAGGCCCGGCTCTGGCCCTAGGCCACAGCGGCGACGGTTAGCGGCCTGAGCCCGGCCCATGATCCTATATGTCCTAGTACTCCATATGTCACATTTGAGGCTCAGCAAGGTCGCAGTCTTTTTTTCTTTTTTTTTTGCGATCGCACTGTTTCATATGTCACATTTGGACCCATAAAGTCCGTAGTCTTTTCTTCTTCTTTTTTTTGCGATCGCACCGTTTCTCTTTTCGTTGATTCAACGTCCATCGTAAACATACGCTAAACCCAAACGTCTATCGCCTCCAGCTCATCCATGAGATCAGGATTCAAAATTCAATCAAAACAATATTGTGGTATGCCCGGAGCTAATCAACCCTCTCGTCGCTCTGGTACTCCTGCCAAGCTATAAAAAAGTCGTCTGATTCCTAAGCCTGCTCTGCCCCGTTCAATGAGTTAATCAGTTACTTGTTTCCTTCTGGGTCAATATATTGTAAATGTTAAATTATTAGGGATTTAAACATGTAATTCTAATATCTGTCTTCTTCATAATTTATGTATTAGAATTATAGATTATTGACAAAACAGTATATGTCGGATTCTCATAAAAAACATGAATGAATTGGCTATTACGGCCCTTTGAACAATATTGATCTCCGCATCGTCAGTAACGATTTTACATCAAAAAATGTATGAATAATGTTTTTAATGAAGATAGAAGAACTTAATACAGTCATACTAGTTTCATTTTATGGCTCTTTTAGTTTGCAATATATATCAATATTGTTATTAAGAATTAAGTACGTAATATATTTATGCAGGGGGCTATAGTGTTTTGCTCGCTCTAGGGACCGTGAAATTGTAGAGGTGGCCCTATAATATAGAGTTTTGCTGTACAACATATATATATATGCATACGGATGACAGACGAACACCCTGGGTGTGGGAAGCCAGCAGAAAACAAAAAAGTAGTCGGATATCCTATTATAAGGTTCGGATAATCCGCGATCAATTATCGGATAATCCATATCCATCGGATTTCACTAAAACCATATCCTACTCCGCATCCACACAGAATCAGATTCGGATTATCCATATCCGCGCGGATATCCAAAACTCTTCTCCATATCATTAAAATTCGGTTTCGGATCGGATCGGACGTGGAAATTATCCACACCACTTTCATCTGCTGCTGTATTTTGTTACGAGGCACTAGCGGAGCGTCGAGTCTTTGTGTACACTTGTAATCGTATGGATGGAATTGGGTCTGATCCTTTGCACATTCTACAACTTTTTAACTTTAATACGAATAAAAATATTGTTAAATATAAATACAAAACGGATGCCTTGGATTTGAATACGTATTTTGATATTTACTCGAGTTGAAAGGTAGCATATATCAATTTGTTTATTGATGATTTTTTAACAACAAAATCATTATCCAAATATGAATTGAAATATGATTGTTTAATACATGTATATAGAGATATATATATATATATAAATATAAGGGTCCAGTACTTTTGGAAACACTTCTCACCAAAAAAAATCCTACCCACCCCTCACGGAGGGCCCACGTGTCAGGTCCAACGGTGGAAACGACGTGGAAAGTTTTTAAAAAACGACGTTTCTAGTGAGTTTTTGCCGTTTTGGGCATTACTTTTCTCACCATAAAATTTCTTTACCCACCCCACGTACCCACCAATCAAATAGTCTAAAATAAAACCACTCCTGTTTTCTTTTCATCGGACTGTGTTTTTTTTAGCCCGCAGCCCCGTATTTTGTAGCCGTACTGTTTTTATTTGGAAATTGCTACGGGACTCATAATAGACTCTCGGTGTAATTAATATCAAGATGCCATATCATGGCACACACATATATATTAATTTATATATTTCGTAATTGCTCACCATGTCATGTATATCTTTCATAATATATACTGTATATTTCATAATCGCTTCGACGCTTCCATGTGCCATGGCTCACGTATCTGTCCCTTCCGCCGTCGGGTCCAAAAATATTGATTTGAAAGGAAATACGGCAAGCATAACCTTTTCCTTCTAAACCCTAGCCATTGAATACCATACATGAGCAAGCCCCATGCCCGACGGGGACACACAAAATATATAGATAAATAAAAATCAATAAGTAATTAACGCGTCCTTCGTGCATTCTGCCTTTCGTTCGTCGCTTCGTACGTCAAAACTTTTTCATACGTCAATCGGTAATACTATTATACGGGCGTCCGGTACGTCGGACGCCTTCCAGTTTCCTCTCCCATATTTATCGTCGCTAGAACCGCATCTTCCCGAAAAAAAAACCGCATCTCCCGCAGGTTGCGAGCCGCGGCCGCCGCATCGGCTCCTTCGCCAGCGCCGTCGCGTCCGCTCCTTCGTCAGCGCCGTCGACGCCGCCTCCTCGATCCTCTCCACGCCGCCCACGCCGCCGTCGTCGTCGTCTCCCTGCCCTTCTCCACGGCGGCGGCGGCACCTCCGTTCCTGCTCCCCCCACACGACGCCGCGCACCACCGCCGTTGCCGCTGCCGCCTCTCCTAATCCCGCGCCGTCGTTGCTGCCGCTCCACGCGCCACCGCCGCCGCCGGAGAGGAAGGAGCTGAGGAGGATGGGGAGGTTGTACGGGGGAAGGCGAGAGCATGTGCTCGTCGATGAGGGAGAGGAGGAGGGGCTTGAGGTGGGAGGGGAGGTCGCGGCAGGGGAGCGAGGAGAGGGCGAGGTCGAGGAGCGGTTGGAGGTGGGTGGCTGCCGGTCCATTGCCGTCAGATGAGATGCGGGAGACGGGAGGGGAGTGGAATGGCAGGGTAACGAGGGAGTTGGGCTCTCTTCGGCTCCATATTGCTGTAGTTATTTCATGGTGTTGCAATATGTTTTTTGGAATGTTGCAGCTCTATGATTTTTGGTTCGATGGAGGTTGTATGAAACCGAGCTGATTTTTCCATGTTGCAGCTGTATAATTTTAATGTTGCAATATCTTTGTCTTGATGTTGCATGAAATTTGATTGGATGTTTCCTATGAAATTCGAATGGATGTTCCATATGAAATTGAATGTTTCATGAAACATGCTCTGATGTTGCGGCGGGATTTTTTTACTCAGCTCCATAGCAACAGGATGATATTCAATGGCGTGCGTTTCTGTATGTGTCCTCGATGTTGCAACCGATGTCTTTTTATGTTGCAGATACTAATTTTTGATGTTGCATATGTTGTTTTTGGATGTTGCAAAAAATTTACATGTTGCATGCAACATCATACCCATGTTGCGGCGGGATTTTTTTGTGCTACAGTACCATCAGAGTGGAATACTTGGTTGTGATTGTGCCACGTCACCGTCTGATTTTTTTGCCCCCCATCGGACGTCCGGGCGCTAGCTTGACCCTACGTCAATTTTTGGAGGCCTCTATGGATCTCCAGGCTGGCGTCTGTCCTTCATAGTCCGGACACAACTCATTGCATCACCCAATTTCCTCCGCGGCTTCAATCAAAGTTCGACCAAAACACACAGGACGAACATGAATCAATCCAAATTGAACACGGCATGAACACGAATTGACTAATCAATATACATATACTCCGTATATGGCTAGGAACGGGGATACAATTTGATATAGAAAGGCAGTAGGAACAGGGAGAGAAAATGAAAGATAAAAAATCAACAAGAACAGGTGAGAACACGAGCAAATCGTGCACCAAGGAGATAAAGAAACCATGCCGGAGGGGTTGGGGCGCCACTGCCGAGTTTGGCCGTGGGGCCGGTCGTCGTCGCCGCCTGTGCACGGGGGTACGACATCTAGACCCCCAAACCTCTGTCGTCAGTCGTCCTGCCGGTAACCGCATTGCACGTCCACTCTGTCAGCCACCGCCGCGCCTGCGTTCGCCTGCCCACCGTGCAACCACGGCTTCAACGGAAGAACAAGGTGGACAATTGCTGGGCTGCCACAAGCTCCATTGCCAATCACCAGGCAGAAGAAAACTGGCGCAGTTCTCATGACGCTGTGCGCGAGAGTGCGCAGCATGACAACAAGGAGCATTGGGAGCTTATGCATCATGTTGTTGACCTGCAGGTGGACTGGGCCTTGTCTAATTTGGTTGCTCGATTTGAAATAGAAACAACGTGGTTAGAGAAAGAAGGAAGATTTGACTTGCCTGGTTAATTTGTTTGCTCGATGGAGATTTGATGCTGCTGCTACCTGAATAAGAGTAGCATGGAGGTGTTGATTTTACTGATGCCGTTGGGTCGCCATGTTGCTGGCCATTGAAGGCAGCACAAGCTGCAACCTCCAAGCTGAGGCATGCACCGAGACGGTTGTGGAAGATGGACAACCATACTACCATAGTTCCTATCAGTGGCGGAGCTAGGACGCCAGGCCAGGGTGGTCCAACTTAAAATTTCTCAGACCGGCGTTGCCTTCCGCCGTCCGCCGTCGTGTTCCCCAGGGGATGCGACGCCGTCGTGTTCCCTAGGGGATGCGAAGAGACAAAATCAACGAGCAAAGCAATCAGTGCACACACACTACAGCTTAAAGGCATGCATCTAATTACTTGCTAAAGGGCCTATTATGCCATCCAAATTCTTAAGGCTTCGTTTGGATGTCGATATTGGAGGGCTTGGTATTGAATTGGATCCAATACCAATTCAGTCTAGTTTTGGAAATGGTTCATAATACCAAAACGATTGTTTGGATGTATATGGAATTGCTAAATGGAATTCAAGGAAGCTTCAAATACCAATTCATGTTTGGATGTGTATAGAGTAGAATTTGGCATCCTCTTCCCTGGACTCCTCACCTGCGCCTCTGCCTCCCGCTCGGACGCATCGGCGAGGTCGCGAGGAAGATGAGAAGCAGGCCCGCAGCCACCAGCGATGGAGAAGGGAAGGGGCACGCCGTCGTGGGTGCCGCCGCCGGCGAGGGAGAAGAGATGGCGACCCATCGCCGCCGGCGACTAAGAAGGGAAGGGGCTATCGGAGCTCTCGCTGGACCGCGTGCTGGAGGAGCTCTCGCCGGCGTCGCTCGCCGCGATGGCGTGCGTGTGCGCCACGCTCAGAGACCGGTGCCCCGCCGGCGTGCTGTTGGAGCGCCACCTCCGCGCCAAGTGGGGCAGCGTTCTGGGCGCCGCCGCGCGGAAGGAGTGGGAGGCGGAGCTCGCCGTCCAGACCGCCCGCGCCAGCGCGCTGAGGCCGGCGCGTCGCGGTCGGAGCTGCGTGGACCTTCTCCTTGATCGCCTACCGCCGGCGAGGAAGAAGTGATGGGGTGAGCAGGAGGACCGTCGTCCGCGAGGAAGAGGAAGGGGCCGCAGCGGCAAGGAGGAGGAGGAAGGGGGCTGCGACCGTGAGGAAGGAGAAGAGGGGGCTGCTGGCGGTGGAGTTCCGGAGGCCGGTGGCGGAGTCCCGACGAAGAAGGCCGGCGGGCGGAGTTCGGGCGGCGGGGTCGGAGCAAATGAGGACGTGATGAGAGACGGAGAGAGGGATCGATGTGGGAGGGGGCAAGCGGCCGAGGACGATTCCGCCCAATACGGAGCTGGATGGCTCGGTATTGGGGGAACGGTGCGGTCACATAGCTGAATGCCGGCTCGATATTGTGTTAAGTTTCCAATTCTAATTCCGAGAGCACCCAAACAGCTGGTATTCAGGGCAGCTAATTCCAATTCCGAATTCCACCTTCCAATGCCAACATCCAAACGGGGGCTAAGGGGTATTGGCTTTGGCCCAAAATTCCAGGGTGGTTCCTGACCCAACTGGACCACCCTTTGCCTCCGCCGCTGCGTACCGGTGGAAGGGATAAGGGCATAAGGCTCAGCATATTTACGTTGAAGCCCTCCTAGTTGATATAAAAATGCATTACCGAGAATATCTGTTACACAATTTTATAGAAAAATCTACCAAAAAAACTAAGTTTCTCAATGTTTTACTAGAGCAATAACCTCCCAACGTATCGAGGGTCAACCACATCACCCTCTTAGCTATAAAACCGGATATTTAACCCCCTGGCCTTTGCTAAACCATTTAAATAACCCTCTAAGGTGGTTTTGGATAGTGGTTTTGCCATGTTGGCTCGCTCGGATGGATGGAGATGATGACGTGGATCAGCAAACATAAGGACTTCGCTTACTTGGTACAATAGTTGATCCCCTTATAGATATTAAGATTTTTTTTATTTTTTGGGACCCATAAAACTTACCACTAAAAAAAAATCATGCCACTCTGGCCTGACTGCTTACATGCGGAATCCATATATATTTTAGCATGCCTAAATCAGCATTTCGGTATACCTCGGTACGCCAACGGAGCAAAACCACTATCCAAAACCACAATCGGGGGTTCATTAAATGGTTTTGTAAAGGCCGGGGGGTGTTAAACAGCTAGTTTTATAGTTGGCGGGGTGATGTCGTCGACCCCTAATAGGTTGAGGGGTTATATACACTTTTTCCATAAATATTTCATAGCTGCAACACAAGTATTTATATGGCATATTTTTCTATCATATAGTTAAAATTGTGCTAAATGAAGTTCAATTATTAATAACATTATTTACTCAAATATATGGTTCATTGAATTATTATTTTTAATTTAATATTTTTACCCATTGCAACACACGGGAATATTTGCTAGTATAATAAACATATAAATAGTTAATAAGAAATAAAATTAAATTAAGTATATAAAATAATTGCACCAATAGATAAAGCAAAGTGATTAAAACTATATGATTAGCTATATTAAAATTAAATTAGCGAATTATACTGATATTGACTAAACTTAATCTTTACATATGGTTAGTAATATTAAATCTATTATGATTGTTAGTTAATACTTTTAAGAGTAAAGTTCATCAGCGGTCTTCTAACTTGTCGCGTTGTGTCATCCCTGTCCCTAAACTCATAAAATGGTCATACAACTCCTAAACTTAGCTTCGGATATCATCCCGGTCCCTAAATTATCAAATTACATATTCAACCCCCTAAACTTAGCCTAGAGTGTCACTCCTGTCCCTAAACTCATAAATATATATTTTCAGAGTATATTGACATATATTTAATGTGTATGCAAGCCCCTAAATTTATATTTTGGCACATATTTAACTCCAAAACTCTCATTATTATGTTGAAAAGAAATTTTAGCTAAATGAGGTCTCGATAGCCCTTAAGGGGTTAAATTTGGATTCTTTCCTACCCATTATGTTAACTACTCTAGTTTTTTAAATATATGTTATCTATTTCCTAAGCAATAAATAATGTTATGCCATCGATTCAACTATAAATATATCAAAACTGCATAGTTAATTATTGGAACTTCACAATTTATCATACATTTGGCCCCATCCTAGTAATATGTATAGACACAATTAAACAAAGCATTTTAGGGTCTAGCTTAACAACCAAAGCTAAGTTTAGGGAGTTCAATCTTCAATCTGCGAGTTCAGGGACTGGGATGACACCCGAAGCTAAGTTTGGGGAGTCAAATATGCAATTTACAAGTTCGAGGACCGGGATGATACAGCGTGACAAGTTAAAGGACCGGTGATGGACTTTACTCTAGCTTTAAATAGTTTTAATGAATATGGATATCACAAGTAATATCATTTGTTAATGAAGATATCTTTAGATAGCATCAAGGTATTTTATTCTAAACACATACAGATATTGTCAAATATGAATCTGGAACCATATTAAAATCAGGTATATCCATTTTAGTACCATATTCAGATACAAATATGGATATCCTCATTATGATTTATGCGGATACGGATTCAAATAATTCGGATATCTATTTTGGTAGTTCAGCCTTATGTACGCATGTGTTTGGGCACGATAGGTTGAAGATCTAGCGTACATCCTAAGGGAGCCAGGTGGATAAGAAAGAAGCGGGGTAGCACCAAATGATATGGGTGCAGAAGCCAGCGTTCGGTGCCCAATTATTTTTGACAAGTCAGACGCCTGTACGTACAAAGCATTTCTGACAGACTATGTGCACTTTGCCTATTAGGCCTGTATTTTAATAAAAAACGTTGTCTGTGACAATAGGAAAACTTTTAAAAGCTACATCAATTTTCATTGAAATTTAAAGTTGGCCATCAATGTTTACTCTCAACGTAGCTAGGCGATAAAATAACAACTTGCTTCCACACCCTTGGAGATCCATGTAAACCACAGAAATGTATGTTTCCTTTTTCTAATATAAGTATATGTTGACTGCGATGCGTCTATGGTAACTTCGGAAATCTAAGACCGGAGTGAGTGTGCATGTGTATAAGTATCTGCATTCGCACTATTTTTGGCAAACAAAAAAAAAGAAAAATAGCTAAGCTTTTTAGTCCATGCAGATTGGGATGCGCTAAGATTGAAAATGCTAATTTGAATTGAATCCTAAAAAGATTGCTGTAATCCTACTCTATACTGGTGCAGCTGCAAAAACTAGATCGAATACCGTACCATTTCAGATATTCTCACAGGCCTCAAGAATATATTTACCAGTCAAACTTGAAACACATCTGCCTCCCATTTAAAACATATAAAATTCACATTTAACATCTGGAGGAAATATTCTGCGTATCTTCTCATATGCCTCCTTTGTGGGGAGTGGTGTGAACTTAGTATGACGATTGATGACTACCTGTTTCAACACTGTTGTGCTGTATCTGCATAGTTGCTCTACAAGTTCCAATTCTTCATGAGAACGTGCATAAGAAGTGATTTCTACCTCTTCGAGTGAATTGAGTGCAATGTCATGAGTCCTGCAAATATCTTCAATGCGACAAGGGCAAGCTGACGGGCATGGATTCCCCTACAGATAAGAAAAGCAAATATCATTGTATAGTGAAGAATATGTTAAAAAATTCAACAAAGTTTGCTTTTCTGATGATATGTTCGGTTGGCCTTTTTAGAACCCAAACAGCTGATGAAGAAAAAACCACTAGCTAGACTACTGCTAGAGCATGGTCCTAACATTGGTCAAATTGTTTATACACAATATATTGAATAATAAACATTTTCTCTAGAAAAAACAGGATTACGAAACTCTCCATTCTCAAAAAGCTAGTAAAAGATTGCAATCAATCAAACCACTGAACTACTATAAGGACATTCCAGTAAAGGTGAAAAAAAGGCATAGAAATTACCGATGAATATTTGTCGAAATCAAGCAGTCGCACGGAAAACTTCCTTGTACTGCTGCAGCTCCTGAAGAGATGTAACATTCCTGTTGCGAAGCGGTGGTAATTCCACACTAAGGACATGCTCAAGGTGTCACACTTGGGCAGATTTTCCGTTTCATTCAGGAAGCTTTGGTACCCGGCCAACCCCTTTCATCAGTAACGTACACAAAAAGTGATCAGTTAACTATCATCAGAAAAATAGTTCGTTCTGAGGAACAATTCAATTCGTTGATAGAACACACACACCTCTGGAATGTTGATTTCCAGTATCAACTCCTCAACCTCATCGAACTGCCGCATCAGCGACGCCACCACAGATCTGTGACTGACCTGCAGCAGCCGGAGACGACGTCCAAGATCGGCGAACCGGTGGCGGCGAGGATCATAGCCATTGCCCTGCCAAACTAGCTTGGCAAGCTTCGGCGCCGAGATATAAGCCTCCTTGGCGTGAGACGACACGGCAAGCTCTTCCAGCCTTGGAGCCACGACCTCCAGCCTCTGTATGTTTCCGACATGGAATCCCATGGAACGCAGCGTGCCGGAGAGGATGGAGACGTCGTAGACATCGACGAGGACGAGGTGTAGCCTGAGCTCCCTCAGGCTAGGGCAACGCCTGGAGACAAGGGCTGTGAGCTCGCTGCCTTCCATGCAGCCCTCCAGGATCACCAGGGAGGTCAGGGATGTGAACGAGCCCGCCGCCGCCGGCCGCCGGAGACGGCAGAGACGGAGACGCCATGCTTGCTGGAGGCTGAGCGTGATCGTCTTGGCTGCGCCGTACGCCGGGAGCTCGAGCTCGGCTTGCCCTGTCTCGAGGAGCCACGTCGTCCTCGGCGGCGCGAGGAGGGAGAGCTCGGCCACGGCGCGCTCCGCGGAGAAGCGCAGCCACGGCGCGACGCGGCCGGCCGGGACGTGCGGGCAGTGGTGCCGCGACAGGGCGATGTCGAGGCGGGTGAGGGTTGGCGCGGCGTAGGCGGCGAGGGCGGCGTCGATGGTGTCCATGAACGAGGCCGCCGCCGGCGGCGGCGGAGGAGGCGCGTCGCCGGAGCCGTCGTGGAAGGTGAGGACGGGGAGGGTGGACCAGACGCGGCGCCAGCGGCGGGAGAGCGCGCAGGTGCGCGCGGCGGCGCGGGCGGAGCGGAGGCGGGCGAGGATGTCGTGCAGCAGCTCGTCGGGGAGCCCGCTGATCCGGTCCTCGCCGGAGCAGCGGCGGCGGCGGTCGTCGGCCATGATCAGCTGAAGGTTAGTGGAGCAGCTTCTGCAGTCGGGATCGATTAGTCGGGAAAAGAAAAGGTGTTTAAATTAGGGTTTTCTTTCTTCTTTTTTTTTTGGAAATTGATTAGCGTTTTCTAGCTTGGACGTACGGGGACGAATCGGAGTTGGGACTGAGTCACCGACATGAAAACTTAGCAGTTTCCGCGGGATTGGGTAGTGCCAGTGCACGTTCCGAAAAAAAAAACAAATAAGCAAAGAGGGAGATATGAGATGGGAAAAACTATTATATAGCATAAGATCGACTTGAGTGGAGTGCGTCCCGACTAACAGAGGAGTGTTTCACCTCTTGCGGAGAAATTAATAAATTAGGCATTTTCAGGGGCAAAGACTTAGCTAATCAAAATGCGTTAGTGAAGGATTGCCTCCCCTATAGTTAACTTGGCCCCCCTAAACATCAATCCTGGCTTCGCGCATTTTACATAGCCAATGTGAGAAAGTAATGAGTTGTGGCTCGTTTTAGAAAAAAAAGGTGCTATATGTACTACAAATTTTGCATAGTATCCCATGGTCAAGAATGTTCCCAGAAACTTTAAATAACTAGGTGGTACTCCGTGTGTTGCTGCGGAATTTATACAAAATTTGAAGATGCAATTTGAAAGTAGAAACACTAAAATGATTGCATTGCAATATTTTTTTTGTAAACAACAATGTAGAGGAAAACACATTCATTTTATTGAGAAAGAACTACTTAGAAATTTATAGCATGGTACTCGCAAAGACTAACACAATGCATACACGCAGAAAATCAGTAGAAGACATAAATTCATAATTCTAGTGGATGGTGATGTGGACAACTTGAGAAGATCTAGTGGATGGTGATGTGGACATCTTGCATGTTGAGAGAAATCAGCCATGACATATTAGTGGATACCAATTATATAAGTTTTATAGATCAGAATCTATGAAATATTTTGCAAAAACTACCTAATGCACTTGCATTACTGACACTAGTAGAAAACGAGACATTTGTCCCAGTCCCTTTAGTTCCGGGCGCATAGTAACAAAACAGTAGCAAAAACTATCTCACACAAAGCTTAAGGAATCGGAATCCTTCTACAAGTTTGAATTTGACCCCAATTTTTATTGATACCTTACTAGGGCCAAAATATATACCAAACGTAATCCTAGATCCCTTGGATATTCCACCTAATTTTTTCTCACTTGGGTATTTTAGTAATTTTACATGAATGTGTACTATTTCACTTTTGCTTCTTGGGTCACACACACGCCTGCGGTGGAGACCTTCGGCAGCATGTTCTATGTGTGCTTCCCATTGAGACAATCCTGCGAACCCAGCGCCAAATCTCTGGAGGTTCCCAGGCTCACTACTGACTTCCCATAGAGACAGCAAACAGAGCAGATTCCCACCGCCCCTTGGCACACCAGCTTGGCTCTCGGTGACCTATGCTCTTTTTACTCCCTGGACCGGCGTGTACACAGAACCAAACAAGGTTTCTTGCTTCGTACTGTAAACTGCTTGGAGGTGGCTGGCGAAGCAACCCCAATAGAGCGCTCCCAAAAACTCTATATAATTGGAACATATGGAACATTCTGCAATAAACTATCCAATGCACTTGCATTGAAAACTCTGATTCTAAACATTCAGCACTGATTCGGATATGTCTATAGAGCCAAAACATCCTCAAATTGATATGCCCAGGCCTAATAAACCCTCTGGTTTACAAGAATCGACGATCTCTGTCCCTGAGTTAATTTCATGAATGACATGAACCTAGTAGAAATGATGATGTCCATAATTACATGAAGATAAAGGAGATATGTTGATCTAACATGATGGTTATGCTTATGTTATCCAAAAGCACAAGCGTGTGTTGAGGATGTGAGACTGACTTTAAACTCTGGAGCATAACTTGATAATGGGCAATACGCCATAATCTGGACAGTATGAATGACATGGTCGTCATTCTTATACATGCAACATACAACATTATTTAGATAGAAGATCAAAGTCTAAAGACAACATCAGCAGTAAAGCCTTTTTTTTTAGTTTCAAGCAAGTTGGGAGTAGGCTAACAAATCAAAGTATAAAATTGAACTTCTGGAAAAGCCTTCTGTAATAGTCCTCCTTCAAACAGGTGCAAGCATGAAGAATTTCAATATTTTTCATGGCCCCCAAGTGTTCGGTCGAAACACACTCGCCTCCAATCCAGAAACACATAGAATTCTACTTTAACATCTGGACACCACATGCTATGGACCTTCTCATATACCTCCTTTGTTAGTGGAATAGCAGGGAATTCCATATAATTGATGACCAATTCCTTTAGGACTGGTACATTGCATCTGGATAGTTGCTCCACTAATTTTAATTCTTCACTGGAAGCTGTAAAGTTACTAATCTCTACTTCTTCAAGTGAACTGAGGGTGATATCATCAATCCTAGAACTCTCTGCCAAGCAACAACTACAAGACGGCGGGCAAGAAAATACCTGAAAATAAAATGCAATACACTGTATCAATGGAGAATATACATACAAAAAGAAAAGATCTATTTTACTATCTAGAGTAATTAACTCTGTCCACATGACCACCTCCCCCAAAAAAATTAGCCTCAATTTACTCCCTCTAACGATTAATTTACCCTTTGTATTTTTCATTTTTCCATGTACAAATTAAGTTTTATATTCAAAATTTAGTGGTGACTTAGAACATGGTGTGCTACATTAGAGAAATGTGTTTGGAATCTATCATGATTACTTTTTAGTCATTTTGTATCACTAGGATTGATCTAGTTTAAGTGTTCCAAATCTTTGAAAGTAACCATGCACAATACAAAATTTGAGTTTGAAACTCAACTTGTACACATAAAAATAAAAAGACAAATCTTGTTAGGGGACAATGAAAGGACCTTGATGTCACCTAGAGGGGGGTGAATAGGTGATTCTGCACTTAACAAAACTTTTTCACAAAATCAGTACTGAAACCGGACAGACCGGTTTCCCAAACTGGTCAGACCGGTTTCTGGCAGAAACACACAACTATGCAATTGACCTCCTCTACGAGTTCTAGCACAAACCAAACTTGATGTGTAGCTCTTGTAGATGATATCTAGCAGGTTTACTTAGTCCCTACACACACTTAGAGCACAACCAAGTAGATCGAAGCGGAAGTAAATGCAAATGCTAGAATTGAGCTTGTGAGGCAAACCAAATGAGAGACGCGATGATTTGTTTCCCGAAGTTCGGATTCACCGCTGCCACTAAGGCGGCCACCAAGGCACGATGAACCCTACGTCTCCGTTGAGGGCCTACGGAAGGCGGGCTTATCCACTCCAAGCCACTTTCCTCGGTTCCACTAACTTGTGACCCTTTTCCACGAAGGAGGCAAGGCCGGCCTATACAAACAATCCGTGGCTCACCACAAACACGGTAGCTCACCGGCGACGCCTAGCCGTCTAGGAGGCTTCACCTCCAAGAGTAACAAATGCTTCAAATAGATGCTAGACTTCACCGAAAGTGCTCAAGCTAAGGATATGCTCTTTGCTGCTGCAATTAGCTCTCTCAAGCTTTCTATAGCTCATACACATACATCCCTCAACCCAAATCCAAAGTTATGAACTAAATCAATCAACTCTCACAAAGAGAGGTTTGGGGAGAGCTTGCTGGTGCTTGGGAAGGCTCTAGGCATGCAAGGAAGGCAAAATGAACCAGCAGCCCTCAAAGGAGAGGGCCAAGGGGTATAAATACCCCAATCCCAAAAACTAGCCGTTATGAACAGAGGCAAACCGGTCAGACCGGTTTCCCAAACCGGTCAGACCGGTTTTTCAAACCAACTAGCCGTTATATCTGTCAGAGCCCCAAACTGGTCAGACCGGTTTCCCAAACCGGTCAGACCGGTTTGGGTCGAGTCTGCACACTTGAGTCCCAAAAGACTCCACTCTCAAGGCTATCTCACATGGGTTGATCTATGAGCACTTTTGATGTTGTCAAACAACTAATATTGCATCCCTCTTGATAGTACGACATTCCTAAACTCAAGATTAAAACAATAAATGAGATCTTCCAGTTGAGCTTCTATGTCTTGATTGTTGCCATACTTGATCGTTCTCATTTGAGGGCTCAAAACATTTCTTTCTTGCTGAGCAAAACCAACTTGAGCCAATGGCTTAGAATTCCCAAGTGTATCGACCAATTCATAGGCCATTCCAACATATAATCTAGAATGATTAGATGCATTGCATAGCTTCACTCGATAAGGCTTGATTAGTGCATAGGGACCAAACCATGATTCTAGTCTTCACCTTAGCAAAGTTCCTCGGCCACAAGACCAACTTGCCCTTCTCTTTGCTTAGTACCTGGACACCGTCATCTAGCTTAACCCCTCTCACCATATCTAGCCGCTTTGAGTTCCACTTTGTATTGCATCACCATGAATACCACATTGAATTCCATGTCTTCAACTAATTTAAGATATATCCAATATCATCTTCTATGTTGTCTTTGGTAAATAACTTGTCCATAAGCTTCCATGCACTTGAGACCATATACCAACCATAGAATCATGTCTCATTTTGAATGTAACCATTGCCATGGATTAAGCCCAAAGAAATCCCAATTTCTTCAATTATATTGTCCCAAAAGCCGCGGATCTGCTCGGCCACCACGCGGGAGGTCGGTCGCGTCACGTCGGAGGCTCCCCGCCGCGGGCCTGCCTCCCCTGCCCCGCGCCGCCCCTCTGCTCGCCGCGCCGGAGGCTCCCTGCTGCAGGCCCGCCTTCCCTGCCCCGCTGCTCGCCGCCGAATCCTCCTCGTCGCTGCTGCTCGCTGCGCCCCGCTCCCACCTCGCCCCGCGCCCCGCCTCGCGGTCGTCGGTGGCGGCCATGGCGAGCTCACTCGGCCCGGCAGGGCGGCAGCCATGGAGGAGCTCGGCCTGGGCCAAGCCATGGGGGAGCTCGACCCCAACGGCTTGGGGGGAGCTCGATCTCGGCCCGGCCATGGAGAGCTCGACCCCGGCTCGGCCATGGAGGAGCCCGCCTCCCCGCAGCTCCCCGCTTCGTCGGCGGCGGCGCCGCCGGCCGCGGTCCCCACCTCGGCGCCGACCGTCTCCCACGCGCGGTGATTTGGGTTGAGTTGAGAGAGACGCATATATGGCTATCCTCTTCCCCGCTATCCAAAATGGGTCTTCTCTTTGCCTAATGTGTTGGAGGGCGTTTTTTTGACTGGAGGACCCATTTTGGATATGGGTAAGCCTGTTGGGTCTCCTGTTGGAGACAGCCTGTCATTATTTGACGACTGCCTTTCCCACTTGTTTTTTTCTAATACATTGATTGGGAACATATGACGTGAAGAAGGTTTTAATTTGGCGGCATGTAGCTTCTTTTTTAACAAAGGAATTTGAGCAAATTGGGTAAAAAAACAAACATCGTCAAATGCGTGGCTTGGGCTTTGATGTTTGTGGTGGACCCGAAAAATACAATTCTAGTCCAGCCCAAGCATGAGGCCTGACCCAAGGCAAAGCATCGGTAGCTACAAATTCCAAAAGATTCATCCTCCCTCTTCCAGCTTAACTTTGCTTTTTTTATTTCTCAAAAAAAAGCTTAACTTTGCTTTTCTTTTTTGCATCGAGGTATATTCTCACAGTTTGATCTGTTTTTTTTTGTTTTTGTTCACACGCGCGCACCCTACCCTCTCTGAGTCACCTGGTAATTTTCCTTCCCAGTACTGCACCTCACTATCTCTCCGCTCATCGCGCCTCCTACTCCTTTTTAAGAGCAGCAATACAACAGGCAATATAAATTTAATGTAAATTATTAAAAGGAAAACTCTAAAGAGATTATTGTTTTCTACTCGTATTTTCAGTTTGAGCTTGGGCCTAATTTCACTTCGTGAGCCAAATGTTCTCTGTTTGTATTGAGCCATAATCCCACGGCCTGGTCTGTTTAAATTTATTTTTTTTCACATGCGTGCTACCTTTTCGAACTCACCTCGTCAATTTTTGCAAGTCACACCTCACTGTCAAACCGCTCGTCACGCCTCCTACTCCTTTCTAAAGGCAGGAATGCGAAATGCAATACAAATTTCTATATAAATTACTGAAGGGAAAATTCTAAAAAAAAGACTGTTTCGTTCTGGGCTTGGGTCTAATTTCACTTCATGGGGCCAAACATTCTCTATTTGCATTGAGGCATATTATCGTGGTCAAGCCTGTTTTTTTTTCACACGCACGCTGTCCTCTCCGATTCACCTCGTTGTTTTCCCGTGGCACACATACACACAAATCCAGCCCAGCCCACCCAAAATCCCGTGCCGACCTCACCGTCTCGCCGCTCATCGCGCCTCCTACTCCCTTTTAAAGACAGCAATGCAAAATACAATATAAATTTCTTGTTACCTTTCTCAAAACTCAAAAGAACCACCAGACACACATACACACAAATCCAGCCAAGCCCACCCAAATCATCATGTTACCTTTCTTTTCTTTTTTGGTCTAGTGGTCTCTGTTTCAGATCCTGGCTAACTATCTACTAGGTGTATGTCTAATACCTTTGCGTTTTTTTTCTTCTTTCATCTAATAAAACTAGCAAGGTGGCCCGCGTAAACAACACAGGTAGCTAGCTTTTTTATTTATGCTAACAATTTAGTGGGTTTTTACATGCTAATACATTTATCTGAATGATATTTTTCATTGACATTCTTTTTCTATATGGCTCAAACTCTTTTTTATCATCAGGCTATTTGACACAGAACATAAATCCACGATAAAATAAAGCACCTTATATACAACATAGTTTTTAGTATTTATTCAAGTACTATAACTTTGTATTGTCTCGTAACATAAATTTACATCACAGATTTTCAAATATGGTGATAAATTATTTTTTATGTTTTACACCAATACAGAGCTTTCTTATAGCAGCGTTCAAAATAATCACAACTACTATATCTACCCCTACTTCTACCGCTTATTTTTTTGTTCTCACGTTTTTTGTACTTTCCTTTTGCTTCCCTGCTTCCCCACACAATGTTGAAATTGAGCTGAATAATAGTGAACGATGAAATGTTCTATTCTCCTCACGACCGAAACAATCTTAACTCCAAATTTGAATACAAATTCTACATAATTTTGATTGATGCTCAATATTCTTCTAAAATCGACTTTGGCATGTAAGTGTACACAGAACCAAACAAAGTTTCTTGCTTCGTACTGTAAACTGCTTGGAGGTGGCCGGCGAAGAAACCCCAACAGAGTGCTCTCAAAAACACTATATAATTATTGGAACATATGGAACATTCTGCAATAAACTACCCAATGCACTTGCATTGAAAACTCTAATTCTAAACATTCAGCACTGGTTCGGATATGTTTATAGAGCCAAAACATCCTCGAATTGATATGCCCAAGCCTAATAAACCCTCTGGTTTACAAGAATCGACAATCTCTGTCCCTGAGTTAATTTCATGAATGACATGAACCTAGTAGAAAGCACTGGCGGAACTACGTGTAGGCGAAACGGGGTACTGCCCCCCCCCCCCCCCCCCCCTTGGTAATTGATTACATGTGTACATCATCTAGCTTGTTCTTTAACGTGTACAGCTAAGTTTCTCTATCATCTAGCTTGTTCGTTAAACTCTGGAGCATAACTTGATAATGGGCAATACGCCATAATCTGGACAGTATGAATGACATGGTCGTCATTCTTATACATGCAACATACAACATTTAGATAGAAGATCAAAGTCTAAAGACAACATCAGCAATAAAGCCTTTTTTTTAGTTTCAAGCAAGTTGGGAGTAGGCTAACAAATCAAAGTCTAAAATTGAACTTCTGGAAAAGCCTTCTGTAATAGTCCTCCTTCAAACAGGTGCAAGCATGAAGAATTTCAATATTTTTCATGGCCCCCCAAGTGTTCGGTCGAAACACACTCGCCTCCAATCCAGAAACACATAGAATTCTACTTTAACATCTGGACACCACATGCTATGGATCTTCTCATATACCTCCTTTGTTAGTGGAATAGCAGGGAATTCCATATAATTGATGACCAATTTCTTTAGGACTGGTGCATTGCATCTGGATAGTTGCTCCATAATTACATGAAGATAAAGGAGATATGTTGATCTAACATGATGGTTATGCTTATGTTATCCAAAAGCACAAGCGTGTGTTGAGGATGTGAGACTGACTTTAAACTCTGGAGCATAACTTGATAATGGGCAATACGCCATAATCTGGACAGTATGAATGACATGGTCGTCATTCTTATACTTGCAACATACAACATTTAGATAGAAGATCAAAGTCTAAAGACAACATCAGCAGTAAAGCCTTTTTTTTGTTTCAAGCAAGTTGGGAGTAGGCTAACAAATCAAAGTCTAAAATTGAACTTCTGGAAAAGCCTTCTGTAATAGTCCTCCTTCAAACAGATGCAAGCATGAAGAATTTCAATATTTTTCATGGCCCCCCAAGTGTTCGGTCGAAACACACTCGCCTCCAATCCAGAAACACATAGAATTCTACTTTAACATCTAGACACCACATGCTATGGACCTTCTCATATACCTCCTTTGTTAGTGGAATAGCAGGGAATTCCATATAATTGATGACCAATTTCTTTAGGACTGGTGCATTGCATCTGGATAGTTGCTCCACTAATTTTAATTCTTCACTGGAAGCTGTGAAGTTACTAATTTCTACTTCTTCAAGTGAACTGAGGGTGATATCATCAATCCTAGAACTCTCTGCCAAGCAACAACGACAAGACGGCGGGCAAGAAAATACCTGCAAATAAAATGCAATACACTGTATCAATGGAGAATATACATACAAAAAGAAAAGATCTATTTTACTATCTAGAGCAATTAACTTTGTCCACATGACCACCTCCCCCAAAAAAAATTAGCCTCAATTTACTTACTCAAACGATTAATTTACCCTTTGTATTTTTCATTTTTCCATGTACAAATTAAGTTTTACATTCAAAATTTGGCGGTGACTTAGAACATGGTGTACTACATTAGAGAAATGTGTTTGGAATCTATCATGATTACTTTTTAGTCATTTTGTACCACTAGGATTGATCTAGTTTAAGTGTTCCAAATCTTTGAAAATAACCATGCACAGTTCTAGCATAGGGCG
This sequence comes from Echinochloa phyllopogon, assembly GCA_033239725.1. Lineage (NCBI taxonomy): Eukaryota > Viridiplantae > Streptophyta > Magnoliopsida > Poales > Poaceae > Echinochloa > Echinochloa phyllopogon. The sequence continues at coordinate 32,135,116 of BTCW01000008.1, read as the reverse complement.
TTACAAAATTTGAGTTTGAAACTCAACTTGTACACATAAAAATAAAAAAGACAAATCTTGTTAGGGGACAATCAAAATATTTTTGGGTAGTAAATCGAGCATAAATATTACATTGTTCAGCAAGTCAAATGCACAAAGTGAATTATTTTGGGTAGTAAAATAGATTTCTTCCAATTAAAAAGTTAAACCACATTTTCTATCGATGTTGTGTTGGCTCTGCAGCATGCAAGGGCTGCACACCACTGACGACCCCTAACCCATGCAGTTTCCCTTGCCTTTATAACTAGATCAAGACAAAATTATAAAACAAAAGTCCAAACCAAGGCTACTTGCTTGAGATGAATACTAACATTTCAAATACACTCGGTAAAAACATTCATAACCCTAGCCACCCTTCAAGTAAAAACTGATTAGGAAATCCAACACTATTCTCTCAAACCAATAACAAGTGGAAAGTTGCAATCAACCAAACAAAAACAACTGAACGACTAAGATTCAGAAGAAACTCAGACATTACCGACAAGGGGTCAGAATAATTAATCAACTGCACCGAAAGCTTCCTTGTACTGTTGCAACCCCTCAAGAGATTCAGCAAGTATGGTGCCAAGGCATGGCATTGCCACGCTACGTATATTCTCAATATATTACACTTGGGCAGCCAATTTGTTTGATTCAAGAAGCTCTCGTACTCCACTGTTCCCTGTCATGAGTAGATATAAAACAATCACTGGATTGTCCAGAAAGCAATTCAATCATTATAAGGGAATTCGTTATTAATACCAACACACACCAATGGAATCAATGCTCGCAGTTTCAACTCATCAACTTCGTCGAACTGCCGCATCAAGGATGCGGCTGCAGAAATGTCACCAGTTTCTAGGAGCCGGAGGTGACGCCCAACATCGTCAAACTTGTGGTGCAGATGGTCATAAGCGGCGACACCGTCCCAAACCAATTCTGCAAGCTTAGGGGAAGAGATACGAGCCTCAATGGCATAATCCACCGACAGCTTTTCCAACCTTGGTGTGAGCACCTCCAGCCGCTGTGTGTCTATGACGAAGAACGACAGCGTGCGCAGCGAGTCAGAGACCACAGAAACGTCGGAGGCAGCTACCAGATTCAAGAAGAGGCTCAGGTCAAGGAGGCACGGGCAGTGCCTGCACACTAGGGCCGTGAGCTCGCTGCCCTCCATGCGGCCGGCTTGTATCGTCAGGGAGGTCAGCGCAGCGAACAAACCACCGGCTGGCTCGGGACGGAGCCGCCATGAATCTTGGAGGGTGAGGCTGATAGTTTTCGCTCCGGCGCACGCCGGGAGATCGAGCACCGACTCATCATCTTCCCCGGCGTCCACTCCCGGCGAGGGCGCGTAGAGATGGAGCTCACCCACCACGCGCCGCGAGGCGAAGCGCAGCCACGGCGCGGCGCGGCCGGCCGGGAGGGGGCGGCTGCCGGCGTCGAGCGGCATGATGTGGAGCAGCTCGAGCTCCGGGGCGGAGTGGGCGTCGACGGCGTCCGGGAGTGAGGCCGGCGCCGGCGGAGGGTCGTCGGAGCCGCCGAGGTGGAGCTCGGGCAGGTGAGCCCACACGTGGCGCCATCGGCGGGACAGCACGCTGGTGCGCGCGGCGGCGCGGGCGGAGCGGAGGCGGACGAGGACGGCGTGCAGAAGCTCGTCTGGGAGGCCGCTGATGCGGTCCTCGCCGGAGAAGCGGCGGCGGCGACGGCGGTCGTCGCCCATGACCCGCGGCGGATTTCAGGGATCGAAATCAGCTGAATTTTGGATTAGGGTTTGCGAGGTTGGGAAATGGGGACGACGCCGGAAGGCAAAACTTGACCATTGGGCTTTGGCATATGGGCTTTCGGCCCAGCCCAACCCAAGCAAGCCTGACTTGCTGAATGCTGAGGTTGTCCTCAAAAAAAAATGCTGAACGCTGAGGCCGTGGACTAATTTGAGGTTGACTCCTGACAGTCTCCATACAAGGACAGTGTAGTGAAGGCTGAAGGGTACGCATTTTTGAATTTCCAGTTGCAGAATTCTTACGTGTAAGATAATGAGCTGCATCTTGCTTTTTCATGGCTGCTATATGCCAATGAGGACTAATATTTCTGCGAAAAAAAAGAAGAAGAAGAATATTCAGTTAGCTCCAACAATCCCTGTAGTCATCTTTTCAAGCCAAGTTCAAGGCATGATTTTCCATATCAGACATTCAGACCATAACATACTTACTGCTAATCTACATATGTATGCATATGCATGCACAGAAAAACTCAAAAGCTTCTCTACTGCATCGGAGAAAGCTACATCTCGAGTTAATAATCCTCCGGCGACGGCACGGTTGCCCTGCAGCACGGGCAGGCACCGTGCGCGGCGAGCCACGGCAGCACGCAGCCGGGGTGGTACGAGTGCGAGCACGGCAGCGTCGCCGCCGCCGCCTCGCCCTTCCCCCGCACGTCCTCCAGGCAGACCGCGCAGAGCATGGGTGACGCCGCCTCCTCCGACGACGACGTCGTCGCCAGCCGCCGACGCCTTCTTCACCACCGCGGCAGCTGACGAGCCCGATCCCGGCACCACCTGATGACGCCGCCGCCGTATGTCCTGCAGCGCCGGCCCGCCGTCCTGGGGAAGCTGCCGCCATCGTCCTTGCCTGATGCCGGACGAAGCGAGGGCGCCGCCGCGCCGGCGCCAGTCGTGAGGTGAACTGCTGCTTAAGCCGGGGAGGGCAGAGGGCGCCGGCTCGGTCTGCCAGCGGTGGCGCTGGTCACCGGGGCCAAACTGCCTCTGGTCGAGCTCCAGCGCCGCCGCCGCGGTGTCGCTGCCGCGGCAGTGCATTCGGCGGCGGCGCGCGAGGCAGGTGATGGCAGCCAGCATCGGCATCGATTTGGTGAGGCAGGGCCGCAGGGGGGATGGACTGTGAAGAGGGCTAGACTTGATCACTTGGCTTAGTGCGGGCTTACCTAGGTGTTAGTGGCATTAAGCAAGCTTAAGGAGCTGCACCCATGACCCATGTCTATCCGTTGGGCATGTAAAGACACAAAAGCCAAGTAAAAAAATTGATGAAATTGGATAACACTGGGTTTACAAGAATTGATTGATGCATTGTTCATATCAAATGGACACAGGTACAAACACAAGCCCATTAAGCAGAGATAACCAGGCCTGACCTATTTCAAAACCACAAAATTATACAAATACAATATATTTGTTAGATCAAATAGTACACTTTTGTTTTGAATATTACAGCATTCTTGAAACGACATAACGCTAGGGATGCAATTGCTGCCAACTTTTAATTCTTTTGGGTTAATAGCCAACCCAAAATTTGGTAAAATAAATTATAATAACATGCCACATGATTTATATATTTAAAGGGAGAGAAATGAAGCCAGCTAATAATCACAGTTGGATACCCACTTGTATCCTTACATAAAGCTGTTGCAGTGTTAACAATCTAATATTTAGCTATGTCACTAGAGCTACGTCCAAAGACGTGTTTTGGTGGCTTAAGCGCAAGGGGTGTTACCAAGAGCATATGCGGAGCAGCTCCTAGATTGATATCCCGTTTGTTTTTCACAAAAAAACATTGGACAAAGCAAGGTAGTATTGATGAAAGTTGCTGCTGATTGAGGCAAACCACTGCAGCACATTCTATAAATCCATCACGAACCATGGAGATTTTCGTCACAATGCAAATTCTATACGATCATAGTAGACAAGGGGTGTGTTTAGTTCCCTTCTGGTCGAAAAGTCACATCGAACACTGTAGCGCACTGTATCATTTTCGTTTGTTTGTGGTAATTATTGTCCTACCATGACCTCTTAAAAGATTCGTCTCGTGGTGTACATCAAAACCATGCCACTAGTCTTTTTATTTATCCATGTTTAGTGCTCCATGCATGAGGAGAGAGATTTGATGTGATGTGATGTGACTTTTTGCATAGTGGAATTTTGGGGTGAAAGTTTGGAACTAAACACACCCAAGATCTTTTCCTTTTCACGATATGTACAGTCAGCGTTTATCTTGGATCCAAGTTTCCTAACCGCCTCATTTCAAATTTATCGTACACGTCATCATGAGTGCACGGCTCATGTTTGCTTTGCTCTTGTTATGTCATTATTTGACGACTGATTTTCCCACTTGTTTTTTCTAATACAATGATTGGGAACATCTGACGTGAAGAAGGTTTTAATTTGGCAGCATGAAGATTGTTTTTTTAAAGGAATTTAGTGTCTAGCAAATTGGGTTAAAAAAAACAAGGAAAAGTCTAAATTACTACCCTCAAGTACAAAGTCCAGATAACCCTCTAAAGTATGTTTTGTTTCATTTTACACCCACAATAATCTCAATCGGTCCAATCTACCCCTTCATAAAATTTGTCTTTTTTTATCTCTCCATGCACAAGTGGTATTTTAAAATAAAATTTTGTAGGATGATATATGACTTATGAGCACATAAAGTATTTTAAAAAATATAAAATGAACTTTTCATCAGTATTTTGAAACACTATGATATGTACTAATACATTAATGATATTAATATAAAATTTTATGAGAAATAATGATGAAAATTTCATATTATATTTTTGGAAAATACTTTATATGACCTTCTATCATCCCACAAAATTTGAACTTAAAACACCACTTATACGTGGAGAAAAAAAGGACAATTTGGCGAAGGGATAGATTGGACTGATTAAGGTAGTTGTGGGTGTAAAATGAACCAAAACATACTTTAGATGGTTATCCGAACTTTATCCATACTTCAAGGTAGTAATTTGAACTTACATCGTCAAATGCGGCGGCTTGGGCTTTGCTGTTTGTGGTCTTGTGGTGGACCCGAAAAAATACAATTCCAGCCCAGCCCAATCGTGATGGCCCTGACCCAAGGCAAAGCATCTGTAGCTACAAATTCCAAAAGATCCATCCTCAGGCGCATAGGTAAAGTTTCAAACACATATTGGAGCTCATGTCATTAGCATGGATTTGAATTGAAACAGAGTATTAGAAGCTCCTCTCCCAATGTTACCTACCCATGGATCTAGATATTCTCTCTGTGCTGCTGTACAAACAAGCCACTAAAAAAAACTGAAATAGCATATCTCTTTGTCAATGGCACACTAGCAGCTGCAGCCCGCGGGATGAACTGCCACGCCACTGAAAGGATCACAAGATGCCTAGAGGGGGGTGAATAGGATCTTCTTCAAAAACTGCACATAATTATCTCACAATCGGATTAGTTACCGGAACTTCCGGCACCCTATCAGATACTCCGGCTCAGATGACATGAGTATCTGGCAGGTTCCCAGAGTTTCCTATGACAGAAAAGAGTGAGCACGTGATGCAATGATTTCGAACGACTTAGCTGATTCCCTTTGAATAGAAAGGTGGGAAATCGTCCAAGGATTCTTTTCCACCTAAGGGCTGCACCACAAACTTCACACACGAGCAGATCGGAGCAAATCTATGAAAGTCAACTATGAACTAGCAAGAACACGATGAACAAGATGAACAAATATGAACTTAAAGAACAAGCACGACAACAAGAGACAAGTGATTTGTTTCCCGAAGTTCACTTCCCAAAAGAAGCTACGTCTCCATTGAGGTGCCTCCAACGAGACCGAGTTGAGCCACAACTCTACCCTCTCCCTAGGGCCCAAAAGCCAAGCTAGGGTTACTTACTATGATTTCCCCGAGGGGATGACTTTACAAACTTTCCGGGGCAAGCTCACACGAGTTGAGCGCTCGCCGGAGACGCCTAGCCATCTAGGAGCAAAAGCTCCAAGAGTAACAAACGCGGGTCGATGGCCGAGGATGCTTCAAATGCTCAAGAGATGGACTTCAAGCTCTCATACTCTCAAATCCGTGGACTCACTCAATCCCCCTTCTCAAATCTCACTTGGAGTAGCTCTAGGAGGTTGAGGGAGTGAAAGGGAAGCTCTAGAGTGTGTTTCTTGCGTGTGGTGTCGTCAGGCAAGTGAGGAGGGGTCGAAGGGGTATATATACTCGGCTCCCAAAATATAACCGTTATGCTGTCTGCGAGATCTGACCTGGATACTCCGACCCCTGGCCGGAATACCTTGCTCCAGAAATGAACGTGAAACTTGACTCTAATTCTGTACCAGGCCACTCCGGGACGACCCTGGAAACTCCGAGAACCCCCAAACCCAAAGGGGTACCCGGAATAAAAATGTTATGGCCCTGTCCCGGATATTCTTACTCCAGAAAAACAACAGGAATATAGTGTGTTCGTGAGTGCACTTGTGTCTCTCATAGGTACTTGGTTGGATCTCTTTGAGCATTAAAACATCCATGACTTGATCGACAAGCATCCCCCTTGATAGTACGGCATCCCTAACTCAAATTCAAAATGGAAAATAATTTAAATCGTTCATTCTCCATGCCATCCATCATGATCCATAGGGATACATCATCACATTTCAAATATGAATTTTATTACATTGTGACCTGTCCATGAACTCAATCAAACCATTAGCTCTTTGATTACATTTGTCATCATTCAACCAAAACCCGTCATCATTCAACCAAAACCCACCAGAGAGAGCCTAGATGCACTTTCAGCCACAAGCATAAATAAATAAACTGCACGTGGGTATCGACGGACGGCACCGGTGCCCGGCGGCTGTCCATCACCTGGAGGTTTTCGTCACAAGTTCTATATGACCATAGCTGGCCAGATCTTTTCTTCTATTCTCCATTCCACGATTTGTACGTACCGTCTGCATTTGTCTTGGACCCATGTGCCATGTTTCCTAGACAAAGACAGCTCATTTCAAATTCATCGTACTTCATCATGAGCCCATGGCTCGTGTTTGCTCTGCTCTTGTTTATGTCAACATTTGGCGCCTGCATTTTTCTAACGCTAAGACTTGAGGAATGGAATATTTGAAGTCAATTGACCAAGAAGATTTGACTTGTAGCTGTAGTTTGGTAAGCATCAAATTGTCGAACGGCTGATTGGGCTTGCTGTTTGTGGGCCAGAAAAATGTAATCATAGTCCAGCACAAAACATGAATTGGTTAAAAAAAATTTAAATTTCATATATACTTCAGAAAATAGAAAATTTTGTTTTTACCACTAACGAAACCTCAAATTTTAAATGCAGTCACTAACATTTTTCACTATGCATGCCTCATGTTTTTCTTTCCCTGACTTGTCAAAAATTTCTAAGATTGCTTCTACATACGTAAAATTCAAGCGCATATCACAGCTCCTGTAATTCACATGGATTCAAATAGCACAGAGCATCAGGAGCTAATATCTAGCTACTCTCCCAATGCTCGAACTACCCTGCCAATCTACGATTCTCTATGCTACAAACAAACCTGCAGCTAGCAGTGGCTGCAGCCTAAACAAATAAGCAAACAAACAACACGACGGGAAAAATTCTCTCTCCAAACTTCACTATTCACCTATTCCATCAAATCACATCAAACATCTCTCCTCATGTATGGAGCACTAAACGTGGGTAAATAAAAAAACTAGTTGCATGATTTTGATGTACACGACGAGACGAATCTTTTGAGCCTAGTTAGGTTATGATAGGATAATGTTTACCACAAACAAACGAAAAGTGATACAGTACGCTACAGTGTCCGATGTGACATTTTCACCTTCCCTTTTCACCCATTTTCAGGGAACTAAACACCCCCGAACCAAAAGAACTGAAACAGACCAGCTCTTGTCAGTTGCAGAACTGCAGTAGCAGCTGGCAGCTGCAGAGCCACGCCAGCAGCAGCTATACTACTGTACAGACTAGGCTAGGCGAGGGCGTCGACGGAGGGGACGAGCGCCCGGCAGCAAGGGCAGTCGGGGTGGATGGCGAGCCACGGGAGGACGCACTCCGAGTGGTACTTGTGCGAGCACGGCAGCCGCGTCACCCGCTGCCGCCGCTCCCGGACCTCCTCCAGGCACACCGCGCACACGTCCACCATCGACAGCGTCCTCGTCAGCTCCGCGCGCCGCCGGTTGCCGACCGGCGATGATGCCGATGCCGCCGGCGCCGCCACCATGGTCGTCACCGGGGTGGTGGGCGCCGGCGGCGGTGGCCAGAGCACGGCGCCGGCGCCGGGAGCCAGGTCCCCTCGCTCGGCCTGCTGCTGCGGCTGCGCCTGCTCCCGGCGATTCCGACGGCCGGCGATCGCGGCGGCTCGGCCCTCCCGCTCACCCATCAGTCGGCTCCACCTGCGTTGACAGATCGACAACAGAATGGCGCAAACTGTCAGATCATGATCATCAGGCAGTGATTGCTGATTAGCATGTGGTTTCGTCATTCTGGCATTTGGTTATTCCAGATAACGCATCAATGCATCATGCTAGAAGTGCTTCTTGTTAAAAAAAGAAAGAAAGAAAGGCCAGAAGTGCTTGGAGAAAAACAGAACACAGTGATGACTGAATGTTTGAACAATTCAGAAGACGCTATCAAGCCAGGAAGTTCAGTTGAAGTGCCGGCCTACAGGCAACAGCTCCGGTTACTACAGATTTTTCACAATTTGACATGGGGATGAGGCAGGGTAATCTAATCAAGGTTTTTATATTACCCCCCACGGCACCATGATTGCTGATTAACGTGATTGAAACAGATCGATTGAAGTGTTATAGATCTCATCACTTGGCGAGTAATAGCTATTAGGAGTAACATTTCTTTTGACTGAACCCTTTTTTTGTTGCCAGGATTCTTACTGAACCTTTTTGGGGTCACTGAACTTTTAACTGTTAAGCCACATGCTACACGTGCAAGATTCCATCTTTCGAGTAGTCCTCTGGAACGGGACGCGAGAAGATCGCGGGTAGGTACACGTACACTACCGTGTGATATGAGCATCCACAACCGTGTGGGTGTGGGCGCTGTTAATGAGTAGGCCGGAGTACCTCCAAGTGATCTGATCTGATCTGATCAGAGACAGCAACAGACAAAGAAGGAAGGCATGATTGCACTCTCTCTGTGATGGATCGATCTGGCATGGGAAGTTCCGCAAAGTCGGAGCCTCCGACGCCGCCATCAAACTGGCTCTTTTGGCCTATGTGCTGCTGTAATGACACTAACGAAATGAGCTCCTAGTTCAGCAACAGCTTAATTATCTAACAAGAACAATTCAGCCAAAACCAGGTGCGATGTCGCTCTCAGCAGGTTCACCTACTCTAAGCATCATGATTCTTACATGACCTGACCTAGCCAGGTGATTTGGTTAGTGCATGGTTGCATCCGACAAGCTTGCTGCCAACTGAATGCGTTTCCTTGTGCGGAATCGGCAAATGCGATCCTGCGCTTGGAAACCAAACCAATCATTTTCGCCTTTGTCCAATCGCTTGGATTTTGGCAGCGAGCACGTATCTTGAATAATTTTGCAATGGAAAAACAGGGGAGCGAGCAGTGGGGAGAACCAGAGCAGGGGTAGGGACAGGAGGTGTGGGGGCGCAAGTGCAACGCGACCGACCTGGACGGCGACGTCGTCGCCGGCGGCAGAGCGGCGGCGCGCAGCTTCTCCTCGAGCCGGATGCGCGCCGCCAGCGCGGGCCCCGCCACGCCCGCGGCCGCCCGGTGCGCGTAGTGGTGGTGGTGCTCCCCCGCGCCGCCCGCCGACGACGACGCCGACGGCGCGCCGGCGTCGCCGTGGTAGTGCACGCGCCGCCGCCGCGCGAGCTCCACGCCCGGAAGCATCCTTCCTTCCTCTTCCTCCTCCCCGGCGGCGTCTCCTCGATCGGCTGGGCTCGCGGCCTGGGTGGGCGCTGGCTGTGGCTGCCGGCCTGCCGCGTGCTCCTCCTCTCGATTGGCGGGCGGGCGCTTTGGGTTTGTGGTTGGGTGGTGAAGCAGCCGCGAAACTTCGTGGTGACGCTGCTGGCCCGGTCTGGTTATATACGGTTGCGGTGGAACGCGGGGAGGATGAGGAGGAGGTGGTGGCGCTGGCTCGGAGGTGGAAGACGGCGACGTGGCGCGGGTGCTGGGGGAAGCTGCGAGGAAAACGCGAGCCGGTTTCCAAAGCGTATATGCTCCCGCGGCGAGAATTACCAAACCGCCCTCCGACGCATGGGCCAACCGGACCGCCGGCCTGCCTGACACTCTGACAGTGACGGCGGAAAGGAGAAAAACGTTGGCAGGCACGTCGTTGATTAGCAAAACGTGTGTCAGAGGAAATGAAAGATCTAGGCCCAGTGTGGTAGAGCTCCAAAAACAGCTTCTAAAGCTATTTTTGCTGGAGCTGTATCAAATGATTGTGACGGTGAATCACTTTTAGGGGTTGGTTGTGAGAGGTGGAGCTGTTTTGTACATGGCACAAGTGAAGCTTGTGAGCTAAAAAATCAGCTCCTCCACTCCAACTCCAACTCCACCCTCATGTAGAGCTCTCCCAAAGGGGCCTTAAACTAGACAAGCTAATTTAGTTAATATGAACTAGCTAGGAAGAGCAGGGCGAATCTACTAGGGGGGCCAGGGCCCCTAAGATTAAGCATGAAGACTCTTACCCCTTGATTTTTCAGGTACTTAGCTCAAGTTGTAGCACAATCAAAACTCCTCTCCTAATCTTTTATGGGACTACCCTCGCTTTTTGCCCCTCTAAAAAAAAGTTTGATGGTGTTTCCAAGAGTTTAGTGGGCTTGTGAGATTTATGCTTACATCGATAACAGAGGGCGTCGAGGGAGTATATCTCTGGACTTGTATAAACTTGCTTTTTAGTCATTGAGACCACTTGATTTTGGCTTTCCTCTCATTCATTGGTGAAATGGTCAATAAAGTATTTTTCTAACAAGATATAGTTATGTGTTCATAAATAGTAAGACTAAGAAAATCACAGAGTGACCATGACTGCAACACCTGGATAAGAAGACCAAATTAGATGTAATTTTTATTGTTCTCTGTTTTTCTTAATATACAGATCAGATATGACATACCACGTCTTTATTTTGTTAGATTAAAATAGAGAAAGTATATTAAAAATAAATATATCTTTTAATATTTGGCCTTCTTGTTATTTACTTAAACGAACGTGGAATAAAGGCAGTTACAAAGTACAGAAATACTTTATTTGTGCCACAACACACCAATATGGTTAAACTTGACTTTCTCTTCTTCTTCTCTATCTCACCCCCCTCCCCCTCTTCTTTCTCCTCTTTTTCTTTTTTGTCTTCGCCAATGGCTGAAATTAATGCTTTTAACCATTCATGGTTCAAAAACACCACACACGTTAGATCTGCCCCTGGGTGGATGGGAAGTGTACTTTTAACCATTCATGGTTCAAAAACATCTACAATAACTCATAAATAGCTATTTTGAGATAAATCTTTAACTTGAACATGGCGTATTGTGAAACATGAGTATAATACAAAATCTCTCATCGCTAGGAGATCATGTTTTAGTCTCTCTTTCAACCACTCGTTATCCGGAACTCTAAGTTGGCTTTTGTATCATGGGATGTATATATAATATATGCATCACTTGCTATCAAACCTATAATCTTTGGAGTGCCCAAAATATTCCCTAAAAATAGTTACTGTTGAATAAACAATTCCGGTACCCCGGTCCAAATACACTGTGTAAGTGATCTTACATAAGTCTAGTGACGTAGCCATGCATGGTCGGTTCAAAGGTTGTGTTTAGTTTCCAAAATTCCACTATACAAAAAGTCACATCACATCACTACATGCATGTAGCATTAAATGTAGATAAATAAAAAACTAATTGCATAATTTTGATGTACACGACGAGACGAATCTTTTGAGCCTAGTTAGGTTATGGTAGGACAACAATTACCACAAACAAACGAAAAGTGCTACAGTGCGCTACAGTGTCCGCCGTGCCCTTTCTACCACCCATTTCATCGGATCTAAGCACAGCCAAAGTATCTGGCAACCAAGAAACAGTACTATATCTAGCTCGCTACCTGTAAGGACGTGTTAATCTAGATTTCTTCTCTAAAGTCGCCATTGGATAAAAAAAGGCTAAATTAATTCTCTGAATATTTTAATTTAAGCAGTTTTAATAAAAGACTGTTCACTCTTTATATTTAGCACAGATGTATACTTGGACCATGTATGTGACACAGTTGGGCGCACGCAGATATCTACGCCTAACGAGGGAATTTGAAACAAACTTCTGACCGAGATATGATTAGATTGGCTGCCTCCCCGTATCGGATACGGCCAGCCGCCATCGCGGTCCCGACGCGGCGACGTACGTATATCCGTATCCCGCTCGCAGGGGCAAAATGGTCTAAGCGCAAGGAAAGCGCGAAGCTTCCGCGGGCCCCGCGCCCGGTTTGTCATTCCGCGGGCCCCGCCAACAGGACAACGTACGCCACGGCGATCGCGAGCAAATAAAGCGGCCAAGCGAAAACCTTGACACCGTAGGTAAAACCGGGCGCCGCCGGTGATATACGGAGTACGTACCGAGAGGACCAGGACCCCGACGACGACGACGTTGATGATATCCTCTTCTGAAGCGAAAGTATTTGCCACGTGGAACTGTGAACACGCCATGGTTGTTTATTTGCTCTCTTTTTTGGTTTGTTTCTTGATCTCGTATACTATACGGCTGTAATTCTTTCGCTACCCATTGTTTTGATAAGGCTTGTAATTCTCCTTAATTAATTCAAGGTTGTGCAGTCGCGTTCAAGGTGGGGTCTGGTTTTGAGAAAAAATTAACACGTCCTCGATCGTGCTATAGGGAAGTTCGTTCCGAATGATACGTACGTGTACTGTACGCGGCGTTGATTGTCCAATGACGTTTTGGTATTGTTATATACAGGTTCTAGATACTTGACCCAAAGCGTACTACGTCACTGCTCACACTTTGAAGAGGTAGAGCCCTGGTGCCCAGGTTGATTGACTCGATTTGGTGATATGTAGACACGCTTCCGTGTATGTCTCACAAGATCGCTGTCACTTTGTCTCTCTCTCGTATCTCATCGTCTTTCCCTGACGGCGATGTACTATTGGCCGGCTTCCGTATTACTCCTGATATGACTTTTCTTAATAACGTACACTTACTGTTGAGATAGTGTTGTGGTAGATATATAATAGTACTCTTTTCGCATCTGTTGATTTTTCGTAACATTTAATCATTCATTTTATTCAAAAATTTATTATAAATAGACGAAATAATAAGTTATTTTTTTAAAAAATAAAGACAGGAGCACTGCCGATTCATTTAAGAAAAAGAAACAATTGTACATCACGCGTCGAAGCGAACATCACCACACATAAACAACGCACACAACAAAACACTACACCACCACCACCTGGGAGAAGAGTCAAAGTAAGCCGTCGCAACCCGCACCGTCGTCGCCAACGCTATGTCACAGCCAAAGCCATAACCCGCTGCAAGCTCAAGAGGCCACCTGACTCCTCCACCATGAGCTATCACCACAAGCTGCACACACACACGATCGTCGATCCCTCTGCTCTAACTTTGCTTCGACAGTACACTCCCGTCGCAGTACCAATGAAACCACCGATCCTGGCCACTCTGCGTGGGGGCCTCGCCACATACACCACCTCACTCCTCTACCAAGGACTCGGATATCTAAAACCGCTATGAGAGGACACCTCCGCCTAGCCATCATGGAGATCACAACAACACCAAGCGCACCAGCCCGAGGTTACACCCCCATAGGCCCTCTACGCCTCCCTGCCAGCATGGACCAAGCGCACCACCACAGCCGCAACGCCCGAGGCAACCACCCCAGGCCGACCACCACCACTGCCATCGGTCGAAATAATAAGTTATATTAAAGTATATTTTATAATAAAGTAAATTATAATTAAAATAAATATTATTTTAATTAATGGTCAAACATTTGTAATTGAAAGTCAATAGCATGCCAAACTATGGCTACCCATTCATGACAGTACAGTGCATGAGGTTTGGACGGCTTTAAGTGACAGCATGTATGCATGTCATTGTTGTCTGTACTTTGAAGAGACCTGATGAGAATGAGATTGCACCGTCTAAATATGCAAATACTTGTTAATGTTTTTTTCTTTCTCAAAGAAATGTGAGATTAGCATGTGCAGAATCTCCAATCAACTTTCTTCGATAAAATGAGTATGATACCATATGACGTATACAAAAACCAACCCAAAATTGAAAATGAACATCATCATGAGCAACAAGTGCAATTGAACACAGCCCAGAATGCTAGAATCCAATGTAGAAGGCCTCCAGCGGAGGGCCCACGAGAGGAAAACGAAAGCCCAGAACATCATCATTTCAGATGGGCCGCAACAGCCAACTTTTTCTTACAGCCTACCAGCGATACCAAAGCCCTGAGAAACGAAAGCAACTTCGCGAATTTTCCGTGGCACAACAATTTATTCACTCTTAATTGCCAGAAAAAATCACATATATGTTTTTTTGATAGGTTGGGAAGTAAGGTCATACCGGTCAAAGCAGAAGAAAGGAATATGCTCCCTATGTTTAATATAATTTTACAGAGGTATGAACACAAAATCATTTATTAGAGTTTTCATGGGTGTAATAAAAGATTTTTCTTTAGCCTAAGACCCATGGGAGCAGTTACGCAGTGTCCCTTGAAAGTGTTCACCAAAATCAAGATACTAGAGGTTTTGAAATTGTAATTTTTCTACTTTTTAATATGCCTCCAAAGGCCTAAGCCAGCTTTATATATAAAACATAAAGAAAATACTGGGATTACCAGTTTACAATAAAGCACAAATCCGCGAGCGGATCCAACACCAACCTGTCTGCAACGAGACCCTCAAGGTCACGAGCCAGAGACAGCGAGAGACTACTCTAGACTAAAAGCTAACAGGAAGGACCAGACCACCAACGGAGCCTATTGCTCCAACAAACAGACCATAGGAAGACCTCCAAACAACGCCTTCAGGAAGGCAAAGGCGCATGGCGCCAACGTCAGGTTTTCACCTCGGGGAGCTTCCACCGATCTCCATCGAGCATGAACCAAAGACAACGCCCTCAAGAGGGGAGTGTAACCACCGATGCCCGACCCTAAGAAGGGTCAGAGCTTACGCTCGAAGTTCATGCGCGACGAACCGAGAGACCCTGTTCCAACCTCACTCGCGTCCATCCACAGCCATCGCTTCGCAGCCACCGAAGTTTTCCACCAGACACCATATGCAACCAACAGCACCGCCCAACACCTTGGGGGAGATTTGGTTCTCTCGATGATACGCCAAATCTCATGTTGCCCCCCCGATGGGACGGCACCGGCCTGAACTAGTTGAGATTGAAACCATGAATCTAGTGGGAGATCTTGGTACCACAAAGGCGGCAGCTTCGTCGGCGACGTACAGATCGGAGGCGGCGTCACGACGAGTTGAAGCAGCAGGCAGTACCGCCCTCCATCTTCTCCCCCAGCCCCAAGGGTGAAGAGGACGCCGAGGGCAGGTCAGAACCAGGGAGATGCCCATCGCCGAACCAGAGCCGCCACCTCCGGACGCCGGCTGGGCTCCTCCCCGGTCGCGCCAGCGCCGGGTGGATGCGAGCCCGCGTGCCCAGGCCACCGGCCGCCGTCGAGCCCCGACGCCCAGGCCGCCAGACGCCGCCAGATCGGGCCCGCCAAGGCCCAAGTCGGGGAGGCGCCGCCGCCCCCGCCCGCAACGGATCCACGCTCAGGGGCGCCGGATCCGGGAGCGGAAGGGGCACATCGGCCGCCCGCACCGGCACCGGCCGCCGGAGCAACCTCCCTCGACGACGACGGCCGCGCCCGGCGTAGACGAGAGGAGGGGGGAGAGGCTGCCCCGCCGCCGCCGTCCTTGCGAGGCGCGCGGACTTCCGGCGTCCCGCTCGGGCGGCGGCGCGGCGGTGGGGAATCCGGAGGGGGCGGTGGGCCGGCGGCCGCCCGAGCCGCTCTCGCGGGAGCGGCACGGGGAGCGGGGTGACTAGCGCATATTGTTCCCCTTCTACTTTTTAATATGGTTAAAGGAATCCTTTCACTATCAAACTCCTCTACTTCTACGCTTATATTTGTATTTGTAATAAGTTGGTAATGTTGCAACGATGTTTCCTCTACTTTTCACCTATTGGAATGTTTGTATATAGCATATATCCATCGAACCAATTTAGAGACAACTCGTCCCACGTGGACATATTTCTGCTTCTAGAGTAAGTTTTATCTAATTACGGAGTAGTTGTTAGTGTGCATATTTATTGATTAATTCACTCATTAAATTCATAGTCATCGTCGAAATCTAGCCACGTATGGATCCGGCTGCAAGAAAATTGTATAATCTGCCTACACGTATGGTTCGGAAGCCGCTGGATGGCTCCTCGTGTGACCCTTTCCCTTTCCGGCCCTTTTCCAAACCCTTCCGTCGCAATCCATCCGCCGCTTCCATTCCTTCCGTAAAACCACGTATAAACCCCCCAACGGCGGCGGCGACGCGACACCTGTCTCCCTCCCTCTCTCTCCGTCCCCTCCTCTGCTCTCTCTCTAGCCGTTGCGTCGCTTCCGAATTCCGATCCCCCGGCCGGCGGGTTGCTTCAATTCGGGGCCTACCGGAGAGCGAGCGAGGCGAGGCGAGGCGAGGTGAATAGGCGATGGACGCTGCGGCGGGCGGCGGGGACGAGTGCCACGCGGCGCGGCAGGTGGTGGGCGCGGGCGGCGAGATGGACGCCGCCGCGATGGGGCGGTTCGCCGCCGCCGCGGGGCTCCCGGCGCGGGGCCTCTCCTACGCCGTCGTCTCCATCCTCGGGCCCCAGGGCAGCGGTACGTTTCGCCAGCCGCCTCCCCTCCCCCCTCCTCCTCCCCGTCACACCGTACAGCCCTCGCCCTCGTTCGGTTCGTGCCCGTCCAGTCCGCGGCCGTGGATGTGGATGCCGTGTTTAATTTCCGCTCGGGGATGGGGATTTCCGCAAGCTAGGTCCGTCCGTCTCGGCTGTTTCCGGTGATCACCGGCGAGGGATCGAGGATGCTGGGAGCAGCCGCGGGGATCTCAATTTCGGTTGCTTCCCCAGTTCCCCGTGAAGCCTTGCTGCTCTGTTTCTCGTCGTAGCAAGTTTTGTTCTGTTCTGTTCTGTTTCTTCTCTGCTCTGTTACTAAACTCAAAACCCCTGAGCTGACAGCTTCTCTGCTCCGCGGGCAGGGAAAAGCACCTTGCTCAACCATCTCTTCGGGACGAACTTCAGGGAAATGGATGCCTTGGCAGGAAGGTAAACAAACCAACCCACCGCGGTCGCTTCTGAACCGCGCGGCCGTGCCGAATTTCGTTACAGCGCGCGGAATCCTGGGTCATGGGTGCCGCTCCTTTTATGTTGCTTGATTGTTTGGTGACACAGGCACCAGACCACCAAGGGGATTTGGATCGCCAAGGCCGTCGGGATCGAGCCGTTCACCGTCGTGCTCGATCTGGAGGGGACTGACGGGAGGGAGAGAGGGCAGGTGAAAGTTTGCTTGCAGAAATGTTATTGAGCAGAGATTTTCTTTTACCCGGTTTCCATCATATTGTTTTTCATGTGCAACTGATGGAGGAACTGCACGTCGCTCTGCAGCATGTTCCTGTGTTCCTTGTACCTTACTGCTTAAGGATGTCCAGATTTTAAAGTAGCTGCTGTACTATGTACTGTTGCATTTAACCTGTCAAGAAGAAAATGTCAGCGTTTAGTAATTAGTGATGCCAGGCTTGATTCACATGCGTCGTCATTAGTGCCCTTGTTAACTTCGCTGTAATGATCTTCAGGACTAGCATGCTGTGAGTAAAGTCTCCGAAAAGATGCCGTGTTGGTGATTAATGCATTTGGTTGACTGGAGGCTGGAGCTGTACCCGTTCCTTTCCACGTTAATTACTAGTTTACCATCCTGTGCTGCTTTAATAGTGAATGTGAGCGACTCATTTGAGCATCCATTATTCAGTGTAATTAGAATAATCTCATTTGAATTAACCATACCTGTTCTCAGTGCTGAGTTATGATTTCCCTGCACTGCATCAACTTAAAATGTAGATACAGCCATTTGGTTTTCCATTTAACGTTTTTTTGCTGAAGTAATGCTCTAGCGTTGTCAGTTTACCACTCATGAGCTCCTAATTACTATTGTGTTGATAATGTTATTTATCACTTATCTACCATTCTGTGCTTTGTTCTGCAGGATGATACTGCTTTTGAGAAGCAGAGTGCTCTGTTTGCTCTTGCAGTTTCAGACATTGTTATGATAAACTTGTGAGTTACTATTTTACATATTACTTCTTTATTGAAAGTTAAATTTTTGTGAGAAAATATTTGTTTAATTGTTACATGATCTGTAGGTGGTGTCATGATATAGGACGAGAACATGCTGCAAACAGGCCTCTTTTGAGAACAGTATTTCAGGTGATAAAACAAAGGTATGTACAGTTCCAGAGACTGAAATCACACTTTCGTTTTCTATTTCTCCATTCTGATATTTTCAATTGGTTTGCCTTTTTGTGCTCTGTTTTTCGTGTCATTGAAGACTCCACTAGAGTACCTAACACAAGCTCTCAAGGACGATGTTCAGAAGGTTCCAATGTTTTATTACCTGCTGTTCTCCTTGTCATGTCACAATTCTCATTAATTGTTATCTTCTTCTACCAGATATGGGACACTGTTCAGAAACCAGAAGCCTACAAGGAAGCAGGGCTTAGTGAATTCTTTAATGTCAGTGCATCAGTTTTCTAAAAGTGAGGCTTTCATGCATCAACTCACTAATATTTTCTGCAATATAAAGGTGGAGGTCACTGCTCTGTCGAGTTATGAAGAGAAAGAAGAGCTATTTAAGGAGCAGGTACACTGGACATTCCATTTCTGTCTCTTTAATGTACCGTAATTCCCTTCTCTTCTCTAATGGTTCAATTGCATTGCATTTATTATGGAACCCTTGTCTTCAATGAAACTTATGATCTCAGATTTATGCATATCTTATTCCAATTTAATGATCCAGAAGACCTATTATACTATGTCACACATATATACTTTTCTTTCTTGCAGGTTGGACAACTAAGGCAGAGGTTTTATCATTCAATTTCACCAGGCGGTCTTGCAGCTGATAGAAGGGGTGTGGTGCCTGGTTCAGGTTTCTGTCTCAGTGCACTGCAGATTTGGAAAGTAATACGTGAAAATAAGGACCTCAACCTTCCTGCTCACAAGGTTTTGTGCCATTCTTTGCCATCAATGCTACAAAACTAAACAGTTATAATCATGTGTGTGGACATGCCAACACTCTATGTTTTAAATGTAATTCTTTTGTATGTTTCTCAGGTCATGGTTGCTACTGTTCGATGTGAAGAGATTGCAAATGAAAAGCTCAAACACTTTTTGTCCGATGAGGTGACATTGTTCTTATATTGTAGTTGTGTATTGTTTGTTTTATTGAACTGAATGGAGATTGATTATTCCATTCTGCAGGGTTGGTTGGAGCTAGATGCAGCTGTAAAATCTGGTCCGGTTCCTAGCTTTGGAACGAGGCTCAGTGCTGTTATTGACTCCTATCTATCCGAGTGAGTGATCTAACTAATTATCATCGTGGTGTTCCTCTTAGAAAATTAAGATAAGCACAGTAGATGTCATGAATCAGTGTGCTCAAAGCCTGAATTTGCTAGCTGACTACCTGCTGCAGTCCATTTTCATGAGACATAATGCATTTTCATGCTGTTTAGACATTTATAGTGTGTACTGTGTATATGGACACTAAGCAGTCTGACAGTCAATCAATTTAGTCACTAGTTTCCTTATAATCCCTTGCTTATTCTCTTTTGTTACTCCTATGATGCCCACATGTTAATGCTAGTACTAGGATAAAGTTCTCTATCCTTTTGAAATATTAACCTACAAAAACGAACATGCAAATTCTCAAACAAGTGGTGTAAGCAATACACAATACAGGGAAATAATGGATTGATTGATAAGAGTACAATGGGTGTACATATATAGGCAGGGAACCCTGGATGGCTTATAGATACATGGGAATCCCTGCCGTCTATCCTATCAGGGGGGCGGCGCACCATACCCATAAGGTCTGTGCCGCGGCCACACAGAGGGCCCAATGGGCCTCTAACCATTACCCTAAACCTCCTTGCTAACAAGTGCGAACATTAATGTTTTATATCTGAGGTGACTGACCATGTTTTAGTCCTGGATACACAAAAGCAAAATGCAGAGGTCTCGTGAATAGTTTTGGTTGGTGCGTGTAAGCTCATGTGACAAGTTATCATTATTGATTCTGCAGGTATAACATGGAAACCATGTATTTTGATGAAGGTGTTAGAACTGCTAAGCGGCTACAATTAGAATCTTCAATGCTAGATGTGTGTAACTCATTTCCAAATGACCAACTTCACCTCTGATTTGAGAAGATAGTTCATCCCAGCTGATGGTATCTGCTTCTTAGGATCAGTCAAGCTCAAGGACTATTGTCTCTGTTTGCTTACGAATTAGATGTTCATGATATTTTTCTCGCGTCAATTGTTATTCTCTAATATTTGAGTTATGTTCCAACCACTGTGATTCTAATGCAAACATCCCAGGCCTTTTAGTAGCTAGATTTTTTTCATGCGCTTCCAAGTCCTGTGCAATGATCAGGCCTTTTAGTAGCTAGATTTTTTTCATGCGCTTCCAAATCCTGTGCAATGATGAGTGGATGGTTCTAGCTACTATAAATGGGATATTTGCTGTTTTTAATTAATGAAAACTTTGAAAACTAGTGGATTGTTTTATCTTCCCTGCAACTGGCCTTTTTATCTCAAAATATCAAAATAAAAAACGTGTTTTGCAGCACACATATCCTGCTCTTGAGACAATGATAGAGCACCTCCATGTTGTGGCTCTCAACAAATTCAAAAGTGGTCTGGAACAGTCATTAGGGAGCAAAGAGGGATTTGCTGCATCAGTTCGTCATTGTGCTCAGGTTGCAATGGTAGAGTTTGATGCTGGACTGAAAGGTATGTGAACAACTGCCACTGGATGTCTTGGGAAGAGAATGCTAATCCATCTAGCTAAACAAGATATTCCTTAGTCAAATCTGATATGTTTCCATAAGGTTATCCTCAACAACTCATTGCACACTTCAGGCTTCAGAAAATTTTGCTTTCTGGGCTTATGGTGGACAGTACCGTTAGTGCAATCATAGGCTCCTACTCTTACCGTCTTGTGTGCCTTTCAGGAACAGATCCTTATATAATGGTCCATTTGAAACCCTACTACTTACTAGTAGATGTGACCATCACCTAGTGGGGATATTTGTGCTACACATTATTATGTGTCTTTCATCTTAATGAAACACGTGGTCAAGCACGTTATCGAAAAAGTACACATTATTATGTACGTTTTGTATTTGCCAATCTACAATTCAGTGATGCCAAGTCCTTGTTCCTTTCTATGCAGATGCAGCTGTAAAACATGTGGAGTGGGATGCTTCAAAAGTTAGGAATAAACTGCAAGAGCATATACAAGCTCATGTAGAATCTATTAGGAATGAAAAATTGGCTGAACTAAAAGCTAATTATGAGGTTACTTTCCTTGATCTTGCATGTTCTAAATGTCATGGTCATTGTCAGAACATTTCGTTCTTATCTTCTGACCTTTTGCCATTGCATATTGCAGAAGAACCTGTCAGACGCACTTGCTGGGCCTGTACAATCCATACTGGAAACTGGCAAGAGGGACTCCTGGGCATGTATTAGGAGACTATATAGGCGTGAGACTGAAAATGCTGCTCTTGCATTCTCAGCTTCCCTTTCTGAGTTTGACGTGGACCAAACAATTTCCAGTAAGATGGTCTCTGACTTAAGGGAACATGCAAGAAGTGTGGTGGAAATGAAAGCTAGAGAAGAAGCTGGAAATGTTCTGATGCGTATGAAAGAAAGGTACAATTTTCTTATTTTGTTATTTGATTGAAGGAAAATTAGAAAACATATATTGCAGTGTCAGTTTTCATGTCCTACTACTTTGAGTGTTCATATATTTTCTGCTAATATTGTTGGATTATTTGTAGGTTTTTCACTGTGTTGAGCCGTGATAGAGATTCAATGCCGAGGACATGGATAGGAGATGAAGATATCCGTGCAATCACTAGAGAAGCGTGCTTAGCAGTACTGATACTTGACATTTTTCTCATATATTGCACCACTCATGTTTCACTGATTTATAATGTTCATCTATAAGAAACATAATCTGCATCTCATGTTGCACTGCAGGCTTTAAAACTTATGTCAGTAATGGCAGCTATACGGTTGGATGATAAACCAGACAACATAAACCGGGCTCTGATTACTGCTCTTTTAGATGGTGGACCCCTTTCCCAGAAGAGGAGTGTCGAATTTACGTACGATCTACTTGCTTCAAGCACGTGGGAAGAGGTTTTGCTGCCTGCACTGCGCTTGAATATTTATGGTTTATTAGGATGAAATACAGTGTTAAATGTTTGGAATACTTTTTGAATTGTGCAGGTGTCACCAAAGGATACACTGATCACACCAGTGCAGTGTAAATCCATCTGGTGGCAATTCAAAGCAGAGACAGAGTATGCTGTTGCACAAGCAATGTCTATGCAGGTCTTTATTCAGCAGCCTCTCAACTGTCATCCTGTTTGGAGTTGGTGCTTGTATATGGTCCATGTTCACAGTTTTTGTTGGATAATTAACTTATGGAATTTATTTTCTTGGTTTCAGAATTGTGAACACTAATCCCTGATTTCGGTCATTTCACCAGTGCTTCTTTTTCCAAATTTAGTGTACTTTTGCTGGGTCATTTGTATCATGTGCACTTTGTTGAATTGTGGTTATGATAGTTCTATCTGAACACATATTGATTTTGCTGATCAAATTCTTCCAATCTGAATTCCTCCTGCCAGGAAGCACATAGGCGTAGCAAGAACTGGTTGCCACCTGCATGGACTGTTCTTCTCTTGGCAATACTGGGTTACAATGAATTTGTGTTTCTTCTGAGGTAATCATCTCGCAAAAATAATTTATTTATTTTCTTACCACTTTTGGTTAAGCAAGACTGCAGGACCGCTGCACTTCCAGAATGTAGATTTTATTGTTGGCATGTGTAACTAGAGTAATAATTTTCTTTTGCTGATGAACAGGAACCCACTGTACATTCTAGGGCTGTTTGTTGCCTTCGTGCTGTCATATGCCATATGGCTGCAATATGACATCACTGCTTATTTTCGACATGGCACGGTAAGAACATAAAAATTGCATTACACAGAAATTAGATCCCAAAGTTATTATACTATTATAATTTATAAAACAATGCTTCTGCTCCTTGAATTCCACACCTTCTTTTCTTTATCGAGCCATATAATGAATGCTCTTGTGTTTCCGTTTAATGTAGTCAGTGCCACAGAATGTTACTAGTTGTAGTTTCTCACTGATCTGAAAATGAGTGTCTGTCGATGTGCAGTTATCTGCTCTTCTTACCGTTTTATCAAGACTGCTCCCCACAATCATGGACATCATGACCGCGATCGTAAACATGAGCCACAGCAAGAAGCATTCCCCAAGCCGGTCTCGCCACCCACCGCTGCTCCATGCCCAGGGCTTCATGAACCAGACACGACCACAGGCTCAAGTGCAGTACCAGTCTCCTGACTCGCCATCCTCATCTTACTCATCCGTGGACTCGAACAGTGGTGATGAATCTTGAAGCTGTATGGAATATGGAGCATCCCTGTAGAGAAGCAGGCGAGTACATTAGATAGGCTTCAGGGGTAGTTTCTAGTTGAGAAGGAAACTCTCTCTCCCTCTCTCCCTCCTTTTCCTCCACTCTCCCGTTAACGAGGTCGAGTGCCAGCTTACCGCGGAGGATTAATGGGCAGTCAGGGTAGACCTTCTGGGGACGTGGATCCGGTGAATGACTAATAAGAAAGTGAGAGCACCCGGTTTTAATATTACGGTTCGATGGGAGATCCCGACCTGGGAGTCGGAACTCGGACCAGTATGGTAGCTGCATGGCGTTGATATCACTAGCTCGTACCAACTATACTATATAGTATCGATAGACGGGCCTCGTTGTGCTTAATTTGACTATGAATATGATGTGTAAATGTACTGTGAGATGAAAGCATAACTTGTGCCATGCAGAAAAACAGAGCATGGCCTGTGCAGGGTTGATGATAGTGGAGCACTCCTAGATTCTTGAGTAGTTCAACCAAAATATGCATAGAAATTACTGGAAGAGCCTGGGAGATTAACTAGACAGGTGTTGGCGCGATACGCTGCGCAAGTTGTATTGTGCATAAATAGATATGAACTGCAAATAGCAATAAGTTACAAAAACTTGTAGCATACAATTTTTTTCCGATAGCACAGAGGGTTTATACAATATTATACAGTTCGGCAGAATATAATAGGTAGTTGAAGCAGGCATCTGTCTACTAAAGAGGGTTCTTTCCTAGGTCGCTCGATATGTGACACTTCTAGTCTTCTACAAGCTTAGCATATTATGAGACTGTGATCAACTTCTGCGGCCGTATTAGTAAATGGCATTCAGTCACCTGTATATAGAATTGATATGCTATATTTGTTGGGCTAAATCTCTCCTTGGCAGGGACGATTTTTCTAGCATCAAATTTGCGGCGATGTATTGCACTAACAAAATCTGTATATTCAACTCAAAAGTTCAAACCTTAGTTACCAAGAAAAATCAATATTTTACACCAAGGAAATAAGGAATTTCCAAGTAAAAAAAACTTTAGCTCAAAAGTCATCTTCATCTCACATACTCCATTCGTTTCAAAATATAGGTCGTTTGACTGTTTTACCATAAGTTTGACCGCTTGTCTTATTCAAAAAATACGTAAGCCACCATATTAATAAAGTAAGCCACCATAAAAAATATGATAATTTGCACAAATTTTTAAATAAGATGAGCGGTTAAACTTGATGTGAAAAAAGTCAAACAACCTACATTTTAGAATGAAGGGTGATAAAAAGGAAATTGCCGGTTCAAGCTTTAGCAAGTATTTTTCCTCGAGGAAGATTAATCTTCTTGTGGCCGGCTAGCATGATGATCGCGGCTGCTGAACGATTTGTTGGCAGTCACAAGGTTGTGGATTTTGTGCATAGGGTTTTGCATTTACACGTCTAAGAAAGACGGTGGGCTCTTGTTGGTACGACTTGCGGCGGTCGAATGTAATGAAACTTGACAGATAGTGAATGTAATCTACTAAGCATTTTTCACCAAGTTAGGTCAGAGACTTCAGCAAACGCGAATTAAGCTTAGTTCAGCTAGTAAGGTCTTTTGTGGTGGAACTTTTTTATTATTTGTGAATGTTCACATTTTTTTAAATTTATTCATGGATTTAATGGTGTTGTTCTGACTAGTCACCTCTGTCAAGGTGCTCATAGAGATGTAGATGCGCGCGTGTGGTGAGCATTTCCATCTGCGTTATGTGATTAGTAATTAAGAGAAAGGAAAAGACAAAATGTTCTTGAGTGACGATGTGAGTGGATGTGATGAATGCTATGTGACTCGTAAGAAAAGGAAAAGATGAAATGTCCTATAGTGACATTGTGAGGGGGGATGTGATGAATGTAAAATTGCATTTTCTCATGTCATAAATCGGGTCAAATCTGACATTATCTTTCATAAATATATCATGTCGTTGCAAATACCCATCACCTACTCAATTTCACTGCAAAACCCCATTTAGAGCGTGCAAACTTAACGAAACCTAGGTACTATAGTTTCCACCGAGATAGAGGCACTACAGGCTGTGCTAGCATGGTCAAACCCGAGCATGTGTGCTTGCATTAGACTCATTTGCCATTTTGCATCGATTTTTTTATAAAATAGTGGAACTCAGTGGCTCAGTGCAATAAAGTTTAATCTCTGGAATTTTTTTTTAACGAACAACACTCGACGAGTGCGTTTCTATTAATATAGCAGAAAAAATACAAGACTACAGCCCCGACAGGCCATAGGCAGGAAACGAAAAAAAGAAAACAAACAACAAACTCGCCCGGTTGGATCGAGACATCTACATGGGTTACCGCTCAACTACACACGCTGACCGGTTGGATTGGGACATCAACACGGCCTCACACAACTCACAACGACAAAGGGACCAACACAGCCACGGCTTCCACCTACAACCGCACACCTGCGGGTATCGAACCACTGAAGCAAATCGGCACCGATAAAGAAGCCGGAGGGGCAGACACCACCACACCTAGAGGGTCATCGTTGTGCAGGACCGACCGTCGTCGTGCTGCTGCACCCAACCAACCGTCCGACGGCATGAAGCCACCGAGTCCGAAGCAACTCAATGCGGGGGTCCTCGCCACTTCCGCCGTCTCTCGCGTGCACGGGGACCTCCAACCCGCCGTTCAACACGCCTCGTTCTCGTGTGCAGGGGCCTCAACCCCGCCACACGGCACCATGCTCTGGACTCGTCTCAAGAATTGCCGTCGAGGAAGCAAGAAGAGGTGCCCCGTTCCCCGGGCACTGTCTCAGACCTCTAGACCACCGCCGTGGTTCGAATCATCACGTTGCTTTCCCCTCGCACAAGACACCGCCATCGAGTCAGAAAACCGAAGATGTCGCCCGCGCCGTCTTCCGACGTTGTTCTGCACCAGAAGAGTTCAGCCGTGCTGAACACCCCGCCGCGATCCGCTGCAGACCAAGTCGTCACCCGTTGTCGTTGCCGCAAGCGCCGTCCTTCAACGCTGCCCCGCATCGCACTTGAGGTTGCCATGCAACACCAGGTGCCGCTGAACGCTGCAAGCAGCCAACAACATCCGAATGAAGACCGTCGGCTCCCAACCGTAGAGCGGGTGTCTTGGCGTGAGGTAGACAACCCCCATGTTTGCATACCCTCCAACAGCTTTGTCACCCCCGGCCGGGGCAATCGCAGTAGCAGGTCGGCCGTGCCGCCGGGCGACCGTGTCTCTAGAGACGACGCCTCCAAGGAGGTCATGATGCCAACAGGCGCCGCCGTCGCTTGTCTAGGAGCTGGACCGGGTTTTCACCCTGAGACTCGTGCAATAGGTAAAGCGACGCCCGAAGGCGCCGCCGCCAAGGGCTTTCGCCCGGAGTATCGAGCCCCGCTGCACGCGTTCACCGTAGCCGACCGGGCCGACATCACTGCTACGGTCGTCCCAGCCAAAGGACGCCACTGTCAGAGCACCATACCAAGCCGCTGCCGAGCTATGTCCCCAAGCCGTTATCTTCACGGCGGCGCCGAGTCGCCGCCACCACAGCCTCTGCCGCATCTCGTCAGCCCCTCGCGTTCAGCACACGCGCGGCCTCCTGCCGCACCATCTCCACATTGGGGCCTGGCGCACCACCGCCTTGCACACGCCGCCTGCGCCCGCCGCTGCCCGCACGCCCACACCGCACCACGCGGCCACAGCTGCTGCCGCACCTCCACCCGTGCGCAGCCTCCTCGTCCCGCACGACTGCTGCTACCGTGTGTTGCACGCCAGGGAGAATCCCCACGGCCGGGCCGCACCACCGCGCGTAGACTCCACGCACCTCCTCCTCGCGCGGCCGGCCATCGCCTCCGCGGCCGCCCGCTCGCGTGCCCCTAGCCGCTCGCGGACCCGCGCCATGCCGCCTCGTTGTGCCTTCGGCAGCCGTCGCCGCTAGTCGTTCACGTAGGGCCGCCTGCCCCACGCGCTCCTGGCCAGCCTCGCGCCACACCCTGCGGCCCCTTGCTCGCGCCACGCCATGGCCGCCGCCGTTGCCCACGACCGGATCTTCGCTGCCACCTCCGACAGCCGCCGCCGGTGGCCGCCCAGGGCAACGGATCCGCCGCCGGCCGACGCCCCTGCCGCCATGTTTGACGCCCCGGAGCATGTACCGGGAGGGGGAGGGAGGAGGAGGAGCTGCCGAGAAGACAAGAAGACGCCCCGCTGTCGCCATCCTAGCGGGCCCATGGACTTCCGGGGCCCGCTCCGGGGACGACGAGGATGAGATGGGGTGGTTTCCGGTGGTGGTGGTTGAGCCGCTCGAGTCGCCCCCAGGGAGACAATAGTTTACAGAGGGCAATATTCGGATACGAAATGACTTGTGGGAGTTTTACGCATTTTACCCGTGACCGAATAAACCGCAGGAATATGCCGATCGAGAATGAACAAATTAAACAACCGCGCGTAAGAAGGAACAGAACGGGCGCAGCGCACGCAGCCCCCGTGTAGGTAGGGCTGCGGCGTGGTCCACAACACGACAGCCTTCACCCACTCCCCCTGCCTGCATGCCCCGGCGACCTGCGAACGCTCCAAGGCTCAAGCACTTCCCCCGCCGGGCCACCGGCCGGTCACGTGGGGCACGCACGGCGGCCGCGCCACGCCGCTCGCCGCGCCGCGCCACCTCGGCCGGGCCGTCGACGCAAGCTCACGCGAACTCACTGTCACCCACACCCAACCCACCCGGTGTGCTAGCCGCCAAGTCACACCGAACCCCCTCCCAGCCCGCGCCCGGCCGGCCGACGTGGTGTCGCCATGCGTGAGGACATGGTGAAGATGAGCAGGACGACGACGGCGCCATGGACATGGACGTGGATGACTCCGGGAGGGGATCGTGCAGGAGGCAGGTAGTGCGAGCGCCACGGCGACCCGGCCACCAGGCAGCGCTGCGTCGAGGCCTGCCAGCGCGCCGCCGGAAGGGGGAGCGCAGCGGCGGCAGCCGCGGCGGCCGGTGCGAAAGGATGTGGATGTGCCAGCGCCACAGTGAATGGCCAGCAGCGCGAGCGCCAGGAGGGCGGCAACGGCTGCCGCGACGACAACGACAGCGAGCAGGCGGACATGCAGCTACTGCGCCAACCGGTGTGAGACGAGACGAGGGTGCCACTGTGCCAGCAGAGCCAGCGCGGCGACCGGGAGAATAGATGCAGCGGCGGACCGGCGGTACGTGCGGCCGTGCGAGCGCCGGCTAGGAGGGCCGCCGCTGCCGCAGCGACGCCGTCGAGGTCGAGGAGGAGCGAGGAGGACAACGACCGCTGCAGCCAGCAGTGCCAGCAGTCCAGCACCACCGCGACCACGACAGCTATGAAGCAGCGATATGCATGCCGCCGCCACGGCGGCCGCCGCCATCCTCCGGGAGGTGTGACGACGCGCACGGCGTGGCGCAGCTGATGATAATTTAATAAGAAATAAAAAAGGGCGTATATATGTGTCACCGGCCGTCGCGTACCTACTTCAGGGACCGATCGGCCATCGACCGGGTACCGGGACCTATATGTGCGTCTTGATGCACGTAGAGACGTAGGAATAAAGAGCTAGCGGTGGCTGCATCCCATGGGCCATGGCGATGTCTCTCCGTATGAGCTAGATCGCCATGGCATCTCCGATCCGATTCTCCGTACGAGAGATCGAGCTGTTTGTCCGAGTATGCTTGTACTAATTGCACAAAAATGTTATGTGATGCGACGGACCCGGTGATACTGTTTGTCCAAGTATGATTCGATTGTACTAGTTGAACTAAAATATTGTGTCATTTGCGTCAATATTGAAGAGCATGGCAATGAATTGGATTCAATACCAAATCAACAATATTAAAATGGATCACAATTGGAACGACTGTGTGTTGTTTCGGTGAGACTCACATTTGTATTGTCCTTTTGAATCTCATAAGAAGTGCAGCTCTGTTCACGCCGGACTTCGGGCTCCACTCAGGAGGAAGAGAAGAAGGGGACAACACCCGAGAGGGAGAAGAGAGCCGCGGGCGCAAGGAAGATAGGGAGGGGGATGCGGACGTGAGGAAGAACGGAGAGGGGGTTATGTCCACGAGAAGAAGAGGAGGGGTCGCTGGACACGATGAAGAAGAGTAGGGGCTGTGGCTGCGAGGAAGAGGAGGAGGAGATGTGATGCTGGCCAGTGGCGTAGCTAGGAAAAAAAACTAGCTGGGGCAAACTTTTAATGATCGACTGAACCGAAATCAAGCACATTGCAATTCACATCGCATTAATGCATCTATACATTGCAATCGCACAATATTAAAGCAAAGTTGAGATATTACCTCAAATTTGTAGAAAAAATTGATGGTTCTTGCACTAATACATGGTAAAATGCAAAAAAAGGTAATAGATAGATGAACCTGTAAATTGGATAAAGACATCAATTAGCAAATAGCATGTAATAGTAAAGTGATCGCATGATTCAACTCAAGTGATGGTTAACAACTTAACATGATAAGAATATACATACCACTAGCAAAGTTCTAAGAACCTCTAGCTCTAGAGCGGCGTCTAGGGCTCTTTGGCAACTGTACTCTTCGATTTTTAGCTGGGGCAACTGCCCCAGCTTGCCCCAACGTGCATCCGCCCATGATGAGATGGTGCCGGACATAGGGAAGAAAGGATCACTGACCTTGTTTTAGCGACGATGCTCGGCAGTGTCGGTCTGTGGTGAAGTTTTAGCTGAGGAGGAGGAGAGTGAGCCGGTTCACCCCAATACGGAGGGCCAAGGCCTAGTTTTAGAGGAAAAGGTATTTAGCTTTGTGTGGATTCCACGGTATTGTAGTTCCAAAATCTATTCCCATTTCTGCAAACATCCAAATAGTTTATATTTATCGGATCCAATTCCAATTCTCAATTTTGCGCTCCAATACTGGCATCCAAATGGGGCGTGAGTAAATAAAGCACAAGAGTAAAAGGAAATAGTGTAGACATATGATACGTCATTATCTGGAAAATGATTAACATTCTTCAAATGATATTGTATAGTTTCTCCTTGCAAATGGATTTCTATCGCTAAACAAGCATCTATGACTTCATTGAATAAGCCAGAAAGCTGATGTAGAATTATGACTATCAGGCACACAATGTTAACTAGGCCAATAAGAAAGCTTCAAAACGGTAAGAGCATTTCAGTCCCAAATACATGTGTGTTTTTTTCGAACAGTTAAAATGAAAACCTTTGATACGCAGTATGTAGACTGAGAGATGGCTATGGATTCCGTCGAACATGAAGAAGACATAAGATCGTGTCATGTTGAAAAAAAGGCATTTCATCAAACACATGATGGTCGTGATTGAACGACTGTCAGACCTACCAAACAAAGCAGAGTACCTTATGAGGTAGAGTGGAAATGCACTTGCATGATATGCTTCCGACTAAAACAAGTGGCAACAAGAACTATTAATTAGTCTAATTAAATAGGTATAAATTTATGGGGAGCGAGGAAAGGGTGGATGTATGCAAGCTCGTTTTGACCTGATTTCATCAAAAACTTTGGGCCTGCATCGCACTAAGAGATGAAATAAGAACTTTGGGCGGAACTAAGAAAATTTGGTTCCACTAAGAGATGAAATAAGATGCTGGAGCGTACTTCACCACAGACGAAACTTTTCTTGATTGTCATTACATGCCTGCATCGTTTTTGTTGCATGCGAATGGAGGAAGAGACTTAGAAGGCATCTCGATCGGCGGGCCGGGCCTGGGTGCGAGGCCATGGCCCTCTACCTCACCCACCAATCATGCCGTGCATGTGTCATTAGCTAGCCGCCGCGCCGCGCGGTTGCTTTCACGGAAAACCGGCATGCCGTTTCCACCTCACCGCGCGTTGGCTGCAGCCCACAGTGCACAGGTCCTCACACCATCCGTCCATCAGTTTCCCCCCTCTCTCTATACAAGTGAAGGCATCTCTCTTCTCTCTTCTCTTGCCCCCTCCCCATTCCTCTCTCTCCCAGCGTCGGGAGGGATCAGAGGCTGCTACTGCATCGCCGTCCTGTTGTCCTTGCCGGTGTTTCGCTGCAGGTTTGGTTCATCGATCGCGCTGATTTTCATGGCCGAATATCTTTGCTTTGCTTGGGTTGATCCTAGCCTTTTCTTTTCGGTGGGGTCATCGATCCTTTATTTGTTATATACAGCTTAGCGGATGGAAGGATCCATGGACATGATCTCCAGCAACACTGCAGCATCTGCTCTCCACCGCAAGCAGGTAAAACTACCCCCATCGATTAACTCCTTGCTCACCGTTCCTTATTTTTCGAGATACTTTCTACCTTACTTCCGATCCATATACAGATCGATCATCCGTGTGAACTAGCTTCTTTGGGGTATGGTGAACTTGATTGGTTGATGATAGGTTCTTATTCTATTTATTTGTGCATCATGAATGAGCTGCTTTTTGTTCTTGGTCTTGATTGCAGCTAGGAGTAGAAGTGCACAACATGCATCATATTTAGCTAGCTGCAATATCTTTCTTCACCTCCCCAACTTAGAGTGCCCTAGCTAGGTAGCTGCTAGGAATTGAGGTGCACTTATAAATTGGACCGCCTACTATAGTACTGTATATATGCTTCATAAGGCAATAGCTAATTATATGATATATGGGGAAAGCTAAATTACACACAGAATTTCTTTGGAGGAGATCCCACTCCATTTTTAGGGTGTCAGGATCTCCACACTTTGTGCCCTATTCTTCTTTGCCTCGAGGGACATGCTGACGAGGTGTGGGTTCAGAGTAGGGGCCTCACTAGAGCCTAGGGAGCATGAAGGAAAAGCAGCCATGTGGGGCCCACATATAGATCTCACCACACAAATTTGCACAAAGTAACTGCTTGTTAGATGAGTCATCTTCAACAAATTTCAGTCAAACTTGCTAAAATTTTAAAGTGTGAATGCGAGATTTTAGTTTTAGGATCCGGCTTTTGACATGGGGCTTACATGTAGAATTTACCACACAAATCTGCACAAAGTAGTTGATCGTCATATTGAGTCATCTCTAACAAATTTTAGTCAAATTTGCTAGAATTTTATGGTGCAAACGTGAGGTTTTAATTTTAGGATCCGACTTTTCATATGGAGCCCCCATGTAGATCTCACCACATAAATTTGCACAAAGTAGCTTATCGTCATATTGAGTCATTTCCAATAAGTCTCAGTCAAATGTGCTAGAATTTTATGGTGTGAACGCGAGGTTTTAATTTTAGGGTTCAACTTTGTATCTAAGTCACACATATATCCTTAATAATTTTCTTAATATTGAAGTTTTGAATTAGTCAAACCAATTCCAAATTGGTTCAAACTGATTCAAACCATTATAGTAGCTAAACCAAATCGAACCAAATCATTATGTATCTCAAACTATTATCCAAACCAAACCAAGTTAATCCAATTAAAAAATTAAACCACATAAACTAGTTTGAAACCAAATCATTATCAGCTTGACCCGTTAGGTCACATGATTAGACATCCCAAAATTTATGACATGCCCAAATATTTGACCTACAGGGAGGATTGTGATCAATTGGGAGAAAAGAAATGGGGTGGAGAAATAGGCCATTAAACCACATGAATCGATAGTCATGACAGACCGAGAGAAAATGAGTGGGGTGACTAAATGATACGTTGGATCACGCAATGGCCTAAAATTTAGGACATACTTGTGAGAGGGTCGGGATCAGTTATAGGGAAATGTTTGAAATAAAGTGGGGTAGGGAACTGAGTTGTTTGATTACGTGTATTGATTGAGGGCCGAAGATCCGGGTGTATATAAGTTTGAAATAAACATATCCCATATTTTCTTGTTGCTGATAATCTAATTACTTTGTGCATCGCAATTTGATTGAATTTGCATTGGTCCGTGCAGGGTGAGGCGGTGATGGTGGCACCCCCTGCGCCTAGGGAGGACGCAGGAGCCAGGATCTTCAGGACCAAGCAGGCACGGCCGGTGGCGAGCATCATCGCCGCCGGCGAGCCCAAGCCGCGTCCACAGCAGGTGGAGGCGCTCAAGTGCCCGCGCTGCGACTCCACCAACACCAAGTTCTGCTACTACAACAACCACAGCACCACGCAGCCGCGCTACTTCTGCAAGGCCTGCCGCCGCTACTGGACGCAGGGCGGCGCCCTCCGCAACGTCCCCGTCGGCGGCGGCAGCCGCAAGAACAAGAAGACCCGCGCCTTGCTGGGCTCCGCCGGCGCCGGCGGCACCTCCTCCGCCGCGTCGTCGGCCGCCAGCTCCAGCTCCAACAACTCCAAGATCAACCTCACGCAGCTGATGATGATGACGATGCCGGCCGCTCTGACGGCGGCGCCGGCCACGGACTTCCCCAACGTGCTCCCGACGACGTTCATGTCGGGCGCCGGCGGTGGCGGGTTCGAGCTCCCCACCGCCATGGACATGGACCACCAGGTCCCCGGCCTACCCTTCACGCCATTGTTGCCGGCGGCGTCCAACAATGGCGGAGGCAGCGGCGGCGCTCAGCCGTTGTTCATGGACATGCTGGGAGGAGGGTCGTTCTTTAACAGCAGCACCACCAACAGCTTTGGCAGCAATGGGATGACACTGCCATTTCCACTGCTTCCATTTGGTGCTATGCCACCGATGCGTGGGCATGCCATGGATGCCTCAAGTAATAATCACCATGCCGCGGCGGCGACACAGCTGGCAGGGCACCTGCAGGGTGCTGATCAGGAAGTGAAGCCAATGGCTGGTGGTGGTGGGGTCCAGTGGTCACCATCATCACAGCATGGAAACCTCAACGATGGTGGCTTCGCTGAGTGATCGATTCTTCTTCCAGCATATGTGTGTTGGTGATTTTGCTGAACCAATATTATCCCCTGGGTACCTCAAAAATAAGAAACAATTGTCCTAGTGAGCTCTAGCATGCGCTTAGTGCGCGCAGGAGCGCGTCTCGTGCGCCAACGTTCCTGATGCTTGGGATGGCTGGCGTCGTGAAGGGAGCGTGGCGCGCTTTTCTTGGCCCGGTCGAGGCCGCATTTCCAATTGTAATAATTTGTTTGCTTTACATTCGAACTCAGTCAAGAGTCCAGAAAACCGCTGCATTTGCAGCACCATATCGTGTGTTCATGCATTTTTCTGCTGTGTTCCTGTTGTATATGACACCAAGTTCTTGAGCTCGCCGGCGACATGGATGACCAAGAAACAGTGGAGCATATGTAAGCTATTTGCGAAGCTTTAATTTGTTGTACAGCTGGTGATGAGCCCTCACGGCAACCGATGATCGATTGCAGCCACCCACATCCTCAGGAGCAGCAGCTAGCTCACTCACGTCGACGGTGTCATGTTCTACACATTCTGCAACCTATTACTTGCATCATTTTGGTCTACAGTTTGCATTTACATAAGCATTGGAGAGAACTGTGACATGTTTTTCCCATGAATATGTATAATTGTTCAGAGATGGGGAAAAATTAGAGATATCTTAAGGCGTCAAGCAATGGCCAAGGTAGGTGACTGGGAACACGTGAGAGTCTGAACGGATGGCGCCAACCGCCAATGACCTCCAGTTCAAACTTGAAAGGCTGGGCCGAGCCAACGAGGCCCATGATAAAATTAGGCCCCGGCGCGTAGTAGATCCCGGTCACTTACTTTTTCGGCTGCTACTTCTTTTCTGGTACTTCGCGGAGAAATGGCCCAAATTGCCACTAATCTTGCTGCAATCTCTGGAAAATAAATATGAATACATAAATGAAAGCCTGGTTTTTTTTGGAACTATAAATGAAAGCCTTGGCACTTTGCACTGGGTATAGTCCCTGGCTCCCTGCCCTCATGGAGATTAAGGATTATTACGAGCCTAGTGACAGCTTCGCAATCTTCTTAACCAACAAATAAGTGACGGCACATTTTTTGGGTTATCTTAAGCCAACCATTTTAATCTTTGGTTAAGAAATGGTGGACCTCGCGGCTGGAGCCACAAGATTAACTATATGTATTTTAGCCGTTCAATTATCAGCAATACAATGCTATTGAATTCTCCGGCCACGTTTGGGACAAAAATTACACGGGGAAGAGCAGGGGTGGATAACGGCTCGGCTCGGCTTGACTCCGAAAGACAATAAAAATATAAAACAATACTATCTTCGTTTTGAATTACTATTCGCGGTTAACTTTTTCTCGTAATGTTTGATCATTCGTCTTATTTAAAAGTGTTGCAAGTGTCATTTCTTTTATTGTGGTTTACTTTATCATCACATATACTTTAGATATGACTTATTATTTATATATTTAGATAAATTTTTTGAATAAAACGAATGGTCAAACGTCATAAGAAAAAGTCACAACGAATAGTAATTTAGAACCTAGGGAGTAGAAAGAAATATAAGCAACAAGTTTAGAACCAAGAAAGAATCGCTGATGCCGATTCCCACCAGAAGTAAAATCCCACTACTCCGAGCTTTCTGTTTTCACTTGCTTCGCGTAAGCCGTAAGCTATTGCTTGCTGAAGGTGTGCGCCTTCCGCAGAATATCCATGGTAACCAGTGGCGGAGTTGGAGATGGAAGCTACGTGGGGCTAATTTTCTCCTTCTTTCTCTTTTTCTTCCCCTTTCTTTTCTTTCCCTCTCCTTCATATATGGCTAGAAATTGTAGGGCTTCATAGACTCCATGGGTAGGGGGCTCCTGCCCCCTAGCCCGCTGCTGGCTCCGTCCCTGATTGTAACTAACCCAGCACACAGATACTAATGTTTTCTTTATATCCTTCTTAACTTTTCAGTTTCTACGTCATATATAATTTTTTCATATTTTTGTATTTTTGTTTTTTCGTTTCTCAATGCTCGATCTGTTTCATGGCCTATTCTCGGTCTGTTTCATGGCCTATTCCTCATATGTTCTCCATTTCCAAATAAGTCTTCAGCAATGCTAATTGTCTGTATTCCTCTTTGCCTCCGTGTGCCTTGTAATATTCATAATATTTTTTCTCATAATACAATAATACAAAACGCTTCCACATATTTGAAAAAATAATTTGATTTTGGAATACAATTTTTGTATTCAGTTTAAGTATTTGAAAAATGTATGAATGGATCTGTCTATTCTTTTGCTACATTTCATTATTATATATAATTCTAATTGTGCTTTGCAGATCACGTCTGGATAACAAAATAACTGAACCACCAAATTTCTGATAAACGTCGTCACTTTATTAAACACCACATCTCACTTACATAGCCTCTCTCAACCAGTACAATTGAAGAGGCTTACTTTGACAAACAGTGTCACCAGGCAGCAGGTCCCTTGTCACATCCACATCACACATACGGTACAAACAGCTCTCTCGTACGGAGAGCCATCGCCATACATGTATATCCGCCGCTCTTTATTCCTACGCCTCTACGTACACAGCGATCGAGACGTACACATATATACACGCACGTGCGTATATACAGGTGTATATACGAACGAAGCGAGCAGCGGTACTATACTAGGTCGATGACAGGTGGGTCCCTGCAGCGGAGCCACGTACGCCCCGGCCGGTGACACGTGGACCTTTTTATTATTCGCTGTGCGCCACGCCATGCGCGTCACACCACCTGGAGGATGGCGTCGGCGGCCACCGTCTCCCAGCTGCGGCCGCCGTGGCGGCGGCGGCACTCGCGCATGCACCGCTGCTTCTCGTCGTGGTCGCGGTGGTGCTGGCACTCCTGCGTGCAGTGGTGGTTGTCCTCTTCGTTGTCATCGGCGGCGGCGGCGTCGCGGCGGCGGCAGCCCTCCCGGCGCTCGCACTGGCGCACGCACCGCCGCTGCATCTGGCGGTCGCCGGCGTGTCGCTGCTGGCACCTGCTCTGGCACCGGTCGCTGCAGTAGCTGTCGTCCTCGCCGGCGCCGGTGTCGTCGTCGTCGCCGCGGCCCTGGTGGCGGCGGCACTCGCGCATGCACTGCTGCTTCCTGTCGGGGTCGCGGTGGTGCTGGCACCGCTGGCTGCAGCGGTCGTTGCCGTCGTCCTCCTCGGCCTCGTCGGCGTCGGCGGTGGCGTCGCGGCGGCGGGGGCAGCCCTCCTCGCGCTCGCACTTCCTCGCGCACCGGCGCTGCATCTCCCGGTCGCCGCGGTGGCGCTGCCGGCACATGCTCTGGCACCGGTCGGCGCAGTAGGTGTCCTTGCCGTCGCCGGCGTCGTCGCGGCCGCCCTCCTCCTGGCGCTCGCGCTGCTCACACTGCTGCAGGCACCGCTGCCTCGTCTGCCAGTCGCTGTGGCGCCGGCACTTCCTCTCGCACCGGCCGCCGCGGCTGCCCTCCTCGTCGGCGTCGCCGCCGCCGTGGCGGCGCTCCTCCTCTCGGCGGCGCTGGCAGGCCTCGACGCAGCGCTGCCTGGTGGCCGGGTCGCCGTGGCGCTCGCACTGCCTCCGGCACGGGCACGGGCACCGGTCGTCGACGTCCTCCTCCTGCTCGCGGCGGCGGCACTCCATCAGGCAGCGCTGCTTCCCCTGCCAGTCCCCGCGGTGGCGGCGCTCGCACCGCTCCCGGCACCTGTCGGCGCCCTCGCACGCGTCGACGGCGACGTCGTCGTCGCCGCCGCCACGACGGCGGCGGCACTGGCTGACGCACTCCTGGACCCGCCACGGCTCGTCCTCGTGGCGGCGCATGCACTGGCTCCGGCACGAGCCCCTGCCGGAGCCGTCCTCCTCGTCGGCGTCCTGCTCCTGCTCGCGGTGGCGTTGGCGGCAGTCGCGCTCGCACTCCTTCCGTTGGCGGGTGTCCTGGCCGTACTGCCACTGGCACCCCTTCCTGCACCACCGGAGATCCTCCTTGGGGTCCCGGTCGGCCGCCGCCGCCACCTCCGTCGCCACGTCCTCCTCCGCGCCGGCCGCCGTGGCCGCCACGGCCAGCAGGACCCCGGCGAGCAGGAGGAACGCCCACCACGCGCCGCCCCCACTACTACCCTTCCCCATGGCCGCGCCCTCGCCCCTAGCTGCTATCTACTAGTGCTAGCGACCGAGGAGTGGTGGGAATTGGGATGAGGATGAGATGGTGTGGTTGGCCATGGACGAGCACGGGGCGAGGTATTTATAGCGATCGATCACCGGTGGGCCGGGATCGACGTCGTACGCGGCGCGCGCAGGCGTACGTGTCTCGACGCCGCCGATGAACGGGAGGAGGACGACGGACGTGGCGAGGCGCATGGCGACGTGGCGCGCGCGGCGAGCGGGGCCGTGGGCGTGGGCGTGGCGCGGCGACACCACGTCGATCCCGCCTCGGCCGTGGGGGAGGAGGGGTTAGGTGTGACTTGGCGGGTAGCAGCTAGCGCGTGCGGAAGGGGTGGGTGATGGTGGATGACAGTGAGAGTGAGAGTGGGAGTGGGAGTGCGAGTGAGCTTGCGTCGACGGCCGAGGTGGCGTGGCGAGCGGCCGCGGTGCTCCACGTGACCGGGGGGCGGGGAGTGCTGGCCTCTCCCTGCTTGGGACTTTGGAGTGTTCGCAGGTTGCCGGGCGGTGGGGTAGGTGAAGGCTGTCGTTTTGGGGAGGCCAGGCATGGATATGCATCGGATGAGCATCGCCTGCACACTGACGCATGGGGACTGCGGCCGTTCCGTGATGCTACCAGTCGGCTCGTCGCGCGCGCGCGTCGCCAGCAGCTCATCCTCACTGCGGGTCTACATGCACGTACACTCGACACCCTTTCCAGTCCCCACCGCGGGTTCATTCCGTCGATCTTAAGGTAACACAAACCCAACCTTGGCTTCACTAGATTACAGGGACACATGTGTAGTTTT
This sequence comes from Echinochloa phyllopogon, assembly GCA_033239725.1. Classification (NCBI taxonomy): domain Eukaryota; kingdom Viridiplantae; phylum Streptophyta; class Magnoliopsida; order Poales; family Poaceae; genus Echinochloa; species Echinochloa phyllopogon. Next base: position 32,095,777 of record BTCW01000008.1, on the reverse strand, counting down.
TTCACGATAATGTTATTAATTTATTAGTGTCGCTCTTTCACGTTAATAAAAACTGAATGGGTTCGTGTATACGGCTTCTATCAGTATAAATTTACATCCATACGACGTTCAAGAGAGAGATGCGGCCATTTAGTATCGGTCGCCGCAACCGGTACTAAACGGGGCAGGTTAGTACCGGTCTAGAACTAGAACCCGTACTAAACAACTTTTGTCTCAAAAAAAATAGAAAAAATTCAATTAGATCAACACACTCAAGCAATTTAACATGAATTCAATTGAGATTCAACAAGAATTTAACAGAAAATCACTAGATTCAACAGGAATACAAGTCTTGGAAACAAGTCGTCCTCCTGCTCCCGCCGGTTGCCGGCCCCCAAGCGCGCGCCGCCGCCCTGCCCCCACGCGCCGCCGCCGGGCCTCCTGCTCCCGCCGGCCGCCTGCGCCGCCCCGCGCGGGCCGCCTGCTCCCGCGCGCCCACCTGCACCGCCCCGCCGGGCCCCGTGTTCCCGCCACGCGCCCGCCCACGCCGCTCGCACCAAGGCCAGGGCCGCCACTCGCCGCCCACCTGCTTGATTGGATTCAGCTTGGATATAAGAGAATGAACGAAAGGAAAGAGATAGAGAGGAAAGAAGAGATGAGATCGAGAAGGGGGGAGAAGGGAAGATAAAGGTGAGCTCTGGCCGGTCGTTAATTAGATTTTTTTCTGGGGTCACATTAGTACCGGGTAGAGCCTCCACCCAATACTAATGTGCTCCTTTTTTTACAGGGTGTAGAGATGGAAAAACACAGTGGGTATGTTTGTTGCCATATGTAACCACTATCCAATCAAACATGTTAGGCTTGAATATAGTATCGAATGATTCCGGATCACCTGGTGATACAAACCAAACAAGCCATTAATATATATTATATGTAAACATGATTTGCTATGTCAATTTGGTTTATAGATCATTATTTGTCAATATGTATTACTACTTGACTTCTCTTTGTAAGTTTTTCAGCTTTGTTGAGGAAGAGTTTCGGCATCTTTTCTTTCTATGCCCCTTTAGTGATGCTTGCTGGACTTTTTTAGGGATTCAATGGAAATTCTCTTTGGGGTTTCAGCAGATGATGCTACAGGACAGGCTGAGATTTCAGTCGATAATCTTCAGAGAAGTTTTTATCATTGGTTGTTGGGCTATTTGGTGCCACCGTAATGAGATTATTTTTGATAATGACTCTCTTTCTTTCTCAAGTCGGAGAGGCCTTTTCATCAAGGAGCTGAAAACGGTTACCCTACAGGCCAAACCGTAGATTAGTGATAAGATCAACATTTGATTGAGTAGTCTATTGTAAATTTCTCTTTTTCTTTGGGCCTTGGGCCTTGTACACCGTAAATATTTTGTTATATTTATAAAAAATAGGGGTATGGGCCTCTGATTTCCGTGAAAAAAGATTTTTAGCTTTGTTCTTTCCCGTTTGGATGTTGGCATTCGGACTTAGAATTTGGCATTGGTATTGGGCAGCCTCTAATTCCATTGTTTGGATGGCCTAGATATTTGCTCACGAAATTGCGTTACAATGCCACGACGCTTTTGGCCCCGCAGGCGCGAGCCCGCTGACGGTACCGAGGTCTCCCACTCTGAATTCAGCGGAATCGCCCGCTCCCCCGCTTTTTCTCCGTGGGACGTCCTTCTCCGCGTACCCCTTCGTCCTTCCTCGTCAAAAAACAGAAGGACGGCGCCTCTGGAGGAGAACCACCGGGAGGCGGCTGCTGGAGGACGGCTCCGCCGCAGGTTCCGTCTCTCGCCTTCCTCCTCCCTTGTCCTCTCGCATCTCTAGCCATACTCTGCCATCTCCCTTTCCCCCGCCGGTCCACCCTGCCCTCAATCTTCCTGCTTCCCCCACCTCCTCATGCATGACTCCTACAAGCTGTGCATCGGTGGCATCCTCCTTGCCTACTTGTGCAATCCCTCATACGTGCAGACCTATGATGCCTCCCAATAGCCCATCCCTCGTATCTTCCTCTCAATTTTAGCACACACAGAAACCCTAACCCTAACCCTCTCTCGCCTGCATTTTTTTTTCAGGTTGCTTCTCTGCTGCTGGTTGCTGTTCAAGGCAAAACTGAAGGTATGCGTTCTCTAGTTGATGTGGAGTTGTTGTAATATTTTGTAATATGGGTTCAAGGCAAAACTGAAGGCAAAGCTGAAGTTTCTTCTATTATTTTGTAATATTATCATGTTTTTTGTGTAAAGTAATATATATAATCATCCAATAAATATGCAAGCTGTGAAATATAGATTGCAATGTATTTACACCATTGTAGACAACCCACACTACAATTCCACGTTTGTACATCCAAACATCAATTGGAATTGGTTCTTTCCTTTGATTTCAGCTGTCAACTACTTGCACATCCAAACAATGGTATTGATATTGGAGGTCATTTTCAATTCCCCTCAGCATTGGTATTCTAGGCCAATTCAATGCCAAGATCTTCAATATCTACTTACAAACGAAGCCTCAAACTTTTGTTTAGGTTTTGTTTGGAAAATGAAGTGTTGAAGAGTATTGAGAGGATTGAAAAAGATTAAGAAAGATTTTGACTTAAAAGAAGAGATTGTCCCACTTCAAATCACTCTAATCCACTTTAATACTTCATTTTTCAAACAAAGTCGTTAATGAAAGACTGGAAACGCTCCACGCTCATCCTATCATCTTGCTCTGGTTGATGACTTTCACAGGGTCAGCCGGTCACCAATCCACCACCAACGGCTAATCAATCTGGGGCATCCAATATCCAATCGGACGGCTGAAATAAACGCTAGCCGGCAAGGCAGCAACCACGACCTCCCAATGGAGGCGCGCGCGTGCCCCCGCCACCTGCGCCAACTCCGCGCCGCCCTCCTCCGCCGCGGCCACCCCATCCCGTCACCGCCGGCGGCGCACCCGGACCCCGAACGGGCCCACCTCGCCGCGATCCGAGCCGCCGCGGCCTCCGCCCCCTTCCTCGCGCTCGCGGCCTGCGCGTGCCTCCGCCGCGCCGGTCTGCCCCCGCCGGGGCCGCGCGCGCTCCCCGCCCTGCTCCGCTCCGCCGCTCGCTGCGATGGGGCCGGCGCGTACGTTGCGGGCGCGCACGCGGTGGTTGCCAGGGTCGGGGCGCTGGGCGACGGGTTCGTCGGGACCGCGCTGGTCGGCGCGTACGCGGCGTGCGGGCGCGCGGGGGACGCGCGGAGGGTGTTCGACGGGATGCCCGTAAGGGACGTCGTCGCCTGGGGTGTCATGCTTGATAGGTAACGCCCGCTTTGATCAACACCTCTTTTTTTTTCTGTACGGTTGTTTGAGATCAAAGATGGATTCTTACTTCTTTTGGTCGGTCCGCCCAATGCACTTGCTGCACAGTTTAGCATTTTCTGTATTTTGCATGAAACTGCATGTGTGAAAAAGGGAATAGGGCAAGAACCTTATTTTCTTCCTCCCTGGTGGCCATAATTCTTTATTGGAGCAAGGAGCAGCAAGCATGTTCTACGGTTTGGAACACATTCGATCAGATTAGATACACATTGGTTGGAAAATTGTAGTCAGGCTCTCTGTCTTGACAGTAATGTAGTAATGCCTCAAATCATTTATGAAAGTTGCATCAGTTGTTAAAATTTTCTATGTTTTTGAACAAAACTTGGGAAGCAGCAAGGTGATGCGCTTAAAAGGATCTTCTTCTAAGAAAGTAGAATAAACTTTGTCTGGTATCCATATGAGTTAAATACTTGAGGAATGGCTTATCATGGTCCAATATTTTTGTTTCATAAAAGATCTCTATTTAGCATGCTGCAAACATGAACTCTAGGTACTTTCAGATAATATAATTCCTTGTAATGTACCCATCCTTTTACATAGTTCAGAAAAATAAATTAAGTAAATATCCATTTAGGCTCCATTTTGCATGCCACATGGCAATTGCACTTTTTACCACACTCTGTTATAGACCTTTTTAATATCATTTGACAGTTATTGTCAGACTCGGAACTACAAAGCAGCTTTGCTTCTGTTTGCTGAGATGAAGAGATCTGGAGTTGTTCCTGATCAGTTGATCATTGCTACTGCTCTATCAGCTTGTGGGCATATAGGACATTGGAGAACTGGCAAAGCCATCCACTCATATATGTTGGTGTCAGACATTCTTATCAATCCTCACCTCAGCAGTGCTCTTATAAACTTGTATGCTAACTGTGCCCAAATGGATATGGCAGAAAAGCTATACTATGGGATGCTGAGGAAGGATTTGGTATCATCAACTGCCATGGTTTTTGGATATGCTAAGAACAGAAAAGTTGAGGTTGCTCGCTCTATATTCAATGGAATGCCAGAGAAGGATGTGGTGTCATGGAGTGCTATGATATCAGGATATGCTGAAAGTAACCAACCTAATGAAGCATTGCGTTTATTCAATGATATGCAAGAACATGGTGTCAGGCCTGATGAAGTTACTGTGTTAAGTGCCATATCTGCATGTGCCAATTTAGGTTCCCTTGATAAAGCCAGATGGGTCCACTCCTTCACTGAGAATAATGGTTTGACTAGGACATTGCATATTTGCAATGCTCTTATTGATATGTTCGCCAAATGTGGGGATATAATTCTTGCTTTCAATATCTTCAACAAAATGCCTCACAAGAATGTTATCACCTGGACAAGTATGATCGCTGCTTTTGCTATGCATGGTGATGGAAAATCTTCCTTACTTCTGTTTGAGCAGATGAAAAATGAAGGTGTTGAACCCAACAAAGTAACGTTTCTGAATTTACTTTATGCTTGCTGTCATGCTGGTCTAGTTCATGAAGGTCGTTTATTGTTTAGATGTATGGTTCAAGAATACAGGATTGAACCCAATCATGAGCACTACGGATGTATGGTGGATCTTCTGGGAAGGTCTAAACTTTTGCAAGAAGCAGTTGATCTTATAGAGTCAATGCACTTAAGGCCCAATGAGGCTATCTGGGGATCTTTGTTAGCAGCATGCTGGATGCATGATGATCTCAAGCTTGCCGCATTTGCTGCAAAGAGAGTTTTGGAGTTGGATCCTAATCATGATGGAGCATCTGTGCTTTTATCAAAGATATACATGAAATCCGGCAGTTGGAATGATGGTGAGGAGGTTAGGGGAGCAATGAAACTCCATGGGGTCACAAAAGAAACAGGCTCCAGTTGGATGGAGCTGATTGACCCTAATTATGGGTTTGCAGCTGGAGGTGGGAAACATCCAGAAAGCAATAGGTACTGAAGTTCGATGAGAAAGTAAGTTGATTTGTGAGATGAAGATATTAGAGAAGCTGTTCTGCTGCACAGGGAGAACTTTGTGATTTCTTTCATCCTGGTAATTTCAGGTGTGGGACATGGCAACTTGGCAACAAGTAGAACAATTTTGGGTGGACTGCCGCTTATTTGTTAAGCTAGTCTCAGAGTCCTACAGGTCAGAGATAATGTTGTGTGATTGGACTCTTTTGCAATTTAAAGAATGGGTATGGCTGTTCTAGAGGATTTGGTGAACTATGCTTGAAGGTAATTAACTTATTACAGTGTGTCGTAGCCAATTTTTCCAATTTGTTACTATGCTTGAAGGTAATTAACTTATCCTCCGTGTTATTTGTAAATTAATAATTTTGACATGACGCATGTTTAATACAGAAGCCAAGTCTCTGAACATGGTAGTGCCGTGACTTTGTAGAAAGTAAAGATGTTTACTGCTCAATAAAGAGAGTGTGAAATTCTAATGACCTGACTCTATCTTATCAACTTTCCACAATTCTTTTGATGTAGGCACATAAAAGAAGTGATTTGGTTCTCCCTTCTGTTCCATGTGCCATGTTTCATATGGTATCAGACTTTTTATATGCCGTCTATATGGAGTTATACAATAAGCAGTTTTACGATGAATTGAATTCCATTTGGAGCCACAAGTTCATCTGAACTGATGGTGGCTTGTTTTACCAGCTTAACATTTTTGTTCCATTTCTTTGATATATTCTCACAAAACACTTCTCCAGTTAGTTGCTGATGTCACTTATATGTTACATTTGTATTCCTCTCACTCGATAAGCATCATGCTGACCTTAAAGTCATCATGCATTACTATTTAATCTACCAACTGACTGTCTATTTATATTTGTAATTGAGTGTTTATATAATCTCTGCTACAATAGAAGGCTAACTATGGATTTTCTATTCTTCAAGGTTCTTTCACAGGATCTATCACGCAAGAGATGAAACAATAATATCCTACTATTATCCTTGTGGATGGATCATCTGTATCTGTATGACGGTCTTTTGAAGCAATGGACTTGATATTTGATCAAGCTTATGCGATAGCTCTTTGCGCATACCCTTTTTGGTTGACAGGAGACCTGGACAAGCTTGAAAGTTGTTATTGAGAATGTCATCTCGCTTTGCACGGGAGGAAAAAATAGAGTCCCCCCTGTATCTGTTAAGGTGAGAGATTTGGGGCAGTGCTGCACGAAACAAGTGTTGCCTGTGATACCAGAGCTGTGTGTGTAGTGAATACTCTTGTGGCAAGTGCTCTCTTCAGGACACAACATTGCAGATCTTTGATGAAGCAATATTCATGCAAGATGATAGTTTGGGATGACATCAGATACACAGTGGCATATCTAGTTCCATGAGAACTGAATGAAGTTGTGCATGGTTCATGGTTTCCAACTGGATGAAATTGAGGGATCCAAAGTTCAGCTTGCCATAGGTGCTGAACATTTTTGCCATGAGACCTAGACACAGCTTCAAAACTTGCAATTCCAACACAAGCGATACCAAGCAAGCTGATGTGCTGTGGTCAACTGGATGGTATGGGATGAATTTCAATGGAACATGACAGTCAATCCAAATTGGTAATTACATTTTCTTAGACAATTGGCTCATTGGCATTTGAAAAAGAAAAGTATTAATCAGATGAGGTTGGGTACAGATTGCCTGGTATTTTTCTTTTATGTTATAGAATTTAATCAATTAACTTGTTTGTAAAGTGGGAGCAACATAACTCGTTGGTGGATGTTCTTGCCACCATCAAATTGCTATTTACTGATAAGACTAAATTCTGAAGATCCACAACACTGGGTGTTACTATGCTCAATCTTCATGGATATCAAATAATTGAATTTTTCTTGATGTTTTGATGCATGTTGTTGCTTGCTGCACTTCTGTTTTCAGCACTACACATATGGCGACCTCATGTAACTAACTGCAATGTACATTTGGTTTGCTCAGGTTTCATCTTCCAATAGGTTACAATGGACGGGCATCATCTGTAGTTGTGTCTGGAACAGATGTCGTTCGGCCCAGGTGTGCATCACAGAACAGTTACTTAAAGAGTTCTATCTGCTGTTTCCAGTTTGAAATCTCTATTTTGTGTGCCGTTTGTTGCTTCTTTTGTTTGATTATTTCTCTTTTTCAGAGGACAAGGACATCCAACAGGAAACTCCCTCTCACAAGCTTGATTTTGAACTTGAGATGGTTAGCTTCTTACTAACCCATTTACTTGTTATTGTGGCTGTAATCAATGCACCACCTAAGCTGTCATGTCACTTTCAGTAGTGTTGATACAGATTTATTATATGTAGGATTACTTATAGATAAATCGTGCTTTCTTCGATGATAATTTTCCTTGATTTACATTAGTATATCATAAACCTTGTTGCTTTCAGGCTGCCATTGTTGGTCCAGGCAATGAATTGGGCAAATCTATTGATATTAATGATGCTGAAGACCATATTTTTGGCCTAACTTTGATGAATGATTGGAGCGGTATTCCTTTTTTTTTATTTTCATTTGTTTTAGTTTCGTCCTGTGATGTGATTATACTGAGTTTCATGTAATATGCCAGCCAGAGATATCCAGGCATGGGAGACTATACCTCTCAGACCTTTCCTTGGGAAAAGCTTCAGTAAGGCATCTGACACCCTCGTTTTTTTGTATTTTTAGCTATGCTAAGAAAGATATGGCTTCCGTCATTTTACGTTTAGGGCTTACATATTTCAATTGTGGCCTGAAACTTTATTGTGCCTTTACCATTTCTCTAGGTACCACAATATCGCCATGGATTGTCACTCTGGATGCTTTAAAGCCTTTCACCTGTGAGGCTCCTAAGCAGGTGAGGAAATAGTGCATTTGAGATTTACCTTAGGAATAAGGTTAAGCTAGCAATCAAATCAGTTATCTTTCTTATCATTGTTTTGCAGTACTAAAATCGACAGAGAGCTAATTTTCTTTGCATTGCAGGAACCTGAGCCTTTGCCTTACTTAGTTGAAAAGAGTCACGTAAATTATGATATTCCTCTTGAAGTATGGATTTTTTGCATTGTAGCTTTTCTCTCTCTTATTTATTTTATTGAAATCAAACTAACTGGGGTACTATTTTTCTATGAAAGGTTTGGATTAAGCCCAAAGATCAAAGTGATGCCTCAATTGTCAATTGTCACAAAGACTAATTTCAAACATTTCTAAGTACCCTGATTCGTTTTTTTTTCAATTGAAATGCTCATGTCTTTACTCTTTAGTTGGATGCAACATTTCATCCATGATCTGCATCTGTTCTCTTAGCGTGTGACCTGGGCACATTGTCGTGATTCCACAGGTATTGGATGGTGATGCAGCAGCTAGCACACCACACTATCAATGGATGCAACATGAGGCCAAGGGGATATATTTGCAACCGGCACACTCAGTGGACCTGTATGGAAGAAACATTCCAACTATTATCATACCATATATATGCATGCCAATTGTGAGATGCTTGTCTGTATGAATCCATGTCTTCTAATGTGTGTCATCTCAGGAGCCTGGTTCAGGTTTCCCACTGCCAATCTCCATAGTTGAAATCTGCAGGGAAGAATTCTGGATGGAAGTTCAGAAAAAGAAATAATATATTGAGATGAATTCGCCTTGGATGAAGCTTATTCTGGTTTGTCCAGTCTGGACCTTCTGGGAAGTGCCCGAAATCTCAGGGATCGAGTTGGCCTATGAGCTGGGAAGGCACTTACAAATGTTCTTGTTTGCAAGTCAGATGCATGGCCTATGAGAAGTGCTGAACGAAGTGCTGAACGAGCAATACAGGCATGCCTTGGAGTTGTACGTCTGGTTTGGAACAAAGATCAGTAGTGTCAACTTTTTAACGGGTTTGGAACAAAGATCAGTAGTGTCAACTTTTTAACGGGAGCAAACATGATCCAGGTACCAAAAACAGAGTATAACTTGACTTCTGGTCATGCAATGCATGAATGCTCTGTAATATTTACACTTGCGCCTGATTAAGATTCTGATCTACTTTTAGTCTTTTACCTCAACGTATCTCCTGAGATGAGAATACTGGACATATTTTCGTTCCCATGAACTTGATGTAGGCAAATCACATGACACATACGACACAAAAAAAGAGTTTATAATTACATGATGGCAACAAGTTCGAAACATGATAATCTCAACTTCCTATCGACCTGTAATAACATCCTTTAACGTGCTCCTATGTGCTTGTCCTACTAACACTATTCAGAATTTCAGATAATCTAATCAAAGTAGATTGCCCTGTCGAGAGGTCCGACGGCCCAGACTAGACGGTGGCCGCCCACCACAGGAACGCGACGCCGGCGAACAGCCGGAACAGTGCTTCTTGAGGGCTCGCTCCGGAGGTCAGTGCTGGCGGCGGCGGGGAGGTGAACGACGGCGGCGCTCCCGACGACCCTGCGGCGATGCCACAAACAAACGCTCACAGAAGTCAGAACATCATCGATCAGTTTCAGCAGGAGCAAGTAGACCTGTCTATACGGGTGAAACAATCCAATGGTTGATAGGTCTCGGTGGAGAGGCATGCAGAAGGTTACCTGAAGGCGACGGCGGCGGACAGGTCGGGCCGGTGGCCGGAGGCTGCGCCGGCGTGCCCTGCGGCCGCGCGTAGGGAGGCAGCACCAGCCCTTGCACTGCAACACAACAAAAAAGAAATTAACTGTCGAGGTTTTGCAGGCATTACAGAGCTCGTCGGAGTACGCCGGAGCTGAAGACGATGATGAGCGGCGGCCGGCTACTTACTGCTGCAGAGCTCGATGGGCGGCGCGGGCTGGCCGCAGGCGGCGGGGATACGGAGCGCGGCGGAGACGCTGACGTCGTACCCGGTGGCGCGCCCGAACGTGCCGTCGGCGACGTAGCAGAGGCAGAAGGCGTCGGCGTCGAGGGCGGCCTCGTACGCGGCGCAGCACGCGGGGGAGGGCGCCGCCGCGCCGCCGAACATGAAGCTCTCGCACTCCATCAGGCCGGCCAGCGAATCGCCGCAGTACTCCTGCGCCGCCAGCGCCGGCGCGGGCACGACCACCACCGTGGCGAAGGCCGCGAGGAGGAGGAAGAAGAAGACGGGGAGCTTGCGAGACGACGCCATGGGAATAGATTGGAGTCTAGGAGAGGCCACGTTTTGCATGGTATGGTGCCGTGCCATATCTTATTTATAGTCAGGATTTAGAGCTTTCAGAGATTCAGACATATTGAGTCCAGGAGGAATAAATGGGTGAAAATTTTGCGTTTGGAAGTGCAAGACTTCGCGTTGCGCAAGAAACAGACAAGTCGGCGCCTATTTCATGTCTGTCAGTCTGTGGCCGCGTCATGAGAAAAAAAAATTATCATCCACAAAAGATAACCACCGTATTGCATTCTTATATATATATTTTTTATGTTGCAACAGAAATTAGTAGCCAAAATTGCCAGGAAAAACCACATCATGCATGCTATTCAAAGTGCCATACTTTATCTGTTCTTAAATATATTTGATGCCTTTATTAACTTATTTTCATTCGTTTGACGACTATTCTTCTTTTATAAAATATTTATGCAAATAGATAAATATTTGTGTCTCCGATCACTTGCAATTGGTAGCAGTGGCAAAGCCAGAAATTTAAAGAGGGGGTTAGGCTGACTCCAACAAGCATAGGCAAAGCTATTTATGCCTGCACTGTGCATCATCGATTTAGTCTCCAACAGAGCAGGCATATAGGGGAGGCAGTTTGCATCGGATGAGAGAGATGAGCCAAAAATGCGCTCCCTCTCTCCTCCGATGCATCTCCGCGCCGCCCTCCTTCCTCATCTCCGCGCCACCCCCTCCCCTACGCCCTCCGCCGATGGTGAGCGACCGGCTAGACCAGGTGGGTTCGTCGACGCGCTGCCCCCTCCCCTACGCCCTCCGTCGGCTCCCTCCATCTCCGGCTCCGGATCGAGCAGCCCCGACGTTGGAGCTCACGCTCCTCCGCCGGCCCTCCTCGCCGATTCGATCTCCTCCGCCCTCGAATCAACCGCCACCGTCGTCGATTGAAGCTCTGCTGCCGCTGATTCGAGCTCCTCCGCGCGGCCTGGCCTCGTGCTGTCGTCAAGCTCCTCCCCGGCGGCGATAGCGCGAGAGCGGGGCCGCGCCGGCTGACCGGGGGCAGTCGGGGCGCGGCCTAGGGCGCTGCACGTGGCCCGGCGGAGGGCCGGCGCCGGCCTCGCAGGGAGGGTCGTCCTCGCCGACGCCGGCGAGAGGAGATTCCGGCGACGGCGCGAGGGGGCCCTGCGGTGGGCGGCGGAGGGGGTCCGGCTGTGGGCGGTGGCGGCACGCGCTAACCGGGCTGACCGGGCGGCGGCGGCGGGCTCCCTCCAGCGGCGGCGGTGCTGCCAAGGCACCTCCTTGCTCCTCCTCCTCGTCCAAGAACTCCAGGCCGCGAATGGATGCCTTCTCTGTTGGAGAGATGAAATTTTTGCCTCTCCAACCTCTACTGTACACACGAGGCAAACCTCAGTTTGCCTCTCAAAAATCCCTCTCATTGTTGGAGTCAGCCTTAGTCAGGGTTCACAATTTCGGTTTTTATCGCTGGGTACCGCGTACCGAAACAGAAAAAATCTCCGAAATTTTATTTTTAGTGCAAATTTATTTTTTTTTAAAAAAGAAAATGCTACAGTAGTCGAAATTTCCGGAATTTCGTGTTTATCGCTGGATCCCGAATCTTTTTTTCACCGGAATTGAATACCTTGGGCTGAGTTGCTCCTTCTTATTTCCTCCTCTTCTTTTTCTTTCCTTCTTCTTTCCCTCTTCTTCCTCTTCGTCTATGGTTAGAAATTTTAGATGGGACTTAGGGGGCTCCATTCGTTGTAACGGGTAATGCTGGCTCCGCCCATGATTGGTAATTTGGTATGCATATCGAAGCCCATGATTGGTACGCATATCGAAAAATCTACTTGTACAAGCGACCAGTGAGCTTATCCCACGGCTTGCATGCGTGTGCCCGGATGCACGAAAGGTGCCTAGCTGGAGCTAAAATGTCTAGGTGCAGATCGATTTGTTTATGCACGTGGTCCCCAACAGGTCAATTCTTCGAGTAGAATCTACGCGCACACGGTGGGGGTCAATACCACAGCCCAAGACAAGATCTGCGGCGAGGATATATAGGCTCCATGGCCGCTTAGGGTGTCTCTAATGGGCGGTCCTATACTGGTTCTTAACATTATGAGATTGCTTCTGTATGGAACCATCTCCCATGCATGGAACTAGCTAGGTTCTATAGAATAAAATACATATGAATATACTAACATAGAGAGAGGAAGAGAAAGGGTGGATGCGTGGGACCCGTTTATAGATCACCGCTAGTTCTATACATTATTGATAATGCATTAGTAGACATGAAATCATTGTGGGGTCTATGTGTAGAACCATAGATGTTTCTATACATTAAAGACGTCCTTACACAAGGATGCATTCCGGCATTGGTAGGGCTAGGTTTGGAGGGTTTGAGTCGTTGAAGTGATTCTGTTGTCATTGAAGATATCATCTCACTTGCATGGGAGAAAGATTGTTCCTTCGTTTGGCTGGTGCTGATTTCTGCTGAGAGAAAAATACTACTGACTGGCTGGTGCTGATTTCTGTTGAGAGAAAAATATTGTTGGCTGGTGGCTACATGTCCTCCATGTATGGTGAGAAAGGAGTTGTTATAAAGGATTGTCATCTTGCTTCACAAAGAAGGTAAGATCCTCCACTTTAGGGGATTTGCTCTCTCTAGAGCGCTACTTGACGACAAAGATGGGTGATTTATCATTTTTTTACTTATTGCACACTAGAAATCCTAAAATTTTGAGCTTTTTTATTTAATTCATTGAATGGATTAAATAAAGACTACTATAATACAAACTTTTATTGTGTGGGAGTTATACTCCGGTACTCCTCTTTCCCTTACTTCTACGGTTATCATCAACCTATAACATTCCCTTAACACATATGTATCTTTTTTTCCCCTAAGATAAAGAAAAAACTAATAAAACCAATAAACGCGCCGTCGTCGGGCGTCGACTCAAACTTCAGGCCATGGTGTCAGATGCCGCCGGATTGCCGGAAGGATCTAGCTAGACGATGGAAATGGAACACACGGCCGCGACGGCGACGAGCATTAGACTGATTAGCTCCGGTGACGAATCACCCTTCGCTTTGGAGGTTGCCGGCGGGGGTTGCGGCGGCGGCGTGGTGGATGCCGGCGGCGCTGGCGACGATCCTGCGTCAATGCGGAAATTAAACAACGCACTCTCAGAAGATCAATCGGTTTCAGCTGCGGCAACCCAATGGCCAATGCACGTCTCGGCGACGGAGGGCACAGTTACCTGATGGCGGTTGCTCCGTCGTCGTCGTCGTCGGTGCGGTCGCGGTGGCCGGATGCTGCGCCGTCGTCGTAGGAGCGGCCGCGGCGGCCGGATGCTTCGCCGGCGTGCCCTGCACCTGCCCGTAGGGAGGGAACTCGTGCTCTGGCATTGAAACACACGGAACCGAGAGCAATCAGAACAAAAAAGACTCGGTCCTGGTTGCACGCGTCGCGGTCGACGGCGACGCCGGAGGCGAAGACGATGGCCGGAGTTGTATGCACTTACCTTCGCACCAGAACGCGATGGGCCACGGCTCGGCCTGGCCGCAGATGTCGGGGATCCGGAACGAGTCGCCGGTGGCGTTGGCGGCGTCGTAGCCCTTGGCGCGCCAGAAGGTGGCGTCGTCGAGGTAGCAGAGGCACAGAGGCTTGTTGGCGGCGTAGGCGGCCGCGTACGCCGCGCAGCACGCCGGCGAGGGCGCCGCCGCGCCGCCGAACAGGAAGCTCCGGCACTCCCTCGTCAGGCGGGTCAGCTTGCCGCAGTGGTGCTCCTGATCCGCCTCCGCCTGCGCAACGGGCAACGCCGCCGCAGCCGCGGCGAGGAAGGCCGCGAGCGCGGCGGCGGCGGAGAGGATCGGGAGGAGCTTGCGAGCGCGAGACGACGACGACGCCATGGCTGGGGATCGATTGGTACGACGTGATCTCTTTTGCTTGGTACGGTTCCCTGCCATTAATGAGCCCCATTTATAGCCAGGATTTAAGAGCTTTCATACATTCGGAGTAGAATGTTTGGAATGCACATCAAAATGGGACGGAAGTTTTGCGTTTGGAAGCGCAGGACTTGACGTCGCGCAAGAAACAGCGCCTAAATTTATGTCTTTATTACTTTTTCGCCAGATCACATCGCCTCTCCTTGTATCCCCGGAAGGCAAGAGCAAAGCTTGGATCCGAGGGTTTGAGTTTAGGAAGTGCTATGCGTGTCAGAGTTACGAGAGGAAGGTACACGAGAGTGGTGTCGGCGGCAGAGAGATAAAAGAACATTCCATTGAAAACGATTTCGGTGCGCGGCCGTGGATCCAGTGACATGGAGCTCTAGCAAGAGATATGATGGGTGAAGTGGGCAGGATAAGTATAGTGTAAGTGTAGTAGTTGAATACTCCCTTTGTCCCTACATTGTTATTTACTATTGACTGTTGTTTGAGGATTCGTCTTATTTTAAAAATTATTTTAAATATGATTTAAATTTTTATATATTTATATTTTTTACTAAATATAATTAGTAAAAATTAAGAGAAAATAATAATTTATGATGGAGTGCGTAGAAGCGAAGGAAGACATGAAAGAGTTGTGTAGGCTCATAGTAATCTTTCTTTTGAACCAGGAACAAGTTCATTCCACACCACTCAACTATCGATGTTGTCTAATTTGCAACCCTCAACCGTAAAACTAGATATTCGACATCCTTCAACTTTCTAAACCATTTGAATTACAACATTTGGTGGTTTTGAGTGTTGTTTTCACCGACGTGGCGCCACATCAGCAGTGAGGAGGTAAATTGCTCTATATTGATAGTTTAGGGGTTCAACTAGATTTTATCAAAATAGTAAATTGCTCTATATTGATAGTCACTTTGTCATTTAACGTCGACTAACTAGAATGAGACTAACTTCCGGCAAATAAACAGCAAAAGGTGGCTGAAAAGATCAAAATAACCCGTAACGAAGCAGTAGAAGAGTATATTAGGATTTAGTACAAAAAATATAAAACTAGGCCAAAACAAATTTGCTATGAATTTTCCTAGGAAAAATATTTTATAGAATTTTTTGATAAAGTTTTCTTGGCTTCTCAAACTATTAATATAGACTAATTTATCCCCTCGTGGACAAGACACGTGCCACAAGATGAACGGAAACCACCCTCAATATATTTGACAGTTTGAAAAGTTGGAGAGTGTCAAATATGTGATTTTGCGGCTAGTGGCAACAGACAACGTCGATGTTGAGGACCTGTAACGGACTTTTTCCTTTGAACCAAAGGTACCGCTTTCCAAGAGAAAAACGATAGCACATGAGCAACTGGGCCGAAAGGTTTGCAGGTCCAGCCCAGGATCGCCCAACACCAGGCCCGCCCAGCTTCCATATACACGTGGCCCCAATTTAACGGCGTCTCCATGGTCGCGCCAAAAATCGCAAACCAACCCAAGCCCAAATGCGCCGCGCCGCCGCCGCCGCCGCTGCCGTGGCGGCGCCGCTGGCCACCGACCCGCAGCCCCTGGCGGCGGCGGTCGAGGCTGCGATCGCCACCCGGTCGTCGCGCCTGGGCCGCGCGGCGCACGCGCGAGCCATCAGGCTGCTCGCCCCGGCCATCCCGCCCTTCATCTGCGCCCACCTCGTCAACCTCTACTCCAAGCTCGACCTCCCGGGAGCCGCCGCCGCCGCGCTGGCCTCCGACCCGAGCCCCACCGTCGTGTCCTACACGGCGTTCATCTCCGGCGCGGCGCAGCACGGGCGCCCGGCCCCGGCGCTCTCGGCTTTCGCCTCCATGCTACGGCGCGGCCTCCGCCCCAACGACTTCACCTTCCCCTCCGCCTTCAAGGCCGCGGCCGCCGCGCCGCCGCGCTCCGCCATCGGGCCCCAGGTGCACGCCCTCGCGCTCAGGTTCGGGTACCTCCCCGACGACGCCTTCGTCTCGTGCGCGGCGCTGGACATGTACTTCAAGACTGGCCGCCTCGCGCTGGCACGCCGCCTGTTCGAGGAAATGCCCAACAGGAACGTGGTTGCCTGGAACGCGGTGATGACGAATGCGGTGCTCGATGGACGGCCCCTTGAGACCGTGGAGGCTTACTTTGGACTCCGGGAGGCTGGTGGGATGCCGAATGTGGTCTCTGTCTGCGCGTTCTTCAACGCGTGCGCTGGGGCGACATACCTATCGCTTGGGGAGCAGTTCCATGGGTTCGCGGTGAAGTGCGGATTTGGGACAGATGTCTCGGTCTCCAATTCTATGGTTGATTTTTATGGGAAGTGTCGATGTGTGGAGAAGGCCAAGGCAGTGTTTGATGGGATGGGAGTCCGGAACAGTGTGTCCTGGTGCTGTATGGTTGTTGCATATGCGCAGAACGGTGGAGAAGAGGAAGCTTTCTCAGTCTACCTAGGTGCAAGGAGAGCTGGGGAAGAACCAACGGATTTCATGGTTTCCAGTGTGCTCACCACGTGTGCAGGACTGCTAGGCCTTGACCTTGGGCGTGCGCTGCATGCAGTTGCTGTCCGTTCTTGCATTGATGCAAACATATTTGTTGCAAGTGCGTTGGTTGACATGTATGGGAAGTGTGGGGGTATCAAAGATGCTGAACAGGTCTTTTTTGAGATGCCACAGAGGAATCTCGTTACATGGAATGCAATGATAGGAGGTTATGCCCACATTGGTGATGCTCAGAATGCACTTGCAGTGTTTGATGATATGATAAAGTGTGGAGATACAGCACCCAATTACATCACCCTTGTCAATGTGCTTGCAGCATGCAGCAGAGGAGGTTTGACAGAGCAAGGGTCTGAGCTGTTCAGGACAATGAATGAGAAGTTTGGGATTACACCGCGAATTGAGCATTATGCTTGTGTGGTGGACTTACTTGGTCGTGCAGGAATGGAAGAGCGAGCTTATAAGATCATACAGGGGATGCCAATGAGGCCTTCCATTTCTGTCTGGGGAGCGCTACTTGGGGCATGCAAGATGCATGGTAAAACAGAGCTAGGAAAGATTGCTGCTGAGAAGTTGTTTGAACTTGATCCTCAAGACTCTGGCAATCATGTTTTGCTCTCTAACATGTTAGCATCTGCTGGCAGGTAAAAATAACTTATAAATATGTTCTTACAAGAAAATAGCCTTCCAATCAAATTGCACTTGCTCATTAATTGTGTCGTGGATTTACTGTATCTATTTTAATTCTCCAGATGGGTAGAAGCAACAGATGTGAGGAAGGAGATGAAAAATGTTGGAATCAAGAAAGACCCAGGGCGCAGTTGGATTACCTGGAAAAATGTTGTGCACGTTTTCCAGGCTAAGGATACAAAACATGAGATGAATAATGAGATCCAGGCATTACTAGCCAAGCTCAAAAGTCAAATGCAAGCTGCTGGGTACATGCCAGACACACAATATTCTCTCTACGATCTTGAGGAAGAAGAGAAAGAATCAGAAGTGTTTCAACACAGTGAAAAGCTTGCTCTGGCTTTTGGTTTGATCTGTATCCCACCTGGTGTACCTATAAGGATCATGAAGAATTTACGAATTTGTGTAGATTGTCACCGAGCTTTTAAATTCATATCTGGTATTGTTGGTAGGGAGATAATTGTGCGAGATAACAATAGGTTTCATCACTTCAAAAATTATGAATGCTCATGCAAGGATTACTGGTGAAAGTTTAATCCAGAGGATCTAGTGATTCATGCTTCTTTGGTCATCTCACCAGTTCTGCAAATATAGAAGAAGGTACATATTTCTAGCATGGATTTAGTTGACTTGTTTATCCATTGTGATCATTGACTTGATCTTCTAAATTTTGAAAAGTGGTTAGTGTAAACTGATTACTGTGATGTTAGAGAGATTAGTGCTGGAATTTAGAGTGTACCCAACAAACATGATATTTTTGTTATAATAATCAGGGCAGTTCAATTAATTACCTTTTGTTTGCCCTAAAAGAATTAATCGCCTTTTGCTAATTTTTTAAATATCTTTTCATAATTTTTATTGTAAAAGCTGGGAAGGTACAATACTTGCAGTAGATTTTTCCCATATTGTCTGTTCATTAATGGTGATGTCCAGTGGATCAAACAGAGCACATTCAATTGATAAATACTTTACTTCCTATCAATCTATCTTCTGATAATATTTTCCTAAAATTTCATCATGGAAATGGATTTGGTGCCTCAGTTATTCCACAATAGGAACTGGTATTTTACTAATATTTGAATGTACTGTCAATGAATCCAGTTTAGACACTCCATAATTATATAGATGTTGTTTATAAGCACAGTATTGGTTAAATTTTATCTTCATTTGGTTATTTTGATTGTGCAGTACATGCAGAGTGCAACATCAAACATGGGAAGTGCAGAATCAGATGGAAATACAAATTTCTTCAGGGTTCCACTCCAGTTGTTGTTGGCGAATGCTATCAAGATGGGCAGTAGGACTCGCAGAAAAATAGATTGGCAAATCAGAACAAAGGGACTAGCGATATCCTCACACCTCAGTTCCAATATTTTGGTATGGAGGGAGTAGATGCAATCATCGGCTGTGGAGCACAAGCGCCCAGCATGTTTATTGCACCTTGCAGGTATCTTGGAGAGCAATATCGAAGAAGAGCACATCCTGCTCAGTGCATTCAGAGCTCTGTGATGTCAGTACATTGTCTTGGAGTAGAGGTGTGGTACTGGCTCAGCTCAGCAATCCATGATATTCCTCGGGTGCTGAAATGCTTTGTGGCAATGTCTCATCTCTACCATCCATGATGTTGCCTCATCGCAGCCACCAATGATGTTCCTTGGGTCTTGAAATGCTGACGACTGAGGGTGCTAGGTGTTGCAACACGGATGACTGAGGGTACCTACTGGGCCGACGTAGTTTTAACATATATAAATTGTAATAGGAAATGCACTGATTCTTGAAGCTTGTAAATGCACAATGTACTAGTAACACATTATGTTTAGGAAGTATGACTCCAATCATTATCTGTGAATTTCTGGCAAATTTACCAGCATAATTTTTTCTTCCTCTTCCAGTTTTCTAGTTTATATTTTGGTCTACACATGGCATTAACCATTCCTTTACATATGCCAAACGTTCCATAAAAAAACACCAAATCACTTCACGTTTAGGGATGTTCCATCCAAACCTGTTTCAGCCTGGCATGTATGGAGAATTTACTCAAGAGTTTGCAAGCCACCCTAAACTGCAGATGCTATTGGATCGTCGCCGTTAGCCATATTTACCCCTACTTTAACCTTTTGTTTTATCAGATATAAAACCTGAGAATGGGTTGAAGAAAAGAAGTGTTAAACTGAAACAAGAGACTTATTTTCCCCCTTTTCACCCGTATTTGTCGAGAGGAGCTGGTGTCAAGTGTAAATATTCATAATACAATCTCGTTCCAAGTAAATCCAGCAGCGTAATCACACTCCGAATTTAAAATTTTCGAAAGGGCTGCAACTTTATTCACCACAACTGACAAACTCACTTACATTGCTGGCCTCTTCGCTTCATAACATATACTACACGTACGTAGTAACAGATACGATTAAGTGAAGACAACACAAGCATGCATGTACTAGTTCAGCCGGGCAGCTAAGCTTCACGTCACATCGCATGGCAATGGCATGCAAGAGAGATCAGCACGCGCGACGACTACCCTCTTTATTTATACTACAAACATACCACATCTGCAAACAAACGCATCACGCCACCTGTCGGATGCCGCCTTCATTCAGCAGCGGCGACGACAGTAGCGAAGCCGTATCCGACCTCACCGGCGGCGGCTCCGCCGTCCTCCTTCCCCGCGCCGCCGGCTCCGGCTCCGTCCTCCTTCACGCCGCCGCCGGCCATCGCCAGCTGGTACAATACGCAGTCTGTTCACCGGGTTGTGATGGTGCTGGCACTTGATCTCGCACATGTACTGCGTGCCGCCGTATCCGACCTCACCGGCGGTGGCCCCGCCGTCCTCCTTCCCCGCGTCGCCGACCGCCGTCACGGCCACCGCCAGCAGCACCCCGGCGAGGAGGAAGGGCAGCCAAGCCCCGCCTCCATCAACCTTGCGCCCGAACCCCATTGCTGTGCCTGTGCACGTACACACTCGATCGAGAGCCACTACTGGCAATGATCGAGGAGATTGGAGGATGAGGAGGTGTTGATGACTTGATCGTTAGTGGATGTGGCGATGGAGGAGGCAGCCGGAGGCACGGTGGTATTTATACGCACGCGGCGTGGATGGGGTCGTCGTGATCAATCATATCAATAATTCATGGAGACGGCCGGCACATGGACAATGTAGAAATCTGCAAAGTTTGTTGGGCCTTCGTCATGGTACCTGGCCCATTCACTGTTCTTGGCAACAACTAGCTGCATCAGAATGGCAGCACCACCACGTGAACCGCGTGGCAGGGTCACGCCGGGCTCTTTGGTTTGTTTTGTTTGATAAAAAGCCAGAGTTTTATGCAAACCTAGGGGTGGACGCCGGACCAGCTCAGCTCGTTCGAGCTCGTTAGTCAAACGAGCCAGCTCGGCTCGGCTCGTTAAGGAAACGAGCAAATTTCTTGGCTCGGCTCGGCTCATTAAGCTTGCGAGCTGGCTCGTTAAGCTCGCGAGCTACAGTTTAATTGAAAATTACCACGATAATATATATACTATAAAAAATTATTACTTATATGATCTTAATATCTTCAAAATCTACCCTATCATACTATAATAATAAAATATAATCATAACATCATCTATAACTACACAAATAGTGTACAAATATTATTACTAATTAATCATTTGCTTATTAGTTTATTAGGCCTTCTAGCTCGTTTGGCTCGCGAGCAGCTCGCGAGCTGGCTCGAGCCAGCTCATTAACGAAACGAGCAAAAATAAGTGCTCGGCTCGTTAAAAAATACTTCGAGCCGAGCCAGGACCGAATCGAGCCAGCTCACGAGTTTCGAGCTTTTCGTCCGGGCCGAGCCAGGACCGAATCGAGCCAGCTCACGAGTTTCGAGCTTTTCGTCCGGCCCTAAACCCATGCAATGTGACATGGTTGGAAGTCACACGAATGCTATGAGCACGGCAGAGTTTAGAAGGCCCTCCGGTCTAGGCTAAATCAATGGAGAAGTGATAGACTAACTAAAATTGAGGTAAATTATAGACTGTTTTGGGCCTAAATACTACAGAGATTTACGTGGACACACACACTGGGTTGAATCCGTGCTAAATGCTAACCGACTACGAAATAGATGAAAGGATCATGAGTCATGCAGTTACGACAAGGGGCCCAACGTACATTTAAGGTCTGTACAATTCACACGTGCTTCATCGAGTTGGCAGAATTATACAGTACACCACACCAAGCAGTGGTCTGTGGCCTCTGGTAGGGAGTCCATGCAGTTGCAGTTGCGACAAGGGGACGTACAGTTCACATGTGTTCCATTTAATTCAAGCAATGGTCCTATGATTTTAAGGTCTGTGTCCTCTTGGTAGGGAGTGACAACGCACTACAACAGAGAACATCTGTAGGCCGGAGGAAATACTATTTTAGAAGTAACATGTATATACTCATCTCCCTCTTTCTTAAGCACACCTTACATAGTCCATCAAGCATACTCCGGGAGGTGTGACGCCATTGGGATCGACCAACACAGATGGTTTGGTACTGGAAAGAGCCATGAAGCGTGCAGCGGCTAGGAACCTTGATGGTACCTCAGCATCTTGATGGTACCTCAACATCGCAGTCTGTGGCTACACCGACACATTCCAGTGGTAAGATATCGTAAGACTTATGTATAGCCAATTTAACTTCCATTGGAATTTCGCTAGGCCGCAATACGGATGCAATTAACATGTCTTACAGTGCACTCAAGCGAATTCAAATAGACAAAACTGTGGTACAACCTAAGCCTAATAATGTAGAAAAACTAAATTCAGAAGATAATCCTTTTAACCATAGTGATGGAGAAGATTTTGAAAATAACAACGATCTTCTATCGCACTTGGTAAAGGATTTAACAGATGTGGACCTAGATGACTTGGACTTAGACACAAGGATATGTGATCTCCAGGTATCCGGTTGTAGGACTAAGTCTGCGTCTAAGAAGAACAAGGGACGACATAGGCAGCAAAAACAAAACAACAACGTTAATCAATGAAAGGCTTCTACTGGAATAGCAGAGGTCTTTTAGACTTGGCTAAATACAGGTATATCTCAGAAACAATAAGGGAACATCATTTGGATTTTGTTGCAATTATGGAGTCTGGTAAGCAGGATATGTCTCGAGCGAATCTTAATCGGCTATCAGGGGGAGCAGATTTTGTTTGGCACTGCTTGCCACCTAGGGGTCGATCTGGAGGAATCCTCTTAGGCATCAATTCCCTAATACTAGACCTTTCTGTTATTGTGGAAGGGGAATTTTTTGTTAAATTCCATCTGCGAAATAGACAGGACGACTTTAAATGGATACTAATGGCAGTGTACGGTCCGGCTCAGGAAGATTTTAAGACTGCCTTTCTGTCGGAATTAGTACGAACCTGCCAACAGAATCCTTTGCCTGTTCTGATAGGGGGAGATTTTAATATAATGAGACATAGTAGAGAAAAGAATAAAAACAATTTTAATCCCAGATGGAATTTCCTATTCAATGCAGTCATTGATAGTTTCGATCTTCGGGAGATCGAATTGTCAGGTAGACAATTCACCTGGGCTAATTCACTTCCGGATCCGACCTATGAAAAATTGGATAGAGTTCTTTTGAGTACTGAATGGGAATTAAAATACCCCTTGGTTACAGTTCGAGCATTAGACCGCGGGATTTCAGATCACACACCGTTGATCCTAGAAACGGGAGATCCGGCTTTCTCTGGTCAGCCTAAGCAGTTCAAGATGGAACTTAGTTGGCTGAATCAGGAGGACTTTAAAGAAAAGGTCAGAGAGATTTGGAATCATCAGGCCCAAGGGCAAAACTCAGTTCAACGTTGGAACAGAAAAATGGGAGCATTAAGAACACATCTCCGGGGATGGGCTCGCCATCACCATGGGTTGTATAAAATTCAAAAAGAACAGTTCTAAAATATCGTGACAATGCTAGACACGCAAGCTGAACAAAGAATTTTAACCGAAGGGGAGCGGGAACAATTGGAAAATGCTCGTGATGATCTCACAAAGCTCCTGAGAGAGGAGGAACTGAGATTTTATCAACGCACCAAAGTGAATGACGTCCTTTTAGGAGATAATAATACCAAGTATTTCCAGATGGTGGTAAATGGCAAACATCGGAAAAAACGAATATTTTCCCTAGACCATGAAGGCAATAGGATAGAAGGACAGCAACAGCTCAAAGAGTACATTACTCAATTTTACAAAGGTCTGTTCGGTCCTCCGGAAGAGAGCCATTTTAGCTTGGATGAGAATAGAGAGGATATTACGCAAGTGAGTCAGCCTGAAAATGAATTTCTCGCGGCCCCTTTCACTGAAAAAGGAGGTTCGGGAAGCAATTTCCAGCATGGAACGTAATAAAGCACCAGGACCGGATGGTTTTCCGGCTGAGTTTTATCAGCATTTTTGGGAAACAATCAAAGGGGACTTGATGAATATGTTCCATGAATTACACACCGGAGAACTCCCGCTGTTCAGTCTCAATTTTGGAGTCATAACTTTGATACCTAAAGTTAAAGAGGCTAATAAAATACAGCAATATAGACCCATCTGGTTACTGAATGTCAGCTTCAAATTTTTTACGAAAGTGGCCACAATCAGAATTAACTCAGTGGCAGATAACATTATCAGTCCTACTCAAACAGCCTTCATGAGAGGTAGGAATATTTTGGAAGGGGTAGTAATCCTACATGAGACAGTACATGAATTACACAGAAGAAACCAGAGTGGGATTATATTTAAAATTGATTTTGAAAAGGCCTACGACAAAGTCAAATGGGACTTTCTGACACAAATGCTCCGGTTAAAAGGCTTCTCCAACAAATGGATTGAGTGGATTAAATCTTTTATTTCGGGAGGAAGTGTCGCGATTAATGTTAATTATGAAATAGGTCCTTTCTTCCAGAAAAAAAGGACTTAGACAAGGAGATCCACTATCACCCATCCTTTTTAACATAGTTGCAGATATGCTCACACTCCTAATTAACAGGGCTAAAATGAATAATCAGATACAAGGTGTGGTGCCCCACTTGATTGATGGCGGCCTTTCCATACTACAATATGCCGATGATACAATTCTGTTCTTAGATCATAACCTGGAACAAGCTCAGAACATGAAGAATATTTTTTGTGCATTCGAGCAGTTATCGGGACTCAAAATTAATTTTCACAAGAGTGAAATTTATTGTTTTGGTGAGGCTAAGAACTTTGAAGACCAATATAAAGAACTGTTTGGTTGTAACCCCGGAACCTTCCCAGTCAAATACCTAGGCATTCCTATACATTTTCGGAGATTGGTTAATAATGACTGGTTGAGGATCCAGGAACGTTTTGAGAGTCGCCTAAGCAGTTGGAAAGGAAAAAACCTTTCATACGGAGGCCGACTAACCTTAATCAATTCAGTTCTTAGTAGTCTACCGATGTATATGATGTCCTTCTTTCAAATTTTAAAAGGAGTTCGTAAGAAGCTGGATTATTATCGGTCTAGATTCTTTTGGCAAAGTGATGAGCATAAGAGAAAATACCGATTAGCTAGGTGGAGTATCTTGTGTCTTCCACGGGATCAAGGAGGACTAGGGATACACAACCTAGAGCTCAAGAACATGGCCTTACTTAGCAAGTGGTTGTATCGTCTGCTTACAACGGACGGTACCTGGCAACAGATCCTTTGCAACAAATATCTAGGGACCAAGCCTCTGGTTCAGGTCCAATGGAAAAGCGGGGATTCACATTTTTGGGCTAGGCTTATGAAGGTTAAAAACGACTTTCTAAAACTTGGCACGTTCACTATTAAGGATGGGTCTCAGATAAGATTCTGGGAAGATAAATGGTTGGGCAATAGGCCTCTTCGTGATCAATATCCTCAACTCTACAATATCGCTAGGAAAAAGCAGGATACGGTGGCTGAAGTACTTAGTACAGAGATTCCCAATATATCCTGGCGGAGAGATCTGATTGGACCTAAACTGGTAATGTGGAATAATTTAGTTGCAAGGCTGGCAAATATAAACCTCACTGACGAAGAAGATGAATTTAAATGGAGTTTGGACCCGACAGGCGTTTTCTCTGTGAAAACACATTATCTGGCTCTAATTTACCAAAATGTACCAAACACAAATAAGAGATTATGGAAATCAAAACTTCCACTAAAGGTTAAAATTTTCTTATGGTTTTTAAAGAGAGAAATTATTCTTACTAAGGACAATCTGGCTAAACGAAATTGGAATGGCAGTAAGCAATGTCTCTTCTGTCATGAAAATGAATCAATTCAGCATCTATTTCTTGAGTGTAGATTCACACGTATGGTATGGGCTTCGGCCTATGCGGCATGGGGTTTACCTAAACCATCTAGTGTGTCTAATATGTTTAATGGTTGGCTGAATTTAGTACCACAAAATTTTAAACCTCTGATATTTGTAGGCGCGGCAGCCTTATGTTGGGCGGTTTGGCGATGCAGAAATGCAGTGGTTTTTGATAACAAGTGTCCAAATTTTTTGCAGGTTATTTTCACAACGGCGCACTGGCTCCGCACTTGGTCTATCCTTCAACGGCCATCATCGCGGGACAGTCTTGTAGCGGCGTCGCAGTGCTTGGTCCAAGTGGCCAAGGCTATTTTTGCCCGGGCGTTTGGGTGGCAGTCTAGTCTTAGGATTGGCGGCTATTAGGGTCCGGAGGTTGAGGAAAACCATTTTTTTCTTTTTTGGCTGTGTGTCGCTTGACAGAGGCCGGGATCTTTTTCAGGCGGGTGTATCACCTCGATGTATCTAACTGAAAAATTAATAAAACATCCCTTTTCAAAAAAAAAGTCCATCAAGCAAACAACCATCACCATTTCTAAGTCCTATCCTCACATTTCTACCCCTAGAGCTTCAGAAGGTCTCTTGTTTCCCATGAAGGTCCCTAATTCTTTTTTGCAAATAATTCCCTAAACTGATATATATTAATCGCGTCCAAATATTTATAGATAATAACCTACTAAATCAAGTCGAACTAATAATCATGACCTAGCCTTTTGCATATGAGCCAAGATCATGGTGCCAAGGTTGTCAATGTGGCAAGTTTTGTTCATTTGGTTTGTGATGTTCTCAAGTTTGAGCGACACTGCACCTGCAAAGGGCCAATGTCTGCCACTGCACTCCAGCTAATATCCATCTTGACTTCGATCCAGCACTGCAAGCATGCTTCATTTTGCAGTCTTGCACCCGGCTCACGTCCATTTTGCTTGGCCTGTTGAATCTGAACCAGTGACTGGAACGAGGCAACGGTCTCATCCAAATTCAGGATACCATGTGTTCCCGGACCTGCTTGAAGATGTGCATCGAGTGACGATGTTGCATTAGGGGGTTGCGGCGTGTATTCATGATGTTGAAAGTTGAATGCATCAGAATCTGTACAAAAATCCCAACCAGCTCTGAACTTTCAGACCTGATGATCGAAGCGGCAAGACGATCCTGAACATTCAGACCAGCTGCACGCAGCACCATGCTTACTGCCGATCAGGCCGGAGACGCAGGACAATAATGGACTGATGGAGACGTCGCGTCTGGAGTCAGAAATCGTCGGCGACGACCACGAGGAAGGTTGCGGCGAGGTCGGCGGAGCCAAGGGTCAGCGCGGCGGCGCCATGCGCATCCCCATCCGTGTTCTGTCTCGCGAACCTGAAGGTTTCACCAAGTCTAGAGAGTTCTATGCTCCAATCCGTGCCGCACGAAGCTGATCCTACGGCTATCAACGACCCCAAGTGGTGGTCGGTATTTGAAATACCGTCCACCCTGGCACCCTCGGTCCCGCCGTGCTCGCGAGCCGGGCTCGCCGGAGCGCTGCCGCGTTCCGGGCGCTGCTCTTCTTCTGTCCCCTTCACCGGTGCATAGGGCCTCGGCGTCTTCCTCGCGCGTATCCTATTGGCCGCCAGCTGAATGCCAGAAGATTGACGGTGGTAAGTGCGACGACAGCAACAACGGCGGCGACCGGCGACGGAGAAGATTGCCGCCCGTCCGTCGTCGGAGGACCGATTGGAAGTTGGTCGGAGGCATATGGTGCTTGGGTAACACGGTGAGAAGCTGCAGGCGCCATGTGCCCATGTCCGTCGACGGCCAGGGTCTATTCAGATTTCAGACCGAGAAAACTTGCAGCAGAATATTCAGAGATGAGTTCCGTACAGGCAAGGACTGCGAGGATATAGTTATTTGTCCCTTGATTGCAAAGTTACTGAAAACATGGGGATCAGCGAAAATCCTAGTACTACAGAGTCAGTTATCCTCAAGTCTTAAACCCTGTTCATTTTGGAGCACTTCTATCAGGTTCAGATTCTAACTTCTTCATTCAGTCTCTGGTTCTAGTTCCTTTTCTGCAAATTTTCAGGTGGTTTGAGGCTCCAGTAATGGCAACTGTGATACCCAACTGAAATGTCTGCCGCGGGCGCGGGAGAGCCAAGTCTGTTGACGGCCTGACCGTCGCGCCCGTGCTGCTGCCATCATCACTGTGACTGACTGATCGGATCATCATCTACAGGTTAATTAGCAATTTCCAGCAGCCTAGCTATCCCATTAGAAAGATAAGGAAAAAATTAAAAAGAAAATAAAAGCCTACAATCTCATGTGACCCTATCTAATGGTATATTTGAACCGTTGACAATTTTGTACTCACAAACTGAATTTGTGGCCTTTTTGTTAAATCCCATACCCACAAGCTGTCCCTTTGCTTTATGTGTTGTCAAACAAGGATCACACGCTAACTCAACATGGTAAACGATAAAAAAAATTGTCGTTATATTATTTGAGCTAGGGAATTGATGAAGTTCTAACTATATTTGTTGGCATGCATCACGTTGTTTTCTTCGTTGACATTGTTTTTATTGTACATCTATGGACTGCTCTTGTGATGTTAAACGTTCACACTATGGACCCCTGTCTGTTACTGCACTCCAGCCAGCTAAGCAATGATCCATCGTCCACCGGCATATACTTCATTTTCAGGCTTGCTACCGCCTCACATCCATTTTCTTGGCCTGCTAAATCTGAACCAGTAAACTGAAAATTCGGTGTCATCCAAATTTCGGACAGGATGTAGTTTGTTGAAGATGAATGCATTGATTACTTCAAGTTGTTGCATTGAGTGACGATTTCTCATCATCAGGGCGTTGCGGCATGAACTCTTGAATTGCTCAAGAGTTGGCCACACCTGTTCTGAACTTTGGGACCTGAAGGTGAAAGATGGTTCTGAACATTCAGAACAGCTGCACGTTGCTGAGACACAGGACAAAGGACTGATGGAGATAGGAACCGTCGGGGACGTCCATGAGGAAGGTGGTGGTGAGTTCTGGGGAGCCAAGCGCAAGCACGGCTGCCCGGCGGGATCATTCGCCGTCGAGCTCCGCGCGGCGGCGCCATGCCCATCCCCCTTCGCGCTCTGGCTTGCGACCCTGAAGGTTTGACTAAGTCTAATGGCGTCTCTGCTCCGATCCGTGCCGCAGGTGGCTGATCCGACGGCTGTCAGCTACCCAGGGGGTGGTTGGTATTTCAAATACCGACCACCCCCGACTCCACTGGCTGCTCTGCGTCGGGCTCGCCGGAGCGCCGCCGCTCTCCGGGCGCTAGTCTGCTTGTCTCCCGTTCCTCGCCGGAAAAGGGAGTCGGCATCTTCCTCGCGCTCACCCTCTGGACGGCCAGCTGAACGCCATAAGTCCATCTTCTTCGCTCCGCTGAGGCGCTGATTGGTGGGGTTCACGGCCGGTTGCAGGCTCAGTTTGAAGCCTGCACTGCGTTCAGGGTGTCAGATTCGCAGAATCTATCGGCATGGGTAAGATTCAGTTAGAGAACGATGGATTCAGAAAAAAGAAACGTCCTCAAGGGTGCAATAATTTTAACAAGGAAGGGCATTGTTATTTGTTAGTGGCGTATCAGCGCATGGGTGTGTTGAAGTTGTAGCGATGGAATGGCTTATCACAATGCACAGCATACTCGAATGCACAGTCTCAGCCAGCAACTCAAAATTTCTGCAACTCAAAATTCTTGGTCAATCTGCACAGCTTAGTTCCTCTTGATGGTTTTGTACCAAGAGCTAGTCGCCGGGAGTCAGACGATCACGTCGTCCTGGGTCATGTACTGTCAGGCGTCGGTCCGCCAAGCATGAAATGCAGGCGTGCAGCCAATTTGTGGTTAAGATTCTAGTTCACGCCATGCAGCCAATTTGTGGGTGGATTGAAGCTTCTGTAATCGCATCTGTTATAACCAACTGGATTTTCAGTGTGCCCCATTCTCGTTTGTCATCTGGGTAATCTTGTTCTGTCAGCAATTTGACTATGCTAGTGGAGACTGGACGCTGGGTTTAGTCAGATTCTTGTTCCTTGGCCTTCTCCTGTTGCATCTCAATTACCTATGGCTATGGGCTGATCAGCTGATGGTGTGTGATCCGGAGATGGATCATCGGCGAAGCTATTTGCCGTTAAAAACTAGATAAAATACCCTAAACTTCATTCTATCATGCATATCTCCATTTTCTAAGACACACTTGGCAATTAGTTGTCTGCATTGGTGTGTTTAAGGGTGGATCTATTGAGGGTGGATCTATTTCAACAAAAGGTGAACAGAGCGCCACTCACTACTAGAGAAATCAATATCCGCCCTTCTTATATGCCTCGGCGCTATAAAAATTCGGTGCTAATACAACATTAGCATCAGGTCCAAAATTTGGATGCCCTCGGGGATCCTTTAGCACGGCCGGTTGGTGACACCAACCGATGCTAAAAGTCACCTTTAGAACCGGTTGGTGTTGCTCCTCGAACCTTTAGCACCAGGTCGTAACACCACCCGGTGCTAAAGGGTTACACCTGGTGCTAAAGGTCTTTTAGCAACCGGTGCTAAAGGGGGTGTCACATGCTACTTCAAAAGGAAAGCATTTTCTACCTAGTTGCATGTGCTGCGTAGTTGAGATGGAAAAGAGGATATACGCGAGACAAGAGGTCTGGTTTGAATCCTGCAGCCCACCGGTAATCCTCCAGCTGACAGCTGGAATCGGAATTAGGGGGACACCACGTGTAGTTTTCTTGCAACTTCAACTTCATTCTGAACCCTGAACCTGCACTGCAAAATATCGGAGCCAGCCGTCGCCCTCCCATGTAGCTTTCCAGTAAGATCGAACTATCGAAGCAAGCCAAGCCACAATGCTTGCTAGGTTCAGTGCTGCTGATCAGGCGTTAGGGCTCCAATGGGCTGAGCCGTAGCATAAAGCCAAGAGACTCAAAACCTGAACCTAAACAAGCAGCGGCTAGTGTTCCTTGCAACCCGGTGCTGCTGCCATGTACAGATTTGCAGAGGCCATCTGATGTCTGCATCTACTTTAGAGTATAGACAACTTCAAAGGGTGACAAATGTCTCGATAATTCTCAGATTCTAGGAACAGAAATTACGCTTGAGGCAGATTATAGTATCAAATTAACGTACACCAAAAAGATGTTTGTTTTCATATACCATGTTTCTTATTTATTTTTGTACAAGACAAAGTGCTCGTACTAGTATCCAAGAAGGTGCCTATTTTAGGTCAATAATCTTTTTATGTTTATGTTTCCCTATATGTACCATATTCATTTTAATAGTAACACATAAAGAGGTCTCGCGCGGTCAGGCCAAGACATAATATACATAAAGAAAGTTTTTTCAAAGGGTCACCATGTCATTCAATCACCGTTTACACACACATGCATCCATGCCATGCCTTGCCCATTGGTGCAGTGTTGCCAAATTTGAGAGAACCACGTTCCCATTCAGTCAATTCGATATACGCGTCAAAGTAACATATATAATACCCCCTCTTTCGTAAGCACACCTTGCATAATCCATCAAGCAAACAACCATCACCATTTCCAAGTCCTATCTTCACATCTCTACCCCTAGAGCTTCAGAAGGTCTCTTGTGTCCCCATGGAGGAACAGACTGTAGTCCTCATCGTCGGGGCAGGCCCAGCAGGCCTTGCGACGGCAGCATGCCTCACTCAACTCTCCATCCCTTATGTAATCATCGAGCGTGAGGGCTGTAGCGCATCACTATGGCGCAATCGTGCCTATGACCGCCTCAAGTTACACCTTGCAAAGGAGTTTTGTGAGCTACCCCACATGCCATACCCAGTAGATGCCCCAACCTACATCCCAAAGGATCAGTTTGTGAAGTACCTAGACAATTACATTGAGCATTTCAACATCCGCCCAAACTACCATACTTCTATTGTGTCATGCACATATGATGAAGACAGAAAGTGTTGGTTCGGCATGGCACGTGATATGACAACAGACGTGGTTGTCAGGTACTCAGCTAGGTTCCTTGTCGTGGCAAGTGGTGAGAACAGTGCAGGGAACATTCCAGTGATCCCAGGTCTGCATGGCTTTACTGGAGAGGTTATCCACTCATCAAGATACAAATCAGGTTCCACCTACTCAGGGAACAATGTACTAGTGGTTGGGTGTGGTAACTCTGGAATGGAGATCGCCTATGACCTTGCATCTCATGGTGCCAACACGTCCATTGTTATTCGCAGCCCGGTAAGTTTGATGTTTCATCTGCTTTTAAAAAGCACGCTTGCGACTTTAGTTAATTATGTAACAAAGATCTTAATTAGATTAGATATAAAGGAGCATCGACAAAATAACAGCTTAATTTTTTCATAAATTTACTCTAATTTTCAAAAGGAAAACGATGATGTCTATATTCCTAAACATGAGAAAATGTATGATGGCTGTTCTATAAAGATAATATAAACGTTCTATGCATGCCTTGCCCCTGTTGCAAAATACATGTGTGTGACATGTTCTATGCTTGCAGGTACATATAGTGACAAAAGAAATAATAAGGCTGGGCATGACTTTGGTCCAACATATACCAGTGAATATTGTAGATGATTTTCTTGTGAGGATGTCAAATTTTGTGTTTGGCGATCTGTCAAGGCATGGCATTGTGAGACCAAAACAAGGTCCTCTCCTCCTTAAGGCGAAAACCGGCCGATCTGCTGTGATTGATGTCGGGACGGTTGGTTTAATAAAGAATGGCACTATCAAAGTGAGAATATGTCCTCATTTGATAGCATTTATGTTGCAAAGTTTGTTCATCAATTTATTCATATTTCTTTTATATCTTCAGGTGCATGGAAATATTTCCAAAATCAAGGGCAACATAGTTGAATTTGAAGGCAGCGAGAAAATAGGTTTCGATGCCATTGTGTTTGCAACTGGATATAAAAGCACGGCGAATGCATGGCTCAAGGTAGCAACATCAATATTTGGTCTTACCATGCAACTTACTTCATTTATACAAAATTCTTGCCATTTGCATTTCAACATATCAACATAATTTTGTAATTTATGATTTCAGAATGGTGAAAGCATGTTGAACAATGAAGGGTTGCCTAAGAAAGAATTCCCAAATCACTGGAAGGGAGCAAATGGTCTCTATTGTGCTGGTTTGGCGAAGAGAGGACTGGCTGGCATTGCCATGGATGCCATGAATATTGCCAATGACATCTTGTCTAGCTACCATACATAAACTTGATATCTAGTTGGATTAGCAAGCCTTTAGCTGTATTGCCGTGGGCAGTGGTGCTATCTTCTAGCTACTATCCATATTATGTGGTTTATATCTTTATCTTGTGAAATGATAAGTTGTTTTACTATAGTTTGTAAAAGATGTTACCATCAACATTCTATATCTTATTTATAATGAAATTTCAAATTTGTCACTTGCACATGTTTTATATACCCCATTCTTTCTCTACCAGGATTTTATAACTCACGTACAGATTAATTTAGACTTACGCAAATCTCATCCTACTTTCATTAGCTCCTTTTGAAACAAATGATTGCTATAGGATTTTTTTCCTATGTGTCCTTTTGGAATAGAGCATTGGAGATCTAGTCCTTCAAAATTCCTCGCCTAAATCCATGGAAATTTCCTATATTCTGAAATCCTGTAGATTGCAAAATGCGTCCAACTCAAATCCTAAATTTTTCATGTTCCTATATTTTGAGAATTACGTTGCAAAGGAGGCTAACTAGGGTGACTTACTGGGTACACGTGCTACCTCAACATGTTAAATGATAAAAATATTGCCGTTATATTATTAATTATTAGAGCTAGCAAAGTTCTAACAATATTTCTTGGCATGAGTCACGACATTTATTCGCTCATATGGTTGTTATTGTGCAACCATGGACTCCTCTCGCAATGATAAACATCCATGCTACTTATTTGAAGTAATCGTGATCTACTAAGGTTCTTTTGTACCAATTTGCCTCCCAAATAACCCCTAATTTGTTTTATTTTGCAAATACTTCCCTAAATTGATACTAATCGTCCAAATATTTACAGATAATAACCTACTAAATCTCAGGTCCAAACTAATAATCATGACCTAGCCTTTTGCATACGAGCCAAGATCATGGTCTCTAGACCTGCAAAGGGCCCTGTCTGCAACTGCACTCCAGCTATGGTCATTCTTTTTTTTCTTTATTAAGGAACAGCTATCAGCCTATGATCCATCGTTGACTTCGACCCTGCACTGCAAGCATGCATCGTTTTGCAGGGTTGCAACAGGCTCGCTTCCATTTGCTTGGCCTGCTGAATCTGAAGAAGTGACTGGAACCGGGTCGCTCATCCAAATTCAGGATATATACGATGTGGTCCTGAACCTGCATGCAGTAGGTGGATATGTGCTGATGATGTGCATTGAGTGACGAGGTTGCATCAGCGGTCGCGGCGTGTATTCGTGATGTTGGAATGCTTTACAATCGATACAGAAGTCCCAACCAGCTCTGAATTTAGGGACCTGATGATCCTGAACATTCAGAGCAGCTGTACTCTGCACCATGCGTACAGCCGATCAGGAGACGCAGGACAATGGACTGATGCAGAGGCTGCGTCAGGAGACAGGAGCCGTCGATGACGAGGAAGGTGGCTGCGAGGTCTGCGCGGCTTCATAACTTCATTCGTCGTCGAGTTCCACGCGGCGGCGGCGCCATGCCCATCACCCCTCCATTCTCCGCCTCGCGACCCTGAAGGTTTGACCAAGTCCAAAGGCGTCTCTGCTCCGATCCGTGCCACAGGTGGCTGATCCGACGGCAGTCCGCGACCCAGGGGGTGGTCGGTATTTCAGACTCCCCGACTGGCTGCTCTGCGTCGGGCTCGCCGGAGCGCCGCCGTGCTCCGGAAAAATGGCCTCAGAATCTTCCCTACGCGTGTCCCGCGGGCTGGCAGATGAATGCCAGAAGACCCGTCTTCTCCGCTCCGCTGATTGATGGGGTTCGCCAGCAAGCGCAGAGCATGGCGTTCCGCCGCAGCTCCGTTGTCTGGG
Source organism: Echinochloa phyllopogon (assembly GCA_033239725.1). Lineage (NCBI taxonomy): Eukaryota > Viridiplantae > Streptophyta > Magnoliopsida > Poales > Poaceae > Echinochloa > Echinochloa phyllopogon. The sequence goes on along the minus strand of BTCW01000008.1, from coordinate 32,060,932 downwards.
CCGGGGGGCCAACAGACGCCTCGCCGCCACCGGCAGGGTTGCCGGGGGTCGTTACGCGACGGCGGCGATCGGTCGAGCTTTGGTCGATCAACCACACGCACCGTCAGCCAGCAACTCGAAATTGCCGCTCGACTTTCTCTTCAGACTTTTGTGCCAAGAGCACAGGCGAAAGCCTGACCTGGCCATGGCAACGATGCTCATGCTGACAAGGATCTCCAGGTGTAATTGAATCCGGCCTGCATTGCAAGCGTGCTTCGTTTTCAGGCTCCGAGATGGCACACACAAGGTCACCAGTTCTGAGCATTCGTCGGACCTGAAGCATGCAGAACATTCAGAGCAAGGTCGCGTACGCCGGCTCGTTCGCCGTTCGCCGTCGAGCTCTGCGCGGCGGCGCCATGCTCGCCCCATATCATCCCCATGGTTCGCGCTCTGACTCGCTCCAGAAAGTTTGACCAAGTCCAAAGGCTTCCCCGAGCCGATCCGGACCACCGGTGGTTGATCTGACGGCCATCATGGACCAAAGGGTGGTCGGTATTTCAGATACCGCCCACCCCCGATTCCTCACTAGCCTGCTCTGCCGGCCTCGGGTTCGCCGGAGCGCCGCCTCGCTCCGGCCGCTAATACGCTTCTCTCCTGTTCCTCGCCGGAGAAGGGCCTCCGCATCTTCCTCGAGCGCGCTCATCCTCTGGGCAGCCAGCAGCCTATAGTCCCGGCTTGTTGACGGGGATTGCCTGCACGAGCAGACCATTCATGGCGCTCCGCTGCTCCATGCATGTTCGTCGGGCTGGGGCCAACGGACGCCGACCTCGTGGCGCTTCGCGGCTCCATGGCGTTCCAAGCACGTCACATCGAAGCGCTTCACGAAGAGGCTCCCATGGCGACGTGATGGCTGCTCTGCATGGCGTTCGACGCAGCGTTCACCGGATGCAGACTTGCAGGCAGGCTCAACCTGAAGCCTGCGTTCAGGTTGTTGTGCCCGGCAATCCTGATTCCTGAACCTTGCGACGGGCGAATATGTGCGGCAGAGTGGGCTTTCATAGGATTCAAACCGGGAACTGCATTCAGCCAATTTTTCAGTGAGCCACGTTCTCGTATGTCACGTGGACAATCTTGTTCTCTCTGCAATTTGACTATGCTACTGCCTACTGGAGACTGGAAGGTGGACAGTATCAATCAGGTTCTTGTGCCTTCACCTCCTGTTGCATCTCTCATTTGGAGAAGGGTCCTTGGCGACGATCTTTGCTGCAGTGCAAAACAAAACCCCTAGTTCGACACTCTACAGCCATGGGTTGCCAATGATACAGGAACTTATTAACTGTGAGAGCTGAGAAGCCACATTTGTTCGGGTTGATATGATCGATGGCGTATAGGATTATCAACTATTTACGACTAGTGCTCTCATCTTGATGCTGTTCTAGAGAACGTTGTTGAGATTCAGGTTCACAAACACTGAACTGCTTCCCATTTTCATTAATTAATAATACCTCCATCATAGATTCATATCACAATTGCCGCCGAACTATTCCACCGCATGCAGTGCTCCTCCCATCAGTCAAGCTACATCTATCATTGCGTCATGTAACACCCTAAAATTCATCACAATTAAATTGTAGCAAATCACTGAATTTTTCTAGGATTTATTAAGGCCTAAATAAATTTTCTATGATTTAATTGGAATTTCTAGCCTTTTATCAATTTAAATATCATATTAAATAATTATTTTAGTCAAAATAAGTTTTTGTTGCATTCATGCTGTTGCATATATTTTTGGTTGCTAGTAAATCAAGTTGGAATTTAAATTTTGTTTAAATTCGAATTTGATTTGCTTTTGTTTGAGTTTTAGAAAAGTTGTTTAGGCTGAGTTCGGTTTTGGCCCCTGAACTCCTGGCGCGGTTCGCTTTTGCCCCCTGGACTTTTCTTCTCCGTTCGCGTTTCCTCCCCGCTTGGCCCGTTACTCTACGCTTTCGGCCCATCTGCGGCCCAGCTTGAGTCGTCGTTTCTCTCTCCTACCTGTGACGCCGATAGGTGGGACCCACCTGTCAGTTTCCTCTTCCCCGTCATGTTCGAGCCGGACTCGAACCCGAGTCCGAGCGTCGCCGCCTCCGCCCCGACTCCGAGTCCCTCCTCTTCACGTACGCCAAGGCGTGGGCCCGAGCCGTCCCCGCGCCTATAAACCTGCGGTCGCCGCCTTTGCCCTCTCCTCCAAACCAACCGAGCTCCGCAAGCCCTAGCCGAGCCGCGCCACCGCCCGATTTTCCGCCGGCCGCCGCTCGCCGTCGTCCGTCGCCGTCGCAAGCCAAATCTCGCCGAGTTCGCACCTGGTGAGTTCGCTTTTGCCCGCTCGTCCTTTTCGTCGACTTCTTGTAGCAAGTTGAAGGCCGTAGCGTCGAGTTCGTGTCATCCAGAGAGCTCCGCCGCCGCGCATGGCGCCGCCGTCGTCGGCCACCGCTTGTGCGCCGTCCCAGCCACCCAGACCACCCTAGGTGAACTAGCCATTGCCTCGCGAGTCTGTAGGACCAAGTCTCGTCGCAAACCGTGCACCGTAGCCTTAGATCGGCTTTGCCCCGGCGAAGCGCCGCCGCGGAGGAGAGCGGCGCCGCCGTCTCGGCCGTCGCCGTCGTCGACCCGAGATCCCGATCTCTCCCGCCCGTCCGATCGTGATCCAACGGCTCAGATTAGATCCGTCCGTGAGTCAAACATGAGGAAAACGGTCAGCCATGGCGTTTTTGCAAAAGAGTCCCTGAGTTTTCTAGAAATCAACCCGCAGTCCATCCTAGTTCAAAAATAATTATAGATAGGTCCTGTTTAATTTTGTTTTAGCCCCTGCAAGTTTTAAAATTTTGCCCGAGGTCCTGTTTTGGTCTTTTTACCCATAAGCCCTCGTAGTTTAATACAAAATTATGTTTTAGCCCTCGGATTTTCGCAGTTAAGCCCCTGGAACTTTTAAAACTTTGCCAGCAAGTCCCTGAACCTTAGAAAAGCCATATCTTTTGCGTTTTGACTCCGATTTTAGTGATTCTCGCGCTCACACGTTCGTTGTAATGCGTAGATTAGTTTTGTGCTGTTGTTTTCTTCTGCTGGAATTGTTTGGTGTACTGTTTCTTATTTAGTGTATTGTTTCTTTGCATGCGATTGTGTGATGCGATTAGGAAGCGAGCAGTTCGAGGATTTCTCTGAAGAACCAACTGTTGGAGAAGGATTTGAGCAGCAACCGAGTTGGGAAGAAGGCAAGTGTATTATGTCATGCAAATGTCCTAATAACTATTAATTTCACCATCCATGCATGTGTCTTAATTTGATGGGTTCCTATTTAAGGATTTGCCTAGCCACTATATTTTTGTCCCTGAAACTGGGTTATTTAATTAACTTTGATGGTAGATGATGCTTAGCTTGCTCAACTGGGATTGGTTAAATGAACCCCTACTCTATGTTCCAAATACTCTTTTAATTAATTAATTGGCAAGATCATATCTTTTTAATTGGAACATGGAGAACCACCCAGGAAAACAGTACAACCATGAGTGCCATGTGGCTCTGGCTTTGACTGACTAATTAGGTGCTCTAGTTTATGGTAGCTTTACTCGAAAGGGGCATGGGGGGCGGCGGTTGACGGAGTATAGCTCAGTCCTATTGAGCTGTGGGCTTTGGTAAGAGACAGACCTCATTAGGGAGGGTTATGCTTTGCTTCTGAACCGGAAACCTTAGCGGGCTATCATTTATTAGAGTGCTTTTGTAAAGGTCTCATAGTGAAACTCAGTATTCGGTCCACGTGGTGTGGGACGGGTGCATGCTTCGGCAATGGGAATCACGGCTTATGGTGAAAGTGTACAACCTCTGCAGAGTGTAAAACTGTTATAACAGCCGTGCTCACGGTCAAGAGTGGCCTGGACCCTTACATGATAATCATACTTGAACATGGATTAAATTGTGGGTACTTGATTATGTTGGGATTATGACATTCATTAATTTGTGGGTGGTATATATTCTTTCATTTGCTAGTAAATAGTTGCTTAATAAAACTTGACCAACTAAAAGTGCTTATTGCAGTATTGTCAGCCAGACTTTTTGCCCCAGCCTTGTATGTCATATTACATTTGCTGAGTACGTCATGTGCTCATGCTTGTTTTCTTTCTTTTATTGCATCAACTACACCCGGAATGCTGCTCAGATTGGGAGAATTTTGAGGATTTCACTGCTGATTTTGAGGAGTTCTAGGCGAGTCTCCCCCAGTCAATGCCTGTGGAGTTGGAGTCACTTTTGCTTCGTTAGATGAACGTTTATTTAAGTCTTCCGCTATGACATTCGTGTCAACTCTGTGATTGTAATAAATGCACTTTAATACTCTTTCGTTATGCATGGTTATGGATATTCACTTGTGACGTCTACCATATGTGTGTAAACTGATCCTGGCGCACATATGAGATGCATCTGGTTTTGCCTTTAAAACCGGGTGTGACAGAAGTGGTACCAGATCCGTGTTGACTGTAGGACGCAAGCCTAGATAGCAATGGTCATTCTCTAAGGATTATTTTGCTTAACTACTCTTGTTCTATCTATTCTTGGTTTATTTTGCTATTATTCCTGGTCATTGATAATTGTCTCCTCCTTGATTTTTTTTTGTTCTATCTTTTCCACCATCTCACCTGGTTTCGAGGTCTTTAAAACTTTTCTAACCCCTTCTTGCTTAAACCATAGATGGTATTGACAAGGCAAGGTGCTCGTAGATTGTCTAGCACTCCTTCCCCTTCTTCGTCGCATTCGGTGCAAGAAGAGGAACCGGAACCTGAAGAGATGGAAGTGATGGACGAAGAAGTTAACTCAGGAGGGAATGCTCCAGCTGGATCTGAAGGAAGTGAAGGACCCCCTCCGCCACCTGACATGTGGGTAGTGACTTTTCACCACCATGACGGCGGCAGCAGTGGGTTCCCGATGCTGCTTCGAATGCTCTTCGAGCGTCTGAACTACCCAGTGGAGATAGAATATCGTGGAAGAAGGAGGGCACATCCAAATTACCCAGAGGACTAGGATGTCGTTGTATACATCCGGGAGCCTGATTATGAGTATGGAGGAACCAAAGAGGCTGCAGTGCACCATGCCATCGCCGTGAGATCAACCTTCGAAGCTAGAATCCAGGATGCAGCAAGACGGGCACTTTCTGTGCTTTGTCATGAGGAGGCTGCTGAAGTATGTCACACTGCTTGGGCATATCTTCCCCGAAGGCAGCAAGGCACTCCAACTGGGGTTGTGCCACAACCGCCCGGTGTGCTAAACTCTACACTCAACGTCCAGGTGGCGTTCACCAAGATGCTCAACGTGCACGCCGATGACACCACAAGGGAGCTACAAGAAGTGCGTGAAGAACTCGCTGCTGAACGAAGGAAGAACAAGAGGCTGATAGCTGAACTCAAGGGAGAAGCATTTCCGCCCTTCGATGAAGATGTAGAAGGGTTGATGGGTCATTCACCGCCCCACTAGAGAGTGCTTGGTGGATCGTCTAGTTGCTTCACCCATACCTATTAAGATAGGATACCCTCTCTTTTGATAGTTCAGTACGTTTAGAATCGTTGAGACTCATGCATAGTGTGTGATTTAGTTCGGTTTAAAAGTGTGGAAGAGATGTTTGCTTTCGTGCTAAGTGTGTGATTTGGATCTTTGTAATGATTGAACTTAATTGTGGAGTGATGACCACAATTGAGTAATTATTAAATAAATAAATTTAGTTAGTTTGGGTTTATCTTGGTCTCTGATCTTAGCACTTAACTATCACTTTATCCATATAATTGTACCCCTCATATAAATCATGTTATGCGACAATCTGTTCTCGCTGCTGCATGATATCCTGGTACTTTCCGAATTGTTTCTAGAGTTTCAGAACTCCGTTTGACATAAATCCAGTTGGGTCGGATTAAGGACTTGATAATCTAGGTTCTAAGAATTGTTCGTGATTTTTGGAGGTTCTGGCAGAGAGATATAATGGTTTTATTGGAGCAACCAGAATCTGTCCCGTGGTCCTGACACAGCTGTCTTGTTTATTTTATACCTCGAGCCACAAAATTCCGATTGCAGTGATTCAAGTTGGGTTAGTTTCAGAATTTGATAGTCTACGTTCAGACAAAAGATCATGATTTTTGGATACACAGAATGAGAGTTACAACTATTTAATTGTGACGAACAGGATCTTTTTCAGAATTTGATGTTCCAGTCATTGGCAACTCGTTCTACATCAACTTTTATCTGTTCATGATTTGAGTCACATCTTTTTACCACCCTCTGAACCTCATGTTCTAACCACCAGATGGTAAACACCAGGTATGGAAGTGGAGTGGATCAACCACCTGTGAATCGTTAGGGACGTGCCAACCCCAATCCAAATCCTCCGCCGAATCAAGCACCTGTAGCAATGGAACAGATCCTCGCCAACCAGACTCAGATCCTCCAGGGCATGGCTAATACCTTGGCAGCCATGCAAGCACAGAACAACAACAACAACAACCAGCCGAGAGACAAGCACCGAGAGTTCATGAGTCACAAACCTCCTACCTACTCCCACTCTGCAGATCCTCTTGATGCTGATGATTGGCTGAAGACTGTTGAGAAGAAGCTGTATATGGCCCAGTGCAATGACAGGGAGAAGGTCCTGTATGCCTCAGGTCGCTTGGAGGGATCAGCTTCAGATTGGTGGGATGCTTACCATGCTGCTCATGCCACCCCTGATGCTATCACCTGGCAGGAGTTCAGGACCAACTTCAGGAGCCACCATATTCCTGCTGGTGTCATGAAGCTGAAGAAGAAGGAGTTCCTCTCACTCAAGCAAGGTGGGATGACCGTCAGCGAGTACCGGGATAAGTTCATTCAGTTGTCCCGTTACGCCCCAGATGAGGTGAAAGAGGATGAGCAGAAGCAGGAGCGATTTCTGGAAGGATTGATTCCGCCGCTCCATTATCAACTCATGTCTCACACCTTCCCAACATTTCAGAAGCTGCTAGACAAGGCTATTGGCTTGGAGAGCAAGCGCCGTGAGTTGGGAGAGCAGAAGAGGAAGTTCATGGCCTCAGGCCAGTCAAGCAGTAACACCCGCCCTCGTCTCCAGCCGCCTCAGCAGAACATGCCCGTTCGCTTTGGTGGGCAAGGGAGTAACTTTGCGCAAAGTCAGGGTCAGCGGTCAGCACCTCCACCTCAGCGGCCAGCATTTCAGCAGAACCGCCAGATCACCCCAGCCCAGACTCCAGTGAAGACCACTGCACCAGGCAGTGCTCCTACTCCTCGTACCTGCTACATTTGTGGAGATCCCAGCCACTTTGCCCACAACTGTCCTAAGAGGAATGCTCAGACCCCACAGCACCAGAGTGGCAGTGCACCTAGGCAGAATACCCCTCAGCAGCAGAACAGGAATGTGAACCCGACGCCCCAGAGCAACAAGGGCCAGCAGAATCAGATGCGGGGCAAGGTGAACCATGTTGCTGCAGAGTCTACACAGGAGGCCCAGGATGTGGTACTTGGTATGTTCCTCGTCAACTCAGCCCCTGCATCGGTTTTATTCGACTCTGGAGCATCCCATTCTTTTATTACTGCTCAGTACGTAGCTAAGTATGATATAACCATGCTCCCTATGAAAAATTTCATGCTAGTTAGCTCTCCCGGTGGAAACGTGAAAGCCAATTTTATCTGTCCCCGAGTTAACCTGAAAATAGTTGGGGTAGATTTTCCTGCTGATCTGATAGTCCTAAACTCTGAGGGAATTGATGTCATACTTGGAATGGGATGGTTGGCTGCTTTTGATGCGGCGATTCAGTGTGCCAAGAGGTCCGTGTTGTTGACTAGCCCTCAGGGAGAGAAGATTGAATTCGGAGCCACTCAACCCTCAGCTTCAACTTACTCAGTGAATCAGGCCAGCGGTGTTCCTTTGGAGGATATCAGAGTTGTTTGTGAGTTTCCGGATGTCTTCCCAGATGATTTGCCAGGTATGCCACCCGACCGAGACATTGAGTTTATTGTTGAGCTTTTACCTGGTACTGCTCCTATTTCTAAAAGACCCTATAGAATGGCTGTTAATGAACTAGAAGAACTTAAGAAACAACTTAAGGAATTGTTGGATAAAGGTTACATACGTCCTAGTTCTTCACCTTGGGGAGCACCTGTAATTTTTGTGGGTAAAAAGGATGGTACTCTGAGGATGTGTGTGGATTATCGTTCATTGAATGAGGTAACCATCAAGAATAAGTATCCATTGCCCAGAATTGAAGACTTATTTGATCAGTTGAGAGGAGCTAAGTTTTCTCCAAGATTGACTTGAGATCTGGCTATCATCAGTTGAGGATCAGGCGCTCCGACATTCCTAAAACAGCATTCACCACCAGGTATGGGTTGTATGAGTATACGGTGATGTCGTTTGGATTGACAAATGCACCTGCCTACTTTATGTACCTGATGAATAAGGTGTTCATGGAGTACTTGGATAAATTTGTGGTAGTGTTTATTGATGATATTCTGGTTTACTCTAAGAATGAGGAGGAGCATGAGGAGCATTTGAGGTTGGTGTTGCAGACTCTTAGAGAGAACCAGTTGCATGCCAAGTTTAGTAAATGTGAGTTTTGGTTGAATCAAGTGGCTTTTCTTGGTCATGTTGTTACTGATGGAGGTATTGCAGTGGATCCAAGTAAAGTCAAGGATGTGTTGGATTGGGAACCTCCTACAACAGTCTCTGAGATCAGAAGCTTTCTGGGATTGGCTGGATATTACAGGAGATTCATTGAAGGCTTTTCTAAAATAGCGAAACCTCTTACTTCGCTATTGGAGAAGGGCAAGGAGTTTGTTTGGTCAGAAGCGTGTCAGGCCAGCTTTGAAGAGTTGAGAAAGAAGTTGACTACAGCCCCAGTGCTTGCTATGCCAGATATTCACAAGAACTTTGATATATATTGTGATGCTTCTCGTAGAGGTCTTGGGTGTGTGCTCATGCAGGAAGGTAGAGTTATAGCCTATGCATCCAGGCAGTTGAGGAAGCACAAGCTGAACTATCCTACTCATGATCTGGAGCTTGCAGCTGTTGTCCATGCCTTGAAGATCTGGAGGCACTATATTCTAGGTAACAGATGTGAGCTGTATACTGATCACAAAAGCCTGAAGTACATATTCACTCAGAAGGATCTGAATTTGAGGCAGAGAAGATGGTTGGAGTTGACCAAGGATTATGATCTGGGAATCAACTATCATCCTGGCAAGGCTAATTTGGTTGCTGATGCGTTGAGTAGGAAGTCACAAGTAAAGTCAATGTTTGGTCGCCAGTTGCCAGTAGAGTTGCTTGCAGAGATGGAAAAGCTGAACTTGAGATTCCTGAATCAGACAGAAGGTGTGATGATGGAAGTTGAGTCTACACTGGAGCAGGAAATTCGGAAGGGTCAGCTTACTGATGAGAAGATAAAGGAAATCAAGGAAACCATGTTAGCAGGGAAAGCTCCCGACTTCACCGAAGATGATCAGGGTACAATTTGGTTTAGAAAGAGGATATGTATACCGGATATCGAGTCTCTCAGGGAGCAGATATTGAGGGAAGCTCATGATTCCGCATATTCTATTCATCCTGGAAGCACCAAGATGTACCAGGATCTGAAGCAAAGGTATTGGTGGTATGGACTAAAAAGGGATGTGGCTGCCCATGTGGCGTTGTGCGATGTTTGTCAGAAAGTTAAGGCTGAACATCAGAGACCAGCCGGTTTGCTTCAGCCACTCAAGGTACCTGAATGGAAGTGGGAAGAAATCAGTATGGATTTCATTGTTGGGTTACCTCGCACTCGAGGAGGATATGACTCCATATGGGTTATTGTGGACAGATTAACTAAGGTAGCTCACTTTATACCCGTTCACACTACTCATACCAGCGCTAAGTTAGCAGAGTTATACATGTCCAGAATTGTTTGTCTCCACGGTGTACCTAAAAAAGATAGTGTCTGATAGAGGTACTCAGTTTACATCTAGATTCTGGCAGAAGTTGCATGAGTCTATGGATACAAAGTTGAATTTCAGTTCTGCATATCATCCTCAGATAGATGGTCAGACAGAGAGGACTAACCAAATTTTGGAGGATATGTTGAGAGCTTGTGCTTTGAAGCATGGAGGCAGTTGGGACAAGAGTCTTCCATATGCAGAGTTCTCATATAACAACAGTTAACAGGCAAGTCTAAAGATGGCCCCCTTCGAAGCGCTTTATGGTAGAAAGTGCAGAACACCTTTGTATTGGAGTGAAACAGGTGAAAGTCAGCTATTTGGGCCAGAGATTTTACAGGAAGCTGAGAGACAGGTTCAGATTATCAGAGAGAATTTGAGAACGGCTCAGTCCAGGCAGAAGAGCTATGCAGATACAAGAAGGAGAGAGCTAACCTTTGAGGTTGGTGATTATGTGTATCTGAAAGTATCTCCTATTCGAGGCTTGAGAAGGTTTAAGGTGAAAGGTAAATTATCTCCTCATTTCATTGGACCTTTCAAGATTGTTGATAGAAAAGGTGAGGTTGCTTATCAATTGGAGTTGCCAGCCAGATTGTCTGATGTGCATGACGTGTTTCATATCTCTCAGTTGAAGAAGTGTCTTAGAGTACCTGAGGAAGAATTACCTTTGGATAAGTTGAATGTGCAAGATGATTTGACTTATATGGAATATCCAGCTAAGATTTTGGAAACTGCTGAAAGAGTTACTAGGAGTAAAGTGATTAAGATGTGTAAAGTTCAGTGGAGTCATCATGCGGAAAGTGAGGCAACTTGGGAAAGGGAAGATGAGTTGATTGTAGAATTCCCTCAGATTTTTTCTAATCCATCAAAATCTCGAGGACGAGATTCTCTTTAAGGGGGTAGGTTTGTAACACCCTAAAATTCATCAAAATTAAATTGTAGTAACTCTCTGAATTTTTCTAGGATTTATTAAGGCCTAAATAAATTTTCTATGATTTAATTGGAATTTCTAGCCTTTTATCAATTTAAATATCATATTAAATAATTATTTTAGTCAAAATAAGTTTTTGTTGCATTCATGTTGTTGCATATATTTTTGGTTGCTAGTAAATCAAGTTGGAATTTAAATTTTGTTTAAATTCGAATTTGATTTGTTTTTGTTTGAGTTTTAGAAAAGTTGTTTAGGCTGAGTTCGGTTTTGGCCCCTGAACTCCTGGCGCGGTTCGCTTTTGCCCCCTGGACTTTTCTTCTCCGTTCGCGTTTCCTCCCCGCTTGGCCCGTTACTCTACGCTTTCGGCTCATCTGCGGCCCAGCTTGAGTCGTCGTTTCTCTCTCCTACCTGTGACGCCGATAGGTGGGACCCACCTGTCAGTTTCCTCTTCCCCGTCGTGTTCGAGCCGGACTCGAACCCGAGTCCGAGCGCCACCGCCTCCGCCCCGACTCCGAGTCCCTCCTCTTCACGCACGCCAAGGCATGGGCCCGAGCCGTCCCTGCGCCTATAAACCTGCGGCCGCCGCCTTTGCCCTCTACTCCAAACCAACCGAGCTCTGCAAGCCCTAGCCGAGCCGTGCCACCGTCCGATTTTCCGCCGGCCGCCGCTCGCCGTCGCAAGCCAAATCTCGCCGAGTTCGCACCTGGCGAGTTCGCTTTTTCCCGCTCGTCCTTTCCGTCGACTTCTTGTAGCAAGTTGAAGGCCGTAGCGTCGAGTTCGTGTCATCCAGAGAGCTCCGCCGCCGCGCATGGCGCCGCCGTCGTCGGCCACCGCTTGTGCGCCGTCCCAGCCACCCAGACCACCCTAGGTGAACTAGCCATTGCCTCGCGAGTCTGTAGGACCAAGTCTCGTCGCAAACCGTGCACCGTAGCCTTAGATCGGCTTTGCCCCGGCGAAGCGCCGCCGCGGAGGAGAGCGGCGCCGCCGTCTCGGCCGTCGCCGTCGTCGACCCGAGATCCCGATCTCTCCCGCCCGTCCAATCGTGATCCAACGGCTCAGATTAGATCCATCCGTGAGTCAAACATGAGGAAAACGGTCAGCCGTGGCGTTTTTGCAAAAGAGTCCCTGAGTTTTCTGGAAATCAACCCGCAGTCCATCCTAGTTCAAAAATAATTATAGATAGGTCTTGTTTAATTTTGTTTTAGCCCCTGCAAGTTTTAAAATTTCGCACGAGGTCCTGTTTTGGTCTTTTTACCCGTAAGCCCTCGTAGTTTAATACAAAATTATGTTTTAGCCCTCGGATTTTTGCAGTTAAGCCCCTGGAACTTTTAAAACTTTGCCAGCAAGTCCCTGAACGTTAGAAAAGCCATATCTTTTGCGTTTTGACTCCGATTTTAGTGATTCTCGCGCTCACGTGTTCATTGTAACGCGTAGATTAGTTTTGTGCTGTTGTTTTCTTCTGTTGGAATTGTTTGGTGTACTGTTTCTTATTTAGTGTATTGTTTCTTTGCATTCGATTGTGTGATGCGATTAGGAAGCGAGCAGTTCGAGCATTTCTCTGAAGAACCAACTGTTGGAGAAGGATTTGAGCAGCAACAGAGTTGGGAAGAAGGCAAGTGTATTATGTCATGCAAATTTCCTAATAACTATTAATTTCACCATCCATGCATGTGTCTTAATTTGATGGGTTCCTATTTAAGGATTTGCCTAGCCACTATATTTTCCTGTCCCTGAAACTGGGTTATTTAATTAACTTTGATGGTAGATGATGCTTAGCTTGCTCAACTGGGATTGGTTAAATGAACCCCTACTCTATGTTCCAAATACTCTTTTAATTAATTAATTGGCAAGATCGTATCTTTTTAATTGGAACATGGAGAACCACCCAGGAAAACAGTACAACCATGAGTGCCATGTGGCTCTGGCTGACTAATTAGGTGCTCTAGTTTATGGTAGCTTTACTCGAAAGGGGCATGGGGGGCGGCGATTGACGGAGTATAGCTCGGTCCTCTTGAGCTGTGGGCTTTGGTAAGAGACAGACCTCATTAGGGAGGGTTATGCTTTGCTTCTGAACCGGAAACCTTAGCGGGCTATCATTTATTAGAGTGCTTTTGTAAAGGTCTCATAGTGAAACTCAGTATTCGGTCCACGTGGTGTGGGACGGGTGCATGCTTCGGCAATGGGAATCACGGCTTATGGTGAAAGTGTACAACCTCTGCAGAGTGTAAAACTGTTATAACAGCCGTGCTCACGGTCAAGAGCGGCCTGGACCCTTACATGATAATCATACTTGAACATGGATTAAATTGTGGGTACTTGATTATGTTGGGATTATGACATTAATTAATTTGTGGGTGGTATATATACTTTCATTTGCTAGTAAATAGTTGTTTAATAAAACTTGACCAACTAAAAGTGCTTATTGCAGTATTGTCAGCCAGACTTTTTGCCCCAGCCTTGTATGTCATATTACATTTGCTGAGTACGTCATGTGCTCATGCTTGTTTTCTTTCTTTTATTACATCAACTACACCCGGAATGCTGCTCAGATTGGGAGAATTTTGACGATTTCACTGCTGATTTTGAGGAGTTCTAGACGAGTCTCCCCCAGTCAATGCCTGTGGAGTTGGAGTAACTTTTGCTTCGTTAGATGAACGTTTATTTAAGTCTTCCGCTATGACATTCGTGTCAACTCTGAGATTGTAATAAATGCACTTTAATACTCTTTCGTTATGCATGGTTATGGATATTCACTTGTGACGTCTATCATATATGTGTAAACTGATCCTGGCGCACATATGAGATGCATCTGGTTTTGCCTTTAAAACCGGGTGTGACACGTCACTACTCCGAACACTTCTTACCATATGTACCATTCACCGAGCTCCTCTAACGTGGCCATGTATAAACCTATAAATTTTCCCATGCAGGGATGTCGATCAATGAGTATCCGCCACCCATGGGTAAAAGCTCAATTAGGGTGTAGGTGTGGGGCATTTCTTCCTTGATGTGTGTTAGTGAGTTGATCTTTGATAGATGTGGGTACATTTTCATGTTCTCCATACCTGTCACACATTGAGTCCGCATTTACATGACATGTGGGTATATTTTAAGTTGTTGCAATTAGGTAGTTAAATGTTATGTTGCAGCTTTGTGAATCTGGTTAAAAAAATTCTGATCCCGGCCTAATCGTGTACTCTCCGCTTGATACTAGTTCCAGTTGGCTGGGTAGACACCACTTGCCGAGCTACGTGTGGCGCCAGGGTGCTGGGTTTCACCCTCTTTGATGTATTATATTTATACAATAGGGCTGCCTACCGTCTGTTGGCAGGTTGATTGGTTGGGTGTGTTGGGTGTGAACGCTTGCTCATGTTAACTGTGAAGGCATGGCAGGCATGCTCGGTTTCACATGTTGTGCGCATGACATCGCACCAAGACATAAATGATAGACCAAACTCCAAAATCATCGTCTCGCAATGATTATAAGACAAAAACAATGCTCAACGAAAATTAGGGTATGAAATTATAACATACACGTAAAACATAAATTTCTTATATCGTGTTTTTAGCCTGTATGCACTAGACAAAGCTTTCACACTGGTATTCAGTTCTACTATTGGCAGAATATACACAAAATATCCATGGTGGTTACGCCACTTCCTTAATTTACGTTTCCCTATTTGTGCTATAGTAAATGTGACGTAGACCACGTGAACATGTTTGACACACAAACATCCATATTGTGCATTATCCTTCCACATAGTTTTGCCATATTTGGCGTCAACCGGGTTCCCGTTCAGCCAAGTACAATTACGCGTCAAAGTAAGACATATATACTCCCCATCTTAAGCACACTTTTCATAATTCATCGAGCAAACAACACTCACCATTACCACCAGAGCCTACCTTCACATCACAATCCCCAGTTCTGTCGACAGCTTTCTTGTTCCCAATGGAGGAGCATGCCGTAGTCCTCATCGTGGGTGCAGGACCAGCAGGACTTGCAACGGCGGCATGCCTCACCCAACTTAGTATCCCATATGTCATCGTCGAGCGTGAGGATTGTAGTGCATCCCTATGGCGCAACCGTGCCTACGATCGCCTAAAGCTACACCTTGCGAAGGAGTTTGTGAGTTGCCCCACATGTCATACCCGACACATGCCCCAACCTACATCCCAATGGATCAGTTTGTTAAGTACCTTGACAGTTACATTGAGCGTTTCAACATCCAGCCCAAGTACCTTACTGCCATCGAGTCATGCTCATACGATGGAGGTAGAAAGTGTTGGTCCAGCATGGCACGTGACATGACAACATCTGTCGTTGTTAGTTACACATCCAAATTTCTTGTCGTGGCAAGTGGTGAGAATAGTGCGGAGAACATTCCGATGATCCCTGGGCTACAAGGCTTTGCTGGAGAAGTTGTCCACTCATCAAGATACAAATCAGGTGCCACCTACTCAGGGAAGAATGTACTAGTGGTTGGGTGCGGCAACTCTGGAATGGAGATTGCTTATGACCTCGCATCACATGGCGCCAACACATCCATTGTTGTTCGTAGCCCGGTGAGTTTACTATTGCTCTTAATTTTAAAACAACACATTCATCCTTATTGAGCTGTGTAACAAAGTTCGTAATTAGGGGTAAAGGTGCTATCATCCAAAAAATAATAGTTAATTTTCTATAATTTTCCTGAGAAAAAAATGTATATGCTCTAAAACAAAAGAAAATGTATCGCGGTACTTCTACTGATTATGATACAAATACTCTATGCGTACCTTGCAACTGTTACGAGAAATATATATGTGACATGTTGTGTGCTTGCAGGTGCATATAGTGACAAAAGAACTAATACGGTTGGGCATGACTTTGGTCCAACATACACCAATGAACATTGTGGATGATTTTCTTGTGAGGATGTCAAATTTTGTGTTTGGAGACCTATCAATCCATGGAATTGTGAGACCAAAACTAGGTCCTCTCTTCCTAAAGGCAAAAACTGGACGGTCTGCAGTGATTGATGTGGGGACAGTTGGTTTGATTAAGAATGGCACTATCAAGGTGAGCATATTTCCTTATGACAACATTTATACAAAAATGTTTCTTTCATCAATTTATTGAAGTTTGTTTATCTCTGCAGGTTCTTGGAAATATTTCAAAAATCAAGGGGCACATAGTTGAATTTAGTGACATGGAGGAAAGAGCTTTTGATGCCATTGTGTTTGCAACCGGATATAGAAGCACCGAAAATAGGTGGCTCAAGGTAGCAGATCATTAATTGTTTGGTCCTACACATGCAACTAAATTTATTTATACAACTATTGTTCTCTATGTTTAACAAATCAATATAATTTTGTGTTTCAGAATGGCGAGAGCATGTTGGATAATGATGGAGTGCCCAAGAAAGAATTCCCAAATCATTGGAAGGGTGCAAATGGGCTTTATTGTGCTGGTTTGGCGAAGAGAGGATTGGCTGGTATTGCCATGGATGCCAAGAGTATTGCCCGTGACATCTTTTCTAGCTACCATTCATAAACCTGGATGAAGCAGCTGGCTCAAGTGTATTGTCATCGTAGGTGGCGGTGCTATATCTTGTAGCCATATTATGTGATGCGTATATGCTACCTATCTCAATCTTGTGAATGATAAATTGTCTTGTACTGCACCAAGATGCATTCCTGTAATAGCTATGATCCATGTTGACTTAGGTCCTGCATTATATTGCTTAGTTTTCAGGTTCGCAGCATCCATAATTCCATATGCTTGGCCTACCAAATCTGAACCAACATTTCGAACAGAGGTCTCATCCGTTCCAACTTTAGGATACGATGTACGTGTTACAGAAGCAACTTCAGGATACGTGCAGCAGTCTCATCCATATGCTTAGCCTGCTAAATCTGAACCTGCATGCAGTGGGTGGATATGTGCTGAATAGTGGGCCTATGTCTGCGTAGATTAGTTCAAGTTGTTCCATTAGTAAATTCAGCATGTTGTAATTCTTAAGAAATCCGTCCAAAAACCCGTTCAGCACAGCTCTGAACATCCTTATCTGAAACGATACTGAACATCCAGAGCTGTCCCGTCCTCTGCACCATGCTTAGTTACTAACTGTCGATGAGGACTCGTCAGGGGACAAAAAGTCACCAGTTCTGAACATTCGGGCTGAAACGATTCTGAGCACCATGCTTAGTTACTAACAGCCGACCAGGACTCCTCAGAAGACAAGAAAAGAGGAGAGGTTGCGCCTGGAGATGGGAGTTGCCGGCGATGGCCATGAAGAAGGTGACAGCGAGGTCGGCGGAGCCAATGGCCTCAACGCGCACGTCCCGGCGGCTGGGCGGCTGGCACCTACACGGCTGGTGGGCTCGTTCGCCGTTCGCCGTCGATCTCCGCGTGGCGGCGCCATGCTCGCTCCATCTCCCATCTTCCACGCTCTGGCTCTGAAGGTGCCACAATGCAGGAGGATGATGGCTTGGTGCGACAACTGAGCAACGAACGAATCTATTTTCATCTCTCACCTCGTTAGCGTTCAGATCAGAGACCAAAATTTGAAAGCCTACAACACAATCTTTGGAAAGGAGTGGAATAAACGATGGTTTATGTCCAGGATGACTTTGTTGGGATAAATGGCAGCAACAATACACCAATTAATCCCTCATCTTGTAATGAACAATGAGGATAACATCTACCACAGATATGCAGCGGAATAATATAAAACACTTGCACAAGACACAAAGATTTAACGTGGGAAAACCTCCTCAAGGTGAGGAGTAAAAACCCACCGGACCAAACGGTCCACTCCAAGCTTCCACTATAATCAACAAATCAACAAGTGGTATTACAAGCAAGGAGTCTTCTCTAGGACCTCTAGAGGATCACACCAGCAGCAACACAATCACCATGATACAACTTGGCATCATCAACAACAACAACTTCTAACAAGAGGTATGACAACTGTCAAACAGAGAAATCACAGATTCTGTCCCCTTCGGTAATCAGTTCGTATCTCACAACCACAGCTCCACTGTGCATGTGTGTGTTTACCAACTGAATTTTCAGTGTGCCCTCGTGCCCGTTTACGTGGGGGCAGCGAATGGGCGCTGTCTAGGAATGCAGGATGATGATGGCTTGGTGCGATAACTGAGCAGCGAATCTACTTTCATCGGTCTCACTCTCGTTAGTGTTCAGTTCAGAGACCAAAATTTTAAAACCCTACAATAGCAAAGAGTTTCCAACCGTACAGTATAGTAAACAACCCTACATGCACGAACCGAGATTTTTACAGATCGAACATTTCAATGCAACCGGTGATATATCTCTACAGGAACATTTGTTAAATCTCAGCAATATATATGCCATTCAGATTTTGACTAGCATTTATTGAGTAATCCTTTCCATTCCCATAAAAGGCTCACTTGAACCAAACGTACTGGAACCCAACACGTACATTTATGCACCATATATATAGCATATATAGCAAGCAATACTAGAAATGAACATAACAAATATGTCACATGGCACACATGCCACCCTAGAGCTGTATGGTTGATCATAACAACGTTAACATATACTCCCTCCGTTCTAAAATATAAGTCGTTTGACTTTTTTAACCCCAAAAGTTTGACCGCTCGTCTTATTCTAAACTAGCAAATTTGCCCGTGCGTTGCCACGGATCCGTCTCCGTTTCAAAATTGCCATTTGCTTCATGTCAATTCACTCTCTTTGCTACTGTTTGGTACATCGTCTTACGACAGCGTGAATTTCGCTGACGTCATTGTTCCCTAAACATCGTTTCTTAGTTAAACCTGTGATTTCTCCTTTGTCCCCTCCCAAGTCCAGACCCCGCCTTCATCCCACCGCCGCCTCGTGGCCTATGGCCTCCGATCTGCCACGGCGGCTGGATCGGATGTGATCCTCTCCGCTGCCACTCCCGGCTCCCCTAGAGCCCTCTCTTTCTTCTCCCTCCTCCGGTCCTGCCTAATGTTGCCAAAACCCGGAGGCTAGAGCAGTATATGTTGCCGTCGAGATCTGCAAGGACACTCCTCTGGAATGGCATACCAAACAATTCTTGTTTTATTAGGCTAGTCTCGGTGGGGGTTTCATGGAATTAAATTTGCTGATATGGCAGAGAAAAGAAAACGAGAGTTTCATGGCATGTGACATAATTACCTAGTTTTTAGTCTAGGTAACTGAAACTGTGCACTGAGACTGACCTTATTATTAGGTAGAGATTAACACAATAGGAGAAGTGTTATCACTGCTATGCAATATCGGATATGCATTGGACAGAAGTATGAGCGGTGTTCTGTAAAACTCCATTGTCATTATCCATACCCACCCCTCCCTCTCTCGGTCGTCGCGGCCTTGTCCGCGTCTCCCTCCCACAACGTCGAAAAAAATCCCCATCCCGAACCCTGGCCACAACTCTACCTGCGCTGGCTGTTGTAGAGCGGACCCCCGGGCTATCAGGCGCCGCCGGCCGTGAGTCCCTTCGGTGCGGAGCTCGCCGGCTCCAAGCCTGCAGGTGGGTGGGCAGACTGATTTTCGCGATGCCTCTTCCGCTCTTCTCCAAAGTTGTCCGCGGCGCCGCGTTTCCTCGTCAATGGCAAGACAGCCACGGCTCTCCCTGTCAATGGCAAGGCAGCCACGACGCCTGGCCTGCAGTAGTCCAATAATTTGTTTCTTTTATCGATTTATGAGTTTGCTGGCTCGGAAATCTGCAATTGAGGTGATTTGAAGAGACTTTCTCGAACCATATCAGAGACCAGGGCTTTGCATATGAATTCAATTCTACCTTTTGGGCTTTCCATATCAGAGATCAGGCCTCTGCATATGAATCCGATCCCGCAAAAATCATCCACTGTGAAGCATACGGAGAGGACGTCGGGAGTCCACGCGCGGGAGCAGGAGTCCGTGTGTGCCACGCGCGGCCGCGCTGCCGGCTCGGTCGAGTCAAAAATTCTAAAGAGATCATGACCCCGGGTTGATTCTTAAAGATATCAAGGTTTTTTTTATAAAAATACGACATACCGCAGAATCGCGACGTACCGTGGAATCAATCCTTGCTTTATAATTAGGTAGAGATTTTGTGCAAATTATCGTATTTTTTATGGTGGCTTGCTTTATTAATATAAAATTTTCAAAAATGACTTAAATTTTACTATATTTTCATAATTTTTTTAATAAGACGAGCGTTCAAACTTAGAGTCAAAAAAGTCAAACGACCTACATTTTATAACGGAGGGAGTATTAACTATAAACTAAAACATAGTTAATAACATATATACAACTCATGTGGAACGCAGAATAAAAAGCTCACTGATGAGCATATATGTCATGCACCCCAGCTATTAGGCAAGCGGCTCTGCCCAGGAGCCCGGAACTTGTCATTGTACAGCCTACTCGACATAAAAGTAGCTGTGATCACCCTTCCGTCGATCAAACTCTCGTGAAACCCTTTCCGCGCAAGCGTACATATCCTCTTAGTACCAAACTTCAAGTACACAGAGCCATGATCTCTGCACCAGAAACAACAGAAACACATATAGAGTTAGCTCGCTCGTGTACCATCAGACGGCGGACGATATGAAATAGAACTAACCACCAATCTTATATTACTTGTCGATGTGCGTGTGGTATACTGGCCCAAACTGGGCACATCTCGCGTGGACAGAATCTCTGATATCCAAGTAGAACTCAGGATCCTCCTGCAAAAATTAAAGCACGGCAATTTCCTTTTATTTACATATATATATATATATATATATATATATATATATAACGCTAAGCGGCTTTGGCTCGGCAGTACGTAGAACAGATGCGATCGATGCTAGAGAAGTAGAAAACCTACCTCCCCAGATGCTTCGAACACGTTATGGAGAACTAGGCAGCAGCCGCTGCAGGGCTCAGCGCCGGATTGCGTATCCGCCGGAGGATCAGCAGCAGCATGTTCCTCAGGGATTGGTGACGAACCTAGCTCACCAGGGCCGTTTGGAGGAGGAGCACTGCCACTGACGAGGTCGCCGTCGCAGCGGCGGCGGCGGCGCTCGTCGTCAACGGCGGCGGCGGCGGCTCCGTCCCTGTCGCCGTCGTCCCTGCTGCGCCTGGCCCTCTTGCTCGCGCGCTCGTTGCGGCGGCTCCTCCAGTCCTCCAGGCCGTACGGGTCCCGGTCGCCGCGCTTCCGGCGGCTGCTCGCCGAGTGCCGCCGCCGGTCGGGGCCGCCTGCAGAACGCCCCGAACTCCGGCTACCTTCATCGAGTTCCATGGCGTCTCGATCTCGTGCGCGGCTGAGCCTAGCATCCGATCGTCTTCTTCCGGGCGCCGGCCGGGCTTTTATGTTACACATACACGTATACGCCGGCCAGCCCTGCTCCGATCAGAACACGACTTGTACTCCAACACGATCTTCCTTCCATTGGGAGCAAAGACGAATCGGATTCGGGGTTCCTGCTTGTGCGTCGTGCTCACGTGCACTATCTCCGCGACCGTGTCGGCTTCCTGCATCGTGATATATATAGATATACAAAGACACCGGCCGATCAGCATCAAGCGCATAGGTGTTAGAGTTTAGAGATGGCTGGTGTTGCCGCTGACCTGCGCCGCGCGGCGCTCGCGGACCGTTTCCTCCGGCCCAGGCTCGCCGGCGGCGGCGAACATGCGCCGGCACCCGTCCCGCCCGCCGACCTTGCCATTGCCGCCGCCGTCAACGCGCGCTTGCCGCCCAACCTGGCCCGCTTCCTCCGCGACCCCGGCGCGTACCTGGCCGGCCTGGACGGCTTCGTGCACGACGCCGACATGTTCGCGGCCGCGCCCGACGAGCGTTAATTACCCTTCTCGGTGAGCTTTTGTTTGGCTTCTCTTCACTCGTGGATCATTGCCAATGTGTCATACTGATCCTAGCTAATAATCATGTGCCCTGATTGTCATGAGCTTATATTTAGTAGTTGCATACACATTTTACCTTGTTTCTCTCTACATGGGAAATGCAATGATGCATATTGTTCCTCCCCAATTTGCAGTTTCTAGGTTATAGATTTCAAAATGTTGCAAAAGACAATACTTTAATCGCTCTTTGTTTTCTAAAATAAGGAGTTTCGTTTTTAGACTTTTAGAATGTAGAATGTCCCAAACTAATACAAGCAGCATTATTCAATAAAAAATATTTTTCTCCATTTTTCCTTGACCCAGGCTTATGCAACATTTTGAAATCAGAAAAATGTGAGTTTCCTACTTTAACAACGCCGCTCTTTCATTCCACCGCCTCGGCGGAGTTCATGACTAACGGCCTCATGCTGCTGGACGTCGCGTGCATGGACGGGTTCAAGGTCGTCAAGCTCCCGAATGACACGAGCCCGTGGCGCCTCGCGGCCAGCCCAAGCGGCTCCGCGTGCCGCAGGGCGGCGCCACCAGGAAGAAGAAGAAGACGACCTCGTTGTGGCCGAAGGTCGACGGGGGAGCGCACGTTCTACTCCATGTTCGTCTTCCTCCTGGACGCCAACCATCCCTTCACCTTCTTCATCATGGAGGAGAGGTCCAGGGTGATCGTCTTTGCAGGGCACATCCTCGACCCTAGCAAATCATTAGCTAGAATCTGTTAAATCGAACCATATATATGCTACTATGATATGTCAAGAAAAAACTATTTTTTTCTCGAATACGCAGGTCTGCGCATCATTGTATTAAAGAAGGAGAGAAATTTCTTTTACAATTCGCCAACGGAGTGGCAGGGTTCGCTACGCACATGTTGCGTAGGATGGAACAACAAGCCCGGGACGCAGCCACGGGGCACATTCGGGACTACTCGCGAAACAGACAACCTAGATCCTTGGCGCCTGCGGCAACCCAAAGCTGTGCATCGTTCCTGATCTTGGCAATCAGACTTGTTGGATCACAGACTTCATCGCGGAACAACCTGGCGTTGCGCTCCTTCCATATACTCCATGTGATCAGCGCGAATAAACAGTCAAAGCCCTTCTTCTTTCCCCTCGGAAGCGACGATCTCATGCGTTTCCACCAGTCCACAATGGTGCAGCCACCCTGTGGGAGCTGGGCTACCCCTAGATGCAGCAGGATGGGTGCCCAGACCTGCTTGACGAAGGAGCAGTCGATGAAGAGACGATCGCTGGTCGCTGGCTCCTTATCACAAAGAAGGCAGAGTGCGTGCGCGTCGAGTCCATGGCGACGTCGCCTATCCGTGTCCAGTGCCTCTTCCGGAACGCCAGCCAAAGGAAGATCTTTACTCTTAAAGGGGCCCAGGTTTTCCAGGTTAACTCGGCGCCTTCGAACTGCTGAGTACCTTGGAGCATCATGGTGTATGCAGACTTCGCTGTGTATTGACCCGAGCTAGTCCACCGCCATGTGAACTGATCTTGCACTCCTTCAGTCAGCTGGACCTCTTGCAGCAGCTCCCAGAGGAGTAGATAGCCTGCGATTGCATCCAGAGATAGGTCACCGGTGATACCCCTTGTCCAGCGTCTGTCAAGCATTGCTTCGGCAACCGTCAACGTCTTTTGTGTACGTCGCGGTACAGCCGCTGCCAAAGCCGGGGCCCAACTCGATGCGGACCTTCCTTTGAGCCAGCTGTCTGACCAAAACAAGACGCATTCACCGCTGCCCACGGTGATTGAAATTGAGGCCTGGAAGAAGGCTTGCACCTCAGCGGCAGCTGTGCCCAGGCTCTCTCTTCATCGGTTTTCTTCAGCCACAACCATCTGCATTGCAAGGCATAGCCAGCTAGTTTCAGGTCAGGGACACCCAGGCCGGCAGGCCGCCAAGTTGTGTTGGCAGGCACACAATTGGCCAATTCACCATGCATTTAGCGCGCACATCCTGGTTGCCTCCGGCCCAAAGAAACCTCCTACAGGAGGAGTTGATCCCCTCCCGTACCCAGTTCGGCAACTTCTCAGCCATGATGGCATAGATCGGTGTCGCCATCATGGTCGTCTTCATGTAGACGAGCCGACCGCTTTTCCCCATCAGCGAACCTTTCCAATGTGGCAGTTTTGACTCTACCTTCTCAACAAGAGGTCATAGTTGCGCCTTGGGGATCGACTTGGTGCTGAGGGGAAGGCCCAGGTACTTGATCGGGAATGGGATCACTTGGCATTGCAGCACTTGATGGACTTGGTTGATCGCCTCATTTCCTCCTGAGATCAATGTAATTGAGCATTTGCTCAGATTGGTCTGGAGACCTGCTGCCTGTTCGAAGATATTGAGGACCTCTTTGATCGCAACGGCTTCGGCTACCGTGGGAGAAGCGAATAGGATAGCGTCGTCAGCATACAAGCTGCAACGATATCTGATCGCAGGGTGACCGACTGGTTCCAGCGCCCCATCGACAGCAGCCTTCTCAAGCAATCTCGCCAGGATGTCCATGGCTAGGATGAAGAGTTGTGGGCTCAGCGGGTCACCTTGTCTGACGCCCCGTTTGTGCTGGATTGTGCTGCCCGGCCGGCCATTTAGCAGCACCCTTGACGATGCCGTGGAGAGCAATGTGGAGACTGTAAAAAACCAGAGGCGCTATGTGGAACGTCGGCCCTCAATCTAGAGGATCTCGACAGTTGCGTGTTTAATATCGAGGAAGCCCCTCGTACAGCTTTATACAGAGGAGTATCGTGTACAATTTGCTAGACTTGGAGAGCCGGCCAAGGAGTCCGTGTACAACACGTTCTATCTCCAATATGATTACAACACAATCTATCTCTAAGATCTCCTTGACCGATACATGTCCATAGTCTAGAACTTTCTCAATCTATAAATTATCTAACACTCCCCCTCAATCATAACCGAGAGAGGTTAAGATTGTACTTAAAATTCTCAAGTAATCGAACACTTAAGGCTTTTGTAAAACCATCTGCTACTTGATCTTTGGTTGACACATAATCAATCTCCAAGAGCTTTCGTGAAACCCGTTCTCTCACAAAATGATAATCCACTTCAATATGCTTTGTCCGAGCATGAAATACTGGATTTGCCGACAAATATTTAGCACCAATATTATCACACCACAACTTGGCAGCCAATGGACTTTTGACTCCTATCTCTTGAAGTAAAATTTGTATCCACATAATTTCTGCTGTCGCATCAGCCACTGCCTTATATTCTGATTCAGTACTAGACCTAGATACTGTAGCTTGTTTTCGAGCACTCCAAGACACAAGATTTGTTCCCAAGAATACAGCAAAACCACCCGTGGATCGCCGATCATCAAGACTTCCAGCCCAATCAGCATCAGAATATGCACTAACCAGTGTAGACGCTGATCTATGAATTTTCAGACCAAGTCTTGTACATTGTTTTACATACCTCAATATCCTTTTAACAGCCGCCCAATGAGTTGTAGTAGGGGCATGCAGAAACTGACAGACTTTGTTGACAGAGAAGGCAATGTCAGGTCTTGTGAGTGTTAAATACTGCAACGCTCCAACTATACTTCTATACCGAGTTGCATCTTCAGGACCCAGAGGCATCCCCTCATGTAGAGACAATTTTTCACTTGTAGAAAGAGGTGTACTAACAGGTTTACAATCACTCATACCAACTTTCCTTAATAAGTCACAAGCATATTTCTCCTGTGTTAACAAAATGCCATTATTGACTTTCTTTACCTCAATACCCAGAAAATAATGTAGCTCTCCCAGATCCTTGAGAGCAAATTCTCCCTTCAAATCTTGCAGAAGCGCTGCTATAGCTTTGTCAGATGAACTTGCCACTATTATGTCATCAACATAGACAAGGACATATACTGTAGTACCTCCTTTGTTATAAAAGAACAAAGATGTGTCAGCTTTAGACGCATGAAACCGAAGACGTATCAATTTATTACTCAGCTTGGAGTACCAGGCCCTTGGTGCCTGCTTCAAACCATACAAGGCTTTATCAAGCTTGGACACATAGTTTGACTTTTGTGGATCCTCAAAACCTGGAGGTTGCTGCATATATACTTCTTCATCTAAATCACCATGGAGAAAAGCATTCTGGACATCAAGTTGTCTAAGATTCCAACCTCTAGAAATAGCAAGAGACAAAATAACTCGAATAGTAGCTGCCTTCACAACTGGACTAAACGTATCTTCATAATCAACACCATATCTTTGCTTGTACCCTTTTGCAACTAGACGAGCCTTGTATTTATCTAAACTTCCATCAGCTTTTCTTTTAATTTTCCAAACCCATTTGCATCCTATAACATTCCTACCTTTTTGTGGTGGAACTAAGTGCCAAGTTTTATTCTTCAATAAGGCACTATACTCCAAATCCATTGCACCCTTCCAATTTTGATTAGCTAGAGCTTCATCAACATTGCGAGGCTCTTCAGAAGACGTAAAACAACCATACCTTACTGTACCATCGGTGTACACTTTGGGTTTGCGAATACCCGCTTGAAGGCGAGTACGTCTTGGTTCAACACCAGATGGTGGTGCAGATGGTTGTGCAGACTCATGAGGCACAGAAGATCCGGCCCCCGGTGCATCACCTGCCGCAGAAGATCCAGCGCCTGTTGTTGAAGAAGCAGCACCTGCCGCATCCGGTGCAGCGTCTGTCGCCCGCCGTTGCGCACTGTCCCCCTCTGCAGGAGACAACCCAGACGCAGAAGACGACGCGGCACGTCCTGGTTCGCTGGGGGATAAATTTTGCGGCGGCTGCAGTCCAGAGACTGATTCGCCGGGTGCCGAATCTCCAGACTCCTGGGCACCCAAAAAACGAGGTAGATTTGCTTCGTGTCCATCATCAGATGTATCCGAAGACACCGGATTTGCTGCAGTAGGTACCTATTCCTGATCAAGAATTTCTTCAACAGAATTATTAGTAGCATTAGTTGGATCATTAGTCACATTGTCTCCTGACTGAACACCCCCTGAACTAGAAAGAGCAGGAAAAAGATCAGATGGTAAATTGATAATTTCTGATCGAAGACGCGGTCCAGCATTAGGATGTAGAGATGCAAACGGAAAAACATTCTCATCAAAGATGACATCTCTTGAAATGTAGATTCGTCCAGTTGATACTTCTAAACATTTGAAGCCCTTATGCATATTGCTAAAGCCAAGAAAGACAAACTGCTTAGAGCGAAACTGAAGTTTACGTGTATTATATGGACGAAGATTGGGCCAACATGCACAACCAAAAATTCTTAGAGAAGAGTAATCAGGCTTTTTTCCAAAGAGACGCTCAAGAGGAGTAGAATTTTGGATGGTCTTGCTAGGCATGCGATTTATCAGATATACAGCAGCAAGAAAGGCCTCATCCCAAAATTTTAATGGGATGGATGCATGTGCTAGGAGCGCTAGGCCTATTTCAACGATGTGACGATGTTTTCTTTCAGCTGATCCATTCTGCTGATGAGCATGAGGACAAGATACTTGGTGAACAATGCCAACTTGAGCAAAAAAGGAATTAACTTTCTGATATTCACCACCCCAGTCTGTCTGCATAGCTATAATTTTACGATCAAACAGACGTTCTACCTGAGTTTGAAAATCTTTGAATTTTTGAAAGACTTCTGACTTATATTTCAAAGCATAAATCCAAGTGTATTTGCTGAAATCATCAATAAAGCTCACATAATATTGTTTGCGCCCAAAAGATTCGGGCGCAGGACCCCAAACATCAGAGAAAACAAGCTCTAAAGGAACAGTAGAAACACTTGTAGACTTGGGATATGGTAACTGATGACTCTTTGCTTGTTGACAAGCATTGCACACCGACTCACTACTTGACTCTTCTAAGCAAGGAAGATTATTGCTACGAATAATCTGTTTAACAATAGGGAAAGATGGATGGCCTAGACGACTGTGCCATCTAGCAAAGGATAACTTGGCGGCTCCAAACGCTTGCTTTTCTGGAGATGCTGGGAGAGGATAGAGACCCTTGTGGCACCTTCCTTTAAGGATTGTGTTCTTTGTAGCCTGATCCTTTATGACAAAGAAGTTTGGGTGAAATTCTAGAAACGCAGAATTATCGGATGCAAGGCGATGGACAGAAATAAGATTTTTGTGAGCTTGAGGAACATATAAGACATTCTTAAGATGAATATCACGAACAGGGGTATGAACAGTAGTATGACCAATATGACTAATATCCATACCTGTGCCACTCGCAGTATGAATCTGATCCCCTCCGTTGTACTTGTCTCTGACCTGCAGCTTCTCCAACTCGCTGGTTATATGGTCGGTGGCACCAGTATCTGTGTACCAATTGGTGTCCACTCCATATGATGTCGTGGCTGCTCCAGCAAGCTTCATGTCAGGTACAAAGTCCTCTTCAAAACGATGCCAGCAGCGATCTGCCGTATGCCCCTTCTTGAAGCAGACTTGGCATTGCGGCCTTTCATCGTTGCTACCACCACCGCCACGGCCAGGGTTGTTGTTGCCTCTCCCTTGGCTGCGACCACTGTTTTGGCCGCGGCCACCGCGACCAAAATCTCCTCGACCACGGCCTCCTTGACCACGACCAGTGCCACGTCCATGGAAGTTTCCACGTCTTCCACGACCAGCCCAGTTAGCTGACCCAGGATTCTGCCCGCCATGAATCAGATGCATGCGGGTCTCAAAATTGAGAAGCTGTGAATACAACTCATCTAGGTCGATCGGCTCCACCCTAGCAATGAGGGCAGAGGTTAATGGAGTAAACTCTTCATCTAGACCGGTCAAGATATGCTCAACCAGCTCTTCATCTTCTAGTGGCCTCCCAGCAGCCTTCATCTCTTCTCCCAACGCCTTCATCTTGCCGAAGTAGTCAGTGACCGTCGTGCTGCCCTTCTTGGTGTTGGCGAGGGCAAGACAGGTGTTCACAACTCGCGCACGAGTTTGAGATGCGAACATCTTCTCAATGGAGCTCCACGCATCTGCTGCTGTGGCGCTCGAGGCAACGTTGGAGAGGATATCTTTCGAGACAGAAGTCAACAGATAGCTGAGAACCTGCTGATCGGTGGCGTCCCATTGCTCATACTCCTGATTGGGCACCACAACATCCTTGCCGTCCGCGCCTTTGACGGTAATCTCGGCATGAGGTGCTTTCTTCGCACCGGTGAGGTGGCCCTCAAGCCTGGCGCCGCGTACGGCTGCACGTACTTGAGCCTTCCATAGAGCATGATTGCTCTTGTTGAGCTTCTCGGTGATCTTCTGGCCGAAAGGATTCCCGGCGCCGGAAGCTGATGAACTCGCCATGATCAGACCCTCTACTGAGATGCGATCTGGGATGCGCGGGCTCTGATTACCATGTAAAAAACCAGAGGCGCTATGTGGAACGTCGGCCCTCAATCTAGAGGATCTCGACAGTTGCGTGTTTAATATCGAGGAAGCCCCTCGTACAGCTTTATACAGAGGAGTATCGTGTACAATTTGCTAGACTTGGAGAGCCGGCCAAGGAGTCCGTGTACAACACGTTCTATCTCCAATATGATTACAACACAATCTATCTCTATGATCTCCTTGACCGATACATGTCCATAGTCTAGAACTTTCTCAATCTATAAATTATCTAACAGAGACCAGTCCCTCCAACGAGCAGAAAACCCAGTGCCTGCATAACCTCAAGCAAGAAAGGCCAGGACAGGGTGTCGAAAGCCTTGGAGATGTCTAACTTCAGTAGCATCTTGGGGATCTTTTTCTTCCTGAGGAGTACCGCCGCCCGTTGGACGTACTTGAAGTTATCAAGGATGGATCTCTGTCGGATGAAGGCACTCTGATTGTTTGCAATCAGCTTCGGTAAGTGCACAGCTAACTTGTTGGCTAGTAGTTTGGAGATGAGCTTCGCGAAGCTGTGAGTAAGCGTGATCGGGCGGTAGTCTCTGGCCTCGACTGTGTCCGGCTTTTTGGCAATGAGGACTACCAGCGCGCCATTGAGGTACTTGAAGCTTCGACGTCAAGAGACGAAGAAGGCGTTGACCGCGAGCATGACGTCGCTGCAAATCACAGGCCATGCATGAAGGTGGAAGGCTCCCCCGTGAAACCGTCCGGACCGGGCGACTTGTCCTTGGGAAGGTTCTTGATTGCTGCCCAGACTTCCTCCACTGAGAAAGGTTCGTCCAGTCCTGCAAGATCATTCGCAACCAAGCTGAGGGCACTCAGATCAACCGAGTACTCTCGGTGCGCGGCCTACCCGAATAGCCCCTCGAAGTATGTTTGCAGTAGCTGCTCTTTGTCCTCATGCAGGACGGCCGTGCGGTCACCCAGCTTGATGCTGCTGATGCATTTGCGTCGTTGACGACCACGCACCATCATGTGGAAGAACCTGGTGTTCGCATCTGCTTCTTTCAAGAACAAGGCTCTTGAACGCTGGCGCGCGATTGTATGCTCAAGTGACGCGAGGCCGAGGCATTTGAGTTTGAGTTCCTTCCTGAGCTCAATCTCCTCCGCCGAGAGCTCACGGTGGTCGATCATGCGCTTGGTCTAGCCTGAGGATTACCTCCCTCGCAACAAGCAACTGGGTCTTGATGTTACCAACATGCTTACTTGACCAACTCTGCAATTCTCTGGTGACGGTGCGCAGCAGGCATCCAGGCGCCGGAAGGGGTCTCGTATAAGCTCTGGGCACTGCCATCCTCTCCGAACCGCGTCCAGAAATCCATCGAATTTGGGCCAAAATATCTCAAAGTGGAACCTAGGTTCGGAGGTTAGAGCCACGTTGGTTTGCAGCAGAATGGGGCAGTGATCCGACATCTCAGAGGATAACGCCTGAAGATGACAGTGGGAGAATTGCTCTTCCCATTCCAGGGACGCCAGTGCGCGGTCAAGCTTAACCAGCGTGGGGCGCTCCCGCTCATTGCTCCAGGTGTACACTCGCCCATGCAAATGTATGTCTTGGAGCTCGAGTTCCACCACCGCCCGACGGAACATGAGCATGTTACGCCTGTTTAAATGATCATTGTTCTTATCAGCCTCTTCAAGGATGAGGTTGAAGTCACCTATAACGAGCCAAGGTCCCTCGCAGATGTGGCGCGCAGCTGCGAGCTCATCCAGGAACAATTCCTTCTCAAGATTGTCTTGCGGCCCGTACACCGAGGTTTACCACCAGTCTAGCATTCCATCCGTGTGTCGGAGGCGAACGGTTACAGAATAGCACCGACGTGTGACTCAACGATCTGTAGATCATCCTGCTTAACCGCAACAACAATCCCACCCATAGTGTTGAAAGCAGGCAAAAAGGAGTAATCACGAAAGTGCACGCCAAGCATGAACTGCTCGTCAATTACTGCTAATTTCGTCTCCTGCAAGCACACAATGGCTGCCCTGGCATCGTCCACCAGCAAACGCACAACGTCACGCCGGCTCCTAGTGTTCAGCTCGCGGACATTCCAGGAAACAATGTTGATATTAAACATGGTAGATGAAACAGCCTAAAGAGAAGGCGCCTCAGACAACCGCAATGGTCGGAGCGTCGTTGCTGACCGCCTTAGTCGAAGGGAAGACCCCCTTGATGGCGGCGCCATGATGGTTCATGTTGAGCTTGGAGTGGTAGACTGCGTCGTAGGAGCTCTTGGCATCTTGTGACGGAGACGCTGCGCCCTCCAGTATGCCGTATCGCTGCATGAGGATGACTTCGCCGCGCCTGGTGACCGGGACGCAGGATAGTTTCTGACCTGCAAGATGCGCGCTTCGCTTGAGCAGCTAAGGAGCCACGGGCGGGCGTGCCGGCATCACGGGTGCACCAGGTGCTGGATGTTCGCCGACGTCCGGCAGTGTGCCGTTGTCATTAGCCGGCGAGGGGGTGGTGGAGACGCAGGCGACATCAGTGGCGGACGCAGCTGCACCTTGACAGATCTGGTGAATGACTGCAGGGCGCCAAGGCGGGACTCCGTGCTGGGGCGCGGTTACCGTGTGATGCGGGGACACTTGTCGCCCGAAGAAGCGGGCGCACGCGAGGGCTTTTCTGATTTTCTGAGTGGGCTGTCATTGGGACGATTTTTTTTTTGGACCGTTTCTTCACATCGAATGATCAGTGATCCGTGCATGCATGCAAGAGCAGACAAAATAGGTGACATCGTCCACATGTTTACATATTTGAAACTAAAAAAACTCATAAATCTTAAATAAAATATCTAAATTAAAATACGATTGCACTATAATGTTTCTCGCGATGAGATCTTCAAAACAAGACCCCACTTAACTATATTTGGATAACTTTATTATAAATATTTTCTACCAAGTTATAGATTTTTTATGGGACACATATACTGCGCATGGAGAACATCTAAGTTCACATTGCGAACAAATTACTGCACAGGAAGAACAAATGAGTCCACGTTGCGAACAAATTATTGCACATGGAGAACAGAAGAATTCACGTTGCGAACAAATTACTGTAAATGGAGAACAAATCAATCCACATTACGAACAAATTACTACACATAGAGAACATGTAAGTCCACATTGTGAACAAATTACTGTACATGGAGAACAATGAGTCCACGTTGCGAACAAATTGTTGTACATAGAGAACAGAAGAATCCACGTTCCAAACAAATTATTGCACATGGAGAACAAATCAGTCCACATTGCAAACAAATTAATCCACATGGAGAACAAATATATCCACATTGTGAACAAATATATATACAAAAAAAGACAGGAAATAAATAGAACAGAAAAGAAAAAAATAAAATTAATAAAATATAGAAAAAATAATTAAAAATAAAAATAACAAAAAAAACTAATGTATGAGTCTCTATTGGGCTTATCGTGATCCTCCACGCAGCCCAAAACCTTAATAGACCGGAGAAGCCCACTCAATGGCCATGGAGACAGCCCATGGCCGGCCCAACTGAGAAGCCGCTTGCTGGGCCGGCAGATAGGGCGGTCTGGGCCGCCAGGGCGGCAGCAGCAAGTTCGTCTTCTACCGCGCTTTTTGCCTGTCCTTCTAGTGGCTCGACCCCCCCCCCCTGCTGCAGATGAGACGTCCACGGGGGCGGCCCACTGGAACAGTGGTCCGGACGGCCGGTCCGGGACACCCTCAGGCCATCGCCGCCGCAGGTGTGTCTGCCGCCGCGTCCGCCTCCATCGCCACCCCGGCAATTGGTGTTCCTCCCATCACGCCTAGGCAAGGCGGAGAGATGGGGAGCTGCACGACCCTGCACGAAGTTGAGCGACCGGTCCGGATTTCCATCCGGCCCAAAGTCGCCGCCGCCCATCGACGGCGAAGGGTCAGCGGGTAGCGACGGTCTTGGGCGAAAGTCCGCAATGGAACGCAGGTGGAATTCGATCGGATAGACAAGCATGCGCTTCTGGCGGAGGTAGGGCGTGGGGTTTCCAAAAATCCTCTGCATGGCCGGATCCCCATAGGAGATTGTCGGCTCGGCCTCAGCGGTCATCAGCTTCTTGCACGTCGGGAGCGTGAACGGGTCCTTGGTCCAAGCAGAAACTTTGAACGTGGAGAGGTCATCTTTGCGTTGCATCACCTCGTCGACGCGCTCAATCCAGGCGTGCGGCGCGAGCAGCTTGCTCGCCATGTCCAGATCCCAGGCATGAGCCGGTATGCCGTCAATCTCGATCGTGACCTTGGAGGGTAAGGTCTTGGCCTCCGCCTGGACAAGCCTGGTCCATGGTCGGAGGGACAGGCTAGTGGAGGCGCAGGGGATCGGACTGGCCTGAAGCACGCGGTCGCGGATGGCTTGCGCGGTGCACTCCACCAGGAAGTTGTCGGGGTAGAACGGCTTGACGATGATGTCGCTCTCCTGAATCCCGGCAGAAGCCGCCACGGCGCTTCAGACCTCGCTCGCCAAGGTGGCCGTGGCGTTGCCAACCTCCGCGATGAGGGCGAGGCGGAGACGGCCCTCCTCAGCGTCCATGGCAGCACTGCGCTCTACATAGCAACACTCTAGATCTTCCTGCGTCTCAGGACAGCAGGTCAGACCCATCGAGGATGCCATGTGGAGGCCGGGCTCCAGGCCACATCATGGCTACGGGGGGCCGACGTCGATGGCGTGTGGCTTGGCGTCAGCAACGGCGGATGGGGAGGCGGGACCGTCGGCGGCGGCAACGGTGTGCGGCTGGGGCCTTGCGATCCTGGCGGGGTAGGGACGCCACCCTGCACCACGTGGAAGCGGCGGGGCGCGTGCCTAGAAGCGTTGGCCACGTCCTCGGTCGGCGGGGAACCGGGCCGTCAGCACTCCCGCGCCAGGTGCCGAAATCTGTGGCACCGCAAGCAGCGCAACGGCAACATGCAGGTTGCTACTCGGTGGTTGCGCGAGAGACATCTGAGGCAG
The DNA here is from genome assembly GCA_033239725.1 of Echinochloa phyllopogon. NCBI lineage: Eukaryota > Viridiplantae > Streptophyta > Magnoliopsida > Poales > Poaceae > Echinochloa > Echinochloa phyllopogon. The sequence continues at coordinate 32,026,858 of BTCW01000008.1, read as the reverse complement.
CGGTCCTTGAGCTCGCGGGGGAGGTGCCGCGAGGTAGACGAGGTCGAGGAGGAACCGCGCGAGGTCGATTCAGCACGACGCAGATGGCGGCGGGTGGAGCGCGAGAGAACCTCCTCGAATCCGTCGGCATCGACATGCGGACGACGTCTGGAGCCCTCGCCTTCCGACGAACAGCGAGGACCCAACTGCGCGTGGACAGGCCCTCTCGGCGCCAGGGGTGCCGGCCGCGGTGGCGCCCGAGCCTCCGGTCGTGGCAGTGGCCCCCGCTTGCGACGAGCGCGGCGAGAGAGGCGGCGTCGATGACGCTTTCCCTCCTCCGGCGGCGCGGGGACGTCGACGGACACCACATCACGGTAGGAGCGGGACGGCGGCGACGGACTGGGGGAGAAGTCGAAGTCGACTTGCTCCTCGTTGTCCTCTTCTTCGGACCAGCGCATCATCCCAACGCCGGCAGAGGCTGGGTGGAAGGGCGGCGCCGCGGGAGATAAGGGGGTGGACGCCGCCGGCGAGGGGGCGGGGGCACCGAGGGAGGAGGCGCCTGGGGTAGTGGGGGTTGGGCGGTCGCATGGCCGGGAAGGGGCCTCCGAGGGGGTGGCCACCAGGGGTGAGGCGACCGCCAGCGAGGTAGGGGTGGGGATGGCCGTCGGAGTCGGAATGGCGCTTGGCGCGGCTGCAAGGACCGCCGGAGCCAGGGTGGCCACCGACGAAGATGGGGTGGCCGCCGGGGCCGGGGTGGCTGCCGGCGGAGGTGAGGTGGCCGCCGGCGGGGTTGGGGTGGGGGAGTTCACCTCGGCTCCGCGGATGGGGAGCGGGGGAGCGCACATCTCATATTTTTCTTGCATCCAAGAAAAAACTGTTGCTTATTTGATTGGCTCAGCTGTTCTAGTTACCTGCTGGTGACTTCTGCTTGTACGTTAAGCACTGTTTTATTGCTATAATTTTGGTTTGCTGGAATGAGAATGACAATGTTTTCATTAGTTTTTTTTGAACTAATGTTTTAGTTAGTTATTGCATCTCTTATGCCTCCATATGGTTTGCTGGTTCTGTTTCTTTTCAGACGTATGGGTGAACACCGGCCACAAATTTCCTGGAATCTAGACACAATTCTCATAACGCATTCACATTTCAGTTGCGTAGCCAACCAAACCATCAGACGGGCTCACGGCCACAGTCCTGTTAAACTGCCTATAGCAATTCTGATCGAAATGAAGATGCACAATTGTCATGAGCTCAGGATAAACTAGCATCAGCTGAACGCACTCAAGATTAGATGATTCAGCTCATATCATGATTACCATTTTCACATACTCCGTATGTTCTTAATATCTTTCGACAGATCAAGATATCATACACCAGGGTCGAGAGTCGAGACTACCCGTACACGTACTAGAGACGTTCACTTTACTAAGGGCATATACAGCCCTAGCCGTCTGCAGAATCTCGAACTCAACATACACATATGTACAGACAGCTCATACAACCCACAGACAGAGATGTCGTTTGTAAGATGTTTAATGCTTTGCATGGAGTCTAAGATCAACTACAAATGTAATTGTGTATACCATTGTGTGGCTATTTGATACAATATTATCTAGCTAGCATGAATAAAAGTACCATGAAGTATACCATTTTGAAAAATACCATCTCTCCCCCTAAAAAGAACGAAGTGGAGACAAAAATTGGTCCTACTTTTTTCCCACGACGACCGTGGGACGACCGCGCGCCCGCCGCTCGTCCCCTCCTACGGCCCACCTTCGATTCTGCCCACGACTACCGCTTCTCCCTCGCGCTGCCCACCTTCGATTTTTCGCGATCCAACCGCGCGCCTCCCCCACCGTCTCCCACCTCCCGATCCGACGCCCCTCGCCTGCACCGAGCCCCCACCGCCGCCCCTCGCTGCAAGCCCGTCGCCGTCCCTCGAGCTGCCATTGCCTCCCAACAACCGCCGCCGCCGCCCATCTCGACCTGCCTGCGCCGAGTCCCCGCGGCCGCCCCTCGCCTGCGCCGAGTCCCCTCGCCCGCGGCCGCCGCCGCCCCGGGCTCGTGCCCCGCCAACGGAGTCCCGACGTCGACCGCCGCCGCGTCGCCGTTGTGAAGGAGCAGGCCACCGCGTCGCCGTTGTGAAGGAGCAGGCCAATCCACGGCGGCACGACGTGTTGTTCCGGCCTCCGCCTCCACCCTGACTCTTCACCAAGAATCCCGCATCGTTGCTGCTGGAGACGCCCCAATCCTCCACCGGCGACGACACTAGCCTGTCCAAACTGCATCTTGGCAGTTGGATTGGCCCCCCACGCCTGCCTGTGCCATCCATCCTCAGATTGCCGCCGGCGTGCTTGCTGGAGTGCTTGGTGTTTGGGTGACCAATCCTTACTAATCCAAGCCAGCGGCGAGATCCAGAGGTAACTCGTTCAATCTATAGTTGATGCCCTTTGAACTGGGATTATTTGGTCACCGTACGTCCATGTTGATCAGCCATGTTGGATCTTGCATCAGGAATCTAAGATGCAGCCTCTGATTGATCTGAAATATTTTGAGATTATTGTTGCTCACTGAAAGTCCAGATTGATTCATTTGAATTTAGATAGCCTCATGTTGTCCTTTCCTTTTCAATTCAAATATTATACTAAATTTGTCATGTCGTTATTGCTTTTACAAATTGAGTGAGAATAAATAACATCAAAGATCGTGATTATCTTATTATTATTATAAAGCTCATTGCAACGTCATTTGTCTTGCACATTTGGTTATCTTATCTTACTCACGTTGTTACTCATTACAATATTGGGTCACTTAATGTTACTTTATTTAAGAAAATATATCACTCTATCAAAATATCTATACTTATACACGAAGATTATATTGCCCGTAGCAACGCACGGGCACCTTTCCTATTCTAAAAAAAGACTATAGTAAAATTTAAAATTTGATTTCATATCTTGTTGAATGTCTAAAGATATTTTTCGTGATATCTATATTCTTTGAAAACTACTATTGTAAAAGCAAGAGTCACATTGTTAAAATGAAAAATATCTCTACGGTGGATTACGGTGGAAAAACATCACTGGATCTCGATCTCTCCGGTGCTTTCCTTTCTATTCTTTTCTCGTTTCTCTCTCACACTTTCCTCTTCAACTCCGTCGCACGTTGGGCAGCGAGCCCCATCCCCTTCGTCTCGATCCAGAATCCTCCGCATCTCCCAGGGCCACAGCAGGCGCAAGACGACGGTACGTAGGAGCCCCGCCGCTGGATCTCCGACGGCTCTCACTCTCTCACACACTCATGGAGCTGCTGCTGGGGCATCAATCGGCGGGGCTGCGGCGAGCTGGAAGATATGGCGGCGGCGATGGCAAGCGCCCCTGGCTCGAGCAGCCGACGGTGGCTCCTCCCTTTCGTGCTTGAGGTCTTGCTCCCGTCCGCTGCTCCGTCCTGGCTCAAGCACCAACGTGGGGTGCGGCGGCCGCCCCTGCTCCCCGGTGCCGCATGACGAGGGGCGGCCGCATCCTCCTCTGATGCTGGAGGGCAGCAGCGCGCCAGCTCCGACCGCGGATGAGGGGCAGCGACAGCCTCCCTCACTTGGCCGCGGTGGAGCAGAGCAGAGGCCCTCCTCGTCGTCCTGGAGCTCGGGCCGGTGGCGGCGGCGGATCTACGAGGTCACGGCGGCGTGGAGCTCGTGGACGGCGACGACGACGACGTCCGGGCAGTTGTACGTGCGGCGCTGCCTCCCTCTCCTTCACGTTCTCTTCCTCCTCAGCAGCGGCCCTCTCTCTCCCCCGGCCGGTGGGTCTTCCCACGACGACGACGGGGCTCCAGCTCGTGCGACGGCGGTGGCGGAGCTCCAGGCCACCGCGGGGACCTCGGATTTGGCGGGATGTTGCAGGATTTGAGGCGGGGGCGCGCAGAATGCGCCGGCGCGGGGGATCCAGAGCGGGCGTCGATGGGAGAAGACGACATGTACAGCGGTCTGTGCTTCGTCGGTTCGGCCTCGGAGAACGCCGTGCAGGCGTTGCCTCGCCAGACGACGCGCGGGTCGTCGGTAGGAGGATGTGGGGGGTTTTCACAAAATCACCGCTATACAGACTTACATTTGCTTCTGATTCTAGTGCATTTTGAGGTGGGAAGGAAGGCAACGTTTGGAGTTACCACTTTAATGTATTTCGTTAAGGGCACATTATATGGAATGGAAACGAAGCGACAGCCTATCTATCTATTAAAGATCTAAGAAAATTGAAACTTTTCTCGCCCAACAAAATTTCCCGTACCTCTCTCACAGAGGACCCACCTGCCAGGCGCCACCCGAAAAAAAAGTGTAACGCGGGGATTTGCGTGGAAGGATGATGTTTCTGCCACCGGATGAAATACTTTTGTTACCGTGCCTTTTGTACCCGCCCGCGCGTACCCACCCGACCCGCTCCCGTCAATCACGCCTCCCCGTCTGCGCCACGCCCAAGGCCTCCCCTTCACTCCCTGTCCATCGCGGCGGCATATCACGCCGCCTCCCCTTCTCCAACCCTAACCCAGGGCCGTCCTCGTCCTGACGATGGCGGCGGCGGCCAAGCCTCACTGGCGCACAGCGGCAGCCTCGTGACGGAGCTCGCGTGGCCCGTGGAGGCGTCCCGGGCGGAGCTCGTTGCGCCCACCTATGGGGTCAAGGTCATCGCCGACGGCCGTGTCGCCGACCTGGAGGGCTGGCGGCCACAGGGAGGCGGGCAAGCGGCGGCGGCGGTGCGGTGGCCGTGGATGCCCTGTTGTTCGAGCAGGCGCCGTCGCCGCGGCCCTCGGCGGCCGGTTGCTACCCCGGCTCTACTCCGCGGCATCCGCGCGGGTGCTCGGCGAGGAAGCCTTTGTGGCGGCGGCGGTGCGGTGGCCGTGGATGCCCTGTTGTTCGAGTAGGCGCCGTCGCCGCGGCCCTCGGCGGCCGGTTGCTACCCCGGCTCTACTCCGCGGCATCCGCGCGGGTGCTCGGCGAGGAAGCCTCTGTGGCGGCGGCGGCGGCGGCGCCGCAGGTGTCGGACTACCTCCCGATCTCCGTGTCAGTTCAGCCCTCCATACGGAGGGGCAGCGATGCCGCTGCAGAGCAGCTTCAAATCCATGAGCATCGGTATGGAATTTCAGTTACGGTAGTGATGAACTCCGCCCCATCCGCTTGAAATCCTGAATCACTAATTAGTTTGAGTTTCAATTTTCTAGGCTTCGTGTATATCAGAGATCCCATGGGAACTGTAACATGATTTTTCCTGCTGATTGGAGGACACCATTGCCCGATCTGATGCTTCTGTTTCTGATTTTTCTGGAGCACCTCCACATATTGTTTCTGGTGCCATCCAAGCAAGATTGACCAGCAGCATGGAGTACTGTCAAACACGCGTGGAGGCGGTGGTGGATTGATAATGCTGGAGCTCGCACCAGATGGCTGCCAAACACCGTGCACCAGGTAAGCCAGATCGATTTGATTTTGTAAGATTCACCAAGCAAATGCAATTTGTTCTGGCCCAATTAAACCCCATGGTGACTCACGAAGACCACAATCTGAGTCTTTTTATTTTGTGGAAATGCTAGAATTTGAGTCGTGGAGTTGTTTTGGTGCTTATTTACCCGTGCATTGCTACAAGTAGTAGCAAAAAATTATTGAACACTTAGCCAAATAAACATGAGGTTATAACTTGATAACTCAGTACTTAATTTTTTTGCTCACTGTATATATTTATGCAGGGATATGCATACAAATAGCTTATCCTGATCATTAATTTGCTAATCATATATTGGACATATGCATGCTTTTTTGTGGCTGCCATTGAAGATCTTTTCAATGATTTTATAAGATATGATTGAAGACTAATCCCATATTTGTTATTTATTTCAGATGTCTGGTAAGAAAGACATGGATTAGTGTGACCTCAAAGGATGTTCTTCTGACACTTTGGAGGTGAGCTTTTATACCCTCGCTCGCGCGCTACTCCACCTTCGGTGGCCTCAACACCCCGCTCCACTTCGCCGCCGCCATGGGCCACCTCGAAGTCCGTGCGAATTCTCCATTCGATCTTGGGTCAAGAATTGTGGTTTTCCGTGCAGATTGTCACGATGCTGCTGGAGATAGGTGCAGATGTTAACGTGCACAACTACTGCGGCCAGGTAGATCTTTGAGCGCTCCCTGGATTCAATAGGTTTGATCCTTGTGTTTCTGTTATCTTTGCGATCACAAAACGAACAAATGCTAAGATCTGTGTGCACAAGTGATGAATTTGGCAATTCTTATGCCACACAAATAGGTTTTGATATTTTGGTACAAATCTGTGTGCACAAGTGATTTACTTATGTGCTCTGCTCAATGATGACATAAGAAGATTCAGTCCTTTTTATATACTTGTTATCTTCTGCTGGAAGTAAAGTATAATGGCATTTCTACTTTCATAGACAATAATGAGTGATGGTTTTTGATATATGAATTTAATCACTATGCTACAAGGCTTTTGATATGTTAATGTATGGCCTATGCTTTTTGAAAAGTAAAGGATGAACATGAAAGCAATTTATTTGATCTTAGCTAGGGATTGTGTCTGTTTTTTTCAGTCAAAATGGTCATAATTATTCTTACTTAATGTGGGTTGCTTCATTTATTTTTTGTTATTTAGAGGGGTGAACACAAAAAATGTCAGCCAGTGATGGAAATTATGTCTGTCATATAAATTACAGTAATCTACACTATAAAGACAGTTTTTTCTGTATTATAATTTTTTAGCTGGAAAAATATTTACCAATCGATTATATGTTTTAGTTAGTCCATTTAGATTTTGGCGAAAATGCATATCTGAGCGAAATACTACTTTGGTCTAATGTTCTTTTGGATTTTAATATATACCCATTATTTTCCAGGTGAATAAATACTCCTTCGCAGTTGGACAGGACTTGATAAAGCTTCCCAGAAAACTTGGAGATAACCTCAATGTAAGTCCTTTCCCTGTTATTTATTTTTAATATCTATCACCAGTGGCTATAACACTCTCACTTAGTTCATATCTGTAGAACATTTTTTACCCAGTGTTTAGTTATAAATTCTGGATCCTGGCATGGACTACACTTGGCTGTTCGCATGCTCAAGAGCCAGATACACGCCATTTTGTGAAATATTGCTATTTCTGGGAGTTTCTTTACTACAGTATTTAGTGATAAATTATTGGATCATGAGCATATCACTTAGGTTGGTATCACATGATCAGAATCAAGATACAATTCACTCAGTTAGGGCCTTACTGAGATGGCGAATTGCTTCAAGTTTTCTTTTCACCTTTTTACATCTATAAATCATAAAGTCTCCACTAAAATTGGTTCGGTCACTTACATTTTACCATATGGTGGTGTCATGTAAATGGTTCTCGTGTTGCATCATACTCTGCTTTGTTGTTTTAGGCTGCTCTTGGTGGATCTGTTGGCAATCTTCAGAAGATCCGGGCATTTATGCGGGTTAGTATAGACTTTGATGCTATTCTGCACTATTGCTGTTGCCTTTTGCTAATATTTGCACTCCAATGCATTTTCTGTCCTTATGACCTGACAGGGCTGCGGGATCAAGGTGTGCTAGATTTCGATGCAACTGAAGGGCGGACCTGGCGCAGTGGTAGAGACTCTCCACTTGTGGCCTGGAGGTCCTGGGTTCGAACCAGCCTCTTTGTGGAATTTTAAAAGAATTTTGCAAGGGTATGGCTGTCTAGGAAATCCCTTCCCCAGACCCCACCTTGTGTGGGAGCTTTCGCACTGGGTACGCCCTTTTTTTTTTGATCTACGCAGGCAGCCTCCAGTGGATACAACCTGGCAGAAGGTTTGTTTTTGCTCGCACACTTAACAACATTGAAGAACTTTTCAGTTAACATCAATATTGCCATCTATTAACTCTGCCTGTTTCTGTTGCTGTTCGTCAGGATGCCTCCGGGAGCAGGATGATGCTGTCGTCGACTAACGCGCTCGGGTCACGCAAATAAGTATTCATGTTTTGTTCTCTGATTTTACTATGCCTGGATATGAACATCAATTCTGCTTATGATACATTGTTTTAAAATTTTTGAGTAGTAAAGGAAAAGCCAAATCTTCCATCATACTCAGAGACCCTTAGTTTGAAATATAAATAGTAAACAATTTGCACTTGGTAATAGAAGGGCTTGTTTCCTGTCCATGAATTAATCCGTGTCAAATGGCATGATGGGTGCAGCACTTCCCGTGGCATTAAAATAGGATCAACTGGTTGTTTTGTTACCATGGCGTGCAGGTCTGTGTGGACTTGAGACTGCACTGTTGGTATATTAGGCAAGCTTTACTCTATTTTTAGTTCATTTCTTTCAACAAAATGCGTCATATTTGTGAAAGTACATCTAGCCCCTTGTGGGTTTTGGTGATTGAATGACACAAACAATTAAAGGACTAATGAGCTTGTTAAGTTTTGACAAGGATTTTATTGCAAATAACAAAGTGAAGCTCATATTATATGAAGCATGCAAAAGTAAAGAAATGACAAGCAAAGATGAAAATATAGAAAAGAGACAAGAGGCAAATGAATTATATGGCCTCATTGGTTGTTTGCTCATATAATCAAAGAAAGGTGAAAATTGCATGATGATTGATTCAAGATTATGGCATTGTAAAGAATGGTGGAAAAGAGACAAAGAGGCAAATGAATTATATGGTCTCATTGGTTGTTTGCTCATATAATCAAAGGAAGGTGAAAATTGCATGATGGCAATTGCATGATGATCAAGATTATGACATTGTGAAGAATGGTGATCAAGGAATTTATTTATTGTCCAAGAAGAAGTTCATATGGAAGCTTATTTGGTCACAACATCAATATGGAGAAAGTGAAAGAAAGATTACGATGAGAAAATAGAATGCATAAGTGCATGTTGATAAAATGAGATGAGTGACCAAGAGCAATGGGAATCAAAGGAATTTGGAATGGTAGGTTGCTTGGTCACATGGATAGTATTCTTAATCAAGAAGGAAGATAGTTGACCAAGTACTTGGTATTTCAAGGGAAATCAAGATAGAAAATTACTTGGTCATAATATTGGTATGAAAGAAAAGGCAAATATGCAAAGGAAAGATTATGGTATTAAAGAAAAGGAATTAGTTGAGATGCTCATTTAGATGCAAGGCAAAGCTAAATTAACTTAAAGTTGGCAAGATAGGGTGAATGGGTCAAGCTAGTACTAGTGACGAGGAACTAAGCAAGGAGAAGGGCAAGAATTGTCTTGTGACCGAAGGACTTTGTTAGGGTGAAGGAAGCTAGTACTTGGTTTGATTCCGAGGCACAAATCAAGCCTCACCAAGTGAAGCTATGCAATGCATCTAATCTTTGATGAATCATATATTGAAGTGACTTATAAATGGATATGAAGTTGAGTGTTCACCATATTGGTCGATGAATCCAAAGTCACTAGTTCTTGGATGGTATGCTCAAGAGACAAGAATGCTAGCAAACCCTTAAGGTGTCGTATTGAAGAAAAGCAACATGATGAAGACATTGAAGCTCAAGGGTTGATATAGTTTTTATCTTTAATCTTGAGTATATAGGTAATGTCGTACTATCAAGGGGGATGCGTGTTGATCAAGCCATGGATGTTTTAATGCTCAAAGAAATCCAACCAAGTACCTGTGAGAGAAACAAGTGCACTCACGGACACAAAATATTTCTGCTGTTTTTCTGGAGCAGGAGTATCCGGGACAGGGTCAGAACAATATTGTTCCGAGGACCCCTTCGGGTTTGAGTGTTCTCGGAGTATCCGGGGTAGCCCTGGAGTATCCAGCCCGGATCTCGCAGACAGCACAACGGCTAGTTTTGGGGGGCTCGGGTTTATATACCTCTTGGCCCCCTCACTTGGCTGCCGACCACACTTGCATAGAACACTCTCTTGAGCATCCCCTTCACTCCCTCAACTCCCTAGAGCCAATCCTTGCAAGATTTGAGAAGGGATTTGAGTGAGTTCTTGGATTTGTGTGTGGGTGAGCATCAACTCCAATTCTTGAGCATTTGAAGCATCCTCGGCCATCTACTCGCGTTTGTTACTCTTGAAGTTTTTGCTCCTAGACGGCTAGGCGTCTCCGGCGAGCGCTCAACTCGTGTGAGCTTGCCCCGGAATGTTTGTAAAGCCAATCCCTTTGGGGATATCATAGTAAGTAACCCTAGCTTGGCTTTTAGGCCCTAGGGGGAGGGTAGAGTTGTGGCTCAACTCGGTCTCTTTGGAGGCACCTCAACGGAGACTAGCTTCTTTTGGGAAGTGAACTTCGGTAAACAAATCACTTGTCTCCCTTGTGTTTGTTGTTCTTCGTGTTCATCTTCGAGTTCATACGTTCTTGGTAGTTCATAGTTGACTTTCATAGATTTGCTCCGATCTACTCGTGTGTGAAGTTTGTGGTGCAGCTCTTAGGTGGAAAAGAATCCTTGGACGATTTCCCACCTTTCTATTCAAAGGGAATTAGCTAAGTTGCTCTAAATCTTTGCATCACGTGCTCATTCTTTACTGTCAGTGTCGGAATATCCGACGAAGTGTCGGAATATCCGGCGATCTAATCCGCTGCTAAGTTTTATTTTTCAGAAACCGCCTATTCACCCCCCCTCTAGGCGACATCAAGGTCCTTTCAATTTGATTGTTGTTCATGCGTAAGAAAAGAGAGAAAGAGCTGAGTGATAGTCTGTCAATGCAATCCACATTATCCTTGATGTGTGAGTATTTTTATCATATTTTGCTTAACCAAGATACTCATATGAATTATGCTCTTGCAAAACAAGGACATCTTCAGTTAGCATAATAGGATGTGAGAATCATTGCTGTGTGGTCCTGTACATGTAACTAGAGAAAGTTATCTCATAGGATATATCCTTCATGAGGTTGAAATGTTTGTTTGCTATACTATTATTGTAAAAATGCTTTACATGATACTTATTTTTCCAGCTTAGTAAGCGCCAGCTTCAGGAAAACTCTAAAACAAACGCTTGGCAAGTTATTGGTTCTTATATTCTTTTCAAAGCTTCACGAGGAAAAATTGCAGGATTAACCCAAGGGAGGTTTAAGCCTTAAGGTTCCAAGTTTCTTTGATTTCTATATTTGGTCCTACTCAACTGTTGAATAGCATCATAACTATTTCTGAAATTTGGTCTAACTGATGTTAACCTCTTCAGAGTAGCTATTAACTATTAAAATTCTGAAATCCTTATGTTGTAAGTGTTTATGGTAACAATGAAGTGCGAACACTGTCATTATTCAGGCCCTACTTCAGTCAATATTAATCCATTGCATTTTGCCCCTCTCAATATTACCTAGAAAACTACCCTTTGTTTTTCAGGACTTCCGGACAGTTTAATGTCCTTTGTGATATACTTATGCACTATTTTCAGGGTAAATTTATCTCGTCTATTGACTTGGCCCCAGCTGCACAAAGTTTGGAGTTCAGAACCTCAGGTATCTTTTAATGCTTCACTATGCTTAAAGATATGCTTGTTTTCCTATCTCTAAGCTATCAATCATGGAATGTTGGTTGATGACCATATGTTATGTCTGCCATTTTGCAGTCTGTGTGAACCTGCACCTGCTTACAAGCGGAGGGGCTTCTAATGTAATTTGCAACCTTGCAAATGGTAAAATTATACGAAATACTTAAATTTTCATTTCTGAATTAAATTTGCTAAGCATTTCCTCATGGGCTCCCTGAAAAGGCAGGGGCATTTTGGCTTGTATGAAGGTATTAAAAGTAAGTTAACCTGTAAAAATACCAGTAGAAAATACCTTGCAAAGGGTAAAATTATAGGAAATTAGGGGCATTTTGGCTTGTATTAAAAGTATTGTTTCTGAGGCCTAAACCTTATAATTCACATTACCCCCCAGATAGTTTAGAAGGCTGCTATTGTGATCACTAAGGAAATCCTGCTTGAATTGTGATCACTATTGTGATCAGGTTGCTGACCTGAAACCAAAGTTTTTCACCCAAATGAGCTTTGCAATGCAAAACTGTGAAATAAGCTTTCTGAATCTATACTATAAAGAGAATTAGATTTGAAAACACTTCTCACCAACAAAAATCCCACCCCCACCTCACATAGGACCCACCTGTCAGGCTGAAAGTTACATGAATGGTGGAAAAAGGAGGGGGGAGAGGGACATTTCTGCTTACATCATGGTCATTGCTCTTGCCAATGGAGGGGTAAGACAGTGAAACCTGTTATGGACAGAATTCGAATTCAATTATCTTTTTGTTGGACTATATTACAAATTTTAATTGTCTTGTGATCATATCATCAGGGGAAACCACCGGATTGGCAGGACTTTGTTGGCATCATAACTCTGCTTGTCATCAACTCAACAATCAGTTTCATCGAGGAAAACAATAACCTCAGTATGCAAGGTTATATTGCAAGTATTTGAGTTACCTATTGCTGAGAGATAATATAGTGGAGAAACTATATATAATGTTCAAGCATAAAATAATGTTCAGCCAGATATCTATCCTGTCCGGCCTCCCTTAATGTTCAGACCCACCTGACAGCGTCTAAAAATTGTGCTCATGAGCTTTTCCAGAGATTTCTATTGCACAACGTAGGAGAACAGGAACCTGATAGAGCTGGGAGTTTGGTACTTGATTTTTTTTTGTTGTGTTGGTGGGAAGTATGGTGAATTTTCTGAATAGTTTGTCTTTTCTCTTCCCTGATGTCAGGCTCACATCTACAGGAACTCACCCCTCTGAAATTGCACCAAAACCTGGGACTTTAGTACATGTACTGGATTTATACTGCTACTGTTTCATAGAATAATGTTCCGTCAATGTCATCATTCAGGGTTTGTGGTTAGTTGGCCTGTTCAAAACTTAATCCTGTGTGGACGGGTAGCTGCAATAGTTAAAGGTGAAAGAGGTTAAAATGCTTGATCAAGTAAGTTTGCGCTAGCCTTGCGGAAACAGCCCTCGCCCCTGCGAAATAGGATGCCCATCCGGCAACTTATGGATATTTGTTTCTGGTTCGATTATCATATTTGTTTTTATTTTTGAAACTAGCAGGAAATTATTCAGGTTCTGAAGACTTCGTAGAATCACAAGTGCACCTGGAAGGTTGGCATTATGTCAGCATGTACTTTCTGGTTATTTCACATCAGTGCATTCACACAATAATATCGACAACTGTCAAATATTATGCAGTTCTAATTTTTTGGATGGAGGCTTATTCCTGAGGGAGGGGGTGCGGGGGCGGGGCAAAGATAACAGAATCGATGATGTGCAATGCAAGATGAAATGATCAATATTTTTTATTTTTTGTATCTATTGGTATATGGATATAATTGTGGACGCACATGTTCAAATATGATCATGAATGTTGTTCAGATTTTTTATTCCGAATTCGATAGTTAATGGTTTTTTAATTACAAGAGTTCTTTTAAAATCCTTGTATAACCATTGTAATTATTAATGTGAATTGTGATATGGACTTAATTGTGGAGGTATGTTCCCATGACGAAATCTAAATTTTGTCATTTGTATTTCTTTGGATCGAGTGAATATATTCATTGTTTTATTTTTTATCTATACTTTAAATTTGGATTAAGTATGTCTTATTTTCTTGATTTTTTGTTCTATCAACATTTATAATAGTGGGGTTATGATTCATTGTTTTTATGCACGTGCACCCAACTAGTGGGTAATTAAGGTCTAAGTAAGGGCAATATCGTCCATTAACCCCATATTATTGGTCGAGATCCACCGGTATATATAAGTCCACATACCAGAGCACGTCTCACAGCAGCGTCGTCAAGCAGAGCGCGGCTCCACGTCTCCCACTTCTTCGACCACCATGGACGCCGCCGCAGCAGCTCGGGACGGGCAGACGGCCCTCGCGCTCCGCCTTGCGAAGCACCTCGCGCCTCCCCCGCCCGGCGCAGACGACGATGGCGGCTCCGCCGCCGCCGCCAACAACAACAACGTCGCGTTCTCCCCGGCGGTCGTGCACGCTGGCGCTGGTGGCCGCGGGCGCGCGCGGCGCCACGCTGGCGCAGCTGCTCGCCTTCCTCGGCGCGCCGTCGGCCGAGGCTTTCGCCGGCTTCTGCCGCGGGGTCGCGGGCCGCTTCCTCGCCGGCAGGTGGCAGGCCGCGCGTGCTCTTCGGCGGCGGCGTCTGGGTCGACGCCTCCCGCGGCGGGCTCGCCGACGCGTTCCGCGACGTTGCCGCCGAGTCCTATAACTCGGAGGCTCGAACCGTCAGCTTCACCAAAGAGGTTAGTGTGAACTTTCTACTTCACTTTCGACAGATTTTTTTTTTCCTGCAAGAATGCATGTCTCGTTGTTTCTATTCCTGCTTGGCTGCTATTCGACTGCGCCCTTGAAAATATTGAAGTGCTGAGGCATTTTAATATCTGAAATTCTGAACTGTAATTTTTCAGAAGATCCGATACTTCAGTTCACTTGTCGGATGATGGAATTGTAAACAAGAACATGTGTTAAAATCTAAAGCAACTTTGCTCAATCCTGCCTTTGGCTTTTGCTTTAAATAATTTTGATATATGTTCATATTTCATAAGAATCAATAGTCTAAAAACGTGCTCAGTTTTCCATTGGTTATGTATCAACAATGTTAGGAATCAACCCACCAACTTTCTCTAAGGCAGATACTCTTAGATACTTTCCATTGGTTATGTATTCATATGGGTTTAGATCAATTTGTTTCTCATTTCCCTGAAAATTTCCGATTCTGTTATCATCAGGATTTGACAAGACCCTGCAAGTTCTATGCCCTTGGTTACAAATACTCTTAATTATCAACTTCAAATTACAGATTTCCAACCTTGAATAATTTAATCCTGTAACTAAATCAAAATCCTAGATTGTTTTTATTTTTGCACATGTACTATGATCCATCAGTCGCTCACCACATTATACATGCTAACTAAAACCATGACTTTAATTTCATGTGTAAAGCCCGAGGCAGCAGTGAAGATGATCAACGACTGGGTGAAGAAGGCCACGAACAACCTCATCGACACCATCATCTCCGGCAGCGAAATCGACGCCGATACCGACCTCGTTCTAGCCAACGCGGTCTACTTCAAGGGTGCGTGGTCGCAGCCGTTCCGCCCCTACAGCACGGAACCAGGCGCTTTCCACTGCCATGACGGCGCTGTCGTCAACGCGGAGTTCATGCGCGATCTCAAGCAGCTGGATGCCGCGTGCATGGACGGGTTCAAGGTCCTCAAGCTCCCCTACAAGTCCTCCATGTTCGACGAGGGAACGCAGTACTCCATGTTCGTCTTCCTCCCGGACAAGCGCGACGGCCTCGCAACCATGGTGGACGTGGTCACCGCGTCGCCGGCGTTCATGTACGGCGTCTTGGCCGAGATGAAGACCAAGCCTGTCAGGATCGAGCTGCCCAAGTTCGAGATCTCCTTCAGCTGGAGTGGCCTCAAGAGCGACCTGCCACTACCAGAATAGTTGATATCTGCACCGGGTGGGAAAGCCCTTTAGCACCGGGTTTCCCACCCGGTGCAACTAAACCGAGGCTAAAGGGGTACCCCTTTAGCACCGGGTTGAATAACCGGTGTTAAAGGGTCCCTTTAGCACCGGTTCCAGACGCAACCCGGTGCTAAAGGGCCTGCCCCGCAGCGCCTTTAGCAGGGCCTTTAGCACTGGTTCCAGACACAACCCGGTGCTAAAGGGGTGCTACCGGTGCTAAAGGGCTTGCCTTTAGCACCGGTTGCTGTCTGCAACCGGTGCTAAAGGCCCCGGATTTCCTTTTTTTTGCTTTTTTCAGTAGCCATGCATGCACGTCTATATACGTGTATATACGTATATATTCTAATACGTGTATTCTAATACGTATTCGGCCGACTCTATATTCATATTAGCTGACATTTCATCAAAATAGAAGACATATATATTACAAAAGTAGTTATTCATGCATGTCAACTCGAGTTATATATATTTAAACTGTATTTTCTACTTAATTAAGATTGACGACTTGTTGAACTGTCCGGCACGTCCTCCAGTACTGGCATATGGAATTCTCCTCGGGGATTGACGACCTCGTCCCAGATCCATCCGACGAGCTGTTCTACAATTGCGTCAATTCTTTCTAGCTCTAGAGACTCTTCCTTCAGGCTCAACATCTATAATTTACAAATAATTGAAAGATATTTAATCCGCCGAGTTGGAGACAATAATTGTGCACTTAATAATAATGGAAATGTGTTTATTATTACTGAAAGTGCATCTAGGCATTTAATCTATTTTGGTGATTAATGGCAATAGAAATTTGGATATGATGCTTTGCATGAGTTGTGCAGGAATAAAATGAAATAAAAGGAAGATAATACTAAAAGAAGGAAACCAACGCTTATTCATATGGTGGAGGACTCAATTGGTGGATTTAAAGTTAATTTTCCGTTTGAAATTGAGTATAGGACCACCGTACTATTAAGGGGGACGTAGTTGATAAACTCTTGAGAGACACAAAAACACTTCACAAACACCCCTTTCTGCTCGGCCGGAACTTAGGCCGGAAGATCCGACCGGAAGTTCCGGGCGGCTCGGTCTTGTGTTTCCTCGGGCCGGAAGTTCCGGCCTTTGCACCGGAAGATACAAGACTTAGCTGTTTTTCGAGCTCACGAGTGTCCTGTTGCAAGTTCCGACCCGAGGCCGGAAGATCCGACCGGAAGTTCCGGCCGGCTCTGTCTTGGTTTTCTCCGGGCCGGAAGTTCCGGGGTCTCCCGGAAGATCCGACTACCTGTCGGAAGATCCGGTCCCTGGAACTTTTCTGGAGGTTTCCTAACACGTTTCTATTGATTATCGGAAGATCCGACCAAGTGTCGGAAGATCCGGTGC
The DNA here is from genome assembly GCA_033239725.1 of Echinochloa phyllopogon. NCBI lineage: Eukaryota > Viridiplantae > Streptophyta > Magnoliopsida > Poales > Poaceae > Echinochloa > Echinochloa phyllopogon. The sequence goes on along the minus strand of BTCW01000008.1, from coordinate 32,010,021 downwards.
CCCTTCGCAGAGCACATAACGGTCATATTTTGGGGGGTTGGTATAAATACCCCACACCCCCCCTCATTCATGGCTGCTGCACACACTGACCTAACACGAGACAAACACTCCTTTGAGCATTCACTCCATCTCACTACTCCCCTCCAAAGCTTGATTCTTCCAAGATTCACTTAGGGTTTGAGTGAGAGAGAAGATTTGAAGTGTGAGCCTTGTGCAACCTTGAGCCCTTCACTAGTTCATCTCTCAAGCACTTGAAGCACTTGGATTCATTGATTTACGTTTGTTACTCTTGGAGCTTGCTCCTAGACGGTTAGAGGTGCCGGTGAACTCCCATTCTCTTGTGGTTTGAGTCCCGGAAGTTTGTATTACCCTCTCTCTTCGTGGGAGCACATAGTAAGTAACTCAATCCTCCTTTGTGGTTGATTGGGAGAGACTTGGGGTTAGTGTGACAGCCCGTCTCTTTGTGAGCATCTCAACGGAGACGTAGCTCCTTTGTGGAGTGAACTTCGGTAGAAAATCCTTTGTCTCCACTTTTGTTCTTGCTCTTATTATTTCTATAACTTGTTTTGTACCGATCTACTTATTTGTGGGAATACTCTGATATTGATCATATATAGAAGGTTCCTTACATCATTTGTGAGCTTTGTATTCAAGTAGAATCGTCAAAAGGTGATTAGATTTCAAATCTCGAAGTACCCTTAAATTGCCTGTCGGAAGATCCGACTTATTCTCGGATCTTCCGGGGATTCTGTCCCTGTCGGAAGATCATGTACAGTGTCGGATCTTCCTGGCCGGAAGATCCAAGACTGTGTCGGATCATCCGACCCTCTGATATTTTTCTGAGGATTTTTGCAGGATTTTTTAAACAGGCCTATTCACCCCCCCTCTAGGCCTAGTGTTGGTCCTTTCAATTGGTATCAGAGCCTAATCCCTTATTTAGGCTTAACCGCTAAGGGAAAAACACTATGGCCAGTATGGGGGATGTATCCGAGATGGCTTCCGCTCACAAAGATAAACATCCGACACCTGTCGAATCAAGCTCAAGTGATGATGAATTCAACATTAGCGATGTTGATGAGAGCTTGGATGAACAAGAAAAGAAGAAGCAAAGAAGGGAGAAGATAAGGAAGAAGATCAAGGAGAAGGCCGAAAGAGAGGCACAAAAGCTTTTCAAGAAGAAGATACGAGAAAGAGACGCTCTCGACGGACTTCACTCGGTGTCTTATCGATATGAGACATCTTCTTCTAACAAATCTTTTGACCCTTCTAGTCTTAATTTCTCATCCATTCCAATGGGCAAAGTCCCCAAATTCAATGGGATTGACTATGCCCGATGGAGTGATGATATGAAAATTTACTTGCATGGTCTTCATCCATCTCTTTGGACTATTGTGAATATAGGTGTTGACAAGAGTGCAACGCCAAGTCGTGAACAAGAATACGACATCTTCCGCAACTCTCAAGCCGTGACCGTGCTTAGGAGTGCTCTAAGCACTTATGAGTATAACAAGATTAGAGGAATCGATAGTGCCAAAGAGCTATGGGACACTCTTCGAATGGCTCATGAAGGATCGGAAGAAGTCAAGGAAGGCAAGGTGGATCTCCTACAAGGAGAACTAGAAGCTTTCGTCATGAAGAAGGATGAGTCCTTGCAAGAAATGTATGATCGATTGAAGCTCCTAGTCACCGAAATTAGGATGCTTGGAAGCAATGATTGGGGCGAGAACAAGGTCACAAAGAAATTGCTTAGAGCATACGCACCAAAGAACCCAATGCTTGCCACAATGATTAGAGAAAGTGACAAGTTCAAGACAATGGTGCCCATGGAGCTATTCAACAAGTTACAATATCATGAGATGAATAGCTTGGATGTGACAAGGTCTATCCAACAAACCGAAGTCAAGACCATAGCTCTCAAGGCCGAACCAAGCATGAGAGTTGAGTCAAATGAGAAGACCTCAACTTCCAAGAAAAGTGAGGATTCAAACGACCATGAAAGCACCGATGAAGAAACCGCTATGATGGTTAGAAACTTCAAGAGATTCATGAAGGCAAGAGGTGAAAAGAAGAGCTTCTCTCAACGAAGATGCTATGAGTGTGGGGAGAAAGGGCATTACATTGCCGATTGTCCCCGCAAGAAGAATGAGAAAGATAACAAGAAGTCCAAGGACAAGAACGATGACAAGGACAAGAAATACAAAGAGAAGAGTCGAGAGTACAAGAAGAAGTTTGGAAGCGCCCACGTTGGTGAAGGTTGGGATTCATCAAGTGATGACTCCGGTGATGAAGGAATGGCCACTTGTGCCATTCAAGCTCCTACATCAACTCCACGACTCTTCAACAACATCGATGAGAGTGATGATGAAGCTCCCATGTGCCTCATGGCTCAAGGGACTAAGGTACTTGACACCACACCACCTTCCTCATCCACTCTATCATCATCTAGTAATATTGAAAATGAACTAGATAATGAAGAAGCCGAACACGAGAAAAACATGATAAAAAAGTTCGGCAAAGACGGTTACAAACTCATTAAAAAACTACTAGAGAAAATTGAGAAAAGAGAGGAGTCTCTTGATAGGCAAGAAGAATTGCTCATCCTTGAGAAGGAGAGAAACCTTGTCCTAGAAGAGGCTCTAGTTGAGGAGAAACTCAAGGTTGAGAAGTTGGCATGTGAGTTATCTCATGCCAATGACTCACGGGAGAAGATGTCAAAGGAATTGTCTTTGACAAATGACTCTCTAACTAACCTAAAGAGTGCTAAAAGTGAGCTTCAAGAAAGGCATTCAAGCCTAGAGATCAAATACAAAGATCTAGAAGCCAATTTTAGCTCACTTTGGGAAAGTACCAAGAACAACTCTAAAACAACTCTTGACTCAAGTGTCTCTACTAGTGAAGGTTGCTCAAGATGTTATAAAATTGATTTAGATGCTTGTGCAACTAACATTTCTAAGCTAGAGAAGAAAGTCAAGGCTAAAGATGCTCAAATCCAAAAGTTGACCGAAGTCATTGGCCAAGACCAAGGTAAGGGCAAGAGTGTATTCGAGACCCACCCGGCATATAAAGCCGGTAGATATGGTACTATCAAGGATGGGCTTGGATACACTCGAGGTGGAAAGGCCAATGGGACTAAGAAGATAGGAGGTCGTGACGTGACATTGTTCACCAAGGGGACCAATTTAGGTGAACTAATGGATGCGGCTCATGGAGTGGTAAGCTCCATGGAGCCCTTGCCAAAGGAAAAAGCATCTAGTCAAGATGTCAAGATCAAGAACAAGAAGGAAGAGAAGGTCGTTGAGCACAGGCCATCACCAAACTACTCCATCGACTATATGGTCACTTGGGACCAAAATGGGAAGATGGTTGTAAAGTATATAGGTGCTCATACTAGGAAAATGATGAGAAGTGTGTGGGTGCCTAAAATGTCAAAAGCTAACACTCAAGGACCCAATCACTTTTGGGTACCTAAGTCCAAGGCTTAAAACTTGTTTTGTAGGCATATTCCTCCGGTGGACCTTCGTGGTTATTGGATAGTGGATGCTCAAATCATATGACCGGAGAAAGGAATATGTTTGCGAAGCTACAAGAGTATGACTCACCCGTTGAGAAGATCACATTTGGTGACAACAATCATGGTGATGTCATAGGTCAAGGTGAAGTAGCCATCTCACAAGATTCATCTCTTTCCAATGTTTATCTTGTTGATTCTTTGGGATACAATTTGTTGTTGGTCTCACAACTTTGTGAAAAAGGTTACAATTGTCTCTTTACTAATGAGGGTGTGAGCGTCCTAAGAAGGGAGGATTCCTCTATTGCTTTTACGGGTCGACTCAAGGGAAAGCTTTACTTAGTTGATTTCACAATTAGTAAAGTGGAACCGGAGACTTGTTTAGTGGCAAAATCTAGCTTGGGTTGGCTCTGGCATCGCCGGCTAGCTCATGTTGGGATGAGGAACTTGGCCAAACTTCAAAAGGATGAACACATCATAGGACTAACTAATGTTGTGTTTGAGAAAGATAGATTGTGTAGTGCTTGTCAAGCCGGGAAGCAAGTTGGTGCTCCACATCCACCCAAGAATATTTTGACTAGCTCAAGACCACTCAAGTTACTTCACATGGATTTATTTGGACCGGTTGCATATGTTAGCATTGGCGGGAACAAGTATGGACTTGTCATTGTAGATGACTTTTCTCGCTTCACATGGGTTTTCTTTTTGCAAGACAAGAGTGAAGCTCAAACAATCATCAAGAGATTCATTAAAAGAGCTCAAAATGAGTTTGAGTTGAAGATCAAGCATATAAGAAGTGACAATGGGACGGAGTTCAAGAACACCAATGTTGAAGAGTTTCTTGATGAAGAAGGAATCAAGCATGAGCTCTCCGCGCCATACACACCTCAACAAAATGGCATTGTTGAGAGGAAGAACCGGACTTTGATTGAAATGGCACGGACTATGCTTGATGAGTACAAGACTCCGGATAACTTTTGGGCCGAGGCGGTTAGCACGGCTTGCCATGCCATTAACCGTTTGTATCTTCAAAAGTATTTGAGCAAGACTTCATACGAGATACTAACCGGTAACAAACCAAGGGTGCACTACTTTCGAGTCTTTGGTTGCAAATGTTACATTCTTAACAAGAAAACCAAAAGCTCAAAGTTTGCACCCAAGGTTGATGAAGGCTTTCTACTTGGTTATGGTACTAACGAACACGCCTACCGTGTTTTCAACAAAAGCACCGGTTGTGTTGAGATCACGGTAGACGTAAAATTTGATGAATCAAACGGCTCTCAAGTAGAGCAAGTTGTAAATGACCTTGTAGATGAAGTCCCACCAAGTCAAACTATCAAGAACTTGAGTTTAGGGGAAGTGAAGCCTCAAGAGCCTCCAAATGAAGATGAAGAACAAGACCAAGATCCGGAAATCATGTTCAACATCGATCCATCACCATCAACAAGAGTTGAACCACCAAGCTCATCACAAGATCAAGTCCAAGATCATGGTGACGATCATGACCATGGCAATGATCAAGGGGGAGCTCAAGGTGAAGATGCTCAAGATGTTGAGTCACATCATGAAGAAGATGATGATGGACCCATCCAACGTCAATCAACATTCTCACATCCAAGAGTTCACCAAAGTGTTCAACGGGATCATCCCGTTGACAACATTCTAGGGAGCATCCAAAGAGGGGTAACCACTCGTTCACGTTTAGCAAATTTTTGTGGATTTTACTCGTTTGTCTCCTCTTTGGAACCTCTCAAGGTAGAAGAAGCTCTTGGAGATGCGGATTGGGTTATTGCAATGCAAGAAGAGTTGAACAACTTCACAAGAAATGAAGTATGGGAGTTGGTCCCAAGACCGAAGCAAAATGTGATTGGCACCAAGTGGGTTTTCCGGAACAAACAAGATGAAAATGGCATTGTCACAAGAAACAAGGCTAGGTTGGTTGCTCAAGGCTTCACTCAAATTGAAGGGCTTGATTTTGGTGAGACATATGCTCCGGTGGCAAGGCTTGAGTCAATTCGTATCCTTTTGGCCTATGCATCTCATCACAACTTCAAGTTGTATCAAATGGATGTGAAGAGTGCATTTTTGAATGGGCCTCTTGGGGAGCTAGTATATGTGGAGCAACCACCGGGATTTGAAGACTCCAAGCACCCCGACTACGTCTACAAACTCCATAAGGCGCTCTATGGGCTTAAGCAAGCACCTAGAGCATGGTATGAATGCCTTAAGGATTTTCTACTCAAGAATGGCTTTGTAATGGGCAAAGCCGATTCTACTCTCTTCACTAGGAAAATAGACAAAGATTTGTTTGTTTGTCAAATTTATGTTGATGATATAATCTTTGGTTCTACTAATGAAAAATTTTGTGAAGAGTATAGTAGGATAATGACCAAGAGATTTGAGATGTCAATGATGGGGGAATTGAAGTTCTTTCTCGGATTTCAAATCAAGCAATTGAAGCATGGCACGTTCATATGTCAAACCAAATATACAAGTGATATGCTCAAGAAGTTTGACATGGCCAATGCTAAGCCCATCAAGACCCCTATGCCGGTGAATGGCCATCTTGATCTAAATGAAGAAGGCAAGTCCGTCGATCAAAAGGTATATCGCTCCATGATTGGTTCCTTGCTTTACCTTTGTGCATCTAGGCCGGATATTATGCTTAGTGTGTGCATGTGTGCAAGATTTCAAGCCAATCCTAAGGAATGTCATCTAATGGCTGTTAAGAGAATTTTTAGATATTTAGTGCATACTCCAAACCTTGGCTTGTGGTATCCCAAGGGCTCCACTTTTGATCTACTTGGCTACTCCGATTCGGATTATGCCGGTTGCAAAGTAGATCGGAAGAGTACAACGGGGACTTGCCAATTTCTTGGTAGGTCTTTGGTGTCATGGAGCTCTAAGAAACAAAATTCCGTTGCGCTATCCACCGCCGAGGCCGAGTATGTTGCAGCCGGTGCTTGTTGTGCTCAACTACTTTGGATGAGGCAAACCTTGAGTGACTTTGGTTGTGAGTTCAAAAATATCCCACTCTTATGTGACAATGAGAGTGCCATAAAACTAGCAAACAACCCCGTTCAACACTCAAGAACCAAGCACATAGACATTAGACATCACTTCCTTAGAGACCATGAAGCCAAAGGAGATATCGCCCTATGCCATGTTGGAACCGAAAAACAATTGGCCGATATCTTCACCAAGCCTCTTGATGAGCAAAGGTTTTGTTCCTTGAGGAGTGAGCTAAATATCTTGGATTCTCGTAACTTGGCTTGACTTATTGCATACACAATTGATTGATGCCTAGACTAGAAGAAAAATGATTTTCTTTTCTATTTTTTTGTTGTGTGAGTTTTTCAAAATTTTGATCTTACGATCGTTGGATCTTTTCTTGTTTCAAGTTGATCATGGTTATGTGTTGATTGTTTGTTGCTGATCAACTTTGGGACAAGTTTCTTACATGTTCATAAGCTAGTTCTCTCAAAATCGCCAATCAAATCTCGTCATGAAAAATCATCTTTGGGACACATCCTCTCCGGACCGGATCTTCCGACAGACCCCCGGAACTTACCCCTGGAAGTTCCGGGCGGCTCTGTCTCTCATCGCTCTCTCTGAATTTTTGCCGGATCTTCCGGGACGGCCGGATCTTCCGACAACGTGTCGGATCTTCCGGACCTGGGAGCTGGCGGAACTTCCGGTGCTGCTCTCTGGTTCTGGACACCTCGGATCTTCCGACTCTCTCTGTCGGATCTTCTGGCCTGTGCGCGAATATATATATCTGGAACGAATCGTTACTCCTCCCATCCTTCTTTCTTCCTCCACCAACGCCTCCTCTCTTCCAAACTCCACCCCATACGGCGATTTGAAGATTGGATCGTGGATTTCTTCGTCAAGTGACATCTTTTGATTCCCCAACACTCCAAGACTCTATTCCTCTCGGATCTTCCGGAGTTTTCGTGGGAAATCTCAACGGTATTGATTCAAAATCCCCTTCGCCCGATCTCTCAATGTAGGAAGTTCTAGTGGTTTTCCCTTGGTGAATCATCTCATATACATGCCTAGAATGCTTCCCTATGATCTCGTGTCGTTTGGTGGGCTAAATCTTCGGTTCATAAGTTTTTAGGGTTTGGCCCGACTCTGTCGGATCATCCGACTATGGGCCGGAAGATCCGGACCCCGGATCTTCCGACTTAGTGCCGGAAGATCCGTCCGAGTCGAGTTCTGTCCTATCAACTCAGTTACCAATCTTTGATCCTTTTTCTAAATTTATCCTTGCATATCTTGTCAGATGGTTAAAGAGAAGGTCACACAGAAGAAGAGCACTTTTTTGACGGCACGCCCAAGTACCGGTCGCACCAAAAGCTCCTTTCACCCACCTAGTGGTTCGTCCTCTGAGTCGGACACCAACTCTGAAGGGGGGATTAGAGAAGTTGGCAAGGGGAAGCGCTCAGAGAAACAGACAACTTCTCGCTCTGTTCGAGGTAGAGCTCAGTCAAGTGTGCAAGGGCGACAGATTCCTCCTCGTCCCAGAGTCAAGAGAGCTAACCAGGGAGAAGGACCAGGGACACAGTATAATGATGACATTGACATATCCTTTCTCGCTCATAATTTCATAAGCACTGCCATTCCTTTCCATCACTCTCAGGACAATACCTTGGTTAATTTCAAGTTAGCCAAAAATAGCATGAAGCCTCTAAGGTTCAGTGAACATGAGGATCCAAGGAGCATCCGATACAAACTCTTCAAGGGTGATCCTCGGTTTTGGCTTCCACACCAGGCAGATTGGTATGAGTCTGTGATTCTGAAGATGACCCGGATTTGTACTCCAATGTATTGGGTCGATTGGAAATATTTGAAGAGCTTCCCACCACCACTCAAGCCTGTTGTTGATGATGTATACAAGCGATGTGTGGAAATGGATGTGGACAAGTTGATGGCATTTGAGTGTCCATACAATGAAGAAGTCATTGCCCAGTTCTATGCTACTTTATGGGTTGACGAGGAAAGGTATGAGATGCATTGGACTTTGTGTGGGAAACGTCTTTCCATCTCATTGCATAACTTTGCTGGTTTGTTTGATCTTGCTGAGGAGACTACTTATGCTCATACTAGCAATGATCGTAGCAAGGTTGATCTTCATCTTGGGAGAATAATAGATGACACCAAGTTGGCATTCATGTATGATCATGCTTATGGAGAGGTGGTGTATGGGAAGTACAAGGGTCTCTCGCCATTCTACAAGTTGCTAAATCAACTTTTTCGAGGGACCATGTACCCTAGAGCAGGAGATGCCGACAACATCTCAAAGAGGGCAAAGAATTTACTGTTTCAAATGGCACCCGGGAAGCCCAAGTTCAAAGTGTTCAACTTTATTTGGAATGAAATCATCTACTGCTCTCATGATGCTTCTAGTGGCTGTCACTATGCTCCTTACATTTTCCATATGATCAAGTATGTGACTGTGATCAACATTTTAACTGACAAGCTTCATCTCCCATACAAATCTCCTCCGGGCAAGATTACACAGCTCCTAACGATCAAGGCCAAGGCATATCAGGGTGCTCCAACCCCTTCCTCTCAAGGTGCTTCATCTTCCCAAGCTCCTTCATCACAAGCTCCTCCATCCAGTGTCCCCTCCTTTACTCCCAAAGGCAAGAAGAGTAAGATTGATTTTCTGCTCCAAGGCATGTTTTCTTGCTTCAACATGTGCAAATATGAAGTCAAGAGGTCTCATGAGCGTGAGCAACGTGCCGAACATGATAGATACATGGCGGATAAGCGCCACAAAGAGCTTCTTGAAAAGTTAAACATGCCACATTCTCCTGTTCGTCCACTCCGGGAAGTCACTCCTCCACCTCCCTTTGCAAATCCTTGGGAGGACTACTCACAGGAATATGTCTTTGGTGCCTCTCAACACCAAGGGCAAGGTGAGGAGGAGATAGTGGAAGAAGAAGAAGAAGTAGAAGAGGAAGAAACTGAGGAGGAGGAGGAATATCATAGTGAGCCAGAGACGGATGAGGATCGTCGCAAGGGCAAAGCAGTCGCAGCCGCTGATGATGACGATGAGGACGACGATGATGATGACGATGACGAGGGTGGTGATGATGACGACGACGACGAGGACGAGTAGCTCCCTTTTTGGTCCTTGATGACAAAGGGGGAGTGAATGTGGCCATTGGAAACTCATCACCTATCTATCATTTATTCATGTTCTAGCTTGTGAACTTGTGAGAACTTGAATTTGTGTTATGTATGGTGTGCCAAGTGAGACTTTTATTTGTAAGACTTAATTTGGTTATTGCTAGTGTGATGATCAACTCGCTATCTATTTCATTGTGAGAAGTTATGTTTGATGTGATGTTGTTTCTCATTTTTTTGTTGTGTATGTCTTGTCATATGCATCACGTTGATTGTATCACACCAAGCACTTTTATGCAATTTTATTTTGAGAGACTCTTGCAAAATATGTGCACAACAATTTGAGGCTATTTAAGTTAAACATGCACATATTTAGGGGGAGCCTTTTCAAAATATATTGGATGCAAAACATGAATTCTTTTCCTATCTTGTGAATCCAAATTTGTATTGTCATCAATCACCAAAAAGGGGGAGATTGAAAGTGCATCTAGGCATTTAATCTATTTTGGTGATTAATGGCAATAGAAATTTGGATATGATGCTTTGCATGAGTTGTGCAGGAATAAAATGAAATAAAAGGAAGATAATACTAAAGGAAGGAAACCAACGCTTATTCATATGGTGGAGGACTCAATTGGTGGATTTAAAGTTAATTTTCCGTTTGAAATTGAGTATAGGACCACCGTACTATCAAGGGGGACGTAGTTGATAAATTCTAGTTGCTAAAAGTGCTTTGCTTGAGATGACAAACTCTTGAGAGACACAAAAACACTTCACAAACACCCCTTTCTGCTCGGCCGGAACTTAGGCCGGAAGATCCGACCGGAAGTTCCGGGCGGCTCGGTCTTGTGTTTCTTCGGGCCGGAAGTTCCGGCCTTTGCACCGGAAGATACAAGACTTAGCTGTTTTTCGAGCTCACGAGTGTCCTGTTGCAAGTTCCGACCCGAGGCCGGAAGATCCGACCGGAAGTTCCGGCCGGCTCTGTCTTGGTTTTCTCTGGGCCAGAAGTTCCGGGGTCTCCCGGAAGATCCGACTACCTGTCGGAAGATCCGGCCCCTGGAACTTTTCTGGAGGTTTCCTAACACGTTTCTATTGATTATCGGAAGATCCGACCAAGTGTCGGAAGATCCGGTACCCCTTCGCAGAGCACATAACGGTCATATTTTGGGGGGTTGGTATAAATACCCCACACCCCCCCTCATTCATGGCTGCTGCACACACTGACCTAACACGAGACAAACACTCCTTTGAGCATTCACTCCATCTCTCTACTCCCCTCCAAAGCTTGATTCTTCCAAGATTCACTTAGGGTTTGAGTGAGAGAGAAGATTTGAAGTGTGAGCCTTGTGCAACCTTGAGCCCTTCACTAGTTCATCTCTCAAGCACTTGAAGCACTTGGATTCATTGATTTACGTTTGTTACTCTTGGAGCTTGCTCCTAGACGGTTAGAGGTGCCGGTGAACTCCCATTCTCTGTTGGTTTGAGTCCCGGAAGTTTGTATTACCCTCTCTCTTCGTGGGAGCACATAGTAAGTAACTCAATCCTCCTTTGTGGTTGATTGGGAGAGACTTGGGGTTAGTGTGACAGCCCGGCTCTTTGTGAGCATCTCAACGGAGACGTAGCTCCTTTGTGGAGTGAACTTCAGTAGAAAATCCTTTGTCTCCACTTTTGTTCTTGCTCTTATTATTTCTATAACTTGTTTTGTCCCGATCTACTTATTTGTGGGAATACTCTGATATTGATCATATATAGAAGGTTCCTTACATCATTTGTGAGTTTTGTATTCAAGTAGAATCGTCAAAAGGTGATTAGATTTCAAATCTCGAAGTACCCTTAAATTGCCTGTCGGAAGATCCGACTTATTCTCGGATCTTCCGGGGATTCTGTCCCTGTCGGAAGATCCTGTACAGTGTCGGATCTTCCTGGCCGGAAGATCCGAGACTGTGTCGGATCATCCGACCCTCTGATATTTTTCTGAGGATTTTTGCAGGATTTTTTAAACAGGCCTATTCACCCCCCCCCCCTCTAGGCCTAGTGTTGGTCCTTTCAATTACGTACCATAATATCGCGTTGTGTAAGCTTTTTATGTCCCCAATTCCACATGTAATCGCAAACATAGTATGCACATAAATTATTTCTCTTCCCCTGTTTGGCACACTATCGACCAAAAGAAATTAAGTAAAATTCATATAATATATTAGCCGAGGCCTACATGTACAAATTACTTGCTTACCGGAAAGCCAATGTTCCATTTTAGTGTTTCATGTTGAATACCCGGGTGTTCTTGACGAAATTGATTCCAGGCCCTGCGAACAAAAAAATTGAGTTAAGTCATTGCGAGTGTAAGGGGTGAATTAAGTAGGGGAAAATATACATCACCTTGTCATCATGTCCATGATGTTCTGTAGTTTTTCTATTGGAGTGTGCAATGAATCAAAGACGTTCACGACACCCCGGTCAGGACACAATATTATTAGGAACCAGTGGAATCTGTATACATGTATTCATTATAATCAGAAATGAAATAGTACACAGACAGTATAAGAAGAAGCCTGTGTATGTACTCACTCGATGTTGTACGGGATTAGTATGGAGTCGCAGTAATTTTGTTTCTTAATATACTTGTATAGGTTTCCATATGTTTCCTCAGGATTCATCAATATCATTTCTTCACTTATCCTTCGAGGATCCACGAAACCAACGTCATATATTGAGGATCTCCGACATTTTTGAATCTCCATTCTGCATATGTTAAGCAATAAATAAAGCCCGTGTTAGCATAGATTGGAATTATTGTTTTCAAACTGTGAATTATAAGCAACAACAAAGTACTTACAGTGTCCAACAGGTGATCAAATCCACGTCCATGGCGTCGCGGTGGTACAGCTCATATATATCCTGAAACCTCAGCCAGACCCAATCCTCGTCACCATTGTAGAAATCATGGTCCTTCACGCCTACTTTGATCATGCGCCGTTTATTCCTTCTTGATTCTTCCAAGTACCACTCATGGAATCGGCGCATCTTCGTCTGTAGCTTGCTCTCCATTTCAGGAGGGACCATAGACTCGCCAAGCTTAAACGGCCACTTCAACGTTGTGCTTACAGGCACCTCTTCTTCCCCAAGGACTTGCGCTCTGGATAGTCCAGTCTCGGCCATTACTCGTTGCACGTTAATCTCGTCCAGAGATGGCAATGGACCCAAGGGCCGCTGAGGTTGCTCGCCGAGCTGAGGAACCTTTTTGGATGGGCCCGCCTCCTTATCTGCAGCCTTCCGCTTCCGGCGAGATTTCAGTAATGAGCAGTCATAGTCTGTTACTATTACTTCCTTCTGTTGACCCTTGCTCAAATTACCGAGGAATGACTTGACGACAGTGGGATCAAGCTTCGGCTCCGGCTCCGGTTTTTTCCTCCACTCGGCCATTTGCCTCTTTGTGTCTGCTTTGACCGAGGCTTCGAGCTCCTCTAGAGTCTTCTCACCCGCTCTTTTCTCTAGTGCGGGCTTCTCTCTGGTTTTCCGCGCCTTCTTCCCTGGTGGAGTGGGGGCAGAGGCTTTAGTGCGGCGTCCCCTCTTCGGCGGAGGGGGCGGAGACCTCCGTGGCAGAGGAGACGGAGACCTCTTCGGCGGAGGAGACGGGCTTGCATCAGGAGCTCCCGGAGAATCGTCATGATCCGGTGGATCTCTTGGAGACGGTGGAGGTGATGGAGGCTTGTTGGTAGCCGCAGGTGTACCGGGTATGACGACGTCTGCCTTGCTCCATAGAATGATGCAGTGAGAACACTGACCGAGTTTTGTTTCTCCGTCACCTCCGGGGATGTCAAGTTCCAAGTCTTCCCAGTTGGTGACGACCTGCTCCACCTCAACAGGTACGTAACCATGTGGAATGTCATTGCAGTGCCATTTTTGCCCTTCTTCCACACGTTTGGTCATACCGTATGCGACCTGATAATTTAGTAGTCACAAAGAAAGTTAGTAAATGAATGGTATTTACGGTGAAATGTATGCAGTACGAACTAAGGTCGCATACGTACCACCACAGCTAAGTTCTTCTGCCTAACGACAAGCTCGCACGCGGTCCGTTGAGTTATTTCATCCACGGGGTAACGGACCGGTTTGGCGGCCTGTGTGGAAGCGTGACTGCTTTGATATTGTTGTGGAGGGCTAATAAGGGCCGCATCTTGGAGAGGTGCATGCTCTGTGGAACCGGTCCCGCCTGGTGCATGCTCTGTGAAACCGGTCCCGCCTGCGGCTTGTTGGAGAGGTGCATGCTCTGTGGAACCGGTCCCGCCTGTGGCTTGTTGTATCTGCAGCCATGCTACCTTCATCCGTCGCTCCATCTCTGACTCCATTTCTTGGAGCTTTGAGCCCTGGGCGGCAACCGTTTGCTCTAGGTCCCTCACCCTCTGCTCATATTCGGCCATCTTCCTCGAACGGCTCCTATAGGTGGCGGCGTGCTCTTGGAAACCTTTCTTCCATGAGATGCTTGTGCCTACGCCGCGCGTCCGTCCAGGATGCTCCTTGTTCCCTAAGGCATAGGTTAGCTCATCTCTGTCTCTATCAGCAACAAATTCTCCCCTTTCATATGCCCTGAGGATATCGAGGAGACGTTGAGCTAGTTCTCGCAAGTCCTCGGGAAAAACTAAGGAGCCGTCGATTGGGCTTAGGGTGCCTCCATGACCATAGTACCAATGCTTGGTCCTTGTGGGCCAGTCATGTGTCGCTGGAGTGATGCCTCTACCATATAGATCTTCTTCCATCTTCTCCCATTTAGCGATGCTTGCCTTGTAACCTCCCGAACCCATCTTATGAGAGTACTTCTTATTTGCGGCGTTTCCAGCGTTTCTAGTGCTAGCCGTTGCACCCTCTTCGGAGGTTTTGTACTCAAGGAATGCTTCCCACTCGTCATCAGTGATCTTCTTATACTTCTCAGGATCCGGGGCCTCTCCGGTTTTGAGAAAATACGAGTACAACTTCTTCTTGAAATCCTGAAACAGAATTGCCATCTTCTTCATTGTCCAATCCCTCAGTTCTGCTTCATGAGTGCTAGGCCAGTCGAATATTGCCTTTAATTCCCTCCATAGCATCTCCTTCTCTGTATCGGGGAGCACGTACTCCTCAGTGGGGTCCGTGGACTTCCATTTTCTGATACTAATGGGCACATTGTCCCGTACAATTACCCCGCACTGAGATACAAATTTCTTGGCCACTTTTGGGGGCTCAACTGGCTCCCCGTCATCCTCCACTCGAGTGATGTGAAACTTGACATCCTTCAGCTTCTTCGTGGTCGATCGTTTTGATTTCTTAGCTCGACTTGTAGAAGCAGAGGCGGCCTACACAAATTACATATATACGAGATGATATAGAGATGGTATACATAATTGGCATGTACAGTATAAATTTATGTTATCTATATACACACCTGACTAGACGAGGGCTCGTTACCGGCCCCTTCAATAGTGCTGCCCTGGACACGTTCGCCCTGGACATTGGCGGCCCCTTCAACATTTTCGGCCCTTGCAACATTGTCGCCCTGGATATTGTCGTCCCTTCCAATGATCCCCAACACATCATCCATGGACATTGGTTGGGTTACAATATTAAAAAGTTGATTCGCAAAGAACGTGTCGTTGTCCAATTGCATGGGTGGGACAGGGCTGTTGTTGTCCTCTTGCATGGGTGGGACGGGGTTGTTGTTGTCCGCCATCTATAGAATTAAAAATAATTGATAAGAAATATATACAAAGCATACATATTCCCAATATTTCTAACATTTTCGCTAAGGGGGTCGGTGCGTGAAAAACGGATTCGCCAAGGGGTTCGGGTGCGCGGTGTGAATTGATTCGCTAAGGGTTCGGGTACACGACGCGAAGTGGTTTGTTAAGGGTTCGGGTGCGTGACGCGAACGGGTTCGCTAAGGGGGTCGGTGCGCGAAAAACGGATTCGCTAAGGGGTTCGGGTGCGTGGTGGGTTCGGTTACGCGATAGAATTTCCGATAATAAACATTTTCGATAGTATACATTATACAAACATATAACATTTCCAATATACATTTAAATGAAGCACATATATTTCTAATATACATAGAATTTCCAATATACATTTAAATGAAACATATATACATTTAAATGAAGCATAGAATTTCCGATATAAAATTTCCAATATACATTTAAATGTAAATATTTCAATACACTGCATTTCAATACAATGCATTTCAATAAAATAAATTTCCAATACATATAAAGCATATATATTTCTAATATTTCCAATACAACGCATTTCCAATAAAATAAATTTCTAATATTTTCTAATATTTTCAATACATATGAAGCATATATATTTCTAATATTTCTAATATTCCAATGTATGGGTTAGCGAACGCGTTCGCTAACCAAATGCGCATGGCCGAACACGTTCGCTAAGCAAATGTGCAGTTCGGCCATGCAAAGGGTACCTGCACACACAAACACGTACACACGGCACGAAGGCCGGCTCACAAACATACACGCACGGCACGAAGGCCGGCTTCACAGAGGGCTCACCGTGACGGGCGGCGGGCGACGGCGGCGCGGGGACGAGTGGCGGCGGCGGCGAGGGGACGAGGAGCGGCGTCGGCGCGGGGACGACGGGCGGCGCGGGGACGAGGGGCGCCGTCGCGGGGACGACGGGCGCGGGCACGACGGGCGGCGGCGGCGGCGGCGTGGGCGCGGGGACCACGGGTGGCGGCGGCGACGGGCGACGGCGGCGGCGGCGTGGCCGGGCGCGGGGACGACGATGGGCGGCGGCGTCGGCACGGCCGGGGACGACTCGGGCGACGACAGTGGACGGAGGCGCGGCTGCGGCGACGAGCGGCGGCGGCTGAGGAGACGAGGGGGCGCGCGGCGGCGGCGGCGGTTTCGATCTGTGAGATGAGGGTGAAGTGAGGGAGGGGAGAGAAGTCCCCGGCCTATATAGGTCCCCCGTCTTTAGCACCAGGTGCAGCCACGACCCGGTGCTAAAGGCCCTTTAGCACCGGGTCTGTACAGCACCCGGTGCTCCCTTTAGGACCGGGTCTTCCCACCACCCGGTGCTAAAGGCCCTTTAGCACCGGGTCTTCTACAGCCGGTGCTAAAGGCCGTAACTGGCGCCAAACGAAAATTGGGGGCCTTTAACACCGGATTTTAGATCAACCCGGTGCTAAAGGCCCCCAATTTTCGTTTGGCGCCAGTTTCCAAACCAGCTTTTAGCACCGGTTGCTACTATTTGGGAATCTTATAAATATAGTTTTTAATATATAGTTATTAATACTTGTTTTAATTCAGTTATTAATACCTATTAAAAATATATATTAAATAAGAAAATCTTTTAAATTACTAGAAAATCAATATAAAATGCTAGAAAATCTTATAAATTAATAGAAAAATCTTATAACTTACTAGAAAATCTTATAAATTACTAGAAAATCTTATAAATTACTAGAAAATCAATATAAAATGCTAGAAAATCTTATAAATTAATAGAAAATCTTATAAATTAATAGAAAATCTTATAAATTACTATAAAATCTTATAAATTACTAGAAAATCTTATAAATTACTAGAAAATCTTATAAATTACTAGAAAATCAATATAAAATTCTAGAATTAATAAAAACAATCTTATAAATCAATAGAAAATCTTAGAACATAGGTGGAACATAAATTCAAATATAGTCATTACAAATTGGGTGAAACATAGTGCAATTAAATTACATGGCATCATCGTTTACTCGGACACTAATAAACTTCCTCTTTACAAATGTTCCTTGATTGTGATCACGCCGTAGATACGGTGTCTCCTCCACCGCTAACAGGATGCTTGGGTCATCAGCCACTGAGAATGGAGGCCGGCCATCGAGCATATCATAATCTTCATCCGTCTTGTCCTCAACTCCTACGATTTTTCTCTTTCCAGGAAGAACTATATGACGCTTTGACTCGTCTTGTGATGGGTCCAATTGCTTACCCCCACCTTTCTTATCCGCCCCTTTCTTCGGTCTGCTAGCCATGTCCTTCACATAAAAAACTTGTGTGACAGCTTTGGCCAGGACGAACGGTTCGTCTAGAAAGCCAATCTTGTTTAGGTCCACTAACGTCATTACATAGTCCGCTTCAACTTTAACACCTCCTCCAGTCAGTTTCACCCATTGGCACTTGAACAGTGGGATCTTCAAAGGTCCGTACTCTAGTTCCCATATCTCCTCTATGATTCCATAGTATGAGTTTGTATTGCCATTGGTGTCTGTCGCGTCGATCCGGACACCACTGTTTTTGTTGGTGCTTTTCTTGTCCTGGGCTCTTGTGTAAAATGTATACCCATTGATGTCGTATCCTTGGAATGTCAAGATCGTGCTCAATGGACCTCTAGCTACAAAAGCTAGCTGCGCATCGATGCCCTCGACACCCATAAGACGTCTTCGCAACCAATCGGCGAAAGTACTATTGTGCAGACACTGAATGAAGGCCGCAGACTTTGTTGAGTTTTCGTCCCTGAGAATCTGCATGTGCTCCTCGATGTACGGAGCAACTAAGGTTGATTGTTGCAAAACTGTGAGGTGCGCTTTACGAAATGTCTCAACGTCCTTGATCGCCATCGATCTTCTCCCTAGTGTGCCCTTTCCACCAAGTCTCCCCTCGTGATGTGATTCGGGCACACCAATCGGCATAAGA
Organism: Echinochloa phyllopogon; assembly: GCA_033239725.1. Taxonomy (NCBI): domain Eukaryota; kingdom Viridiplantae; phylum Streptophyta; class Magnoliopsida; order Poales; family Poaceae; genus Echinochloa; species Echinochloa phyllopogon. The sequence continues at coordinate 31,991,691 of BTCW01000008.1, read as the reverse complement.
TCGTCGACAAAGTCAACACAGAATTCAATGACCTCTTCTGTTTCGTATCCCTTAGCAATGCATCCTTCTGGACGAGAACGATTACGGACATACTTCTTTAGGACAGCGAAGAACCTCTCAAATGGGAACATGTTGTGTAGAAATATTGGGCCCAATATACGAATCTCTTTGACGAGGTGAACCAATAGATGTGTCATGATATTGAAGAAGGATGGTGGAAATATCATCTCAAAGCTGACAAGACATTGCACCACGTCGTTCTGTAGCTGATCTAAATGGTCTGGATTGATCACCTTCTGAGAAATTGCATTGAGGAATGCACATAGCTTCACAATGGCTTTCCGCACGTTAACTGGTAGCACACCCCTGAGTATGACGGGAAGCAGCTGTGTCATCAACACATGGCAGTCGTGAGACTTCAGGTTTGTGAACTTCTTCTCTATCATATTTATTATTCCCTTAATATTGGAGGAGTAGCCAGACGAAACCTTGATACTGTTCAAGCATTCAAACATGCTTGCCTTCTCTTCTTTGCTGAGAGTGAAGCTGGCAGGACGCAAGTACTGGCGTCCTTTGTCTCTCTTTTCTGGATGTAGATCAGTCCGTTGCTTCAATCGTTTCAGCTCCTGACGTGCTTCCAGTGTATCTTTTGGCTTCCCGTAAGTACCCAGGAAGCTTATCAAGTTCAAGCAAAGATTCTTCGTCAGATGCATCACATCAATCGCGTTACGGACCTCTAAACATTGCCAATAAGGTAGCTCCCAAAAGATAGACTTCTTCCACATCGCGGCATGACCATCCTCGCCCGTCGGAGCAGCCTGGCTTCCGTCTCCCTTGCCAAACACCACGTGTAGGTCCTTCACCATATCAAATAGCTCTTCTCCACTCCGGTGTCTCGGCTTTGTACGGCGGTCAGCATTCCCGCCAAAATGCACACATTTCTTTCGTAGCTAATGCTTCGCCGGAAGGAATCGACGGTGACCCATGTACACAACTTTACGACAATGTTTCAAATACATGCTTTCGGTTTCCTCTAAATAGTGAGTGCATGCTTTATATCCTTTGTTTGATTGTCCTGATAGGTTACTTAGTGCAGGCCAGTCGTTGATGCTTATGAAAAGCAGTGCTCGAAGGTCAAACTGCTCCTGCTTGTCCTCATCCCACATGCTAACACCTTCATTCTTCCACAGCTGCAAAAGTTCGTCAACCAATGGTCTTAGGTACACATCAATGTCGTTGCCAGGTTGCTTTGGGCCTTCGATGAGCACTGACATCATAATGAACTTCCGCTTCATGCAGAGCCAGGGGGGTAGGTTGTAGATACAAACAGTCACGGGCCAAGTGCTATGACTACTGCTCATTTCACCAAAAGGGTTCATGCCATCGGTACTTAAACCAAGCCTAACATTCCTCGCATCAGCATCAAACTCTGGGAATGCTCTGTCGATGTTCCTCCACTGGGATCCATCGGCGGGGTGTCTCAATATGCCATCCTGCTTACATTCTTCTTTGTGCCAGCGCATCAGTTTGGCATGGTCTTTGTTCCTGAACAAACGCTTCAGACGGGGTATCAGAGGGAAATACCACATCACCTTCGCAAGGATTTTTTTCTTAGAACGCTCTCCCCCAACATCACCAGGGTCGTCCCGCCTGATCTTGTATCGTGCGTAGGTGCAAACCGGACAACGATCCAAGTGTTCGTACTGTCCGCGATAGAGGATACAGTCATTAGGACACGCATGTATCTTCTGCACCTCCAAACCGAGAGGGCAACCAACACGTTTTGCTTGATACGTCGTCGATGGCAATTTGTTACCCTCTGGAAGAATCTTCTTTACGAGTTTCAGTAGCTCCTCGAAACCCTTATCAGTAACACCATTTGCTGACTTCCACTGCAGAAGTTCAAGTGTGCTACCCAACTTCTTTAGCCCCTCTTTGCAATCTGGGTACAGGTCAGTCTTGTGGTCCTGCAACATGCGCTGTATCTTTTTCAGTTCCTTATCATTGCCGCAGTCTTTCTCGGCATCACGCAACATTTGCCCGAGTCCATCAGTAGGTTCATTTTCCTGAGCAACATCTTCCTGAGCATCACCTTCCCGAGCAACATCTTCCTCATCGGCATCACCCATTGCAGCATATGCAAAGGAACCGTAGTATTGAGCCAATAACGGAATGTCGTCATCGGCCTCGTCTTCTTCATCTTCATCCATTAGAATTCCTCTTTCACCGTGCTTCGTCCAAACAGAATAATTCCTCATGAAACCGTGCCTCATCAAATGCACCTGAAGACAACCTCTTTGTTTGTACGATTGTATATTTTTACAATGGGTGCATGGGCAGAACATGAAACCGGACGGCGTCCTGTTAGCCTCGGCGGCATCGAGAAACGTCCTAATGCCATCACGGAATGTCTGAGCGTGGGGTCCCCGTACATCCATTGTCTATTCATCTGCATTATTAATCAATAACAAATATACAATACAATTTAAAGATAAAAAAATTTAATATATAAATAAATACAAATTATAATATATATTCCATTATATAAATAAATTTCTAAAACTACATTACTATATTCATTAAATAAATAAATAAACCTTCCGTTAAATAAATAAATAACTATTCTACCTTTTAATAAATAACTAATAATATATATTTCATTAAATTAATAAATAACTATTCCAACTTTTAATAAATAAACCTCTCTAATAAATAAAATACATAAGCCTTATAACTATTCACAAGTCATACAAAACAAAATACTAACTAGCTTGTCTTCTCTCTCCATTTAAAACACAACATGAACTCTCTCTCCACCATGAACTCAAGCTCTCTCCTCTCTCTCCTTCAAGAACACAAGCTCTCTCTAGCTAGCTTTACTTTGATTCACAAATCCCTCTATTTCTAAATCATAGAAGGATTACAAGCTAAACAAAACATTAGAGAATGAAAGAGTGTACCTTGTAGTGCTCCTTAGATGAGTAGAATCTTCACAAATTTTGAAAAAAATTTGGGCAGCACCTCCCCTCCCACGGCTGAGCAGCATGAACACAGCGCCTAAGTGTTCAGCTGGCTCGGCCGGGGAAGGAGGAAGGTGCTATATACAAAAGACATTAGCACCGGGTCGTGGCAAGACCCGGTGCTAATGTGCACCAATTAGCACCGGTTGCAGCCAGCAACCGGTGCTAAATGGCCTCGGGCACATTAGCACCGGTTGCTGGCTGCAACCGGTGCTAAAGGGGGAGCATTAGCACCGGGTCTCGCGACGACCCGGTGCTAATGTGTCCGCCCTGACACCCCGCAGCGCCGCCCCCGCTCCTAGCCATTGGACCCGGTGCTGAAGCCCCATCAGCACCGGGTCCAAAAATGGCCGAGGCGGAGGAGGCGGGCGGATGTGAAGCATTCTGGTAGTGTGTGTCGGCTGGGCCTCTCGCTGCCGTTCTCGCGGGAAGCCGCCGACCTGCGCGGCATGTTCGAGGGGGATGATGACGATGGCATCACCGGCGGAGCAAGGCGGCGGCTGACGTTCCTGAGCAAGGTTGCGCAGAAGGCGGTGGTCAAGGTGAACGAGGCTGGGACGGAGGCCGTTGCGGTCACCGTGGGCGTGAGTGGTGGGGGCGGGCCACCGCCTGACCTCGTCAAGTTCACCGCCGACCATCCCTTCACCTTCTTCATCATGGAGGAGAAGTACGGGGTGATCGTTTTTGCAGGGCACGTCCTCGACCCTACCAAGTGATCAGCGTCTGGCTAGAATCAAAACCTCTCTTCTACCATGAAATGTCGCGGAACTGTTACTTCGGTCGGTTGATCTGTTCCAGTCGGTTAATCTGGAGTAGCTTTCTTGGCAATAAAAGTTGAGGCAATGTGAGAGTTGCCGTAGGTTTCCTCAAAATAAAAAATCTAGTAGCTTCTTTCGATCTGTGCACTGTTTTTTTATTGCCATCATCATTTCCGTGTGTTACTCAGGCGTCAGTACTCAGTACTCAGTTTGCTGGTTCTCCAAGTGATTTCGTAGGATACTCCGAATGGTCAATGTTTTTGGGTGTGTTTAGTTCCAAAACGAGGTAGGAAAAGTTTGGTGAAAATGTCACATCCGACACTGTAGCGCACTGTAGCACTTTTCATTTGTTTATGGTAAACATTGTCCTACCATGACCTAACTAGGCTCAAAAGATTCGTCTCGTCGTGTCAATCAAAACCATGTAATTAGTTTTTTATTACCCACGTTCAGTGTTCCATGCACGAGGAGAGAGATTTGATGTGATAGGTGAATAGTAAACTTTGAAGAGAGAATTTTGGGAAGTTTGGTGATTTGATGGGGAACTAAACACAGCCTTAGTTATTGTTGCATCATCTCTTGTGTGCCTTCATTCGCATTGGTTTGATGGTTCTGTTCCTTACCAGAAATATGGGTGAACATTAGCCACAACTTTCATCAAATGTCGAAATGATTCTTTAGGAACACATTCACATCCCAGTTCCATATCTTTTTCCAAGCCAAACCATCTCAAAATGGACAGGCACAATCCTGTTAAACTGACTCAGTGACTCTACAGCACTACTTGTAATGAAGATGCACAATGGCATGATAAGCTAGCATCAGACGGATAAACTCAAGATAATATGAACCAAGTCCTGAAAAATATATTAGACTGGTGGATAAGAACAAAACGACAGCAAACATAATGAAAAAAGTCCTTATTTGACATCAGAAAATAACTATTTTTGGCACTAGAAAATATTTTATTAAGTTATTTTTCGGTGTCAAATAAGAATTTTTCTTAAACATGATAGGCTAAAACACGCTCAGACGCTCAGTAATCATCACTTCATCATGGTATAACATGGTAGACACGTTACAAGCATGAAAAAGAAATTGATAAGAATATAAACATATTAATAGCCCAAAATTATTCATTGAGTATATTCACTTGCGTCCCTAAGGGTGCGTTTGGTTGGAGAGCGAGGTGGAATGGAACGGTTCCATTCTAGAATAGAAGAATGGAACGGCTCCATTTCTACGTTTGGTAGCAAGGATGGAATGACTCTAATTTTATGTTTGGTTGAGGGAATATGCACCAATCGGCTCCTCTCCCGTTAGTCCACGTTTTGTGAGGCCCACTTGTCATTGACTTTACCCTTCATTTTCCTCCCCTCACCTCCCGCATCTCCCCACCCGCCGCCGCTCCGCCCGCGCCCTCTGCTCCGCCCACTGCCCGCTACGTCCGCCGGCCTCCGCTTCGCCCGCTCCGCCTTCTCCGCCCGCCGCCGCTCCGCCCTTCACCCGCCGGCCTCCGCTCCGCCCATCTGGTCCGGCTGGGAGGAAGCGTGAGACGGAGGAAAGACGGCGTCGGACGGGAGCGGACGCGTTCGCTCGTTTTGGGCGAGCGGGTGCGTTCCGAATCTTGAGCGAATATTCCCTCTCGAGGATGGCTCCGTTCCCACATCCGTGAACCAAACACAGCATGGAGCGGCTCCATTCTAGCCGACTCCCCAACCAAACACATCCTAAGTGGAAGAGCAAATCACCAGTGATTTTAGTGTAAAACTGGGCACCCTGAGAACACAGGAGAGGATGAAGTAGGTAGTAGAGACACTTAGGCAGGCCGATTGACCGAGCTGGAGAAAAACAAACCAAAGGCCCTTTTTTTGTGTGTGTCCACTTCTATGATAAGACAGCAAAAATCGTTGAATATTGTTGAGTAGTAACAACTGACCCACAGAACTAGTGTGGTGTCCAACTATTTAGGTGGATTTTTTTTGAAACATAATATAAATGTAGACGTTCATAAACATGCAAGCATATTCACCCCTATGAATACGCGTACTCAACCTATCAGATCTCTGATAGACTGAACCAACGAATCTTCTTTAGATTAACAAAATCACACAGTTGATGGACAAGTCGTCGATCACTAAACAAGCAAATAGGATCATTAAATCTTAAAATAAATCTAGAAAAAAATATAATAAGGTCCTCCGCTAATAGCTAGTTTGTGCAAGCCGAAATCTATATTTCATTCACCTAAAAACCTGCAAAGGGTGGACCGTGTAGCCTTTCCTTTTTCAGATAAGGCTCATTGGTATCATTAACATTGCCCAACCAAGAATTTTTCAAAGAAAATGTGGGGAAGAAGAGGTATCAAACCCTAGAAGAAGGGAGAGAGTTGCTTTACCAACCAACAATAAGAGACCCTTTTGATTCGGCTACATGATAAATCGATATATCTGATCAGTGATGAAGCCATCTCCGCGGTTTGTCAACTGGTCGAGTAGTCTTTAAAATATACTATATACCTTTCACAATATCTGTCCAATTTCTATACCAAGATCTTGGTTGTTGCTTCTCCATTTGTCCACTGTTTTTAACTATCAATAGGATCTATAGTGATAAGGTACAACATAGGACATAAGGTGACCGTGAGATGGATATGATGGAAAAGAAAACTGTCCAATTTTATTGTGATTTTTTTTGGAATAGTCTACTCTGATCTGTCTAGTTTATATTTTCTTTACTATAAATCATTTATGATTTTCTGCGGAGGCAATGGAGGACGCTAGGAACTACAACTCCAGCAAGTGGCGCACGATGGTCTCGGCCAAGGATTGAGACGGAGCCATGCGATGCTGCCGGAGGAGAACGGATGCCGAGGGATTGGCGACGACGGAGAGAGAGGACGAAGAGGATGTGGCGGCGCAGGATCCGTGTGAACAGACGGCACGGCGTCGGCCGTGCCTCCGCTTCAAATCGGGATTGGGTTACCCAATGACCCAGAGTCTACTTGATACCAGAAGGTTTTGGGCCGGTCCAATAACTATATGCATGCAGCAGGATGTTTTGTTTTGGGTATTGGGTCACGGGATCGACACAAAAAAATCTGCATCCTGATTAATACTCTGCAAATTTCCATAAACTCGTGATAGAATTAGAAATGCAGCCTCTGTTGATACAGTAGGAGTAGGCGTATTCATAAAAAAGTACCAATTTAATATATGTCATTAAATGTCTACTAGATATTATGACACCACCCCGCTCCTTTCTTTAATTGCCATATAAATAAATAGAAAGAAAAAACGCACCTACCAGCTTCCGCTCTCCGTCTTCCCCAGTCCAGCAGCCGACCCAGTTGCCCATTCCGCTCGCAGACAGTACGATCTTCACTGCCGGAAAATCCATGTTTGCCGTGTGACTGGGGTTTGACGTATGCATTTCCTCGAGCACTCGGCAAAGATAGAGTTTGCCGTGTGTTTCCAAAAAACACATGGCTAAAAAAAACACTCGGCAAATTTTTGCTTTGCCGTGTGTTTTTTTTGGCACTTGCCGTGTGTTTTTCTTTGACACACGGCAAACTCATGAGTTTGTCGTGCGTCTTTATCGTGGCACACGGCAAAGCCATATTTTGCCATGTGCTTTTTTCTTGGCACACGGTAAATAGGTGTTTCGAAGCACATTTTGAACCCGTAAACGAATTCAAATGAAAATATTTTGAACTACAAAGTTGTATAACTCATCAAGATGAACAATTTTTGTTGAGGACAGTTTTTTATTTGACAATGTTAAAGTGAGTTTGTTCATAAATCTTACATGTCACTAGTAGTTTCTCTCTAATAGTAGTAGACACTACTAGAGAGATGAGATTTCAAATTCAGAATTTAAAACTTTCAAATGATCTCGAACGTTAATAAGTTATATATCAAAGTTGTACATATCAATGAAATATAAAACTTTTTAGTTGACAACATTTTAATTTGAGATTGTATAATACTTTAAAATATTCATATAATGTATCTAATTTAGAATCTTAAAATTTTAAAATTTTTAAATGACCTCGGATGTAAATATGTTCTATATTAAAGTTGTTGATCTCGAAAAGATGTAAAAGTTTGTAGTTTACAACTTTTTCTTTTGAAGTTGTTTAACCATCCAAAATTTCATTACAAGCACATAGAGAAAACACACTCGCCACGTCAGCGATCCATCCCCTCGAAATGGAGCCTTCCTATTAGTCCAACCCTCCTCCCCCGGATCCACCTCCCCTTCCAAATAAAAAACCTCCCCTCTCTCGCTCCCCTATCTCTTTCTCTCCTATCTCTCTCCCTCTCACCTCAGCCATCCGGCGGGGGCTTGCCGTCGCAGGCGGCCGGTGCGACGGCGCGGCTCGGACCGGCACGGCGTGGGCGGCTGGCGTGGCCGGCCCGGCCCGATGCGGCGGCGCGAGTGGCGCAGACATGGCGCGGCCGGCGCGGCCACGGCACGGCCATGGCGCTACCGGCACGGCCCGGAGCAGGCGCGGCCGGCGCGGTGCAGGCGCGACCAAGGCGGCGCGGGCGTGCGCGTGCGGCGGCGACGCGTGCGTGCAGCACAGGCGGTGGGAGGAGACAGCGGTCACGGCGGGCGGGCGGAATGCGTCTGCAGCAGCGGCGCGGGTGGTGGGCCTGGTGGCCGTGCTGAGTATTTTTTTTATTTTTCCAAAAACAGTTTGCCGAGTGGTGTTGCCGCACACGGCAAAAGCTTTGCCGTGTGCCCGACAAATGGCCCACGGCAAAGCCGGCTTTGCTGGCCGGTGTTTGCCGTGTGCGACACACGAAAACTTTGTCGTGTGCGGCACACGACAACTTTGCTGTGTGCAATAGTGGCTTTGTTGTGTGCCTACGACACATGGCATATATGTGGATTCCGGTAATGCTTCCTCGTCCTCACCTCTCTCCCTCCCTCCCTATCTCACACGCACCGGTGAGCGCTGGCAGTTGTTCGTCCCACAGTGCCCATAGCCATGAGCACTCCTCTCACCGCTCACCAAAGGCAAGGCAACGTTGGCGCATCGAAAACTTGAAGCCTTTCTTTTAACTCAAATAGAAATTCTGCGATTTTTCAATTTCGGTCTCCATTGAACTTGGACGGGTTTTATTTTCACAAGTATATGGAATGATGAGTTGTGAGAAAGCGCTCGCACGCGGCCCATCTGCGCCACCACGCGCAGCCCTGTGCGTGTCGCCGCTAGCCGGATAGGGTTTGGGGCGCAGCCCTTTGCACATCGCCGCAAGCCGGTTAGGGTTTGGGGCGTAGCCCTGTGTGCGCCGCTGCTGGTTGGTTAGGGTTTGGGGCACAACCCTGTGGGTGCCACTGCCAGCCGGTTAGGGTTCAGGGCGCAACCTTGTGCGCGCCGCCACCAGCCGGTTAGGATTTGGGGCGAAGCCCTATGCGCCCTGCCGCCAGCCGGATAGGATTTGGGGCGAAGCCCTATGCGCCCTGCCGCCAGCCGGATAGGATTTGGGGCGCTGCCCTATGCGCGCCGCCGCCAACAAGTTAGGATTTGGGTTGCATCCATGTGCGCGCCGCCGCCAGACGGTTAGGGTTTGGAGCTAGGTTAGGGAGTATTTGGCCAGAACGGCTATAGAAGTGGTGGCCGAGGCGTCGTCCGCCTCAGCGGTGGCAATGGCAACGTGTGGAGGGTCATGCAGCAAGGGCACGCAATGCCGACAGGTTAGTGTGGCGGTGGCGGCGGATACCGCTGCATACGGTGGCGGGGCCAGCAGGAAAACAACGGGCGGGTCACGCATCTCTCTTAAGTGTTAACTCTGTCTTTTTTGATATATTTCATTAAATCTCACCCCATTCCTTTCCCCAATCGCCATATAAAAATAGAAAGAAAAAATGCACCCACCAGCTTCCACCCTCCACCTTTCCCAATCCAGCGGCCGACCCAGTTGTCTATCCCGCTCGCAGACAGTACGCTCTTCCTTGTCCTTCCCTCTCTCCCTCCCTATATCGGGCGCGCCTGTTAGCATTGGCAGCCGCTCGTCCCACAGCACCGAGCCGCTAGCGCTCGTCTTGCCGCTCGCCGGAGGTAAGGCCACGCTGGCGCACCGAAAACTTGAATCCTTTCTTTTAACTGACATAAAAATTTTGCAGATTTTTTTGATTTTGGTCTCGATTGAACTTAGAAGGGTTTTCTTTCTGCAAGTATATGGGATAACGGGTTGCGCAGAAGTGCTCGCATGCGACCCACCTACGCTGGCGTGTGCAGCCCTGTGCGCGTCGCCGCCAGGTGGTTAGGGTTTGGTGCGCGGCCCTATGTGCGTCGTCGTCGGCCGGTTAGGGTTTGGGGCGCAACCCTGTGAGCGTCGCCGCCAGCCAGTTAGGGCTTGGGGTAGGGTTAGGGCGAATTTGGCCAGAGCAGATATAGAAGTGGTGGCCGGGGCGTCGGCCAACCTGGCGGTGGCTATGGGCGGCGAGTCGTGCAGCAAGGGCACCTCCGGGCGGGTGGTGCGGGATGCAGGGTGTGTGTGTAGTTTTTTAGAAAAGGGTGTGTGTGTTTAAAACACATATGAGGGAGGGAGGGTTGATATCCCCAAATCCTAACCGGCTGTCGATTGACAAATAAGCAAATGTCAATCGATTGATGCCTAGACACTTCCTATTTTGATATACTCCGTATGTTTATAATCTTTAAGAATCAATAGTCTTAAAACGTGCTCAGTTTTGCATTACTTATGTATCAACAATGTTAGGAATCAACCCACCAACTTTCTCTATAGCAGATACATAATTCAAATGGGTTTAGATCAATTTGTTCCTAATTTCCCTAAAAATTGGTGTGCAGTTTCCCCATTCTATCATTATCCGGATTTGACAAGACACAACAAAGTTCTATATGCGCGCCGTTGGTTACAAATCTTACTATTACTAATTGCAGGCTTCTTTTGAAGTCTCCACGTGAAGCCACCTAGGATCCTAGGTGGACACTCCAAAAAAAGAGAAATAGTAGAAATTCCCTAAAAAAAGCAAAACATCTAGCCCTCCATCCCCTCTTATGAAATCACATATAGGCATCTGACCATTAATTTTCCTCAACATAATTTGACGTAACCTATACGGTGCTCCCACCTCTCCACCAAACATATGTACATAAAGATTGATCTCTTCTACCACTCATAAAAAAGAACAGATCGATCTCTTATTCATTCAAAAGAAAAAATATATCGTTCTCTTAGACCACAAAATCTCTTCTGATATATCGATCTTGACGAGGGAAGATCTCGATTGCCAGGCTGCAGTATGTAAGGCTCCAGCGGCATCATCTGTTAGCCTCTAAATTTTCTCGATCTTGACGACATCAAGGAAGATCCATCGCCAGGCTGCAGTAAGGGTAGCCACCCAATTTTCTGTTGGCCTCCCAATTTTCTTCCTCTTTCTTGGACCAATATGGTTCGAAAGAAAACTTGCAGCGGCCACGTGCGTGCTGTCGTCATCTGCATCGGGAGAGAGCCTTTTGACCCTTCGCGGAGGACAACATTGCAAGGATCATCCCATCCATAATGGAGAAGCTAGATCAAAAGGTAATGATAGAGTCCAATTTATCAACAAGATGGTGGATTCAATCCCTGTATCTTCAACTGCATATGCCATGCTGCTGTTATAAAAATATCGCCATGTTTAAAGATTGTGTAAAAATTATTTGTTTTTTACTTCAGATGCAATTTTATGATCGCCTGGGAAAACAAGATATGTTGATGGTTACAAATAATGCAAGAGAGAAAGGTCGTTATGTGCATCTTAGGAAGACAGTAACAACTACACACTCAGCACATGCAAATTTGTTTAACTCGAGTCCAACAAATAGTGCTGAAGTTGAAGTCCTATAGTGGGCTCTGGGTTGCTGCAGGGACCAAACCATCTCCTACCAGGTCTTTTTGCTCTCACAAGGGCAAAGAGAGCAGTACAAGGTATCCTTTATTGTCTACCAATTAAAAGGTCCTACATGCATATAGAGTTTGGGCAGTTCGGATAGATACTTTGTTCTTTGTTTGTTGAATTCTTTCTAGCATTTGTTATCCACTAACATGTTGAGTTTCCTCAGGAGGACGGGAACCTCCAGATCAAGGTTGCAAATATCCACTAATCGCAGGCCATTTGCCTCATCACATTTTATATGCCAGAGCTTCCTCCTGCTAGGAGCCTAGGAGATAATGGCTTGATGGGGCAGCATGCGGCCTCCCACATATATACAAGCGGGTAGGTTATAATCTATATTACTCGGAAACAAACTTAATGGTCAGATAAAAGCTGAGTATATGGTGTCCAAACTTTTTTATTAATGGAAAAATCTAGGCATTTGCATTTGTTTGAGAATCATGTAGTCCTTCAGTTATAGATTCGGTGCCAAACAGTCTTGCATATCCATACAGCCATCTAGAGTTAACTTAGTGGGAATGATTGCATTTATTGGTAATAAAGGCCAGAACCACAATTTCTCGATGTTTCCATGAGAATTTCTTGACTTTCCATATATAGAAAGAGAATAATATAAGGTGGGAAAACAATATGGCAGTTATATGTTTGTCTTTGCATGCAACTGTGAAATAAGCAGCATATGCGTGTCTAAATAGATTCAGATAGTAAACAAATGCTAGAAATACTCAAACAACTCAGAGGCAAAAAGAAAAAAATTCTAGCCTAGATATACGTCCGAAATTACAAAACAATCGTACTAAAATTGTAGGAAGAAGAAAATTATCAAATGGAGAATAAGGATGGGCTAACAGTACATTTACAATTTGATAATTATATTTATAATTAAATAGAAATATTAATTAAGGACATTTGGCATATAGGACTAGGAGTGAACACATTTGGAAAATGGTTATGTCAAAATCCACATAAAAACTCGACATGGGTGATAGCTGCATGTATAGGCTGGCGAACTAAATCAATATCTTCGGTAGTCAGTCGTAATCTTAACATCCCTTCTTATACTATCATTGTAGAAACAAAGAATAAAGTCAGAAAAATCAATATCCAGATACTTCAAGCCAAAGAGAAGAACTTGCTACAGGAAAAGCTTGGTGCAGGCAAAGTAGGATGATTCAACAAATTGTCACATCCGAAAATATAAAATTTTGTAATCTGAGCACAATCAACATCTTCATATAACAAATTATATGTAGTCCAACATTCCAAATTTTGAAATCTCGAATGCGACGCGCGTGTTGTAGAAGAATTCATTTTCTTACTACATACAAAACTAGGAATCTGGATATACTGGAGACCATGTGTTGAATTTCATATGCAAAAGTGAATTAAATCTTTAATAATTAGATGAAAATTTTGGTGGAGAATATTGTGAAATATAAAAGGAGCAATTAAACAATGATATTTCCTACAAAACACAAGAGATATAGTACCTCCATTCGAAATTATTTTTGACCTAAGTCAAAGTTATTTGACTTTGACAAAGTTTACCAAAAAAGCATCAACATCTACCAAATTTCATTAAATCCACCATAAAATATATGCTATTATATTTTCCATAAATTGGGTCAAAGTTAGCAAGTTTGACTTTGGATAAAAGCCAGACCATCCCTTCACCTTCTTCATCATGGAGGAGAAGTCCGGGGTGATCGTCTTTGCAGGGCACGTCCTCGACCCTACCAAGTGATGAGTGTCTGGCTAGAATCAATGAGCACTTTGTAAAGTTACTTGAAACAACTCAGGAATGATCAGAACACCTAAATTGGAACAACTTGGGTTATCACCCCCATGATTTAGCCGATCTGGAAGACCCTTTTGTGGAAGAAGAGATCAAATCTATCATGACGCACCTGCTGGCGGAAAAAATCACGCCCTGATGGTTTCATAGGCCTTTTCTACAAACAGTGTTGGGACATAATTCGTACTGACCTTATAGAGGCCTTGCGAGCCTTCCACCAGTTGCGCACCAGAAGATTGGATCTGATCAATGAAGCAAACATTATTTTAATCCCCAAAAAGGAGGGCGCCAAGTCGCTATCGGATTTCAGACCCATTAGCCTCATCAACAGCCTCGCAAAAATAATAACTAAAATATTGGTGGACAGATTAGTCCCAAAGCTAAGTGATTTAGTCTCGGGATGTCAGAATGCATTCATAAAGAAGAGATGTATCCACGACAGCTTTGGGCGTGATTGGTTTCTGTATCAGCCGAGCCTGGCTCGCACCAAAGAACCAGGCCCCCCGCAGCCAGGCTCTATGCATGCAAGAAGGGTCTGATTGATTGTTGAATGAGGTGAGCCAGGCTCTACGCATCCAGTAATTGGTTGCATGCACGCGGCCATTTTCACCGCTCCCGTAGTTGCTCGCATGCTCGCCGCCGCACCTCGCGAGCCTGACTCTGGAGATACGAGGATTTTGGCCGCACCCTGGGAGCCAGGCTCAAGGACCCCTCATGCACCCAGCGAGCTAGGCCCAACAACATGTTCAAGCAACCAATCAACCCTCGGTTGCATCCCGGGAGCCTGGATGAGGTGCGGTGCGGGCAACCAATCACGCCCTTTATCTACGTCTAGAGTGTGATCCAAGCTTTGCATTGAAACAAAAGGCCGGCTTTGTTCATCAAACTAGATATCTCGAAGGCTTTTGATTCCCTGAGTTGGGTTTTCCTCCTTGAGACACTACAAGCTCTAGGTTTTGGCCAGAAATGGAGGGATTGGATAGCAACACTACCGGCCTCCTCATCCTCGCGTTTGCTACTAAATGGGGTCCCGTGTAAAAAAAATCAAACATGAAAGGGGATTGCGACAGGGCGACCCTCTATCACCGATGTTATTTATTCTTGCAATTGACCCACTCCACAAAGTGATCGAACTTGCAGCAAATCAGGGAATCAAGTCAGTTCTCCGTAAAGCGGCCAAGCTCCGCTGCTCGCTATATGCCGATGACGCCGCGGTATTTACAAACCCGGACAGATTAGAACTCCAACATCTTGTGCGATTACTACAGTTCTTCGGGAATTGCTCGGGACTAAAGGTCAATTTGAACAAAACGGAAATTTTTCCTATCAGGTGTAACGGGATGAACTTAGCTGATACATTGGCAGAATTTCCAGGCAAACTTTGCACGTTCCCAGGAAAGTACCTCGGCCTTCCTCTCCAATTCCGCAAAATCAGAAGACTTGACATAATGCCTCTCATTGATAAGATAGGTGCTAGACTGCCAGGCTGGAAGGGGAAATTGCTACCATCAGCAGGACGGGAAACTTTGGTTAAGTCTGTTTTGTCCTCACAACCAATATATCACCTCACCGTTTTCCCAATACAAAAGTGGCTGCTTAAGCAAATTGACTACGGAGAAGTTTCTTCTGGAAAGGGCAGGAACCAGAGAGAGTTAATGGAGGCCATTGCCTTATAAATTGGCCGACTGTTTGCACTCCTAAGGAATTGGGAGGGCTGGGTATTCTTGATTTGGAAAGGCTTGCGAGAGCACTTCGCCTCCGATGGTGTTGGTTTCGTTGGAAACATGAGGACAACCCTTGGGCAGGGATAGACATCCCTTGTGACAAATCGGATAAAAACCTTTTCCATGCCTCAACGATAGTAGTGGTGGGGAAAGGAAACAAAACAAAATTTTGGCACGATAGCTGGCTCAATGGAAGAGCACCAAAAAACATAGCGCCATTGGTTTTCATCAAATCACGATGGAAGAATTTCATAGTACAGAAAGCCCTAATCGATCATTTCTGGATTCGCCAACTCGGCTACTTGAACAACGAAGCGGAAATCATGAAGTACACCGAACTGTGGGAACAAATCCACCTCCTGCAACGTGACCCAGGGGTAGAAGATAAAATCAAATGACGATGGACGCAGGATGGAGTGTATAGCACGAAAAGCGCTTACCGCATCCAGTTCACAGGACACACACCTAAACCCAGCTTCATGCCAATATGGAAGGCCCGAACAGAGCCTAAATGCCGTTTTTTCGCTTGGATCCTCCTACATCGTAAAATCTTAATAGATAATAATCTTGAGAAGAGAGGCTGGCCGCATACCCTCTATGCAGACTCTGTAATATGGAGCAAGAAACACCCATCCATCTTTGCAAAAATTGTCAGTACACACGTGCGGTATGGAACAAATTAATGGGATGGCTTGAACTGCAAAATATACCAGGACCAGCTTCGGCGTCATCGATCAACGCATGGTGGAAGAAAGCAAAGAGATGTGTTGCAAAAGAAAGTAGAAAAAATTTTGATGGTCTGATAATATATTTTTGGTGGAACATCTGGAAGAAAAGGAATAGGCGCACGTTTAACCAAGATGCAAAAACCGTGGACGAAGTCGCCTTTCTAATCAAAGAAGACCTGCTGCAGTTTAGAAGGGCTACGACCGGGATCCAGAGTGGTGTTGTTTAGTTGCTGGTGTTTGCGGCCGTTTTTTGTTTTTCCTTTCTGGCCAGTGGTGTTTGTTCTGTTTTTGACAGAGGGGGCTTTTATGTGTCAATGGTTGTAAGTCGTTTTTTATTTATTTTCCTCTTCTAATAAAAATTATGACAAAGCTCTTACCGTTCCGTTCAAAAAAAAATCAAATCCTCTCTGCTACTATGAAATGTCACAAAATTCTCACTCTTCGATCGGTTGAGATATGATGTTCCAGTCGGTGCAATAAAAGTTCGGGCAACGTGAGGGTTGCAGTAGCTTCTTCCTGTGCACTGTTTGCTTGTGTTACTCGGGAGTCAGTACTCAGTACTCAGTTTGCTGGTTCTCAAGTGATTTTGTAGGACGTCAATGACCCAGAAAGTTTTGGGCCGGTCCAATAAGTAAATGGACCATAATGTTTGTTTTGGGTAATGGGTCACTGGATCGACCCAGAAAAATCTGCATCCCGATTAATGCTCTGCAAATTTCCTTCTAACTCGTGATAGAATTAGAAATGCAGCCGTAGGAGTAGGCTTATTCATAAAAAAGTACCAATTTAATATATTTTATTAAATGTGACCCCAATCCTTTCCCCAATGGCCATATAAAAAAATAGAAAGAAAAAATGCACCCACCAGCTTCCGCCTCCGCCTTCCTCATTCCAGCCGCCGACCCAGTTGTCCATCTCGCTCGCAGACGGTACGCTCTTCCTCGTCCTCCCCTCTCTCCCTCCCTCCCTATCTCGTGCGCGCCGGTGAGCGTTGGCAGCCGCCTGTCCCACAGCGCCGAGCCGCTAGCGCTCCTCTCGCCGCTCGCCGGAGGCTAGGCTGCGCTGGCGCACCAGAAACTTGAATCCTCTCTTTTGACTGAAATAGAAATTTTGCGGTTCTTTCGATCTTGGTCTCGATTGAACTTGGAAGGGTTTTCTTTTCGAAAGTATATGGGATGACGGGTTGCGCAGAAGTGCTGGCATGCGACCCATCTGTGCTACCACGCGCAGCCCTATGCGCGTCGCTGCTAGCCGGTTAGGGTTTAGGGCGCGGCCCTGCTCGCATCGCCGCCAACCGGTTATGGTTTGGGGCGCGACCCTGTGCGCGCCGCCGCCAGCCGGTTAGGATTTGGGGAGCAGCCCTGTGTGCGGTCGCCGGTAGCCGGTTAGGTTTGGGGTTAGGTTATGAAAGATTTGGCCAGAGCGGCTATAGAAATGGTGGCTAGGACGTCGGCTGGCCCGGCGGTGGCTTTGGGCAGCGAGCGGAGGGTCATGCGGCGAGGACACCACCGGCCGGGTGGTGGGGGATCCGCGGTGAGCGGTGTTGGTGGCCGGTGCGGAGGCGGCGATGGAGGTGGTGGGGCGTCGCTGAAGTCGGGGACGCAAGGGCGGCGGGGGTAGAGGAGAAGGCCGATGGCCGACGGGTTAGCATGGCGACGGCGGCGGATGCCGCTGGATCCAGTGGCGGGGGCAAGGAGGAAGACGACGTGGCGGGTCACGCGCTTCTCTTAAGCGTTACCTCTGTTCCTTTTTAGCTTTTGCTATATTTTTTTTATGTTTTGTGGAACTGAAAAGTTTGCTCTTTTCTCCGGTTTCATTTCAATTTGATTTGTTCGAAAGCAAAGGCTGTTGCACACCACCGCTTCGGCTATCCATCATGGCAACCGCCGGTGCCGACGTTGACGCCGCCCTGGACGGGCACACGGCGCTCGCTCTCCGCCTCGCCAAGCACCTCGCGCCTCCCCCGGCCTGGGCGTCCGCGTCAGCGCCCGCCGCCGCCGCCGCCCGCGGCGGAGGCAACGTCGCGTTCTCTCCGGTGTCCGTGCACGCGGCGCTCGCGTTGGCAGCGGCGGGCGCGCGCGGCGCCACGCTGGCGCAGCTGCTGGCCTTCCTCAGCGCGCCGTCGGCGGCGGCTCTCGCCGAGCTCGGCCGCCGCGTCTCGGCCTGCGTCCTGGGCGACCGGACGGGCGCCGGCGGGCCGCGCGTGCTCTTCGGCGGCGGCGTCTGGGTCGACGCCTCCCGCGGCGAGCTCGACGCCGCGTTCCGCGGCGTCGCCGCCGAGTCCTACAAGTCCGATGCGCGGAACGTCAGCTTCGCCGACGAGGTTAGTGGATCAGTTACCAAACGCTAATCAAGCAATCGAAATCCTATGCATTGAATTCTTGTGAATTGTGATGAACTGATGATGTGTGGAAAGCCCGAGGAAGCCGTGAAGGTGATCAACAACTGCGTGAAGAAGGCCACGAACAGCTTCATCGACACCGTCATCTCCGTCAGCGACATCAACGCCGACACCGACCTCGTTCTCGCCAACGCGGTCTACTTCAAGGGAGAGTGGGAGAACCCATTTCAATGGTACTACTATTAGTGGGTCTTTACTCTTTCGAGAGCTGGAGCTGTCTCATACTCTGATTATTATATGAACTTGCAGATTCTCACTGATTTAAGCTGGAAACCCCAGCATCAGACAGGAAACCCCAGCATCAGACAGACCCTTATGCTTTCAATGTACAGTAATTACTAATTAGGATCAATGATCTTTTTGTCTATCTAAAAGCTAAAAAGCCTTTTTTTTTCCTACAGGACGTCCCCTGGCACGTTCCACCTCCTCGACGGCAGCCACGCCAAGGCGGATTTCATGTCGAATTTCACCATGCTGCGTGTCGCGTTCATGGACGGGTTCAAGGTGGTCAGGCTCCCCTACAAGCAAGGGCGGGTGAAGCGCCGTCGCAGCGGCGGCGACGGCGCCGGGGAAGCCGAGGCCGAGGAATCGGCGTGGCCGGACTCCGGCGAAGCCAATGGGTACTCCATGTTCGTCTTCCTCCCGGACGCGCGCGGCGGGCTCTCAACGATGGTGGACGTGGTCACCGCGTCGCCGGCGTTCATGTACGGCATCCTGGATTACGAGATGGATCTGCAGCACGTGGACCTGAAGCTGCCCAAGTTCAAGATAAGCTCCAGCTGGGGGAACCTCGGCGACACCCTCTGCCAGCTGGGGCTCACGCTCCCGTTCTCGCCGGAGGCGGCCGACCTGCATGGCATGTGCAAGGGAGAGGTAGATGATGATGGTTATGATGATGACGATGATGATGAAAATGATGATGAAGATGATGGCGCTCCACGACGGCCGATGTTCCTGACCAAGCTTGCGCACACGGCGGTGGTTAACGTGCACGAGAAAGGGACCGAGGCGGCGGCGGCGGCCTTCATCATGCGTGGCGGCGGCGGCCCCGAACACATTGTGGACTTCACCGCCGACCATCCCTTCACCTTCTTCATCATGGAGGAGCGGTCCGGGGTGATCGTCTTCGCGGGGCATGTTCTTGACCCTACCCAGTGATCAGCATCCGAAATCAACGACATCAGACTGCTCCAACGCCGCGGAACTCTTGCTTTTTTCGATCATTTCAGCTGTTTATTAGCAGTTAATCTAGTGACTTTTGATTGCTTGGCACTGTTTGTTGCTACAAATTTGGCGTTGCCCTGGATTCGTTTTGCTGGTTCTTAATGATTTCGTAGGGTACTATGGTAATGGACCGTTTTATGATTGCATATATCTTGTGCCTCCATCCGTTTTTCTAGTTCTTTTTTCAGAAAAATATGGGTAGCCGTGGTTGTTCTTTCTGCAAGAAAACACTCGAAAGGATGCACTCATGTACTCATGGACAGGCACATTCTGTTGTCATTCTTATTCTACTGCAGCTCTGCAAAAGGATGCACACCATCATTATAAACAGCATACGCTCCATATACTCAAAATTAGATGAACATAGCAATAAATCAGGCTCAGTGGATGACTTCTTGCAGCAGTAAACAAGTGACTTACTTCACCACGGAACACGTAAAGATGGCAAAACGGAATCAGGCTAAACCGTGCTCAGTGACTACTACATCCCATCAGTAGCACAGCAGGACAATGTATGAGCACATTGTGAACACCAAAATGACAAACATATTTAACTTATGTGCTGTCATACATGGATCATATGACCAAAATGCAGTTCTGAACAGTTGAAAACACATCTGAAAGAAAACAATGGCCTTTCATGTATTTGTGACAACCAAACCAAACCAGCTAAATGGACAGGCACACTCTTCCCATTGCCACTCTACTGCAATTCTGCAATTTAAGATGTCCAACGCCATGATAACCAGCAGAGGCTCAATACACTCAAAATTAGATGAACACAGCTCCTGCACAATAAGCCAGGCTCAGTGGATTACTACATTTCAGCAGTAAACCTTTGGCTACTCTGCTAGTCTACTTCACCGCAGAATACATTAAGATGACGAACACAATCAGGCTAAACTACACTCCGTGACTAATTCGCCTCACCACATCAGTAAAGCAGCAGAACACTATATGAGCATATTGTAGAACATCAAAATGACAAACTTAGTTAAATTATTTGCTGTCATACATGGATCGATGACCGCAATGCAGTTCAGAACAGTAACCACACTATCATATGGTATAATCACTACAACAACCTTAGCAAACTAGACACAATGCCTTGAGACATCAAGTGGGGACAAGGCCCACCGAATCATCATAGCTATCTATCCTAATTAACACAGCCATCACTGCTAAAAAGATTACAATCATGCTCAGAAGGAAAGTGAATTTTGCCCTATACTTCCTGGTCTTCCCTCTGCTGCTTGCAATGCAGACATCAATCTCTTTGCATTCAATTTCTGGGGATGCCTCACAGGATGTGTTCCTGTTCCCAGCCTCAGTAGCGGACAGACCTGGTTTATCTTCGTTGCAGGATGTGTTCTCAGTCTCAGTCTCAGTCTTACTGATGCTGTTCTGCATATCTAAGGTTTCATTTTCATTCTCCATCTCTTCAGCCTTGTCCAAACGCAGAGATGGCGCCTCTTCGGATGATTCCACTAGCTCCGGATCTGATGATGACGAGCTTCTGTGCTTTGCGGCGGATCGTCCATCATGGCTAGCAGAGTCAGAGTCATATGAGCTCTGAAGTGAGCGAAGAAGCTTCCTTGGTGTCGAGTATATCTTCACATCATCAATACTGATTGGCCTATCATAAGCCTAGGACAGAAATGAAACGAAATAGTTGGTTACTAGCTCAAGTGAGGTACAATGGTGCAGAACATGAAACAATCTTCTTGAGAATAATAAAACAGCGCAGAAAAGTAAATGTGTATACCTTGGGACTAGGGGTCCTGTCTCTTGATATGGCACCATTGGGGCTCGGTGACACAAATCCTGCAAATGTGTCTGTGCACTCAAAGTTGGCATCAGTCACCTCACTATCACAGACCACCCAAGTCATCTTCATAGTACTCCCTCCGTCCCAGAAAACATGCAATTCTCGCTTCCCGAGAAGTCAACCGATTCTAACTTTAACTAAATTTATATAAAAGATTACTAAGGCTTATAATACAAAATTAGTATCAACAGATTCGCGATGGAATATATTTTTATAATAAATTTTGTTTGGAATATAAATATTAATATTAATTACTATAAATTTGGTCAAATTTTAGTCAAGTTGACCAGCACGATTCCCATAGTTGCATGTTTTTTGGGACAGACGTAGTACTTGTTTGAGCAGAGTTGGATGAACAAGACATCCTTCAGAGAAACATCCACACCATCATTGTTCCACAACCTCCTGTTCGTGCGCCGACTCTGATCAAAGTTGCAAGAGGACTGTCCCACTGAGACCGGAGATTCGGTGATGGTACTGCCATTCATGATGGATGAATCCACAACATGTGATTCAGGGGATCGGAACTGGACTTGAGAAGCATCTACTATGGAGCTTGCAGGGCTTCCCTTGGCACCCCAGAGGCTCCTGCACACGGGCTCTTCTCCCTTCTCTTCTGAAAGTTGGAGCCAATCATTGGGCTGGTGCCAACCTCATGCCTCGACCCCTTCTGCGCGGCGATGTTCTTCGCGCTCTGCGATGCCTCAAACGCAGCACCTCGGACAAACTGCGATCATTCTGCGGCTTGCAGAGGGAAGCGATGATGCCGGCCTTCTCGGCCTCCGGCGCGGCGGGGTCGATGCCGTGGCGCGCGATGGCGGGCACCACCTTGGAGCAGGCCTGGTGGAGCGGGGAGGAGCCCCCGCTGGAGGAGAGCGTGCACATGATGGTGGCCATGATGTTGCCGATCTGCGGATGTTGCGGCCGTGCACCCGGGCCAGGACCTCGTAGAGCGAGATGGTGAACTCGCCGGAGCGCAGGCCGGCGCCGGTGGTGTCGGAGACCTCGGCGAGGAAGTGCGGGATGGACTTGGAGTCGAGGTGCCTGGCGTATGAATTGAGCGCCTTCATGGCGGCGCGGCGGCTGTCGGCGTCCTTGTCGAGGTTGTCCAGCTCCTGCCGGAGCAGCGGGCTCAGGCTCCGGCCCATCGGCGGCGGCGGCCGGCGGGGCACGAGACGCCGGAAAGGGAGCTCCTTCCTCCTCCTGCGAAACCAACGAAGCAGCAATTTGTCAGACGAAAAAAAATTTCCCCATTTTCGCAAAATCTATGGCGAATCGAGAAAGAAACCGAACCAATCGGAAGCAGAGACTCCACTATCGCCGTCAATCGAGCGAGAAGGGGCAAAACAAAACTAAACTAAACTAAAAAAACAACAAGAGCTCCTCTCACGAACTAAGCATTGTTCTCAATCAAGAACCCAGCTAAGACTCGAGCAAGGAGACAACCATAAAGTGTGTGTGTGCTTGCATTGAACTCACCTGGATTCAAGAACTGGGCCTCGAACTCTGCCTCTCTCCCTCTTTGCTCCCCTTCTCCCTCTCTCTCTCTCTCTCTCCTCGATTCCAATTCAAATCGCGCAAGATAGGCAGGACTGGTATAAGGGCACCACCAACGGTTATAGTAAGATGCTCTCTATAACGATTTACAGGTAGGATACAGTAAGCTCTATAGATGATCTGTCCAATAGTCCAGCTATAGCACAGTACTCTAAATAGAAGTGGGCCTGCATAAATATATTTGTTTAAGTTCCTCTCTTCCCTTCTTCTATCTTCTCTCACCTTCCTCCGCCGCCGGGAAATCTTCTCCCCGGTTCCCGCAGCTCGTACCTGGCTGGCTGCTCCGGCCACGCCTCCACCTATACGCCTGCAACTAGCATCTCCACCTTCGGCCGCGTCTATGACTCCCCGGCATGCTTCGCATCTGCGCTCGCGCTGGTGTCTCAGCACCATTCCCCGCCCCACCTGCTTCTTCGCGACTCCGCCCAGCATCACGGCGGCCGGCCTCGCGTGCGTCGTCTGCGCAGGCCTGCAACGGCCGCATCATCCGCCCTGCCCGCATCGGCGGCGACGGCCGACCCGGCTGCGCCCCGCACGCGTCGCCCACGGCGGCCGACTCGCATGCGCTTCGCCCCGCTTTCGGCGGCAGCCCGCGTTCCGCGTCGTCGGCGGCGACCGAGCTCTTGCTCTGCTCGCTTGGGCACCAGAGGCCGCCAGCAGCCGACGCGACCAAGCACCTACGTGCGGCAAGCCGGGCGAGCTCCTTCGCCCACGGTGGCGGGGCCGCTCTGCTTCTCACCCGCCTGGTCGTCGGCTCGTCGCGCTCGGGGTCGGGGCAACCTGGAGTCATGGCCTCTCCCCTCCCCAGTTCGCCTCGCCTCGTACGCATCGCGTGTGGGGCCCGCTCACCACGGGACGCGTGCTATCGGCTCTCGCCAGCCGTAGCGGCAGCTCCTTCTCTCTCCTTGTTTCTCTCTCCTCGCTTCTCTTTCCTACGTGGGAGCCTTGCAGAGAGCTTGTTGATCCCGTTGCGGGTGCCCTAAGAAGCTTGGGAGGGAAGGCCATCTTAATTGTGCAACGGACATGGGCCAAGCCCCGCCAAACCATTGACCCGGTCAAACCATGGAGGACAAAATGGCCACCTGTCCACCTAGGAATCAGCCTTAGTCAGGGCCGTATATGGCTTCGCATGTTTGAGTTTGTGTGGCCCACGTGGGCCGCCCGATCTTCCTCCTCCTGCACTCGCTCAGGCGCTGGCCAACGTCGTGGACGGAGGGGTAAGATACAAGCGGGAGCGGCTCCAACTTTTCGAGGGTGGGAAATTTCATTGTCGACTGAAGACGGGCAATGGTGGTGGTTCGGCCACCGGCCGAGCGGTGCCGAAGCAGCAAGGGTGGCAACGACCATCGGGTTAGGAAGGGCGGCAGGCAGTGGCGGACCTAGGGTGGACCGAGTGGGCCGCGCCCCGCTTTAAGATTGAACCCACCCCTTAGATATCCTACCGCCAGCCAAGCCAACCTAGGAAGCAGCACCCTTAGGCCTTTATTTCTTGCCACAGCCCACATATTGGACCACCCTACGCCAATGGCCTACATTCACCATTGGCGGTGTGAGATGGTCAGCGGGCGGCGCGGTGGCGAATGGGGCGGGGGCGGAGCTGGCGTGAGGAGGAAGGTCGGGATGGGCCTAGCTAGTGGGCCTTAAACTATGTTTCTTATGTAGCAAATGAAAGTTATACAGGAGCCCCACGTGAGGGCCAGAAAAATAGAAAATAAACTGGAGTTGTGTATCCGGGGACAAATGACCCAAATCGTGGCAATAGTGCGAATGCACTCATCATGTCCGGTCAAAGACCAAAATTTGGTCCGGCAACCTCAGGCACCAATCCAAACACGCTCCGTTAGAGACTTGTATCAGACTTGTATCGGTACACTCACGAAAAGTGTATAGCTAGCCAGCAACCGGTGCTAAAGGGGCTGCCTCCGCAGCGAGGCTGGCAGGGCCTTTAGCACCGGTTGCTGTCTACGCCCGGTGCTAAAGGCCCTGTGTTTTGTTTTTTTTTTGCCTTTTCCAGTAGCCATGCATGCACGTTTATATACGTATATATATGTTCTAATACGTGTATTCTAATGCGTATTCGGCCGACTCTATATTCATATTAGTTGTATATCAAATAGAAGACATATATATTACAAATATAAGACATATATCTTACAAAATATATATCGCACTCGAGTTATTGTTTAAACTGTATTTATTACAACTTAGGACGATGTTCCATAACTTTGTGAGCTTGGCACGTCCTCCAATACTGAGACGTATTCTCCTCGAGGATTGACGACCTCGTCCCAGATCCATCCGACGAGCTGTTCGGAAATTGCGTCGATATTAAACATAAATATATTTACAATGTATTTTTATATATTTTTACAAAGCATTCCAATACATAAATAGCAATACATCAAACAAATACATAAATAACAATATTCCAATCATATATATTCCATGCATTTCTACAACATATTCCAAGCATACATAAAAAATTTTACAACATATATATTCCATGCATTTCTACAACATATTCCAAGCATTTCTACAACACATGCACAAATATATTCCCTGCACATAATATTTCACAACACATGCACAAATATAACATATATATATCACATATGCACATATATATGAATAAATAGAGAGAATTTGCAAAAAAAATGAAAGAGTGAGTGGTGGCCGGACCGGGGGCGAGGGGACGACGACGGCGCAGCGCGCGGACGACGGTCGACGGCGGCGGACCCTCGGAGCGGCGGGCACGAGCAGGTCGGCGGCGGCGGACCCTCGGAGCGGCGGCGCGGACGGGGCCGGGGCGGCGGCGGACGTCGGGGGCGCAGGGCGGCGGGGACGTCGGGGCCGGGGCGGCGCGGAAGTCGGGGACGGGGCGGCCGCGCGGACGTCGGGGCTGAGGCGGCGCGGAAGTCGGGGCCGGGGCGGCGCGACAGGGGTCGACGGTGGCGCGAATGGGGCCGGGGCGGCGGCGGACGTCGGGGGCTCCGGGGCGGCGCGGAAGTCGGGGACGGGACGGCGCGGACGTCGGGGCGGCGCGGCAGGGTCGACGGCGGCGCGGTCGACGTCGGGGGCGGAGACGAAGGGGCGGTGGTTCTTTGGGCGAGATGCGGCGGGTGGAGACGAAGGGGAGAATGCGGCGCTTGCTTATATAGATTGGGGGCATTTAGCACCGGGTGGGAAGGAGACCCGGTGCTAAAGGGCCTTTAGCACCGGGTGCAGCCACCACCCGGTGCTAAAGGTTATACCTTTCGCACCGGGTGTTGGCTGCACCCGGTGCTAAAGGCTCTTTAGCACCGGGTCTCTGTCACCCGGTGCTAAAGGCCAAACAGGCGCCAAACGAAATTTTGGGGGCCTTTAGCACCGGATGTTTGATCTACCCGGTGCTAAAGGCCCCCATTTTCGTTTGGCGCGAGTTTCCAAACCGGTCTTTAGCACCGGTGGCTACTATTTGGGAATCTTATAAATATAGTTTTTAATATATAGTTATTAATACTTGTTTTAATTCAGTTATTAATGCTATACCTATTAAAAATATATATTAAATAAGAAAATCTTATAAATTACTAGAAAATCTTATAAATTACTAGAAAATCAATATAAAATGCTAGAAAATCTTATAAATTACTAGAAAATCTTATAAATTACTAGAAAATCAATATAAAATGCTAGAAAATCAATATAAAATGCTAGAAAATCTTATAAATTAGAGGGTCGTCCCGCCTGATCTTGTATCGTGCGCAGGTGCAAACCGGACAACGATCCAAGTGTTCGTACTGTCCGCGATAGAGGATACAGTCATTAGGACACGCATGTATCTTCTGCACCTCCAAACCGAGAGGGCAAACAACATGTTTTGCTTGATACGTCGTCGATGGCAATTTGTTACCCTCTGAAAGAATCTTCTTTACGAGTTTCAGTAGCTCCTCGAAACCCTTATCAGTAACACCATTTGCTGCCTTCCACTGCACAAGTTCAAGTGTGCTACCCAACTTCTTTAGCCCCTCTTTGCAATCTGGGTACAGGTCAGTCTTGTGGTCCTGCAACATGCGCTGTATCTTTTTCAGTTCCTTATCATTGCCGCAGTCTTTCTCGGCATCACGCAACATTTGCCCGAGTCCATCAGTAGGTTCATTTTCCTGAGCAACATCTTCCTGAGCATCGCCTTCCCGAGCAACATCTTCCTCATCGGCATCACCCATTGCATCTTCCTCAAGCTCTCTCCTCTCTCTCCTCCAAGAACACAAGCTCTCTCTAGCTAGCTTTACTTTGATTCACAAATCCCTCTATTTCTAAATCATAGAAGGATTACAAGCTAAATAAAACATTAGAGAATGAAAGAGTGTACCTTGTAGTGCTCCTTAGATGAGTAGAATCTTCACAAATTTTGAAAAAAATTTGGGCAGCACCTCCCCTCCCACGACCGAGCAGCATGAACACAGCGCCTAAGTGTTCAGCTGGCTCGGCCGGGGGAGGAAGAAGCCCCTATATTCAAAAGACATTAGCACCGGGTCTTGCCACGACCCGGTGCTAATGTGCACCCTTTAGCACCGGGTGCAGCCAGCAACCGGTGCGAAATGGCCTCGGCACATTAGCACCGGTTGCTAGCTGCACCCGGTGCTAAAGGGGGCGCATTAGCACCGGTCTTGCCACGACCCGGTGCTAATGTCTTCGCCCTGACACCCCGCAGCGCCGTCCCCGCTCCTAGCCGTTGGACCCGGTGCTGAAGCCCCATCAGCACCGGGTCCAAAAATGGCCGAGGCGGAGGAGGTGGGCGGATGTGAAGGATTCTGGTAGTGTTTCTAGAACTTGATCAATGGCTCGGCTCATATGGACTATTCTTTATGTGGGGTTATTATCTTCTAAAGCGGACAAGTTCAGGGGCGACGCCACGTTGTGGTTCCCTGGTGCATGGCACCAGGGTAAAAAAAATGTTTGCCACTAACTTACCTAAATATTACCATATAATCCTAAGAAAATATAGAAGCCCCTTAAGTTGTGCACCATGGTGAACTTGATGCTAGCTTCGCCCCCACATGTTTCTAGAGGAGTTGTGTTGGTAAACATGTTTTTTTTCATCTTAGCTTCTAAATAAGGGAATGTCATGTAAGGTTTTGCTAATATTCACTCAATAATGTAGATCTAACATTTTTTCCTTAAAAGAAATATGGCATGGGTGGCTCCTTTTCACGTGCTTTGTGGCACTATAATGACGAAGCATTGATTAAACAAGGTGTGGTTAGAACAATGATCATATCAGTGTCACATAAAGAAGCATACAATGTGTTGTATGCTGCCTACCTGCCTCCAAGTGATTTCAGTCCGGAAAGCACAGTTCTGAGAAAGATAAAGGGAGGTGTTTGGAACATGGGAATTTCTAGACTCGCACGGAGCGTGCCGTGTGGAGATCGTGTAAGTTGAGTTGGTTTTGGAGCTCGAAAATTTTCTAGAACTTAATCTATGGCTCACATGGACTATTCTTTATGTGGAGTAGTCTTTTAAAGTGGACATGTTTCTAGAGGATAAGTTGTGTTGGTAAACATGATTTTTTTTTATTTTCATCATCTAAATAAGCGAATATTATATGTAAGGTATTGCTAATATTCGCTCAATAATGTAGACCTAACATTTTTGTCTTAATACTTGTCATACTCTGTTAAAATTACTTACGAATGGCGGATTTGTACATTTATTTATTAGAAACTAGCCCATGATGCTTGGGGTAAGTAGTACCCTTATATGCCGAAAGCTAAGTTCATTCACATTTTTACTTAATTTTATATCCTTTTAAAACACATTATCCTAAAAATTTTTTAAAAATAGTTAACATTTAACTTACGAGTTTGTAGGCTTTGGATGTAAGTTAAATTCATTTGAATATCTGGTGATTTCTTCGGAGAGTTTTGACACTTTTGAGGAGTAACACGAATTTTCATGTCCACACGGAGCATGGCGTATGGGGACCGTCTAAGTTAAATCTCATTTAGAACACGGACAACTATAAAGTCCTTTAGAGTCATGGAAATTTTCAGGCCCACACAAAAGCGTGTGGGGACCGACTAAGTTAAGTCTATTTGGAAGATGGTCAGATGGAGATGTATAAGACTGTAGAGTCAGGTGGAGTCGTTTGTTTATTTGGTCCCATATCATGATGTCCATGTAACTTATCAATTAATCAACTAATGTAGAATATTTTAGTCAGATTGAAGTGATGATCCATATAATTTACAAGATGCTTGCACAAGAATATCATCGCCCTCCTGCGATTGCGATCCTAGCTAACCACCACCATCACCGACCTCTTTTCTGGGTTCAACCAACCATCCATCTAGTTCACTTCACGTCAGTATATGACGTTGACATTGCAGCTCAACTGAACTTTACATGCCGCCACCGAATCAGCAAAGTGTCAGCAAGCCTTATGCGACCGTGACCGCATCAGCCGTCGCTGGTCACCGGTCCACAAAGCAAACGTCTCTTTCTCCGATGCAAAAACACGGTGGGAGAGTACGTGCTTGGAACATGGGAATTTTCGAGCCCATGCGGAACAAGTCGTGTGGAAATTGTCTTTTAAGGTGGACTCGTACTCAAACTTGTGAGATAGTTCTACAATTTCGAGCGAGTAGACCGACAATTTATGTGACATGTACTGTGTTTTATGTGAGATAGTCTTCTTACAATAAATTTATTTGCAAGATCAAACTTTATTGAAAGTTGTGATAGTTAGCGCAAATAAATAAAAGATCAAAGTGTAATGCTATGTCCACTCAATACAATTGTTTGCATCGAACCTCCATATGTTTTGTTATGTGTTCCGCCCAACGTAGAGTTTGAGCAAAATTTTTAATATAAAATTAGCATTCTCTGGTGACCCCAAACAATGTGTACACATAATTTTTAAGTTATTAGTGTTTCCTACATTAAGAATGTGATATAAATGCATAATTTACAATCACATATCGTATACTTTGGGTTTTCTTTACAGTGCAGTAATCTGGGTTATTTTCGATTATTTTAATTAAATAACAGTTGTGTCTAACTTATATGCAAATTTAGAAGTTATTTAATTTATATCCGCAAAAAAAGGTTATTTAAGTTATTTGTTACAATGGCATAAATGGATAATTTAGATTCATATTAAAGGGTTACTTTAGCTTAATTTCATGATGACATAGATTATATAGTTATAAATTAGGGTTTACTTTTGATTACTTTCATAATGACAGAGATGGATATTTTTTTGAAAATATAATAAATCTAATGATGATGATGATTATAACTACTTAATTGATGGCTGAATGTTTCAGGCTTTTATGAGAATTTCTGGGGTATTTATTTTTCTAGCACATCTCCTATGAATTAACATGGAGGCACCAGGAAAAAATATCCAATTAGTAATAGTAAGATAGCACCTTTAATTTTCTTTTTCCACACACAAATATGGAGTTATGACATATATCCAATTAGTAATAGTAAGATAGCCTAGTAATCTTAAATTATAGATGAATAATGAAAATCTATTAATTCATTAACTTAACATTCCACATCTTGCATCCAAATAGAAACACTAATGTGTTGTATATCCTAATTGTAAAACTCCATTATAACCATCTAGTTTAAAGCATGATATACATGCATGTGACAACACTTGCATCAAAAAACCGTGTTCGGTTTATTTGTACTAAACCCCTATATTATATATGCTTATAGAAATAAATGCATGCTGCCTTAAAAAATGGAACTTTTGTTTTATATATTTTAAGTAAATAGATGGTTTGAGACTTTGAGGGTTTAGACATGTTATAATATATAATGTGACAGAAGTGTTAGCCTTTATATGTGTACATAATTTCCTATTAGAAATAGATCCATCTGTTATACTATTCTATCATTGCCTCGTCATCAATAACGATAGCTACTTTCCCATCTTCAGCGAAGCTTACATTAGGCTATTTTAAGGCTAATGGTTTTAGTAGTTTTTGTGCTATATTGAGTAATTTTTGTGTTTTTTCATTTGCTTGATGAAATAGAATTTTCCTTTATCTAAATATGTATATCGAGATAGCTCCTTTACATGTTCTTTGTTTGTAGCAGATTTTCTTTTCTGAAACTTTGAGATCATGTATCAAGGAGCATCTTAATTCATCATTCTAATTCATTCGAACTCCCGAGTGAGTTCTGCAAGTGCTCGGATAAGCGTCTTAGATGAATGATACACGCATTGAGCTTCTTAAGCCATCCCTTTTACCAAGTTAAAGTAACTATTTAACTATTGCTTCCTAATAACTATCTCTAAGCAAGAATCAATCAATCACATGGAACTATTTTTGTATGGTCAGTATTGCCTAGCTACTCTCCATGCAATTTATACAAAATTACAAATGTAAATAGACACGATGGTTAGAGAGTAACCTGGAGACGGGCGGCAGGATCTTTGCAGTGGCCGGTGAAATGCTAATGATGACACTGCAACCCATTCATCGTAGTCCTAAAATCGAGTGAGTTCATTAATTTGGCCTGGTGCATATCTCTTCCGGTTTCAGCTGTTACATTCTTTGTTTGTGATCTTGCTATAGCAGCTTCGCAGCGAGGCAGCAGCGTCCTACACCCATAGACATTAAATGCTCGTACAGTCAAACTTATCTTATCGTCCTGTTCGTTTGGATTGTTTCCAGCGAGACAACAGTGTTTTTCTCTCAGCGAAAACCAGCGCCAGCCACCAGCCACCAACCAACCAGCAGTGTTTTTCTCTTAGCAAAAATCAGCGCCAGCCACCAGCCAAACGAACAGGGCGATAAGATAAGTTTGACTGTGGATAACAGCAAGCAAGATCAATGCAAGTGGATCACTTGAACGATAGAAAATTTGTACCGGTGTACCCATCGTATTCATGTACTGATGATCTGTATGTCATACGACGATGATCATCACGTCTCACCGAGACCTCCGTTAAATGCCTGCCCCCTGCCATGGGCCAACTTCAAGCCGACCTCGCTCACTGCATCCTCAAGGTGATGCTGCATCATGTGCAATGCCTGGCATGGGCAAGTTGCTGCACTCGCTACAGCTCTCCGTCCCCGCTGATCGAGAATGCGACAGATGGTCGTGCCGCTCGCAGCTGCACATGCTCCTTCCACAACCGCCGGTTGCTCGCTTGCTTGGCTTGCGACGGGCCGGCAGGTATTCAGGATCAGCGCCGCCGGCTGCGGCTATTTGTCAGGTACCATCCTTGGCGGCTATTTGTTGATCGACGATGGCCTAGCAGTCTTTGGCGTCTAGGTTTTCAGGTTCATGAAACTACGTCGCGGCATGCCATCGGCCTATAACCTGTGGATTTTTTTATTTACCAGAAGCATTATATCATCTGGTTATAGGCATGATGCTTAGACATAGACGTGCAATTAAATCTCTAAATTTTTTTCTATTTTTAGTATATTATATTTTTTTTCTTTAATGGCAGAGGTGGGTAATTTTAACACAACTATTGGGGTTACTTTATACTATTTTTTATTTTTTATAATGACAAAGGTGGGTAATTTGTTTGAAAAATATAGATCTAATGGCTATCATTATTAACCATGATTACAATCTACCAAATCTATTTTTCTAGTGCGTCTCGTGAGAATTAACGTGGAGCCTTCAAAAGGAGCCTCCAACCAGTAAGGTTAGGACAATTATCTATCGTGTCCGTGTCTCTGTGACATAAAGGCCGATCGGTCCTTGTCTCCTTTGAGGCTTCATCAGCCGCTGCCTCCAGGTGGTTTCTGTGACGTGTCATTCCTGCCAGGCAGTCTCGTCGTGGGTTGACGATGAAGACGTGGTCGATCTGCCCGTTGTCCTTGACTGTTGACCATGGTTTTCTCTGTGATGAAATTACCATAGGCACAATTTTTCTGCTCTATTTGGAGGGATAAAAAATTCTGAGAAGCGGAATTGTTAATGTAATCGCGATATGTCAACGTCTGGGCATAACCAATGTGCACGGTAGCCGCAGAGAAATCACTCTGCATCCCAAGTGCCCATCCAATCCATCGAGTCCACTTCACTTTCAACGCGACGTGACAATACAACACAACTAAGCACGTTCAGAATTTGTCACCGTCAATTGTGAAGTGACAACGGGAGAAAGAAGCAAGCGATCATGATTTCGGCACACGGTAAACTATGAGTTTTCGATAGTGAGTCCGAGCTAAAAGGAAGAAATATTCTAGTCTGGTCTTTGGAGAACATGGAATTTTTCAGCCCCACATGGAGCGTATCGTGTGGAGACATTTGGGGTTCAATTTATATTATTTTCTTAGGATTGTTAGACTTACAAAGGTCTGTTTTATAAGTCAGCGACCTCATTTTTAGAAGTGGAAAATCTTTTACAAGGTGTGTTCTTTATAAATGCATGCGTGAAATTTCTACAGCTGAACTAGTTCAGAGGGTGGTAATAATACTAATTGACAAGCTTTGGTTCACTAGTTTGTGTGCTATAGCAAGTCAAAGATTTTTTTCCTCTCTTACTTTTCATCTTTTGGTTGGCATGACATGTATAAAAAGATTTAGTTATCAGTAGATAAAAAAAAAAGAAATTGGGCATGGTCCACATTGAGCTATCGTCAAGCCAACTGTTCCTTGCAAAATGTTTGCTTTCTGTATTTATTAAGGGAGGTTCAAATTTTGGTCTTATGCTTGGAATGCTGAGTGGACCAAGAATTTCTATTGTAGCTTAGGTTTATTTCCACATGTTTTTCGGGTGATGCGCGTAGAAGCTCCTGACAAACATTTGACTGACAATATATGCCTAGGAGTTTAGGACAACGATCTATAATGTCCGTGTCACTGAGACATAAAGGCAGCGTCATTCTTCAGCCGCTGCCTCCAGGGTGGTTTCTGTGGCTCGTCGTGGGTTGATGATGTGACGTGGTTTGCTGCCACTTTTTGTTGAGTGTTGACCGTTGACCCGTCTTTTTCTTTGTGACGAAATCTATCGCAAGCAGTCAAGCTAGCTTCATGGATGCTTCCATAGTCTTATTCATCTTTATTTGTGGATTGGTCAAGGGTCAAATATGCTTCATGACTGATCTTTATGTCATTGGACCCTGGATGTCATTTGCTTGGCATGTTGTTGCAATTGTAAAATTGAGCCCACAAATAAAGTGGTCCACATAGTTACTGTTCTTTATGGCATTTGAGAAGCGTAGAATAATGTGTAACATGACCGAGATATCATAATTATATTATTTTTATATTATATTATTATATGTATTTGAAGAGATAGCCCTATGCCACGCCGCAAGTTAAGCAATTCATATGGCTCATTCATAGACACCGACTGCCCACAAGAGCTCTCCTGCTGCACCGAAACATAACAGATTCTTCGGCATGTGCTGCCGCGGGCCCGCGGCCAAGAAGAAGACCAACAACACCTACTCATGTCATGCGCCAATGCACAAGCTGTTTGGGCCACACTCTGCCCCTCCTGCCCAATGGATGAAGTACAGATCCAGGACCTCTGGGATCACTACTTGCTGATTGGCATGGAGCAAAAGTTACAGTCCACGTGATTTCAGTGATTTTTTGGAATATTTGGAAGGCAAGATACCGGAAAGTCTTTGACCAAGAGGACACTCCTGCGACAATGGTACTGCGAGCAATGGCTAATGATCTACACCTATGGTCATATCGGGCCACCGATAGGACACATGCACTATGCCTTAGAGATTGGAGTGTAAAAATTTTAGCTGTAATAGGCTAGCTCAGGACACTTCTCTTTTCTCCCTAACTTCAAAAATCCATGTATGCCAATAAACGTTGCATGCTTTTATAAAGTTCAGGCGGGCAAATTGCCTGTCGTAGTACAGTTCAAAAAAAAGATAGCCCTCAAATAAAATGGTCAACAAAGTTATTCACTGATGTCCAACCATCCTTATTAAACCATTACATAACCGCTTTTACGATGAACAACACCCTCAGTTGTCCATAGAGCGAGGTTTACTAGTTGAGTCTCGAAAACATTACATCATTACCCTATCATCTACACCTTGTTACTAGTTTGACAAGATGCTATCTTTTGAGTCTTCATTCCTTTTGCTTTAGTTCTCCATCAGTCAACGATTATATTATACAAAATAATGCGAGTAATAGCATCATCAGCCATTCGAAAGGAGCCCATGATGCAGTTTGTTTATTCCTATCATCCTACAATGCGTTGAACCTTCTATTCGTGGGTTAGTCAAAAAGAACATGCGTTGGCATGACCGAATCAGATATTTCTACAGTGACCAGAGGGGACACTTGGAGCGACTTAGTGCACACCCACCAACAACAAACGGTTTTTTCTAGTTTTTCTTCCAAAGTAAGGTACCTTATTGCACAGCTTTGAAATAGTTTGTATAATCTTTTGCCTTGTTATGCTCTGTTTTGAATTAATCATGGACATTAAATTTGTATTTTACAGATAAATGAGCCAAGCTATTATATTTGAAGTTGGGTAAGACCATATTTCTATGGTAAAATCAAAGTTCATTCACATGTCACTTAATTATAAATTCTTCTAAAGCATGTTGTCATTCAAAGTTCAAAAATTACTTCTAATAGATAAAACTTTAGGATATGAACCAATTTGTATTTATATGTTTGTGGAACTTATGCAAGAAAATAAACATAGGAACAGGGAGATGATGGAAAATAAATGAGACAGCAAGAAGTACCGTTCATAGGTAATTAGGGGACATAAAAGTTTGTTTCTTGAGGTGGAATAAAATTCCATTAAACCCTGGCACTGGACAAATAATCGTCAGCAACAGGAACATTAACAAAGCCCAGAAATTGGTAGAGAGAATGACATATATCTTTATTTTTTTCTCCACAATGTTGGACCCAAGCAGGTGATCATGAGTCCTTACAAAATATAATCTAAGAGTGAGAATGTTTCCAAAACTTTCTATACAAATACTCAACATGCAAAGTTAGTTCTTCTCACTTTTATGATATATCTTTCTTTTTTGCAAAAACTTTTGTGATATATCTACACGGACAGTCTAGGTTAGAATAAGCACGAGGAACAAGCCAAGTCTAACTCCAAAACATTCTCTGGTAAATTTCCGTCACGCGTTCAGTTTCCATATGGTCCAAGGATTCAAAAAAAGGTTCATGCAATGGATACAAGTGGGCACCTTAAAATTAGTTTTAAGTGACAATACACATATTTTTCATCTGTGGAAAGTATTATTTTTTCCTACACACAGGAAATATTTCTATCTCTAAAAATTTAGTGCCGTGAGTAGTTCAAATTCCAAACACACAATCGCAAAACCAAATATGAGCATCTTAATTGACTATCAACAAATCCTAAAACAGCAAGAGATTGAGTATGGACAATCCCAACCCACCCTGCTCCTCTATGGGCCTATGGCTTAGCGTGTGCATAGAGTGTGGGGACCACAATAGAAAAATCCCAATGTGTCTCTCCCTCTCTGTCCATTGATATCTCTCCCATATATGTCCTACGGACACACGAGACTATAAAGATATATGGATAGAATACTATATTTTATTTTAGAAAAAAAAATAGAACCATTTGTGAAAAGAAAACGATGCACAGGCCCATCACTAAACACAACCTATTTGGAATGTCGAAAGCTGGTATTATTTTTCAATCGAGTATATATAGTACCTGCTGATGTCTAAATGGAGGCGTGTACCATTACCATCTGGGTATTTGGAGGGGCAGTATAGCGTAAACACGAGAGCTCGACATCTGGGTATAAATATAATATAACCACCGCAGTAATCTCCAAAGCCGTAAGGCTGCTATCAACCTTTGCAATAGCTTCCTGTGATCGAGCTCCTGCAGAGAAATCACCCTGCAGCCCAGGTGCCCATGACTGCCCATCCATCCATCACTTGCAAAATTCGGCAAGCCGTGTATGCCCGGAGTAGCCAACGACTGGGCATGAAGTGCAGCAACGCGTTCAGAATCTGTCACGGTCAATTGTGGTAACCGGAAAAAGCAACAGTGTGAGCACTTAGCACTGTAGGCACTAGTCATCAGCCCCGCCAAGTGAGCCAAGAAAAGTCAGGCCTATTTGGAGAATATATGAATTTTCAGGCCACGAGGATTTCTTTGGATTGTTAGACTCAAATATAAATAGGTTTGTTTCGTAAACCATCTCCTGTTTGTAGAAGTAGAAATCTTCAGGATATGTTTGCGTGAAAATTCTGCTGCGAAACAAGGGTTTAGAGGGTGGTATTAATACTAACCGGTTTGGTTAGCATGGTTTGCGCTACAGCGAGTCAAAGAAACGGAAGAACAAGAAATTGAACATGGGCCGGATCCAGTCAAGGCAAGATGATGCCAGATGATTTCTGTGCCCCTCTTGTTGCATTGGCAGCCATAGAGCAGATAGGCTAGGAGGAATGGTCGCATGGGCGTTGATGACCACGATGTGGCTTGTCCTGTCCCTTTTCGGTTTGACTGTTGAAACCCCTGCGCCTTTCGTGATTACATGCCAGGGCTGACGATTCAATCACACGAGTCAAATGGATAAAGTGGTTAATAAAATCATTTCCTTATGATGGAATATCAAAACATTTAACATAAGGTGCAGTCGGACCTAAATATCATATATAGATACATTATGCGTACCATAAAAGTTAGTCCAGGAATAAAGTGCACGATAAAATTCCTTAACGCCCAAGATATATCTAACTAGTACACGCTATGTACCGATTTAAACGGACACACATATCATTTTCCTGCTGGTCAATAAAATCTACCATTAACAATCAATCAACTTATATCTCGTGGGTTCCGGTATGCTATCTTTAATTCTTCATTCCTTTCGTTTAGTTGGTTACAAAAGTAGCTTCAAAAGCGCGCACGCGTGAAGCAAGTAATTAACAACATCAAGTGTGTCATCCTTGGAATCCAGCCTTACGGGATGCGATTTGCTGCCGTGCGATGTGCTAAACCTGAACTCGTAGGGTAGTCCAAAAGCGAACGCGTGACTACTAGAAGGTCGACTATAATATTTACTGTACTACTAGAAGGTTTTCTTTTGCAAAATACACTAGAAGGTCAACATCGAGCCGTAATAGGAATAGACCTACTTCTTTTTTTCTTTGGCATGCGACAATGACCTGTGGGGGCTATTGGAGCACTGGGGGTAAAAAAATAAACTTTGTGCATTCATTTGTTTCTATGGATAAATGAGCATTTTTTTATATTTGAAGTAATATTGTTAAGTCAAAATTTAAGTTCTTTCTTCTATATACTTTATTTAAAAAAGAACTGGAAAATAATTCCAATGATAATAGACAAATCGCTAGCAACAGAGCGCTTACAAACTCCGGGGCACCCTTAACAAGAAGAGGAGAGTCCATCGGGGGGGCTATTATGCGTTACGTATCATCAGTGAAAGTTAAATATTTAAACCACACTAAAATTAGTGCTCTTATATTGTTGCTAATAAATGAGGCGCATCACATGAGCTCTTTTCTTCCCAACGTGATGCTGCATTCTCTCCTCAAATCCATGCTTAACAGGAGCAACGAACTTATATTTTTTACAAAATATACAGTATAAACGCAGGTGCTTACCTACAAACAACTTAATTGAATAAAAGTCGTAAAAAAACTTAATTGAATAAAGGCCATAAATATTGAATTATTTTCTTGGCAGAGGAACCGGTTAGGCCCTTGCATCATAGTCCAAACTCTAAGCTCATACTCATGAAATTACTAGGTGTGGATCCAAGCCAAAAAGAGAGGGTGGAGAATACATGAAATTGCTCGCAAGAGGGGTACCACTACTGACCCGACGGCAAAAATACAGAGAAAATGGTATAGAATGAATGAAGAGTTCCTGTTATTTTCTTCACAAAGTTTGTCCTAGGCATGTGAGTCATTAACAAAAAATGCAAGAGTAAGAACGTTCCTCAAACTTTCTACATGAATAGTTGTATGTATATGTATTGTTCTTGCATCTTTGATGATGTCTGAAAATATATACCTACAACTCGCCTACAACTCGATTTATATACACAAGAAACATTTTTTTTTCTTGTATGTAAGGTGAAAAGCTAAGGAAATGCGAAAGTTTATACAAAATGAGACCTCTTATAAACTAATTTTGACCTACAATATACACCTTCCATCTCCGCGTTAAAAAATAGATACTTTCCACACGAAAATATTCCATCTTTTATTTAGCGGTCCATCGTAATTTAAACACACGATATCGAACCCAGATACGCACATATTAATTACCGAAAATCTCAAAAGATCGCATGCCGAGCCGTCCCTCCTCCACGTGTTCGTGCCGCACGGTCCACTTGTCGGCGTCTCTCTCCAAACTCTTTCCTCCTATTCGCCGTAAAGAACCACGCGAGACTATAAATATGAGCGTCTATTGTTTAAGGAGAGAGAGAGTTCAGAGATACAGGGACAGAGAGAGGGGAGGAGGCGCAGAAAAGAGTCCAAGGGTGGTAAGCGCCGGCACCACCTGCGGAAACGCCCCCTCTCTTTCCATCTCCTTCCCCTCCAAGGCTCCGCCCCCGCCTCCTAAAATCTCAATCCCAATCCAGGTTTCCTCCCACCTCCGCCGCAATCCAGGTTTCCTCCAACCCCCGCCGTCCCCCACCAGATTCTCCGCGAGTAGTTCCTCGGCCCTGGCTCCGGCGATCCTGTGCTAAGGTACAGGCCCCTGAGTGCTGTGTTTTTTTTTTCGCTGGCAATTTCTTCTTTACTGGCGGATTATTTAGAGGGTTAGATCGGTCGTTTTTCCCGATCGGTTCCATCTAGAGAAAGTTTTGTTTTTTATAGGTGGGTTCCGTCGTCGGTCCCCCTTCGTGTAAGGGGGATTGCGGGTGATCGGGGTTTTTACTAGGGTTTTGGCGTTTTCTGATCTTTGCGCGCTTTGGGGTTGCGAGATGATGCCCTGGTTGATTGATAGGTAGACTTTAATTCCGTGCAGTAGCCGATATTTTGGTGATTTCTGGGAGCACGATTGTGGGGGTTTTCTCGAGGAGAATTGCAGATTATTTTCGTTGTTGTATTCATAATTTTGATATTCGTATGGATCGTATGGATTCGTTAAAATATATTCAGTATCAATGCTTCCCTCAGTACTTCCCCCGTTTCGGATTTGCTCGATTGCCAAAATTCAGTATCAATACTGCGATGCCGCGATCTGGGGACTGACTGTTTGATTGCATCGGAATTCGGTTTACATGAGCAGAATTTGACGGTTTCGATGGCAATGGTTCATCTCTTTGGGTTTGTTGAGGGCTGGCTGTCTTGCGTAAAGCAATTTGTTCTGTTCCATGTGGGGTTTTGCCGCCTCCGCTTTTTCTGTGGGTGCATTGGCTGTTCCAAGCATCCGAAAAGATCTGACTTTATTTATGTCTGTTTCATGGGAATTTCGTGATCACTGATTGCAACATTGGCTTGGTTGTGTTGTAGGGACAGTGAAGGAACCTGCATTGTGTGATTGATTCGGCACTGGTCGTCAGCTGCTGCCCGGTGTTCAGCCGATCATCCTGTTTCTGACATGGAGGGATCACAGGGGATCCAGGAAGGATCAAGGTTCAGAGCTTTCAGCAATGGGGTCTCTGGTGCTGCTCAGGAGAGTGCTGGTGATAGTGAGCACCACAATGTGGGGATTGCTTCTGAGGCTGCAGGGGCTTATCTGAATGGTAGAAGGTCATTCCCTTCTGAGTTGGCCATGTATGGCACATCTGTGGCTGGAAGTAATCAGCATTTTCAGGGGTTCTCTCACACTGGCAGTCTGTATGATGAGCAGTCCCTTGCATCTGCTTTTGAGGACTTGGGTTTGAAGACACGCACAGATGATCCGCCTACCAGCCATCGCAATATGGGGCTGACAAATGGACACTATCCATCTGAACATCTGGATGTTACCCTGAACCAGCAGCATGTTCCTGCAACACGCCAAGATGATTCTCTGCCTCTACAGTTCAGTGAGGCACATGCCCAGCAACAGTCTGATGTTGAACACCAAGAACAAGGTTATGGGTTTCCACCACACTTGGGGAAATTTTCAGGAACCTCTGGGATGCAAAGCTTCAATAGCAATTTTGGTGTTCCTTACCACCCATCAAGTGCATCTGCTTCACCCTTCCAGCGACAATGTTATTTGGATGGGCAATCTCAAATGTTCAAGCCAAATGATCAGAATGTTAGCTCAAACTTCATCTTGCCACATGGTATGGGTGTACAACCATACTCTGTTATGCCACCACATTATGCCTGTCCACAAATGCAACAAGTTTCTGGTTTTGATGTTTATCAGCATAGGAGCAATGAGCAGGCTGCAGTTTGCACTCCTGTAAAGGGCCCATCCCTGTATATTGGAACACCAGATTCTCATGGGTTGGGAAACGGGTATCCTTACTTCAATGATGCTGCTTTTCAGAAGAGTAACCAGCTGTACAGCTTCCCCAGTACATCTTACACTGACAGTTCATGTGGCAGTGGTGATTTTCGCCATTTTCAGCAAGCTGAAAAGTTTTCCCATCCATATGGACAAGAATTTTTGCATCATCATCAAACAGATCGCCTTGCCCATCCATACGGACTAGGTTTCTCGCATTATCAGACATCTGGTAGATTCAACACAGCAAGTTATCCAGAAAGGATTGTGATGAGCCATGATGTTGGAAATTCAGTTAGAACTATCAACTTTGCTCCCTCAGTTAATGGCTATGCTGATATGGGTCACAGGATTAATGGTTACGATCATGACCATCATGGCATTCAGAGTAACAATTCATTGCTCCCATTATTGTCCTCGAAATCTAAGCTGACAATTGATGAAGTTGTTGAGAGAATATGTATCCTGGCAAAGGATCAGAATGGCTGCCACTTTCTGCAGAAAATATTAACAGAAGGCACTCAAGAGGATTCTGATAAAGTCTTTTATGGA
Source organism: Echinochloa phyllopogon (assembly GCA_033239725.1). NCBI lineage: Eukaryota > Viridiplantae > Streptophyta > Magnoliopsida > Poales > Poaceae > Echinochloa > Echinochloa phyllopogon. The sequence goes on along the minus strand of BTCW01000008.1, from coordinate 31,949,802 downwards.
ATAATTGATCATATTGGTGAACTTATAGTTGATCCAATTGCCCACTATTTGGTGCAGAAGATTCTTGAAACCAATGATCGAAGGATGCAACTAATTTCTGAAATCATCAAAGCACCTGTAGAGCTTATTAAAGTTTGTTGCAACGCACATGGGTATGAACATAATACGATTTTTTGTTGTTTTATCAATAATATTTATTGCTTTCATCTCTTATCTTCTATTGATTAAATTTCAGGACTCGTGTTATGCAAAAGGTCATAGAGACTATAAAGCCCACAGAGACTTCGATGGTTGTGACTGCGTTGAGCCACGGAACAATGCGTTTGATGACAGATGCTAATGGCAACCATGTTGTGGCCCGCTGCTTGCAGACATTGTTACCTGAGCACAAAGCGGTAAGCCGTCTGCTACATCATATGATTTATCTGCTATTCTTTTGTACCTTTGGACGCTATGCATATGCATGTTTGGTTGTATTAAACTCTGACGTTTCAAAATATATTTTGTGCTGGTTAGATCTCTGAAAATAATATTTTACCAGATAGTTTGTTCTTTGTACTCAATATCTTTGTCTCTGTAATGTTGTAACTCTTCTGGATACAGCTAAACGTATCCAACATTGGAGAATGTGTAGCCTGCAGCTAATTTTTTCCAGCATTGAATATTAGTGTAGGTTAACACTCAGCATATATCTACAAGCAGTGCGTCAAGTCATTGACACACCAGCCTGCATTTTAACACCCAGTTTGGATGCCTGTAACTGTTGCAGTTCATTATTGAGGCTGCTGCAGTACGCTATGTTCAACTAGCAAGGGATCGTCATGGCTGTTGTGTCCTTCAGAAATGTATTGAACATTCAAATGATGAACAGAGGAACGATTTGTTGAAGAAGATTGCATCCGCTGCCCTTAGTCTTTCAGAAGATCAGTATGGGTACGCTCAGCCTCTTTCCTTCTTAGCTCTGTTCTCATCTAATCTGAATGATACTGCAGTTGCTGCCCCTTTTGCATAAACCACGGTATTGTTTCTTGCAGGAACTATGTTATTCAATTTATTCTTAGCCTCAATAATGAACGGGCAACAAGCAAAGTAGTGGATGAGCTGGCGGGTCAGTTTGGAAATCTGTCCATGCAAAAGTGTGGTAGCCACGTTGTGGAGCATTGCCTGAAGCAGGCACCACAGCCGATTTGTGATAGGATCATCAATGAACTCATGAATGATCCTAAATTACCGCAGATCATGCTTGATCAGTACGGGAACTTTGTGATTCAAACAGCACTTAAGCGGAGCCAGGTAAAAATGTTACCACACCCTCAGCTAAAAGAATTCCATGGCAATCCTTACTTAAGGAATGTTTAATGTTGCAGGGTGAACAGCATGCTGCCTTTGTCGAAGCTATCAGACCGTACACTGCCTCACTGCAAAACAACATGTATGGGAAGAGGGTTCTCTCAAGGACATACTTGAAGAATAGGCACTGCCATTTTTGGCAAATGTATCTTCAAGGACAGTGAGAGTCTTTTGGTTAGAATATATCTTCGATAGAAGATCTTTTGTTTCCAGGGAAATTTTGGTGAGGGGAAGCATTGTCCCTCTTTAGTGTGTTCTTCATATGTAGAACTAGTAGAGTTTCATCTGGCTGTTTATGGTGATTCGCATTTGCCAGGATCGTTTTCAGTATGTAGTTTATTGTATCTGTCAAACTGTAGTATCAGTAACATCGCGTGATGTGTTAGTTGTATTATCTGGTAAAAGCTAAAGTTGTACTGGTACATTGGTACAATATAGTTGGGTCTCGTGTTTTCAAGAAATTCAGTTGAAGCAGTTTTTAGCATGTTACTTAGCACTTAATTTTTCCTGAAGTACTTTACATATGATCGCTGCTATGTTTTCTTGGAAATCTTGTGATCTATTGCCCTATTGGTTCAATCAAACTTTGGCCTACAAATAAAAAAAAAATTTATAAAGTGCTCAGGAAAAACAGGAAGATTTTGGTTCTATAGAAGGATTGAAGGCATTCTTCTCGAGACAACATTATTGTAACTTCATTTCAGCAATACGGAGTATAAGATTAAACAAAAGCATAAATCAGGGGGCGTTTGGAATATTTGCTGCGGATTGCTTTGACAGACTGGGAAAAAATATGCGTCAAGCGAGTCGAATCCGCACTCCGCCGCGGGCAAGGCAAAGACTCGCCTGGCATATTAATACATCGGACAGCAGGCTCTAGTTCTCCACCAACACAAACCAGAAGCTAGGGAACACTTCATTTCATCAAATCTATGGTTGAACCGAACCGAAGCATAGATGACAGTAGGGCTCTACCAACAAGCCAGAAGCCAGGAAACGTCAGGTCCATGATGGCTTAAAAAGAATCAGCAAGAGTTGAGTTAAACTTTTGAACAAGGATTTCAACTGTACGCCCAGGATCAGCATAAACAAGGCCAACTGGTAATTTGTTTTTAATAGAGAACTTGAGTTCCACACATAAAAAGTTGCAAGTGCTCTGCTAACTTAGCATCAGGTTACAAGAACATGAAAGCTACCGATCCGGTACAGTAGGATATGATGTTCAACAGACATCGGACTCAAACTAAACCTAGAATCTGCCTCTTCCTCTAAAGCCGCCACGACCTCGTGGAGGTCCGCCACGGCCCCTGGGTGGACCTCTCCCACCTCGGAATGAACCACCACGGCCTCTTACACCACCTCTTCCACCACGGCCACCACCTCTCGGTGCTCCTTGAGATTGTCCCCTGTTTAAAATAAGGACAAAAAGATAATAGTATCAGATAACTCATCATGGTGTCAGATAAAACATCTGAGATGTTAGAAAACTAGATATCTGGATAGCAGTAAACTTTGTTTGCTTCATATATTCAGTGCCTATTTTATCAGAAATAACTTTCCTTCAAATTACAAGTAATTCATAACAAAGAATATTCAAATAAGTTGAATTCTTTGCATCAAGTTGGTAGCTTGGAATCAGCATTAGATTCTACAATGCAGTTGAGAGTTGCATACTAAAATAACTGTTTTCTTAACATGTGATGTCAGAGTTTTAATTATTTCTTAACAATGAGGTGAGAAGCAAACAAAGAACATCTTCACATAGAGAATAGACCTTTTTTCTAAGATTTGACAAGCTAAATTTGTTCCAACACATTGTTTGAAGAAGCTGCAAGTCGTCAACTTACTAATTTACTATCAAGTAAAAAAAAAGGAAGTGTGCTTATGAATAAAAGAATTGGTTTGCTCTGTAAGAAAATGATAAACAAACAATGCATGATAAGTAGCAACAATTAGATCGAGTCATACTTTGGCTGTGGCAGGAAGCGCGAAAGAGGCAACAATTTCATGGGGTCGATGTAGAACTTGTCGCCTTCGTTGTACGACGTCGCAATGATCCCTTCCATCATCTTCACAGAGAAATACTACACGTACACCAAAAACAGATTCAGCACGCCAGTAGAACCATAACTAGAGCAATACTTGCAAAGCACTGTTAATCAGAGTTGGCTAACTAGACCAAAACTTCAGATCCAACGTGTGAGCTCTATAGCCCTGAAACAGAAGCATCAGAATCCTAAGCAGGCACCTAACCGATTCATCAGGACAAAAAAACAGAGCATCAGCAAGCTACATAACACTTTTCACAGATGTGCCAACCTATCCAGAAACCTAAATTGATGCAGCTAAAAGACCCTATCCAAGACTAAAAACCTGAAAACCATGCACTAAATCCTAACTGAGCAAAATAATCACGCTCGTTCTCCCTAAGCAACGCAACTTTCAACAGCCTAAATCAAGACCACTGCTCCACAATCCTGCCTACACAAGGAACATAGCGCAACTTCACAAGTCGCTGCGAGCAAGAATGCCCACAACAAAAGAACAAGGATTAGGAGGGGGCGGCAGGGCGAGGAGGCGCTCACGGATTCGTTGATGGGGCCGAAGATCTCGTCGACCTTGCCGATCTGGGTCTTGTTCTGGAGGTAGATGGGCGCGTTGAAGTAGGGCACCTTCTCGTTGGTGAGCTTCGTCACCGCGTCCCCCTCGCACGCGTGCAGGAACGTCGACACCTCTGAGCAAAATCAAAAATCCCCACCACAAAATCAGAAAAAACATCCCACCAGACATCCGTCGCCGGGGCGGGAGCGTGAAGACGGACACTCACCGACGACCTCCGCGGGCGGGCCCTCGTCGCGGAACCCGCCGCCGCCGCGGCCCCCGCCGAAGCGGCCGCCGCCGCCGCCGAAACGGCCCCCGCCGCCGCCCCGGCCTCCGCCACCGCCGAAGCGGCCGCCGCCACCGCGCCCTCTCGGTGGCCGCATGGTGCTTGTGGTGGGCTTGGGCTCGGGGAGAGCTGGGTGGGAGGGGGGAGGATTTTGGCGGCGCGGGAAGGGAGGCGGCGACGGTGGGGAGATGGGAAGAAGGGGGCGAGGGTTTATTAGGGTAGGGTTTTAGGACGGGAGGGTGGGGGGTTTTGGTGGGGTTGGGTGTGAGGCTGGCATGTGGGACCGGGAGGGAGGAGGGAGGGATGGCCGTCGGATCGGTGGCTCTGGTGGCGAGGGGACGAGTGGACGGCGATGCGGGGGCCAGGAGTTTGCCTTGCTCTTGGCCTCTTGGGCGCGTTTTCAGCCAGTGAAATGAGAGTCGACACAAATGGGAATCAAAATTTGAAGATGGAATTTGATGATTTAATTCGAAGTTTGTTGATGCTCGGCAGATATAAACATAATAACTTTGCTGGAACGTGCGGGCTCATATATCTATATTAATTTAACTAGAGTACTAATTCATACTTTTGAAGCTACTATATCATGGTAGTTTGATATCACACTATATGTTTTGATATGAGAATTGTTCTTGTGCTACTTTGAATTTAAAAGCAATTTGATAAATTATTGTTTGATATAGAAGTACGAGCAGTTGCGGAGCTGGGCCCGGCCAACGACTAAGGCCGGCATTCGCTACAGCATAGGAAACAAGCCGAATTCTTTGCTACAGTACCTGCTACAGTGTTCAAAAATTGGCCTGGGCCGCAGCTCCGCCACTGAGTATGAGTATAACCAAGATACTCATAGCAACATAAATACAAGAACAACATCGTCTCACCTCGTCTCTAGAGACTAAGTTAAGAGGCACATTTATTTCTAATATTGTTACCCTGTGAAACATAACCAACAAATTTTAATTGAACAAACAAACCGCCATGGATGTGTATCCATATAAACCTAATTCGACACTCGGCATTTGAGGCCGTGTTATTAAAGGGAAAAAATGAGTCAACTTTTATTTTTTTCCCTATATTATATCACCTACATCGAAACCCTCGAATCATCGGTGAGATTCCTCCCTGTCATGTTCAGTAGTGATTGTAATATAAATTATCCTTTTTTCCTCATCTGTATGTAGATTCTCTTCACCATGTCTTCGCATGTCCTACTCTACATTCTTTTTGTTTAGCTGGGCTCTTCCTCATTCTTCATCGAGAATAGACTCTAGCGACTTCACACTATGTTGCTAGGTTCCATTTCTTGTAGTTATATAAGGTCAGGAGGAAGGAAGGTTCTTGTATGGTGAGTTGTGAATGGTGGTAATTGGTAAGGAGGCACCAGTGGTTGCATAAATGGTAGGCAAAGGCCGAGATAAGACTCCATTATCAAGTGTTTGAGGAGGATAGGGCATGTGTATGAGGTGTGGAGAGGCACATGCAATATGGTGGTGGGGCACTCTCAACTATGGGAGATGATGAGAAGAGTTGTAATGGTGGAGGGCTACAACCTTGAGAAAAAATTCAGAGAAGATGAGGAGCAGTGGTTGACATAAGTGAAGGAGAAAAAATTAAATGAGTCAAAAATGTCACATATCCACTAGCACATAGATATTACTTAGATATAAAGCGTAATGTGGAATACTCCTAAACTAGTTGCTTACAATGTTTACTAGAGTTATTATAAGATGAGTAAGCTCTTATTATCTAGATGTTTTAAGCGAGACAGTAAGATGAATGTCACACACATAGATAAATTAGCGTAGAAAAAAGTGCTAAATGGACTATAATCGTAACAACCTATAAACCCTTTAGATTATTAAAACCTAACTCCAACCAGCATCCCGTAAATAAAGACTCATCCTTTCCGTTTCCCACCTCACAGCGCATCCTATCCTATCTCTTGAGTTTGCTCCTCTTATGCACCACGACCTCTCAAGCCCCAAACGCCACCATCCAATAGCATGACTAGTGACGAACCTGCCGCGGTAAGCATTTCCGTGGTCTATATGAAACATCCGTTCCCTCTATTCAAGTAGAATCCTATAACTATCGCTTCCCAAATAGTGGTAGTGCTATAATTAAAACTTAAAAGATATCATATCTACACCCCAAGTATTTTTCACAGATTTGAATCACCTCCTCTTTATGCTCAACTATGGCTTTGTTGTCGCCTCTTCCAGATTTCTATTGACGTATTTAAACTGAATCAACAAATAAAGCACAAAATAAGGAGAAATAAAGTTATCTTCTTTTCTTTCTCGTCTACTATCTCTTGCTCATCTTCTCTTTTTTTCCGGCCTGGATGACAACGTTTTATCTCAAACGATGTCTTGATACTTTTATTTTTCTATATTCAACGATAATAGTAAGCAATGAAGCAACATGTTACTAAAATAAAACCATACATCATTCAAAATCAAACCATATCTTAAACTGAAATTTGATGAAATATATGGCAAACTTGAAAAACTTGGAAAGGGACGGTACTCTTCCTGTCTTCCATGTCACCTCGCTCATGTCGGATCCTAATTCCTCCTATCTCTCTATGACACTGGGCCCCAGTCGTCAAAGTCAATCGGAATCAATCCCGTACTCGTCCTCCAAGGCTCCAATCTCGCATGTATCCACCCTCCGCCGTCCCCAAATCGGATTCAATCCCGGCGAAACCCTAGAAATCCTCCGCCATGAAGGCCGCCAACCCGATGGCCAAGCCCAACCCGATGCATCCGCCCGCTGCCCCAGCGGCGGCGGCGGCGCGCAACCCGCAGGCCTCCTCCTCCAGGGCGTCGTCGTCGTCCTCGTCCGCCGCCGACACCAACCCCAGCAAGCGCACCCACCCCGGCAACGGCGCCGCCGCCGCCGCTGCTGGTGGTGGCGGCGGCAGCGTTGCCGTTTCCGCGCCCCAGGACCCTACCCCGAGCGTCAACGGGGAGGCCAGCCGCTCCCCTCTGCTCGCCGCGCCGCCCGCGCACCCGCAGCCGCGCCCTCCTCACCTGGGCGCGTCGCCGCTGCCGCCGCCGCCGGTTCCCCCGCCCCCGTCGCGGCCGCTGCTCACCGTGGCGGCGGTGCAGGCTGTGATGGAAGCCATCCCGCCGCCGCCGCCGTACGGGCTGGAGGACCTCGACCGCCGCACCGTGGCTCTCTCGGACGGCAGCGTGCGCACCTACTTCGCGCTCCCGCTCGAGCCGCCGCAGCAGCTCCGCCAGCCGCCGCCGCCGATACCCGCGCACCTCTTGGCCCCGCCGCCGCCACCACCGCCGCTGGCCCTGCTGCGCCCGCCCCTCGAGCGATGGGGCCCGCCTCCCATGCCAGCGCTCTTGCCCACTGCGGGGCTGCTTCCTATGCCGTTCCCGAAGCGGAAGTGGGAGGAACAGGCCAATGGTGGCGGGCCTGGAGAGTCCTCCGGACGCCAGCAGCAGCACAAGGCCGAGGGGCGTGCTGCGAAGCAGGTGAAGGTGGAGGAGACGGGGGTGGATCCCAAGGCACTGAAGAGCTCCTTTCTTAAGATGGTGAAGGTGATGAATGAGAATGAAGCCCATAAGAAGAATTACCGGGCCAATGGGAAACTTTCCCCACTGAAGTGCCCTGTCTGTCAAAGGTATGCTGAAAAATCTGAAAGTTTTTGCTTTGTTTGTTTAATCCTATGTTTAAATGTGGTTAATTGAGTGTACAACCAATTGAAGTAAAATGTTCAAACTCGATTTACATATCTAGCACAATACAGCATACTTATTGGTAGTGATATGTGATGAAAATTATTTCATAAACATAGTGCTTTTGGTAGTGTTCCGTTATACTAAGACATCAGTGTATTAGATAATATTAACAGTTCAAAAGACTGCTGTCATGTTTGACCTTTTGTATTTACCATGGCCTGACACTTCCATAGGCTGTCTCTATTTCTGCGATATTTTTCCCGCCATCATCTCTCTCTTTGGTTTGCTTCTCTTTTTGTCCCTATCTTGTATACATTACCTGTTTGCTAATCAATGAAGTTCTACCTGTTGGCGCTTCTCGTGTACTTTTAGTAAAATTTTCTCGAACAGGGTACTTCTAGTAAAATAAATGGAAGATACCTAGTTAGAAAGTCAATTAAAAACGAATTTAGAACAAGGAACCTAAATGGAAGCTATCTCCAGGGAGAGAGTCAATTAAAAATGAATTTGAAACATGGAAACCTTGTTTAGCCTTGTTAGCAGGGTCCCTAAAGTTACATTACCACTTTGGTGTCTCATAGAACTACTACTTGGTGAAACTTTCACCAAATAGTTTATGCAGAGAACTGTGGGCGTATCCTTTGTTTGCCTCTGACCTCTTGTGTATTATGTTTGCTCCTTCCTCTGCCTGTTTTGTTGCTTGCCTTCCTCTGCTGTTTTGTTTGTTCTGCTTTCCTTTTGGGTGTGGGGGGATTGATAACTGAGCTCTTTGGTTCCGAGCCATACAGTATCAATGCTGCTGGAGCCTTTTTAGATAGTAGCTACCCTTGTTTCTTCCGGGTTTCTCGATGGTTTTCGAGGCGTCAAGGTGATCCTGAATCCTGGTCCTCCTCAGCACCATGCCAAAATTAGTGAGGAGGGGGGAAGAAGAACAGGCTGGGTGAAGCAGCAACTGCATGACCCATCCCTGCCGCATCTGGTGCCAGTGACCGGTGCTGTACTTCCTCTGGTCAGCCGCAGAGATGGTCGATGGACGGTGGTGCTCAATCTGAGGGGGCAATGTACTAAGGGAGTGAGAGGGAGGAGAAGCTGAGAGCTAGCAACACAACGAGAAAGATGGGGATGCGAGCGAGGAACGCAGCACTGAGAGAGAAGCGGCCATAGCGGCGCTGGCAGCTATTGATAGAGAGATATGGAGAGAGGAGTGGTGGCGCCGCTGGTAGAGAAGCTGAGAAAGGAGATGTATCGATCTGAGGATCTATATGAGGCTGGGAAGGGATAACTATGTGAGGGAGGCACTGGTGGGCTGGGCCAACCCTTTCCCTTCTCCTTTACCCTTTTTCCGTTTTCTCCTTCTCCCTGCTGCAGTTTGGCTCTTTTATCAGGCTGGGAAGGTGCACTTCTTCACCCGTTTTCTTTTTGGCTCTTGTTTGGTTGGCTCTAGTCTGCCCAACTTTGCTTTGGACAAAAGCTTTTGTTGTTGGTGTAAGTGCTACGCAAGTTTGGCAACTTTTCTTCGGATCCAGGTTTATGATTTGATCTTTATCTGAAGTATCTTGGAAGACCTCTTCCAGTCACTTCTTTTTTTTAGTTTAGGCATGAGTTACTTCCATGAACCATACACCTCATTGGTCTCTGTCAGAGCCAATATAAGGATGTTCAGATAAAAGCCATTGAACAGTTTATTAGCATTTGGGCTTCATCCCTCTGGGTTACGTTACCAGCAATGATTAGGTTCCTTTTTGGTAAGCTCACTTCAGCACAGAAAGCACTACCAGGCTCAGTTCTACCTGTTGCTATTTGTCTAACCATTTGTGCAGCATTCTGTCTAAATATGGCTAGTCCTGCATTTCATGCATTAAGATTTATTTGGATTGCTTTTAAACTTTTCTTTCAGAAATATAATAATTACCAATGGCCACATTAGAGTTGTGGATTACCAGCCACATTTTTGCTACATTTATAGGGAGTTCCGATTATTTATTTTGAGCTTTCTATCAGTTATAACTATTCCAAATGGTAACATTAGCAATATTGTGGATTGGCGCCCCCTGGATTGAGCTGCTGCAGCTGCTTTTCACCATGAGTTTCCTATTTCCATATGTAACACGATTGTTGTAAACATTGCTTGCTTCTCTTTTTATATGATTGAGCAGTGTTCAATGCGTGTGGGTTTGTCTATGAACCCACACTGAAGTGGGGTTAAACCCACCTAAAGATGAACTATATCCAGGTTCCCTGGTATTTTTTATAAAAAGGCGATATTGTGGATTGTCCTCCTAATTTTTGGATCATGACCTTGATAGTCATATATTTGTTTGGAAGATGAAATGTGTTGCCCTACTGTGTACGGCAATAAATTGCTCCAGGTTCCTATGAGTTCAACTGACTGACTATTCTCAGTCATCAACAGAGGTTCTTCCAGACCAGTGCAGATTTTAAAACTTTAGGGGGTTAATTAGACCCACTTGTGTAAGTGGTTAGCAATCAAACATGGTACTTGAATAAATAAGCATACAGAGAACCCTGCTTAGCTCCAAACTAGCAGAGTTTTTATTTTGATTTGATGAAGAACACAACACTATTGCTTATCCCCCTTTTTTGTGATCGCATATCCTAGGATCATGGTCTCTTGAAAACTCGAACTATATCGTTGTGCCCTCATTTTGTTTTTGCTCTGGAACAGTTTGCATCTGAAAACCAGACATTATTGGTTCTAATTGTTATGTTGTGAATAGAAATTAGTTTAGGAGTACATAGTCCTAGAAAACTAGGGAGCATGAAACTTGGAAAAGAAATGTGTAGCATGTACTTTTATATGATGCATTCTATAATTGTTTAGGTTGAGGATTCCACCAGAACTTCACTGGTTTTAAACTACTTTATACAGATTTACTACATTCTGAAGACATAATAACCACATGACACATCTTATTAAGCTCCCTGTAATCTACAGTAACCAATGCCATCTCGGTGGCGGCGCTTGGCCAAAGAACCAGAGGGGGGCAGCCTATCCATTAAGCTCCGCCTCTGTTAATACCAGGCATGTCCTTTAGGGACTTGAATATGCAAAGTTGCATATTTGTGCTGTTTTTTTATGAATGTTTCTTGTTTCTTGTGTTCTCCATACTGCCTAAACCATGAGGTTGTGCTGCAAATCAAGGTTATTTTGCCACTTGTTTTTTTTTTGTTTTGAACAATTATTATGGGTGTATATGGATTCTTCTTTTTGTTCTTATGTTCCACAAATGTTTTGCAACTTTTTTACTTTCTGAGTTTTTTTGTCAACTTTTTAGTTCTCATACACAATCAGCTATAAATCCATGATCTGAGATTTTTTATCAACTTTATAGTTTTCGTATGAAATCAGTGTCCGTGATCTTTTAGCGAGTTGAGTGGATTAAATTTCTGTAGACATTTTTTTATGCATGATTTCCATTTGAAGCCAGTTGGTATGCATGATTTGATTACAGGGATTCTGTAGATTTGCACGCGCTCCTCAATCATGCATATCATGCAAAGAATGTGGAGCATCGTGCTGATCACCTAGGCTTTCACAAAGCCTTGTGTGTTCTTATGGGTTGGAATTACTCCGTAGCCCCTGTTCACAAAACCGCTTACCAAGCATTATCTACTGCGGCCGCTGAAGCCAATCAAGGAGATCTTATCTTATGGCCTCCAACAGTCATAATTGAGAATGCGTACAAGGCAAAGAATGACGGACAAAAGGATGTCATGAGTAATAAAGAGATGGAGAGCAAGCTGAGAGGTATTCCTTCAATGCTTGCTCTGTCACTGTGATCTTGGTAGTTTAGTTCTGAACTTCTGATTGATTAATCTATTAATCATCAGAGTTCTAGATATCTTGCCTTCTCTTTATTCGTTTGGAGGGATGAATCGGCCTCAAATCTTTTGGTGTGACCAAAACTTTCTTAATTGTTTTCTTTATATATGGCAGTCTTTCGTAAACATTTTTTAGAGATAAAAATGAAAAGAGAAGTTAAAAACTGTATTGTCTAACAGTTGGATCCCCAGTATTTCTGTTTGATAGCCTTCTTATTTACATAGTTTGTTGCACCTGCCCTGAAAATTCCAAAAAGAGCAGGTTTGCTAACTATGGCACCACACCAAATTTCCTCTATGCTTAGTATACATATATAGTCAGCATCCTCTAGGCCCTAGCTTCCCTTCCCTCATTTTGTGTATCAGAGCATGATATGGCTGTAGCCTTGGAGTCTATCTGCGAAAAATATATGTACAATGTTCTTAGAATCTGGAGGCTATGGTTCTCCTTTTACTATTATTACTAGCACTACTTTTTTACTTTATATGTCTTTTGGTGGCCCCTGTTGGGCTGTTGGCCTTCATACCTAGCCTACCTATCCCAGCTTGCTGGGAGTAAAAGGCTTTTTTGTGTTCTGTCTTTGCGTCGGCTGCCGAATAGGGAGACCTTGATAAGCCAGCGAATTCTCCTCTTCCGGGATTGGGTTCAGAATGTCTCAACTGTCGGGTTATAGAAAGTTGGACTGCACCTTTTGATAAGTGATGTTTTCTCACTGTTGATGCCTTCACATTCCACGTGATGCTACATTAATTGTGTGACAATTTATGTTAGCCCCAAGAATCTTTAAATCATACACTGATCTTGCTTTCTCAATTGGAAACTGACATGTTCACCAACTGCTGTATGTTTTCCAGAGATGGGCTTTGCAGGTGTCGATGTGCAGCCACTGCCTGGGAAGGACGGGCACAGATCCATGCAAGCCAAGTTTCCAGCTAGCCTTGACGGTCTCAACAAGGCATCACAGCTTGTTGAGTTATTTGAGCGCCAAGGCCATGGGCGGGCAGTTTGGGCTCGCATCCGTAGCATCGCTCCCACCCCTGATGGGGGCAATCACCCAATGCTGGTGAAGGTGGATGGCAAGGGGGAGCGGACATGGGTCCTCTATGGCTACCTGGCCACGGCATGGGACCTGGACATTTTTGATACCGAGTCGAAGCAGAATGTGACTGTAAAGAGCAGAAAGGAGCTCGATTTAGACTAGGACAACCTGACCCTGCTAGAGAGATGTGTATGTTACAGATAAATTGTGAATCTGTAGAGGCATAATTAGAGTGTTTGTTTGTGTTTTTATCTGACTAGGATGCCGGGTGCTACTTGTTGGAATTCTTTGTTAAGTAATCAGTTTTCGATTGATATGGAACGCGAATAATGGTTCTCTTCCATATAATTTTTTGAGTGTTAGTGCATCCTGTTACGCCTACTGTTCATTTTGCTAGCAGTTTATCTCTGGTTCAATGGTGGGGGCTATACGTATAGTGTAGTGTATATCTGTACGTAATTTTTTTTCCAGCAGTTACACCTTGACTTTTGGTACCCATTCCGACTCTGAATTAGCACAGAGGCTTGCTTGACCAGGGGCTTGCTCTGACTTTTCAGCAGTTACACCTTGACCAGGGGCTTGCTTGTGCGCGGGGAAATGTTGATGTGAATTAGCACAGTACCAGTTGATGTGAATTAGCTCATGTTCTCATTTTTAATGGAAAATGGTGTTTCAATTGCTGCTTACAAATTGTTTTCACCAAAATTGGGAGTATGCTTTTGCGGGTCGAGCCAACGGGCCCGTTGGCCTCGTGAGGACTTAGATTTTTTTTTGGTAAGAAAAGAACTAAATTCTCCTTTACTGTTATGTATAAAAAGTTATCTAGTCCAATTTGTTTATCTTCGACTAATATTTAGTATCTACGGTAACAAAAAAATACGTTTAATAGAAAATCTATACTATAAAGATCACGTTTAATACAAATAAGATTATATAATGGATAGTTGGTCAGAGACCGTATTGGTTACGAACTCGACGATTTCATGCAAGCGCGTGTTTTTTTTCGTGATGAGGCGTAACGTTTTATGATTTCTTCAAAAGTGTGACTAAAGAGCTAAAGAGTCCGACGAAAATCGTTGGTTCGAAAAAATTCTACTGTGGCTGATTTGTGGGCCTGTCGGTCTCGAAAGTTTTGGCTCTTTATAGTATAGATAGATAGATAAATATATTAATCTATAATTTTTTTAATTTAATATAGGCAACAATTTTAATAATTCTCTCCTTTTTTACCAGCTTCGCTACGTCGATGCCAAAATATTCTCACCTTTTTTTTACCAGCTTCGCTACCTCGATGCAAAAGAAAAGAAAAAAGTAGTGATGAAGAAGAAAGAAACGAAGAACGCCAAAGCGATAAGATTACCATCCTGCCCCTCCACCGCCCCCAATTTCCAACTATAAACCGCCCCAATTCGACGAGCGCACCTCGCGTGCGCCTCGTGCCGGAAGCCAAGCCCGCCGCGCGCCGAACCCACCAAGCCCCCGGCGCCGGCACCAGGGGGGCTTTGCTAAGCAACATGGCTTAAAGGCCCATTTATGTCCAACACACTAGTTCTACCTATCGCTACCCGTGTGTCCACGAGACTTTTTTCATTCCGCTGAAAATAAAGTCGCACATGTAGCTGTATTCGAATATTTTTTTGGCACGAAATTTTATTAGACTCCAACAGTTTCATATGATACCATATTCAACATTTTTGTTAACCCAATTCAACATTTTAACAATATTGGTTCAACATTTATAGAAAACTAATTCAACATTTTTTAAAAAATGTTGAAATAGTAAATTACAAATGTTGAACTTGTTTCTGACAAATGTTGATTTTAAAAAACTATCAAAAAATATGAAATATATTCAAATTGGAGCTTGTTTTGTCGTATAAATTCTAACGAATACCAAGGTTCAAACGGATTTGAAAAATGATTTACAGTTTGAGAGAAAATTGAAATTAAAGATCGAAGTCGAAATGGAATCCCGTCCGACTAGCTCAGCATGCAGCATGCGCGTACCGCCACTCCGCCAGCTGTCCACGTGCTCCTCTCTCAATGTCGTTGGCTTTTCTCTCGCAATAATCTAGTTGGTTCATATGATATGCACTGATCTCAAACATTGGAAGCCACCTAGCTAAAAAAAACTTCCGGAAGCCATATAGGATTCCTGCCGGCACCATGGGTGATCCTGGGCCGCGTCCTCCGCCGATGTGGAGCCGCGGGACGACTCCGCCGCCGCCTTCTCCCTCGCGGTCACGCTGCCTCCGTGGGTCGCCGTCCTCGCCGCGGCCCGGAGTGCGCACCCGGGCCTGACCCCGCGCGGCCCGACAAGTACATACCCGTACGTCCTCGCCGCCGGCCCCGGGTTCCTCCTCTCTCGCTTCTCCGCCTCCCCTTCCACGGCGCGCGGTTCGGGCCCGACCTGCCCGAGACCCGGCCACCTCGACTACGCCACTACCTAAGCTGTCACACCCAGTTTTAAAGGCAAAACCAGGTGCATCTCATATGTGCGCCAGGATCAGTTTACACACATATGGTAGACGTCACAAGTGAATATCCATAACCATGCATAACGAAAGAGTATTATAGTGCATTTATTACAATCTCAGAGTTGACTCAAATGTCATAGCGGAAGACTTAAATAAACGTTCATCTAACGAAGCAAAGTGACTCCATCTCCACAGGCATTGACTGGGGGAGACTCGCCTAGAACTCCTCAAAATCAGTGGTGAAATCCTCAAAATTCTCCCAATCTGAGCAGCATTCCGGGTGTAGTTGATGCAATAAAGGGAAGGAAAAACAACAAGTATGAGCACCTACGTACTCAGCAAATGTAATATGACATACAAGGCTGAGGCAAAAAGGTTGGCTGACCATACTGCAGTAAGCACTTTTAGTTGGTCAAGTTTTATTAAGCAACTATTTACTAGCAAATGAAAGTATATACCACCCACAAATTAATGAATGTCATATTCCCCAACATATTCAAGTAACCACGATTTAGATCATGTTCGAGTATGATTATCATGTAAGGGTCCAGGCCGCTCTTAACCGTGAGCACGGCTGTTATAACAGTTTTACACTCTGCAGAGGTTGTACACTTTCACCATAAGCCGTGATTCCCATTGCCGAAGCATTGTACCCTTCCCACACCACGTGGACCGAATACTGGGTTTCACTATGAGACCTTTACAAAAGCACTCTAATAAATGATAGCCCGCTAAGGTTTCCGGTTCAGAAGCAAAGCATAACCCTCCCTAATGAGGTCTGTCTCTTACCAAAGCCCACAGCTCAAAAGGACCGAGCTATACCCCGTCAACCGCCGCCCCCCATGCCCCTTTCGAGTAAAGCTACCATAAACCAGAGCACCTAATTAGTCAGTCAAAGCCAGAGCCACATGGCACTCATGGTTGTACTGTTTTCCTGGGTGCTTCTCCATGTTCCAATTAAAAAGATATGATCTTGTCCATTAATTGATTAAAAAGGTAGTAATGGAACATAGAGTAGGGGTTCAATTAACCAATCCCAGTTGAGCAAGCTAAGCATCATCTACCATCAAAGTTAATTAAATAACCCAGTTTCAGGGACAGGAAAATACAGTGGCTAGGTAAATCCTTAAATAGGTACCCATCAAATTAAGACACATGCATGGGTGGTGAAATTAATAATTATTAGGACATGTGCATGACATAATACACTTGCCTTCTTCCCAACTCTGTTGCTGCTCAAATCCTTCTCCAACAGTTGGTTCTTCAGAGAAATCCTCGAACTGGTCGTTTCCTAATCGCATCACCCATTCACATACAAGGAAACAATACAACCAATAAGAAACAATACACCAAACAATTTCAACAGAAGAAAACAGCAGCACGAAACTAATCTACATGTTACAACGAACACGTGAGCACGAGAATCACTAAAATCGGAGTTAAAACGCAAAAGATATGGCTTTTCTAAGGTTCAGGGACTTGCTGGCAAAGTTTTAAAAGTTCCAGGGGCTTAACTGTGAAAAACCAGGGGCTAAAACATAATTTTGTATAAAAACTCGAGGGCTTACGGGTAAAAAGACCAAAACAGGACCTCGGGCACAATTTTAAATCTTGCAGGGGCTTAAACAGAAGAAAAAGGACCTAAACGTAATTATTTTTGAACTAACTTGGACCGCGGGTTGATTTTTAAAAACTACAGGGGCTCTTTAGCAAAATCGTCACGCTGACCGGTACGCTCGGGTTTGACTCGAACGCTTGGGCTGACGTGGACCGTTGGATCGCGATCGGATGGCTTAAAACAGATCGGCCGAGGGGGGTATCGCCGGCGACGGCCGGGACGGCGGCGCCGCTCGATCCCGCGGCGGAACATCGTCGGAGCAAACGCGTTTCGACGCTACGACGCGCGGATTACGATGGGACTTGGTCCTACGGACTCGCGAGGCAATGACGAGTCTATCCAGGGTGATCCTGACAATAGACGCGCGACGGAGACGACGACCGACGGCGGCGGCGCCATGGCCGGATCGGTAGAGCTTCGGGCGGCGACGAACTCGACGCTACGGCCTTCTACGAACTACAAGGACTACACAGGAAGGTCGAGGAGATGATGGCGAACTCACCAGGGGTGAACTCGACGAAGACCGACCGGCGACGACGACGAACGACGGCGAACCGACGCGGCGGCGGATCTCGAGCAGCGACGCTAGGGTTTGCGGGCTCGCGGCTTGATTGGATTTCGATGGGGAAACAGCAGGGCGGCGGGCGCTTAAGTAGGCCAGAGATCAAGGCCTCGGCAGGCGTACGGCGGCGGGAATCGGAGTCGGAGGCGGCGGCGGCTTCGGGACGAACTCGGAGCAGAGTCCGAGCCGGGGACGAAGGTGCTGATAGGTGGGGTCCACCTGTCGGCGAGAGGAAGAGAGAGAGCGACGGGGAAGAAGTGGGACGGGCCGAAGATGGGCCGGAAGCGGAGAAGGCCGGGCCGAGGAAAAAGGATTCAGCCCGGGGAGAAAGGAAAACAGGCCGGGGAGAAAAAGCGAGCGGGAGAGGAATTCAGGGGGCAAACTTGGACTGGGCCAAGAGTTCGAGGGGCAAAAACGAACTCGGCTGTTTTAATCTTTTCTAAAACTCAAACAAAAGCAAATCAAATTCGAATTTAAACAGAATTTAAATTCCAACTTGATTTACTAGCAACCAAAAATATGTGCAACAACATGAATGCAACAAAAACTTATTTTGACTAAAATAATTATTTAATGTGATATTTAAATTGATAAAAAGGATAGAAATTCCAATTAATTCCTAGAAAATTTATTTAAGCCTTAATAAATCCTAGAAAAATTCATAGGGTTGCTACAATTTAAATGTGATGAATTTTAGGGTGTTACAAACCTACCCCCCTTAAAGAGAATCTCGTCCTCGAGATTCGGATGGACTAGAGAAAATCTGAGGGAACTCTGCCATCAACTCATCTTCTCTTTCCCAAGTTGCCTCACTTTCCGCGTGATGACTCCACTGAACTTTACACATCTTAATCACTTTACTCCTAGTAACTCTTTCAGCAGTTTCCAAAATCTTAGCTGGGTATTCCTTATAAGTCAAATCATCTTGCACATCCAACTCATCCAAGGGTAATTGTTCCTCAGGAACTCGAAGACACTTTTTCAACTGAGAGATATGGAACACATCATGCACATCTGACAATCTGGCTGGCAACTCCAATTGATAAGCAACCTCACCTTTTCTATCAACAATCTTGAAAGGTCCAATGAAACGAGGAGACAATTTACCTTTCACCTTAAACCTTCTCAAGCCTCGAATAGGAGATACTTTCAGATACACATAATCACCTACTTCGAAAGTTAATTCTCTCCTTCTTGTATCTGCATAGCTCTTCTGCCTGGACTGAGCCGTTCTTAAATTCTCTCTGATAATCTGAACCTGTCTTTCTGCTTCCTGCAATATCTCTGGACCAAACAACTGACTCTCACCAGTTTCACTCCAATACAATGGTGTTCTGCACTTCCTACCATAAAGTGCTTCGAACGGTGCCATCTTCAAACTAGCCTGATAACTGTTGTTATACGAGAACTCTGCATATGGAAGACTCTTGTCCCAACTACCTCCATGCTTCAAAGCACAAGCTCTCAACATATCTTCCAAAATCTGATTAGTCCTCTCTGTCTGACCATCTGTCTGAGGATGATATGCAGAACTGAAATTCAACTTTGTATCCATAGACTCATGCAACTTCTGCCAGAATCTAGACGTAAACTGAGTACCTCTATCAGACACTATCTTTTTAGGCATACCATGGAGACAAACAATTCTGGACATGTATAACTCTGCCAACTTAGCACTGGTATATGTAGTATTAACGGGTATAAAGTGAGCTACCTTAGTTAATCTGTCCACAATGACCCATATGGAGTCATATCCTCCTCGAGTGCGAGGTAGTCCAACAATGAAATCCATACTGATTTCTTCACACTTCCATTCAGGTACCTTGAGTGGCTGAAGCAAACCGGCTGGTCTCTGGTGTTCAGCCTTAACTCTCTGACAAACATCGCACAATGCCACATGGGCAGCCACATTCCTTTTTAGTCCATACCACCAATACCTTTGCTTCAGATCCTGGTACATCTTGGTGCTTCCAGGATGAATAGAATATGCGGAATCATGAGCTTCTCTCAATATCTGCTCTCTGAGAGACTCGATATCCGGTACACATATCCTCTTTCTAAACCAAATTGTACCTTGATCATCTTCGGTGAAGTCGGGAGCTTTCCCTGCTAACATGGTTTCCTTGATTTTCTTTATCTTCTCATCAGTAAGCTGACCCTTCCGAACTTCCTGCTCCAGTGTAGACTCAACTTCCATTGTTACACCTTCTGTTTGATTCAGGAATCCCAAGTTCAGCTTTTCCATCTCTGCAAGCAACTCAGCTGGCAACTGGCGACCAAACATTGCATTTACTTGTGACTTCCTACTCAATGCATCAGCAACCAAATTAGCCTTGCCAGGATGATAGTTGATTCCCAGATCATAGTCCTTGATCAACTCCAACCATCTTCTCTGCCTCAAATTCAGATCCTTCTGAGTAAATATGTACTTCAGGCTTTTATGATCAGTATACAGCTCACATCTGTTACCTAGAATATAGTGCCTCCAGATCTTCAAGGCATGGACAACAGCTGCAAGCTCCAGATCATGAGTAGGATAGTTCAGCTCGTGCTTCCTCAACTGCCTGGATGCATAGGCTATAACTCTGCCTTCCTGCATGAGCACACACCCAAGACCTCTACAAGAAGCATCACAATATATATCAAAGTTCTTGTGAATATCTGGCATAGCAAGCACTGGGGCTGTAGTCAACTTCCTTCTCAACTCTTCAAAACTGGCCTGACACGCTTCTAACCAAACAAACTCCTTGCCCTTCTCTAATAGCGAAGTAAGGGGTTTCGCTATTTTAGAAAAGCCTTCAATGAATCTCTTGTAATATCCAGCCAATCCCAGAAAACTTCTGATCTCAGAGACTATGGTAGGAGGTTTCCATTCCAACACATCCTTGACTTTACTTGGATCCACTGCAATGCCTCCTTCAGTGACCACATGACCAAGAAAAGACACTTGATTCAACCAGAATTCACATTTACTAAACTTGGCATACAACTGGTTCTCTCTAAGAGTCTGCAACACCAACCTCAAATGTTCTTCGTGTTCCTCCTCATTCTTAGAGTAAACCAGAATATCATCAATAAACACCACCACAAATTTGTCCAAGTACTCCATGAACACCTTATTCATCAGGTACATAAAGTAGGCGGGTGCATTTGTCAATCCAAACGACATCACAGTATACTCATATAATCCATACCTGGTGGTGAATGCTGTTTTAGGAATGTCGGAACGCCTGATCCTCAATAGATGGTAGCCAGATCTCAAGTCAATCTTGGAGATAACCTTAGCTCCTTTCAGCTGATCAAATAAGTCTTCAATTCTGGGCAATGGATACTTATTCTTGATGGTTACCTCATTCAATGAACGATAATCCACACACATCCTCAGAGTACCATCCTTTTTACCCACAAAAATTACAGGTGCTCCCCAAGGTGAAGAACTAGGACGAATGTAACCTTTATCCAACAATTCCTTAAGTTGTTTCTTAAGTTCTTCTAGTTCATTAACAACCATTCTATAGGGTCTTTTAGAAATAGGAGCAGTACCAGGTAAAAGCTCAATAATAAACTCAATGTCTCGTTCGGGTGGCATACCTGGCAAATCATCTGGGAAGACATCTGGAAACTCACAAACAACTTTGATATCTTCCAAAGGAATACCACTGGCCTGATTCACTGAGTAAGTTGAAGCTGAGGGTTGTGTGGCTCCGAATTCAATCTTCTCTCCCTGAGGGCTAGTCAACAACACGGACCTCTTGGCACACTGAATCACCGCATTAAAAGCAGCTAACCATCCCATTCCAAGTATGACATCAATTCCCTCAGAGTTCAGGACTATCAAATCAGCAGGAAAATCTACCCCAACTATTTTCAGATTAACTCGGGGACAGATAAAATTAGCTTTCATGTTTCCACCGGGTGAGCTAACTAGCATGGAGTTTCTCATAGGGACCATAGATATATTGTACTTAGCTACGTACTGAGCAGTAATAAAAGAATGAGATGCTCCAGAGTCGAATAAAACCGATGCAGGGGCTGAGTTGACAAGGAACATACCAAGTACCACATCTTGGGACTCCTGTGCGGTCTCTGCAGCGACATGGTTCACCTTGCCCCGCATCTGATTCTGCTGGCCCTTGTTGCCCTGGGGCGTCGGGTTCACATTCCTGTTCTGCTGCTGAGGGGCATTCTGCCTAGGTGCACTGCCACTCTGGTGTTGTGGGATCTGAGCATTCTTCTTAGGACAGTTGTGGGCATAGTGGCTGGGATCTCCACAGATGTAGCAGGTACGGGGAGTAGGAGCACTGCCTGGTGCAGGGGTCTTCACTGGAGTCTGAGTCAGGGTGGTTTGGCGGTTCTGCTGAAATGCTGGACGCTGAGGTGGAGGTGCTGACCGCTGACCCTGACTCTGCACAAAGTTACTCCCTTGCCCACCAAAACGAGCGGGCATGTTCTGCTGAGGTTGCTGGAAACGAGGGCGGGTGTTACTGCTTGACTGTCCTGAGGACATGAACTTCCTCTTCTGCTCTCCCAACTCACGGCACTTGCTCTCCAAGCCAATAGCCTTATCCAGCAGCTTCTGAAATGTTGGGAAGGTATGAGACATGAGTTGATATTGGAGCGGCGGAATCAATCCTTCCAGAAATCGCTCCTGCTTCTGCTCATCATCCTTCACCTCATCTGAGGCGTAACGGGACAACTGAATGAACTTATCCCGGTACTCATTGATGGTCATCCCACCTTGCTTGAGTGAGAGGAACTCCTTCTTCTTCAGCTTCATGACACCAGCAGGAATATGGTAACTCCTGAAGTTGGTTCTAAACTCCTGCCAGGTGATAGCATCAGGGGTGGCATGAGCAGCAAGATAAGCATCCCACCAATCTGAAGCTGATCCTTCCAAGCGACCTGAGGCATACAGGACCTTCTCCCTGTCGTTGCACTGAGCCAAATCCAGCTTTTTCTCAACAGTCTTCAGCCAATCATCAGCATCAAGTGGATCCGCAAAGTGGGAGTAGGTAGGGGGTTTGTGACTCATGAACTCCCGATGCTTGTCCCTCTGCTGGTTGTTGTTGTTGTTGTTGTTGTTCTGTGCTTGCATGGCTGCCAAGGTATTAGCCTTGCCCTGTAGAATCTGAGTCTGGTTGGCGAGGATCTGATCCATTGCTACGGATGCTTGATTCGGCGGAGGATTTGGATTGGGGTTGGCACGTCCCTGACCATTCACAGGTGGTTGATCCACTCCACTTCCAGACCTGGTGTTTACCATCTGGTGGTTAGAACATGAGGTTTAGAGGGTGGTAAAAAGATATAACTCAAATCATGAACAGATAAGAGTTAGTGTAGAACTAGTTGCCAATGACGGACAAATCAAATCCTGAAACAGATTCTATTCGTCCTAATTAAACAGTTGTAACTCTCATTCTGTGTATCCAAAAATAATTATCTTTTGTCTGAACGTAGACTAGCAAATTCTGAAACTAACCCAACTTGAATCACCTCAATTGGAATTTTGTAGCTCGAGATATAAAATAAACAAGACAGCGGTGTCAGGACCACGGGACAGATTCTGGTTACTCCAATAAAACCATTATATCTCTCTGCCAGAACCTCCACAAATCACGAAAAATTCCCAGAACCTAGGCTATCAAGTCCTTAATCCAACCCAACTGGATTTATGTCAAACGGAGTTCCAAAGCTCCAGAAACAATTCAGACAGTACCCAGATATCATGCAGCAGCGAGAACAGATTGTCGCATAACATGATTTATATAAGGGGTACAAATATATAGATATAGTGATAGCTAAGGGCTAAGATCAGAGACCAAGATAACTAACTAAATTTATTTATTTAATAATTACTCAATTGTGGTCATCACTTCACAATTAAGTTCAATCATTACAAAGATCCAGATCACACACTTAGCACGAAAACAAACATCTCTACCACACTTTTAAACCGAACTAAACCACATGTTACGCACGAGTCTCAACGATTCTAAACGTACTGATCTAACAAAATAAAGGGTATCCTATCTTAATAGGTATGGGTGAAGCAACTAGACGATCCACCAAGCACTGGCTAGCGGGGCGGTGAATGTCCCAATAACCCTTCTACATCTTCATCCAATGGCGGAAGTGCTTCTCCCTTGAGTTCAGCTATCAGCCTTTTGTTCTTCCTTCGTTCAGCAGCGAGTTCCTCACGCACTTCTTGTAGCTCCCTTGTGGTGTCATCGACGTGCACGTCGAGCATCTGGGTGAATGCCACTTGGACGTTGAGTGTAGAGTTCACACCTGGCGGGTGTGGTACAACCCCAGTTGGAGTGCCTTGCTGCCTTCGAGGAAGATATGCCCAAGCAGTGTGACGTACTTCAGCAGCCTCTTCATGACAAAGCACAGAAAGTGCCCTCCTGGCTGCATCCTGGATTCCAGCTTCGAAAGTTGATCTGATGGCGATGGCATGATGTACTGCAGCCTCTTTGGTTCCTCCAAACTCATAATCAGGCTCCCTGATGTATACAGCGACTTCCCAGTCCTCTGGGTGATCTGGATGTGTCCTCCTTCTTCCACAATATTCTATCTCCACTGGGTAGTTCAGACGCTCGAAGAGCATTCGAAGCATCATCGGAAACCCACTGTTGCCTCCGTCGTGGTGATGAATAGTCACTACCCACATGGCAGACGGCGGAGAGGGTCCTTCACTTCCTTCAGATCCAGCTGGAGCATTCCCTCCTGAGTTAACTTCTTCGTCCATTACTTCCATCTCTTCAGGTTCCGGTTCCTCTTCTTGCACCGAATGCGATGAAAAAGAGGAAAGAGTGCTTGCCAATCTACGAGCACCTTGCCTTGTCAACACCATCTATGGTTTAAGCAAGAAAGGGGTGAGAACAGTTCTAAAGACATCAGAATCAGGTGAGATGGTGAAAAAGATAGACCAGAAAACAAAGTCAAGGAGGAGACAATTATCAATGACCTGGATTAATAGCAATTTAAACCAAGAATAGATAGACCAAGAGTAGTTAAGCAAAATAATCCTTAGAGAATGACCATTGCTATCTAGGCTTGCGTCCTACAGTCAACATAGCTCTGATACCACCTCTGTCACACCCGGTTTTAAAGGCAAAACCAGGTGCATCTCATATGTGCGCCAGGATCAGTTTACACACATATGGTAGACGTCACAAGTGAATATCCATAACCATGCATAACAAAAGAGTATTATAGTGCATTTATTACAATCTCAGAGTTGACTCAAATGTCATAGCGGAAGACTTAAATAAACGTTCATCTAACGAAGCAAAGTGACTCCATCTCCACAGGCATTGACTGGGGGAGACTCGCCTAGAACTCCTCAAAATCAGTGGTGAAATCCTCAAAATTCTCCCAATCTGAGCAGCATTCCGGGTGTAGTTGATGCAATAAAGGGAAGGAAAAACAACAAGTATGAGCACCTACGTACTCAGCAAATGTAATATGACATACAAGGCTGAGGCAAAAAGGTTGGCTGACCATACTGCAGTAAGCACTTTTAGTTGGTCAAGTTTTATTAAGCAACTATTTACTAGCAAATGAAAGTATATACCACCCACAAATTAATGAATGTCATATTCCCCAACATATTCAAGTAACCACGATTTAGATCATGTTCGAGTATGATTATCATGTAAGGGTCCAGGCCGCTCTTAACCGTGAGCACGGCTGTTATAACAGTTTTACACTCTGCAGAGGTTGTACACTTTCACCATAAGCCGTGATTCCCATTGCCGAAGCATTGTACCCTTCCCACACCACGTGGACCGAATACTGGGTTTCACTATGAGACCTTTACAAAAGCACTCTAATAAATGATAGCCCGCTAAGGTTTCCGGTTCAGAAGCAAAGCATAACCCTCCCTAATGAGGTCTGTCTCTTACCAAAGCCCACAGCTCAAAAGGACCGAGCTATACCCCGTCAACCGCCGCCCCCCATGCCCCTTTCGAGTAAAGCTACCATAAACCAGAGCACCTAATTAGTCAGTCAAAGCCAGAGCCACATGGCACTCATGGTTGTACTGTTTTCCTGGGTGCTTCTCCATGTTCCAATTAAAAAGATATGATCTTGTCCATTAATTGATTAAAAAGGTAGTAATGGAACATAGAGTAGGGGTTCAATTAACCAATCCCAGTTGAGCAAGCTAAGCATCATCTACCATCAAAGTTAATTAAATAACCCAGTTTCAGGGACAGGAAAATACAGTGGCTAGGTAAATCCTTAAATAGGTACCCATCAAATTAAGACACATGCATGGGTGGTGAAATTAATAATTATTAGGACATGTGCATGACATAATACACTTGCCTTCTTCCCAACTCTGTTGCTGCTCAAATCCTTCTCCAACAGTTGGTTCTTCAGAGAAATCCTCGAACTGGTCGTTTCCTAATCGCATCACCCATTCACATACAAGGAAACAATACAACCAATAAGAAACAATACACCAAACAATTTCAACAGAAGAAAACAGCAGCACGAAACTAATCTACATGTTACAACGAACACGTGAGCACGAGAATCACTAAAATCGGAGTTAAAACGCAAAAGATATGGCTTTTCTAAGGTTCAGGGACTTGCTGGCAAAGTTTTAAAAGTTCCAGGGGCTTAACTGTGAAAAACCAGGGGCTAAAACATAATTTTGTATAAAAACTCGAGGGCTTACGGGTAAAAAGACCAAAACAGGACCTCGGGCACAATTTTAAATCTTGCAGGGGCTTAAACAGAAGAAAAAGGACCTAAACGTAATTATTTTTGAACTAACTTGGACCGCGGGTTGATTTTTAAAAACTACAGGGGCTCTTTAGCAAAATCGTCACGCTGACCGGTACGCTCGGGTTTGACTCGAACGCTTGGGCTGACGTGGACCGTTGGATCGCGATCGGATGGCTTAAAACAGATCGGCCGAGGGGGGTATCGCCGGCGACGGCCGGGACGGCGGCGCCGCTCGATCCCGCGGCGGAACATCGTCGGAGCAAACGCGTTTCGACGCTACGACGCGCGGATTACGACGGGACTTGGTCCTACGGACTCGTGAGGCAATGACGAGTCTATCCAGGGTGATCTTGACAACAGACGCGCGACGGAGACGACGACCGACGGCGGCGGCGCCATGGCCGGATCGGTAGAGCTTCGGGCGGCGACGAACTCGACGCTACGACCTTCTACGAACTACAATGACTACACAGGAAGGACGAGGAGATGATGGCGAACTCACCAGGGGTGAACTCGACGAAGACCGACCGGCGACGGCGACGAACGACGGCGAACCGACGCGGCGGCGGATCTTGAGCAGCGGCGCTAGGGTTTGCGGGCTCGCGGCTTGATTGGATTTCGATGGGGAAACAGCAGGGCGGCGAGCGCTTAAGTAGGCCGGAGATCAAGGCCTCGGCAGGCATACGGCGGCGGGAATCGGAGTCGGAGGCGGCGGCGGCTTCGGGACGAACTCGGAGCAGAGTCCGAGCCGGGGACAAAGGTGCTGACAGGTGGGGTCCACCTGTCGGCGAGAGGAAGAGAGAGAGCGACGGGGAAGAAGTGGGACGGGCCGAAGTTGGGCCGGAAGCGGAGAAGGCCCGGCCGAGGAAAAAGGATTCAGCCCGGGGAGAAAGGAAAACATGCCGGGGAGAAAAAGCGAGCGGGAGAGGAATTCAGGGGGCAAACTTGGACTGGGCCAAGAGTTCGAGGGGCAAAAACGAACTCGGCTGTTTTAAACTTTTCTAAAACTCAAACAAAAGCAAATCAAATTCGAATTTAAACAGAATTTAAATTCCAACTTGATTTACTAGCAACCAAAAATATGTGCAACAGCATGAATGCAACAAAAACTTATTTTGACTAAAATAATTATTTAATGTGATATTTAAATTGATAAAAAGGATAGAAATTCCAATTAATTCCTAGAAAATTTATTTAAGCCTTAATAAATCCTAGAAAAATTCATAGGGTTGCTACAATTTAAATGTGATGAATTTTAGGGTGTTACATAAGCCAATGGACGTGCACCACCCACAGCCCCCAGCTAGGCCAACGCGTGCTGCGTGCACCATGCATGGCCAGTGTTCATGCAACCCGGCCAGCGAGCAGGAGCGCAAAAATAAGGGAAAATTGGTTCTGTAGCATCGAAAGATCGCGACACCCGGAAAATACCATTAAAAGATGCCGCCCCCGTAAAATACTACCGAAAGATGGAAACGTTACCTGAAAATAGCACTATCACCCTAGACAACGCAGCGAATAACAAAGTAGCTTGTGACCTTTTGCAAGAAAGTGGAAAGGCTGACATGTTGTTTGGTGGTGAACATCTTCTCATTAGGTGCTGTGCCCATATATTGAATATTCTTGTTCAAGATAGTATGAGTATTGCCAGTGATGCAATAGAATTGATAAGAGATTTGTTTAGGCATATCAATTCATCAGCATCGCGAATCCAGGCTTTCAATGAGATTGCTGAAAGGGAAGGTCTTAACAGAAAGGCCGGTTTAGTGCTTGATGTTCCGAACCGTTGGAACTCAACACATTCCATGATCGTTGAGGTGGTAGAACACAAGACTGTCCTGAGGCGATATGTCAACTCAGAGATACAACTATTTCCAACTGATGATGAATTGAGTAAAATTGAGACTATCGGTGGGTTTCTTGGAGTTTTTGAAGAAGCTACAAAGGCATTCTCAGCTGATAGATCTCCTACATCTCATATGTTTCTGCACCACGTGCTTTGCATACAACAAACTTTAAGAAGTCCAGATTGGCATAAGGATCAGGTTGTAAAAGATTTGGCTAGGGCAATGGACAAAAAATTTGATAAGTATTGGGATCTCAATTACAACATGGTACTGGTTATTGCTAGTATACTGGATCCTAGAAGAAAGGAATTTTTTCTACTCTTCTTTTATGAGAAGGTGTGTGAGAATCTTATTGACACTGATTTGAGTAGAAACTTGGCAAAACAATGGCTGGAAAAGTACTTCAGAAAGTATGAAGAGGTTGTCAGAAGCAATGATACAAATGCAATATCTCAGCCTAGTGTGTCTACGAGCATGGTGAACCGTTCACCAGTGCTAGTGCTTGGAAAAAGAAGACTTGAACAAGAGATTGCTCAGTTTATGTCACAAAGGAGACGTACTCAGATTGAAAAGTCAGAGCTTGATGCCTATCTTGAAGAAGAATCAGTGAGAGCAGATGAAAATTTTGAAATTCTGACTTGGTGGAAAACAAATTCAAACAAGTACCTTGTGCTGTCAGCTATGGCACGAGACTTTCTAGCAATTCCACTCAGCACGGTTTCATTGGAATCTGCATTCAGCTTGGGCGGTCGAATTCTTAGTGATAATCGGAGCTCGATGACGCCACAAACTCTCGAAGCCCTAGCTTGCTGCAAAGATTGGATGTACAAGTACCCATGTAATCTGTATCCTTGTAGTTTAATTGGTTGTTTTGTTCAGCCATATCTTTGCATCTGCACTCATCTGACATAATTATCTTTCTCTGTGTGCTGTACAGGAGGGAGTTAGGAGAAGCTCAAATGGCTCCTGAAGGTACACAGCTAATATCCTACTGAATATCTTTGCATTTAGTAGTCAAGCCTAAGTAGATCATTACCACAAGAGCTTTGATGCAATGGTAAATGGGTTAGTTATGAGGCTGTTGCTATCAGATATGCTGCTGTTTATTATATAAGGAGAGTACCCGATCTGAGCCTAGAACTATACTAGCTTGTGTTGTGTGTTGTTCTAAGGTTATTACTCACATAGGTTGTTTAATGTTCTGGTTCTGAGTTGCAATTTCACACATCTTGGTAGAATTATATATCCCTTGGAAGAAATATTCGTCTATAAATGTGTTGCATTATGGTGTCGAAAAGAGTGAGATTTCAAAACTTGAAAGGCCGATGCATTATTTTATTCATCCAACTATGATTGCTCTTCTTGTCGCCAATACTGTGACTGCTCTGTTTGATGGTTCTACGTAATCACTGTAAAACTGTCAAATTAATATAATCCCCCCTTTTATATTGCATCTTAATGTCTTGTTTTCTAGAAGAGATTTTTGTATGACTCTTGTTCAAACACGCTGACCTTGTTGATTGTATCTGCAGGCATTGTACACAGCTTCTATTCTACCGAAACTGCCATGGTCCGACGTGATCTTGTGCTGAAAGTTTTGAGCATTTTCGTTTGAAACTCATATGAGTATCGTATCATTTTTGGCATATTCAGTGTATTAAACGCAGTATGTTCTTATATTGGAAGTTTATTTATTCAATTGTGTTATCGGGGAGGTCACTAAATAGCTCCCAAATGATGTAATTAACTCTCCGTTAGTCCAGCTTGATTTATCGATGCATGTTGTGTGTGTCAATCCGTAGGTAATTGATTTGTTTGATTTCCGTCTCCGCAAGCGACGTCGATTTGCCTCCTGCTTCAGCATGCAAGCACCCGTTGTGACCCATGGGTTTTGGACTGGGTTAAACCCTTCCGCAATGGGGCGGGGCGGGTGGGGTTGAGAACGTAATCAAATAGGTTGGGTCGGGGCGGGTGGGAAGCTGATTAATTACGGGTTGGGTTGGGTAGCTGGGAGGGTTCCCACCCATTAGCAGGCCTATGGGAGATCGACGACGACATGATCGGGGCATGGGGCGCTGAGTGGCGTGGAGTGGGAGGCGGCATATCTCTTGGAGGGCCAGCAACAATTTCCACCCGAGGATCAATGCCGCGGCTGTAGCCGCTCGCCGCTCCAAGCTCTGCCACTCGGAGGTGCTCTGTACGAACTCGCTTCCCAAGCTCGACCTCTCCCGCGGACTTGGTCCAGGTGCATGGAGGTGGGAGATGACGAGTGGGTCCCACCATTACAGAAAGAGAGAAGAAAAGAAAAGGCAAAGCGGCGTCGGGTGAGATAAGGATAGGGACAAGGTAGTCATTTCCCTTGGCCGATCCACGCTGTCATGGTGATTTGGCTCGCCACATCAGCGAAAGTGGTAAAATCGTAGACTAATTCTCTTTTGAATGACAAATATGTGGGAATGTCAATAAGAGTGGTTGCTCAAGTAGCGCCATCGGTAACGATGCCAAATAATTAAAATATCCCCCACTTTTTTACTAGGCTGAAAATAAGGTCGGATCGAGTCCTCGAAATGGCTGGTGCCGACGATGTTCACGAGAACCTCTGCATCACGGTGAGCGGTGGGTTGAGATCATTGCCAATGATAGCGATGTTGAGAGGCAACGAAAATCTCCATGTCCACGTTGCAGTGCGATGGTTGAATAGTTGGGAGAGATCTGGAGTGACTGGTTCCCTAAAATCATAAAACATAATTTCATAAAGCATAAAACATAACACGATAAAAATAAAATGCCATAATATAAAAAAATTGAGAGCTAACATTTGAATCAACATATTTGAGTCAGATTCATCGAGCCATCTTGGTCTAGAAAATCATACATATGGATGTTTTTATGTGTATTCACAATATTTGTGATTCAACAAAATGAATGTGTTCTTATAGCAGAGAAAGTTATTATAATTAAAATAATATATTACAGCAAATTATACCAACTAGAAAATAGTCTTATCCTACTACACTAATATAACACATGCTATGAAACACTAGATCCTAAAATTTTAAATAATATATTGCCATAAATCTAGTTTTTACTGTACAATTTTATTTATTAAAAATTGGTTACTAACATTTCAAATAATGTATCGCAACAAATTATCCCAATTAAAAATATAATATTATCTTACTATAGTATTATAAAACTTGCTATAAAATATTTCAAATTATATAATGGAGCCAAAAAATCAGATTAATAGATATTTTATAGCAAAAAATCACATTGATGTTACGAATATAGGATTAGACCCATGCAATACCTTTATCATTTGGCCTTGATTCATTCTCAAGTAATAAAGTATAGTGAACCATACTGAGTTTTGAAGAAACGATCAACTGAAGAAAAAAATCTAGAAACTAAATAGAATTTTAAATGAGAAAATTTCAAAAGTATAGTACACAATATTTATAACATACATATTGACTTCTAGTTTTGTATCTAAAATGTCCATTTCTAAATTTTAATGATTGTATTATGATCATGTAAATAAAATATTTTTTTATAATGATTCACAAAATCATGAGGAACACAATAATTTAATTTGTTAAAGAATTTGTAGTTTAAGAATATCACAATGATTTATATATAAAATTGATTAAGTATAAAAATATGTTTATACCTTACATACGACCAATCTTCAAACTCTAGTTCCTATAGTCTCTGCATGTTCACATTGGAAGACAATGGTTGGAAGCTTTCGTACCAAGAGGAATTCGAAGAAATTTGGAGCGACAACAACTATAAGAAGACCTGGCTCTCCAAGGAGGTCCCCGAGATGGTGCTAGTGTGTCCCTTAAACCCGGACTGGTCTACTTTGCCATGGAGTGGCACATCTTCTGTGTTTATGTTCCTCAGCACAAGGTTATCGAGTTTGGAGAAGAGCAACATGAGTTGGTGAGCCTATCATGGCCGACACATGTTGTGATAATGAAGAGCGCTTGCATGTGAACTTTTGCATATATAAGGAAAGGGGAATATACTATGAAGTGATAAGGAGAGCATGCTAACATAACACTTCCTAGCAATTTGTTGTGGAGGCTGCTAACATAACACTTCCTAGCAATTTGTTGTGGAGGCTGCTAACATAAGCAAACAAATGGTTGCACACTGATAGTCATCATTTGTCAATAAAAGATAAATCTTCAGCATATTCAATTATCAACTTGAGGAGGGTTTGGTGAATGTTCATATGAAGTTCATAATTCTTAGGAGTACATAATTTATTATATTGAACCAGAGAATTCTTCTATAAGGGCAAGTTTGTACCCAAAATTAAATGAGACATGGCAATGAAACGGAAATTTGTCATAATATTGTGCTAACTTGTTATTTGTCACCGGAGTTGCCTCTCAAGAAGGAAAAGGCCAACCTAGATGACGAAGCATATCCTTATGCAATGTTCTGCAGCAACCGGGCCACAACTTTGAAGAGAAAGAAGGACTTTGGACCGTGTCACATTTGTCTCATGAAAAAAGGAATTGTGAAACAAGTGAAGAAAATAGGGGTTAGTTCTCCACTCCTCTTTTAGTTATATTTAATTATTTGGTTTCTTAGATTAGATGGTACTGAATATTTAATTGCTATCCGTCTACAGATGGAAGACCACTGTTCCAAAGACCACAGCACCCATGGTTTTCTGTGTGAGAAAATTGTTCCAAAGACCACGACACCCATGGTTTTCTGTGTGAGAAAACTGGCTGTTTCGTCCGAGCAAAGACACTTGGAGAGATTGGCTTGCACCACCACTACTTCCAGGGACACAGTTCTAGGGGTCCATTTTTCTTTGCCATGCAGTTTTTCTTTTCACTAGCTAATGTAGGCTAATTTCATCAAGTATTATGTTACTTTAGGTTGGTGGCGTGTCTACATGGAGGAGGACAAGCACTCAAGCAGCCATTAGTTGCTGTGACGGAGTAAACACTACTAGAAAAACCCCATTTAGCACCGGATTTCCAACCGGTGCTACCTTTCTGGTGCTAAATGGTGGGCACCTTTAGCACTGGGTCAAATAACCGGTGCTAAAGGTGCCCACCCGCCAAAAAAATATCTTTGGACCTCTTGGCTCGCGCGTACAATCTTTTTCATCTCTCACGTACGTAACATATGTGACCGAGTAGAAGATGCTTTCCTTTTGAAGTAACGTGTGACACCCCTTTAGCACCGGTTCGTATTTAACAACCGGTGCTAAAAGGCCTTTGCAGACGGGTGGTATTACGACCCGGTGCTAAAGGTTCGGGGACCCTTTAGCACCAGTTGGTAACAATAACTCCCTCATGAAGAAGCAGTCTTCATAGTGAGTGTGTGGTGGCAACCAGGTCCACTTATCATCCCCTGCCCTTGCAAACGAAAGCTGCAAATGTGGGTTGTGGATGAGCACCACGAAGTAGTCTCCCATGGATGGATCCGAAGACAGAAAGGACTTAGGCCAGTCTCATTGTGAGTTTTATGGACAATAAATTGACTGACATGTCAGCATTTTTGATGATGTGGCACTATATTAATGAAGAGAGAAGTGAAATGAGTTTCATGAAACTCCATGTACAAAGTTACCTAGACAGCTCGTGTCTTGCATGTGACCTAGGAAACAATAATTGATGAAACTATGCATTGAAAGGGAGGTGTTTCATCCTAACACTTTTAGATGATGTGTCACTCTAGATAATTGTATCCATGAAACTTCCATTGAGACAGGCCTTATAGAACCTCAGCTCGCTGAGAGGAAATATTGAAGGTATGTCTGAAATCACATGTTCTTTAGTGTACCACCAATACTCATAATTGGACACAGCGCCTTTGTCATCGAAGACCGGCTTCACTTGCTGGATAGTTGTGACTGATGGCAAGGCAATCTGCTCACTGGTGATGGGGTTGACTAGGTGAAGTTCAGACCTCTCATCAGAAGTGATGATCCAGCCATATGAGCAGCCGTCGGCCGATGAAATACCTAGTACGTTGAGGCGGGTCTGGGAGAGCCAATGTGTAAGCCTTCTTCTCCACAATGCTATAGAGATCCGCTTCCCTCGCATCGATGGATTCAGAGGTGTACAGGAGGCACGGTGTCTGCTGCAGCCTGCAATTTCCAGTGGTGTATGCGGCGCGCCACGAGGAGCAGACTGATCCTGCACGCACAAGGTCAAGGACCTCAAGGGTAGCAAAGATACGCCGCAGGATGTCCTGTGGCAGCTCTGGCGACTTCTCCATCAGCATAAGGGCATATACAACATTTATACAGTCTTTTTGTTACTATTTATGCAAAATGAGCTGATGTGGTCATCATTTGATGAAAAAAGATAGTGTTGCTGTCTACTATCTTGTCTACTGCTTTGGCTCATGCTCTCATATAAAACAACGGTAACCGGAGTGCGTATTAATTGTCATATAGACAGCTCAATAGACAGCCCATAGTGTGTGTTAAATAGACAACAGCTATCTAAACTGTTGTACATGTCATAAGATAGAGAGATTACTGACCAAACCGTGGATAAAAATCCAAACTTTCTAAGATGAACCTCAAAACTTCAGATCTCCAATGCTGAAATCGTTGAACCGAAGACCACACCA
Source organism: Echinochloa phyllopogon (assembly GCA_033239725.1). Taxonomy (NCBI): domain Eukaryota; kingdom Viridiplantae; phylum Streptophyta; class Magnoliopsida; order Poales; family Poaceae; genus Echinochloa; species Echinochloa phyllopogon. The sequence goes on along the minus strand of BTCW01000008.1, from coordinate 31,915,132 downwards.
GAACTTTCTGGTTGATGTGCAGCGTGAGGATGCATCGAGGTGAACTTGTACACCAGAAACCGCTCCGTATCCGAGTAGGCTCCCGGATGATCATATCCAAAGCTGTTTTTTGAATCGTCTACGAATCCGATTAGAAGTTTTAGAACCCGAATCGGTCTCTCGCGGAATTGGACAATCGGCTAAAAAATTCCAAATCGATCTCTCGCGGAATTGGGCAATTGCCTAAAAATTCCAACATCCGGCTCCGGATAGACCTCAGATCTTGCCATAAAACATTTTCTCGGCCAGCTAACAACGGATGCGAAGGATTAGCTGACTAGCAGGGCCCGGCAGGTGCCTGGTGATGAGCAACAGCAGACAGGCCACGACGTGAGGTGCATTGCCGGCGAGCCCTGACGGTGGACGAGGGCCCTGCCTGAATGAACTCGGTCGAAAATATTTATTTATTTATTTGTAGATCAACAAATATTTATTTGTTGGAATGATTTATAATTTGTAAGAGAGAGAGAGAGAGAGAGAGTACATGGTAATTGGAGTTTCTTAGCACAACCCTACCAGTATAGCATCATCTCAGCTCTCACACCGGTAGGCTTAGCAGCATATATAGGACGTCCATGTAGGCATCACATTCACACAGCTCACAGTCACAAGTGACAAGCCTATTGGGATCTGGAGCAGGGAGAGGCGTCGTGGCGGCGTTTTAGTCCTCACTGAAAAATAATAAAATATTCACTGTTTATGCCATATAATAATTAACTTCCCAGCATAATAAATAAAATGTTTTGGCATTGACCTGTTCGAAGTTGGTGCCGCTGTGGTTGCTGTTCACGTCACACTGGTTCAGATAGTGTAACGGTTGATCTTTCAAAAAAAAAGAAGAAGATAGTGTAAGGTTATATTGTCGATCGATCAGAAGGTAGGAATCAAAGTATTTTTTTTGTGACCAAGGTAGGAATCAAAGTAAGGTGAAAAGAAAAGTTGAAGTGTTATAAGCGTACCTAAATAAGCAATAGAAGATATAACAAAAATGGTTGATTTGGAACAATTATTTGTACCATGTCGTTTTCGTGATTATTGATTGATATACAACATCCTCGTAATAATGTTGTTTGGTCAGAGGTTTCTTTCCTTGCACAGTACAATTGAATAAGTTAATGAAACAATATATTGCGGCCTAGCAGAATAGTGAATAGTGTTAACCATATACTATAGTTTTCGAAGATTTAACTGTCGATAATAATAAGTACTCCGTAGTTTTTTAGTGCATAACAGGGCAAAGTTGATCATAATACACCAAGCGACAGTACATATTTAAAATTGCAAGGGCATAACAGTTGGAATGTACGACAGTATATGGATATGGATAAAATATAATTGCTTACTGTGTTGTGAGGTCTTTAACTATCGGATCACAGAGAAGCCTAATTTTTCAAGTATTTACTGCAGTGAGGACTTTAACGTACTATCGGATTATATATAGAGAGAAGCCTAATTTCTCTGAATTGTTTTGTCAGATTAATTGCAATACTCGATCTAAACCTATAACACAATAACACATGCATTGATCTATTTGCAGAAGGGGATCCTTCCTAATCGGGCCAATATACAGAAGGAAAATGGTCAGATTTCAGTGTTTGATACCTTGGACGTGGTGAAGATCCATGCATGAGCCGATCGAGGTCTATACTACAGCGGCTGCATGCATGCATCATCGATCAGTATACTAAACCTGCCGCTTAATTATTAGATGATTTCAGATCGTCGGTCAACATCATCGCCAGCATCTAGCAGCCTAACATTCCCATATATATGACACCACCACCAACAGACATGACAACAACGTCTCGTCACCAGCTGAGTTGGGGGTGTGAGATTTTTGAACTGAACTACGGCAGGCAAAACGTCGATCTGAACTTTGTATTAGGTATGCAAAGGAGAGTGGCATACAAATATTTGTGAAAGATGGGAAAAGGGGAGAAAATTTGCTCTCTCTCTCTCTCTCTCTCTCTCTCTTACTCAGTCACTCACTCACTCACTCACTCATATCAACAGGTAAAAATTGCTGCCTCCGGCTTATTTGGTCGGTGGCGAGTCTTGTCTCTTGTCTCCTTCTCTCCTCCGATCCGATCCATCCTCGACAGATCGTCATCTCGTCGGCTAGCCGGCGACGTGTCACCAGCAGTCTTGTCTCATGTGTGTTACTGTGTTCTCTCTCCTCCGTCCAAAATTAGGGCACGTGCTTGACGACATGCTGGTCCATGACGTACGTACGGGAACCGGCACTATGATCTGTACGTGCCACTGTCCTCCCTCCTATATGGAGTCAATCAATCCCTAATCAACACAGCCAGGCCCATTACGTTAGGTACATTACTATATATAGGCACACAGCTTGACACTTGCAGAGCAACAGAGCATGCAGGCAAAGATGCAAGCTATGGAGGCACGGAGCGTCCCGGTAGCTGCGGCAGCGGCGACGGTCATCTTCTTCGTCTCAGGCATGGCTCTGCTGACCGCTGCGGCCGTCGTCGAGCATACCTTTGTTGTAAGCGCGCATGAGGCTCTCTAGATTCCATGGCTTTGAGGACCTCCACACCGTCCATATCCTTCCTGCATACTGTTTGTTAACCAACATGATAGCATATATGGTACCGAGTTTGATGAACGTGCAAGGCAATGCATGGCAACTAGCAAGGTGGCCCACACTATTATATTGGCTTGGGTAGCGTCCACACAAATATTTATGTTATACATTTTTATCTAAAAATAGATGCAATTAATTTTTCTAATGATGTCATTGTCATTGCTACACTACCATGCAAACTAATAAGGCCAGTCTCAGTGCAAGACCAGAAACTAGGTAACTGTGACAGATGTGTTTCATGGTGATGAAACTCCTCTCACATCCCATGAAACTTTTCACTCTCTCTCCTCTGCCACATCAGCACGTACATTTAATGCCATGAAACTCCCATAAAACCCCCACTGAGACTGGTCTAATTGTCATGGTCGCTTGTGTCATCATCAATGGCACTGGTGTTTGAGATGTTGATGATGTGACATGGGCACGTGTCAAGGCTCGATGATATGGATGCCATGGTCAAGCCATTAATTAGCTATCGGTCCAGGACAATTAGTTAGTAACATTTAACCTTTATTATGTTTTGTTCGTAGCTTTATGTAGTTGTTATACTTTGTACCACCAAGTAACCGCCGAAGCGAGATGCACACATATACTACATAACTGGTTATAAAAGCAGCAAAGGAAGGTGTACCGGTAGTGGCAGTGGCATGAAAACAAAATGGTTACCAAGAAAAGTCTATGTACCTAAGCTCTTTACTTAAGTACTTTTCTTGGTAATATCAACGGAAACTAAGACACCATTTTAATTATTTTAATTGTAATTTAGTAATTTATTATTTGTATTTTACATGGGCTTTTTATTTTATATTTTCTTCCAAATTCATATGGAGTAATACCAATTTTCTATTCTGTAATTTCAAACTAGAATATATTATACTGTCAAATTAAAGCATACATTACACTTTCATATTAAACTACTTATGAATCGTATTCAGCATACTCTTTGGATTAACTAAGCCATTAGAGTATCATAAAATCAGTGTTGTATATCACATTTTATTTATTTTTTGTTAACTTGGAAATTTCAATCCTTATTTCTCAATTTAGATATTTAATAACTCTATTCTACGCGGGATATTTACATACCTAATTTGTTTCCTAAACTCAATAGAAATCGATATATCAATTTTCATTATATTATTTCTAAATTTAGTTCTATATTAAATAATTATATCTGGCCCATACATCCTAGTAAGCTATTTGTTCCAAATTCGTATGCAAATTAATTATTAATTTTAATGTTATGAATTGTGGATGTAACCATTTATTAATCATATTTGACATGAAATATTTGGTCAATTTGTAATTTCCTTTTATTTGCTTTAAATTTAGTTATTTAGTAATTGTACTTGACATATACTCTTTATTTGGCTATTTTGGCTCCTAATTTACATACAAATTGATTACTAATGTTCTTATTTTCTAATTCTTAATATAGCAATTTACTAATCGTATTCGCTATGGACTCTCTGCTTATGCACTAATTTTATTATTATTATTAATTTCAAATCTATATATTCACATATCGTATTCATCATAGACTCTTTCATAAAGTGTTAATTTTATTTTTTTAATTATTAAATTTGTTATTTATATTAATCTTGTTTGATATATATGGTGTCTTCGAGTTTGACTTAATGTGGACCATTAGATCTTCGTAAAATCCAACAATTTATATTATATTTTTTATTAATGTGTGGATTTCTAGACCCTCTCGTCAAACATGATAGCTTGTTTTAACATAATTGTATATTAATATAATAGATAGATAAATCTGTATACAGGTGAGCCAGGTGAACATGATGCACTTGTGCAGGCAGACACTGGTGACCGTGGTGAATGGGCAGCTACCAGGGCCAGTGATAGATGTCACAGAGGGAGACTCGGTGGTTGTTCACGTGGTCAACCGGTCACCCTATGACTTGACAATCCATTGGTAAGCAGTTAGACAACCTATTCGCTTGGCTTATCAGTAGCCCGCCAATAGTATTTTTCTCTCAGCACAAATCAGCACCAGCTAGTCAGCCAGTAGTATTTTTCTCTCAGCATAAATCAACACCAGCCACCAGCCACCAGCCAGCCGAACAGGTCAAGAATATACGGCCTATTTTGAATGGGTTAAAACTAAAGTTTAGCCATGGCTAAGTTTAGACACGTGGTCAACCGGTCACCCTACGACTTGACAATCCATTGGTAAGCAGTTAGAATATACGGCCTATATGGATGGGTTAAAACTAAAGTTTAGCTAAGTTTAGACGTCTAAACTTTATTAGACTAAAATGAGTCATGGTCTATTTGGATGGGTGGTCTAATTTGTGGCTGTGGCATTAGTTGGTTTTGGAGGGTTAACAGAGTAAAGTTTATCTAGGTGGTTGGCCGGCTAATCATTAGAGTACTTTTATCCCCCTATTTGGATCTAAAGTTTAGTCCTGGATCCAAACAAGCCCGTACATACAAATTCTTATCTTGTCATGGCATTGCTCGATCCAACTAAATCCTTATCATGCATATACCATGATGCTATATGCTTTCGATCATACTTTTAATTTTATGGATCCATCTTTTTTCTGGTAACAACAATATATATATACATCGACTTTCATTTTGGACCCGTGTAGTGTCGCTGTCCGAAACAAAACCATATAAATACTACGTCCGTTCTTAAATATTTATGACAAATTATTTAGTTAAACAATAAACTAATTATTTATTCTAAACATCATATATTTAAGAACAAAGGGAGTACCTCGTACTCTCCTTTTATCTAACTAGCAAGGTGGCCCGCGTAAACAACGCGAGTAGCTAGGCTTTTTAATATTAATAACTTGATAAATTTTACTTGATAATATATTTATCTAAATTGTTTTATTTTGTATCGTTGTTGTTGTTTTTCCGTATGACCCAAACTCATTTTCTATTGTTAAACTTTATCGAACGTAATAAAATCTAAATGTATAATATAGGTAGGTAGTTTTTTTATGCTAACAACTTAGTATTTTACGTAATATGTTTTCTTACTTATATACAACATAGGTTTTGGTATTTATTCAAGTACTATAATTTTGTATTATCTTGTAGGATAAATTTATGTCACCGAGTTTTACATGTAGTAATAAATTATTTTTTATGTTTAATATTCGTGTAGAGCTTTGTTATGCCAACGCGCAAATAATCAGAACTACTACATCTATCCCTACTTTTCTGCTCATTTTTTTCTTCAAGTTTCTGTTTCTTTTCTTTTGGTTTTCTGATTCCCCACACAATGGTGAAATTGAGTACAAATTTCATATAATTTTTGTTGATGCTCGATATTAATCTAAAATCGACTTCAGCATGTCTATGTCTCCCCAATATTCACCACTTTTCTTTTTAAAAGAAATGCACAATAAATTTGCTACCCGCTTATGGATGAGCAGACAACACATCCTTATAGAGAAAAAATTGATGTTGTCGTTGACTGCACCTCGGCGGGCAAGAATTGTAAATTACGGGACATACTTGTTTCTTTAGTTTACTGAATATAGTTGCCTTATGTTCCTTGTTTTTTATTACATAGCAACTTCAGCAACTATTCACTTCACTGCTGGCACAAAGTTCTTCTCTTCCATCTTTATCTTCTCTAAACCCTCTTTCTTGAATCCAAATTGCGCACAACATAATTGTAGTTAGATTCCATACCTCGGCAGCGAGAATAATTCTCAGTTTTTGTACCTTCTTTATTAACGTGATGCCACTGCAAATTAGATTATTTAATGCCACACCCGTGTTGATGCTATGCTGTTTTTTTTTGTTATAGTTATATGACTTGGTTGTTGGTTCTATATTGACTCTTCAATAATCTGGACCGTTAGATCCTCATAAAATTCAACGGCGCCATATATTTTTTTCTTTTTAAAGTAATTTCTAACCCTCTTTACGAATATGTGGCGCTAAGATAATTTCTACCTAATTATAAAGTACGTCATAATTTTGTGATCCCCTACAATTTATTAAAGTCAACCCACCGTCTTTTGATAAGTTGTAATTTTTTAACCCACGATGTTTCATCTAATCAATCCGCCATACCTCGTCTGCACTCGCCATCCTGTGGCATAACACCCACCCTTCGTCTTCTCGCACTGCTTGCAACCCCGTCGTCGACTCGTCGTTATTCCCGAGCACGGCGTCTACCGAGGATGTCTCATTTGTCATTTTCCTCATCAGATGCAAGAATCTACGACATCCATAGCTCATGTACGCCTTCGCTCACAATATCCCCTTCACCCATAGCAATACATGAACATTAATCAACCCGTAGTACCTCGTCTTCTCTCACCGTCCCGCACTGCTGCACGCACCCACTTCGTCTTCTCACGTCGCTCGCAATACCTCGTCTCACTTCGTCGTCCTACACCACCAGACGTACCTCCTCATCTTCTCGCTTCGCTCGTCCGTCATTGATCCACTGTCGTTCCCAAGCATAGCGTACACTGATGATCTCTTCTTTGTTGTGCTATGTTGAATCGGTAGCGTCAATGGCTCTCATGCATCTTTGATCACGAAGTTTCCTTCACTTGTAGCAATGTATGTGCATATTTGCTGGTAGATACAAAGATTGTAGACTTAAAGGTCGAGAAAACACTCTGTAGGGCAAAATTTGACACCGAGTTCTCTGTTTATTTTTATTTATTATCTACTCCTTATGTTCCTTTTTATAGTTCGTCCTGGGTCCCATAACTTTTGCCGATTTGTAGGTCCATATGTTTTTAGGTCTCTGAAAGTTTGAATCCTTACAGGCTTCTTAATTAAAGTCTGAAATTCGTATTGCATCTGTATCTTTTGGTTTTCTGTTCATAGCTATACTATGAAGTTCTGACTCGTTTAGTTCAATTCTTTTTTGTTTTCCTAAAATGCCCTTGCTCCCTCTACAACTTCGCCCGAAAGCCCCGTCACTGCTGTCACCCTCCCCTCACCCAAATCGTTGTCGTAGTCGCGCAGCTCTGCCTCTTGCCGTGTCCCCAACCCAGATTCGATTTGATCCGTAGTTAGGGCCGTGCAAGTGCCCATATATATGGGGAAGGTGGGCCGGCAGTTCGCCGCCATCCCTGGGCTCATGGAGGGACGAGCTGCGCCAGACTACACGCCGCCGCCGAGGGCGCTTGTGCTGCTCGCGCCGCTCGTTGTAGGGACCTTGTCGGGCTGCTGATGATTTTTCGTGTTGACTCTGGAGCTTCTATCCATAGCCTTTCAAATTGCTTGCTAGCTAGCGTGCGTGTCAGGGCAGGGTGGAACATGTGCTTGTATAGCTGGATGGGTTTTCATTCTAAAATTAATATAAGGTGTATAATTGTCCTTTTGCTGGTTTTGTTAATCTGATCAAAAATGGCTGGAGCGAACTATAAAACGGAACATAGGGAGTATTTATTAATGAAATTTGGTCTAGACTCACTGGGTTAACGTGGATCGTTAGATCTTCATACAATCTAACGGCGTATATTTGTCTCTTATGAATTATTAATAAAATAATATGGACCATTAGATCTTCATAAAATCAGACGGTATATATTCTTCTCTTTTTTGGATTAACAATATAGACCGTTAGATCTTCATAAAATCCGACGGCATATATTCTTCTCTTTTTTAGATTAACGTGAGAATTTTTTGACCATCTCGGCGAACGTGGTGGCTCTTTTTAACACTATTGTATTAATATAATATAATAGATTTCTCAACTTCATTCATTCATTTCAAGGGGCCGTGGAAGAGGGCCACGTCTTGGATGTGCAGCCCGGCAGGACCTACCTGCTACGGTTCATCAACACCGTGCTGGTATCCGAGTACTACATCAAGATCGCCGGGCACGGGTTCACGGTGGTCGCCGCCGACGGGAACTACGTCAACCCATACACCACAGATGTCATCGCGATCGCGCCCGGGCAGACGGTGGACGCCCTCCTCGTCGCCGACGCGTGCCCCGGGACCGGGAGTTACTACATGGTCGCCATGGTCAGCCAGCCAACGCTCATCGTGCCCCCGTTCCCAGTGACCATGAAAAAAGGTATTGTTCGGTATCCATCCGCTGGCGGTGCGCGGCAGCCAATGGCGCCCGCGATGCCGGGCACGCATGACACAGACACCTCCTTCCACTTCCACTTCCACGGCAACCTGACCGGCCTCCGGCGCCCCCCGGTGCCGGCGCGCGCCGACGAGCGCCTGCTCGTCACGCTCTCTGTGGGCTCCATGTGCCGGCGGCAGGGCCAGGCGTCGTGCGCGAGGACGAACGTCGAGACCATCATCGTGGTGAACATGAACAACGTCTCGTTCCAGCTCCCCGGCGGCGCAACGTCGCTCTTGGAGGCGCACTACGGCGGCGCCGGCCGGAGCAGTATCGGCGCCATGGGGCTGGAGACGCTGCCGGACAGGCCGCCGGTGGCGTTCAACTTCACCGACCCCGCGTTGGTGCAGCGCGGGCCCAGGGAGGAGTGGCTGGAGCCGACAAGGAAGGCGGCAACGGCGCGGCGGTTCCGGCACGGCGCCGTCGTAGAGGTGGTGTTCCAGAACACGGCGGTGATGCAGACCGACTCCAACCCGATGCACCTGCACGGGCACGACATGTTTGTCCTTGCGCAGGGGCTCGGCAACTACGACCAGGCCAGGGATGTGGCACGGTACAACCTGGTTAATCCGCCGGTGAGGAACACGGTGCTTGTCCCCAGTCTTGGCTGGACTGCCGTCCGTTTCGTTGCAGACAATCCAGGTCTCTGATCTCTATTTTTTTTGTATTAGGATTCGTAGTTTTTTGTTTGTTTTTCATCACACCTCCACTCCATATGTGTCACTTAAGATTTTTTTAGTTAAAATCTTAGCTTTAGCTATGTGTTCGAAGTGAAAATAGATATGTATCCAAGTTTACTTTTGTTATTTTAATTAATAAATACATTGGAGCTGAAACTATTAGTCAAATTTAAATTTGAAGACAATATCAATGTCAAAACGCCAATTATTTTGATTAGAGGGATTGAAAAATTATGCAGGCACATGTAAATTCTTCTACTTTCATTTTAGCGTGATAGATAGACTTGAATGTACACTAACTGGTTTAATTTTGGTGTCCCAACTTTCAATACTGTCTAGTTTTGGCTCCTGAGCCAAATGTTTAAGGGTTGACGTGGCAGCGTTTTCTCAATGTAGATGAGAGGAAAATATTTAAATAAGGGAAAAAACTCAAAAATCTCACAGGATTTCAGGAAAAAAGTCATGCATGAACATAAATTTGTATACAAGAAGTCCCACAAAAACAGTTGGATATCAAAGGAACAAATTCTACAATCTTCAAAATAAAAGATTCAATAAATCATTGTTTTTAGATTCATTAAGTCTTGTATTTGAAGATTGTAGAACTTGTTTCGTGAGTTGTACTGTTGTAGTTCTTTGAAGTCTTTTTTTATTCGTTGAAGAATTTAGATTTATTCAGGTTTGCCCACATTCAAAATTTTATATTTTTATCTGATTTAAAAAATGCAGCCATGTAAGAGTTGTAGGCTAAAAACCACTTTGTAGTGGTAGTAAAAGTTGTCCGTGCGTAGGCTAAGTTAGACGGTGTACGTTGGAGTTGGAGGCTAAAATTAGATAAATTGAAGAGTTTATGGACGAAATATGGACTTTAATTTCTCCTTTATACAAAGAAAAGTTATCATTCGTAGAAAAGTTCTCCTTGGAGCGAGGATGCTATGAAAACTCCGTAGAGGATACACATCGATTCTTTTTCTTAGTTTTCATGTCGGTATGTTGACATATCAAAAGAACTTGAAGTTTGTGCTTCATCTCTATGGCTTTCTTTGCATATTAGCTCGTAATAGTATAAATATACAATAAAAAAATCTAACATATCGATCGATCTTTTCTGTGTTTTGTAGTCGTGTGGTTTCTGCATTGCCACTATTTATTCCACGTGTCAGTAGGCATGGCAACGGTGTTCATTGTAGAGGATGGGAATACGGTGGACACATCCCTCACTCCGCCACCTGCAAATTTTCCAAAGTGTACGTTATGGTTCGCGAACACAGCGAATATCGTACAAACAGTTATAAATTGGTTGTAGTTTCGACTTCATTCGACGACTTGTTTTTTTCTAGTCTTGGCCGGGGGCAGCTACTCCGATCCCATAGGGGTGGATGTCGAGCGAGCTCGGCTCGTTTTGGCTCGGCTCGTTAGCCAAACGAGCCAGCTCGGCTCGGCTCGTTAAGAAAACGAGCAAAAATTTTAGCTCGGCTCGGCTCATTAAGCTCGCGAGCTGGCTCGCTCGCGAGCTAGAGTTAAATTTAAAATTGTCACAATAATATATATAATATAAAAAATTATAATATTTATATGATCTTAATACCTTCAAAATCTACTGTCATACTATAATAATAAAATATAATCATAACATCATTAAAACTACGTATATAGTATATATATTATTATTAATTAATAATTTGCTCATTAGTCTATTAGGTTTTCTAGCTCGTTTGGCTCGCAAGCAGCTCGCGAGCCAGCTCGAACTCGCTCGTTATACTAACGAGCAAAAATTCATGCTCCGCTCGTTAGAAATATGCACCGAGCCGAGTCGAGCTGAGCCGAGCCGACTGCGATCCGAGCGAGCTAACGAGCTTCGAGCATTTTGTCCAGCCCTACAATCCCATAATAAAATGCTACCGTCCGCATGTTTTGGAACCCACTAATCGAGTGCTCTGGTTGCTAATCACGATATCCGTGAGGCCGAAACTTTATATGAATATATCTCCTATGTTCGAGCCACTCCATTGGTCACCTATTTGCAAACGTGGATCTATATTAAAGTACTAGTACCATAAGTATGAACGTGTTGTGAGCATGTGAATATATATACAGCTTTATGTCCACGTATAACTGTTGAACGCTCATTTCTATGAGTTGGGAATGGAAATAAGTATCCATGCATGTATACTCCTTTTTACGAAGATGTCCAGACTCTGGATAGTGTATTACTCCTCCCTATCAAAATATTTTTCATTGTTGACTTTTCCTTACAACATTTAACCACTCGTCCTATTTAAAAATTTATTACAAATTTATAGAAAGATAAGTTATATTTAAAATATTTTTCATAACAAAGAAAGCGAGAAATAAAATAAATAATAACTTCATAATTTGTCAAGCATCATGATCAAAATCAACAACGTTCCTGAACTCTATCGGGAAAGGGGCGGTGATTGAATTCCCCGGCGGGGCTCCGAACTTCGGTGGTGTCTTTTGGTCCCATCTACGATTTGCACTCCAACACAACTAGTACATTTGTTTTAAAATATAGGTCATTTTGATTTTTCTAGATTCGTAGTTTTTGGTATGTATTTAGGTATATATCGTGTCTAGATTCATAACAAAAGCTAGAAAAGCCAAAACAACCTACATTTTAAAACTTAGGGAGTAATATACACACTCTTCTCAGTGGAAAAACCCTAACCTTATCCCGTAGTGAAGTGACCCCATTCCCCTCTCCCATAGGCGGCCACCGCTCGTAGTGGCCATATTGCACACAAACATGGCGGCAAGGTGACAGCGACAGCATACAGGAGCGAGAAGGCTTCGGTGAGGGCGAGGCGCAAGCCGTCACCATCCACTTGTATACGGTGGACAACCCCACAACATCTATGGCAAATAGGTAGCCGGCGGTCAGCCTAGTTTGTTTTTGAAAATTACTGCTACTGGTTTCTCGATCTGTGAATATCAACTCTCAAGATGTGTCTTTGTCTGCATTATGCCTTTGTTTTTTTTTTTGCATCGGGTTCTTTACCAAAATTCTATCGGATTCGCTATATCACACATGTTCCTCCTCCTCATGCAGTCATACTCCAATTTTTCTCTTGCCATCTCATCCCCTTCTCCAACTTCGGCCAGCTTTTTAGGATTCGGGGTTGGGGGGTTTACCTTTGTCCTGCGGGCCTAGAGAGAGCCTTGGGGCAGCTCACTGGCCAGCAGTAGTGGTGACGGTCGAGATGGCGGGAGACCCCTTGCGTAGTGGAGGCAGCGGGGGCGTCGAGATCCAATCCATTAGCGTCGGCAGTGGGGGAAGGCAGCAGGGGCACCGCCGGAGCTGGTGGCAGTGGGGGCGAGATACCCGACCTGCAACAGGATAAGTTGCATGGGAAGAAGATGAGGGGGAGAATGGATTCATCAAGGATGTCTGATTTTAATCTAAATGGCTAGAAGAGGTCCCCTAACACCTGAGTATTCCCTAGACATCCCCAATTCTATTTACATCCTAACATAGACAGCAAAAATCATGTATGATGTACTGACTAACATTTCAATCGGTAATTTCAAATTATCTTGCATGGTTATCAACAAGTAACTTGAGAATTCTTTTGTTCTTGGTCATTTTTTTGTTGGGATAAGCTTGCATAAGAGGGGTAAATTTGGCTCAAAATAGTTATTATTGGACGTCCCAAGAAAATTTTTACGTAAACTTGGTCGATTGGACATCCTTTGAAGTAGTGGTTTTTTACTTCCATTGCCAATACTATTTATTGGGCATTTATTAGACACTCTTGAAGGCGCTCTAAGAGGATACTAGTAAATAGAGAAGATGGGAAGGGTTTGGAAAGCTAAACCCTTAACTTTTTGTCTAAAGATCGATGTCCAATCGGCCAAATGTAACTTACCGAGTATTTCCCCACTTCATTTTTTTTCCTACTCTCACTCTTCACTTTTACATCTTTATGAGGGTTGCCAAATCTTCTTCATCTCAGTCTCAGCATATGAAGTTTCTCTATGAACTCCTAGGATCAATATAGTCTGTGGGTTCAGGGATTAGGCATCTACAAGACTAATTCCATCTTCGAGCTTACAGGGAAGGTTATCCAGAAAGATCGATACAATGGTGACGGCGGTTGTGCTAGGAGTGGAGATAACAAACAGGTTCATCTTTGTTCCGATCTTTTTCTTTAAAATTGATTTATTCATATTTAATATATTTTTCTCTGTGGTTTAAGACACAACTTCAAACGATCCTAGCTAGACAAGCTAACCTTAATTTATAAGAAAAAACTAAGTTTAATTAGAGAAATTATTTCAAAACGAGCCACTGAACCAGGGCTTTTTATGAGCCTACTAGTTGTTGGCCAAGTGTTTTTTTCAACATGAATGGCCAAGTGTTTTTTTTCCTAAATGGCCAAGTGTTGTTGTCCTTTCTTCAAATTTTTTCTCAAGTCTACAAAGCTAGGATTTCCGTTTTGTAGTCTTGACTCTCTTTTTTTTTGTAGTTTGGACATGATATCGTGGGCGTTAACATCCTCGATCTCTCGTCTATAATTTTGTTGCTATATCATTTAGGTTGTGCTCAAGGGAGTAGCAGCAGTCCTTGAAGGCATCCATGGTGCTTCTGAAGAGAGACACCTGTACTTCCACGCCGCCGTCGCCGTGGGGCGCCGGCGGCAAGATGTAGACGGCGCCGTCCACCGGGGAGTAGCACGGCATGAAGAAGAACTGCCGGCCGCCGCCGAAGTCGACGTCGTAGAAGGGAACCCTCCGCAGGCAGTACACCTCGACGTCCGGCGACGGCGATCCCCGCGCCGCGCCGGTGATCGGCTCCAGCCGCTCCTCCTCCACGGCGCCGGAGCTCGCGAAGTCGACGAACGACCTGAAGTAGGCGTCGCCAGCGCGGGACACCTTCCGGCGGATGAGCTCCGCCGCGTGCCCGAGCGGGCTCGCCACGAGCTCCCCCGCCGCGGCGGCCGGGTGCGCCCACAGCACCACGTTGCCGGTGTACCCCTCCGGCACCGCGGGCCCCGTCATCCTTGCCCGCCCGTTCACCGCGATGTGCAGCCTCGTGACGGTGGTCTCCTCGCCGGCGCTGGCGCCGGCGCCGCCGAGCCCTCGCGCTATGGTCACGCACCGCCAGAGGTGCGCCGCCACGCAGCGCGTCGTGGTGTGCGGACGAGGCGCGCCGGCGGATGCCATCGACACGAGCTCCGAGATGAACGCCGCGCACCCTGTGTGTCACCACCACCGCGTCGTCTCCGGCGCCGGCGTCGTCGTCGTCGTCGTCGTTGTTCTGATCGGCGTCTCGGGGCTGGAACTCGGCGCGACGGTGGTCGAACTCGATCCGCGGCGGGTCGCGGGGGACGAAGAAGGACACCCGGTCGTGCACCGGGACGGGGTCGACGGCGACGCCGCGGGTGGCCTGACCCCACGCGAGCAGGAACTGGCAGACGGCGAAGCCGTCGCCGACGGCGTGGTGCGCGGCGTGGCCGACGACGAGGGAGCCGCACGCGAACCTGGGTGACCTGGATCAGCATCAGCTCCCCGTCGTCGCCGGCGCCGGCGCCGCCGCCAGCCGGGCACAGGCGCCGCGCCGCGGGCGTCGCCGCCGGCCTCAGCAGGGGCATGACGGCGTCCAGCGCGACAACGGCGGCGGTGGCGTCGACGAACCGCACGCCGGCGTCGTTGAGCAGGATGGCGCGGCGGCCGGTGGAAGGGTTCGTGATGAGCCTCCCGGCCCACTCGCGGTACTCGGCCAGGGCCGTCGAGAGCCCGGCCTCGAGGACGGCGGCGGGCGGCACCGGCGGGTGGAAGGCGTGTATGGCGGACATGTACTCGTCGTGGAGCTCGTCGAACACGCTGAGTGGGATGATGTCGGCGGCCGGAGTGTCCCAGCTGCTGCTGCTGCTGCTGCCGCCGCCATTGTTGGAGGGCTTCACAGCCTTGGAAGAGTGCACGGCGATGGCGATCTCCATCGGACGAGATGGTATGGACCAGGTAAGCTCTCGTCACCTTAAATTATATTCAGAGAGAAATTACAAGAACTTTGGTCATTTTAGTTCGTTCTAAGTCAACACTAACCATACACTAACTTGGGGGATACGAAAGAGTAACAACGTGTCTGCAGTAGGGCCGCATGAAACAAGTCTGCAAAATTTGATCAGTGACAAACATTTGACAAAGTATTACATTTAGTCACATGCAGAATTCGAGGAATGGGCGGAGTGTGCTGCGCACAACATCGATGTTTGATGGTGTCCCACGGACAAAAAAAATCCTATGAGGTACTACCTTACTTTAGGACTAAATCAAGGCGAGGGTGGTGTCATGTTTATCTAGCCTAGGTTGCATCTCTGAACGTACACATCTGCAGCTACTGATACTACCTCCACCTAATGTCCTATTCTACTAAACAAACTCCAGCTTAGGGGATACGAAAGGCTCACTTTATAACAAAAAAAAATGCATAAATCCAAACCAAGTGTAATTATGTCAATGCATACATGTGCTACGATGCATAAAAGTTGGTCATGGTTTATGTTTGTGGACACGAACACGAGCCTTTGTTCCTGTGAAGGTCAGAAAATTTCTAAAAGTCAATTAGGTAGTCGGGGTGACAACAGCAGAGCAAGATGGGTAGCATTGCAGAAACTTCTTGCCGCAAAAAAAAAGGTTATATATTCCCCACTGTTGTTGGTATTGTTGGACGCTTTCAGTTTGTATCACTACTACAGAACTCCACATCACAAACGGTTGGGAAAGCCCGTCACAAACGGTTTTCCCAACCGTTTGTGACATGTCGTTTGTGATGCCGGACAAACGGACCGTTTGTGATGTGGAGCATCACAAACGGTTCAAGCCACGAACCGTTTGTGATTTCGTGTTTCCGAAAAACCTCAAAAAATACGAAAACAATAGGGAAAAAAATTTACCTCTCCCTCGCGCGTGAGCTCCTCTACCACTGCACCACTTCGTCACCTGTGACTAGATACCGTTCCGACTCCTATCATATTATACTAAACCGAGTTTAAATTGCTTGTTTAAGGCCCTAAACGACTTCAAATCAAAAAGTGTTGAACTACAACGTTTTCTAACTTTTCAAAACCTACAACTTTCATGTTGACCGTTTTTTCATCCGAGGCCGTTTACAAAATTTGAATTTCAAATTTGAGAACATTCAAACTTAGATCTAGCTAACTATATGACTTCAAATGACAAAGTTGTCAACTACAAAGTTTCATGACTTGTCGAGATCTACAACTTTCATGTTGACCGTTTTTTCATCCGAGGTCGTCTGAAAAAACTCAAATTTCAAATTTTGATTACAAACTTACTTTTCACTAGTAAAACATATTCAAATTAAAAAGTTGTCAACTACAAAGTTTCATAAATTCTGAAGATCTACAACTTTGATATTGACCGTTTTTCCATACGATGTAGTAAGGGTAACATTGTTCACAAATCTTATAGGTAGTTTAAGGAAACTAGAACTCTATGAGAGAGATGAATTTTATGAACAATATTCATATGATTTTGTCAAATGAAGAAATGACCAAAGTAAAAGTTCTACATCTTGAGAAGCCATAAAACTTTGTAGTTCAACACTTTTTGATTTGAAGTGATTTACTAGTTCAAAATGTGGTTTGAACGTGTACCATACACATCATCACAAAGGGTTTAAAAAACCGTTTGTGATGAGGGCCATCACAAAGGGTTCGTATTACGAACCGTTTGTGATGTGGACCATTACAAATGGTTTGTAATACGAACCGTTTGTGATGCCATCACAAACGGTTTTTGCTACAAACCGTTTGTGATGGCCTCACATCACATACGGTTTTTAAAGAACCGTTTGTGATGGCGGTTTTTCAAAACCGTTTGTGATGGCGGTTTTTCAAAACCGTTTGTGATGAGGCCGTTTGTGATGCCGCTTTCTGTAGTAGTGTATGTACATCGGATAATTTTGGCTGACTGTTTTTTTTAGGGCTTGGCTGACTGTTTATTTGACATCAACCAATTACTTGTAAACACTGGACTTTATTGAACAATATGTACCCAACTATTGAGAATTATTGCCCTTCTCTTCAGTGTCACTGGACCGGTTGAAGCTTGGACTGCTATGTTTTTCTTCGAGTTAATCCCAAGTATAGTTATACATTTGTTTTTTTAGAAGGAAGATGTATTGATCTTAACACAGTACACCGGCCCTTTTAAAAATAGAAACCCAAAGAAAAGGAAAATTACAAAGAAGTCTAAAACTCCTATTCATCTTTCTTGAAGCCCTCAGGGATCCGTTCGTCACCGCTGCCAAAGCCGCTTCCCAATCGTCACCGGACGTCATAGCCAATCTCCACAAAATAGAGGCCGCAGAGGAAGGCTTACTTATAGGCAAAATAGCCGAGTACACTGCCTCCCAGGCGCATCGGCCAACTCCGGCACCCACGATGCAGCCTTCAATTCCACCGCCGGCAACCCGAGCACAACTCGGATTTCCACCAGAGACCATCTTCCTTTTAGGAAGTACGGAGTACCCGTTTTACTCCCCTTAATAAGAGATATATTGGCGTCTGATTAACCCCGCAACACTAAAGATTTGGTTTACTTAGCTAACCCCTTCGCCTTCTCAAACCGGTAGATATATTAAGATTAATGAAGACACCATACAGGCATCTAGATGCCAATTTGTATGTTTCTAGTACTAAAAAATGTATGTATTAATGAATAAAACATGTAGGATTTTAAGTGATCCGGTTTAAGAGAGTGTGTTCAATGAAACAAATGATAGTTGAGGGATTAAGGTCTTCTCGATCCAATGGTACGAGCTAGTATCTAGCTCTAAGCATTTTAAGAGACAACTCTTCCAATGATCTTCCTAGAGTTCAAATATGCCATTAATTTGTCATATAGCTTGTACAGTATACCCCCAACATGTTAAGGCATGAGAACGCCTAATACCCATGTATTTGCCCTCATGGACATATAAAGAGATTACATTATTAGGCCAGACTTTATGAGAATCAATATTCCATGTTGCATGGCGCAATTTGGAAAAGCATAGAGAATTTACGATGGATATTCCATGTTGCTCCATTGCTCAAGGCTAGGTTATCTCTTTCGAATTTCAAGTAAAATAATAATGCATACCATGTCAAAATACAAATACAATAAAAAAACATACCATGCCAAATTCAAGTTAAAGAACCATGTTTCCTAAGGATTTATTGAAAATGCCATAAGTTGCACCTAGGTGATTAAGCATATGTCATGACAGCATTCATCTATAAACTAACATTTGTTTGAAGTACTAGCCTCGGAAATTTCAAAGACAAGCTTGCCGCCTTATATAGACTGACCGCGTAGGGTTTATAAGTCGGTTTGCATCTAAACCTATCTAGATTACAACAGGAAATCGTATCCGAGTAGATTTCTACAGATATCCCGGGATATCCAGATTCAATCCGCCAAGTATATCGGGGCTTGTACCTGCTACATCTTCATCAAACTTGTCCAACAAAATCGAGGATTCCTTGTGGGCCATCTTTAAGTCGACCCAACACCTCTAATAGTGGGCCCAATAGTACCCGTATCCCACAACCTCTACATGGGGTGTGTCGAGAAGGAAGAACAGCTTAGCTACCAGCTACCATATGGGTTACAGTGCTACTGCCCCAAAAACACATTCTGTAGTACATGAAAATTTTAACTAAAATATAAATGGGCAGGACATCGAATCAATCGGTATATGCCACCTCAGCTAGTCGTTGGATTTCTCACTCTCACTAACGCCTGGACCCAGACACCGACTGATTCGATGCTACACTCTTGTTGTACATCGAATGGATGGATGTAGGCTCCTGAGCCGTTGTCTTTATGCAACACCGACTGATTCAGAGTGCGCTCGTGGACAAGACTGAATGAATCAGTCTTTTCAGAACCGTTTCTCAACTTGGCCAGCAACACCGATTGATTTATTTGGTGTGCCTCTTGTACAGCACCGATTGAATCAGTCTGATTCATCTGTGTTTTCAGAGAAGAATTCTGACTTGGCCATGAACACCGACTGATTCGGTGTCTTCATTTCATTGGAAATGTGTCAGTGCTTCTATTGATTTTTCCCGCGAAGTTCCTGTAACACCGATTGATTCGGTGTCTAAAAAACCAAGTTATTGCATTTGGATGGCTTGAATCAAACCTTGAAACCCTATAGAATCTACAAATATTCATATGGACAAGCTCATTAGTCCTAATGATCACTCAAAATCACCAAAATCATAAACAATGGCACATAGGGCCATTTTACATAAACTTGCATTGCTTGGCAGCATTCCTTCCAACAGTTAAGGGGCATGGAGATAAATAGATTATAGAGCTATTAATTAGTTTGGCTTATCATCAGCAGTTTAGTCAAGCAAATTACTGTTCTAAAATTTGTAGTAAGAGAAACGGAAGATTAAGGCTCAGAAAGGAAAACCAAGGCAGAATTGAAGAACGCCCATGCGTGAGAGTGGCCAAGAATCAATCGATTGCATGGTGCAGCACCAATTGAGCTTAAAAGGAAGCACAAAATGTATTCTATTTTATTTTAATTTGGAGCAAGAGCACACAAGAAAGATTAGAAGAAGCAAGGAACATGAGGCTCCTTACAATGGGGGCATCTTCGATGCTGAAGTGCGGCAAAGGAGAGCACAACTCCTCGTGGCTCATCTGATTGCCGTTCCGACGCCCTGACCAGCCCCGACCGCTGGGAGGGATTTTCCTTCTCTGATTCTGGCTCCTATATATTCTCCTGCTACTTGTACGTTGGGTTGAGAAGGTCATGAGGAAGCGTGAGGATGGAAGCGCCTGCATCTGGAGTTGGGGAGTGGAGGGAGGCGAAGCTGCCGAAGACCATCTTGTCGCCGGTGGTGGCCACCATCTAGAGCTGCTCGCGGACGACAACGACCACCGCAGACGGAAGCGGCGAGGAGGGGCTGCTCGTTGCCTGACGCTATACACGGAAGGGACAGGCGTCCGAAGAAGACTCAAGGGAGAGGCCAGCGGAAGAGGTAGTCAAAAGCCAAGAGGAATCAGCCGTGGCCGTCGTGGAGGATAGATGGTGCCGCCGCCGAGGTAGGTGAAGATGGTGGGCAGACTCAGAGGCACCGACTACATTTGCGCTAAAGGAGGAGTCTTTTACCCTATGCCATTAAGAAAGTTGGTGGTTACATGTGTACCCCTAAAAAGTTTGTAGACACCTCTATGCCATCCGCTAAACTTTCTTTTACCTACGAGCCATTCCGTCCATGTTCTGTTAGATTGGAGGCTCTTACACGTGGGTCCCACCTAGTGAAATGACCATCTTACCCCTGACTCCATATTGAACCGGCAGCTCCTTCTTTCCGTCGCGAGGTGCTTCGCTCGCCGCCTCCTTGTCGTTGGTCCGCCGCCGCCCGCTGGTCCTCCGCCGCCCGCCGGTCCGCCGCCCGCCTGTCCGCCCTCCGCCGGTCCGCCGCCCGGTCCCGCCCCCTTCCCTCGGGCGTGCTCAGCCAGTACGTCAGGGCCGGTGGCGGCGCCCCCCCCCCCCCCGCGACGACGATGCCCGCCGTGGCGGCGCCGTTCCTGCAGGCGCCGACCGCGGCCACCGCCGCCCTGCCAGAGGGCACCGACGCGCCGGTGCCGCCGCAGCAGCTGACCATCTTCTACGGAGGGAGGGTGGTCGGGGTCGAGCTGAGCGACGGCGGTGGCGGCGGGAGGCGTAGGCGGCATCGGGGGCGGCGGCGGGGAGGGCGGCGGCTGGTGGTGGGCCGCGGAGGAGAGCGGGTGCGGGTGCTCCGTCTGGACGCCGGCGAAGTGCAGCAGGGAATGAGGAGAGGACGGAGGTTAGGGATGACAAGTGGGTCCCGCATAAGGGTAAAACAGTCTATTTCCAACTCCGTTAGCCTCCATCCATCCAAAATGGTACACGGGTAAAAAAAATTGGGTGAATGGTACACAGGTGTCTACGAACTTTTCTGTGGCACACAGGTAACCACGAACTTTCTTAATGATATAGGGGTAAAAAACTCCTAAAGGAGAAGGTGGATTGAGAGGAACAATGATGCGTATGTGTTTGCCTAGCTTGCAGCCCGCTCGGTGTTTTTTGGTGAGTCAAAAAGATGACTGCTGACCCATGCTTTCTCTTTTCACAGCACGGGCCTCCCCTCGTCATCACGTAGGGCTGCCGCGTCACCACGTGCGACATGCGTTGTGTCCATGCGCCTAATGGCTCGGATTAGGTAACATATACTCTTTGGCTTAATGGGGTGGACAAGAAAACAAAGTATCAATCGTTGTCAGGGGCAGCTGCCTTTTGTTGGGCTATTTGGATAAGCCGAAATGATATTATTTTTAACAATGCGAAAGTCTTTTCTCCTTTGCAGGTACTGTTCTGTGTGACTCATTTGGTCTGATTTTGGGCGTTTATGCAAAGAGAGGAAGATCGACCTCGCATAACCTCAGCTTGTCGTGCCCTTGAGGTGCTCGTGATGGATTTCTTTGCGTCTAATGACTGGATTCTTAATAATAGCCTTTCGGCTAGTTGAGTGGTTAGGAGTGTGTCGATGGTTGGACCTTTCGTGCATTGGTTGCTGCAGTTATGTAATAAGTTACTCGACTGAGGATGTTCAGTACTGGTTGGACCCTTTAAATAGCTATATATATCAATCAATACAGAGACCGAATATTAATATATATTCTCTTTTTTTAAAAAAATACTCTTTGGTTCGTGGCGCCGCCGATTTAAATCGTGCGCTGGCGTCTCTGTCTTTGATGAATGTGCGTCGCGGAGATGGATGATGTGGTGTGGAGGAAGAAGGATACGGTACAAAGAAGGAAGGGAGATCGGCATGGAGCCTGCTTTCAATGTCGACATATACTATAGCAAAAGGAATCCGGCGATTGACCCGTCTAGGTTTTACATACTTTCATTGCCTAAAACCTAGTTATTAGGACGTGCGGTCCGACCGAAAAAAAACCGGAACCGGAGCCTTCAACGGCTCGGTTCACTTGAAAGACCGTTCATGCAATCGAACCGGTAAAAACCGGACGAACCGGGCGGTTTTTTGTTGAAACCGGTGAACCGGGCGGTTCCCAAGGAACCGGACGGCTCGTGCGGACAGCAGAGTTTTGCGTCCTGGGCTTTGGGCTGACATGTTGTGCGGCCCAGCTAACCACCGCTAAGCCTGCCCTGTGTCAAGTGCTGTGCTGCCGATGTCAGATGGTGGCTGGTGCTTCGGTCAATGAGCCAAAATTAATACGTACAAGCTGGTAGCTGCTGTATTCACCGGTCCTTCCTTTTTTTCCTTTCAGATTTTAGATATGCACATTTTTGGCTAGTGATTCGGTAGCAAAATAGTTGCTAGATAGATTTTCAATGCAGTTATGTACATAAGCATAGAACTTCTACCGTGGGCTGATACGACTATATAAGCGATGAGATTTAGACTATTCTTATCGTTGTGTCATGTTAATATACTCTCATGTTCATACTACGCCGGTGGCTAGTAGTAGCTAGATTAGGATATTAGATGTAAAAATGTTTGGATTGCACCAATAATGATTAATTTTTTATGCTTAAGTAAATTGAGTTGTTACGAGCTTAACTATATATTATACCGGTTCTAAATATTTGTGGCCGGTTCAGTCCACCGGTCTAGACCTATTGAACCGGCGGTTCAATCGGTTTTTAACGGTTGAACCAGTGAACCAATGAACCAGGGTCCTCTCCGGTTCGATGACCGGTCCGGTCCTAATAACTATGGCCTAAAGCCCTAAATTGAATACAGTGCAGGAATTGTGCAGAGGGTACCGTGGTGGGTAGGTGATAGATAGGGGCGTGGGAATACAAGATAGGTAATTTTGTACCACGTGAAACAAATAGTCTACAAACAAAATGGAAATCTAGAAAGTTCTCTTTTTGTTTGACGTTGCAAAACCATCAACACATTTTAACCTACAGACTCGATATGTGGATGCCCTGTGAGGGGTGGCCGGGTGGGTAGAAGAATTTTAGGTCAGAATTGTTTCAAGGCATTTTGACCAATAGACCTGATATGTAGGTCCCCCATGAGGGATGGGTAGAAAAAATTTGGATGAGAATTGTTTCAGTTGTATTGGATCCTTACAGTATAGCCTAGATGTGTTAGCAGAAACGGTAGATTTTTTTCCAGATATTCATATTTTTACTTTTCTTGTAAGTTCCATTATTCACCAATCACAGGTCACAAAGTCACAAGTCAAGTCATACGATTATTTTCTTGTAATAAGTTCCATTATTCACTTGGGCTTAGGCCATGAATCTCAGGTTGGGCCCAGTCACCCACAAGCCCAAATTGGTGCGTGCATGATCATTCGTTGGATTCGATCTGAAGGTCAATTCTCTCCCTGCCCAAACGAAAACCGTCGTAGGATCCCTCTTACCCTTGATTTAAGCGCCTGCGAGACTAGGGAGGGGGCAAAGTGGCGGCTACCTCCGCGGCGGCGATTAGGGCGGCGACAGGGCCCTTCCATTTCTCCAAGATTTGCCCCTTTCCCCCTTTCCACTCATTTCGTTTGGCTGAGGCTCGCCATGGATGGTGATGGTAGAGAACTTTTTTGCGGGGCCTAGATCTATGTGTTGGTAGCGTGGAATCACACTTTGCTAGTCCAGATCTGTGCTTCTTTAGGCCGGCTCCGATGCAGCCCGAGTGGTTTGTGAGGCCCGGCGGCAGCCGTGTTCCCGTGCTTTCGCCTAAGGCTGCTCCGCGGATTGGGCACGCGATTGTGGCTTCCTATGGCTTGCGGATTTCTTTGGATTAATTTGATCAATCACACAATGTTGATTTATGGTTATTACATATTTGAGGTATGTCTTTCTAACTAGCTAATTGTTTTCACTTTATTGTATTTTTTTTATCTATTAATGTAATGTAACCGAGGGAAAAGATTTGGTATGCGTTTATCTTTTATTTGGAAAATCTTCATATGAATTTTTTTATCGATTGTCCAGTTGTCTGTGGATGCATTCCACGCCATGGTTCGGCCTACTCCTAGCTTGGAGGCATGCACAAAAATCTCAAGTGCATTAAACTTCTTGAATGTGTTTTGTTGTGTTGCTAACCAGAAACACTCACCCCACCTTGTAAATCAAACATGACGCGCCTAGTAATAAATAAGTAAGAATTTGTATATCTTCAAAAAGATTTCTTTAGTGCCCATGGTCCATGCATGTTTCCCCACTGAACCATTTGCTCAAAATGCTATTCAATTTTTTGGTTGGTCATTTTGTCCTTTGTACCTATAAAAACAAAGCTGTATTTGAACACAAAACTTACCCCGTCGGAGTGATGATCATGCATTTTGTTCTGTAGCTTATCAATGTTTACACATTCAAATTTTTTAGGGTGCATTTATAGATGAAATCTCGAGAGATGCATTCAGAATTACCCATCATTGTATAGGGTCATTGCAACAGCCTATATATGCCTGTGAATGTGTTGGAATGCATTTATGCAAGACGTTCCAAAGATATAATCTTATAAACCCATGCTATATGTACCATGGGATCAAATGAATGGCCTCTAAAATGGTCCATCAAACAAAAAAAAAAGTGGAAATAATACGAAAATTTGATTCCACCTTAGATAACCATTGCCCAGCCGTTGATCCAAAGATAAGCGGCTCACAGTCCCTATGATCATGTGGAGAAAAAAAATAAACGTTCAGAAATTTTTTCCTGCAATTTAATGCATGCCGAAGGAACTATTAAAAAAATCCATGCCATGCAAAGCACCTTCCCGTTCAAAACCTTCCCGCTTTGCTCCTCTTCCAGTTGGAAACACCTTGGTTTCTACTGCTGGACATCGCAAAGCAGTTCATCAATGCTCTTCTTGGATTCCATCATCTCCTTCCCGATTTCACCTATTTAGGAGTGTTCCATCACATCCATCTCACCAAGACGCGATCTAGCTCCGGATCTGAGGCGCTTGACCAGTGAGTGAGAGGAGAAGTAGCCCTCGAGCGAGAAGAGGCAATAGCGGCGACGTCGAGCTCTCTGGCTGCGCGCGGGATCCACATCCTGGACCCGGAGGAGAAGAGGATGAAGGCACCGACGCCGTGGAGTTCCCTCGGCGTCGACGGCGAGGAGGAGGAGGAGGATGCGGCGGCGGCGGCGGCGATGGCAATGGCGAACCAGGCGCGCGGGTGCGACGTGTACGTCGGGCACGGCGGCGACGCGCGGAGGATGGCGGCGTGGCTGCGCGCCGAGCTGGAGATGCTGGGCGTGCCCTGCGCCGCGTCGGACCGGCTCCGGTGCGGCGACGCGCCGGCGCACGAGGCGGCGCGCGCCGCCATGGGCGCGGCCGCGGAGGGCGTGGTCCTCGTCACGCCGCCGGCGCTGTCCAACCCCTACGCCGTCGAGGAGGTCCGCGCCTTCGCCGCGCGCGGCGCGCTCGTGCCGGTCTTCGTCGGCGTCCGGCGGCGCGACTTCGCCGCCGCCGGCGACGTCGTGGGGCGGCGCGGCGAGCTGTGGGAGAATCACGGCGGCTCGCTCTGGATGGCCTACGGCGGCGCGGAGGAGGAGTGGAGGGACGCCGTGGAGACGCTCGCCCGCGCGGAGCCCGCGGTGGAGTTGCGCACCGGCGACCTCCGGGACCGCGTCCTCGACGTCGTCGAGATCGTCGGCGCGCGGCTCGGGCGGCCGGCGGTGGCCTCCGCCGTCGCGGCATGGCGCGCCGGTGCGGAGCTGGAAATCCCTCTCCCCTGGAACGCCGGCTTCGTCGGCAGGGAGAAGGAGCTCCTCGACATGGAAGCCATGCTGCTGCGCGGCGGCGGCGCCGATCGCGCCGGCCACGGCAAGGCCGCCGGCAAGAGGCCGATGCATCCTGACGGAGGCGCCGTCAGCGACGGCACGTTCCTCGACGGCGTCGTCTGCATCGCCGGCGCGCCGGGCGCCGGGAAGACGGAGCTGGCGGTGGCGTTCGCGCACCGGCACTGCCACGAGTACAAGAAGGTGCTCTGGGTGCACGACGAGGCGAGGTACCTCCGGCAGAGCTACCTCAAGCTCTCCGACCACCTCGGCATCGCCGTCGGCGACACCTTGCAGCCTCGCGCCACCACCAGAAGCCTCCACGACATCGAGGGCGACGCCATCGCCAAGATCAAGAAGGAGCTGACCCGCGACATCCCGTACCTCGTCATCATCGACAACCTCGAGAGCGACAAGGACTGGTGGGACGGCCGGCGCGTCGGCGAGCTCCTGCCCCGCGGCGGCGGCTGCCGGCGCACGCGCGTGCTCGTCACGACGCGCCTCGCCGGCGGCCTGCCGGGGGTCAGGACGCTCGCGCTGGGGAACCTCGACGCGTCGAGCTCCATGCGCCTGATGAAGGGCGCGCGCGCGTTCGGGGAAGACGACACGTGTATCCTTGGGGACATCGGGGAGGGGGTAGGCGGCGTGCCGCTAGGGCTCGCCCTCGTCGGCGGGATACTCTCCGAGGTCGCCGTCGGCCCCGGCGAGCTCCGCGCCGCGATGCGCCGCGCGCCGCACCGGGCGCCGGCGTGGGGGGCGAAGGCCGGCGACGCCGCGCTGCGCGACAACCCGGGAATGGTGCGGCTCCTGGACGCGGGCCTCGCGCTGGTGGGGAAGGAGGAGGCGGCGGCGGGGCTCGGCGCGGCGGCGGAGCGGCTGCTGGAGGCCAGCAGCTTCTTCGCGCTGGCGCCGATCCCGGCGGCGGTGCTCGTGGACGCCGCCGTCGCTGCTCGCGCGGATGCGGAGACGACGATGTGGAAGCGGCTGAAGCGCAGGGCGACGCTGCTGCCCTGCGCCTCGCCGCCGCCGCCGGCGTTCGCCGGCGGCGGCGTCGAGCAGGAGGCGCTCGCGACGCTGCTGCGCCTCGGCGTCGCACGGCAGAGCACGCGGGAAGGTTGCGTCGCCGTGCACGGCGTGTTCCGGCTCTTCGGCCGCAGGGCCGGCTCCGGCCGCCAGACCGGCCGCGCCGTCGTGGACGCCGTCGTCGCCGTCGCCGCCGCCGGCGGCGGCGCGGACGACGACCACGCGTGGGCGGCGTGCCTGTCGCTGTTCAGGTTCGACGCGCCGGCCGCGAGCGTGGCGCTGCCGCCGGCGGAGCTCGCGCGTTTCGTCGCGCGCTGCGCGCTGCCACTCGCCGGGCGCCTTGTCGTCGGCTACTCGGCGTGCGGCGCCGCGCTGGAGCTGCTCCGAGAGGCCACGGACGGCGTCCACGAGGCCGAGGAGAGCTACGTCGGCGCGCTCGCACACCGGAGCAACGGCGGCGGCGGCGGCGGCGCGCCGTACGTGGAGCTGGCGGCGGACCCGAAGGTGTACCGGGAGCTGGCGCGGGCCAGGGCGGAGCTCCTGGTGGCGCGAGCTCGGGTAATGGCGAGGGCCGGCGAGCGCGAGGTTGCCGAAGACCATTGCCGGTGGGCGATCAACATCTTGGAGGTGATCAGCGGACACTTGCACCCGCAGACGCTGGCAGTCCGAGCTTTTCTAGAGCAGGACGTGTTGTTGGTTCATCAGGCCATGGATGGCTCCGAACCAATCTTTGTGTAGCTAGCTAGCTAGCTAGCGATGTATTGAGGCTCCGGGAATTTGTAAGAGTTCTTGGTGAGTTTTTTTCACCGGGATTCCTACAATAATTCCTAGGGTCAAATTAAAAGAGTTGTTAGTTTTTTTAGAATTTCAGCATTTGGATTTTTAGGCGGTGGTGCTGTTGATAGAACTAGGTCTAGGTCATGCATGTTTGCTTGTGGTATTCTCTTTGGGTGATTTTGTTGTCCTGAACCTTGATTTACCTTAGTTATTTGGGTCATCTTAATCCAGTTCAGTCTCCTGTGTTGACCAATTTTGTTACTATTCATGTTCATGAGCCGAGGAAAAAAATTCACAAAATCAGTCGAAATTTACAGGTTTGTATATTTGCATCCACATCATTATGGATGCTTATGTTCATCACCTTCTCTAGGGGTCGATATATATTTCACGAAGCTTATTTGGGGTGAAGGTTCAGATTGACCGTACTTATGTTGGTCAGTTGTTCATGTAGATGCCTTTCTTTCATCCATCAATAGTTTAATCTGAACCCTGGGCCCAAATATGCTCAACGCAATATCGATCGCTAGAGAAGGCGATGAACACAGGCAATAATGATGATGGGGATGCAATTATGCAAATATGTCAATTTGGATTGATTTCTTGAAAGATATCTGTTGAGACATGAG
Source organism: Echinochloa phyllopogon (assembly GCA_033239725.1). NCBI lineage: Eukaryota > Viridiplantae > Streptophyta > Magnoliopsida > Poales > Poaceae > Echinochloa > Echinochloa phyllopogon. Next base: position 31,886,499 of record BTCW01000008.1, on the reverse strand, counting down.
TACCAAATTGATCAACTTATATAGGAGACTTGAAGCTGAATTCAGACGATTTTCCTTAGTAAACAAGGTTCCAACAATCTCTCAAGACCAAGAGACTGTATGATCCACATGACCTATTCCTAACAACAACAAACACGCCTAATTCTGACCCCTGAAATTGTTAAAAAAAAAATAAGTGCTCTTGTGGACCCTTGGAAATTTTGTAGGATTTTCGGTGGAAAAAGCCACACAAAATTTGAAATTCTGCAGGTCTCAATACATAGCTAGACCGTGTTGGGTTCGAATCAGTTTATTTATGGTCTGAACCATCATGTTCTGCTCCATAAACGCTTGCACTGCTAGTGTCTCTAGGTGCCAGTCCCATAGATCACCTCCAGGATGCCCATCAGTGATCAGTAGCGTGGTCGCCGGCGATGCCATGCTCCCCGGCACTCACCATTACCTCGGCTCGAGTCACCAGGAGCTCTTCCCTCGCCTGTGCGAGCTCCTGATGCACTTTCGAGTGGATTTGATCATCACCCACTTGAACAACGCTCCTGAACACGACTTGGTGAAAATATAACCTGGATTGTGATAAAAACACAGGCGGCACTTAAGCGGCTGGCATCGATGTAGAGGATGTACGTGGTCAGGCAAAGCTCCAGCGGTTAATTACCACCTCTGTCGATCCGATCGTCCCTAACCTCCGGCCGTCCAATGATTGCCGCCGCCGTACGTGCCGGCACTGAATGCTCCATCGGCGTTGGATCCGCTTTACTAAAAAGCTGCTGCGGTCGTTCCACCTGCAAAAAGGGAGCCCGGCCGGCATCCATTCACGTCGCAGCGGAGCTCATGGGTCATTATCGTGCCCTCCGGCCGGCCGCTCTGGTACTCTGGTGGTCTCTGATCTCTCCCTTTTAATAAGCACCCTTGATCCGGGCGTTTTCTTCCTGGGAGAGAGAGGATCCAATCCAATGGCGGCGGCGTTACGCTGCGTGCTCGCGTCGGTTCTGTTGGCGGCGACGGCGGCGGCGGCGCACGAGCTCGGCGTGAACTGGGGCACCATGTCGACGCGGCGGCTGCCGCCCAAGGTGGTGGCGCGGCTGCTCACGGACAACGGGTTCCGGAAGGTGAAGATCTTCGACGCCGACGCGCGCACCATGGAGGGGCTCGCCGGCACCGGCATCGAGACCATGGTCGCCGTGCCCAACGACCTCCTCGCCGCCGTCGCCGCCGACTACGGCCGCGCCAGGCAGTGGGTCAAGGAGAACGTCACCAAGTACACCTTCGACGGCGGCGTCAACATCAGGTTCGTGGCGGTGGGGAACGAGCCGTTCCTCCGGGCGTACAACGGCACGTACGACGCCGTGACGGTGCGGGCGCCGGACAAAGCCGGGCACGGCGGCGCGGTGAAGGCGACGGTGCCGGTGAGCGCCGACGTGTACGACTCGCCGCCGTCGAACCCCGTCCCGTCGGCGGGGCGGTTCCGCGCCGACGTGGCGCGGACCATGGCGGAGATGGCGCGCTTCCTCAACCGCAGCGGCGCACCGCTCACCGTTAACATCTACCCGTTCCTCAGCCTCTACGCCAACGAAGGCTTCCCGCTCGACTACGCCTTCTTCGACGGCCTCGGCTCCGGCGCCGGCGGCGCCGCGCCGGCGAGGCCGGTGGTGGACGGGCGGGTCACGTACACCAACGTGTTCGACGCCAACTTCGACACGCTGGTGGCGGCGCTGCGGCGGGTCGGGGTCGGGGACCTCCCCGTCGTGATCGGCGAGGTCGGGTGGCCGACCGACGGCGACAGGCACGCCACGGCGGCGCTCGCGGGTGAGGACCATGTGTGTCTGAGGACCAGTGGATGGTCGCTTCTCAGTGTGATGAGTGATTGACAACGTGGTGTTGGACTGACTCTTGACTGAGTACTGCAGGTGTTCGATGCGACTTGGTCTGCGTTGGTGCAGGTGAAGAACAAGCGCGAAAGGTCTTCGAGGAGTGGAGACAAGTAGGCTTGGTTCGAGGGACCCAGTGGCCAGACGGGTTCGAGTCGGTCGGCATGGTGGCAAGGAAAAGCAAGACGAAGTAGATGACTGGGCCGGTGCAAGGTGGCGGTTGACAGCCGAAGCTTGCACGCGGGGTTTGATGGTTGGGCCACAAAACCATCGGAGGAGGGTTTCTCGGTTTGGGCCTCAAAACCGAGCCCGAAGGCCCAACACGACGGAGACGGTGATCCGGGCGTGTTCGGGAAGCTTCGAAGCGGTGGACGCGTGGCGGGATCCGGGAGCTTGCGTAGGAGCTAAGCAAGGCCGGATGGACGGCGCGTATCAGCCGGAGAAGATGCCTACAAGTTTACTGCTTTGCCCCTGCGGGCGTGTATCGTAGTAGTAGCTGTAGGGCAGTCTAGTCATTTCCCCCCCACCAGGACTTGGTATGTATAGGGGTGGAGGGGATGGCTCTCTGAGTCACTTGGAACCCTAGTTCTTTTGCACTTTGGCTCTCTCTCTCTAGCTTTCTCTCTCTAGGCTAGCCAGTGCATCATTGATTCATCTGAAGCGGGAGGATGTCGGGGGGTTGCTAGCCTTGTATAGATTATGACCTCTGTGTTTGTTAATCTATGAGCTAGTTTGAATCATCTCCTTCTATCTTCCCGAGTTCGTTTTTGAGTCATTTTCGTTCGTTCTTCGATTCTTCGTTTCTAGTCCGTTTGGGTCCGGATTTGTTTGAGGAGATCATGAGTGAGTGCCTTGTGCCTCTTTGTGTGTGATCTTGAGTCCTCAAACGCCGGGAATCGGGCTTGATTTGAAGTTTTGTGGATGAACTCGTGGTTATGGCTTAGTTCGTGAGATCCGCGATTTCTCGATTTGTAGGGCGTTAGAGGCCGAGATTTTTGGGGCATATCTTCACCTTAGGGTGCTAATCATCTCCCCAAAGTTTTGTCTCTAGAGCTCTAGCCGTTTGGGAGATCCGGTGTTGGATTTGGGAGGAATTTCCGCGAGCTACTGTAGCTGTTCTTCCTGTTCGTCGGTCGTGTTTCACGGACGGTCCGCCTGGTTCCATCGGACGGTCCACCGTGTTCACGGACGGTCCACACTATCGTGGCGGACGGTCCGCGGTGCGCTTTGATCTGCTCGAACGTGGATTTTGGCTAAGTCTTTTCTCGGACGGTCCGCTTGCTCTTCACGGACGGTCCGCGATACTAGCGGACGGTCCGCGGTAGCAGCTCGGACTGTCTGCTCGAAGTGCCTGGAGCTACTGGAGATTTGAGTCGTTTTTCGGACGGTCCGCCGTGCTGTGACGGACGGTCCGCCTTGCTCTGTCGGACGGTCCGCCGTGACCTGACAGACGGTCCGCCGAGTCCGCGGACAGTCCGCTTGTTCTGTGCGGACGGTCCGTTCTGCTCTGACCGACAAGTGTTCGCTTGATCATTTTAAGTTTGCTTCCGCTATTTGTAGTTGATCGAGGCTTGTTCCTAAGGTTGGTAAGTCCGGTGTGACTACGCAATCTTGACAAGTTGGTGAGGATTTCTCCGGTTGTGAATTTCGGGATATAGGCCAAGTTTCGAAAGAAGTTTTCATTGGCTCCCATTCACTCCCCCCCTCTCTGGTCGCCATATCGGTCCTTCAATTGGTATCAGAGCCGGTTACGAATCTTCGTGATTCTAACCAGTCTAAGATCCAAGGATGGCGTATGCCGGAAAGGGCTCGGGTCCTCCTCTCTTCGATGGAAAGAACTACCGGATGTGGTCGGTTCGCATGGGAGCGTTTCTCCGAAGCAAGGGACAATTGATATGGGATATCACTCTTGATACTTCCTATACCATCTCTGCTTCGAGAGACACTCAGATTGCTAGGGACAAGTTTGAGGCTAATGCAAAAGCCGTTGATTTCTTGTTCAAGGCGCTCGACGAGCACGAGTTCAATCGTGTGATCGAAGAGCAGTTGGCTTGGAAAATTTGGCAGAAATTAGAGATCGCCCATGGTGGTGATAGTGGGGTTAAGGCTCGGCTCTTTTCGACTTACCGGAGGGAATATGAGAACTTCTCTCATTTGTCCGGTGAGTCAATTGATGCCATGTTCCAGAGGTTCACCGTGATAGTGAACAACATGAAAGCCAACATTGCCAACCTCCCTTATACAGACCATGACATGGCTTTGAAGCTTTTACATTGTCTTGATATGTCTGTTTGGGGCACCAAGGTTGAGGCAATCATGGAGTCGCCGAGCTATCTGACACTCACAGTCGATGGGTTGTTCTCAAAGCTCAAGTCCTCTGAAGTTGATAGGCTAGCTAGAGCCAAGCTTGAGAACCCGACTGATCCCCATAGTCTGGCGCTCATGAGTGGTTCTAGTTCTAGATCCGGTGCTAACTCTTCACGGCAATTCGCTTTGTCTTTGCTTGTTTCTTTGCCAGATGAGGAGTTCGAGGTGCTGAGCGAGGAGGATCTCGCTTTGCTCACCAAGAGGTTCGGGCGCATGTACGAGAACCGCAAGAACACAAGGCGCTTTGGGAGCACATGCTACCGGTGCGGCAAGATGAGACACTTCATCGCCGAGTGTCCGGAGCCGGCCGAGACGGACCGCAAGCACAAGCACCGTTCGAGGGACAAGAGCCACAAGTACAAGGAGGAGGAGAAGCACGGCGACAGCAAGCACAAGCACAAGCACAAGCACAAGCACAAGCGCAAGGAACGAGCCATGGTGGCCGGGGCGAGCGACGTCGACACGAGCTCAAGCAGTTCATCTTCGAGCTCAAGCAGCGACGAAGAAGATCAAGGTCGACGCCGAAGGAACGACAACTTCAACGGATTGGCGTTCATGGCGTCCCGAGGCTTCTGCACCATGGCGCACAACTCCAACAACAAGAAGAGCACAAGAGAAGACTCCGGGTCCGACACCGAGGATGAGGTAAATCGAGATCCCGACTTCTTGTTAGAGGAGAATGCTAGGTTGAATGCCTTGCTTGATAATCGTGATGATGTGCTTCGTAAGACCAACAAGGAGAAGAGGGAGTTTAGATCTTTGCTTGGTGAGTCCAAGGAGAAGGTTGTTGAACTCGAGTCCTTGCTTGTTGTGTCTAATGAAAAAGTTGCTCAACTTGAATCATCACTTGCTAAATCACAATCTGAAATTGAAGCTTTGAAAATTGCTCCTGTTGTCTTTGATGAGCATGTTTGTACTGATTGTGATGTTGTGATGAATGATTTGGTTGAGCTCAAGAAGAAGCACATGTCTCTGGTTGAGAAATTTGATTCTCTCGTTGCTGAGCATGATGAATTAAAATCTAGACCTGTCTTGCTTGGAGCTTGCACTTCATGTCGTGCCTTGCATGCTAAACTTGATGATGCTCATGCTAAAATCAAATTGCTTGAAAATTCTGTGAAATCTTCTTCCAAGAATGTTTGCTCCACTTGTGAAGAAGTCACTTTAAAGAACCTTGAACTTGAGCATCATGTAAACCGCGCACAAAATGAAAACTATGATTTGCGTAAATGCTTGAGTTGGTTGTCTAGCTATGAACCTCAATTGAGCATGTTGATTGCTAAATTCAGACGTGCTGATGGTTGTGGTCTTGGTTCTGAGTTGGTGGTTGAGCATGAGGGGATGATTTGTGAGAATGTTCCTATTCCACCCCTAACCCCAAAGAAGAACACCTTTGAACCCAAGCCAAACCACTTGAGAAACAAGCTTGACACAACTCCAGATCCTCCAGCTTCCACTTCCCCAGCCAACAACTTCCAGAAGAGAGTGAAGTTTGTGGGAGAGTCGAGTGGTCTCAAACCAAGTGAGAAGCCAGGGCCAAAAGAGGATCCAAAGCTCAAGCCAAGCGAGAAGCCTAAGCCGAGTGAAACTCTTAAGCCAAAGTCAGTCCGTTACCACTGTGGGTTCTGTGGAAAGGATGGTCACCAGGAGAGCTTCTGTTTCAGGAAGAAGAGAGAAATCAGGCATGAGAAGGAGTTGGGTAACCGGGACAGGTACCGCTCTTCTCATAGCGTGTCTGAGCCTCGTGCACCCTTGCCTAGGGGTGGTGGCTTTGCTCCTCGTGGGGGAGCTCGACAGAGGCGTGGTGGTTTTGCCAAGCGTCCTCCTCCTCATGTTCAATATGAGGTAAGGAGAGATGACCGAGGCTTTGGATACCGGAGGGAGTTTGGACCCCGCTTTCCCCCGCGTGGTGCTCCTTCGGTTAGACGTGGTAGGTTTGGTAGGATGGATTATGCTAACCCCTCTTTTGAGCAGATGGCTCAGCACTGGTTTGATTCCTTCTTTGCTAACCCCAGTGTTGAGTCGTTTGCTCATCCTCCTTCTCGTTTCTGATTGTGCAGGTGGGAGGCTTGAGGAACTTGTGGTTGATTGACTCCGGTTGCTCTCGACACATGACCGGAGATCAAAGGTGGTTCTCAAGCCTCACCCCGGTGATGACAAGGGAGTACATCACTTTTGGGGACAATGGTAAGGGGAGAGTGCTTTCAGAAGGTGACATTCAGGTGAGTGAAAAATTCACACTAAAGCGTGTTGCTCTTGTCAAGTCACTTGGATTCAATTTGCTATCTGTTTCTCAATTGCTTGATGAGGGTTTTGAGGTGCGCTTTGTTAGTGGTGCTTCTCGGATTCTTGATTCTCGAGGTGATCTTGTTTGCGTGATTATTCCCGAGAGTCAAGTTTTCGTTGCTGATTTCTCGAGAGTTTTTGGTGTTGCTCGCTGTCTTGTTGCTGGTTCCTCATCTGAGCTCTGGAAGTGGCATAGGAGATTGGGTCACTTGAGCTTTGACTTACTCTCTCGTTTGAGTAGTCTTGACCTTATCCGAGGATTGCCCAAGCTCAGATTTGAGAAGGATTTGGTGTGTGCACCTTGTAGGCATGGCAAGATGGTCGCCGCTTCTCACCCACCTCTCACTGATGTGATGACTGAGCGTCCTGGGGAGCTTTTTCATATGGACTTGGTTGGTCCAGCTCGCGTTCGCTCAGTCGGTCGGAAGTGGTATGTCCTTGTGATTGTGGACGACTATTCTCGCTATACTTGGGTGTATTTCTTGGCGACTAAGGATGAAACATTTGGTTTTGTCCGGGACTTGATCTTGAGATTGAAAAATGAGCGAAATGGTGATGCCATACGAGCTATACGCAGTGACAATGGCACGGAGTTCAAGAACGCTCGTTTTGAAACCTTTTGCCGTGATCTAGGTCTTGAACATCAATTCTCTTCGCCTTATGTTGCTTGTCAAAATGGTGTTGTGGAAAGAAAGAATCGGACCATTTGTACCATGGCCAGGACGATGCTCGATGAGCATAGGACTCCTAGGAGGTATTGGGCCGAGGCGGTAAATACCGCTTGCTATGTTTCAAATCGGATTTTCCTTCGTGCATTCAAGAAAAAGACTTGCTATGAACTCTTTCATGGGAGAACTCCCAAAGTGAGCCACCTTCGAGTTTTCGGTTGCAAGTGTTTCATTCTCAAGAAGGGAAACCTTGACAAGTTTGAGTCTCGGTCTCATGATGGTATCTTCTTTGGTTATGCTAGTCACTCTAGAGCATATCGTGTGCTCAATCTTGCAACTAACCAAATCATGGAGACTTGCGAAGTAACATTCGACGAGACCATTCCATGTACCTCCTCTGTCTTTGAGTGTGCAGGTGATGAGGAGATGGGTCAGCCGATCTTTGAGGACAAAGATGCGGATGATGAAGATGAAGATGGAGATGACTCACCTCCGGCGGCGCCTGTACCTACTACTTCCACTTCGACCACTACTGAAGATGGTGGTCCGTCTACCACCTTGACAACAACTCAAGTTCATGGAGGTCAAGTGGAAGCACATGTTGAGGGGGAGGTGATCTCAACACGTGAGGCGCCAAGACACATTCAAGCTCGTCATCCACCCTCAAGTATGATTGGAGACATCAACGAGCTGACTACACGGTCAAGGTCAAGAAACACTTCTCACTTTGCTCATTCTGCATTCGTAGCGTCTTTTGAGCCCAAAGATATTAGACACGCTCTTTCTGATTCAAATTGGGTCAATGCCATGCACGAAGAGCTTGAGAACTTTGAAAGGAATGAGGTATGGGAACTAGTAGAACCTCCACCAAATTGCCACCCTATAGGAACCAAGTGGGTTTGGAAGAACAAAAGGGGTGAGAGTGGTGAGGTTGTGAGAAACAAAGCTAGGTTGGTTGCCCAGGGCTTTACCCAGAAGGAGGGGATCGACTATGAGGAGACATTTGCTCCTGTAGCCCGTTTGGAGGCAATTCGGATCCTTCTAGCATTTGCTATTGCTAAAGGGTTCAAACTGCACCAAATGGATGTGAAGAGTGCCTTCTTGAATGGGGTGATAGAGGAAGAAGTGTATGTGAGGCAACCACCTGGGTTTGAGAGTGAGAGATACCCCCACCGAGTGTACAAACTCCACTGAGCTCTATATGGCCTAAAACAAGCACCCAGAGCGTGGTATGGTAGGCTGAGGGGTTTCTTGATGAGCAAGGGATTTGAGATGGGCGCTGTTGATAAGACCTTGTTTCTCCTTCGTGCTGGCAGAGACATCTTGATTGTTCAGATATACGTGGATGATATTATCTTTGGTGGCTCCTCTAACGCTCTTGTTGCCAAGTTTTCTGAGGATATGAGCAGGGAGTTCGAGATGTCGATGATGGGGGAGTTGCAGTTCTTCCTCGGTTTGCAGATCAAGCAAGTGAAGGATGGGACATTCGTCCATCAGGCCAAGTACACGAAGGACTTGTTGAAGAAGTTCGAAATGGGGGATGCGAAGCCATTGTCCACCCCCATGGCGACTACAGCAGCACTGGATGCGGATGAAGATGGAGAACCGGTGGACCAGAAGATGTACCGGAGCATGATCGGCTCGCTCTTGTACTTGACAGCAACGAGGCCGGACATACACTTCGCCGTGTGTCTGTGCGCTCGTTTTCAAGCTTCACCAAGGGCTTCACACCTTCAGGCTGTCAAGAGGATCATGAGGTACCTCCGTTTCTCTCCTGAGCTTGGTTTGTGGTACTCTGCTTCCTCCACACTCACACTCCGTGGATACTCCGATGCGGATTTTGCTGGGTGTCGGTTGGATCGCAAGTCCACTTCTGGAACTTGTCAGTTCTTGGGTTCTTCTTTGGTTTCTTGGTCTTCTCGCAAGCAGTCTAGCGTTGCCCAGTCCACTACAGAAGCCGAGTATGTAGCTGCCGCTAGCTGTTGCTCCCAGCTCCTATGGATCATGTACACCATGAATGACTTTGGCTTGAGTTTTTCCCATGTTCCACTTCTTTGTGATAGCACTAGTGCCATTAGTGTTGCCAAGAATCCAGTGCTCCACTCCAAAACCAAACATATAGAAGTGAGATACCACTTTCTGAGAGACAATGTTGAGAAGGGCCGCATTGAGCTATCCTATGTCCCTACCCAAAACCAATTAGCCGATATCTTCACCAAACCACTTGACCAAGTGAACTTTGCTCGTTTGCGAGGAGAACTTGGTGTGTGTTTCCCTTTCTGAGTTGGTTGTTGGGGTGCTCTGTGATATATGTATGATATTGTGCATTTGCATGTTTACCTTTGCATTCGTATCATACTTTGCATTTTAGAGCAAGCTTCTCTCATATGGATTGATTACTCTAATCTGCTACTTGTGAGCTTATGGACATGCTAGTAGTTCTGTGTGGTTGTTTAGCAAAGCTCTTGATTCAATACTTCCTAAATATGAGTTTGCTAATTATTGGACAAAGAATGAAATTGACTCTCACCTTTGAGCAAATGATTTACCATGTGTTGTTCTTGCCTAGGTAATTGATCTTGCTTAGGTTGTGCTTAGAAATCTTTGTCTTGCAAATTTGAGTCAAAGACCGGCTATCACTATGAATGTTTAGCCCATAGGTTGACTTGTGGAGAGACATAAGTCTCTTTCTGCCGCAAAGGCATTTCATGTACCACTATGCAAAAATATGAAAAAGAAATGCTTATGCTTGTCAAAAATTGATTCATGTCATTTGTGCTATATTGAAAATGTTTTGGGTGCTAAACCGTTGCAAGATGTCTACCATAGAGAAGTCTCTATTGTAAGAAGTAGACACTTGACACGGTATGCTTTGACATGACATGAGTTAGTTTATGGGTGTTTATAGTGATCTTTTGCTAAGAATGGATGACTTTGTTCAATCTCTGTTTGATCATGCTTATCTTGGTTAGAATCACTCATGGCTATGACTTTGCTCATATGGTGAGAACTCCTACTAAAATTGCTCCACTTGTACTAAAATTTGATCAAATGCCTTTTCTATGTTCAAGTCTTGTTGGCATTGCATCTTCACCATCTTGAACTGTCTTGCTTGCCTAGTAGCTCTCTTGTCGCATTTTAGAGTGCTTATTGCATATTTGAGAAGCTCTAGGTCATTGCTTTTGCATCTTGCACCTTGATGGTTGCATTAACAACAAGGGGGAGAACATAATGTGCGTTTGGGTGCATTCGTTTGGGTGCATTCATTCCTTTGTTTTTGGGGAGAACATGTTGCATCTCTTTGCATTGAGAGGGTTACTCAGTTCAGGGGGAGAACTTGAGTTTGTATGCACTTGTTCAGGGGGAGCGTGCATGATTTGCTCTTTTGTCTGGAGCTTGTTGTCTCGGTTGTGTTGAGCTTTTGCCTTTGTCTTAGGGGACCGAGATTTTTCTGTCTTTCGAGTGACTTGTTCTTGGCTTGTTCATTGCTTTGGTCACTTGATTGGTTCTTTTCTCTTCTTCTTCTGTTCTTCTTTTCTCATATACTTGAATCATTATGTGTGTTGTCAATGCACTCATCAAGGGGGAGATTGAGGACCATGTGTGTCCGAGGACCAGTGGATGGTCGCTTCTCAGTGTGATGAGTGATTGACAACGTGGTGTTGGACTGACTCTTGACTGAGTACTGCAGGTGTTCGATGCGACTTGGTCTGCGTTGGTGCAGGTGAAGAACAAGCGCGAAAGGTCTTCGAGGAGTGGAGACAAGTAGGCTTGGTTCGAGGGACCCGGTGGCCAGACGGGTTCGAGTCGGTCGGCATGGTGGCAAGGAAAAGCAAGACGAAGTAGATGACTGGGCCGGTGCAAGGTGGCGGTTGACAGCCGAAGCTTGCACGCGGGGTTTGATGGTTGGGCCACAAAACCATCGGAGGAGGGTTTCTCGGTTTGGGCCTCAAAACCGAGCCCGAAGGCCCAACACGACGGAGACGGTGATCCGGGCGTGTTCGGGAAGCTTCGAAGCGGTGGACGCGTGGCGGGATCCGGGAGCTTGCGTAGGAGCTAAGCAAGGCCGGATGGACGGCGCGTATCAGCCGGAGAAGATGCCTACAAGTTTACTGCTTTGCCCCTGCGGGCGTGTATCGTAGTAGTAGCTGTAGGGCAGTCTAGTCATTTCCCCCCCACCAGGACTTGGTATGTATAGGGGTGGAGGGGATGGCTCTCTGAGTCACTTGGAACCCTAGTTCTTTTGCACTTTGGCTCTCTCTCTCTAGCTTTCTCTCTCTAGGCTAGCCAGTGCATCATTGATTCATCTGAAGCGGGAGGATGTCGGGGGGTTGCTAGCCTTGTATAGATTATGACCTCTGTGTTTGTTAATCTATGAGCTAGTTTGAATCATCTCCTTCTATCTTCCCGAGTTCGTTTTTGAGTCATTTTCGTTCGTTCTTCGATTCTTCGTTTCTAGTCTGTTTGGGTCCGGATTTGTTTGAGGAGATCATGAGTGAGTGCCTTGTGCCTCTTTGTGTGTGATCTTGAGTCCTCAAACGCCGGGAATCGGGCTTGATTTGAAGTTTTGTGGATGAACTCGTGGTTATGGCTTAGTTCGTGAGATCCGCGATTTCTCGATTTGTAGGGCGTCAGAGGCCGAGATTTTTGGGGCATATCTTCACCTTAGGGTGCTAATCATCTCCCCAAAGTTTTGTCTCTAGAGCTCTAGCCGTTTGGGAGATCCGGTGTTGGATTTGGGAGGAATTTCCGCGAGCTACTGTAGCTGTTCTTCCTGTTCGTCGGTCGTGTTTCACGGACGGTCCGCCTGGATCCATCGGACGGTCCGCCGTGTTCACGGACGGTCCGCACTATCGTGGCGGACGGTCCGCGGTGCGCTTTGATCTGCTCGAATGTGGATTTTGGCTAAGTCTTTTCTCGGACGGTCCGCTTGCTCTTCACGGACGGTCCGCGATACTAGCGGACGGTCCGCGGTAGCAGCTCGGACTGTCTGCTCGAAGTGCCTGGAGCTACTGGAGATTTGAGTCGTTTTTCGGACGGTCCGCCGTGCTGTGACGGACGGTCCGCCTTGCTCTGTCGGACGGTCCGCCGTGACCTGACAGACGGTCCGCCGAGTCCGCGGACAGTCCGCTTGTTCTGTGCGGACGGTCCGTTCTGCTCTGACTGACAAGTGTTCGCTTGATCATTTTAAGTTTGCTTCCGCTATTTGTAGTTGATCGAGGCTTGTTCCTAAGGTTGGTAAGTCCGGTGTGACTACGCAATCTTGACAAGTTGGTGAGGATTTCTCCGGTTGTGAATTTCGGGATATAGGCCAAGTTTCGAAAGAAATTTTCATTGGCTCCCATTCACTCCCCCCTCTCTGGTCGCCATATCGGTCCTTCAGCGGGGAGGTTCTACGCCGGGCTGCTCCGGCGGCTCCGGGCGCGGCGGGGCACGCCGCTCCGGCCGGGGGCGCCGCGCATCGAGGCCTACCTGTTCGGGCTCCTCGACGAGGACGCCAAGAGCGTGGCGCCGGGCAACTTCGAGCGCCACTGGGGCCTCTTCACCTTCGACGGCCGCCCCAAGTTCCCCCTCGACCTCCGCGGCGGCGGCGGCGGGCGGCGCTCGGCGGCGATGATGCCCGTCGCGGCCAGCGGCGTCGAGTACCTGCCCCGGCGGTGGTGCGTGCTGAACCCGATATTTAATGTCGCCGACGACGGCGAGGACGCCGGAGCTCGGCTCGCGGAGAGCGTCGGGTACGCCTGCGCCCGCGCCGACTGCACGGCGCTGGGGTACGGCTGCAGCTGCGGCGGCGGCGGCGGGCTGGACGCGCGCGGGAACGCGTCGTACGCGTTCAACACGTACTACCAGGCGCAGGGGCAGGCGGAGGGGGCGTGCGACTTCGAGGGGCTCGCCGTCGTCGTCAACAGGGACGCGTCGCAGGGCAAGTGCAACTTCAGCGTGCAGGTCGGCGGGTCGGCGGCGGCGGCGCGGACGGCAGCGGCGGTGGTGCTGCCGGCGGCGGTGGCGGTTGTGCTTCTCGTGTTGCTTTGAGCTTACGCGACGCGAGGTGTGGTGAATGCGAGGGTGGTGTTGATTGTAGGTACGTGACGGCATTAAAATGTTGTACTAAGTACTTTTGATCACGTGAGATGTTTTGTGCTCAGCGATCGATCTCATCTGTGGGTGATTACTGATTATCAATTTATGCGTGAGACGTTTATAAAAAGTAAAAGGAAGGATTTAGAATTCATTTCTTTTGCAACAATAAAGTAACTTCATCAGATGGAGATAATGTTCAATCTTCGTCACTGGTAAAATGTTCCAAGACGTAGTAGATTCTTCGGCGTTTATCATTTTGAAGGTCATTGTCATCATGTTATATTATATGATCATTTATACCTTGTTTAGAAAGAAAAAAAATATTAGCTAGCTCTCAAAGCGTGCGAATGTACTATTTGCGCTTGAAATCTAACCACACCGAAATAAGAGCACATATGTTAAGTTTCAAACTTGAGTATGACTTAATAAGCTACTACATTCGTTTCAAATTATACTTCGTTTGATTTTTATTACCACAAGTTTGACCATTCGTATTATTCTGAAAAATATATAAATATAGTTAAATTTAAGACGTTTTTGAAGAATTCTTGTTGATGAAGCAAGCCACCATAAAAAAATATGATAATTTGCTCAAAATTGTGAATAAGATGAGCGGTTAAACTTAGAGTCAGAAAAGTCAAATGAACTATAATTTGAAACGGAGTGAGTATACAATAAGATGTCAAGGACACTAATCAACCAAGTTACACTAAATTCACATTTGGTCATGACTCTAACGAAATTGATACCCAGAGTCTCATCATCTAGTTGGATAAATTTGGTAAGACAACCATCGACATTTGGATCACCAAAACCCCAGCCGTGTTTTCATTTGTAGCGAGATCAAGGTCTGATTATGCTTGACTGTACGGTTAATTTCATTCCAATGTTTTCTGAATAGTAGGTGGAGAATATTATATGATCATTTATCCTGTATGTATGCACCATTCAGTCTTGGGAAAACATAAGTATAGGCCAAGATGTCTAGGACCCTAGCCAACCAAGTTATGCCAAGTTCACTCTTTTTTTGGTAGTCACATCCTCACATTTGGCCATCAACTTCAGTAAAATTTGGTAAGACAGTCCCCAACGTTCGTATCACCACCACTTCGGCAGCATCACTCTTTCAGATACCACGGTCCGCTTGTCAGAGACCGAGTGACACACCGGACATTATATCCACCCCCCCCCCCCCCGCGCCGCTCCCGCGCGGGCGGCCCGGGCGGCTGCCAACGCCGGCGCCGCCGCAACCCTCCCCCCTCCACCACTCTCCGCCGTGCCGCCGCCAGAGCAGGCCGCCGGAAGCCCGGCGCTTGCAAGGGCGGTGGCGGCGGGGCTCTCGCTTCCCTTCCCCCCCGTCTCCAGCGGCGCGGCCGCCGCCTAGGAAGGAGCTCCGGTGACCGGAGCCATGGCGGGCGGCCCGATCCTCCACCCCCACGCCCGGATCTGGCGGTCTCGAACCCGGATCTGGGGGGAGTGGGGCGGATCGGCTCGGGCGGGCCAGCGACCAAGCTCCGTCATGGGCGGCGGCGGCCCGGCGGCCGCAGCGCGCAGGGGCCTGCGGGCTCGTCCTGGCGGCGCACCAAGCGCGCACCGCGGCGGCCTTACGGCGCTGGCGCTGTGCTCGCGGCGGCTGGCCTGGACGGCGGCGGCCCGAGCGAGCGGCGGCGGCAGTAGTGGCTCCGGCGGGGGTCGGGGCTGGCTTCGGCTTCTCTCCAATGGTGGCGGCGTTGGGGAGGCGTCGGCCCTAGCTCTGGCTCTGTCCTGCGGCTTCTCCATGGCCGGAAGCACCGTCTCTGTTCTCGTGTCGTCAACGTAGTTGTCTCCGTAGCGTCGTCAAGTTCTCGCTATTGGGTTCATGCTTTATATCTCACTTTGCGAAGCACGATGTCGTCTCGTTGAGGGGACGACAGAAGGTTTGGGGACAATAGAGTTCCCCAACCCTTCTCGAGGTGTCGGGTGTTGCCAGCGGGTGCATATGGAACCTAGTGGACGAGCTTCGGTGGCTGTGATGGTGGGCGGTGGATGAAGCGAGTGGGATCGGTCCAGATGCTCTCGGCTCGTCGGGCGGCGGCCCTCAAGCGTAAGCTTGGACCCGGAGTCGGGTCGGGCAACGGCGTTCGCTCTTCCCTCTTGAGGGCGTTGTCTACAGGGTCTCGTGCGACGGCGGTTCGTAGAAGCTCTCCGTGGTGAAAACCAAACGTTGGCGCAATCGCGTCTTTGCCTTCCTGAAGACGTTGTTTGGAGGTTTTCCTGTAGCCATTGGTGGTGGAGTTGTAGGCTCCGTGGAAGGTCGGGTCCAGTCGATTTGTATTGGTCTCATGGTTCTTTAGTGTGTTCATCTCGAGTAGTACCTTGTTATCTCTGGCGCGCGGCTTAGAGAGCCCCGGTACGGGTTTGTTAGATATCGCTCTTCGAACGGAATGTGCTTTATTATAAACTGGTAATCCCAGTATCCTTTAAGGATGCTTTATATATAAAGCTGGCTACGGCCTCTCCTGGAGTGACTCACTGGAGCAACGCTGCCAACAGCGATCAGAGTGAGTATCAAAAACAAAATATAGCGAGCAGAGTGGGCCGTCAACTAACCAACAGTCCAGGCCCACTCCACATCTCTACCCCGTTTCCACCCAAAGAAAGCCCATTCGTCATCCAACAACAAGAAGTCGAGACACCCTCCCGGCCCGGTCCACCAGGCTCATCAAACCGACCCGGGCCGAACCTTCTGGCCTCCTAGGGCTTCCATCCCTTCCCCTCTCCACCGTTCTAGAACACCTCGGCGGCCTCCGCATCTCCCCGCCTCCACTCCCACTCTCCCTCCCATCCCACAGCAGCGGCCACTAGGGTTTTAACTTCTCCTCGCCGGCCGCCAGATCGCCGCCGCCCCCTTCCGCCCGCCCGCCCGCCCGCCGGAGATCGAGGATGGTGGGACTCGGCGCGATGCCGGGGTACGGGATCCAGTCGATGCTCAAGGAGGGCCACCGCCACCTCTCGGGGCTCGAGGAGGCCGTGCTCAAGAACATCGGCGCCTGCCGCGAGCTCTCCGCCATCACGCGCACCTCCCTCGGCCCCAACGGTGAGTCGCCGCCGCCTCCCGCTCGTCGCGCGTTCAGTGGGGTTGCGTTGGGTTGGGTTGGGATTTGTGGCTTGAGGAGTGATGGGGATCTGGAGCGAGGAGGGCGTGGCTCCGTGAGGGCTGCCGGATCGCGCGGTAGGGGGGGAGTGGTTAAGGCAGCGGGCAGTCCTCGATGCTTCAGCGTTGAAAGCAGTTGTTTTATTTAGTGCTAGATGTGGCGGTGCTGTGCTTGCGCGTGTCCTTGTATGCTCTGCTGAAGAACATTTGGTTAGCTTGAAACAATTGGGGCACAGGAATGCCATTTGAAATTGCAATTAGTTGTATTGAATGTTTGGATCAGGAGCAATTATTTTGTCCAGGACTACTACTCTACTGCTTTATCTTTAGATAACACATTTAAAAAAAGTAGTAATCTATGTAGCAAATGCTTGGATCATGAGCAATTATTTTGTCCAGGACTACTAGTCTACTGCCATATCTTTAGATAACACATTTCAAAAATAGTAATCTATGTATCAAATGCTTGGATCAGGAGCAGTTATTTTGTCCAGGACTACTAGTCTACTGCCATATCTTTAGATAACACATTTTAAAAATAGTAACATATGTAGATAACACATATACTTCCTTTTAGTAAAAAGATGCTGAGATGTTCTGGTAATTGGTTGGTCGACAGTGCCATTGATGTCGATTTCTGTCTGTAGGGATGAACAAGATGGTTATCAACCACTTGGACAAGCTGTTTGTGACAAACGATGCTGCCACCATTGTGAACGAGCTTGAGGTTCAGCACCCGGCTGCCAAGATCCTTGTACTAGCTGGCAGGGCTCAGCAGGAGGAGATTGGGGATGGAGCCAATCTCACCATATCGTTCGCTGGTGAACTGCTTGAGAAGGCAGAGGAGCTCATCAGGATGGGCCTGCATCCGAGTGAGATCATCATTGGCTACAAGAAAGCCATCGACAAGGTAATTTGACGTCCCAATTAATTACACTTTTGCATTGTTCAAACCTGAGGTCTGATGGCAGCCACTTTATGCGTTTATAATATATATTTGGAATTTGGAATGCAGACTATTGAGGTCTTGGAGGACCTTGTTGAGAAAGGCTCAGAGAACATGGATGTAAGAAATAAGGAGGAGGTTGTGTTGAGGATGAGATCCGCTGTTGCGAGCAAGCAATTTGGCCAGGAGGATATACTGTGTCCTCTTGTAGCTGATGTAAGCTATTCTATACAGCTTATAGGGAGCTATTTCTTCCATGCACCATCCTGGTATCAGCTAATAATGTGTTTGCTGTATCATTTTACTTCAGGCCTGCATGCAAGTTTGCCCAAAAAATCCTGCAAACTTCAATGTTGACAATGTTAGAGTGGCTAAGCTGGTTGGAGGCGGTTTGCATAACTCTACTGTGGTCCGCGGGTTGGTTCTAAAAAGTGATGCTGTTGGGAGCATCAAACGGGTAGAAAAGGCCAAGGTAACCTCAAAATGTTACACTTAATTCCACATTGTTGGTCAGTAATCTGTCAATGTTCTATGCTTTTATCCATTCTATTAACTTCAAAAAAGATGCCGTGACTGTAGTTACATAGTATTTTTCACGTAGTAACAAGTATTTTGTTGTTAAGATGCTCGAGCATAATCATTGTTTACACATGGCAACTTAACCAAGGATCTATTGTTTATATTTGGTTACGGTTGAGTAGATCACACTCATCAATGGTCCAGTTCCCTAAGTGATGCCATCATGAATCCATTTTTTCTTAGAATGGTAACAACACAACAAAGTGCATGAATGTTTTACATTTGGTACTATTTATTTTAAAGTTACTCGATGGCTCTATTGTCCAAAAATTACAATTCACAAAACATTATTTTTATCCTTCAATTTTGCACTGCTGCTAAGTGCAGTGAATGGAATTTGTGAACTTGAATTTTAACTGAGATGTACAGCACTATGTTATATTAAGCTGCTAGAAATTTAATGTGCATAGGAATCTTAACCACATATTTTGGTATGATGTCTGCCACCTTTTCTTTCTAAAGTCTAAGATCATCCTGTATTCAGATTGCAGTGTTTGCTGGTGGTGTTGATACCTCTGCAACTGAAACAAAGGGAACTGTGTTGATACATTCTGCTGAGCAGGTATGTTCTTACCATAAGGATTTTCCCCCACTTTCTGCCATGAACTTGTTCCTAATTTCACAGCAGACCTTCGAGTATTACAAACTGAGTTGACTTTTATAGTTCTATTTAATAGGTTAGCCTCTGTTCCAATGGCTTTGCTTGTTCTTAATTTGTGGATTGTCTCATATGTTAATATAGTTCCAACTCTGTGTTCTGATATCTTCTCTGAAGCACATGATACTGCTTTGTGGTGCATGGCAAGTTCTGTAATCTGCAAATTGCTTTTGCAGCTAGAAAATTATGCTAAAACCGAGGAAGCTAAGGTGGAGGAGCTTATCAAAGCTGTTGCTGACTCAGGTGCCAAGGTTATTGTTAGTGGAGCAGCAGTTGGTGATATGGCACTACATTTCTGTGAGCGTTACAAGTGAGTTGCTTTCTGATCTGAACAGTTGTGTGCAATATTTTCCTTTGTTGAAGAATCCTTTGTCGGGAAAGTGATTATAAATACTGTGTCCTCTTAAACTCTCGATTCGAGATATCATTCGTCAAAAGAATTTAAAAGTTGGGTTCAAGTGAAGTAGCTGTTAACTGTTGCCATGCCCTGTCACTTATTTATGTTCTGTTTTGCAGACTAATGGTTCTGAAAATCAGCTCTAAGTTTGAACTGAGAAGATTCTGCCGTACTACTGGGGCTGTTGCAATTGTAAGTTATGTTTTTAAAATATGCTTGTTGCATAGTTCATTGAAGCATACTTGTTCTGATTCCGCATGTTTTTTCCAAAACAGTTGAAACTTAGCCAACCAAATGCGGATGAGTTAGGATATGCAGACTCTGTTTCGGTGGAGGAAATTGGTGGTGCTCGAGTATGTTCTGTCCATCTTTGTGCTTTTGCAGAAGATATACCTTCATTCTTCCCTCACAACATTTACTTTGTTCTTTAGGTGACTGTTGTCAAGAATGAGGAAGGTGGAAATTCTGTGGCTACTGTTGTCTTGAGGGGCAGTACTGACAGTATACTAGATGATCTTGAAAGAGCTGTTGATGATGGTGTCAATACTTACAAGGTATATCTGTGGTATCTACAGTAGATTTGATGCCTCATTTTATTGTTTTTGGAACAGATGTACTTGATACTTGTTTTCTCGGTTATCTGACTGTCACTGTTTATACTAGTCAATGTGCAGGGACAGTCGGATAATTCCTGGTGCAGCTGCAACAGAAATAGAACTAGCAAAGAGATTGAAGGAGTTTTCTTTGAAGGAAACAGGGTAAGATACTTTTAACATCGTACTCAATAATTTGTGATGTACAATGTTAGCTGGACTACTGGAGGACATCTGAAACATGTTACTAGTTAAAACTTGAAGGATCTTAACATTATCATGCACAATGTTAGCTGTAGCCCTTGGGATATCTGAAACATGTTGCTAGTTAAAAGTGAAAGATCTGAACATCTCGCATTAGCTTTGTAGTTTAATTGACAAGGTTTACTGATGTGTATATGATTCAGAATGATGTCCATAAATCTTATAAATTTTATTAGTCTTTATCTTTTTTTGTTGTTGGAACAAGATTGTAGATGAAATAAAAATCATTTGACATCTTTTTTTTTATCATCATGTTTAGAGATATCTCGCAAGTTTATATAGTTTGACTGTTTGGTCGGGCCTGATCTATTTGTTCGGTCAACTGTGTTGGTGCTACAATCGATTTTTGTGGGTTGGTGGATGGTGCCATGAAACTGTGAATGATTTGTTATGTTTTACTAATCGATCTTAATGGTTAACAATTATGTAGGTTGGACCAGTATGCTATTGCAAAATTTGCTGAAAGCTTTGAAATGGTTCCAAGAACCCTGTCTGAAAATGCTGGACTTAACGCCATGGAGATAATATCTTCTCTTTATGCTGAGCATGCTGCTGGGAATACTAAAGTTGGCATTGACCTTGAAGAAGGTGCTTGCAAGGATGTTTCTACGTTGAAAATATGGGACCTCTACGTCACAAAGTAAGTCAATGTATACAGATTGGAAGAATAGATGTTAGGAGTCATGTGGAAAGCTGTTATGAGATTTTTTGTATCATTTTAGTTAGTGTGTCTTGGTACTAGTTACTCATCATCATGTGCCTTTATTTCATAGATGATGTGGAAAATGCCACAATTGTCCTCCTGTGCATTGTGTTTCAAATTGGGGGGATGGGTTTGCACTGTTTCTGTAACAGTTTGAGCTGCTTTAGCTTATCTCTTAGCATGCCTCATTTTGCATATTTCTCTGCACAGGTTTTTTGCCCTGAAATACTCTGCCGATGCTGTATGCACCGTGTTACGGGTTGACCAAGTAAGACAACCAGTCAAACGTTACATTTATTTTAGACAGTAAGATTGTATGGTCCATATGCTGATAGCTGGGACTCGTGTGCAGATCATCATGGCAAAACCAGCAGGAGGGCCAAGAAGAGATGCCATGCCTGGTGGCGGGGCGGATGAGGATTAGTTTCACGCTTACTCTTGCTTGTGTACTATGGTTTTCATTGTGTCACGCTTGCGAGGTTTCAGAGCAGAGAACATCTGTATCTTATCTAGGCTTTGGTTTTGTAGAAGATTTTGGGTGCCTGGGGTTCACGCGTGGGAGGGTAGCATGGTTGAGCTGATATCCCATCAGGAATTTGCGGAGTCCTTTCTTGGTGTATTGTGGGCTGATGTATCAAATGACTGACTCCGGGGTGTTCTTTCAGTTTATCACACAAACTGATATCATGTTCCTCTAGGGTTTGTTCCTTAATTTTATTACCAACTGAGCTCATATATGTGTTAATTTAGTGAGCTAAAAGACTGAATTTGTCTTGATGCTTATTAGTTTGGTACTGTATATCACGTTAAGGTTGATTTCGCCATTGGATTGATGACATAATTCAGCTTAGTGCAAAGCTCTAGAACTAACACTACTTCATAATTCCCTTCCCAAGGAATCACATGATCAGAGGAAATTGTGTGGAATTTGTCTATTACCCACCAACTAAAAAATTATACATTAATGCATTTATGTGTTCTTTCTAAATTGTTTCAAAGGTTTGAGTACTTGGCTTTCATTTTCCAAACTTAGGGTAGTCCGTACCATTTTCACTTTTTAGATAAATTGGTTTTTTATACATTGGCCAAACACGTAATTTCACTGGTTCAAGCAAAACCTATTTCTAAACTTTCAACTAATTAGCTTTGGTAAGGGCAATTCGCAATAGTGGAGAAGGGCAGGTAGATCCCAAGGTTAGTATAAACTCCCAAAACAAAAATGTGTATCTCCTATTTTCGTTTTTTTAGGATTAAGTCGCTTTTGCACCACGTGTAAACTATTCAAAATAGAGAACACAATACATATTTATCGTGTTTGAATCTCCTCTTAGTACTGTGACAACTAGGAATTTGTTCTTTCATTATTACCATCATCAATCCACTGTAGAGACTATTTACCATTGTTGTCAATAATTTTTCCTTTCACTTACTCTGTGTCTCAAAATAATAGCTACTTGAGCATTCAAAAATTGTCTCAATGTATATAGTTTAGTTTAAATTATCAAGTGTGATTGAATGTGTAAACGGACGAAGATAACCCTATGGTAATCAATTATCATGTGGTCCTCACAATCAATAAATGGCAACATACACCATTACTTCTTTTAGTGTCAAGTTTTTTTAGTGTGGAGACATACAAGGCAATCATAATTGTCATACGCACATCACGTGCCCATGCATAGGCGGACTTAATTAAGGCATATTAGACATTTTACTATTCTCTTTAATCTGTCTCAAAAAAACTAAACGTTTATATATTCTAGGGTGGAGAGAGAGTAGTGATTATAATTTACCCCAAGCCAAAAACACAATCTTTCAATCAACACTTCATAAATTCTCTTGAAGACATACTTTCTCCGTTTCAATATAAGTATTTAAAGCGTTTAAAATTATCCCTAATTGTGAGCATTTTACAATAAAGAATAATTTTAAACGCTCATTATTCCTAACTGTAAGCATTTCTACAATTAGGGATAATTTTAAACGATTCAAATATTAGCTAGGAGGAGCTGTCTACCACGCTACTCAAGGAGCAATTATGAAATGCATTAGCCAAATGGCCAACAAATATTTAGGTAGTGTTTGGATGTTCAGGCTAACAGAAAAATCCTAAAATGAAGGTACTAAATTTAGGACCCCTGTTTGGATGCTAGTCCTAAAACGGACTAAAGAAGCACTAATGGAGTGATCAAAGACCATTCTACCCCTTCACATCCCCCCGCACCCACTATTCCTGCACAATAATAAGGGATAGGGTGGAAAGAAAATCATTTGAGCTCTTTTTAGCATCACTTTAGGTGCTATGGGTGCTAAAATGTTTTAGCCTCTGTGGTTTGAAACTTCCCCTTTTAGTCCTAAATTTTAGTAACTTTGATTTAGCACGTTGGATCCAAATACCCCCTTAATCCAAACAGATCCAGGGAGCATGATAGACTTTTTCTGCTCCTTTCTAATTGCATTAAATTTCTAGACGTGGTTAGATTAGGCCAGTCTTAGTGAAGAGTTTCATGGGTATTATTTTTTTGCCGCATCAATAAATTTACTAATATTACAAAATCAATATAAGGAGATAGAATGGGAGTTTTATGGGATGAAATGGGAGTTTCATCCCCATGATACCCATCATACACATTTACCTAGTTTCCAGTTTTAATAATGGCGCAATGAAACTCCTGGCTCAGACCGTAGGCGTGGAGGGAGTATGTGCCTTTATTTATAAATTCTAATGAATAATTTCAAACTTGTGTATACTATTCAAAAGTGATATAATGTTTACATTTAAAGGTCTCATACATCAAAACGTACTCTTAGCATGGTACTTCAAGTGGTTTGTGTTCTCGCCCCCGTGATTTACATACACGTGGTTTTAGCGATGTGTAGGGGAGCGACCCCTTTCGCACGAGACTTACATTAACCCAACAACTGTCCGGAAAGCAGTAGCAAGCCGAAAGTGGTGGTCAATGGTACTCTAGTTCTCCAGATCATAAAAAATAACAGGTTGAGC
Organism: Echinochloa phyllopogon; assembly: GCA_033239725.1. NCBI lineage: Eukaryota > Viridiplantae > Streptophyta > Magnoliopsida > Poales > Poaceae > Echinochloa > Echinochloa phyllopogon. The sequence continues at coordinate 31,862,952 of BTCW01000008.1, read as the reverse complement.
CTTCCAAACCTTTTTATAACTGGCTCAACCATTCCAACTCCTTTCATTGGAGAGGGGGGGGGGGGTTCGGTGGAACCTTTCTCCATACCTATGTATATGTTCTACCTGATATGGAGCCGACGTCGTTTCGCTTTCGCAGGATAGGACCCCCAGTGCCTTCTCATCCTATTCCACTCAAGTCTTTTACTTTTTCTCGCCAGAGAATGTATTAGAAGTTTTCCGTTATCCCTAGGGGGTGATTTAGCATAGGTTCTTATGGCGCTTCCTAAGCTAGGCTATCGGCAAGGGAAGGGAACAACTGTTGTTGCTTCATCGGGTTCCCTAACGTATTTTGAGTTCGCTTCCTTGGCAAAGGCAAGTGTCAATTACTTTCTTTCCTTTTGTTTGAGTTCTCATCGATCATGTTTTCCCCACATTTGTCATAATAAAAAATGTATTATGTATATGCATCGGAAAAAAGTTTTCGTATTTTATCAAAGGTGTAACATGTATCCTTTACATCTATAGATAAATGACCATTCTTCAATACTAAATAGCTATGCATGGTTACATCTTTTTAAGGATAGAATGGCCATTCTTCAATTTGAGTAGCACACTATTTGTTTTATAAAGATAGTCCATCTTTAAGGTGAGACAACTCTATCATGCACTTTTTTATCTTTCAAGGGTAGATTGGTCATTTCCTAGTTGGACCACCCCACTCATCCCATTCACCTTTTTAGGGGGGCAAAATCGTCATTTCCTATAGTGGCCAAATTTGTAATTTCCCTAGCCGATTAACAAAGCCCTAGTGCCAATATCCCCCCGAAAATTTCCCCTCCCCAAACCCCCACCGCCCCATTCCGCCCGCCTTCCTCCGCCCCTCCGCCGCTCACCGCCGCGGGCCTGCGGCGACGACGGGACGGAGCGCGCCGGGCGCACCGCCGCGACCGACCTCGACGGCCTGCTACCGGTATGGCACGATTTCTCAGCTAAAGCTTTCGAGTTCGTCTGCTACCGCCTTGCCTCCTCCCGCCCCGGCCAGCATTTCGCGCTCGTGGGGAGAAGCGCTCCAATCGGGCCCTCGGGTTGGGCGAGGGAGGCGCAGGAGCGCGGGGGGCGGCCGAGGATCTTCGTGCGGCGGGTAGGATTGCCGTCGGGCGGCGTGCATTTCGGGGGCGAGCCGGAGCTCGAGTCGCGCCGTCGCCCCGTTTGCTTGAGGTGCCCGGGGACCCGGCGAGGCGTCCAGTGGCTGTGTTCCATTCATTAGATAAGCACTGCGCCTCTCGTGTCTGGGGAGTTCGTGATCCTGTAGGAGGGCATTGCAGCGCGGTGGTGAAAGCAGACGAGGAGGGGTTAAGAGGGAAGTGAAGGGGAACCAGGAATCAGATAAGCAGTATCAGCCTGTCAGGAATTGGAACATGGATACAGAGGGGAATAGTTAGCTTTTGGTGGTATTAAAAGTATTAGAAATGACAAATGAGGAAACAACATTTCATGCCTTGACTGTTCATATAAAAATGGGGAATGCTGGGTGCTATATGCCTATATGCTCATTCTGAAGTGAATGGTATTTTACTTTGCTTGAACATATCTGGTTTGGTCTCTACAGTTATCTGATTGTTGCATGACAAGCCAGTGTTTCCATCACATAAGTGAACATGTTTTCTACTTTCTAGCTTATCTGTAGGCCTGTGCTGTATCATTTTTTTTACTGCAGAGAGTGCAGTCTTGACACCATTCAGACAGCACACAAACTTGGAGGTATATAAATAAATATATATTGGTGTGGGCTATATATATAAATAAGTAATCAGTGTTCCAGAAACAGATCTTCTAGGACACATAGCATGATCAGGCCTCCTACCCGTTGTCGTGTGATTGCCGTTTTGACCTATAGCCAGGCTGATTAGACTTTACAGTCACTATAAGTTGGGTGACCGGATGAGTACTTCTTACAAGTAATAATGAATATTGTTACTCAAATGTTATGCCTCTGCAATTAATAGCGAATAATGTTACTCAGATGTTATGCCTCAGTTTTTTTTTGGCCTTTTGCAACATGAACCCCATTCTGTAATCTGTACACTTGTGACAGTGCATTGGCTGGACAAATCATTTATGAATCTTACGTCCTTTAGTCATACCTGTGTGTGTCCCATCACCTTACTGAAAATACACTTCCGAAAATTACATAGCTGAAATATATTTAATGTTGTGTGCATGCAGAATTTAAGGTCCAATTTGTCAGAGGCAGTAGAGGGTACAAATAGTAGCACATGTGAATATTGCATGATTCAATGCCTGTCTATTTCTTGGTACATGTATGTGGATGAATTTAGTCATGAAATCTGTCTTGTGAAAATTTGCAGGTGACACTGCATACGAATTAGTTCCTTTTAGAAAAAAATGGAGCAATGAATCAGAAACGGTTCACAAGGATGACCCAGGGTTTCTGTGGGGGTTCATAGGCAGACAAGGTAACCCCTGTTCGTAATTATTTACTTTCCTCTTGACATGCTAACTGAGGGGGGGAAATCTATTGCACCGCAAGATATCATGTTACATGCCTATTTGGAGTTGGGCCATTTCATCTGGGCTTACAATCATTCCCTACTTTGTCAGCTATGTTAGCTTTTAATTGAAGTCCTATGATCCAAGCAATGAAAGTAGAAGAAGCTAATATGTAACAAGGGGTTGCAGCGCTCTGTAAATCAATAATATTTTTGTAGCATGGATCCCACAGAGTGATACTGTTAACATGGGTAGCACATAACTGTTCGGAGGAGGGGGACACACCTAAAATATCAGGGAAGATTGGTTAAATTGAAGTCTCTATGCTATTCATCTTATCTCTGTTAGTTTGTTTCTAGCTATTGAGAATCTGTGTTACTTTCCGTACTTGTTATAATTCTGTACATAGCCTGCATATCTGTTAAGAGAGCCCTCTACATAGTGAGTGTATTGTAATCGTCTGTATCAATTAGTTAATTTTCTCACCTCCTGTTTACTTCACTTGCTTAGGCCCATCAAACTCCTTCCAAACCCTTTCAATTACAGTTGCGGTGAGCAGCTAGTGTCATCTCTGGTGACTTATCCATTGTGTCTACTCTCTAGAGTTGGCTGGAATGCCACTTTCTTAACTCTGTTCTATCTCACCATTTTTTTAAAATTGACAACTCAGTAAATCAGGTTAATAAAGATATTCAAGTATTTTTTTTGCCACTTTGCTTCTACTGGAGCGCCTTAAATCATCTGCTGTAAATCTTTTATGGTCACTAAATCATGCATAATGCAAATAATATTAACAGGTATTACCCATTGACACCTGCTACCTCATGCTTTTATTTGATGACAGCTAGCCGCAGAAGCTACATATACTACTTCCCAAGAAAGTTGATACACTTAAAGGATAAAAGTTACTGCTCCACTTAAACAGTAAGTGATGCCATACTGATGTAAATTTTCATTTTCTTTTGTCGATTTTGTTCCTGTCCATACTTTACCTATGTGTCTTTATTTTTTTCTGTCTCCTGTTATTCTATTTTTTCCTTCGTAATGACATGCCATTGGATGCGTTCAAAAGCATTTTATGGATATGTCGTATACAGTCTCAGTAGGTTTATGTGCTCGCTTCTGTTTGTTGACTCGGTGCTATATTGGATGCTGGAATGATTGCACTGATGTTTAAGTCATATACATACTTGTGGATTTGCTACATAGTTTGTGTTTAGAGAAGAGCTAGATTCAAATACTACCCAAATGTTCAATCACAATTGTGGGCAGGATTATATGAGTTTACTATATGAATTTGTTTTGCATATGTAGGAGAAATATTGGTTGGATTGTGCTGCCTTATAGAAAGAATCACTTAGTATTTTTTCATGTTTGATCTCATTTTGCTTTTCATTATTTTCAATTTAACTGTTACCATAACAGAACTAGCGATTCAGTCAAGTGAATTTTATTGGAAAGAAGAGGGCGTTTTTGGCATGATTTTACATGTTCTCCTTGAAGTACATAGTTATTCCGTTATTAGTTTGACATTAGTATTTTTCATAGAATTTGAAGATACATGTGTTATCAGGTTCTACTAATGCTATTGTTTTAAAGGCATGTTTTCAATTACTAATTGATATATTCTCTTAACGACATCCACTTTCGGATACTTTCTACTTGAAGAATAATGTATTTTCCAGAGTATACTCCTATGCACCTGATATCTGATTCAATTTTGTGCTGCACTTTCAGAGAATATGATTCAGTGCAATAGAGAACAGGCCATCAGGGCCAGGGAAATTGCTGTAAAGATGATGGAAAATAAAGAGTTTGCTGCTGCCCAGAAGATTGTACTAAAAGCTCAAAAGCTTCTTCCAGAGCTGGAGAATGTATCTCAGCTGTTAACCATCTGCAATGTGCACTGTGCAGCAGAGTTAAGGGTGAACGGACAGATGGACTTCTATGGAATCCTTCAAGTGGAGGAAGGAGCGCATGAAGCCTTGGTAAAAAAGCAGTACCGCAAGCTTGCATTTTCACTTCATCCTGATAAAAATTGTTTCGAGGGTGCTGAAGCAGCTTTCAAGTTGGTTGCTGAAGCTCATTCTGTACTGTCTGATCCCACGAAGCGATCTGAGTATGACCTGAAAAGGAACAATGGATTTAGAAATGTTCCAAAGCCAGCTAAACAGCAGCCATCAAAGAGGACTGATTCAAATAAACGGAGCAGGCCTGGACCCGGGGAAACATTTTGGACCATATGCTCACATTGTCAGATTCGATACCAGTACTACATCAATATCCTGAACACCATGGTCCGCTGTATGAGCTGCAAAAGGAATTTTTTTGCTTACAATCTGAATGAAAATCCCATACCCACTTCAAGTGTACCCAATGGCTCCCAAGTTCCTGCAAACATGTTTCCAAATAAGCAGCCTGACACTTGCAGTCAACAAAGTCATCCTGTGAAGCCTTCATGTGCAGGTAGAGGCACTGATATGAAGCCGAATGGTTCCCAAGACCCTTCAAACATGTTTCCGAATCAACAGCGTGGAGTTCCCTGTCAAAATGCTCGTCCAGTGAAGCCTTCTGCAGGTGGAGACACAGATGCGAAGATGAGGATGAATGTGGACCAACATGATCAGCACATGAAAGGGTATAGCAGGCCAGGTCATGATGAGAAGGCTCATCACCCGGCTACATCAACGGGGAAGTTTCAATATTCAACACTGAATCAAGATAAATCTTCTGTCCCAACTGAAAATGGTAATATGCATGGAAGGTCAATGCCAGATTCTGCTGATCCAAACACTGTCAACAGACAGAAACCGGTTAGAGAAGGTGCCTCAGCAGAGCCAGATGCTATGGATATGTCTTGTTCTGCCAAGCTTTCTTCCGCAGCTGGAAAAACAGATGGAGATCCAAGGATAAATGTTGCAGGCAGAAGATCAACGCCGGATCCTGTTGATCCAAACATCACCGACAGAAGCAACTTGGCTAGAGAAGATGCATCTACAGTGCCTAGTGCTGCAGGATCCTCTGGTACCCGAAGGTCAGGTAGGAGGAAGCAAGATGCTGATGGCAATATTTTCCCGAACATTGATACCAAAAAGAGGCAGAAGATGAATGATTTGCCATCTAATGTTAGACAATCAGATCCACCTCATGTTTCCAGCAGTGTTGACATCCAAGAGAAGGCAAGAACTACTGATACAGGTGATCAGGCAAAAACTACTGATACAGGTGATCAGGCAAAAACTACTGATACAGGTGATCAGGGAAATATCAATGAAGACGCTCGTGAAACCGATATAAGTGATGATGACAATATCAAAGAAGCTCCTGAAACCGTGAGCGAAAAGAAACCTTCCTATTCCGAGGTTGTCTCCTTTCCTGATACAGATATCTACAATTTTGAGAAGTTCAGGGATATCAATCTGTTTGCAGTTGGTCAGATATGGGCCCTTTATGATAATCTTGATGGCATGCCAAGGTATTATGCTCGAATAAAGCAATTTGATGCTTCCAAATTCAAAGTGCATTTGACTTGGCTGGAGTATGATGCAATGGATGAAGCCGAGGAGAATTGGAATGATGAAGAACTGCCTACTGCCTGTGGAAACTTTTGCCTTATGAAAGGAACTGACGTAACAGAAGATAGGTCCATGTTTTCTCACATTGCTGTATGGACGAAAGGTAAAAAACGGAATTCATATGTCATATATCCTAATAAGGGTGAGGTGTGGGCTCTTTACAAGGGGTGGAGCATGGAGTGGAGTTCAGATGCAGATAACCATAGATCATATGAATATGAGGTTGTGGAAGTCCTATCAAATATGTCAGTCAATGATGGTGCCACTGTTATCCCACTGGTCAGGATCAAGGGATTTGTCAGTTTATTTGCGACAGCCAAGGATAAATCCTCGTTTGTGATACCATCAAGTGAGCTTCTCAGATTTTCTCATAGCATCCCGTTTTATAGGACAAACGGAGATGAAAAGGTTGGTCTGCCAGGAGGATTTCTGGAACTTGACAATGCATGTCTCCCTGCTGACCTGGATGCAGCATTTTCTTCTGTTACTCTTGACTCTTACATGTCTCTTGGCAAGACAGAAAGCAGCACATTTGTTGATATGACCACTGACAATACAAGTCGCAGAATGGATCGTGGAGATGAAATTGATCAGAAGGAGAATCACTCTGAAGAACATGCTTGCCATCCGATGCCTACAGATAATGATAAAGATATATCTCCTGAACAAAATACAACGGCAAAGAAAACTGCTGCTGATGCCAATCAATCTGGCGACGTCTCTCTGCAAAATGACCTGTCCGCCAACATATATACTTATCCTGATTCTGATTTCCACAACTTTGAACAAGATCGCTCCTGTGAGAAGTTTGCACGCGGACAGATATGGGCCTTGTTCAGTGATGTTGATAAATTCCCCAAGTTCTATGGCTGGTTAAGAAAAGTCAACCAAGAACCTTTCTCGGTAGAGTTGGCCTGGCTCCAGGCTTGCCCTGAGCATGAACAGGAGAGGCGGTGGTTTGAGCAGGACATACCCGTCAGCTGCGGCAAATTCAGAGTCAACAAAAACTGGAAAGCCACGTACGACACATATGACACCTTCTCTCATCGAGTATACGGCATAGAAACAGGAAAAAAGTGGGAGATCAAAGTCGTCCCGCAAGCAGGTGAGGTCTGGGCCGTCTACATGAACTGGGCGCCCAACTGGGTCCTATCCAGCACCGACGCCTGCGATTTCGCGATCTGCGAGGTCGTCCGGCACACTGAGACCAGCACGAAGCTCGCCTTCCTGGCCCAGGTCAGCGGGTACCGGTCTGTGTTCAAACCCGACAAGGAGACAGGCGTTCTGGAGGTACCTGCCAGGGAGAATATGAGGTTTTCCCACCAGATCCCCTCCTTCCGCCTGACCGATGAGCGAGGCGGTAAGCTCCGGGGCTTCTACGAGCTCGATCCCGCCTCCGTCCCCGACGCCTTCCTGTATAGGGACACCTAACCCCTCGACGAGGACTACTACTACTCGCAAGTGTTGAAGCAGATCCTAATGAAGCTGAAACGAAGTCGCTCTAGAATTATTTTGTCTTAAACTGGTTCAGTTATCAATTTATTGGGTGTACATATATGCCTGTTAGCTTAGCCTTACTGAGACCTTGCGGATGCAGTTATGGGGCGGCCTGGTTATCTGTGGGGTGCGATTTTGTACCAAGGGCAAGCTATTTCTCTGTGCTGGTGCTTGTTAACTACTACGGTCTGGTCACCACTCACCAGTGGCTGAATGGTCGTGTGCCGTGTGCACTCAGAAAGTAACTCTGGTTTGCTAGGCTGCTCACATACTGTGTGTTCAATGGTTAAATGTTATATTAAACCTTGAGATGCTAGAGTGGAACAATGGTTTAACTATGCAGTAACTCTTAAGATGGTATATTAACTCTTTAACTCTTAAACGTTACACTATGCATTGTATATTTGCATTACCTCTGAACTGTGGTTTAACTATGCCATACTCTGCTGTAAGCCTGTAACCTGGGCAGTTAATATGGAGCTTCTAAGTCTTTAACTAACCTGGACGCGGCTGGACGGTTAAAATGTGTCTCCGTTGAGCCGTAAAACTGCTGCATGAGTTCCCATTATATTCCGTAAATATTTTCTCAGAATGAGAATTTGCAGCACAAGTGCCTGGAAACACAGCTCCCTGCCGTCCCTCCCTCTTGATCGTCCGTCACGTGAATGGTTTGGACGTCGTCGGGCCTGACCTCGGGCCGTCAAGCGCCGAGAGGCTCGGCACGGATGGGCCATCCGTGGGCCGATCCTGGCAGCCGACTTTGTCGAGGCCCAGTAACAAGCCATCCAAACTCAAAGCCCAGGCCGGAGAAAGCCATGGCAATGGCCTCTGAAGCATGTATATGTTGATAGTCAAAATTGACAGCAACCGAGGGAAACCGGTCTGACCGGTTTGCCGAACCGGTTGGAGTTGTAGTTCGGGTAGGATTAGGATTCCGAGTTTTATCCCATATTGGTACCGAATTGGAAGGGGTACGACTTCCCCGGCCTATATATATGAAGGCTAAGGCCGATTGAGAGTTATTCCAATCGAATCAAACACAATTGTTCCTTACTTTTTATCTCCAAACCCTAAACACTTTTCCAACCCTAATTGCTGTCCTTTTCTCTTCTCCGCGACGTACTAAGGCGTTCTAGGTGGTCTGCCGATCCTGTAGCAACCCTAGATTGCTTGAGCTCCGACGGGGTCCCTCCCGAGCTTGAGTTTCTAGGTCTTCACGACCTCCTGTGAGAAAGCGGACGGACCGGTTCCAGAACCGGTCAGACCGGTTTGCCCGAGGGAGGCCGGGTGTTGGCCGTGGTGACGGCCGTGCTGCAATCTCGAGTGTGTTGTCGCATCTTTATGTCAACATACTTTTTGGCGACTCCGCTCCGATCTAATCTACCTCAAAGATGTCGGGTGCAACCAGTGAGCTCGACAAGAACAACATCATCACCGCTACGATGGAAGAACTCACGGACGATGAGCGAAAGCGGTACCTGATTGCTGAGGAACACTTCAAGGCGCAATTCTTGAAGGGTTTCAAGAAGGATCATGGAGGCTTCGTCAAGAGAGTTGAAGAGTTCGTCATGCCACCTTTTAAGTTGGCTAACGATCAAGTTGAGGAGCTTCCTAATAAGGTAACCGATGAACCCTCTGATTTAATGCAACAAATAACTCGCATGATGGATGAAAAGTTGCATGCTGCACAAACTGTTACTAGTGAATTAATTGTTAATATGGCTAGTAGTTTTGAGGCATTTAGTAAGGGTAAAAATACTTTAGAAGATCCTAATGCATGCCCTAAAATTGATGCCAGCACGTCAGGTATACCGGAAAATATTATAGATCATAATTTGGGTATGCCGCCGAATTTCTATCAAGGCCAGCCACCTCATCCTAGTTCGGTCCAAGAACCGGTCAGACCGGTTTTCCCAACCGGTCAGACCGGTTTGCCCAATTCAGTTGGACAGACCCGTTCTATGGGTGTAGGTGCAACGAATGCAATGGTTTTATCCAATACAGCTACTTTTGGTCCTGTTTTTACACCCCCCCGCACTACTGTTGTAGGAAACGCACCTATGGGATCTAGTGTCTCTTTTGGATCGATTCCAAATACTACTCATAATATTGCGTATGGTGCTCCTCGTTTTCAGAATACAACTAGTGCAAATTATCAAGCCGATTTCTCTAAGTTCAAAGAGGATCTGGCTAATACAATTAGAACAAAGCTTGGGATAGATATGAGTAGCTCACGTTTATATCAGAAACCATGTCCTCCTGAATTTGATCTAGTTACATATCCTAATGGTTGGCGTGTTCCTGAGTTTGTTAAATTCAATGGTGAAGATAATCGTACCACTTGGGAGCATGTTAGTCAATATATCTTGCAACTAGGAGAAGCAGCTTTTTATGAGCCATTGCGTGTTCGTTTATTTTCATTAACCTTGACTGGAACTGCTTTCTCTTGGTTTTCTTCGCTTGCTCCTAATTCTATTCAAAGTTGGTCTCAATTGGAGCGTAAATTTCATGAGCACTTCTTTAGCGGAGAAAATGAAACTAAATTAACTGATTTAATGTCTATTAGGCAAAGCCGAGAAGAATCGGTTATAGATTATTTCAGAAGATTTAGGGATACAAAGAATAGATGTTTTAATTTATCAATTTCTTAAAAAGATTTAGCAGATTTAGCTTTTGCGGGCTTGCGATCTTATTTGAAAGAGAAATTAGAAGGTTTTGATTTTTTTCTATTAATCACTTGCAAATGAAGGTCATGAGTCTCGAATTAAAGTTAAAACATGTTAAGGAAAATGCTAAACCTCATCGTTCCAATGTTCATATGCTTGATAATGATTCTGATAGTTCGGATGATGAGGATAATGAAGTTTATGCTGCTGAATTTGTTTGGCCATCAAAAGCTAAGCCTTGTTCTTGTCCTTCGTTAAAGCCGGTTCAGAAAAATCAGCAAGAAGAGATTAAATTTACTTTTGATGTTGCCAAGTGTGATCGTGTTTTTGATGAATTGCTTAAGAATAGTTTCATTAAACTTTCTCATGCAATTCCACCAGCCGATCAATTGAAAAATCATGTGTTGACGACCAAAATTGGCAGTTGCCTATACAGCCAAAGGCAACCGGTCAGACCGGTTCTAGGAAGCGGTCAGACCGGTTTTACTGTAGCCAGTCTGGCAACGGCCAAACCGGTCTGACCGCTTTACAGAACCGGTCTGACCGGTTTCTCCCGTGTTGGAGTAGGTTTAGGACTTTAAGAGTTTTATCCCATATTGTAAACCGACTCAACGGGGTAAGACCATCCCACCCTATAAATATAAAGGGCCAAGGCCGATTGAGATCCATCATCCAACATCAAATCCAATCGAATCTATCTTTTTTACCTTTTATCGTTTTATCTTTACTTTTATCTTTCTATGTTCTGCATTACTTTTATCTCCAATTCCTAGCTCTTCCAACCCCCTGTATCTTCTGTTCTTCTCTCGTCTCGACGACGTTTGAGGGCGTTCTAGGTGGCCTGCCGACTCTAGAACAACCCTAGACTCTCAAGCTCCGACGGGGTCCCTCCCGAGCTCGAGGTTTTAGGTTTTATCGTCGCCCCATCAAAAGCGGTCTGACCGGTTCCATAAAGCGGTCTGACCGGTTTTGCTCCAGGAAAGCGGTCTGACCGGTTTCGTTCCAAGGCATCGGCGACTTCGTTGGCGCGGTTTCGTGTCAACATCATGCATATTGTAAGCGGCATAATTCTTTTTCGCATGCTACTAATGATTGCAATGCTTTCCAATGACAAGTACAATCGGCTATTAATGAAGGTCGATTGGTACTAGCTGAGATGCAAGTTGACAAGGCTCCCTTTCTTGTCCATACACTTGATTTGAATACTAAAGTGCTGATTCGGCCGGAACAAGCCGAAGGAGCTAAGGGAAAGAATGTGATAGTTGGGGAGCTAAGGCCGGAAAAAGTTGATGATCAAATTCCGGTCAGAAAAGTGATGCTTGGAAAGACTCTAGATGGTAAAGAGTCTCTGAAGATTACAATTAAAACATCAAGGCCCGGGGGGCAAGAAAGTTCATCAACAGAGAATCGGTCCGCTAATCTGGCAAAATCGGTCAGACCGGTTTCCCAAACCGGTAAGACCGGTAAGACCGGTTTGCTCCTGGACCGACCTAGAACTTTCAAGCCTATACGTCCGGAAGTGGGTACTTGGAAAGTTAATGAGCCTAAAGTCAGAGGTAAAGTTCTGAAGCAAGGACCTACCTTTAATCAGCTCTTGAACAAGTACACAAATGCCGCTCAAGTTGATCGGCCGGTAAAAAAGAGACCAAGATCACCAATGCGTGGAGATGGTTATGTAGAGAACAATAGGTGCCGTGGTGATGTCGTTACTGTTTATCCACCACAGAAGATGTATGCTACCATGCCATGGGCACCTCCGGCGTCAGATTCTCCATATCCAACATGGGACCAAGGAATGTGGATGCAGTGCTTTCCCATGTCACAACCACCTCAAGATTACATGGGTAATGACCCTAGGATCCCAATACATGACCGATTGGGCTCATATCAATCAGGTCCGGCACCGGCTAGCAAAGCGGTCAGACCGGTTTCCAAACCGGTCAGACAAGGTCGGTCTGAACAAGAGCAATATGCTCCTCCTCAGCAAGAATATCGTGTTAAGGAGAAGAATGAGGAAGCAAAGCTTACAGAGGACCCAAAGCAAGCCAAGATTGATGGGTTTGTTAAGATTGGTGATGTTCCAATGGCTATGCAAGAGTTAGGTAAAAAGCCGATAGTTATTGGAAATTCGGTTGTTAAAAAACCTGTCATGGCTAATGATCATGAAGCTGGGAGTAGCAAGGCTGTGAAGAAAGTGTTTCAACCAAGGTGATGTCTTTCTGGTTTGACTCATACACAAAAGAGAAAGTTGCAGCGCTTGCGAAACAAAGAAAAAAGGGAACAGGAAGTTGAGAAGTTAAGAGATGAACACTTCAACAGATATAGGCCAATGATTCCTCAGAAGAAAATTTGGCAAGCCAAGTCAGTTGTGCAACTAGTAGCACAACCGGTCAGACCGGTTTTAGAATCCGGTCAGACCGGTTTGGGTGCAACAGAAGCGGTCCGACCGGTTTCTGGAACCGGTCAGACCGGTTTGGAACCAGAGGCAGAAAGCACATCTGTTCCCATTATAAATGAAAGTACTACGTCAGAAAATCCTCTAGTGGTTGAAGATGAGGAGATGGTTGACTTTGAAGCTTCTCCAGAGCATGGCAACATGGAAGTTAATGTTGTTTATTTGTCATCTGATTACTTTGTGGTGCCGGAGGAGGAGGTGTCTTATCTTCAGTTAGGACCTCGTGATGCTATATTTCAGAAGCCGCAATAATCAAACAATCACTTGAAGGCTTTCTACATGAGAGGTCATATTAATGGGAAACCAATCTCACGAATGTTGGTTGATGGTGGGGCGATGGTGAATCTTATGCCCTATTCTCTTTACAAGAAGATTAGTGGAAAAGACGAAGAATTGATCAAGACAAACATGACGGTCAGTGGAGTTGGTGGCGGTGATCCTATTGGCGCCAAGGGTGTGGCTTCTATGGAGTTGACCATTGGAAGCAAGACCGTTGCTACAGCTTTATTCGTCTCAGAAGTGCAAGGTAATTTCAGTTTAATACTTGGGCATTATTGGATTCATGCAAATCAATGCGTACCTTCTACCTTGCATCAATATCTCATTCAGTGGATCGGCGATGAAGTTGAAGTTGTACATGGTGATACTTCTTCCTTCGTTGCAACGGCCGATTCTGATTCTATTAGTGCAAATGATAATATTAAGTGTTTGTCGAGCTTAGATTTGACCGATTATGAGCTGATCAGTTGCACTAAGGATGGTTTCGTTCCTGCTACATTAAAGCCGATGGAGAATCGGTTGAATTACTTGCTGTAATTGATGGAGCAAACAAATCAACAAAGACAAACCGGTCAGACCGGTTTAGGCCTGAACAATACCAGTCGAGCCAAACCGGTCAGACCGCTTCTGGGAACCGGTCAGACCGGTTTACGTCGGGACAGTGGCTTCAAGAGCGAATTGATCATTTTCGAGAAAAAACAGAGGGTACATTTGAAGCCATTGAAGATCTGGGTGATATGGATAAGTTGGGTCAAGGTTTTACATCAGCCGACCCTTTAGAAAAATAGATATTGGTGATGATACTATTCCTAGGCCAACTTTTGTAAACAAAAATTTATCGGTTGAGTTTAAAGTCGAGTTAATAAATTTGTTGAAGGAATATGTCGATTGTTTTGCTTGGGAGTACTGTGAGATGCCCGGTTTGAGTCGTGATCTAGTTGAGCATCATTTACCAATAAAAGCTGGTTTTAGACTTTTAAACAATCGGCTAGATGTTTTAATCCCGCTATTTATGATCTAATAAAAGAAGAAGTTAATCGTTTATTAGATGTTGGTTTTATTCGGACTTGTCGTTATGCGGAGTGGATTTCTAATATTGTTCCCGTTGAAAAGAAAGATTCGGGAAAGCTTAGAGTTTGCATTGATTTTAGAGATCTTAACAAAGCTACTCCGAAAGATTCATATCCTATGCCTATAGCCGATGTTTTGATTAATGAGGCATCCGGACATCGTGTTGTTAGTTTTCTTGATGGTAATGCCGGATATAATCAAATATTCATGGCCGAAGAAGATATGCACAAAACAACTTTTCAATGTCCGGGATTTATTGGTTTATTTGAGTGGGTGGTTATGACTTTTGGATTGAAGAATGCTGGCGCAACTTATCAAAGGGATATGAATTTAATCTTCCATGATTTACTTGGTGTTATTGTGGAAGTGTAAATTCATGATATTGTAGTTAAATCGGATGGCTTGGATTCTCATTTAGCCGATTTAAAATTGCTCTTGAGAGGATGTGACGGTATGGTTTGAAGATGAATCCACTCAAATGTGCTTTTGATGTTTCATCTGGGAAGTTTTTGGGATTTATTATTCATGAGAATGACATAGAAGTTGATCCCAAGAGAATTGAAGCTATGAAGAATGTCGAAGCTCCTACTTGCAAAAATGATTTGCAAAAGTTTCTAGGCAAGGTGAATTTCTTGAGAAGATTTATAATTAACTTGTCTGGAAATGTAGATACTTTTACTCCTTTACTTCGGTTGAAAGATGAAGCTGATTTTACCTGGGGGGCAAAACAGCAAGAAGCTTTTGAGAAAATCAAAGAGTACTTGTCTTCACCACCGGTGCTTAGGGCGCCTAAGAGAGGGGTTCCTTTCAGACTTTATGTGGCAGCTGAAGATAGAGTTATTGGAGCTGTTTTGACCCAAGAGATTGATGCTAAGGAGTATGTGATTGCTTACACAAGCCGACGGCTCATTGATGCAGAAATGAGGTATACTTTCATTGAGAAGTTATGCTTATCATTATATAATGTTTGTACTCAGTTGAGGCATTATTTATTATCTAGTACTTGCATCGTGTTATGTCAAACCGATGTTATCAAACATATGTTGCAAAAACTGATTTTAAGTGGTAGAATCGGTAAATGGGCTTATGCTTTAGTTGAGTATGATTTGGCTCGTGAACCTTTAAAATCTATGAAAGGCCAAATTGTAGCTGATTTTATTGTTGAACATCGGATTGATGATACTTGTGAATTCGACATCGGTTATGTTGCTTGTACACCATGGAAATTGTACTTTGATGGATCGGTTTGCAATGATGGGCAAGGGATTGGTGTTGTTTTGGTCTCTCCAAGTGGTGTCGTTTTTGAGTTTTCAAACCGATTAGAAGAAAAGCGTACCAATAATCAAGTTGAATATGAAGCCCTTCTATTTGGATTGGAATTTTTGCAAGACATGAGAATTAAGCATGTTGAGGCTTTTGGTGATTCACTCCTGGTGGTACAGCAAGTATCCAAGGTATGCCAATGTTATAATGGTTCGCTAAATGTATATCTTGATAGATGCCTTGATATCATAGCTTCTTTTGATGAATTTACAATCAAACATATTCCAAGAGAAGAGAATGGCAAGGCTAATACTCTGGCTCAGGAAGCATCTGGTTATATTGTTGCAAAGAAGTATTTCTACCTTCAAAAACCGATGCAATCAAAAGCCGAGATTCAGGTTCTGGACGAACCGGTCCGACCGGTTTCACAAACCGGTCTGACCGCCAGAACCGGTCTGATCGGTTTGGACACTGGTCTGACCGCTTTGTCCCCTGACAGCGGCAAGAAAGTCTTGGATGATGTTAATGACTTCAAGTTTAAAGATCAGGACCGGAGAATGCCTATTATTACTTATTTGAAAGACCCTGGTCGTGGTGCAGAAAGAAATATTCGGCGATTATCATTTAAATATATATTGCTTGATGATGAACTTTATCGTGAACCGCCGAAGATTTGCTTTTGAAGTGTTTAGACTCGGATCAGGCCAAAGTTGCCATGGGAGAGGTTCATGAAGGTATTTGTGGTACACATCAATCGGCTCCCAAGATGAAGTGGTTACTTAGACGAGCCGGTTTTTATTGGACTACTATGATGGCAGATTGTTTCAAATACTATAAAGGGTGTGAAGAGTGTCAGAAATTTGGAGATTTACAATTGGTACCTGCTGCATGGATGCATCCTATTATTAAGCCATGGCCGTTCCGAGGTTGGGGGTTGGATTTTATTGGACAAATTAATCCTCCATCATCAAAAGGACATCGTTTCGTGTTGGTTGCTACGGATTATTTTACTAAGTGGACCGAAGCGATTCCATTGAAGAATATGACACATAGATAAGTAATTGAGTTTATTACACAAAACATTATTCGTAGATTCGGTATTCCTCAAACTTTGACTACGGATCAAGGTACTTCGTTTATGTCTAAAGAGGTACGTGAATTTGCCGAATCCTATAGAATAAAGTTGCCCAATTCATCTCCATACTATGCTCAGGCTAATGGACAAGCTGAGTCAAGTAATAAGACTTTGATTAGATTAATCAAGAAAAAGTTAGAAGAAAATCCTAAGAGATGGCATGAAGTGTTATCCGAAGTATTATGGGCTTATCGTATATCTAGACATGATGCTACTAAAGTTACTCCTTTTGAGCTTGTGTATGGTCAAGAGGCCGTTTTACTTATTAAGGTGAATCTGGATGCTTATAAATTAGCTAAACAAAATGACCTTAATGCTGTTGATTATCATGATTTGATGATGGATAATATTGATGAAGTCACTGACAAGAGGTTGAAGGCTTTAAAGGAGATTGAAAAAGATAAGCTTCGGGTTGCTAAAGCTTACAACAAGAAGGTGCGAGAGAAATATTTTCAGATTGGAGAGCTTATTTGGAAGACAATTTTGCCTATTGGAATGAAGAGCAACAAGTTCGGTAAATGGTCGCCTAGTTGGGAGGGGCCGTATAGAGTTGTCAAAGTCATATTTGGGAATTCGTATATGCTGGAAACATTATAAGGGGATCGTTTACCTAAAGCTATCAACGGAAGATATTTGAAGAAATATTACCCAAGCGTATGGTAAGATGCATGAAGATTAAATGGCCGATAGATTTTTGATATCGCCTTAGTATAAATTTTGGCTATTCGTTGAGCTCGGATTTTTTTTTAAGTTCAGTCGAAACATGTACTCACTTGTATGACGTCATTGTTTTATTTGAAGGCCACGCACGCTTCTCTCTAATTTCTTCCTCTGTACAAGACCGTTTGCCCTGCAACATGAATCTATTGACTTCTGGAATATGAACTACATGATTCCTCGAGACAATGACCATTTACTTGTATTTCCGATGTGGCTCTGCTTCAAAATTGTCATTAAAAATCGATGCATTTTGAAGTTTCCTACTGACCCGAGTATTTCTAATTTTGTTATTTCCATGAAGATATGTGCAGAGTTAACTTTGGTGATGCGATAGGATGATAAGTAGTACCTAAGACTTTTTTTATTGCAAAAGTTATAGTAATACACAGATATTTAACTAGTTTTATTTCTCCCATTAAAAAAGTGGATGTCCTCATAAAATCTCTTTGGTAGTCTCAAAGAAAACATATTAGCTTATTGGAGCATCTATAATCCATATACAAGGGCCATTGATTCCTCTAGGATTACTGCAACACGAATATCTTCGAATTTGACCTTTTTCTTTTTTTGGAAAACGAAGTTGGATATACTTGGGTTGTTGGGCTGCAAATACGTGGAGTATGGCTATAAACCCCACGGGCCCACACCACACCTGCCGCCTTCTACTCATTCACTGCCTCACTTGGCAAGCAAAACCCTGCTCCGCCCCTTACCCGGCCGCCGCCGTCGCCTCCGGCCACCGCCCACCGCCCGTCCGGCTGCTCCGCCGCGCGCCGCGCCTACCTCCCTTGCCCCTTCCTCCCTCCCTCGCGCAGCTCCGGAGACCGGCACGGCACCGCGACGCGCCGGTTAGTCGTCTCGTCTCCCCTGTCCCGGTCGGCGGTCGATTGGTCCGTAGCTCTGGTCTGGAACGGTGAAATGGGCGGGGGGTCGTGGGTAGGGTAGGCGGGCGCCATCGTCGATCTCCAGGCCTCCAGCCGCTCTCAAAGTCTCAAGCCACGCCATTTTGGTCGGCGCCTGCCAAGCCTGACGCGGCGGTGGGGGGAAATGGGGAATCGATTTCTGAAGCAAGAGACCTGACGCGTCCTATTCTGCAGGCGGGCGGGCACGAAGAACCACCGTACCGCGCGTACGTCTCCCGAGCGGCGGAGCTAGCGCTTCCTGTCGGCGAGGGAGGCGGCAGGCGGGTCGCCATTTGGCGCCGCGCGCGGAAGAGACGAGGCGCCGGCCAATCGGTTCCGTGCGTGCGGGAAGGATGGAGATTTCATCGGCGGGCGGAAGGTCTGCGGCGGCGGCGGCGCGGGGATGCTACGGGGATCATTCCAAGGTGAGATAGGCGTAATCCTCTGTATCTGAATGGCCGTTGCGGTGTGGAGGGGTAATGAATTTTTGGTAGTACCAGTCTTTGTACCGGTGGAGGGAGTAGTTTGGTAGGCAGATTTGGTGGTGATGATAAAAGGTTGGCAGGAAAGGGAGAATCTTATGTCACTTCTGGGTACGCATGATATGATTTAAGGATTGATAATTGGTTCTGGAATGTTTATGTGTCATGCTCTTTGCTTGGTCTCATGAATAATCGCCTTTTACTGCTGCTATGGTTCATCAGATTAAAGAGGGAAGGAGGTCTGGATATGCTGCAGCTTCCTCAAGGTGCTCTATCAGGCACTTGCATGATCTGTTAAGTGGGTTTGATAAGCGTAAAAGGCAGCTGGTCAGTCAGATTGGATTTGATGGGATCCTTCACTTCCCACCTCTTAGGCAGGTTGATAGGAGGCTTTTGGCATGGCTGATGAGTCGGGTTGATGTGGCGATGCGTGAGCTGGTCATTGATGGCACAAGGCGATTCAAGTTTAGCAAGGATGATGTAGCCGTTGTGTTTGGCATTCCTAATGGTGGGAGGTCAGTGGTGGGCGAGGGGATTCCTAGTAAGGCAATGGTTTCTACGATTATGAACCAGTATCTAGGGGGTACATCAAAAGGTAATAGAAGCATCAAAATGGCGCGCCAGGTAATCGAGCGTGATCACAATGTTAATATGTCGAGCCATGAAGAAGACTGCTTCAAAGTAGCATTTGTGATCTACATAATGTCAACACTGCTGGCGCCAGGGGCCACACATGATTGTGTTGCTGGTGACTACTGGAATGCTATTGCCGAACCATCGGAAATTCGGATGTTTGATTGGTGTGGCTATGTCATGGATCGATGGCTAGATGCTGTTGGGAAGCTTAAGTCTGAGGCGAGCAAATGCAGCAGGGTGCCCAATGTGATGGGGTGCTGCCTTTTCTTTCAGGTAATGAGTCACATGCCTCCATTGATTTACTTCTATATGTGGTGTCTACTTCCTTCTTTCGTTTCTGTTGGTGTGTGTTTGTGATCTTGTTATTATGTGGGTTTTTTATTCCTGATTAGCTTGATTGTTTCTTTTTTCTTGTTTGTGTAGGTGATGTACCTTGATAGTATTGATCTTGGCATATGGAACATGGAACATACAAACCTGCCTCGTTTTCGATGTTTCTCCTCTGAAAGGATGAGGTCGATGATTCTGGCTGACACGGTTGATGATGGATGTGAGGCAAGCGAAAATAATTTCGGCAAGTGTAAGGTATGTCATATAATGTGTAGAGGAATGGCTTATGCGAGAGATGCCAGTGCTTATTTGTATTTTTACTTATATTTCTTTCCTTTTTTGATGTACGTATGAGCTACATGTGGTTTTTATAGAGGTGCTGATATTTAGGGGTTGGTTTTTATTTTCTCTTAACGCTGAACAGATGCGTAGCCCGTTTGGTGTGTGCTATCATTGGGCTAGTGGATTAGGCCGGGATGGAGCTTGCCCTATGAAGTGTCGGAATGTGGGATCGTGGGAGGCAACAATCAGTGTGGCTCGCAACCTAAGGGTGCCGATGGAGGTAGTGATGATTGTCAGATAATTACATGGATGCATTTGTGGATTTATAATCCTATAAATGTGTTTGTAGATATGGTTGAGCTAATACTAATTTTCATTGTTTTTCTTTGCGCTTTGTGACATTCTTTTTTTTTGTTTTTAGGCCACTGGTCCATTGTATCTTGCGATTGCGGACTTTGAGAACCAGTGCATCCATTTGGCTGGTGCTGTAGGGTTGAAGTTTATCAGCGCGCTGTTGTCTATTATTGAACCTTTCAATGCAGGGTTCCGATATAGTGTTGGGGGCTGCCACAACGAGTTTGAGCCAGGTGCATGCAGGTGGGGGGGGGGGGGGGGGAGGGTTGGGTATTGAATGTTCGTATGTGGAATCATTGTTTGTATGCCTTGTGTATATTTTTTTTGTCATTGCTTTTGTTTGTTTGCATTTTTTTGAAAATGAGTTTTATTTTTTTTTTGTTGCACTTTGCAGGATGTTCAATCAATGGAAGGACAGCTGGCGACCGTGGTGGACAGTCAAGTGACTGTAATGCACGGAAGAGAGATATTCCATTTACATGCGCTGCCTTGTCGTACTCTGACGATCTCTTGCGGAGGCAGAGATGTGTGTGCTGTCCTGAGATGGGGTATTGGAATTCAATGACTGTCAGGCAGCAGAATGATGGCAGAATGTATGATGGTAGTTACATAGGGCAATGTTCGGCGGGATATTGCTCCAGTGATTATAGTTTGGAAACATGGGATGCGGATTTAATTGTAAGGCGGATGATGGCTAAGTACTATTGTTGTATTAGTTGGTCAAAGGTATCCTGCTGGACTGACAGCAACATAATTGGCTGGGGATGCTGCAGTTAGAATGTTGATGTTTTGAGGAAGGTGACAGTTGGGTTTGCTATGCATGGAGGATGGAAGACAATCGAATTATTATATTTGATCCTGGATGTAGCTATGTTCCTTGTGCCGATGGGGATCAATCACATTTGTCTGTTGTTTCTGCTCTAAAGCGGGCGATTCACGATGTTGCGGAGGAATATTTCATTGGATGGACGAAGTCTTGGGATGATGCCACAGTGGAGATGTTTCAACTAGGGAGGAGGCAAAGTAGCTGGTGAGCTGGGAGTATGGGTTCAATCTATTCTTGTTGTTTTCCTTTTTTTTTGTTGCGGCTTGTTGTGACGGATGCTATGCCATGAATTTTCTGTACTTATTTGTATGGTATAGTTGTCTTTTCCTGTTCTGATTTTGTCCTATGTATGTGTGTTTTCAGGATTAATCGTAGTGGGATATTATGTGCGTATTTCTGTCGTGCATTTGATGGTCGCGAGATGAAACCGGATCTCCAGAGGGTAGGTTATGTATTCTTCATGTGATGTGTTGAGGAAATGATTTATCTGTTCACTCCGTGTTTCTCTGCTGACACGGTTGTTAGTTTGATTGATGGTGCCCTATTTTTACCTTGTTTAATTAGTTTAGCTTTCCTATAGGATGATGTCGAAGGTATATCTGTGTTGCTGCTTGGAGAGGTTATCCATCTTGAAAGCAATGATGGGAGGGTCCTTGCATCATCTTTACTGTGAGCAAGGGCCTCCCTGTGGATGTTTGGAGCCGGCGAAGCTGTGCTACTTTTTCTTTGGTGTATTTGGTTGTATAGTGGCAATGATGGTAGAGCGGTGTCCTTCTATATCTGTAGGTTTGTGCATCGGGCCATGTGATTGTGTGTTTCCTGCAAGCAGAGGTATTTTTTTACCAGGCACGGGGTATGCATGAATGGAATGGATATTGTATCGAACAAAGGGGGTATAGCTAATATACGGTAATGGGGCGAATCATGATATAGATGATATATATCATGACAGGAGGGACTCTTCAGGGATGGGTCATTTATATTTTGAACATATGAATGCAATATTCGACCCACCACATAATCTTTTGGTTGGGTGTTTGCTGGAACAGCAGACATATTTGTTCTTAGACCTGGGGATGAGTCTAAAAATTCAATTCATGTTTTGAATTTACAACAGATGCATATGTAGTACATACAACTTTTGTTTCTTGTAGAGTTGAATGGACAATACAGGTAACAAATGCTGAATGTAATATGGACGGTAATGCGGTGACCAAGACAGTGAAACAAGTATCAGTATAGCTGTATCCATAGGTATGCTAACAGGCATTCTTCCAGCCACAGGCATTATATAAAAAATACGAGTAATAACTTATTGGGGGCACCAATCCCCGCATGGGAGCCGGGAGGATCGAAATAAATTATGTATTTGTCAATGGAATAGATAAAAGACGGAAAGTACAGGTAAGGTAAGGTATGGTAATGCAGCGACTAAGTGGACCTAATCAAATCAGCAAGGCAGCATCGGCGGCACAGCACCTAAGGCGGGGCGGCCACACGCTGCTTTGCCATGGCTCGTCGTCGTCGCGCTCGTTCGCGGCCTATATATCACGTTCGCGACACCTTCGTTCCTCGCTGCCTCTCACGTCCGTGCCCCCTGTACCTGCCATGCCTGCCAGCTTGAAGCCGCCTCGCCGGCCGGACTTTTTGGCAAAGTTTCTCTCACACACAGGAGCTAGCTGTGAAAAGGAGAAGAGCGAGCACCCGGCGTCATGTCATCCACACTCGAGTGTTGGAGAGCTTTTCCCTAAAATTCAAATATACCAGGGTTAAAAGCGTAAAAAAGGAAATCGTCACTTGAGTCGACGTGATATTACCAACGTGTAAATTTTCGAAGCCATTTACAAGTTTGCTTAATGAAAACACACTCGGAAAATCCACTCAAGTAACATTTGTGGTTACAAGCTTTATCACAAATTTAGATAGAGATTTCCCTACAAAACAAAATTTGAGAAAGATATGTTTATGATAGGTGAGTACAATAATAGAAAGGTTTGTCATGTGGCAATTGCTAGTACACAACACAAGTACGACAATGAACCAAAATGCATGACTAGCTTTTGTGGCCACTTTACACACAAGCATGGCTAACGACCAAGCTCTCTCCAGAAAAGCGGCCATGGGTTCTCATTTCTTTCGGATATGTGACAAATTATATTTCCTAATTTTCCCTTTAATTCATTTGTACATTTGCTAATGCGCTCCATTTCACCATTCTCTCTTCTTTCCAGTGGTCCAACGGAGCAAGGTTCCTCGTCAACCTCCTGTATTGAAGAGTTTAACTAAACAGTCCGTGGAAAAAAAGCACGTGCTTGCGTAAAATAGTTGAGTTCATAACTAATACGGTCTCCGTGAAATAGTTGAGTTCGTAACCAATACGGTCTCCGGCCAATTATCTATCATATAATTTTATTTTCTATTAAACGTGCGTGTCGCACGTGCGTTCTTGCTAGTATATATACTATAAGGATCCAGTTCTTTTGAAAACACTTCTCACCTAAATAATTTCTATCCATTTCTCACAGAGGATCCACATGTCAGGTCTAACGGTGAAAAAGACGTGAAAATTTTCAAAAAAATGATGTTTTTTAAGAGTTTCTGCCGTTTTGGACATTACTTTTCTCACTATAAAACTTCTTTACCCACCCCTGGTACCCACCAATTAAAAAAAATCTAAAATAACCCGGAAAGCGTGCGTGTCGCATACGCTTTGGAAACCTCCTTTGCTTTTTTTTTCCCCGGGCGGAGCCTCTTCCTGAGCTCATTTGGGTTGTGGCCCAACAGCCATTAAAGCAGCGCAGTATAGCGGCAGAAGTGCGAACATCATGCCGCCCCGTATGTTGATGTGTCCGAGATGGTCACGATTATGTTTGAATTAGATTCCTGTGTTCAAGTTATTTTACCTGAGTTATTTATAGACTTTAACTTGAATCAAGGATTCTTCATGAGGAAGGAAACGATAATATATTTGGTAGTTTGATGAGCGCCTGCAGTAAAGATGCAAAGGACTTCAGCACTAGAACTCTTCCCTTTATTGTTGACGTTTGACGTGCAGGACTTTATGATTCGTAGGCACCAAGATATTTGAAAAATACTTAAAAGATAAAGGAGATAATCAAAAGAGACAAAAGATGCATTTTTTTATATTCCTACCATGTCAAGAAGTTGGACGGTTAAGATTTGGTGCGTCAAGAAGTTGGATCCGTTAAGATTTGGGGCACTAGGAGAAACTTCACGGTTCTCTCTTCATGGTACGGGGTAGGGTCCACCTGCATGCAAGCATATCTATATCTATATCTATATCTATATCTATATCTATATCTATAAGGATACAATTCTTTTAAAAACACTTCTTACTTGAATAATTCCTACCCACCCCTTATATATGACCCATATTTTAGGTCTAACAGTAGAAAAGACGTGGAAAGTTTTCACAAAAAAAACGTTGTTTTCACAAACAAGAAAAATGATGTTTTTAGATAGTTTCTACTGTTTTGGCATTACTTTTCTTGGAATTTATTTACCCACTTCATGTACCCACCAACTAAATAGTCTAAAATAACCCCCGAAAGCACGGGCGTGTGGCGCGAGCATATTTGCTAGTTATTTAGAAAGAAAACACTACATTAATTTTAAAAATAATAAAATAAAACCTTGTATATAGTGGTTGGTTTGTTATGGTTTCTTTTGTCTTGGAATGATGTGGCGCGGAAGAAAATAGAGAAAGTGAAACTTTCCAATAATAATCTAGTGAAAGAAAATGGGTAAAAAAACAAAGGAGATGATAAAGGGAGAGGGTCCTCCCGATAGGCGTCGGTCGAGAGCCCCCCTCCCCGGTCTCCGCATCCCCGTCTTTGTCCATTCGCACGCCCGCAACGCCCTCACACATCCTTTCCTTTCTGCACACGTTCGTCGTTGTATTCGTCCGTCTGCGCCATGCTAATATGGTGTCTCGCCCCCGCTGCCCACCAACGCCGGATCCGCCCGCCATGTCTATCCGCCCCCTCACCGGCGTCGCCTCCGGCACTGGCGAGGACCGCCCGCCTCCTACCCCCTTCTCTCTTCTTCTCCCCTCCCCTCCTCTTCTACCCCTTTGCTCGAATCTTAGAAGATGCCGCCGCCGCCGTTGTCTTGGTCATCTTCTTCATCTTTGGCGAGCTCCCCTGCCCCGCCCACCGTTGTTCCCCGCCGCCCCATCCGGCGGCGCCATCGCCGCTCGGCCTCACCGCCCTCGATCCGCCACCACCGCCAGGCGTCCGATTCCCCGGAGCTCCCTCTAGGTCCACTGGCCATGGATCCCTCCTTGACAACTCCGAACTCAAACCCCCTAACCCTAATCAGTGAAGTTACTTTGTAGTACTTTCTTGTCTGTTGTAAGTGAAGTAACAATAGGCCTCCGGTTATGACTAGGCCCTATTTGGATCCCGGGACTAAAGCTAATTAGAAGTACTAAATATAGATTAATTAAAAAATATATTACATAAGCAAGGTCTAATTTGCGATACAGATCTATTAAGCCTAATTAGTCTATAATTAGACAACATAATGCTGCAATAATTATGTAATAATTATATACTATATTAAGTTTGTTAGATTCGTCTCGCGGATGAGACATGATTTATAAAATTAGTTTTATAATTAATTTATGTTTAATATTCTAATTATCACGTATCGAGGGGACTAAACTTTAACTCATAGGATCGAAACACCCTCTTAAACGGAGAGTGCTCCCCATATAGATTTTTGGAAAAACAAATCACTCTCCTTCCACTTCCGCAGTTCCCAGTTCCCACTGCCCAGCTCTCTCACTGCGCAAACCCACTCCCCAGTACCCACCGGAATTCACGCTCCCGGCGACGCATCGCCGACTCGCCGGCCTCCCTCCGCACCCGCCGCCGCTCGCTCCGCTCTCCTCGCCGGCACCCGGTTCAGGCGGCGCCGCTTTCTCCGGTTAGTTACCCCCATGTTCTGTCGCCTCCGCAGTCCACAAGCATTCCCCCCTTCCTTTCTTGGATCGCTCGCGAGAGGCTGGTCTAGGTAATGGCCGCGGGCCAGGAATTCGCCCCACCGCATCGGCTGGGGGCCTCGACCGTCCTCGGATCCCCGCGCGGGCGCCGGTGGTTGCGATAAAGATTTGTTTTTTTAGCCGCGATGGAGGAGTAGCGCCGGGTAACTCGGTGGATGTTCCACTGATTACTTTATTAGGATGCTGGTGATTAGCGTCGATGATGTGCTGCTGCTAGGTTTATGGTGGGGCTGTCATCCGTGTGCAGTATTTTAGTCGATTCCAAAGAGGAGGTGGTTGCTGGTGGCCCCCTTTGCGCAAGGTGGATTCTTTTGTGTGAATTAGTTAAGGATGCTGGGGCTTGCTGCGTCTATTTTCATGTGTGAAATTCTTCGCTCGGTGTTCTGGGGCATGGGTGGATTCTCCTGCCCAGAATGAGAGGGGATATAATTTCTGCAACCATTGCATTGTGGGATTACTTTGATTTCACTTCAAATTCCTAGTGATTGAGCTCTCTCTTTAAACCATAGAGAGTGAAATACCCTTTTGCTGGCACAAACTTGATCTGTTCTTGTTGCTTTTGGACAGGAAAATTGGAATCGGATCTGATGGCTGGAGAGTAGTGCAGGTCACATTGAGGTATCATGGAATAAAGCTTTATTTTTCTCTGAATTTCTTGTTTATATGTTTGATGTGTGCGCGTGCGGGAGTGGTTAGTATGTTGCCCTTCGCTGTACTTATGAGAACACACGAATGCGGCTGGTGCACATGAATGGTGCTGGTGCACATGCTTCATGGTTTTGAACTGCTCCCTTACTGACATATCCAGATAATTTTTTCAGCAGTTTGCATTTTTGCCCTACTAAACACTAGGGCCTGTATTCTATTCTTAATGTCCAGTCCTTTTTGCTTTACTAAAAAAGGTAACTTTAATAGTGAAGTTCAATGAATGCTATATACTAGGTAGTGGGAATACAAAGCAAACTGTTGAAGTTTCCGTATTTACATAGTTTTACATAATATTCTAGCTTTTTGTGCTAATTCTCAAACACTACATCCAGCCTTTGGAGTTCCCCTGAAGTTGGATTCCAAATTGAGTTTCTCGTGGATCCGAACAACTGAATTGAAACCTCAGCCTAATTCTAATTCGGGCTGAAATTGAATTGCCTCTCCAGTTCACTTGATGCAATTCATTTCCAGGAACCAAACAGAGCCTCAGTGACTTGTTCAAGAAATATCCCAAAAGGGGGCATTTTTACTGTTTAAACGGTAGCCCTATTCTGTCCAAAGGAGTGTTGCTACTAGTAATTTTTTTGACAGAACACTGCTAAAAGCTAGCCCTAGCTATTAGAAGTGTCTGTGTCCATGCTAGTGACACCTGGCATCTGGGGGCGGGGCAGAGTCGGCCGGAGCTGATGGGTTTAGCTAGTGCCACTGCTAATAAATTTGCTTTACCTGGTAGTCAAAGATATTTACTTTCCACTCTCTATTTTCATCTCTTGCTTATATTGTGTTTTATGCCGATGACTTGGTTAAATCTAAGGCTCTTTTTACTGAGGTTTGTGTAATATCTAGTTCTGTGCGCATATGTCACTCCATAGAATGCAACTATTCCTATTTAGCACTGCCTCCTTTGAGGCCTGATAACTTGTTGAGCCAAGCAATGGTGAGCAAATGAGGCCCATTGTGTTTTAGCTGCACAACATAAATGAATTGGGATCAAATCATCACGAGAAACAAGTAATGGTGTTGGCGTATGGTTTTCAGATCGCACGCCAATCAGTATCTTGAAATACTAGGTTCAAGAAACTTGAATTAGTTGCCTCACAACATTCTCATCACCAAGTTCCTTCTCCCAAGTTTCTCCCCCTCACACGTTTGGCTCTGACCCCTATTTATATGAGGACATAGACTTCTATTGTACCTACCCAAAATGCCCTCATTACAACTTGTATATTCGCAAGATATTCTGTACAAAATAGTCAAGGGTGGGCAGTTTGGTACATAAGCCACGGCGAATCCTATTTGACTTTCGCTACTGGAGTAATGCATCACACACCGTTCGTTCTGTTGTCATCCTCACGATCCACATGAAAGTCCGCGATTATCGCCAACTTCACCATTGGTGCCCTCTTCGAGTGTCAATGCCGTCGCTCCGGTCTTGATCTGACTGAAGGTCACCGCGATCCACTTCTCGCCCCGAAATCGTGAGGCTTCACAAGGTCTCCACAAGAGTGACCTTTTTCATCTTTTTTTGCTAGTCCCTGCAAAAAGGCAATCCGGTGACCATATTTTGTTTAGGGAACGACCATCGAAACTCGCCGGAGCACATGCTCGCAAGATCACCCCCAACAAATGGTATGGTCAGTCTGAGGTTTAGTTACCATGTAGTTATATCTGGCTAGCTCCAGTCCTATCACATGTCTGAGTTACTAGTCTTAGACATGAACTGTTGTTTGTGCATTATTACTTTGCCAATTAGATCATGTCCATTCCTTCTGGTAGTAAACTTAAATGTTTGTTCATCTAACAATGAAATTTTGATTCATTTAGGTGGTTAATGATGCTATATCTCCCTGATAGTAGTACCCTTGTGTAATTGTTGAGTTCAGCTATTTTTTTGTTACTAACAAAATTATTCTTTGTATACATGCAGGATCTGATGAACTAGGAGTTCTGTTTGCACAATTATTGCATAAATGTAAAGGTTGTTTGAGTCAACTTGCTAGATAGCGTGATGGAATTCAATAGACAAGAAGCTGTAAGGGCTAGAAGAATTGCTCTAAAGAAGCTGGAGAAAAGAGATTTTTCTGGTGCCCAAAGGGTTGCACTTCAGGCTCAAAGGCTTTATCCAGAGCTTGAGAACTTATCCCAGTTGTTAACTGTCTGTAAAGTGTATTGTGCAGCAGAGGAAAGGATCAGCAGACAGTTAGACTGGTATGGTATTCTCCAAGTAGAGGTGACAGCAGATGACAGTGTCATACGGAAGCAATATGAGGAACTTGTGTTTTGGCTTCATCCTAACAAGAATACTCTTCCTGGTGCTGAAGCTGCTTTCGAGTTGGTTTCAGAAGCTCATACAATACTGTGTGATAATGTGAAGCGATCTCGCTACGACATCAAAAGACAGACTCAGCTATCAGACCCGACTATAGCAAACAGAAGTGGTGTGTCTGGACATCTAAAACCATATGATTTGACAGCTGTGTTCTGGACCATATGTCCGCACTGTCAAAAGCGATTTGTCTACTACCAAAGGAACTTTTTGGTCAGTTGTGATGACTGTGGAAAAAACTTTTTTGCATTCAAATTGAGTGAGCAGGCTATGCCCTCGAGATTCCTAGCAGTTCCACCAAAGAATTCTCAAGTTTCACAAGAAGTGGTTTCGTGTCAACAACATGCTCCTGACCAACCGGTACAGTACAGTAAGCTTCATGCTACAAGAGGGAGCATGGATTCCACACATAATGAAGAACCTATATTATTGTATGGAAGCTCAGATGGTTATGGGGAAGGCAGTTCAGAGACAAGAAGCAATGTGGTTCAGTGTTCAGCAGTGAATGAAACTCACTCTTCGTCACCTTCTGCAGACAAAGGTACAGCTGGAAGCATACTGCTAGACTCTCCAGATCCTGACATTGTTGACAACCAGAATTTGAGTAGAGAAGATGCATCTACAGTTCAAAATGCTGCAGGGTCCTGCAATCTTCAGAGTTTAGGCAAGAGGAAGCAAGATGGTTGTGCTGACAGCAGCCCCAGCAGGGACTCTTGTAACGATAAGAGGCAAAGGAAGGACAATTCACTCTCTGATGTTGATTCAATTGAGGATAAAATATGTAATGATAATGTTGCTGGTGCTGACAATCAAGCTGCTGAACAACTTAGCACAGTAGACTGCCAAGATAAAGGAAATGCAACTCATGAAGGCAGTCAGCAAAAGTACAAAAAGGAAGCTACAGATATTACTAATCAGATTCATGACAATCCTGTGATTACCTATGAGTGCACTGACATCAGCTGCAGCAGCGACTCTTGTAACAATAACAGGCAAAGGAAGGGGTACAACTCACTTGCTGATGCCAGTCCAAATGATGATAAAATGTATAATGATAATGATAATGATACGGGCACTGACAATCATGCTGCTGAAAATGCGCCTAGCACAGTGGACAGCCAAGATGGAGGAAATGCAACACAAGTAGTGAGTCAGCAAAAGTACAGGCAAGGGACAGATATTGCTGATCAAATGCATGGCAATCCTGTGATTACCTATGAGCGTGCTGACAGCAGCTGCAGCGAGGACTCTTGTAGCAGTAAGAAACAAAGGAAGGACAACTCACTTGCTGATGCTAATTCAAGTGATCATAAAATGTGTAATGGTAATGTTGCTGACACTGAGAATCAAGTTGCCGAACAAGTTCCCAGCACAATGGACAGCCAAGATGGAAGAATTGCAACACATGAAGGCAGTCAGCAAAAGTACAAGAAGGAAGAGATGGCCATTGCTAATCAGATGCATGACAGTCCTGTGATTACCTATAAGTGTCCAGATTTTTTTGATTTTGGGAAGTTAAGAGATGCTAACAGGATAGCAGTTAATCAAATCTGGGCAATTTACGATGATCATGATTTCATGCCAAGAGTTTATGCTCAGATAAATAACGTCGATGCTTCCAACCTTAAGGTTCAGTTAACTTGGCTGGAACACATCACAATGAATGAACCAGAGACCAGACGGACTCATGAAGGGTTGCCTATTGCCTGTGGAAACTTTTGCTTAGGAGAAACACATGTACTACAAGACCCATCCATGTACTTGTCTCATAGAGTTTCATGGACAAAAGGACAAAGTAGGAATTCATTTGAAATTCATCCTAAGAAGGGTGAGATTTGGGCTCTTTACAAAGAATCAAGTTTGCTGCGGAGCTCAGGCACAGATAACCACCAACACTTCTATGATGTTGTGGAAATTTCCAATATCTCAATGAATGTTGGTATCGTCGTTTCTCCCTTGGTCAGAATTGAAGGCTTTGTGAGTTTATTTGCAGAAGTTAAGGATTTACCCCGTATTTTGATACCATCAAGTGAGCTATTTCGTTTTTCTCACAGTATCCCCTGTTACAGAACAAATGGAAATGAAAAGGTAGGGGTAGGAGGGTTACTGGAACTAGACACAGCAGCTCTTCCATGTGACTTGGATGCAGCATTTCCTTCCATTACTCTGGACTCTTACATGGATCTCAACAATAGAAGAGTCACTGAGTTTCTCGGTATTACATATCCTGATTCTGAATTCCACAATTTTGACGAAGACCGCTCATGTGAGAAATTTGAGCACGGACAAATTTGGGCTCTCTACAGCAATACTGATACATTCCCTAACCTCTACGGTTGGATAAACAAAGTTGAGAAGGAACCATTTAAAGTACATTTGACCTGGCTCAAGGTTTACCCTCAAGGGGTAGATAAACATTGGTTGGAGCAGGACATCCCTGTAAGCTGTGGTAAATTTGGGATACGTGATTCTACTTCTGAGCATTATGAAACATGTGCCTTCTCCCATTTAGTCGTAAGCAGGTGCCAAGTTGGTACAGGCCGACATGTCAACATTGTTCCAAATGTAGGTGAGGTTTGGGCCATCTACAAGAATTGGGCACCTGACTGGGTTCCTTCCAGTAAAGATTGTCCTGCCGAATATGCTATTGGTGAGATCAAGATGCGCACAGAAACTAGCATACTGTTTGCTTTCCTGACCAAAGTCGATGGCTACATCTCCGTGTTCAAGCCTGATGCACAGAAGGGGGCACTGGTGATATCAAGGAAAGAGAACCTGAGGTTTTCTCATCGGATACCGTCATTCTGCCTGACAAAGGAGAACGGTGGCAAGCTCCGTGGCTTCTATGAGCTTGACACGGCTGCTGTTCCTGAAGTTCTTCTGTAGGAAGGGTCTTCCCTGAATCGCTGCTCGTGATGCCTGATTTGTCTCAGGAATTTGACTCAAGAGTCAAGACTGTAAAAGGGCAAATGCCTGAAACTTCTAGGGTGCACATGTGCTACCCATCCATGTACCTGATGTTCAGAACCATGCTAAACTTCTTTTACTATATAATATTCACCTCTGTAGTAGACATGCTATATTCACCTCTGTAGTTGCTTTTTTTTTTGAAACAAAAAATGTACAAGTTGCTGTACTGCTATGAGGTCTTTAGTGTTTGTGGCAAGTTGGTTGTTTGGGGAAGTGGGGTTGCTGTCACTTGTTTTTTAAACCCCTCTATTGCACATTTTGTTCAACATTTAGATTTCATAGGTTTTCTCCAGCTTCTCGCTCCTACCAGTTTGATTGCTTTTTGCGAATGACTCGTGATGATATTCTGCTTCTATTTAATATGTCCCTGTTCATGTGATAATGCCATCTAGGTGGAACATTCGGTGGCGTTTGTATTGTACGCCTGCATTTCCGCTTGCAAAATCTTGTAGCGCGCTCACTACAGTTTCCAGTTCTTAGGCTTCTACTAGGAAAACAAGGACCATTCAGTGCCTCACTGCTTTCAACTGATTCTTGGAAACAATCTAGTTCAGTTCAACCGATGGTATTTACGCTGGATCCTGAATGATGATGCTGTTGGTGTTGACGTTGGATCAGAGTCAGACGACGATAAATGAGCTTCGAAAACAAACTACTCCATACATACAGTTCAGCACCCTGCGCGCCCTCCCCTTGCCCTTGCCCTTGCCGCCGGCGGCGGCGGCGTCGACCTCCATCTCCACCTCAACCACGGCGAACCCCTTCTCGTGGAACAGCCTCAAGATGCTCTCCTCCACCACGACGATCTCCTCAAGCGCGGCCCGGAACGGCGGAACAACCTGGCGTCGTTGGCAGGGCGCCGGCGGCGCCCTGTCGCCGTGGCCGCGCGCTGCCGATGCCGGCGTGTCCCGAGAAACACGATGGCCACGGCGGCCGCGCGCGCGACGAGCTCGTCGGTCGCGTGCACGCACGCACGCGGCTTCTCCGAGCGAGCGCGCGCCACGGTACGTACGAGACGAGACGACCTGGTCGCCGGCCGGGCACGGACCACCGCGGCGCCGCGCCGTGCGTGTCCGCCGCTCCCCGGCCGCCGGCGAGGAGGCCAAGACGTGCGCGCGTGGTGGCAGGCGTCGCCCGGCCGCCGCCACGGCTCCAACCACTTGGGCGACCTGATGGCACGCGACGTACGCGTCCCTTCGCCTCCGGTCATGGACTCATGGCAGCGTCGGCCATCGTGCTGGCGGCCGGCCGGGCGGCGGCGCGGCGCCGGGCTCCGCGCTCTGCGGCGTCATGGGGACTAGCTACGTGCTCGAAGCTAGCGTACGTGGCACGCGGTGGACGGTGTGCAACATGCCAGACGTGCACACCGATTCCTTGTTTCTCTGCTTTTCGGCCTTTTTCCGAGAGCGTAAAATTGCACGCATTTTAAACTGATTTTTTTTTCAGTTCGGTTTCTCTTTTCGTGAATGATGCAAGTGTTTTCGTCAAATTCTGCTTCTATTTGTTTTATTTATGTCTGTTCATGGGGTCCAATTAAGAACTATACGATCTAAAATGTTATTGAGTAGGCCGGGAGGAAGGAATTTCAGTGCATTGTAAATGTTGGAGTATAGATATGTAGCCCATAGGGCCCATGTATGAGGCCCATCTAGGCCCATGTACAGTTAACCATATACCCACCCATCTAGGGTTGGAGGAATACACAACAACAATTATCCAATAGCATGGTATCAGCTAGGGTTTTCTTCCTCTCCCTCTCCCTCTCCTAGCGCCGCCGCCGCCGCCGGCGCCATGGCCGGCCGGTCGCCGCCGCCGCCCCCACCTCTCTCTACCTTCTTCCTTCCCCTACTCTCCTACGCCGCCGCCGCCGCTCAGCCTTCTCTTCCCGCCGACGCGGCCGCCCGCGCGCGCGCCTTCATGGCCGCCGCCGCGCCGGACGTCGACCCCGACGCCGCGCCTCTCCCTCCTCCTCCGCCGCCGACCCCGACGCTCCCGCCCTCCTCTTCTTCGGGCGTCGACCCGAGAGTCGCGGCCGCGGATCCAAGCGCCGCGGACGCCGCCACGGCCGCCGCCGCCACTGTTGTGCGCGCGGGCGGTGGTCTCCACGGCGCGGATCCAAGTGCCGCAGACGCCGCCGCCGCTGCCGCCGCTGCACGCGCGGGTGCAGGTGGCGTCCTCCCTGCTGCTGCTGCGTTCGACGCGGCGGCGGCGGCGCGGCCACCTCCAGCAGCCCGTGGCGCGGCTTGGGGATGCCGCCGTCCGACGCGCCCCTCACCGCTGCTGTGCTCTGCCCGCAGCAGGGGCCCCTCGCCGGTGCGCCCCCCCCCCCCCCCCCCCCCGCTGCTGCGGCCCTCCTCGCCGCCAAGGAGGAGGCCGCCGCTGCCTAGTCGCGCGCCCGCGCGGCTGCTCTCGCCTGGGAGCGGGAGCAGACCGCGGCCGACGCCCTCGCACGACAGGTGGCCGAGGCGGAGCACTTCCTGCTCGCCTCCATGGGACAGCGGCCATCTCCTCCTGCTGCTTCCCCTGTCGTCGAGCAGGCCGCCTCCTCCACCCGCATGACACCACCCACTGGCATAGCCCAGCTGCATAGCCAGGCCTCCGGCGTCCTCCACATCAAGCACCTTGTCTCGGTCGTCCTCGACCCGATGTCCACCTCCTACGCCCGCTGGCGTGATCAGGTCCTCATCGCCCTCCGCCGCTACGTCCTCGACGACCACGTCCTCCTCGACACGCCGGTCGAGGCGCGTGACATGGTGTGCCTGCGCCTCGACAACGTCGTCATGTCTTGGATCAACGGGACCATATCCCTTGATCTCCAGGACCTCGTTAGGACCCGCGACGGCACGGCCCGCCAGGCTTGGCTGGCCCTCGAGGGGCAGTTCCTCGGCAATGCCGAGGCTCGTGCCCTCCAGCTCGACGCCTTCTTCCGCTCCTTCGAGCAGGGGGACCTGCCTGTGGGGGAGTTCTGCAGGCAGATGAAGACCAAGGCCGATGGTCTTCGTGACCTCGGGTTCCCGGTGGAGGACAACATCTTGGTGCTCAATGTGCTGAGGGGGCTCAACAGCTCCTTTGAGCACCTCCGCACATGGATTCGTCGCCAGAAGCCGTTCCCCACCTTCCTGCAGGTCTGGGATGACCTCGTCCTAGAGATCACTCGGGGCACCGTGTCAGCCGCCCCCCGCCTTCGTCTGCCTCCTCGACCACCAAGGCGCTGGTGACTACACCACCGACCTCTGCCTCTCCGTCCAGCTCTCTTCTTGATCCTCCTCCCTCCGGGCCGAGCGGAGGTGGGGGGGCCGAGGTGGAGGGGGTCGTGGTGGTCGTCGGCGTGGCGGCCGTGGTGGTGCTTCTGGTGGCACCACGTCTGGAGGTTCTGGTGGGGGGCATCATGGGACGTCCACACCCGCTCCTGCTCCTGCCCCTGGTCCTGGAGGTATGCCCTGGCCATCCTTCGCCAACCCATGGTCAGGGCGTATCTCGATGTGGCCTTTCCAGGGTCAGGGGGGAGGACCTCGTCCGTCACACCAGCAGTCGGCTGCCATGCTTGCCGGTCCTTCTCCACTTGGGCCGGCCTGGACTCCACCCTCCCAACCCCAGACCTGGCCGGGGTGGGATCAGGCTGCCCTGGCACAGACTTTCAGCACCATGGGCCTGACTCCACCTGTCGGTCCCGAGTGGATCGCCGACTCGGGTGCTTCTTTCCACACCACTCCTGATGCTGGTATACTTTCCTCTGTCCACCCCCATCCCTCCTATCCCACTTCTATCATGGTTGGTGATGGTTCTTGTCTTCCCGTCACCTCCGTGGGTTCTACTTCCGGTCCTTTTCGCCTTTCGAGTGTTCTTGTTGCTCCTCAGATGATTCACAATCTTCTTTCTATTCGTCAATTCACTGCTGACAATTCTTGTTCTATCGAATTTGACACTTCTAGTCTTACTGTGAAGGATTTGGCCACCCGACGTCCTCTTCTCCGATGTGACAGCGCGGGGCCCCTTTACACTCTTCGCCTCCCGTCTTCCGCTGCACCTCCTTCGTCAGTTGCTTTGGCAATGACTCCTTCCACCACCTGGCACCGCCGTCTTGGTCACCCTGGCCGGGATGTTTTGTCTCAACTTAGTCGTAGTTCCGACATCTCTTGTACTAGGACTTCAGCTGAACACTTCTGTCATGCATGCCAGCTCGGTCGTCATGTTAGACTTCCTTTTTTTGCTTCTTCTTCGCATGCTTCGCATGCCTTTGATCTTGTTCACTGTGATCTATGGACCTCTCCTGTATCCAGCATTTCGGGTTATAAATACTATCTTGTGGTGGTTGATGATTTCTCTCATTATTCCTGGACCTTTCCTTTACGCGCCAAGTCTGAGACTTTTCCTACCCTCCTTCACTTCTTTGCCTGGGTGTCCACTCAATTCGGTCTCACTGTCAAGGCCGTTCAGTGTGACAACGAGCGTGAGTTCGATAACCACGCTTCTCGCTCCTTCTTTCTCTCTCGGGGTGTTCAATTGTGCATGTCTTGTCCGTACACTTCCTCTCAGAACGGCAAGGCTGAGCGCATGCTTCGCACCACGAACGATGTCATGCGCACCCTCCTGATCCAGGCCTCTCTGCCCCCGCGCTTCTGGGCCGAGAGCCTTCACACCGCCACCTACCTTCTCAACCGTCTTCTTTCCACTGCTTGTCCTGCTCCTACTCCACACCACGCTCTCTTCGGTACCCCTCCTACTTACGATCACCTTCGTGTCTTCGGATGTGCATGTTACCCTAACATCACCGCCACTGCTGCTCATAAGCTGGCGCCCCGCTCGACACGTTGTGTGTTCCTCGGTTACTCCCCTGACCACAAGGTGTACCGCTGCTATGACCTCACTTCTCACCGGGTCATTATCTCTCGACACGTTGTCTTCAACGAGTCGGATTTCCCCTACTCCACCTCCTCTTCACCTTCTCCTGAGCCTGAGTTGGAGTCTATGTTTTCTGACCCGGTGGTTTAGCCACCCATTCCTCTTTGTCCGTCTCCTGTAGGTCTTCGTGGTACGCCGCCGTGCGCGACCCCGGCGCCCCCGGCCGTGCCACGCGCGGCCCCAGCGCCATCTGTCGTGCCGTGTGCGGCCCCGGCGCCCCCGGCCGCGCCACTTGCCGCGCCACGCGCGGCCCCGGAGCCCCCTGCCGCGCCACGCGCGGCCCCCAGCTCTCCGGCGCGCTTCGCTGAGCCGGTCAAGGTGTACCGGCGTCGCTCGGTGCTGGGACCGGCCCCAGGCCCTCCGGCTCCGGCCTTGGAGGCCCCTGCTCGCTACGCGCACCCTGTGCGCGTCTTCGAGCGCCGCCCGTCGGCCCCGTCTCCACCGACACCTCCACCGGGGCCGTCACCACCGCCTCCACCACCGCTACCACCGCCGGCTCGCTCCCGTGTCAAGCCGGCCGTGTACCACCCACCGATCATCCATCGGGACCCTCGCCATGTGCACCCCATGGTGACTCGGCAGGCGGCTGGTGTTCTGGCGAGTGAGCCGCGGATCTCTCCGGTGCCCTCCTCTGTCCGTGACGCCCTGGCAGATCCCAACTGGCGTCGCGCGATGGAAGAGGAGTACGAGGCTCTTCTTGCCAACCAGACGTGGGACCTCGTGCCGCGTCCGTCTGGTTGCAATGTGGTGACCGGCAAGTGGATTTGGACGCACAAGCGTTAGGCTGATGGTACTCTCGAGCGCTACAAGGCTCGGTGGGTTCTCCGGGGCTTCACTCAGCGTCCTGGAGTTGATTATGATGAGACTTTCAGTCCAGTGGTGAAGCCTGCTACAATGCGCACGGTCCTCTCGATTGCTCTCTCTCGCTCGTGGCCTGTGCACCAGCTCGATGTGAAGAATGCCTTCCTCCATGGCACTCTGTCCGAGACTGTCTATTGCAGCCAGCCAGTGGGTTTTGTGGATTCCAGTCGTCCGGAGATGGTCTGTCGGCTCAACAAGTCTCTCTATGGTTTGAAGCAGACTCCTCGGGCTTGGTACTCCCGGTTTGCCACGTTCTTGGTGACCTTGGGGTTCACGGAGGCCAAGTCCGACACTTCTCTGTTCGTTTATCGGCATGGGGATGAGACTGCTGATCTGTTGCTATATGTTGATGATATTGTTCTCACAGCCTCCAGTCAGCAGTTGCTTAGGCGTATCATCTCATCTCTGTAGCAGGAGTTTGCTATGAAGGATCTGGGTCAGCTCCACCACTTCTTGGGTGTTACTGTGGAGACTCGTCCTTCTGGCCTCTTCCTTCACCAGCGGCAGTATGCTCTTGATATCCTGGAGCGAGCTGGCATGTCAGATTGCAAGCCCTGTTCTACTCCTGTTGATGCTCAGTCGAAGCTGTCCGCGGATTCGGGTGCTCCTGTGGCTGATCCTACTTCCTTCCGGAGTCTTGCGGGTGCCTTGCAGTACCTCATCTTCACCAGGCCGGATCTTGCCTATGCCGTTCAGCAGGTCTGTCTCCATATGCATGATCCCCGTGAGTCACACCTTGCTGCGTTGAAGCGCCTTCTTCGCTACATCCGTGGCACGGTTGACTTCGGGCTGGTCATCCACCGGTCTCCCTCGACCGAGCTGGTTGTCTGCACCGACGCTGACTGGGCTGGATGCCCGGACACTCGCCGCTCTACCTCAGGCTACGCCGTCTTCCTAGGTGGCAACCTTGTCTCCTGGTCGTCCAAGCGGCAGCCGGTTGTCTCCCGCTCCAGTGCCGAGGCGGAGTACCGGGCTGTCGCTAATGGCGTGGCGGAGGCGTCCTGGCTTCAACAGCTCTTGGCTGAGCTTCACAGCCCGCTCGCCAAGAGTACGCTCGTCTACTGTGACAACGTCAGCGCCGTCTACCTCTCCACCAACCCGGTTCAACATCAGCGGACGAAGCATGTGGAGATCGACTTGCACTTCGTTCGTGACCGGGTTGTCATTGGCGATGTTCGGGTTCTCCATGTACCGACCACCTCCTAGTTTGCCGACATATTCACCAAGGGTCTGCCCTCCTCGACGTTCTCGGAGTTTCGGTCCAGCCTCAACATAGCCGGTGGCTAGTTGTGGCTGCGGGGGGTGTTGGAGTATAGATGTAGCCCATAGGGCCCATGTATGAGGCCCATCTAGGCTCATGTACAATTAACCATATACCCACCCATCTAGGGTTGGAGGAATACACAGCAACAATTACCCAATAGCAGTAAATTCTTTACTCGTCACGGTTGCGTCAGCTTTCCTTGCTAATAAAACTTGTACATGTAAATTCAACATCTGAAGGTACATTTGAGCTTAATTCCTCATTTGAAAGTTTGAGATTGTGCCAAAACTTCTCAATGTACGTACATGCACTTGCTTTCTTCTGGGATTACAAAACCTATTGTGAGGACCTGTCGTTGAAAGGGGATTACATAGAATTTACATAGTCTTGCATTATTCGAAAAAAGTAATTTATCTTTTCAACAATAAATAAAAGGCACCGTATCCTATGGAAACCAGGCCTCTTGTGCAAACTTTGGAAACTCCAACGAAGGCCACAGGATCCCCATCCAAGCGCACTGGATAGAGGTGGGAATTTTTGCGTTTAGACGCCCGCCTCGCCCCATCGGTTCCTGGATTTTTTCATTCCGACCCCTCCCATCTAACCCCCGTCAGCGCCGTTCCGTCCCGTCCCCGTTCCGTCGTCCCTCCCTCCGAAACTTACGACGGCTTCCAGCGCCGCCGCCGCCCATGCGTTCCCTAGGGTCAGCCTCGTCGGACGTCCGTGGCCTAGGGCCAGCGCCGCCATCCGTCCGTTCCCTAGGGTCAGCCTCGTCGGACGTCCGTGGCCGAAGGCAGCTCCGGCGTTCGTCCGTCTAGTACCAGGTCTCGGTGCACGTCTCCACAGCAGGGGGGCCGACCTCCTTCGTCGTACGTCTCGCCGCCGCCCTCGTCCCATGTGTCGCCCTCGTCCCACGTCTCGTGGTCCTGCAGTCAGCCATGGAGCCGGCATGATGCGCGCAATTGCCCAAACAATGTTGCTTAGCTGATATTTCAAGCTTCTGTATGCTTATTGCTACTAGGTGGAGTTGTGAACCATATTTGTATTCCTGTAAGCTTATTTGGATGAGATGTTCAGGCTTAACATGTTCAGGCTGTGGCTTTGTCAAGGAGACATATGTGTTCTTTTTTGCTGTCATTTTTGTGAATGCTTGTAGGAAAGCTTGTGCAGTACAGAATGTGCATATATGCCAATGCAGATTTTTGTGAACTGAATCAGCTTTCCTGCATCCTCATCACAATCCACATGAAACTGTGCAACTGGTTGGTCACGTATTTGCATGAAGAAATAATTCCAGTGTAAAATTAAATTCCCATTCTATTTCATATATATCAAAATGTCAAGTACATGGTCACTCTCTTAATACAAAAGCCTTTCAGTGTACACTGTACAGAAAATAAAAAAATAGCATTCAAATAGCTAGTGTCAACTACATTTTGGTCTTGTTTATCTCCTTCCATCACAGATTGGGTCACACCACAATGTTCAGGATGGCCACCTTGCGCCAGCTCTGCTTGATGCCTGCTAAGAGGCCTCTTTCTGTTTCACACTCAGCAATTGGCAGTTCATTGTCTGCTGGTCAGCACGAGTCACACTGGAAGCAAAGTGTCTGCTGGTCGTTGTTCCTTCCTCGGAACAACATCAAG
Organism: Echinochloa phyllopogon; assembly: GCA_033239725.1. Classification (NCBI taxonomy): domain Eukaryota; kingdom Viridiplantae; phylum Streptophyta; class Magnoliopsida; order Poales; family Poaceae; genus Echinochloa; species Echinochloa phyllopogon. The sequence goes on along the minus strand of BTCW01000008.1, from coordinate 31,822,283 downwards.
GTAGTTCTTAAAGCAGCCTTTGATCCATGATCATGTTCGGAATCTGCAGAGCAATTCACAGTTCAGAACACGACTTCAGGAAGCATACACAACACGGCAGAAGCATACCTACTAGCCTCTGCTTCCTTCAAGATCCTGCACAGCCCAAACGAATTGCGAAGATCAGTACAAGTATCAAAAGGGTATGATGCATGAGCAAAACAAATTTTTAAAAAATATGGTCATGCCAGCCGTACGTGTAGTAGTTTGCATCTGCCAGTGAGTAAAGTGAGTAAAATTCTCTGTAGGATAAAGTCCATTTTTGGCCATGGAACTTGTGACGAAGTTTGGTTTTGGACATGGAACTCCAAAACCAGACAACATTGACCACTCAGGTATGTAAACCATGCATTATTAGCCATCGACCCTGTTTTGACCGGATTGGAGCGACTGCCACGCTGTAATCTTTGGCCATGTCACCATGCTGACTGGACTGGGGCCCACACGTCAGTCCTCCCTCTCTCTCTTCTTATCTCTCCCCGACGGCAACTCGCCCCCAAATAAACTCCGGCAGAACATTGCGGCGGGGCTAGGGTTTGGAGAGGAGAGGGGTGGACAGCCATGGCGAGGTCGTGGAGCTCGAGCAGCTCGATAGGTACGCAAGGAACTTTGGGGAGTGGTCTCCAATCCCGTACCGTCCGCTTGATTACTCTCCTCCGAAGATCTGCTATTGCGGGAAGAAGGCGGCCCGGTGGATTTCTTGGAGCGACGAGAACCAAGGGCGACGCTACTTCACCTGCTACCGTCGACGGGTGAGTACAGTTCTGCAGATTTGTGCCGGAGTGGTTGATTTGGCTTGGAATTTGAGTCTTGTTTTGATTTGAGTCTCCCACAGGCTGGCGGATGCTCGCTTTGGATTTGGGCAGAAGATCCAATCAATAAACTATCTAGTTGAGGGCATAAACAATCGGCAACCAACCATCCAACTAATAAACAAACCAAATCGCATTCCAAATCCCGAGTGTATCGACAGGAAACGCACAAGAACCACTAACCCGTGCTTCATGCAAGGTGATTCCAGTGTCACGCTGCCGGATTCCTGTCACGACACCGCCGGAGTCTGGTCGCGCCGCCGATGGACTCAATCGTGCCGCCGCCGCCGCCGAGTTCGATTTGGGGGACGAACTGTGTCGTCGGGGGAGAGACAGAGGAGATAAGGGTCTGGCGTGTGGCCTTAAAAGAAGAGAGAGAGGACTGACGTGTGGGCTCCAGTCCAGTCAGCATGGTGACGTGGCCAAAGATTACAGCGTGGCAGTCAAAACCGCTCCAATCCGGTCAAAACAGGGGTCGATGGCTAATAATGCATGGTTTACATAGTTGAATGGTCAATGTTGTCTGGTTTCAGAGTTTCATGGCTAAAACCAAACTTCACCATAAGTTCAATGACCAAAAATGGACTTTATCCTGTAACATCAGTGAAATCTATACATGGGGAGATCGCTTTGCATCCATGAGGAGAGCAACGTCAAACAAATTCCCAGGAGGCAGGCTTCGATCCATGTTAGTATGCGGTACCAGAATGTTAGAATGAAATTCACTCAAACACTTAAAATGGGAATTCTAAACTAAGCATATTCCTAGCTTCCTTAGCCGAGCTAACAACAGCTAAATAGTAGCAGGTTTTTTAGGATACCTACAGGTTACAGCACAATCTTCAGGGTACACTTTCAGCAATTTTTCCAGTAGTAGTTTGCATCTGCCAGTATCAATCTGCTCCTGCCTCTCGAACTATCCTTCTCCATCAGCTTCTGCTCCATCAGGAACTACCCTCCATCACCTGTGCGTTCTTCTCTGCTTCAGATAGCGCAAGTAATTTTTGAGGCTGTAAACCAGGCTGTAATCCGAGATAAGGTAATCTGAAGACCAAAAGCAGATAAGGTTGGGAACTACCATCCATGGCGTCGCGGGCTGGGCGCCGGCGCTGTTGGAGTTGGAGGCCGGCTTCCATGGCCTTGCGACGAGGGCGGCAGCGACCCTTCCAACGAGGGGCGGCGGCGCTGCTGAAGGCGGTGGAGGGCGGCGGCACTGGACGAGTTGAGGGTGGCGGCGCTGGACGAGATGGGGGCGGCGGTGGCGCTGCTGCAGGCGATGGAGGGCGGCGGCGCTGCACGAGATCGGGAGGCGGCGGCGCGGGCCGCGTCGGAGGAAGCAGTCGTGCGTTGGCCTTGGGGAGACGGAACGGAGGATGGACGGACGGACGGCGCTGACAGACGGAGGAAGGGGTCGGAATGAAAAAAATCCAGGAACCGGTGGGGGCGAGGCGGGCGTCTAAACACAAAAGTTCCCCACCTCTATCCAGTGCGCTTGGATGGGGATCCTATGGACTTCGTTGGAGTTTCCAAAGTTTGCATAAGAGACCTGGTTTCCATAGGATACGGTGCCTAAATAAAAATACAATTGGTGTGAATCATGATTACTGGCTGGCAGAAGACGAATTATTATTAGGGCAGAAGCAATGTATCTTGGTGAAGTAGTAAGTAACGGTGGGACCTATGAAGGCAGTAAATAGTTACGTAAAATCCCATAATAGTTATCCTGGGTGATAAGTAAGATGGGTCCTGCTAGAATAAAAAAATTACCCTGCCCCAGCCTCTCGTGATCCCTCTGCCCGCCAGAAACTGCACCGGAGTGAACTGACGTGATTGAAAAAATTTATTTTACTCTCTTTATATCGGCAGTAAGCCAATAACCTAGTATTTGCATCATTCGACTCACACAATGGTTACTATTAGATAGTAAGACGGCATTTATTGCTTACTACCTAATTTTTTACTCCAGTGAGTACTCTTACATAACTATAAGCCACAACTCACTGTTCATCCACTCCTCACAAGGTCGAGTGAAGTGATGAGTGACGATCGCCCGTGCCCAAAACGGCGCGAGGGCACTCGCGCCCTCCTGCGCGACCCCGCGCGGCCCGCGAGGGCAGGCTGTCCACCAGGTAGTTGGGCCGGATTTATTTCTATTTGCTTTGGGCCGGATGCACGATAGAGACATTGGAAGAAGCGTTTTCTAATTACGTATTGCTGGGCTCGTAAAACTACAACCCATTGTCATTATTTAACTCGCTTACTGTATACTTTATTTTACAAAACTGATTATATATTTTTGATTTGTTGATTTTTACCAATATGTTCTTGAATAAGTACAATAAACAATATTTTCATCGTATATAAGTGAATATATTTCATAGTCTCTACCTAATTTAATACATAGTCTCTATATAAGTTGATATTATATTACATATATATTGATAGTACTATTGGTTTAACTCAAATAAGTTAACACCTTAAACACACAAAGTTATATTACCAAGCAGCATGGCAACCTACTAGATGGTAATAGATAAATTGATAATTCAAACCTACTCAAATTGATTCATAAAAAACATATAGGTTGCAATTTAGCACAACAATATGTTCATATAAATATCATTTGAGTAGGTTGCTAGACAGACACGCTCACATCATATAGGTTGATAGTTCAAACCTACTCAATTTGATTCATTTATAGTACAATAGATTGCCTGAGTAGGTTGCTAGGCAGACACATACATCATATAGGTTGATAGTTCAAACCTATTCAAATTGATTCATTTATAGCATATAGGTTGCCACCTTGATATAGTACATATTGACACATGTACTATAAATCTTACAAAACAGAACACATTAACATAGAGAAGTTGGCACACTGTGTTTCACCATAAAAACATAACACATGTTTCACTATAGAAAATCTAATCAACTAAACATATGTTATATCGTGTCTACATAAGTTACTAGCAACACTATACACAAACTGATACATAGTCTCTAACACAAGTTGATGTACATAGATGTCATATACGGTCTATACAAATTGATACAACACACGTACATAAGCTGCTACTACTGCTATACATAAGTTGACATTAGAAATAAAATTACTTTAAAACCTTTAGAAAGTGGATCTTGTTTCGTAGATAAAATCACAAAGAACGTAACAGTGAAAACGGATTAAAAAATGGACGCCTCATGAGAAAGTTATCACCACTCGAAGAAAATAAAACCAAGTAAATGAGATGATATCAGCACAGTACATCTACCTATTTTCTCGCATGAATTGCTCTGGTCATGTCATTTGACGCTCCGCTTCGTTTACATGCGTATGATTACTCGGAACAGGGTCGCGTGATTTGTTTTCTCCGCGACGGGTCGCGCATTAACGCAAGCACCAGAAGGGCAGAAACGTCATTTACTGCTCACCCCTGACCCAACCACTGAGCACACGACACGTGTGCTCTCCGCATTACTGCGGCGAAAACTCCACCACCCCCGATCGATCCGCCTCGCTTCCTCGCCGGAGCTGCCAGCCCCCGGCGTCCCTCCGTCTCCTGCACCGCCCGCTCCGTCCCCGCGCCGCGCCTTCTTCAAGCTCAGGTACCTTTTCGGCTTCCTAATTTCTTGGATCCATCGCCGCTTCTCGAGTTTTTTTGGGTCGCTTGCTGGGCGGCCGTGTCCAAGCGTGGGGAATGAGCGAGAGAGAGTGGAAGCTGTGGGTAGTTCTTAGGGTACGTAGAACACTTCGTTTCCATTCTGTATCTCTGCTGCTTCCAGCTTCCTCCTCCGGTGATCGCCGGAGGGCCGGAGTAGGAACCAGCGAAAGGGCAGCCCGGACCCGGAGCCCACCTCCTTGCGCTTGCTGCTGATTTCCGGTGGAGATGGAGGGTTCTGGGGTTGGGTGGCTCAGTGCTTACTGCTTAAGCAGGATACATTGATTTTGTGTGGTAGGAATTTGCTGATTTGGTGCCCATGCTGCTAAATTTGTATGGCAATGCACGAGTTGAATCAATCCAAAGAGGAAGCAGGGCTTTGTGTTCAGACAGTGTTCAGACAGGGCACTGTAAATGCAGTAATGCACAGGGTGAACTCTCTTGTGTTTTTCTTAGAAAAATTTGGGTGAGGGGTGGTTGCTAGGTTGCCTCTGCAGTCTTTGCTCCTGCTCGGCTGCCTCCTTTTCCAACTATCCTATGGATATGCTTGAAAGGCTTATGGTTGATGCCCTGAACAAATCCTCCCTAATTTGGGGCTTCTCTCTGTGCTCTCCATGATTGATAATATCTGATTTGTTCTGAAGGGAAGCTACATCTTTATAATTGTTTATAGTGTTGTGGCTATTGATATGTGGAAAGACCTTTGCCTTGTGTAGAGGGATATTAATCCGTTTGGCCTCTGTGGTTGCTGCATTTGAACAAAATACCTTTTGGGGCACGAGGAATTTGAAGCACAGTGCATATAAAAAATTATTTTGGAAATAATTGCTTAAAAGATGATGCATTCTACGCCTTACAGGGAACTCCAGAATAGAATTTCTATTGTGTAGCCTATTATATTAAGGCACTGCCTGGTAATCTTCAGTGAATAGAAGTATCTTTTAGGAGTTTTGGACCATCAGTTGATTTGCATCAATCCTTACATAATAGATGTTTGTGTGCCTGCTTGACATGATAGATTTAGTCACCATGCCATTATTATGTCTGGCTTTCTCCAGCCATGTCTACCTGTCATAGTTACAAGGTTTAGACCTGAATCACTGATTCGGACCTATTGTTTGTGTCTTTTATATCTTATCAAGTCTGTTAGTAGCAAAGTTAAATGTATTAAGTGGCAATACGATATTCATCCATCCTGATTCCTGAACTTTCACATCCATGGTTAATGTTACCATGCCTCCACAGTAATAGTATCCTTGGCACAACTTTGTGGTTTTCTGGTGCTACTAAGGTTTCGTCAGTGCTAACATACTTGTTCTTTGTATATATACAGGACTTGATGTGCTAGTGCATGGTTGATCCAATACAGTGCATTACTACTGCTTCAAGACAATCTGCTAGATAATGTGATGGAGTGCAACAAAGAACAGGCATTATGCGCCAAAGAAATTGCTCTAAGGAAGCTGAAAACTAAAGATTTTTTGGCTGCCCAAAGGATTGCACTTAAAGCTCAAAGGCTTTATCCAGAGCTTGAGAACTTATCCCAGCTGTTAGCTATCTGTGAAGTGCATTGTGCAGCAGAGGCTAAGGTCAATGGACACAAGGACTGGTATGGTATCCTCAAAGTAGAGGCAACAGTGGATTCAACAGTCATAAGAAAGGAATATGAGAAACTTACCTTTTTGCTTCACCCTGGTAAAAATACTCTTCCTGGTGCTCAAGCTGCTTTCAAGTTGGTTTCAGAAGCTCATAAAATATTGTGTGATCATGCGAAGCGATCTCATTATGACATCAAAAGACAGTGTGATCCCCGAGAAATGTCAAAGGAAACTACATGGCTATCGGATAAAACTCGTGCAAGCAAAAGGGATGTGGCTGAACACATGCCACCATCTGACTTTATCATGGTGTTCTGGACCATATGTCCACACTGCCAGAAGAGATTTGTGTACTATCAGCGAAACTTTTTGATCCGTTGTGATGACTGCAGCAAAAATTTCTTTGCATTCAAGATACACGAGGAGGCTGTTCCCTCAAGATTCCTTGTTGCTGCTCCAAATAGTTCTCAAGTTTCATCTGAAATGTTTTCACGTCAAAAACATGGTGTCTGCAATCCACGGGCCCAGTACAGTAAGCTTTATACTGCAGGGGGAAACATAGATGCTGAGCCAACGATTCATGCTAGAAAAAGTGATGAATATGTAGAATTGGATTGCAGGTCAGATGGTGATCAGGAAGGTAGCTGCACAGACACAAGAAGTGAGGTGGTTGAATCTTCAGCAATCAACCTAATTCACTCTCCTGCAGCGTCTGTAAACAAGTGTACAACAAGAAGGGTGATGCCAAATCCTGCAGATCCATACTTTATTGCCACCCAAAGCATGAGTGGAGAAGATGCATCTACAATGCTAAATGCTGCAGGGTCTGCCAGTCTTGAAAGATCAGGTAAAAGAAAGCAAGATGATGGTGCCAATAACAGCCACAGCTGGAACTTCTGTAACAACAAGAGGGCGAAGAAGTATAATTCACTTTCCGATGCTGATTCAGGTGATGATAAAATGTTTAGTGACAATGTTGCTGGTGCTGACTGTCACAAAGTTGTTGGTGCTGACATTCAATCAGATGAATATTGCCTCAGCAAAGTGGACAGTCAGGTGGATAGAAACGCAACACATGAACGCAATGCTAATAACAGTGATAATAAAATGTTTAATTATAGTGTTGCTGGTGCTGACAATTTATCAGTTGAACATCTGCCTAGTGATCACCAAGTGGATAGAAATGCAGCACATGATGGCACTGCTAGTTCTGGAGACTCTGAAACGTTTAATGATATTGTTGCTGGTGCTGACAATCAAACAGCTGAGCATCTCAACAGCAAAGCGGACAGCCAAGGGGATGGAAATGCAACACATTCTAATTCTGTCTACAGTAAAATGTTTGGTGATAACATTGCTGGTTCTAGCAATCAATCATCAAAACATCACTATAGAGAAATGGATAGCCAAGGTGGTGGAAATGCAACACGGTTATGCAATGCCAATTCTGATACTGTTGGTGATCAGGGCAATATCAACTCAGAAGCTAGCGGTACCACTGGTGAGAAGAGTTGCTATTCCGGGTGCCTCTCCTTACCTGATTCAAATATCTTTGATTTTGAGAAGTTCCGGGATGTCAATCTGTTTGCAGTTGGTCAGATCTGGGCCGTTTATGACAACCATAATGGCATGCCAAGATCCTATGCTCGAATAATGCAGCTTGATGATTCAGACTTCAAAGTACATTTGGCTTGGCTGGAGCATGATGCAATGAATGAAGGAGAGGACAAATGGACTGATGAAGAACTACCTGTTTCTTGTGGAAAATTTTGCTTAAGGAAAACAAGAGATATATCACAAAATAGGTCCATGTTTTCTCACATTGTTCCATGGACGGAAGGTAAAGAAAGAAACTCGTATGTGATACACCCTATTAAAGGTGAGGTATGGGCTCTTTACAAGGCATGGAGCATGGAATGGATCTCAGATGCAGATAGTGATAGATCATATGAGTATGAAGTTGTGGAAGTCCTGTCAAATATATCAGCTGATGCTGGTGTCACTGTTACCCCACTGGTCAGGATTAAGGGCTTTGTCAGTTTATTTGCAACAGCTAGGGACAAATCCTCATTAACAATTCCATCAAGTGAGCTACTCCAGTTTTCTCACATGATCCCCTTTTACAGGACAACTGGAAATGAAAAAGTTGGTGTCCCAGGAGGATTTCTGGAACTTGACACCGCATCTCTCCCCACTGACCTGGATGCAGCATTTCCTTCTGTTACTCTTGACTCTTACAAGTCTACCAACAGCATGTTTGTTGGTTTGAGAACTGATAGCATGAGTGGTAGAATGGATCCTGGAACTGAGCGTATTGCTACAGAGAAAAATCATTGTGAGGCACATTTGCCTATAGAAACTCATAATGATATCTCTTCTGAGCAAGGTATATCCTTGCAGAAAAGTGTCCATGGAGCCAGTGATTTTGGTGATTCCTCTCAGCAAAATTGCCTTTCCCCCAAAACTTTTACACATCCTGATCCAGATTTCCACAATTTTGAAGAACTGCGCTCCGTTGAGAAGTTTGAATGTGGGCAAATATGGGCTTTATACAGTGATGTTGATAAATTTCCCAAGTTCTATGGCTGGATAAGCAATGTTGAGACTGAGCCGTTCAAAGTGCATTTGATCTGGCTTGAGGCTTGCCCGCAACAAGAACAGGAGGAACAGTGGTTGGAGCAGGGGATATATATCAGCTGTGGTACATTTAAGGTCCGAGACTGGACAGCCACATATGACAGTAGTGACGCTTTCTCTCATGTCGTACATGGTGGAAAAACTAGCACAAAGCGGCAGTTCGAAATTCATCCGCAAGTAGGTGAGATTTGGGCTATCTACCTGAACTGGTCACCTGATTGGGCTCCTTCTAGTAACAACCGTGCCAGGTATGCTATAGGAGAGATCAAGAGGTGCACAAAATCCAGCACAATATTTGAGTTTCTGATCAAAGTCGACGGCCACGTGGCTGTGTTCAGGCATGATAGCCAAAAGAGGACATTGAAGATACCAACGAAGGAGAACCTCAGGTTTTCTCACCAGATTCCCTCATTCCGTCTGACAGAAGAAAATGGCGGCGTGCTCCGTGGCTTCTACGAGCTAGACCCAGCTTCTGTTCCTGACGATTTTCTATAGATGAATGATCCTAGAATCGGCCTTGTTGACCCATTACTTTCCTGAAGGCTGTGTAGTTGCATTGGAGTTCTCTGGTGTTGTCTTGAACGTGTGAACATATGCCAAGACCCAGAACCATGTGTGGACTAGTAGCCAACTAGACATTGTTGCAACCAGTTGCAGATTAGCGTTCTTGTCAATTTCTCTGTTCCTCTCCTTTAAATTCTGTTGTGATTTTATTAGGCTGAAATCCCAATGTTGCTGCGCCTGACATTTTCTGCGTTGGTCTTTTGGATTTAGTGAGGCATTGTAGAGTCTACTTGCAGACCAATCTTGATTATGTGCCTTGCAGTTATGTAAGACTGAACAGATTTGGTCGCCTAAGATGCTGCAGGTTCACCGCTGAATTTGTGAATCCATTTTCATATCTGAATCTCTGAATTTGTCAGTTTTAGATGGGAATGGGATCGGAGACGTCCTGGTGAAGCCCAGGTCACCAGGTGCTGCCGGCTCCTTGCTGGACAGTGCCCCGTCTCCGTCTCCGAATCCCATCTCTTGCGGCGCAAAGTCGGATTGGAGTGGGTCGGAGAAGTCCATGAGCTCCAAACAAATTCCAGGGTTTTCGGAATCGAATTATGGCCAAAATTCCGTTAGAGGGCTCCATTGCCTGTTGTTTTAGACCTATAAGAATAGAGCCAGGAGGTTGCAAGCCTTTGCCAAAGCAAATCTTTCTTCTTTGGCGAGCGAGAGCGAGAGCTCCGACACAGATGGAGACGTCCAGCAGAGCTGCCATGACCAACTTGCGCCGCCTTTGCCGTCTGTTCTTGCAAACTTTCCCCAAGATCCCTGCCTCGATCTTCCCTGGTGTACTGAAGGCGTTCCAGAGGCTTTTGGAGCATGTTCGTCATCGACCACTCATGGAGGCGGCGGCGGCGGCGGCCGTCGAATCGCCGGAGCTGCCGGTGGACATGGTGACGGAGATCCTCGCCCGGCTGGAGATCCCTGACCTGCTGCGCGCCGGCGCCGTGTGCTCCTCGTGGCACGCCGCGTACACCAGCCTGCGCGGCACCGGAAGCTACCGGCACCGCCAGACGCCCTGCCTCCTCTACACCTCCGACTCCGACGCCGATGACGTCGCCTGCCTCTACAGCCTCGCCGAGGACAGGGTCTACAGGCTCACCCTCCCGGCGCCTGATCGGCTCCTCCAACGGCTGGCTGGTCACCGCCGACGAGAGGTCCGAGCTGCACATAGTGAACCCGATCACCGGCGAGCAGATCGCCCTCCCGCCGGTGGCCACCATCGGGCAGGTGAGGCCCATCTTGAACGACGCCGGCGAGGTTCAGGAATACGAGATGTCGCATTTCAGTGGAGAAGAGGTTTACCGTGACCCGACGATCCATGCTGTTGACGAGCTGCGTGACATAATCCAGGTATTTGTGTTCTTCCCTGATGACTCATCAGGAATTAAGCTACATTGTGGTATTGATCCACAATCCATATGAGCTTTCGTTTGCAAGGGCAAGAGATTCTAAGTGGACACCGCTGCCGGCTAGTGTGTTCTATGAAGACTGCATCTATGTGGATGGTGTACTGTATACAGTGACAGGGTCACAGTGACCTGTGCAATCCATGCCTTTGATCTCAGTGGCCCTGCTAACTCAATGAAGGTGATTATGGAAGGCGTGAAGAAAGGTATTTGTGAACACATATACATTGTTCAGACACCATCCGGAGAATTGCTGCTAGTTTGGAGGGTCCAGGACGTCAAAGTTGATGGCGATGACGACGAGGATGCTCCAGAGTGTGACCTTTCAGAGATTGTAATGGAAACTAAGGAAATCTCGTTGTATAAATTTCACATGAAAGCGAAGGAGCTCGAAGAAACTGATAGGTTGGATGACCATGTGTTGTTTCTTGGGTAGCCAGTCATATTGTCTCGGTGCTGAAGATCATCCATCATTGAAGGCAAATCATGTCTACTTAACTGACGATGATAGGAGTATTACAGTTTGGAAGAGCAATTGCCGTGATATATGTGCCTTCAACTTGGAAAATAACAGGGTCAAAAAAGTCATGCCTCCTCTGTGTTGGTGCAGCTGGCTAGCTCCCATATGGATAACACCTGTTGGAAATTGAAGTGAGCCTAATACCCACTAAACTGAGGACCTACACCTAGGACACCAACTCACTCTAGAGTCGGTCAGCCCTTTTAATTTCTAGTTACTTAGAGCTATGTACTACTACAGAAATGGTCTGTAAGTGCGGTGCCTTTTTTCCCGGGAGTGGACGAAAAGGGCGGCTTCCAGGGGCGGCTGCTCTTGTGAGCCGTTTCTGGAATTGGGCACCCCATGAGCCGCACCTGGAAATGCCAATTTTCAAGGGTGGCTCAGCCGCACCTGCAAATGGTTCCCATTTCTAGGAATGGCTCGCAAGAGCAGCCGCCCCTGTAAGTCTTTTTTTTGTAGGATCGGCTCAGGTTGGAGGTGAGTTGATGCTAGCCTTGTATTTATTTTGAAGTTTTATCCATAGGTTTAGGATCGGAGTAATTTAGCATTTATAGTCTATAGGATATTTCATGGTGGATTAGCCATTTAGAGGTTAATTTAGATAAGTCTTTTGGATAGGGTGAGTCTAATTAAGTAGGGGGAAATTGGTTGTGTAGCACCGAAAGATCATGACTTCCGAAAAATACCATTAAAAGACGTCGCCCCCGTAAAATACCACCGAAAGGCACAAACTTTCCTCAATATAGCACTCTGTTAGATTTCTCGGGTATCTCTGTTACTTTGGACATACATGCCCTCCCCATCCAATCCCCGAACCCAACCCAGCCATGGCCGCCGACCACCCGCTCGCCGCCGCGGCCTCCTCCTCCGCCGGCGAAGACGACGAGGGCACGGACACCGACGCGTCCAACTCCGGCCTCGCCAACCCCCAGGACCCTCCGCCCTCCCCGACGCGACCTCGGATCCGCCCCCGAACCCGTCGGCGCGGTTCTGCCTCCACAACCGCAGGGGCCGACCGCGGGCGCCATTGCGGCGGCGGAGGAATCGCAGCAGAGAGCGCCACCAGCGCGGCCGCCTCATCGACCACCCGGGCGGAATCGGAGGCGACCATGGAGCGGAAGATGGCGAGGGCGGCGTGCACGCAGCCAGACGCCATGGCGGTGACGATGACGGGGTTGGGAGCGGGTGGGCGCAGTGGTGGTACATGTGGAGTTGCGCGGAGGCGAAGTACACGTCGGAGGGGAAGAGGCCCGAGCGGAGCGCGAGGAGGTGGTGGCGGCGCAGCGCGGAGGGCCGGGGGCAGCGCCGGGCAGAGCGCCGCGGGGTTGGCGCTGAGGGCGGCGGCGAAGGCGGCCAGCGCGGTGGCGGCGTCGCCGGAGGAGAGGAGGTCCGTGACAGCGGCGGACCATGACGAGGGGCGAGCGACAGGAAGGGATGAAGGGGAGGTGGCGAGCGACGGGGAGGGACGAGGGGGAGGCGGCGCGCGATGGGGAGGTAAGGGGCGGCAGTGCGCGATCGGGAGGGAGGCAGAGGCGGCGCGCGACAAGGGATGGAGGAGCGGCGGCGAGGGAGAGGCCGGCGGCGCGAGCCGGAGCGATGCGGTTTAACTCGAAGAGGACCGGCTGAATGGGAGAAGGTCCCAGGGGCAAGGAGGTCATTTGATATTTGTGTTTTGTTTTTTTAAAGGTGAAAATAGAGTCCCAGTTAATAAAAACTAACGGAATGCTATTTTCATGTAACGTTGTCATCTTTCAGTGGTATTCTACGGAGGCAACACCTTTTAATGGTATTTTCCGGTCTTTCGGTGCTACACAACCAATTTTCCCTTAAGTAGGAGTGTAAGATTCCCTCGTATGTTTGTCTCAATTCCATACTTTTTAGCCTTATTCATGGATGGAGATCGTACATCCTAGTTTATGGAGGAGAGAGAACAAATTTTTTTAGATATACAATATCATGTTAGAATTCTTTTTTAGATTTCTTTATATTGTTAAGAAGGCAAATTTCCTTATCGTGAATACATTAAAACAAAGTTTTTCATACACTAGCAAGGACGCACATGCGGCACGCACGTTTATTGATGACATGTAGGTACTAAAATAATATCACTTCACTTTTTAGTGCAAAGCGATTTTAAAAATATTTTATATTCGCTCTCTCATGTATGGAGAGCTTTAGGTATTCTCAAAACTCATGATAGTTGTCATTTATTTATATGGAGAAAACTCTCTAATTTATTGTGTTTTAGCAATATGGGATAATTATGTATAGACGTGGGTACAAATGTGGGTATATTTAAGTGGGCCCTTTTTGGGGTGAAAAAAGTTTTGGGTTTAGAGGGGGAAATCAACATAGGAATGTCCCTCCCCCCCTCTTTTTTGACCATTCATCAACCAATTTTTCCGACGGGTGGGTCCTATGTGAGGTGGGTGAGTTTTTTATTGGTGAGAAGTGTTTTCAAATCTAATTCTCTTTATAGTATAGATTCATATAATTATTCAGGTTAAGAGATGGATCGGACATGGATGTACAATTGGCAAAGAGTGGAGCATCCTTTCGTAAAGAACTTGATAAATTTATTCAAGCTATAGAGAAGAATGCATTAATTAAGAAGACAAAAGAAATACATCATCGATGCAAAATATGCAAGGATATGAAGGGGGTATTCACTGAGATGACTACAATGCGATTGCACGTGCTTGTTGACGGATTCACTGAGCGCTACACAGTCTGGGAATACCATGGGTCCTTTCGACGGCAGAGCCACCTTCTCACTTCCGGACGGCAGTGCCTACCAACAAATGAAGCTGACTTCCAGGTGGCAGAGCCGACCTATGATGAAGTCTAGAACCTTGTGATATCGGCTGACCGAGCCAACCTTCCATGGATCACAACTTATGCACTAAGTACTTAAAAACTATATAGCTTAACTGGGAGAGTGACACTTACTAGAACAGAAATTTATTGCAACTTAACAAACTTACACAAGGGTGAACAACACCCTTCCTTTAGTGGTTAACCTAGCATTCACCCTTCTCTCTTACTCTTCTCTACCTAACACCACTACCCTTACTCTCATTTACCATGCTCATGGTTGAATGTCATGGCAAGAGAGGGGGGCTCTATTTATAGGCCAAGGGGGCTCATAGGATGATGACATGTGTCCCCCTTCTAGAACTTTACAAGAGAAAAAATCTACATTCTACATTGTTCTAATTTTTTCATGGCAATAACATCTAGCGCCTTCATGGAAAATATCATGTATCCTTAGTTGTGGGGAATGTTCTAGAAGATTGCATTGCTCTCCTTTTAACAACACCCAACCTTTTAACAACCGGAGCTGTTTTATGAGATGTACTGTCTAGAATTGTTATTACATTATCTATATTGATTGCATTGAATTTTCATTAGAGTTGTCATTTATCAATTTTTTTAATTTTGGAATTTCAATTTTAGGCATAAGACACTGGAAATGTAAAATTTACATGACATACATTTTACTCATCATCACATTTTAAGAAACAAACACGCTAAACAATACAAACAGTAACAGTTATACAGAGCAACATGTATCAAACTCCCCAAAAGTGAGCTTAGAAACCACAACGAGTGGCCCATTCCTTGGTGAGATCAATTCCATTGAATCTATCTCATCCCTTGGTGAGCTTGTAAATAATTCTCTGGCACAAAATCTGAAACATTTTGTAGAGCATGATTAGGCTAATAATACAAAGTCATGTGTATCAATTTATTTAACTTTACTTACCTTAATTAAGAATTTTGTCACACGTCAATGTGCAAACTGATGTCGCCGTTGCAACTAGCTCTCGCAAAATATCCTTTCTTTTCACATACAAACCCTTTGTAATTATGGACAAACATACTATGCTGTGATATTTGAATTTTGTAAAACAAAGAAATTCATACATGAGCTAAGTCTCTAGGTGTGGTGTTGAATTGATATGTTAATTCAAGTTGGGTATACTACCACATCATGATCCTTTGACATTTTTGTTTATCTGTTCTCAAGGTGACACATAAGACAATAGGTTTGTACTTTTTAGCAAACAGAAGCCTTGTCCTTGTAGGTTTGATGCATATGTATTTCAGGATGAATCTCTTTCTAAGAAACACCGTTCGTTTCCACTAATTTAAGAAAAAAAACCAAAGAATTTAACAAGAGAAGAGCACTAATATTTTGTTCATATTATCCAAAAAAATTGTTTCACATTGGTGTATGCATTGTAGTAGATGAGGGAAAAATCTTGGAAAATTAATAAAACAACAGTTTATAGTAATTTGTTCCTATTCACTTAGGGGTGATTGGTTTCGTGGCTAAGAAGCTAGCCATGATTTCATAGTGCAAGGTGGGCTTGGTCAGGCTTTCACAGTGCAAGATAGGCTTATTTGGTTGCTCGGTTTGCCCCTTAGCCAGACATGGGCTGGCCAAAGCATGTGTACGGCCTGCATAGGCCGAAAAAGCGAGCAAGTTGCGTTTCCCGCCTACGCAGCCTGCATAGGCCCCGGCGGGCCAGACCCCGCTTAGGCTCACCTCCCGCGGTATTTCTACCACTGCTTCTGGACCGGTGCCTCCTGCAGTCCTGCCTCGCTATTCACTGCTGCGCCGTTGCCGGCATCCAATGGCTCGTTCTCCCCTTTGCTACCGGCCAAGGTGCCCCCGTCCACACCCACGTCTACACTCGCGCCACCCTCTGCTTCCTCTAGGGACAAGCGGGCGGCACATGCAAGCAAGCGAAGCAGCAGTTCCGGTGTGCGGCAGTGCCTGCGGGCGAACGACATCGGTGGCAAGCGGCCGGGCGTAGGTGCATGCGGACTGGCGGGCAAGTAGTGCGGCTCCGGAGCGGCGCGGCCAAGCAAGCAACACCTTCCTCTGCTTCGCAAGAAGAAGCACCTGCATCTCCCTCTGCCTCACCGTTGACCTCGTGGAGCTGAGCACGTACCATTACTAGCACGTACAGACAAGGAAGAAATCATCTCCCCCCTGATTTCTTTTTTCTCCACCAAATAAGCATACCATTAGAAAATTTGATCCCACATGTCAACAAGGTTACCTCAGTATTGCAAATGGTCCCATATATGCAACAATGAATCAGAGTTGTATGGTGTCAAATCGAAGCAGCATATCAGATCCAATGGGGCAGACACTCCCGTTCTTTTTCGGTACTGCTAGCTCCTGGACGTCCGATGAGAAATATTTCATCGGACGGTCCGTTGCAACATTAACAAAAATAGAGACCATAGCATCAATGGTTATCTCTTGAAACATCAAAAAATATATGACAAAAGCAATAGCTCATTGGCATCTGATATCAAAAAATCTGAAGAATAAATTTCTCACGGCGATAAATAGAAAATGTTTCATGCAACATTCAACCAAAATTTCTGTTATTATAGGAAACACAACTTTATAAAATTTAGAACTGAAACATCTGATAAGACCTTATGCAACAGCGAAGAAAAGCTAATGCAACAATTAAAGTCAAAACTTGCAAGAGATAATGAGAATAAATTCAATATGGAAACATTCAAAAGCAACAATCACAGCATTAGAAAATAGCTGCTTAAACATCCATTTCAACGGCAACAAAGAGGGCAAAAAACAGAAAGACATCTTGCAACATAGGAACAAGCCTACGGCAACATAAAATTTATACATTTGCAACATGAGAATGTGAAATTCACAAAGTCGAGCAATGTAGCCATGCGAAGACAAGACCTGCATGAGGAGGAACACATCCATGGCAACACCGGTGACAACCTTGGGCTCTAGTCTTCTGCGCATGTTGGCCACATCATTACCCACCTGAGCACCCACTTTGGCCTCCGTCCACCATATACCACTACCAGAAAAATAGCACTGGGTCAAATAACCGGTGCTAAAGGTGGGGGTACTAGCTAAAAATATTTGCGTGTTAAGGGATTCAAACTCGAGACCTCTTGACTCGCGCACACCCACATAACCATCTCACCTACGCAGCGCACGTGATAGGATAGAAGATGCGCTCCTTTTGAAGTAGCATGTGACACCTCCATTAGCACCGGGGCGTATTTACGAACCGGTGCTAAAGGGCCTTTAGCACCGGGTCGTAACACCACCCGGTGCTAAAGGCTCACCCTTTAGCACCGGGTCGTAACATCGCCCGATGCTAAAGGAGGGGGACCCTTTAGCACCGGGTCGTAACACCAACCGGTGCTAAAGGGACTTTTAACACCGGTTGGTAACACCAACCAGTGCTAAAGGGTCCCCGGGGGCACCCCAATTTTACGCCCGGTGCTAATGTTGCATTAGCACCGGTTTTTGAGTGCACCGAGGCATATGAGGGGGGCGGATGATGGATTTTCTGGTAGTGGACCGTGGCCTCAACTCACGCGAAATTGATGGGAGCGAGCTTACGAGTTGTAGACGAGGAAGAGGAATGTGGTCATTGTCGATTCCCCAGGCTCCAGTGGCGCACAGCTTGATGCGGACCTTGCCCTTGCGTTCGTCCACCTCAGACTCCTCCCTGGAACGAGAAAAATGCCCGCCTGGGCGCTCACGGAGCAGCGGCGATGATGCCTAAGACTGTCTCCAACAGCCCACCTATCATGTGACCCAAACCCATATATAGGTCATGTAAAGTGAATATAGGTACAAAATGGGCCTCCAACAGATGACCCAAACCGAAGACCCATTTTAGGTATGAGTGTTGGCAACCCAAAAATAGCTCCCTCTCTCTCCTCGACCCATCTTCTGTGCCAACCGTCGCTCGTCCTCTCCGCCGCCGCTCGTCCGTCCGCGCCGCCTCCGAGCCGCCGCCATCGCTCGTCCGCGCCGCCTCCGAGCCGCCACCGTCGCTCGTCCGCGCCGCCGCCGCTCATCCGTGCCCCGACGAGAAGCTTTGCCGGCGGTAAGACCTGGACCAAAAGCTTTGTTATGTATGGATTCACTGATTTAGTCCGTCAATCACCGAAAGCTTTGCTCTTGTCCAGTATTGCTGCTTGTCTGTTATCAGTCACCTCTTGCTTGTCTGTAAAGACAAATAAATTGGCCTGATCCGTATCCTTGTGCTGAATAATTTCTAGCAAAGATCACATGACTTCCGGGCCGCACAAAGCATGCATGGATGTAGTCTGTTGAACAGTTCTGACATCACATTAGTATTTGTGTGTGTCAAGAGGATAAATTATCTAATGGATCCATTATTTCCGATATAGATAGTCTCTAGTATCAGTTTGTTGAACAGTTCGGATCAACCTGCACATCTGCTCCTACAGATACCTGCTCATCCTTTTTTAACTACCAACCTACTACTTGCAAGAGTCATTCATTGTTGATAATCTTCACAAAGTTTTGTAATGTATTTTCTCTTGTGTTTCAGTAGTGGAATATATGATACAAACTGACGACACTAATGATCACTAGCTAGGAGGCAAGACATAAGTTGTCTGTCACAAGATCAAAACGAATGTGCTAATGATGAATGAGTGAAAAATAATTCTGCTACAGCTTCAGTTGTAGGACATCTAAATTGTTATTCAGAGTTCGATTCATGTCACGCGTATGATTGTTTGCCATGCTTAATTGATTCTTTGTTGTATTTAGGACGATGGATAACAATTTCAATGGCTCAAGTGGTCTCCCTGTTCAATCTGAAGAATTGTTAATTGGGGAAGATCAGTGGGCTTTTGGTTATTCTGCTGCTATGGGATCTTTGGATGTTCCTCCAAACACCCAGGTTAATTGCAACCATGCATCTGATTGTTTGTTCTATGTATATATCAATACATCGATGATTAACAGTTCTTTTCGTCACTAGTTCAATATGGTTGGCTCTTCCCAGATGGCGTGCCCACCACCTATGAATGGGCAACCTAGTCAGGGGTTGTCCACTGACAACAACCAAAGCAACCAGGACTCTACAGCATTGAAATCAAATAGGGCTGCAAAGAAGAGAAATGTGGCCAGAAGAGGATCTTCATTCACCAAAGAGGAGGACTTGGTGGTGTGTTCGGCATTTCTAAATACTAGCAAAGATCCAATTACTGGTAATAGTTGGCAACATCTTTTAAGAAATCTTAGACCCTTTGATGCTCAAATAACATGGTAGCATAACATGCAGGTGTGAATCAAACTTCAGGTGGTTATTACAAGAGGATGCATGATTATTTCAATGAGCATAAGCCTGAAGGGTCCAACCGGAGTCAGATTGCAGTTCAGCATAGGTGGGGATTGATTCAGAGAGCGATGAACAAGTTCTGTTCGCATAAAGGAGCTGTCGATAGGTTGAATGAGAGTGGAAAAAATGAGTAGGATCGGGTATATACTTTCACTCATGCTGTCCTCCATCTCTCTAGTATCCATATGTCTATTAATCTATTTTCATATTTACAGATAGATGATGCAATTAAATTGTATGAGAAAGCAGAACCATTTACCTTCATGCATTGCTGGAAAAAACTTCGCAACGAGGCCAAATGGAACAATAAGTTTCTTGAGTTAAACAACTCTACACCACCTAATGGAATGCCATGTCCTCCAATTCAAGGACAAACTGTTGGTGGCCATGCAGAATCTGGTAATGAGAATATGGACACATCACGACCAAAGGGGAGGGATGGTGCGAAGAGGCGTAAAATCAAAGAGTTGCACAGAGGCATCATCATCTAGTGCAGCTGTTGAAGTTCTCCAGCATTTGCAGGAGAGATCAGAGCACACAGAAGAGAAGCAAGACAAGCAAATGGCTGAAATCCTTAGTAGGAAGGATGAAAAAATTAAAATTCAAAAGGATCTTTTGAAGCTTCAGAAGAGGCAAATGAAGATGAGTGCGCAGCAACAAAAGAAGGAAAATGAGATTAGGGAGAAGCAGACAGAGGCTCAACTGATATCAGCTGAGTCTAGTATTATGTCGATTGACATTGAGAAGGTCCCCGATCATTTGAAAAACTATTATCTTGGCATGCAGCGGCAAATCATGGAGCGGAGAGGGTTCATCAGCCCCTGAGACAACGAAAACTAAAGGAGAGTTTCACTTGTGTTAGCCATGTGTTAGACATATGTGTTACTTGTGTTGAATAAATGTGTTGTGAACTAAAGTATTATCTGTTGAACTGATGTATTTTCTTTAGCGTTGTGCACTGCGGTTGAACTGATGTATTATCTTTTAGCATCAATATGATGTATTTCCTTGGAATGGTTTTACCTTTTTACCAATTGACTGAATGTCTGGAGCTATCATACAATCCTTGTTTCTAGGCTCCTTTGATTAATCTGTTGGGGTCCACTTGTTGGACATGCTTACTTGATTTTGTATTTTATATTTGGCTGTTTGGTATGAGAAAAACTGGAGGTGTTGGCCTCTTAGTAGTTTAGTAGTTTACTTCTTGGTGAGTAGTGATCGGATTGATGTTGAGATGTGGCAGATTGGAGTTTTAACATCAGCCTAGTTTTTCTCTTGGCAGAAAGAGAGAGAGACTTACTTTTAGTGCTCTGAAATATTTTCTATTGTGGATAATTCCTGTAGGGATTTACCATAGTTTTAGTCTACTGGGAATGACTGTAAATATTAAGACTTGGATCATGTCAGGCTTGCTGTGGCATCATGCATATCTGAGATCACAAGAATCACAGCACCTGATGCTCCATATGACGATGATGTCATGAGGGTATTATTGCTCCCGAATAATCTGATTTCTGTTGTACTGTGTGTGCTCACATATGTTTTAACCTGGTTTCAGGATGCATTCTCTTTAATTGTGGGGGCCTTCCAGCATCTGGACGACATAGGATGCATCAGCACGTCAAGCATCCATGAACTGCTGCAGGATTTCCGAGAAAAGCAACAACATCCTGGGGCTCTTTCACACTTCTTTAGTGCAGTACTATCATATTGTCAGGTAGGTCTACAAGACAAGCTAATATTGGAATGACAAGCACTTACTTCAGATTGCCGTTAAATTCTTTACAATTATTAATTTAAAGTAACCTGAGATGATACTCAAAAGGGGAGAAAGATTAAGCAAGAACAAAATCTACACAAAACTGCAAAGCAGTTGAACAAGAACAAGGCATCAGATAATCACTGATGTACATATGTCTGACAGCACACACTAACAAAATAGGTACAACTATTTGCCATGTACATGATATCAGTAGGCAACAAAATAAGGTACAGCTAAAGACTTTAGTTCCTGTTATTGGGAGCAAAAGGACCAGAGCATTGGCCATATAGAATCCACATGTGTTCCATCAGGTCATTTTGAAGCTGACCTGCCATCTCTCTATCTTGAATGATGTTGTGAGCATCAATAAATTTCTCAATTCCTAGGATTTCTGTAGCCTGGTTAATTGGTGGGTCAGCCACTCCAGGCCATTCTGATTGGTGGACTTGAGGTAGCTCAACCCCGCGCTCATCTTCAACTACCATGTTGTGAAGTATGATACAAGCTCGCATTATTGAATTAAGTACTTGTTGATTCCATAAACGAGCTGGCCTATGCAAGATTTTCCACTTGGCCTATAGGACACCAAAAGCTCTCTCCACATCCTTTCGGCATGACTCTTGTCGCTCTGAAAATACCTTTTGCTTGTTGCTAATTGGCATCGGAATGGTTTTCACTAGTGTAGCCCAATCATTGTTTTCCTAAACGGTTCTAAACGGCCGTTTAGACGGGTTTAAACGCTAGACGGTAGGCGGCCGTTTAGGCCGTTTAGGCCGTTTAAACCCGTTTAAACCCGTTTAATCCGTTTAATCCCCGTTTAAACAGCCGTTTAAACCCGTTTAAACACTAAACGATGGGTCACCGACTAGCCTCCGTTTACCGTTTACGTTTACACTGAGCCCAATCGGGATAGATGCCATCTGCTAGGTAGTATCCAAGGGGGAATATATGTTGTCGTTGACATGGAACTCAACAGAGGGTGCCCTCCCATTAGCCAAGTCATCAAAAACATTGGAACGATGCAAAACATTAATGTCATTGTGAGACCCTGGTAGACCAAAGTAAGCATGCCAAATCCGAAGATCCTGTGTTGCGACCGCCTCAAGTATTAGAGTTGGCTTGCCTTTATGCCCTCTGTACATGCCTTGCCAACCAGTCGGGCAGTTAGACCATTCCCAGTGCATGCAATCGATGCTACCTATCATTCCCGGGAAACATCTAGCCAAATTGATGCTTAATATGTGCTCTATCTCCTCACTTCTGGGAGGACGAAGGTATTCTTTGCCGAACACCTTGATTACAGTCATAACAAATTCCTTCAGGGTCTCCAAGACAGTACTCTCTCCCATTTTTAAATGAGTATCCAACTCATCAGCTGGCCCTCCATATGCTAGCATCATTTGAGCCACTGTGCACTTGTGAAGAGCAGAGAATCCTAACTGCCCAGCAGCATTTCTCCTCTGTTTGAAGAAGTTATTATTAGTGGTGACCTCATCCACTATCCGAAGGAACAATTCCCTTCTCATTCGGAACCTACAGCACAAAATGATAATTGTTTACCAAAATCATTCAATCTGTCATGAAATTGGAAACAAGGCCAAAGATTGTACCTCCTCCTGAAATGTTCCTCATTATAAAGTGGACGTTCAACAAAGTAATCTTGATTCAATTGCCAGTTTGCTGCAAATCGATCACGCTTGTAAGTTTGGTGGCCTAGCACAGAACCTCACCAAGGGCGTTTTTTTTTGCACCTGGGTGAGGATGGCCACTGCAGCCATGATCTCATCGTCCTTGGAGGATGCTGCGGCTGTCCCAAACATGGACATTTTGACATAACTCCAAGCCATGGCCAACGCATCTGCAATCCCAGTCAAAGCAAAGATTGGCCACAAATTAAGCACTTGTTCGTTTTAGTCCCCATCCAAGCTTTATGTTTGTTATTGCAAAAAGAAAAAAAGGGAGCCTTAAGTTAGTACAGTTGGATCAATTCCTTTATGGCTAAAAATATACTAGTTGGATCATTCCGGATCAGAGTGTTTCGAGTTGCACGCATGTAGAGCCGATTCCTATTCAGATTTTAGAATGAAAATGTCTTTTCTGGAATTCTTTTAATTTTTCTGCTAAGTATAAATTCAAATCTCCAGCTAATTTAGCAGGAAAGACAAGAGTGAAATCATGAACTGGCAAGACATTTGCACTAACAGCCGTGTAAATCTTTCATACATCAGATATTCAGATACATATACATAGAAGCCCAGTTCTTATTCTCCAATCGCCATCAGCATATGGCAATTTGTCAGCAACGAGTCGAGAACAACATGTTCTTCTCCACGAGAAGCAAATCCGATCTTCAAAATGATCGGATGCACACCAATCCCAAGCCAGGTAACCGAAAGCCCCCTCTTCTCTCTGTTTTTTTCTTTTCGATTCTAACCCAACCTCTAATCCCCTAGAAATCAGATTACCTGTGAACCAACACCCAGCCTGCTTGTGACGTTGGTTGATCGCCGGCGGCTACCTTGCTGGTTGATCGCCGATGGCTACCTCGCTGGATCGCCGGTGGCTACCTCGCTGGTTAATCGCCAGCGGCTCCCTTCTCCCGCGGCGCAGAATCCTCCGTTTCCCGGGCGGCTCCCTTCTCCCGCGGGCTTCCTTCTCCCGCGGTGCAGAATACTCCGTTTCCCACGCCTATTTCATCGAACGCGCGGGAAAGAAACCGGCCAGCGGCGTCCGTGTCGCCTTGACTTCTTTTGCGTCCCGTTGTTGGAGACCGGAGTGTTTAGGTGCGTGACCTATATGTTTCAACGTGACCCAAACCTCATATAGGTCTTCTAATTTGGGTTGTATTGTTGGAGATAGTCTAAGGAGGCAGCTCGGATTGCGAGCCCCAGGAGTTCTGTGTGAAGAGGACTTGGGGGCCAGGTTGTTGGGCAGTCGGTGGAGAATGGGGCAGGATAACCAAAGGGATAAGGCTTGGAATGATAAGGTGGGCGTCCGATTTTTGTAATGGAAATAGTCCAAACTACTGCCCTCCATATGGAAAAAGTCCAAACTACTACCCTTAAGTATGGATAAAGTCAATTTTGGTTAAAGTTATCATGCATGATACATTATCCTAAGATTCTTAGAAGAAGTGATTCAATGTGTATCTACAGAATTAACAATATTGTTTTTCTTCGTTCTCTGATGTTCAGTTGCCATGTACGACAGATGACTGCATTACCATGCTGCTAATCTTTATATGTTGATTATTGTTATGTTTTTCAAGTGTAGTGGCACACTTGCTTTCTAGATGAACTGACTTCTTAGCTCTCCAACTTTTCCTTTTTATCTTCTAAGTTTGTTCTCCATATGCTGCTCATAGCCAAGGCCCTTGTTTTCCCCATATGCTTTCAAAATTTGACCTATGTTGATTTTCCCTTTCTTTTGATCTTTTGATCGTGGTTGTTTTGCCTTTGGGAAATAATAATATGTAATATGTCTGAACATATGGCAGCTGGTTTCTTATGCCAAGCAATCGATCGTTTCCGTGCTTTCTTATGCCAAGCAATCGATCGTTTCCGTGCTTTCTTATGCCAGGCAATCAATTGTTCCCACTCTTAACCATATCCAAGCTTGCTTAGTAGATCACTTTTTTTGCCAAAGAGCTTAGTGAGGATTGAATTTCTATGTTGCGCACCCGCATTGACCATAGATACCATGCTGATTTAATGGAAGAATATGTAGTCGCTTCCTCCCTGGTTGTAGTCTTTGTTTTACGCTGACGACCATTGCATCAGAACTCCTTAGTGAGGCATCTTCATCTTGTGACTGCAACCTGAGAGGTGTTCAAGCCTACCAATATAATTGCCCGCAAATATACGAATAAAGAAATAGAAGATAACCAATAATATGGTGACAGTTGTGTAATTCACAATGTAAGGAATCAAAGTGGCAATTGACAAAAAAAAACCAAGCACCACTTTTGTGATTATTGTTTTGTTGTCGAGTGGATAGATCATCATAAAATTCAATGGTCTATATTCTTTTTTTATTTATGTTTATCATTTGTATTTGATGTTGGACTCTTTAGATATTGTCGACCGTTAGATCTTCATGAAATCCGACGGTTCGAATTCTTCTATTTTTTATTAACGGAATAATATGGACCGTTGGATCATTATAAAATCCGACCGCATATATTCTTCTTTGTTTTGTATTAATGGAATAATATGGATAGTTAGATCTTCGTAAAATTTGACGGCATATATTTTCTCTTTTTTGTATTAACAGAATAATATGGATCGTTCGATCTTCATAAAATCCGACGGCATATATTTTCTCTTTTTTGTCTCTCCATACATATGTCATGTTTTAAGTTAAAACTTTATAGGATCGTAGAGAGACACATATAGTATTTTTAGAAAATATAATATGAATTTATTAATTATTATTTCTCATAAAATTTATATCATTATAGTTAAATTAATATACATATTATAGCCTTTTAAAATAATGATGAAAAATTTATAATATATTTTTGTAAAATAATTTATGTGGTCCCCTATCATCCTAAAATTGTTTAACTTTAAACGTCACTTATACATAGAGAAACAAAAAAGACAAATCCGATGAAGTGGTAGATTGGATTAATTGAGTTACTTGTGGGTGTAAAATGAACCAAAACATGCTTTAGGGGGTATCGAGACTTTATTCATATTTGAGGGTAGTAATTTGGACTTTTCCTTATGCTAAAATATGCAATACTTTATATTACTTTTAGAAACTATAAAAATATTTCTAAAAGAGTAAACCACACCCACCATACAACAATTTGTAGATAAACTTGTCAAATATGTGCATATACGGTCACAAGGATGCCACCAGACTTATTTTGCCATGGTAAAAACTTCTGAAGTATTTCTGATTAGCCAATAAACTAATTTGCAACCAATTTCATGTATTTACTAGAAATTTGGATCACACAGGGTAAGTGGGGAGGATCAACCAGCCTCATTAACATCCATCCAGCTTTCATGCAATTTTGCTACTGCAATAGATACAACATTAAAAATCAAGGTGGGCCAAGACTAGAAAAATTTGACAAATAAAAAAATGTAAATTGTATTCAAATACCACATCAAAATGGAATCACATATATAAGTGGTTAATCGCTAAATGGATCATTTTCTAAAGAACAATATAAATTAAGATGGCATAGGAAATATGAAAAATGATACATTAAAAACAAAACAATATTAGTCTCAGTCCATGTCACCTGTCACCGTGGAAAAAATGCATTTTGTGGTGTACATATGACCATATAGGCATACATTTGACAAGTTTACGTATCCGTTTGGACGTTTTGAAACTTATTGGACTAAAGTGATACAAACATACAAGTTATTGTATGGTGGATGCAATTTACTCTTTCTAAAATGTGAAACAAATATACCAAGAATATGACATATGAAACAAAAGCATAAATGCCATTTGAACAAACCATTTATAATAAAAGCACAAAAAACTAATTGCATCTAATGTTTTAAGTAAAAAAAGGACTAGCTAGCACGGGCCACCTTGCTAGTTTGTAGAACAAGAAGATCCATCTGCAGGGTTTAGAATCCGCCTTATCGTCAATATGGAAGCCTGGTGCATTCCTTCACCGTGTCAGGCGCCGTCTTCGATCGTATGGAACTAGCTCAGAATCCGGCGCAAAGTGGGAATTAGTTGGTTGGAAAAGTCTGTTCTCCAAACAAATTCTGGCGTTCTTTTCGGATTTCGCTTCGTTAAACCTGACCTCGGATTTCGCTGGCTATGTTGAAATCCGAGTGATGCAGACCTATAGGTATAGAGGCAGGAGGATGCCAGGGCGTGCTCATCCCAAAGATTCCGAGAGCTCCAATTTTGCCTTGCTCCAAGCCTCCAATGCAATGCAGATGGCGATGTGCAGCAGGGCTGCCATGATAAGTCAGTTCTTGCGCGCTCTCCCCAAGATCCCTGCCTCGATCTTCCCTGACCTACTGAAGGCGTTCCAGAGTGTTTTGGAGCATGTTCGTCATCGACCACTCATGGAGGCGGCGGCCATCGAATCGCCGGACCTGCCGGTGGACATGGTGACGAAGATCCTCGCCTGGCTGGAGATCCCTGACCTGTTGCACGCCGGCGCCGTGTGCTCCTCGTGGCACGCCACGTACACCAGCCTGCGCGGCACCGGAAGCTACCGGTGCCGCCAGACGCCATGCCTCCTGTACACCTCCGACTCCGACGCCGACGATGTCGCCTGCCTCTACAGCCTCACCGAGGACAGAGTCTCTCTACATACTCACCCTCTCGGCGCCGGCGATCCGTCGCCGGCATCTGTTCGGCTCCTCCAATGGCTGGCTGGTCACCGCCGATGAGAGGTCGGAGCTGCACATCGTGAACCCGATCACCGGCGAGCAGATCGCCCTCCCGCCGGTGGCCACCATCGAGCAGGTGAGGCCCATCTTCAACGACGCCGGCGAGGTTCAGGAATACGAGGTGTCACATTCAAGGTTTTAAATCTCCGGCTATAGCGGCCGCTGTAGCCGGAGATAGCTGCTCAGCAGCACGGCCGCTAGGATACTTGAACTTCGCCGCTACAGGATCGCGGCCGCTAATAGCGGTGATTATCCGCGAAATCCGTTAAATGGGTTGCAATTTAGCGCCGCAAGCATGTCTATATGGGCCGAAACTAGTGTGGGCTCTCGGGATTCCAGGTCGTAGAGGCCCAAAACGGCCATATGTGCAGGAGTTTGCCACACCTCTCGATGCCTCGATCGAACATGACTCTGGCGGCGGTGTCTGCGACCGGCAAGAGCGGCGGCAGTCTGTATCTACTTTTCACTTTCTCAGAATCAAAATTTTGCATCTGTCATGTCGATCACTAGCATGTTTTGAATTACTAATTTGCTGCTCCTACACGCACACGTTTCAGTAGTAAATAAAGAGATGCAGGAAACATGGTCTTTATCAGTTTTTTTAAAAGAAATTGTAGAACCGCTAAATGGCTTAGCTGAAGTTATAGCCAGCTATAGCTGCTAATAGCTGTTCCAGAGGCCAACCGCTAAAGGGCTTAGCCGGAGATTTAAAACCTTGGTCACATTTCAGTGGAGAAGAGGTTTACCGCGACCCGACGATCCATGCTATTGATGAGCTGCGTGACCACCTCTATTCAAAGGCGTTTGTGTTCCCTGATAATACCTCTTCAGGAAGCTACATTGTGGTGTTGCTCTACAAGCCATATGTGCAACAGCCCCACATGAAAGAAGTGGCAATAGCTGAAATGAAATGTAATCGATTAATCCTGATGATCTTTGTGATTTTGAAAAGAAATTCCTAATGGAGTCAAAACAGTAGTCCGTCATGGGTCTACGATATTAATCATGACTTCAAAGGGAATACAGATCCTAATAGAGTCAAAATAGTAGGCCGTTATGGGTCTATAAGATTAAATGTGACTCTGAAAGGAAAATGAATTCCATGCCACAACTAAAGTTTTGTTATGAAAAGAAAAGAACCTTAGGACATCGTCAGTAGAAATCCATTTATGGATTGAAGACAAGTCTCTAGACAGTGATATTTAAAAGGTTGATAGTTTAAATGAGAGATTTTAGGTTGTCTTAAAGTGTGCGAGGACAATTGCATTTGCATAAAACTTATAGAATGGGAAATTTGATTTTCCAGACCTATACCTGTGGATAACGTCTTACTTGCGAGTAGTGATGCCATTCTAATGCAGGAGAAGAACAATAGTTTTGTCCTCAAAATTTGATCTAGGTGAAAGCTCATCAGGTTAAAAGGAAAAGGGTTATTAAAGAGTATCGCACGAGCATGCTAAAAGGTCTCTAAGTATGCGTGCGAGAAACCTACGCCTGTTCTTATAGTCAAGGGTAATGGTTTTGGGAACTTTGGTGTTCCAAGAATCAAGATGATATAGAGCAAATGAATATGGTACCATATGCTTCAACTGTTGGGAGCTTGATGAAAGCAAAGTATAATATTAGCCTGACGAAGTTTGTGTATCCGGGTTGTTTTGGCAATGTCCAATCCAGATATAGATCACTAGAATGGAGTAAAGTATATCAGCCTCATGCTATGTTGGAAAGAACAAGTGCTCACAAAAGGTTGTGAACACGAAGGTAGAACCTGCAAAATGTATAGTGAAATCCACAATTGTCGCTAACATTCGCACTTGAAGTTTTTGTGTGGAAAATCTCTAAAGAATGAAATGATTATCATCAATGTGACATAGCATGATACAAGGCTGAGGGACAGGCAAAATGTTTGGGGAACCTATACCCAGAGTTGATGATGGTTGACAACAGTCATGATCGTTTGAATAGTTTGCTCCTATAACATCGGGTCAAGTGTGGTGCCAAACACATCGACACAAAGTTATACGTTGTAAAGGAGAAAGTCCAGAATCATGTTGTAATGCTTGGAGCATAAAAGTTACATGCAAGTGCTTGCGGTTCCGCTTATTAAAGGCTTACTACCCAATGTGTTAAGAGAGCACATAGTCTACATGGGTTTATGGTATGACCTATGATCTCTGGACGATAAAAGGTCCAAAAGAAACTGAACTGGTTTCAAAATAGATGAGTGTTTGTGACCGTTGATTCTATCGGAGATTGACCGTGACGATGAGACATGTTCTACGTACAAATTTGTGATGGAACTAGTACTTTATTTGAAAAGAGTTATTTCAAGTACAAAAGTTTAAAGTACATAGTGAGATCAAGGGGGAGAATGTTAGATTGATCTCCACCAATGGACCCAAAGGCCCATTGGGCCCTTGACCCGCGCCCTGATCGGAGGCGTGTTCAGCCCAAGTAAGGCTGGTGGGCCTTGTCGTGCAGTCCTTATAAAGAGGAGGTGGGGGACCAGCATTTTAGGGTTATGAGGTTCACCACATCGCTGCCGCCACCATCTCACACCACCTACCGATCGAGGTAGCGCTGCCAGCGACGGGATGCTCCACCATGTCGCCGACGTCATCGCCACCGCGCTACCGACGTCCATGCTGCTACACCGACGACAATGCCAACAAGCCAAGGTACGCCATTCACAGTTCATATTTACAAGTTTCCTAGTTGGATCTA
This sequence comes from Echinochloa phyllopogon, assembly GCA_033239725.1. Classification (NCBI taxonomy): domain Eukaryota; kingdom Viridiplantae; phylum Streptophyta; class Magnoliopsida; order Poales; family Poaceae; genus Echinochloa; species Echinochloa phyllopogon. Next base: position 31,792,011 of record BTCW01000008.1, on the reverse strand, counting down.
TGACTAGATGTTCCTGTAGTTCTAACAATATGATCTTTCATTTGCAAGAGCAGGAAATTCTATATGGACTCCGCTGCCGGCAACTGCTGTGACTACTGCCCATGAAGACTGCATCTTTGTGGATGGCATACTGTATGCAGTGACAGCCACCAGCGCAATCGATGCTTTTGATCTCATGGGCCCTACTTACTTAAGGAAGGTGATTGTGGAAGATAAAACGAGATTCATTGATAAACGCATATACATTACCCTGACGCCAATCGGAGAAATTCTGCTAGTTTGGAGGCACCAGAACCTCAAAGTGGAGGGTGATGAGGACGAGGATGCTCCAGAGGATGTACCTTTAGAGTTCATGGAGAATGAACCTTCAGAGTTCATGGAGGAAACTAGGAAAATCAGGTTCTTTAAAATTGACATGGAAGTAAAAGAGCTCGTGGAAATTAATGGGTTGCATGACCATGTGTTGTTCCTTGGTAATAACCAGTCGTATTGTCTCGGTGCTGAAGAATATCCATCATTGAAGGCAAATCATGCCTACTTGACTGATGATGAAAGATATATCACGTTTTTTAAGACCGATTGCCTTGATATATGTGTTTTCAACTTGGAAAGTAACAGCGTTGAAGAAATTGTGCCTCCTCAGTGTTGGTGCAGCTGGCCAGCTCCCATATGGATAACACCCAACCTTTCAAAGATCTTTTTTCACACGCGAACCCGAATTTCATTTCCAGATGGTAACGAAATTACAAAAGTGTTTTAACTGAAATGACGAAAAGATACAACTCGAACTACTAGCTACTTATTTACTTAAGATACTACACAGAGGGTAGTGATCTTTGAGAGCTCTACCTGTTACCATGTATTACAACGCCATCCAACTTCAGAGCAAAATAACAGCTCCTCACTTCCCACAAACACTCCCAGAAGATAGAAACTAGCACTAATCTACCTCTCAGCTCTCCCAACAATTCAGCCACAGCACCATCAAGCTTCGACTGTTAGACGCCCAAAGAGTAGACGGCTGTTTACTTCATTTCTTCTAGTGAAGCAACACCATTCCGATGTCATCCTGTCCAGCTTCTTGAGGATGAAATTTCAGCGCAGCTGCTTTCAGCTTCTCAGCTCCCTCCTCCATGGCCTTCTTGTCCTCCTCCTTCTGAAGACTTGCCCAATATGAAAGGAAGGCACACGCCACACATATTATTTCAGTTGGGGATCTGACCAGTTTCTTTTCAAAGCAAATACTATTTCTCATTTTCCAAATAGCCCATATTATGGCGGCTAAACCTGCCATAAACAGAAATTTCCCATCAGGGATGTAATGTTTCATCACTTCATCACCCATATCCAATATTGGTCAAAGGAAGAATTTGGTCTGCAGTTAGCCCCTATCACTCAAGCAACTAGGCTCCACACACATATCTCGCCATCGAGCAAGTAAAGAATGATTAATACTTTCATTGTCTGAACAAAACATGCACTTTCCATCGTCTTGCCAATTTTTCCTCGGGAGATTGTCCTTGGTTAATATAGCATTGTTTTCTGGATGAGCTGAAAATTAAATGAATAAGTCCTGTACTATAACTGGAGCTGTTTTCTGGGATGTACCAGTTGTAATTATTGTCCCATTATCATTGAGTCACTGTGTATTCAGTTTATTTAAGCATATATTATTGTTTGATGAATTTTCATTAGAGTTATCATTTATCAATGTGAAACACATAGCTGCCATGCTTGTAGATAATGTTTATTGGGTGAGTCAATAGTTAAGCCTAATATGGAGAAAGGAAAAAAACTGTCACTTAAAAGTTTATTTCGGTAGCTTGTTGTCAAATTTTTAATGATTTTTTAACTAATAATATGGTAAAATAATGCATGCATGTTCACATTAAAATTATTTATTAGATATAAGGGAGCTCAATTTGGCCAACAATTCACATCCTCATACAGTGTCCTTCAATTTTAACAAATACAAATTTAGGCATAGAAAGAACCTGAGCAGCATAAATGCTTTTTGTAGTCTCCAACTTACATAGGGTCATGAACAGAGATCGAGATTTCCGGTACCAGAGAACCGGGTGAGGCTGGGGATATGTGAGGATTCATACGCCATCTGCTCATTTTATTTTCTAGAACTCTTCGCACATTCAATTATTTACAACTGTACTAGGCCAAACCGTTTATAGTTTTTGTGCATTAAAACCATTCATCCAAAACGATTTTGAGCTCCCCGGCGGACACAAATTAAGTTTAAGGAGTGTGTATGGATCCCGGGTGAGATTCAAGGTCTCCCTGGAGGAGCAGTGCATGGAGGAGCATATGAGTATGCAGAGATGCTTCAACGTAGCCCTGGAGGAGCAGTGGATGTGCACGCCACGAAGCTTCCTAATGCATGGAGGTAGCCTCCCTAAAGAACTGTAACACCCTAAAATTCATCACAATTAAATTGTAGCAACCATTTGAATTTTTCTAGGATTTATTAAGACTTAAATAAATTTTCTAGGAATTAATTGGAATTTCTAGCCTTTTATCAATTTAAATATCATATTAAATAATTAATTTAGTCAAAATAAGTTTTTGTTGCATTCATGCTGTTGCATATATTTTTGGTTGCTAGTAAACCAAGTTTTGTTATTTTATGGTTTAGCCCTCGAGTTTTTATACAAAATTATGTTTTAGCCCCTGGTTTTTCGCAGTTAAGCCCCTGGAACTTTTAAAACTTTGCCAGCAAGCCCCTGAACCTTAGAAAAGCCATATCTTTTGCGTTTTAACTCCGATTTTAGTGATTCTCGCGCTCACGCGTTCGTTGTAACGTGTAGATTAGTTTTGTGCTGTTGTTTTGATCTGTTGGAATTGTTTGGTGTACTGTTTCTTATTTGTTGTATTGTTTCCCTGCATGTGAATGTGTGATGCGATTAGGAAACGACCAGTTCGAGGATTTCTCTGAAGAACCAACTGTTGGAGAAGGATTTGAGCAGCAACAGAGTTGGGAAGAAGGCAAGTGTATTATGTCATGCAAATGTCCTAATAATTATTAAATTCAACACCCGTGCATGTGTCTTAATTTGATGGATTCCTATTTAAGGATTTGCCTAGCCACTATATTTTCCTGTCCCCGAAACTGGGTTACTTAATTAATTTTGATGGTAGATGATGCTTAGTTTGCTCAACTGGGATTGGTTAAATGAACCCCCACTCTATGTTCCATATACTCTTTTAAATAATTAATTGGCAAGATCATATCTTTTTAATTGGAACATGGAGAACCACCCAGGAAAACAGTGCAACCATAAGTACCATATGGCTCTGGTCTTGGCTGACTAATTAGGGACTTTAGTGGATGGTAACCTTACCCGAAAGGGGCAAGAGGCGCGGCGGTTGACGGGGTATAGCTCGGTCCTCTTGAGCGGTGGGCTTTGGTAAGAGACAGATCTCATTAGGGAGGGTTATGCTTTGCTTCTGAACCGGAAACCTTAGCGGGTTATTAGTTACTAAGGAATATTTATAAAGGCCTCGTAGCGTCCCTATGCGGTCACACCTCGGTAGTGTGATTTAAGAGGATTGGCCCCCTCGGCATGGTTGGGTTTAAAGTTCTTTTGAACTTTTACGCGGCTTATGGTGAAAGTGTACAACCTCTGCAGAGTGTAAAACTGTTATAACAGCCGTGCTCACGGTCAAGAGCGGCCTGGACCCTTACATGATAATCATACTTGAACATGATCTAAATCGTGGTTATATGAATATGTTGGGAATATGACATTCATTAATTTGTGGGTGGTATATACTTTCATTTGCTAGTAAATAGTTGCTTAATAAAACTTGACCAACTAAAAGTGCTTACTGCAGTTTGGTCAGCCAACCTTTTTGCCTCAGCCTTGTATGTCATATTACATTTGCTGAGTACGTCATGTGCTCATACTTGTTGTCTTTCTTTCTTTTATTGCATCTACTACACCCGGAATGCTGCTCAGATTGGGAGAATTTTGAGGATTTCACTACTGATTTTGAGGAGTTCTAGGCGAGTCTCCCCCAGTCAATGCCTGTGGAGATGGAGTCACTTTTGCTTTGTTAGATGAACGTTTATTTAAGTCTTCCGCTATGACATTTGAGTCAACTCTGAGATTGTAATAAATGCACTTTAATACTCTTTCGTTATACATGGTTATGGATATTCACTTGTGACGTCTACCATATGTGTGTAAACTGATCCTGGCGCACATATGAGATGCACCTGGTTTTGCCTTGAAAACCTGGTGTGACAGAGGTGGTATCAGAGCTGTGTTGACTGTAGGACGCAAGCCTAGATAGCAATGGTCATTCTCTAAGGATTATTTTGCTTAACTACTCTTGCTCTATCTATTCTTGGTTTATTTTCCTATTATTCCTGGGCATTGATAATTGTCTCCTCCTTGATTTTGTTTTCTGGTCTATCTTTTTCACCATCTCACCTGGTCCTGATGTCTTTAGAACTGTTCTCACCCCTTTCTTGCTTAAACCATAGATGGTGTTGACAAGGCAATGTGCTCGTAGATTAGCTAGCACTCTTTCCTCTTTTTCGTCGCATTCGGTGCAAGAAGAGGAACCGGAACCTGAAGAGATGGAAGTGATGGACGAAGAAGTTCACTCAGGAGGGAATGCTCCAGCTGGATCTGAAGGAAGTGAAGGACCCTCTCCACCGCCTGACATGTGGGTAGTGACTTTTCACCACAACGACGGAGGCAACAGTGGGTTCCCGATGATGCTTCGAATGCTTTTCGAGCGTCTGAACTACCCAGTGGGGATAGAATATCGTGGAAGAAGGAGGGCACATCCAAATTACCCAGAGGACTGGGATGTCACTGTATACATCCGGGAGCCGGATTATGAGTATGGAGGAACCAAAGAGGCTGCAGTGCACCATGCCATCGCCATGAGATCAACCTTCGAAGCTGGAATTCAGGATGCAGCAAGACGGGCACTTTCTGTGCTTTGTCATGAGGAGGCTGCTGAAGTACGTCACACTGCTTGGGCATATCTTCCCCGAAGGCAGCAAGGCACTCCAACTGGGGTTGTGCCACAACTGCCCGGCATGCTAAACTCTACACTCAACGTCCAGGTGGCGTTCACCCAGATGCTCAATGTGCACGCCGATGACACCACAAGGGAGCTACAAGAAGTGCGTGAAGAACTCGCCGCTGAACGAAGGAAGAACAAGAGGCTGATAGCTGAACTCAAGGGAGAAGCACTTCCGCTCTTGGATGAAGATGTAGAAGGGATGATGGGTCATTCACCGCCCCGCTAGAGAGTGCTCGGTGGATCGCCTAGTTGCTTCACCCATACCTATTAAGATAGAATACCCTCTCTTTTGATAGTTCAGTACGTTTAGAATTGTTGAGAATCGTGCGTAGCGTGTGATTTAGTTCGGTTTAAAAGTGTGGTAGAGATGTTTGCTTTCATGCTAAGTGTGTGATTTGGATCTTTGTAATGATTGAACTTAATTGTGGAGTGATGACCGCAATTAAGTAATTATTAAATGATTGAACTTAATTGTGGAGTGATGACCGCAATTAAGTAATTATTAAATAAATAAATTTAGTTAGTTTGGGTTTATCTTGGTCTTTGATCTTAGCCCTTAACTATCACTTTATCCATATAATTATACCCCTCATATAAATCATGTTATGCGACAATCTGTTCTCGCTGCTGCATGATATCCTGGTACAGTCCGAATTGTTTCTGGAGCTTCAGAACTCTGTTTGACATAAATCCAGTTGGGTTGGATTAAGGACTTGATAAACTAGTTTCTGAGAATTTTTCGTGATTTTTGGAGGTTCTGGCAGAGAGATATAATGGTTTTATTGGAGTAACCAGAATCTGTCCCGTGGTAATGACACAGCTGTCTTGTTTATTTTATACCTCGAGCCACAAAATTCCGATTGAGGTGATTCAAGTTGGGTTAGTTTCAGAATTTGATAGTCTACGTTCAGACAAAAGATCATTATTTTTGGATACTCAGAATGAGAGTTACAATTGTCCTAAGAGGAATGCTCAGACCCCACAGCGCCAGAGTGGCAGTGCACCTAGGCAGAATACCCCTGAGCAACAGAACAGGAATGTGAACCCGACACCCCAGAGCAACAAGGGCCAGCAGAATCAGATGCGGGGCAAGGTGAACCATGTTGCTGCAGAGTCCGCGTAGGAGGCCCAGGATGTGGTACTTGGTATGTTCCTTGTCAACTCAGCCCCTGCATCGGTTTTATTTGACTCTGGAGCATCTCATTCTTTTATTACTGCTCAGTACGTAGCTAAGTATAATATATCTATGGTCCCTATGAAAAATTTCATGCTAGTTAGCTCTTCCGGTGGAAATATGAAAGCCAATTTTATCTATCGCCGAGTTAATCTGAAAATAGTTGGGGTAGATTTTCCTGCTGATCTGATAGTCCTGAACTCTGAGGGAATTGATGTCATACTTGGAATGGGATGGTTAGCTGCTTTTGAGGCGGTGATTCAGTGTGCCAAGAGGTCCGTGTTGTTGACTAGTCCTCAGGGAGAGAAGATTGAATTCGGAGCCACTCAACCCTCAGCTTCAACTTACTCAGTGAATCAGGCCAGCGGTGTTCCTTTGGAGGATATCAGAGTTGTTTGTGAGTTTCCGGATGTCTTCCCAGATGATTTACCAGGTATGCCACCCGACCGAGACATTGAGTTTATTATTGAGCTTTTACCTGGTACTGCTCCTATTTATAAAAGACCCTATAGAATGGCTGTTAATGAACTAGAAGAACTTAAGAAACAACTTAAGGAATTGTTGGATAAATGTTACATTCGTCCTAGTTCGTCACTTTGGGGAGCACCTGTAATTTTTGTGGGTAAAAAGGTTGGTACTCTGAGGATGTGTGTGGATTATCGTTCATTGAATGAGGTAACCATCAAGAATAAGTATCCATTGCCCAGAATTGAAGACTTATTTGATCAGTTGAGAGGAGCTAAGGTTTTCTCCAAGATTGACTTGAGATCTGGCTACCATCAGTTGAGGATCAGGCGTTCCGATATTCCTAAAACAGCATTCACCACCAGGTATGGGTTGTATGAGTATACTGTGATGTCGTTTGGATTGACAAATGCACCCGCCTACTTTATGTACCTGATGAATAAGGTGTTCATGGAGTACTTGGATAAGTTTGTGGTGGTGTTTATTGATGATATTCTGGTTTACTCGAAGAATGAGGAAGAGCACGAAGAGCATTTGAGATTGGTGTTGCAGACTCTTAGAGAGAACCAGTTGTATGCCAAGTTTAGTAAATGTGAGTTTTGGTTGAATCAAGTGTCTTTTCTTGGTCATATTGTTACTGATGGAGGTATCGCAGTGGATCCAAGTAAAGTCAAGGATGTGTTGGATTGGGAACCTCCTACCACAGTCTCTGAGATCAGAAGCTTTCTGGGATTGGCTGGATATTACAGGAGATTCATTGAAGGCTTTTCTAAAATAGAGAAACCTCTTACTTCGCTATTAGAGAAGGGCAAGAAGTTTGTTTGGTCAGAAGCGTGTCAGGCCAGTTTTGAAGAGTTGAGAAGGAAGTTGACTACAGCCCCAGTGCTTGCTATGCCAGATATTCACAAGAACTTTGATATATATTGTGATGCTTCTCGTAGAGGTCTTGGGTGTGTGCTCATGCAGGAAGGCAGAGTTATAGCATATGCATCCAGGCAATTGAGGAAACACGAGCTGAACTATCCTACTCATGATCTGGAACTTGCAGCTGTTGTCCATGCCTTGAAGATCTGGAGGCACTATATTCTAGGTAACAGATGTGAACTGTATACTGATCACAAAAGCCTGAAGTACATATATACTCAGAAGGATCTGAATTTGAGGCAGAGAAGATGGTTGGAGTTGATCAAGGATTATGATCTGGGAATCAACTATCATCCTGGCAAGGCTAATTTGGTTGCTGATGCGTTGAGTAGGAAGTCACAAGTAAATGCAATGTTTGGTCGCCAGTTATCAGCTGAGTTGCTTGCAGAGATGGAAAAGCTGAACTTGGGATTCCTGAATCAGACAGAAGGTGTGACAATGGAAGTTGAGTCTACACTGGAGCAGGAAATTCGGAAGGGTCAGCTTATTGATGAGAAGATAAAGGAAATCAAGGAAACCATGTTAGCAGGGAAAGCTCCCGACTTCACCGAAGATGATCAAGGTACAATTTGGTTTAGAAAGAGGATATGTGTACCGGATATCGAGTCTCTCAGAGAGCAGATATTGAGGGAAGCTCATGATTCCGCATATTCTATTCATCCTGGAAGCACCAAGATGTACCAGGATCTGAAGCAAAGGTATTGGTGGTATGGACTAAAAAGGGATGTGGCTGCCCATGTGGCATTGTGCGATGTTTGTCAGAGAGTTAAGGCTGAACACCAGAGACCAGCCGGTTTGCTTCAGCCACTCAAGGTACCTGAATGGAAGTGGGAAGAAATCAGTATGGATTTCATTGTTGGGTTACCCCGCACTCGAGGAGGATATGACTCCATATGGGTTATTGTGGACAGATTAACTAAGGTAGCTCACTTTATACCCGTTCACACTACTTATACCAGTGCTAAGTTAGCAGAGTTATACATGTCCAGAATTGTTTGTCTCCATGGTGTACCTAAAAACTTAGTGTCTGATAGAGGTACTCAGTTTACATCTAGATTCTTGCAGAAGTTGCATGAGTCTATGGATACAAAGTTGAATTTCAGTTCTGCATATCACCCTCAGACAGATGGTCAGACAGAGAGGACTAATCAGATTTTGGAGGATATGCTGAGAGCTTGTGCTCTGAAGCATGGAGGCAGTTGGGACAAGAGTCTTCCATATGCAGAGTTCTCATATAACAACAGTTATCAGGTAAGTCTAAAGATGGCCCCCTTCGAAGCGCTTTATGGTAGAAAGTGCAGAACACCTTTGTATTGGAGTGAAACAGGTGAAAGTCAGCTGTTTGGGCCAGAGATTTTGCAGGAAGCTGAGAGACAGGTTTAGATTATCAGAGAGAATTTAAGAACGGCTCAGTCCAGGCAGAAGAGCTATGCAGATACCAGAAGGAGAGAGCTAACCTTTGAGGTGGGTGATTATGTGTATTTGAGAGTATCTCCTATTCGAGGCTTGAGAAGGTTTAAGGTGAAAGGTAAATTATCTCCTCGTTTCATTGGACCTTTCAAGATTGTTGATAGAAAAGGTGAGGTTGCTTATCAATTGGAGTTGCCAGCCAGACTGTCAGATGTGCATGATGTGTTCCATATCTCTCAGTTAAAGAAGTGTCTTGGAGTGCCTGAGGAAGAATTACCCTTGGATGAGTTGGATGTGCAAGAGGATTTGACTTATAAGGAATACCCAGCTAAGATTTTGGAAACTGCTGAAAGAGTTACTAGGAGTAAAGTGATTACGATGTGTAAAGTTCAGTGGAGTCATCACGCGGAAAGCGAGGCAACTTGGGAAAGAGAGGATGAGTTAATGGCAGAGTTCCCTCAGATTTTCTCTAATCCATCCGAATCTCGAGGACGAGATTCTCTTTAAGGGGGGGTAGGTTTGTAACACCCTAAAATTCATCACAATTAAATTGTAGCAACCATTTGAATTTTTCTAGGATTTATTAAGGCTTAAATAATTTTTCTAGGAATTAATTGGAATTTCTAGCCTTTTATCAATTTAAATATCATATTAAATAATTAATTTAGTCAAAATAAGTTTTTGTTGCATTCATGCTGTTGCATATATTTTTGGTTGCTAGTAAATCAAGTTGGAATTTATATTCTGTTTAAATTCGAATTTGATTTGCTTTTGTTTGAGTTTTAGAAAAGTTAAAATAGGCAGAGTTCGCTTTCGCCCCTCTAACTCTTGGCCCGGTCCAAGTTTGCCCCCTCTACTTCTTTCTCTTTTTCCCGGCCGATTCCTTTCCCGGCCCAACTCTCCTTTGCGGCCCAACTCGTCGCGCGGCCCGCTCAGCTCACCATCTCTCTCTCCCCCTCTCGCCGACAGGTGGGCCCCACCTGTCAGCCCTTTCTCCCTCCTCTCGTCGTCGCCGAGCAGGACTCTCCCCCGAGTCCGATCCAGCCGCGCCGCCGTGTCCGGTCGGGACACGCACGCCAAGGCGTGGCCTGTGCCCCGCTCCGCACATATATATCGCGACCGCCGCCTTCTCCGCTCCTCCAAACCCAACCGAGCCCGCAAACCCTAGCGCCCGCGCCGCCGCCGTTGAAGCTTCGCGCCGCCGTCGTTGGTTCGCACCGCCGCCGCCTTTCCTTTGACTTGAGCCACCGTGGGAGGTTCGCGAGGAGGTAAGGAATCCTCCCGTGCTGCTTGCGCTTTGTTTCTCCGTTTCGGCCGCGCCAATTTCGCTCTTCGTCGTCGCCGTAGCGCCGCCGCCGCCATAGGTCGTCGCCGGCCTTCTCCGTCGCGCGTCTGTCGTCTAGAGCTGTCCAGTTGGACTCGTCGTGGTCCAGCGAGCCTGCAGGACCAAGTCTTGTCGCGAATAGTGCACCGTAGCGTGAATTCGAGGCTCACCGGCGAAGCTCCGCCGTGGGAACGGGCGGCGCCGCCGCGTCCGTCGTCGCCGGCGTTACCCCCTCAGCCCGATCTGATTTGGACCATCGGATCGAGATCCAACGGTCCACGTCAGCCCGAGTTTCCAAGTCAAATAGAGCCGTAACGGTCAGCGCTGGCTATTTTTCTAAAGAGCCCCTGAGTTTTCTGGAAATCAACCCGCAGTCCAGTTTAGTTCAAAAATAATTCCAAATAGGTCCTTTTTCTTCTGTTTTAGCCCCTGCAAGTTTTAAAATTATGCCCGAGGTCCAAGTTTTGTTATTTTATGGTTTAGCCCTCGAGTTTTTATACAAAATTATGTTTTAGCCCCTGATTTTTCGCAGTTAAGCCCCTGGAACTTTTAAAACTTTACCAGCAAGCCCCTGAACCTTAGAAAAGTCATATCTTTTGCGTTTTAACTCCGATTTTAGTGATTCTCGCGCTCACGCGTTCGTTGTAACGTGTAGGTTAGTTTTGTGCTGTTGTTTTGATCTGTTGGGATTGTTTGGTGTACTGTTTCTTATTTGTTGTATTGTTTCCCTGCATGTGAATGTGTGATGCGATTAGGAAACGACCAGTTCGAGGATTTCTCTGAAGAACCAACTGTTGGAGAAGGATTTGAGCAGCAATAGAGTTGGGAAGAAGGAAATGTCATGCAAATGTCCTAATAATTATTAAATTCAACACCCGTGCATGTGTCTTAATTTGATGGGTTCCTATTTAAGGATTTGCCTAGCCACTATATTTTCCTGTCCCCGAAACTGGGTTACTTAATTAATTTTGATGGTAGATGATGCTTAGTTTGCTCAACTTGGATTGGTTAAATGAACCCCCACTCTATGTTCCATATACTCTTTTAAATAATTAATTGGCAAGATCATATCTTTTTAATTGGAACATGGAGAACCACCCAGGAAAACAGTGCAACCATAAGTACCATATGGCTCTGGTCTTGACTGACTAATTAGGGACTTTAGTGGATTGTAACCTTACCTGAAAGGGGCAAGAGGCGCGGCGGTTGACGGGGTATAGCTCGGTCCTCTTGAGCGGTGGGCTTTGATAAGAGATAGATCTCATTACGGAGGGTTATGCTTTGCTTCTGAACCGGAAACCTTAGCGGGTTATTATTTAATAAGGAATCATTGTAAAGGCCTCGTAGCGTCCCTATGCGGTCACACCTCGGTAGTGTGATTTAAGAGGATTGGCCCCCTCGGCATGGTTGGGTTTAAAGTTCTTTTGAACTTTTACGCGGCTTATGGTGAAAGTGTACAACCTCTGCAGAGTGTAAAACTGTTATAACAGCCGTGCTCACGGTCAAGAGCGGCCTGGACCCTTACATGATAATCATACTTGAACATGATCTAAATCGTGGTTATATGAATATGTTGGGAATATGACATTCATTAATTTGTGGGTGGTATATACTTTCATTTGCTAATAAATAGTTGCTTAATAAAACTTGACCAACTAAAAGTGCTTACTGCAGTTTGGTCAGCCAACCTTTTTGCCTCAGCCTTGTACGTCATATTACATTTGCTGAGTACGTCATGTGCTCATACTTGTTGTCTTTCTTTCTTTTATTGCATCTACTACACCCGGAATGCTGCTCAGATTGTGAGAATTTTGAGGATTTCACTACTGATTTTGAGGAGTTCTAGGCGAGTCTCCCCCAGTCAATGCCTGTGGAGATGGTGTCACTTTTGCTTCGTTAGATGAACGTTTATTTAAGTCTTTCGCTATGACATTTGAGTCAACTCTGAGATTGTAATAAATGCACTTTAATACTCTTTTGTTATACATGGTTATGGATATTCACTTGTGACATCTACCATATGTGTGTAAACTGATCCTGGCGCACATATGAGATGCAACTGGTTTTGCCTTGAAAACCGGGTGTGACAAGAACCAGTAGCTATGGCCAAGGCATTTGCAAGGGGCATGCCTTTTTTTTCATTTGTTGCAGCAGACCTTACTGGTGGTTTCTCTTTCCCCTTCTAATTTTGTGAAAACCGGACAACTTACTGAAACACACACACTAAGGTATCAAAAATTCAGGAGCTGGGTAGCTTCTTGTATAAAAATCTAGATGTGCTCTCTTTGGGTAGCTTCTTGTTGATCATGTAATGCTGGAAATCATCTGTTAAATGCTCTGTTAAACACAGTTGAACCCATTATTGTGTTTTGCTGAGTTAGCGTGCGATATTGGCACTGGTGGTGGTGGATTTCAGACTTGTTTTGCAGTCACAATTATAGTTGTTTTCAGCGCTCAAGATGAAACTTAGTCCTAACTCTTGACCAAGGATTCAGAATGTGGAAACATAAAATTCACAGCGCTCCCCCGGAAAACAAATTCCACTCATCATCAGATGGCAGACGCTTAATATTTCAAGACGCATAAGTACGGCACACTATATATTTACTGTAAAAAAGTATGCAATAAGTTCATAGCTCACTTCATTCAGTTTTCTAAAACTGTAAAGACTGAAAACAGCAGGTCTACTTATCCATCACAGTCTGATCCATCCCAATATGATCCATAACAGAGTAGCACGTATACTATAAAGGTACAGAATCATATATGAAGGATCCCAATGGTTCGTCAGGCTTGATGCGGGCTCGACACGCCGGTTCAGCATTTCACCGAACAGCAGCCGGGCGCTTCTGCAGCCCAGTGAATGTGCTTGCGCTTAGAGGGCTCTGAAAGGCCTGAGGCACACACGATGGACCAACTAACCAGGGCGCGGTGGCTTTTGTTTCACAATTTCATCCCTTTCGAAAAAATTTCTTCAATCAAATTATTTTTTTAAAAAATAATTTTCTCTCCATAACAGCTTGAGGAGCTTTAGCGTATAATCTAGAGGTGCAACACTTGGGTGCAAAATTTCCCATAACTCTCCTCTCTTCTCTGCGTTCTCGCAAGCTCAAGAATGCACAGTGACATGCCTCCCGACCAAATCAGTGATAAGAAATGTCCATCGGACTTACGGGCGCTAGTACTACACGGTGGGAATTTGTTATCGGACACTCCGTTGCAACATTTAAAATCAATTGATACAACATTAGAAATTATTTTTTGCAAAATTAGAAAACATGTATAAAATTAACTCTGTCATCGAATTCTAAGATAGAAAATTCCTACCGCAATATAACACGATGTTTCATGCAAAGTTCACTAAGAGTGCCAACATGTACAAATAAAAATTTGCAACATCAACAATTACCTTTAGCAACATATAAAAAATTATTACCATGACATTTTTAAATTACAATGCAACATTTCAAAAACATATCATTTTTCCTACAAAATATTAATGAACCAAATATATATAATTAGTCAATTAGACTAAAAAAATGCAACATGATAAATAAGCTATCGAGACATTTAGACTAAATTTTTACAACATCATAAAAACACAAAAAATCTAATTAAAACTTTACGTCACCGCATGTCTATCGCAACAAAAATACCTGTAAAATTTTCAGGCATAACACCATCATTGGTTTGGAGGATCACACTTCTTTCAACATTATTTAGTATCTATTACAACAAATGAACGCGAAAAAATCCAACCGCAACATGGGTCGATGGGGGTGGAGCGTCTGACACATCTATCGGACACTCGCTCCCAAGAATTATTGTTTCTAAAAATAACTAATCTGGTTTATTTATGTTTGAAAAATCATAATTTATTGATTGTAGACCATAAAATTATGAAATTAATTTATTATTTTTTGTACCATCATTATTTTGCTATTTGTAGCTAACTTTAGATTTGTTTACTCTTCTTTGGTTTTGTCTTTGATGTAATGTTGTTTATTTATTTCCATGTTGTTGTTATATTCTCGAGGCTCACGCTTGGACTTTGACGACATACCGTGGTTGCTTGAGCATGATGGTTGGCCATGATTGGTGATGGGTATCTTGACAAACTCTCAATGTGAGTAATGGGAACTTTATGTATTCCTAGAAGTGTTTTAGCAAGAGCAAACCGCGAAAGGTACTGTGGACGTACCAAGCTCTGGAAGTGGTTCTTGGGCACTTCCCATTGCACTTGTACCTATGTCAGGAGTATGTTTGAGGGTTTGTATTGAGGATTCTTTAGCTCAACTTTTAGTAGGTGGAGTGCTCTCTCCCAATCACTGAGGACCGAGGCAGTATACCGGCATTTATAGTAGAAAGAAGTCTACTTTTAGCCTTGTAACTATAGCTGTGGTTTGGTTTCTACCATGGAACTCTAAAACCAGGAATCTTTGACCATCTAACTATCATAACCGTTTATATTTGTCCATCTAGCTATTTTGGTTGGTGGTTTTGCAGATATGGATGACATGTGGAAGTGGGCCCCATATGTCAGCATCGTCTTCTTTCCTTTCCTCCTTGTTTTTTTCTCCCCTCATGACTAGATGTATTGAGGTTGACTAGCAAATCGGAGGTAGCCGAGAGGGAGGAATGGAAGAAAAGAGAGGGTAGAGAGAGGTTCCAGCTGCTGATGTTTGGGGGTGAATGGAGATGAGGTGAGGTCCACGGTCTGGTAGGCGGAGGAGGGGTAATCGACAGCTTCCGGACTAAGGGGCAGAGTAGGCAGAAGAGGAGGGGTCGTCGGCTGCCATCGGAGGAAGCAAGAAGTTGCTAACATGTGGACCCTACTTCCAAACCACTAACGAAAACACTAGATAGCCAAATAGAAACGTTTTTGAAATTGGATGACCTAAGATTCCTGATTTTGGAGTTCAATGGTCGAAACAAATCTGCAGGTATAGTTGGATGGCCAAAATGAACTTATTCTATTAATAAACCTAACACCAAAAATGGAAAAACAAACTCAAAACTTTTATATGAACCGCTGAAACGACATACTCCCTCCGTTCCAAAATGTAGGTCGTTTGACTTTTTTCACCACAAGTTTGACTGTTCGTCTTATTCAAAATTTTGTGCAAATTATCATATTTTTTGTGGTGGCTTGCTTTATATTAATATAAAATCTTCAAAAATGTCTTAAATTTGACTATATTTTCACAATTTTGTTGAATAAGACAAGCGGTCAAACTTATAGTAAAAAAAGTTAAACAACCTACATTTTAGAACGGATGGAGTATTAGCTAGAATGATGAATTATTTGAAAAATCCAAAAAGACATCATATTTAAATTGCTTGCACAAGAATTTGTTTCATATGGCTTTTGTTGAAAAAATGGATTAGTGGATAGCAAATCTCAAGAGAATCAATCTTAACTTAAGCGGAATACAGTTGGTACTCCCTCCATAACCAATTATGGTTCGTTTTGCTTTATTATATACAAAACACTTATGATTTTGCTGTTGATGAGATCCTCTTGCACACTTAAGCTGGTACAAAATTTATTGTGGTCACTCCGGTCGGTGCCATGGAAAGGACTCCCACTGCATACCTTCGCCCTACGTAACTGAAGAAAATTAAGGCATCACATCACTCTAGGGTCCCGGCACTTCGGTCAGACGGGACAAAGGTATGCAGCAACAGGTATATGTTCCCACCGACTTAAGTGATGATAATAAGCTTTATTTTTTTCCCACAGAGGGCGTACCCGAATTTCATTGCCAACCGGTAACGAAATTACAGAGTTTTTGATTCACGTTCTACGACAACCATAGACATTATAGCTGAGCAATTGCTACACAGAGGGTAACAATCACCCAACCTTACAGTCAACCGCTATCAACCGCCCAACCAAACAGTAACAGAATGACTACCAGCAAAACCCCTGCTCCACACAAAGCATCAACCGCCCAAAACTACATCAACTCCAGGTTACACTACAAAGGCATGCTGATCAACAAAAGACCTCCAACTTCTCTACCAAAAAAAAGACAAAAGACCTCCAACTTCTACAAACTCAAGCCACTTCACTGAAGCAGGACCACTCCAGTGTCATCTTGGCCGGCTTCTTGGGGATGAAAATGAAGAGCTGCAGCTTTAAGCATCTCCACGCCTTTCTCCATGGTCTCCTTACCATCACCCTTCTGCAAACCTGTCAACTTTTTCTCAAAGCACACATTATTTCTAGCCTTCCATATGGCCCAAATGATGGCAGCTAAACCCGCCATATGAATGTTCTACCCATGTGGGATGCAGGTTAGAATCCAAGACAAGAATTGGCTCACAGACATTGGAATGCAATTTGCACCAATGGTCCAGGCCACTAAGCTCCAAACATATTTGGCCATCGAACACTCAAAAAAATAAGTGATTCACACTCTCATCCTCTAGACAGAAGGCACACTTCTTGTCCCCATGCCAATTTTTCTTAAGGAGATTGTCCTTCATTAGGATAGCATTTTTCTCTACCAGCCACATAACGATTTTGATCTTTAAAGGAACTTTAGCCTTCCATATTCTCTTGTTAGTTTCAGAAGTTTCAGCTCTACCCAAATGCTCATACATAGACTTTACAGAGAAACTACCCGGCTTCTCCCAAAGCCATTTTGGGAAATTCTCTTTCTCAGATAAAGTGCAGACACTGAGGATATCTCTCAGTTGCTTGAACTGGTTCTGAAGATTCTCTCCCAGCCATCTCCGAAAACTGAGCACCCACCTATTTCCGGTTGCCTCAGCCACTGTCCAGTTCTGCTCATTGCAGATTTCAAACAAATCAGGAAACTTCTCATTCAAAGCAATGGATCCACACCAAATATCCCTCCAGAAGTGAGTTGACTCCCCATTGCCCACCACCATCATTCCCTTGCAGATACATCGCTTTGACTTTTAGCAAATCATTCCACACAGGGGAATTCGACTGTTTCCATTTAGCATCTCTTATCCCCCTCCCCTTAAGATATTTCTTCCTAATGATTTCTTGCCATATACCCTCAGCCTTTTCTACATTCCACCACCATTTGCTTAACAAACTCAAATTCATTTTCCTCAAGTCTTTAATTCCCAACCCACCTTTTTTCTTTGCAAGACAGATTCTACACCATTTCACCAAATGATATTTCTTTTTACTCCCTCCTCCTTGCCAGAAGAACCTTTTCCTGGTTTTATCAATTCTCTTAATGATAGTTTTAGGGAGCAGGTACATAGACATACAGTAAGTGGGTATGCTACTGAGGGAAAAAATTATCAAAGTTAACCTTCCACCAAAGGATAAAGCACCCCCCCCCCCCCTGCCAACCCTCTAACCTCTTACTGATTTTTTCATCTAAGGGTAGCCAATCCATCACATGTAACCGAGAGCCACAGACTAGAACCCCCAAGTTCTTTATTGGCCATCTGCCAATAGCACAATTGAACAAATTTGAATAATCCAAAGACTGTTGATCATCTTGGCTTACCATCACTACCTCACTTTTATTAAAATTTATTTTAAATCCTGACATTTGTTCATATACATAGAGCAGGAGCTTTGTGTTTTGTGCCAAAACCATGTCATCATTAATACACAGAATCATATCGTCAGCATATTGTAAAATTACAATTCCATATTGGATATACTCCAGGATTAGGCCTTTAATGAGCTGGTTACTCTGGGCCATATTTATCATTTTAGCTGAGGTATCAGCTGCAATATTGAAAAGAAAGGGGGACAAAGGATCCCCCTGTCTTACCCCTTTACCACACTGGAAATAAGGACCAACTACATCATTAGCTTTAACACTTAATGTTCCACAAGTCACCACTTCCTTAATCCACTTGCACCACTTCTCACAAAAACCTCTTTGCCTGAGACAGTCAAAAAGAAAGTCCCAACTTATTTTGTCATAGGCCTTCTCAAAGTCTAATTTCAGTATAATTTCATCTTTATTCCTTCTCCTAGTGTCATGCAGAATTTCTTGGAGACTCATGATCCCATCCATTATATTTCCCCCCTTAATAAAAGCATTCTGACATCTGTTAATAATCCTCCCCATAATAGAATTCAAATGGGTCATAAGCACTTTAGTAAAAATTTTGAACACAACATTCAGTAGGCAGATCGGCCTGTATTGCTGGATTCTGTTAGCATCTTTCAGTTTAGGGATTAATGTAATTATCCCATAATTCAATCTCCCCATGTCCAGACTATGCTTTTCGAACTCAATGAACATATTTAATAAGTCTTGTTTTATGACTTCCCAACACGCTTGGAAAAATTCCACCGGTATATGGTCAGGGCCAGGGGCCGTATTAACTTCCATCGAGAATACTGCTTTTCTAATTTCCTCCATTCTGAACTCCTTGGTCAGAAGATCATTTTCTGAATTATTAACCTTCTCCTCGTCACTCCAAGAGTGTGCATCCATATGAACACTTGGGCTAACAGAGGGCCCAAACAATTCTTTATAATACTTAGAGGCATGCTTTACAATATTTTTCGGCCCCCTCAATTACTACATCTTCATGTTGCAGACTAAAAATGGAGTTTTTCCTTCTTTTTCCATTTGCAATTGTGGGATATGGGTACCCTAGGGCCCATCACCGAGGGTGGCGGCGGCCGGCCCAAAGAAGACCGAGTCCTAGTAGACTCCTACTAGGACCCCCTATTGTAAATAGTCCCATATGGAAAATACTCATACTGTAAACCTGCCTCCTGGATATATAAAGGAGGGCAGTGGTCCCTAGAGGGGACACGCCGAAATCCATCGGAGATCATCCGAATACAGAAATACAATACAACCACCGACACAGGACGTAGGGTATTATACCCCCGGGTAGCCCAAACATGTCTAAATCAGTGCCTCCTGTGTACCATCGAGCTGCTAGTTCATCAATCGCCCGCCTACAAATCAACCACTCGGGTACCCCCAGGTGGATTGCCGGTCCTAAGGTCCGACAGTTGGCGCGCCAGGTAGGGGTAGATTGGTGAGCTTTTTCGATCCGAAAACACCGTTGGCTTGATGGCAGATCGATCCAACGTCGTCTTCCCCGCATGCATGGAGGCGCGCCCTGAAGAAATCTCAGATCCGATCTGAGAACCCGCCCAGCTCCTTGGGGGCCCGAACCTGTCTACGGCGGCCAGGGCCGACGTCTGACAAGCTTGTGGGCCGACCCCTAAGCGGCCCACACGGGCACCCCGACTTGGAGGACAAGTTTGATGAAGACCAGGCGGGCGGCTCGTCCGGATATCTAGGGATATTCTGTTGTAACCGACCCGGGCTAGAGTCCTGGTCGGAATCAAGTAGGTTTAGATGGAAACCGACTTGTAAACCCTAGCCCGCTACCCTATATAAAGCGGCCTAGGGCACCCCTACGAGGGGATCCAATCATCGCAACTCACCCTGTAAACCGTACGCTCGACCCGGCTTCCTGAAGCTCGGCCGAGTACCCAGCAATACAAGACAACACCACCGACACATGACGTAGGGTATTATACCTCCGGGTAGCCCGAACCTGTCTAAATTAGTGCCTCGTGTGTACCATCGAGCTGCTAGTTCATCAATCGCCCGCCTACAAATCAACCACTCGGGTACCCCCAGGTGGATTGCCGGTCCTAAGGTCCGACAGCAATTCTATGGAAAAATTCGGTATTATTATCTCCCTTGAGCAGCCAGTTATTACTGGATCTCTTATGCCAATATAATACCTCCTCCTCCATTAGTATCAACAATTCGATTTGAATATTATTTTTCCTCTCCATGAGAGTACCCGAAAGCATAGCCACTTATCTCGAGGTTTGCTGTCCATTAATCCAATTTTTTTCACCAAAAGCCATAAGAAAAATAATTCTTGTCCAACCAATTGGGATATAATTTCTTTTTTGTATTTTTCAAATAATTCAGCATTGTAGCTAGTACGTCGTTTTAACGGTTCGTATAAAATTTGTTAGCAAGTTTTCCCATTATTTACTAGTTTTAATCTTTTTGAGCAGTTTTACTAGTTTTAATGGAAGGTGCTATTTCAGGCCCGCCGTCCTCATTTTGTGGGCCGCATCTTCATGGGCCTCATACACCAACGGGCAACGGCCACCGCAACTCCGCAAGAACCCCGTGGCCACCACCCCACCTCGACGGCCGCGACTGCCTCCTCGCCACGCCCTGCGTCCCCAGCACCCGCGCGCCGCCCCGCTCTCCAACAAGAACACCTCGGCGGCCGGCCGCGCTTCTTGATCGGCAGGGATGCCGACAAGGCGCCCCAAGAAGTCGCCGGCCACGGTCCCGCTCGCGCTCGTCTTCCTCCTGGCGGCCCGGGGAGCTTGCGGTAGACGACTGGTGGCCGCGGCCTTCTTCTTTCGCCGCGGGCGGACTCCCGGCGACGGCGTCCTCGGCTCGGCGGGGCTTTGTGCCGGCGCGGTGCGGGCGCCGCTCGGCTCGCCCTCGCCGTGCTTGCGGCGCTCCTCCCCTGCAAAGCGCGGGGCCTTTGCAGGCGATTCATTCCCCAACGCCGGCGTCCTCGCGGGGGCTCCTTTCGTCGCTGTCGTCCGAGCCGTCGCCGCGGTCGTCCCCCCCCCCCCGAGCTCGCGGTCCTCGTGGTGCACGCCGAGCGTGGCCGTCGGAGACGAAGACGTCGGGTGTCCGCCGGCGTCCTCGCGGGGGCTCCGTGTCGTCCGCCGCCCCAGCGGCCGCCTCGCCTGGCTAGGAGCGCGGCCCAACGTGCGATCCGGTGGCGCGGCGGCGCGGCGCGCCCACGCGCTGCACTGGAGAGGAGGGCGGCCCCGCCGCGGCTTCGGTTCCATCCCGGCGCTCCCCTTCCTGGCCGGCGGTGAGGTATGCTGGGAGCTTGCGGGTTTTGCTTGGCCGTTGGGTTGGGGGAGGAAGGGGAAGGGGATGGCGAGCGCGAGAGGCCAGGAAGAGAAGAGCAGAGAGGCGTGGTCGGTCGGTTGGCCGTTACGGTTGGGCGAGGCACAAGCCGGGGAGAAGAAGCTTTTTGGTGGCCGTGTCTTGGAAGACAGTACTGTACGATGATAGCAAACAGCTAGCAATGTCATTTTACCTGATGCAAGAATTTACCACGGTGACAAAGAAAAGCCAAAAATCGACATTCGTTTGTATATTTCGCACCCAAATTCTCAGGTACGGTCCTGCTCGCCGGCGTGAGGTCGGTTGCGAGGAGACAACCCAACCGCGGCCCCTACAAATACCGGCCCGTACCGTACGTCGGCGCCCCCTCTCCTCCTCACCCCGTTGCCCAACGTAGCGCCCAATCCACCGCCCCCTCCTCCCCCGTCGTCCTTGGCTCCTTGCGAAAAGCTTCCACGACGCCGGCGCGGGCGTCACCTGCTCGCCGCGCCGACGCGGATTTGGTAACATCCCCCGTATGTACCCACCCCGTTGGACGATTCAGATGATGACCATGTGGCTGCTATAAGATTCGTGCTCGGGTTAATTGAAAGATGGCTGACTGCCAGCGTGGATTCCAGTTATACGACAGAGTGCTCAGACTTGGAACGATCGGGTTGTGGATGTCTTACCTAGTAAGCTTCGGAAGAGGAAGGATTGCGAAGGAAGGAACTAGCCGGCTATTGGAGCATGGAGGAAGACAGATCGAAAATAGAAGACGCAACCATATGCAGCGAAGGGACAATGGAGGCACTGAAGATGATTCGGCGGAAGCAGATGCAGCTGGAAGCAGGCCCCCGAGCAACCAGGAACGACTGTACCCGCTTCGTTTGGGCTGCAGGTCAGATTCCCCATATAAGCATAGTTCTGTGATAAATCGATTAATAGTTAGTTCGAATGAATGTGTTTGCCAGGAAAAAATTGATTATTAATGTGAGTTTAGCTGCTAGTGAAATTGGATTATACTAGGATATGAACAAAATTGAAAAGAAATGTCCATTAGAATTGATGATTGATTCCTGGTACAAATTAACATGGTTTTCAGGTTCAGCTATATTTAACATCTGAACTATTCCTCATCACTTGACACTGATTCACTCTAGAGATTGGTATATGCCCCTGAATTATATATAGTAAGGTTGGCATTTAACGATTTTAAGGCTGCTTGTTGACTTGTAATGTGAGTGGCTCTGTTAAAAGCAATGAGTTCTACTAAAAAACAATAAAATGCACTGAAATTGGATATGCGCCTGGCAAAGACAAGATAGATAAGCTCTGCCAAGTATTTGCAACCAATTAGATTGTAGTGAGGACAAAAGAACTTGGCATAATGCCTAACATTAGATTATAGTGAGCATCCTACAGCTACACATATAAAAGGAAGTGGAAAATATAAACATCTCATACAAAGTGCTTCAAGATGTAGGAGTAGTTAATTATAGATGGTTGCATATGAGATGCTGCACTTGGGTTGTCTGAATATTCAAATCATACAGATTTACAAATGATGGCTGAAAGATGACATTAAAATAACAAAACATGGGTGACCGGTTCTCTTTTGCAATTGATGAACAGAAAAACTGCAAGAACAGGACCAGATGCAAGGATAGCAGTCATAGCACCAATGGAGGAAAACGAAATTACACGTGCCCTGAGGAGAGCCAAAGACAGCGAGGGGGGTCCGATATTCTACCCACATGAGGGCACAACCTTCAACAGCTGCAAGTCCTTGTTAATTGAGATTCATAGCACATTGTAGTAACAAAAAGAATAAGGAAATATAATATCTGGTTGCCACACCCAATAAATAATGCAAACATTCCTTATGACACAGGCGAGTCGGAAACTAAGAATAGGGGTGCCAATTGAGAGGCATGCCGATAGGATATACACAAGAGCAATGTACGAGAAATTCTACGATGAACTATTAATTCGAAGCTGGCAATTATGCAGTGAAGGAATCAATAGGTGATGACACTTTCATATTGGTGGACACAAGAGACGACGGAAAAGAGAAGCAGCAAACAGTCTGCATGAAAACATGCAAGGATCTAGTTGAATGTGAGTGCGGCCTATATGAACACATGGGAATGTTGTGCCGTCATGCCTTAAAGGTAACAATCAGTACCTTAGATTATACATAACAGAACCTAATAGCCTGTTGATACAAACTGTGTTACATATGTACAAATATGTAATATCTCAAAGTGCTAGAATGAACTATCCATAATAATCCTCGAACTTGAGCATGGAATCAGAATAAAACTTGAGTTAATATGTGATCATTGTAATGTATGGTTTTCCAGGTTCTGATGCACCTGGACAGGAGACAGATACCTAAAGGGAACATCATGAAGAGATGGACAAAGGAAGCGACAAGCTCAACAACTGCCACACTAGCACAATGTGACGGTGAGGAACAAGCAGATGAGATGAGAAAGAGAGTTTGCTTCAAAAAACACTAGAGATAATCAATGGCAAGAGCAGGATGACAAAATCAGGTTTTGCACAAGCGATGGATGCTTTAACAAGCAACAGTGAGTCAAACTATGTGCACAAAACAGTTAGTGTCCCAAAACAATTGGATTCAGCGGACCATGATCTGAATGTCCCACTAGCCTGCCCACAGAAAAAAACTGAAGGGAGGAAGACCACCAAGCACTGGATTGAAATCGTGGCTAGATAAGGCAAGGAAGAAGCGGAGAATGGAGGCCGATTGCTTGCACACCCAAGCAACAGATTGGCCAGAAGAAGAGATGCCGCAATGGAAAAAAAACAAAACGCATCAGCGAAATGGCTTGACAGTGCCAATTCGAAAATTAGCTCATTATTGTTATGACCATGAACAAAACTGTGTGTCTTCAGTATCTTTATTTTATGATGATCAACTTATGAACCAATTTATTAGATGAAGGACGTATTAGTCTTGTAATGCATTGGGAATATCAATGCTTCAACGCAAAACATCCGGTGCCCAGGGCGGTATGTGCACCCCCGCGCAGAGTGAGACACGTGGCCACGTAGGTGTCGGTTTGGAGACGAGGATTAGCAAGACCGAGTGATTAGTGCTGGGTCAAAACTCCCCCACGTGATGGGCCCCACGTCCAGCCTTATCTCTTCCTGGGGGAGACGCACACGCCGCATGCGCGGTAGGGGAGCGAGGAGAGAGAGAGAGATGGACAGCGGGCAAGGAAGGACGAGAAGATGCAGCGGTGCGAGGCCATCAGGCAGCAGCACGAGCAGCTCCGGTGCGGCGACGGCGCCGACCAGGTCGGCCAGTGATTTGGTTTCGGGACGTGATTTCTCTTTTGCTAACATGATTTTGTTTTCCCCTGCCGCGAGAGGCAGCTGCTGATTCTCTCGACTCTCTACCTCCACACTTTGGTTTCAGGACGGAACAAGGACCGGCACCGGGGAAGATGCCGGCACTGGCGGCCGGCGCTGCAGAGCATCACAGAGGCGGCGAGCCAGAGCGGCGGCGGCGGCGGCAGCAGCAGCGTCTCTGAAGCCGCCGGCGGCTAATGCTACTGACTGGACTGTGTCATCCTCGTTCCTCTGGATCTGCTGCACCTGCTCCCTGTTCCTGCTCGTGACGGCATCCTCTGCAGATCCTCTTTCTTCTTGGCTGAGCAGCAGTTGGCTGTTGTTTCTTCGTCTTTTTCTTGTCTCGGATTTTTGGCTGGGTGTTTCAGATTGTTTCTGGGAACGATGGGCAGAAGAAGAAAAATGCAACGTCAGAACAGAAGTTTGTTCTTTGTGTTCTTTTGATTTATCTCAGATTGTTTCGTTGGGTGTTTTTCCCCATGTGAGATTGTTCCTCGGAACAGTGGGCAAAAGAAGAAAAATGTAACGCTAGAACAGAAGATTGTTCTTTGTGTTCTTGTTTTGATTTATCTCATGTTGTTTGGCTGGGTGTTTTTTCTATGTGAGATTGTTCCCGGGAACAGTGGGCAGAAGAGGAAAAATGCAATGTCAGAACAAAAGATTGTTCTTTGTGTTCTTCTTTTGATTTATCTCAGATTGTTTGGTTTGATTGTTTCCCCATATGCCGCCCGGATGCACCCATGAGGTTTGAGTCAGATGCGCCATGCAGTACCAAACAAAAACCTGTGTTAGTGATTGCTGCCAAAACTTTAACTACAAGCATGAAGTGTTAGCACTAATTCTTTGGTCTTGGTAATCTAGGTTCTTTGTAACCATGTCCACGTGTCGCACACTGCACAGGGGGCATGTGCCACCGGGGGCAGAAAATCCGCTTTGATGCTTCAATTCCATTCACTTCGATTGCCTTCTGTATTCACAAAAGAATGCATGTTGAAGGACCCAAAGCAAGTATTGACTGATTTCGTTACATAACCTGTGGCTACGGATAGAAAGCATAGAAAGCAAATATATAAGAACAATAACAAGCATGGTCGTAGACACATGTACCACTCCGAAAGATGAAAATAGGCAATTTTGAATGGGAGATGCAATTTTTCATGCACGAGAGTTTAAATTCTTATTTGCATTCAGAGATTCAGAGAAAATAAAAAATAGCAAGGATTGCTGAAAAAGCAACTAAAGGAATGATAATAACGAATTCACAAATGTGTAAACATAAAGTTTGATGCAACGTGTAACCATTCTTTGATACTGTGATATGAAAATAGACCGGGCACCATTAGAAACATAAAGTTCAAAAGGTTATTGAGATTTGTTCAATATAAATTACATTGCATAGCTAAGAGGGGACAATAGATTAACATCTACTTGCGATCAAACAGGGGTCCTGACTCCAAAAAAAAAGGCAATACATGAGCAACAAAATAATCAACTGGAATCCCATTTGCAAATTGGACTCTTGTAGCATTCTTCAGTTGAAGTGCGTCCTTTTGCAAGCAGAGAGCTGCCAAAACACAAAGTATTAGTAAAGACTACATAAGAAAAACAAAGGAAAAGGTGACCTTTTTTTTAAGAGTAGAATAAAAACAAAAAACATAGTACATATTCATGCAAGCCTAGCAGAAAAATATTGTTGAAGAATAACACGGCAAACGATGAAATTATCAATACTAACCAACCAATTGAATCAAAAACTGGATGAGATTGGTCATCAGGAGAGCTCCGCTGAGGAGTTGAATCAAACAAAATCTTCCCCAACGTCAAAGGTGCAGAACTGCCTGAACAAATTAAAAGACATCCCAGATACTGCCTGAGGAGTAAGTATTTTACATTCACAGTACAGACTTAATTAACAAGTAGATATCCGCTAGTCCTAAAATAAAGAATCATGATTTATAATTAATGGAAAATATAAGAATAGCAACTACTTCCGACAGCAAAGGTAAGCACATACCTTCAAGGTCTGACGATAGACAAACCAGATCCTGTAATGAGCTAGACCAAGGAGACACAAAGGGTTTCCGGAAAGAATTCTCAAGGTCCAGACTTTGCAATGATCCACCTGGAGACACAAAAAATCACGTAAACTAAAAGGAACAGAAACCTTCCATACGTTTCGTAACACGCGTAGAGTATGAAACAGTTGCGAATGAGGGAGTAAACCATGGTGACAGTTAAATAAGCCTAGAAAACTGGAGGATAAGCAACAATGACAGACTTAATAAAATTAAAAACACAAACCTCTTTTAACTTCTTCATTGCCAGAGCCTGTTGGATAAGATAAGATCCGTTGAATGGTCCATTGCGTTACCTTATCAACAAGCTGCTGCTCAGATACTGCCTCGTAGCCTTTCACATGTTAATTAGGGGAGAGTGCAGGGGTGCTCATCTGAGGGCTCGTTAGTCATAAAAAAAGGTACATAGGAAATATGCCATAACAAATCAGCAAAACAATAGGATTTCTGAGATGAAAATGATTGGTCCATACAAATTTGAAGCACAAAGGAATATAAATTATAAAATTAAAATTAGTTGTTGGAGGAACATATGAGTACAACAACTGTGATACATGCTGCATATAAAATGGCAAACAAAATAATGGGGTTGGTTTGTAAGAATAGTGCCGGTAACCATGAAACTATAAAACATCAAGATGGCAAACACATATAGGAAAACAATGATATGTTGGTACAGTCGTACAGATAAGTATATGCCGCAAATAAATTGTATCAAAGGCAAGTCCTCTTCCATTCTGTGACGAGCAGCAACAACATTCGAACAGCGTAACTTCCTCGATATGGGCAAGATGATCTCCACAGAAATGTCGAATTATTGGATATGGTGATGTAGACAAGTCTCCAATACCGTGCTTAGAACCAAACTGAATGAAAAGTAAATACAAAGACTGTCGCGTGAGTGCCGAAGTTAATTTCAATGAATAATTAGTAGAAACATAGTACCAATATATCTAACATTGATTAGAGAAGTACAACCAGCTATGTATATCGGAGAAATCTTGTGTTTGACAGTCGACGACACTCCGGCTCGCCATCCGCTCCGGCTGCGTTCGGCACCTCGTTCCCCGCCGCCTCATCGACGGCCTCCTGGGTTTGACAGTCGACGACACTTTCTTGCCTACAGATTGGTGGCGCGTGCTGCTGAAGAAGCATGGTTTCAACTATTGATTTGATTTGATGAGCCGAGGAGAATTACCCCAGCAATTTCATTCGGGAATCCAATTTTACTTTTGTGTTCTTTACTAGTAAACTTGGGTAGTTTAGCATTCTGATGATTGGTCCTATTTCCTGTCCTGACAAATGATGGGTTATTGACTCTTTATAGGAACTTGAAAAAAAGATTAAGTACACCTATATATGTTTATCCTACTAACAACAATCACTGGAATCAGACTTAAAACAACATCACTTTCAGTTCTCAGAAATTACCTATCAGTTTTACAATCAACTTTAATATTTCATCAGTTTTACAATCAACTTTAGCATGTTTTACAAAGGGCATAGCTAATATGTCATTTGCATTACATCCAAACCTGTAGCTATCCAGCTATTCGTTAGATGGAATGGAAAATAAATATCATATTGAGAAATAGGCGTCCGGCCTTGACACCGACATTCTAAAAGTGGCAACAACTCCATGTAATATCACTTCTTCTGTGGACCATATACGCACATTACTTCGAGAAAACCTTCACCGAACACCAATATGGTAGACCAACACCAACTCTTTATTCACTATAACGATTTGGTATAAGACTTTACTCTTACACCCTTTATGTGGCTACCCTACCACACTCTACTCATGCCATCCTACCATGACATGTCTGTCACTCTAACTCTTTATAGTGGCTACCATGCCATATCAAAATGACTCCTATTTGTCTTTGCTCCTAGGGGGCACCCCCTATATATAGATTTACATGACCATTGTATTGGTACCAAGTGGCAGCCATCTAAAGCACTACATGCAAATATCTCTACTCTTTAGAAATTTCTACACTTCACCATGAAGTATGGTGAGCTAAATATCTAGCTTCAACATTCATCCACACTTTTCCATAATCTCATCCACATGTGTGACAAAGTTATCAAGGGATATCCACAACCTTCTAGAACCTTGCAAGTATGCATTGCCATCTTTTATTCTAGAAAATTCCATACTTCACATGAAACATGGCAACCATCGATTCATGCATGCTCTCCAATCTTCTAGAACTATCTCAAGTATGCATTGCTATTTTCAACATATCCACATAAGTATACCCCTTTAAGCAAGTGTGTTTGCAAGTCAAAAGATCCTGACCAACCTAGATGCTATCCAGATAGGAGCTTGTAGCTAAATGCAGAGAGCTAGCATGACACTGAGATGAAAGCTACTAATAGTCCAATCCACCCTATCTTATTAAGAAAGGCATGGTGTTATCCAAACTGGAGGTGGTCAGTTAAGCCATGGATGAGCAGACTGAACAGTGCCCAAGCTCCCAAGGGTCTCAGATTCAAAGTTCCATATGCCCACCTCACGACAGCCATATTTGTTAATGCAGATATTTTCCGAAGAGTCATCGGTAATGTGAGGACTCTCTTCCCTTTCCCCAATCTTCTCTACCCCTACCTACACCACTGTTGGGCGCTCCAAGGCCCAACGTTGGAGTGCCGAGTCCCCGCCCACCGGGAAGTCCGGCAGCGGCGGCGACGCCGACGTCCCGACGTTCATGGAAGTGCTCCTCTCATGTGCACGTCCGGCGGTGGCCGCGCCTCTTTCCAGGGCGGCTGGTTTGGCAGCGACTGTGAAGGAGTCTATCGCCAATACTCCTTGGCTTGCGGCTCACATCGTGCTGCGGGAGGAGGAGAACGGTCGCAGCTGGGCGGCGCGGCCCACTGGCAAGGATGGGTGGTCGAAAGTTGAAAGCCGATGTCAGCGACAGGAGCGCCGGCGCAGGGAGCTCCGGCCGCACCGCCCGGTGCCGGTAGACCTCCGGCGCAAGTGCTTCAACTGTTTCGCGCCTGATCATCGGGCTGCAAGCTGCACCTTGAAGCCGCGCTTTTTCCGTTGGCGGAGGCTGGGGCACCGCTCCTCTAACTGTCATTGGCGCAGCTCCGGTCCGGGAGTTGAGGCGTCCAGGCCGCAGCGGCTGGTCTGGCGTCCAAAGTCCTCGGTGGCCGGGCAGGAGCCACCGGCTGCATCTCCGGCCCTGCAAGATGTGCCGGCAAGCTCCCATGACCGCAAGAAGAGGCGCAGGCCACGGAGAAAGCGCAATGCTGGGGGTATGAATCCGGGGGGCTCCTCCGGCAACGAAGACGATCTCTCGTTCCCTGCTGTGGTTGGTAGGGAAGAACGGCTGGAGGATGAAGCCCCAAGGCCCCGGAAGATTTTGGATCGCTCTGCCATTCTTTCGCAGCGAGAGGACAACCTTGCTAGAGCTCTGGTTATCACGGTGATCAGTGGTCGTGAGGAGTCCATCCTTGCCTGTATCGCTAGTAGGTTTGAGATCGAGGTTTCTTCGTTGTCCCTGCATCGTTTTGGTGACACAAGATTCCTCTTGATCTTGCCGAATGTCGAGATGGCGGTGCGGGTGCTTGACGAAGAGCGGCCTTTCATCTCCACATCGCCTCCTCTTCGGCGACCAGCGAAGCGTACGCTGGTTTAGCCCATCAAGCTCTCGGTCTCCCCGGCGGGGCTGCCGTCGCGGCCTCTGGACCCACCGTCCTCACCTCCGGCGGATGGCGGGCGAAGGCGGCCGGATCGGCGGCGCTCGCTCTCGCCCCCGGTGTCTCCCGCGGCGCGGGAAACGCCTCGAGTCTCGGTGCATGCGCGGCTGGGCCCGCTGGACGGCGTGAGCGGCCACGTGGCCTCGCACAAGTCGTCTGCGCCTACGCGGTGCCCCACGCGCGTTGAGCCGGCTTCCCCGGTTGCCATTCATGGCCGGGAGGCCGTCCCTGCCCCCGAGGGAGCCTTCTCGTCGATCGTCCCTGGAATGGCGGTGGGCGCGGACCCGGGATGTGAGGCAGCTATGAGGCACGCATGCTTGCCCATTGATGCGGAGGCGGCTCCTTCATCCGGCGTGCTCATCCAGGCGGCGGACAGCCTGTGCATGCACGAGGGTTTCGATGCGACGTGAGAGGTGGACGGGGACAGCGGCAGCCTGGAGGCATGCATGCTCTCAGTTGGCATTGGGCCGCCTCTTTCCCCTCCTGGGCCTTCCGTTGACCTTCCCACCAGGCCGGAGGCAAGGTTGACTGCAGGCCCGCCAACAAGTGAACCTGTGAATCAGGAGAAGTCTGATGACGGGCTGGTTTGGGCCTTCCCCCTCCAGAACCCATCATCCCCTCGAGCTCCCACGCCGATGCCGCCTCTGTCCGTCGTGGCGGCTCTCCTGCCAGGCTTCCTGCGCGTTTACTCCCGGCGACGTTGGGGCAAAGGGAAGGTGCGGGGATCCCCTACCCGGCTGGCGCGGTGCTCCCCGGACCGGGTGGCGCTGAGCTCCCCCTCCCTGCTGGGGACGAGCTCCCCCATCCCGGCGGCTTCAGGCTTCCCCTCCCCGGTGGCGTTGAGCCCCACCACCCAGGGGGTGCCGCCCTCCCTGGTGGCGGCTTGCCCCACCTTCTCGGAGGAGCCATGTACTCCCACCCCGGCGGCACGAAGCTCCCCCACCCGACAGATGAGCCCGGCGGCAGCCTTCATCAGCAGGCTGTCCAAGACTGCGGGTGGATTGCTTCCGCTCCCCCTCATCAACAAGAGAAGAAAGAAAGATCTACCTCCAAGTGTGGCGCCGAGGCGGAGCCGGCTGATTGCCGGTCTGGGTGTGGCAAATTCAGAGGTATGCCCTCCACATCTCAAGAAGAAAGTAATGCGAGCTCTAGATATGGATGTACAGATAGAAAGAGAGCAAATATCCCAACACATCCTAGATGTGTATGCCCAGAAATTCCGCCATCCTGTATGGAATGTTCACACCACTGCGGTTGCAGCTCTCTTTGGGCTTGTTCCTCCAGATGAGTATGAGCAGCCGGAGGACTTCTTGAGGGTCTGATTGTGTTAGTCCCTGTGTCGCTCATAAATTTGGTTACCAATGAATCCTTCTAATATTTTGGTTTGGAACGTGAGAGGCCTCAACTCTACAGCTAGACAGAATGTTGTTCGCCTGCTGATTGAGTCAGCCAAAATAGATGTTGTATGCTTGCAAGAAACAAAGATGACTTCAGTGTCACGACATTTCATTCTTTCGCTGTTGGGAAGCAATTTTGACAACAACTTTACCTTCCTCCCTTCAGTAGGGGCTAGTGGAGGTATTATCATTGCCTGGAAAAATAGGCTTGGGGCACTGGGAGCAAGTAGAGTGGATCGTCACTGTGTGTCAGTTCAGTTCTGCCCAATAGATGGTCAGGCTTGGTGGCTCACGTGTGTATATGGTCCCCAAGAATCCCAAGAGAAAATCCTTTTTCTGCAAGAACTCAGAGATGTCCGGGCTCAATGCACTGGGCCGTGGCTGGTCGCCGGGGATTTCAAACTTATTTATAAATATGAGGATAAAAACAACCCCAATCTGAACCGGGCAATGATGGGTAGGTTCCGCAGATGGATTAACGATATGGCAGTAAGTGAACTCCCCCTCCATGGACGCAAATTTACTTGGTCCAGCTCTTCGTCTAGTAGTTCACCCACTCTTGTAAGGCTGGACCGAGTCTTCTGTTCCTTGGACTGGGAGGAGAAATTTCCTGACTGCTTGCTACAAAGTTCAGCCTCTGATGAATCTGACCATTGTCCCCTGCTGCTTGGTTTGAGGGATAATCCGCCAGGCAAAAGAAGATTTCATTTTGAGGCATTTTGGCCCAATCTGGAAGGTTTCATGGAGGCAGTAGAATCTGCTTGGGGATCCGAACAAGCTTCATCATGTCCGGTACAATCCCTTTCTCTTAAACTAAAGGCAACAACAAAATCATTGCAGAGTTGGAGTGAAAAAAGGGTTGGTCATTTGAAATCCCAGCTATGCCTTGCAAAGGAAGTCATACATTGCTTTGATATTGCCCAAGATAGCCGAACATTGCAGCCCAACGAACTTTGGCTACGGAACAGCCTCAAGAAGCATTCACTTGCATTATCTTCTCTCCTCAGAACCGTAGCTCAATTGAGGTCCCGTATAGGGTGGCTTAGCGATGGGGATGCTAACACCCGACTGTTTCATATGCATGCCCGGCATTGGAAGAGGAAGAATTTCATTGCCAAGCTGCAGGACGGAGACCGAATTCTCACCTCGTAGGAGGACAAGGCTGCTGCAATTTTTGAGTATTATTCCAATCTGATTGGGTCAGCTGGGGATCGTCAAAGAACAATTGATCTTGATGGTCTTGACATCCCTACCTTTGAGTTGGAAGCTTTAGATGCCCCAATCTCTGAGGAAGAAGTTTGGAACACGATCAATGGTATGCCATCAGATAAAGCCCCGGGACCGGATGGTTTCACTGGGAGGTTCTACAAGTCCTACTGGCCGATTATCAAAGGGGATATTATGGCTGCAATCCATGCGGTCTGGGGGAAGAATTTCAGAAATTTATGGATGTTGAATTCAGCATACATCACCCTTATTCCGAAAAAAGATGCTGCTGATCAAGTCAAAGATTTCCGGCCAATCAGTTTAGTGCACAGCTTTGCTAAGCTCCTCACAAAAATCCTCGCCAACCGGTTGGCAACCCGGCTGAATGAAATGGTATCCTCGAATCAAAGTGCTTTCATAAAAGGAAGGTTTATTCAAGACAATTTCATGTTAGTCCAGCAAACTGCCCGCTTCTTGCATACACAAAAGTAGCCAAGGATTTTACTCAAATTAGATATCACTAAAGCCTTTGACTCGGTCTCATGGTCCTTTCTCATGGAGGTGCTGGAGAGACTTGGTTTTGGGTCAAGATGGAGGGATCTTCTATGCGGTCTGCTGACGACCTCCTCCACACAAGTTTTGCTGAATGGTTCCCCGGGGGATTTTATTCAGCATCGGCGGGGCCTCAGACAAGGTGATCCCCTCTCGCCTATGATCTTTATCTTGGTCATGGATGTACTCTATTGGCTGATCACAAAGGCGGCTGACTTGGGCTTGATGCAACCACTCTCTAGAAGACCAATCCAGCATAGAATTTCCTTATATGCCGATGATGTGGCCCTTTTTCTTAGACCTGCTGCCAATGACATCAATCTAACTTTGAATATTCTCCAGCTATTTGGGGATGCGTCCGGGCTTGTGACCAATGTGCAGAAAAGTAGTGTAATGCCTATACAGTGCTCTAATGAAGATCTGACACTAGTTCAGGACCTGCTCCCATGTGAATTGGTGAATTTCCCCTATAAGTATCTGGGTCTGCCTTTGTCTTTAAAAAGGTTGTCTAGGGGGCAGATCCAACCCATCATAGACAGGATTGTTGATCAACTCCTAGGATGGAAGGCCGATCTGATGACTAGGGCTGGTAGGGTGATTGTGGTGCAGCACGTTCTCACAGCAATGCTAGTCTACATGATTATGGCAGTTGATCTACCTCCTTGGGCTGTCAAGGCAATTGACAAAATTAGAAGGGGCTTTATGTGGAAAGGGCGCAAGGATGCACAAGGAGGGCATTGTCTCCTTGCCTGGCCCAAGGTGTGTCGTGATCGTGAGCTAGGGGGGCTTGGGATATCTGATCTCAAGGCCCTTGGGATTGCTCTAAGGGTGAGATGGCCCTGGCTGAAAAAATCAGAACCTGATAAACCATGGGCTAACCTACCTCTCCAAGTTGGAAGGGAGGTTCAGGCATTAATGTCGCTGGCCGTCTACACGGAAATTGGGGATGGAGCAAATACCTTATTTTGGAAGGATAGATGGCTAGAGGGCAAATGCATCCATTTTATAGCTCCAGATTTGATGAGTTTGGTAACTCGAAGAAGAGCTGCCAAGAGAACTGTCCAAGAAGCCTTAGTAAATGACAGGTGGCTTGAAGATATCCAAGGGAATATATCTGTGACCGCCTTGATGGAGTATCTGGTGTTGTGGGATACTATTAGTAGTGTGGTGCTACGTGATGGAATCCCGGATAAACATATCTGGCGGCTGTCCACTTCAGGAACATACACAGCAGACTCTGCATATAAGGCCATCTTCTATGGATCCATATCTTTTGAGCCTTACCAGCGGATTTGGAAGACATGGGCTCCTCCAAAATGTCGTTTCTTCATGTGGCTGGTCTCTCATGATAGGTGTTGGACTGCAGATCGCCTGGCTCGGCGAGGACTTCCCCACCCAACCCAATGCCCACTCTGTGCCCTGGAGGAGGAAAGCATTCAGCATCTCCTTGGGTCTTGTGTGTTCACACGAGATTTTTGGTTCAGGCTGCATCAATCTGTTGATCTGTCCGGTCTGGCTCCACAGCCACAGGAAGTCTCATTTGATGAATGGTGGAGGAGGGTAGAAGAAAGGGCAAGAAATGAGGACCAGCGCCAGGGACTAAACTCCCTGATCATTCTTGGGGCATGGATTGTTTGGAAGCATCGCAATGATTGTGTGTTCAATAGCGCTACCCCCAATGTGATGACTATCTTACTCACTGCCAGAGAAGAGGCAGCTCTTTGGTCCCTGGCAGGGGCCAAAAGACTAGCAGCCCTAACAGGGGTTGGTTAGTTTACTAGTCTTGGTCTTGCTGGACCCTCAGATGGCATCAGAATGGGTATTCTGATCCTTGGGGGTCTGTTTTTTGAGTGTAATTAGGTCTTGGTGTGAGTGTGTGAGTTGGTGTTGTGTGGGTGTGAGTCTTTGTATGACTCTTCTTCTTCTATTCAATATAATGATGCGCAGCTCTCCTGCGTGTTCGAGAAAAAAGTCATCGGTAATGTATGCACAATTTGGATTCAACATTGGGAATTCCTTCATCGAAAACATCATTGGTGAACTGAAACCAAGAAAAAGAGCATGCCCTCGCAACTCCGAGCTGCTAATCTTCGCAAGATCTTGGCCGTCAACATCAACCCTGTATAACTCTATGCTATCAGTGTACGACTCCTGGCTCGGACATATTACTTCAATAGCAATCTCTACAGAAACTATTATGTTGTCCAACCATCGCAGTTCTATGTTCCTCCACACTTGCAAGTTGCAACAAATCCCCCAAGGTGCCAAGACCACGGATATGATAGGATCATCGTATCGCGAGTACTGATCCACGATGCACTTGAGCACCGGTGAAGAACCATTCAAATCTAGAGTGCGGACAGAGAAATTAGAAGACACGAGGTAGAACAAACCATATCTCATGCATGTTGTACGCTGGACTGTGGTAGCCATAGTTCCATTGGACGGATTCACTCTTGGCAATGTGCGTCCAACGGTCATCGCCGAGTTAGGCAAAGGAGAGCTTGCCGTCCGGCCAGCACAGGATCAGGACGACGCTGGCGGTGGCTCGGTGGAAGGGCTGCAGGACATGTATGCCTGGTGGTACAGGAAGAGCCGCGCAGGTCCTTGGGCTTATACGCCATAGCGTAGTCAGGACGCCACGGATTCTTGCTGTAGACGTTGTACATGGGTCGCCCCTGCTCGTCGGCGAAGCCCTGAACGTGGTAGAGACCCGTGACGGGCGGGAGATCCAGCTGGGCAGCAGTGATCAGATTGAGGAGCTGGAGGTCCGTGATGGGGATCCGGACGCGGCGGGCGGCGGAGAAGGCGGTGCCAGGAGGTGCAGACTGCACCGGCGCGAAACAGGTCGGAGATGTCGAGGACGCGCATCACCAGCGTCGTCAGGTAGTCGGGGAGGACAGACTCGGGGGTGCTGTGTCGGGGTCTCGGGTTCTCGTGGAGGAGCCATCGCGGTCGCGCGCTCGTCGCGAGTTGTTGGCGACGGGGGTCTTGGGCCTCACCAGGGCCCGCCGTCGCGACGGCGGCGCCCCTGACCTCCTCGCGCTTGGAGTTTGCGTCGTCCGACTCGCTGCGGTCGTCCGTCGCCGCCGTGTTCGCGTTCTTCCCCTCGACGCGGCCGCGCACTTCTCGAGCCATCGGGGACGCGAGGTGGACGCGGTCACACCGTCCTCCCCAAGGACCAAGCTCTCGGTTCTCGTGGTGCACGACGAGCGCGGCCCTCGGAGACGAAGAGGACGGGAGTCCGCGACCGGCGGTGTTGGCGCCGCAGGCCTCGCCGCGCTCGAGCTTGTTGGTGGCGCGGGGTGCTTGCGGAAGACGACTGGCGGTCACGAACTCACGACCTTCTTCTTTCGCCGCGGGTGAACTCCCCACTCCCGGCGACGGCGTCCTCGGCGGGGCTCGGTGCGGGCGCCCCTCGGCTCGCCCTCGCCGTGCTTGCTGCCGCCGGCGTCATCACGGGGGCTCCGTGCGTCGCTGTCGTCCGCGGGCGCGGCCTGGCTGGTTCGCGCAGCCCCCGACGCCCTTTCTTGGACAAGCGGCGTTCCAGCCGCTGCCGTGGCGCCTTCTTGCATGCGCGCGGTGGGGTCCTTGCTGAGCTCGTCGGCGCGGTCCTCGAACAGCTCCGCGAGGGCATACGCGTCGTCGAAGGGATCGGCCTTGGGCGTGACGGCGGTGGCGCGCTCCTCTCCCGATCCGCCTTCTTCCACGAGCGGCGTGGCGGTGGCGTCCTCGCCGAGCTCCTCGGCGCCTTCGTCTGCCCCAGCATTGGGTGCCTCGACCACCTCTGCGCTCTGAAGGCGAGTGCAGAAGCCAACGCAGCAACAACGCCGTGACGATCCACCGGAGCAGACGTCCCCCTCCAGCCTGAACAAACGCGGCCATCCGCTCTGCCCACCTCGGAATTCTCACCAAGCGGCCACGGGACGGCGCTGAAGGCACGGCCGGAGGTGGAGCCGGAGCCCACAACGGCCACGCTGCCCGGAGCTGGTGATGCCGAGGATGCGCCATGGCCTTCTTGGTGGACGCTAGCGCGGTGAGGATGGGGGTGGGGGCCGGACGTGGGGTTTTTGTAGAAGGCAAAGGGCTCGGACGCGAGTTCCGGCGATATTCTTTGGGGGTTAGTTCTTGGTACGGCTAGGGGGAGGAGGGTGGCGATGGCGGCTAGTATAGTAGTATTTGAAGGCCCGGTACCCTGGGGGCATGCGCCGCGACAACACGGCCATGCCGGAGCATGAGCTGCGTGGCCAGAGCGCGCGCACGCGCGGCTCAGGCTCGCCACGCCGGTTCGGCATTTCACCGAACGGCCGTCGGGCGCTTCTGCAGCCTAGTGAACGGCTTGCTTGCGCTTTGAGGGCTGAGGGCCTGACCGCCTGAGGCATACATTGGACCAGCTAATATGTTTGCCAATTTAGTCCTTTCCGAAACAATTTCTATATAGACCGTCAATAAATAAGATTATTTTGAGAAGAGCTATTTATTTTTGTTATTCTATATAGGAACTCAATCGCTTTGATTGGCCTCCGGCTGTTATATGGATATCACGCACAGGATTGAACAAATCCAATATCGTTCCACCATATATATTATTATGCAGAAAAAGAACAAAGGGGATCAAGAATAGATTTTTGAGTTTGGCAATTATATTTTTAAATTGGCATATGTGTGCACTTATCTGAGAGGTTTTTTTTCTGAGACAATAGAGAGCTTCATTCATTATGGAATAAGCGGGTTACAATCAGTCTCTAACAAGTTCTGGCGGGGCTTCAGAGTACCACTCCACCGTCCCGGGATCTCCAGAAGCTTGTTTGGCCAGCTCATGAGCGACTCAGATTACATGCTCGATTCACATGTACTAGAGAATAGAGAATATCAAAGACAAATTAATCCTAGAGAATATACGATGTCTATTTCTACTCTGCCCTTGTTTAGTTTCTCAATTTCAACCTCAAAGTTTTTAACCGAAGTCAGGAGGGGAAACCCCTACTTATTTTTTATATTTTTTATTCCAAATTTAATTATTCGTTCCCATGGAGAGTCGAGCTACTCAGGTTCTCTAACCACTCGGCTAGAAGCCCTTTCACCAATTTCACCCCCAAAGTTTACTATGCAAAAAGAAGATTCTCGTCGTATCAAAATGTCGGCACATGTATGATGTACTAAATGTTGATGAAATCAAAAAATAATTACATAGATTTGTTGTACTATGCGAGATGAACATTTTGAGCCTAATTAATCAATTTTTGGATAATTTTTCTCACATACAAACGAAATGCTACAGTGTCGCAATAATTACGAAGTGACCCAAAGCCCCACCCCCTATCTTTCTAATCTAGAGCGGGTGCATTCCCCGCTCGCCCGTTAACCCACGTTGCCCGTTAATCTACAAGCCGTCCGATTCGCGAAACTGACGATCTCTGCCGTGTAATGTGAGTCAACTCGGGTATCCCTCCAATCACCCGCAAACAGGTTGCTCGCTGTCTAGAATCCGCTCCACTTCTCTTCCCTCAATCCTCCGAGGACCCGACGGCCGACAAAAAAGAAAACGCCGCCGTGGCAGCTGGCCATCCGGCTCCGCTGGACCAGCGAGGCCTCTGCCCTCCACACCCTACTACACCTCCAGCCTCTCTCTGCTACCTCCGCCTCCCTAGAGGCTCAGCACTGGCGGGCGCGACGAAGGTCTTCACCAACGGCTTGGAAGAGGCTGCATCAGGGAATGATGAATTGGGGAGCCGCGGGACACCCAAGGAAGGCCTGTGGTAGTAATGAAAATCACACAGGGGATCATCCAAGCGAGACATGTGCACGTGTGAGAACCAATCATATGCTGTGAGCAACGACGACGAGCAATTAGGAGATTTTGCCACCTGGCCTCTACTGCCTGAGACATATTCGACCAAATGTCAAAGAGGCTAACACAGTAAGCTACACGGCTTTGTTCAAGTAATGCTACACATCTAATGTATCGTCAGTTTCAGCTTTGTATTTGCAGAAAAAAATAAACCTAGATGGTTGCTTAGTGGCTGCAAGCAGATGGTGGGGGCAACTATCGACGTGTTAGTGAGGTGAGAGCTGGTGCTGCAACAAGGTCTGAATACCAATGCAGTTCACTGAGCTCAACTGTCTGAAATTCCATGCCATTACTAAGCTGTAGTCATTCTCATTGTCAAGATCGAATGCAATGGGTTCCCAGTTGCAAATCCGTGAGCATGTACCTGCGCCTGAATTTTGTTTTCAGTCACCTGGGAAGATGGTAGGTGGTGAGCTCAAGAGGAACTCCAAGGTCATAGATCCCCAAGAACACACAGTTTTGCCAGCCACAGGATCCTGGAGAGAATCCTCGACCTCGAGTAATTTCTTATAAACTACACACTATGCACACATTGGATTAGAGTTCATAAATAATCCACAATTGCCGTGCTTTGTTTTATCTGCCTTTGTGATTTGAATTACTAGATTAATTGTTCTGAGCTACTCAGAGGCTAAGAAACTCATTGATGCCAAAAACTTGGCGTTGAGATGGGTCATATAACCAATTAAATACCTGACAATATATTGCACATACTGTCAAAGTTCTGCCTTTGTGATTTGAATTACTAGATTGTTCTGAGCTACTCAGAGGCTAAGAAGCTCATCGATGCCAAAAACTTGGCCTTGAGATGGGTCATATAGCCAATTAAATACATGACAATATATTGCACATACTCTGTCAAAGTTCTGCAAATGTTCAATTACATCACAGGTGGCGGCTAATACGCTTTCAGAGCTGAATCCCCATGAACTGAATTGGAACATACGCATTTGTATATCAAGAATGTGGGAATTCTATGACAAAACATGGACAACTCAAACATACGGACTTAGTCATCATAGATGAAAAGGTATGTTTCATATTTGCTAGCTTACTATTTAACTTCTTAACATAAGTTCATCTGCAAGAAGGAAAGATAGTTGACATAAAAAAGTTCTTAGTCCAGAAAGCAAAAAACATGTACAAAGTGGTAGTATAATTTTCTTCGGTACTTACTCTTCTAACATCGCTATCAACAATTGAAGAATCATGTACTGTATTTTGCCATTGAAAATACAATAGAAGTTATGACCCAGAATGGATAAATTGTACCTTTTGCCAATCTATAGGTGCATTTTGCCTAGAGGAGGGATACATTTAATCTATAATAATATGCCCCTGTACTTCACAAGCATTTGTATTGTCTTCCTATTTTTACCATACATCTCTCCGGCATGCATAATTTTTAAATTTCCAGAGTTAGAACCTGGGATAAGATAGTACATGGATATAATTCTTTTGCACCCCAGCCTTTCAATTTAGCTGATGCAGTACAGTAATTACTCAAGTGTATCAATTTCTGAGACCTTGAGCTCGAATACCGTTAAGGTTGGTCAATGTTTTGATGGGACAGTGCAATATGGGTACCAGAGGTTCTTCAGTTAGAGTTCTGAAATAACTGCATGTGCTCAAAGGTAAACCCCGTTTTTGGCTGGTGATTTCTTCCAGCTATAGTGCCACGCCATGTTTTCCTTGCTCGGCTTCGCTGAAATTATCTTTTGATGGCAGTTTTCTATTAGTAACACCACGATCAACAGGCTCAAAATCGAGTCTTCAAGCAATCACGGGCCCTACAAGCGCGCCCTTTGGCGCGCTACATTTCTAGTTTTACATCTAAACACGGTCTCTGTGTTAGCTTCAACATTTCCAAAGCGAAGCCTCATCACGTGTCCCGCGCAGGAAGACATCAGTGTGAGAAGCTGGATCATACTCATGGGAGCCCCTGAGTGATGTGCTGTCTTAATTTTCTTCAGTACGCAGTGGGAGAACCTTAAGTTCTCTCCGTCTTCTCCAATAGTCAACTTTTAGCTAGCTTATAGAATAATTTAATAAAGAGAGAAGCTATTTCTTAACCAAGAGATAGTCTTATACACACACATCGAGATTATGTGAGAATGATATATGGAGTCATTTATATTATGAACTATTTTTCTAAGAGCTAAACCATTGAAATAATTCTCTATTAGAGTGCTTAGATCTAGTTACTAGCTCATACCATTAGAGAAGGCCTAAGTGCGGGTGATGATCTCATCATCGGCAAATTCATAAGTATTGTAAATAGAAAAGCTAAGACGATCAATATTTGCTTATAGAGGGAGTACTAACTATATTCCGCTTGAGGTTTGCTATCCATTAATCCAAAATTTTCACCAAAAGCCTTAAGAAAAATAATTCTAGTCCAACAAATTTGGATATAATTTCTTTTTGTATTTTTCAATAATTCAGCATTCTAGCTAGTACGTCGTTTCAACGGTTAATATAAGTTTTGAGCATGTTTTTCCATTTTTTACTACTTTTAATAGAAAGTGTTATTTCTAATTGGAAAAGACCTGGCCCTCCACGCGAACCGTCCCCCGCGTCGCCCTCAAGGCGACTCGGGCGGAACCGCCGCCGCCGCTGCTTGCGCCGCCGTCGCCGTTCGTCTCTGGCCCCCGTTCTCCCTCGCCCCCGGCCTCCTAGGTGGGCCCAAGGGGAGCGGGGGTCCGTCCTCTAGTAGATCGAGTCCTTAATTGAGTCTTTAGGTTTAGGGTTTGTTCGCCGTCAATGTTTGGCGGTGGAATTAGGGTTTGCCGGAGGAGCATCGCTCCTTTGCGGCTTGTTTTTCCTGGTGGCGTCGGCGATGCGGAAGCGACAGCGTTGCAGGGGAATAACTTCTCCCGGTTTCTTCCGTTCTCCGGTGGCGTTCTTCTCCGATGTCAACGGAGAGGCTGGGGAGACCTGGAGTCTGGGACCGGCGCATCTTCGTCTTCTTCAGGTGATGATGTTGCTTACCCTTTTAATCTCAAGGAAGATGGTCTCTAGTGGAAATTCGAGTTATGCTTGGGTTGCCGGCAGTGGAATCGAAGGATGCGTCGTGGGTGCCGGAGTTGGCCGATGCGCCTGGGAGGCAGCGTACTCGGCTGATTTGCCTAGCAGTAAGCCCTCCTCTACGGCCTCCATTTTGTGGAGATTGGCTCTAGCGTCCGGCGACGATTGGGAAGCGGATTCGGCGGCGGCGACGAATGGATCCCTGAGGGTTTCGAGGAAGATGAATAGGAGTTTTGAACTTCTCTGTAATTTTCCTTTTCTTTGGGTTCCTGTTTGTAAAAGGATCGGTGTACTGTGCTAAGATCAATACATTTTCCTTCTCAAAAAAAAATTGGAAAAGACCTCCTCGACAACGGGCTGAGTTTACTTTTTCCACACTAGACTCGAAAACCATCCAAATAGACTCCTTGGACTCCCAAAATCAGACACCTCACTCACTTGAGAAAAGTCCGGTTTCTGCCTTACGTGGCGCCAAGTCAATCATCCTACGTGGTACCATGTCAGCTTTGAGGAGGGTAAATTGAAATTTGCTGATAGTTCGAGGGGTCAAATAGAGTTTTAAAAATTATTTTTTAAAAAATGTACAATTAAAAACCCTAAAATCAATTTTAATTTTAGAAGATTCATGAAAAATTGTTTTAGATTGAAAAATCATGAAACCGACTTCATATTTTTATTCTAAAATCATGGTCTCCCTTGTAGTATCTAACTTTGAAATATATAGATATGCACCAAAATGAACCTTTTTAAAATTATATTTTTAGATAAGATATACAACTAAAAATCCCAAATTTTTGTTTAAACTTATCTTTATAAAATCACGCTCTATCTCATGAGTCCTAATTTGCAATTATTTAATTTGTATGGTCTCTTTTTG
Organism: Echinochloa phyllopogon; assembly: GCA_033239725.1. Classification (NCBI taxonomy): domain Eukaryota; kingdom Viridiplantae; phylum Streptophyta; class Magnoliopsida; order Poales; family Poaceae; genus Echinochloa; species Echinochloa phyllopogon. The sequence continues at coordinate 31,748,720 of BTCW01000008.1, read as the reverse complement.
ATGTTTATTTGCTATTAAGTGCCCTTGTCATCTTGTATAATTTATGAATTGAATTTTTGTCTTATAAAATCTGCTCTAGTATAAATCCTAAATCTCGTTTGGATTTGGAAAGTAAAACAAATTTTCTATAAATCTTCTAAGATTAAAGTAGCTTTTAGGATATTTCATTGTATATATTTTTTATGAGAACTGATATTTTTTGAGAAAGTCCATTTGACCAGTCCAGTTTACCTCCTCAAAGCTGACATGGCGCCACGTAGGACGGATGACTTGGCGCCACGTTTGGAACTCTAGGGAAACTATTCAAACAATTCTTTTTAGCACAATTCGAACAGTTTTTGAGTTTAGGGTGGAAATACAAACTCTACCCATTGTCCAGGGAGGTAAATAGGAATTTTTTCCTTTCATATTGAATCTATTGTGGGCCTACGTAGGCCCGCCGTCCTCATTTTGTGGGCCGAATCTTCATGGGCCTCATACACGCTCTCCTCCCTGTTCGTTTTTTTTTTGAACAACTCCTCCCTGTTCGTTGGTCCGTTGGTCCTCATACGTAAAGGCAGCTGGCCTCCTCCTCCGTCTCCCTCCTCATTCCTCACCAACGGGCAACCGCAAGAACCCGCCAAGAACCCCGTGGCCACCACCCCACCACCTCGCCGGGAAGGGGAAGCACGGCCGCGACTGCCTCCTCGCCACGCCCTGCCTCCCCAGCACCCGCGCGCCGCCCCGCTCTCCCTCAAGAACACCCTCGGCGGCCGGCCGCGCTTCTTGATCGGCAGGGGATGCCGACAAGGCGGCCCAAGAAGTCGCCGGCCACGGTCCCACGGCAGGGGCCGCCTCCGGCTCCGGGGGGACGGGACGGTTCGGCTTCGTCTTCGTCTTCCACGCTCCTTTCGCGGGTGCTGGGCTGGCTGTCCCGCGCTGGTCCGGCGTGGCTGCGCCGACTCGCCGCGGCGGCGCTCCGCCGGCTCGCCAGCCCCGAGCCCGAGGTGATCGCCGCGCCGCACGCCGGCGGAATTGAGCGCAGGAACAACCGCCGCCACCGCCGCGGCGGCCGCAACCGCGTCCACGCTCCTGCGCCGGGCCAAGAAGGCGAAGGCGAGCGCGCCGAGCGGAACACCTCCGTCAACATCGACGCGGCGCCCGTCGAAGCCAGCGAAGCCGCCGCCGGCCCCGGCGCCAAGAAACGCCCGCAGGAGCCCGTCGATTCAGCGGTTCAAGAACAAGATCCCGGCGCGCTACGCCTCAACGGCACCCAGCGCCGCCGCCGCCGCCGGGCCCGGCGCCAAGAAACGCCCGCAGGGCCAGGTGGATTCAGAGCGGTTCAAGAACAAGAACCCGGCGCGCTCTCTGAGGTCGTCGGCGACGCCTCAACAGCACCTAGCGCCGCCGCGGCCCTCACCGTGCTGGTGGAGAGGCCCTCGCCGCGTGCCGGAATCGTTGCTGTGCGCGCCTCCCCCGAGTCCCCGACTCCATCCTGCTCCAGAGTGCTGCAATCGAGCCTCCAAGACGGCTGGGAACTGGTTCGTAGCAAGAAGAAGGTGCAGCTCCAAAGAAACAGAGGGAAGAAGGTTGAAAGAAGCATCCCTGCTCGTCCTCAGGTCTGAATCTTCTTCCCACCATTCGCCAGCCAGATGAACAATCGTTCTGATTATCTGTGAACAAATGCTGTGACACCTGAATACGAGTTAACAATTGCTCTGAAAACCTGAATATGTTTTGCTCTGAATTCTGAATATGCATGACAAAATTGTTCAGAAATCTGAATGCGTGAACAATTGCTCTGAAAACCTAAATATGTTTTGCTCTGAATTCTGAATATGCATGACAAATTTGCTCAGAAATCTGAATGCGTGAATAGTTACTCTAAAATCTGAACATTTTGCTTTGAAAAAATAAATATGTGTGACCATTCTATGGACATGTGGGAAATAGCTATACTAGTTTCCTTCGCTAGGCAGCATAAATTAAATACAGTAGAAAAAAGTGCAGAGAGATTTCATGAGTAGGTAAATTAGCCTCAGTTTTTAATGAAACAAATTAGGCACATTTCAACCAGGCTAGCACTAAAAGAACATATACATCCAGCATGGTTTGATCTCTATCCATCCATTTTTTTCCTTCCATTTTTAGGGGCCTTGTTTGGTACAGGTAAGTTGAACTACAACAAACTTTATATTCATGCAGTTCAAATCCATACCTTATGGTCATTTTGTATAGACATTCCAAAATTGAAGACCTGCTCTCTATAGTAGAATGCTGAATGTCCATCACATAAATATGTCCTTGCCCTGTCATCAGCCACCATTCCACAAAGGAGGAACCAACTTTTAGTATTGCACTACCAACAGATTGCTACAATCACACCAAACAAATCATTTCAACATTTAGAACTTTTGATCTAGTACATACAATAATTTATCCCCAAATTTAACACTGCAAATTTCAATCTGATCTTGCTCGCAGCAGCCAGGCCTTCCCGTTTAGCCTTCCCTTCAGAATAGTCTTCTTACAACTAGAAGTAGGGAGCTTTCAAAAACAACTAGAAGTAGGCATGCACAAGAAAATGTTGGCAACTAGGTCCTTGGGTCAAATCCAAGGTAGAAGTGTATGTGATAGCCCAAATTTCCACTTATGGCAAGTGTCAAACAGGCAGACACCTTTTCAACAGCCTAGATTAGGCTGCTGGAATCGTAAGGTCTGATGAAATAAAAGAATGCCTAGAGTCAACCAAATAAACATTGATGAGGTGTTGCTGTTGAGTGACTACAAAGTTCCCACATACTCGCTCTGATTATGTGTGAATAGTTGCTCTGAAATCCGAATATGCTTGAACAGTTGCTCTAAAATCTGAATATGTGTTGCTCTAAAATCTGAATATGCGTGGACAGTTTCTCTAAAATCTGAATATGTGTAACAAATTACTCTAATGTATTTTCCTAGAAAAATACTCTAAAACTTGAATATGGATGACACTCTGAATTGCATGAATAATTGCTCTTTTCCCTGTGCTTTTTGCAACCTAGTCTTACTGTACAGTTTTTTTTAGATTTGGCACTCGCAACAGCATGCCCACCTCTGCCCGAAGAAACTGTTCAACAATGCTGACAAGGTTGAGAGCAAGCCAGTTAAGAAGCCTCAGCCTCCTATTCAGGTTTGAAACCCTACACTATGCCCAACTCCAAAATTACTTTCATGTACTACAAAGTTCCCACATACTCGCTCTGATTATGTGTGAATAATTGCTCTGAAATCCGATTATGCATGAACAGTTGCTCTAAAATCTGAATATGCATTGCTCTGAAATCTGAATATGAAGGAACAGTTTCTCTAAAATCTGAATATGTGCAACAAATTACTCTAATGTATTTTCCTAGAAAAATACTATAAAATCTTAATATGGATGAACACTCTGAATTGCATGAACAATTGCTCTTTTCCTTCTGCTTTTTGCAACCTAGTCTTACCGTACAGTTTTTTTAGTTTTGGCACTCACAACAGCATCCCCGCCTCTGCCCAAAGAAACTGTTCAACAATGCTGACAAGGTTGAGAGCAAGCCAGCTAAGAAGCCTCAGCCTCCTATTCATGTTCGAAACCTTTCAGTATGCCCTACTCCAGAATTGCTTTCATGTACTGCCAGTACTTTCTGTTTCACGAATGATTGTGCATTAGCTCCCCAGTTGTCCTGCCAGTAGTTTCTGTTTCACGATGATTGTGCCTTAGCCTCATATTCAGTACTATTTGTTTTCTTGATTTATAGTTGGTAGAGGATGAGGAATACAGTATAGATACCTTGTTTGAGGAGGAAGCAGCTGATCCAGAGATGGAAGCGCATGCTTCATATGCTAGAGAATCTTCAGTTAATAAAGGATTCGTACTTTGTCTTATCTGTTACCTCAGTGGCGATGAGACAAAAATTAGAACTGACAATGAGGTAATGCACTAAAACTAGAAATTTTATGCTATAATGTGATTAGCAGATTAGTTATATTGTTATTTGTACTTACAGATGAAACAACATTGTAAATCTGCTCACCAAGGCCATGGATTTAAGTGCAAAAAGAAAGGTTGCATTGTTAGAGGGAAGACCAAGCGCGAAATCGGGTTGCATGGGTATGTGTGCCATAAGATTTGAAATAAGGTAAACATAAATGTTCTTGTCAACTAATCATTGTTCACACTTTTAAAAGTACTAGCTAAACATATTGTGCATGTTTCAGGAATTCAGGTTGGCAAGTGAGGAGCTTGGATTTCTTAAAGGCATGTCAGTGCTCTACCAAAAGAGACTGCTTCCACATTTAAGCTTGCCTCACCAGTTAGATGATCATCTGATCTCGAAGTATTTTTCTGTGGCCTACTTAATGATAAATGTGGAATATGTGCTAGGGCTATCTACTTCGCATGCATTGGCAAGAAGGTTTTGATAACATAGAATTACTCTGTATTGTTGGAATGCTTTGATAACACAGAATTACTCTGTATCTCTATTGTTGGAAGGCTTTGATAACGTAGAATTACTCGGTATCTCTGTATCATTGGAAGTTGCATTTCTGATCAGAGTAATGCTCTACTTTTCACGCCAATTGGTCCTGAAGCAGAAGTTGGAAGTTTGAGTGATATAAATGCAGCTAATAGTGCACCACATACTCTGCCAATGGTAGCAACAAGAATGGTCACCACAAAAGGCGCTGATTCTTGGTGCCCTGGCGGAGCTCAGCCAAAACATATGCAGAAATGTGGCTTCAGGGAGCGATTCACTAAACCATACCATTTCATAGACCAATCCCACCATTACAATATAACACTGAAGCTTTCTAGGCAGAGTACGCCCAGATGCTCCAGAACCTAAATAAGTGCATTTCAGTGACTTCTATTGAAAAAAGGAAACCTAAATACTAAGTAGCATAAAAAATCGAAAAACCTGTGGAAATAGCAATGCCGCACCACAATCTTGTTGCCGCTTCATGCACTATTCCTTCAGTCCCACATTCAGTTTCGATAGTTCACTCTTTGGCATGAGCGTTTGCATTCAGAACCCATACTTCCTCCATGACGTCCTACTGAGTACTGACTTCACAACTGCACACATCTATGAAGCTGCCTTCAATCACCTCATCAAAACAGAACTTACAGTCCATAGGTGTCATATTGTCAATTGAAATTTAGGTTCTACCTGAAGGTCCAATTTGACACAAGTCCCCTGGAACAGCCAGTTTGCTGACAGCTGCCAACGCCAGATCAATTGTCCTGTGTGTTGTGAATGTTTTATCTCCAGCTCGAAGATAGCCCAGTTGAATGCGAAAGGCCTAGATGGGAAAAAAATAGCTCTATTTAATAAGGGTGTCTGAGATTGCTATTACTTCATTTAAAATGTCAGGACACTGTTTGGTATACTCATATCACTACGTGAGCTGAATACTTGGAATCAGAATGAAGAAAAATAAGAGTCTTGATCACCTTACAAGAGTCTTTTGAAAATATCTCCTCCATTCTACGGACACGTGGGAAACAGCTTTGCTAGTTTCCTTCGCCATGCAGCATAAAATAAATACAGTAGCAACAAGTGCAGAGAGATTTCATGAGAAGCAGTTAAATTAGCCTCAGCTTTTTTAATGAAACAAGTTGTCCACAGTTCAACCAGGAAACAACCTATGTATCCAGCATGGTTTGGTCAATATCCATTTTTTCTTTTCTTCTTATTTTTCTTTAGCCCTTTGTAACTCTTTTTTTAATATATGACCAGTAGGGGCTTGCCCTTCCTATTCCATAAAAAAATATCCATTTTTCTCCCTTTTGTAAGGGGCCTTGTTTGGTACATGTAAGTTGAACTACATCAAACATTATATTGGAATTTGGGGGAAATTTTCACTGTGTATCCCCGTACACACTCGCACCCTTCTATTCATTCATCCACATACTTACATAAAGCCCCTCTTACATTCTAATATTTACACCAACACTCCCCCTCAAGGTGGGCTAAAGATATCTATCATGCTCATCTTGTTACAACTCACTAGGTCCAAGACCCTTTGTAAAACAATCTGCTAGCTGACTGCGTGATTTTACATATTCAAGTCTTAGAAACCCATTATCAAGCTTCTCTTTGATGAAAAATCTATCAATCTTCACATGCTTAGTACGATCGAACTGAACAGGATTGTTTGCGATATTGATTGCAGCAAAATTATCACAGTGCAGCACCATGGTCTCATTTCTCAACAGCTTCAACTCCTTCAATAAGCCTTTCAACCACAACATCTCACATAGGCTCAATGCCATTGCCCTATATTCAGCTTCCGCAGTAGACCGAGCCACAACCGCTTGCTTCTTGCTTCGCCATGAGACAAGGTTGCCTCCCACAAACACACAATAACCAGAGGTTGACCTCCTGTCATCTCTACAACTTGCCCAATCTGCATCACAGTATCCTTCCACATTGAGGTGAGCGTTCTTTCTAAACCATAACCCTCTCCCAGGGGTTCCCTTCAAGTACCTTAAAATTCTGTAGACCACCTCCATATGCTCTGTCCTAGGATCATGCATATATCTGCTTACCACACTCACTGCATAAGAGATATCAGGCCTTGTATGACACAGATATATCAACCTCCCGACCAGTCTTTGATATGTTTCTCTATTAACTGGATCTCCGGACTGGGCATTGATTTGATGATTTTTATCGATTGGTGAATTACATGGCCGACATCCAAGCATTCCAGTTTCCGCCAACAGATCAAGGACATACTTCCTTTGAGAGAGAACAATCCCCTTTGGCGATCTAGCAATCTCAATTCCAATAAAGTATCGAAGTGGTCCCAAGTCTTTCACCTCAAATTCCATTCCTAGGCTCCTCTTCAAATCTTTGATTTCCTCCTCATCATCTCCAGTAATTACTATGTCATCCACGTAAACTGCCATAATGGTGATAAAGGTCCCCCTATGTTTATAGAAAACTGTATGGTCACCATTGCATTGAGTGTATCCCATACCGCAGACTGCTCGCCTGAACCTGTCAAACCACGCTCGAGGTGACTGTTTTAACCCATATAGTGACTTCTTAAGTCTACACACCTTTCCCACTGTCTGATTATTTGCAAACCCTGGTGGGATTTCGATATAGACCTCCTCCTGTAGGTCACCATGAAGAAATGCATTCTTCACATCCAGCTGATGAAGAGCCCAACCAAAATTAACTGCACAAGAGATCAAAGTCCTGACAGTGCTCATCTTTGCCACAGGAGCAAAGGTCTCATCATAATCAATCCCATATGTTTGACTATACCCTTTTGCCACCAATCTTGCTTTGTATCTATCCACCTCTCCTTTTTGGTTCTGCTTTACAGTGTATACCCACTTGCAGCCCACTGCCTTCTTTCCCTTTGGAAGTTGGACCAGTTCCCATGTTTTGTTTTTCTGGAGAGCATGCATCTCTTCCTTCATTGCTTCATTCCACCTAGGATCTTGCTTTGCACACTTCCAGTCCTTTGGGATAGGCACGGTTTGTAAAGATGCAACAAATGCTCTATATGCAGGAGAAAGACGGGAATATGAGAGAAAATTGGCAATGTCATGATCTGTACTGGAGTGCTCAAATCCAAAGCGAACAGGAGGTTTTCCAAAATTAGATCTAGTATCTCTACGTTGTGCAAGAGGCAACTCTATAGGTGTAGGATTAGGGAGAACATTACTAGTTGACCCAGATTGAGTCGAGGAGCTTGATGGAGAGAGGTCCGAGGAGAGGCTTGGGACTCGTGCAATAGGCTGTTGTGGCTGTGGTGAACCAAGTTGCTCCCCCTGACTCTTGAACCGCCTCCTTTGATATACTATTGGCTCTTTGACAACAGTCTCCCCATTCTTTGCTTCCACTTCTCCTGTAGGACACGGGATAGTCCCAACAAGCACCTCTTGGCTCTTTTCACCGATAATTTCTCTATTCCCTTGGATATCACTCATGCCCTCAATAGTATCCTCATTCACCACCTCATGAAGTACTACATCTTGAGGCACAGACGCCGTAATAGTCCCAACATTCACTTCCTCCTCACTTCCTTCATTCTACACAGAACCATTCTCCCCCTCTCTATTGTCACTCTCAGTGACTGAAGAGAACTCCTCAAGGTACGGATCAAAGTCCCATGGTTTTGTGTAGTATGGTTCATACTCTCTAAACGTCACATCCATGCTCACAAATAGTTTCTTCCCAACAGGATCCCAACACTTGTATCCCTTTTGTGTAGAGGAATATCCAACAAAGACACATTTCACCGCTTGAGGATCTAATTTTCCCACTGAGGGCCTATGGTCCCTAACAAAACAAGTGCAACCAAACACCTTTGGTGGTACCTTAAACTCTCGTTGTCCCAAGAGGAGCTCAACGGGTGACTTCATACCAAGTATTCTGGATGGCATACGGTTGATAAGATATGCTGCTGTCATCACTGCCTCACTCCAAAGATACTTGGGCACATTCATCTGAAACATCATTGACCTTGCTACCCCCAACAAGTGTCTATTCTTTCTCTCAGCTACTCCATTTTGCGGTGGAGTATTAGGGCACGTGGTTTGATGTATAATTCCATGATCTGAAAGATATGACCCAAACTCATTGTTCACATATTCCTTCCCATTATCAGTACAAATTATTCGAATCCTGGCATTAAATTGATTACTGACCAATTTATGAAAATCTTGAAAGCATCGGAGGACTTCATGCATACCCTTAAGCATGTATATCCATGTCATGCGGGTATGACAATCAATGAACGTGACAAAGCACTTAAATCCACTCAAGGATGTAACCGAACAAGGACCCCAAACATCTGAGTGTATTAATAAAAAAGGTTCAGTACTACGAAGACCAATACTAGGATAATGGGACCTTGTATGCTTCCCAAGTTCACAGGCATCACACAAAAGCTTGCTTCTATCCACATCCTTGAACACATCAGGATACAAACTACTCAGATTTTCAAAAGGCAAATGTCCTAACCGACGATGGAGCAAGATGATCTCCCTCTCATGTGCTCCAACATCTACTGCCAAGGCTAACTCCACATGGTTGATGCACCACAGCCCATTACGCTTGACTCCAGTCCCAATCACTCTCCTCGTCCTCTTCTCCTGAAAGATGCAAAGATTTTCATCAAATGTAACAGTGCATTTAAACTGATCAATGAGTGAGCTAACAGAGAGGAGATTAACTGGGAAGGAGGGCACATGCAAGACTGAAGATATGCAAAGAGATGGGGTGCACTCTACAGACCCTACACCATGAATGGGTTGAGAGGTGCCATCAGCTGTTTGAATAGTCTCTGAGTGGGAATGTGGAGTATATGTTTTAAACAAACTATATATGCCTGTGACATGCTTGGAAGCTCCTGAATCTATGACCCATTCTATGTTATGCCTATATGTAGATGCAAGTGCCTGAGCCTGAGTACCTTTGCCCTGGTGGGCATAGTTGGCAAAGTTACCAAAGTGACTAGTACTGGCAATCTCAGATTCAGCTGGAGTGGTTTTGGAGGTCTCAGATGCTTTGCTCTTCTGCCACTGCTCCCATTGTTTGACCTGCTCCCCAATCAAAGTGAGAGTTGTGGATTCTTCTGTGGTAGCAACATTGGCTTGGGGACCACCACTGCCTCTGCCACGACCCCCTACACGACCTCCTCCACGACCACCACGAGTGCCACCACGACCTCCACGAGTCCCACCTCGACCACCATAGGTTCTAGGAGGAAGAGGGCAATTGTAGCTCAAATGTCCCTTCTCTACACAGTTGAAACATTCCCTATCCGCCATTGTGGTGTAGGCTGACTTCACGGGATTGTTGCTACTCATCACCCGAAGTCTAGTCTCCTCATTAACCATGGCTGACACAGCCTCCTCCATGGTGGGTAAACTATCCTGGTGGCAAAAGGCAGCCCTTCTGCTCTCAAATTCAGGATCCAAGTTCTTCAGGAAATTATCCTCGACCCACTTCTGAACATCTCGAGCATCCTGTGGATCCCTCATACAAAGTGGAGCATAGTGGTCCAACTCTCCTCACAAATACCGCAACTCACTAGCATATTGCTCCACTGGTCGCCCTACCTGTTTCACTGCATCAGCCTTGCCTTGAATCTCCATCATTACCATCACATTCCCCCGCCTGGAAGACATGCTACCCAAGGCCTTCCATATTTGCGCTGCAATATGCATTGCTTCCACCATTTTACTCACAGACGGTGACATGGATGCCAACATCCACGCCACTATGGTAGAGTTTGTTGTATGCCAAACTCTCCACTCGGGGCTAAGCTTGTTAGCCGGTTCAACACAATCCTCCGTCAGATAGTGCTCTACTCCTTTTCCTCCCAGTAGAATCTGCACTCTTCTAGACCAACTCAGGTAGTTCTTGCTCCCTTCTAGTTTCACATCATTTGGCATTAGTTCCAGTTTCAGCTTAGGTGCTGCAGCAGGCACCCTGGAACCAATCATGCCCATCTCCAGAAGTTCCTGAATCATCGACCTCATCTCACTTCTCATCTCACCCTTAGTAATTAGTGAACCATCACCACTACGTTCACCCTCTTCTGCCTTCTTTTTTGCCTCAGCCTCTTCAGGACTCATTTTTTCAACCGCAAAAGGGACTGGAGGAAGCTAGCAGCCAGCCCCCCCTCGAACTCCATCAGCTCCTTTCCCTCTTGTTCCCAGCACAGCAATCCTCTTCTTCACCCAACAGGACAGCACTGTTGCACTTCCTTTTCTCCTGCAGAAGAATCCCACGGCCAGCCTTCTTCCTGCACTCCTCACGCACCGGCCAGCCTTCTTCCTGCAGAAGCTCCTCACGCACCGGCCAGCCTCAGCAGGCTTCATCGCTTGCCTGCACCCACGCTCTGCCAGCCGCGTGCTCAGATCGCCGCGCAACTGCCGCCCGCCGCGCACCGCTCCACGCACGCGTCCGCGGCTCGCCTTGCGCCGCTCCTTGCGGGCCCAGCTCGCGGGCCCAGCCTGCCGCCGCTCCCACGCGCGCGCCTCGCCGGCCCACGCGCGCGCCGCGACTGCCTTCACCGCCGACGGGCTTGGTCGTCGCCGCCGCCGACGCCGGGAACCCTAGCTCTAATATTTACACCAACACATTATATTCATGCAGTTCAATTCCATACCTTATGGCCATCATGTATAGGTATTCCAAAATTGAAGAACTGCTCTCTATAGCAGAATGTTGAATGTCCATCCCATAAACACGGCCTTGTCCTGTCAGCAGAGACCATTCCACAAAGCAGGAACCAAATTTCAGTATTGCACTACCATTGGATTTCTACAGCCACAACAAAACAAAGTCAAATCATCAATGAGAACTTTTGATTGAGCACATACAATGATTTATCCCCAAATTTAACACTGCAAATTGCAATCTGATCTTTTCCACAATAGCCAGCATTCCTGTTTAGCCTTCCCTTCAGAATAGCCTTCTTTGTTTCCCACAAAACTCATTTTTTATAGAGAATATTTGCACACGATCTTCTTTGTTTCCCAGTTAACTATTTATTCACTGAACAGATATTATTTACAGAAAATGGTATCTAAGCATTACATATTGATAACTCTGATGGAAATTCAGATTTTGCAACAGGAATATATATCCTCCAGTAAATGTGTACGCTGTTCCCATTTGATTGTACTGATCACAGACATACATCCCAGAAAATAGCTACAAAAACATTTTAAAACAGGTGCCTATTTATTCCATCCCAAGCTCAGCTTTGTAAGATTGAGTGTTATCCATATGGGAGCTGGCCAGCTGGACCAAAATTGTTGAGGCACAATTTCTTCAGTGACATTGTCTGCCAAGTTGAAAACACCCATATCACGCTTATTACTCTTGCACAGTGCGATACCATGTTCATCATCGGTCAAGTAGACATGATTTGCCTTCAATTGTGGATATTCTTTAGCACTTATACACTGTGACTGGCTGTGCCCAAGAAACAACACAAGGTCATGCAAGTTATTATTTTGCACAAGCTCTTTTGCTGCCATGTCAACTTTATATAGCATAATTCCCCTAGTTTCTGATATGATGTCAGAAGGATCACGCTTTGGGGCATCCTCACCCCCATCACCGCCAACTGCTATGTCTTGTTCCCTCCAGACTTGGAGCAAATCGCCAGTTGGTGTCTGAGCCAAGTACAAGTGTTCATAAATATAGTCCTTCTTGTGTCCCATAACTTCCTTCCTCGAGATAGTAGGGCAAGTAAGATCAAAGGCATCAATTCTGCCTGTAGATGTTAATGCATACAGTATGCCATCCACATAGATGCAATCTTCATAGTCAGCAGCACTTGGTGGCAGCCATGTCCATTTAGAATCTCCTTCCTTAGCAAATGAAAGCTGAAAATGAGGATTGTGGATTAGGACCACAATGTAGCTTCCTGTGGAGGAATCAGAAAACACAAATGCCTTGACATAGAGTTCGTCGCGCAGATTGTCGAGAGCATAGATTATTGGGTCGTTAAACTCCTCTTCTCCATAGTACTGTGAGAACTCGTACTTCTGAATTGCGCCTGCATTGTCAAAGATGGGCTTCACATGCTCGATGGTGGTCACAGATGGGAGGGCGATCTGCTCACCAGTGATTGGATTGACGATGTGCAACTCAGACCTATCATCAGCAGTAACCAGCCAGCCATTGGAGGAACCAATCATATACCTGCTACGGATCGGTGGCTCTGGCAGAGTTAGCTTGTAGACCTTCTTCTCTGCAAGGCTGTAGAGGCAGGCAACATTGTCATCGTCAGATTCTGAGGTGTAGAAGAGACATGGTGTCTGAGGCCGCCTGTATATCCCAAGGCTGTGCAGGCTGGTGTACGCAGCATGCCATGAGGAGCATATAGAGCCAGCACGCACAAGGTCAGGGATCTCCAGCAGGGCCAAGATGTCCACCAGGATCTCCACCGGCAGCTCCGGCGATTCAGTGCCCTCAATAGCATCCTCCACGAGTGGTGGACGAAGAACACCCCCATCTCTCTGGGATGGTTTCAGTAAACTCTGCCAGAAAGCAGACATCTTGGGCAACGCACGCAAGAGCAGACGGCACAAGCAGCGTAGGGCCATCATCCCGACTCTGCTGCACATATCGACCGGAGCAAACCAAGAAGGAATCTTTCTCTCGGAAGATGAATGAGCTGCCTCCTTGCGAGAAAGATCTTTGCAGAGAGAACGCCAAGAGCAGCTTACTTCTGTACTTGTAGATCAGCAACCAACCCAACAGATCCGATCCCCAATTCCGAATTAGACCGCGCGAGCAAAATTCGATTGGAATTCGGACTCGCCACGAAAGTTAGGCGGACCTTCCTCCAATCAATTCGCACTAGATTTGAACCAAATCCGACTCCGAATCTGCAAACACCGGAACTGAACACGGGGTACTACTGTACTGACCATCAGCGGCGGGCGGCAGTAGGCGGACGGGACATGGAACACAGCGCAGAGGAAATGCCCGCCGCGGCGCATCCCGTGGAGGGTCGGCCGCCGGCGCTTGACTCGATGAAGGATCACGGAGCCGGAAGCGATCGGAGCCCCATCTCTTCAGACTTCCAGCGAAAATTTTGATGATGAAGTTGCTGCTTGCCGTCGTGCTTGTGCTCGTAATTCTGAATCGCCCCAGCGTCGTCAAAGATGGGCTTCACCTGCTCGATGATGGTCACGGATGGGAGCGCGACTTGCTCGCCGGTGATCGGATTTACCATGGCTGTGTCGTTCAGTTCTAAAATTCGGTGAAAATATCACATCCGATACGGTAGCGCAGCGCATTATAACACTTTTCAATTATTCGTGGTAATCGTTATTCTATCATGATCTAACTAGGATCAAAAGATTCATCTCGTATACATAGTTTTTTTATTTACACACGTTCAGTGCTCCATGCATTAGGAGAGATATTTGATATGATTTGATGGGATATGTGAATAGTAAACTTTGGAGTGAGAATTTTTGGAAGTTTGGTGAAAGTGAAAACAACCCATGTGCAACTCAGACCTCTCATCGGCGGTAACCAGCCAACCATAGGAGGAGCCAATCAGATGGCGGTTACGGATCCGAGGCTCCGGCAGAGTTTATTTTTATATTGGAAATAATCTGATCTCTATATCCACACATGGATATATACAGTATAAAATTACAACAGTTATTAGGCCATCACCAATGGCTCTGGCAAAATCGCCGGCTAGGTGGAGGTGAGAGAAAAAAAACGGAGAAAAAAGCTAAAAAGACCAAGTTTCACAGCTTATATAAGTCCTTGCTTTAAACATGCTTTGGTTTTTGACACATCTCTGGATGATGAGGTCCATACGATGATGCCTTCATCAAAGAAAAATTGGCCATCGCCGGCGACCTGTGGGATACATGCACGACCGTCGCCATCGCGGGCTGCACGCACGACCATCGTGGTCTGCCTGCGTCGTCCCCAATCGTCGCCGGTCGCTTATACATCCCCAATCGTGGCCCTCACCTATCGTACTAGTCTTTTGGGTTGGGTTAGGCTTGCACCTTAATTAGTTGTGGCTCTGATGGACCTAGACTTGATGGGGCTCCGGGTCGTGGATATTAGTAGACCGGCCGAAATCCGATACGTACTCTAACAGTGTGTTAGAGGCCCGGTGTTGTCTCTTCGAGGTGAGAATTCTGACTCTCATGAGAGTGCTAACATGTAGCAACATACCTACCTACAAATGTGGAAACCTCATGCAGTTGCTACCGAATGTTGCCAAACATCCGACCCTTGAACAAAAAAAAATGCCAAGTAAGCAACCTAAATTTAGCATCAGTTTGCATAACTTATTCATGTGAGGGTCCCTTTGGATTATCCATGTGTTCTCAGTTTGCACAACTTATTCATGTGGGGGGTCCCTTTGGATGATTATCCATGTGTTCTGTGGATGTTTACTGATGTGAAGCAATACACACTCTAAAACTGACAGCTGTTTCAAATGAATGGCTATGTATCCATCCCCATTTCACGAGGTCACTTTTGTAGCATCCATGTGTTCTGCATGCATCAGTGTTTAGTATAATGAACAACTGAACACTTCAAATTTGGGCATCAGGCAAAGAGTTGGTGTGAACTGACCAGCTATTCTGGATGACTATAACCGAATAAAGCACACCAATTAAGCCAGAGAAGCAAATGTCTGAGCATAACTGACATGAATGCTTATATATACCCTCTGATCCTCTATCTTGCCTTTCAACAAAAATAATGCATGGTCATTGCTTTTGAAAGATCCCTGAGAGAATGCATGCATGGCCGGTATATACATGCAGTTTCTGTGAGATAGTGGAGATAAACAAAGAATTCTAATGCGCAGATGACTTTGAGCACTGCTGCCATCGTCTAGAGACCTATCGTCTCTGTTCAGTTACATGTCGCCGCACCAACACACTGCTGCCACCGCGTGCCATGGCCTTCTTGCTTGGCGGGGGGCGCTGGCGCGGTGAGCAGGTGATGCTCCGGCGTTGTGGGATTCTTGAGAAGCTTCCCGCGCAAGGACCATGGTTTGGATGAGGGAGCGGGTGGTGGTTTGGGGCGCTACGCCAACGCAGTGAGGATGGTATGCTGCCGGACACAAGAAGCTTTGAAGCTCTGCATCGGCAGAATTTCGCATATCGAACCTCGTTATCGCGGTGCTGATGGTGTGCTGGTGTTCCTGCCGTTCCCTGAAGGCTAGCTGAAGCACTCGCGGTTCTGTGCTGGCGTTCCTGACGTTCCATGAAGCACTGCCGTTCCCTGAAGGCTGAAGCACTCGCGGTCCTGACTGAACGGTTCAGCTTCTTATTCATCGAAATCCAAGGTGAGAAGCCCAAACAGGGAAAGGTGTTACCGAACGAAACACGCCGCGCCGCCTTCGTTTGGACTTCTTGCGTACGGCTGCGGGCCTCCTGCTTCTGCGGCGCGCTCGCGCGTGGCGCCGTGGTGATGGCGCCGTCGCTCCTGGCGCCGGGCGGCGGAAGCTTCACGTCGACAGGCCTCGCCGTCGCGTCGACGTAGTTGCTGACCCATCCTCGTCGCCGCCCCCGTTCTCGCCTCCGCGTTCCTCGCCATCGGCTGCGGTTGCGCTCGGCACCAACTCCTCCGCATTCCGCGCCGTCGCATGATATTTGTGATGCAATATACAGTGGGCCACCATGGTTGCAGAGGCCGTCGTATCTGTGATGACCCTCGGCCTTGCCCTTGGATGGTACAGAAATAATCTCTGCAACCATGGTGCCCCATCAAGATACACTCATACAGTCCACTTTTGGTCATCACCGGCCACTGTTGCCAATTAGTGTGCATATAGGTGAGACGAAATTATTAAGTGTGCCATTAGGTATGACATGAAATGTGCAAAACACTTTTAGTGCGTATCTAAAATTTGTGGATGCCATTAGGTAGTTTACGTAAAAATCAGTAAAGTTCAATTTTAATGGGCACAAGCAAAGCAGCTTGGACCTTTTCAGAACTCCAAATCTCCATAAAGGGCATATAGTTGTCTAGATTTATGGAGCAAAATCATGGGACAAAAAACAGACACTACAGGAAACTATAATCTGGATCGACATAATGATAAGATTTACAAGTTGATGACTCAATTTAGATGCTACGGCAATACATGCATATGTGATGTTCACTACACCTCATTAACAACAAATGTGCCCAGTATAAGCTCCACACAAAATGAATACAACGTGAAGCATAGGAGATCAAACTACATGCATAGCATGTGCCAGTATAAAGGATGTTTCAAATAGTTCACAAAATAACAAACTTTTCAGAACAGGCAACAAAAGACAAGCGTATTTCTGAATACAAAACATGAGCTACATTTTTAGATAAAAAACATGAGCTACATGAACCATATGACTTTAGTTCTTTGAATATGACTTCATATCATGTCCTGGTTTCAGATATACAACTCTCTATATACAGATGAATGGGCAACACAGGAGTAAAAACATCCTGCAACAGAAAATCACTAGATAGTTACAACACAGATGCCTTTTTTTTGTTTTCAATGGTCCAGTGCCTATATATTCAATCCTCACAGCCACATTTGAAAGACTGGGTGTGATCCATTTTTATTAACAGAGCCTAGTCAGAGCTCAAAGGACATTTCTGCCAACCTGCAACCTTGCCACTACTTTTTCAATACTTAGCTCTTTCTTGAGACGGTGACATGAAGGGTAGTATAAAAAACTAGATAAATTTTTGAGAAGCATGCTAAGGATGAAGATGAGCATGGATCTGAAGATGCACGAAAAAAATTCAGGCATAATGGTGGATTATTTGTAGTTTCATTTCATTGAGTTTTTGTAGCCATCTTTCTAATAGACTTTTTAACTGAGCAATGTTCAAAAATCAAAACCTACGCTGCAATCTGTTATATGGTTCATCGTTTTTCGCATCCCACGGAAGCTGCCATTTCAAAGCTGGGTGCTTTATTACCTATGCTGCTTCCTTGGTCCATAGAGTGTGCCTAATTTTTCAGCACTGGAACATAGAACATATAACAGAGCCAAGAGAACAGGAAAGAGCACCAAGAAGACATAGAACATCACAGCTTTGACCTTTTGAGAGGGCATGCTTGGTCTGAGCCTAATTTTTCAGCTTGGACCAAGAAGACAGAACATTAAAGCAGTCCAGGGACATATAGTTGTGTAGATTTCAGGAGCAAAATGGTTGGACACGGAACAAAAAACAGACACAAGAAACTAAAATCTGGATCAACATAATGATAAGATTTTCAAGTTGATGACTCAATTTGGATGCTATGGCAGTACTTGCAATGCAAGATTCACCACAAATGCGCCCTGTATGCGCTCCAGATAAAATGAATACAACGTGCAGCATAGGATATCAAACTTCATGCATAGCATGTGCCAGTATAAAGGATGTTTCAAATAGTTCCAAACATTTCAGAACAGGCAGAGGCAGCAAAAGACAAGTATATTTCTGAATACAAAACATGAGCTACTTGAACTATATGACTTTATTTCTTTTAATGTGACTTCATCATATCATGGTTTCAGATACAACTCTTTGTATACAGATGATGGGCAACACAGGAGTAAGAACATCCTCGAACAGAAAAATAAAATATTGCCTTTCAGAAAGTCACTAGATAGTTACAATACAGATGCATTTTTATTTATTTGTTTATTTTCGACAGTCCAGTGCCTATATATTCAATCCTGAGCCACATTTGAAAGACTAGGTGTGATCCATATGGGAGCTGACCAGCTGCACCACAATCGAGGAGACACAATTTCTTCCCTTCTGTTATTTTCCAAGTTGAAAACATCTATATCACGGCGATGACTCTTCCACGATGCAAGGCCAACGTCATCATCAGTCAAGTAGACATGGTTTGTGTTCAATTGCAGGCACCCTTCAGCACTTCGACAACATGACTGGCTAAGCCCAAGAAACAAGGCATGATCTTGCAAGCCGTTTACTTCCGCAAGCTCATTCGCTTCCATATCATATCAACTTTATACAGCATGATTTTCCTAGTTTCCATAAAATGTTCTGAAGATTCATGCTCTGGATCACCCTCACCACCCTCTGCAGCCCTGACTGCAATGTCCTGCTCCCTCCAAACTTGCAGCAAATCACCAGATGATGCCTCAACAAGGTACAAGTGTTCATAATAAAATTCCTTTGATCGATCTATAATCACCATCATTGTGACAGTAGGGCCAGTGATATCAAAAGCATCAATCCCGCCGATAGATGTGACCGCAAACAGGAGGCCATCCTTGTAGATCTCCAGTAGGGCAAAGACGTCCATCAGGATGTCCACCGGCAGCTAGCTCCAGTGATCCACTCCCACTATTGGCACTATTGCAGGAAATCCGGAAATCTGGCCCTCACCTATCAGACCAGTCTTTTGGGTTGAGTTTGGTTGGTTGTAGTTATGGCTTCCAGTGGACAACTTGGCATAATGGGACGCCGGCTCGTGGGTATAGCAGGTCAGGCCGGAATCTGCTACGCACTCTAACAACTGGGTATTAGCGAATGGTCGAAAAATCTGGATCATCTCCGGGGTCAGGTGGTGACGGAGGAGCTCGTGAACGTCTATAGAGGGTCAACCGGATATTGTGACTGGAGAGTTAGACTCAGGGCCTATGATAACGTATTCCAGGAGATCACATGGGTTGTATGTGATGAAAGAGTTGGACCCGATGTGTGACGGAGGAGCTTGTTAGGGTTAGTCCCACATCGAAAATTAATGGTGGGGAGCACAACATATAAGGCGGCTGTAGCCCTCACCTGTCGGACTAGTATTTTGGGTTGGGTTAGACCTGGACCTCAATGTGAGAATTTTGACTCTCACGAGAGTGCTAACATGTAACATATGTCCTACAAATGTGGAAACCTCATGGCTGTTTCTACCATCTTGACTCTGATGAGAGTGCTAACATGTAGCAACATATCTACCTACAAATGTGGAAACCTCATGGCTGTTGCTACCGGATGTTGACAGAAAAAAAAGCCAAGTAAGCAGCCTAAATTTAGCATCAGTTTGCACAACTTATTCATGTGGTAGGGGGGGGGGGGTTGTCCTTTTGGATTACCCATGTGTTTTGTGGATGTTTACTGCTGTGAAGCAATACACAATGCACAATCTAAAACAGGCAGCAGTTTTGAATGAATGCCCATGTATCCATCTCATTTCACAAGGTCACTTTTGTAGCATCCATATATTCTGCATGCATCAGTGTGAAGTATAATGAACAATTGAACACTTCAAATTTGGGCATAAGGCAAAGAGTTGGTGTGAACTGATCAGCTATTCCGGATGACTATAACTAAATAAAGCACACCAATCGGCATGACTATAACTGACTAAAGCACACCAATTAAGTGAGAGAAGCAAATGTGTGAGCATAACTGACGTGAATGTTTATATATACCCTCGGATCCACTATCATATCTTGCCTTGTTGGAACAAAAAGAATGCATGGTCATTCCTTTTGAAAGATCCCTGATCGAGAGAATGCATGCATGACCGATACATGCAGTTTCGTGAGATAGTGGAGATAAACAAAGAAGGCCAATGCTCCACCTGAAACGATTCGATTCCAGCTTTGAAACTCCAAGAAACAGCAGAACCATGAAACAGAACCCCAATAAATCCAAATACAGAGACGTAGCACATGTGGCGATCGAGACGAGGGAAAACAGTTTCACCTTCTTCCATTCATCATTCATCAAACTGAACACTCGAGTACTCGACTGCAGAGGAAGACACAGAGCACAAATGAAGACCAAAAACCCCAACAAACAGAAATGGAACCGGAACATGGCGCACCGCCTTTTGGTGTTCATCTTCGATTTCTTGCGTCCGGCTGCAGACTGCTGCTTCCGCGGCGCTCTCGCTGGTGGCACCAGCACCGTGGCGCCCTCGTCACCGCCCCCCCCCCCCCCCGTCCTCGTGGTCTGCTGCGGCTGCGAGGCACCAACTCCTCCTCGTTCCGCGGCGTCGCATCGGCAGTCTCCACGCCGCCGCCGCTCTCCTCGTCAACGTCGACTCCGGAGCCACTAAGGCACCCTTATATATCTCTGGACATCGATTATGCTCACTGAGGCTATTAGACTGATTAGACAGGTGATCGTCCGATTAATCATCGACAAATCTGGGTGATTAGTCATCCGATAACTAGGATTTCCATCATTTGGACTGGCCCCGTGGGAATTCGGTCCATTAGTCTTCAATGTTTTCACCGTTTGAGACCTGTTACGTTCCGTACTCAGCTTACTTAATTATGTGCTTGCTGGCTGCAATTGTTTTCTCATTGATCTACCTTTCTTTACCTCTATTACTACAGACATAGTTTGTTGGTTGTTTAATTTTATTGCTACTCATTTTCTTTATTTGTTATTTCAGCAGCAAGTGAGCAACTAAACATCCAAAAAACAACCTGCTAAACTCTGACAATTAGTGCACCTTGTTCATATTGTTGTGTTTCTAATTTCTAGTTAATCCTTTCTCTATATAGTCTATATTATATACTATACTAGTAGAGTGCACGCGCTGCACGCGTGTGTATTAGAAAATGTGGTAAACAAGCATTTTATCTTTTCGGAATGGATTGAATTTACGTTAGAATTTTTTCAAAACAGATAATCCTAATTATTTTAATTTTTATATATTTCACTGTCCCTTGCTAATTATTATATATAATTTTTATATATAATTATTAAAAGTATTCAATGTCCCTTGCTAATTATAAGATAATTCAATTCCATATATTTCACCAGCAGACCAGAGGCTTGCATACTGAGAAGGAATACCCTTGTCCTAAAAAAGGCACAAGGGATTTTATCCGCTCTAGATGCATAGACAATCATCTTTGCAGTCGCATGAACAATTTAATATGCACAACATAACTGATTGCTAATTGCAGTGGCTGAGTGCAGCACCATTCCATCGTTTTTTATTATCATCATGTCCACAAAATTTAGAATGAAACCAGTGTCATTCAGGCAGGCAGGTAAGGCAGCACAGATAGCCAACACAAGGCTGGACTTGGATTTTGAAAGGAAGCAATGGCATCATGGAGATCAACCTTGTTATTCTGGATATCATAGGCACAAGAGACAATTTTACGTGCACCATATTTGCAGAGCAATCCACATTTACATCCACATGGAACAACAATCCGATATGGGATTAGGGGTATGCATCAAGACTACTTGTGTGAGGTAGTTATCCCTTCATAGTAGATATTACAAGTACAAATAAATAACAGTAAATAGCTGCATTACCAACCAAACTTCATAAAGTGTAGCTGGGAAAGAATATAATCAGCTGATACACTATGACCACATTCCTACACCACATTTGAAAGGAGAGAATAAACACTAACGTAGGAGGTTTTACCGGCAACAAACTGGATTTCTCCTGCCATAAACTTTTTATTGTAATGACCTGCCAAACAAAAAATCCACATCAATCTCGGATGGTGGGTTCAGAGAAATAGTGAAATAATTCTTTTTAGAACAAGTATATCCAATACCTAAAATTGTGGTCCAAGCTTACATGTTTGTTCTAAACAACAAAGATGGGCCTCATACACACTAAGAAAATTTTGTTGGGAAAACATGATTTGAAGTGAATATGCCTGATATGCTTAGCCATCACTCACCATCACACTTGAAACCTACTTGTTCTAAACAACTAAGGTAAGAAAGGTAAGTTTTTGCCCTTACAGAGGAACCGTTCTTAGGAAAAGATGCAAAATTTACTACCAACATAAGAACGAACTGAAAATATCTATGTTCAATCTTGTTTATAGTTAGGTAACAGGGCAATCTGTCTTTCGTTCCTCCATTAAAGGATATGCATGCTCTATTCATATTGAAACAAATACACTCTATCGAAGCAATTACCTGCATGTTTCTGACCTCTAGGAGCAAGACTCCCAAAACTTGGTTTAGCCAGTTCCTCAGGTTCAGAATAACAAAACAAGGAGACTCATCCACAGATCTTCAGCACTGTGTGACAACATATTTGTGCATAAAAGAATCAATACCAGATGGGAAATGCTTAAACATAACTATTTGTGAGTTCACATAATTTTAAAACAGTTATACCTAAGCAGAGTCTGTTGGAAGGCACTGTCACGCCATGTTGAAGATCAGGAATGGCTGGGGTTCAGGTTAACATAAACACCTGCACACCATACGATACTTTTCACACTTCTCGCGAAACAAGATAGGAAGTAGCTGTGTGGAGACAACGATAGAAGATTACCACAGAAAAAAAACACCACAAAATCTCCTAAAACTCCTCTCTTAATCTTAAACCGAGAAGATTATCTAAAAATAAACCCACCACCGAATATAGAAGCGATTGCTCTAGAGCCCTCGTTTAATAGTGATTTTAATTTTAATCCAAGTTCGGCTAGGCGGCGACTAGGCGGTGCCTAGGCGCGATTAGTCGCTAATCGACGGGCTGCCGCGTAGCCTAGGGGGTTACGCGGTGGCTAGGCGGGCGCAGCGCCTAGGCGGCGCTCAACAGCGCCTCCGCGGCGATTTTGCGGCGCGAAGGCGGCCAAGGCGGCCGCGTAGGCGGGTGGCGGGCTGCGCGGGAGCGAGAGCGGGAGCCAGCGGGAGCGCGCGCTGCGCGCGACGAGCGCGGGAAAATTACACGCCGGCGCGGGAATAATACGAGCCTCGCGTCGTCCTGCTCCCATTCGCGCTAATCCCGCTCCTGCTCCCGCTCGTCCTCCTCCGCGGCTCCACCTGCGACGCACGCCGGAGGAAGTTCAGCCGCCGGCCTCCCTCCTCCCCGCTGCTTCCTGCCGGTGCCGGATCTGCTATCGACGGCGCACCCTCCCTGCTCCCAAGGTGAGTTCCCCTCCCCCGCTGGCTGGTCCCCTCCCTGCTCATCGCCCTCCGCTAGCATCTCCCCTCGGCCTCCCCTGCTTTCCTTCCCCTGCGGCGCAGCCTCCCCTGCTTTCATCCCCCATCAGGCGCGCACAAGGGCCAGCGGCCAGGGGCGCCGTCGGGCGCGGCCAGCAGCACGGGCCGCACGGCCGGGACGCGCGGGTGCCGCCACGCCGGCGCATGGGCGCGCACAGGGTCTCCTCCATGGCGCACGAGGGGGGCCTGCTCTTTGGTGCCCTCCCCTTCTCTCCCCTCCCTGCTCTCTCTTTCCCTCTCTGCTCATCTATTTCCTCTGCTCAACTGCTCTCGATTTGCTTACTGTCATACTAAATTTCCTTGAATATTGTCTCAATTTGGTTACTGCTCTCATCCTATCATATTGTCATACACATGCCTGATTTTGCTTGAATGTAAAGGAATAAAGGATGTCATCAGAAACTGCAGCTACACCTTCTGAAACTGATGGAGCTAGAGCGAGTCTCCTAAAAAGAAATTCAGATGATGTTGGATGGGAATATGGTGTTCTTGTTGATGCTAACAACAAAGACAAGGTGAAGTGTAAGTTCTGTAACAAGGAGATGAGGGGAGGGATTTATAGGTTGAAGGAGCATCTTGCCCATGTTGGAAAGAATGTGAAGAAATGCACGTCTACAACACCGCAGGCTCTAGAGGCTAAAGAGAAGTGCAAGAAAGCAATAGAGGCTGCAAAAAGGAAGAGGGAGGAGAAGACTGTTCGTGAGCTAGAACTTAGGGAGGAAGTGAATGTATCTAGGGTTGGAGGGGAAGGGGAGTCAGAAGAAGTCACTTGTGTTGGAAGCTCGGAGCCTCACAAATTAGGGCCAATTGACAAATGGACACGTGCTATTGATCCTACCAGGGCTGATTCTTTCAAACAACAGCAGCTGAACAAGGAGCTGTGGAAAGAAAGAGAGCATGAGGTGCACAAGTATATTGCAAGATGGGCCTATAATCATGGTAAGCAGCTAGTATACTATGCTGTTTTCACATTTTAAAATTCATTACTTGCTGTTATTCATAAACTGAACACTAATTAAACTACATTTTTTAATCATTGGCAGCAATACCTTTCAATGCATGTGACAATGATGAGTTCAAGCAAATGTGTGAAGCAATTGGACAATTTGGACCAGGACTTACACCTCCAACTCAAGATGCCTATCGAAGTAGTTTGCTAGAAGAAGAACATGCAAGAACCAAGAGTTTGCTGCAGGAACGTGAAGACGAGAAGATGAAAAATGGGTGCTCTATTATGACCGATGCTTGGTCAGATAGGAAGAGGAGAAGCATAATGAATATATGCAGTAATTGTGCTGATGGAACCTCCTTCATTAGCTCAAAAGAGATGTCAGATGTGTCACACACAAGTGAAGTCATTTTTGAATTAGTGGACAAAGCAATTGAAGACATTGGTGAAGAAAATGTGGTGCAAGTAGTCACTGACAATGCCTCTAACAACATGGGAGCAAAGAAGCTATTGCTTGTGAAGAGACCACAAATATTTTGGACCTCTTGTGCAGCTCACACAATAAACTTGATGCTTCAAGGAATTGGCAACTTGCCTCGGTTCAAGAAAGTGATTGACCAAGCAAAGTCATTTACCATATTTGTGTATGGTCACACAAGAACATTGGAGTGCTTGAGATACTTCACATAGGGGAAAGAGCTACTGAGGCCAGGAGTGACTAGGTTTGCTTCATACTTTCTCACTTTGAATAGTATGCAGGAGAAGAAGGACCAGTTAAGGAAGATGGTGGTTCATAGTAGGTGGGACTCATTAAAGGATGTGAAATCAAAGAAAGGAAAAAATGCCACAGCTACTATATTGAGTCCAGCCTTTTGGAAGGATGTGAAGCTAATGTTGGCTGTTTTTGAGCCATTGGTCAAAGTCCTCCGTTTGGTTGATGGGGATGTGAAGCCATCTATGGGTTTCCTTTATGGAGAGCTACTAAAGGCAAAGAGAGAGGTCAAAGAGGCCTTTGGCAATGTTGAGTCTCGATTTAAAGATGTTATGGCTGTTATTGAGAAGAAGATGAATGGAAGACTTGATTCTCCATTGCATTTGACAACTTTTTTGCTGAATCCACACTAGCTATGCTAACCCATCAATCTTTGATGAGCCAAAAATGAATGAAGCCTTCATATCTTGTGTTGAGCAATTTTATTATCATGATGAGGACAAACAAGAACAGGCTGCCAACTTTGAATTGAAAAAGTTTCAGAATAGAGAAGGACCATTTAGCAAGAAGCTTGCAAGAACTTTTCAAAACTATGATTACATTCCAGGTAGAGGTACTTGTTATTACATGGTTATTTCTATTTTCTAACATAGTAACATGGTTGTTTGCTGTTTTTTAAACTAATAGATGTGTTTCTAATTTATTTCAGCATCATGGTGGCGGTTATATGGAACTGAAACACCAGCTTTACAGAAGATGGCTACAAGGATATTATCTTTGACATCAAGCTCTTCTGGTTGTGAAAGAAATTGGAGTGGGTTTGAAGGGGTTAGTGCCTATCTATTATGAACATTTCAGCAACATTATGATTAAATTTCAGAACTGAAAATGCTCTTGTTTTTAATTTATAGATACACACTAAGAAGAGAAATAGGCTGACTACAACCCGCCTCACCAAGTTGGTCTATATTCAGTTCAACAACAGGCTAATGAATAAGAGAGAAAAGATTAAGTCAAAGAAAATCACTGATGTTCTCTTGTCTAGTGATACAACTGAAGCTCAAGGATTTCTCCAAGAGGGTGGAGATGATTGTGCACAAGTTGTCTTTCGAGATGAGGAAGATGAGGATGAGATGGAAGGTACAGGTATACCTTGGTCTGTTATTGGAGAGGCAATGGGAGCAGAAGAACAACTTGAGCCTCGTAGAAGTGCAAGAGTGAGAGAGCTCTATGAAGGAGAAGAGTTTGAGTCTGAAGAAGAAGAGTTTGAAGAAGATGAGGATGATAATTCGGATTGATATTGATGAGGATATCTTGGTCTACGTGACTGTGGGGATACCTTGGTCTATGTCACATTGTCACTATGTGACTGTGTATCTTCTTTTGTTTGTGCTGTTAGAGACCTAAGAACTATTTGTTTGTGTTATCATGAACTTGTATTGCTGTCCTATACTCCTATCCACTTGTTTGTGCTTTGAAATTTGCTATTACTAGCTGTCTAGCTGCTGATATGGTCAATTACCAGCTACTGATATGGTGAATTGCTAGCTGGGAGGTGGCTGAAATCATTCAGATAAGTGCAACTTAATGTTTTCTATTTTTCTGTATCAACTGCTAGCTGTATATTGAATATTTATTATTTAGTATTTACCAGCTGTCAAAATGTGTTGTAGGAGCTAGGAACATGCAAGACTAAGCCACCAAGGAATCAGATAAGTGACCCGCTCTTTTTTATATACTGTAACCTATGGCTATAGTCCAATATATTCAATAATCAATATTTGTTTTGCTATATATACATAATATATATTATTTTTGCCTACATTGGCAAAAACGCCTAGAAAACCGCCTAGGACCGCCTAGGCGCGATTACTCCCGCATAGGCGCTAGGCAGTGGGTCACCGCCTAGAATCCGACTAGCGCCTAGCTGAACTTGGATTTTAATAGTTCTCCTCTGAACCTTACATAGGTACAACGTTTCATACTTTTGACTGTTTATGGTTTTCTAACATCCTGGACGACATGATAGCTAAATGTGATCGAGATAAAAGAAGTGCCAAACAAGGCATACACAAACGGTGTTAGAACCATTACCCTAAAATTGTGTGAAACCCAACAAAGCAGTTCATCCTCGTCATTATTCACAGAATTTTTCCCAAAATTGAGCAAAACCCACCAAGTACAGTACCCATAAAAACCTATCTCCATATTCGTCAAGAATCATAACAAGAACGTTTGCTATAACTGAAAGTTCTATTAGAAAGCAACGTTGTTTTTATTGAAATTCAACACACAGTTCACTACAGAGGATTTCCAGAAAAGCACATTTCCCCAATTCAAAGTAAAAGTGGGGACGCATATCAAGAAAAGCAATTGCTTCCTCGAATAAACTATATGCAGCAGCAGTACTATTGGCAGCCTTACGTTCAGAGTTTGCCATACGTTGTCAGTTGTCACAGGAGAGTAGACGATACCAGGAACCAGCTAAATATGAAATAGGAAACTAATAGTAAAGAATCCTTGAATATTCAGATTATATGGAAAAAACGGCCACACATCATCAATCAATTGGATAATTCTTTAGCTTCATTTTTCTACTGAATAAACTGAATCCATACCAAATTGAACCCTCTGTTTCACTCATCCAAACGAAAAAGGAAATATGCTCAAAAGGAGAGGAGGTAAAACCACTCTATGCAGACAAAAAAATCACATTACTTTGAAAGGTTTATTAGATGTATGTAGGTGAAATTTGAAATTAATTTCTTAAGCTTTAGCCTACAGGGGAAAAAGTCTCAGTAATTATTAAATTGAACTGGAAGACCATAACAACTTAGAACTACATATGCAAGGAAATCATAGGCTAAGGCTTCGATATTTTGTCCAGGAATTCTCCAGGAAATTTCTAGGAATTTTTATACAACAAAATGAAAAGGAACGTCATCAAACTTTCAGCTAATTATCTATCTACAAGTATTGACACAATCACCAATTAACAATGGTAACCAGCTCACTAAATCAATAAGATCACCTCTTAATCTTCTCAAGCAATCCAAATTATTGGGTTTAGGGAAGAGAAATTAGATGCGGATTTAATTCATGGACAGGAAAAAAACGTCTATTACCAAGTGCATATTGTTTACTATTTATATTTCAAACTAAGGGTCTCTGAGTATGATGGTAGATTTTGCTTTTCCTTTACTATAGAAAAATTGAGCTTGCTTGCTGTGAATTCATACTATCGTGGCCAGTTCCTCCAAATATGTCCATAATGAAGTATTTTGAATTTTGGTTTTCCAGAGGAATACCAAATCATTGGTTCAATATGTACACCCTGCACAGAACCAAGAAACCATGAATTACACGTCTATAGCAGCATAGCAGGTCTAGTGGCTGATCTGCATTGTTCAAAAAATTCAGTGGCTCTGAATACTCTATTGAACCAGTTTAGAAAATTCACTCCCGTGAAGCCTGCATATTTAAAATTTAGTGCCTTCCAAGGGTTACGCCAACAGACATTAATCAGATATGCTTAGCACCATGCATTGTTGTTTCACAAAAAAAAGCACCATGCATTGCTTTGTTTCGGGTTATACCAGTCCAATTTTTTTTAAAAAAATCCATTTAGAGAACAGAAATCCAATATAATGAGTCAAGACAGAGATTCGGGTTTTATTTCTAGAATCTAGTGCAACGCGCATAATTAGTATTCTGTTATAAAACCTTATCGTAATTTACCAGATCTTGATTTCTATATGGTTTTCTTATATTCTCTTATAAAACCTTATATTAATTTATCAGGTCTCGATTTCCACATGATTGTCTTACCAGGCTTGAAATTAAAATATACCATGTGCTTCTGGAGACATACAATATATTACTCCTAAAATGAAGGCAACGCAATTCTATAGAGACTCAAAAGCTGAATAAACAACCTGAACACTCTACTTCATTAATTACCTATGTTCTCCAAACAAGCAGTTTGTCTGCACTATATATTAAAATGCAACTGTCAAGATTCTGCTAAACCACAAAAAAAATAGGATGATTGCATTACTTATCTGAAGAGATATGATTGTCTGCACCACTTAATCCCACATACCTGAAAAATGTGTGGAAACAGAACATTAGTAACATGAAGCAGCGGCAAATCAATGGCCTACTATATCTTCTCAATAAACTGACTGCTCACTCCCTCTAACACGATGCTTGATCCATTCTATTTAATATGTTAGTGGCAGAATTTACCTGCAGCTCACCTTTCTCCAATAGTTCAATGTCTTGTTTGCAGCTCTGGCGCCACACCTGCAGTTTCCCAAAACTTTAGCAATACAAACATATTACTGATAATTCCTCATGTATTCAAGCCTTTTAAATAAAAAATGCTACTGATTCCAAAACTCTATGAATCTATGATGCTAACAATGCATGCTAAGCATTCTGCTTGCCTACTGTCCATACAAGGTTACTTGCCAATCCGTGAAACATTACATGCCTGCTGCACTATAGAGAGAGCAAACCTGAAAAAAATCTTCTCTTTTTTCGAGAAAAATGCTCTCTTGTGTCACAGCCAGTTGTTTGGTACCTTATGGTCGGTGTCATCGTCTCGTCCCTGATGACTCCTTGCTGCACACGCAACAAAACTCAAATTATGTCTAACCCAAAAAAAAGGAAAGGGGACAAAAGAATTTAAAAAACCGGACGACCAACAGGAGTATCCAATTGCAGCGAAGCTGCATGCTGACCTGACCATCTAACATATCACTAAAACATTCTACTGGTAATCCAAAGGTTGTTGCCTTAAAAATGAAGCAAATCTAAAAGAACTACAATTGTGTCAGTGCTGACAGTCATCAAGAAAAAATAATCCTTCTAATTAGTCCATCAATTACATTAAATTGAGATTAACACTAATGCCCAAAAGCATATTTCTCATGAAAAAGCATTCATAATAATATGGTCTAAAAACTAAAGTCCTGAAATTTATATCTAAAACAATATGATGTTTTACATGCGAAAGCTTTTGATAGAGATCCAACCAATAAATCTATAAAAGAGAAGTGCAGGGTTCTGACCAGCTGGACTGTTCTCAGCCAGCAGAACAACACTTCTAGATTATGTCACAATGGAACAATTTCCTGCACTTTCAGGGAACCAAAGAGCCTTAGGGTTTCAACCCAATAACCCAAATCAGACCTGTAGGTGCTCGGGAGAAGGCTCCTACTCCGATGGATCTTTTTGCCGCCGTGGTACATTCGTGCTCCAATAGATCAAGAGAAGGTCACCAGACGGAGGAGTACTACTATCTACCGGCATCTGCAAAAGATTAGGACAAATTAGAAGGGCAAGGAACAATAGGAGGGGGACTGAAGGGGAGGCACTGCAGCGCTGATACGTGGATCAGATGGGGGAAAACATATCGATCAATAACAAGGGAAAAACACATCGATCAATAACAACATACTGAGCAGAAAAAGCTTACGGCCTGCTCGTACTTGCAGGCGGGCGGCGACTCTTCCGGACTCGCCGCCGCCGTTTTGGTGCCGCTGCTTGCCATCGACGGAGCAGGCGGGCACGGGATGGAGCTGTCGTCCTACGTGGCCGGGATCAGAGGCGCGTGTGGCTTGGCGGCCGAAATCCGCAGCGCCTGGATCAGAGGCCCCTGCTGAATCCTAAATCACAGTATGAATTGATCCTACAGTCCAGATCACAATACTAACAACGCACCTCGAAAGAAGACCAGCGGTGCCGGCGCCTCCTCCACCAGGCGGCCGCACTCGACGGGCAGAATCAGCTCATAATCTCCATCATGGCGGGTGTCGCTGGCCAAGATCCTCCATCCACGGGGGCGTCGGCGTCCTCCTTCGAAGGGGCATCACCACCGAAGACATGGATGTCCACCAGTTCGCCCCCTGCCTCCTCGGCGTTAGCATTGCTGACCGCACCTGCAGTAGCGGATGAATAAAATAGAAGAGGAAGTAGCGATGTCTGGCGGGGATGGCGCGGCGTGGAGAAAGGCGGAGAGGGAGGGGACGCGGAGAAGATGGAAGCCGACATTTGCGGGCGGGGATTGCGCGGCGGAGAGATCGGCGGAGAGGAAGGAGAAGCGGATGCGCCGGGCCTGGGGCCGAGGAGGCGCGATTGATGGAGGCGGGTCGGAGGTGGGTACGCGCGGGCGGGTAAGCGCTAGGCGCGGTGTCAAAAACTTTTCAACTTTGAGCGGATTCACTCCGTTCCAATGTAAAAATTTTCGTCGTGCCTCCTTATTTTCCGCTTGGAGCCTGCAAGTGGGGCCGGTATGAGAGGTGGGTAGGTGTTTTTCTAGATAAAGTGTATTTCAATTGTCTAGGATCTTTATAGTATATAGATAGTATATCAGTCCTAGTATATATACAAGACGACTAGACTACCAATTGAGAACGAGTAGGCTAGACTAATCGGACCGATTAACAACTAATAACAATCAATTAACTTATCAGTACCCTTACGACTAGAATCGATTATACGATTTGAAAACATGGCTCCTGAGGCCGAGCACGCGACGAGCACCGGCGCAGGCACGCTGTGGCGAACCACCGGAGGAGCTCCTCCCCTCCGGCCTCAAGAAATGCTGTCATCCGGGCCGCCCACATTAGGTTCCTCGCATAGCGCCTCGTAGGCGGAGCAGGAGCCGGCGGTGCGGCCGCGAGGGGGGGGGGGGTCCGCGCTCTGCAGCGCGGCTTCTGACGGCGACCGTGCGCCATGGCCTTCTTGCTTGGCGGGGGCGCTGGTGCGGCGAGCAGGTGGCGCTCCGGCGTCGTGGGATTCTTGAGAAGCTTCTCTCGCAAGGACGACGGTTTGGAGGTGGGAGGAGGGGGCGGTGGTTCAACAGAAATCTCTGCAACCATTGTGCCCCGTCAAGATACAGTCCGCTTTTGGTCATCACCGGCCACTGCTGCCACTTAGTGTCCATATAGTTGAGTCATTAGGTATGAAATGAATGTCAATGCCATTATGTAACTGTAATTTATGTAAAAAATTAAGCTCAATTTTAATGGGCACAAACAAAGCAGCTTGGACCTTTTCAGAACTCAAAATCTCCATAAGGGGCATATATATAGTTGTCTAGATTTATGGTTAATTGGATATATGTCAATGCAACTTTTCTACTTCGGAGAAATATCATTACAATTCGTCTATTTGGATTCATGCAATTACAATTCTGGTTCTAGCAGAGATGTGCCATTTTATAAGTCTTTGATGCTCTATAGTCCATTGTATAGCTACTTTGATTTCATATGGACCAAAATGCCCATGACTATCTCTATTCTCTCTCTCCATCCAGCTCTCTCTCCGTTTTCTGAGAAATCCCAACCATGGCCATTGGGTCCTCCGTGCCGCGTCACCAGCCGCTCGCTGCTCTGCGCTTCCCCTCGCCTGCCCGAGCGCCGCCGCCTAGCCGCCGACCGTGTTGCCTTCCCCTTGCTCCGCTCGCGCCCTTGCTCCGCCATATCTGGGCCGCCGCCGCCGGCGTCACTTGCTCTGCTCACACCCTGCGTGCCACCGCCGCCTGCTCCGCTCAAGCCCTGCGTGCCGCCGCCACCACCGTTCCTGCAGCCTCTTTCACGCCGAGGAAGAGAGGATGGTGGAGTGAGGATGCGTGTGGGCCTGGGCTCTTCGGCCGGAGCTCGACGGCGGTGGACGCATACGGGCATGGGCTCTTCGGCCGGAGCTCAACAACAGGGGACGCGTGTGGGCGAGGCCGGAGATCGACGCCGGCGGACGCGTGCGGGTGTGGCGAGAGCTCAGCAACCGCGCATGGGGGCACATGGGGGCTGGGCGGCACGAGCCCCGGGAGCTGCCCGACGGACACGGCAGACTAGCGCTGGTCGCCGGCACCACGCTCCTGGCGTTGAGCTCCTCCCGCCTCTACCTCGCCTTCCAGTTCACTGCAGTGCGCCCGCGCCATACCTCATCTACGCCTCTGTCGCTGTCGACTACACGACCGGCGTCTCCTCGAGCGCGGCGGCGGCAGCGGTGTTCGACGCGAAAAAGTGGCACGGCACCATGGCCGGGATTGGGTGGGGTGTGCTGATGCCGATGGGCATCGCGCATTCGCGCTGGGGTTTGCGCAGCGGCGGAGGAGCTAGAGCACGCTGTCAGCAGGATGAACGGGGAAGAAACGGAGGACACAGGTGATGTGAGGGTCCCATATTTCACCGAGTGGAGGATAAGGTATATCAAGGGCATTCTTGTCCATACGGAAATAATAGAGTGCGTGTGGGCCTAAAAGCATCAAAGACGTATAAGATGACCTATTTCTGCCACAACCGAATTGTAAGGCATGAATCTAAATAGACGAATTGTAGTGGTATTTTTCCAAAGTAGAAAAGTTCTAGTGGCATATATCCAATTAACCCCTAGATTTATGGAGCAAAATCCCTGAACAGAAAACAGACAGAGGAAACTAAAATCTGGATCAACATAATGGAAATATTTGAAAGTTGATGGCTCAATTTAGATGCTACGTCAATACATGCAATGTAAGATTCACTACACCTCATTAACTAGAAATGTGCCCAGTGTAACCTCCAGAAAATAAATAAAACGTGCAACATAGGGATCAAACTTCATGCATATAGCATGTGCCAGTATAAAGGATGTTTCAAATAGTTAACAAAAGGCAAAATAGACACTTTTGTCCTCAACATTTCCCCGAGGGTCGAGTCCATCCCTCAACTTTGAAATTGGCCAATTTAGTCCCTCAATTTACGTTTTTTGATCAAACTTGTCACTCAACTTTTAAATCTACCAATCTAGTCCCTAAAGTTTTGTTTTTAGCTCAGGCTCACCCCTTGAGGCAAAGTTGAGGGACTAATGTGCCAATTTTGCCTTAACAATATAACAAACTTTTCAGAACACGCAACAAAAGACAAGTGTATTTCTGAATACAAAACATGGGCTACTTGAATAATGTCACATTATTTCTTTGAATGTGACTTCATCACGTCATGGTCTCAGATACAACTCTTTGTATACAGATGAATGGGAAGCAGAGGAGTAAGAACATCCTGGAACAGAAAAGTAAAATATGCCTTTCAGAAAATCACTAGATAGTTACAAACACAGATGGCTATATATTCAATCCTAAGCAGTGGCGTACGGTTCTTGTTACAAGTGTTCATACCTAAATTCCTTTGATCGATCCATAATCACCATCCTTGTGATAGTAGGGCCAGTGAGATCAAAAGCATCAATCCCGCCGATAGACGTGACCGCAAACAGTAGACCATCCTTGTAGAGACAGTCTTCATAGCAGGCACTTGGTGGCAGCCAGGTCCAGCTACGATCCCCTGCCTTTGCAAACTATAGCTGACTGATTGGATTAAGGATCAAGACAACAATGGTGCTTCCATCGGAGGAATAATCATCAGAGAACACAAATGCCTTGACCTGGAGGGAGTCACGCAGTTCGTCGAGGGCTTGGATCAACGGGACAGAAATCTCCTCTTCTACAAAGTACTGCGAGAACTCGTACTTCTGAATCGCGGCTGAGTCATTAAAGATGGGCTTCACCTGCTCGATGGTGGTCTCGGATGGGAGCGCGACTTGCTCGCCGCACTACCGGAAACCGGCTGTTTGACGTGTGCCGGCGGCACACAGCAAAGGCCGTATTACACACGGCAAAGCCTTTGCCGTGTGCCGCACACGGCAAACGGCACACGGCAACCAGCGGCCGGCAAAGCCGGGCTTTGCCGTGGGCCGAATGTCGGGCACACGGCAAAGCCTTTGCCGTGTGCCACTGCGGCCCACGGCAAAGCCCGGCCCAACCTCACGGCCGTTAACGGCGACGGCGGCCTTTGCCGTGGGCCGTGACGGAAAGGCCCCAGCTTTGCCGTGTGCCCTGGGCCTGGCACACGGCAAAGCTTGGTCACTTTGCCGTGTGCCTGACCCTGGGCACATGGCAAAGCCCCAGTTCCAGGTGCCACGTATGGTCACTTTGCTGTGTGCCAAACCTGGCACACGGCAAAGTGACCATACATGGCCCTGTGTTTTTTACATTTCGACGTAAATGGGACCCCAAAACAACACAAAATCACCACATGCATTAATATATCACAATAACCATCACTATGCACATCACAGGCAGTTATAATCCACAAATGCATAAAAAGTGCATAAACCGACATAGTACGAGTCCATACAAGTCGACAAACAAGTCAAAATGCAAATTATGTCCTACAAGTCGAGCTGATACATCCAAGTCCACAAACAACTCACTCGGCCGGCGGTGGCGGCTGCGACGACTCTCCCGGGGCCCTAGGCACCCCAGGCGGTGGCGGTGGCGGCTGCACCCACTGTCCCGGCCCCATAGCCATCCACGGAGGCTGCGAAGGCTGCGACCACGGCCCCGGCGGCCCAGGCACCCACCCAGGCGGTAGAGGCCACATACAAGCTTGGGTCGGAGGGTACTGAGGCGACACTTCTCCCACTCCTGCAACTGGCCCCTCACACGATGCCGCCAATTGATTCTGCATATAGTTCGAAATTATTTCATGTGTTAAGCTATATCCTAAGTTCATAGTCATTGTACTACCCTAGGTCACTACTACACTCTATGTTGTCATTCTAATTGCTAGGTAAAATGAAAGTAGAGGCTCAAGTGACTTACAGGAGTATGTGAACCACCCCGTGGAGGTAAAGCTTGTGGGTTGTAAGCTGGCGGCGGTTTACCCATCTGCCGTCCCAGACCAGTGATGTACACCCAGGCATCATCTAGTCTCTTGCGTTCGGCCTCCTGCTGACGTGGAACCTCGTCCAACAAGCTTGCCTTCTCTGCGTCCCAATTCCTCTGCTGCTCCTCCTCCCGAGCTTTGAATCTTGCCTCCATTTGGGCCTGTAATATTTGATTAAATGTTAGAATACAAAACAAACATATGGAAAGATCAATGACGGTTGAAACAGAAATAACCTCGAGTGCCTCCATTTGGGTCGTGACTGCGTCTGGCTGTGTGCGTATGGCCGGGCTTGAGCTGGTGCTCTGAGCTCGAATCTAAGAGAGACTATGAGTGCTGATCCTGTCAACAAGGGGGTCAGCAACCCAGTAGTGGCCATGCTTCTTGCCTCCTCCCACCCTCATGACTACTTCTCCGTCAATGGGCTGGGTGACCGGATCGAAATCTGGCCCATGAACCTCCCTCGCCATCGCGCTGTAGTCACTGAGGCGGCTATGGACGGTCGGGTTGTTGTAGGCCTCGGGTGGATATTCCGAGTTAAAGGTGACGTCGGACGTCGCCTTGCCCTTATGGGCCAAAGCCCAAGCTTGGAGCTGGGAGCAAGGCTGGTCACCATGTGACCGCGACTGCGAAAATAAAGGCACGGTGATCAGAGATTATACAGAATTGTATGTTAGAATAAAGAATGGACACATTTACATACCCATTTCTTCGCGTACACGCCGAGGTGACGGTTGCCTTGATGATGTGCTGCACCTGGCATCAACAACCGACGCGCACGACAAGAGTTGTGGATCTCCACCCAACCCTCCGCGCACCACTTATCAACAATCAATCCCCAGCACTGCATATCCGCCGCGCACCACCGTGGAGGCACCTACACGTAATCAAAAACATGATATATAAGTATCGCATGGAGCACGCTTCATATCAGAAAAAGATAGTATTACTATTTACCCTCATGAATTGCTCCCGGCTCAGCCTCATGTTTCTTTCCTGCGGTTTCTTCACCACCACTCCTTCGTGTCGGCCCATATATGTCACGATGGCCTGGACGCGGGCCTCGTACATCATATCCGCCACCATCTTGGTGCATGCTATGTCAGCCGTCCGCATCGCGAGTGCCAAAACTCCCGGCTCGCATCGATAGAAATCCTGCACATAAACGTTTTGTTATTATTTGAAGAATGTCCAATGAATGTACTGTATTTAGAAAAGCAGTTCAGGACTTACCCAAAACTCGTTCAGGACCCGCTCCGCCTTGTTTCCCCATACCATGTCGTCCTGATCTGGTACATCGAGAACTTCGCGGTACTGGGCCCACGTCATTACCGGCAATCACCCGCGCACCAGGGTAGTGAAGCCTGACGAGGAGCCCCAAGATACCATTGGGCATGGGGTCGTGAACACCTGGGGTGATGACCTCGAAGTTCCTGAAAAAACAATTAAGACGAATGATTAGATTCAATTGTGATTTTCAAAAGAAAAC
The DNA here is from genome assembly GCA_033239725.1 of Echinochloa phyllopogon. NCBI lineage: Eukaryota > Viridiplantae > Streptophyta > Magnoliopsida > Poales > Poaceae > Echinochloa > Echinochloa phyllopogon. The sequence continues at coordinate 31,711,408 of BTCW01000008.1, read as the reverse complement.
GTGATCATAACTACAATAGTTACTTACCTGGGAGGGTCTGGTACAAGCATCGGTCGTCCCTCTAAAGGTATCGGCCGGTCCGGGAGCTTCGACGGTCCTCGCAGCCAAACAGTAGAGACTTGCACCTGCTCCACCTCCTCCACCTCCTTCTCGTCACCGAGGCATTCACCTCAGGTACATCGTCCTCCCCCGCCTCCTCCTCCTCCTCAACCGCCTCCTCGTGATGCTCCTCCTCCTCCCCCGCCTCCTCCTCCTCCTCCTCCACAAGAGGGGGTGACCTCCTACGAGGCACTCTCTTCCCCCTATTCCCCTTCCTCCGTCTAGCTGTGCCCGAGTCCTCAGCCTCAGCTGCTACAGCAGGAGGAGCCTCCTTCTTCCGCCGTCGAGTCGACCGGGAGGACGACTCACCACTGCCACCAGACTTCCCGAGTACTGAGGCGAGCGACCTCAGTACACCTCCGCCGCGCCCCACCATCTTCGATCAACCGCCTGAACTACTCCACAGTTTCATGTTTCAACAACTTTATATGATTGATTACCTTCCCTAAGTGGGTCAACATATCATGCTTTAGAAATTTATGCAAAAAACGCTGTTATTTCATGTGTTTTAATGATTATGACACGAAGTTCTTTTACAGCAAAAAAAATTAAAAATTATCAAACGGATCCGAAAAATAACCAAAATTTGGCACGAGGCAATCTAACATGTCTACTAAATATACAAATAGTGTTGAAGCCATATCCAAATTCAAACTTACATTTGCTTCGAAATGTGAAGATTGCTTGTCAACTCTCAATCTTCTCGTAGATGTTTGGATTTCTATGCAGCGTACAAGAAAACATTCACGAATGCTTCTCAACTTTGTACCACAGCCATTATGAATGAAATCATGGGTTGACGACAAATCTTGAGATTTACGGACTCCGTTTGCTTTTTTTATAATTTTAAAACAGTGCGTCCACACGTTCGCGACTATGATTTGTGGCCAAATTGCTTGAAATTTCTTCGCATTTCCTAGATACGGCTTCACATCGAGATGAACAACATGAATATCATTTTTCGTTCTACTATATTCCAAGATTCTAGACACTTGTAGTTCAAATTTTAATTATTTTCAAAAAATCCATCTAATGAAATAAAATAACCAAATATAGCAAAACAATCCAAAAAAACACCAAATTCAAACATAGAGTTGACCATTAAGTACGTATGTACCAGAAAACTTTAGGAAGGGAAAAAACAATTTTTTTAATAAATTTGCCGTGTGCGAGAAACAAACACATGGCAAAGTTTCTGTTTACCGTGTGCCCGCCGTGTGCTTTATTGTTGCCGTGGGCCGGCCTGGGCCGGCACACGGCGAAAGCCCACGGCAGGCAACGGCGGCCCACGTCGCGGACCTTTGTCGTGTGCCAACCGTGAGGCACATGGCAAAGACACCACTGTGCCGTGTGCCCCATTTTTGCCGTGTGTCAGGAGTCTAGGCACACGGCAAAGTCGTTCAAAGTCGTGTGCTTTATTGTTGCCGTGTGCCACGTGGCCGGCACACGGCAAACAATGTCTTTGCCGTGTGCCCGACATTTGGCACACGGCAAACGGCCTGGCACACGGCTTATAGCGGTTTTCCGGTAGTGCCGGTGATCGGATTGATCATGTGTAGCTCAGACCTCTTATCGGCGGTGACCAGCCAGCCATCGGAGGAGCCAATCAGATGCCGGCTATGGATCGGAGGCTCCAGCAGAGTTAGCCTGTAGACTCTCTTCTCCGCGAGGCTGTAGAGGCAGGCGACGTTGTCGGCGTCGGATTCCGAGGTGTACAGCAGGCATGGCGTCTGAGGCCACCTGTACATCCCAAGGCTGCACACGCTGGTGTATGCGGCATGCCATGAGGGGCACACCGAGCCTGCACGCAGCAGGTCAGGGATCTCCAGCAGGGCAAAGATGTCCATCAGGATGTCCACCGGCAGCTCCGGCGATTCACTGCCCACTAGTGGCACTATAGCAGGTATATCTACATGATCATCTCTGTGGAATCTCCTCAATAAACTGGTTGAAGGTGCAAAGATCTTGGGCAAAACTTGCACGACGTGACTGCAAAAACAGCGCAGATTTAGACTACCAAGGTTGGACTAATTCCACCAGAATAGGACACATGGGTCAAGAACGGGCCGAAACCAGAACAACCATGGGTCGGGGTATTACAAGCACCGGCGTCACCGATAGATCAAAGATCGAGCAGGGTTTCCACCCAAGTATCTACGCACGCGGTTACAAAGGAGAAGGTAGAAACATGGACATGGCTACCATCTCTGACACACCAGCTACTTACGGTGGCGAGGCGAAGAGCAGAAGGGAAGGGGCGGCGGGAGCTCAGAGCTCCATCAGGGGAAGGCCGCCCGGCCGCTGACCCAACGCTCGCCGGCCGCGCACCTGCTACAGCTGTGGCCATCGCCGCCGTGCACCTTGCGTCATCGCGGGTGACACGTGGGATGCATGCATGACCGTCGCCATTGCGGGCTCGCACACACGGTCAACGCGCGTGCCGCTGCCGTGGATGATTATCCATGTGTTATGTGAATGTTTATTGATGTAAAGCAGTACACACACTAAAACTGTCACCAGTTTCGAATGAATGGCCATATATCCATCCCCATTTCACCATTTCACGAGGTCACTTCTTTAGCATCCATGTGTTATGCATGCATCAGTACGTGCGTAGTATAATGAACAACTGTGCGCTTCAAATTTGGGCATTAGACAACGAGTTGGTGTGAACTGATCAACTATTCCGGATGACTATAACCGAATAAAGCACACCAATTATGTGAGAGAAGCAAATGTCCAAGCATAACTGACATGAATGCTTATATATACCCTCTGATGCGCTATCTTGACTTTCAACAAAAATAATGCATTGTCATTCCTTTTGAAAGATCCCTGAGAGAATGGCCGATACGTGCAGTTTTTGTGAGATAGTGGAGATAAACAAAGAATGCCAATGCGCGAAGGACTTTGAGCCCCATCCGTCTAGAGACCTATCTTGTATGTTTTACTTGTCGCCGCATCAAGACACCGCCGCCGCTGCCGCGTGCAACCGCGCCTCATGGCCTTCTTGCTTGGCGGACCGCGTTGGCGCGGCGAGCAGGTGACACTCCGGCAGCGTCGTGGGATTGTGGGAAGCTTCTGGACGATAGTTTGGACATTGCAGGAGGGAGGGGGCGGTGGTTCTTGGGCGCTACGGCAACGGCGGAGGTGGGGTCACTGCGTGAAAAACCGAGATTTGTAACGGGCGTAGATGGCCATAGGTAACGAGCAATGCGTCCGTTACCCTTACTCCGTTACTAGTAGTCGGTCAAAGGTAACGGGCAATTTGCCCGTTACGAACGACCAAAACCTGTAACCCGCACTTCACAATGACCGTTACCAATATAAGCAACCATTAACCCAAACTTGCGATTTTTGTGGGCCCACAGATCAATTTCGTAACGCGCACAGACAAACGACCGTTACCAAAACAATACATTTGTAACATGCTTTACTTAAGAACCGTAACGAAACCACAACACTTGTAACGGTCTTTACGTAACAACCGTTACTAAAACACAAACCTTGTAACGGGCTTGACTTAAGAACCGTTACGGTGGTGCATTGACCAGTCTTCTCTCCGGTCCCACCGGTCAGTACTTGTAACGGGCTTTACTTAACAATCGTTACGGTCTAGCATTGACCGGTCTCATTTCTCGACCCACGGGTCAGTGCGTGTAACGGGCATTCCTTAACAACCGTTACGGCAGTGCATTGACCAATCTCCTCTCTAGACCCACCAGTCAGACCCTATAACGGGCGTTACGTAACGGTTCTTACTTGATGCCCGTTACCTTTGTGTTCCATTGTAACGTTCTATAAATGTCCCCGTTACCTTTTGTTGTTCCACCACCACAGAATCTGTCCTGGTGCTGGCTGCATCCTGGAACCAGCCAGGATTTGACAGCCCCCAGGTTATTCACATCACATACAGATTGAGATACACATCACATACATATTGAGATACACATCACATATATACATAAGTACACATCAAGTTTGTATCTTATCATACACATGCAACAAGTTTCAAGTTGGATGAATCTTATCCCCTACTGGGATAAGCAGACTGATCATGTAAACTACAAGTTTAATTAGACCATAAACATCCTCAAGTTTCATTCAGGTCTACAAGTTTCAAGTAGTACCACCTGCTGGAACTTGATCACCTGGACCACCCTTAGTCTTTTTGGATTAATCGGTGCTTTGGTAAGCTTGAAATCCTGCATAATACAATTTTTAGGAGAATACAGGGTAAAAGTCGATCAGTTTCTAAAAATAAATGGAGGCTGAGCAGTATACTTACAAAAGCCCTTTTCAATGGGGTCATTTCAGAGATTACATCCATAACATACACCGCAACATAGAATCCACAGAGAAGGGACCCCGATGGCTGTTGAGGGTACTGAATGAATGTACCAAAATGACACAAGTTATGACTGATACCAAATATGTATGAAGTGAACAAGATAAAATAAACTTGATTTTCCATCTTACCTGAAAATCTGCCTTGTGCGTGAGTGTAGATAGTTTACTTAGCAGTATACTTACAGGTCCTAAATAAAATCAGCATGTACAACATATACACATAGAATTGATAGTTTACTTAGCATACTGGTTGGGGATAGGTACTAACCATGTTTAGACAGGCCGAAGAAATGAGATCCTATATCAAAGCAGCTCTGTTGTTCCTTCAATTGCTTCCTTGTGCGATGCTTATATACCAATGCTTATATACCAAAGCATCATTGAAGTGTACATTACATTAGCAGGTACATGAAAGAAGAGCACAAAGCAACAGTTAGTAAAATGCACTAGGATTATATGATTCTACACAAGATTAACATACTAAGAAGAACTAACAATTGTTGCAGTACATAGTCCAGAACAATTGATAGATAATTTGGAATTTAAACATGATAAAGGCATATTAACAAGGCAGATTAAATGCCTGATTGGTTGATGAACAAGCACTAAGAGCAAGCACTAGTATTATATGATTCTACACAAGATGAACATGCAGAACTAATGGAAAAAATGCAGAAGGAAAAAGATAACTTGGCAGCAGCCACATCAGGATCTATGTCCATGACATACAAATTGAGTTTCCTTTGAACAAATAAAAATAGGAAAGGAACAGCAGCCAGAGCAGGATCTGTATCCATGACATATAGATCGAGCCAAATCTGGTCAAGGTGAACGGAGCCTAAACAACAGCAAAGTAACAGGAAGATTGGTGCACCCAGCGTAGTAGACACAGCAGCATCAGATGCAGCAGCGCAGAGGAAGCAATCCTGCTTGCCGTCGTCGTTGCCAGAGGGGTGGATCCGCGTCGCCACGTTGCTTAAGGTGGCCAGGTCCGCGTCACCGTCGCAGGGCCGGGTCCCGGGTTCTTGGGCGGGGATGCCGCGCTGCCGGGGTGGATGCAGCCGCGCCGCGCCACGGCTAGGGTTTGGTGGTTTGGGAAGCCGCGCGCGCCGGGGTGGATGATGTCGCGCCGCCGCTAGGGTTTGGTGGTTGGGGATGCCGCGCGCGCCGGAGTGGATGCTGCCGGGGATGGATGCCGCCGCTAGGGTTTGGTGGAAATGACGCAGGGTCGGTGGGGGGAATGGCGCGGGTTCGGGGGGGGGGAATGGCGCTAGGGTTGGGTGGAAATGACGCGGGGTCGGGGGAAATATGCAAATTTTGGGCGCGGGAATGAGGCGCGGATGAAATTTTGACCATTGGATCTGCATCCAACGAAACAAAACTTCATTTGTAACGGGCACTTTGTAAAGCCCGTTACTGAAAGTGATGCAAATCAAGGCAACTATTTAGGCCGTTTGACTTTATTTTACCCCAAAGTTGACCGCTCGTACTATTCAAAGTTTTGCGCAAGTTATCATATTTTTTGTGGCCACTTGCTTTATTAATACAAAGTCTACAGAAATGACTTAAATTTGACTATATTTTCAAAAAAAAATTTGAATAAGACGAGCGGACAACGTTGGGGTCAAAAAAGTCAAACTCCCTACATTGTTGCGTAAGAGGGACTTAATGTATCGTATCGCTACATTTGCAACTTGTTGGGCCAAAGTGACATAGTAATGCAACTCATGTATGGTGGATGCACTTTACTCATAAAGTTTCATACAATTCATAAAGTTCATACTCCCTCCGTTCTAAAGTGTAGGCCGTTTGACTTTTTTTGATCCAAAGTTGACCGCTCGTACTATTCAAAGTTGTGCGCAAGTTATCATATTTTTTGTGGTGACTTGCTTTATTAATATAAAGTCAACATAAATGATTTAAATTTGAACATATTTTCATAAATTTTTTGAATAAGACGAGCGGTCAACGTTGGGGTCAAAAAAGTCAAACTCCATACATGTTTTGACTGACTCTGCTTCACACATATTCGTAACGGGCACATTTCTAAAGCCCGTTACTGAAATAGAATTCGTAACGGCATTTGACGGACTCTGCTTGTACATATGTAACGGGCACTTTCCCAATGTCCGTTACTTATATCAATTTGTAACGGTCACTGAGGCAACCCCCGTTACCGATGGGGATGGGTGACGGAGGAACGCCTCACCCATACTAAGCGTATATATGTGTTGACTCAAATCCCTAACTCGCAAAAATCTCCATTCTCCGCCCGTCGCCGCCACGCATCCCGCTGCCCGTCGCCGCCACGCATCCCGCGCACAACTCATGGCTCCAACGTAGCCAACATCGAGCTCGTCAGCGACACAAAGTGTGCACAAGCGACCGCATCTGCCACTGATTACCTGCAATGACTACGGACGGTACACCATTCGTGAGCTTGAGGTCAAGAAAGAAGACAGTGCGAATCTTGGGCGCATCTTCTACAAGTGCCCCGGCCGCAAGGTTCTGCTTCTAGTGCCCTGCTTCATATTCAGTGTCAGATTTGTTTGAATGACATCAAAAAATTGGGTTTGCCTTTGCAGAATGATGGCAGTAGTTGTGGCTTTTGGTATTGGGAGGAAGAGTACGTTGAAGTGCTGAACAAGATCAAGGTTGACAGTGCCACTGTGAGAGAAGACAAGCTGATGAACAAGATTAAGGAAACATAAGATGAAGCACTAGTATGGGTGTCTGATGTTAAAGCACTAGTATGCATTGGAAAGGAAATTGTAGTCCTTTTGAAGTGTTTTCTAGTAGTGTTTGTGTGTAGCCTGTTGTTGGCTGTATATGTTACCTTTCACTAGGTGAATGAAATGTATTGATCTATGATATGTTGGCTGCACAAATTTATGTCTGTTTCATTATCAGTAACGGGCACTTTGGGACAGATAGTGAAACAGAGTCTGAGACAGAGTATGAAATGCAAACTCAGTACAAATTGCACTTCTGATCATAAAATTCGGTTCAAAATTCCAGGACACATATATTACAAGTTCCATATATTACAAATTCCAGAACACATATATTACAAATTCCTTGATTTTTTCTTCCTTGATTTTTGGACATGGATTGTTTCCTGATGGTCGGTTCGCAAGTATGGTGTTGTATCAGCTGCCGAGAGTCGGGGCATGTGTGAAGTGTCAAAGGCCGGAATTTCGTCGAACTGATTGTATTCCTCCTCAACAACAACATTTTCAACCCCTACAACCCTCTTTTTTCCAGGCATAACCACGTGTCAGTTCTTCTTTGCCAGGTTGGGTACGTAGAACACTTGCTAAACATTCTTAGCAAAGACAAACGGTTCGTCTTTGTAGCCAGAGGACCGTAGATCAACACTGAAAAACCCATATGTGTCCTTGGTCACACCTCTGTTCCCATTGACCCACCGGCACCGAAACAAGGCTACCTTGAACCCTACATAGTCAAGCTCTCAGATCTCCTCGATTTAACCATAATATGTGCATGTTTCCTTGTTCAAGCCCCAGCCTTTGCACATTTGTGCGGGTAAGGTTTGGGCGCTATTACAACCCTTCCCCAGACCCCGCACGGTGCGGGAAGCCTACGGCACTGGGTACGCCCTTTATGTGCATGTCTCCTTGTGGTTGTCGACGGCATCTATACGCACACCACTGTTTTGATATATGCTCTTGCCATCCTGGGCCGTGGTGTAGAACGTGTAACCATTGATATCATATGCTTGGTATGTTGTAATAGTGAATAATGGCCCCGCTCCTAGTTTTGTTATCAGTTCACTAGTTATAGCAGGGTTGGCATTATGGACATGATCTCGGAACCAAGTGTTAAACCCTTGCATGTGCTTCTTTGCAACCCAATTCTCACTACGGTTAGGATTAGCTTCACGTAGGTGTTGCATGTGCTCATTTACAAATGGTGTAACTGCTGAGGTGTGTTGTAGCACGGTGAAATGAGCCTTGGAGAAGGAATCTTGATCCAGAGTGATTGACTTTTTGCCCAATGTCCCAACACCTGCAAGCCTACCTTCATGCCGTGAACGAGGCACACCCATGGGCTTTTGAGGGTCCATATAACCCATGACCCACTCCACTGCTTCGATGGTACTGTAGCCACGAACCATGGCTCCCTCCGGAAATGTCCGGTTATGTACCAATGATTTGAGGAAGCGATAGAACCTCTCATATGGAAACGTCTGATGAAGATAAGACGACCCAAGGTAGAAGATCCCCTTTGCAAGATGTGCTGTTAGATAGACCATGAGATCAAAGAATGATGATGGGAAAGTAGCTTCAAGCATGTATAGGGTCTCGTAATGCCTTTTCTCTATCTCAACAAGTGCAACCTCATCAATCACCTTCTGTTCTATTGCATTGAAGAAAAAGCACAAGCTCCTGACAGCCTCGTGAACCTTTACTGTCTTGATGCCTCTAAGTGCAACAGGAAGATTTGCTGTCATCAACACATGACAATCATGACATTTCATCAGGTTGAAATTCATTTTCATGTCCTTCACCGACACTAGCCTCTTGAAGTTGGATGAGTAGCCCGAAGGTACTTTCAAACCATGAAAAAACTCACAGAATTGTTTTCTCTCCGCCTTAGACAATGTGGTTGTAGCTACGGGAAGGTCCGTCCCCGTGTCAGTTTGCTTTGCATAGAGCTCCGGCCTAATGCCCATCTCTTTAAGATCCTCCTTTGCATTTTCGTGATCTTTTCCCTTCCCCTTCTATTGTAACAGTGTTCCACACATGCTCTCACACACGTTCTTCTTGACATGCATGTTGTCAATTGAATGACGCACATCCAACACCTCCCAATACTGTAGCTCCCATAGTATTGACTTTTTGTTCCATATCCCTTGCACATTTTCTTCTTCGCCATCTCTCTTCTTTCTCTTGCCCAGGATGGTCTTCTTTGGTAACTCCTCGATAGTTTTGATGCCTTGGACTTGCAAGTGGATCTCCATTCCGGAAACATGCGTAGGCGCCGTTCGATTCTCCTTTTCTCCATTAAACTGACAATCCATGGCCTGGTATGCATGTATCTTGGGGAGGAAATGATGGTGACCAATAAATACGAATTTCTTCGAGTGCGTGAGCCACAAAGAGCATGTTTCATCTAAGCAATGAGGGCAAGCTTCGCCTTTCCTTTTACTCTGCCCGGAGAGGTTGCGGTGGGCTGGATTGTCGTTTATGGTGGTGAATAACATGACATGCAACGTGAAGTACTCACGCTTGAACTCATCCCAAACATCTGGCACACCAGGCCACCAAAGTTTCTTCAGGTCGTCAACCAATGCCCTCAGGTACACATCAATACGGTCACCGGGTTGCTTTGGCCCGGAGACCAAGATTGACAACATCAGGTACTTCTGTTTCTTGCATAGCCAAGGTGGAAGGTTCAGCACTGACAGCACAACAGGCCAGGTGCTATGCGTTGAACTTTGGTTACCAAATGGGTTCACGCCGTCGGTGCTCATAGCGAACCGGATGTTCCTGCAATCGTTGGCAAACCAACCATAGTGGGCATCAATGTTACCCCACTGTGCCGCATCTGCGAGGTGCCTCATCTTGCCATCTCCCTTGTTTTTTCGCCCTTCGCTATGCCAACGTAAGAGTTGGGCCTCCTTTGGTGTGGCAAACATGCGTCTCAAGCGGGAAATAATGGGGAAATACCATGCCACCCTCACAGGACCCCCTCGGTTACCCTTCCTGCCCTTCCTGCCTCTGATCTGCACGGGCACATTGCCATCATCGGCATCATCGTCTCCACCATCGTTTTTCCTCTTGTACCGATCGTACCCACACTTCGGGCACTTGTCAAGGTCCTCATATTCTCCCCGAAACAACACACAGCTGTTCTTACATGCATGGATTTTCTCAACCTCTAGACCCAAAGGACAAATTATCTTTTTGGCCTCGTAGACAGACCCAGCCACTTGGTTTCCCTCTGGTAGCATGTCTTTTAAAAGATTCAATAGTTCTTTGAAACTTCTGTCGGTCCAACCATGGCCTGCCTTAAGCTGTAGAAGTTTGAGATCTCAAGAAAGGCGAGAGTACTTCTGACAACCAGGGTAGAGGGGTTTCTTTGAATCTTCGACAAATTGTTTCATCCTCGCTAATTCAGAAGTTGAGTACACGCCTTGAAACTCAACGTCTCTCAACATTTGATCAACATTGTTTACTTGAGGCAGCACATCATCATCGAAGCCCGTAACTTCCTGGTCAATCATATCCTCAGGCAGCATCACATCGGGTGAGAATGCTTCATCTTCCTCAGAGTTATTTCCGCATCCTCCCCCCTGCAATAATAATGTGAAATCAAAGAGTTAAGACATTCCGCTCTACCCTGGAACAACGAGAAATCAATGAGTTAGTTAAGGCATTATGCACTCATGCATTTCACCTTCATTAAGACCACTTTGAGCATCATGCCGCGCTTCACCTTCATTAAGACGACCTTGAGCATCATGTCGCGCTTCACCTTCATTAAGAGCTCCTTCTTCGCCTTCATTAAGGCCTTCCTCACCATGCTTGTTCCAACACGTGTAATTCTTTGTGAATCCACGTGTGACTAGATGATATAAAAGGTTATCCGTTTGTGCGAACTTTTTTTGGTCGGCACAATCAACACATGGGCACCACATTGTAGTCACACCCCGGTTTCTCATGTACGCCGCCGCTTGACCAAGAAACCCTTTAACCTGTGTTACGAACAGCCCCAAATCTCGAGGTGGTATATACATCCAAGCCCGATCAGCCGCCATCATCTACACAACTTCGATTAAAATAGATGTTTTTTAATTAAAAATTACATATTTCATATCAAAATATATCACGATGATGATCGAGCTAGGAATTACGACGGAGGACGACGAGTGGGCCAAAATCCATACCGGCGAGTTGCGGAGGACGGGGCGCGCGGGCTGCCGGCCGGCGCGCCGGCATCGCGGAGCTGCTAGCTAGCTAGCGGCCGGCCGGGCGGCAAGCAGGCGCGGTCGCGCGGTCGCCCGCGCGGCGATGACGAGTCGAAGAGCGGGAAGAGAGAACGGGCGGGCGCCAGGACGGCGGTGGAGTGGACGTCGCCCGCCGCCGGCTGCTGCTCTGCGCCGACAGCAGCAGCGGAGTAGAAGACGACACACTGTAGCTACCGTAGTTATGCAAATAATAATTGAGCTCCGACACTAGTAACGGGCGTTAACTGGCCAAACCTAACATCGTTACCACTAGTCAAAGATACGTAACGGGCTTTAAGTTCCTAATACAACTACCGTTACTACTAGTCCCAGCTTGTAACAGACATTAAGCGACCATTACGGATGGTATTATTATTAGTAACGGTTGTGTGTAATGTCCGTTACAAGGAATACTAGTAACGGTCGCGAACAACGACCGTTACCGGAAATCATTATTAGTAACGGGCGTTGTTGTGCAGGGGCTGGGCCCAGTCCTGACACGCTTATTGGTAACAGTCGTTGTTTCCGCCCATTACTAATGTCGCACCTTGTAACAAGCTTCGTGAGTCCGTTACCAATCCCGCGTTACCTATTTGAGGTTTTCACGTAGTGTGAGCGAGAGCAAAGGCAGATTAATCAGATGATCGCAAGATTTAGCTTCCTGGTCACAAGGTGGGCGTGTGCCGTGTGTGAGAGCAACTTCAACAGCCTAGCTAAATGTCTTTTTTCGATAAAAAAAAGAAAACACCGGTAAAAACCCGATCCAACCGGCTCTCCTTTTTCCTTGCTACTCTATCCGCTAGCCATCCCTTCCTCTTCCCTCGGCATTTTGCGTTGGGCCTCGCCCTCGCCCTCCCCCCCCCCCGACCCCCCGAGCGGATTTGTCCTCCCACAACCAAAATTAATATGGATAGTGTTATGGTGAGTCTGTTTGTTACCACATAGTTTTACTTTTACGAGGTTTTCTATTTTTTTAAGTACTCTAAAACTCTAGATTTTGCTAGGATTATACCTAGGCTATAGGAGTTGCTCTTATAGCATCAACTTCTACATCTTGCGCAGCGGAAGTGTGGCGGAGCAGTTAACTAGGGCCGGACAAAATGCTCGAAGCTCGGATCACAGCCGGCTCGACTCGGCTCGGCTCGGTGCATATTTCTAACGAGCCGAGCAAGAGTTTTTGCTCGTTAGTATAATGATCGAGTTCGAGCCGGCTCGCGAGCTGCTCGCGAGCCAAACGAGTTAGAGTTACAAGGTTTAATAGACTAATGAGCAAATTAGTAACTAATAATATATATATATATATAGTATATGTATAGTTTTAGATGATGTTATGGTTATATTCTATTATTATACTATGATAGAGTAGATCTTAGAGATATTAAGACCATATAAATACTATAATTTTTTACATTATTTTTATTATTGTTGCAATTTTAAATTTAACTTTAGCTCGAGCTTAACGAGCCAGCTCGTGAGCTTAATGAGCCGAGCCGGGCCAAGATTTTTGCTCGTTTCCTTAACGAGCCGAGCCGAGCCGAGCTGACTCGTTTGGCTAACGAGCTTGAACGAGACGAGCTGGCTCGACATCCACCCCTACAGTTAACATATAAGGCAGGGGGCAGCCCTCACCTATCAAGCTAGTCTTTTGGTTGTGGCTTTGGTGGTCCTGGGCTTGATGGAGCACCGGCTCGTGGGTATAGCGAGGCGGGCTGGAATCCGGTGCGCACTCTAACAACCGATATTAGGGGCAATTATCGGGAAATCTAGTACATCTCCGGGGTCATGTGGTGACGGCAAAGCACGTGAATGTCCTCGGAGAGTCAAACTGGTGTTGTGACTGGAAAGTTTGAGTCAAGCTTGGGATAACGTCTTTCAGGAGATCACATAGGTTATGTGATAAAAAAGTTTGGCCCGATATGTGATGGAGGATATTGTTAGATTTAGTCCCACATCGAAAATTAGTAGTGGGAGAGCACAACATATAAAGTGGTGGCAGCCCTCACCTATCAGATTAATCTTTTGGGTTGAATTAGACTAGGCGGGGGCAAGGCCCTTACGTTGTGCCCGACGACAATGGCACAAATGATAGCATGTAAACAAAGTGAGTTGTTATAACCCTATGGTTCATGAAATCCATATCACCAAAAATCTTAGTGACATTAAATGAGATGACTCTCGAGAGTGCTAACGTGTAGCAATATACCTACCCTACCGATGTAGAAACCTCGTGGCAGTTGCTACAAAAAAATGACAAGTAAGCAGCCTAAAATTAGCATATTCACGTGTGTGTGTGTGAAAAATGTCAAGTAAGCAAACCTCGTGGCAATTGTTAGAAAAAAATGCCAAGTAACCAACCTAAATTTAGCATATTCATGTGTGTGTGTTGGGGGGTGTGGGGGGGGGGGGGGGGTCCCTTTGGATTATCCTTGTGTTATGTGGAAAAAATGCCAAGTAAGCAGCCTAAATTTAGCATATTCATGTGTGTGTGTGTTGGGGGTCCCTTTGGATTATCCTTGTGTTATGTGGATGTTTACTGATGTGAAGCAATACACACTCTAAAACGAGCAGCAGTTTCGAATGAATGCCCATGTATCCATCCCCAGCAATACCCACTCTAAAACGGGCAGCAGTTTCGAATGAATGCCCATGTATGCATCCCCATTTCATGAGGTCACTTTTGTAGCATCCATGTGTTCTGCATGCATCTGTGTGAAGTATAATGAACAATTGAACACTTCAAATTTGGGCACCAGGCAAAGGGTTGGTGTGAACTGATGATCTCTATTCCGGATGACTATAACTGAATAAACCACACTAATTAAGCAAGAGAAGCAGATGTCTGAGCATAACTGACGTGAATGCTTTATAAATACCCTCTGATCCGCTATCTTGCCATGTTTCAACAAAAAGAATGCATGGTCATTCCTTTTGAAAGATCCCTGATCGAGAGAATGCATGCATGGCCGATACGTGTAATTTCGTGAGATAGTGGATATAAACAAAGAATGCCAATACACAGAGGACTTTGAGCCCCATCCCACTAGAGACCTATCATCTCTGCTCAGTTACTCTGTTCTGCGACTTTGACCTATCATGCAGTTTGTTGTGTTGGTCAAGTTCGTGTTACCACCGAAAAGATTTGGACTTTCGAGTCAACTAAGTCCGACTCCACGCTGACTTGGAGTCCGGGCTCCCCTGCGCTGCAACACGATTTCAGCTCCGATTCCGCAGACACTGGAACTGACAACCGGCACGTATCGCAGGCTGGCCCGGCACCGGCAGAGTCGAGCCGCCGGTGGTTGAGTCGATGAATGTCAAGCAAACGCAGCGGCTGCTCAACTGCTCAAGAGAAGCTCAACGGTGGGTGCAGCCCTCACCTATCATACTAGTATTTTAGGTTAGGTTAGGCCTAAACCTTAATTAGGTGTGGCTCTAATGGACCTAGACTTGTTGGGGCGCCGGCTCGTGGATATTAGTGGACCAGGCCAGAATCTGCTGTGTACTCTGACAGTATGTTACAGGTCCAGTGCCATCACGTGAAGGCGAGAATTTTGAATCTCGTGAGAGTGCTAACGCGTAGCAACATACGTACCTACAAATGTGGAAACCTCATGGCAGTTGCACAACTTATTCATGTGTGTGTGGGTGGGGCGGTACCTTTGGATTATCCATGTATTCTGTGGATGTTTAATGATGTGAAGCAATACACACACTAAAACTGGCAGCAGTTTTAAATGAATGGCCATGCATGTATCCATCCCCATTTCACGAGGTTACTTTTGTAGCACTCATGTGTTCTGCATACATCAGTGTAAAGTATAATGAACAATTGAACACTTTAAATTTGGGCATCAGGAAAAGAGTTGGTGTAAACTAATCCGCTGTTCCGGATGACTATAACTGAATAAAGCACACCAATTAAGCAAAGCAAAAATTGGATTATGGCTTGTTTCAAGTAATGCATGGTCATTCCTTTTGAAAGAACTGATAGAGAGAATGCATGCAAGGCCGATACGTGCAGTTTCGTGAGATAGTGGAGATAACCAAAGAATGCCAATGCGAAGAGGACTGCTGCACATACCCATCATCACCAATCAAGACGGGTTCTTTCTCGCTCGAGAGATGAATCAGCTGCCTCCATGGGGGACGAGTGCTTGCAAGTTGTAATCTCTATGATGCCAAGAGCAGCCTCCTCCCTTTGTACTTATGAATCAGCAACCCGACCAGAAGTGGAATCCGAGTCCGGAATTCATTTGGAAACGCGGACTCACCATGAAGTCAACCAAAAATTTGCACCGGCAGCAGGACAAGCTAAGAGTCCAAGGTAAGTGTTCCGAACTCCAACCAACTCCGAAGTACTCCAGCTACGGGCGGCGGCGGGTGGTAGGACGAAGTAACTGGCCGCGGAGGCGGCTACGGTAGTGGAATCTAATATAGCGGGCGTGTTTTTGCCTTGATACAAAAATAGTATATTGGACTTTTAAATAGTATTTTTATGAGTATTTCAACAATATATATCTTGTATCCATAATTACATAATAATGTAAAAACGTTTTTACAAAATGACTTGTATCAAATCCTTTATATACTTCATATAGGTAGTGCTTTCAAGCACTATTGCAGGGACCCTCGTACATGGCGGCGTAAAATCTCATTCGGGTCAGTACCATCGAGCAGATGCAAATGTGGGCCTCATTCGTGCCGGTGTCAAAATTGACACAAATAACTTCACTATTCTAGTCGGTTTATTAAGCATATGTACATTTGAGCTTACTTTTCCTACCAGACCATTTAAGCGCCGGTGCATATGGATTTACTATTGCTACCGGTGTTTCTTTGTGACGTTATGTTACTTGGTTCTAAAGGTACCAGTTATTGATTAGCCCGTTACTTCTGTATTAACTATCAAGGTGGGTTTCGCAAAAAAAAAAAAACTATCAAGGTGGAACAAAAATCCATATGTACCGATGAGTATACTGTCAAGGTGGAACGAAAAAATAATTAGCCATTAATCGTGTCCAATCACATCCACAAGTAAATGTTGACAGCCATTAACGCTCACATCCGACCATCAACTTCACTATAAAGATAATAGAGAACCATAGCCACAGGGTTCAATTCTAAGCAATGTAGCTAGTTTTGGTGACTATGTGTATGCAGGGTCCCATTGGGCAAACATGAGCTGAATCAAGGGCAAAACCCTGTCGGCCAACATGTCACGGTCCCCATTCTGGCCAATCTTTGCCCAGTCACAAGAAGCACACTTCCACATCATCATGGACGTTGATTCAACCTCGGTTCAATCCAAGAAAGAAGAACAATCCATGTGCATCATCCACAAATTGGAGGGGCCACAACCAGAGCTAAACGCACCCAAGTCGAGCCAACCCAGTTCATACCTAAGCCTAGGGGCCACCAGGTAGTGGCTGGCAAAAGGTGGGACCAAACGGTGTCAGGTTGTCGTCGCCCGACGCCCCCGGTCGACCAATGCCATCCTGAGGCGATGGTCCGCACCTATCTTTCGTGTGCGCATTCCCACCGCCGTCTAGGATGTATTGAAATTGTGCATTGGTCAAGGCAGTGCATCCTAGAGTCGGGCGACGCTCCCGATCAGCCGAACTAGGATGGGGTCTACAACCTCCAACTACCTCGTGAATCACCATACGAACCTCTCTAGCCTACTTAAGGTTAAGGTTGGGCTATTTGAGATCATCGAGCAGTTCACTACACTCCAAGGCGAAGTCCTACTCTTTTAGAGATAGAAATAGGGAGAGAATCTAGGGGAGTACCAGCCTGTCGGCAACCCCTCCCCCCCCCCCAATCTTGTACCTTGTCGGATACGATCTTCGTATAAGTGAGTATCTGACATTCTTTAGTAATTGATCCTCGGTTGAAGCAAGTAGTTATGTTTATTTCACTTGCGGGTTCATTGCTCACTTATTCCTAAGTGAGTGCTTTAGTCTTTGTACAAGGCTAAGGTAGTGATTAAAAGCATAGACGTGGTGTCTAACCTTGCCATCATTACCATTGTTTGCCTCATTCCATACGAATTTGCAGTGGTAAACAATAGGTGGTGACAGTCATATTTGTCTTTATAATCCACCACGTTCGGGTTCAGTCTAAATCTACAGGCCGGTGCATACCTAGTTGACTAGGATAACCTAGTGCCCGAAGTAAGTGTTTAAGGACAATCTTGCTTGTAACCAGCTTCAACATGTCGAGTTCTCTCTACCCAGCCTACCTAAGTTCTCAATCGATTGCTATAGGAAGAGTCTAATTCTTAGATAGTACACACATGTTCCTCGAGGAAATCGATACCTGGAATACTTCCGGTGAAAGCTACTATGACAGTCGTGTGCTTGCGGTTTATTATGTTTGCCACTGCTAGGCCAACAATAAACATGCATTGTTATAAAGGAATTGCACACACAACATATGCATATTCAAAGAAATAAGCATTGTACATGCTAGACATTCATAACAAACATATATTACCGACATCATTATTTTGGACATGATAAAAGCTCAACATAACTAGAATAGCAGTTGCACAAGCATATAAACATGAATGCAGTTCCACAAGAACTTAAACATGACCACAAGTTGCACAATAACATAAACGTAAACATGGATAGCGGTTTCACAAGAACATACATGAACTTTAAACAAACTTAACATTAGTAGTTCATCATCCTAGCTAGCGGAAAATGGCAATGAAATTCATCATCCTAGTAAGGGGAACATGGCAAAGCACAATGATAAAGCCTAACTGGGCAAAAGGGCAATCCATTCATGACATATCTGGAGCTTACTTCACCAGAGTAGATCAGGGAGGCGGCACCAGCCACACCTCCGTCCTCCGCACAAAGTGACCAAGGTCATGGTTGATGGAGATGCAATAGCAGTTTGATGTAAGGTCCCGCTCCAAATTGGCATGAGCTTGGGCCTTCGCTGCATCAGATCCTGCCTCCGCAGAGGCATCAGCCTCAACCTTAGGTATGGAAGCTAGCGTCTTCTGCGTCTAGACCGTGGATCAGGTCATGCCATCCATAGATCTTGCCGCTGCCGCCACCAAGGTACTGAAGATGACCTCCTTCACCTCCACTGCAACCACTGCTTGGGCCACAGTCTCCACAAGGTGGAGCATCATGGCCTTCATGATCGCAGCAGCTTAGGGCGCCAAGGTGGTGCTCGAGCAAATCTAGAGGGCGAGCGAGGAAGGGCGAGGGGAAGAGGACTAAGCGGGGGGGTGGGGATAGAATGGAAGGGTGAGGCAAATAGGGCAAGCAGGGGTGGGCGAGGCAAGGAGGTTGAGAAGGAGAGGGTAAGGAGATAGGTGGCGGAGGAGTGCAAACCAAAAAGATTAGGGTTTGGGTTACTCGATTGGGCCGACTGTTGGCAGTCGTTATGGCATGACATCGACCACCAATTCTCAGGAATAAACGAGTACATATGGCTCATTTCTTGTAGATTAATTTAATACTAATAAAGCTCCACGAGTTTTGGTGAATGTTGGCACTTCTTACGATCCAATATCAGAATTGAGAATCCTGGTACTGGGGTAAGGAATGTTTCGGTGGTTTTCCTTATGGCTTAGTAAAATATATAAATATTCTGCAAGTGCACAGAATCACCGCTGTAGCACTTCACCTGGGAGTATCCCGAGGTATCGTAATTTATATTTCCGCAGTGAAGCTTTGGCAAGAATACTAGCAAACAGATATTCGAGACTATCAGAGAAGGGTACTCGACTAGACAAGACAGGGGATAACGGTATTGGATAGGAGTGGATATACCGCAACACACAGCTCAAGGGATACTCAGGTAAGGGAGAGAAAAGATAGATAGCTAGGAGGACAACGAGAAGAGATAGAGGACTCCTGGATACTTTATCTGTTTAAGTCACTCAAGCTCAGAGATACAGTGGCTAAAGAGCCAGCACTAGAAGGTCTGGGTTAACTCTAATGTCTTAGCATCGGGACAAAGGAACGTATGACACGCACAAAGGGATGAGAAGGGGTGCCACCAACTCCTAACTAGGGAATCCTACAGGCCAAGCCGGACGTGATGGACTACGAAGACCGGTAGGGCTGTCACCACCTAACGGCTACCACCTCCGTGGACTCAGGGGCAAATTAAGGCCACTGGCTAGTCTAGGAACCACTCCTACACTAGTCAACAACTACTTACTCTGCTAGCAAGAGCAAGCAACCTTGTCGATACTCTTGGTGACAATTCACCTCCAGTATCAAGCAAGATCGAAGAACTAACTAAGACAAAGACTTAAACAAGATCTAGAAGCACTAGAACTAGAACCGACTATAGTCTAAACAAGATATGATGCAACTAGAATAAAGTAGAAGCAAACTATAAATGACAAAGGCAAAGAGATAAAGATAACTATATTGATAACTCAAGTCTTACAAAAGGAAAAGGAAAAGATACAAGAGCTTATACCAGAGCTTCTGAAGACGACTCCGGAACCTCCGAGGCAAAACTCGACTCAACTCTAACTCCCAACTAAACTATCCTAACTCTACTAGAATGAAAGTGGAAATGAGCTCCTTGGCTTGGTGTGTGTTACAAGTGAAGTGTGATGTCCTATTTATAGTGCTCCAAGGCAATTTAGGTAGGGTAACGGCCAAGGGAGCCAGGGGGTACCCCCTGGGACTTCAGGCGAGGGACGGCGGTTCGGCCAAACCGACCTGTTCGGCCGAACCGTCCATCCTGCCGACCTTGCATCCAAGGGCTGTGCCTTGCTCCCTTGGGTCGGTGGTGCAGTGGGGGTGGTTCGGCCGAATGGGCCTGTTCGGCTGAACGGGCCTGGAGGCCCAGGCCTGCCCCCCTGCACCGTCTCTGCTGCTGGACCTCACTGGGCTGCCTTCTGGTGGTTGTCTTCGTGATGTGTGGGCCCAGGTTGACGTGGCGGTGCTCCGGGATGAGTTGGCGGTCGTCCACGTGTCGTACATCGTGTTTGCTTGGTCATCGTTGACGTGAACGGCTCCCGGTGACTCGTACGGCTAAGGGGGTAACCGGCCGAATCGTGTCGTTCCGCCGAATCGGTCAATTCCGACCCCTATAGCACGTATTTGTTGTAGTTGTACCTGCACAAGTGACACTCACCAAAACTCGTGGAACTTTATTAGAAATGAAACCTATGTACATGGAATGTTGCATAAAGCCTCATTTATTCCCGAGTATTGGTGGTCGGATTTGGGTTCTAACGACCGCCAACAGTGAACATGTGACGTGCAGGTATATAACTTAACAAACATGGACTAAAGAGGGCAAAAAGGCCAATCTGGCCAAACACCCTAGTTCGGCCGAACTGTCCCCCTTATCCATTCCAACGTTGTACAATTTCGTGTAAAGGAAACACAACCACGGAAGATCCAGAACATTGGTTCCAAGTCAGCACGATCGAACGAAGGCAGAAAGAAGTAACACAGGTCGTTGACGTCATCAATTCGGGGCAAACAAACACAACCACACCGAACCCAGCTGAGGGTGGGAAATCTTAGACATCCCTGGATCAATGACGGTGAATCGAAGGGCAGTTGAGGTAGCAGGAGAATACGGTCGAACCGACCACTTCGGCTGAAGTTATCCATGTGCAGACATGGCAATTACACATGCAACTGCCATCAGGAAGCAATCTGGAGCATCAGACGAAGAGGCGGTGGAGATCATGTGGTTCGGCCGAACCAGGCACCTCCGTTGAATTGGTCCAAGGTGCCTTGGCCATTGCATTTCCTCCCCTCCAACTTCAGCCTATAAATAGAGTTTCCCTCCCGCCATTCCAACACACACCAAGCTAAGGAGCTCTCTAGTTCACTCTCTTTAGTAGAGTTAGGATAGTTTGGTTGGGAGTTAGAGTTGAGTCAAGCTCGGGCTCAGAGCTCGAGGTTCCAGAGTCATCTTCAGAATCTCTGGTATTAGCTCTTGTATCATTTCCTTTTCCTTTTATAAGACTTTGAGTTATTAATACATTATCTTTATTTTATCTTTCGAGTCATTATATTCAACATCTACTTTATTCTAGTTGCGATATATCTTGTTTATATAGTAGTTGTATTCCTAGATCTAGAAGTTCTTACTTAGCTCTTTGTCTCAGCTGGTCTTTTTGATCATAGTCAATTGTTTGGGTTAATTTTTACCTGGGTGTTGGCAAGGTTGCTTGCTCTTTCTAGGGGAGTAAGTAGAACCTGACTAGAGTGCACCCAATTCAAGGTATAGGTGTGGTGCCTATACTTGAGGGTGACCTTCGAGTGCACCCAATTCAACGGATAGTTGTGGTAGCCACTAGGTGGTCACAGCCCTATGGGCCTATGTATTCCACCACGTTAGTCTTGGTCTAGTAGAACTGTCCCGCTCCCCGGGGGAGGATTGGAGTTCCCCTTCTCATCCCTTTCCATGAGCTTGCAAGTCCCCTGTTCCAACGTTGAGACAATAAAGTTAGACTTGAACCATAGACGTTGTTCTCCAGATGTTGTATCTCTTTGCTTGAGTGACCCGAATAGATAAACTACATAGGAATCTTAGCTCTTCTCGTTGTTCTTCCAACTAGCTAGTCCGCTCTCTCTCTTTTTATCTGAGTTACCTATGTCTTGTCGGTAGTGTGCTTCTCTGTGATATCATTCGAATACATGTTTACTAGTCATCTTGACATAGTGCTTTCCGGTGGAAAATATAAATTACGATACTCTAGAATACTCCTGGGTGAAATACTAGAACGGTAATTATGTGGGCTTGCATAATATTAACATATTTTATTGAGCCATAAGAAAAACCAACCAAACACTTCTAGCGTCATTACCGAAAACAAATACTAATAGCGATGATAAGATGTGCCAACACCGGCCCCATATATGGACATACAATATTCTAACCGGTCCAATATTCAACCCCTTAGAATGTGTAGACTATTCTAATTGGCGTAATATAACACTGGTTAGAATATTGTTTGTAGTTTTAGAAAAACAAAACCAAACCAAACATTGCATGCAAATAAACAAAAACCAAACCCACTACATTGTAGGAAAATAAACAAAAACCAAAACAAACACAATGCAGGCAAATAACTTAAATTATTCTCAAACATGAAGTTAAAAGTACTAAAATAATTGTTCATTACACTTCCACTAGGGGTGGATGTCAAGCCAGCTCGGCTCATTTTGGCTCGGCTCGTTCGAGCTCGTTAGCCAAACGAGCCAGCTCGGCTCGGCTCGTTAAGGAAACGAGTAAAAATCCTAGCTCGGCTCGGCTCATTAAGCTCACGAGGTGGCTCGTTAAGCTCGTTGAGCTAGAGTTAAATTTAAAATTACCACAATAATATATATAATATAAAAAATTATAGTATTTATATAGTCTTAATATCTCTAAATTCTACTCTACCATACTATAATAATAGAATATAACCATAACATCATCTATAACTACGCATATAGTATACATATATTATTATTAATTAATAATTTGCTCATTAGTCTATTAAACCTTCTAGCTCGTTTGGCTCGCGATCAGCTCGCGAGCCGGCTCGAACTCGCTCGTTATACTAACGAGCAAAAATTCTTGCTCGGCTCGTTAGGAATATGCACCGAGCCGAGCCGAGTCGAGCCGAGCCGGCTGCGATCCGAGCGAGCTAACGAGTTTCGAGCATTTTGTTCAGCCCTAACTTCCACATCCACGGGCACACACATAAAACATACCCTTCTCGGAAAAGGAAGTTTGGAATACTATAAAAAATATGCCATCATATAAGGCCCCAGGACCATATGGGTTCACTGGGAGATTTTATTACACTTGTTGGGCAGCGATTAAAGAAAATTTAAGGGCTACCTTGCATTCTATTTGGGGCAAGAACTTCGGAAATTTATGGTGAATTCTGCCCATATCACATTAATTCCAAAAAAAGACAGACACCACCTGGCGAAGGACGCCCATATCACATTAGTACACAACTTCCCTTGCCAATAAAATGCTTGCCAACAGATTGGCTGGCCACTTGGACCGAATGGTTTCCCTTCCCCCAATCAAAGCGTGTTTATCAATGCAAAAGGCACTTCGTACAGGAAAATTTTGTGTTGGTCCAGCAAACTGTGAGATTTTTGCACTCTCAAAAGCAGACACAGATTCTACTCAAATTGGACATTGTGAAGGCCTTCGACTTGGTGTCTTGGGCTTTTCTCCTAGAGGTGCTTGGGAAACTTGGTTTTGGCTCACGTTGAAGGGACCTTCTGAGGGTCTGTTGGCCTCTTCTTCTACTGAGATCCTCCTCAACGGCATCCCAGGAGAGTTCATTCAGCATAAAAGATGGCTTCACCGGGACCGGGGCGACCCGCTATCTCCAATGTTCTTTATTCTTTTCATGGATGTGCTTAACTGGATGGTCATAAGGGCCTCGGAAAATGGCTGTTACAGCCCCTTTCTAGGAGGCCAATTCAGCACAGAATTTCTCTCTATGCAGATGATATGGCTCCCTTCCTGAGTCCAAGTGAAATCTCCTTGGCACTAAGATTGCTACGGCTCTTTGGGGGATGCTTCAGGGCTCAGGACCGATTTTCAGAAAAGCAATGTGTTGCTAATCCAGTGCTCAGATGACAACATTGCCCGTACCCAGAGCTTACTGCCGTGTGAAATCATGGACTTTCTTCCATGCAAATACTTGAGTTTGCATTTGTCGCTTAGGAAGTTGACCAAAGAACAATTCCAGCCAGAGTTTCATGCTTGGATGGAAGGCCCATTTGATTACTCGGGCAGGCAGAGTTGTTCACGTGCAGTATGTTCTAGCTACGCTGATCTACATAGCCATGGATGCTGATTTGCCACCATGCGCTATGCAAGCCATTGATAAAATTCGGAGAGCTTTTGTGTGGAGAGGCCGCAAGGAAGCAAAGGGTGGCCACTGCCTCGCTCATTGCCTGGCCAAAAATTTGACAGGCAAAAGAGCTTGGGGACTAGGCATATTTCTGATTTGAAAACCTTGGGATA
The DNA here is from genome assembly GCA_033239725.1 of Echinochloa phyllopogon. NCBI lineage: Eukaryota > Viridiplantae > Streptophyta > Magnoliopsida > Poales > Poaceae > Echinochloa > Echinochloa phyllopogon. Next base: position 31,686,996 of record BTCW01000008.1, on the reverse strand, counting down.
TGCACTTTATTAGTATCAATTTTATTTCGAGTGAGGTGTGTGTTTGTGTGACTCTTCTCCTACTATTAATAAAATGAACTACCTGTTGGAGAAAAAAAAATATATTAACCGTTATCAACCCTTGTGTTATACGGGGTAACTTTTAGATAGTGTAATATTGCTAATCAATATTCTTATAATGATCATCCAAGTTACTCGCATTTCAGGCCCTGTTTGAAAGGCACAAATTAAAAAAAAACAGAGGAATGCGAAAAAAAACACAAGAATTAGATGTAGCATAAAGCAAAAATCCGTAGGAATCCAAAACAGACAAATGGGAAATCATTGGTGTTGCATTGGTAGTTTCGCTGTCTGTTTCAGCACATCTCATTTGTCAATCAGCTAACCTGTTAAGAACGGCGGCGAATAACGAAGTAATCAAACACAGCGGGACACAAGATTTAACGTGGAAACCCCTCCAATGCGAAGGGGAAAAACCACGGGCACCAGCCAGCACAATCTCACTATATCTCAAGAGTCGGGTTACAACGCCTATGGCGGCTTACAAGAGAATCAAGTCTCCACGAAACCCTAGCAAGGGTATATATACTGTACCACGGGGGGCTTCGCCCCCCGTACCCCCCTTTACGCGTCAACATGGGGGCGAGTTCCTGATGGGCCGGCTTCAGCCTCCGCTTCGCTCCGGCCCAAGCCTCCGGCGACGGGCCTCCGCTGCGCTTCGGCAGAAGCCCGGCCTTTGTCGTGGATGTGGAATTTGGAACATATCCAACATAACCCGTCAAGTTGCTGCAGCCAGGGTCAGTAAGTTTTAAACTCAATGTACCAATGTAAACCTTGCAGAAAACATTATTCCAACGATAATCCTTCCGAAAAGTAAATCTAACTAAGAGAGAGAGGCACTATCTGTTTTCTTCCAACAACTAAATCAACCGAGCTAGCAGGCAGATAAGACATTAGAACATATATGAACTAGTACGTGTACCACCAAATGGAATCTAGTACAAGAAATAGAGTGATTAATTAAAAAGAAGGGCAGAAGAAAAGTTATTTCTGAAGGGGAAATCAGGCGTAGGAGATCTCTTGTACTCGTATGAGGCACCATGTAGAGGAACAGGAAACGGATTTTCGTCGAGCGGGGTGATTTCGGGCTTGGGTCGCTTGCGCCATTGTTTTTCAGGACTCTGTCATGGCAGGAGAAGAAAAGGAGTGGAAGAGATCAGTTGTGAAGAGGACGGAGACAGAGATATTCTTTCTTTTGAGTCGGACTGGATGTTTATTTTCCTGTGAAATAAATAAAGAGCTTTCCGTTTCTTCAGAAATAATGGAAACGTTCCTTTGTTCCAAACGCACTGCCAATTCCTTTCTAGAGGATAGGAAAATCCTCCGATCCAAACTGGTCCAATAGTATAACATTCATGTGAAAATTACCAATGTGGCGATAAGTATCACGATAAATGTTTGAAGTATCTAGAAAGGAAAGTTACCTTTTATAGGTTTTGGTAGCTTTGAGGTACATGAGTAAAAATTGTTAGTTGTCACATTCAGAATATGAAAGGATAGGAAAACAAATTTGCGTAGAATATGTGAATAGTTTGTATATACAAATTTTAGTTTTATGGATTTTAGTTTCTAAGAAAAATTGTAGCTCGTTTTTTTGGTAATATTAATATGCATCTAAGTTAACTGCACGGGTAATTGTTCCGCTAAAATAATTGCGACGAAATGTATTTTAAATTTTTTTGATAACTCAAGAGGTATATATATCAAAATCTATATTCCGTATAGTAGTAATAATAATAGTAGTAATGGTAATAATAGTAATTGTAATAATAATAATAATAATACTAATATGAGAGTAACCATGTAACTGCAAACTCATATATGAATACAAACTTTCTAGTAATCAAACCTTTCTCAGGTAAGCAATTTTTGTACCAAATGTCCTATCTGACTTTCAAGTATCACCATGGCTAAATCACTCTGATTCTTGGCAGAATCTGACGTACTCATACAACTTGCTGTCTGATATCATTTTACAATTCCAAAGAATTAATTAACTGTAAGATTAATGTGGAAAACTGACTGAGAATTGGCAACTACTTGTGATGGCTGTTTTTAGTTCCAAAATTCCACCCAAAAATTCCAATATGCAAAAAGTCTCATCACATCACATCAAAATGTCGGCACATGCATGGAGAGAATAAAAAAATTAGTTGCATAGTTTTGATGTACGGCGTTGTTCGGTTAATCCCCAAATGAGTGGGGGAAGGATCCCGCCTGGGAGATGTGAACTGCAGCAAACTGGGGGGTATTTTGCAAATTTCCTTTGCATGTCTACGGCAGGCGACAAGCCGTTGTGTGCGCTTAAACCGAACAAAGCCTACAGGGGTTGACTCTGACTTCGCAATACTTTAGTATGCCGATGATACACATATAGTAATTGGGTAAGTGGTGCGTTATGAAATGAAGGCAAACTCACAAATGCAAAGGCAAGGGTTCTATTGTTCTGTCATGGGATTACGACAAACTACTCTCCCTTGACAGCTTATCCATAAGTTTGGATAACAGTTTGCAGCAATTCAATAATGCAATTTTCTTATTACAAGATTCCATCAAGACAAGCACATCAATAATCCAAGGTACATCAATAGCAATATGGTTCTCTTCTCTACATCAGAAGCTACTTGGACTACATCACTATTCAGATACACAGGACACTCGCTCATCAGAAACTACTTTGGTTGCGACCACAGGATTCCTTATCTGACACTCGGTTGATTTATGATCACTGAAACCCCCATTTCACAGAAGCTTAGACTCAGGGATCACTAAACCATGGCGTTGTGTTCCTTCAAACAAAAGCCATATGCCTGCACAAAGGGGAGTACATGCAGGGTGTGTAAATGTGTTAAGATCAACCCACCAACGTACATATAGATAAATGACTGTAGTTCCGAGGTTACCTTTTCACTTTGAATGTTCGATTCACAAGTAGGCTATGACGTTAAAGATGTCCTAGCAAGACAATTTTGTTCCAGCAAAAAAAAATGAAACATGAACTCAACAAAAGGCCTAGTGAGGAAGCACCAGAGCTGCAAAAAAGTTTCAGGGAAACATGGAGGTTTGGAGGATTTTCGCCATGTTGAGATGTTGACAGTGTTGTATGTTCCTCCAGTATCTTAGATAATTTATTGGATTTGTGAACAGAATAATGGTATCAGAAGAACCTTGAATGCATTCAGTTTTGGGACCAAAAGAAGGAAACAAAAAAAAATCCAGAGGCACTCAGGAAGAAGTTTTTTTTCAGTTACAACAGTTTGCACACTATGACAGACAATGCTTTTGATATAAAGCATATAGATGACTTCGTAAGGAATTATGTACCTGATTTGTTTGGCTTTCATATGAGAATGCCCTCCCCTTGAAACTGTGAACTAGGAACCTGCATTATATTATTTGCAACACATGGATTAAAAAGCCACATATCAGAAACTTACTAGGGAGTTGCATGTGAAGGGTTGAAGGGTTGCATCTTGAATATGGTCAGGGATGTCTTCACAAATGAGACAACATTGCTAATTCAGAACAGAATCACACCGCCTTGCCATTCCACTGAGTTTATTATTGGCTGGAACTCTCCAGAGTGAGCGAAACATCTAGGCATGCAGCAGATTAACTACCTGACAAAACCATGCCCTTGCCAAAGCCACAGTTAACCATCTACACAGAAACATCCAAGACTCTTTTTTTTTGTTGCATCTGCACTGCAATGGTGGACGATTCAGAACCAACTCACTCTGTAACTGACAAGCTGTGGCTAATATTATTTCAGATCATGAAACCAGTCTAAAAAATATAAAGCTCCCAGTCTTCAGTTGGCAGCCTCACAGGGATGTATCTTTTAAAAGGTTGCCATATATAGGCTCAGAAGTCATGCATTAAAAAAAACATTGCTGTTGAAGTCACCATCAACTATAAGGCTCTCAGCCTACACTGTTTTCTTACCTCCATAAATCCAATTAGAAGTTTGCTATGCGCTGAACCTCTCAAGGCTGCCGAAGCACAAATCTGCCTACTGCTCCACCAGCTATTTATATTTAGGCATGCAGCAGGTCAACTACCAGAAGCACAACGAGATCCTTTCTAATGAAGCTTCACTGAAACACCCAGGTCGCTGAGCTTATGAATGTTCCTCAAAATAAAAACTGTCACTACCTTGGTATTCAAGTGTATGCATGCATCCTACTCTTATTTTTGTTGCGTCTCTGCTGCAAACCCGGCTTTGTATCCCAATTAGACTATTTTATTTCACATAAGAAACCTCCCACCCTTCATTTGGCAGCTTCCCTAGGACGTATGCTCGAGGAGCTGCCAGATATGGTCAGCAGTAGTGCATCCAAAGAATTGACCAAGCCACCTCTATATGCTGAACCAAAAAAACATGCTTTCACTTCATTAAAAAAACTTCCAACTTCCAATTTGTTTCTTGTTGTAAAAAGGCAGCAACTTTCCACATACTGTAAATCAAAAGCAATGCAGCCCAGAAGATAACCAACCAACACAACCAAGACCATCATGTTCCTCATTGCAACCACACATACTGACGCAAGCACCAGCAGAATTGTCTACTCAAGTTTAACCACAGAACTAGTGCAGAGATACATCATCCTCATACAGCAAACCATACTCATGTTACTCATTCACCTTCGTCAAACACAGTCAATATCTGAGAAACATCCTTGGGAACCACAGAACTAGTGCAGAGATACATCATCCTCATACAGCAAGCCATACTCATGTTACTCATTCACCTTCGTCAAACACAGTTAATATCTGGGAAACATCCTTGGGAAACTGCACATTCTGTATTGACAAATTCCCATATCTCTCGTCCAGCTATTCAGCCAAATAACCACTCCTGATTTCGGTTCCTTGGCAAATGTGTCAGCCCTGATGACATAACAGGATAAGAAAGTTAAACAGATTTGCATACTTCATCACTGCAGCATGTTGTGTAAATATCAGTTAAACTAAAGAGTTATGTTTTCTTTCCAACAAAACATCAGACTTGAGAGCAGCAGGATCTAATGCCAAAAATATGCTCAGGAGGGAAATGCATGTTTCTGCTGCACACTACTAGCATCATGTTCAACATAGTCCTCACAGGCTACATAACTTGAAGATAGATGCCTAAAGAATAGGTATCAGTCCCATTTCGAGTAACCAACATGACAATCATTTTTGCACTAAACACAACTGCAGGACAGATCAATGGAAATGCAACCAAACCAGTTACTACCTTAACAAGAGGGGTAGGATTAATCCTGAGAGAACAAAGAAGGCAACTTCGAATTGCTTGAAAGGTAAATATCAGTTAAACCAAAAGGTTCCAGGGTTTTCTAACAACAAACCTGACAGCAGCCTCTAATGCAAAATATATGCTGACTAGTCAAATGCATGTTAGAACTGCACACTAATTGCCTAAGGTCAAGCATAGGCATCAGATTGCTACATAATGTGCAGAAATCTGGCTAAAGATAATGGCTGTACATCCATTTCAAGCCACCAGAAACAAACAGCAAAAACTTACATGGATGAAATGTCCATATAAAGTTCCATATGGACATATTTTGCTATCACAGGGACAAGTTTATTTATTTACCTTCCTTTCAAATCCCGTGGCATACGTATTCATGCAGTCAAATGTCTCGCTTCGTCTCCGCCCTAGCCAGACAACCCTTTTTCGCACAGGGTATCCCAGAACTATGCTTATTGGCGAAGTGCAGCTTCACCTGAACATAAAAATGGCACCAGTAAACATACACTTAGAAGACAGGTGGAGAAAGATTCTATTTCAGCATGTTACCTCTTTGTCCACGTTTTCAAAATGGACTGTTTTGCCTTCCAAGTGGCATGCAAGGCATAAGGTCCACCCCTTCTTGCAACCAGAGATCTGGTCTTTGTAGATCCTGTGCGCTTTTGTTTCTGCATCTTCCTGCTCCTCCTCCTCCTCATCCTCCGCAAACAGTAGGTCCAGGTTGTAGTTGTCCTCATCCCCCTGCTGCCAAAGATTATAGTTACACTGTCGTCTATCTGTTGCAGTTATTCAACAGGGAAAAGGGCATGCAAACATCCCCCAAATAGAAATGGAAAGTTTAATAAACGAAACTAGTACTGACCTTAGGTTTCCTTGGATATCCTTTTTCTGCTTGATCAGATGAGGTAATGAGAATAGTAGCTTTGATTGCAGGACAGTCCATTGCCAGGTGTCCTTCCTTTTTGCAGTAAGAGCAGCATTTTATCTGCACAATGTTTTGTATTCTCATCAAATAATATACAACATCTAGATGCAAAGCACCATCCAGAGCAAAGCATCAGCAGAACATAAATGGAAAGTTTAATAAACAAAACCAGTACTGACCTTGGGTTTCCTTGGATAGCTTTTCCCTACTTGATCAGATGAGGTAATGAGATTAGTACGTGCTTTAACTGCAGGACAATCCTTTGCCAGGTGTCCTTCCTTTTTGCAGTCAAAGCAGCGTTTTATCTGCACAATGTTTTGTATTCTCAACAAATAATATACAACAGCTAGATGCAGTGCACCATCCAGAGCAAAGCACCAGCAGAACAGATAAATGGAACTGCAGGAAAACCAGCTACTTCCAGAGCAAAGGGGTTGCATAAACCTAAGAGAACCTAATAGAGCAGTTTGACAAGCTTCTTCTACGTATTTCACAAAGAAAGTCATCTAGCAGGTCACGGATCCACAATGCAAACACAAGTACATACACAATAGCATTTTTTTTCAGCAGACAGCAATGCAAACCAGAAGGGCTGATCATTAACTGACAGTGTTGCTTGTAATTTGCTAGGTGACCCTCGTCTTTGCAGTAAAACGCAACACTTTACCTACTAAACGCTTTTCATTGTCTTCAAATAACATACAAGTATACAACATGCAGATGCAGTGCACTCTTAGCATCATGAAGTGCTGCATAACAGATCAATGGGACCGCTAGAAAAACCAGTTAGTTCCAGAACAGAACGGATCAAGTTTGACGGGCTTTCTTGCACGCGAGTCGCAGTTTTATTTTACGAAGAAAGTCATCTGACAGGGCACAGTTTCACAATGAAAACATGAATACATACCGTAACATCTATTTTTCAACAAATAGAAATGCAATCAAATAGGGGGGGTTTTATTTCACAAAGAAGGTCATCACATTCGACAATGCAAGCCATAAGGACATGCCATCACATCACATCTATTCTAGCAGCCAGCTATGCAACCAAAGAAGGGCTAATCATTAACTGACAGTGTTTGCATCTTGAATCTAAAATGAACATAGAATTGGATTTGCACAAATGTGGGACAGGGGAACCCCTGGCCACCAATCAATAAGAACAGCTGAATTTTAGCATGCAAATTGTCAAGACATATCAAAACCATGGAGAACTGCACAGATCACTGAAAGTGCAAGCAAACTCGCTACCAAGAGGGGCTAGGATTGGACCTGGGGGAAGGGTAAATGATGCTGAGGTGATATCCTGGACACCTCCTGAGCATGTAGATTCAGACCTCTACAGCTCCCCTTCCTCTTCCTCTTCTTGATCTTGACAGATTCCCACTTGTAGTCGTCCCGGAAGGAGCTGGCACCACCGAGTGGTGTTCCCTGTAGAAGCGCGTCGGAGGAGCTCTGCGCTTCTTCTTGCAGGTGGAGGGGCTCCTCCATCCGGGTCTTGGTCCCGGTAGCGGTGGGTGCGGCCATGCCGAGCTCGGAGCGCGCTTTCTTGGCGGTCGCGGGCGCAATCTTGGCGGCGGTGGTGCCGGGCGCGATCTTGGAGGCGGTGGTGCCGGGCGCGATCTTGGAGGCGGTGATGCCGGGCGCGATCTTGGAGGCGGTGGCGCGGGGCGCGATCTTGGAGGCCGTGGCGCGGGGCGCGATCTTGGAGGCGGCGTCTCTGGCTTGGGCGAGCTTGGGCCTCGGCGCCGCTTGGTTGAGGCCGCGACCGGAGTCAGGAGCCGCGGGGCAGGCCCCATTGCTGGCGTCGCCTCCTTGGGGCCCCGCGGGCGGCGCGGCGGGTGCGGGTCGGCGGGGAGTGTTCTGACCGGTAGGGGCCACGGATTGCGCTGGGCCGCCGAGCAGGCGGCGCAGCGCCGCGGCGAGCCGGCGCAGCCACGCCGGAGCAGAGCCGGGCAGCATCTCGCAGAGCTGCCTCCAAAGCGATCGAATCCCCCGACTAGCCGGCCCGTGAAGCGGGACAGGAGCCAGCCCGTGAAGCGGGACATGAGCCGGCGCGCGCCGGCGGCGGCGGGCCATTCTCGGACGCGGCGGAGTAGGTTCTTGGTCGGGGATTCCAGCGAGTACTTGAGGCGGCGGTGGTTTGGGAAGGGGAAACGGGGGCAAAGGAGGCGATGTGGAGGACCCCGCTAGTACGAGGGGGGCATCTTTATAAATGGAGAGATACGGCGTGGAGCCAGGCCCACCTGTCAAACTCATCCCATGTTTTCATTTCTGCTTTCTTTTTTTCTAATAACTATAACCCTTGCGATTTGTTCTTCTCTACTTTTTATGTGCGTTCATATAATTTGTACTAATCCCAAATCCCAAATATGTACTAATAATTTATAAAAGGGGATTCAAATATAGGAGCCACAGTGAAATTTTGCGAAGCCTTGAAACAAGAAGACCCACATGTCAGGTTTAATGGTGAAAAAGATATGAAAAGTTTTCACAAACAAGAAAAAAATAATGTTTCTATAAAGTTTTTGCCACAGAACCACCAAGATTACAATGGCAACACCAACGATCATTTTGTAAACAAGATGCGGAAGGGACGAGCTCATCTATGATAGGGTGTATATAATGGATGAACACTTACCACCACACGCCTCACAATACAAGATGCATAAGTCTCAACACTTTTTGATTTTGCAATTTTGTGTATTCTAAACGAATTCACAAACTCAAATATGTAATTTAGAAGAAAATAATGTTAACAATAGTAATAACAACAACAACAAAACTAATTCAACAATTTCTTTTGCAGAAGTCAACAATAATTCTTTTTGTGTGGCCTGGGTTAAAAACGTAATTCAGCATAAAAGTGTGTGTACCATATATGTATGACAATCTGAAACTCAATAAATTGATTAATAAGAGATATGTTCACAAATCTTATATGTACTCCACACTAAGTGTCTCTATAAATGTACCAATACAAGTTTAAGCACTAAGCAAAACCCTCTCTATCCACCACAAAATTATTTCTAATTATGCAAAATCTGATATAGATTGTTACAATCTTATTAAGAAAGTATATGACTGTCCTTTGGCACGTCCTCATCGACCAAAAAGTTAATGCCACCTACAACCTACATATACCTTACAATATATCTTCATCTTCTTCATGCTTAGTTTACATGTGAGCCTTTTCATAATACCCTTTCCAATCATGTTTGCATAGAAAATCTATGCATGCTTGAATATAGCTCCAAACTTATTTTGTTATAAAGTCCGGTGAAAAAGTCAAACAATTTTCGAGTTTCAGGGATAATCAATGTAACACGTAATTTAGTCAAATCACTGAGTTGGTTCCTTCTTTTTTTTTGAATTGCACCGTTACCAGTTTTCAAAACCCAGATTTTTCTTTGTCAATACTCCATTTAGACCATCTATTAACAGAGTCTAGTCAGAGCTCAAAGGACATTTCTGCCCACCTGCACTCTTGCAACTACTTTTTCAATACATAGCTCTTTCTTAAGATAGTGACATGAAGGGTAGTACAAAAAACTAGATAAATTTTTGAGAAACATGCTAAGGATGAAGATGAGCATGAATCTGAAGATGCACCAAAAATAATTCAGGCATAATGCTGGATTATTTATAGTTTCATTTCATTGAGTTTTTGTAGCCATCTTTCTAATAGACTTGTTAACTGAGCAATGTTCAAAAATCAAAACCTACGCTGTGAATCTGTTATATGGTTCATCGTTTTTCACATCCCACGGAAGCTGCCATTTCAAAGCTGGGTGCTTTTTACTTATGCTGCTTCCTTGGTCCATATAGTGTGCCTAATTTCTCAGCACTAGAACATAGAACAAATAACAAAGCTCAAGAGAAAAGCAAAGACCACCAAGAGTAGAAGACATAGAACATCGTAGCTTGACCTTCTGAAAGGGCATGCTTGGTTTGAGCCTAATTTTTCAGCTTGGACCAAGAAGACATAACATCAAGAGTCGAGAGGAGAGGAGGATGTCGTCTCCCTCACGCGACAGCCCTGCCGACCCTGGCGACACCTCGCCGCCGGCACCACCACCACCCGCCTCCGCCTCTCCCCCGCACCCTGCTCGCGCCCGTAGCCACACCCACCCCCGCCTGACCTGAACCCGCGCTCCTTCCCTGCTCCTCCCGTGCACCGCTCGCCCTCCCTCTTCGCTGGGGAGACGAAGCTGAAGCCTCGCCTCCGTTTCAAAGCTGTTGGCCTCCCGGACCCGCGCCGGGCAGGCTTCGTCAGTCCGCGGGCACCTGCCTGGGACATGGATTCTACGGATTCGCCGTTCGAGCTCCGCCGCCCTGGCCAAGCCTTCAATGACTTCTGCCTCGACAATTTCCATTCGCCTGCCCTAGCATCTGTTTGCACTGGTTCGCCGCTTCACTCACCGGGGTACCTCTGGGTGGTTCCTTACCCCCGGCTGTCGTCCTGCAACATCAACTAGGTCCGTGCCTCACTTGCCTATTGGTTGGGGACGCCTCCGAACAAAGCTTCCATCTCCTCGGATGGTGATTTCGTCTTCCGCGTCGCCCTGGCCCGCCAGGTAATCGCGGATTTCATCCTCACCTTGGGTGACCTCCGCCTTAGCTCGCGGCGGCTCTCTTTCTTCCCCAACACCGGCGCCGCCCGCGCCTCCTTTCGAAATCCCGTGGATTTCCCGGCTGTGGTCTTCCGACCGTTGGGGGCCTCTCCTGGGCCGCCTTCGGGGGTGGGCCGGCTTGTTGGGAATGACGGCCCAGTCTCTGGAGCCTTCTCCTCCTCTCCGTCTGTGGGCGGATGCGGCTCCCGAGATGGTTCTCCGAAACCATTTCCGGCTGGGGAGGGGTTTAGGGCCGGTAGTGCGCCCAGTCATGTCCCCTTAATGGTTCCCGGACGGGCCTCGGGGTCCTCCCAGCATGGACATGGTCCTCGTGAGCCGGCTGCCCAATGCTCATCCTCGCCTGTGCCTATGGTTGTTGTGCCGTGCGCTGGGTCCTTGCAGGTGAACGACATACTCCCCCTCCCATCGGGGTCTGCTCTGTTCCCTCCTCTGCCCGCCTTGGGAAGACGTGACGACTCTCCAACCCGCCCAACTACCACCGTCACCGGCCTCGCCCCTTCCTTCGCCCAAATCGTCGCATCCCCGCCTCGCCCGCCATTGCCCTCCGCCCACAATCCCCATCGCCGGCCGGCTTCCCACCTCACTGCTTCACGATGTTTCCGTTGCCTGGCTCTTGATCATTGGAGGTCCTCCTGCCGAGACCCGGTGCGGTGCCGCCGCTGCTGGCGCCTGGGTCACATGGAGCGACAGTGTAAGGACCTCCCGCACCCGCTCGCCTCCATGGCGTCTGCGACCCCGTCTGCCCCGCTGGGGCCTGGACCCGGAGTTGTCCCTGCTGCAGCCACGGGCGGGGATGGCTGATGCTGGTGGGTCCGCTTCGGCTGTCGGTCCCTATGCATTTGGGGGACTGCACGGAGAGGCGGCTTCTGATGCTGTCGTTAGCACGGTGGCCTCTGATGGTGCCACTGGCACGGCGGCGCCGGGGTCTGGGGGGCAGCCGCTCCCGGGTCAAGATGAAGACTCCGACTCCACCTCTTCCTCCAACGAAGAGTTCGCGACTGATGAAGAAGAGCTGCCGGACGCTGAAGATCTGGAGGAACCCCTCAGGCCGGATCACGCTGACTTCTACCCTGCTCCGGTAAATATGAACCGATATGCTCACCTCGCCTATGCAACTGTTGAGCCTGCACCAAACAATGCTGGCTCCACTATCCGCCGTGTGCTCATGCAACACCTTGGCAACCCTCGCGTTCAGCTTGCGCCATCCTCTAGAGGTTCTATGCTGCTCATCTTTGAGAACCCAATGGCTCGTCAGCAGTCTATGCTCGCTGCTCCTCTAGTTTCTCGCCAGCACACCGTACTTCTTGAGCGCCATGAAGACACTGACAATCGCTTCTAGTTTGAGCATGAGGCCTATGTTGCTCTGTCAATCACTGATTACCCTCATGAGCACTGGAGGCTTGATCGCATTGCTGCTTCTGCTGGCCCATATGCTAACCCTCATCATGTTGATCCGATCTGCATCTCTGGCATGGACTTCTCTGCTGTTCTTATGGTTGTGAAAGCTGAGAATGTGGTGGATATTCCTCGTGAGGAGAACTTCAAGAACCATGATGGGATTGGGACAGTGGCAGTCATTGATATTGTGCAGGTTGAGGATCTTGGGGGGGCCGGACGAGGACGATGATCATGGAGGTGGTGGTCAGGGTGGCGCGCCCATGCATCCTGGGCCTTTCCAAGGGCCACCTCAGCCTTTCCACGGCCCTTTCCCCCACCGCTGCAGCACCCTCATGTTGATATGCACGATGTTGGGCCTCCTACCTATCCTCCCAGGGCTAGTCTGGGTAACAACTTTGCTGAGGAACTGGGGTCGGCGCCACCGGGTGCGGTGGAAGAACTCCCAGCGCCCCTTGCCCAGGATGCCTCTCTGCCTGGTGGCATGACTGTGCTGGACTTGCTGCCGGTCCCCCTCGGCGCTCAGCGAGGGAAGATGTTGCTCCCCCAGGTCCTTGGGAAGCCCATGATCGACAAGCCCAAAGATGTCAAATTCAAGCTATGCCAGGGCTTCTTTGCTATTGATGCTGTGGGGATGGATGGATCCACACTCTCCTTCAAGGTGCCGCTGCAGCCCTTCCATTCTGATCTGGAAGGTGGGAAGGGTCTACTAGTTGTCAATCTGGTTTCTGCTACTGTGGGTTTTCTGCATGAGGTTGCTCGCGTGGGTAAGGCTCAGAGGCTTACAATCTCCCAGGACACAATTGATGTGGGTCAGACGGCAGTGCCGTCCACTGTGATATCTATGCTTCAGGCAGAACAACTCTGTGACATCCCTGCTTCTTCGCTTCACTCGGTCCTGGACAGTATCAACGGCAGTCAAGACTCTCCTGCCTCCTCTGAAAACTACACTTGCTTTGCACCGCTTGACAAGTCGCTGCTTCAGCCTCTGAATGTGGATGTGGATCCACTGGATGATGAATTGGAAGTTCTCTCTCCGGCTATCCCGCTAATGGAGCCTGTTCTGTCTGCTATGGTGATGCCCTCCATCCCGCCCTTGTAGCACGCGCCACTGCCGGTGCCCATTCCCACTGGATGGCTGCCAATTGTTATGATTCCAACACCTGTGACCAAGGTTGATGCTCAGGATGATGAACTACTTATGGATGGCCAGTTGCTTTGTCATGAGGACATATCTGACCTGCTGCAATAGGGCAAATCAAGTGATGATGGTGACTGCAGGCGCAGCATTAGGCTCAAAGAGAAGGAGGAGGCACAGCACATCACGCAGGCTGACAGAGCTGCTCGGCCGAAGAGGCGCAAGCTTGGGGGGGAATCACCAGTGAAGGGAGGCATGAAACCTCGCAAGACCACCGCTATGAAGACGGCGCGCCAGGCTCCCTCACGCTCGGCTTCAGCTTCTTCTGGTATTTCCTCAGCTTCTGATGCCTCCACGGCTACTGCGCTCACGGCGGACACGGCTTCCACTGCTCCAACTGCTCTGGCCTGGAATGTCACGGACCTCAAGCTTCTGGTTGTGTCCTGCGGGGTCCCTGATCATGATCTTCAGGCAATGGATGAAGGGCCCGCCACTGCTTCTGCACCTGTGATTGCTCCCCTCGATTAATGCATGGCCTTGGCCATGCCCGTGCCTCACCTTGCTGCTCCCAGATGACAAAATTGCACATGCTGGTGCACTATTTTGATAGCGACCACAAAACAATGGAACTGTATTGTCGTGTTGAACGCTTTTTGTTAAGCTGCCACTACTGCTATGACTTGCCCTATTTCTTCTCTGTGTCTTTGCTTCTCTTCTCCTTGTGGATGCTGTTGCCGCTGTTTGATGGTTGCAGTGCTACATTTTGTCTGTATTCCTACCGCGAGAACTACTTGTTCTTCAATGGCTAGGTCTCCAAACAAAACATATTCCATCCTCTCATGGAATGTACGTGGCCTCAACAACACTGACAAATGTGCTAGTGTCAAGCTTGCTCTATCCACTCCCTCCCCAACCTTTATCTGTCTCCAGGAAACCAAAATGATGGATATCTCACACTTCAAAGCATCCACCTTTCTCCCACAAACACACTCTTCCTCCTTTTGTTCAAGCCGTCCATCGGGGCTTCTGGTGGCATTCTTTTGGCTTGGAACCGAAGTGAATTCTCCCTCCAAACACATCATATCGCTGATCACTCTCTTACGGCCATGTGTGTCCCCTCGGCCTCCGGTAGGCCCCTGCGTCTGACAGTTGTCTATGGGCCCTGTGAAAACTTTGATAAACACTTGTTTCTGGAAGAGCTCTCTCAGCTGGCTACTGAGGATGATACTCCATGGGTGCTACTAGGTGATTTCAATCTGTTCAGGGATGCTTCGGAAAAAAATAATGACAACATTGACCAGACAATGGTTAACTACTTCAATGAGGCAATTCAGTCTTGGGGTGTTCATGAGATCAGCTTTAGTAACCGGTGCTTCACTTGGTCCAATCAGCAACAGGTGCCGACTCTAGTTAAGCTAGACAGGTTCTTTGTTAGCAATGCTTGGAACCAAGCTTTCCCAGACAGTTCGACATGTCTCTCTGCTCCTGTCTCGGATCACTCACCAATTCTAATGACTTCGTCCACCACTATCCCGCGATCCTGTGTGTTTCGCTTCAACAACTACTGGGCCAAATACAGCTCGTTTGCTCCAACAATAAACTCTGCCTGGGCTAGTGTAGTCGCAGCTCGACTACACTTGGCGCCTACGGCAAAGCTCAGTTTGTGCTTGAAACGGTCGCGAGCTGATCTGAAAGGTTGGGCGGCTGGTTTCAAATCGTCGGATCAAATCTTAATCAACTGCAACCTGGTTATTCAGATGATGGACCTGATAGAGGAAGTAAGGCCCCTGTTGCATGCGGAATTCATTCTGAGGAAGCTGGTTAGAGAGTCTGCGCACACCCAATCTTCTTTGATTGCCCAGCACTGGAGGCAGAGGGGAAAGGTCAAACGATGCAAGCTGGGGGACGAGAACACCGCCTTTCATCACATGAATGCTACGGTGAATTTTAGGAATAACAAAATCAGAGAGCTAAACATTGATGGTGACATCACATCTCACTCAGGGAAAGCCCGCATTCTTTTTGATTTTTACAAGGACTTGCTGGGGCGACCTCCAGATAGTGCAACGCAGTTCCCTGGATTGCATGAGCTTTTCGCTGGCTCTAGGCTGGACTCCCACCAAGCTGCAACCCTTGTCCAACCATTCACCATGGAAGAACTGAGAACCACCTTGTTCTCCATGCGAGTTGACAGTGCCCAGGGCCTGATGGCTTTGGCCCTGGTTTCTTTCGTGCCATCTTGTATGTTGCTAAGAATGATCTCCTCTCCCTCCTCCAAGAGTTTCATGAGAACCGGGCTGATCTCAGTCGCATTAACAAATCGTTCATTGTCCTCCTCCCTAAAAAGACCCCGGCACTCCATCCCAAAGATTACAGTCCCATCTCCCTGCAGAATTGCAGCACGAAGCTATGTTCAAAAGCACTCACCACAAGACTGCAAGCTTTTGTTCAGTTTCTACTCCACGTCGCCTAGACTGGGTTTTTAAAAGGGCGCAGCATTGCTGAAAACTTCACCTATGCGGCCGAGCTCGTGCAATGTTGTCATAAACGGAGAGCGCCAGCTGTAATCCTGAAACTAGACTTTCACAAGGCATTTGATTCGGTCAGTTGGCACGCCTTGGATCTGATACTTGAGGCCAAAGGTCTTAATACTACATGGCGCAACTGGATCAAGACGCTCAATGTCACTAGCCAAACGGCCATCCTCCTCAATGGGGTGCCCGGGGCTTGGATCAACTGCAAAAAAGGTCTTCGTCAGGGAGATCCACTTTCCCCGTATTTGTTCATTCTAGTGGTTGATCTCTTACAACGGATGATCACAGAGGCTGCTGATCTTCTTCACCCTTTGGTCCTAGATGCCTGTCGATGAATTACGCCGAGCACGTCTAACCGGGGATACCCCAGGGAGTAGTTTTGTGTGTGTATCCCACAATGCCCCTTGCCCGGTGCTTCAATATGCAGATGATACCCTCATCATTATGAGAGCAGATCACCAGCAGTTGCAACACCTCAAAGCCATCCTTGATCGGTTTGCAAGCTTCAAAGGGCTTAAGATCAACTTTGAAAAAAGCACTTTGGTGCACATGAATGTTGAGCCATCCCTGGGTACACAATTAGCTGCTATCTTTGGATGCCCGATTGCGTCCTTTCTGCAGAGTTACCTCGGTCTTCCGTTATCCACTGGCAAGCTTAGACCGATTGACTTTCAGCCTCTGGTGCACAAGTTTGGAGCATCTATCTCGGGATGGAAGGGACGCCTGCTTACTCCAAGTGGCAGAACTGTTATGCTTTCCTCGGTATTGATCAGCCTCCCAGCTTATGCAATGCTCTCACTCTCCCTCCCTCCTGGAACCATTCATGCGATGGAACAAAAATGCCGGGCCTTTTTATGGACTGGGGACGAGAAGTGTAACGGTGGACAATGCAAGGTTGCCTGGGAAACGGTTTGCTTAACAAAAGAGCAAGGAGGATTGGGTATTAGAGACCTGGCTAGGCAAAACGACTGCTTATTATCCAAAATGTTATTTAAGTTACATGAACCACCAACAACTCCTTGGCAGCTTTGGTTCCACCAGAACTATGGGTGGGCTGGTGGATGAGATCTTGGGGATGCACACCACCTGGACACACCGGCATGGAAGGCACTATTGCGGTTGCTACCTACCTTCAGAGAGAACACTGCTGTAATCGTCGGGAATGGGGCGATGACTTCATTTTGGCACGACCATTGGCTTGGCCCAAAGCCTTTGGCAGGCCTCATGCCGGCTCTACACTCCTTCACCACCAGACCCAACGCTTCGGTCCAGTCCCTGCACCAGGGGGGTGGGACCTCCACTTGCAGCCAAGGCTATCCTCTGTTGCCTCTCAAGAACTAGCCGCTCTCATGCTAGCACTCCAGGAGATACATCTCCAACCCCTCCAGCCGGACAAGAGATGCATGAGGAGCTCTATGGAGCCTTTCTCCACGGCCCAGCTATATCGAGCTTTGATGCCAGCGCCACCGGACCTCCTTGCTCTCCGCATTTGGCATAATTATGCAGCACCAAGAGTCAAACAATTCATTTGGCTTGTTCATCGGGATCGAGTACCGACACGAATGCTCCTACAGCACAGGAACATCATTGATTCTTCCGCATGTGCTGCCTGCAATCAAACTGAGGATCAACATCATCTTTTCATGATCTGCCCCAAGGCTCGCGCCGTTTGGGACCTCCTATGTCCAGCACACAACATGGCCCAGGTTTACTTTCATGACCTCTGGGAACACCCTTTGCTCCACGCTTTCGATCCAAGAATGTAGTCTACCATCATCTCCGCCATTTACTGGAACATCTGGAAATGCCGGAATGCCAAAGTCTTTGACAACAAGGATATGACACCAGGGGTAGTTGTTAAAGCGATCGCAAATGACATCCAGCTATGGTGCCATCGCGCCAGGGACAGGGATAACGCCCTAGCCCTTCGATTGTGGAGTGAACAACTTTTGAATGTAATAGGCTAACGTGTTAGAAGCTCTTCTCAATCCCTTCCTTCAAAAATCATGTATGCCCGACTCTTTGCATATTCAATATACCGTTCAGGTAGGCAATTTGCCTGCCGTAGTGCCGTTCAAAAAAAGACATAACATCAAAGCAGTCCAGGGTAGTTGTGTAGATTTCAGGAACAAAATATTGGACACGGAACAAAAAACAGACACAAGAAACTAAAATCTGGATCAACACAATTATAAGATTTGCAAGTTGATGACTCAATCTGGATGCTACGGCAGTACTTGCAACGTGCAGCATAGGATATCAAACTTCATGCATAGCATGTGCCAGTATAAAGGATGTTTCAAATAGTTCCAAACATTTCAGAACAGGCAGAGGAAGCAAAAGACAAGTATATTTCTGAATACAAAACAGGAGCTACTTGAACTATATGACTTTATTTCTTTTAATGTGACTTCATCGTGTCATGGTTTCAGATACAACTCTTTGTATACAGATGAATGGGCAACACAGGACTAAGAACATCCTCGAACAAAAAAAAATAAAATATTGCCTTTCAGAAAATCACTAGATAGTTACAATACATATGCCTTTTTATTTATTTCTTTGTTTTCAACAGTCCAGTGCCTATATATTCAATCCTGAGTCACATATGAAAGACTAGGTGTGATCCATATGGGAGCTGGCCAGTTGCACCACGATCGAGGAGACACGATTTGTTCCGCTTTGTTATTTTCCAAGTTGAAAACACCTATATCACGGCGATAACTCTTCCGTGATGTGAAACCAACGTCATCATCAGTCATGTAGACATGGTTTGTGTTCAATTGCGGGCACTCTTCAGTGCTTCGACAACACGACTGGCTAAGCCCAAGAAACAGGGCATGATCTTGCAAGCCGTTAACTTCTGTGAGCTCCTTCGCTAACATATCAACTTCATACAGCGTGATTTTCCTAGTTTCCATAAAGCATTCTGAAGATTCACGCTCTGGATCACCCTCACCACCCTCTGCAGCCCTGACTACAATGTCCTGCTCCCTCCAAACTTGCAGCAAATCACCAGATGGTACCTCAACAAGGTACAAGTGTTCATACCTAAATTTTTTTGATCGATCCATAATCACCATCCTTGTGACAGTAGGGCCAGTGATATCAAAAGCATCAATCCCGCCGGTAGACGTGATCGCAAACAGTAGGCCATCCTTGTAGATACAGTCATCATAGCGGGCACCTGGTGGCAGCCATGTCCAACTACAATCCCCTGCCTTTGCAAACGATGGTGCTTCCATCGGAGTAATCATCATTGAACACAAATGCTTTGACATATAGGGAGTCACGCAGTTCGTCGAGGGCCTGAATCAACGGCACAGAAATCTCCTCTTCTCCAAAATACTGTGAGAACTCGTACTTCTGAATCGCCCCCGCGTCGTCAAAGATGGGCTTCACCTGCTCGATGGTGGTCACGGATGGGAGCGCGACTTGCTCGCCGGTGATCGGATTGACCATGTGCAGCTCGGACATCTCATCGGCGGTGATCAGCCAGCCATCGGAGGAGCCAATCAGATGCCGGCTACGGATCGGAGGCTCCGGCAGAGTTAGCCTGTAGACTCTCTTCTCCGCGAGGCTGTAGAGGCAGGCGACGTCGTCGGCGTCGGATTCCGAGGTGTAGAGCAGGCATGGTGTCTGAGGCCACCTGCACAACCCGAGGCTGCGCACGCCGGTGTACGCGGCGTGCCATGAGGAGCACACGGAGCCTGCGCGCAGCAGGTCGGGGATCTCCAGCAGGGCCAAGATGTCCATCAGGATGTCCACCGGCAGCTCCGGCGATTCCCTGCCCGAAACAGCTGCATCTGTCGTCTTTACTGTCTTCAGTAAACTGGGGGAAAGAGCAAAGATCTTGGGCAGAGCTCGCGAAAACAGACGGCAAAGATTGGTGCCGGCTCGGCTGCACATTTCCATATCTTTTTTCTGAAGATGATTCTAATTCTATACGGTGGGGAGGTGGATCTCTCGCTCTCGCTGGCAGGCCGGAGATGAAGCGGTTGCCTTCGACAAACGCTTGCAATGATGAGAGCGCCGAGGGCAACCTCGAGGCTCTATACTTGTAGATGGGCCGTGAGCGAGTCCGAACCGAATCCGAGAACGACGCAATTGTGCGGGATACGGACTTCACTCCCGGAAAGATTCGGACTAATCAACTGAATCCGACTCTGCGCTGACTCTGATTCTGGGCTCCCCTGAGGCTAGTCCGGCGAGCATTCGCCGGCCGCGGGGCGTACCGCCGACCGCCGTCTGGCCCGGCACCGGCAGGGTCAGGCCGCCGGTGGTTTAGTCGATGAATGCCAGGCCAACGCAACGGCTGCTCCACTGCTCAAGAGAAGCTCGATCCAGTTTCGTCAGACATAGGCCATTCAGTTTCGTCAGAGAACGGTGATATTCAGTTCCGTCGTCAGACAAACTCTATCAGCCTGCACCGCTGCACACTTGTTGTCTTCTTCACTCCTAAACGCACTTATTTGTTACTCTTTAAGTTAATGCACTTCCTAATTCCTATGGAACTTGTGGCACAAGCATAACAGTCTCCCACTCAGTATGAATATTAATAGGCGAGGGATGGAGGCTGATACAAGGTGGAGACTGAATGATGATGGGGGCCATTGTTTCCTGAAATGCAAGCAGGTGAAGAAATGTTGGAGGGCCCTGAACCTGGAGACAATCAGATTGAGGCTACAGGCCCTGAACCATTGTTTCCTGAAATGGTGTAGTCAAGTCTGAGTGTAAAATCCGCTTCAAAAAAAAGTCTGAGTGTAAAAGTGATTAATAACAAATCAATTAGGGAATCGATGTTTGACATGCAAGTCAGTCCATAGCAAGATGGTAGTGATTGATGAGAAGGAACAACACATACATTTAGGGATGCATGTTCGGTGCCGCCAAATAGTGGGGTTAAAGCTCTTTGGGAGCAGAGGAGAGACTGGTGAACACAAAAGAGAAGGATATAAGGTGAAGCTGTCATAAGACAATATGGGAGCATACATGCATGGACTATAACAACTAAAAATAGGAGAACAGAGAAAAGAAAGTAGATTTTTTTTATACTTAAAAGAAAGTAGACTGGATATGATTAAAACAAAGAGGGTGTATAAACCTATCATTAAGGTTACAAATATAACTCAAAATTAAATTCTAATTATTACTCCTAGGGATAAACATTGAACCGCACATGGATCTTCTTCTAAGATCTAAAAATAATTTATCATGCATTGTAATTAAAACTTTCAAACAAAAGTATATGTGTCGGTTTCTTATTAAAAAATTATATTCCTATTGAAAATAACATGACTAAACAAAAAAATGGTATCTGTTTATTTATTTTAAACAAAAACACCATGTGTTGCGGAAAAAACCAGCTACCCGCAAATGGAACAGGGCCACTGCACCTTGCTAGTTGAGAGACATTTTAAACACGGGAGATCTCTTGGTGAGGAAAAACATGGACGTGCTTTGCTACAATTGTGTTCTCCGTGCACAACAGAGAGAGACTCCGTGCATCTTTTCCTGTGATTTTGTTAAGAGCAAGTGGATGTTGCGCAAATGTGCGTGGGCCACCTTGCTAGTTGAGAGACATGTTAAACACTGAAGATCTCTTGGTGAGGAAAAACATGGACTTGCTTTGCTACAGTTGTGTTCTCTGTGCGCAACAGAGACTCTGTGCATCTTTTCCTGTGATTTTGTTAAGAGCAAGTGGATGTTAGTTGGATTACAATTCTTGTCTGCGATAATCCATTCCGATTTCTACAAGTTTCACTTTTCATGGAGATCATTATTATTCTTCTGGAGTGGAGCATTTAGACAATAAGAAAGGATTTCATCTTTAATGGCCAATATCCTACCGTGGTTGTTGTGAAGATCAAGTTCAAGCATAGATTTTACTTGCTTATGCATGCAGCAAAAGAAGTAATTTTCCAAATACCAGAGATGTTAGGATAGCCCCTTCCTTCCTTCCTTTTCTTCATGCAAATTAAACTCTTTTATGATTTAATATGGATCTAGTAGGGTTTACAGCCCCACCCATTTTCTCAAAAAAAAACTATGGATGAATGACTTTAGAAAACATAATAAAGTCTTTCATATTTTTTATACCCTAAAACAAATTAGTTATGAATTTTCAAAGAAATAAAATAGATTAGTTGTGTCGGTGCTGAGATTGGCCGCCCAACCTCAGCGCCACACAGAATGCGTTGTGTCCCGTCCCCTGACGGTTGATGCAAGAGCTAGCACGATGACACAAGAGTTTATCCTGGTTCCAGCCGCGGGGCCGTACGTCCAGCGGACTGTGCTCGCGGCACTATACTATCTTGCACCGAGGTGCCTGCAGTGGGGGGGGGGGCTACAAGCACGGCGGGAGAGGAGAGGAAGTCTCCAAGTCCCTGAAAATGGGTGTGAAAGTGATTGAGGAGAGTGCCAATATCGTGGAAGGTGGTGATCGTGTGCGTGTTCCTCTGTTTCTCTCTCGCCCCTTCCTCCTTTTATAGGCCAAGGAGAGGGGGGCCTACAAGTACAAGTACAGTGTGTGCTACAGGGGCGCGCACTGGAGAGCATGGCGCCGGGCGTGCGGTCGTCCTTGACCCTGGCAGGGGATTTATGGCGAGCTCCGGCTTCTGCGGGTGTCACGGCCGTCCCTGTGCTTGTCCTGGAGTGGTTTCGAGGGGCGGTGCCGTCATAATCCGCGCCCAGCCGTCCGACGCTGGTTGGTTCGAGGGCGTGGCAGGTGGGGAAGGACAGGAGTTGGCGGCACAGGGGTCGGCATGGTGGTTGTTGTTGACCACAGTGCGCGGCGTGCCCGGTTTACCGGGGAATGGCCGAGAGTTGGTGGATTTGACCCGGCGTTCGTCATCACCGGGCCGCGCCTGACCGGAGTCCGTGCTCGGTCGCTGCTCATATATTCGTTCGAGGGTTCTTCACGCCCATTCGAGTGCTGCACCGGGGGGGAAAGACGGGAGCAGGTAGAATAGTGGTGCGGAATGACGCCTGCAAGTCTGCACAGGGCCTTGCGCAGCGCCGCATGCGTCCGCACAGTAGCGGTGAGGACGCATAGTGACCGGAGCAGGTAGAACAGCGAGCTCTGCGGTGTCAGCGGCGCGGCGTGGGGAGAGATCGCCCTTTGACTTCGGCGCCCGCCCGATGGGGCGGGCATTAAATGCCGTTGTCGGGCGGGGCGCCGGGGCGCGCCGCGTTGAGTAGAGGGGTGGCCTTGAGCGAGGCGGAGTTGGCTCGCCTGCTTGAGGGGGTGCGCGGCCCTCGAGCGAGGCGGAGTTGGCGTTGCGCCTGACCCGGGGGTCCGGGTCCCTCGAGCGAGGCGGAGACGGGGGTCGCCACTTGGGTCCCCTCGACAGGCGAGCTCGGACGGCTGTTTTGGGCCGTGATAAGCTGTGACGGGCCGCGCTGCCTTGGTGGCCCTTTCGGGCTGCTGGTGATTCGGCCCTCCGTGGTTAACGTTTTTTGAGGGTGGTTACCCCGATGGTTAGGGGACCCCCTGGGTCTGTCCCCGACAGTAGCCCCCGAGCCGCTGCCGGACTAAGGGTCAGTCGGGCAGAGGCTGATGGTTTGCGGGATCGTTCCCGGGCATTCTGCGGGGGTTACTCCTTCTTGATTATGCATGTTCTTCCGTGGGGGCGCGCGAGCGCACCCGCGGGTGTAGCCCCCGAGCCTTTGGAGGAGTGAGTTCACTCATGCAAGGGCTTTGACTCCCGAGGGTTGTGTTAGTCGCTCCCCATTCAACGTGGTGGATTGCGGGGATGATACCGATTTATACGGAACTCAGGGGGTGGGTCCTGCATGGCTTCAACGTGTTTCGCGCATAGGAGGAGGAGGATATGCTGCAAGGAGCCCCCAAGCCCCTGGCCCGAGCGGAGGCGATCAGGGGGGCTCTTGTCTTTGAGTTGCGACCCTCGCTTTCCCTTCGCGGGGGAGAGGGGTGAGGTCATTCGTGTAACCCTCGAATTGGGCCGCGTACACGGATGCCTCGGCGAGCTGCTAGCGGGTAGTTCAAGTGGACGCACGTGCCCCGTTCGCTAGGGGTCGGCTCGTGGTCCGGAGACTCGTCCATAAGAGCGCTTGCAAAGGTTTGCTAGGTAGGGCTCGGCCCCCTTCGATGGAGGCCGAGGGCGCGGAAGCTCTCCCTCGATGGGATCCCTCATCTAGCTGCCCATGTCTGGCCTTGAACACAACAGGGGCGTCCCCAAACTTCGCGTTCGGGGTAAAGTCCGTTGAGCACGCCCGAATCGTCCCTGACTCTGTTGATCCGGAGCGCCTGTCGAACCCTTTTAGGGGCCAGGCTTCGTACTCCTGATCAGTGGGGCCTTGCGAAAGGTGCAGGTCGCCTTCGAGCCGCGGGCTCGAGAGTGGGTTGGTTGAGCGTGACCTGCAGCCTTCGCATCGCTTAATCTGGGGCGCCCGTCGAAACCTTTCGAGGTCTGGGCTTCGAGCCCCTGATTAGTAGCACCCCGCACCTCGGGGGGGGGGGGGCGTCGTTGTCTTACCTTGGAAGGAACCCTTCCATTCGGTTGTTGACGTTTCGGTTTGCGGGCCTACGCGCGACCGCTGGCGGGCGTGGTCGTGGCTGATGTGGCACGGAGTGGGCGCACCTTTTTAGGCGGAGTTGGCGTGCGCCGGGGAGAGGCGAGGCGACGGGCGGTCAGGCGCCGCTGCCGCGTCGTTTCGTTTTACTGTGCCGCAGTAAATGCCGCCGCTCACGCGTGCCGTTCTCCGGGGAAAGGGGAGGGGGCCCCTGGTTGTCATTGATGCGCCATGCGCGCCGGGCCTGTCGCCGATGGTTTTGTGTGTCGCGGTGGGGATGAACTCGCTCCCTCCCTTATAAAAAGGAAAGCGGGGGGTAGGGGATTACTTACCTTCGCCATTCCCCGCACCAGCTCGCGCCTCCGCCTTTCTCTCGCTTCCGAGTCCGCTTGCTGCTCTCTGCTCGTCCTGCCCGCCTTCGTCGCCTTTGCTCCCCGCTCTGTCGTCCTCCATGGTGGTCATTGAGGGCGTCACCGAGTGGACTCCGTCCACCGCCACCGATCACCTCCTGGAGGGCCTGGTGACCGGCGGGCAGCTCTCGCCCCGGGGCGATCCGGCGCGGCCGGCGTGGATTGACCCGCCGCTGGCGGCTAGGGTGCCAAACCCACCGGCGGGGTACGTGGTGAGCTTCATCCGCTTCCACGAGCGGGGCTTCAACGCGCCTGCCAGTCAGTTCGTGCGGGGCCTCTGCTACTACTACGGCGTGGAGCTCCACAATTTCGCCCCCAACGCCATCTCTCAGGCGGCGGCCTTCGTCGGCGTCTGTGAGGGCATGCTGGGGATCGAGGCGCACTGGGACCTGTGGGTCCACCTCCTCCGTGCCGAGCTCAGCACATCCGGCGCGGGGAGGGGGGTGTGCCGTTCTTCATGTGTCGGCGGTCTTACGCTCGCGCCGTTCGAGCCCCGAAAGCATCTGTATCCGGCCTGTAGGATGACCACCAACAACAATGGCTGGGCCAAGGGGTGGTTCTATCTACGCAACGATGGCCTGGGGTTGCCGGAGTACACTGGCAAGGTCTTGACGGAGAAGGCCGACTCCTGGAGCTACGGTGTTTCCGGCGACGGTCAGCGGAAGAGGCTCCGCCCCGCCATCGACGCCCTTCGTACTCTGGAGGGGTCGGGTTTGACCGTGGCGCATGTTCTTGCGCACTGCCATCGTCGCCGGGTGGTTCCCCTCATGGAGAGACAGCTCCCTTTGTTCCGGATGACAGAAGACGCTGACCCGGCGGCATTGGCGGCTTCGCGTATGTTGCCGGAGCCACCCCTTGAGGAGTACGTCGTCATGAGGGTGCGAACGGCGGTGCATCCCGACACTATGCCGAGTAACCAGAACAACCTCTGGTCGTTCCGGCTGCGCCCCGATGAGGGCCACGTTTTGTCGATAAGTCGTCATTTTCCCTCCCGAGCTGTCGGATTGATAACTTAGGATTTCCTTTCTCGATTCATTATGGTTTCAGGAGGTGAACCGCCACCTCTACCGCTCCCTTGCGCCGACTCCAGAGGTGTGCGCTTTGAACCGCGCCCGCCGTGACCGCGAGAGGGACGTGAAGGCGGCGAGGAAGGCCAGCAGCCAGAGGAGGCAGGCCCGGCGGGACGCGCACTCGGCGGCGCTCCGCCGGTGGAGGAGGGACGGCGGTACGCCGTCGGCGTCCCGACGGCGTACCGGAGGACTCCCCGGACCCTCCCAGCGAGGAGGAGGAGGAGGAGATCGATGCCGGTGGGGCTCTGCCCGCCGGTGAGGAGGAGATGGCCGTGCCGCCGACTGGGGCGGGCGCGGCGAGCCTTGGCGATGTCGCGCCGGTGGCGGCGCGGACGGCGGTCGCGCCCGCCCGACCCGCGGCGCCGCGGATGCCGAGGGCTCGAGGGATTCGCAGCCCCCGAGCGGGTTGAGGGGGTCCTCGAGTTCAAGGAGGGCTCCCTCATCGGGCGGCTCGAAGCGGAAATTGCAGGCCTTGCAGGACTGCGTCCGGTAAGTCTCGCTTTGAGCTATTATCGTGATTTTCCATCCTCGTTTGGTTTTTTGCTTCGTAATTTCCGTTTTTCCTTTCTGATTCAGCGCTCGGGGTGCTGCCAAGGCCAACCCCAACCTTGCGCCTAAGAAGGCGTTGAAGGTCGGGGTGTTGGATTCCCCTCACGCCGGGGGATCGCGTTCGCGTGGGACTCCGCGTCCAGCAGCGACGCCCGCAGCGATGCCGGAGGAGCCGGCGCCGGGGGTATGAGATTCCCGGCCAATGGAGACAGAGCAGGGGGGGACGCCCCCGATGGTGGTTACGGAGCTGGGGCAAGACGCCCTGGTGGTGGACGTGGAGCCGGGGCACGGCGCCCCAGTGATAGAGGTGGAGTCGGGGTGCGACGCTCTGGCTGAGGTGGGCGAGCAGGGGGGCCATGCCACCACCGTGGCCCCTACTGGAAAGAGGCAGGAGGCGGTCGCGCCGATCGGTAGCACGGTCATCCTGCCGGCTTCGGGTTGCGCACAAGGCGTGTCCCAAGATGACGATGGCGGACATGCTCCCCCTGCGGGGGTGGCTGCGGGCGAGGTGCCGGCGGCGTTTTCCTTGGCCCGGGGGCCACCGCAGGCGCCAGTGGCTGGGGGAGCGGCGGAGTGGGATACGGCCGAGACGGCGCTGCGTCAGAGTCGACGCGGCCTGAGCGCATGGCCGGAGCAGCCCGGCGTCTCTGCCCGAGTCTGGCGGGGCATGGCGGAGGAGAACGAGCTTTGGGCTCGAGCAGAACGGGTCGGGACGGACCTGGAGCGGACCATCGCTGCCGCCGCCGATCTCCATTCCAGGCAGGCGCTGGAACTTTTCGAGGTAACCCCGTTCTTATCCATACTGCTTGGTAATTTGTCACCATTTTGAGTTCGTGCCTTATCCTTGATGGTTCTTCGTGCAGCTTCTGCGGAAGGAGGCGGCAGACAAGACCGCGTGCATCGTGGACTTGTACGCCGATCTTCATCGGTACCGTCAGGCGAACCTGGACCTGGGCACGGATGTGACCCAGCTCACCGCCCGGGTGAGGGAGACAGAGACGGCCGCCCGCACACACGAGGGCACCAAGGCTCGCGCGGAGCAGGAACGCGACGCCGAGAGGGGTGCGGCGGAGCAGGGGGCCCGGGCATTGGCCGCGGCGTTGGAGCGGCTTGAGCTCGAGCGCAAGGCGCGCGAGGAGGCCGGGACCAAGCTGCTGGAGGCACAAGGCCAGCTCCAGCGGGAGCGCGAGGCGCTCACGGCGGAGCGGACGCTGCTCGAGCAGGAGCGCAAGGCGCGCAAGGCCGCGCAGTCTCAGCTCGCGGAGGCGACAGCCCGGGCAGAGCAGAAGGCCCAGGAGGCCGAACGGCTGGGCCGCTCGCTCTAGGAGAAGGAGGGTGCGCTGGCCACCGCGGAGAACCTGCTCCAGCAGGAGCGCACGGCGCTTACCGAGGCCACGGCCTTGGTAGATGGTATGGTTCTATGTTTTCTTAGCTTCCTTGGCTGTTTCTGTGTTGGAGTTCGTTTTGACGTGCTCGATCCTTGTCAAGGGCTGCGGAAGGCCGAGGCCGAGAAGGCGGACAAGGTGGTGGCTGTTCAAGCTGCCTACTCCGAGGCTCAGGGGGAGCTCGAAACTCTGAGGGCCGCCGCTGACGCCGCGTGCCGGGACATCCAGTGCGTCGACATCCCGTCGGGGTTGCAGTCGGGGTCGTCATTGCCTAGCCGCCTGAGGTCTTTAAGAGGCTGCATGGCGGAGCGCCTCGAGAATGCTCTTCACCTTGGTGTGAAGAACGCAGTCGGCGTGGTGTCAACCTACTACGACATCGACCTTGCGGCGGTGGCGCGTGGTTATTTTATTGACGCAGACCTGGATGACGATGCCGCCCTTGCTGCTCTCGACGAGGCCGATGACAGTGCCGAGGACGCCGCCACAGCGCTTGCCGCCAAGTTCGGGCGTGAGCTTTTTCCTGGCGAGGATGAAGATGAAGATGCGCGCGCCGACATCGGGCCCGAGGCCGTGGCTGCCCCCAAAGCCGAGGCTGATCCTGAAGCCGACACCGTGGCATCCCTTGAGGAGGCCATCGCCTCGGTGCGCCATGATGACGATGGTCCTGGGGCCCTCGCGTCGGTTCCTTCGACTGTCGCCGCCGAGGCCGCCGTCCTAGGGGGTCTTGACACTGCCGCCGCGCCCCCGCAGGAAGGTGAAGCCTGAAAGGTTCAGGCTTAGAGATCCAGATGTATCTTAGTTTTTAGGAGACTAGCTCTGTACATAAACTAAGTTTGAATTTTGATTGTGCGCTTCGAACTTGTTTGATTGTTCTATTGTGCTATTCTTGGCTTGGAGAGATTTTGGCCGGGTATTTTGAATCTGCGAGTAATTAAGGCGTGGAGTGGAGAGGGAGATGTCGTATCCCTTCGAGGGCGTAGGCGGTCTCACGGCTCAGCCGGCTCCGGCTTTAGTTAGCTCGCGCCCCGCATCTTTCTAAGCGTTCTGAGTTTTAGCACAATTTTAAAATTGGGACGATTAGGGGGGGTAAACCCCCCTGCAGCCCCCGAGGGGGGCTTGGCTCTATCGAGACTAGGTTGAGGATAGGACCAAGTCCCCCTTGTTCATGCTGTTAGTAACAATGTTTCCATGTTTTTCGCAAACTTTTCATCGTTGTTCGCTAAGAACATGAAGTATTTACAAGGAATGCTGAGAATTTTAAGGATAGAAGCGACGTAGTTGTTGGATGTTTCAAGCATTGGTGAAGATCTCGCCCTTCTTGTTTGCCAGTTTGTAAGTGCCAGGCTTGAGGACCTTGGCAATGATGAATGGTCCTTCCCATGGTGGAGTGAGCTTGTGGCGCTCTCGATTGTCCTGGCGCAACCTTAGCACCAGGTCCCCTTCGTGAAGTTCTCGACGCTGCACCTTCTGAGCTTGATACCGCCGGAGTGATTGCTGGTAGCGTGCCGAGTGAAGCAACGCCACGTCTCGAGCCTCCTCTACCTGGTCCAGCGAATTCTCGCGGTTCCGCTGGTTTTGTTCTTCTTGGTAGGCCTTGAGCCTCGGAGACCCGTACTCCAAGTCTGTTGGGAGGACGGCCTCGGCGCCGTAGACGAGGAAGAACGGGCTGAAGCCTGTGGCCCTGCTTGGGGTTGTCCTGAGACTCCAAATCACCGATGGCAGCTCAGCTACCCATTTCTGGCCAAACTTGTTTAGCTTGTTGAAGATCCTTGGCTTCACGCCTTGAAGTATCATGCCGTTGGCACGTTCTACTTGGTTGTTTGTTTGTGGATGTGCTACGGCCGACCAATCTACGCGAATGTGATGGTTGTCGCAGAACTCCAAGAATTTCTTGCCATTGAACTGGGTGCCGTTGTCGGTGATGATCGAGTTGGGTACCCCGAATCGGTGGATGATGTCGGTGAAAAACAACACGGCCTACTCAGATCTGATGCTCGTGATGGCCCGGACCTCGACCCACTTCGAGAACTTGTCGATGGCCACCAACAAGTGGGTGAAGCCCCCGGGCGCTGGGCGGAAAGGTCCCACGAGATCCAACCCCCAGACCGCAAAAGGCATGTTACAGGGATGGTCTGTAGGGCATGCGCCGGGAGGTGCGTCTTTCGTGCGTAAAATTGGCACCCTTCGCAGGTGCGCACGACTTCGTTCACGTCGGCTACGGCGGTAGGCCAGTAAAAGCCTTGCCGGAACGCGTTACCCACGAGGGTACGCGGCGCCGCGTGGTGTCCGCACACCCCGGCATGGATGTCGCGGATCAACTGCTTTCCCTCGGGGATGGGGATGCATCGCTGCAGAATTCCTGAGGCGCTGCGTTTATACAGCTCGTCGCCGACCGAGACAAAGGTCTTGGCCCTTCTGGCGATGCGGCGCCCCTCGGTCCGGTCCGAGGGCAGCTCCCCGCGGTCGATCCACGCGAGGTATGGGCTGCGCCAGTCTTGCGGTCGTGTGTCCACGTCGATTTCCATGGCCTCGACCGAAGAATTTCCAACGTCGAGGGCTTTGAGCCCCTCTTTCGAGGGGTCCTCTTCCATGGGCTCGACCCCCTCAGCCCCTGAGGGCGTCTTGAGGGCTCCGGCCCTTTGTTCGAAGTTGACGGAGGGTTGGTCGAGGTCGCGGGCGAAGACGTTCGGAGGAACGGTGACTCGCTCTGACACGATCTTGGCCAGCTGATCCGCTTCCTCGTTATATTTGCGCACGATATGGTTCAGCTCGAGGCCATAGAATTTGTCCTCGAGGCGGCGAACCTCGTTGCAGTACGCCTCCATCTTTTCGTCGCGGCAGCTTGCGTTCTTCATGACTTGGTCGATGACCAACTGAGAATCTCCCCGGACGTCGAGGCGTTTGACACTGAGGCCAACGGCGATGCGGAGCCCAGCGAGGAGGGCTTCATACTCCGCCATGTTGTTCGACGCCGGGAAGTGCAAGCGAACCACGTATCGGATGTGCTCCCCGAGGGGTGAAACGAAGAAGAGGCCCGCGCCTGCCCCAGCTTTCATCACTGACCCATCGAAGTACATGGTCCAGCACTCGGCTTAGATCTGTGGCGGTGGAAGTTGGACGTCGGTCCACTCAGCGACGAAATCCGCTAAGGTTTGCGATTTTATCGCTTTTCGTGGCGCGTAGGAGAGAGTTTCTCCCACGAGCTCCATCGACCACTTCGATATCCTACCCGAGACGTCCGGGTTGCGGACTATCTCTCCCAAAGGGAAAGATGAGACCACGGTGACCGGGTGGGCCTCGAAGTAGTGCCGCAGCTTTCGTCGCGCGAGCACTACAGCGTAGATTAGCTTCTGAATCTGTGGGTACTGCGCCTTGGTCTCGGTCAGCACCTCACTGACGTAGTACACCGGCCTCTGGACCGGCAGAGCGTGTCCCTCCTCCGTCCTTTCCACGACGATGACGGCGCTGACAACTTGCGTTGTCGCAGCCACGTATAGGTAGAGGGGCTCGTCGTTCCGTGGCGGCGTGAGGATTGGTGCGCGTACGAGCGACGCTTTTAGCCCGTCGAGGGCTTTTTGGGCTTCGGGGGTCCATGAAAAGCGTTCGTGCTTTTTTAGGAGCCGGTACAAAGGTAAGCCCTTTTCACCAAGTCGAGAGATGAAACGGCTGAGAGCCGCGAGGCAGCCCAGTACATTTTGCACCCCCTTGAGGTCCCGAATTGGCCCCATCCGTTCCAGGGCCGAGACTTTTTTGGGGTTGGGTTCGATGCCTCGTTGGGAGACAATGAAACCCAACAGCATGCCCCGCGGCACCCCGAATACGCATTTCTCCGGATTTAACTTTACCCCGTTTGCCCGGAGGCAACCGAATGCGATTTGCAAATCGTTTACCAGATCGTCCGCCTTTCTGGTTTTCACAACGATATCATCTACATATGCCTCAATGGTCCGCCCGATGTGGCTACCGAAAACGTGTTGCATACATCGCTGGTATGTAGCTCCGGCGTTTCGGAGGCCGAACGGCATAGTGACGTAGCAAAACATGCCAAACGGGGTGATGAAAGAAGTCACGAGCTGGTCGGACTCTTTCATCTTAATCTAATGATAACCGGAATAAGCATCAAGAAAGCATAGCAATTCGCACCCAGCAGTGGAGTCTACTATCTGATCTATTCGAGGCAAAGGGAATGGAACCTTAGGGCATGCTTTGTTTAAACCGGTATAATCTACGCACATACGCCATTTAACATTTTTTTCCTAACTAGAACAGGATTAGCAAGCCAGGTTGGGTGAAATACCTCCTTGATGAACCCGACCTGCAGAAGCTTGTGCACCTCCTCCCCGATGGCGCGGCGCTTTTCCTCGTCGAACCGCCGCAGTCGCTGCACCACCGGCTTGGAGCGAGGCTGGATGTCAAGGCAGTGCTCGGCGACCTTCCTCGGAATACCCGGCATGTCCGAGGGTCTCCACGCAAAGATGTCGGCGTTGGCGCGGAGAAAGTCGACGAGCACTGCTTCCTATTTGGGGTCGAGGGTGGTGCTGACCCTCAACGCCTTGCCCTCGGGGGCATTGGGGTCGAGGGGCACCGCCTTGGTGTGCTCTGCAGCCTCGAAGGTGCCTACGTGCCTTTTGGCGGAGTCGACGGCCTCGTTCGCCATCTTTTCCAAGTCCGCCACCAGGGTAGGTCGATCTGCCCGAGGGGTTGGACCCGTTTTCCCGGTGCGATGCCGTGGAACGGCGCCTTGCTTGGCCTCAGCTGGTTCGTGCCGATGCCCATGAGCTCTAAGGTGCGGACGTAGAGGATGTTAAGGCTGCTGCCCCCGTCCATCAGCACCTTGGAGAATCGTGTGTTGCCGATGACGGGGTCGACGACAAGTGGGTAGCGCCCCGGATTCGGGACATAGTCCGGGTGGTCCTCGCGGCCGAAGGAGATGGTCTCGTCTGACCAGGCGAGGTAAGTTGGCGTCGCGGGGTGAATGGAGAAGACCTCTCGGCGTTCACATCTTTGCTCCCGGGACGTCACGTTCATTGTGGGCCCCCTACGATGAAGAAGACATTCTCCACATGGGGGAACTCGTCGTTGCCGCCATCACCCGTACCCTTCTTCGGGCCATCCTCCTTCGCGGAGGTGCGCTTGTAGTAACCCTTGATCATCTCGCATTGTTCGAGGGTGTGGCTGACAGGGCCCTTATGGTACGGGCATGGCTTCTTCAGCATCTCATCGAACAGGCCTCCCCCCAGAGGAGGGCCTCGAGGGCCTTTGCGGCCTCGCTCGACCGCGAGGGCCTCGTCAGAGTCCTCGCCCTGCTGCTGCTGCTGCTGCGCGGCTTGCCGAGGCTTCTTGCCCTTGCCACCTCGTTTCTGCTTTTTAGCCTTTCCCTTGGACTTGCTGCCCTCCACGGGCAGCTCCTCCGCGCGCTTCCCCTTGGTCTTGCCGTCGAAAATCGCCCCAACAGCCTCCTCTCCAGAGGCGAAGTTGGTAGCGATGTCGAATAGCGCGTTGACGCTGGTAGGATGGTCTCGCCCCAGCTCGCGCACCAGCTCCCGACAAGTCGTGCCTTCAAGGAAGACGTGGATGATTTCGGAGTCCCCCACGCTCGGGAGCTCGGTGCAGCGCTTGGAGAAGCGGCGGATGAAGTCTCTCAGCGGTTCGTCGGCCGCCTGCCGGCACCCGCGCAGGTCCCAGGAGTTTCCGGGGCTCACGTACGTGCCCTGGAAGTTACCCACAAACATCCTGACCAGGTCGTCCCAGTCGTGGATCTGGTTCGCGGGTAGGTGTTCGAGCCATGTCTGCGCCGAGTCCGCGAGATGAAGCGGAAGGTTGCGGATGATCATAGCATCGTCGGTGGCCCCGCCCAACTGGCAAGCTAGGCAGTAGTCATTGAGCCACGTCTCGGGTTTCGTCTCGCCCGAATACTTGGTAATGGTGGTCGGCTGACGAAAGCGCGGCGGGATGGCGGCCGAACGGATCTTCCGGCTGAACACAGGGGTTCCCGGGGGTTCCGGCATCGGGCTTTTGTCCTCCTCGCTGTCGTAGCGACCCCCTCGTCGGGGGTGCCTACTGCGGGGAGGTGCCGCGTCCTGCCTCTTCTTGTTCAGGACATTGCGCGCGTCACCATCGTTAATGGCGCCTCGTGTGTCCATGAGTCGGTCCTTCGCGGACCTCCTCGTTTCGCGGTCGCCGATCATGAGCACCTTCCCATCGTTCGTCGGTCGGTGAGGCGTCCATGCGCCCCTAGGCGGGGTATGGATAGACTGTTCCTTATCCCGCTTGCTTCCTCCGGCTCTTGAACTGGCCTGGTGGCGCATACGGGAGGCGGAACTTTCTGCTTGTTGAACGGCCGCTTCTTCGACAAGGGCCTGCACCTGGCGCCGCATGTCGCGCGCCTCTGGTGTCGATAGTTCGGGCATGGCCCGAATCAGAGTTACTACGGCAACGAGCTTCTGGCTTGCCCGCGGCGGCATGGCAGGGCTGGCGTCGTTGCCATCATTCATGATGCGCGCTTGAGCGATGCGCCCGGCGGCTTGCGCATGTTCGCCGCGCTCGGGCTGCCGGGCTTCCAGAGCTGCGCGTAGCTCCTGTACCTGCTGGCGCTCCTGTCGGAGCCTGGCTTCCAGCTCTTGTACCTGCATGAGCTGTGCCTGTGCGAGTGCGGCTTCGCCCGATGGCTCGGGGGCGCTGGTGGCGGTTCATCGTGTCTGGCCCCGTCGCGCGTTTCTTCATCCTCTCCCACGGACTCTACTTTGCCGTCGAGGACGAAGCACTCCCGCGTGGGGTCGTATTCCCCTTCGCTGGAATCGTCGGAACAGGTGAGGCAGAAGTCCGCAGCGGCCTGGAAAGAGGTAAGACCTTCGCGGTCGCGTAGCCCAGAGTAGTCCAGGCCTGGGTGCTCCTGGCCGCGCACACTTTCCCCGTCGTCCGACTCGGGCTGGGACCCGCCGGGCGAGGAAATGTTGAGGTCGCGGATCGAACCCAGCTGGTGACCCGGCGAATCCTCTTGCGCGTTCAGGTTGCCGCTGATTGCCGCGGAGTAGCTTGCGGCCGCGTTGCTCATTCCGTAAGGGAGCTGCACCGGCCCGGCCGCATTTTCCCAGCGTGCTCCCTCCGCGGGAGCCGCTGGTGGGGGTGTGCTCCCCTGTACTGCGGCAGCGGGCTGGAGCAACAGGTGTGCGTCCCAATCAGGGAGCACGATGCATGGGGCAACGCGCCGTTCCACGCGAATCTGCAGCTCGTGCAGTCTTCGACGTCTCCTGAGCTGGGGCGGCGTTGGCGGCGCCGGGGTAATGGCCATCATGTCGGGCGTCCTGGAGGCGAGCCGCATCAGGAGGCCCTTACTGGTCGCTTCGAACTCCAGGCTCCAAAACGTGATTCGGTACCCGCGCGGAAGCAGGCCAGGGGACCCCGTGGCGGATCGTGGCGGCATGGCCTTGGCGTGGCTTGCCGTCAAGGGAACTGATCGGGTGAAGTGGGTTGATCACAGCGCAACCCCCTACCTGGCGCGCCACTGTCGGTGCTGAGATTGGCCGCCCAACCTCAGCGCCACACAGAATGCGCTGTGTCCCGTCCCCTGACGGTTGATGCAAGAGCTAGCACGATGACACAAGAGTTTATCCTGGTTCCGGCCGCGGGGCCGTACGTCCAACAGACTGTGCTCGCGGCACTATACTATCTTGCACCGAGGTGCCTGCAGTGAGGGGGCTACAAGCACGGCGGGAGAGGAGAGGAAAAAATTATATTCCTATTGAAAATAACATGACTAAACAAAAAAATGGTATCTGTTTATTTATTTTAAACAAAAACACCATGTGTTGCGGAAAAAACCAGCTACCCGCAAATGGAACAGGGCCACTGCACCTTGCTAGTTGAGAGACATTTTAAACACGGGAGATCTCTTGGTGAGGAAAAACATGGACGTGCTTTGCTACAATTGTGTTCTCCGTGCACAACAGAGAGAGACTCCGTGCATCTTTTCCTGTGATTTTGTTAAGAGCAAGTGGATGTTGCGCAAATGTGCGTGGGCCACCTTGCTAGTTGAGAGACATGTTAAACACTGAAGATCTCTTGGTGAGGAAAAACATGGACTTGCTTTGCTACAGTTGTGTTCTCAGTGCGCAACAGAGACTCTGTGCATCTTTTCCTGTGATTTTGTTAAGAGCAAGTGGATGTTAGTTGGATTACAATTCTTGTCTGCGATAATCCATTCCGATTTCTACAAGTTTCACTTTTCATGGAGATCATGATTATTCTTCTGGAGTGGAGCATTTAGACAATAAGAAAGGATTTCATCTTTAATGGCCAATATCCTACCGTGGTTGTTGTGAAGATCAAGTTCAAGCATAGATTTTACTTGCTTAAGCATGCAGCAAAAGAAGTAATTTTCCAAATACCAGAGATGTTAGGATAGCCCCTTCCTTCCTTCCTTTTCTTCATGCAAATTAAACTCTTTTATGATTTAATATGGATCTAGTAGGGTTTACAGCCCCACCCATTTTCTCAAAAAAAAACTATGGATGAATGACTTTAGAAAACATAATAAAGTCTTTCATATTTTTTATACCCTAAAACAAATTAGTTATGAATTTTCAAAGAAATAAAATAGATTAGTTGTGTCGGTGCTGAGATTGGCCGCCCAACCTCAGCGCCACACAGAATGCGCTGTGTCCCGTCCCCTGACGGTTGATGCAAGAGCTAGCACGATGACACAAGAGTTTATCCTGGTTCCAGTCGCGGGGCCGTACGTCCAGCGGACTGTGCTCGCGGCACTATACTATCTTGCACCGAGGTGCCTGCAGTGAGGGGGGCTACAAGCACGGCGGGAGAGGAGAGGAAGTCTCCAAGTCCCTGAAAATGGGTGTGAAAGTGATTGAGGAGAGTGCCAATATCGTGGAAGGCGGTGATCGTGTGCGTGTTCCTCTGTTTTCTCTCTCGCCCCCTTCCTCCTTTTATAGGCCAAGGAGAGGGGGGCCTACAAGTACAAGTACAGTGTGTGCTACAGGGGCGCGCACTGGAGAGCATGGCGCCGGGCGTGCGGTCGTCCTTGACCCTGGCAGGGGATTTATGGCGAGCTCCGGCTTCTGCGGGTGTCACGGCCGTCCCTGTGCTTGTCCTGGAGTGGTTTCGAGGGGCGGTGCCGTCATAATCCGCGCCCAGCCGTCCGACGCTGGTTGGTTCGAGGGCGTGGCAGGTGGGGAAGGACAGGAGTTGGCGGCACAGGGGTCGGCATGGTGGTTGTTGTTGACCACAGTGCGCGGCGTGCCCGGTTTACCGGGGAATGGCCGAGAGTTGGTGGATTTGACCCGGCGTTCGTCATCACCGGGCCGCGCCTGACCGGAGTCCGTGCTCGGTCGCTGCTCATATATTCGTTCGAGGGTTCTTCACGCCCATTCGAGGGCTGCACCGGGGGGGAAAGACGGGAGCAGGTAGAATAGTGGTGCGGAATGACGCCTGCAAGTCTGCACAGGGCCTTGCGCAGCGCCGCATGCGTCCGCACAGTAGCGGTGAGGACGCATAGTGACCGGAGCAGGTAGAACAGCGAGCTCTGCGGTGTCAGCGGCGCGGCGTGGGGAGAGATCGCCCTTTGACTTCGGCGCCCGCCCGATGGGGCGGGCATTAAATGCCGTTGTCGGGCGGGGCGCCGGGGCGCGCCGCGTCGAGTAGAGGGGTGGCCTCGAGCGAGGCGGAGTTGGCTCGCCTGCTTGAGGGGGTGCGCGGCCCTCGAGCGTGGCGGAGTTGGCGTTGCGCCTGACCCGGGGGGTCTGGGTCCCTCGAGCGAGGCGGAGACGGGGGTCGCCACTTGGGTCCCCTCGACAGGCGAGCTCGGACGGCTGTTTTGGGCCGTGATAAGCTGTGACGGGCCGCGCTGCCTTGGTGGCCCTTTCGGGCTGCTGGTGATTCGGCCCTCCGTGGTTAACGTTTTTTGAGGGTGGTTACCCCGATGGTTAGGGGACCCCTGGGTCTGTCCCCGACAAGTTGTTATTAGAAATTCGGAAATTTGTAGGACACGTGTCAACCTCCGCGATGCCATGGCGGGCTCCCATGACACCACATGTAATGACGAGTCACCTAGTAGGCCATGCAGACGGTCCGGTCCACGGTCAGTAGTGTGTGTCCCATAGTTCAGCAGGTGGGCCCTACCAATGAGCATGTGGGTCCACTAGCACGAATTAGCTACAAATTTTCAAAGAAGTAAACTAGAATTTTTATTTCTATAAATTTAGAAATTGGTGTGAGACAAGTGTGTGCCTCTAACATGATTGATGAGTCCGGGCCAGGTTGGGAAGGAAAAGCCCGACACACCGACCCGGCTGCAACGTCCGTAGGGCCTCCTGTTGCGTCTTGACAGTCTTAGCACCGGTACTCCATTTTACGACACACTGATCCGGCTACAGATAGCACGATCTGGCCCTCGCAAAGCCCACCTTCAGGTACGCATGACCTAGCCCCCGTGACTCCGACTTCAGATACGTACTACCTGGCCCCCAGCAATCTTAGCACCACACTTGGCACACCCACTCGTGGAAAGGCCCAATCACCCCAAAAGACTTAGTCTGATAGGGGAAGGGTGGCTCTCCCTTTTAAGGTGGCTTCCTCCTCCCTAGCTAAGCAAGGTGGGATTATTCAGAAGCTCACACGGTCGCCGTCCGACTACAACTGGACCACTTGGCCCATTTTTATTGCGTCTTTGCCAACGGGTAAGGGCAAGCCCAACGTGAATGGCAAAAGGCGTTAGCCTCGTGAAAAAGTGGCTGGACACGTAGACCAGGGAACTACCGGGCTGCTCGGCTCTCAACCCAGGCCAACCAATAGGAAAAAGTTTGCTTTTACTTTTGTCAGATGAGTTGCTTCCGTCTTTTGCCTTTACGAGAATAAAAGCTCAGGGCATTCTATCTCCTTCGTCCAACGCGTGCTTCGTTGGTACCCCATGCTTTTTGTCAGCTGGGCACCCGCTACTCTTGCAGGTAGCACTGACACACTGCGAGGCTACCACTCTATGTGACATGGACGAACGGTGCAAACGTGGAAGCCAAGGCCACCAGACACCGTGGAGCATTGGGCCTGCCCTAATAGTGGAGGAAGATGTCCTCATCAATGATGATGTCATCCGATGGGTCCAGGATAATGACATCATCATGGACCACACACAACTGGGATCAACATTGTAGTCAATAATGTGGGTCCTATTTGACAGCATGTTGGTCTCACCTATTATCAGTATATGGGTCAACTAGCTAACTAGCATGCTGATATTGCATGTGTTTTTTGAAAAAAATTTGTTCCTTCCATGAAAAAATTTCTATGAATGTACCATCGATAAAAATGTTTTTAAAAATATGCCCTCATCTCACGTAGGGTTCTTCCATGCAGAGGAAGTTCCTTTCAAAAAAAATAATTTCATTGGAGGTCTATTATAAAATTGTTTCCAAAAGGATCTGACTGGGGATAAAAAGGCCACGATGTTGCCTCTCGCCGTCACGCGGTCACGCCCTGCAGCCATGGTTGGCTGGGTCCATTGGGTGCCTCAAGCGCAAGCATACGTTCATTGGGTTGCAGAAGCGCCCGACAGCCGTTCGGTAAAATGCCGACCCGGCGTGGCGAGCCTGACCCGCGCGTGTGCAAGCTCTGGCCGCGCAGGTCGTGCTCCGGCACGGCTGTGTCTCCGCGGCGCATGCCCACGGGGTACCGGGCCTCTCAAATCCTGGAGTCGGCTCCAAGAGAGAGCGTGCCTTCAAATACTAGTCGCCACCCTCCCCCTCGCCTCCACCTTGCCGTGCCAAGAACCACCACGAACCCCACCAAAGATCGCCGGAACTCGCGTCCGAGCCCTTGCCTTCGCCAAAGACCCTGTGTCGGAACCCCCTCCTCGCCGCGCCGACGCCGAAGAAGACCATGCCGCGTGGTCGGCGTCACCAGCGCCGCAGAGCGCGGCCGCCCCGGACTCCAGCTCCACCTCCGACCCCGGCTTCGGCTCAGCCTCGGGGCTCCTTGGCGAGGATTCTGAGGTGGGCGGAGCGGATGGCCGCGTTTATTGAGGCTGGAGGCGGGCGCATGCTCCGGTGGATCGCCGCGGCGTGGCTGCGCCGGCTTGTGCGCTCGGCTTCAGGCGCCGACGACGCGGGCCGCAGGGTGGAGTCTCACCAAGACGGCGCCGAGGTGGTCGAGACGCCCAATGGCCGAGCCCAATGAGGTGGTGATCCCAGCGGCCGGCGAGGGACGCACCGTGGAGGTCGGCGAGGACCCCACTTCTGCGGCCCAGGCGCCGCCCGTCAAAGAAGGGGCACCGGGAGACGAGAGCGCCACCGCCGCACTGCTCGTGGAAGAAGGCGGACCGGTCGAGGAGCGCGCCGCCGCCGCCCCCAAGAACGCCGCCACCGCGCCCAGGAACGCCACCGCCACGCCTTTCGTGGAAGAAGACGGACCGGGAGAGGAGCGCGCCGAGACCGCGCCCAAGAACGTCGCCGCCGTGCTCAACAACGCCACCGCCGCGGCCGGAAGAGCGCTGCCGGGGAAGGAGCATACCAGGCACGCCGCGCCAGCCGACGGCGCCGCGTCCAACGGGCCCCGGGACGTAGTGCTGCTACCCCCGCCGGCCGGTCGCGACGAGGTCGTCGACATCACCAGCGACGCCACAACTGCAGTCGCGTCGAAGGCGCCAAGGGAGGAGCGCGCCGGCCAAGACGCCGCCCCGAAGGGCAAGGGCGCCAGCCAGAACGCGCCCGGTGCCACGCGCAGGGCGGCGCAAAAGGGAGCACGCGCAGGACGCCCCGCCACCCCCATCGCTGAGAGGAAGGGGCAAACGGGCAAAGCAGGGCGCAGCCGTCCTCAGGTTGGTCGCATTCGCCCGCGTCTCTGTTCTTAGTGTTGCAACATATTGGCATTGTGATATGTGTAAAGATTGGCCCTGCTGGCTGCTGTTTTGTTTCAGGCATCTTTTGTCTCAATTATGTGTAGACTGTAGAATGTAGAACTATCGAGTCTGTAGAATATCTTGCTTCACTAAAATTGCAAATAAATGTCATGTATCATGCTTCTTTGGTCCTCAATGATGTGTAGAACTACCGTGCTTCACTGAAACTGCAAGCGTTCTGTTTCATGGATCCTGTCTAATTATCTGTAAACTGCCAAAGGGATGAAAGCGCATCCAATCTGATGGGAATCCCTTTAATTTTCCTTTGTTGTGGTCATGAATAACTTCATTTGTTAGTTCAGTAACACTTAATTTGGTACACACTTGATTCCTTCAGGTAGTCAAAGTGTTTTATATGTATTATCTGGTAGAGTTCGATTGATGGAAAATGAACTGCTATTACTAGTTCCCTCTGTGCACCTTAATAGCATGTCTCATTAGTTCTGCTAGTTTGTCTCGAACCTACTAAAAGTTGATTTACATGGAACCGTACATGTATATGTATGTTAATGTTTGTCCAAATATGGTATATTTATAGTGCTCTCCTGCTAGATATATTATATCTGTAGTGCCCTTCTGCCCAAAGAAAGAACTGACATTAATTTCATGTGCTTTACTTCCATGTCATGTTTATTCATCTTTGATCATTGATGTTTAAGCTACACACTTTTTCTAAGCATTGTAAGCTGCCGCATGTATGGGGACTCAAATTCTGTTTTTTATTTCTTTTTTGCTTTAGTAGATTTACTGATGACTTGATGAGGGTAATAACTCTACAATGGACCATGTAGAAATTGTAGGACAATCCTTCTATTTTACTGCTGATAAGTTGCAAGAGTGTTTTAATTCAGTTCTGATGTTGCAGGCAGACGAGCTAGATGAGCCTTATCACATTGATAAATTATTCGTTGAGGAAGTGAGCGATTAGGAAGTAGAAACACATCAAAAGTTCTGGAGCAAAATGTCGACTTGTAAGAAGGGCTTCCTTTTTTGTCTCATATGTCATATCGAGGACGACATTGAGACTGAGGTAGCCAAAGAAACTGAGAAGGTTAGCTCAGACTGAGGTAGCCAAAGAAACTGAGAAGGTTAGCTGCTGCCCAATCAAAAGATAGGCTGTAGAGACCAAGCACCGAGCCCCCGCCGGTGACCACCCGGTCCCGGCGTCCACATCCACGCCGTTGGTCACTGCGGCCACGGCGGCCATCTCCCCTCCCCTCTCCCTCCCCTTTCCCGTCTTGGCCGTGGTTTTTCTCTGGAGTTCATCATGGACGTGGCTGATCTTGATTTTAAGCCAGGGGAACTCTTTTCTGCAAAGGTATGTTCTTCTCTTGGCTTCCCTGTGACTGCCTCGTTGCCAGATGGATCAACCAGTTTCTGGATTCTGGTTTCCTTCACCCGATCAAAGATCAAACTGTCTGAAGACAATGTGGGGTTCATCTTGCAATCCGTGCTGGGTGGTTCGGCCTTGAATTTTGCTGTGGTGGAAGTCGAGCCCTGGGTGTTCAAATTCAGTGTCTTCTCTAGAAGTGTTGGTCTTGCTGTTTACTCCATCAAATCTGTGGAGAATAATATTTTCAAGCTGGCCTTCAATCTCTGGAATGAAAGGGGTTTATCCTTTGCTTTGAGGTCTGTGGCTGCTTCTTAGGGTCAGCTTTTCGACTGGTTTGAAGTTCGATCCAAGAAGAAGTTGCCTTCGTATGTTGAGGCGGTCAGGAAGTCAGTCCCTCTCACGGGAGCGAATCGTATACCTCTCAGAGGTTCTCGTGATCAGTCTTGCAATCGGAATACTTCAGTGTTTGCCCGGTTGAACAGTGAAGATCTGGCAACAAATCTTGCTAGTGGTGTTCTTCATCGCGCGAAGAACACGGAAGGTTTGAATTCAAATTCAGAAGCATGCAGGGTAACAGGTGTTGACTTGAACTTAAATTTGGGAAGAGCTTTTTCTGGGACTGCGGAATTTCGGGCACCTTTGAGTAACTCCCAATCCTCATGCTCCCGTTGTCTTTCCAAGTTGCATACGAGGAATTCTTGCACTTCGGCAATTAGGTGCTATTCCTGCCTTAATTGGGGTCACATTTCTATTTACTGTAAATCAAAACAATAGGAAGGTTTTCAGGCCCAAGAGGAATGTGCTATTCAGTAACCTGCGACCTATTCAGCCCAACTTGGCAAGTTCTAGTGGGCCTCCTACCTTTCCTTCTTTTTCAGCTTATTGCCAAGCTTTACACTCGCCAGAAGGTCCTTGCCAAACTTGCATTAATGTGGAATGGCGCTTGCATGCGAAGTCTATGACCGATGGGCCCGTTCTCCTGGAGGGCCACCACGCAGTGACTGGAGGTGGAAGTTTTTTACTGCAACAAAATGGGTTCAGGCTCTTTAATGTTTTTTTACCGGCCACCTCTTCCCCTTCCTCTGCACAGCCTTCCCCTCCACGGAGTAGTCAAGAAAACCTCAATCCGCCGACGAGCTTGTCGCTCGCTCATCCTTGTGGCTTGCCTCCAATGGCTTTTGAGCGTGCGGACCCGACGCCTTTCCTGCCGAATCGCATGCAGGTGGTGCCAGTTCCGGGAAGACAAAAGAAGGTTCGTGCCTGCACAGTGAGGCCGCGAGCTCGCAACGAAGACCTCGCCATCGTGACCATCGACCCAATGCCTGGTAACCAAGTCTCTTTCAATGTCATCCGAGAGACCATTAGAGAGTTTTTGGTTGATCACATGAGGGTGGAAGTTGAAGACATTCAGCCGTGCCATCTGGGGCAGGCTTATGTGCGTTTTGTTCATGTGCATGATTGCGATAACTTGATAGCGCAGAGCCCCCATGCCTTTTTTGATGTTAACATAAGTCTTGTTAAGCATAACAAGGGTAGAAACTGGAAAGCAGTGGATTTCGATT
Source organism: Echinochloa phyllopogon (assembly GCA_033239725.1). Taxonomy (NCBI): domain Eukaryota; kingdom Viridiplantae; phylum Streptophyta; class Magnoliopsida; order Poales; family Poaceae; genus Echinochloa; species Echinochloa phyllopogon. The sequence continues at coordinate 31,643,305 of BTCW01000008.1, read as the reverse complement.
GGGATGTTTGGCTGATGCTCTTGGGGTTCCCGCAGGACTATTGGGAGGAGGAGTACATTGATAATGCTATTTGCTCGTTTGGTAGGGTTATCTCTTATGAAAAAGATCAGTCCAAACTTGCTAGAATCACGGTGCATGCGAGAGTGGTTGACCTGGAGTCTGTTCCTCATTTTATTTTGCTTACTGACGCCGAAGGCTTTCAGGGAGAGTCGTGGTCGGTTCAGTGTGAAATTGTGCAGCAGCAGATCCTTGGTGGAAGGCCACCTGATGAAGATCCTGAGCCAGAAGAAGACATGGGGCCAGATGGGCCATATCAGTTCTTTGGGCATGGGCAGCATGGGCCTGGTCCCGATCCTCCACAAAGCAATGCTGGAAACAATGGGGGCCAAATGGGCAGTGGGATCCCTGGCCCAATGAGCAGCAGAATGATCTAGCAGCAAATGAGGCAGTGGGCCAGAATCAGGGGGGCAGGCTGTCAATCTGAACCTGAATGAGCTACCATTAGGTGATGAGGTTATAATGGATGCTGCAGAGGAAGTAGTGAATCCTGGGGATCAAGCAGAGGTTGTCATTCCTAATATTCAGGGCCAAATGTTCATTGAGCTGAATGATCTACTGCCCATGCAAATCAATGAGGAAGAGGAGGCTATTTTGGAAAATGAGTTGGGTCATCCAATTGGAGATGTTGTGGCAGAACCTGCTCTGAATGAGGAGGAACAGGATGTTCAGGTGGTCCTTGGCTTACCAGCAGTCCCACAGGATAATCCACCCTTCCCTATCAACTTCATAGTGGAAGAAATACCAGAGCATTTGTTGATGGATCATCAGTCTGGATCTGAGGAGAGTAGTAATAATAATTCTGAAGATCAGTTGGACCAGGCACAACTCCAGATTGGAGTTGTACATGTTGCTTTTGACAATCAGGTTGACCCCGGTTTGCTTAGCTATGTTGAGCACAATGTTCACGCATCCAGATTGTGGGGGCAATTTCTTTCTCCTTCAAGACAGGATGGCACTACTGTTAATATCCCTCATCTTTGGTCAGACTTTTTTACTTACCTGATGATGTCACCAAGCCACTTTCACTTAGCTAAGTCTGTGCTGGCTTCCTCAGCATGGGATCTTTCTGCTGGCCTTTCACCCTGTGTTGCTTTCAAAATCCCAGATCAGTGCCCTGGTACTAAGGATCTTCACTGCATTTCTTTGATGGAGACTGAACAGAATCCTAAAGGGAAAGCAGTCATTGAGGAAATTACTCCTCCTTCTACCCCTAAGGTTGGAGCAACCGTGGGACAGTCTTCAGCCAGCCCATGTATGCCTTCAGTTGAAACTGATCTGCGGAGGAGCTCAAGGGTGAAGAAGTTAAACAAAGGCTTCAGGAAGGCATCATGTGCAGATAAGCAGTGCCTGGGGTGCACAGTTATGCCTCCTACTCTTTCTCCCTCAGTGATCAGAAATTTGGGGTCTACCTTTTGCAAAATTGGCCCAGCAAAGTTAACCAAGGAAGCATTGCTCTTGAAGAAAAAGCCTACTGTACCAATTGGAAGGAAGATCGTTAAGAAGACAGCTGATGCAGAAGTGGTCCAGGTGAAGAAGATGGTCAAGAAGCTGGCATCAAGGAAGCTAGAGGAGGCTAAGAAGCAGAATAAGCAGTGATTTACTCTGCTGTTTTATGTCTTATCATCTTTGTTTAATAATGATTGCACACTCTCTTTCTGGAACATTTATGTCTAGATCAGGGCTGCCCCTGTTTTTTGATCAGAAACTTTCTTATAAGTTCTGTAATTGGTGGTTTTGGGGGCTGGGACATGAATCTCAGTCTCTTCTTAGTTGGGGTTCTTCTGCCTTTTGTCAGACAGTTTGGGTGCATGTTTTCTATGTACCAGCTTATTTTGGTCACAGTTTTCTCAATGAATAGCAACATATCCTCTAGATCCTGGAATATGTTCTATGCTGGAATGTGAGGGGTATAAATGCTGAAAATAAGTGTATATCTGTAAGAGATAAAATTGTGGAGAGTCAGTGTGTTGTTGCTTGCATCCAAGAAACAAAAAGAGAAGTTTTTGATGACCAATACATTTGAAAATTCACTCCCCCAGGGTTTGACAAGGATGAGTACCTTCCTTCTATTGGAGCATCAGGAGGTATTATCACCATTTGGAAGAGTTCCTTATTTGATGTCAATCTACTTTTTCAGAACGAATTTGCAGTATCAGTCGGTCTCACATCAAAATTAAATGGGGATTTCTTTGTTCTAACTAATGTCTATGCTCCTTGTACTGAAGAGGGTAGAAGGAATTTCCTGCAATGGTTCAGAAACATAGAAATGCCTGAGGAGATGAATTGGCTAATCCTAGGAGACTTTAACCTCATAAGGCCGCCTGAAAATAGGAACAAACCAGGTGGGGACCCTAACAGAGTTTTTCTCTTTAATGAAGCTATTAGTGCTCTTGGCCTTGTTGAGTTGCCTCTTCAGGGGAAGCAATTCACCTGGACTAACAAGCAGCTCTCTCCTTTGCTTGAGAGACTTGATTGGTTCTTCACTTCGAACTCATGGACTCTATCCTACCCCAATACCACTGTTCATGCTTTAGTCAGAGAGACTTCTGATCACTCACCTTGTGTGGTTTCTATCGGTACAGACATACCCAGGGGGAATACTTTTCGTTTTGAAAATTACTTGATGGAGCATGATGACTTTGAACTCATAGTGCAGCATGGCTGGTCCCTGCCAACCTTTCAAACAGATAAAGCTAAGGTTTTGACGGCAAAATTTAAGAACCTAAGAAGGGTGCTAAGAGTTTGGAAGGGTCAGCTCTCTAACCTTAAAGTTAGCATTGCTAATGTCAAGTTGGTGATATCTTTCATGGAAATTTTGGAGGAGTTTCGGGACTTGACAGCGGAGGAGTGGAATTTCAAGGAGTTGCTGGATGAGGAGCTCACCTCATTATTGAAAAGGCAGCAGATATATTGGAAACAGAGGGGCTCTATAAAATGGGTAAAGTCAGGTGATGCCGGGACTAAATTTTTTCATGCCAATGCAACAATAAGACTCAGGAAAAATTCAATTACCTGTCTGAAAAAAGATGATGGTCAATATGTGTCAGATCATAATGGCAAAGCCTCACTACTCTGGGAGGCTTTTAAAGAGAGATTGGGGACTTCTGAATTTCAAGGTGGGGAGGACACCTTAGACCTGAATGCTCTCCTGCAGGCTTCAGTTGATTTGCATTGTCTTGATGAGCCATTCTTGAAGGAGGAAATTGATGCAGTAGTGAAATCTTTGCCCTCAGATAAATCCCCGGGTCCAGATGGTTTCAATACCGATTTTGTAAAAATATGTTGGCATATTATTGCACAAGATTTCTATGATCTATGTGAGGACTTTCGAAAGGGGGATGTTTGCCTCAGAAGTATCAACGACTCTTATATTGCCCTCATCCCCAAGGTAGATGGAGTAGAGACAGTCTCTCACTATAGGCCAATCTCTTTGCTGAATATTTCTGTGAAGATAATCACTAAGCTTTTGGCCAATCGACTGCAAAATGTGATCAAGTCCCTAGTTCATGAGAACCAATATGGCTTCATAAAAACAAGAACAATCCAGGACTGCCTTGCATGGAGCTTTGAATATCTCCACCTGTGTCATAAGTCAAAAAAAGAAATGATCATTTTGAAGCTGGATTTTGAGAAAGCTTTTGACAAAATAGAGCATCAAGCAATGTTCAATATCATGAAGGCTAAAGGCTTTAGTGAAACATGGTTAAGTTGGATGCAGTCAATCTTTGGTTCAGGCACCTCATCTGTCTTGCTCAATGGGGTTCCAGGGAAGACCTTTCATTGCAAAAGGGGGGTTAGACAGGGTGACCCCCTATCCCCTCTTCTCTTTGTCTTAGCTGCTGATCTTTTGCAATCTATGATAAACTCAGCAAAGAGTACAGGGTAGCTAACTCTGCCAATTCCCTTAACCTCTTCTCAGGACTTCCCTATTTTGCAGTATGCTGATGATACACTGGTTATAATGGAGGGAAAGGTGGAGCAGGTACTCGTCCTGAAAGAAATTCTTCAGACTTTTTCCATATTGACTGGTCTGAAAGTGAACTTTTCCAAGTCAATGATGGTACCTATTAATGTTACCGATGAGAGGTTGCACTTGCTTTCATCTACTTTTGAATGTTCTGAGGGTAGTCTGCCATTTACTTATCTTGGCCTACCCCTTGGTTTGACAAAGCCAAGGGTTGAGGAGTTCTGGCCATTGGTCTCGAGGTGTGAGAAAAGATTAGTGTGTACTTCCCAATTCCTATCTCAGGCTGGTCGCTTGGAGATCACAAATTCGGTCCTTACTGCATTCCCAACTTTCTTCATGTGCACATTTCGCCTTCAAGGCACAGTTATTAAGCAAGTGGACAAATTCCGTAAGAATTGCCTTTGGCGTGGCTCTGAACTGAATGCAAAGAAACCACCTAAGGCTGCTTGGAAGTTAGTCACATTGCCAAAATCTGAAGGTGGGCTAGGAGTACTTGATTTGAGGAGGCAGAATGAGGCTCTTCTCTTGAAGAATTGGCATAAGTTTATGAATAGGGAAGAGATCCCTTGGGTCAAGTTGGTTTGGGAAAAATACTATCCTCATGGTAAGTTACCCAATCATACAAAAAAAGGTTCATTCTGGTGGCGTGACATGTTAAACTTGCTAGACACATATAAGGGATTGGCCTTTGTTACAGTGGCTGATGGGCGCACTTGTCTAGTCTGGGATGACATGTGGTTAGGCAATGTGCCCAAGCTTGCATTTCCTGAGCTCTATTCTTTTGCACTGAATAAGAGTATTTGCATCTTGAAAGCCAACCAACTGCCACATCTGCACCACATGTTCCATGTGCCTCTTTCTGAGGAAGCTTTCCACCAGTATATCCAAATGCAGGGCTTGTTTGATCAATTGCCGCATTCAGATGATTTGGATCAGTGGAGTTACATCTGGAATAATTCTTGTTATACAACAGCAAAGGCTTACAAGGCTTTAACTGGGCATAGGGATGTTCATCCTGCTTTCAAATGGCTTTGGAAATCATCTTGCCAACCAAACCATAGAGTTTTTTTCTGGCTGCTCCTCCATGATAGGATTAACACTAGAGGTTTACTCAAAAGAAAGCATATGGAACTCCCCTCATACAACTGTGTTCATTGCAACAATGGTCTTGAGGAAAACCTACATCATCTCTTCCTTGGCTGTTCTTTTGCAAGAGAGTGCTGGGATCTTTTGCATCTGACAATTGTGGAACCTTTGGATCCGTTTCGTACTTTGGAACATTTTAGACAGCAGTTGGGGGTTCCATTCTTTATGGAGATTATCATCTTGATGAGCTGGAGTATTTGGATGTCTCGAAATGATTTCATCTTTGATAACATTCAGTGGAGTATTGAGGCTGTCAAGGCTCGTTTTAAAGTTTTGTTTGCTCAGCTTCTGTTTAGAGCAAAGAATAGTTACTTCCCTCAGATAGAACAATGGCTTGATATGGTCTAGTGTCTCCTTCTTCCTCCTCTTTTTCTTTTCTTTTTGTTGCTTGTATGTAAACTCTTGTTGTTCTTTTTCTTTAATATATAATCAGTAGGGGTTTGACCCCTCCTGTTTCTTCAAAAAAAAAGATAGGCTAAGCTACTGTGTGATTTAGCACTAACTCTTTTTGTGTTTTCTCAATCTGATTTTCAAGGTGAAGAAGCACTGCTGGGTGGCGCACCAAACCAAAGGCATCAAGTGCCTCAAGTCAGGGTGTATAGTTCGGGCAAAAAACAAACATGACATTGGCTTACACGAATTTGTGTATCACAAGATGTGAGTTGATAAAGCAGACATCAACTCAACAGGCTATAGTTGTACAGTGCAGAAAGTTCTAGCCAAAAGATTTGTTCTGTTAGGCAGCCTATATGGACTTTGGTATTGGTAAAAATTGTTTCGTGGAATCGATTTTGATGCTTCTGTGTGTTCCATGAAATACAAATATTCGCTACTTTATTACAACAAGCTTGCCTAGTATTCCTTACTAAATGAATACAATGATTTTAACCAAATTATAGGTTAATCCCTGGAAGGAATAACCTATGGTTTCGGACAATGATATAATCTGAAATTTTACTATGAATAAGCAAACTTCTAGCTGAACAAAGTATTTTGAGATGAACGTGTCATATTGAAATATTGACATATTACATTTGTTCATAAATCTATGGATAACTAAAGTTTTACAGTATGTGTACCAAATAAATCTTATTCAATGACTGGTGGGAGTACATACTCATGTTCTTCATGTTTTCCTATTACACTTATGCAGACACCGAATGCATATTATTTGCTAGAATGTAATTCGGATTTCAAAACAAGAGGACATCATTAAACGAATTCAACGTACAGTGATTAAAACGTAATGGGACACCATTTCACGGTACCAATTTTTTTCCCATTTTATTCTACAGATAACAGAAATACAATCATACTTGAACAAAAGTATGGCATCCCAGAAAGCATCTACAATACTACCTCCGTTCCAATTTATAGGTTGTTTTGGCATTTCATGATTCATAGTTAGTAGTATGTATCTAGACATAAGTATATATGTACATACGTACTACTAACTATGAATCTAGATTTGCCAAAACGACTTATAATTTGGAACGGAGGAAGTAGGTAACTATTATTCAATCGAAGATCATCGTTGTAAGATTGGGGGTTATCCATATGGGAGCTGGCCAGGTGAACCACGATCGAGGAGGCACAATTTCTTCTGTGCTGCCATTTCCCAAGCTGAAAACGCCTATATTCCGGCAATTGCCCTTCCAGAATGCAATATCTTCTTCGTTGTCGGTCAAGTACACATGATTTGCTTTCAAATGTGGAAATTCTTCACCAGCCAAACAATGCGACTGGCTATGCCCAAGAAACAAGACATGATCCTTCAAGCTATTAATTTGCACAAGCTCTTTTGCGGCCATGTCAACTTTATACAACATGATTTCCCTAGTTTCTGTTCTGATCTCCGAAGGGTCACTAACATCCTCACCCTCACCATCCCTCACTGCAACATCCTGTTCCCTCCAAACTTGCAGCACATCACCTGACGGTGTCTGGACAATGTACAAGCGTTCATAACTATTCTTCACATCGTCCATAATCACCTTCCTCGATACAGTAGGTCCAGTGAGATCAAAAGCATCGATGGCACCGGTACCTCTTAGTGCATACAGTACACCATCAATATAGATGCAGTCTTCATAGTCTGCACTTGGTGGCAGTCAGGTCCATTTAGAATCTCCTACCCTTGTAAACGAAAGCTGACATATAGGATTGTGGATTAGGACCACTATGTAGCTTTTAGTGGAAGGATCAGAGAACACAAACGCCTTGACATAGAGGTGATCACGCAGATTGTCGAGAGAATGGGTTGATGGGCCGGTAATCTCCTCTTCTTCTCCAAAGTAGTGTGAGAACTCATACTTCTGAATTGCTCCTGCACCATCAAAGATGGGTTTCACCTGCTCGATGGTGGTCACTGGCGGGAGGGCGACCTGCTCACCGGTGATCGGATTGATGATGTGCAAGTCAGACCTCTCATCAGCAGTAACCAGCCAGCCATTGGAGGACCCAATCAGATGCCTACTACGGATTGGTATCTCTGGGAGAACTAGCTTGTAGACCCTCTTCTCTGCGAGGCTGTAGAGGCAGGCAGTGTTGTCATTGTCCCCTTCACTGGTGTAGAGGAGGCATGGAGACTGAGGCCGCCTGTATCTCCCACAGCTGCGCAGGCTGGTGTACGCAGCGTGCCACGAGGAGCATACGGAGCCTGCACGCAGCAGGTCAGGGATCTCCAGCAGGGCGAGGATGTCGATCAGGATGTCCACCGGCAGCTCCGGCGATTCACTGCCTGAAACAGCTGCGTCCGTGGGTGGGGAATGAGCATGCCCGTCTGTTGTGTTTGCTGTCTTCGGTAAACTGGGGGAAAGAGCAAAGATCTTGGGCAGAGCTCACGAAAACAGACGGCAAAGATTGGTGCTGGCTCGGCTGCACATTTCCATTGGAGCAAAGATCCTTTTTTTTCTGAAGATGATTCTATACAGTTGGGAAGTTGTCAAGTTGATCTCTCGCTCTCGCTCGCCGGCTGGAGATGAAGCAGGTGCCTTCGACAGACGCTTGCAATGATGAACGCGCCGAGGGCAACCTCATGGCTCTATACTTGTAGATGGCCGTGAGCGAGTCCGAACCGAATACGAGAACGACGGAAATTGCGCGGGATACGGACTTTACTCCAGGAAAGATTCGGAATAATCAACTGAATCCGACTCTGCGCTGACTCGGATTCCGGGCTCCCCTGCGCTGCGTATCGCCGGGTGGCCCGGCACCGGCAGGGTCAGGGTCAGGCCGCCGGTGGTTGAGTCGATGAATGCCAGGCCAACGCAACGGCTGCTCCACTGCTCAAGAGAAGCTCAATCCAGTTCCGTCAGACATCGGCCATTCAGTTTCGTCAGAGAACGGTGATATTCAGTTCCGTCGTCAGACAAACTCCATCAGCCTGCACCGCTGCACACTTGTTGTCTTCTTCACTCGTAAACGCACCTATTTGTTACTCTTTAAGTTAATGCACTTCCTAATTCCTATGGATATTAATAGGCGAGGGATGGAGACTGAATGATGATGGGGGCCATTGTTTCCTGAAATGCAAGCAGGTGAAGAAATGTTGGGGAGGGCCCTGAACCTGGACACAATCAGATTGAGGCTACAAGCCTTCACCTCAGCTAAGCAAGTTGTCGAGAATATACTGTTAATGAGAGATGAACACAAGCTGCTGACTTCGGCCTACTCTGGTCCTGGTAGGACGCCAGGAACAAAGCAAATGCAGTAGAGCAGCTGAAGTCTGTCGAGGAGGTTGTCTACAAGACCATATCAGTAATCATGGAAAGTCCAAGAACTGCTGCTGGTTTGGCACCCGGTACGAGGAGTGGACGCCGAGGATGGTGCCAGCCGCCTTGGATTGGATACCTGGAAGGAAGATTAGTATAGGTGGTGCTTTTCTGGAGAAGGAGAGGGCCGGAGCATGGAGTTTTGCGATTTGTGGCCACAATCGTCAAGCAGCCATGGCTGGTGCTGGAAACTTGTAGGTGGTGAAGGAGGCGGTGTGTGCAGAGGCACATGCCTGCATAGGTCTGAATGCAGGTGTGGATCAAGGTATGCAGAACGTTATGTTGGAAACAGACTCTCAAAATGTTAAGACTTTGCAATCAAGCGAATACGGTCCCCTCTTTACCCTCAATTACATCAAGTGATTTGTATACTTTACTTTGACCATCCCTTGTGATCTCAATGAATAATGCGTGGATGAACAAAGATACAGAACCTTTGAACTTCAAAAAGGAAACACTAGCTGTAGCACAATAATACGGAGGGAGATTCCTACTGTTTTCAGAGGTCTGTTTTCTCCTCCAAGACGAAACCCAGTGTAAATCTTGACAGTTCTGAACTTGTAGTCATTTAAACTTAAATATAAGCCCATTAACAGCTACCTTTTGGCCATGCACTTGCAGAATACTCTTTTCACGCTTGAAATAGTCAGCATCAGTGGCAAAGTATCGTCCTTCCCTTTCAGACAACACCAGAAAGGCTCAAAGAGCAGCTAAAGACTTGGCACGAACTGGAGCACAACGCCAAGAAGCTTGCCCAGAGTCGACTGTAAATTGAACCGCGATACATATAATCTTAAAAGACAAACAACTATCAAAGGGGATGAACCGACAGACTGGATTCATCCACAGGGGACAATCATAATCTATTGGTAATGGAACAACAAAATTGGACACTCACGTCCAGCTAACTTTTCTCGAACCGGACATGGGTGTTGCTTGCAGCGAATCTTGACGATGAGAAACCGTGCTTCTTTGAACTGGGTGAATAATTTGAGTTTGGTGTGGTAAAAGCATGGGCGTGCCTTCGTGAGGACTTTGGCGTGTAGTCACCACCGGACGAGAACTGGTGATTAGTATATGGCTTCTTTGGTGTGGATGGAGAACCCCACCCATTGGATCTGTACTTCTTGAACCGTAGATCATCAAGATCGTCACCACCAGTCCAACCACCCCTGGCTTTGGATTTATGCCGAGGTGTGTCCATTCTATCCTCGATATGGGGGCTTTTCCTTTTACTTGTTTTACGGGCATCATGTGGAGCTGATCTAGCACTGGAATCCTTTTTCCATCTTTCCTTTCTCTGACTGTGTGATGGCGACTTGCCTTTCGACCGATCAGACTGCGGAAAAAGAAGAAAATATATAGTGCATAAACACACAGTTAACCTTATGGGTGGACAATTTTTGAGATGCTAATAACAACCTTGGCATTCTTTGTGCAGCCACGTGCAAAGTGTCCTTCCTCATTACATTTGAAGCATACAGTGGGAGTTGTGACAGCACTAGTCTCCCTGCGTTGCTTGGCACATCCCTAGAATAGAAAGTCCAATGTTAACCTCCTGCCATGAGAAGCAACATGGAAACAATGGAATCAATAATTTATAAGCATTAAAACTTACCAGACCAGAATGACCGGATTGGGCACAATTGTAGCAGCTAATTTGTTTGGGACAATTGTCAGAGAAGTCGGCACAACATAGATGACCACTCTGATTACACATGTAGCATCTTATTTGCTGCATAATCCAAAACAGACATTAAGGCCAAGGGGGCTAATTTAGCTAATTCTTGATGTAAGTGATTTTGCAGCAGGGATACTATTGCACTGCATAAATTGTCAAGTATTACATAGAGGGCACCTACCAGATACATTAACTTCAAAGAATGGTACAAGCAAGATTCAGTGATCATGTTACCATTGAATGGAAGGGAAGGCCCGGCATAAAATTTAACCAATTCATAGAATCATGTATCATAAAGCGTAATCACCTAGCCCAAACACAATTTGCACCCAAAAAGATAAATCTAGCTCACATTTAATTTTTGCTTATGCATTTTTCTTCAGATCAATGCCAGAGGGAAATAGAGACCACAAAGAAAAATGCCAACAAACAAAAACATTGTGACAGGAAGATAACAAAATTGCTAAAACAAGGCAAAGAAGAACTCACCTTAATATCATCTATTGGGTAATCATTGGTGCATCCAAACATTTCATGACCTGTTTCTCCACATCTTAAACACAAAGTGGATTGATGGTCATTCTTCTTGTGTTTATCAGGGCAATCTTTCGCCATATGACCTCCTTGTTTGCAGATGAAACAGTCTTGACCCTGTGATAAGCATTAACGATTTATTTATTCTTGAGAACGACAAACACCAGCAAGAATTATAGCAAAAAAAATCATTACAAGAGCAAGATGTACAGATTATAGTACCAGAACAGATGCTGAGATGCATAACACAAAAATTCAACGAAACAATGGAAAACTTCACGTGTTCAGAAAAAAATGGAAAACATCATCGTTCTTTACTTTTGAATACAAAGGCATGCATGATTATGATAAGATTTCAGCAAATCATAAAAATAAAGATATCGCTCCTACTCAGTACACCACATCATAAGAACAAGCATGAGAATAGAAACATTGAACTTAGTGAACACTGAACAGAGTCAAGTCCTGGAATCAGAGGACGAACTAGCATGATAAGCATAAAGGAGTTGTTCAATCAAAATTAACAGAAAATCATGACCTGTTTCTCTGCTAATGTTTGGCATCCAGTATACATTGTACAGAAAATCAGTAATGAATTTCCGTTGTCTAGAAACACAAGTTCACACAGGAGCTAAACAGAAAGCATATTTAAAAATGTTCCAAGTAACAGGCTTAAGATATATTTCCTTTTTGCCTAGAAATATGATTTGTAGAGACGCAGAAGCTAAACAAAATGCAGATGTTGTTAAAATGTTTCAATTTAGCTTAAGATACATTTCTTGAAGTTCTCACAGCATGGGCTACATTTTCATGATTGCAAGAATTGTAACGTGAACAAGGTAAAACATGCTAAACCTTAAGGAATGTTAAATATCCTAAAAACAAAGAAACGTTGCACTCCAACAATAGAAACCAAATACAACAAGCCTGCCGAGGGCATGAATGGACATACCCAAGTCACCGAGTGATAATCCCTCGGAGCTAGGGAGACCAACCTGCGTGCACTGCTTCGCATTGTGCCCGAATAACCCACAAACAAAGCAAGGCTTCTTCCGCTTTTCCATTGGGCAGTTTGCAGCCACATGTCCTTCCTCGCTACAATTAAAGCAAGTCTCCAACAATGTCTCGCCAGGATCGAAGTATCTTGGTATCCGCTGATAAGAAGTAGAAGTAACACCATGGTAAGCTTATATCAGTTGCACAAATACAACAAATTCGCTTGGCAGTTGGCACTTACAAGGAGCTTCCGAAGAACCATGTTGTCAGAAGCAGGGACATCAGCAGTAGCACCATCTTCAGTTAGCACCGATTCTGCTGTCCCGATTGGTCCCTCCTGGGTGCCACCAGCCTGAAGCCGAAAAGAACAAATCAACTACTACCTCTACAGTAAAACCTTGCATTTTGCTTCCAATAAAAGTGTTAACATAAAATCCCTGATATTAACATGTGAAGGTCTGCAGTTTATCACTCTAGAGTCTAGATTCATAAGCAACAGTAAAAAAAACCTACTAATATAGAAAACACAGCTATCTGACTTTGGAAAATTTTCAAACAAAACCAGCTAATACCTTGTCAACAACAGTAGGACAGCATAGACCACACAATGGGAGTATGGGACACTACTTTAGATTCGTAGATCTATCCCAACGGATTCAGTAGCTTCCTCCAAGCTAGTACACTACAGGCAGTACAATCACACAGCTCCCAAATCAACCTGATTCTATCTGGATTTGCTTAGCTAAAATCACTGAATCGTACCTGCCTCCGGCTCAACTGAACATAGCAACCACGCTAAACGAGCACCAAGGGGAGGAGGAAGGGGAATGCGCAAGCTCACCTCCTTCTCCTCGGCGGCGGCTTTGGCCGCTGCAGCCTCGGCCGCCTCCTTCCGGTGCTTCTTCCGCTGCTTCCGGCGCTGCTTCCTCGTCTGCTTCCTCCGGGATTCCTCCGCCTCGCCAAGCTCCACCACGGCGTCCTCGTCGACCTCCTCGTCGCCGGAGGTCTCCAACAGCAGGCCGGCGAACCCGGGGGTCCCGCCGCCGGACTCCCCGCGCTGCTTCCGCCGCGCGCTCGCGACGATGTCCAGGGTGAGGTCCTCGTTGCCCGCCTCGTCGTCATCCTCCTCGTCCCTGCCGCCGCCGCCGCCGCTCCGTCGCGGATACCGGGACGGCGGGGAGGCGTCGTCGTCGTCCAGGTCCGGGTCCCGCCGCGCCCTCGAGCGCCGGCGCTGAGCCATCGGCGGGTGCGGCGGCGGGCGAGATGGGCGGGGCGGGGCGGGGCAAACCCTAGCGCGCTCGATCTGGCGGCGGCGCGGGGGAAGAGGGGGAAAAGCGTTGGGCACAAGGCTCTTCGTCTGGTCGTGCGGGCCCGGGAGTGCGCGCCGCTGCAATCGTGGGGGTGGGCCCCCGTCGTCAGTGTGCGATAGATGGAGATGGGAAGCGCGGGGAGCACGGGATGAGCACGTAAGCGCATCTCCAGCGTGCGATGCCCGCTCAACGGTTAGAGCTTGTGGAGAGGTTGATGCTCGATTAAGCGAGCACGAAAATTCAGAGAAGTGTTCGAGAATTTCTGCAGTACAACAAGTACTCCCTCCGGTTTGGTAAAAGAAGTCGTTTAGGACAGCGACACGGTCACCAAAGCACAACTTTGACTTCTCTTGTCTATAAAAATGTTTATTGAAAAATTATATATGTATATTTTTATGAAAGTAATTTTCAAGACCAATCTATTTATATAATTTTCACTTTTCTAAACTCAACGACTTAAATGTTATTCATGATTTAAATTCCCAATGTTTGACTCAAACCTTGTCCAAAACGACTTCTTTTACCAAACCGGAGGGAGTATTTTACAACTCGATATAATTGTACATCTAGGGGTGGTAACGGATCATGGCCCGTTTGTTCCTTCACAATCTAACTTGATCCTAACAAAATTTAGCTCAAAAACTAGTATTATTTTGACCCGGCCCTAATCCGATCCGATCCTTAAAATTTCTAGTACAAAAGTGATGGCCCTTTACCACCCCTATGTACATCTTATATGATATAGAGAATGTATATGAGACAAATATGCGCTAGGTTATCATGGTAGGACTATAAATCCTATAATACTTTGATTTTATAAAACACAAACACCACATGTATGTATCAAACATTAGTACATCAACGACAACAAAAAGGCCCATTCTAAAAGGAATACAAGAACTATGGCACAATAGAATACTTTAAGATGTACATGTTGGATTTTTGTTCAAACTCGACTCAAGCACTACATAAGTCAATTTGTTCCATACATTAATTCAATGGTGTGAGTGCTCAATTTCATGGCAGGATGAGAAGAGATGGGGGCGTTATAAATTAGCATTCATTATGGTATGACATCTCAGCGCGAGCAACAATCTAATCTATTGAGATGGACATGCAAGATCACAAACACCATCGGAGATATGATCTTTGTTGACGAGATTCCGTCATAGCCCCTTACGACACAAACTTTAGGTACTACGCCTTGATACAACGACATTTGTTTGTAAGTGTTTAAGCTATTGGCGTGCAACGGAAATTCGGGAGGGGCGGTATGACCAGTATACTGGGGTTTGGCTGAAATTTTCAGATTCTAGATGAATGTTGATTTGACTTTAAAATTCTAATTGCATGCGGCCAAAATATTTCCAGTAGGATCAAAATTCGTCGAAAATCTATGAAAACGACCAAAATTCAGAATACTACTGTTGGTATGCCATTAGAACATCTCCAGTAATCCCCTAATAAATCTTTCCTAATAAGTAGATAATGAGGTTGTCACAATATTTCTTTGATGATTATTAGGGGAATTGCTTGTGTAGTTTCCTGATAACTTCATCCTAATCTAACCACTTTATTGGAAGAACTCCAGCTCCTCTATTTAGGGAGAGTTGGGTTGAGAAAAAGAAAAGATATTGGGATTATGTTGTACCACTAACTTTTTACTGACTCTCCTAATAAGATAGTTGGATCGGGAAATGGTGATCTAGTGGAGATTCTCTTATGGTTTCAAGCAACAACTCTCTTCTCATATTTATGAAGATTCTAGGTTACAAAATTTTAACTTCGACTCTACTTTACTATTTGTACAACTCAAGCCTCATCTTAAGCGAACAGATACAAAATGTTTGACACAAACTCTAACAAAGGGAAAGCATGGACCAAACTTTTAGTAATAAAGAAAACGTTTTCCTACATTTATGTGTTGGTGCTCAAGGATTAAGGGGCCAGCTCTATATCAAAGCTCATCTACTCAACGGACCAAAAGCTACGAGATTTTTTTTCTTTTAATTTCTTTCCACGAGTGAATACAAATAAACACAACTATCTTATCGGTCTATAATGTAAGAGTGAGATTTTATATGTTTTTTCCATCCACCACACCTAGGGCACGATGCCGACCTATCATACACACTAGCCAACAACAATTAGGATGTTTTCTAGTTCTACACAATAAGTAGCACCTAATTGGCCTATATTTACGAAAAACACATGAGTACAGTACGTGCGTCTCCGCTAGTTACCTAGAAAAACTCCACTTAAACCCTATAACATCACTTTGAACAATGGAGTTTACGGAAATAGTAGGAAAAGGAGTTAGAAACCCATGAAAATAAAGATTGGATTTTTCTAATAATAGAAAAAGGCATATTTTGTAATGGCAAAGTGCATATGTCGTTTTGGAAAGTACATATGGCCATATCACTAGGGAGGAGGTTGATGTCCAACAACTATTATATATTATAACTTATGCCACTTTTAAATGTTATTTCAAAACTTTTATTTTCTAACAAATACAACAACATTTCTATAAGAAAATATGTGTACTCACTCTGTCCCAAATTTGTGTTTCAATTTGGCTTTCCAAGATCATAGATTTTCCTATATGCCTAAATACACACTATATATAGATACATAGTAAAACCATGTATCCAGAAAAGCCAAACGGATGAAGTATTTATAACAACAAATTACCAAAAATTTTATTAACCATACTTAGGGAAATAAAGACTTTGAGTTAGATAAAAAATATCAAGAGGACAAGTCAAAAGAAAACAATACATTGGCAAAAAAAGGTGTGCTATCAAAATGCTCCATAGGTACTTTGGAAATAGTTTAAACAACTGGCGCTGTCCATTGTAATAGATATTGATTTTGGTACATGCATTCATACCAGAACCATATAAATTGAAGTCAATCCCCTAACAATGATTACTCTTATTATAATTTTGTTTGAAAGAACTACTCTAATAATAACTACATCAATTATCATCTTTTCATATAACTAATAGTGGTTGCACGTTAGGCAGAACAGACTCCGAGAAAACATTTTGTCTATGTAACCTATTTCTCTTCTTACTATATTATAATGGAAAATTCCAAATTACTACCCTGAATAGTGATCAAAGTTTAATTAACCCCCTAAACTATCAAACTGTTTATTTAATCCCTCTGATTTTCAAAACTAGTGCATAATACACCTTTTGCCTCTAATCAAAATTGGTTTCCCCTATGTGGCAGCAGTTTAATGACACGTTGGCTGATTAATTGATCCGGGACGATGTCTCCTCACCTTCTCAAGCTCACTGGCGAGCACAAGGAGGACCGGAGAAGTGGTTGTGCTCAAGGCCTTCTCAACATCTGCGGTTAGGTAGCAAAGCATTCCACATTTTTCTCTTTTTAATTTCTTTGTCCTACGCCGACGATGCACACGATAGCTAATTGGCTGCACATAGGGGACATTCACTGGCAGTTCTCGGACCTGCTGTGGCTGTTTGAGTAAGGCCGCCTGCCACCACTAACGGCCAATTAACTGTTCTTGGGCAACTACGCAAGCCAGGAATGAAAGGAGAATATGGAAGCTCTTCATCGAGTGCAAGTACCGCTTAGCGTCTGCCTCTGGAAGCTCTTCAGCCATTGGCGACTGCTTCGATTGCCTCCCATCACCGCTGTCGATGACAACAAGATCCTCTACATGCACGGGGGCTCTCTGCTTGGACTTCAACAACCTCAATTGGATCAAGGAGCCACGCGCATACCAGACAAGCCCTTCTTCCTCTAGCCAATGAGGCGATGACTATAGTTTTAAGATCACTCTTGCCAAATACCAAATCGTCATTGCAAAACCACATCCACGTAAGTAAAACTGGCTTTGTGCATTGTGCGTTTGTTCTATATATTGAAGGGGTTAACTGAACGGTTTTATAGTTTAGGTGTTATACCAACTTTGCTCATAATTGTACTATATTTTTCCAATTAATAGGTGTGTTAAATAGGTTATTCTCACTCTTTTTTATTACTTCACTTCGTTCAACATGACTCATTTGTCTTAATTACTCTTATAAGCTACTTTTTGTACAGGGTGATCCTACATTTTTATTTGTATAGATATACCAAATAGTTTATTTATTTATTTATTCAAAAGTGTCCTCTATTTGCAAAAAAATCAAACGGTTGTGGAAAAAACTTAGCACTACTCGTAACCGAGCAGAAAAGAATGCGTTGACCAAAGGGGAAAAGGTTAAAAAAGCACGAAAAAGAACTTTGTAATACATAATTTTAACGGGAAATTTCATTATTTTTTATTGAAAAGCGAAAAGAAGCCGAAATCTCAAAATTGCCCCTTCCATCTGCCTTCCAAATTCAGTCCTCTATACTCACCCGTACTCCCCTTCCTAGTCGCTGCTCCCCAACGCGGCTCCGCCTGCGCCGCGCCGCGCCGCCGTCGTCTCCGGCTCCGGCCCCGGCCCCGGTCCGGGCCCCAGCCGCCTACCCGGCGCCACCCCCGGCGCCGCTTTGCCGCCTCCACCGAAGGCGACCCCGTCGCCTACATCACTATGGCGGTACGTACTCACTCAGGCGTCGTCCACTAGTTCCCCTCCTCGCCGCTTCCCGATCTCCCCTTCCCAGCGGCAGCACTCCCCCATCGCCTCTCCCCCGGCGAGCCACCGATCGGAGTGACGCCCCTCAGTCTAGGGTTTATCGGATCTGACCCTTCCTTCTGTTGTCCCTCTCTCTCGCAGCAGGAAGAGGAGATGCTCGAGCCCAACCAGGAGGTCGCTCCCGCAGATGCCGGCGCCGACGCCGACGGAGCCCAGCCCATGGAAGGTACTGTGCGCCCACACTTATTTTACTGTTTTGCTTCACTCTGACTTGTAGAATTGTAGTGTGGTTCGGCAATGTGCCGAGTTAGGAACTTGAGTGTGTGTTGGCGTGATCCTGATTCTCGATATGGACGTGTTTCGTGGCTGGTGGCAGTGGTGGCACAGACGGAGGCCGCGAGCACGGCAGAGAGCCAGCCCGCAGAAGATCCACAGACGTCGCGGTTCACCTGGACAATTGAGAACTTCACCCGGTTCAATGGGAAGAAGTACTACTCAGAGGATTTTGTCGTTGGTGGGTTCAAGTGGTGAGTTCCTGATCACTTGCATTGTTCAGTGAGCAGCAGCCATGTACCTTCTCTTTTTAATCTCCATGCTGTTTTTGAGTACTCGTAAGTTCTAATATCTGTTTCACTTTCATGCAGGCGCGTGCTGATTTTCCCCAAGGGGAACAATGTGGACCACTTGTCGATGTACTTGGATGTTGCTGACTCACCTAACCTCCCGTATGGTTGGAGCCGCTATGCTCAGTTTAGCCTGGCTGTTGTAAACCAGGTCCAGCCAAAGTATACAATACGCAAAGGTGTTGTCTTGTATCATGCTGTTCTATACGCAAACTCCTGTTTATAAATGTGCACTTAACTATAGAGGGAAGCATGTTTAACTTCTTTTATGATTATAAAGGGAACAATGGGAGTTTATCTGGGTTAATGTAGAAAACATTACATGCCAAAACAACACACAGAGACATAGGAGTAGAAGGGTTGGAACACACTGCTGTTCTCATCTAAACTTCAATTATGACGTTATCTGGAAAACCCGCAGATTTTAAAGAGTTTTCTTGCATCAAAGGGAATGAGTTAATGTTTTGTATCTAATGGTTTTGTAGCCATTTCAACTTTTATTATCTCATGTTGGATGAGCAGTGTAGATAGTCTTGTTGACAACTTAACATGGTTGCATCCCTGACCTGAATATGAAAAATATATTTTTATTCTCAAAGTTTGCAATGATGAATGCAGCCCCAATTAGGTCCCAAAATTTGCAATGCAACTTACGCCATGTATGCAACTTTATAGCTGAGTAAAATTTCAGCTACCAATAATTCCACTGTTTTGAAAACCCGGCAACTTTAGTAGGTTAAACTGATTAGATGATCACCATTTGTGGAAGACGTGATGTTAATGACATTAAATGATTAATCAGCTGCAAAATCCAGTTATCAAATGTTTTCCTTTTTAACAATAAGAAATAAAATGTTTTTGCTTATTAAGTGTATTTAGTTTGTAGTGTTGCATTGTGGTTTGAGAGTGTATACGATATAAATGAAGAATAGACCAATTATGACAAATTTTGTTAGAAGTATTGATATTATTTTGGAACCCTAATAACATGCTGTTCCATTATTGATGATGGTCTGATTTTGCTGTTCTATCTATATTTATCTGGATATTGATTTTGCTCCATTTCCGTAAGCCCATGCCTGCAAATGCGATGTAACATAATGCCCATGCCTGCAAATGCGATATATATATATATATATATATATATATTTACATTTTGTAGCTGATTAATTAGGACGCATTGTGTTCTTTATCTACCAATGCCGATAAGGGCTGCTTGATCTTCTTTGTTTGCCTGTGGTTCTTCCTTGTGTTCTTGAACTCCCACTGTTGCTTTTCTATCTGCAGATACCCAACACCAATTTAATGCTCGTGAGAGCGATTGGGGTTTCACATCTTTTATGCCTTTGAGTGATCTCTATGATCCAAGTAGAGGTTACCTCATGAATGATACTGTTGTTGTGGAGGCTGAGGTGGCTGTTCGCAGAATGGTTGACTATTGGACACATGACTCAAAGAAGGAAACAGGTTATGTGGGCCTGAAAAACCAAGGAGCTACCTGTTATATGAACTCTTTACTACAAACACTGTACCACATACCGTACTTCAGGAAGGTGTGATACCATGCACTATTACATTCTAGACATTCTTACAACTGTACTTCACTGATTTTTTCTTCCTGCTTTAAGGCCGTGTATCATATGCCAACCACTGAAAATGACATGCCATCAGGAAGTATTCCCTTGGCGTTGCAGAGCCTTTTCTACAAGCTCCAGTACAGTGACAGTAGTGTAGCTACAAAAGAGCTGACCAAATCTTTTGGATGGGACACGTATGATTCTTTCATGCAGCATGACGTACAAGAGCTCAACAGAGTTCTCTGTGAGAAACTTGAGGAAAAAATGAAGGTAATGTACATAGTTGAGCTTTGGATATCTACTGCATTTTATGTTTTATTAACCTCACATCTTCTTAGGGAACGGTCGTAGAAGGAACGATTGAACAATTATTTGAAGGTCATCACATCAATTATATTGAGTGTATAAATGTTGACTACAAATCTAACCGCAAGGAGTCCTTTTATGGTATGTTCAGTCTTTGTTTCTGGGTTTACATTATCTATGTTATGTTGTTTGCTGACTAGGTAATGCTTTATGGCCTTGCAGATCTTCAACTTGATGTCAAAGGTTGTCGTGATGTGTATTCATCATTTGACAAATATGTTGAAGTTGAGCGTCTAGAGGGTGATAACAAATATCATGCAGATAATCATGGCCTACAGGTAACCAAACATCCTGTGATACCTTACGTTGAAAACTTAAGCTATAGTTGGTGTATTCATTAATATATTTATTCAACTTGTGAACTTTAATGTATTCATTCACTGAGATAGGAAGTAACCGAAATATATAACCATATAGCCACATATGGAACCTTTGGACTGCATATGATATGCCATACACATCTTATCCCTTTTTCTATTTGATGAATGGAGTTTGTAACTTTTGTGATAACATTTTTTCTCAGTTCATTTTGAATCTATCTTGGTGACTGTATTCAATCTTGATATCGCAGGATGCAAAGAAGGGCGTTCTCTTCCTTGATTTCCCCCCTGTTTTGCAACTCCAGCTGAAGCGCTTTGAGTATGATTATATGAGAGATAGCATGGTCAAGGTTTGTTCTGGTGATAACTTGCGCTTTGTTCAATTAGTTGTATTATTATTCATGTACTTGTAAGACCTGCGATGCGGCATTATGAAACCTCTCTTAGCATCGAACCATCCTTAGGCACAGATCCACTTTACTGTCATAATGTAATGTGCTGTAGCTACCTGTCATTATTAAGAAGGAATAGAAGACAACAATCAGAGTAACACAGCTAGGGCGCGATCCAGAACACGAAAAAAAGAAAGCCAAAACAAAACAAAAGAACCCATGCACAGAAAAATGGCCAACCAGTCCTACCAACTTAAATTAACAAACAACACTATATATCAGCTAAAGCAGTGAGGTTCTTGGCAGTAGCCATGACCCAAATCTAAGCTTCATCCCAGATGGCGCTCACCAGCCTCTCAACATATCTTGCCGCACGCAAGTTTTCAATCATATTTCCAAATACACCGAAGCTGTTAATATGATGAGTGAATTGACTCCTCGGTGTCCCACTTTGGGTGCAGAGGCCATCACCCCACTTTGAAGACCTATTCCTTTTTCCAGTTATCATTCTGAGACTTTGATGCCCGTTATTGTATGCTTGCTTGCCCAGATCAATGATCGCTATGAGTTCCCTCTGCAACTTGATCTGGATAGAGATGATGGCAAATACCTTGCTCCAGATGCAGATAGAAGTACAAGAAACCTTTATAGTCTTCACAGGTAATGATTTTTAGTTACTCATACTACTTACTTTTACATCTTTGTATGGTTTTAAAATCAATTAATCTATTTACAGGGCTGACATGTTTTTGTTATGGTCTTTGAGAGTTCTGAGCACCGGAAAATTTCTAAAAGAAATTGTATTTGTTTTATGAACATGCTATGTGGACCATAGGCTGCTATGCTATGCTTAAGTAGACGCAAGTTTAAACATATTGTTTGATCATGCGTCAATGCAGCCACATATGCATGTGCAGATTTCCACACACAATCAAGGCAACTCTTTCTAATAATCATCACACACCATTCACAGTTTTCTCATTTATATTGTGTAGAGGGCCAATGGTAGTTTGTTAGAAACATATTCTCAGTATAATCATAGTGTAAATACACTTCATTGTTCCTTCCAGTTAGTGTATTAGTGTATTGTGGTAATGTACTGTGCAAGGGTAAATTATGGTCCACTTTAGCTTTGTCCTAAGTCAAACTTATCTAATTTTGACCAAGTTTTTAGAAAACAGCTTCAACGACTACAATATCAAATTAGTTTCATTGTATCCACCATGAAATACGTCTTATTGCAAATTTGATGCAATTTTTAATTTGGAAAGGAGAGGGTACCATTCTTGAGTCAAGGGTAGTATAGGTATTTTACTCCAGTCAAGGTTTTGCTCCATGGACTCTCTTCTACGCTAATGTGGCCTTTGACCTCTACTTGATACAAAAATACAGTTCACAGTTCTTTTTTCTCTTCCACTGCCTAAGTCAACATTTGTTTCTTTCATTTTTATCGCATACTAATATTAACTGTTTATCTGCTTTTATTCAGTGTTCTTGTTCATAGTGGTGGGGTACATGGTGGTCACTACTATGCATTCATACGGCCAACTCTATCTGAGCAATGGTAGGCTTTTTGTATTGGTTTATTATCTTGGCACACTTAATTAAATAGTTGTAGGTCATTTTATTGCATTTTCCTTGTGCTGGTAGGCGTATTGGTTTATTATCTTGGTATACTTACTTAGGTAACCGCTAGATAATTTTATTGCATTCTCCTTGTGCTTAGCTCATCGATGTTTGGATACAACTATGCTGCCTTACATTCATAAATTGGAGAACCAAAATTAGCTGACTAAAATAATTTTTTAGGACTTGCCGGTGATTACCAGGGAATGGTTGGAGTCATGTTTAAAGTTTCAGATCAGTGGCAATCTGATATAGAATGTTCTTGAGCCTTTCTGAAGCCATTTGAAGTTTTGAGATTCTTGATTTCCCATAACTAGTTCTGACAATTGTTGGCAACCATAACCAGTTGGCTATGGCTATTGCAGCTTACAGGAGATAGCGATGCTTGTGCTGTTTAGAATACGCAATTGTTACTCATCCCAATATGTATGTATTATTATTAGGTATGCGAGCACACTCAATAGCCAATATATTACATAATTGCACCATCTGCTGCTTTTGGGGTCTGTTTGCTCGCGAGCCTAGCGCATGCAGCTTTGTCCTGGCAGCACTGCCAGCCGCAGGTGTCCGTGATCGGACACCTGGGAGCACTACCTGGAGCAGGCAGCTTTTCGAGGGCGCGAAGCAAAGAGCCCCTTAGTCCATATATAGCAACATCATCAACATCAAGCATGTTTTGTAAAATCCTACTTGAAATGGTGAGCCTGCTTGGTTTGATGCCAAGACTTTGGCAAGCCAATATTTTGGCCACCAATTGGTTTGTTGCCCGCATCTAACATTTGAGTTGCCAAAATATTGGCAACTTTTTTGCCCAAGTTTTGGCAAGCCAAAAGTTGGGCATGCCAGAGTTTTGGTTGTGAACCAATCAGGCCCGGTATTTTCTCAGTTAGCACTGCATTAGTGAGCACTTGCATATGTGCCTGAGCCGTGATCTTTGCTTCCTTTTCTGTTTTCCCCTAACTCTATTTTCTGTTTTTTTTGCCTTTTCGGGTTTCACCTCTAGCCTACCCCAACTTGCTTCGGACAAAAGGCTATGTTGTTTTTGTTGTTGTAGTGAGCACTTGCACATGAACCACTTGAATATGGTACGGACAGCAACAAAGCCTGTTTGTCCAAGTCTCGGATAGGCTAGAAATGAAACCAAACAAGGAGCCACCAACACATAGGATAATAAGTAACGAGGCTAGGTCATGGTTCAGGCACTGTCCTGGAAGGAGAGTGGTGTGGTGAGGATAAAAATGAGGATAAGTTGTGGTGGCAGCAGTGTTTTAAAAGCGTCGCCTAGGCGTCCAGGCACACTCAGCACGCCTTGGGAAACAGTGGCGCCTTGTCGCCTAGGCGGTAAGGCGTTCCCAGAATTCTTGGGACGCCTTACCGCCTTTGAAACATGGGGTGGCGGTGGCCAGTGGGGTATCAAAGGGGTATGTATGGGAGTAATTGAGATGGGATCGAAGGGGCTTAGGCAAGTTGTATGCTGACTGGGCCCTAAAACAGCAGGCTGATGGCCCTGTCTCTTCTTCAAGCCCTTCATTTTTCTTTGTTCTTTTCCTTTTATTTTTTATTATACCACTAATATGAGTTGCATATGTTTGGGATTGGCCACATATAGATCTATTTGGATGTTTACACAGCAATAAATGATTACACAATAGAATAGCTTATATGAATTTCTATTTTTTTTCATTTTATAAATCCACAAAATTATTATTATTATGCCATTTTTGTGAATTTAATAAATGATTGCACACTAGAATAACTCATGTGAATTTGTATGCTCTGCCTTGCATTCTTGATGATTGTCAAATTGTGTGCTGCCTTGATCACATGGTTATAAAACCCCCTTTTTTGGCTTCCATTTGTGTTCATATCTCTGATCTTGCATCCAGTGGCAAAAACACACAAATGCTTACGCTTTTAATATATGTTTAGTCAGCCTAGGCGCTAGGCTTAGTGCCATTTTGGAATATTGGTTGCTACAAAAATGGTTATGGTTTTTTTATGTGAAAGCAACCGATGCTGCCTGAGCTGCACATCATTGTAAACTGTTTCCAATTTTTTCACCTCATGTCTTGCTCAGGTACAAATTTGATGATGAGCGTGTAACAAAAGAAGATGGTAAGAAGGCCCTTGAAGAGCAATACGGGGGTGAGGAAGAGGTAAGTTCTATTTAATATTATTATTCAAGGATAAATGTCAGGTGAAGTCTATATCTCTTCTAGTCATCACCACTTTTTATGTTTCTATTTTGGATTTACAGTTGCCCCAACTAAACCCTGGTTTCAACAACGCTCCATTTAAATTCACGAAGTATTCGAACGCATATATGCTTGTTTATATCCGTGAGAGTGACAAGGAGAAAATGATGTGTTCTGTTGACGAAAAAGACATCGCTGAGCATCTAAGGGTATGCAAAATCTGTAGCATTCTTTCTTTGTTTTATTACCGTGGACTCCATACTTGGTACAGGTTGGTTGAAAGCCGTGGATTTTCAGGAAAGATTGAAGAAAGAACAAGAAGAGAAAGAACACAAAAAGAAAGAAAAAGCTGAAGCTCATCTTTATACCATAATTAAGGTCTGGATCTATGTTTCTTTCCTATTCATCTCATAATCTGAAATCTTTTTGAGTTTGCAGTTATTTAGCATTCTATTTTGACAAATAAATCTAGGTAGCTCGAGATGAGGATTTGAAGGAACAAATTGGAAATGATATATATTTTGACCTGGTGGACCATGAAAAGGTCCGTAATTTCCGAATACAGAAGCAACAGCCATTTAGTTCTTTCAAGGTAATTTGCCCCCCTAACTCTATACAAGTTATTTTTATGGTTGCAAATGTTTCTTATTATAGCTTTGGAATACAAAATCTGGTGGTGTTTAGCTATTGATATGAGGAATTGAGTTTGACTTCATTGTTTATTTAACTTTAATCGAATAAATTGTTTAATAGGAAGAAGTTGCCAAAGAATATGGTATCCCAGTGCAGTTTCAGCGCTTCTGGTTGTGGGCTAAGAGGCAAAACCATACATACCGCCCTAATCGTCCATTGACCCCTCATGAAGAAACACAATCTGTAAGTTATTCATTGCTCTGAAGTGTTGGAACTGGTTTATTCTTCAGATACTTTGGGAAGTGGCACACAATTATTATTATTATTTGCATGGGAAACTAACACTAATGAATTCGAGAACAGAATGGGCTGTATAAGTTGTAAGTGCTTATATATAGAAGAATAGAGCCAATACTTGGATAAGGTTTAATAGTTACCGATTAGGGTCCTGGTGTTGAATTAATATGCAGATTTGACCTGTGCAATTCTCAAAAGCCATTTTTATGTGATCTGTTATATATCTATAACTGATGGACATTAGGCCGTGTTTGGTTGTGGGGGTGAAAATTTTTTCTCCAGGGAATCTTGCATGCATGGAGTATTAAATGAAGTCTATTTGCAAAACCTTTTTAAGGATGAGTGTAATTTTGCACGATGAATCTAATGAGCCTAATTAACCCATGATTTACTTCAGTAATGCTACAGTAACCATCCTCTAATCATACGGTCGAAGGCCTCATTAGATAGGTCTCGCAAATTAACCCGGAGGTTTTATACGTAGTTTTGTAAACTGACTTTATTTAATACCCTTAATTAGTGGTCAAACGTGTGTGTAAAATTTTTCACTCCCAACCAAACACGGCCTTACTATGAAAAAATATTAGGATTCATGTCAGGCATTAAATCAATGCTTTATATTGCCATGTATACAAGAATAAAACCAGTGCTTGGATAAAGTTTAATAGTTGCCGATTAGGGTCCTGGTATTGAATTAATATGCAGATTTGACTTGTGCAATTCTCAAAAGCCATTTTTATGTGATCTGTTATATATCTATAACTGATGGACATTACTATGAAAAAAATATTAGGATTCATGTCAGGCATTAAATCAATGCTCTATATCTGCCATATGATGCAGTATATGCAAGAGGGACGTCATAAAATATGTGAATATTAGGAATGGGTTGATGTACTTGAGAGAATGAACCCTTCTAGGCAAAAAGATGTTTAGCTGATACAAAACATTTTGCTTCCAGAAAATCAACTAGTAGGCCAATGTGTTCTGCTCAATTGTCAAGATGCTGTAGCAAGAATTGATAAGAACATTGTGGATCCTTGCACTATTTTATGTGGAGTCTTGCAGTGTTTTTATTTTTGTTTTTGGTCTTTCTGTATTGTTCGCATTTCAAATTTGTGTGAAAATATCTTATATCTCTCTTTTTTCTTTTCTTTTTTCCTGCAAAGGTGGGGCAACTGAGGGAGGTATCAAACAAGGCACACAATGCTGAGTTGAAGCTGTTTTTGGAAGTAGAACCGGGGCTGGTAATGATATGTTGAACTTGGGCTTCGTTCGTATTCTGCATATTACTTATTTTAGTGTCTGCTGTGGCACTCAACTGTGGAGACCTTATCTATATCTGCTTACCCGTTCAGGATTTGCGGCCTCTCCCTCCTCCTGAGAAGAGCAAGGTAGATATTCTTCTTTTCTTCAAACTCTACAACCCAGAGAAAGAAGAACTTAGGTACGTCTTCCTTTCGAACTGACAACATTCTTATCTTGTCCTAAGTAGCGCTTCTGTATCCTTTATTAAAATATGTGTATCATCATGTGATCCATGGCGTTGTTTCATCCATGTAGTTTTGTGGGAAGGCTCTTCGTGAAGGCATTGGGCAAACCTTTAGAAATCCTGGGAAAACTAAACGAAATGGCTGGATTTTCTCCAGATCAAGAAATTGAGCTTTACGAGGCAAGATTGTATTCATGATTCGATATATTTATTGTCCAAATGACAAATCCTTAAAGCATATCCATTATGCTAATGCATTGTTGTCCTGATGATTTAATTCATCTGTCCATGATGACCTTATGAGTAGTTCTGTGCTCAAATTGTTGTATTGGTACATGCAGGAAGTTAAGTTTGAGCCAAATGTGATGTGCGAAATTATTGACAAGCAACAGTTTTTTCGTGCTAGTCAGGTTCGATAACATGCTTCTAGTGAAAGGGATGTATAGCTCAAATTAAGTGGTATTTATTGAATTATTTCCCAATTTTCCCACTTTTGTAGCTTGAAGATGGTGATATTATCTGCTTCCAAAAATCACCAAGAGCAGATCATGATACACAAGTACGATATCCAGATGTTCCTTCATTTTTGGAGTATGTTCATAATAGGCAGGTATGTTATCCGTATGGCCAACTCGATTACGATTCTGTACTGTAGGTATAAGACTTCTATTTGTTTTTCCAGTTTTCATATGATTTTTCTATTTTCCATTTGCAAGCTATTATTGCACATTGTCAATCTTCCTTGTCTACTAGTTTTTGGTATGTTTTAGGTCACTACAAAATATCCAATGAACATCTTTTTTTATACTTTATTTCTCATCCAGTGGAAATAATCTATCTCGTACACCATGTTAAATTTTGAATATGTGTATCCACCTTAATAATAGCCATTACCGGCCCTCCAAACCACTGCTGCAGCTTAATGTTGCCTTTTTATTGGATTTGCCCTGAATTACTTCTGTTCACAATGCCCCCGCACCCCTTTTCCTTTTCCTCCCATCAGCTATTTATTAGTCGTATATGTTCTTCACAGTTTATTAGTCAGCAGTATGGTTTATTCTTGAGAACAATGCCTGTTAAAACTTGCTTTCTTATCATCTTCCTTAATCAACTACTGTGTTTGCTGCAGGTTGTGCATTTCCGGTCATTGGAGAAACCAAAGGATGATGATTTTACATTGGAATTGTGAGGGTTTGCATATTGTGCGTAAATGTTCATTAATTGTTTTTAATTGAATAGATATCTCACAGCATATGGTTTTTGATTTTCCATTCCTCAAGGTCAAAGCTTCATACCTATGATGATGTCGTTGAGAGAGTTGCTCGTCAACTTGGGTTGGATGATCCAGCGAAAATTCGGCTTACATCGCATAATTGCTACTCTCAGCAACCTAAACCACAACCCGTCAAATATCGAGGAGTGGAGCATCTGTTGGACATGCTCATCCATTACAATCAGGTTAACCTTTTTTGTTTCTTTTGGTCAATGAGCATGATTTCTTTGCAATGAAAATGTATTAGAATTCCTACTAAAGCATTATCTGTGTGGTACAGACGTCTGACATTTTGTATTATGAAGTGCTGGATATTCCACTGCCAGAACTGCAGTTCCTGAAAACCCTGAAAGTTGCATTCCACCATCCTACAAAGGATGAGGTTTGTTTTGATGCCAGGCACATGCCTTCTACTTCCTAAAGTATGTTGCATATATCTTCTTATGATGTATTTTCTTCAGGTTGTTGTTCATAGCATCAGGCTTCCAAAAAACAGCACCATTACTGACGTGATAAATGACTTGAAAACTAAGGTTAGTAATACATTCTCTTCAATTACTTCTTGAGTGATGTAGTTTTGTGCTCCGGAGTTACAATTTTTTGGGACTAAACTGCATTATTGCATTGGACCTGAATATATCCACATACCTTTATTGGAAAAATAGCACTATTGCATTGGGGTGCCCCTACCTATGTGTTTTCCTTGCCACCTAAATTTTGATAGATCCTCTCAGTCATACTTTGCTATCAAACTGTATTAAGAAGAAAAAAAAGCTTATTGTTTCTTGATTCAGTACAACTCTCACCTTGCAACCGAAAAGTAGCTTTGCTACCTTTCTCAGTTTGGTTTGTTTCCTGAAGCTTTTAATTGTACTAATCAACAGGTTGAACTGTCCAGTCCTGACGCTGAACTAAGGGTGCTAGAAGTCTTTTACCACAAGATCTATAAGGTAATTGTGCACTCAGATCTTGCTTGGCTAGCATTATACAGTATACAGGGATTATTTGGGTTTATTCTTATAGAGCTATAGAGAACAAAGGTTTCTAACTATTGTAGTGATTTTTTCCTTTATATAAAAAGCTACTTTTCGGTCCGTTTGGGTTTATTCTTATAAGCTTTAGAGAACAAAGGTTTCTAACTATTGTAGTATAATTTATTTCACTATATTCATTATTGCTATTTGCTAATTCAATCTTTTTCATAGATCTTTTCGCTACATGAGAAGATAGAGAACATAAATGATCAATATTGGACGCTACGTGCTGAGGAGGTATGTAATGATTCTGTTGTACACTTATACCTCGTGATTGTCATTCCTTAATCTGGAAAGTTCCAAGTATTTATACATGCTTCTATGGATTGGTGTAGATTCCAGAAGAGGAGAAAAATATAGGTCCAAATGATCGGCTAATTCATGTTTATCACTTCATGAAAGATATTAATCAGGCTCAGGTAGTGCAGTTATTTGAGTTTTATTTGAAGATAGCTATTCATTATTTATGATATACTTATAAAGAGTTGACACTCATTTGATCCACAGCAAATCCAGAATTTCGGAGACCCTTTTTTTCTACTTGTTCGTGAAGGTGAGACTTTAGCAGAAGTCAAGAAGCGCATACAGAGTAAACTGCAAGTCTCCTCTGAGGAATTTTCCAAGGTGATCCATTGCTTGATGTTTCTTAATGGATGGAGTCATGGAGTGATACTATTCATAAATAGCGCGGAGATTACTGATTTGGTTCTCTTGTAACGAGCAGGGTTTAGATCCCATACTGTTCTAAAATAAGTTTCTCATTCATCTCAAAATTTGTGAGTCACTTGTCTGGAAAAGGTCCCATTGATCATAAGTGAATTTGATGCACATATTTTATGTGTTATTATAACTTATTATATTGTAAACTGTGATAGAAAACAGACATAATGAATGATATTCAATTCTAGATCTTGATTTTGTAACTTCCAGACAGCATTTTGATTGTTGGTCTTCTTTTTCTGTTTGTCTTTCCTTTCTTTCACCGTAAGTTGAATTGCATATTATGCAGCTATGTAACTAATATACCTATCACTATTTTTGTGACCAGTGGAAATTTGCGTTTATAGCGATGAATCGGCCAGACTACCTACAGGATTCAGATGTTATCCCTGCCCGTTTTCAGGTACATTGTTGATTTTGCCTACATGCTTTCCACACGCTTGTTCTGTTTGCTGACCTTTGTCTTCTGATTACTGCACCAATATGATGGATTACCAGAGGAGAGAGGTGTATGGAGCTTGGGAACAATATCTTGGGATGGAACACACTGACACTGCACCAAAAAGGGCTTACATAGTGAATCAGGTATGCAACTTTCTTTTGAAACAATGCTATACTTTGTTGACTTTGTGGACGATAGTTCGTCATCCTTGCTTAGACACAATATGTGGTGCTTTGTGTCTTGGTAGCTGAGGGTTTAGGGTTTAGGGTTTAGGGTATCATTATAAAATTATTTGGAACTATTGCAATTTTTAGTCAAATGAATCAAGGATCTTTCGAGTGGGCTTGATAATTTAGAGAAATCACTTTTAGTGCATCTTATCTGAATCTATGCTTGAGTAATTTAGAGGAATCACTTCTAGTGCATCTTATCTGAATTATGATTGAGTTCAGTCGCCCAGAATGGTTTTACAATTACCATGGCATGCACTTTCAATTTTTATTCTCGTAAACACTTTCAATTTTTATGCACTTAACTGTAGCATTCATATGCTGTTTTGTATTCTGATTCCAGTAATTACAAAGGACACTTTTTGTGTGATTCTAACTTTGTTTCGATGATTTCAACTGCCTGCAGAACCGTCACTCATACGAGAAGCCAGTCAGAATTTACAATTGAAATATCTTACATTTGAATCTCATGGCGAAGGCCTCAAATGAGAGCAGGAGCCAAAAGGGGAGGATCGAAATTAATAGTCAGGTGGAATACTCAGAGTTGGCCATTTTGAGGGTTCCATGGCCCTGTATTCCATGCTTCCAGCTCTGCTGACATCTATAGCAGTTCACTCGTTTTTGGTGGTCCATGGCGACGAGCCCCTCGAGATTTTTCATCTTTCCCGTAGGGCAATGTTGGTCGGGTATAAGGGCTTCCCCAGGGTAGATATTGCTTCATTCTTAGAGCAGCAAAATTGGGTACATAAGATTTTGGTAGGGGGCGTGTATACAGGTGGTATAGTTGTGGCTTGGATTGACCTGGCATTTCTTGTACTAATGTGCTAACAATGGTTTACTGTAAATCGGTTCCAATTTTCAGTCTTATCTCACAAATGTTTACAAAAAAGTACTTTAACATAGGTTCCAAAAAGCTAACACTCTCGGATCTTGTTGCAAAAGGCTACTACTTGCTCAATGCCCTACACATATTTCAACCATAGGTTTTTGAAATTTTACTTAAAAAGGATTATATTGTATAGAAGGCAAGAGCTCAGTAGTAGCACCGATTTATCTTGGATATCGTCTACTACTAAAATACGGCTGATTTTGTTTCGAGTCTACAAGTTACGTCTCTGAAGCTCAGACGGAACGGGCTCGGATAGCTGTATGTCAACGGAATAAATTATCTACCGCAGCTCGCACAGGTTGACTCACATGGTTGAGATATGCTCTGCCTGCAAATCAGTGCTGTATGGACCCAAAACATGTAGCGTGTTTAGAACACATAACAAAATATAATCTTATGAAACTACTTACGATATAAATCTTCTAATACCATTTTCAAATACGCAAAATCAATACATAGTAAAAATTTAGAGCGGTTGGCTTCAGGCAATCTACAATGCCCCTTGTTCGTGGCATTGCACATCGTAGTGTCTCACCTCCCAACACAATGCAGTGTCCATTTTCCAAATCCAAAACGACATTTTATCTTTGTAAAATATCTGGATGAAGAAAATTATATTCCACACGCCCACAAATAAAAAGAAACAGAAACCGACTCCAGAACGGCGAGACCTCGGCCGTCGAGTCTTGATCCGACGTTCCATATCGTCATGCAGCACGTTGGTTTAAACTTGGGTCTCCGGAAGCGAAGCACGCGTTGGTCGTTGTTCTCCCTCGCTTCCTCGCTGCTGCTCCCACTCCCCACTCACCAATGCAGCCGTCGCCGTCGCCGTCGGGCGCCGCCGCCGCCGGAGGAGGGCACGAGGAGGAGGACCCCTTCTACGACATCGTGATTCCCCCGGAGTTCCTCCTCCCGGCGCTGGACGACGACTACGACCGGTGCGCTTACGGCAGCGGCGCGGCGGCGGACGAGGAGGAGGGCGAGCGGCTGGCCGAGGCGCCGGCGGCCGGCGAGGAGCGGCTGTCGATGACGTACCAGGGGATGGCGTACGTCTTCGACTCCGTGCCGCCGCAGAAGGTGAGGTGCGAGTGGTGATCAAGAGCTGCGTTTGCACTTCTTGGGCAGAGGCCGGAATTGGTCTACTTGTTTTGTTCTTTTTGTGAATTAAACCGAATACTATTTGATCGATTAGTCAAGCGGTTTTGCTATCGGAAATTTGGCCGATTTTTTTCTTTGTCCTGATAAAAGAAAGAAGTTCCATTCTTTGTTCTTAGACAATGTGCCTGTTTAATTTTGTTTCTTACCGTTGTTCGTCCGTGAAAGATGGCGTTGGGTTTCAGAACCTTTTGTTCTTGGACAACTGTAGAGTTTCTTCTTGCTTGGCATTGTGAGATTTACTGGTTTTTGAGTAGCCGAAGAGTGTTCAATACTTGAGCTAAACTCTGTTTTAAGAACTTGCATGCACAGTGTTCAGTTCTTCAGAACGCAGAAGAAATGCAGGATTGCCAGTTTGCCACTCATGATTTCACCTATGATCTGTGTTTCTTGTTCCATCTCAGTGCTCAATTGCTCATCACTTCCTGGTCCTTAGTTGCAAACTTGGTCTCTGAATATGTCACCAACATTTGAAATCACTTAACTGCTTGCTAGCAATTAGTACAAAGCCTCTGCTTCTTCTTTTTTCCCCCCTTGAAAAATCAACACGTGCCACCACAAAGTACGGGTTTGGGACACAACATTATTAGGTGTCTCACTAACACGTGGGACCAAACCCTTATTCTCAGTCTATTACACATAATTCAAAAACCACACACCAACACTTACATCATACAAACCTTCCATGCAGGTTGAGACCATCCTCATGCTTCTAAACGGCTACGAGCTTGTTCCTCAAAGCGCGAAACAGACTCACCTGGTAAACCAGATTACACCCTGCTGATCCATCTGGGACACATATAACATCCATTTTAAGTGTTCCATCCTGAGTTCCTGACAAATGTAAAACTTTAGTAATCTGAACATTTCACACCGGCAGGTGCAGCCGATCGTGGTGCCCCGAGACTTCGACAGGACGGCGGCCGTGTCGCGGTACCGGGAGAAGAGGAAGAGCACGCTCAAGTTCGACGTCAAGGCCGATTACTCCATCCGAAGGGAAATCGCTTCAAGGTATTCGCATGGATCATCTGCTGCAGGCCTGCAGAATTCATTCAGAGCTTGATATATATAATATTCATTTGCTTTGGCTGCCTCAGGATCGCGCGTAAGAGAGGGAAGTTCGTGTGCTCAGACAAGAGCTCTGGAAATTCAGCCGCCGGCGCAGGCGCCGGTGCCACCGCACGCCGGCGACCGGGCGAGACAACGACTGAGCTCGAATGGTAAGCTGCCAATAATATCCTACCTCCCATGGGGATTACCTGATCTGACCTTCTGAAGAAGCTTTGTGATTATATATCCACTCCTCTGATTTTTGTCAGCAACCGTGCTGCAGCTGCGCCAACTGCGGGGAGAGCAGCGAGGCGACGCCGATGATGCGGCGCGGGCCCAACGGGTGCAGGACATTCTGCAACGCCTGCGGGCTCATGTGGGCCAAGGCCGTCAGTGCTCCGACCGTCCCATTCCATTCCATTCCATCCCATCCCATTCCATTCCATTCCATGCCTCTCGCCTCTGCGCAGCCATGATGAGTAGTGATCTGAAACTGAGCTTCGCGTTTCTTGCTTTGATTTGATGACCTGCAGAGGAAGATCAGGAAGCTCAACGGCCTGGACTGCGGCGGGTGCGGCGGTGGCGGAGGCCGGTGAGGTTTAACGGTTCTTGAGAAGAGTGTCACGCTGCTTGATGGAGTTGTTTGGTTTTTATGTTAAGCTTGGAAGACTGATCCAACTGAACTGACCATGGCCAGCGAAGTGTGTGTTCATTCAGTCAGTGTGCCTGTTCAGTGCCCAAGTTTAACGCCAACAATTGATATTTTTGAACTCATAGGATTTGCGTAACATGCATGACACGGTCCACTGATTTGTAGTGCCATCGCTGGCTGACTATGATTGGGTCTCTCTTTTGATAGGATGGATTAAATCAATCAACTGGACAATTAGCGCCTGTAGCTCAGTGGATAGAGCGTCTGTTTCCTAAGCAGAAGGCCGTAGGTTCGACCCCTACCTGGCGCGATTATTTTGTTTTTTTCCCCGAAAGTTCTACAAATATCAACATCGGTTCGACCCCCTACCTGGCTCGCTTTTTCCCATTTTTTATTCCTTTTTTTTTCAATTTAACTCTAGCTGGTACAACAAGTACGTTGTTGAAACTCCAGGGCGGAGTTGACCAATTCAATCTTTGCAATTTTTGTATCATGCATTCTGTGTTTACCCACCAGTCCAAAAGACATGTTGTAGTGGCTCTCTCTGTGTGTGGTTTCAGGAATTCGAGGATGGGTGGCAAGAATGTGAGGGCGAGGGGAGTTGATGTGGTAGACGGGCAAAAGGTCAAAACTAGGTTAGAAAGGACGACGAGCCAGTTGCATGGAGCAGGTCACGATGGTTGGAATGGGAGTTGTGTTGGGTGATGCACGCTGGTGAATAGAGAATGGGGAAGAGGCGTTGGGCCGGACAAGGAAAAGAAGAGGTGAGGTTGGACTTGCTTAGAGGACTCTGCCCAAACGGAGTTTTTGTTTTAGAAAAATATTTGGCATTTGTTTAATTGGTTGAAGGTTTGGTTCTATTCCAATTCGAATAGGGATAGATTTAAGATATACAAATGGCAAACATGATGCAATAGAAATGTTTTTGTTTTATGCTAAGTTTAAATTATGAAGGTGATTTCTCAAATTCTGGCTAGATAGTAAAATAAAGACAAAATAAAATAGTTTGTTGACAAATTCAAAATGGTTAACATTCTTAATGACTCTCAAATTATACTAAAAACTGAGATGATACATGGGTGATAGGTGGGTAGCAGCGTTAGGGTTGGCTGGCGCACCCTCCGAGAAACTAAGCCAGCAGATCGATTCATGAAACCGCAGGCACCTTGCTGTCCACAAAGACGTCACCAAAAAGAATAACAAGGTTAATTTTTAGAATAAATCTAGAAAAATGCGAGCATGTGCTAAGTTGAGTAATGTGTATGGTCAGTCCATGATGATATTTTCATTTGAAGTTGGGTAATCCAAAAGAAATATCTAACTTTTTAGTTTCAATTCTGCTAATTTTAATTACTCTGCCCTTGCGCTGCGTGTGGTCAGATTACTGTGGTCGCTACAAGCTTATGCAATGGACACATTAATCAATTATCATGATTTATTTGGATGAATACGACTCCCTTCGTTCCAGATTATGGCTACGTTTATAAAATAGTAAAATAATAAAAATTTATTTATTTATTTTACTGTAAATAATAAAATAATGATACAATTTTATTGTAACTATTATTATACTAGCAAGAACGCACGTGCGTGCCGCACGTTTATTGATGACATATAGGTACTAAAACAATATCAGTTCACTTTAGTACAAAGCGCTTTTAAAAATACTTTATATTCGCTCTCTCATGTATGGAGAGTTTAGGTATTCTCAAAACTCATGATAGTTGGCATTTATTTATATGGAGAAAACTCTCTAATTTATTGTCTTTTAGCAATACGGGATAATTGTGTATAGACGTGGGTATAAATGTGGGTATATTTAGGTGGGCCCTTTTTTGGGTGAAAAAAGTTTTGGGTTTAGAGGGGGAAATCAACATAGGAATGTCCCTCTCCCCCTCTTTTTTGACCATCCATCAACCAATTTTCCCAACAGGTGGGTTCTATGTGAGGTGGGTGTGGGTTTTTTTGTTGGTGAGAAGTGTTTTCAAATCTAATTCTCTTTATACTATAGATTAAACCCTGTTCGACCCCTACAGGTAGGCGCTCGTCAATATGTTATCCTATTTTTGCCGATTTTAAATTTGTCTAGATAGCTGTACAAACTAGCTGAGTACAGTTTAGCATCCATTAATTTTCCTGTGTCATCCGACTTTTGTTGATTTTTTAATTTGTCTAGACAGATGTACAAACTAGCCGAGTACATTTTAGCATGGGTAGTTTTCGTCTAGCCTCTGACTATCGTGGTTCAGATTGTCTCATGCAATGGAGACACCAATTCAATCTCTGAGTTCCTTAGCAAGTATTACTTCCGTTTACAAATATGGTCATATGTAAGTATTCTGATTTTCAAATATGCAAGTATTATGCATTCGGAACTAGTTCATATTCCCTAAACAAATTAACTTACGTGTGAAAATAGAGGGAGTAAAGTCCATATCGCCTGAGCAGAAGTTAAGGCTCTATCAAATAAGAACAAATATAAGGGATATATAAATTCTCTCACACAACTAGTGTTAACATTTATGAAAACAAATATACCTTAAATGCTGCTAACCAATCCATGACAAACAAGTCCAATATGATAGTTTATCTAGCTGTGTCCTTTCCTCCATTTTCAGTGCCGGTTTTAAAGTGGGTGCAGTGGCCTCTATGCCCATTGAAACCGTCACTGAAAATGGGCTTCAGTGATGGTTCTAGCCACAAACTACATTGAAAATGGACCTCACTATCAGTGACCTTTGTAATACAACCCGTTATTGATGCCCATTTTCATTGATGGTTTGTACCATTATCACTGCTAGCTCGACCCTCAAGCTTATCAAAATTTATAACATTTTCATATAAAGTTGGATGAAGAAAAATTTCTATTAAAATTATAGAGCTCGCAAAAATCTAAAACTTTATAGTTGACAACTTTTTCATTTAAAATAGTTTAGATACCCAAAAAGTTGATATAATGTCTCACACTAATTAAACAACCTCAAATGAAAACAAAGTTAACATCAAAATTGTAGTACTCGACGAGATCTACAATTATGTAGTTGATAAATTATAAACCTATACATCCCACAAACACTTTCATACAAACATATTTCATCTTCATATCCTTGAAATTCTAGTTTTATTTCTAGCTTAACCGAAAAAAGTAATTGTCGGACCTTAGGACCGGCAATCCACCTGGGGGTACCCGAGTGGTTGATTTGTAGGAGAGGGATCGTTGAGCGAGTAGCTTGATGGTACACAGGAGGCACTGATTTAGATAGGTTCGGGCTACCCGGAGGTATAATACCCTACATCATGTGTCGGTAGTGGTGTTTGTATTGCTGTTACTCAGCCGTGCTTCAGGAAGCAAGGACGAGCGTATGTGTTACAAGATGAGTTGCGTTGGCTCGATGCCCCTATCTAGGGACCCTTTCCCTCCTTTATATATCCAGGAGGTAAGGTTACAGTACGAGTATTTACAATACGGGATTATTTACAATGTGGGAGTCCTAGTAGGAGTATACTAGGACTCGGTCTTCTTTGGGCCGCCCGCCGCCCCTCTTAGTGATGGGCCCTAGGGTACCCATATATATAAATACTCCAAATATACCAAGTCTAAAATCTATACTATAAAGATCCAAAACTTTCGACGGCCAACAGGCCCACAAATCATTGAAACATTACCCCCATACGACCCCACCTATCAGGCTCTTTTTTCGTCGAACTATTTTGACAGCCGACGGACCCACCCGTCATTGAACCACTTCATGCGTTTTTTCGTCAAGCTCTTCTCTGTAGTATAGGATCTCGAGTTTGTAACCAATACGGTATCCGACCAATTATCTAGTATGCAATCTCAGCTCATTTTCTATTAACCTATTATTACTTCTTGTGCAGCCCGCGCTTTGTAAAGATCATGAAAATCTTAATTAAGTCATGTTCGCCCTCTTCAAAGAAAATATCTCGCTCAACAAATGTGATAAGAGATGCAATGTCCCTCTTCCTCTTCATAATTCAACATACTATATATTCTACAAACTAAAAAGATGCATCCATCAATATTTGTGTTAGGCAATAATATGAATGGAAGAATAAGAACATATTAAGGGAGGTAGGTTGATAATAGATTACTCTACGCAAAGAAGCTTTGGAAATTCTTAGATGTTTTTTCTTAATTTGACAGGTGTTTTTTATTTAAAGAATGTGGTTGATGCCATAAACATATGTTAGAATTATATATGAAAGTATGAGACAATACGTGTAGGCCTACATTTCAAATTATTAATCACATTAGCTCTGCATAGTAAGTTAGACCTCCCTAATTTTGATCAACTTTACACAAAGATATATTAATTTTCATACTACATATACATCTTAGTGGATTTACTAAAACTAGTTTGATGTTGTAGATGTTGGCACTTTTTTATAAACTTGATCAAATTTTGACAAGATTGATTTAGGACAAAACCAAAGTAATTTTGAGTTGCAAGCATGCGTGCCTTTACAGGGTTAAAAGGAGTGAGTAAAACGCTTTCTCTTCTTGCACGACAGCAGATTTACTGTCTGGTAGAAAGCAGTTAGAAATAAAGATATGCACGATAGAAGACGTCCCGGGATCAGCAAGCTGCATACTTAATTAACGTCGTATCCCTGCAGACAAAAATCTTGATCACGACAGGCCAAAATGTTGCTCCAACAGGCATATTTAACTTCCAAGATCCCAAGCATCCCTAGCAGCGCACACACTTCCACCGCCATATGGTCCATGGTTTCCAATTAATTGCTTGCTGTTTAACGATAGCCAGTGGTCAGCGCCAGCTTGTAGGAACTACTCAGTGCAAGGCTCCAAGCTATGAAATCTTGCTGTGGAAGGCTCGGCAGCTAGATCTTTACTACTCCCCCCCCTTCATCTGTCCTAAAATCCCATAATTCCATATATTTTTTGGAGCAAGGGAATGCCATAGTTTAGTGGTAGAGCTTAGAAGATCATTCCCCTATATGCTGAAGGTTGAGCCTACTGGAAGCTCATGACTACAGGAACTGTCTTGTTGGATGGGTAATTGAGTACAGTGTATATGCTGTTAGGCTACCCTTTTCCTTCATGTGTTGTGGACTGCTGACTATCCAGTAACATCGCAACATTATCACCCCTTGAGCAAGGGTTGACAGTTAACAAGTCGTGTAAATTTGACCCTAAGGGCAACTACATTGATGTAGTCTAATAGGCGGTCTCACAAAACGACACGTAATCTTGAGACAATACGTTGTTGTTTTAATTATCTCATAATAATATAAAATTCCTTATTAATTTGTGGAAAATAAAGAAATATTATTGGTTGCGTGGCAACAAAACTCGTAACAATGATGGGAGAAATGTCTCATAATCTTAACATTTAGCTCATGAGGCGGTTGTTTCGTGAAACAACAACCTTATTCTCTCACCTCGCTCTCTCTCCTCCATGTCAGTAAAAATCCTACGTGGCACTGCATGAGACGACCTATCGGACCGCTGACGTGTAGCAATGTACCTGCCCTAAGAAATATGTAGATTGTTGGAGGAATCAGTGCTGCTTCCATTTTCTCTCCCTGCTTTCTGTGCAAATAGTTAGAGCCATCTTGAAGGACCAGTTTCCATGGATGAAAAGATGCTAACCTTGATCCAAAATTATGGTGCATATATATTAGATGAACTTCTTACCAAACTCCTATGCTAGTAGGCTAGTAGCTTCTCACTCTCCTGTGATCAAGCTAGCTAGAGAGGATGTTATCACACGACCTAAATGAGCTTTCACACGAGTGCGATCTCGCAGCTAACACAATTATCCAAATGAGTGAAGGGGACATAATTTCATTTCATATTTTGCACATAACATGACAGCATGCAAACATATTAAACCCATATTGCGACGCTCATATAGATACACATTTTGCACACAAGTTTAGATAACTTAATCAATTAGGTTCTCGGCATTCTTCGTCTCTTGTAATGCACCATTACTTTTCCTTTAGCCTCTAGGACTATATTCTGCCAACTCGTTCGAGGGTATGGAGACACCAATTCAAGCTCAAAGTTCCTTAGCAAGTGACTCCATATCGCTTTAATTTGCATGTAAGCATAAGCCTCCCCAGGACAGGCATGTCTCCCACCGCTAAATGCCGTGTATGAAAACTTGCCACCAACTGTCTTCCTCTCTAGCAGGCCTAAACCGGTCTGGGTCATACACATCAGGATTCTTGTAGATGTAAGAGATGAAATTGTTGAATAATAGAGGGCTTACTATGGTATGCCCTCTTGGGATCTCATATTCGATGTCATCTTTAGTCCGTACAATAAAATTCTTATGTGCCCAGCGAAGAAATACTGGTGCTGGAGGATGCAGCCGTAGAGCCTCCTTGATGCAACAATGTAGGATGCCCATCTCTTGCAAGGCATTGTAGTCTACATGGTCCCCATATTTTCTGATGATCTGCTCTTGCTCCTCCATGGCAGCCGCCAACCACCTTGAATTACTCAGCAGGCATGCTCCAGTCCACGTACTGGAGGCGGAGCTAGTATGCTTACCAGCAAAGATCAAGGACAGGATCATCCCAGTTACTTCTGCATCGGTTGTGGGGCGCCCGTCTTTATAATGTGAATCTAGCAAGGTCTGCAATACATCCTCCTCGACTATCTTGGAATTCTTGCGTGATCTCACAATCTTTCTAAGCAATTCAGAGAGCTTGGTGCGTGCCCTGTTGCGCCGACAGGTTGCCAGAGTTGGGGTATAAGGGAATAACACACTGGTCCACCGCGTGCCATTATCGAAAAGTTCATCAAATAGTGTTATGACCTCGCCAAAAATCATCTCCCGGATCTCCTTCCCAAGTAGGCATCGCCCAGAGATCAGCATGAGTAACTGACCGAGCTCTTGTTTTAGATCAACCATGCCCTGTGGTCCCCATTTTGCAAAGTAGTCCTGTAGAAAATTCATGATCATAATATTAAAAAAGAGATTTACTTTAGATTTTTCATTATAAAGAATGGAGTACTCAGTGGAACAATTATCTGCAACTCTTTAACATTTTCCAAATATTTTAGGACTGTAATGCGTGACAATTTTGCAAACTGAATGAGCATTGTTCGCGTGTATGTTATCAATATATGCTTCTCCACTAATTTATGCCTTTTTAGTTTCTGTGTTAATACCCGGATCGTTATGTTGTTCTCCTGATTGGGTGTTTCTAGGGACCGAAGTTGTAACTTCTGTAATACTTACTATGCATGGAGAGGCAAGTAATTAAGTACTAATTACATTGAATATAGTGGCACACCCTAGAAGCCCATTCTTTGGAGTGACTACAATTTATATCTGTTGAATAAAAAAGGGCATACTCCCTCCATATATGATTTAGATGTTGTTTTGGACAACAACATAGTCTCCAAAACATAACTTTGACTTCTTATTTTTACAAAAATATTTATTAAAAAATGTATACTTTTATAAAAATATTTTTTTAAGACAAATCTATTTATATGATTTTCACATTTCCAAACTCAACGATTTAAAAGTTATTCATGATTTATATTCCTAATGTTTGACTAAAATCTTGTGTAAAACGGCATCTAAATCCTATATGGAGTATTATCCATGTCAACTATCATTTAAATAGTGATCGACATTGAAAAATATTATTACATTGTTGTCGGCGTCGAGAATGGCCGGCACTCCCTTAGCCGCACAGAAAGTGCGCTGTGTCTCGTCCCTGATGGTCGATGCGAGAAACCAACACAAGGACACGGGTTTATCCTGGTTCCGGCCGCGGGGCCGTACGTCCAGCAAGAGGTGCTCGCGCACTCGTGTTAGTTTCGCACCCTGGTGCTTGCAGTGGGGGGCTACAAGTGAAGGTGGGAGAGGAGAGTCGTTCTCCAGGTCCCGGAACCGAGGAGGAAGATGATTGAGGCGAATGCCAATATCGTGTGTGTGTGAGCGTTCGTGTCTGGGCGTGTGCCTGGACGTGTGAACTCTTGGGTTCCCGTGCGTCGCCCCCTGACTATCCCTTTTATATCTCAAGGGATAGATGGGTTACAGTCGTGGCTACAGTAGATGTCATGGGACGCCCCCTACATGGGGTGCCCTTGATCCTTGACGAATCCGTGCCTTGAAGGCGAGCTGGGTTGGCTTTCAGCGCCGGTCGGTGATGTGGCGAGTCCTGTACCCGTTCTGTCGCGGCTTCGAGGGGTCGCATGGTCGTCGTGGTGGTCGAGGCGTTGTCTGCGGCTTCCTTCGAGGGGTCTCCTTCCCTGCCCTGAGGGGTCGGTTACCCGTAAATTACGGGGGCAGGTGGACAGGAGCTGGCGTGTCGTACGCAGCTGTCATGTCGTCGTAACACTGTGGTCAAAGGCGTAGTGGCCCGGCCTGACGGACCGGTACGACTGGCTTTCGCCCCGTCGGTCGCGTCAGGCACGGTGCGTATGGGGCGGCTGGCTTCCTGCTGGCCTGACGACCCCCGTACCCGTCCCGAGTGCTCTACTGCCCTAGGGGACGGGAGTAGGCAGCATTGGGGGTTCTACGACGCTCACTGTTGCCACAGTGCGGGGCGTGGCTGCCTGTTGGCGTAGCGAGCAAGGGTTAAGGGGGTCGTACTCCATCCCGTCGGCCACATGATGACGCTTGACCAAGGTTCGCCCCCGGTCGTCGTCCGTACTCCCGTTCGAGGGTCTCCACTCCCATTCGAGGGCGCTCTAATGAAGGAGGCGACGGGAGTTGGTGGAATAGCGCCGCGGAGTGACCGGCGCCGGATGCGTCGGAGGTGTAGTGCCGGGCACGCTCTGCACAGTGGCTGCCTGTCCGTGTCATGGCGGTACGGCGCGGTCAGGTTTTGTCAGGGGCGACGTGCGGCCGAAGTTTCACCCTTTGACTTTGGTGCCCATCATGGGGGATGGTAATGAGTGACTGCACCGCGTCGTGGCGGTCTCTCGAGGGGTCGAGGCATCCCCTAGCGAGGCGGAGATTTGCGTTTCGCTGCTCGAGGGGGCGGGGTCCCCTCGAGCGAGGCGGAGTTTGGGCGTGAGGGCGGCGCATCCCCGTGGGTTGTTGTTGGGCCGTGTTGGGCCGTTGGGCTGCGTGATTTCGTATGTCCAGGCCCAAAGGTTCCTGGAGGCAGCCTTTTTGCGTTTTTTTGGGTGATTACCCCGATGATTAAGGGACCCCTAATTACAGTCCCCGACAGTAGCCCCCGAGCCTTTACGGGAGTGGTTTCGCTCATGTAAAGGCTCATGATCGGGGTGTTCTTTCACAAGTGTTTGGTGTCGGGGTTCATTTTCGGTCGTGCGAGATCTCTGCGGGGGCCCGCAGGTGTAGCCCCCGAGCCTTTGTGGGAGTGTTTGCACTCGTATAAAGGCTATAACCTTTGTGCGTTTTAGGCTTAAATCGGGGGGAACATCACACACGAATTCGGGGTTGCGTTCGGGGGGTATTGC
This sequence comes from Echinochloa phyllopogon, assembly GCA_033239725.1. Lineage (NCBI taxonomy): Eukaryota > Viridiplantae > Streptophyta > Magnoliopsida > Poales > Poaceae > Echinochloa > Echinochloa phyllopogon. The sequence continues at coordinate 31,598,829 of BTCW01000008.1, read as the reverse complement.
GTAGCTTGTGCGAGGAGCCCCCGAGCCCTCGGTCTCGAAAGGGCGATCGGGGAGAGTTCCTCGTCTTTTCGTGTTACGACCCTCACTTCCCCTCCGCGGGGCTGAGGGGTGAGACACTTCACGCTACCCTCGAGCGGGTTCGCGAATGCGGTCGTCTCCGTGAGCTGTTAGCGGGTAGTTCAAGTGGGCGTTCGTGCCCCGTTCGTTAGGGGTCGGCTCGTGGTCCGGAGACACATCCATCAGCGAGCACTCGCAAAGGTTTGCTAGGCAGGGGCTTGGTCCCATCCGACAGGGACCAAGGGCGCGGAAGCTCTCCCTCGGTGGGATCCCTCAACTAGCTGCCTTTGTCCGGCCTTGAACACAAAAGGGGCGTCCCTGAACTTCGCGTCCAGGGTAAAGTCATGATGAGCACGCCCGAATCGTCCCTGACTCTATTGATCTGAAGCGCCTGTCGAACCCGTTCGAGGGCCAGGCTCGAGCTTCTTATCAGTAAGGCTACGGAGGAGGCGCGCAAGCCTCTCCGCTCGAGAGTCGGGCCAACCGCCCTTCCCTTGTTTGTCTCCGACTCGGCCGGGGCGTCCGTTTGAACCTGTTCGAGGGTCGGACTTCGAACCCCGGCCTCCGCGGAACGCCTCGAGGCGTCTTTCATTGGCCATTTTGACCGCCGTCCGCGTTTTGCGCGAGTCGTGGTTAACGTGGCGGTGCATCGGCCCGTCGATCGGAATTAGCCATTCTTATCCACACGATCTCGGCTGGCGTGGCGCGGTGCTCCGCGTGGGAGTAGTGGGCGCACCTTTTTAGGCGGGGTGGCGTGCGCGGGCGGTGGTTGAGGTGACGGGGTGCCCAGAGTTACTGCGGCGTCGGTTTGTTTTACCGTGTCGCAGCTAATGCGGCCACCCACGCCGGGGCGGTTTTTCCGCTGATGGGGCCCGTGCGTCAGCGGCCCAGCTCACCGCCGCGTTTGACGCGTGTGCTCCCCGGTCCAGGCGGCCAAGCCGTTCTTGATGGCTCGGTTTGAACGGATGCGCCTTTTAAGCTGTAGCGGCGTGTGCGGGCAGGAGCTGAGGCGACGTGACGATCAGAGCGTCAGGCGCATAGATTCGTCTTATCGCGCACCGGGTGGACGCGGCTGCCCGCTTTGGGGTGGTTTTCCACGCAGCCGGACCCAGTCGTCAGTGGCCCTAGGTGGCACTAGGTTATTTCTTTCCCCTTAGCCCGTCCACCTAGGCCACGGCTGTTTCGCCTGTGAATCGGCCCGGGTGGTTGGGCGCAGGAATCGCAGAGCGGGCGGGTTGAGTCAAGGAGGTGATTAAGGCTGCCCGCCCGCTACGGACGACGATTCACATCCGTATGCGAATCTCGCGGCTATCCCCCCACGGGAGTAACAGTCACCGCCCCCGGGTGCCTATAAAAACATGCATCCGGGTGGGGAAGAAGACTAGCGTCGGGTTTTCGTGTAGCTTAGCAAGTATGCAGAGCCACAAACTTCGTCCTCCCGATGGGTTCGAGAGTGAGAGTAGAGCGGTCTGGGGTTCCGCCCTAGGCGCGCGCCATTGATGCCAGAAGAAAGTCGGCGAGAGGCGGTCGGTATGCTGCGGGAAAGGAGCAGGACATCACGCTCCTCATCGGGGAGGCGGTGGTCTTGCCGGTGGTGAGGCCCTGCAAGGATGCTGCAGCGGGTGCTTCATTTGCTTGGAAACTAGCAAATGACGTTCGCTGGCCGCCGTTTTTGCAAGGGCGCTCATCGACGGAAAGACGTGAAGCCAGGACCTGTTCTACGGTGAAGGGGTTCAATGTCTCTCTGTTCCGCAGCCGCTCGACCGCCAGGTCCTTCAGTTGGCTGGGTGCCAGAAGAAAATCGGCGAGAAAGCTGTGGAAACTGCTTCTCGTGATAGTGTGCTGGCCGACCGCTGAAGTGGTCCAAGAGCCCTGCTAGAGCGGCTCTTTGTCTTTGTATCTCTGAACGGCCCATGGCCGAGTGTAATTTATCCTCACAAATTTGCCGTTCGTGGCGTGTAAGGAATAAATCTGTTTATGTGTCTAACCTTTTCGTGGGTTAGCACGATCTTGTACTCTCATCGGAGATTTTTGTACGATACCGTGCCTTTTCCCAATTTCTTGGAGTGATTTTCGCGAAGGAGTTCGTTTTTCGCAAGCAACTTAAGTGTTGGGTGGTGAGGGGGACGCCGTAGCCTTTCGAGGCCGTATGCGGTCCTGCGACCCGGCCACCTTCCCACCGTAGTAGACTCGCGCCTCGCTTTCATCCTCCTCGATTTTTCGAGGGAACGGGATCGATAACGCATTCTAGGTTTCGATCGAGGGGAAGTCAGATCCTCCCTGCGATCTTCGGGGTGTGTTAGCGAGCCCTATATCGCGGCTTGGGGGACGCCAAAACCGTTTCCGTGAGTTCCTGTAGAGATTTCGGGTGCTTAGCCACATATTTTCGTGGTTAGCTGTGCGATAGATAAGGATGTATAGATTTAATTCGGGTTTTGTAACCGGATTTTTGTTTGTTCGACGTGCTGTGCCTTTCTCTAAGTTCGAGATCGGTTTCAGTGGAGGAACACAAGTAACCTTGGCGTCGAGTGGCGAGGGGGATGCCGTAGCCTTTCGGGGGCGTAGGCGGTCCCTCGACTCGGCCGGCTCTCAGCCACGGTAGGCTTGCGCCTCGCTTACATCTTTCTGAACTGTTGAGAAAAGGCTTGGCAATGCGTTTTTTGAAAGAAGTGGTTTGCGTTTGTTTCTTGTTCGATGTGTTGTGCTCTTGTCTTAGCTCGAGATCGATTTCGGCAGAAGGACACAAGTAACCTTGGCGTCGAGTGGCGAGGGGGATGCCGTAGCCTTTCGGGGGCGTAGGCGGTCCCGCGACTTGGCCGACTCTCAGCCATGGTAGGCTTGCGCCTCGCTTACGTCTTTCCGAACTGACGAGGAAGGGCTTGGTAACACATTTTCGAAAAAAGCGCATGAAAAAAAGTTAGGACTGTTGGGGGGTTAGTCCCCCAGTAGCCCCCGAGGGAGGCTCGGCTTTACCTCGAGTTCGCTTCGAGGGTAAAGGCGAGTCACCCTGTTTTATTGTTGTTAGTAACAATGTTTCCATGCTGTTATGAACCTTTATTATTATCATCGTGCGATAAAACAAGACTGCGGAAAGTACAAGAGGTTCTATGGGTAGAAGCGACGTAGCTATTGGATGTTCCAAGCAGTGGGGAAGACCTCGCCCTTCTCGTTCGCTAGCTTGTAGGTGCCGGGCTTGAGGACCTTGGTGACGATGAACGGTCCTTCCCACGGTGGCGTGAGCTTGTGTCGGCCTCGATTGTCTTGGCGTAGCCTCAGCACCAAGTCGCCCTCGCTCAGGTCTCGACGCCGCACCCTCCGCTCCTGATATCGTCTCATGGATTGCTGGTACCGTGCCGAGTGCAGGGTGGCCACGTCTCGAGCCTCGTCCACCTGGTCCAGCGAGTCTTCGCGTGTTCGCTGGTTCTTCTCCTCCTGATAGGCCTTGAGCCTCGGGGATCCGTACTCGAGGTCGGTCGGCAAGATGGCCTCGGCGCCATAGACGAGGAAGAACGGGCTGAAGCCCGTGGCCCTGTTCGGAGTGGTTCTCAGGCTCCAAACCACCGAGGGTAGTTCGGTTACCCACCTTCGACCGTAACTGTTCAGTTTGTTGAAGATCCTCGGCTTTAGCCCTTGCAGAATCATGCCGTTGGCACGCTCCACTTGGCCGTTGCATTGGGGGTGAGCCACGGCTGACCAGTCCACACGAATGTGGTGGTCGTCGCAAAATTCCAAGAACTTCTTCCCTGTGAACTGGGTGCCGTTGTCGGTGATGATCGAGTTGGGAACGCTGAACCGGTGTATGATGTCGGTGAAGAATAGCACAGCCTGCTCCGATCTGATGTTGGTGACGGCCCGGACTTCGATCCACTTCGAGAACCTGTCGATCGCCACCAGTACGTGCGTGAAGCCCCCGGGTGCTTGTCTAAAAGGCCCTACAAGATCCAGTCCCCAGACCGCGAAAGGCCATGTGACGGGGATGGTCTGCAGAGTATGCGCCGGGAGGTGCGTCATGCGCGCGTAGAACTGGCATTCCTCACAGGTACGCACCATTTCATTGGCGTTGGCCATCGCGGTGGGCCAGTAGAAGCCCTGCCGAAAGGCATTGCCCACGAGGGTTCGTGGTGCTGCGTGGTGCCCGCATACACCGGCGTGGATGTCGCAGATCAATTGTCGCCCCTTGGGAATGGGTATGCATCGTTGCAAAATCCCCGAAGCGCTGCGCTTGTACAACTCTCCCTCGATCGAGATGAATGATTTGGCCCTCCTCGAGATGCGGTGGGCCTCGGTACGATCCGAGGGTAACTCCCCTTGATCGAGCCATGCGAGGTATGGGGTGCACCAATCTCGCAGCGGCGGCGGGTCGGCGTCCTTCAGCTTCGTCCATCGAGGATGTCTCGAAGTCAGGGGCCTCGGGATCGCTTCCCGAGGGATCCTTGTCCATCGGGTCGTCTGCCCCCGAGGGTTTCGAAGTTTTTCGAGGGGGGTGCTCGGCACCCTCGAGGTCGACCGAGGGTTTGTCGAGGTCGCGGGCGAAAATGTTCGGCGGAACGGTCAGCCGCTCGGACGCGATTTTCGCTAGCTGATCTGCTTCCTCGTTGTATTTGCGCGGGACGTGATTGAGCTCTATGCCATAGAACTTGTCATTCAGCTTGCGTACCGTGTTGCAGTACGCCTCCATCTTATCGTCACGACAGTTCGAGGTTTTCATGACCTGGTCTACGACCGGTCGAGAGTCGCCTCGAACGTCGAGACGCTTGACCCCGAGTTCGATGGCGATGCGGAGCCCCGCGAGAAGGGCTTCGTATTCTGCCATGTTGTTGGACGCCGGGAAGTGTAGCCACACTACGTAGCGAATGTGCTCCCCCTGGGGTGAGACGAAGAGGAGGCCCGCGCCTGCCCCGACTTTCATCACCGACCCATCGAAGTACAGAGTCCAGCATTCGGCCTGGATCTGTGGTGGGGGAAGCTGTGTGTCCGTCCATTCAGCCACGAAATCAGCCAGGATTTTTGTGATTTTATTGCCTTTCGAGGGGCATAGGTGAGGGTCTCGCCCATTAGTTCCATCGACCACTTAGCTATTCTGCCGGCGACATCGGGATTGCGGACTATCTCGCCCAGAGGGAAAGACGAGACCACGGTCACCGGATGCGCTTCAAAGTAGTGCCGCAGCTTTCGTTGCGCGAGCACTATAGCATAGAGCAGTTTCTGGATATGGGGATACCTCATTTTGGTGTCGGACAACACTTCACTGATGTAGTATACTGGCCTCTGCACCGGCAGGGCGTGGCCATCCTCCGTCCTCTCGACGACGATGACCGCGCTGACTACTTGAGTAGTCACAGCCACGTAGAGGTGGAGGGGCTCATTGTCCCTTGGTGGCGTCAGGATGGGTGCGCGCGCGAGCGCCGCTTTCAGCTCGTCGAGGGCTTTCTGTGCCTCGAGGGTCCAGGTGAAACGTTCGTGTTTCTTTAGGAGTCGGTACAAGGGCAAGCCTTTCTAGCCGAGTCGCGAGATGAAGCGGCTCAGTGCCGCGAGGCAGCCTAGTACTCTCTGCACCCCTTTAAGATCTCGGATCGGCCCCATTCGTTCCAGGGCTGTCACCTTCTCGGGGTTGGGCTCGATGCCTCGCTGAGAGACGATGAAACCCAAGAGCATACCGCGCGGCACCCCGAATATGCACTTCTCCGGGTTCAGTTTTACCCCGTTCGCCCGGAGGCAGTCGAAGGTGATTCGGAGATCGTAGACTAGGTCGTCCACCTTCCTAGATTTCACAACGATGTCGTCAACGTATGCCTCAACGGTCCGCCCGATGTGATCTCCAAAAACGTGCTGCATGCATCGCTGGTATGTAGCCCCGGCGTTTCGGAGACCGAACGACATAGTGACGTAGCAAAACATGCCAAACGGGGTGATGAAGGAAGTCGTGAGCTGGTCGGACTCTTTCATCTTGATTTGGTGGTAGCCCGAATAAGCATCAAGAAAGCATAGAAGTTCACACCCAGCAGTGGAATCGACTATTTGATCAATACATGGCAAAGGGAAAGGAACTTTGGGATATGCTTTATTTAAACCAGTATAGTCTACGCACATGCACCATTTTCCATTCTTTTTCTTAACTAAAACAGGATTAGCTAGCCACGTAGAGTGAAATACCTCCTTGATGAATTCGGCTTCCAAAAGCTTGCGCTGCATCACTGGTCTGGCTTGAGGTCGGATATCAAGGGAGTGCTCGGCGACCTCCCTCGGAATGCCCGGCATGTCCGAGGGGCTCCACGCAAAGATGTCGGCATTGGCGCGGAGGAAGTCGACGGGCACTGCCTCCTATTTGGGGTCGAGGGTGGAGCTGACCTTAGCCGCCCTACCCTCGAGATCGTTCGGATCGAGGGGTACGGCCTTGGTCTGCTCCGCGGGCTCGAAGCTGCCCGCATGTTTGCTGTGGGAGTGGGCGGCCTCGTTGAGCATCTTCTTGTGGTCAGCCACCTGGGCCTCGAAGCAGGCATGGGCCTTGGCGCGCTCTATGCACTCTACGTCGCATTCGTAGGCGTGCTCGAACGACGGCCCGACCGTGATGACGCCCTTCGGTCCTGGCATCTTCAGTTTGAGGTAGGTGTAGTTGGGGACCGCCATAAACTTGGCATAGGCTGGCCGTCCAAGTATGGCGTGGTAGGCCCCTCGAAACCCCACTACCTCGAAGGAGATGACCTCCTTGCGGAAGTTGCCCGGCGTGCCGAAGCAGACGGGCAGGTCGATCTGCCCGAGGGGCTGGACCTTTTTTCCTGGCGCGATGCCGTGGAATGTAGACAAACTGGGCCGCAACTTTTCCGTGCCGATCCCCATCAGCTCCAGGGTGTTGGAGAACATGATGTTGAGGCTGCTGCCTCCGTCCATCAACACATTAGAGAATCGGGTGTTGCCGATCACAGGGTCGACGACGAGTGGATAATGTCCCGGGTTGGGGATGTAATCCGGGTGGTCTTCGCGACCGAAAGATATGGTCTCCGTCGACCAGTCGAGGTACGACGGCATAGCGGGGCGCGCGGCGTAGACTTCTTGGCGTTCGCGTCGTCGCCGTCGTGCGGACATGTTCGCCGTGGGACCCCCGGTGATGAAGAAGACGTTCTCCACGATCGGGAACCCACCGCCGGTGGCGCCGCCGCCACCATCGGCGTCTTTTCTCGTGTCCTCCTCCTTCGCGACGAGGCGTCGATAGTGCTTCTTGATCATCTCGCACTGCTCGAGGGTGTGCGAGACGGCGGTGTTATGGTATGGGCACGGCTTCTTGAGCATGTCGTCGAACCGGCCTCCTGGAGGTGGCGGGGGTCGAGGTCCCCGTCGGGTTTGGTCCGCGGCGAAGGCTTCGTCGGGGTCGCCTTCGCGCTGATGGCCGCGCACGAGCCTCGGGCCAGGCCGGCCTTGGTTGCCCTGCTTGTGCGGCTTGGGCTTCTTCGCTTGCTCTGTGGGTCGGCCACCTTCCGCAGGCGCCTCCTCCACGCGCTTCCCCTTCTTGCCATCGCAGATGGCTCGAACCGCTTCCTCCCCGGACGCGAAGCTGGACGCGATGTCGAACAGCTCGCTGACGCTGGTGGGGTGGTTGCGGCCGAGCTCGTGCACCAGCTCGCGGCATGTCGTGCCCTCTAGGAAGGCATTGATGACCTCGGCGTCACCGACGTTGGGGAGCTCGGTGCAGCGCTTGGAGAAGCGACGAATGTAGTCCCTCATGGGCTCGCTCGGCCTTTGACGGCACCCTCGCAGGTCCCAGGAATTACCCGGGCGCACGTAGGTGCCCTGGAAATTCCCCACGAACAGCTTGACTAGGTCGCCCCAGTCGTGGATCTGGTTTGCGGGCAGGTGCTCGAGCCACTGACGAGCCGAGTCCGCGAGGTGAAGCGACAGGTTGCGAATGATCATGTAGTCGTCCGTGGCGTCGCCCAACTGACAAGCCAAATGGTAATCATTGAGCCAAACCTCGGGGTTGGTCTCACCTGAGTACTTGGTGGTGGTCGCCGGCTGTCGGAAACGAGGGGGAATGGCCGCCGTGCGGATGGCGGGGCTGAACACCTAGGTCCCCGCGGGCTCAGGCGTCGGGCTCTTGTCCTCGTCGAAGCGCCCCCCGCGACGTGGATGGTACCCTCGGCTCGTCGCGGTGTCGTATCTCTTCTTGTTCAGGGTGTTGCGGGCGTCGCCATCGTCGGCGGTGCCCCGCATGTCCTGAAGCTGGTCCCTCGCAAGCCTTCGCTCGACGGGCTATGAGCGCCTTACCGTCGTCCGTTGGATGGTTCGGCGTCCACTTCACCCGGCGAGGGGTGTGGACGGACTCCTCCTTGTCCTGCCCGCCGCCTTCGGCCCTCGAGTTGGCCTGATGTCGAATGCGGGAGGAAGAACTCTCAGCCTGTAGGACGGCCGCCTGCTCAACGAGGCTCCGCGCCTCGCGGTGCAGGAGTCGAGCCGATGGTGTGGACGGCTCGGGGATGGCCCGTAGCAGCGTTACTGCGGTAACGAGCTTTTGGCTTGCGCGCGGCAAGTCGGCGCCGTCGTCGTTTTCGATGCGGGCGCGGGCAAGGCGTCCCGCGGCTCTGGCACGATTGCCGCGCTGAGGCTGCTGCGCTTCCAGTGTTGCCGCAGGTGCTGCACCTGGCGGCGCTCCTCCTGGAGTTTGTTCTCCAGCTCTCTGACTTGCGCCAGCTGGGCCTGTGTCAACGCCTCATCGCCCGGAGGCGTCGAGGCGTCAGCGTTGGCGGGCACCGTGGCGCCTGCGTCCGCCAGAGGTCGGTCGCGGCCAGTCGCCGATGCCTCCGGAGTCTTATCGTGTCCGGCGTCGTCGCCAGGGCCATCTTCGCTTCTGGACCCGACATCGCCATCGATGACGAAGCACTCCGGCATGGGGTCGCTTTCTCCCTCGCTAGAGACGTCGAAGCAGTAATCGACGGAGCTCAGGAACTGCCGGAGCGCTTCAGCGTCCTGAGGCCCGGCGTAGTCCCATTCCTCACCGCTCGAGCCTGGTGGGTACCACTCGTCAGGCGAGGCGGCGTGGTGGTGGGTCGTGCCGTCCGTCCTCGTGGCGCGACCACATTACGCCGGTACGTAGGCAGGTAGCCACCCCGTGGAGGGGCAGGCTGGCGGGTTCCCCCACTACTGCGCTGGGCAGCGGGGAGAGACGCTCGGGTTGGCTCCGGTCGCACGCGTCGCGGCCGCCGACCCCAACGTCCCTGATGGGTCGGAGGCAGCCCGGCGCGCACCGGGTCGGAGGCGCCGCGGTTCGCGCTTATGCTGGCGCTGACCGATGAAGAGATCGTCGCGGCGGCGTTGCGCAATCCCATCGAGAATTGGGCTGGCGGTTCCCTTCCGTAGGGTTCGCCGAAGATGGTGCGGTTCCACCTGACCGCGCGTCAGGCGGTGGTTCCCGCGGATCGTCCCAGTCTGGGAGCCTTATCCGCGGGGGCTGACACTGCTCCACCTGCACCTGTAGGCCTTGCAGTCGGCGGCGATACCACAGTCCACCTGCTAGGGGCGATGGCGACGTGGCCTCTTCCTCATCGGTGCGGCGAAGCTGCATGAGGTAGTCGGACCCGTTGGACTCGAACGTCAGACTCCCGAACTGGATGACGAATCCAGGCTCGAACCCGTTGGGAACCCCGTCGGAGGGTCCCGGCGTCGGATGGTCGTCGTGAGCAGCCATCAAGGGAACTGGCGAGAAAAGCGAATCGCACAACGCTCCCCCTACCTAGCGCGCCACTGTCGGCGTCGAGAATGGCCGACACTCCCTTAGCCGCACAGAAAGTGCGCTGTGTCTCGTCCTTGATGGTCGATGCGAGAAACCAACACAAGGACACGGGTTTATCCTGGTTCCGGCCGCGGGGCCGTACGTCCAGCAAGAGGTGCTCGCGCACTCGTGTTAGTTTCGCACCCTAGTGCTTGCAGTGGAGGGCTACAAGTGAAGGTGGGAGAGGAGAGTCGTTCTCCAGGTCCCGGAACCGAGGAGGAAGATGATTGAGGCGAATGCCAATATCGTGTGTGTGTGAGCGTTCGTGTCTGGGCGTGTGCCTGGACGTGTGAACTCTTGGGTTCCCGTGCGTGGCCCCCTGGCTATCCCTTTTATATCTCAAGGGGTAGAGGGGTTACAGTCGTGGCTACAATAGATGTCATGGGACACCCCCTACATGGGGTGCCCTTGATCCTTGACGAATCCGTGCCTTGAAGGCGAGCTGGGTTGGCTTTCAGCGCCGGTCGGTGATGTGGCAAGTTCGGTACCCGTTCTGTCGCGGCTTCGAGGGGTTGCACGGTCGTGGTGGTGGTCGAGGCGTTGTCTGCGGCTTCCTTCGAGGGGTCTCCTGTCGTGCCCCGAGGGGTCGGTTACCCGTAAATTACGGGGGCAGGTGGACACGAGCTGGCGTGTCGTACGCAGCTGTCATGTCGTCGTAACACTGTGGTCAGAGGCGTAGTGGCCCGGCCTGACGGACCGGTACGACCGGCTTTCGCCCCGTCGATCGCGTCAGGCACGGTGCGTACGGGGCGGCTGGCTTCCTGCTGGCCTGACGCCCCCCGTACGCGTCCCGAGTGCTCTACTGCCCTAGGGGACGGGAGTAGGCAGCATTGGGGTGCTACGACGCTCACTGTTGCCACAGTGCGGGGCGTGGCTGCCCGTTGGCGTAGCGAGCAAGGGTTAAGGGGGTCGTACTCCGTCCCGTCGGCTACATGATGACGCTTGACCAAGGTTCGCCCCCGGTTGTCGTCCGTACTCCCGTTCGAGGGTCTCCACGCCCATTCGAGGGCGCTCTGACGAAGGAGGCGACGAGAGTTGGTGGAATAGCGCCGCGGAGTGACCGGGGCCGGATGCGTCGGAGGTGCAGTGCCGGGCACGCTCTGCACAGTGGCTGCCTGTCCGTGTCATTGCGGTACGGCGCCGTCAGGTTTTGTCAGGGGCGACGTGCGGCCGAAGTTTCGCTCTTTTGACTTTGGTACCCATCATGGGGGATGGTAATGAGTGACTGCACCGCGTCGTGGCGGTCTCTCGAGGGGTCGAGGCGTCCCCTAGCGAGGCGGAGATTTGCGTTTCGCTGCTCGAGGGGGCGGGGTCCCCTCGAGCGAGGCGGAGTTTGGGCGTGAGGGCGGCGCATCCCCGTGGGTTGTTGTTGGGCCGTGTTGGGCCGTTGGGCTGCGTGATTTCGTATGTCCAGGCCCAAAGGTTCCTGAAGGCAGCCTTTGTGCGCTTTTTTTGGGTGATTACCCCGATGATTAAGGGACCCCTAATTACGGTCCCCGACAATTGTACAGTCCCAATGTTACACCATAAAACTTCCCAAACAAGATGAAATAAGACATGATCTTTTCAATTTGACAGTAATTCCCCGTTGGTAAAATTGGTGTATTGTTAACTAGCTACAAAACAATCTGTTAAATCATTGGTACCCTTTTATTTAATTTGCATTGATAATAATTTAGACTATTCAAGTCTCAAATTCCAACAAGATCAAACCAAACTTAAATGAGTTGGTAATCATGGGACCAACATGGGACACCCACTGACCTCCACTTCTCGAAGCATGGGACCAACATGGGACCTCAACTTCGATGGTTTGAGTGCATCGATTTGGAAGCGCTGCTGCTCGTGTCGGGTGGTGGCATCTACACCGTAGCCAACATCTTTGCCATACATGGGCACAGTAAACTCAAGAATCCTACCATGACTAATCTCTGAATCCAACCCTTGATAGAAATGACCTGATACCTCTGGGCCCAACAAGAAGGTTACCTTCAGTCCAAAGAAACTTACTGTGAATACACTACCTAGCACTGCATATTGGTCTTGGATCATTGCTCGGAAACCCTTTGTAAAAAGGGTATGTAAAAGCCCAATCATAGAACCAGATTTCACCACTGGGGGAGGTGGCCTAGAGCACACTGAATCATGCTTTACTTTTGTTCTCATAATCTTGGTGATTACCGTAGTGACAAAAACAAGAGCTATAGCAACCCACATAGCAGTTGCACCACTTGTCATATACATGCTGATATAACTACCAGTGATAGACCCAAGGAGCTTTGCCAGATGAATAGCCCTGCAAAAGATACACGGTTAAGAAATATATGCCATCAAAAACTACCCCACTAAGATTTCCTTGCCTCTTGCATCCTGATAATGGGGAGCTGAAGTTGAGTATTGGATCCTGCTAAAAAACTATATATGTATCTAAGAAATCTCAAATTCATATGGATGTAGCAGAACCAAGATGCACAATAAACAAGCCAATTCAAGAAAACACGGACAATGATGGATTCAATCCAGGTAGAAGTATTTCCACATTTTGACCACTTTACTTTTCTATAAAGCCAAACGGAATTAAATGATCAAATCCTCTGCAAAGTAAGAAAAGAACCGCATACCTTAAGATGCAACAATAAGCTGTCCTCTCAGTTATGGCAGAATAAAGTTCAGGAATCCATGAAGATTGAAACCCTGCATGTGTTTCCTCGTCTCCCTCTGAAAATTTGTGCAGATCATTAGCATGTCAGCGCATATAAAGTAGTGGGACTAACTGCTCACTGAAGATAGTATAGTTGACGTGTCAAATTAACTAACAGCAGCTAAACGCCGCCATTATAAAATAGGAAAATATATTTCAAATGCAAGACAGCGAAGAACAATCAGTTCTCAAATAATGCATTTGGCAGGGTCATTAGAACGGAATCAAACTTCCGACTGCGAAGGCACTGCCTTACCACTTTGACTACTATAAAATCCAGCAGAACGTGTTACTTCAAATCATAAAAGAAGGTACAAAATGCAAATATGTTTCTCAATGAATCTAACTGCATCGTTATGAAGGTGTTAACATAAACGACTGGCAAAATTGGCAAAGAACCAGACGAACATCGCCCATGAAGATGGAAGTGAGACATAATATATAAAAATAGCCAATGGAGGAATCGCAAGGTGATGCACAGGACAAATGAATTGATTGATCATCAGTTTAGTTTATTGGAAGGCATCAAGTAATGACCTGTGCAGCAGAAAACAAAACACATGAAGAGCTGGATCCAGATGCTAACTTAGCCGCCGCCGATGTAGCCTTAACCAATTAAATAATTGATAAGATTCAGAAATATTCAGTTAGTTTAAAGATACGGTTTGGGTTCAAGTTGGACACAAAGAATATTTAACATTAACTTTGAAGTAGAGACCTTCACTGATACTAAAGAATATTTGTGCATGAAACTATATTTTTGTTATACTATGTTTTCAAGAACCAAATGGAGATATCATCAAACATCTAACATGTAGTCTTCTTTTCTTGTGAGAGACTGAGAGGGGTCATGCCCTGGAAAAACTGGACATCTAGTTCTTTCTTGCTTTCCATTTCGATTATTCTGCATTAGCAGCATGGTGCTCTGTGGACTTGGTAAACAAAGGTTTGAGCTTTGGAAATGACAACTACGTTTTATCAGAAATGTATATCTATTGTTTTCAAAGAGGACACCGAGTGAAAACGAAACATTGCTTGGGTAGTCAGCGAAGGTGATTGTACCCTTGCCCATTATTAGCACTACAAGATAGAAGCATATCTCATCAGGTTCAGAATAATAATCATCTCACATGGTATTCAGGTCCAAATCCATCTTAGATTTTAGATAATGGATAATATATTACCCGGCCTTGACCAAAACGGCTACGGCCAAAAATAAAACATGAAAATTACATCCCATCATGGGGCTCTGGTAGTCCTACGCGACCAACAAGATCGCTATAACACATTTACAGACCTTACAAAGAACTGAAAACGCTGGACACCCACCACCATTGATGCTTTTTCGAAGGCAACAGCACGAAGACTTGGTGCAGATACTGCTAACCAACATCCGAACTGTTACGCCATCCAACGCCTCCTCCGCCCTGCGCTGAATACCGAACATAGTGTCCACACGGGAGAACTACCCGGCCTTGGCGACCAAGAACTTCGACGACGCGCCTGCACTGTCGCCGCCGGCCTGGAGAAACCAGGCTAGGTTTTCACCCAGTTATTGATCATCCACGGGCGCAACAGGGGACGGTCTGACCAACGACTTCAGCAGCGCCTTCAACAAGGTGTGTGTCACAGACACTTCACCGCCACCGGTCCGGCACAACATGCCAGACAAGGATTTCACCCAAATCGCCGCCACCGCCGTCACCACGGTCGCCCTCACCTGAAGGATACTAGCATCTTCGCACAACCACAGGACGCCGCCACCGCAAGAAAAGACGCACTCCGGCCGCCGTCGACGAACACCGCCACCCGGAGCAAGGTCCGCCGGCAAAGGGACGGCACCAACCCATGGGGAAGGCGGCTGCACGACAGCTAGCGAAATCCGCCCAGATTGCCCCCATGGGAGCGACGTGGAGCAATTAAGGCGTTGGATCTGTCCCTCCGTAATCCACGGACCTCGCCGGATGTGGCGCGAGCGGCCATCACCGGCCTGCCCGGGGAGCAGACCTCGAGGCCGAGCCTCTAGATCCCGCCAAGGACGACGCCGGCAACCACCCACTCGCCTGGCCTCCGCCAACGCGCCCGACGCCGCTGGACGCATCCTGTGCGCGCAGCCGCCGGCGGAGCACTCGTCCCGCGTACGCCAGCCTCACGCAGCAGGCGCGCCCCGGCCTCCCGTACGCTGCCGTCGCAGACCGCCGGTGCCGCGCGCTGCCGCATCAGGCTTGCCGCCGCCGCCTCCTGACCTCTTCCTACCGAGCGCCGCCGCCGCCGCGCGTCCTGCCGCAGCGCGCCCGCTTGCCACAAATCCATCTTAGATAGTTTACAATAATTTGGGCATTCAAACATGCACTTATAAGTAATCTAAAGGACCGACTGGCTAGATGCTAGGGATGCAGTCGCTGCCTCTTGTAACTCACCGTTACTTTTCCTTTAGGCACTGGCATTAACTTGCTCCAGTCCGTCTCAGGGAAAGGAGACATCAAGTTAAGCTCAAAGTTTCTTAACAAATGGCTCCATATCACTTTGATTTGCATATAAGCATAAGCCTCACCCATGCAAGGATGCCTTCCGGCACCAAACACCGTGAAAGAGAACTTGCCACCAACTCTATCCTCTTCTCTTCCCGGACCAAACCGTGTTGGGTCATACTGTTCAGGGTCCTTGTAAATCCAAGGTATGTAATTGTTGAATAGCATAGAACTGACTATGACATGTCCCGTTGGTATCTCATACTCATCGCCATCTTTGGTATGTACAGTGAAGCTCTTATGTACCTTGCGAAAATGCGCTGGTGATGGGGGGTGCATCCTTAGGGCTTCCTTGATGCTGTGATGTAGGGTGTCCATCTCCATCAGGACATCATAGTCTATATGGTCGCCGTACTTTTTGATGATCTGTTTTTGCTCCTCAATGACAGCAGCTAAGCACAGTGGGTGGTTCAGCAGACAAGCTCCAGTCCACGTGCTAGCGGTAGAGCTTGCCTGCTTGCCAGCAAGGAGCAATCCAATTATCATCCCTATGACCTCTGACTCAGTTGTGGAGCGGCCATCTCTATATTTGGAATTTATCAAGTTTTGCAATACGTCCTTCTCGACTTGGTTGGAGCTCTTGCGTGATCTCACAATCTTGGTGAACATCTCTGAGATCTTGGCACGGGCTCTATCTCGCCGGCGGTTTGCCGGAGTTGGGGCATATGGGAATATTGCACTGCTAAAGCTAATGCCATTATAAATCATTTCATTAAACAGATCGCAGAATTTGTCAAACATATTCTCTCGAACCTCCTTCCCAAGCAGACATCGCCCTGAGATCAGCATGAGTAACTGCTCAAGCTCTTTTCCTAGATCAACCACACCTTGTTGTCCCCATTTTGCAACGTGGTCCTGTAAAATATGTATGTGCAGTGCAAATTAAACGCCTCATTACATAGTACAACTTTACAGGTACGGTGTACAAAAAAAGTGATATCAAACAATATAATTCCAAATAGCAGGCCATACATGCTTTTGATCTACGGCTAACAGTGGGCCATTTTGTCTCCATAGTCCAAACTCTCGTTTACGCAATTCTATCACAAAATTCAGTCAAGACCTCATAAATTTAAATAAAATGAAATTAAAAAAATACTAATATTTTATTATACTAAATTGTATAATTAGATTCTTGATGTAATATATTTTCATAATATATCTATTTGAAACAATAAATGTTGATAGTACCTTTTATAAATCTAATCCAAGTTACAATAGTTTGACTTGGACCAAACATATATTTGCATTCTTTTTGGGACAGAGGTAGCAATAATCATTGTACACATATTTTCAAATATAGATAAGGGGAAACTTTGATTTGGACTTAATAATCTGTCCTCGGCCCCTCTTATTTCGAATTTATATTTTAAATATCTAATGATTTAGATGTTAAATTTTAGGATGGTTGGAATGATTGTAAGATCTAACAACAAAGTGGTATTTTATTAAGCTGATGCTTCCTCAGTCTACGAAATCGATCTTGTTGTTGATTGCAAATTTTGATAAAATATAATAAGAGGTGAGGAATCAAATTGGAAATATTTGGATTCTTACCTCCACTTCTTGAATCATGGGGCCTACATTGCTCCTCAAACTTGATGGTTTTAGTGAATCAGAATGGAAGCGATTCTGCTCATTTCGCGCGTTAGCATCTAGGCCATAGCCAACATCTTTGCCAGTCATGGGCACAGTGAACTCAAGGTTAATAGGACTCAGATCTGAATCTAATCCTTGGTAAAAATGATCTGATACCTCTGGTCCCACTAACCGTGTTACGTTTTGTCCAAACAAACTTACTGTGAACACACTTCCCAATTTTGTATATTGATCAAGGATCGTTGATCGCAGACCTTTGGTATAAAGCATATGCAGAAGTCCAATGATTGAACCACCGGCACTCACCACAGGTGGAGGCGGTCTATTGCATACTGGAGCAAACTTGATTCTTGCCCTTGCAACCTTGGTCACTATTGTAGTAATGATATAAACGAGAGCTAGGGCGAACCACATGCCACTCATTGTAATATCCATCCGAAGCAGAAGCAGCACTGCAATATCATGAGGATGGGGTAAGCTTTTTTTTTTGAGCAACAGGGGTAAGCTAATTAAACGACCATACACATAATAACCCGCAAACATACAAATTAGGGGGAATGGATTGTCGCTATTTAGGGAACGCATAAATATAGTGCCTAAGTGTTTGCTCCTCTTTACAGTACAGGAATTTGAGGTCCAAAATGAAATTAATTACCATGTACTAGAATTTAAATTACCTTTACTTTAACAAAAAAATATATCAATCTAGCATAAAACAGAACAACTGTGTTGGATACTGAAACATTGGACTCGGAAGCAAGGATGGGACTAGCAGAGACAAAGGATTGATAAGCTACAATATGTCAGCATTTCAGTTGAGTTGTTTACATATATCTAAATAAAATTTAACAAATTCCTCATCTGAAATAAGACTAGAACTGTATACCTTCTGATTCAACATGAAATTTTCCTCTCAACTACAACAGCAACAAGCTTAGGCGTCATGCATATTACAATCCCCGATGAATTTCATCCCTTTGAACACAACTTATCCTGAATTTACGTCACATATATAGAAGTAGTGGGACTAGCTAAGTTGCACAAGGATGAGGGAGGTATAATAAACTAACGGCACGACCTAAACACGCCACTGTAAAACAAAACATTTTTCACACATCTGTGTGTCAAACACCTCTGCCAATCTCAAATGCACTTCTTACCAATAAATGGTTGGTATATCTAGCCTGGCTATTGAGTTGGAATCGGTGACCCATCTCTTTATCCAATGTAGTGTTGCTTGTAACGTCAACGTGTGGTCTGTTTGCTCAGAGATCTGGTAAGAGGACAAGAGTTACAAGCGCCAGAAAGCTGATGGATCGCCAAGCTGGAGATCAAGGCGTGCGGGAATGTCCAAGGATCGGCTGGCCGTCTGCAGCTACTGCGTGTCTGCATGTCCTGCTCAATTGCAGAGGGGACAAACAGAGTTCAGAGAGGGCAGCATCAACTCCTTTGAGTTCGATGCATGAATCGGCTCTTTGTGACGGAAGTACATCTACGTCTAGTATAGAGTTGTGAGTCCTTTCCTGGGAGATTTTCTGCAATGCATGGCAGATACGCCTAGAATACATGACTCTCTCAACGCCTTGCGTTTTTTAAATGAAAACAGGGGAAACCTCCTTTCTAAGGAAGATAAACAAGCTATGGTATGGGACTATGGGGAGATGATGAAGTTAAGATTCGGATACTGCTAAACTATGTAAAAAAGCAAATTTTCAAATTCAAATGGATGTAGCAGAACCATGTACACTATGAAAAATAACAAGGATGATGATGGAGTCAAAACAAGGACGAGGATGAATACAATCCAAGTAAATTAAGTAAATCAAATCTTGGGGAGCAGAAGAATAGAACGTCATACCTTCAGATGCAACAAGAATAAAGTTCAGGCATCCATGAGGATTGAAAGCCCAGATGTGTTGAGGGTCATCCTTGTATTCCTCTGATCTGAACTGGACTTATATATGCACAGATCATTAGCATGTCAGCACACATAAACTAGTAGGACTAGCGCTGACCACTTACGAAAGGATAGTTCAGGGCCTAATTAACTAACAGCAGCTAAACGCAGGCATAAGGCGAAAGGCGAGACTGTGAAAAACAATCAATTCTCAAATAATGCATTGGCAGGTTGATATTGTGCAGAGTCGATCTATTGAGTATGAATGTATTCTTACCACTTTAACTGCTAAAATCAAGCAGAACCTTTTCAGATCATGAAAAGATATAAAATGGAAATATGTTTGTCAATGAATCTAATTTGTATTGTGGAGGCGGTGACAAAAACATGAACTGATCGTTGGTCAGTTGCTAAGGGTTCCTTGTGGTGGAATCTACCCACTAGGGATCCTCGACTTAGCATTGGTGTCGTTTTTTCTAGATTTATATCAAAACTTAACCGATGTTATACTAGTGACAGCCAACGTGTTTGTCTATTAGCATAAAAAAAGGCGGTGCTAGAAACAACCGTGGCAAAATAGGCAAGGACTAGACAAGCCTCACCCATGGATGGTGGTTAGACATAATGTAATAAAAATTGCCACAGCTTAGGAATCACACAGTGCTGCAATACAAATGATTTGGTTGATAAGTATAGTTTCTATTGGAAGTCAAGTGTTGACCAGAAAAGAAAACACATGAAACGCTGGATGAGATCTGGGATGCTAAGTTACCCGCCGCCATTGCAGCTTTATTTAATCATTATAGATAATTGATGCAGTTTGCATTAGTACGGACAAGAACACCATACCACAACACTAATAAATTACCGTCAGACGTCGGTTAGTAAAAGTTGAGTATCTGTCATGAGTCAGCAAAACATAGCAGCAAGATACGGGTCGGTAGTTCTATTGTCATTGACTAATAAATAGTAACAATATATATATGGTTCGCTATATTTGTTGACATTCAACATCTACAAGTTGGTTGATATTAGTATTTGACAAACTGGGTGGGAACAAAAGTTTGAGAGTTTGCCAAGCACGCTGCACAAATTAAAGGCAGTGAAGGCTGCAAACATCAACTTTGAACTAGGGACCTTCACACAACTGATAAAATCTAGACCTTTTCAGTTTTCACGATAGTTACATTGCTAGGCCACACATATTAAAATGGCAGAAAATGTACCTTTTGTTGTTCTTAGGTATGGCAGAAAAGCTCGTGGCTTGTGAACTGGCTCGGCTCATTCATATGTTCAGCTCAGTTCAGTTCGGCTCAAGATCTTAAACGAACCGAGCCAAACCTTATTTTCAGTTGTTTCTTAATGAGCTAGCTTGTAAACTGCTCGTGAACAGTTTGATAGGCTCATTGCGCTCGATAAATATGATAACACCAAACTTGCTTGTTATTAATACAATAGTATTTTTTTTATTTTTATAAATAAACTTGCCATTCAACTTGTAAGCCAAATATAGCATTAATTAAGTCTACTTTGAGTCTTTAAATGTCTACGTTATTCCAGTTTATTATCTTTTGTTACTTATTTCATAATATCGCCATGAACTATACTTTTAGATATAATTAACATGCTTAATTTATCATAAGATGGTTAATACCACACTTGATTTTAACATTAATGAACCAAACAAGCCGGCGCGATCTTTTAGAATGAAACAAGCCAAACTCAACTTTTAGTTCGTTAATCTTAATCTTAACCAGCCGAGCCAAGCTAGCTCGTTATCAAACGAGCCATAACAAGCTGAGCTGACTTGTCAAACACCCTTAGTTGTCCTATTTTTGACTTTTTGTTACTTCTGAAATTTTAGGAATCGAGCTGGAAGACCCAACTATCCAAATCTGACAAAAAGGTCAAAAATAGGACAACTAAGGGTGTTTGACAAGTCAGCTCTCAATTATCTAGATATATATCCAATCCAACCATCACCCCTTTTCGATGGATGGACTTGGACAGACGGGGAATATCCATATTGTTCTTACCCACCAAGCACGTATGAGGTTTTACATGCCTATTAGCTGTGCTGGAAGAGGAATGACGTGATGTATGCTGAAACACTTGGGGCCCGGGTAAAAACTGAGATGCGTGGTGTTAGAGTTAGACTAGCATGAGAATCAAAGTGACACCGGCATGGGAAGCGGCGGGAAAGAGCAAGTTTTCCATTTCATGTTGCTGTACTGGTCCGGTAGGAAAGTGACGGATTCAGCCCACGAGGCCTATTCAGTTGGGAATTCCTGTTTGGGCTTGCGCTGGGAAGTCCCTAGCCGCCCTATGGCAGCCCAAAATTATGGCAGGTGCAAACGGATTGCTTGGGCCATTTCAATTTTGCAGGAGTGATTCCATCCACCTCTTTTTTCTTTTTTTCAAAGACCACTGGCAAGAATATTGTCAGGTATATATTGATAGAGAAGGAGAAAGTTTACATTAATATAAGAAAACAAAAATTCACAAGACAAAAACAAGGCGGCTAACTGAACAATGTAAAAACTAGCAAAGCCAACCAAACAAACGCTAACTCGCACAACGCTGTAACAGGCAGGGGGCGATTCTCCATGCAGCAATGCCTCCAAGGAGGTGAAGACATCCACAGACGCCGCCATTGTAAAAAGAACCGTCACAAGGTTATTTAACCCAAAGACCAAGCGGGGGCCTGACGACAATGCCAACGAGGAACACAGCTCCAAAAACGTCGTCATTGTCAGCTTAGACAAGGAGTCAAGCAAGGTCTTCGTCTGAAACCCCCAGCACAACCCCCACGATGTGAGCTACCATCGCCACAAGGCGACGGACGTAGATAGTCGCCACTAGAGGGAAGTCGCAGCCGCAACGAAAGCTGCCACACCAGCTAAAGAAGCCGCAGACCATTTCTCAAGACGCCGACCACCATAGGATACATCACACGTTGTTGCAGTAATCGAGCAAGGACCGACGCTAGCGTCGCTGCACCCGCATCCACCTCTTATCTGAATTCAATGTGATGGGCACTAGGGTGCCCAATCTTCCGTCAGGTGATGGATAACTCGTTTTCGGCGGAGCGCAACACACCGATCCGGCTCCAAGTCAGCAAACTCGAACCTCGCAATCTTAGCACCACGACTCCTCTGGTTATCAACCGTGCCACAAACCTATTGACCTCGCCGAGAAGGCTAATCCCTACCTGCGAAATGAAGAACACAAGCAAGAACTCGAAAGAATGCAGCTCAACAAGATCTGGCAAACTCCAGATGTATGATTAAGCTCGAAAGTTGGGGTTCTACAAACCGATAGACGGCAAAACTGTTCATGACAGAATAATCTAAGCAAAACCTCAGTCTAAACAATGACAACTACTAAGTTTATATAGCCTAAAGGGGTGTTCTAGGGTTTGAGGGGCGCCCCCCTATGGGCTTCCACAGGATACACGACCCAAAGGCTAAAATACGGCGACGCAACACCGAGATTCTGGACGTCAACTTGTTTCGTCGATTCCTGATGACTCCGAAAGAATTTTGATATGGGACTGGTGCCATTGGAAAGATTATCTCCTTAGCTTTCCATGCATATGTAGAACATCAAAAACCGAGCCCTTATGCGACCTGTGTGACCGATTTAGTGTGGGCTGCTCCTGGACTTCGAGGTGGACTCGAACTTGAGTTTCTTTGGGCCTCCACCTTATGCGTCTCGAACCGGATAAGCTTCAGGCCTCCTTCTTGGCTTGGACAACCTTGTTGGTCTCCTTCTTGTCTACCCCATGCATCACTCATGGGCATATACATGGGTGTCGTGTCCTCATCACACAATGTTTCTTCCATTCTTTTCTTTCTTTGATAATTCTAACATCTGAAATATTTTCGTAACCACTTTCTATGGTGATGACTAAGAGGAACTACGGCAACAACCTCCATTTCAAAGCCCTCCAAGATGAGGCCTTTAAAATTGCCTCCAACTGTAACAATAGTCTCGCACCAATTACCGCTTCTGTGGGCTCCGGCCCATCCCCAGTGCGCTTTTGGGGGGCGAGCGGTAGGCGCAGGGCCGGGCAGCCTCCCTAGCGGTGAGTTGGGCATGGGGCCAGGAATCCTAAGCGCGAGAAGAGGATGGGAAGACGACCGAAAATGAAACTGAGAAATGAAAAGGAGAAAGATAAGGAGGGGAAATTGTGCCCGCGAGGTCATCAGCGTAGGCGGAGCAAAGCGTCAGGCGGCCGGTGAGGAGCAAGGTAGGAGCTGCGAGATTGGAGGGTGCCGAGCCGGCGGGAATGCCCCTCTGTCACAGGCATGGTGGAGGCCGGCGCGCGGAATCACGACGTTGTGGGCAACGCCAGCGGGGGAGTCCGGCGCGCGGAGCCGCGGCATACGACGTCGGCGGGGATGCGTCTGCCAGCCCATCGGCGCGGGCAGAGCACACAGCAGCCCTGTGTAACATCCCAAAAAATTACGTAGGATTTGTAGAATGCAAAAATGTGAATTTCAAAATTTTTGGTGAATTGTTGTGCATGCCAACAAACATATAAGGTTGTCTTCTATTTTGCTCCCTTTATTCCTAGGCAAATTTAAATCTAAATTTAAAAATCAAATTGAAGTGCTAAGGATTAAATAGTAGAGATTTGGTTCTTTTTGGTTTTTGGTTCTCTGTTTGGATTTGAATTCAAATCCTAAATTTGAATTCAAATCAATTAACAAAACTAACAAACCTAACCTAAACTCTCTTGGGCCAAATCTCTGTCCCGAAGTCTGCTGAACCTCCCCGAGCTTTTCCCTTGGTTCACAAACTAACCCAGCTAACCAGCCCGCTGACTTACCTCGGCCCAGCTAACCTTCTGCAGCCCAGCCCAGCCGACCACCCCCCTTTCTCCTCTCTCCGCTGCGCCGCAGCCCAGCCAGCAGGCCCAGCACCGTGCCAGCCCAGTTAGCCGCGCGCCCCTCTCTTCTTTCTGTCGCTGGCCGGTGGACCCCGCACCGCATTGTGCTTCTTCTCCCCCTTCTTTCTTCTCCTTCACGCTCGGCGCCGCTCGCCTCCCTCGCATGTGCCCGTGAGCAGCCGCCCCAGTCAGCAGCCTTGGCGGCCCGTCGCGATGGTGACGCGTGTCCGCGGGCTCGAGCACCTAAATCTCGCCGTCCGTGCCCTTGTAACCCTTTCCAAGCGCCGCCTCCCCATTGGGGTTCTTCCCGCCTTCAATCCGAGAGAGAGAGGGGAGGGGAAGGATCAGTGGGAGGTGGGGAAGAAGAAGGCGAGCCAAGGAAGCAGAGAAGGGAAGCGGGAGCGCGTCCCCGCCGTCGCGCCGAGAGCCGCGGGCGCCTCCGCCGCCGTGGGGAACGCCGGAGGAGGACCAGGCCGGAGCTGATCAAGGGAGCACGAGGACCGCCGGAGCACTGCGAGTCTTCCCCGAGCTGCCACGTACGACGACGTGCCCTGTGGTAAGCTGCCGACGATGCTCCCCCTTCTTTCCCCTGTTCTGGCCATGGCGCCGCCGTCTCGTTGCTCCGCCGCGCAGCCATCCTCTTCTGTGAGCCAGCCTTCGTGCTGAGCATCTTGTGCAGGGACCCATCGCCTCGCCTCCCATCCTTTGCAAACCGCCGTCGACAAAGCTTTGCAGCCGAGGCTGCCGCGGCCCGGAACGCCGGTCACCGCGTGCACGCCGAGGCTGTGCGCGCCCACGGGCGGTTGTGACGCCGCGCACGCGCACCTACCCAAGGCCGCAGTTTCGCGGTCTAGCAGCAGCTGGAGCCGCGCATGCGAGCGTGCCCTTTCCCCTTGCTGAGTCGTCGCAAAACCACCACGTAACTCCGTCGCCGCCGTCCCTGGCTTGATGCCATGGCCGCGCCGCCGCACGCCCACGTCGGGAAGCCGCTTCGCCGACTGAACCCCCTCTCCACCTTGCTAATCGCGTCCGCGAGAACCGAGCCGAGCCACTCCCTGTCAACCCGAGCCTCGCTAACCACTTCCCGGCGATCGCCGTCAAAGGCCGCCGCCGACGGCCGCGCGTGGCTGAGCCACAGCGAGGACCACACCACCGTGTCCTAGCCGCAGCCGCAGAAGATCCCGTTTTGGCCATATCTTGATCCCATGAACCCGGCTCTTGAGCACCCCTCTCTCGGTCTACGGTGGACCTGGTGCACCACGTCGGGGGGAAACCACTCAGCCTCTTGGGCCACCAGTCCAGCTCCATGCGCCGGCCCAATAATAACCAGCCCGCGAAACCTTTAACCCTTTTTCTTTTTCTCAGCCAACTGACAAGCCGGCCCCACATGCCATAGGCTGTATTAGAGTGACCGGTGGGCCCCTCTGACCCCACTGACCGTTGACTGGTCAACGTTGACCAAGTCAACGCTGACGTCAGCCGGGCCCCACGCTGACGTCAGCCTAGGCTGACCCCACTGATGACGTCAGCATGACGTCATGCTGACGTCAGCAGGCTGATTTTCTGTCTGTTTTTCTTTTTTGGAAATTATTTAATATTTTCAGAAAATGATTTAAACTTAGAAAATTCATAATAAATCAACCGTAGCTCAGAAAAATATGAAACCAGTTTCTATATTTTTCTAAAATCATGACCTACGCGTTAGTGTAGAGTTTGGTGTTGTTTGGGTCTTCTTGCTTCGCTGTTTTGGTATTTCTTTACTAGTAGTTGCGTCTTTAGTTCTTTTTCCGCGATCTTAGGAGGTCCGGAGAGTCAAGAGGAGGACGTCTACTACCTCAACTACCTCAACGAAGTGGAAGAGCAAGTCCTAGGTTCATGCCCAGCCATTCTTTGAAATACCTAGTAGACATGCAACTAGTATGCTAGCGCTTTACTTTATTCGCATGATGATGATATGCCTGCACTGCCATTTATCTACCCTGTTTCCTTGCTACCTATTATCCACTTTATGAGAATGCTATGCTTGCATGTGTTGGGATGGTTGTGATTGATTTTCTTGGCGTGAGTTGGGTGGCTTGGGAGGAGTAGTGCAGCTAGGCGGTGGAGGCGAGTGATAACAACCCGGTCATTTGATCGGGGTGCTTGGGAACTGCACTCGGGCAGTTCCTACGGAGTACCTGTTGCAGGTACATGGTTACTTTGGATACTTTTGAGGAGTTTGGGCGGCCATACCTGTAATGGGTGCCGATTGCGGACCGTTGTGGCGGATCGCTTTGACGCTGATACTCGCCTTACCGACAATTAAGGGCCGTATCGGGATGACCCGGACGTTGGAATTTACAGTGCTCATCATCTACCCAGAATGGGGAGGGTTCCAACAAGCCTACTTAGTGCGGTGCCAGACCTGTAGGAGATTCGAGTTTGATATGTGTCGGGGACAGACCCAGGGGGTCCCCTAACCATCGGGGTAACCACCCTCAAAAAACGTTAACCACAGAGGGCCGAATCACCAGCAGCCCGAAAGGGCCACCAAGGCAGCGCGGCCCGTCACAGCTTATCACGGCCCAAAACAACCGTCCGAGCTCGCCTGTCGAGGGGACCCAAGTGGCGACCCCCGTCTCCGCCTCGCTCGAGGGACCCGGACCCCCCGGGTCAGGCGCAACGCCAACTCCGCCTCGCTCGAGGGCCGCGCACCCCCTCAAGCAGGCGAGCCAACTCCGCCTCGCTCGAGGCCACCCCTCTACTCGACACGGCGCGCCCCGCCCGATAACGGCATTTAATGCCCGCCCCATCGGGCGGGCGCCGAAGTCAGAGGGCGATCTCTCCCCACGCCTCGCCGCTGACACCGCAGAGCTCGCTGTTCTACCTGCTCCGGTCACTATGCGTCCTCACCGCTACTGTGCGGACGCATGCGGCGCTGCGCAAGGCCCTGTGCAGACTTGCAGGCGTCATTCCGCACCACTATTCTACCTGCTCCCGTCCTTCCCCCCCCCCCCCCCCCCCCCCCCCGCACCACTGTTCCGCACCAACCAGCGGCGGACGGCTAGGCGCGGATTACGGCAGACGGCTAAGCACAGGGACGGCCGTGACACCCGCAGAAGCCGGAGCTCGCCATAAATCCCCTGCCAGGGTCAAGAACGACCGCACGCCCGGCGCCATGCTCTCCAGTGCGCGCCCCTGTAGCACACACTGTACTTGTACTTGTAGGCCCCCCCTCTCCTTGGCCTATAAAAGGAGGAAGGGGGCGAGAGAGAAAACAGACGATCACCGCCTTCCATGATATTGGCACTCTCCTCAATCACTTTCACACCCATTTTCAGGGACTTGGAGACTTCCTCTCCTCTCCCGCCGTGCTTGTAGCCCCCCCCACTGCAGGCACCTCGGTGCAAGATAGTATAGTGCCGCGAGCACAGTCTGCTGGACGTACGGCCCCGCGGCCGGAACCAGGATAAACTCTTGTGTCATCGTGCTAGCTCTTGCATCAACCGTCAGGGGACGGGACACAGCGCATTCTGTGTGGCGCTGAGGTTGGGCGACCAATCTCAGCACCGACAGTGGCGCGCCAGGTAGGGGGTTGCGCTGTGATCAACCCACTTCACCCGGTCAGTTCCCTTGACGGCAAGCCACGCCAAGGCCATGCCGCCACGATCCGCCACGGGGTCCCCCGGCCCGCTTCCGCGCGGGTACCGGATCACGTTTGGGATCCTAGAGTTCGAAGCGACCGGTGAGGGCCTCCTCATGTGGCTCGCCTCCAGGACGCCCGACATGATGGCCATTACCCCGGCGCCGCCAACGCCGCCCCAGCTCAGGAGACGTCGAAGACTGCACGAGCTGCAGATTCGCGTGGAACGGCGCGTTGCCCCACGCATCGTCCTCCCTGATTGGGACGCACACCTGTTGCTCCGGCCCGCTGCCGCAGTACAGGGAAGCGCACCCCCACCAGCGGCTCCCGCGGAGGGAGCACGCTGGGAAAATGCGGCCGGGCCGGTGCAGCTCCCTTACGGAATGAGCAACGCGGCCGCAAACTACTCCGCGGCAATCAGCGTCAACCTGAACGCGCAAGAGGATTCGCCGGGTCACCAGCTGGGTTCGATCCGCGACCTCAACATTTCCTCGCCCGGCGGGTCCCAGCCCGAGTCGGACGACGGGGAAAGTGTGCGCGGCCAGGAGCACCCAGGCTTGGACTACTCCGGGCTACGCGACCGCGAAGGTCTACCCAGGCCGCTGTGAACTTCTGTCTCACCTGTTCCGACGATTCCAGCGAAGGGGAATACGACCCCACGCGGGAATGCTTCGTCCTCGACGGCGAAGTAGAGTCCGTGGGAGAGGATGAAGAAACGCGCGACAGGGCCGGACACGACGAACCGCCACCAGCGCCCGCCGAGCCATCGGGCGAAGCCGCACTCGCACAGGCACAGCTCATGCAGGTACAAGACCTGGAAGCCAGGCTCCGACAGGAGCGCCAGCAGGTACAAGAGCTACGCGCAGCTCTGGAAGCCCGGAAGCCCGAGCGCGGCGAACGTGCGCAAGCCGCCGGGCGCATCGCTCAGGCGCGCATCATGAATGATGGCAACGACGCCAGCCCTGCCATGCCGCCGCGGGCAAGCCAGAAGCTCGTTGCCGCAGTAACTCTGATTCGGGCCATGCCGGAACCATCGACACCAGAGGCGCACGACATGCGGCGCCAGGTGCAGGCCCTTGTCGAAGAAGCGGTCGTTCAATAAGCAGAAAGTTCCGCCTCCCGTATGCGCCACCAGGCCAGTTCAAGAGCCGGAGGAAGCAAGCGGGATAAGGAACAGTCTATCCATACCCCGCCTAGGGGCGCATGGACGCCTCACCGACCGACGAACGACGGGAAGGTGCTCATGACCGGCGACCGCGAAACGAGGAGGTCCGCGAAGGACCGACTCGTGGACACACGAGGCGCCATTAACGACGGTGACGCGCGCAA
This sequence comes from Echinochloa phyllopogon, assembly GCA_033239725.1. Taxonomy (NCBI): domain Eukaryota; kingdom Viridiplantae; phylum Streptophyta; class Magnoliopsida; order Poales; family Poaceae; genus Echinochloa; species Echinochloa phyllopogon. The sequence goes on along the minus strand of BTCW01000008.1, from coordinate 31,570,439 downwards.
CGTCCTGAACAAGAAGAGGCAGGACGTGGCACCTCCCCGCAGTAGGCACCCCCGACGAGGGGGTCGCTACGACAGCGAGGAGGACAAAAGCCCGACGCCGGAACCCCCGGGAACCCCTGTGTTCAGCCGGAAGATCCGTTCGGCCGCGCTTTCGTCAGCCGACCACCATTACCAAGTATTCGGGTGAGACGAAACCCGAGACGTGGCTCAATGACTACCGCCTGGCTTGCTAGTTGGGCGGGGCCACCGACGATGCTATGATCATCCGCAACCTTCCGCTTCATCTCGCGGACTCGGCGCGGACATGGCTCGAACACCTACCCGCGAACTAGATCCACGACTGGGATGACCTGGTCAGGATGTTTGTGGGTAACTTCCAGGGCACGTACGTGCGCCCCGGAAACTCCTGGGACCTGCGCGGGTGCCGGCAGGCGGCCGACGAACCGTTGAGAGACTTCATCCGCCGCTTCTCCAAGCGCTGCACCGAGCTCCCGAGCGTGGGGGACTCCAAAATCATCCACGCCTTCCTTGAAGGCACGACTTGTCGGGAGCTGGTGCGTGAGCTGGGGCGAAACCATCCCACCAGCGTCAACGCGCTATTCGACATCGCTACCAACTTCGCCTCTGGAGAGGAGGCTGTTGGGGCGATTTTCGACGGCAAGACCAAGGGGAAGCGCGCGGAGGAGCTGCCCGCGGAGGGCAGCAAGTCCAAGAGAAAGGCTAAAAAGCAGAAACGAGGTGGCAAAGGCAAGAAGCCTCGGCAAGCCGCGCAGCAGCAGCAGCAGGGCGAGGACTCTGACGAGGCCCTCGAGGCCCTCCTCTGGGGGAGGCCTATTCGATGAGATGCTGAAGAAGCCATGCCCGTACCATAAGGGCCCTGTCAGCCACACCCTCGAACAATGCGAGATGATCAAGGGTTACTACAAGCGCACCTCCGCGAAGGAGGATGGCCCGAAGAAGGGTACGGGTGATGGCGGCAACGACGAGTTCCCCCATGTGGAGAATGTCTTCTTCATCGTAGGGGGGCCCACAATGAACGTGATGTCCCGGGAGCAAAGACGTGAACGCCGAGAGATCTTCTCCATTCACCCCGCGACGCCAACTTACCTTGCCTGGTCAGACGAGACCATCTCCTTCGGCCGCGAGGACCACCCGGACTATGTCCCGAATCCGGGGCGCTACCCACTTGTCGTCGACCCCGTCATCGGCAACACATGATTCTCCAAGGTGCTGATGGACGAGGGCAGCAGCCTCAACATCCTCTACGTCCGCACCTTAGAGCTCATGGGCATCGGCACGAACCAGCTGAGGCCAAGCAAGGCGCCGTTCCACGGCATCGCACCGGGAAAACGGGTCCAACCCCTCGGGCAGATTGACCTACCCGTTTGCTTCGGCACTCCCGACAACTTTCGGAGGGAGACCCTCACCTTTGAGGTGGTGGGATTCCCAGGAGCGTACCACGCCATTCTCGGGGGTCCGTGCTACGCCAAGTTCATGGCGGTCCCCAACTACGCCTACCTCAAGATGAAGATGCCGGGGCCAAAGGGTGTCATCACCGTGGGATCGTCGTACGAGCATGCTTACGCGTGTGACGTCGAGTGCGTCGAGGGCGCGGAGGCGCTCGCCTACAGCGAGACCCTGGTGGCGGACTTGGAAAAGATGGCGAACGAGGCCGTCGACTCCGCCAAAAGGCACGCGGGCACCTTCGAGGCTGCAGAGCACACCAAGGCGGTGCCCATCGACCCCAATGCCCCCGAGGGCAAGGCGTTGAGGGTCAGCACCACCCTCGACCCCAAATAGGAAGCAGTGCTCGTCGACTTTCTCCGCGCCAACGCCAACATCTTTGAGTGGAGACCCTCGGACATGCCGGGTATTCCGAGGAAGGTCGCCGAGCACTGCCTTGACATCCAGCCTCGCTCCAAGCCGGTGGTGCAGCGACTGCGGCGGTTCGATGAGGAAAAGCGCCGCGCCATCGGGGAGGAGGTGCACAAGCTTCTGCAGGCCGGGTTCATCAAGGAGGTATTTCACCCAACCTGGCTTGCTAATCCTGTTCTAGTTAGGAAAAAACAGAAAATGGCGTATGTGCGTAGATTATACCGGTTTAAACAAAGCATGCCCTAAGGTTCCATTCCCTTTGCCTCGAATAGATCAGATAGTAGACTCCACTGCTGGGTGCGAATTGCTATGCTTTCTTGATGCTTATTCCGGTTATCATCAGATTAAGATGAAAGAGTCCGACCAGCTCGCGACTTCTTTCATCACCCCGTTTGGCATGTTTTGCTACGTCACTATGCCGTTCGGCCTCCGAAAACGCCGGAGCTACATACCAGCGATGTATGCAACATGTTTTCGGAAGCCACATCGGGCGGACCGTTGAGGCATATGTAGATGATATCATTGTGAAAACCAGAAAGGCGGACGATCTGGTAAACGATTTGCAAATCGCATTCGGTTGCCTCCGGGCAAACGGGGTAAAGTTAAATCCGGAGAAATGCGTATTCGGGGTGTCGCGGGGCATGCTGTTGGGTTTCATTGTCTCCCAACGAGGCATCGAACCCAATCCCGAAAAAGTCTCGTCCCTGGAACGGATGGGGCCAATTCGGGACCTCAAGGGGGTGCAAAAGTTACTGGGCTGCCTCGCGGCTCTCAGCCGTTTCATCTCTCGACTTGGTGAAAAGGGCTTACCTTTGTACCGGCTCCTAAAAAAGCACGAACGCTTTTCATGGACCCCCGAAGCCCAAAAAGCCCTCGACGGGCTAAAAGCGTCGCTCGTACACGCACCAATCCTCACGCCGCCACGGAACAGCGAGCCCCTCTACCTATACGTGGCTGCGACAACGCAAGTTGTCAGCGCCATCATCGTCGTGGAAAGGACGGAGGAGGGACACGCTCTGCCGGTCCAGAGGCCTGTGTACTACGTCAGTGAGGTGCTGACCGAGACCAAGGCGCAGTACCCACAGATTCAGAAGCTAATCTACGCTGTAGTGCTCGCGCGACGAAAGCTGCGACACTACTTCGAGGCCCACCCGGTCACCGTGGTCTCATCTTTCCCTTTGGGGGAGATAGTCCGCAACCCGGACGTCTCGGGTAGGATAGCGAAGTGGTCGATGGAGCTCATGGGAGAAACTCTCTCCTACGCGCCACGAAAAGTGATAAAATCGTAAACCTTAGCAGATTTCGTCGCTGAGCGGACCGACGTCCAACTCCCACCGCCACAGATCCAAGCCGAGTGCTGGACCATGTACTTCGACGGGTCAGTGAAGAAAGCTGGGGAAGGCGCGGGCCTCCTCTTCGTTTCACCCCTCGGGGAGCACATCCGATACATGGTTCGCTTGCACTTCCCGGCGTCGAACAACATGGCGGAGTATGAAGCCCTCCTCACTGGGCTCCGCATCGCCGTTGACCTCGGCGTGAAACGCCTCGACGTCCGGGGAGATTCTCAGTTGGTCATCGACCAAGTCATGAAGAATGCAAGCTGCCACGACGAAAAGATGGAGGCGTACTGCAACGAGGTTCGCCGCCTCGAGGACAAATTCTATGGCCTCGAGCTGAACCATATCGTGCGCAAATACAACGAGGAAGCGGATCAGCTGGCCAAGATCGCGTCAGAGCGAGTCACCGTTCCTCCGAACGTCTTCGCCCGCGACCTCGACCAACCCTCCGTCAACTTCGAACAAAGGGCCGGAGCCCTCAAGACACCCTCAGGGGCTGAGGGGGTCGAGCCCATGGAAGAGGACCCCTCGAAAGAGGGGCTCGAAGCCCTCGACGTTGGAAATTTTTCGGTCGAGACCATGGAAATCGACGTGGACACACGACCGCAAGACTGGCGCAGCCCATACCTCGCGTGGATCGACCGCGGGGAGCTGCCCTCGGACCGGACCGAGGGGCGCCGCATCGCCAGAAGGGCCAAGACCTTTGTCTTGGTTGGCGGCGAGCTGTATAAACGCAGCGCCTCAGGAATTCTGCAGCGATACATCCCCGTCCCCGAGGGAAAGCAGTTGATCCGCGACATCCACGCCGGGGTGTGCGGACACCACGCGGCGCCGCGTACCCTCGTGGGTAACGCGTTCCGGCAAGGCTTTTACTGGCCTACCATCGTAGCCGACGCGAACGAAGTCGTGCGCACCTGCGAAGGGTGCCAATTTTACGCACGAAAGACGCACCTCCCGGCGCACGCCCTACAGACCATCCCTGTAACATGGCCTTTTGCGGTCTGGGGGTTGGATCTCGTGGGACCTTTCCACCCAGCGCCCGGGGGCTTCACGCACTTGTTGGTGGCCATCGACAAGTTCTCGAAGTGGGTCGAGGTCCGGGCCATCACCAGCATCAGATCTGAGCAGGCCGTGTTGTTTTTCACCGACATAATCCACCGATTAGGGGTACCCAACTCGATCATCACCGACAACGGCACCCAGTTCACCGGCAAGAAATTCTTGGAGTTCTGCGATGACCATCACATTCGCGTAGATTGGTCGGCCGTAGCACATCCACAAACAAACGACCAAGTAGAATGTGCCAACGGCATGATACTACAAGGCCTGAAGCCAAGGATCTTCAACAAGCTAAACAAGTTTGGCCGGAAATGGGTAGCTGAGCTGCCATCGGTGATTTGGAGTCTCAGGACAACCCCAAGCAGGGCCACAGGCTTCAGCCCGTTCTTCCTCGTCTATGGCGCCGAGGCCGTCCTCCCAACAGACTTGGAGTACGGGTCTCCGAGGCTCAAGGCCTACCAAGAAGAACAAAACCAGCGGAACCACGAGAATTCGCTGGACCAGGTAGATGAGGCTCGAGACGTGGCGTTGCTTCACTCGGCACGCTACCAGCAATCACTCCGGCGGTATCAATCTCAGAAGGTGCAGCGTCGAGACCTTCACGAAGGGGACCTGGTGCTAAGGTTGCGCCAGGACAATCGAGAGCGCCACAAGCTCACTCCACCATGGGAAGGACCATTCATCATCGCCAAGGTCCTCAAGCCTGGCACTTACAAGCTGGCAAACGAGAAGGGCGAGATCTTCACCAATGCCTGGAACATCCAACAGCTACGTCGCTTCTATCCTTAAAATTCTCAGCATTCCTTGTAAATACTTCATGTTCTTAGCCAACAACGATGAAAAGTTTGTGAAAAACATGGAAACATTGTTACTAACAGCATGAACAAGGGGGACTTGGTCCTATCCTCGACCTAGTCTCGATAGAGCCAAGCCCCCCTCGGGGGCTGCAGGGGGGTTTACCCCCCTAATCGTCCCAATTTTAAAATTGTGCTAAAACTCAGAACGCTTAGAAAGATGCGGGGCGTGAGCTAACTAAAGCCGGAGCCGGCTGAGCCGTGAGACCGCCTACGCCCTCGAAGGGATACGACATCTCCCTCTCCACTCCACGCCTTAATTACTCGCAGATTCAAAATACCCGGCCAAAATCTCTCCAAGCCAAGAATAGCACAATAGAACAATCAAACAAGTTCGAAGCGCACAATCAAAATTCAAACTTAGTTTATGTACAGAGTCAGTCTCCTAAAAACTAAGATACATCTGGATCTCTAAGCCTGAACCTTTCAGGCTTCACCTTCCTGCGGGGGCGCGGCGGCAGTGTCAAGACCCCCAGGGCGGCGGCCTCGGCGGCGACAGTCGAACGAACCGACGCGAGGAATGGCGAAGGTAAGTAATCCCCTTCCGCCCCCCCCCCCCGCTTTCCTTTTTATAAGGGAGGGAGCGAGTTCATCCCCGCCGCGGCACACAAAACCATCAGCGACAGGCCCGGCGCGCGTGGCGCATCAATGACAACCAGGGGCCCCCTCCCCTTTCCCCGGAGAACGGTACGCGTGAGCGGCGGCATTTACTGCGGCACAATAAAACGAAACGACGCGGCAGCGGCGCCTGACCGCCCGTCGCCTCGCCTCTCCCCAGCGCACGCCAACTCCGCCTAAAAAGGTGTGCCCACTACGCCCACCTCGCCCACTCCGTGCCACGTCAGTCATGACCACGCCCGCCAGCGGTCGCGCGTAGGCCCGCAAACCGAAACGTCAACAACCGAACGGAAGGGTTCCTTCCAAGGTAAGACAACGACGCCCCCCCCCCCCCCCCGAGGCGCGGGGTGCTACTAATCAGGGGCTCGAAGCCCAGACCTCGAAAGGGTTCGACGGACGTCCCAGATTAAGCGATGCGAAGGCTGCAGGTCACGCTCGACCAACCCACTCTCGAGCCCGCGGCTCGAGGGTGACCTGCACCTTTCGCAAGGCCCCACTGATCAGGAGTACGAAGCCTGGCCTGCGAAAGGGTTCGACAGGCACTCCGGATCAACAGAGTCAGGGACGATTCGGGCGTGCTCAACGGACTTTACCCCGAACGCGAAGTTTGGGGACGCCCCTGTTGTGTTCAAGGCCAGACATGGGCAGCTAGACGAGGGATCCCATCGAGGGAGAGCTTCTGCGCCCTCGGCCTCCATCGAAGGGGGCCGAGCCCTACCTAGCAAACCTTTGCAAGCGCTCTTATGGTCGAGTCTCCGGACCACGAGCCGACCCCTAGCGAACGGGGCACGGTAGTCCACTTGAACTACCCGCTAGCAGCTCGCCGAGACATCCGTGTACGCGGCCCAATTCGAGGGTTACACGAATGACCTCACCCCTCTCCCCCGCGAAGGGAAAGCGAGGATCGCAACTCAAAGACAAGAGCCCCCCTGATCGCCTCCGCTCGGGCCAGGGGCTTGGGGGCTCCTTGCAGCATATCCTCCTCCTCCTATGCGCGAAACACGTCGAAGCCGTGCAAGACCCGCCCCCCGAGTTCCGTATAAATCGGTATCATCCCCGCAATCCACCACGTCGAATGGGGAGCGACTAACACAACCCTCGGGAGTCAAAGCCCTTGCACGAGTGAACTCACTCCTCCAAAGGCTCGGGGGCTACACCCGCGGGTGCGCTCGCGCGCCCCCACGGAAGAACATGCGTAATCAAGAAGGAGTAACCCCCGCAGAATGCTCAGGAACGATCCCGCAAACCATCAGCCTCTGCCCGACTGACCCTTAGTCCGGCAGAGGCTCGGGGGCTACTGTCGGGCACAGACCCAGGGGGTCCCCTAACCATCGGGGTAACCACCCTCAAAAAACGTTAACCACGGAGGGCCGAATCACCAGCAGCCCGAAAGGGCCACCAAGGCAGCGCGGCCCGTCACAGCTTATCACGGCCCAAAATAGCCGTCCGAGCTCACCTGTCGAGGGGACCCAAGTGGCGACCCCCGTCTCCGCCTCGCTCGACGGACCCGGACCCCCCGGGTCAGGCGCAACGCCACCTCCGCCTCGCTCGAGGGCCGCGCACCCCCTCAAGCAGGCCACCCCTCTACTCGACGCGGCGCGCCCCGCCCGATAACGGCATTTAATGCCCGCCCCATCGGGCGGGCGCCGAAGTCAAAGGGCGATCTCTCCCCACGCCGCGCCGCTGACACCGCAGAGCTCGCTGTTCTACCTGCTTCGGTCACTATGCGTCCTCACCGCTACTGTGCGGACGCATGCGGCGCTGCGCAAGGCCTTGTGCAGACTTGCAGGCGTCATTCCGCACCACTATTCTACCTGCTCCAGTCCTCCCCCCCGGTGCAGCCCTCGAATGGGCGTGAAGAACCCTCGAACGAATATATGAGCAGCGACTGAGCACGGAGTCCGGTCAGGCGCGGCCCGGTGATGACGAACGCTGGGTCAAATCCACCAACTCTCGGCCATTCCCCGGTAAACCGGGCACGCCGCGCACTGTGGTCAACAGCAACCACCATGCCGACCCCTGTGCCGCCAACTCCTGTCCTTCCCCACCTGCCACGCCCTCGAACCAACCAGCGGCGGATGGCTGGGCGCGGATTACGGCGGCACTGCCCCTCGAAACCACTCCAGGACAAGCACAGGGACGGCCGTGACACCCGCAGAAGCCGGAGCTCGCCATAAATCCCCTGCCAGGGTCAAGGACGACCGCACGCCCGGCGCCATGCTCTCCAGCGCGCGCCCCTGTAGCACACACTGTACTTGTACTTGTAGGCCCCCCCTCTCCTTGGCCTATAAAAGAAGGAAGGGGGCGAGAGAGAAAATAGATGAACACACACACGATCACCGCCTTCCACGATATTGGCACTCTCCTCAATCACTTTCACACCCATTTTCAGGGACTTGGAGACTTCCTCTCCTCTCCCGCCGTGCTTGTAGCCCTCCCCCCACTGCAGGCACCTCGGTGCAAGATAGTATAGTGCCGCGAGCACAGTCTGCTGGACGTACGGCCCCGCGGCCGGAACCAGGATAAACTCTTGTGTCATCGTGCTAGCTCTTGCATCAACCGTCAGGGGACGGGACACAACGCATTCTATGTGGCGCTGAGGTTGGGCGGCCAATCTTAGCACCGACAATATGTGTGAGGGGGACTCGTTGCGGCGTACTCTCCCTGATTTACCACGGCCCCCGACTGGCCCCAGTGGGAAGGTTTCACGACCCTGGGGCAGCTGTTAGCTCAGATTGTTTCCCGAGCCCAGGGAGACAGTATGGCACTGTTACTGTTTAGAGTCTTTGTTGTGGGCTGTGTCTCAAGACGGCATGCTACCGTCTGCAGCCCGGGTGGTTCCTAGAGCGCAACCTCTGCAGAGTGAAAACTATACGTATAGCCGTGTCCACGGTCACGGACGATCCTTCATCTGGCTTTTCCTAGTTAGCATGGGATTCTGCTTTCTTACCTCATCCTTGTTTTGGGATATGAGAGGCTGGACCAGCTGAGGCTGTTGAGACAAGGTGGGGAGGGAGCTCACCGAGTCGACTAGCGAGTGAAAGGAGTTGGCGGATGTTTATTATGGGAACCTGTCGAGGCAGGACGAGCCCGATGTGGTTGTGAGATTGATGGTTGGTTTTGGGGAGAGTATGTGCTTGTGAGGAAAGGTGTTTGGAGATGAGATGAACTTGGTTTTTGCTGCTGCGCGCATAGGAAAAACCCCAGCTTGTATTCCTTGAATATTTTACTACTAGTTTAGGCCACTATAAAGCTTTGTTGCATATTATGGTTGGTGACGTGGACCTGTCCCATTTCCTTGGGGACAGTCTTTGGGTATACAGGGGAAGACTTCGAGTACAAGATCAACCACGACGGATGATGCAGTTGAGGGTTGTGCGCTGCGCTCAAGGATGCCTGTGGAGGTGAAGGCCCGAAGCACCAGAAGCTTATAGCTACCCGCTGCGTAGTTGTTTCCTTCTGTCGTTTAGCCCAGTGGGCTTGTACCTTACCGCTATGTATTTAAGTCATGTTTGAGGACCCTGATCAATGTATGGATGTGATTTCCGCTGAAATGAGTTCTGTACGTGATAGTTGTTGTTCCTGGGACTATCACAAGGGTACAGGGAGTCGGATTCTCGTAATTGGGAATCCGGTTCGTTTCACCCTGTCCCTGTGTGCAGATCCATCGGCGCGGGTGGGGTGAAGCGTCGGATGGCCGGTGAGGAGCGAGGTAGGGTCTCCAATGGGCGTAGGAGGAGTAGGACAAATGGACCACAACCATCGTTGACGGCACGGGGAGGACCAGCGACCGGCTAGCGACCGGCTCAGGCAAGAGAGGATGAGCGTGGCGGCGACGCTGGCGTGCACTACGTCAAAAATTGATATCGGAGACGCGTCTAAACAGAGATTAGTGACGGTAAAAATTTACGTCTCTAAATTTGCGTCTCTGATTAGGACAAGATTAGTGACGCAAAAAACCCCGTCTCTAATATCTCAAATCAGAGACGGTATTTTAACTATCCACGTCTCTAATATGGGTCATCAAAGACACGAACCTGTTCGAACCGTCACCGCTAACAGATACCAGTGACGCATTTTGATGACCAACGTCTCTGCTAACAGATACCTGTGACGCATTTTGATGATCAACACGTCACCGCAAACAGATTTCAGTGACATATTTTGATAACCAACGTCTCCGATAACAGATCTAGTGACGCATTCTGATAACCAACGTCTCTGATTATGTTAAATAGAGACGTCTTATCCAATACACGTCACCATGAGGCATTCCTCAGAGACACGAGTGTGCAAGAGCCGTCTCCAATTTACATTAAAATCCCAAAAAAAAGGATGGCTTCTGCAGCTGTAGCCACAGCAAACAGAGCCAATTTTCTGCGTTACATATATCATAGGCATTCATTCAATCACAAGATACAAGCATCCATCAACCACAAGGCATCCACATGTAACATGCATACCATACATCAATACAGCAAACAGGTTCGGAGGCAAAACCACCAGTTCCCTTAGCTTATTTCTAGTTCAATACATACACCGCACATAAATTAACAGCACACTGCCCTTGTTTAACTTCAGAAAGATGGACTGCTTTGGACAAGAAATTTGCTGATTCACCCTTGTGCTAGCCTATAGGATTGATATGGAAAGCAACTGACGATGCAACATTAGAATTGACGTTGGTTCTCACCACTAAATCAGCATTAGGTCCACAGCCACATGAAGTCTGCAGAAATGTAGTTAAAATTCAGAGACAAGATATACCTTTTAAGTAAATAAATTATCTATAGATCTCACATACAGATCATGCAGCAAGTTCAGCTGTCTTTATCAGTAGTTCAGTACTGGCAGAAAACGTTAACAATTTTATTAGTATCGAACTGCTATTAAAAAAATATCAAATCTTGGTATGTGAATATGTGAATACACAGGTTGGCAATAATTCACCTACAAGTTACAGCATGGTAGCAAGAGTTTCAGGTTTAACAACGGACATCATATTCATAAATCATGTTCCTTACCTATCAGTATGTGTGATTACCCAATGTTTACTCCAAAGAGGATTTTGCTGTCCACCTGAAATGGGAAAAAATAGGCAAGTGAGAAGAGAGCCCGAAACAAAATATCATTGAGGCTATGAATTTTTCACTTACCAGACTGAAAACACTGCAAAAACAGAGGAGCTGGGTAAAAACTCAAAGCACGTCCTGCTAAGCCATGATCCCAGGTCCTCCTATTATTAGTCACAGCTGCACGATATGGAGACAAAGATTAATCATGCACAACCATGTGCACTACAGTAGCTCTAATACTGAAGGCTAGCTATAATGGAAATTGGAAAATGCAAAAGTACATCTAAGAGCACTAGCATGATACATACTCCAAAATGACTCTAAAATACTGAAGTAGCATGGTTCAGGTTCAGATTGAAAGTACATCGACATAGGTTGGGTGGGTGGATATAACTGGCTGCTTCAGATTGAAATACATCACTGTTCTATAGATATTGACATCATCACACAGGTTCATAATATTGACACACATGAGGCTGGATTATAACTATATATGTACACACATAACATAAATCAATAGATAGGGACATATATTATCACTGTGCTGATTAGAATCCTAGAAACTAATCGGTTAAATCCTAGAAAGCAAGTTTGCTGAGTTAGCAGAAAAGCATGCACATTATTATACACCACATGATTATTAGCTGTTTTTTTCACTTTGTGGAACAGAATCGTTTGATTCAAATACAAGTTAATGGTGACAGAGCAAATATAGCATAAATCTCCAGCTATTGCTTACCAAGATTGACAAAGAATAAGCCAATCTCGACCTCGACATGCAACCTGCTGTGAAACTGTTGAATTCCACCGGCTGCTTACCTGAAGATCCAACATCACAGGAAGAGCCGAACAATAAACTGCCCACCTGCAGCTGAGAGTTGAAGCCTATCTGTCGTCACCGCAACCCAATCCAACATCACAGCACCTGTTGTGTGAAGAACAGAGAAAACAAGCAGGCCAGATACAGATGGAAAAAACCTGACTACGGAACTGCAGCGTCAGAACCAAATCATAGGGAAATAGGGAGAATCGAAGGCTGCAGCGGCGAGGTGGGATCTCGGGGTCTCACTCCGCGCTCGTAGAGGGCACGACGACGGTTGCGGTGGTCTGGGATCCGGCCTCTCGCCCGCGGAAGGTGGCGGCGGCAGCGGCGAGGTAGATCCCGTCGTCTCGTCCGCGAAGAGCGCCGCCGCTGCGAGGTGGGTTCCCGGAGTCTCGCCCGCGGTGGGCGCCGCCGCTGTGAGGTGGGTTCCCGGCATCTCGCCCGCGGAGCGCGCCGCCGCCGCGAGATGGGATCCGGAAGTCTCGCCCGCGGAGGCCGCCGCCGCTGCGAGGTTGGATCTCGGAGTCTCGCCCTCGGAAGGCGCCGCCGCGGCGAGGTGGGATCCGGCGGCTCGCCCGCGGAGAGCGCGGCAGCGGCGGGGTGGTGGATAGGATGCGGGAGAGAAAGGCGCGCTAGGGTTTTGTTTGCTGCGCCGGACTTGTTATATCGTGACTCGTGAGCTGTGGCGTGATGGTTAAGAGAAGAAGAGACAACAAAAAAAAATGTAGGGTTATTTGGATCGGTACCATTGCAATTTTCAGAACTTGGAGATATAACATTACAATTCGCCTATTTGCAACCTTGTCATTACAATTCACTTTTTGTCTGAAATATACCACTGCTTACCCCTTCGACGTGTTTCTAAAAAATTTTGGACCAAATTACCCTTATCTTCTTCCTCTTCATCTCTCCTCTCTCATGGCTGACACTTGATCCGTCCGTCGGCACCACTCTCGCGCCCGTCCATCGTCCACACACTGCCGCCCTCGCGCCCGGCCAGTGCCGCTCTCGCACCCCCGCGGCTGCTCCTAGTCAACGCGGAGCAGGAAGCCGTCGGGGCGGATCTCGGCGTGCGCGTCCGCTCCTGGCGGAGCTCGATTTAGCATGCGGTCGTCGTCGTCGAGGAAGCCGCGCTTACAGCGAAGGAGGAAGCCTCAACCACGTCGCCAAGCCTCGCTCCCGCCGCGCAGCCTTGACCCCGCCGGAGGCCGAGTCCCCATGCCTCTGCGATGGCCTCCGCAGCCAGCTCCGCGGGCGTGGAGGGACAAGGAGAGAGCATCATCGGATGGGAGGGAGGGAAGAAGAGGAGGCCGTCGGGAAGAAGAGGAGGGCGCCACCGGGAAGAAGAGGAGGCCGCCGGCGTTCGCCTCGTCGACCTTGACGCCGCGCTGCGGCCGCTGCTCTCTGCGCACGAACGTTGAGCTATGAGCAAGGGAGGGACCGAGGGAGAGATGTGACGGAGGAGCCGCTCGGGGAGAGAGGAGGAGCCGCGCGGCGGCTTTCCCCTGAGCTCCTGCTCCGACGAACGAGAGAGAAAGAGTGAGGATGAATGAGAGGAGGGAAGAAGACGAGGGTAATTTGGTCCAAAATTTTTGAGAAACACATCGAAAGGGTAAGTAGTGGTATATGTCAGACAAAGAATAAATTGTAATGGCATGGTTGCGAATAGGTGAATTGTAATGGTATATCTCCAAGTTCTAAAAATTGCAATGATACCAATCCAAATAACCAAAAATGTATGGCAAACAGACGAGAAGATTTCGGCGGTCTAGTGGTACGTGAACTGTGAGTAGAGCCGATGGTCGCTAGTTCGACTCTCGGCGTACACTTTTTATTAATATAGAACGAGATAACGGAAAACAAATATAAAAAATAAACAAAAAACTATCAGGCCAAGAATCGAACGGGCGCCCTCTTTTTGATAGATATAGATCCAAACCATTACACTACTCATCTTATCTTAGTGACATGATTTACGGAACACGTCAAGAGAGACGCGGATCATGAAAATGCGTCGCTAGAATACCCACGTATCGGAGACACGTATTGTTAAACTGCGACTCTGATATCTTCTCATAATATCCCATCTCTAGAATACCCATATATCGGAGACGCGTCTCAACAAGAGCCGTCACACTTCAATTCCAGTGACGCGTTTTGTAGAGACGCGTCTCTAATATGCCTACATATCGGAGACGCGTCTTAACAAGAGCCGTCACTACTTCAATTCCAGTGACGCGTTTTGTAAAGACGCGTCTCTAATATGCCTTTCCTGGCTGGTATTTGGACCGGAATGAATTAATTAGTGACGTGTTTTGTATAGACGCGTCACTGATATCATATTGGAGACGTGTGCCAAATTCGCGTCACTAAATCGTGTGTCTTCTTTATCAGTTTTTGACGTAGTGGCGGCCGGGCCGGGGGCGCACGGCCACAAGGCCACTGGTGGCGCGGTTGTGGCGGTGAGCGGACGGGGTGGACCGAGCTACATGCGAGGATGAGCACGGCACCGGTGCACGGGCGTGGCCGAGGATAGGGCGTCAGCTAGCCGCGGGATCTGGCGACGTCAAGTTCGCCGTGAGCAGCCTCAATGCGAGGTGCGGCCGTCCGCTGGGGGAGGGGCAACGCGGCCGTCGGCCATCTCTGTACAGTGTACTTCCGGATGAGGCGGAGAATAAGAAAATAATAGTTACTTAATGTGCAGGACCTACAATTATCTTGGAATAAAGATGTGTTGTTGGAGCAGTTGACGTTTGTGCCATCTACAAGCTGATGTGGCAGGTATTATATATGATGTCTCGATTCCGGAGGTTATTTTGCATTCCCAAGGGATTCTGGGGGTTTAAAATTTATTAACCGATACAGCTAGTTAAGGACAGCTCTAGTGTATATTTTTTTAGCAAAGGGTAAGTCTAGACACGTTATATAGCACTTGCTTGGCAAAATATGCTCCAGTATATAGACTAATATAACTCCTTCCAAAATAGGTCCCACCATAATAAAAATATGCTTCCCTTCCATCTCTTCCCCCAATCTACTCCCTCTATTCATCATAGCGCTACAGGAAATCATTTTTTTATGTTTTGCACCCGGTGCTCAGATAGGCCACCAGTGCTTGGAGGTGCTAGCTTAGCACTTGCACTCCAACATATTGCACTCTTCTTCAACTTGATTCTCTCTCCTCCATGCACCTCCTTAGCAAGCACGCTGGAGCTGCCCTTAGAGCGCCAGCTTGCAGCGTACATCGATACGAAGTTGCTAATCTAGAACCAAACTTACTGCACGCATATTAGATGACGAACCTCTTGCCAAGTCATATGTTGGTAGCTTTTTCATGATTGTGATTGATCTAGAAATGATACATTGATATCTAAGAGTCAATTCTGGAGTTAATCTTGACGGTGGTGACGCACAATAATATGCCAAATGGATTTCCACTTGCAAGGGCGGAGTCAGAAAGGGCCTCCAGCCCGGCTTTTTTTTTGAGAAACACCACCTTTTATTGAATCAAGTGGGAAATAGAGTTACAAGTGCCTTCTGGCGGTGATACAAACCAGACTTGTCTACCTACATCAAAGTACACTGAGCTCCTTGCTAAGGAGTGAGCATCTTCATTAGAGGTTCTGCTCTCATGAGTGAACTCGAAAGATTCAAAAGCCTCCACTCTCGCCCTGATCTCGTGGACGATCTGCCCATAAACACTCTTACCGGCTTCCTTAAGACTTCTTACCACATTGGCACAATCACAAGCTAAACGAACCTTCTGGAGTGCTAGGTCGGTGGCTAGAGCAACTCCCTCTCGACAAGCGATTGCTTCCATCGACTCTGGATCCGTTATTCCTTCAACAACCAGCACTGATGCTCCTAGGAAAGAACATGTGCCGTCCCTTGCTATTGCGGCTGCAGTTGCTTTGCTCATATTCTTAGAAATTGATGCATCCACATTAATCTTCATCACACCCCCTGGCGGAGGGATCCACCTAGGCACCTTCTGTTGCGGTCCTTTTGCTTTGCGTTGCTCAGGCTTGATGAGGTCTAGATCAGTGATATATCTCTCAACAAAGTAATGAGTAGATAAAGGACTTTGGAAGGAATTTTCATGTATTGCCTTCCTCCGCACATACCAGATTGTCCACATGGTGACTGCAACTCTAATCAAGTCATCGGGAGGCAATGTTGCCATTGCTTCTGTCCACCATGCTCGCGCATCTGTTTCCTGAATACCCCATAGGTGCTCAGTCACTTCTTCTCGCTCCAGAGCCCAGACGCATCGAGCCAGGTTGCACTCAAGCAAAGAGTGTTTCCAGGAATCTTGTGCACCACAAATACCGCAGCAGCTCTGTAGCGACATGTTTCTTCGATAAAGAACATCCCCTGATGGTAATGAGTGTCGGGCTAGTCTCCACAAAAATATTTTAATTTTTGATGGAACTTCCAGTCTCCATAGAGCCAACCATTCTTTCTCTTCCGCTCTTGTATCTGATCTTCCCGCAATATTTTCCAGGTATGCTGTTGCTCGTTCCCTGTTAATTACCAACATCCTGTACGCCGATCTTACAGAGAACATTCCTTTGTTGTCATGGTGCCATGCCCACAAGTCCTCCTGTCGTCTAGTACACAACGGAATATTGAGGATGTTTTCCACATCGACTGGTGTAAAAAACATATCTAGCTTCTGTTTATCCCATTTGGCCGTCGTGGCATCGATCAGCTCGCATACCCGCTGGGGGGGCGAGACGACACTCGAGCTTCTGACCGGTCTGAGAGATCCATGGCTAGGAATCCAATTTGTGTTCCAGATTTTTGTTGCTTCTCCCGTCCCTATCCGGCGGATCAGGCCTTGTTTTAGCACATACCTACCATCCAAAATTGAGCGCCAGATACGTGATGGACCTGACCCCAATTGCGCTTCCAAGAAATCACCTGCTGGATAGTATACTGATTGCAGGATGCGAGCGCTCAGAGAGCTTCCATCCTGTAAAATCCTCCAGGCCTGTTTTGCTAGTAGTGCTAGGTTAAAAAGCTCTATATCTCTCTTTCGCAAAAAAAAAAAAAAAAGCTCTATATCTCTGAAACCGAGCCCACCAAAAAACTTTGGTTTCACCATATCATCCCATGCAACTCAACAGGTTTTCCTCTTGCCTTCCTTGCTACCCCACCAAAAATTTCGGAGCAGACTATTAATATGATGGCACAAACCTCTTGGTAATTTGAAGCAAGGCATCGAGTATGTTGGAATGGCCTGAGCAACTGATTTAATTAGCACCTCCTTTCCTCCTGCTGATAGACACGTTTCCATCCATCCCTGTACTCTTTTCCACACTCGATCTTTCAAATACTTGAAGGGACCATTGCTCGAGCTCCCAACGTCCGATGGCATGCCTAAATACTTCTCACTAAGTGACTCATTGTGAACTGCCAGGATTGCTTTGATATTATCCCCGGTGACCTGTCGGCATCCCTTTGCAAAGTGGATTGAGGACTTATCCAAATTAATTTGTTGTCCTGATGCTCGGCAGTATATCTGTAGTACATCATTGATCTCCATTGCATTCTCCCCATTTGCCTTGAAAAGCAGCAGGCTGTCATCTGCAAAGAGTAAATGACTTACCATCGGAGCCGACGGAGCCACCTTAATTCCTTTGAGTACTGATGACTGAATTCTAGACTTCAATAGGCACGAAAGGCCCTCTGCTGCTAGAACAAAGAGATAGGGAGAAATAGGATCTCCTTGGCGAATTCCTCTTGAAGGGTTAAAGCTTTCGAGGCATTCGCCATTGAAAAGCACCGAGAAAGATACGGTTGTGACCAAACGCATTACCATATTCACCCAAAGTTGATGGAACCCCAATTTTAGCATAACTGCTCACAGATAACTCCATTCAACTCTGTCATAAGCCTTCCTCATGTCAAGTTTTAGTGCACAAAACCTCTGATCCTGAGATTGTTTCTTTTTCATAAAATGCAAACATTCATAAGCTGCAATGATATCGTCTGTGATTAGCCGTCCCGGGACAAACGCCGACTGCTCCTCTGAGACAATATCCGGTAGCCATATCTTCAGTCTATTCGCCAAGACCTTTGAAGCGATCTTGTAGATCACATTGCACAAGCTGATCGGTCTAAACTGTCCCAACTCCTCTGGACTAGCCACCTTTGGGATCAGGACAATGAATGTGTTGTTGATGCTTGTTGGATCATCCTCTCCATGTAAGACCCTCAGCACCACTGAGGTTACTTCACCCCCACACAGCTCCCAGTGTCGTTGAAAAAAATGTGCAGGGAACCCATCCGGACCTGGAGCTTTCGTTGGAAACATTTGGAAAAGGGCTTCCTTAATTTCCAATTCCCTGAATGGTGCTAGCAGACTTACATTCATATCAGCTGTTACTTTTAGTGGGACTGTGTTCAAAACCTCATCCATATTTTCCGTACCTTCGGAAGCATACAGAGCTTTGTAAAAATCAGTAGTCAGGCTCGCCATCTCCCTGTCATCTTCTGTTATTTGCCCATCTGATTTTTTAAGCCTTACTATTCTGTTCTTTTTTCTTCTCCTGGTGGCACGTAGGTGGAAGAAACGGGTATTCTTGTCTCCTGCTCGGAGCCACTCAATCCTTGCTCTCTGTTTCCACATGAGTTCTTCCCTATGATGTAGCTCCACCACTCTTTCAACAATTTTGAGTTCTGCATGGGTGGGTCCCAAGCGATTGGGCTCGTTTCTCAGCTTCTCGAGTTCCCTCTCTAGCTTCAGTAGTTCCCTTCGGACACAGCCAAAGGTGGTTCCTTCCCAGCTCGTCAACGCCTTCGACAAGTTGTTCAATTTTTTCTGCAGCGCAGGTAGGGTTGTCGCATCGCCTTCCTGCTGCCATGCCTGTGAAAGCATGTTCGAGAAATCTTGGTGAGTCTCCCACATTACCTCATATTTGAAAAGCCCCCTTCAACGTTGTTGTGACCTTTTTCTGTGCCACTGCAGTATAAGGATATGGTCCGAGGTCGCCGCCGAAAGGTGACGAACCGTCGCTGCCGGAAACTTGTAGCTCCACTCTGGTGATGATAGTGCACGATCTAGACGTACCTGACAAAAGGTACCACCGGCCACCTTCTTCTCAAAGGTCCAGCTCTGCCCCTCATAACCTAAGTCATGGAGGCCACACACATCAGCCATCTCACGAAAGCCTGCGATCTGCGAAGGACTCCTATCCTGCACACCCACATGCTCTGATTGATGTAATACTTCATTGAAATCGCCAATAGATACCCAAGGTAAGTGCGACGACGACTTGATGAATTTAAGCACATCCCAAGTCTTATGTCTTTCACTCGTTTTTGCTTCCCCATACACACAGGTTAGTCTCCAAGGGTCATTATCTCCCTCAGTAACAATGGCATCAATATGATACTGTGAGTACGGTAAAAATTCTAGCTTTATTTCATTGTTCCAAAAAACACCTAGCCCACCACTACGGCCAGTACTGCTTACAGCAAAAGAATTATCAAAACCCAAAGACTTCTTCAACCCTTCCACCCGTGTTTTGTGAACTTGAGTCTCGAGAACACATAACACTGATGGGGCAAACCTCTTCGCGAGCTCGCGAAGTTCCTTAACTGTCGCAGCGTTGCCCAAACCGCGACAGTTCCAGCTCAAGGAACTCATTTCCCCTGGCGGCACTCCTCGAGGGAGTCCGCCTTACTTTTTGATGGTGAGGCCTTTGCTTCCAACTCTGTTTTCTTTCTCCTCTTCTGTTCACGTGGTGACACATATTCAGGCGGTAGTGGTGGAGTCCCCATGGGTGGTTCTGCCTTGCCCGTCTCTACGGTTAATTGCTTTACCACCTTAGATGACACATGACGCACCACACGCCGGTCCTCTGGCTTAGCAGGACTGCTCGCCGTATCATCCAGCTCGGCCTGCTTAGAGCCAGACAGGCTTGCCTCCTCCAGAGACCTCTTTCTAGAGTCACTGCTCTCCGCAGCTGTCGGACGCTTCTCTCTCCATTGGCCCCCTCTGGCAGTACCATGCAAACCCCCGCGCCGAGAACGTCCTCCCTTTGAGCCGCGTCCTCCGCGGTCGCTTGCGGCACCCCTAGCACTCCCAGGGTCAGGGTTAAAAGCTCTCACTCGAGGGGTACCCGAATGCCATGTCTCTCCTGTCGCAACCATCCATCCACCAAATTGCAGATCTCCCTCTAAATGCTCTCCCGTACCACATTCAAGGTGAGTGTGGCCCATCATCCTACAGAAAGAGCAGAAACGAGGTATCTTCTCATACTTCACCTGGAGTATGATGCTATCGCGTCCCTCTGGGGAGAGCGTCACAATTCTTGCTAAAGGTTTAGAAGCACCGAGCTTCACCCGTGCCCGGTAGAAATCACCATTGCCAGTAGCCACAGCCCTCATCTCTACGCTCTGCACCTCTCCAACCTTCGATGCCAACTGTGTTATGATTGCCTCTGTGCAAAACAGCTGCGGGACCCTATGGATTTGGATCCATGCAAGCACTCTGCTAGGCAAAGACGTCGGTACAGCAGTTGACCCATCAAACTCCTCTAACATCAGAGCACAACCACGAAAAATCCATGGTCCATCCTCCATAATGCGCTTCCACTCCCCCAGGCAAAACGCCTGTACCACGAACAGGTTTTTATCGATTTGCCGGAACGTGACCTCCCGTGCAGTATTCCAGGCAGCCCTCATCGTGGACATCAGCGATTGCTCGCTGAAATTTTTAACTGTCAGCAGCCTAGATGCCGCCATCCACTTCACCGCCGGCAAGCTCGCCGTCGCTTCCTTCGCCAGCACCACTCCTTCACGCTCCGTCTCGCTGAGGCGTAAACTCTGAAGGAGTTCGTTCACATCAGATCTCCACCAAGAAAACACCTAGATCACCAAAACCTTCCCCGGAGATATCGACGTCGTCCTGCCAAGGCCGGGAAGCCGAGCAAGTCAGCCCCGTAATCAGCCCGAGCAGGAAGGACGGGAGATCAGACGTGGGAATCGTTCTGTATCCCTTGTCGGCGAGAGTCGCCGCCAAGTCTCCAAACCCTAGAAAGCTAGGTCACGCCAGTATTTCCTGCGGTAATTGCTAGGGCTTCGCCTCCAGCCCGGCTAAACGAGAGGACGTACAACTGTTAGGCTGACTAAAATTAGACTGAACACTTTTGCTTTAGGCTTAAATACTGCATAGATTTTTATGGAACAAAAATGGACTAGGCCCATATCGGCCCTGGCTCCACCCATCTCCAGTTGTAAGGATATACTCTGTTACTGTTCTCAATAAACATGTCACTCTAGGATTTTTTTAAGACAGTCTATGGTATAGAAAATTGCTTCTAGAGTGGTGCACATTGGTAACGGACTGTACGAGCGTTGTTGGCATCCGTTACCAATAGCAGGATATTGTGCCTTCTTGGGATTTGAACCCAAGAACCAGTTGATTTGCGCGAGCCTCCCCTACCACTGCACCACACTATCAATTGTGGTTAGAAAAAGGATGCAACACTTTTATATAAACATTTGTCAATCTTTTTTAATTTTTACAGGCCACATCTTAAGTCCAATGGGTATGGTTTTTTATGGCCATCCCTTATATGCTCGTAGTTCAAGAAAAAATATTAGAAAAATAAAAAAAATATGTTCACCGTATTGGTTACAAACTGATAACAAACGTTGTTAAAATGTTCTCGGATAGGCATGCCTTATTCGTAACGGATGTTAATGACATCCGTTAATGTTATCAATTTTTGTAACGGACAACATATGCCCGTTACCAAAACCGCGTTATCTCCAGACATCCGTCACTTCATATAACATGTGGGCACACAAACATGTTACGTTGTTATTATTGCAAGGCCTTATACACACTATACACAAAATTACAGGCCGGTAATTAGGTTCTTGGCATCATACGCTCCTTCTTTTGTAACTCACCATTACTTTTCCTTTAGCCTCTAGAACTATCTTCTGCCAGCTCGTTTCAGGGAATGGAGACACCAATTCAAGCTCAAAGTTCCTTATCAAGCAGCTCCATATGGCCTTAAGTTGCATGTAAGCATAAGCCTCCCCAGGGCAGGCATGTCTTCCACTGCTAAACACAGTGTAAGAAAACTTGCCTCCAACTTTATCTTCCTCTCTAGCGGGCCGAAACCGGTCTGGGTCATACACATCAGGATTCTTGTAAATGTAAGGGATGTAGTTGTTGAATAATAGAGGGCTTACTATGGTGTTCCCTCTTGGGATCTCATACTCAATGCCATCTTTAGTCCGGACGACGAAATTCTTGCATACCATGCGAAGAAATACTGGTGTTGGAGGTTGCATCCGTAGAGCCTCCTTGATGCAACAGTGCAGGATGTCCATCTCTTGCAAGGCATTATAGTCTATGCGGTCCCCGTATTTTCTGATGATCTGCTCTTGCTCCTCCGTGGCAGCCTCCAACCACCTTTTATGACTCAGGAGGCATGCTCCGGTCCAAGTACTAGACGCGGAGCTAGTATGCTTCCCAGCAAAGATCAAGGACAGGATCATCCCAATCACTTCCTCTTCAGTTGTGGGGCGCCCGTCTTTATAATGTGAATCCACCAAGTTCTGCAATACATCCTCCTCAACTATCTTGGAACTCTTGCGTGATCTCACAATCTTAGTGAGCAATTCTGCGAGCTTGGTCCTTGCCCTGTTACGCCGATAGGTTGCAAGAGTTGGGGCATAAGGGAATAACACAGTGGTAAAGCTCGTGCTGTTATCGAAAAGTTCATCAAACAGTGTTAGGGCCTCTTCAAACATCATCTCCCGGACCTCCTTCCCAAGTAGGCAGCGGCCTGAGATCAGCATGAGTAACTGATTGAGCTCTTGTTTTAGATCAACCGTGCCCTGTGGTCCCCATTTTGCAAAGTAGTCCTACAGAAAATTCATGATCATAGTATTTAGAGAAAGGTTTTGTATTTTCTACCGTAACTCATAAAGAATGTTCTTCCAAAACTTACACTTTACTCAATGAAATCATTACTTGCTACTCCACCTGTAATACAAATTTTGCCACTCTTTTACATTATTCAAATATTTCTGCACTTCATCATATACGAATTGGCCAGACTGCATGAGTATATATATACTTGGCGTATGTTATCTTGTGTTTCCACTAATAAAACATTTTTTGGCTTCTCTGTTATTAGTTTCTGGCTCGTTTTGTTGTTATAGGGACCCATGTGGCAATTTTTTTAGTAGAGCCAATTAACTACTTACATTGAGTAGAATGGAATCCCCTGGAAGTCCGCTCTTTGTACTGTAACAAGTATTTAACGTTGACCTTGTCAAATATCATTTAAGCATACCCTAAAATTCATATTATCCATGTCAAATATCATTTAAGTATTACTTCTACACTCAACGTTAAAATATATCTCAATCTTACACCATAAACACTTCCCAAATAAAATAAAATAAAATAAATACCTAACCATTTTAATTTGAGAGCAATCTGTTCTGATTCATTAGAAGGGCCACCACGTTAACAATGAAATGGTCAACTGTTACATAACTAACTCGAACCTCTCAACTCGTTAGTATCATTTTATTTAATTTGCATTGCTAACAATTTAGGGGATTTAAAACTCGAATTCCAAGAGACGCTTATTTAAATGAGTTGGTGACTTGTTACACACTAACCTCCACTTCTTGAAGCATTGGAACAGCATGGGACTTCAACTTCGATGGTTTGAGTGCATCGATTTGGAAGCGCCCCTGCTCGCTTCGGGTGGCAGCATCTACACCGTAACCAACCTCTTTGCCAATCATGGGCACAGTAAACTCAAGAAACTTACCATGACTAATCTCTGAATCCAACCCTTGATAGAAATGACCTGATACCTCTGGGCCGATCAAAAAGGTTACCTTCAGTCCAAAGAAACTTATTGTGAACACACTCCCTAGCTTTTCATATTGATCCTGGATCATTGATCGGAAACCCTTTCTGAAACAGGTATTTAAAAGTCCAATTATAGAGACACCTTTCACCACCGGGGGAGGTGGTCTTGTAGTGCATACTGAATCACACTTTATTCTTGTTCTCACAGCCTTGATGATTACCGCAGTGACAAAAACAAGAGCTATAGCAACCCACATAGTAGCACCACTTGTCATAAACATGCTGCTGATATAACTAGCCGTCATATGAATACTGCAAATACATGGATATGAGTTGATTGAGAATTAGATCCATATATTACCAAAAGATACGCAGCTAAGAAATATACCATAGCTAAAATTGTTTCACTAAGGTTTATACTATTGAAATATTGAACAAGCAAGGAACAAATTAAAGCGAGTAGAATCCGACAAGGAGAGAGAGAGACAACGGAGGTGGTGAATGGTGAATCCTCGAGGCCGAGCACATATATGGCGGCCCTCAGCCTCGGGCGGGCCGGACGAGAAGTTTTGGGCATGGAAGATGTACATCTCCCTCACCCTCTCCATCCACAGATGGGAGAAATATCTAGTACTCGCTCCGTTCCAAAATACAGGTCATTTGACTTTTTTAACCACAAGTTTGACCGTTCGTCTTATTCAAAATTTGATGCAAATTATCATATTTTTTGTGGTGGCTTGCTTTATTGATATAAAATCTTTAAAATTGTCTTAAATTTGACAAATTAAAGCGAGTAGAATCCAACAAAGAGGGAGAGACAGTGGAGGTGGTGAATGGTGAAAAAGCCTCGAGGCCGAGCACATGGCGGCGGCCCTAAGCCTCGGGCAGGACGAGAAGTTTTGGGCATGGATGCTGTACATCTCCCTCACACCCTCTCCATCCACACAGATGGCAGAAAAATCTAGTAGGCGGTAACGGAGTTGCTTGTAACTTCCTCATGCGCGCAATCTTTTGTTGGTATAAATCTTAACAAGAAAATTTCAGTGGTATGTTCAGAACACCCAGATGACTCTATGTCAGTAGGACGACGACCAAAGACAAAATTAGCAGCACACACTGCAATTTCAGCGTCCAAAGGATGGCTAGTAAGAAAGCGGAAAAAAACAAGCTAAATCTATGACATGGGAGACGAAGTTGAGTGTTGGATCCTGCTAAAACTATATATGTCAGAGAACTCAAATGGATGTAGCATAACAATGTTACACAATGAAAAATAACAAAATTAAGTAACCAAATCCAGGTAGAGTCCATATATGTAGCAAAACAAAATTAGGTAACCAAATCCTCTGCAAAGAAGAATAGAGCTGAGCTTCGTACCTTCTGGTGCAAAAGATGTGATTCATCAACAATCTCTGAACTGAACTTATGAAGGCCATTATGAGCCCATCTCAACCCATATAAAGTACAAAGATTTTCTGGTCAATGAAGAAAGGATAGCTGGCGTTCCTAATTAACTAATAGCACGAGCTTATCATAGCCAGTAACTATAAAATAAGAAAAATATATTTCATATACACAAGACGGCAAAGAAAAACAAATTAATAATGCATTGGTTGGGTAATGTCACTACTGAGGAAGCATCAAGCATTATTACCCGTTAACTGCGACAATTCAGCAGAATGTGTTGCATCGAATCATAAAATAGGGATATAATAAAATGAAATATGTTTCTTAATGAATCATAAAATACGGACACAAAAGAACATTTTTAACTTAATAAAGTAGGGACGACCTTCACAACTGATAAATGCTATCTAGGTAGGATTTGGCTGGGATGACAAAGAAGCTTAGAATGTTGGCAAGACAACATGGGACTGGGAGGATACCTTGTTAAACTAAAGTGTGGAGAAGAAACACGTAAGTTTCTTGACGTACAGCAACAGCAATGCATCCAGTTGGGAGATGGAACTATATGGAAGGTGCTAACGCATCCAGTGCGGACTTTGACTGCATGGGCTCATAGCACAGCAAATTAAGGTGCTAACGCACGTCTAGGCAGCTTGGCTTGCCAACCGGTTGTCGTCCCAGGACAGGCCAGCTTGCCGTCAGGACGGAGCTTGCTTGCTGACCAGCTTGCCGTGATGAGGACGGAGCGACCAGCGCAGCCCATGTGTGGCAGGCCTAGCTGAGGTTAGATTGATGTCAAAAAATAAGGAAATATCCATCAGCAGATAGAAGAGAGAACTGCGCTGAGATTACACAAATAGGCTTATGCATTTACCGGTGTCAAATGCTCGATCATCACAAAGACATACGGAGTATATAAAAATAGAAGGGTGAGATTGTCATCAAATCAAAAGGTGTTTTGGCTGTTTATGTCGTTGGCGATGCACACTTATATTAGTAGTGCTGGTGCGAATCAGCCAAGTGCTACCTACTACTTTGGCTAATCAAATGGGGCACGAATAATACTATCGCATGCACTCAGGTAGCCGACAAGTTATGTGTGAGATGAAGTCGTCCTCTCCTATGTCTTTTTCGATAAGTCAAACAATTTTAAATTTAATCAAATTTATACAAAATAGTAATTAATAACATTTATGGTACAAAATAAGTATCAGTATATTTAACACGAAATATATCTTTATAGTAAATCTATTCGGAAATATATATGTTAATGACTTTTTTAATAAATCTGGTAAATTTAAAATTGTTTAACTTCTTCAAAAGTGAGGTTGCTTTTGTTATAATTAGAGAAACAATTTCACATTTTATACTATAATATGGCTGTAACTGTTTTTTCTCTAGAAGTTCTTTTGTGGAAATAAAAATAGATGGTAATATGATTAGTACTTGAGTAGAAGAAAATTTATTAAGTCCAAATTCTTTTGTTCTCAAAAAAATGCAGAGATCTTTAATATTAGTTCACCGTTGCAACGCACGGACATTCTACTAGTCTTGATAAAAATGACGATAGGTTTGAGGGAACGGAGGCTGTGTGGGAAGCAGTTTCCACTTCTTTTTTTTGTGATACTTAAGCAGTTTCCTCTTGTTGGTTTCCTCCTGTTCGGCGCCTGGGGGCCCAAAATACATGATGCTGTCACTACGGGAAACCGGGTATATGCCGAGTGTCCAGCCCTTTGCCGAGTGCATTCTGTCGGGCACTCGGCAAAGAAAGACTTTGCCGAGTGCCCTTGGCAAGGCACTCGGCATAGAGGGGACACTCGGCAAAGAGGTGTATTGCCGAGTGTCAGGCCAGCGACACTCGGCAAATCATAGCTTTGCCGAGTGTCAAGCCGGAGATATGATGCTGTGCTATGTGCTATGTTTTGTCTTTATTCATGATGTTGTGTTATGTTTTGTCTTTATTTGTTTCACAATTTTTACCATCCAGAAGCGCCCTTTTTTTGCAGTTTTTTTATTGGTTGAACTTGATTGGATTTTTTTCATAATTATTATTGCATTACATGGAGTATAAATATATTAGAAAAATGATTGAAGTGATGAAATATATGCTTGGACCTGAAGAATTAGTTTATGGTTGACCTTAAAATAGGAGCCATGACAAGCACCAAGGCACGGAAGCCAGGCGCTAATAGAGGTCGCTACGACGCTACTGCCAGTCATCGAGTCGCAAAGAATGGCAACGCCTGCAGCTGCAGCACAAAGTGATGAAAAAATTGTTCAGATCTCAACGGGCTCCTGCCGTAAGCAGAAGTGAATAGGCATTTTGGTCTGTCGTTGAACTTTGTCTATCAGTTTAATATATTTACAACGACAAGTGGTGTTCAATTAAAATTGTTCAATCCCTAAAAGCTGTTATTTCAACATTGATGCCCGTGTTCACTTGGGTGGTCTAAAAAACTAAGGTTAATTAGGATACGTTTGATAAGAGGGATGGGACGGTTCCATTTTATAGGGTGTTTGGTTGGAGGAACAAGGATGGAACCGTTCTCTGGAGAGGAATATTCCTCCTGTATGCGGGATGAGTTCGTCCACAGAAAAACGAGCGGACGATTCCGTCCTTCGCGAACGGCGTTAGGTTCCAAGCGTCAGAGAAGGTGTTGAGTGCTCCGCCCCCGTCGCTGGCACTGTCCACCAGGGCTCCTCCACTGCCTAGCCGGTGGCGCACGTCGTCTGTCGCCACTGCTCCCCGATCCCTCCATCTAGGTCCGCCGATGGTGGATCTGCCCCAGCAACCTCTGGCCCCTAGCCCCGGCCGCCAGTCGCGCGCTCAATACGGAGCTAGGGCTAGACAAAATGCTCGAAGCTCATTAGCTCACTCGGATCGCAGCCGGCTCGGCTCGACTCGGCTCGGCTCGTTGCATATTCCTAACGAGCCGAGCAAGAATTTTTGCTCGTTAGTATAACGAGCGAGTTCGAGCCGGCTCACGAGCTGCTCGCCAGCCAAACGAGCTAGAAGGTTTAATAGATTAATGAGTAAATTATTAATTTTATGTATACTATATACGTAGTTCTAGATAATGTTATGATTATATCCTAGTATTATAGTACAGTATGATAGAGTAGATTTTGAAGGTGTTAAGACCATATAAATACTATAATTTTTTATATTATATATATTATTATGGCAATTTTAAATTTAACCCTAGCTCGCGAGCTTAATGAGCCGAGCTGAGCCAAGATTTTTGCTCGTTTCCTTAACGAGCGGAGCTGAGCCGAGCTGGCTCGTTTAGCTAACGAGCTCGAACGAGCCGAGCTCGCTCGATATCCACCCCTATATGGAGCGCAGCGAGAGCGCTATAAACTTGACGTTTATTTGACCATAATTGATGCAGTTTCGTATTCAGGACGGACACATAGCACACTGCTCCGTCTATATATCACAACACTAATAAATATCGTCAGACGAGGTTTCACATGCTCAGTAGCTGTGATGTCCTGCTGATTTTCTGAAACACGCGGAGGCCTGGGTAAAAACTGAGATGGGCAGCGGCGGGAAAGCGCCACCTTTTGATTTCCAGTTGGTTTTGATGGAAGGCGACGGATTCAGCGCAGAGGCCCATTTGTACTGGAGTTCTTGTTTGGGCTTGCGCCGGGAAGTCTCTAGCCAACGGCAGCCCAAATAATGGCGGTTGCAAATGGCTTGCTTGGGCCACATCAATTTTGCAGTATTGACTCGATAGCTGGACCGGCCCAGAAAAGATTAGCGCCAATTAGTTCCTTCTAATAAAGGCCCAGAAAAGAGTACGTAAAGAATTTCCAAACATAAGCTATGGCCCAGTGCCACTTCCGTTTGAAAATTCTTGACTTTACTTATTTCATTCATTCATTTTTTCCATCATCGTCTGGATTCTCGAAGCGGCCCTCGTTTTAAAGTCTCTCATTGGTTGGAAAGAGTAAAGTGCTAACCTTTACCAGACGGAACTAAAGGAGGTCGAGGTCGATTAGATTTTTCTTTACAACTTTTTTTTTGCGAAATATTTTCTCCGTTCGGCTGGATGGTTTCCAGCCAGCCAGCAGTATTTTTCTTTCAGAAGAAACCAGCACCAGCCACCAGCCAGCAACTAACCAGCAGTGTTTTTCTCTCAGCAGAAATCAGCACCAGCCAACAGTGTTTTTCTCTCAGCAAAAACCAGCACCAACCACTAGCCACCATCCAAACGAACAGGGCCTTATCTTCCTACTTGAAACTATTTACCAAGTTCCACGGGATATGGCACGGACGGAGGATCTGAGTATGTACAGGCGGAGAGCGCGGTTTGGAACTGAAATCAAACCGAGCTGGGGTACAGCACAATACAGTGGAGTGGAGGGACGGAATACAATGGCGACAAACAGAGGAGCTAGCTAGTAGGAGAATTTGCTTGGCCTTCCCTTGCCCTGGCGAGCCGGATTTCTACTTTTCGCGCCTAGCGCACCTTTCGAATTAAATTCCAAGAGGACGACGCGCGGCCCACGAATTCTCGGAACCTGTGCGTGTGTTTGGTTGAGAGGACGACGTGGACGGGACAGGTCGATCCCTTTTTTCGTAGTGTTTGGCTGAGGGACGAGTGGGATGGATCCATCCCCAAAGGAGAATATTCCCACAATATGCGGGATGGAACCATCCGGCCAAAACGAGCGGACGGGGGCATCCCACATCGCCCCCGTCTGGCTCCGTCTCTCTCCCGTCCAAGGCCGCCGGCAAGGCCAGGGCAGTGGCGCGCGGCGGCGTCCCGCGAGCGCCGCGGCAGCGGCCGGCGCGTGCGGCTGGGAGGGCATGACGGCGGCAGGAGGACACGGGCGAGCGGCTGCGGGCGGCGGGAGGTGCGGCGGCGAGCAACGAGGCCGCGGGCGGCAGGGTCCGGCGGGAGGTGCTGGCGGCGGGGTCCGCGGCCGACGAGGCCAAGGGCGGCGGCGCGGTCGAGCTCGGCGCCGGCGTGGAGGAGCGGGCCGGGCGGCGGCGGTGGTCGAGCTCGGCGCCGGCGTGGAGGAGCGGGACAGGCGGCGCTGGCGGCGGGCGAGCTCGCGGGGAGGGGATGAAGGTGAACACGGGCGGGCGGCATAGTTGTGGATTAGAAAAAAAAAGGAAAAACAAATCGTTTTGCTGAGCATGACATGTGAGGCCCATTAACAGTATGTCTAACGGTGCTAAAGAGCCCTTCCATTCAATCCTTTCAATCCATTACACCAAACAAAAAACTCGTCCCTCGTAACCAAACACGAAACGGGACGATCTCATCATCCCTAAAAACAGGGACGGGACCATCCCATCCTACTTTGTCCCCGAACCAAACACACGCTGTCTCGCCCAGCAGCGGCCGCGTGCGTGTCCGGGTGGTGCGGGCCGGCCAGTTCCCGCGGCCCATCTCCGTCCGCTCAGTCATAATCACTCTACCGAGAGAGGGAAACACATTTAACTCTGCTGCAGTCCGCGCGAAGGAACGAACTAGCGGCGGATCGGGCGCGCGCGGGGGACTCGGTCTCCCTGGCCGCTGCACTGCACTGCACCGCGGGCCGCGACCGTGTCAGCTTCCGCGGATCCAGCCGTGACCGGAGCCTGGGGGGGCGTCCCCAACCCAACCCAATCCAACCCCGTCGCGCCCGCGCCCTCCGACCCAAACCCCGCGGAACTCCCCCACCCACCACGCCGCCCGCGCGCGCTTGCCATCTCGACCCGGCCGCCAGGCGCCAGCTAGCCCCGCCGCTCGGCTCGCCATTCCAAAAAAGGCATCGATACATCATCCAGGCGGGATTGGCCGCGCCCGCACCGAGACCCCCTCGCCTTCCTCACCCGCAGCGCCGCCGCCTCTCCCCACCACTCCCCTCCCCTCCCCCAACCGCGGCCCCCACACGCGCGCCGCCTGGCCCCGCGGATGCGCGCGCGCCCGCGGCGCCGCCGGCGGCTTCCACTGCCCCGCCCCTCTCTCCCGCCGCCATGGCAGAGGAAGGCCCGTCCGACGGCGACGACGACCCGTGCCCGCTCTGCGGCGGGGGCACGGCGCGCGTGACGCTCGCCAGGCCGCGCGGGACGGACGCGCTGGCGACCTCGGCCGCCCTGGTGGGCCCGGGCGGCGAGGCGGCGGCGCTGCGGGAGGCGCTGGCCTCGCAGCGGCGCAGGCTGGCGGACCTCCACGCGGAGCTGGAGGCGGAGCGCGGCGCCGCGGCGGGCGCCGCCAGCGAGGCCATGTCGATGATCCTGCGCCTGCAGCGGGACAAGTCGGAGGCCATGATGGAGGCCCGCCAGTACCGCCGCTACGCCGAGGAGCGGTTCGCGCACGACGCCGCCGAGGTGGCCGCGCTGCACGACGCGCTCGACCGCCGCGACGGCGCGGTCAGGTCGCTCGCCGCCAGGCTCAGGGCGTGCCAGGCGCGCCTCCTCCACCTCGGCTTCCCCTCGCCGGCCCCGTCCTCCTCCCTCCCCTCCTCCCCCACCGCCGCCGCGGGTGCGGCTCGCTGGGGCATCCTCCAGGACCACCACCCCTTCTCTGACGGCGACGGCGACGAGGACGACGACTACCGCTCCGTCCTGTGCCTCCCCGACCACCCGGCCGACGTCGGCACCCCGCGCACCCACCACCTGCTCAACAGAATGCCCAGCCCGGGCGCCGACAAGGGGGTCGTCCTCTTCGGCTCCCCATGCCGCGCCTCGCGCCACGCGCGCACGCTCTCCAGCGACAGCGTCCCCTACAGCTGCCGGATCGCGTTGGCCGACGAGTTCCCTCTCTTCTCGGATGTCCGGGACGCGCCGGGCGGGGAGGACGAGGAGGGCGACCGGGTGTACACGGTGGACGCGGTGCACGGAGTGCCGGTGATGGCGCCCGAGGACTGCTGCTACTTCGGGACGGGCGAGGAGGTGGAGATACAGAAGCTCAAGGCGAGGCTGCAGGCGCTGGAGGCGGACCGCGAGTCGATGCGGCACACCATCATGTC
Organism: Echinochloa phyllopogon; assembly: GCA_033239725.1. Lineage (NCBI taxonomy): Eukaryota > Viridiplantae > Streptophyta > Magnoliopsida > Poales > Poaceae > Echinochloa > Echinochloa phyllopogon. The sequence continues at coordinate 31,538,562 of BTCW01000008.1, read as the reverse complement.
CATGGGAGACGAGAAGGCGCAGGTCGTTCTGCTCAGGGAGATTGCTCAGCAGCTCTGCAAGGACGCGTCGCCGTTCCCTGCTGTTCCTCTGAAGGTGCAGCCAAGGCTGCAGCCAGTTGTCGTCGAACAGAGGAAGGTGGTGAAGAAGCAGGCTTCCTTCGTCAAGATCTTCATTGTGGCAGTGATCAAGGTAAATAAATGTACCATGTTCTGTTTGTTTATTGCTTGATTAATTATACCTAGTTGAGAAGTTGGACTCCTATTACAGTGCTTGCTTGGAGTAAGCCATGTGGAAACCATATAATTTAGTCATGCATTAAGGTAACGTAACATGCAGGACTCCAATTAATGAGTTATCCGGAACACGTTTTTGCTTGGTAAAATGTCAATTTAGTAGTGGGTGCCATTTTATAGTCCTCGGATTTGTGGTCACTTTCCCTATTTGAGTTTTTGGCAAGTAATTGTTCATAACAAAGTTGTCATTGTTGGAATTAAAATGGGCTGAACATGATTCATTATCATATTGAAATGTAGAAGTATATGCTTGGTATCCCCCTTTTTTTCCCATCTTATACACCTTGTTTTATGTGGCAAATAACCTGAAAATTAAGATTTGACACTATCTCCTAAAGGGTATTGATTAATAATTTTTCAGTGTCCATGATTCTCTTGGTGAACTTCACTTTTGTTAATACATTGTGTGGAAGCTCTTAAACTTTTGTCAGCGCCCCATGTGCAAATGCAGACCGTCACTGTATGTCCTCTGTTTAATAAAATCACAGTATGTGTCCACATTTATACCCAAATTCTCTGGGATAGTTGAAATGATAGTTATGTATCATGGGTTGCGAACTTGTGGCCCTTCATGTTATTAACAATCCTTTGTTTTGCTGGGATGGAAAACAACTTAGCTTTTGTGATTTGTGAACAGGAGTATATTTTCCTCAATAGAACTTACTGCTACGGATCCCACTAAAGCTATTGTACCAATATTTTTCTTTAATAAATGAAATCCCAAGGTTACATGAGCATGTCTTACTGCAACTTTGAATAATAAATTGTTATCCATTACCGTTGTAGATACTTCTACATAACTAAGTCTTTGTTTAATCCTTAAAGATGTGATGTGCTGCAGCAACAAAATTGTGCATCCTCCTCGTTTCACCTTTGTTTTCTTGCAAAGTCTTTTCTTGCGTATCTCTTACAAAGGGTCTTCCTCATTTCTTATGTCAATTTTCAATATTAGTAGATCACAAGTTACTCCTGTTTTGTTATATCTGATAGTTGCAATTTCATGGGTTTTGTCCTTTGTTGTGCACTCACCTGATAATTACCATTTTATAATGCATCATACCTGAACTAGAGTTCCTGGCCATGTGCCTTATCCTGTCACACTACCAAACAACAAAAGAAATGGCATATGGATGGATCTAGAACATGGAACCAGTTTTAAATTAGGTAACTCTATTTTATATCAACGCCATGTCTGCTACCAAATTGTTGGAAAGAATGTAAGACATCGTGACCATATGATTAATGATTATCAACGTGGTGGCTACCTGGACTGGCTCATAAGCATTAGTTCTGACCACACTATTAAATATTGACTATAATATATCGTAGTTATGGTTTCATTAGTGCTGTCTTGTACTGCTATGCAAATCGTGTTATGGATGTGTAATTTAGTTAATTTATAGGGTAAACTTTGGCACCGTTCCTATTACTTTTGCTTAACTTAGACTAGAGAGATTACCATGTTTAATTTACTCTGCATCATTTGAACTTTTGATTCTAGCAGGTCATGTTGTATATAATTTTTATTAATTTTTTGCTTCTTTTGTTTGACATCCAGTGGGTTGCATCTTTATTCTGCTGGCGAAGGAAATCAAATCGCATCAGGTGACTTATCTTGCTCCATTGGCTAATCCTTGGCTCTTACTTTTTCTACATTTCACCAATGCTGGGTATAAAATGGCAGGTACCCCATTGGCATGTGTGGGAGCAATGTCGGTCTGATGCTGGTATTGGACAGATTCCCCAAACAGAGGCAAAAGAAGATTCCTAAAAGGAAGCTAAGCGCTTCTCTTCTCTGATAATCTGGTTACAGGCAACTTAGGGAAGGATGAGCTGTGCCTTTGCACTTCTCTGGCCCGAATGAGCTACTTTCTGAACATAAAACTCGGTGGTTTTGTGAAAAGGCGATTGTTGTTGCATATCTTTCCACCCCTGATGATGCATTCTTTGGTTGACTTAGTTTTTTGGTGATCTAGTTAAAAATGTGAAGTATCCCCTTTTTGCGTTTATTCTTCTGTTTCTGCTCTGTTTACATATATTATTGATATTCCTTTTTTTGTGCTCTAGTGTTTTTATAACGCATTGTAAATAAGCACCAATCATTTTGAGCATTAACCATAGATATTTTTTGACACGGTGGTAGAGAGTTCCTTTTTTTCTCTTAATTGTTCTGTTTTACTCTCTTTTTGAGAAATTCATTCATGTTATTCTGTTTCAACACGATTGTGTTGTATTGTAAATAAATTTGAAACAGGATGGTGAATTTGGTGGGAAGTCTTATCTTTTTTTTAGTCACATGGGATCAATTTGGTGTAACGTCATGTTCATGGTATCTGGGAAGTTTTATATGTTTGTTCAGGTATCTGGGTTAAGTGTCGTCATGTACTCCCCGATTCAGTGCACCATGTACTCCCCGATTCTACTTAATTGAGTCTGTTTGTTTACTGCTTGATTAATTCTACTTAATTGAGTCTGTTTGTTTATTGCTTGATTAATTCTGCTTTAGTTGAAAAGTTATCGTATTGACAATGTAATGCTTGCTTGGACAAAGCCATGTGAATACTACATTATTTAGACATGCATTAAAGGTCACGTGATATGCAGGACTCCAATTAATGAGTTATCTGGAATGCATTATTGCTTGATAATATGTCAAGTCAGTAGTGGGTGATATTTTCTTTTGAATAAAATGCACCCCAGGTCCCTGAACTTATTCCGTTGTGTCAACCAGGTCTCTAAACTTTCAAAATGCGCATTAAGGTCCCCGAACTTGCTAATTGGTTCACTCGAGATCCAAACCACCACACTTCTTCCCTCCTCCCATGTTTCCCATTCCTCGGCGGTCTCATGACGCCAGCGCGGCGCCCTGGCGGTGATTGAGTCCAGGCTCCGGCATGCCGTGGACGGCGACGCGGGTGACGGCATCGCGGGCGGCGGGGCCGGTGCGGAGAGCTGGCGCCGGAGCAGCACGCCGGGGAGCGGCTCGGCGATGAATGTGCGGAGCGGGACGGAGGGCGGGGCGCCGCGCGCACCGACCGCCGGCCAGCAGATCCGCCGCCTTTCTCCACCACTCCCTCGTCTGCCTTGCCAGAAGCCTTACCACCAGCTCCTTTGCCTATTGCGCCCATGCGTGTGACGCCAAACCGCCCCCAACGCCGGGCCGTCATTGTCGCCACTTGAACCTCGTCATCGTCTCACGTCGTCAAAACTTCTTCCCCCGTGGTAAGCACACGAGTGAGCTCCCCTTGGGCTGCTGATGCTCGTGCGCGCGCATGCAGGACCAAGCCGCCGTGTGTGTGAGTTCACCTCCGTGTGTCGCCGCCGGCTGCAGCGCCGCCGCGAGGTGATAGAGGGAGGAGGTGAAGAACGGGGAAGAAGAGGGGCGCCGCAGGTGTTTTTTGAGAAGGCAAAGGTGTAGGTGTAGAGCCAAGTGGGGGAGGAGATGATCGGACGGCCGTGCCGCCGCCATGAACGCCGGCCGAGTCACCATGCTTGGGGGAATGGTGAGAAGGGAGGAGGAGGGAGAAGCGAGTGCCGGTCTTGTGTTCCGACACGAGGCGGAGCTCGAGGGCTATAGCCAAGTCGCCGTGCGTGTGAGCTCGAAGCGGAGCTCGAGGGTAGTGGCAGGCGGGTGTGGGCGGTCACGGACGCAAACAACGGCGGTTAGCGGCACGCGGGTGCGGGCGGGCGCGGCCCACGGGACGGCTGGAGGGCGTGGCCGGAGGGCGGGTGTGGAAGGCGAGACGGCATTTTACTCTTTTATATTCCCTGCATTTTTGGTCGCTTGTCCCTTTTTGGGTTTTTGGTAAGTAATTGTTCATAACCAAAGTTGTAATTGTTAAAACTGAAATAGTGAAATGGGATGCATTATTTTATTGAAATGTCAAAATATATGCTTGGTATCCCCCTTTACCCCATACCTTGTCTTATTTAAAAACCTGGAAATTAAGATTTGCCATTTTTTTCTAAAGAGATATTGCTTGATAATTTTTCAGTGTCCATGATTCTTGTGCTGAGGTTCACTTTTTTTAACACATTGTGTGAGGCTCTTAAAAACTATAGTGAGCGCCACATGTGGAAATGCAGATCATCGTTGTATTTCCTCTGTTCAATAAAATAACAGTATGTGCCCATATTTACACACAAATTCTTTGAAATTGTTGGAAAAGACAGTTATTTATGATGGGTTGTGAACTTGTGCTTATTCATGTTATTAACACTCCTTTAGTTTTGCCTTGCATAGAAAACAACTTAGCTTTTGTGAACATGACCATATTTTTCCTCAATTGAATTTACTCCAGGTCCCACCACAGCTGTTATACCAATATTTTCTTGATAGAAGAACCACATGAGCGTGTCTTCCTGCAACTTTTAATAAATCGTCAAATGTTCACTATGTTCATTCATTACCAAGGGAGCTGTTGGGACTCAACGCAATTCAGTTACTTCTACAATCTATATGACCGAGGCCTCTGTTTAATCCTTAGACATGTGATCTGCTGCAAAAACAGAATTGTGCGCCCTCCTCATTGTATCTTAGTTTTCTTGCAAAGTCTTTCTCGTGGATCTCTTAACAAAAGATCTTCCTCATTCCTTAGGCCAATTCTCAGTTTTAGGAGATTGCAGATTGCTCCTATTATGCTTTATCTGTTCGATGCAATTTCAACGGCTTGTCCTTTGTGGTGCACTCACCTGATACGCGCATCTAAACTGAGCTAGAGGTCCTGGCCATGTGCCTTATCCTACCACACTACCAAACAACAACAGAAATGGCACATGGATCGATCGAGAACATGGAATCAATTTTAAATTAGGTTCTTCTATACTATATCAATATGCCATCTGCCAAGTCTGCTACGGAATTGTTGGAAACAATGGAAGACATGTGACCTTACGGTTATCAACGTGGTGGCTACCAGGATTGGGTCATAGATGATGATGTGCTAAAACTTATTAGTTCTGACCACACTATTATTAATTGACCACAATATATTATAGTATTGGTTGTGCAAACTCTGTTATGGACGTGTCTTTGGCACGATACCTCTTACTTTTGCTGAACTTAACTAGGGGGATTACCAAATTTATTTCATATATTGCATCATCTGAATGCTTGCTTCTAGTAGATAATATATTACAGAATTTTTAATTGACTCTTTGCTTCTATTTTGTGACATCCAGTGGGTTGCATCTATGTTCTGCTGGCGAAGGAAATCAAACCTCAGCAGGTGAGTTACCAAATCTTGCTTCGTTTGCTAATCCATGGCTCTTACTTTTCTCACATTTCACCATTGTTGTCTATAAAATGGCAGGTTACCCCATCGGTATGTGTGGGAGCAATGTTGGTCTCATGCTAGTACTGGACATGTTCGCCAAACAGAGGCAAAAGAAGATTCCTAAAAGGAAGCTAAGCACCTCTATTCTCTGATAATCTGGCTACAAGCCTAGGGAAGGACAAGCGGGAAGCCTTTGCACTTCTTTGGCACGAATGAACTACTCTGAACATAAAGCTCACTGGTTTTGTGAAAAAGCGATCGTTGTTGCATATCTTTTGACCCCCTATCGATGCATTCTTTGGTTGATTGGGTTGTGGTGATCTAGTTAAATGTGTATATCCTGTTTTGCATTTATTCCTCCGGTAATGCTAATTCTAGGGTGTCCGTCTGCACAAAAATATCGGACGCCCCACCGGCCACCACCGCTAGCTTTCCTATTTCTTTCGCCCGTCCCCGTTCTGCGTCGTCAGTTTCCAAAAAAAATCTCGCAACCCGCATCTCCGTCGCGGATCCACGACGCCATCGCCGGTGCCGCTGCTCCCTGCTCCCGCCGCCACCGCCGCCACCCCTCCCCGCTCCTCCACGCGCCGGCGCCATCGCGGTTCTCCTCGTCGTCCGCTCCCCCGTGCCGCCGCCATCCTCTCCGCTGACACCACCAGCAGTGGAGCTCGTGCCGCCGGGCGTGGGGAAGACGAATACCGAGCTCACGCCGCCATGGATCCAGCGTCGCCGGCCCGAACCGGCCATGGATCTGCTGGAGCCGTCAATCCTCCGCGTCGAGTTCCTCTGCATCGACCTCCTCCTGCGCTTCGCCGTCCCTCCGCGTCGCCGCTGCCGCCGTCCTCCGTGTCGAGCGGCTTCCCTCGTCTCCTCGCCGCCGCTGACGTCCATTTTCTCCGCGGTCGCCGCTGCCCCCTCCTCCACGCGCCGCCGCCGCGCCGCTCCTTCGCGGCGGCCGTCGCTGCCCATCTCCTCCGCGGCCGCGGCCGCCACCGCGTGCTCCACTGCAGCCGAGGGACGGGCGAGCCGTGCTTTAGGCCAGGGCGTCCTTCCTCTTTCCTCGCGTGCATGTTGCGGCAATGTTGATTTTAGATTTTGGTGATGAAACTGTGTACATAGATGTTGCACTGGTTACAATGATTTTTTTCAATGTTGCAGCTGCATAATTTTGATGTTGCAATACCCTTGTCTTGATGTTGCAATGTTGCAGCTGCATAATTTTGATGTTGCAATAGCCTTGTCTTGATGTTGCATGAACTTTGACTGGATGTTTCATATGAAATTCGATTGGATGTTTCATGAAACATGCTCTGATGTTGCGGCGGGAATTTTTACTCAACTCCTGTAACAACTACATGATATTCGATATTCGATGGCGTGCATTTATGTACGTGTCTCCGATGTTGCAATCGATGACTTTTCATGTTGCAGATATTGTTCTATGATGTTGCATTTGTTATTTTTGAATGTTGCAAAAAATTTATATGTTGCATGCAACATTACATACATGTTGCGCTGGGATTTTTGCATGCTACAGTACCGTCCGATATTTTAACCGCCGTCGGATGTCCGGGCGCTAGTGCTACCCTTATTCCTCTATTCCTGCTCTCTTTACATATATTGTTGATATTCTTTTTTTGGGCTCTAGTAAGTGTTTTTAGAACGCGATGTAAATAAACACCAACCATTTTGAGCATTAGCAGTAGAGAGTTTTGACACGGTGGTAGAGTTCCATTTTTTTTCTCTTTCTAATTGTTCTGTTCTACCCTTATTTTAGAAACAAAATAATGTTATTCTGTTTCAACACTATTGTGTTGGATGGTAAATAAATCTCAAATAGAATGATGAATTTAGTGGGAAGTATTTATCTTTTTCAATCCACATGGGAGGCGCCGCCGGAGATTTTTTGTTGTAACGTCATATTTTATCACAAACTCTAATTTATATCAATTTGGTGTAACGTCATATTTTATCACAAACTCTAAATGGCTTAGATATTTACTTTTTCCGTTGCAAATTGTAGTTTGTTTTTATTTTTGTAGATATATGATTTTTGTTAGACAGCTAGATATAAATTATGTCTAGAATTCTAGATACATAGCAAAAATATATGGAATGATGAGATCCGAATAATTGGCTGGATCTGGATCGGTTTTGTTCTGGGCTTGATAGGCCGGGCGGCCTGGCCCAGACAATAGCCAGGACGAAATTAATTAATATTAATGATTTTCTTGCTTTAAAGTTTGGGCAATTTTTAAAAACAGGATCACTTGAGCAAAACTCCAGATTTTTATGTGGTGAGATTTTACGTGCAAGCTGTGTGATGTGGATTGGAACTATGTCCTTGCTTGAACGATCATGTACTGCATTTATAGATGGATTGGCGTGGTTAGATAAGTGCAACAAACAAAAATGAGTTCACGGAATTTATCTGATTTTGCTATATTTGTCTCCTTGATTGAGCACCGCCTGTGTGTTACGGGGATTTTCCTCAAGGTACTTTTGTTGGAGAACCGAACATTGGTTTGGTAGTCGTCGACTTATTCCAAGGCACTGAACATCTGATATCCTATTACATAGTATATCCTTTTTTTAACAAACAACACTCGACGATTGTGGATTGCGTTTCTGTTGATAAAGCGTATATATGTATTCTTCGTTCAAAACGGGTGGGCAGCAAAATTATCGGCATGAAAGGGAAGCAAAATTATGGTTCAAAACAAGAGAATGTATGTATTGCTCGTAGTTTCCATCTAATACCTGATAAAAGCAAATCTTGGTTTTTTTCTTCCCTTCCGATGGGCCTAGAAAAGAGGAACATGTCATGTATCTATAACAATTTTCTCAAGTAAATAAATAAATTGTGCTAAAAAGGTAAATAAATAAATTTGTATCAAAGTGAAATTTGCCTTATTAGGGACAGTGGGTTATCACGCGGAAATAGGGTTTTAGTAAATAACAAAAGTACAATCTACCCAATTAGTAAATAACAAGGTGGCAGCAAAATTGCCGGCATGAAAGGGAAGTCTGCTTAATACGGTAGGAAAGCTGAAATTGATAAACACAAACTTATCAGCAGTACAAACATATTATCTTACAGTTTTCTTTTACGGTTCATATTCTGTCTGGATTGGATTCATCTGTATAGTAATCGTAGGATCCAGCTAGATTGTAACATGACAAAGTAGGAACTCTTCTCTCCTACCTAATCAGGCTGCCATCAGAAAACAAGGGATATAGGGCCTGCTTGGTTTGTGGCCAAAATCTTGGCATGCCAAAACTTTGGCCAGCCAATTTTTTTTGCCATCATTTGGTTGCCTACCAAAACTTGTCAATATCTCACATTAAAATTGTCAAAGTGCAGGTAAGTTTTTGGCCTAAGTTTTGGCTTACCAAAACTTGGGCATGCCAAAATTTTGGTAGAAAACCAATCAGGCCCATAATCCATACGTCCATGCTGGCCCATAAGGCCCATAACAAATAACCAAAGCAGATGTTCAGCCAAGATTAAAAAAAACATCGCTGTCCTAAAAAAAAAATCGCTGCCGGACTGCCGGGCATCTCGCCGCCGGCCACCGCGCCTCGTGTCGCAGCTCACTCGTCGCCCGTCCACGACGTTGCCAGCGAGAATCCCACCAGCGCCGCCGCCGTCGCCGTCGCCGCCGTCGAGGATCCCAACCGTACTGCCGTCCAGAATCTCACCAGCGTCGCCGTCGAGGTTCCTAGCCGCGGCCACACTAAGCGCCGAAACTCCACAAGGAAGGTAACCTGCCAGTCTGCCACACCCAGCGGCCCAGGTGCTTCCATCGACACCATCGCAAGAGGAAGAGCAACCTTCTGCAGCAGGGCAACAACAGAAGTTCAGAAATTGAGTCGAAGAACATCAGATATTTTGTCACAGGTGTTGAATTGAGTTGTAAATTGATGTGAAAATGAGATTGTAACTCAATATCTAATGTATCTATCAATTTGAGATTGATTGTTGTTGTGTCCATTTGAGAATATGGTAATTGCAATTATGTCAATTCACTGTGATACAATTGAGTGAAACTTCAGTAAAGTAAAAATTCGGTATTGACAGTCTAGAACACACTAACCTTTGCTCCATGAGTATTACTTGCAAAATGACCAGAACTAAATATTTGGCTGCTTATTTGCAAACCCATAAAGTACTAAGAAGGCCACAATTATGCTTGCTTGCAAAATGGCAAAAGTGCAGTCCCATAATGCTCAGGCTGCAAAAGGGCAAAACATATATAGTTGAACTGACTTCACTGACTACAAAATGTCTGCTTACATATTTCACAAGTACTCAGTAAAAAGGTCATTTGTGAGTGGTCCCCGAAAATTAAATAAACAAGTTTGTTTAAAAAATATCATATGGAAACTTGTAAACTTGTAAAAATAACATGAGCAGGGGACTTATGAAAGCCCAGAGGAGAATATTAGACTAAAATCCATAACGTCACATAACATTAACAAGGTGGGTGGGTTGTATTACTTACGCATTTGAATCATGGTTTGCTTTGTTAGCCTCTTCTTCCATATCACACTCTTCTTCCATATCAGTACTTAAGAATGAAATTTCAATAGGCTGCTTCTTCCACGAGAAAAGAAAGGCTGAGCAAGTTCAAAGCAATCTGATGATGACACTTCAATTAGTTGCAGGGCTGTTCGCTAGGAAATATAGCATGAACGAAAAGGATTATTCAGACTTACGCATAAGATTCAAGGGATGTTCCTGGCGAGTTGATGTTCAGCTTTGCTGCTCCCGTCTTTTCGCGTCGACCTCGCGCCGTTTTTCGTTGTTGGCGTCGTTTCCTCTCGATCTCCCGCGTATTTTACCCTCCACCCTCTCTGCAAACGGGCCTTGGCAAGCAGGCTGCACATCATGCTTTGGGCCCAAATGAGAGCAACCCTCGCTCCTATATTCTGCCGTCAGATGCAGATTCAAGGGCGATGCAGCAACTACCTCTGTCTGAGGCAGCAGCAACTACTGCAGAGGAACACGGGGCTCATACTGAGCTACAGGTTGGAGTCACTGATAGGTGGATCTGATCCCACTCGTCAGTGTCCCAACTGCACTCTGCAGTACTGCGGACAATTTACTTCCGTGGGTGTATATAGGCCGGCGGTGGCTGCTGAGTACTGACTGAACTGCGCTGACCCGGTAATCATTTGTTTTCTTATAACAAATTCTAGTTGGGAAAAAGAACTTCTCAAAAAAAATGAAAAGAAACTAGGAATTAATCGATCAGCGAATACTTGGTTGCCCAATGCCCTTGTCAGATGATAATCTTTGCTTTGGTATATCTTGGTGGTTGGGATTTGGTGGAATCCAGACAAAATGCATTCCCTTCCCGGGTGGACCCGAGCCAAAAAAAAAGTGGGGGCTGCCAGGGAACCTGCCACCATCAGCAATTTAGGCCATGTTTAGTTTAAAAAGTTTTTCATCCGTCATGTCGAATCTAAATACACCTAATTAGAAGTATTAAATGTAGATTAATGTCAAACTCCTTTTATAACCTCAGGTAAAATCGCGAGACGAATCTAATTATGCCATGATTATACAATAGATTCGTCTCGCAATTTTCCGTCCATCCGTGTAATTTATAATCCATCTATGTCTAATACTCCTAATAGGTTTTGTAAATAATGTTGCCCAAAAAATTTTGTGGCAACTAAACAAGGTCTTATTTGATTCACTCAAATCTCTTTTGTTTTGTCTTTAGGATCACTTGGAATCTTGAATCTTGAGTGAAAGGTGGCTGTCCTTGTAACTTTATGATTTCCTGATCCGTTTTTTGTTGGTGCGGAATCATTCCGGGGTCACGTTCGCCCGGCCGAGGGGGCTTCGACGAGACGCCTCTGCAGTACTTGTGACCGTGGGCGATCATCCGGTCACTGGATGCTCCACTCAACAGCGCGGCGCACGCAAGCCACGAAACACACACACAGGTGACACTGGCTAGCTCAATGCATATCTGAAAGAAAAGACACGCTTGTGGAGGGCAAAACAGTGAAGCCAAAGCCTATCCTGGAAAACTGGAAAGCATAGGCCGTGGCGAGCGGACGCCTGTGCACCCTCGAGTCCTCCACCAACAGCGCGCTTGTGGTCCATCATAAACAAAAAAAAGCCAGCGCTTGTGGTCGGCCGTCGCTGGGAGCTAGCGGAGGAAAAAATCACCAGCACAAAGGACCGGGCATGCACGTAGCCAGTACACTACAACACGCCTGTACCAACTAGCATTGAGCCATCATAAAAGCACACAAAAAAATTGTCTATATATATGTAGACATTTTATATTGACAAGATATCTTGTCTTAAGAAATGTAATGACACTTTGTAAATGTACGTATTTGTATTGTATCGAAAACAAACGATAGAGGCACTTTATGCGAAATTTTTATCACATCTTTCAGAGATAAACACATTATTTGTGGCTTCTAAGAATGTCTTTAAAGATATAGAGGCATCATCAAAAGCTAATGTTTCTTTCAGTAGAACATTATATGGTGCCTTTATTCAATTACATTTGCATTTTGGTATGCCTTTTGAGATTCAGAGGCTATCTTTAAAGTAAGAAATGCACACAAGATATGTTGCAGTAATATGATTGTCATGAAAACACAGAATAAGATTCAACATTCTTTCATAGAAGAAATATATTACATTAAGAGTTCGCGCCACTGATTACTAATGGAAACTGTATTGGTAATCCTTCACATCAACAAAAGACACAAGTAAAAAAGATCTAAATGCTTGATATTTGTGGAGTCACAGTCTTGCATAATGCCGGCGCACCGTCATCCTGCAACATATTTTACTCTCAGGTAATAGTTCATATCTATCTATTTACTGTAAAACACATATTCAAATTTATGCACACCTGAATTCGATGTACGTGTAGAACTGACCTTAATTCTCTTAACCTGGAAATAAACAAGACGTTGTGAAATCTAATATTCAGATCTTAAATTGCTTTCGAACAAATAAACTTTCTGAAACCGAGTATACAATGCAACAGTCCAAACATACATGAGTAGAAGGCCAGGCAATACAATGGTCAATAGCGTCCTCAATGGTCTGAATGTTTCTATATGGTCGATGTAACCTTTCATTCCCATATACAGAAATATATTCAATGGTAACTCCATAGAACTCCTTGCTAAGCATATTTCTCCAACCACATATGTGCTGTCCCTCCCTGCTTACTAAACTTTCCTGAGCCACCACTAGGCCCTGAGTTGACGGACTAAAACAATAATTAAAATAATTAAAATATTTATGTCAAGTAAAATCACTCTGAGTTGACGGACTAGTGTATACAAAGATGACAATAATCCATTATGCGAAGAGATTACCGTGTTCAGTGCATTTTCTTTGTGCGGAGAGGAAGTGGCGAAGAATCGGACAAGTATGCAAAGAAAGAATCAGATGGCCGTGGTGCACAATAATTGCGCTGCAACACTGGAAATTAACTCGATCTGGTGTATGAAGTACGCCCTTTAAAATCAGAAAAATCAGAAGTCCAGATCGAGCTCCAACTGCAGACCCAACTAACCCTGGTCAGGTAGACACGTAACCAAGGTTAGTTAACTCCGGGGCGCCCTTTAAAAGCCCAGCCGGCGGGCTCGTCTCCACACCGCTTCTTCACTTGTTTCCTTCGGTTCCGCGCGCTTCCTCCGTTCCTCGGCGTACGTGCGCGTCTCTCTCCAATCCAATCCAACCCCCCCCCCCCCCCTGCAATTATCCTCACAGAGTCACAGACGATGCTCTCGAAGCGTCGTCAATGGCGGCCGTGAAGTATTGCTTCCTACCTGCTGCTAGGCTGCGCTAATGCTCTCGATCGGCTCTCTCTGTGCTTTGCAGGCCGGCAGCTGCCCCGAACGATCCCGAAAGATGGCGGCGGCGAACGGGCTCGCGAGGATCGAGACGCCGCAGGGGATGAACGGGGGGCCGGGGCGCAACGACGAAGGCGGAGCGCCGGTGCGTGCGCAAACCATCGAGGAGCTGCACTCGCTGCAGGTGAAGAAGCGGTCGGCGCCCACCACGCCCATCAAGGGCGCCGCCGCCGCCGCCTCGCCCTTCGCCGCCGCGCTCTCCGAGGAGGCGCGCCAGAACCAGCAGATGCAGTCCATCAGGTGAGTGCCATTTCTGATATGATCCCCGCCCTTGACAATACATGCATTGGTTTTGTTGAATTCTTCGATCGCTAATTAAAAGGACGGATCTTAATTAACAACAACAATGTCCAACACAACAACACGAATCCGTTTTCCCTTTTGGAGGAAAAATAATCCAAAATGACTGACGTTTGCGGGATGGAGCTGTGGCCTGTGTGTGAACGTACTCCGGAAGAAGAACAAAATATCGATCAGTTGCTTAGTGTGCAACAATTTTACTCATGTGTAGCTTTTCTACTAGCTTCCGCTATTGTTGGACTTCCAATACATATATTGAAACTGATATAAGTTGAAGCTAGCACAACTTAAAATTTATTTTGACATCATGTACGCACGACGCACCGCATACATATTTTTTTTGCGAGGTAAGAATATTTTTTTACCACAGGTGAACAGCTAGCTAGCGGTATATATATGTTTTAACTGTTGAACAGTTTTTCGATTAATTCGTTAAACTATATAAGTTATTAACTGTGCCCCTAAAATTCAAACCAAAGATAATGTCCGAAATATATGGTGGTGTACGTGCTGGATCAACCGATCGATGTGGAAAAGGTGGGGGAGCAGATAGAAAAGGATCGATCAGCATCAGCCGATGTCGTACGTGGTGCGGTGGTTCGCACGTAACCTGACGTAACATCGTCGTCGCCGTCGGCCGCAAAACAAATAAACTTTCTCCTGCAGGATTATCTTGGAGCCTATCCTATCTAGTTGTGTGTTTGCCTAGGCCTTGTTTCGTGCTAGCTGAAAGTGAGCGTTATAAGTAACATGCTGCTGCTGTGTGCGTGCGACGATAATGATCTACAGTACTAGCATGCATGCAGCTAATGATCGATATATGCTTTGAGTGATCAAATTAATTAAACTAATTAGCGGCATGGTATATATGTGATGGATGATGATGCAGCGCGTCGTTGGCGTCCCTGGCACGTGAAACGGGCCCCAAGCTCGTCAAGGGCGCCACCGTCCCGGCGCCGCCGCAGAGCAAGATCCACCAGCACCAGGTCCCCGCCGCCTCCGCCTTCGCCAACAGCGACAGCTCCCTCAAGTTCACCCATGTCCTCTACAACCTCTCCCCGGCCGGTACGTCGTCTCGATTGTCTTTTCATGATCAATCTTGTTCACAAACAGCAGGATCAAGGTGAGAAATTAAACTAAACAAAACCTAAAACGATGGAACAGAGCTGTACGAGCAGGGGATCAAGTGCAACCGGGGTTCGTTCATCACGTCGACCGGCGCGCTGGCGACGCTGTCCGGCGCCAAGACCGGGCGGGCGCCCAAGGACAAGCGCGTCGTCAAGGACGAGGGCACCGCGCAGGAGCTCTGGTGGGGCAAGTGAGTACCTACAGTTTCTTTCTTCTTGCTAGCTCCAGTGACCATCGATCGCCAACCTCTGATCTGTTTCCATCTGCATGTATACATGCTTCGCGGCTGAGCAGCAACAACAACTAACATCGATCTCGCATGTACAGGGGCTCGCCCAACATCGAGATGGACGAGCACTCGTTTCTGGAGAACCGGGAGCGCGCCGTGGACTACCTCAACTCCCTGGACAAGGTGTTCGTCAACGACCAGTTCCTCAACTGGGACCCCGAGAACCGCATCAAGGTCCGCATCATCACCGCCAGGGCCTACCACTCTCTCTTCATGCACAACATGTAAGCTACTCCCTCCGAGGTCGTTTGACTTTTTTTTTACCACAAGTTTGACCGTTCGTCTTATTAAATTTTTTTTACGTATACTGGCAGGTGCATCCGGCCCACGGACGAGGAGCTGCAGAACTTCGGCACGCCGGACTTCACCATCTACAACGCCGGGCAGTTCCCCTGCAACCGCTACACCAACTACATGACGTCGTCGACGAGCATAAACATCAACCTGGCCAGGAGGGAGATGGTGATCCTGGGCACGCAGTACGCCGGGGAGATGAAGAAGGGCCTCTTCGGCCTCATGCACTACCTCATGCCCAAGCGCGGCATCCTCTCGCTGCATTCGGGATGCAACATGGGCAAGGACGGTGACGTCGCCCTCTTCTTTGGGCTCTCAGGTCACCTGCCCAAACCGCATCTGATCGACATTTCGCTAGCGTCACTGGCCTGTATGGATGGTATTTGCTGATTTTGGAATCGATGGATCAGGTACGGGGAAGACGACGCTGTCCACGGACCCCAACAGGTTTCTGATCGGTGACGACGAGCACTGCTGGAGCGACAATGGCGTCTCCAACATCGAGGGTGGTTGCTACGCCAAGTGCATTGACCTGTCCCGGGAGAAAGAGCCTGACATCTGGAACGCCATCAAGTTTGGAACTGGTACGTACTTCCCGGCCTCAACTTTCGATTTCGAAAATCTTTGCTATCGATCACAATGCAAGTGAATGTCTTTGCTGATCGAATGGCCTAATTCACTGAATGAAGTGCTGGAGAACGTCGTCTTCGATGAGCGCACGCGTGAAGTTGACTACACCGACAAATCTGTCACCGGTACGTAAATTAACATCGATAGATCCCCAAAACACACACAGTTTTGAACACAACAGACGATCACATTGTCGTCAATTAATGCTGATCGATGATTAATTTTTACTGCATGGAATGCATGCAGAGAACACCCGTGCCGCTTACCCGATCGAGTACATCCCGAACGCCAAGATCCCCTGCGTGGGGCCGCACCCCAAGAACGTGATCCTGCTGGCGTGCGACGCCTTCGGCGTGCTCCCGCCCGTCAGCAAGCTCAACCTGGCGCAGACCATGTACCACTTCATCAGCGGCTACACCGCGCTGGTCGCCGGCACGGTGGACGGCATCAAGGAGCCCACGGCCACCTTCTCCGCCTGCTTCGGCTCCGCCTTCATCATGTTCCACCCCACCAGGTACGCCGCCATACGGCTATATGTATCAATCGATACAGAGGTTGGAATATTAATACATATTCTTTTTTTTTTAAAAAAAAGGTACGCCGCCATGCTCGCCGAGAAGATGCAGAAGTTCGGCGCCACCGGATGGCTCGTCAACACCGGATGGTCCGGCGGCCGCTACGGTGTGGGCAACAGGATCAAGCTGCCCTACACCCGGAAGATCATCGACGCCATCCACTCCGGCGAGCTCCTCAACGCCAAGTACAAGAAGACGGAGATCTTTGGGCTGGAGATCCCCACCGAGGTCGACGGCGTGCCGTCGGAAATCCTCGACCCCATCAACACCGTAAGCTGGCTAGCCCTGTCGATCGTCACTGACCATCATTGTAGTCATCTTGATGAACTGCAATTTTTTGAACTTGACGAATGGTATGCGCATGCAGTGGACGGACAAGGCCGCGTACAAGGAGACGCTCCTGACGCTTGCTGGGCTCTTCAAGAAAAACTTCGAGGTGTTCGCCAACTACAAGATCGGGGACGACAGCAGCCTCACCGACGAGATCCTCGCAGCAGGTCCCGATTTCTGATCGATGATCCGGAACGGCGAGGTCGGCGATGGATCGGAGCTCTGGCTCAAAATATAACGGTGGTGCGTGCGTGCGTGCGTGCGTGTGTTACAATGATCGATGATGACGAAAACAAGTGTACGTTGGATTGATGCGCATGCCAACGTAATTAAAACTCCGATCCGTAGTAGACTAGCTCGATCTGTTGTTATCATGTGTATGATGGATGTATGTGTGTGGTGTTGTTACCTGTAAGGTTTGTGTGCGGTCTGGTGGTGCAAGTCTCTACGTAGTACTTGCATCTTGCCCCGGCCGTGTACTCTCTTCAGCTTCAAGAATTTGAATAAGCATAATTATTTTTTATAAAAATATAAGTATCAGAATTTCGTGAATAAATATGAACCTAGCACACACATCTAACCAAAATTATTTGTATTTTTTTTAAGACGTGCATAACATGTTTTTCATTAAGCCGAAAAGAAAGTTACAACGAAGCAACTTCAAAAGAGGATCAATGTGATGCAAGCACTACATATACGACATGCAGAGAGTTGTTAAGACCTGGGAGATTTTCTGCAATGTCTGAGACGGACACGCCTAGAATACACGACTCTCTGAATGCTTTGCGTTTTTGGAATAAATACGGGGGCACGTACCTCTTCTAGTAGAGAGATAAACGGGGTAGCGTTGGATTCTGCTAAAACTACTTGAGAAAAGCAGCTTTCATCAAATTAAAATGGGTGTAGCAGAATCATGTTGTTACATAATGAAAAAGACAATTCTAGGAAACAAGGACGATGATGGATCCAATCCAGGTAGAACTCAACCCAAAGCGGGCCCGGCCCCATGCTGCTGGCTGGCCATTCACCAACGAGAAATTTCAATCTCAATTTGCACACCTTTTCTATATTTGACATCCAATTTGCGGACCTCTTAATATTTGATATTGAACATGCAAATTCTTTGGTTGCGGGGGTTTCTCTCCCCTTTTCCTCTTTTCCGAGCGAGGCAGCACATAGAGGCAGGCAGTACGAATAATGCAAAGAAGCTAAGCAAGCATGGATGCATGCCCCCTGCGTTAAGGAAGTCCAGAAGGTTGCTGGACGACATCCATCGTTGTAAAAAAAAAGCCTTTCCCCGAACTAGTCACCACTTAAATTTTGGTCTAAGTCCGTGCAGCGCCGCTCGCCGGAGTCTACTTCAACTGATGTCCGCTTCACTTGCCACTCACCAGCCAGCAGTATTTTTCTTTCCGTATAAATCAGCACCAGCCATCAGTCAGCCAACAATATTTTTCTCTCATCACAAATCAGCACCAGCCACCAGCCTCTAGCCAAACGAACAGACCTAAGACTCAACTCTGTACGATATATTCCTGACAAAAAATAATCGAAAAATCAAACTAGTCATCAAACTGGTGAGCTAGGTCATCGGCTAGGTCCAACTAGTGGGTTGACCGGTTGAACTGCAGTTTGATAATTAATTACACCCTCCGTTTCAGAATAAGTGTCACTTTCTTTTGACCAAAGTCAGCAGGGGAAGCCCCTACCTATTCTTTATAATGTTTATTCAAACACAGCCAATTCGCTCCCACAAATAGTCAAACCTGGGTCTGCTGGTTGCTACTCAAGTGCTCTAACTATTAGGCTAGAGACCCTTTCATAATAAGTGTCACTTTCGCTTCACGAAAAACAACTTTGACTAAATATATAAAAAATATTAATATTTGTGGTACAAAATTAATATCATTAGATAGATATTTGAATCTAGTTTTTATTAAATTTATTTGAAAACATTAATGTTGCATGTTTTTTCTACAAGCCCAGTCAAACTTGTGGCGCGAAAACTAAAAGCGCCTCTCTGCTAGAGATTTTTAGAGACAGAGGAAATACATGATATATGCACTCTTCGTCTCACAAACAGAACCCTGTCGAGTTGGTCACTGGAGACCAGGGTTCTATTCCCATATCTGCATCTTTTCTACACAATTCTGTTGAGTTTTACACTTTTGGCCATCAGCTTATCAATTGGGCCAACTTTCAGCCCAGTAGAATAGTATCCTTGACATGATCGGTTCAACAAAACCGTACAGGTCCATTGGTTTGTGCAAAAACCGGCCAATTTGTTCGGTTCATACCAATTCAAATGTTGGTCTGACCTTTTAGGTGAACCAAACCACTAAACTCGCTAATTCACGATTTTCCAGTCCAACAGGTGAACCGGGTCGGTTTTTTATTCTATGGATTTGATGAAGGATCAAAACCGGACATAACCAACTCTCCATTGCACTATTGGTGTTCTTGTCCAAAGGACATACACAGAACACCTAGCTAACAATAAAATCCCCGAGTCCCGACTCCCGACTACCCTGCCTGCCCCTGAATGTGCCGAGGCTTCAACTGGAATATTAGTGCTTTTTTCCCTCTGAAAATATAAAAAACACACTAATGTGTGTGCAAGTTTTTTTTCCCTTTTTGCATGGTTCATCTATTTTTCTCTCTATAGTTACCTTTCATGTAACTCATAGATATGTTACTGAAATAATTACGTATATATGCAGCGAAAGTCAACATGGTTTCTCATCCAGAAAACTGCAGCATCTAATTCACCTGTATATGTTAAGTTAGCACGGGACTTTGCTACCCTTCTCCCTTCTTTTGCACGGTCCAACGAGGCCGAGGCAGCACATAGAGGCAGGCAGTACCAACATAATGCAAAGAAGCTAAGCAAGCATGGATGCATGCATATCATGCCCCCTGCGTTAAGGAAGTCTAGAAAGTTGCTGGACGACATCCATCGTACGTTGTAAAAAAAAGGCCTTTCCCCTTTCCTTTCTTTCAACGTACTCGTGTCGTCCACCTTTCCCCTAGCTCTATTTTTTCACCTCGATCTCTCTCTCTTTGCGGCATTCTTCTCAAGCAATCAAGACGCGAGCAGTGGATGCAAACTCCGTCAAGCCATTATATTACCGAGCTGATATATAAGTAGGTGACATTCGAGAGCTAAGCTAGCTGCAGGCACGGGAGGATGGACAGCAAGGCCGGGGACAGCCACGCTCATGAGAAGCAGCCCACTGATGAGAATCTACGTGCAGATGCGGCTGCAGGCGAGGAGCCGCCGGTCAAGCCCTCCGGAGGGCAATGGCGGCGTGCCGGCGGCGGCGATGGCGAGCAGCAGGGCCAGGAGACGACGACGACGGAGTACCCACAGCGGCCCTGGGAGCCCGACTGCTCCTACTACCTCAAGTTCGGTAGGTGCGGGTACGGGACGACCTGCATCTTCAACCATCCTCTCAAGCCCTCATCCGGAGGGCAATGGCGGCGTGCCGGCGGCGATGGCGAGCAGCAGGGCCAGGAGACGACGACGACGGAGTACCCGCAGCGGCCCTGGGTGCCCGACTGCTCCTGCTACCTCAAGTTCGGCAGGTGCCGGTACGGGATGAGATGCATGTTCAACCATCCTCCTCCCTGCAAGCTTGTGGTACGAGTTCACCGAGGAATGATCGATGATGGATCAATTCTGCATATTCAGCTAGCTTCTGTCCATTGTTTGTTTGTTTATTTTCATAATATGGATGTGATTCGGTCGGTAATAACGTTTCTATACTCTTTTTCCTTTTTCCTTTTTTTAATGATGGAAACATCCGGTCTCTATATGCACATGTGGATATATACGGTCAAAATACTCTTTTTCCTGTCTTTTTCTAGAACTAGAAGCTTTTCAGACTTTTCCAGACAAAATAAATAAATATTCCCATTCCTTACCTTTACAGATGGGCACTACATTATTATATACTATTTCGTATTGTCTTGAGAATTCTGATTTTTAACACGAAATATTTCTCAGTGTTCTCCAGCGGGAGTATGCAAGTGCAACCACCACCAAGTAGTTGAGCAAGTAAAGCTGAACTCCCTTGGCCTTCCACTTCGTCCGGTAAGCATTAATTTAATTTCTGCCTCATCCAGTTACATGATTTCCTTCACCACTGAAATTTGGACAGGTTAATCATTGAATAAGACTTTATCCAAAAAAATAACCGTTGAATAAGAATTGCTTCATTCTGGTTCATTTCCTGCTGGTATTTAATAATTATATATATGCCGTACGTGCATGCAGGGGGCAGGGTTGTGTTCCTACTATATGCATAAGGGGATATGCAAATTCGGCACCAACTGCAAGTTTCACCACCCAGATCGCTCCAAATCAGACCAAGCAGGGTCCTCCCAACACAACTTTTTCTCAAGGCTAGGAGACATTATCACACCAGACCCGGATCTTTCCAGTCCCCTTGGACCACCTCCCCTGGAACTCCCCACGCCATTTCTACTCCGGCATTCCTCCAAGGAACCACCAGTTCAGGTCTATCCTTGTCCAGAACAGAGTGGGGGGTCTCAGCAGGTAAGACTGAGTAACAGACATTTGCTAGGCTGCCTGTTGGCATCCAACTGCATGCAGCATGGTGCCAAAGGGGGTGGGGTGGTCTGGTCTTTTGCTCTGTTTCTGGGCTTTCCAATCAAATCTGTCAGCAGGAATTGAGTAACTGAAAATTATGGTTTCCGTACCTCTGCTGTGCTGACTTGGGCCGTAATCCGCTGCAGCTTGGAGATTCGCATTTTGAGCCTGCTAAGCCAGCCCGTTACCGTTACACAAGGGATCAACTCCTTCAGCTGCGCGAGGTACTGTTCTACGCTACATATATCTGACCACAGTTTATATGGCTGCTTATTTCGTTGTATGAAATCAATTCCTGCAAGCGATATTTTTTTTTACGAAACGCGGTACGCATACTTGACTCTATAAATACACGCACGCAACTCTACCCTTATAAGACCTTCGAGATGCTGAGCTGGTAGATCGTCTACCACTGAAAGAATATCGCCTGTTAAATCCTATATAAATCTAGAAAAAAAATACAAGCATAAGTGCCGAGTCGAGAACTCAAACCTGACGAGAAGATTCTAACATAAGAAATCTTACTAATACCTTCGCTTCCACGTAGAGACGTATTTTTCATAGCATATCTTGTAGAATTCATTCTTCAAGTTTCCCTTAATTTTGTGAGCGTGATGGGAGGGGCTGCCCCTTTAAACTGCAATAATGCAGAAAAATTGAAGAAAAAAAATTGAGCTGGGCATTTTACGTATGCACACCACACCGTACATACTCATTCCCCAGCAATCTTATCACTAAAAGATGATTGATATTTTTCTACAGTTCTTATATGAATAATTTAATTGCCTTTTATCATTTTTTTCATAAGTGTCAGACAGTTTTCTTTATACAACTTGTAACTTTCCCATTCTCCACCACACCATTTCTATACGCATTTTCAGAGGAGCAACATGATACTTGATTTTCCTTTACAAGATGGCCATCAAAGATTAGCAAAGCATCAGACAAAAGGTCAAAAGTGTTGATTTAGGACATCCCAGACCTTATGGATTTAGGAAAAATTGAGCCGCCATGGGCAAACTGTCCTAATGTCACTACTAATCCCCTACCCACTCATGCTTTACTTCCTCCTACCAATATAAACATCCTAACAGGTTACCAAATCACCAACAAAGGAATTGACAACAAACTCGTTGCCAACAAATATAATAAAAATTATTGGTCACTTGCGAACAAACCGTTGCAAAATTAATCACTTAAGAGATCCAACTGCAAGTGATGCGATTAGCACGAGTAATTATTTGGAGAACTAAGTCCCGGAACGAAATCTTGATCAAACTCATCAAGAGGTTTCTAATAACTGAACTGAACACATCTAATATGCCGTGCCTCAGTTCAGCCTGATATGTTTATATCGGGCTTATTGGCATGGGCATGGATTCAGTTCTATGTGTGTACGGCAACAATGAATTCGAAGTGGTGCTGCACGCGTGTTACCAGCCAGCAGTCCTTGACAAAGTTTTGAATGATCCCGAGATTTCCTAGCTACCAATTACCATCACAGCTTGTTTGGTTGGGAATTGCTAGTGGGAGGAAATGGGAACTTAGAGGTGAGAGTTGAGATCGAAATCTCTTGTTTGTTTGGTGGCAATGGGAATTTGGTGGGATGAGCATTGTGAGTTTAGGGAACCAACTCCCACCAGTGACTTACTTTAAAGGGAAAATTGATACATCATAACAGTTCTCCTAACTTATGATGCAATTTCTCATTCCCAAGCCCATGAACTCCATGCCCCTGAAAGGTGAAGCGTGATGTGTTCCTATTCTATTAGTAATTGTTACAATTGTGTATTTATTTCAAAACATTTCTGCAATTCATTGCTTTATTGTTCTTTTTTTACATGTTTACACAAGAAGGCCCAGCAGATTGTTGATGTATCTAAGGACATATTCGAACTCAAGCAATGCGTTGATATGGAACTTCATGATGATGATCATAGCTGGGCTCACAATGTCTCGAATGTGAGATCTTACCTTTTTCAGAGGACATCTTATCATTTTTTGTATATAATTTTAATGTGTCATCAGGTGTTATATATCATATTTGATCATTCCAGTGTTTCTATATATTATAATAGTTTTCATGATTGTTAGGTAAATACTCGGTCATACCATCGATATGATTTGGCAGACAGCCGTGAATGGCGTCCACGGTCATCTGTACAAACTCCTGCAGTTGCTAGAGAAGAGAAGTATTCGGACAACATTCATGAATCAAAAGAGTCGTATGGTTCAGGTGGGAAGCAAGAGCAATTCTGGGAGCGTGACCAATTATGTTGTTTCAAGTTTGACTCCAAAGCTCAGGTATATTGTTAGAGAATTGAGTACACATGTGTGTAGTTTCACGCGAGGGGGGTTTTTATGCCAATTTTGGTGTTTGTCCATAACAGAGTGGGTACCACAAGTCCGAAAATTCCTGACAGCTACAAACCGACAGGAAAGCCTAAAAAACGTCAGGCAAAAACGATTAGGAATCTGCCGACATGAGTGGATAGTCAAGAAAGATGAGTTTCTCCTGACAATTGGCCGATAGGAATGATTTCTGGACAGCAGTTCCTGACGGTAACTGTTTGACTAGCCAAAGGTACATCATGTCGCTTAAACCGTCATGGAACACTGTTAGGAGTGACCACCGTCAAGTACTATTGGTTCTCTCCTGACGGATCGTTGACGGGAGAAAGAAGTCGACCCCGATAGGAATAATGATTCACACTAGTTGTGTATTTAGCAACTCCAGGAGACTCTGTGATCCAGGAGCGGATCTAGCCCATATCATCGGGGTCAGCTGACAGCTGACCCCGACGAAATTCTATAATTTGTTGACTATTTACTGTTTATTATTAGTTAAGTACGCTTTGACCCCGTCATTTGAGAGAGCTGACCCCGGTGACCTCTTGGACTGGATTCGCCCCTGCTGTGATCTGAGCTGGATAAAAAAAGAAAACGGAGACAAAAAAAAAACGGATCCAAGAGATTCGGCAGTGAGGTCATCTTCTGTCCTGGCTCGCTATACCCCAGCCTCCCCTCGACATATTTGCCTAGCGCAGTGCACTCGCTATTGCAGGGGTTTTTTCTTTTTTTTATTGCGGCGGTGGCGGTATCTATACGAGTCGGGCGGTAGCAAAAATGATCAGCCACATGGTGTTTTCCTTTTTTGATGGGGCCAAATAATGGTTTTGAATATAGATAATTCAGTTTTGGAGGGTCTTTTGGTTTACTCCATCGTTTAGGATGTTGTATATTATTTTAGAGTCCTTGTAAAATTCTAAATTTAGCTAGAATTATACATAGCCTCTTGGAGTTGCTCTAATATATATCACAAATACAAATTCCTTTCTCCAACGCATTTGTCGTGTTTACCATTACAATTTTTCCAGGCATAAACTCTTTTTTTCTACAGCATTACTAAGCCATGTTATTGTTACATTTTTCCCAGGTAATTGTAGATTGTGAAAAGTTTCCATTTGCAGCACATGAGAATGAACATTTCTCAAATACAATAATTGAGGATAGGCAGGAGTCAAGTTCAAGTGCACCTGAAATTAGTTTGGTTGTCAATACAACTGCGAGCAAGCAATGTTTCTGTGATGCAAGCAATATCGGTAAAATTTATAAGGAGGTTCAAAACAAATGTGACCAGGAATTATTAAGAAAATCTTTTACAGAAGAATCAAGTTCAGCGGAGTCTAAGAAAAAATACATGCATGAAGAATTTAGTCATCAGGTTGAGTTAAGTGAGTTTGTGTTCCCAAGCAATTCTATGGCATCCCTGCAAATCGATCAAGTACGATGCAGCTTTTCTGAGATTTTGGAGTTAATATGTAGATGCTGGAGCTGTGGAAGGCATGGATGAACATTTCTAATATATGTTTGACCGGAATGTAGGCTAATGTTTCTTAAATATACTCCTTGAGGAGCACTTTGGGTGACTTCAAAGGATATGTACTCTTAAAAGAACATCTTGAGACCATTAAGAAGTGATGTACTAATGCAGTGCTACTTAATGTATTTACTTTGCTACTTTATTACGCACCTTCCTAGCTCACCTTTGTGACATTGTTTGTACATGGAGCCCTTTGATCATCGAGATAGATTGACGAAGTCATAGCCATTGACCTCTCGTTGTCGATGGTTTGCGTAATTTATTAGTTTACCGTGGAAATAAATAAAGTAAAAATAGAAACATCTGCTTGTCCAAATTGATAACGGGCTCAGCGAATTGGTATGATGTGTACCAAGCCCAACCCGTACAAAACTGGGTTTGGGCTCGGCCGGGTTGTATGAGCGGTTTGCTGACGATAATAATAAACATAAAGTAGCATTGACTTGTTGGTGGTGGAAGGATTTTATGTTTCTTTAAAGCAAGATTTCAACATGAACTAAGATAGGCTTCTAGAGCTAGGTAGGCGCATCCCTTTTCTTTTTCTTGGGCTCAGCTGTATGGAGAAAAAGAAAATTGTAAGCAAAATTGTAAGAAAATTCTAGATCAACGTTTATTCTGTATAAGAAGCTCTGAAGTCTCTGCTTTTCGGCTCCGTTTTAGGATGAATCAAACAAAACATAGGCGCACAGCTGTGAGCAAGTACAATCGTGTGAGGTTGGAGCAAATGGAGCTACTGATGACTGATTCACCGAACCACTTAACCGTGGGTGTGTGCTCCTGTGATCGAACCAGAAAGTGCGGAGAAGTTGGTGTGTTGTAAGGTCATCCGTGGTCGATCACAAGGGGCATCCAGAGGGAGGATCGAAAAGAACCAGCAGTGAGCAAAACGTCAGTGTTGGATGAAAAAGATTACTTGACTATGACCGTAACTGCAAGCATGAGAGAGGAGTGAGAGTGATGACACTGAGGAAGAAGCACTCACCAGTTAAAGAGGACACAAATACCCGCAAAAAAAAAGAGGACACAAAAATGTACAGAACTAAACAATACTGCTCTGTCCATGGTCGTTTAGGATGCTAGTGCAGTTTTTTTTCCACTGAGGGCCTTGACCGAATTTCATTACCATGCAGCTATAAAATTACAAAGTTCGTTCGTCAACCCTGAGTTTTTAGAACCGCTATGTCTGTAACATAGAACCGGAAAGGTAGAGGACACAAAGTTGTAGTGTTGACCGGACAGCAATGCCTTCTTTTCGGCTGGATATATATGAAATGTTGAATCAAGTATGTGAACAAATTGTTTGGTGAAGTCTACTACTATGTATTGAATTAATGATTTCAATCAAACAAGCAGGATGAACAATGTTGTAGGAGGAAAGTGAAGTCGTTTAGCTAACTAGTGATTGTTTAAGTCGTCATGTAAAAAGATAAATCATCTAGTCTTATAAATACTCTAATCAACTAGTTTGTAGAAAAAGTTGAATCAAATATACAAACAAAACGCTTGATTAAGTCTGCTAAATATTGTCATAAAAATGGAAATCGATTAGCCCAAAAAGAATGAAAAACTACCTGATAAGAAGAAGTGTGTTCTTCACTTAGCCTAGTAATGAACGTTATTAACGAAGTATCAAAAGCCTTGGTTTATTCACATATTTCAGGCATATTCTTGTTCCTTCTTGATTAATCTTATGTTTAATCTGAAAAACTAGAGAAATATTTTTTCTGTATTATTGTTCATAAGCCCATTGCATACACCCATCCATGGGACGGGGACACTGGGACTTAATGACTAATGACATGGATGCATCTGTGTATTACTAACTGTCGTCATGACAAAGATGTCGATATTTATTCTTTTGTAAAGAATTTCTTTTAAGAATATATTCCATTAAGCCAGCTGGTAGAATTACTTGTGTACAATGGCAAGCCCTTAGCTAAAGATATGAACACGGAAAGCTTATTCTTTTTGCAGGTAACAAAGTGTCTTGTTTGTTGTGTAACATAGACTAGAAAGATTACTACATTAATTTATGTGCATCACTTGAACTTTTGATTCTGTCAGATAATGTTGTATCTAATTTTTAATTAACTATTGCTTCTTTTGTGTGACATCCAGTGGTTTGCATCTATGTTGTGCTGGTGAAGGAAATCAAATCGCATCAGATGACTTACCAAATCTTGCTCCATTGCCTAATCCTTGGCTCTTACTTTTTCTACATTTCACCAATGCTGGGTTTAAAATGGCAGGTACCCCATTGGTATGTGTGGGAGCAATGTGGGTCTGATGCTGGTATTGGACAGATTCCCCAAACAGAGGCAAAAGAAGATTCCTAAAAGGAAGCTATGCGCCTCTATTCTCTGATAATCTGGTTACAAGCAACCTAGGAAAGGATGAGCCGTGCCTTTGCACTTCTCTGGCCTGAATGAGCTATTTTCTGAACATAAAAGCTCGGTGGTTTTGTGAAAACAGCGATTGTTGTTGCATATCTTTCCACCCCTGTTGATGCATTCTTTGATTGACTTGGTTTTTTGGTGATCTAGTTAAAATGTGGAGTATCCTCTATTTGCGTTTATTCTTCTGTTTCTGCTCTGTTTACATGTATTGTCGATATTCCTTATTCGTGCTCTAGTGTTTTCAGAACACAATGTAAATAAGCACCAACCATTTTGAGCATTAGCTTTAGAGAGTTTTGACACGGTGGTAGAGTTCCCTTTTTTTTCTCTAATTGTTCTATTTTACTCTCTTTTTGAGGAATACATTCATGTTATTCTTCAACACGATTGTGTTGTATTGTAAATTAATTGAAACAGAATAGAGAATTTGGTGGGAAATCTTATCTTTCTTTTGAGTCACATGGGATCAATTTGGTGTAACGTCATGTTGATGGCAAAAACACAAAATGTCTTAGATATTTTGTATCTTTAGGTGGTAATAATGTAATTAATGCCTATGATATTTGACTACAGCTTCATGACATTCTGGTAGCCATATTTTGTCGCAAATATAAGTTGTGGCAGCACTTTGGGTCTCACTATTTTATATCTAAAACCTATATTGACTGAACTTCAAGTTTAGAACTAGAAATACAGTTATATATGCTTTTATATAAATTAGATGAGGGCGCCCATCTTGATTCAGGAAAATTTTAATTAAATCATTAGCAACACCAACAACACATTACACACTTGCCGGTAGAAACAGATTGAAAGCATGTGCAGTGCACTCATGTACCACACGTCCACACGAACAAACTAAAACTCCAGGATTCAGTGCACCATAGTCCATCAGAGTTCAGACTGTCATCTGCTGCCTCTCCGCCAGGTCTCCATCCCCATGAACTCTGCAGGCTTATTTTAAGTGCGGTTTTTGCTTGTTTTTGTGTCATCCAGTAGGTGGGGGTGGCCGGGTGGCATCGATCTTTTGTTGTCGAAGGAAAACAAATGCATCGTGTGAGTTACCACATCTATCTCCATTGCCTAATCTTTGGATATTATTTCTCCAGCATTTTCAGTTTTTCACCAATGCTGGGTGGCAGCTACCCATGCATCGGTACGTGTGGGAGTGATGGATAAAAAAAAGAACAAATATATATATACTTTCACTACCAAAGAAAGCATCATATAATTTGCCCATACGCACCGGCCCAAAGTGCATCGATGCTTTTAGTGCATTTGTACCGGTGGATTCAACCAACGATATACCAATATGTATGCTAATAAAATTTGCCGGTGCGTATCCGCACAGGTACATTAAAGGAAACGTTACTGGCTTAATTTTAAAATGATTAAAATAAAGTCATATTTCTGCCGGTATAATATTTGACTGATACGTGTTTGTGTTTTATGGTGTTAACGTAATTTTCCACCGATTAGACTGTTGAAAACAATAGTCAACACGTATGAAGTTGATACGTCAGCCGCAATCTGTCGCCCTCTCTGATACCGGTTTGTAAATTCAAGAAGTTGAAGTGCTTCATCTAACCAAATGTCCGTGTCATGTAGTTAAGGGTATCAAATAAAGTCACAAGTGTTTGGTTGGCGGTGAAAATTTTTTACCCCCATGTTTGACCACTAATTAAGAGTAATAAATAAAATCGGTTTACAAAACTACGTACATAACTTCAGGTTAATTCGCTACTCCCCCTCCCCACTTGAGATGGCGATCACTGGAGGAGCTGCGCCATGCATGTCCGCAGGCCGAGATCTCTGAGCTGTACATGTCAGCTTCACCAATTGGACATCTGGGATGGTGACCAGGACAAAGTTGTCCTCGCCGATTTGGAGCGGGACCTCAGGTTCCGCTGTCGTTGGCTCCCTTCAACCATGACCTTGGTCGCCGTGTTGGGGACAACGGAGGTGCAACCAGTGTCGTGGTGTTATTGTAAGCGCCACCACCATGATCTACTTCGGCAAAGTAAGCGCCAAAGGTGTTATGAACAAATTGCCCTTTTGCCAAGTTAGGTTTTATGGTTCTTCTTTGCCATGTCCCCCTAGTTAGGATGCCATATTCCTCTATCTATTAGGTTTGTTTCAAGTTCATGTATATTCTTGGGGAGCTCATACTGGTGTCTATGTTTATGTTATTGTACAACTTCTAGTCATGTTTATGTGCTTCTAGACCTGCTATTCATGTTTATGTGCTTGTAGAACTACTATCTATGTTTATGTTAATAGGTGATAGTTATGTTCATCTTTTGTCATGTCCAAAATGATGATAAGATCGAGTAATATATCATTGTTATGAACGTTTAGCACGTACACATGCTTATTTCTTTGAATGTGCATCTATTGTGCGTGCAATTCATTCTTAATAATGCACACTCGTGGATCTGATTGGACATTATTAGTGTCTAATTATTTTTTCCCACCTTGATAATATTCGTAGGTTGCTAAATTACGCCGATACAGATAGTTAACACAACAGCAATGATTTAATCAGTAACCGGTACATTTAGGGCTTGTTTGGATTGAGGCCTGCCAGGCAGCTTGCCGGCCAGGCAGCGATCTCAGCCCCAGGCCGTCGAAATCGGACGCCTGAGCGTGCTGCCTGGTCCAGGCAGATTTGCCAGGTCCTCATCCAAATAAGCCCTTAGAGCCAAGTAACGTAACAACGCGAAACAAACATCGGCTGTAATAGTAATCCCATACTTATCGGCCCATTACAAACCGATAATAGTGAAGTTATTTATATCGGTTTTGACACCAGCACAAACAACTTACCCTCATTTTTATTGGCTCTATCGTACCGGCCCATCCCGCTACGGATAAGATTTAGTGCGGTACATAAGAGATCTTGAAATACTGGGACAGATGACCTACAAATATATAGATATATGATCGGTTCTTTCACACATGTTATATTTTAAAACGAAGAATAGAAAAGAAAACATGGAGGTTGAAATTATTAAAGTCCACGTCACCACGGCTAGCTTAGCTTTGCCACCCACCAGATCCGAGAATATCTGATGATACATAGAGTAATAGATTATTTAAACTGGTGTGGCGTGGCCATAACCTGCAGTGGCGTGGCCATGGAGAGGTTCAACCCAACTGTCTCAGCCATGTCCAGCCCGTTCTTGTCATCTGCCGGGAGGAGCCTCCACTCAAAGTGATGCAGCAGGGACGCGAGCATCAGATGCACCATGCGAAGAGCCAGCGGCATCCCCGGGCACATCCTCCTGCCGGACCCAAACGGCAGGAGCTCGAAATCCCGGCCGCGGAAGTCGACGGCGGCTGCTGCGCCGGCACCGCCGCTGCCGCCATTGCTGCAGTCGCTCCTCATCTCCTCCAAGAACCTCTCCGGCATGAACTTTTCCGGCTCAGGCCACACCTTGCCGTCGTGCCCGATCGCCCACACGTTCACCACGACGCGCGCGCCCTTGGGCACCGTGTAGCGGCCGCCCATGATCAGCGTCGCCGCCTCGGCCTGGTGGGGAAGGAGGAGCGGCGCCGGAGGGTGGACGCGGAAGGTCTCCTTCACGATGGCCTGGAGGTACTTGAGCTGGCCGATGTCGGATTCCTCCACCTCCGGCTTGGAGCCCATCACTCGAGCCCAGCTCGCTGCGAGCTTTCGCCATTGACGATGGGTTCAGTAGCAGCTCGGCCATCGCCCATTCTACGGTCGCCGCACTTGTGTCTGTCCCGGCACTGAATAAATCCTGAACGAATTGAACACATTGAGGTGAAGTGGTAGATCAGCAGGCAGGCAGCTATATATACGTATATGATAAGCACACAGCTGAAGCGAACTGAACTGAATGAAGACTGTATATATACTGTAATCAATGACAGGAGCGTCTGGCGATCGAAGCCCCGGCCATCGTCGGCGCCGCCGTAGTCGAGGAGCACGTCCAGGAAGTCTTTACGGGGCGGCTCCCCGGCGGCGGCGCGCTCCTCCTCCTGCAGCCGGCGCTCGATCTTGTCGTCGATCATGGCGTGCATGCGCTGGATCAAGCTCTCGATGCGCCTCCTCAGCCCCTGCGGGTCAAGCCGTGAGACCTCGGGGACGAAGTCCGACACGGTTGGGAGCCCGACGGTGGCGTTAAGCTCCGCGAGCACGCCCTAGAACGATGCCTCAGAGTCGCCGTCGTCGAGGTCGGCGACGTCGGCGGAGAAGATGGTGCAGGCGAGCAGGTTCAGCGCCGTGGCGAAGCCCAGGCGGCCGACGGCGACGGGCGCGCCGCCGCGCGCCAGCCGCGCGACGTGGGAGACGAGCTGCCACACCTTGTCCCGGCGGAGGCGGCCGCCGTCGCCGGCGAGGCGGTGCGGCGCGAAGAGCTCACCCGAGCACACCTTGCGGAGCGCGCGCAAGCGCGGGCTGCTGGTGAGGAGGCACACGGCACACCATGGAGTGCGCGTAGCGCGCGAACGCGTGGGTGCCGTCCGGGAGCGAGCGGCCGGAGAAGGCGGCGTCGTGGCGCTGGAGGAGGTCGCGGGCGGCGTCGGCCGAGGAGGCGACGACGGTGGTGACCGTGCCGAGGCGGAGCGCCATGACCGGGCCGTGGCGCTCCGCGAGGCGCGCGAGGGAGCGGTGCGGGAGGGCGCCGAGGGTCAGGAGGCTGCCGACCACCGGCAGCAGCAGGGGGCCGGGGGCAGCTTGCGGCGGCTGTCGGCCAAGAGGCCGAGGAGGTAGACGGAGGAGAGGACGAGGGCCACAAAGCATGGGCCACACAAGAGGAGGAGCTCGAGCTCCATAGCGACGTACAGGCCGGGTCACAGTTTTTTTTTTCTTTCGGTTAGCTAGCTTACCTTGGTCTGCCTAGTGATCGAGCTATTATATATAGAAGAAGAGAATACACCGTGGGAGATATGACTATTAGTATTAGCGGTGCCAACTCAATAACTAGGATGGTGGCAATAGAATAAAATGAGCTTCCATCTAAGATAAAAATAATGTGGTAGGTGACTAAATGAAGAAAGAGAATGATGAGACATGGTTTCTATGCAACATCCAAAACAATATGTGAGATAAGTAGCATTAAATTTAAGTGTGAAAGAGTGATGTTTGCATTAGGACAACAATATCTATTATAAGTTTTTTTATAATGTGAAGACTATAAAAAGTAGTAAAAAGTACGTCCAGATTATACCCTCCAATTAGTCTGATAGCCCAATTTCCAACTCTAAAGTACAAAACCATACACCAAACACCATTCAATTGTTGAAGCTGAACATATTTGATCCTATGGGTGGTTTCAAAAGTGGTTTTCAATTTTTAGAAATTTATTTTTTATATAATCTAGAGATTCGTAGCTAATTCATTTTAAATCAGTTTTTAAATTGGTACCAATTTTTTATAAAAATATACTAACTTGTGTCTGTTCGTGCTCTAATTGGATTTATTCCTATCATATATATGCATGTGTCCTAGTGTTTTATTATTTTTAGTTATGCATGTCTTTTTTTTAAATGATTATTTGTTACACTATATTGGAAGAGGTTAAAATAACTCCAAATGGAGCACTAACAGATTGTACATTTTTCGAATTTGTTTTGTAAAATTTTATATTTTTATGATTTAAAATAAATTAGCTATGATTTTTAGATTAAATTAGAATTTTTTATTCTTTTATGAAATGGAAAACCACATTTGAAACCGCTTAAAGGGCCAAAATTGTCTGTGTTAATAGTTGAATGGCCCTTTCTACCCGGTTTTATACTTAAAAGTTAAAAATTTATACTATTATACTAATTGGAGGATGTAAAACAAACTTTTCTCTAAAACTATATCTAGTGTGTTGAGTTAGAACCGCCATATATCTACTTGTTAATAGGGTGCCGTGCAACACAATTGATCGATCGATCTAGATTATTAATCTGATATATTTGGTCATCGGTAGCCTGCCTACATCCAACGGTCACCCGTACGTGCATGACACGTTGATTATTGGTGGATCACAGCGTGGCTGGCAAGCGATCACCGCAAAGGATTTAAGTCACTCTTCATGCATGATAATTACAAGGCACCTATATATGTAAATAAAGAGCGCAATTCTAGAAACTTTATTTTCAAAACAAAGCTCAATATCTAAAGGGAGACGACAGCTCTTGTTGTTTGGCCATTGAATAGTCAATACGTAAGAGCAACTCTAACGGACTAGCCAAATCTATTTGGTTATCTAAAAAAAGTAGCAAAAAACTCAATCCAACGGCCTCGCTATTTCCCTTGGTTTGCTATCTCCCTCGCTGTCCCCCCCTCCGCTCGGCATCTTTGCCGAGCGAGTTGCCTCGCCATATCTCTCCCCTCGCACCCGCGCTCCTTCTCTCGTGCTCCTCTCCAGCCAACTCGCCCCCGCGGTCCTCCAGACGAGCACGCGCACACGGAGTCCATCAAGCGCCGCCTCCGGCCGCCCCGGCGACGCCCTCACCTTCGCCGACCTCCACTCCGGCGGCCGCTCCACCCCAACCTGTCCAGGTCGCTGTCCTGCGCCGACGTGTTCTTCGCCGACGGCGTCATCGTCCGGCTCCCCGTCCTACCACCGAAGCGGTTGGCCGGCGGCGGGTCCGGCTCGTCGAAGCCGTGGCCGCCCACCTGTGCGCAAGGTCAGCAGTGCCGTTGAGCAACTCCCGCAGCGAGGCCAAGGAGGTCGGGCTGGGCAACGAGCTCGAGCGGCGTCCTGGCAGAGCTAACAGCCTCAACAGACAACCCGTCCGCGTCGTCGTCCTGCGCCGACGAGCTCTTCATCGGCGGGGTCTCGGATTCGGCAGCAGTGGGCGACATCGGGGAGATGCACTTGGTCGGGGTCGCTCCTGCGAGGGACCTGGTCGAGCGTCACGGCCGGAGCCATGGCCGCCGCTGCCCGCGGCCGTCGGGGACGCAGAGGCCGACGTTGCTACATAGGGTGGCCAGATTAGAAACACACAGTCATGGGCATCGTATCGACGAGGCGGAGAAGGTGGGGAGCTTGGGGATCGAATCGGCGAGGCGAAGCAGGCGGGGAGCTTGGGGATCGAATCGACGAGGTGGAGCAGGTGGGGAAGGAGGCGGAGCAGGTGGGGAAGAAGAAGGAGGCCTAGCTAATTTTGGCTAGTCTATTGTAGTGTACCAAAATATATATAGAGAGGAAGTCTTAGCTAAATGGATCTCTAAATTGGATTATAGAGAGTGAAATTTGGGTAGGCTGTTGGAGTTACTCTAATAGCTTTTTGTCTGAGTATCACAACAAAGGAGTATGTAGGTTGTGGCGAGCGCATATGTGTAACACCCCAGATTTTAGGGCAATTTAAGTTTACTAAAATTTTGAAATTGTTTCTAACAAAAACTAAATCTATTTTAATTACCCATAAATACTAAAAGCATTTCCAATGAAAAGATTTGCATAAAACTCCTCATGAGTATTGTGCATTGACTGAATTAGTAATGAATCCGTTCACTACTCCAGCAAGCCCCATCACAAACGGTTTTGGGAACCATTTGTGACAGTTCGGTTCATCACAAACGGTTCGTAACACGAACCGTTTGTGATTTCTGCGTCCGAAACAAACCCCAAAAAATACGAAAACATTAGGGAAAAAATTATTTTCATTTGGAGAGGCCACCAGCCCCCCAAGCCGCGACCTCTCCCTCGCGCGTAAGCTCCTCTACCACTGCACCACTCCGTTACCTGTGACTAGATGCCGTTTCGATTCCTATCATATTATACCAAACCGAGTTTAAATTACTTGTTTGAGGCCCTAAACAACTTCAAATAAAAACGTGTTGAACTATAAAGTTTCCTAACTTTTTAAAATCTACAACTTTCATGTTGACCGTTTTTTCATCCGAGGCCGTTTACAAAATTTGAATTTCAAATTTGCGAACATTCAAACTAAAATCTAGCTAACTAGATGACTTCAAATGACAAAGTTGTCAACTACAAAGTTTCATGACTTGTCGAGATCTACAAAGTTTTATGTTGACCGTTTTTTCATCCGAGGTCGTTTGAAAAAAGTCAAATTTCAAATTTTGAGTACAAACTTACTTTTCATTAGTAAAACAAATTCAAATTAAAAAGTGGTAAACTACAAAGTTGTATGACTTGTGAAGATCTACAACTTTCATGTTGACCATTTCTTCATCCGATATAGTGAGAGTAACATTGTTCACAAATCTTATAGGTCTCTTATAGTTTTAGGAAACTAGAGAACTCTACGAGAGAGATGGATTTTATGAACAATATTCATATGAATTTGTCAAATGTAGAAATGACCAAAGTAAAAGTTCTACATCTTGAGAAGCCATAAAACTTTGTAGTTCAACACTTTTTGATTTGAAGTGATTTACTACTTCAAAATTTGGTTTGAATGTGTACCATACACATCATCACAAACGGTTTTCATTACAAACCTGTCGGTGTCGGAAATGGCCGGCACTCCCTACACCGCGCAGAAATGCGCTGTGTCTCGTCCCTTGATGGTCGATGCGGAAGCTAACACAAGGACACGGGTTTATCCTGGTTCCGGCCGCGGGGCCGTACGTCCAGCAGGGGCGTGCTCGCGCACTCGTATTAGCTTTGCACCGGGGTGCTTGTAGAGAGGGGGCTACAAGTGGATGCGGGAGAGGAGAAGCGGTCTCCAAGTCCCTGTCGTCGGTGAAGATGATTGAGGCGAATGCCAATATCGGATGTGTGTGTCTGTGCGAGCGAGAGCCAAGGCGATGAACCTCGTGCTGTTGCTCTGTTGTGCTTGTCCCGTACGAGACTCCTCTCTCTCCCTTTTATAGTTCAAGGGAGAGAACGGTTACAGTTTGCGTGTACAATACGTGCTACAGTGTGAGTCGTACGGCGTATCCGTGCCTTGCAGGCCTCGTCAAGATTGCTTCCTGGTCTTGTCTGCTGACGCGGTGTCTCCTCGCTTCCTCTTCGATGGGGTCTCGAGGGGTCGCTTAGTCGTCGAGGTGGCTGTTGGCGGTCGTTACAGCCCAAATCCGACCACCAATACTCGGGAATAAATGATGTTATATGCAACATTCCATGTACTTAGGTTTTATTTCTAATAAAGTTCCACGAGTTTTGGTGAGTGTCACTTGTGCAGGTACAACTACGACAAATACGCGCTATTGGGGCCGAAAATGACCGAATCGGCCGAACGACTCCGTTCGGCCGGTTATCCCCCTTAGCCGTGCATGCCACCGGGAGTCGTCCACGTCAACAATGACCAAGCGAACACATCACATGACACGTGGGCGACCGACAACTCATCCCGGAGCACCGCCACATCAACCTGGGCCCACACAGCACGAAGTACACCACCAGAGGCCGGCCCAGGGAGTCCACAGAGCAGAGGCAGTGCAGGGGGGCGGGCCTGGGCCTCCGGCCCAGTTCGGGTGAACTGGGGGGTTCGACCGAACCGAGGAATTCGGCCGAACCGCCTCTCTGCCGCCCCTGGTTGCCTTGGCCGCTACCCTGCCTCAACCGACCTTTGGAGCTATAAATAGAGGGTACCACTTCACTTGTAAACACACACCAAGCTAAGGAGCTCATTTCCACTTTCATTCTAGTAGAGTTAGGATAGTTTAGTTGGGAGTTAGAGTTGAGTCGAGCTTTGCCTCGGAGTTTCCGGAGTCGTCTTCAGAAGCTCTGGTATTAGCTCTTGTATCTTTTACTTTTCCTTTTGTAAGACTTCGAGTTATCAATATAGTTATCTTTATCACTTTGCCTTTGTCATTTATATCTTGCTTCTACTTTATTCTAGTAGCAAATATATCTTGTTTAGACTATAGTCAGTTATAGTTCTAGTGCTTGTAGTCTTGTTTAAGTCTTTGTCTTGGCTG
Source organism: Echinochloa phyllopogon (assembly GCA_033239725.1). Lineage (NCBI taxonomy): Eukaryota > Viridiplantae > Streptophyta > Magnoliopsida > Poales > Poaceae > Echinochloa > Echinochloa phyllopogon. Next base: position 31,500,794 of record BTCW01000008.1, on the reverse strand, counting down.
GTTCTTCGATCTTGCTTGATACTGGAGGTGAATTGTCACCAAGAGTATTGACAAGGTTGCTTGCTCTTGCTAGCAGAGTAAGTAGTCGTTGCCTAGTGTAGGAGTGGTTCCTAGACTAGTCGGTGGCCTTAGTTTATTCCCGTCGCAACGGAGGTGGTAGCCGGGAGGTGGTGACAGCCCTTTCGGTCTTCGTAGCCCATCACGTTAGTTCCGGTCCGTAGGATTCCCCAGTTGGGAAATAGTGGCACCCCTTCTCATCCCTTTCTATGTGTTCACCGGTTCCCTTGTCCCGATGCTAAGACATTAGAGTTATCCCAGATCTCCTAGTGCTGGCTCTGTAGCCGCTGTATCTCTAAGCCAGAGTGACATAGGTAGATAAGGAATCCAGGAGTCCTCTATCTCTTCTCGTTGTCCTCCCAGCTATCTATTTCTTCTCTCCCTTACCTGAGTATCCCTTGAGCTGTGTGTCCGGTATATCCACTCCTATCCAATACCGTTATCCCCTGTAACACCCTAAAAATGCCTATTCTAAAATTAAATATAAGGTTAGAAACATTTTTAGAATAGGCATTTTTATCCCCTGTAACACCCTTCCGCTCCCGCAGGAGCCCACGCTTCGCCCGCTCGGCCCACCTCGCGGCCCAGCAGCCAGCCACCGCAGCCCCGCCCTGCAGTTGCTGTCACGTGGGTCCCACACGTCAGCCCCGTCTCCCACCTCCAGCCGAGTCCGTCCCGGCCCCGGCCATGGAGTCCGGCTCGACCACGGCACGAACGCCGAGGCCCACCCGAGCTCTCCCTCGGCCGCTCCTCAAATAGCCGCCGCCGCTGCTCCCAATTCCCCCTGTCGAAAACCCAAGCCGCCGCCTCTAGCCGAGCTCGCATCGCCGCCGCCGCTTCCGAACTCGCCGCCGCCGTCGATCCGCCGGTCCAGCGCCGCTCCGGCCAAATTGATCGCCGGGGAAGCTTCCCTAGCAGGTAAGCTCACTCCCGAGGCCCTCCTTGCTCCCTCTCCCCTTCTGCAGCGTGCCCGCCGTCGTCACCCGAGCGCCGCCGCCGCCATGGTTCGACGCGCGCCACCTCCGCTGCTCCGCCGCCGACGAGAACCCCCCCACTCGACTCGCCGTCGTCCCACGCACCGGTAGCACCAAATCCCGCCCCGAACCGAGCCTTGTAGCGCGCGATTGCGTCCTCGCCGGCGAAGCGCCGCCGCAGCCCCTCCTCGCCGGCGATATCCCCCTCCCCTGGATCTGATCCCAGCCGTTCAAGCTCGATCCGACGGCCCAGATCGAACCAAGGCCGAGTCAACCCCGGGTCAATACCGGTCAACCCAGTCAGCCGAGCCACTTTTTCAAAAGAGCCCCTGCCCTTTTTCAAAATTAACCGGCGGTCCAGATCAATTCAAAAATAATTAGAATTAGGTCCTGATTTTTACAGAAAACCCCCTGTCTTATTTAAAAATAGCACCCGAGGTCCTGTTTTGGTTAATTTGTGAATAAACCCTCCTGTTTTAATATAAAATTATGTTTTAGCCCCTGAGTTTTTGCAAATAAGCCCCTGAAACTTTTAAAACTTTGCCAGCAAGCCCCCGAACCTTAGAAAAGCCATATCTTTCTCGTTTTAGCTCCGATTTGAGTGATTTTCGCACTCACGTGTTCGTAGTGAAGCGTAGATTAGTTTCTACTCCTTCTTTTGTTCTGTTTATATTGTTTGATGTAATGTTCTAATAGATTACTATTATTTGCATGTACTGACTTGTATGGATGCTTGTGTGTTGATGTATGAGTCCAGTCGGTGAGCCGTACGCGTTTGAGTTCGAGGGTTACGAGGAGCAGGACCAACAGCAGGAGCAGCAGCAGCAGCAGTTTGACGAAGGTAAGTACAACACGGACAATCCTTGCTACCTAAACACACCTTTACATTATTTACTGCATATGCATGTTTCTAAATTGTTCCTATTAAGGTTATACCTAGCTTTGTTAATCCTATACCTTGAATACCCTGGGTTATTGCATTTGGGTAGAACTTTGCTAGGCGCAGCTACTGTCACCGTTGCTTAACAGTTAATCTTGACTTAATGGTTCACCTCAATGTTAATTGTAAAACTTGCTTTTTAGCAACATGGATCAGGGAGCTAGGGCGTATGCTTCGTGCTTGGCCCTAGTGTCTCTCCGTAAGGACTGGTTCTTAAAGCGGCAACCCAGGAACCTGTCGCCACCGCTGGAACTATAATGGCTCTGGTCTTGGACAAGTACCATGTACGGCTCTAGCCTGACAGTAGTTACCGACGGGCCGACGGCGTTATGGGAAGCATGGGTGAGAGTATGGTTTGATCCACCGAGGACGGAGTACCCGTCGGCTATGTCCCCGTGAGGCACAGTCCCGTGTTGGGAGCCACCGTATGGCGGGGGTTCCACACGTTGCGCTATTTATTTTGTTGTTGATGTTTATTACCGCGCTTGGACGCCATTGACCCCCTCGTGTTGCGACATGAGCGTCAGACAATCTCGGTGCCTTGGGTCATGCTGCCTAGGTTGTACCATAACGGCTACTGTTTTGTTAGGGTGTCTTGTGAAAAGCCTCGTAGCATCCCTATGCAGTCACACCTCGGAAGTGTTGATGTGCGTGGTTGGGTGCAAAGTTCCTTTGAACTTTTACGCGACTGGTGGGTATAGGACGAAACCTCTGCAGAGTGTACAATGTATCATGATAGCCTTGCTCAGGGTCACGAGCGGCCTGGATCCTTTTTGATTAGAAGCTGATATTTATTGTTTAATGTTCACTTCTACTATATTAATTGGGGTACAACTGGGATCCATGTTAATGTAGTAATTATGATGATGTTAAAATGAAACAACTAAAATTTGCTAATGCAGTACAGCCGTGTCAAGCCTTTCTTTTAAGCCTTCATTAACTGTGTTGTACTTGCTAAGTTAGACATTTACTTACACTTGCCATTCAACAAAATCCCGGATGGGTAACAGATGGATTAGATGGTACTTCTGCTGTTGAATTTCCTGAGGATCTGCCATTCTACTAGCTGTGCTCAACCAGTCGGTGTCCCCGTGGGTTATCGGTTATGGTTATCGGCTTCGTCTTCGTTTAGAGAGATTTAATAAGGAGACTTCCGCTGTTTTATTTAGTTATTTGAGTCAAACTCTGATGTAAAACCATTTATTCTATTCGAGCATTGTATTCTGTTATCATATTTGTTCGCTATATGTGTAATGACTTCCTGGGAACACATATGGCCGCATTTCGGGTTTCTGTGTAAATCCGGGTGTGACAGATTGGTATCAGAGCCGTGCTGACTGTAGGAACGCAGCCTAGTTAGAACGGTTGATAAATCATTAGGAGACCACCATGATTTTGTTTCAGATCATTTAGTTACGTTTTTCAAAACCAGTGCTGTCGAGTCTTGTGTGAATCATGTCTCTGGGTGCTTGATTTTGCTGTTATTATGTTTATGTTTGATTTGGATTTTTGTAATGATTGTGATGGTCATAGACGTAAGTCTATCTCCATCTAGATATATGACTAAGGTTTAAGGAATATTAGTGAATAAATAGTTGGGTTATCTATCCCCTTTGCATTTTCTTTGTCCTACTCTCTATACCTCTGAATCATATCCTTCCAAGTACTGCTATCTTCTGATACACCATCTGCAAGCATGGGATATCTATTACCGATTAACGGGAATACTGATGGTAGATATCTTGCTATGGTAGATGGTTAACACCAGAGGCAACCCCGGAGGCAGTGGAAGCAACCAGAACCAGAACCCACCACCTCCACCACCGCCACTCACCATGGAGCAGATGATGCAGATGCAACTCAGCTGACACAGCAGATGGCGCAAACCATAGCACTGATGCAACAGAATCAGCAGAACCCGCTTCAACAGCACCACGTGCAGCCCAGAGATAAAAGGGGCGAGTTTATGAAGGGACGCCCTCCTACTTTCAGCAAGTCTAGCGACCCAATGCAAGCAGAGGACTGGCTCAAGGCAGTGGAAAGGCAGCTGGACATCGCACAATGCAATGACAGGGAAAAGGTGTTATATGGAAGTGGACAGCTCCAGGGAGCAGCTTTGGATTGGTGGGATGCGTACCAGTATGCTCACCCCACTCATGATCAGATCACTTGGCAGGAGTTCCGCGACAGCTTCCGCTCTCACCACGTGTCGGAAGCGCTGATGACCTTGAAGAAGAAGGAGTTCCTGGCATTGAAGCAGGAAGGTATGAGTGTCACCGCTTATCGTGACAAGTTCATTGAGTTGGCCCGTTATGCTCCAGAGAACGTGAATACGGATAGGAAGAAGCAGACCCGATTCCGTGATGGCCTGCATGATACACTCCAGTACCAGCTCCTGTGCTCCAAGTTCGCCACTTTTCAAGAACTAGTGGATAGCGCACTACTGCTGGAGCACAAGCGCCGTGAGATGGAGGAAAAGAAGAGGAAGCTTCAAGGCCCACCGTCAGGAAGCAATGTCCGCCCTCGCTTCAATCCTCAGCAAGGAAACCAGCAGATGGTGACCCCACAGCGTTTCCAGGGACAGTCCGGTCCGATGAACCGCAACCAGTATCAGCAACGTCCCCAGTACCAGCCGCGTCCCCAGTACCCCCCAGCACCACCTCAGCAGCGCTTTCAGAACCAGCCACCGAATGGTCCTGTCCAACGCCCCAATCCGACCAACAATGCACCTACGGCTCCGAGGTGTTTTGGTTGTGGTGAGCTGGGACACTATGCCAGTGCTTGTCCTCGCAAGGCTCAGCACGCCGTTGGTCAGAACAACAATCAGAGGGTTGGACAACCGCAGAACCAGAACGGGAATCAGCAGCAGAACCCAGCGAGAGGCAAGGTCAACCACATGGGTGCTGAAACCGCAGAAGGAGCAACGGATGTCGTTGTGGGTACGTTCCCTGTCAACTTGACTCTCGCAACTGTTTTGTTTGATACTGGAGCTTCGCATGCTTTCATATCTGCTGCTTTCGTGAAAAAGAACATGATGATCTTGCAACCTATGGGGAACCCCATGGTAGTTAGTTCACCTGGGGGAGAACAACGTGCCACTTTACGTTGCCCCTGTATCACCATCACAATAAGGGGGGTAGACTTTGTGGTGAACCCGATAGTCCTAGAAACCCTTGGGTTTGACTTTATTCTGGGTATGAGCTGGTTAGCCAGATATGATGGGGTGATTCAATGTTCCAAGAGAACAGTGCAGCTGACAGCAAAGACTGGTGAGAAAGTGGAGTATCAAGCAGCTAGTCCTTTGGGGCACAACCAGATCTACCAAGTCGAGGGTGTAGCACTGGAAGACATCAGAGTGGTGTGCGATTTCCCAGATGTGTTCCCCGTTGAGTTACCAGGTATGCCCCCAGACCGCGAAGTTGAATTGGTTATTGATCTTAAGCCTGGTACTGCACCTATAGCTAAGAGGCCATATAGAATGGGAGTAAAAGAACTAGAGAAACTTAAGGAGGAATTAAGGGCGTTGTTAGTAAAAGGATATATTCGTCCTAGTTCTTCCCCTTGGGGAGCACCAGTTTTGTTTGTGGATAAGAAAGATGGGACCCAGAGATTGTGTGTGGATTATCGAGCTTTGAATGAGGTGACCATCAAGAACAAGTACCCGCTGCCAAGGATTGATGATCTCTTCGACCAGTTGAAAGGAGCATGTGTGTTCTCTAAGATCGATCTCCGATCCGGTTACCATCAGATGAGGATACGAGTGACTGACATCCCCAAAATAGCCTTCACAACCTGATATGGTCTATATGAGTTCACAGTCATGTCTTTTGGTTTGACAAATGCATAGGCATACTTCATGTATTTGATGAACAATGTGTTCATGGACTATCTTGACAAGTTCGTGGTAGTGTTCATTGACGACATTCTGGTTTTCTCCAAGAATGAGGAAGAGCATGAAGAACATCTGAGGTTGGTGATGCAGAGACTTCGTGAGCATCAGTTGTATGCCAAGCTGAGCAAGTGTGAGTTTTGGTTGAAGGAAGTAACATTCTTGGGCCATGTATTGTCCAATGGTGGAGTGGCAGTTGATCCGAAGAAGGTTAGTGATGTGTTGAGTTGGAATCCGCCTAAGGATGTGAGTGAAGTCAGGAGTTTCCTTGGAATGGCTGGATATTATCGGAGGTTCATTGAAGGATTCTCCAAGATTGCTAAACCCCTGACGGCGTTATTGGAGAAAAATGCCAAGTTTGTCTGGACTGAGGAGTGTCAGGCTAGCTTTGAGGAATTGAAGAAGAGGTTGACAACGGCACCCGTGCTAGTGTTGCCGGATATAGCCAAGAGTTTCTCTATCTACTGCGATGCATCCTGTCTAGGACTGGGGTGTGTACTCATGCAGGAAGGCAGAGTAGTAGCTTATGCATCGAGGCAGTTGAGGAAACATGAGCAGAACTACCCAACACACGATCTGGAATTAGCAGCTGTGGTACATGCTTTGAAGATTTGGAGGCATTACTTGATTGGTCATAAGTGTGATATTTACACTGACAACAAGAGTCTCAAGTATGTTTTCACACAATCAGATCTGAATATGAGGCAATGTCGTTGGTTAGAGTTGATCAAGGACTACGACCTGGAGATTCATTATCATCCAGGGAAGGCCAACCTGGTGGCAGATGCTCTGAGTAGAAGGAGTTACGTGAATAGGATCACGGGACATTGCTTACCAGAGGAACTCAGTACGGAGTTTGAGAGGATGAGTCTGGGATTTGTGACCAGCGTCACCGAGTTGGCAGTAGAACCGACCTTGGAACACGAGATTCGAAAAGGACAGCTCGCAGATGAGAAGATCAAGGAGATCATAGAACTAGTGGCAATAGGAAAAGCCCCTGATTTTCGAGTGGATGACCAAGGGACATTGTGGTATGAAAAGAGGATCTGTATACCAGATGTAGTGCAGATCAGGGATGCAATTCTCAGGGAAGCCCATGAATCGGCATATTCGATACACCCGGGTAGTACCAAGATGTACCAAGATATCAAAGAGAGATTTTGGTGGTACGGATTGAAGAGAGATGTGGCCACATACGTAGCTCTATGTGACACATGTCAGAGAGTCAAGGCTGAACATCAGTGGCCAGCAGGTTTGCTCCAGCCTCTGAAGGTACCCGAATGGAAGTGGGAGGAAGTCGGTATGGATTTGATCACTGGCTTACCTCGCACTCAGAGGGGATTTGACTCAATCTGGGTAATCGTGGATCGTCTGACCAAGGTGGCGCATTTCCTCCTAGTAAAGACCACCTACACGGGAGCCAGACTAGCGGAGTTGTATATGGAGAGGATTGTGTGTTTGCATGGGGTACCGAAAAGAATAGTGTCAGATCAAGGTACCCAGTTCACATCACACTTTTGGCGACAATTGCATGAGTCTATGGACACTAAACTACAGTTCAGTTCAGCATACCATCCGCAGACAGATGGGCAGACAGAACAGACAAATCAGATATTGGAGGATATGTTGAGAGCATGTGCTCTACAATATGGTGCCAGTTGGGATAGGAGTTTACCGTACGCGGAATTCTCGTACAACAACAGCTATCAGAAAAGTTTGCAGATGGCACCATTTGAGGCTCTGTATGACAGAAAGTGTAGGACACCACTATTCTGGAATCAGACGGGAGAAAGTCAGGTATTTGGACCTGAAATACTAAGAGAGGCAGAGCGACAAGTGCGGATAATCAGACAGAATTTGAAAGTGGCACAATCCAGACAGAAGAGCTATGCAGATAATAGACGGAGGGATCTCAGCTTCGAAGTTGGAGACTTTGTGTATCTCAAGGTGTCACCAATGAGAGGCGTGAAGAGGTTCAACGTCAAGGGCAAGCTAGCACCTCGATACATTGGACCGTTCAAGGTACTTGGTCGGAAAGGTGAGGTGGCATATCAGTTAGAGCTACCAGAGAAGTTAGCAGGAGTACATGATGTGTTCCATGTGTCTCAGTTGAAAAAGTGCTTGCGAGTACCTGAGGAACAAATTCCGATTGATGAGCTGAATGTGGAGGAAGATCTTACCTATGCTGAGCATCCTGTCGGAATTTTGGAGGAGTCAGAAAGAGTCACCAGAAATAAAGTGGTCCGGATGTGCTAAGGTTCAGTGGAGCCGTCATTCAGTGGATGAAGCGACTTGGGAAAGAGAAGAAGATCTCAGAGCAAAGTATCCGCAGTTATTCCCATCCGCATCCGAATCTCGAGGGCGAGATTCATCTTAAGGGGGGTAGGTTTGTAACACCCTAAAAATGCCTATTCTAAAATTTAGTAATTAAATTGCTTTTATTTAATTTAATGCTCATATTTATCTAAGGAAAATAAATTATTTATGAGAAATAAAATTAAATATAAGGTTAGAAACATTTTTGTTGCATTCATGCCGGCTGCATTGTGTTTTGTTTGTGTGCGGTTCAATTGGAATTTAAATTCCGTTTAAATTCGAATTTGAATCGTTGTGTTTGTAGCTCTAGAAAAGTTGCAGCGGCCCGAGTCCACTTTTTCCCCCTGAACTCTTTTTCTCGGCCGAACTTGCTCCCTTTTCTTTCCTCACCAGCCGGCCCAGCCCCTTTCCCCTTTTCCGTTTCCGCAGCGGCCCATTTGCCCGCGCCCCCGCTTTCGGCCCAGTCCCGCCGGCCTGCCTTCCGCTCCCGCAGCAGCCCACGCTTCGCCCGCTCGGCCCACCTCGCGGCCCAGCGGCCAGCCACTGCAGCCCCGACCTGCAGTTGCTGCCACGCGGGTCCCACACGTCAGCCCCGTCTCCTACCTCCAGCCGAGTCCGTCCCGGCCCCGGCCATGGAGTCCGGCTCGACCACGGCACGAACGCAGAGGCCCACCCGAGCTCTCCCTCGGCCGCTCCTCAAATAGCCGCCGCCGCTGCTCCCAATTCCCCCTGTCGAAAACCCAAGCCGCCGCCTCTAGCCGAGCTCGCATCGCCGCCGCCGCTTCCAAACTCGCCGCCGCCGTCAATCCGCCGGTCCAGCGCCGCTCCGGCCAAATTGATCGCCGGAGAAGCTTCCCTAGCAGGTAAGCTCACTCCCGAGGCCCTCCTTGCTCCCTCTACCCTTCTGCAGCGTGCCCGCTGTCGTCACCCGAGCGCCGCCGCCGCCATGGTTCGACGCGCGCCACCTCCGCTGCTCCGCCGCCGACGAGAACCCCCCCACTCGACTCGCCGTCGTCCCACGCACCGGTAGCACCAAATCCCGCCCCGAACCGAGCCTTGTAGCGCGCGATTGCGTCCTCGCCTGCGAAGCGCCGCCGCCGCCGCTCAGCGCCGCCGCAGCCCCTCCTCGCCGGCGATATCCCCCTCCCCTGGATCTGATCCCAGCCGTTCAAGCTCGATCCGACGGCCCAGATCGAACCAAGGCCGAGTCAACCCCGGGTCAATACCGGTCAACCCAGTCAGCCGAGCCACTTTTTCAAAAGAGCCCCTGCCCTTTTTCAAAATTAACCGGCGGTCCAGATCAATTCAAAAATTATTAGAATTAGGTCCTGATTTTTACAGAAAACCCCCTGTCTTATTTAAAAATAGCACCCGAGGTCCTGTTTTGGTTAATTTGTGAATAAACCCTCCTGTTTTAATATAAAATTATGTTTTAGCCCCTGAGTTTTTGCAAATAAGCCCCTGAAACTTTTAAAACTTTGCCAGCAAGCCCCCGAACCTTAGAAAAGCCATATCTTTCTCGTTTTAGCTCCGATTTGAGTGATTTTCGCACTCACGTGTTCGTAGTGAAGCGTAGATTAGTTTCTAATCCTTCTTTTGTTCTGTTTATATTGTTTGATGTAATGTTCTAATAGATTACTATTGTTTGCATGTACTGGCTTGTATGGATGCTTGTGTGTTGATGTATGAGTCCAGTCGGTGAGCCATACGCGTTTGAGTTCGAGGGTTACGAGGAGCAGGACCAACAGCAGGAGCAGCAGTAGCAGCAGCAGTTTGACGAAGGTAAGTACAACACGGACAATCCTTGCTACCTAAACACACCTTTACATTATTTACTGCATATGCATGTGTCTAAATTGTTCCTATTAAGGTTATACCTAGCTTTGTTAATCCTATACCTTGAATACCCTGGGTTATTGCATTTGGGTAGAACTTTGCTAGGCGCAGCTACTGTCACCGTTGCTTAACAATTAATCTTGACTTAATGGTTCACCTCAATGTTAATGGTAAAACTTGCTTTTTAGCAACATGGATCAGGGAGCTAGGGCGTATGCTTCGTGCTTGGCCCTAGTGTCTCTCCGTAAGGACTGGTTCTTAAAGCGGCAACCCAGGAACCTGTCGCCACCGCTGGAACTATAATGGCTCTGGTCTTGGACAAGTACCATGTACGGCTCTAGCCTGACAGTAGTTACCGACGGGCCGACGGCGTTATGGGAAGCATGGGTGAGAGTATGGTTTGATCCACCGAGGACGGTGTACCCGTCGGCTATGTCCCCGTGAGGCACAGTCCCGTGTTGGGAGCCACCGTATGGCGGGGGTTCCACACGTTGCGCTATTTATTTTGTTGTTGATGTTTATTACCGCGCTTGGACGCCATTGACCCCCTCATGTTGCGACATGAGCGTCAGTCAATCTCGGTGCCTTGGGTCATGCTGCCTAGGTTGTACCATAACGGCTACTGTTTTGTTAGGGTGTCTTGTGAAAAGCCTCGTAGCGTCCCTATGCAGTCACACCTCGGAAGTGTTGATGTGCGTGGTTGGGTGCAAAGTTCCTTTGAACTTTTACGCGACTGGTGGGTATAGGACGAAACCTCTGCAGAGTGTACAATGTATCATGATAGCCTTGCTCAGGGTCACGAGCGGCCTGGATCCTTTTTGATTAGAAGCTGATATTTATTGTTTAATGTTCACTTCTACTATATTAATTGGGGTACAACTGGGATCCATGTTAATGTAGTAATTATGATGATGTTAAAATGAAACAACTAAAATTTGCTAATGCAGTACAGCCGTGTCAAGCCTTTCTTTTAAGCCTTCATTAACTGTGTTGTACTTGCTAAGTTAGACATTTACTTACACTTGCCATTCAACAAAATCCCGGATGGGTAACAGATGGATTAGATGGTACTTCTGCTGTTGAATTTCCTGAGGATCTGCCATTCTACTAGCTGTGCTCAACCAGTCGGTGTCCCCGTGGGTTATCGGTTATGGTTATCGGCTTCGTCTTCGTTTAGAGAGATTTAATAAGGAGACTTCCGCTGTTTTATTTAGTTATTTGAGTCAAACTCTGATGTAAAACCATTTATTCTATTCCAGCATTGTATTCTGTTATCATATTTGTTCGCTATATGTGTAATGACTTCCTGGAAACACATATGGCCGCATTTCGGGTTTCTGTGTAAATCCGGGTGTGACATCCCCTGTCTTGTCTAGTTGTGTACCCTTCTCTGATAGTCTCGAATATCTGTTCACTAGTAATCTTGCCAAAGCTTCCCTGCGGAAATATAAATTACGATACCTCAGAATACTCCCAGGTGAAGTGCTACAACGGTGATTCTGTGTGCTTGCAGAATATTTCTATATTTTACTAAGCCATAAGGAAGACCACTGAAACACTCCTTACCCTAGTACCAGGATTCTCAATTCTGATATTGGATCGTAAGAAGTGCCAACAGTGGCCTGGGCGTTTACTCGAGGACCCCCTCGAGTGGGCCTCCGACCGCTTCGGGGGCTAGCCCGCTAAGAGGTACGGGGCTAGCATGGCGTAGGCTATCGCCTCAGCATCAGACTGTCAGGCGTGGTGACATGATGGACTCGACTTGCCCTACTGTGCCGGTACGACCGGCTTTTGCCCTGGCGAAGGGAGCATGTCATATTCGTACGGGGCGGCCGCTGCCGGGGTGGCTCAGAGATTTCCCCGTATCCGCCGCGGGGGCCCCCCTCCGTTGGAGGACGGGCGTGGGTGATGTAGGTGAGGCGCCAGCCTACTCCACAGTGCACATCCTGCCGCCCGGAGAAGTGGTGGGCAAGGATCATGGGATCCGTTCCTTGCCTTGCCGGACCAGTAATCTTTATTTGATCATGGTGAGCCCCCTGTGCTTGGCCATCTTCTATTGGTGGGGCCCCCATCACCCGTTCGAGGACGTTTCAGCGCGGGAGGCGAAGGGGGGCCCCCTGGTAGAACCGTGCGAAGGTACGGCCGGGGTCAGCGGTGTCGGGGGCATAGTGCCGCGCAGGCCCTGCACAGCTTCCGCCTGTCCGTGCCGCAGAGGGCACAGTGCACCGGATTCTGTCAGGGGCGACGTGCGGGGGAGATCTTCCCTTTGACTTTGGCGCCTGGTGCGCGAGTTGAGACCGTCAGTGCCTGTGCTGTAGATGTGGCGTTCGTTTCGAGGGGTCGGAGCGAGTCCCGACGAGGCGGAGCGGGGGTTTATAGCTCGAGGGGGGAGCGAGGGACCCTCGAGCGAGGCGGAGTTTAGATGTGAGGGCGACGTGTCTTCGTGGGCCGTTGTTTGGGCCCTGCCGGCTGGTAGTGGGCTTCGCGGTTTCGCTGGTATGGGCTCATAGGCTTATGCGTAATAGCCTTGATTTGCGTTTTTTGAGGGTGATTACCCTGGTAGTTAAGGGACCCCTAATTATGGTCCCCGACAGTAGCCCCCGAGCCTTTATGGGAGTGATTGCTCCCATAAAGGATCAAGACCGAAGCAGTTTCTCGTGGGTGCTCCTTGTCAGGATTTGATTTGGCATGCGTATGGCTTCCGTGCGGGCGCGCTAGCGCACCCGCGGGTGTAGCCCCCGAGCCTTCGCAGGAGTGGTTTTACTCGTGCAAAGGCTATACCCTCGTGCGTCAGGCCTTGGGTTTCGAGGTCACACTACGCGTGGGACCGAGCTTCACGCTCGAGGGGTGTTGTGTCGTGGTGCGAGGAGCCCCCGACCTCTCTGGCATGGAAGGGACGTTCGGGTTGAGTTCCTCGTCTTTTCGTATGGCGACACTCGCTTCTCCTTCGAGGGGCTGAGGGGTGAGACGCTCTGCGCTACCCTCGAGCGGGTTCGCGAACGTGGCTGTCTCGTTTGAGCTTTTAGCGGGTAGTCCGAGTGGGCGCCCGTGCCCCATTCGTTGGGGGTCGGCTCGTGGTCCGGAGGCGCATCCATCGATGAGCACTCGCAAAGGTCTACTAGGCAGGGGCTTGGTCCCGTCCGACCGGGGCCAAGGGCGCGGAAGGACTCCCTCGATGGGATCCCTCAACTAGCTGCCTTTGTCTGGCCTCGAACACAACAGGGGCGTCCCCAAACTCCGCGTTCAGGGTAAAGTCATGGTGAGCACGCCCGAATCGTCCCTGACTGTGTCGATCTAGAGCGCCTGTCGAACCCGTTCGAGGGCCAGGCCTCGAACTCCTGATCAGTAAGGCCATGGAGAGGACGTGCGAGCCTCTCCGCCCGAGGGTCGGGCTAGTTGCCCTATCCCCGTTCGTTTCCGATTCGGCCGGGGCGTCCGCTTGAACCCATTCGAGGGTCGGACTTCGAACCTTGGCCTTCGCGGAACGCCTTGAGGCGATTTGGCTTACCTGGGAAGCCGTCGTCGTTCATTGGCTCTTTTGACCGGGGGCGGTTGTCCGCATCTTGCGCGAGTCGTGTCTAACGTGGCGGTGCGTCGGCCCGTCGACCGGAATCAGCCATTCGTATCCACACGATCTCAGCTGACGTGGCGCGGCACTCCGCGTGGGAGTAGTGGGCGCGCCTTTTTAGGTGGAGTGGCGTGTGCGGGCGGTGGTTGAGGTGACGGGGCGCCCAGAGTTACTGCGGCGTCGGTTCGTTTTACCGTGCCGCAGTTAATGCGGCCGCCCACGCCGGGGCGGTTTCCGCTAATGGGGCCCATGTGTCAGAGGCTTAACCAACCACTGCGCTTGACGCGTGCCTCCCGGTCCAGGTGGCCAAGCCGTTCTTGGTGGAGTGGTATGAATGAGCGCACCCTTCCAGCCGAGGCGACGTGACGATCAGAGCGTCAGGCGCACTGATTCGTTTTATCGCGCCCCGGTAGATGCGACCGCTCATTCCGGGGTGGTTTGTCACGCAGCTGGGTCCAGTTGCCAGCGGCCGGAGCTAGCCCCTTCGCCCAGGTGTCATCAGGTTATTTCCTTCCCCCCGGCCCGTCCACCTAGGCCACAACTGTTTCGCCCGTGAATTGGCCTGGGTGGTTGGGCGCAGGAATCGTAAGGCAGGCGGGCTGAGTCAAGGAAGCGATTAAGGCTGCCCGTCTGGTACGGCTGGCGATCCGCGTCCGCACGCGAATCTCGCGGTTATCTCCCCACGGGAGTAACAGTCGTCGTCCCCGGGTGCCTATAAAAACAGGCGTTCGGGTGGGGGAGAAGACCATCGCCGGGTTTTCGGGTAGCTTGACAAGTATGCAGAGCCACAAACTTCATCCTCCCGATGGGTTCGAGAGTGAGAGTAGAGCGGCCCAGGGTTTCGACCTTGGCGTGCGCCATTGATGCCAGAAGAAAGTCGGCGAGAGGTGGCGGGCATGCTGCGGGAAAGGAGCAGGACATTATGCTCCTCATCGGGGAGGCGGTGACCTTGCCAGCGGTGAGGTCCTGCAAGGATGCGGTGGCGGGTGCTTCGTTTGCTAGGAAACTAGCGAACGACGTTCGTCGGCCGCCGTTTTCGCGAGGGCGCTCATCGACGGCAGGGCGTGAAGCCAGGCCCTGTTGGACGGTGAAGTGGTTCAACGTCCCTCCGTTCCGCAGCCGCTCGACCACTGGGTTCTTCAGTTAGCTGGGTGCCAGAGGAAAATCGGCGAGAAAGCTGTGAAAACTGCTTCTCGTGATAGTGTGCTGGCCGGCTGCTGAAGTGGTCCAAGAGCCCTGCTGAAGTGCTCTGAACGGCCTATGGCCGAGTGTAATTTGTTTTCGTAGATTCGCCGTTCGTGGCGTGTAAGGAATAAATCCTGTTTGTGTCTAACCTTTTCGTGGGTTAGCACGATCTTGTATTTGTACTGAAGGATTTCTGCGCGAAATTGTGCCTTTTCTCATGATTCTAGAATGACTTTCGCAAAGGAGTTCGTTTTCGTGAGCAACTCGAGCGTTGTGCGGCGAGGGGGATGCCGTAGCCTTTCGAGGGCGTAAGCAGTCCCGTGACCCGGCCAACTGTCCTCTGTAGTAAGTTAGTTAGTAACCCACGCCTTGCTTTCATCTTCCTCGATCCTTGAGGAGAAAGGATCAACAACGCTTTCTAGGTTTCGACCGAAGGAAAGTCGGACCCTTCTCGCAGTCTTTGGGATGCCGAATCCGTTTCCATGCGTTTGGTCCCGTATTTTCGTGGTTAGTTATGTGACAAATGAGGGTGTACGAACTTAATTCAGGCGTTGTTTTACGATCTTGCGACCGAATTCGTTTGTCGTTCGATGTGCCGCACCTTCTTCTTGGTTCGAGATTGACTTTGGCAGAGGAAACACAAGTAACTTAGGCGTTGAGTGGTGAGGGGGATGCCGTAGCCTTTCGAGGGCGTAGGCGGTCCCTCGACTTGGCCAACTCTCAGCCGTGGTAGGCTTGTGCCTTGCTTCCGTCTTTCTGAGCTGTCGAGGAAAGGTTTGGCAGCATGTTTTTTCGAAAAAAGTGGTTTACGTTTATTTATCGTTCGATGTGTTGTACTTTTCTCTTAGCTCGAGATCGATTTCGGCGGAGGGATGCAAGTAACCTAGGCATCAAGTGGTGAGGGGGATGCCGTAGCCTTTCAAGGACGTAGGCGGTCCATCGACTCGGCCGACTCTTAGCCGTGGTAGGCTCGCGCCTTGCTTACATCTTTCCGAGCGGTCGAGACAAAGCTTGGCAACACATTTTCAAAAAAGAAGCGCATGGAAAAAAGGTTAGGACTTGTTGGGGGGTTTGCCCCCCAGTAGTCCCCGAGGGGGGCTCGGCTTTACTTCTAGTTCGTTTCGATGGTAAAGGCGAGTCACCCTATTTCATTATTGTTAGTAACAATGTTTCCATGTCTTAAACTGACTTTATTATTATCATTGATGAGGACATGACACGCATGCATATGTACATGAATGGTGCATGGGGTGGAGAAGAAGGAGACCAACAAGGTTTTACAAGTCAACAAGAAGGCCCAAGATTAATACGATTCGAGTCCCCAAGATGGAGGCCCAAAGAAACACAAGTTCGAGTCCACCTCGGAGTCCAGGAGAAGCTCACACTAAATTGGTCGCCCAAGTCGCATACGGGCTCGGTTTTTGGCGTTCTACATATGCTTGGAAGGCTAAGGAGATACGCTTTCCAATGGCACCAGTCCCACCTCAAAATTCGTCCGGAGTCATCGGGAATCAATGAAACAAGTTGACGTCCAGAATCTGTCTCGGTGCTCCGTCGCTGTATTTTGGCCTTTGGGCCGTGTATCGTGTGGAAGCCCATAGGGGGGCGCCCCTCCAACCCTAGCACGCCCCTTTAGGTTATATAAACTCAGTAGTCGCCGTTGTTTAGACTCAGGTTTTGCTTAGATTAATCTGTTGAAAACAGTTTCGCCGTCGTCGGTTTGTAGAACCCTAACTATCGTGCTTAATCATTCATCTGTAGTGTCACTTCATATTCAGAGCTGCGTTCTTTCGACTTCTTGCTTGTGTTCTTCGTTTCGAGGGCAGAGAGGATCCTTCTTGGCGAGGTCAGTCGGGTTGTGACACGGTTGATAACCAGAGGAGTCGTGGTGCTTAGATTGCGGGGTTCGAGTTTGCTAACTTGAAGCCGGATCGGTGTGTTGCGCTCCGCCCAAAACGAGTTATCTTTCACCTGATGGAAGATCGGGCACCCTAGTTCCCATCAAGTGGTATCAGAGCTGGGCCTTCGTTTAAGGGGGTGGGAATGATGAGGGCATCCCAGGACACGATTTGGCCAGGCGCACGACAGTGTAGGCGGCACCCGTGAAATGGTTTGGCCAGGCGCACGACGGTGTAGGCGGCGTGTCGTGGTCCAGCGGGAGCATGGTTTGGCCAGGCGCACGACAGTGTGGGCGGCAGCCGTGTGCACGCGGTTTGGCCAGGCGCACGACAGTGTAGGCGGCAGCTGTGCGCGTCCGAATTATCATACCTTGCTTAGCGAAGGAGGAGGAAGCCACCTTAAAAGGGAGAGCCACCCTTCCCCTATCAGACTAGTCTTTTGGGGTGATTGGGCCTTTCCTCGAGTGGGTGTGCCTAAGAACTGTTGGGGTCCGGGCAACCTTAATTTGTTGGGCCTCGGCCGACCCCATGCCTGGGCCGGATGCATCAATCATCGTGCGATAAAACAAGATTGCGGAAAGTACAAGAGGTTCTATGGGTAGAAACGACGTAGCTGTTGGATGTTCCAAGCGTTGGGGAAGACCTCGCCCTTCTCGTTCGCCAGCTTGTAGGTGCCGGGCTTGAGAACCTTGGCGACGATGAACGGTCCCTCCCACGGTGGCGTGAGCTTGTGTCGGCCTCGGTTGTCTTGTCGTAGCCTCAGCACCAGGTCGCCCTCGTTCAGGTCTCGACGGCGCACCTTGCGCTCCTGGCATCGTCTCAGGGACTGCTGGTATCGTGCCGAGTGCAGGGTGGCCACGTCTCGAGCCTCGTCCAGTTGGTCCAGCGAGTCTTCGCGTGCTTGCTGGTTCTGCTCCTCCTGGTATGCCTTGAGTCTCGGGGACCCGTACTCGAGGTCGGTCGGCAGGATGGCCTCGGCGCCGTAGACGAGGAAGAACGGGCTGAAACCCGTGGCCCTGCTCGGAGTGGTTCTCAGGCTCCAAATCACCGAGGGTAGTTCGACTAACCACCTTCGGTCGTAGCTATTTAGCTTGTTGAAAATCCTCGGCTTCAGCCCCTGCAGAATCATACCGTTGGCGCGCTCCACTTGGCCGTTGCACTGGGGGTGTGCCACGGCTGACCAGTCCACCCGGATGTGGTGGTCATCGCAGAATTCTAGGAACTTCTTGCCTGTGAACTGGGTGCCGTTGTCGGTGATGATTGAGTTGGGCACGCCGAGCCGGTGTATGATGTCTGTGAAGAACAACACGGCTTGCTCCGATTTGATGTTGGTGATGGCTCAGACCTCAATCCACTTTGAGAACTTGTCGATGGCCACCAGTATGTGCGTGAAGCCCCCGAGCGGTGGTCGAAAAGGTCCTACGAGATCCAGACCCCAGACCGTGAAAGGCCACGTGACGGGGATGGTCTGCAGAGCATGCACCGGGAGATGGGTCTGGCGTGCGTAGAACTGACACCCCTCGCCGGTGCGCACGATTTCTTTGGCGTCAGCTATGGCCGTGGGCCAGTAGAAGCCCTGTCGAAAGGCGTTACCCACGAGGGTTCGTGGTGCTGCGTGATGCCCGCAGATGCCCTAATGGATGTCGCGTATCAGCTACTGACCCTCGGGGAGGGGTACGCATCGCTGCAGGATTCCCGAGGTGCTGCGCTTGTACAGCTCTCCGTCGATCAAGACAAAAGACTTGGCCTTTCTTGCGATGCGTCGGGCCTCGGTTCGGTCCGAGGGTAAGCGTCCCTGGTCCAGCCATTCGAGGTACGGGGTCCGCGAGTCTCGAGGTGGTGGTGGGTCGGCGTCGATCTCCATCGCCTCCGCCTCGTCCATCGAGGAGGTCTCGAAATCGGGGACCTCAAGGTTTGCTTCCGGGGAGTCCTCGTTCATGTGGTCACCGTCTCCAGCTCCCGAGACTTTCGAGGCCTTCCGAGGGGGGTGCTCGACACCCTCGAGATCTACAGAGGGCTTATCAAGGTCGCGGGCGAAGACGTTCGGCGGAACGATCAGCCGTTCGGACGCGATTTTCGCCAGTTGGTCCGCTTCCTCGTTGTACTTAAGCGGGATATGGCTAAGCTCGAGGCTGTAGAACTTGTCCTCGAGCTTGCGCACCGCGTTACAATACGCCTCCATCTTGTCGTCGCGACAGCTTGAGGTCTTCATGACTTGGTCGACGACCAGCTGAGAGTCACCTCGAACGTTGAGGCGCTTCACTCCGATTTCGACGGCGATGCGGAGGCCGGCGAGGAGGGCTTCATATTCCGCCATGTTGTTGGACGCCTAAAAGTGTAGTCGCACAACATAGCGAATGCGCTCCCCTTGGGGTGAGACAAAGAGAAGGCCCGCGCCTGCCCCGACTTTCATCACCGACCCGTCGAAGTATAGGGTCCAACATTCAGCCTGGATACATGGCAGGGGAAGCTGCGTGTCCGTCCATTCTGCCACGAAATCCACCAGGATTTGTGACTTTATCGCCTTTCGAGGGGCGTAGGTGAGAGTCTCGCCCATTAGTTCCATTGACCACTTAGATATTCTGCCAGCGACATCTGGATTACGGACTATCTCCCCCAGAGGGAAAGACGAGACCACGGTCATAGGATGCACCTCGAAGTAGTGTCGCAGCTTTCGTCGCGCGAGCACTATAGCATAGAGCAGCTTCTGGATATGGGGATACCTCATTTTGGTGTCGGATAGCACTTCGCTGATGTAATACACCGGCCTTTGTACTGGCAGGGCGTGCCCCTCCTCCGTCCTCTCGATGACGATGAACGCGCTAATTACCTGAGTAGTTGCGGCAACATAGAGGTAGAGAGGCTCGTTGTCCTGCGGCGGCGTCAAGACGGGTGCGCGTGCTAGCGACGCTTTCAGCCCGTCGAGGGCCCTTTGTGCCTCGGGGGTCCAGGTGAAGCGTTCATGTTTCTTTAGGAGCCGATACAAGGGCAAGCCTTTCTCACCGAGTCGCGACACGAAATGGCTCAGCGCCGCGAGGCAGCCCAGCACCTTCTGTGCCCCCTTGAGGTCTCGAATCGGCCCCATTCGTTCCAGGGCCAATACTTTTTCGGGGTTGGGCTCGATGCCTCGCTGGGAGACGATGAAGCCCAATAGCATGCCGCGCGGCACCCCGAACACGCACTTCTCCGGGTTTAATTTTACCCCGTTTGCCCGGAGGCAATCGAATGCGATTCGAAGATCGTTGACTAGGTCGTCCGCCTTCCTAGATTTTACAATGATATCGTCAACGTATGCCTCAACGGTCCACCCGATGTGATCCCCGAAAACGTGTTGCATACATCGTTGGTATGTAGCCCCCGCGTTTTGGAGACCGAACGACATAGTAACGTAACAAAACATGCCAAACGGGGTGATGAAGGAAGTCGCGAGCTGGTCGGACTCTTTCATCTTGATTTGGTGATAACCGGAATAAGCATCAAGAAAACATAGCAATTCACACCTGGCAGTAGAGTCAACTATTTGATCGATACGTGGCAGAGGGAAAGGAACTTTGGGACATGCTTTATTTAAACCAGTGTAATCTACTCACATGCGCCATTTTCCATTCTTTTTCTTAACTAAAACAGGATTAGCTAGCCACGTGGGGTGAAATACCTCCTTGATGAATCCGACCTCCAGAAGCTTGTGGAGATCCTCTCCGATCGCGCGGCGCTTTTCCTCGTTGAAGCGTCGCAAGCGTTGCATCACTGGTCTCGCTTGAGGCTGGATATCAAGGGAGTGTTCGGCGACCTCCCTCGGAATGCCCGGCATGTCCGAGGGGCTCCACGCGAAGATGTCAGCGTTGGCGCGGAGAAAGTCGACGAGCACTGCTTCCTATTTGGGGTCGAGGGTGGAGTTGACTTTGACCGCCCTACCCTCGAGATCGTTTGGATCGAGGGGTATGGCCTTGGTCCGCTCCGCGGCCTCGAAGTTGCCCCCATGCTGGTTGTGGGAGCTGGCGGCCTCGTTGAGCATCTTCTCGACGTCAGCCACCTGAGCCTCGAGGCAAGCGTGGGCCTCGGCGCGTTCGACGCACTCTACGTCGCATTCGTAGGCATGCTCGAACGTCGGCCCGACCGTAATGATGCCCTTCGGCCCCGGCATCTTCATCTTGAGGTAGGTGTAGTTGGGGACCGCCATGAACTTGGCGTAGGCCGGCCGTCCAAGTATGGCGTGATAGGCCCCTCGAAACCCTACCACCTCGAAGAGGAGGACCTCCTTGCGGAAGTTGCCAGGTGTGCTGAAGTAGACAGGCAGGTCTATCCGCCCGAGGGGCTGGACCTTCTTGCCTGGCGCAATGCCGTGGAATGCGGACAAACTGGGCCGCAGCTTGTCCGTGCCGATCCCCATCAGCTCTAAGGTGTTGTAGAACATGATGTTGAGGTTGCTGCCTCCATCCATCAACACCTTGGAGAATCGGGTGTTGCCGATCACAGGGTCGACAACGAGCGGATAGTGTCCCGGGTTGGGATGTAGTCCGGGTGGTCTTCGCGACCGAAAGATATGGTCTCCGTCGACCAGTCGAGGTACGAGGGTGTGGCAGGGCGCGCGGTGTAGACCTCTTGGCGTTCGCGCCGTCGCTGCCGCGCGGACATGTTTGCCGCGGAGCCCCCGGTGATGAAGAAGACGTTCTCCACGAACGGGAAGTCACCGCCCGCGGTGTCGCCGCCTCCGCCGGCGTCTTTCTTCGCGTCTCCCTCCTTCGCAACGAGGCGCCGGTAGTGCTTCTTGATCATCTCGCACTGCTCGAGGGTATGTGAGACTGTAGTGTTGTGGTATGGACACGACTTTTTGAGCATGTCGTCGAACCAGCCCCCCGGGGGTGGCGGGGGTCGAGGTCCCCGCCGGGTTTGGTCCGCGGCGAAGGCCTCGTCAGGGTCGTCCTCGCGTCGCGGGCCACGCTCAGGTCTTTCGCCCCGTTTGCCCAGGTTTCCTGCTTGTGTTGCTTGGGCTTCTTCGCTTGCTCTTTGGGTCGGCCGCCTTCCGCAGGCGCCTCTTCTGCGCGCTTCCCCTTCTTCCCATCGCAGATGGCCCGGACTGCCTCTTCCCCCGACGCAAAGCTTGACGCGATGTCGAACAGCTTGCTGACGCTAGTGGGGTGGTTGCGGCCGAGCTCGTGCACTAGCTCGCGGCACGTCGTACCTTCGAGGAAGGCGTTGATGACCTCGGCGTCACCAACGTTGGGGAGCTCGGTGCAGCGCTTGGAGAAGCGACGTATGTAGTCCCTCATGGGCTCGCTCGACCTTTGGCGACATCACCGCAGGTCCCAGGAGTTACCTGGGCGTATGTAGGTGCCCTGGAAATTTCCCACGAACAGTTTGACCAGGTCGCCCCAGTCGTGAATCTGATTTGCGGGCAAGTGCTCGAGCCACTGCCGGGCCGAGTCGGCGAGATGGAGGGGCAGGTTGCGGATGATCATGTAGTCGTCTGTGGCACCACCCAACTGGCAAGCCAATCGATAATCATTGAGCCAAACTTCAGGGTTAGTGTCACCTGAGTACTTGGTGATGGTCGCTGGCTGTCGGAAACGAGGAGGAATGGCCGCCGTGCGGATGGCAGGGCTGAACACCCGAGTCCCCGCGGGCTCAGGCGTTGGGCTCTTGTCTTCTTCTTCGTCGAAGCGACCCCCTCGTCATGGATGGTACCTGTAACACCCTAAAATTCCATCACACATAAATCATAGCAACTTGGTTTAATTTAATTTTCTAAGGACTTAATTAAATTTTTAATTTAATTTGAGCCTAAAAATATTTAAACATCATTTAAATAATTTTGGAGCAACAAGTGCATGTGCATCATATTTGGTTTGCATGTCTTTTGTTTGATTTGTGTGTGAATTTCAAAAGCATGAAAAAGTCCAGAATCCGCCCCAAAACTTTCTCTCTATCTCTCTTTCACTCCCGGCCCATCTCCCTCTCTCTCTCTCTTTCTTTCGGCCCAACGGCGCTTCGCGGCCCAGCCCTTTCCCCTTCTCTTTCTCCCCCACCCCCCCCCCCCCCCCCCCCCGCGCGCGGACCGCTCCTGCTTTTGGCCCGGCTGCGGCCCAAGCCGTCTCCCCCTCCCCTTCTCTCTCACCGCCGCCGACAGGTGGGGCCCACCTGTCGGGCTCACCTCCAACCTCCCGACGCCCTCCCCTGCCTCGCCGCCAACCGAGCCGCTCGGCCTCCCCCGCGCCGCTCCCTCTCCCTCGCCCCTTGCTCTCCCCTCCCACCGAACGCCTGCAACTGCCGCTCCACTATCACACCCCTTCCCCTCTCCGAAACGCTCTCACCCACCGAGTCCTCCCATTGCCGCTCGCCATTAATGGCCGGCCACCTCGAGGGTCGCCGTGCCGGCCTTCCCATTCCCCTCTTCGCCTTATTTAAGCACCAACCGAGCCCCCAGGAACCCTCTTCGAACCCTTGCGCCACCACATTTCCCCTCGGAGCCGCTTCAATTTCGCCGCCGCCGCCGCCCGAGCGCCGCCGCGTCGTCGATCCGTCGCTCCGGCACTGCTTCACCCCGTTCGACTGCACCGAACGCATCGCATCGAGGTAACGATGCTCTCCATCCTCTTCTCGCTCTCTGTTTCGCACTCCTAGTACCCCGACGGCCCTCACCGGCGCTCCGCCGCCGCCATTCGTCGACGAGCACCACCACCGAAGCTAATTGATCAACGAGAACCCCCTGATCATGTTCACCAACTCACCACTCACGCACAGAACCCATCCGCGCTCGAATCCGCGACTCCGAACTCTGGTTCGGGTGAACTCCGGCGAGTTCACCGCCGCCCGCCTCTGTCCGCCGACGAACCGCCACCCTCGCTGCGCAATCCACGACGAGAGCACCCCCATCGTGTTCGCCATCCCTTTCCGAAGCCGTAGCACCTATCCGCGCCCAAAACCGAGCCTCGTAGCTCGAGTTCGAGCATCGCCGGCGTGTTCCCGGCCCGGCGCCGCCGCTCGCCGGCGTTCCCGCCGCCGCCCGAGTCCCCCCCTCTCTGTCTGTCGTCCATCGCAAGATCAACGGCCCACGTTCAATCTGACCGAAGTCAATCGGCCAAATAACGGTCAACCGAGGTCTTTTTGCAAAAGAGACCCTGCCTTTCTCTGAAATTAACCCGCCGTCCTGTTTAGTTCAAAAATAATTAGATTTAGGTCCTGAATTTTTACAGAAAACACCCCAAGCTTCTCTGTTTTTATATCCCGAAGCCCAGCCCCTGTTCTTTTGCGCGTTAGCCCTCGGGTTTAATGCGTATTTATGTTTTAGCCCCTGTTTTTCTTCAGTTTAGCCCCTGTAAACTTAGTTTCTTTGCCAGCAAGCCCCTAAAACTTGTTCGGCCATATCTTTTCCGTTTTAGCTCCGTTTTTAGCGTTCTTGGTGTCCAAGCGTTCGTCTTTTCGAGCTTATTAGTTTTAGATGCTTGTTTTAGTCTATTAAGAATGTTTGATGTACTGTTTTCTTATTATTTTATTGTGTTGTTCGTAGACCTCGTGCCAGTTGCAACCGAGTCGCCCGTCGACGCGGATCCGGAACAACTCTACGAAGAAGAAGAAGATCTTTTTGTAGACCAAGGCAAGTGGCCCTCCCCACATATTCTTTTTGTCCTATATAACTGCATGTCAAACTAAAATTTACTATTATTGCATTAATATGATGGGAATACCTTTTTAAGGATTTATCTAGTCTTTTACCATGCTCCCTTGTACCAACCCCTGTTTTAAATAATATTTTTGGGTTAGTTCATGCTTAGTGTTGCAATACCTTGGGAATGGTTAAAATGAATCTTTATAAAATTATCGATCATGATATCTTTAATAATAAATGTCGGTTAATACAAGAAAACGATTATTTAATCGGAACATGGAGAACCACCCAAGAAAACAGTGCAACCATGGTGTCAAAATGGACTCTGACCTTAGCCGATTAATTAGGGATGTGATCGCACTGATGGCCTTATCCGAAAGGAGCAGAGGGGGTCTGGGGTTGCAGGGGTACTGTCCGGTCCTCTTGGGGTAGCAGCCTTTGCTAAGGTGCTGACCATTAGGGAGGATTGTGGTCCGCCCTAGCTGTAACTCTTGCGGGTTGTTGGACTTTGGCATACCTTTGTAAAGGCTTCGTAGTGGACCCCTAGCCACTCACCTCGGAAGTGTTTAAGGGCCTTGCAAACCCGGGCAACATGGGGAACACGAGCTATGGTGAAAGTGTACAACCTCTGCAGAGTGTAAAACTGATATATCAGCCGTGCTCACGGTCAAGAGCGGCTTGGACCCTCACATGATAATTAAACTTAAAGATGGAATCTAAATCGTGGTTTTACTCATGGGTTTTGGAAAAAGATGTTCTTTTAAATGCTTAAGTGGGATGGTATAAACTTACATCTAGTAAATAGGAAATTGCTAATAAAACTTGATCAACTCTAAAAAGCTCACTGCTGTGAACCTTAGCCTTTCCTTGTGGCCTTGCATTTTCACCCCGCTTGCTGAGTACCTAGTTAGGTGTACTCACACTTGCCATTGCTGAATCAGAAGAAGGAAATGAAGAAGAATACTACAGCGACTACGATGAGTTCTAAGGCTTGCGTTTCCCCCAGTCAAGATGCCTGTGGAAGATGGAAGCCGAAGACGCTTCGTTTAGCTATCGTTTGTTTTTCGATAAAGACCTTCGTGTCTCCCGAGAGTGTAATATGAATATTATAATAAATCTCTTGTAATTTAGAACACTGTGTTTCGATATTACACTCTTTTGTCTATCATATGTGTGTAAACATGATCCTGGCGCACATATGAAACGCACTTGGTTTTCCTTTGAAAACCGGGTGTGACAGGAGTGGTATCAGAGCGGTGTTGACTGTAGGACGCAGCCTTAAGATAGAACTGGTCGGAAATTAAGGACTCAACATCTAGAAAGCCATGTCATCTTTCAAAATTCCCCTATTTTCGCATAAAAAAATCTAATTTATATTATTTCTTTTTGTTAAAAGATCTCATCATTTTGATTTATTCTATACTGAGTCAGTTTTCTTTTCCTTGTCAGATGGTTTGTGAGTTTCAGAACGCTCGTGCTGTCACCGGAGGTTCACGCCCTGCTGGACCGTCAGTTCCCCAGCACCCCGTGGAGGCACCCGCTGAGGAGGTCCCGGTTCAGGTACTGCCTGAGGCACAAGCAGAGGCACAGGAGGAGGAGCCACCTCAGCTCTTCGACGGCACTGTGCTCGAGGTGGACGCCGACGGAGACATGGTGATTCCACCAGCTGCTCCTGCTGCCGGCGACGCTGCACCGGACGCTGCTGGAGGTGACCCAGACGACTCTGGGGACGACAGCGACGAGGAGGAGCCTAGTGACGGGGTTGACCCCGACATGGAGGTCGACGACCAGGAGAACGACAACAACAACGACGAGGAGGATCCAGAGGAGCCCCGCCAGCGTGGTCCGGAGTACCACCTTCACGCTTCGCTGGGTGGTACCGGGCAGTTCTGCAGACTGCTGGAGGAGCTACTGGGGTTTTTAGAGTTCACTCTAAAGCCTCAGTACGTGATCGAGCACTTCGAGGAGCCCGGCCTGGAGGACTACTACACAGCTCAGGTACACATCCGGGTACCTCAGCCAGAGGCTTCCGGATGGAGGATCCGTTCGACGCACTACAATTGTGTTCCCTTTTCCACCGAGGACGCCGCCATCAACGACGCCGCCAGGAGAGCACTCTACTCCTACAGCTACCATTTCCGCGACCAGCTGTACTACTCCGACTTCCGCCACGTACCCAGCCGACCTGTTGGTACAGAGGACACAGTGGTACTCGCTTCTCAGACCGGAGACGACCGTGTGGACGTCCTTGCTCGAGTCACTGCTGCACTCAACACCGACTTGGAGAGAGCCACCTCCGAGATCGAGGGACTGCACGGGAAGCTCCAGGACGCTCAGGCCAAGATCGCACAGCTCGAGGCTCAGCTTGCAGGATAGGCACCTCCTGAGGAGATGGTACAGCACTGCACCACGTCTTCCCCTCCGCGCAAGAAGCTTCTCTACGGCACCCCAGGAGCTACCACTAGTCTTGGCTAGGAGTTTTAGATGTCTACCCTTTTTCTTTTGTTAATAATTCCGTTCCTGCGAGGACGATGCGATGTAATGGTTGATGGTTGAAAACATGCTTGAGTTGGATCTTTGTGATGGATGAATGCTTTTGTGGAGTGATGGCCACAACTGCGTTAATGAAATAATTAGTTTAATTAATTAATCTTAGCCCCCTTATACTTTTACTTTACTCACCTTTATCTGTTCAGTTCTTATCTGAGATACTTTTCCCTAACGCTCAGATGGTAAACACCAGGTCAGGAGGAGGACAAGATATTCCACCTATGATACGCGCTCATATTGCAAGTCAGAGGAATCCAGCACCACCTCCCCCACCAAACCCACCAATGGATCCAGCTATGCAACAGTTTCTGGCCGCCCAAACTCAGCTGCTGCAGACTCTCGCCGCAACAGTGCAAAACCTGCAAGCACAACAAAACCAGCCACCACAACCAGCACCAGCACCACCACCGCCC
This sequence comes from Echinochloa phyllopogon, assembly GCA_033239725.1. NCBI lineage: Eukaryota > Viridiplantae > Streptophyta > Magnoliopsida > Poales > Poaceae > Echinochloa > Echinochloa phyllopogon. The sequence continues at coordinate 31,473,562 of BTCW01000008.1, read as the reverse complement.
AGAGACAAGCATAAGGAATTCATGAGCCACCGTCCGCCCACTTACTCTCACTCATCAGACCCCTTGGATGCTGATGACTGGCTAAAGGTTGTCACCAGAAAACTGGAAATGACACAGTGCACCGATCGTGAGATGGTGCTATATGCTGCAGGCAGACTTGAAGGGCCAGCGGTTGACTGGTGGGACGCATACACTGCTGCACATGCCGCACCACAGAACATCACCTGGCAGGAGTTCAGGGATAGCTTCAGGGCTTACCACATTCCCTCTGGAGTTATGAAGTTAAAGCAGAAAGAGTTCCTCGCACTGAAGCAGGGCAACATGTCAGTCAGCGAGTACCTGGACAAATTCCCCCAGTTATCTCGCTATGCACCTGAGGAGGTCAACACTGATGCCAAGAGACAAGAACGATTTCTGGATGGTCTTATAGGGCCGCTCAATTATCAGTTGCAGAGTCACATCTTCCCAGATTTCCAGACCCTTCTGAATAAAGCTATTGGTCTGGAAAGCAAGCGCAAGGAAATTGGTGAACACAAACGGAAGTTCTAGGGACAGTCTAGCAGTAACACTCGCCCCCGCTACAATTCCTCTCAGGGTTCTTACATCCGCTCTGGTGGACAGAATGGAGGTTATCCACAGAACATGCAATTGCAACGTTCATTTCAGCAGCCACAGCGCTTCAATCAGCAATCACCCCGTACTTCGAACCCTCAGCAGAATCGGTCGAACAACAATTCAGCCACCCCCCGCCCAAACAATGCCACAGGCGCTCCTGTGAGAAACAATGCTCCAGTACAGCCAAATGGATGTTTCAAATGTGGAGAATTGGGACACTATGCTAACAGCTGTCCTCAGCGTGGAATGCATACTCCACAGAGAAGCAACGAACAGAGGACTGAGAAATCAACGTCACAAGTGCGTCCAGGAAGCTCAAGTGCACAAGGCAACAGGGCTCAGCGGAATTTTGTTCGTGGAAGAGTGAACCATGTGACCGCCGAACAAGCCCAGGAAGCCCCAGGAGTTGTACTTGGTACATTCCTTGTCAATTCCATACCTGCAACAATTTTATTCGATTCTGGAGCAACGCATTCATTTATTACTGAACAATTTGTGGCAAAACATGGCATGACCATGAGGGCTATGAAAAAGCAACTATTAGTTAGTACTCCCGGTGGGGAAATGCAAGCCAGTTTATTATGCCCACAAGTGACCCTTAACATCTTGGGAGTAGATTTCCCAGCTGATCTGGTAGTTCTAAAATCTTGGGGAATAGATATAATTCTGGGAATGGATTGGTTACACCAGTGGGATGGATCCATTCAGTGCCGAAAGAAGTCAGTACTCTTAACCAGCCCTAACGGAGACAGAATTGAGTATGTGGCAACTCCCTCATCGACAGAAGGCGGAACAATAAATTCTATGGAAGGCAAGACTCTGAAAGATATCAAAATAGTGAACGAATATCTGGATGTATTTCCAGATGATTTACCAGGTATGCCACCTGACCGAGATATAGAATTCAGCATTGAACTTTTACCTGGTACTGCTTCCATATCTAAGAGGCCATATAGAATGGATGTCAAAGATTTGGCAGAACTTAAGAAACAAATAGAAGAATTGTTAAGTAAAGGGTTTATCCGTCCTAGTTCGTCACCATGGGGAGCCCCCACTCTCTTCGTAGACAAGAAAGATGGCTCTAGAAGGATGTGTGTAGACTATCAATCTCTTAATGAGGTCACCATCAAAAACAAATATCCCTTGCCTAGGATCGAGGATCTGTTTGATCAGATGAGAGGTGCAAAAGTGTTTTCTAAGATAGATCTGCGATCGGGATATCATCAATTGAGAAATCGTCCGGAGGACATTCCCAAGACAGCTTTCACGTCCAGATATGGGTTGTATGAGTTTACTGTCATGTCATTCGGATTGACAAATGCCCCGGCATACTTCATGTATTTGATAAACAAGGTGTTCATGGATTATTTGGACAAGTTTGTAGTAGTGTTCATTGACGACATTCTGATATTCTCTCAGAATGAGGAAGAACACGAGGAGCATTTGAGACTTGTATTACAGAGACTTCGAGAACATCAGTTGTATGCTAAGTTCAGCAAGTGTGACTTTTGGTTAAAGGAAGTTTCATTTCTTGGTCATGTTATCACCAACGGAGGAATAGCAGTGGATCCGAGTAAAGTTCAGGATGTGTTAAGCTGGAACCCTCCGAAGAATGTGTCTGAGATCAGGAGTTTTCTCGGATTGGCAGGTTACTACCGCAGATTTATTGAAGGCTTCTCGAAGATCGTGAAACCGCTTACAACCTTACTAGAGAAAGGAAAAGAATTCAAATGGGATGATAAATGCCAAGCTAGTTTCGAAGAGTTGAAGAAAAGATTGACTACTGCCCCTGTGCTGATCATGCCAGACAAAGGGTTTGATGTATATTGTGATGCCTCGTGTCAAGGCCTTGGATGTGTTTTAATGCAAGAAGGAAAAGTAGTGGCTTATGCTTCCAGACAACTGAGGAAACATGAACAAAATTATCCAACACATGATCTAGAATTGGCCGCCGTTGTACACGCGCTGAAAATTTGGAGACATTACATGATTGGTAACAAATGTCAGATCTTTACCGACCATAAGAGCTTGAAGTATATCTTCACTCAGAAGGATATCAATCTTAGACAGCGCAGATGGCTGGAATTAATCAAGGACTATGACTTGGATATTCAGTATCACCCCGGTAAAGCTAATGTTGTGGCAGATGCTTTGAGTCGGAAGAGTCAGGCAAACATGCTTATAGCTCAGTTGAAACCGCAAGAGTTATGTTGGGAAATGGCACGGCTCAACTTAGGAATCGTAGCCCAGAGTGAATCTATGACCTTGGAGGTCGAATCAACACTTGAACAGGAAATCAGAAAAGGGCAGTTGGCAGATGAAAAGATCAAAGAATACGAAAAGCTGATTGATTCAGGAAAAGTTCCCGACTTTAAGAAAGATGATCAGGGAACCATATGGTTCAGAAACAGGATATGTGTGCCAGAAGACGATCGCTTACGTGAAACTATACTGAAAGAAGCTCATGATTCGGCATACTCTATTCACCCTGGTAGTACCAAGATGTACCAAGATCTAAAACAGAAATATTGGTGGTACGGAATGAAAAGAGATGTCGCAGCTCATGTCGCCCTGTGTGACATATGTCAAAGGGTAAAAGCAGAACATCAGAGACCAGCCGGTTTGCTGCAACCATTGAAAGTACCTGAGTGGAAATGGGAAGAAATTGGTATGGATTTCATTGTAGGTTTACCTCGTACACGCGATGGTTATGATTCCATATGGGTTATCGTGGACAGGTTAACCAAAGTTGCACATTTTATACCAGTTAAAACCACTTACTCAGGAGCCAGGCTAGCAGAGTTGTACATGTCACGAATTGTGTGTCTGCATGGAGTTCCTAAAAAGATAGTGTCAGATCGAGGCACTCAGTTTACCTCACGTTTTTGGAAGAAGCTACATGAGTCAATGGATACGAAGTTGAATTTCAGTTCGGCATACCATCCACAGACTGATGGTCAAACTGAAAGGACGAATCAGATATTGGAAGATATGTTAAGGGCTTGTGCTTTGAAGCGTGGAGGTAGTTGGGACAAAAGTTTACCATATGCGGAATTTGCTTACAACAATAGCTATCAATCTAGTCTCAAGATGGCACCGTTTGAAGCCTTGTACGGGAGAAAATGTAGAACACCCTTGTACTGGAATCAAACGGGTGAAAGTCAACTCTTCGGACCAGAAATTATAAAGGAAGCGGAAAGACAAGTTGAGATAATCTGGGAAAATCTTAAAACCGCACAGTCACGCCAAAAGAGTTATGCTGATCCTAAGACAAGAGAAGTGGTATTTGAGGAAGGAGATCATGCTTATCTCAGAGTATCACCTATCAGAGGATTGCGAAGATTTAATGTTAGAGGAAATTTATCACCTCGTTTTATCGGACCTTTTAAAATACTGGAAAGAAAAGGAGAAGTGGCATATAGGTTGGAATTACCAGCTCGATTATCAGGAGTTCATGATGTGTTCCATGTATCACAACTGAAGAAGTGCTCAAGTGAGATTAGAGTGGAGCACTTACCACTGGAGGATTTAGAAGTAAAGGATGACTTGACTTATAAGGAGTATCCTATCAAAATCTTAGACAAGTCACAGAGGGTCACACGAAGCAAGGTAATAAAAATGTGCAAAGTTCAATGGAGCAATCACTCAGAAAATGAGGCTACTTGGGAAAGAGAAGAAGAACTTATGGAAGAGTTCCCTCAGCTGTTCTCCGAATCTTCCTGAATCTCGGGACGAGATTCTCTTTAAGGGGGGTAGGATTTGTAACACCCTAAAATTCCATCACACATAAATCATAGCAACTTGGTTTAATTTAATTTTCTAAGGACTTAATTAAATTTTTAATTTAATTTGAGCCTAAACATATTTAAACATCATTTAAATAATTTTGGAGCAACAAGTGCATGTGCATCATATTTGGTTTGCATCTTTTGTTTGATTTGTGTGTGAATTTCAAAAGCATGAAAAAGTCCAGAATCCGCCCCTAAACTTTCTCTCTATCTCTCTTTCACTCCCGGCCCATCTCCCTCTCTCTCTCTCTTTCTTTCGGCCCAACGGCGCTTCGCGGCCCAGCCCTTTCCCCTTCTCTTTCTCCCCCCCCCCCCCGCGCGCGGCCCGCTCCTGCTTTTGGCCCGGCTGCGGCCCAAGCCGTCTCCCCCTCCCCTTCTCTCTCACCGCCGCCGACAGGTGGGGCCCACCTATCGGGCTCACCTCCAACCTCCCGACGCCCTCCCCTGCCTCGCCGCCAACCGAGCCGCTCGGCCTCCCCCGTGCCGCTCCCTCTCCCGCGCCCCTTGCTCTCCCCTCCCACCGAACGCCTGCAACTGCCGCTCCACTATCACACCCCTTCCCCTCTCTGAAACGCTCTCCCCCACCGAGTCCTCCCATTGCCGCTCGCCATTAATGGCCGGCCACCTCGAGGGTCGCCGTGCCGGCCTTCCCATTCCCCTCTTCGCCTTATTTAAGCACCAACCGAGCCCCCAGGAACCCTCTTTGAACCCTTGCGCCACCACATTTCCCCTCGGAGCCGCTTCAATTTCGCCGCCGCCGCCGCCCGAGCGCTGCCGCGTCGTCGATCCGTCGCTCCGGCACTACTTCACCCCGTCCGACTGCACCGAACGCATCGCATCGAGGTAACGATGCTCTCCATCCTCTTCTCACTCTCTGTTTCGCACTCCTAGTACCCCGACGGCCCTCACCGGCGCTCCGCCGCCGCCATTCGTCGACGAGCACCACCATCGAAGCTAATTGATCGACGAGAACCCCCTGATCATGTTCACCAACTCACCACTCACGCACAGAACCCATCCGCGCTCGAATCCGCGACTCCGAACTCTGGTTCGGGTGAACTGCGGCGAGTTCACCGCCGCCCGCCTCTGTCCGCCGATGAACCGCCACCCTCGCTGCGCAATCCACGACGAGAGCACCCCCATCGTGTTCGCCATCCCTTTCCGAAGCCGTAGCACCTATCCGCGCCCAAAACCGAGCCTCGTAGCTCGAGTTCGAGCATCGCCGGCGTGTTCCCGGCCCGGCGCCGCCGCTCGCCGGCGTTCCCGCCGCTGCCCGAGTCCCCCCCTCTCTGTCTGCCGTCCATCGCAAGATCAACGGCCCACGTTCAATCTGACCGAAGTCAATCGGCCAAATAACGGTCAACCGAGGTCTTTTTGCAAAAGAGACCCTGCCTTTCTCTGAAATTAACCGCCGTCCTGTTTAGTTCAAAAATAATTAGATTTAGGTCCTGAATTTTACAGAAAACACCCCAAGCTTCTCTGTTTTTATATCCCGAAGCCCAGCCCCTGTTCTTTTGCGCGTTAGCCCTCGGGTTTAATGCGTATTTATGTTTTAGCCCCTGTTTTTCTTCAGTTTAGCCCCTGTAAACTTAGTTTCTTTGCCAGCAAGTCCCTAAAACTTGTTCGGCCATATCTTTTCCGTTTTAGCTCCGTTTTTAGCGTTCTTGGTGTCCAAGCGTTCGTCTTTTCGAGCTTATTAGTTTTAGATGCTTGTTTTAGTCTGTTAAGAATGTTTGATGTACTGTTTTCTTATTATTTTATTGTGTTGTTCGTAGACCTCGTGCCAGTTGCAACCGAGTCGCCCGTCGACGCGGATCCGGAACAACTCTACGAAGAAGAAGAAGATCTTTTTGTAGACCAAGGCAAGTGGCCCTCCCCGCATATTCTTTTTGTCCTATATAACTGCATGTCAAACTAAAATTTACTATTATTGCATTAATATGATGGGAATACCTTTTTAAGGATTTATCTAGTCTTTTACCATGATCCCTTGTACCAACCCCTATTTTAAATAATATTTTTGGGTTAGTTCATGCTTAGTGTTGCAATACCTTGGGAATGGTTAAAATGAATCTTTATAAAATTATCGATCATGATATCTTTAATAATAAATGTCGGTTAATACAAGAAAACGATTATTTAATCGGAACATGGAGAACCACCCAAGAAAACAGTGCAACCATGGTGTCAAAATGGGCTCTGACCTTAGCCGATTAATTAGGGATGTGATCGTACTGATGGCCTTATCCGAAAGGAGCAGAGGGGGTCTGGGGTTGTAGGGGTACAGTCCGGTCCTCTTGGGGTAGCAGCCTTTGCTAAGGTGCTGACCATTAGGGAGGATTGTGGTCCGCCCTAGCTGTAACTCTTGCGGGTTGTTGGACTTTGGCATACCTTTGTAAAGGCTTCGTAGTGGACCCCTAGCCACTCACCTCGGAAGTGTTTAAGGGCCTTGCAAACCCGGGCAACATGGGGAACACGAGCTATGGTGAAAGTGTACAACCTCTGCAGAGTGTAAAACTGATATATCAGCCGTGCTCACGGTCAAGAGCGGCTTGGACCCTCACATGATAATTAAACTTAAAGATGGAATCTAAATCGTGGTTTTACTCGTGGGTTTTGGAAAAAGATGTTCTTTTAAATGCTTAAGTGGGATGGTATAAACTTACATCTAGTAAATAGGAAATTGCTAATAAAACTTGATCAACTCTAAAAAGCTCACTGCTGTGAACCTTAGCCTTTCCTTGTGGCCTTGCATTTTCACCCCGCTTGCTGAGTACCTAGTTAGGTGTACTCACACTTGCCATTGCTGAATCAGAAGAAGGAAATGAAGAAGAATACTACAGCGACTACGATGAGTTCTGAGGCATGCGTTTCCCCCAGTCAAGATGCCTGTGGAAGATGGAAGCCGAAGACGCTTCGTTTTGCTATCGTTTGTTTTTCGATAAAGACCTTCGTGTCTCCCGAGAGTGTAATATGAATATTATAATAAATCTCTTGTAATTTAGAACACTGTGTTTCGATATTACACTCTTTTGTCTATCATATGTGTGTAAACATGATCCTGGCGCACATATGAAACGCACTTGGTTTTCCTTTGAAAACCGGGTGTGACAGTACCCTCGGCTCGTCGCGGTGTCGTACTTCTTCTTGTTCAGGACGTTGCGGGCATCGCCGTTGTCGGCGGCGCCACCCATGTCCTGAAGCCAGTCCTTCGCGGGCCTTCGTTCACCGAGGCGACACGTCACGAGCGCCCTACCGTCGTTCGTTGGACGGTTGGGCGTCCACTTCCCCTGGCGAGGGGTGTGAACGGACTCCTCCTTGTCCTGCCCGCTGGCCTCGGCTCTCGAGTTGGCTTGATGTCGAATGCGGGAGGCAGAGCTCTCGGCCCGTAGGACGGCCGCCTGCTCAACGAGGCTCCGCGCCTCGCGGTGCAAGAGCCGAGCCGATGGCGTGGACGGCTCAGGGATGGCGCGTAGCAGTGTTGCCGCGGTGACGACCTTTTGGCTTACGCGCGGCAGGTCGACGTTGCCATCGTTCTTGATACGGATGCGAGCAAGACGCCCCGCGGCCCTCGCGCGTTCGCCGCGCTGAGGCTGTTGTGCCTCCAGTGCCGCCCGCAGCTGTTGTACTTGACGACGCTCCTCCTGGAGCCTGTCTTCCATCCCCTTCACCTACGCAAGCTGAGCTTGCGCTAACGCCTCATCACCATGAGGTGTTGCGGCGTTGGCGTCAGCGGGCGTTGCGGCGCCCGTACCTGGAGGCGGCTCGCGGATGGCCCCAGCCGCCGCCGGGGTCTCGTTTCGATTGTTGTCTTCGTCGCTTCCGTCCTCGCTTCCAGTCCCGAGTTCGCCGTCGATGATGAAGCATCCTAGCGCAGGGTCACTCTCCCCTCGCTGGAGATGTCGAAGCAGTGATCGACGGAGTTCAGGAACTGTCGGAGTGCCTCGGCGTCTTGGATCCCGGCGTAGTCCCACTCCTCGCTGCTGGAGCCCGGTGGGTACCATTCGTCGGGTGAGGCGGTGCAGTAGCGCGTCGTGCCTTCAGACGGGGATGAATGGTCGGTGCGGTTCCGGGCCCTGCGCGGGCGCGCGGGTCGCGCCGCCCTTCTCCCCCGTGGCGCGCTTGTATGGCACCGGTACGTCGGCCAGTATCCTCCTCTTGTCGAGGCGGGTTGGTGGGTTCCCCCACTGCTGTGATGAGCGACAGTGTGGGGTGCCCTGGGTCGCTCCGGCTGCGTCCGTCGCGGCCGGCGGCTTGCCTGCCCCTGGTGGGTCGGTGGCAGTCCGGCCTACGACGGCGCAGTGGCGTCGCGGATGGCACGCATGTGAGTGCCCACCGTCGCGAAGATTGTCGTGGCGGTGTTGCGCAGCCCCATCGGGAACTGGGCCGACGTGGCTGCTGTCCTCCGGCGGTTCCCTTCCGCAGGGTTCGCCGAAGGCGTCGCGGTCCCTCCTGACTCCGCGTCGGGGGACAGCGCCCGCGGGTTGTCCACCTCTGAGAGCATCACCCGCACGGGCTGGCGCTGCTCCACCTGCACCTGCAGGCCTCGCAGCCGGCGGCGGCTTAGGAGCCCGCCTGTCGAAGATGATGACGACGAAGTCTCTACCTCATCGGTGCGACGGAGTTGCATGAGGTAGTTGGACCCGTCCGACTCGAACGTCAGGCTCCCGAACTGGATCATGAATCCAGGTGGGAATCCGGCGGTGGTCCCGTCGGGGGACCCCGTCGTCGGTGGCTCGTCGCTAGATGCCATCAAGGAAACTGGCGAGAAAAGCGAATCGCACAGCGCTCCCCCTACCTGGCGCGCCACTGTCGGTGTCGGAAATGGCCGCCACTCCCTACACCGCGCAGAAATGCGCTGTGTCTCGTCCCTTGATGGCCGATGCGGAAGCTAACACAAGGACACAGGTTTATCTGGTTCCGGCCGCGGGGCCGTACGTCCAGCAGGGGCGTGCTCGCGCACTCGTATTAGCTTTGTACCGGGGTGGTTGTAGAGAGGGGGCTACAAGTGGATGCGGGAGAGGAGAGGCGATCTCCAAGTTCCTGTCGTCGGTGGAGATGATTGAGGCGAATGCCAATATCGGATGTGTGTGTCTGTGTGAGCGAGAGCGATGAACCTCGTGCTGTTGCTCTGTTGTGCTTGTCTCGTACGGGATTCCTCTCTCTCCCTTTTATAGTTCAAGGGAGAGAAGGGTTACAGTTCGCGTGTACAATACGTGCTACAGTGTGAGTCGTACGGCGTATCCGTGCCTTGCAGGCCTCGTCAAGATTGCTTCCTGGTCTTGTCTGCTGACGCGGTGTCTCCTCGCTTCCTCTTCGATGGGGTCTCGAGGGGTCGCTTAGTCGTCGAGGTGGCCTGGGCATTTACTTGAGGACCCCCTCGACTGGGCCTCCGACCGCTTCGGGGGCTAGCCCGCTAAGAGGTACGGGGCTAGCATGGCGTAGGCTGTCGCCTCAGCGTCAGACTGTCAGGCGTGGTGACAGGATGGACTCGACCTGCCCTACTGTGCCGGTACGACCGGCTTTTGCCCTGGCAAAGGGATCAGGTCATATTCGTACGGGGCAGCCGCTGCCGGGGTGGCTCAGAGATTTCCCCGTATCCGCCGTGGGGGGCCCCCCTCCGTTGGAGGACGGGCGTGGGTGATGTAGGTGAGGCGCCAGCCTACTCCACAGTGCACATCCTACCGCCCGGAGACGTGGTGGGCAAGGGTCAAGGGATCCGTTCCTTGCCTTGCCGGACCAGTAATCTTTATTTGACCATGGTGAGCCCCCTGTGCTTGGCCATCTTCTATTGGTGGGGCCCCCATCGCCCGTTCGAGGACGTTTCAGCGCGGGAGGCGAAGGGGGGCCCCCGGTAGAACCGTGCGAAGGTACGGCTGGGGTCAGCGGTGTCGGGGGCATAGTGTTGCGTAGGCCCTGCACAACTTCCGCCTGTCCGTGCCGCAGAGGGCACAGTGCACCGGATCCTGTCAGGGGCGACGTGCGGGGGAGATCTTCCCTTTGACTCCGGCGCCTGGTGCGGGAGTTGAGACCGTCAGTGCCTGTGCTGTAGACGTGGCGTTCGTTTCGAGGGGTCGGAGCGCGTCCCGGCGAGGCGGAGCGGGGGTTTGTAGCTCGAGGGCGGAGCGAGGGACCCTCGAGCGAGGCGGAGTTTAGGTGTGAGGGCGACGTGTCTTCGTGGGCCATTGTTTGGGCCCTGCCGGCTGGTAGTGGGTTTCGCGGTTTCACTGGTATGGGCTCATAGGCTTATGGGTAATAGCCTTGTTTTGCGTTTTTTGAGGGTGATTACCCTAGTAGTTAAGGGACCCCTAATTATGATCCCCGACAAAACCGTTTGTGATGACCTCATCACAAACGTTTTTTCATACAATACAAACCGTTTGTGATGGCCCTCATCATTGTGATACCAAAAACCGTTTGTGATGGGGGTATCACAACGGTTTTTTCAAAACCGTTTGTGATGAGGCCGTTTGTGATGTCACTTTCTGTAGTAGTGGTTACTATGCTCCCAAGACTCACTCGAACTCAAAACTATATTCCAATTTGAATAGAACTCATCATATATCTAATTCTTAAACCCTAGACTGACTTATCTCTATCTTTATCTTTAGATATCATTAAAGTGATTGTCAGTTTTTTTCTCTCATAATTATGCTCTATAAAAAGAAGCGGATTACTCGCAGTGAGTATGAGCAACGATGATGCTAAGATTCCTAGCCGCAGCAGCACACCAGTTCTGCACTTCATCCTGAAGATCAGCAAGGACTCTTTGTGCAGGTCTTTCCACTCTTTTGAAGATCCTGTTGTTTCTTTCCTTCCAGATATGCCATAGCGTGAGGACCACCAGGGATTGCTCACCCTTTGACGCACCATGCTCCAAACCAGCAAGCTGCTCATACCAACTGTCAATGCTTAAGTCGAGGTCCCATGTGTTGGGCAAAAGGCGCAAGCATCGCGCCTATTGCACCACCAGCGCCCAGAAGGATTGAGAAAAGGGGCATTCCACGAAGAGATGGTGTACCGTCTCCAGGTTTCGTTGACATAGGGGGCAGAAGTAATTGTTGAGCCAAACACGCTGTTGAAGGCAGGCGATCAGAAGTCCACAGCCGGTTTTGGAGGAGCAGCCAAGTGAAGAATTTGCACCTAGAAGGCACCCAGGCCTCCAAATAAGCTTGGATGTAGCTGACTTTATAGAATCTTCAAACTGCAATTTGTAAGTAGACTTTGCCGTGTCTATCTCAAAAAAAAAGTAGACTTTGCCGTGTACTCACCGGAGGAAGATTTCGTCCAAATGATTTAAGTTCAGTCCCCTGCTTAAGTTCAGTCCGCGCGACTACTGAAGCCCCACTCGGAACAGACAATTCGATATGATCAGCCTGCAAATGTTGTCTGTCCATCATTTCGCATTGCACGGGCCGGTGTTAGAATAATAAATAATAAAATAAATTACAAGATATGGAAAAATAAATAACATGTGTTCGTTTGGGTAATCTGTCACCAAGTGACCAAAGATGAACCGGGCTAATAAGGAAACCGAAGCATAAGTCGCTCAGATACAAAGGCCAAGCAGAAACCCGAAACAATATAATGCAATGTTCACACGGCCTGTCAAACATTCTCATCACCAAACACCAACGCTGATGGGTGCCACCGCTGCAGTAGTCATTGACGTTGTTATTGACGTTGCTGTTGGGGCGGCGGTTGCCTGTACTGGTTTGATGTGCTCATTGATCGGTATCGGATTGTTCTTCTCGGGGGCTCATTGATCCGCCTTCTTTAAACCCTTCCATCCTTTTATTCTCTGCTCCTCTGTGAGCTTCATATCCTGTGCCTCCTCCTTCCTTTTCTCCTCCTCTGCCTTCTCCGCCTTCTCCGCCTCCTTCTTGGCAAACTCCATGAGCTCGTGGGCGAGGTCCCAGGCTTTATGAACAAGATCATCGTCTGCACCGATGGTGCTCTTCACCTTCTGGATCATCTTCCGCGCCATCTCATCCTTGGTCTTGGGTGGAGACGACGCCAGCGTCGTCTTTGCTGGCGGCTCTAGCTCTATATGGCACCTCGACGACTCGAGCTCACAGCACGTGGCCATGACGAGGCTGCACCTGGATCTGGGCACCAGCATCTCCGGTTTGACGAACGGCAGGTACGCCATGTATTCGGAGATCACCCTGCTGTGGCGGGTGGCGTCGCCGCTGGTGTCCACGTGCTCGAAGTAGCAGAACTCTGTGGCGAGGTGCCAGAGGAGGACGCTCTCGTCGAACGGCATCCGCGTGCTCGCCGCGGCGGCCGAATTGAGGGCCTCGCCGCCGCAGCTGATCGCCGCCTCCCACTTGACAGTCCTCTGGCCGTTGCTGTCGTTAAACCGGCGATACTGCCCCACAGCAGTATCGTAGATAGAGTAATAGTCATCGTCGCCGGCGTCGGTGGTGACGACCTCCCACGCGATTCTATTCATGCAGTGATTCCACCCTCAGGCGATGTGGCCATAGACGAACTTGGTGATGGCAAGGGAAGGCTCGGGCGGCGCCGTGCACCAGAGCCGCTCGAGCTGGTCCTTGCACCCCAGCAGGGAGGCCAGGTTCCAGAACCACTGTTAGTTGTTGTTGTGGGCCAGGTAACCTAGGCCGTGTTTCTTTCCCATCTCGAAATATTTTTAGAATCTTGTATGCATGAAGTATAAAATAAAGTCTATTTACAAAATCTTTTTAGGGATGGGTGTAACTTTGCGCGACGAATCTAATGAGTCTAATTAACCCATGATTTACTACAATAATGCTACAGTCAAAGGCCTTCATTAGATAGGTCTCGCGAATTAACCCGAGGATGTGAATTTAGTTTTTTAAACTGACTTTATTTGATACCTTTAATTAGCGGTCAAACGGGGTGAAAATATTTTTCACCTCAAAGAAACACTGCCAAGGTTGTAATGGGAGATGTTGTCGTGGAGCAATGGCAGCCCGGCGCCCATGACGAGGCATGCCGAGATGAGCTCAGCTCCAGGGCGGCGGTGCAGCAGAGCAGGACGTAGGTGACGACGATGTCGGTGCGGGCGTACGCGTCGTTCCGGCAGCGGATCTCCTAGAATAACAGCCCGATGTCGGCGAACGACAGCAGCACAACGGCGCGCGACGCGCACCAGGCCGCCGAAGCTGCCCCTGTGCTTGGTGTAGAGGCGGTCGAAGGCCTTGGAGAGGGACCGCCGGACCAGGCCGTGCGCCTCCTCCCTCGCGCCGGGCGGCGCCATGTGCTGCAGGTTCTTGAGCCAGCTGAAGTATGGGTGCCCGAGGTCGGCGAAGAGATGGTAGGGCTCATCGCCCAGTTTGTCTTTCAAGTTGTCGGCGACAGGCATCCGCGCCAATAAGCTCTTGAAGCTGTTGGCTGCCTCTCTTGCAGGTATTTCTCGAGTGAAAGGACGTCCTTTCGCAGCGCCATATGCGCCAAGTAGATTTGGTGCCTCACTGCCTCCTCCATTCTGTGGCATCTGAAGCTTGTCGGCCAAGGTCTTACGCATTGGCCCCCTTGAGTGCGATGGCGAGCCAGACGAAAGAGAGGAACTCCTCTCCCTCGTCCAGGCTCTTGGCGTGCTGGTATCCCCTGCATATGCTGGCCGAGTAGCAGATCGAGAAGAGTCCCACCCATACGCGGTACATGTACACATGAGCTCCCAGCGTGTCTTGTCGCCTTCCAGCTCCGTCAGCTGCTTGGCGACCTCCCATGCCTCTCCGATGACGTTGTATTTGGTGCACGTACGCCTCCTTGGCATCGTCGATGCTCCTCCACACCACCCTGCCCATCAGACCCATGTTGCGGATGGCCTTGCTGAACAGGTGTGCCCTGCCGGTTTGAAAGAACTCGTTGAAAACTACTAAACTAGGGTCGAAAATCGGCTCCATCGGCTTTGACCGCATCAACATCGGCTTCGACCGCATCGACTCCATCGGCCGTGACTACATCAGTCTCATTGGCTCTAACTCAGGATGCAAGTGAGTTCGCTTTGGTTGACCCAAACACTGACCCAAAGTACCCAAATATTTATTAAGTGACCCAAACTGATTTAAGTCATGTAACCAGTGGCACGAAATAACCCAATGGGTCAGAATGTGCCTGTGCGGGAAATGCACGAATGAGCATTCAGCCTACTGGTAGAACAACACATACTGGATAGAGACAATTCTGAAACAATACTGGCATCAATGAAACATTCAGCAGATTCAGACACATTCAGTAACACTGCATCATCAGATACATTCAGCAGCAGATACAAACACCAAAGAAAGAGCCGGCCAATGCTTGCCTTGCTTCAGGCATAACATGTTGGAGATCCCGGCGAGCCCACGCTGCCGGCAATCAACACACGCTCTCAAACGACAAAGAAGAAGAAGAACATGACTCGGTGGTTTTTGTGAAGCAAAACAGTACTGCTTTTCTGATTGTATTGCTTAAGTAATCAAAGGAACTAACTGAGTCAAGCTACATGCACGATGTGCCGCACCTACCGGACGCGCCATCCCACGCCCGTGCACCACTCCTGCATCTCCTACATGCACGGCAAGCCGATCCTGAACATGCCATCCCACGTCCCACGGACTCACCGCACCAGTGCCTAAAGACTCGCTCCGCACGAACGCAGCGTGCGTCAAGCCGAGCTCCTACAGACTCGCTCCACCTAGACATGGTGAGCTTATTCAACTGAAGAATAACTAACTAGAAGCACAGGATTATATGCAACATTCTCCTCCTAATCCTGATGCTTGTGCACGAGTTTGGCGACTCCGATCCGGTCGCGCAGGTCCTGGAACACCACGCGCCCAAGTGACTTCGTCAAGATATCCGCGAGCTGATCCTTGGTAGAGATCTGCTCCAGAACAATCTTCCCGCCATCAACACATTCCCTGATAAAATGATACTTGGTGTCAATGTGTTTGCTTCTCTCGTGATGGACAGGATTCTTATTGAGATCAATGGCAGACTTATTGTCCACTCTCAATGTTGGTGCTCCAGACTCTGAACCCAAAAGATCCTTCAGCAGTCGAGCCAGCCCAACGCCTTGACACGACCCATTCGCCGCTGCGATGTACTCTGCTTCACACGACGAAAGTGCCACAATCTTCTGTTTGTTGGATTGCCAGGTGACCGGGCAATGTCCCAAACAGAACAGAACACCACTAGTGCTCCTCCGATCATCAGGATCGCCTGCATGATCACTGTCACTGAACCCATTCAGTTTCTTCTCTGATCCTCCCTGCTGCACTTTCTTGTACTCCAGACCATACTCAAGTGTCCCAGCAACATAGCGGAGAATGTGCTTCACTGCAGCACGGTGATCTTCATGTGGCTGCTCCAGGAACCTACTTAGAAATCCTACAGCATATGCAATGTCAGGACGTGTGTTGACTAAATATCGAAGCCCTCCAACTATGCTTCTGTATTCGGTTGCATTCACCAGAGGGGCATCACTCTTCTTGCTCAACCTGAGCTTGGGTTCCAGGGGCGCTGCGCAAGGATTGCAACCTGACAATCCGCTCTTTTCAACTAGCTTTGCTGCATACGCTGCCTGCCCAATCACAATCCCCTCCTGTGTCTGCTTCACCTCAAGCCCAAGATAATAAAACAGTAATCCCAAGTCTCTCATCTTGAACATCTTCCTCATCTCAGACTTGAACTTCCTTATGCCAGCTTGTCCTGTGATGATCAGATCATCCACATAAACCCCAACAATCAGCCTAGCCTTACCAGACCATCTGGTGTAAACTCCGTGCTCTGCGGTGCTCTTCTGGAAACCAAGTGATGTCAGTCGGCCATCAAGCTTGGCATTCCAGGCCCTGGGTGCCTGTCGAAGTCATACAGCGCCTTCTTGAGCTTCAGAACCCTGTGCTCAGCTCCCTTTACCTCGAACCCGACCGGCTGTGCGACATACACCTCCTCGGCCAAGTCCCCGTTCAGAAACACGCTCTTCACATCCATGTGATGGACCTCCCACCCCTCTTGAGCCACCACCGCCAACATCAACCTGACAGACTCCAATCTTGCAATAGGGGCAAAAACCTCTTCAAAGTCAATACCTTGGCGCTGGACATAGCCTTTGGCTACCAGCCGTGCCTTGTGCTTCACGATCTCCCCGCGCTCGTCCCTCTTGACCTTGTAAACCCACTTCAGACCAATGGGCTTCTAGCCAGCGGGAGGATCAACAAGGCTCCATGTCCCGTTCTGAAACGAACCGGATTCTCAAAACTGAGAATCCGACTCCCTGTACCATTGTGATAGTCCCAGAATCAATAGCTATCACGTACATAATTCATTTCAGCCAAATATCACATCCATACAACGATTAACATGACTGCATTCATTATTTACATATCAGAGTACGAGATTAGTACATGCCACTTGGGCTACATCGACAAGATGAAACATCTACGCAGCGGTAGCTAGGCCTTCAAGTCTTCATCTTCGGTCCTTCCCACAGGCATCCTTGAGCGAAGCACGTAACCCTCTAAAGCAGCATCCATCAAACTTGTAGTTGTACACCTGAAAGCTCCAAAATTGTACCCAAGGAAATGGGACAGGTCCACGTCACCAACCATATATGCGCAAGCTTTAAAGTGGCCTAACTAGTAATAAAAGTATTCAAGGAATGTAAGCAGGGGTTTCCTATGCGAGCAGCAGCAATAACCCAAATTCATCTCATCACCAGCACCTTTCCTCACCAGAGAGATCACACTCCCCAAAACCAACCATCAGCCTCACAACCACATCAGGCTCGTCCTGCCACCGCAGGTTCCCGCAAATGTCATCTGCCTGCACCTTGCACTCGCTAGTCGACTCGGTGAGCTCCCTCCCCACCTTCCTCATCAGCAACGCTGGACCAACCTCTCATAACCCAAATCAAGGATGAGGTAAGAAAGCAGAATCCCATGCTAGTCGGAACTTATAAGAAGCGGGTCGTACGTAACCGTGGACACGGCTATACGTATAGTTTACACTCTGCAGAGGTGGCACTCCTGGAATCCATCCGGGCTGCAAGGCTAGTCTGCAACCAACCTAAGACACAGCCCACAGCAAAGACCCTAAGCAGTAACGGCGCCAATCCTGTCTCTCTGGGCTCGGGAAACATCTGATCTAACATCTGCCCCAGGGATGTGAAACCTTCCCACCGGGGCCAGTCGGGGGCAGTGGTAAATCAGGGAGAGTACGCCGCAAACGAGTCCCCCTTACACATATCAAGCTCGAATCTCCTACAATCTCGGCGCCGCACTAGAGTAGGCTTGCTGGAACCCTCCCCATTCTGGGTAGATGGTGAGCACGGTATTCCCACGTCCAAAGGTGGAACTCAACTCAGTCCTTAATTATCGGTAAAGCGAGTATCAGCGTCATAAGCGATCTGCCGCAACGGTCCGCAATCGGCACCCATAACAGGTATTGCCACCCAAACACCTCAAGTATCCAAGTAACCATGTACCCGCAACAGGTACCCCGTAGGGACTGCCCGAGTGCAGTCCCCAAGCACCCCGATCAAACGATCGAGTTGTTATTACTAGCTTACACCGCCTAGCTGCACTACTCCTCCCAAACCACCCACAACTCACTCCAAGAATTACAGATCACACCCATCCCAACACATGCATAGCATAGCACATTCCAAATAGTGAGTAGTAGGTAGCAAGGTAACAGGATAATAACAAAGGCAGTGTAGGTTCATCATGCGAGTAAAGTAAAGTGCTAGCATACTAGTTGTATGTCTAATAGGTATTTCAGAGATTGGTCGGGCATGAACCTGGAGCAAAGTCCTCTTCTTTCTTCACGTAGTCGAATACGAGGTCGACAGAGTCATCTGAGTCTTCCGAGGATCCTAACAATCGGATTACAATAACAACGATAACTAAGCCAATAAACTCCAAACGAAGAAGCAAGAAGAACCAAAGAACACCAAACACTATACTAGCGCGTAGATCATGATTTTAGAAAAGTAATGAAAGTAGTTTCATATCTTTCTAAGCTAGGATCCAATTTATTAAGGATTTTCAAATACCAAAATATGTTTTAGATTTAATTAATTACGGAAGAGAAAACAACAAGAACATGTGGCATCACCAAAGCATGCCACATGTCGGCTCTAGGTTAGTTCTGCTGACGCTAGCAGTGGGCTCTGCGTACGTCGGCGTTGACCGAAAGATAGTCAATCAACTCGTTAGCGGTAAAAGAGTCAGAGGGTCCCACATGTCAGCAAGTGGATCCCTACATGTTAGTGGACCCTGGATTCATGTCAAGTTAGTGGGTCCGATTGTTAGTGGAAAAGGAAACACGAGCGAGGATCACTTGCGGACAGTAAGGAAGGGCGTAGGTTTGGTCTAGAGGCTGTTGCATTGCTTGTGGCCAATCATGGCCAGCTATGGCCAAGCATAGCCAGCTATGGCCAGCTCCGGCTAGGCAGCAGCTAGCTGTGGCCGGCTGCAGCCAGGCTGCTGCTGGCCGCGGCCAGGCTGTGGCCGGCTGGGTGTGGCAACAGGCGGCCAGAGGTGGCTAGGATGCAGCTGCTGCTGGCCAAAGGTGGCCACAACAAGCTGGGGCAAGGCCGAAGGCATCCAAGGCTTGGTTGGGTCAGACATGCGGTCGAGGGTTAGCTGGACAGGAATGGACGCAAGGTGTTCGATCAAATGCCAAAGAGGCATCTACCTCACTGTTGCGTGTGGCGAACGCAAGGGAGGCAACTTGGCTCGACGAGGCTGGTGTTCTTAGTAAGGCATGGAAAGAAAAATGGGCTTCCATGAAAAGGGCTAGCGGCTGCGGCTTGCACGTGCTTGATCGTGCGTGCGACGTCGCAGCATGGCACGACGCGCGGCGAGCGTGCAGATGGCTGGCTGCGGTTTGTTAGTAGCACGTGTGCGCAGTCACCAGCTAGCGCTAGGTCGCGCCACGGCTTGGCACGCGGCTGGGAGCACATGCGTGGGCTCGCGGTTATCCGCGGCCGCAACACGGCCATGGTTCGCACGCGGGCGCCGGCGTTCCGGTCCGCAGCAGCCACGACTGCAGCTTGGGCGACGGCGGGCTGCAAGGAGCTAGCGGTGGCACCTGCAAGGCGGCACGAAGGCATGCACACAGAGAGGCCACGGCAGCGGCGGCAGTCGAGGTGTTCCTCGTCCGCGGCGGCATGCGGCCGGCTTGGGAAGGATCGAGGCAACGGCGAGGCCACGACAGGGGCTTGGCTGCGGCGACGAAGGCAGCAGCACCTGCAAACGAGAGGCACGGCTCGAAGACCGGCACACAAGCGACGACACCCATCGGCTCGACGGCCGGCACTAGGGAAGGGAAAGGCGACGGACACAAGGGGCACGGCTCACCAGGAAGGGAGAAGGGGCGGCGCTAGGGACATGGCTCACCGAGGGGCTCGTGGAGGTCAGGATGGCGACGCCGTGGCGAGGCGCGGCCGTGGCGGCTTGGTGCGGTGCAGGCAGGCTCGCGGTTCGTCTTGGGCATTCTGTCGAACAGGTCACGGGCGCGGCCGGATGAAGGCAGCAGCTCGAGGTCGACGACGGGGCAGCGCCGGGCTCGCGGTTCGGCTCGAGGTGTCGACGGTGATGCAGCCCCGGCGAGGTCGACGCGGCTCCAATGCGGCGCTCCCGCACAGGCGGCGGTCCTCTCCTTCTCCTCTCCATGCGCGGCGTCGGGCTTGCGGCCGTGGCGGCGTCGTCATGGTTCAGTTCAGCGTCGGCGTGGCGCTGCTCCTGCTTGGCGTAGACGTGCAGTCTGCAGCGGCGGCGGTGTACTCTGCGGAAACTCCGGCTTGCGGTCGTCGGTGGCGTGGGCGGCTTCGTGCTCGGTGACGGCGTGGGGGACAAGGGCTAGCAGCAGCTGCTTGCTTGCTCGGTGGAGGAATTGGAGAGGGAAGCAGCAGAGGTAGGTCGATTGGAGAGAGAGCAGCAGCTCTGCTTGTTCTTGCAGTAGAAGAAAGAGGGGAACAGAGAGATGGAGAGGAGGCGCTGGTGCTTGCTTCAGGTGGAAGAAAAGAGCAGAGAAGGAGAGCTGACGGCGGCGGCTTGGGAGAAAGAGGTCGAGGCCTCATCTTTTATGCTCGGCAGCTAGGGTTTGGGCGCATCCTAATGGGACGTGCGGCCGGGATTCCTCGGCGTCCGTGCTGGGGCACGTGGCTCACATCCGCACGGCGAGAGGCGAGGCGAGCAGGTGAGAGCGGCTGGGCTGTTTTCCGTGCTGGCGCGAGAGAGGAAGCAGCGGTAGAGAGCTTCGTGCGAAAGAAGAAAGGAAGGGAGAGAGAAAAGAGAGCGCCACTGGTCAGCGAGACACAAGGAAGGGGCCATGCATGCAGCATGCAACGGGGGTGGCATGCTGGGCTGGACTGGAGCAGAACAGCTGGGTTGGGCTTCACGCCAGGAAAAGTGCTGGGTCAGACTTCTTGCAAAGAGAGTGAGAGAGGGTTTGGGCTGGATTTCAGGTGAAAGGAATGGAGGGCTCCGGTGATTACTCAAGAAAGAAGAAAAGATTTAGAGGTGGCGTTTACGTGACCAGGAACATGCAAAGCATGGAGATAGAGATTGGGCCAAATAAACTTAGCTCACGAAATAAATTATCAATTTATTTCGTAAACGTGATACAAATGAATTAGACTAATTTTTCGGGAACAAATTAATTAGCAAAGAATTAATTTGAGAAGCCGGAAAATAGTCACAATTCAAATGAAGCTCATAGAAGTTTAATACAAATGAATTAGACTGTTTCCTAAATCAAATCAATTTGCATGGAATTGATTCGAAGAGTCGGAAAATTATGTCGTAATCCATTTATCAATTTTCCAGAGCACTCACAGATTGAGCTGGCTGAGAAAGTTAGCGGTTCATGTTAGTTGGTTAGTTAGCAGGCCGAGTTAGCAGGTTGAGTTAGAGGGCTGATCGGAGTTAGATAGGACAGTTAGTGGTTAGAGCCCAAGTTAGTACTGGTGAATTAGTTGTTAGCTCAAGGTTTAATTTGAATTTAGAATTCAAATTAAACCACACACAAAGAACCAAGAAACCAACTAAGAGCCAAATCACACTAGCATTGAATTGTTCTTAGCACACAAAGCAATTTAATTAGGTTAATTACTAGGAATTTTTAGAGAGGGCACAAGAATACATCCTTATGATTATGAGCAAAGCACATTAAGCACGAAAAATTTTAAAATCCACATTTTTAACATTCCAGAAAAATCTGGGATGTTACACGTCCAGGCGGAGTGCTGGCCCCCAACAGGTCGTCGAGCTTGTGGAACCGTACTGGGACGTCATCGTCGTGGTCTGCATCAAGCCCGTCCCGCGCGTCCGCTGGTGGAGTCGCGTGTATGATGGGCTCGAGCGACTCCATCGTGGGTGGAGCAGGCGTCAAGGGTGTCACCGCGGGTGGTGTAGATGGTGTCGCGGGTGTAACGACGGCCTCATCCAAAATTCTGCCGGCATGCCTCTTCCCTTGAGCAGGCTTCTCGCCATGGCCACCACGGTTTGATTCCTGCGCTCCACAACCCCGTTCTGCTGAAGGGAGTATGGAGCTGCCAGGTGACGCCTCACGCCGCGGTTGGCGCACCATTCACCGAACTCGACTGAGGTGAATTCCCCACCATGGTTAGTGCGCAGCACTCGGAGCACGCGTCTCGTCTCTGCTTCCACGAGTGCTTGCCACTTCTTAATCGCCGCCGGAGCTTCATCCTTGGTGCCGAGCAGCCTCACCCACATGTACCGTGAGTGATCATCGACGAGCAACAAGAAGTAACGTCGTCCTCCTGGCGTCGCCAGCACAATGGGACCACAGAGGTCACCGTGCACCAGGTCCAGCAGCTCCTACGCCCAGTACTTCGCCGCCGCCGGGAAGGAGATGCGTCGTTGCTTCACCGCCACGCAACATTCACAGATCTGGTCCACCTGCTCGATGACGGGGAGGCCACGCACCATGTCGCCGCGCGCCAGCTTCCGTAGCGCCTCGAAGTGCAGGTGCCCGAACCTCTCGTGCCAGCGCCACGCCTTGTCGCTGCGCCTCGCCAGCAGGCTCACCGGCTTTGCGACCGCCATCCGCAACATGTACAGGCGCGCCGGTGACCGTCGCACGCGCACCACCAAGCGCCTGCTCAGATCCCATATCCGGAGCAGGCTGTTGTCGAAGTCAATCTTACAGCCCTCCTCGTCCAGCTGCCCAAGGCTCACGATGTTGCCCGTGAGCCGCGGGATGTAGTACACCTCCGCGAGGCGCTGATGCTCGCCGGTCTTCGCCTCGAATAAGATGGAGCCGCGGCCCTCGATTGCCACCACGGATCCATCCCCAAAGCGGGCGGTGCCTCGGATGCTGGTGTCGAGCTCGCTGAAGACTCCGCGGGCGCCGATCATGTGGTTCGTGGCCCCGGTATCGAGATACTAGAGCCCCTCCTCCCTTCCTCCATCGCCTCGATACCAGAGCCCCTCCTCCCTTCCTCCATTGCCGTCGAGCTGCGCGAAGACCTTCTCCTCCACCAGGTGGATCTCCCCAGTCGACGGCAGCGGGGGATCGACGCTGACAGCCGCCAAGGCAAAGAAGAGGGACGGGCCCTCATCCTCCTCCCGCTGGGTCACGTGGGCCTCCACGCGCTTGGGCTTTGTTGGGCACTCACGGGCCCAGTGTCCGGTCTTGCCGCACCAGCGACACTGGTCCGGCCCAACATTCCGGCCGCCGCTGGATGACGGCCCGGAAGAGCTCTCCTTCTTGCTGGAGCCGCTCCCGCGCCGCCCGCGCGGTCGCCGCTTGCCTTGTCCTCCGCCGGAGCTGCCGCCTTGGCCGTCGCCCTGATCTCGCTACTTGACGCGGGCTGCCCACTACTCCTCGGTGAGCAGCAGCTTCCCGTCAGCGCGCGTCGGCGCCAGCTCATCGTCCTCGGCCACGCGTTCCTCCGCCGCGCGCAACTATCCTCCGACCTCCTCCAGCGACATCTTGTCGAGGTCGGCGGTGATCTCGATCGCCGAGGCCACCAGGGCGAGGCGCTTGGGGGCGACTCGCAGCAACTTCTTCGCCACCTTGCTCTCCAAGATCTCTTCGCCGACGGTGCTCATGACGGCCACTAGATTAGACAGACGAACGACAAAATCATCGACTGCCTCACCTTCCTTGAAGCGGATGCTCTCGAATTCTTGCCGGAGCCGTTGCGCCTTGCTCTTCTGCACCACGTCGGGTGCGACGCGCATTGACTTCACCGCCTTCCACGCCTCGAGCGCGGTCTCCTTCACAGCCCGCGACGCCACCATGTCTTCGGGCACCGCGCTCGTGATGGCGTCCAGCGCGAGGCAGTCCTCCTACAGGGAGACATTGCCTGGCTCAATGGCCTCCCACAAGTTCCCGCCTTCATCTTGATCTTCATGACGAGCGCCCACTGAGTGTAGTTCGACTTCGTGAGCATCGGCTATTTGGTCGAGCCAACGACGTCGCGCACGAACCGCACCTCTTCCCGCTCCCCTCCGCTGCCACCGGCGCCATCCTCCTTCTTGGAGGTGCCCTTGCCGGGAGTCGATGGGGGCGTCTTCTTCCCGTCGACCATCTCGAGCACCCAACGGATCGCCGGATCACGATTCCAGCGGCGGTACCGCGCCGCGATCGATTCCGGCCGCCTCCTCGGCCGCGATCGATTCCAAATCAAACTATAGCAATCCACGAGAAACCAAGAGACGTACGCACTCCGGTGGATTGAGGGCCTCGCATCCTCGGGGAGCTGGCAAAGCGCTGCCGCCTTTGGCCTTCTTCTGGGGTGAGCCCAGCAGCGGGGAAATGCGACACAAGGAGGCTCGGAGAAAGGAGCTAGCGGTGCCAATTGGAGGGCAAGAGAAGCCCCCATCTCCACCTCCCACTCCCACCACCCGTCGCATCCTCGACTATCGCGGCAGCACTGGCTCTGTCTCCACGTTGGTTTTGCATGTCGGATCCATGGAAAGAAATAGACACGGAACAAAGCTGGCATCACTGGGTACATACAGATGTGCGCGGCAGACGAAAAGCCTAAGAAGGGGCGCGGACGGCGAGGGACCGGTGCGGTGGGGCGGCTCGAGGCCGGCAACGACCAGCTGCGCCGCCGCACCACCGGGGAGCTCAAGTAAAACCTGATGCGATTGGGTTCCTGGAACGTCACAGAGCACTCGACACTAATGGACACTAGAATTTTATGGGCCAGAGCGGATTTCCTGCCCCCGGTGGCACATGCCCCCCGTGCAGTGTGCGACACGTGCACATGGTTACAAACTACAAAGGATCTAGATCAGCAAGGCGAAAGGATTAGTGTTAATACTTCATGCCTGTACTGACGAAAAGTTCTGTGCCCTCTGCAGCAACCGCTAACCCAGGTTTTTGTTTGGTACTGCATGGCGCATCTAACTGAAACGGCATGAGTGCATCCGGGCGGGAACAATCAACCAAACAATATGAGATAAATCAAAAGAACACAAAGAACAATCTTCTGTTACATCAAAAGAACACAAAGAACAATCTTCTGTTACAACGTTGCATTTTTCTCTTCAGCCCACTGTTCCCAGAAACAATCCCACATGGAGGAAACATCCAGACAAACAATATGAGATAAATCAAAAGAAGAACATAAAGAACAATCTTCTATTCTGACGTTGCATTTTTCTTCTTCTACCCACTGTTCTCAGAAACAATCTCACATGAGGAAACACCCAGCCAAAAATCCGAGATAAATCAAAAGAAGAACACAAAGAACAATCTTAATAGCAATCTCCACACCGATCCGCGGCCAGAGATGCGCTGGCCCTGGGCGCGGGCCCGCGGACTGCCGCGCCCTTCCCACTGGGTGCCGCCGCGGACGGAGCGCCGGCCCTGGGCGCGAACCCGCGCGCCGTCGCGACTGGAGATGCGCCGGCCCTGGGCGCGGGCCCGCGCGCCGCCGCGCCCGTCCCGCTGGCCGCGGGCTCGACATGAAGCCTGCTCTCGACTCCTCCAACACCAAGCCCACTGCTCGTGCTCTTCCCAAGAAGAAGAAAAAGAACAAGATCAAGAAGAAGAGGAAGAAACAACAGCCAGATGATGGATGATGCTCAGCCGCAGGAGCACAAGCAGCAGCAACAGCCGCCGACGACGCAGACACCGCCCTTCTTGGCATCAGCGACGAGGGGATAGATGGAGCCTCGCCGCGGAGCCGGCGCTCCAGGTGAGCAGCAGAGGCAGCAGTAGCAACATCACGGAAGCCAGCGGTGGAGGATGGAGCAACAGCACGGAGACGAACAGTGGAGCACATGCACAGACAGTGAAGTGATAAGGTTGGACGGCAGAAAAAGTTGCATATGGGTCCCACCATGTGCCGCTGCCCCAAAAAGGTTTGTCCACAAGTGAGCAGACTTTAGTGGCCGGGTGCATACTGCATGCAATCACCAGCTAAGTATGTGCGTTAGCTATAATCTAACTACTTGCATTCAGTTTTAAAATGATTGAGGCACCACGTGTCGATTTCCGCGCTGGGGGGCACATGCCACCGAGGGCACCAGATGTTTTGTGTTTTATGGGCCAGCGCACTGGGTATTTACACTAGACTACATCGACTTCACCGACCGTGACCACATCGGCCCCATCAGCTGTATATTGTATCAGCTTTTTCCATAGCATCGACTTCGTTCGTCGGCTTCATCGGCTCAATCTACCTTTGACCAACGGTACAAAAGACGTTGTCAACTAGACGCATCATGTTTTTTTAACGGAAAAGCTATACCTCACGCTAGTGACTTGAAGCTAGCGGACACTCGAATTTTCTGGTCGTCGGATTTGTGCTGACCCGATCTGATCAGCCTGCCGTTCTGCTGGTGTATGTTCCATTGACATGTGGACCATCGTTGTCAGCTGTACTGTTCAAATTTTTGGGAGCCGCGCTGATATTTTCACCGCTCTGGCCTCTCCACCGCTTCAGTTCATTTCGTCCTTTCCTTTCCCTGAAGCCGGTCAGGTCCTAGGTGAGGCGATTTTCTAGGGTTCCATCTGATCTTCCTTTCCTTGCGATTTTGACGGGTTATTTAACTATTTACCATCCGTAAGGATGGCGCTCCTTCAAATGCCAGTTTTAGAATGGCATCTACATATTTACCATCGCTTCGATCAAAACTCAACATATTTGCCATTTTTGCTGACGTGGCAAGCCACCTCCTCGAGCTAGCGTGGATTGCGCGTGGAAAATGACCATAATGCCCTTGCCTCCTTCACCATTAGCCATCTACTCCGTACTTCTCTTTATTCTGCCACAGGCGTGGGACCCGTATGTCAGGATCATCTTCAACCTCTCGCTGTCCCCAACTTTACCTTTCCCTGTGCTCCTCTTGCTCATCCCCGTGGGGCCGCTCGTCGAGCTCCGGGAGGACGGCGGCGGCGCTGCGCGGCGAAATGATCAGACCCGCGGACGACTAGTGCGTGGTGTGGCTCGACGCGTAGGCGCCGCGCTCCGTCGTGTAAGCGTCGGCCGGACTGCGTCGTGGTGCTCTGCGCCGACGAGCTCGCCGAGGAGCGGTCCACGGGGCGGCCGTTCCTATGGGTGGTGCAGCCGGACGCGCGGCCGCTGCTGCCGGATGCGGGAGGTGGTGCGCGAGGCCATGGAAGGCTGGAAGCAGCCGTGGCGCGGGAGGATGCCAAGATGGGCTGGCTGGGGAGGTCTCGCTTGCTCCACGCTGCCGAGGAGGATAAGACGGTGAGGCATGCCTGAGCGCGTCGGCACCACGCCGTCCATCGCTGCCTTCACTTAGCCCCGCTTGGACCGCTCCTCCCCACCAACGCCGAGCCCCGCCTCATCGGGGACGAGGTCAACGGGGACCTGCGAGAGGATCTCGTCGAAGCCACCTCGCCGGCGTAATTAAGCTCTCCGGAGCTCCCGCTCGGGTGCTCTGCATGATGTAGTACGATTTATAATACCTCTGTCGGATGCATTTTCATCGTCAAAGTTTGGATCTTTGGCTTGTGAATTGAGCTTGTTGTACCTTTTTTTTGCGAGTAGCTTCCTTTGATCACGAGGTGAATTATCTTGACAATTCGGTGCAATAGCAACACTTGTGATGACGAGCAGATATCGAACTTGTTTATCAACGTGCGCGTGCGGCTGTAGAAGCTCGGTGAGCTCGGGCCGTCGCGCCGACACGCAAGCTCGAATACATGGAGACGTACATGGCTGTTGCACCTGCTAATTTTGATTTGTTGCTTGCCGAGCTGCGCAAGAGGAGCATAGGGAAAGGTAAAGTTGGGGACAGCGAGAGGTTGAAGATGATCCTGATATATGGGTCCCACGCTAGTGGCAGAACAAGGAGAAGTAGATGGCTAACGGTGAAGGAGGCGAGGGCATCATGGTCATTTTCCACACGGAATCCACGCTGGCTTGAGGAGGTGGCTTTCCACGTCAGCGAAAATGGCAAATGTGTTGAGTTTTGATCGAAGCGATGGCAAATATGTAGATGTCATTCTAAAACTGGCATTTGAAGGAGCGCCATCCGTAAAGATGGCAAATGGTTAAATAACCCGATTTTGACTGCCGGATCTATTTGTTCCTTCTGATTCGACGCCGCGGATCCGATTAGACTCGCGTATATCCATCTGTTCTTCCTTTCCTTGCGATTTTAACTGCTGGATCCATTTTGTTCCTTTCGATTCGAGGCCGTGGATCCGATTAGACTCGCACACGTCTGTTGTTTAGGCGATTTTGTGTATTGGTTTACCTCGCCGATCGGTTCCCTGATATCCTTGATTTGATTTGTTGTTTGGATTCATATGGAATCGACGATTAGAGTATGTACTGTTGTTTGGCCTAGTTAATTTCAATATAGCGGATTCATTTCTGTACTCAATTTCATTTCTCCCTCTCGTTCGCATATGTAATCTGATGTCGTTTAGTTAATTGGATGGAATCTGGTCATTCTGCTGGTTTAATTACCAACGAGGTCAATGTCCTTCTGTTGAACTACTTTGTCTCATCTGTTTTGTGATTTGATTATACATCCAGCTTGATTTACCCACACCATAAGGTTTACTTGTTCATTAGATTTGGTTCAATAGGTGTTGTACAGTTAGTTTCTGTTCCTCTTCTCATGAATCTGTGTCTGCTTTCAGTGCTCTAGGTAGTTTTTAATGCTGCTACATATTTGAGGGATTCCCTATTGCGCAGTGTTTGTGGTGATTGTTTTGTTACAATAATCATGATATATTAACATCATACTGCTATGTTGTACTGCATACATGGTTGCCTAATGATGAGTGTTTGATAATATTTCGATGGAATGCGTATATTATATCGAACACAAGGTTCACACAGATGCATTCTACTAATTCTTCTTATATCTGCAGAATTGAAGATGTTTGAGTAGGTGCACAAGCTACCTGCATTTGCCATTTGAAACAAAAGGTAATGATGTTAAGTACCATTCTGGCATATTTACATGCATGCGACAGTCTATTTATGTGTACATGACAGTCTATATTCTAATGTAAATCTTGTGTCCATGCCTTGTAAACTTCCATTTCCCTTATTCACATGTTACCTGGTGTAAGTCCTAATGTAAATCATATGTCATGTTCTAGTACATTCCATATTAGTATACTGTAGAAATTTAATTTAAAGTTTATATTTGATTTCTAGTGAATATTGTATTGGCCAAGTACCGTGGATTAACAAGTATAATCTTATTTCACCATTTAATTATTGTTTTGTATCTTTTAAATTAAGTAGTAGGAAGTTTCTGCTGGTCGATTCTAGTGTAAATCTTGTATCCATGCCATGTAAACTTTTCTTTTCTTTACTCGTGAAATCTTATGTCCATGCTTTTCTTTTTCGTATCTACATTTAGTTCAGTAACGCTCTTTTCAAACATATGCTTCTGTATTTAAATGAATTTTCTGTACTACAGATGTCCAAGAAAATGTCTAAAGATTTTGTAGATATAGACAGTACCCAGGAGTCAGATGATGATGATATACAAGATACTCATTCTTATCCTGACAGCGAGAGTGAAGGACTTCATGAATCTAATGTATGTAGTTCTGTTATATTATGTTTCAATTTAATTGTTTTGTTTCTATTATTTACTTCGCATATCACGTCATTGTATTTCTGTTAAATTTTTAATTCTTTGTTTTTAAAATCTTCTTTGACAGTACTCAATTCCTGATGACAATGAAAGTATTAAACGTGCTGCTTTCAAACAAGTTCTGAAGGATGTAAGTGCAAGTGTCTGTTAGTTTTATTTGGATTCTTGGATAAGTTAGTTTTTATTCATATTTCATTTATCGATTTATCTGTTGCTGCCTAAGTTATTGAAGGTCATTTCTTATATGGCCGCTCCAATTCGTATGGGTTTATTGCATATGTGGCTATTGTAATCTGTATGGGATGTCAATGTATCAGGTGTTGCTGCAAGTTCCTAGAAGATACATTTACTTAGGGGGATCAATTTCTATGTGATATAGTCCGTGTAATGTAGAAATATATCGTGTTACTTTTTCTGTAGCAAGTTGTTGGTCATCGTTGTGGCACTCTGCTTTCTCTTATTAGGCATTATTTTTGCTTAGTGAAGATTAATTGTCTTGAGTAGGCTACCTGATTTAGGTTCTATTACTATTCTCAGCAACTTCATAGCACTCATTATTTTGCATTTGCATGCATAGTTGCCGTTTGGGTATAACGAAGATAGTACCTAATGCTCATTTTTTTTCAAATCAATGTTCTGCATGTTGCTTATTGGTTAATTAAGTTTTTGCTTCTACCTTATTCAGTATGCAAAGATTAAAAATCTAAAGAGGAAGCTGGCAATGTCTTTATGCCATGAGGTGAGTTTTTCATTCATTCCTTTTCTGTGTATCAAAACCTCAATTTTGATTTATTTCTTTTCCCTGAAATGTTTTCTTGCTGTTGATATTTATTAGGATACGAAACAAAACTCCATCAAAAGATCTAAAGATGCTTTCACAAGGTTCTCTGTTAAAAAATTTTCTTCGGTCATTGATGCTTTGACCCCGCAGTACAAAAAAAGTTATTGAGGATTTCGGTTTTGGATCTCTTCTTCATTTTGACAAGTGCTTTGTCCCAAATAAGTTTGCAAAATGGGTAGCAGAGAATGTTAATCATAGATCAGGAGATATTGTATTGAATGGCAAGGTTATTTCACTTTCCAAAGAATCAGTTCATCTTGTGCTTGGTCTCCCTATGACTAACATGCCATTTCCTGCTGATTTTACTGCCGGCAAAGTTATTGTCGTGTCAATGTTTGAGAAGAAATCGATCCCATCTGTATTATTTTTCTCTAAGAGGCTTGAAAAGCATCACTGCAAATCTGATGTTGATGTCTTCATATGTTTCATTTTGGTTGCCATGAACAGCTTTCTGTGCCCTAATTCATCAACCGTTCCTTTCTATAAGTATTTTGGAATTTTTGAAGATATTGAAAATGCAAGAGAATATGACTGGAGTGGTTATATCTTGGGTTGGTTACTTGATGCTATCAAAAGTTTCAATCATGGAAAAAGTTTCAAAGGACCTGGAACCCTTGGTGGTTGTCTTTATTATCTTGCAGTAAGTTTTTTTTACTTTCTGTATACTCTTTTTGTCATTATAATATTTCAGCAACTTTAATTATTAACTCACTATTAATTATTATATTCTAATTTTTCAATTTTTATAGTTTTGTTCAAATCATAGGTCATATACTTAGACCATGTTGATTTTGGTGTTCGTCGGGTGGCGGATTCTATACCTCGTATTTCAGTTTGGAAAGAAGGGATGATAAAGGATTATGTCCAATTTGACATGAAACCTTCAGGGTCTTTTGGATATCATCATTTACTTGATGTGTCCCGTACATGTTACTCAAAGGTAGCTTTTTGCTGGGTTCTTTTCTATATTTACCTTTCGATTATATTTTACTGTTTAATCATTTTTGAAATTTATATGTTAGGATCTGAAGTTTCTATACAATCCAGAGTCACTTATGTTGGACCCTGATTTCAATCAGAAACTTGAGTCTGTCTCTGGTTGCCAACTTCCAGCAAGTTTGAAGACCAATATTTCTAAGCTCATTAAGCAATATTGCTTCAATTGTGGTATATCTGTCAATATGGATGTCAATTCCATCAATTCTCTGCCTGATGACATGAAAAATGTTTTCTGTAAATTATTAAAGCATGCTTATTCCATTGATTCACGTATTGAGAAGTTTGTCTTAGAGCTCTTGATCCTTGTCGCTAATGCTTGTCCTGATGATGTTGATATTGACAAATCCCCTGAACATATACAACCTTCTGACCAAGTTGGCAGTCAACAAGGTGTTGGTGGAAACACACCTGCTCATTCTTCAGATAAAGGTACATTTTACATGAAATACTTATTTTATCAGTTTCATATTGTCTACTAATTATGTTGTTATTATTATTATGGCTAATTACTTTTCTAATTATTGCATTTGTTCAATTGCATTACTCTCACGCACAGAACAAGATGTCGATGATCCTATGTATTGTTCTCAATATGAGCTCGACAGTTCTAAAATTAATCAGGTTAGTTTTTAACACATTTCTTGTTTATGTCTGTCTTTCCATATTATACTTTATATTTGACGGTGATGTTTTCTAATGTGTGCATTTTTATTCAGTGCTCTCCTGAAACAAGCAACATTAATCCTGAAGCAAACAAAAGTTCTAATCCTTTGCCCATTCCGAACTTGTCTCATTCGGCAATTAAAAGTTCTAATGCAAATGTAATACATTTTTCATATTTGTGTACCTGTTTTATATGAATTAAGTTTCTGTAATCATCTATTTGTTTCATTCATTAATTTTGTTTGTTTGGTACAGTTGGCGAATGATGATACAGCAAGAGTTATGAAAAGACTAAACCAAAACAGTTAGTTCTATGTCCATATTTGTCTTTTGATAGTATATGTTCATTAGTTACTTTTATGTGCTATATGTTATATTTGTTATCCATAAGTTTAATTTATTTATTATTTCTTTATTTTAGAATGTGATACAACATCCCCATCTCACCGAACTTCTAGATGTTCCTCCACGCTCTGGATATCCGTCTAGTCGTAAGTTTTTTTCTTCGCTCATTCATTTATTTCATTATTTTATTTTAATCATTTTGCCAATAATTATTTACCAACTTTTTTCCTGTATTATTATTACATTTTTTATGCATTCTTGGTTCAGATCCTCTCTATCATATGTCCAACCAGAAAGCTGATGGCACACCTTCTAAAACACTTAAGCCACATAATTCAGTTAATAGGAATGCTCTTGTTGACTCTAAAAAGAATGAAGGATCCAAAAGATTGAAGAAATCTGTTTCTTTTAGTGGCCAAGCTTGCTCCAATAATGATGTCATTATGCTTGATAATGATGATGGTTATGTTCCTGATTCAGTTTCGCCGTCTCCCAGATATGGTTCAACTAGGTTTTGTTCACAAAAGGTGATTTAATTACTTGGTATTTCTTTCTGTCCTGTACCTTGTTACTTCATTTGTTATAAAATTATTTATTGTCTGAAATTCTATGTTATTGTAGACCGGTTCAAACAAAGAAAACATATCTCCTGACTTGTCACAAAGGGTTTGTATCCTTTCACTTTTTTATACTTGTTCAATTCAATTTTACATGTTTTACTCATTACATTCTATATTATTTTCTGTTAACAGACCATATTGTGATGCAAACTTTAGATTTCACTCCTCATCCTACTCTAATCAGTAAGCCCAATTTTCCAAATGGATCCAAACCTTCTTCTTCTAGAAAGGATTCACGATCCTACCTGCCCCATAAAGTATATTTCTTTCTTCATTTCATTTCATACATTTGTTTGTTATATTCTTTTCTTACTTTTACCTATGATTGCTTGTTAATTTATCAGGTATGTCCAGAAGTAATAGTTTTGGCTGAAAGAACTTTGTCTGAGAGTGTTCGACAGATGACTAAAAAATCTGATGCTATTTACAATTCCAATTTGCCAAATTCTGGAAACTCTTTGACCACTCCTCGTGAAGATCAGCCTTGTGATCCCTCATCTCGCCCACCATATTGCAACACTTCCTATTCTCAGCCTCTCAGAACTTCTAATTCAACAACTGGAGGTAAATTCCCTATTCATGGCCCTAGGAGACTCGCTATGCCTGGTCCTCTTTTCAGAGGTGATTATGTGAGTGGTACCAATAAGTTTCGGGTTTCCAAATCTGAAGTTCAAAACTATAAGATAATCTGCAATTTGGCCACATCTCAATACCAAGGGTTAGTCCTTATTTATTTATATTTAAAATTGTGTGTTGTGTTATTCTTTGTAAACTAACTTTTCTTTGTATTTTTGGTGAATATGTTATCACTCATTTAATGTATCTATATTTAATTATATATAGGGAGGATGCTGTAAATCTATCTGGTGTTCGTTGCACTTACTGGGCATTAGGTGAATCTCTCAAGCCTGGTGGGATTGTCAAAACCTTTCTTGTATCTGCATTTTGCTACAGCTTGTTTCTAAAGCCCAATGGTCATCCAGAAGACTCAAAGAGGCATTACTTCTTCTCCAATATAGCTGTAAGTTTTTCTCCAATATCTTCATGCTACTGTTTTGTGTGCTCTTATCAAAATATTCTTTTACATCTATAGTCTTATGTTGTTGATTTTCTATCATAGGAAAATCTGCTTAAGGATATTGATGAGGCTGACAATGATTTGTTGGTTCGCGCATTTAAAAGATCACATAAAGCTCAGCCACTGAATCACTCAAATATGTTAAGTAATATATTTCCTAGTTTCTATTTCTAGTTATCTTTTCATGAATCTAACATACAGTGAAAACTCAAGTTGTTGTACGCTTTCTTCTGCAGCTCTTCTTTCTAGCCTTTTATGAGGACCATTGGTTTGTATTTGTAGTAGACATAAAGGATAAGAAATATGTAATGCTGGATTCCTTTTTCAATGAGAATGATGACTATCAAGAAGATGTTCGTGAAAGGATGGTTAGCCTATCTATTACCCATTGTGATACTTATTTGATATACACATTTTAGAATTCTCGATATTTTGATATTATTTGGAATTATGCATATTAATTCTCTATAGAGAGGATCGTTCGAATACCACTGGGACAAATATATTCATCTTGAAATGGGATTTGAAGACTATGAGTTCATCTATCCTGCTATACCTCAACAGCCACTAGATAATACATGAGTTTCTGTACTAACCCTACTTTTTTAGCTAACTGTTGTACAAGATACTTACCATGTGTCTATATTGAACATTTTTGTCTTCACAGTATGTATTTACATGTTTTACACCTTCGAATGCACCGTCATTTCAATGTATTCTTACTGTATTCTATTTAATTATATATTTTCTTGTTTTGTATTCTATTTAATTATATATTTTCTTGTTTATATAGTTTGGTTACATAATTCAATTTATGTAGAAAGAAGATTTTTTTTCACTTCAAACCATTTTTTCCTAATGCTATCCATATCAAATTTTGTTTCCAGCTCCGATTCTGGAATTTATGATATGATGTTTATTCAACATTGGACTTCCCCAAGATCCCTTCTTACCTCAGTTTTTGCACCTGAAGACATTCCAAACATTAGGATCAAGATTGCTAATGATTTGTTTTTTCAACCTAAGAATTCTGGGATGATCCAACGTGTTACTCAATTCCATCGTGAGGTATCCCATTGTACTATCTTTGTAATTGTATAGTGTTGCCATTTTGAACTATCATTCTTCTACTTTTCAATTGTTCCTTCATTTCAATTCTTCCAATATATTGTTTTTTCTATTTGCAGGAATAACCATTGGTGCCCAATCATATCTGAATTTTAGAATTTGTTTTTAGTTTGCAAAAGATATGCTGCTTAATAGATATGTTTACATAGCCTTCACATACTCTGGCTGTTCGCCACCTTTACATTCTCAGCAATGCTGTAATAGGAGAGTTAAACAATGTTCTGATGTACTTCGATTACATTCAGTTCACTATATTGCCTACATAGAAACTTATACAATGCTTTTCTACCATCGTAATCTGAATTCTTCATGCCAATTGCTTTTTTTTCTTCGTCTTCATGAGTTATCTTGCTTGATCTTTGATGTGTTCATCCTTCTACATCCTCTTCTTGCTTTTAGCTTGTGGGCCTGCAATGTATGGTGTTTTGAATTAGCGCATATAGATTTCTCTTTCAATCAATATAGACAATGGTTTTATAATGCTATATTTCTGTTGTGTCTTACTTGAGTTGTTTGCCTTTTTGTTTTTCATCTTCTTTGCCGCTGCTTTTGCCATCTTCATCCTTTCTTGTTCAACCATTGGCATCAGTCTTGTTGGGTTCTTTGGTCTTCCTTTTTGTTGAATTCTATCGGGGTCTCCAAGCACAACAATCTCTGGATGAATGATTGATGTCGATGTTTCTGACCTGTGTGTGCTCTCTTCCTGCTGAGTTATGTTTGATGATACTTCTGGATCTGGTTCTGCTAACAGTATGTCAAGGTGTTTATCAATCCTCTCAAATTCTTCATACAGGTGCTGCATTACTGCTTCCTTTTTTGCACCCTTACTTGTCAATATTGCTGCCTTTCTTGATAGCATGTTGAACCTCAAAAGTTCATGAGTTGGGCTAGTATCCTCTCTTACTGGGATCTGAAATTTCTTTTCCTTCTTTCTCCATCAGTCTATAAAATATTTCTCAGGTATTTGATTTATTAACTCTTCAACTATGACTTTCAGGATGTGTGCACAAAAGATGCCATTTTTGTTGAACTTACCATAAATGCAGCTGGATTCTTCTGCACCTTCAGTCAGGTCAGTCAACACTATATATTTTCTGATCATTTCCCGCTTCTGTATTTGATTTGATTTGTACCATACTTCGAAGCATTTGCCCTTCTCTGTTTCCTTGTATTTGAACTTCTCTGTTTGATTAAGTTGGTGGAAAAAATCTACTTCACCCCCCAACCTATGAGGGGTGGAATACATCACCTCCAACCTATAAAAATGGATTTTTTACCCCTTGAACTTTCTAAAACCGGACAAATCACCTCTAAAGCAGTTTTGAAAAATCATAATAAATCACAGAAAAATCATAAAATAGAAAATCAAATTGTGTTGGACTCCAAATGAGTAGATCTACGCAGTGAACATATAATATGGTATGCTTTAGTACATTTTTTTACAGCTATGAAGAAAAGCATAGATCTAAAGTTACAGGAAAAAAATGTATTAAAGCATTCTGTATTGTATATTCACTGCATAGAACTACTAATTTGAAGTCCAACAAAATTTGATTTTCCATTTTACGATTTTTCTGTGATTTATTATGATTTTTCAAAACTGCTTCAGGAGATGATTTGTCCGGTTTTAGAAAGTTTAGGGGGTAAAAAATCCATTTTCATAGGTTGGGGGGTGATGTGTTCCACTTCTCATAGGTTGGGGGTGAAGTAGACTTTTTCCTAAGTTGGTTCATAAATTTCAGGAATATGTTCCTATTGTACCGATTGCGGACCGTTGCGGCGGATCGCTTTGACGCTGATACTCGCCTTGCCGACAATTAAGGACTGCGTTGAAATGTCTGGAAGTGGGAATTACAGTGCTCACCATCTACCCAGAATGGGGAGGGTTCCAGCAAGCCTATCTAGTGCGGTACCAGGACTGTAGGAGATTCGAGTTTGATATGTGTAAGGGGGACTCGTTGCGGCGTACTCTCCCTGATTTACCACTGCCTCCGATTGGCCCCGGTGGGAAGGTTTCACATCCCTGGGGCAGATGTTAGCGTGCAGATGTTTCCCGAGCCCAGGAAAGCAGGATGGTACTGTTACTTTATAGGGTCTTTGCTGTGGGCTGCGTCTCGAGCTGGGGCACCAGCTCGCAGCCCGGGTGGTTCCTGGAGTGCAACCTCTGCAGAGTGAAAACTATACGTATAGCCGTGTCCACGGTCACGGATGATCCTTCTTCTGGTTCATCAGACTAGCATGGGATTCTGCTTTCTTACCTATACCTTGACTTGGGACATGAGATGTTGGACCAGCGTTTGCTGTTGAGACAGGTGGGGAGGGAGCTCACCATGTCGACTACTAAGAGAAAGGAGTTGGCGGATGTTTATACGGGAACCTGTTGAGGCAGGACGAGCCCGATGTGGATGTGAGAATGATGGTTGGTTTTGGGGAGAGTATGTGCTTGTGAGGAAAGGTGTTTGGAGATGAGATGAACTTGGTTATTGTTGCTGCGCGCATAGGAAACCCCAGCTTAATTCCCTTGAATATTTTACTACTAGTTTAGGCCACTATAAAGCTTTGCTGCATATTATGGTTGGTGACGTGGACCTGTCCCATTTCCTTGGGGACAGTCTTTGGGTACACAGGAGAAGACTCCGAGTACAAGATCAACCACGACGGATGATGCAGATGAGGGCTGTGCGCTGCGCTCAAGGATGCCTGTGGAGGTGAAGGCCCGAAGCACCAAAAGCTTATAGCTATCTGCTGCGTAGTTGATTCCTTTCTTCCGTTTAGCCCAGTGGGCTTGTACCATACCGCTATGTATTTATATCATGATTGAGGACCCTAATCAATGTATGGATGTGATTTCCGCTGAAATGAGTTCTGTACGTGATAGATGTTGTTCCTAGGACTATCACAAGGGTACACGGAGTCGGATTCTTGTAATTGGGAATCCGGTTCGTTTCACGCACCACCAGCAGTGGAGCTCGTGCCGCCGGGCATGGGGAAGACGAATACCGAGCTTGCGCCACCATGGATCCAGCGTCGCCGGCCCGAACCGGCCATGGATCTGCATCGACCTCCTCCTGCGCGTCCCCGTCCCTCCGCGTCGCTGCCGCCGCCGTCCTCCACGTCGAGGCGGCTTCCCTCGTCTCCGCGCCGTGCCGCTCCTCGCCGCCGCCGATGTCCATTTTCTCCGCGGTCGCCGCTGCCCCCTCCTCCACGCGCCGCCGCCGTGCCGCTCCTCCGCGGCGGCCGTCGCTGCCCATCTCCTCCGCGGCCGCAGCCGCGTGCTCCACCATGGTGAGAGTGAACCGTCGCTCCCCTACAGCCGAGGGACGGGCGAGCCGTGCCTTAGGGATTGAATCGCTGCCAGCATTGATCATCACCATCACCACGCTCAACACTCATGGAATATCATTAAATGGTTTGCCCATACTCAAACCCATTTGATGGTCTTCGTTAATGAGTCAGTGTAAGAAGGAGCAGATTTAGGAAAAACAAAGCGAAGAAACTCAGGTGTCGTACAGCTTAAATAAATAAGAAAAATATAAGTTAATCAAAGAATCAATGTCAAATACAATGAGTAACTATAAGCTTGCATCATTAATTTATACCATGTGCCACATACATGATGATTAAAATGATACGTTAGTTTGGACATATTTGGACAAACCGTATTAGCCATAGAACAACAGATATTTAAATAAAATTATATTTAAGTTAAACAAACCTAAATATTAGTATAAAACACTAGCTATCCGTGTAAAATTACGCGGGACACCTTGCTAGTTTTTATGATATTTTATGGACAATGAAAGTATGTAATTGTAGTTTATATATATGTTTTCTTTCTATTCGTGGTAATATTCTAAAGTCACAACTAATGAAACAAATACAAACTGAGAGCAGTTTATTTTTTCCCCTAAAAAGGTTATACAAGTATACTAAAATGTAGTATGTGTCGCTATGATCATCTAGACACAATAATGGCTAAAAATAGAATAAAAAGGTAAAGATATGAGCTTCTAAACACAGTGACCTCTTGGATATAAATTGTCACAGCCGATTTTAGATTAAAAAAGACCTGTCTATGTGTCACTTGGGTGATTTGAAGGCTTCCAGCACTCAGGTGATTTGACTTCTGAAATCACCCAAATAGTAGTCCCACTAAGAATCGAGTGAAACAAGGCAGTCCATCACCCAAATTTTGTGTCCACCGGATTAAAATCCAATGGTTAATAAAATTGCAACTCACAGAATCAAACTAAAAGCACATAAAAAAATCATAATGCTTGACATACTAAAATAATGGCTCAACACCAAAGAAAAACATAAAGCTACAGAGCTTACAACCGTGAAACAATTATCTAATATCAACTTTACAATCTCATTGTAGACAAGTGTAACACAGGAACAATGGATATAAGGCCCAGGTAAATTTTGTAGGCTATACCTCTATTCCTCTGCCCAGGTAAAACTTACATGCAGATGTCAAAATGATAAATTTATAAATTAGACAAGCAATCAGAAATAAGCTATCGTTCTCAGAAGTTCTGAGATTGCGGCAAGTGAGTAGAACAGGAAAAAGGCAGAAGGAAAATTAATACAAATGACAAAAGTACAAATTAAACAGAAACTCAGAAATATTCTATGGTTCTCAAAAGTACAGAGACTGGTGCAAGTGAGTGGACCCCCATAAACGCAGAAGCAACGTTAACAGATTCATTTTAAAAATAACAAATTCCATCAAAAATTTTCTATTGTTTCCAAAACATCAGAGATTGGGGTGAGTGAGTGGAACCCCACAAATGCAGAAGAAGAAAAAAAAGGAGACAGATCAAGTGGAAGAAGACAGACCAAAAAGTGGAAGAAAGGAGATCGAGAACAATCAAGTGGAAAAAGGGAGACAGATCTGCATTCTGCATGTTGGTGACACGGGAAAGTGCTGATGGGCCTCATAGAAATGTGGGCCGCAAAAACCAGAGACATAACTAATGGGCCTTGGAAAATAATTCAGGCCCAGAACAATGAACCAGGAAAGCCATTACAACTGATAGCCCACATATAGAGAAAAAGATCAGGCCCATAAAACCCAAGGGCAAAATGGTAAAAAAACACAAAAGGACCAACTTGCCTGCCAAGTAAATCACCGCGGGACATACCTTTTCACCAGGGGAGGGGGAGCACGAGAAGATCTCTTGGGACATACCTTTTCACCGGGGGAGGGAGGAGCACGAGAAGATCTCTTGGGAAAAGAGATCAATCTGGATCTCAACAATATGGGGGATGGGAACAGGAGAGGCAAATCAATTGCAGCAAATCAACACAGGATCATCAAATTGGAGTAGACTTCAATCTCAAGTAAGTCTAATTGAGATTTACAAACCAGTTTTATGAGCAATTGATTTGGATTAGAAGGTTCAGAAATAAACAAAAAGTAAAACACAAGTTACTTTTAGAATACTGTGATGTAATGAGTCTAATTGGTGCTGAAATTGCAGGTACAGGGTCACAGGAAAGAGATAAGGAAAGAGATGGAGAATTCAATTCATAATCTTGATGACATGTTGCTACCAACTACATCTGACTGTAACAAGGTAATTATTCTAGGTTCATTCATATAAACAGGAGAAAGCTTATATGCATATATGCTTGATCTTATTCATGTTCACATCTTGGTCACATGAACATGACAGTACAAACGTGAAAGGGTCTCTAGCCTAGTGGTTAGAGCACCTGAGTAGCACCCTGTAGACCCAGGTTCGACTCCCTGTGGGAGCGAATTAACTGGGTTTGGAATAAAGAAAATTAAAAAATAGGTAGGGGCCTCCCCTACTGACTCCGGTCAAACATGGCAGTACAAACAACACTAGAATTTAAAAAAAACAAACTGTCAATAAAAAGTATAGGCTAAAAAATGATTATTAAAACCATAGTGATGATGTCCACTAGAATTTATTATTAAATGAAGAAAAACATACATTATTTTACCTGATATTGTGAAACAATCTTGAATTGTAGGAAGTAGGATCAGACTCTGGATCAAAAGAAATAGAAAAAGGAAAGCAACAGATCATTAGGACTGAGGATTATCAACATTTGAATATTCTGGAAGGTGAAAGAAGAACAAACCACGCTGTACAGGTAATGTTTTATTCTCTATCACAAAAAAATAATATGATTTGCAAACAGACAAGTTCATATTCATATGCATGTG
Source organism: Echinochloa phyllopogon (assembly GCA_033239725.1). Taxonomy (NCBI): domain Eukaryota; kingdom Viridiplantae; phylum Streptophyta; class Magnoliopsida; order Poales; family Poaceae; genus Echinochloa; species Echinochloa phyllopogon. Next base: position 31,432,228 of record BTCW01000008.1, on the reverse strand, counting down.
GTGTGTTGAGATGCAGCAATACTTGGTAATTTCCTATGTATTGATTTATAATAACAAATCATGTGCATGTGGTATGTTGAGATGCAGCAATCAGAATTGGCAATGACAAGCTTGCAAGGTGGGGGCCAAGGCTGGTCAAATCAGATATTATATGATCTAGAAGACAAAAATGTGCAATACATGTACAATCCAAAACAGGTAAATTTAATAATTGATGAAAGGACATGCCCAATGTATTGAGATATATTGCTTCAATGACATGTAAACATTTTCCAGGGTTATTACACAGATTTGATATTTGAACAGATCAGAAACTCGCAAGAGGAACCAGGTTTTGAAAACTACAGTCAGGTAAAAATGTTAGGGACTTTATTCTCAGTTCACAATACATAATCCAAAAAATGCCAGTGTGATTGGGGATGTAAATATGGTGAATTTTATATGTATTTTAACAGGGGCTACCAAAATCATTTATAGAGCTACTTAGTGGTGAATTTGGTTATCAGGTACAGACAACCATGAAAAGGTTTGATTACATGTAAGAATATTCGGAAACCTAATTTGTTTATAATATTGGTGAAATGCAGGAACTAACAATGCAACATACACAACTAGCTGGGCATGATGAAAATACACATAAACAAATGGATGCATCTAATGAAGATAGTATGGTAAGAAAAACAATCTATGAAGCTGAAATAATGAAAAATAAATTTGATATATAATGAAGATAAAATCAAACCAATTTATTTTGAAGGTGAAAATGCATAGCAACACAGGAGAAGAAGAACCCATGACTCCTAGGAATGACACAACAACAAATTTTGAGGTAAGTCAAATAATATTGAAGAACAAAGTTTCTGTACACTGAATAAGGGAAAATAAAAAATGTATTCTAAAGAGGCACATAATTTTGTAGATTGAAGAAGAAGCAGAGGGAACTTCTGAGGAAAGTGAAGTGAATCATGGTGACGAAATCTATCAAAATGATATTTTCAGTACAATGCAGTTAGAGGAGGTGAGACTCAAAACATTGATACGTCAAATATATCAAAATGATGTTTTGTGATTGAAACATAATACTAACGATGTGATAAATTAATTGCTGGCAGGTTCAAACAGTTGAAAGGGATGAAACAGAAACATTGGTTACATCAGCAAATACAAGTGAACAAGAAAGCAATAATGAAGGTGAAACAAATGGAAATCAAGTACTTACATAAGAGGAAGTAGAGGAATTCATCCGTAGTGAGCAACAGGCAGCTGCTGAAGGAAATAATGCAGATATTGACAGCAAGTACACACCACAAATTGGAATGGAATTTAAAGATAGGGATGATGCTCACCACTTCTTTTCATTCTATGGATTTCTGGCTGGATTTGAGGTAGTGGTTGCTCATGTAACTAGGACATCAAGCAAAAAAAGAAATATGAGATATACAAACAAGAAATGAAATGCCATCGTTACGGAAAAGAAACAAAGAAGAAGGGTGAAGATGGTGAACAAGCAGACACATTGCTACAAGAGGCGACAACTGAGAAAGGGGCAAAAAAGGAAAACTAATGTGCAGGTTAGAACAAACTGTAAGTGTGCTATGGAGGAAAAAGAACAAGGTGGTATATGGAAGGTTGTTAGACTCGATTTGGAACACAACCATGAGCTTAGTCCAGAAAACAGAAATCAGCTATTCAGTGGAAAGAAATACATGACCGATATGGAGAAAGGGATAATACGGACACTAAATGACAATAACATACCAACCAGGAAAATGATTGCTATCCTTTCTTACCTTAGAGGAGGCTTGACAGCACTTCCGTACAAGACAAAGGATGTTCAAAACCTGAGAACAAAAATAAACAGAGAGATTACAGGCAATGATATGACACAAGCAATGGATTACTTCAGGAAAAGAAAAGCAGATGACCCAACATTCTATTACAGGTTTCAAGTTGACAATAGTATGAAGGTGAGAAATATTTTCTAGAGGGAAGGTATATCACTGAGATGGTATGCTGAGTTTGGGGACTGTGTTAGCTTTGACACAACATACATGACAAATAGGTACAACCTTCCCTTTGCACCATTTGTTGGTATAACAGGTCATGGACACACTTGCTTGTTCGGCTGTGCATTCTTGGTAGATGAAACAACAGAAACATTCAAATGGGTTTTTGAAACTTTTCTTGAATCAATGGGAGGAAAGCATCCAAAATCAATAATAACATATCAAGATAAAGCAATGAGATCAGCTATAGAGAAAGTGTTTCCAAACAGCAAGCACATAAATTGCTTTTTCCATATCAAATCAAAGTGCTACAAAAAAAATTTGAAGTGCTTTGCAGTGAATAAAGGATTACCAGAGAAGTTTGAAGATGTTGTTAATTTCTCAGTGACTGAAGAGGAGTTTGAAATGCTCTGGCAACAGATGATATCAGAATTCAAACTTGAGAACAACAAATATTTCAACAAGATGTGGGAAACAAGAAGCAAATTCATACCTGTATATTTCAAAAATGACTTTTTCCCCTTCATTCAAAGTACTGGAAGAAGCGAAGGAACCAACGCAAGGTTTAAGGACAATGTGGGACCTACATACAACATAGTGAGCTTCTTACGTGAATATCAAAGAATTGTGGATGGAATTAGAAACAGAGAGGAGATAGAAGACAACCAAAGCAAGCAGAAGAAACCAAAAGAACTACGCTATGGCTACACAATAGAACAATAGGCAATGGATTTGTGCAACTCCTACAATTACATCACCAGTGCCTATAACCCTACCTGACCACCGCTTACCTGCTCGTGAATTTCCGAAAATGACAACCAGAAGGTCGAACCGTCTGCTAGGCCGCTCTGAGGAAGCTGAGCAAGCGGAGACAGCTATGATAGATAGAGACAGAGGTCGTGGTAGAGGACGCGGGAGAACACCCGCCACAAGCAGAGGCAGGGGCCGTGGACGCGCAGCAGGCGTGCTCCAGCCCGAGAACAACACAGCAAGAGGTGAAGTAGAAGAGGTTGCAATGGAAGAACAGGCAGTAGAACCTCAGCAAAACCAGCCTAGGGGCAGAGATGCGCCACATCCTAACGCACCGCCCAACCTAGAAGAAGTGATGACTGTTCAGACCCAGCTGATGCAACAGATGGCACAGGCCAATACCCAGATGGCACAGGCAATACAACAACTCCAGGGAGATCTGAACCAGAACCCACAGGGTCACCGTGAGGAAGATCTCCAGACGAAGATTGAAAGATTCATTAGATTGAAGGCACCCACGTTTGACTACTCAGACGAGCCACTAGATGCTCATGACTGGCTCAGAACTATCGAGGCTAAGCTTGACTTGACAAACTACACTGAGGAAGAATGTGTTGCCCTAGCGGCACACCAGCTTGAAGGAGCAGCAAAAGATTGGTGGGAGAGCTACTGTGACTCCCACGAGAACCCCGCACAGATCACCTGGCTAGAGTTTTGTGAAGTCTTCAGAGAGTACCACATTCCCGAACAAGTGATGATCCACAAAGCTATGGAGTTCAGAACCATGAAGCAAGGAAGCATGTCAGTAACAGAGTACGCCCGACATTTTGCTAAGATGTCGAGGTATGCCCCGGAAGAAATCACCACCGAAAAGAAGAAGCAATTCTGGTTTCAAAGAGGCTTACACAGGGGACTTAGAATGGCACTCGCTTCCAGCAGTCACAACTCGCTTCGAGAGATGATTGACAGAGCTATAGCAGTGGAGAAGGAAAGAATTGACTTAGAAGACACTTGGAGAGCCAAGAAAAGAAAAGCCGAGCAACAGCACAACCTCAGGTTGAGTCAAATACTAAGGAGTGGCCAGAGCAACACACTCCGCAGGGGATTCCAGCAAAGCTTAAGCCAAGGAGGAATAGAATTTGTCAGGAGTGCAATCCTAAACACAGAGAACAAGACTGGTGACAACAGCAGCTTTGAGAACAAGACCAGCAACTACCCTGCTCACGAAAGTTCAGGCCAGAAACAGATCAGCACCCCAGAAGTTGGTGACAAGACACCTCTTGTTTGCTTTGGTTGTGGAAAACCAGGTCACAAGTCGTTTGAGTGCCCAGACAGAAAGAACAAGCCACAGCCTTCAGCCATCAGAGGCCGACTTAACCACCTGACTGAGAAGGATGCCGAGGATGCTCCTGAAGTAGTACTCGGAGAGTTCTTGGTAAATGGCACAAAAGCTTCGGTACTATTTGATTCTGGTGCAACTAGATCTTTTGTTTCGTCGAAGTTTGCTACGGAATAGTCACTCCATACAGAACCTAGAGCTAGACCCATAATCACAACTTCACCACTAGGAGAGCTCAGATGCACCCAAGTGTGCCCAGCAGTTGACATGGAACTAGGAGGACTCGGATTCTCTGCAGATTTGACAGTGTTGAAGTCAGATGGCATTGACGTGATCCTTGGCATGGATTGGTTGGCAGCTCACAGGGGAGTGATCAGTTGTTCACCTAGGTTAGTAGTGTTGACACACCCGAGTGGTCTGAAGGTGTCAATTAAACCGCAGAAAGCAAAAGAAGGCCCCAGGAAGCCTTCCATGAGAAAGTTTGTGTACAGTATAAAGGAAAAGACCATTGAGGAAGTGCCAGTAGTCTGTGAGTACCCAGATGTTTTTCCAGAAGAACTACCAGGCCTACCACCTGACCGTGACGTGGAGTTCATAATCGAGTTGCAACCAGGCACAGGGCCAATTGCCAAGAGACCGTACAGAATGTCTGTGGAAGAACTCGAAGAATTGAAGAAGCAATTGAAGGATATGCTAGACAGTGGAGTGATCAGACCTAGCGCGTCCCCATGGGGATCGCCAGTACTATTCGTGAAGAAGAATGATGGTTCTATGTGCATGTGCGTAGACTATCGATCCCTGAACGCAGTGACTATCAAGAACAAGTACCCGCTACCTCGGATCGATGATTTGCTAGATCAGTTGAAGAGAGCCAAATACTTCAGCAAGATTGATCTAAGATCGGGGTACCACCAAATGAAGATTAGAGAAGGAGACATCCCTAAGACAGCTTTCGTGACTCGGTACGGGCAGTACGAGTTCACTGTAGTTTCTTTTGGACTGACAAACGCACATGCATACTTCATGAACATGATGAACAAAGTATTCATGGAGGAACTGGACAAGTTTGTCGTGGTATTCATCGATGACATCTTGATTTACTCAGAAACAGCAGAAGAGCATGAAGAACACCTGCGCATAGTACTAGAGAAGCTGAGACAGCACAAGCTCTTCGGGAAGTTCAGCAAATGCGAGTTCTGGTTAGAGAAAGTTGCCTTCTTGGGCCACGTGTTGACAGCTGAGGGCGTAGCAGTGGACCCTGAAAAGATTGAGGCAGTCTTCGAGTGGCAGCAGCCAAAGAGCGTCACAGAAATTTGAAGCTTCTTGGGATTGGCAGGCTACTATAGAAGATTCATTGAGAACTTCTCCAAGATTGCCAAACCGATGACAGAGTTGCTCAAGAACAACGTACCCTTTGAGTGGACAGAAAAGTGCGAAGAAAGCTTCCAAGAGCTCAAACATAAGCTTACCACCACCCCAGTGCTGACTCTGCCAGATATCCGGAAAGACTTTGTGGTATATTGTGATGCATCAAGACAAGGTTTGGGATGTGTACTCATGCAAGAAGGCAAAGTGGTTGTGTATGCTTCGAGGCAGTTGAGAAAGAACGAAGAAAACTACCCCACCCACGACTTAGAACTAGCAGCAGTGGTACATGCCTTAAAGATCTGGAGACACTATCTGATTGGCAACAAGTGTGACATCTACACTGATCACAAGAGTCTGAAGTACTTCTTCACTCAGACAGAGCTGAACATGAGGCAGAGAAGGTGGTTGGAACTGATCAAGGACTACGACCTGGAGATACATTATCATCCAGGGAAAGCCAATGTAGTGGCAGATGCTCTGAGCCATAGAAGCTACTGCAACAACTTGATGATGGATGAGAGCCATGCAGAGCTGATCAGAGAACTGGACCTACTTAGACTGGAGGTAGTGGAAGAAGGCCAACCAAAGGAGTTGAGAGTGAAATATAATCTAGAAGAACGCATCAAGAATGCTCAGAAAAGCTGCCCGGAAATTCAAGAGGTGATTCAAGATATACAGCGTGGCGTAGCCCTAGACTTTCGTGTAGATGCTCAAGGAACAGTATGGCTCAAGCAACGCATTTGCGTGCCGCAAGATGATGAAATCCGAAAGACCATTCTTGAAGAAGCTCACGACTCCAAGTATTCCATCCATCCAGGATGCACCAAGATGTACCAAGACCTAAAGGATCGCTTCTGGTGGAAGAAGATGAGAGAAGACATAGCTGAGTGTGTTGCCAAGTGTGACTCTTGCCGAAGAATCAAAGCAGAACATCAAAGACCTGCAGGACTGTTGAAACCACTAGAAACTCCAATGTGGAAGTGGGAAGACATCAGTATGGACTTCGTGGTGGGATTGCCCACTACTCAGAAAGGAAACGATGCCATATGGGTCATAGTTGATTGTTTGACCAAGGTGGCACATTTGATACCAGTCAAGGAAACCTTCAGAGTGGATAAGCTAGCAGAGCTTTACATAGACAACATTCTCAAGCTGCATGGGGCACCGAGAAGCATAGTGTCCGACCGAGGACCTCAGTTCACAGCTAAGTTCTGGAAAAGCCTGCATAAGACAATTGGAACCACTCTAGAGTATAGCACCGCCTTTCACCCACAGACAGATGGTCAAACAGAAAGAGTGAACCAGGTACTAGAAGACTTGTTGAGGGCTTGTGTGCTGACATACAACAAGGACTGGGAGAAGAGCCTGTCCTATGCTGAGTTCTCGTACAACAACAGCTTCCAGGCTAGTCTGAAAATGTCTCCATTTGAAGCCTTATACGGAAGGAAATGCAGAACACCTCTGATGTGGTCTGAGGTGGGAGAGAGGACATTCTTTGGCCCAGACTCAATTGTGGAAGCAGAAGAGAATGTGGCCAAGATCAGAGAAAACTTGAAGATTGCCCAAAGCAGGCAGAAAAGCTATGCAGATAAGAGAAGGAGAGACCTCGAGTTCAAAGGAGACTTCGTATACCTAAAAGTGTCACCGCTCAGAGGCACCAAGAGATTCCATGTTAAAGGGAAGCTAGCACCCAGGTTTGTAGGACCCTACAAGATACTGCAAAGGATAGGTAAGCTAGCCTACAAGCTAGAGTTACCTAAAGACCTAGCAGGAGTACACCTAGTGTTCCACGTATCTCAGCTAAGACATTGTTTGAGAGTACCAGAGCAGGAAGTCAGGACTGAAGCCTTAGATCTGCAAGACACACTAGAGTACCTGGAGTGCCCAGAGAAGATCTTGGACAGAGCAGTTAAAGAGACAAGGAGCACATCTATTCCATTCTGCAAAGTTCAGTGGAGTAACCACACAGAGAGAGAAGCGACTTGGGAGAAAGAGTCAGTCCTGAGAGAGAAGTACCCACACCTGTTTAAGCCCTAGGTATACCCAAATCTCGAGGACGAAATTCTCGTGAGGGGGAAGACTGTAACATCCCGTAATATTGCGTAGGATTTGTTGAATGCAAAAATGTGAATTTCAAAATTTTTGGTGAATTATTTTTTTTGAAAGAAATACCCCAAAGGAGACCCCTGAAGTTTAATGTGCCTCACTCAGGATTTGAACCCTGGGTGGGAGCCTTCTAGCTAGTGGCCTTTGCCACTACACCATGAGCTCCTTGGCTTTTGGTGAATTATTGTGCATGCAAACAAACATATAAGGTTGTATTCAAATTGCTCCCTTTATTCTTAGGCAAAGGTTAATTTAAATTTAAAAATTTGAATTGAAGTGCTAAGCATAAAAATAGTTTGATTTGGTTTTTATTTGGTTTCTTGGTTCTTTGTTTGGTTTGAATTCAAATCAATAACCAAACTAATTTCCTAAACCTCTAACCACCTTGGGCCCTATCTTTGTCATAAAGTCTGCTAAACCACCCTTAACTTCTACCCCGGAAGCTAACCCAGCCCGGCCTGCTAACAAAACCCCACTGCCATCTCCAAGTCTACATCGCCTCCTCGATCTCTCTCACTTCAACTTGCAGGTCGTCCCTGATCTCTTTTCCAAGCCAGTCAGCCTGTTCAGCCCAGCTCAGCTTCCGGCCCATCTTCGGCCCAAACCGCAGCCGCGCCTCCTCTCCTTTCTTCTCTCGCTAGTGAGCGGGACCCACACGCGAACTGTGCATCTTCCCCCTTCTTTCTTCTCTCCCACGCCCGGCGGAAAGCGCCGCTCCCGGCCAATCCTGGCACCCGAGCTTGTGCGGCCCGTCGCGATCGCGACGCGTGGCCTGGGCACGGACGCCGAGCCACCCCGACCGTCCAAGCCCCCAAACCCTAAAGCCCCGGCTCTATTTAACCGACCCCCGGGTCGTCTACCTCTCCTTGAGCCGCCGCCACCCCCGTTGGGGTTTTCCAGCCTTCAATCCGAGTGAGAGAGGGGAGGAGAAGGAGCAGAGGAGAGCGGAGAAGAAGGAGGCGGGCTGAGGGAGCAGTGGGGTGAGAGCAAGCCAAGGGCGAGCTGGAGCACCCTCCCGACGTCGAGCCGAAGACTGGAACGCCGCCGCTCGAGAAGCCAGCGACGAGGAGCCGGACCCGGGTCGATCAAGGGCGCACGAGCACCGCTACTGCACTGACAACCTTCTCCGAGCTGCTGCATACGTCTACTGGCCTGAGGTGAGCCGCCGTCGTGGAGCCCCTTTCTCCCTTGTCTCCGGCCGAGCACCGCCGTGTCCACCGCCGCTTGCTAGCCTCTGTCCCGGCCTTCGTGCCGATGATCTCGTGTAGGTCCCCGTCGCGCCGCTCGTCTCTGTTTCCGCAACCCGCCGACGACCCTCTTGCAGCCAAGGCCACCGCAGACCGGGATGCCGGCCCCTGCGCGCACGTCGAGGCCGTGTCGCGAACGCGGGCGACCGCGATCTCGCACACGCGCACCCAGCCGGCCGAGCCGCAGCAGATCCATCCAAGCCGCAGTTTGATCCCGTAGACCCGGCCCTGGTGAACCCCTCTCTCGGTCTACGGTGGACCTGGTCCACCACGCCACGGAGGAAGCCAACCAGCCTCTTGGGCCACCAGCCCACCTCTGTTGGGCCGGCCCACTCCTTTCGGCCCGTTTCCAGCCCGCGAATCCTTTTCCTCATCGCTGACAAGCCAGACCCACGCGTCATAGACTAACAGAGGCTGACGTGTGGGCCCAGTTGACCCCGCTGACCCCGCTGACCATTGACCGTTGACTGGTCAACGTTGACCAAGTCAACGCTGATGTCATCCGGGCCCGCGATGACGTCAGCAAAGCCGGCCCCACTGAGGACGTCAGCAGTGATGACGTGGCATGCCCCGGTGCTGCCACGTGTCCCAGGCGACTGATTTTCTTTTTCAGAATTATTTAATATTTTCAGAAAATGATTTAAACTTAGAAAATGCATAATAAATCAACCGTAGCTCAGAAAAATATGAAACCAGTTTCTATATTTTTATAAAATCATGACCTACGCGCCAGTGTAGAGTTTGTTGTTGTTTGGGTCTTCTTGCTTCGCTGTTTTGGTGTTTCTTTGCTAGTAGCTCCCGTCTTTATCTTCTTTTCGCTTAAATAGGAGCTCTGGAGTCGCCGAAGGAAGCTGACGACTACACCAACTACCAGAACGAAGAGGACAAGCAATACCCAGGTTCACGCCCAGCTATTCTCTGAAATACCTAGTAGACATGCAACTAGTATGCTAGCGTTTTACTTTACTCGCATGATGATGATATGCCTGCACTGCCTTTTATCTACCCTGTTTCCTTGCTACCTATTATCCACTTTATGAGAATGCTATGCTTGCATGTGTTGGGATGGTTGTGATTGATCTTCTTGGCATGAGTTGGGTGGCTTGGGAGGAGTAGTGCAGCTAGGCGGTGGAGGCGAGTGATAACAACCCGGTCGTTTGATCGGGGTGCTTGGGAACTGCACTCGGACAGTTCCTACGGGTACCTGTTGCGGGTACATTTATGGATTACGTGAGATTAATGGATTTGAGGAGCTTGGGCGGCAATACCTGTAATGGGTGTCGATTGCGGACCGTTGCGGCGGATCGCTTTGACGCTGATACTCGCCTTACCGACAATTAAGGGTCGTATCAGGATGACCCGGACGTTGGAATTTACAGTGCTCACCATCTACCCAGAATGGGGAGGGTTCCAGCAAGCCTACTGAGTGCGGTACCAGGACTGTAGGAGATTAGAGTATGATATGTGTAAGGGGGACTCGTTGCGGCGTACTCTCCCTGATTTACCACTGCCCCCGACTGGCCCCGGTGGGAAGGTTTCACAACCCTGGGGCAGATGTTAGCGTGCGGATGTTTCCCGAGCCCAGGGAAGCAGGATGGTACCGTTACTCTTTAGGCTCCTTGTTGTGGGCTATGTCTCAAGACGGCTAGCTACCGTCTGTAGCCCGGGTGGTTCCTGGAGCGCAACCTCTGCAGAGTGAAAACTATACGTATAGTCGTGTCCACAGTTACGGACGATCCTTCATCTGGCTTATTCTGATTAGCATGGGATTCTGCCTTCTAACCTCATCCTTGATTTGGGTTATGAGAGGTTGGTCCAGCTGAGGCTGTTGAGACAAGGTGGGGAGGGAGCTCACCGAGTCGACTAGCGAGTGAAAGGAGTTGGCGGATGTTTATTGCGGGAACCTGCTGAGGCAGGACGAGCCCGATGCGGTTGTGAGATTGATGGATGGTTCGGGGAGAGTATGTGCTTGTGAGGAAAGGTGTTTGGAGATGAGGTGAACTTGGTTATAATGCTGTTGCGCGCATAGGGAAAACCCCAGCTTACTTTCCTTGAATATTTTATTACTAGTTTAGGCCACTATAAAGCTTTGCTGCATATTATGGTTGGTGACGTGGACCTGTCCCAATTCCTTGGGGACAGTCTTTGGGTAAACAGGAGAAAACTCCGAGTACAAGATCAACATCGACGGATGATGCTATCGAGGGTTGTGCGCTGCGCTCAAGGATGCCTGTGGAGGTGAAGCCCGAAGCACCAGAAGCTTATAGCTATCCGCTGCGTAGCTGTTTTCCTTCTGTCGTTTAGCCCAGAGGGCTTGTACCATATCGCTATGTATTTATATCATGTTTGAGGACCCTAATCAATGTATGGATGTGATTTCCGCTGAAATGAGTTCTGTACGTGATAGCTGTTGTTCCTGGGACTATCACAAGGGTACAGGGAGTCGGATTCTCGTAATTGGGAATCCGTTTCATAAGTCTTCACGACCTCCTGTCAGAAAGCGGTCTGACCGGTTCTAGGAACCGGTCTGACCGGTTTGCCCAAGGGGGGCCGGGTGGTGGCCGTGGTGACGGCCGTGCTGCGATCTCGAGTGTGTTGTCGCATCTTTGTGTCAACAGAAGGTGAGCTCGATATTTTAAAGTGCTGGAGCGGACACAGCATCTTTTGCTACGGGTGAGTTTCTTTTGTTGCTGTGGGTGAGCATCTTTAGCTGCGGGTGAGATTGTTCGCAGCTGGAAATATTGTTTTGTGGCTGCGGACGATGCGGCGAGCCGTTCCAAAAAAATGGGTGGCATTTTTAGCTGCGGGTGATCCCTTCGTCCGATCCCGAAAACGTATTTTTAGGTGCGGGCAAACTGCTACAGTTAGTGACACGATCAGTAGGGGCGGGGCGGCTTCTCGCCCGCCTCAAAAAAAAAGAGAGGCGCTCCTACAAACCATTTTTGTGGTAGTGTCCAGTGCTTTCTCTTCTTTGCTGGCGCCTTACGTAAGCGTCAAATTCCATCTTATTTGAGATTCTTAATCTGGTTGGCATACTTGGGCAGTGATGCTGTGGCAATTTATGCGCTTGCCACCCTCTTCAACCGCAACAAGAAGTCGGAATGGGTATCCACACATCGCAGCATGGCAACATGCGCCGCCCAGGTATACACACCGCACACGTTACATTGTTGGGCCGTATTCGCCTAGACGTCTTCCTGGGCCGGTTCCACACTTGGGCTGGGCGTAACATCACCCCCCTCTGAAGATGCGACTTGTCCCCAAGCCGCTGCACCAGGGAACCTTGACTTCACCACATTCCAGTCCTCCCAGGTAGCAGACGAGACTGGAAGCCTGCACCATTTAACCTGCACTTGAACAACAGCTTGGTTACCTTTCTTGGCCAAACGACGGTTGAGGATGATCTCCGGAGTCAATTCATGTGCGCCCAGGTTCACCAAATGAGATAGATCAGAGAAGACAGGACCATAATCAGGAGTAAAAGGCTTGATCTGTGACACATGGAAGACAGGGTGCACCAAAGAATTTTCAGGCAGCTCCAACTTGTATGCTGATTTCCCAATTCTCTCGAGCACACGGTATGGTCCAAAGTATTTGAATGCAAGTTTAGGAAAGGGTTGATTAACCACAGAATGTTGAGCATAGGGTTGAAGTTTAAGTAGCACCTGATCCCCAACATTAAACTGTCTATCCACTCTGTGACGATCAGCTTGAAGCTTCATGCGATTTTGTGCTGCAGCCAAATGCTCCTTAAGAGTTGCCATCTGCGAAGCTCTGTCAGCAGCCCACTCCTTAGCAGCAGAAGGAGTGTGTTGATCAGATACAGGTATGGAAATCCCACAGTTGTTGTCGTATCCATATAGGGCTTTGAACGGTGAGCATCCCAAAGCAGTATGATAAGCCGAGTTGTACCATAATTCTGCTAGTGGCAACCAATGCTTCCATCGCCTTGGAGTGTCATGTACTGCACAACGCAAATACATTTCCAAACATTGATTGACGCGCTCAGATTGGCCGTCGGTCTGGGGGTGATAGGCTGAGCTGCGCGCCAATTTGACATCCAACAGCGAGAAGAGCTCCTTCCAAAATAAGCTTGTGAATATGCGGTCCCTATCTGATACTATAGATTTGGGAAGTCCATGGAGTTTAACCACATTGTCAAACACTAGCTTGGCAACCCCTTGCGCTGTAAATGGATGCTTCAAAGGAAGAAAATGAGCATATTTTGTGTACCTGTCCACCACCACTAGAATAGTATTATAACCTTCTGAAATAGGCAGCCCTTCAATGAAGTCCATGGTCAGGTCTTGCCAAGCCCCATCAGGAATAGGTAAAGGCTGCAACAGTCCTGCTGGATGTGTGTGTTCATGTTTGACATGTTGACAGATGCTACACTGTTTGACAAAAGTGTCTACATCCAGCTTCATTCCCTTCCATTGGAATAGCTGCTTCAATCTTTAGTAGGTTGCCTTGGTGCCTGAGTGACCCCCAATAGCACTAGAATGAAAGGCTGCAATCAATTTTGTTTGCAAAGCTGAATTACTTGCTATCCAAACTTTGCCCTTCCTTCTAATAATCCCTTGCTGCAGTGCATACCCATGTTCATCTGGTGAGTGAATGGCCAGCTTAGTTAGAAGCTCTTGAGCAGCTGGATCAGTAGCATAAGAGTTTAAAACCTCCTGAACCCAAAGTGGCTTAACCTCTGAAATTGCTTGAATGGCCATAAGGTGACTGACACGAGAAAGAGCATCAGCTGCTGTATTTTCCTTCCCTTTTTTGTATACCACCTTGAACTGGAGTCCCATCATCCTTCTCATGGCTTTTCTCTGCATCTCAGAATGAAGATTTTGCTCTCCCAAATATGATAAACTCTTATGGTCAATTCTGATGATAAACTCCTGCCTTTGCAAATATGGTCTCCATTTCTCAACTGCCATAATCAATGCTAGAAATTCTTTCTCATATATGGATAACTTTTGGTGATGAGGACCAAGAGCTTTACTCAAGAAGGCCACTGGTTGTGTTCCTTGCATCAGTACAGCTCCAACTCCAAGATCACATGCATCAGTCTCAATTATGAATGGTGCATCAAAATTTGGAATGGCCAGAACAGGAGCAGATACCATCACTTGCTTCAACTTGTCAAAGGCTTGCTGAGCTGCAGGAGACCAACTGAACTGCTTCTTGCACAATAGATTGGTCAAAGGTTTGGCTAGAATGCCATAGTGCTTGATGAATTTTCTGTAGTAACCAGTGAGCCCCAAGAAACCCCTCAACTCAGTAGGATTAGTTGGTGTAGGCCAGTCCAACATTGTTGTTGTTTTACTTGGGTCAGTGGCTACTCCTTGAGAAGAAATGATATGACCCAAATAGCTTAACTCAGGTTGAGCAAAGGAGCATTTACTCAATTTCATGTATAGCTTGTGTTGCCTTAATTGTTCCAAGACTTGTTTCGCATGTTTCACATGGGCAACCAAGGATGGACTATAAATCAAGATATCATCCAGAAAAACCAATACAAATTTCCTGAGGAAAGGCTCTAAAATTTCATTCATGAGGCATTGGAAGGTGGCTGGAGCATTAGTGAGCCCAAAAGGCATCACTCTAAACTGGTAGTGTCCATGATGAGTTTTGAAGGCAGTTTTGTGTTCATCAGAGGGATTCATTCTTACTTGATGATATCCAGATCTCATGTCTAATTTAGTAAAGTATTTGGTGCCAGCTAACTCATCTAAAATCTCATCAATAACTGGCATGGGAAATCTGTTCTTGACAGTTATATCATTGAGCTTCCTATAGTCTACACAAAACCTCCAAGTTCCATCTTTCTTTTGGACCAAAAGGACTGGGGAAGCAAAAGGACTCACACTAGGGACTATTAAACGAGCATCTAACAAGGCTTTAACCTGTCTCTCTATCTCATCTTTATGAAGTGGAGAGTATCTATAAGGTTTAGAATTTACAGGTTCAGAATTTGGAAACAAGGGAATATGATGATCATGAAATCTATTGGGTGGCAAGGACTTGGGATCATCAAAGACATCAGAATACTCATTTAGAAGTTGCTGCATTTCAGGTGGAATAGGAGAAGGAGTGTCAGATTCTTGTACCTCAACAATGGCAAAGGCCCCAATATCATTTCCAGCTGCCCATTTCACCAGTGTCTCAGCTGGTAGCTCTTTCAATGTTAACTCAGCAGCTGTCACCCCTTGCAATGTCACCTCCTGACCTTGATGCATAAAAGACAATGTTCTATCAGACCAGTGACAGGCCATAGGACTGTGAACTTTCAACCAGTCATATCCAAGGATGGCATCAAATGCTCCCAGATTCAACACTTTCATGTTTGTGTGAAAAGTATGGCCTTGCAGCCACCATTCCATATTGGGGACCTGTCTGTCAGTAATTAACATCTCTCCATTAGCAACCTGTACTTGCTTGGGCTTCATAGCTTCCGGCTGTATGCCACATTTCCTAAGAAAACCCTCACTAACAAAACTGTGGGAGCTCCCACTATCCACCAGGATCAACATCACTTTGTTTCCTACAAGTGCTCTCAGCTTCAGTGTCTCTCCTTCATCTGTTCCTGCTAATGCATTCAGGGATAATGTACAGAATTCCTGTGCCAATGAATCTTCTATGGCCAACTGCTCTAACACCTCATCTGTCAGAGACACATCTAAATCATTAAGTACTATTGCATTTGCCTGGGCTCGAGATCTTTGTTTACATTTGGCCAAATGAGTACTGTCAAACGGCTCAGCACAATAGTAACATAGATTATTGGCCTTACAATAGTCTCTCTTCTGCCTTTCCTTGCTGAGAGTGGAGAAGCTGGAGAATGATTTCTGATCAGATTTGCCTGGTTCAGCCTTGTTGAGAGTAAAGGCTTGTCTTGGATTGAATATGCTCTTTTGCAATTTAGATTTGTTCCTTGCTGCTAGTTGTTGCTGGACCTTAGCTAACATCACTGCTCTCTCCATGTCTTGAGGTACTTGTGCTTGTACTGCAGCAGAAATATCAGGTTTCAGCCCTTTAGTGAACTGTGTGACAAAGAACATTGTATCATAGCCATTATTATGCATCTCCACTTGGAACTGCAGAGCCTCAAATGCTGTAACATAGTCCTCAACTGTTCCTTGTTGTGTAAGCTCCAGCAATTCCCCCGGTGCATGGATATAATCATAAGAGCCAAACTTGTCTTCCACTGCCTGCCTAAACTGAACCCAATTAGGAAAACCCCCTTTTCTTCTCTGAACCAGACCCCATTTAGCAGCATTACCCTCCATACTTGAAGCAGCAGTGATCACCCACAGAGATTCTGGTACATTCAATATCTTGAAATAATCCTCACAATGAGCCAGCCAAATCTTTGGGTCAGTGCCAGAAAACTTGGGAAATTGCAACTTCGATGTAAAACCGCGATTCTGTCGAGATCCTTCTGAGACGTCTCTGTTGCGCCCTGCGACAGATCGATGGGGGTGTGGCTCTTCCAACTGACGAGGATGGTGCTGCTCTTGCTTCTTCTGAAAGACTCCACCCGGCTCAGACTCCACTGAACCGGCGTCAAACTTGTCATCCCACATACGATCCATCCGCAGCTGAGCCACTGCCCTCCCTGTTTCCTCAACCTGCTTGGTCAAAAACGACTGATCGTTCATGATCTGGTCCATTGCTCGTGTTGTGAGATCTTGATTCGCCTGGAGTTGTGTTTGGGCATTGTTGACATCTTCCACTCGGGCAAATAACAGATCCAGACTATCCATGACCTTCTCCCACCGGTCGTCATCCTTGCACCGGCCTTGATTAATCTGGACTGCTGCGAGGGCTTTGGTGGCGCCGTTTTGGGCGGATCGAAGTCTCACACACTGAATTCGGCCACACAACTAGATAATCACCGAATGGAGACGCAATCACCAGGAATGGAGGACCCAAAACCAGATCAACTGACAGCAACACGATTCCCCGGCTACAATCCTAAGCAGCGCGAAAATATGGTGGGCGACGGCGCCGGAGCGGCTAACCGGCGGTTTGCGGTGGCCGCCGTCGACTGGGAGTCGGTAGGCGGGGCGTGGCCGGCGAGATCGGAAGAAACTCACCGGAGCGGCTGCACGTTGGCGAGACGGGGCAACCACGGGGAATCGCCGAAGAAGGTAAGCTCTCTGATACCACTGTAACGCTCGTAAATCGCCGGTGGATCGGCCGGAGATGTGAGCAATCACGCACCAACAGGAACAAGGATTTGATCCGCAAGGGCACAGAGGGCGATCGCCTTTCTCCCTGAACTCAACTGATTTGTTCTTTCCAAATGTTAATTGTTCTTCTTCTGTTACAAGCCAGCTATTAACTACTACTCTCCTCACGGACACCTTGGGCCCACATGCGGCGCCCAGGTATACACACCGCACACGTTACATTGTTGGGCCGTATTCGCCTAGACGTCTTCCTGGGCCGGTTCCACACTTGGGCTAGGCGTAACAGGCTATTGGATCCATCAAGACTAAGGACGACCTTTCTTGTCCCAACTGTGTCGTGAGCAGATTAAGGACACTTGGTTTAGTGTAGGTTATACTAGTTTGTAGATCTTGAGTTAGTAACTTGAACATGTGCCGAAATATAGAAAAGATGCACACTCACTTAAATATTTGCATACAACATATCAAAGACGTTAGGTGAAGTTAATGAAAGAAATGATGAAAGATAGAAACTTTAAAAAGATTGAATTGGACAGGCTCCTACTAAAAACCGTGCACCGGATAATTCGATGGTGCCTGTTTACAATTGAGCGGATAAACCAAGAGTCTATCTTGTGGAAGTTACTCATTCACCGGATTATCCGATGGTATCAATGAAGAGGCATCGGACAAAGCAGAGGACAATGACCAAGTTCAAGATGGTTCATGAAGTTGAAACTCGTGTCAATGGATCATCCGACGGGTTTTCTCGAGAGCTTCATACTATCCAATGGTGTAAGACACATAATGGCTAGTTAACGGCAAAAAGTGGTTACTGTAGCCTTCACCAGATTATCCAATGGTCTCTTATCGTAGCATTGAATCATCCAATGACATGTACGTCAACAGCAAAAGTCACTTTTACCTTTTCAATGGTCGAAAATAACTTCAGAGTTGCCAGACCATCTGATGGTGGACATGGACATGGCATCGTGCTTCTAATGGTATTGGTTTTCAGGGGACTTGTTGGCAACGGGCTTGCTCTCCATCTCCAGCCTATATATACCCCTTTATATGGACTCTTTGCGAGCCTTTGGATGCCTAACACCTAAGAAACCTAGTGACACTACAAGATCAAGAAATAATAGATTAAGCATCAAATTCCACAAATTGAAGTGAAAAACAAATTGATTGCACAAGTGGTCAACTGGCCAGTGGTCATGGTCAGTGTTCTTGCTCCGCGTCAACCAGGTTCCTTGATTGCATCGTCTCACAATATGCCGGGTTTGCGAGACCATGATCCTCTCTCTTGGACCTCCTCGTTCTCCTATTGTCGGTCCTCCATCCTCTGAGGCTTCCTCCCCTTCGAGGGCATTGGCGGACATCAATTGGATCTCGGATGTGCTCCAAAGACAATGACATCACGACTGCCGTCTGTCAATTTTACTCAGTTCTTTGCAGCCGCCTATGGAGTGGAGACCGTTGGAGTCAGACACCGGTGGTGCCATTGCTAAGTGATCAACAACATGCTTTTATCATAGGAGTACTCTTGTTGTGTAGTTGTTTCATCTGGTGTTCGTGTTTTCTTCTCGCACCTCTGCTTTGTACTCCAGGGTTTTGCCCGAATCATGTAATGTGCCTCGCACCAAAACCATCATCGTCTAGCCCGATATATGTGGTTTAACGAAATTCAGGTGGGGACCTTTCGTCCCACCCCCCCCCCCCCCCCCCCCCCCGTGACCCTAAAAAAAACAAATTGATTGATCATCCATTGTCAAGCTAGTGTGGATTTTTGCTTATAGTGTGCTTAGTTCTCAAGAGCTTTGTAACTCGATCTTGGAGGTTGATGACTCCTAGACATTCTTTGTGACAAGCAGCACTATTGGTGAGCTCTTGGGGAATGTGAGAGCCCCAATATCTTGGTGATTGTACATATATATAGTGTGAGGCTCACCATTCCGGAGATGGAAGGAGCATTCTTAGTGAAGGAGTTTTGTTCTTAGTCACTTAAGGAGGCATATCTCTGAGTAAGACCCTCGACATAGATTATGGGGAGTGTGAACTCCTTGATACCATAGAATAAAAACTAGTGTAGTTTTTTCCCTCTATTTACTTTCCTGCATTTCATTATTGTTGTTTACTCCATGTGTTTTCCTTCTTCCATGTTTGATCATATAATGCTGTTAATGCTAGATAATTTGTTCAAGCTAAGGATCATTTCTAGTGTGCTTGTAGTTTGATCTTTCTAGCTTTTCCTCCCAGCAAGAACTTTATGTTTGGGCAAAATTAGAATAGGCCAAGGCTGTATTTGCTATAGAAATTTTAAAAAAGTTATATTTCCTCCTGGGCCATCGATACTTTTACTAGTACATATTTCCAATCACTTATATTTGAACTAACCAGCAAATATAACTGTTTTTGTCAAACATGCACGTGCATCAGTGCACATACACTGATACTAATCAACGCGCGTGCGCACACACACACTCACTATCCCTATTAGCACCTCCTAAAGATTAGCTCAACATATCTACATTGCCTACCAATGAAAGACTACCATCATTATCCCCCGATCATAAATACCAGCCAGCCTTGAATTGTCCTAATCAAACTTATTTAACTTTATCCATCAATATAAAGTTTATATTATTGACATTAGATTCTTTAATATATAGTATGCAACTCTTTTGACTGATGATGCTATATCTTTAGAGTTATATTTTGGTAGATGAACATATAAACAAGTCATAAGACAAACATATATAGATGGACTGTGGTGCAGCCTCCCCACCTTAGGTTGAATGTTCACTTGGTACTCACATCTAGCGGCTAATTATTCTTCCAATGGTATTTTGAAAAACAAATATGTACGGCATCTGCATAGGTACGTGAATGCTTCATGCCCAATAGTGTTATTTGAGTCAGCTTATTAATTGTGAGGCACACGATTTTAGATCATTTCTCTCCCCTAAATTAATAGGAGGAATTGGCATTCTAGTTCATTTAGCAATTCTTTTGTCAACCCAATAGAAAACAAGTGGAACATGCATCCTTGCCTATACACACTTCATTAAGACCCGTCTAGCTTGGTAGTCCTTTTAATCTGTAGACCCCATCCTCATACATCTCCATTGGCAGACCACTGGATTGTTAGTGTTGTCAAGATCGTAAAAGACCATCAATTCCCCAAATTTTCATTTTAGAAGTTCCACACGAAGTGGTCGTGCCGAGGTTTTCAGGTTCTTGTCGTGGCCTGTTGATTGAGAAGAAAGATATAGGAATTAGCTGAGCAGCTAATTATAATGGCTCTGTGCCAGGTCCAGCTCTTTGGCCAGGTTAGTGTCAACGGCGACTTTAATATATAAGGAACGGGAGAGGTACGTGTACCATCCATCCTGAAGGGTGTGACTAGCTAGAGAATGGGTATCTCGGAGGCAATGCAGTGGTGGGAGGAGTGGCAGCTGCGCTTCCTCGTCCTCTGCAGCCTCTTCCTACAATGCTTCCTCTTCTTTGCCGGTGCCTTGCGTAAGCGTCGGTTACCGGCTTTGTTGAGATTTTTAATCTGGTTAGCCTACCTGAGCAGCGATGCTGTAGCCATTTATGCTTTAGCCACGCTATTCAATCGCCAAAAGAAGCAGGAATGGGTATCCACGAGTCTGCAGGTGTTGTGGGCGCCTATCCTCTTGGTGCACCTTGGCGGGCAGAATGGCATCACTGCCTACAACATCGAAGATAACGAGCTATGGAGGAGAAATGTCCTAACAACAGTGTCTCAGGTTAGTGCACATGCAAGGATTCAAAATTTTTAGGTTACTCACGTCTCTATCTAATAATAAAGTAAGGATTGATTCAGCAGCACGTTATAATTTTATAGAAAACCCTCTAATATTTCTTCAAATCAACCCATCATCCTTTATCAAATTCTCATCTATAGAAGCTTTTGAAAAAAAAAACCTTGAATTTCATGGAACTAGCCCACATCGCTTTGTCTTCCCCCACTGTTCCGCACGCGCTACAAAACTTTTCATATGTCGTTGAGAATCAACCAAGCGCCAACATATATAGACCACACTTACACCTAGCGAGACATCGAGGACTCCACCACAACGACTGCTTACGACCGGTCAATATAGGCATTGAAGGAAACATTGGGTGGCACTCCGGTCCACTTCTTTCACACAGAGCTAAGCAGCATGTGGTAGAGCGAGATGGGGGTGTGCCATCCGCAGGGCAAACCGGGTGGACAGAGCAGAGAGTTCAGAGCTCGAGCGCGGAGTGCAGAGGACAGGGGAGCAGAGCTAAGCAGCAAGCGGTGGAAGTGAGTGGAGACGTAGGCGTTAGGAGATAAGGTTCAAAGTTAGAGATTAAGCGATCAGATGCACTTACACCTTGGCAGCGTGTGGTTGGTGCCCGTCATCTGTGTGTCTTGTGCAACGCACGGACATATTTGCTAGTGTAATCATATTTCTCGATGTAGTCATTTTCCGTAGTCTGCTTTACTTCTTAAAATTAAAGCAGACATATCCATGCATGTTTCCTTAAGTTGATGAAAAAAATATAATGTTCATAATATGCTCACTTTCATCCACTGGTATCACAGGTCACCGTTGCTATCTATGTTTTTTGCAAGTCGTGGTCAGGAGATAAGAGAACCTTGAAGGAAGGAATTTGGTTGTTCCTCTTTGGGATATTCAAATGCATATTGAAGCCATGGGACATGAAGAGGGTTAGCATTAATAGTCTCATGAACTCTTCTCGATCAGAAGAAGACAGCGAGGATATTTCTCTTCACCAATACCTAAGAGATGCTACAGAGTATTTTCATCAGAACAACGATGGAGGCAACCCACCTGGTGAAGCCAACCTACTCGAAGTTGACGAGCTCTATGACCTTTTCGTAGATCTTGCACCACCTTATTCTCACCGGCTTAGATGCCTGAAGCATATGGTGCATAATTTTGAAGATAAAGTACATGATTGTATACGGGAGTGCCTCTCTAAAACGTTCGATCGACTCTACACCAAGGAAGTACCGTGGAGCTGGAGTATACGATACCTTTGTTTCATCAACTCCATGAACTGGACCAACTACCTACGGGTACTTGCCGCAAGCTCCCTACTATTTGTTATCGGGATGTTAAGGCGGCGCAGCAAGGAAGCATATAACGACATCGATGTCAAGATCACATACACCTTGTTAGCTTGTGCTGCAGTGCTGGAGTATTTCATATCCACAGTGGTGGTTGCCATGAATATCCTGCAGCAATTCGCATGGTTTAGAACGATCCATGATTGGTTTCATCGGCGGCCATGGCCGGATCAGGTTGCCCAGTACAATCTCCTAGGGTACCTGGTCCGCAACCGGAAGCGCAGGAACCTCAGGACTCTGGAAACCTTGCTAGTCTGTAAGGACTACGTCGATCAGCTCTGGTGCATGGAGCCATCCATGTCGTCCGAACACATCACCAAGCTCATCTATGAATACGTCGCGAAAGGGTGGAGGGAACATCACATAAGGGACACAACAACCTACAGGGCGTTCAACAATAACCGCGGCCAGTGGACTCTAGAGCACAAGGAGGTCGGCAGGGAGAAGAACAACATGTGGAGGAGCTTGCAGAGGCAGTTTGATGAGAGCGTCCTTATCTGGCACCTCGCCACGGACTTCTGCTTTCACCTGACGAGCCGGCCTGCATTGACACTAGAAACTGCTTGCCACTCCAGGGGGATGTCAAACTACATGGCATACCTGCTGTTCGTCAACCCGGAGATGCTGATCACTGGCGCCAGGCGCAACCTTTTCAGAGACGCCTACTCCAAGCTCAAGAACATGTCGTTAAACGTGACGCTGAACGAGCAAGAGCAAGAGCTCGCCAGGAGGGTAACTGAGATGCTAGAGGGGACGGACGGTCGAGGTGTGGTGCGGGACGCTTGGGAGCTGGCCAAAGAGCTCATGGGAATACCCGGTGATGATGACAAGAAGAAGATGTGGGCGGTGATGCTCTGTTTCTCCGCCGGCAGGTGCAGAGGATACCTGCACGCAAAGAGCTTAGGCACGGGAGGGGAGTATCTCTCCTATGTCTGGCTCCTCCTCTTGTACATGGGGATGGAGACCCTGGCAGAGAAGATGCAGGGGACAGCAGAGCGGGAACTGGAAGAGGGCCGGACTTCCACTGTAATGGCTGCCGGTGACCAGAATGTTTGATCGTCAGACTGTTTCCTTAGTTGTACAGACTTTTTTTATTCAGAATTGCTTTCATACTGAGGTAGAGCGATTACAATCTGCTTCCAAAATACTACGGATACCTGACGGGATTTCAGATTGCCACTCCGCCATCATCCCAGTATTAACCGTAGCTTGTTTGGCCATCTCATGTGCAACCCTGTTACATGTTCTACTTTGCATAAAAGTAAAGGCAGAAAAACGTACACTGTGCTCCTGCATTTCTTCCAGAATATATAGAGTGATCATCGGCCGGTAATCATGTTTGTGCTCCCAGAGATTGATAAGCTCTAGACAATCTGTTTCCAGGTGTAATCGATGTACCACATTCTTCTCAGCGAGTTCCATTCCGTCTCTACACGCACAAGCCACCGCTACCAGAGATCTACGCACTGACCCAATGCTCTAACCTGCCCCGCCATAAATCTTCCTTGGTAATCAGGCAGGACTCCTCCTGTTAGGGCATGTACATCCCGTCGCCTGGGCGCGTCGCTAGACCGGCGGTTTTGCGAAACCCCCCCCCCCCCCCCCCCCGCACGTCCGCAGCGACGGGCCGTGCGTCGCTAGACCGGGCGACGGGGTTGTCCCGTTCCCCGACGCTCAGGCGACGCCGCGACGCCGGGCTGTAAGCTGCCGTCTCCAGGAGGCGGCGGCGGCGGGGGGGTCTCCCGTTCGTTCGTGGTGGCCTCTCGACACCGCCGTCCTGTTCTCTTGGTCTTGGTCCTCGAGGCGTCGGGCTACCACCGCCGCCCCGTGGTCGCAGACTCGGTGGCGGGTCAGCGGCACCGACCACCCTCCCGGCGATGGCAGCTTTCTCCGTGGACGGAGGTGGCTTCCCCAGCAGCCGTCGGTGTCCACAGGATTCCCCTTCCCTCCTCCACCATCTTTTGATGCGGGCAGCGTTGATCACTCTTCTCGTGGATCATGGTAATCCTTGATTCATTTCTTTTTGTGTATGTTTAGATTTGGTTATTGCTACATCTCACACTTCCAACTGTGAATGAATTGCCATGTTCCTTGATTCACTGATTCTCTGCTATTTGAGAATGAATTGATGCTTTGTTCCTCATTTGTGTGTTATCAGATACAATTGTTTGATGCTCTCCCCCGCTGACAGATTAATGGTTTGCTGTTAAGTTTGTTTGTGCATGGTGTCAGTTAACTGCTTACTGCACATTGTTGTGAAGTAGAGTTCAGAAATTAGAAATTAGACCATAGAGTCAAATGTTGCAGGGTAATACAAATCGAAGTTATCCAATGCCATAGAGTAGACAGCTTCATTCAGTATCAATTCATTGTTACATACAACCATGAATACTGCACATTCATTTAGAATTTGTCACGGCAGTCTGGAAATAAATTAGATTAGCTACTCAACATATTCAGGTCATGGAAAAATGTGTACAAGCCTTTGTCAAAATGCCACAAGTAACTGAATTGGCAATGCAATCTGTCAAGATTAAAAAGGCCACAAGTAACTAGAAATCTGCATGCACATTAACTTCTATCTTTGAGTTCCAGATACTCGTTATGCAGCACCAAAACTACTCTACCAGAACAGAATGCTAATGCACTATGGTAGATGCTGAGTTGCTGATACTACTCAGGAACATGAATGTAAAAATTAAATCCAGTCAGATTCAGGGATTAGAAAGAGAAACCAGTGCTGGTTGTTGAGTTGCTGCCACTACCATGCATATGTAAAACTGACTTAACTGACTAGATATTTTGTGACTGGTACACTGCCAGTGCTGGTTGTTGAGCTACTGCCACTAGCTCTGTTTTTAACTGGTACACTGCCAATTAATTTTTTTTTTGCAATTTCTTGCAGGGGCCAAGATGTATTGTCCACCTGGTGGTTTTATGAGTTTTTTTGCAAATGAAGCAAAGACTCTCATTTGGTTGGTACACCTATTCACAGTAGTCCTCTGAATGAGGCTGTCAATGCTGGTTCACCGCCCGATGTGGAACTTGTTCATGGCAATGACAATACAAGAACTGAGAAGAGGATAATGTGGAATGTGGACAAGGAAGTTAGATTGATGAGTGCTTGAATAGAACATTCAACTGACTCTACTTGTGGAGCAGATAAGGGTGGTGTCCAGTATTGGAGTGAGGTTGTCCAAACGTACAACAAGACTACCCCTGCACATCGAAGAAGAACTGCGAAGCAATGCAAGGATAGGTGGCACAAAGTTAACAAGTTCACAGACCTTTTTGAATGTGCTTACGTAAAGGCTCGTAGAATATTTACAAGCGGATATTCAAATGAGCAGTGGCTTGAGGCAGCACACAAGTTCTATTTGTGTGACAACAAAGATAACAAATATGTTGTTGGACCCTTTATGCTGACGGAGGTTTGGAAAATTTGTCGAGATGTGCCAAAGTGGAAAACATACAATGACAACCTGAAGAATGCACACAAAAGGAAATCATTTAATCTGGAAGGAGACTCTGAGGAAAATGAGGACAATGGTGATGAGATGCCAGAGCGACCAATTGGGCAGAAGGCAGCTAAAAAAGCAGCTCTAGCAGCAAAAATAACAAGTTAAAGGGCTCCTCCAGTAGTGATGACGGTAACTCAAAAGATTCTCCAATTGAGCTAGATAAATTTGAGAGGTATAGCAAATTCGAGGACACAAACACTGAAAGGCGCATGAAGATGTTGGACAGGCAGGAAAAGATAGCTTCTAATAAGCTAGAGGCCACAAGAATTGCTCAACTGACAGCACAAGATTACAGAGAAGGAAAGCAGCTTGAGAAAGAGGCAAGGATGATGGAGACTTACAACACCATTGCCTCACAAGATACAAGTTTAATGACTGATGAAGAGAAGGCGCAGCGACTTAGTATGCTAAAGAAGCTTGAGAAAGCTATTTTCCCTGAGTGAACAGGTAAACAATCTCTAAAGCTATATCATTAACCTTGTGCAGATCTGAAAATGTGAATTTTACCTTGTGCAAATCTGAATGCTAGGTTATGTGAAAAATGGCATACGTGGTAATTGCTATATGTTATCTGAACCTGTGTCCCTGTTTTTTTTTTGAACCTCTGAATGTATATGGTACTGTTTTCATACTATATAGCCACACAATGGTACTGTTTTCATACAGTTTGTTTCCAGTTTGTTTTCCTAAACTTTTTCCCTTAAATTAGATATCTGTCCTTTTGCTATTTTTGGCATTGCAAACCTGAATTGCACCATCTCCTATTGGCCCTTTAGCGTGATAGATATACATTACTATCAGATAACATTTCATAGTCGTAGATTGTCCTCCAACTAGTAGGGAGATTTTAACCATCTAACTTCCATTCTAAATGATTTGGAACTGTGTTTTGCTGCTCACCAGTCACCAATTCTGCATTTAACATTGATAGGACAAGTTGATTGGAGACCATCAGTTTCTGATATGGATGTGCATGCTTGCTTATTTGTTTCTGTGGAAGTTCTTTGAAGATGTATGTAACCATATCATATTTGTTCCTTTGCACGTGATGGTGTATGATAGCCGTGAGATGTTCAACAAATGGCAAGCACAGAGGTGGTGGGCTGATATCTGATTGCTTTTATGTGTAGGCACAGGTGCTGGACAATTCTTCAGGATGGGTTGCGCTGGACAATTCTTCAGGATGTGTAGATGCTTGTTTCCTTTTTGAATGCCTGTTTCTTCAGCATGTCGTGGTAGCCTCTGTTTCTTTTTTCGGTGGATGTAAACCTGTGCTGGTGTCAACCTGTATCCTAGCTGTGGTGCATTTCTTTTTTATGGAGGCAGCAGTTTCTTTTTCATGTAAATGCGTCGGTTTCCTGTGTGAATGGTCAGGTTCCTGTGTGAATGCGTCAGTTCCTGTGTGAATGGTCATTTTCCTGTGTGAATGGTCTGTTGGGTGTGACTTCATGCGCCAGTGCTCCAGAAAGCCAAAAGGCATGCGCCAGTGATCCAGAAAGCCAAAAGGCATGCGAGCGCCGGTGCCATTTAATAAAATGGAAGCCTCTGTACACTTCTCTATCGCATCTGTCATCGTCACAACTTGAATGGAGCAAGTTACAGAGATATTAGAGGATTTGATCGCAGATGAAGTCGAAGATGCCGACGAGTTTGAGGTGTTCACTGTCGAAGACTTGATCGCAGAGGATGAGATCTTTGACGAAATAGTAGTAGAGGCCGAGTTGGAAGGAGAAGCATCAACAGTACGTCGCCGTCGTCGACGCATCGGGCCAAAGAGGTACATACCAAGGAATCGTGAAAAGGCTCTTGATGATCTGATGAGTAATTACTTTTGTGCAAATCCTATCTATACCGATGAGATGTTTCGTAGGAGATTTAAGATGAACAAGCATTTGTTCCTCCGTATTGTGCGTACACTTAGCAATTGGTCCTCTTAGGGATTAGGGATGTCTTGGATTTGAACGTTAATCCAAGTGCGACGATAGCGATCCCACCAAAAGTGCATACAAATCAGAACCCTAATCCAAGCTTTGCGGAGGCACTCCGTAGAAATTCGGCTATCAAAGCTCGGCTAACACATAGGCAACTCAAGAAGGATTTAATCGAGCACATATGGCAATGCTATGGAAACAAAGAAAATTAGATAAAAAGCAGTGTAACTATATATAATTATTGTAATATAATTATTATTTTTATGATTTCTAAAAAATATTGTAATCATGGTTCTATTATTTATGCTTCATATTATTCAATCAAATAGTCACGCAATGGTATACACAAATGCATTTATAGTTGATCTAAACTTCATGCAAAATATTAAACAGCTTACAGACAGTCTCTCTGTTTATGGGTTGTATGAGCTGTCATACATCTGTCTGTACACGCAGTTCGAGTTTCTACAGAGGCTGGTTGTCGAAGGGTTGTACATGCCCTTACACCCCTTCTCGACTCCCTCGTCATGTTTTCAAATTGTATAATCTCGAACCTAGCAGCGGCCAGCGGGTGTAGCTGTTGCAGCGATCGGTAGAAATGTTGGTGAGGGATTAAGGGTTCGGAGCGACGTTATATGTAGGAGTTATAAATGAGTCACTTTTTTTTAAGATTACACAGTACAACGCAGACGCACGCACACTTATCCTTATAAATACACGTACGCAAAACCTACCCCTATGAGCACCTTCGAAGGACTGAGTAGAGCACCGGCAGATCTGGAGATTCCCGAAGTCACTATTGACACCTCGTTGTCGACCGCTTACCACTTAACGCATGGCGCCGGTAAATCCTGGTAAATCCCAGAAAAAGGTGCGAGCACTAGGATTTGAACCCTGGTGGGTATCGTCCCACTGAACCAGAACCGTTATATCATTGGACTACAAGACAATCCGCATAAATGAGTCAGTTAAGCGTGCTAGCCTGTTAACCGGACTGGGCCGAGCACGTGCCTGCCGGAGAAGTGGCCCAGACACGGCACGTGAAATGGGCTGTGCAATGCTTGGGTTGTACCAAATTTCCGGGTCACCTGCCGAAAGGCCGTCTATGGGAAGAACCTGTATGGCTTCCGAAAACGGAAAAGCTTCCGCGCGTCCGGTCGCGCTCGCGACCCTGGCGGCCCGTGGACTGCAACACCTGGAGGCTGGAGCCCTACTGCACGTCGCGTGAAGGCCTTCTACCGCCTGGTGAAAAAAGTGGCATGCAGCAGCCCACGAGTTTTTTTTTGTTGTTTCACCGGTATAAAAAATGTCATAACTTTCTTCTCAAGTATTTGTTTTCAATTCTGGTTGTACCAATATATTCCTGATACTTAGATCTACAAAACTAGATCCATGATGCATATATTTTAAAATATTTTTTATATGCTAACAACTTATGTTGGTGTATATTTAAACTATGTAGCAACTTATGTGTAAACTTTATCAACACAAGTTGATAGTACATCTTCTTTTGAGTAAGCTGATACTACACCTACATACAAATTGATACATTGTCTACATCTTAGTAATGTATTGATAATTTCTAGATAAGTATGATACATAAATAAATTGATATGTAGTCTTTATAGTACTAAAAAAATATAAATTGGTATAATCACTATGCATAAGTTGATAGCACTACCATGCATAAGATGTTGATAAATGCATATACAATATAAGTTGCTACATAGTCTATCTTTAAACATGGGTATATTATGACTATCAATCTATATATGTTTCGAGTACAACCTGGGTATTCGCTACATCAACATGTGTATTTTGACTATCAACCTACGTATATATATGACTATCAATCTACGTATATCTTAAGTATCAGCCTGTATTTGCTACATCAACCTATGTATTCAAACTATCAACCTGCATATATTTTAACTATCAATCTATATATATTTTCGAGTACCAATCTGTGTATTATTCTGTATCAACTTGTTTTTTTGGCTCAAACAATAACTTTTCCTCTTTTTTTTCAATGGAATGAAAGACTTTGGGGCAACATCTCCATGGTAAAAGGATTTGTAAGAATTCCTACATAGGTTAAAGGCACCACAAGATAATAAGTTGTTATATTGACATGCAATACATGTTATTATTTATGAAATACAACACGTTGTCACGGAATTTGTATATATGTTGCTAACTACGAATTCAATATAAATTAATAGTCACGTAAAACAGATTTAAAACATATCAAATATGGATCTAGTTTTGTAGGTCTTGGTGCAAGGAACTCAACGGCCCAAACAGATTTTAAAATGGATGTTTGATTAGAGAGTTATGCCTTTTTTTAGAAAACATATCTATCTTTAAAGATGACATCAGCAGTGATTCTTTGTTGACCTGCTACGCCTGAGTAGTTGTGATAACTTGGACCGGTGGAGGCAACGTGCGATCTATCTGATTGGTTGGGGGAGAGAGGGTCGCGCGTTGGATTGGTCGGAAGAGAGGGTCGCGCGTTGAGCTTTTAGCGCGATGGGTCGCGCGTTATCCTTGTCCTTCCTAAAACTATTTTACTACGCTTCGAATGTTAATGAACCATGCAACGATTCGCCGCATCCAATTAATTCCGTTGTGCCTACGTACCTATGCTTCCCCTGCCATGCCTCTATACGGGTGCTCGCATGTGCCCGCCGCCGGTGCCACCCATGTCGTGGCCCACCGCCGGCCTGTGCTCGCCGTACCCAGTTGCGATAGCTGCTTCTACGAGTGACAAACCAGCTGTGCAGGGAGATTCACTATACAAGCCACCTTGTTTAGTTCCCAAATTTGTACCCCAAATTCACTATACAAAAACAAGATTCTCCATCACATCAAAATGTCATAACATGTATGGAGTACTAAATGTAGATGAAATCAAAAACTAAGTGCACATTTTTATTGTACTCTGCGAGACGAACATTTTGAGCCTAAATAATTAGTTTTTGGACAATTTTTTACACATAGAAACAAAATGCTACAGTGACACAATAATTACGATGTGACTCCATACTTCTAAATTTGGGATCTAAACAAGGCCTATAAGTGTTGCCTCTGCCGCCTCCGCTCGGTCCATGTGCCTTTGTGGTTGCCGGACCAAGGAACAATAAGTTCTTTTGTTTGAAAATGTTGATGTATGTGTTGTTAAATGTTGAGACTATTCTTATAAGATATTGAAAAATGTGGAATGTAGTATTTTTTCAAAAACGATTTGTGTTTCTGCAAAATTTTAAATCTACTATTTTTTAAATGTTGATATGCTATTTAGAAAATATTAAATCCGGTCTTTTTCAAATACTTGATACTACTGCTAATGGAATGGAAATGTAAAGGAATATATTTCAATGCTTATATGTGGGCCTAGTAATAGTCTGTTTTGGTATCTATATAACCTATATGATGCACCCCACTAAGAATTAATACATCTATTTCTCAACATGCAAGCTATCCACATCATATATGAACCCACTATATCAGATGCCACATCATCATCCACTAAGACCATCTATATATTTATGTGTTTTATTGATTTTCTGTGACTAATAACATTCATACATGCAACTTAGTAGTCTTTTCGAAAACCACGCTTCAAAATTCTCATAGAAAAATTATACGGAGGATCAATCATTTATTAGGCCCTTAAGCCATCTTTTTTATCTGGCTCACGGAAGCTATAGGATCCCAATACATATCTATGTGTGGCCTCGATGTGAGGGAGACGCAAGTCCCTAACGCCCTCACTCAACGGCGCGTTCATGAGCCAGCTTCTTCGCGAGCGCGTCTGGATTCCTCTTGAGGACCTTTTTTCTTCCATTTGGGTTCTCTAACAAGGGGCTTGTTTAGTTCTCGAAAGGGAACGCCCGAATCGGGACTGGCCGGCCTGATGCGCGTCAGGTCGGCCACTGTATCTTTTTGTTTATATATGCGAAAAATTATTTAAAAATTTATTAATTAGACTCAAAATGTTCGTCTCGTAGAGTACAATAAAACTGTGCAATTAGTTTTTGATTTCATCTACGTTTAGTACTCCATACATGTTATGACATTTTGATGTGATGGAGAATCTTCTTTTTGCATAGTAAATTTGGAAGTGATTTTTTGGAACTAAACAAGGCCAAGGTGTTGGTCAAGTGCCACAAGGATCAACACCGACAACGAACGTCTCAACCGAACTGTCCCTCATTGCTGATCACCGGAGTTATTTGATCGCGATGTTGGACGGTATTTTCTCAGATATAGGTCGCTTTCTTGTGCCCTGCTGTTTTAGCTCTGTTTGCCTTGGAGCTAGTGCTGGCAACGGCTACATCCATGAGCGTCGCTCACCTTGCTGAAGGCGTTGTCTTTGACACCCCCTGACTTCGTGATTCGCCGAGTGAAAACTCAGTCCTTTTACAGGATGGACTATGACGGCGTTGTTAGCGTTGTGTCCTCCCTGGAGGCGTCGTCTGGCTGTTTTCTCCATACCCTATGCTTTGTTGCTTCAGCTGTCTTAGCAGCTAGTTGTGGGCTCCGGCTGTGTTTGCAGGGTTGTCACGGTGGTGTTGTATTGTGGTTGACAGTAAGGTGTAAGGCTTCTTTCATGTTCTGTTTTGGATTGCGTTCCGTTGTTACACCTCAAGCGTTCTTTTAAGGCTGCGTCGATGAAACTCTCTATTTCTTAATTAAAAATGTGCTATAAAAAAACAACGAACGCCTTCGACTACAGCGCGGGCAACTAGAACAATGGCTCCTCTACATCCACCATCGTTTCATTTTTTGTTACAACAACGCTTGCCGCACGGTACTTTGATGTGCATGTTTGACAGCTATGAACAGGCGTGTATTTGCTTACAGTTGGGCAGTCATTAATCCGAACCAGTAGGATTATCAGGCTGCTAAGGGCAGTCCCAACCCTCCGGATCAGATAATTTCTATAGCATTTAATATAATGCTATATCAGCACTTTAACGATGTGACAAGAGAGTTACCGAAGAAACAGAGAGATCGTTTCTCAGGTGGGAAACGAAGTCGACTCGCGCACCAAAGCGCGTTGGAGTGGCGACTCCGTTTCCATTCTCGTTTTCCTCCCCCTCCTCGTGATCCGGTGCGCCTCCCTCTCCGCTCCGCCGCCGCACGACCCCTCCTCCCGCGCATCCCTCTCCTCCCGCGTGCGCAGGGTCTCGCCGCTTCCCTTCCTTCCCGCGCGCGGAAGGCCCCACCGCGACCCTCCCCTTCCCCGCGCGCGCAAGGCCCCGCCGCTACCTCCCCTCCCGCGCGCGCAGGCCCCGCCGCGACCCTCCTCTCCCGCGCGCTGGCCCCTGCCGTGATCATCCCCTCCCGCGCGCGCAGGCCCCCGCTCACCTCAGGCCGTAGATCGACTGGTGGTTCTGCAGGCACAAAGGCTCCGGTCGGCGGTCCAGCGCTGCTTCTGCAGGCAAGGGGTCATCTGCCGGTGCTCATCCTGTTCATGTGTTTTGGCCTGCATCATCTCTCGGCGGGTCCTTCCCGATTGGATTTATCTCCTGGAAGCTCGGTATGTCGTGAATTAATTTGTTTGCGTCAACATTCTTTTGGTGTATTGTAGGACAGCTGCATTGCAACAAGTATGTTCAGCCTTTTTTTTTGTCAATCAAGTGACGAGCATGTTGATTGAAATTTTTTTCTTTTATCGGGTGTGTTTAGTTCCAAAAAAGAGAAAGAGAAAGTTTGGTGAAAATGTCACATCGGATACCGTAGCGCACTGTATCACTTTTCGTTTGTTTATGGTAAACATTATCCTATCATGACCTAATTAGGCTCAAAAGATTCGTCTCGTCGTGTACATCAAAACTATGTAATTAGTTTTTTTATTTATCTACATTTAATACTCCATGCACGACACTCTCCTCGTGCATGGAACACTAAACGTGGGTAAATAGTGAAGTTCTCTCTCCAAACTTCACTATTCACCTGTCACATCAAGTCTCTCTCCTCGTGCATGGAGCACTAAACGTGGGTAAATAAAAAAACTAATTACATGGTTTTGATGTACACGACGAGACGAATCTTTTGAGCCTATTTAGGTCATGGTAGGACAATGTTTACCACAAACAAACGAAAAGTGTTACAGTGCGCTACAGTGTCGGATGTGTCATTTTCACCAAACTTTCCTTACCCCTTTTTGGAACTAAACACACCCAGGACCATTTTCTTCAGGGTGTTTCTTGGTGGGTTTATGAATTGTTTACAGATGTCGCAGACCAGCTCTCAGATTCAGCAGCCATATACATTTGCCAAATATCCCACTGCAAGCAGTGGCGGACGGTAGTTAAGGCCAAACTGGGCTCCGCCCCCCCCCCCCCCTCCCTCCATGCGCTGCCCACTACAGATGTTGCATCAGTTCTTGTCACTTCAGTTATTTATATGGCACACCCTTTATAATCTGCACTTCTACCTCATCTGGCCCCCCTTGGTTGGACTATGTGTTCCGCCACTGACTGCAAGGTACAATTTCTCAAAGATCTAACTCAGAGATTGAAGAGATGTACCATGGCAGCAGGAAAGCTACACGGCGGCTAGCCACAGCAGACCAAGCTGTGTTTACGGTGAATGCATGAAGTTAATAAATTATGTTCTAGATAGAAAATTACTATATAAATTATGCATCGGGAAGGTTAGGTCTTCAAGTAGTGTCTTGATGATATGGCAGTATCCATAGAAACTAAGGGCAGTCCCAACCCCATAACTAGAATGGTGTCTATAGAATTAAATGACATGCTATATAGACTAAAAGATGACGTGTCAAGTGAGTTAATAAATAAAGAGGAGGAAACCGGGTCTTGCATGAGATATGGTTTCTACACATTATCCAAGATATAGTGAGATGTGAGTGTCATTAATTTTGAGTTTAAAATAGTAATTTTTGGGTTGAAGGGGTAGTGTCTTGTACTAGTTTCTTGATGATGTGAATACTATACTGTCTTGGGTTCGGACTGCCCTAAAGCGTGATGGATTTGCTGCGAGTATCTTTATCTTTTAGACCCCTACGTTGTTTGTTGATTTCGAGTCGAATTTGATTCACGCACTTTTGGTAACATGTATCGAAAGCTTGAGAGGTGTATCTAACTGAGGGACTTGCTGGTTGACTCAAGAGAATTCGAGGTACTTTTTGCAAAATTTCAATGACGTACGCGGAAGAAACCAATCCGAGTCTGATAAATATTATAATATTGGTATATAGAGATATCAAGCCCAGAGCAATAACACGTACGCACACTCACCCATATGAATACACGTATGCAAACTCTATCCTTATGAGCACCTCCGAAGGACTCAGCACCCGACAGATCTGGAGATTTCTGAAGTCACTATTGGCGCCTCGTTGTCGATGGGAATGCCGCTTACCACTTAACGCAGAGCGCCGGTAAATCCTGAAAAAATCCCAGAAAAATGTGCGAGTACCAGGATTTAAACCCTAGTAGGTAGCGTCCCACCGGACCGTCCTATCTTTGAACTACAAACCAATTCGCGGATCCGGTGCCGGGTGCTCCATTATAATCGAAAACTTTTTTTTGTGCGATTGCTTGTCGTATCAGTCGGAGGAAGCGAGGTCGTCAGCCGGGCCGGATCGGAAGAGATGCGGCCACGTTGAGCTGCGGCTGCGGCTGCGGCAGCAAAAATGTGGTCGGCGGGCGCTGCACAGCGGAGGAGGAATAGGGCTGGTGCGATCCCCTTTCTGACCATGTTTGGACTCCTGCATAGACCAGTCTCAATGGAAGTTTCATAAACACAATTACCTAGAGTGACGCACCATCTAAAAGTGTTTAAAACTAGGATGAAACTCTCAATGCATAGTTTCATCAATTGTTGTTTTCTAAGTCACATGCAAGACACAAGCTGTCTAGGTAACTGTGTACATAGAGTTTCATCACCATAAAACTCATTTCATCTCTCTTCATTAATATAGTGCCACATCATCAAAAATACTGATATAACAATCAATTTATTGTCTACAAAACTACTACTGAGACTGGCCTAACGCAATGGAAACGCGAGTGGCAAACGCTGGACGTCCTCGAGCGGTGGGAATGCGATATCACAATCATAGTCTAGAAGATTCCCAAACAAAGCAGGCAGATCCCACCATCAGTATTAAAATCTAATAGTTATTAACAACAATATCACCGTTGAATGTATTCTATTTTCTAAATAATTATCTACCAAGCTCTACAGCTATAGGGAAAACAGTTTAAATAATCATCCTCAAAGTTGCTCAGAAATTACCAACTTATGTCATTAACCCTAACATCTCAAGAAATTTCCAATTATTGTGTTTGTCCTACAAATAATGAAGTTGCTTATATTTGCTCACTCTTGTCTGTCCATATTCTAATTAATTTTTTTACATTTATTGTGTTTGTGACAGAGTTTAATTACATCTAGGAAATCATTCCTTACATTGTTTGTACGCAAGCATACTTTTCAGTTTTGCATCACACCTCTGCCGGTGTGAAATTTAATAATATATTGAATAGAGTTTATCAAATTATTTGAATGAATATTCCAATGTCTATTGTTGTTATTAATGATTAGAGTTTAACAAATAATTTGAATGAACATTTGTAATTTTTTTCATGGAGGTTCCAAAAGACCTCACATGGCTCGGAAATTTGTTTGGGAATACATGGTTAGTAAATTTCATTGAAATGGGGCTAATAATTTAGATAGGATCATATGTTTTTACAATATTCATTATATATGTTTGGATATTTGCGTCACCGCCGGCAACCCTAACAATCTTCGACAACTTTGAACGCAGCCCATAATTTCCTCAATCTCAAGCCCAAGAAGCCCATAGTTTCCTCGAAACTTAGCCCAGTACACGAAGCAGCTTCAATTACGTTCCCAGAAGAAAAATGGTGGAGACGCTCTGCAAACTCCGATCTGCCAGCCATCGCCGTCGTTTCCCTCATCTCTGCCCCCGCATCGGCGCCCTTCGCCGGCGGTCTCTGCTGCCCCTGTTATGAGCTGCCAGCGGCATGCGGCAGGCACATACGCGCGCGGAAACGGCCAGTGTCTGGGTGCTTGACCTTCTGCTCGGTCACCAGCCTGCGTCTCTGCGCCCGCCTCTCATGATCACCTGCGTGTTTGTCGTTGAGAATTGATGGTTACCTTTTGATGACGAGTGATTAACAATCGTGACGTGGATTGATATAGCCCTTGATTTGTAAAGCGTAGCTGTTGGAAGCAACGTGGCGGTCGGTGAAATACGATGAAGGTCAAGCGAATCTTGGACCGAAGGACACAAGGAGTTAGCGCATGGGTCATGGGTGGTCGCGACAGTGCAATTGAAGAATAAGGGTGCATGGAGACTTGGCGTGGAGGTCAAAGGCGCTTCTAGATGTGTCGAGGTTTTCCGATTTCGCCGCAAAACTGGGGGATGATGCGGATCGGGGGACACGTGTCACCATTGAGAAGCTTACATCGAGGCGAAACAAAGTCGCAAAGAGATCACGGTCGTCCGATGCCCGAGAAAAAACTTGGACTAAAACGCCCCAACATAGGTATTATCGTTGTATTAGACTTGGGGGTATTTAGTCATTTGGCTAATGCGCATATATACTTGAGGGGGCTTAAATTTTCAGCATCTCTTACCCCTATTTTCATTTTCTATTTGCTAAGGTTAGGGTTTTCTTAATTGAGAGAGTATTAGGCTTAGAGGATGATTACTCTGGGTTTAGCCTCGTAATCATAAGAGAAATAATGAAGGTGCTACCTAGCCATGAATTCTTGTTAAGATTATGTTCTAATCATTCAGGGTGGATTCATGAAGTCTACTTCGTTTTTCTTTTTTCATGATTTTCGTAGAATTTTTGGTGAATTTTTGTTCTTCACATTTGAGTGCGAAACTTGTGAGATTTGTTTTGAAAAACTGTTACTAGGATCTTTGTGAGCAATTTCGTTGTGAACCCCCACGAATATCCCATGGATTAGTCAGGAATTTGGAGTTTTCTCAAATTCTTTCTTAGATGTGGTGTTCTTCGGTTCGATTCGAAATTCGTCACGGTTACTTGAGCTTTTTCGGATCTATTTCGTAGATCTATTAGCTTTTGAGGTTGTGCATCATTTTCGCTCAAGTTTCATACGAATTCATGGAGTATTTTTTGAGGATTTTTGAATCGAAGTTTAGGTAGTGTGCAGCGTTCTTCTTTTGTTCTCGCGTTTTCTTTCTGTACGCAGGTTTCGTCGCGAGGAGGGAGAAGAGCTGCGGCACGTGCACCGAGGCCAGCAGCAGGCGCGGCGCAGCAGGCAGGCTCGCGCATCGCGGCAGCCAGCGCGTACGCGCAGCGCGCGGCCCAGGAGGGGCGGCCCGCATCAGCAGCAGGCCGCTGCGGCCCAGCGCACAGCCAGCCCAGGGGGAGGCGCACGTGAGGCTCAGGAGGGCAGGCAGCAGGCCAGGCTCGTGAGGCGCGCGAGGCAGGCCCAGCTGCAGCTGTACCGCTTAGTCCTCCTCCAACTGGAAATCCTACGGCTTCCGGAATTTTTTTAGCCATCTAGCTTCCACACTAGAAGTCGTTCATTATCTTTTTCTCCTCCGTCGGATCTGTT
Organism: Echinochloa phyllopogon; assembly: GCA_033239725.1. NCBI lineage: Eukaryota > Viridiplantae > Streptophyta > Magnoliopsida > Poales > Poaceae > Echinochloa > Echinochloa phyllopogon. The sequence continues at coordinate 31,394,038 of BTCW01000008.1, read as the reverse complement.
CCTCCTCGTCCACGCGGTTTGCTGCATGCAACGAGAAGTCGTTCATTATCTTTTTCTCCTCCGTCGGATCTGTTCCTCCTCGTCCACGCGGTTTGCTGCATGCAACGGAATTTGCTGCTTTCTCTCAAACTATAAATCATTTTTCAAATCCGTTTGAACCGTGGTCTTAGTTAGAATTTATGCAACAAAATAAGCTCCAATTTGAATATATTTTATATTTTTGGTAGTTGTTTTTTAAATCAACATTTGTAATATACTATTTCAACATTTTTTTTAGAAAATGTTGAATTAGTTTTCTATGAATGTTGAACCAATATTGTTAAAATGTTGAATTGGGTTGACAAAAATGTTGAATCTGGTATCATATGAAACTGTTGGAGGCTAATAAAATTTCGTGCCAAAAAATATTTGAATACAGTACGTATGCGACTTTATTTTCAACGGGATGAAAAAAGTCTCGTGGATGCACGAGTACTAATAAATAGTACTAGTGTGTTTGGCCTAAATGGGCCTCTAAGCTATATTGTTTAACTGGCATATGGAAGCCATATAGGAGCCCCCTCCTCCAGCAGCCGTCTCATAGCCGGCTCATAGGATTTTTTATTCCATGAATAGTATCAAACCGCATGCGCTAGCGTTGCTGTACGAGCTAGTCTCGCACGTTCTTCGACACACTCCTCTCTCACTGTCCGTTCCCTGTTTCCTGCTGTGTGCTACTGTGCTGTCAGTATTTCACTGTAGCTCCGAGCTAGCTGCAAGCTCAACCGATGGAGAAGGCATTAGGCTATTCACACTCTCGTCGTACTTCAAACACATTCTCTAAAAGCAATATCCCATCATACTCATTAAGATTTTACAGTACAGTTTCATTTTTTCCGTAACACCCTAAAATTCATCACAATTAAATTGTAGCAACGATTGTAATTTTTCTAGGATTTAATAAGGCTTAAATAAATTTTCTAGGATTTAATTAGAATTTCTAGCCTTTTATCAATTTAAATATCACATTAAATAATTATTTTAGTCAAAATAAGTTTTTGTTGCATTCATGCTGTTGCATATATTTTTGGTTGCTAGTAAATCAAGTTGGAATTTAAATTCTGTTTAAATTCGAATTTGATTTGCTTTTGTCTGAGTTTTAGAAAAGTTAAAATAGCCGAGTTCGGTTTCGCCCCTTTAACTCTTGGCCCAGTCCAAGTTTGCCCCCTGGACTCTTCTCCCGCTCGCTTTTCCTTCCCGCGTTCTTTTTCCTTTTCCCCGGCCCATTCCCCGCTTGCGGCCCAATTTCGGCCCGTCCCACTTCTCCCCGTCGCTCTCTCTCTCGATCGCTGACGGGCGGGACCCCCCTGTCAGCATCTTCGTCTCCGATGGGGACTCTTCCCCGAGCCGAGTCCGAGCGCCGCCCGCCTCCGACTCCGTCCCCGTCACGCCTGCCCGAGTCCAATCTCCGACCTACTTAAGCGTGCGCACCGCCCGCAATCTTCTCCATCGAAGTCCAATCAAGCCGAGCCCTCTAACCCTAGCAACCCGAGCCGCCAGAGCCGCCGCCCGCCATTGCCGGCAATTCGCCGCCGTCGATGCTCGGGGTAGGAAACCAAGACCACCAGAAGCCTCTCCTCGTCGTGGCGCATCGATTCCGTCGCTTCTCGTCGTAGTTCGGCCGCCGAAGCCCCTGGTTCGTGTGAGTTCGCAATCCTCTCCTCTTGCTTCCCGTCCAGGTCCCGTTGCTAGCCGAGCTTTGTAGCGTGTTTTCGTAGTTCTCCGGCGATGCTCCGCCGCGTTTGCGAGCGGCGCCGCCGTCCCGGCCGCCGCCGGCGTCTCCCCCTCGAACCGATCTGATGTGGACCGTCAGATCGAAATCCAACGGCCAAGGACCGCTTCAGCCCCGAGTCAATCAGAGCCGTAACGGTCAACTTAGGTAATTTTGCAAAGAAGCCCTTAAAGTTTTTGGAAATCAACCCGCAGTCCATCCTAGTTCAAAAATAATTCCAAATAGGTCCTTTTTCTTCTGTTTTAGCCCCTGCAAGTTTTAAAATTGTGCCCGACGTCCTGTTTTGGTCTTTTTACCCGTAAGCCCTCGAGTTTTTATACAAAATTATGTTTTAGCCCCTGGTTTTTCGCAGTTAAGCCCCTAGAACTTTTAAAACTTTGCCAGCAAATCCCTGAACCTTAGAAAAGCCATATCTTTTGCGTTTTAACTCCGATTTTAGTGATTCTCGTGCTCACGCGTTCGTTGTAACGTGTAGATTAGTTTTGTGCTGCTATTTTGATCTGTTGGAATTGTTTGGTGTACTGTTTCTTATTTGTTGTATTGTTTCCTTGCATGTGAATGTGTGTTGCGATTAGGAAACGACCAGTTCGAGGATTTCTCTGAAGACCCAACTGTTGGAGAAGGATTTGAGCAGCAACCGAGTTGGGAAGAAGGAAAGTGTATTATGTCATGCAAATGTCCTAATAATTATTAATTTCACCACCCGTGCATGTGTCTTAATTTGATGGGTTCCTATTTAAGGATTTGCCTAGCCACTATATTCCCCTGTCCCTGAAACTGGGTTACTTAATTAATTTTGATGGTAGATGATGCTTAGTTTGCTCAACTGGGATTGGTTAAATGAACCCCTACTCTATGTTCCATATACTCTTTTAAATAATTAATTGGCAAGATCATATCTTTTTAATTGGAACATGGAGAACCACCCAGGAAAACAGTGCAACCATAAGTACCATATGGCTCTGGTCTTGGCTAACTAATTAGGGACTTTAATGGATGGTAACCTTACTCGAAAGGGGCAAGAGGCGCGGCGGTTGACGGGGTATAGCTCGGTCCTCTTGAGCTGTGGGCTTTGGTAAGAGACAGATCTCATTAGGGAGGGTTATGCTTTGCTTCTGAACCGGAAACCTTAGCGGGTTACTATTTACTAAGGAATCTTTGTAAAGGCCTCGTAGCGTCCCTATGCGGTCACACCTCGGTAGTGTGATTTAAGAGGATTGGCCCCCTCGGCATGGTTGGGTTTAAAGTTCTTTTGAACTTTTACGCGGTTTATGGTGAAAGTGTACAACCTCTGCAGAGTGTAAAACTGTTATAACAGTCGTGCTCACGGTCAAGAGCGGCCTGGACCCTTACATGATAATCATACTTGAACATGATCTAAATCGTGGTTATATGAATATGTTGGGAATATGACATTCATTAATTTGTGGGTGGTATATACTTTCATTTGCTAGTAAATAGTTGCTTAATAAAATTTGACCAACTAAAAGTGCTTACTGCAGTATGGTCAGCCAACCTTTTTGCCTCAGCCTTGTATGTCATATTACATTTGCTGAGTACGTTATGTGCTCATACTTGTTGTTTTTCTTTCTTTTATTGCATCAACTACAAACGGAATGCTGCTCAGATTGGGAGAATTTTGAGGATTTCACTGCTGATTTTGAGGAGTTCTAGGCGAGTCTCCCCCAGTCAATGCCTGTGGAGTTGGAGTCACTTTTGCTTCGTTAGATGAACGTTTATTTAAGTCTTCCGCTATGACATTTGAGTCAACTCTGAGACCGTAATAAATACACTTTAATACTCTTTCGTTATGCATGGTTATGGATATTCATTTGTGACGTCTACCATATGTGTGTAAACTGATCCTGGCGCACATATGAGATGCACCTGGTTTTGCCTTTAAAACCGGGTGTGACATTTTTCGCATTCGTCGTACTCCAAACTTCATACCTCATATCAACTACCAACCTGTAGGACCCACGTTATATAATTTTTAACTCTATCTCCTTCCTTCCCTCCTCTATTTCTCACTCCCTCCCTTCTTCCCTCCCCGCCGCATCCCATTCCCCTTCTCTCTTCTTCCTCTCTCCCTCCCCGGCGACGCGCCCCGCCTGTCCCCTCCCTCTCCCTGGCAGCCGCGGCGGCGCCTCCTTCCTCCTCTTCCGCTGCGGCCACCCCTCCCCCTCCTCCGCACCGCGCGCCCGCCGTGCTCCTCCACGCCGCGTGCCCGCCGTGCTCCTCCGCGCCGCGACACGGTGGCGAGCGGCGAGCGGCCCCGGGCGGCCAGCGCTCGGGCGGCGGGATGCGGGGGCGCGCGACACGGCGGTGGTGGGGCTCCTCCTCTCCCTCTCCTCCTCCGATGGTGGGGCTCCTCCTCTCCCTCTCCTCCCTGCGGCGGCCGTGGCGGGTGGCGCGTGGGCGGTTGTCGCTGGTGCGGCCACGCGCGAGCGGCGGGCGGCCCGGCGGCCTCTCCTTCCACGCCCCGGCGGGCGCGGCGGCGGATGGGGGCAGCCAGCTGCGGACCTGCGGCGGCAAGCCCGGATCTGGCCGGCGGCGTGGGCGCCGGCCATGAACACCTTCATGTGGGAGAACACGGGAGCCGAGTGCTGATGGTGGTGGAGGTGGGCCGACGGCGCGGGGACGAGCAAGTGGTCGACCCCGCGGCTGGCACGGAGGGTGGTGCGCGGGCGGCACGGCAGCGGCGGCGAGGCACCCGAGCAGCGCGGGCACGCCGACGAAGAGAAGGCCGCGACGGCCGGGAGCTTCCACAGCGAGGTCGGGGTCCGGGCGAGGCGGGGCGGCGGCGCGGCGCTGAGAGCTCGTCCGGCGGCCATTCCTCTCCTCTTCTGCAGCGGCGACGACAGCGGTGGCCGGGTGGAGGAGCTGTCCGTAGGTGGCGCGAGGCGTTTGGGACGTGCGGGCCCCGCGCCACGTTGGCGCATACCATCGCTCCGCCATGCCACCAAATTTGACATTTCTCGGGACAAACGGGAAAGTCCCGTTCCCTTTCCCGCACCCCGCTGCAGCGATTTTTTCGCTCAGCGTGTACGCTAACCACTGTAGCGTTTTGTTTCCCGTCGCCCAGTGCAGATAGCCTTAGCACGCACGGTGCTATGCAGGTCTGTTCGCTGTGCACGTGGCCCAAGAAGCAAGATACATGATACCGAGGGATCCCAAATTCCCACCTCAGTGCAACTCCACGAGCCTCCGTAAACTAATCTGAATAGCCAAAAATGCAAAAGTTTAGAAAAAGCAGGCATTCAACAGCCTAGCCATCTCCCTCTCTAATCCATCCAGCTCGCCATATTGGCCCTCTCCCTCGGTAAAAATGCCGAGCCGATTTCCCTCTCTATCTGCTTTCCTCGCGCCCTTCCGCCCTCCCGGACCCCCTCCGTCGCGCCCTCCTACCATACCTGTCCCCTCCCCGCATCTCGTCTTCTCCCTCACCGCTTGCGGCGGCCGTCGGTGCGCGCGCGACGTACGTCCCGTGCTCGGGCGCCTGGCCCGCCGTGCCGGCGCCGCCGCGCCACGCCACACCGTCGCCGTTGCGGCCGACTCGGACCCGCTCGGGGCGGCCGACTGCATCGCCATGGGGCCTTCTTCCAAGCTTCCCTTGTTGGAGCGAAGTTGAGCGGGCCTTCTTCCGCCACACAGCCTCCTCGTCACCGCCGGGAACGCGCAGCCTGTCCCCTTCGGCGCAGGTCTTCTGCCCCTCCCACAAGCCGTCCCGCCCGCTGGCCATGTGCGATGAGCCGGCGACAGCCAGCCCCGGGGGCAAGGAAGAGAGGAGCGCGCTGGTGCTGTATGGCGGCGGCGGCGACCGGTCCTACGCGCGCAAGGGGCGCTCCTCGTCCTGCACGACGGCATGGGCTGGGTCCGCGCCATGCTCCGGGAGGCCGACAGCAGGACGGTGCGGCAGCTGCTCGCCGGCGCCGTCCAAGAACACGGTTCCGACGGCCTCGCTTTGGCCGTCGTGCCATGGGTGCCACCTTCGTCGGAGGATGAGACAGAGCCATCCACCGCCGCGGAGCGCGGAGGAGGCGAACGGCGACGACGACAACGACAATGGAGCAGCGGCGCGATGGACGTTCCTCGATTGGCCAGGCGTACGGGCTGCTCGACGGAGGCGGGGAAAACGTCTGCATGCTGGCGTGGATGGCGGGGCGGTCAGGGGTCGACCTGCTCGTGCCGTCGGCGCCTCCGCGTGCTTCATCAGGGCGCTCGCCATCGGTCGCCACCACGACAGTGGAGCGAAGGATGTCAGGCCGCCTCCTGTGAAGCTTCTGGACCTCACGTTCCTCATCTGCTTATTTGAATATACTCCATCCGTCCCATAATATTAGCATTCAAACTCAAGAAATAACAGAACTGCTAAAAGACATTTATACCCTTCATTTTACACTAACCACCAACTCTCACCTACCCTACCAACCCATCTAATTTTGTCTTATATATATGAATGCTTACATTTTGGTAAAAATTTTGAACCTACAAATGCTAACGTACCGGGACGGAGGGAGTAGATAAGATTATAGCTAGACTGTTGGTTTACCCACCGTGTTATGAGATTGTCTCTTTTTGAGAGGGCTTCTAAAAGTTCAAATATAGCTAAGATTATAGCTAGACTCTTGGAGTTGCTCTCAAATTAAATTCACTATGCAAAAAGAAGATATCCATCACATCAAAATGTCGGCAAATGCATAGAGTACTTAATGTAGATAAAACCAAAACTAATTGCATGGTTTTGTTCTACTCTATGAGACGAACATTTTGAGCCTAATTAATCAATTTTCGGATAATTTTTCGCACATACAAACAAAATGATACAGTGTCGCAATGATTACGAAGAGATCTCAAACCCCCAAATCTCCACCCCTATTTTGCATCTAAACACGGTGTGATTTCATTTTGGTTAATTTATTCAATCACTCGCTTTGATCATTGTTTAACTAAGCTACTGTTAGTTTCTTGAATGCTTGGGAATTAGTTTAAGTGATTACTACTAAATCCTTTTGGTTATTTAAGTTGAGGCTCAATTAGTGTTTGATTTATGTCTTGATTATGTCAATGCTTCCGTGTTTTGAGATTTTCTGGTCGTTACTAGGGTGAGCTTGTCAGGAGTTAACTTGTGTCATCTTAGCGATCAGAAGAAAGACTTTTGGGAGTGCAGTTTGGACATATGCTTTAATTCTACGAAGAACTTTTTGAGGCTCTCATCCATACTGAAACTCTGAAGAATCAAGGTGATAATATATAGTCACTGTTTAATTATTAACACGCAGGGAAAACTCTGAGTGACGTAGGTGATGGACGTGCACATGCCTGTTTGTTTGTCGTCCCGTACTGAAACTCAGAAGAATGAAGAATTTAGGAAGGAATTAACTGAAAACTCTAAATGTACAGAATGCTTTATTCAGAGCGAGAGCATGACGATTGTTTGCATCTTGCAGCTCAAGGGTAACTCGTATTCCAATCAGTTAAATACATCATCTTCAAAATTTATTAGTAAGAGGTTTATTTAATTTCATCGTGCAAAGCATCTACTGTAGTTTATTTGTACACGCATATTGGTTTGGACAAGAGAAGTCCACAAAAAACATAAAATGGAGAAAATTCTATGGAAGTACATATTTGATCAAAGTCTTGGGAAACGTATAGATGGAGATCATGACATGCATAAGAGAGAAAGTTCAAGGATTGAGAGCGGTAGCTGAAACATGGGCTTCTCCAGTGGCTGCATAGACTAGAGTATGGGCAGGCTTCTCTAGTCAGTGTCGTGCAATGGTGGGAAGAGTGGCAGCTGCGCTTCCTCGTTCGTCCTAGCTCACAAGCCTCTTCCTCCGGTGCTTCCTATCTTGATCAGCATTTTGGTTTTTCTAAAGATAATAGAAAGTTTATTTCCGGCTTCAGTCATTCTCAACTAAAAATGTATCAGTCCACAATTCTTACAAACGGATATAGGGGTGGATGTCGAGCCAGCTCGGCTCGTTTTGGCTTGGTTCGTTTGAGCTCGTTAGCCAAACGAGCAAGCTCTCGGCTCGGTTCGTTAAGGAAACGAACAAAAATCCTAGCTCGGCTCGGCTCGCAAGCTAGAGTTAAATTTAAAATTGCCACAATAATATATAATATAAAAATTATAATATTTATATGGTCTTAATAACTCTAAAATATACTCTATCATACTATAATAATAGAATATAACCATAACATTATCTAGAACTACGCAGATAGTATGCATATATTATTATTAATTAATAATTTGCTCATTAGTCTATTAAACCTTCTAGCTCGTTTGGCTCGCGAGCCGGCTCGAACTCGCTCATTATACTAACGAGCAAAAACGGTTGCTCAGCTCGTTAAGAATATGTACCGAGCCGAGCCGAGTCGTGCCGAGCGAGCTAACGAGCTTCGAGCATTTTGTCCAGCCCTAAATGGATGTCACACGTCCAAAAAGACAGATAGCTAAGACATTATATGATCACTACTAAAAAACTCTAACAGACAGCTCATGTAGTCATCATGCAACATTCTGATATGTTAGGTGATGTCCGAAGCTTGAGCCAAATCCAGCAAAGATGAAATAATAACCTCAACCACTGAATGAACTCTCACCATCAAATCGAGAATATACCGCTGTAACGGCCTCACCTCCCATCAGGAAAACTGATTCCATACGACACACCCGCCATTAGAGACACTAGGTACTGGAGTGGTAACCAAGCCCTAAAGTGTAGCAACCAATGTTGAAGACACTGGCCTCCCACAGCCGAGACTTAATGATCATCTCAATGCGACGTCTTCAGGAATAAAACAACATCAAACGATGTTGTCGTCGCGCGACTGGATAAACCAATCTTGGTCTTTCACCCGGGAGAGAACCATTTGGAATTGTAGGGTGCAACGACGCCTCCAGCGAGGAGAAGTGACTCCGGCAGGCGTCATCGTCGTTGTGCAGTGGCGACAATCAACGGAGCATACACTCTGCTAGCCATGTACACTCTGCTAATCTGTTTAATCCCCTTCTCTGCTAATCTGTTTGAGAGATTTTAGAATTGTAGTCTTTACAAAACGAAATATTTGGACCATTAGCTAATGCGTCACCAAGATGAACATACTGCTCTCTATAGAAGCTGTATAAGTAAATCTAGGAGACCATGTTAACCTTGAATCGTTAACCTTTTACTTGATTTAAAGAACGCGCGAATAATTACAGCAGCAGCATTAGCAATACCAAATGAACAACACTTACGCACACATGTCAGAAAGAAACAGACCAAGGAAACAAAAGCGCCGTGGAGAAAGTAAGGACAACGAACAAACATGAACACCCCTGTGATGTCGTGCGCTGTTTGTCCGTCGTCAACAGTTATTTTCAGGACCTAGCGCGGCTGCGGGTGCCGTCGTCTCCGTCGCCGGCGGCGGCGACGTCGTTGTGTCCGAATTCTGGTTATTAGGCGGTCCCAGTGCTGCTGGCTGTTGGGAAGTTTCCATCACCTCATCCTCCTCCGTCGGAGCCTTCACAAGAGCTCCCGTGTCTCCTAACACCAGATCCTCCGGTGACCTCTGCATCCTCTCCGGCGTCGTCTCCATCCCCATGTACGAGAGCAGGAGCCACACGTAGGAGAGGTACTCCCCACCAGTGCCAAGGCTCTTGGCGTGTAGGTGCCCTCTGCACCTGCCGGCGGAGAAGCAGAGCATCTCGACCCACACGCCCTGAATCACCTTCCACATTCTCTCGTCCCTCTGCCTCCTAAGCTCCGCCTCCTCCTTCCTCTCCAGCCTCCTCTTCTCCTCCTCCGGGAGCTTCGGTTTCTCCTCCTCCGCCTTATTTTTGTCCTCCTCTGGGAGCTCCGTCTCCTCCCCTTCCTCCACCTTATTTGTCTTAGCGAATTTCATGAGCTCACAAGCGAGGTCCCAAGCTTTGCGAACAAGATCTTCCAAATCGACGGTGCTCGTTGTCTTCTTGCCGGTGCTCGTTGTGATCACCTTCTGGATGATCCTCCGTGCCATCTCATGCTTGGCCCTCGGCGGAGACGCCATCGGTTTTTTCTCCGTCCTCCACAGCTCCACCACCTCGTCCTCCTCCGGCTCGTCGTCGAGCATCTTCTTCAGCACCTCGTACACCGCCCTGAACAGCCCCGGCCTCGCGCCGGGGATCAGCATCTCCGGCTTCGTGGCCAGCAGGTACGCCATGTAGTTGGACACCACCCTGGCGTGCCGGGTGGCGTCGCAGTCGCCGTCGACATGGTCGAAGTAGCAGAGCTCCGTCGCCAGGTGCCACACGAGGACGCTCTCGTCGAACGGCAAGCGTAGGCTCTCTGCCATGGCTGTTCTGCTGCCGCCGCCGCCGCATCCGTTCCTCTCGAGAGTCCACTGGCCGCGGCTGTCGTTGAACCGGCGGTAGTCGGCCACGGATTCTATCCTCTTCCTCCATCCGCCGGCGACGTGGTTGTGGACGAGCTTGGTGATGCGGAGGGGAGGCTCGGGCGGCGCCGTGCACCAGACGGTGTCGAGGTAGCCCTTGAACCCCAACCCCGCCATGCGCGCGAGCTTCCTGGAGCCCTGGTGCTTCCGGTTGCGGGCGAGGTAGCCGATAAGATTGTACTGGGCGACGCGGTCGTCGAGTCGCGGCAGGCTGGAGCAGGCGGCGACGAGCTCCAGGGCGGCGGTGGCGAGGAGGACGGCGTAGGTGACGGCGACGTCGGCGCGGGCGTAGGACCTGACGCGGTGCCGCCTCTGCACGCCGGCGACGTCGAGGAACGCAGCGAGCACGACGGCGGCGCGCAGCAGGCCGCCGACGCTCGCCTTCTGCTTGGTGTAGAGGCGGTTGAACGCCCGGGAGAGCGACGACCGGACCAGGTCGTGCACCTCCCGGTGGAAGGAGAGGTCCTCGCCGCCGCCGCCGCCGCCGCCGCCGCCGCCGCCGCCAGCTGGTGGCGCCACGAGCTGCAGGTTCTTGAGGCGGATGGCGTAGGGGTGGCCGAGGTCGACGAAGAGGTGGTACGGCTCGTCGCTGAGGTCGTACTTATTGATGATCCCGATATCAGGCTGCGGCTTCTTATTCGTGGCAATCTCGGCTGCCTTTTGCACGTATGTGTTGAGTGAGTCGATCTTCGCCACCTCGTCGTCTAGGTCGAGGGTTGTTTCCAGCTGTGGGTCGGAGGAGTTCATGATGCTGGTGGCGGTCGCGTTCTTGAGAGCCCATGGCTTGTGCAGGCACTTGAGGATCCCGGGAACGAAGAGAAAGATCGCTGTTCGCAGCAGCTTCCTGTCCTGTAACCACCATGTCTTGCGGAAAGAGTAGACGGCGACGGTGATCTGAGACATGGGCGGCAAATGTGACGTGTTAAGCTTGCCCCGCCCGGTGTATTGTGAGAGATGCATGCCATAGGTCTTGATACTTATTATATATTTCATGGTTGATTTTATAACGCTAGTTTAATTAATTACATATATGTCCTGATACATTATATTTTTTATATAAATTTGATCAAACCTAAACTAGTTTGACTTAGGACAACCCAAAAAATAGCAATATTTCAAAGTACAGTAACTAAGAAAGTAGTAACTTTTATTTTGTGAGAAAATCTTTTAATATAGCCTAGATTTGAGTGATTAAAGAATAACTATTTTCCACCTTCGACTCAAGGGTGGCAGGAGAGTAGGTACATCCCTACATGTCCGCAGATTCAGATCCACGAAACGATGTAATATGGCTGCTTTACTGACCTGAGACACCGCGATGAAAAAGTGTCGCCTCCAATTCTCATTGTCCTCGATGCTGTAGGCCGTGATGCGGTCCTGGCCGCCGAGGTGCAGCAGGAGGATGGGCGCCCACAGCGTGTCCAGATGCGCGATGCCGGAGTAGTCGTCGTTCATGTGGCGATTGAAGAGGGCGGCGAGGGTGCAGATCACCACGAGGTCGCCGGCCTGGTAGGCGAGCCAGATGAGTGACCTGAACCAGTGCGGGACGCGGCGCTTGCGGAGGGGGGCGGCGAAGAAGAGGAAGCACTGGAAGAAGAGGCTGGCTAGGAGGAGGAACCGCAGCTGCCAGTCATCCCACCACCTCACGGACTGGGAGAAACCCATCGCCTCTCACTCAACAACCTTAGCTTGCCGGTTGATAGGTTGTTGATGATGTCTTTAGCTACCCAATTCTTCCTCTTTATATACTACTGTGCTTGTCCAGTACGTTTCAGCTGCTTGCAGCTTGCATTGCCGTGTAGTGGTAGGTGCTTCCTCCTCAGTGGACCTGTTTGCAGGCCCTTTTTGTTTTAGGTACAAGAATCCTTTTCGGAGACTTCAAGGCATTATTAGCTAGCCCAGCTGTAAATAGGCAAAGAAGCTCGACACGAGGTCAAAGGTAAACGCCCAGTCGGGATCTAAAAAAATTATCCGATCGTACGGTTTCTCTTTAGTCTGTGGCATCGTGCAGTCAAGAGCAGCGCTGACGACGACACAACATGCACATATAAGATGCATCTCGGCCTGTACGCGTCGCCACATGTAACACATGCACGGAACGGCCAACAAACACATATATATGATGCATCCATGTGCGGAACAGCTAGCAAGCAGGTGCCAGCATGCGGCCGGCCATGCAACACGCGCGTTCGGATCACCTCTTTGACTGTAATTCGCACTTTCGGAGTCTTTCTTTGTATCTAGCAATACCTAACCTTGTCCGTCAATTGGTTCATCTTCTGCAACATTTTATTCAGCCTCTCCCATTGTAATATCTACAAAGGCACCACCTTGAACCCAATCTTAAATGATTTCGTCATCATCATCTCCTTCACTGTCTTTCACTATGCTTTGTCCAAAGAACGTAGTTATCCATAAAACCTGGACTATATATTTGGCGGTAATGCTTCCTATAGGGCGTCCGACGCATCGGACGCCCCGGAAACATTTCTAAACTTCCGCCCGCCTTTAATTACGACAGCACCACCGCTTCATTGTTTAAAAAGAAAAAGAAAAATCCCGTCGCTTCTCGCCCCACGCGGCCGCCGCCGCCTCGTGAGCGGACGCGCCGCCGCCCCGGCCTGCTCCTCTTGACATCGCCGACGCCGTGCTCCCCCGCAGGCGCCGCTCCTCCACGGCGGCCGACGTCGCCGCCGTCCATTTCCCCCGGAAGGGGAAGGGGTGGTGTGCCTACGGGAGAGCAGAGGGAGGCGGCGGCGAGGGGGGAGGTAGGTGCCACATTTGCTCTTTTTCTAGGGTTTCTCTATGTTGCAAGAGCATGTTTCACGTGTTTCGGATGTTGAAGAAAAATGTTGCAGCTGTTTGATGTGAATGTTGCAAGAATAGATCTGGAATGTTCTAGGGTTTCGCTCCATGTTGCAACAACATGTTTCACGTGTTTCGGATGTTCTAGAAGAATGTTGCAACTGTTTGATGTGAATGTTGCAAAAATAGATCTGAGATATTACGATGTTGCATATGATTCGCATGCATGTTTCAAGTGTTTCATCCGGATGTTGCATTTTTCATTGGGAATTTTTCGTCTGCTACCGTGTGCGGCTGAGTGTTGTGAGCACGCCGTTTTAATGTTGCAAACGTTGTCTACTCATGTTGCAGATACTATTATTTGATGTTGCATACGCTATATTTGGATGTTGTAAAAAAATTTAAATGTTGCATGCAACATCATGTCATGTTGCGGCGGGATTTGTTCACATCACGTTGTTGCGAACATATGTACCAAAAACAGCCGAATTTTTTATTTCTCAAATGTTTCATGCAACATTAGACACTGTTGCGGTGGGAGTTTTTCCTGTCTGCTCTGACCGTCCGACGCTAGCGCCCGGATCGGACGTTCGGGCGGTAGCCGCACCGTATATTTGGTTGTGTAGAGTTTTTCTATTAGAGTAATCCTTGTTATTTTTGGAAAATCTGTATGGATAGTATATGAAACTCTCTAACGACTTTAGACCTTAATTTACACCATGCAGCACCAATTGTCACATAAATTTGGGAATCCAATATGGATTGTGACGTGGATTGTATCGATTTCTTTTTGAATTTCTATATGTGTAATTACTTCAGAACTTGAGTCTGATTCTATTTTTCTATTCGAGCTTTTTTTCCTATTCTTTTGTATATAGTTCTTATACAATTCCGTATTTTTTTGTCTTCCTTTAGATCTTCAGAATAATTTTTTGGTTGTGCGAACCAAAAGGAATGGTGATTTTGGGTTGTACCAATGATGATCCATTTGCAATTATTGTATTACATTTCTCCATTGCCAAAGCAAGAAATGCAAAATATTCTTTCTATTAAATATTGATACCATTGTATGGACCACTTGGGTATGAAAATTAAATTCCAACAAATTTGTGGGGAACTTTTGGTAGCGCCTCCATTAGTCCCGAATCATTGTCAGCTTGACCTAAACTTTGTTATGACTGTGCCACGCATACAATTAGTTGATTATTTTCATTTGATATAAATCTCAATTTCTCTCCGTTCTAGCTCATTCTAAAATTACAAATTTCTCTGCCTACAAAGTATAAAATATAGCATAGTAACCATGAAAGGGCCATGTCCTTGTGCTGCCAGTAGCATCGGGTGACGCCCCAACCTAGTACTAAATGGCTTCTAATTAAGGCGTGAGGCCTGGAACCAAATGCACCGATGAAAGGTGGTTTTTCCAGTAATAATTGTCACCATCGATGGATAAAAATAAGAAAATCTCTTATTTGATACAATAAAATAACACAATTTTAACTTTTCAGGTGGTTCCTGAAAAGTTTTTCCTCACTTATATGTTCCCGACTTTTAACTTTTGTTTCTTATTTAACATTCACATTACTTCCATCAAGTAGGTGGAACAGCTTCCAAATTACCTCTAAATTCATGAACCTTTTTTATAGTAATAAAACATTAAAGGTAAATCCATTTCGCTAAAAGTTACGCAATCACCTTGGCAATTTTAAGACACCAAAATACTTGTAAAAAATTTATAGGAAATAACAAATATTTCTCAACTGGGACCGAATGCAGTTTGATGAGCAAAATATGGTCAGCATAGGTAAAAATGGTCAAAGTCAGGGATGGACACATATAGATAGAGGCCACAGTCAGGGCCCAGCCACTCACTCAAACTTTGTAGTGCAGTAGAAGTCTGTATTTTTCTATCAAATATACATGCATGTCTCGGATAATATGTATAGTATATGCCCTCGCTCACACTCTTCTGTAGGTCCGCCTCACTCAAAGTAGTTTATTCTTATCCTTTCTACGGCCAACCTAGATAGCAAGGACTCAGCAGGCGACGCCCTGACGTAACGTGTAATAGAACCGAACCCTGCATGCATTTCTCTTTCGGTTTGCTACTCGTGCTAGTTTCTGGAAACAGATATATTTTATCCTTAGCTCGATCTATCTCTGCGATTTCGCGTGGGATCCAAACAATAATTACTCGAACAATTTTAAAAAGCATAACATTTTCCACTGCGATGCAACTGGGGAACAACGTACTCGTGAACTTTAAAAGAAAGGAAGCAACAAGTTGCAAACGAGTTCAGATGTCTTATGAGTTATGACCATGAAAGGAAAAAACAGGGACTTCAAATGGCACGTGGCTGGTGCTAAAACAAATAATTAAGCGGGCAAGCAGGGATCTTCCACGAGCAAAGACTTAACAGCGAGCATCTCTGCACATGCAAATTACCGTGTCGCCATGTTCTCCATGCCACTGAATATGTTCAACGCAAATGCTTCATCACCTCGCCAAGCTGCATAAATAGCAACCATCCCTATGGGTCTTCTGTCTTGCGTGCTATTGACGGACGCATCGTCTATTATTAAAAAAAACGGTCGCTTAGTTGCTGAAATAAATTTACGAATATAAACACTCGTACCGAGTCAAGGGCTCGAACCCGATGGATATGATTCACCAAAGGCTCTGCCACCGGCTCACTGCTGCCACAAAAAATTGTAGCAGGAACCTACACTCAAAATTATTGCAGAAAGAGCTTTGAATTAATAATTTACTTCTGGAGTAATCTCTAAGTAAAAGCACAGAACAATTAAAATTCTAATATAAATACCAGTGGTGGTGCCGTTCATGTAAATCAGTTAAAAAGTATCATTTTGTGTTCATAATCTTACAAAGTAAACCAAGATATACATTAAATGATAGAGTGCATATCCACCGTAAAGAGTTTGCAAATTCCTCTTGATTGAAAAGGCAATACTTCCAGATGAAGTATTATTTGCGTCCATCTAGGATCATCTGAATGCTTGTTCACAAGACCTTAGGATAGTCTGCTTGTAACAGCGATTGATTTGAGCATTTGCCTACGAGATCCTCTAAATTATCTAAAAGACACAAGATTGTGTACTTAAAAAATTGTGTCAGCTCTTAGTGTCACATGTGCTTTAGAATTTTCCCTCCGCCTTCTCTCCTTCCTTCTATCGATGTATAACCTCCAACGAATAACTTGCTAGGGATGATTGAGAAGAATATATCATTTCAAACTGAAAATTCAGAAAATTATTTTTTTAGCCTCACATACAATAGTATCTATATGTCAATCTATCATTATGAATATTACATAAATTTTTATTTCTAATCATTATAAATTCAGAATGTATGGCCCCATATTTCTTATGAGTTAAAAAACTGTACAAACCACACGTGCTGGTAACATAAATTCAATTCAGAAAGCATAGCCAGAAATAAAAGATTCATTTTTTTAATCAAGGAATGTAGTCATCAAATAGCCTTGGGGTCTGTTTGCTTCCCCGCCACAGCCTGCCAAAACACTGTGCCGTGGCCGGTGTGGCGCTCACAATCGGCGCCACAGCCCTGTGGATTGGCTGGCTGTGGTCGGCAAGCAAACAGACCACAAGTCCGCCACAAATGATATGTACTAAATCATATAAAAACAAGGTTTACTGGTACAGTTGCGTAATGATACCATTTGAGCGTTATTGTTAGACTGCTTTGGTCGGAGAACCTGAGGTTGCCTGAACATTACATTATTAATTGGTGAAGCTCGGCCGCTGGAACACTGCACCATGATGCGCAGCGGCCATGAATCGATCCTATTTTCCTCGAGGATGGCATCGATCATCACAGCACCGCTGGTATAGCTGCTTGCCGAGAAACACGTCGCCACACAACAACGTGTGGAAATATACATCGCTTGTACTACCTCTGATTGAACTGTTCATGGCGTACTAATAAAGTTCAGAGTTTCGGTTTCACAGAATGACACAGTACACAAAGTTTAGACAGTTAGTTTCACAATGTGTCTAAAGCACCGGTTGTGAGTATACCTTCGGAGTATCAGTTTAGAAAGTAGTGCTGGATAGTAGCCGGTTTAGAAAATAGTACTGGATAGGGGCGTCTCCAACAACGGCTGCAGGTGCGGCTCATGTTTCTTTTCTTCTCTTTGTTTCTTTTCCTCTCTCCGTGCTCTGACTATGGCCCTGTTTGGGAACGATTATAATCGGCTTATCCACGAAAATAAGCGTGAATCCCGCCAAACGCTTCGCTTATTCTAGCTTCTGTGTGATAAGCTGCTTCAGAGATTTGTACTACAAGAAGCAAAAAGAGAGAAATCTTCGCTCACCTATGAATCTAAGTGTGCCTGGGAGAAGCGTTCCCATGTAGGGCCTATGACAGGTGTGGTGAAGCGATGAACTCTGGATGCAACCACATGAACGATGGACGAAGATGGCGCCGCGGCATGTAAACGATGAACTCTGGACACAACCACGTGAACGATGATGGACGACGATCGAAACCCATCTCCTGGTGGATGCCAGAATGTCAACGACGGGAGAATAACTTTCCAATAACGAGACGTCCACATTTGGTAATGTCCAATGATGAAGTAAAAATGGAAGGTCAGGATGTACGTACGTGTTTCGTGGGGGCAGGTCTGGGACACATGACGGGTAAGGATTTCATGTGTAAAAAAAATGACGAAAAATGATGGAAACCATCTGTAAAATGCTCTTTTTCATTTGACAGTCGCAAAATCATCGACTCATAGTATAGATAGATAGATATACATACATGTCTTAGATATTATTCGTATACTTTCTACGACCAGCCAGCCAGCTAGGGTGCAGCAGACGACGGCATTGACGAAACGTGTAGTAGGCGAACCCTGTGCATGCATTTATCTTTCGGTCTTTGTCACTCAGGTGCTAGTTTCTGGAAACATATATATTTTATCCTTACCAGCACGATCTATATCTCTGCAACTTCGCGTGGGATGCAAACAATAATTAACCAAACCATTTTAAAAAGCGTAACATTTTCCAAATTAGAAATACTAATGACACTGCCATGCAACTGTGGAACAAGTCGCGAACTTTAAAAGTAAGGAAGCAACAAGTTGCAAACGAGTTCAGACTTATGAAGACTTATGAGCTATATGACCAGAACAAGAAAAGAAAAAACAAGGACTTCAATGGCGCGTGGCTGGTGCTAAAACAAATAATTAAGCGGCGCAAGTAGGGATGTTCCACGAGCAAAGCCTTAACTGAGAGCATCTCTTCACATGCAAATTACCATGCATGTCGCCATGTTCCATGCCAGTGAATTTATGTTTGCGCAAATGCTTCATCACCCCGCCAAGATGCATAAATAGCAACCACAGCTACCGATCTTCTGTCCTGTTGCCAATGGACATGCCGTATACTACTAATAAAATTAATGATGCCGCTTAGCTGCTCAAATGAATCCAGAAAAACATAAACACTCGTATTAAGTTGAGGGCTCGAATCCGGTAGACAAGTTGTTTCACCACAAGAAATCTATCGATCTCAGCCACCTTCAAATTTTATGATGGAAAGATCAGAGTCGATCAGATCATGCATTCAATGCAAACCAATGGCTGCCGCCGGCACGCGCTGTTGGCACCGAAAATTGTAGCAGGAGCCAACACACAAAATTATTGCAGCAAGAGCTTGAAATAATAATTTGTGTCTGCATGCAGTAATCTCCAAGTAATAGCGCAGTGCAAATACTTGAGATACAGACGTAAACTATTCGACTGACACTATGACAGAGCTAATGTACGTCCTGAACAGCACCTAAAATAGCAATTACAAATCTGTATCTGGGTTCGGGGTTGACTATTCAGAAATTTGATGCACCACGATCCAATGCAAATTGCCTTTCGTCGTCTTACACTTCCTTCCGTGCATAACGATCCAATGCAAAGTTGACCATGCAAGTGCAGCAACCAGTTGGTGATAAGTTTAGGGCCTGACGGAGATGCAAAGTGCGATGGCCTTCGAGCATAGGCTGTACGAACCGATATGTGAAACGATGAAATTCCACGCAAACTAACAAAAAATGCTACTACCTCCATTCCAAATTACTATTCGTTGTTGACTTTTTCGTTTAACGTTTGACACAAAAAATGCTACTACCTCTGTTCCAAATTACTATTCGTTGTTGACTTTTTCGTTTAACGTTTGACCATTAGTTTTATTCAAAAAATTTCACAAGTATCATTTATTTTGTATGTGACTCGTTTTATCATCGTATATACTTCAAGAATAACTTATTGGTTTGTATATTTAGACAAATTTTTTGAATAAGACGAATGGTCAAAGATACTGAAAAAAAGTCAACAACGAATAGTAATTTGGAACGGAGGTAGTATTTTTTATGTGGAGCCAGATGCTCTATTTATAAACTAATAATAGGCCAAGAGTAGGTACACTAGGTAAAACCGTAAAAGTAAGAATGATAAATAGGATGGCTTGGACTTCGGCTTGGATAGATTCGATCTTAACAGAAACGACATAAACCAAGTAATCTCCAATTCCATGGCCCCACTGCACGGACCATCGATCTCTCGCAGCAGAAAAACAGAGACGCCAAATTAAATTGACCTAAACAACTTATGGAAGCCCCAACCAATCCGTCTAGTATAATTGTCAATTTTATCCACCAACACATTCCTTATTTTTTTCAAAGGTTCGTACCAAAAAATAAAACATGCTTCCTAATCAGTTTTAGCTAGCTCTCATTGCGCAACACTATCGTCCATAAGTTTTTCCCCGAACTCGATCAGTTACCAGAAGAAAATATGGAAGCTATGTCAAAATCCATATATTCTGGGGCGGATCTAGGACCCGATCTAGGGGGCTGCTGAATATGCCTGGGTCCAGACCATGTGTGCTCCCATGTAGTGAACGTGGTCGTTAGAAACCCAGGTTAAGCCTTAAGGCATATATATGATCTCAGGCAAAGAAAAAGAGCTCTTTTACAGTACCCAATACCACTCTTGGGTGGTATATGGTATAGACATGGGTAATTTAGTAATTGCGACTAACCATCTCCGGTCGCCGTACAGAGACAAGAGATAGACGTCGGGAAAATGAGGAACAGAGGGAAATGAATAAGATTGAGAAGAAAATGAAACGGCAGGTCACGGTAAATTTGAATGATCGAATGAAAAAATTATTTAGTTACATTAATTATAGTGATGCCATTTATATTTCTTCCGATAATACCCTTATACTGCCTATATCACTCCCCATATACTACCTATACCACTGGTCAACGTTATAATGTTATATAATTTTTTTCAACTAATCAGAAGTTTATATAGTACTCCTTTTTAACCAATGGTATTAGGTACCGTTGGCAATATCAAGTTGGCGCTGAGTAGCTTGTTGGCTTCATTGCATGTTAATTTGCATAGCTACCGATGTATTCAGCCCAGGCCCTAGGCCAATCCTGGGTCCGTACCTTCACAAGATGGAGAACAATTTTTTAGCATCGGCCTAGGCCAATCCAAGCATACCCTCATCACCACTAAATGATTGGATCAGTGCTTTAACTCAGTTTGGTTCCCAAACCTTAGATACGAGCATCACAAGTTTGATTTCATTTGCTTGGTTTGCTTCCCTTCTGTAATAAGAGAACTAGACGTGGTTGTGTGCTTTGAGACTTTGAACAACTAAATGTATCAATCGATACAGAGGCTGTAATATTAATATATATTTTCTTTTCTTAAAAAAGTTTGATTTCATTAAATTGCAACTTTTCAGCTCAAGCTTCTTTCAACTCTTACGCACGGATCGTGTCAAAAAAAAAACTCTTGCACACGGATCTGTTGTGGCCTTCTTTTCGCGAACGAGATAGGCCGATTGGACACTATTTCGACTTTGACTTTGTTCACTACGGGAAACCAGCGTATGCCGAGTGCTTGGACCTTTGCCGAGTCAATTCTGTCGGGCACTCGGCAAAGACAAGCTTTGCCGAGTATCCACAAACAGGCACTCGGCAAACACAAGCTTTGCCGAGTGTCAGAAGAGAGACACTCGGCAAACAGCAACTTTGACGAGTGTCAGGCCTGTGACACTCGGCAAAGAGTCCGCACGTGCCCGGCGCGTGCCACGCCCGCCAACATCTGTTGGCGGCCGTTTACGCTTTATTTACTTTGCCGAGTGTCTAACGCCAAACACTCGGCAAAAACGTGATTTGCCGAGTGTCATCCCAGCGACACTCGGCAAATCTGTGGCACGTGTCCAGCACGTGCCACGCGCGCCAACGGCCGTGGACGGCCGTTTGGCCTGTCAGTTCTTTGCCGAGTGTCACAGGCCTGACACTCGGCAAAGATGTGGCACGTGCCTAACACGTGCCACGGCCGTTAACGTGTTGGCCCTTTGCCGAGTGTATACGTCGGAAACTCAGCAAAGATTTTGAAAATTTGAAAAATATTCGTAAAAAACTTGAATTTCAAACTCAAAAAATTTGAAAATTTTAAATATAAGAGTTTTTGGCCGTCTAGAATGGTGGCTTTGCCGAGTGCTTGGTTGAGGCACTCGGCAAACCTCCTATTTGCCGAGTGTTCCAGGGAAAACACTCTGCAAAGCTTACGTTTGCCGAGTGTTTTCTCGGAAACACTCGGCAAAGTTTGGCCCTTTTAAAACCAACTTATGTTTTTGCGCTCCAAACTTTATCATTTTTCCGTGATACTTGTCAAAAGCTCTTTATATCTTATGTGGAGAGTGTGGCAGAAAGTTGAGACAATTTCGGAAAGTTTTTATATACGGCCCTTACCAATTGGAGCTTCTCCACACAGAAGTTTCAGAGAGTTGAGAAGGAGATAGCTAGATTTCGAAACGAAGTGAAGTTGAATTGGAGTTTGAGTTTATAACTTTTTGTATAGGCAATAGACAACGTAGATTGCTTCATTTGAAGTTATCATATTTTTTCGGACCCATTTGATATTTCTTAATTATTTTTACGACTATCTTTGTACGAAATAATAAAATATCTGAAGGAATTATGAGCTCTATATGCTTCAAATAATGAAAACATTTCATTGAAGCATAAAATGTGCATTGTTGAATGTATTTGACAAGATATTTTGATGTGTATTTGATCAAATTGTAAAATCTATACATGAAAGAATGGTTATGGAACTTGTTTGCCGAGAGCAGCAGCACTCAGCAAATAGGACCTTTGCCGAGTGTCTGTAGCTGTGCACTCGGCAAACAGGAGCTTTGCCGAGTGTCTGGATCTGGACACTCGACAAAGGACCACCTGGCTGGCCTGTTAGTGGCCGCCAGGGCCACGTCATTGGCCACGTGGCGGCTTTGCCGAGAGCCGACACTCGGCAAACGTTGTGTTTGCCGAGTGTCGTGGGCCGGGCACTCGGCAAACAGCCATGTGGCCGGCCTGCCATGGCCGCGAGTGGCCACGTCATTGGCCAGCGCGCGGCCACGTGGCCGATCTGTTTGCTGAGTGTCCGATCCAGGGCACTCGGCAAACAGGGACTTAACCGCCCACACGTCCCCAACCCTACACACACGCATACACTGCACGCCGCCGCCTCCGCTCTCCCCACCCACAGACACTGTCGTCGCCCCGCCCGCCGCCGCCACCGCACGCTGCGCCCGGCCTCCGCCCCACCCCACGTCATCGCCCTCGGCTCCGGCCGCCCCGCCGACACGCCGATGCTGCCCCGCCGACCGGCCCCAACGCCAACGCTCAGTCGCGGCCATCCGGCCGCCGCCCAGTCGCCGCCCCGGTCGCCCCGGACGCCGCCCAGTCGCCACCCTAGTCGGCAAAGCCTCCGTTAGAAACTCGCAAACAACCGCGGACGTCGCCGTGCCGTCCGTGGCCGTCTGTTAGTGCTTTATTTTACCGAGTATCAGCCATATAGCACTCGGCAAAGGTGGCCTTTCCCGTCACTAGGTATGCCGAGTCGGCTTTGCCGAGTGTAACACTCGGCAAAGACTTCTTTGCCGAGAGTATTTAGGTGTTTGGCGACCTCGGGTTTCCCGTAGTGGTTCCCGGCTCTAAGTATATTTTCTCTTTATGCTTGTAATTCTGCTGAATTTGTGCCATTCTGCTTGTAATATGGGTTTCAGAAGTAACATTTGCAATCCCCTGGTTGCTACACATGCATGCAGATGTATAGATGTTCTCCCTGTCCTTCAAAATCCGTCAGAACCTTTCTGACAATATCTTACTATCTCCCAAAGGCGTGGACGCCGTTCAACCTTAATCACATTCTCATTTGCTATAGGTTCTGCTTGAGATGGTCTAATCAACACCTTGTCTCCTAACTCAACTATATTAATTGGAAAAGGACGAGTCTCCACCTGCATTTTGTCGGTGAATTTTAATTGTCCTTCATTGACAACCGATTAAATCTAATGCCAGTCACAATGCACAATTTCATTGCACTCCTACCAAGATAAAAAAAAACTAGGTAACTGAACCAGATAAATTTCATGAGGATGAAACTCCTCTCGCATGTCATGAAAATCTTTCTTCTCTCTCCTCTACCACATTAGCCAATTTAATGCCGTAAAACTATTCATAAAACCCATTAAGAATGACCTTACTACATAAAAATAAGAATTATGAAACTTAGAATAAACACTAATTATTAATTCTTCTATGGATAGTATATTTAACTGGACCCTATACGGTAGCTAGTCTAGATGTTCTTGCAGCTGGTAATCAAATATTACCCTATCACATTAAGCAATGTAAAGGCTATACTCAATTTGATCATGACAGGTCAGAGGCAGCTTCGAGGTAGGGAAAACAAATGGGTTAGACTTCAAAGACCTGAGGTCATTCGGCCACACTTGGACGCTTCAACTTTCACTATTAGACACTAAAAAATCCATAGATTATTTAGCCTGTCTCTTTTGAGCTAGAGCTTTTTGTAACACCTGGCCAACATTAACATCTAAGAGATCACAACCATATATCTAGCTTTTCTTAATGGTACGGTGTGAAAGTAAGCCAGAATAAATAAGCGACAGAACCTCAACTGAATTTCTCCACTACAAAATAATCATGAAAGTTCTTTTCTAGTTCAGACCACATATATATGTAAATTGAATTTGGTGCGACCATGTAAAACCAGTTCTACAGAAAGACAGAAAATAATCTAATTTTCAAAATATCTTTGGAACTAAATTCACCTAGTTGTGAGAGGTATTGTCCTAGTTATCTTGTGTTGTCCTATTATCCTCGATTGTAAACTTAAAAAAAACAAGAACTCAAAAACCAGGTGGATATGGCCGTTTAGGTCATCCATCACAAAAGTTTCTTTTTCGAAAGCTTTTCACCAGCTGATGAGCTGAACATGGTCAAAACTTAGATAAGAAACAAGGTGGACAAAGATAGGGGGTAACATGCATAACAGCATCCATGTCATCTACCATGGTTGCAAAATACATCTACTTATCTGCCATATATATATATATATATAGATTTGAGAAGTTCATGCATTGGACCAAACTGATACGTACAACACACAAGTTGTACGATGAGTACAATTTATTCTTCAATTTTACTTGGTTCAGTAATTAGTATGTTATTATATTGCTATGATTCTAAATTAATTTTGGATATTTCACTCTATAGTGGCCCTGTTTAGTTCCCAAAAACTTGCTAAATTTCTCTCTTCAAACTTCACTATTCACCTATCATATCAAATCTTTCTTCTCATGCATGGAGCATTAAATGTTGGTAAATAAAAAAACTAAGTACATGGTTTTAATGTACACGACGAGACAAATCTTTTGAGCCTAGTCAGGTCATGGTAGGACAACGATTACCACAAACAAATGAAAAGTGATACATTGCGCTACAGTGTCCGATGTGACTTTTCGACTAAATTTTACCCACTCATTTTTACAATTAAACACACCCAGTTTAGATGTAGAATGTTGCCTAGGAAATATTTTAAGGGTTCTGAACAAAGGAAAAAAACAAATGAGCAGTCTTTTCAGTTTTTTTTGTCCTAGATTAGACATTCTTCGTAAAAACATGCAGCATTGAAGTTGTTTCTTAGTGTATGCTACTTTTTTATTTACTATGCTATAAAAATAAAAGGAATATTTAAATTAGCCTTTAGTCTTAAAGGTCCATATGGCCTAATTCGCCCTGGGGCCCTTGAAACCGTAGAGCCGGCCTTGCTCCCTATCTCCTCGTGTAGCACACAGCGCAGTAAGGGGTGGAGGATCAAGCGGCCCTCACGAATGCAATCAGCACAATGATGCTGACACCATCGTCTACAACTGAATGGTGTATGGATTTTGGTGTCTGCAACCACATGATCGACACCAGACGTCTTTAACTTATCTTCACATCTCCCACACTGTATACTGTTAGTTCAAATATATCAGCCCCTCTTTGGAACACAGGAATTTCATAGAAATGTTCCACAGAAATTTTATAGAAAATAATTCAATTTCACAGAAAAAACATAGGAAACAAGAAAAATTCCTGCATTCCCAAGGGGCGGGGCCTCGTTGGTAATGGCAGCATGCTCCCTGTTATGTCTATAGGTTCCAACCACATCCCTGCTACATATGGTTCCCTATCTATCACTTTTGAACATCGTTGTTACACACCCCTTAAATAGAGGTAAAAGTGTTCACCAAAATAAAGAAACAAATGGTAATAGAAGTATTGTCTATTGGTTTAGTGAAAAACGGAACATCGTTTGATGATCAAAATATGGCTAGTTAGCATAGGCAAAAGATATCATCTGACCACATGGGAGGACTCAACAAGCGTGTATTCTTAGGGGGTGAGTGTTTATGAGCGTATGTGTCTGTAATGTGTTTCTCAACAAAAAACAAGCAGGAGAGAGACTATGATGAATGGTCCAAATAGTTTAGGTCAGTCACAATCCAAGACACTAAACATAGTTTCCATAGTCGTCCCCACATCATCGAAAAACAAGTTGTAGATACTACTCTCCCAATGCAAACATCAATATTTAATACTTAAATTTAATGCTACTCATTTCATATCTTGTGTTGAATATTCGTGTGTCCTCGACCAACGGGCTACCAAAAACGCGGCATGCCAGGCGGTGGCCTTGACGTACATGTACACTGAAGACGACCTTACGTGTTCACTCCGGTGCTAGTTTCTAGAAACAGAAATATTTTAACCTTACCAACACTGTATCTCTGCGACTCCTCATGGGATCCATCCTAGGAAGCAAATAAGGTATGTATAAGGTGTTTCATACAATTGACTTGGACGATCCATTTTATTTTCAAATAAAAAAGCATAACGTTTTCCACGTTGCCAACTGCGATGGAGCTGTGCAACGTACAAGTGGATCAGTTGCAAAAGAGTTCGATCAGAGTGACTTACGACTAAGATCGAGTTGCAATTAAGCGTGGCTGGTGCTAAAACAAATAATCAAGCGGCCCAAGTGGGCCGGGAAGTACGTTCCACGAGGCAAACCTAGGAGCGAGCATCTCTGCACATGCAAATCACCGCGTCGATCGATCGCCATCTTCCATACAAGTGAAGTGAATATGTTGTTGAGTGCAAAACTGCAAATGCTTCATGATATATATATAACATCTCGCCAATGCAAGAGGTGCACAAACAGTAGCACGCACGTCGATCGATCAGCAACCATAGGCATAAGCTACATTGCTACGCTGCGTGCACAAAGGATACCTCGCAGAGAGATTCACATCATCCACGTACAATGGCCAGTAAGCAGCCTGGTACAGATGGCGCCGCCGCCTCCCAAGTCCAACCAAACAAGCCGGCAATAATGCCCGCCGCCGCCGGCGGCACAACCTACAACAAGAACCTGCTGGAGCAGCTGCCGGCCGGCGCGGTGCTGGCGTACCAGGCGCTGGCGGCGACATTCACCAACCAGGGCAACTGCTTCCGCTCCAACTGGTGGCTCACCGTGGGGCTCGTCACCTTCATCAGCGCCACCTGCATCTTCTTCTCCTTCACCGACAGCGTCGTCGACCGCGCCACCGGCAAGTCCCACAACGGCATCGCCCTCCCGGGCCGCCTCCACATCATCAACCTCTCCGTCAAGGAGCAGCGCGCCATGCCGGCGGCGGACCTCAAGGAGCGCGGCCTCAAGCCCGTCGACTGGGTCCACGCCATCCTCGCCCTCGTCGTCTTCCTCACCGTCGCCGGCAGCGACGTCGGCCTCCAGAACTGCTTCTTCCCCAAGGCCGGCGACGACACCAGGCAGCTCCTCAGGAACTTGCCGCTGGGCATGGCCGTCATGGCCAGCTTCCTCTTCATGATCTTCCCCACCACGAGGAAGGGCATCAGGTTCGACAACAACGCCAGCCACTCGCCGCCGCCTGCCCCTGCACCTGCACAGAATAAGGTTGCCGCTGCACCTGCTGCACCAAATAATGCTGCACAGAACAAGGATGCTGATCAAGCCGCCGCCGCTACCGCCGCCACTGCCGCCGCCGCTGCCGCCGATGATGCCAGCAGCGCCAGCAGCAGAGTGGATAAGGTCACCGACAAGGTGCTCACGTCCTCGGCGAACCTGTCGCAGCTGCTGCCGACGGGCACGGTGCTGGCGTTCCAGACGCTGTCAGCCTCCTTCACCAACCAGGGCATGTGCTTTCGCTCCAACTGGTGGCTCACCGTGGGGCTCGTCACCTTCCTCACTGCCAGCTGCATCTTCTTCTCCTTCACCGACAGCGTCAAGGACTCCACCGGCAAGGTCCACACCGGCGTGGCGCTGCCGGGGCGCCTCCACGTCAGGGACCTGCCGGTGAAGGAGAGGAAGG
This sequence comes from Echinochloa phyllopogon, assembly GCA_033239725.1. Taxonomy (NCBI): domain Eukaryota; kingdom Viridiplantae; phylum Streptophyta; class Magnoliopsida; order Poales; family Poaceae; genus Echinochloa; species Echinochloa phyllopogon. The sequence goes on along the minus strand of BTCW01000008.1, from coordinate 31,366,227 downwards.
CGATGGCGGCGCAGCTCAAGAAGCTCCGCGTCACGGCCATCGACTGGATCCACGCCTTCTTCACCGCCGTCGTCTTCCTCACCATTGCCGGCAGCGACGTCGGGCTGCAGAACTGCTTCTTCCCCAAGGCCGGCGACGACACCAAGCAGCTGCTCAAGAACCTGCCGCTCGGGATGGCAGTCATGTCCAGCTTCGTCTTCATGATCTTCCCCACGACCAGGAAAGGTTTCTCCTTCGATGACAGGGACGACAGTAGTGCTGTTCCGAAGGCGCCTGACTCTGGAGCTTCCAGCAACAGCAACCGGCCACGGGTTTCGCCATGATGATGAACATGCAATAATGAGGACATATATATAGGCTGCATCATCATTCAAGTAAAGTAGTAAACAATAATGCAACAAATTCATTATTTATTTGTGTCATGATATTTTCCTTTTGTGCAACATTTTGTGCATCTCATGATATTTGTCTTGTTTTACTTACGTCTGTTATTGGTGATGTACGTACTGTGGTCTAGAGGATACCATATAGATCCAGTATGAAGTGTCATCTTGTCTTCTGACAATAAAAAAAGAGTTTGATGTAAAACTTGTCTTCTTTTGATCTTCGATGAGATATCAATTTCCGAATTAGCTTTTGAACCTAGGGGATGGAGATAGATTAATACTAACTCAATCCACAAATATAAAACCCCGTATATGCCGAGTGCCGCGCTCTTTGCCGAGTGTATTTTCTCGGACACTCGGCAAACAAGCTCTTTGCCGAGTGTATTTTTTTTGACACTCGGCAAACAAAAAACACTCGGCAAAGAGCTTGTTTGCCGAGTGTCAAAATAATACACTCGGCAAAGAGCTTGTTTGCCGAGTGTCATTTTTTGACACTCGGCAAACAAGTTTTTTGCCGAGTGTATTATTTTGACACTCGGCAAAGAATTAAGTTTTTTTTTATTTTTAAAACTGCAAGCGATTCAAATAACAAATATAAGGAGTAGAAAAATTGTATGCATGTTGTTTGCCGAGTGTGAAAAAATACACTCGGCAAAGAAGCTCTTTGCCGAGTGTATTACATTTGGCACTCGGCAAAGAATTAAGTTTTTTTGTTTTCAAAACCGCAAACGATTCAAATAACAAAATATAAGGAGTAGGAAAATTGTATGCATGTTGTTTGTCGAGTGTCAAAAAATACACTCGGCAAAGAAGCTCTTTGCCGAGTGTATTATATTTGGAACTCGGCAAAGAATTAAGTTTTTTTGTTTTCGAAACCGGAAGGGATTCAAATAACAAAAGTTTGCCGAGTGTGTAAAAAAACACTCGGCAAAGGGCCTCTTCGCCGAGTGTTTTTTCCTTGACACTCGGCAAAGGGCCTCTTTGCCGAGTGTTTTTTCCTTGACACTCGGCAAAGGTATTTAAGCAATTTTTTGAATGAAGTCAAATTTCAACTGCAGGTGGTTCAAATAATAAAATACAATGAATAGAAAAAATATATTCATGTTATTTAACCCAGTTTAAGGCCGTACGCATGAAACGAAAAGAAATTTTGAACATGTTGTTCAAAAAATATGACCACTAACGTAGATCCGAATGATTTTTAAATTCTAAAAAACAAATGAAGTCTGAAAATTATGAGATTTTTCATGATATCATTATATCATACGTAGAGTATGTGCTAAAAAATTGAGAACGTTTCGGATAAGTTATCGTGCACGTTGCTTGTAAATCGAAGAATCTCCAAAGAAGTTTCAGAGAGTTGAGAAGTACTCGTTAGGATTTGGAGTAAAATTGATGATCGAATTTGAATTTGACTTCAATTCATTTTATATAGGTCATAGATTATATAAATTATGTCATACCAAAATTTGATTATTTTTAAATTTTGTTTGATAATTTTAAATTTTTTTTTAAAAAATGCTGAAAAATTGTTTGCCGAGTGCCTGTAAAAACAGGCGGCAAAGTATCTGTTTGCCGAGTGTTTTGTAGACACTCGGCAAACCATCCACGTCATCGATCCGTTCCACTGGAATCTCGCCTTCCTGTTGGTGCGCAGCTTCCCCTCCGGATCCTTCTCTTCACGAGCGACACAGGCAGGCCACCCCCTTCGGATAAGCCCTCCCCCTCTCTCTCCCTCCCTCGTCCATTCAACCACCCACCGCCTGCTCTCTCTCCCTCGGCTCTCTCCTGCCTCTGGCAGCGGCGCGGGCAAGCGGCGGCCAGGCGGGGCGGCCGGCGTGGTGCGGGCCCCGGCGCGGGCGACGGCCGGGCCGGGCAGGGCGGCCAGGTGCGGTGCGGGCGGCAGGGCGGCCGGCGCAGCATCCCGACGTGGCGCGCGCGGCCAGCTAGGCGCGGTGCGGGCGGCAGGGCGGCCGGCGCAGCATCCCGGCGCGGCGCGCGCGGCCAGCCAGGCGCCGGGACGGGCGGCCAGCCCCGACGAGTCGCGGGCGGCAGGGCGGCCGGCGCAGCATCCCGGCGCGGCGCGCGCGGCCAGCCAGGCGCCGGGACGGGCGGCCAGCCCCGACGAGTCGCGGGCGGCAGGGCGGCCGGCCCCTACGCCGCGAGCATCCTTGCGTGTGTGTTGTTGCTGCGTTTATACTGCATCCGTGCGTGTGTGTTGCTCCTGCGTTTGTACTGCATCCTTGTTTCTTCCTCGATGTGACAAGCAGCGAACGATTCCTCCCTGCTCCAAGCCTAAAAGCTTCCATCTTTCAATTTATTGTTGTTTCTTTTCTGCAATTTATTTTCCATTTTTCTGGCGATGAGCATGCAGTTCCTGCTCGATAGTAGATCTTTTCCCCCGATTGATTGCAGGTGCCCCGCCGGATTTCCCCTCCCCGTGCTGGCATCTTATCGCCTGCTGCTGCTGCCGGATTTCCTCCGTTTCTGTGGAGGGATGCGCGCGCGACGGCCAGGCGGGCAGCCAGCCCCGACGCGGTGCGAGCGGCCGGGCGCGGGGGAGGCACGGGCGGCGGCGGTGCAAGCCGGCGGCAGCTGCTTTTTTTTTATTTTTTCATAATTTCTTTGCCGAGTGCCGGCCGCCTTTTTTTTATATTTTCTCAAAATGCGTTTCTTTGCACTCGGCAAACCTTTGCCGAGTGCCCGACAAAAAACACTCGGCAAATGGCTCCTTTGCCGATACCTGATATGCCGAGTGCTGTTTGCCGAGTGTAACACTCGGCGAAGAGTTTGCCTTGTGTTTTTGGGCTTTCGCGGAGTGTTCTGGACACTCGGCAAACATGTAGTTTCCCGTAGCGATATTTCAGGGAAACTAACAGTGGTGCATGCCCCTAGCTCAATCAATGACGAAGATTATAGGGATGCATTAGCTAGCTCCTGTCTTATCATCTGTCCGACAGGGCCGCTAGCTTGATAGGGATACAAAATTTGTCCGTCAATTCACCTGCAACACCCTAAATTTCATCATGTAATACATTTAGCAACTTTCTAATTTTATAGGATTTATTTATGGTCCAACCGATTTTTTATAGTACAAATGGCAATTTTGTTGCCTCGTTGATAGAGGAAAGAAAAATATGTGTAGGAAATGTTTTGAGGATGGCTTTTGAAGGAGCAACGTCTCTAAAGATGACAAATAGTTAAATATGCCTCAAAAATATGTGTGGTTTCTTTCGCCAAAAAAAATGTGTGGTTGAGCTCATCGAAAAGCATGAATGGTTGTAACATCAAACAGACGTAGAACCTAAATTTCATAAAATGTCACTCCATTCAAGAAATACCATTTTCTAGGCTTCACCTATTTGAGTAAGTACTACCATTTGAATGGAACACATGCTTCCCACTATCAATTTCTTCTATTTAGCTCTCTATATTCATTTTTCAAAACTAATTTTCTGACCAGAAAAAAAAACTTTTGTTGTACTGGCTCAACGAAGGAACCAAAAATGTGCACCTGAACCTATCTATTTGTCGTGAAATGAGATGTCCGACTTGGCGACGACAAGAGAGCACACAAGAGCGTCCTCCGAGCTTATGATGACAGCGTCCTTCACACTGCCAAGAACAACAAATCAACGATGTTCATTTCCCCCTTGACATAAGAGGAGGAAGGAACCGAGGCTATAGCCGACCCAACACAAAGAAGGGAAGGAGAATAGGAAGCAGAGAAGGGACGACTAGCTATGGCTGGGTTAATACCGGTCAGTCCAGCCGGGCTGGCCGATACTGACGTGCAAGCCAGTTAGTATCGGCTGGGCTGACCGAACTAACTGACATCATTTACTAAACGGTCTCGTGGCCAAAAAAAGAAAAAAAATATATTTTGGACACGAGGATTCAAACCCATGACCTCTGGCCTCGCGCATTACTCCTTTATCATCTCACCTACATGCATCACATGTGACTAAGTTGGAGATGCTTTCCTTTTGATCTAACCCGTGGAGGACACGTTAGTTACCAGCCGGTGCTAACGTGTCGCGTTACTTTAGTACCGACCGGTAACACTAACCGATATTAAAATGCCACTTTTAGTACCGGCTGGTGTTATCAGTCGGTACTAAATTGTCATCGGGGCCTTCGTGACACGTTAGCGCCGGTTCTTTTTACATCCGGTATTAAATGAAGTGGACGAATGTGAGTTTTTGTAGTAGTATGCTGTGATGTTATTAGGAGTGATGTGATTATAGCAGTACCAAAAAAATAAATAATATGGAATCAGATAACGATGCAGTTAGTTTAATATGTTATGGAATTTTTTGTTTGTTGAGACAGACGTCTGTTTTTTCATCTGTGTGTGTATATTTGAATGAAATTTGTTTTGAAACACTTTTTTGAAAAGATAGAAAAAAAGAATTGTGAAGCTCGAACAAAATTTCATTTTATCTAAATATAGACAAAAATTGTATCATATCCTAATAAACGGTACGGTGCAATTCGATTTCAATTTGGATGTCTTGTTTCAACTACATGACTTTTTCATAGTATGTTCATTTTACCTAATTTATTAGGCTGCTCGGGGTGCGGCCCACGAGCTCTTCCTCCTCTGTTGTCTCCGGCGACGGCCGCAGCTGGATCCACCGTCGAGGGCCTTCCGCCACGTTAATCGTTTTTTTCTCACGGGTCGCCACAGCGGCGGGGGGCGCCTATCTGGCTACCGGAAGCCAGATAGCGGTGTTAGCTTAGGGCCCAACAAGGCCCATTAGCACCCACCCCGCCACCGTCGTCTTCTTCTCCAGCGCGCCGCCGCCGCTTCCGCCGTCGAGTTTCTTCCCGGTGCTCCCCCGCCTCCACCGCCTCCCTCGGCTCCGGCGCCGCTCCGGCGCCTCCGCCGCCGCCCTCCGCCGCCGCCGCCGCTAATCCCAACTTTCTTCCTCAGCTCCGGCCGAACTCCCCCGCCTCCCTCGGCTCCGGCGCCGCTCCGACGCCTCCGCCGCCGCCGCCGCCGCTAATCCCAACTTTCTTCCTCTGCTCCGGCCGAACTCCCCCGCCTCGCTCAGCTCCGGCATCGCTCCGGCGCCTCCGTTGCCGCCCTAACTACCCTTCTTCCTTAGCTCCGGCGGACCTCCTCCCCCGCCACCATCACCGGCCCGACCGCCATCTCCCACTTCCCGGCGGGCGGCGCCCCCGCCGCCCCGCCTCACCGCCGTCTCGACCGCCTCCACCGTCGGTCCGGCGAGCTCCCCGGCGACCTTTAGAGGTCCGGCAGCTTAGGAACCCCGGCAACCCCCCAACCCGAACCCCTAACCCGAGCGGCGGCGGCGGCTAACCGGCGGCGGAGGTGGGAGCAAGCGCGCTAGGTTTAGAGGGAGCAGCTCCCCCGATCCGACGGCTAGGATGCCACGCACGGATCTCAGACACCGGAAGTTTGGTAGGTAAAAAAACTTGTGTAAGCTACGTAGGATTCCCTCACCGCGGCGTCCCACGTGCCCATGCTGCCTCGTCGCACCACCCCCTTCGGGCCATCCCCACGAACCCCGGCAGCCCGCCTCTTCGGGGAAGAATAGAAGTGACAGAGGCCCACTGTGTCTGAACCATAGTATTTGCGGCATATTTCAGCCCTATATGCACCCCCGTCAGCCCAATGCACTGCACCCCGACAGCCCAGCCAGCAGCCTTATTGATTTGGACAGCCCACTAATTAGTTCAGCCCAGGACGAAAATATTCCAGCCATCATCAGCCCATGACTCCTCTCAAAAAAAAATCATCAGCCTTTCTGCCTTCCGCGGCGGCGCCTCCCTCCCTGACCGGCGGATCGCCGCCGCCCGGCGGACAGCGCTGCGGAGCCGTAGCTACGACCTCCGCAATGCCTCCATTTCGTATTTGCGCGGTCGCCGTACTCTATCGTTGTCTCGTTGAGTACTTTGCGGCCTTGTAATGGATAAGAACGCAGGGCATCAAGGATATTCAAGGTAGATGCTTCATGCGTCTTCAATCCTTCCGTTTCATTATAAATTAAACTGATTTATTAGATATAAAGCTGATCGAGAGCCCTAATAGGTTGGTGTTGTCCCTACTGTTTTAGGCCGTTTGGATTTAATGTGTGGTTTTCGAGGATTGGAGTCTTGGAGACTGGAATGGATTGCAGATTAGAGGAAAATTTGGAGTTGAAGGTGTGCTACTTCGATTGGATGTATGGGGGGTGCATATCGGAGCCGGACTGGCTTGGCTCAGCTCGAGCCACCTCGTTAACATAACGAGCCAGCTCGGCTCGGCTCATTATTTCACCAAGCTACAGGTCTAGCTTGGCTCGGCTCGTTTGCTAGCTCGAGCTGGCTCGTTTAGCTTATGAGCTAGCTTGATAAAAAATAAATGTAAAGTAATCAAAGTAAAAAAATGTAAGATTCATAAATTAGGCATAGTATTGAAAGGAGTATAATCAATACACCACTAACGCTTTCAAATTTATGAATCATAAACCATCAATTGTATTGCATCATACCTCAGATCATTCTCACGGGAGAAGTATAAGCAAAGAAAAGAGAGTACTCAAGAGAATAAATGAAAAAAATCCTATAAAAATCCTATATTTTATATACTCTTGAATTGAATAATTGTTAGACGAGTCTAATGTTGCATATTTCCTATTGGGCTCAGGCAGAGACATTGGGTTGTTGCGGCTCGTTTTGGCTTGCGAGCAGCCCACGAGCGAGCTCGAGCTGGCTCATTATACTACCGAGCTAAAACATTGGCTCAACTCATTATAATTTTCCAACAAGTCGAGCCAACCGAGCTACTACTGAGCCGAGTCAAGCAAGCTAACGAGTCACGAGTTTTTTTCCAGCCCTAAAATTGGATGTATGCTACATAGATGCAACTTTCCATTACATTATGTTCTTCATTCTTAAACTAGGCATCTAGCAATGGTAAAACTATCAGTACATATTTAAAAATGCAGGTTAGTTGAGTGTGCTAGTTGGATTAGATCATCTCTTCTTGAAAAGTGAAAAATGGGTCATAAGTCACATGTTCTGTTTTTTTAGGCTGTTGAACATCGAGGATGTTGAAAACTAGAATTAAAAAAAAATTGATGTATTTTTTCTATGTTTACATTGTTTGTTCATGCTTCACAAAGTAAATAACCAATATTATTAGTGAACTTTGTGACTTTGTGTCAATTGGTACCTATTGCCACAATTTTGGCTCTATTGTCACATTTTTTCATTGTTGCCAAACACGTTGTTCTGCCTTAGCGAGCTTTCTCCATTGGTTAGATTACCAGCTGTTGATATGAGCGACCTGGCAATTGCTCTCTTCAGTGGAGATGAGCAACACCACAACCCTAAGGTGGCACTCACCTTATCTTCTACCATCCAACTGTGCTTTAAGATTCGTGCTCAACTCCCCCCCTCCCCCGCCTCGCCCGTATCGCCGCCGACGCGCCCGCCTTGGCTGCTCCGCCCCCGCCGCTCCCCTTCCCCCGCCTCGCCGCGCCGACTTGTGCCGGACCCGCTGCCCACCTGCCGCCGCCGACCCGGGCATGCCGCCGACCCGCTCTCCGACCCGCAGCCGCCGAGCTGCCGCACCTTCTTCTTCCTCTTCTTCCTCGGCGGCGGCTTCTTCCTCTTCTTCCTCGGCGTCTTCCTCTTCTTCCTCGGCGCAGGACCCGCTGCCCGTACCTTCTTCTTCGGCGGCGGGGCATGTGCCTCCGCCCGGCGCTCGACGACATGTGCCACACGATATCCTCTCCCGCCGCCACACGAGCTCCGCCACGGGCATCTTCTTCTCCCCCGGCGGCAACGACATGTGCGGCACCTCGTGTGCGACATGCCGCGGCGCAGCGGCATCTCGGCAAGGCGTGAGCAACATGCGCCGTGGCGGCATCTCTGCGAGGCAGAGCGGCATGGCGCGGCGGCGGAGCGGCGGCGGCATGTTGGCAGCGGGGCGCGGCAGCGGGTGGGAAGCGGGTGCTGGCAGCGGGGGCGCGGCATCGGGTGGGAAGCGGGTGCGGCGGCGGCACGCGGGCGGGGACCGGGGAGGGGGAGGGCGCGGGCGGGGGCGGGAATCACGAGGGCGCGCCCGCGCCGCACGATAGCGCGTGTTGCACCACGCGGTTGTGGTAAAACCGCGTTGCTCTTCAGTGTATCAGAAACTTCCACAGGTTTCAATTTATCTTCTAAAAATGGCAGCAGTATTCTCGACGCAACAAACATATTTATATTAGGATCTTCTAATATTCTGTGACCATAAGAATTGTAGGAGCAGTCGTGAATTACTGAGTACTGACCAATCTTATTTTTCCACCCTGCCGAATTAGTCTTGCTAGCGCAACTCTGCTAAGAAAACCAGCAACTTTTCCAAAATATGCATTGGGTTCAGATACGTCATGTTTGATGCTTCTATAGGTGAATGTTACCATGAACCAATTTGATGCCACAAAAGTTACTGCCTGCAGTAGTTCTACCTTAAGGATTGTACCAAGAACTACCAGAGTAATGATGTAATCAATTCTTGTACTCTGTACTTCAATGATAGGATCGGGTGTCTCAAGAATAAATGAATTTTTAAGTGCAAACATCCCAGCCAGAGAAATAAGAATAATCTTGAGGAGAAATACTACACACAAAGCTATCGTGAATAATGGGGTTACCACTGCTATATGGATAAGGTGATACTTTGTGAAGAAGAAATCATAGCAAAATCCCAACTCTTCCTCAACAATTCTGAATGCCCTTCTATAATCATTTTCATGTTGCAACAATCCCTTGAAAACAAAATCTTTGGTTTTGGAAAGGTTAGCTTCGGCACAGACCCACCCATAGCACCTTCTTTTCAAGAGCTCAAACAAGGCAAAGGACAGGCAGATATCTTTCAATGTCTTGTGGTCATCAGAGTTACCCAAGCATTCCCATATCTTGTCAAGGGTTGTAATACTACCAAAGAAACGATGGCTGATGACTGGATGCCTAACTAGGTAATTGTAGCCCTTCATGCTCTTGAGTTCAGATTCATTCAGATGATCATTACTTGCATGTCTATTCATCCACATTGCAGCTAGCTAGTCTACCATTGTCAAATTCTTCAAGTGCCAAAGGTAGAAGGCCTCCCATGATCTTTGTGAAATAACTAAACCAAATAGAGTAATAAGACACGAGGAACTTGCACTGCTTGTATACCTTGCCAAATAACGCTGGTTTTTTATGGTCCAGATTAGGTTAAAACTTTGCCATGTATCCTTTGAAGAATATGGACTCAGTAGCATTGAAAACATAACAAAATAGAAGCCATACCGAGCTATCTCGAAAGTAAAGGTCATAATCTTCTTGTTGTCGTGGAAATCATATTGCTTCATGATGATTGTGCCTCCAGAAGCCATGATCAGTGAAACAGCCCAGACAGGATACACGGAATTCTTGACCGGGGAGGACTGCATCACACCCAAGGTGTAGACGATGAGTGGGAGGATGACTGCGTTAGACGCGGAGAGGACATATTTGATGAAGGGATTATGCCACTTTCGCTTGCAGAAGCCTAGAATGAGCTGGAGAAATAGAAGCCCAATAGTCGCTAGCACGAGAACCTCCACCTTTGTAATTATCCTCCTTGGGTGGTTCAACAAGGGGGACAAAGCCTCCATTGCCCTTGTCATGTTAACCACTTCACTTTGCCCACCCTTCTCCATCTCCAAGGATTAGATGGCTATCGCTCTTGTGGACTTTTTTTTCGGGATCAACGGGGCTGTTTGTGGTGCAAGACAATATCACAGAGCATAAGATGTGAAAAAGCTTGGTGACAATACCCCCAATCCTGCTATTATTTATATGCTACCGCGAGCTATCAGTTCAGTGCTTGTCCAGTACGTTTGAGCTTGCTCCTTGTTGTGTTGTGGGTATGTTGACACGAAACCGCGCTGTTGACGTAAAATCCGCACCTCACGCCAAGCACACAGCAAGCCGAATTAGCTAGCTTCACACGTGGCCCGAGCGTTTGAATCCGAAAGCGTGCCGGTCAATTTTCCTGAAACTGACAAAGGGAGAAAAAATGTTTAGATAACACCTGGAACGTACCGGGTGATACCAGTCAGTTCCATATTTGTGGCTACGGAGCCAATTTCGAACGACATATAGCTACAGAGAAGCTATCTGTCGGCAGTTAAAGCATCATTCGGCAATCGGCAAAGCACGCAGGAAGCGCACTGCCGAATGCGTGACGTAAGCATGACGAAAGATCGGCAGTTGACTGAATAAACATTGTAACGCATACTCATAACCGATTAACGAGGAACAGAGCATGATAGATAAATAAAGGGGCGAAAACATGACCATAATTTCATAATAAACAAGAATGCATAGATTAAAAGCACTAGTCTACCGCATGTCTAGGTACTTTCCAACCCGTCGAGCATGAAACAAGCAAGTTAATCCACCGCATGATACGACTTGTTTTGAATCACACCACCAACCAAGAATAGAGCAATCCACCGCATGATACACTCTAAACGTGGAAGGCTAAAAGCATTCTTTATTTAAAACAAAATCGTGAGCATGTTTCGCTCGTGGCGATACTGCCGAATACAGCTATTTAGCCGAATCGGGTTCCATGAAGAAGGAACATGCTTCATTGATGATGGTAGGTCTATCAGATCGAATCGAATTCTAATCCACCGGATGATTAGCTCTAAGATGACCCAAAAACCTGCATCCACCGCATGATACCCGGTTCTGTCAAGATCTACACAAGACCAACGAGCGTGAACCCGCAACACGTGGCAATCTAGATTGACTTCGAATTCAGCTATGGAAACGCAGAGCATTACGAGCTAGAACCGAATCTAATCAATCTGGACTGGGCAAAAGAGTGTTGTAATGAATTAAACATAAAGGTAAAATCCAGAGCAACACATGGTAACTTAATGAATCTATCAGATCTTGCCAAAATCCAATAGAGCCGATAACTTGTTCCAAGCTAAAACTTAGCCCACCGCATGGCTCATGATCTAACAATGGAACCTTCCCGAACCAAAGCCTAAATCCACCGCATGATACTAGGCATGGTGCAGGGTTGCCGGTACTTACGGAGGTCGACGGATCGATGACTCCTCTCGAAGAACTCGACGACTCGACTAAAGGACTCGAAGTTGGCACGGGGCCGGTTTGTTGTATGATTGATTGTACGATACTTTTACAATTACCATGGGTTTATATTTATACCCAGGTTTCGACACGACTCCTAATCGATTACGATTACATTCATTTATTTCCTAAAAAGATAATCGTCGGGGCACCGTATCCGTCTTGCATTCCAAGTTGAACCAGCCTTTTCCTTATGCTTGATCCACGTCATCACGCGCTCCCGAATGCCTCCCGCGGAACAGTTCTCTTGCCGAATGACGATGCGTTCCCGACCGCAGAACGTCTTTACCGAATGCTCTGGGGAAAAAACTCCTTTGCCGAATGATATCTTTTCAACGAATCCGGCCCACATGTCAGCCTCTTCCTGGTGCCAATTTTTGGTGTCAACACATGCCCCTTCAATTTCGGGATAAAAGGTAATTTTATCTCGGAATTGACCAGAAGCACTCAACATCCCCAAGTTAGTTCTGCTCGACACCCGCTTCTCTTTTTGAATCTTTAGAGCTCTCATCCAGATCCGAACCCTAGGTTATCGACTTCCAAGATTCAATCTTCAAATGGCGGACCAGGATCTTGCTCTCCAGGTAAACTTCAATCCCTTCAAGCACATTCGGTATTCTTCCTTTGATTTTGTATCTTGAATCTCTTCTCATCTCTTTCCATTCTTGATAGGCCCTAGCTGCCGAAATCCTTATCCCCGTTGAGGAAAAAGCTCCATCCTATTTCCTCGGCCCTGTAGGGAATTCAGATCCTTCCGAATTCATCGCGGCCGAATCTCAGAGGGTTCCTTTCAAGATTTCATTAACAAAACCTCATGAGTGGCAAGACGCATTCAAGAACTGGCCTTTGCCCCCAATTGCCGGCTGGAGAAATTGGTACAAAAGGATAGTTGATGACAAAAGCCCCCAAACACAGAATTGGGACCATCTGCGTATTTCTCATTGTCTGGAGCTGTCACTAGCCGAAACGCCAAAGAACGAGAACCTTCTGATTGCAGCTTGTCACTTTTGGTCCAATGGCGCAAATGCCTTTCTCTTCAGCCATGGCCCAATGTCTCCCACTTTGGCCGATGTCTACATGATGACCGGCCTGAATGTTACAGGAACCGTATATCCATATGACCACAAAGGTTCCTCCAAGCAGACAGGAGTAAAAACAGGGGTTGGATACAAGAGATACATCCAGAACTATATGTCTGATGGCCCTCTGACCGATGTTGAATACAGAGCCTTCCTGAACATGTGGCTATGCAGATCAGTCTTCTGTGGCAAAGCCAATGAACCAACCCTGAATCATATCGTGATGGCTGAAGAGCTGGCTGCTGGAAAACTCATTCCACTCGGGAAATACCTCCTGGGAAGTGTCTATCATATGCTCAATCAAACCACCCACCTGATGCACACCAGCAAGAAAATCCCCTGTGTCAATGGTCCTTGGTGGTTTGTCCAAATGTGGCTACAGTTGTACATGCATCAAATCGTTGCCATTGATCTCAACAGCCGAGATTTTCCTTCAATTAATTACAAAGAAGGAGAAACCCGGAGAACCAAAGGTTGTCAAACCTATGGAGAAGCTGCCTCCACTGTATCTATCAACAAGAACATCGGTGAACTGTTTGAGCTCTTCTTCAGAGGCTTTGCTCATCCTCTTTGGTTCCCATATTTGGACAATGACAACCTCACTCTCCCTTGAGAATTCAGCTTTGAAACTGGATGCACTGATGTACAATCTATAGCAATCTTCAATGCCTTCATCCAGCTCTGCATCTTGCCAGCCGAATTCTGTGGGGGAAGGCTGGTTCAAAGCACTTATGAATATTATCAGCCAAACATGATGGCTAGACAGTTGGGATGTGGCCAAGTGCCCCCTAGGCTATTTCTTCACGAATTTCTCAAGCCTAGGGAGATTGTCAAGGATTCCACAGAGACAAGAAGGATTTTCACTTATAAATGCTGTGGAACTATCTATGCACTTGAGCCTTTTGTGCCAATAATATCTGCCCATCCTTCTTTCACTCTTTGGTGGCAAGAACTCCATGATCATATCTTCAACATGCCAATCCATCCCTTCTGTCTCGAGTTAATGCCTGATTATCAGCCAACTTCAGAGGTAATATGCTCATTCCTCATTTGTCTCAATAATATTAACCCCAATTGATTCTGATTCTGTCATCTTGCAGGATATAACACCTGCCCCTCTTGCCAGGGTGATCTCATACAAAGCTGCAGGCCCAATATCTGCTTTGGGGCACCAATCTCCTACCTTGGCTCAACTGATGGCTAGACAGACTTCTCTAGATCCAACACTTACTAGACCATCAGTTGTCAAAAGAAAAACCCTCCTTTCAGCTGCTCCCTCAGTTGTAAAGAAGAAAAGAACAAGCAGCAAGATCAAGGTCAGAGCCTTCTTTCTTTAACCATAATGCCATTGGTTTATTGCTCAGTTTTTTTTTCTCTTCTTGGTTTCAGGCCAGAACACAACAACTAGCAATCAGTGCAGACCTTGCCGATGCTTCATTGACTGGTAAAATTCTACCACTTTACCCTCTTAACTTCTTTTTCATCGGCATTCATCCCTTGTTAACTGCAGAACAACCCTCAATGGATCCAATCTTGGAGAGCTCTTCTTCTCATCACGATTCATCTTTAGCTTTGCAACTTCTTCCTCAATCGGAAGCATTATCTTCACCAAGAAATTTTCCAGCTTCTCCTCAGCAAGATACACAGGATCTTCCCATTGAGCCTGAGAGGCTTCCTTCCCCCATTCAGGAGGTCAGGAACGAGGTAAACATAATCATTCACCTTTTCCACTCTTTTATTCAGCAGATTATTACTAATTCGGCAAGACCTTCTTTCAGGAGAAATCCATTTCATCATCCAGCTATTCTTTTGCTGTGGATGACTTGGTTGCCGAACAAGGGGAAGAAACATCTTCTGACCAAACTCTGTCAGAAGAAAATCAAACAAAGCTGAAAGATATCCTTGCTTTGCTGCACAAGAGCATCCAAGATCAAGTCAAAGATGCTGATCTCTTAAGGGGTGTACTGGAATCCATTGACCAAGAACTCCCTGATGATATTAAAATTTCTTTGGAACCAGTCTCTCATTTGGATCAACAATATGCTGCAGTAAAGCAGGCTTTGAAAAACCAATCTTCTCAACCAGCTCTAGAACAGAGGAGATTTACAGCCAAACAATCTGTGAAAGACCTGCATACTCAAGCTCAGAACATCAAAGAATTACTGACCAAATTGGAAGCTGAACTTGAAGAGAAGAAGGTCAGAAAAGCTGCACTTGAAGCCGAATTGAGAGATCTATCGGCCGAAATTGAAGCTGATGAGAAGAAGATAGCTGAGCTCCCCAAATTAACAGAGAAGATACGCAAGGAAGCTTCAGCAGCTCTGAACGAAGAAAAACAACTCAAGGCAAAGCTTGTTGCTCTGGCTAAAACCCAAGAAGCTGACAAAAACTTATTAGAGAGCATTAGCAATATGATATCAGATGCTAAAAATGTAATTTCAAAGTACTTGGGTTTGTAATTGTAACAAACAGTCGATAGCCGAATGCTTTATCAATCTTGCAATCTTGTCATTTCTTAACTCTGTTTTTCTCCATTGTGGATAACTCATTCGGCAAAGCTGGCTATAATAGTGTCAGACCCGAAAATGCTTCAAACACGACATAGCCGAATCTCATTCAGTCAAAACCGAATATGACTCGGCAAGAATCCCAAACGACATGGAAACCGATCGGTTGGAAAATCCTTTCCACCTTCCGAGCTTTTTGGGATATGCACCACAATCCTCGGCCACGATCTCTTCGTTAGTTCCATAAATAAGAACCTTGAGCACTCCTAATCTTCCTCCAAATCTTTCAACTCGAGCCCTCTGCTAGCCTGAGTCTCTTCCTCTTCCAGCACAGTAACCTCCAAGAAACCCTGATGTCTAACAACAGAAGACGCCCGGCCGTCGACGAAGCCGAAGGGAGCCGCGGCGGCGCTCGTCGGAGGTGATGACTGTCTACCTCTCCTTATCCTTTCCTCCAGATTTTGCCTTATTCTCAACTTTCTTTGTATTTTCAGGCTCATCCAATGGAACCCCGCTACTGCCTTGACTGCGGCTCCGGCTGCAGCGGGTGATTCTTCTGAATCATCTAGCCGATCTCCCAGGCCCAACTGGGATCTACCCTACTCAGACAGCGATGCCCGCCGATTCAAGCAAGAACGTGACGACACTCGGCGTGAACTGGAGGTCATCTCCAAACAAGCCGGGATCGCAGATCTGGAGTGGCAACACCAGCGCAAGCAGCTGCTCGAGACAATCGACGGTAATTCCTGCGGTTCGCTTTAATTTCAATCTGATTTTGGACTAAACCGCCGTTGCTTCGTACTTCTACAGCTCGTGACGCCGAACTCGATCAGCTGAAGACATTAGTCGAGTCTCTGGCAAACAAGGTGAATGCTCCTGGGGACATGCCAGAAGCTCGCCTCGGTGCAGTGGCAGGCCGCATTGATGAGGTGGCCTCACACGGCATTCGTCTGGGCACCGCCGCAGGCCTAGTCGCCATGTCGACGCACACCGGCGCTGATTATTCCAGGCTACCACCCGGCTTTGCCAATGGCAATCCGGAAGAGATCGACGACATTGAGGCCTCCATAGATCGCCTTGATGCTCACGGCGCCGCCATTGCCGATTCCATTCATCCCCAGTCTGTTCTGAACAGGTTGTTTCATTAGTTTGTACTAGGGATTATGGAATTTCGGCAATAAAACTTATCTTTTGCAGTCTTTATGTGATGACCCTGTCAAACTCATCTTTTGTAATATATTTGCACTAAGGGCAATACGCTTTGGTATTGGCCATTTCTTCTTCTGTCAATATTTTTGTTCTGAAGACGGCTCCTTCCCGAATACCGGCTATTTCAGTCATTCTGACATCAAATATTTCAATCAGCGATCAATCTCAATACTAGGATAATATTTCTTCAAGTATCTCCCATTGATAGCAGCAGTAAACTCCTCTCCTAGTAAAGTTTTCAGGATATATGCATTTCCAGGCACGCATCTGGCCACTCTGAAAGGACCCTCCCAGTTTGGAGACCACTTGCCGAATGCACTGTATTTAGTTCCAATCGGCAATATTGCTTTCCAAACCAAATCTCCTTCTGCAAACTGCTTGACTTTCACCTTCTTGTTGTAATATTTAGCAACTCGCATTTTATTTTTCTCAACATTTTCCAAGGCCCTGAGACGAATCATATGCAAATCTTCTAATTCGTCCATCATTAAATCATTATAATCTTTAGAACTCAAATCTTTTTGCAACTTAATCCTCCTTGAGTCTGACTGCATCTCCCATGGCAAGACAGCATGATGTCCATACACCAATTCATAAGGAGACGTCTGTGTAGCTCCGTGTGGAGCCATTCGGTAAGCCCATAAAGCCTCATTGAGTACCGAATGCCACTTTCTTGGCTTCTGATCAATCTTCTTCTGTATAACTTTAATCATAATCTTGTTAGAAGCCTCTGCCTGACCATTAGCTTGGGCATAATAAGGAGAAGAATTCAACAATTTGATGCCCATACTTTCAGCAAAATTTCTGAACTCTGAAGATGTAAACTGAGTTCCTTGATCTGTGGTGATTGTTTGAGGAATTCCAAATCTGTAAATAATATGTTCTTTAACAAATTCAACCATATTCTCTGATGTCACCTTTTTTAATGGAATCGCCTCAACCCACTTAGTAAAATAATTGGTTGCTAAAAGCACAAACTTATGCCCCTTGCTAGATGGAGGATTTATTTGGCCAATCAAATCTATTCCCCATCCTCTGAATGGCCATGGCTTGATAATAGGATTCAGGACCGATGCTGGAACTCTTTGAATGTTTCCAAATCTCTGGCAATCTTGGCATCCTTTGTAATATTCAAAGCAGTCTTCTAGCATTGTGGGCCAATAGTACCCAGTTCTCCTAATAACCCATTTCATTCGGTAAGCCGATTGATGTGCTCCACACAGCCCATCATGCACTTCACTTATTAGCCTTTTTGCTTCTTCTTGACTTAAGCAATGTAACAGCACCCCATCCAAGGATTTATAATATAAATTATCATCAAGAAGAACAAACTTTAAAGCTTTATACCTGAGCTTCCTAGAAACCTTTCGGGATGGATTCTCCAGATAATCAACAATTTCTTTTCTCCAATCATCTTCTGCCAGATTACTCCCGAAAGCATATACATCATTAGCAAAAACTTCTTGAAGCTCTTTATAACCCGAAGCACTTTGAGCCAATCTGTTTGCTTCTTCATTGTCTTTCCTAGGAATATGCCGTAGAATTACTGATTGAAATTCCTTTAAGATTTGCTTGCATTCCTCATAGTAATTCCTTAAGATATCGTTTCTGCACTCATATTCGCCATTCAGTTGTCTTATGACTAATTCTGAATCTCCAAAGATTTCAACTGCAATGGCCTTTGCTTCTCTCAAGTATTGAAGTCCTCTGAGCAACGCTTCATACTCGGCTTGATTATTAGTAACAGTAGGTTGAATAGGAATAACAAATTCAAATACCTCTCCTTTTGGCGAAATTAACAAAATACCTACTCCACCACCTTTGTCACATGAAGATCCATCGAAGAATAATACCCAAGGAGTAATTTCAAGCAAATTAGCTGATGAATCGCGATGTTCAGTAATGAAGTCAGCAATAATCTGTCCTTTAACAGCTTTTGCCGATTCAAACTTTAACTCAAATTCAGACAAAGCTAAAATCCATTTGCCAATCCTTTCGTTCAAAATTGGCATAGACAACATGTGCTTTATCACATCAAATTTTGAATACACAATGCATTCGGCATGTAGCAAGTAGTGCCGAAATTTTGTACAGGAGTAGTAAACACATAAACAAAGTTTCTCGGTAGCCGAATACCTCGTTTCGGGATCAAGCAATTTCCGGCTAAGGTATGCAACTACCCTTTCCTTTCCCTCAAATTCTTGTATGAGGGCCGATCCAATAGTTTGGGTATCGGCCGCCACGTACAACTTAAAAGGCTTGTTTAGCTGTGGAGGTACCAATACTGGTGGTTCTTTCATGTATTCCTTGATCTCATCAAAAGCCTTTTGTTGTTCGTCACCCCATACAAATTTCTGATCCTTCTTGACTTTTAGCAGTGAAGAGAAAGGCAACACCTTTTGTGATAAGTTTGATATGAATCTTCTTACGAAATTGATCTTGCCAAGTAATGACTGCAATTCCTTAAGATTAGTTGGAGGAACAACTTCATCAATGGCTTTCATGCTTTTCTTGCCAACTCCTATTCCTCCTTCATGCACCAGAAATCCCAGAAATTCTCCTGCCAAAACTCCAAAAGCACATTTATTTGGGTTCATCTTGAGCCCATGTTTCCTAGTGCACTCTAGAGTTTTCCTTATGTCGGTCAAATGTGCTTCATGATCCAATGACTTAATCACAACATCATCAATATATATCTCCACAATTTTGCCGATCAACTCATGAAAAATATAATTCATGGCTCTCTGATAAGTTGCACCAGCATTCTTCAAACCAAACGTCATGACAACCCATTCAAACAACCCTATATGTCCTGGACATCTGAAAGCTGTTTTCGCTATATCTTCCAATGCCATAAAAATTTGATTGTACCCTGCATTACCATCCATGAAACTAATCACTTTATATCCAGCAGCAGCATCAACCAACGAGTCAGCAATAGGCATTGGATATCCATCCATGGGTGTAGCTCTGTTCAGATCTCTGAAGTCTATGCAAACTCTCATCTTCCCATTTTTCTTGTACACAGGAACAATATTAGAAATCCATTCTGCATATCTGCATGGCCGAATAAAATTTGCTGCTATTAATCTTTCCACTTCTTTCTTTACATGGGCCAACACTTCATCTTTGTAGATTTTCCGGGGTGGTTGCTTGTAAGGTTTATAACCAGGCTTGATCGGCAATCGATGCTCAACAATGGAACGATCTAAACCAGGCATCTCCGAATAATCCCAAGCAAAGCAATCTTTGTATTCTTTTAACAACTCAATCAACTTTTCTCTGAAAACTGAATTCAAGCTAGCACTGATGAATATCGGCCTTGGTTTGTCACCATCTCCAATGTCTACTTCTTCTAATTTATCAGCCGACACAAATCCATGTCCTAGCTTCCCGTCAGTCCCATCGATTGGATTATCCATTAAAAATTACTAAAAGAGCCGACTGCTTTGATCGGCTGTTGATCACTGCTGACTGGCTCAACAGGACCTTCTCCCCAGTCCTTACCTGAGAAACAATCTATGCCTTGATATTCCCAGAAGGCTGGTTCCACATTAGCCACGCTAATTGAATCATCTGCTGGGACAATTTCCACTTCATCATCTATCCACTGAATAAGCTGCTGATGCATAGTAGATGGAATACAGCAATTCGCATGGATCCAATCCCTTCCGAGTAGCAAGCTGTATGCCCCTTTGCCTTCAATAACAAAGAAGGTTGTAAGCAGAATCTTAGATCCAATCATCAGATCTACATGTACACATCCTTTGGTGTCCGAAGGATTTCCAGCAAAATCATTCAAAACTATGCTTGTTGGCGTTAAATCTCCAGGGCTCATGCCAAGTTTCCTGAATGTATTGTATGGCATCACATTAACAGCAGCTCCACCATCAACAAACATCTTCGTCAGTGGCTTTCCGTTGACATATCCTCTTAGGTACAGTGGCTTCATGTGCCGATTCTGGACTGGCTTCTCGAAAATAGCTTGCTTATTCAATACTAATTGTGCCATTAACCCACATTGTTCGGCTTCATCCACTTCTGACAATATCTCTTCCTGTACAATTTGATTAGCTGGAGCCATGAATTCATTCGGCAAGAAACATACCATGCATGTAGGAGCCGAATGACCCGATTCGTCAGGTCTGTCTTTTGGACGCCATATCGATTTCATCCTGGTTCCTGCTTGCTTCAATTCTTGATTCCTCAGGCGCTGGACTCTCCTCTTTTGGCTCTTTCTTAAACCAGGTGGACACCATTGTCCTTTTTGCCAGATATACTCATGATCTTCTTCTTCATGATCAATCCATCTACGATCAACATGTCTTTTCCTTGGTTGATCATCATTCTTATATATTTTTAGACGCCGATCATCACTAGGATGTATCCTTCCAATTCTTTCGTGGACGGATCGGCGATTGGCACCATTTTGCCTATGTTCGATATATCCCTTATTGCATTCAGGACAGTTATTCCATGTAGGCAGCTTTAAACCTTCATTCCAACAGTGTCTGAAGAAGACACAATCCCAATGTGCACGTTCTTGTTCTCGGACGTATTCCTCTTGTTCTTCTTCATACCTTATTTCTTCGCACCCCCTCTTCTCTTCCTCGTACTCACGTCTCTGATAGCGTTCTTTTTCTTGCTGACGCTGCCACTTATTGAGGAGAATACGCGATGTGACCCTGGGTTTAGAAGAATTTCCAATTTCAAATCGGCTATTCGGGAAACGAGGCTTTTCCTCGCGAATTTGTTCGATCGTAATTTGCCGATTAGGATCGATTGAGCCATTCTGCTTCGCTTCCTTCGATGTCAGGACTCTCATCTTTCCTTTTTCTCCAAATTCGGCAATATTCACCATATTGATTGAGAATCCAATCATGTTCTGAGGAAACGGGTTATTGTCCAACTTCATCTTATTGTCAAATTTCAGATGCCCTTCTTGGATAGCTTTCTGAATCCTCACTCTGAAAACCCTGCATTCATTGATGGAATGAGAATTTCTATCATGGAATCCACAGTACCTTTTATCTTTCACTCCATCAGGCCGAAGCATAGAATGCCCTTCTGATAACTTGATCCGGCCTTCTTTTACAAGATAGTCAAACAATTTATCTGCCTTAGTCACATCAAAATCATAGGTGCCCTTATTCTGTTTAATCCACCTCTGATTCACCATGATTGGTTCTTTGCCCCACACTATCTCTGCTGCAGCTATCTCCTCGCTATCTTCATACTCATCTTCTTGATCTGCTCTTTCAAGGAATTGGTTATAGATGTCAGCTACATCATTATTTTTAGCAAATCTGGCATCTTTCTTGAAACCATATGCCTGGTTACTCATTAAGGCCAATCTGTGTGACAACTGGCCCAGATCATCAAACTCCATCCCGAATAGCTTTTCCCGAATGGCAGGCAGCATGCCAGCTACAGCCATACCAGCTAGCTGGTCATCAGGTATGTTCAGAGAAAAGCACATGCTCTTTGTTTCCCTAAATCTCCTGAGGAACTCCGTAGGTGTTTCATTATTCCTCTGCCTTAAGCTGGTCAAATCAACCAACTTTTTCTCGGTACTGCCAATGTAGTAATGAGCATGGAATTTCTGCTCCAGGTCTTTCCAAGTACAAATTGACTGAGCAGGCAAAGAAGCAAACCATGTAAAAGCTGGACCCGTCAGTGACAAAGGAAAGTATCTGATTCTGAAAGCCTCATCTGCTGAAGCTTCTCCAAGCTGCATTAGATATCGAGCTATATGTTCCACAGTGCTAGTATCATCTTGTCCTGAGAACTTAGTAAACTCTGTAGGCACCTTGACTCTATTCGGCAATGATACCCTTTGGTACCATTCTGGGAAAGGAGACGAGTACATGTACCCCTGATTTTTAGGCTTCAGACCGAATTGATTTTGTAATACATCGGTCATTTTTTGCACCATGAGGTCAATATTGGTATCTTGATTCCCTAGTCTCCCAGCAGGCATCCCTGTAGTACCAACATACCCGGGATTCAGGAGAGCGTCAATAGCATTGTAATCCATGAACTCTGAATATCCGTTTCCATACACATCTCTTTGCAGCCTGTTGTTCAGAGGGGATATCTTGTAAGCAGAAGCAGGTGGATTTCCCGTGGTGCCGAATGCCATATCACCATATGTACGAGGTTTCGGCAATGCATGCTGAAGCTCTTGCTGAATCGGCTGTCCATTCGCGTCTTTGGTTCCAGAAACTTCAGTTTCTTCAATACCTTTACCATGACGTTTTGGGACCGATGCTTGAATATTGAAATACGTCGGCCCACCAAGTTGTCCATGCGCTTGCTCAAAAGGTTTATCCACGTGTTGACCAAAGATGTTGACCAGTATGAGCCGAAAACTGTTCAGGAATGCAGCATTATGATTAGTCATTGTTTCTCCTAAAGCCTTGTACAACAAGCTAGAGAACTTCTCCCTTTCTTCATCTTCAGTAAGATCAGATTGTCCCGGCAAAAGAACTCTTGGCAGATCTGACTTGAGAAACGGTGCACCACTCCTGTTCTTAGCAAAAGATAGCAAACATTTTTTGATGAAATGATCTGCAACAGTCTTCACCATTTGTTGATGTTCATCAGACAATTCTTCGAAAGTGACATCCAGAATATCTCTTAATTCAGGCATCTTCGAAGCTTGTGTCCCACCGGGCGTGCCAAAAAGTGTGTTGACGTAAAATCCGCACCTCACGCCAAGCACACAGCAAGCCGAATTAGCTAGCTTCACACGTGGCCCGAGCGTTTGAATCCGAAAGCGTGCCAGTCAATTTTCCTGAAACTGACAAAGGGAGAAAAAATGTTTAGATAACACCTGGAACGTACCGGGTGATACCAGTCAGTTCCATATTTGTGGCTACGGAGCCAATTTCGAACGATATATAGCTACAGAGAAGCTATCTGTCGGCAGTTAAAGCATCATTCGGCAATCGGCAAAGCACGCAGGAAGCGCACTGCCGAATGCGTGATGTAAGCATGACGAAAGATCGGCAGTTGACTGAATAAACATTGTAACGCATACTCATAACAGATTAACGAGGAACAGAGCATGATAGATAAATAAAGGGGCGAAAACATGACCATAATTTCATAATAAACAAGAATGCATAGATTAAAAGCACTAGTCTACCGCATGTCTAGGTACTTTCCAACCCGTCGAGCATGAAACAAGCAAGTTAATCCACCGCATGATACGACTTGTTTTGAATCACACCACCAACCAAGAATAGAGCAATCCACCGCATGATACACTCTAAACGTGAAAGGCTAAAAGCATTCTTTATTTAAAACAAAATCGTGAGCATGTTTCGCTCGTGGCGATACTGCCGAATACAGCTATTTAGCCGAATCGGGTTCCATGAAGAAGGAACATGCTTCATTGATGATGGTAGGTCTATCAGATCGAATCGAATTCTAATCCACCGGATGATTAGCTCTAAGACGACCCAAAAACCTGCATTCACCGCATGATACCCGGTTCTGTCAAGATCTACACAAGACCAACGAGCGTGAACCCGCAACACGTGGCAATCTAGATTGACTTCGAATTCAGCTATGGAAACGCAGAGCATTACGAGCTAGAACCGAATCTAATCAATCTGGACTGGGCAAAAGAGTGTTGTAATGAATTAAACATAAAGGTAAAATCCAGAGCAACACATGGTAACTTAATGAATCTATCAGATCTTGCCAAAATCCAATAGAGCCGATAACTTGTTCCAAGCTAAAACTTAGCCCACCGCATGGCTCATGATCTAACAATGGAACCTTCCCGAACCAAAGCCTAAATCCACCGCATGATACTAGGCATGGTGCAGGGTTGCCGGTACTTACGGAGGTCGACGGATCGATGACCGGTCAGACCGCTTTTGATAGTACGACGGTGAAAACCTAGAACCTCGAGCTCGGGAGCTACGCATTCCACATTTGCATCTTGATCGGCTCGACGAGAGCTACGCAGTGGTGAAGTCCAATTTGCATTTTGACTATGTTTACTAAACCGGTCTGACCGGTTTGTGCATACCAGTCAGACCGGTTTGCACAGCCGTGTCAATTTTGGTCGTCAACATATGCCCCCCTGTTTTTTGGACGATGATGAACAATACACCGGCCATATATTAGCACTAAGGGCGATAAACATATTATCGGCCATACCTTGCTCTAATTCAAGTTGATGATGAAACAACTTGTTTTGGCTTCCATACCTGCTTGATTGTTGTTGATCTTGCTGGTACCACCTTTGTAAGCTACTCCATTAATTCTTCTTTACACATTGACTGCTTCTGATGTCCTAATGATGGCTTTACATCCTTGACTTTGTTCTGAAGCTTCTTTCGTTTCTGAGCAGCCCCTTTCTTTTTACACTTGGCCAGGAGCTTTTCAAAGCTCGGCCTCACTTTGTTTTTGAAGTTCCCATGTTGACCAGTCAGACCGGTTCTAGAACCGGTTAGACCGGTTCTAGAACCGGTGTCTTTGCTCCTGTCTTGCCCCCCGAGTGTTTGAGTCTTTAACTTAAACCGATAGGTCTTTTCTGATGGCACCTTTGTTGAACTCGTAGGTCTTTTTTCACCAATTATCACAATTTTTCCTTTAGCCTTTTCGGCTTGATTCGGCCGAATTAACACTTTTGGATTCATCAATTCAAGTGTGTGTACAGGAAAACGGTTTTTATCAATCTGCATTACAGTAATCAACAATCGTCCTTGATTTATGGCCGATTGTATTTGCCTACGAAAAACATTGCAATCATTGGTGGCATGAGAATAAGTATTATGGAACTTGCAATAAGCTCGCCGTTTCAACTCATCATTCGGCGGTATAGTATGAGAAAATTTTAGTTTCCCAGCCTTTGCAAGCTCATCAAAGATTCTATCACACTTAGATACATCAAAAGTAAATTTGACTTCTTCGTGCCGATTTTTATGAATCGGCTTGAGAGAAGAACAAGTGCTAGGTTCATCTTTAGATGACCATACAAATTCAGCAGTATAAACCTCTTTACCCTCATCGTCTGAATAATCATAATTGATAACATGCACACCAAAACGATCGGGTTTAGGTTTAGAGTCCTTACTTCGGCTTTCTTGAGCCGAAGCTCTTTGCAACACTTGATTAATGGTCAGAAACTCATAGCCTTCTAATTTTTCCTTAATATGTGATCTCAAACCATTAAGACATAATTCAGCAAGATCCTTTTCAGAAATAACCAAACTATAACATCGGTTTTGTGTATCTCTAAATCTTCTAATATATTCAGAAACAGGCTCATCACTTTTTTGCCTAACCGATGTTAAGTGAGAAAGTCTCAATTCATTATCACTATTGTAAAAGTGTTCATGAAATTTTTTTCTCCAATTGAGACCATGTATGAATAGAATTAGGGGATAATGCTGAAAACCATGAGAAAGCATAACCAGATAATGACAATGGGAAGATTCGGATTTTTAAATGATCAAGATTACCATGAATACCCATTTGTGCATTAAATTGACTAACATGCTCCCATGTAGTTCTACTATCCTCCCCAGTGAATTTAATAAATTCTGGCACCTTAAAATTGTGAGGATATGGTATAGTATCAAAACTCTCAGGATATGGTTTTTGACACACTAGAGTTTTATCTTTAAGCTCTACGCCGAAAGTTTCTTTAAACATAATAGCCAAATCTCTTTTATATTTTTCAAACATTTGATCGTAATAAGGATTATTTGGCTTTTGTACACTAGAATTATTCGGCGCATGATGTGGTACTTGGTTCGGTTGTACATATGGCGGTTGCTGCAAGTAAACATTATTTGGCATTGCACCGTATGAATAACCAGAACTTTGGGGAGGCATAGTATAATTTATAGTTGCATATGGAGGACATAATTACCGGCAAATCCATTTGTTCGGCTAAGATCGGCCTGAACAGTAGGTACACTAGTAATTGGTTCAGGAGACGGTTGATAAGCAACTAAAGCACCAGAACCAGTTAGACCGGCTGAAGCCGGTCCCCCAGAACCCGTCTGACCGG
Organism: Echinochloa phyllopogon; assembly: GCA_033239725.1. Taxonomy (NCBI): domain Eukaryota; kingdom Viridiplantae; phylum Streptophyta; class Magnoliopsida; order Poales; family Poaceae; genus Echinochloa; species Echinochloa phyllopogon. The sequence goes on along the minus strand of BTCW01000008.1, from coordinate 31,339,880 downwards.
TTTGTGCAACCGGTCTGACCGCATTGTTCATGATGTATCGTTCTGGAGACTTTTGACCTTCAAAATAATTCATCAGCATACCAAATTGAGGCATGTATGCTACCGATGATTAAGGAGGCATGACATTATTTTGTGAAGTACTAGCAACATCAAACTTACGAGCACTACTATCATTGGCCAAAGGTTGCTTTCCTAGTGAATTATCAATCATATTTTGGACAGTAGCAATCATTTGTATCTGGCCATTAACCAATAAACGATTAATTTGCTCCAAAGTAACGGGCGGTGCTGTAGTACTCACATTGGCTTGTACCTCATCTTGCTCGTCGTCGCTCGAAACGATGACCACCTCCTTATCCTTGGAGATATCACCCTTCTGATTCTTAGAGAAGTGAGATAAATACCACCGATGCGCTTTTTCATCTTGTTCTGCTTTGCGTTGTGCTTCATTCTCTTCGCGCTCCTTCATGAAGGCTTCATAAGCTTGACGATCCTCAGCCGACAATTCATCAACAGTCGGCCTAGCGATGTTATCAGGATCAACTTCACCAGGTTTTGGTAGATTAAGCATAGTAGCAGATCCCTTTGCATTCTTCCCCAGCGGAGTCACCAAAATATGTTGACATGAAACCGCGCCAACGAAGTCGCCGCTGCCTTGAAGCGAAACCGGTCAGACCGCCTTATAAAACCGGTCAGACCGCTTTTGATAGTACGACGGTGAAAACCTAGAACCTCGAGCTCGGGAGGGACCCCGTCGGAGCTTGAGAGTCTAGGGTTGTTCTAGGGTCGGCAGGCCACCTAGAACGCCCTCAAACGTCGTCAAGACGAGAGAAGAACAGCAAGTATGAGGTTTGGAAGAGCTAGGGTTTGGAGATAAAAGTAATGCGAAACATAAAAGGATAAAGTATTTTTGATCGATTGGATGATTCTCAATCGGCCTTGGCCCTTTATATTTATAGGGTGGGATGGTCTTACCCCGTTGAGACCGGTTACAATATGGTATAAAACTCAGAGTCCTAAACCTACTCAAATTCAGATCCAAACCGGTCAGACCGGTTTTCCCAGGTGCAGAATCTTCCCGAAGTCATAACTCCCTCATCCGGAGTCCAAAATAGGCGTTCCACATATGCATCTTGATCGGCTCGACGAGAGCTACGCAATGGTGAAGTCCAATTTGCATTTTGACTATGTTTACTAAACCGGTCTGACCGGTTTGTGCATACCAGTCAGACCGGTTTGCACAGCCGTGTCAATTTTGGTCGTCAACATATGCCCCCCTGTTTTTTGGACGATGATGAACAATACACCGGCCATATATTAGCACTAAGGGCGATAAACATATTATCAGCCATACCTTGCTCTAATTCAAGTTGATGATGAAACAACTTGTTTTGGCTTCCATACCTGCTTGATTGTTGCTGATCTTGCTGGTACCACCTTTGTAAGCTGCTCCATTAATTCTTCTTTACACATTGACTGCTTCTGATGTCCTAATGATGGCTTTACATCCTTGACTTTGTTCTGAAGCTTCTTTCGTTTCTGAGCAGCCCCTTTCTTTTTACACTTGGCCAGGAGCTTTTCAAAGCTCGGCCTTACTTTGTTTTTGAAGTTCCCATGTTGACCAGTCAGACCGGTTCTAGAACCGGTTAGACCGGTTCTAGAACCGGTGTCTTTGCTCCTGTCTTGCCCCCCGAGTGTTTGATTCTTTAACTTGAATCGATGGGTCTTTTCTGATGGCACCTTTGTTGAACTCGTAGGTCTTTTTTCACCAATTATCACAATTTTTCCTTTAGCCTTTTTGGCTTGATCCGGCCGAATTAACACTTTTGGATTCATCAATTCAAGTGTGTGTACAGGAAAACGGTTTTTATCAATCTGCATTACATTAATCAACAATCGTCCTTGATTTATGGCCGATTGTATTTGCCTACGAAAAACATTGCAATCATTGGTGGCATGAGAATAAGTATTATGGAACTTGCAATAAGCTCGCCGTTTCAACTCATCATTCGGCGGTATAGTATGAGAAAATTTTAGTTTCCCAGCCTTTGAAAGCTCATCAAAGATTCTATCACACTTAGATACATCAAAAGTAAATTTGACTTCTTCGTGCCGATTTTTATGAATCGGCTTGAGAGAAGAACAAGTGCTAGGTTCATCTTTAGATGACCATACAAATTCAGCAGTATAAACCTCTTTACCCTCATCGTCTGAATAATCATAATTGACAACATGCACACCAAAACGATCGGGTTTAGGTTTAGAATCCTTACTTCGGCTTTCTTGAGCCGAAGCTCTTTGCAACACTTGATTAATGGTCAGAAACTCATAGCCTTCTAATTGTTCCTTAATATGTGATCTCAAACCATTAAGACATAATTCAGCAAGATCCTTTTCAGAAATAACCAAACTATAACATCGGTTTTGTATATCTCTAAATCTTCTAATATATTCAGAAACAGGCTCATCACTTTTTTGCCTAACCGATGTTAAGTGAGAAAGTCTCAATTCATTATCACTATTGTAAAAGTGTTCATGAAATTTTTTTCTCCAATTGAGACCATGTATGAATAGAATTAGGGGATAATGCTGAAAACCATGAGAAAGCAGTACCAGATAATGACAATGGGAAGATTCGGATTTTTAAATGATCAAGATTACCATGAATACCCATTTATGCATTAAATTGACTAACATGCTCCCATGTAGTTCTACTATCCTCCCCAGTGAATTTAATAAATTCTGGCATCTTAAAATTGTGAGGATATGGTATAGTATCAAAACTCTCAGGATATGGTTTTTGACACACTAGAGTTTTATCTTTAAGCTCTACGCCGAAAGTTTCTTTAAACATAATAGCCAAATCTCTTTTATATTTTTCAAACATTTGATCGTAATAAGGATTATTTGGCTTTTGTACACTAGAATTATTCGGCGCATGATGTGGTACCTGGTTCGGTTGTACATATGGCGGTTGCTGCAAGTAAACATTATTTGGCATTGCACCGTATGAATAACCAGAACTTTGGGGAGGCATAGTATAATTTATAGTTGCATATGGAGGACATAATTACCGGCAAATCCATTTGTTCGGCTAAGATCGGCCTGAACAGTAGGTACACTAGTAATTGGTTCAGGAGACGGTTGATAAGCAACTAAAGCACCAGAACCGGTCAGACCGGCCGAAGCCGGTCCCCCAGAACCGGTCTGACCGGTTTGTGCAACCGGTCTGACCGCATTGTTCATGATGTATCGTTCTGGAGACTTTTGACCTTCAAAATAATTCTTCAGCATACCAAATTGAGGCATGTATGCTACCGATGATTAAGGAGGCATGACATTATTTTGTGAAGTACTAGCAACATCAAACTTAGGAGCACTACTATCATTGGCCAAAGGTTGCTTTCCTAGTGAATTATCAATCATATTTTGGACAGTAGCAATCATTTGTCTCTGGCCATTAACCAATAAACGATTAATTTGCTCCAAAGCAACGGGCGGTGATGTAGTACTAACATTGGCTTGTACCTTATCTTGCTCGTCGTCGCTCGAAACGATGACCACCTCCTTATCCTTGGAGATATCACCCTTCCGATTCTTAGAGAAGTGAGATAAATACCACCGATGCGTTTTTTCATCTTCTTCTGCTTTGCGTTGTGCTTCCTTCTCCTCGCGCTCCTTCATGAAGGCTTCATAAGCTTGACGATCCTCAGCCGACAATTCATCAACAGTCGGCCTAGCGATGTTATCAGGATCAACTTCACCAGGTTTTGGTAGATTAACCATAGTAGCAGATCCCTTTGCATTCTTCCCCAGTGGAGTCACCAAAATATGTTGACACGAAACCGCGCCAACGAAGTCGCCGCTGCCTTGAAGCGAAACCGGTCAGACCGCTTTATAAAACCGGTCAGACCGCTTTTGATAGTACGACGGTGAAAACCTAGAACCTCGAGCTCGGGAGGGACCCCGTCGGAGCTTGAGAGTCTAGGGTTGTTCTAGGGTCGGCAGGCCACCTAGAACGCCCTCAAACGTCATCTTGATCGTCTCGATGAGAGCTACGCAATGGTGAAGTCCAATTTGCATTTTGACAATGTTTACTAAACCGGTCTGACCGGTTTGTGCATACCGGTCAGACCGGTTTGCACAGCCGTGTCAATTTTGGTCGTCAACAGGGTACATGCTCTGTGTATTTTGTAAGACATGCATGTGTCTTTTTTGTTTTTGAAGACTCCCTTTTTGAGACTCAAGGAATTGTCGGCCAGTGCAAGCTTTAAACAAAAGAAGTCTGACGAGGTTCAGATACACACGCTTATTTTGTTGCGTATTCTGGTGCTTTTGTTGGTGTGAACGCTCTGCTTAAATCAGGTGTGGAACATGATTTTTATTGGTGCTTTTTGAAACATGCATGTCTCTAGAAGTGCTTTATTCAAAAAATTATTGGCGATGATACTTTACATTTGATCACGAGCTTTGTCCATAAGATCCATGAGTACTATAAGCGCATTTCATCGACAAATTGCACACATAACAGATACACATTCAACGGAATATACACATGTGCATGCTAGACGTTCATAACAATATAAATATATACTCTCGATTATCATCATTTAGAAACTAACAAAATAATTTAAGCAGTTCAACATAACACATCTAACATGAACATAGACACAGATATAGGTTCAACACATAAACATATATAACGTGAACATAGACATAGATAGAGATTTATGGAAACATGAACATAGACACATATAGAATAAGTGAAACACATAAACACACTAACATCAAATGCAGTTAGAAATCTAGCCGTCGGGGACAAACCCAGGGGTCCTCTAATCATCGGGGTAATCATCCTCAAAAAACGTTAGCCGTGAAAGACCAAATCACCGGCAGTCAGGAAGGGCCACCAGGGCAACGCGGCCCAACACAACTCACGGCCCGAAACAGCCGCCCGGGCTCGCCTAACAAAGGGACCCAGGTGGCGACCTCCACCTCCGCCTCGCTCCAGGGTCGCGTGCTCCCTCTAGCGGGCGAACCGACTCCGCCTCGCTCGAGGGCACCCCTCTACTCAGCACGGCGCGCAACGACGCCCCGCCCGACAACGGCATTTAATGCCCGCCCCATCAGGCGGGCGCCGAAGTCAAAAGGCAATCTTTTCCCACGCCGCGCCGCTGACACCACTGAGCCCGCTGTTCCACCTGCTCCGGTCACTCAGCGTCCTCGCCAATGCTGTGCAAACGCACGCGGTACTGCGCAAGGCCCTGTGCGGACCGGCAGGCGTCATTTCCGCACCACTGTTCCACCCACTCCCGTCCTTTTTCCCCAGGGCAGCCCTCGAATGGGCACAGGGAACCCTCGAGCGAATATTTGAACAGCAACCGGGTACAGACTCCAGTTAGGCGCGGCCTGGTGATGACGAACGCCGGGTCAACTCCACCAACTCCCGGCCATCCCCTGATAAGCCAGGCACGCCGCGCACTGTGGTCGACGGCGACCACCATGCTGGCCACTGTGCCGCCTACTCCGGTCCTTCTTCACCTGCCCCGCCCTCGAGTCAACCAGCGACGGGCAGCTGGACACGGACCGCGGCAGCAACACCCCTCGAAACTACTCTGGGACAAGCATAGGGACGGCCACGACATCCGCAGGAGCCGGGGCGCGCCATAAATCCCCCACCAGGGCCAAGGACGATGGCACGCCCGACGCCATACTCTCCAGTACACACCCCTGTGGCACGCATCACGCTTGTACTTGTAAACTGCTCCCCCTCCTTTCTCTCCTTGATCTATAAAAGGGGGAAGGGAGCGACGCGGGGAGAGGACGAAGAAAAACACACAACAGGGAGGACGAAGAAAAAACACACAACAGGGAGGACGAAGAAAAAACACACAACACGCACGACCGAGAAACAACAACAGACACTCGATCACTCTCGCGCTCGCTTTCAGGGACTTGGAGACCTCTTCTCCTCTCCCACCTTGCTTGTAGCCCCCCTCCGCAAGCACCCCGGTGCAAGATAGTACAGCGCCCCGAGCGCACTCTGCTGGACGTACGACCTCGCGGTCGGAACCAGGATAAACCCCCGCCTCATTGTGCTAGCTCTTGCATCAACCGTCAAGGGACGGGACACAGCGCATTCTGTGTGGCGCTGGGAATCGTCCGACCGATCCCGGCACCGACAGTGGTGCGCCAGGTAGGGGGCTGCGCTGTGACCAACCACAACCTATGAGTTCCCTTGACGGCAGGCCGCACTAAAGCCATGTCGCCACGATCCGCCCCGGGGTCCCCCGGCCCACTTCCGCGCGGGTACCGAATCATGTTCGGGAGCCTGGAGTTCGAAGCGACCGGTGAGGGCCTCCTCATGCGGCTCGCGTCCAGAGCACCCGGCATGATAGCTATTACCCCGGAACCGCCAATGCCGGCCCAGCTCAGGAGACGACGAAGACTGCGCGAGCTGCAGATTCGCGCGGATCGGCGCGTTGCCCCGCGCATCGTCCTCCCTGATTGGGACACACACCTGTGGCTCCAGTCCGCTGCCGCATTTCAGGGGGGCGCATCCCCGCCGGCGGCTCCCGCGGAGGGAGCACGCCGGGAAAATGTGGCAGGGTTGGCACCACTCCCGCTTGGAATGAGCAACGCGGCCGCAAGTTACTCTGCGGCAATCAGTGCCAGTCTGAGCGCGCCAGAGGATCTGGCAGGTCACCAGCCGGGTCCGACTCGCAGCCTCGGCACTTCCTCGCCCGATGGGTCCCAGCCCGAATCGGACGACGGGGAAGGTATGCGCGGTCAGGAGCACCCGGACCTGGACTACTCCGGGCTACGCGACCACGAGGGCCTTACCACCTTCCAGGCCATCGCGGACTTCTGCCTCACCTGCTCTGACGATTCCAGCGAAGGGGAATACGACCCCACGCGGGAATGTTTCGTCCTCGACGGCGAAGTGGAGTCCGTGGGAGAGGATGAAGAAATGCGCGACGGAGACAGACACGGCGAACCGCCACCAGCGCCCGCCGAGCTAGCGGGTGAAGCCGCACTCGCGCAGGCACAGCTCGCGCAGGTACAGGAGCTGGAAGCCAAGCTCCAACAGGAGCGCCAGCAGGTACAGGAACTGCGCACAGTTCTGGAAGCCTGGCAGCCCAAGCACGGCGAACGCGCGCGAGATGCCGGGCGAATCGCTCAAGCGCGCATCATGGGTGACGGCGACGACGTCGGCCCCGCCATGCCGCCACGAGCAAGCCAGAAGCTCGTCGCCGCAGCGACCCTGATTCGGGCCATGCCCGAACCATCAACACTAGAAGCGCGCAGCATGCGGCGCCAGGTGCAGGCCCTTGTCGAAGAAGCGGCCGTTCAACAAGCGGAAAGCTCCGCCTCCCGCATGCGCCACCAGGCCAGTTCGAGAGCCGGAGGAAGCAAGTGGGATAAGGAGCAATCCATCCACACCCCACCAAGGGGCGCATGGACGCCTCACCGTCCAACGAACGACGGAAGGGCGCTCATGACCGGCTACCGCGAAACGAGGAGGTCCGCGAAGGACCGGCTCGTGGACACGCGAGGCACCGCCGACGACGGCGACGCGCGCAACGTCCTGAACAAGAAGAGGCAGGACGCGGCGCCTCCCCGCAGTAGGCACCCCCGACGAGGGGGTCGCTACGACAGCGAGGAGGACAAAAGCCCGACGCCGGAACCTCCGGGAACCCCTGTGTTCAGCCGGAAGATCCGTTCGGCCGCCATCCCGCCGCGCTTTCGTCAGCCGACCACCATCACCAAGTATTCGGGCGAGACAAAACCCAAAACGTGGCTCAACGACTACCGCCTGGCTTGCCAGTTGGGCGGGGCCACCGACGACGCCATGATCATTCGCAACCTTCCGCTTCATCTCGCGGACTCGGCGCAGACATGGCTCGAGCACCTACCCACGAACCAGATCCACGACTGGACAACCTGGTCAGGACGTTCGTGGGTAACTTCCAGGGCACATACGTGCACCCCGGAAACTCCTGGGACCTGCGCGGGGGCCGGCAGGCGGCCGGCAAACCGCTGAGCGACTTCATCCGCCGCTTCTCCAAGCGCTGCACCGAGCTACCGAGTGTGGGCGACTCCGAAATCATCCACGCCTTCCTCAAAGGCACAACCTGTCGGGAGCTGGTGCGCGAGCTGGGGCGAAACCATCCCACCAGCGTCAACGCGTTGTTCGACATCGCTACCAACATCGCCTCCGGGGAGGAGGCTGTCGGGGCGATCTTCGACGGCAAGGCAAAAGGGAAGCGTGCGGAGGAGCTGCCCGCGGAGGGTAGCAAGTCCAAGGGGAAGGCCAAAAAGCAGAGGCGGGGAGGCAAGGGCAGGAAGCCTCGCCAGGCCGCGCAGCAGCAGCAGCAGCAAGGCGAGGACTCCGACGATGCCCTCGTGGTCGAGCGAGGCCGTAAAGGCCCTCGAGGCCCCCCTCAAGGGGGAGGCCTGTTCGACGAAATGTTGAAAAAGCCGTGCCCGTACCATAAGGGCCCTGTCACCCACACCCTCGAATAGTGTGGGATGATCAAGGGTTACTTTAGGCGCACCTCCGCGAAGGAGGATGGCCCGAAGAGGGATATGGGTGATGGCGGCAACGACGAGTTCCCCCATGTGGAGAATGTCTTCTTCATCGTGGGGGGGGCCCACGGCGAACGCGACGTCCCGAGAGCAAAGGCGTGAACGTCGAGAGGTCTTCTCTGTTCACCCCGCGACGCCGACCTACCTCACCTGGTCGGACGAGACCATCTCCTTCGGCCGCGAGGACCATCCGGACTATGTCCCAAACCCGGGGCGATACCCGCTTGGCGTCGATCCCATCATCGACAACACGCGATTCTCCAAGGTGCTGATGGACGGGGCATCAGCCTCAACATCCTGTACGTCCACACCTTAGAGCTCATGGGCATCGGCACAAACCAGCTGAGGCCAAGCAGGGCACCGTTCCACGGCATCGCGCCGGGAAAACGCGTCCAACCCCTCGGGCAGATCGACCTGCCCGTTTGCTTCGGCACTCCCGACAACTTTCGAATGGAGACCCTCACCTTCGAGGTAGTGGGATTCCCAGGAGCGGACCACGCCATCCTCGGGCGTCCGTGCTACGCCAAGTTCATGGTAGTCCCCAACTACGCCTACCTCAAGATGAAGATGCCGGGGCCAAAGGGCGTCATCACCGTGGGATCGTCGTACGAGCATGCTTACGCATGTGACGTCGAGTGCGTCGAGGGCGCGGAAGCGCTCGCCTACAGCGAGACCCTGGTGGCGGACCTGGAGAAGATGGCGAACGAGGCCGTCGACTCTGCCAAAAGGCACGCAGGCACCTTCGAGGCCGCGGAGCACACCAAGGCGGTGCCCCTCGACCCCTGTGCCCCCGAAGGCAAGGCGTTGAGGGTCAGCACCACCCTCGACCTCAAATAGGAAGCAGTGCTCGTCGACTTCCTCCGCGCCAACGCTGACATCTTCGCGTGGAGACCCTCGGACATGCGGGGGATTCCGAGGGAGGTCGCCGAGCACAACCTCGACATCCAGCCTCACTCCAAGCCAGTGGTACAACAACCGCGATGGTTCGACGAGGAAAAGCGCCGTGCCATCGGGGAGGAGGTGCATAAGCTCCTACAAGCTGGATTCATCAAAGAGGTATTTCACCCGACCTGGCTTGCTAATCCTGTTCTAGTTAAAAAGAAAAACGGAAAATGGCGCATGTGCGTAGATTATACCGGTTTAAACAAAGCATGCCCCAAGGTTCCATTTCCCTTGCCTAGAATAGATCAGATAGTAGACTCCACCGCTGGGTGTGAATTGCTATGTTTTCTTGATGCTTATTCCGATTATCATCAAATTAAGATGAAAGAGTCCGACCAGCTCGCGACTTCTTTTATCACCCCGTTTGGTATGTTTTGCTACGTCACTATGCCGTTCGGCCTCCGAAACGCTGGAGCTACATACCAGCGATGTATGCAACACGTTTTTGGAAGCCACATCGGGCGGACCGTTGAGGCATATGTTGACGATATCGTTGTAAAAATCAGAAAGGCGGACGATCTGGTCAACGATTTGCAAATCACATTCAGTTGCCTCCGGGCGAACGGGGTAAAATTGAATCCGGAAAAGTGCGTGTTTGGGGTGCCGCGAGGCATGCTATTGGGTTTCATCGTCTCCCAACGGGGCATCGAACCCAACCCCGAAAAAGTCTCGGCCCTGGAACGAATGGGGCCAATTCGGGATCTCAAGGGGGTACAGAGGGTACTGGGCTGCCTCGCAGCTCTCAGCCGTTTCATCTCTCGACTTCGTGAAAAGGGCTTACCTTTGTACCGGCTCCTAAAAAAGCACGAACGCTTTTCATGGACCCCCGAAGCCCAAAAAGCCCTCGACGGGCTAAAAGCGTCGCTCGCACGCGCACCGATCCTCACGCCGCCGCAGAACGGCGAGCCCCTCTACCTATATGTGGCTGCGACAACGCAAGTTGTCAGCGCCGTCATTGTCGTAGAGAGGACAGAGGAGGGCCACGCTCTGCCGGTCCAGAGGCCGGTATACTATGTCAACGAGGTGCTGACCGAAACCAAGATGCGGTATCCACAGATCCAGAAGCTAATCTACGCTGTAGTGCTCGCGCGGCGAAAGCTGCGACACTACTTCGAGGCCCACCCGGTCACCGTGATCTCATCTTTTCCTTTGGGGGAGATAGTCCGCAACCCGGACGTCTCGGGTAGAATAGCGAAGTGGTCTATGGAGCTCGTAGGGGAGACTCTCTCCTACGCACCGCGAAGAGCGATAAAATCGCAAACCTTAGCGGACTTCTTCGCTGAGTGGACCGACGTCCAACTTCCACCGCCGCAGATCCAAGCCGAATGCTGGACCATGTACTTCGATGAGTCGGTGATGAAAACCGGGGCAGGCGCGGGCCTCCTCTTCGTCTCACCCCTCGGAGAACATATCCGGTACGTGGTTCGCTTGCACTGCCCAGCGTCGAACAACATGGCGGAATACGAAGCCCTCCTCGCCGGGCTCCGCATCGCCATCAACCTTGGCGTCAAACGCCTCGACGTCCGGGGAGATTCTCAGTTGGTCATCGACCAAGTGATGAAGAACGCAAGATGCCGCAACGAAAAGATGGAGGCGTATTGCAACGAGGTTCGCCGTCTCAAGGACAAATTCTATGGCCTCGAGCTGAACCATATCGTGCACAAATACAACGAGGAAGCGGACCAGCTGGCCAAGATTGCGTCAGAGCGAATCACCGTTCCTCCGAACGTCTTCGCCCGCGACCTCGACCGACCCTCCGTCAACTTTGAACCGAAAGTCGGAGCCCCCGGGACGCCCTCGGGGGCTGCGGAGGTCGAGCCCATGGAAGAGGACCCCTCGAAAGAGAGGTTCGAGGCCCTCGACGCTGAAATTTCTTCAGCCGAGGCCATGGAGGTCGACGTGGACGCGCAACCGCCGGACTGGCGCAATCCGTACCTCGCGTGGATCGACCGCGGGGAGCTGCCCTCGGACCAAACCGAGGGGCGCCGCATCGCCAGAAGGGCCAAGACCTTTGTCTCGGTCGGCGGCGAGTTGTACAAGCGCAGTGCCTCGGGGATCGTGCAGCGATGCATCCCCATCCCCGAGGGAAGGCAGTTGATCCGCGACATCCACGCCGGGGTATGCGGGCACCACGCGGCGCCGCGCACCCTCGTGGGTAACGCATTTCAGCAAGGCTTTTACTGGCCTACCGTCGTATCCGACGCGAACGAAGTCGTGCGCACCTGCGAAGGGTGCCAATTCTACGCACGAAAGACACATCTCCCGGCGCATGCTCTGCAGACCATCCCTGTAACATGGCCTTTCGCGGTCTGGGGGTTGGATCTCGTGGGGCCTTTCCGCCCAGCGCCCGGGGGCTTCACACACTTGTTGGTGGTCATCGACAAGTTCTCGAAGTGGATCGAGGTCCGGGCAATCACCAGCATCAGATCTGAGCAGGCCGTGTTGTTCTTCACTGACATCATCCACCGATTCGGGGTACCCAACTCGATCATCACCGACAACGGCACCCAGTTCACCAGCAAGAAGTTCTTGGAGTTCTGCGACAACCACCACATTCGTGTGGATTGGTCGGCTGTAGCACATCCACAAACAAACGGCCAAGTAGAACATGCCAACAGCATGATACTACAAGGCCTGAAGCCAAGAATCTTCAACAAGCTGAACAAGTTTGGCCGGAAATGGGTCGCTGAGCTGCCATCGGTGGTCTGGAGTCTCAGGACAACCCCAAGCAGGGCCACCGGCTTCAGCCCGTTCTTACTCGTCTACGGCGCCGAAGCCGTCCTCCCAACGGACTTGGAGTACGGGTCTCCGAGGCTCAAGGCCTACCAGGAAGACCAAAACCAGCGGAATCGCGAGAATTCGCTGGACCAGGTGGATGAGGCTCGCGATATAGCGCTGCTTCACTCAGCACGCTACCAACAATCGCTCCGGCGATACCAAGCTCAGAAGGTGCGGCGTCGAGACCTCCACGAAGGGGACCGGGTGCTGAGACTACGCCAGGACAATCGTGGGCGCCACAAGCTCACTCCGCCATGGGAAGTACCATTCATCATCGCCAAGGTCCTCAAGCCTGGCACCTACAAGCTGGCGAACGAGAAGGGCGAGGTCTTCACCAACGCCTGGAACATCCAACAGCTACCTCGCTTCTATCCTTAAAACTCTCAGTATTTCTTGTAAATACTTCATGTTCTTAGTCAACAACGATAAAAAGTTTGCGAAAAACATGGAAACATTGTTACTAACAACATAAACTAGGGGGACTTGGTTCTATTTTCAATAAAGCCAAGCCCCCCTCGGGGGCTGCAGAGGGGTTTACCCCCCCCCCCCCTAATCGCCCCGATTTTTCGAAAATTGTGCTAAAACTCGAGGCGTTTGGAAAGATGCGGGACGCGAGCTAACTAAAGCTAGAGCCGGCTGAGTCGTGAGATCGCCTGCGCCCACGAAGGGATACGGCATCTCCCTCTCCACTCCATGCCTTAATTACTCGCGGATTCGAAATACCCGGCCGAAATCTCTCCAAGCCAAGAGCAGCGCAATAGAACGATTAAACAGGTTGCCAAGCCTTTCCTCCTTAAATCCAGAAAGGTAAAAGCAAGGCACGAGTCTACTGCGGCTAAGAGTCGGCAGAGTCGTGGGACCGCCCACGCCCTCGAAAGGTTATGACATCCCCCTCGCCACTCGACGCCAAAGTTACTGGTGTTCCCCTGCCGAAACCGATCTCGAGTTAAGAAGAAGGCACGGCACGCTAAACAAACGAAACTTCGGTTGCAAAATCTTAACTAAATCCAAACGTCCTTATTTATCACACTGCTAACCGCAAAAATACGGGACCAAACTCCCGGAACCATTGCAGGAACTCACGAAGACGGACTCAGCATCCCAGAGATCGTGAGAAGGGTCTGCTTTTCCTCTAATCGAAACCCAGAAAGCGTTGTCAGTCCTTTCCCCTCTATTATCAAGGAAGAATGAAAGCAAGGCGTGAGTTACTACAGAGGACGGTTGGCAGGGCCGTGGGACTGCTTACGCCCTCGAAAGGCCACGGCATCCCCCCCCCCCCCCCCCCGTCGCGCAACGCTCAAGTGACTCACGAAAACGAACTCCTTGGCAAAGGTCGTTCCTAAATCATGAGAAAAGGCACAATTTCGCACGAAAACTTTCAACGCAAATACAAGATCGTGCCAACCCACGGAAGGGTTAGACACAAACAGGATTCGTTCCTTACATGCCGCGAATGGCAAGATCACGATGAAAAATTACACTCGGCCATAGGCCGTTTTAAAGATACAAAGACCGGAGCCACCCTAACGGGGTTCTCGTGCTACTTCGGTTAGCCGGCCAGCACACTATCGCGAGAACCAGTCTCCACAACTTTCTCGTCGATTTTCTTCTGGCACCCAGCTAACCGAAGAACCAGATGGTCGGGCGGCTGCGGAACGAAGGACGCTGGACCACTTGACCGCCGAACAGGGCCCGGCTTCGCGCCCTGCCGTCGATGAGTGCCCCCGCAAGGATGATGGCCGGCAAGCGTCGTCTGCTAGTTTCCTAGCAAACAGAGCGCCCGCCGCAACGTCCTTGCTGCGCCTCGCCTCCGGCAAGGTCACCGCCTCCCCGATGAGGAGCGCGATGCCCTGCTCCTTTCCCGCAGCATGCCCACCACCTCTCGTCGACTTTCTTCTAGCATCAATGGCGCGCGCCAGGGACGAGACCCCGGACCGCTTTACTCCCACTCTCAAACCCATCGGGAGGATGAAGTTTGCGACTCCGCATACCCAACAAGCCACACAAAGAACCGAGCGGTGATCCTCTCCCCCGCCTGGACGACCGCCTTTATAGGCGCCCAGGGGTCGCGACTGTTGCTCCCGTGAGCGGGTAATCGCGAGATTCGCGTACAGATGCAAGCCACCAGCCGCCTCATGTGGGCAACCTTGATCGCCTCCTTGACTCAGCCCGCCCACGGTACGGTTCTCACGCCCAACAGACCACGGGTGAATCAGCCGCAAACCAGGCGAGCAGGCCGGGTCAAAGGTAGCCACTCAAAGGCACCAAAGCAGGGAAACCACGTTTATCCAGCGGACGGCAAGGCGAATCGGCGCGCCAGACGGCCGGATCGTCGCGTCACCTCAGATCCTGCCCGTAAATGGCGCACAAGGCGCGCCCGTTCGACCGCACCATCAGCAGCGGCCCGACCGCCCGGTCCGGGGAACGCACGCGAAGTGCGGCCGTGGACTGAGGCCACCGACGCGTGGGCCAGGTGCGCGCGGCGCATCAATGGCAACCGGGGGCCCCTCTCCTTTTTCCCAAGGAACGGCACGCGCAAACCGCAGCATTTACTGCGGCGCGGTAAAACGAAACGGCGCAGCAGCGGCGCCTGACCGCCCGTCGCCTCGCTTCTCCCCGGCACATGCCAACTCCGCCTAAAAAGGCGCGCCCACTACGCCCATCTCGTCCGCTCCGCACCACGACGACCACGACCACGCCCGCCAGCAGTCGTGCGCGGGCCTAAAAATCAAAACGACCCAACCGCTGCATTCCTTACAAGGTAAGGCAACGGCGCCCCTCCGCCCCGAGGCGCGAGGTAGTACTAATCAGGGGGCCGAAGCCCAAGCCTCGAAAAAGCTCGATGGGCACCCCAGATTAAGCGACGCGAAGGCTGCCGGTCACATTCGACCAATCCTCGAGCCCGCGGCTCGAGGATGACCCGCACCTTTCGCGAGGCCCCACTGATCAGGAGTACGAAGCCTGGCCCGTGAAAGGGTTCGACAGGCGCTCCGGATCGATAGAGTCAGGGACGATTCGGGCGTGTTCAACGGACTTTACCCCGAACGCGAAGTTTGGGGACACCCCTGTTGTGTTCAAGGCCGGACAAAGGCAGCTAGTAGGGGGATCCCAACGAGGGAGAGCTTTCGCGCCCTCGGACCCTGTCGAAAGGGACCGAGCCCCACCTAGCAAACCTTTACAAGTGCTACATGGACGCGTCTCCGGACCACGAGCCGACCCCTAGCGAACGGGGCACGGGCGTCCACTTGAATTACCCGCTAACAGCTCACTGAGGCATCCGTGTACGCTGCCCGATTGGAGGGCTGCACAAATGTCGTCACCCCTCTCCCCCCGCGAAAGGGAAGCGAGGGTCGCAACTCTAAGACAAGAAGCCTACCCGACCGACCCCACTTGGACCAGGGGCTCGGGGGCTCCTTGCAACGTACCTCCCTCCTCTTATGTGCAAAATGCGTCGAAACCGTGCAGGGTCCACCCCCCGAATCCCGAACAGCTCGACGTCATCCCCACAATCCACCACGAAGGGGGAACGGCTAGCACAACCGTCAGGAATCAAAGCCCTTGCACGAGTGAACTCACTCCTCCAAGGGCTCGGGGGCTACACCCGCGGGTGCGCTCGCGCGCCCCCGCGGAAGAACGTGCATAATCGAGAAGGAGTAACCCCCACGGAAGGCCTGGGAACGACCCTGCAAAACCGTCAGCCTCTGCCCGACTAACCATCAGTCCGCCAGAGGCTCGGGGGCTACTGTCGGGGACAAACCCAGGGGGTCCCCTAATCATCGGGGTAATCATCCTCAAAAAACGTTAGCCGTGAAAGACCAAATCACCGGCAGCCAGGAAGGGCCACCAGGGCAACGCGGCCCAACACAACTCACGGCCCGAAACAGCCGCCCGGGCTCGCCTAACAAAGGGACCCAGGTAGCGACCTCCACCTCTGCCTCACTCGAGGGTCGCGTGCTCCCTCGAGCGGGCGAACCGACTCCGCCTCGCTCGAGGGCACCCCTCTACTCAGCACGGCGCGCAACGACGCCCCACCCGACAACGGCATTTAATGCCCGCCCCATCAGGCGGGCGCCGAAGTCAAAAGGCAATCTTTCCCCACGCCGCGCTGCTGACACCACTGAGCCCGCTATTCCACCTGCCCCGGTCACTCAGCGTCATCGCCAGCGCTGTGCAAACGCACGCGGTACTGCACAAGGCCCTGTGCGGACAGGCAGGCGTCATTCCGCACCACTGTTCCACCCACTCCCGTCCTTTTTCCCCAGGGCAGCCCTCGAATGGGCACAGGGAACCCTCGAGCGAATATTTGAACAGCAACCGGGTACAGACTCCAGTCAGGCGCGGCCTGGTGATGACGAACGCCGGGTCAAATCCACCAACTCCCGGCCATCCCCTGGTAAGCCAGGCACGCCGCGCACTGTGGTCGACGGCGACCACCATGCTGGCCACTGTGCCGCCTACTCCGGTCCTTCTTCACCTGCCCCGCCCTCGAGTCAACCAGCGACGGGCAGCTGGACACGGACCGCGGCAGCAACACCCCTCGAAACTACTCTGGGACAAGCACAGGGACAGCCACGACATCCGCAGGAGCCGGGGCGCGCCATAAATCCCCCACCAGGGCCAAGGACGATGGCACGCCCGACGCCATACTCTCCAGTACACACCCCTGTGGCACGCATCACGCTTGTACTTGTAAACTCCTCCCCCTCCTTTCTCTCCTTGATCTATAAAAGGGGGAAGGGAGCGATGCGGGGAGAGGACGAAGAAAAACACACAACAGGGAGGACGAAGAAAAACACACAACACGCACGACCGAGAAACAACAACAGACACTCGATCACTCCCGCGCTCGCTTTCAGGGACTTGGAGACGTCTTCTCCTCTCCCACCGTGCTTGTAGCCCCCCTCTGCAAGCACCCCGGTGCAAGATAGTACAGCGCCCCGAGCGCACTCTGCTGGACGTACGACCTCGCGGTCGGAACCAGGATAAACCCCCGCCTCATTGTGCTAGCTCTTGCATCAACCATCAAGGGACGGGACACAGCGCATTCTGTGTGGCACTGGGAATCGTCCGACCGATCCCGGCACCGACACTAACAGTTCATGATCATCATCGTAATTAATAGTTCTACCTTATTTAGAGTGATAGCCTAAACAGAGAATGCTTAGTAAGCTCTCTTCCCTCCACTCAAATTACCTCATCATGTTGAAAATTTTTAGGTGAGGTAAAGCTAATGAGATGGAAATTAAATATGGATCATTGTGTACATTGAAGGGAAGGAATATGATTGATGCTTTGTTTTTTTATCTCTTGATGAAATGATAAGCATATCATCATACCTTTAGGCCTGGAATTTTTCCCATTTGCTAGAGTTTCCCCAGAAGGGTGAAATACGAGCCCCCATTTCGATTCCAAGGTCATATGGAGATAGGGGAGGAGATGAGGGACTTATTTTGGAGGTTATTGATATAGTTTGGGGTTCAAAGGAGGGTCACAGACTATCATTGAGGAGTTCTGAAGATGAGATGCACGTATGACCGAAGCGGCCCATAATATCGGTGGAGGAGAGGAACGATGGCTTGGGGAAGGTGGAGAAGGTCATAGAGTTGCTCAACAACATGTATGCCTTAGTGAGAGATATTATGTCCTCAATGGTGTCATCTCCCTCATCTACAGCATGTGCAGCGCTCGCCATCATGGCGCAACTGGCCAGGCATGGTGGCACCAAGCATCGCGGCAAAGAAGCTCGTGACGGTGCTGGAATCTGGTTAACCTAGAATGGTTCATAGTGAGGGGTCAGTTGTTCATGGACAGCGAAGATAGAGGAGATCAACCTTTGTGGGCACATCCGTGGCCACACGATGGCTCATGGACAAAATAAGCCCTCATGGAGTTTCTCAACCACAACGAGAGCCTACTCAAGGTTTAGCGTGATTGGAAAGACGACCTTGGAGATTAGCGCCGAGGAGGGCCATGACAATGGTGATGACACACTTCATTGGTGGCCACGCCTATAATATACTGTGACCTCACCCACAAGGTGCTTAATAAAATGTGCGCTAGAGAGAGAGAGGGATAGAGATAGAGAAAGAGATCAAAAGGAGGTCTCTAGTTAGCATGCCATGCCAACACTATGTGTATTTGTGGAAGAAAATGTACTTGGATGATACAAATTACAATTTTATGGACCTAAAAATGCATTTTCGGAGTTTGTGGACCTAAGTGACACAAATTACAAGCTTATAGACCTAGCAATGCACCTTCGAAGTTTTTGGGGCTATTTTTTCATAGTTTGTGGGCAAAAGTTTTCATAGTTTGTGGACCTAAATGACACAAATTATAAGTTTATGGAACCAAAAATGCAATTTGAGAATTTGTGGACCTAATTGACAACCCCTTACAAATTGATGGACCTCGTGCATTTTACTCTAAAAATAGATAATGTTTTAATCCTCGTGTTGGCACACGCTTAACCATCCAAATGTTGAGCTGGTGTGTCACAAGTATTATGCGCCGTTTTGAATTTCTTGAAAAGTTACAAGTATATTTTTAGAGGGGTTTTCACAATTCCACCAAAAAACTACGTACCGGAAGTATAGACCATCAAAATAAAATTTTGGTAGGGCAACTATTTTTCTTACCTAATTTTCTTAGAACTTTTACAGCTAATATTCTACCTGTTTCTCCCAACTGTTGCTTATTACCAATTTTTCCAACTGTTTCCCGTACCTAGTTTTTCTAAATAACCAACTAGTTTTTCATCCTATTTAAAATAACCCACTAGTTTTGTACGTACCTACTTTCAGTTGTTTTTTCTACTTACTTTTCCAACTAATTTTTTTGCTAGTAACGGCACGTACGTGGAAGCTGGTTAATTATTAGCTCTGAAGAATTCGATTTCCTTTCTTGGAAGTTTCTTTTTTGGTGAAAAAGGAAGTACAACTTCTATTTCTTTTATATACTGGAAAGGAAGTACAACTTCTATTTCTTTTATATACTGGAACTTCACATTCCCTGTAGACACTGCTGGAGAAACCCCTATCTGCACCGGTTGGGAACCCCCTTTACCACCGGTTCTCACCCGGTGTGCCGCTTCCGGTGCTAAAGGGTATGGCCCCGAGCTTCGGTTTAAACACCCGGTGCTAAAGATCACCTTTGGCACCGGATGTAAACACCAACTGGTGCTAAAGATCACCTTTAGCACCGGTTGATGTTTACAACCGGTGCTAAATGGGGCGGCCGCTGCTGGCCACGGCCGGCTGCAGCCCGGCCGCCGTTGGGGGCGGCCGGCGAAGTGCTCGTGGAGTCTATATTTGTTCTAATTTGTGGGTTTGCCTACATATTTCTTGTAATATGAACGTCATATAATCAAAATAAAATATATATATTACAACATAATATATGAAACTAAATGATATATATTACAACTTAAGTTATGAAATAAAAAGACAAATTAGTGTCTAATAATAACTAACTTTATATTACAACTTAAGATATCCGACCGGAGAAGTGACTTGAGTTTTCCGGATATCCCATGAGTCGTCATGATGAAATTCTCCTCAGAGATTTACGATCTCGTCCCAAAGAAATCCGATGAGTTTCTATACAACATGAACACACAGCTCCAAGTGTTCATGCTGGCTCGGACGAGGGGAGGAAGAAGCAGCTATATACAAGCTAATTAGCACCAGTTGGTGACTGCAACCGGTGTTGTTGATTTCAAAAAACATCAGCACCGGTTGCATCCACCAACCGGTGCTAAATGCAGAGACATTAGTGCTAATAGGCCTCGTTGGAACCATTAGCATCGGGTGGTGGCTGCACCTGGTGCTAACGGGGAATCTTTAACACCGGGTCTTGCCACGACCTGATGCTAAAGAGCCCAAACCTGCCACGTCTGCGCACTACCGGCCTCCTAGCCGTTGGACCCGGTGCTAATGCACCTTTTAGCACCGGGTCATGCGGGTGCCGCGTCATTTAGGGTGGGCGGACGATGGTTTCTCCAGTAGTGAGATAAGCCAGCGTGTAGTTCTTGCTGATTCCCGAGCCGGACGTTCAAAAATGTAGTGACGTGCTGGAGATCAACTTGGGACCAAATGGAACAATTTGAGAGAGGGCCTAGCTCAAGGGCAACTAAATTCATGAAGCTTGTATATGGTGAAATCTTGTTAATTAATTACCTTAGCCTGAAGGAATTCGATCGAGTGACGGTGCCCTCAGTCAGCTGAACGTGGGTCCGCCTGGATATTGTATCCGGACGAATGGAATCCTCGTGCTCTCAAAAAAAATGTGTGAAAAAGACCGCGTCTTGACTGTACATGGACTAAGCTAGGTGTGGCGCCAAAGAGGATGACTATTGACTAGGCATGTTGTCTCAGTCCATCATCTTGCATGGTAGAAATCTGGGTCTGGGTATGCTTGATCACTTGATGTCGCCTGGCGCCACTTGAGTAGCTAGGAAAAACTCCGTAGTACAAGTAGCCATAGGTTATTCCGGTGCTGGCGAACTTACATATGGAATCGACTTTGGTGGCTTGACTACCTGATATCCCAAACGAACTTACTTGGAACCACGTAGACATAGACGTACTTGTAGTCTTCTATCATGTCTCAATCTTCATCTTTAAGTACATATATAATAACGGGAGCTAGAGCATGAAAATTCAAAAAAAAAGACTTAAAAGCGTATGTGTGCCGCTACGAGTTGCATCATGTGTGCACAGTTGCATTTACGGGGTGCAGTGTGGCTTCCATGGGGGAAAGTTAGAACCCCATATGCGAATGGAGACATTGGCAGAGAAGTTGCAGTGTGGCTTCCATGTGGCTTCCATGGGGGAAAGTTAGAACCCCATACACAAGGAAAGAGATGAGGGCGGCTCAGCCGGAGACCCAAAATCGTCATCGCCGGTGACACATGCTGAAGAAATATTATTTTGCATTGGTGCGTTAAACCATATCCAGATAGGGCTAATCGAAATGTGATCCTGATGGGGCACATTGACTTGGTCGAGATGTGTCAAGCCAAGGTGGGCTCACCTGGTTAGTGTTGATTTGGTCGTTGCTGTTCGCTGGGTCAGCATGAGCACCACATGGGAGAGTGGGTCCAACTTTTCAGTCAGTGGGCACCACAAGTCACATGTAGGAACCTGCCAGTGTGGCTGTCATATCAACTTGGTCCCCCCATGAGCCAAAAACTCTGGCTCACTCAGAGCCCATGATCATGCCCACGCAATGGACACAGTGCAAGCGGTATAAAATAGATCTAATAGCTATTATCAATTATGATTAATAGTTCATCAACCCGTGCACCAGCACGGACGCTGCTGCTTTGCAGTTATATTTTCTCACTATAAGCTATAATTTAGAATGTAATAATTAAAGTACGGGAACCATGAAAAATAGCCTCCAATTACTATCACCTTATACCATGGCCTGTGGTGTCGAACAAAATCCTTGCCATGCATCCTACCGTCTCCTAAGAAATTGGATATATGTAATGTGGTGCACTTGAATTTCGTCACACTACAATAGATTAGTTTGGACGACGTGTGTAGTCGTGCAGAGGAGGAAAAGTGGTGGGATATTTAATATCAGGCAGGGGTTAAGGGCCTGTTCGGCGTAGCTCCAACTCCAAACTGCAGTCCAGATTTACATTTTATATGCTAAATTAATATACTTTAAATATTAGTATTTAGTATAAGCTATAAACAAAATGATTCATCTAAGTACCTTATATGTAATCCCAGCTCCAACTTCAGAATTTCTTGAAGCACCTCATACCCAGCAAGAACTCCACGGATTTTCTGAAGTTGAAGCTGTGTCAAACAGGGCTTAAATAAGGGTGTGGATTGGTTTGTTTGGAGGAGGTGACGGATTTTTTTTTTTGAGATTTTGTAGTATTTTTTTAATAATATAAGATGAAGATAGACGGCGTCCTTGAAACTTTTTTCTAATTTAAAATATTATATGGGGATAAAATATTTAAAAAAACAGCGTACAAATTATTAGTTAGGCTCGATGAATCTTAGACTATTAGAAAAGCAGCGTACACATTATTTCACGTTAGGATATTAGAATCTCTAGTAATTGCATTGGTGGGTAATTTAAATATAAATATAGGGTGTTATTTTAGGCTATCTTTTATAATGGCATAGGTGGGTAATTTTTTAAAGAGAGCATATCTAACGGTTATGGTTATTACAATATATGATCGGATGGCTAGATGTTTCTGATTTTTATGAGAATTTTTAGGATTTATCTTTTTTTCTAGCGCGTTTCGTGAGGATTAATCTAGAGACTCCAAAAGGAGCCTCCAATTATAGTAATAGTAAGATAAGATAGTTTATTGAATATATGGTCACATTTTTTTATTTGTATTTGAGAATTTCTAGGATTAGTTTTGCTCTAGCATGTCTCATATAAGGAATAGCGTGAAGGCCAATTAGTAATAGTAAGAGGAAATATGTTCTACTGCTAAACAATAATGCATCCATTTCCATGTTTCATTAAGTGTTAAGAATTTATTTGAATAAAAAAAGCTGTGGGCCATGGACATACGGGGTAAGGGCAAGTACAACAGTGCAGACAGCTGCTGTCTTTTTGGCACAAACAGACAGCTTAACAGACAGCTTGTACAATGGGTTGTCTATTTGGCTGTCTGTATGGTAATTAATTCATCATCTGACACAAAAACTACTGATGATCTCCTACATCAGATGATACAAAATACATCAAATATGTGACTGCCAAGTGGGACCCACGCCCCCAGCCTTATCTTCTCTCCACCCCGTCGCCCACCATCCACCGGTCCACCGAGCACGCTCTTCCCCCCTCCCCCCTCTCTCTCCCTCACTCTCTCCGGCGAGGGGCGGCTTCCCCGGTGCGGCGGCGGGCGCGGCTGCGCGGGCCGCACCCTGGCGGCCCCCGCGGCGGGCCTCCCGCGCGCGGCCGGCGAGGCCCCGCAGCGGGGCTGCGGCGCGCGGTGGACGGCAAGGGGCGTCGGCCCCGGCGCGGCGGCGGGCAGGGCTGCGGACGGTGGTCCCGGCGCGGCGGGGCTGCGGACGGTGGCCCCCGCGCGGCGGCGGGCGGGGCTGCAGCGGCCGACGGCGAGGAGGAGGCCGACCGCTGGAGGTAAGCTTCGAGCTCTTCTGCTCCCTCTACCGGCGAGGCAACTGCCCAGCACGGCCGGCGGCCCCGCGGCGGACGTTCGGCCGGCGCGGTGGATCACGGCCGTCGCGGTGGATCTCGGCGCGGTGGAGCTCGATTTGGCGCGAACCGGGGGCGGCAAGCAATCTTCCCGCGCGCACAAGGGATCTCCACCGCCATCGTCTCCCCGCAGTGGCTGCTACAACACGTACGAGGTCGTTACTTGGTCCTTGGAGCACGAGCTCCGCTCGTAGACGAGCGAGGCGACGACCCGGCCTCGGCGACGCGCACGCGCGGGGGGTGGGGGGGTTCTGCGAAATTTTCTTGCATGGCGACAGGTCTCGCCGACCCGTTGTACTTGCCCTAAGCTCACTTTTGTGCACCGGTTTCACAGATCATCATTGCTATTTACTCCTGTCTAAAAAGAATGTCATTACGGGATTCACATTTTGTCCCCATAAATATCGCAATCTTAGGATTAAAGATCACCATGTAGGGTGCACCGTAAGGTCATTCTCGATGGAAATTTTTTATGTTTACGTTTCTAAGAATGTCACATAGACAAAATTACATTTATTGAAATAGCTTCTCTCAATGAAAAGTTTCATTGTTTGTTGTTTCCAAGGCTACACACAAGATACAGCTATCTTGGAAACAGTGTACACCGGGTTTCATCGCCATGAAACTCGTTCCATCTCTTTCTTCATCAATTCTTTGCCACATCATCAAAAATGTTGCTATGCCATTGTATTAATTGAGGATAGAACTCCCACTGAGAATGGCCTAAGGCAGTCTCATAGTGGAGGTTTCATGGGAGTTTTATGGTATTAAATATGCTGATGTGACAGAGAAGAGAGAAGGAATATTTGTGAAAGAAATTTCATCATCATGAAACTCTTTTGGCGCGTGCTATATGTAACCGTGCAATAAACTGCACACTGAGACTGGCCAATAAAACAAATTCATGTAGATGCAATTAAATAGGAACGAAAATGTGCTACATGATCTGGCGCATTTATCACGTGTATGCGTGATTAATTGGAAATAGATTCTACTCCTAAAATGACATTTATTATGTGTATCGCGGCAATAAACTCAACCAACTATAGAACATGCGTATTTTTCATGGATTTACAGTACGTATGTATAAAATATCTCCAGAAAGAGTACCATCACTGGTTATATCTACTAGTAATGATATTATCTCTGAAGGGTTAAAATTTGCTTCTCGTAAGTTGTAAGGAAAAACACTTGATGCGGAAATTTTATGCTAAGATCGGTTCAGCACAAATTTGCCTTCTAATCACTTTTATAGACAAACTTCATCCATTCTTGATCTTACAGAAACGTACCATAGGGTGTCAATTATGGAATATTTTCTCTCCTCTCTTCCTTCATCTTTTAATATTCTCCTGTGATGAGAGAATAAATACTTTAATATGTGTCTACACAAACATAAGATAATCTTTTAAAGTGCTATAATCTCATTACAAGCACTATCTTTAATTATATGTATATGTGTCATGTATGTTGCCTATATATAGCCTTCATCCGGGACTAAAGACCCTTTAGTCCCGGTTGGAGTCACCAACTGAGACTACTAAAGGTTGGGACCCTTTAGTCACGGTCGGAGGCTCCAACCGGGACTAAAGGGTGTTGGAGCCTTCATCAGAGACTAAAGGTATTAGTCTCGGGCCCAAATCTACCCGGGACAAATATAGGTGGCTGGAAGGACGGTCCAGTGGGACGCTACCCACCAGGGTTCAAATTCTGGTGCCCGCACCTTTTCCTGGGATTTTCCCAAGGATTTACCGGCGTTATGTGTTAAATGGTAAGCGGCGTTTCCGTCGACAACGAGGCGCCAATTAGAGCTGGACAAAAAACTCGTGACTCGGTAGCTCGCTCGACTCGGCTCATTAGTGGCTCGGCTCGGCTCATTTTAATTTTTTCACGAGCTGAGCCAAGATTTTAGCTCGGTATGTTAATGAGAGCTAGCTCGTGAGCCGCTCGCGAGCTATTACAAGCTGGCTCATGAGCCAATCCAGCCATCTCGAGCTAGAAAATGAACCGAGCCGAGCAGGTTCTCCAGCTCGCTTTGTTAACGAGCCGAGCCGAGCCAGCCAAGCCAGCTCGATATCCAACCCTAGCGCCAATGGTGGCTTCGAGAATCTTCAGATTTGTCGGGTGCTCAGTCCTTCGGAGGTGCTCATAGAGATAGGGTTTGCATACGTGTATTAATAGGGGTGAGTGTGCGTGCGTGTGTGAGCGTCTACGTTGTACTGTGTAATTTAAAAAAAGAGATGGAAGGTCATTTCTCTACTAGTACATTCTACACAACTATTATTGGTTCACTGTTGCGCTACATTTAGTAACTATTGAGGATGTTACCAACCCTCCACTAAAGATTCCAATTAGTACTAGTTATTTGATTTGGTGCCAAAAGTTAGAACCTTTAGATCCAAATTCGTTGTATCATGTGGAAAATCCTCTTCGGTACTTGTTTCCTGCCCCGCAATAATATTGAGTACTCCGGCCGTGGTTTGCGATGACCAAAAGAGTGCCCATGTGTTAGGGAATTGTGGAGAAACGTTTCCCCGATAATTCAAATCTCATAAAGTAGAATTTGTCTTTTAAGTGAACTCTCACCCTTTTTCAGTCCAGTCCGCGCCTCCGCGGTGAAGAAAACTGATAGTCAATACATGGGTCAAAACCAGTGTGCCTGCTTTGTGGGAGCACATCATCTTGCATGGTACTATATGAAAATCGCCTTAGGCACACGGAATGGGGAGTGCCGATCTCTTCGTAATCATTGCGCCACTGTAGCATTTCGTTTGTATATGCGAAAAATTATCTAAAAAATAATTAATTAGGCTCAAAATGTTCGTCTCGTAGAGTACAACAAAACTGTGCAATTAGTTTTTGATTTCATCTAGATTTAGTACTCCATACATGTTATGACATTTTGATATGATGGAGAATCTAAATTTGGGAGTTACTTTTTGCAAGGCGTAGTTTGCGCGGTCCCATGGAGAGAAAAAAAAAGCAGCATGTCGGCCCACGTGCAAAAATCAGTGACATGCTGGTGGGCTGGTGGCACACAGTGTACCACATGGAATAGACTTACTTGTTGACTAACTGTTCGATCTCAAACGAATTTCCAGAGAAATATAAAATGATACCTCTCTAAACTCTTTTTTTAAACAATTCTCTAATCTCTAAGGTTAATTTAATCTGGAACGCAAGAACGTTATATAATTCAAATCTAGTAAATAATAATAAAGTAGAATTCGGCTTAAGTGAACTCTTGCAATTTTTTTCAGTCCAGTCCTGATAGGAGGAGACTGCTAGTCAACGGGGGTCACAAAGGAAAAAAACAAGTCATTTGTGTTAAGTGAACTCTTGCGATTTCTGCTATCCCACGCACCGATTCGGATCATGCACTGGAGTTGAGAAGATCCCCCAAGTCTTTCGTTTGTTGTCAACGCAGAGATTCACCGCTCGATTTTTGCGTCAACGGTGTTTCAATTCGTTCTTAACAATGCATATATACTCAAGGATCTGATTGGACATGATTAATGGCTAATTATATTTTTGGCCGGCTTCATAGTATTCTCAGTAGTGCTAAATTACCTCAGATAGTTAACACAATATTAACACTTAGTAAGATCAAGCGTATCGGCGCTTAACAAACCGATTGGAATAGTGATGTTATTCATGTTGGTTTTGACACTGGTACGAATGAAACCCTCACATTCACATCAGCTCCATGGTACCAGCCCCATAGATGAGGTTTCCATGAGAGTCCCTGCAGTAGTGCCACTGGGAAAAAGCAAGTTGCACAAACAACAAATTCAGGTACTAGCCAACTAGCTAGTAGGGACCAATAAAATTAAAGCTGCGCATTATTTGTCGTCGATATCAAGATGCAATGAACGGAATATGTTGTGGGTCCAACTTGCTGTCCTGGACCTGGATGCATTCGCTGAAAACGGATTTAATTACGAATTTGTTTGGTTGAACCTAGTCATCATTTTGAAACCAAAAGGAGATGGAGAAATGCATGAAAACAAGTGGTTATTAGCTCGCATTGGCGCATCGATCCCCTAGCTAGTATTTAAGGGGAGGAACACAGCGGGGGTTTGGGCACCAACAATCTCGTCCCCTCCACTGCGTAGAAAACAGTTCAGGTTGTGTAGAAGGGCGCGAGTCCATCATCATATCCTAGAGAATGGGATCCTCACTGTCCGATGAAGTGCAGGGGTGGGAGCAGTTGCAGCCGCGCATCCTCGTCCTCGCAAGCCTCTTAATCCAGTGCTTCCTCTTCATCTCCGCACCCATGCGTAAGCGCCAAATCCCAGGTTTGCTCAGGGTCTTCATCTGGCTGGCCTATCTTGGCAGCGATGCTGTAGCGCTCTATGCGCTTACCACCCTCGTCAGCCGACAAGAGAAAGGCAGCAAGGCCGGCCCCCAGGTTTTTTGGGTGCCAATCCTCTTGGTGCACCTAGGCGGGCAGGAGGCCATAACTGCATATAACATCGAAGACAACGAGCGATGGAGGGACCATGTCCAGACAGCGGTGCTAAAGGTCAGTGAATTGAATTGGCAACAAGCGATTCTGCAGTTTGCTGATAGATGTGCGCGCATATGATTTCTAGTAGTCATACCTTCCTCTGTGACTGGTTTTTTTTCCTCTTACGATCGAGTTACGTATACGACTAGTAGGCACAGACTTTTTAAGCA
Organism: Echinochloa phyllopogon; assembly: GCA_033239725.1. Classification (NCBI taxonomy): domain Eukaryota; kingdom Viridiplantae; phylum Streptophyta; class Magnoliopsida; order Poales; family Poaceae; genus Echinochloa; species Echinochloa phyllopogon. The sequence continues at coordinate 31,311,689 of BTCW01000008.1, read as the reverse complement.
TTATCTACTGGACATTTTATCCTTCCAAAATGTTTGTCATATTCATGTGTTGCACTGATGTTCTCAAATGAACTTTTGTGCATAAAGTATTTTCATAAATATGTGTTGTTACGGTAAACTCGTAGTATCCTTTCATGAATAATGGGCAAATTTTCACAAACACGTGTCCTTTTTTTTAATATCCATGATTTCACTGGAAGGTACAGTGCTCTTTTATTAGAACTATTACATCAAATCCACACTTATGCAAGGGCTAAACATTTTAAGATAGACAAGTTTGAGGCCCACGACTAACTGAAATTGTTTATCTTTGCTCTCTGTGTTTACTCATATCCTAACAAAATACTCATATATATACTTTCTTGACACTAATTATCAATTAGTCTGTATGCTTCATCTACAATCATGGTTTTCTTCTCTGCATCGCACTTCCATCTGTTTTTGACATTAATTGACACCTTACCTTGAGCTGCGTTAGACATTGAAATCCAGTTTTCATCAGTTCATTCATACATGTATATATGAATTAATGTATAATTTGAGTTAGTCTTTCCGATATTTATAATGGAAGAATTGAGTAATTTAGAAGCATATATAGACATAGATGTAGGCAATTTTGATATGGGTTTGTTTATTTTATATTATTTTCAATGACTGTGGAGTTGGATAATTTAGACACAAATTAGGGGGTATTTATTTTCTCATATTTGCATCAGGGTATCTTTATATTATTTTTATTAATGTTGTTGATAGGTAATTCTGAATCAAATACGGGTTCTTTATTTTTATAGCAGCAAGGGTGGATTGTATGAAAATGTTAGATGAGGTTGAGCGTTATTTTACATTATTTTTCATAATTTAAAGGTGAGTAATATAGGCATATATTTAGGTGTGTTACTTTAGAGTATTTTCACAGTGGTATAGCTCGGTAATTTTTGCAGAAAACAGAATAGATTTAGTCACTATTGTTGTTGACAAAGATTTGAGCCAACCTAATTAATAGCCAGATATTTTTATTCTATAAGGATTCCAATGATTTATTATTTCTAAGATATATCATGAGAATTAATAATGGAGGCTTTAAATTTTTGGTTTGTCCTAAGGAAATCATCTTTAACTTTAACTATAAATACAAAACAGATAAAAAGGATTGGAAACACAAAAGTGATGTTATTAGCTTTCATCATAAAACCAAATATCATATAATATAGTTGTTTATATTTGATATAAAATATTTGTAGGATATAGTGGTAGGCAAAGATAAAAAATGCTTGACCTCGGATAGATAAATTTAAAAGTAGCTATATTCTAGGAGAAAGAAAGTAATTGTATTATAGGCACCATCTCATAAATAGATGCATGTTGCTTACACATATAAATCTGCCATTGATTAGTTTATAAAGAGAGAGAAGAGGGTATCTAAAATCTAAACCCACTTTATTTGATTATTAGAGAATTATCCGATAAATTACAGGGGCCACATCTAACAAATAATACTCCTATAAAATACTAGCCCCACTGTTTATAAATATATAACACTATGTCACCGAGAGGGCATGATAATTAAATTAAAATTTATTATATTTAACAACGGAGGAAGTACATATAGATAGATATACCCCAATAAATGGATGGGTCAGATATGATTTAGTTACCTTTAAAGAGTCATGCATGTCCATATCCACATGAGCTCTTTTACAGTACCCAATATCGGTGGTATATGGTATAGACATGGGTAATTTAGTAACTGCGACTACCCGTCGTCGGTCGCCGTACATAGACAAGAGATAGACGTCGGGAAAATGAGAAACAGAGGGAAATGAATAAGATTGAGAGGGAAATGAAACGGCATGTCATGGTAAATTTGAATGATCGAATGAAAAAAATTACTGAATTACATTAATTACAGTTATGCCATTTATATTTCTTCCAATAATACCCTTATACTACCTATATCACTCCACATATACCACTGGTCCACGTTATAATGGTATATAATTTTTCTCAACTAATCAGAAGTTTATATACTACTCCTTTTAACCAGTGGTATTGGGTACCGTAATGTTCTCACTGTTGTCGCACTGTACGTATGACAGATCAGCGTTGCTATTAACGTGTTTGTCAAGAACTACCCGTGGTCGTCTTCCGACGTGGGAATCTTCGTAACAGGAGTGCTTCTGTTGTTATGTGGGATTACCAAATGCGTGTGCAAGCCATGGGACTTGAAGAGAGTTAGCATCAACAGCCTCAGACCTGACTCTACAGCTCCAGCAGAGGAGGGTGAGATCAATTCGCTCCACGAATACGTGCGGGCCGCAGCTCAATGTGTCCAGGAGCAGGCAGACCATGGAAGAAGCGGCGTGCAGCCATCTGATGGCATTTGCAAAGTACACGACGTTTGGAAGACCTACAACCTGCGTGCAGACGTTGCACCCCTGTACTCCGGCCGGCTCAGCTGCCTGAAACACCTGGTGCACATTAATCCGGACGAGGCCCATCGCCTGGTGCAGTCCGGCCTCTCCGCAACGTTCGATCGGCTCTACACCAAGGAGTCACTGAAGCTGCACGACGCCTCGTCTCTGAACCTGACCTCGAACGCCGCCCTGAACCGCTGGAAAGTCCTCACCTCGGCTGTGGGCATACGGTCGGTGGCCGCGGCCGTGCTGCTGTGGGTGACCGTGCTATTCTTCAACCGCGACCCCGACAGCAACGACAAGCCGGCCGATGTCGCCATCACGCGTGCCCTGCTGTTCTGTGCTCTTGTCATGGAGTGCGTCGTCCCCCTCGGGTTCGACTCCTTCGACAGGATCAAGCAATGGCGGCTGAACGCCAACCGGTGGCCCGACCAGGTCGCGCAGTACAACCTGGTGGGCTACCTGGCCCGGAACAAGAAGCACTCGTGGCTGATGAAGATGGCGACATGCCTGGTCGGCGCGGACCTGCTGGACCAGCTCTGGTGCATGAGGTCCTCCAAGTCGTCACATCAAATCACGAGGCTCGTCCACGGCCACGTCGCTAGGGCATGGACGGAGGGCCACGTGGGAGACGCCGAGGCCTTCAGGGCGTTCAACGACTGCCGGGGGCAGTGGACTCTGGACAGGGATGACACCCTGATAAGCACATCAAAACACCTGCGAGCCGGCGTGTCGAGGCCGTTCGATGAGAGCGTGCTCCTCTGGCACCTCGCCACGGACTTCTGCTTCTTCCGCCGCGGGCCTCCGTCCTGCGAAGCCGCCGGCCGGTGCAGGGAGATGTCCAACTACATGGCGTACCTCCTGTTCGTGAAGCCGGAGATGATGATGGCCGGCGCCCGGCGGTGCCTGTTCAGGGACGCCTACGGCGAGCTTGTGCGCATTCTCAGGGAGAATGCGCATCCACACGCGGGGCGGGACGAGAGGGGTCTTGCTAACAAGGTGATGCAGGTGGTGAAAGGCGACAGGCAGGGCTCAAGCGTCGTTCACCAAGCTTGGAGGATGGCCGACGATCTCATGGCGCTGCACGGGGGCAACGAGCAGGGGATGTGGGCAGTGGTCCAGGGGGTGTGGGTGGAGATGCTCTGCTTCTCGGCCGGAAGGTGCACAGGGTACCTGCATCTCAAGAGCTTGGGCACGGGCGGGGAGTACATGTCCTACGTGTGGCTGCTGCTCTTGTACATGGGCATGGAGACCTTGTCGGAGAAGATGCAGAGGACGGAGCTGTACGAGGCGGCCACCTGTCGGACATCAGCTGCTGCAACGGCGGCATTCAATGACCACAATGTTTGACGCACACTCCACTCTTCGATATAGTCTTGTGAGCACACCCTAAATTCATGATTTTGTACGCAGCACATGGCCTCTGTTAAACAAATGTATTTCAGCTTTCGGGGCCAAAAGCCAAAGGGTAAGAAGACCAAAATGCCCCTGCCTTTCCATCCTCAGAATTGCCGCACGCAGGCTCCAGAACGCCGCTCCGTCAGACTCGACTCCTCTCCACTCGCACGTTTCGAAGCCCACCTCGAGCAGGGCTCCACCTCCAGCACCACCAAAACCTAAGAGAAATAGAACCAAGAAAAGGAGAAAGTAGCAACCAGCCCAAGTACACCAAAAACAAAAGGAACCACGAACAAAAAAGAAATGATCACAGAAGTAGCACCCAGCCCAAGCACACCACTTAAGCTGCAACAAGCACCAGGAACACCATTAAGCCCATTTGACCTTAACAGCAACTCCAGTGGAGCCCTTCAAATCGAGGCCTTCAAAACTTATTTGCAGGCCCATCTTTAAAAAATAGAGGCCCAAAATAAACACTCAACTCCAGTGGGCATATGAACTCGGACCTCTATTTTTTTGTGGGCCCACCTGTCTGCCGCATCTACCTCTCTCTCCCACTTTTGGAGGGGAAATTGGAGGGCCTCTGGGAATGGAGGCTTGGAGGGGAGATTTGGAGGCCTATGTAAAATGCAGGCTCATTTAAAGGTCCTGCTGGAGTTGTGTTTTTGCTCCAAGCAATTTTGAAGTAGAGGCCTATATAGAGGCCCCTGCTGTAGTTGCTCTAACTGTAGTCCTGGAGCACCGACTAGGAGGTAAATATCTACCTTTATTTTTACTCTGATCAACATCCACATTTGATTTTTTTTTACTAATCTTTGTTATCTTTGGCAGCCGAGCTAGGAAAATTGCAATGGAGGAGGCTTAGGTGCATGGCAGAATGGCACTGGAGCATCTCATGTACTTCTAATATGTGTTGGTGTATGTGGAGTACACTCGGTTGTTGCCTCTTTTGAACATGTCAAATTGTTGTAAATTTGTGACATGCTATGATCAGTGACACGCTCATCACTTATTCCTTAACTTATTTTGTGACATGATCAGTGACATGCTCTTATTTTGTAACATGATCAGTGACATGCTCGTCACTTGTTCCTTAACTTATTTTGTGGCAGCTTAAGTTATGTATGAAAATATTGTGTGTGTGACAATGCTATATTGTGCTATTAAACATAGCAGATTCCAGATGTGTTAAAAAAATATTGCATGATGCTGTGTCCTACATTTTGACGGTGTCCTACAGACAAAATCAAAGAGTGCAGTGTGTTGTGCAAAATCACCCTTTGGCGATGTCCTACAGATAAAAATATCACTTATATTATTGCTCGTCTCTTTAGTTTTACGCCACTCGATCTAGCTGCCTGTTTCCTCAAACATATGTCTTCAACTACTCTCTCTATCCTTTAATAACTATCGTCCGGGAAGCATGTTTGTGAGAGAAACATAGATTCCTAGGGACAGTTATTTAGGAACGGAAGTGTAGGTGATAATAGTCGTTAACCCGGGCATCCGCACAGGCTAGGAATACATACTCCTTTTTATTTAAATTATTATTATAATAGGATTATCAGGCTAGTAAAGCGTGATAGATTTTGTAACGCCCGCGTTTCTAATCCCTGGAAATCTCTAAATAACACACTCGGTAAAAATTCGTTTCAAAATTTTTTTCACCACCCGGGCTCCCTCCTCCGCCAATCTTCCTGCCTTGTTATCCCCCCCCCCCTCCTTTCCCTGTTCGCCTCTTTGTCGCCACTTCCTTTCTGTCCCATCCCGCGTCGCCGCTCTTGGGTCGACCGCTGGGCCGACCGTCTCTGGCCGACCGCCGTCGGCATCTGTCTTTCCCGCCGCGAATCCCGCCGACTTTCCCCTTCCCTTTTTCCCTTTTTCCCTTTTCTTTTTTTTTCTTTTCCCTCTCCTTTTTCTTCCTTCCTCCTTTTCTTTTCTTCTTTTCTTTCCCTCCCCTTTCTCCCTTCCTCTGCCCCGCACGCTCGGCTCTGCCCGCCGCCGGTCACCCCCCCTCCTCTCACCCCGCACCACCGGCCAAACCCTCCCCCTGCTCCACGCTCCAGCACCACGGCAGCTGCACGCACGCACGCCAACCCTGCTGGCCCGACCACCGCCGTGCTCTCAGCCGTACTCGCACCGACGCGCCACGCCACCGCCCAGCTCACCAGCGCTGCCGCTCTGCTCTGCTCCGCCGACCGCCGGCCCCACCTCCGCTCCGCTGCACGCCACCGGCGTCGTGCCGACCACCGCTGCCGTGCCACCCCGCCTCCGCGATCGCCGCCACCGCTCGCCCTCTGCTCAACGAGCTCGCCATCGCCGCCGTGCCGCCACTCTGTGCGACCCCACCACTGCAACCGACACCCGGCCGACCCGCCCGCATCTCTGCAGTGCCGCTCGTCGCGCACACTACCCCGGTCGCCACCGCTCCGGCCGCCCGGTCCCGCCGTTGTCCTAGCACCACCACACCGCGCGCACGCCATCCCCGACCACCGCACCGCCCCGGCACGCCACCACCGTCCTCGCCAGCGGCCCCACTCATTCGAGCGCGCACGCCACGTCGCGACGAACACAAACGCCAAGAACAGGGCCACCCGTACCACAAACTCGCCGGCCATCGTCGTTCCCGAACGCCGGACGCCATTAACGCCGCCCGACCTACCCCTCTCGTCGGCCCACTCCCTCATCACCCCTCCGCGCCTATAAATGGGGTCCGGAGCACCATCTCCCTCACCACCAGCTCACCCGCCCTCCAATTGAACCCCTCCGCCACTATAGCGCCGCCGCCCCACGGCCATTGCCGCCGCCGCTCCTGATCCCCGTGGGCAGCTCACCACGGGCCACTCTAAACCAAACCGACAGCGCACGAAGCTTCCCCTCCACTCCCTGCAGCTCGACCACCCACCAATTGACCCTCTCCACCGCCGCAGCGCCGCCACCGCACTCTCCAGTACCGCCGCCGCCGCCTGCTCTCGTGGACAGCTCGCCGCTGACCACCTCCGCCCGAGGTAGGACCACGTGTGGACTCGTCATGTTCCGCACAATCTTTTCCCCCTATCCCCGTCCATCGCCGCCGCCCCAATCGCCGGCGATTTGGCCGAACAGCACCGCCGCCGTCGCTCCCCCCCCTGGCACTGTGTCGCGAGATAGAAGAAGGGCATTTTGCCCATAACCCCCTGGCGTTTTTCATATTCGAACCCGCGGTCCTTTTGAACAGGACCCTCTCTCTCTGGCACTTTGCACAAAACCCCTGAACCTTAACCAAATCAACCCGCAGTCCAACAAATACTATTCACCCTCTCTCTAGTTGTTCGCCCGGAGCCCCCTGAACTTTCCCCTATTTACAGAAAGGTCCTTTCTTTTATAAACAGCCCCTAAACTCCACCAAATCCGTCATTTCATGCGCCAAATTAATCCCGTTTGACCCCAAACTCCACCATAATTTTCACCAATATATTTTTGCCAGATCCAACCAGTCCATTCTCAAAAATAATCATGTCATCATCATCCACTCTCATTTTCCGTTCCTTCTTTCTGAGTTCAATAAAACTTTTTCTTTTATTTATTGGGTATTTGTTTGCGTGTGCCGTAGACTCCGCCGTGAATGAGGAAGGACTCGAAGAGGAGCAGTGCTACGAGCAGGAACTTGGAGACCAAGACCCCGGGCAGGAATCCCCCGAGGGTTGGGAGAACGGCAAGTGCAATCCCACCCTTTGATGCATACTGTTGTCCCAGTTTTTATAAACACAACCCATGGCCTGTTTTATAAAACTTGCATGATTTTACTGCTAAACCCGGTTGGATAGCCATTCCTTGTCTGCTATGACTAACACCTTAACAACCCAGACTAATGTTTAAATATGACAATGCTCTGTTTGAATATTGGTCACTACTAGAAATGCTTAGGAACTTTTATCATCATACCCACGTGACAAATACTTGATGTTTAATAAAACAACCGTGTGCGTACTTTGAAATAAAAGAGATGATTTGTGTAAATAAAATGAGAACCCGTGTGGGATGAGACAGACGGTACTTCCGTGTGAAATACCGAGGTGAGCTCGAACCGGTGTGGTTGAGCATGGTGGGAGTTGTCTATCCTATCACAAGTTTTGGGATGATGTTGATGTGTCATCTAGCCTAACCCATTTTTCGGTACCACCACTCGACCGTTGTATGTGGCAACGGCCTAGCATAAATCCCACTAGTTGAGCTGCTGGTTATGTGGTGTGCTGGTGAGCAACAGAGGGCCATGGAGCCGGGGATACGGTCTATGTGAGGTATGCCCCTGGTTAGAACCTCGTTGGTAGGTTGCTAACCCCTGGTCGCGTCTGTGATAACTTGTCGGTTTAGCTATGGTGGGTAATGGCTTTGATAGGAGCTACACTGGCACTAAGGTGTTCTCGTTGTGGTAGCCTACTTGTGGTTGTGTACACCGCTGCAGAGTTAAAACCTATCCGGATAGCCGTGCCCACGGTATTGGGCGAGTTACGGCTTGGTCACTTCACTAGTCCCCTGTTTTGGCGTAAGAAAGTGTTGGTGTTTGATTGAGCTGAGAAATGTTTTGACATAGGCTACGACAGATGGGAAATCTGGTAGCAACAAAATCTTGTACGAAAAGTATTTGTGAATCAATTGGTGCAAAGCTGTTGTTGAGAGTATACGGTGCGCTGGGCGGTTGTTCAAGACCGAGAAGCGTGGGAAGTCCCTATCCCCGGTTACCGGTAGTGGAATATTTCTCACTGTGAGTTGTTTGTTTTGCACCCCCCCCCCCCCCCCCCCCCACACACACACGCACACACCCATTATGCAGATGCTTTGTGTAGACCATCTTCAGCACAACCTTCCTGTCGATCCATTCCTACTCCCCCGCTGCTCTGTCTTTGATTCGAAGATGATTGATAAGATTGCTGCATCAGATCTCATAGAGGATGTAGAGCCCGAAAAATTGAATATGGGAATCTGAAGGTCAGTAATTGCCACCATGACATATCCGTTACAGTCGTATTTTTCCATATGTAATTGCCTAGTTGTTTATATTTTCTTTTTCCAATTCTATGTCAGCAACTATCATCATGATACATCTATTGCTATTGCACACTTCTAGCTGTAATTTATTCTTTCCCCAGTTGTGAGTGACATGCATTTTATCAGTTGTTTTATGAGTATTGTTTTGAATTTTTTTACAGCTCAAGAGTATTGTTGATGTTACAACGTAATTCCCCAAGCTCCAGCTCCACCTCCAGCTCCTGCACCTGCTCCTGCCCCTGCCCCTATCCCGGATCCAGCCTTGTATTGTTATCCCAGCTTAAGTGTTAGTTTCGGTCAGACAATTGATCAGTTGCTGGGCAGGTCCAAGACCAAGAAAGAGGCTCATAATATTATGAAGGCATTTGATGATGAAACTGCAATGGCACAAGAATTCATGCGCAAGGCCCACAGGCACACTGTGAGGGCCCATGATACAATGGCTGATGTTGGGATAAGTGCAGCTGGAGATGAAGTGGAGCAACTAAGAAATGCAGAAGTCGATGAGGATGTTGGCACACAGTCTGAGGTCCCACCACGTGGATACGAAGAGGAGAAATGAAGGTGCTGGTGAGCAAGGAGGCATACAGGAGTCTGATGTTTCACCTGAACGCACTAGTAGAGAAACCACTTTCCATCCACCCTATTTAGTCCCGGTTACATTTTAGTCCGAGACAAATAACCTTTTAGTCCCGGTTTGTACTAGTTCACATTTTTTTCTAGGTCTCGGAGGACCTTTAGTCCCGGATGGAAACACCAACTGGGACTAAAAGGTTGGTCCCGGTTGGTGTTTCCACCCGAGACAAAAAGTCTTGACACCCCTTTAGTCCCGGCCGGTCAGTGTTTTCCCCCGGGACTAAAAGTGGTATGCGGTCATATTTTTTTCTTCCTCTCACATCTCTCTCCTGTATCTCTCCACTCCCGGCCCCTGCCCTCCCCGCTCTATCTCATTCTTCTCTCCACTCCCTCTGCCGCCTGCCTCCCCCGCTCTATCTCTCTCCACTCCGCAGCAGCGGCCATGGCGGGCGTCGATGCGTGGGCCGCCGACCTCGAGCGGCAGCGCGTGGAGGCGGTGGCATGCGGGCGGCCGGCCTCGGGCGGTGGCACGCGGGTGGCCGGCCTCGGGCGGCAGCGCGTGGTGGTGTCGGCATGCGGGCGACCGACCTCGGATGGCAGCACGTGGAGGCGGCGGCGCGCGGGCGGCTGCCATCGGACGACGTCGGCAGGCGTCGCGGCCCGCGCCCCTCCGGGCTGACGGCCTCCTCCGTATCCGATCCGAATCGATGAAGGAGGGGCGGCGGGCGAGGAGGGGGCAGGCGGGCGAGAAGGGGCAGGCGCCACGGCCGGCAACTCTCCGCGCCGACGGCCCCCTCCGGATCCCGATCCGGATCGATGGAGGAGGGGCGGCGGGCGAGGAGGGGTGGCGTGGCTCGGCGACCTGGAGGGGATGGTGGTGGCCGGCGGGGATGGTGGCGGCCGGCAGGGACCGGCGACGCGAGGTTCAACGCTTTTTTAAACTTTTTAGTACTCTTTAGTCTGGGTCCGTACCGAGACTTCTAGTCCCGGGCGTGTGACTGGACCGTTGTCCCGGTCACCACGCCTAGGGGCGGAGCTACGTGTCGTCACTGGGGTCGTGCGACCCCGACGAAATTTCGTAACACCAATGCAAATTACTGTTTATCACTGCTATGGACCCAGTAAATATGTGTGTGACCCCGGTGATCTTTATGGCTGGCTTCGCCCCTGACCACGCCCGTGATCTTTATGGCTGGCTTCGCCCCTGACCACGCCCGAGACTAAAGGGGTTGGTGACCGGGACTAATGTCAAGTTTTTTACCGGTGACGTGATGTACAACCTCCGGTTTTAGCAATGATAACATCCCCATCACATGATAACATGTGTCTCACACCAGACGCCTGCCCATGATGTGTATGTTGGAGAAGATACCCCCGCAGGAACAATGCTTTTGCTACGTGTCGTGCGCACGATAGATAGCCATCCCGCCTATATGTACCCCCGTCGGCCCAATGCACTGGACCCCTACAGCCCAGACAGCATCCTTATTGAGTTGGACAGCCCACTAATTAGTTGAGCCCAGGACGAAAATAGTCCAGCCGTCACAGCCCATGACACGTGAGGAAGGAAAACAGATCGTTCTCTCCCGTCTCCTGTACGCCTCAGCGGATGGATCCCAGCGTCGCGTCTTTCGCCTTCCGCGGCGGCGCCTCCCTCCCTGACCGGCGGATCGCTGCCGCCAGGAGGACAGCGCTGCCGCAGGGCCGTAGCTACGGCCTCCGCAATGCCTCCCTTTCGTATTTGCGCGGCCTCCGTACTCTATCGTTCTCTCGTTGAGTAGTTGCGGCCTTGTGAGGGACTGAGAATGCAGTGCATCAAGGATTCAAGGTAGATGCTTCGTGCTTCTTCAATCCTTCCGTTTCATTATCAATTAAACTGATTTATCAGATATAAAGCTGATCGAGAGACCTAATCGGTTGGTGTTGTCCTTACTGTTTTAGGCCGATTGGATTTAATTCGGGGTTTTCGAGGATATATTTGAGGCTGGAATGGTCGCAGATTAGGGGAAAATTTGGAGTTGAAGGTGTGCTACTTGGACTGGATGTATGTCATGGCATTCCATTGCAACTTTCCATTATATTATGTTCTTAATTCTTAAACTGGGCACATCTAGCAATGGTAAAATCAGTACATATTTTCCAATCATGTACTAATGCAGGTTAGTTGAAGGTGCTAGTGTGCTACTTGAATTAGATCATCTCTTCTCCTTGAAAAATGAAAAATGTCATAAGTCATCTGTTCTTTTTTTTAGGCTGTTGACTAGAATTAAGAAAAATTGATGTCTATGTTGACATTCTTTGTTCATTTTTTGGTAAATGTCGGTATCCCTTCTTTATTGTCGCACCCATCAATTTTGCTCTACCTTTACCACTGCCTGTGCATCACTAACTTGGAATGAAAAGCGAAGCAAGCCCAACTCTTTCTAATGAACCGCAACCTTCGCACTAGCACACACCTAAATGACTAAACATACAAAAGCATCATAGCAAAGATAAGCACGCATTTATTCCTTCCTTTGTCAGAACCCATTCGAGATCAACTGATGTGACACGATATCTAGGTATAACTATATAGTACATACCCTACTAAACTTGCATCCGAGAAAACTAAGCCAGTTGTATACACGTATGCAAGCTCCAAGAGTTAGTTGGAGCTTGGTCTGGACGATAGTGCGGCCTTTTCTTGTGTCATTGCTTTTGCAACTGGACCCAGTCCCATGAACTTCTTCCGGGCAATGACTGACCGTCCCTGTATCACATTGGACTGGGCTTAGTGATTTGCAGGAGTTCTTTCCACCGAAATTGTACTTTACAAAGACTTGAATGAAGTAGTGTGCTCTGGTCTCGCAAAAGGGGCCATTTATGTTGCTTTCATTTGGAAAATTACAGTAAAGAGAAAGGCACGTCAGTCCTACAAATATTAAAGAGGCATATGCGCGTGAGGAGACCATATACTTGGGGTAGCTGGTGACTCAGATAAGAATAGGACTGGTGGAGCATATACCACCCAACCATTGAACTTCTGTAGGCCTTTTCTGAGCGAGTTGAGCTGTGCTGCTAGAGGAGGGTGAGCCAAGAATGAGTTTCACAGAGGCAGTGCTGTGGTGGGAGGGGTGGCAGCTGCGCTTCCTCGTCCTCTGCAGCCTCTTCATCCAGTGCTTCCTCTGCTTCGCCAGCATCTTACGTAAACGTTGTATTCCATCTTGGTTGAGATTCTTAATCTGGCTAGCGTACCTGGGCAGCGATGCAGTAGCAATTTACGCCCTGGCCACCCTCTTCAACCACAACAAGGAGCGGGAATGGGTATCCACACATCACAGCAGCACGAGCCTACAAGTTCTGTGGGCACCAATCCTCTTGGTGCACCTTGGAGGTCAGGATGCCATAACTGCCTATAATATTGAAGACAATGAGCTATGGAGGCGGCATGTTCTCACAGCGGTGTCTCAGGTCAGTCCAAGAATCAAATTTTTCGATATATATCCACGTGATCCATTTCACTTTATTGTTCCTATGTTTCATTCAGTTCTAGATTCTTTTCTTTTCAATAAAAAATTATGATATCTAATTATCAGGTCACTGTAGCAGTATATGTGTTTTCCAAATCGTGGTCTGGAGATAAGAGAATTTTGGCAGCAGCGGCTCTGTTGTTCTTTGCCGGGATCCTCAAATGTGTGTTAAAACCATGGGACTTGAAGAGAGTTAGCATAAACAGCCTCGTGGACTCTTCCACTGGATCAGAAGAAAATGGCAAGATTAGATCGCTTGATGAATATGTGCAAGCTGCAAAGGAATATTTTCAGGCTGACAGAAGAGGTCATCCATCTGACGGTAATGAAGAACCTATAAAGCCCTACAATTTATGTGTAGACATTGCACCTTCGTATTGCGCTCGTCTTAGTTGGACGAAATGCTTCATGGTTAATGCAACCAGAGCTCACGATTTGCTACGATGGGGCCTCGCTGCAACGTTTGAACGACTGTATACCAAGAAAGGTCTGTATTTCAAAGAACTCAGGAAGTCGTTTGTCTTCTTTTCAACTAATCTAGCCTTCATATGGTCAGCCATCATACTAACATACCACCATCATCGTAAAGAAATTTACAACCACACCGATTTCATGATCACAAATATCTTGATATGCCTTACTTGCATTCTGGAGATGAGTAGACATATTGATTGGATACTTATTCGAAACACTTAGGCACCATGGCCCGACCAAGTTGCGCAGTACAACCTCATAGGGTACTTGGCCCGCAACCAGAGGCACAGCACTCTCAGGATGCTGGCAACGTCGCTAATTTGCAAGGATTACCTCGACCAACTCTGGTGTATGAAGCCATGCAAGTCTTCCTGCAACATTACTAAGCTCGTCCATGGCTATATCAAAACTGGGTGGCAGCAGATAAATGGCACCACCTCTTACCGCAGATTCAACGACAACTGGGGCCAGTGGACCCTTGAACGCGAGGGATTGCTAAAGATCCTAGGCTGGAGTTTGAGGAGGCCATTCGATGAGAGTGTGTTCCTCTGGCACCTCGCCACGGATCTCTGCTTCCACCACATGGACACGCCTCCTACTGACGAAGCCGCACATCGCAGCAGGGAGATGTCCAACTACATGGTCTACCTGCTGTTTGTCAACCCAGAGATGCTTATCCCGGGTGCCAGACCTACTCTGTTTAGAGACACGTACAACAAGCTCAAGGACATCCCGTTGTATGAGAAGCCGCCGCTAGATGAAAAAGTGCTTGCACAGAATATAATCCATAGGGTAATGGATAGAGAGCGTTCAGGTGTGGTTCATGATGCTTGGGCAATTGCCCAGGAGCTCGTTGTTTTATATAGGGAAGATGAAGGCAAGATATGGAGGGTGATCCAGGGTGTGTGGGTAGAGATGCTTTGTTTCTCCGCCAGCAGGTGCAGAGGGTACCTTCACGCCAAGAGCTTGGGCAAGGGCGGTGAGTACCTGTCCTATGTCTGGCTCCTCATGTTGTACATGGGAATGGAGACATTGGCAGAGAAGATGCTGAGGTCAGAGTTGCACGAGGAAAGAGATGAGGGCGGGTCAGCGGGAGACCCAAGATCGGCTTCACCGGTGACAGATGCAGAAGAAATAATGTATGACAAGAGAAGAGGAGCTTTTGATACAAGTATTAGCTAGTTGAAGATATAGCATGTTCGTGTTCCAGGTTGTCTTTGCTGCACAACAATTGTCCCTGTTTATTTCTCTCGACCATGTTTATTTGTGATGGTGGTTTTGCTATTTGTGGTCTGGTGCTTAGTTCTCTGGATGTGCACACCAATAAGTTATATATGCTCTGCTGGGTATTTGGGTTTGCTAATTTCTACCTACACAATTTTTGTCACCTGGTAGTATGGTCTACTTTGATCATCATGTTAAACATTGGACACCAGCCAAAGGTCCAAATTTTATTTATAAGTATTAAATTTGATTTTTTTATAAGACCGTCGTTATTGTTCTGTACTCTCCTTAATATAGTGCATCTAAGGCCCTGTTTGGCAGAGCTCCCAGAAGTGATTCTCTATTGAATCTAGGAGGAGCTTTGCCAAACACTTTTTTCGAGAGAAATAATTCTCTGTTGATTCTCTGAAATGAACTAAGGGGTTGAGAGCTGAAAAAAGTAGTTTATCCTGATTATGTGAAGTGATTCTTCATTCTGATTTTGAAAGTTTATACTAGAGAATCATTTCTAGACACAGAATCACTTCTCTCAGGGAATCAGTTTCCACAGAGAATCAGAATCAGATGGAGCTGCCCTAACAGTGCTGGTGCCTGGTGTTGTGTGATCTTTCCTTCCACTAATCACACACAACAACAGAATAGCACGGACGACGGTCCTGACAGTATCTCACTCCATCGCCGCTAGCACAGACCAAAAGCAGTTTAAACGTTTGACGCTTCAATGCAACGCCAACATTTTTTTTCTTTTACAAAATGCAACGCCAGCATTGGGTCAACAGTTACTGAAATGTACCAAATTTCAAGGGTTCTGCAAATGCAGCCTATCATTTATACCTTGTTGGCTTGCTCTGTTTTCCGCTTCCAACTTCGCCCAGGAGCCCGTTGCGATAGTCATACACAATGACAGTTCATCACAATTCACAATGCCAATATTGAGCACATTTCTATCAAAAAAAATATTGAGCACATGATTTGCTCAGACTCGGTGCTGAAAGGTTGGTTCGTTTCCTGAGCTGCACGAGACCAGCGAACCTCTGGGACTTTCTCTATCCGAATGAGAACCTTACTCTCATCTGCTGCCTGTGCATTTGGTTGTTTTTGTCTTGCCGTATAGTCTCATTCGTGTAAACCGTGCCGAGTGCGAGTGCCCAAGCGGCCCGCGTTGTAAACTCTAAAATCTTCTTCTTAATGCAAAGATACGCAGCTCTCCTGCGTGTTCTTGAAAAAAAAATATCTCATCTATGGAACCACCAGAGCCTTCACGGGATTAATCAGCGCTTGAGATCGACAATTATTACATGTGAACATCTGGAAGGCCAGGAATACCAAGCTGTTCGATGCCATTGATCATCCAGCTACGACCACATTAATGTTGATTGTTGACGGGTAGTGATCTTCTGCTTTGCTCAAACAGAGCAAAAATCCTGTGCATCGTCTACTGTTTAGGGGGATAGAGTGAAGACCTATAACATCTGTAATGGGATAGCACACCTTTTGTTTTCTCCCAAATTTCTTTGCACACAAAAAACATGTATGCAACTTTCATGCATAGTTTAATACAAGTTCTGGTGGGCAATTGCCTGCCGTAGTCCTGCCCAAAGGTTGGTTCGTTTTTCTGATTATGGAGAAATATTTAATTTTTTTTAATGCAGCAACCCTACCACGTACAAGTATTTTTGCTTGATGTATGATAGTATTTTTTTTTATTCACCCACACCCGTACTCATCTTGTCCGTCGATCTCTGATCAAGTGGCACATTAAACCATGCCTGTTTGCAAGACTGCACCAAACCTTAACCCACCAGATTCCACTTCCTCATCCCTCCGTAAAAGACCCTCCCTCTCAATCCGAAGCGCAAATGCGAGCAACTCCAAGAAATTCCGAATCAAATAAAGCATGACATAGATTGAAACTAGTGTGTAAAACTCTAACATACTAGTTAGTATGGGACTAAATAAGAGCACCGTCTGAATCAACTTCGTTATGTTTTCATAGGTCTTTGAGATTTTTTAGTAATTTCTGAATTCTAATTGGATCAGGCCCATAAATTCCAACAAGTCCAAAACCACTTCACAGCAGCCGGAGACACGTGCTTCCACGGTTCCACCTCAAGTTTGAGTGGAATTTTGTCAGTCCAGTTTTCCATGAACGGCCAAATGATGTCTCTTTGATTTGAAAAACGATACGAGCGAATACACCTCGAGATATAAATGTCCCGACGTTATTTTATCTCAAACTATATTTCATCCGTAGAAAATCAGAATTTGGGACAGGGATAAAAGCGTCAAGGGTCGCACGGAGGGAGAGCACGTGACCCACGCGCCGCCGCCGCGTTGAGCGCCCCTTTCCCTGCCGCAGCCGACTCCAACCCGGCGGCGGAACGCCGGAACTCTAAACCGGCGGCGGTGACGTGCGCGACCATAGTATTTCCGCTTACCGCGCACCCACTCGATCTCGTCCGTCACTCTTTGATCCAACGGCATCTTAGGCCACGTCCGTCTCCCCCAAAGCCCAAAACCTTAACCCTCCCGAACTCTTCTCCCTCCTCTATCTACTCCTCCCCCTCCCGCCGCCGCCGGAGCCGACCATGCCGGGCGCCTTCCACCCCCTCCTGCTCCCCCTCAAACGGAAGCGCAAATCCAAGCGCCTCCGCAGCCGCAGCCGCAGCCGCAACCACCCCAAGGACCTCGCCGCCGGAGACCCATCCTTCCACCTCAAGACCTCCGCCTCCTCCCTGGACATCGGCTGCCTCGTCCAGCCGCTCGGCAACCTCCTCCTCTCCTCCACCCCGCGCGCCAACCTCCGCGACGCGGGGCTCGGCGCGCTCCGCCCGCTCCCCGACGACCTCCTCCTCGACGTCCTGGGCCTCCTGCCCGCGCGCGCCCTCGCCGCGCTCTCGGTCGCCTCCAAGGCGCTCTACGTCGTCGCCGCCCACGACCCGCTCTGGCGCGCCCTCGTCCTCGCCGAGCTCGGCGGCGCGTTCGACTTCGCGGGCTCGTGGCGCGCCACCTACTACATCGCCGCCGCGGCCTCCCCCGGCGGCCGGCCCCGCCGCCTCGTCCCGCCGCGCGCGCTCAAGATCAGGGGGTTCTACTCCGACTACCTCTTCCAGAGCTGGCTCTGCGCCAACATGGAGATGCGGGACGAGTGGCTCGCCCGGGACAACATCGAGCGCCGCCGCGGCGTGTCCGTGGAGCAGTTCATCGCCGAGGTGGAGGAGCCCAACAGGCCGGTGCTGCTGGAGGGGTGCATCGACGGCTGGCCGGCGTTGCAGAAATGGAGCAGGGACTACCTGCTGGAGATCTCGGCGGGTAAGGAGTTCGCGGTCGGGCCGGTGAGCATGACACTGGATAGGTACTTCAGGTATGCAGACAATGTGCAGGAAGAGAGGCCACTGTACCTGTTCGATGCCAAGTTTGCCGAGAAGGTGCCGGAGATGGGGAGGGACTATGAGGTGCCGGCGTACTTCAGGGAGGACCTGTTTAGTGTTCTTGGGGAGGAGAGGCCGGATTACAGATGGGTTATCATTGGACCGGCTGGGTCGGGTTCATCGTTCCATGTGGATCCTAACTCGACATCAGCTTGGAATGCTATAATTAAGGGGGCTAAGAAGTGGGTGATGTTCCCACCAGAGGTGGTGCCGCCTGGGGTTCACCCAAGCGCTGATGGAGCAGAGGTCACTAGCCCTGTTTCTATCATGGAGTGGTTTATGAACTTCTATGGGGCTTGCAAGACCTGGGAGAAGAGGCCAATCGAGTGCATATGCCGGGCTGGGGAGGTGGTTTTTGTGCCAAATGGATGGTGGCATTTGGTGATCAATCTTGAGGAATCCATTGCCATTACCCAGAACTATGTGAGCAGGTAACCATTTAACCGTTTTTTCAGTAATCATGTCATTATGCATTGCCTTTCACTTGTGTTAGCAATCACCGTAAGCATGAATGTTTCTTTTTCAATCTTGGCACATAGCTATACTCTTCTGTAGTTTTTGTCATACCACCACAAACAAAGCTTGCATTTTTTTTTTCGAAACACGCAGGAGAACTGCGTGGCATTTCATTAAGGTAGAAAATCAAAGCTTGCAGTTATCAGAACTAAAAGGGATTTCAATACTCAATAAAAATTAAAATGGCACTGGTGTTCTATGTTAAAAAATATTTTTGCTCACAGGAAACCCGTGTGTTGATCGTGTATGCCTCAACTTAATTACATTTGTCTCGCTTCAGCCTTGCAAGATATAGGTCTCCGTGTCATTGTACCACTTATGGGTTTGTACAGAAATTAAGAAAAAAATATTTGATTTAACCCAAAGTGTCATGTCTTCAGTATCCAATCTATGAGAATTGACTTTTGGGTCCATCATTACTAAAGAACCTAAATCCCCTGGTATCGTCCTTCACTCAATATTGAACTAGCGTCCAGGATTCACACTGGAACAACAAAGCTAAGTTCTTTTTGTGGGAGCAACCTGTATGAAATGCAAGTGTTAACTGAAAATATTGTCTACTGAGTTCACTGAGTTCAATCTGGGTATTTCCATTTCAGCTAAGGTGTCCAATTATCTTTATTAACTGTGGTTTGCAAATGCCTTGAATCTTGTTTGCGCTATGAACATTATATCCGGTCCTCTGTTTTGACTATTTTGGAAGTCGTGTGAATTTTTCTAGATTTGTTCATCAATATAGCAGAGAATTCTTGACTTGCTTCTAATTATTACATTGGACACTGTCGGCATTATGCAACTTTCTTTGCATTAAAATGTTTAGACTATGAATGATGGTCTGCATCTTTCTTTCCCTGCAAAACATCCAGGAGGAATTTGTTGAATGTTCTTGACTTCCTCGAGAAGCCAAATGCAAGCGAGCTTGTCTCAGGGACAAAGGACAGAGTGAACCTGCATGACAAGTTCCGTGGTGCCATCGAGGCTGCTCATCCTGGCATGATCAGTCAGCTAAAGCTTGAGGCACAGGAGAAGGCTGCTGCTCGGAGGAAGAAAGCATCGTTCTGGGATTCTGCTGTCGATGCCAAGAGCGGAGGATTCAAGTTCTCTTTCTGAGTTTCACAACAGTAGATCTGCAATCATGTTTGAGTGGAACCCTTTTTCTTTCTTGGTAAGAGTCCAGCAATTTTGCCGGTCCATTTTTCCTAGAGCAGTCACTTCCCTGTGAGCAGTCACCTGGCTAACTGACTAGCTGATTCGTGTGCTGAGCTGCCATATTAGTGACATCCTAATTTTCGAAGGAATTGAGTGCAAGAACAATTGCATTGCTGTTGTACCGTGTAACCTGTATCGTGATACAATGAGAATCAGTTTTTGAAGAGTTTAGCAAAGACTCACTTTGTTTTCATACCGTGTAACTTACTACATCTGAGTGCAGTAGGGACTGCACCGGATCTAGTTCTAACTCTACGTAGCTTCAGATAACATCAGCCACTGGTGCAATGAAAACTCAGCTCGGCCCTCACCGTCGGCTGTGGGAGTAGACCATTTGGACCCACCCACCCCAGCATCCGTCCAACCACTTTTCCAAAATAAAACAAAAAAATATATTTCCGTCCAACAAAACCCACATTTAAAGCTTCTGTATCTTCATTCTTCAGTATGTAACGGCCCTATTTGGTTCCCATGAAATGCAAAAAATTCTCTCTCCAAACTTCACTATCCACCTATCACGTCAAATCACATCAAATCTTTCTCCCCATGCATGGAACACTAAACGTGGGTAAATAAAAAAGGCAGAATAAATTGTCACCTATGTCAGCCTCAATACAACTATATAGTAATTTGCAATTTATATGGTGCAAATGACTAAGTTCTACAGGAGTTAAGTAGCATTAGCAGCAGAACTATATAGTAATTTGCAATTTATATGGTGCAAATGACTAAGTTCTACAGGAGTTAAGTAGCATTAGCAGCAGGTTATCGATGTCAGCTGACAACAATAGTTACACGTAGCTCCGCCACTGGTTTTGATGTACACGACGAGACGAATCTTTTGAGCCTAGTTAGGTTATAATATGACAACAATTACCACAAACAAACGAAAAATGCTACAGTGCGCTACAGTGTCCGATATGACTTTTTCACCCCTCTTTTTCACCTCTTTCCGGGAAAGAAACACCCCCGTTGAAGGGCGTCACAGAACTCTGAAAGTCGCAGGTGACGTGATTTACATTGCAAGAACATGTACAGCTCTGCTCAGTGCTAGTGTGGTATCAGCTTCAGTACACAGTAGATGACGACATCTGATGCTTATGCCATCATTGTCCCTATTGCCCCTGATTTAAAATATAAACTCTCTACACCTATTTATATTTCCATTTTTCTTTTCTGAGTTTCAGGGGATCACCGCTGAGATGCCCTAAAGTACAGTTCCACATAGAAAGATGGCAGATCGGGCAGAATCCTAATGTGTGTGAAAAATCAACCTTCTGAAAGATGGAATCCATTTTCCAATCTTTGCCCGTCACCATCCTATGCAAGTGTTCTGAACCATCTGAGTAGCCCAAGAAGACCAGCATCTAGAACAGGAGATTTTTGCTCTAGTCCTGGAAGAAGGGCAATGCCATAAAAAAAATCGTGAGTTGCAAACCATTCTTATAGTATTATTGAAGTGTTCGCTACTCTCTAACACCTAGCATCAAACATGTAGCAAAATCCCGTTTCACTGAAACATTCAACTATCTCTGCTCAACGACAGGCAGAGTAGAAACTGAACTTACCAATATCTGCAGCAACTCGGTGAGCACACATGATCCCTGAGAATGCTACAGCAATGACACCTTGCCCAGGAAAACAACTGTCGCCAACACAGTAAAGGCCATCTATTGACTGTAAATTCGGGACACCAATTTCAGTCCAATAAATCTTATAACATGGTGAGGTCTAATAAAATCAAGCCGCCCCGTGGAAGATGATTTGTGATACTTACAGTAGTATTGAAAGGCATTGCCAGCAAGCCCTTGGGTTTACCCCGTGGCATCGGTCCATATGTACCATCATTTCGAGCAAGAAATCTTCGGTGAGTTTTTGGTGAGCCTACCTGGTGAAACAAAACATGTTTTGCATTAGAAGAGTTGCTGGTAGCGGTCAAAACAATTCCATTAAAATTTACAGTGTAGTATCAAAAGTACATGCAACTAGTCCACAAAAGTTTCTGCTGTATTATATTTTGCCAGACTTGTGATGCATTGAGCTCAATATTTTTTAACTGTAAGAACCCAACTCGCCTCACAATGCCTGTCAAGAAGTGGCACCCAAACAGAAGGTATGGAGTCAATACTATAGTTTATAAAGATGGGGTCAGTTGAAAGAGTTTGTTCAAGAGATTTGCTATGGTCAAATAGATGTAGTAACCCCTTGGATAGAGGGAAGATGATAGAATGGAGTAACTTTTTTTTCCCTTTTCAGCTAAGTTTTTCTTTGTCTTTCCTCTGTGCCATGCTGTGATTAAAACCCTGTAATGTTTATATTCTTTTGGCAATAAAGTTTAGGCAACCCAAGGGTTGTCATAGTCTCTTTCAATTTGTGTCAGTGATTACACAGGGAATCATCATAGTCATTATGGTCTTGTGTCAACCTAAAAAAGCAGAAAAACATCTCCGCATACTGGAAATTTGGCCTAATGTTGTGAGCAAATCAACAAAAAACAATTACAGATATACTAGATGCACTATTTTGATTTATCATACATATTCACGACGCATATGATAATCATCCTTTCACCATTAGACACTTAACAGTTGCTAGAAAGCACTTCAAAGTTTAAACAGGAATTGATCAAAATCAAAAAGTGAAACATATATCAATAGAATCACAACATGGAAGGCAAGAAGATACCTCTTTGAGGACTATAGAATCTTGAAGACCAGGGAAGAGCTTCTTTTCAAGCCTTCTTATAATCTCATTGGCCACCGCCTCTTTTTTCTCTTCATATTCCTTCCTGGAAAGACCCTGACAAAGATGAAAACAAACAACACTAAAATACACAGTTTCTCAATACTGACGAAATTTGCATTTCAGCTAGAACACAGTGCTTACCTCCCAGCCCTCTATGCCTGCAGTAGTAAATATATGAAGTATATGATGTCCTTCAGGGGCTAATGATGGATCAAGAACTGTCGGGATACTTAAAAATATGCTTCCATAAGGCTTCTGCAAATTATTCCAATTATCCTGCCAATTACACACCCGATTAATATACACTCAGACAATCAATACAAAAAAAATATGCCACTAATGTCCAAAACTCAAAGATATGGCATTCCAACAGTGGAGAACATAACGCGTACCTCAAGTACAAAATGATGGCAGTCAGTGCCAGCAGGCAAAACAGAGGCTTTCACACCCATATGAATTGAAAGGAATGATGGTGCCTTAACATAATTCTTTTGGAAGTTTTTCTCCTCTTCTGGAAGTTCTTTGTCCTTTAAGAGTTTCCCTGTACATTTAAGAAAAGGAAAAATATGAAATAAGTGAAACTTAAAGAGCTAGCTTTTCATTGCTTGAAAATTCCAATTGAAGATATATGCGCAGAATTACCAAATGTGTCCCATCTAGTGGCATTTGATATCACAGTTTTAGCAAAGAATTCCTTCCCATTTGATAACCTCACCCCAACCTATAGTATAGAAGTGCTCAGTTAAGATGCAAAACCCAACAAAAGTCCAGGTACTTAAGTCGGTAAGATAACTCACAGCTTTCCCGTTTTCAAGAATAACATTGGTTACATTCGCCTTGTAACGGATTTCGCTACCCTTGTCAACAAGGCCATCTGCCAGGGATGTCGCAATACCACCAACGCCACCAACTGGATAATTAATCCCACCAAAGTGCCTATCGCACAAGACCTGTTATATTGACATTGAGATAACAGGAATTCCAAATGAACTTGAAATGAAGATCCGGAAGATTAATATTGAACTTACCATGCTTGCATTTATCATGGGTGTTTGCAAGGCATTGACTGTGCTCACAATAAAACACTACAGAAACGGTTAATTATCATGAGTCTTCAACTAAACTAGCATTGACTGAAGATCACACGGTCCAAGGAGGAAAACTTGAAAAGTGAGTCAACTCACAAATATCTCACACCTCGGCATCTATGAAGGAGAGTAGCTCCTGATCTTTTATGAACTTGCGAGCAATATCCCCAGCATTCTGCGGCAAATAATAAGCTGAAAAGGAGATAGAACTGTGACTTTTATTGTGAATATGATGTACTATTCAAAAAATCCTCCGATACACAGCAAATAATTCTTCCATTTTTTGTGGCACTGCATTTGCTTCATATAAGTTTAGCTACTAATTCATTGTAGGATGTCTCTGTAGAGTGTAAAGAGTGCAGTTTCAGGATACCTAGAGTTAAGCATTCCAGAGGCTTCTGGAAGAATTGCCCGAAAAGATAAAGGGGCTCCTCTAGGGACTTCAGCTCCAACGAATTTAATGAATTGAAGATCTGTTGAAATGTGATTGTGAGAGTACTGTTGTAACTCTAAACATTGAACAATACAGCTGGAACACGACAATATGAGATACAGTCATACAGATAAGATACCGAATACGGTACCTTCCAGCATGTGCCGTAGAATTTGAGGATCCCTTCCTTCTCGTGAGGGAATTTGCTGATCAGTTCATTGAGGAAGTCTTCATACTTCCTATGCACAAGGACAGAGAGATCACCCGGTAGATGGAAATGAACTGTAGATGGGTCAGGTAGGACTTCCATCCTGCGCCCAACTGCTTCCAATGCTTTTGTGATCAAATTCAAGTTACCCTGGATGACACAGAATGTATCATACTCATCAGAAAAGTTGCAAGGGTGTCCAGATAAAATGTGACGAAAACCAAGAATGATGTCGCCAAACAAGTGGAGCAACATCTGAAAGCAAACACTGAACACACACGAGCATGTGCTGAAGTGCTCATGAAGTCATGAGGCAAACCATACACCTTTACAGGGAAGCCCCTGACCCGACAGAGCACACTGCCGTGCATCATGCAGTGCATGCTCCTCAACACCTAGGCATGCACAATTCAGCAGTATAGGCATTGTCAACAGCCTGCAAACGTCACCTGCCCCGCTAGAACATTGTCCATTGCAGGTGGCATTAGAATTCAAATCTGGTTTATCAGTTGGCGCAGAACAGACCCAGAGCAGAGCCACCGTAAACTATCCATTAGATGCCCGTCGAAAATCACAGTTTGCCGCCATCACCTAACCAATTTAATCGCAATTTTTCCTCCCCCGAGTCCCCGACTCATCCTGTTCTCTAGAGCATCATAGCAGACGTGAACTTGTGAAGCATTAATCCCCGGGAACACGCGAAGTCCAGCATCGAAATTTCGAGTCCCGGAGAGCAGAGCAGGCTCGCTCACCTTGTCGGAGAAGCCGAACATGACGGAGGAGCCGACGTCGAAGGTGAAGCCGTCGCGGCAGTAGTACCCGGAGCTTCCCCCCGGGATGAGGTACTTCTCGAGGACCAGCACCCGCGCGCCCTTAGCCGCCAGCTGCGTCGCCGCCACCAGCCCGCCGATCCCGGACCCGACCACAATCGCGTCGTACGGACCCTCGCCCTCTCCCCCTCCGCCCGCCTTCTCCGCCACCGCCACCGCCGGCGGCCTCTCCGAGGCCAGCGCGCCTCTCCTCACGCCGCCGCGGGGCCCCGCCGTCGAGGCGCAGAGGCGCGCGGGGCGACCGGCGGCGGCGGGGCTGAAGGGGAGCGCGGGGGCGTGGAGGCGCGCGGGGGCGAGCGGCAGCATGGCGACGGGCGGCGGGGGCCGGTCGCGTTCGTGTGGGGGCGGTGGGTGGGGGAGAGTGGAGTGGAGTGGAGTGTCGCCGTGTGCGCGCGGGGTTAAAAGGGAAGGAAAGGGGAGGAGGCGAGGCGGTGGGGGAATCTGGTGGGGAGGGAGGCCGGTGGATTCCGGGGCGGGAGAAGACGAAGGCCAGGGGTGGAGGCGCGGGTGCGTGCGAGTGGAGCTGAGCCAGTGGCGGGCGGCGGACGGTGGGAGATGAGGCAAGGCCGGCCGGCCGCTGGCGGTGGTGGGCCACCCACTGGAAACTGGAGGGCCAACTCATCTCAAGTTGCCAACGGATTTCCACGCTGGATACCCGCTCCCCGTACCAAAATCTGTATCGGCAGTACATGGGGAGGGTATGGATTACGTTGAGTTTAACGCGCATCCGGTCGCAGCACCGAGTGCGCGATCCGTGCACCGCCGCTAGCCGGGTTAGCAGCCCGGGGTTAAGGCCTCGGGGTCAGGGCTTATCCACCGCCGGCGGGCCTATAAGGAGGTGCGGGGCGGCGACCAGCCCGGCGCGGGCGGCGATGGCGCCGCCGGCCGGACAGAGGAGGAACTCCGGTGGGCGCTGTCAGCGACGGGGGTGGAACCGAGGAAGAGGAGACGACGGCGGCCCGGCGAATTAGCGTCGGCTGCAACGGCCGGCGGCGGTGGAGGTGACGAAGGCCGCCGGAGCCGAGGCAAGTGCGGGCAGCAAAGGCGGAGAGGGGCCGGAGGAGGCGGTGTCGATGGATTAGCGTTGGGCCGTGGCGGCGGCGGAGGCGGGAGCCGCCGGAGTCGGGGAAGAAGAAGGCAGCGGGGAAGAAGGCGGCCGGTCGCGCGTTTCCCCAACGCGCGACCGGACGCGCGTTAGCATGATCCAATGGATTACCCATTTGCTTATGGGTATGGATAGGATGATTGAGGATTATTGCCCGTTTTATTCATTGTTCATTTTTTGGTAGATCAAAACCTAGATCATGTATCCCTTTTTATCTGTCCTCAAGCACCACCATTCACTACCGCAGCGGTCCCCTGAGTACGCGCGTCATACGCGAGCAGCAGACTCCATCTACTACGCGACCAAGACGGTCGTCGCCATCCTCCTCTCTGTCGTCGTGGTTATCCTCCTCTCTGTCGTCGTCAACCACGGCGCTCCAGCGGGTGGCTCAAGGTCACACAACCTGCGACACCATGCTTCTAAGGCCTATGGACAGGGGCGGAACCAGAATTGCCCCCTAGGGGAGCTGATCTTCTTCTTCCTCCTCTTTTTCTTCTCATTTCTCTTCCCCCTCTCCCTCACTAGGCCTCCATGTGTTAAAGATGAGTAGGAAGGCTAGAGCCCCCTAGCCCCCCTGTGCCTCTGCCACTGCCTATGGATACATCTTCAGCGTAGGGCACGAGAGCAAAACTAACCCTAGATTAACTGCAGCTACATGCAGTAGATCACCGGCGAGCTGAACCAACGGCGATAGTGCGGGAGCAACGGCAACAGCAAGGAATTGCCCTACTGGTGAAGAGCAAGCGATGAGCGCGTGCAGAAACGATGTCGTTGGTGAGCTTACTTGTTGGGTTATCCACATCCGTTGGATATTACCCTCTTGATTTGGAGATGGATTATTTGGATATGGGTGATTAGCGGATATGGATACGGATAATCCATACGTTCCCAACGACATCGTGAGTGGTGGAACGTGAGATGCTTAACTTGTTCATGTTAAACCGTGTTAAAACATACTCTCATCATCCTGAAAAATATGCAACTCTCTTATTCACGTGAGTCAAATAATTTTAAATCTAACTAAAATTGTAAAAAATACTAATATTTATAATATAAAATAAATATCATTACATTAATCATGTAATAATTTTCATACTAAATTTATTTGAAAAAATAAATAGCAATATTATTTTGTATAGACTTGATCAAAGTTGAAATTGTTTTGCTACTCTCGAAGCGAAAGTTACATTCTTTTTGGAAGGGAGAGAGTACTATATTATTGTGCAGTTCTCTCGCCCCGATCCTTGCATCGAGTGCCCCGCCATCGCTACCGCCTATGCTAACGCTTCTCCTCGCCTTCGGTCTCCTAGCCGGGGTAAGGAGAAGTGGTGGTCCATCCTCTAATAGATCTATTATTTTATTAGTTTCTATCTTAATAATATTTTTCCTCTGTAATAATCGGCACTAGGTTTTGGATCATCATTTCGATTTTTCGATTTGGCTTTCTTTCGTACTGGATTTTCTTCAGGGGGCGCTTTGCATTCTCTGAATGCGACGTGTTCTTCGTAAAAAGATCCGAATGTGTTGCCTTGGTCCTTTTCGAGGAGGGATTGCATTTATTTTTCCTTTATGTGGAATCGTCCCGATCGTTTGTGATACTACAAACGATGGTGGATCTGTCCTTCCGGGCGATGCTGGTGATGGCAAGCGGTGATGGATCTCATGTTCGGTTCAACCTTCAGAAGATGTGCTCTCAGCATCTTTTACTCTCCATAGTGATTGAGCGTATTGCGCCTCTTCTTCAATCTCCACATATAAAAAAAATGGTGGGCATGGTTGTCCAGATTTTGTAAAGATTCATGGCCGCGATGGAATTTTCTAGACCGGTGGACAGATAAAGTATAGGGATTTAGTGGCATTCTTCAGTGCATTTTTATTTTATGTTGAGGTCTCTGTTAGAAAAGGAATTTTAATTTAACTAATTATGAAAGATGGAATTTTAATTTTCGTGTGATTATTCTTATTAACGTCACATTCAGCTAATTATGGTAGGGCCTAACAAAGACAAACACCAGCTCACGCATGACCATCAGGACAAGCTTTCAAATCCGGACGCACTAGCGCCCGGACGTCTGATCTGACGCAAAATATCGGACGCTCCACCGAAAACGAAAACTCCCACCGCAACATACTCATATGTTGCATGCAACATGACCTCCTGTTTTTTCACGTGTTCTTCTTCCCCACGGGCGCACGGGAGGAGCGCGAGCTCCAGGACGGACGAGGCGGCACCCAAAAACCAATCCGCCGCCGGGGAGAACATCGGACCAACCCAGATGTCGCACCTCCTCCGTAGAATCGAATCTCTCATCGGACGTTGCATTGCAACATCAAACCAAAACATCTGCAACATTGAAAATTTATATTTGCAACATTGAAAATTTATATTTGCAACATAAAAAATTATATGAGAAAATACCTTGATCTATTCTTAGACAAAAATCCTACTGCAACATCGGTA
This sequence comes from Echinochloa phyllopogon, assembly GCA_033239725.1. Taxonomy (NCBI): domain Eukaryota; kingdom Viridiplantae; phylum Streptophyta; class Magnoliopsida; order Poales; family Poaceae; genus Echinochloa; species Echinochloa phyllopogon. The sequence goes on along the minus strand of BTCW01000008.1, from coordinate 31,283,040 downwards.
AACAATATTTTTGAGCAAATCATGAGATAGACAATCGAGTTTGAACTGATGTAAGCGAAACACTACAAATAAATATTGCAACATTAAAATTTAATTGTTGAAACATTGAAAGTCAAGTATTGCAACATTTAAAAATTGTAGAGACAACATCACAAGATTCAGACAGTTGAAATTTCTTAAACTCCATATGCAACATATGAGATCCCCGGACTGAAACATCACAACATCTCATATTGCAACATCAAAAAAAAAGTAACTTTGTAAATCAATTGGTGAAACATCCAAAATCCAAATAAAAATTGCAACATTAAAATTTAATTGCTGAAACATCCAAACCTAGGTAATACAACATTTAAAAATTGCAAAGGCAACATCACAAGATTCAGACAGTTGAAATTTCTTAAACTCCATATGCAATATCTGAGATCCCCGGATTGAAAACATCACAAACTCTCATATTGCAACATCAAAAAGCAATAAATGTAACTTTGTAAATCAATTAGTGAAACGTCCAAATCCATCATCCATAAAATCACATGTTCCAAAACATAGGAAACGAGGCTGCGACCGGAGGAGCGGCGCGGTGGCGGCCGCGGCCGCGGAGGAGCGGAGCCCGGAGGAGCATGGATAGGGAGCGCATGGCGGCACAGAGAAGGAGGCAGCGACGAAGGGGACGTCGTCGGCGCGAAGGAGGTGTGACGAGGGAGGCGGCGGCGACGAGAGAGGCCGCGACGGCGGGGAGGAGCTGCGATGAGGGAGATGATGGCGACGCGGCGGAGGAGCGCGGGGTCGGCGGCGGCGTGCCCTCACCAGCGCCCCACGCCATGGAGTCTGGCCGCTGAGGAGAGTGGTGCCGGCAGCAGCAGGGATAAGGGCTACGGGGCAGAGGGTGGAACAGAGGAGTCGCAGATAATGTTTGGGGGAGGGACACGACAGAAGTGCGTTCTGGAAGAATAAGGATGCGTGGTGCTAGTTCGGTCACGTGGCGACGACAGTGAATGCACCGTCCGGAATAATTTACTCGCATCGGACGCCTGTTATGAAGCATTACCGTTTCAAATCAATCAATCCCCTCGGATTCTATCCAGATATTTGGACATTTAGGGTCGAGCTTAAACTCCACACCTAAAAAACAAAATGCCTGGTTTTGGATATAGTAGCACATAAAAAACGCGGTGACCGCGTTTATCTGCCAAAATTTCCCTCGAAAGCAAACATATCCCTTTCTATCGTGATCAATCGTATATATAATTACCCCCTTACTATGTTACATCATCATCGGTCCAATTATGGTAGGGCCTAATAACAAAGACAGACACCAGCTCACACATGGCCATCAGAACAAGCTTTTAGATCAATCCGCTCCAATTTTATCCACAAATGAAGATATTTGGACTACAATCTTCCACTAGACTGCTCTATTTTATTATCAGGATCGAGCTTACAGTAAACCTCACAGCGACACTGCGACAGCGAGAAGCCAAATGCCTAAATTGCCCCCTTATCCAAACCGAACCGAACCAGCCACTCCAGGGGCAGAAACGTCCATCTCCCCGTTGCCCCCACCTGTCATCCCCTCGCACCGATAAGATTTTATTATTATCCCCGACGACCCGACGCTGGCCGGCCCGCCGACCGGTCGCGACGCCGACGTGCCCCCTCTCGAACCCCCCGCGTCCCTCCCACGCGCACATCCCTTCACCCCCGGCCCACGGGCTCACCGTACCCACGCCCACTGACACGCCGGCCCCACCGAACCCCCACCCCACCTTCAGAAACCAGCCCCAGTCTACTACCTCACCTGCCTACGAGCCGCACCCGCAGACAGGTGGGGTCCAGTGCGGCCGCGCGGCGGGCCCCGCGCGCGGGTACGTGGGGGCGGTCAAAACGTACTTGGAGGCCGCCGACCCGCCTGTCGCACCGCACCGCACCGCCGTGTCCTAGCGGGCTAGCATCATCAGCCAGCCGGACCCCCTCCCCGCACCGCACCACCAACTACCCCACAACTCCCAACCGACCACGGCCACGCCGCCTCGTCAGTCACCGACGTGCGGGCCCAGAGGATAGTCTGGCCCACGAGTCGGTCTCAGCGGGGTGGGGAGCAAGCGAGTGAGCCAGCCTGGTGTGGTGCGAGGAGGAGTGAGGTGGTGGTGGACAGAGGGAGGGGGGAGCCGGGCGGGTGGGGGCCGAGTGGAGACGGAGGCACGCCTCACCTCTCCCCTTTTCGCTTCCGCTCCCTCCGTCTCCGCCTTTCCCCATCGTCTAGACCTCACCTCACAGCGAGAAGAGGAGAGAGAGAGAGAGAGAGAGAGAGGAGAGGGGGCTAGGGTTTCGTGCTCCCCCACGCCACGCCAGCCTCACGCATCGAATCCGAGCCGGATCGGGCCGCGCGCCGAGCCGCCGGCGTCACGGCGGTGCCTGGTAAGGCCAGATCCCCCGCCCGCTCGCTCGCTCGCCCCTTCCTCCTCCTCCTCTCCTCCTCCCCCCTCCGATGCGCGGTGTGGTGTGGTGTGAGGGCGCTTGCGTTAGGGGACAGACCGGGGAGTGGGGAGCCGCTGCAACCGGGCTGCTGCTCGATTTGGGGGACCGCGTGGCTGGGGGTTTGGTTGCGGGGAATTTTGGGTCGGTCGATGTGGTTGGCCGCTGGTGTTGCCTGCTCGCCGTAGCCGATTCGGTGGCGCTCGTCGGGACGGGTTAGCTGCGGGGCTGTGCTGCTCCGTTTGAGTGGGAATTGGGGTTCTTGGTGCGGGAATTCGGAGCGGTTTCGGAGAATTGGGTCCGTACTGGTGGTTTTTGGGGGAATGGTTGGTTTGGCATCTGGGAATGGTTTGGATCGTGATTTGGGTTGGTTTGGGGTGGGATTTCCCGGGTGGAATCGAGATGTCGTCAGATGCTTTTCTGGAGAAGCGGACCGGGTTGTGTTGTGTTGTTGGATTGGGGTTTACTTTGATCCATGTGTGAAGTGGGGAGTGTTTAGCAGGCACAATTTTAGCGCACTGAACCACTGATGGGCCGGAAATGGACCTTCACATGGGTATAAGTGGGTGTTACTGGGAAGTGTTACTGATTGGATTATACTTTCTTAGACTATCAGTGAGTTAGTGCCATTTTTAAGTGCTTGAGTTGGAGTGTGGTTTTGTGTTTTCAGCATGTGTTTGGTGGAGTCTGGCTGGGTTCAACAAAAACTCATTAGTAACGTGTACACCTTATTGATATACTAATTCAGTATTTGGTACTGTTTTATTGCCTGTACCTGGAACTTTAGATGCATTTGTTCCATTTTGGGGAAGGTCCAAAGATGGGATCATAGATTAGTAAAAAAAACATGCAACAGACTTGTGTGGGGGAGATGTCAATATCTGTGGCATTGAATAGTCTTTTTTGTTTCAACCTAAAATTTTGATTTCTCAAATTACTTTTTCAGGCAGCTGCTAGTTTTCAGGGGGGCCTTTCCTTATAGTGAGACCTTTCTTTTAGTGGGTTCTTATCATTCATGTATGCCTGTACTAAATGCTTTTGAGTAATCATTAACTTAGTCCTATTGTTTGTGCTAGTTGAATTATTAGATTGGTCCACCAAAAAATGTGTGCATTTTGGTGTGCTAAGGCTTTTTATAGCATACTTGCATAAATATGTCAAAGACTGTCAGTGCTTTTCTTTTAACTGCATGGAGCCTGTTGGATTGAAATGGAAAATGAAAGAAAAAATGTTCTTGTCCTGCAAAAGTAGATCTTGTTGTTTTCATTTGGATTGTTTTGGGTTGATAATTTTCCTGGTACTGTGTTCCACTTGTCAGTGTGAATAGTATTCAGTGAATGCTGCTTAACAGAAGATGCAATAAATCTTGAATATCCCAAATTTCCTGAATCCTGATCATACTGTTTTCCCAAGCCATGATGGATAGCTGAACATATTTGTCTTTCATCTCAACTTTACTCAGTATTAGGCTATGATCAATTAAATTGGTGACCCTGAATGAGCTCCTTTTTTATATTTGATATTAGGGCTGTGATTTCCTTGCAATGGCGTCTGGAACTGATGAAAAAGCTAAGATGGAGAGTTTGACATCACCTGCAGCCTTTGTAGAAGGTGGCATTCAGGATGCATGCGATGATGCATGTAGCATTTGCCTGGAGGCTTTCTGTGAGAGTGACCCTTCCGCAGTAAGTTGCCATTTTGTTAGCTGTGCAATTTTGCATAGAGATGACTTTTTGTAACCATTTTCTTGTTCTTGCTTATTTTTCTAGTTGACCAGCTGCAAACACGAGTTCCATCTCCAATGCATTCTGGAATGGTATGGTGCTAGCTCTGACACATGCATCCTACATATTACAATTTATTAATATAATTCTGCCATGCACATGAACTTTAACTAGGTCACTCAATTCATCTGGGCTCATGAGTTTGTGGTTATCAGTAAGGGCAAACATTTTAGAACATTTAAAATCCTCACGCCTTAAGAATTCCAACTGTATGCTATGTTATTTCTGGTTTAGTTGACCATACCTATTGCCTTTATTTAGATGCTACAGCTGATTCTTACTGGAATCATTGGACAAGTTGTTTAGTATGGTTGGTTCGGCACATGCAAATTTTTGTTCCTTAAATTTAGTTTGTCATCTTTCTTTTAGACAGTTTCCTAGTCTACTACCAACTGTAGTATCTTTCAACTAAGGAAAATTAGTGATAACATCATATGCTTAATGAACACTTCCCACTGGTTATGAATAGTTGTATTCAAAATCATGTAGTTATAATTATCAGTTGTGGTCGGCGTGCCCTCCCTTATTTTTCTATATTGTACTCTTGTTCTGTCTATGCTGCTAGAGGTTTTGTATAAATTAGAATTCAGTCTTTTCCATCATGTGAAAACATTTTTATGTGTGCAAGGACACTGGGTTTTAGCCATTCATGCAGGATGCTTGGTAGATCCAGAACTGTTATTCTTCTATGTTCAAAATATTTTCCACTCTAATGATTGATTGGATTTTTGTATAGGTGTCAGAGAAGTTCACAGTGCCCAATGTGTTGGCAGTCTATTAGTATGAAGGATCCTACCAGGCAAGTTAATCTTAGCTGTGCAAATATGATGCTTGTCATTTCAGTCCTCTCGGGGTAGTTGCTTTTTGGCTAATTTTAGCACTACCGATGTCTCAGTCAGGAGCTGCTTGAGGCCGTGGAGCGCGAAAGGAACATAAGAACCAATCAAACTCGAAACACGACTATAGTCCATCATCCTGCTCTTGGGGATTTTGAGCTGCAGCATGTATGTGCTACGAAACTGCTTCACGATACATTTCTTCTAACTTGCCGGTTATGCCTTATTTTCAAGGTTTTCCTGATTAGCGAGATATACCTGTGCAGTTACCAGTTGTTGGTAATGATGCTGAGCTTGAAGAGCGTATACTACAGCATCTTGCTGCTGCTGCTGCAATGGGAAGGGCGCACCATCTTGGAAGAAGGGAGGGGCACAGGGGCCGATCTGGCTCTCATGGTCGCCCACAGTTCCTAGTTTTCTCTGCACATCCAAATTCACCTTCTGCTGGGACAATTTCATCTTCTTCTGCTCATGTGGAGGGGGACAATGATTCAAATCCTGCCACCCCTAGAGCTAGTGAGTCTCCACGAGCTATTCGCATTGGAGACTCGGGTAACCAAAGCCCTGGGATGCTTACATATGATGCTGAACAGGATGCTGTTGTTTCTTCTGGAAATAGCACTCCTGTATCAAGTCCTAGGTTTTTCAACAGGTACTCCATCAATATTCATATACCGCATTCTCATGTTAGTTTTTGCGGTGATCTAACTAACTGATGGTTCTGATGTAACAGGAGGCACTCCACTGGACAGTCAACTCCAGACAGGGCTGGCCCATCAGATATTCAGTCTTTCTCAGACTCCCTGAAGTCTCGCCTAAATGCTGTCTCTATGAAGTATGGATATTTTGTTATTTTTAAATATATTTCTGTCTCCTGCCTTCCATCATGATGGATTTTTATCCTAAGGCTTCTACTTTTTTATAATCCAGGTACAAAGAATCTATTTCAAAGAGTACTCGGGGGTGGAAGGAGAGACTCTTTTCACGTAACTCATCCGTGGCTGATCTTGGTTCTGAAGTGAGAAGAGAAGTTAATGCTGGAATTGCATCTGTGTCAAGGATGATGGAGCGTCTGGAAACTAGAGGAGGTACCAGAACAGACGATAACCCAACAGCATCCACATCTGAAGTTCCTCCCTCTACAGAAGTTCCTCCCTCTACAGAGTCCAGCAATGAAAGGGCTACTGAGAGCAACTCGGCTACTAGTACAATTACTACTACTACTACAACTTCTACAAGTGCAAGCAACACACCCACCCCCTGTGTCACGACTTCTGGTTCAAATTAGGACATGTAAGAGTTTCAGAAAGAAGGCCTACACGTGCCCATTCTTCATCTTGAAAGGTACCACATGGATCTTTTCTTATAAACTAGGTTGGATCAAACTAACAGACCCCTTTTTTGTTGTCATGTGGCAGAGCTGAAATGTGCAATAACACGACGCTGTCATCTCCATTGCATAAACGAGCGACTGCTGGGAAATCGGAAAATTTGATGTATTGGGTGGCTTGATAAGAAAAGGGTGGTGTGGGGCCTAGGAAAGTCAGATTTGATTTTCTGTTTCATCTTTGTAAAAATTTCCTCCGAGGGCAGATGTTTACTGGTATAAATAACGCATATGTCATCTTCATAGTATTTCGGTCGCTATAAATATGATTGGAACAGCAAAGTTTGCTGCTGTTATACAGTTACTGTAGCTCGATTTCCTGTTTGTTTCGCTGTTTTTACTGTCTGGCAGAGCCGATGCTTTCAATGTACAAAGAAGAAAAAAACACGTTTCACGCCCGTTTGTATACAGAAGCATATTGTTGATTTCCCCATTTAGGGATTGCTGCTTAGATATCTGATATCTCACACCTGAGCATGGCAAACATGCGTTGTTCTCTTATGAAAGTGGTCAAGTTTATACAAAAGTATATTGTGGAGTTCAATCCATAAAGTTCATGAATTGATCTACCTATGCGAATGTTGAGGTTTAAGCTACAGTTCTACTTTAATAATTCATAAGGGAATGACAAATTTAGGTGAATATGTAGCGGATGATATAGAAAAAAAACACTATGTTATAAATTGTAACTTTAGTTTTTTCTAAATATATAGTTTTCAATGTGTATGAAATGTGTCGAAAAATTATTAAATTCTGAATTAAATAAATTATTGAAAATATAAGAACTAGCACGAACAGATTTGTTATACTGGAACATGATTAAAACAAAGATTAAACCACGGTGTACATACTGAACATGTCTAGATAAAGTCACGACATTGAAGATGACGGTCGATTGCGGCGCCCGAGTTGGACAAAAATAAGCCGTGGTGAAGACCTTAGCAGTTATGTGTTATGTGGAGTGTTACGTTGAGTGCTTTCTAAAATTCTTATTCATGCTCTCTCGATGATGTAACTTTTTCATAAATAGTGGTCTATATTTATATGAAGGAAAACCTCTCGTATCTTTGGCCATTAGCAATATCTGACTAATATGTATCCCCTTCAAGGCTTCAACTTTAATGGATCACTGAGATTTATGAATATTTATATGGGCCAAGCCCATATATCTAACAAACATAGTGTATGTTTAAGTGTATATAATAAAAAAAATTATGTTTATAAAAACATTAGAGCGAATTGGTTTGTAGTCCAATGGTAGGACGTTTCAGTGGGACGCTATCTATCAGGGTTCAAAATCCCGATGCTCGCATCTTTTTTTGAGATTTTTTTAGAATTTACCGACGCTATGCGTTATAAAAAAGTGACGATATCATTTAGACGCAGGACTCCTTGTTTGGAGGGTGCTGGATAGTTTTGCAAAGCTCTTAATACGGCGTTCCCCTTAGAGCATCTCCGTATTCTGACTGTTTCCGCACTCCCAATCCACATCCACCGGTAGAAAAAACAGCGATAGAAAAAAATACCGTAGGAGGCAAACGCATTCCTTTTTCCACGCCAAAAAATCTAACGCAAAAGGAAAAAAATTAATAGTTGGGCCCATTCATTGCTTATGTGGCAGCACTTAATTGTTTTTAGAAAACTAACTTTTTGAGAATTGTTGGAGAAAAAGGTCTATTCTTACTTCCAATAATTTTTGACAAGGTCTCAAAATCAATTTTTTGGAACACTATTTTATAGACACTTTTGGAGATGTTCTTAGGATATATTTTGGGTCCCACTAATTCCGGTGATCTAGCCTTCAAACCCCACTTTGTAACACAAATAATCGTCCTTTTAATTGAAAAACCGTCTAATTCCTGCACGGTTGGCTCACATCTTCGTGACACAAATAACCAGCTTCTGTTTCGAGGGTCTCTTCGGCTTTTACCAGTTTCTGTGTCAGTTACAAGATCAAACAACTTTTGATCTATACAAGTTTCATAATAATATCATAAACTAAAAAAGCCCGTTTGCACCGATCCAACTTGCATCCCAGCATGCCTCCTTGATTTTTGGCAAGATTTGGCATTGACAAAAAAAAGTGAGCAATTTATCAATATATATGTTGTAACAGAGCTTTGCAAATGCAGTCATATTTGCAAAAAAAAGTGAATGAAACAGTAGTTTCTGACTTACTCTCTTCGTTGTAAATTATATTTCATTTGAATTTTTTGACTCTAAATTTGACCGTTCATTTTATTTAAAATTTTGTACAAACTATCATATTTTTTGTGGTGGCTTGTTTTATTAATAAAAAATTTTAAAAAATATATTAAATTAAATATATTTACATAAATTTTTTGAATGAAACGAGCGGTGAAATTTGTGATAAAAAAAGTCAAACAAAGTATAGTTTAAAACGGAGGTGGTACATGAGAAGGTGATTGTGCATTAGTTTCTAGCGGGCATCCCAAAGCTAAGCTCCTTCACTGTATGGCTCCCTATAGCTAAAATTAGGGATCCCAACCGAAAGAAAGCCCCAGCCGATCCGCGATCCCCTCCCTCCTCCTCTCTTATCTTTGCCGAGCCCCTCCCCTCCCCTTCTCTTCTCGCCGCCCGTGGCGACGGACTCCCAATTCCGATCCCCAATCTCACACCACCTCCGCCTCCCAAATCCTCCCGCGCCCGCGCCACCCCCAAATCGCTCCTCCCGCCACCGTCCCCCGCTCGCCGGACGGCAATTCCCTCCCGCCCACTCCTCGGCCTGTGCAACGCCTCCACCCGCGGGGGCCGCCGCCGCCGCCGCCAGACTGCCTGACCGGCCTCCTCCGCCCGCGGCTACCGGCGCAACAGCAAGGTAAAACGTCGGCACAAAAACTCGTCCTTCCCCTTCTCTTCTCGCTGCATTTGTTAGCTCAAAAAAGCACGGACCTTGATCGCGGCCGCCGGTTGATCGATCGAATCAGCAGGAACCATGGACGAAGATTCCAGCTTGAAGCAGGGCAGCTCGGCGGACTGGGACGGCGGCGGCGGCGGCGAGCTGGCGGCCGATGAGGAGCCGCGTTCCGCCGTCGGGGTGGTCACCCGGCACCGCGTGGTGAGGCGGCGGGGGAACCAGAAGCGGTCCAAGAACTTCAGCAGCGAGGAGGACGAGAAGCTGGCGCTGGCGTGGCTGGGCGTGAGCGCGGACCCGGCGCCGGGGGGCGAGCGCGCCGCCTACTGGGCGAGGATCCACGACCGCTACCACTCCACCGAGGGGTTCCAGTCCGGCCGCAACCAGAACTCCCTCACGCACCGCTGGTCCATCATCCAGGACAGCGTGGGCAAGTTCGAGAGGTGCCTGGCCCGGATCAAAGGCGGCACAGGACAGAATGGGGTGATTTCGCAGGACCAGGTTGGTTTCTGTGCTCTTGATTTGGTTGGTTATTGTTGCTTTATATGGAGTACGTCTGGAAGGTTGATGACTTGACTTGATGTTGGCATTTATTTTGGCTTTGCAGATTATGCGAGCACTTGCTCTGTACAAGTCCGAGGATCAGAACAACAAGTCGTTTCAGTTCCTGCATTGCTGGAATCTCTTGAGAACCCATCAGAAGTGGATGGATAGGTCGTCGCAGATCTCTTCTCAGAGACCGTTTCAGTACAAAAAGCAGAAGATAACTCCCGGTTCAAGTCCGAGGTCGTCTACTCCGTGTGCTCTTGAGGATGGTGAGGCTGCAGCTCAAGAATATGATGTACCGGAACAGGCAACTGGAACAGTGGACGAGAATGCTAACCTGTCGCCCGAAAAATCTACTCCATGTGCTCTCAAGGATGTTGAGGAACCAGGACAGGCAATGGGAACTGTCGATGAGAATGTTAGCGTGTCGCCCAACGGAAACAGCTCAATAGATCCAATGGGAGCGGTGGATGCGAATATTAGCCTGTCGCCTGAGGGAAACAATTCGGTAGACTGGGGTGGCGCTGAGCTGATGTTTAGCGCACCTGAGGAGCAGCAATGGCCGATTGAAGTGGTTACTCACACCGTCAGGCGGAATCACAAAAGGTCAAAGAATTTCAGTAACAGGGAAGATGAAATGCTGGTGGTGGCATGGCTGAATGTCAGCATGGATCCGGTCCAAGGCAGCGAGCGCTCTACGTACTGGCAGAGGATTTATGACTACTACCACTCCCACAAGGACTGCGAGTCAGAACGCAATCAAAATTCCATCGTGCACCGCTGGTCTATTATTCAAGAAAATGTCAGCAAGTTCGAGAGATGCCTAACCGAGGTTGAGGGTGCGAGCCAGAATGGGATGACGACTCAAGACGAGGTTAGTTTGTATGTTCTTCATTTGGTCGGCACTTTATAGAGAGTCTGGAAGATTAATATGACATTTTGATTTACAGATTATGCAAGCACTGGCTCTATTCAAGTCTGAAGATCAGAACAATAAGTCATTTCAATTTCTGCACTGTTGGGATATCTTGAGAACCCATCAGAAGTGGATTGATAGATCTTCTCAGACCTCATCTCATAAACTGTATCAGAAACAGCAGAAGACAGCTCCCAATTCAAGTCTGAGTTTGTCTAATCCATATAATTTTGAGGACAGGGAGGCTGCACTAGAAGAATGTGAGGTACCGATACAGCCAGTGGGTAGAAACAAGGAGAAAGAAAATTTACAACAAGGTGGAGATGGTTTGTACCTAGAGGCTCCATGTGCTCTTGAGGATAGTGAGGCTGCTGCTAAAAAATGTGAGGTGCAGGGACAGCCAATGGGTATGCATAATGAGAAGGAAAATTTACAACAAGGTGGAGATAGTCTTTACCAGGAGGTGATGGATAGTCTGTGCACAAAGGAGAAAGATGCGGGTGCGGAGAACGAGCGCAAGAAAAATGAGAGAGCTTATGCACTAGAACAAGAGAGGGTTGCACTAGAACAGATGAAGGCTGCAAATGAGGCAAAGATTCTCGAGACAAGGAGCAAAGAACTAGATTTGAAGAGCAAAGAGCTAGATTTGAAGATGATGTTAGAAGAAGAGAGGATAATGGCTTTGGACATCAGTAGCATGTCTGGGGCACAACAGCAATACTACAAGATCCTACAGAATGAGATCATCGCTCGACGATTCAATCGCTCAGGTTGAGCTTGTATAAATCCTAGCACCATGTTAGCATTGTCTGTTAAGTTGGGTGAACTTCAAGTAGTATGGACCATTGTGGTATGCGAACCTTATGCGTATAGACTATTATGCGCAAGGAGTCATCGAAATGGAACCCCAATTTTGACCTGTTGAAACCTTTTTTAAAAAAAATAAATTGAACATTACCAAAGGCCCCGACTTGTGACGAAAACAGGCTGTAAATTTGCAGCTGGTGTAATACGTGATGTGCCGCCGCCGGCCTTGATCCCGTGTGGTCACCCGATAGCTTGATCCGTGATTAGTATCAGGCAAGGACGTCCACGGTGGTTCTGTTTGCATCATTCAAGAATACTCATTCTGCAATTGAACTCATCTAGGACCGTGAAATGAACAAATGCCAGTCAACAGGAACAACTAAGATTTGGACTTGAGAGACTTCTGGATCGGCAACAAAACAGCATGTCCAGAATTGAGAAATGGCAAGAACCTTTAGCATCTAGTTACAATTGTGTCAAAAAGTGAACCATCTCATGTAATATCCACATATCAACCCGTTAGACAAAGCTTAGCTGCTGTTCTAGAAAGCGGAGTAGCCATGGAACCAATAAAAGAACATTCTCCTCCGAGTAAGATTGCCAAGCTCTGAACCTGATGCCTCATCTAATTTACAAGTGGATACATCAACTTGGCAGATTCATCAAACCATGTGGCTCTTTCTATCTAGCATCCTTTCAGTACCACCATTAAATCAACCCTACAAGTGTCAAAACGCTATCTTCAGTTGAGCCTATAGGTGTCAGTCTCAACTTGATGAGCGCTGGTGCCTCACACAGACAAGATCGTCTAACTTGTTTCCGTCCATCTTGTACAGAGACACGCCACCCATTTGGATATAGTGTTCCTGAGCCTCCCTTCTTAGCTTCTCAAGTGGGAGCAACTCCCACTTGCTGTAGTTTGAATTCTTACGTGTCTCACTCATATCTGAAGTCCCTGATACTGGTCCGTAGTCAGGGTCCACTGTTCCCCACACCTTGCAATTGCTAAATGGCCCCTGTTCAGCTGGCTGGCCAGTTTCATGCTTTTTTAGACGAAAAGCTGCAGCATGTGCTCTTCTGATCTCTTCTTTGCTTGGTATGTCTGACCAATCTTCCACCCTTTGTGCTCTCATGGGAGAATGGATCCGAATGACCTACATAAGTTAATTGTCATTTAGACCGGGATAACCGGGATAATCTATGCAAATAAACCATAATGACATGGTCGAGGCTTACCCCAAGGCATTCCAGGAGTTGATAATACGCCCGCCCTTGCAGTGGATTATGCCCTTTCCTAGGGGCTGAGAAGTACCGTGTCCTGAAATAATGAAGTGGGCAGAATATATATTTGTACAAAAGAACATTCAGAAATATTGTGCCAATTGCCATGTTAATCTAGAAATACTCAGTACTGTAGCCATGCTAATACTCACCATTCTGTGTAGCCAGGATCAACAGTAAAACCATACATGTCAATGATATCACACATGGAAAGGGCCAGTTCTATGGACTTCATGCCAGTTCCTTTAGCACCTCTTCGTAGGACTATACCTTGAAAAAGGTAGACAGGATTTGGAAGTTCCTGCAAGTAACCAGTGTTCAATATAAGTGAGTATGATCTTCCACGAGTTACTAAGTGAAATATAGTTTTATATCACAAACTCAGATCAGTAAAACAATACATAGATATGTTACCTTTATCACCGCATTGATTTCTTTGTGTGTCAGACTTTTAATAATAAGTGCCTCATCAGCTGCAGTGGAAAGCAAGACAGTCACAGATCTTGTTTCAAAAGAGCCTTCACATGTTACAAGAGAAATATTTTTCCACCCATGTAAACTCTATTTTGTAATATTAACTTCAAAACCATAAAGTTAATTTGTGGAAAAACTATTAAGTTTATCGCAAATGTAGTTGTATTATAAGTCAACAGTTAATGCTTGTTCTCAAAGCACAACTCTTCAAAAATTCTAAATCAGAGAGATGGGTCCTGTACAGTAACCCATCAAAGCTTCAGCAGTTAAAGAAAACAGTGTTGTTATTTACTTTTGCTCCATATTTATTTTAAAGAAGCAAACTAAAAGCCTATCTGGGAAAAGGGACAAATAGTAAATTGAAAGAAATCAGGATTACAGCATTACAGGAGCCCTTCAGTATTGGTGCCATGTTTCGAGCAGCACCCCTGACAACCAGTCGAAAGTCCCTTTTCAATCCAACATGTTTCGCATATTTCTGCAGATGGAAACATAACAAATATCAGTTAATGATAGTTATGCCACATTGATACTAAAGAAAAAAAATATTTATCAAGACATCTCTTGGACGACTCGTAGCTATCAAGATAGCAACACGATGAGCTTAGGAAATAAGAGAGATATTGGATTGGCAGAATGTATCAATCAGGTCATGGGCAATAAGAGGCCAAGAACAGCATAACAAAACAATCTCATCTGCATAATCTTAGTTTAGATAGATTAGAAGAATAATCTAATGTGTTTACCTGATTAACAGGTGCCTCATTGTCCCGAAAAACGGCATCATGTGCATCAATCTCTTGTCCAAACTCTGTTTTCAAGAGATCTCCAGAGTTACCAACAACTGCACATGTTGCAAACTGGCGTGGGTGGAAAGGAGGTTTAGCAGGCAGCAAAATTCTAAGAAGCTCATCACACAGGGTACGATTGTAGCATTTATCAGAACCACTGCACATTTTAAAATCAAAAGAACTATTACATGTTTGCAGATTTATCTCACGTTAAAAGAAAGAAATATGGCAGAAATCTCAAGCTTACAGCTGTGCGATCCTTTTAGCTGCATAATCCATCCATCCATCGGGTCTCACATCCAAGTACTCCCTTGTCAATACAGTAGTCATGTTGCGGTACTGTAATCATATTTGTATTAAGTATTGACACAAGCATATATAGTAATAAGAGCAAAGCAAACATGTTAGAGGAGAAGACTGTCCTAACCTGTTCCCACAATAGGATAGTTTCACAGACATCATATTTGTATTCTAGCGGTTCAAAAATCTTGAACTGGTTATTATACTGCAAAATTTGTAGAGATATTATCACAAATGCATCTTCAACTCATGATTCTGGGCGAGGAACAGCAGCTACTGGCCATGAACATGGAGGAATACTGACCCAGGTGCTGTTGGTCCCCTCAGGAAATTTAAGGACCAGCTTGCAGTGATCAATGATATCTGCTGTGAGGCCAAGTCCCCTGCTTGCCTAAAACAAAGACAAGCCTTAGGCAAACTGGATGATGAAAATTAAGCAAAAAAGGGGGGAAAAGGTTTGCACTGCCAAGCTGGGGAAAATGTTGGATTTTTGTTTCTTGACAAGATTTAAAATGAGCTCAAAGCAGTTACACAGTGTGACTATTTTGCATTTGTATTCATGTGGAGACACAAATAAAAAAAATCTCATCGTGTTTATATCAAGGTAGTAATCCGCTTATCATTTCTGCAACAGACTGAGAACAAAAGTCTGACCAATGTACAACAATCTACCAGAGATACCAAAATCACTCAGACTTTCTATACGGGCCTTGCAGCAACAGATAGAAAAATGTGAATGCCAATAACCCAAAGCCATACTCTCCTCAAGGACTATACTATTTGGTTATCACAAGAAAAACAAAATATACAATCAAAATGTTCGTGCATTCCGTTATCGTCCCCAGTCACACGATTAGAGCATTATTGGCTATAGCATCGCAGCATACTAGAAGCCAAAGTGCGAAACAAACAGGTTTCGTGGCAGTCACAATGTGCAGGAATGGAATTACAAAAAAAAACAATTGTGGCTCCGCGCGGAAGCGATTGCGGGGGACGTACGTACCACGCACTGCTGGACGCGGGACTGGAACCCCGCGAGCTCGCGCACGTCGCCGGCGTCCAGATCCAGCCTCCTGCCCGGCGCCCCTGCGGGGAGAGAGCAGAGGTCGAACGCGTCACGCGAAGGGGGGGACACAGCTAGGGTTCGGGGAATGCGGGGGATGGAAGGATGGGGAGGGGGGGAGAGCGCACCCGGGGCGGCGAAGAAGGAGGACTGGATGGAGAGGACGGCGAGGCAGAAGGCCAGCGCCAGGCCCAGCAGCAGCGTCCCCGTCGGCCGGCGCTGCGCCGCCGCCGGCAGCAGGTGGGCCCTCGTCATCGGAGGCGGAAGGGGAAAAGGGCGCGTCGGTCGGGGAGGAGTGTCCAAGAGCTCACTCGTGTTAATTTCAGCTAGACGGCTTCCAATTTCCAAGTGTCAATTTCAAAAAAAAAATTGATAAAATCATAAAACAAAGCTTAAAAAACAAAGAAGAAAGAAAAGACGAGACAAATGAGGGGATAGTTGCATCGGTTCAAAGACCCCCACTGTCAACTCGCGTAACTAAAAAAAACAAAGGAAAAAAAAAGCATGCATCGCTTGAGAAGTTGAGAATTTTGCTCTCTGAGAGGTTGCAGTACCTTGCACCGTCATCGAATAAAAAAAAGGTTAATTTTCTTCTGTGCTGGCGTGCTGCATGCTGGGAGGCGTGTATACCATGCATGTTCTTTTTTTTTATTCTTGTGTTATTTGCCATGAATCCACTCTAAATGAGAGTTGATTCTTTCTCTCTTTGAGTGATGAATCAATTACTTGTAGTGGTGATGAATCGATTTACCAGGGCCAAGAGGGGTTGTTTGGATCCACATGGCAAGAGCAAAAAAGAGCAAAATATTTGCCCTCAAAAAAGATGGCAAATTTTTTTCCATTAGGGGTGTTTGGATCCAATGACAAAACTTTTGGTAAAAACTCATTTAAACTCCATTCTCCTTCCTTTTGCCGTGGGGTGTTTGGAGACAAATGATAAAAGTTTTGCCTTTTTACCCATTTTTGCCATAATGTTGAGCCAAAAGATTTTTGCCTCTCATTTTTTATTTGACCTTTTGCAATAGGGGTGTTTGGAGGCGAATGGCAAAAAAAAAAGTGACGAAATTTTTGTCATTTGCCATTTTCCCATGGATCCAAACAGCCCCTAAGACTATGCACCAGCCAGTCTCTATGAAGACTCTATGAAGACATTGCACATGATCACGTGTCCATATATTTTGTGAGACTGTCTTTAACCATTTGATATTCAATACCGGCTCCAGAGAGATTGGATTGATTCATCGAGAGTTCTATTGTTGAGCACTCATCGAGGCGCCATAGCATTGTATTTGCGGCTTATATACTAAGGTTTATAAATTGTTATATCTCGTAACCAAGGTTCAGATGCATAATATAAAAAAAGATGTGCCTGAGATTTGTCAAGGACATTATAAAAAAATGTTTGGGCCATTTATTTCAATAAATGTGTCATCTCAAAACAATAACTTTGAGCAGTCGATATATAACAAAAAATTGTATCAGAGGAGGAAATACCACATGGACATGAACTCCACTTGTCCTATAAATTTATTTTTTCTACGTATGGAATTATAACCTATCAGAAATTTTGCATAATCACGCAATGCTGTATTCCCTAGTCGACATTAATATTTTTCATTACTTTTTTATTAAAAAGCAAAATAAGACTAACAACATAATTATCTTTTTCTCCCCACCTCAACATTGCTCCAAATAATGCAATGTTGTCTTTTCCTCCTCTATGCCCCGAAACCCATACCGTACAGTTATATGAATGTAATGATTGCATTGTTCGGAAGGCGAATGTAGTATTGACAAGATTATCAAAATTTTAACTGGACCTTGATAAAAGTGTTGTACCAGTATGCGAAGCATCGGCATGGACATGAGAGCCATTTTGGTGTACCAGTATGCGAAGAACTAGTTAAAGCAAAAGTCCATGTACATTACAAACCCAACCGAACCATTCCGTTCGCTGATAAATCATATATGCACAGAAATTGACAACGTCGCATCTCACGCGCCTTTCTATGTCTTTGATCCAAATACACTCGGCAAATACACGATGAGCTACAACGTCCAACTTGGCAATTACAATACACAAGGAGAGAACTCGACACATGCGAAGCGACAAAAAGAACTTCATTACATCGAGGGGAAGCCAATGCCTCGTAATCTTTGCAGTACACAAATTCACAAAAGAGGAACCAAACACATCTGGTTCTCGCTTATCAGCCAAGTAGCCTAACTGCCTAAATGCATACAATTTTTCAGAAACAATTCATGGATGCCCCTGGAGCAAACAAAGGGAGCAGGTGCAGTTGCCTAGTGCCTACAGATGGGATGGCGTTGGATGGGAATATGTACAATCAAAACTCTGAACCTCGCCCTGCTCCTAATTACCAGAAGATCAATCCAAACTAGTCACCAGCTAGCTGCCAGCGGCATGTGTCAGTTACCTTTTCCTCTTCCCAGCTGAGCCTCCTGCGGCCTTGCCACCGGACCCAGGCGTTCTCGATCTGGCAGCAGGCGCCTTCTTCACACTGGAGCCATTTCCGTTGCTCTTGAGGTTGAGCTGGACTTGAATTCCTGGAGGCAGGTGAGGTTACTGAAAAGTTAGACACATCAAATACAGAGGGATGGATAGATTTGGCAGTAAATGTCCAACAAGTATGAGAACCTTTCTTCTTATCACTCTGCAGGTCCAGTTTGGGCGTTGATTCGCCAGGCACAAGTTCATCTGAAAGAAGAAAAACAATGATTAAACAGCATCCATGAACTTCAAAGAGATTTCTTACTTGAAGCAATTAACTAGAGCACACATGCCACCGACTAAAGAGTAAAAACACTGCTAGTAGCACAGCTGGCTATACTGTATGCACATGTATGTCTTGTCTAAATGACATAAGTACATATGTGAGTATGCCACCACAAAGTTGCCTCAACAGATTTATTCTATCCAAATACCCAACACATTAGTCAAACAAATAGGCTTATATCTGATTTTTCTGTTTCAGGGAAAGGAACACACACCACCATCATTCTCATTATCAGAAGAATCAGCTTCGTCAGCTTCAGCTTCAGCTGCTCCATTTTCTCCAGGCAGGCTCTCTTCTACTGGCTCCAAGATTGCTGCCACTCGTTTCTTTAAAGGCTTCTTCATGCCTGTAATATTTATCAGATCTGCTGCTCGAACGACACGAGAACTACTTCCTTGTTTGTATGCCTTTGTCAAGGCACTTTTAACAGCAGGTTGAATCCCATCCATAGGACTTGGATGACCCTACATTAAAATTAATGTACTCAGCCACAATTATAGGAAATGAAGACAAGTGTAAACTATGAAAAACACGTTTACTCAGCTATGGACAAACCTGCATAAATGCTTCCAGCATATTAATTCAAGAACTGCATTTAGCTAACAAGTAGACTATGACATATTTCTGTTGTATTTTATATTAATTGCAGTTCTGTATCCATAATATAACATGCTTGCAGCTTCATAAAATATTTATGGTTTACATGATGCAACGACTTTGCAAGTAAATTGCACAGGATGAACACAATAGCTGAACAGGTAGCCTATAACACATTATTCAAACCAATTAAAAAACAAGACATTGTCATCACCTCATCAGCAGAATGGACAGTGCAAAATTATTAGCTAAATTCCTACTAAACTGAAAATTCTCAGTACAAATGCAAAAATAATTTGTCGCCATTCAAAGGGATGGTCAAGTGAACAAGACATTAGATGGAATAAGCATCAAACTGTTTCTAGAATAATACCAACCTTAAATTTGGATATTTCCACAATCGTGTCAAAGTCTTCCTGGCTTAGAGAGTAGGTATCCATAAACTCCACCACCTTTTGAACAGCTTCATCCTGGATGAAGAAAATATAAAATTTCCAGCAGATTGCTCAAATAAATAGTATTTGAGATTAATGCAATACAAAATTAGAGCTAATGGTAGGTTAATGACCAACTTCATGATTCTGCATAGCGTGAACAATAGTTTCACAGATTTCCCAAACAAATAAACCAAAAAATGAATCAGAATCCTAAGTTTTAAGATATGCAGTTCCAATACGTGACAAGTCTGCTTGAACGAGTGCAGAAGTATGCATAGAATACTTTTAAGGTTGGTCTTATTTCTCATCTGCGTGAAAGTTGTTAAAAGAATAATTTAATCACATGGCTCATCAGTTGTGTGGCATTTCAATTTTCAAGACCAGTCCAACAAAGTTGGGACCAGTTCCATAACACCTAATTATTCTGGAGATTATTATAACAATGAAATCAATAATGACCGAACAAAAGGAAAGGTCTAGTCCATTCACAAAGCACAAGATGAAAACCAACCTTTGGCATTGTTTTCAGTGGGTCAGTCAGCTGTCTCAAGAGAAGAGTAAGATAATCCAACCTCAATGTCTCCCTGCAGTTCTCAATAATTATAAAAAAAGATTCACAATAAAACATAATGAATATCATTTATAGTTCGAACACCATTCAATTATTCAGAGTTACAACACTGACAAAAAACCATGCACAAATAGATAGCATTCAAAGCCATATCTAATCTAAAACTAGAAAAGACAGCTGGTGTTTGCACCCAAATGTGTATTAAGCGCAGATTCAGCACATGACCAGATAAGAAAACAGGTAACTTCACTATATCATATCAGCAACATAATGAGTCATATGTGACAATAAAATCAGAAGCCACCATAACTACCTGTCCAAGTTTGCTTGCTGGGATGCAAGAATATGACTGTGAGCATCTTCCAGTAGCCTTCTGTTTTTGTTAGTCGTCGAGTACTTGCCCAACCATCCACCAAACCTATTAAAATTTCGCTCACCCTGACAATTTATTTGTCACCAAATTTAGTCCTAATAAAAAGTAAACTACACTAAACATAATCTACAGTTAGGGTTTGAACTTTACCGCTTCAAGGATTTCTCTGTTCCCATGCATGAAAGCGGCACTGGAAAATGAGGAAGAGGTTAGAAAACCAGGTTGGAAAAATCAAAATAAATCGATACTAGTGCCATCATATAATATAAACCATGTGCCTGATCAATACTTACGGTACTATAGATGAAGCAAAACAAGCAGCCTGTGACAACTGCCACTGTCGATATCTTCTTATTTGTACATTAACAAGATCACCATCTGCTATAGATTCAGCAGCACGGGCAAGAGCATTCATTCTTTTAACTCCACTTTCATCCTTCCCAATGGTGTTAGGCCGATAATTGATATAATTTTCCTACAATGGGGCACCATTTTTACATGTGAATTTCACGTGCATTGTGGTTTCCAAGACATATTTAAGCGGGGAACAGCAGAAAAAGAAAGATAATATGTTGATCCATGTGAATCATGAACTGTAAACTCAAACTAATAGAATTCAACAATACTGGACTAAAATCATAGCAATACAAAAGGTAATAGCCAAAAAAGTCCCAAATGCTTGTTTACGTAGTTCCTATACACATTGATTTGACAAACACAGACATAGCAACAAAAGGCTAGAATTCTCTTCAGAATTAACAAAGAGAACCATTTAATTCTCATGAATGCAAGCATCCAGCTTTCAAGCTACTCCGTATTATGCAAGCTGTGACACTGCAGTTAGTATAAAAATAAATAGCTAGCATGCAGTATATTGGAAGAAATTTGGAGTGCTCTACTCAGAGTATGATCTCAGAATAGAGAATACGGTAGAATTAAATATATAGAGGATTGCCATCAGTACTCCTTACCTGGATAATCAGGGGAACTAAATCAGGATCACTCATGCCAAAATCAATTCTCTCATCCATCCGCAATCTCCCACCATTGAAACCGAATAGTCTGAAAGATCAATGAAAATCGATGAATAATATACAGTAGGCAGAAACGCACAAGAGAAAAAAGAAGCACAAGACACTCAAAACCTCAAGGAACTGTAAGCCAAAGCCTCTGACATTAATTTAATAACAGAGAGCAAGCAGTCAAAGACTCCAATAAAGAGCAAACTAGCAGTTTAAAGGAAGCAAGACGGTTCCTAGATCTGCATGAGTAGAAGGATTGCAGTTGTGGATTGTCCAGTCCAGTTGAGAGGTACTTCATGTATAGCGTTTACCATAAAATGTATTTTTCCAACTTAAAATAACATAATCCTCAAGGCTAGCTAGCTAGCTAGTACGGGCACAAGCTTTTTTCCCTTTGGAAAAACATCCAGCGAGGATTCATGTGCACCTTTCAAGTGATATATGATAGAGAAACAATGAAATCAGAATATTAAGTCAACACATTTCAATATAAATGAACACAACACTTGGCAAAAACTCTCATCCTTCCAGTCTGAAACTAATTATCCACTTGCACATTAGTCAACAAAACATTAGAGATCTAAGAAAAGAATATCAAGGAAAAAGATAAAAAATAACTATATTTGGATGTTGGACATTACTAAAGAAAGGAAAATACTTGTCAACAGCTGTAAAAGGAGAAATATCTTCATCCTTTGCACTGCTATTAAGACGCTCCCGTATATCATCATATTTGACCACAGATTGGGAGAGGCTCATATACTGCAAATGGTTAAGTGCCATGCGAATATCCCCATGAACTCTTTCAGCAAGCTCTTCCATCGCATTCTATAATAGCAGAATACCACATATTAGCAGCAGAACCTGTAAAGTCTACTTAACAGAGAACCACAAGGAGAAAACAGAGCAGAAGCCTAGAAAAACAAAAAAGAGAAGCTACCAGTGTAAATTTCTTTTATGTTATCGGTCTGCTTCTACTAATTTCATTCTCAAAGTTTTGTAAGTTTAGAAGCACAAACTCTGGAGAAGATATAAAGCATACCTCTTGAGCTTGAATACCCTCCTTTCTAGCAATTTCCATCAATCTCTTACCCATCTGTTGAATAAAGAAGTTAGAACCAAGAAAAAGCAAAAGGAACATTAAAGTCACAGGTAGAACATCTATAGTTCTTTCTCTTAATGATCATGCAACCGTATATGTAAGCAGGTGACAGCTGATGGCCAGGTTTTCTATCGATTAGGGACATCCATGCAAAAGAGCAATGATGGCAAGAAGCTCATAGAGTCACAGTAAGTGGCACCATAAACCTAATGAATAACCAGTCAATTTTACACTCAAAAGACACCGAATACAGATTTGCCTCCTAGATAACATGAATAGCAGCAGGCTAAACTAGATTGCACATGCCTAGATATAACAAGAAATGAGGGATGGGGTGCTAGTTTTTTGTAATTCATGGTATCATAGTAATTCTGAAGGTCACTGCCTCACTGGAAATGAAGGTGGCAAGAAATAACCTGCTGTTTTGTTGGTTTTCTGAAATTGAGCATCAGGCAGTAATTGACAAGGCTCTTCAATTTCTGGCTATAACGGTCATTACAAATGCAGATGATAGGAATCTTGGATATCTTGATGCTAGCAATAAGATCAGCAACACCCCCTCTGTCTCCAGCGGACATACCATCAACTTCATCCATGATTAGTACAGCTTTAGGATGTTTTAACCTGTGGAATTGTTGCAAAATCAATGTATAATAAATAAACAAAATATATAAAATAAATAAACAAAATACAAAGGGCAAAAGGGTTCATGATCCATGCTGTAATACTGACCGAGTATCACTATAATTCAGAGTTGCATTGCTGATAAGCTCTTTGACAGAATTTGATGTGCTGCCCCCAACACCTTTCTCGATCTTGGAGTCTGCTTTACCACGGCTATCACTTGCATTTACCTATTCACAGAAATTTTTGTTTGAATTCAGGTCTGATTGGTAAATAACGAACAAAAAGTGCAAGAGTTGAGAAACACCTCAATGGCCTGCAGTCCAAGCATCTGACTAACAACTTTTGCAGTTGTAGTCTTACCAATACCTGGAGGTCCACTCAACAACACAGCCTTTTTGGCTCCACTATCAGCTTGCTTCTTTCCCTTGCCCTTTTGGCTAGAATGAAGGAATTGTGTCTCCCAACTTTTCAACCAATCATGAAGTTGTTTGACCTATGTATGAAGTTCATAATAAATCATCGATGCACAAATGAATACAACCAGCATAACCAAAAAAACATAACTACTCACCATTGATTGGTTGCCAACTATGTCATTCGGAACTTTTGGCCGATATTTTTCTGTCCATTGCATGGAACCACGGTCAATAGTCTTGGCCTTTTGGTTGTTAGCAGAGGCGCTTGCAATTGTACCCTTTGGAGCAATACTTTTGTCCACAGCACTTGCCTCAGCTGAAGATTTCAAACCAAGTGTAAATAACATATTAACATGAGAAACACTAAAATCAGGGGGGAGACAGATGGTAATGAGTTTGATTCACCAATTGATGCAAACAACACAGTAGGATCAAGATCCACAATGATAAAGTTAGAAATACACTGAACATAAAAGTCATGCCTCAGACAATCAAATTCAAGCAAATTTGAGTCCTTGACAAACTGGTGTATTATGTTATGCTCAGAAGGATCCCACAGCATGTTATCCAACTACAGAAGGATCAGAACTTGGAAGTTTCAGTGTACCTCGTTTTTCAACTTTAGCTGGAGAGCTCTTTGTCTGTGATTTCTGCAGCTTTTCAGAACCATTGTTGCTTTGATGCTTGTCTACAGAAGCCTTTGCAGGCTTCGATTTCCGGATTAAATCAAATAAACCATCTTCGGTCAAGAATGGGACGCTGCAAAAAAAGTGCATACACGTATGAAAATGGCGTATGGAAATGACAAAATAAAATGAATTCACAACATATTCTTTTCATAAAACAATAACAAGCAATACCCCAGGTCTTTTGCTTTGTTAGATTTCACTCCACCAATGTCTTCATCAGCCAACAAGTAACTCTGTCGGAAAGCACAGCAAAATCAATACGTAAAGAGCATTAATAATTTCAGAAAAAGGTACCCTGATATACATACCGTCTTTTTACTAATAGAGCCAGTTACACGGCCTCCATAACGCTTAATTAGATCGGTTGCTTCCTCACGTTCAAGACTGCAAGTAAACGGAAAATTATGATGATTTTCTGTCAGGATCATCTAAATCTGGACACTTTAAAGTTTCCAATACTAACTCATTGGCCATTGCATGATCATTAAACATAAACTACATACTGAATATTGAGATAAAAATAAAAGCACCTGTCAAGGGTACCACTTATGACAAATGTCAGACCAGATAAACAGTCAGGACCACCCTCTGGGACCTCCTACAAATTGCAGAAGATATAATAAACAGTTTGGGATTGGACTTTTTAGTCTTCCAGAAAACATTAACGATGATATTAAACTTACCTTTTCTCCTTTGTGAGGAGGATCCTTCCTCTCACCAAAATTCATGAAACCTCTACCACCCCCTCCTCTACCTCTACCACCAGGGGCTGCTCCTCCTCCTCTTCCTCCCCTTCCCCTTCCCCTTCCAGCTCCTTTCGAAGGGGTCTTGGCATCTTCATCCATCCTGTCCTCCTCTTCATCACCATCATCAATACCAGTAGCCTTTCCAGGGGCTTCAGCATTAGATTCAACCTTAGGCTTCTTTGATGGTGGTGGCTTGACTGGAGTTTTCTTTTTTGAAGGTGCCACAAAGTCGTCGTCGTCGTCATCTTCGTCGGCCTTGGACATTTTCTTTGCTGGCAAAGGCTTGCTGTCATCCTTGAGTTCATTGCTGGATTTCTGAAGTTTCCTTTTAGGCGCACTCTTCTCGGCACTTTTTCCTGCGGCAGCATCTGCCATTTCAACATCCGAGTCCTTTTCTGTTTTCGACCCGAAGTATTTGCTTGTCTTCCTTCTAGCAGAAGTATCATGATCACAGGACGCCTGTTTGATCCAGGATGCGGCATAATAATGTCAGACACTTGTGAAGCATCAAATATTGTAGGACAATGATAATTAGAGAAGAAACCAGTAAGTTGGCGAAACAAACCAGCCAGGGTGATGCTACGGCACAACCAGCACAAGTGGATGGATAACTGATTTGTTATACTATGGTATAGTATTAAGGAACTCAAAGAGCCTAGTCAACAATGAATAATCGAATCTAAGCTACTAATATGCCAAAACTATCCACAACTTTCACAAAGATACTAATGTCTAGGACTCTAGGCCATTGTCATTTACCATTTGTTTGGATAAAAAACGGCAACCATAGCGAGCAATTAAGCACAATAATCAACAAGCATACACTCCTATTGCTTTCTGCAAGGCACACATTGACCAAAATTGAATCACTGTCCCCCAATCCACAACATCATGTACCACACAACAATGCCTCAACCAATCAAACACGTCTAAAGAGCCCACAACTAGAAGGCAAACAATCACGAACAGAAGGCGGAACCAATCACAACAATTAGGGCCAGAATCCTTACCAATGAAGGCGCCGCCTTCTTCTCCGGAATGCTGAGCACCGGCTTCTTCTTCTCGGCCACGGCCCCGGCGGGCTTCGAGGTGGCGGTGGCTTCGGCGGCGGCTCCCGAGGCCGCGTTCTTGTCCGACTTCATGAACCATTTCCGGATGTCCGACGACTGCGCCCAAGAAAACCCAGGAAACGAATGCTCAGTCCGGAAACCAAGAATCAAGAACCGGCGCGCCCAATCTCCCGCGGAGGAGGAGGGATAACCAGGCTCGAGAGGGCAAGGGCGGGCGCACTCACCATCTCCGACGCAGCAGAAGAACCCGGATCTCCCGGGGCCCGGGGGACCAAAAGGCGGCAGATTTCCGGATCCCCGGCGGATTCCCGGCGCGGCTAGGATGGTGGTGGGGGGGTTAGGGTTCTAATGGGAGCAGGGCGCGGTTCTTTATTCCCCCGCCCAATCCAGGCCCCGGGGGCGCCACCGCCTACCCGGATGCGGAGAAGAGGGATGGGTGGGAGGAGGTCACGGCCGGTGAGGAGGCGGCGGCGGCGTGCGGCGGAAGACTCGCCTCGCCTCGCGGGCACCGGAGGTTTTGGGTTGGGGGCGGTCGGGTTTTTTGGGGGAAAAGGTGGGGGGCAACCGGCGCGGCGCGGGAGGACGCCGGGTGGAGAAAGGAGATGGGGGGCGTGGCAAAAAATTGGCTTTTGGGGAAGACATGGCACGCTGCTCGAGATTCGTGCGGGCGTGGCGGCGGCTTCGTGGTTGGTCTCTACGGCTGGGATTCAACGAGATCCTAGCCTTTGGTTGATGTGATTATGAACAGCGGCTGGGGTTTGGAATAATGTTACAACGTTTTTTTTAATTCTTGATTGACAACAATGCTCATCGATTCGAGAGGGTTTTCACACATTGTCTTGTCATCCTTAAGAACCATGGTTTTAGGATACCAATTGCGAGAGAGGTAGAGTCATCAACAAAGACAGATAGCGGTCAATATTTTTAATAATAAGCTATAGCGACTCAGAGTTGCCACCACGGCCATTACGTTGCTATTAGCGGATGAAAAAGGCTACTGCTAAATCCTACGAATAATTTAAAACACAAAATGCAAAACTAGAAGATGGGTGATGCTCGACCGAGCTTGTTGCGCAGTGTAGATTCATGCCAAGTGAGCAGTGCTTTGTTAGCAATAGCCATGTTGTAGAGGAGAAATGTGCTAATGGATGACAAGGCAGATGTGGTCAAGTTAAAAAAAGAAAATGAAAACGGTTCAAAATGTTGTTTCTCTTGATAAGTTGGAGTGGTTTTTAAATCTCTCAAGTATTTTAGTTAGTGGTTTCAAACAAAAATTGTTTATGCTATATGAGTGTTACGTTTTTAAATTGGAATGATAATTTTGCTTTCTAACGTGAAACATCGAGTATAACAAAGAGGAGAGAAAACCTCACGAGCTGAGATTTGAACATGAAAGGTAAAATTCCATGGTTTTGCATATGATTTTTAAAAATAAAAAAGAGAAATTAGCTACAACACACTGTGATTTCGTGAATTACTTATTTCTCACTGAAAACAGCTAAATTGGCCGTAGGGAACTAGGCGGTGTTCATTGCTGCAGACACCGCCTAGTGTCCTACAACTATTTTTGTCATTTTCACTGTGAGACAACATGCACCATGAAATCAAAGTGTCCTGTAGCAAAATTTGGCAAATAAAATTAGTTTGTTAGGAGCAAGAACAAATTGTCTACTAAACATAAGTGTCATCCCATTAATTTTTAATGTAAGTCACTTTCAAAGTCAAAAGTCATTAATATATAAAGAATTAATTGAGTGATAATGTTAGGATTAATATTAATACGACCATCATGACTTATATACTTTTATTTAAAATATTATATTTTATAGAAATTAGTAGTCGAATTGTCACCTTCAAGATGGCACCAATATTCTCATATATTTGTATCTTGTATGAAAGATTAGGGAGCATTTATAAGTAGGTGGAGTTGGTGGTTAAGGCGTACCATCGCATGCTTGAATCTTAGGACCATCAAATGATTATAAATCTTTTATGCCTTTATTTATCCTATAAACATTCGTTGAGACTTACTTCGTATGTTTGTAATTTATGTAAACGAGAGATTGAAATATGGACATCCACGTTCAGACTTTAGAAGCTATACATCTTTTACGAGACAATCCCGATCCAAGAGTCAAAGGAGAGTGGATGTATAACCAACTAGAAAATCCAAATAACAAAACCTTGCACCACAAAATAATCCACAAGTTGCATCAATGTATTGCAACAATCCTAGGATGTCCAACGGCATACAAATTCAATATACACAAGATTGGGAAATGTAAACATGAAGAAAATATCAAGCAATATACATGGCATGCTCAATGACAAGCTGAAAAAAATTGATGTCTACCCAGGAAACGATAACCCCATGACCCGACACTTTGACAGATTCAACTTTCAATGAAGCACACACCCTGACTATTCACAGAACTGCAAGAAGGAAATAAATAGGCAAAATGTGCAGCCATCAACCATGGACTGGGACTTCATTCGAAGCGACCAATGGGGCAGCCAGATCAGGTCCTGTTGCTTCTCCAACACCATGTTCAACTGTG
The DNA here is from genome assembly GCA_033239725.1 of Echinochloa phyllopogon. Classification (NCBI taxonomy): domain Eukaryota; kingdom Viridiplantae; phylum Streptophyta; class Magnoliopsida; order Poales; family Poaceae; genus Echinochloa; species Echinochloa phyllopogon. The sequence goes on along the minus strand of BTCW01000008.1, from coordinate 31,254,496 downwards.
AGCATTTCTGGAGCAGAAGGTTCTGAAGGGGGAACTTCAACTGGGTTGCCTTGCACCTGCGCGGTCTTTGCCCTTGAAACCTTAGGTTTTGAGTTTGATGTTTTCGGCTTTGAAATCACAGGCCTTGGTTCAGCCTTTGCAGTCCCAGACACTTGGGATGTAGTTTTGGTGACTGATCTCTGGACGGGTTTTCTAGCAGGAACCCGAGGTTTGCTGTTTTCCGCTGCCTCATTTACCCTAGCGGAATTAGCTGTGCTCCGTGGGCTCTCACATGATACAGAACCATCTGCAGAAGCAGCAGTAGCAGAACTGGTTGGCTTGTGCCGCCCAAGCTTCGGTGACCTCGCGCGTGTTGGGGGAATCTGCACAACCAGAGTATGAGAAACTGTATTTAAGGTGTGTCAAATGTGATAAGAAATGTGTACATGAACATAATATTCAGGAAGCTTAATTTTTCATCCAACCTAGCAGATATGCACACAAACAAACACATTGAAATATCATTATATAAGAAAGTGGATTTCAACTATAATGCGAAACCATACATACATTGGAGAAATGACAAATTGTTTACTAAATCCTGAAACATGAATAACTTGAGCTACTTGTAGAGAGAAACAAGTTTTGTCACTTCCAACATTGCAACTTCTTGTGAGATGGAAGGGCTGACTTCACTACCATACATATCGTGGACAAGAATATGTCACAGTCTATATTAAGACAATTCACCAACTGCAAATCTTAACTATTATCTGATAACAGATTCAATAATAATTCAGTTAATGAAATATAAGAAAGAAACAACAACAACAACAACAACAAAATAGCCTTTGTAAGAAAAACTCATTAATTACTCAGGGATCTACAATGGAGCCCTCAAAAGTTGTACACTAGTTATTTCATTTTGTACTTTACAAACCTCTAATGTTTACAACAGGAAATGTATATGCAGCACCAAACAAAGTTTACTATAAAACAGGAACTGTATATGTGGCACCAAACAAAGTTTATTATACATACGACTATATCAAATTCAATGCACAACCGAAATCTCCTTAAATATAATAACTATGAAAATAAGTGATTATGGCAGCAAAAGAAAGCACAAAGCAGTAAAGTAATCACAATGAATAGTCATTGCAGCAGAAGAAAGGTGCTCAAAATGCAGCTATGCATTATATAAATTATATAAACATATCATTGTGCTAGATTTATAATATGCATCCGTATTTACCATCTCCAACGAAAACATATTCTGCCTTTTATTTTGCGAGACAATGGAAATATATTCCAGTTAAATCTAATGTACCATCCTTGTCAAAATAATGCATGCAGTTAGTTACGGTGGCTTTCAAATTCTCAGGTCTCAAAATATTAAGAGGGATGCACATACATCTATACAACTGTGAGCATGTCTCAGCAAACATATCCTTGGGGGGAGGGGGTGTTCTAGTAACATGGAGAAACAGTTGACAGTTTGCAAGGATATTCTTATGAGGAAAAGACCGTTCACAAATCACAAGGACATAATGTGCATGGAAACTTATCACCATTTATTTTGAATATATACACAAACCTCAGTACATCAAGTGAATCAACTCACCTTTTTCAACTCAACTTTAGGTGGCTGCTCCTTGTAAAAGCTTGGCATAGGTGTCGCTTTAAATGTCAGGCTCTTCCTCAGCAGTTTAATTTCAGCCTCTTGGCTCTCCTGGTTGTGTATAGATTAATTTCAGAACGGAATCATGCAAATATAGGTTTAATGCAAATAATATGGAAGCAAGTCTCACCTTAGATTTTTCTTGCAAATTTGTTTGTTCGAGTTCTTTTGCATGGATTTTCTCTTCAAGCTTCTGGAAGAACTGTGAGATTAAGGAACAACAAAGGACCTTCAGTAAAAGAAAAGGAAAACACGACAAAATATGCAGTACAAATAACTATACAATGCCACCACCACCATAGAAATCAATGCTCACCTCCTTTCTCTTCTCAGCACGTTCTTCCAGTCTGAAACTAAAACCGGCAGCAGCACTCTTGCGAGCTGCCGCGCGGGGAGTGTTGGTACTCCTACAACACAACACCAAATGGCGTCATTTTGTATTATACCACGGGGAAGAATAAATATGCGATTTACTGGACCATCAAGAGTTTCTTACGATGTTGTGGAGCGCACATCGTCCTCTAGTTTCCCTGGCTGTGTCTGTTTCAATGGTTTGGCAGCGATCTCATGGGACCTGTTATCGAATATAAAAAAGTTTCATCCAAAGGAAACACCAAGTGGTTTGATGAAAATCATAAATTCATAACGGTTCTGCTTATATCAACCTCGCTTGACGACAACATTAATTAAGTAATTTCTGATAAGCATAAGAAATAAGGTGAAGACACATATAGTTGAAACAACCCACCTTGATAGCACATTCTATCTAGAGACAATAACTGAAAACACCAAGCTTTCGACGAAACCCAAATCCATAACGGTTCTGATTAGTCAATCTATCTAGGGCGACAACAGCATTGATTGGATCATTTCCAGTAAGCATGCGAAATGTGGTCAAGATAGAATGCCCAAATAACCAACATTAATGGCACGTTTCAACTCAGAGACGATAACTGAAAATACTACGCAAAAAGGGAAAAGACACACAGCCCAAATATGGATTGGCGCCCATTTTACTTAAAGATCGTATAACTGAAATTAAGACGCAAAGAGGGAAACACACACAGCCTAAATCTGGATTGGCAGTGGTCCAGCACTTACTCTTGGACTGCGGGAGTTGCATCCTTTGGCGGCGCCGCATCCACCGATCCAGACTTGAGAGGCTAACAAGTCAAAAGAGAATCGGACCAAGTCTTACCGCAATGCAACTAAAAATAGGCAACAAAGATGCCAACTTTAAGTAGCAGACCAATCAAGGAAGGATCTTTACCATGGACCGGCGAGCGACAACAGGCGTCCGGGCCGCCGCCGAGCTTGCCTTCTTCTCTGCCGGCCGTCCTGCAATCAATTTGTTCCCGCCCCGACAACCCGGTGAGAACCCGACAGCAAGCACTCCTCCGTCGCAATCGAAGCAGAGAGCGAACTGAAACTAACGAACCTGACGCCGCGTCTGATCCGTTGGCCACGGCACCCTTTGTTGCTTGCTTGGGCGTGGTAGCCACTGCTGTGGCGGCGGCCTTCTTGGAGGCCGGCCCCCGCGACGGGAAGGAGGCGCTCTGCGAGAGGACGCCGGGCTTCTTCCCCTTGGCCGCGGCGGCGGGCACCACCTTGCCGTTGAGCAGCTTGCCCTTCTTGGGGCCGTCCCCGGATCCAGCCTTCTGCACACGGAGCCGCGGTCAGTAACTGGATCACACTATGCCGTACGTGCGGCGGGCGAACGAAAGAAGCGGAATTCACCTTGGCCGCCGCCGCCGCCGCGGCCGCCTCCCCGTCCGGCGCTACAGGCGGGTCGGCGGCCTCAGATCCGGCATCCTCCGCGTCGAGATCCCCCCGATCGCCGGCGGCGTCCCCCTCAGCGGCGGCCGCCACCTCGTGGCCGTCGGCCTCCACGGCCGCCGCCCCATTCTCCACTACCACCGCCGGCGCGGCGGCCGCGGCGGGTTCGCCGTCCTCCATCGCGGGCGCGCAGATCCGCGGCGAGATCCCGCACGCACGGGTCGCCTGCGACCGCCTACCTACCTACCGGCTACCAGTACCAGCCAGCCAACCTACCGCTGCGCGGGCGGGGCGGGTCAGCAGTGCGGGAGCGGGCGCGCCATCGCCGCGGGGGGATGGAGAGGGAGCGCAAGCGAGATGGGGGAGGGGAAGCAACCACCGAGGAGGCAGACCCACCCACCCACTGATGGTGCCGGTGCCGGGCTGGCTGGCAGGCAGCGGGGACGGACTCGGGGGAGTTGGAGTTGGAGGCAGAAGGGAGGAGTTGGTGCGGGTGCGGAGCTGGATGGAACGGAGTGGAGGAGTGGACTCGACTCGGGGGAGAGGAGACGCGACGGGACGGGGTCGAGGGGTCGTGGGGGCCTCTGCCTGCCTGCCTCGTGCGTGCCAGGGCATGGCGCGGCGCGGCAACGGCCTGTGGCGGCGTGGTGCCGCGCGCGGACGGGACGGTTCTACCCCTCGACTCCGCGCTCCCGTCACGGCCACCGTATGTGTGTATCTCTCGCCGTCCGTCCTGTACGTACGGGGATTAGGGCGGCGCGTTCCACGGCAACTGACGATGGTGGGCATCGGTATCGTCGAAATTTTGGTGAGGCGAACCAGGCACGCACGGCCCTTGTTCGTGTTTGTACAGTAGAAAATACCCGTACGAACGGACGGTGGATGTCAAGATTGACACTCAGGCTGAGACTCAAATTCAGATGGACAAGTTTTACCAATCCATTATCAATCAATTTGTGTGTATGCGATAACCTTCGTGGCGATAGATGGTGGCTTTAGAAGAAAAACCATGCCTTTTTCTTTGTAATAAAATCACGGTATGTGGTAACTTCCCTACAGTAACACTACTCGAATACAGTTTAGATGTAGGCAAAATAGGTAAATTGGTCCCTAAACTTTTGCTCAGAGGTTAACTTCGTTCCTCAACTTTTGAAAAGGCCGATTTAGTCCTCAAACTTTAGGTTTCTGATTCAATTTCGTCCCTCGTCTGAGCTGGACAGCCAAGTAGGCGCGCCACATCATCCGGCCATGCTACATCAGATCAAGGGAGGGATATAGTGCACCGCATCCGATTCTTTCATATCAGCCAATGTTCACAAGTGATTCTCTCGAAACAAATAAGAAGCAAAATCAACACAATGCAAATATTATGGTGCAACTTTTAGATGCATGTCTAGAGATGATTCAGTTAGATAGTAATTGGATCCGTTGCGGGGGCTAGGGGTTATCATTTTTGTTCATGGATGAATTAAAGCAGCCTCGCTAACGTTGCACACCTTTGTGGCCGTCCAGCTTGGATGAGGGATGGAATTGAACCAGAAACATGAAGTTTGAGGATTAAAATGACATTTTTAAGAGTTGAGGGATTAAGTTGACCCCGAGGTAAAAATTTAAGAACCAATTTGCCTATTTTGTCCTAGATGAATGCATGTGCCAAGAGAAATGAGACGATAATAGCATATAATAACTGCGGGTACCATCCAATTTAAGAGTCACCAGTGTAGTCGTTTTTAATCGATGAAAGCATAAACCGTCGCCATGTTAAGTAAATCATACGGGATGGAAATAAAAATGGAGCTTAGCTTGTGTAATTATCATATTTACGTATCGATATCTCGTTGCCGCTAGACATTATAACATCTTCTAGCATGGCGCGTCCCATGGCAACGGGAAAAGGGCAAATATCGATATCGGAAGAAAATTATGGCATAATCGTTCGACATGGATTCAAGCATCGGTGTTTGTTGCATGCTGTGTGCAACTAAAGATCAAGCATTGCCATGACACGGTGGATAGTTTTTTAAGCCTCGCCTATGTCATGGATAGTCTATTTTTTTTCATTTTGATTAACTAAATTTCTTTTGTCGCTATGGAATGAAAAGTCCTGCCTTGCCGTAAATTCTGGGTTATCGGAGACAAACCTTGTGCCCGATCATCTCTAGTTGACGTCTATCCTCATTGAAGGCATCGCAATGTGACGGTGGCCTAGCCGGCCGTAGGTACTCCTTTAGTTTCTAACTTTACCCCTAATTAATCAATGTGTTGACACGAAAACGCGCCAACAAACTCGAGATCGATCGAACGCGCAGCACGGCCGTCACAACGGCCAACTCCTGAGCTCCTCGGGCAAACCGGTCAGACCGGTTATTGAAACCGGTCAGACCGCTTTCAGGCAGGAACTCGTGAAGACCTAGAAACTCGAGCTCGGGAGGGACCCCGTCGGAGCTCAAGCAAGCTAGGGTTGCTCTAGGGTCGGCAGGCCACCTAGAACGCCCTTAAACGCCGTAGAGACGAGCAAAGAACAGAATATGGGGGTTGAAAAAGATTAGGGTTTGAGAGATAAAAAGTAAAGGATAAATGTGTTTGATTCGATTGGAATACATCTCAATCGGCCTTAGCCTTTATATTTATAGGCCGGGGAAGTCTTACCCCTTTCAAATAGGTTACAATATGGGATTAAACTCAGAATCCTAATCCTACTCGAATTACAGAACCAAACCGGTCTGACCGGTCTGACCGGTTTGGCAAACCGGTCAGACCGGTTTGGCCGGGCCAGAGCCAATTTTGACTGTCAACACATGCCCCCTGCGTTTTTAGTGAACTTGAGAACTAAAAAGCAAGTAATTACAATTCAGGAGCTAAAATTTATGCTAAGGGCGATATCAACAATATATCGGCTATTGGTCTTCATGCGTCTTGCCAAACACTTGGATAGAATTTCTTCAAGTATCTTCCGTTGATAGCTTTAGGCAAATGATCTCCCTTCAGCGTCTCTAGCATGTAAGAATTCCCAAAAATGACTTTGACAACTCTATAGGGTCCTTCCCAACTTGGTGACCATTTACCAAACTTGTTGCTTTTCGTCCCAATAGGCAAGATCGTGTTCCAAACAAGCTCACCAATCTGAAAATATTTTCCTCGTACTTTCTTGTTGTAAGCTTTAGCAACCCGAAGCTTATCTTTCTCAATCTCCTTCAAAGCCTTCAATCGTTTGTCGGTTACCTCATCAATATTGTCCAACATCAAATTGTGGTAATCAACAGCATCAGGGTCATTTTGTTTAGCCAATCTATAAGCGTCCAGATTTACCTCAACGGGCAAAACGGCCTCTTGACCATACACGAGCTCAAAAGGAGTAACTTTAGTAGCACCATGTCTAGATATACGATGAGCTCATAATGCTTCGGATAAAATTTTATGCCATCTCTTAGGACTTTCTTCTATCTTTTTCTTGATTAATTTGATCAAAATTTTATTACTTGACTCGGCTTGTCCATTAGCCTGAGCGTATTATGGAGATGAATTGAGCAACTTAATTCTATAGGATTCGGCGAATTCACGTACCTCTTTAGACATAAACGAAGTACCTTGATCCGTTGTCAAAGTTTGAGGAATACCAAATCTATGAATAATATTTTGCGTAACAAATTCAATTACCTCCCGATGTGTCATATTCTTCAAGGGAATCGCTTCGGTCCACTTAGTGAAATAATCTGTAGCAACTAACACAAAACGATGTCCTTTTGATGATGGAGGATTAATTTGTCCGATAAAATCCAATCCCCAACCTCGGAACGGCCATGACTTAATAATAGGATGCATCAATGCAGCAGGAACAAGTTGCAAATTTCCAAACTTCTGACATTCCTCACATCCTTTGTAATATTTGAAACAATCTGCCATCATAGTAGGCCAATAGAAACCGGCTCGTCTAAGTAACCACTTCATCTTTGGAGCCGATTGATGTGTACCACAAATACCTTCATGGACCTCACCCATGGCAACTTTGGCCTGATCCGAATTAAGACATTTCAACAATAAATCTTCGGCGTTTCGACGATAGAGCTCATCGTCAAGCAAAACGTATTTAAACGATATTCGCCGAATATTTCTTTCTGCACCACGACCAGAATTTCTCAAATAAGTAATAATAGGCACCCTCCAATCCTGATCTTCAACTTTGGATTAATTAGCATCATCCAAAGGATTTTTGCTTTTGTCAGGGGACGAAGCGGTCAGACCGGTTTCAGAACCGGTCAGACCGGTTCTGGCAGTCAGACCGGTCAGACCGGTTTCTGAAACCGGTGTGACCGGTTCGTCCAGAACCAGAACCTCGGCTTTCGTTTGCATCGGTTTTTAGAGTTTGAAATATTTCTTCGCAACCATATAACCAGATGCTTTCTGAGCCAGAGTATTTGCCTTGTCATTCTCTTCTCTTGGAATATGTTTGATAGTAAATTCATCAAAAGAAGCAATGATATCAAGACATCTATCAAGATATGCATTTAATGAACCATTATAACATTGGCATACCTTTGACACTTGTTGTACCACAAGGAGCGAATCACCAAAAACTTCAACATGCTTAATCCCCATGTCTTGCAAAAATTCTAAACTAAATAGAAGAGCTTTATATTCAACTTGATTATTGGTTCGCTTTTCTTCCAATCGGTTTGAGAACTCAAAAACGGCACCACTCGGAGATAGAAGAACAGCACCAATTCCTTGCTCGTCACCACAAACTGATCCATCAAAATATAACTTCCATGGGGTACAAGTAATATATCCGACGTCGAAGTTGTTTGTATCATTTATCCGATGTTCAACAATAAAATCAGCTACAATTTGGCCTTTCATTGATCTTAAAGGTTCACAAGCCAAATCATACTCAACTAAAGTATAAGCCCATTTACCGACTCTTCCACTAGAAATCGGCTTTTGCAACATATGTTTAATCACATCGGTTTGACACAACACGATGCAAGTGCTAGATAATAAATAATGCCTCAATTGAGTACAAGCATGGTACAAGGATAAACACAACTTCTCAATGAAAGTATACCTTGTTTCTGCATCGATGAGCCGTCGGCTTACATAAGCAATCAGATACTCTTTGTTGCCGATTTCTTGAGTCAAAACAGCCCCAATAGTTCTATCTTCAGCCGCCACATAAAGTCTGAATGGAACCCCTCTCTTAGGCGCCCTAAGCACCGGTGGTGAAGACAAGTACTCTTTGATCTTCTCAAAGCTTCTTGCTGTTTTGCCCCCCAAGTAAAATCGGCTTCATTCTTTAACCGAAGTAAAGGAGTAAAAGCATCAACCTTTCTAGACAAGTTAATTATAAATCTTCTCAAGAAATTTACCTTGCCTAGAAACTTTTGCAAATCTTTCTTGCAAGTAGGAGCTTCGACTTTCTTCATAGCTTCAATTCTCTTGGGTTCAACTTCTATGCCGTTCTCATGAATAATAAACCAAGAAACTTCCCAGCCGAAACACCAAAAGCACATTTGAGTGGATTCATCTTCAAACCATACCGTCGCATCCTCTCAAGAGCAAGTTTTAAATCGGCTAAATGAGAATCCAAGCCATCCGATTTAACTACGATATCATCAATATACACTTCCACAATAACTCCAAGCAAATCATGAAGCGGTCTGACCGGTTTGGCTTGATCGGCGCTGTTTAGCCCTAAACCGGTCTGACCGGTTTCTAGAAGCGGTCTGACCGGTTTGTCTCTATTGATTTGTTTGCTCCATTAATTACAGCAAGTAATTCAACCGATTCTTCATCGGCTTTAATGTAGCAGCAACAAAACCATCCTTGGTGCAACCGATCAGCTCATAGTCGGTCAAATCCATACCCGACAAACATTTGACCTTCTCATTTGCACTAAGAGAATCGGAATCGGCCGTTGCGACGAAGGAAGAAGTATCACCATGTACAACTTCAACTTCATCGCCGATCCACTGAATAAGATATTGATGCAAGGTAGATGAAATACATTTATTTGCATGAATCCAATCTCGACCAAGGATTAAACTGAAGTTACCTTGCACCTCAGAGACGAAGAAAGCCGTAGCAATAGTCTTGCTCCCGACGGTCAACTCCATAGAAGCCACCCCCTTGGCACCAATGGGATCACCTCCACCAACTCCACTGACCGTCATGTTCGTCTTGATCAATTCTTCGTCTTTTCCGCCAATCTTCTTGTAGAGAGAGTATGACATAAGATTTACAATAGCTCCGCCATCAACCAACATACAAGAAATTGGCTTCCCGTTGATGTGCCCTCTCATATATAAAGCCTTGAGATGATTCTCTGATTCACTAGGCTTCTGAAAAACGGCATCATGAGGCCCAAGTTGAAGGTGAGAGACTTCCTCCTCCGGTATGACATAACAATCAGAAGACAAATATACAACATTGATTTCCATGTTGTTATGTTCTGGAGAAGGCTCAAAATCAACTAATTCTTCATCTTCAACCATTGGAGGAATTGGCGGAGTAGTATCGATGGTTGAAGTAATCTCAGCTCCCGCTTCTGTCGTCAAACCGGTCTGACCGGTTTCAGAAACCGGTCTGACCGCTTCTGCAGCGGTGGGCTGATCAAAACCGGTCTGACCGGATTCAGAAACCGGTCTGACCAGTTGTGCTGCTGATTGCACAACGGGCTTAGCTTGCCAGATCTTGGTCTGAGGGATCATAGGCCTGTAATTGTTGAAGTATTCATCCCTCAGCTTCTCAGCTTCCTGTTCCCTTTTTTCTTTGTTCCGCAGGCGTTGTAACTTCCGCTTCTGCGTATGAGTCAAACCAGAAGGACACCACCTTGGTTGGAAGACCTTCTTTACGCCCTTGCTACTGCTAGCCTCATGATCATTAGCTATGACCGGCTTTTTGACTGGAACAGGAGCCGAATCTCCAATGACTATCGGCTTTCTACCCAAGTCTTGCATAGCCACTGGAATACTGCCAATTGTTACAATCCCATTGGTTTTGGCTTGCACGTCCTCCTTTTTCTCCTTGACACGATATTCTTGCTTAGGAGGAACTTGAATTCTCTGCTCAGACCGAAACCGGTCTGACCGGTTCACACAACCGATCTGACCGCTTTTGGGAGCAGCCAAACGACCTGATTGGTATGAGCCCAATCGGTCATGTACCGAAGTCCCAGTAACATCACCACGACGCTTATAAGCTGTGGAATTGATCCAACGCTGCGGTGACCTCTGTCTCTTTTTTGTTGGCCGATCAACTTGAACGGCCTTTGTGTACTTGTTCATGAGCTGAGAGAAAGTAGGTCCTTGCTTCAGAACCCTTCCTTGAACCTTTGGCTCATTAAATTTCCAAGTACCCACTTCCGGGCGCTTGGGCTTGAAAGTCCTTGGACGGTCTGGAGACAAACCGGTCTGACCGGTTTGGGAAACCGGTCTGACCGGTTTCGCCTGACTAGCGAACCGATTCTCTTCCAAGGAACTTCCTTGCCCCCCCGGGCCTTGATGTGTTAATAGTAATCTTCAGAGACTCTTTTCCATCCAGAGTCCTCCCAATCATCACTGTTTTGACCGGAACTTTATCATTAACTTTTTCCGGCCTTGGGTCTCCAATCACCACATTCTTACCTTTAGCTCCATCGGCTTGTTCCGGCCGAATCAACACTTTAGTATTCAAATCCAAGGTATGAATAGGGAAAGGAGCCTTATCAACTTGCATTTCAGCTAGCACTAATCGACCTTCATTAATGGCCGATTGTACCTGTCGTCGAAAAACATTGCAATCGTTGGTCGCATGAGAAAAAAAATTATGCCACTTACAATACGCACGATTTTTCAATTGATCGGCTGGTGGAATTGCATGAGAAAGTTTAATAAAACCATTCTTAAGCAATTCATCAAAAACACGATCACATTTGGCTACATCAAAAGTAAACTTAATTTCTTCTTGCCGATTTTTCTGAATCGGCTTCAACGAGGGACAAGAACCAGATTTACTCTTTGATGACCAAAACAAGTTCAGCAGCATAAATTTCTTTATCATCGTCCAAACTATCAGAATCATTATCAACAATATGCACATTCGAACGATGAGATTTAGCAGATCCTTTTGAATTTTTAAACTTAAGCTCTAGACTCATAGCCTTCATTTGCAAGTGATTAATAGTAAGAAAATCAGAACCCTCTAGCTTTTCCTTGAAATAAGACCGTAAGCCCGCAAAAGCTAAATCTGCTAAATCTTTTTCAGAAACAGTTATGTTAAAACATCGGTTCTTAACATCTTTAAATCTTTTGAAGTAATCAAGAACTGATTCCTCTCGGCTTTGCTTAACCGATGTTAAATCAGACAATTTAGCTTCGTTTTCTCCGCTAAAGAAATGATCATAAAATTTACGCTCCAATTGAGTCCAATTTTGAATAGAATTAGGAGCAAGCAAAGAAAACCATGAAAAAGCAGTTCCAGTTAAAGATAATGAGAACAACCGTATACGCAATGGTTCATAAAATGATGCTTCTCCTAATTGCAAGATATATTGACTAATATGTTCTCAAGGAGTTCTATTATCTTCGCCACTGAATTTAATAAAATCAGGGACACGCTAACCATTAGGATAAGCAACTAAATCAAATTCAGGCGGGTACGGTTTTTGATATAAGCGTGAATTACCCAATTCAAGTCCGAGCCTTGCTCTAAGTGTATTAGCTATATCTTCTTTAAACTTAGCTAACTCAGCTTGATAGTTCCCATCACCTCTGTTTTGTGGAAAACGAGGAACATTATACATCGCGCTTTGAGAAGTATTCGGAATCGGCCCGTGAGACGCGCCAGATCCGTGGGGTATACTTCCCACAACCGTAGTGCGTGGAATAGTGTAAACAGGACCAGGAGCAACCGTATTAGATAAAACCATTGCACCCGGTGCCCCTGCACCCATGGAACCGGTCTGACCGCCAGAGGGGGCCAAATCGGTCTGACCGGTCAGACCGGTTTGGCCGGACCAGAGCCAATTTTGACTGTCAACACAATGTTTGAAAAATTATTCACGGATACAGACGAAATGCTATAATGAGGTATTAGTTACCGAACAAGGCCGTAGCATGATATCACAGCAGCCAAGAAAACGGTAGCCTGCCCTGGCTACCTCGCAGCAAAAACCGGCCGTCCTTGCAAGAGCAATAAACGCCCGGCGTCCGGACTTTTTCGCCGGCCGTCACCGCTCTCGCCAGGGGCAGTATCGTCCACGTCTCCCTCCGCTCCGCTGGGGCCGGCCGAGCAACAGCAGGGTTCTCGCCGATCCGGCCACGGCACCCGTATATGCCGAGGAGCCATCGGCCCCGGCTGTCATGCGTCTGCGTGCATGATTAGCAGGTGCGTCGTCGTGTATCATGTACTAGTACACATTTACATATGCGCTCCCTCGGGCCAGCCTGATGGTGATGCGGTGGGGGCATGCCAGATTGCCAGGCCATGGTATCCGATCCATCGTCCCTGATTCCCTGTTCATGCCTTGCCTGTCGTCCTCTCAAACGCACGCATATATGCTACGGCTGCTGGTGATACGTCCATCGAATCCAGTGGTGGTAAAGGCCCATCACTTTTGTACTAGAAATTTTGATCGGGCTGAATTAGGACCGGGCTAAAATAATACTAGTTTTTGTTAGGGCCAAGTTGAATTGTGAAGGAACAACGGACCATGATCCGTTACCACCTCTAATCGAATCTGTATATAATAATGTAATCCGTGTAGGTTCAGGCTCTGGTATGTACTACGGTTTGGCATCAATCAATCAAAAAAAAGGAATATGGGTGTACGTCGTCGCCCGAACCAATAGCGAAATTTTGATCAACTATACATACAGAAATTTAGGTCTAGCTTTTTACAAGCCAATCTATCTCGGCTTTTATCATGTACATAAAAAAAATCTTGTAGTCAATTTATGATAACAAATAATTCTAATAAGATTTACCACGGAATGGATACGTATCTATTTGCGGTCATAAATATTAATGGCATATTTCATAAACTCAGTCAATATTTGAAAAGTTTGACTTTATTATTTTGATGCGTCGATTTTATTATTACAAGAAAAAAGACAACGCATAGATCGGGCCAGGCATTATCACACATGGCGAATACGAGTAACATCAACGACCTCGGCTAGTAGCAGGAGATAGAAGAAGATAGAGATGAGACGATCTTGGTGGTGGCCATGACTTTGATGCTGTGCACGCTTTTGGATGCTGGAAAACAACAACAATCACTAGCAAGCATGATATGGAGCCGCAAATTTCAAAGGGAACCATTAACTTGCCGGCCTGTCAAGCTGACGGCATCGGAAAGGCAAGAAAATTCTAGGCAGGCTGGGTGGCTCCGTCGCTCGTCCAAATCCATATGAAATCTTCTGGTACAAGCGATAAGCTTAGTCATTATAAGTAGTACGTGTTGCAAACTTGCAATGTATAAACGGGATTGAATTGATCCTTTAATTTTCTTTTGATGTATTATTTTGCTAAGTTCGACACGGCCGGGCAACCGGGGAATGGAAGAGGCCGGACGCGACGACAGGGGAGAGATCAGATGGCGACGTGAAATGTCACCTAATCAGCACCACTTTGTCGTATACTATTATATTATTGATTGATCAAAGTGTATTATGGAGTAGTGTCAGTGTGATCCGTCCGCGTATTGTCGCTTGCTACCGAAGCAAGAATGGGTCGAATAATGTGCTGATCGATTAGCAACGGGTTGTATATTAGTACTAATTATAATTAGTCCTTTCCGGGTGAATTATTAGCAGAGTGGCGATCCATTATCGTGCAACGGGCAGCGGTTGCATCTTTTTTTTTTCCTTTTAGGGAGAGGATCTGCCTGTGATGATCTCTCCAACGGGCAGCAGTTGCTGGTGATTGCCAGCCACCAGTTCAGAGCCGCCGCGCGCGTGTGTGTCACTGTGTGGCGGGCCCCGGGCGCGGGATCGTTGGGACACCGATGCGCATGCCACGCTGGCATGCCGACCGAGAGCAAGGCTAATAATTTTGCCAGTAGCAGGCTGTAAGGATGTTTACAACATATCTCTCAGCTCACTTGTATAGTTATTTAGCCCTTCATCATTAATACATGGCCCACTTGTCTCTCTCACAAAGTTTATTGGTTCTTATGCCCAAACTGACTGTAAACTTACAACCCATCTTCCCTCTCTCTCCTCTTCTCTCTTCTCCACCTCATCATTTAACCTTCTTGCAACCTCTTATAATACTTGCTCTGACTCGCTACACATTGATTTTTATTTTTTTGAGCATACTACACACGGATCGATGAGTCAGCCTGCTTCTGCCAGAGCCGGCCCGCGCCCACTCGAAATCCGGCCCACCTGGCCCATTGTCAACAAGTCGGGCTGGGCTGGCTCCTGGGCTCATCTCTGTCACTTCCCCTCACGCACGCCCAGGCCCAGCAGTCTACACTCTCTTCACCCCTAGCAGGCCGCACCATCCCCCAGGTCCATGGGCCAGTCCCATTCGGGCCTTGTAGCTGGTCGACTGTAGCGCCCATGGGGCCAAGCCCAGCTAGACCTGACAAACACAAACACCTAGGATACAGAGATGTGTTCACCTGCAGCTGCATGCAGCAGAGAGCAACACTAGATTTTCATGGATACTCAAAACTGTGAATGCCAAGGGGTGTGTTTAGATCAAGAATGCTGTTGTGATTCTTTCTGCACGCCTGCCTTCCCGTACAGTCCTTGTTTCACGTGGATCGGATCCCAAGCGCGCTGGACTGCGTTTCTGTTCATTACACCCACTTCGTTTGACTTATCAGCCACTAGCCAGCGACCCATACTTTTTTCTTAAAACAAATCAGCCACTAGCCACCAGTCAACGGTATTTTTTTTCTCAGAACAAATCAGCACCAGCCACCATCCAAACGAACAAGACATAGGCCTAAGGTCTGTTCGTATACATACCTGCTCAATAAAAGTCTACAGGATATTATACTTTGCTATACTACAGTTTGGGACTAGGTGGTATACTCCAGTTTGGGATACCATCGCGTACGTGCATCCGATTTAAAGACGAGCCTTGGTTTGTCAAAACAGGTTTCATTAATTAGGAATTATATCTACCAATAAACTAGTCTTCTTTAGTTTTTTTTATAGTGCGATATTATATAGCACTTGGTTCGTGTTACAGTACGTGATCTAAACAAGTTGTACAAAAAGCACATTGTTTGGTTCACATTCTAAAACAAGTCTTCTTTCCGGTTCCAAAGTCTCCCCATTTGTTCTAAAAAAAATGTCTCCCCCTTTGTGCTATATAGCACGTACGTTCTCTTCTCCATACTTTTTTTAAACGCATAGGATCTTCTCTGATCTTTTGTCCTCTAAACTATATATAAGGGCAAGCCCAACGCAAGAAGTACTCACCGTTGGTCTTGTATAAAAGTTGGATGCCCCATCGATAATAAAATATGAGGCTATTGGTGTGCCCAGCGCAAGCCACCGTTCTCAGCTCACATGCCGCGCGTGAGTGGCATGCAAAGCTTTATGTGCTGTGGCCCCCCACCAAAAAAAATGCATGGTGAAGTTTCTCGAGCCCTAACGCGCGCTCCATCGAGTACCTTAGATTTTTGTTAGATGAAGCATTTGCGCCCTCTGCACCAACCTAGGTGATGTAGAGACTGCGCATGAATACGTGGAAGCTGGGGCTACCAGCTACAATGTAGCGTTGGGCCTGCCTTAAGGAACACCATGCAGCTGGCCTACTACTACGCGAATATTCTGTGAAAAAGTGATAATCTAATTTAACTACTACAATGACACAAAAATTAAGATTTAAGATTTACCACATTTGCGAGAATCAGGCGGTAGTCTTCATTATTTATCAAAATGTGCCCATCACTACGTACGCATACATGAAGTACGTACCAACAAAAAGGAGCGACAAACAGCTAAAAGCTGCATAGTACTTTGTTGCCGGCACGATCCATCCGATCCTAACCGCCACCTTTCTGTTGTGCCACGCATGCTTGACAGGAGCGCTTGTCGCCGGGCGTGCGTATCACACACAGCCACACAGGACCCAACGTTGCCTGTCTAAATGAAACGAGACTTGGTCTGAACTGCATTTTTCATCACTTGGACAGCTGGCCTGCATCTTGAGTCCATTGCTTTGCGCGTCTGTGTGTGTCCATAAAATAGACGTGTGGAGAGAGCTCCTCGGATATGATATGATCCTCACTTCACCTCTCTGCTGACATTGCAACACTGTGCACCCTCTCTCATTTCTCTCACTAGCCACAAGCTGCAGCAGCTACCTCTCCCTGATCAGCTCCCACACACGTCCAAGAAATCTGGCAGAAATAATCAGAACCTGAGCCCTATGTAGTTCGACACATCTACGTGGTGCTCGATCTTGTTCTCGCCAATTAAGTACGTGTTGCGTGGTTTTCACATGCCACCAATGCTGAGATGTGTCGGCGAGAAAGAACGAGAACGAAACCCGGCCCTCGTAGATGTGTCGTACTGACATAGAGCTCACGTCTCCTGATAAAGCAGAAGAAGAAGCAGAGATGAACATAGTGCATGGCCGGCATCATCAGATCGACGTGCTGATAGAAATTAACCTCTGATGAGTGATGATCTCCTGCACTCTTGCTTTGTCATCTGGTGAGCGAAGCCCCTGCGGCGACGAGCCCCGACGGCGAAGGCGGCTTTGCCGTGGATCTTCCTCTTGGCCCACGGCGAAGATTATATCTGCCGTGTGCCCGCCCTTTGCCGTGTGCATTTCGGAGAGCACACGTCAAAGGTCCTCTTCGCCGTGTGCACGAGATTTTACGCACGGCGAAGTCTCGGATACACGGTGAAGAATGAGATTCTAGTAGCGACGTAGGAACAGAAGGAAGCTTCTTAGTTTGTTGCCTGCATGATCCGATCCTAACCGCCACCTTTCTTTCTGTTGTGTATGCAGACGTTTGAGGACGGCATGCACATGCATAGCGTTCACACTACTGTCACACTCACAGGACGCGCCTGAGCCCGAGCCAAGTACATGTTGCCAATCACGCGTTACGCTGTCAGCCTGTCGCGCTAACACCAACAATTTATCAGATCGGCTAACACTACTACAGAAATGAACATCACAAACGGCCAACCACAAACGGTTTTCCAAAACCGTTTCTGATACCCCACATCACAAACGGTTTTGATGCGGGGGCAACACAAACGTTTCGTAACAAGAACCGTTTGTGATGGCATCACAAACGGTTTTTAATACAAACCGTTTGTGATGGTCCACACCACAAACGGGTTTGTGATGGTACATCATCACAGACAGTTTTTTTTACAATACAAACCGTTACAAACGGTTTGTAGCAAAACCGTTTGTGATGATGTGTATGGTACATGTTAAAACCACATTTTGAAGTATCAATTCAAATAAAAAAGTATTGAACTACAAAGTTGTATGCCTTATCAAGATGTAGAACTTTTATTTTGGTCATTTCTTCATTCAATAAATTCATATGAATATTATTCATAAAATCCATCTCTCTTATAGAGTTTCCTAAAACTACAAGAGAGACCTATAAGATTTATGAACAATGTTACTCTCACTACATCAGATGAAAAAATAACATATAGAAAAGTTGTAGATCTTCAGAAGTCATACAACTTTGTAGTTTATAACTTTTTAATTTGAATTTATTTTACTAATGAAAAGTAAGTTTGTACTTAAAATTTGAAATTTGAGTTTTTTCAAACGACATCGGATGGAGAAACAGTCAAAATAAGAGTTGTAGATTTCAACAAGTAATGAGACTTTGTAGTTGACAACTTTGTCATTTGAAGTCATCTAATTAGCTAGATCTAAGTTTGAATGTTCTCAAATTTGAAATTCAAATTTTATAAATGACCTCGGATGGAGAAACAGTCAAAATGAAAGTTGTAGATTTCGAAAAGTTAGGAAACTTTGTAGTTAATTTTTTTTCATTTGAACAATGTTACTCTCACTACATCAGATGAAAAAATGACATATAGAAAAGTTGTAGATCTTCAGAAGTCATACAACTTTGTAGTTTATAACTTTTTAATTTGAATTTATTTTACTAATGAAAAGTAAGTTTGTACTTAAAATTTGAAATTTGAGTTTTTTCAAACGACATCGGATGGAGAAACAGTCAAAATAAGAGTTGTAGATTTCAACAAGTAATGAGACTTTGTAGTTGACAACTTTGTCATTTGAAGTCATCTAGTTAGCTAGATCTAAGTTTGAATGTTCTCAAATTTGAAATTCAAATTTTATAAATGACCTCGGATGGAGAAACAGTCAAAATGAAAGTTGTAGATTTCGAAAAGTTAGGAAACTTTGTAGTTAATTTTTTTTCATTTGAAATCATTTAGGGCCTCAAACAAGCAATTTACACTCGGTTTCATATAATATGATAGGAGTCAGAACGACATTTAGACACATGTGACGGAGTGGTGCAACGGTAGAGGAGGTCTCGCATGAAGGAGAGGTCATGAGTTCGAACCCGGCTGGCTGCGTAGCGCGCGATTTATGTGTGAAGAAGTGGCTGGTGGCCTTATTGTTTTTCTATTTTTGAGGGTTTTTCGTGGGCGAAGAAAATCACAAACGGTTTGTGATGGGCTTTGAGAACCGTTTGTGATGTTGGTTCCTGGAGTAGTGTAATAACACCAACACTTAGCTAGCCTAGGTAAATTGGTTCCTGGAGTAGTGATGTTGGTTCCTGCATGATCCGATCCTAACCGCCACCTTTCTTTCTGTTGTGTATGCAGACGTTTGAGGACGGCATGCACATGCATGGAGTTCACACTACTGTCACTCACAGGACGCTTCTGAGCCCGAGCCAAGCACACGTAGCCAATCACGCATTAGCTGTCAGCCTGTAACGCTGGAACGAACCGGATTCTCGACGACAAGAATCCGACAACCTGTACCCTCGAGATAGTCCCAGGAATAGCAGCTATCTCGTACAGAACTCATCTCAGTCGAATATCACATCCATACAGCGATAAAAGATCCAATACATGACATATATAAAACATAGCGGTCTGGTACAAGCCCTCTGGTCTAAATCGACAATAAGAAACAGCTACGAAGCGGTAGCTAAATCATATGGGTCCACTTCCCGCAGGCATCCTTGAGCATAGCGCGCACCCTTCAATCGTACCACCCGTCCTGGTTGAACTCGTGGTCGGGGTCTTCACCTGAGAACCCAAAGTCTGTCCCCAAGGAAATGGGACAGGTTCACGTCACCAACCATAATATGAAGCAAGCTTTAAAGTGGCCTATTCTAAGGTATAGAAATAATCAAGGTTTAAGCCAGGGTTTCCTATGCGAGCAGCAGCAATAACCCAAATTTATCTCATCACCAACTCCTTTCCTCACAAGCACATCCACTCCCCAGATCCAACCATCAGCTCACATTCACATCGGGCTCGTCCTGCCACAGCAGGTTCCCGCAAGCATCATCCACCAACGCATTTCGCTCACTAGTCGACTCGGTGAGCTCCCTCCCCACCTTGTCTCATCAGCAACGCTGGACCAATCTCTCATAACCCAAATCAAGGATGAGGTAAGAAAACAGATTCCCATGCTAGTCGGATCTTATCAGAAGCGGGTCGTCCGTAACCGTGGACACGGCTATACGTATAGTTTACACTCTGTAGAGGTGGCACTCCAGGAATCCATCCGGGCTGCAAGGCTAGTCAGCAACCAACCTGAGACACAACCCACAGCAAAGACCGTAAACAGTAACGACGCCAATCCTGTCTCCCTGGGCTCGGGAAACATCTGATCTAACATCTGCCCCAGGGATGTGAAACCTTCCCACCGGGACCAGTTGGGGGCCGTGGTAAATCAGGGAGAGTACGCCGCAACGAGTCCCCGTTACACATATCAAGCTCGAATCTCCTACAGTCTCGGCGCCGCACTAGAGTAGGCTTGCTGGAACCCTCCCTATTCTGGGTAGATGGTGAGCACGGTATTCCCACGTCCAAAGGTGGAACTCGACTCGGTCCTTAATTGTCGGTAAAGCGAGTATCAGCGTCATAAGCGATCCGCCGCAACGGTCCGCAATCGGCACCCATAACAGGTATTGCCGCCCAAACTCCTCAAGTAACCAAATATCCAAGAACCATGTACCCGCAACAGGTACTCCGTAGGGACTGCCCGAGTGCAGTCCCCAAGCACCCCGATCAAACGATCGAGTTGTTATTACTCGCTTACACCGCCTAGCTGCACTACACCTCCCATACCACCCACGACCCACGCCAAGAGGATCAAATCACAACCAACCCAACACATGCATAGCATATCATATTCCATAAGTGAGTAGTAGGTAGCAAGGTAACAGGATGATAACAAAGGCAGCGCAGGTTTATCATGCGAGTAAAGTAAAGTGCTAGCATACTAGTTGCATGTCTAATAGGTATTTCAGAGATTGGTCGGGCGTGAACCTGGGTAGGCTTCTTCCTCCTCTTCAAAGCAGTTGTCGGGGTAGTCCGGCTCCTCCAGGTTCTCCGGAGCTCCTAGAGTCGCGGAAATTAAAATAAGACGCGGCTACTGGCAAAGAAATACCAAAACAACAAGAAAAAAAGACCCAAGGAACACCAAACTCTACACTAAAGCGTAGGTCATGATTTTAGAAAAATATAGAAACTGGTTTTATATTTTTCTGAGCTACGGTTGATTTATTATTAATTTTCGAAGTTTAAATCACTTTCTGAAAATATTAAATAATTTCCGAAAAAGAAAAACAGACAAATAATCAGCCTGCTGACGTCAGCAGTGGGGTCCGCCTAGGATAACGTCAGCGGTGGGCCCTGCTGACGTCAGCGTTGACTGGTCAACGATCAACGTGGTCAACGGTCAAGTCAGTCAGTGGGTCCCGCATGTCAGTGACTGCCAGAGTATGACAGGTGGGGCCCTCATGTCAGCGCAGTTAATCAAAAAAAGAAAAAGGAGAAAGATAGCTGGGCTGGATCTGGGCCGAAAGGCGACTGGGCCAAAGAAGTTCAAGGGGCTTTTCCAGACTTTAGCGCCAACTTTAGGCCCACGAAAGGGGGCGGCTGGAGTCGATCTGGTGGACTTAGTCCACCATGCGTCGAGTCTGTGGTTCATGGTGCACCGGCGCGCGGCCGGTGGCGACGTCGCCGACGACGATCATCGGGAAAAGGGGCCGGCGAGGCTTGGGATCACCAGCTACGGCCTCACTAGGGTTTCGCGGACGCAACCGGCAAGAAGAAGTGGGAATCTTGGCTGGGGGTTTGGCTTCCCGACGTGAGCGGCGGCGGCGCGGCTATGGCGCCACGGCGGCCGGCGGTGCTCGGCGACCAAAAAGGGCTCGGACACGGCTCAGCTGGGATGGCTCGCGTACGCGCGGCACCAGCGAGTGCTGGAACGCGACGTCGCGGCCTGGGTTAGGTGCGCGTGTGCTGGAACACGGTTGCCCGTGGCCGCGACACGGCCGCGGCTCGCGCGCGGTGGCCGGCATCCCGGTCCGCGGCGGCGTTGGCTGCAAGATTGGCGTCGGCGATCTGCAAAGTGGTAAGCGGCGCGACGGGGTCCTGCACAAAGACGGCCATAGCACGAAGGCTGGGTCCCAGAGACGGCTTGGCGACGGCGAGCACCAGAGACGGCGGCGCTTGACCGGAATAGAGGAAGAAAAGGGGGGTCATCGTCGGCAGCTCACCCAAAGTCACGTAGTGGTTCGCTGCAGCTCGGGGAAGTCGTGCGGTGCTCCGGCGGTGCTCGCGCTCCCTCGAACGGCTCCGGTCCGGCTCCTCTCCGGTGTCCCCACGGGCGGCGGCGCCGCGGCGGCGCAGCGCTCTGCGTCGGCTTCGCTTTCCTCCCTTCCTCTGCTCCAACCCTCCTCCTCTTCTTTCCCTCCTCCAAGACAATGCGAAGCGAGATTGGAAAACCCCGAAGGGCAATAGCGGCTAGGGCTTGGGAGAGGCCGCGGCTGGGGGTTTATAGGGCGGCGGCGGCTAGGGCTCCGCAGCGACGGACGGCCCGCGATTTGGGCGTCCGTGCTCATTTCCACGTGGCGGCATCACGACGGGCCGCGGAGCACGCCACGGGATTGGCTTGGCACTCACGGGTGCAGCGGCAGAGAGAGCAGAGCAGGGCGCCGCCGAAAAGCAGAGAGGGGGAGCGGTTGGGGAAGACAACACTGTGCGGGCGTGGCTGACAGGCGGGGCCCCCTGGTCAGCGACGGGGTGAGGGACGCGGAGTCGACGCGGTGGCGCGGCTGGGCCGTTGCTGGGCCGCAAGGCCGGCCGGGCTGGTTTGGTTGATTAGCTCGGGGAAAGAGTTGAAGGGTGGTTTTCGGACTTTGGATAGAAGATACGACCCAAGAAGTTAGTTTAGGATTTGAATTGGTTTGGACAATTAGAGTTTGAATTCAAATCTAGAATTTGAATTCAAACCAACCAAAATCCAATAAAAACCAAATGAACTCCAAATCACACTATTTGATCCTTAGCACTTCAAATTATTTTTAATTAATTTAAATTTTGCCTAAGAGCAAAGGGAGCAATTAGAAACAATCTTATATGTTGGTTTGCATGCACAACAATTCACCAAAATTTTTTAAATCCTCACTTTTGCATTCATCAAATCCTATGGGAAAATTTAGGGTTGTTACAGTCTTCCCCCCTCACAAGAATCTCGTCCTCGAGATTTGTGGTTACCTATGGTTTAAACAAGTGGGGGTATCTCTCTTTTAGCACTGACTCCTTTTCCCAAGTAGCCTCCCTTTCGGAATGATTGCTCCACTGCACTTTGCAAAATGGGATAGCTGTGCTTCTGGTCTCTTTGACTGCTCTGTCTAGTATCCTCTCCGGGTACTCCAGGTACTCCAAGGTGTCTTGTAGGTCCAATGCCTCTGTCTTGACCTCATGTTCTGGTACTCTTAGACACTTTCTCAGCTGGGATACATGGAACACTGGGTGTACTCCAGCTAAGTCCTCTGGTAGGTCGAGCCTGTAGGCTAGCTTTCCTATTCTCTTCAGAATCTGATACGGTCCCACAAAATGGGGTGCTAGCTTCCCTTTCACTTGGAATCTCTTATGCCCTCTGAGGGGTGACACTTTTAGGTAGACGAAGTCCCCTACTTCGAACTCTAGATCTCGTCTACTTTTATCTGCATAGCTCTTTTGTCGGCTCTAAGCTACCCTCAGGTGCTCTCAGATCTTGGCCACATTTTCTTCTGCCTCCACTATCATATCAGGACCAAAGAACGTTCGTTCCCCCACCTCTGACCACATTAGAGGTGTTCTGCACTTTCTGCCATATAGTGCTTCAAAGGGGGACATCTGCAGGCTGGCCTAGTAGCTGTTGTTGTAGGAAAATTCTGCATATGATAGGCTCTTCTCCCAGTCTGTGCTGTAAGCCAGAACATAGGCCCTCAACAAGTCTTCAAGAATCTGGTTCACTCTTTCGGTCTGCCCATCTGTCTGAGGGTGGTAAGCTGTGCTATACTCCAAGGTTGTCCCGATGGCTTGATGTAGGCTTTTCCAGAACTGTGCTGTGAATTGTGGTCCTCTGTCTGACACAATACTCTTTGGTGCCCCATGCAGCTTGAGAATGTTGTCTATGTATAGCTCTGCTAGTTTGCTCACTAGGTATGTGCCTTTGACTGGTATGAAGTGGGCTACCTTTGTCAGCCGATCAACTATGACCCAAACGGCATCATTTCCTTTCTGAGTGTGGGGTAGGCCAACCACGAAGTCCATGCTGATATCTTCCCACTTCCACATTGGAATTTCCAGTGGTTTCAGCAGTCCTGCTGGCCTTTGATGTTCTGCCTTGATTCTTCGACAAGAGTCGCACTTGGCTACATACTCTGCTATGTCCTCTCTCATTTTCTTCCACCAGAACTTATCCTTCAGATCTTTATACATCTTGGTACATCCTGGGTGTATCGAGTACTTGGACTCGTGAGCCTCTGAGAGAATTGTTCTCCTGATTTCCTTGTCCTGCGGTACACAAATACGGTCTTTCAGCCATACTGTCCCTGCTTCATCTACCCGGAAGTCAGGTGCCACTCCTCGCTGGATATCCTCTTTTACTTCTTGGATTTCTGGACACTTTCCTTGAGCTTCTTTGATTCGGTCTTCTAGGTTGTACTTCACCCTCATTTCCTTGGGTTTTCCTTCTTCTACTAGCTCGAGTTTCAGCATGTACAACTCCTTTGCTAGTTCTGGCTGACTTTCTTCTATCATCAAGTTGTTGCAATAACTCTTCCTGCTCAAGGCATCTGCCACTACGTTTGCTTTGCCAGGATGGTAGTGTATCTCCAAGTCGTAATCCTTGATCAGTTCTAACCACCTCCTCTGCCTCATGTTCAGTTCAGACTGAGTAAAGAAGTACTTCAAACTCTTGTGATATGTGTAGATATCGCACTTGTTGCCAATCAGATAGTGCCTCCAGATCTTCAAAGCATGTACCACTGCTGCTAGTTCTAGATCATGTGTGGGGTAGTTTTCCTCATGTTTCCTCAGCTGCCTTGAAGCATAAGCAACAACCTTGCCTTCTTGCATTAGGACACATCCCAAACCTTGTCTTGAAGCATCGCAATAGACTACGACGTCCTTGCGAATATCTGGCAGAGTCAACACTGGTGTTGTAGTGAGTTTGTGCTTGAGCTCTTGGAAACTATTTTCACACTTATCTGTCCACTCAAACGGGACGTTGTTCTTGAGTAGTTCGGTCATTGGCTTGGCAATCTTGGAGAAATTCTCAATGAACCTTCTGTAGTAACCTGCCAAACCCAGAAAGCTTCGGATTTCCGTAACACTCTTTGGCTGTTTCCATTCTGCTACTGCCTCAATCTTTTCTGGGTCTACAACTACGCCCTCAGCTGTCAGCACGTGGCCCAAAAAGGCTACTTTTTCCAGCCAGAACTCACACTTGCTGAACTTCCCGTAGAGTTGGTGCTGCCTCAGCTTCTCTAACACAATCCTTAGGTGCTCCTCATGTTCTTCGGCTGTTTCTGAGTAGATCAGTATATCATCAATGAATACCACCACGAACTTGTCTAGTTCTTACATGAATACCTTGTTCATCATGTTCATGAAGTAAGCGGGTGCGTTGGTCAATCCGAAAGACACAACGGTGAACTCGTACTGCCCGTATCGAGTCACAAAGGCCGTCTTGGGAATGTCGCCTTCTCTAATCTTCATCTGGTGGTATCCCGATCTCAGATCAATCTTACTGAAGTACTTGGCTTTCTTCAATTGATCTAGCAAATCATCAATTCGGGGTAGCGGGTATTTGTTCTTGATTGTCACTGCGTTCAGGGATCGATAGTCTACGCACATGCGCATTGACCCATCTTTCTTCTTCACAAACAACACTGGCGATCCCCATGGGGATGCACTTGGTCGAATCACCCCGCTTTCTAGCATTTCTTTCAGCTGCTTCTTGAGTTCCTCCAGCTCTTCCACTGACATTCTGTACGGTCTCTTGGCAATGGGCCCTATGCCTGGTTGCAGTTCGATTATGAACTCTACGTCTCGGTCAGGTGGTAGTCCCGGTAGCTCTTCGGGAAACACGTCGGGGTACTCACACACAACAGGCACTTCTTCGATCGTCTTTTTCTCGACAGAGTATACCAACTGTCTCAGAATACACGTTCTGGACTCCTTCCCTGTTCTTCTTCTTTGTGGCTCTACTGTTACTTTGACTCCGCTAGGGTGTGTCAACTCAACTGTTCTGGGCGAGCAACTGATTACCCCTTTGTGCTCTATCAGCCAATCCATTCCCAGTATCACGTCAATTCCGTCTGACTTCAAGACTGTCAGGTCTCCTGCGAACTCCTGCCCTCCTATCATCAGACTAACTGCTGGGCACTCTAAGGTGCACCTAAGATCTCCTAAGGGAGAAGTAGTGACTATAGGTCTAGCCTTATGTATTGTCGGGGGAGACTACTCTTTCACAAACTTTGACGAGATATAAGAACCAGTTGCACCAGAGTCAAACAGTATCAAAGCTGGAATGCCATTTACTAAAAAGTCACCGAGCACAACGTCGGGAGCGTCCTCGGCTTCCTCCTCTGTCAGGTGGTTGAGGCGTCCCCTCTGCGCCGAAGCTGGCTGCCTGTCTTGTCCTCCAGGTGCCGGTGCCTTGGCTGGGGTCTGTTTGTTCTTCTTTTCTGGAGAGTCAAAGGACTTGTGACCGGGCTTCCCACAAGCAAAGCAGACTACCGAGGTCCCTCCGCCAACTCTGGGCGTGCTGTTTGGCCTCCAGTTGGAGTTTCCCTGTCCAGTGTAGTTGTTTCTGTTGCCAAAGCTGCTGTAGTTGTTGCTTCTGTTGCTAAAACTGTTGTTGTTTCCACCTCGGTTGCCTGAGTAGTTGTTTCGGTGGAACCCTGAGCTTCCCTGACTGCTACTCTGCTGAAAGCCTCTTCTGAGCATGTTGCTCTGACCGCTCCTCGGTCTCTGGTTCAACCGGTTGCTGTGCAGTTGTTCAGCCTTGCTCTTTTTCTCTCTCCACGTGTCTTCTAGACCCACTCTCTCCTTCTCTACTGCGATAGCCCTGTCGATCAGCTCTCTGAGTGACCTATGTGAACTCGCTGCGAGTGCTGTCCTCATACCTCTGTGCAAACCACGCTGGAACCAAAACTGCTTCTTCTTTTCGGTGTTGACGTCTTCAGGAGCGTACCTCGACATCTTAGCAAAGTGTCGAGCGTACTCAGCTACAGACAAACCGCCTTGGGTCATTGTTCTGAACTCCATTGCCCTGTGCACCATGACTTGTTCTGGGATGTGGTACTCTTTGAAAGCTTCACAAAACTCTAGCCAGGTGATCTGAGCAGGGTTTGCGTGAGAGTCACAGTAGCTCTCCCACCACGCTTTTGCTGCGCCCTCCAGCTGGTGTGCCACAAGGGCCACACACTCCTCCTCTGTGTAGTCTGTCAGGTCCAGCTTGGTCTCTATGGTACGCAGCCAGTCGTGTGCGTCGAGTGGCTCGTCCGAGTAGTCAAAGGTGGGAGCTTTCAGCCTGATAAACCTCTTAATCTTCCTTTGCAGGTCTTCTTCACGGTGTCCCTGACGGTTCTGGTTCGGGTTTCCCTGGATCTGTTGCATTACTTGCATCATCTGAGTGTTGGCCTGTGCCATCTGTTGCATCAGCTGAGTTTGAGTAGTCATCACTTCGGCCAAGTTAGGTGGTGGCGGTGGCTGGTTGTTCTGCTGGTTCACTTGCGGTTCCACTGCCGGTTCTCCCATTGCAACCTCCTCTTCACCACCTCCTACTGCGTTGTCCTCGGGCTGGAGCACGCCTGTTGCGCGTCCACGATCCCGGCCTCTGGCTGCGACGGTTGCTCTCCCACGACCTCTACCTCTGCCACGGCCTCTACCCCTCCCTGCCATAGCTGCTTCTTCTTGCTCAACTTCCTCGAAACGTGCCAGCAGACGGTTGGATCTTCGGATTGACATGTTGCTGCATTTTCGTTACAAATATCGTGGTGGTCAGGTAATGGTTAGAGATAGCAAATTCTATATTAGGAGCTGCACACAAGAAATAGACTCAACACTAGATTACACTCAATAGGAAGATCGATAAAACAACAAGAACAGCCACAAGGACCAATCACTCATAACAGCATTACACCCTAGATATTGGTACTATCCCGAGGCCAGCTCCTGGAACCTTGAGGATTAGTACATCTAAGCGCATGCTACATCGCGGCTGAGCCAAAAGGTGGGCATGAACTCTACATCTAAGCAACTGCTCATGAAGGTAGATACAAGACTCATCATAACTCAGTACAACTGCTGAATCTGACTACTGCATCTGACACTGCCTACTGCTGCTGATGGTGTGTGAGGTGCGCTGCCAACCTCACAGTCTCAGACTCTGTCTGTCACTCCCATCTCTGTCTCTGGTGTGACCCGGTAGTGCTCTCTCCGGGGCTCCACTCTGCGCTCCTCGGGAAGCTGCTGGTTCAGTGAAATTACTTCAGCCACCCTCTTTCAGTGAAATTATGGCCTACAGATAAATCCGCAAGCGGACGGATACCGATGTAGCTTTCACCCGGGAGTATTCCAAGGTATCAATTTCCACGGGGAACGAGAAGTGTACTAATCCTAAACTAAGTTGTCCTAGGTAGATGGAGTGGATGAATGAAATGGATGAGGTGGATGACGACAACAAGGAGAGAAGAGAAGAGGTAGGAGGGTAGAGAGGGTACAGGTCTGGTAATGGTATTCTACCGATTGACTGAGCAGAGCAGAAGATACAGATAGATACTTGCTTCGGGACTACAGAGCCTCCGACACACAGAAAGGGATGAGAAGGGGTGCCGGTTACCCTGAACCTTGGGTCCTAGGACACCGGAACTAACGTGATGGACTACGAAGACCGAAAGGGCTGTCACCACCTTACGGCTACCACCTCCGTTGCGACGGGCAGAAACTAAGGTTACTGGCAAGTCTAGGAACCACTCCTACACTAGTCAATAACTACTTATCTCCTATAGCAAGATAAGCACCCAAGCTAAGCAACTAGTATACAGTTATACCAATCAACTAAGCATTGAACGAAGAACGAGACAAGTATATAAATGTAAGAACTGAATGCTCAATTAATCAGAGAGAGATACAAGAGTTACCAGACACGACCCGGATGTTACTCGAAGTGAAGCCGCATCCGTAGAGGTACAGCGGGAAGAGGGGCCGACACTTCGGCTCCTCTCCGGGACGCTCACCTCTCCTCTCTCCCTATCTCTACTGATACAAGTGGAGAACTAACAGTGCTTCGCCTGCACTCTACTCTTGTGTTGTGTGCTCAAATGAGCAGCTTGGCCCTCTATTTATAGCACTCAATGGTCGGTTGAAGTGGAGTAACCGTCAAGGCATCCAGGGAATACCCCCTTGATTCGGGCGAAGAAGGTCGGTTCGGCCGAACCGACCTGTTCGGCCGAACCGTCCATCTTGCCGCCTTGGCTCCCAATGGCTCAGATTTGCTTCTGGAGGCGGTTTCTGTAGGGGAGTCGGTTCGGCCGAACAGGCCTCAGGGTCCAGGCCTACTCCTCTGCACCGTCTCTGCCCTTTGGGTCCCTCCTGGGCCGGCCTGGCTGCTTGGACTTGTGTAGTATAGACCCAGGCTGATGTGTCGGTGCTCTGAAATGAGTTGGCGGGCGTCCTATGTGGCTTGCACAGTCATTGCTTGGTTGTTGTAGACGTGGACGGCTCCCGGCGGCCTGTACGGCTAAGGGGGTAACCGGCCGAACGGGTCGTTCGGCCGATTCAGTCATTTCCGACCCCTATAGCACGTATTTCGCAATGTTGTACCTGCACAAGCGACACTCACCAAAACTCGTGGAACTCCATTAGAAATAAAACCTAAGTACATGGAATGTTGCATAGTCTCTCATTTATTTCCGCGTATTGGTGGTCGAATTTGGGTTGTAACGACCGCCAACAGATACCCAAGTACTTCACTAGCTGGTAGCTCCGTGAGTTCTTGTCCTTGAGTGTGTCCACTTCTTCCTGCAGGTCTGTTTTCAGCTCGTCCAGGTAGCTCAGCTCTTCCTTCAGCTCTTCAATTTCTTCGTCCTTGGCAGCTAAAACTTTATCTTTTTCTGCTATCTGATCTTCAATCCTGATATCGCGAGCTTGCTGAGTAGCTGCGATCAGTTCAGCCAGGTGTACTCTACTGACAGCTTCGTGCTCAAGGGCACAGATCTTCATTTGTTTTGCTTCTAGGCGCCGTTCAAGCCATTCTATTCTTTTGTCTTTGTCTATCAGCTGGTTCTCCCTCTCCCACACTTTCTCCCTTAGCTTGACCACCTTCTCTTCGAGGCCTATGTTTAAGTACTCTTGCTCAACCACACACCGCACTGTGGTCCGTAGGGTTGCATTTCTTTCTCTGTCAGCTGCGTGAGCGTAGGTACTGACTTCGGCTCTATCGCCTGGTTCTTCAAGGGCCTGCGGCAGGTACCGAAAGCGGGTGTTGCGGAGCTGGTCCCGGTACACGTGTGTAGCAAGGCGGAGTATCCTCATGGCAACTGTATGCACTGCCCGACTGAAGGTGTTCTCGCTGGCTGCAGCTTGAAGTCTTAGTGACCTTGGGCGCCCAATGATGTGCGGCACAAACATCTGCAACTTCGTCAGGACTCCTTCACCAGGCCCGTAGGTCCACCCTTCGTAGAAGATGTTGTCCACATCTATCCCGACTTCTTGCAACAGCTCCCTCAACAGTACTGCCAAACCTCCACATTCTGCTCCGGTTGTCCTGATCTCCTGTCGTTCAATCGCTTCTCTTCTTGCTGCCATCTGCCAGACAGTTAGTGGGGTTGTTAGTAAGTTAGCAAGTTAGTAAGGTAAGGTAAGGGTAAAAACAGTGTAAATAGTTGAGATTTACATAAGTATAGTTTTGAAACAGTCCAAGGGGTTTCATATAAAATGAGAGACTCAGTTAGAGCTTCTGTCCTAAGTTTCCGGTCTAAGGGTTACGCACTACGGTCAAGTATGGCTCTGATACCAACTGAAACGAACCGGATTCTCGACGACAAGAATCCGACTCCCTGTACCCTCGAGATAGTCCCAGGAATAGCAGCTATCTCGTACAGAACTCATCTCAGTCGAATATCACATCCATACAGCGATAAAAGATCCAATACATGACATATATAAAACATAGCGGTCTGGTACAAGCCCTCTGGGCTAAATCGACAATAAGAAACATCTACGAAGCGGTAGCTAAATCATCTGGGTCCACTTCCCGCAGGCATCCTTGAGCATAGCGCGCACCCTTCAATCGTACCACCCGTCCTGGTTGAACTCGTGGTCGGGGTCTTCACCTGAGAACCCAAAGTCTGTCCCCAAGGAAATGGGACAGGTTCACGTCACCAACCATAATATGAAGCAAGCTTTAAAGTGGCCTATTCTAAGGTATAGAAATAATCAAGGTTTAAGCCAGGGTTTCCTATGCGAGCAACAGCAATAACCCAAATTCATCTCATCACCAACTCCTTTCCTCACAAGCACATCCACTTCCCAGATCCAACCATCAGCCTCACATTCACATCGGGCTCGTCCTGCCACAGCAGGTTCCCGCAAGCATCATCCACCAACACCTTTCGCTCACTAGTCGACTCGATGAGCTCCCTCACCACCTTGTCTCATGAGCAACGCTGGACCAATCTCTCATAACCCAAATCAAGGATGAGGTAAGAAAGCAGATTCCCATGCTAGTCGGAACTTATCAGAAGCGGGTCGTCCGTAACCGTGGACACGGCTATACGTATAGTTTACACTCTGTAGAGGTGGCACTCCAGGAATCCATCCGGGCTGCAAGGCTAGTCAGCAACCAACCTGAGACACAGCCCACAGCAAAGACCCTAAACAGTAACGGCGCCAATCCTGTCTCCCTGGGCTCGGGAAACATCTGATCTAACATCTGCCCTAGGGATGTGAAACCTTCCCACCGGGGCCAGTTGGGGGCCGTGGTAAATCAGGGAGAGTACGCCGCAACGAGTCCCCCTTACACATATCAAGCTCGAATCTCCTACAGTCTCGGCGCCGCACTAGAGTAGGCTTGCTGGAACCCTCCCCATTCTGGGTAGATGGTGAGCACGGTATTCCCACGTCCAAAGGTGGAACTCGACTCGGTCCTTAATTGTCGGTAAAGCGAGTATCAGCGTCATAAGCGATCCACCGCAACGGTCCGCAATCGGCACCTATAACAGGTATTGCCGCCCAAACTCCTCAAGTAACCAAATATCCAAGAACCACGTACCCGCAACAGGTACTCCGTAGGGACTGCCCGAGTGCAGTCCCCAAGCACCCCGATCAAACGATCGAGTTGTTATTACTCGCTTACACCGCCTAGCTGCACTACACCTCCCATACCACCCACAACCCACGCCAAGAGGATCAAATCACAACCAACCCAACACATGCATAGCATAGCATATTCCATAAGTGAGTAGTAGGTAGCAAGGTAACAGGATGATAACAAAGGCAGAGCAGGTTTATCATGCGAGTAAAGTAAATCGCTAGCATACTAGTTGCATGTCTAATAGGTATTTCAGAGATTGGTCGGGCGTGAATCTGGGTAGGCTTCTTCCTCCTCTTCAAAGCAGTTGTCGGGGTAGTCCGGCTCCTCCAGGTTTTCCGGAGCTCCTAGAGTCGCGGAAATTAAAATAAGACGCGGCTACTGGCAAAGAAACACCAAAACAGCGAGGAAAGAAGACCCAAGGAACACCAAACTCTACACTAACGCATAGGTCATGATTTTAGACAAAAATAGAAACTGGTTTCATATTTTTCTGAGTTACGGTTGATTTATTATTAATTTTCGAAGTTTAAATCACTTTCTGAAAATATTAAATAATTTCCGAAAAAGAAAAACAGACAAATAATCAGCCTGCTGACGTCATCATAACGTCATGCTGACGTCAGCAGTGGGGTCCGCCTAGGATGACGTCAGCAGTGGGCCCTGCTGACGTCAGCGTTGACTTTTCAACGGTCAACGAGGTCAACGGTCAAGTCAGTCAGTGGGTCCTGCATGTCAGTGACTGCCAGAGTATGATAGGTGGGGCCCTCATGTCAGCGCAGTTAATCAGAAAAAGAAAAAGGAGAAAGATAGCTGGGCTGGATCTGGGCCGAAAGGCGACTGGGCCAAAGAAGTTCAAGGGGCTTTTCTAGACTTTAGCGCCAACTTTAGGCCCACGAAAGGGGGCGGCTGGAGTTGATTTGGTGGACTTAGTCCACCATGCGCCGAGTCTGTGGTTCATGGTGCACCGGGTGCACAGGATCAAGTGTGGCCAACTCGGGATTTTCTGTGGCCGCGGTGTGGCCGGTTGGTGTGGCCCGGCGTGTGGCCGAGCCACGACGCGAACGCGACGCGCGCGGCGCGCTCTGGCGCGCTGCCGGTGGCAACGTCGCCGACGGCGATCATCGGGAAAAGGGGCCGGCGAGGCTCAGGATCACCAGCTACGGCCTCGCTAGGGTTTCGCGGACGCAACCGGCAAGAAGAAGTGGGAATCTTGGCTGGGGGTTTGGCTTCCCGACGCAAACGGCGGCGGCGCGGCTATGGCGCCACAGTGGCCGGCTGCGCTCGGCGACCAAAAAGGGCTCGGACACGGCTCAGCTGGGATTGCTCGCGTACGCGCGGCACCAGCGAGTGCTGGAACGCGACGTCACGGCTTGGGTTAGGTGCGCGTGCGCGGGAACACGGTTGCCCGTGGCCGCGACACGGCCGCGGCTCACGCGCGGTGGCCGGCATCCCGGTCCGCGGCGGCGTTGGCTGCAAGATTGGCATCGGCGATCTGCAAAGTGGTAAGCGGCGCGACGGGGTCCTGCACAAAGACGGCCACAACACGAAGGCTGGGTCCCAGAGACGGCTTGGCGACGGCGAGCACCAGAGACGGCAGCGCTAGACCGGAACAGAGGAAGAAAAGGGGGGTCGTCGTCGGCAGCTCACCCAGGGTCACGTAGTGGTTCGCTGCAGCTCGGGGAAGTCGTGCGGTGCTCCGGCGGTGCTCGCGCTCCCTCGAACGGCTCCGGTCCGGCTCCTCTCCGGCGTCCCCACGGGCGGCGGCGCCGCGGTGGCGCAGCGCTCTGCGTCGGCTTCGCTTTCCTCTCTTCCTCTGCTCCAACCCTCCTCCTCTTCTTTCCCTCCTCCAAGACAACGCGAAGCGAGATTGGAAAAACCCCGAAAGGCAATAGCGGCTAGGGCTTGGAAGAGGCCGCGACTGGGGGTTTATAGGGTGGCGACGGCTAGGGCTCCGCAGCGACGGACGGCCCGCGATTTGGGCGTCCGTGCTCCTTTCCACGTTGCGGCATTGCGACGGGCCGCGGAGCACGCCACGGGATTGGCTTGGCGCTCATGGGTGCAGCGGCAGAGAGAGCAGAGCAGGGCGCCGCCGAAAAGCAGAGAGGGGGAGCGGTTGGGGAAGACGACACTGTGCGGGCGTGGCTGACAGGCGGGGCCCGCTGGTCAGCGACGGGGTGAGGGACGCGGAGTCGACGCGGTGGCGCGGCTGGGCCGTTGCTGGGCCACAAGGCCGGCCGGGCTGGTTTGGTTGATTAGCTCGGGGAAAGAGTTGAAGGGTGGTTTTCGGACTTTGGATAGAAGATTCGGCCCAAGAAGTTAGTTTAGGATTTGAATTGGTTTGGCCAATTAGAGTTTGAATTCAAATCTAGAATTTGAATTCAAACCAACCAAAATCCAATAAAAACCAAATGAACTCCAAATCACACTATTTGATCCTTAGCACTTCAAATTATTTTTAATTAATTTAAATTTTGCCTAAGAGCAAAGGGAGCAATTAGAAACAATCTTATATGTTGGTTTGCATGCACAACAATTCACCAAAAATTTTTAAATCCTCACTTTTGCATTTATCAAATCCTATGGGAAAATTTAGGGTTGTTACACACGCTAACACCAACAATTTATCAGATCGGCTAAGAACACCAACACGTAGCCTATAGGTACAGTAGGTTGTTAACATCTCACAGACGGGCCACCCTTCATTGGGCACATACATCTACTCAATCGTAGATTCACGGTTTTTTTATTTCCTTTGTTCTTCGATTGCAACATGTCATATGCACTAAATGAGTGCCACTACATATGGGGGGTGTTTAATTCCCTGAAAAGGGGTGAAAAGGGAAGGTGAAAATGTCACATCGGACACTGTAGCACACTGTAGCACTTTTCATTTGTTTGTGGTAAACATTGTCCTATGATAATCTAACTAGGCTCAAAAGATTCGTCTCGTCGTGTACATCAAAACCATGCAACTAGTTTTTTTATTACCCACGTTTAGTGCTCCATGCATGAGGAGAGAGGTTTGATGTGATTTGATGGGATAGGTGAATAGTGAAGTTTGGAGAGAGAATTTTTTCCTTTGCAAGGGAACTAAACAGGGCCATGATTTTTTTTTATGACATGGCATACAATTCAAGAAAAGAGAGAAAAAAGTTGTAGCTTCATGAAGATACAGCTTGTGCTTGATATCCAACACTAGAAAAACGTGTAGCTACGACTTTGGTGGGTCCATTGCTTCGGATCTATTGTTATAGACACAACTCATGTAATAATCAACTGATCCGAGGTTCCTAAAAAATTGCATCAAGATAGTATGCATTAGGTAAGTTGTAACAACTAATTTTTAGCATAGTTATATTCAGGATCAAACAACACACGATTTTGAGACAAATCTGGTACAGAATGAACCGGCAGAAGTCATATTGAATGGTCAGAATATGCTTTCCATTCATTACAACTTAGATTATTGCCAGGTTTAGAGATGACAGGCACCCGGCGGTCAAGGACTCCTATAGCAGCCAACCGGAGTTTGCCGGAGCTACGTAGAAGATAAACGGTGACGTCGAGTCGGTCAAGGATCTTTCCCTGCGTGATTGGAAAATATGTCAGGAAGCCATTCATCCGATTGACTAAGTGCTCAGCGGTGAGCGCACAGTGCTATCATGAGGGAGAATAACACATGGAATACATAACAAATCCATTGATTGGGAGCCATTGTAGACTGACTCTGCACATTCTGCACTTAGGCCGCGTTTAGTTCCCGAAAGGGAACGCCCGATTCAGGCCTGGCTAGCGTTTCGTTTGTATGTGCTAAAAATTGTCCAAAAATTAATTAATTAGACTCAAAATGTTCGTATCGCAGAGTACAGCAAAACTATGCAATTAGTTTTTGATTTTATTTACATTTAATACTCCATGCATACTATGATATTTTGATGTGATGAGAATCTTCTTTTTGCCTAGTGAATTTGGGAGTGTGAATTTGGGAACTAAACGGGGCCAGCTATACCTCACCAACAATAACCTATTCTGCAACCAACTGCTACTCTTTTTTACCAGCAGGAATTGAACTGAGTTCTGCATCGTCTCGATTCTGCCATTTTCCTAGGGGTGGAATGTTTCCTTTCTGTGATAATTTACAGAATGGTTCTGTTTTCGTTGGGAACCATAAACCAGTTACCAGATGTATATATAGGTTACATGATTGATTAATTATTTAATTCCAAGAGAAAAACGCATTATCAACGCACTGTGACAAACTAGGGACAAAATGCAACTGTGACGGTACAAATTTCAGTGAAAAGTGACGGTATATCTTTTTTTCTCTCAGCAGGACAGTGATACACGATAATAATAACATATCGTGTTCAAAGTACGTAGATGACCTGACTTAGTCTAGAAATCTATTTTGTTGACCGTGTGATAGACTTCTTGTTCCAACAAAAATATACAACAGTATTTATTGTTGAATGGAAAATGTTCTTTGACGACTTAACGTCAAGTCCATTTCGATCAATCTTCCGTCAAGTTTCATTGACAAACTTCGTATGAAAATGATGATACAACACAGTTCCGCACTGACAAGAAGAGAACAGTCTCCACAGACATCACCTCCTCAGCAACGGTGGGGCAGGGTCTTTCCTTTTGTTCTTTGTCTCCTTCTAGCTGTCACCATGAGATTAAGATTTATTAAAAACATTGTATTGTTTGCTGAGGAACCATTACCGCTACCTTCTCAAACTTTGAAGTATGAAATACTGTATTGTTTTAAATGAAACACTTCTTATCAGCGAAGAAACATTGATATCAAAGGAAGCCTCAAGAATTACAGGCCGCAATTAGATCACAGCGATTTCGCAAATGTAAATGACAGTAGTTAATGCATGAGTACATGGAAATTGGTGCGCGTTCCAAAAAGGCCAAAATGTAAGGGACAAATAAGCTCTGAAAGAGTGGAGATCAATGCTTGAATAATGGCTGCTTGGTTGCATATTCTCAGGGACGATCTCTTTTTCATCTCTTGTAAGCTAATGGTGATGGTCAGATGTCTTGCTTCCAATACTTTTTTCTTTCATTTTACCTACATTTTTTTCTAATTTAATTGACATTGGTTCTCATAGGAACCTTTTTTTCGGACGCAATAACATGTACTGTAAGCATTTTGCCATTGTGGAGCTCAGGCTTCTGTATGAACAATATTTTACTAACTCTACATATTCAGTACAAAATCCTAGTCTCACTTCCGAAAAATGGTGGATGGTGGTCAACAAAGTCCTGAAGGCGACCAGGTCAGCACCGACTTCAAATGTACTACTCAGTAGCAAGTGCTGCCTCCAACCATATAAGGAGCATGAACAATGGACGGTAATCTTGCACTCAACCAACCACAACAATCAGCTCGTCTCCCAAGCAAGCACCATTTGTAGAAACAATGGTGCTGCTCTTTGAGTATCTCTTGCTCGCTTTCCTCTCCCTTGCATGCCATATGACAAACGTGGCACAAACCTCACTTGCAGCTCATGTAGCATCCATCCCCAATGTCCCTGACCACCACGCACTCATATCATTCAAGTCATACATAAGGAGTGACCCAACGGGCGCCCTGGCGTTATGGGGTAATTTATCTGTTCCTATGTGCAAGTGGCATGGTGTGGCGTGTGGCTTGCGCGGGAACCGCCATGGACGTGTGGTGGCACTGGACCTCGCTGAGCTCAATCTTCTTGGAACCATCACCCCCGCATTGGGAAACCTCACGCACCTGAGGCGACTCCACCTTCCATGGAACCATTTTCATGGCATCCTGCCACCACAGCTTGGTAATCTTCAGGAGCTGACACACCTGAACCTCAGCCTCAACTCCATCGGGGGGCAGATTCCATTGTCACTCTCAAACTGCAGCTGTATTGTGAACATCTCACTCTATAATAACAATTTGCAGGGCACAATACCAAGCAAATTCAGGTCACTGCACAATCTCAAGGTACTTGAGCTTGACCACAACAGGCTTAATGGAACTCTCCCTACTGAATTAGGAAGCCTTGAGAGCCTGACAGTTCTCTATGTATCGCACAACAATCTTAAAGGAGAAATTCCAGGTGAGATAGGCAAATTAGTTAACCTTGCCACTCTAGGTCTAAGTTATAACCAGTTCTCAGGAACAATCCCCACTTCAATTGGAAACCTCTCAGCATTGACCTTTCTCAGTATCTACTCAAATCATCTGATAGGTAGCATCCCTCCACTGCAAGGCCTCTCTTCTCTAAGCGTCCTTCATCTAGGAGAAAACTACCTCACAGGATGCATCCCTCCCTCGATGGGAAACATTTCTTCATTGACCGCAATAGATCTTTACCAAAATGAGCTAGTTGGTCAAATTCCAGAATCCTTAGGAAACCTTGAGTTCCTTACATATCTTGGTCTTGATGTAAACAACCTTTTTGGTCCCATACCACATGAACTCGGAAAACTCCGTAGCCTCAAAAGATTGTACCTAGCCTTTAATGAACTAGAAGGTGAATTACCTCCGTCACTATTTAATCTCTCCTACCTTGAATCTCTTGTTGTGAATAACAACATCCTCAATGGGTCTTTACCTTTTGACATGACCAACAACTTTCCAAATCTAAAAAACTTTAGTATACATTTCAATAGATTCTATGGAATGGTCCCATCATCTCTGTGCAACAACTCTATTCTTGTAGAAATCGACGCAACGTACAATTTGCTATCAGGAAAGGTTCCTCAATGCCTAGGAGTTCACCAAAGGAACCTGCTTGTAGTCGGCTTGGGTTCAAATCAACTCAAAGCAGCAAAAGATGATGATTGGGGCTTTTTGTCTGGGCTGACCAACAGCACTTATTTGAGGATTCTGGACATCAGTTATAACAATCTTCAAGGTGCTCTACCACACTCAGCTGGTAACCTCTCCAAACATTTAAGTTATTTAGTTATGCGAAATAACAAAATTACTGGAAGAATACCTGAGGGAATAGGAGACTTGGTTAATTTGGAGTATCTGTCAATGGACGAAAATCTTCTTGAAGGCAGTATTCCCACCTCCTTTAGCAAGATGAGTAAGTTGGCTCGACTGTACCTACAAAATAACAAACTTTCAGGATTCATTCCACCATCTCTCGGCAATCTTACAAATTTAGAAGTAGTTGTTCTACAAGGCAATGCATTAGGTGGTGCCATACCTTCCACTCTCAGCAGCTGCCCTCTAGAACAGTTGGATCTTTCATACAACACTCTTAAAGGTAGTATACCTAAAGAACTTTTCCTGATGCCGACCTTGTCAGTCTCCATGCGTATCAATCATAACTAAGTGGGCAATTGCCTTCTGAGTTGGGTAATCTACAAAATCTAGCAGCACTTGATCTTTCTGATAACAGAATTTCAGGGGAGATTCCTTCATCCATTGGTGAGTGTCAAAGCTTAGAGTATCTCAACATATCTGGAAACATTCTTCAAGGAGAAATTCCATCATCACTAGAAAAACTGAAGGGCATCTTGGTGCTTGACCTTTCCCACAATAATTTATCTGGGGTTATCCCTGAATTTCTTGGGACTTTGAGAGGCCTTTCTTCTTTGAATCTCTCATTCAACAAATTTGAAGGGCAAGTTCCACAAGATGGGCTATTTCTCAATGCAACTGCGATCTCGATCATTGGGGATGATGGATTGTGTGGTGGTATCCCTCAACTGAAATTGCCAGCCTGCTCCCAAGACATCTTCAACAAGTCATCATCTAAGCTTATCACGATACTTTCCATATGCAGTGCAATTGTATTCATCACACTAGTGTCGGCACTGTTCACATTCTACCAGAGGAAAAAGGTTACGGAAGCAAACCTGCAAGCATCACTTCAGCAATATATGAGGGTTTCTTATGGAGAATTAGTAAGCGCAACAAATGGCTTTGCTTCTGAAAACATTATTGGAGCAGGAAGCTTTGGCTCAGTCTACAAGGGTATAATGGTAAGCAATAACC
Organism: Echinochloa phyllopogon; assembly: GCA_033239725.1. Lineage (NCBI taxonomy): Eukaryota > Viridiplantae > Streptophyta > Magnoliopsida > Poales > Poaceae > Echinochloa > Echinochloa phyllopogon. Next base: position 31,214,273 of record BTCW01000008.1, on the reverse strand, counting down.
AGCAAGAAGTTGTCGCTGTTAAGGTTCTCAATCTCACGCAACGTGGTGCATCTCAAAGTTTCATTGCAGAATGTGAGACTTTGAGAAGCGTTCGGCATCGGAATCTAGTGAAGCTATTGACAGTATGTTCAAGCATAGATCATCAGTGCCATGAATTCAAGGCCCTTGTATTTGAATTCCTACCAAATGGAAATTTAGACCAATGGTTACACCAGAATTTCCAAGAAGAGGAAGAACGCAAGGCACTAGATCTCAGTTCGAGACTGAAGATTGCAATTGACATAGCATCCTCACTTGAATATCTCCACCAACACAAGGCTTCTCCAATCATTCACTGTGATCTTAAGCCAAGTAATGTTCTCCTCGACAATGACATGGTCGCTCATGTCAGCGATTTTGGCCTAGAAAGGTTTCTACATCAAGACTTGCAACAGTCAAATAGTTGGGTAACAATGAGGGGAACAATTGGTTATGCCGCTCCAGGTGTGTGTGTGTGTGTGTGTGTGTGTGTTTTGCTATGAATCTTTATTCTCTTCTTACATATTCCAACACACTGTTTTTTCAATCAAATATAGGTATGCTTTCTTATTATTTCATTACTTTGATAACACATTTTCATGAAATTAAATTTTTATGCACAACAGAGAAGAACTATATTACATTTTCCCACCTAAACACCATGGATGTTCTGAAAATGGACTATTTGGTAGATCACTGATTGCGCATACCGATGCTTGTGCCTATGTTTTATTTGCATCTACCTTTTTTTGTTGATTTCAGAGTATGGACTGGGTAATGAAGTCTCAGTCAACGGTGATGTTTATAGCTATGGCATACTATTGTTGGAAATGTTCACAGGAAAAAGACCAACAGACAGCGAATTCGGAGAAACCATTAGCCTTCGCAAGTATGTCCAAATGGCACTACCAGAAAGGGCGGCTAACGTCATAGGCCAAAACTTACTGCAAGAGGCAGAGGACCGGGATGCAAGAAGCACAACCTCTCGCAGCAACAAGGACATAGAAATTGCTTGCATCACCTCGTCTCTGCGCATTGGAATTTCCTGTTCAGCAGAGACACCAGCTGACCGTCCACAGATCCAAGATGTTCTCAAGGAGTTAGAGTCAATCAGAGACAAGCTTCACAAGGACTTGCTCCTAGAAGGAGTGCCAAGGCATCAAGGCGCTCGAGGCCATTTTTTTTTGATACTTAGCGCTCGAGGCCATTGAAATGTCACAATCAGACAGGGTGAAACATCACAATCAGCCAGGGTGACAATTTCTGCAGCTCCTTGCAATTCAGAAGGCTCCAGTTTGTTACTCACAAAACTGTAGTTCTGTCTAGTAAAAGGGGATGTTTAGTTGCAACTTGAATCCATTACATTTTTTCTCTCCAAAGACAGATAATCACCTCATTACTCACAACTTGCTGGTTTTCATCCACAACACATCTATAACGAATTCATTTCCATTGACCATTTGCCACAACGACCTATACTGCCATGTAACAAGTAGCAATCACAGAGATGCCTACCGGGCAGAGAAGAAGTGAGGAGTTCACCTCCAACGTGGAGCCAAGGAAGATGGCGACGCAGCGACGGAGGTTCGTTGGAGGTTGCCGCCCAGTGCGGCCACCGCCCGTTCCAGCCAGGGGGGCGGGATCTCGGCGCCAGCGGCGACATGGCTTCACTGGGAGCCTCTACCCATTCCAGCGCGGGGGCGCGCGCCATGGAGGAATTGCGCGGGCCGGCGTGCGCCGTGGATGAATCTGAGGTCTAGTACGTGGCGCGGGATGGGAGGTGGCGGTCGCCGGCGGCCATGGAAGCGACGGGAAGCAGCGCAAGCAGAATTGCAGAAGCGGGCCTTGGGCCCTTGGCTACAGCTTAATTACTGGGCCTTGCATGGTGGGCTTATGGTGTGTGGGTACTCCAGTTAAAAGGCTCTATATGGGCTCTTTATTTTCTTGCGGGACCGTCCATCCTGTTGTACTCGGTCTGTCTAGTTCAACATGAATACATGATTGCAACACTTGCAAAAGTAGAGAGTCTCTCACCTTTTGCTTCCCTTGTTTTGATATGCACTAATTAACAAGGAATAGTCCTTTGTTATTGGTAATTCATGTATGTTTCTTTTCTTTCCTGCTTCTAACAAACAATTTATGAGAATCCATGTAATTTTTGATGATAGTCCCTTGCTAGTGATACTTTAAGATAATATAAAAGATATATTATCTCTTTTAGTGCAGTAATAAAAGTACCGTATGTATTTAAATTATCAAGAATGCGAAGATATATGGAGGTGCTCTTAGTTCCAAAATGCCACGTAAGATATATAGGGCAGGTTCTTTACACATGCCACAGTCACAATACTATTTTCATTTAACATTTATGGCTGTGTTTGAGTACATTCAGATCACAGATTTGTGATAAGCAACATTGTTTGATAAACGAATGCCATCTCAGATGAACCAGTATTTGACCCCTGATCTGAAAGGACACAAGTCTTGCTGATGCTTCTTTTGAAAACATACATGTACCGGTCATGTGGCAATTATCTTGCAATATATAGAAAATATGGCAATTGTCATGGGTATGATCTATGGGTCTCATGCTTCAGACGAGGGAGGATAAGAGAAACACTAAATATCTCGCTATTTATAGTATAGATTAGAAACAATCCAATATATTTTCTTTGAATGTAATTATGCTAAATTCTCATGGCCTGCCACTCATATTATGTATGGGGTATTGGGATTATCGTGCCTTTGGATGTCGATTACCTCTTCAACCAGTGGTTGAAAAATATTTTGTATTTATTGACAGGGTTGCTGCATTTTGTTGGATAGTATGGCTCAAAACAAATGAAGTAGTGTTTGACAACAGCAAATCAAAAACCATTTTGTAGGTCTTGTTTAGACAGATGCCCTGGCTCCGGTTTTGGGCACGATTGTACCAAAGTGATGATCGAAGGTGATGCTGGTTCAAGCATGTCGCACTCTTGAGACGACGGCGCTGCAAAAAGAAACTGATCGACATTGTTCCTTGTAGAACATATTTATATGTAACAAATGCAAGCTATTATATTCACCATATACATATGTAACAAATGCAAAAAGAAACCGATCCATATTGTTCCTTGTAGAACATACTGCTGAAGAAACCAGATTCTACTGCCCATTGAAATGACATCTCCACATGCAACCGTTGCAGTACTAGCTTAATGTCCACCGTCATGTTCTGTCTTCTCTCAGGAGAGACTCTTTGATGGCAAGCAGCTCTTTGATGATACATCCTGTTGGTGTTCTGCTCGACGGCGAATCCAGAGTGCAGGACATCCCAAGTCTAAGAAGTGAAAGGACACAATCCATCTTCCTCTTGTATGATGAATCACCCATGTTATGAAGCACATTTTCAAGGTCCACCGACAGACGTGAGTCAACAGCGTCCATTGTTCTGTTATGGAGGGCTTGATCAACGTGTTCACGGAGGTTCAATCCTTGTCTAAGTCTGCTGTCAGTGGGCCTATTTCCAGTTATTGTCTCCAGGACCAAAATTCCATAACTGTAGATGTCTCCATGTGTCAGACACCATGTTGCCAACGCCATACTCTGTTTTTATTACAAATATTAGACTTTCTAACATACAATATAAGGTCATATTTGTTTTAGCCACTGTTTGCTTATGCAGAAAGTTGAAACAAACAACCATATTTTGAAATTGGCTTCTAAAAAGCAAAATCCATATTTCTATTAGAAATCTAAACCTTATCTTGAAGAGCTTTTCCTAGTTTGCAGTGTGATATTTCATTCGAAAGCCAAACTCAATGACATTCCAGTTTTTCCAGAAGCAAATTTTTATCATCAGCTTTTGGAAAGCATCAGTCCAAATAATCATGCCGTAAATCCAGAATAAAGTAGCAATGCCATGAACCGAACGATATTTGGTGTATATAACTAGTTTCCCCCCTTAAGAAGTACCAGAGACTTTCTAATAGCATGCATGCATTATCATAAACAACTAGGCGGTAATGAGGCAATTAATAAAATATAGCAAAAGGACAGAAAAACATGATAGGATAACCTGGAGCAGCATATCCAATTGTCCCTCTAAATCCCATTGAGCTTGTTGACTGTTGCAACAATTGGCTTCCCTGAACAAGAATCTTTGCGAGTCCAAAGTCCCCAATATGGGCTACCATATCAGCATCTAAGAGCACATTGCTTGACTTGAGATCGCAATGTACAACAGGTTCAGGTCCCTGGCAATGAAGGTAATCCAGCGCATAGGCCACATCAAGGAGTATGGTCACTCTTTCCGTAAGGTTCAAGTATCTTTCCTCTGCCTGATGATCATTTGTATCTGGATGTAGCCAGCCTTCTAAGCTACCATTGAGCATGAAGTCATACACAATTGCTTTGAAATCATTTCCTCTGTTATCGATACTTGAGCAAATTGTAATTATCTTGACAAGATTCCGGTGTCGCAAATTTCGTAGTGTTTCGCATTCAGCAACAAAACTCTTGAGTGCATTTGGAGTTTGAAGTTTCAACACCTTTACAGCAACAATAGTTGTCCTTTCACTTTGACCATTTTCTCCTTTGTATACAGATCCAAATGACCCTGAACCTAACAAATTGGCTGTGGAGAAACCATTTGTTGCTCTTACCAGCTCTGAATAAGAGATCAATTGATGGCCTGGCATGCAGTCTGTGGATCGGATTTTTGATTTTATTTTCTTGTGCCAAATAAGAAGCATGCATAGCAAGGGAAGTATGATTAGTGTTGTGACAAGAGAGGTGATAACAGGAACCTTTAGGTTTCTATGCTTTCCTTTTCGCAACAATAAAGAACATGTAGGGAATTGAAGCTCAGGAATGCCACCACAAAGTTTGCCATTGCCTTGGATTGAGATTGCACTAACATTTGTGAAAACGCCAGAATCAGGCACTTCTCCATCAAAGTAATTGAATGAAAGGTTGATGTACTGAAGCATGGTAAGCTCCCCTAAGGATTTGGGTATCTGTCCTGACAAATTATTGCTAGAGAGGTCAACAATTTCCAGACTTCTGATTTGGCTCAAGGGTAATGGAATACTACCATTTAACGAGTTATTCTGGAGAAATATATACTGAAGAAGTTGGCATTTACCTATGGACATAGGGATTTCTCCTGATAAGTTATTTGATTGTGCATAGAACCGTATGAGATTATTTAGATTCCCAATGTTTCGAGGTAATGATCCTTCCAAGTTATTCTCAGATAGATCCAGCACAGTTGAGAGTGTGGGGATGTTGAATAGTTCACTAGGGATTAGGCCTGTTAAGTAATTACCTGAAAGACCTAGCTCCGCCAGCTGCGTTAGGTTTCCAAATGTGCTTGGTATTGTACCACTAAAATCATTAACATCAAGGTGTAGGTAAGTTAGTCCTGTAAGATTTCCAATGGTTTGTGGAATTGACCCCGATAAATTGTTAGAATAGGCATAAAACATGACCAAACTGTTAAGCCTAAACAAAGAAGAGGGAATAGATCCCGTGAAGGAGTTATTATTGAGAGCGAGAATTTGTAAGTTAACGAGATTACCAATGTTTTTAGGGATGCCACCTGTTATTCTATTGACACTCAAGGTAATAATTGTTAGCGAAGTAGAAAGATTGGAAAACGAATCAGGAAGGACTCCTCCAAGCTTGTTGCCAGCCAGTGCCAGAATTTGCAACTGGGAGCAATTTGTTAATGCAGTTAGAAATTCCCAATCTTTTGGTTCTTTAGCTTGAAAGAAATTCCAGTTAAGCTGCAATACAGTGAGCGCTCTTAAGTTTCCAACCTCTCGAGGAAGGATTCCACCAAAAAAGTTAGTATTTAGCTGAAGTTCGGTCACATCAGAAGCATTAGATATTGAGGCTGGGATTGGGCCATAAAACTGATTACTATCCATATAGAGCTTCAGGAGACGAGGAACATTATTAAATATGTATGAAAGAATAGTTCCATTAAGCATATTTTGTCGGACAGAAAATAGTGCAAGGGAGGAAATGTTCCATAGAGAAGTGGGGATGAGACCACTTAAGTTGTTGTGGCCTAAGTCGAGCCAATATAGTCCTGACAACATGCCCAAGGATGAAGGGATAGTTCCTGATAGCAGGTTGGTACAGAGGTCAAGATGCTGGAGGTTGGTGAGATTGCCCCAAGAAGGTGGTATCTCACCAGATAATGTGTTGCTGTACAAAGACAAATATTGGATCGACTGCAAATCAGTGAGAGATCTAGGGATCTCTCCTGACAAACCATTTTTTTCAAGACTCAATAAGATAAGGCTCTTCAAGGCTCCTATTTCATATGGGATCTCACCTTGGAGTTGGTTATTGCTTAGCTCAAGCTTCTTGAGTTTGGTGCATCCTCCCAGGCTCACTGGAATACTTCCTCCAAGATAATTCGTGCTCAAATTTAGCACTTGAAGCCTGCTAAGATGACCAAGCTCCATTGGTACTCGCCCCACAAGCTGGTTATCATGAAGGTCCAACTCCTTGAGAAATGATAGGTTGCCCAAGAAAGGCGAGATATGTCCTGATAGGTTGAAGGAGCCCATGCGGAGTGCGACAACCCTGTCTTGATGCCGACGACCGCAAACAACCCCTGTCCACTTGCAGAAGTGACTGGATGTGTTCCATGATGCCAGTAAACTGGACGAACCTGAAGACAGCATGTTCTTGAAGGAGAGGAGAGCGAGCTCATTTGTGGAATTAATGTTGCCCATGCCCAGGGACACCATGGCTTGGTAACAGATGCACAATAACAAGTGGAGTAACTTTACTGTTCCGGCCATGTGAAGAAGTGGCTAACACAAGATCACTAGGATTTGAATGAATTGTATAAATTGTAGACATGCGAGTCTTTGTTTTCACTGGCTCCCATAATATGTTAGTCAGGGACACAGGGTGGTATAAATAGAGGATGCAATGTTACCCATGCAACTTGTCACTAAACGGGAAGAACTGGATGGTGCTGCACGTACACTATGCAGAGACAAGGGTCAAGAAATCAAAGAATGACCAGCCAGCTGACCAAAACAAGCCCGGAGAAGGGGTAAGAAAGTTAGCAACCAATGACGACGATGACTCGCTGATTTTGACGTGAGTAGTAAGAGCACACACAAAGTTGATGAACAATCAGAGTACTCAACACGGCCAGGAAAAAATGGCTTCTACAGTTTAGCGGAATTCATACGGCCTTTTCTTTTATGTGCGCGCCTTTTCTTCTAGCCCTCATATTGCCAGTTGGTTTTATTGGTGTGTTATGTTGCCTAACTAGTACCTTTTGTCCATTCAGATGGTCTAATTTTCATAAAACCATACAAATAAAGTACTACTAGAAGGTAGACAAAACCATTGATTGCTAAGATCATTGGGTTCACCCATTGTAACTACATGCTCATAGTCAATCACTAAAATTGACATCGTTTACTTAGATTACCAAAAAAAATGTCAGGATCATTAGACCCTGTGTCCTTGTGCAATGTTTGGAGCCATTTTTGCTTGATCGCATCTACCAATGCAGCAAAGTTCCATTCACGTGCATGCTTCATTCCTGGTGTAATGAGTGGTTCAGATGATGTTTCGCATGTAATGTTCGGAAGAAGAGGCTAGCAGGGGTGGACCCAGGGCCTGCCGGCGACCCTAGGTACCCGCTCAGCTCATCTATCGTTTGCTAAGTCCATTAGCTTATCCGATGTTACCTTACACTAGCGAAACGCCCGTGCGTTGCTACGGTAAACTACTGATTATGTTTATATTTTTACCTGCACACACATACACAATATAGAATATAGCTTCATCTCTAATTCTAATATTTAATCTGAGCGGATAAGGATTTTATTTCATACATGGCTAGTCTGGTGGCATGGTCGATTAGCACCTGCGCGATAGGCAACGATCGATCTATCCATAGGGTTGAAGAAAGAAATTCTTTCGATTTGACGCATGTCTTCGGATTTGATGCATGTCTCTAAAGCTTTGTTTTCTTTCAGTCTGAACAAACATCTCCTCTCTCCTCATGCTTGAATGTTTTAGTTGCACATCGTTATTTGATTCGATTCGATGCATGCCTGAAGCTGCTGAAGTATCGTTGTTGTTTCTTATTGCTTTGCAAACGGGTTTAGGATTTTTGGACTCAATCGACGTAGGCAGACTATTGATTATTAGCGTTGAATCTTTTGTTGTGCCCCTTTCTCATTCGAGGATGATATGGAAAGGACAATGAATATCGCACCGGATTCGCCTGTGACACGGGGATCGTGCGGGGAAGGGGGCATCGGACTCGGCAAAATCAAATATATCGATGGACTCTAAAGGACTGTGGGTTCAATTTCATAAATATTAAGGATTGTTTTGCAAAATTACGACGTACCGCAAAATCAACCGTTTCCTAGGTACCGTGGAAGCAATCCTTGCTTTTATAATTAGGTAAAGATATATCCTTTGGTATTGTACTTTTTTAAAACACCTATGATGTTTCATCTAATTAACCTATAGTACCTTGTCTTCTCTCACCCTTCCGCACCATAGCCCGTACCCCTTTGTCATCTCATGTAGCTTGTATGCCTATGGTCGACCCAGCATCATTCCTGGGCACGACATCCTCGAGGATATCTCCTTTATCATACTCGTTATCAACCCACAATCCTCTGATATGTTGTAATATTTTTTAAAGAACACATGATGTTTCATCCAATCATTCCATAATAAATCATCTATTCTCGCTGTCCCGCACCGCCGCACATTGCTTGCATCCCCCATCGTCGACCCATCGTTGTTCCCGTGCACGTCATCCACCAAGGATCTTTCCTTTCCCGTGCTCCTCATCAGATGTGGAATTGGCATTGTCCATGGTTCCTTTGTGCCTTCATTCATAAAGTTCGCTTCACTTGTAGCAACACACGAGCATATTTGCTAGTTTTAGATTAAACATATAAAAGAAATGTCCACCAAAAATAATATTACGGAGATGCTTCGATTCGGAGTTTAAGTCTAGATGTATATTTCTAATTTATCTCCCGATTAAACTGGAGGAGAATTGGGAACATCTTATGCTGCAAGTTGGTTAATTTTTGAATAGGTAGATCTATATTACTGAAAGATTTTGGACGCTCACGCGGCCTGTTCAGATGGTTGTGGCTGGTACTGGTTTTTGCTGAGAGAAAAACACTGCTGGCTGGTTAGTGGCTGGTGCTGGTTTTTACGGAGAGAAACCACTGCTGGCTGGTGGCTGATAAGCCAAACGAACAGGACACAAACGAACAGGACGACGAAGCTTCTGACCCTTCCAGACTGTTGCGTCATGCTGCATAGCCTGTCTTGCATCGCCACGTGTCCGCCTCTACGTACATGTGACAACTTCTTTGTCTTTGGTGGTGGATCTTCAGGGGTTTTTAGACCAGTCTCAATATCATTCATGCCCCATTAATTTTATTTGGCCTGCTTTGTTTGCCTACTGCATATACTACCTGGTGTACAGCTGAAGATGACACCACCAAAAAAATAAAACCAGGCACACAAGCAGCCACCACAAAATTCTATATATCTTCTAAATAAATCGTTAACACAATGTATACAGAATCCTGTATACAAACCATGCACAAGCAGGCAAGCAGCCCACTGTAAAAGCCTATATGTCTTCAAATAGGCCGGTAACACACCATATATGCAGAACTTTATATACAGGCGTGACGCGTTAGCGCGCCCATCTTGCTAGTCTTATCTTATAGGCAGAAAGCAGGGCAATTTCCGAATGAATGAACCAACCAACGCGGCTAACTGAGTTAAGATGACTGGTTGCAGACGGCGTAGAGCTGAAGACCAAGGAATCGGAAGTTCGGAGCAGATGGAAGAAGACTAGACAGACCGGCGACAATGACTAGACTCCGGGCTCACTGCTGATTCAGACACGAGTGGTGGAGGTTGCAAACACAAATGCCAACCAGAGTAGAGTACCCGACACGGCCAGGAAAAAGGACGGGTCCATCAGTCTCACACACAAATCAATCAGACTCAGAGCATCACAATGACTTCTGGCTTCTTCCAAGAATAAGTACTTCCACGGTAGACGGTGCTGCAGTGAGATTGACCCAATAATGTGACTGTGACAAGACTTATGCCTTTGGGCTCCGGTATGTTCTACATACAGTTTGTTGGAATTTATATATATTCCGTGTCAGTCTCCAGCTGCTTGACCTGTTTTTTAGTTTTCATATTTGTCGATTGGTTTTTTGTTTCGAAAAATAATTTGTCGATTGGTTTAACTAGGATAGATTTTTCATTGTCCACAATAAGAGGTAACACTGATTGTAACTTAAGGGACTAAATGTGGTATCTCAAAAACCAAATTTAAGTAAAAGTTTTAGTAACTCTTGGTGTCTCTACAAGGATAGTAAAAAGAGCCCTTATGATTAGAATTTGTATTTTGCTCTAATTGTAGAACATTTTAAGGACTTTTTTTTTGTTACTTTGCTCAAATTATATACAAATTCACTGCACTAGATGACACCTATCTACGCATGAATGCCTTAAAACAAAGGTTAAATTAACATTGTTTAAAAAATTACTACCTCCATTCAAAATTACTATTTATTATTGACTTTTTCTCACAATATTTGACCAATCTTATTCTAAAAATTATATAAATATCATTTATTTTATTTGTGACCTACTTTATCACCATAGATACTTTAACATAACTTATTATTTTGTATATTTGATCTAAATTTTTGAATAAGACGATTGATCATAAAAAGTCAATAGTAATTTGCAACGAAAAGAGTACATATCATCTATATCAGATGATGACTTTTTATCAAGGTTGTACTTCTGTTCAAACTTCTTCAGTCTATCATGGCTGTACTTCTGTCCAAACTCCTTATCACACGTATCAGACAGGACTTCGTCTGACTTATTATCAAGGCTGCTAGCAAGCAAAGTGACGTGCTCCCTTACCCTGAGACCTGAGAATTTGACGTGATTACACCGTAGGGCATGCTAGCCTATCTGGGCTAAGCAAATCTAATAATAAACTGAAAAGTCCATAAATCTCAAATGTCCATGTATGGCAAATAAATGATGGTGGATGGTATAACCTTTAGTTACAATACTAGACAAACACCTACTTAATTTAGTATTAACTTAATGTTTAATAGGAGCAGTTAAGTAGTCAACTAGGCTGAATTCTTTACCTTTTTATAACAAAGGAAGAGTAGATGCAGCCATGTCGATATTGAATGAAGAGGGAGAAGTGGATAGATATTCACTACAAGATCATGTATCCTTTCCAACAGTTTAATCAAATCACTAACATTATAATTGCCAACTAACTAATTGCTTATAATTATGGTATAGGTAGTTATCCAAATAGACTTAAAAAGGATTAGCTACTTGCAAAGAAACCATATGAAAATTTGGTAGTCTTGCAGTGCTCAAACATCAGACAGATTTACTAGACGAAATTTCATTAAATAAAATTTATCAGACCCTACTTATAAACTAGAATTTTTGAAATATCATTGGGAAAATCTCCCCTGCTTTTGCAGCCAATATATTTCTAAAAAGAAGGCCTACCATTTTTTCGCTAAAACTATTTTACATTCCTTATAAAATTTCTAGTCTGTGCAAATGCGCTGTGCTTGATGGATGACTGATGCATGAATTTGTACCTCCAGTATTAACATGGCTATAATGTCACAACAGTGATCCTATTTATACCGCCCGTTGAACCAGCTCGAAGGAAATCGCAACCTGCATCTGCAAAACACATAGCTGTGATGAGCTGAGACCACATAGTACAAGCAATCAACCTGACGTTCCAAACCGCGTGGCCATTATTCCTCATGGCGATACGGGAAGCATCATCAGCTACGCTCTTCCTATTCTCTGTGTGGCTGTGCCTCTTGTCCCAGGCACGGTTTCTTCCCTCTACGGTGAGCAGCAGCAGCAGCAACGCCACTGCTACTGACGAGATCGCACCCCTCTCCTTCAAGTCCATGCTCTCCAACGGCTCTCTGGACTCATGGAACTCGACCAGCCACTTCTGCAGCTGGCCGGGAGTTTCCTGCGGCCGCCGGCATCCGGAGAGGGTGGTCGCGCTGATCATGCCCTCCTCAAACCTGTCCGGACGCATCTCGCCGTCCTTGGGCAACCTATCTTTCCTCAGGGAGCTCAACCTCCGCGACAACCTGCTTGTCGGAGACATACCCCCGGAGCTCGCCCGCCTTGGCAGGCTGCAGTTCCTGAACCTGAGCACGAACTCCCTCGAGGGAAGAATCCCCCCGGCCATGGCAAGGTGCACCAACCTGGTGATGCTCGACCTGAGCAAGAATCAGCTCCAAGGAGAGATCCCCAGTAGCCTCGGCACCATGGAGAATCTTTTCTTATTGGACCTCCAAGAGAACCGCCTATCTGGGGAGATCCCAAGATCGCTGGCGAACCTGCCGTCGATTGGGTTGTTGTTTCTGTACAGCAACATGCTGACCGGTGAGATACCGCCGGAGTTGGGGAACCTCTCCAGTCTCCTGCACCTCGATCTCATGCAGAACATGCTGTTCGGTGCAATCCCTTCGTCGCTGGGCATGCCGTCCAGCCTCTCGTGGCTCAGCTTGGCCAATAACAGCCTCAGCGGTGAGATCCCAGTGTCTATCTGGAACATCTCCTCCCTGTGGGGCATCAACATCCAGCAGAACAAGCTCACCGGCGCCATTCCGGGGAACGCGATCAGCAAGCTCCCAGATCTCCGGTCGGTGACCATGGATAACAATGCATTCCACGGACACCTCCCGGCCTCGCTAGGAAATGCGTCTCAACTGCATCTTATTCATCTTGGCTTCAACTCTTTCAGCGGCGTCGTTCCACCGCAGATCGGGAGTCTGGGAAACCTCAAATGGCTGCTACTCTCCAACACTTTGCTTGGAGCTGAACAGCCCAGAGATTGGGAATTCATGGCGGCATTGGCAAACTGCTCCAACCTACTAACCTTGGACTTGACAGCCGGTAAGTTTGCTGGGTTCCTACCGCGCTCAGTCTCCAATCTTTCAACTTTGCTACAAACTTTATATCTTCCATACAACACTATCTCGGGGATGTTACCTGAAGATATTGGCAGACTTGTCAGCTTGCAGTCTCTTGTAGTTGATGCCAACTCTTTCACTGGAACTCTTCCTTCCTCCTTGGGTAGACTTCAAAATCTCCAGCTGCTGTCTGCATCTGAAAACACATTTTCTGGATCAATCCCAGATAATATAGGAAATCTGACTGAATTAACTACTTTGAACGTCAAGGCAAATTTGTTCAGAGGTACATTACCAAGCACGCTTGGAAACCTGACCAAGTTGCTGGAACTACGCCTTGGTCGAAACTATTTTACAGGTTTGATTCCGGGCGGACTGTTTAGCATCCCCACACTCTCCATAGCTTTGGATTTATCACATAATAATTTTTTAGGACCAATACCAGGAGAGATTGGCAGTCTTAAAAATCTTGTAGAATTCCACGCGGAATCAAATAATTTTAGTGGTAAAATCCCTGATAGACTCGGCGAATGCCAGCTTATCCAGTATCTCTATCTACAAAACAATTTCTTAAGCGGTCCAATCCCATCGCTCTTGGGTCAACTTAAAGGTCTACAATCTCTTGACTTATCAAGCAATAGCCTTTCAGGACAAATACCAGGGTTCTTCGGTAACTTTAGCATGCTCAATTATCTCAATCTATCCTTCAACAGCTTTGCTGGAGAAGTGCCGATCTTCGGCATCTTTGCAAATGCTAGTGCATTCTCTGTCCAAGGCAACAGGCAACTTTGTGGTGGCATACCTATCTACATTTACCCCTCTGCTCTCACCAATGGCCAAAGAGGAAACATAAACCTTTAGCGATCCCTATTGTTCTCTCTATCATTGGAACACTAGTCGCCCTTGCATTTTTCTATAAGCCGTGTTTATGGCACAAGACAACCAAAACAAAAGGCTCACCAACAGCATCCATGCAAGGATACCCGTTGATCTCTTATGCACAGTTGGTAAAAGCAACAAACAATTTCTCTGCAAGCAATTTTTTGGGTTCAGGGTCGTTCGGGTCTGTGTACAAAGGAGAGGTAGAAGGTCAAGCAGGCGAAAGTAGAAGTCTTGTGGCTGTGAAGGTACTGAAACTTCACACTGCTAAGGCTCTCAAGAGTTTTGATGCTGAATGTGAAGCGATACGCAATATGCGACACCGGAATCTTCTTAAGATTGTTACAATTTGCTCGAGCATTGACAGCAGAGGGAATGATTTCAAAGCAGTACTGTATGACTTCATGCCAAATGGCAGTTTGGAAGGTTGGCTACATCCAGACACAATTGTTGAGGAAGAGCAGAGATACTTGACTCTGCTTAGAAGAGTGACCATACTCCTTGATGTGGCTTATGCGTTGGATTATCTTCATTGCCATGGACCTACACCAGTTGTGCATTGTGATATTAAATCGAGTAATGTGCTCTTGGATGCTGATATGGTAGCCCATGTTGGAGACTTTGGACTCACCAAGATTCTTGTTGAGAGAAGCTCATTTTCAGAGCAGTCAACAAGCTCCATGGGATTCAGAGGCACAATTGGTTATGCTGCGCCAGGTAAGACTATTGAATTTCCGTTTTGTTTGAGTTTTACATTTTACAGTTCATCGATCCCTGGATCCTAGCTCTTTATTCAATCATGCATGTTACCTGGGAAGCTTATAGTGGACAAAATCTTATCATAAATTCAGAATAGGACATGACACAGAATAACCTAGAATCCTCTTTTTTTTTCATCTATTGCAACAGAGTATGGTACTGGAAACATGGTGACAACACATGGAGACATTTACAGCTATGGAATTTTAGTCATGGAAACAATAACTGGGAAGAGGCCCACCGACAGCGAGTCAAGACAGGGATTGGGCCTCCGTGAGTATGTTGAGAGGGCCCTACGTAATACAGTGATGGATGCTATCGACATACGGCTCTCTGTGGACTTTGACGAGGAGCTGCATACCATGGACGATTCTTCATACAAGACAATGACGGATTGTGCTGTTTCATTGCTTAGGCTTGGAGTGTCATGTACTCAGGAATCCCCGTCGAGCAGAATGCCAACCGGAAGTATCATCAAGGAGCTGCTTGCCATCAAGGACTCTCTACTGGAGAACACATAATATTTATGCTCAAATAATGATGTTTCCCTTTACCAGTATTTGGAGCTGATTCTTACAGCTGCAATGTGGCACTTTCAGTTTTCACTATTACTGATGATGTGCACATTCAACTACATTTCCATTGTTTTTCTGTGACTTACGACAGCTGACTGGCTGAGTTCACTAGCGCCTGATGCCACCCGGGATGGGAGGCCATGCTCATAATGCCACTACTAAATCTGTGCGCTCTTTTTTCAGCGGTTCTTTTACCAGTCTCTTTGCTTGCTACGGGAACAAATCTTTGTAACGTTGTTTCTATTGGATGATTATATAATCATCTTTTCTAGAACATGTAAGAGTCATATATATTTGTATAAAGATATATAGAAGGCTCGAAGATAAGAACATTAAAAAAAGCCTTCGCATATTGGTCCCAGGCTTACCTTTACAGAACATGAATGAAATCATGTAGGAGCAATATTCTAAAACCAAGAGATACAGCCATACAGGTAAAAATGGCAGCAAGGCTCACAGGAATTAGAGGCACGTACTCAGCGATACTGTTCTACCACGAACTTCTCCCAGTACAATAATTCTGAGTTAGACTACATGCAAGTCACAATTCTCACAAACACTCATAAAAAACAAATGCAGAGCAAGATGATTGGACCAGGGATCTTTCTCACATGCATACTTCTGAATCTTCATATACTGAAGATCACAGCCAGTGCATGTGACAATTGGACCAGGAAAGCTCAGTTCCTCACTCTCGATTTCTTTTTTCCACGATCCAGACTTGCAAATTCGTTTCCCCAGTTTTCCCCCCCTTCTTTTCTAGTTCCACACCCCCAAACTTTTTTTTGGTTTTCCGTAACAAATTCGTCTCCATTTGCAAATCAAACTATTTCCCACGCAGCAAGTAGTAATCACAGAGACGCCTATACGAGGTAAAGGGGGTGAGGAGTTCACCTCGAACCATAGACGGTGACGACGGAGGTTTCCACTTCCACCCATCACGGCCGATCCCCCGTTCCTGCCAGGGATTGGATCGCTGTGCGGCTGCGCCGGCGGCGATTCGGCTTCACTGGGAGCCTCTACTCCAGACCAGTGCGGGCGCCCGCGGCGCGGATGCATCCAAAGTCTAGCAGTCGGCGGTGTGGAACGGGCCGACGGGAGGTGGCGCCGGTGGAGGCGGTCGCTCGCCGGCGGGAGAGGACATTGCTGGCGGCAGGGGAAGTAATGGGAAGTTGGGAACCAGCAGCAGGCCAGCAGCGCAAGCAGAAGCGGCCTTCCCTACAACTTATTGGGCCTTACATGATGGGCTGATTCTATACGGGCCTTGAATGAGATAGGAAAAAGTCCTATTTACCCCCTTGACAATGGGCAGAGTTTGTATTTTCACCCTGTACTAAAAAACTGTCCGAACAGACAAAGCATTATTTTACAATTATTTCACCTTAGACAAAGCATTATTTTTATTAGAAAATATATACAATTCAAAATCCTAAAATATGTTTTAATCTTATAAAATTCATATAAAATTTGTTTACATGACAAAATGAAACCAATTTTATATATTTTTCTTCTAAAACCATACTCTATCTCATAGTATCTAATTTTTAAATATTCAGATATTTGTCAAAATAGACGTTGTTAAAACTCGGTCCATTGTCCACGGATGTAAATAGGGCATTTTTTCTTCTAGATTCCAGTGTTACTAGTGGATGAGTAGAACAAGTATAGATGTGGGTGATAGACGTGAGCACGTGATCTAATATAAACATTTTTTTTGTTTTTCAAACATAATGTTTTCGAAAAACTATTTCAAAATTTTGAATAGATCGTTTCAACATTTTAAATACATGGTTGCTAATACCTGTAAAGAAAAAAGTATTGAATGGGTTGTTTGCGCTGCAGTACTGTTAAAACAAATACTGAACTTAGTTTTCCATGGAACTAGGTTTGGATTGACTATATTAATTCCAAGAGGGTTTCCGTCGGAGACTCGTAAAGGCATGGTTGACCGAGGAGAGCCCCGCGAGAATCGGATCGGCCCCGCGTCGCCCCAGGGCGACACGGGCGGCGTTTCCGCGTCGCACCGCTGGCTGGTCCTCCGTTCAGTCTCCTCCCTCGCCACCACCAGAGGGCGACGCCGGAAGCTCGGCTGACCCCCGGGATGGTGGCGGCAGGGAGTTGCTCGGTCGTCTGCGTGCAGATCAGGGACGGGGTTGCGCGTGGTTGGCGGCCGGTGTGGCGGCGTCGGAGAGCCCAAGGCGGCGGCCGACTTGGGCAGCGGGCGGATCTGAGTGGAGGATGCGGCGCGGCGACCCGGGATACGTTCTGGATGCGACTCGGGTTGCGGCGGCCGACGGCCGATGCGCGCGACGAACGACGTCCGGTGGCCCGGTCGCACGAAGTGGCACGACGAACGGCGGCGTGCTGGCCGATGAGTGCGACGAGCAACGAGGGTGGCCATGTCGGCTACGCGGCGCTCCATGGCGGCGGCCCAGCGCCCGGCGTGCTGCGTCGCAAAGGCCACGGCCGCGAACGGCGCTTGGGCGGCCAGCGAGGGTTGACCCTAGGTGGAGGTAGCGGCGGTAACGCCGGCGGGCAGTGACAACGGCTAGTTTCCTGGATCCGACATCGGCTTAGCCTCCAGTGGTGATTTCTCTCCGGCAGATGCGCCTTCGGCCTTGGTATTGGAAGGGCTAGCTCCAGACTTTGCAACTACATCTAATGATGACATCTTCAATTTCGTCTTTCCTTTTCATATAGACCAAGAGACATGAGTCACCTTGGATTCATTCGCGGATCCTCTTACTCGAAGACGAATTTTATCTGCAATTTATTCCTGGTGGATTATGCACGGGTACCCAACGACTACTTTGCAGCATGGTATCTCAGGTTACGAATTCAGATGGTCTGCCGGATTTGGAGTTCGTGGTCGTTTAAAGTAGGTCAGGGCTGGTCTATATGGAAGCATTAGCCTGGGGAAGCAACACTGTGTGACTTGGTCGTGGTGGTAATTGCTAAATTCACCGGTTCCAGGATGAAATTCCTAGGTCTGACCTTAATTGGTTGAACTTGGCAGTGATCTTGTTGAAGCCATTGTTTGGATTAAGATGAATTACTCCATCGTGAAAACATTTGATCTAGTCTTAATTGGTTGGGTCATTACAATGTCGGCCGTTTCCTCGTTGGAGGTGTTGTATCGGGAGCCTACTTCATAGTCTAAGAGTTGCTCTGGTTTATGAAACGGATGAAGATGAAGGCGGTTGTGGTAGTCTGATAGGTCATGATGCTCTCATTTTTTGTTTCTTTTTTATTGATTGTGCGCATCTTAGTTATGCAGAGGCCGGGTTGGATCTTATATAATGTATCATCTTAATATAATTGTCTAAGATCAATAAAACTTCTCTTTTCCCAAAAAAAATTAATTCCAAATACTTAGTATACTTTCTCCGTTCACGAGTAGATGCCATTTCGGACAGGACGGTTGTACTGGAAATAGGCTAATGTGGTTGGTTCCAACGTCAAATAAAAAAAAGATGAAGGTAGTACTACTTTTGCATTTTGAATATACCAGTTCAAAATTTGTATGTAAATGCAGAAATGCTGTAATTATAGGTTTTCATAATGTTGAATCAAGTCTTCTAAAATATTGAAAGACATAAGATTATTTTTTGTGGGCAAAGTATAGAATTATTTAATCACTAGGTTTAGAATAGAAGAATAAAGAAAGAAAAATAAGAAACAATAAAAATGCTTAAGTAGCTCTGGCCTCCCCGTCTCCCATGTTCTGTTGGCTGTTTCTGATTCTTTATTATTACTTGTCAAATAATTTATTTGCAAAAATGATTGGCTGATTTAAATTTTATTAAGAAATTTATGGCCCATCGTAATCTTGTTTGGCGAGGCAGATAAATCGGAAATACAACGGAGTAGTGTATAGTAAACACAACAGCTTCAGAGTTCGCAAGTTGTGTTTAAATCAGCAAGTATGTTTGAACTCAAGCTCACTTATGTCTCTTACGACAAAGTGTCAAACTCTGTCACATAACGTTGAGACAGTAACAAATATAACGGAAATGTACTGGCCCATTATTATCACCTCCATTTCTTACTATATGACATGTATCATCCAGCTATTTATCATAATGTTTTTTGAGGAAACAATATTTATCATAATTGTACCTCTGGATCAAATACGAACGGAAATCTTCCATGCTTCGTCCTTGTTGAATGTGCTGCAGCAGGAATCAGCTTTTGAAAAGTTGAAGTAGGAAAGCACTACTATGGATGAAATAATCCCATACACAACATAACCTTTGTCGAATTCGCATATCGCTTATGTTGATGTTCTGCATTCTCTGAGTAGAGAATCTTTTAGGGCAAGCAGCTCTTTGATGATACCTTCAGTTGGCATTCTGGTCGATGGCAATTCCTGAGTGCAGGACATCCCGAGCTTGAGAAGGGAAACAAGACAATCTATCTTCCTCATGTATGAAGCATCTCCCATGGTATGAAGCTCATTATGAAGGTCTGGATACAGGCGCGTGTCAACAACATCCATCACTCTGTTCTGAAGGGCCAGATCAACGTATTCCCGGAGGCTCAATCCTTGTCCAAATGAATTGTCAGTGGGCCTCCTCCCAGTTATGGTTTCCAATACTAAAATTCCATAACTATAAATGTCCCCATGTGTTGACACCATGTTCCCAGCACCATACTCTGTTGCATTGATTATGGAGAATAAAATAAGTCTTTCTATATAATGAACATATAAAGTAGTAATGTTACAGATAAAAGCAAAATGATGCATCACCTAGAACTTTTTTTGTTCCATTGGATATCAACCATTAATCTCTCTAGTAGCATTCTTTATTCAGTAGAAACTAGGGAGCAACTAGAGAATCAAAAGGCATGTAAGCATATTAGGCTAACCTGGGGCAGCGTATCCAATTGTCCCTCTAACTCCCATTGAGCTTGTTGATTGCAGCAATGAGCTTGGCTCAACAAGAATCTTAGCAAGCCCGAAGTCCCCAACATGGGCTACCATATCAGCATCCAGAAGCACATTACTTGACTTAAGATCACAATGTACAACTGGCTCAGGTCCATGGCAGTGAAGGTAATCCAATGCATAAGCCACATCAAGGAGTATGGTCACTCTTTCCAGGAGGTTCAAGTCTCTTTGCTCTGCCTGATCATTTGTGTCTGGATGTAGCCAACCTTCTAGGTTACCATTGCACATGAAGTCATACACAATTGCTTTGAAATCATGCCCCCTGCTGTCAATGCTTGAGCAAATTGTAATTATCTTGACAAGATTCCGATGTCGCAAAACACGTAGTGCTTCACATTCGGCAGTGAAACTCTGGAGTGCCTTAGGAGTTTGAAGTTTCAATACCTTCACAGCAACAAGATTAGTACCTTCACCTTCTTGACCATGTAATTCTCCTCTGTATACATTTCCAAATGAGCCTGAACCCAACAAATTAGTTTCTGAAAAGCCATCTGTTGCTCTTACCAGCTCTGAATAAGATATCAATGGGTGGCCTTCCAAGGAGTGTATTGGTGGGGTTTTTCTTTTTCTTTTCTTGTGCCAAATACACAGCATGATGATCAAAGGAAGTGCGACTAATGTTGTTACAAGAGAAATCACAATAGGAATAACTAGGAATATATGTCTTTTCTTTGGTAATTGAAATGAACATGTGGGCAGATGCAGATCATTTATGCCACCACAGAGTTTGTCATTGCTTTCTATTGAGATTGAGGTAAGATTTGCAAAAATACCGAAATTCGGTACTTCTCCAGATAAGTTGTTGAATGAAAGGTTGAGGTAGTTGAGCGTGGTGAGGTTCCCCAAGGAGTTGGGTATCTGGCCTGACAAATTGTTGCTGGAGAGGTCAACAAACTCTAGGCCTTTCAGTTGACTTAAGAGTGATGGGATACTGCCATTTAATGTATTATTTTTGAGAGAGAGATACTGGAGAAGTTGACATTCACCAATGGTGGTAGGGATTTCCCCTGATAATTTGTTCGACTCTGCATTGAATTTTATGAGATTTTTTAGATTCCCTATTTCGATTGGTAATCTCCCCTCCAAGTTATTGTTAGATATATCCAGATAACGGGAGAGTGTGGGAATGTTGAATATTGTAGTGGGAACTGGACCTATCAAGTAGTTACTTGAAATATCAAGCTCCACCAACTTTGTCAGATTTCCAAGTGTATTTGGTATTGTAGAGCTAAAGGCATTCGAATTGAGCAATAGATCATTTAGTCCTGTAAGATTCCCTAGGGCCATCGGTATTGTCCCTCCTATATTGTTATAATCTAAGTACAGAACAACCAAATTTTTTAGCCTACACAAGGAAGGGGGAAGAGATCCTGTGAACAAGTTGATATCAAGTCCAAGAATTTCCAAGTTAATGAGATTACCGATGCCATCAGGGATGCTTCCAGAGATTTGGTTGTTTTCAAAGTCAATATACCATAGTGATGCTGAAAGATTGGAAAATGAATCTGGAAGGACTCCCCCAAATTTGCTGCTGGCCAATCCCAAAAGCTGTAACCTGGAGCAATTTGTTAATGCAGTTATAAATTCCCAATCCTTTGGTTCATTAGCTTGAAGCAAATTATCGTTGAGCTGCAGAAAACCGAGATTTCTTAACCTTCCAATCTCTGGAGGTACGATTCCACTGAAATAATTATGCGCAAGCTGGAAATCCTCCATATTGGAAGCATTAGATATTGAGGCTGGGATAGGGCCATGAAAATTATTGTTATCCATAAATAGCACCTGGAGAAGGGGGACATTATTGAATGAATTTGGAGGAATTGATCCACTTAGCATATTGTGCTGGACAGAGAGGTGTGTAAGAGTGGAAATATTCCAGAGGGAAGTCGGTACTGGGCCACTTAAATTGTTGAAGCCTAAGCTGACCACAGATAAGCTGGACAACAGGCCCAAAGATGATGGAATAAGTCCAGATAGCATGTTTTCATGGAGCACAAGATGCTTGAGGTTGGTGAGATTGCCCAACGGTGGTGGTATATCACCAGATAATCTATTCTTGTGCAAATACAAATACTCGATTGATGGCAAGTTATCTAGAGGCTGAGGGATCTCTCCTGACAAACTGTTTGCGCTAAGATTCAAGAAGACAAGGTTTTTCAAGGTAACTATCTCAGACGGGATCTCACCTCGGAGCCTGTTAGTGCTTAGCTCAAGCACTTTTAGCTTGGTGCATCCTCCCAATGTCACTGGAATGCTTCCTTGGAGATAATTCCTGGTCACATTCAGCAGCCGAAGCCTACCAAGATGACCGAGTTGACGCGGTATTCCTCCCACGAGTTGGTTGTCAGGAAGGCTCAACTCTGTGAGAAAGGATAGGTTGCCTAAGAAAGGCGAGATGTATCCTGATAGGTTGAAGGAGCCCATTGTGAGTGCCACAACTCTGTCTGGATGCCGACGGCCACAAACAACTCCTGGCCAGCTGCAGAAGTGGCTAGAAGAATTCCATGAACCAAGTAAACTTGATGGGCTTGAAGACAGCATGGATTTGAAAGATAGGAGCGCGAGCTCATCCGTGGAATTAGTGTTCCCAAGGGACACTGGGGCAAGGGAAAAGGGGCACAACAGCAAGAAGACATAGAGCAATTTCATTGCTCTGACAATGAGGAAAGCCGCAGCTACAGGAGATGACTTGAATGTTGCTGAAGTATAGGATGGTATAAATAGAAGATGCAATGATACACACGCCATAGCTAAATCTGACCAACTTGATGCTCCTGAACACGATGTGCCGGCGTAGAGCCAATGGAAGAATCAAGAGTCAAAGGATCACGGCCAGGAAACAGGACGCGTACGCTAGAGTCAAAGCATCAGCATGTGGCGGCTCAAATCAATAGATCAGGGACTCCAAAAGAAGCATTATTTCAGACTGACATTTTTATATATTCGTCTTGTATATTGAAAAAACACAAAAGAAGTATTATTCCATAGAGTTCTTTTACGGTGCGCCATACTAGCCTTAAAAAGGATTAGTATGTAAAGATCGAAGGACTAATATGTAAAGATCGAACGGTCCAGATTAATTATATACTACTATAATCGTGTTTAGTAGTATAGGTAGTATGAACTAAGTAAGGGTATTATAGGAAAAAATAAAATGGCAGATTTGTAATTTTGACATATCTTTAAGTTTGGAATGACAGATATGTAATTATGGCATATCTTTAATTTTTCATTTTATTATTTCTATCTCTCCTATTTTACTTTATTTTCATTTGCATCCTTTCATTTCATTTCAGTCACAGGTGTTCGTCACTTTGTCGGAATTTTTTTTAGGGTTAATTGGATATATGCCATTGCAACTTTTCTACCTTAGAGAAACGCCATTACAATTCGTCTATTTGGATCTATGCCATTACAATTCTGGTTCTACCTGAAATATGCCATTTTATACGTCTTTGATTCTCTTGGGCCCATGTATAGTCCATTGTATAGATACTTTAATTTCGTATGGACCAAAATGCCCATGACTATCTCTGTTCTATCTTAGCTATCTCTCTCTGTTTCTTTCTTTTTCGAGAAATCCTCCGGCCGCTCGCTGCCCCGAGCCTCCCCCTCGCCTGCCCGCGCGCCGCCGCTCCCCGCCGCGTCGCTTCCCAAGCGCCGCCGCCTGGCCGCCGACCGCATCGCCCTTTCCCGTGCTCCGCCAGATCCGGGCCGCCGCCGCTTCCTCCGCGCCCATCCGTCCTGGCTCCTGCGCAGTGCCCCTGGGCCCGTCGACGACGACTACCGCGCGTCGAGCACCTCCCGGGGCAGTGAGGTGACCCACCCTCCCTCTCATGGATCCCAGCGAGCTGCTCCGACGTCCCACCCCACCGCCGGATAGCCTCGATGGCTGGCTGGCCTTGGCGTGCAGCCCATACGCGCCTCTGCCCACAGCTAGCGGAGATCCGCGCTGCTGAGCCCCATCCGCGGCTTCGAGTTGGGTGGCCTCCGCTGACCCCAGACGCAGACTCCTCCATCGAGTTCGTCAACGAGCCAACGCTTGCTAGTGAGTCTTTGAGGACTTAGAGGAGCTAGTCCTTTGATCATTGTGCTCACCGAGGACCTGGAAATTGCTAGTCGATGGTGTTGTTCTGCTATGCAAACAAGCAAGAGGACAGAGAAGGGACAGAGATGGACTGATGGAGAGAGCGGGGGCAGAGGAGCTTGGCCTCCAGCTCGCCGAAGTCAAACAAATCAGGTGCAGCACAAGGCAGAGCAGGTCGAACGCCACCAGTGGGGGCGAAGAATCTACGAACGAGCACGAGCGGCACGAAGAATGGGCAGGGGCGGCGTGCCGCGTGCGGCCATGGGTGGCCGGTACCGCGCCTGGTGGACGGCAACCGTGGGGTCCGCCCGGGCGCTGCCGCGGCGACGGCCACCCCAGGAGCCGAGCACTTGGCGTGTGGCGTCCGCGTCCTCGTCACTGTTGCCGACGAAGGCGGTGGCGGCGGCACCGGCCCCGCCCCCCGCGCCGGAGTTGAGCCTGGCGAGCGCGAGGAGCTGCGGGGAGAGGCCGAAGACCAGCAGCCTGCACACCGCACGCGCGGTGATGTCGGAGAAGTCGCCCGTGACGTGACGGCGCGGCGACGGGAGGTCAATGTCAGGCGGCCGGCGCTTGCGTACCATACCGGCGGCGGATTGTTGGTTTATGGGCATTTTGGACTATACAAAAATACTGTGGTCTGCTAGTGGGTCCAAAGGAATCAAAGACGTAGAAAATGGCATAGTTCAAGATTTCTGTGAATTGTAATGGCATGTTTCCAAATAGACGAATTGTAATGGCGTATCTCCGAAGTTGGAAAGTTGCAGTGGTATATATCCAATTAACCCTTTTTTTATGTTACCATAATACCCCTGCTAATATCTAGTTTACACTACATACTGGTATGGCGCACCGTAAAAGAGCTCATTCCATGTTGCTCTGCTCATGGGCTCCAATCCGGTGATCACTCTGCCGTTGCCATCGCGGATCTTAGATATTTTCAATCCTTATGTGCAGCAGAAAGCCACTTCAGAGTTAACTATTCGCCGGTTTGTGCCAAGATGATTCAGAATTCAGAGCTGCCCATAATGGAGGCACGTCTTCACATGAATTCCTGGCTCTTGCTTGACTTTCATGGTTTGGCGCAGCAGTCTCTTTTCTTGGGATATCATGCCTCAACCAGACCTATGAATTCAGTGCTCTGCCCGTGGAGAAAAGTCCTTTGTTGAAATGCTTACTGCCCATTCAAGTTAGTATTATTGCATCCAAGATGTTAGATAGGTAGGGTGGTATATAAAATAGAGGATGAAATGCGTACAGTTACGAATCTTCAATCAGGACAAATTTGGTGTGCATGGGTTCAAGAGCCAATCATTGATTCAACTCTCGAGCTAACTGTATATCGAAAGATAAGGACCGATACTTCTGAGTTCTGACCAGTCTTTCGCTTTCAAAGCATGTCACAATCGATTTAGCAGACCTTTGGAATATTTGATCTTTTTCCTCCTTCCACAGGCCGGCACATAATTTCTCAACTTCTAGCATTCTCATCATATATTGGTCAACCTAGCTTAAATGATTTCCATAGTTACGTTAGTTGCTAATCACATCCAGCAAGACCGGTCAAGGATGGGCCTTGCTAAAATTGAACAAGTCGACATCAGGTGATCCTATGGGCAGCTGAAATTCGACTAAGTCAGCAGAGAATTCTAGTGGACGCGCACACCCCATCCTCAACGAGCACCTAAGATTATTCAGGTGCCCGCGCATACGGCAATAAAAGCCTAAAAAATTGACTTTTAGAATTTAAGTGTACACAACTTACTCTCGGCGCCACCGTGTATTCTTCAGTCTTTTTGCTTGCCAAGAACCCCGAGATCCTCAGCTGCTCTCTCGCTGGCGCCAGGCGGCACGAAGTCGCCTACCCTCTTTCAACCCGGAGCATCTCTGCCGCCGCCGCCCCGCCGCTATAACCCTTGCTCCCTCGTGGCGGCGGCCGCCGCTGTAACCTTGCTCCCTCGATGCAGAGAAATATGACGCAGGAAGAAATAGGGATTTATGACACACAAAAAAGAAATGCGGATTTGCAAGAGGAAAAATGGACACTGATATGTGGGGCCTGATGGCTCCAATTTCATTGGAGTTTTTTTTTCAAGTTTCAGAGATGCTATTTTGCTAACTAAATTTAGGACAGAGACCAGATAGGGCGCGACTAGCGATCCTTTTTGCCATAGAAAACAATTTATCGCCTGAAGGCCTTGGACTACCCCGTCGACATGGACGCGCGGAGCCATCCCAGCGGATGGTGTGGCCCAATAGCCCAACGGAAATAATGGGCAAGTGATCACGTTAGTTGTAACATCCCAAAAATTCCCATAGGGTTTGTTGAATGCAAAAAGTGGAATTTAAAAATTTTTGGTGGAATTGTTGTGCATGCAAACCAACATATAAGAATGCCTTCTATTTGCCCCCTTTGCTCTTAGGTAATTTTTAAATTTAAATTAAAATAAATTTGAAGTGCTAAGGACTAACTAGTGGTGATTTGGAGTTATTTTGGTTTTATTGGATTTTTGGTTGTGTTTGAATTTAAATTCTAGATTTAAATTCAAACAAATACTAACTAAACTAATTCAAACCCTATCTAACTCTGTTGGGCCCAAACTCCTTCGTGAAGTCCAAGAAACCACCCTGATCTTTTTCCCCAAGCCAGCCAGCCAATCAGCCCGACCAGCCTTCCGGCCCAGCAGCGGCCCAGCAAATCACCCGCGCCCCCATCCTTTCTTCTGTCGCCGACAGGCGGGCCCCGCCTGTCGGCTTTCTCTTCTCCCCCGCGCGCGCGGCGCTCTGCTCTCTGCCGCCGCGTCCGTGATCTCGAGCCGGTCCCATCAGCCTCCCTCCGCGGCCCGTCGCGATGACGACGCGTGTCCGCGGAAGCTCAAGCCCTCCATCTCGCCGTCCGTGCCCGCAAACCCTAGCGCCCAGCCCTATGAAACCCCTCCGTCGGGGAGCCTTCCCCCCCTTTGAGCCGCCGCTGCCCCATTGGGGTTTTCTGACCACGATCCGGGAGGGGAGAGGGAGGAGGAGGAGCAGTGGAGGGAGGAGAAGAGGGAGCCGGGCCAAGGGAGTCGCAAGAAAGGACGGAGCTGCTTCCCCACGACAAAGCCGAGAGCCGCGAGCGCCACCGCCGCGGAGGACGCCGGAGGGGAGCCGGAGTGGAGCTGTTCGAGGGAGCACGAGCATCGCCACGCCGCCGCACGTCTACCCCGAGCTGCTGTGTTCGACTACTTGGCCCTAGGTGAGCCGCCGTCGCGATCCCATTCATCTTCCTCTGTTCCGGCGAGGTCGCCGCCGCGCCGCCTTGCTAGCCATCTCTGGGACCCAGCCTTCTAGCTGTGGCCTTCTTGTGTGCAGGACCCCCGTTGCCGAGCCGCTAAACCCTGCCGCAAACCTCACCGACGCCGATCTTGCAGCCAACGCCGCCGCGAACCGGGATGCCGGTCACCGCGCGCGAGCCGCGGCCGTGTCGCGGCCACGGGCAACCGTGTGTCCGCGCACGCGCACCCAACTAGGGCCGCGACGTCGCGTTCCAGCACTCGCTGGTGCCGCGCGTGCGCGTGCCTTCCCAACCGAGCCGTTGTTCGACCCTTTTACCGCGTGAGCGCCGCCAGTCGCCATGGCGCCATAGCCGCGCCGCCGCCGCTCGCGTCGGAAAGCCAAAACCCCAGCCAAGCTTGCACCTTCCTCTTGCCGTTTGAGTTCGCGAAACCCTAGCGAATTTGTAGCCGTCGACCCCGAGCCTCGCCGATTTCTTTTTCCGTCGGTCGCCGTCGCGGCCGGCCGTGCGCTGGAGCGCCCCGCGCGCGTCCGCGTCGCGCCGCGGCCGAGGCCACACCGAAGACCACACGAAGTCGCCGCACGCGCAGCCACAGAAAATCCCGACCGAGCCACACCGGATCCCGAGCGCCCGGCGCACCGTGGACCCTTGACACGGTCCACCGTGGACCGAGTCCACCCGACTAGCTTAGCCAACTCGTTTCCTTGGGCCTAAAGTTTAACCTCAAGTCCGAAATCGCCCCCTAAGCTTTCTCGGCCCAGTCACCTTTCGGCCCAGAACCAGCCCAGCTTTCTTTTTCTTTTTCCTTTTTTCTTTTCCTTTAACCCTGACAGCGGGCCCCACCTGACAGCGACTCTAGGAGACTGACCTGTGGGCCCACTGACTGTTGACCCCGCTGACCGTTGACTGGTCAATGTTGACTGAGTCAACGCTGACGTCATCCGGGCCCACGATGACATCAGCATAGGACTGACCCCACTGATTACGTCAGCGTGACGTCATGCTGACGTCATCAGACTAATTTCTGTCTGTTTATCTTTTTCGGAAATTATTTAATATTTTCAGAAAATGATTTAAACTTAGAAAATTCACAATAAATCAACCGTAGCTCAGAAAAATATGAAACCAGTTTCTATATTTTTCTAAAATCATGACCTACGCGTTAGTGTAGAGTTTGGTATTCCTTGGGTCTTCTTTCCTTGCCGTTTTGGTGTTTCTTTGCTAGTAGCCGCGTCTTATTTAATTTTCGCGACTCTAGGAGCTTCGGAGAACCTGGAGGAGCCGGACTACCCCGACAACTGCTTTGGAGAGGAAGAAGAAACCTATCCAGGTTCACGCCCGACCAATCTCTGAAATACCTATTAGACATGCAACTAGTATGCTAGCGCTTTACTTTACTCGCATGATAAACCTGCACTGCCTTTGTTATTATCCTGTTACCTTGCTACCTACTATTCACTTTATGGATTATGCTAAGCTATGCATGTGTTGGGATGGGTGTGGTTGATTCCTCTTGGCGTGAGTTGTGGGTGGTTTGGGAGGCGTAGTGCAGCTAGGCGGTGTAAGCGAGTAATAACAACCCGATCGTTTGATTGAGGTGCTAGGGGGCTGCACTCGGGCAGTCCCTATGGGTACCTGTGGCGGGTACATGTTTACGTTGGATACTTTTGAGGAGTTGAGCGGCTATACCTGTAATGGGTGCCGATTGCGGACCGTTGCGGCGGATCGCGTTGGTGCTGATACTCGCTTTACCGACAATTAAGGACCGGTTCGATGACGACTTTCAGTAAGAATTATAGTGCTCACCGTCTACCCAGAATGGGGAGGGTTCCAGCAAGCCTACTTAGTGCGGTGCCAGATCTGTAGGAGATTCGAGTTTGATATGTGTAAGGGGGACTCGTTGCGGCGTACTCTCCCTGATTTACCACTGCCCCCGACTGGCCCCGGTGGGAAGGTTTCACGACCCTGGGGCAGCTGTTAGCTCAGAGTGTTTCCCGAACCCAGGGAGACAGTATGGAACCGTTACTGCTTAGGGTCTTTGTTGTGGGCTGTGTCTCTAGACGGCTCATTACCGTCTGCAGCCCGGATGGTTCCAGGAGCGCAACCTCTGCAGAGTGAAAACTATACGTATAGCCGTGTCCACGGTTATGGACGACCTTGCTGAGTAGCGTCTAGATTAGCCCGGGATTCTGCTTTCTTCCCTCTTCCTTGGTTGGGTATGAGAGTTTGGACCAGCGTAGCTGATGAGACAAGGTGGGGAGGGAGCTCACCGAGTCGACTAGAGAGTGAAAGGTGTTGGTGGATGGTATTTGCGGGAACCTGCTGTGGCAGGACGAGCCCGATGTAAATGTGAGGCTGATGGTTGGATTTGGGGAGTGGTTGTGCTTGTGAGGAAAGGAGTTGGTGAGGAGATGAATTTGGGTTATTGCTGCTGCTCGCATAGGAAAAACCCTGGCTTAAACCTTGATTATTTCTATACCTTAGATTAGGCCACCTCAAAGCTTGCTTCATATTATGGTTGGTGACGTGAACCTGTCCCATTTCCTTGGGGACAGACTTTGGGTTCTCAGGTGAAGACCCCGACCACGAGTTCAACCAGGACGGGTGGTACGATTGAAGGGTGCGCGCTATGCTCAAGGATGCCTGCGGGAAGTGGACCCAGATGTTTTAGCTACCGCTGCGTAGCTGTTTTTTATTGTCGATTTAGCCCAGAGGGCTTGTACCAGACGCTATGTTTTATATATGTCATGTTTTGGATCTCTTTTACCGTTGTATGGATGTGATATTCGACTGAGATGAGTTCTGTACGAGATAGCTGCTTTTTCTGGTACTATCTCGAAGGTACAGGGAGTCGGATTCTCGTTGTTGAGAATCCGGTTCGTTTCATTAGTGTAGTCACGCACACCAAACCTAAACTTTGGTACCATCGACGGATCATATCTAACACGTGTTAATGGATCATTATTTATTTTTGAGCCCACTTTCTCTCGAGACTGTTTTTTTAGCGAATATTCAAAACTATTGTTGTGAGTTGTTAATTGGATACAAGATTGATATGCATGAATACAAGAAACATGTATGCAATTGAAAATTAAAAAAAATAAATACTAGACCTAGTATACAAGTAAGGTTTCGGTTGCAATAGTGAATTTCTTGAAACAAGATTTTTATATACACCTAGAACAAATCATACAAATTCATATAATAAAATAATTATATAGATAGAAAAAATTATACAAACTCACGGAACAAAAATATATACACCTAGAACAAATCATACAGACTTATAGAACAAAGATATATATACTTAGAGCAAACTATACGAACATGCAGAACAAAGACGTGTACACCTAGAACAAGCTATCGGAACTTGTTGAACAAAAATTTCTACACCCTAGAACAAATTATGAACTCATGTAAGGAATATCTATCTACATACCTAGAACACACTACCGAGCAATAAATTATCATAGAACAATGAGTCAACAACACCGAACAATTTTTTCTATAAACGTGAACAAATTATTATACAAGATGATCAATTATTTCTCCACACACGGACAAATTGTTATGTACATAGAACAAACTATATGAAACTACGAACAAATTATTCCTATAGATGAACAATTAAGTCTACGAAGTGACCAGGTAATTTAACACTACGAACAAAATTAATATATAAAGTGAACAAATTATTTGGAATGAAGAATAAATGCTTTCACGTTGCGAACAAATTATTCTTACAGGCGAACAAAAATATTCACATGGCGAACAAGTTTGTACAAAGGCTGCATAAATGTACTACATTGCCGACTACTACCAAAGGTGAACACAAAAGTAAATACGATATAATAAAGGAGAAAAACAAAAGAAAACTCAATTACCAAAACAAAAAATAATAAATAAAAAGAGAAATATAGCAATGTAATAAATAAAAAAACAAATTAAATTGCCAATAAGGAGTATCTAAGAGGTGAGTATGAGAAAAGAAAATATGAACGGAAGATAAAACAAAATAGAAGAAGATAGAAGAAAAAAAGAAAAACAAAGTGCAACCAGCCAGCTTCTCACGGGGACAACTGTGAGGCAGCTTTCTGTGGGCAAAAACAAAAAGCACCGGTGCTACTATTGCAGCAGCAACCTGCATTTTATGGGCCAAAATGCATCTTACGCTCCTATGGGCTGAAAATTTTACAGAATTCCACGCGGTTCGCTTCAGGCGACAAACGAAATTTTTTAGCGCGGGCGACACCTAGCCTTTCCGGGCCAGATGGGTTGGGCTGATTTTGTTGGGCCAAGCTGGACTTGGTAAAGGGAAGGGAAAAGAGAGAGAAATAGTTGGGCTGCGCCAGTTGGAGAGGGGAGAGAATTGAACTTTGAGCTTGGATGGGGTTTGTAGCTCATATTGAGTTTTCAAAATGAAGTTTTCGAATTTGATTGATTTTTAAGTTCAAATCTTTGGGACATTACAGTCTCACCATGCTGGTGAAAGCATTAGAAAGCAAAAGAAAAACAAAGCAAGGAAAATAGCTGATGTACAGGGTCCTATGTTGAAAGGATAATTTTACAGTGGATCACTTGCTCTTGCAATGGGGCTCCAGTCCAGTGATCACTTGTTGTGGCCACCTTCACAAGGATTCTGTTACAACAGGTCTTTATTTGACCTCGTCAATGCAGCTGTCGTGAGTTTAAGGTCATGGTTAAGGCCATGAATCATCAACCTAATTGTAAAGGCCATGAATCATCAACCTAATTGTAAAGGCCATGAATTAGCCTTATTCCTGCCATTACAAGGAGAATTCGGATTACACTAATGTTTAAATATAATTCTCCCTTGTAATTGTAATCTCCCTATATATAGAGACCTTGAGATCAACAATAAATGCTAATTCACTATTTATAGTCCTCTTCAAGGAGCTCTGCCTCTATTACATTCTACATTTCCAATACGTTATCAGCAGCTAACCAACCGAGCAAGAGAGAAGGAGGGTGAAGAAATCGCCGGCAACTTGAAGGGTAAGATAGCTCACCGCTTGCCCAAACTAGATGAAAAATTATCTACGTAATCTAATGTTGAGATGAATCTTAATATGGAGAAGAACCCTACCTACTTAGATATATA
Source organism: Echinochloa phyllopogon (assembly GCA_033239725.1). Classification (NCBI taxonomy): domain Eukaryota; kingdom Viridiplantae; phylum Streptophyta; class Magnoliopsida; order Poales; family Poaceae; genus Echinochloa; species Echinochloa phyllopogon. Next base: position 31,181,586 of record BTCW01000008.1, on the reverse strand, counting down.
TCTGGAGCTCCAAACTCCATATGAAAATGCACTTTATCAATATGGAAAACTTATTGAGTTTCCTACGGCTTCTCTGAATAATAGAATATCAACCCTATTAACATAGATATATCTGGAGCTCCAAACTCCATATGATGATGCACTTTACCAATATGGAAAGCTTATTGAATTTCCTACAGCTTCTCTGAATAACAAAATAACAAACCTATTAACATTGATACATGTTTTCGCACATAGAAATCATATTCTACACTTTTACACATTCCATGTGTTACACATCTGGTGGAGAGGGACATATGGGGTAGACTTATTGCTGGTCAATTTATTACTCTATACAGGGACGTCTAACCTCCTGCATCATCTGCATGTGGTTTGCAACCATTGTGGCACTATGGGAAAACCCATATTTGCCGAGTGCCTTAATGAGTGTATTTTCAGGGCACTTGGCAAAGAGGCCTTCTTTGACGTGTGCCTAGGCCTGACACATGGCAAAGTGATAGACCGTTGCCATGTGCCAGGCCCCGTGGCCCACGACAAAGCGTGCCGTCGTCATTAACGGCTGTTGGCCTGGTGTCGTGGGCCACACGGGCACACGACAAAGGCTTTGTCGTGTGCCCGACAAAAAGCACATGGCAAAGCCGGCTTTGCCAGCCGACGTTTGCTGTGTGTTGTTTGCCGTGTGTGGCACACAACAAAGACTTTGCCATGTGCCTTTGGCACATGTCAAACTTGGCGAATTCGGTAGTGCCTCTTAGGAGAGAGCAGGCGAAGTGAAGCGTCCCCTCGAAAGAGAGAACTTAATGTGATACAAATACCAGTCCCAGGATGCTGGCTCACATTATTACAACAGATAGTTCAGTACAACAGCAACATTACGGGAGACGGTGGCATTGCAGGGCCACGACAAACAGAACTAACACTAAGCTCCAGATAAAAAGATTGATAGCATAGAGGTCTTCATCAGAGTGGCAACGCATGCGGCTTCCAGCGGGTGACCCTAACACACAGGCAAAGGTTGGGTGCAGAACGAACCCCTCTAGACGAGATCCTCAGGCACAAAGTCCGGGTCTGCCTCTGCAACAGATTAAGCAAGGGTGAGTACATACGTACTCAGCAAGCGCAACCACAACCACGGAGGGGTATAACAGAAGTATGCAGGTATTGTAACAAGGATGGCTTGTGGTTTATTTAGCAGCAAAGCAAATTTTATTACACATGCAAGGGGTTGGTTTTCGCAATGGGTTTTCACAAAATTACTTTTAAAAGGAACAGTAAATGTAATACTTTTTCGTACAAGATGTTGTTGCTACCAGATTTCCCATCTGTCGTAGCCCAAATCGAAATGTTTCTCAGCTCAATCAAATACCAACATTTTCTTACACCAAAATAGGGGACTAGTGAAGTGACCAAGCCGTAACTCGCCCAATACCGTGGACACGGCTATCCGGATAGGTTTTAACTCTGCAGAGGTGTACACAACCACAAGTAGGCTACCACAACAAGAATACCTTAGTGCCAGTGTAGCTCCTATCAAAGCCTTTACCCACCATAGCTAAACTGACAAGTCATCCCAGACGCGACCAGGGGTTAGCAACCTACCAACGAGGTTCTAACCAGGGGCATACCTCACATAGACCGTATCCCCGGCTCCATGGCCCTCTGTTGCTCACCAGCACACCACATAACCAGCAGCTCAACTAGTGGGATTTATGCTAGGCCGTTGCCACATACAACGGTCGAGTGGTGGTACAGAAAAATGGGTTAGGCTAGATGACACATCAACATCATCCCAAAACTTGTGATAGGATCGACAACTCCCACCATGCTCAACCACATCGGTTCGAGCTCACCTCGGTATTTCACGCGGAGATACCGTCTGTCTCATCCCACACGGGTACTCATTTTATTTACACAAATCATCTCTTTTATTTCAAAGTACGCACACGGTTGTTTTTTGTAAACACCAAGTATTTGTCATGGGGGTATAATGGTAAAATGTTCCTAAGCATTTCTAGCAGAGACCAATATTTAAACAGAGCATTGTCATATTCAAACATTAATCCAGGTTGTCAAGGAATTAGTCATAGCAATCAAGGTATGGCTATCCAACCGGGTTTAGCAGAAAAATTATGCAAGTTTTATAAATCTGGCCATGGGTTGTGTTTATAAAAACTGGGACAACAATATGCATCAAAGGGTGGGATTGCACTTGCCGTTCTCCCAACCCTCGGGGGATTCCTGCCCGGGGTCTTGGTCTCCAAGCTCCTGCTCGTAGCACTGCTCCTCTTCGAGTCCTTCCTCGTTCACGGCGGAGTCTACGGCACACGCAAACAAACACCCAATAAATAAAAGAAAAAGCTTTTATTGAGCTCAAAAGGAAAGAACGGAAAACGAGAGCGAATGATGATGACATGATTATTTTTGAGAAAGGACTGGTGGGATTTGGCGAAAATATATTGGTGAATATTATGGTGGAGTTTGGGGTCAAACGGGATTAATTTGGCGCATGAAATGACGAGTTTAGTGGGGTTTAGGGGCTGTTTATAAAGAATAAGGACCTTTCTGTAATTATGGGAAAGCTTAGGGGCCTCAGGCGTAAAAGGCAGAGAGAGAGGGAATAGTAATCGTTGGACCGCGGGTTAATTTGGTGAAAGTGTAGGGGTTTAAGTGTAAACTGACAAGAGAGGGGGGGTCCTGTTCATGTGGACCGCGGGTTCGAATAGGATAGAGTTCAGGGGGGTATGCACAAAAGTGCCTTCTTTCTCCTCGCGACAGAGCAGAGGAAGGGGGCGGCGGTCGTCGGCGGCGGCGGCGCCGGCGCAAGGGGCGGCGGTGGTGGACTAGGGCTGGCGGAACAGCAAGGGGGGATCGTGGCGAGCTCCCCGAGGTGCTTACCACGTGCGGTGGTGGCCCGCAGCGGCGTCACGGCAGAAGGGGGTGGAACGGCGGCGACGGCGAGCTGGGCGGCGGTGCTACGGTGGTGGGAAGGGCCAATTGGTGGGTGGTCGAGCTGCAGGGAGTGGAGGGGAAGCCTCGGGTGCTGTCGGCTTGGCTCGAAGGGGCTCGTGGTGAGCTGCCCACGTGAGCCCGGGGCGGTGGCGGTGGCGGAGCACGGCGGCAGTGGTGCTGCTTCGGTCGTGGTGGCGAGATGGGAGGTGAGCGAGCGGGAGGTGGTGAAGAGGAAGCCGACGAGCCTATTTATAGGCGGGGATGGGCGGCGAGGGGACGGGCCGACGAGAGAGCGGAGGGGAGATGCTCGGCGGGCGGTAGGAGTGGCCGGCGGGCGAAATTGAAGTCGGCCGGCCCGGTTGGTGGCACGGGGAGCGAGGTGGAGCTGTGGCGGAGCAGTGCGCGTGCGTACGGCGGCGCTGCCGTGCTTGGCGACGAGACAGCAGCGGGTCCGGGCGGTCGGAGCGGCGGTGGCTGGGGTGGCGTGCTTGCGTAGATGCCGTGGTCTGGCGGCGACGGTGGCGGGGTCACGGTGGTGGGCGGCACGGCGGTGGTGTACGGCGGTCGGTGGTCGCGACGGGTAGAGCGGGTGGTGGCGTGTGGGCAGTGGCGGTGAGCGGAGCGGGCGCGCGGCCGAGAGCATGGCGGTGGTCGGCACGATGTCGACGAGCACGGGCCGGAGCGGAGGCGGTCGGCCGGGTCGAGCACGTGGGGCGGCGGTGAGAGGCGTGTAGGAAGGTGGGGTTGCGGAGGAGTGGTGGCCCGGCAGAGGGACGGCCGGTGGCGTGCACGGCGGTGGCAGCGATGGCGTGGCCGCGGCGTGCACGCGCGCGGTCGGCACGGCGGGGAGCGGGATGGCGACGACGCGCTGGGCAGCGGTGGGGTTCGGCCGACGGCGAGCGGAGCACGGTGCTCGGGATGGGGAGCAGAGAGGCGAGCGGAGGTGGGGCCGGGCGGTCGGCGACGAGCGGCGCGGAGCAGAGTGCTCGGCCAGGGGAAACAGAGGAAGGGAGAAAGGGAAGGAAGAGAAAGAGAAAAGGAAGGAAAGAAAGAAAAAGAGGGAAAAAGAAAAGGAGAAAAAGGGGAAAAGGGGAGGAGAAAAGAGAGGGGAGTGCCGGCGGGATTCGCGGCGGGCGGTCGACGACGGTCGGCCAGCGGTGGACGGGTCCGGTGGGCGACCCGAGAGTGGGCGACGCGGGATGGGATGGAAAGAGGGTGATGCGATGCGGACAGGGAGAGAGGGGGGGGGGGAGAAAACGACAGGCGAGGAGGCTTCGGCGGAAAGGGGAGCTCGGCGAGAAAAGTTTAAAACGATTTTTACCGGGTGTATTATTTAGTGATTTTTCAGGGATTAAAACACGGGCGTTACACGAAGGCCGCGGAGCAGACATCTGATCACCTCTATGTCTGAATCTCCCAAGAAATCCATCCCACTCTCATGGCTCCAACGATGTTTATATGGGGCACATGAGAGAACTCGGGTGTATTGTTTTTCTGTGTGCCGATGGAGGTGTGGGGGAGGGCCAGAGGGACCTGGAGGCATGACATAGGCACATACCTGCGTGCACCATGCAGTGGTTAGTTGCAGCAAGGGAGCGGGTTTCGGGTTTGTGGGCTGGATCCGCAGCGTGGGATGATTGACTTGACTCATACTCAACCTCAAATATCTTTATTAGGCTCCAGCTCTAATGTCAGCGCCCTTAATAGGAAATAATTGAATGGAACTTTCAGGAACTTCAAAAGTTTGAGCTTGGTGAGGGAATGAAGACGATGTGTTGTCTTATGAATTTGGTTTTGGATGCGGTTTGAAGTTTGAGAAGGCGCATTGCCGTGTGGCCTTCGCCGATTGCTACACCCGGCGAAACCTTTGCCGGGTGTTTTAGCACTCGGCAAAGGTGCCGATTCCGGTACTGTGGCAAGACCACTGATGGTTCCATTTCCATGAATGGACGGATGCATTGATGTTTAATTGTGTGATAAGCACTCCCGACCACCTCTGCTCCTGCCGAGCTCTTAACTCCAGTCCTGATCCGATGGAGATAAACACACGTACGCATGCTGGATCCACTCCCTCCAAGGACAGGACCATGCATGGCCATGCATCATCTCCTCGTGTACAAGTCATCAGCAACACACCACACCAGGGGTCATCGATCAAAACCCGGCCTATTAAAAGGCCAATGTGTACATTCCCATATTGCACATGCTCCTCACCAGCACTTGCTCTCACGCCCTCATTCATTCCCAAAAGCACAGTGACGATACACGCAGCTAGCTAGCACAGGAGGCAGCTGGTGTAGTCGAGGTCGTCGAGACGTGTACTGCTGATCGATCGAGACACATGGCTCCCGCCTAGCTCTTGGCGGCGATCGCGCCGTCGTGGTCACATGGTGCTTGTTGAGTGTCAGACACAGCTTGAGAACTCTTTTGGCACCGTTAACATAGCTTTGACGTACTGTAATGGTATCTAGACTCGTATAATCTATAAATTGGTATTTCTTCAAGTGGTATATTTTCAATTGCTATTCAAAAGTGATGTCTATATCAAGATTGCAAGTGATATCCTACAAGATTACAAGTGATCATCAACTTTAAGTGATCGTCAAGAGAAGAATGCATCCCTCACATACAAGAGCTCAAGTTGATCAAGGTGAATGACCAAATCTTTGACATAGGGGAAGATGCCCCACATACCGGTATCAAGGTCAAAAGATCCTACTTGAGGCATTCCAAGTAACCTATAAGTGGTATATTTCTTGTGGCGTCCCACAAAATGATATCGTTCATACATATGTGATAGTGTCCATCAAAATTGAAGATTCGAGTGTCAACCATCTATCCCGACCTTTAGTATCAAATAAGCATACCTTTATGGACATTGATGACAAAGGGGAAGAAAGTGGTACAAAGATATGAAATATTCATATTGGAGCCACTATGATATGGGGGGGGGGGACATTGTTGGAAAAATCTCATATGGAAGCTTGCATAGCAAAGAAGAGAAGTAAAGTGGATATGGACATGGACAAGGACATAATCAAGAGGGAGCAAAAATGATCACAATACTTGGACAAAGAAAAGCACGCAAGTAGGGGAGCAAGCTCATGAACGTGTTTGATTGCATTTGATATGTGCATATTCATGTGCTTGCCTGCATATTGCATAAGCTTTAAAAATTCAATATGCATTCTTGTATGTTGTATGCTAGTTATTGGATTTGAATAATGAAATGTTAACTAACATGCATATGTTGGTAGCTAGATATATTTTATTTATTCATATACACCTAGAATCTAGCTAATATGAATATTAACGTATATGTCTTCAATTGCGGCCGAATACACATTAGAATACACATATTAGAATATATATATATATATATATATATATATATATATACACGTGCATGCATGGCGCCTGATAAAAGCAAAAAAAAAAAGAAATCCAGCCCCTTTAGCACCGGTTGGTCTCTGCAACCGGTGCTAAAAGTCCTCTTTAGCACCGGGTATCCAACCCGGTGCTAAAGGGGACACCCTTTAGCCTCGGATATTTAGCATCGGTTGGGATACCCGGTGTTAAAGGGCTTTCCCAACCGGTGCAAATATCTACTTTTCTGGAAGTGTGTGTTTCTTGTGGTATCTAGCTAACCTTGGTGCTAAGGATGGACTTCAATGTGCAAGCCTAATTGGTTTAACGCTACAAATGTTTATCCTATATACCTTAGCATCACCATGTAGTGTTAACGCTCCCAAAATTTCATATTTATGCATATGTACAAGCTTGAAACCAAACCATTTGAGCACATATGTAGGGGGAGTTATCACTACCTAGTCGGATCTTATGGTGCTTATACATACTCTAACATAGAGCTAAAATATTGGATAAGGAACATAAAAACCAAACAACCTTAATTTTCATATCTTTGTAAAGTTGTCATTAATTACTAAAAATGGGGAGATTGAAGGTCCTTGTTTTGTTTTGGTAATTAAGCAACAACTTAGGTGGACTAATATGTGTTTAAGTGAAATACACAAGTGATTAGTCCATAGGAAATTATGTGATGAAGGAGCTCATTGCATATGGGATATGACATGGAGTCATGTGACTAAGTGGAGAAGATCAAGACAAGACTTGGTTTGATGGACCGGTTACAAGTGTGAAGGGCAAGTCAGAGGCTAAGCGCTGGACCGCGTGGCAGGATGCTTGAGTAATGACTTGGCGCTGATGAACTGATGCAACAGTGAAGAACAAGTGAAGTCAAGATCGATGAACCAATAAGTTGAATGATGATATGAAGTCGATCATATCATTTGTGATGATGTTGGTGCATGTGTTGCATCAACAATGGAGAAGATGGAATGAAATGTGCAAGGCAAAGGTATAACCAATAGACATTTTATTTAACCAGACATGGGTGAGTAGAGAAGTTTATGACCGGGTTAAGGATAGATGGCCGTACTATGAAGAGGGGTAAACTATGCATATCGGTCATCTAGTGCCACTTGAGCAATCTAACATTGTGCTGTTGCTAAGATCGAGTGGCGTGGTGTGTAGGTAAATAGTGCTCATAGGTGGTTCTTATACCCCGCGCGGCCGCGCGCACGCACACACATTTCACGTGCTCATAGGTGGTTCTTTGGGTTCAAAATAATATTTTTCTCTCTTTTATTTGCAGATTTCTATTTTGACTATACATGTTGGTGCCATTTCTCACTGGCACAAATAGTTGACTATCTGCGTTGGCTTTAACACCATCATGAATAAACATCCTCATTCGTATTGGCTTCATGGTGCTAGTTAAATATAACCGGCAGGAATGAGGTTTTCAAGCCGGCACTAATGTGGTTCTCTATAGTAGTGTATACGGCTTTATACAAACTTTCTATTACAGAGGTGAATAAAAATTCCGGCTTTAGGAAAAAATTAAGACTATCGGTACTAAGCAAAACAATTCATTATTGAGATAAAAATAAGATTAATCATCCACAAAGTATAGGAAAAAAAGAAACTGAGTAAAGTCAAAACCTGAATGATGTGGTTTACACCATCCATCCCACCGGGATATATAGTTCGTGGTTTAAACAAGTTTATAAACAAGTTTAAACCAGCACCACTCACGTACGCACACAGAGCTAGAGTGCCCGCCGTGCCCACGCCAAACAAGTTTATTAATTGGAGGTACAGTGGAAATCCAGATCACCAATTGTATTAGTTAACACAACACATGCAAGTACAGGTCTCGTAGTTACTTAGACTAAAAACTAGGTAACTGTACCAGATGAGTTTTATAATGATAAAACTACTCTCACATGTTATGAAACTCTGTTTTCTTACTTCCCTGCTACATCAGTAAAATTAATGATATATACGGAACTCTCTATGAAACCTCCACTGACCGGCAATAACGTCTATTTTTTTGCAGCTTGGAGCATGTCTTCTTTTTGTTTATTTTTGATGCGCAGCTTGCGCTCATTTGAGAGAATCTTGGCTAAGCGCTTTGTTGACGTTACTCCTGGCTTTGGTCTAGTAGCGTTTCCAATTTGCATGAAGGCAGTGCATGAGACTTTTGACGCTTCAGAGGGTGCAGACGTTTCTGCATGCGCTTAGTGCGTGCATTTATTTTCTATTGTAATAATGATCATGTAGTGACATGATCTGTTCAGCTACTCCGGGTTCTATAAATAGCAGATGCTAGAACCTGTATCATTGAGTCGGATTGTGATTCCAATAAAACAACTCTACGGCTACCCCATACTATGTGTCCATGTATTATTATTTTGAGTTGCTCATCATGCTGGGCGTGTAGTTCTTGAGGCCTGTTGCCAACATTTGGTATTCAGAGCACAGTTGTTGCATGCCCAAGTATCCACGTTTCAACACCATGTCGCTTGTTCCTCAAGGACAATCGTCGCGGGAGAACGGCGGGGGTGGGCCGTTCCAATATCCGCAGTTGACGGCAACGAATTACACCACCTGGGTGATTCGTGTCCAAGCTATGATGGAGGATCAAGATGTCTGGGAAGCGATCGAGCCGGCGGCAAACACGGCCGTCGACTTGAGGAAGGACAAGAAGGCGAGATCACATCTTCTTCAAGCGCTCCCAGAGGACCTCCTCGTGCAAGTGGCGACGAAGACGATAGCAAAGGAGGTCTGGGACTGCCTCAAGACGAGGTTCGTCGGTGCAGAGCACCTCAAAGATGCGCGGCTGCAATCGTTGAAGAGTGACTTCGACGCCCTGCGCATGCAAGAAGGGGAGTCCCTGGACCAGTACGCCGGCAAGCTTACTGGCATGTCTGTCAGGTATAGCAATCTTGGTGGAACTCTAAGCGATTCCGCCCTTGTGAAGAAGTTGTTCAACACTGCGCCCGATCGCTTTCTTGGCGTGGTCGCCGGCATCGAACATTTCTACGATCTCGACACTATGCCATTCGAGGAAGCTGTGGGGCGGTTGAAGACGTATGAGGAGCGCACTCGTCCACGTGTGTCTAGCGGTGGACAAGTTGCTGATGGGCAGGTGCTCCTCACTCAGGCTGAGTGGGAAGCACGTTCTAAGAAGAACAGTGGGGATTCATCATCAGGCTACAAGTACAAGCCTTCTGCAGACAGTGCAAATCGCGGCCGTGGCAGTCGCGGCAATTCACCGCGCAAAGATGTGGCAGGCAGCTCTAGCGGCGGTAGCCGTGATAAGAGCCATATCCAGTGTTATAACTGTGGTGATATGGGGCACTATCAATCTCAGTGCAAGGCTCCCAAGAAACAAGAGACAACACATCTCCCGCATGCCGAGAACACCGAACCGGCCCTGCTGCTTGCAGTGCTGGAGGAGTCTGCACCAGTTCTACAGGAGCAGCAGGAGGCTGTCTTCCTGAACGAAGAAAAGGTGTGGCCGGAGCTGCACACAGGGGAGCATGTTGCAGCGTCAAATGAATTTTGGTACCTCGACAATGGAGTAAGTAACCACATGACTGGTGATAAGGTGAAGTTCCGTGAACTTGATGAACGTGTCACCGGTAATGTCAAATTTGGTGATGGCTCCACGATGCAAATCATGGGAAAAGGCTCAATTTTATTCACATGCAAGAACGGAGATCAGTGGATGCTCCAGGAGGTATATTATATTCCTAGGCTGCGTAGCAACTTGGTGAGTCTTGGTCAGCTTACTGAGACCGGGCACAAAATTGTCATGGATGAAGATGAGCTTGAGGTGTTCATAAAAAATCCCTGGCGTCTCCTTATGAAAGTTAAACGCACACCAAACCGCCTATATCACATTGAATTGAAGTTAGCAAGCCCAGTGTGCCTCCTAGCAAGGCTAGAGGAACCAGCATGGTTATGGCATGCACGACTTGGACATGTCAATTTTCAAGCCTTGAAGCTCCTTGTCGATAAGCAGATGGCAGTTGGTGTGCCACAGATTGTACATCCCCATCAGCTTTGTCATGCGTGTTTTGTGGCAAAGCAAGCAAGGCTGCCATTTCCAGCAGCAGCGAGATACCGAGCAAAGAAGCCTCTTGAGCTGCTTCACATTGATTTGTGTGGGCCGATCACACCATCGACTGCTTCTGGTAATCGGTTTTTCATGTTAATTGTTGATGACTTGTCACGTTGGATGTGGATGCATGTGCTCAAGACAAAGGATCAGGCATGTTCAGCATTTTTGAGGACCAAGGCATTGGCTGAGAATGCTAGCGGGCATCAGGTAAAGGTGCTCAGGTCTGACCGCAGTGGGGAATTCCTATCTGCTGAGCTCGCCAAGGTGTGCGAGGAGGCAGGAATTGAGCGGCACTTCACTGCACCTTATTCGCCGCAGCAAAATGGTGTGGTGGAGCACCGAAACAGGACTGTGATGGCAATGGCACGGTCTCTACTCAAGAGTATGCATGTGCCGAATATATTTTGGGGGGAGGCAGTACGCCACGCTGTCTATCTTCTTAATCGTCTACCAACAAAGGCAATGGGTGATCGTACCCCGTTCGAGGCATGGACAGGGAGTAAGCCACACTTGGCACACCTGCGTGTGTTCGGCTGCACAACACATGCAAAGACAGCGACACACTTGAAGAAACTTGATGATCGGAGTCAGCCATTCGTCTACCTCGGTGTCGAGGAAGGAAGCAAGGCTCACCGCCTATTTGATCCACGACACAACAAGATACATGTAAGTCGTGATGTTGTTTTTGAAGAAAGTGTTAAGTGGCATTGGTCAGGAGTTGTAGAAGCTGGTGGATCATCAGATTTCATTATTGAGGAAGACGCAAGTAACAAGCCAGTTGTGGGAAGCTCAGTGCCTTTTGCAGTAGGCTCAGCTTGCCCACAAGCGCCCACTGCAGGCTCATGCTCAGAAATTCCGACTACTCCGCAAGCTGCCACATTGCCATCGGCCACAACAACAGCAGCTGCTGCTGGTGGACCAGGCAGCTCAGCAGTTTCAGCCAGTTTAGAGGCATACCCTGCCACACCGGTTGTGAAAATACATTCTCCATGGTCAGGTGGCCATATTGGAAGCGACGATGGGCTCCTTCGACGGATACACCTTGATAGTATAATATGTAATGGACCACGTGTGGTCCTAGCCAATGAGTATGCCGATGATGAGGCTCTACTCATGGAGATGGAGGAGCCATTGGGCTATCACCAAGCTGCCGGCCAGCTGGCATGGGAGGATGCCATGGCTAAAGAAATTGAGGCTATCGAGAAGAATGCGACGTGGTCGCTCGCCATGTTGCCAGCTGGGCACAAGGCGATTGGGCTCAAATGGGTGTTTAAATTAAAGAAGAACTCAGCTGGGGAGGTGATCAAACACAAGGCTCGCTTGGTGGCCAAAGGATATGTCCAGCAGCAAGGCATTGATTTTGATGAAGTATTCGCTCCAGTTGCACGCCTTGACACTGTACGTGTTATCCTCGATATCGCTGCCAACCGTGGGTGGCAGGTTCACCACCTCGATGTCAAGTCAGCATTTCTAAATGGTGAGCTTGAGGAGGAGGTTTATGTGGCCCAACCAGAGGGATTCATTGTCAAGGACAAGGAGCACTTGGTGCTCAAACTGAACAAAGCACTCTATGGGCTTCGGCAGGCGCCGCGCGCATGGAACATGCGGCTAGATAGAAGTTTGAAACAGTTTGGTTTCACAAGGTGTGCACAGGAGCAAGCTGTGTACACAAGGGCCAAGGCTGATGCTAGAATTATTGTTGGTGTCTACGTTGATGATCTCATCGTGACCGGGGAAGATCCAGTGATGATCACAGCTTTCAAGCAGCAGCTGATGGGTGAGTTTGAGATGAGTGATCTTGGCTTGCTAGCTTACTACCTCGGAATTGAGGTGGAGCAGAAAGAAGCAGGAGTCACCATCAAGCAGAGTGCATATGCCAGGAAGGTGCTTGATCAATTTGGCACGGCTGATTGCAATCCTGTCAAAATCCCCATGGAGCAGAAGCTGCAGCTACACAAAGATGCTGATGGAGAACCCGTTGACGCCACTGAATATCGTCGTGTAATTGGTTGTTTGAGGTATCTCCTTCACACTAGGCCGGACCTCTCTTTTGCTGTTGGAGTGGTCAGCAGATTCATGGAGAGGCCTACGGTACTTCATCAGAAAATAGTGAAACACATTTTGAGGTATCTGAAGGGGACAGTGCATTATGGGCTAGTGTATCCCAGGCATAGTAGTGCACATGTGGTCATTGGATATTCAGACAGCGATCTGGCTAGTGATATGGATGACAGGAAAAGCACGGGAGGTATGCATTTTACATCAATGACAGCTTGATCTCGTGGAACTCACAGAAGCAGAAAACGGTGGCATTGTCATCGTGGGAAGCTGAGTTTATGGCTGCCGCAACTGCAGCATGTCAGGCGTTGTGGCTCAGGAGTCTGCTAGGAGAGCTGACGGGGGAGGAACCCAAGACAGTCAAGCTGTTCGTTGATAACAAATCAGCCATTGCTTTAGTGAAGAATCCTGTCTTCCATGGCCGCAGTAAGCACATTGATACAAAATACCATTTCATCCGAGAATGTGTTGAAAGAGGACAGATTGTCATCGAGTTCGTACGCACTGATGAGCACTGATGAGCAGCGTGCGGATGCACTCACAAAGGCATTACCGGCAGTGAAGCTGGTGACAATGCGGCACCTGCTCGGTGTCCGTGACCTTGAACCACATCAGGACTAAGGGGGAGATTGTTGACGTTACTCCTGTCTGTGGTCTAGTAGCGTTTCCAATTTGCATGAAGGCAGTGCATGAGACTTTTGACGCTTCAGAGGGTGCAGACGTTTCTGCATGCGCTTAGTGCGTGCGTTTATTTTCTATTGTAATAATGATCATGTAGTGACATGATCTGTTCAGCTACTCCGGGTTCTATAAATAGCAGATGCTAGAACCTGTATCATTGAGTCGGATTGTGATTCCAATAAAACAACTCTACGGCTACCCTATACTATGTGTCCATGTATTATTATTTTGAGTTGCTCATCATGCTGGGCGTGTAGTTCCTGAGGCCTGTTGCCAACACACTTGAGCTCGTCCTGGTTTGTAGTAGGCTTGCAGACGGCGGGCTTGTACCTTCCCGTGATGCTGCTCACCGTGGCCACCGGTGTCATCAGCAGGTTCTCGCCGATCTTGATCAGGTTATCCATATTCTCCTTAGAGGCGTTGTCCAGTGACGATAAGGCAGCCACCTTCGCTGGATCCTATGTGTGTTGTAGGGAGTAGTAGCTTTAGTTAAACACGAGCTAGGAGAAAAGCATAAAGGCTTTTCGGGTTGCTGAATTACTACGTACCGCTGGGTCAACCACAGCCTGGATGCGGAGGTAGTTGTCTTGTGGGCATCGGTGACTCTGTAGGAACAAGGCGACATACTGGTCGATAAAGAAGTCACTGGCGTACATTAGCATCTCGATGGCCGGTTCGGCCCATTGTAATTTCCCCCAATCGGCGCAGCTCTCCGCGTGGTATACCCCCATTTTTGCTTCCTTCGCAGACCCAGTCCCGAGGGAGATGACAATGAAGCTCGTGTAATTCAGATCGGGTCCAAAGTCCCGATTCCCGCACTGTACTTCGGTGTAGATGCTGTTTATGGCAACAATGGTGGGGTTGTTTGCGCCGATGCCACCATCGATGAGGTGGTATGACACCCGTGGCTTGCCATTGCGGAAGTAGGATGTGAATTTGTGTGCCCGGAAGAAGGTCGGCGCGGCTGACGTACCAATGCAGCCATCCCGCAGGTACTGGCTTTTTTCGTACGAGGAGAAGATAACAGGACTTAGCCTGCTGACGTCGAACGTCGGCAGCACAACTGTGGTGAGGGTGTCGGCGAAGGTGAGGTTGCCCGTGATTTCCATGATCTTCTCATGTAGGAACTTGCAGTCGTACTTGGCCCCCCATACCCAGTTCTCCACTCCCACCACTCTGCCCAGCAAGTTTCTGTGAAGCACAAGGATCGGAGGAGAGAGTTATGGGAACATCACTTCAATAATTTGTCGGAAAAAACCGAGCAGCACATATATATATACACAACCTGGTGGGGAAAATCATAGGTCCGTATTGACACCCAAAATTGGCAGGCTATGCAAACCGGTCTGACCGGTGTGCACAAACCGGTCAGACCGGTTAGGATAATATTGTTAAAATGCAGATTGGACTTCACCATTGCGTAGCTCTCGTCGAGACGATCAAGATGCATATGTAGAACACCTAATTTGGACTCCGTATGAGAGAGTTATGACTTCGGCAATATCTGCACTCGGGAAAAGAGGTCAGACCGGTTTGGAATCCGGTCAGACCGGTTTTGAAGCTGTAATTCGAGTAGGTTTAGGTTTTCTGATGTAATCCCATATTGTAACCGACTCATGAGGGGTAAGTCTTCTGATTGAGATATCTCCAATCGAATCAGACATTACCTTTACTATTTACCTCAAACCCTAATCTCTTCCAACCTCCATGCTGCTCGTCCGCTGATCTCCACGACTAGATATAACGTCCTAAGGCTCGCTGGTCGACCTAGGGCACGCCGGCGACGTTAACACCCTGACGGGGTCCCTCCCGGGTGAGAGCTTCGACGGTCTTTGCTAGTTTGCTCGTAAACTAGTCGTTCTTCGCCACGTAAGTGCGATGGTTATCTCTTTGCTGGTTTGCTCGTAAACCTTGCCGTCCTCCAACACGTAAGCTTGGTAGTTACCCTCACGAACGGTCGATTCCAGTGAAACTCTAGAAACCGGTCAGACCGGTTAAGCAAACCGGTCAGACCGGTTCGTGCGAACTTGCTGCTCTTCAGTTCGTTTCGAGTACTCTCGTGTGTTGACCGAGATTTGCGTCAACACATTTTGGCGACTCCGCTGGGGAACGATAATTCTGGTTATTAAAGCAACCGAATTTTTCTACCCTAGCCTTATACTTAATTGATCTATTATTTTGATTCGCCGCTATAGTTGCATCTGGTCTTTTTGGACCGATTGCACCTATACCTGTGACTTTGCATCAGGTTGCTCAAACTGATTGCATTGTGTTTTGCTTGCTACTTCATATTGAAGATTAAAGTAGAAGCAAAGTCTTGGTCATTGATTGCTTGGATTATCTTGAATATCTGGATTTATCACAAGACTGGAAGCATCAAGACCTATTATGGCGGGTTATTCATATGCACCACAATAATATTACTACGACACGCCTGAGGTACAGCATGCAAGTACATCATATGTTTCTAATGATTATTTTGCTAGTACCACAAATTCTCATGTTGATGTTGCTAGATATGATACTAATAGGCATATTGCATCGGCTAGTAATTATTCAGATGGAGTTACTTATGCAAATTATAATTCTGAATTTTTTATGCAAAAGCCATTGCCAAATAATATGTATGCTTTAAATTTTAATGCTACTAACAACATACAACATTATTCTAACACATCGGCTGTAGAACAAGTTCACATGCCGATGAACAATTATCAAGGCCAAACTAACATAGTGGGTTCGGCCAATCTTTATGAGACATCATGTGCTAATGATTTTAATATTGTTCAGCAAGGTGTTTCATATACTTATTCATCAGTAGCAAATTCAGAATATTTCACTTAAAGCATGCCGATGAATGAGAAAATTGGCCATACTAATTTTATATATCCGGCCAGTTATTCTCAGCCGTCATATGATGTACAACATGTCCCTCAAGTGAATGGTGCATCTACTTTTTCACCACAACATGTAAGTGCTAATAATCATGATTTGGCTCAAAATACTTCTGATAACTTTAGCCAAATTAAATTTTCAGCAAAGACACATGAACTTATTGAGAAGTATATCAACTTATTTCATGACAATAAGAAAAAGAACGATTCAGATTTGACTAAAAGTTCGGTAATTACAACAACCGAACGATCTGGATCTATTCAAACAAAAGAAACAAGCTTGGCTGTACAAAACCTTATCACTAGTAAGAAAACAGCTGCGCTTGAATTCCCACATGAAGTTGTGTATTTGTCTAGCGATTATTCTGTTATCAATAAATGTCAACTCATGGCTGGGAAAAGTTTATCCAACCAAAATGACGAAGATCATGGCGTTGGAGGCGAAGAGGAGGCATTGACATGTCACGACTTGGTAATTCCCAGTAAACTTGGGAAAACCGGTCTAACCGGTCCTACCATCCGGTCTGACCAGTTTATACAGAAAGCAACTGCTGTGGGCTGCCATCAAGAAAAACACGACACCATCTACGTCAAGGTTCCACGCCTCTCCAAAATTTTCAGCAAGGTATGCTTTGCAAGTAACTCAAAATCAGATCATGCATTATTAATTAATTCATCTACTAGTGATGCTATTATGAATATTTCTAAAAAATCGATTGAGGATGGTAATTTACTTGCTAGTAATGTCATACCTTTAGATTATGTCGGCCATTGTAATGTAAAAGTTAGAAAGGCCGATAACAGCAAGATTTTGACATTTAAAATTCCTCCATCATCATTGCCAAAATTTTTCTCTACATGGTTTACTTATGGTCATTCTGGGATTAAAAATAAGAAACCAAAACTGAAAAGCGTTGTGAAATCCGATGATGATGTAGTGATGAACACTAAAGCATCGGATGTGAGAAGGACACAAAAAAGTATAGTCGAATGGATTAATGAAAAATTTGAACCATTCATTTGCTTGGCTTTAAAACCTTCTCCACAAAAGCATCGGTTAGAGAGAATAAAATATACCTTTGATTTAACTTTGTGTGATGATTTATTTGATATTTTGCTAGAGAACAATCTTATTAAGCTATCTGATCACAAAGTTATTCCACCACCTCTTGAATTAGAACAACGGAAGTATTGCAAGTGGCATAATTCTTTTGATCATAATACAAGTGATTGCAATATGTTTCGCAAATTTGTCCAATCGGCCATTAATATCGGACGATTGAGATTTTCTCAAACACAAGAGGATAACCAATTGCCTACAATTGGTTTTGATGCCAAAGATCATTAAATCGGTTAGCATTGACCGATTTGTCTAAAGATCCAAATTTAATTGCCAAAGAGGAAGATTGTAAGCCCTTAAGTGGTATAGAAGAGATCGTCCAAATTGAAGATGTTTCGGAGGATGATAAGCTTAATACAAATCTGGAAAATACTGGGGGGCAAACAGGTTCTTCAGAATCGGAACAAGAACCGATTACTCCTGTTGCGCTGACAAGATCGGTCAGACCGGTTTGCTCAACCGGCCAGACCGGTACAAAAGTGGTCAGACCGGTTGTTCAAACCGGTCAGACCGGTTCTGATCAGTGACGCCCAAAAATATTAAAATCAGAGCGTCCTAAGATGAATGGAGGTATAGACCATGTTAAGCATAATGGTAAAAGGCCGAAGCTCACTTTTAATGAACTTCTGGCTAAGTATCAAAAAGAAAATGAGGCCAAGCGTGCTAATCGGTCGAATGGTGCTAAATTATCAAGTTCGCCTCCTAAACATGATTCTGAGAATTGGAATTGGCAAAGAAAGGGTTTTAGTTCAGCAGCACCATATTCGCCTTTTGATCCATCAATGCCAGTTCCATATGTTCCATGTCCCGATAATTTTTATCCTTACTCATCATGGGGGTGGAATGATTTTTGGGCACATACTCCATCATATTTTAGGCCATATCATATAGAGTATGCAGCTCCAAGAGAATCATCATGTGCAAGACGACCTTATGTTAAAAATGACTGTTTTGAGTATAAAGATCGGTCTAGAGTTCAAAATAAGAAAAAAGTTGTCAAGCAGATTTATGTAGTGAAAAAGGATGGTCGCAAAGCTACAAATTCAGATCTGAATATAGTTTTTGAAAAGCCGTTTAATGTGTTAAAGACTTCGGCTATTAATGGCAATGAAAAGAAAAATTCAGCTATTGATATTCCAAATACTAAATCTGGACAAAAGAGGTTAAAGGAGCCAAAAATCAAGAAAGAGTTGTCACTGTCCAAAGCTCAAGCACAACCGAAGCATTTACTCGATTCGTCAGATTGGCAAAAGAAGAAGCTCCAGAGACTTAGTGCCCAGGAGCTACAAGAAAAAGGCATGGCGTGGGTTCCTAAAGGAAGCATTCAAACTCAAGACGAAGACGATGTTTCCACAGAAGTTGCAATGCAATTAAAGAAGAATAGAAGGCCCAAGAGACGATCTTCAAATATAAGGTTTGCACCAAATCATCAAAATTATTTGTCAATGCATCGTCTATTTGGTTCACAAATACCATATACGCCTGTGTATTGGAATTCATCCATGAATATGTTTGGTTATCCCTCATGCTCTTATTTTGATCCTTGGACGTCATATGGGTCTTTATATCAAGAAGGGTTATCACTAAATTGTTATGCCTATTGATTAAATTCAAAAGCCGAAATATTTAGTTTTTGAAGATGGTTTTTATTCTGGATTTATATATCTCTCTACATTATTTCGGCTATACATATTCTTATGGATGAATTTACTGTAGATGATAATTTGTGTCATCGTTGGCAACATATATGGCCGATGAATGCTTTTGATCATCGTCCTGAAGTGTTAAACTTCCCGATCAGATATCACTTGGTTATTTTAATGCCCGGGGGGCAGGAAAGTTCATCAAAAGAAAGTTGGTCAGCTGATCAGGCGAAACCGGTCAGACTGGTTTCCCAAACCGGTCAGACCGGTTTGTCCCAGGATTAATAGAATGAACATTTTTTCCTTATGGATTTGGTATTCTTTTTGGATCGGCTTGAAAGAGTTCTCAAGACATTGGTGCTGTTTTTGTTTCATCAAATGATGCTATAGCCGGTTTAAACATTTTATATCAATATTTAGGCCGAATATGAAGTTTTGTATTCGAGCTAGAAATCTTGTGATCCATTGGTGTGGAATAGGCAAAAGCGTTTGGTAATTCAAGTGCTTACGCTGAACTGATGATTATTTTGTTCACAAAAGGAGTATCATAAAGATGCCTAGATGTTCAACCAACCAGTTTGTGAGACCAGTCTGACCGGTGTATGTCTACTATTCTAGCTATTGAAACTATAGAATTTGTTGAGGCCGAGGCTAGTAGTTAGAGAAGGCTTATTGTTGAATATTTGTATGATCCAAGATGCATTGCAAGATCAAGAGAAAGACAAACAGAAGGAGTTCAAGAATAATCCGGCTATTATCAGCTTCAAGTTCAGGAGTATTCCAATGACCAATTGATATTGAAAGTAATTTGGTCGTTTTATGCATTCATGATGGCATACAAGTGTGAGGATGAATTTTTTCAAAATTTCATAGCTGACAGCATTGGACTTGTTCGCTCACACAAGGCGTCCGGATAATAGCAGCATGATGAATTCCTCGTATTGGACAAAATCAAGCAATATGGCATACATATATTTTTGTCTTTAAAAGAAAGATTTAGTTGGTTGATTACTTCTAGGAATAATCTGGTCAAGAGTAAGCTTGATAGCAGCAGAGAGAATAAGAAGAATATGAAGCAAGAATCAAGATATTTACAACCGAAGTGGTGTTCTTTAGGTTTATCTCATATTCAAAAGAGGAGATTGCAATGAATGCGTAAAAGAGAATTAATGGAGCAGCATGTAGAGATAGTATCAGCAAGGTCAGCAACAATTCAGCAGAAAGATTATTTTTTGACATGCAAGCTTTGCCAAAAAACATGGGGGCATATGTTGACACCCAAAATTGGCAAGCTATGCAAACCGGTCTGACCGGTGTGCACAAACCGGTCAGACCGGTTTGAATAATATTGTTAAAATGCAGATTGGACTTCACCATTGCGTAGCTCTCGTCGAGACGATCAAGATGCATATGTAGAACACCTAATTTGGACTCCGTATGAGAGAGTTATGACTTCGGCAAGATCTGCACTCGGGAAAAGAGGTCATACCGGTTTGGAATCCGGTCAGACCGGTTTTGAAGCTGTAATTCGAGTAGGTTTAGGTTTTCGGATGTAATCCCATATTGTAACCGACTCATGAGTGGTAAGACTTCCCCGGCCTATGAATATAAAGGCTAGAAGGCCGATTGAGATATCTCCAATCGAATCAAACATTACCTTTACTTTTTACCTCAAACCCTAATCTCTTCCAACCTCCATGCTGCTCGTCCGCTGATCTCCACGACCAGAGATGACGTCCTAAGGCTCGTTGGTCGACCTAGGGCACGCCGGCGACGTTAACACCCTGACGGGGTCCCTCCCGGGTGAGAGCTTCGACGGTCTTTGCTAGTTTGCTCGTAAACTAGTCGTTCTTCGCCACGTAAGTGCGTTGGTTATCTCTTTGCTGGTTTGCTCGTAAACCTTGCCATCCTCAACACGTAAGCTTGGTAGTTACCCTCACGAATGGTCGATTCCAGTGAAACTCTAGAAACCGGTCAGACCGGTTAAGCAAACTGGTCAGACCGGTTCGTGCGAACTTGCTGCTCTTCAGTTCGTTTCGAGTACTCTCGTGTGTTGACCGAGATTTGCGTCAACAGTCCGTTATCCTGGTAGAACTTGGTGATCTCGTTAGCGGCAAAGGATGGCTTCTTGGTCTTCTCATCAGGCGTTGCCAACATCGTCGCGATCAGACCACCCGTGCTCGTGCCCGCAATCACATCGAAGTAGTCTGCGATTCGGGCATTTGGCCCATCCAGCTCCTGTGGACAGAGATCATCTTCAAGTGACATCTTACCCGCCCAATATTATTTGATCCAAGGGTTCCAAAACTCATTAATAAATTAATTACAAAGATATATAGTTAGTGCATCACTTGGAGCTCCTTCTCAAGGGAGGCGATAACCACCGAAGGGATCAGGCCACGTATCCCGCCACCGTCGATGCTCAGCACCGTGATGCTCGGTGTCGCCGCCGTTGCTACCCTGGGCATACGTCTCTCTACTTAGGCGTACTGGTAACTCGGCATCACCATTGCTGCCCTGGGCCTGCCATCTGATAACCAAGCATATTACTACTATTGCTATCCATTCCTTCCTTCCTCTAGCCATGCCTGTGGGAAATTGGTGGCTGTCCAGAGCCGCTTGCTCACACGAATGTAACAAAAGTCACCAACCTATGGCAAAGATATTTGATATTTGGCAACATATCATTCATTGCAGCTTTTATAAGGTGTCTTCGTGTTTGTGTTAAATATTATTACCCTTAGTTTAAATACAATTGGTCACCTGGCCTCTTACCGAAACATCAAGCTCATTGGATGCCTGGATGGTCATCAGAAATGGATGCTATAAAATAGTTTGACTTCCTGTTGATGAAAAATATTAGCTCCCACTTGCATTTTATGACAAGCAACTTTGTCAAGCACCTTTGGTCATCACAAATGTGTTTTTCTAGAAAGTATGAACCCACCAGCCATGTACACTGGTGTACAAATGCACAAAGCCACGCTAATACAGACTTTGACGCTTAACGGAGGTCATAAACTAATTGAGCTACCTACAAACTACACAGTTTGTTGTTCATACGGGTTCAAAATGCAGCGGTGCATATTAAGTGTATTCACACCGGTGCAGTTGCTGACATAGTTTACCTGGCACATATGTTGACTTAATGTACCAATGTGTCACATGCATCAGTATGTTTAGTAAACGTAGAGATCCAATTTGCTACCGATATATTAGAGTTGGACCGACTTGTTTCTTAGGTTTATTATGTGGATGTAAATTTGGACCGATTAGATATGAATTTGAAAAGTTAGGGCATCTTAGAGAAGTTGAAATGCTCTCTGTAATCTTGTCCGTTGGTGTGGTGTAAAATCATGAGAGGAGGTAGTTTAAGCACTTCATCTACTATGCCCATCCCCCCAAATTAGTATAAATATATTGGCATGCATCGCTTGTGGCACCCATGGTTCTCATCGCACTGATATGCCTGCACCAGCGCCTGCTGCAATTTTAATTGGTCGATCGAGAGCAAAGAGTCCACGCCTTCATCCAAAGTGTAAGTTCTCATCCCTAATCGCCATTACTGTTGACAATTTAATAGCAGAACTATTTTTTTATTATTTGTGTTCTTTAATTTGATAAAGATTGATATGGCAGCGAACACATGGCCAATGGCGCCAATTGATGATTTTTTTGTTCGTCGCCATGTCCTCCGGCAACTTGGTTTGTGGGATGGCAATAGAGACTGTACTGTGGTGGCAATAGTTAGCTTGGTTCATTCCAAACGATCGAGCCAACTCATTTGGCTCATGAGTAAAAAACCACTCAATATTAATATTAAAATTCTATCTAATCTTAGTACTTGAAATATATGTATATGTGTCCATTTTTGTTCAAAGGCATTTCAGAATCTGTCCAAATTTTGTTGTCAAACTATGTTCACAATTCATCAAAACATTGTCAACAACACAAACACTCAAACAAAAGTAGGGTCAAATCTACAAGGGTATGTTTGTCTTTCTACGGTCTGATTTGACACCGTCAAGTGTCTTTAACGGAGTAGGAGTAAAATCTGACTTCGTTTGAAAATAACAAGGGTTAAATTCCTAGACCCAATAAAGAAGTGGTTAAATCACAATTGAGCCCGAAACCAGGGATACAAATATGCCAAAGCCCCTTATTGTTACGAATGTCTAGCACGAAGACATACATATTTTTAAAATGTACATCTATTGTATGTAATTCATTCATAACAATGCTCATTTAGTATTGATAGATCTGATGGATAGTATAATGGCTAATTTTTTAGGTTGCCTTGACAATATGCTAACCGGTACTAAATTGCACCAATAATTACAAATGTAGCGGCCTAAAGACACCAGGAGGAGTACCCTCATATGTATCTGCTAATAATGATGTATTCAGGGGTTTTGACACCTGCACAATAACAGACCCTCGTTCGCATCAGCTCCGTGTTGCCAGTTCCATCACTAGCACAAATGAGATTTTTACACCAACACGTATACAGTTCTCTGCAGTATAATTGAACATGGGAATGCTACATCACTACAAAAAAATAGGTATCCATGAAAAAATGATATGGTCATTTAAAGTTAAGAAAGTGTCATAGAAAGTGTCGTATGATGAAAATGCACTGTCACAAGAGGCGTCACATATCAACCGTCGCTAAATGTACCTTGTGACGATAATATCGTGCACTGTCACATAATGTGAGACCTTATGCAACGGTTCTGTAAGGCGTCACATATTCTTGACATTATATGACGCCTGTAAGTGTCACATAATTTAATTGAAAATGTCACAATAAGTGCTCTCGTACCCTTATTCAGCATGGTTTTTGTGACGATCTCACATCGTCATATATTGGTAAGCAGAATTATGACCGTTTGTGTTGTGTCATGTAATGTATGACTGTTAATTGTTAATTAACGCTGACATGATCACTGCTGTCAAATTAATACATTCATTCCAGGCACATATTTTCAATGACTCATCAGAAAGAACTCATCATCCACATACAATCCATAGCATATACATCCATAGATGATCCAAAGCATAATACATTACACATGGGTTTAAACATCACAGAACTACAAGTTCCCAGTTTCAACACACAACTACCAAGTTCCAGGTTTCATCACACACAGTTGCAACATACCAACTGATGAACACAAGTTTGCAAGCACAGAGGGCACATGTAGTTCCAATAACGACAAAGTTTGCTGTTGTAGCAATGCAGCAAAAGACTAGGCATCATCAACTCAATCAGTTGGACCTACCTGCCCCATCTTTCTGTAGATTCAGCACAGCTCGTAGTAGTACATTAGTCTCTTCAAACTTGGACTGCATCCCCTTCATATCTTGTTGGGTCTGGCATAGCAAATTTTGGTTTTCTTCAAGTGCAAATTGTTGAGCCTGAAGTTGTGCTTCCAATTGCTCCTGCTTCCTAGCAACTACCTCTCTTTCTGCTTGGATTGTGGCCTCAGACTCAGAACGCAGTCGCGCTTCCGTGGCTGTATTAGACCTGGCAGGCTTGGATTGTGGAGTCACACCGATGTTTGGAAGGAAGGTTGATGTAGGACTAATCTGGCTAAGACTGTCAGCAACAATCTGAGTGGGAGACTTATGTGCTTCACCTTCTTCTGGTTCTCTTTCCTTCTCTGCAACCATATCCTCCTACACAGAATAATTCCACTTATAAGCTTCATTCAAGTACCAATCTGCAAATGACTTTACTAAATGACATGATTCAAAGTATTGAGCTTACATATATCTGATTTGCAAGCTCAGTATGACCATTTCGTGGACTAGTCATACATTCCCCAAAAAATTCAACAGCATCCGGTTCCCTGTTGTTGTACTTAGCCCTCTGCAGCATTCATATAATTTGGATCTCAGTTTTTTCAGCTAAGGTAATGACACACGTACAATTATAAAGGGGATACACAGGAACTGTTAGTTCTCATACCAGGCTGTATCGGTGGGCAATATAGGACCTAGCTCCAGTCTTTTGCTGAAGCCGAACTTGACCGCGGTTAAATTTATTCTTAGCACAATGCTCCTGGAACAAAAATGCAGTATAGGGGGTTACATACAGATATATAGTTTATATTAGTGTTCTCATTAAAGATGAACAACTCTATAGGTAATCACTCCTAGAAAATTTCTTATCATTTTCACTTTGCAACGCAATAGCTCTAAACTCTAGTGCTTCTGTGTAGTAAATAGGTTTCTGAAGCAATGACTTATCTATCTTAGCACTCTAACCTTCTTCAAAAAAGCATATGCAGATATTAATCCCGACTATCAGATGATAATAGGAGGCAAATGCTAAAGTAACAGCCACTCTAAGTTATAAGATAGCAGACATTCTAAAGTAGTTTATTACAACATGTCTTTGCCATGTTCTACTAACTTGTAGCCATTAATTATTCTACAAATCTAGGTAATGCAAGCATGTTAGATAGGATTCAAAGAAAAATAGAAGGATAATGCAATCATGATGGACCTGAACTTTGGGATCACACCAATAGTCAACTAGCTTTTCCCATTGTTCTGCCTGCATATTAGGTGGACGTTCTTTGGCCAACAACTGTTCTCTTGTAAGTTCATCATCGAAGTACTTCCTTTTCAGGAGATACCTTTGCTGCTTTACTCCCTTCTTAATGATATCAGTGCATGCCCCTTTGCTTGGGCCATCATTCCTGACATCCACATCGAACCTTGACTGGAAAAAAAAAGAATTAATGCTAACAATTATTGAAAAAGGAAACTTGTATATAATGTAAATGTTAGGGACAATGAAAAAGTTATCTCACCACTACTTTCCTGAGAACTTTTGCTACTTCTTCCTGTCCCTCCCTATCTTTGTATTGTTTCCAAGATGTGTAGATAGACAGGTTATCTCTAAGGGCAACACCACACTCTGATGCCAGTTTAGCAGCTTGAACAGGGACATCAGGTCTCAGCTTCCCTTCAGCCACCTGGATAGGCATCTTGTTTCCTCGTTTAAGCATGCTCTCTAAGCCATGACCCATGGTTTTCTTCCGGACATTCCTTGGCTCTCCACTTGTTTGATGCTGTGAACAATTAGCACCATCCAAGTGGTTAGTCACTTCATTGATTTCATTGCTTTGCCTAGAGCCCTGTCCTCCTGGCGAGTGGCCCACAGGAATTGATTGTGTCCCACCAATTGTGGGAGGCTATTGAAACAAGCGTGTAGTGGACCTTGTTAACGTGGCAGGGCTTGTAGGATTAGGCTGCTGAGGTAAGCTAGCATTGGACCTTGTTAACCTGGCAGGACTTGTGGGAGTAGGCGTTGTGTTCGTACTATTTGCGGGAGTAGGCATTGTGTTTGTAGTCTCTCTGGTGCGGTTTGTTGTAGGGCTGCTACCTGTAGTGGGTATGGTCTTTGTGTTCTGGCTAGCTGGCACATGGTTGGTAGTGGACAAGGCTGCTCGTGGCCTTGGTTGCTTTCTGCCTTTAGTGCCAGCAGTTTTTGCAAGAGCAGTAATTATAGCTGCAGTGGCTCGGGTATATCTGGGTGGGGTTTGCAGCTTGGAAGCAGTTGCCCTAGTCACTCTTTGTGGGCTAGCCGACATAGGGGCCACCTTTTCATTCTTGTTTGCATGGCTAGATCCTGGAGGCATTGGCCTTACCTAGCAAGAGAAACAAGCATCTTGTAAATTAAATGCAATTGTACATGTGTGGCAGCAGTTCAACAAGTAATTAAAATAATTGTGAATTATGTAGGTATAAAATAAAGGGTTCCCTAGAATAAATATAGCGACAGGTTAACTTGTTAAGTGGCCTACTAATACATCTCACCTCAGCATTGAGGTCTTCATCACAATCATGATCATCAACACTGTCAGAGCGGTTATCAAGGTCAGAGTTTGGATCATAGTCATTGTCAGATTCTGGTTTTTCCAAGTCTAATGGCTTCCCTTTGCACGCTTCCACTTTTGATAACACAGAATTAACGGTGCGAGCTAAAACAGGAATACCCAAGGACGCAAAAACATCTTGAATACTCTGTACGTTCGCATCTCTGTCCTGCTCATACTTGGCCTTAGGCATTTCTTTTAATACTACTATGAGGGAATGCAGAGAGAAATGGAACTCGATTCAGTTTCAGTAACAATGAAGTTCAAAAAGAAAGACATCCCGTACTGCAAGAGAGGTGAATTTGAACCGAGAAGTTTGACTTACTTCAGTTGTTGTTGGATCTGATGAACTTCGGAGAAGGCCGCGAAACCCTGGCTGTCACCGGTGCGGGGGTTAGCGACCTCGAGTGGCAGGGGTTGACAGTGGGCTGTTCAGGCGAGGGGATCCGAGGCGATGGTGGGCTAGGGTCGACGGTGGGTGGCGGATCTATGGTGAGGCGACGGAAGAGGAGGCCATGGTGATTGTCCCTACTGACCGTGGTCGACGGCGGCAAGTTCGGATGGGCTTCCAGAGACTGGAGGCTGGTAGTGCTAGGCTCGACGACGAGCGGCGGATCTACGGTGAGGCAAGTTGCGGTGGTAGGGTTGAGTGGAGGGAGGAGGAGGCCATGGGAGCTGCAGTGATTTTTCCCCTTTGGCCGACCAGACATTTAGATAAGGCAGGCCACGGACGCGAGGGAAATTTTCCCTTCTAGAGCGGGAGGCGTGGTGGGTCCCATGTGTCGGTGAGGGAATCGACGCGGGTGAGCGGGAGGAGCAGTGCCAATTTTGGTCTAGCGCGCGGTGGGTCCCATGTGTCGGTGACAGGCAAAGCGCGGGAGAGCGGGAGATGCAGGTGCCAATTTTTGGTCTGTTTCGTGGTGGGTCCACCATGTCGGTGATAGTATTAGTAGAAGCAGGAATTCAAATAGTTTTTTGGGACAATATACGATTTCAGATGTAAATAGTGTCAGAAATAAAGTTGTACAACTCGTCAAGATCTACAACTTTGATATTGTCCATTTTTCATGTGACCTTGTTTGGATAGTTCAAATTTTGAATTTAAAAATGTTAAAACTTTAAATAAAAGTTTGGGGTACTATGTAATTTCAAATGAAAAACTCATGAATACAAATATTGTATAACTCGTCCAGATCTACAACTTTTATTTTGGTCATTAGTTCATTTGACAAAGTGATGGTAAAAGTGTTCACAAATTTTACCTTGATCTCACATGAATCTCTCTTACCATTTATGAAACCATAAGCTCCCAAGATAAAATTTGTGAATACTCTTACCATGACTTTGTCAAATGAACTAATGACCAAAATAAAAGTTGTAGATCTCGACGAGTTGTACAACATTTGTATTCATGAGTTTTTCATTTGAAATTACATAGTACCCCAAACTTTTATTTAAAGTTTTAACATTTTTAAATTCAAAATTTGAACTGTCCAAACAAAGTCATATAAAAAAATGGCCAATATCAAAGTTGTAGATATCGACGAGTTGTACAACTTTGTTTCTGACACTATTTGCATCTGAAATGATTTCGAGTTTCATAATCTAGTTTCAAATAGAAAGAGTGGCTAAATAGCCTTAGGGCCCACATGTCATCCTAACGTTGGACCCACATGGCATTCACGTTAGAGATAAGCCTGCTATGGTTAACAAGCAGAGTCCGCAACAGAGCCTCGGCGGTGTAGCCGGCTACATCTCGACCATGGGAGCTCGACCACTTGGAGCTAGCCTCACCGGGAACCCCACCTGCAGCTTCGCCGGCGACCCCACTGCTCGGCCGCATCTCAGCCACCTCTGCAGACCTGCACATGCCACCTGAGCAGCCTCGCCGGCAGCGCACGCCACCTGAGCAACCTCGTCGGTGGCGCCCGCCACCTGAGCTGCCTCGCCGGCCGCGCACGCCACCTGAGCTGCCTCGCCGGCCGCGCACTCCACCTGAGCAGCCTCGCCGGCGGCGCACGCCACCTCTGCAGATCTGCAGCGTCTGACTGGCTTGAGGCCAAATCTTGACACCATGGCTTGAGGCCCAATCTGGACATCCTGATAAGCAAGGTTAGCTGAGGCTGCATATAGTTCTTCCCCTTTCTTTGCATTTTGATTTGTCAGAGCCAACATTTGCCCCTACATTTGACAGGGACACGATGGATAGAAGTTGGATTTATAATAGTTTGCCATTTAGTGGTCCCTATGTGGAAGATGTTGAACAATTCATGGGATTTGTCAGAAGTCAATTTAGTGCAGATGAGGAAATCAAGTGCCCATGTCATCGATGCTTGAATCAGATACGACAAAGTCAAGGTGTCGTAGAGGATCACATCCATGTCAACGGGTTCTGTAGATCCTACACACGTTGGATTGACCCTGGAGAGGAAGATACTGATGATGAAGCTGATGGCATTGCCCCTGTCGCTGCTGAGGCTATGCCATGGGATGGAAATGACCATGCACCAGTTCATGATGAACAACTTGAAGAAGAACCAGAAGATAGCGCAAGGGGAGTTCAAGGCTTGATTCAAGATCTGTACACTGCAGCAAGCCATGGCATCAGTGGTAACTTCTATCAACAACTCATGGAAGAGGCAAAACGTGAACTTTATCCAGGTTCGACTGAAGAGTCTAGGTTGACTTTCATAATCAAGATGTTGCATATAAAGGTGTATAATCGGATAACAAATTCTGGGTTCAATGCAATACTTGGATTGCTATCGACATCGTTCCCCAATGTAACTGGCCTCCCTAAGTCCTTTAACGAGACTAAAGCTCTACTTCGGAAGCTTGGTTTTGGTTATGTTTCTATTCATGTTTGCAAATATGATTGTGCCTTATTTTGGGGGGAACATGCAAAAGTTGATCATTGTCCAGTATGTGGTGAGACAAGATGGAAAGTCAATCAGGTTGGTAGGAAGAAAGTTCCCCATAAGGTGCTGCGTTACTTCCCAATAATACCACGCCTTCAAAGGCTTTTTATCTCAAAGCAGCGGACGGAAATGGCAAGATGGCACAAGGACAAGAGGCTCGTAGTTGAAAATGAAATGAGACATCCTGCTGATGGAGAAGCTTGGAAAGATTTTGATGATACTTACAAGACTTTTGCTGACGATGCCCGCAGTTTGAGGTTAGCCATTGCTACTGATGGATTTAACCCTTTCGGTCAGATGACTAATTCGTATAGCATCTGGCCAGTGATCGTGGTTCCTTACAATTTTCCAACATGGATGTGTATGGACCAATCAAATTATATGCTTTCTTTGATTATTCCCGGCAAGAAATCACCAGGAAAAGATTTCCATGTTTTTATGCAACCTTTGATGGCAGACATGCTTAAACTTTGGGAGGGTGTCTCTACTTATGATGCATATGAAGGTCAAGATTTCCAACTGCGTGCAGCAATTCTGCGGGGAATCCATGACTATCCTGCACTAGGCACCATGTCAGGCAGAAGCACTGGGGGTTACTTCGCATGTGTGCACTCTGATGAGAATCCATGCTCTGAGTGTCTGAGAAATAAAATTGGGTTCATAGGCCATAGACGTTTCCTCCCGAGTGACCATCCATGGAGGAAAAAAACATCATTCAATGGCCACCATGAGAATAGAGAGCAGCCAAGGAAGTTCACAACAGATGAGGTTATGGCAAGGGTGGATGCAGCATCCTATGTTCCAGGAAAACATCCTGAAAAGACAACCACAAGGAAACGACGACGACAAGGAGAACCGGTATGGCATGTGAAGGCTAGCTTGTATGATTTGCCATACTGGTCCAAAATGAAGCTGCAATACAACTTAGATGTTATGCACATAGAGAAAAACATTTGCGAAAGCATTCTAGCAACTCTACTATCTAATCACAATAAGTCAAAGGACACGGTCGCTGCTAGACTAGATTTGGAAGACAGAGGTATAAGAAAAGAGCTTCATCTAGTGCAAGATGGTGATTCCTTCACAAAGCCAAGGGCTTGTTATGTTCTATAACCAGAAAAAAAGAAGAAGTTCTTGGAGTTTCTTAGAAATGTTAAATTTCCAGATGGCTATGCCTCTAACATATCAAGATGTGTCAATATGGAGGCAAAAACATTGAATGGGCTGAAAACACATGACTGCCATATACTGTTGCAGAGAATTTTACCAGCTGCCCTTTGAGGGTTGGTGAGCAAAGATGTATACGAAACAATTGCTGAATTGGGTAGGTTTTTCAGAGAACTGTGTTCCAAGACTCTAAAGGTTGATAAACTACATCAGATGAAGGAGGATATTGTCATTATCCTTTGTAAACTAGAGAAAATTTATCCTCCTGTGTTCTTCGATGTTATGGTTCCACCTAGTAGTACACTTACCTAATGAGGCATTGCTTCGGGGTCCAGTTCAGTATGGTTGGATGTATCCCATAGAGCGAAGATTGGGCACCTTTAAGCGTTTCATCCGCAATAGAGCAAGACCTGAAGGATCTGTTGCAGAGGCATACACTACATATGAGTGTCTAACCCAATGCTCAACATATTTCAGTGACATTATTACTAGGTTCACAAGACCTGAGAGAAACTTAGATGGAGGACAGAACATCTTACCCAATGATTCTTCCATTTTTGCACATAGTATTAATCTGTTGGGTGCTTCTACACTTCATAATCAAGATAATGACTATGACTCCATGGCTTGGTTTGTTCTAAATAATTGCCAAGAGGTTGATGAGTATAAAGAGTAAGTAAATTATGCCATTTCATTTCTGTCAGCCTTATTTTAGAGCAGAAATCCTCTTTGCAGCCTTATTTACTATTAATAATTGAAGTAAACTAACCACCTTCTTTGCAGCATGTATAGGGCACAGTTGGAACAGCAACAGGCCAACAATATTGAGAAAATGATGTCAACACAATTTCCAACATGGTTTGAGAAACATGTATGCTCATCTTGTTTCCTTCAGCTTACCTTTTCATTCTTGTTTCCTGCAGCTTACCTATTTGTTATTGTTTCCTGTAGCTTACCAGTCTAAAAAATGAAGGCACAAGTGTTGATGAAGACCTGTACTCACTCGCATGTCGACCTGATAGGCGTGTGCGTTCATACTCAGCGTGTATAATTAATGGGTTACGGTACCACACAATGGCTCGTGAGGAACAAAGGAAAACACAGAACTGTACCATTAAGACTTTAGGTGAGCACAAAGGTCATATTATTGATTACTATGGGAAAGTGAAAGAAATTATTGAGTTGAATTACACTGAAAACAGCAGAGGACCTAGATCTGTTATCTTATTGCGGTGTGAATGGTACAATCTTGAGGGAAAGACATACCAAATGAAAGATGATGGTTACTTCAAAAGCACTAACATTGAAGGTCGATGGTATAAGGATGATCCATTCATTCTAGCCACAGATGCATCACATGTATTTTTCTTGGAAGATACCAAGTTGGGTGATAGTTGGCGAGTTGTACAAGATTTTGGCCACCGACATATATATGATGTTGAAGGGGCCGCCCAAAATCAAGAAATCCATGAACAAGTACGGATGAGATCTCAGGAGGCATACCAAGAGGAAACTACTTCGCCGGAAAATTGTGCTATCCAAGACATTGGACCTGATACGGATTTGTTGCAACATAATCAACCAGGAAGCCCTGTTAGTGCACACCTTCTTCAGAGCATCCGTGCAAATCAAGGAACACCTGAACGTGGAGAAACATGGAGTGAAGATGAAGATGATACCTTCCTCGAGTACCATAGTCCTGACGAAGCGAGTATATCAGAAGATGACAGTGATGATGACTGACCTTGTACTTGATTCATGCTACTGAATTTGTATCTGAATGTTGAGCTTGCTAGAGGTTTTAGTGAACCAAGACCTCGTATCTCAAATTTGAGAACCTTTGTATCTGAATTTGCATATGTAATTTGTATGCCTTGCTGCATTTGTATCAAGACCTTTGTATCTGAAATTTGTGTCTGAATTTATGCCTGAACCTTTGTATGTGAATTTATGTCTGAAATTCTCAGCCATTACCTTGTATGCAATGGTTCTGTTAAAATGAAATTCTGTTGTATGGAATGGCTATGTTACATGCTACCAAAATTTTAATGGATACATTTTTCTAGCAATCATTTCATGTTTAGGTTATATGCTATCAAAATTTTAATTGACATATTCTGCTACCAAGGATTTCATGGAATGTACATAGTTTCTCACAAAATGCATTGGCTGCAAGTAACATACATTCTGTCAAATTTTCATCCAATGTTTTTTGTTGACAACAATTTTCATCCAATATTGGCACATAATGTTTCACACTTGAATAAACTGCATTGCTTGAAAAAAGAACTAGATTGCATTGATTGACCATCAACTACATTGTTTTGCTTGAAAAAACATCAGATTGATCATACGTTACAAAAGCCTAGACAATTGCACTGGATTGCATATAATTCATACTACACTTCATAACCTACCAAGACTAAGATACATTAGGTGGTGAATTTCACCTACCTTTCTGGTTTCCAACATTCATCACCACGCAGCCAAGACAAAATGCTAAAAGAATCACCAAAATGTTGAACTTCCACGTCAGATTGTCCAACTTGGCCTCAATCTTCACTTCAGCAGCCTGCATATGCATGACCATTCTCCCAGATGATGCATCTTCTACCTCTTTAGCTTCATCACCAATGTCCACTGCCAGGGGGAATTTTTGGATTGCAACAATGCCAAGCTCCTCCAGCTTATCCAAATACGACCTTTGGAATTTGTAGAACCCACAAAGCTTAGGAAACTGCAACAATAACAGAACAATTGCATTCAACTTGGTTGGATACATAGGGTTGCAGAAATTCTCAACTCAATTCAAACTAAGTGGATGCTCACCGAGTTTCGTGGGCATTTGAAGAACACACGCAAGTAGTTGTCGGTCGTCTCCTTCCCTGCCCGCCTCTCTACCACCGTCGCGCGACCACAATCAGGGCAGGGGATCAAGGGGAGCCCTGTTTCCTTACCAAGCGGATACGGCACCACATCCCACCTCGACCTGCTTGGCTCCAGATGGCGCTCAACCTGCCTCCCACCATGGATGGACGCTCCAGTAGGCCGCGATTGACTATCTGAGCTTCCCCACTTGGACATGGCGTCGTCTTCGCCGACCGACGCTCGCCAAGAGCCCACCCGCCCAAGGAGATCTGCTGCCCGCGTTGCACCAGGCTACCCGCCAAGCTTCGCCTGCCCGCCGCACTCAGTCCATCCCCCCGCCGGCTGCTGCGCTCCGGTCGCCCAGATCGACACCGCCGGCGGCAGCTATGGAGTGGGGGATTTTGGGGAATAAATGAATAGGTCAACGGCGCAAGGGGTCATGGTGGGTCCATATGGCCTGGTAGATATATTCCCACTAAGGGTCGTCATATTTGCAAAAAACATTCAGTGATGCTCCATTGTCGTCACATTAGGACAACTCTTGCCGTCACAAATTAACAACCGTCAGTCAGATACCTGACAGCCATATTTTATGACGGTATTGGGTACCTATATGTGACGAACAAAAAACTATCGTCATATATAGTTTAGAGCGTCCTAACTTTATGACCCTTCCTATCATGGCATCATATTATGACACATTGTATGACGATATTCCTCCCCATCATGAGCATTTTCGTCATAGAAGGTTGGTTTTCTTGCAGTGCATACAACTTTATCTTTACTAGCAAATATACCTGTGTGTTGCACCAACCACACGCTGCCAGGTCATGGCTCGCAACATGTTGGTGCATCCGACCACTCAAGTTCTGACTCTAAACCTTATCTCCCCAAGCTTGTTTCTCGGCCTAGTTCCACCGCCTGCTACATACCTTTGCTTCCCTGTCCTCTGCACTTCACGCTCAAGCTCCAAGCTATATGTTCCATCTGTTCAGCTAGCGTCACGGACCCCCCCCCCCCCCCCCACCACCATCGTGCTTTACCGCCTACTGCTTAGCTCTGGGTGAAGGAAGTGGAGCGGAGTGCTACCAGGCATATCTGAGGTTCCTCTGCACTATCGTGTGTGGTGGTAGAGTTCTCCATGTCTCGCTAGGTACAAGCATAGTCGACTTGTCAGCGCTTGGTTAATTGTCATCAACAGCATATGAAGATTGGCAGTGCGTGTGGAACGGTGAGAGAAGACAAAGGGATGTGGGTCAATTCCATAAAATTCTAGGTTTTATTTTTGCAAAAGTTGCAATGGATAAGAAAATACCGTGGATTAGAGAAAATATTAGGGTTTTTTCTATAAATTTATGACGTGTTGCTGAATCAATCCTCCTTAATTTATTGTTATTAGATAAAGATAGAGATTTCTTACAAATCCGATGTTGTGACGACAGGGCCGGTGGCGTGTCATGCTGCTGCACCACCCAATCACGTATATTAATGACCTTGAGCAATGACTAACTGCTCACCACTCAACCTCAACGTAGTGACATCACGCAATGGAAGATACTTAATTATATGGTTTTTTAATTGAGTGATTGATAAATCTTGGACTTAATTGTTTATAACTAAACATATGATAAATCATGGAAATATGAAGTGACGATGGTGACCTCGTCCAATGAATGGGTAACCTCAAATAAACGTTCTCTCCCATGATTGTCTATTCTGTCTCTAGGTCCAGATTTGACGGTGCAATTCCAAATTAAAAAATTACAGGTGCATGTTTACAGATCGATTGTTGCCACCAATGGCATATAATATAATGACCTCAAGCGAGCTTACACGCTGGCTCGACGTAGTGACATCTGTCGCCAGAATGGAATGTAGTGGTTTATTTACTTTTACCAATTGTATATATCTAAACCGCTGGCTCTTTTGTTGATGAGAAGCTCAGTTTGTACCACTTCTGCTACCAAATGAATAGAAAAGCAACAAAGAGTTTCCAACAAACCACTGAAGAATTAGTTTATAGAGGCAGTTGAAAATATATTTATAGAGGTGACTTCAGGATCTGCCTCAGTTTCTTGCGGCTAAAGTCGCACCAAAAATATTAATTTTAACCGTCCATAGAAATAAGGGCCTTTTCTAGGGGTGGTTGACCCGTAGTCCGCGCGTAGGGCATGTTTGGATTCTTAAGTGGTAAAGCAAAAGTACTAAAAACAACTAATAAAGTTTAGTACCTCTGTTTGGATCCAGCTACTAAAAGTGAC
The DNA here is from genome assembly GCA_033239725.1 of Echinochloa phyllopogon. Lineage (NCBI taxonomy): Eukaryota > Viridiplantae > Streptophyta > Magnoliopsida > Poales > Poaceae > Echinochloa > Echinochloa phyllopogon. Next base: position 31,145,646 of record BTCW01000008.1, on the reverse strand, counting down.
TAAAGTGGCATTAATGTTGTACAGAAAAACAAAGTGTAAAATACACCCGCCATACGACAACTTATATGGTTGTATCACTTTGGATCCGCCACTGATCGGAACGGAGTGAACCTTGATGGTGGAGATCAGCAGAGAGACCAATTTGGCCAAGAACCAATGTTTGGAATCCTTGTCGCGGCAGTACAGCCTGGATGCGGAGGTAGTTGCTTTCGGATTTTTGACTCTGGAAGAGAAAGGCAAGTACAGGTCGACCATGGAGTCAATTGATGAGTGGGCTGGATTTTCTGCAGAAATCGAAGGTCCATTGATGGACGCCCCACCCAGCGGTGTACTTCTTGTTGGAAGGACCTGGTCCTGATGGAGATAACGATGGATTTCCATACAGTATCTCCTTTTTTTTTTAAACGAACCAGGCAGGAGAGCTGCTGATTATATTAAAAAGAAGATGAAGTCCAGACTGGACAATACAATAAAAAGAAAAAAACTACAAAGTATAACTCAACGCAGGGCGGTCGGATTGGGACGTCGACGCGAACCTCTATCCGGTCCGATTGGGACATCGACACGGAACTCAACTCAACTCCATCCCGACAAACGCAACACCCACCAACAAACATGACACCACAGCTTCCGCCCACGTTCCGCACCCTTGCAATTATCGAACCTCCGACGCCAGTAAAGAAACCATGGGAGTAGACACCACCACACCAAGAAGGCCACCGCTATGCAGGACCCTTCGCCGTAGTGCTGCTGCAACAAAGCAAACCATCCGACGGAATGAAAAACATCGAGTCTGAGCAAACACAACGCGCGGGGGCCTCACCACATCCGCCACCAACTCCAGTCTCCGAACTCGTTTCTTGTGTGGCCGTCAAGATAGCTAGCATGGCTGCCCCACCACCAAAGAACCTCACCAAAACAATCAAACCGTCGATGTGGCTCAACATCACCACGTTGCTTAACGCCGCACGAAGCTGCTATCTTCAAATCAATAAACCAAGGTTGTCCCTGTGCCATCTTCCAACGTTGTACCACACCGGGTAGGTTCAGCCATGCCGAACAAAACCGCCGCGATCCACTACAGGCCAAGTCGTTTCCCATTGCCGTTGCCGCAAGCGCCGTCTTCCGACGCAGTCCCACACCGCACTAACGATTGCTAGGCAATGTGAGCCGCCGTGGTCCGCTGCGAGCAGTCGAACGGCAACCAAGCGACGACCCTTGGCCGCCAACAAGAAAATAGACGCCTCGACGGGAGGGGACCAACACCCTTCTGCAAGCCACACGACACCGGTCGGGGTCGCCAACTAAAGTGAACCGCTCGTGCTACCAACCGCCGGGATCTCTAGAGTCGACGCCTCCAAGGAGGGAATGACGCCAATGTCGCCACCGTCGCTCGTCCAGAAGCTGGACAGGGTTTTCACCCAGAGACCTTGTGCAGCGGGATTGTAGCTCCACGATGATGCCCTCAAGAGGGAAAGCGACGTCCAAGGACGCCGCCGCCATCCGCCAGCATGAAGCTAGCAAGGGCTTTCGCCCAGACCATCCAACCCGCCGTGCACGCGCGCGGTGTAGCAAGATCGGCATCACCACCGCAACCACCCCACCCGAGTGACGCCTCCGCCTCAACCCCGCATGTTGTGCCGCATCTCCTCTCCTGCTCCGTGCCGCCGCACCTTCCGCTGCTCGCCGTCCGCAGCTGACCTCACCGCCGGGTCTCCCCCGACCGCCTCAGCTCCGGTCGAGGGAGCCCAGATTGCCCTTGCCTCCGCCCCAGCCTCGGGGCCTCACCGCTGCTCGCGCCCGCAGCCTCACAACGGCGGCCGCCGCGCATCCTTGTGTCGCCGGCAGCAGCGCCCGCGCCAACCGTCATGGCCCGGCCACCCGCTGCCTCGCCGTCCGTCCCCCGGTAGGCGCACCCCGGCCTCCGGCTGCAGAGACAGCTCCGCGCCGTCCGCGCCAGCTCACCGCGAAGCCGGCCAGCCACCTGCCTCGCCGCCGCGCCCCTTGCCACCGGGCACATGGCGAGCCGCCGTCCCCCGCTGCCGAGGAGCACCATGCGTGTGGGGACTCGCCGGATCCGACCATGGGCCGCGCAGATCCAGCCAGGGGCCGCGCAAATCCGGCCGTGGAGCACCAAAATCTGAGCTCGCCGAAGACGAACCGCCGCTGCCGAGACTCTTCTCCGCGCCACAGGAGGACGAGCTTGGAGGTAGAAGGCCCCGCCGCCGCCTTCCTCACGGCTGCGTGGGCTTCCAGCAGCTCGCTCCGGCGGCGGCGAGGTAGTGGGTAGGGAGGAGGAGGGCTGCGGCGGCCGGGTCGGGGAGCCCCTCGTGCCGCCTAACGAGACGACGCGGGGGCTGACACAGGAAAAGATTATTTTGTTATACAGTATCTCCTTGGCCACCTTCATTATGGTAGCCATGGTGGGATTGTTGGCGCCCAACAGAAGCCAACCCGGAGCTCGTCATCTTGGTATTTGGCCTTGAAATAGTGCGCTGGGACGGAAGTAGGTCGGCGCGGCCGACACGCTCATGCAGATGTCCGACAGCTTATGCTTTCTCTCATGCTTTTGCTTTTGCGGCTTTCTCCCCTGATGAGGGTCGTATGAGGAGAAGGTGATGACAGTTGTTTGGCTTTTAACATTGAACGCGGGCACCACGATTGTGGTGAGGGTACTGGGTACCGTCAAGCTTGAGCTTTGCCAGTTACACCCGTGATCGATCATTCCGTGCAGGGACCTGCCGTCATACCTGGCCCTCCCTACACAAACGTTTCAACAATTCTCGCTGGGTCCTGTCAACTGAGAGAATCATTAGAACCGTGTTTATCGGGCAGGCGAACCGAGTGTGTAATGAAATTGGCCCTAGGCCATTGTTTGTAATTTCGGTAATTGAGTGACAATATGGACATTGAGACTATTGTGTTTTTTTCTAAATGTATATGTAATTTGTACGTATTATAGGTCTCAATTATTGATTCCAAAGCCATCCAAATGATTGTAAGAAAAAAAAAGATCAATTGGAAGAAAGACATGGGAATAGACAAAGACATGAAGTTTCTTCACCAACCTAATTAGCCAAACCATTCGAAAGAAAGAAAAGCTCACTGGATCAATCGGTGTTAACATGACTTAGTTTGAGCTGCGGAACAATATCACCGAATCTAAGGGCAAAGATAAACAATTATGAGTAGATTAGGTACGGACTTGCAGGAACAAAGGCATTTGTATTAGGATGGCATCAGCAAAAGGTGCTGGATGATGTTACTCTAAAAAAGAAAGTGCAAGTGGAGCCAATATTTTTGCTCAACTTGTAGACATCTCTATTTAAGAATTCTGTTATGGTACCCACAAACTATTTACTTAGGCCCTGTATGGATCCATCCAGTTAATTCATTAGCTGATTAGCTGGAATTAGTTGGGTTGGACAAACTAATCGGATAGTTGTTATTCAGCTAATAAAATGGACATTAGCTGAGAATTAGCTAGTCCTGTTTGAATCCACCACAGCTAAAATTAGCTAGCTAGCTATTAGCTAGTGGATCCAAACAGGGCCTTAATTAGACCATCCATTTCCGCTGATCCAATTGTCCTTAAACCGTAATTATTAAGACATACACACGTGTTATAAATAGTTGCCATGAAGGATATTGCAACTATATTGTGTCTTTGCAAGCTTAGTGTAACCTGTGTTGCTACAGTTATATTTATGGAGTACGGAGTATGTTATAGGGTTATTAAGTGGTATCAAATTTGTTAATATGTGGCTCTGCTAATTTATTGTTTAACAACAGTGACTGTCAATTGCATGGGTAATTCTATTTTTTTGTTAAATAGAGTACATTAGTGTAATGCAGAATTTTATTATGACAAGCCTGAGAACACTCAAGCACAAACACTACATGCATTAATTTCCACACAAACATCCACATGGGCACTCCTTAGAGCACATCTAAACAAGATTGGAGGTCTACCCTTTTCCTTAGTGCCAACACGTGGGTGCTTTAAAACTAGAATGCAAATCAACAAACTAAAGCTGTTTTACACCATGATATTGTGGGACATCGCTTCCAGCAGCGGCATCGATGTTACCCCTGGGACCTGGAAAGAGATGTTGTTCATGGTCGCCACGATGATGGACTCAATGCTGGCACTCCTCTTGCAGGACTGGCCTCGCCTGCAGATGGAGCCAATGGAGAGTGTGATGAACAGACGCTCATCAACGTGCACTGGCACTTGCGGCAGCGGCACTCCTGAGCGGCGCAAGCTGGTCAGGTTGCCATGGAAGTAGAAGGAGGGCACCATGTCGTGCAGGTCAGGCATCTCAGGCGCCATAGGTGCATCATCTTCGTGGCTTGAGCTATGATCCACAACAACATTATTGATAGCCTTGTACTGCACCATGCCTCTCGTGATAACCTTTGGGAATGGAGGGTTCACTATTGTTGGCTGGTTAGCCAGGGCAACCATGTAGTACCTCCCTGGTGGCGCATCGGCGACCAGCAGTGCGTCCACTGTCTCACCGGGAGCGATCGCGATGACATCGGTTGTGTAGGGGTTGACATAGTTCAATAGGATTTTAGACTTTTTTTCCCATGTTCTGTGCAGGATCTGATTATTATTCAAATCGACTGGGAAACTGCCTTTGTGGAGGCGGCCAAATACCGAATTATCATTCACCAACCTATAATGATGGGTTTCTCCTTAAGAGGCTTTAGAAATGGATACGAGCCAGCCCCATCTCTTGGTCTTATGATTAAGGCACCATGCAGAGTTGCCCGGAGGCAGGAGATGTGAGCATGCCACCACAGTGTGCCTTCCTGCCCAGCCACATTGAAGCGGTAGGTGAAGTTGTGGCCTGGCTTGATGGGGCACTGCGTGATCATTGGCACCCCATCCGCCCAACAATTCAGCATTTGCCGCACTCCATGCCTGCATCAGAAAACAAATTCTTAAGTCTTCTTATTATTTTTACAATCACGAGCAACTTATTTTTCAGTCACTATCCTAAGCTCTTGATAATTTCAAGTGCTTCCCACTTCACAGTGCCGACGAAATCAACGTTTGTTTGGTGAAGACTGTGTATGTTTCGTTGGGAAAGAGGAATCAATTGATCCAGAAATTGAATAGGTACAAATGCAGAATCGATTACCAATGGATTGTTATATTGTAGGGTGACTTGTTGACGACGTGAACAGCCACCGAGTCGCCCTCCGTGACCTCTATCGTGGGCCCCGGGAGCTGCCCATTCACCAGAGTGACCAGCGTCTCGTTACAAGTGCGTCATGTTCACTTGGCTCACCTGTATATTACGCTTTCAAACAAATCAAGCCTGGATGCTGATAGACTAAATGTATGTATATTACGAAACGATGAGGAAAGGACAAACAATTAATGGAGATCAAATTAAGCCAATGAAGAGTGTCATGCTTATTACAACGAAGGTGTGCTCGACAATGGCCACGGCTGCCGGCATGGCGATGGCCGGTAGGAGGAAGAAGATGACGGCGGTGGCAGTGGCAATGGCCACTGCAGAGAGGCTCCGGCTCTTCATAGTTTGACTTATCTTGGTTTGTACGTCTGCAATACACTTCTATGCAGCCCCATATATTAGGATCTTGGCAGATATATGGCTTTATCGTTTGTTGTATGTGGGTACCTTGCTGGATTCACGATGGAAGAGATGGAAAAGTGCTTTGCTCAATTTGGCAGGTTAGGGTCTTTCCGTTAATAGCATTTTATAAAAGAAAGCTAGGCATATCTTGTCCGTTCAATTGTGTCGGTGGCACATTTGATACTTCTAGGAGCAAATTATATTTTGTTGATCTGATTATAATTACTTGAACAGGAAATCAACATATGCTTGAATAATGCCATATTAATCAACGGAGGCTATATGAAGATCCCAGAAGACCAGATTGGGACTCGGTGATCTCTGTAGCGTTTGTGAATATTTGAAAAAAGTGTGATCGGATTATCTTTTTTAGGATACGTACCAAATTTTTCAGCAATTAGCTTGGGGGAGTCAACACAACATAGAACAACGTAAAATGTCTCCTGCCATTCGCTTCAGAAAAAAAAAATTGTTGAAAGCTTTAGTGTAGGTGTGTTTACCCTTCGCCTTAGTCCCCATCTCCCCCCGGACAATGTTGAGTCTCAAGAATAGCGAAATCCCCAAAGGTTCAATAGGAAGAAGAAGCACCGATATACTACTGAAAACTGCATATCGACACACCTTATGTGGGCAAGCATTAATTGCACGACAACATGATGAATAATGCAAAGGCAACAAACATGGCATCCGACCACAGGATCAGCCTAGCTTGTTACGCCAGAAGACCTGTGTTAAACCAGAATGCATAAATACACAAACTATGTAAAAAGAAAATGAATGGCGTTATTCTGAAATTAGACTTTGAAAGGGCTCATGACAAGATCAAAAGGCCGTTCCTACAACCAACTCTCAAAATGATTCCTGGAAAAATAGTGCAGGTGGATTGAGTCATTTATCACTAAAGAGAGTGTGGGTATTATGGTCAATTATAACACTATAAAAATCAAACAAAGAAGGGTTTGGGAAAAGGAGATTCATTGTCACCATTTCTATTCAATTTGGTTGTGGATATGCTAGCAATATTGATAGCAAAGGTGTAGCAAGATGGGCAGATCTCAAGTTTGATTCCACACCTAATCAATATAGACAGAATATCCATAATATAATATGCAGATGATACAATATTTTTTATTGATCATAATTTCGGTGAGGATAAGAACATGAAACTCGTGCTAATTACTTTTGAGCTACTTTATGACCTTAAGATTATTTTCCATAAAAGAGAATATTTCTACTGAGGAGAAGCATAAGGGCAAGTACAACAGTGCCGACAGCTGCTGTCTTTTTGATCCAAATAGACAGCTGAACAGGCAGCTTGTACAATGAGCTGTCTGTTTGGCTGTCTGCAGGGTAATTAATTCATTCTTTGACATACAAACTTATGGTGATCTAGTGCATAATTGATCTTTGTAGCCATTTTATTGCATAGACGAGAGAATGCACTGTACATTCAAATAATTCGTATGAATCTTATATATAACATATTAAATCATAAAAGGCATATAAATTAACAAAAATACATTTAAAAAGGCAGAAAATAAACACTTCTCAAGGGTAAAGGTTACAATTTTGAAATGTAAATATAAAAAGGAGACTAACAAATTTTGTTTCACATTTTGTTGGATCAATACATAATTTAATATGCATTTAAACACCCTAGCACAAATAAATATATAGATAAAAAGACAGGCCAATAGCAAGGGTATTTATATTTTTTAAATGTACATCATCACAAGACAAATTCAACAAAACAAGTTTGAGATCATTTGAGCCTATATTTATTTTACTATGAATTTTACAAAATCATGAACACACAAGTATTACTAAGCATTGCTAGCTTGTACTGTTCATCTTCTCGGACGGAACCGAGCGCCGCCGCTCGTCGATCAGCGCCATCGTCGACGATCCGGCCAAGCCACGGACACCACAAGCTTCCCCACGCCACGCTGAAGCCGTCGCGCCCTTTCCCGTCGCTGCTGGTCCGCCGGAGCAACACGCCCACGGGAAGACCGAGCCACCGCCGGCCGTCGTCCTCGATACGCCGCTTGCGTTGCTCGCCGGACAAATCCGTGGTCACCAGGAGCTTCGCGAGGGTGAGCCGAAGCCCTGACACTGCTCCTCGTCGCCATCCCGTCGCCGAAGGCCGCCGCCCACGCAAAGACCTCGCCGTCTTGCTCTGGAACGGCCATGGCTTGAGCTCAACCTTCGCTGATGAGGAAGGCGCGAGCTTGGGCACCAAACAAATCCCCGCGCAGCTGATCCTACGCCGCCGTCGTCTCCCCGCAACGCGCCGTACAACGCCCTTCTTCCTCGTCGCATCGCCTGGGAGCACGCGTGCGGGTCGTCGATGAACCAGACGACGACATTGCCTCGATTCGATTGCGAATGTTCTCTGCATGTCGATGGCAAACTACGGCCGTTGTACGTGCCCTAAGCAGCTCAGGAGGAGTACATCAACATATTTTTATCTCATGTCGGAGAGGCTCCCTTTCACTACATAGGCATTCTGGGCAAATCCCTTCCAGCTTATCACTACATAGGAATAGATTTGACAGGAAACTGAACACATAGAAAAGCAAAATACTCTCTTGTAGAGGTAGGTTTACTTTTATTAACTCAGTGATAAGTAACATCTGAACTCAATGTATATGTTTTCCTTCTTTGAGATCCTCAAAGAGATTCTTAAGAAACTAGATCATTTTTAATCAAGATTCTTTTGGCAGGAGATAGTCACGGACAAAACAAATAGCTTAATAACATGCAGCATCATGTGTAGACTTAAAGATCAATCTATGAACTATGGACTTAGAAATCCATAACAAATGTATACTAAGTAAATGGATTTTTAAGCTCATTAATGAGGATGGTACGAGGCAATAACTACTTAAAAACAAGTAATGCGTTCCATAACCATTAATCAAGTGGAGAAAAAGCCCAGTGATTCCTTGTTCTTGTCTTGATTAATGATGGTTAAAAATGACTTCCTAGTTGTGTGGTCTATATCATTGGCCTGTCTAGCTTTGGAGTCTATAGCTATGGAAATTTTCCTAAAGAACACGACACATTTTAGTAATAAGCTTTACTTTTAATCTATTTGCCAACTTTGGTTTCGCCTAAAGTAGGGATGAATCTGGTTTGGAACAGATCGGATGATACCTTTTTTCATATCCTCATCCATCAATGTTTTGTCGGATCAAGAGCATAGCAGAAATTACATAGATGGGGTTATGGATATGAATTTTTTTTGGATGTCAGAAATGGTACGAAGTCAGTCAGAGCAGAAGAGGATATATCAAAAGAGTCGGATAATACATGCTTATGTGTACCTTTTTATGGTGATCAATATTTCCTAAACTATAACCATACCCCTTTAATCTGGGACTAAAGGTCGTGTGTATTGAGCATGGGACTCGAATCCGGTACCTCTCTCGTCTCACGTGTAGCTTCCTTACCATCTCACCTATAGAGCACATGTAACATAGTCCTGGGTGCTTTATTTTTAAATTAATCCCTGGTGGTAACACCAACCGGGACTAGACCAACCGGGACTAAGGTCCTCCGGGACCCCGGGAAATACCAACCGGAACTAAAAGTGATATTAGTCTTGGACCAAAATTTACCCGGGATAAATGTAGGGATAGGAAGTCCATTCTCTGCTAGTGTTAGTTCCTTAACTTTCCCTGTACTTTATAGATGATTTGTGTTTTCTCTTAAGATGGAATTGTTTCTCCCTTTTGTCAATTTAAGTGATCGCTGCAACCAGAATACTAATTAGTTCACGGCAGTCTAATAAATCTTATTTTTTGTTTACTTGAAATAAAAACTTATATTAGAAAACTAGCTCTAACGAAATACATATCTGGCATGACAGAGAAAAACCACTAACATGAATAGGAAACATACATCATAAACGTATCATGACCTCTTATAATCCGTGGTTACCAACCAAGATTAGGGTTTTGAAACGGGGACAAATGAGACATTCTCTACTAGTGTAAGAAAAACCAAAGCCTGAAGGTTTACGTCACAAGTAATGACAAGGGAGTAAATTGAGAAAAATTACATCCCACGGCAGAAACACGTTTATTAATTCAAGGTATACCGGAAACCCAGCAGTTAACAGGATACATATGCAAGTAAAAAGTAAAAAGAGGACGCTTAGTTTCTTGCAGCTTGGAGCTTGTCTTCTTTTAGTTTATTTTCGAGGCGCAGCTTGCGCTCCTTGGAGAGAATCTTGGCGAAGCGCTTGAGCTCTTCTTGGTTCGTAGTAGGCTTCCAGACGGCAGGCTCGTACCTCCCCGTGATGTTTCTTATCCTGGCCACCGGTGTCGTCAGTAGCTCATCGCCAATCTCGATCAGGTTATCCATGTTCTCCTTAGTGGCGTTGTCCAATGACGACAAGGCCGCCACCTTCGATTTATACGACGGATCCTATACATATATGTCGTGGGGATTAGAGGCGTAAGTTATACATGAGGACAAAATAAGCCTAGGATTTTTTTTGGCTGATTTGGGCATGTTGGCAGGCCTAGAGGCTAGAGCAGCTTCTAATAAGTTGAATATAGAGGAAGTTCTACCAAATAGTTTTCTAGGAACGAATGATTCTTTCATGATTCGGTCAAGTGCTCCTCATAAAACGAATGAAAGAATAGGAGCTGAAAAAAGTAGTTTATCCTGATTCACTAGTCATTCAGATCTCTTTATTTACAAAATTTACCATAAAGAATCACTTTTCGCCATAAAATGACTTCTCCTAAAGAATCATCTCGTATGAACAATCAGAATTAGAAAAAGATGAACTTTATCAAACAAGCCCTACAACATACCTCTGGGTCCACCCCAGCCTAGATGCTGAGGTAGTTGTCTTGGCGTCCTTGACTTTGTAAGACCAAGGCGACGATCTGGTTGACAAAGAGGTCGTTGGCGTGAAATTGCATATCGATGATTGGAGTGCGGTGGCGTTTCCAGTCATAGAGCCAGCGAATGGTGCTCCATTTGGCGCAACTGTCCGCATAGTATATCCCCATTAATTTCCTCCTCTTTCACGGTACCCTGTCCCTATTCCCGCATAGCACCTCCCTGACGATGCTTATTATGGCAACCATGGTGGGGTTGTTTGCACCGATGCCGCCGACGATGAGGTGGTACACCGACCGTGGCTTGCCATCAGTGAAGTAGGAATCGAATTTGTGCGGTGGGAAGTAGGCCGCCCCGCCAATGTAGACGTCCTTTAATCCGGCAGGCGTCACAACTGCAGTGAGGATGTCAGCGAGGGTGCGGTTGCCTGTGATCGGTTGCCTGTGATGCCTTGATCTTTTCGTGCAGAAACGTGCAGTTGTACCGTGGCCCAGGTAAGATGATCTTTGCTTTGAACACCCAGCCCAGTAATCCATCCCTGTGAAGCACAAGGAGAGAGTTATGGGAAAACAATTCCATTTGTCGGACAAATAATTGAGCAGTACGTGTGCACATACATACAACCTTCTGGGAGGGAAGATCAAAGGCCCGTTATCGAGGTAGAACTTAATGATCTCGTCAGCGGTAAATGATGGCCGCTTGGTCTTCTGATCAGGCGTAGCCAACATCGTCGCAATCAGTGCTCGTGCCCGCAATCATGTCAAAGTAGTCCGCTATCCGGGCATTTGACCCGTCGAGGTCCTATGAACAGAGATCATCAAGTTACAACTTACTCTTTCAATATTTGTTCAAACTCGTCATCAAATTAAGAAGATATATAGGTAGTGCTTCACTTGGAGCTCCTTCTCAAGGGAGGCGATAACCACCGATGGTATCAGCCCCCGTCGATGCTCAGCACTGTGATCTGCTCCCCCAACCTCGGCGGAGGAAGCCGCGGTGGCAAGTCAGCGTTGCTGCCATGGGCCTGCCATCCTATAGCCAAGCATACTACTGCTATTGCTATCCATGCCTTCCTTCTACTAACTAGCCTGAAGACCCGGCCCCATGCCTGTGGAAGTAGTCTAGAGCCACTCTGCTCACACCGATATAGCACCAACAGAAGTCACCAAGCTATAGCAAAGACATTTGATACTTCGCACTGGCAATACCCTTCATTGAAACTTTTATAAGCCGTCGTGTCATGTTTGTTTGAAGTCTAAACTATAATTAGACTTAGTTTAAAGATAATTACTGATCACCTCTTACCTAAACACATCAAGCGCGCGGATTGGAAGATCACTAGAAATGGATGCTCTAAAATATTTTGACTTCCAGTCAATGAAAAATATTAGCTCCCATTTGTACTTTTTGACAAGCAACTTTGTCCAGCACATTTGCTGATGCCTTATGCAAATGTTTTTTTTTTCAGAAAGCCTTCGCCCACCAACCATGTACACATGGTGCCCAAATGCACAAAGCCAAACTATAGTTCAAAGATTGAACGAGGTCATGAACTAATTGAGCAATATATCCACCAATTTTATTATCACTAACTGGATTTTTCTTTTGGAGTCTCACATTAATCCTCGCAAGATGAGTAAGAAAAGTACAGAAATCCCAGAAATTCACACAGAATTAGTAAAATAACCCATCATCCATAGTTGGAATGAGAAACCATTGTAACCCATATCTTCATATAGATTGCCCACATTTTTCATTATGAAAAAAAATGTAGCCCTTGCATGATCTCCTCAACTATATATCTTTTTTCAATAATATTTAAGTAAACATGGCAATTATGTCTCCCTCCCATGTTTTTATTCTGTCTCAAAAGAACAAGGTTGATTATATAATTGATTAGAACATCAAGGTGCACACTTCTAAATTACTCACTTCGTTCGATATGAAAAAAAAGGATTCCTTCTACATTGTTATCTATTTTTGTGGTGACCAGCCGGCCGTTTGCGTATCGTGCTAGATCGATCTGCTGCACAATCAATCGATATAATAATGACCCAAGTGTTGAAGAACCCTTACTCAACGTAGTTACATCACAATGGAAGGTACTTATTTGTTTTTTAGCTGATTGACTGATCAGTTTTTGAAGTACTCTTTACATCCCATGAAAATGCGATTCTGACATTTGGAAAAAAAACCCATAAAAAAGTGCAATCCTACAGATTAGATCGTAAGTGGAGTCCGCTTAATTACCTTACATGCCTAACCAAGTGCCAAAAACATATTTACGGGCCTTAATTACCTTCCTGCCATGATTTACCGCAGCCAAAAAGAAAGGCAGACCTAAATCGCGGTGGACTTGGCTAGTTATCTGGCATCAATATTAATCTTTTTTGGACCGAAGTTGGGAGGGGAAGCCCCTACCTATTTTTTTATATTTTTTTATTCCAAACCCAATTATTCGCTCCCACAGGGAGTCGAACTTGGATCTGCTGGGTGCTACTCAGGCTCTCTAACCACTAGGCTAGAGGCCCTTTCACGCATCAATATTAATCTGTTTTGAAAAAAAATAGCAATTGCATTCTTCATGGGACATAAGGAGTATGCACTAATTCTTAATAATTAAACTGATTATAAATCATGGAAATATTAAATTGATGATGGTGACCACCACCAATGAATGGGTAACCTCAAGTAAACCCTCTCTGCATTATCTAAAAAAAAGTAAACCCTCTCTGCTCCCATGATTATTTTGTAGTTCTTGAGCAATGGAAGGTTGTATTGACTTGCCGCTCTCCACCACCAACCGCATAATGATGTGGAGCAAGCTTAAACCTACTGGCTCGATCGATGAAATACCAACAAAATGAATGGTTTTATTGACCCCAAATCACATAACCACTCTACCAACTGAATATAAGAAGTACTACAAGTTCCCAACAGTAAAAAAACTAGAATATGTGCTCTCTGCCAATGTAACCCAATGTTAGATATGTTCAGATGCGGAGATGCCAAAGTGGAGATTGGCTGGGCTATGGCGCTTTGTCATCTGTTAGCTTGCTGCATCAGCTAATCCGTTTGTTGCCGGGCCATAGCCTGTCTGATCAGTCAAAAAATTAGAAAACAAAAGAATGGTGTGTGGAACAATTGTAGAGAAATGACTTTCCATCTACTACATTTATCTCAGATAGGTTTGAACCCGACACAAATGCTAGCTGCTTCAATCCAGTTGGTAACATCAACCGGGAATAAAAGTAACACCAACTAACAAGCCACAAGTCACACAAGTTTTCACCGGTAATGCACAGTGCGTGGGACTTGAACTCAGGATATCTCGCGTTGTCCATAGATTTCTTACTATCTCACATACATAGTGCATGTAACACAGTCATGGATGCTTTTCGATCTTTCAAATTAATCTATAAAAGACTTTTACTTCAAGTTGATGTTATCAACCAAAACTAAAGGTCATTCGCCGGAGCTTGGAGGGCCGGGGTGGCGAGGATGGTGGCGGCAGGGACTGTGGTGCGCTAGGGATAGCAGCCTTGCAGGTGGTGGCTTGGCGGCGGCATCCATATCGAAGGTATGGGGGCTAGGCAAGTCGTGAGGTGAGGCAAGCGTAGTGGACGACAGCCTTGCGGTTTGGGCTGCAGTAGCGCACGCCATTTTTCTTTTTTAACGAAGCTTTCTGCTGCGGTGGCACATGCCTATGTTTCTTTAAGGGTCTGTATATTTAGAACTTGAGTGATTTAAAATAGGTTCCAATTCGTGTCTCCCGAAGGAGTTGCTGTTAGCCCATTTGCATAGTCCACGGCCCATGGATGTGTGTGGGGTTTTTACTATTTAGGCATTCGGCCTAACTACTACAGAGCCGTCGCGCGGCTATACAGTGTCAAACTGTCAAGTATACGTTTCAGACTGAAATTTGTAATAGTGAAGCCATTTATGTTTTTTAACCATAATATTTTTTAAGCCACTTATATTACTCATCATATATACTGTCTATACCACATATGAAGCTTTAAGTAGTATACAATTTATCTTAGTCATCGGATATTTTTATACTAGTCATTTTCGAATACAAGTACGTAGCACTGTAAAATAGCACAAAAAATAAAAGCAGGCACAAGCAGCCACCACAAAATCCTATATATTTTCTAAATAAATCGTTAACACAATGTATAGTACAGAATCCCGTATACAAACCATGCACAAGAAGCAGCCCACCGTAAAAGCCTATATGTCTTCTAATAAATAGACCGGTAACACATCATATATAGTCTTATCTTATAGGCAGAAAGCAGGGCAATTTCCTAATGAATCAGCCTTGGCCAACCCCGCTAACCCCGCTATCTTATAGGCAGAAAGCAGGGCAGTTTCGGAGCAGATGGCAAGAAGACTAGACCGGCGACAACGACGGACTTGGAGCTCGCTGCTGATTCAGACACAAGTGGTGGGAGATTCTAAACACAAACGCCAACCACCAGAGTAGAGTACCCGACACGGCCAGGAAAAAGGACGGGTCCATCGGTCTGATAAATCAAAATCAGCCGTTGTTCAGTCCCCAGATTCCATTATGTAAAAAGAAGATTCCATTACATCAAAATATCGGCACATGCATGGAGTATTAAATGTAGATGAAATCAAAAACTAATTGCACAGTTTTATTGTACTTTACGAAACGAACATTTTGAGCCTAATTAATCAATGTTTAAACAATTATTTAAAAATACAAACGAAATAATACAGTGGTGCATTTATGATAAAGTGTCAAGTTTGGCATGCCAAAGTTGACATCTAAACAAGGCCTCAGTCAACATCGCAATGACTTCTGCCTTCCTCCAACATCACAATGACTTCTGCCTTCCTCCAAGACTTATGCTTTTGGGCTGGAATTCAAATTCCGGGTCAGTCTCCAGCTGCTTGACCTGTTTCTTAGTTTTCATATGTGTCGATTGGTTTAACTTGGATAGCTTTTTCCATTGTCCACGATAAGAGGTAACACTGATTGTAACTTACAAAATAGATGTGAGCACGTGATTGGTTATTCAAAATGCCCGCAGTCAATAAAATATGATCTAGTATAAACATTTTTAAAACGTAATATTTTCGAAAAAAACTATTTAAACATTTTAAATAGATTGTTTTCTATAAATACATGCTTACTTACACTTGTAAAAAAATATTGAATAAGGTTCTTTGTGCCGCGGTACTGTTAAAACAAATATTAAACTTAGTTCCCATTGAACTAGGTTTGGATTGAGTATATCTGTTCGTGAGTAGATACCATTTCGAACAGGACGGTTGTACTGGGAATAGGCTAATGTGGTTGGTCTGAACATCAAATAAAAAATGACGGAGTAATACTTTAGCATTTTGAATATACGAGTTCAAAATTTGTATGGAGCACGTTCAAAATAACCTTTGTCATGTTCATAACCTTTGTCATGTTGAATCCCACACACAACATAACCTTTGTCGAATTGGCATATCGCTCATGCCTCATGTTGATGTTCTGCATTCCCCAAGTAGAGAATCTTTTAGAGCAAGCAGCTCTTTGATGATACCTTCAGTTGGCATTCTGCTCGATGGCAATTCCTGAGTGCAGGACATCCCGAGCTTGAGAAGTGAAACAAGACAATCCATCTTCCTCATGTATGAAGCATCTCCCATGGTATGAAGCTCATTTTGAAGGTCCAGACACAAGACACAGGCGTGTGTCAACAGCGTCCGTCACTCTGTTCCTCAGGGCCAGATCAACGTGTTCACGGAGGCTCAATCCTTGTCCGAATCTGCTGTCAGTGGGCCTCTTCCCAGTAAGCGTTTCCAGGACTAAAATCCCATAACTGTAAATGTCTCCAAGGGTCGACGCCATGTTCCCAGCACCATACTCTGTCAGAATTTTTTTCAGAAATATATTAATTCAATGTCCAGAATAATGTCAGACAATAACCAAAGGATTTTTCATGTAGAATTAGTTTCTCCCCTAGTACTCAGCATCTAGCTTGCTCATTGATTTTCTTAGTTAGCCGGTCAGAAGCATGATCTTCTGTCGTCTAGCTTTAATGAGTGGCCACTAATATGTCACGAAATGACAAGGAGAGATGGGCGTGATTCTATTGGTCTGCGTGACAGTTTTGCATCCGTGCCGCTTTTCTGCTGGGACCCAATAGCTATATACAGTAGCCTGAGGCTGAAAGCAGGGTGACCAATTTTGCTGCCGTCTTCTCTGACCTGCAATGTACGTGCTCTGTTAGTCACGTCCGCAATCATCAGCAATTATTCCGTAATTGCTAGTCTTCGGTCGGCCGGACGACGTGGTGCTAACATTTGAATAGACTACATATATGGCCATTTCAACACGTCTGTGCGCACGCGGACCTGAAGTTATCATCCACTTACACATCCCATCAGGCGGCCGCTTAATCCATGTTCTACTCCTACAATAGAACATATCTCGATCTATTACTCTATGTGAAATTATCTAAACAAGGGTAATAAATAGCTAAGGTGATGATTACAGCAAAAAAAGTTAGTATACTCACTTCACGGAAAAAAGAACTGTTGGTAACACGTCAGCTCACGAACTCGATCATCAAGATTTTTTTTTTTGCGAGGAAACTGATAAAAGATGTTGGACAGACCAATTGCCGTGACTCGAACCCGAGCTATCTCAGCGAACCGTTCTTTTTTTGACATGTTCACAATTGCACCATGAAAGTGTTGCCAGAACAAATGGTCTATTGCAACGTGTCCCTGATTTTCTACTCTCATAGTCTCCCTGTCTATGTGTCAGTAAAACCTGCCATGATCTGATGAGTGAAAGAGAAAAATCAACTATAAGTAGCCCCCAAGAGGATATGCGCAGCCATGTTTTGGTAGAGATTACTCTAACTTTTTGTTCGGTAGCATAAAACAATGTTTTCATAAATATGAATAAATTATCCGATTTTGCTAAATCATGTATCACTACCGGAGAAACCATCATCCGTCCAGTACAAATGACGCGGCACCTTCAAAACCCGGTGCTAAAGGGTGCAACGGCTAGAAGGCCAGCAAGCTGCACACGGGGCAGGTGGGAGCTCTTTAGCACCGGGGGGTGGCCATACTAGGTGCTAAAGCACCCTCATTAGCACCGGGTGCAGCGGTGCTAATGTGGCCGAGCCTTATTAGCACCGGTTGCAGCTGCAACCTGTGCTAATCGCCTGTAAACTCATAGTGACTTATTTTAACTCAAACTTGAGAGTACAGTAATATGTTTGGTTCGCATGGCGTCGGAACAATTTCGTCAAAATCATCATGGTATCATCCATGACAAACTCATATGGAGGATAACTTTCCGGTGTGTACGTAATTTGTACATTTACGTCTCAGCTAATTAAACGAATTTTATTTAACTTTATTTTTTGGTTTAAAGTGTCTAAGACAGGAGTTGGGAAATAATTTATGTGGATACTACGTTTGCGATAACATGCACAATTGGGGGCACAAAAAAGTGACTCGTCATGATATTATGGTACGTAATAATAAACACATTTCTAGGTTTAGTGCGTAATTATTGTCTTGAATTCTGCTGATTTAATATTTTTAATTATTGGCAAATTATAGGTGATGAGGTTGTAGGAAAAATGTCTCGAGCAAAATAGAATCGACACAATTAAAGAACAGCTCATCGGATGTATTTAGGACGAGGTCGTAAATCCCCGAGGAGAATTCCATCATGACGACTTATGGGATCATCCGGATAACTCAAGTCATTCCTCTAGTCGGATAACTTAAGTTGTAATATAAAGTTGATTATTGGACACTAATTTGTAATATATATGTTTTTTAGTTTGATTATATGAATCTTATATGAATAATAGTTCAGTACGACGTTTGTGTTAGAACAAATACATAGGCAAAATATTACATGACGGCTGAAAAAGGTAAAAAAAAAGCACGGCTCTTTAGCACCGGTTGGTATCACGCCTATGCGTTGAGGTGGCGGGCCTTTAGCACCGGTTGGTTCCCAATCAGTGCAGATGATGGTTTCTCTGGTAGTGTACATCTTTAAAAATTCTTTTGATAATAATAGAGCTGTAAAATTTCATGTGCTTCTTATTTCTAGCAACGCGGGCATATTTCCTAATATTATTAAAATTGCTGTGTCTCCAGAGAGGAAAAAGCAACAGGTATAACACTTATATAACATAAAGGATGATGAACCATATTGACGAACCATCTGTTATTATTCAAGAATTCTAGCTGCAGGAGAAATCAGCTTGGAGCATCTAAAAGTGGAGCAAAGATATCCATGAACACATACAGTTGGTGATTCTCTCCATAGTCATGTGCCTATTTTTCAAGAGATGTTCCCAAAAAAAGTGCCTACAAGAGATACCCTTTTTTTAAAATTCTCTCCATAGTCATGTGCCTGTTTTTCAAGAGATGTTCCCAAAAAAAATTGCCTACAAGAGAGACCCTTTGATGGCAAGCAGCTCCTTGATGATGTCTCCAGCTGCCACCCTATTGGATGGCAATTCTTCAGAGCACAACAACCCAAGTTTAAGTAGAGCAATCAGGCAATCGTCATTCTTTGTTTTGTGCGAAAAATCACCCACACCCTGAAGTTCATTCTCGAGGCTCAAAGACAGACGCACGTCGACGACGTCCATCGTTCCATTATGCAGGGCCAGCTCAACGTATTCACGGAGGCTCAATCCTTCTTGGAAGGTGCTATCCGTGGGCCTCCTACCAGTTAACACTTCTAGCACAAGAATTCCATAGCTATAAATGTCTCCATATATCGACACCGCATTTCCAGCACCGTACTCTGTTGCAGTAAACGTTTGGACAAAATTAAAATGTGTACAGTTGTAATATTACAGCAAAAAATAAAGGTTTGCATGACATAAGTGTACAAAATTTATTTAGCTTCTGCAAATCGTCAAAGTTCCTAATAGCCATGCTTTATTTGGTAATGAAGGAACAATAAAGGCAAATAACGGGAAGTCCTAAAGATGGAAACAATGAAATATTGAGCTGACCTGGGGCAGCATAACCGATTGTCCCTCTAAACCCCATTGAGCTCAACGACGGTTGGACAATTGAGCTTCCATCAACAAGAATCTTGGCGAGTCCAAAGTCTCCAACATGGGCGACCATATCAGCATCCAAGAGCACATTACTTGACTTAAGATCACAATGTATAACAGGAACCGGGCCATCAGAATGAAGGTAATCCAATGCATAAGCTACATCCAGCAGTATGGTCACTCTTTCTGCAAGATCAAAGTACCTTTGCTCTGTTCGCTCATGATTTGTGTCAGGATGTAACCAACCTTCTAAACTCCCATTTGGCATAAAGTCATACACAATTGCTTTGAAGTCATTTCTTCTCGAATCAATGCTTGCACAAGCTGTAATTATCTTGACAAGATTACGGTGTCTCATGTTTCGCAGTGCTTCACATTCAGCTATGAAACTCTTGAGTGCACCAGGAGTTTGAAGCTTTAGTACCTTGACAGCAACAAGATTTGTACTTCCACCATATTGGCCATCTAGCTCTCCTTTGTACACAGACCCAAATGACCCGGAACCCACTAAATTTGTAGGCGAGAAACCATCTGTTTCTCTCACTAACTCTGAATAAGAGATCAGTGGGTGACCTTGCATGAATCTTGTGGAAGGTGTTTTTGCTGTACTTCTTCTCTTGCGCCAGGTCAGAAGCATGTAGAGCAACAAAATGATGGCCACTGCCGCAACAAGAGAAATAACAATAGGCACTACCAGAAGCTTATGTTTTTTCTTTGGTAATTTTAAAGAACATGGGGGCAAATGTAAATCAGTTATGCCACCGCAAAGTTTGCCATTTCCTTCAATTGAGACTCCAGAAGCATTTGCAAAAACACCGACGGTTGGCACTTCTCCAATAAAGTTGTTGAATGAAAGGTTCAGATAATAAAGCGTGCTTATGTTCCCAAGGAACTTGGGAATCTGTCCCGATAAATTGTTGCTTGAGAGGTCAAGATTCTCTAGACCTTTCAATTGACTCAGTGAAGACGGAATTTTACCAATTAACTTGTTATCTTGGATATATAGGTTCCCGAGAAGTAGGCATTCCCCTAGGGTGCTAGGGATTCGCAATGTTGATATTGCGGTTGACCTCACGCAAGCACAGCTTGCGGTCGATCCGCGCGCAGCGCTCGCAGGAGTCGCAGCGGCCAACGCGAGTCACGTGGGTGGGACTCTCTTTTTTGTTCTTTTTTGAATTTTAAAAAACCTGTTAAAAAGATTTTACGAAACTTTTTCGTAAATGTTTATTTACAAATTTTGTTAAAAAGTTTGTTTTCAATGTTTATCTTTGTGAAAATTTTGTTTAACCCTTTTGTCAAAATAATTTTTGTTCCGAAACTTTTGTACATGCATGTTTGTTTATAGAATGTTTTTTCTTTTTTCTGGGAGGAGAGGACCGTTGCAGCACGCGTGGGGCCGTGAACAGAAGCGAAAAGAGAATGACCAGCTTCCACTCTCGGTTGTCCGTCGACCGCCGTGCGGTCGACCGCAAACCAGAGTCCCCCCTAGGGATTTCACCTGATAACTTGTTGGAATATGCACGGAACTCAACAAGATTTTTTAGATTTCCGATTTCTTGTGGTATTGAACCCTCAAGGTTATTGTTGGATAGCTCTAATATGCCAGAGAGCGTTGGGATGTTGAATATTTCAATTGGAATTCGGCCTGTAAAGTTATTATTTGAAAGGCCTAGTACCAACAAGTTTGTCATGTTTCCGAGTGTGCTTGGTATCCTACCACTGAAGGCATTTGAGTCGAAGTCCAAATAATTTAGTTCTGTAAGATTTCCTATGGTCATTGGTATTAGACCACTAAATTTGTTACTAGATACAGAGAAAGACTGCAGACTCTGAAGCCTACTGAGGGAAGAAGGAAGAGTTCCAGTGAAATAATTATTACTAAGATCAAGATATTGTAAGTTGATGAGATTACCTATATCTTTAGGTATGCTGCCTGAAACTTCATTGACCGAAATGGAGAAAAAAGTTAGAGCATTGGAAAGTTAGACCTAAACTTGTTCGTGCCCAAGTCCAAAAGTTGCAACTGGGAGCAATTTGTCAACGTGGATACAAATTCCCAATCTTCAGGCTCTTTAGCTTGAAGCAAATTGTTCGAGATCTGTAGCCAGTTTAGTTTCCTTAACCTTCCAAACTCTAGAGGAACAGTGCCACTTAAAAGGTTATAACTGAGTTGAAAAAACGACAGATCAGAAGCATTAGCAAGTGAAGTGGGGATATAGCCATGAACTCGTTGTCGTCCATCGCAATCATCTGGAGATGTGGGAGCTTACTGAATGCATTCGGAGGTATTGTTCCACTAAGCATATTTTGTTGGACAACAAACACTGTTAGAGAGGAAATGTTCCAAAGAGTGGTAGGGATCGACCCAGTTAGGTTGTTATACCCTAAGTTGAACACAGATAAACTGGACAAACGGCCCAGAGATGAAGGGATAGCTCCTGACAGCCTGTTGGATCCAAGGTCAAGATACCTCAGGCTGCTCAGATTGCCTAAGGCTAGTGGTATTTCACCAGAGAATCTGTTGTTTCTCAGAGACAAGTTTTCAATAGATAGAGAATATGTCAGAGACAGAGGGATATTTCCTGATAAACCGTTTTTATGAAGCCTCAGATCAATAAGATTGTTCAAGGTGCCTCCTTGGAGTTGGTTACTGCTTAGGTCAAGCATTGTGAGGTTGGTGCACCCTCCCATGGCCACAGGAATGCTTCCATGGAGGCTATTTGTGCTCAGGTTCAGCATCCGAAGCCTCCTGAGCTGACCAAACTCCGGAGGTATCTGCCCAACAAATTGGTTGTCATGAAGGTCCAGCTTCTGGAGAAATGATAGGTTGCTGATGAACGGAGATATGCACCCTGAAAGGTTGAAGGAGCCCATGAGAAGAGAGACCACTCTCTCAGGTTGCCGACGGCTGCAAACAACTCCTGGCCAGCTGCAGTAGTGACTTGAAGTGTTCCATGATGCCAGCAAGCCATTGGATGGGCTTGAGAGCATGGACTTGAAGGAGAGCAGGGCAAGCTCATCGGTAGTGGCATTGCTGCTTCCTGTAGACGCAAGAGCATGGGAGCAGAAGAACATCAATGAGAAGCAGAGCATTGTCACTGCTTCTGCCATGAGGAGACTAGAAGGAACAGTTTGCCTTCTCATAATGTAATTGTGTTTCCTCAGGAAAGGGGTAGGTTGCATATTTATATACATCAATACATGCAATGCATCTAAACTAGGAAGCTGTCAAGAATGATCATCTGGTCACCGGAGTCTGGTCGACGTTTCTTTCCTATGGGCAATCAAAAACAGTGCTGGGAAGTTGCCTTATTGGAACGTGGGAGGATGACGTACGACTGCACAGCTCCCAACCACTTGCCAAGGCCTTATCACACTACCACTCTGAACAATGGGATTCACATCTTTCTTTTATAAAAGCATTCGGTTTGCGGCATAGTGCCCTTAGTGGTTGGAACTGATTCTAGCTTCGAAGGTCATCGTGGTGTATGCCAACAAATGGCTATTGAGCAAACTAGCAAAATAGGTTAGCACATCCATGCTGAACATGGTAACCAATTTGACATATGGCTTGCGAACAAGTCCATCACAAGCAGTAAGCAATGTACATTCAGTAATCGGCACCCAAACATTAAGTTGCCCAAAAGTTCGAACCATGACACTAAAAAAGGAAACAATTTGTAAGTCAAAATATAGAGGTCCATAGACCTATCTTCCTCATGTGCATAGACAGCTTTTCCCCATAAGCATCTATCCAAGATACGGTGGTACAGTGTTCACAACTATTTTTCAAAAAATGAGTTCACATGCTCCCCATCGTTGCCGTCTTCGCCAAGAACCTAGAGACACTTGTGGCCTGCTCCTCCCCGAAACTTTCCCATCAGCCGCTTTCTTGACAACTAAACACCTAAGTTGGTACCACTTAGACTCGTGCCCAAGGCAAATGTCAAAAAGGTCCTGGAAAATTTTAGTGCTCAGCTCTGAAAAGTTCACTGAATTTATTTTTCAACTAATGGCTACTAAGTTCATCATGTATGTAAATAATGTCTTTACTTACCTTGAACCCCTGTTGAAAAAGCTGCATATCAGCTGGAACCTCACCTTGGAGTTTGTTACTGCTCAGGTCCAGCACCTTGAGGTTGGTGCATCCTCCCATGTCTGCAGGAATTGTTCGTTGGAGAAAATTTGTGCTCAAGTTCAGACCCTGGAGCCTGGCCAATAAGCTGGTTGCTGCTAAGGTCTTCTGGAGGAATGACAGATTTCACAGGAAAGGTGAGATGTCCCCTGACAGGTTGAAGGAACCCCAAGCGTACCCTGTGTCCCTGTCAGGGTGCTGACGGCCACAAGCAACTCATGTCTAGCTGCAGTACTGGCTGGACTTGTTCCAGGAAGCCAACAATCCAGTTGGATCAGAAGACAGAACCGACTTGAAGGTGAGGAGAGCAAGCTCGTCAGTTCAAAAAAAGGAGAGCAAGCTCGTCGTGAGCCGTGGCATTGCTGTTGATGCCTGAGGGGACCCGTGGCACAACAACAAGAAGAATAACAATGTTACTGCTTCTTCCATGAGGATCAGTAGCCAAGTGACAGATGCAAAGTTGAAGTGATGGTATAATGGATGAGATCGAGGAGAAATGCCATACACTGACATGGGATACTTATGAACACACAGTTCTTGTATTTTCACTGCAGAAGGATCGCAAGTTGAGTGCTTAATTGAGTGTGAAACCATAATCCCACTTTTGACTTGTTCTTCTACCCATAACAGATGCTTTGTTACATTGAAAACCATGCTGAAACCAGGAATTGTTGGCCTCTGGCTTAGCCACCAGTCCAGTCATTGGCGACTGCATGTTCAGTTGGAGTCTTCAGTATAGAGGTGCGAGAAATCATTTCGATGCAGCGAACAGTGATCTTCAGAGCAGAAAATGGATTCATTCGAATATGCATTTGGAAGACCAATCAATCAATAAAACCAATTGAAATGCAGTAAGGCAGTGGCTCGCAGCCTCGTTGATCACCGTCGATGCCGCCGTCTTTGCCAAGAACCACGAGATCCAGCGGCGGCCCATGATCTCCTTCCGGGATGCTCCCACATCAGCCGCTTCCAGGCGGCGGACAGCGCCATCCAAGAGCAGATCACCCTCGCGCAACCGCCGCGGCCAATGGAGTTCAGGTGCTGCAGTGGCGAGTTTGGTGGGGGCTTGGGGCAAGCCAGGACGAGGGAGTGGCATAGGAGAGAAGACCGACAGCTGTGGCCCACCTTTCAGTGCATAAAACTTTCCTCGAGGCTGAATTTGATTAATAATCTAAGTCATTTTGAGTGACCCAAAAAAAATGGATACCATAAAAGCAAGCAATGTAGAAAGATGTAGTGAAGCAGTTGTTTTGTTCATTGTTGAAAGCATATGCATGGGATCAACATCTGTCAGCAATGAATCAACAACTTTTATCCAACAATCTTGAAATGGTGTTAAAAGGGCACTCAATGTATAGATTATTTAAACTTCTGCGACTCCAGCAAGCACAGAGTAACAAGATGACACTTGTATAACACAGAGTATGATGATAGTGAAATCATCAGCATAGACACATTGACATCTGTTATCCAAGAATTCGAACAACATGTAGAGGTGGGAACCTTTCCTTTTTATAAAAAAAAATTATAACTGCATCAGGAATCAGCTTGAAGAACCTAAAAGTGAATCAAAGATATACACGGGCACATGAGCACACACAGTTGATGCTTCTCCATATTCATGTTCTGCATCCTACAAGAGAGATCCTTGGATGACAAGCAGCTCCTTGATGATGTCTCCAGTTGACATCCTACTGAATGGCAATTCCTCAGAGCATGACAATCCAAGTCTAAGTAGAGCAATCAGGTAATCAGTGTTTCCTTTTTGTGAAAATACACCCTCACCCGCATCCTGGAGTTCATTCTTGAGGCTCAAAGACAGAGGCGTGTCAATAATGTCCATCGTTCCATTATGAAGGGCCATCTTAACATATTCACGCAAGTTCAATCCTTCTCTGAAGCAGTTGTCTGTGGGCCTCCTACCAGTTACCATTTCTAAGACAAGAATTCCATAGCTGTAAATGTCTCCATTCGTTGATACCATATTTCCAGCACCGTACTCTGTTTCATGAAATGTTTGGCAATATTAGATATCTTAGGATTTGCATAATTGTAAATTTATGTTTCAGTGGTTAGACAACAAAAAATGCCGCATAGTAAAATATAAAATTTCACTTCCACAAATCATCTATGAGTCTATCTGTCACCAAGCTCCAACAAAGGCAGATAACACCAATCATGAGGTTGTCAGAAAGTTTTATTTGATCATGACCTAGAGAAAACCAAATGCACACTATAGAAATCATAAGCCCAGAAAAGAAGGAAATATTCATTAGGCTAACCTGGGGCAGCATAACCGATTGTTCCTTTAAATGCCATCGAGCTCGTTGACTGTTGAACAGTTGAGCTGTCCTCAACAAGAATTTTAGCAAGTCCAAAGTCTCCAACATGGGCTACCATATCAACATCCAAGAGCACATTACTGGATTTAAGATCACAATGTACAACAGGTGCTGGACCATGCCAATGAAGATAATCCAACGCAAAAGCCACATCAAGTAGTATGCTCACCCTCTCAATCAGATTCAGTAATTTCTGTTCCATTTGCCCATCTTTATCAGCATGTAGCCAACTTTCTAAACTACCATTAGGCATGAAGTCATACACAATTGCTTTGAAGTCATTCCCATTATGATCAATGCTCAAACAAGTTGTAACTATTTTGACAAGATTTCGGTGTCGCAAGTTCCGCAGTGCTTCGCATTCGGCTACGAAACTCTTCACTGCCCCAGGAGTTTGAAGTTTTAGCACCTTCACAGCAACAAGATTTGTACTTTCACCTGCTTGACCATCTAGCTCTCCTTTGTACACGGAACCGAATGAGCCAGAACCCAACAAATTTGTTGCTGAAAAACCATCTGTTGCTTTCACTAACTGTGAATACGAGATAAGTGGGTGGCCTTGCATGGCTGTAGTTGAAGGGATTTCTGTTTTGTTTCTTTTATGCCAAGTAACAAGCTTGTAGAGCAACGTAAGGATGATAAATGTTCCAATGAGAGAAATAACAATAGGAATCACTAGGAGTTTATGTTTACTCTTTGGTATCTGCGAAGGACATGGAGGCAAATGCATACCAGGCGTCCCACCACAAAGTTTGCCATTGTGTTGGATTGAGATTGCAGTAGCATTAGCGAATACACCAAAAGTCGGTACCTCTCCCACAAAATTATTGAATGAAAGGTTTAGGTAAGATAGCATCGTAAGATTGCCTATGAACTTGGGTATCTGACCTAACAAATTATTGTTTGAGAGGTCAAGACTTTGTAGACTTTTCAGTTGATTCAAATGTCCTGTGATGTTACCATTTAAGATATTATTTTGGAGGTAGAGATACCGGAGACCTTGACATTCCCCTAGGGCGGCAGGGATTTCCCCTGATAAATTATTTGACTCTGCATGAAATTCGACAAGATTCTTTAGGTTTCCTATTTCTTGCGGTATTGATCCCTCCAAGCTATTATAAGATAAGTCCAAACCTATAGAGAGTGTGGATATGTTGAATCAACCACTAGGAATTGGGCCTATGAAGTTGTTATTGGAAAGATAAAGCTCCGACAACATTGCGAGATTTGCAAGTGTGCTTGGCAACCTGCCGCTCAAGGCATTAGACATTAAGTACAACGAAATCAAGTTTGTAAGATTTCCTATTTCCAATGGGACTGATCCATTGATATCATTATTATCCACAAAGAACTTTTGCAAGACTTTAAGCCTAGCCAAGGATGACGGAAGATTTCCTGTGAAAGAGTTATCTGCAAGATCGAGGACTTGTAGGTTGACCAGATTACCAATATCTTTGGGTATGCTTCCTGAAATTGCATTTTGTGAGAGGGAGAGATATTTTAGCGAAGTGGAAAGATTGGAAACTGAATCAGGAAGAGTTCCACTAAACTCACAAATACCCAATATTAAAAGCTCTAGCTGGGAGCAATTTGTTAATGCAGATATGAATTCCCAATCTTTGGGTTCCTTGGCTCCAATTAAAGTATCCGTGAGCAATAGTAGATTAAGATTTCTTAACTCTCCAACCTCTCGGGGAACAATGCCACTGAAAGGATTTGCGCCAAGCATAATAAACACCAGACTGGAAGCATTAGCCAGTGAGGCAGGGATATGGCCATGGAAGTGGTTGTGGTCCATGTATAACTTCTGGAGATTGGGAAGTTTATCGAATGCATTAGGAGGTATGGTTCCGTTTAGCATATTTTGTGGGACAGATAATACTCCCAATGATGAAATGTTCCAAATAGAAGTGGGTATTGGTCCAGTTAAATTGTTGAAGCCTACTCTGAGTACAGATAAATTTGGCAACATGCCCAAAGATGAAGGGATAGATCCTGAAAGCATGTTGTTAGAGAAACCAATACTGACGAGATTTGTGAGGTTGCCCAAAGCAGATGGTATCTCACCATATAAATTGTTGTGGGACAAAAACAAGAATTCAATCGATGACAACTCAGCAAGAGATTCTGGGATCAGTCCCGTCAAAAGATTTTTCCGAAGGTAAAGGTGGACAAGATTTTTCAAGCTGGCACCTATCACTGTGGGGATCTCACCTTGCAGTTGGTTATTGCTCAGATCAAGCATCAAGAGGTTGATGCAATCTCCCATGGCCACAGGAATGCTTCCTTGGAGAAAATTTGTGCTCAAGTTCAGCTCTTGAAGCTTGCCGAGACGACCGAGCTCAGGCGGTATATGCCCAACATGCTGGTTGTTGTCGAGTTCAATCTTCTGCAGAAATGATAAATTTCCCAAGGACGGCGAGATGTGCCCTGAGAGGTCGAAGGAGCTCAAGTGCAGCGAGACAACCCTGTCAGGGTGACGACGGCCGCAAATGACCCCTTGCCAGCTGCAGAAGTGGCTGGACATGTTCCATGATGCCAGCGAGACCTCAGATGGGCTTGACAGCATGGACTTGAAGGAGAGTAGCGCGAGCACATCGCCGGTGGCATTGCTGCTCCCCAGAGACACCAGAGCATGGGAACATAAGAAGAACAAAGAGAAGCAGAACAATGTCATTGCTTCCTCCATGGGTAAAGCACGGGGCTACAGTCTACAAGAGCACACTGACCTTCTCAGATTTGGTAGAATGTAGGAGTGACTTATAAAGCCATAAAGGATGGTATATAGAAGCAATGTTGTGTTTTGCTACTTACCAATGGAAAAGTATGCAAGTGGAACAGACGTACGTGTGGAACCCGAGTCCCACTTTGTCCTGGTTGACTGAAATGCTTTCTCACTCTGGAAACATGACTAGGAGTTGTCATCAGTCTCCGTGTCATCTACGGAGTACTCTCTCCGTCCATTTATATATGTCTTCCAAAAAGCGTGTCTGAGGGAAACACGGATTTCTAGAGATAGATATTTAGGGGCGGAGGGAGTAGCTGCCAGGCAGTCTCTGGCCGCAGCTTGGACATTGGATGACTCCAAAACACTACACGTCTTCTATTTAAGAAACCACGCGTCTTCTATTTGTTTATATGTTAAATTGGCACAAGTTCAGACCATGTCTGCAGGAATGGTTCGTTGGAGAAAATTTGTGCTCAAGTTCAGACCCTGGAGCCTGCCCAACAATAAGCTGGTTGTTGCTAAGTTGAAGTGATGGTATAATGGATGAGAACGAGGAGAGATGCCATACACTGACATGGGCTACTTATGAACACACAGTTCTTGTATTTTCAGTGCAGAAGGATCGCAAGTTGAGTACTCAATTGAGTGTGAAACCATAATCCCTCTTTTGACCTGTTCTTCTACCCATAACAGATGCTTTGTTCCATTAAAAACCATGCTGAAACCAGGAATTGTTGGCCTCTGGTTTAGCCACCAGTCTAGTCTTTGGCGACTGCATGTTCAGTTGGAGTCTTCAGTGTAGCACATTACCATTGATGGATCCAGGAATAGTTCGTCGTCTTCTACCTATGCTCCAGTGCTTATTATTAATATGGCAAATTGGCATGCATGTGGGGTAAATAACCAACCACTTGTGCCCAAAGATCGATGTCACGTTTTTGTACCACAAATTTCAGCAATGAGCCAATGACTCATTGGGATGGAGATCTCACATCTGTTCTTTACTAGATCTACCAAGCATCATTTGGTCCTTGTAATCATCGGTCGGCACTAACCTTACTTTTTTCAAAGCTTGCGATTAGTTTGGTCAGATATCCTACAACGGGCATCCAAAATATAGAGGTGCGAGAAATCATTTCGATGCAGTGAACAGTGATCTTCAGAGCAGAAAATGGATCCATTCGAATAGGCATTTGGAAGATCAGTAAAACAAAATGTAGTAAGGCAGTGGCTTGCAGTCTGGTTGCTCACCGTCGACGCTGCTATCTTCTCCACCAACCACAAGATCCGGCGGTGGCCCGTTCCCTCCTTCCATGATGCTCCCCCATCGATCAGCCGCTTCTAGGCGGCGGCCGGCGGGCAGCGCCATCCACGAGCACATCACGCTCGTGCAACCGCCGCGGGAAGCGGAGTTTGCGGCGGCGGGCGGAACCACGGGCACGGTGGTGTCTTCATCGCCACCGCCGCCGGTGCTGCAGTGGCGAGGTTGGTGGGGGCTTGGAGGGAAGCCAGGACAAGGGGCGCACGTTTCAGCGGATAAACAGGCTCTCCTCAGGGCTGAATTTGATTAACCATCTAAATCGTACTGAGTGACCCGAAAAAAATTGGGAAGCTAACGGAACCAATACTATTAATACTATTGGAAATGATAGTGTAGGCTGTAGCTAACGAAACCAGAAAGAAATGTCAATTGAAAGTAGTTTTCCCAGATCTGTACAGTATATACAATCAACAAAGCAAGACAGCCTGTAAAGTTCTCCATGACAATGAGCTAAATTTATCTTTCAGAAGAACTTTTGGTCCAACTGAAATGATAGAGTGGGATGAACTGATTAGCATGATAGAGCGTGTACAGATAACAAATGAAGAAGACACTGTCAAATGGGCATTGGAGAAAACAGGGGGTCTTTTCTCAACAGCTTCTCTGTACAAAGAGCTTACTTCTGGAATGATCAATGAAGAGATTGTGGATTTGTGGAAGACTAAGGTTCCTTTGAAAATAAGAGTGTTTATGTGTCAAGTATACAATGATAAGATTCAGTCAGCTGAGAACTTGATAAAACGTTATTGGCCATGTGATATAGGGTGTGGTATGCCAGAGTACTGATCATATCATGTTTAGATGTGCTTTATCTATGTGTTGTGTGGTGTCCCTTCCCAGATATCCTTGGCTGGGTGTTACCTAGCAATGTTTCTGAATTTAGAAATAGAATGCTAATAGGTACTAGGCAGAAGTGAAAATAGGTTGTTTTATTTGTTTTTGTTTGGTTGTATCACTTGGGGCTTGTGGCTAACTAGAAATGACCTCGTTTTTAGAAATTTTGTTGTGACCTCAGCTGCAGATGTTCTGTTTCTTGGTTTATCTTATATGCAGAGGTGAACAATTTTGAGCAAAGGAGTAGTCAGACTGAGGATAGTGGATGTTGGTAATGTCTATGAGAACATTGTAAAGCGTGTCCCAGCAAACAAATTTGGCTTTTAATATAAAGCAGGGCCTATGGGTCTTTAGTCTACAAAAATGACCCCCAAAAAATTTATACCATAAAACCAAGCATTATATACAGCAAAGATGTGGTAAAGCAGTTATCTTGTTCGTTGTTGAATGCATTCATGGGATGGGATAACATCTTGTCATAACTGACCAATGACTTGTACCCAACAATCTTGAAATAATATTAAAAGGTTACTCAGTCTACATTATTTGAACTTCTACTCCAGCGAGCAGAGATAACAAGTATGACAGGGAAAGATATCCATGGACACATGAGCACATGTAGTTGGTGATTCTCCATAGTCATGTGCCTACAAGAGAGACCCTTTGATGGCAAGAAGCACCTTGATGATGTCTCCTGTTGGCATCCTACTGGAAGGCAATTCCTCAGAGCACGACAATCCAAGTCTAAGTAAAGCAATCAGGCAATCAGTATTTCTTTTGTGCAAAGAATCACCCTCGCTCTCACGCTGAATTTTGTTCTTGAGGCTCAAAGACAGACGCGTGTCAATAATGTCCATGGTTCCATTATGCAGGTTCATCTTAATGTATTCACGCAAGTTCAATCCTTCTCTGAAAATGCAATCTGTGGGCCTCCTACCAGTTACCATTTCTAACACAAGAATTCCATAGCTGTAAATGTCTCCATTCGTCGATACCACATTTCCAGCACCATACTCTGTTGATTTAAATGTTTGGACAAAATTAGATATCTTACAATGTGCACAGTTATAATGTTACAGCTGTAATATTACAGCAAAAACTAAAGGTTTGCATGACATAAGTGTACAAAATTTAGCTTTTGGAAATTATGAAAGTTCCTTAATAACAATGCTTTATTTGGTAATGAAGTAAGGAACGAAAAAGGCAAATAACACAAAGTCAAACATGGAAACAAAGAAAATATTGGGCTAACCTGGGGCAGCATAACCGATTGTCCCTCTAAACCCCATCGAGCTCACCGACTGTTGGACAATTGAGCTTCCATCAACAAGAATCTTGGCTAGTCCAAAGTCTCCAACATGGGCGACCATATCAGCATCCAAGAGCACATTACTTGACTTAAGATCACAATGTATAACAGGAACTGGGCCATCTGAATGAAGGTGATGCAATGCATAAGCCACATCTAGCAGTATGGTCACTCTTTCTGCAAGATCCAAGCACCTTTGCTCTGTTTGCTCATCATTTGTGTCAGTATGTAGCCAACCTTCTAAACTCCCATTTGGCATGAAGTCATAAACGATTGCTTTGAAGTCATTTCCTCTCGAATCAATGCTTGCACAAGCTGTAACTATCTTAACAAGATTCCGGTGTCTCATGTTTCGCAGTGCTTCGCATTCTGCTACGAAACTCTTCAGTGCACCAGGAGTTTGAAGCTTTAGTACCTTCACAGCAACAAGATTTGTACTTTCACCATCTTGACCATCTAGCTCTCCTTTGTACACAGACCCAAACGATCCAGAACCTAGTAAATTGCTTGTTGAGAAACCATTTGTTGCTTTTACCAACTGCGAGTAAGAGATCAATGGATGGCCTTGCATGGACATTGTTGAAGGAATCTCTGCTTTGCTTTTCTTATACCAAGTAAGAAGCTTGTAGAGTAATGCAAGAATGGGAAGTGTGGCAATAAGAGGGATAAGCAAAAATATTGCCAGAAATTTATGTTTTTTCTTTGGCACCGATTGCAAAGGACAAGGTGGCAGATGTAGATTAGGTATGCCACCACAAAGTTTATCATTTCCTTTTATTGAGATTCTAGAAGCATTTGCGAAAACACCAGCAGTTGGCACTTCTCCTTCAAAGTTGTTGAAAGAAAGGTTCAGTGAATAGAGCGTAGTAATATTCCCTAAGAACTTGGGTATCTGACCTGACAAATTGTTGCTTGAGAGATCAAGATTTTGAAGACCTTTCAACTGCCTTAGAGCTGAAGGGATGCTACCATTTAAAAAATTATTTTGCAGATAGAGACGCTGTAGAATTTGGCATTCACCAATGGTGCTAGGGATTTCACCTGATATTTTGTTCGATTCTGCATGGAACTCCATAAGATTTTTAAGATTCCCTATTTCTTGTGGTATTGATCCCTCTAAGTCATTATGTGATATGTTAAAGACCTTTGACAATGTTTGGATGTTGAATAAATATGCTGGGTATTGGACCAGTAAAGTTATTGGTTGAAAGACCTAATGACAACAATTTTGTCAGGTTTCCAAGTGTTCCTGGAATTCTACCACTGAACATGTTCATGTCAAGCGACAAATCATTTAGTTCAGTAAGATTTCCTAAGGTCAGTGGGATCGGCCCGCTTAAGTTATTTTGAGCTACATAGAGAATGCCCAAGTTTTTAAGCCTTCCAAAGGAAGAGGGAAGATTTTTAATGAATGAGTTATATGAAAGGACAAGAGTACGTAGATTGATCAGATTACTAATATCTTTAGGAATGCTTCCTGAGATTTTGTTATATCCAAGGTCTAGAATATTAAGCGAAGTGGAAAGGTTGGAAACTTAATCAGGAAGAACTCCCCCAAACTTATTATAAGATAATCCCAACTCTTGCAACTGGGAACAGTTTGTTAGTTCGGTTATGAACTCCCAATCCTTTGGTTCTTTAGCTTCAAACGAGTTGAAATCGAGAAGAAGAAACTTGAGCTTTCTTAACCTTCCAATCTCCGGGGAAATGATGCCCCTGAAAAGATTACCATCCAGCTGAAGCAGTGACATATTGGAAGCATTGACTAGCGAGACGGGGAAATAACCATGGAACAAGTTGTTGTTCATGAGTATTGCGCGGAGATGCGGAAGGGTACTGAATGCATTTGGAGGTATCATGCCACTTAGCATGTTATACTGGACAGAAAAGACCTTCAGAGATGAAATGTTCCAAATAGAAGTGGGAATTACTCCAGTTAAATTGTTGAACTCTACATCGAGATCCCATAAACTGGGAAGCCGTCCCAGAGATGAAGGGATCTGTCCTGATAACCTGTTCTTCTGTACATATAGTTGGCGGATATTGGTGAGGTTGCCCAAAGCAGGTGGAATCTTACCAGACAGCATGTTTGAATCCAGATATAGGGCTTTGAGAGATGGCAGCTCCGCTAGGGATTTAGGGATCTCTCCCGACAGATTATTCTTCCAAAGCGACAAGTAAACAAGATTTTTCATGCTGGCACTAAACTGGAGGGGGATAGTACCTTGGAGCTCGTTGTAGCTAAGGTCAAGAAACGTCAGATTGGTGCACCCTCCAGGGATGGCCATAGGAATGCTTCCTTGCAGGGAGTTTCCGCTCAGGTTCAGGTTCAGAAGCCTGCTGAGACGGCCAAGCTCCGGAGGTATCTCACCAATTAGGCGGTTGTCACCGAGGTCCAGCTCCCTGAGAAAGCTCAGGTTGCCCAAGAATGGAGAGATGTGCCCCCAGAGGTTGACGGAATTCAGGCGTAGTGAGACAACCCTCCCATGGTGCCGACGGCTGCAAGAAACTCCTGCCCAGCTACAGTAGTGGCTGGAAGTGTTCCATGATGCCAGCAAACCCTCGGATGGGCTCGACAGCATGGACTTGAAGGAGAGGAGAGTGAGCTCGTCAGCTGTGGAATTGCTACTGCTTCTGCTGCCTGGAGGCAATCGAGCATGAGAGCAGATGCACAGCAGCAATAACCATAGCAGTCTGGTTGCTACTTCCATCAGGGGAAGAAAAGCTACAATACATCAATTGAATGTACCGATGTGTTTTGACACTTGACAGGATGTATAGCTTATAAAGCCATAAAAGACCATATATAGAAGCGATGTTGCATCCTGCCACTTGCATTGCCAACGGAAGGTGTGCAAGTGGATCAAATAGGCGTGTTTGAACCAAGTTTCACTTTGTCCTGGTTGATTGATAAATATGCTTTTGCACACTAGAAACTTGACTAAATACAGGAGGAGACTTCATCGATCTCCCGGTCATCACATCATAGGTCCCTTGATCATCTGGCCGCCAGGCAGTCTTTGGCAGCATTTGGATGTTTGATCGACCATTGGACACGGATGAATCAAGGAAATGGCCATCTTCTGTGTAGCCTCTAGTACTTCTATAAAATTGGCACATGGGTGGGGGCAAAGAAGACAGCAGTTTTGGAGCACTTGCAGGAAATTTTGTAATGCAAATTGCAGCACCAGGTTTTTTATTCTTTCCTTCCCTGACAATTGTCCTTATTACTCTTTATTCTTTTGCTGGCAGTAACCTTACTTTGTGAGGGCGCTAATCTTACAGTTGGCCGTAAATTCCACAAAAATAGTGAGGCACAGATACCATTTCAGATTTTACTGCTGTGTTCTTCACCAGAGCACAAAAGATCGTTTAGAAACCACCATCATGACATCGCAAAACTGATTAGGTTTACAGTAAGCTAGATGTAAGGTGCAGTGAAAAAACGCAGTTCACAGATTCAGGTGCTCACCGTCGACGGCGCCCCAAGAACCGCGAGATCTGACGGCTTGTGAGCTCCTCCGGAAGGCTCCCCCATCAGGTTCCGACGGCGGATGGACGGAGCATCCGCCGCCGCCGGTAGGCCCACGCGGCCGCGTCCTTGGTGCCGCCGCCGCCGCGGCACGGAGAATTCCAATGCCTTGGGGCGAAGCAGAGTACGGGGAGGAGAAACAGGAGAGATGCGACTGACACGCGTGTGCCCCACATTTCAGTGACTAACACATGTCCTCTGGCGAATGCAAAACAGAGGGTGCACTGGAGCAGTTTTGGCATCTACTAATCTGATCCTGTATGTAAATCGTGTCTGTATTTTAACTACAACCCCAAGATACAGCCTTCGTGGAAAATATTACATATCGTTACAACAATACTACTTTAAATTTATCAAAGATACTATCTACTAGCTATGATAGCCAGAGACTGTCACCCATAATCGTGTAACCGACGAACCTCCAAATTTCTATAATTCGCTATTTGCTGTTGTATACCCAAAATTTAAGAATTTAGCCTCAAAGGGATCCTAAGATGGATTCTCATCATCATATGGTGGTAGGGGTTAAGCAGCAGGGCCACCTCTTGGTCTTCCTCCCTCGCTTTGGCTCTTTGTTGTTGCCGAAACCGTTCTGATGGAAGCCATTGGTGTCCAGGCTCTCTTCGCCGTGCACCCTTATTGCGCTTCTCAGTGTCATTGACATCGTCTTTGTTACAGTAGAAGCTGTTGAATTCTTCGGAGAATCTTTGTCGGTGGCGTCTTCTGCCCTATCACTAGCTTTCTCACCGGGCAATGAGTACGCCTGTCGGATCTCTCTACATCAAGGAAAAACACGAGTTGGATCACAAATGGGCCATTAACTGAAAAGTAAATGTACCATGAACAAATTCACTATATCCTTTCTTGCTGACCTGGAGTCATGTGGTTGTGTAGTAGCAGGACCACCATTCAGAAGATTGTCTGCATTACGAATGCTAGCTAGTGAACTTCTTGAACTGACAGTGCTGTCTTCCAAAGTGGTGTCATAACTGAGCAAATTTTGTAGCGTGGTGATGTTTGTGGTCTTATCGCCTCTGAGAACTGCAATAGCAGTGTCCAATATGCCCAATGCACGCTCTACCTCGGGACTGATAAAAGGTTTAATATCGACCTGTTGTGCTCGCTCAGCTGGTTGGTAAGGAGGGCTAGTTGGAAGACTATCCACCTTGGACATGTTCTGTTCGCTTTCCTCCTCGACAATCTCACTATTCGCTGTGGTATTTGTTACTGCAAAACGATTCTGTACAGTGGAATTATCAGGGGGCACCTCAGTAGCAGCATTTTCCGCTGTTGTGGTGACCTTCGATTTGTCATCAGAACCCTGGTATTCACGGATCCTAGTATAGAGTGGTCCTCTCAAAGCTCTCTTGTAGTCCTCATCACAAGTAGCCACAGTACTGACTGCCTGTATGATATTCCAATAACAATGGTTCAGCAGATTATATTGGTTGTTATTCATAATCTCATGATTCAGCAATGAGAATGCAGTATTTCCCTGATGTCCAGATTTACCACCCCGATCACACTTTTTATTATACAAAGAAATCTATGTGGTGAACATAGCTAAAATGTGCAAATTGTTGCCAGCCACTAACCTTCTGATACAGCTTGTGCCCGCTGCCGATTAACTGCCTTGATATGAAGTTGATCAACCATGGTGGAACAAAGTCTAGCTTAATATCCATATTAGCTATTGCCCTGAATAACAGTATATTTTTGTTAAAGCGTGAGAAATGGGATGATAGTATGAAAAAGGAATTGCTTAAAAAATAGAGCAGCAGTACATTTATTAAAGCAAAACAAAAGAGAATATTGCTCAAGCAGTAAGTAAGGTGAAAATTGGATTGCCCATAAAACTACGTCGATAGAACAAATCTGTTTCGTAACTATGTCACTTAATCCAGTAAAATGGTACTCAAACTAAAGGTACAAGGTGCCTTCAAAAGCTAGTAAAATGATACTCAATCTAAAGTTGTACATGGTGCCTTGAAAAGCTGATGAAATGGTCTCATATGAAACATATTGCTCTATATTAACCAAGATGGCATCAAATGCCTCACCTGAAAAAGCTTTTTTCCTTTGAAATCCTTTGCAAGACAAAGCCTCCAAATACATCTATCCGAACTGTGTCACCAGCTTCAGGAATTCCATCCCTACTAAATCCATGTGTCCGTATATTTATACTATCCAAATCTGATATCTGCAAACAAGTCAATAAACACAAGATAAATAAACTAGGGTATATACCATCTCATGATTGTAGGGAGAAGTTACCAGAAAAGTATCTAAAAATGAAGAAAAACACATACGCACAGTTTTCATGATTACAATGACGATATCTTCTTTAAGATACTCAAATTCAAAGTAGTGTAGAAGAGCCTCTCTTTCAGAAACCGGCCATGGAACCTTCATCCTTTCTTCGAAATAGCGAATAAAAAAATTAGCTACAATCACTATAAATTGAAAGTAAGTAAAACTGTAATAAACAAGTCCAAAACCAACCTGACCAAACAAATTTCTTCACCAATCCGAACCTTTTTCAAGCAGCCTGACTGATCAATTCTAAAAGTTGGCAGGTTGTATTGTGGAAACCTGGGGGGAAACAGCCTGATCAGTACATGAAAGAACTATACTTTTGCTTTACTTGGTAAAGACTGACTCCAAATACTGAATTTTAAACAGGTACATTTTATATTTTTTCTTCATAAAAAGAACAATATAGAATTTCCTCTAATTCTATATTTGTTCTTTCATTAAAAGAATGGAGATGCTCCCAAAAAGTAAGGAAGCAGTTAGACTGAAAACCGTGTCATGACAATAGAAATAGCTAATAGGCCCTAGCATGAGCCCTCAACACTTACTTTTCAAATTTAGTCTCTGGGGGTCACTCCAGTCCATATTTATCATCAAAATAAAACTGTATGCTGTCTTTCTCAAAACTACAACATTTAGATGGCCTACTTCCTTAATACCGTATTTAACAAACAAAATATGTTTTAAAGCATTAGTGTTAATTCCGCGAGAGAAAATTGAACAATACTTGAGAATACCACGTGTAGTTACCGAGAATGTGAATTTTTTATGTAAACAAGAATAAATTTGAGGAAAATATTGCACTCACCATTTTTTGTATAGAGATGGTTCCCATGATACACATGTACCTATGAAAAAAACAGTGTGCCTATGTGTGAGTGTGTGAAGATGTAATATTTTACTAGCTCGTGATTAAAATTCCTTACAAACATCAATAGGTCCATCAGCAAAGCCTTCAAGAAGAAGGGTGTGAAATGGGGTCCCCTCTGGACCCTCACGGTACATGACTCTTAATTGATCTGTATCTTGCTTCACCTGCCAACACAAGGTAGCTAAAGATCACTGCCGCTATTGATAAGCATTTACTTAGAAACCTAACAGAACGAATAATGAATCCCCAAAAGAGGAGAGTAATGGGGTAGAGATTTCTGAAGCACGATATCGCTGTAAGAGGTAGAAATTACAAACAAAAGTGAAATGTTGCATTCTGGAAACTGTTGGTAGCATGGCATACAAAATACGGATCAAGGAAGTGAGCTTATCACAGTACAATGCAAAAGAGGGCTCCACCCGCTATTCATGTTCTACAATTCAAATCACAAGATACACAGAACACTCTATTTGGATGAGTTAATAAACTCAGTTCAACCCATACCTTCCACTCCTTTTGTGGCGCCCCATGAACCTTTGAAGACCGACCGTCTCTCGAAGTATTCAGCATATCAAGAAACTCCGAGACTTCTCTGGCCCGCGTTTCAGCGATGAGGTCAATATCGCCTAAAAGAGGACACACAAAAGCACTAGTCAAGAAACACAGAGCAGACATTTACATACATAGGCCAGCAAATATGCCACAATCAAGGCCTCCAGGTAGGAGTAGACTAGTAGCGCCCCTTCAGCACATTCTCCATTAATACTAGGACGGATATTCACGGAGCAAACCACAAAAGTCCCCATTTA
Organism: Echinochloa phyllopogon; assembly: GCA_033239725.1. Lineage (NCBI taxonomy): Eukaryota > Viridiplantae > Streptophyta > Magnoliopsida > Poales > Poaceae > Echinochloa > Echinochloa phyllopogon. The sequence goes on along the minus strand of BTCW01000008.1, from coordinate 31,105,909 downwards.
TCATGTATATGAAAAAACAGCGCATTGATCACTACCATCAATAGGCTGATATTCACTCCACGATTAGATCAGCCATTGAAACATGAAGCAAGCACTAAACAGGGGCCGCACCTTCGTTGGAGCCGGTCAGGGACGACGCGAGGATCTGCTTCTTCACCAGCGCCCTGAGCGAGCTCTCGTCCGCGAGGTCCGGCAGCGCCAGCGTCCGGTCCAGCCGGTCCCGCAGCTCCAGCACCCGCTTCCTCTTCTCCATGGCCGGCGGCCGCTGCCAAGAAGCAACCTGCTCGTCCTCCTCCTCCTCCTCCTCTGCTCACCAACACAGTCGCGCAAAAATACAAAGGTGAGAACTTCTCCAAGGAAACCGAAGCCGCCAAATCGACCGAATATATGGACGCAGAAAAAACAAGAAAGCAATGATTCGTCCCCCTTCTCTTCTCTTCCCCACCAAAAAAAGGGTTGGAATTTTTTGGTCCCGGATAGATAATAAGAAAAGCAATGATTCGTCCCCTTTGAGAAAGGCTGCCTGCGGAAGTGGCTCCAGGCTCAAGAATCTCCCCGGAAGGAATCTCGGCGATCCTTGGCGCCATGCCCAAAGAACTCACTCACGCCGCAGCAAAAACAAAAAATCCAATCCGCGCGGGAGGAGAGGAAAGCAAAGCAGGGGCACGGCTTAGATGCGGGGGGTGGCGGGGGATTCCAGCCGGCCGTAAAGATCCGCGGCCAGTTGGGCGGGCAGGCAGGTAGTTGCTCACCGCTGGTGCCGGAGGAAGGGGTCGGAGGCCGGCCACCGGCGGGGACGTCGAGGAGGCGGGAGGCCGGCTGGCTGACCAACCGGAGACTACCGACGCGGGAGGGGGAAAAGACGAGAAATAGTAGACGGCGGCGGCGGTGGTGGAAGAGGAGGAGAGCACGGTGGACTAGTAGTTTGTTGGTGGCGCGGGCGCTCACGTGGGGCCCGCGTGCCACCCTGCGTCCCTGCCGGAGCTTTTTTATTATCGTGGGCGTGCGCGGGGGTGCTCGTGCTCCTGGGCCCGAAACTCCCCCCCTCCTCAAGAACGAGGAAGGAGCAAGGTAGTAGCCGACGAAAATGGCGAGAGACTGCAATCTGCAGCAGGTACGGAGGAGACGGCAGCTGCGTCGGCAGGACAGATGATGTGGGGGTAACGGCACTGTAGCGGGCAGGTGGTGCTACAGATTACTGGTACAACACCGTTGCACCTGCAGGGCTACACGCGTATCAACCAGCAATGTACACTCTCCAGGGTACTGTGGCTGGGGACCCGATAAGAATCTGATGCAGCAGGCCGGGAGAGGCTAGGCTCCAAGGCACAGCAAAGATTCGCTTCACCCTGCCGGACAGCAGCCAATGCACGCCGACGCCACTCACTCCCGGCCGTGCACGCTGACCCGGATCGGGCCGAAGCCGAATAGTAGGAACAGAGGAGGAGGAGGAGGAATGAAAGCGACAGCGGCGCGTGCGGGGCACCTGTTGCTCCACGACGCTGTTGGAGGTTGCTCATGCGGGAGATGATGCTCGCTGTTGGGGGTTGCCCTTGCGGCCTTGCCCACCCACCCAACGGGACGGCACTTTACGCTACGCCGGCCGGCAACGACAAGGCTTGATACGGTACCTACCGTGGCCGGCGTCGTGGGCGCTGATGCTCGTCGCCGCCGGAATATTCGGCCGGCACGCATGGCGACAGATAGATGATATTAACCACCGCATTACTTTCGTCAGGTTTCTTGGCATGCATATATAGTCCGATCCGTATGAAAAAGAGACCATATATTTGTTCTGCTGCATACACAGCCGCCACTTCGCGTTGTTAGCTTGTTGCCTCTGCAACTTAACTCTTCGCTTTCGCAAAAGATTTAGTTAGACACTGCAAAAGATTTGTTAATTAAGGAGGCTCAGACCTACTGCCTCCATTTTTATTTGTAAGATACGCACGAATATTTAGTTAGACCCCTGCAAAAGATTTGTTAATTAAGGAGGGTCGGACCTGCTGCCTCCATTTTTATTTGCAAGGCACGCACGAATATTAAATTTCAAACTTTACAATCTTTAACCAATAATTTAGCCAATAAACTATAAGCGCAAACTTGATGTGATTGGATTTGTAATCAAATATACTCTCCGATTATAAGTTTATAGCCATAAACTTTAATTTTTATAGTGTAAACTTGATATGATTGGATTTGTATTGAAATATACTCTCCAATGATTATAAGTTTATGGCATAAACTTTAATTTTTATAGTGCAAACTTGATATGGTATGACTTAGAATAAATCGAGATGAGTTGTTGTATTTTTCGTTGGAGGACGTATGACTTGCTCTCATTATATACACCGCCTGATTTGCTGCCAACTTATAGCTGCCAATGGAACCTTGGCTCAATTATTATCAGTGTATTGAATAAATATCTTTTAACAGAGGAGGAATTCCCTTGTCAAAGTTTTAGTGTTGCCCACGTTGGTACTCCCAATTTGGGAGAGCCCTTGTTGGAGCTTAGACCATGGAAAGCTTGCCTGTTCGCTTGGCTGGTGGCTGGTGTCGATTTGTGCTGTGAGAAAAATACTGATGGCTGACTGGTGACTACTGGTGCTGATTTCTGCTGAGAGAAAAATACTTCTGGCTGGTGGCCGGTAAGTTAAGTGAACAGACCAGGTACCAAGCTTTGATCGAAATGTACAAGAAAAAAATGATGCTTCTCTAAACAAAATATGCCTTGTACCCTTGAATGGAAAGAGTATCAAACTTTCAGCTTAATGTTACCCGGTCGGCCTTGATACCAGCGGTTCAGCGCAAAGCCGCAAACCCTTGACAACACACGCACACGGCACACAGGAGAACCAGATCCTTTATTCCTTGTTCTGAAGCTTCTCTGTTCTTGCCAGCCAAACACGGCTGGAAGCACGCCAAGCAACGATGTTGGCTGCCTAACCATATGGACCAGCACGTCAGCCGGCCATGAATGTTCCGGCCGGCCGTTGCCTCCGCCGTGGAATCGGTTGCCGTCTCGGCCTCACTCTTCCGAGCTCCGGCGAGCTCATTACGTATGATGTCTTGTTGGTCGTTGCACGGGTGGTTGGTCTCCGCTGGTGGATTTGGAAAGGGTCACAGACTCACAGGCACTCTCTGACTCTCCGTATGGGCCAAATTAATCCGGCGGCTGCACGGCCGGCCGTCAAGCCGAAAATCCTTGACTTTCGTAAAAGAGGAGCAAAAGATCACAGAAAAGAAAACGTAATCATATCCAAGTTCTGGGGTGTGTTTAGTTCCAAAAAGTGAAAGAGAAAGTTCGGTAAAAATGTCACATCGAACACTGTAGCGCATTTCGTTTGTTTGTGATAAACACTGTCCTTTCATGACCTAACTAGGCTCAAAAGATTCATCTCATCGTGTACATCAAAACTATGTACTTAATTTTTTTATTTAGCCACGTTTAGTGTTCTATGCATGAAGAGATAAATTTGATATGATTCGATGTGATAGATGGATAGTGAAGTTTGAAGAGAGAATTTTTGGGTTTTTGGTGGAACTAAACAGGGCCGGGATATCTTTGGTGAGCTGTGTTTGTGGACCATAGATAGTATCGTTATAAATGAAGGGTGCATGGAATCCCCACTTCTTTCTATTGGATAAAAAATCTCAGAACTCAAATCAACGAAGCGTAAAGATGAACCAACCAGCAACTACTAACCACCTGTGGTCGGAAAGCCATCATCGTACAACTCTATAGTCTAGATACATAGTGACCAAGGTCTTTGCGCTATGAAGCATTAAAAATTCAGGGTGGCTTTTCAACGTCCTTGACACAATGGTACATCTGAATCTTTTGAGCGTGACCTTCAGCCCTTCATAATTTAACGAGCTAACGCCCAACTACCTGATGCTGCAGCTGATTTAAGTTAGCCCAGATGTTGCCCGGAACATTTTGTCGGTCAAAAGCTACTTCTCCGATGAGGTCAGCTGCCGTAGGTTGAACTTTGAGAGCTCTTTGTATTTTTCGACGACTCCAATCATGCATATGGTCTGCTCAAGATTCAAACAAAGATAGTCCATCAGAACTTGAACTGCAATCATCTTCAAGAAAATTCATGCTTACATGTAGATGTGACCAGATGAACCATGCAGAACAGATAATTAATAAAGCAACAAATACTATTAGTAGAATGGGCCATGGATGCATGATGTAACTGGACATTTAGGAGAATACAAGTTATATTAAAATTTGGTCATCCCCTGTAGTGATAATATCTATCAAGCTTACATACCATAGGCATGCCCCATATACATGTGCTACATAAGTGGCAGCGCTGCTTGCTGCCGACATACAGATCAAAGAACGGCATTTGGTCATATCTAGATGACAAACTAGAGCACTGTGCCATACTCAACATTTTCAGTACGAATGGTTGCACATTACATTAATGCTACAATTCTGGAGCAACCATGAAGAGAAAAGGGACCCTGTCTACTATGCATTGCAAATACAACAGCTTTTGTACTACTAATAAAATCAGATCAACTCGGGTGCATTAAATGAGATCTAAGTAGGACCAAAATTAGTTACTACTACAACTAATGAAGATGTAACCTAGCAGCTAATTCGAAAGCACAATAATGTTGGTCCTACAGTGTCAACCTGTCATGATACAGAGCTTTAATTGTTCATGTTCTTGACAATCATGGAAATATTTTGAAATTTGAGGAAAAACAGTTGAACCTTAGAGTGCCTACCAAAACTTGGTCTAAAATCACAACGTGCCCTCATTAGCTTATATGAATATGCTAGAAATGGCCTGAAGTGTCTGAACTCGGAACACCATCATGTGCAGCTAAAACAAGGGCGCTAGGAAAAAAAAATCTTAGGAGTCTGTAGCCTCCAAATAATATAATGGAGCTAGGTACTTCCAAGAAAATATTTCCAGAACTCAAATAAAGCCTGAGCTGTAGAAAATACAAGAGGACAAAAGGCAATATTTGAAATTCAAAAATTAATGGGGCGTCCTAATAGAACATGAAATAAAATGAGTAACTGCAAAGTTTGACGTCATTATTTGATGGAGGATGAGTAACTGCAAAGTAAATTAACGGGGCGTCCTTATTTGATGGAGGATGAATTGTTCTTTCTTCTGTTACCACATGCATATCTAGCACTAGAAAAGAGATATAGTGCACCAGCCCAATCGTACTGCAAATAAAAGCATTTACCTTTGCAATCTGGACAATAATAGTTTTGTCCGGGTTGTTCAGGTCAACTTTGTGAGGTTGTGGTACAGATTTCGCTACTGCGTTTATAATTTTCATTCTATCAATTCCTGTGTTTGACCTTGCTTCATATAATACTGCAAACTGCAAAATTAAAGCTCTGAGTCAGAAACCATGTCCATTCAAGTGCTGAACAAATAGAACAAATAATGATGCAGAAGATGTACTATGTTACGTTTAAATGTTTTATGCACTTCCTTGGCTGAGAAAGCACAGAAAAAATATTGCCAGGTAATGATATTAAGGATGAATGACATTTATAAACTGATTTACTGCACTAAATCCATCTTACCTTAGTAGTAGCATTGTCACAGCAAAATGAAACTGTACTTAAGTCATTCATAAACACAAAGGCATGTTCTAACAGACTCCACAAAAGTCACCAGGAAAAGTAAAATAATCTCTTACAAACTTCAGACCTAGCTACCATGGGCTAAACTATTCAGAGTTCAGAAAATCCGTCTTGACCTAGCAAAAAAAACCTCTGAAATATCTTTAATACGATAAAACAATTGATGCCAGGACATGAACATAAACAGTAGGCAGTCGACTCTAAAAATGGTTGGAAATATGATGATTCATTCTTGAAACAACAAAATTAGACATCTCCTACGAATAAAAAGGAGGCGGCATTTGGATGTTCCTATATTGATTCTAGGACATCAACAGAGTATATTTTTAAAGACACTGACTGTGAGCTACTGTAGGAAAAACTCAGGCAGTAATTTTTCAGCTATGTCACCAGACTAATCCTCCATAAGGACCCTAACTAAAGGATTACATGAAAAATGATGCAGCAATGAGGTAGGCAACTTACCTTATGACCCGAAGGCAATTCTTTCGGGAAGTACTTTTCAATAAGGGGACTAATTGCTTTTGTTATTTCCTCTTCGGATGCATAGCATGCCACCTCAGTAGGCAAAACTCGCAGGATAAATCTAGTATGCATTCAAAGGGGAGTCTATCAGCAAAGAAAAACTACATCTTTAAATATGAGACTTAATGATCACAGGGGAAGATAGGCTGCAGTAGCACAAAATCGTAACCTTGACATATGTTTACGAGTTGAAGCAGCTGACGACATCATGTTTTGCACAATCTCAACTGGACCAGGGTCCCCTGATCTTTTATGCATTTGAATGAATATGCAACCATTACAGCCTGACTCAAGGCTTGCAAAGAGCCTCTGTTCATAATACAAAAAATTCCACCATATAAGCTAGCATGTAATGTCATAAGCCATAGTAGAATAAAAACAACAGATATAAAGTTCAGTCGATTTGTGTTGGTTCTGCGTAATAGGGTCTGTTGGAAAGGTTTCTGGTAGAACTGAATAAATGAAAAGCACATGCAGATAAGACCCTGGATAATGCCTCTGCTCAGAGTCCAAAAAAAATTGTTGCTGAAAAATGCATGGTATAATACACATTTCTGCCATTTGATTAGTCAAAGTTTTCCCACATAATTCTGCCAGCAACAAAATGCTTGAGACCTTAAGCATACTTAACTACTTATACATGAGTGCTCAGTGATGTTGTAATAAGATAAAATCTTAGCCTGCACTAACTAAATTTCGAAACTGAGCTAGAAAAGGTCATTAAGCACGAGAATACTTCATTAACAGACCTTCAATTGGTATAGATTATATGGACTACTTCATAACACAGAGGAGCACTGCAACATATATCTTAAACTGTAACTACAATCAAGAAGTAAACAGACCTTTTTCCTGTCCCCTAGTTCTTTCAAGTCCTCATCAATTAAATCATCAATGTTCTTTTCAATTGACTCTTTTGGTTTACCAGCTGACTCCTTTGGTTCAACAGCTGACTCCTTTGGTTCATCAGCAGACTCCCTTGGTTCATCAGCAGACACCTTTGGTTCATCAGCAGTCTCCTTTTGTTCTGTCTGTTCAGAAACTGGAGGGTCTTCCACACGCTGCTTCTTTTCTCTTGGTTCTTCAGCAGTGCCTGCTTTTTCCTCATCGTCCTTACTGGCAGTAACAGAGGTATCAAGTACTTCCTGTTGCTGCTCAGATGGTGTGGTTTCACCTTTCACCACATCATTCCCATCCCCATTTCCATTGTCGGCTTCCTCACCAGAATGGTCTTCATCCTCATCATCTGAGGAATCAGAGTCCTCAAACTTTATCTTCTTGTTCAGTGGCTTGTCAGGAATGCCTTTGGGTTTCTCATCTGAGCCTTTCCCATCCACCAGGTCTTCATAGAACTGCAGAAACAACAATGGAGTGTGCAGCATAATGAGCCAAAAGCACATTCACAAGATTGGTTGTAAAAATTAAAGTGACCAGCAAAGTAATGTCGTTTCCCCAGACAGAAAGTTTGGTAATAGAACTTCTCATAACAGTATAATAGCCAACAGTTACATCACATTCCACAACTTACAACTGTATAAACTAGGAACAACCCTCTTCGTGGAAGTGTGTACATCAAACCCAACTAATGCCACCACCAAGTATCCTAATGCAATCAGCACACGATCTAAAATTTCAGCAAGCTGAGGTACCAACTTCCAATATTATCCATTTTCCTCATTTCAAGCTTTCGGCCAGTTAATTGAAATGGTGTACAGTAAACCATCCAACACATGAAATGTGTCGCCAGGGGAAATGTGAGCATAGCGTTTACACCCACACACACCACCTAATCACAATGCAAGCAATCAAATTAAGCATCTGCACGGACTCATCAACAGGAATCACGCCAGCGAACCCACCAACAGAATCATGGCAAGTCACACCGCCCTCAACCTGACCGAGTTGGCATGGGCATTATGACAAACACCTCCTAATCACAAGAAATTGAACTAAGTACCCGCATGGACTCCTAATCTCAGTGGGGATGCCACCAGCAAATCCGCCGACGAGTCCGCGGCAACTAACTCCGCCCTCAACCTGACCAGACTGGCGCGGGCAATGCGACGAACACCTGGCGCGCGTGCGTGCGTGTGTCGCCCGCGCCGGACCCAAGAGAGCGGACCACTACACGCCGGCGAAGGACAGGTACGTGGAAGCGGGAGTCGCAGCAGGGAGCTACTTACGGAGTCGAGCAGGGAGAGGGCCTCGCGGGTGGCCTGGCGCTCGCGGCCGCCGTCGCAGGTGATGAAGAAGCCCTGCACGCCGGGGCGCAGCGGGTAGGCCCCCTTCCGCACCGGCTTCCCGTGGGGGAGGAACTTGCGCTTCCTCCCGCCCGCCTTGGCGGCGCCGCCGCCTCCTCCTCCGCCGCCCGGGTTCGCCTTGCCCTCGCCGCCGGGAGCCATCTCTCTTCTCTAGGGTTTCTCAGGTCTGCGAGGGTTTTGCGGCGGCGGGGACAAGAATACTGCGGTGGGAGAGGCCGTTGGTGAGCCGGACGCCGAGATTGCCCCCAAGCCCCCGGCGATGGAGCACCGTCCGATCACATTTTTTCGGTTTGGGCCCGTTTCAACTTTCAACAAAAAATTCAAATTTTGAAATTTAGTTTAATTATTATATCATATTTTCAAAATGACAGTGATTACGTTTCATTTTATAAAATAAACAGTAACGTTTTACAGGGGGTCGAATTTTTTGACGATTAAAAAAAAACTTAAGGCTTCTCCAACTTTAGGAAAATCGTATCATTTTGCAAGCACTTTCGAGCTAGCAATTCAAACGCCCCGCCTCTTTTGTCCACTTAAAACAAGCAGGCATAACAGTTAAAACAGCCCATTACCAGTAACTTACCCACCGCCAAACACCACGGTACTCTGAAGCGGTTGGAACTTCCCACAGAAATCATAGATAAACAGACAGAAACATAACACCTGAAGAAACAGACGCTAGATCATGATGAAACTTGCGCAAACTATTCGGTTCCCAACGAAATTCTCATCTAAGCATCATATCCTGTTTCGCACAAAATCGTCGATTCTACAGAAGCATGTCACCCCAAATTCCCAAAACACACACACACACACACAGATATCATCCCACATCTAGCAAAGAGCAATCTGGGAACCATAAAGTAGTTTGTAGCATGGTCTCTCTAACTCGTTTTTACTGTCCGGCAGGGCCAACAAGGACTCCCTGTGCAGTGCCTTCCTTCTTGCCGCCTTCCTCCTCGGCGTCGTTGTCAGCCTTCCGGATCCTGATCTTGTACTTGAGCTCGAACTCAGTGATCTCCTTCTTTTTCCTCTCCAGCGCCTCGTGCATGCGGGCGATCACCTCCTCGAGGCCTTCCTTGTTGCGCTTCACCGCAGGCAGGACCTCCTTGATGGTCCTCTCCACCAGGACGCCACCAATCATCCTGTAGCAGCGCCTTGAGGGGTCCAACGGTTCGATCGCACCAATGACGAGGGAGTGCTCGCTGACCTCCATCTCCAGCTCCGTGATCTTGGTGTAGAGTTGGTTCATTTCAGTGCGCATGTTGGCATAAGTGTTGGCGATTACTTGCTCGTTTATGGCTTCTTTGCCATCACCGCCCGCTTTGCTTGCCATTTTCCTTGTGATACAGCTAACAGCAGAAGAATATCACAAATGGAGAAACCTGCAAATAGATATGATGCAGGCTCAAACTGAATGTCAAAAATTATGTCTTCACAGTCCTCAAACAGCAAACACATTTACACAGAGAAGTAAATAAAAACGCATTGCTGTTGCAAGAAAGTTACAAAGAGCAGAAAATAATTGGAACCAGCAGTTACCAAAGATAAACAAAAAAAAAAGCCTTTTAGTTCAAGCAGATCGCAGAAGAACAGGTGTGATGTTTTCAGAAACGCCCAAGGCCAAGTTCGAAACAATTCCATATTAGTTTCCATAAACCATGCTACCCAAACTAGGTGACCTTCACCTGTTCCTAGGGAAACGGCTTACTGGGCACACCAAATGAAATGCAACAGACAGTTATCTGGAATTTGGACAATCACATCAATTGGGACGACGTCAGAATGGCCCAACCAATTGAGCAATTATGTTTACATATATCACAATAACTAATTGCATATTCATCGAGATATCAGTGCGCATTAAAAATGAAACATCTGCCCTAATAACAAATATATTGCCCCTTCCTACAGTTTTTATCAATGCACATCCAAGCTAATATACTGGTAACTGAAGCTGTGAATTGCCTCCCAAAGAAATGGTTCAAGAACAGCCTATGTAAAAGATAGTTCACATATGTAAAAGAACATTCCCAGGCCAGACAAATTCTATATTTCTAAACAAATAGCCACTAGCAACTGCTCAGTTAACATGACAGGTAGCAAGAATTTAATGAAGAAACATTGCTTGCGCAGATATCATGATTTTTCCGCTGCTATATTTGGCTGTGCACAATTAGGTTTGCCTATCCTATTAACCAAGTAAACTGATACCCCTTTTGTTTAAGACTGTCACGAATAAAATTATGCAATGCGATACAAGCTGTAATGATGTGCGTCTGAGTAGCAGATAGCAAAGAAATGAATCACACCAATCTGCCTTATCAGACATTCTTCAACGAAGCAAAAAAAAAAATTGGCCCATTTAATTCCAAATGCATTGTAAATAATTTAATATGCACACACAGATAGAAAAAACTGCACATACACATACAGTTCTAATTGTAACTTGTAAATAATATAAACCATCAGTAACTTGTAGACATGATATCAGTAGGTTACAGTGGAGTCGTAAAGCTATCTTTCTGATGGGTGAAGCAACTCTTGCCATTCTGGTAACATAGGAATCTACAAAATTCTGCTCATTGGCACATACACATACAGTTGGAAGCAAAATTCGGCTCATTGGCTCTACAAGCTTGTAATAGGTTTAGGAATCTCCGTTGCATCCATCAGATTCAAGTCATTCTTATTATGTGATACAAGATTTGGTAGTTATCTTGTAGTGTCAAAAGAAAGAAAATCTAACTCATCCTACAAATTAAATAGGATATACTAGTAGTACTATATGTCATCTAAACTTGGAACTGTATATTAATCGGTGACCTAGTGCAGATATACTGATTAAATAAGAAAAGTGTCTTATATTTCTAGGCGCTAGTATATGTGCAAGTGAAAATCAGTTTGTGTGTGTGTGTGGAGTTTGTCTGTTGTTCTGTGTGTTCGTTCGCAAGAAGGGAGAGGGGCAGCGGCACGTGTGCAGAGGCTTGCATCCAAACGGGTGGGAGTGCGTGCGCGGCAGCATGTCGGAGGATTTCAGCCGCACCGCACCAGGAGCGCGGTGGTTTCCCTCCCCGCACCGCATCAGGAGCAGCCGCGCGTCGAAGGATTTCAGCCTACCAAAACATGGATCCGGCAGATCGAGGAGCAAGGAAGAGAGAGGACATTTACCTGGGCGCGGTGATCCAAGTGGCGCCGGTAGATCGAGGAGCGCCGCGAGGTGGGCGGCGCGACTCGCCTCGGCAGAAGGCGGCGGGGCGGAAGGCAGCCGGGCTCGGGGAAGGGGAAGAAGGACAGCCGAAGAGAGGGATTCAGGGGGAGGAATTGGCTGGGCCACTCGGTTATGGATGGACTCAGCGGCGGCGACTCCGGGCTGCTATTTGGGCCGGGTCTGTTATTTGGGCCGGGTTTGTTACCTTCATCCGTGATCTTGATGCTGACCAGTTGGCCCTTGTGTTGGCATATGACCACGCCATGTTTCATCATCATTTTATCGTAATCTAGCCCAAGTGCAAAAAGCCGGACCGGTCATTGAACCGGTGAGGCCGTCGGTTCGATGGTCCAACCAGTGAGCCGGCCGGTTGGACCGCGGTTCTATTATATGATATACCATGTATAACTCTATTATTTCACACGTGAAAAGTTGCTGAGATGGTCAGTGGAGGGCGCGGTAGGGTGGGAGACCCAGGTTAAACCCACCTCCTCCATTTTCCTTTGTTTTTCATAAAATTTAAATGGGCCCTTCCCACCTGTTACTTTGGGCGACTTTCAGCCCAATAAACCGAAGATGCAGCCCAATAGACGCCCAACAGACGAGGAATATGCTCTTAGATGCCGGTTTTTTATCAAAACCGATCTTTTAACCGGACCGAACCGGTGGAGTCGCCGGTTCCCGATTTTTTGGTTGAACCGGCGGTCCGGTCCGGTTTTCTGTACTAGGAATCTAGCGGCGAGAGCGTACAACGATGACGATGATGTCAATTGTCAACCCTTTCCGCGGGTGAACTACTCAAAGGTATGGTTATATAAGCTTAAAAACTTTGTGGTGCGTGTAATGATACGGTGAATTCTTGTATAAAGCCAGCAACCCTTGTGTTCTTTTGTTGCTTTGGGAAGCATATGCTTCGATTACAAAGTCTTGTCAGGGTTAAATGAGTTAATCCGGATCGATCGATACAATATCTTATCAAATGTTGTCATACATATTTCTCACATCATCCATCTCACTATTACCACCGCACCGCAAATGATGTACTTATCTCGCTCTAGTGATATCCGCCTTTTATTTTCTCTACCCTTGTCGTGTCCCTTATCAAGTTATTTTCTTGATGCCAATACTATCAAGCCACTCTCAAATGTTGTTTTGCTAGCGGGGAAAAAATCCGAACATGGGGTGATGGGGGCTTAAGCCCCCTACTCGTTGCAGTTTTTTTCTGGCCCGAAATAGCCATTAAAAAGATCTAAGCTCTAATTACGTTCTTTAGAGTATGTTTTGAAATGAATTGGTAGAGTTGTGTTCTATTAAAAAAAAGTTATGCCCAAACAGACAACAATAGCACGCCGTCTAAGGTCTATAGAGTATCGACATAGGGATCAACTATGAGTGGGTATTGTTTTGAAATGAATTGGTAGAGTACCCACTTGTCATTTCATCAACTCTGAGCGGGAGCTATTTGATAGTCCAATCTTTCAATCTATTAAACATCCTAACTAGCAAGTGCCAATCATGAGAGATGAAAGCCAATCAAACTTAATTTGGGTACTAGATCAGAGAGTTGAAAGCGTGCACCGCATTCACTAGTGTATCAACGTACGCGGCCTTGAGACTCCCATAAACCGATACCACTCAAACAGACGCGAACACGTATCTCCTAATATCACTTCCCGCTAACCTTATTGTCATTCATTCCTTCAACATGGACGCCACCTCGCCAAATCCTAACCCTAAGCAAAGTGGCAGGCGCCCTCATGCCCTTCAAGCTCCGAGCACGAAAATAGGAGTATCGTGTTTTAACGTAATGCGTGGCTTGACGATGTATAATAATATAAGGTCAGTCTTAGTGGGGGGTTTATTGAGTTTTATGGGCTGAAGTGGCAGAGATAAGAGAGATTGAAAAATTTCATGGTATGTGAAATGAGTTTCATTACATAACACAACATCACAACCCCCTATCACAAACGGTTTTGACACAAACCGTTTGTGATAGTAGCATCACAACCGGTTTGCAAGTAGGCGGGCTGGTAGCGTCGTTGCAACCGGTTGTGATGTGGGGCATCACAAACGGTTCGTAACAAAAACCGTTTGATGGTGTGTACAATACACATTAAAACCACATTTTGAAGTAGTAAATCAATTCAAATCAAAAAGTGTTGAACTACAAAATTGTATAACTTCTCGAGATGTAGAACTTTTAGTTTGGTTATTTCTTCATTCGACAAATTCATATTGTTCACAAAATCTATATCTCTCGTAGAGTTTCCTGAAACTATAAGAGAGATCTATAAGATTTGTGAACAATGTTACTCTCACTATACCGGATGAAGAAATGATATATAGAAAAGTTGTAGATCTTCAGAAGTTATACACCTTTGCAGTTTAAAATTTTTTAATTTAAATTTGTTTTACTAATGAAAAGTACGTTTGTAGTTCTCAAAATTTAAAATTTGACTTTTTCCAAACAACCTCAGATGAAGAAATAGTCAAAATAATAGTTGTAGATCACAATAAGTTATGAAACTTTATAGTTGGCAACCGTTTCATTTGAAATCATCTAGTCAACGAAAACTAAGTTTGAATGTTCTCAAATTTGAAATTAAAATTTTATAAACGACCTCGGATGGAGAATGAAAGGACCTTGATGTCGCCTAGAGGGGGGGTGAATAGGCGGTTTCTGAAAAATAAAACTTAGCAACGGATTAGATCGCCGGATATTCCGACACTTCGTCGGATATTCCGACACTGACAGTAAAGAATGAGCACGTGATGCAAAGATTTAGAGCAACTTAGCTAATTCTCTTTGAATAGAAAGGTGGGAAATCGTCCAAGGATTCTTTTCCACCTAAGAGATGCACCACAAACTTCACACACGAGTAGATCGGAGCAAATCTATGAAAGTCAACTATGAACTACCAAGAACATATGAACTCGAAGATGAACACAAAGAACAACAAACACAAGGGAGACAAGTGATTTGTTTACCGAAGTTCACTTCCCAAAAGAAGCAAGTCTCCGTTGAGGTGCCTCCAAAGAGACCAAGTTGAGCCACAACTCTACCCTCCCCCTAGGGCCCAAAAGTCAAGCTAGAGTTACTTACTATGATATCCCCAAAGGGATTGGCTTTACAAACTTTCCGGGGCAAGCTCACACGAGTTGAGCGCTCGCCGGAGACGCCTAGCCGTCTAGGAGCAAAAACTCCAAGAGTAACAAACGCGAGTAGATGGCCGAGGATGCTTCAAATGCTCAAGAGTTGGAGTTGATGCTCACCCACACACAAATCCAAGAACTCACTCAAATCCCTTCTCAAATCTTGCAAGGATTGGCTCTAGGGAGTTGAGGGAGTGAAGGGGATGCTCAAGAGAGTGTTCTATGCAAGTGTGGTCGGCAGCCAAGTGAGGAGGGGGCCAAGGGGTATATAAACCCGAGCCCCCCAAAACTAGCCGTTGTGCTGTCTGCGAGATCCGCGCTGGATACTCCAGGGCTACCCCGGATACTCCGAGAACACTCAAACCCGAAGGGGTCCTCGGAACAATATTGTTCTGACCCTGTCCCGGATACTCGTGCTCCAGAAAAACAGCAGGAATACTTTGTGTCCGTGAGTGCACTTGTGTCTCTCATAGGTACTTGGTTGGATTTCTTTGAGCATTAAAACATCCATGGCTTGATCAACATGCATCCCCTTGATAGTACGACGTTACCTATATACTCAAGATCAAAGATAAAAAACTATATCAACCCTTGAGCTTCAATGTCTTCATCATATTGCTTTTCTTCAATATGACACCTTGAGGGTTTGCTAGCATTCTTGTCTCTTGAGCATACCATCCAAGAACTAGTGACTCTGGATTCATCGACCAATATGGTGAACACTCAACTTCATATCCATTTATAAGTCACTTCAATATATGATTCATCGAAGATTAGATACATTGCATAGCTTCACTTGGTGAGGCTTGATTTGTGCCTCGGAATCAAACCAAGTACTAGCTTCCTTCACCCTAGCAAAGTCCTTCAGTCACAAGACAATTCTTGCCCTTCTCCTTTCTTAGTTCCTCGTCACTAGTCCTAGCTTGACCCCTTCACCCTATCTTGCCAACTTTAAGTTTAGCTTTGCCTTGCATCTAAATGAGCACCTCAACTAATTCCTTTTCTTTAATACCATAATCTTTCCTTTGCATATTTGCCTTTTCTTTCATACCAATATTATGACCAAGTAATTTTCTATCTTGATTTCCCTTGAAATACCAAGTACTTGGTCAACTATCTTCCTTCTTGATTAAGAATACTATCCATGTGAGCAAGCAACCTACCATTCCAAATTCCTTTGATTCCCATTGCTCTTGGTCACTCATCTAATTTTATCAACATGCACTTATGCATTCTATTTTCTCATCGTAATCTTTCTTTCACTATCTTTCTCCATATTGATGTTGTGACCAAATAAGCTTCCATATGAACTTCTTCTTGGACAATAAATAAATCCCTTGATCACCATTCTTCACAATGTCATAATCTTGATCATCATGCAATTGCCATCATGCAATTTTCACCTTCCTTTGATTATATGAGCAAACAACCAATGAGGCCATATAATTCATTTGGCTCTTTGTCTCTTTTCCACCATTCTTTACAACGTCATAATCTTGAATCAATCATCATGCAATTTTCACCTTTCTTTAATTATATGAGCAAACAACCAATGACGCCATATAATTCATTTGCCTCTTGTCTCTTTTCTATATTTCCATCTTTTCTTGTCATTTCTTTACTTTTGCATGCTTCATATAATATGAGCTTGACTTTGTTATTTGCAATAAAATCCTTGTCAAAACTTAACAAGCTCATTAGTCCTTTAATTGCTTGCGTCATTCAATCACCAAAACCCACAAGGGGCTAGATGTACTTTTAGAGAAGCTACCAAAATAAGACTTGTAGATTTCAAAAAGTTATGAAACTTTGTAGTTGACAACTTTTTAATTTGAAATTTTTTAGGGCATCAAAGAAGCAATTTACACTTGGTTTAGTATAATATGGTAGGAATTACAATAGTATCTAGTCACATGGGAGAGTGTGGTGCAGTGGTAGAGGAGGTCACGCACGAGAGAGATGTCGTGGGTTCGAATGTTATGATTTACAAGGATTCAAAATTATTTGTTAAATGAATATTATTGATATTATTGATTAAATTAATTTGTTGGTGGCAGATACAAGTTGGATGAACATTGAGCCCTGTAGTTGTGAAGCATTTTGCACTAGATTGAATAATTTTTGTAGATGCCATGGAAGAGGATATGAAAGCTCGAGGGGCACCGACAATGTACTTCACATGCTTTGATTGTGAGAATAAAACAAATCCCACAAATAAGATGAGTTCGCATATTTTTATTATGTGTGGATTCAAAAGGAAGTATATCATTTGAAACAAGCCGGGGGAGGAAGGCGTACAATCCTGGTGGTTGGGTCCTGTCACACCCCATATTTTCTGAAGGAAGAAGTCCATTTTTGACCATCGAACTATAGCCGAAGTTTGGTTTTGGCCATCGAACTCGAAAACCAGGAATCTTTGACAATCGAACTCTTAAAACCGTTCACAATTTACAATCGGGCGGTTTTAGAGGGTGGTTTTGCTAACGTGGCTGCCGCGTGGCAGTGGGACCCACATGCCAGCCTCATCTCTCTCCTCTCTCTTCTCTCCTCTCCCTCTCTTCTCTCTCCTCTCCCGCGGCTGCCCCGCCGCCTCCTCTCCCCATGCCGCACCTCCGCCCCCGCCTCGCCACCGTCCGCCCCGCTGACCCGTCCGCCGTTGAGCTGCCCGCCGTCGTCCGCCTCCGCGGCGCCCCACCGACCGCCTTGCTGCACCGAAGCCGCCCGTCGCTCATCGCCGAAGTTGCCTGTCTCCCGTCGCCTGTCGCCGAAGCTGCCCGTTGCCCGCTGCCGCTCCCGTCGCCGTGGGTGCAGTCGCCTCTGCACGGCCGCCGTGCGAGCCACACCACCCGATGCGCTGCGCCACCCGCCGCCGCGTGCGCGGCCTCCTCCGCTGCGGCGCCGCCGCCTCGTGCTGCGCCCGGGAGCGAGAGTGGGAGGAAGGAAAGAGAGCGGCAGTGGCAGCGGCGGAGACGGGAGGGGGCGGCGACGTCCGTGGTGCCGGGAGGGGAGGGGAGGTGGGGCGGCGGCGGGGCAGATTCAGGGCGCCGGAGGGAGGGGAAGAGAGGGGAGGAGGCGACTGGGCAGCCGCGGGAGAGGAGAGAGAAGAGAGGGAGAGGAGAGAAGAGAGAGATGAGGCTGACATATGGGTCCCATCGCCACATGGCAGCCACATCATCAAAACCATCCTCTAAAACCGTCCGATGGTCAATTGTGAATGGTTTTAAGAGTTCGATGGCCAAAGATTTCTGGTTTTCGAGTTCGATGGACAAAACCAAACTTCGACTATAGTTCGATGGTAAAAAATGGACTTCTTCCTTTTCTGAATTTGAGATGTGAATAAACACCAATAACAAATACAATAATTTTCTTGAATTTCTAATTTTTTTAAGTTTTATATAATTAACAGAGAATTTAGTATAGGAAAATAAGTCTATGTAGGGTATATCATCGTCATAATGTGAGTAAGGTAAAGCGCTAGCATACTAATTGCAATTTCTAATAGGTGTTTAAGAATCGGATGG
This sequence comes from Echinochloa phyllopogon, assembly GCA_033239725.1. Lineage (NCBI taxonomy): Eukaryota > Viridiplantae > Streptophyta > Magnoliopsida > Poales > Poaceae > Echinochloa > Echinochloa phyllopogon. The sequence continues at coordinate 31,087,609 of BTCW01000008.1, read as the reverse complement.
CGCGTGAACCTGGGGAATGCTCTTCTCCACCCTCATAGTATAGTGGCTTGGGTCTTCAGATTCACCACGATCCTCGACAAATCCTATGAATGTAAATGAAACAAATACGTACCAAGGACTTACATGCAAATAAACACCCAAACCAAACCAGGAAAGAGCCAAAGAATACCAAAGAACTAGTTACACTGCTGATGTCAGTGACACATGGCAGCACCAGAGAGCGTGTAGTGTGGCCAGTCTGCTGACATCAGCACATGACTTGCTGACGTCAGTTTTGGTCAACACAAAAGTTGACTTGATCAATGGTTAGCATTCACCGGTCAATGGTCAACGGGTCCAAGTCAGAGGCCAACTGGGTCCATAGGCAACTAGAATTAGTCCTGGTTGAAATTTCCAAGGGTCCTGGAGGCTCTTTAATCCCGGTTGATAAAACCAACTGGGACTAAAAGTGACCTTTTAGCACAACCTGGATTAAAGGTCCCATAGGTTTTTTTCCCGGACTAGGACTAAAAGTCATCCACATATCAAGTTGAAAGGAAAGCGCCCAAGACTATGTCACATGTGCTCTATAGGTGATACGATATGGAAGCTACACACGAGGCGAGACATCCCGGGTTTGAGTCCCACACACCGCATGCGCGGAATTGCAAAAATGCATGCAAACCTCGTGCGGGCCTTCTTCCTACGTGTGATTTCATTTGTAAATACTTGAAAACGAAGTGTTATCACTAAAAAGTCATCTTAGTCCCATTTTTAGAACCATAACTAAAAGGGGTTTTGAAATCTGGACTAATAGACAACTCAGAACACCACCATAGTTCCTCACATCTCTGACCATTGACAGCGCGTGTATATAGTAAAATGTGAACATGTTTCTTGGTATATAGTAAAATCCTGTGAGCTTCAGATGCAATCTCCATTTATACACCTCAGATTGCCAATTGAGTCGAATTGAGTAGTTCTGAGTCACTTGATTGAGCTCGCTCCTCCTTTGGCATAATTTTACAATTACCACTACAAGGAACTATTTATTCCGTGACATAACAATTATGTCGCGGATTGCTGAAAAAATGTCACAAATATAGTGTCTGTGACGATTTAAATTTTCGTGGTGGAATGAGCGTTATTAATTTAAGAACACGACGTTTCTTAATAAACGTCACGATCCGTGACGTATCTCGATCGTCACAGATTAGCCCGAGGCCCATGTAGCCCAACCCATAGCCCAGTTCTAGCAACGAAATTAAACGTCACGGATTCTGCCTACATGGACAATGACGTGGCTGCCTACATGGACAATGACGTGGCTGCCTACGTGGACAATGGCGTGGCTGCCTACATGACGATGACATGGCTTCCTATATGGACGATGACGTGGCTGCCTACGTGGACGACGACATGGACAGCCGATTTATTAATGGGCCAATTTATTAATGGGCCAATTTCAGACAGACTACATTTCACTCCGAAATCATTTCAGCAAATAAAAAATTAAACCCATAAACATTATAGCATCAGCCCATAAAAATTCTGGGCCTGAATCATTTCAGCCCACCAAAAATTTAAAAGCCATAGATCCCAAAATTTAGTAGCAATAATTACAGCATAATTACAAGTACAATATCTCAAATAATATAAATAGCCAATATCTCTGCTGCAATGAACGGTTTATGGAGTCTAAAAACGAAACAAAGCAATGAAATCAAATATCCAAAATTATTCCTATAACAAGCAAATGGGGCTGATGAGGACACGAGCATGGTGGATGGACTTGGCCATGCCATTCTTGAAGACGATGGTCTGGAGACTCGCCCACCAGCTTCAGCTCGACACCTTGGCTTCTTGAAGGTCTAACCATCTGCAACAAGCAACAATTGTCATAAGCTACTTATAGCATTGAGAAAAATTAGCTTACAGATAAACCTAGAGTGGAACCTGTAACAATTGTCATAACCTACTTAAGGAACATCAACTTTAATTTCACCCAAATTCAGCAACATCAAATTTAGGATACAAAATTCATGATAGTTACAATCATAAAATTGATGGAGGACTTATCTGCAGCTTGAAGAGGCAAACTCCTGTCAAGACTCAACAGAGCTCCTGAAGAGTGTGACGGCTAAAGCAGGACAACTTATCTAAAAAGTGAAACTGATCTACAAGGAAACTCTTTCTGTGAGAATTTCCATGCTCATAAGTCGTTGGGAAGTTATGCATGCTTTTGCACTATTGTAGTTTCCAGCAACTTTGCAGCTAGTGATAGCACATACACATCAAACCAAGACAAACATTTGACCTTGTAATTATTGCTTGTTGCCATACAGATCAAACCAAGAGAAACCAGGAAATCATAAGCCATGCCGAGACCATGTGGAGGTTAAGTGGGAACGGAAAAAGAGTGGGGAGAAAGATTTTACTGTGGCGCCGGCCGCGGCCTGTCGTCTCCGCCTCGGCGGCGGCTGCTTCTTGCTGCAGCGCTCGGGCGCGCGGTCGTGGCCAGCGGCGGCGGCAGCGACGGCGGTGGGGAACCCCAGCGCGGGCTCCGGGCGGGGCATGCTCGGCCGCACAGTGGCATTCCCCGAGGAAGGGGACAACGCCAGTGGGGTGGGGGCAGTGGAGTGGAGCGCCGTGGGGACGACGCCAGCCCAGCCGCCGCCCCTGAAGGCAGCGACAGCGAGCCCCACGAAGAGTGTGACGGCGGCGGCCGTGAGCAGTAGATGCGGAGGTCCCCCGCCGCCCAGGAGAAGGGCAGGGAGGAGGAGCTCCCGTTCCGCGACGGCAGCGTCGCGCTGCAGCGGAGGAGGATGCGGCGGCAGCGGGAGAGAGCGCGTGGATCTGAGGGGAGAGAGACGAGACTGAGGGAGAGCGGCCAGGTGAGGGAGAGAGTGAAGAGAGGGCTAGGGTTTCGACTGGTTTTATACCGTGGAGATGGAATCACAAGCGTTGGATTGATGATGGACGGCTGAAAACAACTGGGCCGATTGGGCTGAAACGGGCCCTATGTCATTTCTTCTCTGTTTAACGTTTTTCTTTTTCTTTTTCATTTTATTGCACCATTGTGAAGTAGCACATAAAAATAACTATATTAAATTAAAAAATTATATTTTTCAGATGTAACAAACAACATATAAGTTGTCATGTAGGAGTTTCAAGAATTTTCAAGTATATTTGCTATTTTCTATCATATAAATGAATTTCTGTGTGTTTACTGAAAGTAATTTGAAAGTGACCTATAGGTACCTCTAATAAGATTCAAAATAATTCTAAAAAACAGATTTAGGCGCTTATAGTCCATTCTAGCCCACATCTGAGATATTGACGAAAACTTCAATTAGCTTATAGAGAAAATTCAAACTTCTACTAATCATCTTATTATAAAATAATGATAATAATACCAATAACTTCTCCAAAAATTCTGAAAATTGGCATGTAATCATTTTATGGATGTTTACACTTGACATAAAATTTTCATTGGGTTCCATGAAAAAGGAGTATACATTGTTCACAAATTGAAAGAACTCTCACATAGTTTCCCTACAATTGAAATCAAACTTTGAGATTTGAACAACTAATAACATGATTGAACTTCTATGCACCTAAACTTTTGACACAACCTCAGGTTCACTATAAGATCATGAAATGTGAAGTTAAATTAGCAATTGTTATACAAAAACTATAAATTGAATTCAACTTCAAACTAAATTTAGAGAAGTTTTAAGTAAACTCAATTTTTCTCCTAAATCTAGAGCTCAAATAAACAACCTTTCAACATGAAAGTTGTAGAAACTTTAATTCTGAGAAACCTTTGTTTTGGCCTATCTTCGAGTTTCTATATGTTTTTCTCTTCAAATATCGGTCAAACATCGTTTGACCCCGGGTCAACTCTCCTAAATTTATTTTACTGCATAAACCACAGCTCAATTAAAAACTCTCCCAATATGAAAGTTGTATTATTTTAAATTCTAAGAAACTTTTGTTTTTGCCAAAATTCGAGGTTCAACACAAAAACCTTAGGAAACCTTAGTCAAACATGTTTGACTCCGGGTCAACTACATAAACTTGTTTGAAGTGGGAGTGGGCCGAAAGAGTAATGGGCTGGTGTGGCGTTGGGCCGAGCGCTGGAGTTGGAGGACCAAAATCAGACTACGATGGGCTAATTGGGCTACAATGGGCCTTTTATCTTTTACGTTTTTCTTTTTCTTTTTTCATTTTATCACACCATTGTGAAAGAACACATAAAAATAACTATCATATATACACCAATACATTTTTATATACAATATACTACATATAAGCTGTCATGTAAGAGTTTCAAGAATTTTCAAGTAGATTTTCTATTTTCTACCATTTAAATGAATTTCTGAGTGTTTACCGAAAGTAATTTGAAAGTGACCTATACGTACCTCTAATAAGATTAAAAAAATTCTAAAAAACTATATTTAGGCGCCTATGTTCCACTCTAGCCAAAATTTGGGATATTGACGAAAAATTCAATTGACTTATAGGGAAAATTTAAACTTCTACTAGCCATCTTATTATAAAATAATGATATTAATACCAGAAACTTGTCCATAAATTCTAAAAATTGACATGGAATCATTTTATGGATGTTTACAATTGACAAAAAAATTTCATTGGGTTACATGTAAGAAGAGAATACATTGTTCACAAATTGAGACAACCCTTACATAGTTTCCTACAATTGAAATCAAACTTTAAGATTTGAATAACTAATAACATGATTGAACTGGTATATATGCACCTAAATTTTGGACACAACCTCAGGTTCACTATAATATTATAAAATATAAAGTTAAATTAGCAATTGTTATATAAAAACTCTAAATTGAAATTCAAGTTCAAACTCATTTAGAGAAGCTTTAAGGAAACTCAATTTTTATCCTAAATCTAAAACTCAAATAAAAAATCTTTCAACATGAAGGTTGTAGAACCTTTAATTCTAAAAAACTTTTGTATTGACCGATTTTCAAGTTTCAACGCCAATTGCCGTTCAAATCTCGGTCAAACGTCATTTGACCCTGGTCAAAACTGGAGGAGCAATGGTGAACTTGGGCCAAAATTAGAGGAGCAATGGTGAACTTGGGCCAAAACTGGGCCTGCTGAGGAAAAGAGAGGAGTTGGGCCGGGAGAAGGGAGCTGGGCCGCTGGGGAATAGAAAGTAGGAGGGGGAAGACTGGGCCGAGAGAGGGAGTTGGAGGAGTGAACTTGATCCAAAACAACTTTTCTAGAGCTCCATAGAAAACAATTCAAACGTGAATTTAAATTAAATTTAAATTCTAATTTGAACTACAAGCAGTAAAAACTCAAACATTTCAAAAGTTTTCAGTTAAACTCCAATTTGAAACTCAAGTTCAAATTCATTTAAAAAAGTTTAAAGGAAACTCAATTTTTCTCCTAGATCTAGGGATCAAATAAAAAACCTTTCAATATGAAAGTAGAACTTTTAATTTTAAGAAACTTTTGTTTTAGTCAATCTTCGAATTTCAATATTTAAAATTAATCATATTTCATTCATAATTGATTAAACGTTGCAGTGTTTTGGGTCATATTGGAAATGAAATTTTTTTAATTTATGTTCGTGACGGATTTGTATAAACGTCACAGTGTTTTGGGCCGAACCGTGACAGAATTAAAAAAACGTCACAGTTATCTAGGCTTAGAGCAAAATGCTAACGTTTCTAAAACCGTCGCAAGTATTTCGCCGCAATTTTCTAGGCTTCTCTGGGCTTTCTGGGCTCAAGAAAAAATAGTGACTTTTCTGAAACTGTCGCCAGGAGATCGTCACAGATTAAATAGTTTCTTGTAGTCACGTGGATCCGCGGGGAAGCAGCTCAACCAACTAGATGTTGCCACGTGGTTGCGAGATATAGAGTGATACATATAACTTATCGTGCTCACTTCGGCATCATACCATCACTAGCCTAACTGGTAAAGCGCCTTCTTCCCAACCAAGGGTCGCGGGATCGAACCCTTAGCTTGCACCCCTTTTTCGCCTTTTCTTTTTTTTATTTTTTATTTCTGTTTTCCTATGGATCCCCCGACCTTATCTGCATTCCCCATCCATGGCGGCCGACGCCAAGCCTCGCCTCAACGTGCCGCCGTCCCCGTCGGAGCAATTCCTCCATCCCCGTCCCCCCTCGCGCCGCCTCGCCGAGACCCCCACATCCCCTGCCGCTCGGCCTCACGCTCTGCGACGTGCACGGCAACCTCCCCGTCGCCATCGACGGCGGCCGCCACCCCCTGTAGGTTACCTTCTCCGACTTCGACGCCCGCCGCGGCCGCCATGCCCCGGAGTCCGTCGCCTTCCTCCGCTCACAGGGCCACGACCTCGACCTCGCCTGCGCACGTGGCGTGAGCTCCACGGTGTTCGCCGCCGTCCTGTCCTCCACAGCGGGGGCGGCGCCGCCGCCGCCGCAGCTGACGTGGGTGGCGTTCGGCGGAGCACTCCGGCCGCGCCACTTCGTCAATGGCGGAGCACTTCGACGAGGAGGAGGCACTTCGTCAACGGGGATCTGAAGAAATCTAGCGACCTTTGTCACTCCATCAGGTACTAGTTTCTCAATTCCACGTCAGGATCTCAGTCAAGGTGCTGCTGAATTGCTCTTGTAAGGTATGGTTTTACATGCCTGAAAAGTTTCTGTATTGACTCAAGTTTTAACTGAATTGTTCTAGTTCAACTAATCTATAATAGAATTATTAGACTGTGCGCTGATGATCACAAGGTGAATTGTATATCAATCATACTTTGGGAAACTGTCCTGGGACCACCAATATCTTTTTGGCTGGAAGTTTCTCATCTTAGGGTGTAGGTTCCTTGTGTCGTCCTACTTAGTTGTTGTGTTATGTGTAATCCGTCAGTTAGTTCAGCTTTTGCTGGGTGTGTTTGTGATTTTCTTGCCGTATTACTCCAACTAACCCAGATAGCAGTGGCTTATTGAGTTCTTGTCTTCTATAAAATGTGAGGCATTTATACTTAATACATGCCTCCTGATTATCCAGTGTAAATGTGATCTGCTCCCATCTTCTCTGTATATAGATAATGATATTCTTGGTATGGTCTAATTGGGATAGGAATATTTGTTATGAAATTCTTATGCCCATAATTTTGAATAAACCTAGCTGAATCATCAAGTATAGTGGAAATTTATTTGTTCCTTTGCAAATGAGCAGCTGAAGGCATCAAATGAGCAGCTGAAAGAGACAAATGAGATCCTTATTGATGAAAATTGTTGGGGACAAACCCAGGGGGTCCCCTAATCATCGGGGTAATCACCCTCAAAAAACGATATGCCACGAAAGGCCGAATCACCAACAGCCCGGAAGGCCCGGCCAGGCAGCTCGGCCCGTCACAGCCTATCGCGGCCCAAGAACGGCCGTCCGACCTCGCCCGTCTGGGGGACCCAAGTCGCTACCCCCGTCTCCGCCTCGCTCGAGGGCCGCGCACCCTCAAGCAGGCACGACGCAAACCCCGCCTCGCTCGAGGGTCGCGCACTCCCTCGAGCGGGCGAGCCGACTCCGCCTCGCTCGAGGCCAACTCTCTACTCAACACGGCGCACTCCGGCACCCTGCCCGGCAACGGCATTTAATGACCGCCCCGTCAGGCGGGCGCCGAAGTCAAAAGGCAATCTTTTCCCCACGCCGCGCCACTGACACCGCAGAGCTCACTGTTCCACCTGCTCCAGTCACTGTGCGTCCTCACTGGCGCTGTGCGGACGCACGCGGCACTGCGCAAAACCCTGTGCGGACTGGCAGGCGTCATTCTGCACCACTGTTCCACCTGCTACCGTCTTATCCCCCCAAGACGCCCCTCGAACGAGCATGGGGAACCCTCGAAAAAATATCTAAACAGCAACCGAGTGCAGACTCTGGCCAGGCGTGGCCTGGTGATGACGAACGCCGGGTCAAATCCGCCAACTCTCGACCATCCCCTGGCAAACCGAATACACCGCGCACTGTGGTCGACGGCAGCCACCATACCGACCCCTGTACCGCCAACTCCGGTCCTTCCTCACCTGCCCCGCCCTCGAAGTCAACCAGCGAACGGGCAGCCGGACGAGGGCTGCGGCAGCAACACCCCTCGAAGCCACTCCAGGACAAGCACAGGGACGGCCGCGACACTCGCAGAAGCCGGGGCTCGCCATAAAACCCCCGCCAGGGCCAAGGACGATGACAGGCCCGGCGCCATACTCTCCAGTGCACAACCCTGTAGCACACATCACGCTTGTACTTGTAAGCCTCTGCCCCCTTGTCTCCTAAGCCTATAAAAAGGGGAGGAGAGAGACAGACACAGACACGATATTGGCACTCGCCTCAATCACACTCAGGGACCTGGAGACTCCTCCTCCTCTCCCGCCTTGCTTGTAGTCCCCCTCTGCAAGCACTCCGGTGCAAGATAGTACAGCGCCCCGAGCGCACCCTGCTGGACGTACGACCTCACGGTCGGAACCAGGATAAACGCTTGTCTCATCGTGCTAGCTCTTGCATCAACCGTCAAGGGACGGGACACAGCGCATTCTGTTTGGCGCTGGGGATTGGTCGACCGATCCCAGCACCGACAGTGGCGCGCCAGGTAGGGGGCTGCACTGTGATCAACCTCGCCCGATCAGTTCCCTTGACGGCAGGCCACGCCAAGGCCATGTCGCCACGATCCGCCACGGGGTCCCCCGGCCCGCTTCCGCGCGGGTACCGGATCACGTTTGGGAGCCTGGAGTTCGAAGCGACCGGTGAGGGCCTCCTCATGCGACTCGCCTCCAGGCCACTCAACATGATGCTCGCTACCCCGACGCCGCCAACGCCGGCCCAGCTCAGGAGACGACGGGGACTGCGCGAGCTGCGGATCCGCGCGGAGCGGCGCGCTGCTCCGCGTATCGTCCTCCCTGACTGGGACGCGCACCTGCTGCTCCAGCCCGCCGCCACATTTCAGGGGGGCGGACCCCCGCCGGCGGCTCCCGCGGAGGGAGCGCGCTGGGAAAATGTGGTCGGGCCGGCGCAGCTCCCCCACGGGATGAACAACGCGGCCGCAAGCTACTCCGCGGCAATCAGCACCAGCCCGAACACGCACGAGGATTCGCCGGGTCACCAGCTGGGTTCGATCCGCGGCCTCAACATTTCCTCACCCGGCGGACCCCAGTCCGAGTCGGATGACGGAGAAAGTGCGCACGGGCAGGAGCACCCGAACTTGGACTACTCAGGGTTGCGCGACCGCGAAGGCTTTCTCTCCTTCCAGGCCATCGTGGACTTCTGCCTCACCTGCTCCGATGACTCCAGCGAGGGGGAATATGACCCCACGCGGGAATGCTTCGTCCTCGACGGCGAAGTAGAGTCCGTGGGAGAGGATGAAGAGACACGCGACGGGGCCGGACATGGCGAACCGCCACCGGCGCCCGCCGAGCCAGCGAGTGAAGCCGCACTCGCGCAGGCACAGCTTGCGCAGGTGCAAGAGCTGGAGGCCAAGCTCCAACAGGAGCGCCAACAGGTACAGGAGCTGTGCGCAGCCCTGGAAGCCCGGCAGTAATCTGGAGTCTCAGGACAACCCCAAGCAGGGCCACCGGCTTCAGCCCGTTCTTCCTTGTCTACGGCGCCGAAGCCGTCCTCCCAACAGACTTGGAGTACGGGTCTCCGAGGCTTAAGGCCTACCAGGAAGACCAAAACCGGCGGGACCGCGAGAATTCGCTGGACCAGGTGGACGAGGCTCGCGACGCAGCGTTGCTTCACTCAGCGCGCTACCAACAATCTCTTCGACGATACCAAGCTCAGAAGGTACGGCGTCGAGACCTCCACGAAGGGGACCTGGTGCTAAGACTACGCCAGGACAATCGAGAGCACCACAAGCTCACTCCGCCATGGGAAGGACCGTTCATCATCGCCAAGGTCCTCAAACCCGGCACCTACAAGCTGGCGAACGAGAAGGGCGAGGTCTTCACCAACGCCTAGAACATCCAACAGCTACGTCACTTCTATCCTTAAAACTCTCAGTATTTCTTGTAAATACTTCGTGTTCTTAGTTAACAATAATAAAGAGTTTGCGAAAAACATGAAAACATTGTTGCTAACAACACAAACAAGGGGGACTTGGTTCTATTTTTAAATAAAGCCAAGCCCCCCTCGGGGGCTGCAGGGGGGTTTACCCTCCCTAAATCGTCCCAATTTTCAAAAATTGTGTTAAAGCTCGAGGCGCTTAGAGAGGATGCGGGGCGCGAGCTAGCTAAAGCTGGAGCTGGTTGAGCCGTGAGACCGCCTACACCCGCGAAGGGACACGGCGTCTCCCTCTCCACTCCACGCTTTAATCGCTTGCGGATTCGAAATACCCGGCTAAAATCTCTCCAAGCCAAGAGTAGCACAATAGAACAATCGAACAAGTTTGAAACGCACGATCGACTTTCAATCTTAGTTTATTTACAGAGCTAGCCTCCTAAAAACTAAGATACATCTCGATACTAAACCTGAACCCCTCAGGCTCCACCTTCCTGCGGGGGCGCGGTGGCCTCGGCGGCAACGGTCGAGGGAACCGATGCAAGCGCCCCAGGACCATCGTCATCGCGGCACACCGAGGCGATGTCCTCCTCAAGGGACGCCACGGCGTCGGCCTCGGGATCAACTTCGGCTTCGGTGGCGGTCGCAGCCTCAGGCCCAACGTCGGCGCACGCATCTTCATCCTCCTCGGGGAAAAGATCGCGCCCGAACTTGGCGGCAAGAGCCGTGGCAGCATCCTCGGCGCCGTCATCAGCCTCGTCGAGGGCAGCCAGGGCGGCGTCGTCGTCCAGGTCTGCGTCGATGAAGTAACCGCATGCCACCGCCGCGAGGTCAATGACGTAATGCGTCGACACCACGCCGAGTGCCTTCTTCACTCCAAGGTGAAGCGCGTGCTCGAGGCGCTCCGCCACGCAGCTCTTCAGAGACCTCAGGCGGCTGGGCAACGACGACCCCGACTGCACGTCGACGCACTGGACGTCCCGGCACGCCGCATCGGCGGCGACCTTCAGCGCCTCAAGCTCCCCCTGGGCCTCGGAGTAGGCGGCCTGAACAGCCATCACCTCATCCGCCTTCTTCGCCTCGGCCCTCCGCAGCCCTGGCATAGCTCAAGCACGTCAAGACGAACTCCAAACACAGAAATCTAGGAAAGCGTAAGGACATACCGTCCACCAAGGCCCTGGCCTCGGTAAGCGCTGTGCGCTCCTGCTGGAGCAGGCCCTCCGCGGTCGCCAGCGCATCCTCCTTCTCTCGAAGCGCATGGCCGAGCTGCTCGGCCTCCTGGGCCTTTTGCCCCGCCCGGGCCACCGCCTCCGCGAGCTGGGACTGCGCGGCCTCGCGCGCCTTGTGCTCAAGCTCGAGCCGCTCCAACGCTGCGGCCAGGGCTCGGGCCTCCCGCTCCGCCGCGCCTCTCTCAGCGTCGCGCTCCCGCTCCGCGCGAGCCTTGGCTTCTTCATGTGCGCGGGCGGCCGTCTCTGCTTCCCTCACCCGGACGGTGAGCTGGGTCACTTCGGTGCCCAGGTCCGCGTTCGCCTGGCGGAACCGGCGAAGATCGGCGTACAAGCCCGCGATGCACGCGGTCTTGTCTACCGCCTCTTCCCGCAGAAGCTGCACGAAGACGCCATCAGGAATAAGACACAGACTAAAAACAATCTCGAAGTGCTGGGACGAGCGCGGGGATACCTCGAAAAGCTCCAGCGCCTGCCTGGAATGGAGATCGGCGGCGGCTGAGATGGCCCGCTCCAGGTCCGTACCGACCCGTTCGGCCTGAGCCCACAGCTCGTTCTCCTCCGCCATGCTCTGCCAGACCCGCGCGGAGACGCCAGGCTCCTCCGGCCACGCGCTCGGGCCGCGACGCCCCTGGAGTAGCGCCACCTCGGCCGCATCCCACTCGGCCGCTCCCCCGGCCACGGGCATCTGCGGCGGCCCCTGAGACAAGAAGCGCGCCGCCGACGCCTCGGCCGCAGACACCCCAGCGGGGGGAACGTGCCCGCCATCGCCACCCTGGGCCGCGCCTTGTGCGCAACCCAAAGCCGGCAGGAGGACCGTGCCGCCGACCGGCACGACCGCCTCCTGCCTCTCAGTAGGGGCCGCAGCAGTGGCATGGCCCTCCTGCTCGCCTACCTCCGTCACCGGGGCGCCGTGCCCCGGCTCCACCTCAACCACCGGGGCATCCTGCCTCGGCTCCGCCACCAGGGGCGTCCTCTCCCGCTCCTCCTCCACCAACCCGGAGTCTCGCACCCGCGGCGCCGGATCCACCGGCGTCGCTGCGGACATCGCTGCGGGACGCGGAGTCCCGCGCGAACGCGATCCTCCGGGGTGAGGGGAATCCGACCCCCCAACCTTCAACGCCTTCTTGGGCGCGAGGATAGGGGCGACCCTGGCGCCACCCGTGCTAAATCAAAAAGAAAGAACAAAAATCACGAAACAAAAAACCGAACGAGGATGAAAAGCTGCGAAAAAGTTCGAGGGAGAACTTACCGGGTGCAATCCTACAGCGCCCGCAGCTTCCGCTTCGAGCCGCCCGTTGAGGGAGCCCTCCTCGAACTCGAGGACCCCCTCAAATCGCTCGGGGGCTGCGAACCCCCCGAGCCCTCGACACTCGCTCCGCTGCGGCGCGACGCGCCCGCAGCAGAGGAGAAAATTGTTCGCGCCCGCGGCGCCGCGGGTCGAGCAGGCGCGACCACCGTCCGCGCCGCCACCGGCGCAACATCGCCCGGGGCCGCCACGCCCGCCTCGGGCAGCGGCGCGGCAATCTCCTCCTCCTGACCGGCGGGAGGAACCCCGCCGGCATCGATCTCCTCCTCATCCTCCCCCTCACTGGGAGGGTCCGGGGAGTCCTCAGGGGACGACGGCTGCGCCCCGCCGTCCCTCCTCCACCGGCGAAGCGCCGCCTGGTGCGCGTCCCGCCGGGCTTGTCTCCTCCGGCTGCTGGCTCTCTTCGCCTCCTTCGCGTCCCTCTCGCGGTCACGGCGAGCGCAGTTCGAAGCGCGCACCTCCAGAGTCGGCGCGAGGGAGCGGTAGAGGCCGCAGTTCACATCCTGAGATCACGATGAAATAAGGAAGGGAATTATAAATTAATCAATCCAACAGCCCGGAGAGGGAGAATGACGACTCACCGACAGAACATGGCCCTCGTCAGGGCGCAGCCGGAATGACCGGAGGTCGCTCGGCATGGTGTCAGGGTGCACTACCGTTCGCACCCTCGTAACGACGTACTCTTCAAGCAGCGGCTCCGACAACATGCGCGAAGCCGCCAGTGCCGCCGGGTCGGCGCCCTCCGTCATCCGGAACAGAGGGAGCTGCCTCTCCATAAGGGGAACCACCCGGCGGCGATGACAGTGCGCGAGCACGTGCGCCACGGTCAGGCCCGACCCCTCCAAGGCACGAAGGGCGTCGACAACGGGGCGGAGCCTCTTCCGCTGAGCTTCGCCGGAAACGCCGTAGCTCCAGGAGTCGGCCTTCTCCGTCAAGACCTTGCCGGTGTACTCCGGCAACCCCAGGCCGTCGTTGCGCAGGTAAAACCACCCCTTGGCCCAGCCGCTGTTGTTGGTGGTCATCCTGCAGGCCGGGTACAAGTGCTTCCTGGACTCGACCGGTGCGAGCGTGAGACCGCCGGCGCGCGAAGAACGGCGCACCCCCTCCCCGCGCCGGACGTGCTGAGCTCGGCGCGGAAGAGGTGGACCCACAGGTCCCAGTGCGCCTCGATCCCCAGCACAGCCTCGCAGACGCCGACGAAGGCCGCCGCCTGCGAGACGGCGTTGGGAGAGAAGTTGTGGAGCTCCACGCCGTAGTAGTGGCAAAGGCCCCGCATGAACTGGCTGGCGGGCGTGTTGAAGCCCCGCTCGTGGAAGCGGATGAAGCTCACCACGTACCCCGCCGGTAGGTTCGGCGCCCTGGCCGCCAGCGCCGGGACAATCCACGCCGGCCGCGCCGAGTCGCCCCTGGGCGAAAGCTGACCGCCGTTCACCAAGCCCTCCAGGAGGTGCTCGGTAGCGATGGACGGAGTCCACTCCTTGACGCCTTCGATGATCACCATGGGCAGCGGAGCAGGGAGCGCAGAGTAAAGGCGACGAAGGCGTGGAGGACGAACAGAGAAGCGGGCTCGCGAGCAAACGAAAGGCAGAGGCGAGAGCTGGTGCGAGGAATGGCAAAGGTAAGAAATCCCCTTCCTCCCCTGCTTTCCTTTTATAAGGGAGCGGGCTCGTCCCTGCCACGACACGCCGACCCACTGGCAACGGGCCAAACCCGCGCAGGGTACGACGCTGACAACCGGGGACCCCCTCCCCTTTTTTCCGCGGAGCGGCACGCGTGGGCGGCGGCATTTACTGCGGCACGGCAAAACGAAACGACGCAACAGTGGGGCCTGACCGCCCGTCGCCTCGCCTCCCCCCGGCGCACGCCAACTCCGCCTAAAAAGGCGCGCCCACTACGCCCATCTCGCCCACTCCGCGCCACGTCAGCCACGACCACGCCCGCCAGCGGTCGTACGCGGGCCCGAACGACTTAACCGTTGGATTCCTTCCCAGAAAAGACAACGACCCCCCCTCCGCCTCGAGGCGCAGGACGCTACTGATCAGGGACTCGAAACCCGGGCCTCGAAAAGGTTCGACGGGCGCCCCAGATTAAGCGATGCGAAGGCCGCCGGTCACGCTCGACCAACCCTCGAGCCCGCTGCTCGAGGGTGACCTGCACCTTTCGCAAGGCCCTACTGATCAGGAGTACGAAGTTTGGCCCTCGAAAGGGTTCGACAGGCGCTCCAGATCAACAGAGTCAGGGACGATTCGGGCGTGTCCAACGGACTTTACCCCGAATGCGAAGTTTGGGGACGCCCCTGTTGTGTTCAAGGCCGGACAGAGGCAGCTAGTAGGGGGATCCCAACGAGGGAGAGCTTTCGCGCCCTCGGTCCCTGCGAAAGGGACCGAGCCCCACCTAGCAAACCTTTGCAAGCGCTACATGGATGTGTCTCCGGACCACGAGCCGACCCCCAGCGAACGGGGCACGGACGTCCACTTGAACTACCCGCTAACAGCTCACCGAGGCATCCGTGTACGCTGCCCGATTCGAGGGTTGCACGAATGACCTCACCCCTCTCCCCCGCGAAGGGGAAGCGAGGGTCGCAACTCAAAGACAAGAAGCCCCTCCGATCGCCTCCGCGCGGGCCAGGAGCTCGGGGGCTCCTTGCAGCATCTCCTCCTCCTCTTATGCACGAAAAACGTCAAAGCCGTGCAGGGTCCGCCCCCCGAATTCCGTGTAACTCGGTCTCGCCCCCACCCCCTCGAAAGGGGAACGACTGACACAACCGTCGAAAGTCAAAGCCCTTGCACGAGTGGACTCACTCCTCCAAGGGCTCGGGGGCTACACCCGCGGGTGCGCTCGCGCGCCCCCACGGAAGAACGTGCATAACCGAGAAGGGGTAATCCCCGCAGAATGCCCGGGAACGATCCCGCGAACCATCAGCCTCCGCCCGACTAATCCTTAGTCTGGCAGAGGCTCGGGGGCTACTGTCGGGGACAAACCCAGGGGGTCCCCTAATCATCGGGGTAATCACCCTCAAAAAACGATATGCCACGAAAGGCCGAATCACCAACAGCCCGGAAGGCCCGGCCAGGCAGCTCGGCCCGTCACAGCCTATCGCGGCCCAAGAACGGCCGTCCGAGCTCGCCCGTCTGGGGGACCCAAGTCGCTACCCCCGTCTCCGCCTCGCTCGAGGGCCGCGCACCCTCAAGCAGGCACGACGCAAACCCCGCCTCGCTCGAGGGTCGCGCACTCCCTCGAGCGGGCGAGCCGACTCCACCTCGCTTGAGGCCAACTCTCTATTCAACACGGCGCACTCCGGCACCCTGCCCGGCAACGGCATTTAATGACCGCCCCGTCAGGCGGGCGCCGAAGTCAAAAGGCAATCTTTCCCCACGCCGCGCCACTGACACCGCAGAGCTCACTGTTCCACCTGCTCCAGTCACTGTGCGTCCTCACTGGCGCTGTGCGGACGCACGCGGCACTGCGCAAAACCCTGTGCGGACTGGCAGGCGTCATTCTGCACCACTGTTCCACCTGCTACCGTCTTATCCCCCCAGGACGCCCCTCGAACGAGCATGGGGAATCCTCGAAAAAATATCTAAACAGCAACCGAGTGCAGACTCTGGCCAGGCGTGGCCTGGTGATGACGAACGCCGGGTCAAATCCGCCAACTCTCGACCATCCCCTAGCAAACCGAATACACCGCGCACTGTGGTCGACGGCAGCCACCATACCGACCCCTGTACCGCCAACTCCGGTCCTTCCTCACCTGCCCCACCCTCGAAGTCAACCAGCGAACGGGCAGCCGGACGAGGGCTGCGGCAGCAACACCCCTCAAAGCCTCTCCAGGACAAGCACAGGGACGGCCGCGACACTCGCAGAAGCCGGGGCTCGCCATAAAACCCCCGCCAGGGCCAAGGACGATGACAGGCCCGGCGCCATACTCTCCAGTGCACAACCCTGTAGCACACATCACGCTTGTACTTGTAAGCCTCTACCCCCTTCTCTCCTAAGCCTAAAAAAAGGGGAGGAGAGCGACAGACACAAACACGATATTGGCACTCGTCTCAATCACACTCAGGGACCTGGAGACTCCTCCTCCTCTCCCGCCTTGCTTGTAGTCCCCCTCTGCAAGCACTCCGGTGCAAGATAGTACAGCGCCCCGAGCGCACCCTGCTGGACGTACGACCTCACGGTCGGAACCAGGATAAACGCTTGTCTCATCGTGCTAGCTCTTGCATCAACCGTCAAGGGACGGGACACAGCGCATTCTGTTTGGCGCTGGGGATTGGTCGACCGATCCCAGCACCGACAAAAATAGTGTTAATCGTGATCTGATAATGGTAATATTTGTTCATTTGCTTGCACTACCAACATATTGGTCTTGATTATATATGTATTCACCTGCCTGATTTTCAATTGCAGAGGTTTTATTCAGATTTTAACAAGGAGGTTCCTGCTGATCTAGTAGCCCGTCTAGCAAATATTGATGCCCGTCATCGTCAGGTAATGTCATGCTAGTCTAGCTACATAATAGCATTGAACCATGCCTTCTAAGAATATAGTATATGCATGTTTGAAATAGTGCACCTAACTAGCTTGCTTGTATGAACTTTTTCTGTTTTCATTAGACGAAAGCATGAAATGTGCTAGCTGTTTAAACCCAACCCATTTTTATTACAGTAAAGTTGTGACAAGTGCTTGCTGCATTGTACTTTACAAAAATTATGAGGAAAGTACATCCTAGATGATGATTACCTAGATGCCATGCATAGCAGTGGCAATGACATGCTGATTTGTCCCTTCTTTTTTCAGGTCACTGCATCGTCCCATGCTGGACGCCTAGATGACATGCATAGCAATGGCATTGACATGGACAGTGATAGCACTGATGATGACTACATCATTTACAGTGATGAGGGCTGCGATGATGAGTGTGATGAGGGGGAGGGCAGTGATGATGACTGTGGCAGTGAAAATGGTTGTGGCACAGGTGCACCTCAAGTTAACACTGATTAATGGAATTGATAGCAGTGGAAGCAACACTAGTCAAAGTAAACTTGCATGACTACTTTTGGGCTCTTTTGTTCAAAATGAACTGATCCATGATACATTTGGTTGAACATACTACCTAGCTAGTAATATTTTGGTGTTCTGGTAGTTGATCGAGCTAATGTAACAATGGCATTGTGGCCTTGTAAGCATGTGATGTGACTTGCATTTAGGCCTGACTTGTATGCATAGTGTGATCCAAGACTATTTTATGGATGTATGTTCTGATGAGAATGTGCTTGCCGCTATGAGATTTGGATCATTTCTGTTTTGCCTAGAGGCTGTGCATGTTTTCCTGGAGGTTCTGTATGTTTTCCTGGGATGCAGAGCACACATATGAAAATGAGTCATTTTGTGGGGGCTGTGCATATTTTCCTGGGACACAGCACACAGGAACACATGCATACGTTCCTGGCGGTTTTGAGTCACGAAAATGGTTTCATTTTGTGATGGTGCACACTTATTTTTCAGGCGGTTTATACTCTCACTGGGTTTCGCACCCTCATGAAATCTATGTTTTGTGGTAGTGTATGTCATGCTTGTCTGCAACCTGAGGTCTCATGTTCGATTCCCTTCCGCAATACATCTATTTTTGCCCTTTATTTCAATAAAAAAACTGAACTATTTTGTATAAGAGAATGTGATTCCTGTAATTTACTCAATTAACCAAACAGCGTAGTGGTAGTACCTCTCTTTCTAGAGGCACAGGTCGTGGGATCAATTCTCCTAGTTGACAATTTTTTTCCTTCAAAATTAAAATGGCGCAGGTGGTCCTCGACAACATTTTTTTTCCCTTCAAATTCAAATTTAAAATGGCGCCGGTGTCTTCATTTTTTTTATTTTGTCGTATCCGTGACGATTTGCTACAACGTCATATGGCAGACATGTAGAAAAGATAACTCACCCTTTAGTTTTATAAGGAGGATAATTTTTTGTGACGATACGATAATTTGGTTTATGACGTTTTTGTCAATTTCGTCATAAATTCGTAGTGGACGAGGACAGTCACCACCGATCTATGACGAAACACAAATTTTCGTCATAGATATATATTTTTCAATGACGATTTTTAAAAATGTCACGAGAAAAACGTCGTAGATATTAACATTTCTACTAGTGTACCAAGGACTTACATGCAAATAAACACCCAAACCAAACCAGGAAAGAGCCAAAGAATACCAAAGAACTAGTTACACTGCGGACGTTAGTGACACATGGCAGCACCAGAGAGCGTGTAGTGTGGCCAGTCTGCTGACATCAGCACATGACTTGCTGACGTCAGTGTTGGTCAACACAAAAGTTGACTTGATCAATGGTTAGCATTCACCGGTCAATGGTCAACGGGTCAAAGTCAGAGGCCAACTGGGTCCATAGGCAACTAGAATTAGTCCTGGTTGAAATTTCCAAGGGTCCTGGAGGCTCTTTAATCCCGGTTGATAAAACCAACTGGGACTAAAAGTGACCTTTTAGCACAACCTGGACTAAAGGTCCCATAGGTTTTTTTTCCCGGTCTAGGACTAAAAGTCATCCACATATCAAGTTGAAAGGAAAGCGCCCAAGACTATGTCACATGTGCTTTATGTGCTCTATAGGTGATACGATAAGGAAGCTACACACGAGGCGAGACATCCCGGGTTTGAGTCCCACACACCGCATGCGCGGAATTGCAAAAATGCATGCAAACCTCACGCGGGCCTTCTTCCTACGTGTGATTAACTTTATAAATACTTGAAAACGAAGTGTTATCACTAAAAAGTCATCTTAGTCCCATTTTTAGAACCATAACTAAAAGGGGTTTTGAAATCTGGACTAATAGACAACTCAGAACACCACCATAGTTCCTCACATCTCTGACCATTGACAGCGCGTGTATATAGTAAAATGTGAACATGTTTCTTGGCATTCTGCAAGCCCTTGAAAATCCTGTGAGCTTCAGATGCAATCTCCATTTATACACCTCAGATTGCCAATTGAGTCGAATTGAGTAGTTCTGAGTCACTTGATTGAGCTCGCTCCTCCTTTGGCATAATTTTACAATTACTGTGAGTTCTTTCCATTCTACCCAAGAATTTACATTGTCAGCAGTCTTCCTGACAAAGCCAAAACACATCTTATTACGCCAGCCTAAGTCTCTGCTCTCATCTCAGACATCTCCAAAGTGCCTGGAGTCATTCCACAGCAACACCATTAATTTTAGGGCATTTATCAATATCTAAACTAAATACTGATAACATTGCACTCATTTATTATGAGACCTTCCCTTGGGTTTACATACAAACTCCCAATGAGGTTAGCGTTTCCAACTTTTATATACTTGTCAGGCAATGCATCCTCGCTATAGTTCTCAAGGTCCCTAGCCAGCGCCTGAATCTCATGGGCCTGCTCTACCACAGAATGGTCTTCAACCATTTTGTAGTCATAGAGCTGTTCCATGACATACAGCTCACCACCAGCATCAGAGACCCCAAACTTAGCCTCAAGCGCATCCCAAATTTCTTTGCCAGTTGGCAGCAAAAGGTACGTGTCCACAAGGCTTTCAGTGAGAACACTCAAGATGGCACCACGAAACAGGTTATCGGCTGCCTCGAAAGCACTCTCCTCCTCTGGAGAGAACTGTTCGGGCTTCCCCTGCGTGACATACATGATGTTCATCACTGTTAACCACAACGTAACCCTCTGCTTCCAACGCTTGTAATGTGTGCCATCGAAAACATTTGGTTTGATTGATGCAGCAAAACTAGTTACCGAAAGCCTATCAACAATATAAGGTTTTTGGATTGTTAGAAATCTAGGCAAATTTCGGTATATTTTAATTCCAGAAATTATCAACAAATTCATGACAAATATGAGTGATCCAGTGGGAGCAAAGCATGTGCTTGTGTTCAAGTTAAATCTCAAATAAAACAAGAACAGTAAGCAAAACCAGAGAGGATTTAGTTTATACCCAGGGACGGAACCGGAACCGGAGGAACCGAAATCGCCGTTACTAGTCATTGTGACTAGCCTGCTTGAAGTAGTCGATCTGATTCGGTGCAGTGACGAGTTGGTGCAGTGCAGTCCCTCGAACGACCAGGCCACCAGGAAGTAGTCGTTCGCTTGAGGGAGATGGACGCCGGGACGTAGTCGTTCGTGCTGACGAAGATGCCACCGGGAAGTAGACGAGGTAGTCGTTCACAGCAGCGAGCAGGCGCGTACGAGTACGCTCCCCAAAAACCTTATCGCCCGCCTATCCCGAGCAAGATCGCTAGGCAGACGAGGTTCGGAAGCAACTGCTCACGCAAGCAGAGTGCGCGCAAAGCTTGCGTTGGGGATGCGAGAGAGCAGCAAACAACAGGGAGAAGAGAGTGGTTTCCTGAAAGGAATACCAGAGAGAGGGTTGTATCACGTGTGCTGCCTGGGAGGAGATGCCTCCTCTTATAGGCGCCCAGCAGGAGAGGGAGGATGAACCTGGACGCTATTGTCCAGCCATAATGCCATTTAAGCGTCAGTTACAGGATTCATGACAACAACGGTCGTCAGTTACTCTCCCCATGAAGACTGCAACGTCTCTGGCTTCAATGTCATTAACAGCAAAAACGTTCACCCCCGCACACGCAGAGCGGCACGGCACGGCTCGGCCACGGCGAGGTAAGCGAGCGCGCGCGCGTGTGGCATGCCCTTCTTCTTTTACCAACTTCACAAGTGGTCCATATTTGATCCACCTTTTAAGTTAGTTAGGATTCTCGTTGACTCTCAATCCGGGATATAGACCCCTAGCATTTATTAGTGGACCTTTAATTTCTTTTGATTAATTGAGACAAAATGGGCCAATGGCCCAATTAATCCAACACAATGTAGCGGTTTATTCCTAGATTGTTTGTTGGTCTTTGTCTACCGTCAAAAGCCTTAGATGCCAGATCCAATTATTAGCGGTGAAGATATATATGGTGGCCAGCAGCCATATAGAGATGCCCGGTGCATTAAGTAGTGCGAGAGCGCGTCGACTTCTTCCATGCATTGCTAGGATGAGTGGAGAAGAGCATTGTGCATAGAAGAGCACATTGCGTGAGCGGTGGACTGATATACCGCTGAATCAATTTTTGCTTTAGTATTAGGTAGAGATAGGTGGCAATGATGTCATTTTTATAATTAGTAATGTATTTGAAATTTACTAAAAGTATATTTATTTTAGAATGGAGCCCTATAGTAATGCTTTTGATAGAAGACTAACTATGAACCATTTCGAACTGTCCCCCTAAACCTACTTCGATCTTGCTATAGGAGAAGCTGGAGCCGGTGAAGCAAAAAAATGTAGTTTTGCCGACTCCCACTTTATTTTATTCTTGATTCGTGAAGTGATTTTCGCTATAATGCCAAATTAGACATTATCTAAAAATAATAATGCCAAATTAGATAAAGCTGACGCCAGGTGGAGCCGCGTGCGAAATATGTCCTTAAACATAAACTCATATCTAGCACATTAATCTATCTAGATCTAGCTGACCCAACCATTACTAATATCTATCTTTCCGGCTGATCCAAATAATGAGACAAACGCATGATCTGCATGTAGTAGTATACTACACACTGTGGGTTTAATTAATTAGTTTTGCATGGTCGACGAGATTCCTGAAGATAACTTACTTATTTGGCATGCCCACAATGCTTTTGTTTCAACATATATTCACGGACACCCTCTTCTAAAATGATTTGACATGTATCTATCTACTTTATTGTGGGCATGATTTTAGAAGAGGGTGTCGCATGGGAACCAATTGTGGGCATGTCAAATCATTTTAACAGAGGGTGTCGCATGGGAGCCAGTGTGGGCATTGTGGGCATGTCCACACCGGCGCCGGCGCCTCTAACAATTTAATGATACGTAAAATCATTTTATCAACTGATTTTATTTTCACCAGATATATGATGGCCAGTTTCAAGTTAGCTATTTGCAGCCTCCCTCTGCCCCCCTATTTGTCAGCGGGGTTCATTTTAATCTACTGTCCTCTAATAGATCTATTTTTTTTGTTAGATTTATTTTCTTTCAAATATTTTTCCTTTCCTCCACAATAATTAGGTTAGGTTGTAGATGGTCTTTTCGATGTCTTTGATCTGGCTTTCTAGTCCATACTGGATCTCTTCCGGTGGATGAGTCGTTTCTTCGGAGGCACCATGTTTTTCGTTGAGGGATCGAGGTATGCTGGCCTAATCATCTTTGAGGAGGGATTGGATCTGTTTTCCCCTCTGGAGGAACTATCTTTCCGGTCATTGGTGCTACTACTGGCGGCGTCAGATCTGCTCTTCCGGATGCCATTGGCGATGGCTAATGGCGGCGTCGGATCTTATGGTCGGTTCAACCTTCAGAAGATATGGTCGATGTGCTTTCGGTGCATTTTAATCCATACAGTAGTTGAGCATACAACACCTGTTTTGCGGCCTTCACATCTGTGGAGTCTTATGTTGGTTGGGACTAGGGCTAGACAAAATGCTCGAAGCTCGTTAACTCGCTCGGATTGTAGCCGGCTCGGCTCGGTGCATATTTTTAACGACCCGAGCAACAATTTTGGCTCGCGAGCTGCTCGCGAACCAAATGAGCTAGAAGACATAATAGACTAATGAGTAAATTATTAATTAATAATAATCTCTACCTAATTATAAATCAAGGATTGCTTCCACGGTACTTAGGAAACGATTGATTCTGCGGTATGTCGTAAATTTGCATAAAACCCCCTAATATTTATAGAAATCAACCCTATATATTTATTCTCCTCCCCAATATAAAAAGTAAAATTTTTGTTTTTTCTTCGTACGTCGTGGGGCTCCGTTCCTTCCTTCCACCCTTTGTTCGCTTCGTCTCTTTCCCAGAGAGCTGATCGATTTAGCCTTGCATTGGGAGTTTGAAGCAGACACGGCCGAAAGAGTTTGTAACCATATTATAGCCTCCGCTTCCCCGCTCGATCCAATATATATATCCATCTGCTGCGCCCGGCCACGGCCAAAGCGAAAACACCATACATCACCAAGGCCGCCGTCCGTCGCTGCCCTCAGTAGACCACGGTGCATCGACACCGATCAATACCTCCTTAATTTACTTGCTAGCTCCGTCCAGGGTCAATACGGTGAATCTATTATTCCATGGTACCTCAACGTGGATCTACCTCTACTTCTCATGCAGCACGCCCTAGCCCTGCAGGAACGCAATCCATCAGTTAGTAGGCGCTGCGGGCGAGGAGTCTGTCCTCGATGCCCAGCACGGGCGCGGGACGGTACATGTAGAGGGCATCGGCGCAACACACCACAACACCCACGTGAAGTCCAGTGTCACCCTGCCGCGCTAGACACTAGCTTGCCGTTCTTGGCCGGCCGGGACTCTTCGTCGATCCCACAGCACAAGTCGCGGCCTCCACCGCTCACAGCAGGACCATGCAGAAGCATAGCGCAAGTTGACAGCCCTGCAGCGCATACCCGCTGCACTTGCACAGCTGAAAAGAATTTGACCATGGCCGGGGACAGGACAACGCCTTAGAATTCTTAGAAATATAACTTAACTGATAGCTTCTAAATCCCTGATACGATACCGTATTTTTAGTTATACGACATATATACTCATGAAAATACCGGCTCTTCATGGCAGAGTGCATCTGGGATTAAATCATTTTAGTACTGTACTTGTACTTGCATCGTGAATTTGTATGCTTTCTTATATTGTTTTATTATAGAAAAAATCCATGCTTTGTTTGTAGTCTTTCTCCGTAGCAACGCACGGGCATATTTGCTAGTATATGTATATTATATACGTAGCTCTAGATGATGTTATGGATATATTTTATTATTATAGTATGACAGAGTAGATTTTGAAGGTATTAAGACCATATAAATACTATAATTTTTATATTATATATATTATTATGGTAATTTTAAATTTAACTCCAGCTCGCGAGCTTAACGAGCCAGCTCGCGAGCTTAATGAGCTGAGCCGAGCCGAGCTTAATGGAGTTTCCCGAAGCAGTGGATGGCACCGGTTGCGAGGAAGATGAAGGGTAGAGACTTAGTGGCGTGCTTCAATGTAATTTTATTTTATGTTGAGGTCTTAATTGTTAAAGGGTTTATATTTTAATGAAATCAGATCCCTCTCTCAAAAAAAAAAACTTATATGCCTCGATAATTTTTAGCACACCTGCCATCTACCGTCTTTCATTCAAAATATCTAACACTAACAGTCATACACAAGTTCTTTATGGTGCAACTTATGCATCCGTGTTAAAGTCCTCGACGACTTGGCACACTCGTATTTTCTTGAATACATATATTCCAAAAACTAATGGTGCTGTTCTTCTAATGATAGATGTGTATGCGTGGTAAATAATTTATCAATCTAAAGATCTACCGGTTGGTCATCACCTTTTGTGACTTACTCCCTCCGTATCGAAATATTTGTCGCCGTTGACTTTTTTTCTATAACTTTGACCATTCGTCTTATTCAAAATATTATGCAAGTACCGTCCATTTTGTTTGTCACATGCTTTACTATTGTAGGTATTTTAAGCTTGACTTACCCTTTTGTGTATTTGCGATAATTTTTTGAATAAGACGAATGGTCAAAGTTGTAAGAAAAAGTCAACGACGACAAATATTTCGATACGGGGGGAGTAATTAGCTACACTTCAGCTTTTGTGTGTCTCCTCCAGTACCCAGGCATGTGCAACTGCTCAGCTATGGACAAATAAACCGATATATGTCGAATCTACCGAGTCTTCACACAGTGCGCCAATGCTAGTAGTGTAGCTTATTTGTCTCGGTTGTCATCAGAAACTACGATGTGCATAATCTCCCTTGGAATTTATATATATATATATATATATATATACCTAATTATAAAGCAAGGATTGCTTCCGCGGTATCTAGAAAACGACTGATTCTGCAGTACGTCGTAAATTTGCATAAAACCCCTTAATATTTATAGAAATCAATCCTATATATTTATTCTCCTCTCCAATATAAAAAGTCGGCTCGTTTTCTTCTGTATGTATCGCGTTGCCTTAAGCGAGTCCGGTTCAGCCTCCAGGATAGGATTAGGAATCTATTCCACGTGGTCAACCTGGACTCGTCTGCTAATGCACCAATGCCATGACCGGCCAGGACTCCACAGATAGCAGAAACAATATAATTGAACTCGAGAAGTCATGCTTCCTCCACCCGCTCCCTTGCTCCTGCATGCATGCCGCCTGTTGGATGTTGCTGCTCCTTTCCCTTCCAAGTTTGCCTGTTTTGGTCGAGGCGCATCGGTCCTCAACATGGTGCAGCCAGGGAAGAAGAGCACGGCCACAGGGGAGCAGCTTGCGGGCCTCTGCGCATAGGTACACGCCCCAGATCGTATCATAGGCCGCCAAGCCTTACCTGGCACTGAAGATGCCGATGGGGAGGCCCAGCACAGCTCTCCGATATATCCGATAAGCTTTCTTGGAGTCGATCCGGGCTAGCGATAACTCTAGGTAATTCCCAGCCTGAGGTTGTGTCAGTAGTTTTGAGGGCCCTCGCGTGGACGTGCTGCGCCTCCAAGTAGCGGCCAACAGAAAGAGATGTGCTATTAAATCTGGTGCGTGAGGAAGGGGAGGAGACGCCCGGGCCGCTACTGGTACTGCTTATTACTTGGTGGAGAGAGCAGCATAGGGACGAGAGATGAGCAAACTCGGCCATGCTTCTTGTATTAGAATTTGGCGTGACGGGAAATTAGAGCTGGGGCTGCTCGGATTGGGGAGCTGTACGTGTTGGTGTATTTGATTTTTTTTAAGAAAAAGATAGCAGCAAAGCAATGGGCATTAGAAAGGAGACGACCTCTCCTGCTACTGCCTTTCTTGGTGGAGAGAAAAATGATAGAAAGAAGAGAAGATTAGAGACAGAAAAAAGCAAGATGGTAGATTAGGGTTAATTTTAAGAAATAGGCTTTTGGATAGGCTTCATATTTTGGCCCCCAACAATTTAACCGTAAAATAAATTTGACTAGCAAAACTCGGTACAAATGAATCAAATTAAATAGCACTAAAACTAATTCAAAGAATCGAAAAAAATATGCAATGATTTAAGGTTTCTTTCAATAGATTAAAATTATGCTGTGCGAAAATCCTTTGGTCTCCACACTTGACAAGAGATTGTAGATAATTATTGCAATAAGTCGGATGTGTGAGCAACAACAGCTGGGTGCTGAGTCTTTTTCCTCCCATTGCAACGCACGGGCATATTTGCTAGTATATATATATATTTATATATTTCAAGCCAAATTTTGAACCAGAGAATTGATGGCTCATCATGTATTGTATCCGTAAAGAGACCTACTAACACATATATTTGATAAACATGCATGATAGCCATGTTGCGTTGATTGTCTTGGCTTAATCACCAAAATAACAGTATATGCCTTAACTAGGGCAATATATTCGGTACACCGTACCGGCAGAAGCCAACCTCTCTGCCGACTAAATTGACAAGATCAGATTACTTGTTTACTTTTGATTATCGGTAGACTAATAAACTTTAGCTGTGACATGTAAAGTGACTAAATCTGGAAGTTATGCTACCCATTGGTCTTTTAATTCAGTCACTGTTGCCTGTCCTAGAAGGTTAGAACTAATGTATAGTTTGAAATTTCTGGGTTTTGGGTAGCCGAAATTTGTACTATACGTATTATGTAACCGTAGCATATGGGGACATATATAAAACCGTAGGAGAGACTTTGTGCAGTAGTATGTGCAGAGGCATTAAGGCCTCGTGAAGATAAGCATTGCCGAATTGTTCGGCAATATCTTCAACGTGACACGCGTACCGGCCGATCTGAGCAAATTATAATTCGCACGATGCGCACGGGAAATAATTAAATATAAGCAATTGCAGAAAGGACGAAGCTGCTTCGTTTGAATGCCGCTTCCGCCTCTGATCTGCATTATCAATCATCATGCATGCATGTCACGAGATGCCTGCAGTAACGGTAAGAAAATATATACAGCATCATATCGCAGCTGATCAACGTTTTTAGTTAAATTAAACAAAAAAAATGACATACACACGTTACTCCACGAGCAAGCATGTGCACCCTCTCCAATCTACAGGGATACTGATTACTGAAAGCCGTGAACTTCTATATAAACTGACCTCCGGCTAGCTACGACGACCTTCATTCAGTACCCATTAAACTAGCCATCAGTAAGCTAGGCACTGTAGTATTACGTACGCTTATGGCAATGGAGAAGGCCCTGATGCTGGGAGCTCTCTCCCTGGCCTGCCTAACGGCGGCATCGGCACCGACTACTGCGGCGCCGGCTGCCAGAGCGGCGCTTGCTGCCCCAACACCCGGCGGTGCGGCAAGCAAGCCGGCGGCGCAACGTGCGGCGGCAACAACCTCTGCTGCAGCCAGTACGGCTACTGCGGCTTCGGCAGCGAGTACTGCGGCGCCGGCTGCCAGAACGGAGCCTGCCGCGCCGACCGGAGGTGCGGCAGCCAGGCCGGCGGCGCGGCGTGCCCCAGCAACCTCTGCTGCAGCAAGTTCGGGTTCTGCGGCCTCGGCGGCGAGTACTGCGGCGACGGCTGCCAGAGCGGCGCCTGCTGCGCCAACAAGAGGTGCGGCAAGCAGGCCGGCGGCGCCAAGTGCACCAGCGACTACTGCTGCAGCCAGTACGGGTACTGTGGCCTCGGCAAGGCTTACTGCGGCACCGGCTGCAGAGCGGCCCGTGCACACGCGGCGCTACCATCGCGGACGTGGTCGAGGAGATCTTCAGCAACGCGACTTCATCGGACAGTGCGTGCCGATCGACGAATAATACGTGAAGATCCTGAATAAATAGTAGAGACGCTACGTAGTCTATATGTATGGTTGGTCGTGTGTGGCCATCGCCACCTTCACCGGCGAGTGTGTTCTGCGGAGTGATATGCATGGAACAGCGAGGTTGCGGAGCCCCCATGTCTATGCATGTTCAAATGTCGGCTGTTTATATTACATGTTTATGAATAAAGTCGCCCATGTTATTTGAAGTGTTAGTAGGACATTGCCAAAACAACATTGAACTGAACATGAGGCAGGGTTTTCATTACTACTATGTGCAAAATACAACCATTGCATGAAAAAAAAACACACAGGTGCCAACTGATGAACTACGTACTATATATTGATCGAGTCACATAGTACAGTAAATTCAGTTCAGTAATTTGCACTATGTGAAAACGCGTTTTTGATAACACATGATAGAGGTAATGGGCACATGGCGCACGTTATAAATAAACTTATCAGTAACACATTTTTTATCCTTTTACATGAGAACTACCACATTCTGATTTTTTTTGGGTAAATATCCAGTGCAAACCAGGCATCGAGTGCAATCGAGCAAACCCTGGTTTCATCCGTCAAAAACAAAACGTGCGGTTCAGATGAAATCTCAAAACCCACAGGACAATTTGCGACTACCCCCGCGCTCCAATCAGAAAATTTCGCATGAAAGGCCCTGTTCGATGGAAATATTTCG
This sequence comes from Echinochloa phyllopogon, assembly GCA_033239725.1. Lineage (NCBI taxonomy): Eukaryota > Viridiplantae > Streptophyta > Magnoliopsida > Poales > Poaceae > Echinochloa > Echinochloa phyllopogon. Next base: position 31,058,558 of record BTCW01000008.1, on the reverse strand, counting down.
CTATAACCCCCTTCCCCAACCTCTTCTCCCCGTACCCTTCCAAGCGAGTCCTTATTATCCCCAATTGTTGCTCCTCTTCATTCGCCTCCGCCGCCGCACCCTGCCGCCTCGTTAAACCACCCTCAAAGCGAAGACATGCCGTGTCTGAGGTGGCACGGGAGCTGTGGGAGGCAGCATCACCACACGTGCCCTAACATGTAGGGCTTGTTTGGAAAGTGGAGTCTTGGAGAGTATCGAGGGGGATTGGAGTGAATAGAGAAAAAGAATTTGACTTGTAGGAGAAATTTCTCCACTCCAAATCCCTATAACCCACTCCAATACTCTTTTACTTTTAGAAAAGGAAATATTAATTAATAATATCTTAGCCGCTGCATCGACCAATGCATAAAGTTGTTCCTTATTACAAGTTTTATTTATGTAAGTCACACTCCAAGGAACCACAAAAACAAAAGTTTTAATCCATAATGATAGAAACAAACGATATGGTCTCCACTCAAACAATAAGCCTATTGAAAGGTCCCTTGATGTCGCCTAGAGGGGGTGAATAGGCGAACCTACAAATTCAAAGTAAAACAGAGGATAAAGTGTACAAAACCAGTTCAACCAGGTCAACTTGGTTCAACCGGTCTAGATAATGATTTGAATTATGTGCAAAATAAACCCAACAAAATTTGAATCTACGAGTTACCACAGCCTCAGGGGGACAAGTACTTGCAGATCCGTGGGGAGCTTGCATAAAACAACCTAACAAAAAGTAGATCGGGCTTGATTTCTAAAAGTCAACTCAACGAAGAATAAGAACACGAAGAACAACAAGAACACAAGAGACACGAAATTTAAACCGAAGTTCACTCCCACACAGTGAGCTACGTCTCCGTTGAGGGCCTACAAAAGATGAACTTATACACTCCAAGCCACTTTCCTCGATCTCCTTAGCAACCCAAAGATTGAGCATTTGGAAACTTAGTATGAACTCCTCCGCGAGGAGAGGGTAATACAAACATCCGGGGCACAACCACACGGGTTGGGTGCTCCACGGCGACGCCTAACCGTATAGGAGCAAGCTCCAAGAGTAACAAATCGGAACACAAAGATTGAAGGTGCTACCAAAGCTCAAGAGATGATAATGAAGCTCTCACAAAGCTCTCTCAAGATGTCTCACAATCTCCACTACAACAAGTTGGATTCAGTGCTCAAGAGTGGAGTAGGAGAGGAGGAGTAAGTGCTAGGAGAAGCTTTGTTTCAGTTTTGGTGAGGAGTGACTAAGAGAATCAAGAGGGAGGGGGTGAAGAGGTATATATACTCCCACCCCCGAAATATGACTGTTACAGCTCAGCCCCGACACAACTTGGTTCAACCAATCCTGGGTTGGTTAACCAACCTCACCCAAGAAACTCATACTATATGGTTTTAATATTTATATGGTTTTAATACCTCCAAAACCTACTATATTATACTATAATAATAGAATAGAATATTAACATTATTTAGAACTACACATATAATATACATATATTATTATTAATTAATAATTTGCTCATTAGTTTATTAAGCCTTCTAACTCGTTTGGCTCGCGAGCAGATCCCACAAAGTCTTGTAAGTTGACCCGTGCTGAAAGTCACACAATATTCAATAGTACAGCCTGGTTTGAGTGGAGGAGTGGAGCAGCTGTGGAGCCATCGCCTCACCTAAATCCTAGCTTGGCCTTCGTTTAGTTCTCGAATTTGAAAGCCAAACTTTGGCTTTTTGGGGTGCGTGCGTCACTGTAGTATTTCGTTTGTATGTGTGAAAAATTGTCTAAAAATTAATTAATTAGGCTTAAAATGTTCGTCTCGCATAGTATAATAAAACCGTGCAATTAGTTTTGATTTCATCTACATTTAGTACTCCATGCATGTGCCGACATTTTGATGTGATGTGAATCTTTTTTTGTATAGTGAACTTTGATGTGGAATTTGAGATCTAGCCTTTTTTTGCAGTGGTACTGATGAAGTCCTGAAGAAGGCAACAGGTGGAGTGACGGCAACAGGATTTGTCGTGAAAATGCTCTACTGAACAGGGGCTCTATATGAAATACTGCAGGTGGAACGCGGGGTTTAATCGTAAAATGTGCTGGTGTCTTGGGAACTCATCTGGATCGCAGACTTTACATCCTGTGCTTAAAAATGCTCCCGGTAAAATTCCTCGAATCTCAAAGCACGGCCGATCTTCGTTCACCGTCGTTCCCCAAGTTCCTACCCAACGGTCGAGAACCACTTTTTTACCGTTGCGAAAAAAAAAATTTCAAACGTTAGAATTCCCGCAGCGCTGTATCCAACCCACTTCCGAATCCCGTTCACAGGTTCTCAAATCTCTTCAAACGGTTTCTTTCCCAAAACACACGTCGCCGCAGGCTACAGCCAGCTACGAGTGTCCAGCTAGCCTAGCCGCCCCCGTGGCCTGTGCGGGTCCCACCTGCCACCAGCACGACCCGCGCGCTCTCCCTCCCCTTCCCGCCTTCCGACCACCACCCCTCGTATCTACCCTCACCCGAAAACCTACCCTCCCCACTGCCAGTCCCGTGTAGGCCCCACCTGTCATCGAGCTCACCCACGAACCGCGAGCGTACCAGCACCGCCCCCCGAGCACGAACACCACCCGTGCCGGGCCGCACGTGGCCCCACCGGACCCACTCGTCAGCCAGAGTAAACTTTAGGCGGGAAACCCGCTGCCCGATCCCGCCCTTCCACTCCCCACTCCCACTCCCGGTCCCGTTCGCGCGCGCCCCGACGCCCCGGACCCACCACCCCCACGGGCGCCCGCGACGCACTCCCCTTCCTACCCACTCCGCGACGAGCGGGCCCGGAAGCGGCCAGTGCCCGACTCGGACCCACGCATCAGCCTCGCGGGAGGCAACCTAGCGGGTCCCACCGGTCGGCGCCGGGGCAAAGCGGCGGCGGGCTCGCCCATAAAACCCAACGCCACCACCCAACCCCGGCCACCAATCTGACCGTTGCGTTGCGCTCGCGGCTTCCCCCAAATCCTCGCCGCCTCGGAGAAAATCTCCCCACCCGCCGCCGGCGCCGCCAAGAACCAACCCCCGCGCCGACCGCGCCCCGGGCCATATGGCTGCTGCCGCCGACGCAGTCCCCGCCGCGGAGCCCGCTCCGGCGCCGACGCCGGCGCCGGCTGGGCGGGGCCGGCCGCCGAAGGTCCCCGCTGCCGCGGCGGCGGAGGCGCCGGGGAGCCCGGTGTCCCCGCTGGACGCGGCGGCGGCGGACTACGAGCGGGAGAGGGCGGCGCGGATCCGAGAGAACATGGAGCGGATGCGGAAGCTCGGCATCCTCGGCCTCGCGGAGACCCTCAACCTGTCCGCCGCCGCCGCCGGCGGCGGCGTCTCGGGTGGGGGTACCGGCAAGGGGCGGAGGCGGAAGCCCGTGGAGCCGGGGTCCGCCCCGGCGGTGGCGCCCAGGGTGAGGCCGGCCCCCGCGCGACGGTCGCTCAGGTACGGATCGGATCCGTCTTCTTGGATTGGGTGGATGCTTGTCCCGATTGGTTTCTTGGAGGTGTCTGCCGGTTCTTGGGGGAACCGGGGCAGGTTGCGAGGTTGTGCGATGCGCGTGTGTCCGCGACTGCAGGATCTGTTCATTTGTGACGGAGTAGGTGTTGCGCCTGCGTGAAGCAGCTGTGGCTCAAGTGATCTTTTGCCGCGTTAGCCCCCATGCTAGTTTTTATCTCGCTGCCTGAACTAGTTTACCTGAACTTCTTGTACTTGCGATGCTTGCAGTGTTCTTACTTCGATGTGATTAAATGTCGGTCAATGTTGTAGTCTTTATCTCGTGCTCAACGTTGCAATGCCTGTAGTGTTCTTACATCTTAGGTCGATGCGATTGAGGATTATATATCAGTCAATGCTGTAGTCTTCATCTAGTGCTCAATGTTGCAATGCTTGTAGTCGTTCCAATGTTGAATGGATCTGTGTAGATATGATTGTTTGTTTATTCTTTGTTTCCCTCACGATCCTGTGAGTAATGATCATAGTCTTCAACTGTAAAATTGAAGTAATGAACAATCACCAGCTGCTCTGGAAGGTGATAGCTGCTAATGCCTTTTCCCACTAGGCATTGTAAAATTCGGAGTTATGTTTTATCCAAATTTGTTTGCCATATGTCAACTTATATTTAGGATACATTTTTTATGTCCATTTCCTGCAATTGCATACTTGTATATATTGATGGGTCTTTCATGATGATAACAATGATCTTCTTGAAACCCCTGTTTTGTTTAGGTTGAATAACGTGGAACCAGTTAGCTATTGTGAAATTCAGCCGAAGAAGGAGAAAGATCCTGAAGGTGGCAGAACTTTGTTATTACTAGAGGAAGGAGCCAAGGAAGAAATATACACTGAAGAGCATGAGAAGCTTTTGGGTACATGTAATACTCCTTGGACTCTCTTTGTCGATGGTTATGGAAAAGATGGCAAGCGGATTTATTGTCAAGTGAGGGGCCAAACCTGCCATCAGTGCCGGTAAGTTTCTACTGGACTAACTATTTGGTTTTGCACCAGTTTCCTTTGTCATCTGTTGTAGTGCTGATTTTTTGTTGTTAATACATGTGATGAATTCCTGCAACACACCAAGTTTAGTATTTTTTTACTACCTCTATCCTAGTGTGAATGTGATTTAGTTTGTCTAGATAAATCAATGTGCACACCCAAGTCTATAATTCAAATATGTAGTAAAGTTTCTTCTACATTGTAATATGATTGCCAAGTTACTTTCCTTGATTGGAGGTTCTTATGATCCATTACGTAGAAGTTATTGTTGTCAAGACTCAAGATGTATTGCATGTAACATGGGATTTCAGAATTTCCTTGTAGCACATTTGCCTTATGTAAAATGTTTACTTGGTACAGGCAAAAAACTCTTGGTCATCACACAAGCTGCTGTAAATGCCAGATTGTTCAAGGACAGTTCTGTGGTGATTGTTTGTTCATGAGGTGAGCTTTTTCTTTAGGGTTATTCTCATTTCTTGATAAAATTAAGTATAGAATTATCAATTTTTTGCATTCATGAGCTTATGTGGACTTAAATACATTTTTGCCATCTTTGTTTTTTATTAATGGCATGTGTACATTAATGGGATGGGGACATGTTTCCTTCTGTCATTGTTGTGGATATGAAAGGGTGGCATTGTTTAAATGTGATTTTTGACTTGCAATAGAATTCTATGCTTGAATACTATCTTGCATATATCATATGTACCTTTTATTTCAACACAAAAGGCACACTTGAGTTCTAAAACTTTAGAAGTATACTAACTCCCATCACAAATACAAATCTATCTAGGTTTATATAGACATACAACTCAATATTGTGACTATTAAATTTATTATGAAAGCTACTTCTATAATATTTAACTCTGTTCTTCTATGATAGTATACTTTCATAGATTTTTCTAGTATAAAATCAATTGCAGGTCTGTGCCAATGAAAAACGTTCAAAGTCCCCTACTGTTAGTAGAAAAATGTTGGAATAGACTAATTTCTTCAAAACTGAGCTATTGTTTCTTTTCTCCCTGCGTGTATGCACTTGACTAGTCATCATTTTTGGTTTGACATTTTTCAACCAATGCAGGTATGGTGAGAATGTGCTAGAAGCTAAGAAGAATCCAAACTGGATATGTCCAGTTTGCCGTGGCATTTGTAATTGTAGTATATGCAGAACTAAGAAAGGATGGTTCCCTACCGGCTGTGCGTATAAGAAGGTATATATGTCCAGTTTGCTTGTGACTTGAGGCTTTGTTGTTATTTGTAGTTTACTGTGGTGAAAATAACAGGAAGAAGCTAACTACTGAACTGGTATAGTGGTATGCATGTATGAATTTTTCATTGACTCAATTTGTCTGGGTGTGTTCCTTCTTGCAGGCTGTCGGACTTGGGTACAAATCTGTGGCGCACTATCTAATTGCAACGCAACGAGGACCAGCTAAAGCAGATGGTTCAAGCTCAGCTGATTTCTCAAACAAGCTGCTTTCTGACAAATCAGAAACCTCATGCGTTTCTGACCATGATGCTACAGCTGCCAAGGAAAGCCTGGAGGATGGAGAAACGAGCAGCAAAGCTAAGCAGGGCAAAGTAACTCACCGCCAAGTCAACAACTCTGATGGCTACAACAAGGTCGATAGCAGAAGTGTGTCTGTGGTAACATCTGATTCGCAGGATGATCAGGTTAATAAGAATGCTGGGTGCACGACTCCATCGTCTAAGCCACCAACCTCAAGGAAGAGGAAGTATGAGCGAAGCCCTGACTGTGTTGCAAGCAGGCTGCGATCTGGTTCCCAGGATGATCAGGTTAATAAGAATGCTGGGTGCACGACTCCATCGTCTAAGCCACCAACCTCAAGGAAGAGGAAGTATGAGCGAAGCCCTGACTGTGTTGCAAGCAGGCTGCGATCCAGGATTCTGTGAGAACAAACTTCTGCTTGCTTTTGTGATCCCAGTCCAACGGCTGCCTTTTGTGATGAAGAACAACTGTTCATGGTGTGTTGGTGGTTCACTTACAAGTAGTTCATTTTTTTTGCGAAAGCACTTACAAGTAACTACCTCAGAAAACCACCCAAATGTAACTACACATCCTACACCCAAGTTTCGTGTTCATGCAGGTTGTGTGCTGTGCAAATCTGTAGCGCGCTATCGTAGAGATGCACGACCGATGAATGCTCGCTGGCTCGCTGCAGCCTGCAGGCCATCCACCGCTTTGCCCCAACCGTACCTGTCAGTCTCTCAGGGCGCCTCCGGTCATCTCTGCAGATTGCCGCTGAGCTGCTGACCCGAGCATAATTACCTTAGTCATAGCCAACAACATTTTTATTTATGCATGCAGAGACATTTAATTTAGTTGATAATTTCTCAGGATTTGGTGTGACTGTTCTTGATGAACTAAATAAACACAGAATGAGTTTGGGTGCTATATATAGATGAAATTACCGCCTTAGTTGAGGTCTATCTGTTGGTGGGAAAGATGCGATGTTGCTATGCTTCAAAAACACGTATGATTTGAGGATATTGATGAATTTAGATCAGGATAGGAATGGCAGGTCTTGATCCAGTTCAAGCTCATCCTGAGCTTATAGTTTAATTTTTGGTTCAGAGGCTGCCAAGGTTTTTACTGTCCAAGTTTTTACCACAACCTTATTCAGTTGATATACTTCAACTTTTGAGAAGAATTCAAAAGAGTTTTTCTCCAAAAAGAAGAGAATTCAAATCTGAATTCAGTTCTTTACTGAATGACAACTCTGATTCAGAGTTTCAGAGATAAAACTATAGTTGTGTCCTATGATCTTTGGCCTCAGATTTAAATAACCAAAGGCTTTTTGTTTGCAAGAAGATATATATTTTTGGATTCACCAAACAACAAGCTTTGATTCACCAGTCGGCTGATTCAGAGATCTCTCTCTGAATTTATAAACTTTGTTTCTTCCCAAACTTGAGCTTAATTCCAAATATTCAAATATAGTTTTCTTACAACTAGATTTACCCCTACTTGTAGTTCATGGTACATAGATCCAAATCGGTGTTGGGTCTAAGTCATGTATATATCAAAATTTTTGAAACACAAGCTCTCAAATATGCATACTTGATAATATTTTTGACCCATAATTAAGAATGCTCCAAATTTGAATTTCCCTTTTCCAAACACTTTGTTCTCCTTGTCCTTGATACATTTGATCAGATTATAAAATTTTGGAACATTTTCACCAACTTTTACTTTGATTGACCATAATGGGTCAAATTACCAAAATATTCTTGTACTCATTTATAGTGACTATTGTTCCTTTAAGAGCTATTATTTTCTTTATAAAAATAATAATTGATCAAATTATTCTTTAGACCTTGAGTTGACAAACTCAACATTAAATTTGACCATGTTCATATAATAGCTCATAATAATCTTTTTTTATTAGAGTTAAGCATGTGAAATGTTACAATATACAACTGATGGTGTTGAAGAATAGAGTAGCCCGTAGTCACAGTAAGCATTATAGCAGTGCATTGTGACATACTATGAGTTGAATTCCTTTTTAACGAATCTCTGAAAATTGTAATCAGGTCAGAGCCCACTCACACCTGATTGTGTAACTGCACAATCAGCGCTTACAAACATGATAGTTCCTGTGTCTAACGTTGCCGGCAAAGGAAAACCATCTCTCTCGCATTTGGAGACTCCTGAGTTTGGTTCTGCGGCTTCAGAAATCACAGACATATTGACATGAGCATTAATAACAATGCTGGCATTGGTGCAGCTGGTTCTATTAGAATTTTAATTTTAAAGCTGTACCCCATGCAACATTGCTGATTCTGTGTTAATTTATGACAGATTTAAATCATCAACTTTCGATTCAGGTCTTTGGGAGCCAGATGACCTGGACTTTGGAATTGCAGGAAAAATTATACCATTATGAAATTACTTTTATATTTTTGAAAAGAATTTTTGATTTAGCTATGAAATTGGACATGGCTTTCGCATATAGTTAGTCTCTGGACATCACCTCATTGATTAACCAGCAACACAAAGGTGTCTGTTAAAAATCATAGCTGACACCCTGACACGCAAGTCTCTTATTCTTCTGCTGCAGCTCGTTTGGTGTTACTGATGCTCTTTGCTCATCTTACTTCCTACTAATTAATGTTGTCCAGACCTGATTTACTAATGGAAAATTGTCCTATAGTGTATCAAAGTTGCTTTATTCCAGCTTTTATAGAATATGACCACCTGAATGAGAATTTGTATACTTGTCCTACGAGTTTTGGGAGCATAGATTTGGATATTGGTAGAGTACTCCGCATGTTGCCGTGGGTGAGCTACTTCAACATCAAGTGGCATCCATGATTAGAAAAAAAGGTTGCAATAGTAGTGATGACAATAGTACTACTATTTCTACCAAGAAAAAAAATAGCAACACAGAATTATAAAAAGAAATTGTACACATTGTTTCATGGTATATAAATCAGGGAAAGTCCATTTTACACCCGTCAACTATCACAAAAGTTTGATTTTCAACCTTGAACAACAAAACCGGATAACAAAGGCCATCCAACTGTCAAAACCGTGCAAATTTAGCCCTTAGGGTGGTTCCGAATGTGGTTTTCCATTTTGTTAAAATTTAAAATATTCAAATTTAAACTAAACAATTCATAAGTAATTCATTTTAAGTCAAAAAAATACAAAATTGGTATCAAAAGTTTTCTAAAAATGTAACATATCAATTGTCACTATATTTGTTAGTTAATCGGATCCATTTTTTTATGTCCATAGTATTTGGTTGCTTATAGTTCTACCTATTATTTTTGAACAATTAAGATTGAAATAGAGCAATATAATATTCATGTTACATTTTTAGAAATTTTTTGATACTGGTTTCATATTTTTCTGATTTAAGATGAATTAGTTTTGATTTTTTTAGATATAATAGGATTTTTTTAATTTTTTTACAAAATGCAAAACCACTTTCGAAACCACCCTAAGGGTTTCCTAAATCGGCCTGACCGGTTTCCTAAACTGGTCTAACCGGTTTTAGTTCCGACTTAGTGAATTTCCAGCAAATAGGATCCAAAGTATCCAGAGATAGTTCTAGAGTCTCCGAACCTGGTTCGGAGTTTACAGACATATCCCTGGAGTCTCCGGAGTTTGTGCTGATATATTGTTTTAAGTGTTGGAAATTTGTAGAATGACCTATTCACCCCCCCTCTAGGTGACATCACGGTCCTTTTACTTCCCCTCCATGCATCCCCTCCAGGCCCTAGACGGCCAAAGCGATGACCAGCACCAGGTACCGGGCGGCAGCCCCTAGGGCCCAGCTCTATGCGCAAGTAGCAGGGTGCAGGAGGGTGAGGGGGCGCCGGAAAAGATGGCCCTGAGGGCGTGGCATGGGCCACGGCGTGGGACCGGCAGCGTCAGGCCACCGGCTCAAATCCGCCGCAAGGGTGGCCGATGGCCCGCATCCGGTGTCGGGTGCGGAGGATCTGGTGGCAGGTGCGACAGATCTGGTGGCGGGGGTGGCCGACCTTGGAACCGGGAGCGGCTGGGGGCGCCAGTCGGTGATGGGGCGATGGCTTCAGCTCACATGACGCCGAGGATCCGCCACTAGGGCAGGTGGTGGTGGGCAGGCAGCAGCCACGGTGGAGGGCGGCGCGAGGGGAGCGACTAGGGCTGGGGGATGAGAAGGAAGGGCAGGGAGGAGGGGGGATGGGCGGCGGCCGACACGGCCGTGGTAGGGAACTATTGATGGCGCCACCGCCCATTGAATGGCCAAGGAGGGACGACTCGAGGGTCCCGTAAGAATATGTTGAGATATCACAAGTTCATTAGACGGCCAACGGCCAACTGTGGCACAAGACCGGGTTGGCCCCGAAACGTTGTGGTCCCCAGACAAAGATCGGGATTACCATTTTGCAAGTTGCGAAGATGAAGGTCGACGACATGGCAAGTCCGGTTGCTGCACCGTACCGGACATCTATCTACTTGCACCAGTCTCTTCCTCGCTGCCTTGGTTCCATGAATCAAGCCAGCTGGACAGGTTGCCGGTGATGCCTTGCTTGAACACCAGCAGGGCTTCCCTCTCGCGAGGTATGCAGGCGCCCGCGGCCCATTGGGGCCTCCAGACGGTGGCCGGATGGGGTCTTGCGCTTCCTACGAAGTTCCATCGGCTACAGCAGCGTGGGGTGGCCGGCAGGACAATCTCATCAACTAAATCTTTATAATTTATGATAACAGAATAAATACCCATTTTAAAATAGAAACATCGTAACTCCTTTCTGACTTTCAATTTTTCCAAATAGTTTAATTTTCAGCAGATTTGTTGAATTTGGATCCATCCTATAAATTAAATCAATAACTTAAGACATTAGCATTCATATTAGACATGGTCAAATCCCATCGAGGTCCCACCGGTGACGCCAAGGTCCAGCCACAGGCAGCCCCACTAGGGCTAAGCTCCAGTCCACAAGCGCCGAGCTCTAGCTGCAGCCAAATCCCACCGAGATCCATTCGTTGGTAAATCTAGCTGATTTTTTTTATTTCTTTATCTATAAAACCTATATACTTGGTCCCCACTAGCAACCCACCGAGCAACTCTCAGCTACCTATCTCTGCGCCGCCCATTCTCCACCCGCCGCGCCCCGAAGCCCTGCTGCCTCCGCACCTTGAATCTCGTCGACGCCCCCTCGCCTGCCCACCACCACCCCCTCGACTCCCACCCACCCGCCGCCTCCCGATCGCGCGCGCCACACCCTCGTCTTCTCTACCGACGCGCCTCCAAGCCCGTCGTTGCCGCCTTGCCTCCCCACTGCAACCACTCTCCTGTCCTCCCACCTCCACCTTGCCTGCCTCTATAAATCGCCCCTGTCTCGTGCCTCCCCTCCTATACCCCACTTCAAGCTACCGGCGGCATCAAGGCTGGGAGCATAGCAGAGAAGAGATGGAGCAGGAGAAATAGAAGGACCACGCCCGCGGACGAAGCCGCCGCCGCCCCGCTCGCCCGACAGCCTCGCTTCGTCGCCCCGCTCGGCCTGCCGCCCTGTCCGCGCCTCCCCACTCAGCCGGCCGTCCCATCTGCCCGCCAAGCCGCCACGCCGCCTCCCCGTTTTGCATGGGCCTTCCTGCTCGGCCACTGCCGCTGAGAGTAGCCGGGAGAGGGCCTGTGGCTCCCCGTGGCTCCTTCCATCGTTTCCCACCCTTGCCTTCGAGGGCCTGTGGGCAGAGGTGGAGGCGGCGGGAGTTGGAACAGACGCGGTGTGGAGCGGCAGGCGTCGTCGGTGCGGTCGGGCGGCCCGAAATGCGCGTAGGCGCAGGCTCGGCCTCGCCTGGCAGCAGCTCCTCACATGGCTGTCCGGCTAGAGCCTGGAGGTAGAAGCAGCAGATCAGCAGCAGCGCCTGGCAAGCGGCGAAGGGTGGCCAGCAGCTGCGCGTGGCAAGGAGCATCATGGCATCGCGGAACTAGATGGTGCCATTCTGCGGCGTGGAAAGATCATGAAGGTTAGCGTGAAAAGATAAGAACAATCAATGGATAAGGTGGAGAAAAAGGAAAGTAGAAAAGAAGAGAGAAAAGGAGTAAAAAGGAAAAAAACAAAAAAAGAAAAGGAAAGATTATTGGCTTAATCCATAACTATATTATTCATTAATATTTTTATTTTGTATACAAAATCAAATTATAAATTGAAAACAAATTAAAATTCATTTGCATAAACAAGTCAAATATCTACAGGCACAATGGACATTTGACATCCTTAATGTACATATGAAATACAGAAGAAGTTGTTTTACCAAACGTGAAAGAGCGGAGCTGCAAGTAGCGAAAGAACAACCCATGCTTGATTTAGGTAATCCACTATACATTGTGATTTTTATTGCAACCTATAAATTTATGCAAAATATCTCATAGCAACGTGGGGAATTCCTTCAAAGGCCGAAGCCAGCTTTATATATAAAGCATAAAGGAAACACAGATCAAGAGTTCAACAGGGACTCTCATCCCAACCCAGACCCAACGCAAGTTTGGGCAACGCGGGGAATTCACCTAGTTCTTTTGGGATTTTAGGCACACCATCTTAGATTCTTCTCTAGTTCATCTCGTATTGCTGTTTAGATTCAACTTTTTTTTCACGGACGGGTTGGTAATTGGTAAGAAGGGCGGAGAGAGTTGCTCTAAAGGATTAGATTTAGATCTAGGAACAAAACAGACTCACATTCGGAATAAATTGGGCCGCCGCGTTCATGGGCAGTGGATTCGCATCAAACTCGGGGGCAATGGACAGTGGTGTAGTGGAGGCGAGAATGACGTAAGAAAAAACATGCTTATGTAAGCGATGTATCAAATAGTCCTCGCTTTATTATTAGCTAAAGATAGAGATAGTGATAGTGATCTCATGGTACGGTGGTATGTTATACGTGTGCAAGGAGAAATGTCTTGAGTCCTCGATTCAGCACGCACTGCTGTTACATTTTTCTTCATTTATTTTTAGATTTGATGGTGTCTCCGTCGACAATGAGGCGTCTGCAGTAACTTCGTGAATCTCAAGATCGGATTTACCAAATTTACGGATTCAGTCTCTCGGAGGTACTTATAGGGATAGAGTTTACGTATGTGTATTCATAATGGTGAGTGTGCTTGCGTATGTGTATGTATGTACTGGTTCACAATAAAAAAATAGAAAGGTATGCATTTTCCAAAGGACTTTATAAGCCTAACTCCATCACAAAAAGAATACAATCTTATATTTGAATTGAGTCATTAAAAAAAATTGATTAAGATTATATAGAAAATATTACTAACATTTATGACTCCAAATAAATATATCATAAAATATATTTCATAGTGAATCTAATTATAACTATTTAATATTATAAATAATATTGATCTATATATAAATTTGATCAAAATTGAAATAGATTGACAAGTTGAAAACTAGAATCTATTATTCTTCGGACGGAACGAGTAATGTATATTCTTCGGTCTGAAGCTATTGATAAAAAGCGTTCGTTTACATGTGCTAGCATAAATGATTGCTCGTTCTTTAGTCTCCATCTGATCTGACAATTCGGACTTGGTTAGCCAATCAATCGACGACCGACGACGACTACCGGTCCACGGATAATTGAACGATCTATTGAATCCCACGTCCGCCAACAAGAATTGACGAGAACTGCAAGTCAACGAATCACTGTTCTCAGCTTGAGATGGTGCATCGATCGATCTGCGCGTCCATACAGTTGAGAACACTCTATTGCCAGTCCTATAAAATCCTCTACTACATACGCCACAGACAATTTGTTGAAACACTTTTTAGCTTTTCACGACTAGACATATTTTCAGTCCGGGCCTAAAGTTCGCTCTCTTTGTTCCAGCCTTATCTCCTGACTCTCACGCACACCACCAGCCGCCTGTAGCTCGCTACAACCAATCTACCATGCATTCTTCGCCGGTCGTGTTCTTCTTGTTGCTGCTGGCAGCCGCCACGGCCAGCTTCTCCCTCGCAGCCCATGCACTGCAGCCGCCCCAACCACATGATGTTCCTGGAGCAAGCTGCATACCACATGAGAGGGACGCCCTGCTCGCGTTCAAGCAGGCCATTACCAGCGACCCTGCAGGCCTTCTCGACTCATGGCACGGCACAGAACCGGACTGCTGCCAGTGGAGAGGTGTCCGGTGCAGCAACCGGACCGGCCATCTGCTCATGCTCCGACTCGGCAATGAGCGCGCTGGCTTCTACGGCTACGAGAGTACAGCCTTGGTAGGCCAGATAAGTTCTTCTCTGCTTGCCTTGAAACATCTGGAGCATCTTGATCTAAGCTGGAATCTAGTTCTGGGGCCAAATGGTCGTATCCCAGAGTTCCTGGGCTCTTTCAAGAACCTTAGGTATCTTAACCTCTCTGGCATACAATTCCTTGGCAGTATGCCCCCACAGCTTGGCAACCTGTCCAAATTGCAGTATCTTGACCTCTCTGATGTGATAGGTTTGAAACCCAGCAGGGATCTGTCATGGCTAACACGTCTGCAGTCGTTACTGTATGTGAGCCTCAAGACGGTAAACCTCAGCGAGGTTGCCGATTGGCCCCATGTCATGAACATGATTCCTTCTCTGAGGGTCCTTGATCTTTCTGATTGCTCACTTGTAAGTGCAAACCAATCGCTCCAGCACCTCAACCTTACAAATCTCCAGGTACTTCATCTCTCTGGTAACTTCTTTGAGCACCCCATTGCATCATGTTGGCTTTGGAACATAACAAGCCTCGAGTACCTGGACCTTGGGTCAACCTATATGTATGGTTCATTCCCCGATACCCTAGGAGATATGGCATCCCTGCAAGTCCTTGATTTTTCTGGCTATGCTGCAACGAGCAAGGGCATCAGGATATCACAATTGAAGAGTCTGTGCAGTTTGAAAATCCTAGACCTTGGTTACAGTTTCTTACATGGAGATGCAACTGAGTTGTTTGAGAATCTGCCCCGTTGTTCACCCAACAAATTGCAGGAACTTTACTTAGCTAGAAATAACATCCGAGGGTTTCTACCAAACTGGATAGGGCAGCTAACAAGCTTGGTTGCTCTTGATCTCAGTCAGAACAACATTACTGGACCTCTCCCTGTTTCTATAGGGCATTTTACTAGTTTAAGTACCCTTGACCTCTCCAGCAACCACTTGGCTGGACAGGTCCCGGTTGACATTGGTATGCTCACTAATTTGTCCTACTTTGACCTAAGCGACAATGAGTTGGATGGTGTCATCACAGAGCAACACTTTGATAATCTAAAGAACTTGAACTACATTGATTTGTCTTCAAATTCCATGAAGATTGAGCTAAGTTCAAAATGGCGACCTCCATTTAGGCTATGGTATGCTGATTTTTCAACTTGCCAAATGGGTCCTAAGTTTCCAGTCTGGCTGCAATGGATGGTGGACATTGGCGCGCTTCGCATATCGAGCACGGGTATAAATGATAGGGTTCCACACTGGTTCTCCAGTGCCTTCGGAAATGCTATTTATTTGAATGCCTCAAACAATCAACTCAATGGAAGTTTGCCAGCAAATATGGAAACCATGTCAGTCATAGAACTCGATCTCAGTTCTAACCTTTTAACAGGTCATGTTCCACGATTTCCTCGTAATGTAATCTCTTTGGACATCTCCATGAACTACTTATCAGGACCTCTACCTGCAGATTTTGGAGATAACCTTTTAGAACTGTTCCTGTTCTCCAATCGCATCACTGGTCATATTCCAGAATCTATTTGTAAATCTGAGGGGTTAACAAACATAGACCTTTCCGGCAATCTGATTGAGGGAGAACTACCACCATGCTTCGGAAACAGACAGATTATGTATCTGGATTTAAGTAACAATAGTTTTTCTGGAAGGATTCCGTCATCTATGCAGAACTGCAAGGAGCTGCGCGTCCTGGATTTATCAAAAAATATGTTTGGTGGAAGATTGCCGGTATGGTTTGGTAAATTAGTGAGCTTACAATTTTTACGGCTAAGTCACAATATGTTCTCTGGGAACATTCCAGTGAACCTTACAACTCTTCAATGCCTTCAGTACATTGATATATCTGACAATGGCATATCAGGCTCTTTACCTAGGGACCTATCAAATTTAAAAGCAATGAGACTGAAATATCCCTCTGCCTTTTGTTCCAAGGGAACCATTATAGAAGATTACTCTTCTAGTTTGTCTACATTTCTCAAAGGGCAACAACTCAAGTATGGTTACATTTCTAGAATCATTGCTTGGAATATGAAGATCATTGACTTATCTAAAAACAAGTTAACCGGGGAAATTCCAGAAGAAATAACTACTCTTAGTGTGCTGGTGAATTTACATCTCTCACACAACCATTTCAATGGAAAAATTCCAAGCAACATGGGAGCTATGCAATCACTGCAGTCTCTTGATCTCTCAAGGAACAAACTTTCTGGTGAAATACCAGTAAGTCTGTCAAATTTGACATTCCTAAGTTACATGGACTTATCGTACAATGATCTTACAGGAAGAATACCATCTGGATCACAACTGGACACCCTCTATGCAGCCAATTCTTCTATATATGATGGCAACACCGGCCTTTGCGGGCCTCCTCTTAAAAAGAATTGTTCAGTCACTGATGCATCAAAGCAAGGTCGGTCTACAAGAAGTGGAGAAGGTCGTGGGCAAGAATTATTATACATTATTGGGCTTGGATGTGGATTCACAACAGGTATCTGGACGGTTTTCTTTGCCCTTTTATTCAAGAAACAATGGAGAATGGCTTACTTCAGCCTATTTGATAAACTGTATGACAAAGCATATGTACTTGTGGCTGTTTCATGGGCAAGACTGGCCAGGAAAACAACCACAACTTGAATATCACAAAGCAATTACGGGCCCGGGGATATATATAGTGCGTGTGCGTGGATCGCAACTTGTGTAGTTGTTACTTTGTGCTATGTTTCAGTTGAAGTCCAAATAAGAAATTCCATCTGTATGTATTTTTGTATGATGCATGTAAATTGGTTGGATATATACAGGACTTCTGCCTACATTTTCACAATTTCAGAGGAATTGTTACTCTGCCTATTTTGCATACTATATCTAGTTGCACAGAGCCTAATATATAGGAAATCCGTATCTTTAAGAAAAGATATCTTTAACAGATTGGTTTGCACTTGTAACTTTGTAAGCCAGCTAGTGCTGGTGGCTGGTTAGTGCTGGTGGCTGGTGCTGGATTTTGCCGAGAGAAAAATACTGCTGGCTGGTTGGTGGCGGGTGGCTGATGCTGGTTTTTACAGAGAGAAAAGCACTGTTGGCTGGTGGCTGGACAAGCCAGCCGAACAGGGCGGGAGAACCTCGAAAGAAGGTACCACGTTCACTACACGAGCCCAGTCAATTCTCCTACCAAGGTCTACAGAGTAGTCCATGTTGAGATACCGTATATACAGGCAGCAGTCTTCTTCGCCTGCCGGGTTGCCCGTGATGGTCAGCAGGGCCAACACGGCAAGGCGTCCGTCAGCTGGTTGGAGCAGAAATATGGTGGAGGGATGCATGGGTGTATCAATAATTATTGGTTGCTTATGCTACTCCTGAAAGAGACATACACGGCCGCCGGGATGCATCACTATTATTCGGATGAGATGTGTGATATGGGTAGGTTGATGGCTCCATACATTTCTTGGGGATTATACGCAGCTCTAGTCTGCGGCCAAGTCATGGTCTTCGTCGTCGCTCGGTCCGTCAACATAGGTCCTGTACTCCTGTTCCACGCACTAACGCGCATAGCTATAGATCGAGACTGTAGTGTGCATCCATGTAGTTGGTCTGGTCCCTGTCCCTGTATTAATTTGGGCACCGAATTTGCAGGTCTAGATTCTGATGTTCACACCGGGGTTGAAAAAAGTATCACTTATTGAAAACACATTTTTTTCTCTGATCTTCGGGGAAAAGAAGCAAGATGTTTGCAAATTAAGCACTTCTTTTTTCAATACATAAATCTGAAACCGAGTATCTAAATTAAATTTCAACAGCACCCTAATGTTTTTTACAACAAGATATTCGGAACAAGATGGACCACACTTGATAATGTTTTGAATAATATATTTTTGCAACATTTTTTGTGAAGCTAGAACATCTTTTACTATTGTGTATACAAATACTTAATAGGAACAAATAGTTGTTTTCTACAAACAAAATAATTGAAAGCACACTTAATTTAGCATCACGAATAAATTATTCAACAAGGTGAACAAATAGCTCCACATGCGAAAAAAATATTTTACATGGAGAACAAACACTTACAAATCGTGAAAAAAATATCCTTGGGGTCGAAACATTTAAAACACAGAAGTGAACAAATAAGTAAGCATCACGAAACAACACAAAGCTAAAAAAGACCCCGTCCACAAATTGTTCCACATAGAGAACTGGCGCAAATATATCATGAACAAAAACTGCTACTGGCAAATTATTTATTAGTTTACAAAGCAAACAAACTAGTCTAGAAACTAAACAAAATAATTAAAAAATACAATAAGTTTGCACAAATAATAAACATAGATCAGACAAACAAAATATTTACACATGAAGAAAAAATGAATACACAAATAGAATAACAAATATAATATGATGAAAAAATAACAAGAGGACTAGAAAAGAAAAATAATAGCTACAGTTTTCAGGGAAAAAATAAGGAAAATGAAAAATGAAAGGGGTAAGAAAATATATTAGAGAAAGAAATATTAAAAATTAAAACTAAAATAATATAATATGCAAAGGAATATGAAAAGAAGTAATAAAAAAGAATAAAATAAAAAAAAATAAAAAATAAGAAAAAGAAAGAGTATCTTATGCCACCTTGGGCTAGAATTGGGTCATTATTGGGTTTGCTCCTGCTACCGGGCTGGCTTACCTAGCCCGCATGACAGATAGCCTTGGCTAATGGTGGCGTCAACTGCAAGGAGTGGTCCTAGCATCGTGCTCGTGGAGGGCGGCTACAATAAGGTCACATCCTGGTGTCTCACCCATGGAGGGCACGACGACTATTGGTGGAATTTGGCGTTCCGCCCAAAGAGAGCATGCGCGCAGTTGCGGCCGCGGGGTCTCAATAGAGGATGCCTAGGATTTGCGGGGTCTGGCTTGATTCATTGTGTCACGCTGCACCTATGTTGGAGAAGTAACAAGACAAAACAAAACATGGACTTCAAATGTTGAAAACATTTCTATAGTATATGATGGCATGTGTCAAATCACATTTTTCTCCTATGGTAAACTTAAGAAAATTATCACAAATCACCTCTTTTTTTCTAGCGGGGCATATTAGTGATGCGGCTATAGATCTCACGTCACTAGATGGCGAGACGTGCTGTAGGGTGATACAAACTAGTGACCCGGGTCTTTGTAAACGTTTGCTATGCACCGATACTAAAAACACGTCTCAAGAATACAGGTCTCAAATATGCAGCCTTGTGATTAGTCACACGTCTGTGGTACGTTTGCACCCGAGCATGGCAAAGCATAAGTGATGCATCGCAACGATGCTTGGCACTAATCTCACGTTACTCACCTGCCTAATTTTCAAGTCACTATTTAAGGTGTCCTTTCTTTGCTTCTTACGTAATGTGCAATGTTTTCTTTTGTGTAATTGCATACCGGTTTATTAAAATTTATACCCAAATAATAAGAGTATTTTTAGGAACATTTAAACCATTGCTTATGTAATTCTAACTAGAATTTATACCCAAATAAAGAGTTTGGTTGATCTGGGACAATTACAAGTCGGCGCACTGTTCTCGATAGCTGCAGATTTCACGTGAGAGGAGTTTCGTGCTGAGACTGGCCTACAAGGGGCTATCGAGACTGGCTTGTGAAATAGGTAACCGAGCCAGATATGAAACTCTTTATAAATATCTCACTGAAACTGACCTTAAAACAAACTAGTAAACTAGTAGTTCCAAATAAAAGATCACGGTACAGTAAATGACATCAGGAATTTATTGTTCTACATCGCAAGTTGGTTAGAAACTTTAACCGCTATATGAACACTTATTATGGGATGAAGAAAGTATATTTCAATATACTCAAAACACGTGTTAGTCATCGTGGTATATTAATACTACCTTTGTTCTAAAATGTAGGTTGTTTGACTTTTTATAACATAAGTTTGACCGCTCGTCTTATTCAAAAAAAATTACAAAAATATAGTCAAATTTAAGACATTTTTGAAGATTATTTATTAATAAAGCAAGCCACCACAAAAAGTATGATAATTTGCACAAAAGTTTGAATAAGACGAGCGATCAAACTATGAGTCAAAAAAGTCAAATGAGCTATAATTTAAAACGGAGAGAGTAGGACCAATCCAATTGCAGCACATGGGCTTACTTATGGCGATTCGGCACTTGGAGTACATAGTACTGAACATATTTCCATCCTCATGTGAGCCTCACTGGTTTTGCGTCTGTCGGCGCTATACTTATTGCAGTACGTTAACTATATATGCATTTTTGAAGATTTTTTATTAATAAAGCAAGCCAACAAAAATATCTGATAATTTACACAAAAATTTGAATAAGACGAGCGATCAAACTTAAAGTCAAAAAAGTCAAATGAGCTATAATTTGAAACTGAGAGACTAGGACCAATTCAATTGCAGCACATGGGCTTCTTATGGCGATTCGGTACTTGGAGTACATAGTACTGGACATATTTCCATCCTCATGTGCGCCTCACTGACTTTGCGTCGGTCGGCGCTGTACTTATTGCAGTACATTGACTACATATGCATGTGATTTCTTATTTACAATTAATTCCATTGATTCGACAGATAGACTTACATGATGCATGGATGGACCGCCGTATGCCTCCTGTAATTATAAAAGACACCCCAAATCTCCCATTGCGTCAACACACCACCTGCAATATATCATCTCGGTTAGTGCGAGATCCTAATTAGGCGGCTGGGATGGCGAGTGCAAAGCTCATTCTCGTAGTCCTTATCATCGTCACCAGCGTCAGCAACCCTGCCCGAGCACAGACCACATTTGAAAACCTCATCTCATCGGTAAATAGTACGATCTTAGATGTGTTGTCAGCAGTGCAGGCGACCGGTCAGGTGACGGCTCAGGCGAGGGCGGATGTCGAGTTGGCATTGGCAGCCGCCATGGATGCAGTCAGGGCCATGGCGAATACAAGTGATGTGGCAGCGGTGGATTTGGCGGTGGACAACGCGGTGACCGTGGCTGTGACCGCGGTGGATACATCAAAAGTGGCGCTGAAGCAATTTGCGGAGGCAGTGGCAGCAACGGATGTAAAATTGGGAGAACCGTGGTTACCAAACTCGGCTCACCACGGATTACGTGTTATATATAGATGGATTCAGCCGAGTACAAGGAAAGACTGTTGCAGATACCATTGGGAGTATACATCTTGTTCAACAAGAATTCTATCTCTAACCTGACAGCTATCCCATCGTAGTACGGCAACAGCCTCTATACAAACACGTTACAAGAATCTTAACTAATTCTAACACTCTCCCTCAATCTAACCACTCTTCATCTTGAGGTTTAGATTGACCTTGAAGTCTTCAAGTTTGCCTACCGGCAAAGCTTTTGTAAATCCATCTGCTAGTTGTTCTTTAGTAGAGATGAGCCGAACTTGCAATTGCTTGTTTATAACTCGTTCTCTCACAAAATGAAAATCAATCTCTATATGCTTTGCTCGAGCATGAAAAACTGGGTTAGCTGACAAATAAGTTGCTCCAAGATTATCACACCATAAAGTGGGTGGTTGATCCAGAGAAAACCCCAGTTCATGCATCAAAGATTCAAGCCATATTGCTTCAGCTGTAGCATTTGCCATTGACTTATATTCAGCCTCAGTGCTAGATCTAGAGACAGTAGCTTGTTTTCTAGCACTCCAGGAAATAAGATTTGGTCCTAGAAAAGCAGCAAAACCTCCAGTGGACCTTCTGTCATCAATACTCCCTACCCAATCAGCATCAGAAAAAACATTCAATCGCATTGTATTAGACTTAGAAGAACTCAAGCTGACATGTAAGGTATGCTTCACATATCTGAGGATTCTCTTCACAGCTGTCCAATGTTCAGTGGTTGGAGCATGTAAAAACTGACACACTTTGTTAACCGAGAAGGCCAAGTCCGGTCTAGTGAGTGTGAGATATTGAAGAGCTCCAACTATGCTTCTATAACGGGTGCTATCCTCAGGACCAAGCTGATCACCTTCATGTATAGTGAGTTTCTCGAATGCTGATAATGGAGTAGAAGATGGCTTACAACTTTCCATACCAACTCGAGCAAGAATTTCTTGTGCATATTTTCCTTGTGACAAAAGAAGACCTTCTTTATCTCGTATCACCTCGATGCCCAAGAAGTAATGCAAATCACCCAAATCCTTTAGTGCAAAGTCTTTTCGTAGATCAGAAATAAGAGCCTCAACTGCTTCATTAGAACTCCTCGTAACAATGATATCATCAACATAAATCAGCATATAAATAGTAACTTTGGAATTTTGATAAATAAAAAGTGATGTATCAGATTTTGAGGCTCTAAACCCAAGGTCAGTTAACTTCATACTCAGTCTAGCATACCAAGCTCTAGGTGCCTGCTTTAAACCATAGATGGCCTTGTCCAATCTGCACACAAGATGAGATTTGTCTCCTTTTTCAAACCCAGGTGGTTGCTTCATATAAACCTCTTCTTCCAGAACACCATGAAGAAACGCATTCTGAACATCTAATTGTCTGAGGCACCATCCTTTGGAAACAGCTATAGACAAGACTAGTCTAACAGTAGCAATCTTAACAACTGGACTAAACATATCTTCATAATCAATTCCATATCGTTGCTTAAAACCCTTTGCTACAAGTCTAGCTTTGTACCTGTCTATAGTACCATCTGATCTTTTTTTAACCTTGAACACTCACTTGCAATCAATCAAATTTGTACCTTTCTTAGCTTCAACAAGGTGCCATGTGTGATTGCAAAGTAGAGCATCATACTCTTCTTGCATAGCTTTTCTCCATTTGGGATCCCCAAGCGCCTCTTCCCAATGCTCCGGCTCTCCCGTAGCACAAAAGTTTCCATACCTCACTGTACCATCCGTGCGTATCAGAGGCTTCACAATTCCACTTTGAAGTCGTGTGCGCCGGCGCGGTGGAGAATTTTGCTCAGGTGGGGCTTGAAACTCCACTGGCTGTGAAGATGCCACAGGCGATCCCTGGAATGCAGACGATCCAGCACCAGGATCTTGCGGTGGGAGAGTGCGCTGTTCTGTTGTCGTGTTGCTGTCTCCCCCACGCGCAGCACTTGGACTAGACACGCCAAGCGAGATACCAGGCTACAGAGTTGCAGGCGGATCAGCATCGGAATCAGTATCCAATCCACCTGACGCCGCCGGATCAGTGTTGGATACGCCGCCAAGATTTTGTGCAGCCATCTCACCACCAGAACCAGCGTTCTGCTCATTTTCTTCTCCAGATTGTCCTGCAGAATTTTCCTATATACCACCATCACTACCAGCATTGTTAGAAGAATTAGTAAGCAATGGATCAATACAGCCTACTCCCCCAGGATTTAACAGATGTAATGGCAGAAGAACAATCTCTTCCTTGAGTTGGGCGCCAGCATTTGAATGCAGCTGAGCAAAGGGAAATATATTCTCATCAAATATGACATCCCTGGAAATATAAATTCTACCCGAAGAGATGTCTAGACACTTGAAGCCCTTATGCAAAGAACTATAACCAAGGAATGTGCATCTGATAGAGCGAAAAGCAAGTTTCCTTGAATTATATGGTCTCAAGTTTGGCCAACAAGCACAGCCAAAAATCCGTAATGAGGAGTAATCAGGTTTTTCATTCAGGAGAGATTCTACAGGAGTTCGAAAATCAATCACCTTGGTAGAAGATTGATGAGATGCACAGCAGTGAGAAAAGCTTGATCCCAAAATTTTAGAGGCATGGAAGCGTTGGCAAGAAGAGCAAGACCGACTTCAACAATATGACGATGTTTTCTTTCTGCAGCACCGTTTTGTTGATGTGCATGTGAACAGGAAACTAGATGAGAGATACCAATTCGTTGGAAAAATGAGTTCAACTTTTCGTACTCACCTCCCCAATCAGATTGCATTGCAATGATCTTTTTGTTGAATTTTCTTTCTACAAGTTGCTGAAAATCTTGAAAGACTTGAAATACATCAGATTTTTTTCGCAAGAGGTAGATCCAA
Source organism: Echinochloa phyllopogon (assembly GCA_033239725.1). Taxonomy (NCBI): domain Eukaryota; kingdom Viridiplantae; phylum Streptophyta; class Magnoliopsida; order Poales; family Poaceae; genus Echinochloa; species Echinochloa phyllopogon. The sequence continues at coordinate 31,034,308 of BTCW01000008.1, read as the reverse complement.
GTATATTTGCTGAAATCATCAATAAAGCTAACATAATAGGTGTGGCGCCCAGCAGAAACAGGAGCTGGCCCCCAAACATCAGAAAAAATTAAATCAAGAGGATCCTTTGATTTACTAGTTGACTTGGGATAAGGTAACTAATGGCTCTTGGCCATTTGACAGGAATCACAAACTGAATCTAAACTTCTATCATTCTCACACGGAAGTTTATTCGAACTAAGAACACGCTCCACAATGGGAAGAGCGGGATGACCTAAACGACTATGCCATTTTGACATGGATGGCTTATTGACTCCATAAACTTGTTTATTTTGACCTCCTCCTGATGAGCCTGACTCTAGGGGATAAAGGCCACCACGACATCTAGCTCTGTGCAGAATTTTCTTCGTTTCCTGGTCCTTGATAAGAAAGAAGTTCGGATGAAACTCAAGAAAAGCATCATTATCAAGGGCTAGTTTATGAATAGAAACAAGATTCTTATTTGCACTGGGACATGAAGAATATTTTTCAATCTTAGATTTCTTTCAGGGGTATGTAAAACTGTATGACCAATGTTACTAATCTTCATTCCTGAACCGTTGGCAGTGTGGACTTGATCTCTCCCTGTATACTTGTCACGAACAGTTAGCTTCTCCAGCTCACTTGTGACATGATCAGTTGCACCACTATCTGCATACCGGTTTGTATCGTAGCCATACCCATTGATTGCAGCCCCTGCCATCTTGTAATTTTGCTGATCATCATCATCATCATACCGGTACCAGCATCTGGGAGCTTCATGTCCCTTTATCTTGCAGATTTGGCATACTGGCTTCCTATTGCGTCCTCCTTGCTTAGGTGCACCAGATCCATTATTATTTTGGTTGTTGCGGTTCTGTCCGCCACGACCACCATGGCCACGGCCCCTGTTGCCGCCATGACCACGATTTCCACCACCACGTCCGCGACCAGCAGAATTCACAGACGATTGGTACTGATTCTCTCCTTGGAACATCTCCAGACGAGTGTCATAGGAAAGAAGCTGGGAGTATAGATCACTCAAGGACATAGATCCCACTTGGCCCAGAATAGATGATACAAAAGGATTGTAATCAAAATCAAGACCATTAACAATATGGGTGATCATCTCATCATCCTCTATGATCTTACCGATGGTGGTGAGTGGTGAGCTCATCTTTAATTGAGATCATCTTGTTGTAGTATGCTGCAGCCGTCATGCTTCCCTTCTTGAGCGTGGCTAGCTGCATCCAAAGGTTCGCTGCACGTGCCCTAGACTGTGCAGCAAACATGGTTTCCAGCGATGCCCAGGCTTCAGCAGATGTGGTCGCCATGGCGACCGGACCAAGGGCGTCCTTGGTGAGAGAATTCAGCAGATAGCTCAAAACCTGCTGATCCTTCGCAACCCATGAGTCATACTCAGGGTTCTTCACAGTTTCTTTCTTGCCGGCCTTGTCAACCTCTAAGGTTTTCGGCGGCGGTAGGGAGGATCTTTCGAGAATCTCCAGAAGTTGAGCACCATGAACTGCCGGGAGGAACTGTGCCTTCCATAGAAGATAGTTGTCCCGGGTAAGCTTCTCTGCAACCTTTCCAAGCTGCGCCGGTGCATAGGATGTCGACGACGACGCCATGGGAGGGCTCGAGATGTATGTGGATGTTTGTGGAAGAAGATGCTTTGATACCATGTAAAATTGGGAGAACCGTGGTTACCAAACTCGGCTCACCACGGGTTACGTGTTATATATAGATGGATTCAGCCGAGTACAAGGAAAGGCTGTTGCAGATACGATTGGGAGTATACATCTTGTTCAACAAGAATTCTATCTCTAACCTGACAGCTATCCCATCGTAGAACGGCAACAGCCTCTATACAAACACGTTACAAGAATCTTAACTAATTCTAACAACGGAGACCACTTTGAGGGCGATAGCCTTGGCCAACGCCACACTCAATGGCGGAAACAATATAATTAGTTAAGTTACCGTTCAGCTCTGCTGAATTACATGTATATACGTATATATATCAATAATCACAGTGATAAGTTTTGCCCGTTAAGCAAGCTTGCTGTGTGACCCTCGAAATTAAAGTGCCATAGTAGCTAGGCTACCTCGCTGCATATATATGGCACTTACAGTTAACACGCCCATATATGTGCTAGCATATGTTTCATCACATACTACCTCCGTTTCAAATTACTATTCGTTGTTGACTTTTTTCGTAATGTTTGATCATTCGTCTTATTCAAAAAATTTGCAAGTGTCATTTCTTTTATTTGTGGTTTACTTTATCATCACATTTACTTTAGGTATGACTTATTTTTTTGCATATTTGGATAATTTTTTTAAATAAAACGAATGGTCAAACATTGTGAGAAATAGTCAACAACGAATAATAAGTATGTACACTGACCGTCTGTACATCTTGACACTCCAACTACAACAATGCTCTATCAAATCAGAATTAAGTACTTTATCCATCCTAAATTATAATTTATTTTGATACTTCTACATACATACTCCCTCTATTTTTATTTGTAAGTTGTGCATGGATATCAAAGTTCAAACTTTACAGATTTTGACAAATCATTTAGCCAACAATTTTATAAAAAGGTCCGGCTTCATCCCCTGAGAGTGCAAAGGTGTTTTGCCCCTACCACAAGTTGCATATCTCTTCTCGAAGTTCAGATGAAACGACTCACGTGCTCACTGCCTCCTTCCATAAAAAAGTTCTTGTGTTACACTCCTTCCAGATTACCCATGTGGTTAGAGTGATGAGTGAGCGTAAGTCACATCACTTTTCGTACACTGTAGTGTACTGTAACACTTTTCGTTTGTTTGTGGTAATCGTTGTCCTACCATGACCTGACTAGGCTCAAAAGATTCGTCTCGTCGTGTACATCAAAACCATGTACTTAGTTTTTTATTTACCTACATTTAATGCTTTATGCACGAGGAAAGAGATTTGATGTGATAGGTGGATAGTGAAGTTTTTAGAGAAAATTTTAGGAAGTTTATGGGAGGGCCATTAGGGTTGCATACATTATCTCCCCAAGAAAATATTATTTCACGCTTGTGAGGGGCACTCACGATACACTACTGGAAACCCGGGCACTCGGCAAACCCATAAATACACTCGGCAAAGTATTTGCCAAGTGTAACACTCGGCAAAGGCCACTCGGCATATCTGGTTACGGCAAAGCCGCCATTGCCGAGTGTTCTTTGTCGGGCACTCGGCAAAGAGTTTGCCGAGTGCCAACCACAACACTCGGCAAACATTTTTGGGATGGCCGAGAATTTGCTGAGTGCCAAATAGAGCCGGCCACCTCCTACCCCACCGCCGGCCGCCTGCCGCCCGGCTGCGAGCCACCCATCCGCCGGCCGCCTACTGCTCGGCGGCCCCGCCGCAAGCCGACCGGCCGCCGACCGCGGACCGCACCGCCGCACGCCCTGCCCCGCATGGCTGCGCCGTCGTCTGGGCCTTCGCGCCGCCGACGGGGCCACCTCGCCAGTCCTCATCGCGCCGCCCCCTGCAGCCCGGCGCCACGCCGCCCTGCCCGCCTGCCACGGCGCCGCCCGCCCGAGCTGCTCGCCACCAGCGCCGCAGCCCACCGCTGTGCCGCCCGCCCGAGCCGGGCTCGCCTCCAGCACCGCAGCCCGCTGCCTCGATCTGTGAGAGGAGGGAGAGAGAGACCAGAGAGAATGAGAGAGATAAGTGAGAGAGAGAAAGATTTTTTATTTGTATGGGAGAGGGAGGGATCCGTGTGATGAGAATTGGACCAATAGGAGGCCACAATTTTGATGCCCCGGATTGCTGACGTGGCCAGTGTGTTTTCTCTGTGTGTTTATATTATAATTTTGAATGGCTAAACAATTTCAAATGAAAAAGTTGTAAACTACAAGCTTTTACATCTTTTCAAGACCTACAACGTATTAGATATATTATAAGGATATTTTAATGTATTTAACAATCTTAAATTAAAACGTTGTAAACTATAAACTTTTACATCTCTTCGAGATCTACAAGTTTGATACAGAACTTATTAACATCCGAGGTCATTTGAAAAGTTTGAAATTTCAAATTTCAAATTAGATAACTTATAATAACATTTTGAGTTATTAAATCATTTCAAATACAAAAGTTGTCAACTACAAAGTTTTATATTTCATCGAGGTGTACGACTTTCGTATAAATAGTTTTTTCATATGAGGTCATATAAAAAAGTTTGTGTTCAAAAAATACATTTGCTAATCCTCTCATATAAAATCACTCATATACTTCATGTGAGTTGTTTCGATTTTGTAATATCATTATGAAAAAATGTGTGAAAATGTTATCAACTTTTTATCACAGGCCTCTGTATGTGATACAATCACTTCATGACAAATTCCATGATTTTTAGACTTAATTTGTTTTTTTAGCATTTAAAAATTATTTGGACTCACATCTTTGCCTAGTGTCGAATAAAATACACTCGGCAAAGATATCTTTGCGAGTGTCAAAGAAAATACACTCGACAAAGAGCTTGTTTGCCGAGTGTATTATTTTGACACTCGGCAAACAACATGTATACAATTTTTTACTCCTTATATTTAATTAATTGAATCACTTACGGTTCAAAAACCAAAAAAACTTAATTCTTTGCCGAGTGTCAACTATAATACACTCGGCAAAGAGATTCTTTGCCGAGTGTACTATAGTTGACACTCGGCAAAAAAGCCCTTTGCCGAGTGTTTTATTTTGACACTCAGCAAAGAGTTAAGGACTCGGCATATACGGGGTTTCCCGTAGTGATAGATCATGTTAGTCTTAGTTTTCACGTATGTATGTTAGGACAGTTTGATCTAATATTGGTAGATTTTTTCCCATTTATCTATTTTTGGAACTAAAATATATATAAATAAATATAATGCGTATGTCAATCTATTATATAATATGTCATATTTTTTATCTTATCCATTCAAATCTAATTAAATGGACAGTCCATGGTATTTATAGAAATATAGACGGAATAATCTATATAACCTATATAACCTATATATAGATACACCTCACTAAGAGTCATTAATTTTATTTCTCTCAACATGCAAGCTATCCACGTCATATAGGAACCCATTATATTAGACGACACATCACCATCCACTAGGACCATTTATTTATATCTTTCACCGGTTTTCTATAACTAATAGCATTCATGTATGTAATTTATTAGTCTATGTGAATTCAATGCTACAGGATTCCTACAGTAGAAATGCATGGATGATCATTCATGTATGCAATTTAAAAGTCGTTCGCTCTCAACAAAATTGACATGTTTTCATGTATAATGTTGTTTGCAAAATAATGTTCCGTGCAATAATTCTAGTGTTTATACTTTCAAGTTTTACCTTAAAATTATGTATAATATCGTTTATAAAAGAATAATGACATACAATCACCTTAGTGTTTATACTTTTAATTTCAGCTTAAAATTTTATTTACGAAATTCCGCGGCATCGCGCGGGATATCACCTAGTTAAGTTAGTTTACTACTCCATCCATCCTACTTTATATTTCATTTTGACTTCTCTAGATGCATTGTTTTTAGTCATCTCATCGATACTAGGTTATGAAATTGATATAACCAAAGACCTTAATGCAACATTCAGGGTCAAATAAACTTCCCGTGCATCACATTTCGGCTATATTGCTTCAGTCTGTCCACAAGAACAGGGGCTCTCTGTCTCAGTAAAAGAACTTGTCACCATAATCACAAAAAATAATATATTTTTCGAAAGAAAACTAGAACTTAACAAAACCCAAGTCTCGAAGTGGACGGCTACTGAGTTTATACCTCAAAGGCAACGCGACAAAATTACAGACACTGCCAGAAACTTCAACGTCCGCCCGCCCCCTCCGCCTTGGCCATTTTTGTACCCGGTGCTGATGGGGCTTTAGCACCGGGTCCAACGGCTAGGAGCGGGGGCGGCGCGTAGGGGTGTCAGGGCGAACACATTAGCACCGGGAAGACCCGGTGCTAATGCACCCCTTTTAGCACCGGTTACAGCCAACAACCGGTGCTAATGTGGCTGAGGCCATTTAGCACCGGTTGCTGGTTGCAACCGGTACTAATTGGTGCACATTAGCACCGGGTCTTGCCACGATCCGGTGCTAATGTCTTTTGTATATAGCACTTCTTCCTCCCTCGGCCGAGCCAGCTGAACACTTGGCGCTGTGTTCATGCTGCTCGGCCGGGGGAGGGGAGGTGCTGCCCAATTTTTTTTCAAAATTTGTGAAGATTCTACTAATCTAAGGAGCACTGCAAGGTACACTCTTTCATTCTCTAATGTTTTATTTAGCTTGTAATCCTTCTATGCTTTAGAAATAGAGGAATTTGTGAATCAAATAAAGCTAGCTAGAGAGCTGGTGTTCATGGAGGAGAGAGAGGGGAGCTAGAGTTCATGGTGGAGAGAGAGTGTTCATGTTGTGTTTTAAATGGAGAGAGAAGGCAAGCTAGTTAGTATTTTGTTTTGTGTGACTTATGTATGACTTGTGATTACTACTCCTAATAAGACTGTGCTGGGGAACCGCGACCGCCCCTATCCTTCCGTCTGCCATCTAATCCCCACGTGCGATCCCTCAAACGTCCATTATAATTTTGATGGTGGGATCCGCACCGCTCTCCTCTGACGCCCACGACCCCTCCCCCCGACGCCCGCATCCCCCAACCCCCACCCCCACACGCCAATCCCCTCTCGCCGTCGCCGACGCCTGCAACCCCCCACCCCGCCAATCCCCTCCCGCCGCGCCGCCGCGACACCCGCGCCGATCCCCTCCCCTCCCACTCATCGATGCGGTATTGTTGGTTCCACGACCATGCCAAGGGTGACCTCGAGGAGATGTTCTCCGGCCTCCAGTCCGCACGCAAAGAGGGCCGCTCCACCGATGCCGTCGTTGTCGAGGAGCAGGTCCACCATTTGCGAGTGTCGCACTTCCCCGCCATCACCACCAGGCCGCTCCGCCGGGAGGCGCTGACCCGGGACCTGCGCGCCTTCCCGGCCCTCGCGTCGCTCGACCTCTCCGCGTGCGTGGGGCTCGACGACGCCTCCCTAGCCGCTGCGCTGCCGCCCGCCGTCGACGGCGAGCTGGGCGTGTGGCGGCTGCGGCTGGCGCGGGCGAGCGGGATCGGGTGGCGCGGTCTGGAGGCGCTGATGGCGGCGTGCCTGCGGCTGGAGGCCGTCGACCTGTCCCACTGCGTCGCCGCCGGGCACAGGGAGCTCGTGATGGACAAAATGCCTTGGCGTCACCGATGTCGGCCTCGCCAAGGTCGCCGTCGGGTGCCCAGGGCTGGAGAGGCTCAGCGTGAAATGGTGCCGCAAGATCTCTGACATTGGCATCGAGCTGCTCGCCAAGAGGTACCCCGGGCTGCGCAGCATTGACATCTCCTACCTCAAGGTACCATTCAAATTTGTGTAGAAGTACAAACATTTTTAGATTGCTTCGAGACCTCTGATCGATCCAAATGGAATGAGATTGTGACTTGACACCTCGAGAATTCAGTATTCAGTCATGTGCGAACTGACAGCTAGAATGAGTGCCATTATCATTTATCAATATGATGCTATTTCCTTTAGTCCCCTTGCTAACACTTGATAGCTTCATGCTGTTTTGCATGTGCGAAACACATGATCTGAAAAGTTTATCATATCTGCATTTCCTTGCTGATACAATGTTTGATAAAAATTGGATATTTGCTAGAAAACAGAAAATGATGTCTGGTTGGTAGAAACTGAAAATGATGTCCCAAAGGAATGGTTGCTAGAAACAGAAAATGATGTCTCCAAGGAATGGTAGCTTGAGACAGTGTGCTTAGAGTTTCTGTGATCTGGAATGCTTAGCACCTTGTTCTTGCTCACTCAATGTTCACTGCCCATTTGGCTCCAGGTGTTAGAGAATCAAAATTCAGTAGAGCATCAGCGAATGTACTTTTACAGAAATTTGGTGTACCAAAAGAATAATTTTCATTTAATACTGATACGTTAACTTGCCTGTTTGAATACACATGTGTATTCCCGCTATCTGCTCCACCGATGCTGCCGCCGTCGAGGAGCAGGTCCACCATTTGCGAGTGTCGCGCTTCCCCGTCACCACCACCAGCAGCAGCCGGCGGCCACTGTGCGAGGAATGTTTTGTCCAGATGCTACTTTCTGACTGTTTAAACTCCATGGCTATTTTCTAATGGGTTTAATAGGTCTGGCCTGATCTATACCCAGATCAATTACAACTTTTGGGATTCCTTCCTTGGGAGATGGCACTGTTTTGAACACTACAATGGTTCCTGGTGCATGGTACAAAGGAAGTGCATTTTGGATGTTGTTAGCAATTATAAATTAACTTGACAAAATCTTTATAACCTCTGATGTATCAGCTTCCAATTTCTGAACCCCTTTTGATCCCCAGGTAGATGAATGGCCCAAAATTTTGTAATTAGTGTGTGAAATTAGAGATGGCTCCTGACAATGCAAGAATTTTGTATCATCGTTTCGGTACCTCAAAGAGTATCTGATTTAACGATGTGCCTATTTTGTTTGTTCAGGTGTGGTCACTGCAAAAAGCTTGCTCCTGAGTACGAAAGGCTTGGCCCGAGCTTCAAGAAAGCTAAATATGTGTTGATTGCGAAGGTATGGAGTTTTATGCCTCAAGAATCATATTGGTCATCTCCCTGATATACAAATCTTGGCATTTGTATTGTCATTCTATGCCACAAACAATGCACTAGAAAGTGATAGCACTTGGTGCTCGCATAATCATGAGAGTTCATTTACTTCTGCGGTTTTGTGGTTTGATAATATCATGACTTGTTATTTTAACTCCAATACCTTTTTTCAGGTCGATTGTGATGAGCACAAGAGTGTCTGCAGCAAGTACGGAGTATCTGGGTATCCAACAATCCAGTGGTTCCCAAAAGGATCATTGGAGCCTAAAATGTGAGGCTACACAACATTAAACTTTCTGTGGCTTTCTCCTTTTTCCAACTTACATGAATCATTACAGAAATTTCTTTGACAATTTAGGTATGAAGGGGTGTGGCCTGGGAGGTGTAAGGCGCAGGTTCTTGACCATTTGCGGAAGGGCCGGCGTCTGTGATCTTGGGGCGGTGATTGCCAAGCATCGCGATGACCAGTTGAAAGAAACTCAGTATCTGAGTTCATTTGATGAGGTGAGGCTTATGATAAGCATAATTCTGGGTTTATGAGCCATTTTGTTATAGGTGCACATGACTGATGAAACGAACCGGATTCTCAACGACGAGAATCCGACTCCCTGTACCCTCGAGATAGTCCCAGGAATAGCAGCTATCCCGTACAGAACTCATCTCAGTCGAATATCACATCCATACAACGATAAAAGATCCAATACATGACATATATAAAACATAGCGGTTTGGTACAAGCCCTCTGGGCTAAATCGACAATAAGAAACAGCTACGAAGCGGTAGCTAAATCTTCTGGGTCCACTTCCCGCAGGCATCCTTGAGCATGGGGCGCACCCTTCAATCGTACCACCCGTCCTAGTTGAACTCGTGGTCGGGGTCTTCACCTGAGAACCCAAAGTCTGTCCCCAAGGAAATGGGACAGGTTCACGTCACCAACCATAATATGTAGCAAGCTTTAAAGTGGCCTATTCTAAGGTATAGAAATAATCAAGGTTTGAGCCAGGGTTTTCCTATGCTAGCAGCAGCAATAACCCAAATTCATCTCATCACCAACTCCTTTCCTCACAAGCACATCCACTCCCCAGATCCAACCATCAGCCTCACATTCACATCGGGCTCGTCCTGCCACAGCAGGTTCCCGCAAATATCATCCACCAACACCTTTCGCTCACTAGTCGACTCGGTGAGCTCCCTCCCCACCTTGTCTCATCAGCAACGCTGGACCAATCGCTCATAACCCAAATCAAGGATGAGGTAAGAAAGCAGATTCCCATGCTAGTCGGAACTTATCAGAAGCGGGTCGTCCGTAACCGTAGACACGGCTATACGTATAGTTTACACTCTGCAGAGGTGGCACTCCAGGAATCCATCCGGGCTGCAAGGCTAGTTCGCAACCAACCTGAGACACAGCCCACAGCAAGGACCCTAAACAGTAACGGCGCCAATCCTGTCTCCCTGGGCTCGGGAAACATCTGATCTAACATCTGCCCCAGGGGTGTGAAACCTTCCCACCGGGGCCAGTTGGGGGCTGTGGTAAATCAGGGAGAGTACGCCGCAACGAGTCCCCCTTACACATATCAAGCTTGAATCTCCTACAGTCTTGGCGCCGCACTAGAGTAGGCTTGCTGGAACCCTCCCCATTCTGGGTAGATGGTGAGCACGGTATTCCCACGTCCAAAGGTGGAACTCGACTCGGTCCTTAATTGTCGGTAAAGCGAGTATCGGCGTCATAAGCGATCCGCCGCAACGGTCCGCAATCGGCACCCATAACAGGTATAGCCACCCAAACTCCTCTAGTAACCAAATATCCAAGAACCATGTACCCGCAACAGGTACTCCGTAGGGGTTGCCCGAGTGCAGTCCCCAAGCACCCCGATCAAACGATCGAGTTGTTATTACTCGCTTACACCGCCTAGCTGCACTACACCTCCCATACCACCCACAACTCACGCCAAGAGGATCAAATCACAACCATCCCAACACATGCATAGAATAGCATATTCCATAAAGTGAGTAGTAGGTAGCAAGGTAACAGGATAATAACAAAGACAGTGCAGGTTTATCATGCGAGTAAAGTAAAGCGCTAGCATACTAGTTTGCATGTCTAATAGGTATTTCAGAGATTGGTCGGGCGTGAACCTGGGTAGGCTTCTTCCTCCCCTTCAAAGCAGTTGTCGGGGTAGTCCGGCTCCTCCAGGTTCTCAGGAGCTCATAGAGTCGCGGAAAGTAAAATAAGACGCGACTACTGGCAAAGAAACACCAAAACAGCGAGGAAAGAAGACCCAAGGAACACCAAACTCTACACTAACGCGTAGGTCATGTTTTTAGAAAAATATAGAAACTGGTTTCATATTTTTCTGAGCTACGGTTGATTTATTATTTAATTTTCAAAATATTAAATAATTTCCGAAAAAGAAAAACAGCAGAAAATCAGCCTGCTGACGTCATCATGACGTCATGCTGACGTCAGCAGTGGGGTCCGCCTAGGTTGACGTCAGCAGCGACCCTGCTGACGTAAGCATTGACTTGGTCAACGGTCAACGGGTCAACGGGTCAAGTCAGTCAGTGGGCCCCGCATGTCAGTGACTGCCAGAGTATGACAGGTGGGCCCCAAGCGTCAGCGCTGTTTAAAAGAAAAAGAAAAAGACAAAAGGCGCTACTGGGCCAGAGTTGGGCCGAAAGAAAAGTCTAGGGGGGTAAAGTGGACTTTAGCGCGAACTTTAGGCCCACGAAGGGGACGCGGCTGGATCCGGCGCTGTGGACTTGGTCCACCGTGCGCCGTGTGGGTGGTTCACGTGCACCGGGTGCTCGAGATCACTTTGTGGCCGCCACAGGATCTTTTGTGGCTGTGGTGTGGCCGGCTCGGTGTGGTCGAAGGTGTGGCTTGGCCACGGCGCGACGCGGACGCGCGCGGCGTGCTCTGGCGCGCGGCTGGCGGCGACGTCGTCGACGTCGATCGACGGAAAAGGAGGTCGGCGAGGCTCGGGTTCTTAGGAAAAAGCTCGGCTAGGGTTTTGCGAACACAAACGGTAAGAAAGAGAGGGAACTTGGCCGATGAGGCGGCTCCCCGACGAGAGCGGCGGCGGCGCGGCCATGGCATGGCGGACCGGCGGTGCTCGGGCGACAAAAGGCTCAAGTTGCGGCTCGACTGGGAAAAGCACGCGCGTGCGCAACGCCAGCGAGTGCTGGAACGCGACGCCGTGGCTCGGCTGGGTGCGCGTGCACGGGCACACGATTGCCCGTGGCCGCGACACGGCCGCGGCTCGCGCGCGGTGACCGGCCTCCCGGTCCGCGGCGGCGTTGGCTGCGAGACGTGTCGACGACGGTTTTGCGGCAAGGTTCAGCGGCTCGGCGGCGGGGTCCTGTAGAAGAATGGCCACAGCTCGAAGGCTGGGTCCCAGATACAGCTTGGCGACGACGAGCACAAGGAGCGGCGGCGATCGGTCGGAACAGAGGAAGAAAGGGGAGCGGCGGTGCCGGCTGACCTTGGGTCAAGAAGACGTTCGCAGCAGCTCGACGAAGGCTCGCGGTTCGGCGGCGGCTTGATGGCGTCCCTGGTCAGGCTCCCGCTCGTCGGCTCCACGGACGGCGGCGCCGCTGCGGCGCGGTGCCCGGCGTCGTCCTCTTCTCTTCCGCTCTCCTCTGCTTCCCTCCCCAGCTCCGATTTCTTCCCCTTCCTCTCTCACCCGGCTTCAACTTGGTGGCGAAGAAAACCCCGAAGGGTGTGGTGGCTGGAGTAGGGAGTTGCCGCGGCGGGGGTACTTGTAGGGCGACGCGGCTAGGGTTCGGTTGGGGCGCGGACGGCGAGATGGAGATGCTTCACGCCCGCGGACATGCGTCACCATCGCAACGGGCCACGAGGAGGGGCGATGGGACCGGCTCAAGGTCACGGGTGAGCTCGGCGGAGGGCAGAGCGCCGCGCTCGGGGAAGAAAAGGGGGAAGGAGAAAGCTGACAGGGGGGCCCGCGTGTCGGCGATAGAAAAAGGAAGGGGGCGCTGGGTGGTGATGCTGGGCCGCTACTGGGCCGGATGGCCGGCTGGGCTAGGTTGGCTGGCTGACTTGAGGGAAAGCTTGATGGGCGAAAACAGACTTCTCGAAGAAGATTGGGCCCACGCATGCTAGGCTTGTTTTGAATTAGTTTGGTTAGAAATTAGTGTTTGAATTCAAATCTAGGTTTTGAATTCAAACCAAACAAAAATCCAACAAAACCAAATAAAAACCAAATCACTACTATTTGGTCCTTAGCACTTCAAATTATTATTTTTTAATTAATTTAAATTTTGCCTAAGAGCAAAGGGAGCAAATAGAGAGCAACATTATATGTTGGTTTGCATGCACAACAATTCACTAAAAAATTTTAAATCCTCATTTTTGCATTCATCAAATCCTATGGGAAAATTAGGGTTGTTACAACTGATACTAAATTGGCCTTGTTATAGAGATTATCGTAATTCATTTCTTGGCATGATGTTTAATTTCAGAAATTTTGTTCCAATAATATGATCTCCAGTGCAGAAAATAAAGTTGTTTCAGCTGATAGCCAATACAAAGGAGTGCTGAAATGCTGATCTTGTAACTAATCTGGTGCATGTGCCTGAATTGGCTACAGTGTCTTTAGTTCACAATTAACCGGGGACCAAATCGAGTCAGCTAATTGTTTAAGCATGTCATGGAATTGTTTTACTTGGGGATACAGTAGATAGTGATATCTCATTTTCCCAGGTTGTCAATATTGTTCTTGCTCTTCATGTCCACGACTTCGACGCAAGTTAGAGGAAGAGTACATGATGATGGTAGAAAGAAAAAAAGGTTCAGCCTCTTTCCTGAATTTTTCCTTTGATGGCTAATATGTGGCTCTCTATTTCTACAAGTTATGTGCGTTAGCTCGATTGGCTTTATCATAATGGTGTACCATTTTTTTAGCTTTAACAAAAATACCATTTGTTTGGCACCATTGGGTGAAAAGGAATGTTTCTGAAAGTGCATTCACTGCCTTGTCATCATGGTAGCAGGTGTACTAACTGGCCATCTAAACTGGTCACGTGTCTTTAGCATGAGCTTCAAGAAATTTGTTTTTTGGTCAGCTGTCCTGCTTTTGGTTCTGAATTTCATAGTAACAAAGAAAATGCAGATGGTACATCTGTTTAACTGGTAGGGTAGCACTTACTTAGTGCTTAGCAAGTAAAACAATTGCCACAGCTGATTCTTAGTGGTTATCAATGCATCAGGTAGAAATAGATTGCTGGATTTCATGTTGCCCATGTGCTCACAATTAGATGTTTAGAGCAGTCTTGGATAACCTGTGTTCCAAGTTGGATCAATCTAAGTGGAGTTTAGTAGTCTTAGTGCTTGCTATACTTTAATGTTCTTTGGAATAATTATTTATGGTTTGTATTTTTCAAGATTGTTAGAGCAATTCATATTATTTTATTATTTGATAATCCATTTCCTGGTTACTTACTCGAGCCAATGTGTTCATACGTGCACGTGTATATGGACCTGTGAATAAGCAATATGTGTCGGTGTATATATACATGTGAATAAGCAAAATAGGTATTCTGCTAGCCTAAGGTAACAAATGCTTGCTGCCCGAAAACATTAGCATGTGAGTCAAATTATTGAATATGGATATGTAACATTCCTTTTTTTATATCAGTTTAGAACTGTTTGTCCCAATGTTCTTTAATAAAATTGAAAAACATTACATAAGCTCAATACTTGAACCCAATGTTCGCTGATAAATAGTTGAAAATTTTTATGATTATGTACATTTTTTGTAAAACTTTTGAAAATCATTGCTAAATATTTATTCTAAAACATGTACGATTTACTTGAGGCCAACTCTGAATGTGATTTTATTTCCCCATTAGCAATTAATTCATTGCAATGCTTACTCTATTTTTTCCCAATTGCTATGTTTTCATTTTTATAGCACCGTTTTGTAGCCCACGTTCTAAGACTTTGTGAAAAACAAAAGTACTAACTTTTATGGGATTCGGTGCGACCCTACAGCCGTCAAAATTGAATTTTCTTATGGTATATTTATCTTTGCTTCATGTATCATACCCTACAGCCGTCAAAATGAATATAGTAATTCCATGGAATATATATTATTGGTTATTTATTAAAAGTTGGAATAGTTATTTAATTATTTAACGGAAGGTATATTTATTTATTTAATGACTATAGTAATGTAGTTTTAGAAATGTGCTTATATAATGGAATATATATTATAATTTGTATTTATTTATATATTAAATTTGTATTAACTTTATATTGTATTATATATTTGTTATTGGTTAATAATGCAGATGAATAGACAATGGATGTACGGGGACAACCACGATCAGGCGTTCCGTGATGGCCTCAGGGCGTTTCTCGATGCCGCCGTGGCTAACAGGATGTCGTCAGGTTTCATGTTCTGTCCATGCACCCATTGTGAAAATATACAATCGTACAAACAAAGAGGAGGTCTTCAGGTGCATTTGATGAGGCATGGTTTCATGAGGAATTATTCTGTTTGGACGAAGCACGGTGAAAGAGGAATTCTAATGGATGAAGATGAAGAAGACGAGGCCGATGACGACATTCCGGTATTGGCTCAAAACTACGGTTCCTTTGCAGATGCTGCAATGGGTGATGCCGATGAGGAAGATGCTACTCGGGAAGGTGATGCTCAGGATGATGGTGCTCAGGAGACTGGCCCTACCGATGGACTCGGGCAAATGTTGCGTGATGCTGAGAAAGACTGCGGCAATGATAAGGAACTGAAAAAGGTAAAGCGCATGTTGCGGGACCACAAGACTGACCTGTACACAGATTGCAAAGAGGGGCTTAAGAAGTTGGGTAGCACACTTGAACTTCTGCAGTGGAAGGCAGCAAATGGCGTTACTGATAAGGGTTTCGAGGAGCTACTGAAACTCGTGAAGAAGATTCTGCCAGAAGGTAACGAATTGCCATCGACGACGTATGAAGCTAAACGTGTTGTTTGCCCTCTCGGTTTGGAGGTGCAGAAGATACATGCGTGTCCTAATGACTGCATCCTCTATCGCGGACAGTACGAACACTTGAATCGTTGTCTGGTTTGCAGCTGCGCACGATACACGATCAGGCGAGACGACTCTGGTGAGGTTGCGGGGGAGCGTTCTAAGCAAAAATCCCTGCGAAGGTGATGTGGTATTTCCATCTGATACGCCATCTGAAGCATTTGTTCAGGAACAAGGACCATGCCAAACTGATGCGCTGGCACATAGAAGAACGTAAGCAGGATGACATGTTGAGACACCCCGCCGATGGATCCCAGTGGAGGAACATCGACAGAGCATTCCCACAGTTTGATGTTGATGCGAGGAATGTTAGGCTTGGCTTAAGTACCGATGGCATGAACCCTTTTGGTGAAATGAGCTATAGTCATAGCACTTGGCCCGTGACTTTTTGTATCTACAACCTACCCCCTGGCTCTGCATGAAGCGGAAGTTCATTATGATGCTAGTGCTCATCGAAGGACCAAAGCAACCTGGCAACAACATTGATGTGTACCTAAGACCATTGGTTGACGAACTTTTGCAGCTGTGGAAGGATGAAGGTGTTAGCATGTGGGATGAGGACAAACAGGAGCAGTTTGACCTTCGAGCACTGGTTTTCATAAGCATCAACGACTGGCCTGCACTAAGTAACCTATCAGGACAATCAAACAAAGGATATAAATCATGAACTCACTGTTTTGAGGAAACCGAAAGCATGTATTTGAAACATTGTAGGAAGGTTGTGTACATGGGTCATCGTGGATTCCTTCCAACAAAGCATGAGCTACGAAAGAAATGTGCACATTTTGGCGGGAATGCTGACCACCGTACAAAGCCGAGACACTGGAGTGGAGAAGAGCTATTTGATATGGTGAAGGACCTACACGTGGTGTTTGGCAAGGGAGACAGAAGCCAGGATGCTCCGACGGGCGAGGATGGTCGTGCCGCGATGTGGACGAAGAAGTCTATCTTTTGGGAGCTACCTTACTGGCAATTTTTAGAGGTCCGTAACGCGATTGATGTGATGCATCTAACGAAGAATCTGTGCGTGAACTTGATAAGCTTCCTGGGTACTTATGGGAAGCCAAAAGATACACTGGAAGCACGTCAGGAGCTGAAACGATTGAACCAACGGACTGATCTACATCCAGAAAAGAGAGACAAAGAACGCCAGTACTTGCATCCTGCCAGCTTCACTCTCAGCAAAGAAGAGAAGGCAAGCATGTTTGAATGCTTGAACAGTATCAAGGTTCTGTCTGGTTACTCCTCCAATATTAAGGGAATAATAAATATGAAAGAGAAGAAGTTCACAAACCTGAAGTCTCACGACTGCCACGAGTTGATGACACAACTGCTTCCCGTCATACTCAAGGGTGTACTACCAGTTAACGTGCGAAAAGCCATTGTGAAGCTATGTGCATTCCTCAATGCAATTTCTCAAAAGGTGATCAATCCAGACCATTTAGATCAGCTACAGAACGATGTGGTGCAATGTCTTGTCAGCTTTGAGATGATATTTCCACCATCCTTCTTCAATATCATGACACATCTATTGATTCGCCTCGTCAAAGAGATTCGTATACTGGGCCCAATATTTCTACACAACATGTTCCCTTTTGAGAGGTTCTTCGCTGTCCTAAAGAAGTATGTCCGTAATCGTTCTCGTCCAGAAGGATACATTGCTAAGAGATACGAAACAGAGGAGGTCATTGAATTCTGTGTTGACTTTGTCGACGATCTTATGCCGATTGGTGTGCCCGAATCACATCACGAGGTGAGACTTGGTGGAAAGGGCACACTAGGGAGAAGATCGATGGTGATCAAGGATATTGAGACATTTCGTAAAGCGCACCTCACAGTTTTGCAACAATCAACCTTAGTTGCTCCGTACATCGAGGAGCACATGAAGATTCTCTGGGACAAAAACTGAACAAAGTCTGCGGCTTTTATTCAGCGTCTGCACAATAGTACTTTCGCCGCTTGGTTGCGAAAACGTCTTATGTGTGTCGAGGGCATTGATGCGCAGCTAGCTTTTGTAGCTAGGGGTCCATCGAGCACAATCTTGACATTCCAAGGATACGACATCAATGGGTATACATTTTACACAAGAGCCCAGGACAAGAAAAGCACCAACCAAAACAGTGGTGTCCGGATCAACGTGATAGACACCAATGGCAATATAAACTCATACTATGGAGTCATAGAGGAGATATGAGAACTATAGAGTATGGACCTTTGAAGATCCCATTGTTCAAGTGCCAATGGGTGAAGCTGACTGGAGGAGGTGTTAAAGTTGATGACTATGGAATGACATTAGTGGACCTAAACAAGATTGGCTTTCTAGACGAACCGTTCGTCCTCGCCAAAGCTGTTACACAAGTTTTTTATGTGAAGGACATGGCTAGCAGACCGAAGAAAGATGTGGGTAAGCAATTGGGCCCATCACAAGACGAGCCAAAGCGTCATATAGTCCTTCCTGGAAAGAGAAAAATCGTAGGAGTTGAGGACAAGACGGAGGAAGATTATGATATGCTCGATGGCCTGCCTCCATTCTCGGTGGCTGATGACCCAAGCATCCTGTTAGTGGCGGAGGAGACACCGTATCTACGGCGTGACCACAATCAAGGAACTTTTGTAAAGAGGAAGTTTATTAGTGTCCGAGTAAACGATGATGCCATGTAATTTAATTGCACTATGTTCCACCTATGTTCTAATGACTATATTTGCACTTATGTTCCACCTATGTTCTAAGATTTTCTATTGATTTATAAGATTTTTTTTATTAATTCTAGCATTTTATATTGATTTTCTATTAGTTTATAAGATTTTCTATTAATTTTGTAGGATTTGTTATTAATTCTAGCATTTTATATTGATTTTCTATTAATTTATAAGATTTTCTATTCATTTTGTAGGATTTGTTATTAACTCTAGCATTTTATATTGATTTTCTATTAATTTATAAGATTTTCTATTAATTTTTAGGATTTTTTATTAATTCTAGCATTTTATATTTATTTTCTATTAATTTATAAGATTTTCTATGCCAAATAGTAGCCACCCGTGCTAAAGACCGGTTTGAGAACTGGCGCCAGTGTATCTAAAATTCGGTGCTAAAGGCCCCCCAATTTTCGTTTGGCGCCAGTTATGGCCTTTAGCACCGGATGTGAAAGACCCGGTGCTAAAGGTGGAGCCTAGCACCTGGTGCTGGATGGACCCGGTGCGAAAGAGCCTTTAGCACCGGGTCTTGGCTACACCCGATGCTAAAGGCCTCGCGCCTATATAGCAAGCCTACCCACCCACCCTTCGTCTTCCCGACCCCACCGGACCTCCTCCGATCCCCGCTACGCCCTCGCCCACGCCGCCGCCGCGCCGCTCCACCGTCCTCCGTCCTCCGGTCCTCCGTCCACCGCAAGATCCGCCACCGCGCCGCGGCTCCTTCGTCCTCCGTCCTCCGCAAGATCCGCCGCCACGCCACGCCCGCGCTCTGCCCCCGACGTCCCCGGCTGAGACCTCCGCTCCGCCCCCGACGTCCGGCCGCCCTCCGCGCCGCCCTCCACCGCCGCTCCGACGATGACCCGCGCGCGCCGCCCGGCCGGGTCCGCCGCCGACGACCGTCGTCCGCGCGCCCCACCGCCGCCGATCTCACCGTCACGCCACCGGCCCGCCACCTGCCGCTCGTTCGCGCGCCCCACCGCCGCCCGTCGTCGGCGCGCCGTCGCCGCCGCCCAACCTCCGTCGTCCGTCGTCCCCGCGCCGCCGCTCGTCCTTCGCGCGCCCCCATCGTCCCCGCGCCGCCGCCCGTCAACCGCACGCCGTCGCCGCTGCCCGTCGTCCGCGCTCCATGGTGAGCCCCCTGTGAAGCCGGCCTTCATGCCGAGCGTGCTTGTGTGTGAGCCAGCGTTCGTGCCGTGCGTGCGGGTACACGATGTATGGCCGAACACATTCGGCCATGCACATTTGCTTAGCGAACGTGTTCGGCCATGCGCGTTTGGTTAGCGAACGCGTTTGCTAACCAAATGCGCATGGCCGAACGAGTTCGCTAACGTTCGGCCATGCTATGTGTATATATGTTGAAAATTGTTGGAAATGCATATTGGAAATGTATATGCATGTTGGAAATGTATATTGGAAAGTTATTTTATTGGAAATGCATTGTATTGGAAATGTTAGAAAAATGCATAGAAATTTATATTAGAAATTTATTTTATTGGAAATGTATATGCATGTTGGAAATGTATATTGGAAATTCATTTTATTGGAAATGCGTTGTATTTGAAATGTTAGAAAAATGCTTGGAAATTTTTATTGGAAATATTTATTTTATTGGAAATGTATTGCATGTTGGAAAATATATAGTGGAAATATTTATATTGAAATATTTACATTGAAATGTATTTATATATTCCTTCGCGCCAACCCTAAACCCGAAACACCTTTGCATCGAGTGAACGAGCACCCGAACCATAAACCCCCTAAACACCTTTGCTTCGCGCGAACGAGCACCCGAACCCTAAACCCCCTAAACACATTCGCATCACGCGAACGAACACCCGAACCCTTCGCGTCGCGTACCCACCCTTAGAGAATTCGTTCGAACGCACCGAACCCCTTAGAGAATATGTTAGAAATATCTATTTTTTGTATATATTGCTTACCAATCATTTTTAATTCTATCGATGGCGGACAACAACAACCCTAACCCGCCCATGCCAGCGGATAATGACACCTTCTTATTTAACCATGGATGAAGTGATGGCCACCATTCAAGGGGCCGACAATCTACCTCAACGTGTCCAGGCCGGCAATGTTGAAGGGGCCGACAATGTCCAGGGTGAACGTGTCTAGGGCAGCACTGTTGAAGGGGCCGGTAACGAGCCCTCGTCTAGTCACATGTGTATATATAACATAAATTTGTATTGTATATGTCAATTATCTATATCATCTCTATATCTAACTTAAATATGTATCATATATATGTAATTTGTGTAGGCCGCCTCTGCTTCTACACGTCGAGCTAAGAAATCAAAACGATCGACCACGAAGAAGCTGAAGGATGTCAAGTTTCACATCACTAGAGTGGAGGATGACGGGGAGCCAGTTGAGCCCCCAAAAGTGGGCAAGAAATTTGTATCTCAGTGCGGGGTAATTGTACGGGATAATGTGCCCATTAGCATCAGAAAATGGAAGTCCACGGACCCCTTTGAGGAGTACGTGCTCCCCAATACAGAGAAGGAGATGCTATGGAGGGAATTAAAGGGAATATTCGAATGGCCTAGCACTCATGAAGAGCAACTGAGGGATTGGACAATGAAGAAGATGACAGTTCTGTTTCAGGATCACAAGAAGAAGTTGTACAAACATTTTCTCGATAAATCCATCACTACTGAGGATTGGGAAGCATTCCTGGAGTACAAAACCTCCCAAGAGGGGGCAACCACTAGAGCTAGAAACGCTGGCAACGCCTCAAATAAGAAGTACTCCCATAAGCTGAGTTTGGGAGGTTATAAGGGAAGCATTGCTAAATGGGAGAAGATGGAAGTAGATCTATATGCTAGAGGCATCACTCCAGCGACACCTAACTGTCCCACATGGTCCAAGCATTGGTACTATGGTCATGGAGGCACCCTATGCCCAATCGATGGCTCCTTAGTTTTTCCCGAGGACTTGCGAGAACTAGCTCAACGTCTCCTCGATATCCTCATGGCATCTGAGAGGGGAGAATTTGTTGCTGATAGAGACAGAGATGAGCTAACCTATGCCTTAGGGAACAAGGAGCATCCTGGACAGACGTGCAGCGTAGGCACAACCATCTCATGGAAGAAAGGTTTCAAAGAGGATGCCGCCACCTATAGGAGCCGTTCGAGGAAGAAGCAAAGGGTGAGGGATCTAGAGCAAACGGTTGCCGCCCAGGGCTCAAGGATCCAAGAAATGGAGTTAGAGATGGAGCGGCGGATGAAGGTAGCATCGCTGCAGATACAACAAGCCACAGACGGGACCGGTTCTACAGAGCATGCAACTCTCCAACAAGCCGCAGGCCGGACCGGTTCCACAGAGCATGCACCTCTCCAACAAGCCGCATGCGGGACCGGTTCCACAGAGCATGCACCTCTCCAAGATCCTAATGATGCGACCCTTATTAGCCCTCCACAACAATATCAAATCAGTCACGCTTCCACTCACGCTTCGAACCGGTCCGTTACCCTATGGATGAAATAACTCAACGGACCACGTGCGAGCTTGTCGTCAGGCAGAAGAGCTTAGTTGTGGTGGTACGTATGCGACTTTAGTTCATACTGCATACATTCCACCGTAGATACCTTTCATTTACTAACTTTCTTTGTGACTACTAAATTATCAGGTCGCATATGGTATGACCAAACATGTGGAAGAAGGGCAAAAATTCCATTGCAATGACATTCCACATGGTTACGTACCGGTTGAGGTGGAACAAGTCGTTGCCAAGTGGGAAGACTTGGAACTTGACATCCCCGAAGGTGACGGAGAAACAAAACTCGGTCAGTGTTCTCACTTCATCATTCTATGGAGCAAGGCAGACGTCGTCATAACCGGTACACCTGCGGCTACCAACAAGCCTCCGTCACCTTCCCCGTCTCCAAGAGATCCACCGGATCATGACGATTCTCTAGGATCTCTTGATGCAAGTCCGTCTCCTCCGCCGCGGAGGTCTCCGTCCCCTCCGCCGAAGAGGCAGCGCCGCACTAAAGCCTCCACCCCCACTCCACTAGGAAAGAAGGTGCGGAAACCCAAATAGAAGCCTGCACCAGAGAAAAAAGCCGCTGAGAAGACTCCAGAAGAGCTCGAAGCCTGGGTGAAAGCAGACACAAAGAGGCAAATGGTCGAGTGGAGGAAAAAACCGGAGCCAGAGCCGAAGCTTGACCCCAGTGTCGTCAAGTCATTACTCGGTAATTTGACCAAGGTCAACAGAAGGAAGTATTAATAACAAACTATGACCGCTTATTACTAAAATCTCGCCGGAAGGGGAAGGCAGCAGATAAGGAGGCGGGCCCTTCCAAACATGTTCCTCAGCTCTCCAAGCAACCTCAGCGGTCCTTGTCTCCATTGCCATCTCTGCACGAGCTGAACGTGCAACGACAAATGGACGAGACAGGACTATCTAGAGAGCAAGTCCTGGGGATTGAAGATGTCCCTATAAGCACAACGTTAAAGTGGCCATTTAGGCTTGGCGAGCCTTTGGTCCCTCCTGAAATGGAGAGCAAGCTACAGACGAATATGCGCCGATTCCATCAGTGATACTTGGAAGAATCAAGAAGGAAAATGTGCATGATCAAAGTAGGCGTGAAGGACCATGATTTCTACAATGGCGACGAGAATTGGGTCTGGCTGAGGTTTAAGGATATATATGAGCTGTACCACCGCGACACCATGGACGTGGATTTGATTACCTGTTGAACACTGTAAGTAGTTTGTTCTTGTTTACAATTCACAATTTGAAAACAATAATTCCGATCTATGCTGACGCGGGCTTTATTTATTGCTTAACATATGCAGAATGGAGATTCAAAAATGTCGGAGAGAAGGAATATATGACGTTGGTTTCGTGGATCCTCGAAGGATAAGTGAAGAAATGATAGTGCTGAATCCTGAGGAAACATATCAAAACCTATACAAGTATCTTAAGAGACAATATTATTGCGACTCCATACTAATACCGTTCAACATCGAGTGAGTATATATATATACGCTTCTACTTATACTGTCTATGGAATATTTCATTTCTCATTTTAATGTATACATGTATAAAGATTCCACTGGGTCCTAATTATAGTGTGTCCTGACCGGGGTGTCATCAACGTCTTTGATTCGTTGTACACTCCAAAACATAAACTACAGAACATCATTGACATGATGACAAGGTGATGTATATTTTCCCCTAATTAATTCACCCTTTACACTCGCAATGACTTAACTCAATTTTTTTGTTCGCAGGGCGTGGGTTCAATTTCGTCAAGAACACCCGGGTATCCAACATGAAACACTGACATGGAAGATTGGCTTTCCCGTAAGCAAGTAATTTGTACAATTGTACATGTAGGCCTCGGCTAATATATTATATGAATTTCACTTAATTTCTTTTGGTCGACAGTGTGTCAAACAGGGGTCGTGAAATATTTATGTGCATACTATGTTTGCGATTACATGTGAAATTGGGCACATAAAAAGATTACTTAGCATGATATTATGGTACGTAATAATAAACACATTTCCATTATTATTAAGTGCACAATTATTGTCTCCAATTCGGCGGATGAAATATCTTTCAATTATTTGTAAATTATAGATGTTGAAGCTGAAGGAAGAGAGTCTAGAGCAAGAAAGAATCGATGCAATTTCAGAATAGCTCGTCGGATGGATCTGGGACGAGGTCGTCAATCCCCGAGGAGAATTCCACTTCCCAATATTGGAGGACGTGCCGGAAAGTCCACCAAGTCATGCACCATCTTAAGTTGTAAATACAGTTTAAATATATAACTTGAGTCCGATATATATTTTGTAATATATATGTCTTCTATTTGATATACACCTAATATGAATATAGAGTCGGCCAAATACGCATTAGGGTACACGTATTAGATTAGAATATATACACGTATATAAACGTGCATGCATGGCTACTGAAAAAACAAAAAAAAATCTGAGGCCTTTAGCACCGGTTCCAGACACCAACCGGTGCTAAAGGCCCTGCCATCCCCGCTGCGGTGGCAGGCCCTTTAGCACCGGTTGGTGTTTGCAACCGGTGCTAAAGAGGCCCTTTAGCACCGGTTATTCCACCCGGTGCTAAAGGGCTCACCTTTTAGCCTCGGGTGATTGGCACCGGGTGGGAAACCCGGTGCTAAAGGGCTTTCCCACCCGGTGCCAATCTCGACTATTCTGGTAGTGAGAGCGCAGGGTTGGTCCAAATCTAGTGACACATTACTTTGTTTCATCCACTCAAAATGATCCACGAGACTTCTAAAGCTTGGACTATGACCAAAAGAAAGCTCTTGTCCTTAGCTATCCATGGAATCAAAGCACACCTTAATTGGACGTCATACGAAGTAGATATTACCGTTTTGGTGGAGGGATATCTGTCCTTGTTGCAGTCGACTTGTATCCCGACGTAGATGCTCCATCTTGTATATCCGCTGTAGATATGTCCTCGCCAGGACATCAAATTTTGGATCCAAGAATCAAATTGAAGCATCAACATGCTCTTCATCATTGAGGAGCAGCGGGCAAGATCATCCACGAGAGCAGTAGTTAGGGATAGCAGCAGCCGGCGGGGCATGGGCACAGGCGAGCTCTACAACCGTGGCATGGGGGAGCTCACAGGCAGGAGCCACGTGGGCACTGGTGGGGAGGAAGAGGCACAGAGGCAGCTCACCGGGCTCGCGAATGCCGATGAGGAGGAAGAGAAGTGCAGCAGCGGCGGGATCTCGATGGCAGTGGCGGGAGGAGCAGCAACAGGTTAGCGCATAGGCATGGGCACGAGTGGGCGCCAGGAAGCAGTGTACGCTGCCATGGCGGATGGGGCGAACGGGCTGCATGCCTGTGTCTCCATCGAGTCAGGCCCTGGTAGAGCTGAAGCCGTTTTGGAAAACTATTTGGCAGAACGGTTTCTACTCTATTTTTATAAATAGAGAGGGGAGATCGATTGTCCCATATACCCATGATTCCTAGCTTATTCCCTGTAGCTCTCAGTCACACACATCCACCCACCTAGCAGTTCAAGGCTGCTAACAAGAAGCGCTGTGCTTAACCACCTGCTAGTGTGCTGATCAAGCGCATGAACAGATATCAACTGCATGACTGGACATGCCTCAGTTTGGTGGCATTTCAAGAGAAAAGTGGTAAAGTACGTGAAGCATGCATCTTCTTCTTAAGAACAATCAGATCAAGTTCAATCATTACTTGCCTCAACTCTACATTTAATCTCTATAGCACATGCCTCATGCATCTGCTCTGTTTGCTAAAGAACCTATCAATCCAAGAGGAGAAGTCAATGCCACCGCGAGATGCGCTCGATCAACGACGGTGCCATCCCACTGCGGCCAGGGCAGCTACTACGATCTGGCTGCGACGGCTCTACACGCGGCGGCGAGCACCTCAACCTGGCCCTAGTAGTCTAGTACACGCGCGATCTCGATGGCCTCCACCTAGGTGTCACCGAGTTGCATGCACAGCTGGTCCTTGGCCTCCTCGGCCGTCTCTACGTGCTGCCAGTACCTCCCGCTCCAGCTCTGTGTTCCACCACCAAAGGATCTGCCAGGGATCCTGTTCAGGAAGTCGGTAGCAGGCGCCCCCAGTCAGCCATCCATCCGCCACCACTGGTTCTTGCCAAGAGAAAGGAAGATGATGGTAGAGGGAAAAGGGACGGTATCTGCTCCTGCATGTGGTGTTGGCAAATTTACCATAATGACATCCAATTTTTAGGCTCCATGAGTCCAGTACAAAATGCGAAATGGTTCCTGGGGTGCTCCTTCCATGGAGCCAATGTTTTGGAAGGCCTTTGGTACGGCTTCAGTTAAAGTACCACAAGAAGCTGCTACATAAGCCTTGTCAGAGGGGCCTTAGTCTAACTCTAACGGGGGAGGGAGGATGGGAGCTGAGGTTGGAGTATGCTTCCCTTATAGACCTTTCTTTCCAGACATCCTCATCTAATTATTTTTTACACCATTATTAGTCTAAACCATCTGTAAATTTAGTGCGTAACCCCCAATCTAAACAGTTTTTTAAGCTTTACTCCCTCCATATCAAAATATAAGGCGTGGTCAAACTTGGCACAGTCTTCCATACCAACGTTTGACTCTTGATATCTCAAATATTATAATGTTTGAAGTAACAAAATCATAGTTATATAAAAGTACTTTTAAAGACAAATCTAATGGTATTATTTTTATTAGAAAAAACTTTTATTATGAAAGATTAACTAAAGGTCAAAACTTTTAAAGTTTGAATCTTGAATTACGTGCGCGCCTTGTATCGTGGGACGGAGGGAGTACTTCTGGAAAATAATTAGTGGGTGTAATTTACTGGTGTTTTAGCTCTAAAACATGCCATCCAAATAGGCCTTTAGAGAACATGGATAGTGGATAATTCGGATACCCAATTTTAGAGTACGCTGCAGGTACATGAACTTGCAGTAAGTGTCATTCAGGTCCCCAAACTTTAAAAATACATACTTAAGTCCCTAAACTTACTAACCGATTCATATAAGATCCATGTCTTTATAAACCCACATTAAATTGTATTCGTGCAGACTGACTGAGACGCTGATGTGGACTTGACATGTCGGTTTCGCATGTTAAACACATTTCTCTTCTCCAATGTGGACTAAAAAGAAAAAAAAAGAAAAATTGAGATTAGCACCAAAACGACGATAAAGGAAAAAGAGAGGGTGAGTGGTCCATATGCATATCTACTCCATGTTTAGCGGACACATGGGTGCTTAACCTAAATAGTTGTGATTTGGAGCTTACCTGAACTGATCAACAAATATAGGGATTCCAACTTTTGTTTTGGGAGTTCGGGACCTGGATGACACTAGCTGCAAAATTCATACCCCTGGTGTATTTTACTTCCCAATTTTACATTACCACCAAAACCACTTGACTGTTGACTATTGGGCAAGGATTAGATCCAGGTCGCGCACACACAATAATTAATAGCACCACTCATAAAGTATTTGATTGTACAATCTAGCGTATATAGTCCTATATGCTTTATTTTCTTGTACGATTATTGGTGCCTCATTCAGCCACCACTACCACCAAATAAAAAGTCATGTCTAGTTATAAGGACAATGTATGAAACGATGCTGTTCTGCATTGCAAGTTTGTCATGAAAATCACAAGTACACTGTATTCGTACCGTATATTTCAACTTACACCGTGCAACCAAACGTGAAGGACGTAAGACGTCTCGCAGTACGTTATTTCATAGGGATCAATCCTCACGTGCGCCTCGTTTACTTTGCATCTGTTAGGCACTGTAGTTATTGCGGTACATATACATTATATTGTTGACTGTATATGCATGCATGTGTCTAATACCCTACATAACTTCATTGATTTGACAGATATATGGACTTACATGCATGATAGATCGACCGCGTCGCGTGCCTAGCTCCTGTAATTATAAATACACCCCAAATCTCCCATTGCGTCAACACATCACCTGCAATATATCATCGGGTAGTGCGAGATCCTAATAAAGCTGAGATGGCTAGTGCAAAGCTTCTTGTCGTAGTCTTTCTCATCATTACCACCATCAGCAACCCCGCCCGGGCACAGAGCATATTTGATAGCATCCAATCGTCGACAAGTGATGCGATCTCATCTGCGTTGTCAGCTGCGGCTGAGGCGTTGGCGTCGGCTCAGAGGGCATTGGCAGACGCCATGGTTACGCTCGGGGCCGCAGCGAACACGAGTGAGGCGCCGGCGGATTCTGCCGTGGAGATCGCGGCGACCGCGGCTGTGTCCACCGTGGGTGCGGCAGAAGCGGCGCTGAGGCAATTTGAGGCGGCGTTGGCAGAAGCAATAGCGGAGGCTTCGAGGGTGAATGCCTCGGCCAACGCCACACTCGTCACGGGCGGAGCAATATAATTAGTTGCGTTCTGCAGGTTCAGTTCTGCAGAAAGTACACGCACATGCTTATATAACAATAAACACAGTGATAAGTTTTGCTCGTTTAGCAAGCTTGTTCCGTGATCCACGAGAGTGATAAATATATATGGCACCTTACAGTTAACACGCCCATATATATTTGTGCTAGCATATGTTTCACATATACACATAATAAACAAGCATATATAATATATATACGGTGACCGTCTGTACACCTATCGACAACCCAATCTCTACCTAATAATAAAGCAAGAAGTGTTTCGTCCTTCTATCTCACAATACCGACAGGTGGGCTTCACGTGCTTGTTTCTATAATTAGTATATTATAGACCATAATATGCTGAAATTAAATTAGAGTATGAGAGAAAATAAGAAATCTACATGGACCGGTTAAATCTCTCCATGTATACCCATATGGTCTATGCACGTAGCATGAAATCATGGAAAACTGGTTTGAGGGTTGCATGAAATCATGGTAAACTTGCCAGGAGAAGAGGCGCACGACAAAGGTTGCCGGGCCCACATGGCTGTGACTCTGCGCTAGGTCAGAGCGCACGGGCAGCCTTGTGGGCTCGGCAGTGTTTCCCATGCGCCGTGGCCAGGGGCGCACGGCAAAGGCTTGTTTGTCGTGCGCTTTGACCATGGGTGCACGGCAAACAGCGTGGGGGCCCACGTGGTCGGGAAAAATTCAAAAACGTTTGACGTGCGCCCCAGATCTGACGCACGGCAAACGTGCGAACCCTAATAACGGTTCGGCCCCAGGCCGCCCACCACACACACACGCGCACACCACACACACTCCCATGCGCGCCGCCGGAGTCGGTCTCGCCGCCGCCGCTCTCCGCCGCCGACGCTGCTGGCCGCCGCCACCGCTCTCCGCCGCCGACGCTACTCGATCCCCCCCCACACCACGCTGCTCCGCCCGGCCCGCCCCCGGCCGCGGCCGTCCGGCCCAGCCACGCTCCTCGCGGCCCAAGGTATCTTTTTAGTTAAGTTTTGTGTTTAGCTAATATAGTTATAATTAGTTAGCATTAGCAAAGTGTAGATCTATAGTTAGATATATAGTTAGTGATTAGATATTGAATTTTAGATATATAATGGTATATATATAATTTGAAAATAGTTAATTTAGTTGTTTAGTTAAATTAAATTAACATTGTAGATATAGAATTGTTGATATATAATTTTAGATATAGAATTGTAGATATATAATATAGACATTGTAGTTAAATTTAGCATTGCCAATATATAATTTAAACTTGTCATGTCTCTAAATTTGTGATGTCGTACTTGTTAATTTAAGGGGGGATGAGGAGGGCATCTTGGGCGCACTCGGACCGGAGGAGGAGGCGGAGAGCGCCATTGAGCTCGTATAGGACAGCTCCATTCGGCGGTGGTGCATGCCTTGTGTCCGGCCGTGTCAAGAAAACTATTGTGTAGCCCGACCTTCGTGTCGTGGCTTATTTTTTGTAGGTTTTGGGGTTTTGGTAACCTCCCTGTACAGGGGAGGTGCTGCCGAAATTTTCAATAATTGCTAAGCGTTGATCTACTTTTGTAGGACTTCTCCCATCGCTGCTGGCACCGTCGAGTAGGAGGAGTAGGAGGCCTCGAAGGCCTCGCCGAGCTTGTCTTGTCGTCCGCCCCCGCCTCGCCGTCGAGTTACTAGGTTAGGACATGCAAAACTCCCCTGTTTGCGCATCATGTTCATAGATTAGGCCGGTAACCTAGTTAGGTGTGTCTCCCGTTCGAAAGAGATACGGTTGCGAATATGCATATCCCTACATATCTATGACCGTATCTGTTTCGAATTGTCCACGCTTTTTGGACAGCCTAAGGATGTATAGACGAGGTTAGTTTCCATGGTCTGCTCGTATCCGAGACAACATTTCGGCATCACCTCCCCGTTGTTCTTCGGATACACAATCTCCTTGTCTGGACGTGTACCTCCTTGTCCTAGTGTGCATAATCCACCCCCCCCCCCGTTATAATGCCGATGATAATGAGTCGAACCTTAGCCTCTTCAAGGGCCAACTCGGAAGTGCAAGTGTTTCGACAACAAAGAACTTGCAAGGGCGCTGGACGTGGAAGCCCCGATTTCATTTCTTGGTTCAAGCACAAGGTACGGTCGTACTTTATGTTTGACAATACACGTTCCTCGTACGAGCTCAAAATTGAACGAAAGGTCTTGCCTGTAATTTGCAGGGCCAGAAGGATGGGTCTATGAATCCTGAGTTGATACAAGTTTCGGTTGGGTGTAACTCTATGGTCATGTCATATGGCGGCTATGACGTGAATGAGTACCGCTTTCACACACATAGACACGAGCAGAATCGGCCCAATAGAAGAACCACAAACACCGGAGTTTGTACGAAATGCAATGATGGCAATGAGTATTGTGGACGAATTGAAGAAATCTATGAACTCACGTTTCCTGGTCGCAAAAAACTTAAACCTGTCATATTCAAATGCCACTGGTTTGATCCTAATGTTAAGCGAGAGAACCTTGATATTGGACTAGTCGAAATTCGGCAGTCATCCGTCTATGCAGGAGACGATGTCTATATTGTGGCTCAACAAGCTACGCAAGTGTATTATCTCTCGTACCCGTGCAAAAACGACGATCTGTTGGGTTGGGATGTTGTGTACAAGGTATCGCCACACGGTAGACTACCTGTCCCAAACAATGAAGATTAAAGTATAGGCCCAGATACATATTACTGAGAGTTCTTCCAAGAAAATGGGCTACCAGGAAATTTTGTGATAGGCTTAACCGACGTCATCGAAATAGAAGTAGAAGATGATGAAAGCAGCGATGACTCTTGAGATGAGGTTAATAATGAGAAAGACGTAGAACTACTTGAGAAAATATAATTAGGGATTGATGAAGACATTTTTCATCGGATGAAGAGCCTGATTATTTGGACATGCATGATAGTGATGATGACACTTATCATCCAGATAATCTGAGATGTTTATTTCTAATACATGTATGTTTTGATATCATATTCTTTCTCTTTTGCAATATCATGTTATTTTTACTAATTTTGTATTCTTTATTTGTTTACTGACTTGTTTTTTGGTTTCATTTCAGGTGATAGAACAAATATGGTGGGCGACGGACTTATGCGTAGGTGCGCCTTTGTGTACAAAAGAGCAGTAAGGGCAGTCGACGTACCCTCGCCTCCAAGAGGTAAAGGCAAGGGTCATGGAAAGGGTGCCCCAAGAAGAAGGGCCTAGCGCCGCGGCGCCATGAGGAGGAGGCGCAGGAGGAGGAGGAGCAGGGGGAGGAGGATGAGGAGTAAGTAGCGGACCAGGACGAGGGGGAGGAGGAGGAGGAGGAGGAGGAGGAGGTGGAGGGTGCAGGGGAGGAGGTGGTGGAGGGTGCAGGGGAGGGGGAGGGGCAAACGTCAGGGGAAGCTCTACTGTGACCATTTGGCAGCGAGGCCAATACCAGCAGCCCTACGCCCGCTGATTAGACCCTCTGGCAAAAAGTACGTAATTTTTTGCATTGTCAGTATCTTCATTTGACCTTTTAGAAATCGAAATACAAACTAATATTTGTTATTTGACTTGTGGCATGGACTGTTACTGTTGACGCTTTTTCTGGCCAACACACGCGAGCGCCGGATCGCGCAAACGAAGAAACGATGAACTCGCCGCAGTCACGTCCAAACCGGTCAGACCGGTTTAGGGATCCGGTCAGACCGGTTCCTGTCGGGGCTTCGGGATGAACCTAAGATCACCACTTCGGGAGGGACCCCGTCGGAGATGGCGCGCCTAGGGTTGCTCTGAGATCGGTCAGGCCACTCAGAACCTCCTTGAACGCCGTAGAGACAAGCAAGGAAAGCAAAGGGGTTGGAAAAGCTAGGGTTTAGAGATAAAAAGTAGAAAATATATTGATTGATCGATTGGATGATAGATCTCAACCGGCCACGACCCTTTATATTTATAGGGTGGGGAGGTCTTGCCCCGCAAGGAATCCTTTTACAATTTGGAACCGACTAGGACTCCTAATTCTACTCCAACTCGGACTCAAACCGGTCAGACCGCTCTGGCAAACCGGTCAGACCGGTTTGGCTGTTGCCAGATCGGCTACAGGGAAACCGGTCTGACCGCTTCCTGAGGTCGGTCTGACCGGTTTGCGTGGCTTGCCAATTTTGGGTGCGAACATATGCCCCCCTGTTTTCTAGTAAATTTTATGCACTAGAAAACATGCTAAGGTCGATGTTTACAACATTCACCGGCCGTTTTATCCTAAGGACGATTCCAACATGAATCGGCTATATCCTATCAAGCACTTTGCCAAACACTTGGATGAAACTTCTTCAAGTATCTCCCATTGAGAGCTCTAGGTAGTTGTTGACTTTGTAAGGTTTCCACCATATAAGAATTTCCTGAGCAAACCTTCATAATCTTGAAAGGGCCCTCCCAACTTGGAGACCATTTGCCAAACTTGTTACTCTTCATCCCTATGGGCAAGACTCACAACTTGAAAGGATTTGAGTTTTACTTTTTTGTTGTATGCTCTCGCCACTCGCCTCTTATCTTTCTGAATCTCTTCCAAAGCCTCCAAACGCTTGTCAGTCACTTCATCAATATTGTCCATCATCAAAGCATAATATGTATCAAAATTAAGATTATTTTGCTTTGCAAGTCTATATGCGCAAAGATTCACCTCTACAGGTAAAACGGCCTCTTGACCATACACAAGCTCAAATGGAGTAACTTTGGTAGCACCATGTTTAGAAATACGATGAGCCCATAAAGCTTCAGATAATACCTCATGTCATCTTTTAGGATGATCTTCTACCTTCTTCTTAATGAGCTTTATCAAAGTCTTATTGCTAGATTCTGCTTGACCATTGGCTTGAGCATAATATGGAGATGAATTGAGAAGCTTAATACCATAGGAATTGACAAATTCACGCACCTCTTTGGATATGAATGAAGTCCCTTGATCCGTAGTCAAAGTTTGTGGAATGCCAAACCTATGTATAATATTTTCTCTGATAAACTCAATCACCTCTCTATGTGTCATATTCTTCAAAGGGACTGCCTCCGTCCATTTGGTAAAGTAATCAGTTGCTACAATCACAAAACAATGGCCTTTTGTCGAAGAAGGATGAATTTTTCCAACAAAGTCTAAACCCCAACCCCGGAACGGCCAAGGTTTGATAATTGGATGCATCATTGCTGCTGGTACCAACTGAATATCTCCATGCTTCTGACACTCCTCACATCCTTTGTAGTATTTAAAACAATCGGCTATCATTTTGGGCCAATAGAAACAAGCTCTCCTAAGGAGCCACTTCATCTTGGGAGCCGATTGGTGAGTACCACAAATTCCTTCATGAACCTCTGCCATAGCCAACCTAGCTTGGTCAAGACCCAAACATTTTAAAAGTAAATCATCAATAGTTCGACGATATAACTCATCACCGTCCAAAACGAATTTGAGCGCCCACCGTCGAATTTTTCTGTCAACTGTACTGCTAGGATTTTGTAAATAACTAATCAGAGGCCTTCTCCAATCATCTACTTCGTCTTGATTGCAAAGAACATCCGAAGTAGCATCTTCACCAGACAACCGGTCAGACCGGTTCTCTAAAGCGGTCAGACCGGTTGAACCGGTCAGACCGGTTTGAGGAAGCGGTGTGACCGGTTCCTCCAGAACAGAACACTCGGCTTCTAAAAACACCGGTCTTTGTTCTTGAAAATTTCTTTTCTGAACGTTATAACCAGATGCTTGCTAAGCCAGAGCATTTGCCTTTAGATTCCTTTCTCGTGGTACATGACGAATCACAAATTTATCGAAGCAAGATATAATATCAAAGCATCTATCGAGATATGCATTTAAAAATCCATCTAAGCATTGACATACCTTAGAAACTTGTTGCACCACCAGCAAAGCATCACCATAAGCTTCCACATGCTTTACTCCCATGCCATGCAAAATTCCCAATCCGAATAGAAGAGCTTCATACTCGACTTGGTTATTAGTACATTTATGATCTAATCGGTTAAGTGCTTCAAAAATAGCCCCATGTGGAGAAGTAATAACAATTCCAATACCACAACCACTTTTGCAAACCGATCCATCAAAATGCAATCTCCATGGAGTAAAAATAACATAACCGACATTTAAATCAAGTTGCTTATCTACTCTATGTCCAACGATAAAGTCGGCTAATATTTGACCTTTCATTGAACTTAACGGCTCACAATGCAAATCATATTCAACTAAAGCATAAGCCCATTTGCCGACTCTACCACTCAAAATTGGTTTGTGCAACATGTATTTAATTATGTCGGTTTGACATGCTACTATGCAAGTACTTGGTAAAAGATAATGCCTCAACTTGGTACAAGTATGATATAATGATAAACATAATTTTTCAATAAAAGTGTACCTTGTTTCAGCATCCAACAACCTTCTACTCTCATATGCAACCACATGTTCCTTTTCTTCGGTTTCTTGAATCAAAACACCTCCAATGACATTCTCTTCCGCCGCCACATACAACTTGAATGAAACTCCACTCCTGGGCGCTTGAAGAACGGGTGACGAAGATAAATATCGCTTGATTTCATCAAATGCCTCTTGTTGCTTTGCCCCCCAAGTGAAATCAATGTCATTCTTCAACCGAAGTAAAGGAGTAAAAGCATTCACCTTCCCGGACAAATTACAAATAAATCTCCTCAAGTAATTTACTTTGCCCAAGAACCTTTGCAAATCTTTCTTGCAAGTAGGAGCCTTCACATTGTTAATAGCTTCAATCTTCTTAGGATCTATCTCTATGCCTTTTTCATGTACAACAAATCCCAAGAACTTTCCAGCCGATACACCAAAAGCACATTTGAGTGGATTCATCTTCAATTTATATCGACGCATTCTTTCAAATGCAAGTCTTAAATCAGCCAAATGAGAATCTACTCCAGCCGATTTGACAACAATATCATCAATATAAACCTCTACTATAATGCCAAGCAAATCA
This sequence comes from Echinochloa phyllopogon, assembly GCA_033239725.1. Lineage (NCBI taxonomy): Eukaryota > Viridiplantae > Streptophyta > Magnoliopsida > Poales > Poaceae > Echinochloa > Echinochloa phyllopogon. The sequence goes on along the minus strand of BTCW01000008.1, from coordinate 30,998,950 downwards.
TGAAAAATCAAATTCATAGCTCTTTGATATGTGGCACCAGCATTTTTTAAACCAAAAGTCATTACTACCCACTCAAATAGACCAACAAAACCCGGACATAGGAAGGCCGTTTTGGCTATATCCTCTTCGGCCATAAATATTTGATTATAACCAGCATTACCATCAAGAAAGCTAAGAATTTTATGTCCAGATGCAGCATTAACAAGAAAATCGGCTATAGGCATAGGATATTCATCCTTAGGAGTAGCTCTATTAAGATCTCTAAAATCAATGCAAACACGAAGCTTTTTTGTTCCTTTCTTTTCAACAGGCACAATATTAGAGATCCAATTAGCATATCGACAAGGTCTAATAAATTTAGCATCTAGTAACCGATTGATTTCTTCTTTCACTCGGTCATAAATATCAGGATTAAAGTTTCTGCGAGATTGTTTAAAAGGCCTAAAACCAGGTTTAATGGGCAAACGATGTTCAACTAAATCACGACTTAAACCAGGCATTTCATTATAACTCCATGCAAAACAATCAACATATTCTTTTAATAACTTTATTAACTCAGATTTAAATAAAGGATCAAGATTCTTGTTTACAAATGTCGGCCTAGGCATAGTACCATCACCAATATCTACCTCCTCTAGAGGATCGGCCAACGTAAACCCTTGTCCCAATTTGCTTAAATCATCAAAATCTTCAATGGCCTCACACATATCGTTCTTATGCGCCCGATAGTGCTCACGCCTCTGCTGTAACCACTCTAGATTTGGATCCATCAGATCATAAGAGATGGTATGGCCAGATCTCCGATCGGCCTCATAACAACAGTAGCAAAGCCATCTTTAGTGCAACCAATGATCTCACAATCAGATAAATCTAAATCGGATAAACACTTAAGATTCTCATGATCATCTATGGTAGAACTATCGGCCACTGCAACACAAGCCGATGTATCTCCATGAACGACTTCTACTTCATCATCTATCCATTGAATCAAAAATTGATGCAAAGTAGAAGGCACACATTGGTTCGCATGAATCCAATCACGACCAAGGATTAAACTGTAGTTACCTTGTGTCTCAGCGACGAAGAACGCAGTAGCCAAAGTCTTGCTCCCAATAGTAAGCTCCATAGAAGCAACTCCCTTGGCGCCCATAGGTTCACCTCCTCCAACGCCGCTGATGGTCATATTGGTCTTGATCAACTCCTCATCTGAACCTCCCAGCTTCTTGAACAGAGAATACGGCATCAAGTTAACTATCGCCCCTCCATCCACTAGCATGCGAGAGATAGGCTTCCCATTGATATGACCCTTCATGTATAAAGCCTTCAGATGACTCTCATCAGCTTTGGGCTTTTGGAAAATAGCCTCTTTTGGACCAAAATCAAGTTGAGCAATGCTTTCTTCTCACAATACATAACCATCCATAGACATATGAATTACGTTAAGCTCAAAATTTGTATGTTCAGGAGAAAAACCATAATCAACAAGCTCTTCATCGTCCTCTGAAGTAGATACCGATGATAGCTTGCCATCACAAATCATAGGAGAAGGAGAAGAAAAACCGGGTGGTGCGTCGGGCAAAGCGGTCTGACCGCTTTCGTCAACCGGTCTGACCGGTTCAACCGGTCTGACCAACTCCTGAACCGGTCTGACCGGTTCTGTCTGAGAGCTGGTCTTAGCTTTCCATTCTTTTCCTTGTGGAATCATGGGCCTGTACTTGTTGAAAGCTTCGTCCCTTTGCTTCTCTAGCTTTTTCTCCTTCATCTCCTGAAACCTCAATCGCTGAAGCTTCCTCCTTTGAGTACGAGACAAACCAGGAGGACACCATCTTGGCAAAAAGTATTTGGAGTTGGAACCACTCCCACTGGCTTCACCATCAGCAACAGAATCCTTCTGAATCGGTGTCTTAACCTGATTGTCCGTGACAATCGGTCCTTTGCCACCGTTTCCAAGGGGAACATTTATCAACCCAATCTGAATAACATCTTGATTTGTGGTCCTCTCTGGGTCAATATCCATCTTATGCACCTCCTCACGCTGTTTTGGCTTGTAAACTTGCTTTATAGGAGGTTTTGCGGATTTCCCAGGGAAACCGGTCTGACCGGTTTGTGGAACCGGTCTGACCGGTTGGGTCTGGTGACCCTGACCGGATTGGCAAGGTGCCAAACGGTCCTTTCCAGGTCTTGAGATCCTGTCTAATGCTGGCCTTCGCGGTCCTCCCCATCCATGTTGAAACGATTGTTGATACGGTACCCACATCACTCCATTATCATCATAAACTGGACGGGGTGAACATGAACTCGGTGCCTCCCATTGCTGAACAAAATTCCTCTTTGGCTGAGGATATTCTTCTTGATATGGAGGCACTCTCAATCTCTTTTTTACTGGCCGATCACTTGTAACGGCCTTTTGTTTGGAGTACTTGTCAAATAACATATCAAAGGTGACCTTTGGCCTAATAGTACTCCCCTGATTCTTTGCAATATTGATTTTCCAGTTTCCAATCTCCGGACGGCTTGGTTTAATCATTTTTGGACGACTTGGGGGAAAACCGGTCTGACCGCTTTCCCCAACCGGTCTGACCGGTTTGGCCTGCACAGGCTCAAACGGTCTCTGTTCGGCGGGAACGGTTGACCCTTGCCCCCATGTTCAGAGGCCCTCACAGTGACCTTGAATGTCTCTCTGCCATCTGGAGTTTTCTCACATGCAACTTCTCGAACCAGTTCCTTCCCCCTCAAATCAGACTTGGCTTCAGCAATTACAACATTCTTCCCTTTGGTTGCTTCAGCTTGATACGGCCGAACCAAAACCTTAGGCTGCTGCAAATCCATAGTGTTGACAGGGAAAGGAGCTTTGTCCACTTGCATCTCATGAAATGTCAAACGACCTTCATTTATGGCCGATTGAACCTGTCGACGAAACACATTGCAATCATTAGTGGCATGAGAATAAGTATTATGAAACTTGCAATATGCACGCCTTTTCAATTCTTCAAGTGGAGGCAACTTATGAGATAATTTGATATTTCCAGATTTAAGCAATTCATCAAAAATGCGATCACACTTGGAAACATCAAACGTAAACTTAACTTCTTCTTGCCGACCTTTGTTGACCGGCTTAAGTGATGTACAAGAGTAAGTTTTTTCTTTAGAGGGCCATACAAATTCAGCAGCAAGTACTTCTCTATCACTATCACTCGAATCATCAGACTCATAATCAATTATATGAACATTAGAACGACGTCATCTAGAAGTATCTCTTTCTTTTTCTTTATTCATTCGGTTTTCAACAATTAAAGCTCTAATTTGAACTTGTGCAACCGAAAGAAAATCAGAACCCTCTATTTTATCTCTTATGGATGACCTTAAACCTTTTAAGCAAATATCAGCAAGGTCCATATCAGTGATTGACAAATTGAAACAACGGTTTTTAGTTTCTTTAAATCTCTTAATGTAAGCAGAAACAGTTTCATCTCTACTTTGTCTAACCGATGTCAAATCTGTCAATTTCAATTGCAAGCTCCCACTATAAAAGTGATCATGAAATTTACGCTCTAACATATCCCAAGATATAATAGAACTGGGAGCAAGTGAAGAAAACCAAGCAAAAGCGGTGCCAGTCAATGATAAAGAAAATAAACGCACTTTAAGAGCATTATAAGCACCTGCTTCTCCTAGTTGAGCTATGTATTGACTAATATGCTCCCACGTGGTTCGGTCATCATCTCCACTAAATTTAATCAAGTCTGGCATACGCCAACCACGTGGAAGAGGAAAATTATCAAACTCAGCATTATATGGTTTTTGATACAAATTTGTATTACCAATATCAACACCAAGTTTAATTTTCACTACATTAGCCAAATCTTCTCTAAATTTATTAAATTCGGCCCAATTAGGATTATTTGGCTGTTGGATTTGCACATTCTCCAAATTCATCTTATTTAAGTAGGGAGCAACCTTAGCTTGAGCTAGCCTATAACTTTCAAAAACATCATCAGGTATAACGTTTCCTTGAGCAGATGTATTAACTGTTGTACTATATTGAGGTCTAGCAGTACCTAAAGCATTAGTGTGAGCATAAACCATCGAATCAGGTGAAACAGAAAGCGGTATAGGCTGCTCATGCACCAATTCAAGCGCACTGGTCAGACCGGTCTGACCGGTTCCCTGATCCGGTCTGACCGGTTTGGCCGTGTTCGGCCCGATCGGTTGGAACGGAGGGGATTGACCAATGGCAAACTCAGGTGGCATACCATACATGTATTTTTCAGTATTAACATTGGGTATGGGTGCCAAGCTAGGAAAAACTCCACTACTGGAATTAATTTTAGGAGCGCTACTACTAGTTTCATTATTGTTAAAGCAAGTAGTGGTCCTATCTTTCTCAAGATCTTCTAATCTTTCTAAACGAGCAATGTAAGAGGCAAGCAACTCATCTCTTTCTACACTATTTTTAGGAACAGTAGTAGAAGGAGTAGTTTGTGATTTACTTACAGCGGGTATTACCTCAACTCGATTGTCGCTTAACTTGATCGCCGGTAGCTCAAATTCTTGCACTCTTGCCACCTTGCCATGACAATCTTTCTTGACGCCAGCCAAAAATTGCATCTTCATGAACTCTTGTAGCGCCTCAAAATTCTTCTGCTCCTCCAGAGTAAGATCTTCTAATGAAGCCGCGATGATGTTATCCACATCAAGATCACATCGAGATCCCATCTTGTCTGGAGCTTAGATCGAACGGTCTTTGACAACCAGATCTTCTATAGTCCCCAGCGGAGTCGCCAAAAGTGTGTTGATGCTTTTTCTGGCCAACACACGCGAGCGCCGGATCGCGCGAACGAAGAAACGATGAACTCGCCGCAGCCACGCCCAAACCGGTCAGACCGGTTTAGGGATCCGGTCAGACCGGTTCCTGTCGGGGCTTCGGGATGAACCTAAGATCACCACTTCGGGAGGGACCCCGTCGGAGATGGCGCGCCTAGGGTTGCTCTGAGATCGGTCAGGCCACTCAGAACCTCCTTGAACGCCGTAGAGACAAGCAAGGAAAGCAAAGGGGTTGGAAAAGCTAGGGTTTAGAGATAAAAAGTAGAAAATATATTGATTGATCGATTGGATGATAGATCTCAACCGGCCACGGCCCTTTATATTTATAGGGTGGGGAGGTCTTGCCCCGCAAGGAATCCTTTTACAATTTGGAACCGACTAGGACTCCTAATTCTACTCCAACTCGGACTCAAACCGGTCAGACCGCTCTGGCAAACCGGTCAGACCGGTTTGGCTGTTGCCAGATCGGCTACAGGGAAACCGGTCTGACCGCTTCCTGAGGTCGGTCTGACCGGTTTGCGTGGCTTGCCAATTTTGGGTGCGAACAGTTACGTCGTTGAGCGTGTTGGTCACAACCGCCTCGTCAACGGCATACTGGTTCTTTTGTGCAGGCAGTCCTTCCCAGGCATGGTCCTGGTCGGTGAGGGCAGGTACGAGCGGGCCTGGACGTGGGTGCATTACCACCATTCTGACGATTCCCGCGATCCGATCAGGAGGATCTACGAGAGTAAGGCGGCACCGGTCAAGGCCGAACTCTGGTTCAGTCTTTCTTATACTAGATTGTTTCAATATTTACTACACATTTTTCAATATTGACTTGAGATCATTGTCTTTATATGCAGGATTTCTATAGGCTTGTGGATGGATATGCCGACGAGGCAGACAGGGTGATGGAGAGGGTATGCAAGAAGCTGGTGTTGGACATGCACTACGAGGCACAAATTGAATGCGTCATTGACTACGCCGTCAACAAGCTAGGGATGAAGATGGACAAAGCGCAAGCAAGAACCTACAAGCTGGAGCGAGAGCAATACTTGGAGGTGAAATTGGTCTCATTCTCAAGTTCAAAACATCGCTTAATATGATATTCTTACATGTCGTTCACTTGATCATGTGTAGATGCCCGTCAAATGGTGCCGCAACGATATCTATTGCTGGGAGCGCATCATCGACAAGTGGTTTACGCCGGAGTGGATCGCGAAGCACGATGCTGGCTGAGAGAAGCGGTTGCTGATGCGATATCCGAGCCACCATCAAGGCAACCTGAGCAATGAGAAATACAGGGCACGATGGGTATGGAGCGAGATTCATTTCTTTGTTGTAACATTCAATTCTACTTAATTTGTAATCAACTTGCTATTTGTTCGCAGTTCGAGTCACACGGGGGCGCTGAGTGCAGCGAGTTCATGGGGTGGGTCTTGTCGCACAAGGCCAAGGCCACGTCGTTCGATGCCACCTACAACCCCCAGGACCCGCCTGAGGCGTACACCGACCCCTCCATCCACAACCGCATCAATTCGTACACGGATATGGGAAGGCAGATCCATGGGCCAGAGTGGGATCCGAGCCGTGCGCCGCTTGATGGAGAGGCGATCATGAGGGCCGGGCAAGGAAAGAAGCATGACCGGTACTATATTGCCGACAGCATTTTAGACACGGCCTCTACTCCCACTCTCGCGGCCCTACAAGCCAGGAGCACGGGCAGTAGCCCTCCGATACTCCCACGGCCGTCTGCAACACAGGTCCAAGTGGATCGAGTTCAGGTTACTCACTTTCGACATATATATGTTTCCTTTGCATTGTGGTAATGAGACTAACATATGTGTCCTTTGATTTGTAATTGTAGGCCAAGATCGATGAGTAAACAGTGGCACACCAGGCAGCCTTAGCCCAGGTTGAGCAGTGGGTGGCCCAACAGGTGGTCGAGCTGCAGCAGCTGATGGCGGCGCACTTGGCTCGGCAGCAGCAGATCTACGCCGAGCACAAGCATGCATGGTAGCTGTTTCGACAGGTCAACCAATGCCGCAGATGCCCCATTGCCCCAGATGGTGTTCGCTTCGCAGTCGGCTACATTTCCGACAACTCCCGTTGTGAGTCACTTGCAAACCTTACTTCATTTCAATTCAACTCGCTTAGAGACCTAAAGATAGTATACCTAGATCGAGATAGTAGAGACTTAGATAATAACTTAAATAGTTTATATTATAATTTAGAGAGCTTGACACTATTTTTATGTGTTGTAGAATCAGTCCGCGGCATCGAATAATCTTCAAGTGTTGCCGGCCGTATCACCACCGGGGTTGAACCCAAAGCAGCTGTTTCCTCCTGTGATTGGACCCCCACCGGGGTTGATTGCTGGGGGTCTTTTTAACGTGAAAAAAAACGGCAATTTTCTCGTCTGTTTGCCGTGCGCCTAACAGTGGGCGCACAACAAACGTGCCATTGCCGGCGCACGGCAAACAGACCATTGTTTGCGATGCGCCTCTAGGCCGGCGCACGGCAAACAGACCATTGTTTGCGGTGCGCCTCTAGGCCGGCGCATGGCAAACGTGCATTTGTTTGTCGTGCGCCTCTAGGCCAGCGCACGACAAACGTACAATTGTTTGCCGTGCGTCACTTGCAAAGCGCACGGCAAACAGAAGAACTTTGCCGTGCGCCGGCATGGAGGCGCACGGCGAACGCCCAGTTCCGCGCCGTTAGCTCCGCACACCGTCATCGCCGTCATGCGCCGCTAGTGCCTTTATTTTGCCGTGCACCTCCCCTGACGCACGGCAAACACCTTTGCCGTGCGCGTGATATAATGCGCACGGCAAAGGCTTGTTTGCCGTGCATTTAGCTGCCGTGCAGCCTTTGCCGTGTGCATGGGAAAAAAGCGCACGACAAAGGGTTTGCCGTGCGTATTCAGGCGTTTCCCGTAGTGGCTGTTGTGACCTCTAAACTTGATGGCTGCATACGGCAGTTCAGTTTCAGTACTTGTGAGTTATGAACTTGTGCAATGAAACTAGGGTTCCAGTTTGTGAACTACTAAGTGGTACTAGTCTACTCGACTGGCACTAGTACTATTAGGATTGTTGCTTGTTGAAATATTTTTGCTCTCTTCGCTTTGTTCATTCATGGTTTTCGATTTGATTTACCGTTATCGATTGATATCGATTTGTTTCGATTGTTTTTGAAGTATCGAGTTCCTAGCTGTTGTCCCTTCCACTTGCTCTTTTAGTACGGGTTCTTGATTTTCTAAATAACACAAAATTAACTCATGGTATAAGTTGCATTGTGCGGTAGTGCAGATTGTCTAGCATGATTAAGCCTCACAGTCATGTCCATACCTCTTGGTTCCATAGTCCTTTGTACTCCGGGTTAGGAATGATCGGGACTGTCCATTTCCCATTTTCCCCACCATCCTTATCCTCTGTCTGCAACCGCTATTGAAGAATGTGAAATTGACCATTTGTTGATGCTCGATCACAGCAGATGTGTATACTATGGGATAAGCAGAATGTGCACCATCTTTGCAGTAGGGCCACGAATTTCCTTGGAAGCACCGTGATCTCTTCTGTTGCATCCCTTCCTGCAGGCCGCAGGACATCATATGCAGATATATGAGTAACTGTCTATTTTTTGCTATCAAAATATTAAAATCTTATCTTTACTCAAAACAACTAATCTTGGCTGCCAAAACAACTCAGGGATGACCTACCCAAATGGACATGCTCTGAACTGATAGTCTAATGAGTTCACAGATGCAAAAAAGTGAACACCACCTAAACACCACGATTGACCTGAAACAGAACCTGCAATCAACGATGGAAAACCAAGACTAAGTATTATTAATTAGGAATGAAAACCTTGATAATCTGCTAACGACGCAAAGGCACTGCTGCTGGTCCTGCGCGCACCCGCCGGGCCTGCGCCACCGTTGTGCCTACCCGTCTAGCCTCCAGCCGCAGTGGGGCTTGCATGCCGCTGCCAAGCCGCAGCCGGCCTCGTGTGGGGAGCCTAGGCCAGATCCGCTCCGCTGGAGGACAACCACGGCCACCACCACGCTCGAGGACGGACTCGGCCTTGGTCTCCGTCGATGGATCCAGCAAATCCATCTCCTGGAGAGGGAGGGCTGGAGGAGCGACGGCGGCATCCATGCTAGAGGAGAAAATTGTGATTATAGGACTCCAAACGTTGTGCTTTGTGATTTTGACATCCGGTCCAGAATTCAGAGACACAGTTGGACCCACTTTGTCATTCACTGGGAGTGTCAAAATCACAATAACCACATGTTTGGAATCCTATAATCACAATTTTCTTGTGCCGGAGTGGAGGGGCGGTGGCGGCGGCGGTGGGAAGAGGAGAGGGAAGGAGAGAAAGAGGGAGGGACGTGGGAGAGGTAGGGTTTGGTTCGGGAGGGGGTTTTCTACAAAAACGTCGTATTTATTGGAATGCGGGTTGATTTCTAAATAAGTAGAGGTTGTTTTTATAAAATAGCCACGCGACACTCTGTTGCTCGACACGCGTCCTTTTTTCGGCGTGAAGCGCGGAGAGGAGGGGAAAGGGCAGTGGCTTTTAATCAACCTGATGTAGGTCGTTTGACCTTTTCATTACAAATTTAACAAAAATCTATACAAATATAATAAAATTTAAGACAGGTTTGAAGATTTTTTATTAATAAAGCAAGCCACCACACAAAATATGATAATTTACATAAAATTTTGAATAAGACGAGTGGTCAAACTTAGAGTCAAAAGTTAAACAACCTATATTTTGGGATCTATATTTTAAGACGGAGGGAGTAGAAGAGAGGCATGTGCTTCACTGCCGGCCGCGCCTGCTCACCGCGCCACGGCTCTGACCTAAGCTCCACGTCCTGCGCGCTGACCTTCGTGGGAAATAATGAAGCTGCTCCTGTTGTACGCCATGCTTGGGCCAGCAGAAGTACGAGGGCAGTCCCAACCCTCAAACTAGGATGGTTTCCATAGCATTAAATAGGGTGACACATAGGACTATTGGATTATGTAGCGCTACATTAAATAGGAGAGAGGGGAGAAAGAGTAAGACACTGGGTCTAATGCAAGACCCAGTTTCTACACGAGAACCTGTGCACAGGACACTATCAAGTTTGGGTTGGGAGATGATAGTGTCTTCATTATAGATCAAAAAACAAATACGATTGGTGGAGAGGAGAGATGGTGAATTTATTGAGAACCCATACTAAGAAATCATGGGTTAGAGAACACAATGTCTAAAGTAGTGTCTTCCTAACATGGCATCATGGGAACTACCTATGAACATCATGGGTTGGGTCTACCCTCAGACAACTTGAAGTAGCTTGGTGTCTATGTATCGGGAACCGGGATTCCCCTGCAAAGAAAATGTAAAAAGAATTTAGCAGTTTCCAACAATTGATTATAGAAACCAAATTCTGGTTGCACCATTATGTTTCTAATGCTGAGCGTGTGAGACCTTCTAAATTAAAATAAAAAATAGACCACACTTCACTATTTGTATGATATTTTTTCTATGGAATATTTTTACTTTTCCTGGAAGATTTGTTGAACATTTCTTCATTGAACATTTTGTTTTGTTCTCGCGCGTTCTCAGAAGAATTTTTTTTTCTTATCAAGAAAACTAGAATATTTTATTTTTTCCAGAATAATTTCAATTTTTAAAGTTGGGATAATCGTTTCATCTTGGTAATAAAATTATTATATCTTCATAATCAAATGGTTCTATCTGAAGCCCATACAAACATATTGAAGATCTTGTCATATATAACAAACACAGTGGTGCAATCAGAATCAAATTTGGATACTTAGTCTGCGTATGATTAGCTTTTTTTCCATATTTGTTATATACAATGCTAATATCGGTATTGTTTGAATACATGTCACTTTCTTCCATGGCGAATACAACTGTTATGAATCTCATGTGAACGCATGCATACGAAATTAAGCCCACTGCATGTGGGTAGGGACCCGTTGACACACCAAGGCTGCAGCAGCCGCCCCAGCATCGTCAACCGGTCAAGACGGACCATAGAAGGCGAGAGCCCACCGTTTTCGCGAATCCTCACCGATACAGCCATCCGGTGTCCCCTGCACGGCTACATACAGCATTTTGATCTTACATACTCCATGTCTCTGTTTGATTTTGTTACGTCATGAAAAGATTAACTTAGGGTTGTAGTATCATTAGGGACTCTTACATACATGTGAGTGGTTAACCTTACACACTTTGATGTGTATCTATAAGAAATCAATGGTCTATATATTTCTCCTTTTTACAATTAACTTCTAATTTTCCTCTTTATTAGTTTTATCGGATGTCGACTCCTTGGTTTAATATGAGCTAGATGATCATAACATTCAATGGTGTGTGATCTGTTCTCTTTTGTGATTAGCGTGATAATTTCTAGCAGTCAAGGAACCCGAGGACCAAAAATATAATGATATACAACCAAACAAAAGTACTTACATAGTGTATCTTCACTCTCTGTTCTAAATTATATTTTTTGTCTTTCCAATATTAATAGTTTTTAGTAATGTATCTAAACATAATACTCACTCTTTTCCAAATTATAGTTCATTTGATTTTTTTATCACAAGTTTGACCGCTCATCTTATTCGACAAATTTGTGTAAATATAGTCAAATTTAAGTCATTTTTGAATTTTTTTTGTTAATAAGCAAGCCACCATAAAAAATATGATAATTTACACAAAATTTTAAATAAGATGAGCAGTCAAACTTAAAGTAAAAAGTCAAACGACCTATAATTTGAAACAGATGGAGTATATATCCATATGTATAAAAAAACTATGAATTTGGAACGGATTGGAGATAATACAAAATAACCTAAGTACGTCCCTCGGTGTTCACAAATGCGTGGCCTACCATATGAAAAAATTGATCTTATTAGACTGACTCCAACAATAAAGAGGCAGTTTTGAGAGGCAAACTGAGATTGCCTCGCGTGTACAGTGATGCAACATGTATGTATTTAACGAAGCCTCCAACAGCCATGGCATTTCCCGCTCTCCCAACAATACTGGTTTCATTTCCCGCCAGCTCCCGGACCTGAAGAGGCGGTCTGGCGATTCGGCGGCTCGCGACCTGGCGATTTCGATCGGCAGCTCGGCGGCTTGGCGCTCCCTGTTCGCGGGCTGCGCTGTTGACGCTGTTGCTGTCTGCGTTGTTGCTGTTGCCGGCGGTGAGGGCTCATGGTGATGGCCGAACCGTAGATCTCGTGCTCCTTCCTGACGCCAAGTAACACTTGTTTTTAGGATCCGGTCTAAGGTAGTGAAGGCAGGTTCTTTTCTTGAGCGAGTAGAAAAAAGTCCTGACTGCAACTTCTCCTTTGTTCATGTATAGCTGCAGGCAACGCTCTATCGAATTCTCTACAGATGTAAAGTTGAGTTCATTGGCCAAAGTGTAAAATTGTGATTGTAGAGGGATGCCATTTGGTAGCTAGAAAACATACAAGTTCTATGTCTTCACGAGAAACCTTCTTATTGTCATTACTAGCTACTGTCAGGGAACCGGAATCTCCTGCAGGAGCATCAGCAGCCATTGGATTTGGTTGCTGACTCTGCATTTCATTAGTATCTTGTTTTGATGACTACAACTCTGTCGTGCTCTGAATATCCTGTAGAATAGAGTCTTTGGCATTAAAGAATGAACCATTCAAACGAAATGACAACAATCCCTGTGATTGATGCCACAATTTCTAAATACATAGCATCAGTGCAATACTATTCTCTTTAGATTTAAGTGCAAATTATGTGTACATGGTCCTGTTTAGGTCTGCCTACCCACAGAAATATCCAATTACCAAAAAACTTAAAGAAAAATAACTGTTTAGCAAAGAGGGGAAAAAGTATGCTGAAGATTAATTTTCCTCATTTGTATAATGTTTGTCATTGGATATGTGGCTGTGATTTTAGGGATGGCGATGAGGTATATCAAGCTTTCAAACTGTGGAACGACTGCCAGCCAGGGGAGAGATGTTGATGATGTTGAGATAGCTGCAACAGTTTTGGTTGCTGGGACAAAACGTCGATGGGGAGGTTCAACACCGGGTCACAAGACATACAAGCGCGACCGTGAAGGTGCTAACAAAATATTGAATGCTCAATATTTTGTTGAACGTCCAATTTACAACCCAGAACATTTCCGCAGGAGGTGTGTACACGAGCTGAAACATAATTTTTAATGTATTGTCATCCAAATATGCAGTAAATAATACAAACTGTGTGGTAGGTTTCGAATGCGGGAGAGTCTGTTTCTTTGGATTGTCGATGAGGTTACTAAAGCGGACTTCTACTTCAAACAAAAACGAAATTGTGCCGGTCAACTAGGATTTTCCCCCATCCACAAATGCACGGTTGCAATTAAAATGCTAGCTTATGGTAGCATTGCTGATTCATTGGATGCTGATCTTCAGATGGGTGAGAGCACTGTATTGGATACATTGAAGCGTTTTGTCAGAACAATAGTAAATGTTTTTGGGGAAGAATGGATCAGGCCTCCTTCAGAACTGGAGTTACAGCATATACTAAAGGTTAATGAGGCAAGAGGGTTTCCTGGAATGATTGGCAGCATAGATTGTATGCATTGGGAGTGGTCTAGTTGCCCCACTTCTTTGCACGGGATGTACAAGGGCCACAAGGGAAGCCAACTATGATTCTAGAGGCAGTGGTGACTGAGGACCTCAGGTTTTGGCATGCATACTTTGGATTACCTGGATCCCATAATGATATTAATGTGCTGCAGCGATCACCGGTCTTTGATGATTTAGCTAATGGCAGAGCACGTCCGGTTGAGTTCAATGCGAATGGCAACACTTACAACATAGGTTATTACCTAGCTGATGGGATATATCCAGATTGGGCTACCTTAATCAAAACAATTAGTGCACCCATAAGTAACAAGCACAAGGTGTATGCAGAGCGGCAGGAGGCATGTAGGAAGGATGTGGAGCGTGGTTTCGGTGTTCTTCAGGCTAGATGGAAGATTTTGCACTCCCCTGCTAGGTTGTGGCACCAAGAAGATCTAAATTATATTATGAGGGCTTGCATCATCTTACATAACATGATCATCATGGATGAGAAAGGTATGGATCTTCCTACGATTCATTCATCAGAGTGGCCTGGTCGGGAGAACCCTCCTATCAGTAATATTGCTGATCTTATAGATGCTCAAACTTATATCCGGAACAAAGAAACTTGCCACCATATTCGTACTGACCTTGTCGACCATATATGGGGATTGTACGGTTCAGGCACTGGCCCTTTTGCTCGAAAGGGAAGCATATGAATGTTCAAGCAGATCAGCTACCTTTTGAAGTCAAGCTTTTGAATGGTATGAATGTCAGGTGGAGACAACAATGTATGTAATGAATTAGCATGTGTCCCAGAACTTGCCACCTTTTGAAGTCAAGCTTTTGAATGGTCTGAATGCCAGGTAGAGATAGTAATGTATGTAATAAAGTAGCATGTGTCAATAGTTGTTAGTCAAATATGTAATTATGTAGCACATGTCAGGAAGTATAAGTATCTAATTTGGTTCCACATCTCATCCTGCTCCAATACATACATAAAACTGATGTTGCGAAACAATCATTATTACAACAGAACTGAAATGCAGCTTTTCAAATGACATACAAAGTTGAGTTCATACATAGACTCTCAAACATACAAAGACTCTGAAACATACATAATCTCGAACTGAAATGTAGTTGCTCAAATGATACAGTTGGCATACAAAGCACACACACAGTAATTCAACTCATGCATCTTTCGGGTCCGAGCTAGCAAATCCACGACGTTCCATGATCTGGCGTTGCATGCCAATGTAATAATTCTTTAGATGCGGAGCAACCTTGTCAATGTCTACTGCCATGATTGCAGCTTCAGCTGTCAATAGCCGAGACTCGGCTTGCTTTGCTACATTATCAGCCTCTTGTTTTCTGAGAATTAAATTCTCCTCACGCTGCTGCTTCTTGAGATCTAGATATTCCCTTTGAAGGCTGAGTTTCTCATCTTTCCTAGTAAGGATCTGAACCATTTGTTCATCTTCTTTCTGTTGGCACTTCTCCCTGTTGTCGTGAATGCGTTGAAGAACATCAACTGCTGTGCTAGATGAGGAAGAATCTGCGACTCTCTTTCTTTTAGCACCATCTCTTCCTTCTGGTCTACCAGGCATGCTATTCTCATTACCTGCATGTAACACCCTAAAATTCCATCACAAATAAATCATAGCAACTTGGTTTAATTTATTTTTCTAAGGACTTAATTAAATTTTTAATTTAATTTGAGCCTAAAAATATTTAAACATCATTTAAATAATTTTGGAGCAACAAGTGCATGTGCATCATATTTGATTTGCATGTCTTTTGTTTGATTTGTGTGTGATTTCCAAAACCATGATAAAGTCTGGAACCGCTCCCTCCACTCTCTCTCCATCTCTCTTTCTCTCCCGCGGCCCATCTCCCTCTCTCTCTTTCTGTTCGGCCCAGCACCGCGCGCGCGGCCCAGCTCCCCTGCCGGCCCACTCGCTCTCTCCCTCCCTTTCTTTTCCCCTGCTCCGCCGGCCTGCTTGCCGCTTTCGGCCCAGCAGCGGCCCAAACTTCTTCCTCTCCCTCTCTCGCGTCACTGGCAGGCGGGCCCCGCTCGTCAGCCCCTCGTTCTTCCCCTTCCTCCGACACCCCTCCCCTGCTCCGCCGCCGACCGAGCCGCTCGGCCTCCCCCGCGTCGCTCCCTCTCCCGCGTCCCTTCCCCTCCTATCTCCACTGAGCCGCAGCACCGGCCGCGCCACTCCAATCACTCCCTCTCCCACTCGAAACGCCCGCACCACCAAGCCCTCCCACCGCCGCTCGGCATTGATGGCCGGCCCATCCTTTCCCCTCGGCACCGACCCTCCCCACTCCCCTCTCTGCCCTATAAAGAGCACAACCGAGCCCCCAGGAACCCCCTTCGGCCACTCGCACACCACACTCCCCTCGGAGAAGCTCCAATTCATGCCGCCGCCGCCTGAGCGCCGCCGCGTCGTCGATCCGCCGCTCCAGGACCGCTCCGCCCTCTTCTTCCACTCAAGGACCTTCGCACCGTGGTAACGATGCTCTCCATCCCCTTCTAGCCCTCTGTCTCGCTCTGTAAGTACCCTGACGGCCCTCACCGGCGCTTCACCGCCGCCGTCCATCGTTAAGCACCGCCACCGTAGCGAATTGGAGGACTAGAACCCCCTGATCACGCTCCCCAACTTCCCAGCAACACCCATAACCTACCCGCGGTCGAAATCGTGGCCGGAACTTCGAGTTCGGGGAAATCCCGGTGAGTTCGCCGCCGCCCGCCTCTATTCACCGTCGATCGCCGGCTTCGCCGCGCAATCCTCGACTAGATCACCCCCATCGTGTTCGCCAGCTCACCCCGGTCCTCTAGCACCAATTCGCGCTCCAAACCGAGCCCGGCAGCTCGAGTTCGAGCATCGCCGGCGAGTTTCCCGGCCCGGCGCCGCCGCCCGCCGGCGTTCCCGCCGCCGCCCGTATCGCCCTTTCTTTTCAGCCGTCCGATCTTGATCCAACGGCCCACATCAAATCTGACCGAAGTCAATCGGCCGAATCACGGTCAGCGCCGGACATTTTGCAAAAGAGACCCTGCCTTTCTCTGAAATCAACCCGCCGTCCTGTCTAGTTCAAAAATAATTAGATTTAGGTCCTGATTCTTACAGAAAGCACCCTAAGCTTCTCTGTTTTTGTATCCCGAAGCCCAGCCGCTGTCTTTTACGCGTTAGCCCTCGGGTTTAATGCGTATTTATGTTTTAGCCCCTGGTTTTCTTCAGTTTAGCCCCTGTAAACTTAGTTTCTTTGCCAACAAATCCCTAAAATTTGTTTTGGCCATATCTTTTCCGTTTTAGCTCCATTTTTAGCGTTCTTGGTGTCCAAGCGTTCGTCTTTTCGAGCTTTTTAGTTTTAGATGCTTGTTTTAGTATGTTAAGAATGTTTGATGTACTGTTTTCTTATTGTTTTATTGTGTTGATCGTAGACCTCGTGCCAGTTGCAACCGAGTCGCCCGTCGACGCGGATCCAGAAGCACTCTACGAAGAGGAGGAAGATTTCTTTGTAGAACAAGGCAAGTGGCCCTCCCCGCATTATTCTTTTTGTCCTATATAACTGCATGTCAAACTAAAATTTACTATTATTGCATTAATATGATGGGAATACCTTTTTAAGGATTTATCTAGTCTTTTACCATGCTCCCTTGTACAACCCCTGTTTTAAATAAGATTTTTGGGTTAGTTCACGCTTAGTGTTGCAATACCCTGGGAATGGTTAAATTGGACCTTTATAAAAATTATTTGATCATGATAACTTCGATAATAAATGTTGGTTAATACAAGAGAACAATTATTTAATCGGAACATGGAGAACCACCCAAGAAAACAGTGCAACCATGGTGTCAAAATAGGCTCTGACCTTAGCCAATTAATTAGATGTGCGATTGTACTGATGGCCTTATCCGAAAGGAGCAGAGGGGGTCTGGGGTTGCAGGGGTACAGCTCGGTCCTCTTGGGGTAGCAGCCTTTGCTAAGGTGCTGACCATTAGGGAGGGTTGTGGTCCGCCCTAGCTGTAACTCTTGCGGGTTGTTGGACTTATGCATACCTTTGTAAAGTCTTCGAAGTGGACCCCTAGCCACTCACCTCGGAAGTGTTTAAGGGCCTTGCAAACCCGGGCAACATGGGGAACACGAGCTATGGTGAAAGTGTACAACCTCTGCAGAGTGTAAAACTGATATATCAGCCGTGCTCACGGTCAAGAGCGGCTTGGACCCTCACATGATAATTAAACTTCAAGATGGAATATAAATCGTGGTTTTACTCGTGGTTTTTGGAATAAAATGTTCTTTTAAATGCTTAAGTGGGTTGGTATAAACTTACATCTAGTAAATAGGAAATTGCTAATAAAACTTGATCAACTCTAAAATGCTCACTGTTGTGAACCTTAGCCTATCCTTGTGGCCTTGCATTTTCACCCCGCTTGCTGAGTACCTAGTTAGGTGTACTCACACTTGCCATTGCTGAATCAGAAGAAGGAAATGGAGAAGAATACTACAGCGACTACGATGAGTTCTGAGGCTTGCGTTTCCCCCAGTCAAGATGCCTGTGGAAGATGGAAGCTGAAGACGCTTCGTTTAGCTATCGCTTGTTCTGCGATAAAGACCTTCGTGTCTCCCGAGAGTGTAATATGAATATTATAATAAATCTCTTGTAATTTAGAACACTGTGTTTCGATATTACACTCTTTTGTCTATCATATGTGTGTAAACATGATCCTGGCGCACATATGAAACGCACTTGGTTTTCCTTTGAAAACCAGGTGTGACAGCAGTGGTATCAGAGCAGTGTTGACTGTAGGACGCAGCCTTAAGTTAGAACTGGTCGGAAATTAAGGACTCAACATCTAGAAAGCCATGTCATCTTTCAAAATTCCCCTATTTTCGCATAAAAATCTAATTTTATTTCTTTTTGTTAAAAGATCTCATCATTTTGATTTATTCTATACTGAGTCAGTTTTCTTTTCCTTGTCAGATGGTTCGTGAGTTTCAGACCACTCGTGCTGTCACTGGAGGTTCACGCCCTGCTGGACCGTCAGTTCCCCAGCACCCCGTGGAGGCACCCGCTGAGGAGGTCCCGGTTCAGGTACTTCCTGAGGCACAGGCAGAGGCACAGGAGGAGGAGCCATCTCAGCTCTTCGACGGCACTGTGCTCGAGGTGGATGCCGACGGGGACATGGTGATTCCACCAGCTGCTCCTGCTGCCAGCGACGCTGCACCAGACGCTGCTGGAGGTGACCCGGACGACTCTGGGGACGACAGCGACGAGGAGGAGCCCAGTGACGGGGATGACCCCGACATGGAGGTGGACGACCAGGAGAACGACAACAACAACGACGAAGAAGATCCAGAGGAGCCCCGCCAGCGTGGTCCGGAGTACCACCTTCACGCTTCGCTGGGTGGTACCGGGCAGTTCTGCAGACTGCTAGAGGAGCTACTGGGGTTTTTAGAGTTCACTCTAAAGCCTCAGTACGTGGTCGAGCACTTCGAGGAGCCCAGCCTGGAGGACTACTACACAGCTCAGGTACACATCTGGGTACTTCAGCAGAGGCTGCCGGATGGAGGATCCGTTCGACGCACTACAGCTGTGTTCCCTTCTCCACCGAGGACGCCGCCATCAACGACGCCGCCAGGAGAGCACTTTACTCCTACAACTACCGTTTCCGCGACCAGCTGTACTACTCCGACTTCCGCCACGTACCCAGCCGACCGGTTGGCTCTGAGGACACGGTGGTACCCGCTTCTCAGACCGGAGACGACCGAGTGGACGTTCTTGCTCGAGTCACTGCTGCGCTCAACACCGACTTGGAGAGAGCAACCTCCGAGATCGAGGGACTGCACGCGAAGCTCCAGGACGCTCAGGCCAAGATCGCACAGCTCGAGGCTCAGCTTGCAGGACAGGCACCTCCTGAGGAGATGGTACAGCACTGCACCACGTCTTCCCCTCCGCGCAAGAAGCTTCGCTACGGCACCCCAGGAGCTACCACTAGTCTTGGCTAGGAGTTTTAGATGTCTACCCTTTTTCTTTTTGTTAATAATTCCGTTCCTGCGAGGACGATGCGATGTAGTGGTTGATGGTTGAAAACATGCTTGAGTTGGATCTTTGTGATGGATGGATGCTTTTGTGGAGTGATGGCCACAACTGCATTAATAAAATAATTAGTTTAATTAATTAATCTTAGCCCCCTTATGCTTTTACTTTACTCATCTTTATCTGTTCAGTTCTTACCTGAAACACTTTTCCCTAACACTCAGATGGTAAACACCAGGTCAGGAGGAGGACAAGACATTCCACCTGTGATACGCGCTCATATTGCAAGTCAGAGGAATCAAGCACCACCTCCCCCACCAAACCCACCAATGGATCCAGCTATGCAACAGTTTCTAGCTGCCCAAACTCAGCTGCTACAGACTCTCGCCGCAACAGTGCAAAACCTGCAAGCACAACAAAACCAGCCACCACAACCAGCACCAGCACCACCACCGCCCAGAGACAAGCATAAGGAATTCATGAGCCACCGTCCGCCCACTTACTCTCACTCATCAGATCCATTGGATGCTAATGACTGGCTAAAGGTTGTCACCAGAAAACTAGAAATGACACAGTGCACCGATCGTGAGATGGTGCTATATGCTGCAGGCAGACTTGAAGGGCCAGCGGCTGACTGGTGGGACGCATACACTGCTGCACATGCCGCACCACAGAACATCACCTGGCAGGAGTTCAGGGATAGCTTCAGAGCTTACCACATTCCCTCTGGAGTTATGAAGTTAAAGCAGAAGGAGTTCCTCGCACTGAAGCAAGGCAACATGTCAGTCAGCGAGTACCTGGACAAATTCACCCAGTTATCTCGCTATGCACCCGAGGAGGTCAACACTGATGCCAAGAGACAGGAACGATTTCTGGATGGTCTTATAGGGCCGCTCAATTATCAGTTGCAGAGTCACATCTTCCCAGATTTCCAGACCCTTTTGAATAAAGCTATTGGCCTGGAAAGCAAGCGCAAGGAAATTGGTGAACACAAACGGAAGTTCCAGGGACAGTCTAGCAGTAACACTCGCCCCCGCTACAATTCCTCTCAGGGTTCTTACTTCCGCTCTGGTGGACAGAATGGAGGTTATCCACAGAACATGCAGTTGCAACGTTCATTTCAGCAGTCACAGCGCTTCAATCAGCAATCACCCCATACTTCGAACCCTCAGCAGAATCGGTCGAACAACAATTCAGCCACTCCCCGCCCAAACAATGCCACAGGCGCTCCTGTGAGAAACAATGCTCCAGTACAGCCAAATGGATGTTTCAAAGGTGGAGAATTGGGACACTATGCTAACAGTTGTCCTCAGCGTGGAATGCATACTCCCCAGAGAGGCAACGAACAGAGGACTGAGAAACCAACGTCACAAGCGCGTCCAGGAAGCTCAAGTGCACAAGGCAACAAGGCTCAGCGGAATTTTGTTCGTGGAAGGATGAACCATGTGACCGCCGAACAAGCCCAGGAAGCCCCAGGAGTTGTACTTGGTACGTTCCTTGTCAATTCCATACCTGCAACAATTTTATTCGATTCTAGAGCAACGCATTCATTTATTACTGAACAATTTGTGGCAAAACATGGCATGGCCATGAGGGCTATGAAAAAGCAATTATTAGTTAGTACTCCCGGCGGAGAAATGCAAGCCAGTTTATTATGCCCACAGGTGACCCTTAACATCATGGGAGTAGATTTCCCAGCTGATCTGGTAGTTCTAAAATCTTGGGGAATAGATATAATTCTGGGAATGGATTGGTTACACCATTGGGATGGATCTATTCAGTGCCGAAAGAAGTCAGTACTCTTAACCAGCCCTAATGGAGACAGAATTGAGTATGTGGCAACTCCCTCATCGACAGAAGGCGGAACAGTAAATTCTATGGAAGGCAAGACTCTGGAAGATATCAAAATAGTGAACGAATATCCGGATGTATTTCCAGATGATTTACCAGGTATGCCACCTGACCGAGATATTGAATTCAGCATTGAACTTTTACCTGGTACTGCTCCCATATCTAAGAGGCCATATAGAATGGATGTCAAAGACTTGGCAGAACTTAAGAAACAAATAGAAGAATTGTTAAGTAAAGGGTTTATCCTTCCTAGTTCATCACCATGGGGAGCCCCCACTCTCTTCGTAGACAAGAAAGATGGCTCTAGAAGGATGTGTGTAGACTATCGATCTCTTAATGAGGTCACCATCAAAAACAAATATCCCTTGCCTAGGATCGAGGATCTGTTTGATCAGATGAGAGGTGCAAAAGTGTTTTCTAAGATAGATCTGCGATCGGGATATCACCAATTGAGAATTCGCCCAGAGGACATTCCCAAGACAGCTTTCACGTCCAGATATGGGTTGTATGAGTTTACTGTCATGTCATTCGGATTGACAAATGCCCCGGCATACTTCATGTATTTGATGAACAAGGTGTTCATGGATTATTTGGACAAGTTTGTAGTAGTGTTCATTGACGACATTCTGATATTCTCTCAGAATGAGGAAGAACACGAGGAGCATTTAAGACTTGTATTACAGAGACTTCGAAAACATCAGTTGTATGCTAAGTTCAGCAAGTGTGACTTTTGGTTAAAGGAAGTTTCATTTCTTGGCCATGGTGTCACCGACGGAGGAATAGCAGTGGATCCGAGTAAAGTTCAGGATGTGTTAAACTAGAACCCTCCGAAGAATGTGTCTGAGATCAGGAGTTTCCTCGGATTGGCAGGTTACTACCGCAGGTTTATTGAAGGCTTCTCGAAGATCGTGAAACCGCTTACAACCTTACTAGAGAAAGGAAAAGAATTCAAATGGAATGATAAATGCCAAGCTAGTTTCGAAGAATTGAAGAAAAGATTGACTACTGCCCCTGTGCTGATAATGCCAGACATTCACAAAGGGTTCGACGTATATTGTGATGCTTCGCGTCAAGGCCTTGGATGTGTTTTAATGCAAGAAGGAAAAGTAGTGGCTTATGCTTCCAGACAACTGAGGAAACATGAACAAAATTATCCAACACATGATCTAGAATTGGCCGCCGTTGTACACGCGCTGAAAATCTGGAGACATTACATGATTGGTAACAAGTGTCAGATCTTTACCGACCATAAGAGCTTGAAGTATATCTTCACTCAGAAGGATATCAATCTTAGACAACGCAGATGGCTGGAATTAATCAAGGATTACGATTTGGAGATTCAGTATCACCCCGGTAAAGCTAATGTTGTGGCCGATGCTTTGAGTCGGAAGAGTCAGGCAAACATGCTTATAGCTCAGTTGAAACCGCAAGAGTTATGTTGGGAAATGGCACGGCTCAACTTAGGAATCGTAGCCCAGAGTGAATCTATGACCTTGGAGGTCGAGTCAACACTTGAACAGGAAATCAGAAAAGGGCAGTTGACAGATGAAAAGATCAAAGAATACGAAAAACTGATTGATTCAGGAAAAGTTCCCGATTTTAAGAAAGATGATCAGGGAACCATATGGTTCAGAAACAGGATATGTGTGCCAGAAGACGATCGCCTACGTGAGGCTATACTGAAAGAAGCTCATGATTCGGCATACTCTATTCACCCTGGTAGCACCAAGATGTACCAAGATCTAAAACAGAAATACTGGTG
This sequence comes from Echinochloa phyllopogon, assembly GCA_033239725.1. Lineage (NCBI taxonomy): Eukaryota > Viridiplantae > Streptophyta > Magnoliopsida > Poales > Poaceae > Echinochloa > Echinochloa phyllopogon. The sequence goes on along the minus strand of BTCW01000008.1, from coordinate 30,975,886 downwards.
GTACGGAATGAAAAGAGATGTCGCAGCTCATGTCGCCTTGTGTGACATATGTCAAAGGGTAAAAGCAGAACATCAGAGACCAGCCGGTTTGCTGCAACCACTGAAGGTACCTGAGTGGAAATGGGAAGAAATTGGTATGGATTTCATAGTAGGTTTACCTCGTACACGCGATGGTTATGATTCCATATGGGTTACCGTGGACAGGTTAACCAAAGTTGCTCATTTTATACCAGTTAAAACCACTTACTCAGGAGCCAGGCTAGCAGAGTTGTACATGTCACGAATTGTGTGTTTGCATGGAGTTCCTAAAAAGATAGTGTCAGATCGAGGCACTCAGTTTACATCACGTTTTTGGAAGAAGCTACATGAGTCAATGGATACGAAATTGAATTTCAGCTCAGCATACCACCCACAGACTGATGGTCAAACTGAAAGGACAAATCAGATATTGGAAGATATGTTAAGGGCTTGTGGTTTAAAGCATGGAGGTAGTTGGGACAAAAGTTTACCATATGCGGAGTTTGCTTACAACAACAGTTATCAATCTAGTCTCAAGATGGCACCGTTTGAAGCCTTGTACGGAAGAAAATGCAGAACACCCTTGTACTGGAATCAAACGGGTGAAAGTCAACTCTTCGGACCAGAAATTATAAAGGAAGCGGAAAGACAAGTCGAGATAATTCGGGAGAATCTTAAAACCGCACAGTCACGCCAAAAGAGTTACGCTGACCCTAAGAGAAGAGAAGTGGTATTCGAGGAAGGAGATTATGCCTATCTCAGAGTATCACCTATTAGAGGATTGCGAAGATTTAATGTTAGAGGGAAGTTATCACCTCGTTTTATCGGACCTTTTAAAATATTGGAAAGAAAAGGAGAAGTGGTATATAGGTTGGAATTACCGGCTCGATTATCAGGAGTTCATGATGTGTTCCATGTATCACAGCTGAAGAAGTGCTCAAATGAGATTAGAGTGGAGCACTTACCACTGGAGGATTTAGAAGTAAAAGATGACTTGACTTATAAGGAGTATCCTATCAAAATCTTAGACAAGTCACAGAGGGTCACACGAAGCAAGATAATAAAAATGTGCAAAGTTCAATGGAGCAATCACTCAGAAAATGAGGCCACTTGGGAAAGAGAAGAAGAACTTATGGAAGAGTTCCCTCAGCTGTTCTCCGAATCTTCGTGAATCTCGGGACGAGATTCTCTTTAAGGGGGGTAGGATTTGTAACACCCTAAAATTCCATCACAAATAAATCATAGCAACTTGGTTTAATTTATTTTTCTAAGGACTTGATTAAATTTTTAATTTAATTTGAGCCTAAAAATATTTAAACATCATTTAAATAATTTTGGAGCAACAAGTGCATGTGCATCATATTTGATTTGCATGTCTTTTGTTTGATTTGTGTGTGATTTCCAAAACCATGATAAAGTCTGGAACCGCTCCCTCCACTCTCTCTCCATCTCTCTTTCTCTCCCGCGGCCCATCTCCCTCTCTCCCTTTCTGTTCGGCCCAGCACCGCGCGCGCGGCCCAGCTCCCCTGCCGGCCCACTCGCTCTCTCCCTCCCTTCCATTTCCCCTGCTCCGCCGGCCTGCTCGCCGCTTTCGGCCCAGCAGCGGCCCAAACTTCTTCCTCTCCCTCTCTCGCGTCACTGGCAGGCGGGCCCCGCTCGTCAGCCCCTCCTTCTTCCCCTTCCTCCGACGCCCCTCCCCTGCTCCGCCGCCAACCGAGCCGCTCGGCCTCCCCCGCGTCGCTCCCTCTCCCGCGTCCCTTCCCCTCCTATCTCCACTGAGCCGCAGCACCGGCCGCGCCACTCCAATCACTCCCTCTCCCACTCGAAACGCCCGCACCACCAAGCCCTCCCACCGCCGCTCGCCATTGATGGCCGGCCCATCCGTTCCCCTCGGCACCGACCCTCCCCACTCCCCTCTCTGCCCTATAAAGAGCACGACCGAGCCCCCAGGAACCCCCTTCGGCCACTCGCACACCACACTCCCCTCGGAGAAGCTCCAATTCACGCCGCCGCCGCCGCCGCCCGAGCGCCGCCGCGTCGTCGATCCGCCGCTCCAGGACCGCTCCGCCCTCTTCTTCCACTCCAGGACCTTCGCACCGTGGTAACGATGCTCTCCATCCCCTTCTAGCCCTCTGTCTCGCTCTGTAAGTACCCTGACGGCCCTCACCGGCGCTTCACCGCCGCCGTCCGTCGTTAAGCACCGCCACCGTAGCGAATTGGAGGACTAGAACCCCCTGATCACGCTCCCCAACTTCCCAGCAACACCCATAACCTACCCGCGGTCGAAATCGTGGCCGGAACTTCGAGTTCGGGGAAATCCCGGTGAGTTCGCCGCCGCCCGCCTCTATTCACCGTCGATCGCCGGCTTCGCCGCGCAATCCTCGACTAGATCACCCCCATCGTGTTCGCCAGCTCACCCCGGTCCTCTAGCACCAATTCGCGCTCCAAACCGAGCCCGACAGCTCGAGTTCGAGCATCGCCGGCGAGTTTCCCGGCCCGGCGCCGCCGCCTGCCGGCGTTCCCGCCGCCGCCCGTATCGCCCTTTCTTTTCAGCCGTCCGATCTTGATCCAACGGCCCACATCAAATCTGACCGAAGTCAATCGGCCGAATCACGGTCAGCGCCGGACATTTTGCAAAAGAGATCCTGCCTTTCTCTGAAATCAACCCGCCGTCCTGTCTAGTTCAAAAATAATTAGATTTAGGTCCTGATTCTTACAGAAAGCACCCTAAGCTTCTCTGTTTTTGTATCCCGAAGCCCAGCCCCTGTCTTTTACGCGTTAGCCCTCGGGTTTAATGCGTATTTATGTTTTAGCCCCTGGTTTTCTTCAGTTTAGCCCCTATAAACTTAGTTTCTTTGCCAACAAATCCCTAAAACTTGTTTTGGCCATATCTTTTTCGTTTTAGCTCCGTTTTTAGCGTTCTTGGTGTCCAAGCGTTCGTCTTTTCGAGCTTTTTAGTTTTAGATGCTTGTTTTAGTATGTTAAGAATGTTTGATGTACTGTTTTCTTATTGTTTTATTGTGTTGATCGTAGACCTCGTGCCAGTTGCAACCGAGTCGCCCGTCGACGCGGATCCAGAACCACTCTACGGAGAGGAGGAAGATTTCTTTGTAGAACAAGGCAAGTGGCCCTCCCCGCATTATTCTTTTTGTCCTATATAACTGCATGTCAAACTAAAATTTACTATTATTGCATTAATATGATGGGAATACCTTTTTAAGGATTTATCTAGTCTTTTACCATGCTCCCTTGTACAACCCCTGTTTTAAATAAGATTTTTGGGTTAGTTCACGCTTAGTGTTGCAATACCCTGGGAATGGTTAAATTGGACCTTTATAAAAATTATTTGATCATGATAACTTTGATAATAAATGTTGGTTAATACAAGAGAACAATTATTTAATCGAAACATGGAGAACCACCCAAGAAAACAGTGCAACCATGGTGTCAAAATGGGCTCTGACCTTAGCCAATTAATTAGATGTGCGATTGTACTGATGGCCTTATCCGAAAGGAGCAGAGGGGGTCTGGGGTTGCAGGGGTACAGCTCGGTCCTCTTGGGGTAGCAGCCTTTGCTAAGGTGCTGACCATTAGGGAGGGTTGTGGTCCGCCCTAGCTGTAACTCTTGCGGGTTGTTGGACTTTTGCATACCTTTGTAAAGGCTTCGAAGTGGACCCCTAGCCACTCACCTCGGAAGTGTTTAAGGGCCTTGCAAACCCGGGCAACATGGGGAACACGAGCTATGGTGAAAGTGTACAACCTCTGCAGAGTGTAAAACTGATATATCAGCCGTGCTCACGGTCAAGAGCGGCTTGGACCGTCACATGATAATTAAACTTCAAGATGGAATATAAATCGTGGTTTTACTCGTGGTTTTTGGAATAAAATGTTCTTTTAAATGCTTAAGTGGGTTGGTATAAACTTACATCTAGTAAATAGAAAATTGCTAATAAAACTTGATCAACTCTAAAAAGCTCATTGCTGTGAACCTTAGCCTATCCTTGTGGCCTTGCATTTTCACCCCGCTTGCTGAGTACCTAGTTAGGTGTACTCACACTTGCCATTGCTGAATCAGAAGAAGGAAATGGAGAAGAATACTACAGCGACTACGATGAGTTCTGAGGCTTGCGTTTCCCCCAGTCAAGATGCCTGTGGAAGATGGAAGCTGAAGACGCTTCGTTTAGCTATCGCTTGTTCTGCGATAAAGACCTTCGTGTCTCCCGAGAGTGTAATATGAATATTATAATAAATCTCTTGTAATTTAGAACACTGTGTTTCGATATTACACTCTTTTGTCTATCATATGTGTGTAAACATGATCCTGGCGCACATATGAAACGCACTTGGTTTTCCTTTGAAAACCGGGTGTGACACTGCAGCAGGACCTGAGTTTCCTTGTGAAGAACCTACCCCCCTGTCCCTGCAGAGTTGCTGTTGAGCTCCAAAACCTTGTCATTCCATTTTGATCCGTTTCGGAGGATTTTCCAGCAGTGCATGAATTGGAAAGGTTCCACAGCCTCGTACATACGGACTGCATCATCAATCTGCAAAATTAAGACCTCTTGTCAATGGCATGTGATTGAATTTAGTTCAGTTTAAATTAGCTCAGTTTACGCTAGCAATGACCTCTGTTTACCTCAGTTTAGCTCAATTTAGACCAACACTAAGCTTAATTTTGGAAAATGACTTATAAAGAATACACTTTAGATCAGTTTAAAGTACAAGAGCATACCCTGTCTTGTTCATTCTTCCCACTCTCATTAAGACGATCAACGGTAGACTTAAACCCACAGAACTTGTTCACCGATCTTTGAATGGTGCCCCACCTATACTGGATAGCTAGTTGGCTGCGGTTACTTCCATCCGGCTTAAAAGTATTATAATAATCATGCAACCGTTTGTAATAACCTCCATTGAGTCTGATTGACACCTGCATATGATCCAAAAAGATAGTTTATACCTATATACTAACTTCCTCTTAAACGACATAGCGGTGCTCCTGCTATGTTTTCAAAAGAAATACCTATATAATAACAAGGCTAAGGAATTGTTGCTTGACTAACCTGTTATTGCATCCTTGCTTACATTGAGGAAGGCGGAACAAAGAACTCCATCTTCTTCTTTTGTGAAACCACCACCCCTCCGTGACACCTTCTTCTCCTTGCCTTTCCGTGCTGTAGGAGGTGCCACAATCTCCACATCTTCGCCATAAACTTGCGCACCCATGACATAATTCACCTATCCAATAACCACTAATGCTTATTGGGTGTCCACAGCCTTTCCCTCAGAAATAACAGTTTCTTTAGTAATAATGAAAAGTGCAGTTATTAGTTCAGTCTGTTATGTCATCCTTGGCAATCAGATAATAATAACTATATTGCTAATAGACTCAGCAACACAAGTTCAGACAATCATTTCCTGAACTTGTTTGGCAAACCAACAGCATAGCAGTACCTTTTTTATCCTTTTGGATAAATTAAGAATTTATGGGAAGCCATTTGATAGTTTATTCATCTGACAGATCAAGCGTGGTCGGTTGATAACCAAAGTATCCAGGGAGAAATTAGCACACATACATCAAGGCAGGCAGATAGCAGCTTACCTGTTCGGACTGTTGGCACTCAAAAAGGTCAATCGAGGGCTGATAGGGCCATTGATCAGGACCATAATGCTCCTGAGAGCCCTGCCCTCCAATACTAGGAGTCTGATTATTATCCATTCTACAATAAAGATAGAATGAGTGAATGACAATATGAATCGTAGACATCAAGAGCTATCCAACCTTGAATACTAATCTAAAAATAATATGTAATGTCTAAGTTGATATAGACAGGATCCACAATTTTGCAATATCTGCATATACGGATGGCATTCTACTTGTTCAAATAAAAACCCAATGAGTGATGAATCGTGTGCACAAGGATCCACAAAAAATACTTCACAAATCCACAGATCTACCTACCCAAAACCTACAGAAGCATGGAATCCACCAAAGATGTCTGAGAACTGCATAGAATCCACCAAGGAAAAGAGAGAGCTGCATGGAATCCACCAAGAGAAAGGGGAATGCGAACTGCCTGCACTCACCGTCGCTGTTGTTTCTTGTGGTTGCGTCGGCGCCGCCGCTGCTCGCCTCGCACGCCGCCGCTGCTCGCCCCGCGCGCCGCCCACCTGGTGCACACGGGGTCCGCCGCCGCTAGCCCAGCGCGCCGCCCGCCGCTCGCCCCACGCGCCGCCCGCCCCACGCGGCCCCCCTGCTCGCCTCCGGCTCCTCTTCCTACCGTCGGTGGTTGGCCTTTCCTCAAATGCGTTTGATGAGAGAGAGCATGTATTTTTGCTTCGTCTCTCTCTTCAAATGCAAAATCCCTCCTCGATATGCCTAATCTGTTGGAAACAATTTCGACATGCACATTATCGATTCAAGAGGCATATTCGGTTTGCCTTTCCTGATGCCAATAATGCTGTTGGAGTCAGCCTTACTTTAGAATAAAGGAAGGATCCAAAGTCGAACAACATGCAGCGAGTGTAGCATCGGGGAACACTTGCCCATAAGAAAAGTTTCGTGCCAACCACGCTTCGTCTGTGCTTCCTAGAATAATCAATAATTCAGCGATCTCCAATCTTCCAGTATAGAACATATATATACTAACTTTATTAAATTCCCCGTCATCATCCTACAGTAAAGTAGGCGGCGGCTTGCAGAATGTTGACGGTTCCTTTGCCTGGGGTGGGAACGTAGTCTCGTCTACAAATTCAGCAATCAGCAGCCACCCATCGATCTCAACCAAATACCATTCACATCGATCATGACATAGCAAAATGTCTCCCCTTTGCAGAACTACTGCTCCCCTCTGTTGTGCTACTAATTCCACTGTGCCTTCGCATCTACAGGATAATTCTAAGGTTTTGTTTGAGAAATGGAGCGTTGACGAGTATTAACGGAGATTGGAAGGGATTGAGTAAGATTTTAACTTGTAGGAAATTGCTCCGTCTAAATCCCTCCAATCCACTCTTTTCCAAACAAAGCCTACAATAATGTAGGTGGCGGCTTGCAGTTATTATCACACGATTGTTGACGCCTCCTTGCTCAGGGTGGGAACCTAGCTTCGTCTACAAATTCAGCAATCAGCCAACAACCCATCGATCTCAACCAAATGCATACTTGCTATTGACATCTATAACAATGGCTATCCCCTTTGCACAGCTACTACTACTACTCCCCTTTGTTGTGCTCCTAATTCCATTATGCCTCTACATCATCTCAAGGAGATCAAAGAATCCTACGACCTGGCCCATTTTTGGCATCCTCCCTTCTATCATCGCCGCCAACCGCCGCCGCCACAGCTTCCATGACTTCATCATCACCTCCGTCCCCGCCGCCACGAACCTCAGCTTCACGACCTCCGGCCCACCGGGATCCAACATGAGGTTGTTCTGGACCTGTGACCCTGACAACATCCGGCACATCTTCACCAAGAACTTCCCAAACTACCCCAAAGGCGCCGACTTCGCCGCGGTGTTCGGCGTTCTCGAGGGCACCATTTTCACCGCCGACGGCGGGCCGTGGCGCCGGCAGCGCACGAGGATCCACCACGTCCACACGAGGCCACGTTTGCTGGCGTCTGTTAGAACGTCGCCGGAGTGACAGCTCCCCTAGCTGCGGGCGAGATCCCGAGGCCAACCCAGACACACACCAACCAAAAACTCACGCGAACAACTTGCACACGATCTCGTTTTGGTGCTACAGACTTGGCAGCGTTTCCATTGCTATTCCTTTGATTATATAGACAATTACAAGGAAGGCAATATGACAGCTAGTTTCCTAAACAACACTAGCAAACTATGGAAAGCTATACTACCATGCTATGGAAAGAAATTCCCTAATGTTAGGAAGGCAAGGATTACAGTCAACATTCTCCTCCTAATCCTTGACGTGACTATCAACATTGATCAGGCCGATCTTTGTGCGCAACTCATGGAACTTGGTCTTACCGAGCGGCTTTGTGAGAATGTCGCTCAGCTGTTCTTCGCTCCTGATGAAATCCACATTGATCAGACCCTCTTCAGCAGACTCCCGGACAAAGTGATACTTCACACGGATGTGTTTACTCTGCCCGTGGAGCACTGGGTTCTTGATTAACTGGATAGCAGACTTGTTGTCTACCAGCAGCATCGGCGCCCTGAGTGCTGCTCCCTGCACTTCTGCCAACACTCGACTGAGCCACAATGCCTGACAAGCTGCATTTGCAGCAGCTATGTATTCTGCCTCACAACTCGACTGAGACACCACGTTCTGCTTCATAGACTGCCAAGTGATTGGACTGTCGCTGAGGAAGAACATCACCCCTGTTGTGCTCTTGCTAGCATCAACATCCCCAGCATAATCGCTGTCACTGAAGCCAACCAACTTGGCCTCCTCCTCCTTCTTCCTGCTGAACCAGACCCCCCCAATTTTGGGTCCCTGCCACATACCGCAGAATGTGCTTCACTGCAGCCAATTGATCTTCCCTTGGATCCTCCAAGAACCGGCTTACATATCTAACAGAGAATGCAAGATCAGGCCGAGTGTTAACCAGATACCTGAGGCTTCCAATGATGCTCCTGTACTCCGTGGCATCCACCTTTGGCAGAGTACTGAGCTTGCTCAGCTTCAGCCGTGCCTCCATGGGCACTTGGCAGGAGTTGCAGCCCGCCATGCCGCTCCTCTCCAGGATCTTCCCGGCATAGGCCCCTTGGCTCATGGAGATCCCCCTTGCGCTCTGCTTCACTTCGATGCCGAGGTAGTAGTGAAGCAGGCCAAGGTCGTTCATCTTGAATGCGCTTGCCATCTCCTTCTTGAACTCCCTGATGTCGCTGGAGTTCGAGCCGGTGATCACGAGGTCATCAACGTAGACCCCGATCACCAGCTGAGCCTTCCCCTTCCACCTTACATAGATGGCCGCTTCTAACGAGCTCCTCTTGAGGCCGAGGGACAACAACGTGCTGTCCAGCTTCGCGTTCCAGGCCCGAGGCGCTTGATGTAGCCCATACAGTGCCTTCCGGAGCTTGAGCACCTTGTGCTTCTTCCCGGAGACGACAAAACCCGCTGGCTGCTCGACGTAGACCTCCTCCTGCAGGTACCCGTTCAAGAACGCCGACTTGACGTCCATGTGGTGCACCTCCCACCCCTCATGAGCAGCGAGGACGATGAGCAGGCGCACCGAGTCGAGCCTGGCCACCGGAGCAAACACTTCGTCGTAGTCGATGCCGTGTCGCTGCGCGTAGCCCTTCACCACGAGCCGCGCCTTGTGCTTGGACACCGCTCCGTGTTCATCCCGCTTCACCTTGAACACCCACTTCACCCCGATTGCCTTGCGACCGGGAGGGAGGTCAGCAAGACACCAGGTGCTGTTCTCCTCGATGGCTTCCATCTCCTCCACCATCGCCTTCCTCCAGCTGGGGCTCTGCTCTGCCTCGGCGAAAGAGGCAGGCTCATCGGCGCTCACTGCATGCAGCTCCTCCGCAATCAGCGAGCGTGTCGCTAGGCCTGGTGGAGAGGCTGGCCCCAGGAGGTCGTTGAGGGTGCGGACTCGGAGTGGCACCTCGTCATCGTGGTCGGCATCGAGATTTTCGTCGTCGATGCCGACCGGCGAGCCAGGCTCTGCAGCCTCGCCAGCCGCGTCAAGGAGCATCAGCTGTTCCTATGGACCCCCTTCTCCAGGAGTCTCCTCCGCGCTGCCTTCCACTGCTGCTCCGTGATTCTCGACGGCATACTCTACGGTGAAAGCATCTTCACCGTCGCTTGTCTCGCCGCCGTCGCCGGCTCCCCAGTCCCACTGGGCTTGCTCGTCAAATACCACGTCGCGCGTCACATGGACACGCTTCGTGGCTGGATCGTACGCGCGATACGCCTTCGATCCCGCTCGTAGCCGATGAAGATCATTTTGCGGCCACGGTCGTCGAGCTTCTTCAGGTGCAGCGTCGTGTCGCGGACGTAGGCGATGCAGCCGAACGTCCTGAGATGATGAACCACCGGCTTCTTCCCGTGCCACGCCTCGAACGGAGTCATCTCGTCCACGCTCTTCGTCGGGCACCGGTTCAGCACATACACGGCGGTGGTCACTGCCTCTCCCCAGAACCATCCAGGGAGCCCCTTCGCCTTGAGCATGCTCCTGGCCATCGCCATGATGGTCCCGTTCCGGCGCTCGACCACGCCGTTCTGCTGCGGACTGTAGGGGGCGGTGTGCTGGCGATGTACCCCCTCAGCCGCGCAGTACTACGCGAACTTGCCCGCGGTGAACTCGCCACCACGGTCAGTCCGGAGCGTCTTGAGCTTGAGGCCGGACTCGCCTTTGACCTGCGCCTGAATTTCTTTGATGGCAGCCGCTGCACGATCCTTAGAAGGAATCGCGGCTACCCACATGAACCTGCTGAGATCATCCACCAACAGCAAGAAGTACCTGTTCCCCCGAGGTGTCGCTGGCTCGATTGGACCGCACAGGTCACCGTGCACAAACTCAAGGCGCTGCCGTGCACGGTACTCTGCTTGTGCCGGGAACGAGGTCCTCCTCTGTTTGCCGGCTTGGCAAGCCTCGCACAGTTGCTCGACTTGTCCGAGCTCCGGCAGGCCCCGCACCATGTCTTCCCGGGCGAGTTTCCTCAGCGCCGCCATGTTGACGTGCCCGAAACGCTCATGCCAGCACCATGTCGCCTCGTGGCCGCGCGCCCGCACCGCCAGGCACACCGGCGGTGCCACCTTGATGTTGAGCAGGTACAGGTGGTTGGCCGCCCGCTTCACCCTTGCCAGCAGCTTGCCGCCTGGTTCGTGGATCTTCAGCAGCCCGTCGCCAATGTCCACCTTGTAGCCGATTTCGTCAAGCTAGCTGATGCTGATGATGTTCGTCGTCAGCCGGGGAATCAAATAGACCCCGGCGAACGACCGAAGCTCGCCGTTCTTGCAGACGTACATCACCGTCCCCCGGCCTTCGATTCGCGCCACCGAGTCGTTGCTGAACTGCACGGTGCCGAGCACCACCGTGTCCAGCTTGGCGAAGGCGGCCCTGGATCCGGACATGTGGTTGGTGGCGCCGGTGTCCAGGACCTAGGTGCCCGAGCCCCGCTCGATCTCCTCTCTGAGGTGAGCGAACAGCTTCTCTTCCCGGATCTCGATCTGGGGGGGCGGATCCTGTCCGCGCCGTGTAACAACCCAAAATTTCGTAGAAAAATGTTGAATGCAAAAATGAGGATTTAAAAATTTTTGGTGAATGGTTGTGCATGCAAACCAACATATAAAGTTGCTCTCTATTTGCTCCCTCTGCTCTTAGGCAAATTTAAATTTAAATAAAAATGATTTGAAGTGCTAAGGACCAAATAGTTGTGATTTGGAGTTATTTTGGTTTTATTGGATTTTTGGTTGTGTTTGAATTCAAATCCTAAATTTGAATTCAAACAAATACTAACTAAACTAATTCAAACCTTTACTAACATTCCTTGGGCCGAATTCCTTCCGAAGTCTATCTTTGCCCCCTGATCTTTTTCCCCAAGCCAGCCGACCGAATCATCCCAGCCGGCCATTCGGCCCAGCTGCGGCCCAGCAACTCACCCGCGCCCCCTCCTTTTCTTCTGTCGTCGACAGGCGGGCCCCGCCTGTCAGCTTTCTCTTCCTCCCCTCTCTTCCCCGCACACGGCGCCCTGCTCTCTGCCACCGCGCCCGTGACCTCGAGCCGGTCCCATTAGCCCCCTTCGTGGCACGTCGCGATGATGACGCGTGTCCGCGGAAGCTCAAGCCCTCCATCTCGCCGTCCGCGCCCGAACCGAACCCTAGCCGCGCCGCCCTACAAGTACCCCCGCCGCGGCAACTCCCTTCTCCAGCCGCCACACCCTTCGGGGTTTTCTTCACCACCAAGTTGAAGCCGAGGGTGAGAGGAGGGAAGAGGAGTCGGAGGAAGGAGGAGGGAAGCCGACGCCCGTGGGGACGCCGGAGAGGAGCTGGACCAGAGCTGTACGTGGGAGCGCAAGGATCACCGACGAACCGCGAGTCGTTCATCTTCTAGCCCCTAGGTGAGCTGCCGCCGTCGACCCCCTTTTCTTTCCCTGTTCCGGCCGAGCGCCGCCGCTCTTGTGCTCGCCGTCGTCCAGCCGTCTCTGGGACCCGACCTTCGTGTCGTAGCCGTGTTCATCTCTTGCAGGACCCCGTCGCGGCGCTAACCACTTTGCAAACCGCCGACGACCGAACCGCAGCCGAGGCCGCCGCGGCCGAGCTCTGCTCGCCACGCGCGCACGCCGAGGCCGTGCCGCGGCCGTGGGCAACCACGCGCCCGCGCACGCGCTCCTAGCCGCGTCCCAGCAGTCGCTGGTGATCGCGCGCGTGCGAGCCAACTCTTCTTTCCGACCGTGCGCTGCTGCGCCGTTGTGCAACGTCGCCGGCCGTCCGCCGTCGTGCATCCTCTCCGCCGCTATGTCGCCGTCGCCGTGGGCCTAGTGTTGGCACTCCTTACGGCCTACAGATAAATCCGCAAGCGGACGGATACCGATGTAGCTTTCACCCGGGGGTATTCCAAGGTATCGATTTCCACGGAGAACGAGAAGTGGACTGATTCTAAACTAAGTTGTCCTAGGTAGATGGAATGGAGTGAATGGTATGGATGAGGTGGATGACAACAACAAAGAGAGAAGAGGAGTGATAGGAGGGTAGAGAGGGTACGAGTCTGGTAGAGGTATTCTACTGATTGATCGAGCAGATCAGAGGATACAGATAGATACTTGCTTCGGGACAAGGGAACCGGTGGACACACAGAAAGGGATGAGAAGGGGTGCCACTATTTCCCAACTGGGGAATCCTACGGACCGGAACTAACGTGATGGGCTACAAAGACCGGAAGGGCTGTCACCACCTTACGGCTACCACCTCCGTTGCGACGGGAATAAACTAAGTTAGTCTCAAGTATAGGCACCACGCCTACACTAGTCAACTAATACTTATCTCCTATAGAAAGATAAGCACCCAAGCTAAGCAACCAGTATACAGTTATACCAATCAACTAAGCATTGAACGAAGAACCAGCAAGCATATAAAACTAAGAACTGAATGCTCAATTAATCAGAGAGAGATACAAGAGTTACCAGACACGACCCGGATGTTACTCGAAGTGAAGCCGCATCCGTAGAGGTACAGCGGGAAGAGGGGCCGACACTTCGGCTCCTCTCCGGGACGCTCACCTCTCCTCTCTCCCTATCTCTACTGATACAAGTGGAGAACTAACAGTGCTTCGCCTGCACTCTACTCTTGTGTTGTGTATCTTGTAGGTGACCAGGGGCCTCAATTTATAGTGGCCAAGGACGGTGGGAGGCAGAGTGGCAGCCAAGGCAGCTGGGAGGCGGTGCCGAGCTGTTCGGGTGAATCTCCTGGTTCGGGCGAACCAAGGAGTTCGGCCGAAGTGCCACGTGCACCGCCTCAACCCTCTATGGCATTGATCTCTCCTCCAGGTCGGTTCTGAGGCGGTGGTGCCAGTTCGGGCGAACTGGGGGGTTCGGCCGAACCCGAGAAGTTCGGCCGAACCGACCTCTGCGCCGCCTTCGTCCCTCCCACGTGTTGGATCACCTCCTGGGTCGGTGGGTAGGTCGGTTCCTCGGTCTGGGCTGAGCTGGAGGCCTTCTGGTGGACTGACGGGCTTCGGTCGAGATGGACTTGGGCCTCTCCCGTCTTCCGGTCCACTGGGTTCATAGACGGAGTTCGGTCGAATCACGGGGTTCGGCCGAACACATCTTTTCTTATGCTTTTTGCCTCAACTCTGGTCATGTGCCTCCTGGAATCGAATAAACACCAAAACTCATGGAAATGGTTAGAAATAAGTCCTATAGCTATGGTGTGTGATTCCATTGTGTTCATTTTATACTTGGTTGGAGGTCAGAAATCGGTCTGTAACGACCGCCAACACCTAGGTGGTCAGGACCCTGCGCGAGGATTGTGCGTAAGCAAGCCGAACCCAAACCTGCACTCCCTGAGCCGCGGCGAAGACCTGAGCCGCTTCGCTGGAGTGTCGCCGCCGCGCTCTGGCCGCGCCGTCGCCACGACGTCGCGTGCTCGTGTGCGGGAGCACTGAGCCACACGGTTGGCCACACCAGCACGCCACACGCACAACCGTAGAGAATCCCGAGTCGGCCGCGCCTGATCCCGTGAACCCGGTGCACCATGAGCCCACCTCTTGGTCTACGGTGGACTAAGTCCTCCGCGCCAGCCCCTTCGACCTCGCGTTCGTGGGCCGAAGGCCTAAGCCTGTTGGGCCGGCCCAAAGCTTTCGGCCCGTTTCCAGCCCAGCCATCTCCTTTCTTTTTTCTTTTAACTGCGCTGACGCTTGGGGCCCACCTGTCATACTCTGGCAGTCACCGACCCCGTTGACCGTTGACCGCTGACTAGTCAACGCTGACGTCAGCAGGGCCCACTGCTGACGTCACCCTAGGCGGACCCCACTGCTGACATCAGCATGACGTCATGATGACGTCAGTAGGCTAATTTTTGTCTGTTTTTCTTTATCGGAAATTATTTAATATTTTCAGAAAATGATTTAAACTTCGAAAATTAATAATAAATCAACCGTAGCTTAGAAAAATATGAAACCAGTTTCTATATTTTTCTAAAAACATGACCTACGCGTTAGTATAGAGTTTGGTGTTCTTTGGGTCTTCTTTCCTCGCTGTTTTGGAGTTTCTTTGCCAGTAGCCGCGTCTTATTTTATTTTCCGCGACTCTAGGAGCTCTGGAGAACCTGGAGGAGCCGGACTACCCCGACAACTGCTTTGAAGAGGAGGAAGAATCCTACCCAGGTTCACGCCCGACCAATCTCTGAAATACCTATTAGACATGCAACTAGTATGCTAGTGCTCTACTTTACTCGCATGATAAACCTGCACTGCCTTTGTTAATATCCTGTTACCTTGCTACCTACTACTCACTTTATGGAATATGCTATGCTATGCATGTGTTGGGATGGTTGTGATTTGATCCTCTTGGCATGAGTTGTGGGTGGTATGGGAGGTGTAGTGCAGCTAGGCGGTGTAAGCGAGTAATAACAACTCGATCGTTTGATCGGGGTGCTTGGGGACTGCACTCGGCAGTCCCTACGGAGTACCTATTGCGGGTACATGGTTCTTGGATATTTGGTTACTAGAGGAGTTTGGGCGGCAATACCTGTTATGGGTGCCGATTGCGGATCGTTGCGGCGGATCGCTTATGACGCTGATACTCGCTTTACCGATAATTAAGGACCGAGTCGAGTTCCACCTTTGGACGTGGGAATACCGTGCTCACCATCTACCCAGAATGGGGAGGGTTCCAGCAAGCCTACTCTAGTACGGCGCCGAGACTGTAGGATATTCGAGCTTGATTTGTGTAAGGGGGACTCGTTACGGCGTACTCTCCCTGATTTACCACAGCCCCCGACTGGCCCCGGTGGGTAGGTTTCACACCCCTGGGGAAGATGTTAGATCAGATGTTTCCCGAGCCCAGGGAGACATGATTGGCATCATTACTGTTTAGGGTCTTTGCTGTGGGCTGTGTCTCAGGTTGGTTGCGGACTAGCATTGCAGCCCGGATGGATTCCTGGAGTGCCACCTCTGCAGAGTGTAAACTATACGTATAGCCGTGTCCATGGTTACGAACGACCCGCTTCTGATAAGTTCCGACTAGCATGGGAATCTGCTTTCTTACCTCATCCTTGATTTGGGTTATGAGAGATTGGTCCAGCGTTGCTGATGAGACAAGGTGGGGAGGGAGCTCACCGAGTCGACTAGTGAGCGAAAGGTGTTGGTGGAAGATGTTTGCGGGAACCTGCTGTGGCAGGACGAGCCCGATGTGAATGTGAGGCTGATGGGTGGATCTGGGGAGTGGATGTGCTTGTGAGGAAAGGAGTTGGTGATGAGATGAATTTGGGTTATTGCTGCTGCTCGCATAGGAAAACCCTGGCTTAAACCTTGATTATTTCTATACCTTAGAATAGGCCACTTTTAAGCTTGCTTCATATTATGGTTGGTGACGTGAACCTATCCCATTTCCTTGGGGACAGACTTTGGGTTCTCAGGTGAAGACCCCGACCACGAGTTCAACCAGGACGGGTGGTACGATTGAAGGGTGCGCGCTATGCTCAAGGATGCCTGCGGGAAGTGGACCCAGAAGATTTAGCTACCGCTTCGTAGCTGTTTCTTATTGTCGATTTAGCCCAGAGGGCTTGTACCAGACCACTATGTTTTATATATGTCATGTATTGGATCTTTTATCGTTGTATGGATGTGATATTCGACTGAGATGAGTTCTGTACGAGATAGCTGCTATTCCTGGGACTATCTCGAGGGTACAGGGAGTCGGATTCTCGTCGTTGAGAATCCGGTTCGTTTCACGCCGCCCCAGATCCGCCATCGCCGAGCACTCGGCCTGCCTCCTGCAGACCCGAATCGACCCCTGAGGGCAGCAACGCCGTTGATGAGGCTTGCAATGTCGATGCGGCGGTGGAGCCTGTCGGCGGTGGAGCAGCGGTGACTGGGGATGAGTTCACGAAGAGGAGGGAGGCCTCTTCTTCTTGCACGACGTGGGCCTGCTCCTTCTTGGGCCGCGACGGGCACTCACGGGCCCAGTGGCCCATCTTGCCACAACGCCTGCATTCGTCGACGGTGGGCTTGTTTGAGCTTGACGGCCTGCCCGAGCCGCCGCGCCCACGGTCGCGGCCCCGGCCGTGCTTTCCGCCGCCCCTGTGCGCGCTGCCACCGCCAGCTTTCGCGCCGCCGCCGGAGTGTTTCTCCGCCTCGCGCTGCTTGCGCCGCACATCCCACTCTTCCTCCGTGAGGTACATCTTGCCCTCATGCTGGATCGTCGGCGGCGCTTCCTCGAGCGCCTCCTCCGCCTCCCTCAGCCTCCCGGTAAGATCCGGGATCGACATCTTCGAGACGTCGAGCACGGTCTTGATGGCGATCGTGATCTGCTTGAAGCGAGGCGGCAGGCTCCAGAGAAGCTTATTGACGACCTCTTTATCAGGCAGATCCTCACCCAACGTGGCGAGCTGCACCTGCAGGTTAGTCAGCCGGAGACCATAGTCCTCGACGTTCTCACCGTCGTCGAACGTGGCGAGGTCGAACTTCCGGCGCAGCTGCTGCGTCGTGGCTCTCTGCACGCGATCATCGCCGACCCTCATGGTCTTGATCGCGTCCCAGGCCTCCTTGGCCGTCTCCTTCGTGGCGATCGTTGCCACCATCTCCGGTGGAACTGCACCGCACAAGGCGTCGAGAGCCATCATCTCGTCCTGCTCGTCGGCGCCGCCTTTCTCGATCACATCCCAGAGCGCCTTGGCCTTCAACTTCACCTTCATCAGGAGCACCCAGTTAGAGTAATTTGCTTTGGTGAGAGCGGGATAGCGACTCCCGCTGCCCACCTCATGAATCACCCGCTGGACGGTTTTGGAGGTGCCGTCTTCGGCCTTCTTCCCATCGTCCCCCTTCTTCCCGCTCATCTTCAAGCCTTGATCGAACTAGCTCTTGATGCCAATTGTTAGAACGTCGCCGGAGTGACAGCTCCCCTAGCTGCCGGCGAGATCCTGAGGCCAACCCAGACACACACCAACCAAAAACTCACGCGAACAACTTGCACACGATCTCGTTTTGGTGCTGCAGACTTGGCAGCGTTTCCATTGCTATTCCTTTGATTATATAGACAATTACAAGGAAGGAAATATGACAGCTAGTTTCCTAAACAACACTAGCAAACTATGGAAAGCTATACTACCATGCTATGGAAAGAAATTCCCTAATGTTAGGAAGGCAAGGATTACAGTCAACAGCGTCCATGTCCCGCGGCTGCCGTGACAAGCTCGCCGGCGGGCTCGTGCCCTTGCTGTCCCGCATGGCGGCCGCCGGGAAGGCGTTCGACATCGAGGACGTGCTCGGGAAGCTTGTGCTCGACATGACTGTGTTGCTTGTCTTCGGGGAGGACCCTTGCTGCTTGTCCGCCGGCGAGCAGCCGCCGGCGGCAGCGGCGATGGACGTCGCGGCGGCCATGGGTGTGCTAATGGAGGTGGCATTCTTGCGGCACACGGTGCCCAAGCTCTGCTGGAAGGCGATGCGGCGGCTGCGGATTGGACCGGAGAGGAGGGTCGCCGCGGCGGCCATGGGTGTGCTAATGGAGCTGGCGTTCTTGCGGCACACGGTGCCCAAGCTCTGCTGGAAGGCGATGCGGCGGCTGCGGATTGGACCGGAGAGGAGGGTCGCCGCGGCGGAGGCGGCGCTGTGGGACTTCGTCGCCGAGAAGATAAAGAGGAGGTTGGCCTTGGCCACCGGCCGTCGCCGCCGGCGAACACTAACAAACAGCGGCGAGGAGGTCACCGGCGGGGTGGACATCCTGTCGCATTACATCGATGACCCAGACTTCTTCTCCGGCGGCGACGACGGCGACGACGCCGGGGAGCCGACGGAGTTCCTGGTCAGGACGTTCATCAACTTCATGGTGGCGCTGCGTGATCCGGTCAGCGCCGCGCTGCCGTGGCTCGTGTACAACCTCGCCGCGCACCCGCGCGTCGTGTCCGCCGTCCGCGACGCCGTCCACGACGAGCTGGCGCCCGCCGTCGCCGCCGCCGCCGCCGCCGGCGACGGCGGGGCGGCGGCGGAGATGGTGGTCCTGGAGCCGGCGGACACTACCAGAATGCTTCACATCCGCCCGCCTCCTCCGCCTCGGTCATTTTTGGACCCGGTGCTGATGAAGCATCAGCACCGGGTCCAATGGCTAGGAGCAGAGTTGCACACAGGTTTGACAAAGGGGAGCTCATTAGCACCGGGTCGTAGAAAAATCCGGTGCTAAAAGTCCCCCATTAGCACCGGACGCAGCTACCACCCGGTGCTAAAGCTGTTAAAATCTTTTAGCACCGGTTGGTTTCAGCAACCGGTGCAAATACCTTCCTACCGACAACATCTTCTCAATCTCTCTCTCTCCTTTATCTCTGGTCCTTGTTCGCTTGCGCGCACAGCCATTCATTCTTCTCCTTCTGTCTTTTTCCTTCTCTATCCTTATCTATTCTCGTCACTTCTTGCAGATCCTCATGGACCAACACGGACGCGAGCTTCGGCGGGCGCACGGCTCCTGCAGCTGCGACGCGGCGGTGCCGGTGGGCTGAGAGCTGGCGGGCAGGCGCGCGTGGGCCTGGCGGCCGCCGCGAGCTGGCGGGGCAGGCCTGTGGCGCGGCCTGGCGGCTGGCGCATGGTGCCGCGAGCTGGCCGGCGGGGTAGGCCGTAGGCGCCGCGAGCTGGAGCCTGGCGGGCAGGCGCGTCGCGAGCCACTGGCCTGGCGGGCAGGCGCGTCGCGAGCTGGCGACTGCTGCCGCGAGCCGCTGGCCTGGCGGGCAGGCGTCGCGAGCTGGCCGGCGGGGCAGGCACGCGTGCCGGCGCAGGCCCGGCGAGGCGTGCAGCTTGGCCGGCAGCACGTGAGTCTGTTGTTCTTTTCAATTTATTTGCAAACTTGAGATTCAATTGATGTAAATCTTGTGTGGTCAATTTGGCTCTATAAATAGAATTGATTTTGCAAACAATTAATTTACGAGATGAACTTATGTGATGATTGAATCTGTTGTGAGATAACTTCTGTGATGTGAGATGATTTTGTGATGAACTTGAATGAACTTATGATTGCGGTTAAAAAAATAAAAAAATAGAAATCCATGAACAACCGGTGCTAATGGCTGGCTACCGGCGCTGTGGTGGCAGGGCCTTTAGCACCGGGTTGTGTCTGGAACCGGTGCTAAAGGCCCTGCTAAAGGCGCTGCGGGGCAGGCCCTTTAGCACCGGGTCGTGGCTGCACCCGGTGCTAAAGGGACCCTTTAGCACCGGTTATTCAACCCGGTGCTAAAGGGGTACCCCTTTAGCCTCGGTTTAGTTGCACCGGGTGGGAAACCCGGTGCTAAAGGGCTTTCCCACCCGGTGCAGATATCAACTATTCTGGTAGTGGGAGGTGAAAGGCCTCGTGTACCTGCGAGCGGCGGTGCTCGAGTCGTTGCGGCTGTACCCGCCGGGCCCGATCGAGCGGAAGGCGGTGGTCGCCGACGACGAGCCGCCGAGCGGCCACAGGGTTCGCGCCGGCGAGACGGTGCTGGTGCCCGTGTACAGCATGGGGAGGATGGAGAGCGTGTGGGGCGGGGACTGCCGGGAGTACAGGCTGGAGAGGTGGCTCTCCGGTGAGGACGGCGACGAGGCGGCGGCGGCGGCCAGCGGGGAAGGCGAGGCTGCGGTTCGTGCCGTCGTACAAGTTCTTGTCGTTCAACACGGGGCCGAGGTCGTGCCTTGGGAAGGGCATAGCGGTGGCGCAGATGATGGCGGTGGCCGCGGCGGTGGCGTGGAACTTCGACGTGGAGGTGGTGGAGGGTCAGGCAGTGGAACCCAAGCTCTCGGCTGTTCTGCAGATGAAGAACGGGCTCATGGTCAAGGTTAAGAAGAGAGGGTAGCGCATTGGCTGTATGGTTGCATACTTGCATGTGGAACCACCTAAGAGGCCTCTTACAACAACAACAACAACAACATAGCCTTTTGTCCCAAGCTAGTTGGGGTAGGCTAGAGGTGAAACCCAAAAATCATGGCTCAGGCACATTAATTGCTAGTCTCCAAGCGCTCCTATCCATAGCTAAATCCTTAGAGATATTCCACTCTTTAAGGTCTCTAATAACCGACTCGTCCCAAGTTAGTTTGGGTCGCCCTCTACCTCTCTTAACATTATTGGCCCGTTGTAGAACCCCACTACGCACCGGCGCCTCAGGAGGCCTCCGTTGGACATGTCCGAACCATCTCAACCGATGTTGCGTCAATTTCTCCTCAATTGGTGCCACTCCGACTCTATCTCGAATATCTTCATTCCGTATCCTATCCCTTCTTGTGTGACCACAAAACCAACGCAACATACGCATCTCTGCTACACTCAGTTGTTGTATATGTCGCCTTTTAGTAGGCCAACATTCAGCACCGTATAGCATCGCCGGGCGAATCGCCGTCCTATAGAACTTACCTTTTAGCTTTTGTGGTACCCTCTTGTCACAGAGGACACCAGAAGCTTGACGCCATTTCAACCAACCGGCTGAAATTCTATGCCTAACATCTTCATCAATGTCACCATCCTTTTGCAGCATCGATCCTAAATACCTAAAGGTATCTTTCTCGGCCACCACTTGCCCATCAAGCCTGACATCTCCATCTTCATATCTAGTCCCACTGAAATCGCACATCATGTACTCGGTCTTAGTCCTGCTAAGTCTGAAACCTTTGGACTCTAACGTATGCCTCCACAACTCTAACTTCCTATTAACACCTGCTCTACTCTCATCAACTAGCACCACATCATCAGCAAAGAGCATACACCAAGGGATATCACTTTGTATATCCCTTGTGACCTCATCCATCACCAGAGTAAATAAATAAGGACTCAATGCTGACCCCTGATGCAGACCTATTTTATTTGGAAAATCACTACTGTCTCCACCATAAGTGCGGACAACCGTCATCGCATCCTTGTACATATCCTTGATAAGGGTAATGTACTTAGTTGGGACTTTGTGCTTCTCCAAAGCCCACCACATGACATTTCTTGGTACTTTATCATATGCCTTCTCGAGGTCAATAAAGACCATGTGCAAGTCCTTCTTTTGCTCCCTATGTCTCTCCATGAGTTGTCGTATTATAAAAAAAACTATTGGTGCAACATTACCTTCATTAGAATATTCTCCTAGTCAGCAGTCACAAATGTGTTCAGCTACTGTATCCGAGCTTTGGCAATTCATGCAAGACGATGATGTGCATGGGAAAATTCCTGTTGTTAATGATGATTCAGACTGGCGAAGATCTGATGGATTATCAAATAATGCTGCTCAAGGTACTAAAGTCAAAGAGAACAGTAAGGAACCAAGGATCATTGGGAAGGTTGTCGAAGAATAATTGAAGGTGCTGTCGTTCTTAAGCCTGATAAACCTGGAAGAATAACTACTCTGAATATATGGAGGGAGAGGCTAGTTGAGGCATGCCGGCTTTTAGAGTTTAGAGCTATGCAGTTCTTGACATCCAATAGATGGTCTTTCATTTTCGTTCGAACAATAATGTTAAACATATAGTTTGGTTTAAACTGTGAGTGTGTTTGTAATAATTACGGACTGATACTTCTCTTTGGAGGGGTCTGAAGCCGGAACTATTCCATTATCTAAAAAAAATGAAGAACAAGCTGGCAATCTGACATCTGGATTCCCATTCGAGAGCCCAAAGCCCAACATGAGACACTTCAGCCCAAACTGGGTGGCAAAATATCGGCCCATTGGCCTGTAATAGAGTTCACTTGCATAGTTGCATCATCTTTTGCACTCAAAAAAAAACTGAAGCTTTTCTATTGAAGCCCAAACTGAAGCTTTTCAATTGAAGTATCTAGTCAGTGATTAGAAGGCTATATAACTTCATAATTTGCAAATCATGCACATTCATACAGATTAAGGCCAAGGTTGAAGCACATTTCAAGAAGACACTAGCTGATAGAGAACAGTCGGCAACTAACAGAGAAATGTTTTCTTTAAAAGTTAGAGACGATGATTACTACCGAGGGCAGGACTTGATATTATTGGAATTCAACGAATTATTCTAATTGTACAATCACGACATCACTTAACATCTTTATAATCAGCTCCTGGTTCTGTAAGTGTTTATTAATATTCGGTAAATATTGTCTGTTATGTATACAAGTTCTTTTGTAACGATAATTTCTTTGGTATCGTGTAGAATGGAGAAGGAAGAATGTAGGAAAAGTGGATATTATCACTTAAGCTTCTTGGATCCAGTGGTTGTCAACACGAAAACTCTACTTCAATATCGCAAGCAGACACTTGATAACTTATGCAAGTTCTTAACTATAGACCATTATAAGTCAATGATAATGTTGCCTTACAACTTCAGGTGAGTGCTTTATTATAAGCATCCCCATAGTGACCATTCATGTTATTAAATTAGACTAACTAGTTGTGCATTTCGTATCAATGTGTAGTAACCACAAGATGCTATAGTATTGGAATCAGTGAAGAAAGCTAGAGAAAAGTATCACTCATTGACGCACTCGATGAGGCATGGGCAAATTAAGAGGGGCGAGTTCAAGGAAAAACTTGTAATCAACACCGACTTTCTTTTTTTTTGGCAAAATAATCAAGACCGACTTTCTGGTATGTTAGTGAGTATCATTTTGATTTGATGACCTACCAGCTATAGATTTGATGACCTACCAGTCATATATATTTGTAATCAAGTGTTTGAGGTAGGCGCAAGTCAACAACCTATGTGGATACTACGTATGTGAGTTCATGCATAACCTTGTAGGTGACCATCTCATAATTAATCAATGGGAAAAAATAAAGTATGTATACAACAAATACATTTTGATTTTCTATTTATTATGTTTTTCATGAGAACGAGTGCAGTATATATTTATCAAAATCTGGTGTAGGACACTGACAGAGGCAACTGACCCCCGCGTCGTCCCCGCGTAGGGCGACTCGGGCGGTTCCGAAACCGGCCGCCGCCGCCACCCCTCCCTTCCTTTCCCTCGTTGCGCAGCCGCCGGAGCCGGCCGCCGGAAGCCCGAGCGGCCTGCCGGGATGGTGGCGGTGTGGCTTCCCACCTCCTTCCTTGCCCCTCGCAACGGGCGCGGACGTCAATGGAGGTCGGATGGGTTCGTCACTGGACGGCACGCCGTCGACGCCGGGGAGGCCGGATTCGGGCCCCCGGATCCGGCGACTGGGCAGACGGATCTACCGCCAGGGAGGAGCTGGCGCTCGGGATCGCACGGCGACTGCGGGAGCCCGGGCGAGCTGCGGAGGCCGTGCGCGCAGCAGCGGAGGCCCTCGTGCGGCGTGGCGAGGCGCGCGGGCCTACGCGGCGTGATTCCGGCAGAGCGCGCGGGCGACGGCCGGTGGGCCAGACCCAACGCCTTCATCGCTCCGCGTCGCCCCCACGGGGGCAATCTGGACGGATTTCGCTAGCTGTCGTGCAGTCGCCTTCCCCACGGGTTGGTGTCGTCCCTTTGCTGGCAGATCCTTGCTCCGGGTGGTGGTGTTCGTCGACGGCGTCCGGAATGCGTCTTGTCTTGTGGTGGCGGCGCCCTGTGTGAAGATGCTAGTGTCCTTCCGGTGAGGGTGACCTCTTCATTGGCCGAGCGCAGTGGTGACGGTGGTAGCGGCGATTTGGGAGAAATCCTTGTCTGGCATGTTTTGCCGGACCGGCGGCGGTGAAGTGTCTGTGACACATAGCTTGTTGAAGGCGCTGCTGAAGTCGTTGGTCGGACCGTCCCCTGTTGCGTTCGTGGTTGATCAATAACTGGGTGAAAACCTAGCCTGGTTTCTCCAGGCCGGCGGTGGCAGTGCAGACGCATCGTCGAAGTTCTTGTTCGCCAAGGCCGAGCAGTTCTCCGGTGTGGACACTATGTTCGGTATTCAGCTCAGGGCGGAGGAGGCATTGGATGGCGTAACAGTTCGGATGTTGGTTGGCAGTATCTGCACTAAGTCTTCGTATTGTTGCCTTGGAAGAAGCATTAATGGTGGTGGGTGTCCAGCGTTTTCAGTTCTTTATAAGGTCTGACAAACGTGTTATAGCGATCTTGGTGGTCGCGTAGGACTACTAGAGCCCCTGATGGAATGTAATTTTCTTGTTTTTTTTGCCGTAGCCGTTTTGGTCAAAGCCGGGTAATATATTATCTATTATCTAAAAAACTTTATTATTTTTTTCATACATTCATATATTCTAGAAAATAAAATATTTATTTTGGTTCCATAATATTTTCTTAAGTAATGTGGATGAGAGAGAGATCAACTAATACCAACTGAAAGAGCCCGTGCAATTCAAGAGTCTCTTTGCGGATTTATCCACGGAGAGGTTCTCCTGCCCAGTGGTACATTCCATTATCATGGACGCCAATTAGATAATAATTCCTAGTATCAGCAATGATACTTTTGATTTTATGTTCGGAGACAATTTGTAATAATATATGTATATACATATCACTTTTTAACCTCATTTTGTAGTAATATATGTATATAAATTTCACTTTTTATTAACATCATTTTATATGCTTGCTTGAACGTATATAGTAGTACCTCAAACATGTACGGACATATAACAGCAGTGTACAATACGTTGATTAATTAGTAAACAAAAAATAAATAATAAAAGAAAAACAACATGGAAAAGGAAAAAAAAGGGACCTTTAGTCCTTGTTGTAGCAACCGAGACTAAAAGTCGGACCTTTTATAGTCCTGGATACGCTGTCCCGGTTGCGAAACCGGGACTAAAGCCCCCTATGGAAGAGGGTCTAATATAATGCCCGGTTTTCTACTAGTGACCCAAAAGCACGAGACATATTTATACATATATATAATTAGTAGGAAACGAGTACATAAATTTTTAATTATATTTTATATATGACATTTTCAGAAATGTTCCTCCAAAATAAAGAATTGCAGAAATATATTTCACAATCAACATATTAATTCCATTAGTAGAAACATTGAGCTGACAAAAAATAGTTAATATTTCGTCATTGGAGAAGCCAAACTAATTTCACCAAGCTAAAAGATGAAAATTTGCTAAATTCACCACATAAAATAACAAAAATTTGTCGTCATTTCACCAAGCGATATGCTAAATTCAATGACTGGACCAACAA
Organism: Echinochloa phyllopogon; assembly: GCA_033239725.1. NCBI lineage: Eukaryota > Viridiplantae > Streptophyta > Magnoliopsida > Poales > Poaceae > Echinochloa > Echinochloa phyllopogon. Next base: position 30,950,191 of record BTCW01000008.1, on the reverse strand, counting down.
AAATGAATTCTATTTTTCAAATAATATGTTAATCTAGCTACGGCTTATATTGTGCAGCAACAAGTGTACGCAGTTTCACTGAGAAACAGTGGTGGCTTCCCCGTCACATGCTGGACCCAACAACAATGAAACTGCACTTAGTTCGCTGCGCTGTGTAATGTAAGCCGTAGCTAGACTGGTTTTTTATATTTTTCCTGGGTCATTCATTAACTTAGGTATTTGCTTCTCAACAACCAATCAAATGAAAACGAAAGTGTAGTTGTTTCATTACTTTTGGTCTCTATTTTGCTGTTCATATTTTTCAGTGATGTAGACCCCTTTACTCTGGTACTTTGTTTTTCTGACTTGTATGGAAGAAAACTACTTATTTTTTCTCATTTCCAACACCAAATTTAGCTTATGTATTATATTTAACATGGATTCCTTTGTCTCATATATAGGCCATTAGATTATCGTAATAATCAGCAGTGCAAGCTACAACTATGTGAGATATGTGCTTCTGTTGCCAGCTTTCATTGTCGAGTCTCACCACACTATGCCCACAACATTGAGGTACACAACGTAGGCCTAGGTATGCATGTGTCGTCGGTGTCCCTTTGTCACTATGCTAGGTCACTACATACTAGCTGAGCCATCAAATCCTATGGACTATGCCTTACCCAGCCTATCTCATTCTTGATATTATGACCTTGTGCTACACGAGAACAAATTAGTGGTCCATTTGGCTGCAAACAATCATCACAAACTGCAAGATAAAAATAAATGCTTAACATCGCAATCAAGTAAACTTCAATGAACAGTAACTTCAAACATTTTACAATGAATCAAATAAAACATACACAAGAAGAATAAAAAGCTCTGGAGATTCCAAGGTTTTTAACATCGGCAGATGAATAAGACCTCATCATATGCATTGAAGTCGAGTAGGAAATGACAGCACCCCGCCGGCTCCACTTATACAGATGCAGCCGCACGCTTTAGGTTCAAAAGTTCTCATGAAGAAGGAAATTCAAACTCCCTCTGTATCACATTTAGAAGTCATTTTGGACAACGACACGGTCTCCAAAATGTAACTTTGACTTCTTATATTTGAAAAAATATTTATTAAAAAATAATATATATATACTTTTATAAAAATATTTTTAAGATAAATCTATTCATATAACTTTCACATTTTCAAACTCAACGATTTAAAAGGTATTCATGATTTATATTCGGTAATGCTTCGATACGGCCGTCCGGCCTCGCACCAGCCGTCGGATGTTACGTGGCTATTTCCTATCCATGTATATCTTATCCCCAACTTCCCTCACTGCAGCACCGAACTGTCTTTCTAATCTTTCTCTTCATATCGGCCGCCGCAGAGAGACGGAGGACGCCATCTCCTTCAGGCGCCACCGTGGTCGCGTCGTCGCTGCTCCTCCACGCGCCACCGCCCAGGCCCTCCATGCGCCGTCGCGAAGCTCCTCCACGCGCCGCCGTGAAGCTCCTCGGTGTGCCGCCGTCGGCCCCTCCTCCGCGAGCACCGCTCCCCATCCTTGCTCCTCCGCACGACCGCCGCCCCGGCCCTCCGCGTCGAGCTCCTCCGCATCGAACTCCTTCTCTACGTCGCTGTCCCTCCTCCATGTCGTCGCCGCCGCCGCCGCTCCTCCGCGTCGAGTTCCTCTGTCGCCACACCTCCTCCACGTCGAGGCTGGCCGGCCTCCCTTGTCTCCATGTCGCCATCACCACAGCCGCCATCATGCCTTCCTCCATGGGCGCCGCAAACGTCGTCGCCGTCGCCGCGCGGCCGGCGGCCATCTCCTCCGCGGCGGTGCTCCTGCTCGCCATCCTAGTCTTCCTTCTTCAGTTCTCTTTTTTGCTAGGGTTTTGATGTATGTTGCAAGTGTTTGTCTCACATGTTTCGAATGTTTCAGAAGAATGTTGCAAAAATAGATCTAAGATGTTGCGATGTTGCATATGTTTCGTATGCATGTTGCAAATGTTTCATCCGAATGTTGCATTTTTCATTTGTAGTTTTTGACTGTGGTGCGCGAATAAAAGTTGGGAGTGCGTTGTGTTTTAGTGTTGCAAACGATGACTATTCATGTTGTGTATACTATTGTTTGATGTTGCATATGCTATTCTTGAATGTTGCAAAAAATTTACATGTTACATGCAACATCGCACCCATATTGCGGTGGGAGTTTCAACTGCTACAGTACCGCCAGGGGAGGAACGCTTGGCTGTGGTTGCGCCATGTCACCCGTCCGATTTTTTGTAAAGCATCGGACGTCCGGGCGCTAGTGCAACCGTGATTTATATTCCTGATGTTTGACTAAAATCTTGTCCAAAACGACTTCTATATGTGATACGGAGGGAGTACGACAACTAATTTCACTGGCGCAAAGATCTAAGGGTCAAGTTCAACTTCCATGGCGAGGCGTTGAATTGAAGAAACCGAGGCTTAGAGTCTCATCAAGAGCTAAATTGTAAATACATTTATACCTATTTTTCTCTCTAATTATATATCGAGGCAAATGGTAATCTCGTGCCAAGGCAGTTTGCCTGCCAACAAAAAGGCGGGTGCTCCTGTATATGGTGGACAACCTTTGAGGAATGGAGTATATATCCAAGGTTTTTGTTCACAGTAGTTCATTTTCACTTTTCTATTGCATTTCATACTTCGTATTCATTTTCTGTATGCTGTTCAGTTCGCTCAACACCAACTGACATGACACGTCACACATAATTTCTAATTACTAGACACATACACAAAAGCACAAAGAGAGTAGGAAACGAGTGCATAATTTTTTAATTATATTTTATATATGATAATTTCAGAAATGTTCCTCTAAAACAGAGAATTGCATAAATATATTTCACTATCAACATAATGATTCCATTAGTACAAACATTGAGCTGATGAAAAATAGTTAATATTTCGTCATTGGATAAGACAAACTAATTTCACCAAGCTAAAAGATGAAAAATTGCTAAATTCACCACACAAAATAACAAATATGTCGTCATTTCACCAAGCGGTATTCTAAATTAAATTCAATGACTGGACCAACAAAAATGAACTCTTTCATTCAGAGAATATGTTAATCTAGCTACGGCTTGCATTGCGCAGCAGCAAATGTATGCAGTTTCACTGCTGTTGAGAAACAGTGGCGGCTTCCCCGTCACATGCTGGACCCAACAACAGTGAAACTGCACCTAGGTTGCTGCTCTGTCATGTAAGCCGTAGCTAGACTAGGGTGTTGTTTAAATGACAGAATTCAGTCTTGAACGAGTTTAACATATCTTTTATTATTTGGTTGAACGAAATTAGTTTCAGCTACTCACAATTCCACATGCTTAACAGATGTCACGCGTGCGTAGGATGGCTAAGGATCTCAAGTGAACGGTGTAGAGTCAGTGCGGCTACGTGAGCATGGATGTCCTGGTACCGGGCCAGGTGAAGAGGACCATCTTGTAGCGCAGGTATACAGATCCTTGGTGAGTGTATATATACCTGTACATATGCTTTTTATTTATATATAAAAAAATGAAAAGAGTCAGTAGGGGCCTCCCCTACTGTTTCATCAAAAAAAGTCCTTTGGTGAGAAAGTACACTGCGCGCTCCGAGTCATCCTGATACTGAGCAGAAGCCGGAGGCGACCTGCTCGCACATCCACGCGGAAGCAATAATTGATATAACTGTAAAATCTTCGATATAATGAACAAGCTAATTAAAAAGCATCAATGTACAGATATATCACGCCTCCTAATAATGACCACATACATGTATTATTCAGAGACAAATTGACCTTACAAATATTTATCATGATAATTGCACCCTCTCCTGGTTAAATATATCACAGGCTGTGAGTGACCTAGCCATTGGAAGCTTGGAAGCCGCTGTGTGGTAAAAGTGATGAGCACCGGTATTTATAGGGCTGCAAGGAATGGATTGGGTGGAATCAAAACAATACCTGCATTGAAAAAAAGGAGTGGTTTGCATAAAAGCATCAATAAAAGAGTTGTTTTACATGAAAAGCAAAGCCACTTTCATTTAACAACATGAATAAGACAAAATATTTACATAAAAAAACCAAAAAGTATGAGATAGTAGTAGTTTTTTTCTGAAATGGAGAAAACCTAAATTACATTCTTAAAATTTGACACTAAATTTGGCAAAGTGAGGACCACAGCATGTACTCATAGAAATGGGAGTAGTATGAGAATCAAACTGTGCATCCATGTCCATGCGTGGAGCATGATTGATATGAGAAAACATTATTTGAAATTAAGAATACTTAACGAGGGCAGTGGCAAGAACCAGGAATGAAAATATATGTGAAAGATCGAAGGTTTAATGATGCAAACAGAACAAGTGGAAACAAACAATCCATGTAGCACATGCATATTAAGAAAATTATGTCTTGGGCTTGTCTTAACCTCAGGAAAAATGTGGAACTACGCACGCCCTGCTCCAATCTAACGGAGAAAAAAATGGATACCAACATCATCATAGATATTCTCTTTTGCCGTTATAATTTCTAGGCCATAAAGAGCATATATTTTAAAAAAACATTACTGGCTAGCTTTTTACATGCCTTGCCTGGTTAGTCCACGTTTTTTATGATGTCCTTTAGTCATTGCAGGAAATCGTGGCTCCAACCTCTGGTCTACATCACCTTGTCATTTCACTTGTTTTTGAAACCTTGGCATCACGACCTTGGTAGCTGATGTTCCTCGCTTTGGAATTTTACATCCTCCCAAGCTGCATCTTCAGGTACTTCAACCTGTTCGACTGGCTGGTGGCTGGTGGATTTTGTTGATTTGTGCTGAGAGAAAATTAAATACCGTTGGCTGGCTGGTGGCTGGTGCTGATTTGTGCCGAGAGAAAAAAACTGCTGGCTGGTGCTGACGAACAGGTCTACATTAGTACATCAATTATTTGTGCAGGCGATCGAAATGGATTTGTGCTGACCATATTAACACCTGCCAACAACCTTACGCCAGCACGATTGCGCAACACTGCCAGCACAAATCAATTTGAACATATTCAAAGTTAAAATAAAAAATAAAATGGAAAAATTAGCTGGGTTGGACTAGCTAATTAGATAGTTGCTATTCAGTTAATAAAACGGGAATTAGCTGAGAATTCGCTGCTCCTGTTTGGATCCACCATAACTAAAATTATCAAGTGGATCAACAACTAACTACTCATCCTTTCAAACAATTATTACCATATTCTTTTCACACACATGCATCATGTGGGGTTCCAACCCGTTACCTCTCGCTGGCTTTGCGCGCAGCCCCTCTACTATCTCACCTACATTTCACATTTGATGTACATAAGGGATTATCATTTTTACATCATTTTTCTGAATCTTATATTATGTTTTTTTGCATTATAAATGATCTCAAATAAAAAAGTCGCCAACTACAAAGTTTTAGATATCATCGAGCACTATAACTTTCATGTAAACTTCATCTTCATCCTAGGTTGTTTGAATAGAAAATAAAATTTTTGTTTTAAAAATAGATTTCAGAAATTGTAATGAATACTTCACCCAGTAAATGATTTCAAACGAAAAAATTGTCAGTTACAAAATTTTAGATCTCATCAAACTCTATAATTTTGTATAAAATTTGTATTCATCCAACTTCATATGAAACATTACAATTTTTCCAATGAGAAATATTTGTTTGATTTCTTATTGCGGTTGCTTATGTCAACTGTCAATACTTATACATGGTATTGCTAGCTGTTGGCAATGGTGACTGTCAGCACAAAAAAATTGAGGTGCCAGCACAAATAGATTTTGTACTAGCGCTAGAAATGGTTCCAATTAGTGGTTAGTGAGCGGTGTAGGCTTCTTAATCAGTTGCCAGCAGGGTCATCGTTATCAAGCGCTAGCACTCTGTGCCTGCAACATCTAGATCCTTGTCAGTGTCGTAGGTCACTATTCAACAATATCTATAGCCTGCTGGTTTTGAATTGTCTTATCGCTTTTCTTCACATTATATGATCTTGTGCTACACGACAACAAATATATCGTGTCTTTTAAATCTTTTTAAAAAATACCCACATCGTGTAGTCATGTTGTTATCCTACTTTTGTGACATTGATATGTATGGCCATTATTGTCCTTCTCTATAGATACACGGCTTTCTCTATGTCCTCATATATACGTTGTAGGAGAGAGATTGATTTCATCTCCATCTAGTTAGTGACTTGGACCTTGCCCTATCACATGCTTCACATCCAATCTTTGAACCAAGTTCCAAGCTTCATATGATGACGCTCGTGTTCCCCTACGGATACACTCCTATGATACACTCCTACCAACCAAATACTAGTCCAAATAACCATCATAATAAAGATATCATGCGCGTGGCGCGCGGGCATATTAGATAGTATTTGTTATATTGGACTTGATTTTTTTCCAAGCTGTAGTACTTATGCCGTTATTTTTCTATTTTTAACCCCAATACCATGTATTATGAGCTATATTTTATGTAAAACTTTATATAGTATTTTACTTTCTAGTCCATACGGAATAAAACTTTCTATTTTCAACTTTAAAGGTTTTTTTACTGCTTAATTTCATTTACATGGTTCTTTATTAGTCACTTTGGTCCATAATCTGACTAAAAAAATCAAAATAGAATGTTTATTCTTGTTTTTGCAAGTTTATCTATTATAAAAAATAACTCAACCATGGTGGGAGACTCCCACCATGCTTTGTCCTAAGAAGGTGCCATGCTTCGAACCTTTGTTGGGACGGAGTTTCTACGACTTCTGGAATTCAACAATCTAACCGGTCCACCGTGAGAAACTGGAAAGTTTATACATTTATTAATTTGATTTCTCGTAGACTCATCAATTATTATGCGTTATGATACACCTTGTGTGTTTGTTTCTCATGTTTGAAACTATATGACTTATTCCCTTTCAATAGGACAAGTCGTTGATCAATAATTACTATATGAATACATCATAGTTCTTGACACAAAAGTTAACCTTATTAGACCCATCATTAAGGAATGCTTACTTAAAAAAAAAGAAATATGCCTTGTAAAAAGATGGTGTGGTTTATATTGCTTCCCAATCCATATGAAAGGTTGTAACCATTAGTTTCATTTTATTTTGAATGACCATTAAATAATTATATCTTGCAGGGGTTATTTATTTATATATTTTCTTTGAAATCAAGGTGAAAAATTAGTTTACTATATTACTTTTATTTTAGATTAACTTCATTAATTATTATATTTGACGTGGACTTTTTAGTTAGATATTTCCTTCCAGATTGGATGTATAACTAAAACTACTATTTTTCCTTATTTTTAATTTCACGTGGTTGTCATTAGTTGTATTGGACATATGTTTTTAATAAATTTATACCATTACATTATAATAATAAGAGTAAATTACACCCACTATACAACAACTTGTATGGTTGTATCATTTTAGTCTAACAAGTTGCAGAACATGCAAATGGGTGCATAAACTTGTCAAACTTATACATATATACAGTCACATGTAAGGTAACAGGAGTTTTTTTTGCCATCGTGACAAGCTGCGCAACTACAACTTAGATCACAAATATTAATATTGAGAAGACAGATGGAGAAATGCAAAATTATCAAACAGAAGTCGGTCAACACTAAGATATCTTGGTGCTACAGGAAAACTTTTTAAATAGCATTATTTGCTCTATTTTCTTTCTACTACAGTGTTATGCATTGGTTATTACGGACTCTATCTGAGAAACTGTCACATATTAACCAGACCAACTGAAATTTAGATACAGTTTGTTTACCGTATAAAAAGGATGGATCTACCCCTATCAAGTGCGTCTAATGAGTCTCTGGCATATTTAATTAGCTCCTTACTCTATGCTAATGAGAACTCGATCACGTTTCTCAAAAGTGAGCATTGTTAGATCATTTGTATATGTATATTTTCTTCCATACATGACTATTTTTTGTAGTTTCAAAATTTTGATAATTTATACTATACAAATCCAAAACTTTCTATGGCTAATGGACCCGCCAGTAATTGAAAAATTATTCCTCCTACGTCCCACCTGTCAGGCTTTTTTTGTCAAACCATGCTTTACAAAACAGTCCGTAAAAAAAGCACACAAATAAACATACTACTCTGAAGTATGGGATCGTCGAATTCGTAACCAACACGGTCTCCGGCCAATTATGTGATATGCAATCTTATTTTTATTAAACTTGTGTGTCGCACGTGCATTCTTGCTAGTGAAAATATTTTGATAATGGAATTGAAAAAATGGATGTGTCCCTCTGTAGCTTCTTGAAAAACATTTTCTAAATTTAGTCATCATTTCACATGGAGAATGCCGCATGAAGACCATGCTAGATGATTGTTCTAATCAAATCCCAATCCGATTGGTTGTGAAACCCATTTGCTTATGTGTTATATTGTATCCATGTGTAGCCTTAGAACACTAGAAAATTGCAAAAAGAAAAGTCAAAGTCTGTTAATTATTGTGGATTGTATCATAATTTTTTGCCCAGTGACTCCTCAAAATTAGAACTCATGGCCTAAGTTACAGTCACGCAGCCTACTATTGAAGTAGAATATGCTTGATAGTGTGTATATGTCATATATGCACACGCTCGACAAGTTTATGTACCTATTTGCATGTTTTACAATTTATTAGATTAAAATGATACAACTATACAAATTGTTGTATGGTGGGTATAATTTACTCTAATAATAATAGTTTTGTAAATCTCCTCTTATTCCCAATCAATGTGTTAATTTTAGACAATAAAAATGAATGTCGCGCTGCTTCTTTTATCTCTCAAATATTGGAAGAATAGACTTTTGTACTTTTAGATTGTACTTTTATTTTCTATGTGGAGCCATGTTGTGAAAGCAACCCATCAACCTTTATCAAATTAAACCATCACACCTTTGGAAGAGAAGAGGAGCAAATGAGGTTGAGCTGTTTACAGGAACACTTTGATATACAATATCAATTCTTAAACAATAACTATTGACCACAAGCTTTGGGTCCATGGTTAGGAATGATGGCACAAATCATTTTTAAGATGTACTCCCTCCATCCAAAAATAATGATGTTTTAGAGTTTTTCAGATTGATTAGAGGCAGAAAAAAAAGACGCATGCGCCCTTAGGCCCTGTTTGGTTTGGAGGGGCTTATAATAAGCCCCATAAGCCCCTCACATGGAGAGACTTATAATAAGCCTCAAGAGATGTTTGGTTCTTTAGGCTTATACAATGAAAAGTGGGATGATTCTTATGGATTTGTGACAAATAAGCCTCAAAAGCACCCCTCTAGAGACTTATGGGAGGCTTATGGGAGGCTTATGAAAATAAGCCCAAGCCTCTCCTATTTGGTTTAAAAGAGGCTTATTTGGAGGGGCTTATGTTAAGCCCCTATGAACCAAACGGGCCCTTAGTTAGTTGAGTTTTTATGCAAAAAATGGAAAGAATTCATTTATATTTAATGCATGCATAAGATTTATTTACAATGCTAAAATATTAATTGATGGGACAAATTTTTAATGCCAAAATATCATTCTTTGTGGACGGAGTGAGTAAATATGAAACGAAATGGCCATCTGTAGTTATGTACCGTGGGTATTAGTATCTCTGCAAGTGGTTGCTTCTGGTCTTCACCATGTTACTACTTTTTTTCCAAACGACTAGCTATCTCGAAAGCCAAATTATTGACATGTCAAATTTCCAGGCATGGTTTATCCTGGTTAATACAACTAAAAATTACTTATATTTTTGCTTAGCTTTTTGATTATATGATCGGTTTAAAAATATTAAAACATAGTTATCTCATGGAACCCTTCTATTTAGGTTAGTTGGATACATGCTATTATAATTTTTACAATTTGCAAATCTGCCATCTATATGTCATTGACAGATGGAGACTACCTTAGTCACCAATAATGGTACTTTCCAATTTTTAGAAATTGTTATGGCATGAGAGGAATTAATCTTTTATTTTATTATTGCAAAATTAAAGAGAAGTAAAAGTTAGGTTTTAGCTGACTTCATAGAGCTCTTGCGGATGGTTGTGACTAAAAAAAAGAGCTCTTGCGAATGGTCAGGCCTCATGTAGGTGTGTTAGCTCTCTATCTCTCTCTTATCCTATTTCCCTATCTCTCTCTTGTGTCTTGTCCTATTTCCAGGAGCCACAAGATATTCCATTATTCCTTAGTACGCGACGAGGTCACATATCTCAATATCTACCTTTTGTTTTCTCCACCTTGTCCTCACTGTCTCCTCCACCACCCAGGCTGGTGGCTGCCGTGCTTTTCGCCCACTATCCGCCATCGTCTTTTCACTATTCCTTCAAAATAAATATAGTCAACATTTCATAACACTAGCTCAACACTTTTTCAAAATTTGTTCAACAATCTGAATGAACAGTTTCAACAATTTCAACTTTAATGTCCTCGGTTGTCACAGGAGGTTGGGACAAGCAAGCAAATATAAATGTAATCAACATTTTACAAGTACTAGATTCAATATCTTTTTGTTTGTTCAACAATTCCAATAAATAATTCAACATTTTATATGGGAATATTGAAACTATACATCGTGAATGTTGAACATATATATGAAAATATTGAGTCGGTACTTTTCGAATGTTGATTTTTTTTTCAAAAAATAAAAATAAGTATAATATACACATATAAGATCTTATTTTGTTGCATTAATTATAAAGAATGTCATAGTTTAAACGGTCTTGAAAATAAATAAACGGTTTAGAAGATAAATGTGTTTGAATCATTAAATTCACTCACGTCCATCCTTAACAGCATGGATCTAAGTCGTTCTAAAAAATTAGCACGAATCTTATGGACGAGGATAACCCGCGACCGGTCGCGCCGTCCTCTTTCTTTTTCTGCCGCTGCCACTCCACCTTTTTTTCTCGGCAGGCCTCTCCCTCATTCATCGCATGCATGCATGCATGCGCCTCCATCTGGTTCTCCCGTACTCTATCCGCATTCAAGTTCTCCCCTAATCCAATCCGTGTTGCAAAAAAGGTGGTCTATCTCCTCCTGATCTAGGAAAACATAGTAGAATCTAGATTACATCAGGCATGTGTTAGATCCTCAATGTCAACGTTTGTTGATTCTAATATCAATCTATATAGACTTTGACTATCAACCGATATAGGCTCGAAGTTGATGTAATATCAATCTAGACTTTGATTCTAATATCAATCTATATAGACTTTGACTATCAATCTAATATCAATCTCGAAGTTGATGTAATACGTACAAATTATAACTTGCATAGAGTTCTATCTATAAACTTATATAAATTTCTACTATTAACTTATGCCAATCTTGAATATTGATATGTGTGGATTGTAATATTAATTATACAGATCCTGACTATCAATCTATGTAGGTTTAAAGAGTGTCAACTTGAATGGATTATAACTATCAGTGGTAGTTTTTAAAGATTCCAACTATCAACTTTATAGATCTTGGTTATCAACCTCTGATTATCAGTAGTATTACATTAACTTTGATTTGTCATTGGAATTGAGGCCCACCACGTCCATCTCCCCTCCGGTGTTTACGGATGCCGCCGGAACCGAGTGATTTTGTCTGCTGTTCCGAATGAAAAAGAATCTTGGGCCGAGGATCACGTGAACTGCTGGGCCAAGGATCACACGAACTGCTGGGCCGAGAGTCGCGCGGTCGCGCTCCAGCGCGACTGGTCTGGTCGCTATTTAGACTTTACGATTACGGACTTGTACCAAGCATGAACGCAAATACAAGAAGAGAATGTTAATCTCTTTAGGACGAAGGCCCATTAGAGCCCATTCTTCTCCTACCCAAGCTTAAAGGCCAACCAATCCCTTCCGCATCCCTTCCGCTTGTCCGCGGGCTGGGCCCAATTCCCCCCTCTCCATCTCCAACGCGGCCACGCCCAAAACACCCACAGTTACCTTTTCTCGTTCATCATCTCAATATCAAAAAGGAAAAAAGAACTTTTCTCGTTCAGAGACCGGAAGGGGAAAAAAAAATCTGCGGCGACTGAAGGCGATGGCGGCGCAGGCGGAGGCGGAGGAGGAGGTGCGGCTGGAGCTGGAGGCGGTGGCGGCGGTGTACGGCGACGACGCCCGCGTGCTCCGCGACCTCCCGCCCCACCTCGTCGTCCACGTGCGGCCCCGCACCGCCGACGACTCCTCGCAGCAGGTCCGCCCCCCTTCCCCACCCGCGTAGCCAGCCCTCTTCCCCTGCTGGCCCTCGCGGTTTCCGCATCCATCGAGGTTGCCGAGTCTGGTGGGTCGCGGATGGAGGACTCGCGCTATCGATCCGCCGGCTGGCCACCCCTCGTTGTGCTGTGCACCAATTCCCAAATAGTGGTAAACAGTAGCTGGTGCTAGGGTCGCCGCTGTTCTGAGGTGAACCCTAGTTCTCGGAGAAGAGAGGGGAGATTAATGAGTGGTTAAATTTAATCCAATGCGGTTACTAGTTGAGCCGTTGAGAAATTCAGGATTTGTGTGGTTAATGCTTGTGGGCTTACAGATTGATTAATTTATTAGGGTGTGTCCATTGTCTCATGATCCTGATGCTTGTTGGTTTAAAGTTTACTTTGAGTGATTGCTGTGGCAGTTGGTTGATGCCGCTGTCTCGTCAGGTAATAGAGGGGGTATGTGCTTAGGAGCTGGGTAGGCATTCTAGTGCATTTCAGGTTCATTACACAGACAATCTAGTGCCTTTCAATTTGATTACGCAGACAGTTATTACGACTAAAATGTATGGGACTTTAAGTAGGAAAAATTCAAACTAGAGGACTAAGAGCCTAAGCACAAGAGCCACTATGTTCTGGTGGATGTAGTCTAAGCACAAGAGTCTAAGCAGAATCATAAAGTTCTTAGTTTTTTTATATTAATCCCTTTGGTGATGAGCTTAGTTGTGGTATATTTTGTTGTATGAAGATTGAAAGCATATCTATCTATTGTTCTTTTCTTAGACTTAGACATTGCTCATGGTTTCCAATGCACGCTGGTACTGTGATCAATATTGCCCTAAATTCCACCTGTTTCCCTGAAGAGTTTATACATTATGACCTGTTTGCAATGGTGATTTTCTCTCCTTTCAGTTTGTGGAGCTCATTCTTGGAATTAAAGCATCTTCACAGGTAAGAACCTCTACCACTTTTCAATTTCGAAATTTTCTGCTTTTTTTCTCGGAAAACGCAGGAGAGCTGCGCATCATTATATTAAGAAGAAGAAAGGGTATAAGAACCCCAAATACAAACACACTCTGCACGTACAAACCCACACCCACTCACACACGCACAGACATCAAACACAAAGCACACAGCACACTTACACAGGAACAGAAACAACCTGGCGACCAACACAGCTCAAAAAGAAAACTAATCACCAGGGAGGGGGGCAGTCAAGAGGGAAAATTTTCTGCTCATATATCCCAACCTATGGAGTTCATGGTTAGAAATAACTGTACAACTACTTGGAATCAATTGATCAACATAGTAATAGTAAAGACTCAAGAATATGCATGTTAACTTCAAGTATTAAAGTTTTCTCGTGCATTTAAACAACTCTGTTTCAATAATGCATAGATATAAATTGTCATTTGAAAACCTTTGTTTTTGATGAAGCCAAGATATTCTCTGAAATTGTATTGCCTTGGAATGAAATTTGATAATGCTTGTGGTATCATAGGTTTCTACAAATTTGAACAGAAAACATCTCATATCAAGAAAGCATTTCAAACTACAGAACTCATATTGTTTCTTGATATTGATATTCAGCATGCTTGTTAAATGCTGCTGCCCTTCTCACAGAAACAATCTTGTTCATAATTCTTCATTAGATGGTTAAATTTTTGCTCAGTCTTAATTGTTAATGCATTGTGTATTTGCAGTATCCAAAGGAACCACCTCATATTTATGCTGTGGAAAGTAAGGGCCTTGATGAGAATCGACAGTCGTATCTTGTTAGCAGCATCCAGAACAAGGCAAAAGAGCTTTCGAACTGCCCAATGCTTGTGACATTATGCGAGGTATTCATTGTTTTCATCTCATATCATAAGGTTCAAAAGAATTTTCACAATTTTAAAGTGTTAGTTGAAACAGTTCTTACATTTGCACTATATTTAAAGTATTGTGGTTGCTAGCATTACACTGAGTTCCTTTACCTGCATTTCGTACTCATTATTTGTATGTGAAGGGAGTTAATAAGTTGTATTGACATGATGCTTTCAAATTGTGTACCATGTACTAGGCTCCTCAAACTATGGTATCTTTAGGCAACTATAAGATGGCATCTACATGATTAATTATAGAACTATGGTATCTTTAAGAAACTATGAGATGGTATCTACATGGATAATGTTATTAAATAATTTGGTTTAGTCCTAATAAGTATGAAAGAGCGAGAAATGATTTCAAGTTTGCATCTGTAAACAAAGTTCCGTGTCAGAATTACCCAAAACAATGTTTGTATGCCCCTATATTCACATGTCAGTTGATACCAAAGGAATCTTGTACCAATAATCTTTTAATGTCCATTGTAACCATTGTTGTCGACAAGAGTGGATTGTGGTTCCATGTCTTTCATGTGATTAAACATTTAAGTGATTTCACATGCAGGAAGCTGGAGAGATCCTCTCGAATATGAATCATCCAGCAGGGGATTGTCCACTGTGTCTATATCCTTTAGTTGGAGAGGATATGGATGGCTCTGAGTTGCCTTTTATGAAGTTGATGTCATGCTACCACTGCTTCCACAGGTTGATGACTTGTGCATCGACAGAACTGTACTGTAGTGCAAGCAATTTATTCTCTCTAGTGGTAGCTTATATTTTTGCATTGCAGTAACTGCATTAAGAGATGGTGGGAATGGCTCCAACATGGTGATGCCAACCCTAAGGAGTGTAATACGGGAGGTGCGGTTATTGTTTCTCATTTGTCCATTTCCCCTTCCATTTGAAAATACGAGCATAGAAATGTTTCATGTAACTCCTGAATCAAAGCTGCTTACAAAGATTAGTAGGTTGATGACTGATACCTTAACCAAAGCTGCTTACAAGGATTATAATGACTGATAGGTTGCAAAGACTTGATAGGTTGATATTTGATACCTGAACTGCTTAGAGATTATTATTCCCATGGAAAATTTTCATTAAAAGTTTGCATGACATGAAGTCAATAGTTGCTTCCTTTTGTGAATTGTAGTTGGTTATAGGCTTTAAGTCCATTCACTCTCTAGTTGCATTAGTTTACTGAATTACTATTATAATGAAGCCCATGAAATTGGCAACATTTGGGATTATGTATTTCTTGCTTACAATGTTGCTTGGCATTCTGTCAAGAGCCCAAGGCTCCAGATACAACCATAAATTCTTCCATACAGTTAATATTTTTGTTTGTTGATTCCATATGCTAAATATTATTAATGTTGACTTGTGCAACTAATTATTAATGCTTCTAAAGGATTTGATTTGTCCAGCTCAGGCAAGCATTATGATGTGAATCAGCACAAAGGATTTTGCCCAGTTTGCCGCAAAGTGTTTGATGAGAAGGATATTGAACATGTTCATGATTTGTTGGGTGAAAGTACTTCCCTGCTGGTATGTCTCAGAAATGATTATGTTCAAGTGAACCATTCTACAATTTCAGGCATTGCCAGTTCAAGTTTACTGCATAGTCTTGATCATATTGTTAGACACGATATCACTATTGCCCACTGTATCATATAATCGATATGTACATAAATGAGACCCGCCATAACTCTTTTTCTGCTTTTACTTGTTCACCTCTAGGCATCATTGACATTTGACCTGGGTGAAGATGAAAATGAATTGCTCCATTCCGAGGCAGAGCAAATCAGGAGAAAAAGAATCGAAACACTTGTTAATCTGCAGCAAGAACGAAATGGCCTGATCGAACCTAAGAAAGACCTTGCCATACAACCAGGAATGTATGTTACTCTTCCTACCAGCGCACCAGATACAGCTGCAGACGAGAGTGCTGATGCCAGCGAGGACACCACTACGACCTCAGGAACAGAGCAACACAGCCAGGCAAACAACACCACTAGCAATAAGCCCAAGAATTCTGGACATCGAAGGAGACATCGAACTAATGCTTCAAGAAGACAGCCTCATGGCCAGCCTCACGGCCAGACTGGTAGGCAACAGTGGCAGAGGAAAGAAGCAGACACTTCACACCAATAACATTTGAGCAATGAGGATGTGAGTTGTTTTTTATGGGCTATGTATATTCATGATGCGCCCTGCATTTCTTACATACTTGCACGGCATGACTCAAACAGCATGGTTTTAATGCTGTTATGATCAAGAGTTTGTGCAAAGGGTCCGTGGTACACTGGAATTTCTTTCTAAAGAAAGAACAGTGCATTGGAGTTCACGTCAATGCAATGTTGAACCAAAGCTTATGCTACAAGGTAACACTGGAAATAAAAACACTGCATGCTTGACTCCTGCGTGTACTCTGTATTTTTGTGTCATCCACCGGTACCCTGTTGTTGTGCCTTCTGATAGTCACATCACATGCGGAAACAAAATTACACGGAGCCTGCACTAGTAGAAATACAATTTGTGCTGGTGGTCAAAATACATTTGCACTGGTTGGTTTCGCAAGTACAAAATGATGATTTATGCTGGCGGACGTGTATAACTGCCAGTAGAAATGCATTTGTGCCAGAAAAAATAAATCGTTCTATGCTTCCCATAGGACCCCGCCGCCTCCTCCAGCTTCTCCCCAATCACTTGCTCCAACACCACATTCGCTATGCCCATGACGACGGCGCATACTCTGCCGGCACATCTGGCATCTCTAGGAGCTCTAGTAGTTCACAATGGGGGCTTGTCGTACAACTCCACCGGGACTGTCGGCCTTGGCGGCGGGAGCCTGTCCCTTGTGGCGCAGCTCGAGGTCGGTAAGTTCTCCTACTGCCTCACTGACTTCTTCAATACCTATGAGCAGCCCAATCATGTCCGGCTCACACGCGGAGCTGCCTCCGGGTGCCGCCGCCGTGCAATCGACGCCACTCAGGCCACAGGTCACATCGAGGTACTACGTCACCCTCAAGGGCATATCGCTCGGCGACTCTCGCCTGCCGATCCCGCCTTTGATGTCACCGG
The DNA here is from genome assembly GCA_033239725.1 of Echinochloa phyllopogon. NCBI lineage: Eukaryota > Viridiplantae > Streptophyta > Magnoliopsida > Poales > Poaceae > Echinochloa > Echinochloa phyllopogon. The sequence continues at coordinate 30,933,035 of BTCW01000008.1, read as the reverse complement.
GGGAATGATGGTGGAAAGTGCTTTCAGGGTGGTCGTCGACCACGTCGCTGATGTGCTCGGGCAGCCTGTGGTGAATTCCTCCAGCCTTGACAAGCCTTGTTAATTATCCAGCTTCTGCCGGTGAGCGGCAACTCCCGGACATGCCTGAGCTCCTGCTGCAGCTGCACTTCGCTGGTGGCGCAGATATGAGGCTGCATAGGGATAACTACATGTTCTTTGATGAAGAGGAGTCGTCGTTCTGCTTATCCATTGCTGGGACGACGTCGACTTCAGTTTTGGGAAATTTCCAGCAGCAGAATATACGTATGTTGTTTGATATCACCGAGGGGCAACTGTCATTCGTGCCCACCGACTGTAGTAAGCTCTGAATTCTGGAGGATATAGTAACAATTGCTGAATCCTTGCTTGCTTTGGTAGCTGAATAATTGGAAAATTCGAAAGCAAGCAATAATGCAATATATATACATTTTATATGCTTCGTTATCAATAAAAACAGATAACGCACATCCTGGTGCTAGAAACAGGCGCCCATCTTATTTTCAGTAAATGAAACAAAAGCAAAGGACACAAGTAAACAGATTGTAAATGACACACTGTGCTAGCACTTCAGCGAGGATGTACCCACCGTAGTTATTTAAGTAAGTAATTTGCAGATATCTTTCTCGTCAATCTTTGCAAAAGAAACGACCACCACTGCACATGCTTTATTTGTGTTCTTATTTGTTATACGACTTATCAAACAGGTGAAAGTAAGCAACTCTCCATCGTTTTCCAAATAACAGGGCACATAAAACCAGACAAATACCCACTGTGTAGCCGCATCCAATTCCAAGATAGAAATAGTCGCCAGCACCATCTTCTGATCTACTCAAGTGACCTTCCATTGATGTTTCATTGCTGGAGCAATTCTTTTTGAGAGGAGGACCACAGAGACCATTGTTGCCAATATAGATATATGGATTTAGTGAATAGATGCTGTCAAGCTGTGATCCAGAAGGTATTCTTCCAGTTAGATTGTTGCTTGACAGATCCAAGTCACTTAAAAACGCCAAATTGGACATACTTGCTGGTATTTCCCCTGAGAGTTCATTTTTTGAGAGGTCAAGTGATTCTATTGATTGCATGGATCCAATCTGATAAGGAATATTATTGCTGAGGCGGTTACCCGAGAGATTTAAATTCAGCAGGGCATCAAGAGTGACTATTTCTACAGGAATTTTACCTGATAAATTGTTCACAGATAAGTCGATGCTCATCATTTTTATATACAGAATATGACTACTGGAACCATAGTTAAGTTCCTGTCCCTTTGTAACTGTGGTCAAACTAACGCTCTGATATTCTCCTGGTATGGAGTAGTAGCCACAAAATAAGGGTCGTACTGGATAACTTGACGTCGAATATTTCCCTCTCATTGCTGTTAAGTTGAACATGTGTTTAGGTAAAGAACCAGAAATACCATTTTCCGCTAGATCCAAATATTGAAGACATCCAAGATTTGTGATAGTAATTGGAATGTTCCCAGAGAACATGTTGTGCCTTAACCGTAGAAATTGCAATCCCACCAGGTTTCCAATCCATGTGGGCAGTCCTCCAGATAATCTATTCCATGCTAAATCAAGGAATTGCAAGTTTGTTGAGTTTTGCAAAAAAGTAGGGAACTCTCCAGACAAATTATTGTTACTCAACTCTAAAGTCATAAGCAATGTCAACCCATAGCATGTAGGAAGCTTTCCTTCAAACAAGTTGTCGGCCAAGTCCAAAACAGTCAGCTCCTTATATTTGCATATATATTCAGGAATACGACCAGTGATGCGGTTCGAGAATAGGGACAACTCCGTTAGTTTTGGAGCTACGAAATTTAAGGGTAGGGGTCCCAACAGTGAGTTCACAGAGATGTCTAGGTGGGTCAGGTTTTGTGGCAATGGCGGTATTCGACCAGTTAAATTGTTGGAATTGAGATAGAGTCTTTCCACTGACATGATTTCCATATTCCTTGGCAGATCTCCAGTGATATGATTTCTGGCAAGGTTCAAATAAAAAGAATTTGAGAAGGCGTTGGAGAACCAATGTGGAATCTTGTCATTTATACCCGTGCCTGAAATATCCAGGAAATAAATGTCTACCATCCATTGCAGCCAGGCAGGGAACAAAGGACCCAATTGGCAATTTGCAAAATCTGCATATTGTAGTCTAAAGGGTGGCTGCCATTCTGGACTGAGCTCAATCTTCAATGAAGCAGTGTAAGACAAATATAGGGTCTGCAAGTTATTTAGACGACCAATGTGTTTCTCTGTGATCACACCATCAAAGCTGTTGTATCGTATATCTAGGTAGGTCAAATTTGTGAGTTCACCAATCTCATAAGGTATACCTCCAGTAAAATTGTTATCAGAGAGCACCATGGTCCTTAAAGAAGTAAAATTTCCAATAAATGTTGGGAGGTGGCCGGAAATGTTGTTCCCACTGAGATCGAGAATGACTAAACTGGTCAAATGACCCATACATTTTGGTAGAATCCCTGTGAGTTGGTTTGATGTGAGATGCAACTCCTGCAAGTTGTTTGGCGAACATCGTGGCAATTTCTCAATTAACTCTGTAATATTTCCATACGAGTAGCATGACTCAAGATGTAGGATCCTCAAGCTGCATAAATTCTTCAGATTCATGACGGGCATGCCGATTTTATTGTACGATAAATCTAGGTATTGCAAGAATGTCATGGTTCCCAGTGCTTCAGGAGGATGACCATAAATGCCGGTTAATTGAAGGTTAATGTACCTAAGGCTTGTTAAATTCCAGAACCAACACGACGCGATCCCGTGGTGGAAGTAGTTTTCAGAGAGATCTAGCAATTCAAGACTAGTAAGATTAAGGTGCGGCAGTGACTGATTTGAACTTGCAAGCAAGCAATCAGAAAGATCGAGAAACTTCAGAGAAGGCACCATGTTCACTAGATGTGGCCAATTAGCTGTTGCGCTGAGGTTTACCGATTGGAGGTTAAGGTATTGCAGAAACTGCAGACGTGTTAACCATGATATATCCAATGAGAATGTATCTTGCGCACCCGAAATGTCGAGGTATTGCAAGTTTGACAAGTTGCCAAGGTGAGGAGGCACTCTGCCAGAAAATGGTATGCCAGAGAGGTTCAGATACCTCAGGTTTCTGAAAGAGCCCAAAAACTCTGGAATATGTCCAGTTGACCCCTCCAAGCTGTTCATGCTGAGATCTAGGTACTCCAGATGCTCCAAAGAAATCAAAGAATGACTTATCTCGCCGACAAGGTTGGTGTTGCCAAGCCGAAGCTCGAGGACATGGCCGGTCCGGTTGCGGCAGTTAACACCTCTCCATTGACAGCAGTCAGCATACCCATGGCTTCCTTGTCGCCAGGAGGCAAGAACTCTAGCCGGGTCACTGCTCACACCTTCCTTGAACGCCAGCAGGGCGTCCATCTCGCTCTGTAAGCAGCTCGCGCCAACACCCTGTGCATGCGTAATCACAAGGAAGACGCTGCAGGTGGCAGCAGCCACGAGCAACACGAACTCTACGGTTGCTGAGCGGCGCATGGCGGTGAAGTGGAATTGGTTTGCAATTCTGCGCTTGTGTAGACAATTCGTTCATTGTCAGGTATATTAAGTTGGAAGTATATTTTGTTAGCTCGCCGGTGGGCTGTCCTTGTGTGACTAATCGTCTACTGTTAGTCAGTCGTCGTCAATCTGCAGTCGTCGAGTCGTGATCGCCGGCTGCAACACGTCCCCACCGCAAGCTTGTCTAATAGACAAGTCTATGTTATCTAGAGAGTTTCCTTTCCGAAAAAAATAATTTTGGCTCTGAAAAAGTGCACATGCATTCAAGTCTCTTAACTGCATTTCATTGTTGAAGAAAAAGACACCATATTTGTGTCTCCGATAGCAAGAGACAAAATTACGGTAAAAGCTGAGGTTTTTCTGTACTTGCAACATTCAGGCCAATGATAAACGCACAGAGGAACCAGACACGCTGTTGAGCAAATCAACAATAATAATGTTCACTGGTTAAATAAATATAATTGACATCTTACAACCAATTCAGATGTACCAAACTGACCAATGAAACACCAAATCGAGAAAGTTCAACAAATAAACTAAGGTCTAAGGACAAGAAAAAAGAAAGCCCTCCCACTCGCGTCGCCCCTCCCAGGCGGCACGAGGGGCACCGCCGCGCCGCCACCGGAGGTCCCGACGGGGACGCCGCCGGCCGCTACGGCGCGTGGCCGTGGCGGCCTCCCTCTGCCCTCTCTTCCCCACCCTTTTCCTTCCTTCCTCCTCACCCACTGGCGCCACCCATGGTCATCAGTCGCGCCACCGCCATCCACCTCGCGTCGCCGTCCGGGGGGCGGGCTCCGCGTCGAGTCGCCTCCGTCGCGGCCCCGCCGGCCGTTTCCGCCGCCACGGGCCGGATCCTCGACCCCGCCGGCCGTTTCTGCCGCCGCGGGTCGGATCCGCGACGCCCGCCGCCATCCGCCCCCCGTGACGGATCCACGCCCGCTGTCGCCGGATCTTCCGTCCCCTTCGCTATATCTGCGCGGCCTGACCGCCGGCGGCCCATTGCTCGCCATGGCGGTGGTCCCCGCGCTGCCGGCCCGCCGTCGACCCACCCCGCGTCGTCCACCGGTTTGGACGTCGCCTGTCCTGCCACCCCGTCGTAGGAGCCGTGCGGCCGGGTTCTACTGCGGTGGTGCGCCGCCGGCCTGAGGCCGATCTGCTCTGTGGTTGGTCGGGGTTCCTGCTTGTGCGTGTCCTTGGGGTTCTTGGGGGTGCAGGCGAAAGCCAATGCTCCCTCGTGGGCTGATGACGGCGACGCTCACGAGTGCCGCTTACCTTCCTGAAGGCATCATCCGCTCCCCCTCGATCCCCCTCGGATGAGCTCTCCAGTGCCGCTGGTGTCGTTCCCTCCTTTGAGGCGTTTGGACACTCTGCATCGACTGTCGGTTGCTTGGCGTGGTCGCCTCTTGGCTCGGCTAGGGCAGCGGTGGTTGTCTTGGTGTGGATGTTTTTGCTGTTCTCTGCCTCTGCTCGTCTTGCCCACCATCGCCTTGACTTCCTAGGTTGCTTCAATCTCGTGGATGCTTTGCCGCTAGGTCGTACTTCATGGGTGGATGCTTTGCCACCTGCTGCTTGATTCAGGCGGATGCTGCCGCCGTGGTGCTTGGTACTGATGGATGCTTTGCCACCTTGCTGTTTCAGCGGATGCTTTGCCGCTGAGTCGTTCTTCTTGGGTGGATGCTTTGCCACCTACTGTTTGTTTCAGGCGGATGCTGCCGCCATGGTGCTTTGTGGTATCTCTGGGCAGATGCTTTGCCGCTCGGGTTGTGGTCGTCGGGTGGATGCTTTGCCACCGTTCGTTTGACGGATGCTTTGTCGTCATGGTGCTGTTGGTGATTGCTCAGGCAGATGCTTTGTCGCCCCGGTGTTGGTCTTCAGGCGGATGCTTTGCCGTCACTGTCGTGGTGTTTGGTGGACTCTTCGCTTACAGGCTCTCAAGGTGTTGGTGTATCTTTTGGCAGCTTCAGCTTGTAGGTCGTTTGGGCTTGGCTGCGCTAGGTGTGTCCCTCCCCCTGCTGCTTCTGTCGTCTTTGTTTGGAGTTTGTGTGTTGGTTGTTTTTCTTTTTCCGTATTTCTCTGTGTGTTTATCCTTTGTGATCTTGGTTGGTCAAGTCCTGTTTGGCCGCATCAGGAACTGTTTGTAACTGCTTTCTTCTTAATGAAATACGTGCCAAGGCACGTTCACGCAAAAAAAAAATAAACTAAGGTCTGCAATGGGATATATAGAAACCTGATGATAAGCAAAAGGCTGCTACCATAAGCTGATACTTACACTAATCATTTATCTGGATGTCGTATTGGCGGCCTAACCCACCAAGTAGACCACACAATATAGCATATATAGTGACGGAGGGGGGAGATGCTGCCAAAATTCCAAATAAATAAAAGGAAGAGCGGAAGGCTTATACTAATCCTAAAACCATTTCGAAGTTTCCCCCATAGATTATGTTTTTGTTACCAATTGCTAGATTCATGGTTTAGAAAAATGCAAAACATTCATCATTTTTCCTCAATTTCCATTTTTAGCCTTAATCATGAATGGGCAGTTTACTAGGACCATAGAGGAGAGAGAAGACGATTTGTTTTTATACATATACACATGCATGTTAATTTTTTTCATTAGATTTACACAATGTTGCAACCCACATGGATGAGCATAATTCGTTTACATCTTCCCATGAAAAAAATATTTTTCCCTAGATCTACACATGTCAAGATATAGTATATATTTTCCCAGCTCTTTTCTTTGTCCCATTTATTGAAATGAAGATTTTAATATTTTTAGTCACTACTATTGAATTGACCCGCTAGTAGAAATGTTAATATCTATGACGATATGATAGTGACGTTTCATTTGTTCATCATGGAAGTGGTCTGTACCATGACGAATTTTGTAAATTCGTCACAGAACTGAGAGGATGGTCACGGAACGTGGGCCCCTACACCGCAGTCAACAGCAGATGAGAAGCCCACCCTCGGCCCAGGTGTTGCAGAAGTGCAGCCCACGTGCATTGGGCCGGCTTTCTTCGTTCTCCCTCGGCCCAGGTTTGGCCCAAGTATTCGTTTTATTCGGCAAAAAATATGCTACCCTACGGATTCGAACCGTGGACCAGACATAACACGAGTGGAAGTCTTACCACTGCACCATTCAACGTTTTATGTTAGAGATGTAAATATATTCTATTTAACTATATGTATTCCGGCGTGAATAAGATCTGGGGGCGTTTTCGAGCTGTTGCGGAGGCGTTTTCTGTTGGGGGGCGGCTACGGCGCGGGGTCCCCGGCGGGCGGACGGGGGCTGCTGCGTGGCGGCGTTCCCGGCGGGCAGACGGAGGCTGCTCGTGGCGGCGTCCCCGGCGCACGGCGTCGGCAGTGCGGCGGCGTCCCCGCGGCGGCTGGTGACGGCTCGGTCCCACGACGGCGTTCCCGCGGCGGCAAGGTGATGGCTCGGTCCCAATGGCCATGGCTGAATTTTTTAACATGCTGTGTCGTTGTGTTCTCAAAGTTTAATTTTGTTGTTGTGTTCTGAATTTCCACTTGTATGCCAAAACAGATGGATCGAAGTTGGGTTCATTTGAAACCATTCACACCTCCGTACATGAAAGGAGTGGACGAGTTCATGGATTTTGTTCGTGGAAAATTCCCTGAAGACAGCAAGATAAAATGTCCATGCCGCAGATGTGTTAATCAAGTTTTGCAGCATCAGCAAGAAGTGAATGACCATATACACATCTTTGGAATGTCGCCTGCTTACACTCGTTGGATCCATCATGGGGAGTCTCTAGGTGCCGAAATTATTGAGTCCATAGAGGAGGAGGTGCACCATGATAGTTATGATTATGATGAAGGGGTATACTTGGGCGACGATTACCAAGATGATGGCCAAGATGATGACCGAGATGATGATCATGGGGTCACAGAGATGCTAGCAGATTTGTACACATCATTAGAGGCAGATGGAGGGAATCCAGGATTTACCAATGTTCTTGCCGATGCCAAGCGGCAACTGTGCCCAGGATCAGAGCATTCCCGATTCTCCTTTCTAGTGAGACTTCTTTATATCAAGTCTCGCTATCGAGTTGGCAGTACAACATTTAGTGCATTCATGAAGTTATTGTCCCAGGGATTCCCTCAGTGTGAATTTCCAAGTTCTTATGATGAGGCGAAGAAGTATCTTGGTGAACTGGCCTTGCATATGAATCGATCCATGTGTGCAAGAACAATTGTGTGCTATTTCGAAAGTCTACATTGTTTGGCAAGGATTATTCCAAGCTAGAAGCGTGCCCAATATGTGGTGAATCTAGATGGGATGGTGACGGAAAAAGGCGGGTTCCAAATTGTGAATTGTGTTATTGGCGTCATGTGGTGTATTCACATGTGACCACGTGGACCAGTAAGATTGCGGCACGTGGACCAATCAGATTGCGGCACGTGGACCAATCAGATTGCGGCATGTGGACCAATCAGATTGCGGCACGTGGACCAATCAGATTGCGGCACGTGGACCAATCAGATTGCGACACGTGGACCAATAAGATTGTGACACGTTATCCTCCGGTAACATCGCCACGTCAGCGGCCACCGTGGCACCGAGACACGTCAGCTGCCAGCATGGCATCGCCACGTCAGCTACCAGCGTGGCACCGCCACGTCAGCTGCCAGCATGGCACCGCCATGTCAGCTGCCGGCATGCATGGCGCCACATGGTAGTGACCATGTTCTCTAGTCATAGAAGACGAGCTGTTACATGACGGAAATAGTGAAGGTCACAGAAAATGATCAGTTCTGTGACCAAATTACGTGATTCGTCTCAAATGTGACACTCGTTCTGTGACGATCTTAGAAACTTCATAAAGTCGTCACAGAAGATTTTCAATGACGAATTTAGCATGTACTGTGACGAATGATGTTTGTCATTGATGTGAACTTCTGTACTAGTGACCGGTGGCTGCCATTTTCACCAACGCTCGTGGATAAAATGGTTGTGAAACATTTTCACCACCGGTTCAAAAATTGGTGGCCATAGCCCATAGTGGATGTTTGAACCGGTGGGGAAAATGATTATCATGATGGTGATAAGCATTTACACCAACAGTCCCAATGTCGAAGAGGTGAGAAAAATGGCACATCATAATATCCCCTCCCTGCTTCTTCTTATTCTTCTTCTTCTTCCCCAGACGCCCACCTCATTTTTCCCATTATTGCGACCCTAACAATCAAGAATGCTACACATTTTTTAAGGATGGACATCACCCGCTTGGTTTGAGGTTGGTAACTACCTACCCATTCAAATCCTTGCTTGTTTCATTTGCTAAATTTTGCATTTTGGGGTGGATTTGTATTTTTTTTCATTGGCTATTTTGCATTTTGGTTATAGAGGCAAAAGTTTCACCAATTCCTCTTGGAGGCTCCAAAATCTTGAAGCACTCAGATCACTAGGAAGAATAGCGCGCTTCACTGCGCCCGTAAAGCATATGCACCTGTCTTTGCTGAACTGTTCCACATCAATTGCTCTATAATGGTCATATCTTGCCTAATTAATATTGTGTGAAGTAGTATTATGCAATTAACTTTGGAAGAGCAAGTCTGACACTTAAAAAGGAGAGTAAACTTCATGATTATGAATAAGGTTGAAAAGATATATATCTAAAGTGATGTTCCAGAATGAATTTTATGAGGAGAGCAACAAACGTACATTCTGATGCTCTATATGCAATTTGCGTAGTACAGTTAATAAAAAAAATACATATACAGTTTTGGAGTAGGAAGATCAATGAAATGCTTGTTAGAGATTAATGATGATGAGACGCAAAATAAGTATAAAAAAATAACACCCTTCACTGTACTGCACACAAATGATCATCAGTTTTGCACTACTAAATCAATGGTCACACAAACGACCAGCAGTTTTGCAATACTGAATCAATGGTTATGTTTGATACACAACTGCAAGAAAATGGTACAATAATATATTGAGAGGAAGCACATGCATCGTATGAGGTAATTCACATGGATGGATAATTAAGTACAAAGTGAACTAAAATATCCGTACAACTTTGGCATAACACCTATAACTGCCCTAGGTGTAAGGTTGAAGCCCCCAAGCCCTTTTAGACCAGAGCATCTCAAATGCTTGAAGCACATAGATATAGATTCAGTTAAGGCAGCTGCATTCTATGGCTGTGCAGCTCCTATGTCTGCTTTCATTTGGCCTGCACACATGCACATCAATTTGGAACAAATGAGAAGTCATCATAAACATATATACTATTCTTGAGAAAGAGGTGTACATTAGGATAAAAGATTAAGTAAAATTGAGCGCTGAAAGAGCAAATAGGCACATGAGCTTATGTCTGGTGTGGTCACTGTGGTTCCAGAGTGAAATTGTACAAACAGGTACATGATCCAAGTGCAGGGCAGCAGGGCGTGTGCTCCAGGATCCTGTAACCATAGGCATCATTCTCCACCAAGAACCATGTTTTCAACAAAATAAAAGTTGTGCACTAAACTTATAATGTACAATTTGAAATTGTTAGGGTGGACAATTGGCAACTGATCTTGTACATTTTCCCAGACCTGCTAATTGGACATGATATGAAAGTAAATATATGATATTTCGTAGTCAATTTGGAGAAACATTTTTTTCTAGAGCACGCAGGAGAGCTGCGTATCTTTATATTAAGAGGGAAATTTGGAGAAACATTCAGATATAGAGTATCGTTATTTTGATAATGAAATGCAAAGGAGTGAAGAATATAGATCCAATGCAGTAGCAGAAATTGGAGAAAAAAAGATAAGAAACAAAAAAAACATCACACATATTGGCCAATCTGTAGAAATACAAATTGGAGCAGAACCATCGCAACTATCGTAATGGCAAAGATGTGTTTTGCTTTAGTATCTGTAGATTTATGAGCAGGTAATTACAAAATTGTTACTTGCAATGTATAGATAGATAGATAGATAGGGGGAGGCCGGCCGTCGCCGCTCCCGCTGTCACCGCCGCCGCAGGGGCTGCAGGCGCGGGCGGAAGTCGAGGCTTCGGGGCGCACTCTTCTTCTCCTCCGCCGCCGCCCACGCGTCGACGCCGCCGCGGCCGTGGGGAGTCGCCGGCCTCTCTCTCATCCCCTCATATTCTCTGCTCTCACCCCTTCCGTGTTTTCTTGTTCGATGAATCCGGCCGCCCCTCCCTGCCGGCTGGGCGCCCGCGCGCCTCCGCCGGGCTCCCGAGCCTCGAGCTGCCACGCCCCTCCACCGCCGGACGGGTTCCAGTGCCCCTCTGCTGCGCCGCCCCTCGAGCTCCCGTGCGCCTCCGCTTGTCCAGCGTCGCGGCCCGTCCCACGCCTCCGATGCCGGCACGCCACACGGGGCCAGCGCCGCCTGCGCAATCCCTTCGCCGTGGACTGCCGAGCCAGAGCCATGGCGAGCTCGCGCTTGGAAGACACGGCCAGGCCTCGTGCTGTCACGGGGGAACACAGAAGTAGTGTCCGACGCTACATGGGCCAACGGAAGCACATAGAAATTTTGGAGAGGCACCGACGAGCCGGATGATTGGCCCAGTCCGAACAGCGAAAGGAATTGGAGCGATGTATGGGCTAGAACGGAGCCGAAGCATGTTTGAATGGCCCAGAGGAATAAAACAGCCAGCCGGCCAGGCGAGCCGACCGGTGCAGTAAAGGCTCACACGTGCAGGATGGCCATACGTAGAAACACGCAGAGTCGCTGAGGTGCGAGGGAATTCTTAAGCGATAAGATCTTACTTATTATTCACTAGTTTCAAGGCTGGTAACCAATAACCCATTCAATTCCTATCTTGTTTTATTGGCTAGAGCCAATTCTTCAGGGAGGTTCTTTCATGGTTGTAGAGGCAAAAGTTTCACAAAAAAGTTTGGTAACTAGCATCCATTCAATTCATTGTTTGTGTCATTGGCTAGATTTGGAATTTTGTGATGAATATATGGAGAGGCTGTTTTTTCATCTTAGAGGTCATAAAATTGTTCAAGGAGACTACTGAACTTTGGAGGATTCAAATCACCCAGTTGATTTTAAGGTTGTTACCAGCTAGAAAGCCATTCATTTCCTAGATGTTGAATTTGAGGATGAATGGTGATGGAAAGTGCTTGCTTTGATGCCTCTCACCTGCCCGCATACCGGAGGTAAGGGTTGGGGGCGCATTGCTTCCGTGTCGTGTCGGAGGTCACATCCGGTGCCGGGATGCAGCCTCACTGGGCCGGTGCCGTGTCGCCCTAGCCATGGGTGCCACGGCAGTGCCGGAACGTTGTTGAATCATGTGCGGTCCCAGGTAGGTGGCTGGAGCATGAGTTGGGCTATTGTTGTGCCAGTGGTTAACTGGTTACTTCGGATTGTGGTGCTGCAACCCACCCACCATGGGCGTTCCTTAACATTTTCGTGCAACAAATTCAACTATCCACTAACTCCAGTTCAACATTTCAGATTGCTTGACTTCACTTTAATTAGATATTATGCATGTATTCACGTCCCACATCATCCAGGCTGCCACCCACTGCCAATGTTTTTACATTTGATTTAACAATCTGTGAAAGCTGACTCTTAGGGTGGGCAAAAAAACCGCACCGAAGACCGAACCCAATTAACCGAGACCGAAAACTGGGAGAATGGTGATTTTTTTTAGCACAGGGAGAATGGTGATGGAAAGTGCTTTCTTCCTGGTTTTAGAAAACTGAATAGAACATTGATCCTTCGGTCTGGTAACGGATTGGCCCGAACTAACCGAGACGTGTGCAATGTCAGCCCAGCTTCTCATCCAACAGCTAGCAGCAGCGGTATACTAAAGGCCTAAATAGGCTAGGAGTCCAAAATCATTACCTGGCCTCCACCAAATGGCATCTATAGTTTCCAAGGCCCAGAGCGTGAGTTCCTGGCCTGTTTCCCCGTGAGCCCATGACACCTCTCTTCCGTCCACATGCCTTCAACCCAGATTAGAAATTTACACTCTTCCTTTACAATAGTCATCCATGCTGATGCTTAGATGCACCACAAGTTCCATTACCCCCATGAAAGTCCTGACCTTACTACTCCTACGTGCCTCACTGCAGATCAGCTCGACGGAGCCACCATCATCCGGCTACCGGTTCGCGCTCACCCACGTCGACTCCAGAGATGGATTCACCAAGGCGGAGCTCAAGCGCCGAGAGGCGCACAGAAGCCACCACCATGCAGAGACAATGCTATAAGGTTATTCCACAACATCTTCCAGCTCGGACACCCGTCCCACCAGGATCCACTCGGGCCAAGCCGAGTACCTCTTGGAGCTCGCCATCGGGACACCACCGGTGCAATTTGTCGCCCTCGCCGACATCGGCAGTGACCTCACCTGGACACAGTGCAAGCCCTGCAAGTTGTGCTTTCCATAGGACACGCTCATCTACGACCCCACCATGTCATCTACCTTCTCCCCAGTGACATGCTCCAGTGCCACGTGCCAACTGCTCAAATGGAGCAGCAACTGCTCCGCTACCTCACCCTGCTGGTACCGCTACACCTACGACGACGGTGCCTACTCAGCCAGCATCATGGGCACCGAGACACTCACGTTCGGCATCCAGCAGCTCTAGTAGTTCGCGCAGCGTCTCCATCGGTGGCATCATGTTCGGCTGCGGCTTCGACAATGGAGGTCTCTCATACAACTCTACTGGCACTGTTGGTCTCGGCCGTGGAAGCTTTTCACTCGTGGTGCAGCTCGGCGTCAGCAAGTTCTCCTACTGCCTCACCGACTTCTTCAACACCAGCTTGGGCAGCCCTGTGCTATTTGGCTCCCTCGGGCGTCAGCCCTGTGCTATTTGGCCCCCGGCGGCGCTGTGCAGTCGAAGCCGCTCGTGCAGAGCCCGAATGATCCATCAGGGTACTACGTCTCCCTCGAGGGCATGTCGCTCGGCGGTGCTCGCCTGCCGATCCCCAACGGCACATTCGACCTGCGCGACGATGGCACCAGGGGGGGAGGGGGGAGGGGTGGGGGTGATCGTGGATTCAGGTACCATCTTTACTATCCTTGTTGAAAGTGCTTTCAGGGTGGTCGTTGATCATGTGGCCGAGGCGCTCGGATGACAGCCACCGCCGGTGAACGCCTCCGGACTTTATAGCACTTGTTTTTCGGCGCTGGCTGGTGCGCGGTAGCTCCCGGACATGCCGGACCTGGTGCTGCACTTTGCCAGCGGTGTGGATATGAGGCTGCTAAGGGACAACTACATGTTCTTTGACGAACAAGAGTCCTCGTTCTGTTTGGCCATTGCGGCGAGGACGACGACTTCCATTTTGGGAAATTTCCAGCAGCAGAATATACAGATGTTGTTTGACATCACGGTAGGGCAATTGGTATTCCTGCCCACAGACACTACCAGAATGATCGACATCTGCACCGGGTGGGAAATGCCTTTAGCACCGGGTTTCCCACCCGGTGCAACTAATCCGAGGCTAAAGGGGTACCCCTTTAGCACCGGGTTGAATAACCGGTGCTAAAGGGGCCCTTTAGCACCGGGTCGTGGCTGCACCCGGTGCTAAAGGGCCTGCCTTTAGCACCGGTTGCTGCCTGAAACCGGTGCTAAAGACCCCGGATTTCTTTTTTTTTTGCTTTTTTCAGTAGCCATTCGTGCACGTCTATATACGTATATATTCTAATACGTGTATTCTAATGCGTATTCGGCCGACTCTATATTCATACTAGCTGACATTTCATCAAAATAGAAGACATATATATTACAAAAGTAGATATTCATGCATCTCAACTCGAGTTATATATATTTAAACTGTATTTTCTACTTAATTAAGATTGACGACTATCTTGTTGGACTGTCTGGCACGTCCTCCAGTACTGGCGAGAAGTATTCTCCTCGGGGATTGACGACCTCGTCCCAGATCCATCCGACGAGCTGTTCTGCAATTGCGTCAATTCTTTCTAGCTCCAGGGACTCTTCCTTCAGCCTGAACATCTATAATTTACAAATAATTGAAAGATATTTAATCCGCCGAGTTGGAGACAATAATTGTGCACTTAATAATAATGGAAATGTTGATTATTATTACGTACCATAATATCGTGTTGTGTAAGCTTTTTATGTCCCCAATTCCACATGAAATCGCAAACATAGTATGCACATAAATTATTTCCCGGCCCCTGTTTGGCACACTGTCGACCAAAAGAAATTAAGTAAAATTCATATAATATATTAGCCAAGGCCTACATGTACAAATTACTTGCTTACCGGAAAGCCAATGTTCCATTTTAGTGTTTCATGTTGAATTCCCGGGTGTTCTTGACGGAATTGAATCCAGGCCCTGCGAACAAAAAAATTGAGTTAAGTCATTGCGAGTGTAAGGGGTGAATTAAGTAGGGGAAAATATACATCACCTTGTCATCATGTCCATGATGTTCTGTAGTTTTTCTTTTGGAGTGTGCAACGAATCAAAGACGTTCACGACACCCCGGTCAGGACACAATATTATTAGGAACCAGTGGAATCTGTGCACATGTATATATTATAATCAGAAATGAATTAGTACACAGACAGTATAAGAAGAAGAAGCCTGTGTATGTACTCACTCGATGTTGTACGGGATTAGTATGGAGTCGCAGTAATTTTGTTTCTTAATATATTTGTATAGGTTTCCATATGTTTCCTCAGGATTCATCAATATCATTTCTTCACTTATCCTTCGAGGATCCACGAAACCAACGTCATATATCCCGGATCTGCGACATTTTTGAATCTCCATTCTGCATATGTTAAGCAATAAATAAAGCCCGCGTCAGCATAGATTGGAATTATTGTTTTCAAACTGTGAATTATAAGCAACAACAAAGTACTTACAATGTCCAACAGGTGATCAAATCCACGTCCATGGCGTCGCGGTGGTACAGCTCATATATATCCTTAAACATCAGCCACACCCAATCCTCGTCACCATTGTAGAAATCATGGTCCTTCACGCCTACTTTGATCATGCGCCGTTTATTCCTTCTTGATTCTTCCAAGTACCACTCATGGAATCGGCGCATCTTCGTCTGTAGCTTCCTCTCCATTTCAGGAGGGACCATAGGCTCGCCAAGATTAAACGGCCACCTTAGCGTTGTGTTTACAGGCACCTCTTCTTTCCCCAGGACTTGCGCTCTGGTTAGTCCAGTCTCGGCCATTACTCGTTGCACGTTAAGCTCGTCCAGAGATGGCAATGGACCCAAGGGCCGCTGAGGTTGCTGGCCGAGCTGAGGAACCTTTTTGGATGGGCCCGCCTCCTTATCTGCAGCCTTCCGCTTCCGGCGAGATTTCAGTAATGAGCGGTCATAGTCTGTTACTATTACTTCCTTCTGTTGACCCTTGCCCAAATTACCGAGGAATGACTTGACGACGGTGGGATCAAGCTTCGGCTCCGGCTCAGGTTTTTTCCTCCACTCGGCCATTTGCCTCTTTGTGTCTGCTTTGACCGAGGCTTCGAGCTCCTCTAGAGTCTTCTCACCCGCTCTTTTCTCTGGTGCGGGCTTCTCTTTGGTTTTCCGTGCCTTCTTCGCTGGTGGAGTGGGGCAGAGGCTTTAGTGCGGCGTCCCCTCTTTGGCGGAGGGGGCGGAGACCTCTTCGGCGGAGGAGACGGAGACCTCTTCGGTGGAGGAGACGGAGACCTCTTTGGCGGAGGAGACGGGCTTGCATCAGGAGCTCCCGGAGAATCGTCATGATCCTGTGGATCTCTTGGAGGTGACGGGGGCTTGTTGGTAGCCGCAGGTGTACCGGGTATGACGACGTCTGCCTTGCTCCATAGAATGATGCAGTGAGAACACTGACCGAGTTTTGTTTCTCCGTCACCTCCGGGGATGTCAAGTTCCAAGTCTTCCCAGCTGGTGACGACTTGCTCCACCTCAACAGGTACGTAACCATGTGGAATGTCATTGCAGTGCCATTTTTGCCCTTCTTCCACACGTTTGGTCATACCGTATGCAACCTGATAAGTTAGTAGTCACAAAGAAAGTTAGTAAATGAATGGTATTTACGGTGAAATGTATGCAGTATGAACTAAGGTCGCATACGTACCACCACAGCTAAGTTCTTCTGCCTGACGACAAGCTCGCACGCGGTCCGTTGAGTTATTTCATCCACGGTGTAACGGACCGCTTCGGCGGCCTGTGTGGAAGTGTGACTGCTTTGATATTGTTGTGGAGGGCTAATAAGGGCCGCATCTTGGAGAGGTGCATGCTCTGTGGAACCGGTCCCGCCTGTGGCTTGTTGGAGAGGTGCAGGCTCTGTGGAACCGGTCCCGCCTGTGGCTTGTTGTATCTGCAGCCATGCTACCTTCATCCGTCGCTCCATCTCTGACTCCATTTCTTGGAGCTTTGAGCCATGGGCGGCAACCGTTTGCTCTAGGTCCCTCACCCTCTGCTCATATTCGGCCTTCTTCCTCGAACGGCTCCTATAGGTGGCGACGTGCTCTTGGAAACCTTTCTTCCATGAGATGCTTGTGCCTACGCCGCGCGTCCGTCCAGGATGCTCCTTGTTCCCTAAGGCATAGGTTAGCTCATCTCTGTCTCTATCGGCAACAAATTCTCCCCTATCAGATGCCCTGAGGATATCGAGGAGACGATGAGCTAGTTCTCGCAAGTCCTCGGGAAAAACTAAGGAGCCGTCGATTGGGCTTAGGGTGCCTCCATGACCATAGTACCAATGCTTGGTCCTTGTGGGCCAGTCATGTGTCGCTGGAGTGATGCCTCTAGCATATAGATCTTCTTCCATCTTCTCCCATTTAGCGATGCTTGCCTTGTAACCTCCCGAACCCATCTTATGAGAGTACTTCTTATTTGCGGCGTTTCCAGCGTTTCTAGCGCTAGCCGTTGCACCCTCTTCGGAGGTTTTGTACTCAATGAATGCTTCCCACTCGTCATTGGTGATCTTCTTGTACTTCTCAGGATCCGGGGCCTCTCCGGTTTTGAGAAATTGCGAGTACAACTTCTTCTTGAAATCCTGAAACAGAACTGCCATCTTCTTCATTGTCCAATCCCTCAGTTCTGCTTCATGAGTGCTAGGCCAGTCGAATATTGCCTTCAATTCCCTCCATAGCATCTCCTTCTCTGTATCGGGGAGCACGTACTCCTCAGTGGGGTCCGTGGACTTCCATTTTCTGATACTAATGGGCACATTGTCACGTACAATTACCCCGCACTGAGATACAAATTTCTTGGCCACTTTTGGGGGCTCAACTGGCTCCCCATCATCCTCCACTCGGGTGATGTGTAACTTGACATCCTTCAGCTTCTTCGTGGTCGATCGTTTTGATTTCTTAGCAGAGGCGGCCTACACAAATTACATATATACGAGATGATATAGAGATGGTATACATAATTGACATGTACAGTACAAATTTATGTTATCTATATACACACCTGACTAGACGAGGGCGCGCTACCGGCTCCTTCAATAGTTTCGGCCCTTGCAACATTGTCGCCCTGAACATTTGCGGCCCCTTCAACATCTTCGGCCCTTGCAACATTGTCGCCCTGGACATTGTCGTCCCTTCCAATGATGCCCAACACATCATCCATGGACATTGGTTGGGTTACAATATTGAAAAGTTGATTCGCAAAGAACGTGTCGTTGTCCTCTTGCATGGGTGGGACAGTGGTGTTGTTGTCCTCTTGCATGGGTGGGACAGGGGTGTTGTTGTCCTCTTGCATGGGTGGGACGTTGTTGTTGTTGTCCGCCATCTATAGAATTAAAAATAATTGATAAGAAATATATACAAAGCATACATATTCCCAATATTTCTAACATTTTCGCTAAGGGGGTCGGTGCGTGAAAAACGGATTCGCCAAGGGGTTCGGGTGCGCGGTGTGAATTGATTCGCTAAGGGTTCGCTAAGGGGGTCGGTGCGCGAAAAACGGATTCGCTAAGGGGTTCGGGTGCGCGATGGGTTCGGGTACGCCATAGAATTTCCGATAATAAACATTTTCGATAGTATACATTATACAAACATATAACATTTCCAATATACATTTAAATGAAGCACATATATTTCTAATATACATAGAATTTCCAATATACATTTAAATGAAGCATTTTCCAATATACATTTCAAACATATAACATTTCCAATATACATTTCAATGTAAATATCTCCAATACATTTAAATGAAGCATTTTCCCATATACATTTCAAACATATAACATTTCCAATATACATTTCAATGTAAATATCTCCAATACATTTAAATGAAGCATTTTCCCATATACATTTCAAACATATAACATTTCCAATATACATTTCAATGTAAATATCTCCAATACATTTAAATGAAGCATTTTCCCATATACATTTCAAACATATAACATTTCCAATATACATTTCAATGTAAATATCTCCAATACATTTAAATGAAGCATTTTCCAATATACATTTCAAACATATAACATTTCCAATATACATTTCCAATATAACATTTCAATGTAATTTCTAATATTTTCAATGTATGTGCTTAGCGAACGTGTTCGGCCATGCGTTCGCTAACCAAATGCGCATGGCCGAACACGTTCGCTAAGCAAATGTGCATGGCCGAACGTGTTCGGCCATGCAACGGGTACCTGCACACACAAACACGTGCACGGCACGAAGGCCGGCTCACAAACAAGGCTCACCGTGCAGTGACGCGCGCGGCGGGCGACGGCGGCGAGGGGACGAGGAGCGGTGCGGGGACGACGTGCGGCGCGGGGATGAGGGGCGCCGGCGCGGGGACGACGGGCGCGGGGACCACGGGTGGCGGCGGCGTGAGCGCGGGGACGACGATGGCGGCGGGGACGACAGGCGCGCGCGGGGACGACGACGGCGGCGGGGACGACGACGGCGGCGGGGACGACGGGCGGCGGCGCGGCGTGGGCGCGGGGATGACAGGTGGCGGCGGCGTGGGCGCGGGGACCACGGGCGGCGGCGGCGACGGGCGACGGCGACGGGCGGCGGCGGCTGAGGAGACGAGGGGGCACCGGCGGCGGTTTCGATCTGTGACGAGTGAGGGCGAAGTGAGGGAGGGGAGAGAAGTCCCCGGCCTATATAGGTTCGGGGCATTTAGCACCGGGTGCAGCCACGACCCGGTGCTAAAGGGCCTTTCGCACCGGGTGGTGGAAAGACCCGGTGCTAAAGGCCCCCCCTTTAGCACCGGGTCTTCCCACCACCCGGTGCGAAAGGCCCTTTAGCACCGGGTCTTCTACACCCGGTGCTAAAGGCCGTAACTGTGCGCCAGACGAAGGCCTTTAGCACCGGGTGCAACCACGACCCGGTGCTAAAGGCCCCCCTTTCGCACCGGGTCTTCTACACCCGGTGCTAAAGGCCCCGTAACTGGCGCCAAACGAAAATTGGGGGCCTTTAGCACCGGATTTTAGATCAACCCGGTGCTAAAGGCCCCAACTTTTCGTTTGGCGCCCAGTTTCCAAACGGGCCTTTAGCACCGGGGGCTACTATTTGGGAATCTTATAAATATAGTTTTTAATGTATAGTTATTAATACTTGTTTTAATTCAGTTATTAATACCTGTTAAAAATATATATTAAATAAGAAAATCTTATAAATTACTAGAAAATCAATATAAAATGCTAGAAAATCTTATAAATTACTAGAAAATCTTATAAATTAATAGAAAATCTTGTAAATTACTAGAAAATCCTGTAAATTAATAGAAAATCTTATAAATTAATAGAAAATCTTATAAATTACTAGAAAATCTTATAACTTACTAGAAAATCTTATAAATTACTAGAAAATCTTATAAATTACTAGAAAATCTTATAAATTACAAAAATTGATAACTAAATGAAAGATTTTGGAACATTAAACGGTCTCAGATGAAAAAGTCATGAATACCAAAATTTCATATCTCATCAAGATCTACAATCTTTATTTAAGTCATTTTTGCATTTGAGAAAGTGGTAGTATACATTGTTCATTAATCCTAGATTCACTCGCATAGTTTCCAAAACTTTGTTAGAGACTTGTCAAATTTCTACTACATGTTATTACCCATTTTGAAAATGACAAAATGACCTAAATAAAGATTGTAGATCATGATGAAATATGAAACTTTGGTATTCATCACTTTTTCATTTGACATCACCTAGTGTGAAAAAAACCTTGGTTGTAGTTGTCATTTTTAATTCAAAATTTGGATTGTTCAAACACGAGAAGATTTTTCAAAATAATAACATTAATAAGTTTCATAACTTGATAGAGTATGATTTTAGGAATTTTTAGGAAGAAAAATGATCTTTTTTGAAGTTTGTACGAGGGAGAACGACTAGTTACAACTTTTATACAGAGATTAAAAAGAAAAATTGTTCTTGTTCATCCAGTGACGTGGCCCGGTGACGTGGCCAGCTCTCGCACGGCCTCCGTGGCCAGGCCGGTCTTTGGCCCCGCCGCAGCGTGGCCTTTAGCACCGGGTGCAGCCACGACCCGGTGCTAAAGGCCACGACCGGGCCAGTGACGTGGCTCGCGTGCGCCCGGTGACGTGGCCGGCCGCCGCACGGCCCCCGCGGCCCGGTCGTGGCCTTTAGCACCGGGTGCAGCCACGACCCGGTGCTAAAGGCCACGACCGGGCCAGTGACGTGGCTCGTGTGCGCCCGGTGACGTGGCCAGCCGCGGTCGTGGCCTTTAGCACCGGGTGCAGCCACGACCCGGTGCTAAAGGCCCTTAGAAATCTTATAAATTATTAGAAACTCTTATAAATTAATAGAAAATCAATATAAAATGCTAGAAAATCAATATAAAATGCTAGAAAATCTTATAAATTACTAGAAAATCTTATAAATTACTAGAAAATCAATATAAAATGCTAGAAAATCTTATAAATTAATAGAAAATCTTATAAATTACTAGAAAATCTTATAAATTACTAGAAAATCTTATAAATTACTAGAAAATCAATATAAAATGCTAGAATTAATAAAAACAATCCTATAAATCAATAGAAATTACATGGCATCATCGTTTACTCGGACACTAATAAACTTCCTCTTTACAAATGTTCCTTGATTGTGATCACGCCGTAGATACGGTGTCTCCTCCGCCGCTAACAGGATGCTTGGGTCATGAGCCACTGAGAATGGAGGCCGGCCATCGAGCATATCATAATCTTCATCCGTCTTGTCCTCAACTCCTACGATTTTTCTCTTTCCAGGAAGAACTATATGACGCTTTGGCTCGTCTTGTGATGGGTCCAATTGCTTACCCCCACCTTTCTTATCCGCCCCTTTCTTCGGTCTGCTAGCCATGTCCTTCACATAAAAAACTTGTGTGACAGCTTTGCCCAGGACGAACGGTTCGTCTAGAAAGCCAATCTTGCTTAGGTCCACTAACGTCATTCCATAGTCCGCTTCAACTTTAACACCTCCTCCAGTCAGCTTCACCCATTGGCACTTGAACAGTGGGATCTTCAAAGGTCCGTACTCTAGTTCCCATATCTCCTCTATGATTCCATAGTATGAGTTTGTATTGCCATTGGTGTCTGTCGCGTCGATCCGGACACCACTGTTTTGGTTGGTGCTTTTCTTGTCCTGGGCTCTTGTGTAAAATGTATACCCATTGATGTCGTATCCTTGGAATGTCAAGATCGTGCTCGATGGACCTTTAGCTACAAAAGCTAGCTGCGCATCAATGCCCTCGACACCCATAAGACGTCTTCGCAACCAATCGGCGAAAGTACTATTGTGCAGACGCTGAATGAAGGCCGCAGACTTTGTTGAGTTTTCGTCCCTGAGAATCTGCATGTGCTCCTCGATGTACGGAGCAACTAAGGTTGATTGTTGCAAAACTGTGAGGTGCGCTTTACGAAATGTCTCAACATCCTTGATCACCATCGATCTTCTCCCTAGTGTGCCCTTTCCACCAAGTCTCCCCTCGTGATGGGATTCGGGCACACCAATCGGCATAAGATCGTCGACAAAGTCAACACAGAATTCAATGACCTCCTCCGTTTCGTATCCCTTAGCAATGCATCCTTCTGGACGAGAACGATTACGGACATACTTCTTTAGGACAGTGAAGAACCTCTCAAATGGGAACATGTTGTGTAGAAATACTGGGCCCAATATACGAATCTCTTTGACGAGGTGAACCAATAGATGTGTCATGATATTGAAGAAGGATGGTGGAAATATCATCTCAAAGCTAACAAGACATTGCACCACGTCGTTCTGTAGCTGATCTAAGTGGTCTGGATTGATCACCTTTTGAGAAATTGCATTGAGGAATGCACATAGCTTCACAATGGCTTTCCGCACGTTAACTGGTAGCACACCCCTGAGTATGACGGGAAGCAGCTGTGTCATCAACACATGGCAGTCGTGAGACTTCAGGTTTGTGAACTTCTTCTCTTTCATATTTATTATTCCCTTAATATTGGAGGAGTAGCCAGACGGAACCTTGATACTGTTCAAGCATTCAAACATGCTTGCCTTCTCTTCTTTGCTGAGAGTGAAGCTGGCAGGACGCAAGTACTGGCGTCCTTTGTCTCTCTTTTCTGGATGTAGATCAGTCCGTTGCTTCAATCGTTTCAGATCCTGACGTGCTTCCAGTGTATCTTTTGGCTTCCCATAAGTACCCAGGAAGCTTATCAAGTTCACGCAAAGATTCTTCGTCAGATGCATCACATCAATCGCGTTACGGACCTCTAAACGTTGCCAATAAGGTAGCTCCCAAAAGATAGACTTCTTCTTCCACATCGCGGCACGACCATCCTCGCCCGTCGGAGCAGCCTGGCTTCCGTCTCCCTTGCCAAACACCACGTGTAGGTCCTTCACCATATCAAATAGCTCTTCTCCACTCCGGTGTCTCGGCTTTGTACGGCGGTCAGCATTCCCGCCAAAATGCGCACATTTCTTTCGTAGCTCATGCTTCGCCGGAAGGAATCGACAGTGACCCATGTACACGACTTTACGACAATGTTTCAAATACATGCTTTCGGTTTCCTCTAAACAGTGAGTGTATGCTTTATATCCTTTGTTTGATTGTCCTGATAGGTTACTTAGTGCAGGCCAGTCGTTGATGCTTATGAAAAGCAGTGCTCGAAGGTCAAACTGCTCCTGCTTGTCCTCATCCCACACGTTAACACCTTCATTCTTCCACAGCTGCAAAAGTCCGTCAACCAATGGTCTTAGGTACACATCAATGTCGTTGCCAGGTTGCTTTGGGCCTTCGATGAGCACTGGCATCATAATGAACTTCCGCTTCATGCAGAGCCAGGGGGGTAGTTTGTAGATACAAACAGTCACGGGCCAAGTGCTATGACTACTGCTCATTTCACCGAAAGGGTTTATGCCATCGGTACTTAAACCAAGCCTAACATTGCTCGCATCAGCATCAAACTCTGGGAATGCTCTGTCGATGTTCCTCCACTGGGATCCATCGGCGGGGTGTCTCAACATGCCATCCTGCTTACGTTCTTCTTTGTGCCAGCGCATCAGTTTGGCATGGTCTTTGTTCCTGAACAAACGCTTCAGACGGGGTATCAGAGGGAAATACCACATCACCTTCGCAGGGATTTTTTTCTTAGAACGCTCTCCCCCAACATCACCAGGGTCGTCCCGCCTGATCTTGTATCGCGCGTAGGTGCAAACCGGACAACGATCCAAGTGTTCGTACTGTCCGCGATAGAGGATACAGTCATTAGGACACGCATGTATCTTCTGCACCTCCAAACCGAGAGGGCAAACAACACGTTTTGCTTGATACGTCGTTGATGGCAATGTGTTACCCTCTGGAAGAATCTTCTTTACGAGTTTCAGTAGCTCCTCGAAACCCTTATCAGTAACACCATTTGCTGCCTTCCACTGCAGAAGTTCAAGTGTGCTACCCAACTTCTTTAGCCCCTCTTTGCAATCTGGGTACAGGTCAGTCTTGTGGTCCTGCAACATGCGCTGTATCTTTTTCAGTTCCTTATCATTGCCGCAGTCTTTCTCGGCATCACGCAACATTTGCCCGAGCCCATCAGTAGGTTCATTTTCCTGAGCAACATCTTCCTGAGCATCGCCTTCCCGAGCAACATCTTCCTCATCGGCATCACTCATTGCAGCATATGCAAAGGAACTGTAGTATTGAGCCAATAACGGAATGTCGTCATCGGCCTCGTCTTCTTCATCTTCATCCATTAGAATTCCTCTTTCACCGTGCTTCGTCCAAACAGAATAATTCCTCATGAAACCGTGCCTCATCAAATGCACTTGAAGACAACCTGTTTGTTTGTACGATTGTATATTTTTACAATGGGTGCATGGGCAGAACATGAAACCGGACGGCGTCCTGTTAGCCTCGGCGGCATCGAGAAACGTCCTAAGGCCATCACGGAACGCCTGAGCGTGGGGGTCCCCGTACATCCATTGTCTATTCATCTGCATTATTAACCAATAACAAATATACAATACAATTTAAAGATAAAAAAATTTAATATATAAATAAATACAAATTATAATATATATTCCATTATATAAATAAATTTCTAAAACTACATTACTATATTCATTAAATATAACATTACTATAAGCCTTATAAGATTTATAAGATTTATAAGATTTTCTATTAATTTATAAGATTTTCTAGCATTTTATATTGATTTTCTAGTAATTTATAAGATTTTCTATTAATTTATAAGATTTTCTAGCATTTTATATTGATTTTCTAGTAATTTATAAGATTTTCTAGTAATTTATAAGATTTTCTAGTAATTTATAAGATTTTCTAGCATTTTATATTGATTTTCTAGTAATTTCTAAAACTACATTACTATAAGCCTTATAACTATTCACAAGTCATACAAAACAAAATACTAACTAGCTTGCCTTCTCTCTCCATTTAAAACACAACATGAACACTTTCTCCACCATGAACTCAAGCTCTCTCCTCTCTCTCCTCCAAGAACACAAGCTCTCTCTAGCTAGCTTTACTTTGATTCACAAATCCCTCTATTTCTAAATCATAGAAGGATTACAAGCTAAATAAAACATTAGAGAATGAAAGAGTGTACCTTGTAGTGCTCCTTAGATGAGTAGATTCTTCACAAATTTTGAAAAAAATTTGGGCAGCACCTCCCCTCCCACGGCCGAGCAGCATGAACACAGCGCCTAAGTGTTCAGCTGGCTCGGGCGGGGGAGGAGGAAGCCGCTATATTCAAACACATTAGCACCGGGTCGTGGCAAGACCCGGTGCTAATGCGCACCCTTTAGCACCGGGTGCAGCCACGACCCGGTGCTAAAGGCCTCGGGCACATTAGCACCGGGTCGTGGCTGCACCCGGTGCTAAAGGGTGAGCATTAGCACCGGGTCTTGCCACGACCCGGTGCTAATGTGTCCGCCCTGACACACCTCCGCGCCGCCCCCGCTCCTAGCCGTTGGACCCGGTGCTGAAGCCCCATCAGCACCGGGTCCAAAAATGGCCGAGGCGGAGGAGGCGGGCGGATGTGAAGGATTCTGGTAGTGAGACTGTAGTAAGCTCTGATGATGTATGGAGGATGTAGCAATATAATAGTAGTTGCTGTCATTCTGAATGCTTGCTCAGCTTGCTTTGGTAATATCTAAGCACTCTGAATAAACGTCCCTATCAAACGTAGAACCTCTCACCGAATCGGCCTTCACACACACACGTGAGCACCATGCATCTACTTGCATAGAACCTGCACGAGCAGGAAAATTCAGTTGGCGATGCTGTGGTGTCCCCGCGGGTGCTCCTCCGGTGACAACACCATATCGAGTGGTTCAGCAAGGACTGTCTACGCTGCAATCAGCGGCGGTGCACACAAAGACTGACAGGCGATGGTGGCACAATTTGAGGTGCCTGGTGATGGAAGCGCCGGCGCATGGAGATCGAGACGGCGGGGCCGCGGGGGGCAGCAGAAAATACTCATCTTTGGGTTTGAGCCAGCGACCGCACGACGAAGATGGCCGGAAGGAGCCCGAGAGCATTGGATTAAATGGGCCTGGTGATTTAGTCACAATTAATCTAATGATAATGAAAGGGTTCACTGGCTGATGCTAGGGAGTTATTATCCTTGAAGTCTTAGATGGAGAGTCAAACAAAATTTTAACCAACTGATTAGGTGGACTATCTATACACCGCTTATAAAGTTGGTTAGAGAAGAGGGGCATGGCACATGTGCGCGCTCACCTTGCCGGGCCAGGCCGGGCTGCGACGAGGTTAACATTTTTGCCACTGATAAAAGTTATTGTAGATCATGGCCATTACTAAGAAAGACTGACATTTAATGACAATTCATGGCATTGATGCAGGGCAGCCCTGGTTAGGGCAAGTACAACGGTGAAGACAGTTGCTGTCTTTTTGACACAAACAGACAGCTGAACAGACAGCTTGTACAATGGACTGTCTGTTTGGCTGTCTGCATGATAATTAATACATCACTTGACACACAAACTCATTGTGATCTAGTACACAATTGATCTTTGTAGCTGTTTTTGCTGTATATATTATAGTGCACATATACGTGGCTGACAAGTGGGACCCCTACTCCAACCTTATCCTCCCACAGCCGACCGCATCCACCAGACGCCGGCCATCTCCTCCTCCTTCCCCTCCTCCTGCTCCTCTCTCTCTCCGGCGACCCTCCTCCTGCTCCTCTCTCTCCTTCTGGCGTGGCCGGCGGGGCCCGTGGCGTGGCTGTGGACGGCGGCCGGCGGCCCCCGCGCGCCTGGCGAGGCCCACGGCGCGGCTGTGGACGGCGGCCCCCACGGGGCCGACGAGGCCCGCGGCGCGGCTGCGGACGGCGGCCCCCGCGCGGCCGGCGAGGCCCGCGGCCCCCGCACGGCGGCGGGCGGGGCTGCGGCGGCCGACGGCGAGGAGGAGGCCGGCCGCTGGAGGAGGTAAGCTTCGAGCTCCTCTGCTCCGTCTGCTCGACGGTCTTGGTGGCGCGAATCCTTCCCGCGCGCGCAACGGATCCGTGCTGCCGCCGTCTCCTCGCATCGCGTCGTACAGCGGGCGCCGAGTCGTCGCTCGGTTCTTGGAGCACGAGCTCCGCTCATAGACGAACGAGACGACGACCGGGCCTCGGCGACGCGCGCGCGGGGGTCTCTGCAAAACTTTCTTGCATGGCGACGGATGGCGACGGCGCGTTGTACGTGCCCTTAGGTTCAGAGGTCTTTTACGGTACCTTATACTACTGATTGATGGTATATGGTATAGAGAATGGGTAATATAGTAATTTGTTTTTAGTTATATTAACTAAGCATCCTTTCAATTTTAACTTCCGTCTCCTTCCCGTGGGCAGCCGGCCCTGTTCTGACTTCGGCCGCCACTCTCCTTTCAATCTTCGCCGGCTTATCCTCATTCTTCCCGTGGGCAGCCGGCTGACACCACCGCCGTCCGAGGCGTGCCCACCCAGTGCCGTCCCAGCCGCCGCACAGGGGCTCCTGTTCCTGTGGCTCCCCTTCCCCGACGACGGCACAAGGGCGTCCCTGCCTATGGCGCCCCGTCCCCGACGCCGCCTCAAGGACGCCCCTGCCTGTGGTGCCCCTTCCCCGACGGTGCCACAAGGGCTCCCCTGCCTCGGCAGGAGTTCAAGCTTGGCAGAGGCTGCAGGCATTCAGGAACGGTAGAGTAGATAGATGCCCATCCAGTCATCCACAATTGAATTAGATATTAATAGTAGTGGTTGTTGTCTTGCCCATTCTCAGGCTGCCGCCGGCGTGAGAATGAATTTGTAGCAAATGAATGAAGTGAGTATGGAATTGAACCGCGTCATTTATATGATAGTGTCTCTTGATCGAATACCCAGGGTATGCATGTGCCACTTATTCCCAATTCAAAGAACTTGTAGACCAAACTAATCGATTTCACTTTCATTCTGCATGGAGAGAATATAGCCAAAAAGTAGTCTTATTCTGAACACTGAAATGGGCTGGCTTGTGTGGTGTGTTTAATTTTAGATTGAGCCAATTGAAGCATTTGACAAGTGAAAATTCAGATTGGTGCTTCAATTGGTTTAGTAAAACTGTTCCTGTCTGTTCATGAAAACCGCTGTCTTGTGTGATTGTAAAGGCAAGACATGAGAATAGACAGGATGAGTTTCTAACTTTTTTGTTCACGAATATATTCATAGCCTTAATGACTCACATTGCAAAGGAGATTCATGATTAGACGGGATCAGTTTGGAATTTTCTGTTCATGAACATATTCATAGCCGTATTGATATTTATGAATCTTTACAAATGTACATGGGATGGAAAGTTCTTGTGAAATTTCATAAAAATGACACGTGCTGCTTTCTTGCAACTAAATTTGGTGTTAAAATTATTATGTTTTAGCTTATGTCATCTATCTGAAGTTGATTAAGACTTCCATTTCTTCAGATCTGAGCACAATATTATATAAAGGAGTCAACAGATGCTTCTGTTCCTGTTCGTGTTATAGGTTTCCAGTGATGTTTTTGTTCCTCAGTAATGGGACCTGACTGTCAAGTATTTCAGAAGCTTTGGTACCTGCTTTGCTCTATATGCATGTGCGACTGGATATGTGCGGCCAGTATGTTAGTGCTTGTCAATGGCCATCAGAAATTCAGAACTACGTAGTACAACCTGGACATCTATCCAGATTTTGCATCAGCTGTGCATGACCTTGTTTGTTTACTTTTTTGGTAGAATGTTATGCAATTTGTTTCATCTACTGGATACATGCAGTATGCGGCTGTATATTAGTGGAATTTGGTAGAAGCACAGAGCAATACCAAGCGCTAGTGTGGCTGAGACTAAAACGATGGCCGATGAATTCATCGACTCCTTAGAGCAAAAATAGTGCACTATGTGCTTGAGTTGTACTCTGCTACTGTATAAATAGCCTTTTGAGTTCTGCTACTTGTTAAAGTAGTTTAACATTGCTTGTAAAGCAGTCAGTTTGATACACTATTGTAGTAATTGTATTACTACTCACTAAGTAGATTTGAGTACTTGTAGTACTATTGCCCGTGGTCGTGACAATGTTCGACTAGTCTACTAGTAGCGGACTTGAGCTGGTCTTGTGAAGACCTGATAGGCTGCAAAAGCAAGCTTCCAATACTACTTTATAGTGTAATGTATATCATGCGAGAGTACTTCGGTGCACCTTGACCCTAGGTCAAGGTATTCTATAACATCATCTGTTGTAACATACTTTTGTCTAGGCGAGCCTTGTTAAGACACGAATGGTTGCTAGTGCAGAGCCATGATACTACATAGAGTAGTTTGCACTTGTTGTTGCATGAAAGAGAGAAATACTAACGTATGCTATACATATTGGAGGAAAAAGCTCTTGTGAGTTCCTATAATGCATAAATAAGGAGTCTGATGTAGTCGGTACGGAGTACAGAGAAGATCTACCTTAACCTTCTAGCGAAGGATGATATCAAAGAAACGATGCTAACACCTACAACCATGTATAGGCTGGAGTAGCTCTATCAAGACTTCTAAGGCTTAGCGCCGCTTTTTATCAAAAGCAGTCTTGGCTTCTTTGATTAGTTGGAACGAGGCTGGACGGAGCGTTGGTGGTAACACGTCAGTTTTCTACATGCGTCTCAGCACCAAGTCTCCTATGACGAAGGAACGAGGCTGGACGGAGCGTTGGTGGTAACACGTAGGCCTTCGAGGTAGCGAGTATTCTGGATAAGAGCTGCAACTCGAGCTTCTTCAACACCGTCGACATACTGAAATGTTTCTTGCTTGGTAACTTGTTTATCGTAATTTTCCAGTCGCGGGGCGCTCCACAAGAGATCAGCAGGCAAAACTGCTTCAGACCCATAGACTAGAAAATATGGTGATTTCCTAGTTGCACGGCTTGGTTGTGTGCGTAGCCCCCAAAGTACTGCTGGTAGTTCATTGGCCTACTTGCCGCCATACTTCTTCAGGGGATCATACAGTCTGGGCTTTAACCCTTGCAGCAACAGGCCATTGGCCTTCTCAACTTGACCATTGGCGCGTGGATGAGCGACCGAAGCGTAATGCATCTCGATCGAATACTTGTCACAATAGTCTTGAAATTCTTCACTTGTAAAAACCGATCACAAGTCTATTATGATTTCGGCAGTTGGAACGGGCGCTACGACTTGTCCTCTCCCCGATGGCTCTCGTGGAGCACGGCTCGGGTGGGATGATGCCGCTGCTTCGTTGTGCTCATGTCTGACTCTTTGACGTCTACTGCATGTAGTGTGGTGGCTTGATACAGCGCCGACGTTGAGGTTGTTGCGGGCTGTTTCCAGAAGGGTTAGGACTTCTCTTATCTGCGGAGTGTTGGGGATATCTCCAACCATCTGGAAATCTCGATCCAGGTTCCGCGTAGTGGTGGCGCGCATAGCTGCGTTGAGGCGTCGTTGCCTGCGCTTGGCGTTCCTTGCCTGCCTTGACATCTTTTGCTACTCGGTTTCTAGATTGGCTGTGTTCTCCTCGTCGGAGATGCCTGCGCTTGGCATTCCTTGCAGGGTAGTTCTTCCAGTATACTGCAGCCCATCTTGACTCGTTGTCCCGACAGGTGTCAGCAGGGATCGCGCCGGGCCAGTGAACAACAAGTCCTCCTGGTGTATTGGTCACGACTAGCCCTGACGGGAGGCGAACGAGTGATTCTTCAAGCTCAAAGTTGGTCTTGAAGTATGCACTGCAAGTTAAGCGCGTGACATTGTTCGAGGCGTCGCTAAGCAAGACCGTGAAATTGTCTTCGTCGTCGTCCCCTGATGGTGCAAAAGCCGGCTCAGAGTCCTTGCAGCGATCCATGAACTGGCTGGGCGTCTGTGTTGCAGGGTTGTCCTGCTTTGTGGTGTACATCTGTTGATATACAGCCGCGGTGTTGGAGAGTCCGAACGGGGGTCGAATGGGGGGGTTGTCCGATGGTGTAGCCAACTCGGAGTTCCCGACTCCTTCCATAGCTGGAAGCGAGTTGTACCCGGATTCGACTTGAAGAGTTCCAATCGGAGTCCGAGTTGGTGTTGAAGTCGAACTTGTAGTCGAAGTCGAAACCGAAGGGATCGTCGAGAGCTGATTCTCGATGAGATCGTGGAGCGGCTCTAGTGGATCCACAGTCGTCGAGTACAGGCCTGGTCGATCCGCTAGGAATGACTTGAAGCCACCTTTGCCGTCGGACACAAAGGTCCATGCACCGGTGACGAAGGTCGCGCCGTCCTCGACACCGCTGGCCTTGAAAGGTTAGCTTCGGTGAGCAGGCCCCACGGTGGGCGCCAAGTGTCGACGAATTATGTCGAGCACGTCAACCTAGGGGTACCCTAGAGAGTAGATTTGTGGGTCTCGCCGAGTTCTAGGAACGACAATGCACAAACAACACAAAGATTTAGACAGGTTCGGGCCGCGAATAGCGTAATACCTTACGTCATGTGTGCTTGATTGTATTGC
Source organism: Echinochloa phyllopogon (assembly GCA_033239725.1). NCBI lineage: Eukaryota > Viridiplantae > Streptophyta > Magnoliopsida > Poales > Poaceae > Echinochloa > Echinochloa phyllopogon. Next base: position 30,901,087 of record BTCW01000008.1, on the reverse strand, counting down.
ACATGAGATTGAGTTGTCTCCTCTTGTTTCGAGGGGATCCCTGCTCCTCCTTATATATACGGGGAGCACAGTTACAAGTTGATTTTATGATCCTAGTCATATACATCATGGAGTACTATAACAAGGTATTTTGGGAAGTCCCCTACTAGTACACGACTAGTCCTACCAATCAACTACACCGTCTTGCACCATACCCGACTGGTTTAAAGTAGTCGGGTCAAACTTTCTTTGACGAGTAATTTAACCCATTGGATAAGTGGCCCTAGGGATCCTGGTCCCATACCTCCTCTTTGCCGTGTGCTTTTGGCTGTAACACCCTAAAATTCATCACATTTAAATTGTAGCAACCCTTTAAATTTTTCTAGGATTTATTAAGGCTTAAATAAATTTTCTAGGAATTAATTGGAATTTCTAGCCTTTTAATTAATTTAAATATCACACTAAATAATTATTTTAGTCAAAGTAAGTTTTTGTTGCATTCATGCTGTTGCATATATTTTTGGTTGCTAGTAAATCAAGTTGGAATTTAAATTCTATTTAAATTCGAATTTGATTTGCATTTGTTTGAGTTTTAGAAAAGTTTAAATCAGCCGAGTTCGATTTCGGCCCTTCAAGTTTCGGCCCAGTCCAAGTTTGCCCCCTGTTTTCTTTTTCCGTTTCCTTTTCTTTTTCCCGGCCGGCCCATTCTTCTCTTCCTGCCCAGCGCGGCCCGCTCCATCTTCTCCCTCCGGCGCTCTCGCTCTCTCTCTCTCTGGCAGTGGGTCCCGGCTGTCAGCATCGTCCCCTTCTCCTGTCCGACCAGGACTCTGTCCCATGTCCGAGCGCCGCCCGTCTCCGTCGTCGATTTCCCGTCGGGGTACGCCTGCCCGAGGCCCGGGCTCCGCTCCTATTTAAGCGGCCGGACCTCGTCGTCCTTTCCCCCAAACCAATCTAGCCCTCGCATCTTGTGTTTCCGAGCTCGCGCCCCCGCTCAAGTCGCCGCCGCGTCGGGATTCGTCGTTGCGTCGTCGTCGGCGACAATTCCTCGTCGAGATCTCCTCCAAAAGCTTCGCTAGGTACTGGTGTAGCTTCCCCAGTAGAAATCGTGGTTCAATTTTGCCCCTATCGTACTGACGACGTTCGCCGTCGATCTTTAGCGTCGCCGGCCGCCGTTCATCGCCGTCCGTCGCTATCGCCGGCTAATCCTCGTCGAATTTACTTCGGGTGAGTTCGTCTCGGTCCCTTCTTGCTCTCTGTCTTGCCCTCGTCATGTTTAGCGGGCCGTAGTGTCGAGTTCACCTTCGCCCGAGAGCTTCGCCGCCGCCCATGGCGCCGCCGACGCGTTCCGTCGTCGTTGAGCGTCCCCAGCCGCCGTCGTCGTTGTGGTCCAGTGGTCTCGTAGAGCTTGTTCTCGTCGAGAGCCGAGTCGTGTAGCGCGTTTCCGACGCTACTCCGGCGGAGCGCCGCCGTCCCGGCCATCTTCGCCAGCGAGCTCCCCGCCTAATCTTATCCTGGCCATTAGATCTCAATCCAACGGTCCACATTAATCCCAGCCGAGTCAAACAGACCGAGTACCGGTCAACCGTGCCAATTTTGCGAAAGAGACCCTGAGTTTTTCAAAATTAACCCGCAGTCCAATTTTATTCGAAAATAATTACAAATAGGTCCTTTTTCTTTTATTTTAGCCCCTGGAACTTTTAAAACTTTGCCAGCAAGTCCCTGAACCTTAGAAAAGCCATATCTTTTGCGTTTTAACTCCGATTTTAGTGATTCTCGCGCTCACGCGTTCGTTGTAACGTGTAGATTAGTTTTGTGCTGTTGTTTTCTTCTGTTGGAATTGTTTGGTATACTGTTTCTTATTTGTTGTATTGTTTCCTTGTATGTGAATGTGTGAGGCGATTAGGAAACGAGCAATTCGAGGATTTCTCTGAAGATCCAAGTGTTGGAGAAGGATTTGAGCAGCAACAGAGTTGGGAAGAAGGCAAGTGTATTATGTCATGCAAATGTCCTAATAATTATTAATTTCACCACCCATGCATGTGTCTTAATTTGATGGGTTCCTATTTAAGGATTTACCTAGCCACTATATTTTCCTGTCCCTGAAACTGGGTTACTTAATTAATTTTGATGGTAGATGATGCTTAGCTTGCTCAACTGGGATTGGTTAACGAACCCCTACTCTATGTTCCATTACTACCTTTTTAATCAATTAATGGACAAGATCATATCTTTTTAATTGGAACATGGAGAACCACCCAGGAAAACAGTACAACCATGAGTGCCATATGGCTCTGGCTTTGACTGACTAATTAGGTGCTCTAGTTTATGGTAGCTTTACTCAAAAGGGGCATGGGGGGCGGCGGTTGACGGGGTATAGCTCGGTCCTCTTGAGCTATGGGCTTTGGTAAGAGACAGACCTCATTAGGGAGGGTTATGCTTTGCTTCTGAACCGGAAACCTTAGCGGGCTATCATTTATTAGAGTGCTTTTGTAAAGGTCTCATAGTGAAACCCAGTATTCGGTCCACGTGGTGTGGGAAGGGTACAATGCTCTCGGGCAATGGGAATCACGGCTTATGGTGAAAGTGTACAACCTCTGCAGAGTGTAAAACTGTTATAACAGCCGTGCTCACGGTCAAGAGCGGCCTGGACCCTTACATGATAATCATACTTGAACATGATCTAAATCGTGGTTACGTGAATATGTTGGGAAATTGACATTCATTAATTTGTGGGTGGTATATACTTTCATTTGATAGTAAATAGTTGCTTAATAAAACTTGACCAACTAAAAGTGCTTACTGCAGTTTGGTCAGCCAACCTTTTTGCCTCAGCCTTGTATGTCATATTACATTTGCTGAGTACGTATGTGCTCATACTTGTTGCTTTTCTTTCTTTCTTTTACTGCATCTACTACACCGGAATGCTGCTCAGATTGGGAGAATGTTGAGGATTTCACCACTGATTTTGAGGAGTTCTAGGCGAGTCTCCCCCAGTCAATGCCTGTGGAGATGGAGTCACTTTTGCTTCGTTAGATGAACGTTTATTTAAGTCTTCCGCTATGACCTTTGTGTCAACTCTGAGTTGTAATAATTGCACTATAATACTCTTTCGTTATGCATGGTTATGGATATTCACTTGTGACGTCTACCATATGTGTGTAAACTGATCCTGGCGCACATATGAGATGCACCTGGTTTTGCCTTGAAAACCGGGTGTGACAGAGGTGGTATCAGAGCTATGTTGACTGTAGGACGCAAGCCTAGATAGCAATGGTCTTTCTCTAAGGATTAGTTTGCTTAACTACTCTTGGTCTATCTATTCTTGGTTTAATTTGCTATTATTCCAGGCCACTGATAATTGTCTCCTCCTTGATTTTGCTTTTCTGTTCTCTCTTTTCTCCGTCTTACCTGGTTCTGATATCTTTAGAACTGTTCTCACCCTTTTTCTTGCTTAAACCATAGATGGTGCTGACAAGGCAAGGTGCTCGTAGATTGGCAAGCACTCTTTCCTCGTTTGCGTCGCATTCAGTGCAAGAAGAGGAACCGGAACCTGAAGAGATGGAAGTAATGGACGAAGAAGTTAACTCCGGAGGGAATGCTCCAGCTGGATCTGAAGGAAGTGAAGGACCCTCTCCGCCGCCTGACATGTGGGTAGTGACTATTCACCACCACGACGGAGGCAACAGTGGGTTTCCGATGATGCTTCGAATGCTCTTCGAGCGTCTGAACTACCCAGTGGAGATAGAATATTGTGGAAGGAGGAGGACACATCCCGATCACCCAGAGGACTGGGAAGTCGCTGTATACATCAGGGAGCCTGATTATGAGTTTGGAGGAACCAAAGAGGCTGCAGTGCATCATGCCATCGCCATCAGATCAACTTTTGAAGCAGGAATCCAGGATGCAGCCAGGAGGGCACTTTCTGTGCTTTGTCATGAAGAGGCTGCTGAAGTAAGCCACACTGCTTGGGCATATCTTCCTCGAAGGCAGCAAGGCACTCCAACTGGGGTTGTGCCACAACCGCCAGGCTTAGACTCTACACTCAACGTCCAGGTGGCATTCACCCAGATGCTCAACGTGCACGCCGATGACACCTCAAGGGAACTACAAGAAGTGCGTGAAGAACTCGCTGCTGAACGAAGGAAGAACAAGAGGCTGATAGCTGAACTCAAGGGAGAAGCACTTCCGCCATTGGATGAAGATATTGAAGGATTGTTGGGTCATTCACCGCCTCGCTAGACAGTGCTTGATGGATCGTCTAGTTGCTTCACCCATACCTATTAAGATAGGATACCCTTTATTTTTGTTAGTTCTGTACGTTAGACTCGTGCGTAACATGTGTTTTAGTTTGTTTAGGAGTGTATGCTTCATGTTTGCTTTTGTGCTAAGTGTATGATTTGGATCTTTGTAATGATTGAACTTAATTGTGGAGTGATGACCACAATTGAGTAAATATTAAATAAATAAATTTAGTTAGTTTTGGGTTTATCTTGGTCTCTGATCTTAGCCCTTAACTATCACTTTATCCATATAATTGTACCCCCCATATAAATCGTGTTATGCGACAATCTGTTCTCGCCGCTGCATGATATCCTGGTACTGTCAGAATTGTTTCTGGAGCTGCAGAACTCCGATTGACATAAATCCAGTTGGGTTGGATTAAGGACTTGATAACCTAGGTTCTGGGAATTTTTCGTGATTTTTGGAGGTTCTGGCAGGGAGATATAATGGTTTTATTGAAGCAACCAGAATCTGTCCCGTGGTCCTGACACAGCTGTCTTGTTTATTTTATATCTCGAGCTACAAAACTCCGATGGAGGTGATTCAAGTCGGGTTAGTTTCAGAATTGGATAATATACGTTCTGACAAAAGATCATGATTTTTGGATAAACAGAATGAGAGATACAACTGTTTAATTAGGACGAATAGAATCTGTTTCAGAATTTGGATTGGCTGACATTGGAAACTCATCTACATTAACTCTTATCTGTTTATGATTTGAGTTATATCTTTTTACCACTCTCTGAATCTCATGTTCTAACCACCAGATGGTAAACACCAGGTCTGGAAGTGGAGTGGATCGACCACCTGTAATTCGTCAAGGACGTGCCAACCCCAATCCAAATCCTCCGCCGAATCAAGCACCTACAGCAATGGATCAGATCCTCGCCAACCAGACTCAGATTCTCCAGGGCATGGCTAACACCTTGGCAGCCATGCAAGCACAGAACAACAACAACAACAACAACAACAACCAGCAGAGGGACAAGCACCGGGAGTTCATGAGTCACAAACCCCCTACCTACTCCCACTCTGCAGATCCACTTGATGCTGATGATTGGCTGAAGACCGTTGAGAAGAAGCTGGATATGGCTCAGTGTAATGACAGGGAGAAAGTCCTGTATGCCTCAGGACGCTTGGAAGGATCAGCTTCAGATTGGTGGGATGCGTATCTTGCTGCTCATGCCACCCCTGATGCTATCACCTGGCAGGAGTTTAGGACCAACTTCAGGAGCCACCATATTCCTGCTGGTGTCATGAAGCTGAAGAAGAAGGAGTTCCTCTCACTCAAACAAGGTGGGATGACCGTCAGCGAGTACCGGGATAAGTTTATCCAGTTGTCCCGTTACGCCCCAGATGAGGTGAAGGATGATGAGCAGAAGCAGGAGCGATTTCTGGAAGGGTTGATTCCGCCGCTCCAATATCAGCTCATGTCTCATACCTTCCCAACATTTCAGAAGCTGCTGGACAAGGCTATTGGCTTGGAGAGCAAGCGCCGTGAGTTGGGAGAGCAGAAGAGGAAGTTCATGTCCTCAGGACAGTCAAGCAGTAACACCCGCCCTCGTTTCCAGCAACCTCAGCAGAACATGCCCGTTCGTTTTGGTGGGCAAGGGAGTAACTTTGTGCAGAGTCAGGGTCAGCGGTCAGCACCCCCACCGCAGCGTCCAACATTTCAGCAGAACCGCCAAACCACCCCGACTCAGACTCCAGTGAAGACCCCTGCACCTGGCAGTGCCCCTACTCCCCGTACCTGCTACATTTGTGGAGATCCCAGCCACTATGCCCACAACTGTCCTAAGAAGAATGCTCAGACCCCTCAGCACCAGAGTGGCAGTGCACCTAGGCAGAATACCCCTCAGCAGCAGAACAGGAATGTGAACCAGACGCCCCAGAGCAACAAGGGCCAGCAGAATCAGATGCGAGGCAAGGTGAACCATGTTGCTGCAGAGTCCGCGCAGGAGGCCCAGGATGTGGTACTTGGTATGTTCCTTGTCAACTCAGCCCCTGCATCGGTTTTATTCGACTCTGGAGCATCTCATTCTTTTATTACTGCTCAGTACGTAGCTAAGTATAATATATCCATGGTCCCTATGAGAAATTCCATGCTAGTTAGCTCACCCGGTGGAAACATGAAAGCTAATTTTACCTGTCCCCGAGTTAATCTGAAAATAGTTGGGGTAGATTTTCCTGCCGATTTGATAGTCCTGAACTCTGAGGGAATCGATGTCATACTTGGAATGGGATGGTTAGCTGCATTTGATGCGGTGATTCAGTGTGCCAAGAGGTCCGTGTTGTTGACTAGCCCTCAGGGAGAGAAGATTGAATTCGGAGCCACACAACCCTCAGCTTCAACGTACTCAGTGAATCAGGCCAGTGGTATTCCTTTGGAGGATATCAGAGTTGTTTGTGAGTTTCCAGATGTCTTCCCAGATGATTTGCCAGGTATGCCACCCGAACGAGACATTGAGTTTATTATTGAGCTTTTACCTGGTACTGCTCCTATTTCTAAAAGACCCTATAGAATGGCTGTTAATGAACTAGAAGAACTTAAGAAACAACTTAAGGAATTGCTGGATAAAGGTTACATTCGTCCTAGTTCATCACCTTGGGGAGCACCTGTAATTTTTGTGGGTAAAAAGGATGGTACTCTGAGAATGTGTGTGGATTATCGTTCATTAAATGAGGTAACCATCAAGAATAAGTATCCATTGCCCAGAATTGAAGACTTATTTGATCAGCTAAGAGGAGCTAAGGTTTTCTCCAAGATTGACTTGAGATCTGGCTACCATCAGTTGAGGATCAGGCATTCCGATATTCCTAAAACAACATTCACCACCAGATATGGATTGTACGAGTATACTGTGATGTCATTTGGATTGACAAATGCACCCGCCTACTTTATGTACCTGATGAATAAGGTGTTCATGGAGTACTTGGATAAGTTTGTGGTGGTGTTTATTGATGATATTCTGGTTTACTCGAAGAATGAGGAAGAGCACGAAGAACATTTGAGGTTGGTGTTGCAGACTCTTCGAGAGAACCAGTTGTATGCCAAGTTTAGTAAATGTGAGTTCTGGCTGAATCAAGTGTCTTTTCTTGGTCATGTGGTTACGGATGGAGGTATTGCAGTGGATCCAAGTAAAGTCAAGGATGTGTTGGAATGGGAACCTCCTACCACAGTCTCTGAGATCAGAAGTTTTCTGGGATTGGCTGGATATTACAGGAGATTCATAGAAGGCTTTTCTAAAATAGCGAAACCCCTCACTTCGCTATTAGAGAAGGGCAAGGAGTTTGTTTGGTCAGAAGAGTGTCAGGCCAGTTTTGAAGAATTGAGAAGGAAGTTGACTACAGCACCAGTGCTTGCTATGCCAGATATTCACAAGAACTTTGATATATATTGTGATGCTTCTCGTAGAGGACTTGGGTGTGTGCTCATGCAGGAAGGCAGAGTTATAGCCTATGCATCCAGGCAGTTGAGAAAACACGAGCTGAACTATCCTACTCATGATTTGGAGCTTGCAGCTGTTGTTCATGCCTTGAAGATCTGGAGGCACTATATTCTAGGTAACAGATGTGAGCTGTATACTGATCATAAAAGCCTGAAGTACATATTTACTCAGAAGGATCTGAATTTGAGACAGAGAAGATGGTTGGAGTTGATCAAGGACTATGATCTGGGGATCAACTATCATCCTGGCAAGGCTAATTTGGTTGCTGATGCGTTAAGTAGGAAGTCACAAGTAAATGCAATGTTTGGTCGCCAGTTACCAGCTGAGTTGCTGGCAGAGATGGAAAAGCTGAACTTAGGATTCCTGAATCAAACAGAAGGTGTGACAATGGAAGTTGAGTCTACACTGGAACAGGAAATTCGGAAAGGTCAGCTTACTGATGAGAAGATAAAGGAAATCAAGGAAACCATGTTAGCAGGGAAAGCTCCTGACTTCACCGAAGATGATCAAGGTACAATTTGGTTTAGAAAAAGGATATGTGTACCGGATATTGAGTCTCTCAGAGAGCAGATATTGAGAGAAGCTCATGATTCCGCATATTCCATTCATCCTGGAAGCACCAAGATGTACCAGGATCTGAAGCAAAGGTATTGGTGGTATGGACTAAAAAGGGATGTGGCTGCCCATGTGGCATTGTGCGATGTTTGTCAGAGAGTCAAGGCTGAACACCAGAGACCAGCCGGTTTGCTTCAGCCACTCAAGGTACCTGAATGGAAGTGGGAAGAAATCAGTATGGATTTCATTGTTGGATTACCTCGCACTCGTGGAGGATATGACTCCATATGGGTTATTGTGGACAGATTAACCAAAGTAGCTCACTTCATACCCGTTAATACTACATATACTAGTGCTAAGTTGGCAGAGTTATACATGTCCAGAATTGTTTGTCTCCATGGTGTGCCTAAAAAGATAGTGTCTGATAGAGGTACTCAGTTTACTTCTAGATTCTGGCAGAAGTTGCATGAGTCTATGGATACAAAGTTGAATTTCGGTTCTGCGTATCATCCTCAGACAGATGGTCAGACAGAAAGGACTAATCAGATTTTGGAGGATATGTTGAGAGCTTGTGCTTTGAAGCATGGAGGTAGTTGGGACAAGAGCCTTCCATATGCAGAGTTCTCATACAACAACAGTTATCAGGCTAGTCTGAAGATGGCACCGTTCGAAGCGCTTTATGGTAGAAAGTGTAGAACACCATTGTATTGGAGTGAAACTGGTGAGAGTCAGTTGTTTGGTCCAGAGATACTGCAGGAAGCGGAAAGACAAGTTCAGATTATCAGAGAGAATTTAAGAACGGCTCAGTCCAGGCAGAAGAGTTATGCCGATACAAGAAGGAGAGAATTAACTTTCGAAGTAGGTGATTATGTGTATCTGAAAGTATCTCCTATTCGAGGCTTGAGAAGGTTTAAGGTGAAAGGAAAGTTATCTCCTCGTTTCATTGGACCTTTCAAGATTGTTGATAGAAAAGGTGAGGTTGCTTATCAATTGGAGTTGCCAGCCAGACTGTCAGATGTGCATGATGTGTTCCATATCTCTCAGTTGAAAAAGTGTCTTCGAGTTCCTGAGGAAGAATTACCCTTGGATGAGTTGGATGTGCAAGATGATTTGACTTATAAGGAATACCCAGCTAAGATTTTGGAAACTGCTGAAAGAGTTACTAGGAGTAAAGTGATTAAGATGTGTAAAGTTCAGTGGAGTCACCATGCAGAAAGTGAGGCAACTTGGGAAAGAGAAGATGAGTTGATGGCAGAGTTCCCTCAGATTTTCTCTAATCCATCCGAATCTCGAGGACGAGATTCATTTTAAGGGGGGTAGGTTTGTAACACCCTAAAATTCATCACATTTAAATTGTAGCAACCCTTTAAATTTTTCTAGGATTTATTAAGGCTTAAATAAATTTTCTAGGAATTAATTGGAATTTCTAGCCTTTTTATTAATTTAAATATCACACCAAATAATTATTTTAGTCAAAGTAAGTTTTTGTTGCATTCATGCTGTTGCATATATTTTTGGTTGCTAGTAAATCAAGTTGGAATTTAAATTCTATTTAAATTCGAATTTGATTTGCATTTGTTTGAGTTTTAGAAAAGTTTAAATCAGCCGAGTTCGATTTCGGCCCTTCAAGTTTCGGCCCAGTCCAAGTTTGCCCCCTGTTTTCTTTTTCCGTTTCCTTTTCCTTTTCTTTTTCCCGGCCGGCCCATTCTTCTCTTCCGGCCCAGCGCGGCCCGCTCCATCTTCTCCCTCCGGCGCTCTCGCTCTCTCTCTCTGGCAGTGGGTCCCGGCTGTCAGCATCGTCCCCTTCTCCTGTCCGACCAGGACTCTGTCCCATGTCCGAGCGCCGCCCGTCTCCGTCGTCGATTTCCCGTCGGGGTACGCCTGCCCGAGGCCCGGGCTCCGCTCCTATTTAAGCGGCCGGACCTCGTCGTCCTTTCCCCCAAACCAATCTAGCCCTCGCATCTTGTGTTTCCGAGCTCGCGCCCCCGCTCAAGTCGCCGCCGCGTCGGGATTCGTCGTTGCGTCGTCGTCGGCGACAATTCCTCGTCGAGATCTCCTCCAAAAGCTTCGCCAGGTACTGGTGTAGCTTCCCCAGTAGAAATCGTGGTTCAATTTTGCCCCTATCGTACTGACGACGTTCGCCGTCGATCTTTAGCGTCGCCGGCCGCCGTTCATCGCCGTCCGTCGCTATCGCCGGCTAATCCTCGTCGAATTTACTTCGGGTGAGTTCGTCTCGGTCCCTTCTTGCTCTCTGTCTTGCCCTCGTCATGTTTAGCGGGCCGTAGTGTCGAGTTCACCTTCGCCCGAGAGCTTCGCCGCCGCCCATGGCGCCGCCGACGCGTTCCGTCGTCGTTGAGCGTCCCCAGCCGCCCCGATCACCCTTGGTAAACTCGTTGTGGTCCAGTGGTCTCGTAGAGCTTGTTCTCGTCGAGAGCCGAGTCGTGTAGCGCGTTTCCGACGCTACTCCGGCGGAGCGCCGCCGTCCCGGCCATCTTCGCCGGCGAGCTCCCCGCCTAATCTTATCCTGGCCATTAGATCTCAATCCAACGGTCCACATTAATCCCAGCCGAGTCAAACAGACTGAGTACCGGTCAACCGTGCCAATTTTGCGAAAGAGACCCTGAGTTTTTCAAAATTAACCCGCAGTCCAATTTTATTCGAAAATAATTACAAATAGGTCCTTTTTCTTTTATTTTAGCCCCTGGAACTTTTAAAACTTTGCCAGCAAGTCCCTGAACCTTAGAAAAGCCATATCTTTTGCGTTTTAACTCCGATTTTAGTGATTCTCGCGCTCACGCGTTCGTTGTAACGTGTAGATTAGTTTTGTGCTGTTGTTTTCTTCTGTTGGAATTGTTTGGTGTACTGTTTCTTATTTGTTGTATTGTTTCCTTGTATGTGAATGTGTGAGACGATTAGGAAACGAGCAATTCGAGGATTTCTCTGAAGATCCAAGTGTTGGAGAAGGATTTGAGCAGCAACAGAGTTGGGAAGAAGGCAAGTGTATTATGTCATGCAAATGTCCTAATAATTATTAATTTCACCACCCATGCATGTGTCTTAATTTGATGGGTTCCTATTTAAGGATTTACCTAGCCACTATATTTTTCTGTCCCTGAAACTGGGTTACTTAATTAATTTTGATGGTAGATGATGCTTAGCTTGCTCAACTGGGATTGGTTAACGAACCCCTACTCTATGTTCCATTACTACCTTTTTAATCAATTAATGGACAAGATCATATCTTTTTAATTGGAACATGGAGAACCACCCAGGAAAACAGTACAACCATGAGTGCCATATGGCTCTGGCTTTGACTGACTAATTAGGTGCTCTAGTTTATGGTAGCTTTACTCGAAAGGGGCATGGGGGGCGGCGGTTGACGGGGTATAGCTCGGTCCTCTTGAGCTGTGGGCTTTGGTAAGAGACAGACCTCATTAGGGAGGGTTATGCTTTGCTTCTGAACCGGAAACCTTAGCGGGCTATCATTTATTAGAGTGCTTTTGTAAAGGTCTCATAGTGAAACTCAGTATTCGGTCCACGTGGTTTGGGAAGGGTACAATGCTCTCGGGCAATGGGAATCACGGCTTATGGTGAAAGTGTACAACCTCTGCAGAGTGTAAAACTGTTATAACAGCCGTGCTCACGGTCAAGAGCGGCCTGGACCCTTACATGATAATCATACTTGAACATGATCTAAATCGTGGTTACGTGAATATGTTGGGAAATTGACATTCATTAATTTGTGGGTGGTATATACTTTCATTTGATAGTAAATAGTTGCTTAATAAAACTTGACCAACTAAAAGTGCTTACTGCAGTTTGGTCAGCCAACCTTTTTGCCTCAGCCTTGTATGTCATATTACATTTGCTGAGTACGTATGTGCTCATACTTGTTGCTTTTCTTTCTTTCTTTTACTGCATCTACTACACCGGAATGCTGCTCAGATTGGGAGAATTTTGAGGATTTCACCACTGATTTTGAGGAGTTCTAGGCGAGTCTCCCCCAGTCAATGCCTGTGGAGATGGAGTCACTTTTGCTTCGTTAGATGAACGTTTATTTAAGTCTTCCGCTATGACCTTTGTGTCAACTCTGAGTTGTAATAATTGCACTATAATACTCTTTCGTTATGCATGGTTATGGATATTCACTTGTGACGTCTACCATATGTGTGTAAACTGATCCTGGCGCACATATGAGATGCACCTGGTTTTGCCTTGAAAACCGGGTGTGACATTGGCCGAGGCATACGTGAAAACCAAGCGGGCACACGACAAACAACCTTTTTCCGGTAGTGCCAGGGATATTAAACTGCATCGTTATGGGGTGTGATTGGTTCAGAAACTCAGGCCATGCAACTTTGAGTCGGGAAATTAAAACTTTCATGGACAAGTGTGTTATATAATAAAAACTTCGCATAGTTAATTGCTACTTGTGTTATGTGATGGACACGCATGATGCAAGCATCGTAGTTAATTGCTACTTGTGTTATGTGATGGACACGCGTGATGCAAGCATCGTAGCCCGCTTGGCAAACTACCAGAGATATATACTCCATAGCAGCCACTCCCGGCTCGCTTGTCGAATTGGGGATTCTTTACTTTTATTATCGTTCAAGTACGGCGAGCAAGATGAAGCGCGGCCCCGGCGGCCTGCATGTGGTGATGCTGGCGACGCCGGGGATGGGCCACCTGATCCCGCTCGCCGAGCTTGCCAAGCGCCTCGCCGCGCGCCACGGTGCCACCACCACGCTCTTCACCTTCGCCTCCACGGCCTCCGCCACGCAGCGCGCCTTCCTCGCCTCCCTCCCGCCCTCCGTCTCCTCCCACAGGCTGCCCCCCGTCGACCTCTCCGACCTGCCCGCGGGCACTGCCAACGAGACCCTCATGTCCGAGGAGTGCACGCGCTCCGTCCGCGCGCTCACCGCCGCCCTCGCCCAGCTCAACCGGACGACCACGGTGGCGACGCGGCTGGCGGCGTTCGTCACCGACCTCTTCGGCATGGACGCCTTCGACGCCGCGCGCGACGCCGGGGTGGAGAGGCGGTACCTGTTCTTCCCCGGCAACCTCCACTCCCTCACGCTCATGCTCCACCTCCCTGACCTCGCCACCTCCATCCCCGGCGAGTTCCGGGACCTCGCCGAGCCGGTCCGGCTGCCAGGATGCGTGCCCATCCCAGGGCCGGACGTCATCTCCACACTCCAGGAGAGGGCAAGCCGCGATTACAGCGTGATGCTCCACCTCGCCGAGCGTTTCCTTGAAGCCCATGCACTTCTCGTGAACTCTTTCGATGCCGTTGAGCCAGACGCCGCCATGGTGCTTCGCCGGTCAAAACCCGGCCGGCCGCCGGTGTACCCTGTCGGCCCACTGATTCTGGCAGCGGACGGTGGCAGCGCGGCAACGATAACACCATCGCTACCACGCGCGGCGTGCCTAGAGTGGCTTGACAGGCAGCCAGCCAAGTCAGTGATCTTCGTCTCGTTCGGCTCCGGTGGAGCTCTACCGGCGGAGGAGATGCGTGAGCTCGCGCTCGGGCTGGAGCTCAGCGGGCAGCGCTTTCTATGGGTGGTGCGGAGTCCTAGTGATGATGGTTCGTTGAGTGGCAACTACTATGACTCTGAGAGCAGCAAGGACCCGTTCCCATACCTTCCTCAAGGGTTCATTGAGAGGACCAAGAACGTGGGCCTCGTGGTATCCTCTTGGGCTCCTCAAATAGAGGTGCTAGCCCATGAGGCTACTGGAGGGTTTCTAACACATTGTGGCTGGAACTCCACGTTGGAGAGCCTGGTGCACGGCGTGCCAATGGTGACGTGGCCGCTGTATGCTGAGCAGAGGATGAACGCGGTGATGCTAGCAGAGGGAGTAGGAGCCGCGATACGGTTGCCGGAGAGAGAGGTGATGACAGGGGAAGGGAAGGGTGCTGCGGTTCGGGCCAAGGTGGCGGAGCTCCAGAAGGCTGCGGCCAAAGGCCTACTTGAGGATGGTGCTGCCGCAGTTGCGCTGGACGAGGTGGTGGAGAACTGGGCCACCCAGAAGTAATAGTTTGTCCTATACACCTTGCAATAATCCTCTGCTACTTTTCTGAACCATATCCGTTTAATGTTTTTTTCGGGCCTTATCAGTCATGTCTTTCGTTATTTTTGTCCACTGTTTTTTCAGTCTCTACAATAAACTAGTAAATATGTCCATGTTTTGCTATAGGACAAAACTATATGGACATACTATCACTCTATAATGTGTAAAGTGTGCTCCCATATATATTTTTTGATATGATTCTTGACAATAAAAATGAGCATAACTTTTGTTTGTCTTTTCTGCGTGTTGTCCGATCTAAGAGAATCAGCTCGGTCTCTACACTATCCGTGTCACACTACCGGAAAGTGTGAATTTACCGTGCGTCGACCATGAGTTTGTCGTGCGTTTTTTATCGGGCGCACGGCAAAGAGCGGAATGAAACAAATTCCATAGATTCCATAGGGTCATCCCCACCGAGATCGGTACCTATCTAGATCCCCAGCTTCGACAAGGCGTCCTCCTTCGCATTTTGCGACCATTCCCACGAGGACTACGATTCGGATTATCTAATGTCATCCCCAAACATAATTACAGCTCTCCCTTCCCCTAGTCTAATCGAAAACTTTCCCGAATCTCAAGGAACTAGCCGTAAGATAAAGAGGTGGTTCTCTTTGCCGTGTGTTTCTTATACGGCCTACGGCGAAGACAATGCACATGACAAATTCGTTGTTTGCCGTGAGATTTTATTTGACACATGGCACCGTGTGCTTATTTTTTCGCACACGGCAAAGTTTGTTTGCCATGCATTTCTATTTGACGCACGGCAAACTCATGAGTTTGCCGTGTTCTTGTTTTTTTAAACCACGGCAAAGTTATTTTTCGATGGATATATCCTCCTAAGTCCCAAATCCAATTGCCTCTAAAAAAACTTTCTGCTCACCTTGAATTTTTTCTACTCTATACATACAACATGTGATACTTCATGTTAAAAGTTGGTACATTTTTGTATCAGTTTGCTATATTTAACTAATTAATTGGATTTTAAACAATTTTTTGAATCAAGCCAAATTTAAATTGCAAGTGATTCAAAACTATAATAAAATGAGTGAAAAAATGTATTCATGTTATTTAGCCCAATTTAAGGTTTTACCCATGAAATCAAAAGAAATTTTGATCGTGTTGACCAGAAAATATAAACACACACATGATTCTGAATGATCAATAGACAACACAAACTATGTCTTGTTAAATTTTTAGAATTTATTGATAATTTTATTTAATTAGCCACTATTAGTTTGTCGTGCGCCATGTTGGAACACAAGGCAAAGAAAACTATTTGTCTTGTGCCATCAGAGAAACGCACGGCAAAGTTTATGGGCCCCACCCTGAACCCTGCCGCACCCTCTCCCTCCTCCCACATGTCGCAGATGGATCCACCTCCAGCGCTGGCCGCGCGGCCTTATCTCCAACTCCTCCTTCTCTCTTCTCCTCAGCTTCTCTCATCTTCCTCTCCGCTTATGCACAGCCATGGCCTTCCTCCCTCCATCTTGGTCCCGGCCGCCGCCTCCTTGGACTCCTTCCCTCCATCCCTCCCAGTCCCGGCCGACGACTCCATGGACTTCTTGCCCTTCCTCTCTGCCCTGCCTCTCTCTTTCCCTCACGACGAGTGGCGGGGGCGGGAGGCCATGGATCCGACGCTTTATTGGCCGGATCCGGTGGTGAGGGAGGTGTACCACGGAGCGACGGGCCATGGCGGGCGCGGTGGTGGCCGGCGGTGACTTGTGCGAGTGGCGCTCCTCTCCTCCCTTGGCCGGCGTCGCTCGCCCTCCTCTCCCCGGCCCCTCGGCCAGCGCCATCCGCCTTCCACTCGCGCTATCCCCATCCACTCACGCCGCCAGCCCTCCTCTCTCTCCTTCGGCCGGCGCACCTCCCTCCTCCTCCTCTCTCTCTCTCGGATCCAGGCATCTCCCTCCCTCTCTCACTGTTTTTCCACTGGTTGGCGGTGGCGTGGTGGTGGTGGGGCGTCGTGGCAGCGGGCGGCGTGGTGCGGGCTCTCTCCTGGAGCTCGTCGTCCCAAGGCCGGCGACGGCGCAGTCAACGTGGATCTGGACATCGACGGTGAGGCCTCAACGTCAACTAGATCTGGTGGTGCCTCGGCTTTCTTCCTCGGTTTCCTCACCGACGACGTGGTACGGGCTGCGGCGTCAGCGGCGGCTGCGGCTAGGGACTGCTTTTTTTTATTTTTTTTATCTTCAATGTTTACCGTGTGTTGACCCTGACGCACGACAAAAGCTTTGCCGTGTGCCCCGATAGAAGCCTCATGGCAAATAGCTCTTTGCCGTGAAGATTGTTGCCGTGCAGAACGGGTATATACGCACGGCAAAGCCTTTGCCGTGCGTATATTGGGCTTCGCCCTGCGCATGCGGCGCACGGCAAATAGGTGGTTTCCGGTAGTGTCACCAGCTACCAAGCTAGTTCAAACCCCATGATCACCCTTCCCAATGCAAGTCACTAGCCATGCCGGCGAGAAGTCCCATGCATGCTGCTAAGGTGTATCGTCTCATTGCTCCTATTTAATTTGTTCATGACCTAGTGGTCATTGTGTTCTTGCGCTGTATGTCTGTGACGGCATAGTCACTTTTCGTGAAAGGAATACCGTCTCATCCATAATTGCCATATGTGTGTGCACTATTGTTCAGCGTTGTGGACTTGTCTATTCGCAGAAGTCGTGTTGCCTTTCTTGTCACTTAGGCACCAGTTTATCTACTACAGATTGGGATTTGGTGCTCGGGTTCATGTGTCATATGGGCAAAACATTCACTACAAGAAATATGTTAATCTATGACGAATTCCCCGTGATGTTTTCAGATAATGTCACAGTGGGTACTGCATCTATGACATTTTTCTGTTTTTCATCATTGATGTGCGTTGGTGGATATTACGATGTTTTATAAAATTCGTCACAAACCGGTCCAGAACACCGTGATGTTGTAGTAAATTCGTCACGATAAATAAATTCGAAATCATTGTATCATGTATGGAAAATAATAAAAAATATGGGAAAAATAAAAAAAATGAGTGGAGGACAAAAGTTGAACTTGCAACCTCAAGAAATAAAATGATAAAAAAGTGGAGTACAAAAATGTATCGGCTTATATAAGATAATTACTTTTGTGTCTTACTTCACAATGACGCAATAAAAACAAAAAGAAAAAGAAAAACATGGAACAAAATAGTCACAAAATTTAGTGCGCTGCAAGAAGTCGAAAACGAGACCTAATGTGCACAAATGCTACCAAACTTACCACTAGATTGCTTCGGTAATTGTGAGAACATCTTGCATTAACTTTACTAGCAAATGTGCCCGTGCGTTGCTACGGATCAATAAGACTTCATTAGCGAACGCGTGTGAGAGCCAAGGACGTCGCCGATTTCTTCATCCGATGAGAACCACGACAAAAGAGAGATCCTTAGTCGACATTCACTACCAGAATCTTCAACATCCGCCCGCCCCCTCCGCCTTGGCCATATTTGGACCCGGTGCTGATGGGGCTTCAGCACCGGGTCCAACGGCTAGGAGCGGGGGCGGCGCTGCGGTGCGGCAGGGAGAGCACATTAGCACCGGGTCGTGGCAAGACCCGGTGCTAATGCGCCACCTTTAGCACCGGGTGCAGCCAGCAACCGGTGCTAATGTGCCTCGGGCACATTAGCACCGGTTGCTGGCTGCACCCAGTGCTAAAGGGTGCGCATTAGCACCGGGTCTTGCCACGACCCGGTGCTAATGTGTTCGTATATAGGGGCTTCTTCCTCCCCCGCCCGAGCCAGATGAACACTTGGCGCTGTGTTCATGCTGGCTTGGGCGGGAGGGAGAAGAAAGAGGGGAGGTGCTGCCCATTTTTTTTCAAAATTTGTGAAGATTCCACTCATCTAAGGAGCACTACAAGGTACACTCTTTCATTCTCTAATGTTTTATTTAGCTTGTAATCGTTCTATGCTTTAGAAATAGAGGAATTTGTGAATCAAATAAAGGTAGCTAGAGAGCTTGTGTTCATGGAGGAGAGAGGAGGGGAGTTCATGGTGCAGAGAGTGTTCATGTTGTGTTTTAAATGGAGAGAGAAGGCAAGCTAGTTAGTATTTTGTTTTGTATGACTTGTGAATAGTTATAAGGCTTATGTATTTTATTTATTAGTTATTTATTAAAAGTTGGAATAGTTATTTATTAATTTATTGGAATGTATATTTGTTTTTAGAAAATGAATATAGTAATTCCATGTAATATATATTATTGGTTATTTATTAAAAGTTGGAATAGTTATTTATTTATTTAACGGAAGGTATATTTATTTATTTAATGAATATAGTAATGTAGTTTTAGAAATGTGTTTATATAATGGAATATATATTATAATTTGTATTTATTTATATATTAAATTTGTATTAACTTTATATTGTATTATATATTTGTTATTGGTTAATAATGCAGATGAATAGACAATGGATGTACGGGGACAACCATGATCCGGCGTTCCGTGATGGCCTCAGGGCGTTTCTCGATGCCGCCGAGGCTAACAGGACACCGTCAGGTTTCATGTTCTGCCCATGCACCCGTTGTGAAAATATACAATCGTACAAACAAAGAGGAGCTCTTCAGGTGCATTTGATGAGGTACGGTTTCATGAGGAATTATTCTGTGTGGACGAAGCACGGTGAAAGAGGAATTCTAATGGATGAAGATGAAGAAGACGAGGCCGATGACGACATTCCGGTATTGGCTCAATCCTACGGTTCCTTTGCAGATGCTGCTATGGGTGATGCCGATGAGGAAGATGTTGCTCAGGAAGATGTTGCTCAGGAAAATGACCCTACTGATGGACTCGGGTAAATGTTGCGTGATGCTGAGAAAGACTGCGGCAATGATAAGGAACTGAAAAAGATACATCGCATGTTGCAGGACCACAAGACTGACCTTAGTTGCTCCGTACATCGAGGAGCATATGCAGATTCTCCGGGACGAAAACTCAACAAAGTCTGCGACCTTCATTCAGCGTCTGCACAATAGTACTTTCGCCGCTTGGTTGCGAAAACGTCTTATGGGTGTCGAGGGCATTGATGCGCAGCTAGCTTATGTAGCTAGGGGTCTATCGAGCATGATCTTAACATTCCAAAGATACGACATCAATGAGTATACATTTTACACAAGAGCCCAGGACAAGAAAAGCACCAACCAAAACAGTGGTGTCCGGATCATCGTGACAGACACCAATGGCAATACAAACTCATACTATGGAGTCATAGAGGAGATATGGGAATTGGAGTACGGACCTTTGAAGATCCCATTGTTCAAGCACCAATGGGTGAAGCTGACTGGAGGAGGTGTTAAAGTTGATGACTATGGAATGACGTTAGTGGACCTAAACAAGTTTGGCTTTCTAGACGAACCATTCGTCCTGGCCAAAGTTGTCACACAAGTTTTTTATGTGAAGGACACGGCTAGCAGACCGAAGAAAGGTGTGGGTAAGCAATTGGACCCATCACAAGACGAGCCAAAGCGTCATATAGTCTTTCCTGGAAAGAGAAAAATCGTAGGAGTTGAGGACAAGACGGATCAAGATTATGATATGTTCGATGGCCTGCCTCCATTCTCGGTGGCTGATGACCCAAGCATCCTGTTAGCGGTGGAGGAGACACCGTAGCTACGGCGTGATCACAATCAAGGAACTTTTGGAAAGAGGAAGTTTATTAGTGTCCGAGTAAACGATGATGCCATATAATTTCATTGCACTATGTTCTACCTATGTTGTAATGACTATATTTGCATTTATTCTCCACCTATGTTCTAAGATTTTCTATTGATTTATAAGATTGTTTTTTTAATTCTAGCATTTTATAAAGATTTTCTATTAATTTATAAGATTTCCTACTAATTTATAAGATTTTCTATTAATTTTGTAGGATTATTTATTAATTCTAGCATTTTATATTGATTTTCTTTTAGTTTAAAAGATTTTCTATTAATTTTGTAGGCTTTTTCATTAATTCTAGCATTTATATTGATTTTCTATCAATTTATAAGATTTTCTATCAATTTATAAGATTTTCTATTAATTTTGTTGGATTATTTATTTATTCTAGCATTTTATATTGATTTTATTTTAATTTATAAGATTTTCTATTAATTTTTTGTATAATTTTTCATTAATTCTAGCATTTTATATTGATTTTCTTTTAATTTATAAGATTTTCTATTAATTTTTGTTGAATTTTTCATTAATTCTAGCATTTTATATTGATTTCCTTTTAATTTTCTTATTAATAGGTAGTATAAATATAAATAACTAGAATTAAAACAAGTATTAATAGGTAGTATAAATATAAATCCATTTAATATATCAAATAGGAGCCCCCGGTGCTAAAGACCGGTTTGAGAACTGGCGGGAAATGAAAATGGGGTCCTTTAGCACCGAGTAGATCAAAAATCCGGTGCTAAAGGCCCCCAATTTTTGTTTGGCGCCGTTTACGGCCTTTAGCACCGGGTGGCAGAGACCCGGTGCTAAAGGTCCTTTTGCACCGGGTGCATCCGACACCCGGTGCTAAAGGCCCTCTAGCACCGGGTCTTCTTCCCACCCGGTGCTAAAGGGTGCCCATCTATATAAGCAAGCGCAGCACCGGCTCTGCCTCATTCTCCCCTTCGTCTCCGCCCGCCGCATCGCCCAAAGAACCGCCAGCGCACCTTCGTCTCCGCCGCCGCATCGCCGTCCACGCCGCCCGCCCTAGCCACCACTTCCGCTGTTGTGCCGCGCCGCCCCGGCCCCGACTTCCGCTCGTCGACCCCGCGCCGCCCCAGACGTCCGCGCTGCCCCCGACGTCTGCGCCGCCCCCGACGTCGACCGCACTGCCTTCGACCCTGCCGCGCCGGCCCCGACGTCCGCGCCGTCCCGTCCCCGACTTCCGCGCCGCCCCGGCGCCCCCGACGTCCGCCGCCGCCCCGGCACCGTCCGCGCCGCCGTCGACCCTTGCCGCGCCGCCCCGGCCCCGACGTCCGCGCCGCCCCAGCCCTGGCCCCGTCGTCTACGCGCTGCGCCGACGTCACCGCTCCCTCTCTCATTTTTTTCAAATTCTCTCTGTTTATTCATATATATGTGCATATGTGATATATATATATATATTATATTTGTGCATGTGTTGTGAAATATTATGTGCAGGGAATATATTTGTGCATGTGTTGTAGAAATGCTTGGAATATGTATGATTGGAATATTGTTATATATGTTGTAAAAATGTATGGAATATATTTGTGCATTTTTTTTTCAAATTCTCTCTGTTTATTGGAATATTGTTCTATTAATATATATGTTGTAAAATTTTTTATGTATGCTTGGAATATGTTGTAGAAATGTATGGACTATATATGCTTGGAATATTGTTATTTATGTATTGCTATTTATGTATTGGAATGCTTTGTAAAAATATATAATTTGTACATATATATGAAATGGGACATTGGCTTTCCGGTAAGCAAGTAATTTGTACATGTAGACCTCGACAATATATATTATATGAATTTTACTTAATTTCTTTTGGTCGACAGTGTGCCAAACAGGGGTCGGGAAATAATTTATGTGCATGCTATGTTTGCGATTACATGTAGAATTGGGGGCATAAAAAGATTACACAGCATGATATCATGGTACGTACACATTTCCATTATCATTAAGTGCACAATTATTGTCTCCAATTCGGCGGTGCCAATATCTTTCAGTTATTTGTAAATTATAGATGGTGAAGCTGAAGGAAGAGTGTCTAGAGAAAGAAAGAATCGACGCAATTTCAGAACAGCTCGTCGGATGGATCTGGGACGAGGCCGTCAATCCCCGAGGAGAATACCACGTCGCAAAATTGGAGGACGTGCCGGAAAGCTCACAAAGTCATGCAACATCCTAAGTTGTAAATACAGTTTAAACAATAACTCGAGTGCGATATACGTTTTTGTAATATATATATGTCTTATATTTGTAATATATATGTCTTCTATTTGATATACAGCTAATATGAATATAGAGTCGGCCGAATACGCATTAGAATACACGTATTAGAATATATACGTATATACACGTATATAAAGGTGCATGCATGGCTACTGAAAAAAGCAAAAAAAAAATCCGGGGCCTTTAGCACCGGTTGCAGCGGTGCTAAAGGCCCTGCTAAAGGCGCTGCGGGGGCGGGCCCTTTAGCACCGGTTTGTGTCTGCAACCGGTGCTAAAGGGACCCTTTAGCACCGGTTATTCAACCCGGTGCTAAAGGGGTACCCTTTTAGCCTCGGAAGATCTGCACCGGTTGGGATACCCGGTGCTGAAGCCGGTTCCCAACCGGTGCAGATGTTGATCATTCTGGTAGTGATTGTGCCTGGGAATGACGGTGGGTCGACGACTGGGATACAAGTGGTGCAAGATGAGGAAAGAGTGCGTGCGACGGTGCGAGACAACGAGAGGATGTGAGGTATTGTGGGTTTATTAATACCAGTATATTGCTACGGGTGAAGAAAACTCTGTAACAAAACATGATTAAAAAGAATATCAACGTTAGTGTGATAATCAAGGAGGGCTAGCTCCAGAACCAGAATGTCCAGGTCATAAAGATTTCCTCTCTGTATTTCTACACACTCCAACAAACTCATTAAATCAGACCAGCTACATTTTTTTAATTTCCATGTATATTTTATTTCTGTAGTCTATACTATATATATTCAAATCATGTAACTTAGTCCGCACAACAAAATAAATTACACAACTTGTTTAACAAAGCCACATCATCTAATTACACACCACGTTGGAGGTATCATATCCCAGCCCAATTGCAACTAAAGTGCATGCAGAAGCAGCACTGACCATCGAGCCGCAGCAATACAGGCTAACACTACCGAACAGGTAAATCATGAGATCAACACATAGCTAGTAGCCTAGTAGCACAAAGAAACATAGAGCAAGCTAGCTGTGATACCTACTGTGCGCTAATGGACAGCAAGGCTCCAGGAGTAGATAGCCGCCGGGCACCAAGGCGACGGTGGAGGGCAGGAACGACGTGCATGAACGGGATACGGAGCCTACACGCGAAGTCTATTTTTGCCTGATATCTACTGAGGCCACGGACTCGGGCTTTATATACAGCCATGTGGGCGTGCCGAGAGAACTCAGCGGTGGCGGAGTCCAGTTCGGTTATATCCTACGCGTCTGCTACTCGGACGAAAATATAAAAAACATTAGGGTCTTTTTTATAAAATTATGACGTACCGCAGAAACAATCCTTGCTTTGTAATTAGGTAGAGATTTGTACATGAATAAAAACACAAATAAAAAATAAAAAGGCAAAAAATGGGCAAATGCAAATAAAAAAGAAAAAGGCGAAAAAAGTGCTCTTCAAGGTTTTGAACAGGAGACCTCAAGCTACACATATGCAACACATACCACTACACAACAGAATCATCTTTACCCAAATCTCGTTTTATTTTTTATATCGTTCTTTTGCGTGCCACGTCATATGGACGCCCGCCACCAAGTCACCCGGCCTCCCCCGTGGCACACTTGGCCCGCCACCAAGTTAGTTGGCCGCCCGCCGCGCCAGTTAATCTAGCAAACAAATCAATGCATGAAGGGCTCGAACCAGCGACCTCACGGAGGAGAAGTTCACGCCTTACCACTAAGCTGCTCGCCTATTTTTGTTATGGTGCACACTTTTATCGTTGCCATGTCAGCGGCCACCTCATCGTCATTTCAGCAGCAACGTCATTGGCCACATTATCCTCCATGTCAGTTATATGTAACGTGTTAATTGAATCTGTGACGTTTATTTTCGTCACAAGTAATGGGCTCGGGCTGGGTTGTATGGGCTTGAGCCTATTTATGACAATGTCGAATAATTATGGAATGAGTTAATCTGTGATGATTTCGTTAATATCGTCACGAGGTTGATCCGTGATGCTCAATACATGACAAAATTTTAGAATGTCATAGATGTTGTTTTATGACAGATTTCAGTGATCTGTGACGTAAGCTGACCATCATGGATTAACAAATTTTTTGTAGTGATTTTGTCAGCATTTGCTGAAGTCAACCATGGCTATAAATTCACTCACCAATACATGAGTCGAGAATTTAAATACAAATAGGCAGGTTCATGATGGACCACTAAATTCTGTCAGCATTTGTGAGAATTTTTTTTGATAAAGATCTGTATTGTTTGGACGCAAAACCATTTACTACCGGTTGGTGTTACCAACCATACTAAATGGTGTCGTTTAATACCGGTTGGAGCAACCGGTTCTAAATGGTTTCTATGTTAGTGTCGGCCATCCAGTACCGGCTGGGCTGACCGGATCTAACGTGCTTATTGTATGACCGGTACTGATGTACTGTTATCCGGTAGTGGTTAAGCTTGTTATAGAACTTGTGAAAGGAATTCTAGTGTACTTTTTGTGTTCTGAAGGTGACAATGCAAAGCCCTCCTTGATCCTTAGGCTTGCACTCTTGCAAATAGGCAAGATCCCCGGCCCTTCTGTTTATATCTCTAGTTCTCTACCATCCCACATGCAATTTTTCTAAATTTGTCTATCTATTTGACGATACTAGCAGGTAACTGAAGTGTGGACATAATGGAAGTGGGCATGGACGACGATGAGCCTGGACTATATACAAACCAACACAAGCTTCTATGGAAAGAGAGAGTACAAATAAATTGCACATTATGATGTTGTTTTACAATTAATTCTCCTCATCATTTATTTGTACATTCCCGTGAAAAACACTGATTGTTTCACAATTAATTAATTATATCACAGCTTTTGGTCGCATAATTTTAAAATTTTATTTTTAATTTACACATATCCATGTTTTCTTGGTGTTTTTTATCTTATTTTATATATTATTTTTCCTCTAACATTATATACAACTTTTATCTTGTTTTATGTATTATTTTTCTCTAATAGTATATACAATTTAGTTGATATTTTTTCTGGTATTATGTACAATTATGGACAAAATTTTTGACTGGTGAGAGTTAATAGAAAACTATATTTTATTGTATTCTCAGCAAACAGGAGAATTGTTACACTATCTTATTCGTTTGGGCAGCAGCACTCTCCTGGAGAAACACTTTTACAGTAGGCCAAAGCCCCACTGTGGTTTTGGTACTCACATAACCAGCGGCACCCATCAGGAGTACAGGGGACCTGTGAGTATCCAGCGTAAAAGCACGGAATCCCTGGTTTTGGCTTGGGAGTTGGGCAGCCAGTGCCTACACATGCAACCACCAGAACAATGATGATTGGTTAAGAAATTAATATATCAACATATCTTAAAGATAATGCAAAGTAAAAGAGGAAAATTGGTTCTATAGCATTGAGAGCACATCGTTTCAGGAAAATACCACCAAAATATCTTTGTCACATAAAATACCATTGAAAGAATAGAATGTTCTTTTTTATGGTAGTGTACATGATATAGATCGTTTGGTAGAATTTTCCGGAAACGAAGTTCTTTTGTCGCTATAGAACCAATTTCCTCAAGTAAAAAGTTGGGTTTTTGCCTACAGGTTGCGCCAACAGATGAACAAATGGATGTGCAAGTTATGACTGCAAGAACCAAGAAAACAGGGATTGTACTCTTGATGAGGGCCATGGTGATAAGGTGTGAACTTCTCTTCTTGGGAGGAGAAGAATATGTGCAGGTGTTTACACACACACACACATATATATATATATATATAGGAAAATTCCTTTAGGAAAATTCCTTTCTACCATCGTTGGTAGCTACCTTCACCCGTGTATCTCATGTTAAAAGACGTATAAGACCCAACGGAGAGTATGTACATGTAGTATATGATGATACTAGACTATCTGGGTGATATGTAGGTTGAGTATGTAAGCATACTTTGAGTATGTGGACATACTAATTTTTATATACTAATATAATGATATAATCATAATAAATTTAAAAAATAGGGTTGCTTCTGAATTTTTTCGTGCAATTCACTTTGGAGTATCTTAGAATTAGTATACGAACATACTCAAACTGATAAATGAGTATGTGAACATACACATGATAGTATACTAATGGTGATGGTAGCTACAAGCGAGGGTAGATAAAACTCGTCCTATATATATATATATATATATATATATATATATATATATACAGGGTATCCTACACCAGTGTTTTCATATCTCAAGACTCATATTCCATATACCATCTTAGGCTGCAATAGATCTGTCAATATTCAATTAATGTATTCATATGTGCTAACCATTCGTTTGCTTTTATTTCTCTCCAGGTGGTATTATTCACTTGTTCTGAGTACTTATTAAAGTAATAAATACCATGATATCTTCAAATATTTAACATGTTACTTTTGTGTCGCTCTATGAAAAAGATGCTTTGATATCTCAAAATTTATTCTTCTTTGAATGTTATAAATATGTGGAATTCTATCATTCAAATGCCAGCGCTCATCTATTGAAGCAATAAATACAATCAACTTTTCAATTGCCAACATAATATTAATGCACTTTTCTGTGTATCCAGAAAAAATGGTTTGATATCTGAAGACTTGGATTTCATATAATTCATGTATCCAATTAATATATTAGGTTCCAACGCCTGGATTAGAAGGGACCTTTAGTCCCGGTTGGTCCAAGAGAAAAAAAATAGTAGAACCTAGGGAGGCCACCGCACACATTTCACCTCGCGCGTAGCTTGCTTACCATTTCACCTTCAGAGCACATGTGACATACTTCTCAGTGCTTTTTATTTAAATTAACTTGTGGAGGACTTTTAGTTCCGAGTTGTACCACGGACCGTGACTAAAACCACCGGGACTAAAAGTAAAGTTTGTCTCAGACTAAAATTTAACCAGTCTGTGTACAATGACCGGTACTAAATGGTGTGGTTTAGCGGCGGTTGGAGCAACCGATACTAAATGGATTGCATGTTAGTGCCGGCTAGACGGTATCAGTTGGGCTGACCGGTACTAAAGCCCCCATATCACCGGTATTGATGTACCTTTTTCCATTAGTGAGACTTAGATAAACTAAAAAAAAATACTCCTTTTAATTTATTACTCCACCCGTTTAAAACTAAAACAGGGGCTGGGAAGCGTGCTGTGGTTCGGGCAAAGGTGGCGGGGCTCCAGAAGGCTGTGGCTGATTGCATACTTGAGGATGGCGCAGCCGTGGCTGCGCTGGACGAGGTGGTGGAGAACTGGGCCAGGGATAAGTAATAGTTTGTCATATACACCTTCCAATCCTCTGCTACTTTCCTGAACCTTATCCGTTCAATGTTTCTTCGGCCCTTATCAGTCATGAGTTTCACTATTTTTCTCTACTACATTTTTTCTGTCTCTGTAATAAGCTGGCAAATATGCCCGTGTTTTGCTAGAGGACAAACTATATGGATATATTATCACTCTATAATAATGTTTGGGTTGCTAAACATTATTGTATAGTGTGTGTTCCTATATGTATATTTTGATGTGATTCTTGACAATAAAAACGGTCATAAGTTTTTTTCTCTTTTCTGCGTGTTGTCTGATCTAAGAGAAGCTCGGTCTCTACACTACCCGTGTCACCAGCTACCTACCTAGTCCAAACCCCAGCTAGGTCACCCCCACCCCCTCCTCCTCTATCTCCACGTCTAACCCCCACCATGATCACCCTTCCCATGTCACTAGCAATGCCGGCGAGTGCTCCCATGCATGCTGACAAGGTGTATGGTCCCATTGATCCTAGTGTGTTTGCCACGAACTAGTGGTCATTGTGTTCTTGTGTTGTATGTCTATGATGACATAGTCTCTTTTCCGGAAAGGAATACCCTCTCATCGATAATTGCCATATGTGTGTGCACTGTTGTTCATCATTGTGGACTTGTTATGTATTCGTGGAAGTCGTGTTGCCTTTCTTGTCACTTAAGCACTGGCTTGTACAGATTTGGATTTGGTGCTTGGGTTCATGTGCCATATGGGCAAAACATTTTGTCAGCATTTGGTGATGTCAATCATGGCTATAAATTCACGCACAAATACATGAGTCAAGAATTTAAATACAAATAGGCAGCTTCCTAATGAAAGATCAGTAAATTTTGTTAGCATTTGTGAGAATTTTTTTGAAAAAAACAGTGGTTTCAAAGAAAAAATCTTTATTGTTTGGACGCAAAACCATTTAGTACCGGTCGGTGTTACCAACCGGTACTAAATGGCTTCCACGTTAGTGTCGGGCACCCAGTAGCGGCTGGGCTGACCGGATCTAACGTGCTTATATGGCCGGTACTGATGTACTGTTATCCGGTAGTGGTTAAGCTTGTTATAGAACTTGTGAAAGGAATTCTATTGTACGTTTTGTGTTCTGAAGTTGACAATGCGAAGCCCTCCTTCATCCTTAGTCTTGCACTCTTGCAAATAGCCAAGATCCCCTTCTGTTTATATCTCTACCATCCCACAGGCAATGTTTTCTATATTTGTCTATCTATTTGACGATACTAGAAGGCAACTGAAGTGTGCACATAAAGGAAGTGGGCATGGATGATAGCATATAGAGTTCACCCTGGATGAGCCTGGAGTATATACAATCCAAAACATGCTTCTATGGCAAGAGAGAATACAATTAAATTGCACATTACGATGTTGTTTTACAATTATTTTTCCTCATCGTTTATTCATACATTCACGTGAAAAAGCATTGATTGTTTCACAATTAAATAATTATTCCACATAATTTTAAAATTTTAATTTCAAAACGCAAATTTATATATTATTCACACATATCCATGTTTTCTTGGTCATTTTATCTTATTTTTATATATTATTTTTTCTCTAATATTATATACAATTTCATTGATATTTAGACATATCCATGTTTTTCTTGGTTATTTTTATCTTGTTTTATTTATGATTTTTCTCTAATATTATATACAATTTTGTCGATATTTTCTCTGATATTATGTACAATTATGGACAAAATTTTTGAATGGTGAGAGTAAATAGAAAACTAGACTTTATTGTATTATCCTCGAACAGAGAGGGATCGTTACACTATCCTATTAATTTGGGCAGCAGCACTCCCCAGGAGAAACAGTTCTACAGTAGGCCCAAGCACTATTGTGGTTTTGGTGCTCGCATAATCTGCGGCACCCCTCAATCGTACAGGGGTACTGTGACGATCCAGCGTGGTAGCATGGAACCAATGATTTTGGCTTGGGAGTAGGGCAGCCAGAGCCTACACAAGCAACCACGACAAGAAAAATCGTTGGTTAAGAAAATAATATATGAATATATCTTAAAGATAATGCAAAGTAAAAAGAGGAAAATTGGTTATGTAGGATTGATAGCACATCGTTTCAGGGAAATACCACCAAAATATCTTTGTCACATAAAATACCATTGAAAGAATAGAATGTTCTTTTTGATGGTAGTGTACATGATATAGATCGTTGGGTAGAATTTTCCGGAAACGAAGTTCTCTCGTCGCTATAGAACCAATTTTCTCAAATAAAAAGTAGGGTTTGTGCCTACAGGTTGCGCCAACAGAAGATATGGATGTGCTAGTTATGACTGCAAGAACCAAAAAAACAAGGATTGCACTCTTGATGAGGGCCATGGTGATATGGTTGGTGTGAACTTCTCTTCTTGGGAGGAGAAGAATATGTGCAGGTGTTTACATATATATATACAGAAGTCAGCCACTCCCCTGTAGAAATGAATGACATTTGTTGTCTTCTACGAATCCAGGGTGTCCTACACTAGTATTTTCATATCTCAAGACTCATATTCCATATACCATCTTTAGGCTGCAATAAATTTGTCAATATCCAATTCATGTATTCATATGTGCTAACCATTGGTTTCCTTTTTTTCTCTCTAGGTGGTATTATTATTCACTTGCAGCCAAACCCTATTATTACTCAACGTTGGAGTGCTTGGTACACTGTGTGCCAATGGTGGCGTGGCCATTCTATGCTGAGTAGAAGGGGCAGGAGCCGCGATACGGTTGCCGGAGACCAAGGATGAGGAGGCGATTGCTTTGGTGGTGAAAGAGGTGATGACAGGGGCTGGGAAGCGTGCTGTGGTTCGGGCAAAGGTGGCGGGGCTCCAGAAGGCTGTGGCTGATTGCATACTTGAGGATGGCGCAGCCGTGGCTGCGCTGGACGAGGTGGTGGAGAACTGGGCCAGGGATAAGTACTAGTTTGTCATATACACTTTCCAATCCTCCGCTACTTTCCTGAACCTTATCCGTTCAATGTTTCTTCGGCCCTTATCAGTCATGAGTTTCACTATTTTTCTCTACTACATTTTTTCTGTCTCTGTAATAAGCTGGCAAATATGCCCGTGTTTTGCTAGAGGACAAACTATATGGATATATTATCACTCTATAATAATGTGTGGGTTGCTAAACATTATTGTATAGTGTGTGTTCCTATATGTATATTTTGATGTGATTCTTGACAATAAAAACGGTCATAAGTTTTTTTCTCTTTTCTGCGTGTTGTCTGATCTAAGAGAAGCTCGGTCTCTACACTACCCGTGTCACCAGCTACCTACCTAGTCCAAACCCCAGCTAGGTCACCCCCACCCCCTCCTCTATCTCCACGTCTAACCCCCACCATGATCACCCTTCCCCGGTCATCTTTAAACAGAACGTACGTACACATGCATGATATATTACTACGGTTCACTTAGCCAAGAATCACGGCAGCAGTTCAGAATTAATAAAACCAATCCGATAGTTGCACCTTGCAAGCATTCTCGTCCAGCGCGGCAAAGCCCCATCCGAGATATTAGCAGAGCGCCTGCCGGTCCCTTGCTAGCGGCCGATGCATGCAAACCCGATAGCACAGACGCGTAGCTACACACGCGCGTGTAGTAAAAACGCGTTCATATATCTATCTATACTATAAAGAGAATTAAATTTAAAAATACTTCTCACCAACAAAAAAAACCCACACACCCATCTCGTATAGGATCCACCTGTCGGGAAAATTGGTTGATGAATGATCAAAAAAGAGGGGGAGGGACATTCCTATGTTGATTTCCCCCTCTAAACCCAAAACTTTTTTCACCCAAAAAAGGGCCCACCTAAATATACCCACATTTATACCCACGTCTATACACAATTATCCCGTATTGCTAAAAGACAATAAATTAGAGAGCTTTCTCCATATAAATAAATGCCAACTATCATGAGTTTTGTGAATACCATACATGAGAGAGCGAATATAAAGTATTTTTAAAAGCGCTTTGCACTAAAGTGAAGTGATATTGTTTTAGTACCTGCATGTCATCAATAAACGTGCGTGCCGCACGTGCGTTCTTGCTAGTACTAAAAGGATCCTAGAGAATTGAAAACACTTGTCACCCAAAAATCCACACCCACCTCCTCACAGAGGACCCACCCATCGGGTTTTAGAGGGGAAAGGAGAACAAGAAACACAAGAAAACAAAAAAAATTATATGTTCCAGCCATTTTTTTGGTGTTTCCACGCTTCTTTTTTCACCGTGAAAAAATTCTACCCGCCCCGGTACCCACACCGACCCGCCAGCGCCAATCACGGAAACGTTTCAGCGCCTCTTTCCCCATCACCCCTTTCCTTCTCTCCCATGCCCGAGACGGCTTCTCCTTCCATAAAAAAAAAAGAGACGACTTCTCCTCCGCCCTTCCTCTCCCGATCCGTCCTGACGGACGGCGAGAGGGCGATCCAGATCAACAGCTGCAGCACCGACGGCGGGTGGCGGCGTATCGAGGCGCAACGTGGCGCTGCGATGGCTCGCCGGCTCGCGTACGCGAGCTCGTGGACCGGGGCGCCGTGGTGTTCGAGGTGCGAAGGCGACGGGGAGGGAGGCGGCGCGACGTGCTGCCGGGGCGGGTCCTGGGGTCCGAGCTCGTGGGCCGTTTCGAGGATCCGTGGAGGGACACCGGCGGGAACGACGACGACGTTGCCGTGGCAGTGGAGCACCGAGTAGCCTGTGGCGAGCCCTGGGTGACTGTTGGCGGTCGTTACAACCCAAATTCGACCACCAATACTCGGGAATAAATGAGGTTTTATGCAACATTTCATGTACTTAGGTTTTATTTCTAATAAAGTTCCACGAGTTTTGGTGAATGTCACATGTGCAGGTACAACTACGACAAATATGTGCTATTGGGGACGAAAATGACCGAATCAGCCGAACGACTCCGTTCGGCCGGTTAACCCCCTTAATCGTACAGGTCGCCGGGAGCCGTCCACGTCAACAATGACCAAGCAACCACATCACACGCCACGTGGACGACCGCCAACTCATTCCGAAGGACTGACACGTCACTCCTGGGCCACTACAACTCAAAGACCACATGGATCAGAACAACTACAGAGCCCAGGAGGCAGAGGCGGTGCACGAGGGAAGGCCCGGGCCACCAGGCCCGTTCGGCCGAATAGGGCGGTTCGGCCAAACCGGCCCCAGTGCACAACCGCCTCCCAGGGGTGGATCCTGGCTGTGGGAGCCAGAGGTGGCAGATCCCACGCCGAACTGGCCAGTTCGGCCGAACCGAGGAATTCGGCCGAAGGCCCGGCACCGCCTCCCTGGCTGCATTGGCGGTTACCCTGCCTACAACCGCCATCAACCGCTATAAATTGGACAGCCCCAGCCCTCATTCAACACACACCAAGCCAAGGAGCTCATTTCCACTTTCATTCTAGTAGAGTTAGGATAGTTTAGTTGGGAGTTAGAGTTGAGTCGAGCTGTGCCTCGGAGGTTCCGGAGTCGTCTTCAGAAGCTCTAGTATAAGCTCTTGTATCTTTTACTTTTCCTTTTGTAAGACTTTGAGTTATCAATATAGTTATGTTTATCACTTGCCTTTGTCATTTATAGCTTGCTTCTACTTTATTCTAGTTGCATCTATATCTTGTTTAGACTAAAGTTAGTTATAGTTCTAGTGCTTGTAGTTCTTGTTTAAGTCTTTGTCTTGGCTGGTTCTTCGATCTTGCTTGATACTGGAGGTGAATTATCACCAAGAGTATTGACAAGGTTGCTTGCTCTTGCTAGCAGATTAAGTAGTTGTTGACTAGTGTAGGAGTGATTCCTAGACTAGCCAGTGGCCTTAGTTTGGCCCCGTCGCAACGGAGGTGGTAGCCGTAAGGTGGTGACAGCCCTTTCGGTCTTCGTAGCCCATCACGTTAGTTCCGGTCTGTAGGATCCCCCAGTTAGGAATTGGTGGCACCCCTTCTCATCCCTTTCTGTGTGTCACGGGTTCCTTTGTCCCGAAGCTAAGACAATAGAGTTAACCCAGATCTTCTAGTGCTGGTTCTGTAGCCGTTGTATCTCCAAGCTAGAGTGACATAGGTAGAAAAAGTATCCAGGAGTCCTCTATCTCTTCTCGTTGTCCTCCCAGCTATCTATCTCTTCTCTCCCTTACCAGAGTATCCCTTGAGCTGTGTGTCTGGTATATCCACTCCTATCCAATACCGTTATCCCCTGTCTTGTCTAGGTGTGTACCCTTCTCTGATAGTCTCGAATATATGTTCACTAGTATTCTTGCCAAAGCTTCCCTGCGGAAATATAAATTGCGATACCTCGGGATACTCCCAGGTGAAGTGCTACAGCGGTGATTCTGTGCGCTTGCAGAATATTTATATATT
Source organism: Echinochloa phyllopogon (assembly GCA_033239725.1). Classification (NCBI taxonomy): domain Eukaryota; kingdom Viridiplantae; phylum Streptophyta; class Magnoliopsida; order Poales; family Poaceae; genus Echinochloa; species Echinochloa phyllopogon. Next base: position 30,867,159 of record BTCW01000008.1, on the reverse strand, counting down.
TTACTAAGCCATAAGGAAAACCACTGAAACACTCCTTACCCCAGCACCAGGATTCTCAATTCTGATATTGGATCGTAAGAAGTGCCAACAAGCATTTCTGGCGCCGTTGCCGGGGAAGCATTTGGCTAGATTACTTTTGAACTTTTATCTTTGAGCTATCTTAGTTGAGTACCGCTATTCAAGCGGGTTTATCCTTGCTCTGTTCGTTGGTCTTTGTGGAATAGAGCAGTGCATGACTGGTTTCCAGCTACCGTCAAACTTCCAAGAAAATCATGAGTCTCTTGTGAGGAAAGTGCGACCCCGTGTTGTACCTCCTTAGAAGCAACTCACTCCGACGAACCCAGTCCTTCCCATCGTGACCCCAGCTTCATCGAGGATGGCCTGCAAGACGATCCGCGAGTTCTCCGCTCCATCAAGCGAGAACGTGCATACTGGACCAGCTCCGCCAGTCGGAGATGGCAACTTCGAGCTAAAGCCAGCCCTCATCAACATGGTGCAGGCTAGCCCGTTCTGCGGCAAGCCACACGAAGACGCCAATGCTCATCTCCAGCATTTCCTGGAGATTTGCAACACCTTCACCATACGTGGAGTAAGTATCGATCTCATTCGCCTTCGTTTATTTCCATTCTCATTACTAGGCAAGGCAAAACAATGGTTTTATGCTAACCGCGAAGCTATAGACACTTGGGACAAATTCACTAGAGCTTTCTTGCTAAAATTCTTTCAGGTTGGGAAAAGCAACGCCCTCCAGAACAAAATAGCTAGTTTCCAGCAGTTGAAAGATGAAACAGTCCCGGAGGCATGGGATCGCCTCCAGGACTATATTTCTGCTTGTCCTCACCATGGTATGTAGAGTTGGTTCATAATTCAAACCTTCTATATCACGGGCTGAGAAGCTCTGCCCGTGAGTACCTGGATGCTACTGCTGGAGGCTCGTTCTTCTCTCTTGAGGAAAGTCGTGCGAAGGCCCTCATAGAGAAGATGGTCGAGAACCAAGGTTGGTCCGACGACCGGACTCAACCGAAGACCCGAGCAGTTCATCAAGTTGAAGCTCTGGACATGCTCGCTGCCAAGATAGACCTCCTGATGAAGAAACTGGAGGCCCCTGCTCAAGAAACGGTGCAGGCCATGGACGTTTGCATGACCTACGAAGTCTGTGGCAACACTGGCCATTCGGGGAATGACTGCCCTGAAACGCGAGAAGATGCCCACTACGTCAACAACTCCAACAACAACGGGTACTGATCGAACAACTACGGCAATCAAGGCTGGAATTCACGCCCAAAACTCCGATTGGAGAGGCCTCAACAAGGTAACAATTTCAATTCTGGCAATTTCAATAATCAGCCGTCTCTTAGAGATCTTGTGTTTGGCCAGATGAAAATAACTGAAAACATCAATAAACAGCTTGTTGCTAATGATAAAACTCTGGAAAACATAGACTCTAGGATGGAATCATTCTCTTCTGCTATGAAAAGTCAGCTGAGCTTTAATAAGATGATAGAGACTCAAGTCGCTCAGTTGGCCGCTGCAGTTCCTGTTACTGAATCGTGGAAGATTCCGGGGCAACCCGAGCCTTCCATCGAGACAGTAAAAGCAGTCACTACAAGGCATGGTAAGATGTCTCGTACTAACCACGCAGGGAAGGTCGCACGCATCCAAGTGTTGACGCCAAGATGGACCTACCTGCCGAGAGCTGCAAAAAGGGCAATCATCAAGACCTCTCTGGAAAGGAAGGAGGATCCCGGAGTACCCATCATTCAATCGCATTGATGATGCACTCTGTGATCTGGGGGCAAGCATCAACATCACATCATTACGCTACCCTACTTTGTCACCTCCTACTGCCCAGGTTCAGCTTGCGGACTCAACCATCCGCTACCCCGAGGGGTGATCGAGAATGTACCGGTCGGGATCTGGGGACGATATGTCCCTGTGGACTTCGTTGTCCTCGACACGTGGAACGAGCACTCGTTTCCCTGTGTGTTGGGCCGACCATTCTTGAACACCACCCGGGCTAGGATCGATATGGATGCGAGAGAAATCTCGTTCCGTATCAACGGAAGGTTGACTTACTTCAAGTTCCAACCTCGGGAAAAGAATAAGGCAGAGCCACTCACACTAGAGCAGAGGAGCACCGAGTGTTTCCTTAAAGCTCTCATCAATGGAGAATTGGAAATACTCGGTGGTGAGCAGCTCAAGTGGAACGAGCCGACAAAACCGACAAGTGCAGAAGAAATGGACTTCCTCATAAAGAAGTACGAGGAAGAGCAAGCCCTCTGGAATTCTCCAGAGACGCCAATCCCACCGCCACCAACACCGAAGAAGAAGAACAAGAAAATGTGGAGGAAGAAGATTGCATCGTCCGAGTCATCCACTCCGGGACTGTAACAACCCTAATTTTTCCCATAGGATTTGATGAATGCAAAAATGAGGATTTAAAAATTTTTGGTGAATTGTTGTGCATGCAAACCAACATATAAGGTTTCTCTCTATTTGCTCCCTTTGCTCTTAGGCAAAATTTAAATTAATTAAAAATAATTTGAAGTGCTAAGGATCAAATAGTGTGATTTGCAGTTCATTTGGTTTTATTTGATTTTTGGTTGGTTTGAATTCAAATTCTAGATTTGAATTCAAACTCTAATTGGCCAAACTAATTCAAATCCTAACTACCTTCGTGGGCCTAATCTTCTTCCCGAAGTCCGAAAACCACCCCCGAACTCCTTTCCCGAGCCAGCCAACCAACCAGCCCAGCCGGCCTTGCGGCCCAGCAACGGCCCGACCGTTCTCCGCGTCGACTCTGCATTTCCCTTCCGTCACTGACACACGGGCCCCGCCTGTCATCGCCTACCCCCTTTCTTCCCCGCACCCGGCGCATCTCTCAGCAGCGCGCGCGCCCGTGATCACCCACTCCCGCCGAGCCGCTCCCATCAACGCCTGTGCGGCCCGTCGCGATGCCGCCGCGTGTAAAGGGGCGCGGAAGCCTTCATCTCTTGTCGTCCGTGCCCACCGAGCCCTAGCGGCCGCCGCCCTATTAATACCCCCGCCGCGGCAGCTTCCAGCCCTAGCCGCCGCAGCCCTTCGGGGTTTTCTTCACCACCAAGTTGAAGCCGAGGGTGAGAGGAGGGAAGAGGAGTCGGAGGAAGGAAGAGGGAAGCAGATAACAGAAGCCGCCGCCGTGGAGACGCCAAGCCGAATCCGGAGCAGAGCTGTTCGTGGGAGCGTGAGGAATCGCCGTCGTACCGCGAGTTGTCCCCGAGCTACAGCGAACCACAACGTGACCGGGGGTGAGCTGCCGAAGCCGACCCCCTTCTTCTCCCCTGTCTCCGGCCAAGTCGCCGCTGCTCCGCCGTGCTAGCCTTTCTCTGGGACCCGGCATTTGAGCCGTGGCCATCCTCCTGTGCAGAACCTCGTCGCGCCGCCGTCGCACCCCGCAAAACCGCCGTCGCCTTGATCTGTAGCCGAGGCCGCCGCGGCCGAGTTGTGCTCGCCGCGCGCGAACGCCGAGGCCGTGACGCGGCCACGGACAACCGTGTGCCCGCGCACGCGCACCCAACCAGGGCTGTGACGTTGCGTTCCAGCACTCGCTAGTGTCGCGCGTGCGCGAGCCTTTCCCAGCCGAGCCGTTTTCGAGCGATCTTCCACCCGCGCGTCGCCGGCCGCCGTGGCGCCATAGCCGCGCCGCCGCCACACGCGTCGGGAAACCAAAACCCCAGCCAAGCATTCCACTTCTTCTCGCCGGTCGTGACCGCGAGTACCTAGTCGAGCCGTCGCTGCCGGCCGTGCGCTGGAGCGCCCCGTGCGCGTCCGCGTCGCACCGCGGCCGAAGCCACACCGGAGACCACACCAGCATGCCACACGCACAGCCACAAAGAATCCTAGCAGCCACACCAGATCCCATGAACCTGGTTCACCGTGAACCCCTGACTTGGCGCATGGTGGACTGAGTCCACCGCGCCAGCCTTTCAACCCTGTGTTCGTGGGCCAGAATCTTGCACTGAAGTCTGGTCTGCACCCCTGAACTATTTCGGCCCAGCCATCTTTCGGCCCGTTTCCAGCCCCGCGTCGTTTAATTCTTTTCTTTTAACTGCGCTGACGTATGGGGCCCACATGTCATACACAGTGTGTCACTGACCGCTGGGGCCCACTGACCATAACTGTCCGTTGACCAAGTCAACGCTGACGTCAGCAGGGCCCACTGCTGACGTCACCCTAGGCGGACCCCACTACTGACGTCAGCATGACATCATGATGACGTCAGCAGGCTGATTGTTTGTCTATTTTTCTTTTTCGGAAATTATTTAATATTTTCAGAAAATGATTTAAACTTCGAAAATTAATAATAAATCAACCATAGCTCAGAAAAACATGAAACCAGTTTCTATATTTTTCTAAAATCATGATCTACGCGTTAGTATAGAGTTTGTGTTCCTTGGGTCTTCCTTCCTCGTTGTTTTGGTGTTTCATTGCTAGTAGCCGCGTCTTATTTTATTTTTCACGACTCTAGGAGCCCCGGAGTGCCAGGAGGAGCCGGACTACCCCGACAACTACTTTGAGGAGGAAGAGGAAGCTTACCCAGGATCACGCCTGACCAATCTCTGAAATACCTATTAGACATGCAACTAGTATGCTAGCGCTTTACTTTACTCGCATGTAAACCTGCACTGCCTTTGTTATTAACCTGTTACCTTGCTACCAACTACTCACTTATGGAATATGCTATGCTTGCATGTGTTGGGATGGTTGTGTTCTGATCCTCTTGGCATGAGTTGTGGGTGGTATGGGAGGTGTAGTGCAGCTAGGCGGTGTAAGCGAGTAATAACAACTCGATCGTTTGATCGGGGTGCTTGGGGACTGCACTCGGGCAGTCCCTACGGAGTACCTGTTGTGGGTACATGGTTCTTGGATATTTGGTTACTTGAGGAGTTTGGGCGGCTATACCTGTTATGGGTGCCGATTGCGGACCGTTGCGGCGGATCGCTTATGACGCTGATACTCGCTTTACCGACAATTAAGGACCGAGTCAAGTTCCACCTTTGGACGTGGGAATACCGTGCTCACCATCTACCCAGAATGGGGAGGGTTCCAGCAAGCCTACTCTAGTGCGGCGCCGAGACTGTAGGAGATTCGAGCTTGATATGTGTAAGGGGGGACTCATTGCGGCGTACTCTCCCTGATTTACCACGGCCCCCGACTGGCCCTGGTGGGAAGGTTTCACATCCCTGGGGCAGATGTTAGATCAGATGTTTCCCGAGCCCAGGGAGACAGGATTGGCGCCGTTACTGTTTAGGGTCGTTGATGTGGGCTGTGTCTTAGGTTGGTTGCGGACTAGCTTTGCAGCCCGGATGGATTCCTGGAGTCCCACCTCTGCAGAGTGTAAACTATATGTATAGCCGTGTGCATGGTTACGGACGACCCGCTTCTGATAAGTTCCGACTAGCATGGGAATCTGCTTTCTTACCTCATCCTTCATTTGGGTTATGAGAGATTGGTCCAGTGTTGCTGATGAGACAAGGTGGGGAGGGAGCTCACCGAGTCGACTAGTGAGTGAAAGGTGTTGGTGGATGATATTTGCGGGAACCTGTTGCGGCAGGACGAGCCCAATGTGGATGTGAGGATGATGGTTGGTTTTGGGGAGTGGTTGTGCTTGTGAGGAAAGGAGTTGGTGATGAGATGAATTTGGGTTATTGCTGCTGCTCACATAGAAAAACCCTAGCTTAAACCTTGATTATTTCTATACCTTAGAATAGGCCACTTTAAAGCTTGCTTCATATTATGGTTGGTGACATGAACCTGTCCCATTTCCTTGGGGACAGACTTTGGGTTCTCAGGTGAAGACCCCGACCACGAGTTCAACCAAGACGGGTGGTACGATTGAAGGGTGCGCGCTATGCTCAAGGATTCCTACGGGAAGTGGACCCAGATGATTTAGCTACCGCTTCGTAGCTCTTTCTTATTGTCGAATTAGCCCAGAGGGCTTGTACCAGACGCTATGTTTTATATATGTCATGTTGTTGACGTAAAATCCGCACCTCACGCCAAGCACACAGCAAGCCGAATTAGCTGGCTTCACACGTGGCCCGAGCGTTTGAATCCGAAAGCGTGCCAGTCAATTTTCCTGAAACTGACAAAGGGATAAAATATTTTTAGATAACACCTGGAACGTACCGGGCAATACCAGTCAGTTCCATATTTGCGGCTACGGAGCCAGTTTCGAACGACACATAGCTACAGAGAAGCTATCTGTCGGCATTTAAAGCATCATTCGGCAATCGGCAGAGCACGCAGGAAGCACGCTGCCGAATGCATTCGGCAATCGGCTAAGCATGCAGGAAGCGCACTGCCGAATGAGTGACGAAAGCATGACGAAAGATCGGTATTCGACTGAATAAACATTGTAACGCATGTTCATAACCGATCAACGAGGAACAGAGCATGGTAGATAAATAAAAGGGCGAAAGCATGACCATAATTTCATAATAAACAAGAATGCATAGATTAAAAGCACTAGTCTACCGCATGTCTAGGTACTTTCCAACCCGTCGAGCATGAAAACAAGCAAGTTAATCCACCGCATGATACGACCTGCTTAGAATCACACCACCAACCAAGAATAGAGTAATCCACCGCATGATACACCCTAAACATGGAAGGCTAAAAGCATTCTTTATTTAAAACAAAACCGTGGACACGTTTCACTCGTGGCGACACTGCCGAATTCAGCTATATAGCCGAATCGGGTTCCATGAAGAAGGAACACGCATCATCGATGATGATAGATCTATCAGATCGAATCGAATTCTAATCCACCGGATGATTAGCTCTAAGACGACCCAAAAACCTGCATCTACCGCATGATACCCGGTTCTGTCAAGATCTACACAAGACCAACGAGCTTGAACCCGCAACACGTAGCAATCTAGATTGATTTCGAATTCGGCTATGGAAAAGCAGAGCATTGTGAGCTGGAACCGAATCTAATCAATCTAGACTGGGCAAAAGAGTGTTGTAATGAATTTAAACACAAAGGTAAAATCCAAAGCAACACACGGTAACTTAATGAATCTATCGGATCTTGCCAAAATCCAATAGAGCCGATAACTTGTTCCAAGCTAGAACTTAGCCCACCGCATGGCTCATGATCTAACAATGGAACCTTCTCGAACCAGAGCCTAAATCCACCGCATGATACTAGGCATGGCGCAGGGTTGCCGGTACTTACGGAGGTCGACGGATCGATGGTTCCTCTCGAAGAACTCGACGACACGACTAAAGGACTCGAAGTTGGCACGGGGCCGGTTTGTTGTATGATTGATTGGATTCTCTTTTTACAATCACCATGGGTTTATATTTATACCCAGGTTTCGACACGACTCCTAATCGATTACGATTACATTATTTATTTCCTAAAAAAGATAAACGTCGGGGCACCGTATCCGCCTTGCATTCCAAATTAAACCAGCCTTTCTCCTTATACACGTCATCACGTGCTCCCGAATGCCCTTTGCGAAACAGTTCTCTTGCCGAATGACGGTGCGTTCCCGACCGCAGAACGCCTTTACCGAATGCTCTGGGGAAAAACTCCTTTGCCGAATGATACCTCTTCAACGAATCCGGCCCACATGTCAGCCTCTTCCTGGTGCCAATTTTTGGTGTCAACACATGCCACTTCAATTTCGGGATAGAAGATAATTTTATCTCGGAATTGACCAGAAGCACTCAACATTCCCAAGTTAGCTCTGCTCGGCACCCGCTTCTCCTTTTGAATCTTCAGAGCTCTCATCCGGATTCGAACCCTAGGTCATCGACTTCCAAGATCCAATCTTCAAATGGCGGACCAAGATTTTGCCCTCCAGGTAAGCTTCAATCCCCTCAAGCACATTCGGTATTCTTCTTTCGATTTGCATTTTAGATTTCTTCTCGTCTCTTTCCGTTCTCGATAGGCCCTGGCTGCCGAAATCCTCATCCCCATTGAGGAAAAAGCTCCATCCTACTTCCTCGGCCCTGTAGGGGATTCAGATCCCTCCGAGCTCATTGCGGCCGAATCTCAGAGGGTTCCCTTCAAGATTTCATTGACAAAACCTCATGAGTGGCAAGACGCCTTCAAGAACTGGCCTTTGCCCCCAATTGCCGGCTGGAGAAATTGGTACAAAAGGATATCTGATGACAAGAGCCCCCAAACACAGAACTGGGATCATCTGCGTATTTCTCACTGCCTGGAGCTGTCATTAGCCGAAACACCAAAGAATGAGAACCTCCTGATTGCAGCTTGCCATTTTTGGTCCAATGGTGCAAATGCTTTTCTTTTCGGCCATGGCCCAATGTCCCCCACTTTAGCCGATGTCTACATGATGACCGGCCTAAACATTACAGGAACTGTATACCCATATGACCACAAAGGTTCCTCCAAGCAGACAGGGGTAAAAACAGGGGTTGGATACAAGAGATACATCCAGAACCATATGTCTGATGGCCCTCTGACTGATGTCGAATACAGGGCCTTCCTGAATATGTGGCTATGCAGATCAGTCTTCTGTGGCAAAGCCAATGAGCCAACTCTGAATCATATCGTAATGGCTGAAGAGCTGGCTGCTGGAAAACTCATTCCACTTGGGAAATACCTCCTGGGAAGTGTATACCACATGCTCAATCAAACCACCTACCTGATGCATACCAGCAAGAAAATCCCCTGTGTCAATGGTCCCTGGTGGTTTATCCAAATGTGGCTGCAGCTGTACATGCATCAAATCGTTGCTATTGACCTCAACAGCCGAGACTTCCCTTCAATCAATTACAAAGAAGGAGAAACCCGGAGAACCAAAGGTTGTCAAACTTATGGAGAAGCTGCCTCCACTGTATCTATTAACAAGAACATTGGTGAACTGTTTGAGCTCTTCTTCAGAGGCTTTGCTCATCCTCTTTGGTTCCCATATATGGACAATGACAATCTTACTCTCCCTTGCGAATTCAGCTTTGAAACTGGATGCACTGATGTACAATCTATAGCAATTTTCAATGCCTTCATCCAGCCCTGCATCCTGCCAGCCGGATTCTGTGGAGGAAGGTTGGTTCAAAGCACCTATGAATATTATCAGCCAAGCATGATGGCTAGACAGTTGGGATGTGGCCAAGTGCCCCCTAGGCTATTTCTTCACGAATTTCTCAAGCCCAGGGAGATTGTCAAGGATTCCACAGAGACAAGAAGGATTTTCACTTATAAATGCTGTGGAACTATTTATGCACCCGAGCCTTTTGTGCCAATAACATCTGTTCATCCTTCTTTCACTCTCTGGTGGCAAGAACTCCATGACCATATCTTCAACATGCCAATCCATCCCTTCTGCCTCGAGTTAATGCCTGATTACCAGCCAACTTTAGAGGTAATATGCTTATTTCTTCATCTGTCTCAATTACATTAACCCCAATTGATTCTGACTCTGTTATTTTGCAGGACATAACACCTGCCCCTCTTGCCAGGGCAATTCTATACAAAACTGCAGGCCCAATATCTGCTTTGGGGCACCAATCTCCTACCTTGGCTCAGCTGATGGCTAGACAGGCTTCTTCAGATCCAATACTTACTAGACCATCATCTATCAAGAGGAAAACCCTTTCTTTAACTGCCCCCTTAGTTGTAAAGAAGAAAAGAACAAGCAGCAAAAAGGTTATCAGGGTCAGAGCCTTCTTTCTTTGACCATAATGCCATTGGTATTTTACTTAGTTTTATTTCTCCTTGGTTTCAGGCCAAAGCACAACAATCAACAATCAGTGCAGACCCCGCCGATGTTTCATTGATTGGTAAAATTCTACCACTTTATCTTCCTAACTTCTTTTCATCGGCACTCATTTCTTGTTAACTGCAGAACAATCCTCAATGGATCCAATTTTGGAGAGCCCTCCTTCTCATCATGATTCATCCTTAGCTTTGCAACTTCTTCCCCAATCAGAAGCACCATCTTCACCAAGAAGTCTTCCAGTTTCTCCTCAGCAAGATACACAGAATCCTCCCATTGAGCCTGAAAGGCTTCTTTCTCCTATTCAGGAAGTCAGGAACGAGGTAAACATAATCATTTAACTTTCTCTACTCTTTTATTCAGCAGATTATTACTAATTCGGCAAGAACCATCTTCCAGGAAAAAACCATTTCATCATCCAGCTATTCTTTTGCTGTGGACGACTTGGTTGCCGAACAAGGGGAAGAAACATCTTCTGGCCAAGCTCTGTCAGAAGAAAATCAAACAAAGCTGAAAGATATCCTTGCTTTGCTGCATAAGAGTATCCAAGATCAAGTCAAAGATGCTGATCTCTTAAGGGATGTATTGGAATCCATTGACCAAGAACTTCCTGATGATATCAAAATCTCTTTGGAACCAGTTTCTCATTTGGATCAACAATATGCTGCAGTAAAGCAGGCTCTGAAAAACCAATCTTCTCAACCAGCTCCGGAACAGAGGAGGTCCACAGCCAAACAATCCGTGAAAGACCTGCATACTCAAGCTCAGAACAGCAAGGAATTACTGACCAAATTGGAATCTGAACTTGAAATGAAGGAGATCAGAAAAGCTGCACTTGAAGCCGAATTGAAAAATCTATCGGCCGAAATTGAAGCTGATAAGAAGAAGATAGTCGAGCTTCCCAAGTTAACAGAGAAGATGCGAAAGGAAGCTTCAGCAGCTCTAAACGAAGACAAACAACTCAAGGCAAAGCTTGCTGCTCTGGCTAGAACCCAAGAAGCTGACAAAAAGTCTGTTTTTCCTCCATTGTGAATAACTCATTCGGCAAAACTGGCTATAACAGTGTCAGACCCGAAAACGCTTCAGACATGACATAGCCGAATCTCATTAGTCAAAACCGAATACGACTCGGCAAGAATCCCAAACGACATGGAAACCGACCGGTTGGAAAATCCTTTCCACCTCCCGAACTCTTTGGGATATGCACCACAATTTTCGGCCACGATCTCTTCGTTAGTTCCATAAATAATAACCTTGAGCGCTTCTAATCTTCCATCAAATCTTTCAACTCGAGCTCTCTGCTATCCTGAGTCTCTTCTTCTTCTAGCACAGCAACCTCCAAGAAACCCTGATGTCCAACAACAGAAGACGCCCGGCCGTCGACGAAGCCGAAGGGAGCCGTACCGGCGCTCGTCGGAGGTGATGACTGTCTGCCACTCCTTATCCTTTCCTCCAGATTTTGCATTATTCTCAACCTTTCTCCGTGCTTTCAGGCTTATCCAATGGAACCCCGTCGCTGCCCCGCCTGCGGCTCCGGCTGCAGCGGATGATTCTTCGGAGTCATCTAGCCGATCCCCCAGGCCCGACTGGGATCTGCCTTACTCAGACAGCGATGCTCGCCGATTCAAGCAGGAACGCGACGACACTCGGCGTGAACTGGAGGTCATATCCAAACAAGCCGGGTTCGCAGATCTAGAGTGGCAACACCAACGCAAACAGCTGCTCGAGACCATCGACGGTAATTTCTGTAGTTCACTTAACTTCGATCTGACCTTAGACTAACCCATCGTGGCTTCGTATTCCTACAGACCGCGACGCCGAACTCGACCGGCTGAAGACATTGGTCGAGTCTTTGGCCAACAAGGTGAATGCTCCTGGGGACACGTCAGAAGCTCGCCTCGGTGCAGTGGCAGGCCGTATCGATGAAGTGGCCTCACATGGCATCCGCCTGGGCACTGCCGCAGGCCTAGTCGCCATGTCGACGCACACCGGCACCGACTACTCCAGGCTACCGCCCGGCTTTGCCAATGGCAACCCGGAGGAGATCGACGATATCGAGGCCTCCATAGATAGCCTTGATGCTCATGGCGCTGCCATTGCCGATTCCATTCATCCCCAGTCTGTTCTGAACAAGCTGTTCCATTAGTTTGTACTAGGGATCATGGAATTTCGGCAATAAAATTTATCTTTTGCAGTCTTTTTTGCGATAACTTGGTCAAACTCATGATGCGAAACATTTGTACTAAGGGCAATACTCTCTGGTATTGGCCATTTCTTCTTCTGTCAATATTTTTGTTCTGAAGACGGCTCCTTCCCGAATGCCGGCTATTTCAATTGTTCCGACATTGGACTTTTCAATCAGCGATCAATCTCAATACTAGGATAATATTTCTTCAAGTATCTCCCATTGATAGCAGCAGTAAACTCCTCTCCTAGTAAAGTTTTCAGGATATATGCATTTCCAGGCACGCATCTGACCACTCTGAAAGGACCTTCCCAGTTTGGAGACCACTTACCGAATGCACTGTATTTAGTTCCAATCGGCAATATTGCTTTCCAAACCAAATTTCCTTCTGCAAATTGCTTGACTCTCACCTTCTTGTTGTAATATTTAGCAACTCGCATTTTATTTTTCTCAACATTTTCCAAGGCCCTGAGATGAATCATATGCAAATCTTCTAATTCGTCCATCATTAAATCATTATAATCTTTAGAACTTAAATCCTTTTGCAACTTTATTCTCCTTGAGTCTGACTGCATTTCCCATGGCAAGATAGCATGATGTCCATATACCAATTCATAAGGAGACGTCTGTGTAGCCCCATGTGGAGCCATTCGGTAAGCCCATAAAGCCTCATTGAGTACCGAATGCCACTTTCTTGGCTTCTGATCAATCTTCTTCTGTATAATCTTAATCATAATCTTGTTAGAAGCCTCTGCCTGACCATTAGCTTGGGCATAATAAGGAGAAGAATTCAACAATTTGACGCCCATACTTTCAGCAAAATTTCTGAACTCTGAAGATGTAAACTGAGTTCCTTGATCTGTGGTGATTGTTTGAGGAATTCCAAATCTGTAAATGATATGTTCTTTAACAAATTCAACCATATTCTCTGATGTCACCTTCTTTAATGGAATCGCCTCAACCCACTTAGTAAAATAATCAGTTGCTAAAAGCACAAACTTATGTCCCTTGCTAGATGGAGGATTTATTTGGCCAATCAAATCTATTCCCCATCCTCTGAATGGCCATGGCTTGATAATAGGATTCAGGACCGATGCTGGAACTCTTTGAATGTTTCCAAATCTCTGGCAATCTATGCATCCTTTGTAATATTCAAAGCAGTCTTCTAGCATTGTGGGCCAATAGTACCCAGTTCTCCTAATAACCCATTTCATTCGGTAAGCCGATTGATGTGCTCCACACAGCCCATCATGCACTTCGCTTATCAGCCTTTTTGCTTCTTTTTGACTTAAGCAATGTAACAGCACCCCATCCAAGGATTTATAATATAAATTGTCATCAAGAAGAACAAACTTTAAAGCTTTATACCTGAGCTTCCTAGAAACCTTTCGGGATGGATTCTCCAGATAATCAACAATTTCTTTTCTCCAATCATCTTCCGCCAGATCACTCCCGAAAGCATATACATCATTAGCAAAAACTTCTTGAAGCTCTCTATAACCCGAAGCACTCTGAGCTAATCTGTTCGCCCCTTCATTGTCTTTCCTAGGAATATGCCGCAGAATTACCGACTGAAACTCCTTTAAGATTTGCTTGCATTCTTCATAGTAATTCCTTAAGACATCGTTTCTGCACTCATATTCGCCATTCAGTTGCCTTATGACTAATTCTGAATCTCCAAAGATTTCAACTGCAATGGCCTTTGCTTCTCTCAAGTATTGAAGTCCTCTGAGCAACGCTTCATATTCGGCTTGATTATTAGTGACAGTAGGTTGAATAGGAATAGCAAATTCAAATACCTCTCCTTTTGGCGAAATTAACAAAATACCTACTCCACCACCCTTGTTACATGAAGATCCATCGAAGAATAATACCCAAGGAGTAATTTCAAGCAGATTAGTCGATGAATCGCGATGCTCAGTAATGAAGTCAGCAATAACCTGTCCTTTAACAGCTTTTGCTGATTCAAACTTTAATTCAAACTCAGACAAGGCTAAAATCCATTTGCCAATCCTTCCGTTTAAAATTGGCATAGACAACATGTGCTTTATCACATCAAATTTTGAATACACAATGCATTCGGCATGTAGCAAATAGTGCCGAAATTTTGTACAGGAGTAGTAAACACATAAACAAAGCTTCTCGGTAGCCGAATACCTCGTTTCGGGATCAAGCAATTTTCGGCTAAGGTATGCAACTACCCTTTCCTTTCCCTCAAATTCTTGTATGAGGGCCGATCCAATAGTTTGGGTATCGGCCGCCACGTACAACTTAAAAGGCTTGTTCAGCTGTGGAGGTACCAATACTGGTGGTTCTTTCATGTATTTTTTGATCTCATCGAAAGCCTTTTACCGTTCGTCACCCCATACAAATTTCTGATCCTTCTTGGCTTTTAGTAGTGAAGAGAAAGGTAACACCTTTTGTGATAAATTTGATATGAATCTTCTTACGAAATTGATCTTACCAAGTAATGACTGCAATTCTTTAAGATTAGTTGGAGGAACAACTTCATCAATGGCTTTCATACTTTTCTTGCCAACTCCTATTCCTCCTTCATGCACCAGAAATCCCAGAAATTCTCCTGCCGAAACTCCAAAAGCACATTTATTTGGGTTCATCTTGAGCCCATGTTTCCTAGTGCACTCTAGAGTTTTCTTTATGTCGGCCAAATGTGCTTCATGATCCAATGACTTAATCACAATATCATCGATATATATCTCCACAATCTTGCCGATCAACTCATGAAAAATATAATTCATGGCTCTTTGATAAGTTGCACCAGCATTCTTTAAACCAAAAGTCATGACAACCCATTCAAACAACCCTATATGTCCTGGACATCTGAAAGCTGTTTTCGCTATATCTTCCCATGCCATAAAAATTTGATTGTACCCTGCATTACCATCCATGAAACTAATCACTTTATATCCAGCAGCAGCATCAACCAACGAGTCAGCAATAGGCATTGGATATCCATCCATGGGTGTAGCTCTGTTCAGATCTCTAAAGTCTATGCAAACTCTCATCTTCCCATTTTTCTTGTACACAGGAACAATATTGGAGATCCATTCTGCATATCTGCATGGCCGAATAAAATTTGCTGCTATTAATCTTTCCGCTTCCTTCTTTACATCGGCCAACACTTCATCTTTGTAGATTTTCCGGGGTGGTTGCTTGTAAGGTTTATAACCAGGCTTGATCGGCAATCGATGCTCAACAATGGAACGATCTAAACCAGGCATCTCCGAATAATCCCAAGCAAAGCAATCTTTGTATTCTTTTAACAACTCAATCAACTTTTCTCTGAAAACTGAATCCAAGCTAGCACTGATGAATATCGGCCTTGGTTTGTCACCATCTCCTATGTCTACTTCTTCTAATTTGTCAGCCGACACAAATCCATGTCCTAGCTTCCCGTCAGTCCCATCGATTGGGTTATCCATTAAAAATTACTAAAAGAGCCGACTGCTTCGATCGGCTGTTGATCACTGCTGACTGGCTCAACAGGACCTTCTCCCCAGTCCTTGCCTGAGAAACAATCTATGCCTTGATATTCCCAGAAGGCTGGTTCCACATTAGCCACGCTAATTGAATCATCTGCTGGGACAATTTCCACTTCATCATCTATCCACTGAATAAGCTGCTGATGCATAGTAGATGGAATACAGCAATTCGCATGGATCCAATCCCTTCCAAGTAGCAAGCTGTATGCCCCTTTGCCTTCAATAACAAAGAAGGTTGTAAGCAGAATCTTAGATCCAATCATCAGGTCTACATGTACACATCCTTTGGTGTCCGAAGGATTTCCAGCAAAATCATTCAAAACGATGCTTGTCGGCGTTAAATCTCCAGGGCTCATGCCAAGTTTCCTGAATGTGTTGTATGGCATCACATTAACAGCAGCTCCACCATCAACAAACATCTTCGTCAGTGGCTTTCCGTTGACATATCCTCTTAAGTACAGTGGCTTCATGTGCCGATTCTGGACTGGCATCTCGAAAATAGCTTGCTTATTCAATACCAATTGTGCCATTAACCCACATTGCTCGGCTTCATCCACTTCTGACAATATCTCTTCCTGTACAATTTGATTAGCTGGAGCCATGAATTCATTCGGTAAGAAACATACCATGCATGTAGGAGCCGAATGACCCGATTCATCAGGTTTGTCTTTTGGACGCCATATCGATCTCAACCTGGTTCCTGCTCGTTTCAACTCTTGATTCCTCAGGCGCTGGACTCTTCTCTTCTGGCTCCTTCTTAAACCAGGTGGACACCATTGTCCTTTTTGCCAGACATACTCACGATCTTCTTCTTCAGCATGTCTTTTCCTTAGTTGATCATCGTTCTCATATATTTTTAGACGCCGATCATCACTAGGATGTATCCTTCCAATTCTTTCGTGGATGGATCGGCGACTGGCACCATTTTGCCTATATTCAATAAATCCATTATTGCATTCAGGACAGTTATTCCATGTAGGCAGCTTTAAACCTTCGTTCCAACAGTGTCTGAAGAAAGCACAATCCCAATGTGCACGTTCTTGTTCTCGGGCATATGCCTCTTGTTCTTCCTCATACCTTCTTTCTTCGCACCTCCTCTTCTCCTCGTACTCACGTCTCTGATAGTGCTCTTTTTCTTGCTGACGCTGCCACTTATTGAGGAGAATGCGCGATGTGACTCTGGGTTTAGAAGATTTCCCAATTTCAAATCGGCTATTCGGGAAGCGAGGTTTTTCCTGCCGAATCTGTTCGATCGTGATTTGCCGATTAGGATCGACTGAGCCATTCTGCTTCGCTTCTTTCGACGTCAGGACTCTCATCTTTTCTCCAGATTCGGCAACATTCACCATATTGATTGAGAACCCAATCATGTTCTGAGGAAACGGGTTATTGTCCAACTTCATCTTATTGTCGAATTTCAGATGCCCTTCTTGGATAGCTTTCTGAATCCTTACTCTAAAAACCCTGCATTCATTGATGGAATGAGAATTTCTATCATGGAATCCACAGTACCTTTTATCTTTCACTCCATCAGGCCGAAGCATAGAATGCCCTTCTGGTAGCTTGATCCGGCCTTCTTTCACAAGATAGTCAAACAATTTATCTGCCTTAGTCACATCAAAATCATAGGTGCCCTTATTCTGTTTAATCCACCTCTGATTCACCATGACTGGTTCTTTGCCCCACACTATCTCTGCTGCAGCTATCTCCTCATTATCTTCATACTCATCCCCTTGATCTGCTCTTTCAAGGAATTGGTTATATATGTCAGCTACATCATTATTTTTAGTAAATCTGGCATCTTTCTTGAAACCATATGCCTGGTTACTCATTAAGGCCAATCTGTGTGACAACTGGCCCAGATCATCGAACTCCATCCCGAATAGCTTTTCCCGAATGGCAGGCAGCATGCCAGCTACAGCCATACCAGCTAGCTGGTCATCAGGTATGTTCAGAGAAAAGCACATGCTCTTTGTTTCCCTAAACCTTCTGAGGAACTCCGTAGGTGTTTCATTATTCCTCAGCCTTAAGCTGGTCAAATCAACCAACTTTTTCTCGGTACTGCCGATGTAGTAATGAGCATGGAATTTCTGCTCCAGGTCTTTCCAAGTACAAATTGACTGAGCAGGCAAAGAAGCAAACCATGTAAAAGCTGGACCCGTCAGTGACAAAGGAAAGTATCTGATTCTAAAAGCCTCGTCCGCTGAAGCTTCTCCAAGCTGTATCAGATATCGAGCTATATGTTCCACAGTGCTAGTATCGTCTTGTCCTGAGAACTTAGTAAACTCTGTAGGCACCTTGACTCTATTTGGCAATGATACCCTTTGGTACCATTCTGGGAAAGGAGACGAGTACATGTACCCCTGATTTTTAGGCTTCAAACCGAATTGATTTTGCAATACATCGGTCATCTTTTGCACCATGAGGTCAATATTGGTATCTTGATTCCCTGGTCTTCCAGCAGGCATCCCTGTAGTACCAACATACCCGGGATTCGGGAGAGCATCAATAGCATTATAGTCCATAAACTCAGAATATCCGTTCCCATACATATCCCTTTGTAGCCTGTTGTTCAGAGGGGATATTTTGTAAGCAGAAGCAGGTGGATTTCCCGTGGTGCCGAATGCCATATCACCATATGTACGAGGTTTCGGCAATGCATGCTGAAGCTCTTGCTGAATCGGCTGTCCATTTGCGTCTTTGGTTCCAGAAGTTTCAGTTTCTTCAGTACCTTTACCATGACGTTTTGGGACTGATGCTTGAATATTGAAATATGTTGGTCCACCAAGTTGTCCATGCGCTTGCTCAAAAGGTTTATCCACGTGTTGACCAAAGATGTTGACCAATATGAGCCGAAAACTGTTCAGGAATGCAGCATTATGATTGGTCATTGTTTCTCCTAAAGCCTTGTACAACAAGCTAGAGAACTTCTCCCTTTCTTCTTCTTCAGTAAGATCAGATTGTCCTGGCAGAAGAACTCTTGGCAGATCTGACTTGAGAAACGGTGCACCACTCCTATTCTTAGCAAAAGACAGCAAGCATTTTTTGATGAACTGATCTGCAGCAATCTTCACCATTTGTTGATGTTCATCAGACAATTCTTCAAAAGTGACATCCAGAATGTCTTTTAATTCAGGCATCTTCGAAGCTTGTGTCCCACCGGGCGTGCCAAAAAGTGTGTTGACGTAAAATCCGCACCTCACGCCAAGCACACAGCAAGCCGAATTAGCTGGCTTCACACGTGGCCCGAGCGTTTGAATCCGAAAGCGTGCCAGTCAATTTTCCTGAAACTGACAAAGGGATAAAATATTTTTAGATAACACCTGGAACGTACCGGGCAATACCAGTCAGTTCCATATTTGCGGCTACGGAGCCAGTTTCGAACGACACATAGCTACAGAGAAGCTATCTGTCGGCATTTAAAGCATCATTCGGCAATCGGCAGAGCACGCAGGAAGCACGCTGCCGAATGCATTCGGCAATCGGCTAAGCATGCAGGAAGCGCACTGCCGAATGAGTGACGAAAGCATGACGAAAGATCGGTATTCGACTGAATAAACATTGTAACGCATGTTCATAACCGATCAACGAGGAACAGAGCATGGTAGATAAATAAAAGGGTGAAAGCATGACCATAATTTCATAATAAACAAGAATGCATAGATTAAAAGCACTAGTCTACCGCATGTCTAGGTACTTTCCAACCCGTCGAGCATGAAAACAAGCAAGTTAATCCACCGCATGATACGACCTGCTTAGAATCACACCACCAACCAAGAATAGAGTAATCCACCGCATGATACACCCTAAACATGGAAGGCTAAAAGCATTCTTTATTTAAAACAAAACCGTGGACACGTTTCACTCGTGGCGACACTGCCGAATTCAGCTATATAGCCGAATCGGGTTCCATGAAGAAGGAACACGCATCATCGATGATGATAGATCTATCAGATCGAATCGAATTCTAATCCACCGGATGATTAGCTCTAAGACGACCCAAAAACCTGCATCTACCGCATGATACCCGGTTCTGTCAAGATCTACACAAGACCAACGAGCTTGAACCCGCAACACGTAGCAATCTAGATTGATTTCGAATTCGGCTATGGAAAAGCAGAGCATTGTGAGCTGGAACCGAATCTAATCAATCTAGACTGGGCAAAAGAGTGTTGTAATGAATTTAAACACAAAGGTAAAATCCAAAGCAACACACGGTAACTTAATGAATCTATCGGATCTTGCCAAAATCCAATAGAGCCGATAACTTGTTCCAAGCTAGAACTTAGCCCACCGCATGGCTCATGATCTAACAATGGAACCTTCCCGAACCAGAGCCTAAATCCACCGCATGATACTAGGCATGGCGCAGGGTTGCCGGTACTTACGGAGGTCGACGGATCGATGGTTCCTCTCGAAGAACTCGACGACACGACTAAAGGACTCGAAGTTGGCACGGGGCCGGTTTGTTGTATGATTGATTGGATTCTCTTTTTACAATCACCATGGGTTTATATTTATACCCAGGTTTCGACACGACTCCTAATCGATTACGATTACATTATTTATTTCCTAAAAAAGATAAACGTCGGGGCACCGTATCCGCCTTGCATTCCAAATTAAACCAGCCTTTCTCCTTATACACGTCATCACGTGCTCCCGAATGCCCTTTGCGAAACAGTTCTCTTGCCGAATGACGGTGCGTTCCCGACCGCAGAACGCCTTTACCGAATGCTCTGGGGAAAAACTCCTTTGCCGAATGATACCTCTTCAACGAATCCGGCCCACATGTCAGCCTCTTCCTGGTGCCAATTTTTGGTGTCAACACATGTAATGGATCTTTTATCGTTGTATGGATGTGAAATTCGATTGAGATGAGTTCTGTACGAGATAGCTGCTTTTGCTGGGACTATCTCGAGGATACAGGGAGTCGGATTCTCGCCGCTGAGAATCCGGTTCGTTTCAGGGACCGGACGATGACAAGAGCAATTGAAGACAGGAGAAGTCCCGCTCGCGGACTTAAAAGCTGAGCTCTCGCAGTGAGGAAAACCGGTATGTATCTCATATTTCCCTTTCAATTTTTTAATTTTCAATTGCATTTGCATGTTTCCCTTTCCAAAATAAATGAACCACTTGAGCAATTAATTTGAGAGAGAGTAGAAAATTTTGCAAGCTTGGTTAAAAATAATTGGACACATGCTGAAATTTAATTAGAGAGGGTGTAATTTGTAACTTCCTTCATTTTTACCCTTTCTAGAACATCTCCAATTATTTACCATCACCACCAACCAGCACCAAACATGTCTACCCCACTAAAAATGGCTGCACACTCACCAATTATCACAAACATGGCAGCATAGGGGTGACTACACTAAACTCTACTTTGGTCATGTCAAAAATGCATCTTACCTACCAAAAACCACCAAATTTCCATGACCTAGTGCTGAGCCTATGCTAAATTTTTGTGCTGGTGGGGGGCAGCACATGGGCCAGTTCGGTCGAATGCACTGGTTCGCCCGAACCAGGCAGTTCGGCCGAACCAGCCTGCTGCTGCCCCTCGGCCTATAAATGGCACCCCCCCTTGCTGCTTGCCTCCTTGCACCTTTCACTCACTTCCACTCTGAAAAATTTCTGCTAGGAGCTCTCTCTCTCTCTCTCATTTATTGCTTTAGTGCTTGCTCAAGTTCTTTCCAAAGTTCTTGCTAAAGTTTTGGTTCCCTTGCATCTCTAGAAAAACCCAAAAATATTTTGCCTTTGTTGTGATCTTTGTGCTGAAATTCTGGACGAATTTGTGGTGGTCTCTGACACCCACAAGAACGACTAACCTTTTGTGGTGGTTTTCATCCCCGCAAGAACGACTAACTATCTCGGACGACTGACTTGATTTTCTTGTGCTAACCTCATATATTCAGCCCTTCGGGTAGTTGTTGTTGCACTAACCTTTTGCAGGAATCATGTCGAAGTTCTTCACTTCACTCTGTCTTTCCGCCCGGCTTGGCCGACGATCGGACGATGCTGGGAGTTCCCGAGCTCCGTCCCGAGGCTCGAGCCGGATGGACACTGACGAACACGAAGCAGCCGGCTCGGGATGGGGCCATGCCACGCCCCCAGCCGGGAAGCTCCTGAGCATGAACGACATCAACCTTAGGATCGAGCGGGAGCATAACACCTTCAACGAGCTTCGGCTGAAGGAGTTCGAACACACCCGTGTGTTTGAGCAAGACTTGCTCAGGAAAACGGGTATGGATG
This sequence comes from Echinochloa phyllopogon, assembly GCA_033239725.1. Lineage (NCBI taxonomy): Eukaryota > Viridiplantae > Streptophyta > Magnoliopsida > Poales > Poaceae > Echinochloa > Echinochloa phyllopogon. The sequence continues at coordinate 30,845,488 of BTCW01000008.1, read as the reverse complement.
AGGAGTTCACAGAGATTTTCCAGACCATTGACTGGGAAAATTTCTGGCACATCAACGAGGAAGGTTCGTACTTGCTCACCCTCGAATTTCTATCGACTTTGGTTCCAGAAAATGGGGGGATTCGCTTTCGATTTTTCAACCAAGAGTTCTTTTGCTCTTGGAGGGATTTCAGTTCGGGCCTCGGGTTTTCAAGTTGTTGCTCTTTAGACCCGAACAAAGCGCTGAAAAGATTTGATCAGGCTGTGTTTTGTAAAAAGATTTCGGGGAATACCAACTGTCATGCACCTCGCACGAACAGTATTCATAACCCCACCTTGCGTTTCATGCATCGATGGGTGTCTATGACGGTGTTCCCCCGGGCAGATGTGCGCCCCGTTAACACAAATGAGTTGCGGGTTCTTTTTGCTATGGTCAAGCAAATTCCTTATTCGCCTGTGAAGGATATGGTTAGTCACTGGTTGTCTCAAATTTCTCGTGTGGGTAGCATGGCGATGACTTCTTTAGTCACTCGCCTCGCTAACCATCTGGGCGTTCTTCAGGGCGCCCGGCTCACGTACATTGAGACAGCGCGTTCCGTCGTGGATGCTGAGCACTTCGTGCAAGCCCACATGATATGGCGGACGCCTGACGCAACGCTGGTTATGATTTACCGTGATTATACAACTGAAGTGTCTTTGCCTTGTGCAGCACTGAGGTTGTATACCACTCCTAAACTAACTCTTCAATTGAGTACCGAGTCGGACGACTCTCCACCTCGGAGGGAGCCCGCTCGGCACAGCGTTGCAGGTGACGGACCAGTCACGTGGGAACGAGCTAGGCGTGACGCCGGGCTCGCCACCTCACAGGAGCCAGAGGATGCACCACAGATGCCGTACCAACACATGTCCGCATTCGAGGCCACCTATGACATGTACACCGGTGTTGGGACGTCTAGAGCCGGAGGCTCTGGACAACACCAGGAACCGAACTACTTCACCTCAGGACGTTGGGACTGCGGCCAGAGCACGGACTCTGAGTGGTCTGGGAGCTGGTATGCAGGAGGGTACGACAATGCCTCACAGCCATACACTCCCGGATACTCACAGTCCGCGCGCTTCGACTACGGTCGGGAGCTGTCCTACATCTCCGATCGAGTCGACCTCATCAACGACCGTACTCGAGATATCCAAGATACGCTAGCCCGCCATTCTCAGTACCACCAAGAGAACAACGGGATGGTAGCGTCCATCCAGCACGACATCCACGAGCAGGCGGACCAGTTGAGTCAGTACCTTTCAAGGCTTAATCCCTACCAGTGAAGAGTCAAAGCTTGGGGGAGGACACCGACCAGGTACTACCCAGCACTTTGGTCATTCAATTGCATTTCCCTTTCATTTCCCTTCATGTTTTATTCTGCATTTAAAAAAAATGAATACACCAAAAATATTTCCCTTGAATAAAATAACTCCCAACTATGCATTGAATGAATCATATGCCTCTCACTTTGGAAATGATGAATAGTTGCTCTGTCATTAATTTTGCAAATACTTTGTTTCAACTAGTTGCTTAATAGTACTTGAGTTAATTGGCATGAGTAAAAATGAACCTGAAAACCTTGTGGGAGCACATGCTTTATTCCAAGTCTAAGTTGTTGTGGGGATTGATATAGTGAGAATTTGGTTAAGTTCTATTTCTGCTCTTATTACGGGGAAAATCTCGGAGATTTATGCTTTCCAAAATGAAACAAGTTCCTCATTGGTCAAAATACCTACCAAAGCCATATGATAAGCTTAGTTGAAAATTTCTACTCATATGCTGCTTGTTATCTTAGTGAGCTTTGTCAAATTGTTGTGACCTTTGAGTGAAGCTTTCATACTCTTAGAGATCGAGATCCACGTACACACACCACCTCTCGCTTGCAATTCCTACACTGGGAGTTAGCAACCATTTTCCATCATTCATCCACAAAAATAAAATGCTCCATATTCTATGATTTCCCTCTCCAAATATTCTTGATAGAGACATGGGCTATGCAAAAAGAAAAGCATGCCAAAGAAGCATGGCAAAAGTAAAAAGAAAAGGAAAAGCATGCCAAAGAGCATGGCAAAAAGAAAGAGAAAAAGAAAAGCATGCCGAGTGGCATGGCAAAAATATGAGAATAAAAGATAGCTCATGTTCTTGAAAATAAATCAAGGAGAAGGAGATTCATCCAAGGAGTTCCACCATATTCTACTCCATCCATATATTCCACACACTTGCACTTCTCGATCTTAAGATGTGATTTGTCTCCTCAGAGATCCGGTCTTTGACTTAGCAAAATATAAGATGCATGCATGCCTTCATCCTTTGTCCCCGAGCCACACAAAAAGCCATATTAGATGTTAGGATGAAAAAGAAGGCACAAGCCTTTGGTGAGGATTCAAATACACTTGAGCGATTGAGTGCCAATTGAGGAACAATTTAAGTTTTTCAAAACTTGTGAAAAACTCCGAGATGGGATCCCAAAAAGAGTAGAGTGGAATAAAACTAAATTTAAACTATTCATCCTTTCAACCGTCCAAGATAAGGAGATTGCTATAAGCCCCATAGGTAAAAAGGTGAATTAAAACTTTGTCTATGATTCAAGTATTGTCGAACACTAGTTGTTTATAAAGTTACCTGCAAAAGAAATGACAATGTAGCAACTCCTGATCCACCGAGCCTAAGTTTTTATCTTTGCTCGAGGACGAGCAAAGGGCTAAGCTTGGGGGAGCTTGTTGGCGGTCGTTACAACCCAAATTCGACCACCAATACTCGGGAATAAATGAGGTTTTATGCAACATTCCATGTACTTAGGTTTTATTTCTAATAAAGTTCCACGAGTTTTCGTGAGTGTCACTTGTGCAGGTACAACTACGACAAATACGTGCTATTAGGGCCGAAAATGACCGAATCGGCCGAACGACTCCGTTCGGCCGGTTAACCCCCTTAGTCGTACAGGCCGCCGGGAGCCGTCCACGTCAACAATGACCAAGCAACCACATCACATGCCTTGTTATAAGCTCTTGTATATTTTACTTTTCCTTTTGTAAGACTTTGAGTTATCAATATAGTTATCTTTATCACTTGCCTTTGTCATTTATAGCTTGCTTCTAGTTTATTCTAGTTGCATCTATATCTTGTTTAGACTAAAGTCAGTTATAGTTCTAGTGCTTGTAGTTCTTGTTTAAGTCTTTGTCTTGGCTGGTTCTTCGATCTTGCTTGATACTGGAGGTGAATTATCACCAAGAGTATTGACAAGGTTGCTTGCTCTTGCTAGCAGAGTAAGTAGTTGTTGACTAGTGTAGGAGTGGTTCCTAGACTAGCCAGTGGCCTTAGTTTGCCCCCGTCGCAACGGAGGTGGTAGCCGTAAGGTGGTCATAGCCCTTTCGGTCTTCGTAGCCCATCACGTTAGTTCCGGTCTGTAGGATCCCCCAGTTAGGAATTGGTGGCACCCCTTCTCATCCCTTTCTGTGTGTCACGAGTTCCTTTGTCCCGAAGCTAAGACAATAGAGTTAACCCAGATCTTCTAGTGCTGGTTCTGTAGCCGTTGTATCTCTAAGCTAGAGTGACATAGGTAGAAAAAGTATCCAGGAGTCCTCTATCTCTTCTCGTTGTCCTCCCAGCTATCTATTTCTTCTCTCCCTTACCAGAGTATCCCTTGAGCTGTGTGTCTGGTATATCCACTCCTATCCAATACCGTTATCACCTGTCTTGTCTAGTTGTGTACCCTTCTCTGATAGTCTCGAATATCTGTTCACTAGTATTCTTGCCAAAGCTTCCCTGCGGAAATATAAATTGCGATACCTCGGGATACTCCCAGGTGAAGTGCTACATCGGTGATTCTGTGCGCTTGCAGAATATTTATATATTTTACTAAGCCATAAGGAAAACCACTGAAACACTCCTTACCCCAGCACCAGGATTCTCAATTCTGATATTGGATCGTACGAAGTGCCAACAGTGAGGAAGCGCCGGCGGTGGTCCTGTCGGCGAGGCGCCGGTGCTAGCCGGACGGAGGCGGGCGGAGTCGTGGGCCCATCCGCATCGGCAGAGCGCCGGTCACGAGTGGAGCGTGGGCGACGAGGACGTGTTCGCGGCAGTCGCTTGCGCTGCTGACGATGCGTTCGAGTGCCACACTTTTGTGTGGTCTGAAGAACTGCAGATGCTGCAGGTTTGTTCTCACTTCTTGGCACATTCCTCAGCTGCATGTGGCAAGATGAGCATTTCATTTTGGAAGTGACAATGCCAATAACTCTGTTGTGTATGTATTTGTATGAGTGCAGGGGGATGTGCAGAGCTCCAGAGACAGAACAATGAGATGAGATGGATAGTGCTGGAGCTGGAGCGGCAGGCAACGCTGAAAGCTGGTACGTACAGGCTTCTTCAGGTTGCTTTATTCCAGCATCAGTTTATGCTCGGTTCTTGAAAGTGGTAGTATAGATTCATGGCGATGCATTTTACTTGTTAGACGGCACACCTATGTGTTTGCAACCTGCAGAGACATGCAAAAAATGCTTGACATGTTGAGTATCATTGTATTTTGATTTTTAGGGGAATCATCTTATTCCTCCTCAGGTGAGGCTCACACACGGCGGCGCCCTTAGTTTTACTTCCCTATCGTGTGAATGTGTCCCGGAGGGCTCAATTGAATGTTAGTTTTATTCTTGAAATGCCTCATCTTTATTCCAAAATGAGTGAGTTTGAGAGAATGGTTGATATTGATACTTTTCTGTTTCCTTTTTTAGTAGTACTGATTGGTCACCACCGGAGGTGGATACAGTGCTGCTCCAGCGCCTGTGTTGCGGATGGAGTGTGGTGCAAGGCCAGTGCGGTGGAGAGACGGCGGTGGCGCGGTGGATGAATGTGAGGGATGGAAAAGTATGGGACTGCTGCGAGTCAGGCAGCTGCAGGTAATGCCGTATTTCTTGTCAAGTGCAATCATGGTGTGCTGCTACTTCCTGTCAGATGCATTCAACTTCTATTTTGAAATGAATATGTTCAATGTTCAATTGTATTTTGCTTTGTAATTCTGATTGATTGAAATGAATATGTTCAATTGTATTTTGCTTCAATGCTATTTTAGGAGCTATGCTCGCAGGTTGCCATACTATCTGATCTTATATGCAAATTTTAACCGAAATATGTGATCTCAATGCTAGAGAGAAATATATGGGCTTACAAATATGAAATTTATAGATCAGAAAATAAATCCCATTCATATTGCTTCGCTGAAGGTCGGTGAGAAAAGCAGCAAGGTAGCAATTGTTTTCCCATTTTCAGAAACTGTAGGTTTTATGAAAATGTTCCTGCTGAAAGTTGACTTTCGATTTTGGGTAGTCTGGCTGCATGTACAAGGGTTTTAGATTCCACTAATAGGGAGATGCCACTTGGTAGTTTTTTCAGTTCTTGGCAGTCTGGCTTATGTGTAATGGTTTTAGTTACTAATATTGGCAATATGATAAAGCAATTGAATATTTTTGATAAAGCAATTGTATTCTTCGAGTTTGATTTTGTGCCAAGGCTAATTGATATTTTTTATAAATTTCTGAACTATATAAGTATGTAGTGTGCTGCCTTGGGGCTACCTGAGTTTTTGTTATTTGCGTGATTTATATGTATGGAAGTATGATGTAACAACTTTGGTAAGTGAATGAACTATCTTGAGATGTGTCTTAATTTCTAGATTTTTTTTCTTATCAACGTGTATGATAGCTAGGTGCGGATGGATTTTTGTTACGCCATGGGTTAAACTTCACTCTATTTTTATACACGTGCGTGAGCACCATGCCTCCTCTGGTTATCAACCATGTCACAACCCGGTTGACCTCGCCAAGAAGGCTAATCCCTACCTGCGAAACGAAGAACACAAGCAAGAACTCGAAAGAACGCACTCTCAATAGAAGTGACACAACAGATGAATGATTAAGCACAAAAGTTGGGGTTCTACAAACCGATGACGGCGAAACATTTCTTGACAGATTAATCTAAGAAAAACCTAAGTCTAAACGACAGCGGCTACTGAATTTATCATCCTAGGGGCGAGCTAGGGTCGCGGGCGCATCAGGGGGGCTAGAAAGGCCCGACATGATACAAAGCCTGAAAAGGCCAAAAACAGATGACACAACACCTTTTCGAAGTCACACAGAATGATCCACGAGTCTTCTGAAGCTAGGACCAGAACCAAAAGAAGCGTCTCGTCATCACGGTTCCAACACATCCAAAAACGCCATGATTGGATGCCGTATGAGGGAGAAATTACAGTTGAGGTGCAGACATATCGGCTGAACCCGAACCGAAGATGCTGTCCGACATGGCGACGACTTCAACTTGGAGACGAGGCCGGTTCGTGAATGTTCAACGTGCTGATGTCCTCATCAATTTTGGTCTCAAAATACACAACTATTTGTCTAGATCACTATGGATTATTTATTCTCCATGGCTTCCTCAATACTCCCTGACTCCTCTGTCCTATAATAGAAGGCATTCTGGCTTTTATAGATACACAACACAAACTACACTAAATTTAGATGTATAGCTTCTGGTGTGTATCTATAAAGGTCAGAATACATTGTATTACATGACAGAGAAAGTAGTACAGAACTGAGAGAGTATATAATATTCCACTATTAGATCAACATGCAGGTTATGACAAGTAAAGGTGTTGGTTGTTTTGTTACAATCTAATTAATATGGATGATCAATTTGCACATATGCAAGTTGCAAAAAGGGTAGTTGAGTGCTTAACCATCTTCTGGAGTTTATAAGAAGTATATAAAAATAGATAATGTTTTAATCCTCATGTTGGCACATGCTTGATTCTCACGCATAACCAGTTGTACTGAGTTTGTTGTAGGTCTGTTGTATAAAATTTTCGTATCTGGTGCGCAAACAAATCAGCAGTGATGACAATTAGCCATGTTAGTATGCATTAGGAAAAAGTCCAAATTACTCCCCTCAAGTATAGCCAAAGTTTGGATAACCCCCTAAAGTAATTCTTGGTTCAGTTTACCCCCTAAACTATGTCATTTGGTTCAATTTACCTCTTAACACAGTTTGTCTTTTTTTTTCTCCATGCACAAGTGGAATTTAAAGTTTAACTTTAGCAAAATTATAGTAGACAATATAAGACATGTTAAAAAAATATATCACAAATTTTTTGTCACTGTTTTGATAGGGTAATATATTTAATAATAAAGTTATCCTTAAAATACAATATTATATAGAAAGTAGTGATGAAAAAATCGTAAAATATTTTCTAATAGATATTATGATGTTCACTACCTTCCTGCAAAGTCTTAAATTAAAATTCATCTTGTGCATGGAGAAACAAAAAAAAACAAATTGTGTTAAGGGGTAAGTTAGACCAAATAACATAGTTTAGGGGTAGTTGATGGGGAAATTAGGTACCCACGCTAAGGTCTTGTACAACAATCGTCTGCAAACTGCCACGTTATGCTGTTATTCTTATGTGTCATGGAGTTAACGAGGTAAGAGAGTTTTGCCGTCGCCTCGCGAGAGATTGGCTCCTGCTGTGATGCAAAATAGAGCATCTCGACCCATGTTGTACCCTCTGTTCCCATCCGAAGCCATGTCATAAAAAAACCTACGTGGCCTTCATGCAAGACTTAGAAAATGTGTAGGTTGTTTGGACCTATTGTCCTAATAATAGGGCTCATGTAACAATTAATTTATGGTTTGTAGAAACTTGCACCATGAAACAATGCATTAGGTGAGTTGTACCATACATACTTCCATTTATATGACAAATGGCAACTTTGAAAAAAGTGGCATGATAGAATACACAGGGATTAGCTTGAGTAGATGGGATCAAAACCTCACTTGCCGCTGGCTCGAGAGTCAGATGGAAAATGATAACCATCGCGACAGTCGATCTGCCCTGCTCCTAAATAATTGCACGGGGCTGACCCATTCAGTGCGCAGTTTATTAGCGCGGTTGACACTGCCGTCCACTCATTCAAGAATCTTGCAATATAACCTCCATAAGTAGCAATTATTCAGTCTTCACACAAACGAACCCATTGTTGTACCCCCGCCATGAATCCTGCTTCAGAGCTCTTGCTCCTTCTGGCCTTGGCCGTTGCCACGTTCCTGAGATCCAATGCACTGCAACTTCGTCCAGCCGGAGATGCAGCTGGTGCAATAAATTGCATACCACACGAGCGGCATGCTTTGCTGGCCTTTAAACATGGCATCAGCAGTGATCCCATGGACCTCCTTGCCTCTTGGCAAAATAATGACCAACAAGGAGGAGACTGCTGCAGGTGGAGAGGCATCCGGTGCAGCAGTCGGACTGGCCATGTCCTCAAGCTTCAACTTCATAATGTACAAGGAAGCATGAACATAGCTTTGGTTGGACAGATAAGTCATTCCTTGCTCTCCCTGGATCATCTAATCCACCTCGATCTCAGTATGAACAACCTTAGCGGCGGCTCGAGCAGCCATATACCAGAGTTCTTGAGCTCTTTGGTGAATTTAAGATATCTCAACCTCTCCGGCATACCATTCAATGGTAGAGTGCCTCCTCACCTGGGTAACCTCTCAAAGCTTCAGTTTCTTGACGTCTCGGATGGTGACCATATGTACTCAACCGACCTTTCATGGTTAGCAGGCCTTTCTAAGTTGGAGTATCTTAGCATGAACAAGGTAAACGTCAGTACAATAGTTGATTGGCCTGGCCTTATGTGTTGAACATGATTCCTTCTCTGAGGGCCCTCGGTCTTAGTGATTGTTCACTTCTAAATGCAAACAAATCATTCCCACACAGTAACCTTACAAATCTTATAAGCCTCGATCTCTCAGGTAATAATTTTTCTAAGCCAGTGGCATCCATCTGGTTTTCGAATATGACAGGCCTCCAACATCTCAACCTTACGGGAAATAACCTGGATGGAATGATAACAACAAGCTTTAAGAGACTATGCAACTTGATTGTCGTCGACTTCAGCTGGTGCTATCTTTATGGAAGTTTGAAAGAATTGATACAGTGGATTCCACAATGCTCCTTAAGCAAGCTGAAGGAACTGCATCTCAGAAAAAATAATATTACCGGAAGCTTGCCAAGCGAGATGGCCCATATGACAAGCTTAGTTGTCCTTGACATCTCTGATAACAACCTAACTGGAGCCATACCACCATGGATGGGGCAGATTGCTAGCTTGAGCACCCTTGACCTGTCTGGAAACAATCTTTCTGGGCATGTGCCATCTGAGATTGGTTTTCTTGCTAATTTAACTGTTCTGGACCTTAGATCCAATAGATTGAATGGATGTATCACAGAAAAACACTTTACGAGGCTATCAAAGCTTAAAGGGCTATACTTATATCGAAATTCCTTGAAGATTAATGTTTCTTCAGAATGGCTCCCTCCATTCAGTTTAGAAGTGGCAGATCTAGCACACTGTGAAATAGGTCCTTTGTTTCCCTCATGGTTTCGATCTCAGGTGAATATTCTTTGGGTTGATATCTCAAACACGAGCCTAATCGCTAAGCTTCCAGACTGGTTCAGTACTACATTCTCAAAGGCCACCTATTTGGACATCTCCCGCAATAAAATCAATGGCAGATTGCCAAAAAACATGGAATTTATGTCCTTGGAGTATTTCTATCTAACTTCAAATGAATTAACTGGTCAAATACCGTGCTTACCAAGAAATCTTAGCAGGTTGGACCTCTCTCTAAATTATCTGTCTGGAAACCTGCCGTCAAAATTTGGAACTCCACGACTAACATCTCTAAATTTGTTCAATAATCACATTACTGGTGATATCTTTGGATCTATTTGTGATCTAAAAAGTTTAATTGGATTGGATTTAGGTAACAATTTTTTTGAGGGTGAGCTTCCTGAATGTTTCCCAGTAAAAGCCCTCAGGTTTCTAATGTTAGATACCAACAGTTTCTCAGGTAACTTTCCACCATTCTTGGAAAGCTGCATGCAATTGGAATTCATTGACTTAGCACGAAACAAGTTTGATGGAAAATTACCATGATGGATTGGTGATTTGGTGGGACTACGGTTCCTACGTTTAAGCCAGAACATATTTTCCGGTAATATTCCAACTAGTATCACAAATCTTAGTCACCTTCATCATTTGGATCTAGCGAACAACAGCTTTTCTGGTGCAATACCCCGGCACCTGTCAAGTTTGACAGCTATGACAGGAAAATATGTTAAGGACCCTTATATTGACGAATATCCTTATGGAGGGTACGTATATTTGTCTGGTGAAACACGAGATTGCTATTTGTCTGGTGAAACACGAGATTGCTTCACAGTAGTCACCAAGGGGCGAAAACTGTATTACGATATCAGAATTATTGAAATGGTGAGCATTGACTTATCATTCAATCACTTATCCGGGGGGATTCCGGGAGAACTAGCTTCTCTTGATGCACTTCGTTATTTGAATATTTCATGGAACAACTTAAGCGCAGAAGTTCCAAACAACGTGTTTTCTGGAGAAATCCCTTCCAGCTTATCAAACCTATCATATTTAAGCTACCTGGACTTGTCTGATAACAATCTAACAGGAAGGATACCACCGGGGCAGCAACTTGACACCCTCTATTCAGAATACCCATCCATGTACTATGATTGGGATTTACGTTGGGCCTTTGGGTTGTTTTCAGTGTCCTATTTCTCAAAAAAGCGTGGACGGTTGCTTGTTTCTGCCTCCTTGACAGGATACATGATCAGATGTGTGTATGTGTTTGTGGGTGTTCAACGGAAAAGCTTGGTGTTGACACGAAAACGCGCCAACAAACTCGAGATCGGTCAAACGTGCAGCACGGCCGTCACAACGGCCAACTCCTGACTTCCCGGGGCAAACCAGTCACAGAACCGGTCAGACCGCTTCTGGTCGGGAGGTCGTGAAGACCTAGAAACTCAAGCTCGGGAGGGACCCCGTCGGAGCTCGAGCTAATCTAGGGTTGCTCTAGGGTCGGCAGGCCACCTAGAACGTCCTTGAACGCCATAGAGACGAGCAAAGAACAGAATATGGGGGTTGGAAAAGACTAGGGTTTGAGAGATAAAAAGTAAAGGATAAATGTGTTTGATTCGATTGGAATACCTCTCAATCGGCCTTAGCCTTTATATTTATAGGCCGGGGAAGTCTTACCCCTTTCGAATAGGTTACAATATGGGACCAAAACTCGGAATCCTAATCCTACTCGAATTACAGAAGCAAACCGGTCTGACCGGTTTGGCAAACCGGTCAGACCGGTTTGGCCCAAGGCCCAATTTGACCGTCAACACATGCCCCCCTGCGTTTTTAGTGAACTTGAGAACTAAAAAGCAAGTAAATATGACTCAGGAGCTAAAAGTTTTATACTAAGGGCGATATTAACAAAATACCGGCCATCGATCTTCATGCATCTTGCCAAACACTTGGATAGAATTTCTTCAAGTATCTTCCATTGATAGCTTTAGGCAAATGATCTCCTTTGAGTGTCTCTAACATGTAAGAATTCCCAACAATGACTTTGACAACTCTATAAGGCCCTTCCCAACTTGGTGACCATTTACCAAACTTGTTGCTTTTTGTCCCAATAGGCAAGATCGTCTTCCAAACAAGTTCACCAATTTGAAAATACTTTCCTCGCACCTTCTTGTTATAAGCTTTAGCAACTCGAAGCTTATCTTTCTCAATTTCCTTCAAAGCTTTCAATCGCTTGTCGGTTACCTCATCAATATTGTCCAACATCAAGTTGTGGTAATCAACAGCATCAAGGTCGTTTTGCTTAGCCAATCTATAAGCGTCCAGATTCATCTCAACAGGTAAAACGGCCTCTTGACCATAAACAAGCTCAAAAGGAGTAACCTTAGTAGCACCATGTCTAGATATACGATGAGCCCATAATGCCTCAGATAAAACTTCGTGCCACCGCTTAGGACTATCTTCTATCTTTTTCTTGATTAATTGATCAAAGTTTTGTTACTTGACTCGGCTTGTCCATTAGCCTGAGCGTAATATGGAGATGAATTGAGCAACTTAATTCTATAGGATTCGGCGAATTCACGTACCTCCTTAGACATAAAAGAAGTACCTTGATCCGTTGTCAATGTTTGAGGAATACCGAATCTATGAATAATATTTTGAGTAACAAACTCGATCACCTCTCGATGCGTCATATTCTTCAAAGGAATCGCTTCGGTCCACTTAGTGAAATAATCAGTAGCAACCAACACGAAACGATGTCCTTTTGATGATGGAGGATTAATTTGTCCAATAAAATCCAATCCCCAACCTCGGAACGGCCATGGCTTAATAATAGGATGCATCAATACAGCAGGAACAAGTTGTAAATTTCCAAACTTCTGACATTATTCACATCCTTTGTAATACTTAAAACAATCTACCGTCATAGTAGGCCAATAGAAACCGGCTCGTCTAAGTAACCACTTCATCTTTGGAGCCGATTGATGTGTACCACAAATACCTTCATGGACCTCACCCATGGCAACTTTGGCCTGATCCGAATCAAGACATTTCAACAGCAAATCTTCGGCGTTTCGACAATAGAGTTCATCGTCAAGCAAAACGTACTTAAACGATATTCGCCGAATATTTCTTTCCGCACCACGACCAGGATCTCTCAAATAAGCAATAATAGGCACTCTCCAATCCTGATCTTCAATTTTGGATTGATTAGCATCATCCAAAGGATTTTTTCTTCTGTCAAGGGACGAAGCGGTCTGACCGCTTTCAGAACCGGTCAGACCGGTTCTGGCAGTAAAACCGGTCTGACCGGTTTCTGAAACCGGTGTGACCGGTTCGTCCAGAACCAAAACCTCGGCTTTTGTTCGCATCGGTTTTTGGAGATAGAAATATTTCTTTGCAACCATATAACCAGATGCTTTCTGAGCCAGAGTATTTGCCTTATCATTATCTTCTCTCGGAATATGTTTGATAGTAAATTCATCAAAAGAAGCAATGATATCAAGACATCTATCAAGATATGCATTTAATGAACCGTTATAACATTGGCATACCTTTGATACTTGATGTATCACCAGGAGCGAATCACCAAAAGCCTCAACATGCTTTACTCCCATGTCTTGCAAAAATTCCAAGCCAAATAGAAGAACTTCATATTCAACTTGATTATTGGTTCGCTTTCCTTCCAATCGGTTTGAAAATTCAAAGACAACACCACTTGGAGAAATCAAAACAGCACCAATTCCTTGTCCATCATTGCAAACCGATCCATCAAAGTATAATCTCCATGGTGTACAAGCAACATAGCCGACGTCGAACTCACAAGTATCATTTATCCGATGTTCAACAATAAAATCAGCTACAATTTGGCCTTTCATTGATTTTAAAGGTTCACAAGTCAAATCATACTCAACTAAAGCATAAGCCCACTTACCGATTCTTCCGCTAGAAATCGGCTTTTGCAACATATGTTTAATTACATCGGTTTGACACAACACGATGCAAGTGCTAGATAGTAAATAATGCCTCAATTGAGTACAAGCATGGTACAAGGATAAACACAACTTCTCAATGAAAGTATACCTTGTTTCTGCATCAATGAGTCGTCGGCTTACATAAGCGATCACATACTCCTTGTTGTCGATTTCTTGAGTCAAAACAGCTCCAATAGTTCTATCTTCAGCCGCCACATAAAGTCTGAATGGAACTCCCCGCTTAGGCGCCCTAAGCACCGGTGGTGAAGACAAGTACTCTTTGATCTTCTCAAAAGCTTCTTGCTGTTTTGCCCCCCAAGTAAAATCGGCTTCATTCTTTAGCCGAAGTAAAGGAGTAAAAGCATCAACCTTTCCAGACAAGTTAATTATAAATCTTCTCAAGAAATTTACCTTGCCTAGAAACTTTTGTAAATCCTTCTTGCAAGTAGGAGCTTCGACTTTCTTCATAGCTTCAATTCTCTTGGGATCAACTTCTATGCCGTTCTCATGAATAACAAACCCAAGAAACTTTCCAGCCGAAACACCAAAAGCACATTTGAGTGGATTCATCTTCAAGCCATACCGTCGCATCCTCTCAAGAGCAAGTTTTAAATCGGCTAAATGAGAATCCAAACCATCCGATTTAACTACAATATCATCAATATACACTTCCACAATAACACCAAGTAAATCATGAAAGATTAAATTCATAGCTCTTTGATAAGTTGCACCGGCATTCTTTAATCCAAAGGTCATAACTACCCACTCAAATAAACCAATAAATCCCGGACATTGAAAGGCCGTTTTGTGCATATCCTCTTCGGCCATGAAGATTTGATTATATTCGGCATTACCGTCAAGGAAACTAACAACACGATGTCCAGAAGCTTCATTGATTAAGACATCGGCTATAGGCATGGGATATGATTCTTTTGGAGTGGCTTTATTAAGATCTCTAAAATCAATGCAAACTCTAAGTTTTCCCGAATCTTTCTTTTCAACAGGAACAATATTAGAAATCCACTCCGCATAACGACAAGTCCGAATAAAACCAGCATCTAATAAACGATTAATCTCTTCTTTTATTCGGTCATAAATAGCGGGATTAAAACGTCTAGCCGATTGTTTAAAAGGTCTAAAACCGGCTTTTATTGGTAAACGATGCTCAACTAAGTCACGACTTAAACCAGGCATCTCACGGTACTCCCAAGCAAAACAATCGACATACTCTTTCAACAAATTTATTAATTCGGCTTTAAACTCAACCGATAAATTTTTGTTTACAAAAGTAGGCCTAGGAATAGTACCATCACCAATATCTATTTTTTCTAAAGGATCAGCTGATGTAAAACCTTGACCCAGCTTATCCATATCACCAAGATCTTCAATGGCTTCGAACGTACCGGCCGAATGTTCTCGATAATGATTAATTCGGTCTTGAAGCCACTGTCCAGACGCAAACCGGTCTGACCAGTTCCTAGAAGCGGTCTGACTGGTTTGGCTCGATCGGCGCTGTTCAGATCCAAACTGGTCTGACCGGTTTCCAGAAGCGGTCTGACCGGTTTGTCTCTGTTGATTTTGTTGCTCCATTAATTACAGCAAGTAATTCAACCGATTTTCCATCGGCTTTAATGTAGCAGGAACAAAACCATCCGTAGTGCAACTGATCAGCTCATAGTCGGTCAAATCCATGCCCGACAAACATTGGACCTTCTCATTTGCAGTAAGAGAGTCAGAATCGGCCGTTGCAACAAAGGAAGAATTGTCACCATGGACAATCTCAACTTCGTCGCCGATCCACTGAATGAGATATTGATGCAAGGTAGATGGAATAAATTTATTTGCATGAATCCAATCTCGACCAAGGATTAAACTGAAGTTACCTTGCACCTCGGAGACGAAGAAAGCCGTAGCAATAGTCTTGCTCCCGACGGTCAACTCCATAGAAGCTACCCCCTTGGCACCAATGGGATCACCTCCACCAACTCCACTGACCGTCATGTTTGTCTTGATCAGTTCTTCGTCTTTCCCGCCAATTTTCTTGTAGAGAGAGTATGGCATGAGATTCACAATGGCTCCACCATCAACCAACATACGAGAAATTGGCTTCCCGTTGATGTGCCCTCTCATATACAAAGCTTTGAGATGATTTTCTGATTCACTAGGCTTCTGAAACACAGCATCTCGCGGCCCAAGTTGAAGATGAGAAATTTCCTCCTTCGGCACCACACAATAATCAGAAGATAAATAGACAACATTAATTTCCATGTTGTCACGCTCTGGAGAAGGCTCAAAATCAACTAACTCTTCATCTTCAACCACTGGAGGAATCGGTGGAGTAGTTTCGATGGTTGAAGAAGCACCAGCCCCCGCTTCTGTCATCAAACCGGTCTGACCGGTTTCAGAAACCGGTCTGACCGCTTCTGCAGCGGTCGGCTGACCCAAACCGGTCTGACCGGATTCAGAAACCGGTCTGACCGGTTGTGCTGCTGATTGCACAATGGGTTTAGCTTGCCAAATCTTGTTCTGAGGGATCATAGGCCTGTAGTTGTTGAAGTAGTCATCCCTCATCTTCTCAGCTTCCTGTTCCCTTTTTTCTTTGTTTCTCAAGCGTTGTAGTTTCCGCTTCTGTGTATGAGTCAACCCAGAAGGACACCACCTTGGTTGAAAAACTTTCTTCACGCCCTTGCTACTGCTAGCCTCATGATCATTAACCATGATCGGCTTCTTGACTGGAACAAGAGCCGAATCTCCAATGACTATCGGCTTTCTACCCAAGTCTTGCATAGCCACTGGAATATCACCAATTTTTATAAAATTATTGGCTTTGGCTTGCACATCCTCCTTTTTCTCCTTGATACGGTATTCTTGCTTAGGAGGAACATGAATTCTTTGCTCAGACCGAAACCGGTCTGACCGGTTCATAAAACCGGTCTGACCGCTTTGATGAGCAGTCAAAAAACCTGATTGGTATGAGCCCAATCGGTCATGTACAGAACCACCACGACGCTTGTAACTTGTAGGATCAATCCAATGTTGTGGTGACCTCTGTCTCTTTTTTGTTGGCCGATCAACTTGAACGGCCTTTGTGTACTTGTTCATGAGCTGAGAGAATGTAGGTCCTTACTTCAGAACCCTCCCTTGAATCTTTGGCTCATTGAATTTCCAAGTACCCACTTCCGGGCGCTTAGGCTTGAAAGTTCTTGGACGGTCTGGAGACAAACCGGTCTGACCGGTTTGGGAAACCGGTCTGACCGGTTTCGCCTAGCTAGCGGACCGATTTTCTTCCAAAGAACTTCCTTGCCCCCCGGGCCTTGATGTGTTAATAGTAATCTTCAGAGACTCTTTTCCATCCAGAGTTCTCCCAATCATCACTGTTCTGACCGGAACTTTGTCATCAACTTTTTCCGGTCTTGGGTCTCCAATCACCACATTCTTACCCTTAGCTCCATCGGCTTGTTCCGGCCGAATCAGCATCTTGGTGTTCACATCCAAGGTATGAACAGAGAAAGGAGTCTTGTCAACTTGCATTTCGGCGAGCACCAATCGACCTTCATTAAGGGCCGATTGTACCTGTCGTCGAAAAACATTGCAATCGTTGGTTGCATGAGAAAAAGAGTTATGCCACTTGCAATATGCACGATTTTTCAATTGATCGGCTGGTGGAATTGCATGAGAAAGTTTAATAAAGTCATTCTTAAGCAATTCATCAAAAACACGATCACATTTGGCTACATCAAAAGTAAATTTTTCTTCTTGCCGATTTTTCTGAATCGGCTTTAATGAAGGACAAGAACTAGGTTTACTTTTTGATGACCAAACAAATTCGGCGGCATAAATTTCTTTATCATCGTCCGAACTATCAGAATCATTATCAACAATATGCACGTTCGAACGATGGGGTTTAGCAGATTCTTTCGAATTTTTAAACTTAAGCTCTAGACTCATAGCCTTCATTTGCAAGTGATTAATAGTAAGGAAATCAGAACCTTCTAATTTTTCCTTGTAATTAGACCGTAAGCCTGCAAAAGCTAAATCTGCTAAATCCTTTTCAGAAACAGTGATATTAAAGCATCGGTTCTTAACATCCTTAAATCTTTTAAAGTATTCAAGAACCGATTCCTCACGGCTTTGTTTAACCGATGTTAAATCAGATAATTTTGCCTCGTTTTCTCCGCTAAAGAAGTGATCATGAAATTTTCGCTCCAATTGAGTCCAATTATGAATAGAATTTGGAGCAAGCGAAGAAAACCATGAAAAGGCAGTTCCAGTTAAAGATAATGAGAACAACCGTATACGCAATGCCTCATAAAATGATGCCTCTCCTAATTGCAAAATATATTGACTAATGTGTTCCCAAGGAGTTCTATTATCTTCACCACTGAATTTAATAAAATCAGGAACACGCCAACCATTAGGATAAGGAACCAAATCAAACTCAGGCGGATACGGTTTCTGATATAAGCGTGCACTACCCAATTCAAGCCCGAGTTTTGCTCTAAGTGTATTAGCTATGTCTTCTTTAAACTTAGCTAACTCGGCTTGATATTTCTCATCACCTCTGTTATGTGGAATGCGGGGAACACCATACATCGTATTCTGAGAAGTACTCGGAATCAGCGCGTGAAACGTGCCAGATCCGTGGGGTATACTTCCCGTGGTGCGTGGAATAGTGTAAACAGGACCAGAAGTAGATGTATTAGACAAAACCATCGCACCAGATGCTCCTGCACCCAAAGAACCGGTCTGACCACCAGAGGGGGCCAAACCGGTCTGACCGGTTGTACAAACCGGTCTGACCGGTTCGTGGACCGAACCAGGGTGAGGTGTTTGTCCCGCATAAAAATTCACCGGCATGCCCAAATTAGAATCTAAAACATGTTCTGGCACGCCTGATGAGCTAGGTAATTCATTAGATTCTAAATTAATTTTATTTTTATCAGAATTACCCGTCATACTAGCAATTAATTCACTAGTAGCAGTTTGTGCAGCAAGTAACCTATCATCCATCATGCGAGTAATTTGCTGCATTAAATCAGAGGATTCGCCCGTTACCTTTGGAATCTCTTCGACGTGATCATCTGCCAACTTGAAAGCCGGCATGACGAATTCCTCTACTCTCTTGACAAGACCACCGCGATCTTTCTTGAAGCCCTTCAAGAATTGCGCCTTGAAGTGCTCCTCAGCAATCAAATATCGCTTTCGCTCCTCGTCCGTGAGCTCTTCCATTGTCGCGGTGATGATGTTGTCTTTGTCAAGGTCGCACTTTGATCCAGACATATCCGGAGTAGATTGAATCGGTTTTGGCACCAGATTAATCTTCCCCAGCGGAGTCGTCAAAAAGTATGTTGACACGAAAACGCGCCAACAAACTCGAGATCGGTCAAACGTGCAGCACGGCCGTCACAACGGCCAACTCCTGACTTCCCGGGGCAAACCGGCCAGACCGGTTTACAGAACCGGTCAGACCGCTTCTGGTCAGGAGGTCGTGAAGACCTAGAAACTCAAGCTCGGGAGGGACCCCGTCGGAGCTCGAGCTAATCTAGGGTTGCTCTAGGGTCGGCAGGCCACCTAGAACGTCCTTGAACGCCGTAGAGACGAGCAAAGAACAGAATATGGGGGTTGGAAAAGACTAGGGTTTGAGAGATAAAAAGTAAAGGATAAATGTGTTTGATTCGATTGGAATACCTCTCAATCGGCCTTAGCCTTTATATTTATAGGCCGGGGAAGTCTTACCCCTTTCGAATAGGTTACAATATGGGACTAAAACTCGGAATCCTAATCCTACTCGAATTACAGAAGCAAACCGGTCTGACCGGTTTGGCAAACCGGTCGGACCGGTTTGGCCCAAGGCCCAATTTGACCGTCAACACTTGGCAATAGAGAGATCTACTGATTAAGATTGACAAATGAAACATCTTCTTCAGGCCGGCTTGGCTGCTTAGTTTTGTCTAGTTTCTTTTTTTCTCTCTTTCCTCTTTATGTAATTGTTCTTTGTACAGTTGTTTCCTTCTTTCTCTTTTAATATAAAAGCAACATCAGTAGGGGCCTAGGGGACTTTCCGCTCCTGTTTCCCTCAAAAAAAAAAGTTTGACAAATGGAAAAACAAGCATTGTTGAGCTGTTGATGTTTCAACATTAATGAGATGAGACTTGGGAAGAAGCGTGTATAGAAGCATTGTACGTTGTGGTTTACTGAATTTATTAATATATTTCAGTAATAGTGTCCAATCTGTTGCGCTGCATATGAGGCCAGTCACCTGTGTTGCGCTGAGGTTTACACCACAGAGGTTAAGATACTGAAGGATAGTAGATGTGTTAGCCAGGCCGCATCTCTTGAGTATGTATGTTCAGTAGAAGAAAGGTCAAGATATACATTAAGGGTAGGCCGGGTTTGTGTGCATGTATTTAGAGAGTGGGTATGCGTGCGTTGTCAGCATCTGCGTCTGGTCTTCAGTAAAAAAAAGAAAGGTCAAGATATTGCAGGTTCGATAAGTTGACTAAATGAGGAGACACCCTCCCAGAAAATGGTATCATATAGCCAGATCTAGGTAATTCAGGTTCCAGAGGGAGCCCAGGAACTGTGGCGATGGCTACCAGGATAAGCAACAAAGCTGGCAAGTAAATGCATATATCTTGTCTATTTATATTGGCTTATCCGATCCCATGCGGGCTGGATTCCATTTACCGACATCAATAAGCTAAAACTGGCAGACATATGTTTCCTTAACTCACACCGTCAGACTTAACAATTGTGGAACCAAGCGTGCTCCTATAACCACAAAAAAACTCATAATACTGATCTACCACGCGCTTGTTCCACCCATTCACCACCCAGAGAATTTAGGCACCTTCAGCTTCATTAGGTTCAGGTAAAATGAATATTTACCCATTCTACTTTTTATAATATTCTAAAACTAGATTCAAAAGTTAACATATTTGAATAAATTTTCAGTTGATTACCGAAACTCCCTTGCATCATTTTGAGAGAACATTTGGAATGATTGTCAAGAACTTTTAACCCAATTATAATAAACATTCAGCAATATTTTGAGATGAAGACAGGGAAGACTTGGGATTCACCGTTTAGGAAAGAGTAAATTACACCGGCCATACAACAACTTATATGGTTGTATCATTTTAGTCTAACAAGTTGCAAAACATGTAAATGGGTGCATAAACTTGTCAAACTTATGTATACACAGTCACAAATATTAATGTTGGAAGACAGATGGACAAAATGCAAAATTATCAAACAAAACAAGTCCGTCAACACAGAGATATCTGGGTGCTACAGGAAAATTTTTATAGCACTATTTTCTCTTTTTTCTTGCTGCTATAGTGCTACACATTGGTTATTACGGACTATATATATCAAAGAAACAATCACACATATTAAACAGATCAACTCAAATTTAGATAAAGTTTGTTTACGGTGTAGAAAGGATGGATCTACCCCTATCAAGTGCCTCCAATGAGAGTTTGGGGGTATTAAATTAGCTTCCCACTCAACGGTCATAAGAACTTGATCAAGTTTCCCAAAAGTGAGCATTGTTAGATCATTTATCTATGTATATTTTCTACCATGCATAACTATTTCTCACAGTTCCAAGATTTTGATAATGGAATTGAAAAAATGGAAGTGTCTCTCCGTAGCTTCTTGAAAACCATTTTCTAAATTTAATCATCATTTCACATGGAGAATATCTCATCAAGACCATGCTAATCGTTCTAATAAAATCCCAATCCAATTGCAGTGAAACCCATTTGCTTATGTGTTATACTATAGAAAATTGCAAAAACAATTAGTGAGAATTTGTTAATTATTGTGGATTGTATCATAATTATTTTTGCCCTCTAGCTCCTCAAAATTAGAACTCGTGGTCTAAGTTATAGTCACTAGTCCATTATGATATATAGTAGAATATGCTCGATAGTATACATGTGACTATATATGCACACGCTTTACAAGTTCATCTACCTATTTACATGCTTTGCAACTTATTAGGCTAAAATGATACATGCATACAAGTTGTTGTATGGTGGATGCAATTTATTCAATAACATAACAGTAACACAAACGCAGAAAAGCATAGGAGAGTGGCTCCATGAGGGTAATGTCAGCACTATGGCACTGGATGAGCTGACGGAGAAGTATGTAACCGAGAGAACAAGTTAGTGTCTTTGTTTTCCTGTTGTGTCACCTAGATCACTAAACCTTGAATATACAGTTTCATCCCTAAAGTTGTTAAGAGTTTCACGGGAGGTCCAACCATTTCCAATGAGTGCATCATCAACAGCACGTGGACCTTTCATGTCAAAACTTCTGGATTTGCTTCAAAATATACGGTTTGCTTTAAAATATACGATCAAGTTCAACCTTAATAAAATGACATGCAGTTCTCCTGCGTGCTTCAAAAAAAATATACGATCAAGTTACACTTGTTCTCAACTTGATCATGTGATGAACTTCCAAAATCATCACATGCTTCATCTGAAAGTATCATGGCTACATGATTGATTGATTTGGGCATCATGCTACCAAGAAGTGGGCCGTGCTGCCAACTACGGTTAAGGGCATTCATACCTAGTTGACATTGCTAACATGGATCTAATGAATTATGAGTTTAATAGATCCTCTCCTCTTTAGCAGAAAGACGTATATTCCTTGCTCATTATCAGACAATCACTTATTCCCTCGTGTGGGGCTAATCGTTTTCATTTACCATCTCATGGAAAACCCTTTTCGTTCCGCTTAGCCCTATCGGGTATTTTAGTGATAGGTTCCATAGGAACTGGACGATCCTATTTGGTCAAATACCTAACGAAAAATTCCTATTTTCCTTTCATTAAGGTACGAGGGCTTCTTATTCCACAAGAACGAAAGCACCTTTTCATTCTTTCATATACTAGGGGTTTTTACTTGGAAAAGACAACGTGGAATACTAAAGGATTCGGGTCCATAACCACGAGTTGCAGTGCACTAGATCTTGTAGCACTTAGCAACGAGGCCCTATCCATTAGTATTCCACATAAGAAATCCATTAATGGTTTGTGAGCTCTTTTGAGCTCATCTTCTTGTGCTCAAGGCTCACGTGTCATTTATGAACAATTTGGTCCCGTTTACACTATTTCCTTATGAAAGGACGATATGCATCGGAAACACAACCGTATTGGAAAATATTTGGGGCTATTGCATATAATCAAAAACATTAGATTTACGTGTATATATAAGCAGAATTTCAATTGCAACACTAAAAGGGATGGTTAACATATTATGTATGAAATGCAATTAATATGGGACAACGGGACTATTTTTAATTCCAATTGGATGTTAATAAGGCCATGTTTGGGCCCGTTCGACAGACCTCCCAGATGGTGAATCTAAGAGGAGCTCTGCCAAACAGTTTTCCAGGGAGAAGCGTTTCTCTGCGGATTCTATGAAGTGATTCTCTAAAATGAACTAAGAGGCTGGAAGCTAAAAAAAGTAGCTTCTCCTAATTTTATGGAGTAATTCTCTATTCTGATTTTGATAGTTTATGATAGAGAATTAAAGAAAATTGCTTTCAACACATAATCACTTCTCTCAGAGAATCGGCTCCCATGAAGAATCAGAATCGGGTGGAGCTCTACCAAACGGGCCCTTGTACGACTCCCGCCTGCTCCAGCTCTTCCACTGTAGCGCTACTGTGACGAGCAGGGGCCGGAGGAGTCGGGGGAGCGACCTTTTTCCATACGTTGGCTGTAGCATGGTGATTCGATGAACAGATGGTCTACAGGATACCACAGTACCTCAATAGTGACAGGTGAACAGTGCTCCAGCTAAGCCGGCGGGAGCGGTACCAAACACAGCCTAAGAATGGTGAAAATCATTTATATGCATATACGAGCAGCACTAACGGTAGGATTTCAATGTTAAAATTATAATATGAGGAATTTTAAAATGATTAAGATTAATTAGAGTCATCCGTGTCGAGAAATCAGACGGTTGAAACAAAGAGAGTACCCAGAGGTATCTAAATAGAGGTACCCAAAAGTACCACAAAAAATAATGGAACCAACTGTTGATTCACTTAGGTACCGGTGGGTAGCTCTCCAGTCATTGTAAATCAGCTCCAGTAATATATGCTGCTTTTAATTTCATTCACAATTAATGCATGAAAAGTTGGAATATATAGTGACAAATTAAAAAAATACATCATTGGATGAATAAATTGATAGGAAAGTTCCGGTTATCAGCAAGATCTGTAACTTAGCAGTTGACAAAAATTTTGTTCAAAATTATTTATAAATACCAAATAACCACTAAACATTGTTTCGACCAACAGTAAAAGATGAAGCATGAATTGGTTGGGAGTATAAAGTGCGAGCACAATCTCACATGTAAAACTTGCTTGCACAAATAGTTATAAATCTATACTCTCTCTATCCCAAAAAATAACTTATGAATTTTAGTATAGATTAATAAGAAAGTAAAATGACCTTGATTATCGCTATTTATTAGGTTTGATTTCTCCTGTTAAATTACTTGAGAGAAACCAGCTAAAACAGCGCACCCAAGTTTAATTTGAAGAAAGACCTTGACCTCAAACTGACAAATTGTTGATAAAAATTAGTTAACAAGTACCTGTGCACTACCATGCTATCTTTATCGTAATAGAAAATTACTGAATTGGAAGAGATCAATACGAGGTAATCCTAAAAAAATAGCCAAGATGACACTATGCACCTTTAGACTGACTTCTGAGCTCAGATTTAATTTGTACCAGAGAACGCCATGTCGTAGCTTTCGCTAGATCTTTTATCTGTTGAGAATCAGGACATCCTGCATCTAGAAGGTGTCAGTCTAACAGTATGTGGGTGCTAACCTCTGCTCGGACCACCCGGCAGCCAGAGGACCACCCCTACACAATAATGTTGGCCAGACTGTTATCCACTATTCGGGCAAAAGACAAATGCCAAAAACAGAGGCACACAAAAGTACACATTGCTGTAGAAACGTCGGTAACCTTCTTCACTTCACTGTTTATTAGGCAACATAGCTGCCCTGGATCTAGAAGGTATGTCTAACAGTCCATGTGGGCCGGGTGTCATGCGTGGTGTCCATGCATTGTGCACTAGCCACTGCTCGGACGACACGGCAGAGGGCAGGACCACCCCTAGACAAACAATGTTGGCCAGACTGTTATCGAGAGTACACATTGCTACATATAGAAACGCCTGTAACTGTAACCTTCTTCACTGAGTGCAAGCCACCATAAGGTTCCTCTGGCACTGAACGCCTCTGCATACTAATACTAGTATAATATAACATCCACGCACCACCACCCTACACACAGTCTCAGCAGGCACCATCGCATCAGCATAAGCTCCATAGCTTAGCAGCCAACCACTCGAGAAGTCCCCAACACACTGCCACTGCCAGCGATGAAGGACCAAGCCACCCCGCATGTCGCCATACTGGCAACGCCGGGGATGGGCCACCTGATACCAATGGTGGAGCTCGCCAAGCGCCTCGCCGCACGGCACGGCGCCACGGCCACGCTCTTCACCTTCGCGTCCACGGCATCATCGGCCGCGACACGCTCCGTCCTCGCCTCCCTCCCGCCCGCCGTCTCCTCCCACCCGCTCCCGCCGGCCGACCTCTCCGACCTGCCCCGCGACGCCGCCATCGAGACGCTCATGTCGGCGGAGTGCGAGCGCTCCGTCACCGCGCTCGCCGCCATCCTTGCGGAGCTCAAGAAGACCACGCGGCTGGTGGCGTTCGTCGCCGACTTCTTCGGCATCGACGCCTTCGACGCCGCGCGGGACGCCGCCGGCGTGGAGATCAGGAGGTGCCTGTTCATGTCCGGCAACCTCCACGACCTCACGGTCGCGCTGCACCTCCCGGAGCTGGACGCGGCCGTGGCCGGGGAGTTCCGGGACCTGGCTGAGCCGGTCCGGCTGCCGGGATGCGTGCCCATCCCGGGATCGGCCATTGTTCCGCCGCTGATGAACAGGTCAAGCCCCGCTTACGTTTCGATGGTGCACCATGCCGAGCGTTGTCGTAACGAAGCCGATGCCTTCCTTGTGAACTCCTTCGATGCTATCGAGCCAGAGGTTGCTATGGTGCTTCGCCATCTGGAGCCTGGTCGGCCGCCGGTGTACCCTATCGGCCCACTCATTCGTACACCAGACAAGATGTCTCAACCACCGCGTGCAAAGTGCCTAGAGTGGCTCGACCAGAAGCCGGCTGGGTCAGTCATCTACGTCTCGTTTGGCTCTGGTGGTGTTCTGCCCGTGGAGGAGATGCATGAGCTCGCGCTCGGACTGGAGCTCAGCGGGCAACGCTTCCTGTGGGTGGTACGGAGTCCAAGTGACAATGGTTCGTTGAGTGACAACTACTATGATTCCGAGAGCAAAAGGGATCCTTATGTTTACCTCCCTGAAGGATTCATCGAGAGGACAGAGCATATGGGGCTTGTGGTGCCCTCGTGGGCCCCGCAAATAGAGGTGTTGGCTCACGAGGCCACGGGAGGGTTCCTGTCACATTGTGGGTGGAACTCGTCGTTGGAGAGCGTGGTACATGGCGTGCCAATGGTGGCGTGGCCGTTGTTTGCTGAGCAGCAGCTGAATGCGGTAGTGCTGGAAGAGGGAATTGGAGCCGCGATACGGTTGCCTGAGACGAAGGATAAGGGCCTGTTTGGAAGTCCGGTATTCAACTAAAAACCGGTGTAAATTACGGGTCCTGTATTTTTTCCGAACGGAACCCAAAATCATTGTTTGGATGGCCGGTTTTACTATTTCTTTTACCGCCGGTTTGGTCCAAAACACTCGGAAAAAAATAATCGAGTCTGGAGGCCCCATTATTTTTCCGACGCTTATCGGGGGCGGAGCTCGCCTCCCGGTCTCCTCCTTCTGCAGGGGCGCAGGCCCCAACTCACACTTTCCAGCATCATGAGCGGCGGCGAGCTGGCGACCGACGAGCCCTTCTAACGTCCGGCGCTATCCTCTGATTCTCGTCTGCCATGGCCCCTTAATCCCCTCCGAGATGCATCTTATTCACCCCCCTCAGCTTGTCTTCCGCCGCCTCGCCGTGTTCAATGGCGGCAAGTTCCGCTGAGAAGATGCAGCCCCGTTCACTGCGTCCAGCATCCGAATCTGGTTCGCACAGATCTATCACCAGCTTCCTCTCCAACTATAGCAGAGGCTCTCAATCATCTGCCGACCATCGTGTAGAACTTTCCGTTCTCCTCCACACCCTCTCCTGAACTCGTTCCTGGGAATGTCGTGCTTTGGAGCTCTCTGATGGATTTCTTGCGTCTGTGGAGCTCGAACATGCCGCTGTGGAACTCGTTCCTAGGAATGTCATGCTGAGGTTTGCCTCCGCTGTCACACCAATCTCAATTTCATTGCTCTCGGGGTCCAATCTGACGCCCTCTCGTCTGAATTTTGACATTTTGATCTAAAATTCCATGGTCTTATTTGAGCTGTGATATGATATTTGATCAATTTTGAGCTATAGTTTGAGGCTTGCTATGCAAGCGTTGCAGACTTGCCGTAGTCAAGAACATTTTAGACGATGGCTTTGTGGAGTACTAGACTAATTTGCCGAGCTCATTTTTTCCGCTCACCCAAACAGCAGTTTTCAGGTGAGAAAAAATACCTCTGTTTCCTTGTGCACAGAGAATTACAGGTGTAATTCATTTGCGGGTGCAAAATAATCCGAAGTTTCCAAACAGGGCCTAAGGAATCGATCGCAGCGGTGGTTAGGGAGCTGATGGTAGGAGAAGGAAAGGGTTCTTTGGTTCGGGCGAAGGTGGCGGAGGTGCAGAAGGCTGCGGGAGAGAGCCTCCGTGAAGGTGGTGCCTCCACAACAGCATTGGATGAGATGGTGAACAGTTGGGTAGGAGGGAAGTAGTCATCAAATATACCATTGACTCCTAAAGAGATGCTCCAGAAACAAAACAAAAGTTTCGTACTACCCTCATAAGTTTACCCATCATTATCATTACCATTTAGCAAGAAAAAAGAATCCTATCTATCCTGCCCCCCGCCCGAGCCTCCCATCATTTCTTTTCCCACGCCCGAACCCTATCCACACCGCTGCTTTCTCCTATCATGGTGCGCTGCCGGCCAAGCTTTGCTAAAATGGATGTCGGCCAGCGCGACGCATAAAACTTTATGATAAAAGGAGGTGTGGGTGCGCGCTGGCCACGGGGCATGCGTTCGTGCATATACCGAGTTTTTTAGTCATCCCTTCGCGTACGACCTGTCTAGCTCCATGATGCAACGGAAGAACGAGGAATGGATTGCTAGTACCTATCTACTCGTAGCTGATTGGTGGGGAATCTCATGCGCAGACCATCAATCATGTGTATCAATCATGTGTGCTTAGAGCAACATGATTTTGTATAAGATATTTGATTCAACCTTTTATTTATTAAAACTATTATTTCTATGCTCTCTAATATGACAATTTCCATATTTTTCAAATGAAAAAAGTAAGGTATTGTAGCGACATATAAAACAACAAACCTACGCTACTCCAGGAACCAATATCACAAACACGGTTCCTAACGCCTGTCACAAACGTTTTTGAGCGTCGTTTGTGATGCTCGTGGCCACCAGCCACTCAAGTCGCAAGTCCCGCCATTTCTTCGCGCATAGATCGCGCTACGCGGCCGGCCAGGTTCGAACTCATGACCTCTCCCTCGCGCGAGACCTTCTCTACCGCTGCACCACTCCGTCACTACCGGAAAACGATAATTTGCCGTGTGCTATTTTGTTTGCCCTGCGCTAAATATCGGACGCACGGCAAACACCACCTTTGCCGTGCGCCTACAACGCAACGCACGGCAAACACCTGGCGCACGGTAGAAGAGCCGTTTGCCGTGCGTCAAATATAAAGTGCACGGCAAAATCAATCTTTGCCGTGCGCCGAAGACGGGACGCACGGCAAACCACCTGGGTCCCATCCACGAACGGACGGCTGGCGACGGTGGCGACGGCCGTTAAAGTTCGCCGTGAGCCGTCTTGGTGGCGCATGGCAAACCGCTCCTGTTTGCCGTGCGCCGCTAAGGTGGCACACGACGAACGCACCTCACGTGCACAGCTCATGCACGGCGCGAACGGCCGTCGCTCCGACGGCTAACGGACGCCGCACGCGCCGTGCACGTGCCGCCATTTGCCGTGCACGAGCCGCGCAGCGCACGGCAAACATGTACGTTTGTCGTGCGCTTGGCTCAGACGCACGGCAAACAAACCAAAAAAAGTTTGTTTTCTTTGGCTCTTCCAATTTATCTGCTATCAAAATGTTATTTTATACTACATACTCGAATTATATACAATTATCGATATGTTTCCTATTTTTAAGATTTTTTCATCATTTTAAGGATTTATTTTGTTGAAGTCAAATTTGAATTGCAAGTGCTTGGAATAATAGAGTAAGGTTCGGAAAAAAATCATATTCATGTATTTGAGTCGTTTTTAAGACCTCACCCATGAAATCATATGTCATTATGAAAATTTTATTAGCTGAGCATTAAGATTCTCGTGAGATTGAATCCCTTTTTAATTATATAAAATACAAACGAAGTTTGAAATTCATGACATTTGTCCTGAACACATGATATCCTATGAAGATGCTGTGGTAAATCACTGAGAAGGGTTTGAACATTTGGTTACATATAGTGTTCAAAATCGAAACATCTAACAAGAAGTTTCAGAGAGTTAGAGTGAGATGATCATGTTTGCAGTCTTAAGAAAGTTCAAATTGGATTTTGAATTTAAAACTTTTTCTATAGTGAACATACAACATTTACATAGTCTCACGTTAATTTAAGGTAATATATGAAGAATTGAAACGTATGGTTATGAATTTGATAGATGGAAGTTGTAATTGCATGAAATATAAAGCCCTTTGTCGTGCGTGTTTACCGGGGACGCACGGCAAACAGGTTGTTTGTCGTGCGCTTTGACCAGGGTGCACGGCAAAGGGCATGTTTGCCGTGCGCGTTGACCTGGGCGCACGGCAAACTTTAGGGGCCCACGCGGCCCAAACACTTTCGCGCCGGGGGAAAACGCAAAATTGAAAACGTTTGCCGTGTGTCCCAGATCTAACGCACGGCAAATGTGATAACCTAATAAATGTTTGGCCGGCCACAGGCCGGCCACAACAACACACACGCACACACGCACACGTCCCACACCGCGCCGCCGCCGCCGCTCGTCTCCCCGCCCGCCGCGCGCCGTTGTCCCCCACGCCACCCGGCCCCCGACCCCCGTGCGCCGTCGTCCCCGCCCGCCGCCGGCGCCGCTCGTCTCCCCTGGCGCTGACGCCGCTCGTCTCCCCGACCGCCGGCGCCCCCGACCCCGTGCGTCGTCGTCCCCCACACTTCCCGGCCCCCGACGCCGCCCCGCCCCCGATGCCGGCCTGCCCTGCCAGCTCCTCCGGCCGTGCCCGGTCCTCCTCCATCTGCGGCGGCTCCTGCCCCGGCCGGGCCCGCGCTCCTCCTCCGGCCGGCCGCGCCCGGTCCTCCTCCGGCCGGCCACGCAAGCCCCTGGCCCGGCCGCGCGCGACCCGCTGCCCCCGGCCGTGCTTCTCCCGCAGCCGGTCGCGCCCTCCCGTCGCCGGCCTTCTCCCGCAGCCGGCCGCGCCCTCCCGTCGCCCGCAGCCGGCCGCGCCCTCCCTTCTCCCGCAGCCGGCCGCGCCCTCCCGTCGCGGTGCGGCGAGTTCATTTTTTATATTTTTTTATATTTGTAATTTACATATATAGTTTAGTTTATATGATTTAGTGTAGTTTATATTATTTAGTTTAGTTTATATGTTTTAGTGTAGTTTATATGATTTAGTGTAGTTGATATGATTTAGTTTATATGATTTAGTTTAGTTTATATGATTTAGTTTAGTTTGGTTTATATGATTTAGTTTTGTTTATATGGTTTATGTAGGTTAATTAGTTTAGTTTTATTATATAGTTTATATAATTTAGTCTATATGGGTTAGTTTAGTTTATACATATAGAATGTTAACTTGTTATGTCTCTCAATTTGACATGCCATTAATGTCATCGCCTCATTTATGCCAATTTGTCAATTTTAGGGAGAGGAATTCATTTCGCCACTTGGACTGTTGGAGGAAGAGGAGGCGGTGGTAATCGGCATTGAGCTTTGGCCCTATAGGTGAGCTTTGGCGTCCGGCCATCAAGCCGTGTGAAGAAAATTATTGTGTAGCCCGACCTTCGTGTCGTGGTTTGTTTTTTTTGTAGGATGTGGGGTTTTGGTAACCTCCCCATACAGGGAGGTGTTGTCGAAATATTTAAAAATTGCTAAGCATTGATCTACTTTTGCAGGACTTCTCCCATCACCGCAGGGATCGCCGGAGGAGTAGGAGGCCTCGCCGAGCCCTTCTTGCCGTCCGCCCCCGCCTTGCCGTCGAGTCACTAGGTGAGGACATGCATAACTCTCCTTTTTGCGCATCATGTTCGTAGATTAGGCCGGTAACCTATAGTTAGGTGTGTCTCCCGTTCGAGAGAGATACGGTTGGACATATGCATGTACTTGCATATGTATGACCGTATCTGTTTCGAATTGTCCACGCTTTTTGGACAGCCTAAGGGTGTGTAGACGGGGTTAGTTTTCATGCTCTGCTCCTTTCCGAGACAGAATTTCGGCATCGCCTCCCTGTTGTTCTCCGGATACACAATCTCCTTGTCTGGACGTGTATCGGGAGAACAGCGGGGAGGTGCTGCCGAAATTCTTTCTCGGATAGGAGCAGAGCATGGAAACTAACCCCGTCTACACATCCTCGGGTGGGATTAGGATCTATCTTTACCTATTAGAGCATGATAGACATAGTGTATATGCAAACGATTTTTATATCACATGCTCATATATTATATGTTGAAGGATGGATAATCGTGACTGGATGTACACGGGTTGGATAAGTAGTAGTGACTGGACCAATGAATTCGTAACACAAGGTCAATGATTTCCTGATCAAGGCATTTGACAAAGGACAGCGTAAAGCTCCGTGTCCCTGAAAAAAATGTGAGAACAAGAAAGACCAAGCTCAGCTTGAAATGGGTAAACACATTTGTAGATATGGGTTTATGGCAAACTATACCCGGTGGATCTGTCATGGTGAAGCCCATCGTGCGAGAGACGAGGTCATCAGGCAACGCATCGATGATTATGATGCTGAAGCCGGGTGCGGAGACATGTTGGATGACTATCATCAAGCACACTTTAATGGAGGGCCGAGCCATGATACGGAGCAGCCTCCAGAGGCAACCGCAAAGGCTTATTACCATATGTTGTCAAGTGCACAGAAGCCACTTCACGAGCACACTGACGTGTCTCAACTCGATGCCATCGGCCGCGTAATGACCCTAAAGACTAAATTTGGAATTAGTCGAGACGGCTTTGATGAGACCGTCTTTGGCAGCCTGCTTCCGAAATGCCACAATCTGCCACACAACATGTATGAGGCACAGAAGATGCTTGGGGTACTTAAGATGCCTTACGAGGCGATAGATGCTTGTCCGAAAGGATGCGTCTTGTTTCGGAAAGAACATGAAGATGCAATTAAGTGTCCGAAATGCAATGCATCTAGGTACCTGGAGGTAGATTCCGGTGATGGTAAAAAGAGACAACTCTCCATTCCAGTGAAAATCTTACGTTACCTTCCATTCATAGAGCGGATCCAACGGATTTACATGACCGAGGAAACCGCGAAACAGATGACATGGCACAAACATGGCATACGATATCGTCCTGAAAACATGGTACATCCAGCCGATGGTGATGCGTGGAAATATTTTGACACACGTCATAGTGAGAAAGCAGAAGATGCTCGAAATGTATGCGTTGCACTGGCAACAGATGGGTTCAATCCATATAGAATGACGGCTGCACCACACACTTGTTTGTCCGTGTTCGTTATCCCCCTGAATCTCCCCCCCCCCGGCGTCATCTTTCAGCGACAGTTCATATTCTTGTCATTGGTAATTCCAGGATATCCGGGGGACAACATGAGTGTGTACATGGAACCTCTTATTGATGATTTGCTTCGTGCTTGGGAGGACGGGGTGGACACATATGATCGAGCTACAAAGACAAACTTCAAAATGCGAGTGTGGTACATGTACTCCCTGCATGACCATCCGGCGTATGGGCTATTTTGCGGCTGGTGTGCCCACGGGAAGTTCCCATGCCCAGTATGTAAGGCAGCTTTCAGGTTCATCTGGTTGAAGAAGGGTGGAAAATATTCTTGTTTCGACTTACACCGACAATTCCTTCCTATGGATCATCAATTCAGACAAGACATCAAGAACTTTACAAAAGGTGTTGTGGTTGATGACCCCCCGCCGCAGATCTTGACAGGTGCCGCGGTTCGTGCGCAGTAGACACGCTCAAGGAAAAGAAAGGGGATGGTTTTGTGGGATACGATGTCTCACATTCTTGGACTCAAAAGTCAGGCTTGTGGAGGCTACCGTACATGGATGACCTTCTTCTTCCACACAACATCGATATGATGCACATGGAAAAGAATTGGGGCGAGGCACTCTGGGGGTACTACAATGGACATTCCTGATAAGACAAAGGATAATGTTAAAGCAAGAGTTGATCAAGCTAGGTTATGCGATAGACCAAAATACAACATTCCGCCTCCCAAAGATGGCAAGAAATAGAAAAAGCCGCCAGCCCCATACGTCATTCCAAGGGAACATAGGAGGGAAATACTAAAATGGTTTCAAACTTTAATGTTTCCCGATGGGTATGCCGCAAATCTAAGGAGGGGGTGAACTTAACTACTATGCGAATAAATGGGCTCAAGAGTCATGACTATCACATATGGATTGAGCGGCTTCTTCCGGTAATGACTCGAGGCTATCTCCCTGACCATGTGTGGCTAGTGCTGGTAGAGGTAAGCTACTTCTTCCGCATCCTCTGTGCTAAGGAGTTATCTCGGACACTAGTTGCACAATTGGAAGCTTCCGCTCCGGTCTTGCTTTGTAAGTTGGAGAAGATCTTTCCACCCGCATTTTTTAATCCGATGCAGCACATGATATTGCACCTCCCGACTGAGGCATGACTGGGGGGCCCTGTGCATGGCCGTTGGTGCTATGCAATTGAAAGACAACAGAAGGTTCTTCGAACCAAATGTAAAAACAAATGCAAAATTGAAGCTTCAATTGCGGAGGCGTACTGTACTGAGGAGGTGACAAACTTTACAACAAGATATTATGGTGACACTCTTCCTAGTGTGCATAATCCACCCCCCCCCCCCCCCCGTTACAATGCCGATGATAATGAGTCGAACCTTAGCCTCTTCATGGGGCAACTCGGAAGTGCAAGTGTTTCGACTCCTAAGAACTTGCAATATGAAGAATGGCGCAGAATCATGATTTATGTGTTGACCAATCTATCTGAAGTGCAACCATACATTGAGTAAGTTCTCAACAAAGTAGTTATCTATTGTTGCTAGCCTATGATCACTATATTAATCGTATCCAACTCTCTCGTTCGTACAGTGAATTTGTTAGAAAATTCTGGAAGCAACGAAGGGTGCCGACCCATCGGGAAGTTTATACCCTTCTTGATGGACATGGAAGCCCTGATTTCATTTCTTGGTTCAAGCACAAGGTACGGTCGTACTTTACATATGTTCGACAATACACATTCCTCGTACGTGCTTATAAATAAACGAAAGGTCTTGCTTGTACTTGCAGGGCCAAACTGATGGGTCTATGGATCCTGAGTTGATACAAGTTTCGCGTGGGTGTGACTCTAGGGTCATGTCATATGGCGGCTATGACGTGAACGGGTACCGCTTTCACACACATAGGCACGAGCAGAGTCGGCCCAATCGAAGAACCACAAACATCGGAGTTTGTACGAAAGGCAATGATGGCAATGACTATTATGGAAGAATTGAAGAAATATATCAACTCACGTTTCCTGGTCGCAAAAAACTTAAACCTGTCATATTCAAATGTCATTGGTTTGATCCTAATGTTAAGCGAGAGAACCTTAATATTGGACTAGTCGAGATTCGACAGTCATCCGTCTATGCAGGAGACGATGTCTATATTGTGGCTCAACAAGCCACGCAAGTGTATTATCTCTCATACCCGTGCAAAAATGACAATCTGCTGGGTTGGGACGTTGTGTATAAGGTATTGCCACATGGTAGACTACCTGTCCCAAATAATGAAGATTACAACATAGACCCAAATACATACGACGGAGAGTTCTTTCAAGAGAATGGGCTATCAGACAATTTTGTGATAGACTTAACCGAAGCGATCGAAATAGAAGATGATGATGAAAGTGGTGATGACTCGGACGCTAGAGATGAGGTAAATAATGACAGGGACATAGAACTACTTGAGAAAATACAGGCAGGGATTGATGAAGACATTTCTTCATCGGATGAACAACCTAATTATCTGGACAATATAGATAGTGATGATGAGTATAATCCAGATAATCCCGATACAGATGTCTATTTCTAATACATGTATGTTTCGATATCATATTATTTCTCTTTTGCAATATCATGTTATTTTTACTAATTTTGCAATCTTTATTTGTTTACTGACCTATTTTCTGGTTTAATTTCAGGTGATACAACAAAGATGGTGGGCGGCGGACTTGCGCGTGCGTGCGCCTCCGTGTATAGAAGAGTCAGGAGGGCAGTCGACGTACCCTTGCCTCCGAGAGGTAAAGGCTTGGGTCAAGGGAAGGGTGGCCCCAACAAGCGCGTCCCCAAGAAGGGTCAAGCGCGGGAGGTGCACTGGGAGGAGGAGGAGGAGGAGGAGCAGCAGGAGCAGGGGGACTCCGATGAGGAGTACGTGGCAGGGGAGGGGGAGGACGAGGAGGTGGCAGGGGAGGGGGAGGATGAGGAGGTGGTGGGGAAGGGGGAGGACGATGAGGTTGACGGTGAGGTGGACGAGGAGGTGTCAGGGGGAACGTCAGGGGGAAGCTCTGGTGTAACCATTTGGCGGCGAGGACCCTCGCGACTCCCGGCAAGGCCGATACCACCAGCTCTACGCCCGCTGATTAAACCCTTGGGCAGAAAGTACGTACCTTTGTGCATTGTCAATATCTTTTCATGTGGTCTTTTCGAAATCGAAATACAAACTAATATTTCATCTTTTTGACTTGTGGCAGGGGTCGGACAAAAATTGAGCGTGTTGGTCACGACCGCCACGTCAACGGCATCCTGGGCCTGTTGTGCAGGGAACACTTTCCAAGCATGGTCTGGGTCAATGAGACCACGGAGGAGCCGGCCTGGACGTGGGCGCACTACCACCTTGCCAAGGATAACAGGGATCTGACCCGAGTTGTCTATGAGAGTAAGGCGGCACGGGTGAAAGCCGAACTCTGGGTCAGTCTTTCTTGCACTACATTGTTCGGTACATCATATTTACTGCACATTTTTCAATATTGACTTGATATCATTGTCTTTGTATGCAGGATTTTTACAGGCTTCAGGATGGATATGCCGACGAGGCGGACAAGGTGATGGAGGCGGTATGCCCGAAGCTGGTGTTGGACATGCACTACGAGGCCCAAGTGCAATGCGTCATAGACCACTCCGTCAACAAGTTAGGGAGGAAGATGGGCAAAGCTGAAGCAAGAACCGTGAAGCTGACCCGAGAGGAATACTTGCAGGTGAAATTGGTTTTATTCTCCATTTGAAGACATTGTTTAATATGATATTCTTACCTGTCTTTGGCTTGATGACGTGTAGATGCCCGTGAAATGGTGTCGTAACGATGCCTATTGCTGGGAGCGCATCGTCGACAAGTGGTTCAAGGCGGAATGGATCCAGAAGCACGAGCTAGGCCGAGAGAAGCGGTTGCTGAAGCGATATCCGACCCACCATCAAAGCAACCTGAACAACGAGGAATACAGGGCACGATGGGTATGGAGCGAGCCTCATTTGTTTGTTGTAACGTTCAATTCTGCATAACTTGTAATCAACTTGCTCTTTGTTCACAGTCCAACTCACACGGAGGCGCTGCGTGCAACGAGTTCATGGGATGGGCCTTGTCGCACAAGGGCAAGGCCACGTCATCCGAGGCCACCTACAACCCCGAGGACCCGCCCGAGGATTACACCGACCCCTCCATCCACGCCCGCATCACTTCGTACACGGAGATGGGTAGGCAGATCCATGGGCCAGAGTGGGATCCGAGCCGTGCGCCGCTTGATGGAGAGGTGATCATGAGGGTTGGGCAAGGAAAGAATCATGGCCACTACTATATTGCTGATAGCATGGTAGACACGGCCACTACTCCTACTCTCGCGGCCCTCCGAGCCAGGAGCACGGGCAGTAGCCCTCCGATACTCCCACGGCCTTCTGCGACACAGGTCCAAGTGGACCGACTTCAAGTTATTTCTGAAATATTCATCGTTACTCAATTTCTACATATATATGTTTCCTTTGCATTGTGATAATGAGACACACATATGTTTTCTTTGCATTGTAATTGTAGGCCCGGATCGATGAGCAAGCGGTGGCACACCAGGCGGCCTTAGTCCAGGTTGAGCAGCGGGTGGTCACACAAGTGGCCAATCAGGTGGCCGAGCATCATCAGCTGATGGCCCAGCAATATGCTACGCAGCATCAGCTGATGGCCGAGTACATGCAGGGATGCGCGGCAGCTCTTTCGAGGGGTGTACCGATGCCTCAAATGCCTCCAATGCCCCAGATGCCCCCGTTGGTGTTCACTTCGCAG
The DNA here is from genome assembly GCA_033239725.1 of Echinochloa phyllopogon. NCBI lineage: Eukaryota > Viridiplantae > Streptophyta > Magnoliopsida > Poales > Poaceae > Echinochloa > Echinochloa phyllopogon. The sequence continues at coordinate 30,808,328 of BTCW01000008.1, read as the reverse complement.
TCGGCTACATTTCCGGAAACTCCCGTTGTGAGTCACTTGTAAACCTCGCTTCATTTCAATTCAACTCGATCTAGAGATACTAGAGATTGACATATATGACACAATAACTTAGATACAAAATACTCCTTTTTGTTTGTAGAATCAGTCCGCGACATCGAATAATGTTGAAGTGTCGCCACCGGGGTTGAACCCCCAGGAGCTGTTCCCTCCTATGATCGGCGCCCCACCGCCGCCGTTCCAGCCACCTCCTCCTCAGCGAGCTCATGTTTATGAACTTGTGGCTGTATGACGATGAACTATGGTCTCGAGGATGGATTGTGAACTCGTTGATGTACTCGTGAATGAATTGTGAACTCGTGAATGTCAAGTTTGTGGATATATATGTATTTATGGATTTAATGATGGTTATTGTGCTATATATATAATGCCTGTGATGTCTTATATGATATATATATGATATCTGTGAAATTTGATTGAAGGGGTCCTTTTAAAGCGAAAAAACAAAAAAACAAGAATTTTTTGGCATGTTTGTCGTGCGCGAAAACAAGGACGCACAACAAACATGCCATTCTTATGCACTGGAATGGCACGTTTGCCGTGCGCTTTCACTGGCGCACGGCAAATGTGCCATAGTTTGCCGTGCGCCAGGGGGCAAACGCACGGCAAACGTGCCATTCCTGTGCGCTCGAATGGCACGTTTGTCGTGCGTCTGCCTCCTGGCGCACGGCAAACAGGCAAAGGTTTGTCGTGCGCCAGGGAAGCGACGCACGACAAACAGTTAGGCTTTACCGTGCGCCAAAACCGGCGGCGCACGGCAAAGCGCCGATGTCCGCCGTGCCCTTCGCCGTCAACGGCCGCTGTCAACGGCCCCTGCGCCTGACGGCGCCGTTGTCGCCTTTATTTTGCCGTGTGCCGCCCTAACGCACGGCAAAGAATGTTTGCCGTGCGTGCGATATAAGGCGCACGGCAAAGGCGCCTTTGCCGTGCAGAGCTATGCCGTGCAGCCTTTGCCATGCACATGGGCTAAATGCGCACGGCAAAGGGGTTGCCGTGCGTATTATGGGTTTTGCCGTGCATTCCTGGCGCACGGCAAATGCCCTGTTTCCGGTAGTGCGTCACCTATGTGACGATGCCGTTCTGACTCCTATCATATTATACGAAACCGAGTTTAAATTGCTTGTTTGAGGCCCTAAACGATTTCAAATGAAAAAAAAATTAATACAAAGTTTCCTAACTTTTCGAAATCTATAACTTTCATTTTGACTGTTTCTCCATCTGAGGTCGTTTATAAAATTTGAATTTCAAATTTGAGAACATTCAAACTTAGATCTAGCTAACTAGATGACTTTAAATGACAAAGTTATCAACTAAAATGTTTCATGACTCATTGAAATCTACAACTCTTATTTTGACTATTTCTCCATCCGAGGTCGTTTGAAAAAACTTAAATTTTAAATTTTAAGTACAAACTTACTTTTCATTAGTAAAACAAATTCAAATTAAAAAGTTATAAACTACAAAGTTCTATGACTTTCGAAGATCTACAACTTTTCTATATCTCATTTCTTCATCCGATGTAGTCAGAGTAACATTGTTTCCAAATCTTATAGGTCTCTCTTATAGTTTTAGAAAACTCTACAAGAGAGATGGATTTTATGAACAATATTCATATGAATTTGTCGAATGAAGAAATGACCAAAATAAAAGTTCTACATATTTATAAGGCATACAACTTTGTAGTTCAACACGTTTTGATCTGAATTGATTTACTACTTCAAAATGTGGTTATAACGTGTACCATACACATCATCACAAACGGTTTTTGGTACAAACCGTTTGTGATGTGGGTATCACAAATGGTTTTTCCTAAAAACCGTTTGTGATGTGGGCATCACAAACGGTTTGTATTGTAAGAAAAAACATTTGTGATGGTAGACGGTTTTTAATACATACCGTTTGTGATGGTTTTGTATTAAAAACTGTTTGTGATGCCCCCACGTCACAAAAACCATTTGTGATGCCCCACATCACAAACGGTTTTGTTACAACCGTTTGTTATGAGGGGTATCACAAACCGTTTTTGAAAACCGTTTGTGGTTGGCCGTTTGTGATGTTCATTTCTGTAGTAGTGCTACAACACTCCAGGGCAAAAAACAATACGTGAATCGAATTCAATAATTTCTAAAGCTGGAGTCCCGTTGGTAGCCAAGTAAATTGAGTATATCCATTTTTTTAGAGCTCTTTTACGGTGCGCGTGCTAGTATGTAGTATAAACTATATATTAGCAGGGGTATTATGGTAACATAAAAAATTCCATACAGACAAAGTGACGAACGCCTGTGACTGAAAATAAAATAAAGTAGGAGAGACAGAAACAATGAAATGAAAAATTAAAGATATGCCATAATTACATATCTGTCATTCCAAACTAAAAGATATGTCAAAATTACAAATCTGCCATTTTGTTTTTTTCCATAGTACCGTTATACTACCTATACTACTTAGTTCATACTACCTATACTACTAAACACAATTACAGTAGTATAAAATTAATCTGGACCGTCCGATCTTTATATATTAATCCTTCGATCTTTACATACTAGTCCTTTTTAAGGCTAGTATGGCGCACCGTAAACGAACTTTTTATAGAGTTCGTGGAGTGAAATTGAAAAAAAATAGACTTTGTAGAGTCGAGCTATCTTTTTAGTGGAGCTCTCCTAAACAGAACCGTTAGCAGAGTAGTCGCGGAATTGTGAGTAGGAAAAGAAACCCTTGGTATTTTTGTGCTCCAAAAGCCTTAGTGTATTGGCCCTGAAATTTTTTTCTTCCATATTTGGCATCGTTCTTAACTCTTACTACCACTACAGCGTTTGGTGCTGTTGGCGACGCCTCCAAGTGGTCGCTATATGGGGTTTTTGGTCGCGATACATATAGATTACGACGGTTTCATTCCATTGGCAAGCGTTGCAATATGATCCGTCGCAATATGTTGCTACAACGGTTCCAAAACGGTGTCGCGATAAAAAGAACGTGTTGCGACGGTGCCTGACGATGCAATTAGGTGAAGTAGCGACGACCGGTAGCGTTGCAACACAGGTTATTGCAACGAAAGGCGTCGTCGCAATAGTGGTTATTGCGACCTGTTTGGTCTGTTGCAATGATAGAATCGTGTCGCAATACGATACCTGCTGTTGCAATTCGTATGTAGGCTATCCCAACGAAGTCGTAATCCATCGCCATATGCTTGAGCTATAATGCAACCAAACTCGGGGTCGTTGACGCATTATGCTTCAACCAAATCGCGACGCTAATTGCCGTCGCCATACACGAAGAGGGTCACGCAACAAATATGGTTCGTCGCCATACGATCCAACGAAATTGCAGCACTATGTGTCGTCGCCATACATGAAGAGATTCACGCAACCAACTATGCCTCGTCGCCATAAGATTGTACCAATTCGCAACAATAATAACCATCGTTATACACATAGATGGTGACGCTACCAACTATGGGTGGTCGCCGTATGCTTTAACAATAGCGCAACGCAAATTATCGTGGCTATACACGTTGACGGTCATGCAACCGAAGATTGGTCGTCGCCATATGCTTTAACAATAGCGCAACGCAAGTTATCGTGGCTACACACGTTGACGGTCATGCAACAGAAGATTGGACGTCGCCACATGCTTGAACAAAATCACAACGCTAAGTTCCGTCGCTATACACGTAGATGGTCACGCAACCAAAGATTGGTCGTCGCCATATGCTTTAACCAAATCACAACGCGTACTGCCGTCGCTACATGGGTAGGGTTATCCCAACGAAGCATGCGTCAATGCTATATGCCCTAGTGATAACGCATCAGATGAATTGTGGTCGCCATATGCATGTACTATATCACTACGAACTATGGTCCGTCGCTATTGGCATAGAGGAAAGCGCAACGAAATATTGGTCGCCATAGGACACACGCTGGATGCCCACCATCAACAATTTATGATTCTTTAATGCAGCAAAAATAGTCGAAACATATAGACTGATGCAACCAATGTACATTCATATCTTTCAAGACCACAATTCTTCATATAACAGAAGAAAATTCAGCACATTACAGTATGCACTCTTGTCCATCACTCACATTATAATTTAGTAACAAAGTTTTTAAAGAGCCTGGCATCGCAACAGTCTGGGTATCACTCCCACCCAGTATATTGTTGATGGTCTTCATCATTTTTGGAGCTGAGGTTTGCTTGAAGGCTTGTGCTTCTTGTTCGCCAAAGGGTTTTTGTTGGCCGATCTCGAGTCTTTTATCGGATCCAGAGCTTCTCTTTCCATGCCAGTCTGAATGTAAAGAAATTAGAGAATTATATCATCTGAACCCAATTTGTCTTGGAATGAGAAAAATATAAATGGCATTAAGAAACGACAATTCAGTTAGTACATACCTCTTGTGCTCTCTTCTTTCCCGATCGCGTCTTAGACTGACTCTGCATCGTGTTTGAAGAGATATATCTTGGAGGTCCAGCAGAAGGTGGAGCATGATTATCACGTTTGTCGCCGAATAGTGTCTTGGTAATCTTGGCACTTCCATGACTGATGGTAGGTGGCACAATTTCTTTATCTTTTGTCACGGCGGTGCTTGGTGGATGCATCTGGAATGTATAGTTTTATATTGGAACTATAACAGCTGTGATTGAAAGCATGACACCATGCATCGTGATTGGAAAGCTTGTTCGGTGTCGTTACCTGGGGTGTTGTTACATGATCCTGCACAACTGGTGTTGCAGGTTCCTCCTGCCTCGTATGTACAGCTTCATTAGAACTATTTTTGATGATTTTAGATGGAGTCCGCACATTGTGAAAGAGGGCAGGCGAGAGATAAGTGGCATAAAAATGCATTTTCTCAATCACAACCAAGTATAGTCGTTACCATGTTAATTGTGCCTTGATTCTGCACTAACGTTATTGCAGCAGTGCCGACCTCATTGACCCTAAGTTCAACTTGACCTGTACTATTGTTGGATGGAGGTGTATTCTGCTTATTTCAAATGATGGAAGGTAAGATATTATTAGCTGCATTGGCCAAGTTATGAACACAACAGTTACAATCATCTGGTTACCTCTGAACATGGCAGCAAGTGTTTGTATGGCGCGATCATCTTTGCAAATTGTTCCTGCATTTTCATTTCCATCTTTTTCTCCATTTCTTCTTTCTCGCGTGCCTTGTCAGCTTCATGGTTCTTGAGTATTTCTTCCAGCTGACGTTCTTATGCTTCGACCTTATCGAGCTTCTCCTGTAACAACCTCTCCCGATACACTCTGCTGCTTCTTTGAGTGGCCATGTAACCATAGCCACATGACACGGAGGATTTGACATGTGTTCTTTCCTTGTATGTTTCCTGGAAAATGTTATCTTCCTGTTCATCTCGCGGAGTGGAACTTGTGCCTTCATCCCCCTCCTCTTGATTTGCTAGTTCAGCTAATTTCCTGACTGTACAATCCTGTGGGCAAGAAATAATTGTAAGATAGAAAACTCCGTGCCCATGGTTTGATTCAAACTTAAACTAGTGTTATGTGCACGCAAGGTTACAATCAAATTTGTACTCACATAAATAGTCTCAGTCACCTCATCTCTCCATTTTGCATCCCTAGAGTAAGTAATCTTCCAAAGCTCCAACTGGCCGTGGCTCAGCACCAGTATGGGGATCTCGCTGTGATTGCACCAATACACGGCATCAATATATGATTTTCTTATGTAGATAGTGAGAGATGAGAATATTGTAACCAATCTTTACCTTTTCCCAACTCCACTGAGAGTAAGGTTTCGAACCCCCCGTATGATTGCTAGCCACTTTGCCGCGATTGCCTGAGTTCTGGGTGCTTGCATTCTGCAAGGAGTGAACCAGTGATCTTAAGCGATGAAAGGTTGAACTCATCTTCTATATAACTTACCCTGAATGTTGTTGTTCCAAAGTAGTGGCACAAATAGTGCCACTCCACAATGTTTAGCTCAGCAGGCTTGTGCCTCATTCTATCCTCATAACCGTCGAATGCCTTGTATGTAGCACTCAAGTCGCCTCGCCAACCTTTGTAGTGTGCGTGAGCAATCTTCAATATCTTTTCCTCTGGATTTTGAATGCCCTCAAAATCCCATGTTTCCTGGTGGGAAGGAAACTTGTTATTCATGCATGATTCAATCATAACACTGGATACGAACAAAGAAGAGGGAACGCATCTGCTATATAACATTAACAAGGTGCATGCGGTGGACAGTGACTTACCATTACAGCTTCTACGATTTCATTCTTTACTACCGGATGCACATCACTCCAATATCGGACTCCAATTAGTGGAGCCTTCGCCCTAGTATTTACAACAATATCATCAACAAAGGTACGTCTGTTTTCTCCACAGGGACCACCCAACTTTGATGAAAATTGGATTTTTCATCTTTCCGCGGCCAGATCTTGATCTCTTGGCAACTGAAGATAACCCTTTCAGGGCTCCACGACCAACTGGCTTTCCACCTACTTGCATTCACACCAGAGAAAATAACATTCACTGCTGAACAATAGCAGTTGTAGAAACCAATGAAAAATAAAGAGTGAAGTTTCTGGAGGTGTAGAGCTTCTATAACCTTTTGTCTTCCTTGGTCTCCTAGCATGCGATGCAAGTTGTGGTGGTTGCATAGTTTCTGGTGGCGGCGTCGGGCTGCTGTCATTGCTCTCATCTTGTTGGAGTACGACTACTTCTGTAGGTTTAGCTTGAGCTTTATCAAACACCCCTGAAAACACATGTACTTAGTAGGTTCACATTTTTCATCACAAATAAGCTGTAGTCGACAAGGATAAAGGACTTACTAACTCCTTTGATAGCTCTGATACTAGTTAACCATTTACCGAACGTTGTAATTGTATCCTCCCTGAACTCATCGTGAAGGTCTGCAAATTAATTAGAAACACTGGTATGAGAATAATGTGCAGTCAAGGCTACATGTTGCTAGTGTAGAACAATCAACATACGTACCACATTCGTCGTCTTGTTTTTCAAGCCAATTTTTGTATTCATCAAGATAAAAGTACTCTTCATCATCAGAGAAAGAACCATCAGCACCATTAGGCTCATGCCCCCTTTGTCGTTTCAGGGGTGTAACACTAACTGCCCCTGCATCAACAACAGTTTTTGACAGGACCAACCTTAATTTCCTCTCATTGGTTGAATCCACGTGCTGAATCATTTGCAGTATATCTTTCTTAGATTTAATTTCTATAAGACTCGCTCTACTGGTATCATCTTCATTTCTCTTCATGTAGTACATGTAGTCCCGCTGCTCAAATCCAAGCGATTCTTTAACATCTGCCAGGGCAGTAACGTCTATAACACCCTTGTCCAATTGAGAAGAGAAGTATTGTACTCCTTCCCCACGACTTTCGACTAGTACAGTCCACACCTGACCTGTAAATTCGGATTCTCTACACGTGCACATAAATATTAATACAGCAGCATGGAAAACTTGGTGTATGCATATATGTATATATACTAGTTGGAAGTATGTGAAAAATAAATATGTAGTGGTCAAATAGCACAATGCCTATTCAGTTTCACAACAACAATTACTTTATGTTAAAATTTTTAGATAGATATAGACCTGCATGAGCACATATTGAGAGTTTATGTTTGAGATCCTTTCATCTAGGGTTTTAGTGACAGATGGGTAAACTGGATGCAAAGCTCAGTAAAAGGTGGCTCTGCAGGGTTCAATCTGAAAGGGGAGGAGAGTAATCTTAAAAAGTGTTTGTTCCTTCTATTTCAGCGTTGTAAAATGATAAATGTTCATGCCTTTTAATTAACGCTGGGGCGTTTTGCCCTCGAACTCTAAAAAAACAAATGAGATTAATGGACAAACATGTGACAAAACATCATGGGCTTAATCAAATTTTCTCTGGTGCCTAACTGAGTGACTTGTATAAGATGCGCCAATATATAGAAGAACGACACGACAACGATTCATTGACAAGTGAGAACCCTATTAGATGGGATTAGAGGTATATCTAATCGATTGCATGGAGGGAACAATGTAACTACTGCACACAATTTTATCATGAAAGCCAGGAAACTCATCAAGAAGATGTAGAGCGAAGCGGCCGATACGCACCTGACATTATGAAGAAGGTCAACTTCGAGGTCGATGACATCAATCCCATTTTGTTGTAGCACGGGTTCTCCATTGCTGGCCATGGATGGCCTTGAGGTGTGCTAGGGCAGAGATCGAGGAACCGTCCTCCCCCTCCGGCCTCCACGTTCCCCTCGTCGTCGCCTTCCTGAGAAGACCAGATTCAGTAACTATGGTCGCCGCCGCCGCGCGAGGTTTAGGGGGACGTGGGATGAGGACGCCTTATTTAAACTGGTGGTAATGGCGGGATGTGAAAATTTTTTTGGCTGAAAACGTTCTGAGGCGATATTTAACTTGGGTGTTAATCTGGCGCGCTGGGAAAAAAATTTTTGGCAAAAAATAGTGCTGAGTTTTCCCTCCTGCCGCATGCAGTGGGTCCCACATGCTCAATTCTGGATATTGAAACTATGGAATTTGTACTACAATATTTATTCATTCACATGGTATAAGAAGCTATGCCATAGACTTGTCAAATTTGTACTACATATTATTACAACTTTTGAATTTGACAAAATGACCTAAATAAATATTTTAGACCTTGAAGAGTTATGAAACTTTGTTATTCAACATTTTTCCATTTCACCTCATTGAGTGTAACAAAATCTTGGTTGTATTTGTCCATTTTTGAATGTGAAAACCTTTCTGGATATAAGAATGACATGTGGGTCCGGCTGTCAAATTTCCGTTAAAGACTGACATGGGGTGAACCAGTACTTCAGTAGCAGAGTACTTGACTACATCACCACTGCATACATACTGAATTCCATTGTTCTTAATCTACCACATACCAAACATGAATTCCATTACATTAAAACACCAAAAGAAACCGTAGGCAACCAACAGACAGCTGCCCATGACACAACTTCTTAGGGAACCTCCTCAGTCGTAAATTTCATCATCGAAACCGTATTCATTTTGCTGCAGCTTCCATTTGATAGCTCTGCGAAGCTTTTCCGCCATTTGTCGTACCTGACATTTTAGGATGGGGTTAGTTACCAAAATGGAAAAAGCTAAAGTCCAAAAAGCCTCACATAATTTTAGCTTCCTATCTGAATGCCAAATAACAGAATCAAGATCGAAAGGAATACAGTGATGTTACACTTGAAGTTTAGGAACATCACCTCCCTATCAGACGGAACTGGATCACGGGTAACCTCGTCGTCACTGTCACCAGTTATCACCAACCTACAGAATATCTTCTCGAACTCAACTGAGAACTTGTCTTTGGGGCCCTTAATTCCAAAAGAAAAACAGAGATCACAATAATGACCAAAATTTGTAACTAACATATCCAAAATAGTGCCTGGATCATTGTATTATAGGAGGAGAATTGATCCAATTACAAAAACCCCACTAGAACTAGCACAGTATCAAAAGAAAACCCCAATCCCTGCTGCAAACTTACCACATCTGCAAATGGTTTATCCAATTTTGGACTGTTTGGATCGTCGGCCCACATGTCATACAACACCACAAAGGGTTTTTTCTTTTGCAATGGTGCCTATCATGACATCATTTCACTGAATCAAGTAATTAAGTATGTGGTAACTAATCTGAATCAGTAAATATACCCACCAAATGTGAGTATTTATCTAGCATCAGAGAATATAGCAAAAGTAATTCTTGGTCCACCATAAGTGAATCTAGCAACATTGATTCTTGGTATACCATCAGTAAATATACCTACCAAAAGTGAGTTTGTATCTAGCATCAGAGAATCTAGCAAAAGTGATGCTTGGTCTATCATAAGTGAATCTAGCAAAATTGATTCTTGGTCTACCATCAGTGAACCTAGCAGAAGTGAATCTAGCGAAAGTGATTCTTTATCTAGAATGCATTCAATCTTAATGTCATAATTCCCCTATCGAGCATCCTGGCAGGGAAGCATTCGTACGAAAAAATGCAAACTGTTCCAATCTTACCACATCTGCTCCTGCATCCTTCTCTTTCCCCCTGCTTGGGCTTGGGGTTGCAGACGGCAACGAGGTGGTTGCGGTACCGTGGCTTGCCGATGGCCCTGCCGTGGACGAGGGGAGGCGGATTGGAGAAGGACGCGACGCCGCCGGTGAGCGTGGGGACGGAGGCACCGAGGTCGCTGGAGACAGCTCGTCGCGTGCTTGCCTCCGGGAGATGTGGTCGCTCCGTTTGCGCCTAGCCATCGTCCGCTTGCGCCCAGCCATCGTCGTTGCCCCGATCCGTACGCAAGCTGCGGCAAGGGATCTAGATGTAGGCGGCTTAGGGTTTTGTTGGGGTTTCTTCGATGTTCTGCAGCTGGGGGAGGAACAGGGCAGGACCAAAGCAGGGAGGCCGCAGATTTTTGTTTCGGCAGAATATCCAATTTCGTCCTCGAAGTACCGACCAAAGCACAATTTCGTCCCTGAACGAGCCATATGAGGAAGTTTATTCTGAATCTTTTCCTCCACACTTTTCTTCAATTTATTTCAATTCTTTCTAAACACAAAAAAGAGCCAGCTAGATCATGAATTCCTGCTAGATCGACCAAATACCAAATTGATCACAACATAAATCAACCAGCAAAGATAGAATATCGATTGATTGAAGGTTGCATATACTTCCTCAATCCGTTCTTGAATATATGACTAAATAGGTTGTCCTAAATGACATATATTTTATAACTGAGGTGGTATATTCTTTTAGTCTACTAACAACCATCAGACATAGATCCTACATAATAAGAAGTTTATTCAATTTTGTACTATATGATATTACCACTTTGGAATTTGACAAAACGACCCAAATAAATAATGTAGACCTTGAAGAGTTATGAAACTTTGTTATTCAACATTTTTCCATTTGACCTCATTGAGTGAAACAAAATCTTGGTTGTATTTGTCCATTTTTTTAATGTGAAAACCTTTCTGGATATAAGAATGGCATGTGGGTCCGGCTGTCAAATTTCCGTTAAAGACTGACATGTGGTGAACCAGTACTATTTTTTGTCGCCAAAATCCGTTCCATAGATCATGATGATGTTAAAATTGTGCCTTGGCCTTTATCGACGCCTTGGCCAGCAGCAGCCTCGCCCTGGCCGCTTCTCGCCACATACAGCCTCAACCAGCCAACTGCGGCCACCCTCTGGCCGGCCGTAGCCTTGCCCAGCCACAAGGAACCTGGCCGCGGCCACGTACTGCCTGGCCATAGCCGGCCAGACCTGGCCATGCTTGGCCTCAGCTAGCCAACTTTGGCCGCAAGCCTTCCAATGGCCTCTAGAACATCCCGATCATCCAGAGAGTTCAATAGACAGTAATTCAATAACATACACCACAGAAATTAAGTAAGAGAGTAATAGGCATCACACAAATTAGGTTACCAACTAAGAATGGGCATCCATGGCATACAAAATAAGTGTACTGAGTACACATAATGGCTTCCCGAGCCACAAGGACACCACGCTAATTCAGGAAAGGATTCTCCGACACTAGTTTTTAGACACAATAATAGAAGTTCTTCTAACCACATAGGCTTCATAAGCCACACCGACACAACTTCGACTTTATTTGCTCCACCTCTTGTAGTTCCACCTGAGGGCATGTCGAAGCTTCTCCGCAAGCTCCCTGATCTGTCATTCATTTCACAAAAAGGGGTTAACAAAGAACGTATCTTTACAAATCTGTCACTAACATAAAGTAATTAAGTGAAGGCCCATCACCTCATATGCTCTAAGAAACTGTTCGTCTTCGTCATCGCTCTCCTCAGTGTATGAGAATGTAACAGTCACCCTGTCGAAATCGTAGAATACTTCGGGCTTGTCCTTCAATAACATGTGCCTCAATAATTAATTTATCACATAAACTTGGTATATGAATCAACATATGCCAACTTAGTAACTGTACAGAACCTATCATGCATTCAATCAAATGTACAGAACCTATCATGTATTCAATCAATGTACCCAATGTATGTCTTTTTGATTCAAACACTTTGAATATAGAAAATCCGTAACCTATGCAGAAAATCCATTAATATTTTTGCCGAATATACAACTAACATATGCAACAAAATATTGATATGGGCAAAGCAGTAATAATGCTAGACTAAATGAGTTGAAAATTAACCTACCAATTTATATTGATTGTTGAATTAAAGTAGTAACCTATGTGACAACATAACTATATGGTAGACTAAACCGTTAATAACAACCCAGCCCTTTCCATTCAAACCGAACGCATCTACAAGATCATTCTACCTCATTTCTGTGTATTATTTTATTCGTTGCGGCGACATGAGCTTTGAATCCCGGTGGCAGCTCCGGGACCTCCTCGTCGCCCTGCGCCTCCTCACTGCCCTGCACCTCCTCTTTGATCTGGATATCACCAGCGGCAGCCATGGATTTGGAGGTCAAGGCCCGGGTGCGGCGGCGCGGACCGATGGCGGGCCGAGCGGCCGGCGACGATGTCGAGGTGGGGCGGCGCCGGGGGATGGTGGCACCTGCCGGCGTTGGGGTGGAGGTGGGGCGGCGCCGAGCGATTGTGGCACCTGCCCGCGAAAAGGTCGAGATTCGGCGCCGCGAGGCCATGCCGGCATATGCCGGCGACGATGACGAGGTCTGGCGCCGCGGGGTCGCGGACGGCGGAGTACGCATGAAGCGTCCATTGTCGTCGCGCAGCTACATATGGGACGGGTGCCAGGCGCGCTTGCGACCGGCCATCGCGAGGGAATGGGAGAGCGGAGAGGGATTCGGCATCAGGCGGCGGCGTCGAAGGATTGGTGCGAAATGAACAGTTGCTTCGTGGGGGGAGAGCACACGGTGATTACGGGATTCTAGAGTCAGACACGGTGGGTGCGGGTAGTTAACGCTGGCACCGTGGGTGGGGGTTCCGAAGAGTCAAAAACCCCATTGATTGATCGGTCATTTGGGGGAGGAGGCAAAAGGGAAAGAGGATCAGAAGGCAGTTTCTCTTCGTTCGCAAATCTACTTACACTGCTGGCAATTACGCCCCACCTGTCGACACCTGGGCCCGGGTCAAATGTTCATCCAAATTTTTCTCTCGATTTATTGCCTACTGCCATAACATTTTACAAGAGGCATTCAAGCTTTGTGATGGCTAGAGAACTTTATTGTAATGTGTGATTTTGTGTGTAATGTCTATTTGTAAAGCACTAAGTGACTGAATGCTAGTGTGTGATGAATGATTAGTTTATGACTTTGTCGATGATCTGTGTAGTGATTTTTGATGTTGATGATTAGGATGATGAAGATGACACGTACATTGATGATGGTGTTGTTGCACCAGTTGAGGCACAAGGCCTAGATGATGACTTTTTTATTTGATTCTTACATGGTTTACTCATGGGTCCCACAACCTGTATTTACAAATGTTTATGCAACAGCCCAAATTTGTTGCAATTGATCATAAATGGGTGAAATAAGACTTCATGCACCCCTTGGCCTACCCCAGCCGTACCCTAGCCACCTCTAGCCACCTACGGCCTCTACCAGCCAACTGCGGCCACCCTCTAGCCGGCCATAGCCTCGGCCAGCCACAAGAAACCTGGCCGCGGCTGGCCGCGGCCAGGTACTGCCTGGCCATAGCCGGCCAAAGCTGGCCATCCTTGGCCAAAGCTGGCCAACCTTGGCTACAAGCCTAGCAATAGCCTCTAGACCATCTCGATCATCCAGAACATTCAATAGACAGTACCACAATAACATTTACCACACAAATTACGTAACAGAACAAAATTTATCACACAAATAACATAAAATTTGCTGAATGTCATTGAAATAAAATCCGTAAGTGCCGACAAAGTAAATTGTTCGCAAACCCAAGTGCTTCATTTACCAACAGCATTATCTTACATAGCCATACTTGAGACAATAGAAGTAGACATGGCATTCGTAACGAAGCCAAGATTCATCACTATAGAAATACATGCAACACCCCCTCCGACTGGGCTCCCTACCGCAATGTGCTGGGCATTCGCAATGTTGAATGTCGCCTCGCAGCACCACCGTTGGCAGCGTCGGCCGGCGGAGGCCTAGGCGGAGGGCAACACTCCGCATTTGCCAAGCCAGATTAACACCACGACTCCGCCAATGTAGGGATTGCAAGTTGTTGATCAAAGACGGACGCCACTGCCCTTGATCCTCGCCCTCAACCTATTTCATGTACGCAATCGCAGTGGCATCGGCATCGTCCCCAATGTTGGCCCTGTAGAGGAAGACGACGGCCACATAGGCCGCCCCTCTGTGCCCGGCCTGGGCAGCGCGGCGGAGCTGGTCGAGGGGAGGCTGGGGGCTGCGGTTCCTTCCGAAGATGTCGTCCATCTCGGTGAGGAAGCATGCCACCGGGTTGCCGCATTTGGCAAGGCTACGAATGAAGATGTCGTAGCGGTAGGGGTCGTTGTCCTGCATCTGCTGGACTGGTACCCGATGAAGTGCCAGGCACTTGCCGACGTCTGTATCGCGGCAAGGCCTGAGCATGGTCGTGCAGGTGGCCCGTAGGCTCCGAAGGTCCTCCATAGGCCTGGCCGATGTCGCCCCTACTCGGCCAACGATCATTGCCAGCAACTCCTCCGGGAGTTCCACCAGTGACCGCGGGTGCTCCCTCGATGCCATGAGTGCAGGCGTGGAAGGGCCGTTGTCACGCGGCGCGGAGTGCGAGATCGACGAGCGTAGAGAGGGCGCGATGGCGAGGATCGCTGAGGGGGCGCGGCGGATGAGGCAGAGCGGCGGGGGCGCAACGGAATAAATTACCGATCTACTGTTTCCATCCTAAAGAACCACGCGTGTAGCAACCGGCGGCCTTCCAGTTTCCAACAACCGGCGTCCTTTCAGTTTCCATTAACCGGCGGCCTTTCAGTTTCCATTAATCGGCGGCCTTTTAGTTTCCATTAACGCGGTGGATGCGGGTCAATGGTACACGCCGCGCACGTGGGGCCCACAACTGCTTCAAGCGGCTCCAGATGGGTGACTGACCTGTGGGTCATACATGTCGGCACATGTTTGTTGGGCGATTCATTTTCTGTTCCTCGTGACTTTTTTTATTATTTGTTGTTCTCCTCATCTTCATTCACTAGTACATCTAAGTCATTGACTTTGGAAAGGTGGATACCATGTCGTTGTTAGAGTAGCACTGTGAAGTAAAATATTAAAATAAAATTATGTTACATCCACTTGATTTTATCTAAAATCTTATTCCTACGTGAAAATGTTGAAATTACTCAAATTTTGTATTAAAAAACTAGTTGAACCAAGATTTTGATACCCAAAATAATTTCATCTCAAAAAATAAAGAGTGACATATTATTTTATATGACATTGTTTGGTCAGTTCCAATTTTCAAATTTTTAATATGCATACTTTGTACAACATTTAGTGATGGCTAGAGGAAGAAGAAGGATGAATGGCTCGAGAACTTAATATGTGATATTCTGTATTGGTGAGATGCTAAACTGCTGAACCTAAGGATCTGGGTTCGAAGCCTAGGTCCTCTTTTTTTGGGTATTTATTTTATTATTTTATTTTATTGCACCACTGTGATGTAACATATGAAAATAAAATTATCTTACTAATGT
This sequence comes from Echinochloa phyllopogon, assembly GCA_033239725.1. Classification (NCBI taxonomy): domain Eukaryota; kingdom Viridiplantae; phylum Streptophyta; class Magnoliopsida; order Poales; family Poaceae; genus Echinochloa; species Echinochloa phyllopogon. Next base: position 30,792,618 of record BTCW01000008.1, on the reverse strand, counting down.
TACATTGTTGAAATTATTCAAATTTTGTATTAAAAAAACTAGTTGAAGCAAGTTTTTGATTTTCAAAATGATTTCATTTGAAAAAATCTCGTGCTTCATTTTTCAAACATTTGAGGAAATGTCAAGCTATCTCATGGAAAGCATTGATTTATGATTTATCTCGAGTTTTTTTGTCTACTGCCATAACATTTTGATGCCAAAGAGTTCTTTTAGGACATATGACGAAGAGGCATTCAAGCTTTGTGATGGCTAGAGGACGAAGAAGAAGAAGGACGAATGTCTAGAGAACTCTGTTGTAATGTGGGATATTGTGTCTAATGTCTATCTGTAAAGCACTAAGTGACATCAATATCCACAATATTTGACAATGTGGTAGTACACATGTTAATTGATCTTACATATACACTCACGTGGCATGTTGGGATTGGACTAATCCACTGTTTATACATAATGTACACAAAAAATTTGTATGCAATCACAACCTAATGCGCAGTGTATTGGCGAGGTGCTTAACTACTGAACCAAAGGATCTGGGTTCGAATCCTAGGTCCTCTATTTTTGGATATTTCATTTATTCTTTTATTTTGTTGCACCACTGTGATGTAAATGACTCATATGCATATGTGGACCCATGAGTAGGTGACACAACCATTCAGCCGGGATATATTATATATAGCCACAAAGAGTATCACAATAGTGCCATTGCAACTGCACTAAACACTACATTAGTTTTCCATCAGGCACAAGCAAAAGGCCTCCATTACATTGTGACCAAAAGCAAGCACACAAAAGCCCTCCATTACATTGTCACCAAAAGCAAGCGGAGGCATCCAACGCGTTACAGTTCTGGTAGTATTTACATTAACAAACTAACATCAACCTAACCATCAACCTAACTACGAGAAGACTTCATCCTCCATCGTGTACCAGTGACCCGCTTGCACCTTCTTCTTCACGAGAAGGCGCACCTCCTCCACCTTGCTTCGAATCTGGCAAAAATTCAATGGAAAAATAGAACTAAGATGTCAAGGGTTTACGCAATGTTTGAAATAACCCCTATGATTAATTGAAGGGCATGAACTTCACCTCCTTTGCAGACACTAGAGGAACATCGTCTTCATCATCGCTACCCGCATTTACCTCCATAGTGCAGGTGATCTTTTTGCAGCATAATTGAAAAGCCTTTCGACGTTTTCCCTTGAATCCAAGCAAAACAGGGCCACAATTTTTACAAAAACACATGAACAAGTTGTGAACCTATTTTGAAGTAAACAAGCAGTTGCCCTCACCTGATGAACCACAGGCTTCGCTGGACACTCTGGCAAGTCGTTTAGGGAGTTTAGGGAGTGGCCTCACAATCCATAAATATGTGCAGTGGGTTGCCCTATCATAACATCACAAAGATCTCAAATGGCAAACTTGCAAAGTTTGACAGATTGCAAAGTTGCAGTTATACATAATTTCATAGTTCATATATTTCCTATGTTTTGTTGCTGCATTCCTCCAGAGTTCCAATCAGTGCTGCGAAATCTAATTACAATCTATCATTTAATAAATAAACCTCCAAAAAAACCCCAAATACAACATTCAATCAGTGCTACTTTCATTTATTCAACACATCGCATATAACAAATACCTCACTGCAGCCATATAAAGAAAACCCCAATCAGTGCTCCCTCAACTAAACTTTAATCGAAAAAACCCCCAGGTAGCAAGCATCAAGAACTTCAATCTACAAATCTAAAAATCTGGAGATGCTGCTGCTGGCACTTCTTACGATCCAATATCAGAATTGAGAATCCTGGTACTGGGGTAAGGAGTGTTTCAGTGGTTTTCCGTATGGCTTAGTAAAATATAGAAATATTCTGCAAGCGCACAGAATCACCGCTGTAGCACTTCACCTAGGAGTATCCCGAGGTATCATAATTTATATTTCCGCAGGGAAGCTTTGGCAAGACTACTAGTGAACAGATATTCGAGACTATCAGAGAAGGGTACATGACTAAACAAGACAGGGGATAATGGTATTGGATAGGAGTGGATATACCGGACACACAGCTCAAGGGATACTCATGTAAGGGAGAGAAGAGATAGATAGCTGGGAGGACAACGAGAAGAGATAGAGGACTCCTGGATACTTTATCTACCTATGTCATTCTAGCCTAGAGATACAGCTGCTACAGAGTCAGCACTAGGAGATCTGGGATAACTCTATTGTCTTATCTTCGGGACAAGGGAACCGGTGGACACACAGAAAGGGATGAGAAGGGGTGCCACTATTTCCCGGGCTGGGGGGTCCTATGGACCGGAACTAACGTGATGGGCTACGAAGAACGAAAGGGCTGTCACCACCTCACGGCTACCACCTCCGTTGCGACGGGAATACTCTAAGGCCACTGGCTAGGCTAGGAACCACTCCTACACTAGTCAACAACTACTTACTCCGCTAGCAAGAGCAAGCAACCTTGTCAATACTCTTGGTGACAATTCACCTCCAGTATTAAACAAGATCGAAGAACCAGCCAAGACAAAGACTTAAACAAGACTACAAGCACTAGAACTATAACTGACTATAGTCTAAACAAGATATATTTGCAACTAGAATAAAGTAGAAGCAAGATATAAATGACACAGGCAAGAAGATAAAGAGAACTATATTGATAACTGAAAGTCTTACAAAAGGTAAAGGTAAAAGATACAAGAGCTATTACCAGAGCTTCTGAAGACGACTCCGGAACCTCTGAGGCAAAGCTTGACGCAACTCTAACTCCCAACTAAATTATCCTAACTCTACTAGAACAAGTGGAATGAGAGCTCCTTGGCTTGGTGTGTGTTTACAAGTGAGTGATACTCCTCTATTTATAGCTTGCAATGACGGTTGATCTTGGGTAACTGCCAAGGCAGCTGGGGGGGCAGAGGCGGTTCGGCCGAATTCCTCGGTTCGGCCGAACTCCCTGGTTCGCCCGAACCAGAGGATCCACCACCTCTGCCTCCAAGGGCCAGGATTGAGCCCTGGGGTCGGTTTGGCAGCTGGGGGCGGTTCGGCCGAACCCTCCAGTTCGCCCGAACTGGGCCGGAGGCCCAGGCCCGCCCCCCTCCACCGCGTCTGCTCTGTGGACTCCCTGGGCCGGCCTCTGGTGGCGTACTTCATTCTGTGTGGGCCCAGGTTGATGTGGCGGTGCTCCGGGATGAGTTGGCGATCGTCCAGTTGGCGTGTGATGTGTTCGCTTGGTCATCGGTGATGTGGACGACTCCCGGCGGCCTGTACGGCTAAGGGGGGGTAACCGGCCGAACGGAGTCGTTCGGCCGATTTGGTCATTTCCGGCCCCAATAGCGCGTATTTGTCGTAGTTGTACCTGCACAAGTGACACTCACCAAAACTCGTGGAACTTTATTAGAAATAAAACCTAAGTACATGGAATGTTGCATAAAACCTCATTTATTCCCGAGTATTGGCGGTCGGATTTGGGTTGTAACGACCGCCAACACATATGAAAATGAAACTATTTCATCTGAAAAAATAACAAATCACTACTGATTTTATATGACTTTGTTTGGTCAGTTCTAATTTTAAATTATGTTATAATTTATTAAGTCTTATTATTGCACCCATTTATGGTCAATGGCCACTATGTGTTATTACCACTTTGGAATTTGACAAAACGACGTAAATAAAGATTGAAGATCTTGATGAGTTATGACACTTTCATATTCATCACTTTTCCATTTGACCTCATTTAGTGTAACAAAATCTTGGTTGTATTTGTCATTTTTTGAATGTGAACCTTTCTGCAGATAAGAATGACATGTTCGGTCACCCAGAGTCACCCAAATATTCTCTCTCCAGACTTCACTATTCACCTATCACATCAAATCTCTCTCCTCATGCGTGGAACACTAAATCTCTCTCCTCGCCCGATGTTTCTGTACTGATTTGTGGGCCAAAAAGTGGCTGGGTCCACGCGACATTGACTTCTGTGGAACAGCTGTCACCCCTTCATTCTCGCAGTCTACCCATATATAGGAACCGCTGCCCTTCTCGCCGCCCCTTCATTCTCGCCATCCCACTCCGATCAGTTTGCATTTGCACACTACCCCACCACGTTCCAATCTAGCTAGCGCAGGCCACCAGAGCGTAGATGAACTCGTCGTCTACGGCGGAGTCCAGGGTTTCGCGGCGCCGTCGTGCAGCGAATCCCGCATTGGCGGGGTCATCGAGGCGCCGCCCGGAGACTGAGGCGGCGACGGTACAGAGGGGACCCGCGGCATCGGCGTTAGCGAGGGGCCTCGCAGCGTCGGCCCCAGCCTCGGCGGAGGGCCCGTATCCCGTCCCCGATGTTCCGCTGGGAGTCAAGGATGCAGACTCCGGCCGACGGGTGCTGAAGCGGAAGTCCGGTGAGGGTTTTCAGCACCCCATCGTCAAGAAGGCCAAAACGGTGGATGCCTTGGCTAGCGAGTCGTCGTCGGAGGAGGAGTACTCGCGACGTTTTCCGGATTTTGACTGGGGACGCCCGGCAAGATTTGTTCCTCCTACCAAATTAATTTGCCCCCTATGCAATTGCAATACGTAATATTAATACTATTGATTATTCAGACGGTTTAAGTGATTGTTTTCTTGGTGTGAGAGGTTGTTCCTGAGTTGTAATTAATTCTATGAGTAATCATAGTATTAATTATGCATACCATTTTATGCATTCATGGTACCTAGTATGCAAATGTGAACACAATTATGCAGAACATAGTTATGAAGAGAAATGACAAAAACGTTATGAACCATCTTAGGCATTCAGTGCTACCTTGTCATCATGATATGTTATACTACAACAGATTAATCTTATCATATCTAACAAATTTACTAGCAAATACACCCAGCCTGTTGTCCCGTTGTCCTGTATTTTTGGATGTCCTTGCATTCTATGAAATTGCACTCTAATATTATGTAGCATTAACAATTTTGTACATTAAAACAGTGTACAAATATGTTGTTCTGTAACACCCTAGTTTTAATATTTATAGGTTTTTAAAAGTTTTGTAAAATTTATTAGAAGGAATTAGGAAGTGTACACCATTTGGTAGCAAAATATTTGAAAAGAAATATTATTTTCTAAATGAAATCCAACATACATGGTTGCTTGCATTCATTCCGTTGCATAATCTTTTTGTTTGAAAAGTATTTTGGTTTGCTAAATTTCGATTAGGCATATCTCTGGGAATATTAAAAAACTAGAACTCATTTGGGTCAAAACACATATGATTTTTTTCTGTCCAAACCACTACCTAACATCTCCTTTTGTTTCTACAGAGCCAGCAAAAAAATCGCTCGACTCGCTCAAGAGACCACCAGTAGCCCATGCAACACCTCTCCTCCTTTTCTGACTTACAACAGGTCCCTCCCGTCACCTCCTCCTCCCCCCTTTATTTCTTTCTCCCGCGCCCAAACAGCAGCATGTCCCAAATCCCCGTGGCACAGAGAGCTGCAGCGCCCCTTCCACTCCCTGTATCTAGAAGAGCTCGTGGCACCTTTCTCATTCCCTTCCCCTCCCCTCCGTTCTCCATGCATTTAAGTACGAGAAAATGACACTGATTGCCATTCACTAGGTCTTTACGGCCATAAAACTGCCTCTCTAATTCCTCTCTCCCTCGTGCTCCCGTTCTTCTACACAATGCACGAGTCTAATACACTGCCAACCCATTTGCATACCCACGCCGTCACCACACCTCTCTCTGCTTCTTTCGGCTGGCGATTTGGCTGTCTTCGACCACCCGGTGAGCAGCTCCTTTGAGCCAATTCACTGTCTCCATGTCTCTTCTCAGTGTCCCTCTATTTTCGTTGCCTTCACAGGGTCACAACAAGGCCATCGCCACGACCGGCGACGCGAACCTGAGATCGCGACCTCACCTGCACCATGCGCCCATGAGCAGCTCCGCCCCTCTCTGTCAAGCACCAATTTCGATGTCTCCCCGCCAAAATTGATCCCATGGGTGAGCTCGTCATGTCATCCTTTCTTCGTTCTGCGGATTCGTGTTGAATTCCATGCTTCGTGGTGCTGTCGCCATGCCGCTCCGGCAAACCGCCGCCGCACGGCAAAGCACCGCCCCCCTATTCTGTTCGTGACGAGAACATCTGCAAGACCATAGGCACATGCTGGGCCATGTACACACGTGGCCCAAAATACAAGGAAAATACTCTTCGTTGTATTAAATCATATGTCCATCCCATTTGCAAATCATTGGCCCAGATCAATTCTACGTAATCTAATTTCGTATTCTTGCTATCTAGCGACTAGAAACTCCTGAAATAAACCCACTAATTCACGTGCCTTTTGATAGTTGCTTGGTACCCCTTGCCGTCTACACAAAAATTACAAATTATTCCTTGATGACATCAGCATAAGAAAGGCACCGGAAAAATTCACCAAAAATCCCACCAGATATATCCTGTCATTTGTATAAATGGTGCTGTCATCAGATATCACCTTGCTGACATCATAATTCCACTTTTCTAGTAATTTAATATTTCCCGAAATAGCAGTTTTACAGTTTAGACCTCGATAGTAAAACGATGGTATCTTTTTGCTCGTAACTCTCATTCATGCGATTCCCGCGGTCACACGTTCATAGCGACGATCTCTGTATTTTAAAATGCTTTTCAACCTGTTTATATCATGTTTGGTGTACTGTTTTTATTTATTTGTGTGTATGCTTGTTTCGGTAGTTGTCAAGTTTGTGCGTGGAGATTCATGATCTTACAAGCTGATGGATTCGTTCGAGCAGTAGCAGCAGGGTGGTAAAGAGAGGCAAGTGTCCTTGAACATCTTGCTATTTTGTGCCTTTACTTTTGTAACACAATATCACCTTTTATTTATGCTTTTCATGCATTTTAGATGTCAATTTGATGGGAATCCTAATAGGTTGTTTACTAGAATTTCTTGATCATCCTTGTAGCCCTTATAGGTAACCTATTACGGGTAGTTTGTGCTTAGCTTTGCTGAAACATGGGTTGGTTGGTTATAATTAATTTTGCCTAATAATATATGCAACATGTGGGTTGGTAATTGTTTTTAGCAACATGGAACCTTAGGTGACTTGTGGCAAGTGTTGGATATGTTGATGTTGGATTTTGAAATGTGGACAAAAGGTTTCATTGAGATATGTTGTCTTGCCAAGTCAGTTGTTTAAGGATTGATCTATGGAGCGACCACCGAGGAATACAGTGCAACCATGAGACCTAATGGGCTCTGGGCTTGGCCAATTAATTAGGGGAAACCGATGATTGGTGTGGCGAGACGGCGCTGATGAAATACTCGGCAAGGAGTGTGCCAACACGCACTGGTGGATCCTTTGTAAAGGCCTCGTAGTGTACCCAGCCAACACACCTCAGAAGTGTGTAAAGGGAGTAATTAACCCTGGTGTGACGGGTAACATGACTTGTGGTGAAAGTGTACGACCTCTGCAGAGTGTAAAACTGTTATAACAGCCGTGCTCACGGTCAAGAGCGGCCTGGACCCTCACATCGTTAGACTGGTTGGGTGGATCACAAAAGTGGATTCTGTGGTTTGGGAGATTTATGGATGCAAGTTGTTTAACCTTAAGTTGGGTGTGGTTTGGGAAGCTTATAACAATAATATCTCTAGGTGCTTAATTAAAATATGACCAACTAAAATATGAGCTTTGTAGTCCACTAAATAAAGCCTCCTTGTTAAGGCCTTGCATGTCATATTCTTCCCTCCACTTGCGGAGTACACGCCTCCAGGTGTACTCGCCGTTTTCCCTTTGAACCCCTGTTGTGTCTACATCGCTGCTGCTCAGATAGAAGTAAAAAGGATCTACACGATAAAGATGGAGTTCTAGGCTGGCGTGCCCCCGGTCGACTGCCTGTGGAAGATGGAGTCCTTCGCTGCGATAGTTTAAATGTGTAATCTTTTGTTTAAGACCCTCTGGTTATTTTGTAATCTATTACACGCTTGTAATGATATATGTTGTGATATTCACTGATGAAGTCGCCATATGCATGAAATCTTGATCCTGGGCATGCATATGGTACGCGTTCGGTTTGTTCTTAAAACCGGGCGTGACATGTTCCTTCTTAATATCAGGCTTGTTTAAAATAATAAATCGTAGATTCAAATCAATTCATCCAGCGCACTTGAAAACCTTTCAGTAGTTTAACTAAGGCTTGTCTTTGATGTAGTTTAACTAAGGCATGTTGTTCTGTGTTTTTTTGGAAAAGCATATCATGCAAATGTCAACTGACAACTAATGTCAATATGAATTCCATATACAATTATTGCAAATTGTAGTATTAATTAATGTCTCCATTTCTTCATTCAAAAGAAAGGGGACAAGGCGGTGACGTACGAGCTCAACTTCCCGCGAGTCAGGATCTTCGCGGACTACACTGCTGACAGCGATGATGAGCACTGCGGGCCCATCAACCGTAGGGCCCCTCCAAACGCCGAGGTATTACCTGAATTCCCTATGTTCTATTTGTTCCATGTGCAAATTTTGATGTACATGTCTCTATAATGCATTTTAAAAAAATGTCAGATCGAGCGTTTGGTGGAGGAGCTACGCGTGGCGATCAAGCGCTGGGTTTATTACTTCCCCTAGGATTGCAGCCACCGGGAAGCAGTAGCTAGTTGATGCTTTTGTTTTATCACCTAGGAATCATGTCTTTTGTGTACTGACCTACTCCCTCCATGAATTACCAAAGGAGGTCGAGATGAACAAGTAGGTACTTATGAACAATTAGGTTTGATGAATGGGCCTTTTGTGTATTGATGAACAAGCTTGTGAAGTGGCATTACTGGAAATATATATGGACCCTGGTGAATGCTTCTGTAATGACCCTTGATGAAAGGGGATTTCGTTACAATATTTATCTTTTAACTATTGGTCGATGGTGAGTGCTTGTGATCTCGAGTGTCATAATTATATCATTATTGCTGTCAATTCTATTTGAGTTAAAATGGAGCTATACCGGTATGCAGTTCAGTGGTTGTGCTCTTGTTTGTTTTAAGCACAAATCAGCAAGTCAATTAGACATCTGTTTGATCATGTACCTGTATCTTTTTTGTGTTTAAAAAGTCGGAGCACAATCAACAAAAGTGATGGAACCACTGTGATGTAACATTTTAAAATAAAATTATCTAACAACCACTAAATTACATCTAAAAACTTATTCCTATGTGAAAAATGATGTAATTAATCAAAATTTGTATTTTAAAAAAACTAGTTGAAACAAAATTTTGATACCCAAAATGATTTAATCTGTAAAAAACTGCTGAATTTAGTTACTTGTGATAATTTTAGATTTTCAATTGAGTTATATATTGAGTCAATTGTCCAGTTGAGTAACTCACAGGTGAGGCCCAGTGTAGTGGGGCCCACATGTCATTCGCTCCACTGCTGAGTAGTATCTATCTACCGCCCTGGTCTTCTCCCCCAAAACGTCGACTCTGCACATCCAAAACCGCCGCCCCCGCCATCGCCCCAGCCCTTGCCGCAGCTAGCCTAGTAGAGGCGCCGAGCAATCACGATGGCCGAGGGAAACAACCACATCTTGAGGAGGCTATTCCGGGATGCACGTGGGCGCTTCTCGCGGAAGGAGGTGACCGCGGTGCCTCCGTCGACACGGGGTCCGGCGGCGCCGCTTCCTTCTTCAATCTGCCGTCCCTCGTCCGCGGCGGGGCCATCAAGGAAATGCGGCACATCAACCACCCCAGGGCAAAGCAGGGGGAAAGAGAAGGCAGTAGAAGAAGATGAGGTAAGTGTGCTACAGTAAATTGGAGTTTTTCTTCTTGTGATAGATCTAGTTGGATTTTTGTAGTGCGGGTCAAATCTTTTGTTATGATACAATGATTCAAGCACTATTTCTGTTAGTAGTCATTTAGAACTTTGATCTAAGAACATTAAGTGATTTTTGTTCTGTTGCAGAATCTAGATTCAGTTGTTGCTAGGTTTTTTTAGAACATATTTTAGTAGGCACGTAGCAGACAAACAAGAGATGATGGATATTTTCATTTTCAGTGTTGGTGTTGCTAGGTTCTCTGATGGTAGATGATGATTAACTTTTGGTACACCAAGATTCACTTTGGTTTGGTTCTCTGATACTAGATAAAGATCCACTTTTGGTAGGTATATTGCAGATGCTAGATAACTTTGTTTTTTCAAGCATGAAACAATCTCAATTTATGCATTTGTGAGTACTTGTTTGGTAGATTCTTGTTTCTTGTGCTAGATCTCTTGTTATGGTACATTGATTCAAGCACTATGTCTGTTAGATCAAACCTCCAGTGTTTCCTGCCGCTTGGTTGCGAGGGGGCACGTGCACCTGCTCTGGAGGCAGTTGCGATGAAGATGAGATCGACCCATCCTGTTGTTCGTTTTGCCGCGAACTCTGGGAAGCAGGCTTTCGATGTGTGGCGGTGCCACGATTAGACAATGAGAAGGGGAACATGAAGAAGGTGATCTAGTCTCCCCTCGAACCATCGTATTGTTAATTCCTCATATGCTTGTTGTTTGGTCAAACAGAAACTAGTTCATATGCTGATTTAGTTGGTAGTTTTAATAACAGAATCTTCGTTTGGTTTTGGTATTTTCTGCTGTCAATAAAAAATAGAAAATGTTGAATGCTATTCTTGCACACATTGTTTAAGGTAAAAAAAAGCTTTTAGGCAACTTTGCTTCATAACTCAATTTGATGCCAAAGAGTTCTTGCAGGACATATGAAGAAGAAGCATAAAAAGCGTTGTGATGGCTAGAAGAAGAAGGATGAATGGCTTATGCTAGCAGCTAGCGTATCTTTTGTAGACAGAACTTTGCCTTATCTTAAGTATGATGAGAGACCTGGATTGTAATAATCTATCTTATCTATGTGTTAGACTTGAAAACTTTATTATAATGTGTGGTATTGCGTGTAATGAATATCTGTTGTGCACTAAGTGACTGAATGATAGTGTGTGATGCATGATTGTTTGATGACTTCGTCGATGATTTGTTGTTATTATATGCCTCGGCCACCAAAAGCCTTGTTCGGCAAATCATATTAGGGCTGAAATTGGCTGAACATGTAGCAACCTTCATCCAACAACACATGGCTGAAATTAGGGCTGATGATGGTTTTTGTTAGATTAGGGTTGATGACGGCTTATTCAAATCAAAAAGTAACGGTGAGAGAGGTGGTTGTTGGCATACATGCCAGCCGAACTTATGAACATACATCACACAAATTGAGTAACAGAGTTACATGTATCACACTAATTAAGTTACCAACAAGTACTACATATACATAGGGGCACAAGGACAAAATGATAGTTGCATCATAGTCATGCATCACAAGGGCACTACATGGGAGTCATTTCTTTTTATCTAACTCCATCTGCGCATCTACAATTGCATTTCTAAGGACTCCTTTTTTCACTTCCGCTTCCTTGAGTTTTTCTTTGAGTTCTTTCTTCTTCTTTTTCGTGCGCTCGAGTTCGATGGTGAGGAAATCCTCTTCTGCTTGGAGATTTTTTACTTTTTCCTTTTCTTCAAACAGACAAAATTCCAAATGTTGTTCCTTCCTTTCTGCAGCCAAAAGCTTCATTACCAATGATTTGTTTGCCTCCCTAGCTTCATGGAGTTCTTGCATTGCCTTTTGTACATAGTTGTTGTCTCCTTCAGCTAACAATCAAGACAAGGATGAGTGGGTTGTATCATTCAACAAGCTAAGCATGAATTTCATGGAGTGCCCCTATCATGTTTTGCTAGCACAATTTTCAAAATGGCAGTAGAGATGTGTAGAAAAAATTTACAGAGCCAAGAATTCATTATTACAACAGATCATAAAATCCTTTCCTATTTGAACGAGCAGAAACTCCATTGTGCAAACAATATTTAATGTTGCAATAATTGTTGACTCAGCAAAGCTATGACAAGAAGCTAAGAATTTGCATATTCCCATTTGTCAACAAGATAAGAATGAAACAAGGTCACGATTAGAGGCATTTCTAGTGTACCATTTCACACACATTTCACACACATAATTTGCATATTCCCATTTCACAATCAAAGGCATTCCCAGGTCACAATCAGAGGCATTCTCAGGTCACTTCAATAAAGACATAATTGGCAAACATTACTATCTACCATAACAGCAAGTAATTCAATCTATCTGCCATAGCAATCAGAGGCATTCCTAGGGAAAGATTGCTCACCTCGGCGTCGGAGTCATGGTTGAAGGAAGAAACAAGGTCGATTTCCTCCCGAGCCGGTTCCGGAGCTGGAGCTGGAGCCTGGTGGTTGTAGTCGCCCCACCCTGGTGGCAGGATGACCACATCGGAGCTGTGGTCGCTCTCATCCGCAGCGGCTTCCCTTGCAGCAGCGGCGGCGGCGCCTGCGGCGGCCGCCGGAGACCGAGGGCGTGCCGAGGAGGAAGCGCCGCCCTCTCCCTGGCGCAACGACGTCGCCCACCTCGCCGCAGCGACGCGTGTGTAAGGGCCGCCCCACCCTTGCTGCCATCCCCTTGTCTTGCTCTTGCCTTGCTTCTCCTCGCGTCGCTGGAAGTCGCCTGCGCCGCTGCTCGCCGCTCGCTCCACCGCGGGCTTGCTCGTGCAAGAAACCCTCTCCTTGGGCGGGAAGGGCTTCTTCTTGGCGCTTCCGCTTGCCCGGATCTACCGACCGGTAGCGGGATCGCGCGGCTGGGCGGGATTGAAGCTGGACATCTCGTTGTCTGTGCCGCGGCTCGCCTCTCCTCTTCTTTGTGCTGCCGCTCGCCGGTTGCCACGGTCTTATCCAAATCCCGGTGATGTAAAAAAAAACTACGGTACGGCCCAATCCCGGCCCATTGCGATATTCGAAGCCCAATCCCGCCTCGCCATTTCTGTTCCCAAAATTCTCGCGCGCTTTCTTCCTCCCTCGCCGCCTATAACTGCTTCCACCCCTCCCAACTCCGCCGCCACCGTCTCACCCACCTGCATCACGACGATGGCCCGACGCACGCACCCAGCTCGCAAGCAGCCACGCGACGCTGCTGGTCGCTTCTCGCGAAGTCCGTCATCGACATCGTCGACTCCATCGAGCGGCCGCCACTCCTCATCCAACCCACGACCACAGAGGAGGCGTCGGCTTGCCGTGGAGGCGCGGGTCGAAGTCGACCTGGACCACGCCGTGCATGTAGAAGTGCCCTTCGTCCCAATGGGTTTCTGATCTGCCATGACCGCCCCCAGGAAGAACGGAGGAATAGTAATCGTCGTCGAAGCCTTGTCGTCGCGTAGGAAGAACAAGGTGAGGCAGACCCTATCCTGCGTCTTATCGTGCCACCATATATATGTACAATCTGTCGATGACAAATTGAAAAAAATTATTTCGATGTAGCAAAAGAGCCGCCACTTATACACCCAGGCTTGGCCCACTACTGAATCGGACGCGGAAAAGGGCATCGACGATTTTGGCGTGCGAGGATGCTTGTATGAGGTGAGGGTGCAACACTACTTGTCTAGATGAAATGGAGTAAATTTGCTTCGTAATTATTGTGTGTGCCTTATGTCCTAATCAAGATTTGCATGTAATTCAGTCAAAAGGAAAGAAGTATGAGTTTTGTTTCCCAAAGATTCAATGCAAGATGATGCTGAATTACGACAGCGATGAAGATGAATACGATGGACCTACTAAGTCTCTTCGTGAGGTGATGTTTCTATCCTTCAAGTTAAACATCAGTAAGAGAATTTCTGAAAATAGTTGATGACCTTCTGTAAATGCTTACTGTGACGCCTTTGTGAAATGACAAATTTATCAGATGGCTGAAGATCTTCGCGTTGCAGTAAAGCGGAAGCATCAGAGGGGTGAGTTCTACACCCAGGAATCTGATCGGGAATGAAGCGAACGATGAAGCGATGATCTGAACTGAGGAAGTAGATATGATACCTTCTTGTCTGTCTTTTGTCGGTTGCTTTTGCTTCTCTGATGAACAAAGATGCCGGTTCTACTGATTTATGCTACCTTATGTATTTCCTACATATATTGTCTTTGTTTGTCTTTTGACTGTTGCTTTTGCTTTGTTTTTTCATGAGAATAATGGTGATATACAAATTAAGCCCATGAAGTTGTCGTCATAAACATAAACATGAACGCACAGAAACACTATATAACAAGGCTCAAGTGAAGCTTGCATACATAACTGAAATCTTCACCAAAAATTATTTGTTGCAGACAAACTTTGGACCTATTGGTTCAATAGAAGTAAGCAAATCAACCCCTAATTATTAAGACAAACAGCAACCCCTAATTATGTAAAAAAAACCGCCGTCGTCTTGTCCATCTGAATTGGCTGGAGCAACCACTCCGTCTCCGGTGTAGGTGTCATCAGCATCGTTGTCATCTTCAGATATGTCTGCGTGATCCGGTTCAGGCATTGGTTTAGCAAGCTCAACAACAGAAGCATCAACACTTGTCCCTTCCACATCAGGCCTCCTCCAAGTTGACACATCGTCTTGGTCCGCAACAGAAATTTTTTCTACACCTATAACAACCTCGTCCATATCAGTATCACCAACATTAATGTCAGTGTCTTCCTCTCCTTCAGGCATGGCAAACAGTTTCCTAGGTTTCATTCTGAGGACGTTGCACCAGTTTTCTTTCTTCGAATTCCCGCTTTTCACAAAGCACACTTGCTCCGCTTGAGTCGCTAGGACGTAAGGCTCAGCTGAATAGCGATGCTGAGAGGTATCAATATCGATAATCCCAAATTTATCTTTATTGTACCCTTTTGATCTGTTTGTTCCTGGTTTAGGAACATCATACCAGTCACACTCAAACAATGTGACTTCCTGCCTTTCATGAAAATCAAGGATGTAGATTCTTTTGATCTGTCCAAACCATTCCATGCCATCTTGACTACTGACGACAACACCACTGTTCTGTGTCGTTAGATTTTTCTCCACATGCGATGCCCGAAAATAGAAACCATTGATTGAGCACCTATTCTTCACAGTAGCTATATTTGTTTCAGGACCACGAGATAGAGAATAAATCATGGGATCTGCTTTCCCCTCCCTATGCAAGTTCCTCATCTACACTCACAAATGTTTTGACAATATGTTACGACCACATTCAAGATTGACGAGTTTAAATTTAACACCAATGTATATTACTCACCTTTCGCTCGAACCATGATACAAATTCATTGGTGTGCGTCCTATCAACATTCTTCGATCTACCTTTCTCCAATTCGGCCTTATGCTCACTGCAACATTTTTTAAAAGAAAAACAATCGCAGTGAGATATGTAGTGTGGACCATGTAACAAGATTCAAATAATTTACATGTGGTACTTACTTTATCCATGGAAGTGCCTCATCATAGTTTGATATTATGTAGTGCCTCATCGTCTGCAAGACTTCGGGACCTAGTGCCTCCATATTATGCTTAGAAGTAGTTCTCTTTCTGTTCATGTCCCTGCTCACAAATACACTCAGACCAGCAGGTGGTTCATTAACAGCGCTCTTTTCTTGACGCTCTGGCCTATCAATCTTCGTACTCACACCTTGAAAGAACTGAGTACAGAATGTAAGGCACTCCTCCGAAATATATCCCTCTGCTATTGAACCCTCTGGGTGCGCTTTGTTCCTCACATATCCTTTGACTGTGCGTAGGTACCTCTCAACTGGATACATCCACCTATAGCAAGCAGGGCCTCCGCATTCAGCCTCCCAAGCAAGATGCACCGGTAAGTGCATCATAATATCAAAAAATGTTGGAGGGAAAATCATCTCAAGACGACAAAGGGTCTCTGCAATCGATTTGCTAAGTTCCTGCATCTCGGTCACGGCAACCTCCTTTGAACATAACGAGTAAAAAACCTGCTGAGCTGGATCAACGGGATCACTACTTATTCAGGCAATATTTCACGTACCACAAAAGGTAGGAGTTTTTGTAAGATAATATGGTAGTCATGACTTTTCAGGCCAGAAACCTTGCACCCATGGACATCAACACATCTCCTGATATTAGCAGCATAACCATCGGGCATCTTAACACCTTGTAGATAGTTGCACAGGATTTTCTTTTGATGAGGACCTAACGAGTACAATGCTGGTGGCATGTCGTATTTATCTTTCTCATTGCGAACTGGATGTTGAACCTTCCTTATTCCCAATTCTTTTAGATCAAGTCGAGCCTTCTCACTGTCCTTACTTTTACCAGTTATTTCGAGCAAAGTCCCAAGCAAGCTCTCACAAATATTCTTCTCAATATGCATCACATCTAGATTATGGCGTACGACCAATGAATCCCAATATGGCAGTTCAAAGAAAATACTCTTCTTCCTCCAGTTGTGCCATCTAGCATCTTCATCACGCTGCTTCCTCTTCTTAGAGGTAGTGGCTCCATAGATGACTTGCTCAAAACTATCGTACTACTGCCGAACTTGTTCACCGCTGAGTGGCACCGGTGCCTCCCTCGTCTCAACCGAGTTATCGAAGCTGGCCTTGACCCTTCGCCACCTGTGGTTTCTAGGCAGAAAACGCCGATGCCCCATGTAGCAATGCTTCATATCGAATTTTAACCACATGCACTCAGTGTCCTTGTGACAGTAAGGACAAGCAAACTTCCCTTTGGTGCTCCATCCAGATAACATCGCATAAGCAGGAAAGTCGTTTATTGTCCAGAGTAACATGGCACGCATTTTAAAATTGCGCTTATCCTTGGCATCCCAAGTATCAACTCCGTCCACACTCCAAAGCGTTTTGAGCTCATCGATCAGAGGCTGCAAATACACATCAATGTTAATCCTTGGAGATTTAGGCCCAGGAATTAGCATGGACATGATCCAATAGGATTGTTTCAAGCACAACCAAGGAGGTAGGTTGTAAGGAATTAGGATAACTGGCCATGTAGAGTAAGCCACGTTCAACATCCCGAATGGATTGAAGCCATCGGATGCAAGCCCCAGCCTGACATTACGGGGATCCTCTGCAAACTCCCCGTGCTTCTCATTCACGACCTTCCATGCCCTTGAGTTAGCCGGGTGTCTCAGTTTTCCATCATCAATCGATTCGTCCTTGTGCCAACGCATATATGCCGCTGTTTCCTCCTTCATAAATAATCTTTGCAGTCGAGGAATTAGTGGAAAATACCTCAATATTTTGTTAGGTAATAACCGCTTCTTTTTTGCTGCATCAGTGACAACCACGTCATTCTCCTGTTCTGAATCTAAAAATTTCCACCTACTGGCATTGCAAGTTGGGCAGTTCTCCATGTCTGCGTACGCTCCACGGAATAACACACAGTCATTGACACAAGCATGGATCTTTTGGTAGTCCAAGCCAAGGTCTCGAACCACCTTTCGAACTTTGTCCAGTGAATCCGGGAGACAATGCCCTTCAGGCAGCACAAGACGGAATAATAACAGTATTTGCTCCATTGCAGCCTTGCTAAGACCACACATACACTTGATCTGATATAGCCTAACAATGAAAGAAACCTTTGAAGCGTCCTTGCATCCAGGGTACAACTCTATCTTAGCTTGCTCCAATAATTCAAAAAAATTGTGTGCTGACTCATTTGGCTCCTCTTCATTACCACCTTGAATTCCACCATGTATGGCACCACTGATCAGCGAGGAAAACAAATTATTGGTGGCCTCCCGATCGTCATGATCGTCGTAATCATACTCATGGACGATAGGATCAGCAGCAAGATGTCGACGTTTTTTTTTTTGCTCTTTTATGAATTCCTTCTCAAACCCTGATCTAACCAAGTGACCTTCGATATTCTCTTTATTATGATATGCCATGCAACGACATATACGACACGGACAATGCTCAGACTCTCCTTCCTCTTTTTCTTCAAACAGATCATTCATAAAATTGTCGAAGCCGCGATGCCACGCATCATCTTCAGTCGGCAATTCCATCCAACTGCAATCCTCTTCACTTGCCATTGCAAAAATAACAACTACAGCGCGTAGATTTTAATCTCCTAAACCATATGTACAAAGGGCGTGCTTGATCAGTGTTCCATACTACAGTATTAAAATAGATGTATATACAAATAATTAACAAACTAATAAACATCGATCATATACCTTGGTAGATTGGATCTGAAGAAATGACTTTTTCCCGTCGTGATGCAGGATCGCACGTGCGCCCCGGCGGATTGCGAGACGTCAACAAGATGTGTTGATTTGGTTTCGTTTGTTCCTTCGTCGTATATTTATTAGGGTGAGGATCAGTGAAACGACAAATATCGAGTTGGGTTAGGACTCGGTGGGTCCGTTAGGCCTCCAATTTTCGGTGGGTTCCAAGTTGGGCAAATGTCGATTTCATTGATGGGCCTAATTGGCAGGGTTTAGAAACAAGGCCGATCTTTGGCTAAAAGTGACACACGAGAACGCATCAATTGCGACTAATATTGCTTTCGATTGCAATGGGGATATTTTTGTCGCAATAGCATCTTCTCTAGTGCGACGATTGCGTGTTAGCGTCGCCATAGCCCTCTCTAGTTTGCAACAATTTCGATTCAGGTTGCAATATCAAACATTTCCTGCAATCGATTTGCTAAGTTCCTGCATCTCGGTCACGGCAACCTCCTTTGAACATAACGAGTTAAAAAACCTGCTGAGCTGGATCAACGGGATCACTACTTATTCAGGCAATATTTCACGTACCACAAAAGGTAGGAGTTTTTGTAAGATAATATGGTAGTCATGACTTTTCAGGCCAGAAACCTTGCACCCATGGACATCAACACATCTCCTGATATTAGCAGCATAACCATCGGGCATCTTAACACCTTGTAGATAGTTGCACAGGATTTTCTTTTGATGAGGACCTAACGAGTACAATGCTGGTGGCATGTCGTATTTATCTTTCTCATTGTGAACTGGATGTTGAACCTTCCTTATTCCCAATTCTTTTAGATCAAGTCGAGCCTTCTCACTGTCCTTACTTTTACCAGTTATTTCGAGCAAAGTCCCAAGCAAGCTCTCACAAATATTCTTCTCAATATGCATCACATCTAGATTATGGCGTACGACCAATGAATCCCAATATGGCAGTTCAAAGAAAATACTCTTCTTCCTCCAGTTGTGCCATCTAGCATCTTCATCACGCTGCTTCCTCTTCTTAGAGGTAGTGGCTCCGTAGATGACTTGCTCAAAACTATCGTACTACTGCCGAACTTGTTCACCGCTGAGTGGCACCGGTGCCTCCCTCGTCTCAACCGAGTTATTGAAGCTGGCCTTGACCCTTCGCCACCTGTGGTTTCTAGGCAGAAAACGCCGATGCCCCATGTAGCAATGCTTCATACCGAATTTTAACCACATGCACTCAGTGTCCTTGTGACAATAAGGACAAGCAAACTTCCCTTTGGTGCTCCATCCAGATAACATCGCATAAGCAGGAAAGTCGTTTATTGTCCAGAGTAACATGGCACGCATTTTAAAATTGCGCTTATCCTTGGCATCCCAAGTATCAACTCCGTCCACACTCCAAAGCGTTTTGAGCTCATCGATCAGAGGCTGCAAATACACATCAATGTTAATCCTTGGAGATTTAGGCCCAGGAATTAGCATGGACATGATCCAATAGGATTGTTTCAAGCACAACCAAGGAGGTAGGTTGTAAGGAATTAGGATAACTGGCCATGTAGAGTAAGCCACGTTCAACATCCCGAATGGATTGAAGCCATCGGATGCAAGCCCCAGCCTGACATTACGGGGATCCTCTGCAAACTCCCCGTGCTTCTCATTCACGACCTTCCATGCCCTTGAGTTAGCCGGGTGTCTCAATTTTCCATCATCAATCGATTCGTCCTTGTGCCAACGCATATATGCCGTTGTTTCCTCCTTCATAAATAATCTTTGCAGTCGAGGAATCAGTGGAAAATACCTCAATATTTTGTTAGGTAATAACCGCTTCTTTTTTGCTGCATCAGTGACAACCACGTCATTCCCCTGTTCTGAATCTAAAAATTTCCACCTACTGGCATTGCAAGTTGGGCAGTTCTCCATGTCTGCGTACGCTCCACGGAATAACACACAGTCATTGACACAAGCATGGATCTTTTGGTAGTCCAAGCTAAGGTCTCGGACCCCCTTTCGAACTTTGTCCAGTGAATCCGGGAGACAATGCCCTTCAGGCAGCACAAGACGGAATAATAACAGTATTTGCTCCATTGCAGCATTGCTAAGACCACACATGCACTTGATCTGATATAGCCTGACAATGAAAGAAACCTTTGAAGCGTCCTTGCATCCAGGGTACAACTCTATCTTAGCTTGCTCCAATAATTCAAAAAAATTGTGTGCTGACTCATTTGGCTCCTCTTCATTACCACCTTGAATTCCACCATGTATGGCACCACTGATCAGCGAGGAAAACAAATTATTGGTGGCCTCCCGATCATCATGATCGTCGTAATCATACTCATGGACGATAGGATCAGCAGCAAGATGTCGACGTTTTTTTTTTTGCTCTTTTATGAATTCCTTCTCAAACCCTGATCTAACCAAGTGACCTTCGATATTCTCTTTATTATGATATGCCATGCAACGACATATACGACACGGACAATGCTCAGACTCTCCTTCCTCTTTTTCTTCAAACAGATCATTCATAAAATTGTCGAAGCCGCGATGCCACGCATCATCTTCAGTCGGCAATTCCATCCAACTGCAATCCTCTTCACTTGCCATTGCAAAAATAACAACTACAGCGCGCAGATTTTAATCTCCTAAACCATATGTACAAAGGGCGTGCTTGATCAGTGTTCCATACTACAGTATTAAAATAGATGTATATACAAATAATTAACAAACTAATAAACATCGATCATATACCTTGGTAGATTGGATCTGAAGAAATGACTTTTTCCCGTCGTGATGCAGGATCGCACGTGCGCCCCGGCGGATTGCCTGACGTCAACAAGATGTGTTGATTTGGTTTCATTCGTTCCTTCGTCGTATATTTATTAGGGTGAGGATCAGTGAAACGACAAAGATCGAGTTGGGTTAGGACTCGGTGGGTCCGTTAGGCCTCCAATTTTCGGTGGGTTCCAAGTTGGGCAAATGTCGATTTCATTGATGGGCCTAATTGGCAGGGTTTAGAAACAAGGCCGATCTTTGGCTAAAAGTGACACACGAGAACGCATCAATTGCGACTAATATTGCTTTCGATTGCAACGGGGATATTTTTGTCGCAATAGCATCTTCTCTAGTGCGACGATTGCGTGTTAGCGTCGCCATACCCCTCTCTAGTTTGCAACAATTTCGATTCAGGTTGCAATATCAAACATTTCATTCGCAATGAGTACATTGGTGTCGCTATACCCCTCTCTAGTTTGCAACCATTTCGATTCAGGTTGCAATATCAAACATTTCATTCGCAACGAGTACATTGCCGTCGCTATACCCCTCTATAGTTTGCAACACTTTCGATTTAGGTTGCAATATCAAACATTTCATTCGCAACATTTCATTCGCAACGAGCACATTGGCGTCGCTATACCCCTCTATAGTTTGCAACACTTTCGATTCAGGTTGCAATATCAAATATTTCAGTCGCAACGAGTACATTGGCGTCGCTATACCCCTCTATAGTTTGCAACACTTTCGAGTCACGTTGCAATATAAAATATTTCAGTCGCAACGAGTGCATTTTCGTCGCTACAAGTAATACTCTAATAGCGACGTGTCATAGTCGTTGTGACATGGGCAACTACTGCAACCGTTACCAATAAGCGTCGCAATACCAACGCCCTAATTGCAACAGACGCCCATGCGTTGTTGCAATTGCCATTGAAATTGCAACGGTACACAATTGGCCGCAACACACGCCCCTATCGCGACCAATATCGTTAATTGTCGCGTTAAGCTCGGTTTATCGCGACCAAAACACCCTGTTGCCATAAAAACCTGTCGCGATATGCCCAAAACGCTGTAGTGTACGTCATATTCTGAAAGCCTTTAAGTGCACGTAAATACAGATAGATTTCCTTGGAATTGTTAACAATCAATGCACTGGAACATGTTGCTGACTTTTGTCGCATGTTTTCAAGATGAGGTGCGTTTCAATACTTAAAAGTCATCTTCGTTTTCATGATGGTGCATTTTAATATTTACAGAGTATTTGTACATTGTTTTAATATTTACAGAGTATTCACGATGATGCAAGCAGTGTTCTTTCCTCTTGTTGTGTAAGGAGGTCGGAACATCTGAGAGTAAGCCTCGCGTTGGATGCCCGGATGATGCTAGCAAACCCTTAACGTGAATACAGAGTCTTACAAATAGTGTATTAGACCTCGACATATCTGACCATTTGCTTAGGGAAGGAAGCCAAACATTACCACACAAGCCCTGGGTAACAGATAAGAAGATTTTATTTAATTTCTACCAGACACAATGGATGAATTATTGCACCAGTTAATCGTCTGGGCAGCAGCACTTCCAAGCAAAATATCCTTTTTTGCAGTAGGCATGCTCCGGCGGTTTGCCGTGCATTCTACAATAATCGCCGCAGATCTCTACTGTACAGGATTCCTCTCTCCTAACCGCGTAGCAAGGAGGTGACCCGCACGACCCGCCGATGCCTACATAGGCAGCATTAGCACTAAATCAAGATCAATTGGTCAGCTAAACAATGAACCCGAAAATGTCTAGAAACGCGGTGCGATTACACGTTGCTTCGCAGGACCGGGAATTAGAAGAAATGCTGAGAAGAAGCAACAGCATACTAGCCATCAAGCACACTGTCCTTCCCATGCTGTTCTTGTCTTCTTGATGTGCGTCACACGAAGAGTATTATTTCTATCCTGTATTTTCTGTGTCTGTATATCGAAGATTTGTGTTTGTGGGTGCTTTTATAGAAGAAGTCCTCGTCGAATGTGTGTGTCCTCTCAAACTTTATGTCTCCTACATTAATATATTGATATCCAAGAGACGGATTCGATGTCTCATTGTATGCTCTAATAAATGTATGCATATTCCTACACACCTCAATTTTGATTAAGGCTCTAGAATTTATATAGTATCCTATCATACGTTAGTGGTTCCATATCTGAAGCCTAAGGGCAGTCCCACCTGTAATTTTCATAAGTGTCTATACAACCAAATCAACAACACATTGCTATAAAAACTATCCATCTCAACTCAACTCACCTTTTCTTCGTGGGCCTGTAATAAATTATTATATTTTTTCTCACCGCCCCCTGGAGTGATTATGGCCTGGTCCAATCTGAAGACAACTTCAGTTGCAATATCAGCCTCTGTAGTTTCAATGGTCTGATCTGTGACCGACTCCATTTCTTGAGTGTCTTCCCTAGTTTGGAGAGCTTAATATGCAAAACCCTTAGTTTGTCAGAAGAGGACTAGTGTTTGTTCCAGACTTCCAGCTTGTATGTACTTCTTCCATGCAGATTGCAGAGGCCTGCAAGCGAGCAACAAAGGGCAATGATCTGAAGCTGATATTAGAGCGGATGCCACAATGCCCCTCCAACAAACTGCAGAAATTCCATCTGGCATATAACAATATTACTGGAACCATGCCAAGTCAGATGGCACACTTAACCAGCTCAGTTATTTTTGACATCTCTGTCAACAGCCTTTCTGGACCTGTGCCATCTGAGATTGGTATGTTTTCTAATTTGACTTCTCTAGACCTGAGTCACAACAAACTGACCGGTGATATATCAGATAAACACTTCGAGAGATTAGCAAAATTGAAGTGGCTGCACTTATATGGAAATTCCTTGAAATTTCAAATTTCTTCTGAATGGCTCCCTCCATTTAGTTTAGAAGAAGTAGGTCTAGCAGATTGCAAAATAGGTCCTCTGTTTCCTGCTTGGCTTCGATTTCAGGTGAATTTACATCAGGTAGATATCTCAAACACGGGCCTAATCGATAAGCTTCCAGACTGGTTCAGTACTACATTCTCAAAAGCCACCTATTTGGACATCTCTCGCAATAAAATCAATGGAAGATTGCCAAAAGACATGGAATTTATGTCCTTGGAATGGTTCTTTCTTAGTTCAAATGAATTAACTGGCCAAATACCATCCTTACCGAAAAATCTTAGCATGTTGGACCTCTCTCTAAACTCTTTATCTGGAAACTTGCCATCAAAATTTGGGACTCCGGAACTAATATCTCTAGATTTGTTCTCCAATCACATTACCGGCGATCTTTCTGGATCTATTTGTGAGCTACAAAGTTTAGTTACGTTGGATTTAGGTAACAATCTCTTTGAGGGTGAGCTACCTCCATGCTTTCCAGCCCTTGCACTGAAATTTCTACTGTTAGGTAATAATAGTTTCTCAGGTAACTTCCCTCTATTCCTGCAAAACTGCAATCAATTGTTGTTCCTTGACTTATCAAGAAACAAGATCTCTGGGAAATTACCGTCATGGATTGGAGGTTTGATGGCACTATGGTTCCTACGTTTAAACCAGAACATATTCTCTGGAAATATTCCCAACAGTATCACAAATCTTACCCACCTTCATCATTTGAATCTAGCCAATAACACGCTGTCAGGTGTTATACCCAGGGGCCTGTCAAGTCTGACTGGTATGACAAGAAAATATGTGAAGGACCCATATCTTGATGAAGAACCATATGGAGATTATTACGAGTTGGTTCCTGAAACCGGACAGTACTTCTCGGCAGACACCAAGGGGCAAGAACTGTATTACGATATCAGAGTTCTTGAGCTGGTGAGCATTGACTTATCATTCAACCACATATCTGGGGGAATCCCAGATGATATAGTTTCTCTTGATGCACTATTAAACTTGGATCTCTCGTGGAACCACTTAAGCGGAGAAGTTCCAGACAAGATTGGGGTAATGAAGTCATTGGAATCACTGGACCTCTCAAACAACGTG
This sequence comes from Echinochloa phyllopogon, assembly GCA_033239725.1. Lineage (NCBI taxonomy): Eukaryota > Viridiplantae > Streptophyta > Magnoliopsida > Poales > Poaceae > Echinochloa > Echinochloa phyllopogon. The sequence goes on along the minus strand of BTCW01000008.1, from coordinate 30,767,758 downwards.
CTGTCTGGGCTAATCCCTTCCAGCTTATCAGACTTATCATCTTTAAGTTACTTGGACTTGTCCGATAACAATCTAACAGGGACAATACCATCAGGGCAGCAACTTGACACACTCTATGCAGAGTACCCAAGTATGTACAGTGGCAACCGTGGTCTATGTGGGCCTCCTCTTCCAAATATATGTTCAAGAAACAATGCATCAAGGCAAGATGTTCAGAACAGAAATGAGCATGGTTTTGAGCCAATGTCATTTTATTTTGGACTTGGTTTGGGATTTATGACGGACCTTTGGGCTGTGTTTTTCATCGTATTGTTCAAAAAAGCATGGAGTGTTGCTTATTTCCGACTCATCGACAACATCTACGATCAGATGTCCGTGTTGGTGGTTGTACTTGTAACTACGTGGAATAGATTGGGAAGAGAAGGATCTACTCATTAAGAGTATGACAATTTGAAATTCTAGCATTTGAGCTCATGCCACTTTAACCTCTTGAAGACACCAGAGCTAAAAAGCATATAGCAGCATGTTACGTTGTGATTTTTGTTGTTCTTGTTAAGGTGTGCAACTCTCCATTGCTGTATATTTCATATTTTGTATGTTAAGCGAAAGTTGTGTGAAAGGCACCTTTGCTATGTAATAATAATAATAAAGGTGAATATCTAATAGTTCAAAATTTCATATGATGCCATACTGGTTTTCTGTATAATGCAAGTTTTTTTGCTGAGTCCATGTAAATTATCATCAGCTCCTTAATACTCTTGTGATTATTAATGTGTACAGGCTTCTGAAGAATTTGTTGTTGTTGTACAAGTTTTTTGGGATTATTATGCAGTGTGGTTGCTGGACGTGGGATGGCACGTCCGAGACGAGCGGCATGCCGCACTTGACAGTACTCTGCTATGATTAGGGAGTCTGTTAGGAGTTTGTTTCTCTAGTATATATTTAAGCAACAGAGTTGGGCCGGGAGTGCTGGTGTTAGGCCGCGAGAGGGAAGAGAGTGAGTTGGGCCGCTGCTAGGCTCAGCCCACGAGTGAGACGACTGCGAAACACAGGGAGGAAAAGAAGACTGGGCCAAAAGTTGGAGGAGGTAAATCGAACTCGGCCGAAACGAACTATTCTAAAACTCAAACAAAGACAATTCAAACCCGAATTTAAATTAAATTTTAATTAGAACTTAAAATACCATCAAACAAAACTCAATGAAACAGCATGAATGCAACAAAAACTTATTTTGACTAGAATTAATTAATGTGATATTTAAATTCAATTAGTTCACAGGAAAATTCCAATTAAAACCCACAAAAAATTATTTAAACCTTAATCAATTCTAAAAAATTTCAGAATATTGCTCAAAATTTATTGTGATGAATTTTAGGGTGTGACAACTACTCGGCGGTCATCAAGGGGTGAGAACTGCATTATAATGTCAGAGTTTTCGAGATGGTGACTTGGTGAGCATTGACTTATTATTCAATCACTAGCTGGTGGAATTCCAGAAGACATAGCTTTTCTTGATGGACTGATAAACTTAAATGACTCATGGAACCACTTAAGTGGAGAAGTTCCCGATAAGATTGGGGTCATGAAGTTACTTGAATCAGTGGACCTGTCAAATAACATGCTTCCTGGGGAAATCCCTTCAGCTTATCAAATTTATCATCTTTAAATTACTTGGACCTGTCCAACAACAATCTAACAGGGAGGATACCATATGGGCAGCAACTTGAAACCCTCTACATTGAGTACCCGTCCATGTACAGTGGTAGCAGTAGTCTATGTGGGCCTCGTCTTCTAAAGATATATTCAGGAAACAATGCATTAAGGCAAGATGTCCAGCAGAACAGAAAAGAGCATTGTTTTGAACTAATGTCATTTTATATTGGACTTGGTTTGGGATTTACGCTGGGCCTTTGGACTGTGGTTTGCGTCCTATTGTTCAAAACAGCATGGAGGGTGTTGCTTATTTCCACCTCTTGTTGAGCAGTTGATACTTGGACATTGAAGAGATGAGACAGAAGAAGCATATAGCAGCACGTTGTGATTTTTGTTGTTCTACTGAAATTAATAAATTTCTGTGATATTTGTGCAATCTGTCTATATGGCCTATATAATAATCCATCTTGTTAGAGTATAGATGGTTAGGACAATCCCGTACTGCTTATGCACTCACGGGAGGTGCCCTTTGTACTCTCATATATACCGCCCTAGGGGCTCATTGCAATACAACCAATCGACTACGGTCATACGCACTCTGACCGTTCGTTTTGCTACCGCTACGACTGCGGGGGGATGTTAGAGTATAGATGGTTAGGATAATCCCGTACTACTTATGCACTCACGGGAGGTGCCCTTTGTACTCTCATATATACCACCCTAGGGGCTCATTGCAATACAACCAATCAGTTGATATACATGGTATCACGAGTTAGGGTTTCGGCCTAGGCTCAAGGCTTCCACCGCCGTCGCGCCGCCCCCGGGGAGATCGATCTCCGCCGGGGGCAGCGCCCTTCTAGGATGCGTCGCGGATCCATCTGATCTGCGCCGCCGTCGTCGTCAACCAGGAGCAGAAGGGCGCACCTCCTCTCGTCGCCATGGCTGCGTAGTTCGTCGACGTCGCCATGGCCCCGCCTTGGGCCGCCACCGCCCCCGCGCCGTCGTCCCCGGCACCGCTCGGCTTCCCCGCCCCTCCTGCGCCTCCGGCCAGCCTCCCCCCATCCACGCCGCCGCCGCGCGCATGCGCCGCCACCGCGGGGGGAGGGGAAGCGTCGGACTCGCCGTCGGGCGGACAGGCTGAGCACCGCCGGTCGTCGTCGCCGCCGGGCCGCCACGTCGTGGGCTCCGGCCCCCGTCGCCCTCCCTCGTCGGCTCTCCTTCGCCAAGGATTCGCCACCACCCTCGGAGTCCGCTACGCGCACCCGAGCTTGTACCCGGAGGTCTCCCCATCTGCTGCTGTGTTTTTCTTAGGTTTTTCCCAATTTGCTATCGGGTTTGCGTCGCCCTACCGTTCGTCGCCGTTCATCGCCGACACTCCCGAAGGACGAGGTCGTTGCTGCGCCTTCTCAAGCTGCAGCGATGACGCTCGTGATCGAGCCTCTATCACCGGTGCTGCCGCCTTCGCGGTGGCGGTGCCCGCATCGCCCGGAAGACCACCAGCGGACGCGGCACCTCCGACCGGCCACTCGGCGCCCCCTGGCGCCGCCCGTCGGCGACTCAGCGCCTCAACCCCGCGTCTTCAGTCGACCATCCTAGGGCCACACGCTTCACGCCGCAAACTCGCAGACACCGCCGACGATGTGCTGACCGACGACAGTAAGCCGCGCTCTTAAGCTGCGCCATCGTCACCGCCATCCTGCCGCACCGTCCTGCTGAACCTACCTGGCAAGAAGATGCGCCCTCCACTTCAGGCTTCGATCATGACCACCTCGACTTTGGCTACCTCGGCACTAAGGGGCTATCATCTGCATGAGTCTCCAGTCAAAGCATTCGCACCGGCGTTCCGACTGCGGGGGGATACGTCTCCATTGTTCTTCAGTCTGACCGTTCGTTTTGCTACCGCTACGACTGCGGGGGGATGTTAGAGTATAGATGGTTAGGATAATCCCGTACTGCTTATGCACTCACGGGAGGTGCCCTTTGTACTCTCATATATACCGCCCTAGGGGCTCATTGCAATACAACCAATCGACTACGGTCATACGCATCCTACCTTGCTTACACATCTGTACCCCTGGACTCCTATATCTTGGTGTGAGCCCAGAGAATTTGTATTTGACATTCTATATGTTAAAGTGAATGTTGCATGAAAGGCACCTCAGTTATGTACTAAAGGTGAATATGCTAATATAATAACAGCTCAAACTTCCATTCAACGCATAGTGGTTCTCTGTCTATTGCAAATGTTATGCTGGGTTCTGGTGTCAACTGTCGAGTGAAAGAAGTAAATTTATTCGTGTAAGCTGTCACCGGCTCTCTAACCAATTAATTTTCTGCATACATTTTGCCATATGACATAGAGCACACATTATATGCCTTCAACTCAAAAGTTCTGATTATTAATATGTACACCTTTTCTGAAGAATCACAATGCCCACTGCTGTAGCCGCTTGTTTGTAATATGGTCACAGTGCAGTTCTCCCCTCCTTGGCATCCTTGTACATCTGATCGATGCGATCCTGCAAAAAAAAAATCATTCTTTGATGAATAACTAGAACATTACTGAGATCACCACAACAATGTATAAATTTTGTGAAAATCTAGGTGATTATTTCCTCAAACCTTGTAATATTTGAGCAGTTGGGGTCTCTTGAGCTTAAAAGTTGGAGTGACCAGATCCTTCTCTATGCTGAATGGCACCGGCTCAAGGTGAATTTCCCTCAGCATCTCAAAGCCTCTCAACTGTATGCATGAGACAATATTGAATTCTTTTATTGTTATTCTGAATAATTATACATGAACCTTGAAAATAAATGGCTGCAAGTGATTGTTCACTAAGCTTTCGTGTCATATATCATGTAGTATCGGCTTACCCCAAGTTTCTTGCCAGTTTTGTTCAGCTCATCCCGAATGTACCCCCTTGCTTTCGGATCAGTACATAGGTCTGCAAAGTCACCATCCTTATTGTTGGCTGCTGCCCATTCCTCAAGAGCTTGCCTCTCAGGAATAACCACGGCAACAAGGAATGACTCAAAGCTGTTACCATAGACCCAAACCTGATTCGGAGAGGAAACAGTCTCTAGGTAAGTTAAATCTGATCATAATTATGAGTTCAATTAAATTGGTTCAAGTTTTTGTTGGTTATATGGCATACCGATGCCACGTGAGGGGACTGCATGTATGCACTTTCCACGACCTCAACTGCTACATACTCTCCCTGGGACAACTTGAAGATGTTTTTCTTCCTGTCAATGATCTTCATTGCGCCATTGGGTTGCCACTCACCAACATCACCTGCACACACAAGATGATGGCAAGCATCTAGCAAATTAATCATCTTCAATAACTGAACGTTCAGTTAGCTAGAAAAAAATGACCAGAAATAATTTTTCACCTGTATGGAACCAGTCATCTGAGAACACTTCATCAGTGAGGCCAGGGCGCTTGTAGTACCCAGAGAACATGGTGTGACCCCTCAAGCAGATCTCACCCCGGGGCGTGTCTGACAGTGCATCATAGCCCATTTCAGGGACAGACTCCAGTCGTGCTTCAATCGTTGTGACAGGAGGGCCAACTGTTCCAATCATTGAGAAACAATTTGCGATTGATGTGAAGCATCCTGCACAACTCTCTGTGAGTCCTGCATATCAATATGAAAAATGTTAGACCACATGATTTTCAAGACTAGACATGGAAGTACAGTGCTTGATTTGTGTTTAGATGTTTAAGAAATGCAATACTTATTTCGACAGATCAAGAAAGAATGGTTGCACATTTTTGTCCACAAAGACTGAACTAAGTCATGCTAAAATGTTAATATGATCTGAAGCTCTTACCATATCCTTGTACAAAGACGCTGCAGCTTGTTACTCGCATGAACTCTTCAATTTGCCCTGGCAAAGGTGCTGCTCCTGCTATCATGAGACGTATACGTCCTCCAAGCCCTTCCTTTATCTGTACCCAGCAACAATAAAAGTTGGAGAAGAGGTCCAGAAGTTTGCGAATAAAAGAAAACAAAAGAGAATATGTCCAAGTCAGATACTGTACGCACTTTGCTAAAAACTATCTTGTCGAAAAATGGCGATGCTTCATGCTGCTTCAGCCCTTTCTTCATATTGGCAAGTTTGCTGATGGCAAGTTGATTTTTTTTAATTAAACATCAAATATGAGCATGCATAGAAGTAAGATTGCTTGCTTGTTCAATGTTTACTACTGCTTACTAGTTGTAGGCATACTGAAAAAGATGTTTGGCTATCATCCCTCCAGACTGAATTTTCTGATTTATACCTTCAGTTAACAAGATCCACAGATCATGGATGAACATGAAATCCAGTTGGAATTGAGAATGATAAAGTTACTATGAGCTTGCATTAAACCTGTGTATATACGATCATAAACACGAGGAACACCACAAAATATTGTTGGTTTCATCACTTGCACATCCTCCATCAGATACCTAATGTCCTGTTAGAAGATATTACATTTCAGTAGGTGTAAGAGAATAGCCACAACAGAATTGTTAAAAAGAATTCTTTCAGATGCACCATTGAGTCCATTCCATACCCCTTGCCAGAATCCGATGGAGGCTCCTTTAGAGATACAGTAGTTCTCAAATACTTGATCAAATATGTGGGCTAATGGAAGGTATGAAAAATATGAATCCTCTTCAGTGATCTGCATAGATATTAATAGTATCAGCCAACATTACTGTCACTAAAGAAACCAACTGATGAAGAAACCATGATCAAATTTAAAATAGATGTTCATCAAAGAAAGCCTTTGATGCAAAAATATGTGAAACTACAGTTGAAGAATTTTAAGAACAATAGCACTAGTACCTGTTTAATAGGATGGAGTGTCTGTTTATAGATTTAATAGGATGGACTACCTGTCTGACATTGATGCACATAAAACTATAAAAGTCTAGCTTACCACTTTGTCTGTTTCTTTGAGGAGGTGTTCTGTGGTCATAACACCAGCAATGATAGCCCTGTTTGTGATTATCACACCTTTGGGATCTCCAGTTGTTCCACTAGTATACATGATCGTGCAAATATCATCCTTTCGTTTCATGCGAAGTTCGTTGTTTTGTTTTCCCTATTCAAACAGAGCATTCGGACATGTCACATATTCTTAATGAACTAGAAGTCCTTTAGGTATCAGTTATGAGTTGTAATAATATATCAGACTAACCATTGAAGAAAATTCTTCCCAAGAAAAGCAAGATACGCCCAATTTCTCAGCTTCTGTTTTCATCTCGCTTGCAAAATCCCCAAAACTAACAATGGCTGAAGATGCACCAAAGTCATAAATGAGCATATAAAACTGCACTCAGTTATACTAAACTTTTTGTGTTCAGAAAGCAAACCTTTAAGGTGCGCTGTGCACTTGGAAACTACGGCTAGTATCTGAAAATTGAAATTCAATGACTTGTCAGATGTAAGACGAACTGATGTGTAACACTGATATTCAGTAATAATTTGAAGATCAGTGGTATTGATTTGAGCAGGTTTGTATCCATCTTCTTGTTTTCAAGCAAAAACTAATCTAATAATTACAGTTATTAGTTTGAAAACATGTAGTACGAAAGACATGTTAATCAATAGTGTAGAAAAGGTAATTATAATGTTCAAGGAGATGTTTGTTGCTTACTGATTTTATCTTGCTCTCCTGTACAAAGGCTATGGATATCTCAGCATGATCCAAGATGAATTCAACAGCATTTGCACCTGCAATGCGTTATGTGTTAGCCTTCAGTGTCAAGAACAATATAGAGGGCATAAAAAGTCAGACTATTATCAGTTATCTTCTCCTTTATTACATTTTTTTCTACGACAGATCTTTTACCCTTGTTCTCAGAAACATCACAAACAGTAATATTAAGCAATTAGTGTCTTGGATAACATACCAAGGGTGTCATACAGTGGCACATAGCATATTCCTTGACTGTTGCAAGCCTGTCAAAAACAATTTACAGCAATAAAAACAAAAAACTTAGATCAGATTAGCCTTCAGAAGTATTCTGACATAGATTGACAAATGAGGTTACCTGCATGGCCATAACCCATTCTGCACAGTTGGATCCATAGATGGCACAGTGAGCCCCCTGTCAACAGACATCCGCTTCAATAGATTAGTAGTCTTTCTAAGCATTATCAGGATACCTAAACACAGACAGACACATCAACGTTGTTAGCTCACCGGCTTAACGCCGAAGCTTCTGATGGCTGATCCAATCTTCAAGACCTTCTCGTACACTTCCTCATACGTTTGCCACACATATTCACCGGCCTAATGGAAAAATGGAGTTTAACCTCTGATAACAAAACCAGAAAATTGCAGTCAGAATAGAACTTGTAAAGATCCGGTTTTACCTTGCCATCTGTAACTTGACGCCGGCCGAGCATCCTGTTCTTGGGGTACTTCATGACTGCTCCACTGCAAAATAAGAACCAAAAAGGAGAAATTTTGAACAGCATTATCTCAAAACTCGTAGTGCCTGTAATTTACCACCACTCAAAGTCAAAGATGAGCCTGAAGCCAGAACCCAGTATGCTAATAGAATCTGGTGAATGCTGGGAAACACATTGTTAAAACAGAGAACATGGTGTGCCAAGAACCAGACCTGAAGAAATCCCAAGGGGACTGGATGTCCTGAGGCAGCTCCATAAGCCCATCCTTGGCGTAGATGCTCCGGTAGACTGGCCCGGCCGACGGCCTGCCGCCGGCAGCCGGCGTCGCCTCCCCGACCTTCACCGTGAACATTTCTGCCATCGTCCTCTGCTCCGGTGGGATTTGGGCACAATGCGGTGTGGATGTGGATCTGCCTGCCGCTCTCTCTCCTCTGGATTTTGAGCTGGACTGGCAGAGCTTGGTGGAGGCGATGGGAGGCAGTTATGGCGGCGAGAAGGTTGGTGAGCAATTTAAAGCTCGTGTTACTGCTATGCCGGTGTAGTAGGGAGCTGCTGACTTCATGGCCTGACTGTAGCAGCTTTGTACATGTATGTAGGTGGCATGACAGTGTCCTAACCTGATACAGTAATTAGTTTGAAATCTGATGAGCCAACACTGAAACAGTTTATAATTAACTTGCCGCTCCTTGATCCTTTTACAAAGATGTTATATATATAAACAGAACTGTTTAGTTGGGGATTAGACAGATAACCGTGTTAAAAAAAAACTTGCCAGATCAACACTAGGTCCACAAGAAGCAGGGGAGGAGGGAGAGCGTTGGTTGTTAGGCTGACGGGACATGGCGGCAATTGAAGGCGCGCGGGAAACGCAGGCCCCGGAAATGGTACATCGTCAACAGCTTTGGGCGGCATTTATGCCCGGGTTTTTTAAACTGTACCGAGAGACAGGAAGGAGCAGGTCACATGGAGGTTTTTACAAGTGGCCAAAGAAAAAAAAACTGAAAAGATTACTCTTTGTATCACTAATTGAGAAGATTACGATGATGATTAGAGGCTCTGGGCCGTTGAGCATCCGGTGATGATGGGCCGCGCGTTCGCGTCGTGATGGGTTTCTGTGGGCCGTAGAGAGTCACACTACACACGAGGGGACTCTGCTGCTGGCCTTCTGGTTGGGCCCTCTCATTTTGTTTTTGAAGGGAAAGTACCCACGATCATGTTGGTTTCAATATCAAATCAGCCAAAATATTGCATTGGATCACAATTCAAATTCTATTATGGATGACTATGCATTGTCTCTGATGAGTACATGACATCCATGCATATGACCATGCTTAGGGGATGGCATGGAGTTAGAGGAGACCAGCAAGGGTGTCCAAGCTAAGAAGGAGGCCCGAAGCTTATCCGGTTCGAGACGCCAAGATGGAGGCTCAAAGAAACTCAAGTTCGAATCCATCTTGGAGTTCAGGAGCAGCCCGCACTAAATCGGTCACCCAGGTTGCATACGGGCTCGGTTTTCGACGTTCTACATATGCATGGAAAGCTAAGGAGATAAGCTTTCCAATGGTACCAGTCTCTTGTCAAAATTCGTTCAGAGTCATCGGGAATCGACGAAACAATTTGACGTCCAGAATCTGTCTCGGTGTTGCGTCGCCGTATTTTGACCTTTGGGTCGTGTATCGTGCGGAAGCCCATAGTGGGGCGCCCCCTCCAACCCCAGCATGCTCCTTTAGGCTATATAAACTCACTAGCCGCCGTCGTTTAGATTCGGGTTTTGCTTAGATTAATCTGTCGAGAACAGTTTCGCCGTCATCGGTTTGTAGAACCCCAACTATCGTGCTTAATCATACATCTGCAATTTGTCACTCCCTTTGTGTGTTGTGTTCTTTAAAGTTCTTGCTTGTGTTCTTCGTTTCGCAGGCAGGGATTAGCCTTATTGGCGAGGTCAACCGGGTTGTGACACGGTTGATAATCAGAGGAGTCGTGGTGCTAAGATTGCGAGGTTCAAGTTTGCTGACTTGAAGCCGGATCGGTGTGTTGCACTCCGCCTAAACAAGTTATCCTTCACCTGACGGAAGATCGGACACCCTATTTCCCATCAAGTGATATTCAGAGACATATTTACCGTCAGGTTCGCATCAATTTGTATCACCACCTTTGATTAGTTTGTTTCATCGTTCTAAAACTCCAGAAAATTGCTCCACAAAAATATTTGTTTATCGTGTTTCCGCTGTCCTATAAATCCTTTGTGCCTCGAAATTTTTCTTTTCAGATTGCTTTTCTGAATTTTAGTCCCTCGTCGTGTCGTCGTGTCTAGTCTTATTCTTTGGCTTTTGGCTTGGCCTGAGTTACGCCGTCTCTTGGTTGTGGCGCGCAGCGATGCAATTTCTGTTTGGATGTACAATTAATGAAATTGGAATTCCACCGCCCAACTCTTTTCCTAGGCGTACCTTGCCGCTGCCGTACTCGAGCTCCTCGTCCCTGAGCTCCTCCCTGCCGCAGTCAGGCCTTGCTCCTCGTGGAGGGGCAGCGGGAACCAGTGGAGCAGAAGGTGACTCTATAGCGGAGGCAGGTGAAGGGCGGCCCGCGCTCTGCTCTTCGCCGTCGGCATCTCCGAGGCCTGCGCCCTCCTTTTGGCCACCCGCGGCGCTCCCGCTTCCGCCTCCTCTCGCTCTGGCGAGTCGGCGAGGTATTTCGCTGGGGGAGCGGAGGAGCAGTGCCTCAGGGGAGGGGCCTTGGCGGAGGGCCACGGAGGAGGGGCAGCACGACTTGTACGGAGGGTTACGGGTCGGAATCATCGGGTAGCAACAGCCATCACGCTGAATACTGTTTGTAATTAAAGTTAGTTTTGAATACCAATGCCTAAACCACCCAAACAGCCGATAATAACACTAATCTTATCCATTGGTTTCGTGGCACGGATGCCGTTCTCAAACTATTAATAAATAGATAATAACACTAATGTGTCCCATCAATCACCATCGCCTAATAATTAATTAAAATATGCAATGCACATACTAATATTTCATTCATTACATAATATTTAAAATGTTACTCACACAGAGCTACAGATAGCCATTTATTAGGATAAACTGATAATAAAACGTACTACACAAGAAGTCAACTTTGCAAAACAAGCCGATAGAACATAAAAAACGAGGAAACTTGCCACGCCTTCTTCGATAATTAAACCAAAGCTATTGCTAGGAAAGTCGATTGCATGATCACACAGTTTCAAATCGATAATTAAACCAAGGTTCTCCCTTGATCCTTGGACCTGTCAAGGTTCAGGATGCCAGCATGTGAGAGCAGAGCCCAGAGATGGGTAAGAAACTCGCCACCTTTCTCAAGATGTCGCATGTGTTGCTTGGCAGTGAAGTGCGAGGGCGCAACGTAGATGAATGCCTCACACCAGAAATCTGCCATCACCTTCCAACAATGAGTTCTGCCTGTCATGCTATCAAGTTGCTTGCCAAGCTTCACCCCTTTCCTGTAGACCGTGGCAGGGTTAGCTTCCTCATCTGTCTCTTCTAAGGCCCTCATCTGCTCTAATGAATTACAACTATCTCCTTCTTTCAGTACCGTACTTCTCAAATATCTTAAATCTGCCACGTGGTATGGAAGTAGTTCTGGGACATACGCAATCAAATATGCACAGTACCTAGACAATTTTACTGCAAGATCTCGGTCATCTGCATCCGTCCCGTTCCTACGATCACCGGACTGAGCAAGTTTACAGTACTCAGTTGCGATATGCCAAATCAGCATGATCTCTATCTGAGAGTGATCACGGAGTGTCCAAGAATACTTGTCAAAAACTTGGTTCTGCATTAGTGACTTTTCTCCATTGGTTAGATTACCAGCTGTTGATATCAGCGACCTGGCAATAGCTCTCTTCATTGTATCAGAAACTTTCACAGGTTTCAATTTATTTTCTAGACATGGTACCTTTGATTGTATTATCGACAAAACAAAAAAACTTATATTATGATCTTCTAGTTTTCTCCGAATATAAGAATTGTAGGAGCAGTCGTGAATTACTGAGTACTGACCGATCTTATTTTTCCACCCTGCCGAATTAGTCTTGCTAGCAACTCTGCTAAGAAAACCAGCAACTTTTCCAAAATATGCATTGGCTTCAGATAGGTCATGTTTGATGCTTCTACAGGCGAGTGATACCACGAACCAATATGATGCCACAAAAGTTACTGCCTGCAGTAGTTCTACCGTAAGGATTGTACCAAGAACTACCAGAGTAATTATGTAATCAGTTCTTGTACTCTGTACTTCAATGATAGGATCGGGTGTCTCAAGAATAAATGAATTTTTAAGTGCATACATTCCAGCCAGAGAAATAAGAATAATCTTAAGGAGAAATACTACACACAAAGATATCGTGAATAATGGGGTTACCACTGCTACATGGATAAGGTGATACTTTGTGAAGAAGAAGTCGTAGCAAAATCCCAACTCTTCCTCAACAATTCTGAATGCCCTTCTATAATCATTTTCATGTTGCAACAATCCCTTGAAAACAAAATCTTTGGTTTTAGAAAGGTTAGCTTCGGCACAGACCCATCCATAGCACCTTCTTTTCAAGAGCTCAAACAAGGCAAAGGATAGACAGATATCTTTCAATGTCTTGTGGCCATCAGAGCTACCGAGGCATTCCCATATCTTGTCAAGGGTTGCAATACTGCCAAAGAAACGATGGCTGGCGACTCGATGCCTAACTAGGTAATTGTAGCCCTTCATGCTCTTGGGTTCAGATTCACTCAGATGATCATTACTTACATGTCTATTCATCCACATTGCAGCTAGTCTACCATTGTCAAATTCTTTAAGTGCCAAAGTTAGAAGGCCTGCCACGAATTTTGTGCCATAAACAAAACTAAATAGAACACTAAGACACAAGGAACTTGCATTGCCTGTATACCTTGACAAATAACGCCAGTTTTTTATGGTCCAGGTTGCGTTTAAACTTCGCAATCTATCCTTTGAAGAATATGGACTCAGTAGCATTGAAAACATAAAAAAATAGAAGCCATACCGAGCTATCTCGAAAGTAAAGGTCATAATCTTCTTGTTGTCATGGAAATCATATTGCTTGATGATGATTGTGCCTCCAGAAGCCATGATCAGTGAGACAGCCCAGACAGGATACACCGAATTCTTGACTGGGGAGGACTGCATCACACCCAAGGTGTAGACGATGAGTGGGAGGATGACTGCGTTAGACGCGGAGAGGACATATTTGACGAAGGAATTATGCCACTTTCGCTTGCAGAAGCCTAGAATGAGCTGGAGAAACAGAAGCCCAATAGTCGCTAGCACCAGAGCCTCCACCTTTGTGATTATCCTCCTCGGGTGGTTCAACAAGGGGTACAAAGCCTCTATTGCCCTTGTCATGTTAACCACTTCACTTGGCCTACCGTTCTCCATCTCCATGGACTCCACCTTCACGGTGAACATCTCCGCCATCGTCCTCTGCTCCGGTGGGATTTGGGCACAATAAGGTGCGATGTGGATCTGCCGCTCTCTCTCCTCTGGATTTTGAGCTGGACTGGCAGAGCTTGGTGGTGGCGCTCGGATGCAGTTATGGCGGCGAGAAGGTTGGTGAGCAGTTTAAAGCTCGTGTTACTACTATGCCGGTGCAGTAGGGAGCTGCTGACTTCATGGCCTGACTGTGGCGATTGGCGTGGCAGTGTCCTAACCTGATACCAGTAATTAGTTTAAAATCTGATGAGCCAACACTGAAACTAAACTTGCAGCTCCTTGATCCTTTTACAGATATATTATACATACAAACAGAACTGTTTAGTTGGCGATCAGGCAGATAACCTTGTTAAAAAAAACTTGCCAGATCAACACAGGTCCAGAAGAAGCAGGGGAGGAGGGAGAGCGTTGGTTGTTAGGCTGACGGGAAATGGCGGCAATTGAAGGCGCGCGGGAAACGTAGGCCCCGGAAATGGTACATCGTCAACAGCTTTGGGCGGCATTTATGCCCGGGATTTTAAAACCGTACCAAGAAACAGGAAGGAGCAGGTCACATGGAGGTTTTTACAAGCGGCCAAAGAAAAAGGAAACTGAAAAGATTACTCTGTGTATCACTAATTCCGAAGATGACGACGATGAATGATCAGGGGCTCTGGGCCGTTGAGCATCCGGTGATGATGCCGCGCGTTGGCGTCGTGATGGGTTTCTGTGGGCCGTAGAGAGTCACACTACACACGAGGCCTTCTCGTTGGGCTCTCATGCCGTCATGCGGCCTTCTCGTTGTTCCCTCACAGCATCTTCTGTTTTCCTTCTCATTTTGTTTTTGGACGGAAAGTACCCACAAACATGAGAATTGTATGTGAAACTCATCCACGATTGATACGGAGTATAAATAAAGTTATTTTATTAGTTCTCTTAGGGCATGTACAACAAATTCACATAAATTCACATAAACAAAATGAGTTGCCGTTGCCATCATTTAATAAAGAAAGATAGTGTTGTTGTCTACCCTTTTTTCAAGTAAATGCATCAATACTAAAGTATACCTCTCCGTTTTTATTTACATGTCATATTTCGCTAAGCTACACAGACCAAGGAGACCATTTATCCTTCTCGTTTAGCACTGCCACTAATTAATTCTGCATGCCTCCATGCAAAGTCCATACGTCTGCCTCTCTGCGTGGCATTTAAATCCAACTGGTCTCCGTCCTTTGCGTGATATAAAAACCAATCGTGATCAATCCCATCACTGAATGGCGAAGGCCAGTAATTAAATGACACCGGCGATCCTCAAACTTATCCCGGGATGTCATCTAGATCCCTAAATTTTTAAAATGCACATTAGCATCCCTAAACTTGTTAAAGTGTGTGTCTAAAATTTCAAAAATACCTCTATGTTGCTAATTTTTATCCATCTCTTGATCTATAGTAATGGTATGGTACGATCAAATAAAGGTCTCCAAGTATTGTGATGTAAACAATTGATTTAATGAGAGAAATAGTATAAAAGATCATGCTTAATTAGCAGCCATGTCATCATGTATAGGGGTATATTCGGAACTTTGGACCTAGAGACTCAAGTATGCATTTTGAGAGTTCGGAAACTTAAATGACACCACGAGACAGTTTAGGAACCGCTCATGTATTTTACTCTGATGAAATTGTCTCGTCTACCAAGCGGTAAGGAGTCCAGGCACAAACACTACATTTATTTCTGACGTTTTATAAAAATCTAATACGACATCTGTAAAAAAAATAGAGGGAGTATATGTTGTATAGGAGCAGTCTCCGTCTCTGCGCCGCATAGGACGGGCACCACTCAAACAAATATTATCACACTTTTTCTTATATTTTATAATTAATTTAACAAGTACTTATTTTATATTATATAAATATTAGTTCTATTTTGTATAATTTTATTCAAATTTGAAAGCATTTGACTATTTAGAAATTGAGAGTAACCATTTTTTTTAACAGAGGGAGTACACTCCGGTTTGCCGATCTGACGTTTTGTTGAAGCGCCGTATGCGGAATAGATCGATTGAGTTTTCTTCGCCAACTGCAACGTTCGCGTAATCTGCGAAAACTAATCCCATCACACCGGCCTGCAGGCGCATCGACTTCCCAATGAGGCCCTGCAGCTCCCGCCCCCTTCGTCTCCCTTCCCCGCCGCCGCGCCCCACTATATCTTCACGCCTCCTCCGGCGCACGACGGCCGCCGCCGCCGCCTCTCCCACGTCCCCTGCACTGCCCTCCGATCCTTCCGCAACTCGACCCGTCGCCGCCGGCGCGATCGATCTCATCACCTGCGCAGCGCAGCCGCGTGCGTGGGGACTCCGGCCGCTTCACTGCGCGGCGGGCTCGTCCGGTGGGTGGGGGCGCTGCCGCGCCGCGCCGAGGAGCCTCCGCCCTGAGGTCCATCTTCCTCCTCGGTCTCCTTCTCACTCCCGCAGGTATTTCCACCTTGGGAATTAAGATCTCAGTTGTTGAAATTCATTCCCGTCCTCCTCTGATTGGTGGTCTGGTCTCCCCGCACCTGCATGCCATGTGTTTGACGAAATAACCATGTGATTGCCCTGCAGTATGATTTAAGTGCTGCTTTTCCTGCGATTAAATATGATTTACTCAAATAACCATGTGATTGCAGATTGCCCTGTTGTATATGATTTAAGTGCTGCTTTTTTTCCTGCGGTTAAATATTGGATTTACTGTCCCCTCGTGCGTATCATCCTATTTCACGATTTCGCAACTCCCCTAGACTATTCCTCTGTTCACCTACGCTTTCTCCATTGTTGGCCCTACAGTTTTGCACAGTAAAAGTGATATATACGTGCTGTCCCTTTCGGGTTAATGGCACAACAACTGATTTAAGCATGCTCGGTGCACAAAAGAAAATGATGTCCCATTTGTGTTCATAATGGATACTTAGTTTATATAGCAAACTCGGTGATTGTCTAATTTAACAGTGATAATATATGCTATGTGTTCAATCATGCAGTCAGAGTGCTACCTGGTTTATTTCTTATGTATATATATATATATGTGTCCTTTTTCTAATCATTACTTCAAGGTGTTTATTTACACAAACTTCCCTTGTGACCCAGCGGTACACCCTTTCTCTTCACCATCGCCTTAATCTGTGCCCCAAGTATCAAAAAGGAATCTGTACCACAGAAATTTCAAGACGCCTGTACATGAAGAAGATGAATGCAGTTGACCAAATGGTGCTACACGATGCTTCTTGCATGATTAGATTTCAAAAATTAGAAGTAAAATTCATTATCTGAGGTTTGATTCCTTTGTCCACTAATTTTCTTATCGATATCATTTTTGTAGTACTATGAATTTATCTACAATCTTTATAATTTTAATGGGGTACTTACTAATCTGCACGGAATCTATGAGATTAGCTAAAAATCAGTAGACCATTTGAATGTGATTATGTGTAGAAGTAGTAGTTATATTCTAATGTGTAAAAATAGTAGTACTGTATCATAAGGTCCTATAGTTTGTATAATAAGGTCCTATAGTTTCAGGGGTTAGCTGTAGAAAGGAGTGTGTCATGCACTACGCCGTACAAACAGTAAAAAAAAAGAGATAAGACTCACACGGCCGATTCGACATTTGGGTTGAGTCAATTAGAGATGGTCATTAACAAGAAAAATGTTAGAAAGATAATCAATACGCACGGTCAATAGAACATTAACACAGATGACAAAACAGATGTCTATGCTACCCACTAATAACCATCTAATAAACATATTAGACTATAGGAATATATTGACTTAAAAACAACCATAATCTAAGGGTGCGTTTGGTTGAGCTGTGGCTTTTGGAAAGCTGTTGTGGGTTGTTGGCTGTGGAAAAACAGTTGTGGAAAAAGCAGAAGACCGCCTGGTTAGAGGTGCTGTGGCTTTTGAAAAAAATGGCTAGTGGACCCCATATGTCATTCATAGTCCCCCTCTCCTTCTTTGGTTGACGAGTGGGCCCCTCTAATCAGCCCCTTCTTCTTCCTCCCCTGCTCCACTGCTCCTCCCCTGTTCGAGTTCGTTGTTCATGGCCTTGGGCTGCACCGGATCTTGGACGCGGGATTGGCTCTGCCGCCGCTGCCGTCGGACGGGGCGTCGCCGCCGCCGACGTGCCAAGACATCATCTCCCGTAGCTGCCCGTCGCGCCCGAGCACCGGCTGCTCCTGGTGGCACACCGAGCCCATGGCGCGGCCGCAAGAGTCGTGGCTGCCGGCGCTCGGCTCGCCCGACTTCACCGGCGGCGGCGCCGGCGCGCTGGTCTCCGCCGCCGCAAGCCACAACAGGCAGGAGATGCGCTTCATAGAGGTCTCCTTGAGCGTGTTGACGCGCTTGTCGGCGACCGGGGAGGAGACAGGGCGTAACGATGGGAGGAGGAGGGGGCGCGGCCGGTGGGCGGTGGAGTAGCGGCCCGTGGTCGTTGAGGAGGCAGGGGCGGCCGGCGGGCGGTGGAGTAGCGGCCGGCGGTCGTTGAGGAGGCAGAGGCGGCCGGCGGACTTCAATGGGGGGATATGAGGGCGGCGGCAGGCGACGCTAGGTCAAGGGGTGAGAAGCAGCCGGCGTCGGTTGGAGCCGGAGACTGGCGCCGCCGGGAATCCTACCGCCGTCTCGGAGTCAGGGCGCGGCGACGAGCGGAACGGGCGGAGGGTGGGGCGAGGGGGCGACGGGAAAGAGTACGGGTAAATAGAAAACGAATCGTTTTCTTTCATAACCGATGGTAGGTGGGTAATTTTTGCCCCCAAAAGCCAATGAAAGCAGGGTGGGTGGTGCTTTTGAATTTGTACTAGAGCAAAAGCAGCTTTTGGGCCCTTTGGTTGGCTTTTGTAAAAGGAAAAGCAGGTTGAAAAGCCCAACCAAAGGGACCTAAGAATCACCAGAGTTTTGTTCGAAATAAGCGGACAGCTCTACTTCAAACCATTTGGTATGATTCTGGATTTGCAGAAGATCAATTTTGTCCCCATCGGCAACACAATATAAAAGAACTAGTATGCATATGACCTTTTTCTGCAAGGAATCTGCAATAAGACATTAAGCCAATTGGACAGCATAAACTAGAAATATATAGATGAATTTAAGTTAATTGCATACACTTGCATAGCTATGGTACTCACTAACTAATTATCCTCTACTTGACTAATAGCATCACAATTTTTTTTTGGCAAGCACCTGCAATATGACATTAAGCCAATTGGACAGCAATTAATTACATACAACCACTTGCATTATGCTACAGTAGAATAGTAATTTTAATATTAATATTTTTGAACAAGACAGTGTTGTACCACCAGAGTATACTATTACCTAATCACTTCAATTCAACAATGATGGCAGCTTCTTCATTGAGATACTTCTTGAGAAAATTTGAATTCGAGACAATTAGAGTAAATCCTGAGTCTATGGCCACGAGATATAGCATTGCAGGTCGTGGACCTGCATATGGGCATACGGATGTGTTCTAATCGACCAAGTGCATCATAGTAGAGTAATAACTTATAATTATTATTAAGATTCAGCATGACAACATTGGCAAAAACCATAACAGAGAGGTATTGCACAAATTTGTGCCTCAATTGACCAAGGTACTAATGAGGTGGAGAAAAACTTGGAGATGTGTGAGATATATACTGAAGATGATAATTTGTGGAGACCATGCATTTGACAAGCCCCCCACTGACTACCACATACAACCCCCCACTCGACTATCTTGGTACTCATAGTTCATCATTGGCAAATAAAACTAGTGAGAAAAAAAAAAATCAAAGGATCATTTGTTATTAACAACTTGATGTACTCACTCATTAGACATCATTAGTATGTCATTTGTTTAGTAGGTGTAGTAATGAACTAAAAAAGAATGGTGTGACATATCAAGGAAAATCGGTGGAGCCTGAGCTACTACTCTGGTTAAGTCACGTCACTCATTTTGTTTCTTAACATACCACTTTAAATCATAATAATAAACATCATGTTGTGACGTCAAAACGATGCAAAATAAGAACACATGGAGTCACACTGCCTTTATCTCTTTCAGTGAGCTACTAACGGGGTTGACATCTCAGTGGAGTTCCAATTATGAGATGTGAACCATGTTTGCAACCCACTAAGACAGATTTTGGCAAGTGTGATTGTGTTCTTATTTATCTTTATGAAGTCATATGATGGCAATTTATGATTGTGGTTTAAAAGGTATATTAGGAAACTAAACAAGTGATGTGACTTAGCAAGGATAGTAGCTTGGGCTCTATCTTATTTACCCTTGATATATCATATTATTCTTTTCAGTTCATTAATATATCTTCTAAAACAATCTCATGCAAATGATGTATAATGGGTGACTACATGACTTTTGGCAAAATGATCCTTTGATTCCTTTTTACACTGCTTTTTTTAAGTGATGAAAATGATGATTATCAAGATAGTTGGGGGTGGTGATACAAGGACTTTACAAAGATGTATGAGATACATGGTGGTGCTTCTCAAAAGCTCTCCACAAATTATCATGTCCTTGAAGTCCTCCACCTCATCATTACCTTGGTCGGCTGTTGTAATTCACATTGGGAGCGTTGGGGGAAAAGTATCTTCGACTACCGACGGTTGTGAAGAAATTTTGAATGGAGTATTCATCGATGTGCCAGATGGGATCATAAGTTTCATTTGTGGATGGAATGAGAATTTATTGAGTTGTGCAGGCCACGAGGTGTTGATCAAGTCAACATAGGTGGTGCCAACATATTCTATGAGTTGCTTGAAATTGTTGGCACATGAGATGGCATCATACATTTCTAAATATTGGTGGAACAGTTTAGTGAACAATCATAAGATCCATTGGTTGAGGTTGAATAAACTCACTAATCTTAAGGAAGGAGAAGGAATAGGCTTTAAAGACATGTCCCTCTTTAAATAGGTTATGCTGGGGAAAGCTTGGCGACGGATTCTAAAGAGCCAAAGCTGAAAAAGTGGGATACTCATGACAACCCTTTATAAAGAGCCCCAAACTTTTGAGATACATACCTAGCTTATGTAGAGGCCACCTAGGTCCACTGAGGACACCCCCTAGGTTCCTCTACTAAGTCCATGGTCCACAAATTTAGGACCATGACCCAAATGAACAAGGCAACTAATTGATATGTGGCTGCACAAAAAAAATATGCTCAAGCCAACGTCATCAACAAATATACCTTAAATGACTCAAGCGGTCTATGTCACCGGGATTCCATTCTCGTGACTCTACAACCTGCCTAAGTCTCGTATCCATGTTAACATCATAATTATTTATCAGACAATATATAAAGAATCTCAAACTAGCATCGATGTTTATTAACCCATGAACTCCCTTATCTTCCCCAAATGTCCTCAATGTAAATCCAAGCATGGCTCACGAGACTTAGTCCTCGCAGTTATTTGGCCCATGAGTTTCACACATCGGATGCAAGGAAAATTTGAGCCTAAATCAGAAGGTCCTTACATCGTAAAGGATGTTTACTCTAGTGGCGCATATATAATGGCCAATCAGGGCATTTGACTCTTAGCTTGCATGATCCTAATCTATTGGTAAGCTGGAAATCACAAGTTTCCTGCAAAAATACAAATGAGAGCTATAGGAATTACGAATAAACAAGAGCTTGATACTGTAGGCGTCACCAGCTTACAAACGACAATTAAAATAGTGTTATTAGCACTGTCTATAAGTGTAGGCTGGACAACTCTAATTGGCCAAGACAAATTAAAGTTACAAAACATCGACATGTATCCATGGAGACATAAATATTGGAAATAAGCAAACTCTGCCAATACATTGGAAATAAAGAAAAGTCTGATGTAGTTGGGATTAGACAAAGGTTTGGCAACAAAATACTTGATGATTGCGATACCAAATAAAATGTCTTGAACTAAACGGGTGAAAATCCACCAATGAAAAGTTCTATATTAAACATAAAACTTGGATAAAAACTACTCCCTCCGTCCCATGGAAACTGCACTTCTGAGATTCAAAAAAATCCCATAAAAGAGTGCTCTCCTAGCATTTAGACAACCAAGTTAGAATCGATGCTCTGGAAACTAGCCGCCAAATATTTTTTAACACCAACACTCTTTCATATGCATCATTAACTGCATGTTGCTCCTGAAAACGAGGCGTTGTCCATCTAACCCAAGACAGTGTAGGTTGCCCAACACAAGAGTCATTTGGAATGGAACATGACCCTCGGTGTACATTGGACAGAGAAGGTGTTGCAAATGCGCATATGCTATTCTAACTTCATATTCAGTCACAAAACTTGTCAGTGGAAGGAAGGGTATGACTTGGTCCAATCCAGACTGCATAGCAGTAGGATGCAAAAAATCAGTTTTGTGTTTGGCAACCCTCCATGGGAGTAAACCTCGACGAATTGACAAATAAAAGTTTTTGCCAAATGATTTGTATGGAGTCCATAATACATTGCCATCTTTACACAAAAATTGGATAGCTCCCTTGTGGTAAAAAAGAGTTGGGCGTCTAGACATGATATTCAGCATGGCTGGCCTCACTGGAAGGTATGGGCAGGCAGGGATGTCTACATGCCTCACTTTATCACCAAAAATCCTGGGCATAGAAATCCCCATCCAACCAATCAAATAATGCACATGCCAAACCTTTTACCATCTTCGGATTACTAGGGTCAATAGGTTCAATACTAATCAATCTTAAGGAGTAATATAAAGGGCATAAAGCAGGATGAGCCAATGCAAACCGACGACCCAAGGCCATCCATGAAGCCATTACTAGCACACTAGGCTGGATGTATGGCCCTCCCCTACAACACTAAAGCAGCATATCCAAAGTGCCAAAAATGTTGCAGTATAAAGATGGGAGGATTCATCATGACCATCAGAACAAGAAGGAGCTCCCCTATTGGTGTAGAAATGATCACACTAGTTTTGGAACGATACTTTCCCATGAACCTCGAGGTCTCGCCATGTTTTCAAGAGAAGTGATAGAGTTTTGGGATACAATAGCATATGTGGGCCTAAATGAGCACGAGGTGGAATGAATTCATCATAAGGCTCCCCCTCTAATGGCAAGCCTACTATTTTCTGCATATCTAAGAGTGTAATCGTGCGTTCTCCTAGAGGAAACAGAAATGTGTTTGTATGTGAATCCCACCTTTCTAGCAATGCCTTCACAAGGGATGGTGAAATGATATACCTCCCTAAAGAACAGAATATAGCCCTGTAAATATAGTCTATGCCCGGTTCATTTCCCTTTAGATGCAGGGAATGATTTCTCAAGATATCAGCCGCCCATTCATTGGACCCAAGAGGGATTGGACTATACTTCATCTCAAAATTTTCCCAACCAAAATTTTACGATAATATTCTTCTACCCAAAGGAGAGGCTGTATCAGAAAAGGGATAAAAAGAGAGAGCAGAAAAGGTATGTCCTGATCTCCACGGACATTCACGATCATTGGGATTTAAGTCTCCTTCAACTTGAGATTGCTCCTTGAGAATAGGACATGCCAACTCATTGTTAATTGATTCATATAGCTGTAATTTTGCTACTTCAGAAAGACGCGACCTATGGGAATGAGATATTTTTCCTGTATCATCATCTACATAAAAGTAAGGGATATTCATTCGTAAATGTCTGATGTTGAGTGTAAGAATACAAACACAACAACATGTTGGGCCGAAACATAAGAAAGTGTCAAACATTTCTTGCAGGAATTTGCACACAAAATAACACATGAGAAAGCAAGTATGTATATAACCGAAGATTTGGTAGAGCAAGGCGTGGCGCTATAAGAAATGTGCACTCATCCGCATATGAAATAAGCACGCTATATGCAAATGCGGAATAAATGTGTGGCATCGTGTAAAATGAGGACTATGCATCAACGTTGCGGCCATTGAAAAAATATATACGGAGGAGCTTCAAGTGCGTTTACCAAAATGATGCTGGCATGTTCTCGTGGTATAATCGGTTCCAAAATATTCATACAATGTAAGGTGAACCTGTCATACCTTTTCTACCGTCACTTGTTGCAACAACGAACAGAAATCTGTGTGCCAGGACCAAAAATACTCTCGATCTTGATCCTTGATAGGTTGAGAAGAAGTGATTGAAAGTTTCAGCAACACAAAGAGAGAACGAAGAGAATCAAGAAAATATACTCAAAGCCATTATCTCGAGAGAGATGATCCTTGTGTTGTTCTATCCACTGTCTCACCCCCAAGAATCTACATCAGGGTAGAGACTAAGAGGCGTAGGTAGAGTTTTTTGGGCTATGCTAACAAATGACCCCTGATATCGAGCCAACAGCACCCCCCACTACCTCATAAAACATTGGGATTTTTAAATTTTGAAAGAAATAAATATATTTATATAATAAAAAAGGGGATAATTGAAAAGAGGGGAAACGTCTGCTTCCGGGATTAGCTAGTGTGACAAAAACATAATCCCTCGATCATTTCAAATTAAATTAGCTTCCGGGGAAGCCCTTCATCATTTCAAATTAAATTAAACATTAACTCATGTTACTTGAGTGCCAAGGTATGATGTCTAAGCAAGGAAGGTAAATCCCTCAAAAACATAGATTGTATCCAATATGATACATATATAAGTAACCCGTATGTATTCCATAGTGTAACATAATAACAAATCCATTGCCAGCGGTAAAATAAATATGCTTAGCTACTTGCCTTGGGTTTCTTCGACCTCAACAACTACGTCCACACTAGACTCAAGTTTGAGCTCAACGGCTTCGCACTCTGACGTTTCACTCTCTAGAATGAATGAATGGATGCATGCATTAGAGATGATGCCATGAATTATTGATAGCGAAATGATTGAGGGCTTGAGTCTAGTGTGGATGTGGTTGTTGAACCTGAACAAACCCAAGGCGGACAACTAAGCATGTTTATCTACCTTTTGGCATGAACTTGTTATTATGTTACGCTATGGGATGCATGTGTGTTACTCATATATGTATCATATTGCGTAGAACCTATGTTTTGATGCATTTACCTTCTCTGCTTTGACTTATCATACATTATCACTACAGCAACATGGGTTGATATTTAATTTAATTTGATAAATGTTTACTCATGCTTGATTTAGAATGAGAACATTTGGGCAAGAGGTGTCTAAGGGTTAGTCATCATCGATGCTAGTTTGGGATCCTTCTATCTTGTCGGATAAATGATCATGTTAACATGGACGTGGAACTTGGGTAGGTTGTAGGGTCACAAGAAAGGAGTCTTAGTGACAGAGTGCTTGAGTCATTTAAGGTCCGTTTTTTTTCTACCACATATTTAATAATGGAAATGATGAACTCACTACCTTAGTTGTCTTGTTCATTTGGGTCGAGGTCTATGGACTTTGTAGATGAACCTAGTGGTGCCCCCTGTGGACCTAGGTGGCATGTGAGGGCCTAAGACTTGTATTTTTAAATTTCAAATTTGAACCGTTTATGTTATCAACTCGTAATCTTGAATGCTGAACTCTTGTAATGTCTAAATTTTTCCTCTATAGTTCATGTGGTGACGTGTGATTTGTATATTGTACATGTGCTTGATCTTGAGCATATTATGGAGTACATACTCATACTACTGAATTTGCTTTCGTTCTAAGTGAATTGCACTTGGTCGTGTTGTGTCCTCTAGACGTGGGTTAAACATAGCATGCCATAAGGTGAATATATGTTAGCTCTTATCTTATTGGAATGATCTGTGGTTCATTTAAATCGAGTGTAAATTAGATGGTTTTTTACATGTAGGCACTCCCCAGTTTGATTTTCGGAGTAGAACAGCCTTATAGTGCCTTACGTACCTGGAGTATGCAATCTTCAGTGGCAGGCTTTTGACCTTTACACACTTGTGCTACTGGTGCTACTTTTGACCTTCGCTGCCTTGTGCAAGCTCGTGCACCTGTTCGTACGCGCGTGTGTACGTATGGGATAAACATTGACTTGTAATCGTATTTTTTACACGTATGTAAACCCTGAGGTCAACCACGGCGCGACTTTAGGCGCCGTTTCATGCGTGACCCGGTCCCTCGCTTTTTTTTTTCTTTGTCACGAGCCGATACAGTGATGCATGCCCATGTGATGTGGCCGATGGTTCATGGTTGGAGTTGGACCAGCAGATGGGTCCATGTCCATCCATGCGTCCGTGTGCATGTGCATGCATGTCCGGCTGGACATGCCACTCGAAAGCTGCATCCGCACCGCGAGGAGATTATAGAGGGAATGAACAAAACAAAATCAGGTTTGAATTTTTTTTCCATTTTGCAACCATGTCTGGGCACGTATTTCATCAAGAGAAAACGAACTACATCATCTGCTAAACACTGATAATTTCCCACAAACTACACACCACGCACACCCTCCAGCATGTCGATGTTTGATAATTTTTAGATGAAGAACAATAATCTCTAAAGTACAATATATGGTTATATACAGGGCCGGCCTAATCTTAAGTAGGGGCGTCTAAACACACACTTTAATTGCTCGCTGAATAAATCCGCTCACGTGTGTGTATGATGTATCAGTCATGCTGCGTCTAGCACTTAATCTTTCTCTTTGGAAAGCTGAATCCATAACAATGATCAGATCCACCATAGGGGTCGATCCCCCAAACAGTTTCGATAATGAGTACAATCAGTGATTTGGTTTCCCTGCAAACTAGCCCCTCTGTCTGAACAGCAAGAGAAGGCATCCAGCCAGCCTTCGTCTGCCAGGTGCACACACGCGCACACACGGTGCTCATCAATGCCCAAGAAATCTGGAGAGGCGACGATCGACGAGGCAAGCAAAAACGCGACGCAATTACTGCCTTCATGAGCTCCACAGCGAAAAAGGGGTGTCCTCCAGCAATACGTCAACCGTTCCTGCACACACGAAAGCAGCGCGTGTGCAAAGCAAAGAGAGATCGCCGGCCCATTCATGTGATCACCTGGCTGACTTTTGCATTGGAAAGCAACGGTACGAGATGAAAAAGCAAAACAACGGCGCAGGGGAGTGGCTAGCAGGGGCTTATGAGGTCATTCAGTATATAAGCACTCACATGTGGTTGGAGCTGGAGAGCTAGGGCACCTGTGCAAGGGGACAGGTAGGAGATAAAGCTGCAGGTGCTGCTGGTGACGTGATTGGTGACTTGGTGTCCTAGAATAAAAGGAGGCCCATGTCATAGCAGCAGAGAGGGTTCCAGCAGGGAGAAGGAAGGCCGGCCAGTGTGCAGGGCCATGGCTGTGTAGGCAGCAGCCACAACTTGCCTATATCTACTAGCTAAGAGTAGCTCTAGGCATATATAGCTAGCTAGGTGTATCCGAGGTAGGAGACGACAGCAGAAGGTATGGGGAGGCCACCGTGCTGCGACAACGGCGTCGGCGTTAAGAAGGGGCCATGGACGCCGGAGGAGGACATTGTTCTCGTCTCCTACATCCAGCAGCACGGCCCCGGGAACTGGCGGTCCGTGCCCGAGAACACAGGTTAGTTGATCTTTGAGGTGTGATTAGTTAGTTATTATTTGAGATGGAGAAGTATTTTTCATGGTTTGATTTTGCTTGTGTGTTTGATGTAGGGTTGATGAGGTGCAGCAAGAGCTGCAGGCTGAGGTGGACGAACTACCTCAGGCCAGGGATCAAGCGCGGGAACTTCACACCTCATGAGGAAGGGATCATCATCCATCTTCAGGCGCTACTTGGGAACAAGTAATCACCATTCCTAAAGATGTTTTCTTTTTACCCGCAAAAAAAAGATGTTTTCTTTGACAACTGTTACAATTGTTGATGTATCACTATGTAAGCACCCAATGGAGTAACATTTAATCTAGAATAGATGTACAAACTTCTTTAAACTTTTCAGTTTCATATACATCATCAGCTTAAAAACTGATCCAATTCCATTTTGATGGCGAGTCTGAGCTTGAAGTAGGTCAAACAAAACCCTTAATTAGTCCCTGAATATAGTTGCATAACAGCCAATATATAGCTGCAACAATCAAAATTTCCTTATCATCAACCATACTCGTAGTACAATTTGATGTCTAATAAATCTTGTTACATGCAGGTGGGCTGCCATAGCCTCCTACCTCCCTCAAAGAACCGATAACGACATCAAGAACTACTGGAACACACACCTCAAGAAGAAGGTCAAGAGGCTGCAACAGCCAGCAGACTCCTTCCAAACCGCTCCCTCCAATGCAGTCACCAGCCCAAACTACTACAGCCCTACTAGAAGCAGCCACCACAGCCTCCAAGGAATGCAACCCATGAACAGCTACCCCAACACCACCTGCAGCAGCGCACCAAGCAACAACGAAACCGCTGTCGTCTCCAACCTCTTCCAGACATGGATGAGGCCATCACCAGCAGCAACACCTAACTGCAAGATCACCATGCAAGAGTTCCAGGAACAACAAGATGCTGCAGGGTCCATGGTTTGCAAGGATCAGATTGTGTCTGGCGATGATGTTAATAAGTCTTCGGCATTGGAGATGGTGGTGGCGCCGATGATGGGTGCAAGCACTGCTACCTTCTCGCTGCTTGAGGACTGGCTGCTCGACGACATACCCGGGCAGGCCATGGATGGGCTCCTGGGGATCTCTGCCGGCTGCTGTGCAGATCCCATCATGTTCTAGTTGTGTTGTCTTGGCTATCATTGGCTTCTCTCAATGAGTCATGAACTTGTAATGTTGGTTGATCGAATGATAAGATCGGGTCGATCCTATGTTTCCGGTAATAGGCCGTTTGTTTCCTCGGGTAAAAAATCCTGGAGATGATCCAGTTAATTTCGAGGTGTTAGTAGGACTGAAGGGTATAATAAAATGGTTTAGGGTTCAGTATCTAATTTGGATATTCATTTATCTGCTTTGATGTCCCTTGTAAGGTTTTTCTATGCAATTTATGTGTGGTTCATGTGTCCTCATTTTTTTTGTGCCTCTGATGCATATGTGTAGGTCCTTGAGTGAACAGCATTGTTTTCAGATGAATCTGACTTCAACTTTGTTCGCATAATCTGCCGCTCCATGTGGTTACTGAATGCAAAATATTGCTGCACGTATATATTCTAGCGTTCATGCAGTTTGGCTGTTTGTACAAGTCAATGAAAACATGGAGTATAATCCAGATTTGCATGCAAGTATATTCTTTATAATATTTATTAATTACTTGTTATGCAAATATCTTTTCAGGAGTTTAACAACCTGATACCTTTTGGGATTCTAGACTTCAGGTTCAACAAAGACGAGAATGTTAGTACAAGTACTGTTCTAGAAATGATTGTTACCGGTTATTCCATCACCAATGAATAATTTCACTTTCAGCATTTATCACAGACATTTCCTTTTCTTTTTACATGTATGACCATACATTTGGGGAACAGAGAAGAACAGCGACTCTAAGTCTCTAAGCACTAAATACATTTGGGCACCAAAAAGGGTTTGGTTTATAAGTAGCTAGATAATGTACATTTTGGATCATGAATAAAAACATAAGTTAGAAGCTTAACAATTGGGGCCAATAAAAATACTTCAGCTCATGGTAAAGAAATCACCTTGAATTTTAACTGTGTTAGCGCAAAAGGAAAACAATAGTCTAATACAAAGAGTTAAAAACAACATAATACTACATAAGTTCAGGTTCAGCCATTCTAGTAAAGTACAATGATGCTCTAACTGAGATTGCCAGATGGCAAAGAAAGAGATCATGTAAACATCTAGTAGTAAACAATTTTCATACAGCTAATTTGCCTGACGTGATTTATTACACCAAAGAGCAGGAAGCGAACTTTGTTCATAAATGTTAACAGTATCAGCAAGCAAACGCGATATGTACCCAAGCTGCCCTCTCAATCAATTTTTCATGATTTAACAAATCCTAGAGATTAGTTGCACTGAAAGATATAATAAAATGTTTAAACTTCAGTGCCTAATTTGGATATTCATTCATCTGCAACCAATGTTTGTTGTTAAATATTTTCAGGTCTTTCACTGCCTGATACTTATAGATTTCTTGGTTTCAGGTCCAACCAATGTTTTAGCTAGTGTTTTTTTTAAGATGAGAATGTTAGTACAGCTACTGTTGTAAAATTGATTGTTACAGATTATTCTAGGACCATAGAATAATTTCACTTTCAGCATTTATCACGTGCGTTCTCTTTTTCCTTGTGTAAGTAAAAAAATACATTAAGAAAAGGAAGAATAATAGCCCTTCTAAGAACTAAAGACATTTAAGAGGCTGCATGCTGAGACGGCACAAAGCACATGGTTCAGTTCTGATGGTACAGAAACACGTTGATTTTTTTTTACTATAAAACTGTCTAGTACAAGGAGTTCGAAACAACATAATACTACATGAGTTCAAATTGAGCCATTCTAGTAAGGTACAATGATGATCTAACTGAAACTGCCAGATGGCAAAGAAAGAGATGTAAAACATCTAGCTAAAAAAATTCATAGATGTGTGATTTATCACGGGACAGAGCAGGAAGCAAACTTTGTTCTGTCTACCCTCAGAGACATTGCTCACACAGTGTTTACAGTATCAGCGAGTGATCGCAATATACATCCTAAGCCTGCCTTCTCAGTCAGTTTCTCATGAATTTTGAGGCACTGGTCACATGTTGGCCTGTCCCCTGTCGATAATCCTCTGTAAAGATACCTGCAAGACAATTCATCATTAGATCATATGGCTTTCATCGCTTTCCACAAAATCTTACTCCATAGCACATAAGGAAATATTGATGCCACGCACTGAATTCTTCCACTACTCATAGGCTACTGCTATAAACCTTGTTTGTAACAGCTTATTTCTCAGCTTCTTTGCAGAAGAAAAAGCAGAGGCTGTACCAAACACCAGGATTCTACAAGTAGCATATTACTAAGCAGATTCTGAGTGAACTAAAAAGCAGCAATAGGCAGCTTATGCAACAAGCACAAGCTATGCCATAAAAGGAGCCAAGAATCATATGTGGGCAGGTCTATGGAGACACATGAATTAAGTGAAGAAATACAGAAATAGTGTATAGCCAACTCAATTTGGTCACATCTTTTTTAAAACAAAGAAAAGAAGTGTGTTTCGACACTTTCAAAAAAATGGTGAATTATTACAGTGAAAGAGTGTATAGCCAACTCAATTTGGCCACATTTTTTTAAAACAAAAAAAGAAGTGTGTCACAGCACTTTCAAAAAAAATAATAGGAAATAGAACTGGCAATGTGGATAAGCCTAGGTATATCAGTCAGCATACCTCATTGCTCATCAGTTCAATCGTGATGGTGCAGAAAGCACTATAAAAAAAGAAGTAAATGTATCCAAATTTAATGCTTCAGTAAGACTAAGTACAATGATTGTTTAACTTTTGAAGGCATACTGCCACACTATAAAGGTCACTGTCAAGTGTAGCACAAATTCAAAAAATGTACACATTCAGACACTGATTTCAAACAAAGATATCTACTGTAATATATCTGTGAAATAAAATACATGTCATTTTGACACTGACTTCAAATTATAACTCTGGTCAGATTTCTACTGTAATATATCTGTGAAATAAAATTATGGATAATTGTTCAACAGGAATGTACTCACTGTTTCATATGGCCGATCAAAAAGATGTATAAAGATATCAATCAAAACCAAAGTAGATTGAATGTGCAATATCTAAAATAACACTTTTTTATCTAGAGAGAGCAACATAACCCAAATACAAATTTATATACTGTAATAGAATCTTCTCGAATTCAGTTACTAATTTCTTTACATTTTTAGTGTCGAAAGGGAAAAGGATTGAAAGTTCTAAAGTCGCAACCGGGACACATTAACAGGTCATGACAAGCATGGAAGGATCAAAATCACAAGTGAGGTTCCACATTAGGAAGGTAGCTAAGGCAAGAAATTTTCGATTCATCAATACTATGACACACTCAGGGAGGATCAACACAACTAAATGCTACAATACAGTGATGCACATCTGCAATCCAAACTAGAAACTGGCAATTGGCTGGCACCATCCTAAGTAAAAGACATTGCCCTGCTCTGACAAAGAAAGTTGAATCTTGGTAGCAAACTACTGAAATGGAGGGGAGGAGAAGAGGAATGGGGATGCATCTCACT
This sequence comes from Echinochloa phyllopogon, assembly GCA_033239725.1. Classification (NCBI taxonomy): domain Eukaryota; kingdom Viridiplantae; phylum Streptophyta; class Magnoliopsida; order Poales; family Poaceae; genus Echinochloa; species Echinochloa phyllopogon. The sequence goes on along the minus strand of BTCW01000008.1, from coordinate 30,736,080 downwards.
TCATGAGGATGTCGTAGTACTCGGGATCCAATGAGTTGAACATCCCGTCGACATCCCTGATCGCCATCATCGCGCGGTGCACCACAATCCAATTCGCCGACTGCGCCCAAACCAATACCTCCGGTCAGGAAACCCAGATCGAATCCATGGAAGAAACAAGACCAAGCATCAAAAAGAAAAAAAAATCAAACCTTGCATCGCTCGTCGCGGGTCTTGAGGGGCGACCCCTCGAGCGCCGTCTTCAGGGCTTCCACCGGCTTCGACCTGGGGGCGCCGCGCAGATAGGATTGGGCCAATCAAGAAGCGGGGGAGGAAGAGGTCGGGAGGAGAAGGGGGCAAAGGGGATTACTGCTTGAGGAGTGTCTCGATCTTGCGGGACTTCTGCTCGATGCGGGAGATGATGGCCTCCAGGTTCTCGTCCGCGTCCGGGTACGCCGCCGAGGAAGCCATCCCGCCGGCGACGGGGAGGGAGAGGGCGGGTCGGGTTGGCTCCTGGTTGCTCTGTTCTAGGTGCCTGTTCTCGGTGGTGGTGTGGGTTCGGCTCTGCTGCTACAGTAATTGGCAGGTTGTCAAAAACATTATAATCCCATACGTCATACATATAAGCATTATTATTATTATTCGCAAGCTATGCAGTTTAATTTTACGTATTTGACAGTAAAATAGACGGAGCAAATTAGATAATCACCCAAAATGTGCTGGTGTTATCTTTTATGGTATGTGACTGTCAAAAATGAACATTAACTTTTCGAAAAAAGGAATAGTGTATTGAAGTAATTTTCGAAAAGAAAGTTTTGTCCACAAATATATACTGGTACTCCCATTTGTGGATTATGACGTATCAGTGTATCGCACTAACAGCCGAGATATTGTTTCGCCAATTGAGAAACCAATTTGAAGAGCGAGAATGATAACAAGAAACAACAAAGCTAACCTGCTACGGTCTTCTAGCCAATTCAGATTCTTTTTAATAATAAGCCAATTCAGATTGTACAGAGGTTCAGTTTATTTTTTTAAAATAATAAGCCAATTCAGAATGTACAAGGATTCAGTTTTTTGAATAATTACAGCATTGTACAACAAGGCTCACAACTGAATCTCCCTATTCACAAGACGGTCGCGCACTGGCGCGTTGGACCGTGACGAGGGAGGTCCGGAGGTACCACTAGGTTCACAACCAATTCAGAAGATAATACTTACAGACAAATAATGATGCATATACAGTTACAGCAGAAGATATAACCCAAGACAGAACACGCAATATGGGACATCATAATGACATAATGTCATTTAGAATACGGGCGCTGAGGTAGTCTCAGCTCATAAGAGTCCATTCTGCTGAAACTGTGCCTAGCTAGGCCACCCTCTGCCGTCTTGCCATCAAGGTTAGATTAACTTCCACTTCCATCTCCTCGCCTCTGCATCCACCTGCAATTGAAGGGCACACTCCAGGTCCGAAATCACATCCTCCATGGACGGACGGTCAATGCCCCGATTAGCAACACACTTCGCAGCAGTTTCCACACACTTATTGAGAGATTGTAGATTAATTTCTCCCATAAGGGCGGGGTCAAAAAACAGATGAAGCCTGCCGTCCTCCTTGTAACGCAATGCCCATTCTAACATGTATCCCTTTGGAAGAATTCGATTAGCAGACATGGCCTGGAACAACAGAGTGCCAAAAGCATGGACGTCTGATTTCTCAGTCAGCCTAGACTCTACCAGCGTGAACGGATCATTAGCGCATAATGTAACTGATGAGAAACTGGACCTTAAGGCCCAGTGCTCTCTAGCCTCATCCGACAAGCCACAATCAATTATAATCTTGGCAACCCAATTCTCATCGAGGAAAATATTCACCGTGTCCAGGCTCCCGTGAAAGATGGCGTGCTCTGTGCCCCTGTGAAGGTAGTGTAGACCACGAGCTGCACCAATGCAGATCTCCAAACGCTGCTTCCAAGTAAGGCACGACTCCTTGTTCTCGTACAATTGATGGTGCAAACTTCCACGAGCCATGAAATCGTACACAAGGATTACTTCGCTGTTCTCATCGCAATAACCGATCAGTGGCACAATATGACTGTGGCTGAGCTTTGACCATGTCTTTATTATCGAAGAACGGAATGCACGGCGGCACAATATGACCAGGCACTTGGTAGCCACTTTGTTGGTTGCATCACCATCAATCTCACCACAGTAAACTCTACTACCAAATACATCCGCATTAACAAGAAGCGACTCATCGAAATTTCTAGTTGCAGCCTTAATCTCTTCAAGTGAGAACCGGCGGCAGAGGCCTGAGGGCACAGTAGTCCTAACTTGAGCTGCAGGAGTTGGCTTGCTCTTCCTTGCCCAAGAGAACAAATCTGCCCGTTGTTGTCCTTGATGTGAAGCTCTCCCCAATGTCCGAAGTCGCTCGACCACGTCTATCATCTCAGGGCGTCTGCCCCTTTCCATCCGCATGCATTCACCTGCTAACTTTGCAACCCCTTCCAGAATCTTCATGTTGTTCTGGGTTCAAATTTCGGCATCAAAGATCTCCCTCAAACCTCTGACCCCAGTTGCAAGAGCGTTAGTAAACACATCAACAATGTTGGCTTTCCCACCTGATGTTGTTACCCTTCTCCTACTGATCAGTTCGAGCAAGACGACTCCAAAACTGTAAACATCACTCTTCACGGTCAGGCGTCCATCCCGAGCAAACAAAGGATCCATGTAACCTATGCTACCCATAACATGCTCAGTGAACAAAGTTTTATCTGGGTCATTGACTAGTCTTGATATTCCAAAGTCTGATATTTTTGCTCTGAGGCTTCCATCTAGAAGTATGTTAGAAGGCTTGATGTCCCCGTGAATGACCTGAGTATACATGTAAGAATGCATGTATGCCAATGCCTCCACACACTCTGTAGCGATTCTAAGGCGTGTTTCCAGAGAGATGGGAATGCTGTTGTTGCTGTGAAGAATAGCATTCAGGTTTCCGTTAGGGATGTACTCGGTTACCATCATTAGGGCATTTTCCTCTACACAATAACCAATAAGTCTGACTACATTCTTGTGATTGATTTCACGATGGACGGTCAATTCTTGATCAAAGTTTTCCCTCACATTGTGTACAAATTTCTTCACGGCAACCACATGGTTGTCCTCAAGGACCCCTCTATAAACTTCTCCAAAAGCACCACTCCCAAGAATAGTCTTGTAGTTGCTGGTCATTCTTTCTATCTCGCCTTCTGTGAAGCATTTTATGTTATGATTGCTATGCGCTATCCAACTTGATCTATAATCCCCTTGTTTCAATTCCATGATTTATTTTCTGAGGACTCCTGCGGAAGCAGTAAAGTAATGAATATAACAGTTGATTTGGATAAAAAGGCTGGATAACTGTAGAAGATCGAGACAGAAGAAACTCAACATTTTGAACTTAGTAATGCTTTTATTTCTTCGCACAAATTAGTGCTTCTGATAAGAAACAGTTTTCCCCTCCCTCTTAAATAAATGAATTGGAACTCTTGTTAATATTGAGTTCGTTAAGTTGTTGACTATAAATTATTTCCAGAGTGTTACTTTCACTTTCATTCGAATAGTGATTCGTCGCTTGCTACAGCCTAGAACAAAGGTACGTTGACCCATATTGGTGTGCTTTTCTATCAGAGATCATTCATCTACATCCCATAAAAGCATCATCTCCTTCACCCAATCTGATTTTACACCTTGTGCGTTGCATAGTATCCCCTCCGTCCGGAAAAAATAAATGATGTTCTAGCATTCAAAATGTCCCATAAAGAATGATGTTATGGCATGCATACATGATTAAATGGAAACAAATCTCCTTCACACATTAAATGGAATCATATTCTTTCTATTTTTGCATATAAACACAACTAAGTACACATGCATCTTTTTCATTCATCACTAATCTGTATGAAAAACTCAAACATTGCTGATTGCGGCATAATTGCAATTTACCATAATAAAAACCATTGCATAAAAAGGAATGAAGATGGTTGGTCAACCTCTCTCTTCTCTATCTACTCATTGGTAATAACAAGAATCTAAATATTTGACATATATGGACAAGCATGATTTGAACTCCGCAGGAACCTGTGAATTGTTGTAGATGGATCTGTAGACGCCAAGCAATAATCATCTGCCTAGCATAGCTAGTTGATGCTCACCTCGCCATTTGATGGGCAGAGCGCAATATGCAGGAGTTGGTCAACTAGGAACGGCTTTCAGCAAGGGCAGAACGATGAACTTTCCAACTTCCAACCCAGAATGAAGGAAATTAAAATGCGTCTGCCGAGACTACCGAGGCAAGTCAACCGTCGACACGGTCCACCGCGCACCTTCGCTTCGCTTTCGGAACGAAGGGCGAAACCGTCGAATCGATCCTTTCTTCTGGAGGAATGGAATCCTGTTGCAGCTCTTTGATTTCACACAGGAAAGGAAAAAAAATGAAAAATCTACCCTGACCTCTGGTTTTCGCTTCCTTCGCGTGGCAATGGCGGAAGCGGCCCACGCCATTAGCGCGTGGGGATGAACCGCCTCCACAGCATGTGCTGCGCCGTGAAGAAGTAGCAGGTCCTCCGGCGGCGCCATGCGATGGCAAGTCGACATTGATGGAAACGGTGGGATGAGAGGATAAGGTTTGCGGCTTACCATCGCTTGAGTTACGGGACTATGATGATGCGTCCTACATGTCAGGACCAATCAAAATATAAATTTGATTTGTAGTCACATCTTTGCTATCTTTTTTTTTGGAAAACTATATGATTGCTAAATAAGCTATCATTAATTACTAATTTGTTTGTGGTCGTATCTAATCTCATGTCGCTTAAATTGTATTTTTTTAATTACTTTCTAATCAGAAGTCAACTTCGAAACCACAATCTTTGACATAACAGACTAATTGTTCATATTTTCAATCACACCATAAGTTTTTTGGAACCATGCGTTATGAATTCCTGCGTTCGAAACACCTCTATATATATTCTTATTTATTTTTCATTCTTATGTTTTCATTTATTTTTGAATTCTTCTGTTTTCATTCATATATTTGGACTAAATTTTTGAATAAGATGAATGATCGAACATTGTATGAAAAAATCGACAATGAATAGGAATTTGGAAAGGAGGCAGTACTATCTAAAATTCTATATAGAGGATATGAAATTTTTTTTGTAAAATACCCTTCTCTTCATTTAAGACTGCATAGAATTAACCTTTTCCATTACATGATTCAATATGAAAATTAGTTTTTAACATACCCTTCTTTCCATTTAACATTATATATTCTCATAGACATAGCTGATCAAAGGGTCGTGTTGAAGACGATCTATGTTCGAAGAGACTTATATTTTCAATCAGAGTAGGCTAGCATGAACAGATGAAGTGCATTACATATTGAATGTCCTCAAATATTTCAATTTTCACTGCAGAAAGATGGTAATTGGCAAAAGACATGTGCAGCTTAATCTTTGGTACAGATCAAAAGTGCATATTAAGTGCTTATGAAAATATTTTTTTAAAAGTTCTTATGAAAATATTTCATCTCGCGATACACGATGTATACATTCTTAATTATATGCGCTATTAGAATTGTTGTATAATAAATGCACTCTTTAATCATGGTAGCTTTTTTTGGCCACATACTATAACTTAACACAACAATTCAGATTGGTCATATAATTCCTAGCCTGCACCATAACATTGCACAAGGTCCCACAGATGTACAAACATCATTGCAAGATCACAAAGCTGGACTTGTCTCTCTTTTCATGGGTTAGATTCATCATCAAACCCTACATGATTGTTAACCTACCACTTACAGTTCATCAACATTTGTGCGGAATATAAAATCCTCGCTCTCGAGCTCTTCATGGACCATATTTATTCTTGGAGCTGCAGGTAATGAATTTTGGCAACTGTTGGACTCCAGTGACCGCTTGCCCTGGAGATAGGGAAAGTCAAGTAATTAAAAAAAGCTAGGGAACAAAGTGGTTTCAGTTATGAGAAAACTTCAATAATAGAACCATAACACCTAATATAATTTTTAAAAACTATAAACTGATAACCTTGAGTGAAATAAAAGAATCCATAATTAACCTTCTTAAGAGTGTAGAAGAAATAATGGAAGCCGTCACCAAAGGTACTGTACTCAACAGACCATGTAAACTCAGGCGCTTCAAAAAATCGACGTCTAAAGTGTGGCTGCCAGATGAAAAGTAGTATTTATTAGAGAACAAAAGATTAGTAGATAAAAGAAAAGAATAGGACAGCTTCAGCCTTCAGGCCAGTTCCTTTTTGGCAACATTACTTATTTAACCCTTGGAAAGATAGCCTTTAACATGATATCATCTTCCAATAGCAATGGTGTGGCAGTGCATAGTTATAAGAGAACTGTGGTTTCATTATTCAAAAAGAAATCATGTGTCGTGCACAAATTTATACTGGCAAATAGGTAGATAAAAAAAATCTTCAGACCACATGGAAAGGGAAAAAACAAAAGAAACCTGACACAAAAGATTGTTGATAAATAAATACATTGGAAGGTACATTCGAACGAGAGAATCTCTCTGACCTGTCCAAAGGTAATTGATACAAATACCCCTTCCGGTTTCAAAACCCTGTGGATTTCTTCAAGCATTTTCATCACATTATTTACTGTTATAGGATTGGGATTCCATGGATCACCACTATCGACAAACAATACATCCTGCAAAAAGGGTTTGTCCTTCATCAAGTCTAACAGACACATAAGAATATAAGATGACAAAGTAGCAATAGCTGTTAGAATGAACAGAATGCTTCATGCTGACTTGTTTCCCATGATCCTTAATTGAAGACAGGAGTGTCTGGATCAGTCCTATTTCCTGTCTGAATATGGTTTATTGTAGCATCAGCTTTGTTTTGAAACAATTTGACAGGTCCGTGTTAGAGAAAACTTCTAAAATAGATGTACTGCACTTAAAGATCACATAGATAAATCTGCTCATTTCATTGCTAGATGGAAGCTTTCTATCGAATTTTAACTAGGCAATACATGCTAACTAGATAAAATATCTCGTCTTCTTTTTGCGAACACATGAACACCCATGGTAAAAGAAATAGCAGGGTGCTAAAAGTAGCTCTCTGGTTGTCTTCCAAAATGCAGTACTAAGTTAGCACATTATAGCATAGGCTATACAAATCAGTGTAAGCTTTAAATTGAGGTGAAGAGATGATCTTTTGAGCCGGTCAATGTTTTGCCTAACTTCACTTAGAATAGGCCATAAATTCTATACTTAACACTCTATGATCCTTCGAGTTGTAAAATAAATGCTAAACCTTTCAGCCTGGCCTTCCAAACTGATAAGTTCGACTGGAATCAAAGTGCCCATAAATTCAATGCGAAACTTTTCAACTGTCCTTCCAATCTGTGCAGACATTAGTTCTAAGTTAGATCGAACAAGCTGGGTACCGTGCAGTACCATGGTTCCCTTCTCGATCGCAAGGTCGAATCTCTCTGGCTCGAAAGGCAGGTCGAGCATGTCCGCCTCCACTACATCCACGCCTACAGGAAGCAAGGAGCCAAGATTCTCAACCCAAATGGTGAAATGGACAGGCACAAAGCATCTTCTTTTTATCCACCCATAGGACTAAGGAAAGGCAGCAACTTGAGCAAGAGTAAATCTACCTTTGGTGCCCTGCGCGGCGAGGCGGTCGCGCATCCGCCGGACGGCGACGGGGGAGAGGTCGACGCAGGTGATGCCGCCGGCGACGCCCTCCCGCAGGAGCTCCTCCCCGAGCCGCGAGTTGCCGCACCCGACCTCGAGGACCTGCACAGGCAGCAAAGAAGCAGAGCTCCTGCTCACTAACACTACGCGACAGGGTTGGGGGAAAAGGGGGCAGGCAGGGGAAGACGCACCGAGAGGGACGGGGAGAGGAGCGGCGCGAGGAGGTGGCGGAAGTGGGAGAAGTCCTTGAACCACTCGTAGTGCTCCTCCTTTCCGAACCGTTCGTCCCTGCGCGCGGCGGCGGCGGCGGCAGGTGTCAGATTGCTGCTCTCTGCTCGATCTCTGATGGGAAAGCGGAGAAGAGGGAGGAGAAGGGAGGGAGCGAACCAGTAGGAGGGTTCGAGGTAGCCGGAGGCCGTCGGCGGGGCGACGTCATCGGCGGCGGCGGCCATCGCTGACGGTGCTCGTGGTCGGCGGCGGCGCCGGAACGGAATGCGTTGCTGGGGTTTGGGGGGGGAGGGAGAGAGGCTGGGCCCGTTGAACCCTACGGTGTGGCGTGGTGGCCGTTCGATCAGCGATGAACGGCTGGGATGAGACATGAAGGGCAAAAAAATGATGGGAATTGCAAAAGAAACGTTCCATTACCGGGATTTGAACCCGGGTCGCCTGGGTGAAAGCCAGGTATCCTAACCGGACTAGACGATAACGGATTCTTGTTATTTGCCTCAAGAATCTTGCTTTAACTAGGCAATACATGCTAACCAGATAATCGTGACTGGTCGCTGGTCTCTGTGGACCGAGTGGCATCAGATTGAAAATGCTCACGGTCTTTGTAATAACAGCTTTGGGATACACAATGTTTATAAGTATACAGGATGAAAATAATGTCAATGTTTCAGTGCAAATAACCGCAAAAAATGTTTTTTGTGTAACATCACAAGTTATCAAACGTAGGTATGTTATGTCTTGTGTGGGTGTAGTAGCATGGTATTACTTGTAATAAATAAGAAATGATTCCTCCTCTTTTGAGGTGGTTGAAGTCGGAACAGATTTTCATTACCTACAAAAATATATATATTTATGTGATGTTTTTTCTTTTTATGCCCTCCGTTCCTACGATCATAGAAAATTGTTTAAATTTGTATTGTTTGGCCCCTAACATTTGCATGATCTAAACAAGTCTCAATGAGAGTTTCATGTGTGTTAAATATTATGCCATATGAGCAAATTTGTTGACATAGCAGGGTCATTATGAGGAGAGAATAAGGAAGTTCCATGGAATAAGAGGTAAGTTTCATCCCATGAAAGCATGAAACCCATCAAGCTCAGTTACCAAGTTTTCAGTATTAGTAATAGTGTCATGGAACCATGCAATGAGACTGACCTAATTGCTGGTCTTATTGGCTCCATCCCTTTGACCGTACACAGAAAGAGCTAGATCAAGTAGCTCTTCTTCATCTTTTGCGGTTCCATTGGGCCAAAAAGAGGTGTGGCCTATTGCTAGGGCACGAGTGTTATTTACAAAGTTTTCTCATGGAAATTACTACAACTACAGAGAGATACAGATTTGTAATAATGGCACTAACCCAATTCTTGAAATGTCATTATCAAATAGCTAATGCTACTATGCCAACAAAGTTTAGGGGCGTCGTCCTAAATTTTTGCCTTCATGCAATCAACTATGACTATTCCTATCTTTTTTTATCCGAGAAAACTTGAATTGAATTTGAAATCCGTGGCCTTAGGTTAAAATGCTCCTAATTGTAAATTTCACTACTCCAAATTCGGAATTTTTTCCTCCATGTATGTACATTTTGCACATTGATGCAAAACAAAAATTGAAAACTTTGGAAGTACTTGCTATTTGGCACCAAACTTTCAATAGTTACCTACATATGTATCACAACAAATCTATAACTTTCTGCCATAACAAACTACAAAGGTTAGAATAAATTTCCTTTGATTTATCATGCAAATTTTAGTGAATAGATTATTTTGCCCTTCGTTTTATGATATCATTTTTTAGTTCGGGGAGATGACACTAAAGTGTGTAAAACTGAGTGTTTTCCTCGAGTGTCATGTGTTTGGTTATCTCTGTTAAAATTTGGCATTTCGTCCATCACATAGTTAGGAAAGGCATTAGCTAGACCATAGCCATGGATTGATCAACATATCATCACCTCAGCGGGGCATATGCCCTCACTCAATTTTCTATCAAGCACAAAAATTCCACAATAGGTGCCACTGCTTGGCCTATTAGGCCCCGGTTGGTACGGTTCTAAATTCTCTAAGAAACATATTAGAGTTAGTTTTTCTTAGAAATGTTCAACTTCATATCCTGTGCTAGGATAGAATCACTTGCTCAATTTATTTAGCTAATGTACTAGATTCTCACTAAAATAAACTAGAATCACCGTGAAACACCCTTTTAGGTGATTCTCCCTCCTAGCACTAAAATGTAAAAACATTTCAATGTGATTTAAGGTGAAATGTTTTATATTTCCATCATTTGGCGCGGATTCAGACGATTATACCTAGAATAAAAACATTCCACCCATCTAAAATGGTCGTTTTTACAAGGCCCTCACAATCCTAAATTATCTTGTTAGTTTATATTTTTATGTATATTAGGATGGAAGTTTTTCTTTTTCAGTTGTAGCATGTACATTTGTTTAGTGATGCAACATTGGGATTGGAATTGACAAAGTTTGCCTGATTGTCTTAGATGCTTGAAGGAGCATCCAAGTAATTTATTGGGCACGAGTGCTATTTACATTTCTCTCGCTGAGAAAAAAAATGGTTACAACAACGAGCCATAGGTTTTTAATGGTATCTAGTGAACTATGCAAAGTTCGGTACCAGCAAAATTTAGTGATGTGCGTGGAAAATTTTTTCCTTGATGTAATCAAATCAAATTACTATCTCTTTTTTCTTCGAGAACAAAATTCACTTCATCAAAGTGAAAACTAGACAATATTTCACACTTCGGTACCTTCCCAATTTGCACTTCGGTACCTTTCCGCAGTCTAGTACATCAGGCCTTTTCCACCGCCGGAGCTCCGGGGCGACTGACGGCGGAGACCCCCGACAGCTTGAGGAATTGCTGCGCCACCTCGCCGGTGCTCGGCCGCCCCGCGGCGTCGCGCCGGAGGCACCTCTCGATGAGCCTGACCATCATGACCACGGCGTCCTGCGGGCAGCTCCCCGCCGGCATCGCCGGGTCCACGAGCTCCTCCAGCCTCTGCAGCACGCCGCCGCCGCCGCCGTCGAGCTCCTCGGCGAGCTCCCGCAGCGCCGCGAACGGGTCCCCCACGCCGTCGCCCACCAGCTCCTCGGCGTCCTTCCCCGTGACGAGCTCCAGGAGCACCACGCCCAGCGAGTACACGTCGGCTTTCGGCGACACCACGCCGTGCTCCAGGTACTCCGGCGCCATGTACCCGCGCGTCCCCGCGATGCGGCTCGTCATGAACAGCGCCTCCTCCTCCTCTTTGCCGGTGTCGCCGCCGCCGCCGCCGGTGATGGCCCGGGCGGCGCCGAAGCTGCGGAGCTTGGCGCGGGGCCCGTCGCCGGCGAGGAGCACGCTGCCGCTGCTCACGCCCATGTGCACGCACCTCGGCCGCGCGTACTCGTGCAGGTACCGGAGCCCCTCGGCGACGTCGAGCGCCACCCGCACCCGCTGCGCCCACGTCAGCGCGGGCGGCGCCTCCGCGCCGGCGAGGAGGAGGCGGTCCCGGAGCGCGCCGTGGTCGGCGTACTCGGTGACGAGGTACCACCGGCCGCGGTGGTGGCAGAGGCCGATGAGGCGGATGAGGTTGAGGTGGTTGATCCGCCGCATGATCTCCACCTCCGCCGCCACGTTCCGGTCGACCACCTCGACGGCGGCGGCGTCGCCGTCGAACGCCGCGCGGTACACCGACGACCCGGACCCGCCGATGCGGCTGCCCTCGCCGAAGTCCTCCGTCGCCGCCATGAGCTCCGCGTAGGTGTACACCTTGAGCGAGGACTTGATGTCCGCCATGGAGATGCTCGAGAACGCGTCGCTGGTGGAGAGGGAGAACTCTCCTCCGGCGCCGGTGAACCCAGACGACGGCGTCGCGTGCGTGCCCTTCCCTTTGCCGGCGGGGGCCATAACGGCGGCGGCGCCGGCGCGGGCTCGTCTCCTCCTCGCCTTCAGGGCAAGGAAAGCGCCGGCGGAGGCAATCGCGGCGACGGCAACCACCGCCACCGCGACGCCGATGTAAACCCCGGCATGGCTGCCGCCCTTCTTCCCCGGAGCAGGCGCCACCACCGGCGGCGGCGGCGGTGGCGACGGCGGCGCCTGGATCCGCGACGCGTTCGGCTGGGCCGCGACGGGGATGAGCAGGGTGGTGTTAGGGTAAATGGTGCTCGACGACTGGAGCTCGTTGGCGGCCATGACGGCCGCGGCGTCGACGCCGAACCGCGCGGCCACGGCGGAGACGTCGTCGCCGCCGGCGACGAGGTAGCTCACCAGGAACCTCGCGCCGGCGGCGGCCTGCGCGGCGCTCGGGCACGCGCACCGGAGCGGGACCGGGAAGAGGGTCTGGCCGGCGTCGAGGCTATTCGCCGGCGCGCCGCGCATCGCCTGGGCCTGGAGCGCCTGGCACGTCGTGGCGCTCTGGAACACGGCCATGGCGATGGTGAGCAGCATGTCGCCGGCCTTGGCGACGTAGGTGGCGTTCCGCTGGTAGAAGCTCCCCTCCGGCGTGGCCGTGCAGGCGCAGGCCACCGGGACGAGCACCGTGGTGCCCTCCGCGAGCGGCGCCGCCGCCGCCGCATTGCCGGCGGCGTCGTTGGCCGCGGCGAGGCTGGCGGCGTCGGCGCCGAGCAGCGCGGCGATGGAGGTGAGGTTGCTGTACGGCGCCCGGGCGGTGAAGGTGAGGAAGGCCTGGCAGGACGGGGCGGCGCCGCCGGCGCCGCAGAAGTAGCCGAGCATGCCGGAGGAGTTGTGCTGTTTGAGGCAGTCGTTGGTCTCCGTCCCGTACGGCTGCTGCGCCCGGACCTGGACTTGCAGCGGCGCGAGCCCGCCGGCGAGGAGGAAGAAGAGCACGACGAGCAAGGCGGATGGGGCGGTGAGATCATGGAGCGACGCCATTGCAGCAGCAGCAGCCGCCTTGCTTGCGATGTGTTCATGGTTTCCGATGAGGCGGCTATATGGGGGACAGCTTGCGAGGTCAAAGTCAAACTGGGGGCTTTGGTTAAGTAGGGTGTTATACTTGGCTTCTGACATGCTAATGGTAGCTACTCCCTCCGTTATAAAATGTAGGTTGTTTGATTTTTCTCACAACAAGTTTGACTCGCTCGTATTATTCAAAATTTTATGCAAATTATTATATTTTTTGTGATGGCTTGCTTTATTGATATAAAATCTTTAAAAATACCTTAAATTTGACTATATTTTCATAAATATTTTTGAATAAGACAAGCGGTCAAACTTGTGATAAAAAAGTCAAACCACCTACATTTTAAACGGATGGAGTAGGAGATGTAGAGTTGAAGTTTTCTTTTCGTTTGGAAAATTCAATCGATTTGGAGTGCAAAAGGTTGGTGATTATGACTCGATCGGCAGCAACTGGAGAACTTGGAGGAGAAAAGCGAGCCTATGAAAACGCCGGATAGTTTTCTCCCCTACCTGAAGAAATCGAGCTGTTTTTCTTCGAATTCTCTCTGAATTCCAGCAAATTGCAGGATGGTCAACTGGAGTACTCACTGGCACGATCGCGATGTGTGAACAGTGGGAGTCGGTCGACACGTTGAGAAGTCAAGGATTCAGTGCTGTACCTGTCAAGGCTATCATCATCATCATCTGCATGCTTTGCTTAAATTTTTCAGAAGAGGAGATCTTTTTCGAGCTTAGTTTATTGGTATAGCACCATGCGTGTCGTCTTCAAGATGTCACATCAAGCAGAGATATGGATACTCAAGCATGACTACCATCCATCCAACACGATGCTTCTATGAATCTGCTCTAGTAGAAACAAGCAAGTGGAGGCAAGGGGCATTGCACATGGAAGCCCATATATAGAGAGGCTATATTTTGAGTGGATTTTATCACGGCAGCGCACTTGAAATGATCTACGTGCGTCCCTAAAATCATAGTCTCTTTTCCAATAGTACATTCAATCTTTTTTTTTCTTCTGCTTGATGAGAATCCATGGCATTCACGTTTCTAAAATTTGAACACTATATAGCTTTGAACCTACGCGAAGACCTGTATTGCAATATCACAAGGCGCGACCAAACTACAGTAGCTTTGAACTAGTATTTGTGTTTTATCAAAATATTTCTAGTTTACATACTAGTGGTTGGATACAACCTCTTTCATAAATTTATAAGATGTTTGTCGGACTCTAGAAACCGATTGAACTTCAGTTGACTAGGTCAAAGACGATGAAAACTGGCGCTTAGTTAAGGCGTTAAACCACACGGCTGCAGCTGGTGATTTGATAGTTGGGCCATTTTGCGTGGATTGATTCAACAGGGAACCCTGCCTGTTATAAGACTTGTCAACTTGAGGTTTGCAGGAAAAGTCAAAGGCCCAGCCAGGAAGAAATCGTTAGCTAGTCAATTGCTAGTGTGCTGCCTGAGGCTTTTTTTTTAAAGAAGAGGAATATAAAATTCATTTCAATTCAGTGCTGTTCCTGTCAAAGCAGACAAATATGATCTGCTTGCTCATTTTAGGAGCATTTTTTATTTGAGTAGTAGCACTGAATCTGTCCAACCATGTGGATTTTTCGACCAAGGGAAAGTCCCGTTTCTTCCTTTACTCAGGACCACCTGGCCCACAAAAATATTTCGGATATTCAAACAGGGTTACCAACTTACCATCCAAAGCGTTTTATGGGATTCTGCACGGCGTCCAAAGCAAATATACACACATTCTCGTGTGCACTGACCAAATTCGATTACAATATCTACTAGTATATAAGTAGCAGGTCCTGCCAATTTAGCAACTAGGCATTGGAATAAGAAATGTGTCAATCAGTTCTCTAGACGCTGATTAAAGTACGTGCATTCAGAGTTCAGATGATAGGATCAATTTCAAACACAACCAAGATTTAGACATGAACTGGACACGGTTAGGGGCAAGTATGACCTGGAAACTGGAGGTTTGCAAGGAAAAGTCAGCGGCTCGCCGGCTCGGAGCTGGAAGGTTGTTAGCCAGTCAACGGTTTAGACAGGGCAGCAAAGCTGGTAAACTGGAGTAGTCGTATACGTACATCAATCCAGGTTTAAAATCCACCTATGGCGAACCTACCGCTGGCTCCTTTGTACAAATTATACATAGTACAATGCGTTAACAAAACAAGCATGGATAACTAACTGGTAGCAACTAGATAAAATTAAAACATAGAATAGAATATTAGAATTGGGATGAAGTTCTGAATATCATAATGAAGTGATCATGAACTGAAGAAACAACTGTTCTTGTTCTGTTGTTCAGCGGTTACATCTTGAGCTTGTCGAGCCCATGTAACTGTGATGTATATAGTATCTCTTCAAGTCCACGGGCCACAACTATCAATGATAAAATGCCCTAAACAAATATACTACCCATTTACTTACTACAATGCTTATTTTGTTTGGACAATACTTTGACTAGCAAGTAATTACTCTATAAACACTTTTATTGATGTGACACAAAGTATAATCACAATAAAAATATTTTCGAATAGAAATTCAATGATATCAGCTTTGTTTCATAAAAACTATGTCCTAGTAAAGTAATTTTTTGTTGAAGTCTTAGACTAATTGCTAGCAAAAGTTTTGTCCTATGAAATACAGAACGATATTGGCAGGTCAGGAATTCAGTGCTCTTCTCAAAGCAGACAGTGCTCGTCAAGGAATTCACTCAAAAATAAATTTTAAATAATAAAATTGATTCTTATGTTATTTTTAGTAGCATTAATAGGCTAGGCCGGGCCAAAAAGACCTGACTTTTTTCTTTGAAGCCACGCCCGACCTAACCAGAGCTTCGGGCTAAAAATCATGTTGATGTTACGCACCGCCATGTTCAACCCCTTTCTCTACTCTGTGGTGGTGTGCATTGCAATCGCATGGTTTCTCTGCTTCGCACCGCCGCCCCCTTCCACTAATCCTACCATGACACCATGCCTTAGCAAACTTGGCGATCGGCACTAGTATGCCTGATTATGGACCAGCCGACCCGACGAACCTGAGCATACCCGCCCAAAAAAAGCACGATCTGATCCCACGTGATCCGACAAGTGTACCGGGCGGGCATGGGCTAAACATTTTGGCCCATACAAAATTTCAGGTCAGCAGTGGGCCAGAGTTTTCACCCTGGGCTGCCCCGTTGGACCTATTTTTTTAGAAAAGAGAATATATTGATATTCCAGCCTCTGCGTTCAAAAGATGCATACAACTATCATTTTTACACAAAGGAAAAAGCTTCATTCCTAATAGCACACAGGCATAGGAAAAAGAAGCAGAAAAAAGAAAAAAAATCTACCACCATCATTAGCTTCAAACCACCAACACTAAAAAGACTTGTCCAAACCAAACGTCATGACACATCTTCTGCGACCAGAAGCACATAGCCCACGATGGTGTTTCATGCGCCTAACCCTGAATCCACTTAGAGCTGCCACCAACAAGCCTTTCGTCTTCATCCGGCTCCAATTAACCATCTTTAATATCGTTGGCACAATCAACCGGTGTAGAACTCGATCATAGATGAATAAGATCAAGCCTGATGTCTTGCTGAACGAACACCATAGTATCAAGTATACTAATCGCTGTGTAACCTTGACTAAGAATGGACCTAGTGGACTCGCCATCCATTTCCTCGCCACAGTCGTCGCAGCTTAATATAGCATAAAATTCCACAACGACGCCTCCAAGGAGGAAAGCGACGCTGATTGCGCCGCCGTCGCCTGACCCGAAGACCAA
This sequence comes from Echinochloa phyllopogon, assembly GCA_033239725.1. Classification (NCBI taxonomy): domain Eukaryota; kingdom Viridiplantae; phylum Streptophyta; class Magnoliopsida; order Poales; family Poaceae; genus Echinochloa; species Echinochloa phyllopogon. Next base: position 30,719,431 of record BTCW01000008.1, on the reverse strand, counting down.
GGCTTTACACCCAGAAAAGTATGCAGAGAAGCCGCCACTGCTATCGTCGCCCATCAATCCGTGCGAGTTGAAGAAACACCCCCTGCGCGACGGGTGCAACACTTTCGTTGCACGGAATCTGGTGAGCAGAGGGGATCCCCCACTCACCGCCTCCAGCCAGGAGACGATGGCGGCGAAGGGCGACCAGGACGACGGGCGACCAGGACGACGGGCGAAGAGGACCAATGTGACCGGCGAGAAGCGGCCGCACGACGCCGGCGATGAATGACCAAGAAAAAATCAGATCTAGGGTTGGTGGTGGTGCTGCAGGTGGAGAAGCGACCGGATGGATGAAAGGGAGAGGGGAAGGGTCGCCGCCGTCACGCCGACGGCGGCGGCCGGCGCAGATCGGAGGAGGCCTCCCCGGCGGCTGTGGGCACGGCGCCCCTCGAGTCGCCTAGGGGCGACGCGAGGGGAGGGGCGACCGAGGGGATGTCATTTTTTTGAACTTAAAAAAAAGTAAATTTATACTATAAAGAGAATTAGATTTGAAAACACTTCTCACCAACAAAAAAACCCACACCCACCTGACATAGGACCCACCTATCGGGAAAATTGGTTGATGAATGGTCAAAAAAGAGGGGGGACATTCCTATGTTGATTTCCCCCTCTAAACCCAAAACTTTTTTTACTCAAAAAAGGGCCCACCTAAATATATCCACATTTATACACACGTCTATACACAATTATCTCGTATTGCTAAAAGATAATAAATTAGAGAGTTTTCTCCATATAAATAAATGCGAACTATCATGAGTTTTGAGAATACCTAAAGCTCTCCATACATGAGAGAGCGAATATAAAGTATTTTTAAAAGCGCTTTGCACTAAAGTGAAGTGATATTGTTTTAGTACCTACATGTCATCAATAAACGTGCGGCACGTGCGTTCTTACTAGTGGAAACATAAAAGTTCTCACAAAGGCCTCAACATCCTCACGGACCAACACTAAACACCAAAGTAGCAGTCCATGCGTCTCCAACAAGTCGATTTCTTCGCTGGCCAGGAGCAGAGCAGGGGAAGCTTTTTCATGTTCGCCTGGTTGGTGGCTGGTCGCTGGTGCTGATTTGTGCTGAGAGAAAAATACTGCTGGATGGTTGGTGCTGATTTGTGCTAAGAGAAAAATTATACTGGCTGGCTGTTGATAAGGCAAACGAACAGCTCGACACATAATGGAGTCCTGTCCGTCTAATTTTCCCCATTTTATACAGAAAGGCTGAGTTCTTGCAGGGGTCAGACAAGACTCAAGATGAAGTGCGGAACGCGTATCATTGATTTTGAGCTAGGAATCGCATGATTCGCTAGTCAGTTTGGTCGTTTAGTGCTCCAGAGTACCATTGTTAGCTTGTGTATTTTGGTTAATTTTGTGCTCAACCATGTTGCAGCCTTTGATTTCTGAATTTATTCCCGTTGAACAAGACAGCACGTGCAAATTTCATTTTTATTTCTTTTGATGATGCTCTTCATGATGATGAAGCAGTAGTGTGTTCATGAGTACATCACGTGTGGTAGCATGTTGAAATTTCATCAATTCTTATTAATGATGCTGGATTCACGGGCAGTATGCCTGATGTGACGTCATGTGCGCTACCATATGGTGTATCCGAAACTATCAAAATTGGTCAAATGAATAGTAAGATATAGCTTAAAATGAGAATACTAGAGTGTGAAATGGTTATTTTTTTAAATTTTGAAATGAGTGCTACTGAGTACTCTGTACACAGCATATGGGTGAAACTTTCACGTATTACGACAGAACTTTATGTATGTCCAATAATCGAACTGAACCATGGTACTTTGTGCTCCCTTCGACAGGAAATTCCTTTCCCAGGACATATATATACTTTCAACTTTCAAGAAAAAGAAATTGATATACAACTGCAATACACTATGTAAAAACTCGTTAAAGAAGACACACAAATAGGAGACACTTAATTAAAACGCGTCACCAATAAGTCATTGGAGACGCGGATTTACTAGACGCGTCACCAATAAGTTTGTAGAGGCAATACGCGTCTCCTATGTACTTTAATAGGTGACACTTCTTAATGAGCCGCGTCGCCTATGACTACCCTAGAGATAGGAGACGCGTCCCAATAAACACGCGTCTCCTATAACTGGGTATATTGACGACGCGGTTCATTTACCCGCGTCACCTTTGTGGAATGAAAACTAGCATGCAAACATCATATGTCAATGAGAAGCAAATTCGGGAGCAACCTGGGCTTGGGCCGCAACGTCCTTTTAGCCGGCCCACGAAATGGTACACAGAATAAAACCGCGCCACACAGGTCCACGCTCTCCCCTCTCCTCTCTCTCTTCCTCCCATCTCCCTCCGCCGCCGCTGCCTCGTCTCCTCCCGGCCTCATCCACCGCCGCCGCACCGCCACCTCCCCTCAGCCACAGAAGCCCACCGCCCCCTCCACCGTCGCCGCACCGCCCCCTCCCCTGCGGCCAGCCAGCACGGCGACGAGGAGCTGCGCGTCCGGGGCGGGTGGCGAGCCCCTCCTCCTCAGATCCACGTTGCTCCCCTCCTCCTCAGATCCACCCAAGCCGCCCCCGAACCCTAGCCTCTGTCGCCTCGCGCTTCGCCTCCTCGCTTCCCCCCTCCTCTCTCGGTGTTGTCGTCGTTGCCGACAGCAAGCTGGATGTGGCGCGGCACATCATTTCTTCGAGCGGCTGCACAACTACGAGCGCTCGGGCGTCCCCATTCGGCGCCCTCTCGTCTACCTCGCCGCCATCCTCGAGTACCTCGCCGTCGAGGTTCGTGCACTGCCTCCTTTTCCGCTCGGATTGCACTTCCTATTCGTTTTTGTTGGTGTTCGTGCTTGTTGGTGCCTCAATCTGGATTTCGTGTACCGCTCCCTTATCTGAGGTGTACCTGTGCGACTGCTCCTTGATCTGAGATGTACCTGTGCGGCTGCTCCCTGATCTGATTTGAGTTGCTCTCTAGATTAGTCTCTTCGGGATTTGATAATACATTAATACCAGGGAAATTTCTTCCCTTGATGAATTTGCTCGAACGATTCCTCCTCGGATTCTGAAATTAACCCGCCGATTCATTTGATTTGTTGTAGCATCCTGTGATGGTCTCTTGCAAAAATTCCCCATCTATTGAATTATGCCTCATTTAGTATACATTCACCTGTTTCATTTCCTAGTGTTGTTAATGTTTAGTAATTTATTGAATTATTATGCCTCAGTCAAATTCACCGCTATGTTGCAGATTATGCATTTGTTCTTTACTGTACATCAGTCAAATTCTCAACAGGAAGACAGTTTGCCAGTTCCCTGGACACCAAGGTGCTGTAAGAGGTCTAACAACATCCACAGATGGTGATCTTCTTGTATCATGTGGTGTTGACTGCACGTAAGTTAATTATGGTGATCACTTTCTTTGTCTTTTAGACAGAGGTTCAGGTAGTAGTAACACATCTTATGCACTTACATACAGCCGAGTAGAACTTACAGTAGGCATGGTTGGTGGGGTTTGAAATAATATAGCTTAAAAATTCCAATTGTTTAGAGCATCACCTGATAGCCTATTTCTGGAGTGGTTTTGTAGACTTGCCTAAGAACCATCTTTTCTAAGAAGCTTGGGTGCCTGTGTTAGCAATTTTATTATTTCTTGTTAGCAATTTTATTATTTCTGCTATCTGTGTTATTACCATACACTTACACCTTCCTTGGTTGCAGCGTTCGACTCTGGAAAGTTCCGATGCTTAAAATGGTGGACACTAGTGACCATACTGGAGATAGTTCCCAGGCATGCACTGAATACACACGTTCTTTCCGTTTTACTCTAATTCTGTTTCTCACTTGTTCAGTCCACCAATTTGGTTTGCAGCCGTCAGCAGTATACACCTAGAAGCTTGCATTCTGGTGAGGGCATCATTTTTGACGTACCTTAGCTTCCTCTTATTTTGCAACTGTTGGTGCTCAAGTTAATATATGTCAACAGGTAAATTTAATGATTCATTTCTAGAATGTCAGCTCTGTTTCTATTTGCTACCAACATCAATGCTCATTTTATTGCCAATGAGATACCAGCCAATGTGCAGAAGTTGCAGTATCTTGCATTCGCAAGCTGGCTTGGTAAGTTTGTGAGGAACATTTTGTTGCATCATTGATTTGACAGTAGTAAGTTGTTTTGTTATCTAGGTTAGGTAGAGGCCAGAATTATTCTATGGTGATAGTAGATATGGCGTCTTGGAAAGACTTCATCATTGATTGCCCATGATAGCTTTTGTTTTGTGTTAATGTAAATTGCAGGGATTGTGCTTTGCCTCTCATGGAATTTCATTGCTGTCATAGTCTGCTGGATCAAGGAGGGAGGTGGGTTTCATGGTTCTCTGTTAATACTTGTCTACACTTTGTACGGGCCCTACACTAAATAGTGGGTATCTCTTGCTGTTGCAGATTCAAAGCTGTTTTTCCTTGCAACTATCTATGCTTTGCTCGGAATTCCCCTGACATATCTGATATGGTATAGGCCCCTGTATCATGCGATAAGGTATGCTATTACAATTCTCACCACTCATTATTATGGATTGATTTTGCAAAGCAATATATTTCATACATGCAGTTACTTCCATTTTAGCGCTTTACACCTACATTTTTCAAAGCAACTTTGCATGAATTTCAGATCTGCATACAAGATTACTGTTTTTGTTTTATGTATCCATGACTGAGGCTGGGAGGGGGTATATTTGTCCCACCTACTGTAGATATGGCTGCAAGTTCCTGAGGTGCTTAAGAAGCACCCGAATGTAGACATGATGTATATCTGTAGTTTTGTTCATGGCAATATAATTTTTGTGGGGTTGAAAGACCATGATTTTTGTTGGGTGAAAGACCATGATGTTTGTGGGCATATTCTGAGGGCAGTTGTGTGGGCAATAGTTCTGCATATATTCAGTTGTGTGGTTTCTGCTAACTTGCTGACTGTAGCATCAAACATGGTTGGCTGTTGAGATTCATAGAAAATCAAGTGTTCAATAGACATTTTTTTTTCATTTCCTTGATGAGTTCTCAAATTTGCAAGCCCCACCTGCTTGGTCGTTCTTATATTGGATTTCTTTGATGCAGGATACACATGCTAAACAAAGACGGTTTGCTGCTTCCCTACTTCAAGATTTTCACTAATGCAGTTCTAGTGCTTCTGATCTTGGTGAAATCAAAGCTTCCTAAATACCAACAGTTGATACAATAGTTGATACGCTTGAAAAGTGTGTGGAGTTGTTGATTGCTATTAGAAATCATGTTGGAGTTGCATTAGTGAAAAGTGTGTGGAGTTGTTGATACCAATAGTTCTGAAGTTTGATGTATATAAATATATAATGGGAAAAGTATGTTATCTGTGATGTATATAATGGATAAAAAGTGTATATGTGATGTATATAGGATGTTTTATCTTTTTTTTGTTTTTTTAATTTGTCATTGGAGACACTTGTTGGTAAAATGCGTCTCCTATAACTAGTTATAGGAGACACGGTTATAGACCAGCGTCTCCAATGACCTTATAGGAGACGCGTTTCACCTTAGGCAGTGTCTCCAATGACCATCTTGACCCGCGTCTCCAATATGTCAGTCATTAGTGACGCGTAAAATCCGCGTCTCCTTTGACTTTACATTAGAGACGTATCTTTAGTGACGCGTAAAATACGCGTCTCCAATGACTCTCTAGACGCGTCTCTAATAAGGGTTTCTTACATAGTGATACATACATAAACAAATGATACGATCACATTTATTCCCAAGCATAATGGAGGGCCATATGGTACCTTCCTCTACGAGTGCACAGAGTATAGAATATATCTTCGACAAAGTTTGCTGCTGTCCCCAGGATGATCGATGGGGCTGGCAGCTCTGGCTCGTGGTTCACCAGACTACGGGCCTGTTTAGTTCCAAAAGCAACTCCTAAATACACTATGTAAAAAGAAGATTCCCCATCACATCAAAATGTCATAACATGCATGGAGTATTAAATGTAGATGAAATCAAAAACTAATTACACAGTTTTGTTGTACTCTGCGAGACGAACATTTTGAGCCTAATTAATCAATTTTTGGATAATTTTTCACAAATACAAACGAAATGCTACAGTAGCGCAATGATTACGAAGTGACATCCTACTCCCAAATTCACCCTCACAATTCTAACATCTAAACACCACCTACACTGAATTACTAGCAGTGGTGGTAATTGTAGGTTGTAATGACACGACCTGAGCGGCTGCACTAGAGCACTGATGAGAAGGCACACGGGGCAAGAAAAGGCAGACAAGTTGGTACTAGCAAGAGTTTATGTACTGCTGGGGTTCAACGGGCACTACCTCCTTCTGCAAGGGTGTAGTACCTAAAATTTCACGGCGGTGTCATCTAGATATCAAACTTAGAATTTTTGATATTTAGGTCCCTAAACTTATACGGCGGTGTTATATAGGTTCTAAACTTATGATTTTTTATATTTAGGCCCCCAAACTTCCACAACGATATCATCTAGGTCCCAAACATATTTGGTTGTGGCGGTTAGATTGAGAAGAAGTTGGTACTTAAATCAAACAACAAGGGTTAGAGATTGACACCACGAATAAGGGTTAGGTACACACCTTTTTTAATCAGTAGGATAAATTATTGGATCTAAATATTAAAAATTATGAGTTTTGGACCTAGATAACACCATCATGTAAGTTTTGGGACCTAAATATTTAAAATCCTGAGTTTTGGACCTAGACGACACCGACGTACAAGTTTAGAGACTTAAATATCAAAAATCCTGAGTTTGGGACCTAGGTCGTGCAAGTTTAGGGTCCGCCCGTAAATTTCTCTTTTTTATGTACTGGCCTCCCGCCCCGCCTACCTTTTCTTGATTGTCTTGCTGAAACTCTTGTTTCCTCCCACACGAAAGAGGCGATGGCCACGGGATGGGGAACGGGGGAGGAGGGAAGGTGAGGAAGGGGATGGTGAATGGGCCTCCCTCATCAATGAATAGTGTGAGAAGAGTAGCTGAGGGCAATATTGTCCATACGAAAATACATATGCGCCCCCGTACGCTGCAGCTGGATTCAAAGCCTCCAAATACGTATAGCATGACATATTTCAAAGAGAGCAATAATTGTAATGGCACTTTTCAGAATAGGTGAATAGTAATGACGTTTCTCAAAACTAAAAAAAAATACAGTGATATGGATCCAAAAAACCCTTTCTAGTATTGGATTACTCGGACTAATTTCAACATTTGCATATATTGCATTGCAATAAAGGACACAGAAATCAGCATCCATCATTGCGCTTTCACACAGATCTGAACATCCTCGGATTTGTCTTGTATCCAATATCACTATTCATCATACTTATTACCTGCATATTGTATATATATATGCATAGACATTATGCTCCAACCAAGCAGGGGTGAACACACCAAACAAATCACTGATCATAAAAAATGGAAGTCCGTTTGTTAGCAAATGGTACAGCTACTGTTGAACAGCAGGTTGCACATTCTGTAATACTAATGATACGCACATGCTAAGTAGCAAAGATGATGGATTTATTAGTAAGAAAGATAAGGATATCAAGGATTTGCTGATTTCAATGTGCATCCATTTTCAGACATCTACATCCAGTGCACATGCTTAGCATGACATAATTCTATGGGTTGATTTTCATCTATAATTTTGGATGTATGCTTTATGCTTTTTTTTATATGAAGTCAGCACAGTACTATATTGCACACTCCAATAATTCTTGTAATAAACGATTAAAGCAGATCATATGTACTTAATTGTGGATGTATACGGTCTCATATCATTATGTACGTTTTTAATTTTTTTCTTTGGCTCTCAATTTGATTATTTATTTTTATTTGAAACATTATATTTCTTGTACGTAACACGTGATGCACGTGCACCCCACTTTGTAATAAAGGACGGACAGAAATTGGCCTCTCGATCGTTGGCCTCTCAGACAGATCTCAACATCTTGGCGCTTGTTGTGTATCCACTGTCAGCATCTTGTGCGTGGCCCTGGCCCTGGCACTTATTACCTGCATATATACTCCAACCAAACCAAGTAGCAGTGAGCATACCAAACAAATCTTAAAAATCTGGAGGAATTCAGTAGACTGTAGCAAAGGAAAAAACAACAAAATTCACTGAACCGCAGGGACTTGCCGTACGTAGATTTTTGCCCCATTAATAATTATATTAAATCACACAATAGCCCTTCGGGGTGTTAACGTTAATACGGCTTTACCAGGGGTTGCTTGGTGAAGTGCCACGTTCCGTTCTTTATAATAAGACCCCCGTCCGTTCATTGCCTCCGAGAGAGCTAGCTTGAGCTCATCAGTAGCCAGCAGGCACCAGCAGCAATGGCTCTCGTCGCCGGCGACATTGCCGTCATCCCCGTGCTCCTCCTCCTCCTAAGCACGGCAGTGTCCGCCGGTGAATCCGTGCTCGGCCGCAAGGCCGGGATTATCGCCGGCGATGAGACGGCGGCGGTTGCCAGGCGCGCGGCCGCGCGGTACGCCGTGATCTTCGACGGGGGCAGCACGGGGAGCCGCGTGCACGTCTTCAAGTTCGACAAGAAGATGGAGCTCGTCGAGATCGGCGACGACATCGAGTTCTACGCGCAGGTACGTGTGTGGGTGTTACACTATTGTTGATCACCGCTAACATATAGCCCAAGGAAGAGAGAAATGGTGCTTGCATTGTTCGTTGCTGGTCAGTTCCGGTTCCATCACTATCCCTGTAGAAAAGTTTTGCTGTTTTTTATTTTTTGTAACCAACACCCAGCCGAGACTGCTGCGGCGACGGCGTGTGCTAGCGGCACGCGTACTGTTAGCTAATCCAGCCACTGTGCTAGCGGCTCACCGTCATCAGACATCAGATTGTTAACTGCGGAGTAAGTTGTTAACCGGGTTGAGACCGAACCATGAACAGGGCCACAGGGGCTAGGACCGTGACGTTGTTAAAGTTTCTGGTGGAGTCATTCGAGAAAGAAGATGATCTACAGTGCAACAAAGAGGCTTTAATCTTTCCCTTTAAAATCTTTAAGATAATGAAATGACTTAAATATCTTTTTTTAGATACTGAAGGTGACTTCAATCTCTCCTTAAGATTTAACTAAAAAAATGCCTAATCGGTCTCCCACGTCTTGGTCATTCTTTTTAGCAGACTCCCGTGCTGGTGCGGACCCTGCCATCGTCTCACTACTTAGAAAACCGAGCATACGTCGATTGCGTTAGTGCCGGTCAATTTGGATCCGTTACTTAATGTTAGGTCCAAATTTTGAAGCCTCCAAAGGTGTTTTAGTATCGATTCATAACACTAATCTCTCCATAAGATTTAAAATTCTTTTAGATAATGAAGTGGCTTGCATCTCTCTATTTTAAGATACTGAGGTGACTTAAATCTCTCCATAAAGATTTAAGAAAAAATGCCTAATCCATCAACACTTTTTTTTGAAAGAAAACACCCCAAGGGAGACCCCTGAAGTTTAATGTGCCTCACCCAAAATTTGGACCCTGGGTGGGAGCCTTCTAGCTAGTGGCCTTTGCCACTACACCATGAGCTCCTTGGCTAATCCATCAACACTAGTGTACGCGCATCTGGAATAATTATTCAGCCTGCATCTCTGCCAAAAAGAGGAGAGAATAATGAGAGGCATGTGGCCCATGAGGCAAGGGGATAATGAAGCCGAAGTGATAAGGTTTTAAGAGGATGGAGACACAGAGATCAGAAAGAACAATTAGATATTTTTAGCCCGCACGTGGAGATTTGCATTGTGTCCCTACAGTCCATTTCCTCGCGCTGTCAGTACGTCGCAATGTCGCTTTCAGGGTAGTACGCGATAATAGAGAGGTGGTGCCTCCGATCACCACTAATAATGCCCCCCTTTGTCCCATCGAACCTGATCCAGCAAATGGAAAAAAGATACATTTCCCTCACTTGATTTCTCATTGGTAACAAAAAAAGTAGGGTACCCAATAATTTGGATGCCCTTTCCTAACACTTTAATGCAAGATGCAGTTAAATTACAAAAGCATATTAGCTTAGAAGTGAAGAAATTAAAGATGTCCTGAGGCAGCCTTGAAAGGTGCCTTGGATATAATTAAACATAATAAACGTGGTTTGTGATGTTAGTGGCCTTGAAGAAAATGATTTATCAGGTCAACACTATTACGCCAGTGAATAATATTTTGTTGATAAGAAAAGAAAACAGTTGATCAGTGTAAAAGAGGAGAGGGAAAAAAGAGTTTGGCCAGCTTCGTTCTATACTTGCACTTGCACCACCATACCTCACAATTTGAAAAGCAACAACAAGCCTTGCCTGCAAAACAGTTGGAAATTTTCTTCGTTCAGGAGCATAACATTTTTTTTCAATTGTTTTTGTACAACTCATACGACCTAAACTTCGTTCCTAACTGCAGGTGAAGCCTGGACTGAGTGCATACGCTGGTAAACCCCAGGAAGCTGCAAAGTCTATAGCCCCTCTCCTTGAGAAGGCCAAAGGCGTCGTCCCCAAGTGGCTTCAGAAAAGAACTCCCCTTAAACTTGGGGTATTAACATATCAAGCTTAACTAGAGTTCATCCATTTCTCTTCGCCGAGATAAGTGACGAACATTTGTACGTGTGAATGGCTAAATTACTTTGCAGGCAACCGCTGGATTGAGGCTTATTGGAGATGAAAAATCAGAAGAAATTCTTGAAGCGGTAATTTCACTTTTTACCTTGTTTTCGTACCATTTACCGTTGTCATAAACAGGTGCAAGATGCTGATTATGTATGCTTGCAGGTCCGTGATCTTTTCCACAGCAAAAGCAAATTCCAGTACAACCCGGGATGGATCACTGTCCTGGAGGGATCTCAGGAGGGCTCTTACCTATGGGTAAGAATGAAGCACTTATTTTACTGCAAAGATAGTTTAATCTTGTACCAAGAACAGAATGACCTTTACATTGTGTGTGTATATTATTCTATAACTTTTGATACTTATGATAATTGTGCCAGATTGCCCTAAACTACCTTTTGGGTAACCTTGGAGGCGACTACTCAAAGACGGTAGGTGTGGTTGATCTTGGAGGTGGATCCGTGCAGATGGCATATGCCCTATCTGATGGTGCTGCTGCGAATGCCCCTGTGGTGCCAGACGGGCAGGACCCTTATGTTACCAAGGAATACCTCAAAGGAAAACAATACAACCTTTACGTCCACAGGTTAATTTCATACTTAAAAACTGAGAGAGTATTTATGAAGTTCATTTGGAATAAGCTCTAACTTGATATTGATTGCCCATAACACCGCCTTTGCAGTTACTTGCACTATGGACTTTTAGCTGCTCGCGCCGAGATTCTGAGAGCCAGAAACGAACCATTCAGCCACTGTATTCTCGGTGGATTCAGCGGTACTTCACACAAAACTTCCTTCTCCGTCCCTTCCAATCCACATCAACAATCAAATCTCAATTCGAATAATTAACCAAGAACTTGCACATCTCATGCATAATTCATTTCAACATCATCCTGATGAAGGCACATACACCTACAACGGCGAGGAGTACGACGCGACGGCGCCGCCGGAGGGCGCGTCGTTCGCCAAGTGCCGCGACGGCGCGACGGCGGCGCTGAACCTCGGCGCCCACTGCGCGACAAAGAACTGCACCTTCAACGGCGTGTGGAACGGCGGCGGTGGCGCCGGCCAGGCGGAGCTCTACGTCGCGTCCTACTTCTACGACAGGGGCGCGCAGGTCGGCATCGTCGGCGACGGCGCGCCCAACGGGAGGACCACGGCGGCGGCCTTCGCCGCCGCCGCCATGAAGGTCTGCTCCATGAGCATGGAGGACGCCAAGGCCGCGTACCCCAAGGCATGGAACGTGGAGTACCTCTGCATGGACCTCGTCTACGAGTACACGCTGCTCGTTGACGGATTTGGTGAGTTTGTGATTCCCTGATTAGATACTACTACCTCCGTATCCTTTTATTTGACGCTGCCTAGCTCAAAATTGAACTAAAAGTCATACATTGAAGGTAGAGAGAGCACTACTGTATCGATCTGTAATGACTTGGAAACTTTTTATTTTTTGCATATATATAGGTTTGGAGCCGACCAAAGAGTTCACGCTGGTGACCAAGGTGAAGTATGGAGAGTACTACGTGGATGCAGCGTGGCCACTGGGCGATGCGATAGAGACCTTGTCGTCGCAGAAGCTGAGCCAGGTCGCATGATCGATGGTGATGTGTTTTAATAAGGTGTCAGGGTTGATGCCATGACGTGAATGGCCGTGTGTGATGTTTCAATAAGCATCAGGCTGCTGTGTGTGCTAATAACAATTTTATAATAAATGACCGGAGCTTATTCGTCATGCATGCCCATATTCATCAAGGAGGAGAATTCACTCAGCAAAGATCTTGGCCAAGCAGCATCATATACTGGAGAGAATTTTTGCAGCAGTTTCTTGAAGTGTTGCAACTATCCCTTCAGGCGTTGCCTGATTGGATCAACCATTGCACATAGGCAAAACCAGAGAGCATGGACACCGTGACAGAACAACCAAAACAGAGCACAGATTTCCCCTGATCATCATAAGTTCCAATGCACCATAAGTCATGGTGACAAAAGTTTGCGACAAAATACAACATAGTTTACTGACCCAAGTGCCCCCAATACGACGAGGGCAATTTTGTGCAGGAAAAAATATATAAAAATCTTAAAAGCAGCAAGCAAAAACACTAGCGAATACACTGTTGCACACAGGCGGTCGGGTTCTGTCATTAGGGGGAAGAAATAACAAGCCTTCCAAGTCTGCGAAGCTATCCATGGTCAGGTAGCTACACAGTCACCAAATTGAGATCCCAACAACAGCATAAGGATGACTATCAGTTGGCTGCCTCGACAACATAATAACGGACTCAATCTGCTCACATTTGGGTGGGTAGCTGTCGACGATTTATGTGAGCACGTCTGCCTGGGGTACCCTAGAGAGTAGATTTGTGGGTCTCACCGAGTTCTAGGAACGACAGTATATGAATAACATAAAGATTTATACAGGTTCGGGCTGCGAATAGAATAATACTCTACGTCCTGTGTGATTGATTGTATTGCACGTGAGATTGTATGTTTTGAGGGGGTCCCTGTTAGAAGATATTGTCTGTTAGGCGTATAGGCTTGTGTATTGTACAAGTAAGGTAGTTTGGATATGGTTGTTGTAATCTCTTGAACCCTTTACAAGGCACGGTGGGGGCTGTTCCCACCTATATTAACACGCAACCGAGATCACCGAAAGGTATCTCGTTCAATCTATTTTCACATGGTATCAAAGCCTTCTTCTCCACCGAGTTTTTCCATGGCTTTCGCCTCGTCGTCCTCCGCTCTGTCTGCTGCCGTTTCCATCACCACCTTCCTGCCGGTGACGGAGAAACTGAATCGCGCCAACCACCAATCATGGAAGGCGCAAGTCCTCTCGCCCTTGAGAGGGGCTCAACTAGCAGATTGGCTGGAGGCCAATGCTGAGCCCCCGGCGAAGCATCTACCCAAGAAGAAGGGCGACGATGCAGATGAACCTCCGGTGGTGAATCCGGAGTACTCCATGTGGGTGGAAAAGGACCAGACGGTCCTGAGCTGTCTGCTCACCAATCTCTCCAAGGAAGTCCTCGGTCATGTCAACACCGAGACCACGGCGAAAGGCGCATGGGCTGCTATTGAGGCGATGTTTGCGTCGCAGTCCCGCTCCAAGATCATCAACACCCGGATGGCCCTCGCCACGGCCTCCAAGGGTACATCGACGATCAGTGAGTACTTCGCCAAGATGAAGAGCTTGGCGGATGAGATGGCGGCGGCAGGATGTCGTCTTGAAGATGAGGAGCTTGAGGAGCTTGTCTCCTATGTGCTGACGGGCCTGGATCTTGATTTTGATCCGATCGTGTCGGCAGTGGCGGCGCGCGTGGAACCAATCTCGGTTAGTGAGTTGTACACCCAACTCACTAGCCATGAGCAACGTCTCGAGCTATGCAACAAAGGGGGACATCAGTCTTCCGCGAATTCGGCGAGCAAAGGAAATTGTAACAACAACGGGAGCTCATCCCGTGGAGGACGCGGCGGCTCTGGCGGCCGCAATGGTGGCGGTCATGGTGGACGTGGCGGTTTCGGGCGTGGAGGTGGTGGACGCAACACCTTCCAGCCCGGAGTGTTTTGCCAGATCTGTGGCAAGGAGGGACATCCAGCACAAAGGTGCTTCAAGCGCTTCGACAACAACTACAATGGGCCACCGCCGAAGTAAGCTTCATTAGCAATGACAGGCTACGGGGTGGACACAAACTGGTACATGGATACCGGTGCTAAGGACCACATCACGGGGGAGCTGGAGAAGCTTACGACTCATGACAAGTATCTTGGCGGTGATCAAGTTCACACGGCAAGCGGATCAGGTATGGAGATTCAGCATATTGGTCATGGTTATTTACGTTCCCCTACTAGAGATTTCCATCTTAGAAATATTCTATATGTGCCATCTGCTAGCAAAGATCTTCTTTCTTCATCGCATTGCCAATGATAATAATGTTTTCTCTGAATTTCATCCCAAACATTACTGTGTAAAGGACAAGGAGACGAAGAAAACCCTTCTCAGCGGGCCATGTAAAGATGGCCTATATCCCGTGAAGTCAGTCAATAAAAGCGTGCTTGGTGTCACCAAGCCCTCAACGTCCTTGTGGCATCATCGGTTAGGGCATCCTGCATCGCCTGTCGTCCAGCGTGTGCTCAACTTCCACAAGCTTCCCTTTGTTCAAGAGTCCAATAAATATGGTGTGTGTGATGCTTGCCAAAGAGGCAAAAGTCATCAACTTCCATACCCTCAGTCCACTAGTGTTTCTACTGGTGTTTTAGATCTCATCAACTTCCATACCCTCAGTCCACTAGTATGGGGTCCTGCTCCAAACTCAGTTGGTCGGAATAAATATTATGTTAGTTTCATTGATGATTATAGTAAATTCACGTGGATCTACTTGTTGCGCCAAAAATCTGAGGTCTTTGCGTGTTTTTGTGATTTTCAGTCTCTTGTTGAACGGCAGTTTAGTCGTAAAATACGAGCAGTGCAGTCCAATTGGGGAGGGGAGTATCAAGCGCTTAGTTCCTTCTTCACAAGCATGGGAATTTCCCATCATATATCCTGTCCCCATGCACATCAACAGAATGGCTCAGCTGAACGAAAACATAGGCATATTGTTGAAGTGGGTCTTACCCTCCTTGCTCATGCTAGTATGCCGCTGAAATTCTGGGATGAGGCGTTCCTGACTGCAGTCTTTCTTATAAATCGACTGCCATCGAGAGTTATCGGCAATGAAACTCCCTTTTTCCGCGTATATGGCAAACACCCAGACTATTCCTTTCTTAAGACGTTTGGCTGTGCTTGTTGGCCGAACATGAGACCATATAATACCCGAAAACTTGAATTCCGATCCAAGCAATGTGTGTTCTTGGGGTATAGTCATAAACACAAGGGATACAAGTTTCTTGACCCCTCGGTAGGACGCATTTACATCTCCCGTGATGTTGTTTTCGACGAGAATGTTTTTCCGTTCGCCTCCATGCATCCCAATGCCGGTGCACAGCTTAGGGCCGAGCTTGCACTCCTGCCTGATCTTTTTTACTCCTCTAGCTTTGGGGATTCGTTTTCACCTGACCATAATGCTGGTTCTTCGTTACCTCCTAACCCATCACAGAGATCTGCTCGAGATTGTGTAATTTCAGGTGAAAATTCGGATGAGAATGGTGCATGACTCGGGCTCCATGCAGTGGAAGGAAGGGGACATTCTATGTGTCTCCCGGCGGGGAGCAGCACAGGCTCTGAAGGTGATCCGCCTGCAACCTCGGCGCCTCCTGCTTCGATATCTACCTCGGGATCGGACGAGCATCTGTCCTCACCCGCCATAGCATCAGGAGCAGGATCTGGTGTGGCTGGACCAGGCACAGCTGGTGCCTCTCCATTGCGTGTGGCCACACAGCCGGATCAAGGGGGAGAATCTGTCTCGAGCATGCTGTTGGGATCCGGTGTGCCTCATGGATCTGGTGAGGAGTCAGATTCTGTTGCTCCTGCTGTTGTGTCCTCTGGTCCTGCTGTGCCAGCTCCTATTTCTTTAGATGATCAACAGCAGAGACCGGTGACCAGGCTGCAAAGAGGAATTGTTAAGCCGAAGGTCTACACTGATGGAACTGTTCGCTGGGGAATGAGTGCCTTGCGTATCTCAGAAGAGCCGGTGAGTGTTGATCAAGCTCTCAAAGACAAGAATTGGGTTGCTGCAATGGATGCTGAATATCAGGCACTCATTCACAACAAGACGTGGCATTTGGTCCCAAGGCCTCAAGGAAAGAATATCATTGGATGTAAATGGGTTTGGAAGGTCAAGAGAAAGGCAGATGGGTCCATTGACAAATACAAGGGACGACTGGTGGCAAAAGGTTATAAATAGAGGTATGGAATTGATTATGAAGGCACTTTTAGTCCTGTTGTGAAAGCAGCCACTATACGTCTCATCCTATCTTTGGCTGTGTCTAAAGATTGGTGTCTTCGGCAATTAGATGTGCAAAATGCATTTCTTCATGGAATTCTTGAAGAAGAGGTATACATGAGTCAGCCTCCTGGTTCTGTTGATAAAGAACATCCTGATTATGTTTGCAAACTGGACAAGGCACTCTATGGCTTGAAGCAGGCGCCTCGAGCCTGGTATGGGAGATTATGTGGCAAATTGTTAGCACTTGGTTTTGTTCCTTCTAAGGCTGACACTTCTCTGTTCTACTATAACAAAGGAGGGCGTTCCATATTTGTCCTAGTATATGTTGATGATATTATTGTGGCTAGTTCATCAATAGAAGCTGCATATGCTTTACTCGCTGATCTGAAGGAGGAGTTTGCTCTCAAAGATTTGGGAGATCTCCATTATTTCTTGGGCATTGAGGTGAAACGAGGAAAAGATGGGTTGGTGATGTCACAAGAGAGGTATGCATGAGACATGCTTGCAAGATCAGGAATGGACAAGTGTAAACCGATGGATGCACCTATGTCGAGTGTTGAAAAATTGAGTATTCATTCGCGAGAGAAGCTTGGGCCAGAAGATTCAACAAGATACCGAAGTGTGGGTGGGGCATTACAGTATTTAACTCTGACACGGCCAGACCTATCCTTCTCTGTAAATAAGGTGTGTCAGTTCCTTCATGCACCTACCACTGTACATTGGAGTGCTGTCAAGCGTATACTGCGTTATATCCAAGGGACAACAAGTACAGGGCTTAACTTGTAAGGTCAAGTTCCTTGATGGCGAGTGCTTTCTCTGATGCAGACTGGGCCAGTTGTGTTGACGATAGAAGGTCTACAGGTGGCTTTGCAGTCTACCTCGGTGAGAATTTGATTTCCTGGACAACATGTAAACAAGCAACAGTGTCGCGATCATCTACAGAAGCTGAGTACAAGTCCTTGGCTAATGCTACGGCTGAGATACTTTGGGTACAAAAGCTTCTTGACGAGTTGAAGATTCAGCATCCTCCAAAGGCGCGGTTGTGGTGTGACAATTTGGGTGCTACTTATCTTTCAGCTATCCAGTGTTTCATGCTAGGACTAAGCACATTGAAATTGACTTTCACTTTGTTCGTGGGCGAGTTGCACAAAAGCTGCTGGAAATCAGATTCATTAATTCTGGTGATCAGGTTGCGGACGGTTTTACTAAGCCATTGCCGGTTGCAAAGCTTCGCCAGTTCAGATACAATCTCAACCTCAAGAGTGGCTGAGATTGAGGGGGAGTGTTAGAAGATATAGTCTGTTAGGCGTATAGGCTTGTGTATTGTACAAGTAAGGTAGTTTGGATATGGTTGTTGTAATCTCTTGAACCCTTGTACAAGCCACGGTGGGGGCTGTTCCCACCTATATTAACACGCAACCGAGATCACCGAAAGGTATCTCGTTCAATCTATTTTCACAGTGCCTGCTCCGCCTTATATAGTCCGGGGAGCAGAGTTACAAGTTAGTTACATGATCCAAGTCGTATACAACAAGGAGTACTACAACAGGGTACTTTGGGGAGTTTCCTACCAATACACGACTAGTCCTATCAATCAACTACACCGTCTTGCACCATAGCTGACTGGTTTAAAATAGTCGGATCAAACCTTCCCTATCGAGTAGTTTAATCCCTTGGATGAGTGCCTAGGGATCCTGGTCCCACAAGCCCCCGAGCATCTTGTGTCTTTGCTTCAAGTCTTGAATCTGCTTTAACATCTTCGAGTAATTGGAGCTAAGTTCAAGACGCTCAAATCTTCTCTGACGAGTAGTTTATTTGGACTGCATCTTTTAGATGCACCCAATGGGTGTAGCCCCCAAGCTCCCGACTGTTTTTTAAGTAGTTGGGGGTTCAGAAACAGTCTTTAGTCTTAAGATCGAGTAGTTTAATGGCGTGCACTGAGTAGGTGTACCCATTGGGTGTAGCCCTGTGGGATATGCATCCTCGGGTACCCTCAAAATAGAAGATCGAGTCCTAGTAGGACTACTCAGAATTACTCATGTAGTCCAATTAGGACTCCTATATTGTAACCGACTAGGATACTGTTGGCAGTCGTTACAACCCAAATCCGACTACCAATACTCGGGAATAAATGAAGCTTTATGCAACATTTCATGTACTTAGATTTTATTTCTAATAAAGTTCCACGAGTTTTGGTGAGTGTCAATTGTGCTGGTACAACTATGAGAAATACGTGCTATAGGGGTCGGAATTGACCGATTCGGCCGAACGACACGATCGGCCGGTTACCCCCCTTAGTCGTACATACCACCGGGAGCTGTCCACGTCAACGATGACCAAGCAACATCAGTAAACGACATGTGGGCGACCGCAACCTCATTCCGAGCCAATGCCAAGTCACCCTGGGCCTGAACAACACGAAGCCCAACACCAGGAGGCAACCCAGGGAGGTCAGGACCAGAGGCGGTGCTAGGGAGGCCGGCCACGGGCCAGGCCCAGTGTTGGCGGTCGTTACAGACCGATTTCCGACCTCCAACCGAGTATAAAACAAACACAATGGGGACACACACCATAGCTATAGGGCTTATCACTGACTATTTCCACAAGTTTTTGTGATTGTCCTCTGTGCAGGTACTAAATGGAGAAACACGTGCTATAAGGGTCAGAAATGACCGTTTCGGCCGAACGACTCCGTTCGGCCGGTTGCCCCCCTAGCTGGGCAAGACTTGTGGACCACGACCACGGCACTCTGGGCCGGCTCAACCCATATCCAGAAGACCGGTGGCCCATATCCAACCCGACGGAGCCCACGAGTCCACCGGAGGCCCTCTAGGCCAGCCCAAGACGCGCACCGACCTGCCAACCGACCTCAAGAGCTGGACTAGCACGTGTGCAAAGCAGAGGCGGTGCAGAACTGGGCCGGGCCCACTTCGGCCGAAGTGGCCTGTTTGGCCGAAGGCAGGAACCGCCTCCAGGGTGCAATCCTGGCCTTTGGCTGCTGAGGCGATGGATCCACCGGTTCGGGCGAACTGGGCAGTTCGGCCGAACCGGGGATTTCGCCCGAACGGCCCGGCACCGCCTCCCAGCTGCCTTGGCTGCTGCTCTGCCTCCACCGTCCTTCCCTGCTATAAATAGAGGCCCGGTTTCACCTGCAAAAGACACAACACAAGAGTAGAGTGCAGGCGAAGCACTGTTAGTTCTCCACTTGTATCAGTAGAGATAGGGCGAGAGGAGAGGTGAGCGTCCCGGAGAGGAGCCGAAGTGTCGGCCCCTCTTCCCGCTGTACCTCTACGGATGCGACTTCACTTCGAGTAACATCCGGGTCATGTCTGGTAACTCTTGTATCTCTCTCTGATTAATTGAGCATTCAGTTCTTACTTTTATATGCTTGCTGGTTCTTCGTTCAATGCTTAGTTGATTGGTATAACTGTATACTGGTTGCTTAGCTTGGGTGCTCATCTTTCTATAGGAGATAAGTATTAGTTGACTAGTGTAGGCGTGGTGCCTATACTTGAGACTAACTTAGTTTATTCCCGTCGCAACGGAGGTGGTAGCCGTAAGGTGGTGACAGCCCTTCCGGTCTTTGTAGCCCATCACGTTAGTTCCGGTCCGTAGGATTCCCCAGTTGGGAAATAGTGGCACCCCTTCTCATCCCTTTTTGTGTGTTCACTGGTTCCCTTGTCCTGAAGCAAGTATCTATCTGTATCCTCTGATCTGCTCGATCAATCAGTAGAATACCTCTACCAGACTCGTACCCTCTCTACCCTCCTATCACTCCTCTTCTCTTTGTTGTTGTCATCCACCTCATCCATACCATTCACTCCATTCCATCTACCTAGGACAACTTAGTTTAGAATCAGTTCACTTCTCGTTCTCCGTGGAAATCGATACCTTGGAATACTCCCGGGTGAAAGCTACATCGGTATCCGTCCGCTTGCGGATTTATCTGTAGGCCGTAAGGAGTGCCAACAAGATTTCTGGCGCCGTTGCCGGGGAACGGTAGCTGTTCTGATTCCGAACCCAAGTTGTCCGTGTATCCCACCATCATCCAACCACATGGATTCCACTCTCACCTTACGCCAACACTCGGCTCCAAAGGGCGCTTGTTTGGAGCCACCACCATCATCACATCCCATATCCACACCCGGCTATGAGCTACGTCCCGGCTTCATAGCCATGGTTCGTGAGCAATCGTTCTCAGGAATGAAGGCCGAGAGTGCATACGCGCATTTGCGCGAGTTTGAGCAACTCTGCTCATGCTTGACCATTGCGGGCATGACACAAGAGACACTCAAATGGAAGCTATTCCCGTTTTCACTAGCGGGAGGAGCGAAGAAATGGTACTCTCTGGCTGTCAGTACTATGGACGGGAGCTGGGAAGTTCTCAAGGAAAAATTCTGCCTAAACTTCTTCCCAGTCTCCAAGGTAGCCAGTCTCCGAGCGGAAATCATTAACTTTAAGCAATTAAAGGGAGAATCGTTAGGAGCTGCCTGGGCTCGTTTCAAGCAAATACTGGCTTCGGGACCGGACCTAAGCCTACCAGAACCTGTTGTTTTACAACACTTCAGCCTTGGCCTCTGTCCCGTTGCCACCACTTTCTTGGACTCTGCTTCTGGAGGGTCGTTCTTTCATTTGGTTCCTAGTGAAGCGAGGGTAGTCCTGGACCGTATCATAGACAACACCCCCTACACTGGAATCTATGATGAACTCCCCGATGAAGAAGAGAAGCAGCCTGAACCTGAACCTAAAGAGCCAATACCAGTCCAATCCAAATCCATTAGCTCTTCCAGTCCATCAGAACCTGAAGCTCATTTCGAACCACAACCATATTCTAGCCCAGACCATTATGATTCACTCTACACCACTCTTTATGATTTTGACGATGATCTATTCGAAGACATCGGGAGTGCAACAAGTTTCCCATGGGAACGATGTGTAGAGCAAAAGGATCAGGCCCCCGACAAAGAAGAATTGGAATACCAGCGGGAGTACCTGGGAATCAACATAATCTCTAGCTCTTTGGTGCGAACCGAATTCCCTGATAACTCATGGTCGTTTTCTCAAAAACGACTTAAGTTTACTTCAGGAAGAATCCTGGACTGTTTGGGGATCTTACGGGTCACACCCGTTAAGGTCAACGATCCTGAACTCTTCATGGATTTTCACATCTTCGACCTACCTAGCACTACCACACATCCCATCTTAATAGGCAGGCCAATCTTGAAGATTCTGGAAAAAGCACCAATAAACCAGCTAGTAGAGCTTAGGATCGGTAAAGAACTTATCCCTGTCTCCTATGCCCAATCTTTGAATACTCCAATAGAGGCAGACCCCGATCCTGACCCGTTAGAGGAAGTCAGGTCAGCTTCTTTGCTAGACCTCGAGCAATCTATTCCAGAAGAGGATATTCCATTCTTTATGGAGAAGGAGGAAACTCATCCTCCGATTGAGCTTGATACAAACGAAACTCCAAAACCATCTCCAATCGAGCTAAAACCTCTTCCGCCTGGACTTAGGTATGCTTTCCTCTTTGGGGATAAGCAAACTCCAGTGATCATTAGTGATAAACTCTCCGAGGTAGAAACCCAGCAACTCATCACTATCCTGGAGAAAAATCGATCGGTCTTAGGATATTCCCTCCAAGACCTAAAAGGGATTAGCCCAAAGCTTTGCACTCATCGCATCCCGATCGATTCTGAAGCAACACCGTCTCGGGAACCTCAACGACGGTTAAACAATGCCATGAGAGAGGTCATGAAAAAGGAAGTTCTCAAACTCCTTCACGCGGGGATCATCTACCCTGTCCCCAATAGTGAATGGGTTAGTCCCGTTCAAGTCGTTCCTAAGAAGGGAGGAATGACGGTAGTGCGCAATGACAAAAATGAGCTCATCCCTCAGCGCACTGTTACTGGTTGGCGTATGTGCATCGACTATCGTCGACTCAATAAGGCCACCAAGAAAGACCATTTCCCCCTTCCGTTCATAGACGAAATGCCTGAACGGTTAGCCAAACACTCTTTCTTCTGCTTCCTTGATGGTTACTCTGGGTACCACCAAATTCCTATCCACTCGGAAGACCAGAGTAAAACCACGTTCACATGCCCCTATGGGACGTACGCCTACCGGCGAATGTCTTTCGGGCTATGTAACGCACCTGCCTCTTTTCAATGTTGCATGATGTCTATCTTCTCCGATATGATTGAGGAGATTATGGAAGTGTTCATGGACGATTTCTCAGTTTACAGAAAGACCTTTACCGAATGTCTGAAAAATCTGGACAAGGTCCTCCAGAGGTGTGAAGAGAAACACCTTGTTTTGAACTGGGAAAAGTGCCATTTTATGGTGCGAGAGGGGATTGTCCTAGGACATAGGGTGTCAGAACATGGGATCGAGGTAGACAAAGCGAAGATAGAAGTGATCGAGCAACTTCCACCTCCCACAAACGTTAAGGGGATCCGCAGCTTCCTTGGCCATGCCGGATTCTATAGGCGTTTCATCAAAAACTTCTCCCAGATATCTTGGCCCTTGACCAACCTCTTAGCCAAAGATGCCCCCTCGTTTTCGATGAGGAGTGCTATGCCGCATTCCACACCCTCAAAAGGGCACTCATCTCCGCTCCTATCATCCAGCCTCCCGACTGGAGCATCCCATTCGAAATCATGTGCGATGCGAGCGACTATGCTGTAGGAGCTGTGTTGGGCCAAACTAAGGACAAGAAGCATTATGCTATCTCATATGCTAGCAAAACGCTCACTAGCCCTCAGCTCAACTACGCAACCACGGAGAAGGAGCTCTTAGCAGTCGTATTTGCTATAGACAAGTTTTGGTCCTACCTAGTCGGGGCCAAGGTTATAGTCTATTCAGATCACGCTGCTCTGAAGTACCTTCTGACCAAAAAGGATGCAAAACCGAGACTCATCCGCTGGATTCTTCTACTCCAAGAATTTGACATTGAGATAAAAGATAAGAAAGGAGTAGAGAACTCAGTGGCTGACCATTTGTCCCGGATACAAGTCCCGTCCGATCTCCCAATTTACGACCACTTACGGGATGACACCCTCCTTAAGGTCGCCACTGGTGATCTGTGGTATGCCAACATAGTAAACTACATGGTAACGGGTTATGTCCCCCCTAGAGAGAATAGGAAACGGCTAGCCTATGAGAGCCGACTTCACCTTTGGGACGACCCGTACCTCTTTAGGATTTGTAGCGACGGACTCCTCAGAAGGTGCATACCCGCACATGAGGCTTATAAAATCCTGGAGAGATGCCACGCAGCCCCGTACGGAGGACACTACGGTGCATTCCGGACCAATGCTAAAGTCTGGCAGTGTGGTTTTTACTGGCCCAGCATGTATGAGGATGCGAGAGCATTTGTCATGCGGTGCCCCCGCTGCCAGAAACACGGGAACATCAATACTAGAGACGCAATGCCACTCACTAGCAATCTTCAAGTAGAAATCTTCGATGTCTGGGGAGTAGACTTCATGGGTCCCTTCCCAAACTCCGAGGGTTGTCAATTCATCCTAGTAGCAGTGGACTACGTCTCTAAGTGGGTAGAAGCCTTGCCTTGCTTAGCTGCTGACTCTAAGAACGCGAGACGAATGTTTCATGAGGTTATATTCCCACGTTTTGGCATTCCTAGAATAGTCATTAGTGATGGCGGCTCCCACTTCATAGATTCAGCCTTCCGTAAGTATCTCTCAAGTTTGGGGGTGCAGCATAACGTAGCCACACCCTATCACCCCCAAACTAGCGGTCAAGCAGAAACTTCCAATAAGCAAATCAAAAACATTCTGCAAA
This sequence comes from Echinochloa phyllopogon, assembly GCA_033239725.1. NCBI lineage: Eukaryota > Viridiplantae > Streptophyta > Magnoliopsida > Poales > Poaceae > Echinochloa > Echinochloa phyllopogon. The sequence continues at coordinate 30,695,084 of BTCW01000008.1, read as the reverse complement.
AGACCGTAAATGAGATGGGCAAGCAATGGAAGGATAAACTTCCCGATGCACTCTGGGCTTACCGCACGGCCTATAAGCCGCCCATAGGCATGACCCCATATCAACTAGTCTATGGAAAAACCTGTCATCTACCTGTAGAAATGGAGTTTAGAGCTCACTGGGCCATTAGGAAGTGGGGTATGGACCTTCCAGCTGCCGGCCTCAAACGGAAGATCCAGCTGGCCGAGCTAGATGAGATGAGGGAGAGAGCATACCACAGCTCCCGACTATACAAAGAACGGACCAAGAGATGGCATGATAAGAGAATCAAGGTCAAAACGTTCAAGCCGGGAGACAAGGTTCTCGTCTTCAACTCCCGTGTCAAACTTTTCGGTCACGGGAAATTGAGGAGCAAGTGGGACGGCCCATTCACAGTAATCAATGCTGCATCTCATGGGGCCATCACTTTGCAAAGCGAGGACGGAAACACCTTCAAGGTTAACGGACAGCGGTTGAAGATTTTCCTAGAACCAGAACCTCCGACACTCGACGAATTAGACGTCGTCGAGTTCATAGAACTCTGAACCCCGTCCGTGGAACCCCGGCCCGAATCCGTCATTTTCAAATCGTTCTGGGCCAAAACCTCTTGAACCTTGAAAACCTCCTCGACCCGAATCTCCCATGACCAAAACCTCGAACCACGACACGGGCCATGCACCTGGGGGCCCAGGGACCTGTTCGGGCGAACAGGCCCAGTTCGGCCGAACCAGCTGGTTCGGGCGAATTGGCCTCCCAGGCCCCAGGGACAGATATGCTCGCCCAGATACATCTGCAGTTAAAAATATCCCGAGAGTCGCGAGGGAATCACCGGGAAACTCCGTTTTTCCGATCTGAAATCCCCGATAAAAACAGAGACTCTCTGTCGACGTTTCCCATCTCATCTAAGCCAACTCCATCCCATAGAACATAGCCACCATGGCCTCCTTTTCCTCCAAGGGCACATCATCGGCCCAGGGCTCGAGCAGCAGTAGCCGGAACGGCAACTCCTCCCGGCAGGAGCACGCCTTCCGCATCTCCGACGTCGATGCAGCAGGAGACGTGCACCAGGGGAGGACGCCGGGACGTAGCCCGGTGAAGCGCGGCAACTCCCCTCACCGCTCAGCACTCAACGAGCTCCTCGCCCCACTAAAAGGGATCAAGAAACCGCCTCGTTCGCCATCACCAAGGCCGAACGAAGGGCAGCTACGCCCGAGGTCAATATCCTCCTCGAGGGTGTCGGATCTGGCATTGTTGCTGCCCAAGGAGAAGGCCGGAGAGGAGCCGGACTACACGCCGGAAAGCCCACCGCGTTTCGTCATCAAGGGAGAACGCATCCCGGGAGGAGGGTACGGAAAAGTCCTCGTCCCGCCGCTCAACCGGAACGAGCTGGGGCTGGCAAACTCATCCCAGTCCTCTCCGCCGCGGCGCCACCCCAAAGTCCGGCGCCACAGGCAGCCCCCATCCATCAAAGGGCTACCCGGGGACATGGAGTTTTCCGATGAGGAGGACAATGAAGAAGAGGAAGAGAAGCCGCCCACTGTGGAGAGCCTGAAGGAGGAACTGGCACTGGTGAAGCAGAGAATCAACCACCTGGATGAGAAGGTGGCGGAGGGCGAGCTCGCACGCATGGAATGGGAGGACAAGATGGAACTCCTCCGCAAGGCCCTATGCACAAAGCTCAAGAGGCTTTTCAAGGCCACGGGACACGAAGATCTCTATGGACCGCCTTCAGAGTAGTGTCCCGCGGTCGTCCCGTTTTTAGATAGAGCACCGTTAGTTTAGTTTGGTTTGCTAGTTGCTTGATTCATTTATTTGTTTAGATCACTGTTTAGGGTGCTCTGAAATTTCCCTTCCAAATATTTGTTTCCAATCTTAGTTCGTTGAATAAATAAAGTTTGAATTGTTTGCAAGAAAGAAGATAAAATTGCCGCTCCGGTCAGTGCATTTGAGCCGACCGGAGAATGCCCTGTCTAACAGAGAGTTGCACGAGTACAGGAACGACACAGGAACGCATGGCACGACGGACCGAGCCCCGGGGGCCAGTTCGGCCGAACCAGGCAGTTCGAGCGAACTGGCCAGTTCGGGCGAACTGACCGGTTCGGCCGAACCAGCCCGGCTGCCCCCTCTCGCGCACCTGCACGTGGGTTTGCACCTTCTTCCCCCCTGTTTACTTTCCTGTGTTGTCTCGTTTTGAAAAATTGAAAATGCATGCCTCACATAAACGAAACGAACTCGGTCTCTCTTTTATATCATGATTGCTGCCTGTTGTTTATTTCAAACTCAGTATCTAGTACTTGTGAAAAATTCATCATGATAGGACCCCCCTGACCTAAGTTGTTGACGTTTGTGATATGACTCGATAAAATTATGGATGGCAGCGGGTCGGGTAAGGTGCGGGTAAAGCATTTACCCGCCCGTCAGCATATCCGCGCCCGCAACCTTTACCCGCCCGACATCCTGCCCACGGGTAAAAAATCGTACCCGCGCCCGCACCCGACGGATATTCGCGGATAGCGGGCAACCCGTCACCCGCCAAAAAAACACATCATCATGCTTATCTCAATGTTAATAGCAACAATTTGACAACTACAATCTATACTAAAATAAGGAATAAAGATAGTTCAATCTTCAATGGTCAACAACATAGTTCAAACATGAACAGCAACTTTGTTACCAGCTGTCCGGGTCTCCGGGAGCCGCTGCGCCACTGTCCTTGGCTCGTTCGCAGATGCGCCGCCGCGCCTGGGAAGCGCTGGCGCACTGCTGCAGCCAGCCAGCTATTGCGCCGTCCCGCTCCGCGTAAGCCACGCAGCCCCGCTCCGCGCCTCCGCTCGCGTCGCGCATCCCGGCTCCGCCTGCGCCGCCCCTGCCCGGGTAGCTGCTGGCCTGCTGCGCGGCCGCCGCCCGCCTGCTCGAGTGAGTGATGAGAGGAGAGAGAGACTGAGAGAGAAGACAGAGACTGAGGGAATGAGGAGTCAGAGCGGCAACGGATAAGGCAAGGGGCTGCTGCCTGCGGGAGTGTGTGGCTGGGCCGCTGGGGGTGCTGCTAATGTTTATTTTGGGCTTGGGCTGAATGGCTAATGCTGCCATGCTGGGCCTATTTTGACTGGTCTATGTGTTTTCAGCGGGTTGCGGTAATGCCCGCGGGCGAGATTTTTTATCCGCAGCCTACCCGCGGGTGATATTTCGTGCCCGCGTCCGCGCCCGCGGGCGAATACTGGTGCCCATATCCGCGCCCGTCGGGTCGGGTATCCGCGGATATCCGTGTCCGCGGGCAGAATTGCCATCCCTAGATAAAATGAACCACTTGTTCACACCAACATTCGGGAGAATCTAATTTGTGAAAAGATGAAAATCCTGCTCTATCCCTTCATCCTGCCCACAAATTCCACATATGCTTGAGAGTTTATTCCTGAAACCTGTCATATTTTGTATGAAGTCTTGTTGAAAGTTGTGTTCTTGGAATGGATCACATTGTCTGAGATCTGTTGCAAGCAAATCTATCATCAGAGTGTAGTGGAAGCCCTCATGCCTTGATGATACCCTGAAAAAAAAAAGAGAAATAAAGGACTCATAAAGTCCAAGAAAAAAAAATCCCAAAAGGGGAAGAGAAAAGAAAAAAAAGGGGGGTCAAAAAGGCTGAGGAACAACATAAACTCTCCATCATTAACTTGCAACATGACCAAGGGCAGTGATGAGAAGCTCCAGGAGCCAATCTTTGGCTTGACCGAAATACTCGACATGACAAGGCCACCACCTGAGAGACAAAGAGAAATACAAAATGAGTGAAAGGAAAGAGCCCCAGAGAGCTGAGTGTCAGGGATGAAGGGAGACGAGCCATTTAATTGCGAAAACCAGAAAACCCTGAATGCAGGATGAGCAAGAGGACCTTGTTGTAAGAGTCGTTCCATTCATCAACCGCCCAAGATCCGGGAAGTAGCCACCACAAATTCACAGGTATGAGAAAGGTTTGAATATTCAATATGCAAGTATTCATGATTATAAAAGAACCCTTACTTTAGTCTTGCTCATATTTTAAATTCTTTACTCGGGACGAGCAAAGATCTAAGTTTGGGGGAGCTTGTTGGCGGTCGTTACAGACCGATTTCTGACCTCCAACCGAGTATAAAACAAACACAATGGGGACACACACCATAACTATAGGGTTTATCACTGACTATTTCCACAAGTTTTGGTGATTGTCCTCTGTGCAGGTACTAAATGGAGAAACACGTGCTATAAGGGTCAGAAATGACCGTTTCGGCCGAACGACTCCGTTCGGCCGGTTGCCCCCCTAGCTGGGCAAGACTTGTGGACCACGACCACGGCACTCTGGGCCGGCTCAACCCATATCCAGAAGACCGGTGGCCCATATCCAACCCGACGGAGCCCACGAGTCCACCGGAGGCCCTCCAGGCCAGCCCAAGACGCGCACCGACCTGCCAACCGACCTCAAGAGCTGGACTAGCACGTGTGCAAAGCAGAGGCGGTGCAGAACTGGGCCGGGCCCACTTCGGCCGAAGTGGCCTGTTCGGCCGAAGGCAGGAACCGCCTCCAGGGTGCAATCCTGGCCTTTGGCTGCTGAGGCGGTGGATCCACCGGTTCGGGCGAACTGGGTAGTTCGGCCGAACCGGGGATTTCGCCCGAACGGCCCGGCACCGCCTCCCAGCTGTCTTGGCTGCTACTCTGCCTCCACCGTCCTTCCCTGCTATAAATAGAGGCCCGGTTTCACCTGCAAAAGACACAACACAAGAGTAGAGTGCAGGCGAAGCACTGTTAGTTCTCCACTTGTATCAATAGAGATAGGGAGAGAGGAGAGGTGAGCGTCCCGGAGAGGAGCTGAAGTGTCGGCCCCTCTTCCCGCTGTACCTCTACGGATGCGACTTCACTTCGAGTAACATCCGGGTCGTGTCTGGTAACTCTTGTATCTCTCTCTGATTAATTGAGCATTCAGTTCTTACTTTTATATGCTTGTTGGTTCTTCGTTCAATGCTTAGTTGATTGGTATAACTGTATACTGGTTGCTTAGCTTGGGTGCTTATCTTTCTATAGGAGATAAGTATTAGTTGACTAGTGTAGGCGTGGTGCCTATACTTGAGACTAACTTAGTTTATTCCCGTCGCAACGGAGGTGGTAGCCGTAAGGTGGTGACAGCCCTTTCGGTCTTTGTAGCCCATCACGTTAGTTTCGGTCCGTAGGATTCCCCAGTTGGGAAATAGTGGCACCCCTTCTCATCCCTTTCTGTGTGTTCACCGGTTCCCTTGTCCCGAAGCAAGTATCTATCTGTATCCTCTGATCTGCTCGATCAATCAGTAGAATACCTCTACCAGACTCGTACCCTCTCTACCCTCCTATCACTCCTCTTCTCTTTGTTGTTGTCATCCACCTCATCCATACCATTCACTCTATTCCATCTACCTAGGACAACTTAGTTTAGAATCAGTCCACTTCTCGTTCTCCGTGGAAATCGATACCTTGGAATACTCCCGGGTGAAAGCTACATCGGTATCCGTCCGCTTGCGGATTTATCTGTAGGCCGTAAGGAGTGCCAACACCCAGTTTGACCGAACTGCCCCCAGCACCAGAACCGACCCTCGGGCCAAATCTCAGTCGTTGGGACCAAGGTCGGCAGATCCTCTGGTTTGGCCGAACCAGGGACTTCGGCCGAACCGAGATCTTCGGCCGAACCGCCTCTCTGCCCCCCTGGCTGCCTTGGCGGTTACCCAAGCTCAACCGTCATTGCAAGCTATAAATAGAGTAGCACACTTCACTTGTAAACACACACCAAGACAAGGAGCTCTCTCATTCCACTTGTTCTAGTAGCGTTAGGATAGTTTAGTTGGGAGTTAGAGTTGAGTCGAGCTTTGCCTCGGAGATTTTGGAGTCGTCTTCAGAAGCTCTGGTATAAGCTCTTGTATCTTTTCCTTTTCCTTTTGTAAGACTTTGAGTTATCAATATAGTTATCTTTATCTCTTTGTCTTTGTCATTTATAGTCTGCTTCTACTTTATTTTAGTTGCGTCTATATCGTGTTTAGACTATAGTCGGTCCTAGTTCTAGTGCTTCTAGATCTTGTTTAAGTCTTTGTCTTAGCTGGTTCTTCGATCTTGCTTGATACTGGAGGTGAATTGTCACCAAGAGTATTGACAAGGTTGATTGCTCTTGCTAGCAGAGTAAGTAGTTGTTGACTAGTGTAGGAGTGGTTCCTAGACTAGCCAGTGGCTTTAGTTTGCCCTCGTCGCAACGGAGGTGGTAGCTGTGAGGTGGTGACAGTCCTTTCGGCCTTTGTAGTCAATCATGTTAGTTCCGGACTGTAGGATCCCCCAGTGCAGGGTAGACGCCACCCCTTCTCATCACTTTCTGTGTGTCGTAGGCTCTGTTGTCCCGAAGCTAAGACTTAGATTTATCCTTGACCTCTCAGTACTGGCTCTTCAGCCTCTGTATCTCTAAACCCGAGTGGCATAGACCGATAAAGAACCCAGGAATCCTCTATCTCTTCTCGTTGTCCTCCCAGCTATCTATTCCTTCTCCCTCTTATCTGAGCCTCCTCCCTTGAGCTGTGTGTCACGATATATCCACTCCTATCCAATACCATTATCCCCCGTCTTGTCTAGTCGTGTACCCCTCTCTGATAGTCTCGAATATCTGTTTGTTAGTACTCTTGCCAAAGCTTCCCTGCGGAAATATAAATTACGATACCTCGGGATACTCCCAGGTGAAGTGCTACAGCAGTGATTCTGTGCGCTTGCAGAATATTTCTATATTTTACTAAGCCATAAGGAAAACCACTAAAACACTCCTTATCATGTAACCTTGCCCCCTGGGATATATAAAGGAGGGCAGGGGTTCCTAGCTCGGCAAGCCTAACAGGCAAAGAGAACACAACTCAATCTCACATGCAATACAATCAAGCACACAGAACGTAGGCTATTACGCTACTCACGGCCCGAACCTGTCTAAATCTCTATGTTGTTCGTAGAACTCGGCGAGACACACAAATCTACTCTCTGGGGTACCCCCAGGCAGACGTGCTTGACATAATTTGTCGAAACTTGACACCCATCGTGGGGCCTACTCGCCGAAGCTCACCATTAGGCGCGATGGGATCAACTTTTGAAGCCAGCGGCGTCGAGGAGGGCGCGACCTTCGTCATCAGTGCATAGACCTTCGTGTCCGACGGCAAGGGTGGCTTCGAGTCGTTCCTAGTGGATCAACCAGGCCCGTACTCAGCGACGGCGGATCCACTAGAACCGCTCCGCGACCTCGTCGAGAATCATCTTTCGACAACTACTTCGACTACTTATCTCGACTAGTTAAAACTAGTCGGGATCAACTGCACCCACATGCCGATGACAACCTCGACTACTTCAGCTGCTCAGCTCGACTAGTTAAAACTAGTCGAGATCGGCTGCATCGACTCGTCATATGACTACTTCGACTACTTATCTCGACTAGTTAAAACTTGTTGAGATCGCTACCTCGCCATCAGCAACTAGTCAGATACCATCGCCGACCGCCACGGCTTCGTCGACAATCGTCCACGAATGAAGCTAAGTATTATTTAATAATTATTTTATTTATAATTATTTTATTTATAATTATTTTATTTATAATAATTTTATTAGCTTGTTTAGAATACATGCTTGGCCATGAGCCGACTACTCTAAAAGAGTACTTCACTCGACAACAAAAGTTTTCGAGGGATATACTATCGTAGATTGTGGAGCATGCCACTATTAGCTCATGTGTTTGGTAAATCGAGTTACACAGGGCAAGCCCACGGACTTGGTGCATCGAACTACGTAGGGCTCTCGGAGGCTATATCTATAAGATACTCTCGCCGACGGGTTACAATCCGGCACGCGACCTCTCATTGACGGGCTACAATCCCTCGCGCAACCTTTCTCCATTGGGTTACAAACCCTCGCGCGACCTCTACTACAAGAGAAAAAGTCATAACCGAGTATTTTTTTTGCGTATCACGCATACTTTTGTCGCATGTCGACCACTTTATGCTCATTGTCTTCTCTTAACGGTTGCTAAAATACTCAGATAGCATAAGCCTTAATCCGTGAAACCTCGACTCTTCTGTAAGCCCATGTTCCTAAGCGTGAAGAGGCATGGTCCCTGCGCCATGGACTAAGGCCATCCGGGATCAGGTGTTTAAACGTAACAGGCCAAATACCTGAAGAAATTACATAACCTAGCAAGAGCTTGGCACCAAGTCTTTTTACGCATTTAAACAATGCAGGGATCCGTTCCCTACTCAATATTTTATATATCGGTTACAACATATTTTTATGTCTATTTTGCAGGAGCACTCGGTGTGCACTTTAACTAGTCGCTTGAAGCTCGGGGGCTACACATCGCAAGATAAGACATGGAGACGAGTACTACAACTAGTCGGTACTCAAACGGCGAGGCACTATAATGCCAGCCGAGTACTTTAAACTAGTCGCTACTTTTAAAATTATGTTCTTGACCCTCGGACAGAATGTAAACCATTCGATTCGAGGCTCGGGGGCTATACTCAAGGGGTACACATTTTTTTGAAAGAAATACACCAAGGGAGACCCATGAAGTTTAATGTGGCTCAGCCAAGATTTGAACCCTGGGTGGGAGCCTTCAAGCAAGTGGCCTTTGCCACTACACCATGAGCTCCTTGGCGGGGTACATATTTTTTGTGCCTATTATTAATCAATTCAAGATAAAGACTCGGAGATTTTTTCAAGACCATCGACTAGATTATCTTAATCAACTCGAGGCTCGGGGGCTGTTGGCGGTCGTTACAATCCAATTTCGACCATCAATACTCAGGAATAAAAGAGGTTATATGCAACATTCCATGTACTTAGGTTTATTTCTAATAAAGTTCCACGAGTTTTGGTGAATTACGCTTGTGCAGGTACAACAACGTGAAATACGTGCTATAGGCGACGGAATTGACCGAATCGGCCGAACGACTCCGTTCGACCGACTACCCCACTTAGCCGTACACGACGCGAAGCACCACTGGAGGCCGTCCACGTCAACGATGACCAAATGACAACCGTGCATGACACGTGGGCGACCGCCACCTCAACCTTGGGCCAATCCAACATGAAGAACATCACCAGAAGTCAGCCCAAGGGGATCCAAGACCAGAGGCGGTACTAGGGAGGCCAGCCACGGGTCAGGCCCAGTTCGGCGGAACTCTAGCATTCGGCCGAACCGTCCCTAACACCAGAACCGACCAGGGGAGCAAGGGCGGTGTATCCCTCGGTTCGGCCGAACTAGGCGGTTCGGCTGAACCAGAGGATTTGCCCGAATCAGGGGGAATCGCCCTCCAAATCTGGACAGGGACAAACAAATAGAGCCTGTGAATCATGCGAAAAAAGCACTCCATCTACAGATATGGTGAATGAAAATGGGAGTGACAATACAGAAATAGTAAAGATTGTCCTTTACATCGCATGCAGCAAAGAAATAATATATCCTCATGTTCTTACGGAAGGGATATATTTTTTTGCAAGGATGCAAAAAATGGGCTGGACACTGAAAATGACAGATTATTTGATCGATCAATGATTATATAGTAGGTTCGGTGAGGCCCACAGACCATGGGATCCACTTGTGGGGCCCACTTGACATGGGATCCTGCGGGCTGTCCGTAAAGCATCACTCGCAACTCGCGCCGCTGCTGCAGCCGCATCTCGCGCAGCGCGTGCGGCCGACGTAGCCGCAGACGCCGCTCGTGCCGCCCGGGTAAGCAGCTTAGATCCAATATGCCACACCAAGAGGTCATCAGAACCTCCTATCTTCTCTCTCAACGCCGCTGATTACGACCACATACCAGGTAAACCAACCCCACCTCACCCTGCCTCTTCTCTTTTTTTTTCCCATCTCATAAATCCTTTGTGCTCGCGTGAAAACCCAATTGCATCAAATTCATTATTGTGTGTGCGTCATTCTTGACACTGCTAGCTCTTATGAAACTACAGAGGATTCCAAGATTCCAACGGCCAAGGACCTTGAATCGGATAAAGCTGTTTGGGCCTTATATGAGCGCTGGTGCGTGGGTTTCAACAAGGACCGTAACTATTCCGAGATGATTGGCCGGTTCGAAATATTCAGATACAACGCAGAGGACGTGTACAGGTGGAACACGGATGTTCCTGCAGATCCAAAGAAGGCAGCCATTTTCCTCAAGAAAAGAAAGGACGTCAAATTACGTGTTTCAAAAGGCCTAAGTGTCTCACACTTTGATGAGTGCTATCGGTCAAGGATTTTAAGTCCAGCTGCGGATGGGGGAGATCCTTTTCTTCGTAGATGTCCTTCTGACTTGTTGAAGGAACTCGAAAAGCGCCATGCTCCTAAAGATGTTACAGTGGATAGTGCTTAGGGAGATCCTGGTTATATCAGATTCAATCCGGGCCGGGAATGATGATATAATAAGAGATTCATGATAGATATAAGACTTAATCCGGGTCAAGAACTAATTTACTCATTATAGCTACAACAAAAGACCGGAATTGATTTCACACCTAATTTACTCATTATAGCTACAACAAAAGACCGGAATTGATTTCACACCTCTCGACTAACGGATTGATTCCTGGTCTCTTGTTGCACCTATCATGAGTAAATTAGTTTCCGACCTGGAATAAATCTGGATCTCTTATTATACCTATCACGAATTTTTGTTACATCTATCATTCCCGGCCCGGATTGAATCCGATATAACCGAACAAGCCTTGAATAATGCAGAAAGTTTATGCTTTCTTGTTCCATGTACTAAGATACTAGGCCAGGCCACACACTTTCGCCGCACGTGGGGTGATGTGTGTCTGTTTGTTTTTTATTATTGTTGTGATTCTTCTCTTATTGAGGCTACATCTCTTTGTTCATCATGAGTTGTTATTATTTATTCGGCCTGTACAATGTTGTGTTGTATGTATTGTTTTGATCATTCATTTCGATCTTTCTTTATTAACTTATATAATGGTTAGGTATGAACTCAGAATAGAATATAGAGGGGATGCAAGGCTATTTGGAACAGCATACACTAGTGAACAATTTAGAGGCAGTCTTACTTATTTGCGAAAAAATTGTTTGTTTGTAGTATCTGTATGATACATATTTGAGTATGTAGGTGATGTTAAAAATCTTGAATGTGTCGGCGGTGGCGGATCCGGCCGTTCCCCTCGACTCCGGCCACCAGAGCTCGTCCCTCGATGGCGGCCGCGCCCACCGAATAAAAAGAGGGGGGGGACAGGTACCCCGCCGCCGCCATCTTTGCAAGCCGCCCGGACTTCCGGCGGCGCGATGAAGGGGTGCGGGAGGAGGAGCGCCGACGTCGGGGGAGTTGCTGCCGCCCGTACCGGATGTGGTTCCACGCTATATACGCTGGACTTGATCGATAAGGTCATCACCATGTGAATAAGCATGCCAACTTTGACCACCCAACCAATTTGTAACCCCGTCAAGAGGGGCACATAGAGGGCAGACCACAATAGCAATACCACATGTGGAATTGTGGATCAGTGGACGCCAGCGACCGTTGGACTAATGTCGCCATATGTTTGACCTCTACTTTATATTCTTATGCCACGTTTATAGGGATTAGGCTGAACAAATATGTGACCAAAGCAGCCAGAAGCTTATTGTCCCTTTGTCCGTCGATTTTGTATCAGATTGACACAACTCAGATGAGCAAAATGGACACTTCGTCGCAACTACAGTGCTACGTATGATGTTCAAGTGATGTAATAATGTAAACAGTTGCACAACTGGCAAGATTTCAACATAAGTGATAAGCGACACTCCGATCGACAGCGAGACAGCTGTGATAACTTGCCGAATATCAAGGATATCAATGGAGGAAGCAGCTGTATTCGTGCGTCCCAACTGATCTTGGTGATCACGACGTATGTAGAGCACCGGCCATAAGATCAACCCATACATGCCACCTTGTGTATGATTTGGGCAGCTAGCTAACTTGTGAATACGCCGAAAACTGACACAAAACATCATCAGAGTGATGGCGACAAGATCAATGCCTCACAAGAACCAGCCCACAACACGCGCATGGACCGTTTAAATAACCACGCGCTGAATTGCAAACATAGTTTAGCAGACAAGCGATGCTAGTTCTGCCATGCTAAATGCTACCCAATACGGTGAACAACAGTATTAAGGCTGAAAAGGTCAGCAAAAGCATAAAAGTAAAGACATCAGTCTGGTACAGGCAAATGCACTAGCCAAGTCACAAGTACTTCATCGACAAATAAGTCTTCCAAGTGTCCGAAGCTCTAACCCATGCATGGTCAGATAGCTACCAGTACCAGGTCACCAAGTCATGATCACCTACAACAGCATGCAGCGATGATGTTTGTCAATTCCATTGAGACATAAATAGCTGGCTCAACCTTAAGCATCAAAGGCGCAACGCAATTTTATAAGCGTGCATGGTTGATTCTAATAAACTTACCATCCCTCGACCTGAATGATAATGGGCTTGATTTTGATTTCAGGGAGAGGACAAAGATGGGCTGATAATATGCGCACGATGATTTGGGCTCTGTTGTCACTCCTTAGGTTGCAGTGGATTGTGATTTTTCTTAGCTTTTCACAACTAAATGTTGTTACTGCTTCATTGCTAAGAGGATCTATTTCAGCATCAGCATTTGTAAGCCTTTCATAGTCATCAGCTCCACTCTGGTAGATTGCAAAAAAACACATTATTAAACTCACTTCATGTAAGAAGAAACATCATTGCAGAGGGAGGGAGTGCTATATCTTGCCTCGTCCAGTTGCAGGTGAAGTTTTTCTATGCGAGGTGAGCGCCGAAGCAAGCATATTAATGGATAGCACCCATGACTTAAAAACCATTCACCAAGGTGCAATCGTTTCAGTTTGCTGAATGTCTCACACCTTAGAAGATCATGCTGCAATACCTTTGGCACCACCTGAAAACACATCATGGAACGTTTTAAAGGATATACAAAGATAACAGATTGAAGCAAATTATAAATTAAAGTACGAAGCATACATCTTCATATACAGATGGTGATACCACTGTCAAGCTGGTGGCATTTGAAAGAGCACTGAGAATACTGCACTGAACCTGATAGTTTTCAAAAGAGAGTGAGAAAAGGTAGATTGAGGCTGTTTCAACTGACGACACATCCACAAGGTGAATATTTCTTCTTGGAATCTCCTCTAGGCGCAGGGAGACTAGGTTCGGCATATTTATCACAAGGTTCTGAAATTGTATAGGGAAATCTTTCTCAGTTTGTGTACTTGTAATGGTCAAAATCTTCAATTTGGTTGATGAAAACATGGTGACATGGATAACACAACTGATCAAGTCTAGGTCGTCTAACACCGGGCAACAGGAAGAGAGATTCTGGGCAAACCAATCATCTATAATACAATTGCAAAGGCTCAACATCTTCAAGTACACCGAGGTGAAAGGAAAGAGATAACCCTCCATAGAAAGAGGCTTGGGACCAGAATGGTTCAGGATGCCCAGAGCCCAGGCCTTGCTATTAAGAGCATGGCGAATCCATGGATGGATATCAGAATAGTCAAGGGAATCATCAGACTTGTCACAGACAGCAGAAATCCAAAATTCATCCAGTGGCACCGGCTCCGGCAATGAGCTCCGTAACAGGAGCGCGTTGTTGACAAACTTTCTGAAAGTTCTCATGTTTCTGAACTTGGCTGCATCGAAATTGAGCCACATCAAAGATGCCCAGAGATTCTGCCACCTCCGTGAAAGCACGCTTGTTTGCACTGCCTCCTGCAGTGTCAGGAAGCACATGACATGAAGCAGCAAATCGTCCGGTAGGGTGCTGATTCTGTCGGAGGCATTTTCCCAACTTTTAGAGCTAGGCATCCCTGTTCCTGGAAGAACTTGCTTCATCATCAGGGCATTCAATTGAGAATGTGTTACTGTCCATGCACAAAAAAGGAACCAACACAAGAGGAGCAAGTAAGGAAAAGGTACAAGAGCAATACCCAAACAGAAAAGAAATGAGTTTGAACATAAATTAGACAATCTAGGTGACAATTTTTTTTGCAGGGAATTGCAAAAACAGGTTACTTTATATCCCTCTCCAGTCAATACTGGGCAATGGACATGTTGCCCTCTTGAGGTCATTCCACTCTTTTTTTAATACAGGGTGGCATTAACATTGACTGGTTTTAGAATGAGATGGCAATCCAGCCAGCATAATGTTTAAATAAAGTTTCTAAACATGGTGTGACCAAATGTCAACATCTAAGCCCAATCTTCGTCCTCTCCTCCAAGTCCTCTTTACATCAAGCACCAATGTCAGCTAACGCGCTCCTGCCATGTGCGATTGGTTTGTTTAACAGTTATATTGCAGACTTTACTGATTTTTTTATACAATGCATCATATGAAGACAGTGCACTCTATGCATCCCACGTGCATCCTTTTTTAATTCAGCAACACCACGGAATTAAGAACTCATCTGATAAATTCTGTAGCTCATGAATTGGCGCACTTAGCTATTAGATCGAGTGAGAGTCAAGTTTGTTTTTCTGTTTTCCTTCCTTCCCTGAGAATGTTAAGTCTCTATTATGTAATGACTTCACTTAATGTTCAATAAAGCTCCCTTTTCGCCAAAAAAGAAAGAAAGAAACTCATCTGATGAACAATGCAACCGTACAGATCCTACTCAATACAAATTAAACTAAACACACAGAGAAATATATAGTATGAACAGTCCGGCATGACATCATCAACACTTAACAAAAGAAAGAAATGGGAATGGGGAGACCGAGCATACTTACTTCTAGTCCAACGATGCACCCCCTCGAGGACGGCCCCAGATGCTCCTCTAACCTGTAGGCGACACAAGATCCATCAGGATGTAGTCCAACGGGGTGAGAAGCAACAACGGAGAACGAGGGCAGGGGCGTGCATACCAGGCGGTCAGGCCAGGGAAATCGGGTAATTTGAACTAGGGTTCGGGGCGGGGCGATTGATGAGCCAGCAATGGGGAGCCGAAGAAATCGCGCCGCGCCGACGCGCTTCGCCGGCGCTCACTCCGGCGGCTGGCCGCTAGATCTATAGGAGACGGGTCCGTTCCCCTGACGGCGGCGGCGCCGCGGGGACTGGGTGCGTGATCCCTGGATGCGGGGTCGTCGTCGGAGTCCGGCGGCGGCGGCTCGGCGTCTGGAGGGGGGCGGTTCTGTAGGGAAGGGAGGCTGAGACATGGGCCCATGCTGTCAGTATTAATATTTTGACCTACAAAAGAAATGGAAATTTTAAGGAAGATATTGTCACTCCTAGTATTTTTATCCACTTACCCCAAAAAAAAGTATTTTTATCCACAATCCAGGCGCTTTTTTTCGAAAATGCCGGTATCTAAAGACAAAAAAAATGCTCGTGTTTCGAGTTTACTGTTCTGATCTGTCACATTCTTTGGTCTTTCCGCGTGTTCTAATGAATGTGTTCCAAGCATGGCAACTGCAATGGGAAAGATAGAATTTTACAATTTATTCAAAGCGTGTAGTTTTCGCAAGGAAAAGGAATTGGCAAATGAGATTTGACCTGAGAATTCAATGGTTACCCTCTTGCCAATGCTCGATCTTCTTTTGCTTTCTTTTTTTAAATAAAAGGCAGGAGCACTGCCATGTCATATAAGAAGAAAAGAAATTGTACATAACACGTCGAAGCGAACACCCCACTACACAAACAACACACGCCAACAACGCACCCAACATAACACTACACCACCACATACTGGGAGAGGAGCCGAGAGAGGCACCGCACGTTGCACCGTTGTCGCCAACGCTGAACTACGCCAAAAGACGCGGCCCGCTGCAAGCCAAAGCGGCATCTCAAGCTCCTCCACCATGGGAGTATCACCCTCCAGTCACACACAAGACCATCGATCACCCTGCCCCAGTAGAGCATCGGCAGAACACTCTCGTCGCGGCGCCGATGAAAAACACTGATCCTGACCACTCTGCGTGGGGGCCTCTCGCCTCTTCCACCGTCTCGAACTCTTCTGTCAAGGACTCAGATATTTGAAACCGCTAAAAGAGGGACACCTCCGTCCAACCATCACCGGAATCACCACAGCACCAAGCGTGTCACCTCAAGACCTCCAGCACCCATGGGTCCTCTGCACCTTCCTGCCGACAGAAACCAAGCACACCTTTAATGCCGCTGCGCACGAGTAACACCACCAACCCTCCACCACCATTGCCTAACAAAGACAGGTCTCAGATACGACACCTCCAGGGAGGGCACGACGCCAAAGGCGCCGCCGTCGCACGTCCAGAGATGGACAGGGATCACACCCTCGAGAGCCCCGTGAAGCAGGAGACATGGTGCCTCGCAATGGTGCCCCCAACAGGGAGAACGACGCCACAAGGTCACCGCCACCATCGCCACTGAACAGTCAGTGAAGGCTTTCGCCTGACACACACCATGCCTGCCGCACGTTCTTGGCAAGGCCAGCAGCCCACTCCTCCTCGCCTCTGCATCGCCTCCACCTGGAGAAGCCCGGCACAGCCCGCAGCGCCACCACGACACCACCACAAGCACCAAACAGCCCTCCAACCCCACCACAAGGCGGCGTCAGACCAACGTCGTCGACAAGAAGCCCCCAAAACACCTCACCTCAGCCCCGTCGCCCGTACACCCACAACCGGCCGCGCCGCGAAGGCCACCCGCAGCCAGCGGCAAGCGGCCCTCCACCAGAGGCCAGCGGCGACCGACGCTTGCCCCGGCCGCCGCCACCACGGCCCGCCCGCGCCCCGTCCAAGCCGGCAACCGTCGCCGCCGCTGCTTCACGTCGCCGACCGCCACCCCCCACACACCATGGCGCTCCCCTCGTCGCGCCGCCACCAGATCCGGTCGGGATGCCGCCGGATCTGGTGGCCCTCGTCGTCGCCGCCGCGTAGAAGCTCGCCATCGACGGAGAGCACCGGAGTCGCCTCGACGGCCGCCACTACACCACAACACCATATTACCAATAGATATCAGTTGGTAAAGTTAGTCAACTACCGATAAATCATCTGTTGGTAAAGAGTTCCAATAAATGATCAGTCGTTGATTCCATATATTCCGAGTACTTGTTCGTGGGTAAAAATATTTACGTTGGGCATTGGAGGATCAGCTGGCAAATACAAATATTTGGGTTGAACCATCCGTTGGTGAAAGTTAGCAGGCCTTGTACACTTGGCCTATGCCTCAAAGCCCATAGTCCAAGGCCCACGCTCAGCTCCCGCGGCTGCACCATCCGAGATATATAGCTTCCTCCCAAACCCTAGCCCGCCCACTGCCTACCGCTTCCTCTGCGCTAGTCCACCTCCGCTGAATCGCTCCCCTCCGCCACTCCTTTCCCTGCTTCGTCCCATGGCCGCGTCGCTCCCCTCCACCACCCAGCACACCAGCCCTATGCCTTTCCTGTCCCTCCTCGTGATGGTGAGAAGTTTTCCTCCTGCTGTCCACTCACCAAGGACGGATCTCGCTGGCCACCATCAGATCCAGTGTTGAGTGGCTCCGATCCAAGTTTTCCTCCCGCTAGCCGCTCACGAAGGATGGATCTCGCTGGCCACTGTCAGATCCAGTGGTGAGTGGCTCCGATCCGGCGACATCTATGGCAGTAAGGGAGGCGCCAACATCAGTGGAGAAGTGCTATGCCAAAAGGTAATTAAGTTCTTCACCAGCTTTCGCTTATGTACCTTTACTCCTACGATACTACAACTATGAGCACATACATCTAGATCAATAGAAAAAAGGTATATGTTTTAGAGATCAATAGAAAACAGTATATGCTGTAGAGATGTAAAACTAGTGTTGTCATTGCCCTCCTGTAATGTAGTAATATCGCCCAGTAGTGTGATAGAAAAAAGCGGCTAATTTCTAGTTTTGTGATGCATGTGGCTAATATCGCCCAGCAGTGTTATCCAGGTTTGTGTTATGATTCCTTCAGCAAATATTACCATGTCTTGATATGTGTGTGTTGCATATCTATCTATCTATCCATATCTCTGTGTCTATGTGCTTGATATATTTGCATTTTAGATAGTTAAGCTGCACTTTGCTGATAAGCTCCTTTTTGCATGACATATTAGGCAACCTATGATCTTGATGCTACTGCTTCCAAGTGGTTTATGACTACAGCTGGCATAAAATAGGAGTTCTAGGCAGATTTAAAACAGAAGTATTTTGATGAAACATTAATAGATGATGAGTTGAAGAAATGAAATCAGGGGCATCAAAATCTTCTAAGAGTGCTACAGGTAATTTGTTCTAAATTTACATTCATCAAATTGTGAGAAATTTGGATGCCTATGCTAGCTACATGTGTCACTTGCTATTGTCTCCCACCTGTATTGCACTAAAATATAAGTTCTGACTCTCATAGCTTGAACTTTAGTGTTTTTTCCTGTCACATAATATGCATATAACCACTGAATAACATCTTTGGTTTTAAGATATTTCCTTGTTGAAGTTTGCCATTGTCTGAGTTAATCTCTTGGAGGCTGCTCATACTGCCTCTTTGTGTACAGGTTAAGCTGTACGTTTCAAACAATAAGAAACTCACAAGCATGACAGTTGGGAGGAAAATAAACCATATAAATGAAAAGTTTAGGTTGAATACCTTGCTAGGATAGTACTATATCTGATTATTCAATCTGGAATATTTCCCATGTTTAACTTAATGAGAAAATAAGCTGTACTATACTTCAAATACATATCAAGGCTAGTTTTTACCTATTGCAGGTATATTTAATTTTCAGGAAAAGCTGGGCGCCGCTAACTAGTACCATGCTGAATTGGTTGCTCACAATATTACCTGCTGCTGCAAGTCACTCAAAGCTGTACTGTACTTCTGTTTTTGAGTTTGTCAATAGCTAGCCACTCAGCTATTAATGGCGCCAGTTGATCTCTCTGGGACTATCTAGAAATCATATATTTTGTACAATGGCTGTGCAACTAAACAATATATATAGCATGGTGATAGTGAGTTGTGAACTATTTTGTAGACTTTTGATGGCTTCATAGGAGGGATAGTGTTAGTCTGTCTGATTATGTGTAGTATAGTATGGACTTACTCATGGATGACCAATGATTGTATGGCTAATATGATAACTTATATTGTACTGAATGTTTGGGGATGGAATGTTTGTTGTATGACAAATGAGCTCATGTACTGTACTTTTAAATTGAGTAGCAGACAAATAAGATTTTATTTTTTTTACCCATTTAAACAGTCTCATTGGATGATCAGTCGGTGAAGCAATATGTAACATCCAACTGTTCGTGGGTAAAACTTGTTATGGACAGTCTGTTGGTATATTAGAGTCCGTCGGTATAAATTAGCAGTGCATCAGACAGTCTGTTGGTACAAGTGCAGTCTGTCGGTATAACACTATACCGACGGGACTTACACCAACTGCATGTGTCTGTCGTTGTAACCTTATACCAATAGACTACACATCGGTGCAGCGGCTTATAACAACGGATTGTCCATCACTGGTCTGGGGTTGTGGTATAGTGCGCGCCCGCCACACGCCACCGGGGAGAGGGAAAACGGCTCCGCCGCCGCCTTCACCGTAGGCCGCGCGGGCCTCCGGCGACCTACTCGGGCGGCGGCGCGATGGGAGGGAAGGCCTGGGGAGTGCGGCGGCTAGGGTTGGAGGGGAGCCGCTCGGTCGCCGTACGGGGCGACGCGAGCGGGGAAAAAAAATCCCCCCACATGCGAACTTGTTGCTTCTTTTGCTTTCTGAGGTGATTCAGTGCCGTCCATGCCAAGGCTGAAGGCGGCTCTGCTTTGCTTTATTTTATCCTCCTTTCATAAGAAGAGATACATTTTACATTTTATAACCCCACAAAAAAAATATTCATTTTATGAGCAATTTTTCAATGAATTCGACAGTGGCCAAAATGCTATCTCGGAAACTAAATAATTTCTAAAAAAGAATGTCGATAGAGACTGTAAAACTGTTCAAGCAACACAATTATAGTGCTGAATGATTTATGTCCCCTGGATTATTTAAGAAATTATACACAATCCATATAATCAGCAGCAGTTTTACGCTTTACACCTTAGAATACGTATTCACGGGCACTTCTGTGTTCTGTCTGCTGAAGCAATCTCCCCAACTACCGGGGCCCACTCGACAGTGAGAGGGGACACACGACAAGGCACCTTCCCCCACCCCGGAAGTCTTCCCCGCTCCCGCACCGCCGCCGCGCCGACCTCGCCGGCGGCGGCAATGGCGTGGCTCGCGCGCTCCATCGCCAACTCCCTCCTCGCCCCCGAAGAGGACGAACCCAGCAGCACTGACGTGGGACCCTCCGCCTCCCCCGGCTCCTCCTCCCCGCCGCGCGGCGTCCGCGAGGACCTCTCCGAGCTCACCGGCGCGCTCGCGAACCGCTTCCAGGGCCTCGCCTCCTTCCTCGCGCCCGCCCCGGGAGGAGGCGCCCCGCGCAGGCCGGACCCGGCCGAGATCGCCGGCCGCTTCCGCGCGGGCCTCGCGCGGCTGCCGGGCCGCCAGGCCGTCGCGGATCTCGCCACGATCGCCTCCTCGCTGCTGCCCCCGGAGGGCGACGCGGACTGGGCGGAGGCCGCCGCCGCGGGGGTCACGGAGGAGGTGGTGGCCTTCGCGCGGGACGCCGCCCTGCGGCACGAGCTCTGGCTCGACTTCCCCCTCCTCCCCGACGATGCTGAATCTGACGGTTGGCGCGTTTCCCCGTTGCTTCCCCAGCAGCTCTTCTTCTTCATGGTCTCTATTGAGGTGAACTAATTGGCTGTTGCGTTGTTCAATTGGAGCGCAGATTTCGACATGACTGATGCGCAGCAGGATCACGCGCTGGCCGTGGAAAGCATGGCGCCGGAGCTGGCTGATCTGAGGATCGAGCTCTGCCCCGCCCACATGAGCGAGGGCTGCTTCTGGAAGATATACTTTGTGCTGCTGCATCCTAAGCTCAGGAAGGAGGATGCCGAGATTCTATCAACTCCACAGGTGATTTTTCTTGGCAGTAGTTAACTGTGTTGGCCATTATCAGTTCACCAAGATAGCCGCCCTCCATGATTCAATGAGTTCACTTGGACAGATAATAGATAAAATTTGTTAACTGAGGTGAGTATAGGAATGCAAATCAGATGCAGGATCGGATTATCTATTGTGTGGCACCTAAGGCAGTCATGCTCCTCACAATAGCAGGCATGAAGATATGATAAAAGAATGCACACAAGGCACTTGTGATCTTCAAATGAATGCTGTATTGTTTCTCTAATACGGTTGAATCGTTGCCATATATCTGTTTGTTCACTCTTTTACATTAGCCAAAGTTCCATCTGCAACTTGGTCATCAGTTTGACTTTACTCTAAGATTTGATTTCAAAGTGTTGAGTTCTTTGGTTTCGAGCAGTCAGAACAATGAAGTTGGCTAATCATAGTCTCACACTGCACGCATATGTACATTCTCAAGCTTTGTGCTTCTTTGCCTACATTGGAACCTCTACCTTTTCTTGGATAAGATAATGAAGGCCTTACTTATGAAGTGTATGTGTTAACAAGTGTGGTGGATTTGTTTCATCCTGCCTAAAAGTGAATCTAGTGAAAACTTCGCATATTTCCTTCATCCTGCGTAAAAGTGAATCTAGTGAAAACTTCGCATATTTCCTTCATCCTGCGTAAAAGTGAGTCTGTTTTGCATTCTTTTAATCGCTGCCTTTGCTCATCTTGATTACAAATTGATGTTAGTTTTGCATTCTAATTCCTCATCTGTTTTCAATGAAGTTAAGTTTAATAAATCACGTCGAATGGACCCGTTTTGGGCTTGGCCCAGCATGTTATAGCTGAATCGATTCATTATGATTGTTTTGCTAGGCATGCATGCTTTAGAAATGGATATATGACAGAAAGCCTAATGGGTCCTCGATGCATGAGTAGTTTCTATTTGTGATTTTGCTTTCTTGCTAGTCATGATGGGTTACCCATCCAAAAGCGCCCCTACCTAGAGGCCTAGCTTAGGCTGCACAACTGAAGCAATTCACTAGATTCTTCTCATTTTCTATAATAACTGAGTGATTGGTTTACTTTTAGCTGTCACTGTATTTCTATTTATTCAGTTCCTTCCTTAATCCAATTTTATTCACATAATGATTCTTTGCATAAATCTGAACTCTGAAGTTTCATATTAGTTAAATATAAAATGAATGGAGGAAACATGCCAAACAGCAAAAAGTCAGAATTAGGCATCAAGTTAATGTTGACTCACTACAAGTCTTGGAGTAGGAAGTGCAGTGTGATGAGACTGATTAGCCCCTATGTCTGAATACTTCATAACACCTTGTTAGCTCTCACATGCATGCATGAGCCTTGAGAGGCAGATCATCGACAGAATGTCATCTTCGATAGGCCCTGATTGCTTTAGTAGTTTATGCTGATAATTTTGCTTTCTTGCTAGTCATGATGCTCAACTTTCAATCTGTTCTGACTGCACAAGCAATAAGCTGGTGTCTGCCAGCACATTACATTGTCTGCTAGCAAACTTCTTATCAGCTTTTTATTGCCTTGGCACAGATTTTGGAAGCCAGAGACAAGTTGTCACACAATTTGCAATATCAGACAAAGTTACAGAGCAGCAATGAAGACACTGTACATGTGCCTTTCAGCAATGTAGATGGTGCTTTAGCTTCTCCTGTAGAGGATTTGGGTGCATTGAAGGGTCAAGATAGCTCCATGATGGCCACATCTTTTAGCAACATAGACTATGGCATTCCTCAACCAACCAATGAGGAATCTCTATCAACTAATGCAATCAGTGATGCCGGAGCTGTTTCTTCAGATAACATAAGCAGCAGTGTACCTGTACAGCTAGTGCCCATATTGAAAGACGCTACTGTGGTGTCACAGTCTAGGATAGAAGAAAGCACAGGCGATCTCTCAACAGAAGATGCAGCAGAAGAACAGAACATGCAAATGTCTGAGATAGCATTGGTAGTCAGTTCTCCTAAAGATGGTCAGCAGAAGCAACCGTTAGCTGGCATCAGTGAACAATCAAAAGTTGACATTCAGAAAACTTATCCTGATGAGGATGACGACGACGACGATGGAGGCGATGAATGGTTGGAGGAGGAGACAGATGGCCCTGGAAACACGACGGTCCCGATTGCAGATGATGAAGATGTATCCTTCAGTGATTTAGAGGATGATGATGGTACCACATGACATCACCAGCGAGGCTTCATCATCCTCTTGAATTTGTGCAGCTGATTCCATTATATGGTCAAATGCAATGTGGCTGTTTGTGACCAGGTGCTACTGCTGCAGAATTTACTGTGACCCTGGGACTTTACAATGCGTCATGGATTTCACGGTACAAATATGCCCCCTCTTTTATCTTGGATTTAAGCTTGTGTTGCTAGTGACTGTTGTACAGTGTGCAAGACTAGTACGCACATTCGATGTTTTTGAATTTAGGATCAATACCCTTGTTTCCACCTACCTCCGACCCTTAATATACAGTCTGGGATGACGAAATCAAATTTGCCTAATTTTATCTTCCAGGGGAAAGAAAAATGCTGTTTCTGTTACCTGTATATGTCAGCAAAATCCCTACACTATTCTTAATATACTATTGCATATAGTATGATATATGCATGTTTAAAATCCTTTGCAGAAGCATCCAAGTCCATTACTGTTCAAGTAAAACAACAAGAACAGCAACCAGAAATTAGGCAAAATTTGGCCAAGCACCAGATTCTCCGGCGCCGTAGAAGAATCCCTCACTTGTTCAATTTGCATGTATATTAAAAATATCTTGTGGCCGAAACCATCGGCCGGTGCACACTTGATTGATAGTTTAACGCAGCTGGATGCTGAATAATTAGGTCTTTGATCCAGCGATCAACATGCCTGATTAATATCAGGAAAAAGGTTGGAACCAATTAGGTGAGGCCTAGACTTAAGCTGGGGTCTACGTACGTCGTTGTCGCACCCATGAGGCATCAAGTCAACTCGTACCATGAACATGGCACAAGGGACAAGGGTCACAGGATTGTACTGCTGCTTTGCCTGCATTTTAAAGGCTGCTTTGTTGATGGCATTAGGTTAGTGAGAAGCTACATCGCTTGTGACGTCAAGGGATGTGCTTGATTGGTGGTTGATTCATTATTCTGTAAGCATGGAGTCCAGGCATTTCATTTGGAAGTTTGATGGTAGGTCAAATTTGTGTTAGGCCTAGCTAAGCTTTTCGGCAAAAAGATGGTTGACCTACAAATGAAGCTTTTTAATTCAGTACATCAGCGTCACCATTTCTTTTCTTTTTATGCATTCACCGTGTCCGTCGAGTCGCGAATTGCTTTCTACCACATCGTCTTCTACTCATTCGAATTGCTTTCTACCACATCGTCCTGTACCAGTTTTTTTAATATAACATTCCTCTAGTCTCGTTGCAAAAATGACATCGACAATTGATCCAGTGTGAATACTGAATAGTCATTGCTTTCATATACCATTTTGTATCAAAACTAAATTAGCTGTACGTACCGTGCTTGTTCGACCTCTCTCTATAGTCTATATGTCCACAAGCCCTGGATGCACTAAGACAAAGGTGTAAGGTTTTGTAGAGAGTTGATCGGTCAACTCATAACTCATAAGCACGTACTGTATACTGTATCAGTTGTCCAAGATAAAACAGTGAATTAAGCTAGGTCACCTATCCTCGCGGAACCCCTCCCCTCGCGTCGCCCGTAGGCGACCCGAGGGGCGACGCACCCATCGCCGCCGGGGAGGCCTCCTTCGACCTGCGCCGGCCGCTGCCGTCGGCTCGTGATGGTGGCGGCCCCCTCCTTTCCCTTTCCCTTCCATCCCTACGGTAGATGTGATCCTCCACCCGCAGCACCTCCACCAACCATAGATCTGATTTTTCTTTGATTGTTCATCACCGGCGTCGTGTGGTTGTTCCTCGCCGGTCGCGTTGGTCCTCTTCGCCCTGGTCGTCTTCCGCCGCCACCGTCAACTTCCCCGCGTCGTTGGGGCAGCTGGCCATCGTTGCCAGCTGTCCCTGGATCCGCGGCGTCGCCGTGTAGCCACCCTCAGGGGCCTCCTGGCTGGCGGCGGTGAGTGGGGGATCCCCTCCATTCACCAGATTCCGTGTAACGAAAGTGTTGCGCTCGTCGCGCAGGGGGTGTTTCTTAACCTCGCACGGATTGACGGGCGACGATAGCAGCGGCGGCTTCTCTGCATACTTTTCTAGGTGTAAAGCCTTGGTCTTCGAGTCAGGCGACGGCGGCGCAATCGGCGTCGCTTCCCTCCTTGGAGGTGTCGTTGTGGAATTTCATGCTCTGTTAAGCTTCGACGACTGCAAGCACTGTGGCGAGAAAATGGATGGCGAGTCCACTAGGTCCATTCTTGGTCAAGGTTACACAACGATTAGCATACTGGATACGGTGGTGTTCGTTCAGCAAGACACCAGGCTTGATCTTATTCATCTATGATCCAGTTTTACACCGGTTGATTGTGCCAATGATACTTAAAGCTGGTTAATTGGAGTCGGATGAAGACGATGGGTTTGTTGGTGGCAGCTCTGAGTGGATTCAGGGTTAGCTGCATGAAACACCACCGCTGGATATGTACTTTTGGTCGCAGAAGATGTGTCAAGACGTTTGGTTTGGACAGGTCTTTTTGGTGTTGGTAGTTTGGAGCTAATGATGGTGATAGTTTTTTTTTGTGTTTCTTTTTTCTAGGCCTGTGTGCTATTAAGAATTGAGCTTTTTTCTTTGTGTAATAATGATAACTGTATGTATCTTTTAGATGCAAAGGCTGGAATATCAATATATTCCCTTTTCTAAAAAAAGGACTTCGCGTTAGATCTCCAGAGAATTGGGCAATCATTCAGCTGCTGGGACCAGCATTCCCCATGTGTCTTGCACACGGCCTACATCAACCAGAAGATCCCTTGCCGTGTTCTTACTCAAAGAGTCAGCAGAGATGGTACAGCCTCCTCCTGTCCCAGACTACACTACAGATTAACAACGAAGCAGAGCGAGCTCGTTCACCAACAACTAAGTGCTCCCCGTTCAGAACCGACGACACCAATCAATCCCATCAACCAGTTTGTTCAAAGACAAAAAGCTTAATTAATTACATACACCACAGAGCCGCTCAAAACTCTCATGCATCACTACTAACACATGAACACACGATCATGCGGCCATGAACACACGAATACATGATCGATCCGCACTGATCGAATCGATTGGTTGGAGCAGCTGCCACTGCGAGAGAGTGAGCTTAGTTGTGGCTTCCTCCCTGTGTGTAGATGTAGTCGGTGTGCGCCACCAGCGTCCGCCTCATCAGGCACTCGTCTCCAGCTTCGTCTCCCTCTCCGGCTCCACCGCCGCCGCAAGGGTCGTCGGCAGCCGCCGCCGTCAAGCCCATCGCCGTTACCTCCTCCTTGCTGTCCACCTGCAGCAGACACAGAGATAAGAGATCAGTGAGGCTGCTGCTGTACATGCATGGTACGGTACTGAATGTATATATAATCTGCAGGCAGCCGCGCGCGCGTTCATCGATCTCTGACGCCGTGCATGCACGCATGGTGCGGCGCGCAATCGAGATCGGAACAGCAGCTGGCATTGGGGATTACATGCACCTCTCCATGCTGGCCTTGGAGCTCCGCCGCGTGGCCTCGGGAGCTCGCCGCCGGCGGCAGCTCCCTCGCTGCGTGGGCGACGGCGGCGGCGAGGAGCAGCACAGACAGCAGCAGGAGGGTAGCTCGCCGTGGTGGCGATGACGCCATGGCTTGATTGTGCTCTGTTGGGAGCAGAGGGATCGAGTGGTTATGTGTTGGTTGGTTGGATTTATGGGGGGGCGGTGAGGTGTTGGTTTGGAGTTGAGGGGGGTTGGGAAGAAGAAGGCAAGCGAGGAGGGGAGGCCATGGCGGAGACTGGCTTTAATAGGAAGCGCATAAATGTATACGTAGCCAGGTCGCTGTAGCCTGCGGGGCAATTCAATGACGTATCTTTCAGTTTCAGATGATGCAGACGACTCTCTGCTTGTTTTGATCTAGAGCAGGTTGGAAAATAGTCAAACTCTAGCAAGAGATAGAGAGTCAAATGTATTAAAAAAAATTATGAACCAGTCGTGCTTTTAATTCAGCATTGTGTTGATATATTCCATTGGGTTTTATACTATTCTACAGTAGATGCTTCACAAACACTAGTCGGCATGTCCCATTGCGTTTAACTATCTAGCTGATCGCAAACACTAGCTAGTACTCATGCCCCAGTTGTGTTCTTAGACATGTTCCATATGATTCTCTATATGCTTCACGAGAAGAGTTCAAGATCTTAGGAAGAGAAAACCATAAGAAAAATTCTTGTATCAGTACCACATTTTATTATAACTAGTAAGAACGTACGTGCGGCACGCCGTCTAATAAAAAATAAGATTGCATAACATATAGTTGGCCGGAGATCGTGTCACTTACGAACTCGATGATTCCATGCTACAGAGATGGACAAGGAAGGTGGAGAGTTTAACGGAAAAAGCCTGACAGGTGGGGTCGCTAGAAGTGGTAGTGTTTAATTGACTGGTGGGTCCATCAGTTGACAAAAGTTTGATTGAAAAAAGGCCTGACAGGTGGGGTCGATAGGAGGGATAGTGTTTCAATGGCTGGTGGGTCTGTTGGTTTTGAAAAGTCTTGGATCTTTATAGTATAAAAAAATTACAATGCATCAAAGGATCATGGATTGATTTTTATAAATTTTCTAGGATTTTCGCAAAATTACAACGTATTTAAGGACCGTGTGTTGATTTTTATAAATATTAGAGGGTTTTCATAAAATTACGATGGTTTGATTGACGAAGCGAAAGTTAATTTACAATGTATCAAAGGATCAGGATTGATTTTTAGGTTTTCGCAAAATTACAATGTATTAAAGTACCGTGGGTTGATTTTTAAAATATTAGAGGGTTTTTATAAAATTATAATTGTTTGATAGACAATAGATAGATGATTAATCCATTCCTTTACTTCTGTCCTGAAGGCTACACTTCTATGTAACGGTTCTTTTTATCTCAAATAATAGAGCTACTTTTTTTATAAAGCAAGTTTATATATGATTTTTAGGAAATACCAGTTTTACATTTCTTATTCAGTCAGCATTTGTTTGAAGGATTCTTTTTGTTTATTGTAGCAAAAAAAAAGGGGCAGCAACGTGTCACATCGTTCCGGCCCGGCTCAGGGCCCATCCTAGCAAAATGGTGGTACGCAACGCAACCCACACCAGAACCTCACAAAGCCCGGCCCACCCGTGACCGTCCCCGTTGCGCGGCCCATCCGCTCGCCAGAATCACCTCGGATTGCCCGGAGTCGCCGCCGGAGCAGCGACGCCCACCGCATCCCATGGCTCGCCGCCGCCGTCCGGCCGCTCCCCTACCACGGCGCCCGCCCGTATCGACGGCGCCCCCTTCGCCTCCGGTACCAACCCCCCTCCAATCTACCAACCATAGCTACAGATTTCCCTTTGGTATGCTAGAGGATTTCGTCATGATAATGGCTGCAGATTTCAAAAAATTCCTGCAATCTGCCTGATGTGTTCTATGACGAAATCCCGTATGGGCGATGATTTGTCCTTTTGCTAGTTTGGTGGCCGCCTCGCATTCGTCAATCATCAGCAATCTGCCGACTCATGCTTGACTGCGTCCGACGCTGCGGCGGTTCTCCAGGCATCTCACTACTGCACCCTGCATCCACGAAAATTCCCCTTGACTGATTCCACTGCAGGATAAATCGACCACTTGGATGCTTCCGGGCACGTTCTCGAAGAGAACGACTGGCTGTGCCACGTTGGGGGTTCGGATCCATTCCCAGTCGCCCTCGATTGGCACCACACACACCACACGGTCACTCTGTCCAATGGTCATGGTCAGCTCTATTCCTTTGCCGCAGAAGAAAGGAATAGTCGTTAGGACAGCGGGTGGCGAAGCTCAGAGGGGACGGAACAGAGAAAAGCCCGTCACACATCGCAGTCGGCCGGAGAAATCAGTCCTGGGCTCCTGGCTGCAATCGCCGGCGTTGAGGATCATCGTCCTGAAATCGGTGGAAGCCTGTCGCTGAGGTGAGCATGGTATTCTTGGCTCTGTTACTGGTGTTTTCCTTCTTGAATTTCTCTTCAGCATATGCGTGCACAATTGATTTGGAAACTGGATTGGGGTAATATGGGTGATTGTATTGTTTTGACCGAACAAATCTCACAAAAAGCAGCATGTGTATGGCAATATGTAGTACAAAACCACAGGTCCTGTGTTCTTCTGCACAAAACCTCATGATGAGGATGTTTGTATGGTAGGTCAAAAGAAGATGATTTATCAATCTCTCCATTCCAAGTGAGCACACACACAGGTGCTGAAATGGCTTGAAGCTGCCATGGAAAGCTACCACATGTCTTCATCCTCTTTTCCTTGCCAAGCAAGAGGGCAAAGCCAGCTCAGTCTGGCACCATGGTGCCAAAGACCAAAGCTGCAGCTCGCCATGCCCGTGATGATGAGGTTCTTGATTGGCTAATAAAGGGGATTTGTGGGTCGCTGCTTTGGGTGCATTTGGCAATTTTGGTTATATTGGATCATCTGATCCGCAATTCAGCATCTTTCTTTGAGTTTGTTCAGTAGATTTGAGGTTTCCTTGATATGGTTATTTACTCACCTATTCGGGTCACATGGTGTTAATAATGATCATCCACATCCTCTCCTTGCTGCATGCTTGATGGCTTTAACTGCTACAGTCATGAATAGCAACACATTCCTGTTACACCCAGAAGCGTAGGCATCAATTTTTTTTTCTTCATGATGTGTATGCTAATGATTTTTGTGCTGTAATGTTGCATTCACAAAGAATTGACTACATCACTTCACTCGCTCCAACTAAATATTAGCACCCCACACGATTTGGTCCTGCAGCTTCTATGTTCAGATAACTACCCTAGAAATTGTTTTTTGATGGAGTTACACAGTTCGATCTAATTTGTGTCTCACTTGAGTTATGAATCTTGCGTACCACCACTAATTGAATGGTGAAAACTTTGACCCATGGATACAGTAAGGCATAAGAAACAAATGTTAAATAAGTTAACTGTATACAGAGAACATTGGACTGAATTAAATTTTAGGCTACAAAAATATATATTTCAAATGTAATTGTTGTCATTGTTACTATTGGTTCCAATTTTCATTATTATTTTCTTTTTTATTTTGGCAGAGACAGGGTGCTCAACATTGAGGGATCTGTAATGTTGGAGAACAGCAGAATTTGCAGAAAATAAGATTATGAGTGAAGATAGCATACAATGCTATGATAAGTTGAAGAATAAAGTAGACATCAATCCAAATACTAAGATTTTCACAGAAGACGAGATTAAAAGAGTTACTAGCAACTTCAGCATTCGTATTGGAAAAGGTGGATTTGGAGAGGTGTATAGAGGCACTCTTGATGATGATTATGATCTTGTTGCAGTCAAGAGGTATATCAGCAAAGATTTGAGTGAAATGTTTATGGAAGAAGTAAGCATCCATAGTCAAATGAGTCACAAAAATGTGGTGGAGCTCATAGGCTATTGTATTGGCGAAAATACTCTAACGATTGTTACCAAGTACATCTCTGAAGGAAATCTTGATGACATACTCCACAACAGTGACATTTCCATCCCTTTGGATGTTAGATTGGGGATTGCTATAGGGTGTGCAGAAGCATTGAGCTACATGCATTCGATGCATTTATCAAATGACAGCTTTGTTTGTCATGGTGATATTAAGCCGGCCAACATACTTCTAGATGGCAATCTGACAGCAAAACTGTCGGACTTTGGAGTGTCAAGGCTTCTTTCAGGTGGCATCACCCAGTACACTATACATCT
The DNA here is from genome assembly GCA_033239725.1 of Echinochloa phyllopogon. Lineage (NCBI taxonomy): Eukaryota > Viridiplantae > Streptophyta > Magnoliopsida > Poales > Poaceae > Echinochloa > Echinochloa phyllopogon. Next base: position 30,664,168 of record BTCW01000008.1, on the reverse strand, counting down.
AAAAGGAAGCATTGATTATATGGATCCTGTATATATTCAAGAGGGGTGTCTTACTTCGAGGAGTGATGTTTACAGTTTTGGAATAGTTCTTTTAGAATTAATAGCTAGAAAAAGGGTAAGAAAAGGTGACATTAACCTCATTGGATCTTTCAATAAAGCCTATGCAAATGGGAGAGGGTTAAGAGAAATATTTGATGTTGCAATAGCAAATGAGAACAATATGAAGATTCTGAAAGAAATGAGAAAACTGGCAACTGAATGCTTAACATTGGACAGTCATAAACGTCCTCAGATGAATGTTGTGGCCAAACGCCTTCGGATGCTTAAAAAAGAATTAAGGGAAATACATGAGAAATATTCGGAATCCATTTTGGCATCGCACCACTCATGGCGCAAAAACTACAAGCCAGGCATAATCATGCCCAGCTATAATTCTAGGATGCAGCTTAAGAAGACTCTGAGCATTTTCAAAAGAAATCTTAGCAATTCTAAGGTTACACCAGAACACAGTGATGTGAGAATTTTCACTCCGGAGGAGCTAAACGAATTCACACAGAATTACAGATACCAACTCAGTGGAGGTACTTCAGGGAAGGTTTACAAAGGAGCACTTGAGGACAATACAATGGTTGCAGTGAGGATATTTTCTGAGGCACTTGAGGGCTTTGAAGAGGCATTTATCAATGGAGGGATGATCCTATCTCACATTTTCCACAAGAACATCATCAGACTTATGGGTTATTGCTTGGATGCTGATTGTCCAGCTTTCGTGTATGAGTATGCTGATAAAGGTAGTCTCTCTGACATTCTAGATGGCCATGAAGATTTCCCGCTACATTTACGTGTAAAGATTGCAGTTCAGACTGCAGAAGCATTAGAATACCTCCATTCCTCAGCAACTGGTATCATCAGACATGGTTATGTTGTACCTTCCAAGATACTTCTCGATGAAAATTTCATGCCTAAGCTAACAGGCTTTTCGTGGGCACGGAGGCTTATCAATGAGGGTAACAAGGACCCAATTCATGATCATTGTGTGTTGCTAAAAGTGAAAAGCGATGTATACCAGTTTGGTGTTCTTCTATTGACACTCATTAGCAGGAAGAACTTTGTATTTTACGCAGACCATGATCGCCTCATCTCACAATTCCTCGCAGCTTACAAGGCAGATAGCAGCGGAAGGGCATTTTTTGACAACAGTATTGCAGGTCATAGTGAAGATATTGTTCTCCTTGAAGAGATCGGGAGGCTATCACTGAAATGTACTTGTTTGGAAATAGATCAAAGACCAACAATGAAAGAAGTGGTAGAATGCCTTCGGATAATTAGGAGATGTTGGAAGAATTGCCGGGGTAGTGGGAGCCACCCTGGTATGTGAAACCACTACTAAATCTCAGATCTCCAGAGCTGAAGGAACTCAACTTGACAGACCACTTGGTTTAGATATCAGGGATCGACCCTAAGGGATCGTGTACATATCGTGTGATGGTGTTGTATTGTTACCGGAATTGAACATATTGCATGCATTGCAAATTGCAACTTGGTTTGTAATTATGCTGTCAGTCAAAATGGTGCCGTCGGAACTTGCATGCAAGCAACCTGCTTCTCATGCTGTCGATCGCATGATTAGGTCCTGCTAACAGATCTAGAAAATTTATGTTCACTGTTGGTAGTTGTGTTTCCATTGACACGCTTTTATAAATAAGTTACGATCGAGAAGCTCGCCCTGTTCGTCTGGATGGTTTTCAGCCAGCCAACAGTGTTTTTCTCTCAGCAGAAAAAAAGCACCAGCCACCAGCCAGCAGTGTTTTTCTCTCAGCAAAAACCAGCGCCAGCCACCAGCCAAACGAACAGAGCGGCTATATGTATATGTAATGCTGTATTCAGATATAAAGGTATGCACTCCATTGTTATTCCGTTCATGATATTGCCCTCAGTCCAGGCCCGGCCGAACAATGCGAAACCCCCTGAGAGCATCTCCAGCAAATCCCCAGTCCAATGCTCAACTAGAATCCTAATATGTTTCTCTTTTCGCAATAATTATTGGGATAAACCAATAATCCACCCTAACTCTACCATTATAAATGGGAGTTGAAACTCTCCTAATAGGTTAGTTGGATTGTGATGAGATTATTGGGGAATTGTAAAAGCTTCTCTGCCAATAACCATAAGTTGTTCGGGGACCAGGTTGACAGCTAAAGCTATGTTTAAGAGTGTGAATCTTCAATCTGCGAGTTAAGGGATCAGAATGACACCCGAAGCTAAGTTTAGAGAATCAAATTTACAATTTATAAGTTCGGGGACCGGGATAATATAGTGTGACAAGGTGAAGGACAGGTAATGAACTTTGCTCAAATAAATATTAGAACATTCCCATTCAACTGTTATTGGGAAATATTTTTTAGATACTGCTATAGATGCTTTCACAGGTTTTGCTTTGGTTTTCTTTGTTCATGCCCAAGCTTCGATGCAACTTGCCCTGTCCAAAATCTCGGCTCGTTCTGAACTTGCACGAGGACGAGAACTTTCAAGATGGCGATAGGCAGGTAGGGCTAGGTCAGTTCATTGACCTGAGCCAAAGAAAGAATACCGAAATGGCCGTCAGAGAGGGTCACAGATGGAGCAACCTACCCAATTTGGATTATATATAGCTTGCTTGATCTGTATTGTTGGAACCGTGTTATTTTACTCAATCGAAATCACTACATAAATAGTGGATGTTTAGGTGGTTATGGATCGATCCATTGATCGGATCGGGTTGATTGGAGTATGAAAGGAAGGGAAGGAAAGGGATCTATATATTGAGCAAGGAAACAATCTGTTGAGATGCTGGCCGGTCCATCCCCTAGCTCGTCAACAAGAAGAGTGGGTGTGAACGGTACATGGAGTTGCGGCCTGAGCATGCTGTGGGTCGGGCCGAAAACGGAGTGGGCAGCATGCTGGGCCATGGGGCTGATAGCAGGAGAGAGGAGCGATTGGGCTGGAATAGAGTGGATGTGCCCGGAAACCTATATGCTTTCCGTAGTTGTTTTAGCTAGATGGCTTCTACCGTTTGAGATCCGTGCACATTATATGAACGAATCAGATTATTGCGGAAGAAGAGTCGACAACGATGCGAGAGGCGCACGTGGACAGCTGGAGGTACGCGGCTGCTGCATGCATGGGCTGGTCGGATGTGATTCCATTTAGATTTTGATCTTTACTTCAATTTTCTCTCAAACTATAAATCATTTTTCAAATCCGTTTGAACAGCGGTATTTGTTAGAATTTATACGATAAAACAAGCTCCAATTTGAATATATTTCATATTTTTTATAGTTTTTTAAATCAACATTTGACGGAAACGAGTTAAACATTTGTAATATACCATTTCAATATTTTTTAGAAAATGTTGAATTAGTTTTCTATAAATGTTGAACCAATATTGTTAAAATGTTGAATTAGGTTGATAAAAATATTGAATCTGATATCATATGAAACTGTTGGAGGCTAATAAAATTTCGTGCCAATTAATATTCGAATACAACTACGTGTGCGACTTTGTTATCAACGGAATGAAAAAAACCTCGTGAAGAATGCGCACGGGTACCTATAGGTAGTACTAGTGTGAGCCTAATTGGGCCTCTAAGCCATGTTACTTAACTAAGCTATATAGGAGCCCCCCGATACGTGCTTCGTTAGGTTGATTAGGAATGAAGAGTGGCAGATTGAGCTGCAACTATAAAGGGATTCTGCTTGTATCTATATTTGTAAAATTGGAAATTTACTTCGGGTGTATTCGATTTAACTCTGAATTTGAGAATAGTTTAGTTGGATCAAGAGTTTAGGTTAACAAAAGTAAACAAAATGCAATACTTCTGACATAATGTTTTTGATGTTTATTTTAGAAAACTTTTAATACGTACTCCTAGCTAGGTTTAGAAATAAATTTGATTTCTCAGATTTTTTTTTGAAAAATTCAAAAATTTTAGTTAATTAGGAAGTGTGTGTGCCCTCTAGTACTCAGGCTTGTGCAACTCAGCTATGGGCCAACCGATGTGTCGAATATACTGAGTCTTCACACAGTGCGCCAATGCTAGTACTGTAGCTTATTCGTTTCAGTTTTCATCAGAAACTACGTTGTGCATAATCTTCCTTGGAATTGTCTATTTCAAACCAAATTTTGAACCAGAGAATTGATGGCACAACTACCGCACAAGTTATTTATTTTAGAATGGAGCCGTAGTAAAAGATATCGAAGCCAGCTTTTGATATGATCCATTTCGAACTGTCCCCCTACACCGGCCTACTTCGATTTTGCTATAGGAGAAGCCGGAGCCGGAGCCGTTGAAGCAAAAAAAAAAAAGTAGTTTTACCGACTCCCTGTAGTGTTTATTCTATTCTTGCTTTGGGAACTGATTTTCGCTATAATGCCAAATTAGATAAAGCTGACGCCGGCCAGGTGGAGCCGCGTGCCAAATATGTCCTTAAAGATAAACTCATATCTACCGCATTAATCTATCTAGCTGACCCAAACATTACTAATATATATCTTTCGGGCAGATCCAAAAATGAGACAAACGCATGATCTGCATGTAGTAGTATACTACACACTGTGTGTTTAATTAATTAGTAATGCATGGTCGATGGCATCCCTGAAGATAACTTAATTACTTATTTGACATGCCCACCATGCTTTAATTTGTTTAATTGGAGTACACACTGCCTCTAAAAAATGATACGTAAAATCATTTTATCAACTGATTTTATTTTCACAAGATATATGATGGCCAGGTTCGGTTTCAAGTTAGCTATTTACGGATTGTCAATTTATATGCCTCGATAATTTTTAGCACACCTGCCATCTACCCTCTTTCGCTCAAAATATCTAACGCCAACAGTCACGTACACAAGTTCTTTATGGTGCAACTTATGCATCCGTGTTAAAGTCCTCGACAACTTGGCACACTCGTATTTTCTTGAATATATTCCAAAAACCAATGGTGATATTCTTCTAATGATTCATGTGGTAAATAATTTATCAATTTCAAGATCTACCGACGGCCTATTCGCTTGGCTTATCAGCCACCAGCCAGCCAACAGTATTTTTCTCAGCAGAAATCAATACCAACGACCAGCTACCCGCCAAACGAACAGGCCGTCAATATATCATAGGTGGTCATCACCTACTATGCATGACTTGATTGGATACGCTTCACCATGGTGTGTCTCCTCTAGTACTCAGGCATGTGCAACTGCTCAGCTATGGACAAACCGATATGTCGAATCTACTGAGTCTTCGCACAGTGCGCCAATGCTAGTAGTGTAGCTTATTTGTCTCTGTTGTCATCAGAAACTACGTTGTGCATAATCTTCCTTGGAAATATCTATTTCAAGCCAAAATTTGAATCAGAGAATTGATGGCTCTTTATTCATGTATTGTATCCATGAGACCTACTAAGAGCGACTCCAACAGTCTAGCTAAAAATGGATAGCCAAAATCCTGATTTAGGTATTATGTAAAATGAAATAGCAAGTAAAAAAAGTAATTAAACCCAACACCCTCTCTATATTCAAATGTTGTGGGCTACACTTTTTTTGCTTTGGGCCCATTCGGGGCTTATTTTCCTCGGTCCATTCCTCAAAGCTTATCTTCCTCCTGTCTTGTGAGCTCATCCCATTCATTGCCTCTCGTCCCCCGCACGGAACCCATGGAGGAGCTCGCCCCGCAGGCGGTGAGGGCCACGGCAGAGCTCGGCTCGCCCGGCCGGTGGTGCGGCCCCACAGAGGACCTTGAGCTCCACGGTCCCCTCCCCGCCATTTGCCTTCTCGCCGCTACTCACCAATCCAATCCAAGGTAGCAGCCGCCGTCGTCGGAAGCGCGGCGCTGATGAGGGGGAGGCGACCGACAAGAGGTTTGCCGCCACCAGCGTCCTCACCAACCTCGACGTCAACGACGCCCCACGCCTCGAGCTCCCCCCTCTTCCAGTTCAATGGCCGCCACTCTGACCAGCAGCGGCGGGAGGAGGAAGAGGAGGAGGAGGAGGTCACTGGGGTAGGGGGGCGTCCGCGCCAGCCCCGGTGGCCACGTCGGGCAGCAACAGTGCGGGCTGTGGGTCAAGGACTGGTCACGCGCGTAGTGGAGCACCGACTACCCGGAGGCCGATTTCCGCATGGGCCGCATCACCTTTGCCATGCTCTGTGATGCGCTGGGCGCCCCCGTTGCCAAGGAGGACACGACACTCCGCACTGCCATCCCCGTCCGCCAGCGGGTCTCCATCTGCGTCTGGCACCTCGCCACGGGGGATCCGCTCCGCCTCGCCTCCAAGCGCTTCGGCCTCGGAATCTCCACCTGACACAAGCTCGTCCTCGAGGTCTGCACCGCCATCCGCAACCTCATCATACCGCGCTTTCTCTGCTGGTGCGAGGGCGGGCGAGGGATGGCGACTCAAGGCGCACGGCACAGATAACGAGAAGAGGGAAGCCGGTGGTGAGGCAAATAATGAGCGGAGGAAAATAGCCAGTCTGTTGGATCAGTACTTTGGCTGGGTTTTCTTTTTTTACCGAGTCCACTCGGTTTACCGAGGCTCTTGGAGTTGCTCTAACATGGAGCGATTGAAAGTGACGATCGATGATCCTAGACATCGACTATAAGAGTTTGATAAAGAGATCATTTACAAGGAAGCTTAGTAAAAAACATCATTTACTTGGTATAGAGATATACACTGAATTCAAGACAAGCTACCCACAAGCCCAATGGCTTTCCTTTGATACCAATGGCCGAAGGAATGTGAGGAGGCAAGGAGTTGTGTCGCGCAGTGTGTCAATCTAGGTGGGTCACGGGAGAGCAGGCAGAGGGTACAAATTAGACTAGGTCATGAAAGTGTTTTTTTACAGGAATCAGCAGGGGAGGCCCCTACCCCTATTTTTTTATATATAAAAAAGAACTATGTACATCTTACAAGACCAAAGGCCCAAAACGGAAAAGAGGATAATTACAAAAGACTACTCAGCCAAACATTGATCCTGTCACTAATCAAACATTGATCATGTCACTAATCTGCGGTTTAGCCCGGAGGTTAACCGTTTTCATTTCACCAATAAAGAGCCTTCTCCAACTTGCAAATGAGAGAGAGTCATTATCAAAAATAATACTGTTTCTGTGACACCAAATGGACCAGCAACCAATGATGAAGACCTCCCTGAATGTGTGTTAGCGAGGGAGATGTCACTACCAGAATGATCAACATCTGCACCGGGTGGGAAAGCCCTTTAGCACCGGGTTTCCCACCCGGTGCAACTAATCCGAGGCTAAAGGGGTACCCCTTTAGCACCGGGTTGAATAATTCATCGGCCTCGTCTTCTTCATCTTCATCCATTAGAATTCCTCTTTCACCGTGCTTCGTCCAAACAGAATAATTCCTCATGAAACCGTGTCTCATCAAATGCACCTGAAGACAACCTCTTTGTTTGTACGATTGTATATTTTTACAATGGGTGCATGGGCAGAACATGAAACCGGACGACGTCCTGTTAGCCTTGGCGGCATCGAGAAACGTCCTAAGGCCATCACGGAACGCCTGAGCGTGGGGGTCCCCGTACATCCATTGTCTATTCATCTGCATTATTAACCAATAACAAATATACAATACAATTTAAAGATAAAAAATTTAATATATAAATAAATACAAATTATAATATATATTCCATTATATAAATAAATTTCTAAAACTACATTACTATATTCATTAAATATAACATTACTATAAGCCTTATAAGATTTATAAGATTTTCTATTAATTTATAAGATTTGCTAGCATTTTATATTGATTTTCTAGTAATTTATAAGATTTTCTATTAATTTATAAGATTTTCTAGCATTTTATATTGATTTTCTAGTAATTTATAAGATTTTCTAGTAATTTATAAGATTTTCTAGTAATTTATAAGATTTTCTAGCATTTTATATTGATTTTCTAGTAATTTCTAAAACTACATTACTATAAGCCTTATAACTATTCACAAGTCATACAAAACAAAATACTAACTAGCTTGCCTTCTCTCTCCATTTAAAACACAACATGAACACTCTCTCCACCATGAACTCAAGCTCTCTCCTCTCTCTCCTCCAAGAACACAAGCTCTCTCTAGCTAGCTTTACTTTGATTCACAAATCCCTCTATTTCTAAATCATATCAGGATTACAAGCTAAATAAAACATTAGAGAATGAAAGAGTGTACCTTGTAGTGCTCCTTAGATGAGTAGAATCTTCACAAATTTTGAAAAAAATTTGGGCAGCACCTCCCCTCCCACGGCCGAGCAGCATGAACACAGCGCCTAAGTGTTCAGCTGGCTCGGGCGGGGGAGGAAGAAGCCCCTATATTCAAACACATTAGCACCGGGTCGTGGCAAGACCCGGTGCTAATGCGCACCCTTTAGCACCGGGTGCAGCCAGCAACCGGTGCGAAATGGCCTCGGCACATTAGCACCGGTTGCTGGCTGCACCCGGTGCTAAAGGGGGCGCATTAGCACCGGGTCTTGCCACGACCCGGTGCTAATGTGTCCGCCCTGACACCCCGCAGCGCCGCCCCCGCTCCTAGCCGTTGGACCCGGTGCTGAAGCCCAATCAGCACCGGGTCCAAAAATAGCCGAGGCGGAGGAGGCGGGCGGATGTGAAGCATTCTGGTAGTGTGTGGGCTACTCTTTTGTTTTGACCTGAATTGCTTTGATAGCTTATTATATTGTGACATTCTTTATTTCTAAAATACAAGTATTAAGCTAAATAATCTTTAATTTAAGTAGGACAACCCATGTTCTAGACTCAAAAGAATATTGCATACAACGACCTCAATAAACAAAGAAAAATGGCATAAAAATAGGGCAAATTGGACATATTAAATGGACCAGATGCACAAAAATAAATAGGTAAAAAATAGGATAGAGCTAGAAGGATTGAACAAACCAAATCCAAAATGGAATACATATAGAATCTAATGGCAAACCAAATAAACAATTTAGAACTAAGATAGATAACAAGGGCTTTAAGAGATGAATCATTTCATACAAAACATAACACAAAAAAATTAGAGTGTTTATTCACCTATATCACACAAAATATTAACATAAATAAAGGTTAACTACATGCATTGTAACTAAAGTTCTCAAGCAAAAATATAAATCTCCAACCAAAAAAATTAAAAACATATATTACACTTAAAAATTTATAAATCTTAATTTTACTCTCATTAAATACGCAAAAATATGTCCCTATATGACCTGTTCTTTTTTCTCTTAATTTCAAGTCCTAAAAAGATACATTGCTTAATATGACATCTTGGTCAGGGCTAGGACAAAAGAACTATTATTATATGACTAAATGAAACTATTTATATTCATGTATTTTAAATTAAAATAATAAAAATATTGGCAACATACCGATCTTCCTAGTTTGGTACACCGTACCGGCAGAAGCCAACCTCGATCTGCCGACTAAATTGACAAGATTATTACTTGTTTACTTTTGATTATCGGTAGACCCATTCTTTTAATTCATGCACTGTTTCCTGTCCTAGAAGGTTAGAACTATGTATAGTTTGAAATTTCCGGGTTTTGGGTAGCCGAAATTTGTACTATTATGGTATGTAACCGTAGCATATATGGGGACATATAAAACCGTAGGAGAGAGACTTTGTGCAGTAGTATATGCAGAGTCAGGCCTCGTGAAGATAAGCATTGCTGATCGAATTGTTCGGCAATATCTTCAACGTGACACGCGTACCGATCTAACCAAACTATAATTCGCACGATGCGCATGGGAAATAATTAATATAAGCAATTGCAGAAAGCCAGAAAGGACGATGCTTCGTTTGAATGCCGCTTCCTCCGAATCGTTATGTATGTGGCCATTAAATACTGTAGCACCACCCCCTTAGATTGACTGCGAGCTTTGCCACTGTCGAAGATATCGCTCACCGTCCTCCTAAGTGCATGCCAAGGCGAAAAGCCGACCAGATATGGTAGCTCAGTACCGCAGCACAGAATCACTAGAAGAATGGAAGAAGTGGAAAGGGAGAACTGTGAGGATTTTGCATGTGTTTTCCTGGACATCTCCAGGTCTCTTCTTATAGACAAGATGACAGTTCTCTGCTGACCGATTCCCCTATAATGATGCACCATCTAGTGGAAGTAGTAACCACCCAGTTAATGGCATTGGCTACGTACTTGCTTCTCCAGGCTTTCAAATTCTCAATCAAAATATGGTCAAACGGTTGTTTTTGAACTGACTTGAAATTCAACAAAAACATGAAAATCTCCATCTTTGACCCTCTCTAGTTTGAAATCCACTCAAGCTCCAAGTGAGCATGTTATACCAAATCAATCTTTGATGTTTACTCTTCAAAACCATGTATTTCAAGTTTTGAGTTTTGAAGTATAAGTATTTTAAAATTTAACCAAAAGTACCAAATGGTTTTCTAAAAATTTCAAAACTCAGATTTGACCGAAATATTTTTCGCCCGACCTACTTTTTTGGTAAAGTTTTAGCCAAAACTTTGAATACCAAAGTTGTAGGGTTTGAAATTCTCAACAAGTTGTAGTTCAAAAGTTTTTTGAGTTATGTTTAAAAGTTTTGAATTTAGGGACAGCAAACTTTTCCCCTCGCATCGCCCCGCTTGCCGGTGCCACGCGGTCGTCGTCGGCCGCTCGGCTCTCTCTCTTTCTCTCTCTCCTCTGACCCCGTCTAGCCCAACCATGCGCCACCACCATCGCCCGAGCGCCACCGCTGTCTCGCTCCACCACTCCCTCTCCCACCCCGCACAGAGCGCCACCATCTCACCCTCCACCTCCCACAGCCCACGTGTGCCCTCACCTGAGCCCGCCAGCGCCAGCAATCGCCACTCCGCGACCGCCATGGCACGGGGTAAATCTCACCGCCGTTCCACGCCTCTGGCCCCTCTTCTACAAGGTAAAACATTCATGGGGATGTTGTTTGTTCAACTCTTTGCTGCAAGACAAAGGCTTATAAGTTAGCTCTACTCTTGCTCAACTAGCAAGATGGCACTAAACAAATGCACGCTGCACTTATGAGCCACTGCTGGACCATCTAAATTGGGCCGAGCATCTAAGAGGTCTTGCCCGGTTAGAATTCGAAACCCTTACAAATTTCATGTCGAAATTCACTTCCTAACTTGGACTACACAAGGTATATAGATCAGACGACGCTAAAAAAATGGTATATAGATCAGACCAGATTGCAAAAACTGGTCAGAACGGTTCACCGAGTGTATATCTTCAAGTCATTACTCTCTCATCCGAACTCTAAATTTGAGATTCTATACATGCATTTTGACCATTGCGATGAGGGCTACGTATGCAATGGTGAAGTTTGATATGCAATTTGACAAAGTTATTTAAACCATCATGCCACTGCAGTCTGCACTTTTGACAATCTAGTCAAACTGGGAGTGCTAAGTTCTTTACCAACTGGTAGTGATGCATATATATGAAAAAATAATATCTATATATAACAACTATATATAACAACTGTAGCATCACATACAACTAATTATCTAACACAGGAATCATATCACATATCTCACACAAAATTCATAACATCAAACTAGAAACAACTCCATAAACTAAGATAAGAATGATGAGGACATGAACTCTATTGTCAACCTTGTTGATTATGGCAGTTAGTAGTCGGAAAGAGGGTGTGGGTTTGGGGGGAGCACCGAGGAGAGCTGAGAGGATAGAGGAGGCGGCCTCGTGGCCTCAAGCTAAGGGTGGTGCGGACCGGAAGGGGGAGGGGTTATGGTTTTGCTATTTTTGTATTCGCCGTGGGGTCGAATCTTGTCAGACTATCTGATCTGACTATTTAGGGTGAGGTGGGTTTTATTTTGGCTTCTTGTTTTGGGCTGTTTTCACCGTCAGATTGTGAATGCGTCCGGCCGGTAGTAAAAATGGAACTTGATTTCGCTTCAGTTAATTCGTGACTTGAAGTGGCAATGATTCATATTTTCACACTGTGTGGTACCTATCTAAAACCCACACGGTAAAAAGGTATCACTTATGGTTTTGTGTGAACCGGCAGTCGTTATATAGCGTTTGGAAAAAAAATATATTTTACAGTAGAGACTGTTGATCTGAGCTAGTAGCAACTCATACACCTAAATAAATAACGTCTTCCGCTGTTAGCCTGTTACAGAAAACACAGTTGGGGCCATTATATTGGCCTTGCTTATTATATGTGACCTATATGTTACGATTTCCTTGTTTATAACTGCGCCATGTGCCACCGACGGGCACTACGGCGACCATCGTCCCTCGCTCGATCTCATCTTAGCTTGTTCGGCTTCACATTATATATTTTCCTGCCTACCTTGCCTTACCTCCATGCTTCCCCCAGGTTTGACCCCCGTGTTCAGAGACTTCCGATCTGGTTTTGGGGCTCTCTTCATTGAGCACCGCGCGCGTACCCTTGTGGCAGCAGGTGGTTAGCTAATGCTCGGTGCTTCTTGCGTTATTCTTCTGTATATTTTGCCCATGTCGTCCTCATGTAACCATGCATGTGCGACGCCGGGTCCTTGATTTTGCAGAGCTCGGCGTTGACGCTCGACCATGGAGATGATTCCGGCTGGGGCCATGAGCACTGCCGGGCAGCTGATCGGCGTCGAGTACCGGCTGCTCCGTGGCGTCCGCGACCAGGTCGCCGACCTGCGGGACGACCTGGCCGCCATGAACGCCCTCTTCTCCATGCACTCCGCCGCCGAGGACGGCGCCCTGGACCCTTTCAACAAGGAGCTGATGAAGCAGGTGCGCGAGCTCGGATACGACGCCGAGGACTGCGTCGACCTGTACAGGCTCCGGATCAGGTGCAGGCCCGGTGACGGCTTTCTCACTAGGTGGAGGCATGGGCTCGCCACGCTCCTGGAGCGCCGCCGCCTGGCCGGCGAGATCACCGCCCTCCGCACCCGCGCCGTCGCCATCAGCGACCGCTACCAGCGGTTTGGGTTCAGCCTCGAGGCGCTCCGGCGAGGCTCCCCACCGGCGCACGCCGCGGTCGCAGCGGCGGCATATGCACGCCGCTCCGGAGGACATCCTCGTGATCGTGAGCACCATGATTTCGTCGGCATGGACGAGCAGGCCAACGATCTGGCCAACAAGATGAAGGAGCGGGTCGATGGAGAGCACCGTCTCAGGGTGTTTTCTATCGTTGGATTCGGAGGTGTGGGCAAGACTACGCTGGCCATGGAGGTTTGCCGACGGCTGGAGGCGGATTTCCCATACCAGGCGATGGTGTCGGTGTCGCAGGCGTTCGAGCCCAGCAGGGACGGCAAGGCGCTGCTCGAGCGTGTGCTGGAGCAGTTAGTCAAGTCCAAGACGGAGAACGAGAGAGGCGTCAGGGAAGAGGGGACGCTGGGAAATATTGGAGCTTTGAGTGACGAGGAGCTGTCCGGCAAGCTGAAACAGATTCTCAAGGATAAAAGGTACATACTCCCTCGGTATATTGTTTAGAAATTGTTTTGGACAATAATGACACGGTCTCCAAAACATAACTATGACTTCTAGTTTAATAAAGTTTTTTGTTAAAAAAATAATATATGTATACTTTTATAAAAATATTTTTAAAGATAAATCTATTCATATGGTTTTTACATTTCCAAACTCAATGACTTAAAAGTTATTCATGATTTATATTCTCAATGTTTGAGTAAAGTGAGTATGACATACTATCCCATTAAGACTTAACATTAATCATTACTACGCTATCTAGGAATACGATAAAACATCGTAGCAAGTGCTTGTTATCTTGTTTTCTTTTTCTTTGAAAACATATGGAGACGTCCATTAACACTACTGGAGGAACCCTCGTTAGCACCGGTTGAGAACCTTCTTTAGCACCTAGTTTCCGGCCAGTGCTAAATGTGGTAAAGAAATTTATGGGCAAAAGGAAATTAAATTGTTTCTCTTACTCCTCATCTCTCCTCTCCTCTCTTTTCTTTCCGCCACCATATCTGCTGTCTCCTTTCTTCACGAACTTGTTTTCAGTCAAGAACAGAAAAGGAAGAAGATAAATGGTGGTAAGAAAAATGAGAGGAGAAACAAAGAGATGAGGAGTAGAATGAACTTCACTATAGACCAATAGTCGGGAATCGGGATATATTCGGATCATCAACCAAATCAAGAAACACACAAGCATCAAAACTAATCACTGAAGTTCTTAAACTAGAAGTAATAGATCTGAGAAGAGAAACAATCCACGTAACCAATGCAATATTATGTGAATGGAACTCCAAAATAAAGCCTGAAAGAAATTAATTGAGATAAACCAATTTTGTTTGCACAAACCACTACTAAACGAACCCTACAGCCGTCGCCGGCCCGCGCCGCCGTGGCCTGGCATCCGCGTGGGCGCCACCGCAAGCCACCGCCGCCGCGGCCTAGCCCCCGCGTGCCTCCTGGCTCCCGCGCTCCACCGCACCCGCGTTGCCTGCTGGAGAGAGAGATGAGAGAAGTGAGGAGAAGGAAGAGAGAAAAGAAAACAAGATAAGGTTGAAGAGAGAAGAAAGAGAAAAGAAAAAGGGAGAAACCTGCCCGCGCACCGCCTCCTCGTCTCGATTTGCACACCGCATTTGCATCAGTTGTAGCCTCCAACCGGTGCTAAATGCGCTCGTGCCCATTAGAACCGGTTGGTGGCTGTACACGGTGCTAATGGGTGGGCTTTAGCACCGGGTTTTGCCATCACCCATTGCCAGCACCGGCTTTAGCATTCTCTATTAGTGTAAGGTCATGTCCGATAAGAAATATCGGGAATACCACACATAGAAATTTCACAAAAATTATTTTTGCATGATTGTACTATAAACGGTTTATAAACAATCAATACATCATGATTATGTATATAAAAACAAAGAAATATGACAATATATCACATGTTTAATAAGGTAGATAGTTTCAGGTGTCGAAATTAGGTCTAAGAAAAAATTTGGAACCTACCGATAAACAAGAAATTTCTGAAATTCCAGTGAAATTTTGCTGAAAATGTATACCATGTATCCACCAACTGAATTTTAATTGTTAGAATTTAGCTATTGTCGATACAAACAATCCAATTAAAAGAGCGGTTCATTGACTCCGGGCTAATGGAACCCAACCATTCTTTGGGCTGTTCAAGAATAGGTAAACTTAACTACAACATGTTTAAAGACCAAAATGCCCCCACCACTTCAATAAACAAAGTACAACCTCATTAACCATTGGAATTAATGATGATAGCATGGTCAATTGTATCTCAACCACTAGCAATTAAATAGAGGATCCAAATGCCTCTAGCTAAGGTTTAGCTAGCTACAATAAACCACTATAAATTAACTAGCTAATCTTTAATTAGGGTGGCTTCAAACTATTATAAATGATGGTGATGATAAACAATGAAAACAATAAGATCAAACCACAAAGGAGACACGAGACTTAACGTGGAAAACCCTCCTAACATGGAGGGGAAAAACCATGGGCGTCAGCTAGCAAAACTTTACTATATCGGGTGTGTGTTTACAACGCCTATCGATGGCTTACAAGAGGACGATGATTCATCGATGATTATATAGGGGGCTCACGCACCCGTGCTTGGTTGCGTTGCCGATGTGGGACCAAACTGTGCGCTCCTAAGAGAAACCACAACGCCGCTTGGCTCTAGCCCAAACCTCCGGTGATGGGCCTTCGCTCCGTCGGAAGTCGGCCTTTTCTTGTGCAATGAATTTGGATCACATCACAACAAACTCCACCTTGAGACAAATTCCTTCTTGTAGCATATATCAAATCATCACCTGAACATAATAAAGAACAAAACTTCTCGCTCCAAATAACCACTTGGGCTAAGCTGTCAAGCCAACTAAGCTTGAGCAAAGCTCAAACTTACAAATAGGAACTGGCTTTATCACCATATCAGCAGGATTATCATGAGTACTGATCTTGCATACATTCAATTTACCTTGTGCAATAACATCATGGACATAATGGTACTTGACCTCAATATGCTTAGATCTCTCATAGAACATATGATCTTTAGTGAGACATATAACACTTTGACTGTCACAGAATAGATCAATACAAGAATCAACTCCACAAACTCAGCAAACAGACCTTTGCACGCTTCAGCAATAGCCATATATCCTGCTTCTGTGGTAGACAAAGCAACAACAGGCTGCAAAACAACCTTCCAACTCACAGCAGAACTGCCAACACTGAACACATAACCTGTGAGCAACCTTCGCCTATCCAAATCAGCAGCATAATCTGAATCCATATAACCAATAAGTCCCTGATCAGTTCTTCGAAACTTCAAACAAGAAACTGTTGTTCCTCTGAGGTACCTAAAAATCCATTGAACTGCCTTCTAGTGTTCTTTACTAGGATTAAACATGTATCTGCTAACCAAACTCATAGCATATGATAAATCTGGACGAGAGCAAATTATGGCATACATCAAAGAACCAACAACACTAGAATAAGGAACTTTTGACATGTACTCAACATCCTCAACTGTATTAGCACACCGTTCAGCTGATAATTTAAAATGCGGTGCCATCGGAGTACTAACAGGCTTTGCATCATGCATAATAAATGGATGAAGAACCTTGTTAATGTAACCATGCTGACTAAGAAAAAACAAACCAGCTTTTCGGTCTAATAATTTCCATAGCTAGAATCTTCTTAGCAGCACCAAGATCCTTCATGTCGAACTCACTACTCAAGAATTTCTTCAATTTAGTGATTTCTTTACTACTCTTGGCAGCAATCAGCATATGATCAACATATAAGAGCAGGTATATAGGTGATCCATTAACAAGCTTGATGTAAACATAGCTACCATATTTAGACCTTGAGGCCGTTTGGCATGGCTCCGCTCCAACTTTTACAACTCCGCTCTTGATTTTTTTTACCCAAACACGTGCAGCTCCAAGTTTTGCAACTCCAAGAAAAAAGTGGAGTTGGGGGCCAACTCCAGGTAAAACATGGAGCACCTTAAGAGGTGATCCAGAAATAAAGATTTCATACCTTCTCATGGAGTTGGGGTGAAATTACCCACCATTGCCATCGATTACGCATACCGTTTCACGTAAAAAAAGATCATATGTTCCGTCCGACCCCCTCCCTCACGTCGTTTATTTTTTTTCTTCTTTTTCTCCATCACCTCCATTCCCTGTCGTAGCTTTTTTTTCTTTTTTTCCGTCATTTTTTTGTTAGCGGCGTGCTATAGCAGGAAAAAAACCCAGACCAACATTTTTTTCTTTTTTTTCTCTGCCGCCTCCGTTGCTCACGTAGCTTGTTTTTTCTTTTTGTCTGGTACTGTAGCGGTGTACTGTAGCACAATGAAAAAACCAGACTAAAAAAATCAATGCAAGGTTAAGAATGATATTTCCCATCAAATCCTATATTTCTAGAGCTGGAGTTAAATTTGTAGCCAAACACGTTGAGTCAGCTCCATATTAATTGAAGTAGGCGGAGTGGAGCTGAAAAATGTGGAGTTGTTGGAGCTGGAGCTGGTTTTTATGGAGTGGAGCTCTACCAAACAGGCCCCTTGTAAAGCCATGTGACAACATAAATGAATCAAACCTCTTATACAACTGATGAGGGGATTGCTTCAAACCATACAAGGATCTTTTCAGCTTGCAAACATAATTCTCCTTGCCATGCATTATGAACCCTTCAGGTTGGTCCATGTATATCTCCTCCTCAAGCTCTCCATGTAAAAATGCAGTCTTCACATCTAACTGCTCAAGCTCAAGATCATGCATAGCAACAATACTAAAGAATGTGTGAATTGAACTATGTTTCACCACTGTAGAGAACATATCATTATAATCAACACCAAGAATCTGACAGAAACCTTTTGCAACTAACCTTACCTTAAATCTTGGAGGCTCACTAGGAGATAAACCCTCATTTTTTTTGAAGATCCATTTGCAGCGAAGAGGCTTCTTTTGCTTAGGCAAGGGGACAACTTCCCATGTGTTATTCTTCTCAAGAGACTGCATCTACTCATGCATAGCTAAGATCCACCTTTCCTTATAAACAGAATCAATGGCTTCTGTGTATGTCGTCGGCTCATAAGTGTTCTCCACCTGTTCAGCACAACTCAAAGCATAATAAGTTAAATTACAATCCTCAATCAAAGCATTTTGGAGGTCCACAACCCCTCTTTGATTTGCGAAGAGCAATGGGTACAAGTAGGTCCTCCTCTTGCTGCAAAACAGGAGGTAAGTGCTGAACATCATCATCATGAGACGTATTATCAACTACTTCATTTTCCTGATCATCCACAAGCTCCACCTGCTCGCCTTCCTCATCATCCACATGCTCCACCTGCACGCTGATATGCTGACTCTCTTTTTTCATAACTATCTGGAACATGTTCTGAAGGCAAACTGTCATTAAACATCATCGATTCGTTGAAAACAACACTTCTACTCATGAAAGTCTTTCCAATTTCGGGATTCCACAACTTGTATCCTTTAACTACCGAACCATAACCAAGGAAAAGACATTTAATAGCTCTAGGATCTAATTTTCCATTATCAACATGAGCATAAGCAGTGTAGCCAAAAACTTTCAAATGTGAATAATCAGCAGGTGTGCTAGACCATACCTCAACGGGTGTTTTCTTGTTAAGTGGGATAGAAGACGATCTCCCGTCTGCAGAGGTTTAAAATAACTAAACCAATCTCTGTTAATGCAGATATGAAACGAACATACAGAAACACAACCAGCAAGAACAGTCAGACAATCACTAGAATCAGAATTCCCAGCACCAGAGACAATAGAGGCCTTACCATCAGAATTATTTTTCCTCTTCTCCTTATTTTGAAGCTTGAAACAATCCTCAATAAAGTGATTTTTGTTATTACAGTACTTATAAAATTTCTTGGGCGTTTTGAACTTTGAACAACCTCTCCCATCGTAGCTCTTGTCACGATTGTTGTTGTCGTTGGATGATCTATGTTCAGTTCTACCCCTCACATGCAGTGCATCGCCCTTGGAAGACGACCCATCCGAATGAAACATACCTTTCATCTTCTCCCTCGATTGGAGTGCCTCATAAACATTTGCTAGGGTTAGTTCATCACGGCTTAAAAGTATGGTGTCATAGAAATTAGCAAACGAACTAGGTAGAGAGCATAACAATAAAAGGCCTAAATCCTCATCATCATATTCAACCTGCATCGACACTAGGTCAGCAACGATTTCCTTGAAGACAGATATGTGGATCATTACCGAACCACCCTCCTGCATCTTGAGTGTGAACAGCTTCAACTTCATATGCATCTTACTAGTTAGATCCTTGGACATGTAGATCTATTACAGTTTGAGCCAGAGTTCTGCAGCATGTTTTTCCTGCAACACTTCTTGCAAAATATCATTAGATAGATGAAGCTGAATCAGGGACATGGCCTTACGATCTCGCCGCTGTTCCTCAGGCGTCCACTCATCCTTCTTCTTCTTCTTCCCGAAGCCTTACAACGCCTCATCAAGATCTTGAGATTGCGCTAGAACAACCCGCATCTTGACTTGCCAAAGCGAGAACCTCGTCTTATAGTCCAATAGTGGTAGATCATACTTCATCGACGACATCGTGCGGAACCCTAAACTGAAACTAGCTCTTGATACCACTCGTTATAAACGACGACGATAAACGATGGAAGCAATAAGTCAAACCACAAAGGAGACATGAGATTTAACGTGGAAAACCCTCCCAATGTGGAAGTGAAAAACCACGGGCACCAGCCAACAAAACTTTACTATATCGGGTGTGTGTTTACTATATCGGCGGCTTACAAGAGGATGATGATTCATCAAGGAGCAAAGGTCTATTATATAGATGGATCACGCGTCCGTGCTTGGTTGTATTACCGATGTGGAACTAAACTGTACGCTCCTGAGAGAAACCACAGCGCCGCTTCCCTCCAGCCCAAACCTCCGGCGATGGGCCTTATTTCCGTAGGAAGTTGGCCTTTTCTTGTGCAATGAATTTGGATCACATCACAATAGAAACATGGTCTAAGGCCGGTCTCTGTGGGGAGTTATATGGGTGTTAAATTCTATGTCAGGGTTATTATGAGAGAGAAGGGGGAGTTTAATGATATGAGAGAGAAGTTTCATCCTATGAAACCTATGAGGCACAGTTATCTAGTCCCTCCATCCCATGAAGAATGCAATACTAAGTTTAAAAAAACCACATAAAAGAAAACAATTATAACAGTAACTAACTATCCTATTACTTAAAATAGATAATTATCTGCATGCATCAATAGCCCCCTTGCCTCAATTGGTAGGATTAAGACAATTACTAAGAATAGCATCGCCTTTTGCATCGACCCTAATCTGTATAAAAAAATAGAATTGCATTCTTCATGGGACAGAGGGAGTAGTTCTTAGCCTTGCTAACTCTGCAATGAAATTATAGATTGAGATTGGCCTATGGCCTCCTGCAATTATGCCAAATCACTTAGCTCACAAGTTCTGCTACATCCGCTTTTTATGCACGTGGAAGAGAGAGAAAGAAGAGCACGCAACCTTACATCACATGAGGCTGATGGATAGGGTTTTGTAGACGTACTCCCTCCGTTATGAAAAACCTGACGTTTAGGACAGCGACACGGTCACGAAAACACAACTTTGACCTTTTGTTATTATAAAAATATTTATTAAAGAGTGATATATGTATACTTTTATGAAAGTATTTTTTAAGACAAATCTATTCATATAGTTTTCACATTTATAAACTCAACAATTTAAAAGTTATTGATGATTTATATTCCCAATGTTTGACCCAAACCTTGTCCTAAACGTCAGGTTTTTCAGAACGGAGGGAGTAAGAATTTGTGTTAACTCTTAATTGTTGGAAGGCATATTTTTTGCACAGTCTTTTAAACACACTAGGTGATACCCCGCGCGATGCTGCGGGATTTTTCGAATACAATTTTAAGATGAAATTGAAAAATAGAAACATTAAGATGATTGTTGCATTATACAAACACTTTGTGATTTATAAACGCTTCCTATTGGATATAGGGAATGATAGTGGAAACTATGAGATATTAGCAACGTACCTGCCCCGTTGATTCTACTTGGGCTGGTTGCCACGCCCCAACGGCCCACTCAGCAAACATCCTATACTGGGCCGTACGCTTTGCAGAGAACTCCAGCGGATCCGACGGAGAGAACATCCGCCGACGCTTGGACCTGCGCCTGCCCCTGCCGGTATCCCCGTGACGGCGCGACCTCGCCTGGCCGTCTCGCTCAGAGGATCGGAGGCGCATAGGTGGATGTTGACTCGCCGTCGTAGGCACTCGTCTCGCCATGTCCGGTGTCCTACGGTGACCGCGCGCCTTGGCCTCCGCTCCCTGGCGGGGCTATGGCGAAGATTCCCGATGGGTAGCGGAGGGGAGGCAGGGGGCGATTTATGGGGGCAGGAAAGGGAGGTGAGGGGGCGGAGGTGGGTAGGCGAGGGGGCGGTGGTGGGCACTGGGCAGGCGACAGGGCGTCGGCGGGCGGAGAAGGAAGGCGCGGGGTAGTACCGTGAGGCATGTCAGTGGGCAGGCGAGGTGGTGGGAATTAAATGTCCGGGTAGGTGGAGGATGACGTGGCACAGCTGAGAGCTCAAAGAATTGTTTAGTGGGGAGCGAAAACTAAGTTTTGTACGATAAGCTAGCATTTATTTCTAACTTTTGGAGGAGGCCTAACTTTTAAGAATGCATGCACACATTCACCCCTACGTACCTAGGGTTAAAGCCAGAAACATAATTTTTTGCTAGGAAGGATCCCATGTGCTACCTGTCAAATGTAAGTATTTCTATTGTTTAAAATTTGTCTACAAAAGTATGGAGTTTTTGGAGTATTCCTCCTCGGTTAAAGTAACATTCGCTAAACTAGAGGTAGCTCAGCTACATTGGGGTATGGTAATCTTTTTCCTTTCCTCTGCTAATCCTAAATACAAGTAGTATTTGTGGTGGTTCACTAAACTCTAGCAGAACAGATAGGAGCACCTATCTTATCAG
Organism: Echinochloa phyllopogon; assembly: GCA_033239725.1. Lineage (NCBI taxonomy): Eukaryota > Viridiplantae > Streptophyta > Magnoliopsida > Poales > Poaceae > Echinochloa > Echinochloa phyllopogon. The sequence goes on along the minus strand of BTCW01000008.1, from coordinate 30,642,130 downwards.
CTAGTTATACAATAACAAATAAAAGATTGTAAAGAGGCAACCAAGTTACGCACTAACATATATGGATCTTGCCACAAGAATCTCTATGAAGTAGTAGACAACTGTCACATCGAGCTATCTCCAACAAATTTCAATCGATTTTGCTAATTTGATGGTGTGAACATCCGGTTTTACTTTTAGGGTCAAGCTACACGGAGTAGCTTCATGTTATATTTAGTTATCTCCAATAAATTCTAGTCAATTTTGTTAATTTTTTATGGTGTCAATGCGGGATTTCTGTTCTTTGGCTTATCTTTTCACTTGCAGCCTACACGTATAACTATATTCATTTTTCTATTGTTGGATCTCTTGGATTGACTTAGGATCGGAGTTGGAATAGACATTAGTCATTGTCCATTGTATTTGGATTTGATGTTGGATAATTTGAAGTCCAACAAAATGTTCCATATATGTCTTATAGACGTGCAGAGCATAACTCTCGTCTGCATGTACAACAGTACAACTCAACTGACCATTAACATACATGCATGCCACACAGATGTATCATTGTCATTGATGACGTATGGGCCATACGAGCGTGGGAGTCAATCCAATCCAAGCTGCTGCCTGCAGAGAACTCATCAGGCGACAGCAGAATCATAGTGACCACTCGGATAGAGACTGTGGCCCAAGCATGCTGTTCTGATTCTGGTAGCAAACTTTACGTTCATCACATGAAGCCCCTAAAGACTGAATATTCCAAGATTTTATTTCTCAGCAGAGTATTTGGCTCCAAGGATGCAACCTGCCCCGAGGAGCTCAGAGAAGTGATGAACACGATTCTCAAAAAATGTGGCGGGCTCCCGTTGGCTATTGTTAGCATTGCTAGCATTTTGGCGGTGTATAGATCACCAGGAAGCATAGATAAATGGGAAGCGGTGTGCAGATCAATTGGTGTTGAGATGGAGAGCAACCCCACACTTGAGGGTATGAGGCAGATAGCCACACTCAGCTACGACCACCTGCCTCATGAACTCAAGGGTTGCATGATGTACCTTAGCATTTTCCCAGAGGATCATGAGATCCATAAGGAACGGCTCTTGGGCCGATGGATCGCTGAAGGATTAATACCTGAGACGAGAGGGTTTACCTTAGTGGAGGTTGCAGAATACTACTTGGATGAACTGGTGAGCAGGAACATGGTCCAGCCATGTTTGTCTTATGATGGTGGTGTTTATTTTTACCGGGTCCACGACGTGCATCTCGAGGTCATGGTCACCAAATCCCTAGAGTCTAACTTCGTGAGCTTCGTAGGAGGGCAGTATGCAGGACCTAGAAGACAGAATGGTAGGATTCGTCTCCTCTCTATCCATGGGGACCTAGAAGACAGAAGACAGAAAGAGCATGGTGTCGAGTGGATGGCTGTGGAGCATGTTCGGTCATTGAGCACGTTTCATGTCCAAAGGCACAAACTGCTTGGTCAACTAGATAAGTTCACTTTGCTAAGGGTACTCGACTTGGAAGACTGTAAGCTCATAACGGACCATCATGTGTTTCGTGCCTGCAGGTTGTACCTACTCAGGTTCTTGAACTTGAGAGGTACAAACATACGCAAGGTGCCCCATCACATCAGGAATCTACAACATTTGCAGACATTTAATGCAAGCAAGACGCGTGTTGTGGATCTACCTAGAACCATTACACAGCTGGAGAACCTTGAGACCCTAACGTTATTTTGTTGTCCTGGTCGGTGGAGGCTACCTCGAGGTCTTAGTAGGATGAAGGCACTGCGCCACTTGGAAGGGGCATGTCTTGGAGGCGACGTTGAAATTGCCAAAGAGCTGGGCAAACTAGAACAATTGCAACATTTGAATCTCAGCATCGACACACCCGTGATCATGAACAAGGATCTTGTATTCGAAGAGGAGGTTGCCAAATCCCTGAGTAAGATGTATTCCCTCCGATCCGGACCCTCAAATTAAGTGGTGGCGACATATTGAGAGTTCATCATCGCCTCCGGGAGACTCCACGACTACTCCGACGCCTTTTGATCACCGGTGGCATTGACGGTGGGTTGCCCGCTTGGATCGGGGTACTCACATGCCTTAATTCTATAAAACTTTTGGGGCCAAAGTTTACTGACAAGGAACAACCATATAGCGTCCTGTCTAAGTTGCCCAACCTGAGGACCGTAACGCTACAGGAGGCGCAGCACACCAGCAACGAGCTGGTTGCATGCAGTAGCCACAACTTTCCGGCACTCACCACGCTTTGTCTGATTGAGCCGCGACAACTTTCAGCTCTTAGGTTTGAGGAAGAACCCATGCCAAACCTCGAGAAGCTTCATGTCACTTTGGATGCCAGTTGGACCATCGTTGGCATCAAGCATTTGGCCAGCCTGAAAGAGGTAAAACTCGCGGTCCCTAATCGCGGCGAATCCAATGAATTAAGCCGTGCAGTGGACGATCTGAAGGCTGAGATTAAGAGCCACCTCAACAAGTGCCAACTTATAGTGGTACACGATATGAATGATCTGTTCAAGTAATCTTTAGTGTCGATTGCATTATTTTGTTCGAGTAAAGCCTTGGTCTTGGGGTCAGGCGACGGCGGCACAAATGGCGTCGCTTCCCTCCTTGGAGCCGTCGGTGTGCAATTTCAGGCTCTGTTAATATGTGACGGCTGCAAGCATCGTGGTGAGGAAATGGAAGGCGAGTCCACTGGGTCCATTGTTAGTCAAGGTTACACAACGATTAGCATACTGGACACGGCATCGTTCGTTCAGCAAGACACCATGCTTGATCTTATTCATCTATGATTCAGTTGTACACCGGTTGATGTTGTCAGATATCTCTAATGACCTCATGGGTTTGAGATTTCTGCCAACGGTATTTAAAACTGGTTAATTGGAGCCGTATGAAGACGGCGGGCTTGATGGTGGCAACTCTGAGTGGATTCAGAGTTAGGTGCACGAAACGTCACCGTTGGCTATGTGCTTTTGGTTGCAGAAGATGTGTGAGGCCATTTGGTTTGGGCAGGACTTTTTGGTGTTGGTGGTTTGGAGGTAGTGGCAACCATTTATAACACAACTAAGGTTTAGGCTAGACTCGATGCCTTTTTGTTGTGATGGTAGTCATTTGGAGGTGGTCACTTTGCCGCAGGATAGATGCTGTTTTTTTCTGCTTCTTTTTCCTAGGCCTATGAGCTATTAGGAATGGAGCTTTTTCTCTTATGTAATAATGATAGTTGTATGTATCTTTTTGATGCACGAGGCTGGAATATCAATATATTCCATGTGCTTCTAAGAAAATTACTTTTATAGCGCGTCGTTGCTGTTGTACTTCCTTCCAAATTAAAAGTAATTTCAGTCTAGTCGTAGCCATCATGCATTCACATGTGGGCTTGTGGTGCATCATCAGTTCGTGTTGGAGATTCCATTTTTTTTCATAATAAAGCAAGCATACACTACCAGAAAAATCAACATCCGCACCCCTCAAATGCATCGGTATATTTTGGACCCGGTGCTAAAGGTGCATTAGCACCGGGTCGAACATCCAGGTGCCCTCGGGGACCCTTTAGCACCGGATCGTAACACCAATCGGTGCTAAAAGGTCACTAGCACCGGTTGGTGTTATGATCCGGTGCTAAAGACCTTTTAGCACCGGTTGATAAATGCGACCCGGTGCTAAAGAGGGTGTCATATGCTACTACAAAAGAAAAGCTTCTTCTATTCAATCACATGTCGTTTACACACGGTTGATAAATGCGACCCGGTGCTAAAGAGGATTATCACACACACAACAAAAAAAACATGCGCGGAGCTTGTTACTCCGCCGGATCTACTCCAGGCAATTGTTTGTATAACTATGGGCCTTAATTTTGCTCAAAGCTTGAATGCCGTAGGGTTGGCTCCCCACGACCACAGCAGCGAAATGGCGAAATCTGCAGATCAGGGAGGTCACAAGCGCCCAGCCAGCCATGCCCCCGTCCTCTTCCAGCCAGCCGGCGCCGCCGTCATCAACGGAATCAAACGCGTCAGTACATAGGTTGACCTTCACGTTGACGTTGGCCAGTGATGACTACATAGGTTTCACTTTAAGTTCCATATTGATGGCTCTTGTAACACCCTAATTTTCAAAGATTTGTAAATTAACTAAAATCCTGGGGTTTTCAAATTGTTCGACAAATCCAACCTCAGTTTCAGCTTAAGTTCAACGTGGCTGGATTCTATAACGGCGAGCATTCTTAATTAACTAAAATTTTAGACTTTTTCAAAAAAATCTGAGAAATCCAATTTATTTCTAAAGATAGTACATATTAAAAGTTTTCTAAAATAAACTTCAAAGAAATTATGTCAGAAGTACTTTTGTTTACTTTTTGTAACCTAAACTCTTGATACAACTAAACTCTTCCCAAATTCAGAGTTAAATCAAATACACCCGAAGTAAATTTCCAATTTTCCAAATATAGATACACGCCGAATCCCTTTGGGCCTGTTTCACTACTAGAAATGTTAATATCTATGACGTTTTCCTCGTGACATTTTAAATTTTCGTCATTGAACATTGCATATCTATAACAAAATTTTGGTTTTCATCATGGATCATTAGTTATTGAAATTAGGCACTATGAATTTATGACGAAAATAACGAAAACGTCATAGAACAACAGACAATTTCGTCACAGACCAACGCTCCATCAACGTAACTCGTTTTATGACGTTTTTGTTTTAAATTACAACGGAGAATTTTCGTCACCCATAAATTACACGTGTTCTCATCCTTGGCCCAACACATGGTACTGCCACGTATAAAAGTGGGTCCTACGTGGATAAATTGTACAGCAAAACTCAGTGGGCCCTGTAAATAGATTGTGGGCAAAAATATTTCCTCGGCGGGAATCAAACTCAAGTTGCTCATGAGCAAAGTAGTTCGCTCTACCACTAAACCACCTAACAACTTATAATTTTGTGCGACATGTTGCCCTTATCTGCAGTAGGGTCATGTAAACGGCCGGGTACGCGTACGCTTGTTGGTGCCACTCACACTCACGAGCGCGCAGTATAGTACCTACCATCTCCTGTGCGTGCTTGGCCCGTTGACCGGACGAGGTGCACGGCAATTGTGCGTGCATCAATCGATGTACAGACATGACCGTTGAGAGTTGACTGCATGCGTGAAAACAAAACAACATGGCCAGCCGGTATGTACGTATCCAAGCGAAAAAAAAATCACCAACCTGAAGATCGAACTCAGGTTGCTCATGAACTTATAATCGAACTAAGCTGCTGCTGACCTACCGCGTGCTGGGCCGCGCGTTGTGCAAGCTGGGCTCGCTGGCGTGGGCCGCCATGCACCGCTGCCGGGCCTGCTCGGGCGCTGCGAGCTGGGCTCGCTCGCGTCGTAGATTAGTTAAATAAAGTCCTATATCCAATACAACTGCAAACACTTCATTGGTGCAATGGTTCAAATGGTTGGTGCTAGAGGTTGAGGTCAGCGGTTCGATTCCAGACCTCAACAATAATTTTTACTAATTTCGTATATTGTTCATAAAATAAAAAAAAGTCAATAAAAACATAGGCGGGAGACTGGGAATCGAACCCTGACTTAAACATCTTCTCTGGTAGTGCATAATGTTTCCCGCTACCAGATTAAAATGAGACAGAGAGGGGCTTCAATACTACGACCTCAAGGGCGGGAGGCTCAAGCCTTACCACTGCGCCACGGAATGATATGGTGCAATCCATGGTTATATTTAGGATTTTAAAGTTTAGTACTTCGCCACCACGTGGCACCACCCAATTGGTTCAACTGATTCGCCGTGCGGGGGCATTAGGCCAAGCTGCGCGCGTTGCATGCGCTGCACCCTTTTTCTTTTTAATCTATAATTCAAAATTATAATTAGTATTTCTTGATCATACAAACTCCGATTTTGGTGATTATTTTTCCTAAATTTTTCTAAAATAAAGATCTTTCATGTCATATTATTTGTTTGCATACTTATTTTGAAAAACTTTCTCGTGTGAGACTGTTTGAACAATCCAATTTTTGAATTTCAAAAAATAACAACTAAAAGCACGATTTTCTTACACTAAATGATGTCAAATGAAAAGGTGATGAATACCAAAGTTTCATGTCTAATAAAGATCTACAATCTTTATTTAGGTCATTCTATCATTTTAAAAAGTGGTGATAACATGTAGTACAAATTTGACAAGTCTCAAACATAGTTTCTTAAACTATGTGAGTGAATCTAGGATTAATGACCAATGTATACTACCACTTTTTCAAATGAAAAAATAATATAAATAAAGATTGTAGATCTTGATGAGTTATAAAACTTTGGTATTCATGAATTTTTCAGCTGAAATCAATTAATGTTCCAAAATCTTGCTTTTAGTTATCAAATTTTGAAATTTAAAATTTAGATTATGCAAACTTTGTCACATGGATTAATGAACTAAATAAAGTTTGTAGATCTGGATGAGTTGTACAACTTTGGTATTCATGACTTTTTCATTTGAAATCATTTAGTACACTAAAATAATATGCGAATGTTTCAACTTTTGAAATTTAAATTTAAATAGTTAAATCTAACTCGAATGGAAAAGTGAAAAAAAACAATAGTTATAGATCTCAAATAATTCTACAACATCTGTATTGACAACTTTCTCATTTAAAGTTATTTTTTATGTCTTAGAATATAATACATTTTTACCATTAAAAGAAAATAAATGTTAAATTTACTAAAACGGGCTCAAAGACCTATTTCTGGGCTGTTTTTGGGCTCGGTTTGCCACGGCCCGATAATTTCTATCCGTCCATCGACGATCTAATGGCTCAGATTGTACTCCTATGGTATAAAAACAGCTAAACCCTAGTGCAATTCCTCAGCTCCCGGTGCCCGCAGCCTCCTCCCGACGCCTCTCTCCCGACGCCCTTCCCTTCCCTCCTCTACAGATCCACCGCCCCCTCCCAATCCCCACCGCCCCCACCCACGCCGCCACGGCCCACGTTCCTCTCCCGACAGCACCGTGTCCTCTTCCACCACCTCCCTCCCAGCGCCGCTCCAATCGCTGGGGGCCGTCAGACCCCGCTAGGGTTTCGCCCGCGATGTCGCTCCGGCCGAGCGAGCGGGAGCAGACGCGGAAGGGCAACTACAAGCAGTCGGTGGACGCGGAGGAGAGCCGCCGCCGTCACGAGGGCCAGATGGTGGACATCCGCAAGGCCAAGCGCGAGGAGAGCCTCCAGAAGAAGCGCCACGTCGGGTTCGCCGCCTCCGCCCCCGGCCCCGTGCCGGCGGCGGGCCACTCCATGCTGCAGCAGAAGGTTTGTGTGACGCGGGCTGGTCCCGATCTGATGGATTCGGATCTGATTTTCTCCTTTTTTCAGCAATCTCCGCCTCGCGGGTGTGTCCGGCTCGCCGTCAGCCGCCGCGGCAGTGCTGCTTCTCCGCCCGGCGCTGACCCGCCCGATCTCCACCGGCTTCCGCGAGGAGCGCGACACCTTCGGCCCCATCCAGGTCCCTAACGACAAGTGCGTGGCTCCCTCCTCCCCACCAGTGGATATCTAGCAGCTTCGTTCTGTCGGTCTAATTCGTCTCGAGTTGTTTTTGATCTGCTCCTGTCGCGGCGGCCCAGACGCTGCGGGTTGATCTGATGGTTTCAGATGTTGTGTTCTGTTTCCGACAAGCTGTGGGGTGCGCAGATGCAGAGGTCGCTGCAGAACTTCGACATTAGCGGCGAGCGCGAGCGGATGCCCGTGCCCATCATCCACGCCTTTGGCGTGCTCAAGAAGTAATCCAATGCTGTCCCTGTGATACAAAGAGCAACAACAATTTGTTGATTTGTTGGACTGAAGAGTCTAGAATCAAGTCTTTTGTTTTCTGCATCTTTCAGTGTCCATTCAGTCTGTTGGTTAGCCATTGGCTGAGTGAGTGAAGTCTGTTAGCTTGTTAGGGTGTCCTAGTCTTCAGGGAGTAGTGGTAGCTGAGTCCTTTGCTCTCATCCACTGGATGGGGTCCTGTTTGCTAGGGCCTCTATGGTAGTAGTGATTGGCTGTTCTGGCCTGTTTTATCTTCTGTAAATAAGGGAGCAATACAATCAGAAAAGCTGCCTTTTGCAGCACAAATTCCCTGTGTGTGTTTCTGAGTTCGAGTGAGTTGGGAGCACTAACATTTCTGAGTTGGTAGAAGCCTTTGTCTTTTATACAGGTAATATGCAAATGGTCTGTTGTCTTTTGTATAGGTATATGCAAACTGGCTGACTTGTCCTATCTAGGAAGCCTCCATCGGGATCTTTTTTCCATTTTACCTTTAGATTAGTATGTGGACTGAACCTATGATTCATGATTTCCTTTGTCTTCTGTGATGTTGTATCTCTGATTTTTATTGATGCTGACTTCTAGGGAATTTTGTGTAGATTTCTATTCCATAGTTAAGGAACAGCTCTTTCAATAAAGTTTCTCAGCGCACTAACATTTTGTTATTTGTCTTGATGAATTGCATGTTTCTCAGCGCACTAACATTTTGTCTGCCTTTTTTATCAACTAAAGCTGATTCCCAACTAAACTGGGTTGAAGGGCCGTTGCTGGACCTCTCTTTTTGTCTCCAAGCATAACAATTCTTGATTGAAAAAAATTCACACAAATAGAAAATACATGGTGGCACTACCAGAATGCTTCACATCCGCCCGCATCCTCCGCCTCGGCCATTTTTGGACCCGGTGCTGATGGGGCTTCAGCACCGGGTCCAACGGCTAGGAGCGGGGACGGCGCTGCGGGGTGTCAGGGCGGACACATTAGCACCGGGTCATGGCAAGACCCGGTGCTAATGCGCCCCCTTTAGCACCGGGTGCAGCCAGCAACCGGTGCTAATGTGCCGAGGCCATTTCACACCGGTTGCTGGCTGCACCCGGTGCTAAAGGGTGCGCATTAGCACCGGGTCTTGCCACGACCCGGTGCTAATGTGTTTGAATATAGGGGCTTCTCCCTCCCCCGCCCGAGCCAGCTGAACACTTAGGCGCTGTGTTCATGCTACTCGGTCGTGGGAGGGGAGGTGCTGCCCAAATTTTTTTCAAAATTTGTGAAGATTCTACTCATCTAAGGAGCACTACAAGGTACACTCTTTCATTCTCTAATATTTTATTTAGCTTGTAATCCTTCTATGATTTAGAAATAGAGGGATTTGTGAATCAAAGTAAAGCTAGCTAGAGAGAGCTTGTGTTCTTGGAGGAGAGAGCTTGAGTTCATGGTGGAGAGAGTGTTCATGTTGTGTTTTAAATGGAGAGAGAAGACAAGCTAGTTAGTATTTTGTAAGGCTTATAGTAATGTAGTTTTAGAAATTACTAGAAAATCAATATAAAATGCTAGAAAATCTTATAAATTAATAGAAAATCTTATAAATTACTAGAAAATCTTATAAATTACTAGAAAATCATATAATTTACTAGAAAATCAATATAAAATGCTAGAAAATCTTATAAATTAATAGAAAATCTTATAAATTACTAGAAAATCAATATAAAATGCTACAAAATCTTATAAATTAATAGAAAATCTTATAAATCTTATAACGCTTATAGTAATGTTATATTTAATGAATATAGTAATGTAGTTTTAGAAATTTATTTATATAATGGAATATATATTATAATTTGTATTTATTTATATATTAAATTTTTTTATCTTTAAATTGTATTGTATATTTGTTATTGGTTAATAATGCAGATGAATAGACAATGGATGTACGGGGACCCCCACTCTCAGGCGTTCCGTGATGGCCTTAGGACATTTCTCGATGCCGCCGAGGCTAACAGGACGCCGTCCGGTTTCATGTTCTGCCCATGCACCCATTGTAAAAATATACAATCGTACAAACAAAGAGGTTGTCTTCAGGTGCATTTGATGAGGCACGGTTTCATGAGGAATTATTCTGTTTGGACAAAGCACGGTGAAAGAGGAATTCTAATGGATGAAGATGAAGAAGACAAGGCCGATGACGACATTCCGTTATTGGCTCAATACTACGGTTCCTTTGCATATGCTGCAATGGGTGATGCCGATGAGGAAGATGTTGCTCGGGAAGGCGATGCTCAGGAAGATGTTGCTCAGGAAAATGAACCTACTGATGGACTCGGGCAAATGTTGCGTGATGCCGAGAAAGACTGCGGCAATGATAAGGAACTGAAAAAGATACAACGCATGTTGCAGGACCACAAGACTGACCTGTACCCAGATTGCAAAGAGGGGCTAAAGAAGTTGGATAGCACACTTGAACTTCTGCAGTGGAAGGCAACAAATGTTGTTACCGATAAGGGTTTCCAGGAGCTACTGAAACTCGTGAAGAAGATTCTTCCAGAGGGTAACACATTGCCATCGACGATGTATCAACCAAAACGTGTTGTTTGCCCTCTCGGTTTGGAGGTGCAGAAGATACATGCGTGTCCTAATGACTGTATCCTCTATCGCGGACAGTACGAACACTTGGATCGTTGTCCGGTTTGCACCTGCGCACGATACAAGATCAGGCGGGACGACCCTGGTGATGTTGGGGGAGAGCGTTCTAAGAAAAAAATCCCTGCGAAGGTGATGTGGTATTTCCCTCTGATACCCCGTCTGAAGCGTTTGTTCAGGAACAAAGACCATGACAAACTGATGCGCTGGCACAAAGAAGAACGTAAGCATGATGGCATGTTGAGACACCCCGCCGATGGATCCCAGTGGAGGAACATCGATAGAGCATTCCCAGAGTTTGATGCTGATGCGAGGAATGTTAGGCTTGGTTTAAGTACCGATGGCATGAACCCTTTTGTTGAAATGAGCAGTAGTCATAGCACTTGGCCCGTGACTGTTTGTATCTACAACCTACCCCCCTGGCTCTGCATGAAGCGGAAGTTCATTATGATGCCAGTGCTCATCGAAGGCCCAAAGCAACCTGGCAACGACAATGATGTGTATCTAAGACTATTGGTTGACGAACTTTTGCAGCTGTGAAAGAATGAAGGTGTTAGCATGTGGGATGAGGACAAGCAGGAGCAGTTTGACCTTCGAGCACTGCTTTTCATAAGCATCAACGACTGGCCTGCACTAAGTAACCTATCAGGACAATCAAACAAAGGATATAAAGCATGCACTCACTGTTTAGAGGAAACCGAAAGCATGTATTTGAAACATTGTCGTAAAGTTGTGTACATGGGTCACCGTCAATTCCTTCCGGCGAAGCATGAGCTACGAAAGAAATGTGCGCATTTTGGCGGGAATGCTGACCGCCGTACAAAGCCGAGACACCGGAGTGGAGAAGAGCTATTTGATATGGTGAAGGACCTACACGTGGTGTTTGGCAAGGGAGACGGAAGCCAGGCTGCTCCGACGGGCGAGGATGGTCGTGCCGCGATTATGGTACGTAATAATATTATTATTAATAAACACATTTCCATTATTATTAAGTGCACAATTATTGTCTCCAACTCGGCGGATTAAATATCTTTCAATTATTTGTAAATTATAGATGTTCAACCTGAAGGAAGAGTCCCTAGAGCTAGAAAGAATTGACGCAATTGCAGAACAGCTCGTCGGATGGATCTGGGACGAGGTCGTCAATCCCTGAGGAGAATTCCACTCGCCAGTACTGGAGGACGTGCCGGACAGTCCAACAAGTCGTCAATCTTAATTAAGTAGAAAATACAGTTTAAATATATATAACTCGAGTTGACATGCATGAATATCTACTTTTGTAATATATATGTCTTCTATTTTGATGAAATGTCAGCTAATACGAATATAGAGTCGGCCGAATACGCATTAGAATACACGTATTAGAATATATACGTATATACACGTATATAGACGTGCATGCATGGCTACTGAAAAAAGCAAAAAAAAAAGAAATCCGGGGCCTTTAGCACCGGTTGCAGACAGCAACTGGTGCTAAAGGCAGACCCTTTAGCACCGGGTGTAGCCACGACCCGGTGCTAAAGGCCCTGAAAATGCATGCTTTTGAAAGAGAGAAATACTGTTGTTTCTCTTTATAATTCATCTATTGTAGAAGAAGAAAAAAATACATACATCAATATTTATCTCATTTACAAGATAAATATATCTATATTTCTCCACCGGTAATTAAGCTGAACGCACGTCGGTACTGGAATAGAAGAGAAGAACTGAAGAAGTGGCGCACCTGTGTGGTCGCTGCCAGGGCAGCTGGACTCAAAAAACAACTGCAACAGGCTAAGAGTCGGGCAGTGAAAAGCGGAAGGGCGACGGCAGACGTCTATGCGCGCTAAGGCGTGGACGCGTCCAACGCGGATTAATCGCCGAGCGAGGATGCGACATGCACTGAAACATGGCGGGGCCAGGCGACGGAGCTGCTGTAGGGTTCGATGGTTTCTCTTTTTTTTCCGCGTATGTGCTGCCGTATACGTGCCGCAGGATCTACAGGGTATGACGTGACCCACCCGGCATACCCTGTAGCTCCGCCCATGCCCGGCGTCGCACATGATTACATGAGGATGACATTGGCAAAGTACTGAAGAAAAACTTAAGGACGATACAAGCACCATGCATTAGCTAACTACCTGCTGCCACAAGGGTACGCGCGTTCCTCAAGGAAGAAAGCCACAAAAACCTCAAAAACCAGATCTCAGCACGGGGGAAACTGGAGAAGCAAGGAGACGCACTACCAGAATGCTTCACATCCGCCCGCCTCCTCCGTCTCGGTCATTTTTGGACCCGGTGCTGATGGGGCTTCAGCACCGGGTCCAACGGCAAGGAGCGGGGGCGGCGCGAAGATGTGTCAGGGCGGACACAATAGCACCGGGTCGTGGCAAGACCCGGCGCTAATGCGCCCCCTTTAGCACCGGGTGCAGCCAGCAACCGGTGCTAATGTGCCGAGGCCATTTCGCACCGGTTGCTGGCTGCACCCGGTGCTAAAGGGTGCACATTAGCACCGGGTCTTGCCATGACCCGGTGCTAATGTCTTTTGTATATAGCACCTTCTCCCTCCCCCGGCCGAGCCAGCTGAACACTTAGCCGCTGTGTTCATGCTGCTCGGCCGTGGGAGGGGAGGTGCTGCCCAAATTTTTTTCAAAATTTGTGAAGATTCTACTCATCTAAGGAGCACTACAAGGTACACTCTTTCATTCTCTAATGTTATTATTAATTTAATGAAATATATATTATTAGTTATTTATTAAAAGGTAGAATAGTTATTTATTTATTTAACGGAAGGTATATTTATTTATTTAATGAATATAGTAATGTAGTTTTAGAAATTTATTTATATAATGGAATATATATTATAATTTGTATTTATTTATATATTAATTTTTTATCTTTAAATTGTATTGTATATTTGTTATTGGTTAATAATGCAGATGAATAGACAATGGATGTACGGGGACCCCCACGCTCAGGCGTTCTGTGATGGCCTTAGGACGTTTCTCGATGCCGCCGAGGCTAACAGGACGCCGTCCGGTTTCATGTTCTGCCCATGCACCCATTGTAACATGATATCTTTTGTAGCTAGAGGTCCAATGGGTGAAGCTGACTCGAGGAGGTGTTAAAGTTGAAGCGGACTATGGAATGACGTTAGTGGACCTAAACAAGATTGGCTTTCTAGACGAACCGTTCGTCCTGGCCAAAGCTGTCACACAAGTTTTTTATGTGAAGGACATGGCTACCAGACCGAAGAAAGGGGTGGATAAGAAAGGTGGGGGTAAGCAATTGGACCCATCACAAGACGAGCCAAAGCGTCATATAGTTCTTCCTGGAAAGAGAAAAATCGTAGGAGTTGAGCATTTTCTATAAGATTTTCTATTAATTTATAAGATTTTCTAGCATTTTATATTGATTTGCTAGTAATTTATAAGATTTTCTAGTAATTTATAAGATTTTCTAGTAATTTATAAGATTTTCTATTAATTTATAAGATTTTCTTATTTAATATATATTTTTAATAGGTATTAATAACTGAATTAAAACAAGTATTAATAACTATATATTAAAAACTATATTTATAAGATTCCCAAATAGTAGCCACCGGTGCTAAAGGCCGGTTTAGAAACTGGCGCCAAACGAAAATTTCGGGCCTTTAGCATCGGGTTGATCTAAAATCCGGTGCTAAAGGCCCCCAATTTTCGTTTGGCGCCAGTTACGGCCTTTAGCACGGGTGTAGAACCCGGTGCTAAAGGGCCTTTAGCACCGGGTGGTGGGAAGACCCGGTGCTAAAGGGGGGGAGCCTTTAGCACCGGGTGCTGTATAGACCCGGTGCTATAGGGCCTTTAGCACCGGGTCTTAGCTGCACCCGGTGCTAAATGCCCCGGATCTATATATCCTCGCGCCGGCCCCCGCCCCCGAAGCACTTCGTCTTCCCCCAAACCGCTGGCCCTCCTCCTCGCCTCGCCCCCGCCGCCGTCGTCGCCGCGCCCGTCACCCTCGCCCACGCCGCTGTCGCCCGCGGCCTCGTCCATCCTCCCCGCGCCGCCGCCCGTCGTCCCCGCGCCTGCCGCCCGTCGTCCCCGCGCCTGCGCCCGTCGTCCCCGCGCCGCCCGACGTCCCCGGCCGGCCGCGCCGCCACTCTTCGTCGCCGTCGTCCCCGCCGACGTCCCCGCGCCGCCCGCGCCCTCGCCGTCTTCCCCGCGCCGCCGCCCGTCGTCCCCGCGCCGCCCGACGTCCCCGGCCGGCCGCGCCGCCGCTCTTCGTCGCCGTCGTCCCCGCCGACGTCCCCGTGCCGCCGCTCGCGCCCTCGCCATCTTCCCCGCGCCTCCATCGTCCCCGGCCGCGCCGTCCTTCGTCGTCGCCGCCGGCCCGTCGCCGCCGCCGGCCCGCCGAGTTGACAACAAGTCGTCAATCTTAATTAAGTAGAAAATACAGTTTAAATATATATAACTCGAGTTGACATGCATGAATATCTACTTTTGTAATATATTTGTCTTCTATTTTGATGAAATGTCAGCTAATATGAATATAGAGTCGGCCGAATACGCAATAGAATACACGTATTAGAATATATACGTATATACACGTATATAGACGTGCATGCATGGCTACTAAAAAAGCAAAAAAAGAAAGAAATCCGGGGCCTTTAGCACCGGGTTGTGTCTGGAACCGGTGCTAAAGGCCCTGCTAAAGGCGCTGCGGGGCAGGCCCTTTAGCACCGGGTTGTGTTTGAAACCGGTGCTAAAGGGACCCTTTAGGACCGGTTATTCAACCCGGTGCTAAAGGGGTACCCCTTTAGCCTCGGTTTAGTTGCACCGGGTGGGAAACCCGGTGCTAAAGGGCTTTCCCACCTGGTGCAGATATTAACTACTCTGGTAGTGACGGCAAGGGAGGCTGTCACTTAGGCAAATAATGGAAGCCGAGCAAGACGAGGAGATCCAGCAGAAAAAGACGCTCGCCGTAGTGGGGCACAGGCGGCAGACGAGACCGGGGCCGGCCGTGGCAATGGAGTAAATGCTCGTTCATTATTGCCTGCCCTGCTCTGTGATGGCACATGGCCGAGTGTACAAGTGACTGTGTGCTGAGTACGATTGGTAAGGGAGTCAGGGAACCACGACCAAAACTCACATAGGTACCGGGGACGTTAGTACCGGTTCGGAACTACTGTACGCGTGTTTTTAGCACCGGCTGCTGCGCCGGTACTAAATGACAGGCACGTTAGTGCCGTCCAGAGTGTACCTGGTAGTAACAGGGTTCCCTGACCGGTACTGATACGTGTTTTTCCTGCTGTGAACTAATGGTTAATGGAGGTTGGAGAATAATGGAGGCCGAGCAAGATGAGAGAAGGCGCAGCCGCGCGGGCTCCATTCACCAGAAAAATAAGGTCGCCGGAATTGAGCACCAGGCAGAGCCCGCCATGACAAATCATCGTCGGAGTCAAGATCCTTGCATTATTGCGTCCACTTTGATCCTGGACAAAATTGGCGTGACAGTTAAAATCTGTGCCCATATCATGACCTTCTCAGATTTCACAGCAGATATTTCCCTTACGAGTGGAAAATGGAAAAAAAACTCTTTTTCTCATAGAGTTGACCATTCATCCTTTAACACTATGTCAAAAACTAAAAAAGAAGACACACCAATTTTTGTTTTTTGAGGAAGCAGGAGGAGAACGTCACCTAGCTACTGATCTGGCTTTTATGTTAAAGTAGAAAGCAGGAAAAACAACTGTATAAAACATAATTACAGAAATAAGTAAGAAAGAAAGCTGAAACTAAACAAAACTAAGGCGTCAAGCCTAAAGATGAGGTTTCTTAACAGGCTTGGCTTCGAAGATGACCAGCTCAAACTCCTCTACGAAAGCCTTCTTCCATATTCTCAAGGATGGTCTTTTCAAGTCAAAGATGATCCCATTTCAATGTGTCCCGATGGTCCAACATGCCACCATGCACTACCAGAATGCTTCACATCCGCCCGCCTCCTCCGCCTCGGTCATTTTTGGACCCGGTGCTGATGGGGCTTCAGCACCGGGTCCAACGGCTAGGAGCGGGGGCGGCGCTGCGGGGTGTCAGGGCGGACACATTAGCACCGGGTCGTGGCAAGACCCGGTGCTAATGCGCCCCCTTTAGCACCGGGTGCAGCCAACAACCGGTGCTAATGTGCCGAGGCCATTTCGCACCGGTTGCTGGCTGCACCCGGTGCTAAAGGGTGCGCATTAGCACCGGGTCTTGCCACGACCCGGTGCTAATGTGTTTGAATATAGGGGCTTCTCCCTCCCTCGCCCGAGCCAGCTGAACACTTAGGCGCTGTGTTCATGCTGCTCGGCCGTGGGAGGGGAGGTGCTGCCCAAATTTTTTTCAAAATTTGTGAAGATTCTACTCATCTAAGGAGCACTACAAGGTACACTCTTTCATTCTCCAATGTTTTATTTAGCTTGTAATCCTTCTATGATTCAGAAATAGAGGGATTTGTGAATCAAAGTAAAGCTAGCTAGAGAGAGCTTGTGTTCTTGGAGGAGAGAGAGGAGAGAGCTTGAGTTCATGGTGGAGAGAGTGTTCATGTTGTGTTATAAATGGAGAGAGAAGGCAAGCTAGTTAGTATTTTGTTTTGTATGACTTGTGAATAGTTATAAGGCTTATAGTAATGTAGTTTTAGAAATTACTAGAAAATCAATATAAAATGCTAGAAAATCTTATAAATTAATAGAAAATCTTATAAATTACTAGAAAATCTTATAAATTACTAGAAAATCTTATAAAGTACTAGAAAATCAATATAAAATGCTAGAAAATCTTATAAATTAATAGAAAATCTTATAAATTACTAGAAAATCAATATAAAATGCTAGAAAATCTTATAAATTAATAGAAAATCTTATAAATCTTATAAGGCTTATAGTAATGTTATATTTAATGAATATAGTAATGTAGTTTTAGAAATTTATTTATATAATGGAATATATATTATAATTTGTATTTATTTATATATTAAATTTTTTTATCTTTAAATTGTATTGTATATTTGTTATTGGTTAATAATGCAGATGAATAGACAATGGATGTACGGGGACCCCCACGCTCAGGCGTTCCGTGATGGCCTTAGGACGTTTCTCGATGCCGCCGAGGCTAATAGGACGCCGTCCGGTTTCATGTTCTGCCCATGCACCCATTGTAAAAATATATAATCGTACAAACAAAGAGGTTGTCTTCAAGTGCATTTGATGAGGCACGATTTCATGAGGAATTATTCTGTTTGGACGAAGCACGGTGAAAGAGGAATTCTAATGGATGAAGATGAAGAAGACGAGGCCGATGACGACATTCCGTTATTGGCTCAATACTACGGTTCCTTTGCATATGCTGCAATGGGTGATGCCGATGAGGAAGATGTTGCTCGGGAAGGCGATGCTCAGGAAGATGTTGCTCAGGAAAAAGATACAGCGCATGTTGCAGGACCACAAGACTGACCTGTACCCAGATTGCAAAGAGGGGCTAAAGAAGTTGGGTAGCACACTTGAACTTCTGCAGTGGAAGGCAGCAAATGGTGTTACTGATAAGGGTTTCGAGGAGCTACTGAAACTCGTAAAGAAGATTCTTCCAGAGGGTAACACATTGCCATCGACGACGTATCAAGCAAAACGTGTTGTTTGCCCTCTCGGTTTGGAGGTGCAGAAGATACATGTGTGTCCTAATGACTGTATCCTCTATCGCGGACAGTACGAACACTTGGATCTTTGTCCGGTTTGCACCTGCGCACGATACAAGATCAGGCGGGACGACCCTGGTGATGTTGGGGGAGAGCGTTCTAAGAAAAAAATCCCTGCGAAGGTGATGTGGTATTTCCCTCTGATACCCCGTCTGAAGCGTTTGTTCAGGAACAAAGACCATGCCAAACTGATGCGCTGGCACAAAGAAGAACGTAAGCAGGATGGCATGTTGAGACACCCCGCCGATGGATCCCAGTGGAGGAACATCGACAGAGCATTCCCAGAGTTTGATGCTGATGCGAGGAATGTTAGGCTTGGTTTAAGTACCGATGGCATGAACCCTTTCGGTGAAATGAGCAGTAGTCATAGCACTTGGCCCGTGACTGTTTGTATCTAAAACCTACCCCCCTGGCTCTGTATGAAGCGGAAGTTCATTATGATTCCAGTGCTCATCGAAGGCCCAAAGCAACCTGGCAACGACATTGATGTGTACCGAAGACCATTGATTGACGAACTTTTGCAGCTGTGGAAGAATGAAGGTGTTAGCATGTGGGATGAGGACAAATAGGAGCAGTTTGACCTTCGAGCACTGCTTTTCATAAGCATCAACGACTGGCCTGCACTAAGTAACCTATCAGGACAATCAAACAAAGGATATAAAGCATGCACTCACTGTTTAGAGGAAACCGAAAGCATGTATTTGAAACATTGTCGTAAAGTTGTGTACCCGGTACACCTGCGGCTACCAACAAGCCCCCGTCACCTCCAAGAGATCCACAGGATCATGACGATTCTCCGGGAGCTCTTGATGCAAGCCCGTCTCCTCCGCCAAAGAGGTCTTCGTCTCCTCCACCGAAGAGGTCTCCGTCTCCTCCGCCGAAGAGGTCTCCGTCTCCTCCGCCGAAGAGGTCTCCGTCTCCTCCGCCGCGGAGGTCTCCGTCTCCTCCGCCGCGGAGGTCTCCGCCCCCTCCGCCAAAGAGGGGACGCCGCACTAAAGCCTCTGCCCCCACTCCACCAGCGAAGAAGGCGCGGAAAACCAAAGAGAAGCTCGCACCAGAGAAAAGAGCGGGTGAGAAGACTCTAGAGGAGCTCGAAGCCTTGGTCAAAGCAGACACAAAGAGGCAAATGGCCGAGTGGAGGAAAAAACCTAAGCCGGAGCCGAAGCTTGATCCCACCGTCGTCAAGTCATTCCTCGGTAATTTGGGCAAGGGTCAACAGAAGGAAGTAATAGTAACAGACTATGACCGCTCATTACTGAAATCTCGCCGGAAGCGGAAGGCTGCAGATAAGGAGGCGGGCCCATCCAAAAAGGTTCCTCAGCTCGGCCAGCAACCTCAGCAGGGTCGTCCGGTTTCATGTTCTGCCCATGCACCCATTGTAAAAATATACAATCGTACAAACAAAGTGGTTGTCTTCAGGTGCATTTGATGAGGCACGGTTTCATGAGGAATTATTCTTTTTGGACGAAGCACGGTGAAAGAGGAATTCTAATGGATGAAGATGAAGAAGACGAGGCCGATGACGACATTCCGTTATTGGCTCAATACTATGGTTCCTTTGCATATGCTGCAATGGGTGATGCTGATGAGGAAGATGTTGCTCGGGAAGGCGATGCTCAGGAAGATGTTGCTCAGGAAAATGAACCTACTGATGGACTCGGGCAAATGTTGCGTGATGCCGAGAAAGACTGCGGCAATGATAAGGAACTGAAAAAGATACAACGCATGTTGCAGGACCACAAGACTGACCTGTACCCAGATTGCAAAGAGGGGCTAAAGAAGTTGGGTAGCACACTTGAACTTCTGCAGTGGAAGGCAACAAATGGTGTTACTGATAAGGGTTTCGAGGAGCTACTGAAACTCGTAAAGAAGATTCTTCCAGAGGGTAACACATTGCCATCGACGACGTATCAAGCAAAATGTGTTGTTTGCCCTCTCGGTTTGGAGGTGCAGAAGATACATGCGTGTCCTAATGACTGTATCCTCTATCGCGGACAGTACGAACACTTGGATCGTTGTCCGGTTTGCACCTGCGCACGATACAAGATCAGGCGGGACGACCCTGGTGATGTCGGGGGAGAGCGTTCTAAGAAAAAAATCCCTGCGAAGGTGATGTGGTATTTCCCTCTGATACCCCGTCTGAAGCGTTTGTTCAGGAACAAAGACCATGCATGCGCTGGCACAAAGAAGAACGTAAGCAGGATGGCATGTTGAGACACCCCGCCGATGGATCCCAGTGGAGGAACATCGACAGAGCATTCCCAGAGTTTGATGCTGATGCGAGGAATGTTAGGCTCGGTTTAAGTACCGATGGCATGAACCCTTTTGGTGAAATGAGCAGTAGTCATAGCACTTGGCCCGTGACTGTCTGTATCTACAACCTACCCCCCTGGCTCTGCATGAAGCTGAAGTTCATTATGATGCCAGTGCTCATCGAAAGCCCAAAGCAACCTGGCAACGACATTGATGTGTACCTAAGACCATTGGTTGACGAACTTTTGCAGCTGTGGAAGAATGAAGGTGTTAGCATGTGGGATGAGGACAAGCAGGAGCAGTTTGACCTTCGAGCACTGCTTTTCATAAGCATCAACGACTGGCCTGTACTAAGTAACCTATCAGGACAATCAAACAAAGGATATAAAGCATGCACTCACTGTTTAGAGGAAACCGAAAGCACGTATTTAAAACATTGTCGTAAAGTTGTGTACATGGGTCACCGTCGATTCCTTCCGGCGAAGCATGAGCTACAAAAGAAATATGCGCATTTTGGCGGGAATGCTGACCGCCGTACAAAGCCGAGACACCGGAGTGGAGAAGAGCTATTTGATATGGTGAAGGACCTACACGTGGTGTTTGGCAAGGGAGACGGAAGCCAGGCTGCTCCGACGGGCGAGGATGGTCGTGCCGCGATTATGGTACGTAATAATATTATTATTAATAAACACATTTCCATTATTATTAAGTGCACAATTATTGTCTCCAACTCGGCGGATTAAATATCTTTCAATTATTTGTAAATTATAGATGTTCAACCTGAAGGAAGAGTCCCTAGAGCTAGAAAGAATTGACGCAATTGCAGAACAGCTCGTCGGATGGATCTGGGACGAGGTCGTCAATCCCCGAGGAGAATTCCACTCGCCAGTACTGGAGGACGTGCCGGACAGTCCAACAAGTCGTCAATCTTAATTAAGTAGAAAATACAGTTTAAATATATATAACTCGAGTTGACATGCATGAATATCTACTTTTGTAATATACATGTCTTCTATTTTGATGAAATGTCAGCTAATACGAATATAGAGTTGGCCGAATACGCATTAGAATACACGTAATAGAATATATACGTATATACACGTATATAGACGTGCATGCATGGCTACTGAAAAAAGCAAAAAAAAAAAAAAGAAATCCGGAGCCTTTAGCACCGGTTGCAGACAACAACCGGTGCTAAAGGCAGGCCCTTTAGCACCGGGTGCAGCCATGACCCGGTGCTGGGCAGGCCCTTTAGCACCGGGTCGTGGCTGCACCCGGTGCTAAAGGGACCCTTTAGCACCGGTTATTCAACCCGGTGCTAAAGGGGTACCCCTTTAGCCTCGGATTAGTTGCACCGGGTGGGAAACCCGGTGCTAAAGGGCTTTCCCACCCGGTGCAGATGTTGATCATTCTGGTAGTGATGACAACCTCCCTGAAGACACCCAGATTAAGTCTCTGTTTAGCCTCCTCCATATGATCAACTGTTGTGAGGGATAGATCCCAAGAATTTTTTAAGAAATGCCAGCACCACTTACTGAAGTCACATTTAAAGAAAAGATGATCAAGTGTTAAGAAATGTAAGAACTACTTACTGAAGTCACATTGAATGTGCCTTCAATAAGTGGTGCTGGCGTTTCTTGAAAATATAACACGTCTTCAAATATAATATCAATGACGGGCTGAGACAAAGTTCATCATTCCAATCTACACCAACCTAGAGCATACACATTACAGACGTGTCTCCACAAAACCAGATCATACCAGTGACGAGCCTTGTTGGGACGGATCTCTGATATATCGTGCGGGGGTTTACATTAATTCTCTACCATTTACATTCCATATTACGATTTGCACTACTTTCCGTATTTGTATTTCTAAAATTGCCATGTGTAATTGATAGGATTGGAGGATGTAAAACTTTTGAGCGGTCAAGATATGCACACATCAAAAATCTAATTTGGAACATTAGATAGAATATCTAATTCACTCGGGTGTCATGGTCCTTCAAAGATGAACTGTTCAACAGCAGTGTTGTGGACCCGATATATGGACCTCGAAGGGATGCTGAGGTGGGAGTGGGACACAGTCTGAGAGTGTGAACACCAGCATGGGCAACAGGACTATGAGATCCTCCACGGCTATGTAGAAGGGACGACGGGTCTCTGATATACTTTGTGAAGAATCAAAATAGTAATGTGTTTCTAAATCAATGTCTCCTCTTTAGTAGTGCAATGGTTTACATGGATTGCTAGGAACATAGATGTCAATTAAGGGCTTTAGCCTCTGCTTTTTTTGTTTTCATTCTCGAAATTCAAGTCACACCTAAACAAAAAAGGATTAAAAAAGTAGAATGCACCTAAAGATAAAAGGAGTAAACAAGTTTATTCAACTAGGGTCGAACCAGCGTCCTTTGGTCTCAACTCGGAGTAGGGTTGAATTCATGTTTCATTTTGTTTCCTTCTCCTACCTCGCCTCAGCTTTACAAGTCACACCACAGCCCCTTGAACCCTAGGGGGATGCATCGTCTCCTCCAGTGGCAGACCTAGGAAAAATTTTTATGTGGGGGCAAACATTCTAGCGCCAAAGTAAATCGAAGTTTAAATACATAGAATGTAAACCAATTCACGCCTGCAATTATAAGATGGCTGAAATTGAAGGATAAACAACAGTCCTCCGAAGGGTCTCCTCAAAAGAGGTGACTAAATGTGACGACACAATTATCAGTCCCAGGAGGCTGATACACATTTATTACAACGGATGGTTCATAGTCGTTCAATCCATCGCGATAGCGGGCACTGAAGCGTCACTATCATGAGGGCTAGAAACAGAACTAACAGACAAACAAGGGTGCCTACGAGGTCGAAGATATCATGAGTCTTGGGCCATGCGGGCTTCCTGCGGGTGACCATAATCTCACTACAAAAAACATCGTAATCCATGACATAAATTTTTTGTCACAAATCACTCAAAAAACATCACAAAGCACTGCTTATGATGTTTTCAGATTACGTCATGTATTGAGCATCATAGATTAACCTGCGTGACGAATCTATAAAAACGTCACAGACTAGAGCAATCCATGACGTTTTCTAACCGTCATAAACTAGCCTTAGGCCCATATAGCCCAGCCCAAGCCCATTTTTAGTGAAAAAAATAAACGTCATATATTGAATAACCATGTCATCATTGTTAGTGACTTGGCTGCTGATGTGGACGCTAATCTGGATGCTGACGTGGACGCTGAACTGGATGCTGACATGGCCACTGATCTGGCGCTGACGTGGCTGCTGATCTGGCGCTGACGTGGCTGCTGACGTGGCGCTAACATCACCATCACAACCCATTTGTTAATGGCCCTCTTAATTTATTTATTTTTGGCCCAGTATGAAAAATAGCCCACCTAATCAGCCCACCAAATCCAATCAGATTTATACAGCCCACAATAATGCAGCCCATTAAACTTCACCAGTTACACAACCCATTTTCAGAATTAACAGAATTCATTAACAGATCCATAACAGCATTTTTAAACAACATATAACAGAAAACATTTTATCAAATCCATAACCATCTCAACATAGGTTACATCCATCATCAAATCAACATCTCAGCATCACATGACATTAACATTACAGGAGCAGAAACATTGCAGCAGCACAAGACATCAACATGAGGTTCAGCACAAGACATTCCACCAGACACCCTGTAGCTTAACCTGGTCGGCCCCTTAGCTTGCTCAAGTTACTTTCACCAGATCAAGTTCCTGCTCCTCAGCAGGCATGTCGATGTAGGTGTTCATGCCGTCATTTATGCATATAAGAGGTGTATCATTTCTTTTTCTTGCAGTAGTGGCACTAGAACAAAATCTATGCACTTGGTTCTTAATGTTTGTACTTATCTCCCTAAAAATTGGATGTATGCAGCAAACTTAAATAGTTCTGCAAGAACTGCCGGTTACAATTATAAACAATAAATAATTAAAGCATCGAATTCCAGACACCAGTTCGATATAGATAAAGTAGATTATAACCAAACAAAACTGACACAAGTTCTATCTTCTTACATGATCAGTATTGCACAGGACATATACTGATAGACTCAGACACGACAATTCCAGTCACAACAGTACGTATGCAGGTACAAGTACATATCAGAAAAATAAATGACAGTGGCAGGCAATAAGAGAGAGAGAGAAGGTAACACCACGAGCAGTATAGTTGTACCTACTAGCAATTATCAAACTATACCTGCTATGTGATATCCTTGTGGTTTCTTCAGTCCATGCATGACAAGAAGTTGCGAACGCTGACCAACTTTGCCATTCACAAGAAGCTGCAGCTCCCTCAGTCCCTCACATCCCTCCTTCAAATTTCCAATCTCTTCTAATTTCTCCTTTTTGCATATAATCCTTAACCTCAAAAGAGCGCATCGCCAAATACTTATCAAAAGGCAATAACTGTAATCGAAACTACCAATAAAATTATTTGGACAGGATGCAATCATCCAGCTTATCTTTAGCATAAAGTCATCAAATGATGTTATTAACATGAAGGTCACAAGAAAGAAAAGGCGCATGAGTTCTGTACATTGTACAAAGAGCAGTTATGCACAGCTAATTAGCAATATTGCAATCAGTTTTTTTATTTTTGCATAGATATTGCAATCAGTTAATTAAAATGTACAATAAAATAGCCATATCAGTTCATGCATTCAACTATTAGGAGAAACTAGCCATATCAAATTTGTGGAACAGATTCACAAGGATATATTTCATATATACAAGTTCACATGAAGACCAATTACAATTACTCTGCTAATAAAAGAATAACATGCAAACTATGTAATATCAATTTTATCCCAGCTAGGCATTTCAACAAACAGCTCGCTATCACGATGAACAACTTGAAGCATGCTACTCACGAATTGGGGCTAAACCTACCACACAGAACAAAGGCCACAGATCAGGACGCATACATGTAGTCGTGGTGATGAAGGGGCCATTGACTTACATTCTATCTTGTCTTCCTTATATTCTGCATCTTCGATTGCAGTAAGATGCATGGAGTCTTCGATTGCAGTAAATTTCATAGTCGATCTGACATACGCGCGTCCGGTGACCCGACGTTCTGATGGAATAAAAAAATTGAATACTACTTAGAAAACCATATATGATATGATGACTTAAATTTATTGATCATGACGAATTTACTAAAACGTCACAATATTATGGGCCGGTTTGTGATGAATTTTGTAAAACGTCACTGTTTTTGGGCTTGAATATCCACAATGCACATCTATGACGAAAAACAGAAAAACGTCATAGATGCAGTACCATCTGTGACATTCTCTGAAAACGTCACAGAAAATTCGTCATAGATTAACATGTTTCCTGTAGATCGTAAGGTTGGGTGCATGACGAACCCTACTCAACGTCCTCGGGAATGAACTTTGGGTCTTCCTCTGTAGATATTAAGATGTACTCAGCAAGTTCAACCACACCCACGGAGGGGATATAAACAGAAGCATGCACATGTTATATCAAGGATAGAACGGGCGTCGGCTTATTGGTGGTAAAGCAAGATTTCACACATCCAAGGGTTTGTTTTTAAAAAAGTTTTCCTCAAACATTTTCTTTGAACCAGGATCAATAAATAGAGTTGTTCTGATCCACATAGGGTCCAAGTTTTAGTGCTTCCGGATTTTCCATCTACCGTAGCTCATGGCACGACTGCCAGACATTTCCAAAACAACTCACACCACAAAAACACCCATACCCAAAAGACTAATGAAGTGACCAAGCCATAACTCGTCCAATAACGTGGACACGGCTATCCGAATAGATTTGAACTCTGCAGAGGTGTACACTACCACAAGTAGGGTACCGCATCACGAATATCTTAGGTAGCGTTTGGTTGGTGGTCCGGTAACGGTAATGTAAACGTAAATGGATTGCGGTGGTACCAGCGGTGGAATCAGTGTTTACGGACTTTGTTTGCTTGCTCCGGGTAACGGTATTAAATAACAATACAAGTGTTTGGTTTGCATCTCAGGTATCAGATTACAGTTTCCATTTTTTTTAATACGAACGCTTGATATTGAAACATGGCATACATTTGTAAGAACGCGATGAGCACCAAGAAAGCATGCATTACCTTTTGTTGAGTTACTAACAGGTTCAGCCAAAAAGAAATCTACCATACGAAAAAAATTGTTACATAACAAGGACCTGAACCATATCCAAACAATGGATTTGAGTTAAGCAACTGACAGATATATTGCAAACCTCTAGAATAAGCTGTCAAGCAAACTACAAAACACAAATCTGGGACACTCTAAAGAGAAGACATCAGCATGCTCTGGATATTCAGCTCCAACTCACACAGGATAGTTTAACCATATCAACTCAAAGATGCAAAGCCCCTATCTTGTTCCACCTTCCATCCTCTTTCTTCTCTCTTCATCTTCAAAAGTAAAGGCAGAACAAGTAATAAGCTGTGAAATATGAAATTTTTTGAAAAGTAGTGTAAAGTAACCCTCAAAAGTTATTGCTCCAGAATTACACACATATGCCATGAAAACATTAATCTGGTTGAAGCCTCCAACATATCCAAGTTACATGTGAGGCACTCAGGCAGACAATATTAAATAGTAAGTAACTGTTTGTTGCATCGGTAATAGACGGATGGCGCAATTGTAAATAAATAGGCATTATTGTATACATCAGCAGGTCTTAAGATGATTCATGTATGCATTCAGTTAGTGGAGCTAAATCTGGATAATTCAACGAGAAGGGACAAAGAGGTGTCAGGTGCGCTATAGGCTAAGATAAGCTTATCAATTACACACACAGCATGAAAATTATCTTTTCTTAGAACACAATGCAGATATGAAGTCTGGATGGTAAAAAAAAAGTATAAAACAAGCACCATATGGAGGGGCAACATGCTAAGCACCATATGAAAAAAATATGACAGGAAGATTCCAATGATGAGATAATTTCAAATTATAAATAAACTCTAACCTATGTCACTGCTAACAAAAGATACCAGCACGCTTTGGAAATTCAGCTCCAACTCACTCAGGATAGTTTGACCATATGAACTCCAAAAGATGCAAACCCCCTATCTTGTTCCACCTTCCAGTCTCTTTCTTCTCTCTTCATCTTCAAAAGAAAAGGCAGAACAAGTAATGAGCTGTCAAATTTATTTATACAAACAACGATAGGCATATTGATTCAGCAAGCATGATATCATTATAGGCTACTTCTATTATCAATAATTGACTGACTATTTGTGATCAAGATTAGCAGCCTCAAAATATGTAAATACAATATATCTTGAATTATGAACATAACGTCAGATGATATTAGGCCTTTCCTACAACTCATAAATATCTGAAATACGACAGGATCATAAATATCTGAATTTACGCCCAATGTCCAATGTCCAAAAGCATATAAAAAAGGGTCTGAATACAACCAGTACTAAAATAGCAGGCATAAGGTTCGGCTGGTTCATATCCAATTCAGGAATAGTCACAAAATTCAGAAAACGAAGCAAAAAAAAATCTGAATTAACTAGAAATAATACACAATCCATATCCAGCTTGAGCTATCAACTGCATTATCACCCAGATCTTGATTCAAGAAATCTTTCTAGCAAGAAGCAGATCAAACAAGAAGGGGATTTGAGAGGCATTAGAGAAGAAAGGACTCACCAAGGAAGGGAGCAGTGGTGCTGCGAGTCGATCTTCTCTTGAGTAAGCGGATGGTGGGCGTGCTCCTCCTCCTCCTACTCCTGTCCTTGTGCTCTTACTCCCGTGGATCTTTCAGCTGACTGGAGAAAGAACGGCGTCTAAGGTTAAGGTTATTAGGAGAGAAATCGGTTAACTTATGATAGTTGACATTTATTTATATAGAGAAAAACTCTCCAATTTATTGTCTGTTAGCAATACGGGATAATTGTGTATAGACGTGGGTACAAATGTGGGTATATTTATGTGGGTCTTTTTTGGGTAAAAAAAGTTTTGGGTTTCGAGGAGAAAATCAACACAGAAATGTCCCTCCCCCCTTTTTTCCACCATTCATGTAACTTTTAGCCTGACAGGTGAGTCCTCTGTGAGGTGGGAGGTGGGCCTAATCTTGGTGAGAATTGTTTTCAAATCTAATTCTCTTTATAGTATAAATTTTCCAAACCCACTTGCCTTTTAAAGCACGCACACACCATTATTTTAGTAAACACAAGTGATTATAATATTGAATGTAAAAGTAATAAAGTTCTAAGCATTTATAGCAATGATTAATATCTAAACAGAGCTACGTCATATTAAGAAATTAATCTGGGTCATCAAGGGACAGTGAATCAAGGGATCTTTTGCATAGCAATCAAGGGATCTTTTGCATCTAAACATGATCATCACCGGCTGCAAGCATGTGCGAGTTCCCGGCCATGTCAGTCGGTGCAGGGGCCGGGAAAGAAGGTACGGCATTTTCTTAGTACTCCGTACTTAAATATATTGGGACGTAAGCCTTTCGTAGTGGATCCATGAGTATTTTCTTAGTACTTGTTGGGAGTGACCCCAAGGGGTCCCCCAACTTAGGGGATAATCACCCCGCAAAAACGCAACTAAACCTTCGCGGGCCAGAAGTCACCCAGACAAACGCAAAACCTCGCGGCCCAGCACGGCCCAGCAGCTGCCCAGACTCTGCGTCGAGGGTCCTCCAGCCGCGCGCCCAAACTCCGCTTCGCTCGAGGGTCCTCCGCCCCCTCGAGCGAGCACTGTGCAATCTCCGCCTCGCTCGAGGGTCTTCGTCCCCCTCGAACGAGCAGCACTCCTCTGCCTCGCTCGAGGCCCCATCTCACCTTGCAACACGTGCACCGGCCGACAGCAGCATTTAATGCAGCACACTACCACCGGGCACCCAAGTCAAAAGGTGAATCTCCTCCCCACGCCACCCCACTGACACGGTCGGCCCCATTGTGCTGCCAACCCCCGTCACTGTATGAACATGCTGCCACTGTTAGGGGCATGCAGAACTCTGTGCGGACAGGCGAAGGTCATTCCACGGCACTGTGTCACCTACTCCCGTCGTTCCCCCACGACATGACCCTCGAACCGGTATGGGGGCACCCTCGAATGGGTGTACGGGCGTCGACCAGGCGCGGACCCCGGTCAGTAAGGCCGTGCGGGTGAGGCGAGCCTAGTCCCATCCGCCAACTCCGGTCACCGTACGGCCAACTCCTTCCGCTGTGCGGACATGGCGCCACTATTCGAGCGTGCGGCGCACTGTGCGAGCAGGGAACGCCACGCCAGCGCCTGTGATGCCAACTCTAGTCCTTTGTCCGAAGCAAGGCCCTCGAGCACGCGTCACCGCACCTTTGAGCGAAGGCACAGACGATGACCGAGCCGAAGCGCCACCAAGACCACCCCTCGAAGCCACGACGGGACGTGCACATGACCCACCATGACGCTTGCGAAGGCCGGGATACGCCATAAATACCCACCAGGAGCAAGGACGGCAACACGCCCGGCGCCATGCTCTCCCGTGCAATGCCCCTGTAGAACACGTTGTACATGTACTTGCAGCCACCTCCCCTTGGCCTATAAAAGGGGAATGCTGGCGCCCGATCAGGGCAACGAACAAGGAAGCAACAACACAATACACAATACGCACTCGCTCACATTCTCCACCCGGTATTGGGACTCTGCCTCAATCATTCTACCCGATCAGGGACTTGGAGACTTCACCTCCTCTCCGACCTGCTTGTAGCCCCCCTCTGCAAGCACTGCCGGTGTAAGATAATACAGCGCACGAGCGCACCCTGCTGGTCGTACGGCCCCATGGACGGAACCAGGATAAACCCGTGTTTTGTGTTAGCTCTTGCATCAACCATATCGAGAGATATGCCACAACGCAAATCATTAGTTAGTTTCCGGACTAATCTGAACACCGACAATACTTAAATGCTCTAACTCAATGGTGTGGCCTTGGATTTTATCCTGGACAATATTATACTTAATTTCAATGTGTTTGGCAACTTCACTTGACTTATTGTTGTTCGCATAGAAGACTGCAGATTTATTATCATAGTATAACATAAGTGGTCTACTTATGTTGTCTACCACTCTCAGTCCTGGGATTGTGAGATATGCATCCCCGGGTACCCTCAAGACAGAAGATCGAGTCCTAGTAGAACTACTCGAAACTACTCATGTACTCAAAGTAGGCCTGAACCTGTCTAAATCCTTGTGTGTTATGTCTTCGCGTTAACCATTAAGTTTCAGGTCCGGCGATCCCCACAAATCTACATCCTGTGATACTCCTAGATGGAAGCAGTCGCGATAAATCTTTGACACTTTGACGCCTACCGTGGAAAAGATCGCAGCGATCAATGGGAGAGCTTGATGGACCAGCTATCATCAACAAAATCAAATCAGCTAATCAGCAACTCGCCGCGGCCTCCGTCCGTTCATGGAATAATTCGAGTCCGAAGTGGAACAGGCTTTGTATTTATCGCAACAGCCAGCACCAGCCGGATCGGATTAGAAGTCGCTGAAAAGTTGCACCGCCGCTCGAGGATCAGAGAAGGATTGATCTCCTACGTTTTCTCGGCTGCAAAAACAATAAAAGAGCAGATCTGTCGACTGCATGCAAGACAAGAAAAATTCCTTGCATGGTTTATGCTACAAGCACAAGGAGATGCATTAGAAGGCTTCGAGATCTTCGCGTGCTACACACAGAAGATGTATGCAAGTACAACTACATCGACAACGACTGCATCGACTCACCGTACGACTATTTCGACTACTCATCTCAACTAGTTAAAATTAGTCGAAATCGACTGCATCGACTTGTTGTACGACTACTTTGACTGCTCATCTCGACTAGTTAAAACTAGTCGAGATCGGCTACCGCGCCATCAACAACTAGTCGGATCCGACTCCGACTAGTCATCCGACTAGTCGACTTCAACAACAACTGTCGTGGCTCCATCACCGACTGCCACGGCTTCATCGACAATCGTTCGCAAATAAAACTATGTATTATTTAACAATTATTTTCTTTATAATAATTTTATCAGCTTGTTTAGAAACATGCTTGGCTATGAGCCGATTACTCTAATAGAGTACTTGCTTCGACAACAACAGTTGTTGAGGGCTACATTATCACCGATTGTGGAGCATGCCACGAATTAGCTCATGGTAAATCGAGTTACGCAGGGCAAACCCACGAACTTGACGCGTCGAACTACGTAGGGCTCTGGGAGGTTATATCTATAGATTCAAGATTCTTCGTCAGCGGGTTACAAACCCTTGTCTGACCGCTGGTCAACGGGTTACAATCCCGTGCACGACCTCTCGCCGGCAGGTTACAGTCAATCGTGTGACCTCTCCTATAGGAGAAAAGTCCTGACCGACTACTTTCTTACGCACTGCGCATACTTTTGTCGCATGTCGACTACTTTATGCTCGTTGTCTTCTCTTAATGGTTGCTAATGTACTCGTTGTCGGTCCTCGACCTGATTATCCTAATCAACTCGAGGCTTAGGGGCTAAGCATATATGCTTCACCTTCGGTAAGCATATTTATTGAAGACATTGATGAAGCTCTCCACAGCCGACCACAACCACTCGGTGAAAGACTAAAAGACTTCGAAGGATGGTTGTTGTTTGTCTATAAAGCGCTCGGGGGGCTTGTGGGATATGCATCCCGGGGTACCCTCAAGACAGAAGATCGAGTCATAGTAGAACTACTCGAAACTACTCATGTACTCCAACTAGGACTCCTATATTGTAACTGACTAGGAAACTTACCATGTAACCCTGCCCCCTAGGATATATAAAGGAGGGCAGGGGTCCCTAGCTCGGTAGGCCTAACAGGCAAAGCCTAGCAGGCAAGGCCTAAAACCACCCAACTTCTAGAACATGCAATATACAAAACCCCTACAGGATGTAGGGTATTACGCTATATTGGTGGCCCGAACCTGTCTAAATCCTTGTGTGTTGTGTCTTCGCGTTAACCATCAAGTTCCAGGTCCGGCGATCCCCACAAATCTACCTCCTAGGATACCCCTAGATGGAGGCAGTCGCGATAAATCTTCGACAGGGATGAAACTCTTATACCACACAGCCTGCCCTACGGCGTGATAACATACAACGAATTCAGCTTCCATCGTAGAAGCCGTTGTAGCCTTTTGCTTGGAGCTTTTCCATGATATTGCTCCATTTGCCAGTGTATAGACATAAGCTAATGTTGACTTCTTAGTGTCCTAAACACCCTGCAAAATCAGATGCTGATGTAAAGTGCTACGATGATAAAATGGCTCCCCTTAGTCTTAACGTATACGCAATTGTCCTTATTTTCATTGAAGCCAATTTTTTTAATTACTCCATCAAACTTAAGGTACCATTTTCTGGACGCTTGTTTCAATCCATAGATGGATTTTCTTAGCTTGCATCCCATAGGTTCTTTGCCTTCCAAGATGAAGCCTTCTGGTTGCTTCATGTATACATTATCATGCAAATCACCATTAAGGAATGCAATCTTGACGTCCATCTGATGCAATTCAAGATCGAAATGAGCTACTAATGCCACAACGACTCTGAATCAATCTTTCTTGAAGAGAATCAATCTTTCTTGAAGACAGGCGAGAAGGTTTCATTATAATCAACCCCCTCCACATGTGTGAAGCCCTTTGCAACAAGTCTCGCTTTGAACCTTTCAAATTTTCCCTTAGTGTCATATTTCATCTTGTAGACCCATTTGCAGCCTACTGTTTTGGCTCGTAGACCCATTCTTCCTCTGTGGGATATGCATCCCCGGGTACCCTCAAGACAGAAGACCGAGTCCTAGTAGAACTACTCGGACAACTACTCGTGTACTCCTACTAGGACTAGGACTCCCAATTGTAAACCGACTAGGATACTTACCATGTAAACCTTGCCCCTGGATATATAAAGGAGGGCAGGGGTCCTAGTTCGGTAGATTAGACAAGAGACTAGATCAGACAACCTCACAAATAATACAATCAGCCATACAGGACGTAGGGTATTACGCTACTCGCGGCCCGAACCTGTCTAAATCGTGTTGTTCGTGCACCATCGTTCCTAAGAACTAGGCGAGACCCACACAAATCTACTCCATGGGGTATCCCCAGTTAGACGTGCTCGACATAATTCGTCGACTTCCTCCATGGCCTCGCGCCACTTATGCGAGTGTTCACTTCTCATAGCTTCCTTGAAGTTTGGATCGTCCACCCTTCCCATATCCTGCATGGCCTCGCGCCACTTATGCGAGTGTTCACTTCTCATAGCTTCCTTGAAGGTTGGATCGTCCACCCTTCCCATATCGTGCATCTCTTCACTTATGTATCCTCTCGTGTGTAGATCTTCTTAAAGGTTATGGTTCATCTTATTGAGTAGGCGCCTTCTAAGCCACTTCTGGTGACCACTTCTCATATAGACCTGTTCGGCTGGCGGCTGGTGCTAATTTGTGCTGGGAGAAAAATATTGCTAGCTGGCTCGCTGGTGTTGATTTGCCTGGCTGCTGATAAGCCAAGCGAACAGGTTGATGTACCCGTGGATGTTGGAGCAATAACTAGAAAAGCCAGCTGCCCATCGGTGGACCTAAAGGTCTATGGCCGCAAAATTTGAGACGTGTAGTTTATGTGCTTGACGGTGATGACGTCAACATATCCCCATATAATTTGAGGGTGCCCTACTACCAGTGGCTCAATGGTTTTGCTACCGATCCTCAGGCGGCCTGAGCACGCGGATCGCCAGGCACGTTTATGTGCTATAGTATATCTCCTGTGGTTGCATAGATCTGGGAGAGGAGGAAGACGCATCAATGGAGAAGTCCTGCCATGAGTGCAGGAAACGCACAATGGGACACTTAATTGGCATATATCAGCATATTGTGGCCTGGTTCTATCTCTTGTGTCCAAAACCACGGTGGGACACGCACGATGTGAGCCGAAGGTTGGAGCAGCAACCACGCGCGGCGGGATGCTGTGTGGGCTTTGCCCGAGACCAGGCTCAACAATAGTAGTAATATAGTGGTAGAGATGCACGTAGCACCGTTGGGGCGACCATACGTAAATAACAACAGGGATGCTGGGAAGAAGCGGACGCTAGATACCAGGATAAGGATTTACACATGAACCATTCCACTTTATCATTGATATGTTTTATTCTGACGAAAACAATATCTCTGAAAATTACATCATTGAACATTGCAAAGAAAAAAAGGGAAAAATGTTACACAATCGATTTGACTAAAATATCACAACATGCATATACAAGGGGAACACCCTTGTTAGCTAGCCATCTTATTTCTGGAACAGTGGAAACGGGAGGAAATCAAACACTCTGATGATTGAAAGGAACATGCAGGTAGCTGCAGGCTGGAGCAGGGTCGAATACTAAATTTTATTTAGAGATGATGTAAGCACCAATCTTTGTGACGAAAGCTGTGTCATGGCTTCCAAAGAAGCCCACCACGGTCTCATTCTCTGGAATAGTAAATCTGAATGGAATGCCGGTCCAGTCTCCAAAAGGACCATACTCACCGTAGTTGGTGACGATCTTCAATTGACACAGATAGGACGTGTTTGCTTTGTGACCATGCCCAGAGATCTCCTTCACATACTCTGATGGGCCAAACTTTATCTGTAAAACAACACAGAATTCTAAAATTAGATATATCATCAAGTATTTATTAGGTGGCGTATATGTAGCTAGTTACTAACTCCATGACTCCCAAGAAGATATAATTCTAAAATGATATTAGGTCAAACTATCTTAATTTATCTAAAAATATATACCTTATCTCATACAACTAAATAAGCAAGAATACGTACTCTATCTGTTCTTTTATTTCATAGGTCTCAGTGCTTTAAGTCAAAAGTAAATATCTTTGACCATCTAATCAATACTAACAAAGTATTTCTCATAGGAAATCTAAAAACATAAACCTTATGTTATGAATCTACATAATCAAAGATACATATGGTTGACTAAGAACAAATAAAACTAATACAACAGCATGTAAAAAACGTAGTGAGTACGATTTTTCATGGAATATATATTTTTATTATAATATATATACACCTATATTTTGAGTCTTACTGTTTGTTAATATTTTTTCCAGAAAACCAGTTAAGTTTAAGTTAGTTTGACTTCAACCAAACATAGAATTGCATCGTCTTTTCTATATGATGAAGGCAGGCATGAGCCAACATGATTTGCAAAACAACCGCACGCACATGCATGATAAAGTATGAAATCTACTCACCTCATGAATGAACATGTTACGATTCTGACCCCAAGGACCAGCGGTGCGGATTTGCCGGTCTTCATCGATGTAGGAAAATTGAAACCCTTCAACTACACCATGATGGTAGATTGTTAAACTTTCTAGACGTCGTGATTCGCCTTCCATTTCTTTCCACCCCATGGTCCTCGCTTTATACGTATGGGGACCCTGAAATTGGCGGAGGCGACGCCAATGTGGTGGTTTCGGCTCACCATGGGGACATCGGGGAGGACGCCAATGGTCTCCATGGTTGGGTCGGACTCGGAGACGTCGCCGCAGGTCTCCATGGTGGGATCATCGATGGGTGTGGCCAGTGCTAGCTAGCTAGTTTCGATAATGGCCTGGGCACGGAGGGAGGCGCGTGCTGCAGGCTAACTTGTGTGGTGTGCGTCAGCAAGGAGATGGCATGCGGAGCTAGCTAACTTGTGTGGTGATGAAGGTCGTAGCTAGCCGGAGGTCAGTTTATATAGAAGTTCACGGCTTTCAGTATCCCTGTAGATTGGCGAGGGTGCACATGCTTGTTCGTGGAGTGACGTCTGAACGTCATTGTTCTTTGTTTTATTTAATTAACAAATTGAAAACGCTGATCAGCTGCGATATATTATCTTATCGTTACTGCAGGCATCTCGTGACATGCATGCATGATGATTGATGCACATCAGAAGAAGCGCCATTCAAAGGAAGCTTCGTCCTTTCTGCAATTGCTTCTGGATTCGAAATTGCGAATCCCGCGGAATCCGTCCGTTAGTTTCAAAATCATTAGGTCAAGCCACCATTTTCCTTTAAATACGCCACGCCCACCGCTGGGGCCGTCATCTTCCCCAACGCGTCGTGCTTCACCTTATGCACAATAACATTTTGCGCCGCTCCAACATTTCACCATAGCTAGCTCCGCTTCCGCGCCGTTAGCCACCTAGATCGCTCTTCGTGGGTGTGCCTGTGGACTCCCGTGCACATCCACCCCTCGTTTCGCCGTCGCCAAGCTCGACTCATGGCCACCTCCTCCACCAATCTGCCTCCCCGGATGCTGGAGCAAGAGCCCCATTGGGGCAAGTCGCGCTTGCCCGAGCGGAGGCTCGAGGCCATGGCGAAGCCCAGCGTGCTGCTGCCGAAGGGCACAGGCGAGTGGAAGGCACCGGAGAAGGAGAAGCGCTCCTACGAGAATGCCGTTGAGATCGTCGTGTTTGCCCATTTAATTGAACGCGGGTTCGGAGTTCCGACCGGCGATTTCTTCTATGGTCTTCTTCATTACTACGGGTTGCAGCTTGCTCATCTGAATCCAATCTCGATCTTGGATGTTTCCTTTTTTTATTCATCTGTGTGAGGCATTTCTGGGGATCGCACCCCACTTCAATCTGTGGAGACTCCTGTATCGGGTGAAGGCTATTGGAAGTGTCAAGAATTGTGATGGCCCTACCAGGGTCACTGGCAGCGCGGGGTTCAGCCTCCGAGTTGGCCTGATGAAGAAATTCTTCAACTTGGAGCTAAACGAGACCAACAAGAAGTGACATGAAGATTGGTTCTACATGAGAGACCATTCGCCAATGCTACCAGAGAGGACAAGGTTTCCTCCTGAAGAGCGTGACTCCTGGAGAGAGGGGCCAACCAAGGAAGAGATGGTGGAAGTAGAGGAACTGCTGGCCAAGATTGATGCCTTGAAGACCGCTGGCCTGACTACCCTGGCGGTGATAATCTCCTTTGTGTCCAGAGCTATCCAGCCAATCAAGAAGCGTGTTCACATGGCGTATGAATTTTCTGGCCGGATGGATCCGACGCGGGAGCTCAACAAGGTGGTCGACCAGGACGAGGTGTATGAGCGGGTTGGCAGCATGATCAAAGGTGCCATCAACAATCTTGGGGCACCTAGGCCGTACTCTCTCCACAATCAAAGCATGGGTAGTACATTGTCGGTGCCCCCTCGAGCTTTCATATCCTCTTCCATGACATCAAAGAATATTATTCAATCTAGTGCAAAATGCTTCACAACTACGCGGCTCAATGTTCATCCAACTTGTATCTGCCATCTACAAATTAATTTAATCAATAATCGTTTTCATTTAACAAATAATTACGAATCCTTGTAAATCATAATATTCAACCAGATGTATGGTATTTCATAGTAGATCGGGCAACCCATTAACCAATCTAACATTCATCAATCTCCTTGAACCAAGACTCGACAGAATTATGCAAAATTCAACTTTTTTCCATATAGGACCAATATTAGGACGAGGGAGAAGGGATGATGATGCAGTAGAAGGATAAAAAAATATGGTAATGTAGTAGTTCTCATGTAAAAGGATAAAAAATGTGTTACTGATAAGTTTATTTATAATAAAGTGCGACATGTGCCCATTGCCTATCATGTGTTATCCAAAACACATATTCATATAGTGCAAATTACTGAACCAAATTGCCAATTTGCCGAGTGTTACACTCGGCAAAGGGGATGTTTACTGAGTGTTCGTATCAAAACACTCGGCAAACAGGCCGTTTTTGTCATTTCTGGGCAGCTCTTTGCCGAGTGTAATTTCTAGACAGCCCTTTGCCAAGTGTAATTTCTGAACAGCCCTTAGATTGGATGGGGTTATTATTAAAAATTTAGTTTTAAAATGACTTAAATAACAAAATCGTCTTCATTACCATACGCGTAATACAGTGCCTAGCTAGCTTACTGATGGCTAGTTTAATACATTGCCATCAACGAACGAAGACTGAATAGCTAGCTAAATTGTGTGGTGATGAAGGTTGTAGCTAGCCGGAGGTCAGTTTATATAGAAGTTCACGGCTTTCAGTATCCCTGTAGATTGGGGCGAGGGTGCACATGCTTGCTCGTGGAGTGACGTGTGTACGTCATTGTTCTTTGTTTTATTTAACAAATTGAAAACGGTGATCAGCTGCGATATGATGCTGTATATATTATCTTATCGTTACCGCAGGCATCTCGTGACTTGCATGCCAGATGATTGATGCACATCAGAAGAAGCGGCATTCAAACGAAGCTTCCTCCACCGGCCGCCGCTAGCTCCCTCCCCTCCCTCTGCCCACCCTCGCCATCGCCGGAGCGGAGCCCCGGAAGCCCGTGGGCCTGTAGGGAAGGCAGCGGCGGGGCTTCTGAAACGAACCGGATTCTCGACGACAAGAATCCGACTCCCTGTACCCTCGAGATAGTCCCAGGAATAGCAGCTATCTCGTACAGAACTCATCTCAGTCGAATATCACATCCATACATCGATAAAAGATCCAATACATGACATATATAAAACATAGCGGTCTGATACAAGCCCTCTGGGCTAAATCGACAATAAGAAATAGCTACGAAGCGGTAGCTAAATCTTCTGGGTCCACTTCCCGCAGGCATCCTTGAGCATAACGCGCACCCTTCAATCGTACCACCCGTCCTGGTTAAACTCGTGGTCGGGGTCTTCACCTGAGAACCCAAAGTATGTCCCCAAGGAAATGGGACAGGTTCACGTCACCAACCATAATATGAAGCAAGCTTTAAAGTGGCCTAATCTAAGGTATAGAAGTAATCAAGGTTTAAGCCAGGGTTTTCCTATGCGAGCAGCAGCAATAACCCAAATTCATCTCATCACCAATTCCTTCCCTCACAAGCACAGTCACTCCCCAGATCTACCCATCAGCCTCACATTCACATCGGGCTCGTCCTGCCACAGCAGGTTCCCGCAAGCATAATCCACCAACACCGTTCACTCACTAGTCGACTCGGTGAGCTCCCTCCCCACATTGTCTCATCAGCAACGCTGGACCAAACTCTCATAACCCAAATCAAGGATGAGGTAAGAAAGCAGATTCCCATGCTAGTCGGAACTTATCAGAAGCGGGTCGTCGATAACCGTGGACTCGGCTATACGTATAGTTTACACTCTGCAGAGGTGGCACTCCAGGAATCCATCCGGGCTGCAAGGCTAGTCCGCAACCAACCTGAGACACAGCCCATAGCAAAGACCCTAAACAGTAACGGCACCAATCCTGTCTCCCTACGCTCGGGAAACATCCGATCTAACATCTGCCCGAGGGATGTGAAACCTTCCCACCGGGGCCAGTCGGGGGCCGTGGTAAATCAGGGAGAGTACGCCGCAACGAGTCCCCCTTACACATATCAAACTCGAATCTCCTACAGTCTCGGCGCCGCACTAGACTAGGCTTGCTGGAACCCTCCCTATACTGGGTAGATGGTGAGCACGGTATTCCCACGTCCAAAGGTGGAACTCGACTCTGTCCTTAATTGTCGGTAAAGCGAGTATCAGTGTCATAAGCGATCCGCCGCAACGGTCCGCAATCGGCACCCATAACAGGTATAGCCGTCCAAACTCCTCAAGTAACCAATATCCAAGAACCATGTACCCGCAACAGGTACTCCGTAGGGACTGCCCGAGTGCAGTCCCCAAGCACCCCGATCAAACGATCGAGTTGTTATTACTCGCTTACACCGCCTAGCTGCACTACACCTTCCATACCACCCACAACTCACGCCAAGAGGATCAAATCACAATCATCCCAACACATGCATAGCATAGCATATTTCATAAAGTGAGTAGTAGGTAGCAAGGTAACAGGATATTAACAAAGGCAGTGCAGGTGTATCATGCGAGTAAAGTAAAGCGCTAGCATACTAGTTGCATGTCTAATAGGTATTTCAGAGGTTGATCGGGCGTGAACCTGGGTAAGCTTCTTCCTCCTCTTCAAAGCAGTTGCCGGGGTAGTCCGGCTCCTCCAGGTTCTCCGGAGCTCCTAGAGTCGCGGAAAATAAAATAAGACGCGGCTACTGGCAAAGAAACACCAAAACAGCAAGAAAAGAAGACCCAAGGAACACCAAACTCTATACTAACGCGTAGGTCATGTTTTTAGAAAAATATAGAAACTGGTTTCATATTTTCCTGAGCTACGGTTGATTTATTATGAATTTTCTATGTTTAAATCATTTTCTAAAAATATTAAATAATTACCGAAAAAGAAAAACAGACAGAAATTAGCCTGCTGACGTCATCATGATGTCATGCTGACGTCAGCAGTGCGGCCGCCTAGGGTGACGTCAGCAGTGGGCCCTAGTGACGTCGGCGTTGACTGGTCAACGGTCAACGGGGTCGATGGTCAGGTCAGTCAGTGGGTCCCGCATGTCAGTGACTGCCAGAGTATGACAGGTGGGCCCCAAGCGTCAGCGCAGTTAAAAAAAGAAAAAGAAAAAGAAAGGAGATGGCTGGGCTGGAAACGGGCCGAAAGCGATGGGCTGGCCCAACAAGGCTGGGCCGGCAGCCCAAGACCGCGAGATGGCTGAGGCTCGGCTCGGTTGTCGCGGTCCACGGTCAGCCGAGTGATGCGTCCATGGTGCACCAGGTGCACGGGATCTGGGTGCGGCCAACTCAGGATTAACTGCGGCTGGGGTGTGGCCGGCTTGCTGTGGCCACGCGTGTGGCCTGGCCACAGCGTGACGCGCGCGCGTCGGCGCACTGGGGAGCGCGGCCGGCGGCGACACCCACGACGGCGATCGACTGAAAAAAAAAGGTCGGCGAGGCTCGGGGTCGATGGGGAAGGCTCGGCTAGGGTTAGGCGAAAACATTCGACAAGATGAAGGTAGGAGCTTGGCTGAAGTTTT
This sequence comes from Echinochloa phyllopogon, assembly GCA_033239725.1. Lineage (NCBI taxonomy): Eukaryota > Viridiplantae > Streptophyta > Magnoliopsida > Poales > Poaceae > Echinochloa > Echinochloa phyllopogon. Next base: position 30,600,832 of record BTCW01000008.1, on the reverse strand, counting down.
GGCTTCCCGACGCGAGCGGCGGCGGCGCGGTTACGGCGCCACGGCGGCCGGCGGCGCTCGGCGACCAAAAACGGCTCGGACACGGCTCAGCTGGGATGGCTCGCGTACGCGCGGCACCAGCGAGTGCTGGAACGAGATGTCGCGGCCTGGGTTAGGTGCGCGTGCGTGGGCAACGGTTGCCCGTGGCCGCGACACGGCCGCGGCTCGCGCGCGGTGACCGGCATCCCGGCTCACGGCGGCGTTGGCTGCAAGATCGGCGACGGCAGGGTTTGCAGGCAAGGTTTAGCGGCTCGGCGATGAGGTCCTGCACAAGATGATGGCCACGGCTCGAAGACCGGGTCCCAGAAAAGGCTAGCACGGTGGAGCGGCGGCGACACGGTCGGAGTAGAGGAAGAAAGGGGGTCGGCGTCGGCAGCTCACCCTGGGTCACGTCGTGGTTCGCTGCAGCTCGGGGACGACTCGCGGTACGACGGCGATCCTCGTGCTCCCACGAACAGCTCCGCTCCGGCTTCGGCTTGGCGTCTCCACGGGCGGCGGCGCTGCGGCGGCGCAGCGACCGGCGTCGGCTTCTCTTCCTCTGCCTCCCTTCCTCCTCCTCCACTTCTCCTTCCTCCCCTCACTCTCGGCTTCAACTTGGTGACGAAGCAATAACCCCGAAGGGCTTGCAGCGGCTAGGGCTGGGAGAAGCCGCGGCAGGGTTTAAGTAGGCTGGCGGCTGCTAGGGCTCCACGGTGATGGACGGCTCAAGATTTTGGGCGTCCGTGCCCTTTCCACGTGGCGGCATCGCGACGGGCCGCGAGCGCAGCGATGGGATTGACTCGGCGCTCACGGGCGCGGCGACAGAGAGAGCAGCGCGGGGCGCCGGCGAAAAGCGAAGAGGGGGAAGTAGTTGGGGAAGACGACACTGTGTCGGGAGCGGCTAACAGGTGGGACCCACTGGTCAGCGACGGGGTGAGGGACGCGGAGTCGACGCGGTGGCGCGGCTGGGCCGTTGCTGGGCCGCAAGGCCGGCCGGGCTGGTTTGGTCGGTTGGCTTGGGGAAAGAGTTGAAGGGTGGTTTTCAGACTTTGCAAAGATGATTCGGCCCACGAAGTTAGTTTAGGATTTGAATTAGTTTAGTTAGTATTTGTTTGAATTCAAATTTAGGATTTGAATTCAATCACAACCAAAAATCCAATAAAAACCAAATGAACTCCAAATCACACTATTTGATCCTTAGCACTTCAAATTATTTTTAATTAAATTAAATTTTGCCTAAGATCAAAGGGAGCAAATAGAAGCAATCTTATATGTTGGTTTGCATGCACAACAATTCACCAAAAATTTTTAAATCCTCATTTTTGCATTCATCAAATCCTATGGGAAAAATTAGGGTTGTTACAGTCTCCCCCCTCACAAGAATCTCGTCCTCGAGATTTGTGGTTACCTATGGTTTAAACAAGTGGGGGTATCTCTCTTTTAGTACTGACTCCTTCTCCCAAGTAGCCTCTCTTTCTGAATGATTGCTCCACTGCACTTTGCAAAATGGGATAGCTGTGCTTCTGGTCTCTTTGACTCCAGGTACTCCAGGGTGTCTTGTAGGTCTAATGTCTCTGTCTTGACCTCATGTTCTGGTACTCTTAGACACTTTCTCAGCTGGGATACATGGAACACTGGGTGTACTCCAGCTAAGTCCTCTGGTAAGTCTAGCCTGTAAGCTAGCTTTCCTATTCTCTTCAGTATCTCATATGGTCCCACAAAACGGGGTGCTAGCTTCCCTTTCACTTGGAATCTCTTATGCCCTCTGAGGGGTGACACTTTTAGGTAGACGAAGTCCCCTACTTCGAACTCTAGATCTCGTCTCCTTTTATCCGCATAGCTCTTTTGTCGGCTCTGAGCTACCTTCAGGTGCTCTCGAATCTTGGCCACATTTTCTTCTGCCTCCACTATCATATCAGGACCAAAGAACGTTCGTTCTCCCACCTCTGACCACATTAGAGGCGTTCTGCATTTTCTGCCATATAGTGCCTCAACGGGGGACATCTGCAGGCTGGCCTGGTAGCTGTTGTTGTAGGAAAATTCTGCATAAGATAGACTCTTCTCCCAGTTTGTGCTGTAAGCCAGAACACATGCCCTTAACAAGTCTTCCAAAATCCGGTTCACTCTTTCAGTCTGCCCATCTGTCTGAGGGTGGTAAGCTGTGCTATACTCCAAGGTTGTCTCGATGGCTTGACGTAGGCTTTTACATAACTGAGCTGTGAATTGTGGTCCTCTGTCTGACACAATACTTCTTGGTGCCCCATGCAGCTTGAGAATGTTGTCTATATATAGTTCTACTAGTTTGCTTACTAGGTATGTGCCTTTGACTGGTATGAAGTGGGCTACCTTTGTCAGCCGATCAACTATGACCCAAACGGCATCATTCCCTTTCTGAGTGTGAGGTAGGCCAACCACGAAGTCCATGCTGATATCTTCCCACTTCCACATTGGAATTTCTAGTGGTTTCAGCAGTCCTGCTGGCCTTTGATGTTCTGCCTTGATTCTTCGACAAGAGTCGCACTTGGCTACATACTCTGCTATGTCCTCTCTCATTTTTTTCCACCAGAACTTATCCTTCAGATCTTGATACATCTTGGTACATCCTGGGTGTATCGAGTACTTGGACTCGTGAGCCTCTGAGAGAATTGTTCTCCTGATTTCCTTGTCCTGCAGTACATAAATACGGTCTTTCAGCCATACTGTCCCTGCTTCATCTACCCGGAAGTCAGGTGTCACTCCTCGCTGGATATCCTCTTTTACTTCTTGGATTTCTGGACACTTTCCTTGAGCTTCTTTGATTCGGTCTTCTAGGTTGTACTTCACCCTCATTTCCTTGGGTTTTCCTTCTACTAACTCGAGTTTCAGCATGTACAACTCCTTTGCTAGTTCTGGCTGACTTTCTTCTATCATCAAGTTGTTGCAATAACTCTTTCGGCTCAAGGCATCTGCCACTACGTTTGCTTTGCCAGGATGGTAGTGTATCTCCAAGTCGTAATCTTTGATCAGTTCTAACCACCTCCTCTACCTTATGTTCAGCTCGGACTCTGTAAAGAAGTACTTCAAACTCTTGTGATCTGTGTAGATATCGCACTTGTTGCCAATCAGATAGTGCCTCCAGATCTTCAAAGCATGTACCACTGCTGCCAGTTCTAAATCGTGTGTGGGGTAGTTTTCCTCATGTTTCCTCAGCTGCCTTGATGCATAAGCGACAATCTTGCCCTCTAGCATTAGGACACATCACAAACCTTGTCTCGAAGCATCGCAATAGACTACGAAATCCTTGCGAATATCTGGCAGGGTCAATACTGGCGTTGTAGTGAGTTTGTGCTTGAGCTCTTGGAAACTTCTTTCACACTTGTCTGTCCACTCAAACGTAACGTTGTTCTTGAGTAGTTCGGTCATTGGCTTGGCAATCTTGGAGAAGTTCTCAATGAACCTTCTGTAGTAACCTGCCAAACCCAGAAAGCTTCGGATTTCCGTGACACTCTTCGGTTGCTTCCATTCTGCTACTGCATCAATCTTTTCTGGGTCTACTGCTACACCCTCAGCTGTCAGCACGTGACCCAAAAAGGCTACTTTCTCCAGCCAAAACTCACACTTGCTGAACTTCCCATAAAATTGGTGCTGCCTCAGCTTCTCTAGCACAATCCTTAAGTGCTCCTCATGTTCTTCGGCTGTTTCTGAGTAGATCAGTATGTCGTCAATGAACACCACCACGAACTTGTCTAGTTCCTCCATGAATACCTTGTTCATCATGTTCATGAAGTAGGCGGGTGCGTTGGTCAAACCGAAGGACACAACGGTGAACTCGTACTGCCCGTACCGAGTCACAAAGGCTGTCTTGGGAATGTCGCCTTCTCTAATCTTCATCTGGTGGTATCCTGATCTCAGATCAATCTTACTAAAGTACTTGGCTTTCTTCAATTGATCTAGCAAATCATCAATTCGTGGTAGCGGGTATTTGTTCTTGATTGTCACTGCGTTCAGGGATCGATAGTCTATGCACATGCGCATTGACCCATCTTTCTTCTTCACAAATAACACTGGCGATCCCCATGGGGATACACTTGGTTGAATCACCCCGCTTTCTAGCATCTCTTTCAGCTGCTTCTTGAGTTCCTCCAGCTCTTCCACTGACATTCTGTACGGTCTCTTGGCAATGGGCCCTGTGCCTGGTTGCAGCTCGATTATGAACTCTACGTCTCAGTTAGGTGGTAGTCCTGGTAGCTCTTCGGGAAACACGTCAGGGTACTCACACACAACAGGCACTTCTTCGATCGTCTTTCTCTCGATAGAGTATACCAACTGTCTTAGAATACATGTTCTGGACTCCTTCCCTGTTCTTCTTCTTTGTGGCTCTACTGTTACTTTGACTCCACTAGGGTGTGTTCTGGGCGAGCAACTGATTACCCCGTTGTGCTCTGTCAGCCAATCCATTCTCAGTATCACGTCAATTCCGTCTGACTTCAGGACTGTCAGGTCTCCTGCGAACTCCTGCCCGCCTATCATCAGTCTAACTGTTGGGCACTCTATGGTGCACCTAAGCTCTCCTAGGGGAGAAGTAGTGACTATAGGTCTAGCCTTAGGTATTGTCGGGGGAGACTGCTCTTTCACAAACTTTGACGAGATATAAGATCCAGTTGCACCAGAGTCAAACAGTATCAAAGCTGGAATGCCATTTACAAAAAAACTCACCGAGCACAACGTCGGGAGCGTCCTCGGCTTCTTCCTCTGTTAGGTGGTTGAGGCGTCCTCTCTGCGCCGAAGCTGGCTGCCTGTTTTGTCCTCCAGGTGTCGGTGCCTTGGCTGGGGTCTGTTTGTTCTTCTTCTCCGGACAGTCAAAGGACTTGTGACCGGGCTTCCCACAAGCAAAGCAGACTACTGAGGTCCCTCCGCCAACTCTAGGCGTGTTGTTTGGCTTCCAGTTGGGGTTTCCTTGACCTGAGTAACTATTGTTTCTGTTGCCAAAACTGCTGTAGTTGTTGCCTCTGCTGCCAAAGCTGTTGCTGTTACTGCCTCGGTTACCCTGGTGGTTGTTTCTGTTGAACCCTGAGCCTCCTTGGTTGTTGCTCTGCTGAAAGCCTCTCCTGAGCATGTTGCTCTGGCCACTCCTCGGCCTCTGACTCAGTCTGTGGTTGTGCAACTGTTCAGCCTTTCTTTTCTTCTCTCGCCAAGTATCTTCAAGACCCATTCTTTCCTTATCAACTGCGATAGCCCTATCGATCAGCTCTCTGAGTGACCTGTGTGAACTCGCTGCGAGTGCTGTCCTCAGACCTCTGTGCAAGCCACGCTGGAACCAAAACTGCTTCTTATTTTCAGTGTTGACGTCTTCAGGAGCGTACCTCGACATCTTAGCAAAGTGTCGAGCGTACTCAGCTACAGACAAACCACCTTGGGTCATTGTCCTGAACTCTATTGTCTTGTGCACCATGACTTGTTATGGGATGTGGTACTCTTTGAAAGCTTCACAAAACTCTAGCCAGGTAATCTGAGCAGGGTTTGCGTGAGAGTCACAGTAGCTCTCCCACCACGCCTTTGCTGCGCCTTCAAGCTGGTGTGCCGCAAGGGCCACACATTCCTCTTCAGTATAGTCTGTCAGGTCCAGCTTCGTCTCGATGGTACGCAGCCAGTCGTGCGCGTTGAGTGGCTCGTCCGAGTAGTCGAAGGTGGGTGCTTTCAGCCTGATGAACCTTTCAATCTTCCTTTGTAGGTCTTCTTCACGGTGTCCCTGACGGTTCTGGTTCTAGTTTCCCTGGATCTGTTGCATAGCCTGCATCATCTGAGTGTTGGTCTGTGTCATCTGTTGCATCAGCTGTGTTTGAGTAGTCATTACTTCTGCCAAGTTAGGCGGTGGCGGTGGTTGCTGGTCGTTCTGCTGGTTCTACTGAGGCTCCACTGCTGGCTCTTCCATGTCCACTTCTTGTTCCCCACCTGGTGCGTTGTCCTCGGGCTGGAGCACGCCTGCTGTGCGTCCACGGCCCCTGCCTCCAACTGCAGCTGTTGCTCTTCCGCGACCACGACCTCTGTCACGTCCTCTGCCCCTAGCTGCCACTGCTGCCTCTTCTTGCTCAGCTTCCTCAAAACGTGCAAGCAGTCGGTTGGATCTTCGGATCGACATCTTGCTGCATTTTTCATAGAGCCGTTATAGTGGCGGTCAGTTAATGGTTAGGTTAGCGAAAACTAGAGTAGGAGCTGCACACATGAAATAGACTCAACACTAGAGTACACTCAAGATGAACATCAATAAAACTGCAAGAACAGCCACAAAGACCGATCACTCATAACAGCATTACACCCTAGACATGAGTACTATCCCGAGGCCAGCTCCTGGAACCTTGAGGATTAGTACATCTAAGCGGATGCTACATTGCGGCTGAGCCAAAAGGTGGTCATGATCTACCAAGTCTAAGCATCTACTCATGAAGATAGATACAAGTCTCATCACTACTGCTGACATCTGCTGATACTGTCTACTGCATCTATTTCACGCTGCTGGAAGGGCCTGTGAGGCGCGCTGCCAACCTCATAGCCTCAGTCTCTGTCTGCTGCTTCGATCACTGCTTGTCGTCGTGGAGAGTGTACGTGAGGCGCGCTGCCAACCTCACTGTGTCCACCTCAGGTCTTGCCATCTGCTTCTCTAGGGGTGCCAGTTCTTGTCTCAGGCTTGTCATCTTGGGGGTAAGGGTTCGAGCCTCAGGTAGTGGTATCGGCTCAACCCGGCTTGGTGAGACCCTGTAGTGCTTTGTTCTGGGTTCAACTCTGCGTTCCTCTGGAAGTCCTTGGTTCAATGTGATCACCTCTACCACCCTCTTCCTGTCTGACCTCACCCAACTACTAAGGGTCCTTCGAGCTTCATCCTTTGCCATAATCTGTTGAAGACTCAAGTGCTTCATCAGCTGGTAGTTCCGCCCACTCTTCTCCTTGTAGCTATCCACCTCTTCTTGAAGTTCTGAGTTGCGACTGTCCAACCAATACACTTCTTCCTTCAGTCCTTCTATCTCTTCTTCCTTGGCTGCTAGTGCTTTGTCTTTTTCTGTGAGTTGATCTTCCAGACGGAGATCTCGAGCATGGTGAGTTGCTCGGATCAGCCCTGCCAACTGCCTATTGTTGCGAGCTTCGTACTCCAGGGCTCTGATTTCCCTTGCCTTAGCTTCGAGGCGCTCCACAAGTAAGGCGATCATGTGGTCCTTCTCTAGCAGCTGGGTGTCTTGCTTCCATACCTTCTCTCTTAGCTTGGCAACTTTCTCTTCTAGGCCAATGTTTAAGTACTCCTGCTCGATCATGCACTGAACTAAGGTCTGCAGGGTCACGTTCCGCTCTCGGTCGGCTGCGTGAGCCAGCAGGCTGACTGCGTCTCTGTCAGCTGGATCTTTAAGAGCCCTTGGCAGGTACAGGAAGCGGGTGTGGCTGAGCTGGTTCTGGTACACAAGTGTGGCAAGACGGAGTATCCTCATGGCAATAGTTTGCACTGCCCGGCTGAAGGTGCTCTCGCTGGTTGCTGCCCGTAGCATTAGTGACCTTGGCCGTCCAGGGATATTGGGTACTTCCATCTGCAACTGGGTGTGTACTCCCTCGCCAGGGCCGTAGGTCCAGCCCTCGTAGAAGACGTTGTCCATGTCTATCCCCACTGTACGCAGCACCTCCCTCAGTAGCACTGCCAAACCTCCATAGTCTGCACCAGTGGTCCTGATCTCCCGTCGTTCATCTACTGGTCTTCTTGCTTCCATCTGCCAGACAGTTAGTGGGTTGTTAGTAAGTTAGCAAGTTAGTAAGGTAAGGTAAGGGTAAAAATTTTTGTAACAGATGAGATGTACATATATATAGTTTTCAAATAGTCCAAGGAGTTTCATATATAATAGAGGACTCAGTTAGAGCTTCTGTCCTAAGTTTCCGGTCTAAGGGTTACGCGCTACGGTCAAGTATGGCTCTGGTACCAACTGAAACGAACCGGATTCTCGATGACAAGAATCCGACACCCTGTACCCTCGAGATGGTCCCAGGAATAGCAGCTATCTCGTACAGAACTCATCTCAGTCGAATATCACATCCATACATCGATAAAAGATCCAATACATGACATATATAAAACATAGCAGTCTGATACAAGCCCTCTGGGCTAAATCGACAATAAGAAACAGCTACAAAGCGGTAGCTAAATCTTCTGGGTCCACTTCCCGCAGGCATCCTTGAGCATAGCGCGCACCCTTCAATCGTACCACCCGTCCTGGTTGAACTCGTGGTCGGGGTCTTCACCTGAGAACCCAAAGTCTGTCCCCAAGGAAATGGGACAGGTTCACGTCACCAACCATAATATGAAGCAAGCTTTAAAGTGGCCTAATCTAAGGTATAGAAGTAATCAAGGTTTAAGCCAGGGTTTTCCTATGCGAGCAGCAGCAATAACCCAAATTCATATCATCACCAACTCCTTTCCTCACAAGCACAGTCACTCCCTAGATCTACCCATCAGCCTCACATTCACATCGGGCTCGTCCTGCCACAGCAGGTTCCCGCAAGCATCATCCACCAACACCTTTCACTCACTAGTCGACTCGGTGAGCTCCCTCCCCACCTTGTCTCATCAGCAACGCTGGACCAAACTCTCATAACCCAAATCAAGGATGAGGTAAGAAAGCAGATTCCCATGCTAGTCGGAACTTATCAGAAGCGGGTCGTCCATAACCGTGGACACGACTATACGTATAGTTTACACTCTGCAGAGGTGACACTCCAGGAATCCATCCGGGCTGCAAGGCTAGTCCGCAACCAACCTGAGACACAGCCCACAGCAAAGACCCTAAACAGTAACGGCGCCAATCCTATCTCCCTGGGCTCGGGAAACATCCGATCTAACATCTGCCCCAGGGATGTGAAACCTTCCCACCGGGGCCAGTCGGGGGCCGTGGTAAATCAGGGAGAGTACGCCGCAACGAGTCCCCCTTACACATATCAAACTCGAATCTCATATAGTCTCGGTGCCGCACTAGAGTAGGCTTGCTGGAACCCTCCCTATACTGGGTAGATGGTGAGCACGTTATTCCCACGTCCAAAGGTAGAACTCGACTCGGTCATTAATTGTCGGTAAAACGAGTATCAGCGTCATAAGCGATCCGCCGCAACGGTCCGCAATCGGCACCCATAACAGGTATAGCCGCCCAAACTCATCAAGTAACCAATATCCAAGAACCATGTACCCACAACAGGTACTCCGTAGGGACTGCCCGAGTGCAGTCCCCAAGCACCCCGATCAAACGATCGAGTTGTTATTACTCGCTTACACCGCCTAGCTGCACTACACCTCCCATACCACCCACAACTCACGCCAAGAGGATCAAATCACAACCATCCCAACACATGCATAGCATAGCATATTTCATAAAGTGAGTAGTAGGTAGCAAGGTAACAGGATATTAACAAAGGCAGTGGAGGTGTATCATGCGAGTAAAGTAAAGCGCTAGCATACTAGTTGCATGTCTAATAGGTATTTCAGAGATTGGTCGGGCGTGAACCTGGGTAAGCTTCTTCCTCCTCTTCAAAGTAGTTGTCGGGGTAGTCCGGCTCCTCCAGGTTCTCCGGAGCTCCTAGAGTCGCGGAAAATAAAATAAGACGCGGCTACTGGCAAAGAAATACCAAAACAGCAAGGAAAGAAGACCCAAGGAACACCAAACTCTATACTAACGCGTAGGTCATGTTTTTAGAAAAATATAGAAACTAGTTTCATATTTTTCTGAGCTACGGTTGATTTATTATGAATTTTCTATGTTTAAATCATTTTCTGAAAATATTAAATAATTTCCGAAAAAGACAAACAGATAGAAATTAGCCTGCTGACGTCATCATGACGTCATGCTGACGTCAGTAGTGGGGTCCGCCTAGGGTGACGTCAGCAGTGGGCCCTTCTGACGTCAGCGTTGACTGATCAACGGTCAACGGTCAACGGGGTCGACGGTCAGGTCAGTCAGTGGGTCCCGCATGTCAGTGACTGCCAGGAGATGGCTGGGCTGGAAACGGGCCGAAAGCGATGGGCTGGCCCAACAAGGCTGGGCCGGCAGCCCAAGACCGCGAGATGGATGAGGCTCGGCTCGGTGGTCGCGGTCCACGGTGAGCCGAGTGATGCGTGCATGGTGCACCAGGTGCACGGGATCTGGGTGCGGCCGACTCAGGATTAACTGCGTCTGGGGTGTGGCCGGCTTGCTGTGGCCACGTGTGTGGCCTGGCCACGGCGCGAAGCGCGCGCGTCGGCGCTCGGGAGCGCGGCCGGCGGCGACACCCACGACGGCGATCGACTGAAAAAAAAGGTTGGCGAGGCTCGGGGTCGATGGGGAAGGCTCGGCTAGGGTTAGGCGAACACGTTCGGCAAGATGAAGGTAGGAGCTTGGCTAAGGTTTCGGCTTCCCGACGCGAGCGGCGGCGGCGCGGTTATGGCGCCACGGCGGCCGACGGCGCTCGGCGACCAAAAAGGGCTCGGACACGGCTCAGCTGGGATGGCTCGCGTACGCGCGCCACCAGTGAGTGCTGGAACGTGACGTCGCGGCCTGGGTTAGGTGCGCATGCGCGGGCAACGGTTGCCCGTGGCCGCGACACGGCCGCGGCTCGCGCGCGGTGACCGGCATCCCGGCTCGCGGCGGCGTTGGCTGCAAGATCGGCGACGGCAGGGTTTGCGGGCAAGGTTTAGCGGCTCGGCGACGAGGTCCTGCACAAGATGATGGCCACGGCTCGAAGACCGGGTCCCAGAAAAGGCTAGCACGGCGGAGTGGCGGCGACACGGTCGGAGCAGAGGAAGAAAGGGGGTCGGCGTCGGCAGCTCACCCTGGGTCACGTCGTGGTTCGCTGCAGCTCGGGGACGACTCGCGGTACGACGGCGATCCTCGTGCTCCCACGAACAGCTCTGCTCCGGCTTCGGCTTGGCGTCTCCACGGGCGGCGGCGCTGCGGTGGCGCAGCGACCGACGTCGGCTTCTCTTCCTCTGCCTCCCTTCCTCCTCCTCCACTTCTCCTTCCTCCCCTCACTCTCGGCTGCTAGGGCTCCACGGCGATGGACGGCTCAAGATTTTGGGCGTCCGTGCCCTTTCCACGTGGCGGCAACGCGACGGGCCGCGAGCGCAGCGATGGGATTGACTCGGCGCTCACGGGCGCGGCGACAGAGAGAGCAGCGCGGGGCGCCGGCGAAAAGCAGAGAGGGGGAAGCAGTTGGGGAAGACGACACTGTGTCGGGAGCGGCTGACAAGCGGGACCCGCTGGTCAGCGACGGGGTGAGGGACGCGGAGTCGACGCGGTGGCGCGGCTGGGCCGTTGCTGGGCCGCAACGCCGGCCGGGCTGGTTTGGTCGGTTGGCTTGGGGAAAGAGTTGAAGGGTGGTTTTCGGACTTTGAAAAGACGATTCGGCCCACGAAGTTAGTTTAGGATTTGAATTAGTTTAGTTAGTATTTGTTTGAATTCAAATTTAGGATTTGAATTCAATCACAACCAAAAATCCAATAAAAACCAAATGAACTCCAAATCACACTATTTGATCCTTAGCACTTCAAATTATTTTTAATTAAATTAAAGTTTGCCTAAGTTTGCCTAATTAAATCAAAGGGAGCAAATAGAAGCAATCTTATATGTTGGTTTGCATGCACAACAATTCACCAAAAAATTTTAAATCCTCATTTTTGCATTCATCAAATCCTATGGGAAAAATTAGGGTTATTACAGCTTCCTCTTCGACTGGCTCTGGTCCTCGGCTCCTTCCCCTGGCGGCGCAAGACGATGGCGGAGGCGACGGCGGGCCGGGCCGGCGACGGATCCGGGGGCCTGGACGCCGGATCCGGTCTCCCCGCGGCCGGATCCGGCCACGCCGCCGGCGGATCCAGGCGTGTGACTCCGCAGCGCGGGGATGGCCGGCGGACGCGGCAATGGCTGCGTGCGCAGTGAGGCATCGCTGTGCTACGGCGGCGAGCGACGACGCGAGCGCAGGGAGGCTTCGACGGTCTGCGCGCGGATGGCCGGCGCGGGCGTGGTTGCGCGGGGGCGGCCAGCGACCGGCGAGCGCTTGGCCCGGTCGGGATACGGCGGCCGGGCGCGCGCGTCGCGGCCTGTGGCGCCCAGTGCCGAGGCGCGTTGTTATGCGTCTGGCGGCGGCCGACGTGGGCAGCGCGCGACGGCGAGGAGGCGGCCCAGCGCCCGGCGCGGTGCAGCATGAAGGCCGTGGCTGCGAACGGCGCATGGGCGGCCAGCGAGGGCTGACCCCGGTAGGAGATTGCGGAGGTGGCGGCGACGGCCAGTGACAACGGCGTCTTCTGGATCTGACGTCGGCATGGCCTCCAATGGTGACTCCTCTCTGGTAGATGCGCCTTCGACCTTGGTGTTGGAAGGGATAATACCGGACTTTACAACTACATCTGGTGATGACATCTTCACTTTCGCCTTTACTTTTCATATAGATCAAGAGACATGAGTCACCTTGGCTTCGTTCGCGGATTCTCTTACTCGAAGACGAATTTCATCTGTAATTGATTCCTGGTGGGTTATGCACGGGTACCCAGTGGCTACTTTGCAGCATAGTATCTCAGGTTACGAATTCAGATGGTCTGCCGGATTTGAAGTAATCGTGGTCGTCTAAGTGGGTCAAGGCTGGTCTATATGGAAGCATTGGCCTGGTAAGAAGGGGGAAGCAATACGAGACTTGGTCGTGGTGGTAATGCTACTAATTCACCGGTCCGGGAAGAAATTCCTAGGTCTGACCTTAATTGGTTGATCCTGGCAGTGACCTTGTTGAAGGCATTGTTTGGATTAAGATGAATTACTCCCTCGTGAAAACATTTGATCTGGTCTTAATTGGTTGGGTCATTACAATGTCGGCACGTGCGCGTGTCGTTTCCTCGTTGGAGGCATTGTCTTGGGAGCCTACTTCAAAGTCCAAGAGTTGCTTTGGTTTGTGACACGGATGAAGATGAAGGCGCTTGTGGTAGTTTGCTAGGTCTTGGTGCTCTCATTTTTTATTTCTTTTTTATTTTTCATGGGTTGTGTGCATCTTAGTTATGCAGAGGCCGAGTTGGATCTTATATAGTTGTATCACCTCGATGTAATTGTCTAAGATCAATAAAGCTTCCCTTTTCCAAAAAAAATTCAAACAAAGCTTCGTCCTTTCTGCAATTGCTTATATTTATTTCCCATGCGCAGCGTGCGAATTGTAGTTTGCTCAGATCGGAACGCGTGTCACGTTGAAGATATTGCCGAACAATTCAGCAATGCTTATCTTCACGATGCCTTAATAATGCCTCTGCATATACTACTGCACAAATTAAGTCAATCGATCTCCTACGGTTTTATATGCTCCTAGTAGTACAAATATCGGCTACCCAAAACCCAGAAATTTCAAACTATGCATAGTTCTAACCTTGATATATCTAGGACAGGCAACAGTGCCTGAATTAAAAGACTAATGGGGGTGGCATAACGTCAAGATTTAGTCACTTTACATTTTGCAGGTAAAGTTTATTTTTTGAGGAAATGCAGGTAAAGTTTATTACCGATCATCAAAAGTAAACAAGTAATCTTGTAATTTAGTCGGCAAAGGTTGGCTTCTGCCAGCACGGTGTACCGAATATATTGTGTTGGGGGTGAGTTTTAGCAGGTTTAACTCCTGGAATGGTTACCCGGACCAAAGAAAGAAGGTCCAAGTGCTGAGCTGTAGCAGTAGGGAATCGAAGGTGGTATTTACATTAACAATCTAAAGTATCTCGTGCTGTGGCCTTCGGGTTGCGAGGATTAGTAAAACGGCAAAATAATCACAAACAAAGGTAGGGAATCGAAGGTAAAAAAGGTACCCTTTGATGAAGATTATCATTAGAAGAGCTCCTGTCACCAGCGAAGGCAATGTTTTTCTCAATAGGCCTGAGCACGGGGACACCTTCGGTATCTAAGAATGGAGCACGGCGTGAATGTCGTGATCAAGAGGCAAAGCACAAATTATACACGTTATGTATGGAAATTACCTCAATGCCCTCCAATAGAAACTATAGTTAAAGAGCATGTTAGAGATAAGGTAGGGTCCGGAGGACAGGGTAATATTGTAAACCAAAAGTTTTGTAAGAGCAACTCCAGTGGCCTGATTAAAAATGGGCCTCCATAGTTCAGTTTCAGGGCTACTTTTAAAAATTTAGACAGTCAAATAAGAGAAGTGCTCCATCCCAACTGATTAAGCAGGTGCCTATCCATCTGATCTGTGGGACCGTTTGGGGTCTTGGTGGGGAGCGCAGTCGACGGGTCCTTCTTCCCGGACCGGAGCACGACGCTAGGGACGCTGATGGGCGTGTCGGCGTTCGGCGGCGCCGCCGGCGGGTCGAAGCAGCGTCGTGCGGCGAGGCGCCGGCGGTGGGCGAGGAGCGCGCGGGAGTAGGACGAGGAGCGGCGCGGCGGCGGGGTGTGGCGGCGGAGGAGGCGTCGGCGGCGCCGGCGCGGGCGCAGCCTGGGCGGGAGCCGGTGGCGGCTCTGCCGCGACCACGGCGACGGCGGGCCACCGACATCGCTGGGCGAGTTCCTGGACATGGAGCGGCAGCTCGCGGGCGCGGACTTCCTCTGCGACGGCGCCGGCGCCTCGGGGCTGGAGGCCGCGGCCGCGTCCGTGGTGGCCACCACGCTGTTCGAGGAAGGCAGGGTGCGGTCGCCGCCGCAGCAGTAGCATCCGGCGGCCGCCGCCACGGCGGAGGAAAGGGGGAGGTGGCCGCTGTTGCGGCTCGTCGGAAGGCCTGGCATGCGACGGAGCTCAAGGCCGCCCCTGCGTCGGCCAAGGTGCTCGCTTGCGGTGGATCTCTACGCTGGCCTCGTCGGCCGAGGAGCTCGTCCGGAGCGGCGCCGAGGCTAGGCCGCTGATGCGCCGTCGGCCGGGGAGGCGGCGCCTGCACCGCCGCGTCGGGGACGCCGGGCCCGCGCCGCGAGTAGCAGGAGATGGTTGAGGCGGCTCGAGGGAGAGAAGGCGATCTCGGCGGCGAGGAAGAGGAGCAGCGGTGCGACTAGCTCCGGCGGGGCCATCGGTGGGCGGCGGCGCGGCGGCGGCGGATGGGCGCCAGAGCAATGGGCGTGGGGGGATCGGTGAAAAAGAAAGAAAAAAGTGGGCCCATGGGGAGGATAGAGGGCCTCCAGATCTGTGGGCTTTGCCCCAAAATTTAGTGGCCTACCAAATTTAGTCAGTTGTATAGTTACCCCATTGGAGAGTGATTTTTGGTCCAGAGCGATTGAAAGGCTGAATAGGCCTGGATGGTCACCCGGCTGGAGTTGCTCTGACCCCCTATAAAAGGGAGGCGCACTCCTCCGTTTGGGTGGAAGGATTTTCGAGAGGATTGAATGTGATCGGTGATTTGTGATTTCACTGCCGGAGGACAGGGTAATGCTGTAAACCAACATATTGCCCTAGTTAAGTCATATACTGTGATTTTGGTGATTAAGCCAAGACAATCAATGCGACATGACTATCATGTTTATCAAGTATATGTGTTAGTAGGTCTCATGGATACAATACATGAAGAGCCAGCAATTCTCTGGTTCAAAATTTTTCTTGAAATAGATAATTCCAAGGAAGATTATGCACAACGTAGTTTCTGATGACAACAGGGACAAATAAGCTACACTACTAGCTAGCATTGGCGCAATGTGTGAAGACTCAGTAGATTCGACACATCGGTTGGTCCATACTCCCTCCATTTCTAAAAAATTGACGTTTAGAACAGCGACACGGTCTTCAAAACACAACTTTGACCTCTTGTTATTTTAAAAATATTTATCAAAGAGTCATATATGTATATTTTTATAAAAGTATTTTTTAAGACAAATCTATTCATATAGTTTTCACATTTGCAAACTCAAACCTTGTCCTAAACGTCAGTTTTTTAAGAATGGAGGAGTATCTTAGTTGTCGCACAAGCCTGAGTACTAGAGGAGTCACACACAAAGGTGAAGTGTAGCGAAGTCATTCACACTACTAGCCACTGGGTGATGATCATCTATAGCAGATTGAGCCGGTAGATCTTGAGATTGGTAAATTATTTACCACGCATACATCTATCATTAGAAGATAGCACCATTGGTTTTTGGAATATATTCCAGAAAATACGAGTGTGCCAAGTCATCGAGGACTGTAACACGGATGAATAAGTTGCACCATAAACAACTTGTGTACGTGACTGTTAGTGTTAGATATTTTGAATGAAAGAGGGTAGATGACAGGTGTGCTACAAATTATAGAGGCATATAAATTCACAATCTGTAAATAGCTAACTTGAAATCGGACCTGTCCATCATATACCTGGTGAAAATAAAATCAGTTTTTTTAGAAGTGGGAATATATTGATATTTCAGCATCTGCATCAAAAAGATGCATACATCTATCATTATTACATAAGGGAAAAGGCTACATTCCTAATGGCACATAGGCCTAGGAAAAAGGAGCAGAAAAAAAGACATTTATCCTGCGGCAAAGTGACCACCTCCAAATGACTACCATCACAACAAAAAGGCACCAGGTATAGCCTAAACCTTAGTTGTGTTATAAGTTGTTGTCACTAGCTCCAAACCACCAACGCCAAAAAGTCATGTCCAAACCAAATGTCCTGACACATCTTCTGCGATCAAAAGCACATAGCCAACGGTGGCGTTTCACGCACCTAACCCTAAATCCACTCAGAGCTGCCACCATCAAGCCCGTCATCTTCATACGGCTCCAATTAACCAGTTTTAAATACTGTTGGCACAAAACTCAAACCCATGAGGTTATTAAAGATATCCAACAACATCAACCGGTGTAGAACTGGATCATAGATGAATAAGATCAAGCGTGGTGTCTTGTTGAATGAACGCCGCCAGGCGGAGGTGGAGCTCCCACGCACGGCCAGGCGGAGGCGGCCACGCCGGGCCTGGGCCTCGACCCCACGACGGCGGAGGCTGGCCGCTGTTGGCGGTCGTTACAACCCAAATCCGACCACCAATACTCGGGAATAAACAAGGGTTTATGCAACAATCCATGTACTTAGGTTTTATTTCTAATAAAGTTCAACAAGTTTTGGTGAGTGTCACTTGTGCAGGTACAACTACGACAAGTACGTGCTATTGGGGTCAAAATTGACCGAATCGGCCGAACGACTCCGGTCGGCCGGTTACCCCCCTTAGCCGTGCATGACACCGGAAGTCGTCCACGTCAACGAGTATCAAGCGAACACGACAAACGACATGTGGACGGCAGCCATCTCATCCCGGGCCACCATTACGTCAATCTAGGCCCACACAACACGAAGCACACCTACAGGAGGAAGCCTAGAAGGTCCACGGAGCAGAGGCGGCGCAGGGGAGGGCCGGCCACGGGCCAGACCTGTTCGGCCGAACAGGGCGGTTCGAACGAACCGACCCCACTGCCCAAACCACCTCTAGGGGTGCATCCTGGCCCTTGGAGGCCAAGGCGGTGCATCCTGTGGTTCGGCCGAACCAGGCAGTTCGGCCGAACCCGGACACTTCGGCCAACCTGGCCCCCAACTGTCCTAGGTGCCTTGGCGGTTACCCAACTGCCTAACCGACCTGTGGAACTATAAATAGGATAGCACACTTCACTTGTAAACACACACCAAGCCAAGGAGCTCTCTCATTCCACTTGTTCTAGTAGAGTTAGGATAGTTTAGTTGGGAGTTAGAGTTGAGTCGAGCTTGCCTCGGAGGTTCCGGAGTCGTCTTCAGAAGCTCTGCTATAAGCTCTTGTATCTTTTATTTTTTTCTTTTGTAAGACTTTGAGTTATCAATATAGTTATCTTTATCACTTTGCCATTGTCAATTATAGCTTGCTTCTAGTTTACTCTAGTAGCACCTATATCTTGTTTAGACTATAGTCAGTTATAGTTCTAGTGCTTCTAGTTCTTGTTTAAGTCTTTGTCTTTGCTGGTTCTTCGATCTTGCTTAATACTGGAGGTGAATTGCCACCAAGAGTATTAACAAGGTTGCTTGCTCTTGCTAGCAGAGTAAGTAGTTGTTGACTAGTGTAGGAGTGGTTCCTAGACTAGCCAGTGGCCTTAGTTTGCCCCCGTCGCAACGGAGGTGGTAGCCGTAAGGTGGTGACAGCCCTTCCGGTCTTTGTAGCCCATCACGTTAGTTCCGGTCTGTAGGATCCCCCAGTGAGGAGTTGGTGGCACCCCTTCTCATCCCTTTCTGTGTGCCATAGGTTCCTTTGTTCCGAAGCTAAGACAATAGAGTTAACCCAGATCTTCTAGTGCTAGTTCCTTAGCTGTTGTATCTCTAAACTAGAGTGACATAGACAGATAAAGTATCCAGGAGTCCTCTATCTCTTCTCGCTGTCCTCCCAGTTATCTATCTCTTCTCTCCCTTACTTGAGTATCCCTGTGTGTCCGGTATATCCACTCCTATCCAATACCGTTATCTCCTATCTTGTCTAGTCGTGTACCCTTCTCTGATAGTCTCGAATATAGGTTCACTAGTATTCTTGCCAAAGCTTCCCTGCGAAAATATAAATTACGATACCTCGGGATACTCCCAGGTCAAATGCTACAGCGGTGATTCTGTGCGCTTGTAATATATATATATATATATATATATAACTACTAGTTAGCTCCGTGCGGCGGCGCCGCCCGCACGCCGGCGAGCAAAAAGAAACGGTCGTTACCCCCTCCCACCTCCCGAACCGTAAATAATGCGGTCTTTAATGTGAAGCAGTTACTGTCCATAAAACAGCACGAATACTCCTTGTCCAGCGCGTGCAGTAATTTAATGATAGATTTTACCCCGGCGGTCTCTATCAGGAAAGTGCATTACTGTTTCAAAAAATCTCGAGAATCGCGCCATTGATTTGCGTCTGGAAAAGGAATCCCGGATGTTTCATCGTCTAATCCGCTCCCATCCCCCACCGGCCGGTTTGCATCCGTCATACCACCCTCCGCATCGTCATTGCCGCACTGCCGATTCGCCATTGCCGCCGCCCCCATCCTCGATTCCTCGCACGGCCGTCCTGGCCGGCGTCGGCAGGCCCCTTCGCTAGATCCCGGCGGAGTCGCGCGGTAGCCATCCGCCTCTCTCGGTTCGTCGTCACCGTCGAGGCCGCACCCAACTGCGGCACGCGAAGCTCCGGACCGCGGCTTCCTTCGTCCGCGCGTCGCTATCCGGCGGAAATCGCCGTCGACGAAGCTGCGGCGTCTCGGTTCGCGGGGTGAGTTCAACAAGTGCTAGCCTTGCTCCTTTACGGTATGGACAGATCCTGCGATTCACCCCAATGTGCATCTAGATTGGTCCGTAATCTCGATGCGATTAGCTTACATGGGACACGGGCACCCAATATTCGATTTTACACACCCACACCTCCAAATCCCAGTCTATCCCGTGCACCTTTGATGCAAATTATTTTGATCGCCGTCATATACTCCTCCCAAGTTGGTTTTGTCCACCAACGTCCTGTTTATTTAATTCCTTCTTGCATTGAAGAAATAAAAAAAAATACGTAGATTACCTCCTACAACTCAATCTCAATTTACCTGTCGGGACCCTGTTCTAGTTTTTCAAGAGAATTACTTCCTAGATGAATGCCCAGGATATCTGTTCTATATTACTGAAGCACGTATGGCATATCCAAAATAATGGAAACATAACCATGCCTCTTCGCCGAAAATACTGAAAAATATCACTTGCAGATGTGCTAAATTACTATTCCATGTTTGGAGGACTAATTACCTCTCTGTCAAATGTACTCCTCTCAATGTATAATTAATCCTTTCCAATGGCTACAAAGAGCACTGGCTAATTAATTTTTGTTCAGTGTTTTACAAGAGAACATTACCCTTTTGTTGCAATATGTTTCCAGAATATTACATACATATGCCAAGTAATAAATCTGTCTATTGCAGATGAGTAACTATACTGCTGGACAAGGTTATCCGGATCAGGGTACTTCTGCGCCCGCACAGAATCGGAATGGCAACACATCTGCCACTGAATATCAACCAATCCAGTACGACGGTCTCCTAGAGTGGCAGCCATTCCAGTAAGCAATGTCGCAGCCATCACAGATAACGAAGATGACGTGAGTTTCCCATGGTCTCTTTTAATTTGTATCACACCATCCATGTATATACCATGAAACATCAACCACTTGGTTTCCTTTTCACAGGATTTTGAGCCGATTAAGCCACCCCGTAGGTATAAGATCGCTGGACATAAACGTAGTGCTGGTGCACCGGCTTCCCGCCAGCCACCGCCCAAGCGGTCGTTGCTGCACAGTATTGAAGAACAAGAGGTTAGTCCACTCATCGTCACCCCCATGGACCGAATTTAATAAGTCAACAGCGGTGCTTATTCCCATCAATACAAATGTGCAGGATGAAGAATCAAAACCTGGAAAGACCTGCTGTCGTTGCACACCGAAAGATGTCATTGAGGCGATCAAAGCTATGTCTGATGGTCAGAAGGATAGGGTAACTGCTCTTGGTTGGGGGGAGATACTGGACATCACAATTGACGCAGTGGCTAGCCGGGATCTCTATAAGTGGCTCCTCACAAAGATTGATGTGAAGTCAATGGTCCTCAATGTGCCTCCTCACACTGTACTGCCAATCAGCAAACATTCTGTTCACACCGTACTAGGTGTACCAACTGGCACAAGGCCACCACCTAAACATCCCTACAAAGCTGTGAACGACGACAGAGCACGCCTAGCCGAGGCGCTTGGTTTCCCAGGGAAAAAGATTACCATAGATCTCCTCAAGGGCAAACTTCGTGAACACAAAGTGGATCATGATCTGTCAATTAGGTGCTTCTTCCTTATTTTGTTCAACAGGCTGTTATTTTCCACCACACAAACAACTATATGTAACCAAGAAGTGGAGTACACGATGGACTGGGAGTACTTTGCAGATGTTGATTGGCAGCAGGTCATAATAGATGACATCCGTGATGCCGCTAATGGCTGGAATGCCCCGAAGACCAAATCTGCTAACCCATCTCTGAGTTCCTGCCCCCCTTTCCTAATTGTCAGCATCCTCCCTGCCCGTATTTACTACCTGACAACATGCGATTTCTTGTTACTCACATCTTTTTTAATTCTGCCAGATATACTACCTCGACAACCTGCTGCACAAGGACAACATCAACAACCGTCTACTGACACCGAGGGCTGCGTTGTTCACCAAGGAGAAGGTTTTAACTATTATGCACGCTGCTCGTGGGAAGGATGCTCAAGGAAAATACCATTACGGACGCCTGGTAGTAAATACTCATTTCGCCTCTCTTATACGACCAGCGTTACCCATATAATCTTCTTACCATCTACCGTTTCCTTCTGCAGCAAAAAAGCCAAACAGGGTCGGCATACGAGGCTGACCGCCCCATGTTGTCTGGCCCTAGCCCCTCATGTTCATCACCCCCCTTCTCCATGCCTGTGCTCAGCGACATACTCCAAGGGTACACTGGCAGGGTCGTTCTAGCAGCACATTTTGTAATACAATCTGTTTCGTTCTCTATGTCTATCTTTGATTTACGGCAACCCCCGTGTCTACAATGAATTAGTTCACGCATGATATGGCGCCGAATGATTCCGTTCCATGCCTGGCGTGATATACGGCAACCCCCGCATCTACAGCAGTTCACAAATGATATACGCACGCAATCCAATCGATGGCCCAATGTCATTTTTCCTGACCTCCTGTGCACGCATTTGCTCTGACAGAACCAAACGATGCGCTATCATATTACGGTTATCCGCTTCAAGATGCGTGTGATTTAAAATGCCACTGCCGCCGAAAGCTAGGTTTTCGTTGCAGCAATTTCTCACGCCGCACACGCAGGTGCGACTAAAATTCATATGCACGCAAACATCCACAACCGCTCAACAGCCGCATTACTTCTACGCTCCGTATTTTACTCCTGCGACCTCTCGTGGAGTAACCCTAATGGCTCACCGTATATCTGGGCATATGGCAGCGGCACCGCCGTGCACTACAGGCCGTTTATTCGCCAAATGGACGAACCCAAAAAACCGTCAACGGTACTCCGACCAATTACTTCTGGCATTAATGCAAACGGCAGTGTTTTGGGCGATTATCATTAAATATTCTACTTTTACTACCACACGTAAACGGCAGTATTTAGGCGACGAAAATACTCTACGGCGCTCCGGCGAGTGCTCCGCCGTGCGCGCTAAATAGTATTTAGCACGCTGGTGCTAAATAACCAGGTCCTATATATATATATACACAAACACTAAGCCATAAGGAAAACCACTGAAACACTCCTTACCCCAGTACCAGGATTCTCAATTCTGATATTGGATCGTAAGAAGTGCCAACAGCCGCGGAACTGGATGCGGCGGAGGGAGAACTCGATGAGGCGCACGGAGACGCCGCCACGCGGGATGGCGACGTCGAGGCTGCTAAGGTCAAGGGAGGCGGCGGTGGCGCTCACGAGGCAGGT
Source organism: Echinochloa phyllopogon (assembly GCA_033239725.1). NCBI lineage: Eukaryota > Viridiplantae > Streptophyta > Magnoliopsida > Poales > Poaceae > Echinochloa > Echinochloa phyllopogon. Next base: position 30,578,388 of record BTCW01000008.1, on the reverse strand, counting down.
GAGCTCGAAGGCGCCTCGCGTCTCAACTACGTCGTCGTCGTTGTGGTTGTTCTTGCCTGTCGACGTCGACAGGGAAGGCTGGAGCGCGCGGGGTGGTGGCTGGGGAGGAACACGGTGGAGGAGCCTCCGCCACCGGTGGAGGGGGAGGAGCGGATTTCACGGAGGTGGGGGAGGTAGTCGTAACCGTCGTCGGGGAGGCCCGGCTCCAGGATCTCGCGGAGGACGTGCTCGGGGAGGGCGTGTCCGCCGTTGTCTGCCAAGGAGGAGGAGGGCCAATCATCGTCTCAACAACGGTGGAGGACGAGGAGCCGTCGACGTCATCGGCGAAGCCGGGGACGAGATAGGGGTTGTCGTCGACGTCGACGAAGACACGGTCGGATCCGTCGGCGCTGCCGGGACGCGGGCAGAGGCGGAACGTGGCAAAGTTACGGGGCTTGCGGTTGCGCCCTCAGCCCATGGCGGCAACGACGACGACGGCGGTGGCGGAGGCCAGGCGACGCAGACGATGGCGCCAGAGTGGGGAGACCAAGGACGACGTGGCGACGGCCGCCGGGGTGGAGGATGGGGCGGTGCTCGCCGCCGCAGGGGAGAGGTCCACCGCGAGGCTGCAGTGCGGCCACGAGTTCCACCTAGGTGAGTGCCGAGATCTGGCCAGAGGAGGAAGAAATCAAATGTTAATGACATATGGGGCCCACTTGGAATGAGGGTACTTTTTCAAAAGCCACAGCAGCTCAACCAAACAGGTTTCCATCCATTCCAAAGCAGCTTTGATAAAGCAGCTTTTTTTAAAGCCACATCGCACAACAGCTTTTCTCAAAGCCACAGGCAAACCAAACACACCCTTAATCTGGACCGGGACTAATCCTATTGGACCTTTAGTCCGGATTGGTTACACTTTTAGTCCCCATTGGTGTTATCAATTAGGATTAAAGGGATTGCAGGACAGCTGGAAACTACAACCGGGATTAATACTAGTGGATGGTGTCAAATTACCCAAGACAAATGTAGTGGATGAAAAGACATCTGTCTACTTAGTGTCATGATCTGGACTCTGGACGACTATGTTTCCAGAATCGTCCACCGTTTCACAACAGATCACATCGGAAAGAAGTTTTCTATGAGGATATCACCGCCCAGTTCGCTAAAGCTTACAGGACAAATTACAATTAATGTAGGGCCTCTTTTTGACAAAGATGCAACAGCTGAAGAAGACGCCACTGTTCTTGAAGAGCTTTGGAGGTTTGGCTCCAGAATATGAAGAGAGTGACATAGTGTCTCTGAAGGCTATACAATTTGGAGAAAATAAAAAACCAGTAATGTGGGTAGTGTGGTACGTCACCTCCAGCAGATTAAGGCCGTCTTGGAAGACGCTCACGGCCAAGGGAGCAACACAATTTACTGGAACTGATCATACAGTTGTCCACATCAGAGGCTGAAGACAGTAGTAAACCTGATGCACAATGTTCAGAGGTGGAAAACTCATCCTAAGTGATACTCTGCAAGTTTGTATGCCATGTCCTACTGTGTACCTGTGTTACCAGATATCGAATGGACCGTAAATTGGTTCTCATGTTGTCGCAACCGTCATGTTCGCTTGGCTTATCGGCCACCAGCCAGCAGTATTTTTCTCTCAGTAAAAATCAGCACCATGCGCCAACCAGTCAGCGGTATTTTTCTCTCAGCAAAAACCAGCACCAGCCACAACCACCAACCAGCCGAACAGGCCAATCTGAAGAACTGGTTTTTTTTTGGCATGGTTTCCTTTCCTTTGTATGATGCCAATCTCAAGTTGCTTATACTGCCGGTACGTGATGAAATTAGGATCCTATACGTCAAGACAAAAGATGACATTTTTTTTAGAAAATGAAGCTTTATTGATCTTAGATAATTACATCAAGATGATACAATTATATAAGATCCAACCCGACCTCTGCATAACTAAGATGCACACAGCCCATAAAAATGAAACAAAAAAATGAGAGCACCATGACCAAAAGATCATGTCGCAGCAAGCTACCACAAGTACCTTCATCCGCATCACAAACCAAAGCAGCAAGCTACCACAAGTACCTTCATCCGCATCACAAACCAAAACAGCTCTTGGGCTATGACGTAGGCTCCCGAGACAACGGCTCCAATGAGGAAACGGCACACGCACGTGCCGACATTGCAGTGACCCAATCAATTAAGACCAGATCAAAAGTTCTCGCCTGAGGGAGTAATTCATCTTAATCCACAGTGCCTTCAACAAGGTCACTGTCAGGTACAACCAATTAAAGTCAGACCTAGGAATTTCTTCCCGGAACCGGTGAATTAGTAACAATTACCACAACGACATAGTCACACCGTGTTGCTTCCTCCTTCTTACCAAGCCAATGCTTTCATATAAACCAGACCTGACCCACTTCAAACGGCCACAAACTCCAAATCCGGCAGACCATCTGAAATCGCAACCTGAGATACCATGCTGCAAAGTAGCCACTGGGTACCCATGCATAATCCACCGGAATAAATTGCAGATGAAATCCGTCTTCAAGTAAGAGAATTCGAGAATGAAGCTAAACTGACTCATGTCTCCTGGTCTATATGAAAATAAAGGCGAAATTAAAGATGTCATCACCAGATGTAGTTGCAAAGCCCGAACCAGGGGCCCGTCCCCTACCCCGGGGCTGCCATCGCCGCCGCCGACTGCTTTGGGGATCGACCCCACGCAGCCGCCGGCCTTGGCACCCACACAGGCCGCCTGCAGGCGCGAGACACCCGTGCCTGGCCGCACGCAGGCCGGCCACCGCGTCTGGCCGCTGGCCGCAGGCTCCGCCCCCGCGCTTGGCCGTCAGGTACTCGTCGGCGACCACCGCTCGCTCGCCGTCGCAGATCCACCTGCGGTGGGGGTGGATCCGCCCTTGGGAGACGTGGATCCTGCCGCCGGCACTCCGGCGTCGCACCACCGCATCGCCATCCCCGAGACGCCGCCCTACTCGCGAGGTGCCGGACTTCCGGCCCCTTGCTCCGGCGACGGCAAGGGGGAGGAAGGGAGGGAGGAGGTCGGCTGGCGGTGGCGTGGAGTCGCCCCCGAGTCGCTTGCGGGGTGACGCGGGGGTCGATCCGGTTTTTTGGGAGACGCTCAGTCTTCCTAAGATGACATTGTTAATCTTTTCGGTCTTCCTAACGCCCGGACGTCCGACGTCCACCTAAAAATCGGACGGGTGACGTGGCACAACCTGGGCCAAGCATTTCTCCTCCAATGGTACTGTAGCAATTAAAACTCCCGCCGCAACATGGATACTATGTTGCATGCAACATCTAAATTTTTTTGCAACATTCAAGAATAGCGTACGCAACATTATAGAACAATACTTACAACATGACAAATCACCGGTTGCAACATCGGAAACACGTACAGAAACACACCGTCGCATATCATCCAGTTGCTACGAGGATTGAGTAGAACATCCCGCCGCAACATCAGAGCATGTTTCATGAAACATCCAATTCAGATGAAACATCTGTTAACACCAAAATTTAGCACCAGGAAGAGGCTGACGTGTGGGCCGGATTTGATGGAAGGATACCATTCGGCTAAGGGGCTTTCTCTGAAGTATTCGGCAATAACGCTCTGCGGTCGGGAACACGTCGTCATTCGGCAGAGGCATGGTTCCGCAGGTAAAAGCGGTAGCATTCGGGAAAGCGTGATGACGTGGAAAAACATAAGGAAAAGGCCGGTTCGAACAAGGAACGCAATATGGGCACGAAGATTCGTCATTTATTTTTAGAAACAAGTATTGTAGTCGTGTCCGACTAGGAGTTGTATCAAGACCTGGGTATAAATATAAACCCATGGCAATTGTAAAAGGAGATCATCCAATCAATCATACAACAAACCGGCCCCGTGCCAAAATCGAGTCCTTTAGTCGAGTCGTCGAGTTCTTCGAGAGGAGTCATCGATCCGTCGACCTCCGTAAGTACCGGCAACCTTGTATCATGCTTAGTATCATGCGGTGGATTTAAGCTTTGATGCAAGTAGTCTTGTTACCATGCTTAGTATCATCCGGTGGATTTAAGTTGTGGTCTCAAGAAGGTTCCTCTGTTAGGTCATGAGTCATGCGGTGGGCTAAGATCTAGTATGGACCAAGTTATCGGCTCTGTTAGATTTCGGCAAGATCTAACAGATTCATTAAGTTACCCCGTGTTGCTTCGTTTTTACTCTGTGCTTAATTCATGCAACACTCCTTTGCCCAATCTAGGTCGGTTAGAATCGGCTTTACTTCACGATGCGATGACTTATCCCTTCATAGCCGAGTCCGAAACCGATCTAGGTTGCTACGTGTCGCGGGTTCGAACTTGTTGGCATCGTGTAGATCTTGACAAAACCGGGTATCATGCGGTAGATGCAGGTTTTTGGGTCGTCTTAGAGCTAATCATCCGGTGGATTAGAATTCGATTCGATCTGATAGATTTATCTTTATCGATTAAGTTTGTTCCTTCGCCGCGGACCCCGATTCGGCTAAGCAGCCGTATTCGGCAGTGTTCTCACGAGTGAAACATGTTCGTGGGTTTGCAGTGAACAATGAATGCTTTTAGCCTTTCACGATTAGATTGTATCATGTAGTGGATTGATCTAATCTGATTGGTGGTGTGGCCTCAAACGAGTTGTATCATGCGGTGGATTAACTTGTTTGTTGCCATGCTTGACGGGTGCTGCTTTCGGCCTATGCATTCTTGTTTACTGCGGATTTATGGTCATATTTTCGCCCTTTTATTTATCTATTATGCTTTTTTTCTCGTTAATCGGCTATGAGTATGCGTTACAATGTTCATTCGGTTGAAAGCCGATTTTTCGTCATGCTTACGTCACGCATTCGGCAGTGCGCTCCCTGCGTGCCTTGCCGATTGCCGAATGAGGCTTTAACTGCCGACAGATAGCTTACATGCTTCTATTGATCTTACGTCATGCTGATGTTGTGCGTTCGGCAGTGTGATTCTTACATGCTTTTACCGATTGCCGAATGATATTCTGAGTAACGACAGATAGCTTGTCCGTAGCTATATGTCTCTCGAGATTGGCTTCAATGCCGCAAATATGGAACTGTCTGGTCTCACCCGGCACGTTCCAGGTTTTGATCTAAACGTTTTTGTCCCTTTGTTAGTTTTCAGGCAAACTGATTGGCACGCTTCCGGATTCAAAAGCCCGGGCCACGTGTGAAGCCAGCTAATTCGGCTTGCTGTGTGCTTGGCGTGAGGTGCGGATTTTGCGTCAACAACATCCAATCGGAATTCATACAAAACATCCAATAAAACTTCGTGCAACATCAAGACAAGGCTATTGCAACATCAAAAATATGCAACTGTAACATTGGAAAAAAAATATTGCAACCACTGCAACATCTATAGCACGGTGAAACATTGGAACACGGAGGTTGCAACATGAAAAATCAACAAATGAAACATCCAAAAATAATTATTGCAACATGCATAGAGTTATGCAACATGAAACAAAAATCAATCTGTTGCAACACCGGGCCTACATCCGGCGGAGGCGGAGCCCGTGGCCTCGTCGACGAGGCACTCGGAGCTGATCCGGGTGGAGGAGCAGGCCGGGGCGGCGACGTGAAGGAGCAGGCCGGGGCGGCGGCGTCGTCGTCGGCGACGGCGACGGCTCGTGGGGCGGCTGCCTCGGCGCACAGGACGGCGCGCAGAGGAGCCCGACGCTTGGAGGAGCGGTAGCGCCTACGCCCGCGGAAGAGCAGCCTGCGGCGGCGGCGGCGGCGCTCGCGGAGGAGCGCCCGACGGCGGTGCCGCGTCGGGTCGTGGGCGGCTGTGCGCGTGGAGGAGCCCAACGCTTGGAGGAGCGGACAGGGGCGGCGGCGGCACTCGTGGAGGAGTGCTCGGCGGCGGCAGCGACACCCGTGGAGGAGCGCCCCGGCGGCAGCAGCGGCGCATGCAGCGAGAAAAATGAAGCGGCGCGCGTGCGGGAGAAGAAGCAGTAGGATGAGATGAAAAAGGTACGGAGTAGGTGAGAATACGTGGAGGAGACAGGAGCACGTGGCCTCGACACCGTCCGGCGCGGACGCGCTGCGTCGGACGCGCTGCGTCAGACGCGCGGATTGAAGCATTACCGTAATCTTTTTGTACTCTTGTCCTGTAGCGTTCAGTGAATAGAGATTCCCGTTATTCGTCGGGCGCGTCGCGTTGCTGTGTGCCCAAACAATGATCATAGATGCAGTCATAAAGTAGTTGAACATAACAGTCTACAAGTAAATGAACATTTTATAAGCTACAGAAATACGAGAAAATTGTAATTTTGGTACTCGAAACGATGCGCTTCGCATTTTTGTCATTTCTAACATCGTCTCCGTAAAAATGGTTCTGAAAATGTTGTCCTCGTTTTTCATGCCATTAGGTATATTTCCCCTCTTTTCTAATCAACATACATGTATTTTCTACTTGAATGGACAGTTTTACCCATTTCGTTTCCGTAGGAACGAACGCATCGAACAACAAATCCCCCATTTACTTGACCTGATCGAATTGATACCTGATGAGCATGTGCTTTTCTCTGAACATACCTGATGACCAGCTGGCTGGTATGGCTGTAGCTGGCATGCTGCCTGCCATTCGGGAGAAGCTATTCGGGATGGAGTTTGATGATCTGGGCCAGTTGTCACACAGATTGGCCTTAATGAGTAACCAGGCATATGGTTTCAAGAAAGATGCCAGATTTGCTAAAAATAATGATGTAGCTGACATCTATAACCAATTCCTTGAAAGAGCAGATCAAGAAGATGAGTATGAAGATAGCGAAGAGATAGCTGCAGCAGAGATAGTCTGGAGTAAAGAACCAGTCATGGTGAATCAGAGATGGATTAAACAGAATAAGGGCACCTATGATTTTGATGTAACTAAGGCAAATAAATTATTTGATTATCTTGTAAAGGAAGGCCGAATCAAGCTACCAGAGGGGCATTCTATGCTTCGGCCTGATGGAGTGAAAGATAAGAGGTACTGTGGATTCCATGATAGAAATTCTCATTCCATCAATGAATGCAGGGTTTTTAGAGTGAGGATTCAGAAAGCTATCCAAGAAGGACATTTGAAATTCGACAATAAGATGAAGTTGGACAGTAACCCGTTTCCTCAGAACATGATTGGGTTCTCAATCAATATGGTGAATGTTGCCGAATCCGGAGACAAGGGAAAGATGAGAGTCCTGACGTCGAAAGAAGCGAAGCAGAATGGCTCAGTCGACCCTAATCGGCAAATCACGATCGAACAGATTCGGCAGGAAAAGTCTCGTTTCCCGAATAGCCGATTTGAAATTGGGAAATCTTATAAACCCAGAATCACATCGCGTATTCTCCTCAATAAGTGGCAGCGTCAGCAAGAAAAGGAGCACTACCAGAGACGTGAATACGAGGAGGAGAAAAGAAGGCGCGAAGAAGAAAGATTTGAGGAAGAACAAGAAGAATATGTCCGAGAACAAGAACGTGCACATTGGGATTGTGTTTTCTTCAGACACTGTTGGAACGAGGGTTTAAAGCTGCCTACGTGGGATAACTGTCCTGAGTGCAATAATGGATATGTCGAACATAGGCAAAATGTTGCCATTCGCCGATCCGTCCATGAAAGAATTGGAAAGGTACATCCTAGTGATGATCGGCGTCTAAAAATGTATAAGAATGATGATCAACCAATGAAAAGACATGCTGATTATAGATGGGTTGATCATGAAGAAGAAGATCGTGAGTATGTTTGGCAGAAAGGACAGTGGTGTCCACCTGGTTTGAGAAGGAGCCAGAAGAGAAGAGTCCAACGCCTGAGGAATCAAGAATTGAAGCAAGCAGGAACCAGGATGAAATCGATATGGCGTCCAAAAGACAGGCCTGACGAATCGGGTCATTCGGCTCCTACATGCATGGTATGTTTCTTGCCGAATGAATTCATGGCTCCAGCTAATCAAACTGTACAGGAAGAGATATTGTCAGAAGTGGATGAAGCCGAACAATGTGGGTTAATGGCACAATTGGTATTGAATAAGCAAGCTATTTTCGAGAAGCCAGTCCAGAATCGGCACATGAAGCCACTGTACTTAAGAGGATATGTCAACGGGAAGCCACTAACGAAGATGTTTGTTGATGGTGGAGCTGCTGTTAATGTGATGCCATACAATACATTCAGGAAACTTGGCATGAGCCCTGGAGATTTAACGCCAACAAGCATAGTGTTGAATGATTTTGCTGGAAATCCTTCGGACACCAAATGATGTGTACATGTAGATCTGATGATTGGGTCCAAGATTCTGCTTACAACTTTCTTTGTTATTGAAGGTAAAGGGGCATACAGCTTGCTACTTGGAAGGGATTGGATTCATGGGAATTGTTGTATTCCATCTACTATGCATCAACAGCTTATTCAGTGGATAGATGATGAAGTGGAAATTGTCCCAGCAGATGATTCGATTAGCGTGGCTAATGTGGAACCGGCCTTCTGGGAATATCAAGGCATAGATTGCTTCTCAGGTAAGGACTGGGGAGAAGGTCCTGTTGAACCAGTCAGCAGTGATCAACAGCCGATCAAAGCAGTCGGCTCTTTTAGCAATTTTTAATGGATAATCCAATCGATGGAACTGATGGGAAGCTAGGATATGGATTTGTGTCGGCTGATAAATTAGAAGAAGTAGACATTGGAGATGGTGACAAACCAAGGTCGATATTCATGAGTGCTAGCTTGAATTCGGTTTTCAGGGAAAAGTTGATTGAGTTGTTAAAAGAATACAAAGATTGCTTTGCTTGGGATTATTCGGAGATGCCTGGTTTAGATCGTTCCATTGTTGAGCATCGATTGCCGATCAAGCCTGGTTATAAACCTTACAAGCAACCACCCCGGAAAATCTACAAAGATGAAGTGTTGGCCGATGTGAAGAAGGAAGTAGAAAGATTAATAGCAGCAAATTTTATTCGGCCATGCAGATATGCAGAATGGATCTCTAATATTGTTCCTGTGTACAAGAAAAATGGGAAGATGAGAGTTTGCATAGACTTTAGAGATCTAAACAGAGCTACACCCATGGATGGATATCCAATGCCTATTGCTGACTCATTGGTTGATGCTGCTGCTGGATATAAAGTGATTAGTTTCATGGATGGTAATGCAGGGTACAATCAAATTTTTATGGCATTGGAAGATATAGCGAAAACAGCTTTCAGATGTCCAGGACATATAGGGTTGTTTCAGTGGGTTGTCATGACCTTTGGTTTGAAGAATGCTGGTGCAACTTATCAGAGAGCTATGAATTATATTTTTCATGAGTTGATCGGCAAGATTGTGGAGATATATATCGATGATATCGTGATTAAGTCATTGGATCATGAAGCACATTTGGCCGACATAAGGAAAACTCTAGAATGCACTAGGAAACATGGGCTCAAAATGAACCCAAATAAATGTGCTTTTGGAGTTTCGGCAGGAGAATTTCTGGGATTTCTGGTGCATGAAGGAGGAATAGGAGTTGGCAGGAAAAGTATGAGAGCCATTGATGAAGTTGTTCCTCCAACTAATCTTAAGGAATTACAGTCATTACTTGGTAAGATCAATTTTGTAAGAAGATTCATATCAAACTTATCACAGAAGGTGTTGCCTTTCTCTTCACTGCTGAAAGTCAAGAAAGATCAGAAGTTTGTATGGGGTGACGAACAACAAAAGGCTTTCGATGAGATCAAGGAATACATGAAAGAACCACCAGTATTGGTGCCTCCACAGCTAAACAAGCCTTTTAAGTTGTACGTGGCGGCCGATGCCCAAACTATTGGATCGGCCCTCATACAAGAATTCGAGGAAAAGGAAAGGGTAGTTGCATACCTTGGCCGAAAGTTGCTTGATCCCGAAACGAGGTATTCGGCTACTGAGAAGCTTTGTTTATGTGTTTACTACTCCTGTACAAAATTTTGGCACTACTTACTACATGCCGAATGCATTGTGTATTCAAAGTTTGATGTGATAAAACACATGTTGTCTATGCCAATTTTGAACGGAAGGATTGGCAAATGGATTTTAGCTTTGTCTGAATTTGAGTTAAGGTTTGAATCGGCAAAGGCTGTTAAAGGACAGATTATTGCTGATTTCATTACTGAGCATCGCGATTTATCAGTTAATTCGCTTGAAATTGCTCCTTGGGTATTATTCTTCTATGGCTCTTCATGTGACAAAGGTGGTGGAGTAGGTATTTTGTTAATTTCACCAAGAGGAGAGGTATTTGAATTTGCTATTCCTATTCAGCCTACTGTCACTAATAATCAAGCTGAGTATGAAGCGTTGCTCAGAGGGCTTCAATACTTGAGAGAAGCAAAGGCCATTGCAGTTGAAATTTTTGGAGATTCAGAATTAGTCATAAGGCGACTAAATGGCGAGTATGAGTGCAGAAATGATGTCTTGAGGAATTACTATGAGGAATGCAAGCAAATCTTAAAGGAATTTCAGTCAGTAATTCTGCAGCATATTCCTAGGAGAGACAATGAAGAGGCAAACAGATTAGCTCAAGGTGCTTCGGGTTATAAAGAGCTTCAAGAAGTTTTTGCTAATGATGTACATGCTTTCGGGAGTAATCTGGCAGAAGATGATTGGAGAAAAGAGATTGCCGATTATCTGGGGAATCCATCCCGAAAGGTTTCTAGAAAGCTCAGGTATAAAGCTTTAAAGTTTGTTCTTCTTGATGATAATTTATATTATAAATCCTTGGATGGGGTGCTGTTACATTGCTTAAGTCATGAAGAAGCAAAAAGGCTGATGAGTGAAGTACATGATGGGTTGTGTGGAGCACATCAATCGGCCTACCGAATGAAGTGGGTTATTAGAAGAGCTGGATATTACTGGCCGACAATGTTGGAAGATTGCTTTGAATATTATAAGGGATGTCAAGACGGTCCGAGATTTGGAAACATTCAGAGAGTTCCAGCATCGGCTTTGAATCCCATTATCAAGCCATGGCCATTCAGAGGATGGGGAATAGATTTGATTGGCCAAATAAATCCTCCATCTAGCAAGGGGCATAAGTTTGTGCTTTTGGCGACCGATTATTTTACCAAATGGGTTGAGGCAATTCCATTAAAGAAGGTGACATCAGAGAATATGGTTGAATTTGTTAAAGAACATATCATTTACAGATTTGGAATTCCTCAAACGATCACCACAGATCAGGGGACTCAGTTTACATCTTCAGAGTTCAGAAATTTTGCTGAAAGTATGGGCATCAAATTGTTGAATTCTTCTCCTTATTATGCCCAAGATAATGGTCAGGCAGAGGCTTCTAACAAGATTATGATTAAAATTATACAGAAGAAGATTGATCAGAAGCCGAGAAAGTGGCATTCGGTGCTCAATGAGGCTTTATGGGCTTACCGAATGGCTCCACATGGGGCTACACAGACGTCTCCTTATGAGTTGGTGTATGGGCATCATGCTATCTTACCATGGGAGATACAATTAGACTCAAGGAGAATAAAGTTGCAAAAGGATTTAAGTTCTAAAGATTATAAAGATTTAATGATGGACGAATTAGAAGATTTGCATATGATTCGTCTCAGGGCCTTGGAAAATGTTGAAAAAAATAAAATGCGAGTTGCTAAATATTACAAAAAGAAGGTGAAAGTCAAGCAATTTGCGGAAGGAGATTTGGTTTGGAAAGCGATATTGCCGATTGGGACTAAATACAGTGCATTCGGTAAGTGGTCTCCAAACTGGGAAGGCCCTTTCAGAGTGATCAGATGCGTGCCTGGAAATGCATATATCCTGAAAACTTTGCTAGGAGAGGAGTTTACTGCTGCCATTAATGGGAGATACTTGAAGAAATATTATCCTAGTGTTGAAATTGATCGTTGATTGAAGTATTCAATGTCAGAACAATTGAGACAGTCGGCATTCGGGAAGGAGCCGTCTTCAGAACAAATGTTGACAGAGAAGGAAAATGGCCAGTACTGAATGTATTGCCCTTAGCACAAAAATATATTGCATCAGGAGTTCATACAAGATCACAAAAGATAAGTTTTATTGCCGAATCCCTAGTACAAACTACTGGAAGAGCCTGTTCAAAACAGACTGGGGATGAATGGAATCGGCAATGGCAGCACCATGGCCGTCGAGACGATCAATGGAGGCGTCAATGTCATCGATGTCTTCTGGGTTGCTGTTGGCAAAACCAACCGGCATCCTGGAATAGTCAGTGCCGGTGTGTGTCGACATGGCAACGAGACCCACAGCGACGCCTAGGCGAACGCCATGGAGAGCCACCTCGTCGACGCGGCCTGCCACTGCGCCAAGGCGAGCCTCGGGTATGTCTCCTTGGGCGTTCACTTTGTTCGCCAGCTCATCCACCAGCGCCTTCAGCCGATTGAGCTCGTCATCGCGTTCTGCAAGATTACAAAATGGAGGTAGATCAGTAATGACTAAAGATGGGATTAGGATTGAATAAGTTATGGAAATTACCATCGATAACTTCGAGCAGTTGCTTGCGCTCGGCCTGCCATTCGAGGTCCGCAATCCCGGCTTGCTTGGAAATGACCTCCAGTTCGCGATGAGAGTCGTCGCGCTCCGCCTTGAATCGGCGAGCATCGCCGTCTGAGTAGCGGGAGTCGTCCGATGAGAGAGTCCGATTGGACGAACTCGAAGAACTGGACGCCGCAGGAGCAGCGACTGGAGCCGCAACTGGCGCGCCAGCGCCGGCAATCCATTGGATTACCCTGAAAGAACAAAGAGATTCGTCAAGAAAGAGAAAGGAAATCTCGAGAAGAACAAGCAGCCAATCACCTGCGGCGAACGCCGGCGCGGCTTCCTTCGGCCTCATCGGCGGCCGGGCGCCTCCTGTTGTTGTCGGCCATTGGAAGTTCCTCGGAGTTACTGTGGATGGGGAAAAGAATGACTTGGGCCGGCAAGAACTTGGAAGACGAAGGACTTGGTGAAAACTGTGGGCTACCTGGGTGTTTGTTTATAGAACCCGCAGAGGAAATCGTGGCCAAAGATCGTGGCGCGTATTCCGAAGAGTTCGGAAGGTGGAAAGGATTTTCCAGCCGATCGGTTCCCATGTCGTTTGGGATTCATGCCGAATCGGGTTCGGTTCTACTGAATTGGATTCGGCTGTGTTGTGTTAGGTCGTTTTTCGGGTCTAACGCTGTTACGACTAAGCTTTGCCGAATGTGTTGTTCACAATAAAGCGAGGAAGAAAGCAAAAATTGGTGAGACTACAAAGTTGGTAAGACATTCGGCTAGTTAAATATTTGATACAACTACACACCCAAGTACTTGGAGATTACATCTTTAGCATCAGATATCATTCTATTAATGGTCTCCAAAAGATTTTTGCCTGCTTCTTGGGTTTTTATCAGAGCAGAGAGCTTCGTTTTGAGCTGTTTATCTTCAGTTAGAATTGCCGATGCTTCCTTTCGTATCCTCTCTGTCAGATCAGGGAGTTCGGCTAACTTCTTCTCGTCAGCTTCGATTTCGGTTGACAAAGTCCTCAATTCGGCTTCTAGTTCAGCTTTTCTAGTCTTCTTCAGATCAAGTGCTGGCTGCAATCTAGCTGACAATTCTTTATTACTCTGAGCTTGAATATACAGATCTTTCAAGGATTGTTTAGCTATGGCTCTTCTTTGTTCTAAAGCTGGTTGTAAAGATTGGCTTTTCAGAACCTGTCTGACTGCAGCAAATTGTTGATCCAATTGAGAGATTGGTTCCAAAGAAGCTTGAATGTCAACAGGAAGGTTGTGTTCAATGGGCTCGAGCATATCTCTCAGAAGATCAGCATCCTTGACTTGATCCTGGATGTCTTTGTACAGAAAGGAGAAGATTTCCTTTAGTTTTGCCTGGGTTTCTTCTGATAAAGCCTGATTAGAAGAAATTTCCTCTACTTGTTCGGCAACAAGATCATCCAAAGGAAACGAGTAGCTGGGTGATGAAGTTATTTTCTCCTGGAAAGAGATATTGCCGAATTAATGATTATCCATTGAATAAAGAACTGGGAAGACTGGGTAATTATCTCTACCTCATTCCTGATCTCTTGGATGGAGAGAGAGGGCAGCTCAAGCTCAGGCAAAGATTCTTGTATGTCATGCTGAGGAGAGCTTAGAAGATCTTTTGATGGGGAAGAGGCTTCTGGCTGAGGAACATCAGGTGAAGCTGAAGCTGGTTCTTGATGAGAAGAAGAGCTCTCCAGGATTGGGTCCATTGAGATTTGCTCTGAAACTGAAAAAAGAATCAATGCCGATGGAGAGGAACTTTAAAGACAAAATAGTAAGAAATTTTACCAATCACTGAAGCGTCGGCAGGTTCTGTGCTAATGGCCAATTGTTGTGATTTGGCCTGAAATCATAGAGGAGTAGAAGATGAACGGAATGGAAATGACATTTTATTTGGCAGAGGAAGGATCTAACCTGAGCAATTCTTTTGCTACTTATTCTTTTCTTCTTTATAGCCGAAGGGGCAGTTAGAGAAGCAATCTTCCTCTTGGCAGAAGGTGGTGCAGTAAGAATTGGATCCAGACTGGCAGGCCTGGACATTATTTGAGCCAAAGAAGGAGAGAGATGCCCCAGAATAGATATTGGGCCAGCGATGTTATATACAATTACTCTAGCCAGAGGGGCAGGGACTGTGTCCTGCAGAATAACAGAATCAAAAGTCGATGAAAGAGGGTGTTATTGGAAAAACAGATGGATTATAAGCATGTTTACCTCTGAATTCGGCTGATAGTCAGGCATCAAATCAACGCAGAGAGGGTGAACTGGCACATTGAAGATATGATCATGGAGTTCTTGCCACCAAAGAATAAAAGAAGGATGAGCAAGTGCTGTTGGCACAAAAGGTTCGATCTGGTAGATGGCTGCACAACACTTGTAGTCAAAAATTCTTCTTGTTTCTGTGGAGTCTTTGATGATCTGCCTAAGCTTGAGGAATTCGTGGAGAAATAATCTTGGGGGCACTTGGCCACATCCTAGTTGCCTGGCTACTGTATTCGGCTGGTAATATTCATATGAACTTTGAACCAGCCTTCCTCCACAAAATTCGGCTGGTAAGATGCAAGGCCGAATGAAAGTGTTGAAAATTGCTGTGGACTCTGCATCTATGCATCCAGTCTCGAAGCTGAATTCACAAGGGAAAGTGAGATTGTCATTGTCCATGTATGGGAGCCAGAGGGGATTGGCAAAGCCTTTGAAGAAAAGTTCAAACAGTTCTCCAATGCTCTTATTGATAGCAATAGTGGAGGCTGCTTCCCCATAAGTTTGACAGCCTTTGGTGCTCTGGGCTTCTGTTTCCTGGTAATTGACCGAAGGGAAATGTCGGCTGTTGAGATCAATGGAGACAATTTGGTGCATGTACAATTGCAGCCACATCTGGACGAACCACCAGGGACCATTAACGCAGGAAATTTTCTTGTTGGTGTGCATCTGATAAATGGTCTGATGGAGCATGTGATAGACACTTCCCAGGAGATATTTCCCGAGAGGGATAAGTGTGCCTGCAGCCAGGTCTTCGGCCATTACTATGTGATTCAGAGTTGGCTCATTGGCTTTACCACAGAAAACAAATCTGCACAGCCACATATTCAGAAAGGCCCTATACTCAACGTCAGTCAGAGGACCATCATGCATATAAGTCTGGATGTATCTCTTATAGCCGACTCCAGTCTTCACCCCTGTCTGTTTGGAAGAACCTTTGTACCTATATGGGTGTGTAATCCCTGTGATGTTCAGGCCAGTTATCATGTAGACATCGGCCAGAGTTGGAGTCATTGGTCCGTGTCCAAAGAGAAAAGCATTCATGCCATTGGACCAGAAGTGACAAGCTGCAATCAGGAGATTCTCATTCTTGGGTGTTTCGGCTAGAGATAGCTCCAAGCAGTGAGAAATACGAAGACTGTCCCAATTCTGTGTCTGAGCACTTTTATCTTCAAGAATCCTTTTGTACCAGTTCCTCCAGCCAGCGATTGGGGGCAGAGGCCAGTTCTTGAATGCATCTTGCCATTCGTGAGGTCTCGTCAGAGAAGTTTTGAAAGGAATCCTCTGAGACTCGGCCGCAATAATTTCGGAGGGATCTGGATTCCCTGAGGGGCCGAGGAAGAAAGATGCGGATTGTTCTTCAGTGGGGGTCAAGATTTCGGTGGCCAGAGCCTATCAAAGGCACAAGAAGAGCAAATCGGAGATTCAAAAATGCAGCTCGAAAAGAGTAATGCCGAATGTGATTGAGGGAAACGAAACTTACTTGAAGAGTTTGATCCTGGTTCGCCATTTGAAGATTGGAGCTTGAGAGATTCGACGAACTAGGGTTTTGAGTTTGGAAACGCACTCTGAGGATTTGGAAGCGGAAAACGGATATCAAAGCGGATTCAGCCTGGAGATGTTGGAGATTCCTGGTCAATTCCGAGATAAAAGCATCTTTTATCCCGAAATTGAAGGGGCATGTGTTAACACCAAAATTTAGCACCAGGAAGAGGCTGACGTGTGGGCCGGATTTGATGGAAGGATACCATTCGGCTAAGGGGCTTTCTCTGAAGTATTCGGCAATAACGCTCTGCGGTCGGGAACACGTCGTCATTCGGCAGAGGCATGGTTCCGCAGGTAAAAGCGGTAGCATTCGGGAAAGCGTGATGACGTGGAAAAACATAAGGAAAAGGCCGGTTCGAACAAGGAACGCAATATGGGCACGAAGATTCGTCATTTATTTTTAGAAACAAGTATTGTAGTCGTGTCCGACTAGGAGTTGTATCAAGACCTGGGTATAAATATAAACCCATGGCAATTGTAAAAGGAGATCATCCAATCAATCATACAACAAACCGGCCCCGTGCCAAAATCGAGTCCTTTAGTCGAGTCGTCGAGTTCTTCGAGAGGAGTCATCGATCCGTCGACCTCCGTAAGTACCGGCAACCTTGTATCATGCTTAGTATCATGCGGTGGATTTAAGCTTTGATGCAAGTAGTCTTGTTACCATGCTTAGTATCATCCGGTGGATTTAAGTTGTGGTCTCAAGAAGGTTCCTCTGTTAGGTCATGAGCCATGCGGTGGGCTAAGATCTAGTATGGACCAAGTTATCGGCTCTGTTAGATTTCGGCAAGATCTAACAGATTCATTAAGTTACCCCGTGTTGCTTCGTTTTTACTCTGTGCTTAATTCATGCAACACTCCTTTGCCCAATCTAGGTCGGTTAGAATCGGCTTTACTTCACGATGCGATGACTTATCCCTTCATAGCCGAGTCCGAAACCGATCTAGGTTGCTACGTGTCGCGGGTTCGAACTTGTTGGCATCGTGTAGATCTTGACAGAACCGGGTATCATGCGGTAGATGCAGGTTTTTGGGTCGTCTTAGAGCTAATCATCCGGTGGATTAGAATTCGATTCGATCTGATAGATTTATCTTTATCGATTAAGTTTGTTCCTTCGCCGCGGACCCCGATTCGGCTAAGCAGCCGTATTCGGCAGTGTTCTCACGAGTGAAACGTGTTCGTGGGTTTGCAGTGAACAATGAATGCTTTTAGCCTTTCACGATTAGATTGTATCATGCAGTGGATTGATCTAATCTGATTGGTGGTGTGGCCTCAAACGAGTTGTATCATGCGGTGGATTAACTTGTTTGTTGCCATGCTTGACGGGTGCTGCTTTCGGCCTATGCATTCTTGTTTACTGCGGATTTATGGTCATGTTTTCGCCCTTTTATTTATCTATTATGCTTTTTTTTTCTCGTTAATCGGCTATGAGTATGCGTTACAATGTTCATTCGGTTGAAAGCCGATTTTTCGTCATGCTTACGTCACGCATTCGGCAGTGCGCTCCCTGCGTGCCTTGCCGATTGCCGAATGAGGCTTTAACTGCCGACAGATAGCTTACATGCTTCTATTGATCTTACGTCATGCTGATGTTGTGCGTTCGGCAGTGTGATTCTTACATGCTTTTACCGATTGCCGAATGATATTCTGAGTAACGACAGATAGCTTGTCCGTAGCTATATGTCTCTCGAGATTGGCTTCAATGCCGCAAATATGGAACTGTCTGGTCTCACCCGGCACGTTCCAGGTTTTGATCTAAACGTTTTTGTCCCTTTGTTAGTTTTCAGGCAAACTGATTGGCACGCTTCCGGATTCAAAAGCCCGGGCCACGTGTGAAGCCAGCTAATTCGGCTTGCTGTGTGCTTGGCGTGAGGTGCGGATTTTGCGTCAACAACATCCAATCGGAATTCATACAAAACATCCAATAAAACTTCGTGCAACATCAAGACAAGGCTATTGCAACATCAAAAATATGCAACTGTAACATTGGAAAAAAAATATTGCAACCACTGCAACATCTATAGCACGGTGAAACATTGGAACACGGAGGTTGCAACATGAAAAATCAACAAATGAAACATCCAAAAATAATTATTGCAACATGCATAGAGTTATGCAACATGAAACAAAAATCAATCTGTTGCAACACCGGGCCTACATCCGGCGGAGGCGGAGCCCGTGGCCTCGTCGACGAGGCACTCGGAGCTGATCCGGGTGGAGGAGCAGGCCGGGGCGGCGACGTGAAGGAGCAGGCCGGGGCGGCGGCGGCGTCGTCGGCGACGGCGGCGGCTCGTGGGGCGGCTGCCTCGGCGCACAGGACGGCGCGCAGAGGAGCCCGACGCT
Organism: Echinochloa phyllopogon; assembly: GCA_033239725.1. Lineage (NCBI taxonomy): Eukaryota > Viridiplantae > Streptophyta > Magnoliopsida > Poales > Poaceae > Echinochloa > Echinochloa phyllopogon. The sequence continues at coordinate 30,559,744 of BTCW01000008.1, read as the reverse complement.
TGGAGGAGCGGTAGCGCCTACGCCCGCGGAAGAGCAGCCTGCGGCGGCGGCGGCGGCGCTCGCGGAGGAGCGCCCGACGGCGGTGCCGCGTCGGGTCGTGGGCGGCTGTGCGCGTGGAGGAGCCCAACGTTTGGAGGAGCGGACAGGGGCGGCGGCGGCACTCGTGGAGGAGTGCTCGGCGGCGGCAGCGACACCCGTGGAGGAGCGCCCCGGCGGCAGCAGCGGCGCATGCAGCGAGAAAAATGAAGCGGCGCGCGTGCGGGAGAAGAAGCAGGAGGATGAGATGAAAAAGGTACGGAGTAGGTGAGAATACGTGGAGGAGACAGGAGCACGTGGCCTCGACACCGTCCGGCGCGGACGCGCTGCGTCGGACGCGCTGCGTCAGACGCGCGGATTGAAGCATTACCGTAATCTGTTTGTACTCTTGTCCTGTAGCGTTCAGTGAATAGAGATTCCCGTTATTCGTCGGGCGCGTCGCGTTGCTGTGTGCCCAAACAATGATCATAGATGCAGTCATAAAGTAGTTGAACATAACAGTCTACAAGTAAATGAACATTTTATAAGCTACAGAAATACGAGAAAATTATAATTTTGGTACTCGAAACGATGCGCTTCGCATTTTTGTCATTTCTAACATCGTCTTCGTAAAAATGGGTCTGAAAATGTTGTCCTCGTTTTTCATGCCATTAGGTATATTTCCCCTCTTTTCTAATCAACATACATGTATTTTCTACTTGAATGGACAGTTTTACCCATTTCGTTTCCGTAGGAACGAACGCATCGAACAACAAATCCCCCATTTACTTGACCTGATCGAATTGATCCATGTCCCGCACACGCTACATCCCATCCATATCTCCATCACCATCACATCACTGACTACCCGCTACATATCCGTCGCCTGCTTCTTGGCGGCGAGGTCCGCGGCTGCTGCGGCGGCGGCGGCCCTGGAAGCTGCCGCTGCTCTGGCCGCGGCCGCCCGCCCCCTGCCAGGTCGGCGCGGCCCCTGCCGCCGCAGCGCGAACCGTAGGCACCTGCTGTCCTTAACCACCTGCGCTCCGACTCGACGACGTCGCACTCCGGCGGTGCCGCCGGGTAGTGCAGCGTGTCGTAGGAGTAGGAGTAGACCGTTCTGCTCCCTGAACCTCCGCATGGCCTGCTGCTTCTCCACAGTCATCACGGCCACGTCCGACGCCCACAGGGCCTCCTCGGCGGCGGCGCACCCCGGCGGGCTGCTGCGGCCGGCCACCATCCGAATGGGGTCATCGGCACGGCAGCCGAGGAGGGCGAGGTCGGTGGGATGACGAAGATGGTGCCAAACCGGCCCACTGAATTTGCAGGCCCAATAAACAGCCCAGCACACTAACTTAGCAAGCCCAATAAGGGCAGCCCACCTCCCAAAATCACAAGTAAACCCTTCTCCTGTTTCCCTACCGATCGCCGGCGTCCACCATGTCGCACTCTTCCCCTTCCACGTTGTCTCCACAGCTTGGTCCTTTGAGCACCGGTCTCCAGCCGGACAGATCTTGGCGCCCTTCTCCAACCATGCCGACGGCGAACTCGTCTTCCGGCAATCAGCGGGCCGGGCATACACGGTACGCTTTGAACCGCCATGGGCGCCCCACTGCGTTGATCGTCTCTCACTCTTCCCGATGCAAAATCATTTTCCTAGAAATAAATGACATGAGTTCTCTGCAGTACTGATTGCTATTTTCGAGCATTATCCATGAGACATGATTTTGTGGATAGCAGAACTAGGAAGTAAATTAGAAACTGTGATAAAAGTACGATTACTGCAGTATGTAAGGTAATCACAAGTATAGGTTACATGAATCCTACTCCCTCAGTTATAAAACGTAGGTCTTTGACTTTTTTGACTCTAAGTTTGACCGCTTGTCTTATTCAAAATTTTATATAAATTATTATATTTTTTGTGGTGGCTCGTTTTATTAATAAAAAATCTTTAAAAATACCTTAAATTTGACTACTTTTTCACAAATTTTTTGAATAAGACAAGCGGTCAAACTGTGGGTATAACAAGCTAGGCTGGAATCCACTGCGCACTCAAACAAGTAGCTGCACGACTTCGGATGTTTTGGAAAGGTCTTCAAGGAGGGCAAGACGTAGGTCAGCATAAGAAAAGGTTTGGCATTTTGAAGAGGACTGGCGATTCTGATATATGTATGAAGCTTTGTCAGTGTTGATTTTTTTTCAGAGGGAAGAGCTGAACCATGTCAAACGAAATTACTATAATAAAATATAATCTACGCAGATGACACTTACAATAAACAGTCGAGGACAACACAGCGGTGGTCGTGAAGAAATCACATTTGGATTAAAAGGCATACGTATAGGAGATGATCCTGCAATACAATGCTGGTAAACATAGTCTCTCTGATGACATTCTTGATGGCCAAGATGATTTCCCACTGGATTTACATGTCAAGACTGCCGTTAAAATTGCAGAAACGTTGGAGGACCTCCATTCATCAGGACCTGGTATTGCCAGATATGGATGTATTGAACCAATCATTCATAATGCATCTTTCAATTTCGTGCCAAAGCTCCCATGTGCTTCAAATTTTTTTAGATAAAGAATAAATCCGGCCTACTATATATATCCACATGATGGATTATAGGGCCAATAATGTGCTTCAAATGCAAGTAGACTTATCAAGAAGAGCGAAATTACTGCCTTGACAGTGTAATTAGTTGCAGCCTCCCCAAAAGTGTGCTCTATGAGGCTGTGTTGAAGAACCTGAGAAAGATGTGCAAAACTTTGGAATTCTTCTCTTGTTACTCATTACTAGGAAGAATGTTTGTTTTGAGAAGCGCCATCATTTCTTGGTTATCCATTTTATCAGAGTGTATGAGATAACTAATAGTGTAAAGGCGATGTTAGATAAAAATTAAGGATATAACTGCTGAAGAAGAAATCGCAGTCCTTGAATATATCGGGTTGTTTGTCGGGGACGAACTCGAGGGATCAACAATGAAAGAAGTGGCAGAACACCTTCGAACCATTAGGAGATCTTGTCATCTTGGATGAAAGCCTGACTGTATTGATTGAATAATGGGATTACAGAGAGGATTACATATAAATAGGCTTAGTAAGCCAAGGGTCCATAGTGTGAACACTAAACTGAGATTAATAGCAGTACACAGGAAACCAGGCAGTCATGCACAGGGATCTAGGCCGGTGCATTCATAGAGAGGAGAATACTAACAGTCTAACATGCCCCCGCAGTCGAATCAGCTGGTGCCCAGACATTGAGACTGGAACGAAACTCCGCAAAGACTGAAGTGGGCAGCCCCTTGGTGAAAATGTCGGCGAACTGAGAAGTCGTCGGTACGTGAAGAACACGGACATCCCCGAGAGCAACGCGTTCCTGAACAAAGTGGAGATCAATCTCCACATGCTTAGTGCGTTGGTGCTGGACAGGGTTCTTGGACATGTAGATGGCGCTGACATTGTCACAATACACGAGGGTTGTTTTGCACAAGGGAGTGTGAAGCTCAGTGAGTAGCTGTTGTAACCAAGTGGCATCAGCAACTGCATTAGCGACAGCCCTATATTCAGCTTCGGCACTAGAACGAGAAACCGTGTTCTGGCGCTTGGAGGACCATGAGACAAGGCTGTCCCCAAGGAAGACGGCATAACCAGATGTGGACTTGCGGGTATCGGGGCAGCCGGCCCAATCAGCATCAGAATAAACGACCATGTCGTGCTGAGCAGAAGGTCAAAGAAGCAGCCCCATGTGTAACGTGCCACAGACATAACGCAGAACGCGTTTTAGAGCAACCAGATGAGGTTCCCTTGGGTCATGCATGTGGAGGCAAATTTGCTGAACTGCATAAGCGAGATCCGGCCGAGTGAAGGTGAGGTACTGAAGTGCCCCAGCAAGGCTGTGAAAGTCTGTTGGGTCAGTAACTGGTTCACCATCAGAGGGGAGCTTTGGGTTCAAGTCAACAGGAGTGGTGCAAGATTTGTAATCAGCCATTCCAGCTCGGTCGAGTATGTCAAGCATGTACTGCCACTGGGAAAGAAACAATCCAGAGGGCGTGTGCTGAACCTGCATCCCAAGAAAGTGATGCAGCTGTCCTAGGTCCTTCAGAGAGAATTCTTGCTGAAGTGCACATATGATCTTCTGAAGCAGACTGGAGGAGGAAGATGTGAGAACAATGTCATCAACATACAGTAAAAGGTAGACTGTATAAGTGCCGGAGTGGTAGATGAACAGAGAGGAGTCTGTTTTTGCCTCAATGAAACCAAGCTTCAGAAGAAAGGAGGCAAATCTGATGTACCACGCCCGTGGGGCTTGCTTGAGGCCGTAGAGAGACCGGTTGAGACGGCAAACAAAGTCTGGGCGAGCTGAATCCTCAAATCCGGCAGGTTGTGCACAGTACACAGTTTCAGACAAAGTACCTTGGAGGAAGGCGTTGTTGACATCCAGTTGATGGATTGGCCAAGAGCGCGAGAGAGCCAGGGACAGCACAGTCCGGACGGTGGCAGGCTTCACGACGGGACTGAAGGTTTCAGTGAAGTCGATGCCGGGGCGTTGGGTGAAGCCGCGGAGGACCCATCGAGCCTTGTAGCGCTCTAGAGAGCCATCAGCCTTGAACTTGTGTTTGAAGACCCACTTGCCTGTCCCCACATTGGTGCGAGGTGGGCGAGGAAGAAGCTCCCAGGTGCTGTTGGTGAGGAGGGCAGAGTACGCGGCCTCCATTGTCGCCCACAAATTGGGGTCGGCAAGCGCAGCCCGGTAGGTGCGAGGGACTGGAGACAGTGGAGCAGCCTGGAAGATAGCGGGCATGCAGATGCCACGCTTGCCTCGAGAACGCATGGCGTGCTCGTTCTCGACGGGCGGCACAGGGACCGCGCCAGCAGGCAAGGTCGGTGAAGACGGTGCAGAGCCTAACGGTGGGGCGGCTCCAGGAGACGGTGGAGCAGGAGGTAGCGAGGCCGCCGAGCCCGAGGTGGTCGAGGCGCCGCGGGGCACCGCATCGGGCGGCGCTGCAGAGGGAGCGCCGGGAGCCGCCGGGGCCAGAGCTGCTGCGGCGGAGCGCAAGCAGGGGCGCGGCGGGTGTAGACGATGCCGAAACGTGGGGAGGCAGAGCCGCCGAGGGTGGCGGCGCGGGGGACGCTGCCGCCACCGTAGGGATCTCCGCGGGCGACCGCCGAGAGCCGTCGGCGGGGGAGAAGACCCCCTGCGAGGCTGGTGGCGGCCCAGCTGGAGATGGCGTACCGCCAGGGGGCATGGGCGCGGCCCAGACTGCCCTGGAGGCCACTTGAGGCATCGGTGGTGGGCCAAAAGTTGAAGGCCCACGAGCTGGTGAGTGTCCTGCAGGAGAAAAAAATGTTGACGATGGAAAGGGCACCGTCACCGGGTGAGAGGGTTCCTCCAGAAAATCAAAAAATTCATTAGTTGGTGGGGAGGGATCTGTGGCAACGGGAAAGGTTGTTTCGTCAAAAATGACGTGGCGGGAGATGATGGTGCGGTTTGTGTGACGATCGAGGCAAACGTACCCCTTGTGATGAGGGGAATAGCCAAGAAAGACACATAGGGTGGAGCGAGGAGCAAGTTTGTGGGTGGCCGTGGCGGAAAGGTTAGGGTAACATTGACACCCGAAAACCCTTAGGTGCTCATAGGACGGTTGGACACCAAATAGAGCAAAGTGGGGAGTGGAGAAAGCAAGGGTTTTGGTGGGAAGAATGTTGAGGAGGTGTGTCGCCATGCCGAGGGCCGCGGCCCAAAATTTGGGTGGTACACTCGCGTGATAAAGGAGGGAGCGAACGACATTATTGGTTGTACGGATAATGCGTTCGGCCTTTCCATTTTGGGCGGAGGTGTATGGGCACGACATGCGAAAAAGAACACCATGAGATGCAAAAAACGAGCGAGCAGTAGCATTGTCGAATTCGCGACCATTATCGCTTTGAAGTCCCTGAATAGGAACACCAAATTGAGTATGAACGTAGGCGAAAAAATTCGATAATGTAGAAAAGGTGTCAGACTTGAGACGTAGGGGAAACGTCCATAAGTAATGCGAATAATCATCAAGAATGACAAGGCAGTACTTATAACTGGAGACACTTGTGGCAGGCGAGGTCCAAAGGTCACAATGTAAAAGTTGAAAAGCATGACTAGCACGGGAAGACGAGGTATGAAAGGGAAGGCGAACATGATGACCAAGTTGACAAGCATGACAAAGGCCATCAGTGGTGCCGGGTGTGCACTTGATGACGGCAGAATGAGCAAGCTTGGAGAGCGCCTCGTGACCGGGGTGGCTGAGTCGTTGATGCCAAAGCTATGAGGAGGTTGATGCAAGAAGAGCTGAAGCCGGGGGTAGTAGAGGGTGGAGGGAGCCTGTACTATGGCACCGCATGATCTCGCTCCGAGTAGGAAGATCCTTCACAGAACAACCAAAAGGATCAAATTCCACACTGCAGTTATTATCAATGGTAAACTGACGAACGGATATGAGATTCTTAATAATGTTAGGGGCAACAAGAACATTTTTAAGATGAAGATTATGTGGAAGATGAGTTGTGCCAGTAGAAGTGACAGGTACAAGGCTACCATCACCGACAATAATACTGGATGAAGAATGAATAGAGGGAGGTGCGGTGGAGGAGAGATTACCAGCATCAGAGGTAACATGATTGGTGGCACCGGTGTCAAAATACCAGTCATGTTGAGGAGGCTGCTGAAGTTGGAGAGTCTGGAACTGGGCCGCTAGGGCCTGTTGATCCCAGCCACTGTCGTAGACGCTGGCTGCAGGGGAGGGAGGGCTCATGGGCGCACTTGGGCCCGGGGCGCTCCACTGACCGGGCCAGTGGCCAGGCGGCCCAGTGAAGAAGGCGTGGGGCGCTTGGGCCGGCCCAGGCGTGGCGGGGCGAGCTGGGCCATGGGGCCCCGGCCACATGTTGATGGATCCCATCCAGGGATTTTGGTAGCTGGGCCAGGGGAGAGATGCGCCGGAGCCGTTCCCCTGCCCATGACCAGAGCCGCCATGGTGAGGACCGGAGCGGCCACCAGCGCCGCCGCCGGCGGGGGTGCTGCCGAAGTGGCTGCCTCCGCCGCCGCCGCCGTACCTGCGGCCGCCGCGCTTGCCGCACTTGGGAAAGCCGCCAGAAGGGGATCTAGAGGACCCCTGGTGCAGCTGAGACAGCGGCTTCGGGGGTGCGGCGGGCTGGCGCGGACCGTCCTTGGGTCCCCTGCCGCCGCCGGAGCTGGAGTAGAGGGCGGTGGCAGGAGCTGTCTTGGACATGGTTAGTTCCTCTATTTGGAGCTCAGCCCGTACCTTAAGAAAGCTAGGCAGAGGATCGGTGCGGCGAAGATGAAGCCCGATGGTGTCGAATCGTTCGTTGAGGCCGCGGATGATGTTGAGGACGAGGGTGCGGTCGGAGACAGGCTCGCCGAGGTCGCGGAGGTCTTGAGCCTTCCGCTTGTAGAGGCGACAGTAATCAGCGACGTTGAGGTCACCTTGGCAGAAGGTGCGGAAGTTGGCGTCGGCGTACAAGGCGCGCGTCGCTTGATTCCCGAGGAACTGCGACTCAATGGCGAGCCAGATGTCGCGGGCGGAGGTGGGATTGGCGGCGTCCGACAGGACGTGTTGCTCCAGCGAGTACTTTCCAAGGGTGAGAAGAAAGGATTCGCGCCACCGAGCATAGAAGGCCGACGTACCATCGAGGCGGAGCGGGATGAGCAGGCGTATGTTCTGGACGCCAACCGCCTGCGAGTGGAGGTTGAGGAGCGCCTTGGCCTCGTTCTGGGCGAGGGCGTCGTGGAGAGGGTCGTCGTCGACGGTGGCGAAGGAGGCGTCGTCGTCATCGTCGCGAGCAGACGGAGGAGGAAGATTGGCCGCGGCGCGCTCCTGGGCGGCGCAGTCGAGGGCGGCACGGAGACGAGCGTCGGCCGCGTCCCGTTCGGCCTGTGCCGCGGCAACGGCGCGTTCTGCCTCAGCCGCACGGGCGAGGGCAGCGTCGCGGGCGGCGCGGGCGTCAGGAGGCGTGATGGGCCGACCATCGGGATGGAGACCGGCGGCGGCGGTGGCAGCCGCGTCGGCGTCCATGAGCAGCGCCGGGGCGACGCGCTAGAGCGGCGCCGGGACGGCGCGCTGGAGCGGCGCCTGGAGGGCGCGCTAGGAGGGCGGCGCGCTTGAAGCAGCGCCTGATGCGGAAGAGAAGAGGTCCTAGAGAGAACCTAGGCGAATGATACCATGAAAGCCTGACTGTATTGATTGAATAATGGGATTACAGAGAGGATTACATATAAATAGGCTTAGTAAGCCAAAGGGTCCATAGTGTGAACACTAAACTGAGATTAATAGCAGTACACAGGAAACCAAGCAGTCATGCACAGGGCTCTAGGCCGGTGCATTCATAGAGAGGAGAATACTAACGGTCTAACATTGGAAGCAACACATGACCGAGGGAGCCGCGCTAGTAGGTGAGAAGGCTACTGAGCCTGATGTCCGGCCCCACAATCACCACACCGGCACACCCTTCGCCACCATCCCTGACATCTACCACCTATCTCTTCTCCACTCTGAAACCATCCGTGAGACCGTGACTACAATACTGACGATTAATTCCCTGTTCGTTGATGAATGAATTTTATGTACAGTTGTTAGGCCTATCGACCGGTTCCAGCGGTGTGGTACCTTGGTTGCCATTCTGGCAGTGGTTTGACAGGCATTTCTGTACAACACAATACTATAATAAGGTGACCCACTAACTAATGCTGTTCAGTTTGATCAATTCTCGTCATTGACACGCAAAGTCAACTGGTGCCAACTCCTGCAGTTGCAAGCTTGATGACAGAGATGGGTGTTAGACTTGGCTCTGGCTCTAGGATTCAAGATTCCTCAGAGCACGCCGGTTGTGGACAGAGCTTGATCGAGCCTTGAGGAGGCCGTGAAAACCTAACCTGCTCGTCGGCCGTCGGAACGACGGCTGGCGTGTTGACGGCAAGCTTTGCCGAGAAACCAAGGGGCATTCATCGGTGGAGTGTTAGGTATGTAGTTTCTCCATCTCTGTTTCAACGTTTGGAAATGGTAGAGCAGGTTTGGAACGTAAGGATTTGGGGAACATTTCTTGAGAACAGTGTTTTTTAGAAAAGAAACCAGCCTAACAAGCTTGTAGTTTCAATAACGTACATAACCAACATCGTCTGTGCCGTCATCATCCCCGCTCAAAAACACACTCGTCCCAATTTCTTTGAGGCAAAAATGCTAGAACCCCTGTTGTAAAATGTAAATATCTTGTTTCTGTTGTTGCTTGTAACCAAGTCTGCTTCTTCTTCGATTATTCATCATTAAAACCTTACCCCGGAAACTTGTTATATTACTGTTATCAAGATTGCAACAACCATTCAAATATGGATATGCTACAAGTCAACTAAGAACTTGAAGTTTCAACATAGGCATCCGATTCTCCTTGTGCACCTTCTTCATCCTCCGGCTACCACTCCCATATATGCTGCCATCTGCGGTGGCGTTCTCGCCGCTGGATTTGCCTCCTCCGATCCACTGACCGCCGCGCAGTTGCTTCCTTGCTCTCTGAGTCTCTGTTGCCATCACCACCCAACTGATCGTTCTCACCATCTGCGACCCACCTCATGAGTCATGACCCCGAAATCCCGAATGCTACTGAAATTAACATTATCCTGCATGCCTACTGCAACCAAACTGTAATTTGGATGGGCGTTTTGCCTAAAATTCCTGTAGGCAACCCCCTTTAAAATGTTCTCTACTAATGAACATTAAGTTTTTTAATAAAATTACCATGCTTTGCCAACGCATTTAATTAGCTATCTCCTGGCAGGTTCTAACTGGGATTTTGGATTATGGGATCTGCATTGTTGGCATAGATTGGAACATCCAGAAGCTTATGGCTAAGATCATATCCATGGATGATACGTGGCAGAATTTCTTTTACTGAATGCTTGAGACTTGATAGTCAAAATCGCCCTCAAATGAATAATGTGGCAAAACGTCTACGCGTACTTAAAAGAGATCTGAAGGGCAGACAAGAAAACACTTTTTCACGACCCATTTTGGCATCACACCGTTCATGGCACAAAAAAGAAAAGCAAGACAATGCACAGCTTAAGAAGAGTTTCAGCTTTTTCAAGAGAAATGCTAGTAATTCTAAGATTCTATCAGAATTCAGCAATGTGATAAGTTTCACAAAGGAGGAGGTAAAAGAAATCACAGAGAATTACTCATATCTACTCGGTGGAGGTATGTCAGCTCAGTTTTACAAAGGAACACTCGAGGACAACACAGTGGTGGTGGTGAGGAAATTTCTTCATACAGAATCGAACGACGAATTTATCAATGGGGGGATTGTCCTTTCTAAAATTGTTCATAAGAATATTATCAAGCTTTTTGGCTGTTGCTTGGAAGCCGAAACTCTGATTTTTATTTATGAGTACGCTGATAAAGGTAGTCTGCTGGACATATTGGGTAGCCAGGAAGATTTCCCGCTAGATATCCGTATGAGGATTGCAATTAAGATTGCAGAAGCATTACAGTATGTTCATTCATCAGCAACCGGTATCATTGGACATGGTAGTGTTGCAGCATCCACTATACTTCTAGATAATAACTTTAAGCCAAAGCTCACAGATTTTTCAGGGGCATGTAAGCTTATCAAGGATAGTGGAAATAATGCCAGTGAAAGTGTAATTAGCAACTACCTTCTTGAAAAGGTGCTCTACAATGACCCATCTCGTTTCAAGTCTGTGTTGATGAATCTGGAAAGCGATGTGTACAGATTTGGTGGTGTTCTATTGGCACTCATTAGTAGGGAAACCAGTATTAGGTCTGACGACCTTGTTGTCGAATTCACCAAAGCTTACCAGACTAATAACAGTGGGAAGGCAATGTTTGATACGGCTATCATAGCTGAACATGACATCACTGTTCTTGAAGAGATCGGGAGGTTAGCATTGAAGTGTACAATTTTGAATGCAGACGAGATGGTCATGAGACCAACAATGAAGGAAGTGGCTGAACAGCTTCGCATCATTAGGAGATCCTGGAAGGAGCGCACGGCTGATGAAGATTCACTAGTTGCTGAAACTAAGGCTACAATTATGATGCCAATGGAGCCAAGGCTACCGAACTTGATGCGCCACTTGTTTGGATATCGGCGAATCTCCACTAGTGATCCTATACGTACATGTTAGCTGTGATCAATGCAAACACCACAAGGATGTGTGTGATGTTGTACAGTAGCGCAAACAGATCTTGCATTGTAGTGGTATCTGATCCCATGCACGTTTCATAAATTTTTTATCTGGACCAGTATGTGCTCTGGGTCCATCAAAACTGTATATATGTCTGGTTTCTGTTATATGTAACACGTGTTATATGAACAACCATTATTATGCGTTCGCAAGGTAGACCTGAAGTAATTTACTCCATAGTTGGTCAACTCAATGATCGAATGGGGTTTTGGTGTATATATATGGAGTTATAAGGGTTTCCTCGCAAAAAAAAAGATGGAATTTATCAGGGGTGAATCCAGCATGATGGATCATTGCTGACATCTCTACTACATTATGGATCGTCTTATTCATAAAGATTAATTTGAATGGATCTACTAAAACTTAATTGTTATCATGTAACAGCACAAAACAGGGCTGGCTCTGCCCCTAGGAGATATGGACAGTGGATGTTTTTCATGCTGCAACGGTACTATCAACATTACCCTTTTATCCATATCTCCGTGAGGAGAAATGAGAAATCCCTTCAGGCCTTCACCTTGAGCTCACGCGACCCCTGTCCCTGTTGTCTTCCTAGATGAATCTGCAGAGTCACGGTCATGGATTTCATCCACAACAGCGACAGTTCTCCAGTGGCTCTCCAGCGGCCGCGGCCTATTGGCGTAGGTTCACACTAAAATAAGACAAGGATAAGCTGACCAATCAGCTAATTTAGTTTATATATAAAAAATTCGTACGATGAGAGCAAACCACCCGTAGAAAAATCGGCATACTTTTCAAAGTCAACTGGTCGGGTAGTCTGGTCCGCAGCTACTAGCTGGCATGCAGCGGGCCTTGATGAGAAGAGTAATGTAATGCCCTGTGCACGGGTTCAGAGGAGTCGTGGGAGCAGGGACGGTCAAGCCTGAGTTGTTGGGGAGGAGAAGGGCGCTGCTCGCCGCCGGCGGGACGACGGGGAGCTCTGTCAGGGCGGCGCTGGCGGCCGGCCGGGAGGTCTCGCCGTGATATCACCGGCGCGCCGCCCACCGGTGAGGTGCCCGGTACTGTGCTCTGTTCTCAATCATAGTTCATAGGTACGTTCCCTGCTCTGTTTCTGGCTCTTTCAGTTTCAGATACCATTTCTGCGACATGTTTCTGAGCTTGCCCCCAGCATCAATCTGGTGTAAAAATCATTTTGTATGGTTTTGGGTAACTAGAGAAGGGATTTTTTGAATTAGAAATTTATATGGGGAACTAGTAAAAGTTTCTACATAGCTATGCTCACTGATTGCCTACATCAAATCTATCCATTAGGTTGCTCCATTGGTAGGAACCAAAAGAAATTTTCTAGGAAGCATTCAATTGTCTCGACTGGTTCGACAAAACTTGTGTCTTATTAGGATTCCTTGTGAATCAACTGGAGATCCCTTTTGGACCGTGGGAATAGAAACAGCATACAAGATGAAGGAAACATAGGAGTTGGGATGACAAATGCCAGATTAACTCATCAATCGTTCAGTTGAGTTGTTTTAATGCTTCACATGGAAAATTAGGATACAGGATTCTGGAGAGAGGCATACTCGAAATCAAATTTCATTCCTGTTCCCTTAGAAATAATCAAAGTTTAGGTTGGGCACCATGCTAGGTGTCCTTAGCATTCCTGTTGACCCAATAGTTCAGGATTGGAAACTAAAACCAAATAAACTGGCCTCTGCACATGAAAGATGAAGTTGGATGAATTATTACACTTACTATGTCTTGGAAACAATGGCCTTCGCAAATCGCAATTTATTTTCTGTCGGGTTGTTAACTTTAATTTTTATTGCAGCACCTATATTGTTGGCATAGAGTGGAACGTTCAGAGAAAATAAGCTTATGACTACAGATCTCATCCATGGGTTCAACAGGTCCAAATGTTAAGATATTCACAGAAGAAGAGATTAAAATTATTACTAGTAACTTTAGCACTCTAATTGGAAGAGGTGGTTTCGGAGAAGTCTATAGAGGGGTCCTTGATGCTGATTATGATCTAGTTGCAGTGAAGAGATATATCCGTCAAGACTTACGGGAAGAGTTTATGGAAGAAGTGAACATTCATAGTATGATGAGCCACAAAAATGTGGTGAAGCTCATAGGCTACTGTATCGGCGAAAGTACTCTGATGTTGGTAACAGAGTATATCTCCAACGGAAACCTCGATGTCATACTCCATAGAAGTGACTTTCCTATCCCCTTGGATACAAGACTGGGTATTGCTATCGGGTGTGCAGAGGCATTGAGCTATATGCATTCGATGCATTTATCAAGTGACAACCTCATTTACCACGGTGATATTAAGCCTGCCAACATACTTTTAGATGACAATCTTACAACAAAAATATCGGATTTTGGATTGTCAAGGCTTCTTTTCAGTGGTGATACTCAGTTCACTACGAGCTTAAAAGGAAGTATGGGTTATATGGATCCTATATATTTTCATGAGGGGCGTCTTACCCCGAAAAGCGATGTCTATAGTTTTGGAATAGTCCTGTTCGAACTAATAACTCGGAAAAGGGTAAAACATGGTGACAGTAACCTAATTCGAACATTCAATAAAGCCAGTGCCAGAGGAAAAGAATTGAGGGAACTATTTGATGCGGCAATAGCAGATGAGAACAATATGAAGACTCTTAAAGAGATGAGGAAATTAGCAGCTGAATGCGTGACACTGGAAATCCGTGCACGTCCACAAATGAATGATGTGGCAAAACGCCTTCGGAATCTTAAGAAAGAACTGAAGGGCAGTCCACAATCCATCTTGGCAACACACTCTTCATGGCAAAATTCCCACAAGCAAGGCACAAGCATGCCTAGTTTTAAAAAGGGTCTGAGCTTTTTCAAGGGAAATTCTAGTAATTCTAAGATTATATCCGAACTCAGCAATGTAAGAATTTTCACAAAGGAGGAGATAAATGAAGTAACACAGAATTATTCATACCCACTCAGTGGAGATACGTCGGCTGAGGCTTATAAAGGAGTGCTTGAGGACAATACAGTGGTGATGGTGAATAAATATCTTCATGAGGATTCTAAAGAGGTTTTTATCAATGGTGGCATAACCCTGTCTCAAATTGTCCATAAGAACATTATCAAGCTGTTGGGTTGTTGCCTGGAAGATAAAACTCTTATTTTTGTATATGAGTACATTCCTAAAGGTAGTCTCTTTGACATTTTGGCTAGCGAGGAAGATTTGCCCCTAGACCTACGTATGAGGATCGCAATTAAGACTGCTGAAGCATTAGAGTACCTCCATTCATCAGCAACTGGTGTCATCGGACTAGGTGGGGTTGCAACATCAACTATACTTCTAGATGATAACTACATACCAAAGCTCACAGATTTTTCAAGAGCATGTAAGCTTTTCAAGAAAAGTGAAGCTATTGCTGGTGATAGTGTAATTAGTAGCAGCCTTCTCGAGAAAATTCTCTATAACGACCCATCTCGTTATGGTTCTGTGCTGCAAAATCTGGAAATTGATGTGTACAAATTTGGCGGTGTTCTCATGGCACTCATTTGTAGGGATAGGAATACTGATAATGATGACCTTATCATCAAATTCACCAAAGCTTATGAGACTAACAAAAGTGGGAAGGCAATGTTCGATCATAATATAACAGCCAAAGAAGATATCACTCTCCTTGAAGGGATTGGGAGGTTGGCTCTGCAGTGTACCATTCTGAAAGGAGATGAGATGTTTAAGAGACCAACAATGAAGGAAGTGGCAGCACACCTTCGAATGCTTCGGAGATCATGGAAGGAGGCCACCACCGAGGCAGATACGCAAGTAAATGAAACAGATGCTACATCTATTATGTCAGCAGAGACAAGGCTACCAAACGTGATGCGCCACTTGTTCGGGTATCGGCGGATATCCGCTAGCGATCCTATAAATACACGTTAATATGTGGGATCAATGTGAAGATCACTGGGATATATCTGAAATTGTACAGCTACTGCTGGTAGAGCATTCATTGTAGTGGTTTTTTTATTTCTGTGTTTTCTATCATGCAAGGTTTGTCTGATATTAATTGCACTTTCAGATGTCGAAGCTGTATATATGATAGATGTTTCCTATAACACATATGACGACTCGGACAATTAGGATTCGATCAGTAAGCTATATGTGATGATCTAATTGAAGTTTTCAAAGAAATGAAGGTAACCTGATGAATAATCTGAGTGATGGCAAAGACATGTTCTTTTCTTTGTGTTCGTATAAATGCACAGGCACATGGTAATGCATACTGAGGAGGATAAGTATATATACAATTAAAGAAGGGAAGTAGTTCATCACTTCATCTTAAAATAAACCTTAAAACCAATATGTGCCTAGGGGTGAAAGCTTGAAACTAGAATGACATGTGTGCTGAATTTGAGTAGTAAACATACTCTAAAGTATCGGCACTCTGCTGCTTCCAACTAGTCACATGACAAACGAGTTTGTGGCTGTTGACAAATTTTTATCCTTCATGGGAATCATTTTGCTAATAATTTGATTAGCATTGTAGTCATTTTGTGGAATAATAGAAAAAAGTACATTTTAAGCTCTTTCTTTCAACCGCAAGAATAGATTAATGTCTTCATTGTAGCCAATCTTTTTCAAACAATTCACTCCTAAATATTTGGAGAAAGCAGACAAAGTCAATGAGTAAAAATACCATTTTACCCCTCCGATAAGAAACCAAGACCCCTATGACAAGGGAGAGTATAATATGTACCGATCGTCGACTAAAAGGTCCTAAAAAACCAAACACCAATGACTAAAAGGGTATAAAATGAGGTACTAGTTCTAGTATCAAATTTGGTTCTAAAAGGGTCTAAAACTCCATCTTTCCACCCATCGCCCCTCATTAACTGCGCCACCCGCTCGCCCCCGGCGCTGCCTTCCCCATTCCTCTCTCGCCTCGCCTCTCTCTCACCGCCGGAGCATCTGTCGCGCCGCTCTCCGCCGACGCCGCACTCCGCCTCCGCGAGGAGATCGCCATGCGCCGCCGCCGCGAAGCTTGGGCGCTGCCGTGATTCACCGCATCGGCCGCCGCCGGACGCAGTGAACGCCTCCTCGACCAGCTCCTCGCCGAGCCACGTCCGTTTCACCGGTCGTTGTCGACAAATCGCTGCTGGAGCTCCTCGCCCGCGTGAAGGCGGCGTCACCGGACGCTTCCGCCGCCGCCGAGCTGATTCGCCGCGACCCTCACTCGCCGGGCGAAATCTTCACCACGGGGTGCTTCACGACGTCGAGCTGCACCTTGCCCCCAGCCCCTCGTCATAGTTCCGCTGCGGGCATCCTCTTCGGTCGCGCGCCCAAGGGGTAGCGGGTGAGGCCAGGGTGGAGGGTACAATGGTCTTTGAGTTCATTAATGTGACTTTAGTCCTTTTTAGTACTAAAAAACAAACTGTAGTACTAAATTTTAGCACCTCCATTTTAAGACTAAAGTTTTAGTTGCAAAGATCCAAACACCCCTGCATAAAAAAACTCAAAAGTTCCCTAGAATAGAAAAAACTAAACTCAAAAGTTCACCTATAAAAATAAAGACAGAGAAGAGAGATTCTCAAAGTCCAGCCCACTAACTTATGAAGCCCAATAAGCCCACAAACTTACCTGGCGAGCCCATTTCGAAATTCAAATACACACCTTCCCGTTGCCCGGAGAAACGAAAATTCCAAATCCTCCTCTTCCCCCGAACCGGCCGCGATTCCGCGAAGCATCCGCAGCCACCCACCGGCCCGCCGGAGCGCCGCCTCCTCCCATGGAGAAGATCTCCGTCGCCGTACGATTCCGGCCTCCCAACCCCACCTCGACTCCCGCCGGCACTTCCGCCACCTCCGGAGGCCGCGACCGCGAGTGGCGAATCGACGACACCCGCGTCTCCCTCCTCCGCCGCGGCGCCCCCGTCGCCGGCGCATCATTCACCTTCGGTACGGCACACTCCCTCCTCCCCTAAGTCTCCGTCCATCTCTGACTCCGCGTGCGCACGCGGCTGGATTGGTTGACTCGATTCCGCACGCAGACCACGTGTTCGACGGGGCGGCGACCAACGCGCGGGTCTACGGCGCGCTCGTCCGGCCCGTCATCCGCGCCGCCGTCGACGGGATGAACGGCACCGTCTTCGCCTACGGCCAGACCAGCAGCGGCAAGACCCACACCATGAGCGGCTCCGGCGCCGACCCCGGCGTCATCCCGCTCGCCGTGCATGACCTCTTCGACACTGCACGTCAGGTGACTGATCGATTGACTGATTGGTCTCCCGCAGCGTGACGCAGCGGACACTTATTTCGATCGGGTTGCTCTGATTATTTTTTGCTGCGATTGATTGGTTGTGTTTGGATTTTGGGGCAGGCCGTCAACCGCGAGTTCATTTTCAGAGCCTCCCACATGGAGATTTATAACGAGGACGTCAATGATCTCTTGACGCTCGGGAGACAGAAGCTGCCGATCCGTGATAACTCAGAGGTAAATGCCAGGAATGCTTCCGAATTTCGTCCTCATTCAGTACTGCATTTGTATCCAATTTCCCTTCCTGGTTATAGGGTGAAGCATGTGTTGGAGGTCTGCGGGAGGACATTGTGGAAAGCGCCGAGCAAACACTTCAGCTTCTCAAGCTTGGAGAAGGCACCATTTCTGCGCATGCAATTTTTCTTTTTTGCTAATTTAGATTATTGTTTACCAACAGTAGACAATAATTATACCTCTGTTTTTTTTGGCCCAGCAAATAGACATTTTGGGGAGACCAACATGAATATGCGAAGCAGTCGGTCCCATACCATTTTCAGGTATTTGTTGTAAAAGAAAATGGTGTGTCAATAAAGATAACAAAGTTGTTCTATATTTAGAATTTGGTGGATTTAGCTGGGTCAGAAAGAACCTCCAAGACAGGAGCAAAAGGAGTGCGTTTAGAGGAGGGGATACATATTAACAAGAGCTTGATATATCTTGGGATCGTCATCAATAAGTTGAGTGAGACTCGAAAACAAAGGTATGTATATACCAAAGTATTGCATGGATTTCTTTCTGATGCATCCCCTCAAATCTATATGCTTATACAATCGGTGGTAAATCAATCTTTATTTATATCTTAATACTTTTTATCATTTTAATGCCTTCTAATGCACAATCCTGTTGAAACATATTCCTATATTCACTCAACAAAGTGAATAGCTTAATCTTTTGTGTCATTGATTGGTGCATAAATCACCATACATCTGTTCTCTAAAAATACATCAGGAATAAGTTAGTCTAACTTTCTTTCTATTTTTTTGAAATCTTGAATGATGCCAGTTTCTTTAGTTTAAAAACGTAACTCATTTTCCAACCTCGCCCATGAAGTATGATATCTTTTGTAGTGCTTCCAATAGCAGAGGGCACAAGCATTCTCCTGACCTTTTGCACTGCTCTATTGCTATTGAACTAGTTCTTCTTTTAAGATGACTTATTATTTTCTTGTTGTTCTTTGAGCTGTTTCACCATTGCAAAGTTTTGAATCATAGCGTTTCTGATGATTGAAAAATGTTTACTAACTAATCAAAGAAAAAAACTTGTTACTTTTCTGCTCTACAGCCTACTTACAAAATGATATGGAAGTATATAAGATCCATAATTCTATAGTTTTGGGCACTTATATAACTAATTATGTTCATGCAGAGGACACATTCCCTATCGCAACAGCAAGTTGACCCGCATTCTGGAACCTGCACTTGGAGGCAACGCAAAGACATCAATCATCTGCACAACTGCTCCTGAAGAGGTCTGTCTACATACTTTTTATGTTTTGTGTATCTAGGTAAAAGTTAATATGTTATAGTACCAGACTTTCATGTACTTACTAGCATTTCTTCATTTTGCATCATCTTGAAAATGAACTTACAGATTCATATTGATGAAACAAAAGGAACTCTTGCATTTGCAACCAGGGCAAAGTGTGTCAGCAAGTGTGCTCAAGTTAATGAGGTATGTTTCAAAATGTGTCAGCAACTTATAGATACTTATGTAATATGTAAATTTATTTCTACTTCAGTTTTGATAGAGAAAGTATGGTATCTGTTCTTTGTCACTAATTATTTTTTATCCATTATTTTTTAACAATTTTGTATTGTTTAGACCTATTTATTAAAAAATGTTTTGTTTTGGTTTATAAGGAGATAGAACTTAATACTGGTTGCTTAATGACAGATTCTTACAGATGCTGCTGTTGTTAAGAGACAAAAACTGGCAATAAAAGAACTTCGTAAAAGGCTGCAGGTCATGCATTTTTTATGCTGTTTCTCACAAGATTGTATATCATAATTATACTTAAGGTATCACTCTTGAATTTCAGGGTTCCAATTCTGAAGCCCCGGAGCAGGTTTTACTGAAGCAACGCGATGACCTGCGCAGGGTGAGTAAAGACTACAGTTACAATAGATTATGTACTTTTGGGAAAAAATATATAATCTTGAGCATCTACTTTTGTGGGGTGTACCACATATATGTTTTTCCAATTTATTGTTTGTATTTTTTCCTTGTAGTGTGAACTTGAGCGTGATCAACTGACAATGGAACTCGAGTTAGAAAGAAAATTACGGGAGGAGGAAAGAAAATTACGAGAGGCTCTTGAGCACCGCTTGACTGGAGAAAAGCAAATGCTAGAGGACCTCAGCAAGACGAGCACATCCTCTGACCAGTTTAACAGTTCTATCCAGATACGTCCGAAAGAGAAGCAGCACAGCAATGAATTTGTCATTTTGATTGAAAATACAATCGTAAATGTGTACATAAATCGAAGCTAGTAGTTCAAAAATCTCTGTCCGAATGCAGCTTCTTCCATGCAAACTCAGTGGTCCAATGTACTGTACCGTTTAAAATCTGGGAAACCTTGCAAGAGTTACTACTGTGTTGTGTTCTCGTGTTGTCCTGCCCGCAGGCTGCTGCGCCGTCGGAGGAGCCACATGCTGATGCGAGGTGCCTGAGGCTGGAGCAGGAATGCAGCTGCCACCGGCGGGCGCTGGAGACGGAAGTGGAGCGGCTGAGGATGGAGAACTCGTCCCTACTGCAGTGGCGCCTGGCGCCGGCGTTTTGGATGGATCGTAAGATGTGGCTCACCTGCGTACGTGTGCTGTGTTGACTGATGCGATGCCGATGCGATCGTATAACTAAAGACACGTGTACAGTAATTGTATATATGTAGTTCACTCGATCTTCTCCAGTCCGGTGAACTCGTGCCGTCCGACGGATGGACGTGCTGGACGCGCTTGCTCCTGCTGCTTTCTGTCAGCACCCATTGTTTTGTTTTACAGCACCAGGTGCAAAGTATGAGTACACAAAGTCAAGGACAAAAAAAATTATTTCACCTCTTTGTGCTACGAACTAGGACATGAGAAACCAAGAGGGGTAATTGATTCTTATACACATGTGCCGCGTGTTGAAGAGATTAAAAATCTAGCACCCTTCCCTCATGCTAAGTTGATTTCCAGCTCCCCTAATTAAGTTAACCTCGCAAAAAAAAACGAAACTCTCTCCCACTCCTATAGACAAAAGAAGAGATTCTCAAAAATGAGCCCACTAACTGCTGAAGCCCAATAAGCCCAATAAGCCCACAAACTTACCTGGCGGGTTCCCATTTCAAAATTCAAACCCGCCGCCGCCCGTTGCCGTCACACCCGAAAATTTCAAATCCTCCTCCTTCACCAAAGCAGCTGCGAAGCATCCGCCGCCCGCCCGTCCCGTCGCGCCGACGGGACGCCGTCGCCGCCGCCTCCCATGGAGAAGATATCCGTCGCCGTCCGGTTCCGGCCGCCCAACCCCACCGGCACTTTCGCTTCCAGCGGCGGCGGCGGCGACCGCGAGTGGCGAATCGACGACGCTCGCGTCTCCCTCCTCCACCGCGGTGCCCCCGTCCCCGCCGCGTCGTTCGCCTTCTGTACGGCGTACGCCCCTCCTCCACGAATCCCCCTCCGTCCCAGCGTCCCTTTCGGCTTGTCGGTGTTGATTTGGTTCCGGGCGCAGACCACGTGTTCGACGGCGCGGCGACCAACGCGCGGGTCTACGGCGCGCTCGTCCGGTCCGTCATCCGCGCCGCCGTCGACGGGTTCAACGGCACCGTCTTCGCCTACGGCCAGACCAGCAGCGGCAAGACCCACACCATGAGCGGCTCCGACGCCGACCCCGGCATCATCCCGCTAGCCGTCCGCGACCTCTTCGACACCGCGTGCCAGGTGACTGACCGGTCGATTGACTGATCTCCCCCCTCGCGACGCGACAGATGCCTTCGTTACACACCACACATCGTTGCTAGCTCTGATTATTTTGCTAGGACTGATTGATTGGGTTTCGATTTCGGGGCAGGCTGTCGACCGCGAGTTCATTTTCAGGGTCTCCTACATGGAGATCTATAACGAGGACATCAACGATCTCTTGACGCCTGGGAACCAGAAGCTGCCGATCCGTGAAAATTCGGAGGTAAATGCAAAGATTGCGTCCGGTTTTTTCCTCATTTAGTACACCATTTGTATCCATCTTTTTTTCTGGTCACAGCGTGAAGCATGTGTTGGAGGTCTGCGTGAAGACGTTGTGGAAAGCGCTGAGCAAACACTTGAGCTCCTCAAGCTTGGAGATGGTACCGTTTATGAACATGCTATGTTTTTTTTTGTAATGTTTTATTGTTTATCCACAGTAGAGAATGATTACTGCTCTCTTTTCCCCCCAGCAAATAGGCATTTTGGGGAGACTAACATGAATGTGCGAAGCAGTCGGTCACATACTATTTTCCGGATGGTACAAAATTCTTGATTCTTTAAAAGCTCTTTCATGACCATTCTGCACAGTCGAATCAAAGAAATTATAAAAATCGTTTGTTGTTATTTTGATCCCCAGGTCATTGAAAGCAGGGCTATGAACCAGATGGACTCTGAGCATGCGATCCGAGTGTCTGTCCTGGTTTGTGCTGCTGACCCTTATGTTTCTTGTTGTTGAAAAAAAGCAAATGATGTGCCATTAAACATAAATATGTTGTTCTACATTTAGAATTTGGTGGATTTGGCTGGGTCTGAAAGAAACTCCAAGACAGGAGCAGAGGGAGTGCGTTTAGAGGAGGGCCAACACATTAACAAGAGCTTGATGCATCTTGGGATCGTCATCAACAAGTTGAGTGAGAACGGAAAACAAATGTATGTATACTAGATTATCATATTAATTTCTTTCTAATGCAACTAGGTTGTGCTAAACCTGATGGGAAATCAAATATGACCACCTTTATTGATAACTTTCGTTGTTGACCTTATTACTGCCTTCTAATGCCCATTGTGCCAGAACAAGTCAATACCTTAAATCATTTGTGTCATTGATTAGTGCATAAAATTCCACAAGTCCATTATAAAAGGATACATCAGCAAGAAGTTATTCCTCCTTTCTTTCTAATTTTTCAAGAGCTTCAATGATGACAATCTTTTGTGCTGAAAACAAACACCTTTTCCAAGGGAATAAACAATCTCCTGGCATTTTGCACTGCTTATTTTTAGATGGCCCAATATTTTCTTGTTGTTCTTTGAGCTGTTTCACCATTGAAGAGATTCTCATAATTGAAAATGTTTACTACCTAATGAAAAAAAGGAAACTTGTTTTTTTTTCTGCTCTACAGCCTATTTACAGAATGATATGTGGGTACGTAAGATCCATGATTGCATAGTTTTGGGCACTTATATAGCTAGTTATATTCATGCAGAGGACATATTCCCTATCGCAACAGCAAGTTGACCCGCATTCTGGAACCTGCACTTGGAGGCAATGCAAAGACATCAATCATCTGCACAGCTGCTCCTGAAGATGTCTGTGTACTTTTAATATTTTCTGCATAAAAGAAAATTTAAATTTGTTGTAGTACCAGACTTTCTTATACTTGTATTTCTTCGTTCTGCGTTATCTTGAAAAATAAACTTACAGATTCACATTGATGAATCAAAAGGAACTCTCCAGTTTGCAAGTAGAGCAAAATGTGTCAGCAAATGTGCTCAAGTTAACGAGGTATGTTTTGATGCTTGTAGATATTTAAGCTCATTTATATTTAGTTTTGATAGAAGAAGTATGGTATTGTTATTTGTTACAAAGTATGTTTAATCTATTACTTTATTTTGTTATCTTTTGCTAAGCATGAAAAATTCAGTACAAATCATTTACATGTATTACCAAAACGGTTTGTTGCTTATTTGAATTTGTTAGAATGAATTATAAGGAGCTATTAACTAATACTGCTTGCTCAATGTCAGATTCTTACAGATGCTGCTCTTGTTAAGAGGCAAAAATTAGAAATAAAAGAACTTCGTAAAAGGCTGCAGGTTATCCCCTGTTTATTCTGTTGCTTTCCATAAGATTGGATATCATAATTCTATTTAAAGTATCTCTTTTGAATTTCAGGGTTCTGATTCTGAAGCCATGAAGCAGGTTGTACTGAAGCAATGTGATGACCTACGCAGGGTGTGTAAATGCTACAGCTACTATAGAACATGTGTCTTTTGAAAAAAAAAGATAATCTTGAGTATCCTTTTCTTGTTGGGGTGTGGCATATATCTGTTTCTTTAACTTCTTATCTGTATTTTATTCTTGTAGCTTAAACTTGAGTGTGATCGACTGGCGATGGAACTCGAGGAAGAGAGGAAATTGCGGGAGGAGGAAACAAAACTGCGGGAGGCTCTTGAGCACCGCTTGACTGGAGAAAAGGAAATCCTAGAAGACCAGAACAAGACAAGCACATCCTCTGACCAGTTTACCAATTCTATCCAGGTACGTCTGACAGAGAAGCAGCATGGCAATGAATTTGTCATTTTGATTGAAAATACAGCTTATGCCAGTGCTCGACAGTTTCCACTTCCCTGTTTTTTCATGGATTTTGTCCATTGGAAGTGATTAAAAGAATGTGCACGTATGCTTGTGTTGAAGCTAATTCACAAAGGCTCTATCCAAATGTAACTTCTTATAACCCATGCCGCTCAATCACCAGTGATACCATTCTGAATTTTGTTAAACCATCAGGAATGTAGCCATAATTTTCCTAAACCGTGCCACTTGTTAGTTGTTACGATCGCAAGTGAATTAAAATACTCTGTTGTGGCAACCAGTACTAGAACCGGATTCCACACTGTGCTCCATTACCCGATATAATCTGAGCATTGTTAGCAGGAAAGAACTAGGAAATTTTTCACCTTTTTCCTCTGAAATAGTACAATCCATTACCCTCAAAGAACGAAGAAAATGAGGACAGGGTAGGATGGTTTTGTAGCAAAGCACATTGCATTTATTCACCCCTCTATTTGCAGGTCGAATTTGCTCCTAATAATCAGGGTAATCATCTGCTGACATTCTATAATCTCTGTTTTCTTCTTGTGCTCTGCTTGCAGCAACCTACTGACGGGAGGTGCCAGAGGCTGGAGCAGGACTGCACCTCCGACCGGCAGGCTTTTGAGACGGAACTGTCCCTGCTGAAGGAGCAGAACTCTCAACTGCTGCAGGAGCTCACGAGGTCCAAGGAGGACACCGACCGCGCCGTAGCCGAGAAGCAGGAGCTGCTCAGGGAGCTCGGCGCGAGGTGCCCGAGGCCCGGGCAGGACTGCCGCGCCGACCGGGAGGCGGCGGAGGAGGAGAACAACCTGCTGAAGGAGGAGAATGGACGCAATGGTATGTATGACACCAAGCTGGCTGGCGTAAGCGTTTTGGATATGGGTCAAAATGTAGCTGACCCGGTGTGGCCAGCTGTTTTGACGTACTGATGCCATGCACGTTACGACATACTGATGTCATGCCTAGCTACTCCTTCCGTCCAAAAATATAAGATCCTGAAGCATTCAAACTTAAGAAACAACAGTGAGAAGAAATGACCTCTATATCCCTCATTTAACACTACTCACTGACTCTCCACCCACCCATCAACCCCATTTATTTTTGTCCTATTTTCTAGGACCTTGTATTTTGGTATAAAATTTAGACCTAGTATTATCCTAGTTCGGTTGGTAGTTGGAGATTTGGCTCTGAATGTGATCAGTGCCTATGCCCCTCAGGTAGGTCTTAGTGAGAGCACCAAGATACAGTTTTGGGAGGATTTGGATAGCATGGTTAGTATCGTGCCTATCAGTGAGAAACTCTTCATAGGAGGAGATCTCAACGGCCATGTAGGTGCGTCTAATGTAGGTTTCGAGCGAGTGCACGGGGGGTTCAGGTATGGAAATAGGAATCAAGAGGGGGAGGATGTTTTGAGCTTCGCGTTGACCTACGACTTGTTGTTAGCAAATACCCTCTTTAGGAAGAGGGAATCTCATCTGGTGACCTTTCAGAGTGGACAACACTCGAGCCAGATTGACTTTATCCTTGCAAGGCGGGAGGATAGACGTGCGTGCTTAGATTGTAAGGTGATACCTGGGGAGTGTGTTGTCCCTCAACACAAGTTGATGGTGGCGGACTTCAGATTTCGGGTACGTGTCCAGCGGGACAAATGTGCCAAGATAGCGAGAACGAAGTGGTTGAAGCTTAGAGGGGAAGCAGCGCAAACTTTTAAGGACATGATGTTAAGCGAGGGGCCTTGGGAGGACGAAGAAGATGCAGACGACATGTGGCTAAAGATGGCAACATGTGTTCGGAAGGTGGCTTCAGAAGTGTTTGGCGTGAGTAGGGGAGGAAAACAAGAAGCGAAAGACACTTGGTGGTGGAATGACGAGGTGCAAAGGGCTATTAAGGAGAAAAAGGAATGTTTCAAGCGCCTTCACCTTGATCGGAGTGCAGCCAATATCGAGGGCTATAAATTAGCAAAGAGGGCTGCAAAGAGAGCTGTGAGTGTAGCAAATGGTCGTGCATATGATAACCTTTATTAGCGGCTAAGCACGAAGGAAGGGGAGAAGGATATTTATAGGATGGCGAGGATCCGCGAGAGGAAGACAAGGGACATCAACCAAATCAAATGCATCAAGGATGGGACGGATCGACTTCTGGTGAAGGATGAGGAGATCAAGAACAGATGGCGAGAGTACTTCGATAAGTTATTTAATGAGGAGAACGGGTCGACGCTTGAGTTGGATGACTCATTTGACGACGCCAACAGACGTTTTGTGAGGAGAATTCAGGAGGCAGAGATTGCGGAGGCTTTGAAGAGGATGAAGGGAGGTAAAGCGATGGGTCCTGATGGTATCCCCATTGAGGTGTGGAGATGCCTGGGTGACAGAGCAATAGTATGGCTGACTAAGCTTTTTAACCTCATTTTTAGGTCAAACAAGATGCCTGAAGAATGGAGAAGAAGTATATTAGTACCGATCTTCAAGAACAAGGGAGATGTTCAAAGTTGTACTAACTACCGTGGGATTAAGCTGATGAGCCATACGATGAAGCTTTGGGAGAGGGTTATCGAGCATCGCCTTAGGAGAGTGACAAGTGTGACCCAAAACCAGTTTGGGTTCATGCCTGGAAGGTTGACCATGGAGGCGATCTTTATAATACGACAACTCATGGAGAGACATAGGGAGCAAAAGAAGGACTTGCACATGGTCTTTATTGACCTCGAGAAGGCATATGATAAAGTACCAAGAAATGTCATGTGGTGGGCTTTGGAGAAGCACAAAGTCCCAACTAAGTACATTACCCTTATCAAGGATATGTACAAGGATGCGATGACGGTTGTCCGCACTTATGGTGGAGACAGTAGTGATTTTCCAAATAAAATAGGTCTGCATCAGGGGTCAGCATTGAGCCCTTATTTATTCGCTCTGGTGATGGATGAGGTCACAAGGGATATACAAAGTGATATCCCTTGGTGTATGCTCTTTGCTGATGATGTGGTGCTAGTTGATGAGAGTAGGGCAGGTGTTAATAGGAAGTTAGAGTTGTGGAGGCATACGTTAGAGTCCAAAGGTTTCAGACTTAGCAGGACCAAGACCGAGTACATGATGTGCGATTTCAGTGGGACTAGATATGAAGATGGAGATGTCAGGCTTGATGGGCAAGTGGTGGCCGAGAAAGATACCTTTAGGTATCTAGGATCGATGCTGCAAAAGGATGGTGACATTGATGAAGATGTTAGGCATAGAATTTCAGCCGGTTGGTTGAAATGGCGTCAAGCTTCTGGTGTCCTCTGTGACAAGAGGGTACCACAAAAGCTAAAAGGTAAGTTCTATAGGACGGCGATTCGCCCGGCGATGCTATACGGTGCTGAATGTTGGCCTACAAAAAGGCGACATATACAGCAACTGAGTGTAGCAGAGATGTGTATGTTGCGTTGGTTTTGTGGTCACACAAGAAGGGATAGGATACGGAATGAAGATATTCGAGATAGAGTCGGAGTGGCACCAATTGAGGAGAAATTGACGCAACATCGGTTGAGATGGTTCGGACATGTCCAACGGAGGCCTCCTGAGGCGCCGGTGCGTAGTGGGGTTCTACAGCGGGCCAATAATGTTAAGAGAGGTAGAGGTCGATCCAAACTAACTTGGGACGAGTCGGTTATTAGAGACCTTAAAGAGTGGAATATCTCTAAGGATTTAGCTATGGATAGGAGTACTTGGAGATTAGCAATTAATGTGCCTGAGCCATGATCTTTGCTTTTTTTTCTGCTTTCCTCTAACTCTTTTTCTGTTTTTTTGACTTTTTGGGTTTCACCTCTAGCCTACCCAACTATCTTGGGACAAAAGAGTATGTTGTTGTTGTTGTATAATTGGACGGAGGGAGTATCTTATCCAATGGGCTCGTACCATTCGACACGGACGACCTGGCGCGCCCCTCCTGCTCCTTGTCTGTCTGCTCTCAGCTTTACAGCGGGAATAAAGACGTGGCCGCTACCGTCGCCCTGCGTCAGGCCAAGCGTACATATGCATGCGTGTACCTGACGGACACGTACCCTACCCAGAGATGGTACTGCATTGTATTGTAGACGCACGGGCGTACTGTGGTGTTGCGTCGTACGTCCATCTGGACCAACGGACGACGAGGAAGCGGACAGAGGACGGACAGCCGCTCGATCCATCGGCACGCGCCCATCGTGGAGGCGCTGTCACCCACATCCAACTAAACCAACCCACACGGCGGATGACTAAAAATTTTTAAACCGACACACATAGAAATGATTATTAGTTAGCTGCGATTAGATTATGGTGTTGGCCAAGAACGTGTACTAGGGTCCAAGTGCCACCTTCAACACCATCACACACACTGCTGAGGTGTGCACCTCTGTTTCACTTTTTATATCGATCAGGATGGATGAGCTGATGATGAGGAGTGTGATGTGCGAGCTGAGGATGAAGGTGACATGAAGGCTCGCGGGGAGACCGTCGGGGGAATTAAGATTTGGACGACAATGTCGGTGAGGTGATGCGGATCCGGTCAGATTAGGGTAGTCGTCAGCTGAGTCTGTTTTTTCTTTTTTTGGTGAGGTGGCAATGGAGGGCATCCAAGGGCAGGTCCTGCGCTCGTGGCTTGTTTTGAGTGTTGGAAGGAAAAAAAATCCAGATTTTGTAGGATTAAATTGTCTCATGTGTGGATTATATAGCCAGCTCACCAGTTCACTAAACCTAAACGAGGTGAACTAAGATGTGGCTTGCAAGTTTGAGCTGGCTCATCTCGCTTGCGGGCCAACCATAGCTCAGTCTTAATATTAAAGACAAAAACATATATGGTGTTAAACAATATTATATAATATAATAAAAATATGTTAATAATATCAAAAAATTAAAACTTCTGTGGATATCATGTCAATTGTAGCCAATAAATTCGAGAAATACAGACATTGACTATAATATCTATCTCACCGGCCTTGTTCGTTTGGCCAGTGACCGGTGGCTGGTGTTCTGAGAGAAAAGTACTGGTGGCTGGTGGTTGATTTGTTCTGAGAGAAAAATACTTCTGGCTGGTGATTGATAAGCCAGACGAACAGGGCTGACTTTGTCAGTGGCATAGAGTAGTCCAACTTAACACAATTTTGACAAAATGCAATATGCTAACATACATAAATCTTAAGATAAAGAAGTCTAAAATATATATCATTTAGATAAAACTCAGCAAGTATGGCCCACATGTCCGCCCTGTAGCTCCGCTCTTGGACTGTCAGCTAAATGATAAGTTTAGTTAGAGTAAATTGCAATCATAAAATAGAAAATAAGATGAAAGTTCGGTACTTTTGTCATATTTATCGAGACTAATAAGCCACTCGAGCTCTTCATAAGCCGGGTGTTATTATGACAATAAGTCAATCTCAACCGTATCCTCAAGCAGCCGGTCAACACACCATTGAACAACCTCTACCGGGTCATCAATGTGCACGACCATCACCTCGTCAAAGAGGGAAGCTCGACCATAGCCATGCTTAAGGAGTGGATCCCCAAAGCGGCACCTCCAAGGAGAGCATGACATTGATTCGTCACCTTTGCGCACCTGACTAGTCAGACTAAGTTTTCATGCGAGAAATATCCAAGAGAGACAGTGCATAAATTGCTTTGACAATGCCTTCAAGGAGGATAATGGCATATGTTGATGTCTTGGTCATCACTGGTTCAAGAACCAAGCACAACTTTCGCACGTGATTTCCACACCACCAAACCCAAACCACCTACAACCACGCAACAATAGCCGAGGTCGGCTCACTGCCGTAGCCCATTCAGGGCTGCCACAGCAATACGCAAGATCGTCCGAGTGCCGTATCCCCATCCATCACTGATCCTCATATTGGGGGTGGTGGTCCATCCTCTGATAGTAGCGGCCAATAGCAACGCTAGCCTGTAGAGTGTAGACATTAGGGAAACATGAATTGCTCGATCGTGGCTCCTTGCAGCAGCACTTCCTGTACGCTAGGGAAGCCATGAGTTGCCCCCATGTTGATTGGGTAGAGGCCCACCAACCCTAACACCGATCCACTGGTATTGCCTCCCCAGGTAGAAGAGAGCAATGGATCGGGCTACGACAGTGCCCGTCCATGCCGTCGCCGCTAATGCCTTGGGCAAGGATCCGCTGTCGCAAGCTACCATGGCTACCATTGAGCTTGTGTGTGTGTGGGGGGGGGGGGAGAGGACACATGGAGAAATTGGCACGCCACCATTGTCCTGTAACCACGCCGAGTCCAAGTGGTGGGCTCGGGTGATGGAGAGGATGGGGGAGGTGGGAGGACGAGCGGTGGTGGACAAACCCAAGGGCTCTGCCCAAGCCGCCCTTCCCTCGGGAGTCGCCACTATGATGTTATGTCGTATGCTCTTTCACATGATTCAAATTGTCTGTCTCCATCTCCTTCCTCTTCTCGGTAGTTAAACTCTCCTTCACATGATCGCCCTATGCTAGCCTTAGTTTCCAATAGCGCTCCACCTTAGATTTCTGTTGCATTCTTTCTAAATTATTTTTCATGTTTCTACCACTACACTACTATATTCTTATCGGGATGTTGTTGTAACACGGTATATATTCCCACCGGCCATTCTCAATCACCCCAATCGGGCAGTGTCCTCGGTTGTTTCTTGCCGCCTCTCCCATTGTCTCTCTACCCCCAAGCCGAGCCTCACCAGAGCCTGGAATCTATATACTTTTAACCCTAGGAGTATATTGGAGAAGAAGGTTGTTCATCGCAAGAGTTTTGAAAACACTCGGACTGGAAAACAAAAAAGAGATGTAGCGAGAATTGAAATGTAGAAGGGAGAAATATCCAAATTCTAAACGTTATAGCTACCCCGTTTGAAAAATACTGGTACTCCATGTTGCAGCGAAAGCAAGTTACATAAAAACATCACAATCCCTATTGCTCTCCCAGACGCACACTACAGAACTGCAAAATACGAGAAGACCAGTACCGAAATCTGAAGCACAGCGCTGTTGAAAAACTGCAAAAGCTGCTGAAACCATAACTGTTCTGCTTTGCCATCAGGGATTCAAACCAAAACCACGTACACGGTCAGCTACTGACTGCCCCCATTCAATATTTGTGGAGTGTACTTGAATGAACACTACCAACTCCAAGCCAAAGCGCTGCTCATCTCAACTCATCCCAGTCCCACTCCCAGCCTTTTCTGTTTTCACCTGGCGATTTGACAGCACTATACAAATGCATCCGCGTTGCCCTCCTTTTCATACCCAAAAAAAAAGGGAGATCCCTCCAAATCTCCATATAGATCCTGCACTCACTCTCACACAGCCATGCATACTGCATTACGGAGTACATGACAAGTTGACAACATTGAGGTCAGGTCAGTTCAGCCATGGCCCTGCATGCATTTGCAGTTGCGAGTTATGCAGCACACCAACAGCAGCAACATTAAGAAACATATTTTTTTGGCCATGTGTGATTAGGAAAATGGAGGTTTGTCCCATAATGGGACAGGATTAGGAGGCCACCAAAGCTTGTAAGAATCTGCTCTCAACCTCCTTGTCTCCCCATTCATTGCTCCTCTCCTTGTCTCATCTGTCTAGGTTGGTTGGCCATGCTTCTCTCCCTCTCCTCTCCTCTCCTCTTCTCTCCACGCTCCTCCCTCCATTATAAGCTCCCCATCCTCCACCCATCCACAGCCCCCCTCCATCCTCTACCTCATTGCTCACACTCCAAAATCAGACACCTCTCTCTTTCTCTCTCTAACTCTCTCTCTCTCTCTGCTGCACAAACGACTCGCTTTCTCACTCTACAACTTAGCACCAATGGCGTGCCTGTCGCCCTCGCCGTCCGGTCGGCGCCTCTCCGAGCTGCTGGAGCAGCAGCAGGAGCCCTTCTCCCTGGACCTGCACCTCCTCGAGAAGGGCTGCTCCTCGCGCCTCCTCGACGGCTACGACACCGCGCTCTGCTGGCCCGCCGCTGGCAACGACGCCGCCGCCGCCGTGCTCCGCCGGCTCACCAGCAAGAGGAGCGCCGCGAAGAAGAAGCCGCAGCAGGCCGGTGGCCTCCTCCGCCTCCTTCTCTCCAAGATCCTCCGTGGCGGCAGCGCCGCGCCGCCGCGGAAGCCCGCCGCCCTGCAGTTCTCCGACTCCTTCAAGCTGGCGGCCAACCCCGCCGCCGTGGCGCCGGCGCCGGCGCCGTCCCCTTGCTCCGGCCACCTCACCGCCGTCAAGACCGCCGGCGACGACGCCAAGGAGCATACGGCAGCGGCGGAGTCCGACTACTCCTCCGACTGCGACTCCGACGACGAGAAGCAGCAGCTGAGCCCGGTGTCCGTGCTGGAGCCGCACCCGTTCGAGAGCTCACCGGCCCACGGCAAGCCGTCGTCGCCGTCGAGGAGCGCCGCCATGGACGCGTTCCGGGAGCTCCTGATGGACGCGGCGTACTCGCCCGCGCTGCTCACCCAGCTGCTCGCCAAGACCGACGACCTCCTCAACGACGCCGCCGCCGCCGTCGTCACCGACGACGACGGCGACGACGGCTACTACTACGGCGGCGGTTACGGTAACCGCACGAGCCCCCCGAGGAACGGCCGCGACGAGGACTCCGCCGCCGCGTACTGGGACACGCACCGGGCGGAGCTGGCCCGGGTGTCGGAGCTCGTCGCGTCGGAGGTCCCGGCGTCGAGGCTAACCGCCGTTGACGTGCGGCCCGAGCGCCAGGACGTCGGCGCCGAGGTCGAGGCCGCCGTGTTCGAGGCGCTGGTGCTGGAGCTCGTCGCGGACATCGGGAGCGGCGGCTGGTGCTGATGGATTGCCATGGCGGCGGACGACGCGGCGGTGCACGTCGTGTTGCTGCGACTACCGAGGGAGCAGGAGAACAGAGCAATGCTCTGCTTTGCTCTGTTTCGGCTCGGCGCATGCACGACAATGTGATGGAAAACATTTTGTTTTCTCTTTCTTTTTTTATTTTGGGGGCGTTTTGGTGCGTAGCTGCTGGTAGGCGGGCCCTGAGGCTCCGTGTTTCCTTGGCATCCTGTCAAAGTGCCAGGTGGAGGCTGTAAGACTAATCAAGTAATTAGATGCAATAATGGTAATATTAATTAATTTTATTTATTATAAATTGGTGACCGTAGTAGGTGTTGGCTTGTGACGGTTATGTCTCAATTGGGGTTTCATAGAGAGTGTTATGGTATTAAATTTGTTGATATGGTAGATGAGAGGAGATAGAGTTTTATGACATTGTAAGTGCAGTTTTATCTTCATAAAATTTTTCTAGTTCGGTTACCAGTAGTCTAGATAACATGTACTCCCTCTATCCTACAAAGCATCCGTGTTTTCTAAATATATATAACATAAACATTGCACCTAGACATAAACTAGGTCTAGATAGAGATTTTCTGTTATATACCTATAAAAAGCCATGATGTCTGTATTTATGGACGGAGGGAATACTACGGAAAAAAAGAGAGAGAAGCAATCTCTTTTGAGCATAACGTACTAGTTGAAGAAATTTGCAACATTATCACATTATAAATTTGAACATTAAACGTTCTTCGCTAATACGCCGATTAATAAATCGGATTCGTTGGGTTGTTCTCCTTAGAATAGTTCTAACACACAACCATTCATCTTCAATGGCACCAATCCGTCAACTCCATTGGCAAGGGGGCATATGTCCGTGATTACGCAATTGAAAGATAACCAATTATACATATAACAAATGTAAAAAAGATCTTACTATTACTAATTGGAGGCTCCTTTTGAAGGCTTCACGTTAATTTCCATGAGACGCGCTAAGAAAAATGATAAATCCTAGAAATCTCATAAAAATCAGAAATATCCGGTCATCTGTTCATAGACTAAATTGTAGTAGCCAGTGGATCAAAGTTGCATATAAATTACCCACCTCTGCCATTACGTAAAATATTATAAAATAACCCCTTAATGTTTTAACTAAATTACACAGGCCTGCCATTCTAAAATTAACCGAATTAATACTCCTCGTATCCCTAGCCACCTTATTCCAATGCATGAAAAAACCCGATCTATTCCTCTGTTAGAGCATCTCTAAGAGACTCTGTATTGTATTAGCTAAATATAGAGATTATAACCCCTTTGTAAAAATAAAAAGCCATCTAATTCAATGGGGGTAATCCAACAGATTCTGCAAAGATGGCCAGTAAGGTAGGCTAGCAGAATAGTGCGTGCGTGCATATGTCCCTGATTATGCAATTGAAAGATAACCAATTAAACATATAACAAATGTGAGAAAGATATTATTATAATGAGCGAGTATTCTCAAAGGGAATAAAAGAGCTACGCTCGACTCTTTGATTATGTTGTTTGTTCACACACACATCCGATGATGTAGTACGACACCCGCCCAAACAGAGGATCCTACGAGGAGGCTGGCACCGCTAATACGCAGAATACTTCATCCGGTTGTTGTTCGTTGTACTCGAGAAATATAATCGTGCCAGTGATCCCCTCCTCCGGCCCCTTAGATAGTATAATCGGCGGCCGGAACGCTGGCCAGCGACGGGCCCCGGCGACAGTGCGCGTCCCTGTCCGCCAGCCGCCGGAGAGCGACGCGTACTTTGTACATGTACGGTGTACCGTGTACAAAACTACACAAATGTAATAATTGGAGAAGAGGTAGCTGTGTCCGTTGTGCAGGAGGCCCGCCGGGCATTTATAATCTGTACGTACGTGCCTGGGATATGGTAGCCGCGCGCTTCAAGGATGTGTATGTATCCGATTATTTCAGAAAAAAAGAAACAAAAATGTGTATGGAGCGAGCAGGGCCGCGCGGCCGGCGAGGGAGCTAGCCCCGGCGCCAAGGTCAAGTTCAATTTATTCGATCCCACACGTGCAAAAGCACTTCTGTACCTGTTTATTTGAGTCGAGAAATTCTTTTTTTTCCTTTTGAAAATTTGAGTCCAGCAATTGGCAGCATGTGGTTTTATATATGCATCCAACATCCATGCTAGCACGAGGTTTAAATTGGTTTTCGCTGATCCAAATTCCAAACACGAGGCTCTGCTAATAACCCTTAGATAGCGATATATACTATACTTTTCCATTTCAAAACGTAGGTATTTTGACTTTTTTCACCACAAGTTTGACCGCCCGTCTTATTCAAGATTTTGTATTTATAACTTATCATATTTTTGTGGTGATTTACTTTATTAATATAAAATTTTTAAAAATATATAAAATTTGACTATATTTTCATAATTTGTGGTGATTTACTTTACTAATGCTTCCCAATCATTTAGTACGGGATTAAAATACCACCTCATACTACACCTCGTCAGTACGGGGTGATGTTTTGACCTGTACTAAATGGTCTTTGAAGGGTCACTTCAAAATGAAAATATCTCTCTCCTAAATATATGTGATGTACAGCTAGGTGGGAATGTAATGGAGGTTCGTGTGAGGCTTAAGGTTATGGGTTCTATCCCATGCACTGCACAGGCGCATTTACGTGTGGAAAAAATTATGTGACTTGTGACCTGCGCATGTGTGAGCCTCCCGAGGGTTCATAGTATCGATCGATAGGATGACCCGTGAGCCTCCCGAGGGTTCTTAGTATCGATCGATAGGATGACCCGCACTACCAGAGAAACAATCATCCGCCCCTCTCATATGCCTCGGCGCACATCAAGATCCGATGCTAATGTAACATAGCACCGGGTACAAAATTGGGGTGCCCCCAGGAACCCTTTAGTACCGGTTGGTAACAACAACTGGTGCTAAAAGTCACCTTTAGCACCGGTTGGTGTTACGACCCGGTGCTAAAGGGTCCCCGTCCCAACCGGTGCTGAAGGGTCCCCGTCCTTTAGCACCGGGTGGTGTTACGATCCGGTGCTAAAGGCCCTTTAGCACCGGTTGGTAAATGCAACCCGGTGCTAAAGGGGGTGTCACATGCTACTTCAAAAGGAGCGCATCTTCTACTCAGTCACATGTGTTGCGTATGTGAGATGGTAAAGTGGATACGCGAGCTAAGAGGTCTTGAATTCGAATCCCCGCAACGACACACATTTTTTCTACTGGTGGGCACCTTTAGCACCGGCTATTTGACTCGGTGCTAAAAGGACAGCACCGGTCCAACCGGTGCTAAAGGCCCTTCCCAACCGGTGCAAATACATGTTAAGGACTATCAAAGATAAAAAAAGTTATGTTCACGTTTTAGGTTCACATAAATAACATACGAGAAAAACAAGAAGTTGTCTTAGTGGTGAAATTACACTTTTATTCCCGTAACATGCAAAACCCCATTGCCCATTAGTTGAGCGTTCCCATCCCGTACCACCCGGGTGAAGCTGCCTTCTCCAATGGAAGCTGCTCTCCGAATGCGCAGGGTACCAGGCATATACACCAGGGGAGAGATTCATGGCAGTGGCCATCACTAAAGCCATTGCTGAGGCAAATGCCCTTGCACAATTTCGATGAGTCACACCCCCAGTGGAATTCAACCTTGCATAGTGCCCTTGGTTCCTCTGTCCCTGCAAACGTGCAAGTTTATTTGGAGATTCAAGCATTAGTTTGCCACCAGAGAGATTTTGTAGAAACTTTGAATAGAATCTGCTCGTAACTTACTACATGACACGAGGAACATGGCCAAGATGAAGCCAACCGCCACTAGTCTCCTGTTGAAAGACATTGGCATTATAGAGGAAGTATCTATCAAAGAAGCTTATGTGTTCCATAGTTATATAGGTTTTTTCTTCCACGCCTGCATCCAATAACATTGTGACATGATATACATATCTATATCTATATCTATATCGATAGGAGGGGACTGAAGCCGGGACGATTTTTCATTATCTAAAAAAATAACTATATAGACATCTATCATTCTATTTCTATCTATATCTATATCCATGTCTATCTACATCAATACCACCTTGAGCACATAAGATACTATACAGTATATGACCTTCCGAGCGATGGAGTCCATGATGAGCACATCGATTTCGATGCTTGTGGCATTGGCATCAGTACTTGAGGCCAGATTTGTGTATAGGTGGGGCACAACCCATGCCTGATCCGCAGTTTTACACAATGACTAGGTCATCGTTGTTGATAGATGACAATGATGACGAGCATGTCGGCCGCCGCGGGCATCATCATACAAGGATCTCGGACCGCCATAGTGGGAGCTATTCATAGTGGATACCATGGATTTTGAGATGAAATATAGTGAGAGAGAGAGATAGGCGACGAGAGAGGTGCATTAAAATGATTTTGGAAACCGGAGAGATTGGAGCGGCTATTATTTATAATATGTATGATATATGTATATATGCATAGGATATGTATATGAATTATAGAATGTCTACCATGAGAACCCA
This sequence comes from Echinochloa phyllopogon, assembly GCA_033239725.1. NCBI lineage: Eukaryota > Viridiplantae > Streptophyta > Magnoliopsida > Poales > Poaceae > Echinochloa > Echinochloa phyllopogon. The sequence continues at coordinate 30,522,350 of BTCW01000008.1, read as the reverse complement.
TTATATAAATCTCGAAATGTACATTATCTGGACCTTGACTATCTAGATGGAATATGCCAGTACCTAAGCATATGTTTGGTTCAGGGGATGAAGAGCACCGGGACACATCCATCCTCATTTTGCTAGTGATTGGTACTTTGGTTTGAGGATATGTGGCATGGATCCATTCCTCGATGGGAATATTCCCCTCAGATGCAGGATGGATCCATCAGCTTGAAACGAGCGGACGGGGCATCCCACTTTGTTGCCATTTTGCTTGGCGTCTTCTCCATTCCTATTATATTTTTTAAATATACTATATGTTATTCTCTATCACCCTATAAATTTTTTGCTTAAAACAACACTTGTGCATGGATAAACAAAAAAGACAAATCGTACACATGGGTATATTGAATCGATTGATATAGTTGTGGCTAGTTTTGGTGGATTATCCCGACTTTGTCTATAGTCCAAAGTAGTAAGTTAGACTTTATTTTTTCAATCTTTTAAAAAAACTTTACCAACCGGGACTAAAGAGTTGTTTAATCCGGTTCCAAAACCAGGAATAAAGGGCCCACACTGTTAGTTCCGGATTCGTAGTCCCAGTTGCGAAACTAGGACTAACATGTTTTCTAGACCGTGACTAATGGGCATTCTCTACTAGTGTAATAATTAAGCTAGAGTAATTACTATTATTTAGAGGCTAAAAAAGATCTTATGTACAATAGGGAGGGAGGGGGGCATCAAACAAGCAACTGGCCATAGTGAAAGCCAGGATCGATGACCTCACCACAAAGTGTGATACCTTCACCAGCAAGGTCAATGTCCTTACAGACAGGTTTGGTGATACCGTCTACGTCCTTACAAATAGGTTTGGTCATACCTTGACCAGCAAGGTCTATGTCTTTACAAACAGGTTCGACTGGACGACGATGCTCACTGACATGTTCGACTATTGGTGTCCGGGATCCAACAAGGCAACAACGGATTCGAGGAAATCCATCACCGAGCTTACATCATGCGTGCAAATGTTACGGTTCATATCTTCTGCTGCACACACACACACACATTTTCACACGGAAACACACGCGTGTACGTGGTTTGTGGGATTCGAACTCGAGATCTCTCGCCTTGTGCGTAGTTTCCGTACTATCTCACCTACAGAGCCGTTCTGACACATTTCTTGGTGCTTTTCTTTTAAATTAACTCATGCAGTACTTCTAGTCTCAGATGATGACACCAACCGGGGCTAAAAGTCACTCTTTAGTCCCGGTTGGTATTACCATCCGGGACTAAAGGTTCACAAAAAATACGAACCAACACTAAAAATGATATTTGTCTTGGGACAAAATTTAACTGGAACAAATGTAAAGTTAAAAAAGTTCATTCTTTACCAGTGCCTTATCATTGCAATGGTCTCTAGCATGGATATGACCATCCTATGACATAAGAGTTTGCAGTGCCTAGCTGAACCTTGAACTCAATCATCTCCTTCACATTCAAACTCCCAACATGAGGTGAGCATCCAACCAAGCTTCTTAATTTTCCAACCCATTATCTCTCCATCGATCTCTACCACTTTCTTGAGTTACCTGTGCGTGCTCCATTCATGTCTACCACCATGCTCACCATGGGCAGGTGGATGTGACCGCGTCCCCACCATGCCAAGGCCATAATTACCTTCCCCATACACCACATGCGGACATTACATGTCCCTAAATCTCCACAACACAACTCAATTTGGCTCACCCATGGACAACCACCATTGCGGGTCCGCAGTGGCGAGGAGGCTTGGCACGGGTGGCCTCGACGGCGATGTCGTGACGGACTACCCGCAAGCATGGGCGACATGGGCATCAAAAGATTAGTCAGAAAGAAATGATGCCCCATCTCCATCATGTTTCCTGCTATTTCTAGGTTTCCTGGAGTGCGACCACAAACAACTTCATGCATGTGACCCAGTTTCCATGTTGTATCTTCTCTCTCCTCTTAAAGTCCTATGCCACATCGGTTTTTGCTTACATGGCTTTCTCATTAATACTATGCACTCCAGCTGACTAGGAGGGCAAGGATGGCCATATATAGGTGGCCCTAGGTGTAGAGATATCGGTGACACAAATAAGGGCATGACTAACGGGTCCATAAGAAACGTCGATAGCGATCCACGTCGGAGAGATAAGAGGAGAGAGAGAAAGAAATCATCGCTTAACCCAGCGAGACCTGATAGCTCAGATTTTGACATCGAGCGGCCCCACCACGTCTGCGCTGCCTCATCTGCAGCTTTTGTTGCTCGCTCTCGGCTATAGCCGCACGAGCAATCTGATTTTTTTGTGGAGGTTGTGCCAAAAGATGGCTCGTTGGATGCATATCTTTTCTGCTTACTATTGCTGAGTTGGACCGTGGTATAGAGAGCAGGCCGCCATTACCTTTGCGGGTGCCCTAATGGTCATGATGCCACATGGAAACAGGGGCCGGCCTGCAGCTCCGGCATATGAAGAAACAAGAAACATTTAATACATGGATTAGACCCTCAGGAAGCTTATTGTATGATGCTCGCCATCAACAATTATTTTGAGGCCACAAACAGATAGAGGTTTAGATGACAAAATCATGAAATATTGTTGACATAAACCAAATGCATCATAAGCCAAAGTTCTACTTTTAAAAAGTTCCACTTCGTGTGATTTTGGCTACACTTTATTTGCGGAGATCCATCGAAGGACGCCATCCTTTTATTCACTTAGCAAGCCCAAACCACTCGTCAGTTGATCATTCTATCCTGGTGGTGCCAGATTCTTTGGCAGACGTCCCTCCCCAATGGATATCCCAAGGTTGTTGGTACACAGGCATTCCCACAACGAACGGCTGTCGAATCTATTGCAATTGCTTCCGGTGGCTCCACTGCGGATGCAACAGTATCTGCATATCTCATGATTGCAGGGTTTTACTGAAGATCTGCAGATATCTGTTGGTGACTCCGTGCCTAAAATTACAAAAAGTTTACTTGTGGAGATTGAAGAGGGAAGTTTATTTAGAAGAATTATGTATAGAATTTTTAATTGAATAATCTTTGCGGAACTTACAGCATGACACAACGAGCAAGGCCAAGGTGAAGCTAGCGACCACTGTTTTATTGTTGAATAACATAGTGTGGTGGACTAGGAGTGTTGTGAATACCAAACACCCTGATATGCTTGGTATTTATAGAGGTTGCCTTGTCGGGCTGGATTTTCTGTCCTAACGAGATACTATCTAGTATATGTTGTTTGATATTGTGCAATATGCCATCCGTTTCGATATCTATATCTATATGTATATCTATATCTATACCTATATCTTTATCTATATATATATATATCCATATTATATATATTATATTTATATATATATATATATCTATATCTGTATCTATATCTATATCTATACCTCTATATCTATATCTATCACCTATTATTCTTTTTGGTAAGTCCATTGTCTATCAATCACTGAGTAAAAAATGGTCATAAGTCTATACTCTCTATGAACCACTAAGAAAAAGTCGGTCGCCGCGGGCATCATCATACCAAGGATCTGGGACCGCCATAGTGGGAGCTATTCTTGATGGATACCATGGATTTTGAAATGAAATATAGAGAGAGCACGGAGCAGCGGGAGGAGAGTGATACAGAGAGAGTGTGAGTGAGAGAGAGATAGGCGATGAGGAGAGGTGCATTAAAATGATTTTGGAAACCGGAGAGATTGGAGCGACTATTATTTATAATATGTATGATATATGTATATATGCATAGGATATGTATATGAATTATGGATTGTCTGCCATGAGAACCCATTATATAAATCCCAAAATATACAATATCTGGACCTTGACTATCTAGATGGAATATGCCAGTACCTAAGCATATGTTTGGTTCAGGGATGAAGAGCGACGGGACACATCCATTCTCATTTTGCCAGTGATTGGTACTTTGGTTTGAGGATATGTGGCACGGATCCATTCCTCGATGGGAATATTCCCCTCAGATGTAGGATGGATCCATCAGCTTGAAACGAGTGGATGGGGCATCCCACTTTGTTGCCATTTCGCTTGGCGTCTTCTCTATTCATATTATATTTTTTAAATATACTATATGTTGTTCTCTATCACCCTATAAATTTTTTTCTTAAAACAACACTTGTGTATGGATAAACAAAACAGACAAATCGTACACATGGGTATATTGAATCGATTCATATAGCTGTGGCTGGTTTTAGTGGGTTATCCCGACTTTGTCTATAGTTCAAAGTAGTAATTTAGACTTTTCTTTTTTTTAATGTTTTGGAAAATCTTTACCAATCGGGACTAAAGAGTCATTTAATCCGGTTCCAGAACTAGGACTAAAGGGTCCGCACTGTTAGTTCCGGATTCGTAGTCCCAGTTATGAGTCTGGGACTAACCTGTTTTCTAGACCGTGACTAATCGGCATTCTCTACTAGTGTAATAATTAAGCTAGTGTAATTACTATTATTTAGAGGCTCAAAAAATCTTATGTACAATAGGGAGGGAGGGGGGGCTCCATAGTGAAAGGCACGATCGATGACCTCACAAACAGGTTTGGTGATACCTTAAGCAGCAAGGTCTATGTCTTTACAGATAGGTTTGACTGGACGACGATGCTCAGTGACACGTTCGACTGTTGGTGTCCGGGATCCAACAAGGCAACGATAGATCCGAGGAAATCCATCACCGAGCGTACATCACGCGTGCAAGCGTTAGAGGTCGTATCTTCTGCCGCACATGGACACGCATTTTCACGCGGAAACATGCATGTGTACGTGGTTTGTGGGATTCGAACTCGAGATCTCTCGCCTCGCGCGTTTGTGTACTATCTCACCTACAGAGCCATTCTAACACATTTCTGGGCGCTTTCCTTTTAAATTGACGCATGGAGTACTTTTAGGGCGTGTTTGGTGTCCTGGACGTGCCTAGCCTGGCTCGCCTAGCCAGCCAGGCTCCCCATGGCCAGGTTGCGTGCATGCAAGATGGTGTTGTTTGGTTGCCTGTTTAAAGTGAACCAGGCTCAGCTGAGATGGTGTTTGTTTCATGAGATGTGGTCCAAGAATTCAAAAGTAGATGCAGGCAAGTTTGTTTGGTTGGTTGCATACAACAAGTTCTGGTTACCTCCTGTATCTAGTGGTGAGCATACCATGTCATAGTCTGGACCTAGCTCGCAGCATTTACGAGACTTTCAATACATCATTTTGCAAACAAGAAATGCAATGATTAAGGCCTGAACTAAGATAACGTCATATGCAGCCTGATTTCTTTCAAGTGCCATCAGATCAGGTCCAACAGGTTCAAGTGCCGGATTGAGCACCTGTTCATGACCATCTAACGCTGCCAAAGCTTCCTCCTTTGTCTTATATTTTTTGAAGCAGGCTCCCTTGAAGCCGTCAACTTGAGCATGTGCAGCTTCCCAGCTGGAAAAGACTCCAGTTTGCCGACCCACACGAACAACATACCATGCCATATCTTGAAACAAATAAACAACCACATCATAGGCAAGAGACATGTGCTCAGATTTCACTGAACAATCAAATGAAACAACCACAACATACCAGGCCATAACTTGAAACAAATAAAACTTCAAAAAAAATCCGACATCATAGGCAAGAGACATGCGCTCAGATTTCATTGAACAGCCAAAACAACACATGATCAGATGAACAAATGACATGCAAACATGTTCAGAATAAAGAAACAACATGGGACAACATGGGCACAAGACACATGCTCAGATCAGATAATCAAATGATAGGCAAACATGCACATGTTGAGATCAACAACTTAAGACAGATGCTCTGAATAACAGTTTTGACATCAATGGCAATGGACACATGCTCAGATTGCCAACAGTAATCAAATGAGTAGCATCATCAAGGTTTTGCAGTCCTAAAGTGGCATATGGAAGTCACTAACTATGTGCTATAGTTAGCAGAATGAGCAGCAGGTTAACTGGACAAAGAAATGTAGGATCATGTCAACTGCACACAGACCAGCATAGGAAGAAGCTATGCACAAAAGAAGCCACCACTGCACAGCACAATCAGCCATCAGATCATGCTCAGTGCAAATCACTCCACCACCAAAATACCGCCAGGAGAGGGATGCACTACACAAAATAGGGAGCAACCAACATGGAGGGCCTTCACATGTAGAAGTGCTTGCTGAGGAAGGTCCTCAGCCAGAGCACCCGGTGGGATTCACTCATCTTCACAAAAGCAGTCCCTTGGGCCTTGTTGTCAACCAAGTGAGAAAAATCCACAATCAGAGCATCATCAGTGAACCCAGGCATGAACATGACAGCACCATACAGCTCAGGATGCACGTCCTCAATCTTGGTCTCACGAATAGCCTCTGCAACATTGTTCACAGCTGCAGTCATTCCAATGAGCACCAGGCAATCATCATCAGAGAGGGAGGACCTCTTTCTCTTGCCACCAACAGCAGCCCCATCATAGCTCTTGGGTCCCTCAGCAAAGAGCTTGGCCAGATCATCAGCAGCCTTACCAGACTTCCCATCATCAACTATCTCAGTCTTCATGGAGCTCTCAGCAAAGTCAGAAGCCACACCAAGTGCCTCATTGGAACCCATAGCATACTTCCCAGTGGCCAACCCATTACCAAAAATGACCTCCATCTGCTGGTAGTTTTCAATTGGCTTGTTTAGGAACTCAGCATCCTTGGGGTGGGCCTACATAAGTCATCAAGTTTTCTCACATTCAAATACAGATCACATAGTGTGTATAATTGACAAGTACATGTGCTGGAAACTTTATGGGAACAGCAAGTGTTTTACTCACCATGATGTGGCCATTGTAGTGTTCCTCCTCAAGGCTGATCACATAGTTGTCCCCATCCCACTGTGCTCCACTCAGCTCCTTCAACTTGGTCACTCTAACCCATCTCTGCCTCCACTTACGTAGATGGTTATAGACTTGTGTCCCTGTCACATCATTGCCAGAAAACTCCTGGAGGGCCTTGGCCACCTGGTTCAAGTGAACCTCCTTGAACCCTTTGTTTGTCCTGACCCCTGTTGAGATCAGCTGGCACATGCGACATAAAACAAACCCAGATAGCACAGAAGTCCACCTCATTGCTGGCCTCTGTTGCTGGCCAGCACCAGCACCAGCAGCACCAGCCTGACCAGCAACAGCACCAGCCTCAACCCCAGCATCCCCACCAGCAAGCATCTCAACATTCACAATCTCTTCAGCCATCTCCTATTTCCATATGCCAGACCACACTCAGATGCAAAAAAATGCAAGGGGAGACTATATGGTTGGCAAATCATCATATAATGTGTCCACTGCCTTCTAAATAAAAAATCATCATTGCACATGTCTATTGCCTCAGTTCAAGTGTGGCATCAAATAAAAAAAATCATCATTGCACATGTCTCTTGCCTCAGATCAAGTGTAGCATCAAATAAAAAAAATCATCATTGCACATGTCTATAGCCTCAGATCAAGTGTAGCATCAAGTAAAAAAAAAATCATCATTGCATATGTCCAATGCCTCAGATCAAGTGTACCGTCAAGTAAAAAAAATCATCATTGCATATGTCCAATGCCTCAGATCAAGTGTAGCATCAAATTAAAAAAAGTCATCATTGCACATGTCCAATGCCTCAGTTCAAGTTTGGAAAATTAACCATACAACTCAACACAAATAGAACTCAACACAAATAGTACAACAACCAGACATAAACTTAGTTCTCAATGTTACAATCAATTGCTAACTGACCTATTCTAAATGTGAGCATTGCCCCTGTTAGCCCACATATGATTAGCAAATTGATCACGCATGCTGGCCCATGCCGTGTTGTCATCAACATTCACCCCATGGCCACCACTTTCGGTGTTGTAAGGCACCCAGGAAAATTCAGCAGGCACAATCTCATCCACCCCATGGGAAAGTATCCAGTTATGCAATATGCAACAAGCAAGCACTAACTTTACTTGGGTCTTGTATGGATGAAAGGGTTTGTTGTCAATGATGCGGAATCTATTCTTCAAAGCCCCAAATGCCCGTTCAACAGTACACACAAACTTGAGTGCCTCAAATTAAATAACTCTCTTGGATTGGTTGGATAGTTCCTACCACCATACTCCCTCGGATGGTATCTAGTGCCTCGATAAGGAGGAAGGAATCCAGGTCGACATGCATATCCAGCATCTACAAGGTAGAATTTACCTAAAACAAGTATGCACACACATTAGCCGACTAAGATGCATCTACATATTTTATTTATGTACCCAATTCAGTTAATTACCTTGTGCAACCCTCAACCCATCCTCACGTTCTAGTGCATCAGCAAGAATGGTGGCATCATGTGCTGATCCCTCCCATCCAGCCAAGACATATGTAAATTTCAAATCGAAGTCAACAACAGCAAGGACATTCTGAGTAGTGTAGCCCTTCCTCCCCCTAAATGCTACTTGAATCTCAGCTGGAACTTTAGCATAGATGTGTGTTCCATCTATTGCACCAACACAAACCTACATGATACCCAACATTTGGTTGTTATACCCAACTTATGCAATTGTTAACCTAGAAACTATATGACAATTTCAGTACCTTAAAGTATGGATACCATCGTGCACTGTTGCTTATCTTAAGCGGTGTCTCATTAGATGGAGCTCTTATAATCTCCTGCCTGAGTTCACCAATAGCATACAACACCTCTTTGAAATAACGGTGTACTGTCTCTTTGGACCTTCTCCAGTTTTGGTGTATAACTCTATAGCGTTGGTTATGGCCGACAATATGAAGAAACATTGCCACCAGGAACTCATATAATGATAAGCATTTTTGGTCAGCATGTGGATAAACCCTTTGAGCAGATACATGGGCAATTGGGTGGCCCGACATACTTCAATGTTCAAGCACTAGTTCAGAAACCACATGGTAAAGGAAATGCTGATGAAACTGGAGGTTCTGGTGCTAAAGATATAAATGGACAACCGATTCGGCAAGATCCTCAGCTTGCACTGCCGAAAGCTCGCACATACGGTGATATGGCATTCGGCACCACAGGGAATCCGCCTGCTTCTGCTTACAAGATATCTCCTTTGAACAACAGACTGCAGAGAGATTTATATGGAAACGGATATTCAGAGTTTATGGATTATAATGCTGTTGACGCCCTCCCGAATCCTGGATATGTTGGTACTGCAGGTATGCTTGCTGGAAAACCAGGGAATCAAGATACCAATATTGACCTCATGGTGCAAAAAATGACCGATGTATTGCAAAATCAATTCGGTCTGAAGCCTAAAAATCAGGGATATATGTACTCATCTCCTTTCCCTGAATGGTACCAAAGGGTATCATTGCCGAATAGAGTCAAGGTGCCAACAGAGTTTACTAAATTCTCAGGACAAGATGATACTAGCACTGTGGAACATATAGCTCGATATCTGATGCAGCTTGGAGAGGCTTCGGCAGACGAGGCTTTCAGAATCAGATACTTTCCTTTGTCACTGACGGGTCCAGCTTTTACATGGTTTGCTTCTTTGCCTGCTCAGTCGATTTGTACTTGGAAAGACCTGGAACAGAAATTCCATGCTCATTACTACATTGGCAGTACCGAGAAAAAGTTGGTTGATTTGACCAGCTTAAGGCAGAGGAATAATGAAACACCTACAGAGTTCCTCAGGAGGTTTAGGGAAACTAAGAGTATGTGCTTTTCTCTGAACATACCTGATGATCAACTGGCTGGTATGGCTGTAGCTGGAATGTTGCCTGCCATTCGGGAGAAGCTTTTCGGGATGGAGTTTGATGATCTGGGCCAGTTGTCGCACAGATTGGCCTTGATGAGTAACCAGGCGTATGGTTTCAAGAAAGATGTCAGATTTGCTAAAAATAATGATGTAGCTGACATCTATAACCAATTCCTTGAAAGAGCAGATCAAGAAGATGAGTATGAAGATGGCGAGGAGATAGCTGCAGCAGAGATAGTGTGGAGCAAAGAACCAGTTACAATGACTCAAAGATGGATCAAACAGATGAAAGGAACATATGATTTTGATGTGTCTAAGGCAGACAAATTGTTTGAGTTCCTGGTGAAAGAAGGCCGAATCAAATTGCCAGAGGGGCATTCTATGCTTCGGCCCGATGGAGTGAAAGATAAGAGGTACTGTGGGTTTCATGATAGAAATTCTCATTCCATTAATGAATGCAGAGTCTTTAGGATGAAGATTCAGAAAGCTATCCAGGAAGGACATCTGAAATTCGACAATAAGATGAAACTGGACAGTAACCCTTTCCCTCAGAATATGATCGGGTTCTCGGTTAATATGGTAAATGCTGTTCCATCTGGAGAAAAGGGAAGATTGAAAGTTTTAACCTCAAAGAAGGCAAAGCAGGATGGTTCAGTTGATCCTACTCGGCAGATCACAATGGAACAAATTCGCCGGAAAAATCTTCGGTTCCCGAATAGCCGATTTGAAGTGGGCGAATCTTTTAAACCTAGAATTACTACACGTATTCTCCTCAACAAATGGCAGCGTCAGCAAGAAAAGGAGCGTTTTCAAAGGCGTGAATACGAGGAAGAGAAAAGAAGGCGCGAAGAAGAAAGGTTTGAGGACGAACAAGAAGAATATGCTCGAGAGCAGGAACGTGCGCATTGGGGATGTGCATTCTTCAGACACTGTTGGAACGAAGGTTTGAAACTTCCCACATGGAATAATTGTCCTGAATGCAATAATAGATATGATGAATATAGGCAGGGAACTGTCAATCGCCGATCTGTCCATGAAAGAATTGGTAGGGTGCATCCTAGTGATGATCGACGTTTTGATGATCAACCAAGAAAGAGACATGCTGATTGCGGATGGATTGATCATGAGGAAGAAGATCGTGAGTATGTTTGGCAGAAAGGACAGTGGTGTCCACCTGGTTTAAGAAGGAGTCAGAAGAGAAGAGTTCAACGCCTGAGGAATCAAGAATTAAAGCAAGCAAGGCCTAGGATGAAATCGATATGGCTCCCAAAAGACAGGCCTGACGAACATGGTCATTCGGCTCCTACATGTATGGTATGTTTTCTGCCGAATGAATTCATGGCTCCAGCTAACCAAATTGTACAGGAAGAGGTATTGCCCGATATAGATGATGCCGAACAATTTGGGTTAATGGCACAATTGATGTTGAACAAACAAGCTGTTTTTGAAAAGCCAACCCAGAATCGGCACATGAAGCCACTGTACTTGAAGGGATATGTTAATGGCAAACCATTGACCAAGATGTTTGTCGATGGAGGAGCTGCTGTCAATGTAATGCCATATACCACATTCAGGAAGCTTGGTATGGGTCCTAGAGATTTGACACCAACGTGCATAATTCTAAATGATTTCGCTGGAAATCCTTCGGACACCAAAGGATGCGTGCATGTTGATCTGATGATTGGGTCCAAGACTCTGCTTACGACTTTCTTTGTCATTGAGGGCAAAGGGGCATATAGCTTGCTGCTTGGAAGAGATTGGATTCATGCAAATTGTTGTATTCCATCTACTATGCATCAACAGCTTATTCAGTGGATAGATGATGAGGTGGAGATTGTCCAAGCAGATGACTCAATAAGCGTAGCAAATATGGAACCAGCTTTCTGGGAATATCAAGGCATAGATTGTTTCTCAGGCAAGGACTGGGGAGAAGGTCCTGTGGCACCAGCCAGCAGTGATCAACAGCCGATCGAAGCAGTCGGCTCTCATAGTAATTTTTGATGGAAAATCCAATTGATGGAACTGATGGAAAATTAGGACGTGGATTTGTGTCGGCCGATAAATTAGAAGAAGTGGACATTGGAGATGGTGACAAGCCAAGGCCGACATTTATCAGTACTAATTTGGATTCGGTTTTCAAAGAAAAGTTGGTGACATTGTTAAAGGAATACAAGGACTGCTTTGCTTGGGATTATTCGGAGATGCCCGGTCTAGACCGTTCTATTGTTGAGCATCGGTTGCCAATCAAACCTGGATATAGGCCTTACAAGCAACCACCCCGAAAAATCTACAAGGAAGAAGTGTTGGCCGATGTGAAAAAGGAGATTGAAAGATTACTAGATGCAAATTTCATTCGGCCATGTAAATACGCGGATTGGATCTCTAATATTGTTCCTGTCTATAAGAAAAATGGAAAGATGAGGGTTTGCATAGATTTTAGAGACCTAAACAAGGCTACACCCATGGATGGATATCCAATGCCTATTGTTGATTCATTGGTTGATGCTGCTGCTGGATACAAAGTGCTCAGTTTCATGGATGGTAACGCAGGATACAATCAGATTTATATGGCATTGGAAGATATAGTAAAGACAGCTTTCAGGTGTCCTGGACACATAGGGTTGTTTGAGTGGGTTGTCATGACCTTTGGATTGAAAAATGCCGGTGCAACTTATCAAAGGGCTATGAATTATATTTTTCATGAGTTGATCGGTAAGATTGTGGAAATATATATTGATGATGTGGTGATCAAGTCATTAGATCATGAGTCTCATTTGGCCGACATAAGGAAAACTCTAGAATGCACCAGGAAACATGGGCTTAAGATGAACCCGAACAAGTGTGCTTTTGGAGTTTCGGCTGGAGAGTTTCTGGGATTTTTGATACATGAAGGAGGAATAGGAGTTGGTAAGAAAAGCATGAAGGCAATTGATGAAATTGTTCCTCCAACTAATCTTAAAGAGCTACAATCACTACTTGGCAAGATAAATTTTGTGAGAAGGTTCATATCAAACTTGTCACAAAAGGTGTTGCCCTTTTCCTCACTGTTAAAAATAAAGAAGGATCAAAAGTTTGTATGGGGTGACGAACAACAGAAGGCTTTTGATGAAATAAAGGAGTACATGAAGAAGCCACCAGTATTGGTGCCTCCACAATTGAACAAGCCTTTCAAGTTGTACGTGGCGGCCGATGCCCAAACTATTGGATCGGCCCTCATTCAAGAATTTGAAGGGAAAGAAAGAGTGGTTGCATACCTTAGCCGAAAGTTACTGGATCCAGAGACAAGGTATTCGGCTATAGAGAAACTTTGCTTATGTGTTTACTACTCCTGTACAAAATTTCGGCACTACTTACTACATGCCGAATGCATTGTGTATTCAAAGTTTGATGTGATAAAACACATGTTGTCTATGCCAATTTTGAACGGAAGGATTGGCAAATAGGATTTTAGCTTTGTCTGAATTTGAATTAAGATTTGAATCGGCAAAGGCTGTTAAGGGACAGATTATTGCCGATTTCATTACTGAACATCATAATACATCGTTAAATTTGCTTAACATTGTTCCTTGGGTGTTATTCTTCGATGGATCTTCATGCAACAAAGGTGGTGGAGCAGGTATCTTATTAATTTCACCCAAAGGAGAAACATTTGAGTTTGCTGTTCCTATTCAATTTGCTGTTACTAATAATCAAGCTGAGTATGAGGCATTGCTCAAGGGGCTCCAATATTTGAAAGAAGCAAAGGCCATTGCGGTTGAAATTTTTGGAGATTCAGAATTGGTCATAAAGCAATTGAATGGTGAATATGAGTGCAAAAGTGATACCTTGAGGAATTACTATGAAGAATGCAAAGAAATATTGAAGAGCTTTCGGTCAGTAATTCTACAACACATTCCTAGAGGGGATAATGGAGAGGCAAATAGATTGGCCCAAAGTGCATCAGGTTATAAAGAGCTTCGAGAAGTTTTTGCTAATGATGTATATGCATTCGGGAGTAATCTGGCAGAAGATGATTGGAGAAAAGAGATTGCCGATTATCTGGAGAATCCGTCCCGAAAGGTTTCTAGAAAGCTCAGGTATAAAGCTTTAAAATTTGTTCTTCTTGATGATAATTTGTATTATAAATCCCTGGATGGAGTGCTGTTACATTGCTTAAATCATGAAGAAGCAAAAAGGCTGATGAGTGAAGTACATGATGGGTTGTGTGGAGCACATCAATCGGCCTACCGAATGAAGTGGGTTATTAGAAGAACTGGATATTATTGGCCGACAATGTTGGAAGATTGTTTTGAATATTATAAAGGATGTCAAGACTGTCAGAAATTTGGAAACATTCAGAGAGTTCCGGCATCGGCTTTGAATCCCATTGTCAAGCCATGGCCATTCAGAGGATGGGGAATAGATTTGATTGGCCAAATAAATCCTCCATCTAGCAAGGGGCATAAGTTTGTGCTTTTGGCAACCGATTATTTTACCAAGTGGGTTGAGGCAATTCCATTAAAGAAGGTGACGTCGGAGAATATGGTTGAATTTGTTAAAGAACACATCATTTACAGATTTGGGATTCCTCAGACAATCACCACTGATCAAGGGACTCAATTTACATCTTCAGAATTCAGAGATTTTGCTGAAAGTATGGGCATCAGATTGTTAAATTCCTCTCCTTATTATGCCCAAGCTAATGGTCAGGCAGAGGCTTCTAACAAGATTATGATTAAAATTATACAGAAGAAGATTGATCAGAAGCCGAGAAAGTGGCATTCGGTACTCAGTGAGGCTTTATGGGCTTACCGAATGGCTCCACATGGGGCTACACAGACGTCTCCCTATGAGTTGGTGTATGGGCATCATGCTATCTTGCCATGGGAAATACAATTAGACTCAAGGAGAATAAAGTTGCAAAAGGATTTAAGTTCTAAAGATTATAATGATTTAATGATGGACGAATTAGAAGATTTGCATATGATTCGTCTCAGGGCTTTGGAGAATATTGAGAAGAACAAAATGCGAGTTGCTAGATATTACAATAAGAAAGTGAAACTCAAGCAATTTGTAAAAGGAGAATTGGTTTGGAAAGCAATATTGCCGATTGGAACGAAATATAGTGCATTCGGCAAGTGGTCTCCGAATTGGGAAGGTCCTTTCAGAATAATCAGATGCGTGCCTGGAAACGCGTATATGTTAAAAACTTTACTAGGAGAAGAATTTGCAGCTGCTATTAATGGAAGATATCTGAAGAAATATTATCCTAGTATTGAAATTGGTCGCTAATCAAAGTGTTCGGTATCAACGCAATTGATATAGCCGGCATTCGGGAAGAAGCCGCCTTCAGAGCAAAAATTCCAATGGAAGGAAAATGGCCAATACCAGAATGTATTGCCCTTAGCACGGATACATCAAAAGATTGGGGATGGATGGAATCGGCAATGGCAGCACCGTGGCCATCGAGACGACCAATGGAGGCGTCAATATCGTTGATGTCTTCTGGGTTGCCGTTGGCGAATCCGATCGGCATCCTGGAGTAGTCAGTGCCGGTGCAGGTCGCCATTGCAACTAAGCCCACGGCGGTACCTAGGCGGACGCCATGGAGGGCCACATCATCGACGCGGCCTGCCACTGCACCAAGACGGGCCTCTGGTGTGTCCCCTTGGGCGTTCACCTTATCCGCCAGCTCCTCCACCAGCGCCTTCAGCCGATTGAGTTCGGCGTCGCGGTATGAAGAATCATGAAGCAACAAGGAGTCAAATCAAGATTGGATTGAAATTGAACAGATCGCCGAACTCACCGTCAATGGTGTCAAGCAGTTGCTTGCGCTCATGCTGCCACTCTAGGTCAGCAATCCCGGCTTGTTTGAAGGTAACCTCCAATTCGTGCCTGGCCTCGTCGCGTTCTTGTTTGAAACGACGAGCATCGCTATCCGAGTAGCGATAATCGTCCGATTCAAGAGTCCGACCGGACGAACTCGAAGAATCGGAGGCTGCAGCAGGAGTCGCGGTCGGAGCTGTAGCAGGAGTCGCAGCTTGGGCAGTGGTTCGGATCCATTGGATGACCCTAGCAGTACGAGAAGGAGTTCAGGATAATGCAAGAAATCATCAGCGTCTTCATCAGCTCAGAATAGGAAAGCGTACATGCAAATATGAGGAACTATTGAAGAAGAAGACCTCTGAAGTGAACAGCTGTCTCGGGGGGCCTGGGTTCGCCATGAACATTCATTACACAACATCGGGCGATCCATCGTGAAGAAGGACAAGATGAATGGCTGCTTCATCTTCAACGGTGGTTTGTGTGATTTTACCCTCGCTTCTCTAATAGTTTCAGAGCTTAAAATAAAATCATTAAAAAGTGAAACTTCTCATGTTGCATCTCCGCATTGAAATAAAAATCTTGAGAATAATTCCATGAATATGTGATATAAATATTTTGGTTTATCCATTGTTGAAATGATAAATAGATGCTCTGTTTTATATTTCACCTGTGTCTAGTTTCTAGTTTTGACTTCTTTAAAAATTGGATTTAGTGGTTGTAATATTTGTCTTGAAGTCTTTGAAACCTGTGGGTTGCATAAAGTTTCAAACTTTGTCCAAGTGATTGTGGAATAAGAATGAAAATAGAGTTTGCTGTGACATTGTTCTGAGAAAACTTGAAATCCGGATGAATTTTCTAAAATAAGATCAACTAATAAAACTATCATGTTGAGTTTTGTCAAATTGTTGTGACCACCAGTGTAGATTATAGTCATATGCTCAAGATCAAGATTCATTACACTGAATATCTCGTAGTTATATTTCTTCTCTGATTAAAATTTATGAGGTAAAAAAGAAAAAATATAATAATATATACAAATGTGTTGATTTACCTTACTGTCCCACATCAAGGTATTGAGACGGCTTTCCATTGCACTAAGGGATGAACTTGAACCTTGTAGTGAAGTCCAAAACCACTCGTGACGAGACAGCTTCCCATTGCACTTAGGGATGAACTCGGCGTGGTTTATAAAATAATAACCATGGAATGCGTGACAGTAGCCTCATAAGTTTTAAGATGATTGGAAGGAATATGTGTACAGGAAAATAATTTTGATCAAAGCTAACAAATTCTTGGTCTGAGCATGTGCCTTGTATTTCCTTGTGGTCCGGTTTTGACTTTACAAAATATATGGTATGATTTCCTAGAGGGAGAAACTCAGAAATAAAAATGACGGACACGTGTCCGCCACAACTGAGTTATGAAACACAAAACTCCGGAATAAAAGTAATCAAAGGATAAAAGATAAGCAGACTCTGTAATTATTCTGTTTTGCAGTTACTCGACTTAGTGAGAATTATAAGCCCCATGTTTGAGGAGATAGACGGATGAGTAGAGTACCATTTTATTCAAGTTTAAGAGAAATCTAAGTTATAAACCTGATACTCTTGAGATGTAGTTGGCATTGCAGCATCTCTTGATCAACGACAAATGAAAAAAAAAACTATAATATTTATACACATGCATTTACCACTAACCTATTTCCACATGTATTGGAAGTTTATTGTTTTACAGGTGAATTGTGGAAATATGGTAAGAATGCTATTGTTGCAAGTGGATTTCTTGGCTCTGTAAAGAAGACCAGTGGAGATCAAAATAGTTCGAAGCATGAGAATTCATACTCCGAACTAGGGGGGCCTATGTTGACACTGGATTTTGGTCAACGTTGAGAAAATGATAAGTGGACCCAGCGAGAAGTCGGAAAGGCATTCGGCAAACGACCAAGCGGTCGGTTAATTCTCGGAGTTTCGGTAAATGCCTCTACGGTCGGCTGTTCTACAAGGTGGATACTCCGTTCGGGAAACACATATGGCGAGTGAGGCCGGCTTGCAGGGGAAGACACGTGGCGATGGAAGTACATCGAAGACCAGAATGTGAGAGAATATACACATACTTATATACGGCAAGTCTTACGTAGAAGAAGAAGGCCAAAGGAAATCGTGTCAGATGGAATATTATATATAATCAAGTTGATGTGCGTGTACGTCAGGATAAGGAGCAAGGCAAGCAAGGAAAGACATGCCCAGCACGTGTCTAACTAATTCATGGTATCACGTACAAGAAGGAAAGATCAGATAATCCAAGTACAACACGGGGTTAAAACATCAGATGCCATTCGGCTATTCGGCAGGAGATGCTCTGCGGTCGGGAACGCGTCGTCATTCGGCTAAGGGGTGTTCTTTGAAGCATTCGGCAGAGATACTCTGCAGTCGGGAATACGTCGTCATTCGGCAGAGGCATGGTTCCGCAGGTAAAAGTAGTAGCATTCGGGAAAGCGCGATGACGTGGAAAACATAAGGAAAAGGCTGGTTCGAACAAGGAATGCAATATGGGCACGAAGATCCGTCATTTATTTTTAGAAACAAGTATTGAAGTCGTGTCCGGCTAGGAGTTGTATCAAGACCTGGGTATAAATATAAACCCATGGCATCTGTAGATATCAATCGAATCAACCATACAACAAACCGGCCCCGTGCCAACATCGAGTCCTTTAGTCGAGTCGTCGAGTTCTTCGAGAGGAGTCATCGATCCGTCGACCTCCGTAAGTACCGGCAACCTTGTATCATGCTTAGTATCATGCGGTGGATTTAAGCTTTGATGCAAGTAGTCTTGTTACCATGCTTAGTATCATCCGGTGGATTTAAGTTATGGTCTCAAGAAGGTTCCTCTGTTAGGTCATGAGCCATGCGGTGGGCTAAGATCTAGTATGGACCAAGTTATCGGCTCTGTTAGATTTTGGCAAGATCTAACGGATTCATTAAGTTACCCCGTGTTGCTCCTTTTTTACTATGTGCTTAATTCATGCAACACACCCTTGCCCAATCTAGATCGGCTAGAATCGGCTCTGCTTTACGGTGCGACGACTTATCCCCTCATAGCCGAATCCGAAACCGATCTAGGTTGCTACGTGTCGCGGGTTCAAGCTTGTCGGTATCGTGTAGATCTTGACAGAACCGGGTATCATGCGGTAGATGCAGGTTTTTGGATCGTCTTAGAGCTAATCATCCGGTGGATTAGAATTCGATTCGATCTGATAGATTTATCTTTACCGGTTAGGCTTGTTCCTTCGACATGGATCCCGATTCGGCTAAATAGCCGTATTCGGCAGTGCTCTCACGAGTGAACTTGTGTTCGTGGGTTTGCATTGGACAATGAATGCTTTTAGCCTTTCACGATTAGATTGTATCATGCGGTGGATTGATCTAATCTGATTGGTGGTGTGGCTCCAAACGAGTTGTATCATGCGGTGGATTAACTCGTTCGTTGTCATGCTTGACGGGTGCTGCTTTCGGCCTATGCATTCTTGTTTTCAATGTAAATTCGTGGCTGTGTTGTGGGTTCGTAACTAAACATTGAGTGCTTTTAGCTTTTCATGATTAGATTGTATCATGCGGTGGATTAATCTAATCTGATTAGTGGCGTGGTTACAAACAAGTCGTATCATGCGGTGGATTAACTTGTTTTGTTATCATGCTTGACGGGTGCTGCTTTCGGCCTATGCATTCTTTGTTTACTGCGAATTTATGATCATGTTTCACCCTTTTATTTATTTATCATGCTCTGTTTCTCGTTAATCGGCTATGAGTACGTGTTCATTCGGTTGAAAGCCGATCTTTCGTCATGCTTACGTCACGCATTCGGCAGTGCGCTCCTTGCGTGCCTTGCCGATTGCCGAATGAGGTTTTAACTGCCGACAGATAGCTTCCCTGTAGCTATATGTCTCTCCAGATTGGCTTCGACGCCGCAAATATGGAACTGTCTGGTCTCACCCGGCACGTTCCAGGTTTTAATCTAAACATTTTTATCCCTTTGTTAGTTTTCAGGCAAACTGACTGGCACGCTTCCGGATTCGAAAGCCCGGGCCACGTTTGAAGCCAGCTTTGTTCGGCTTGCTGTGTGCTTGGCGTGAGGTGCGGATTTTACGTCAACACACTTTTTGGCACGCCCGGTGGGACACACACAAGTTTTCAAAGATGCCTGAGTTGAGCGACATCATGGATGTCACTTTGGAAGAGTTGTCTGAAGAACATCAACAGATGGTAAAGGTTGCTGCCAACCAATTCATTAATAAATGTTTACTGTCTTTCGCCAAGAACAGGAGTGGTGCACCTTTTCTCAAGTCTGATCTGCCAAGAGTTCTCCTTCCTGGGCAATCTGATCTTACTGAAGAAGAAGAGAGGGAGAGATTCTCGGGCTTGTTATACAAAGCTTTGGGAGAGACAATGACCAATCACAATGCTGCGTTCTTAAACAGTTTTCGGCATATAATGATAAGCATTTTTGGTCAGCATGTGGATAAACCCTTTGAGCAGATACATGGGCAATTGGGTGGCCCGACATACTTCAATGTTCAAGCACCAGTTCAGAAACCACATGGTAAAGGAAATGCTGATGAAACTGGAGGTTCTGGTGCTAAAGATATAAATGGACAACCGATTCGGCAAGATCCTCAGCTTGTACTGCCGAAAGCTCGCACATACGGTGATATGGCATTCGGCACCACAGGGAATCCGCCTGCTTCTGCTTACAAGATATCTCCTTTGAACAACAGACTGCAGAGGGATTTATATGGAAACGGATACTCAGAGTTTATGGATTATAATGCTGTTGACGCCCTCCCGAATCCTGGATATGTTGGTACTGCAGGTATGCTTGCTGGAAAACCAGGGAATCAAGATACCAATATTGACCTCATGGTGCAAAAAATGACCGATGTATTGCAAAATCAATTCGGTCTGAAGCCTAAAAATCAGGGATATATGTACTCATCTCCTTTCCCTGAATGGTACCAAAGGGTATCATTGCCGAATAGAGTCAAGGTGCCAACAGAGTTTACTAAATTCTCAGGACAAGATGATACTAGCACTGTGGAACATATAGCTCGATATCTGATGCAGCTTGGAGAGGCTTCGGCAGACGAGGCTTTCAGAATCAGATACTTTCCTTTGTCACTGACGGGTCCAGCTTTTACATGGTTTGCTTCTTTGCCTGCTCAGTCGATTTGTACTTGGAAAGACCTGGAACAGAAATTCCATGCTCATTACTACATTGGCAGTACCGAGAAAAAGTTGGTTGATTTGACCAGCTTAAGGCAGAGGAATAATGAAACACCTACAGAGTTCCTCAGGAGGTTTAGGGAAACTAAGAGTATGTGCTTTTCTCTGAACATACCTGATGATCAACTGGCTGGTATGGCTGTAGCTGGAATGTTGCCTGCCATTCGGGAGAAGCTTTTCGGGATGGAGTTTGATGATCTGGGCCAGTTGTCGCACAGATTGGCCTTGATGAGTAACCAGGCGTATGGTTTCAAGAAAGATGTCAGATTTGCTAAAAATAATGATGTAGCTGACATCTATAACCAATTCCTTGAAAGAGCAGATCAAGAAGATGAGTATGAAGATGGCGAGGAGATAGCTGCAGCAGAGATAGTGTGGAGCAAAGAACCAGTTACAATGACTCAAAGATGGATCAAACAGATGAAAGGAACATATGATTTTGATGTGACTAAGGCAGACAAATTATTTGAGTTCCTGGTGAAAGAAGGCCGAATCAAATTGCCAGAGGGGCATTCTATGCTTCGGCCCGATGGAGTGAAAGATAAGAGGTACTGTGGGTTTCATGATAGAAATTCTCATTCCATTAATGAATGCAGAGTCTTTAGGATGAAGATTCAGAAAGCTATCCAGGAAGGACATCTGAAATTCGACAATAAGATGAAACTGGACAGTAACCCTTTCCCTCAAGATATGATCGGGTTCTCGGTTAATATGGTAAATGCTGTTCCATCTGGAGAAAAGGGAAGATTGAAAGTTTTAACCTCAAAGAAGGCAAAGCAGGATGGTTCAGTTGATCCTACTCGGCAGATCACAATGGAACAAATTCGCCGGAAAAATCTTCGGTTCCCGAATAGCCGATTTGAAGTGGGCGAATCTTTTAAACCTAGAGTTACTACACGTATTCTCCTCAACAAATGGCAGCGTCAGCAAGAAAAGGAGCGTTTTCAAAGGCGTGAATACGAGGAAGAGAAAAGAAGGCGCGAAGAAGAAAGGTTTGAGGAAGAACAAGAAGAATATGCTCGAGAGCAGGAACGTGCGCATTGGGGATGTGCATTCTTCAGACACTGTTGGAACGAAGGTTTGAAACTTCCCACATGGAATAATTGTCCTGAATGCAATAATAGATATGATGAATATAGGCAGGGAACTGTCAATCGCCGATCTGTCCATGAAAGAATTGGTAGGGTGCATCCTAGTGATGATCGACGTTTTGATGATCAACCAAGAAAGAGACATGCTGATTGCGGATGGATTGATCATGAGGAAGAAGATCGTGAGTATGTTTGGCAGAAAGGACAGTGGTGTCCACCTGGTTTAAGAAGGAGTCAGAAGAGAAGAGTTCAACGCCTGAGGAATCAAGAATTAAAGCAAGCAAGGCCTAGGATGAAATCGATATGGCTCCCAAAAGACAGGCCTGACGAACATGGTCATTCGGCTCCTACATGTATGGTATGTTTTCTGCCGAATGAATTCATGGCTCCAGCTAACCAAATTGTACAGGAAGAGGTATTGCCCGATATAGATGATGCCGAACAATTTGGGTTAATGGCACAATTGATGTTGAACAAACAAGCTGTTTTTGAAAAGCCAACCCAGAATCGGCACATGAAGCCACTGTACTTGAAGGGATATGTTAATGGCAAACCATTGACCAAGATGTTTGTCGATGGAGGAGCTGCTGTCAATGTAATGCCATATACCACATTCAGGAAGCTTGGTATGGGTCCTAGAGATTTGACACCAACGTGCATAATTCTAAATGATTTCGCTGGAAATCCTTCGGACACCAAAGGATGCGTGCATGTTGATCTGATGATTGGGTCCAAGACTCTGCTTACGACTTTCTTTGTCATTGAGGGCAAAGGGGCATATAGCTTGCTGCTTGGAAGAGATTGGATTCATGCAAATTGTTGTATTCCATCTACTATGCATCAACAGCTTATTCAGTGGATAGATGATGAGGTGGAGATTGTCCAAGCAGATGACTCAATAAGCGTAGCAAATATGGAACCAGCTTTCTGGGAATATCAAGGCATAGATTGTTTCTCAGGCAAGGACTGGGGAGAAGGTCCTGTGGCACCAGCCAGCAGTGATCAACAGCCGATCGAAGCAGTCGGCTCTCATAGTAATTTTTGATGGAAAATCCAATTGATGGAACTGATGGAAAATTAGGACGTGGATTTGTGTCGGCCGATAAATTAGAAGAAGTGGACATTGGAGATGGTGACAAGCCAAGGCCGACATTTATCAGTACTAATTTGGATTCGGTTTTCAAAGAAAAGTTGGTGACATTGTTAAAGGAATACAAGGACTGCTTTGCTTGGGATTATTCGGAGATGCCCGGTCTAGACCGTTCTATTGTTGAGCATCGGTTGCCAATCAAACCTGGATATAGGCCTTACAAGCAACCACCCCGAAAAATCTACAAGGAAGAAGTGTTGGCCGATGTGAAAAAGGAGATTGAAAGATTACTAGATGCAAATTTCATTCGGCCATGTAAATACGCGGATTGGATCTCTAATATTGTTCCTGTCTATAAGAAAAATGGAAAGATGAGGGTTTGCATAGATTTTAGAGACCTAAACAAGGCTACACCCATGGATGGATATCCAATGCCTATTGTTGATTCATTGGTTGATGCTGCTGCTGGATACAAAGTGCTCAGTTTCATGGATGGTAACGCAGGATACAATCAGATTTATATGGCATTGGAAGATATAGTAAAGACAGCTTTCAGGTGTCCTGGACACATAGGGTTGTTTGAGTGGGTTGTCATGACCTTTGGATTGAAAAATGCCGGTGCAACTTATCAAAGGGCTATGAATTATATTTTTCATGAGTTGATCGGTAAGATTGTGGAAATATATATTGATGATGTGGTGATCAAGTCATTAGATCATGAGTCTCATTTGGCCGACATAAGGAAAACTCTAGAATGCACCAGGAAACATGGGCTTAAGATGAACCCGAACAAGTGTGCTTTTGGAGTTTCGGCTGGAGAGTTTCTGGGATTTTTGATACATGAAGGAGGAATAGGAGTTGGTAAGAAAAGCATGAAGGCAATTGATGAAATTGTTCCTCCAACTAATCTTAAAGAGCTACAATCACTACTTGGCAAGATAAATTTTGTGAGAAGGTTCATATCAAACTTGTCACAAAAGGTGTTGCCCTTTTCCTCACTGTTAAAAATAAAGAAGGATCAAAAGTTTGTATGGGGTGACGAACAACAGAAGGCTTTTGATGAAATAAAGGAGTACATGAAGAAGCCACCAGTATTGGTGCCTCCACAATTGAACAAGCCTTTCAAGTTGTACGTGGCGGCCGATGCCCAAACTATTGGATCGGCCCTCATTCAAGAATTTGAAGGGAAAGAAAGAGTGGTTGCATACCTTAGCCGAAAGTTACTGGATCCAGAGACAAGGTATTCGGCTATAGAGAAACTTTGCTTATGTGTTTACTACTCCTGTACAAAATTTCGGCACTACTTACTACATGCCGAATGCATTGTGTATTCAAAGTTTGATGTGATAAAACACATGTTGTCTATGCCAATTTTGAACGGAAGGATTGGCAAATAGGATTTTAGCTTTGTCTGAATTTGAATTAAGATTTGAATCGGCAAAGGCTGTTAAGGGACAGATTATTGCCGATTTCATTACTGAACATCATAATACATCGTTAAATTTGCTTAACATTGTTCCTTGGGTGTTATTCTTCGATGGATCTTCATGCAACAAAGGTGGTGGAGCAGGTATCTTATTAATTTCACCCAAAGGAGAAACATTTGAGTTTGCTGTTCCTATTCAATTTGCTGTTACTAATAATCAAGCTGAGTATGAGGCATTGCTCAAGGGGCTCCAATATTTGAAAGAAGCAAAGGCCATTGCGGTTGAAATTTTTGGAGATTCAGAATTGGTCATAAAGCAATTGAATGGTGAATATGAGTGCAAAAGTGATACCTTGAGGAATTACTATGAAGAATGCAAAGAAATATTGAAGAGCTTTCGGTCAGTAATTCTACAACACATTCCTAGAGGGGATAATGGAGAGGCAAATAGATTGGCCCAAAGTGCATCAGGTTATAAAGAGCTTCGAGAAGTTTTTGCTAATGATGTATATGCATTCGGGAGTAATCTGGCAGAAGATGATTGGAGAAAAGAGATTGCCGATTATCTGGAGAATCCGTCCCGAAAGGTTTCTAGAAAGCTCAGGTATAAAGCTTTAAAATTTGTTCTTCTTGATGATAATTTGTATTATAAATCCCTGGATGGAGTGCTGTTACATTGCTTAAATCATGAAGAAGCAAAAAGGCTGATGAGTGAAGTACATGATGGGTTGTGTGGAGCACATCAATCGGCCTACCGAATGAAGTGGGTTATTAGAAGAACTGGATATTATTGGCCGACAATGTTGGAAGATTGTTTTGAATATTATAAAGGATGTCAAGACTGTCAGAAATTTGGAAACATTCAGAGAGTTCCGGCATCGGCTTTGAATCCCATTGTCAAGCCATGGCCATTCAGAGGATGGGGAATAGATTTGATTGGCCAAATAAATCCTCCATCTAGCAAGGGGCATAAGTTTGTGCTTTTGGCAACCGATTATTTTACCAAGTGGGTTGAGGCAATTCCATTAAAGAAGGTGACGTCGGAGAATATGGTTGAATTTGTTAAAGAACACATCATTTACAGATTTGGGATTCCTCAGACAATCACCACTGATCAAGGGACTCAATTTACATCTTCAGAATTCAGAGATTTTGCTGAAAGTATGGGCATCAGATTGTTAAATTCCTCTCCTTATTATGCCCAAGCTAATGGTCAGGCAGAGGCTTCTAACAAGATTATGATTAAAATTATACAGAAGAAGATTGATCAGAAGCCGAGAAAGTGGCATTCGGTACTCAGTGAGGCTTTATGGGCTTACCGAATGGCTCCACATGGGGCTACACAGACGTCTCCCTATGAGTTGGTGTATGGGCATCATGCTATCTTGCCATGGGAAATACAATTAGACTCAAGGAGAATAAAGTTGCAAAAGGATTTAAGTTCTAAAGATTATAATGATTTAATGATGGACGAATTAGAAGATTTGCATATGATTCGTCTCAGGGCTTTGGAGAATATTGAGAAGAACAAAATGCGAGTTGCTAGATATTACAATAAGAAAGTGAAACTCAAGCAATTTGTAAAAGGAGAATTGGTTTGGAAAGCAATATTGCCGATTGGAACGAAATATAGTGCATTCGGCAAGTGGTCTCCGAATTGGGAAGGTCCTTTCAGAATAATCAGATGCGTGCCTGGAAACGCGTATATGTTAAAAACTTTACTAGGAGAAGAATTTGCAGCTGCTATTAATGGAAGATATCTGAAGAAATATTATCCTAGTATTGAAATTGGTCGCTAATCAAAGTGTTCGGTATCAACGCAATTGATATAGCCGGCATTCGGGAAGAAGCCGCCTTCAGAGCAAAAATTCCAATGGAAGGAAAATGGCCAATACCAGAATGTATTGCCCTTAGCACGGATACATCAAAAGATTGGGGATGGATGGAATCGGCAATGGCAGCACCGTGGCCATCGAGACGACCAATGGAGGCGTCAATATCGTTGATGTCTTCTGGGTTGCCGTTGGCGAATCCGATCGGCATCCTGGAGTAGTCAGTGCCGGTGCAGGTCGCCATTGCAACTAAGCCCACGGCGGTACCTAGGCGGACGCCATGGAGGGCCACATCATCGACGCGGCCTGCCACTGCACCAAGACGGGCCTCTGGTGTGTCCCCTTGGGCGTTCACCTTATCCGCCAGCTCCTCCACCAGCGCCTTCAGCCGATTGAGTTCGGCGTCGCGGTATGAAGAATCATGAAGCAACAAGGAGTCAAATCAAGATTGGATTGAAATTGAACAGATCGCCGAACTCACCGTCAATGGTGTCAAGCAGTTGCTTGCGCTCATGCTGCCACTCTAGGTCAGCAATCCCGGCTTGTTTGAAGGTAACCTCCAATTCGTGCCTGGCCTCGTCGCGTTCTTGTTTGAAACGACGAGCATCGCTATCCGAGTAGCGATAATCGTCCGATTCAAGAGTCCGACCGGACGAACTCGAAGAATCGGAGGCTGCAGCAGGAGTCGCGGTCGGAGCTGTAGCAGGAGTCGCAGCTTGGGCAGTGGTTCGGATCCATTGGATGACCCTAGCAGTACGAGAAGGAGTTCAGGATAATGCAAGAAATCATCAGCGTCTTCATCAGCTCAGAATAGGAAAGCGTACATGCAAATATGAGGAACTATTGAAGAAGAAGACCTCTGAAGTGAACAGCTGTCTCGGGGGGCCTGGGTTCGCCATGAACATTCATTACACAACATCGGGCGATCCATCGTGAAGAAGGACAAGATGAATGGCTGCTTCATCTTCAACGGTGGTTTGTGTGATTTTACCCTCGCTTCTCTAATAGTTTCAGAGCTTAAAATAAAATCATTAAAAAGTGAAACTTCTCATGTTGCATCTCCGCATTGAAATAAAAATCTTGAGAATAATTCCATGAATATGTGATATAAATATTTTGGTTTATCCATTGTTGAAATGATAAATAGATGCTCTGTTTTATATTTCACCTGTGTCTAGTTTCTAGTTTTGACTTCTTTAAAAATTGGATTTAGTGGTTGTAATATTTGTCTTGAAGTCTTTGAAACCTGTGGGTTGCATAAAGTTTCAAACTTTGTCCAAGTGATTGTGGAATAAGAATGAAAATAGAGTTTGCTGTGACATTGTTCTGAGAAAACTTGAAATCCGGATGAATTTTCTAAAATAAGATCAACTAATAAAACTATCATGTTGAGTTTTGTCAAATTGTTGTGACCACCAGTGTAGATTATAGTCATATGCTCAAGATCAAGATTCATTACACTGAATATCTCGTAGTTATATTTCTTCTCTGATTAAAATTTATGAGGTAAAAAAGAAAAAATATAATAATATATACAAATGTGTTGATTTACCTTACTGTCCCACATCAAGGTATTGAGACGGCTTTCCATTGCACTAAGGGATGAACTTGAACCTTGTAGTGAAGTCCAAAACCACTCGTGACGAGACAGCTTCCCATTGCACTTAGGGATGAACTCGGCGTGGTTTATAAAATAATAACCATGGAATGCGTGACAGTAGCCTCATAAGTTTTAAGATGATTGGAAGGAATATGTGTACAGGAAAATAATTTTGATCAAAGCTAACAAATTCTTGGTCTGAGCATGTGCCTTGTATTTCCTTGTGGTCCGGTTTTGACTTTACAAAATATATGGTATGATTTCCTAGAGGGAGAAACTCAGAAATAAAAATGACGGACACGTGTCCGCCACAACTGAGTTATGAAACACAAAACTCCGGAATAAAAGTAATCAAAGGATAAAAGATAAGCAGACTCTGTAATTATTCTGTTTTGCAGTTACTCGACTTAGTGAGAATTATAAGCCCCATGTTTGAGGAGATAGACGGATGAGTAGAGTACCATTTTATTCAAGTTTAAGAGAAATCTAAGTTATAAACCTGATACTCTTGAGATGTAGTTGGCATTGCAGCATCTCTTGATCAACGACAAATGAAAAAAAAAACTATAATATTTATACACATGCATTTACCACTAACCTATTTCCACATGTATTGGAAGTTTATTGTTTTACAGGTGAATTGTGGAAATATGGTAAGAATGCTATTGTTGCAAGTGGATTTCTTGGCTCTGTAAAGAAGACCAGTGGAGATCAAAATAGTTCGAAGCATGAGAATTCATACTCCGAACTAGGGGGGCCTATGTTGACACTGGATTTTGGTCAACGTTGAGAAAATGATAAGTGGACCCAGCGAGAAGTCGGAAAGGCATTCGGCAAACGACCAAGCGGTCGGTTAATTCTCGGAGTTTCGGTAAATGCCTCTACGGTCGGCTGTTCTACAAGGTGGATACTCCGTTCGGGAAACACATATGGCGAGTGAGGCCGGCTTGCAGGGGAAGACACGTGGCGATGGAAGTACATCGAAGACCAGAATGTGAGAGAATATACACATACTTATATACGGCAAGTCTTACGTAGAAGAAGAAGGCCAAAGGAAATCGTGTCAGATGGAATATTATATATAATCAAGTTGATGTGCGTGTACGTCAGGATAAGGAGCAAGGCAAGCAAGGAAAGACATGCCCAGCACGTGTCTAACTAATTCATGGTATCACGTACAAGAAGGAAAGATCAGATAATCCAAGTACAACACGGGGTTAAAACATCAGATGCCATTCGGCTATTCGGCAGGAGATGCTCTGCGGTCGGGAACGCGTCGTCATTCGGCTAAGGGGTGTTCTTTGAAGCATTCGGCAGAGATACTCTGCAGTCGGGAATACGTCGTCATTCGGCAGAGGCATGGTTCCGCAGGTAAAAGTAGTAGCATTCGGGAAAGCGCGATGACGTGGAAAACATAAGGAAAAGGCTGGTTCGAACAAGGAATGCAATATGGGCACGAAGATCCGTCATTTATTTTTAGAAACAAGTATTGAAGTCGTGTCCGGCTAGGAGTTGTATCAAGACCTGGGTATAAATATAAACCCATGGCATCTGTAGATATCAATCGAATCAACCATACAACAAACCGGCCCCGTGCCAACATCGAGTCCTTTAGTCGAGTCGTCGAGTTCTTCGAGAGGAGTCATCGATCCGTCGACCTCCGTAAGTACCGGCAACCTTGTATCATGCTTAGTATCATGCGGTGGATTTAAGCTTTGATGCAAGTAGTCTTGTTACCATGCTTAGTATCATCCGGTGGATTTAAGTTATGGTCTCAAGAAGGTTCCTCTGTTAGGTCATGAGCCATGCGGTGGGCTAAGATCTAGTATGGACCAAGTTATCGGCTCTGTTAGATTTTGGCAAGATCTAACGGATTCATTAAGTTACCCCGTGTTGCTCCTTTTTTACTATGTGCTTAATTCATGCAACACACCCTTGCCCAATCTAGATCGGCTAGAATCGGCTCTGCTTTACGGTGCGACGACTTATCCCCTCATAGCCGAATCCGAAACCGATCTAGGTTGCTACGTGTCGCGGGTTCAAGCTTGTCGGTATCGTGTAGATCTTGACAGAACCGGGTATCATGCGGTAGATGCAGGTTTTTGGATCGTCTTAGAGCTAATCATCCGGTGGATTAGAATTCGATTCGATCTGATAGATTTATCTTTACCGGTTAGGCTTGTTCCTTCGACATGGATCCCGATTCGGCTAAATAGCCGTATTCGGCAGTGCTCTCACGAGTGAACTTGTGTTCGTGGGTTTGCATTGGACAATGAATGCTTTTAGCCTTTCACGATTAGATTGTATCATGCGGTGGATTGATCTAATCTGATTGGTGGTGTGGCTCCAAACGAGTTGTATCATGCGGTGGATTAACTCGTTCGTTGTCATGCTTGACGGGTGCTGCTTTCGGCCTATGCATTCTTGTTTTCAATGTAAATTCGTGACTGTGTTGTGGGTTCGTAACTAAACATTGAGTGCTTTTAGCTTTTCATGATTAGATTGTATCATGCGGTGGATTAATCTAATCTGATTAGTGGCGTGGTTACAAACAAGTCGTATCATGCGGTGGATTAACTTGTTTTGTTATCATGCTTGACGGGTGCTGCTTTCGGCCTATGCATTCTTTGTTTACTGCGAATTTATGATCATGTTTCACCCTTTTATTTATTTATCATGCTCTGTTTCTCGTTAATCGGCTATGAGTACGTGTTCATTCGGTTGAAAGCCGATCTTTCGTCATGCTTACGTCACGCATTCGGCAGTGCGCTCCTTGCGTGCCTTGCCGATTGCCGAATGAGGTTTTAACTGCCGACAGATAGCTTCCCTGTAGCTATATGTCTCTCCAGATTGGCTTCGACGCCGCAAATATGGAACTGTCTGGTCTCACCCGGCACGTTCCAGGTTTTAATCTAAACATTTTTATCCCTTTGTTAGTTTTCAGGCAAACTGACTGGCACGCTTCCGGATTCGAAAGCCCGGGCCACGTTTGAAGCCAGCTTTGTTCGGCTTGCTGTGTGCTTGGCGTGAGGTGCGGATTTTACGTCAACAGCAACCAAGGAAACGCAGATCTGGTGAGGTTCCTGCAAGATTCAGAACGAAGGGCCACGGATCCAACAGATTAGCAATGTCTACTGTGAATCCAACGAGAAGAAACCGAGGGAAACGAAGGGAAATCGAGGGATTACTTGCCTGTGCGCTCAAGATTCGTGAATCACCGCTGCAAAACAAAGGAAGAGAGAGGGGGATTAGAGGGCTTGCATCGGAGAGGAGAAGAAAGGACCGCCGCCAGAGAGGAGAGGGCGACCGAGAGGAGAGTGAGGGAGGAGACTCACCGGCGGAGAGGAGAATGAAGCGCGAGCGACGGGCTGGCGGCCGGGAGGGGATAAATAGGCGGTGAGTGGCGCGAAAGGGGGAGGTAACCCTAGGGTTTTCCCGCCTGCACGCGCCGGACGCGTTTTCCCTTCCCCCGCGCTCCCACGACGCACCGCGCGAGCCAGGCCCGCCGGAAACAGCCGAATTTTTCGTTCCCGCGGAGCCTGGCCGTGGGCCTCTTTGTGCATCACCGCGGCCTGGCCCAGTAGGGCATGCAGGCTACCAAACACAGTGCCATGCATCCCGTCAGCCTGGCTCAGGCCTCATGCAGGCTACCAAACGCACCCTTAGTCTCAGGTGGTAACACCAATCGAGACTAAAAGTCACTCTTAAGTCCCAGTTGGTAAGGTCCTCTTGGTTCACGAAAAATACGAACAAGGACTAAAAATGATATTTATCTTGAGCTAAAATGTTACTAGGACAAATGTAAAGTATGGAAAGTCCATTCTCTACCGGTGCCTTATCATCACAATTGTCTCCAACAGGAAAGATTTTGCATAGATGGGGTCCGTAGCACGCACATGGACTGATTTGAGGTCGACAAGAACCAAGATCCTAGCAGGGTTTCCCCTTCTTGGAACAGATGATACATATACGGCGCGTTGTTCCAAAGGGAGTCAAAGACGTGTGTCATGGGGCTTTATATGTTGTCGTGTCCATATGTCCGGCCAAATCGAAGCGGCGCACGGCCGGCTGGACCGACGGAGCGGAGAAAATGAAAGGGACGACGAGGTGTTTCGTGCTTCTGCACGCACGCGGCTTCCTAGTCGTTGCTCCCGTGTTCCTGCCGTATTTAAATCTTAACCACGTGTATATACGTACGCAGCCGGCCAGTTTCTCGTATACAGTAGTGGTATATACACAGTAGTGTGTCTTGTCTGTACGTGTATCCCCCGTGTCGGAGCTTGGACGAAGCAGGAAGCGAAAACGAAGCTTCCTCCGCGTATGCATGCAGCCACGTTTGTCGTCATGGCGCCGCAGTTGGCACATGCACGCATGTCCTCCGGCCGGGCGTTGGGCCGGCAGCGGAGCGCACACGTGCGCGCCCGGCGAGATCAAGCGCTCACACTTTTATTTTTGGATTGGAGGTAGTTGGTTAATTAACGCAAGCCCTAGCTGATGACTGTTTCGCCTCGAGCGAGTCAGGCCGGGCGCAAGCAAGCATGCGTGCATGCATGCATCTCGATGGATATATCTCGTGTGATCCGATCCGACAACGCACCGCACGGACGATGCTCTGCTGCATGTGTTTCAATTTGTCCGGATTATGGATGGATGTTCAGAGAGTGAGAGTAGAACTTACGAGGAGATTCTTAGAAAAAAAATGTTTTTGTGGTCATGCCATTTGAATCTAAAAAACGTGCTTAATGTATGCTAACAGCAACGAGGTTGATTTTATTTAAGCACCCATATTTGTGTTATCCTAGGGTGCTTGGTGATGTGATGACAACAGTAGTACGTATTGCCTCCCTTTAACTATTCGTGCTTAATCAAGCACCTTGCGTTGTACATGTACGTACGTGGTCTTAGACAGTTAGACGTAACAGCTATGTATATGGCGACGACGATTAGCTTAAATTAGGGTCTACACTGTTTCGAATATGTACGCGTTTCTTAACGAAGGGAGAGCTAGTGAAGTTCATTGCACCACGGCACACCATATGGATACGTAGCCTGCACAATTATTGTTGCAGATCCACCGCGCGAGTGTACAGCCAAGAAACCGAGTGACCGATTCGTCGGCAACATATGTATACGGCGGCCTCCTCCGACATAAATATGCCGACGCATTTCATGCATGCATCACAGGACTTGAGTTGCAAAGCGTAGAATAATCCTGCATGGGGGATCTATGAATTAATTCCGCTGACCCTGTTCATTTTTTTTTTGGATGCGTTTGGTTGCTCGAACCATATATGTCTGCAGCACCTCACTGTACTGCAGCATGTAATTTAAGCATATGCCCGTACATGCACACAATGCATATTTGTGATAACCAATTGTTAAACAATATCGGCAGCAAACTCTTTAGGTTCTCCTATTTCTCCGACGGTACGCGGTGCTGAGGCTGGCTGGGAAACCATTCTAGTAGTGGTTATTCATTCATCTAGCTAGTCCACTTCAAATTTCAATCGGCGTGAGAATTCCGTTATTGATTGTTGTTGCCACCTTTTATGCAAGCGTCATTGCAACATGAGTCGTTATCACTATTATAGAAATGATTTGTAGGAACGGCTCTTTTTTTCTTTTAGGGACGGATGAAAAGGCAAGCCGCTGCTATAAATTGAGGTGCTTCTTGTACCAAGGGACCCACCAGGGATTTCTAGGGGCGAGCCGGGACATCACCTGTCCCCTGGAAATCAATTTCTAGGGGCGGGTGGGGGTGTGGCACATCCTAAGAAATATATTGGGCAAAAAAAATCATAACTTTTA
Organism: Echinochloa phyllopogon; assembly: GCA_033239725.1. Lineage (NCBI taxonomy): Eukaryota > Viridiplantae > Streptophyta > Magnoliopsida > Poales > Poaceae > Echinochloa > Echinochloa phyllopogon. The sequence goes on along the minus strand of BTCW01000008.1, from coordinate 30,488,681 downwards.
CATATGATCAAGGATAAGGACAAATTTTTGTATCAAAATTGTAGAGCTCGAAGAGATATAAGACTTTATGGTTGAAAATTTTTCATTTGAGATCAAAAAATAATTTCAAGATATCTAGGTCTCGAATCAATTTTTTTTAAATTGCTAATTTGAACTACAACTATCTCAAAAGATATTAGATTTCCTTTGTAAACTTTATGTTTAAGGACATACGACGTCATAGTATACCTCATATGCTGAAAAATTCAAATGATTTTAAATAAATTGAACTATACATTGTTCACAAACGTATACATCAATCCGGGTATTTGATAAAGAGTCAACAGAAGCATTCAAAATTACACATGATAATAGTTTACATTTGCATATATGTCGTAAACAAATTTTTGACATCTAATATAGCATATATATAATAGATTACTTGATCAAGGTTCAAATTTTTTTGAAGTCGTTTGCTATTTATTTTTTGACATCTAATATAGTATATATATTATTTTTTTGAAAAGGTAGACATCCATTTGTAGGGGCGGGTGGGGCCTTCATCCATCCCTACAAATCAAACTGCAAAAAATAAGAGCGGGCCACCCGTCAGTTCCTGCAAATGCCATTTTGACAGTCCGTACAAAGCTTTTGCGTAGTAGTGTATTAAAGGCCCTGTTTAGTTCACTTGAAAAGGGAAAAATTCTCTCTCCAAACTTCACTATTCACATATCCCATCAAATCAGATCAAACCTCTCTCCTCATGCATGAAGCACCAAACGTGGGTAAATAGAAAAACTAGTTGCATGATTTTGATGTACACGACAAGACGAATCTTTTGAGCCTAGTTAGGTTATGATAGGACAATATTTACCACAAACAAACAAAAAGTGCTACAGTGCGCTACAGTGTTCGATGTGACATTTTCACCTTTCATTTTCACCCCTTTTCAGGGAACTAAACACCTCCAAAGTAGTTTTGGAACACACTGTCACATACACTACAGTACCGTTGATACCTCCGCACCGGTGCAACCACACGAGTTTATTTGGAGGTTCTGAAATCAACAATTTATATATATTTAAAAAATCTTGAATTGAATCTCCTAGGAACATACAACATGACACTAGGAGGAAGGCCGAGATGATCAGCGATAGCTAGTTTGTTGTTGAACGGTATTGTACCCAAATAGCCGATATGTTTAGTAGTTAGAGCATCTGCAAGAGACTCTTTATATCTTTTGTAACTTATAGAAATATAGATTTTGGTGAAAAAACACTCTCCAACAGCTTCTTCAATTGGATATCCAAATATAGATATATCCTCTATTCCGGACTTCTCGCTAGCCAAAGATGGAGAGAGATGACTCTCTAGACTGCACACAAGATATAGAAAAGTTATTAGAATGTATAAAAATATAGAAAATAAATTTTCTCAAATGACTCTCTAAATGATGATTTACAGAGTATATTTTAGATAGGCTCTAAAAGATGCTAGAGGTCGGTAGGGGTGGTAATGGATCATGGCCCGTTTGTTCCTTCACAATCTAACTTGGCCCTAACAAAATTTAACTCAAAAACTAGTATTATTTTAGTCCGGCTCTAATCCGGCCCGATCCTTAAAATTTCTAGTACAAAAGTGAGGGCCCTTTACCACCCCTAGAGGTCGGACTTGATATCCTCCATTTAATGTCCTAATTCCATAGATATGCAAACCTAAATATTAGATTCTACTTCATATTTACTATGATTGATGCCGCACGTTAGGATTGTTTGTATATCTCTCCATGTCTATATCTACTTACATCCGTATATATCTGTCTGTATCTATCTATAACTATATCTAGCACTCCTAGTTTTCTTTAAGTCCAACCCCTATTAAATAACACATATTTATCTGGACCTGTGTCTACAAATTAAATATATATATTTACTATAACTTTATGTGGTCTGATAACATGGTGTATTAAGCAACCTCTAATTTATTTAATCACATTGTTGTTTGATGGTCTATCTCCCCACGAGTTTGTGGTGGAACGAAATCCTGTAGTACCATCTCCATTTTCACCAACCCTGAATACTTGGACAGCGTAACAATCTCAAAGCTAGTGCTAGACATACCTTCCATACCCTGTCCTCTTTGTTGCCTTCGGATTCCTTGTTCCTTTCGAGTTCAAACACGCACAACTACACTTGAGCTGAGGGAGTTTAGTGACACAGGCAGCAGTGGTTTATAAGATGGATGAATGGATCCATGTCATTCATGGACAATAACGAAAACAATTTACGCAATTCATTGCTAGAGAGTTGCCTAAAAGGCATGCACTGTATAGATAGCTGCGATATGGTTCTTAAACCTGGTTTCATTTTGTTATTACATTTGTGTAGATCCATTGAAAGATTTTATACTTTTACTATTCATGTTACAAATCCCCACAGCACATCAGTTGAAGGTTCCCATCTTGCGCCATCCCGGTGAAGCTACCTTCTCCTGCGGACGCTCGTCGCCCAGCAGGCATATTTTGGTACAATAGCAAAAGCCGCCGATGCGATCGCAGTAGCCGTCATTGTGACCATTTTCGATGCAAAAGGTCATGCACCACAACTGGCTAGGGCAGCCAATGAAGGTTTCTGTCACGCAGTCTTGTGGTGATGCTGCCTCCACGCCTACATGCACAAATATAATGCACACAAGTTTACTTGGAGATTGAAGCTAGCAGAAGTTCACTGAAGCAGAAGTTTATTCAGAGCTTACGGCAGGAAACAAGGAACAAGGCTATGGCGAAGCCAGCGGCCAGTGTTTTCTTGTTGAAGAACGACATGGTGTCATGGAGAAGAATTATGTACCAAAATGGACTACGTGTTGGGTACATATAAAGGCTGGCCTGCTGGCCTGCACTGCAATATGTATTATATTGTCCTCACTGGACATATCTAAATACGTTATCTAAATATTAGATGCTCTTATGGAATGCACCATATCGTAATGCATTACATCTTTTTTTATATCTATATTTATATCAATATCAGTATGTATAATATATGTAAGCTATATTTAGCAACTGGAAATAGGGGTGATTTTCAAGAATGGCCTATGTTTTAGTCTTTTAGACCATCTGCAAATCCATTTTCAAGGATAGGCCAGTTCCTCAAGAGCAAGCCATCTTTTGATCGGTCCTGAAAATAAAAGGGCTGTTGCTAAAAGTCCTTTTTGAGCAGTGTATGTTATAGAACGATTATATCGTGTATATGTTTAAAGACGATGTTTTGCTACAGCCTCTGCTGTCGTAGATGATGCGGATGTTGTCGCCATCAATGGAGTGTCTTGTAGACTTGTAGTGTGTTATACCATCCTTTTCTTTCTATATATTCTCCATTCCTTGGTTCTCAGTCCGAGTATGTTTCTTGCATGATAAACAATTTTCTTCTCTCTTTAACTCTACCGCCACGTCATTATTTTGCTTACATATTGCCCTAGCAGAGATTTAGCAATAGAAATTATCTGATTCTATTAGGACTGCCCTAGTAGAGATTTAGCAATAGAATTGCGCTTCATAGTACCTTCCATTCATAATAATCAAGGATTCTCATTTCATTGGCATGCTTGACATCACGGGAGATGTGACGATTGCAGCTTATTAAGGCTGCTCATGCTGTAATGACGCACGGCGTTGGCTACTTCTCAACTTGGATTGGTCATTTGGCGCATATTCATGTGCTGTCCGACGGCGGGCTACAATTAATCCTGCATACGGATGTGGCGAGGCCCTTTGGAAATCAGCCTTGCTGCTGCAACTTCTTGGTGCAGTAGCCGCCGGTGTAGTCCTCTGCCGTGCAGCGGTAGGGCAAGGCGCCAGAAGGCCTTGAACGTCCAGTCCTCAAAGCAAATGACACTGCCTTCTTTCTCTTCGCCGCATCCTAGTGCTGCATCAGCGCCTGCAAACCACAAAAATATTTTTTTGGAGAGCCCCTGATGATTATTAGCGAGCGTGAAATTTTCCAGAAATCTTTAGTCGATCATCTCGAAACTTACTACACGATATGATGAGGAGCACAGCTAGGGTGAAGAACATGGTGACCAGTAGTTTCTTGCTGAACATCATGGTGTAATGGAGGAATGTGTGCGCTACCTACAGTTATAAGAAGAGTTTCTCAGCAAAAAAAAGGAGATGAAGAAGAATGGTCAAGATGTTCGATTATTATACAGAGCTTCTTGTCGACTGCGTTTCATTCATTATCGTGCCTAGCAGATGGATACACAAATCCAAATATTGGATACTATTTGCATAACTACCAGGCAGACATAGATACAAGTATATTGATGCCACGACACATCTACCTTGGCTGACTGCACACAATTGCAGTAAATGTAATGACTTGTCATCTATCTTGTTTCGAGTAAAAACTATATGCATACAAACATGGCCTGATGCCTCTAATATATTGAATGGTGAATGCGTCACCCTGTGGACAATTCAAAGACAAAGAAAACGAGCCAGGGAGTTGAATCGGAAGAAGACTAGTTTTGTGTCCGCCGCGACATGCTTGTACAGGGCGACAACATCTGTCTATAAGATGGATCCATGTGACTGATAGCCAAAACAACTTTTCACAATGCATTGCTAGAATAGTTGTCTAAACTCTAAAAATACATGGATGCTACAGATGACGCATGGGTACAGGGGCCCTCGAATCGTTCGTCAGCCAAAAATGTTTAAATAAATTATTGGGCGACCATACAACAACCAAGCTTCTAGCCTTCTAGGGATGCGTCTCACTTCTGTAAGACCGTAACCATGGGGTGAAATTGGTTTGATGTATCGATATGATCATGTGTGCTGAAAGAATGAAACTTAACAGGAGTCCGAAAGAGGCATTTTACTTCCTTCCATTTAAAGGGGGGCAAATGAGTGTTTTTGGTCTCCACTTAACAGCAAGGTAACAGTTTAACGACGGATTTGGCATTGAGGGAATAAATTTTTTAGTCTATGGCACTCAAGGAATTTTCTGAAATTTTATGGCATTGAGGGAACCATGTAAATTTCTATGGCACTGACAGAATTAACTCCCCAAAGCAATCCTTCCATCACGTTGTCGCCAACCAGACCACAGCTATAAACGATCAACAGGAGAATTTAATTGTAAAAATAAAAATGACCATGCGGTGCCGCGCAGGTGCTGCTCCGCCTCTCATCCTGCGCCGCCGCTCCGCCTCGCCGTCCTCCGCCCCTTCCCCGACTCCGCAGGTGAGTCCGGCCTCCGCCCGCATCGATCTGCTCTCATTCCCCCGCTAGGGTTTCTCCTGTCCTCTCCTCACTTCACACCTTTTCTTGTAGACGATCTTGGGAGCACGAGCAAGAGCAGCGATGCTCCATTGACTCATCCACCCCTCTGAAAAGAAGGAACCTCCTTCCCCAATCGAGCAGTGAAGAAGCTCCCTTCTGGGCCAATCTTCCCCCAAGTCATCAGTCACCTTCATCCAAGGTTACCACTTCCCGCTTAACACAACCCCTCTCTGGTCTTAAGTTTATTTTAGATCTCTGATTATCTTGGCATTTCCCTGAGAAAAACTGCAAGATTTGTTAGTGGATTTAGTGAGATGAGTCATGGCTAGAACTATTTTTGTTGTTATATTAGTGGATTCAGTGAGATGAGTCATAGATAATACTATTTCGATTAGCCCAAAGAATCAGGCCCAAAGAATTCATGATTTTGTGTCCAGCTAGCTGTTTAGAAGATGTGTAGTGTTTGCCGAAGAAAACTGCTATCGTTGTATGTGTTTTGTAGCTCTGATCAGGAAAAGCAACATACAGAAAACTGCTGTTCAGATGCTTTAGACAGCTTCCTTCGACCTGGCTATAAGCCTACAAGGGGCATTAACTGACTGGCTTGAGCGTATATATTTTACCCTGATGGCAACTAGAATTGGAACCAAGAAAAAATTAACTAGATTTATCATGCCCATCACATCTCACATGGTGGCTTCAACCTATGGGTTCCTGCAAGTGGTTGAAGTTGCAACTTTTCTCTTTGTCGATCAGTTGGTATAAGTGACAGTAGAAATCTGGCTGCACGAGTCCATACTGTATGCGTGTATCAAATGATTGGTTACGACACTATATGTTATGATTGACAGACCTGTAGGCCTTGTTCAGATGCTTAGGAGAAGTCTTGATAGTCCAATAAATGTTGAAATGTTCTCACCTGCAATGTTCTATGTATTTTGAAGTGTTGCCTTTCTTTTTATGATCTACTATTTTTGAACTTCCCATGTACTCGTTATAGCTGAGAAATCATACGGGCTTCTGGCTTGAATGTTACAGCTTTCTATTTATGCACTTCTCCAAAACAAGTGATGCAGGAAAAGGCTATTAATGAGTTGACTAGGCTTGGTTTTACTGGTAGTGAACTTCTCAAAGGTGCAGCTGTTTTTGTGAGGGTCCCAAATGAGATGACAATGCTATTTGCACTTCCAGAGACTCTTAGGAGGGAGTTCATACAGAACATGCTTGCTGGTAAGTCCCAAATGAACATGTCGTTTTTTAGTTCCATTCCATTGCTGTTTATATGGCTAGATCATTGGTAGAACCTGTTTGGAAGCTTAGGGTAAAAATCTCTGTTAATCTCATCACAACCTTAATATTGTATCTACTTTCTGCTGCTGCCTGAACACTTAACACCACACATGTCAGTAGTTTGTCAATGATTTCACTGAAAAATGAGATGACAAAGGCTTTCTTGTGGCTTGTTTATGTAGTTGTTGCGTCTGTTAGTATCTGGATATGCTGCAAAAAAGTGCCCTTGAATGTTTTGTGTGGAATCATGTTATTTGACAAATGTTGTTTTGTACATGCCATTACTGTTCTATACTCTATCATTCATTCCTCTCTGTCATCAAGGAAACATCCATTTGTTGTTTGTTGTTTTAGGTGTATTCTAGGCATCCCGAGCCAAATATGAAATGTTGCAAAACATAGTTCTCTACTAGGTCCTGTTAATCATGAAAACAAGCCAGCTATTTCTATAATGATCCAAGCCAGCTATCTCTGTTAGTAATCTCTGTCAACTTATCAGTTGGTTAGTGTCTTTTGGTTCAGTCTGTCAGAGTCTGTTTCTTTAGTTCAGTCTGAGTTTGTTTTGGTATGTCATAGGACCTGACCAAATCTGACCAACATGTACGAGTAAATTTTCCCCCTTGTGTTTGCTTTCTGAACTTGTTCTAACGGCAAAAAGATTGGAAATAGTCCTTGTTCTGCTGTATGCCCTGTTCTGATGGTATAGCAAAGTCGCTTTGATTTACTCGATGGAACTTGTGCTCACGTTTCATTCCATAATCCTAGTATATACAAGATCACATGAGAAATTGTTTTTTGATTCCTACTTCTCCCTGTGTTTTTTTATCACTGACAAACTCAGAAGAAGGCTGAAATTCTCTCGGCGTCTGCTACTGCTTGGGCATGCGCTGTGCGCTGTGCTAGTCATGTCTCAGGAGTCAGGACAGACTTGTAGTAATCATGTGTTGCTTGCTCTCAAAAAAAAAAGTAATCATGCTAGGTCTCAGGAGTTTGTAATCTTCTTGAAAGTATGTTAATAGGAAGTGCTTGGCTGAGTACTTTGTGAGCAGCTCTTTAATTATTTATCATAATGGAGCGAGTCTCATGTTTGTTTTTTTCCTTGTGTTATTCAGATGATGTTCAAAGAAAGTGAGGAGTTTAAGAAGCTGGTACAAGATTTGCAGCTGAACTATTGAATTTGCCGAAGTATTTGTAGCTTTGAAGGGCGGGCTTGGTGCAGCGGTAGAGCCTACCGTCTGTAACCGGAAGGTCCCGGGTTCAAGCCCCAGCCTCTGCACATTTGTGCGGGTAAGGTTTGGACGCTATTACAACCCTTCCCCAGACCCCGCACGGTGCGGGAAGCCTACGGCACTGGGTACGCCCCTTTTATTTGTAGCTTTGAAGCTCTAGGGATGTACTTAAATTATCATAAATTTTATAATTTATTTTGCATTGACATGGTACTGTAAGCGTTAGCTTATGTTGGTATGTGTGATGGATATTTTTGTGTCATCTGTAAACGCTAGCGCTCTTGAGTTGTCCGTGCTCTTGAGTTGTCTGTGCGTGCATGCCACGCTCAGTGTTGTGCGTGTGTGCGTGCATGCCAAGCTGCGAGCAGAACATGGCTCGTCCTTTGCATTTTGCTATCAAAGTCATATTACCATGTGCCAGCCAAACACCGTTAAGGCTCCGTTTGGATGTAGATATTGATGACCTTGTCATTGAATTGGTCTAAAATACCAATGCTGAGGGGAATTGGAAATGACCTCCAAAATCAATACCATTGTTTGGATGTGCAAATAGTTGATAGCTGGAATCAAAGGAAAGAACCAATTCCAATTCATGTTTGGATGTACAAACGTGGAATTGTGGTGTGAGTTGTCTACAATGGTATAAATACATTATAATCTATATTTCACAGCTTGTATATTTATTGGATGATTATATATATACTACTTTACACAAAAAACATGATAGTATTAAAAAATAATAGAAGAGACTACAATAATATGATAAAAAAGGAAATTTGAGTACCCTCCGACGACAACATACCTAAAATTAGATACCTAAATTAATTGTAAATATATAATTTTGTTAGGGGGTTATTTATAAGAGATACAAGACACATCAAATATACTAAAAATTACATGGTTCCTCGAGATTCTTTTTGCAAAAAGAATTTTCTTATCCTCTAGCGGTCGGCCTCTTCTTTCTCTTGCGTACGGCTCCCTTGCGCGGTTCGCTCATCAACGCGCGCGGAGCTCGCCGGTCCAAGCGCGGCAGCGAAGCTCAGCAGCTCGCGCGGAATGGCGCCCGCCTCGCATCGGAGATGGAGCTCGCCAGCTCGCGACGACGGTCAGAGGCCCGGCAAGCTCGGGCCGGAGCCAGAGAAGAGCTCGAGCCCCCGCTCCGGCAGCTGGAAGAGCGCCGCCCGGTCCTTGAACCAGCTTCCCGTGGAGGCAGCACACCTGCAGCGTGGTTGGTGGAGGCGAGGGCGGCCGCCGGTAGAGGCGCCCTTCCGTCTCGGACGAGGCCGCCGTTTCTTTTTTCGTGAGGCCGACTGAAGCGTTACGCGGGGGAGCGATTCAGAACAATACAGAGGCGCGGGGGTCTGAATCGTGGGCAGGCTGGCGCCGGTGCTCCCGAATATCTATCAGCATTCGTTTGCAATTCTGTCCGTGAATACCTAACCCTTCCAAACAGTGGCATTGGAGGCTGGTTAATGCCAATCCAAATCCTACACCTCAATATCTACTTCCAAACGGGGGCTAAGGGAATAGAAAACAATATATACGGTATTCAACCAAACAAAACAAGCTTTGCGTTCCCATGTAAACAGATAGCGGTGGCATCTATTTACACTAGGTGGTACCCGCGCGATGCCGCGGGAATTTCTTAAATAATATTTGAAAAGACTAAATTGATTGCATAGCAATATTTTTTTTGCAGACAACATTATACATGATTTAAGATTAAATTTGAAAATAGAAACAGTAAGGTAATTGCATGACAATATTCTTTTGCAAACAATATTATACATAAAACATGTTCATTTTGTTGAGAAAGAACGACTCTTAAATGATTAATCATCTATGTATTTCTACTTACGAATTTTGTAGTATTGTACTTGTAAAGACCATGGATACTATTGGTAATTGCACTCGCAAAGATCATGGATGATATTGGTCATAGAAGATTGATGGATGACATAAAGGGATAGTCCTAGTGGATGGATGACGTGACAAGCTTGCATGTTGAGAGAAATCTGTAGTGGGGAGCTAAAACATAGTTTTGTATGATTTGCATTGCCGCTCCCAGGTCCGAACCAAACACTACCTAACTTGTTATTGATAATGGACATCAACAATGTCCGTTACCAATGTGATGCACAACAACGTCTGTTACCGATATGGTGAACATAATTTTTTATTTTTATATTATTTTGTAATATTTTCTTGAACTACGAGCATATAAATGACGATTATAAAAAAACAGACCAATCGGACTTATGGTGTGGCCTGTAGAAATTAAAAAAGATTCATAAATGTTTATATATATAAAACGAATGCATCCATCTTCTAGCCACGAGTAATAGTGTGGTGCGGTGGCTTGGGGAGGCTCACAAGAACCAACAAGTCTTGGGTTCGAATCTTTAGGAGGCAATATCCTTCACAACATGAGTGAAAAAACCTTCCTCTTAGAAAAAATTGCCGGTCAAGTGGGTGTTTGTCCCTTGTGGGCATAATTTTTTTTGCTATAATTTGATATTTTCAAAATGCAAATTTTTAAATGTTATAGGTATAGACGTCATATAATGGCCTTTACCAATGATTGTTATTGGTAATGGATGTTATACCACGCCTGTTACCAATGACCATTATTAGTAACGGACATTAATATAAGGTCCGTTACGTTATTGGTGAAGGTCATATACCCGTTGCTGATGATGAGTCATCGGTAACCAATAAAGGGCAATGGTTGGTATGCCCGCTACCAAAAGTGATTTTCGCCCGTTACCTATTAGGGTGTTTTCATGTAGTGTTGCTCCCTTGTCCTCGTCCACTACATGTCGCACCGATGCTTCATCATATCGACCACACCATGACATTCTCTTCACCTGCAAAAGAAACACCTTTCTCTTCTTTGTTCTAAATATACCACCCACTCTCTGTCCAATACAAGCAACATCAAGCACTCCTCTTCCCCCTAAGCCTCCGGTACCAATGCAAGCATGGAGACCTTGGAAACTAGCTCAAACCAGACTACAACATTGCACCACGCCTACATGTAGAACTAGGTTACATCATCATCATCATCACAACATCGCCTGCTAACATGTACCCATGCCCACACATGCACACCACGTGTATTTGCCCTGCTCGTAGCGTGAACATGACCATTCGATGACACAACACTTCGCAGTGCCTAGCTGAACCTCAAACTCAACCATCTCATTCACATTCAAACTCCCAACATGAGGTGAGCATCCAACCGAGCTTCTTGATTTTTCCGACCCCTTCTCTCTCCATATCTATCGCTTTCCCGAGTTACCTGCGGTACATTCATGTCTGCCACCATGCTCACCATGGGCAGGTGGACGTGACCGCGTCCCCACCATGCCAAGGCCATAATCACCTTTCCCATACATCACACGCGGACATTACATGTCCCTAAATCTCCACAATACAACTCAATTTGGCCCTGCCCATGGACAACCACCATTGCTGGTCGAGCTCGGCGTAGACGACCACCAAGATCTAGGCACCACCCGAATCCATGCTGCACGCACCCTCACAACACACACCTACACCTATTCGACCACAAACCTTCTTTCTAACCAGTTGATGTACTACGCCTTGTTGGTAAAAAGGGACAGAAGAGGCTATGTTAGCCCAAAGATGGTTCTAGGTTTAAGGACACAAGGTGACCCTACTTTATCAGGGTAAGAAGGGGTACAGAAAATGCCTCGAGCCGAGTTCTGAGTACTAAATGCTGCAGAACTGAAGTATGAGCCCCGTGGATTAGCCATTGCTTCTCCACCAGGCTTACACCTGGCGCTATGGCACTGAAGTATGTAACCCATGCCATACTCCTAAGAAATGCTTGAATGACCTTCAACAAAAGGGTACCTGTACCTGAAACCAACACAGGTGGGTAGGTAGCGACTAGGGGAGCATGATAACTCTCTCTAAGGAACTCGACAGAAATAGTCGCGTAACTTTGGAAGAAGGGGGTGTCCCCTCGCAAAAGGGGGTCACAGCAACCAGGTCCATGTGACTGTTTACCAAAAACACATGTTATCACAAGGCTATGCATGGAGGCTCATGCTTGTCCAATGCTGAAAGATCAAGAAAGTTGGTGAACTAATGACAGTAAACCGGTAACCGAAGCCGCGGTGAATGGCGGACGTAACTATATCGGTCCTAAGGTAGCAAAATTGCTCGGTGAATTATCCATGACCAGGATGAAGCTTCATGCATGAATAGTTGACACATGCCTCGATCCATCAGTTGTAATAGCCGGTGTCATGTATGCCAAAAAGAAACGATGACCGAAGAAAGATGTAGCAGCCGATCGACCGTCGTCCCTTGATTTTTGTGATCCTAGATCCGATGAAGATTTGTTGTCGGAGCATCGACCGTCATCCTTTATATATTTAAAGCGTGTTTGATTGCTCCACGAGTTCTCTTCTCTAATTGAGAATAGATCAGTGTAGCAGAGTCCTTGTAATAAGGTTCATAACATGTTTCTCTTTTTATTCCATATCATATATTGGAGATAATTTTTGAAAAATTGAATTTATTTGTTAGCTGTGTTTGACATGCATGGACTCTTTAGGTTAGTATAGACCGTTAGATCTTTATAAAATCCAATGATACATATTCTTCTCTTTTCAATTAACATTGTAATTTATTGGCCAGCTCACTTGATAGCTTTTTTCAACATCATTGCATTGAGACAATATATATTCAGATATGTGCAACACCGTAGCAACACATGGACTATTGAGATAATATATATTCAGATATGTGCAACGCCCGGCCATGGCCAAGGCTAGGCCACGGCTATGCTACAGATCTGTGCTGGCGGGCGTCCAATCGCCAGCACAGATCTTGCGCCCGCCCGCACAGCGCCACCCGCCAGCACAAATGTTAGTTGTGCTGGCAGAGAGTTGCTGGTGGGAGGGAAACCCGCCGGCACAGATACATTTTGACCGCCAGCAAAAATGTTTTCTGTACTAGTGGCTCCGGTATATAAAGAAACAAGAAACATTTAATAGACGCATCAGACCCACAGGAACCTTATTGTATGAAGCTCGCCATTAACAATGTTTTTGAGGCCGCAAACAGATAGAGGTTTAGATAACAAAATCATGAAATATTGTCGACATAAACCAAATGCATGATATGCCGAAGTTCCACTTTTAAAAAGTTCCACTTCGTGTGATTTTGGCTACACTTTGCGGAGATCCATCCAAGAACGTCGTCCTTTTATTCGCTTAGCAAGCCCATGCCACTCATTAGTTGATCATTTCTATCTTGGCGGTGCCAGCTTCTTTGGCAGACGTTCCTCCCCAATAATGGATATCCCACGGTTGTTGGTACACCAGCATACCCACCACCACCAGCTGTCGAATCTATTGCAATTGCCGCCAATGGCTCCATTGCGGATGCAACAGTATCTGCATGTCTCATGACTGCAGGGTTTTACCGAAGATCTGCAGATATCTGTTGGTGACTCCGTGCCTAAAATTACAAAAAGTTTAATTGTGGAGGTTGATGAGATAAGTTTATTTAGAAGAATTATGTATAGAATTTTTAATTGAATAATGTTTGTGGAACTTACAGCATGACTAGGCGAGCAAGGCCAAGATGAAGCTAGCGACCACTGTTTTCTTGTTGAATAACATAGTGTGATGGACTAGGAGGAGTGTTGTGTATACCAAACACACTGATATGCTTGGTATTCATAGAGGTTTGCTTTATTGGGCTGGATTTACTATCATAACCAGAAACTACCTAGTATATGCTGTTTGATATGGTGCAATATGCCATCTATATCTATATCTGTATCTGTATCTGTATCTCTGTATCTGTATCTCTGTATCTGTATCTCTGTATCTGTATCTGTATCTATATCTAAGTAAAAAATGGTCATAAGTCCATCCTCTCTATGAACAACTAAGAAAAAGTATGAATAAAATGTTGTATCTAAAAACATTGCTTAGTAAAACACCATCCATTAGTAGTACTTGGAATAAATCCCTGAAAATGCTACACATATGCCGAGTCGAGGACTCGAACTATAGTGGTCAGGTTCCACCATAAGAACTTTACCAACAGGGTCTATGATCAATTCGCATGTCTCTTCTTGTTTCCTTCTGCTTCATTGTTATTGGCACTTCTTACGATCCAATATTAGGATTGTGAATCCCGATACTGGGGTGAGGAGTGTTTCAGTGGTTTTTCTTATGTCTTAGTAAAATATGTTATATTCTACAAGCGCACAGAATTACCGTTGCAGCACTTCACCAGGGAGTAATCCGAGGTATCGTAATTTATATTTCCGCATGGAAGCTTTGGCAAAAAATACTAGAAACAGATATTCAAGACTATCAGAGAAGGGTACACGACTAGACAAGTCAGGGGATAACGGTATTAGATAGGAGTGGATATACCGTGACACACAGCTCAAGGGTGGCTTAGATAGGAAAGAGAAGGACTAGCTAGTTGGTAGGACAACAAGAAGAGATAAAGGATTCCTGGGTTTTTTCTATCTGGGTTACTCGGGTTAGAATACAGGGGTTGAGATATAGCTCTAACAGATCAAGATAACCTGAAACCTTGACTTCGGGACACAGAGCCCGAGACTCACAGAAAGGGATGAGAATGGGTGCCTCCAACCCTTCAAGTTTGGGGATCCTATAGGCCGAGCCAGGCATAACGGATTACGAAGGTCGTATAGGGCTGTCACCACCTAACGGCTACCACCTCCGTGCCAGCTCAGGGATATTCCAAGGTCACGGACAAGTCTAGGTACCACACCCACACTAGACTACGACTACTTACTCCGCTAGGAGAAGCAAGCAAATCCTGTCTATACCCTAGTGACAATTCACCACAAGTATTGAGCAGAAACGAAGAACCTGCCAAGACAAAGACTTGAATCTAGACTTGGGAGAACTAAGATCACAACAACTATAGTCTAAACCCGAAATACTTGCAACTAGACTAAAGTAGAAGCAAGATATAAATAACTCAGATAAGATGACAAAGATAACTATATTGATAAATGAAAGTCTTATAGAAAGAAAAGGAAAAGATACAAGAGCTAATACCAGATCTTCTGAAGACGACTCCGGAACCTTCGAGGCACAGCTCAACTCAACTATAACTCCCAACTAAACTATCCTAACTCTACTAGAAAGAAGTGGAATGAAAGAGAGCTCCTGTGCTTGGTGTGTCTCATAAAAGTGAAGTGTCACTCTATTTATAGCTAAATCAAGGCGGTGGAGTTGGAGTAGCATGCAAGGGAGCCAGGGGGTACCCCCTGGGATTCGGCCGAATTCCCTGGTTCGGCCGAACCACAAGATCCACCGCCCTTTGCTCCTATGGCTCAGATTCTCTCCCTGGAGTCGGTTTCGTGCTGGGGTCGATTCGGCCAAAGGCCTTGGTTCGGCTGAATTGGGCCTGGCCCATGGCCGGCCTACCCAGCACCGCCTCTGGTCTTGGACCAACTTGGGCTGGTTTCTGGTGATGTACTTCGTGTTGGATTGGCCCAAGGAAGAGATGGCGGTCGTCCACGTGTCATGCGTCATCATTGCTTGGACATCGTTGGCATGGACGACTCTTGATTGCGCTTCACGTCGTGTATGGCTAAGGGGGTTAACCGGCCGAAAGGAGTCGTTCGACCGATTTGGTCGATTCCGCCCCCTATAGCGCGTATTTCTCGTTATTGCACATGCACAAGTGAAATACACCAAAACTCACAAAACTTTATTAGAAATAAACCTAAGTGCATGGATGTTGCATATAACCTCGTTTATTCCCGAGTATTGGTGGTCGAAAATGGGTTATAACGACCACCAACAACAATTGTCACAAATTCCATGACGGGGAACCACGCATTGTAGAGATGTCAGTGGGGAAGGAAACAATCGGAGTGTTTTAAGCATTACTCTTTGGTTCTTCCTAAGGAAAGACAAGTTCCAAGAAGAAACAGACCGCAAACACGTGGTTGGACGAGATTAGTAAAAAGAACTACACACTGTTCATTATTCCATGTATTATGTAGTAAACTCATACAAGTAGATGTTGATTCATCACACACATGTACATATGTGAATCAACCGTGCAACAAACTCTAGGGACACTAGATAGCTTGAATGCATGGTGATCGATATTACACTCGCTTGCATTATTTGATTGATAGTCGCCTTAAATATACTAAGGCAGAACACAAAGCCAATCATGTAAGGAAGGCTAGCCGAGGTATGGCGCTGGGGAAACCACTTTTTGCTGATCATTGTTGTAGATGATGACACATAACCTTCCTGGTGTTGCTGGCGATAACCGCTGGTTTTGAGGAAGTACCCGGACTTCTCTTATATCAGGCCGGGCGGCTCTAATAACACGAATGGCATCAGCAACAGGATGGTTAATCAAATTTGGCCACGACTGAACTCTGCCAGGCATGTTGATGACAATCACGTACTGTACCCTTCCCTTGCTTTTGAATCTGTAAATTTTCATAATCATTAATAAATGAACAACACAAAGATAATCAACACGAACATAATATTTGGCCATCTATATAACACCCCGATACATTCAATCAGCGTGACAATTAGATGGAGGACATGGTCCCAGCCTCTGCAAATGCTATAATCGATAGCATTTTCTCCTAGTCGTGCAACATCCACAATCACTCCACCAAAATCAATTTAGCGATGTTGATGATAGCAATGCTGCATCCTCTTTGGAATCAATTAAAGGAAACATCTTAGTATAGCCATACTTCAGATAATTGGTGTTCTCACACGGGATTATCAATTTTTCAGCTCCTTGTTCCTACACAGAGACAGCTTAATGCCCATTTGTTTACATGCACGCGTTCACTAGTACTACATAAGTATGGACAAACATGTATGGGAACGACCTGTCACTTCAGCATAAATATGTTCTGTGAGCAAGCATGCATGAATGTTTGAGAGAGATTATAGTTCAACTTGGCTGTTGCATGGACCAGGGCCGGTCCTGACTTTTCAGGGGCCAGGGCGAACCAAAATATTGAGGCCCCTTAATATAAAGATAAAATAATACTCAGATATAAAAAAGAAATATTCGTATGAACTAAAACAAGTTTCGTCAATATTTCTTGATACAAAATTATTGATGCTGTCTTCAATATCAATCTCGTCCAACATTTTATTATTAATGCAAAAACTATATTACTAAGGAACCAGTGCAAAGCTACAAAAGAATATGATGAATTTAATCGAAATCTTACCATAGAAGACGACAAAATCCTAATAATACATATCCCTAACCAATACCTAATAAATTTATTTTTAATGGCTAGTTATACTAAATGAATACGCAATATTCATATTCATAAATCAAACATTCAATATTTGTAACCTAACGTCTTCCACTCCGATAATATCAAAAAACGCTGATAGAAACTACAGCGGGATACTAGTGGCGGTCAAAGGACTCATTACGTGCTCCAAAGAGTTAAGATCCTAATTGGACCAACCATGCATCAGTTACCACGATGCCACGATGGTAATCAACGCTCACCCGGCCAGTTACCACGGGATTCGCTCGCCATATCAGACAGACAGGTAGTTGAGCTCTCGCCTCTCGGCGGCGCGACCGTGCGAGCGGCCTGGCGGCCTGGGGAAGGAAACAATTGGAGTGTTTTAAGCACTACTCTTTGGTTCTTCCTAAGGAAAGACAAGTTTCAAGAAGAAACAGACTGCAAACACGTGATTGGACGAGATTAGTAAAAAGAACAGCACACTGTTCATTATTCCATGTATTAGGTAGTAAACTCATACAAGTAGATGTCGATTCATCACACACACGTACATATGTGAATCAACCGTGCAACAAACTCTAGGGACACTAGATAGCTTGAATGCATGGTGATCGATATTACACTCGCTCGCATTATTTGATTGATAGTCGCCTTAAATATACTAAGGCAGAACACGAAGCGAACCATGTAAGGAAGGCTAGCCGAGGTACGGCGCTGGGGCAACCACTTTGTGCTGTTCATTGTTGTAGATGATGACACGTAACCTTCCTGGTGTTGCTGGCGATGGCCGCTGGTTTTGAGGGAGTACCCGGACTTCTCTTATATTAGGTCGGGCGGCTCTAATAACACGAATGGCATCAGCAACAGGCTGGTTAATCAAATTTGGCCACGACTGAACTCTGCCAGGCATGTTGATGACAATCACATACTATACCCTTCCCTTGCTTTTGAATCTGTAAATTTTCATAATCATTAATAAATGAACAGCACAAAGATAATCAACACGAACATAATATTTGGCCATCTATATAACACCCCGATACATTCAATCAACGTGACAAGTAGATGGAGGACATGGTCCCAGCCTCTGCAAATGCTATAATCGATAGCATTTTCTCCTAGTCGTGCAACATCCAGAATCACTCCACCAAAATGTTACTAGGAAAATGTTTATAAGTAACTAGAAGAACAAGTCATGCGAACCTACCGAGAAGAGGGCAGACCTAAATTGTTGCTAGACCCAGCAGCCCTTTGTACTTGTGGTGAGGCTGTGATATGTGCCCATATATATATGCACGGACTCTCAATTTATTTATAGCTTGCCACATGACGATGGGAACAATGCACGTATATTTGTTTGCTGTCAATTAAGATATTCTAGCATATGCTGTCATTAATTTAGCGATGCTGATGATAGCAATGCTGCATCCTCTTCGGAACCAATTAAAGAAAACATCTTAGTATAGCCATACTTCAGATAATCGGTGTTCCCACACGGAATTGTCAATTTTTCAGCTCCTTGTTCCTAGACAGAGACAGCTTAATGCCCATTTGATTACATGCACGCGTTCACTAGTACTACAAAAGTATGGACAAACATGTATGGGAACGACCTGCCACTTCAGCATAAATGTGTTCTGTGAGCTAGCATGCATGGATGTTTGAGAGACATCATAGCTCAACTTGGCTGCTGCATGGACTGTCTGTCAAGACCCTGCATCTGCGAATGCACACGTGCGTTTGTAGTGCCTCTTGTTTCGGCTACCGATACATTTATTTTACAGGAGCAATTGTCCAACGAACGTAGAAAATCCCTTACCCAGCACTTAGTAAGAAGCGATTGGTTTTGAGCTGCCACTTATAGAGGTATCATCACCGTGGAATTCATTTAAATTATTCCAGCAGTATTGGTTATGATAATATGTGCAACGCCCTAAGCCTCCGAAGCCCTCCCAGTATTTACGTGTCAAACATATTAATATTTTCAAGCTATACATATGGAATGACGCCTTCATTTGGTAATGCAAATTACTATTTTAATCCTAGATGCCACAGAAGTAAATATTCATGGTTATTTAATCTACGGGGGGCATTCGCATCGTCACACGTAATCTGTATCAGTAGTCGGTCATTCCTTTATGCCTAGACAATGTAATGCAGTGACCTATTAGTAATGGTTGGTCTTCCTTAATTTTTTACTATCCATGCTATAGCATGTACATCTCATTTATTAGTCTAACGTCTTTCCTACGGTCATCAAGGGTAGATCTATAGGAAAAGGAGTTGTTTCATGGGTGTGCAACAACAATTGTCACAAATTCAATGATGGGGAACCACACATTCTAGAGATGTCAGTGGGGAAGGAAACAATTGGAGTGTTTTAAGCACTACTCTTTGGTTCTTCCTAAGGAAAGACAAGTTCCAAGAAGAAATGGACTGCAAACACGTGATTGGACGAGATTAGTAAAAAGAAGAGGACACTGTTCATTATTCCATGTATTAGGTAGTAAACTCATACAAGTAGATGTCGATTCATCACACACACGTACATATGTGAATCAACCGTGCAACAAACTCTAGGGACACTAGATAGCTTGAATGCATGGTGATCGATATTACACTCGCTCGCATTATTTGATTGATAGACGCCTTAAATATACTAAGGCAGAACACGAAGCCAACCATGTAAGGAAGGCTAGCCGAGGTACGGCGCTGGGGCAACCACTTTTTGCTCATCATTGTTGTAGATGATGACACGTAACCTTCCTGGTGTTGCTGGCGATGGCCGCTGGTTTTGAGGGTGTACCCGGACTTCTGTTATATCAGGCCGGGCGGCTCTAATAACACGAATGGCATCAGCAACAGGCTGGTTAATCAAATTTGGCCACGACTGAACTCTGCCAGGCATGTTGATGACAATCACGTACTATACCCATCCCTTGCTTTTGAATCTGTAAATTTTCATAATCATTAATAAATGAACAGCACAAAGATAATCAACACGAACATAATATTTGGCCATCTATATAACACCCCGATACATTCAATCAACGTGACAATTAGATGGAGGACATGGTCCCAGCCTCTGCAAATGCTATAATCGATAGCATTTTCTCCTAGTCGTGCAACATCCAGAATCACTCCACCAAAATGTTACTAGGAAAATGTTTATAAGTAACTAGAAGAACAAGTCATGCGAACCTACCGAGAAGAGGGCAGACCTAATTTGATGCTAGACCCAGCAGCCCTTTGTACTAGTGGTGAGGCTGTGATATGTGCCCATATATATATGCACGGACTCTCAATTTATTTATAGCTTGCCACATGACGATGGGAATAATGCACGTATATTTGTTTGCTGTCAATTAAGATATTCTAGCATATGCTGTCATTAATTTAGCGATGCTGATGATAGCAATGCTGCATCCTCTTCGGAACAAATTAAAGAAAACATCTTAGTATAGCCATACTTCAGATAATCGGTGTTCTCACACGGAATTGTCAATTTTTCAGCTCCTTGTTCCTAGACAGAGACAGCTTAATGCCCATTTGATTACATGCACGCGTTCACTAGTACTACAAAAGTATGGACAAACATGTATGGGAACGACCTGCCACTTCAGCATAAATGTGTTCTGTGAGCTAGCATGCATGGATGTTTGAGAGACATTATAGTTCAACTTGGCTGCTGAATGGACTGTCTGTCAAGACCCTGCATCTGCGAATGCACACGTGCGTTTGTAGTGCCTCTTGTTGCGACTACCGATACATTTATTTTACAGGAGCAATTGTCCAACGAACGTAGAAAATCCCTTACCCAGCACTTAGTAAGAAGCGATTGGTTTTGAGCTGCCACTTATAGAGGTATCATCACCGTGGAATTCATTTAAATTATTCCAGCAGTATTGGTTATGATAATATGTGCAACGCCCTAAGCCTCCGAAGCCCTCCCAGTATTTACGTGTCAAACATATTAATATTTTCAAGCTATACATATGGAATGACGCCTTCATTTGGTAATGCAAATTACTATTTTAATCCTAGATGCCACAGAAGTAAATATTCATGGTTATTTAATCTACGGGGGGCATTCGCATCGTCACACGTAATCTGTATCAGTAGTCGGTCATTCCTTTATGCCTAGACAATGTAATGCAGTGACCTATTAGTAATGGTTGGTCTTCCTTAATTTTTTACTATCCATGCTATAGCATGTACATCTCATTTATTAGTCTAACGTCTTTCCTACGGTCATCAAAGGTAGATCTATAGGAAAAGGAGTTGTTTCATGGGTGTGCAACAACAATTGTCACAAATTCAATGATGGGGAACCACACATTCTAGAGATGTCAGTGGGGAAGGAAACAATTGGAGTGTTTTAAGCACTACTCTTTGGTTCTTCCTAAGGAAAGACAAGTTCCAAGAAGAAATGGACTGCAAACACGTGATTGGACGAGATTAGTAAAAAGAAGAGGACACTGTTCATTATTCCATGTATTAGGTAGTAAACTCATACAAGTAGATGTCGATTCATCACACACACGTACATATGTGAATCAACCGTGCAACAAACTCTAGGGACACTAGATAGCTTGAATGCATGGTGATCGATATTACACTCGCTCGCATTATTTGATTGATAGTCGCCTTAAATATACTAAGGCAGAACACGAAGCCAACCATGTAAGGAAGGCTAGCCGAGGTACGGCGCTGGGGCAACCACCTTTTGCTCATCATTGTTGTAGATGATGACACGTAACCTTCCTGGTGTTGCTGGCGATGGCCGCTGGTTTTGAGGGAGTACCCGGACTTCTCTTATATCAGGCCGGGCGGCTCTAATAACACGAATGGCATCAGCAACAGGCTGGTTAATCAAATTTGGCCACGACTGAACTCTGCCAGGCATGTTGATGACAATCACGTACTATACCCTTCCCTTGCTTTTGAATCTGTAAATTTTCATAATCATTAATAAATGAACAGCACAAAGATAATCAACACGAACATAATATTTGGCCATCTATATAACACCCCGATACATTCAATCAACGTGACAATTAGATGGAGGACATGGTCCCAGCCTCTGCAAATGCTATAATCGATAGCATTTTCTCCTAGTCGTGCAACATCCAGAATCACTCCACCAAAATGTTACTAGGAAAATGTTTATAAGTAACTAGAAGAACAAGTCATGCGAACCTACCGAGAAGAGGGCAGACCTAATTTGATGCTAGACCCAGCAGCCCTTTGTACTAGTGGTGAGGCTGTGATATGTGCCCATATATATATGCACGGACTCTCAATTTATTTATAGCTTGCCACATGACGATGGGAACAATGCACGTATATTTGTTTGCTGTCAATTAAGATATTCTAGCATATGCTGTCATTAATTTAGCGATGCTGATGATAGCAATGCTGCATCCTCTTCGGAACAAATTAAAGAAAACATCTTAGTATAGCCATACTTCAGATAATCGGTGTTCTCACACGGAATTGTCAATTTTTCAGCTCCTTGTTCCTAGACAGAGACAGCTTAATGCCCATTTGATTACGTGCACGCGTTCACTAGTACTACAAAAGTATGGACAAACATGTATGGGAACGACCTGCCACTTCAGCATAAATGTGTTCTGTGAGCTAGCATGCATGGATGTTTGAGAGACATTATAGTTCAACTTGGCTGCTGAATGGACTGTCTGTCAAGACCCTGCATCTGCGAATGCACACGTGCGTTTGTAGTGCCTCTTGTTGCGACTACCGATACATTTATTTTACAGGAGCAATTGTCCAACGAACGTAGAAAATCCCTTACCCAGCACTTAGTAAGAAGCGATTGGTTTTGAGCTGCCACTTATAGAGGTATCATCACCGTGGAATTCATTTAAATTATTCCAGCAGTATTGGTTATGATAATATGTGCAACGCCCTAAGCCTCCGAAGCCCTCCCAGTATTTACGTGTCAAACATATTAATATTTTCAAGCTATACATATGGAATGACGCCTTCATTTGGTAATGCAAATTACTATTTTAATCCTAGATGCCACAGAAGTAAATATTCATGGTTATTTAATCTACGGGGGGCATTCGCATCGTCACACGTAATCTGTATCAGTAGTCGGTCATTCCTTTATGCCTAGACAATGTAATGCAGTGACCTATTAGTAATGGTTGGTCTTCCTTAATTTTTTACTATCCATGCTATAGCATGTACATCTCATTTATTAGTCTAACGTCTTTCCTACGGTCATCAAGGGTAGATCTATAGGAAAAGGAGTTGTTTCATGGGTGTGCAACAACAATTGTCACAAATTCAATGATGGGGAACCACACATTCTAGAGATGTCAGTGGGGAAGGAAACAATTGGAGTGTTTTAAGCACTACTCTTTGGTTCTTCCTAAGGAAAGACAAGTTCCAAGAAGAAATGGACTGCAAACACGTGATTGGACGAGATTAGTAAAAAGAAGAGGACACTGTTCATTATTCCATGTATTAGGTAGTAAACTCATACAAGTAGATGTCGATTCATCACACACACGTACATATGTGAATCAACCGTGCAACAAACTCTAGGGACACTAGATAGCTTGAATGCATGGTGATCGATATTACACTCGCTCGCATTATTTGATTGATAGACGCCTTAAATATACTAAGGCAGAACACGAAGCCAACCATGTAAGGAAGGCTAGCCGAGGTACGGCGCTGGGGCAACCACCTTTTGCTCATCATTGTTGTAGATGATGACACGTAACCTTCCTGGTGTTGCTGGCGATGGCCGCTGGTTTTGAGGGAGTACCCGGACTTCTCTTATATCAGGCCGGGCGGCTCTAATAACACGAATGGCATCAGCAACAGGCTGGTTAATCAAATTTGGCCACGACTGAACTCTGCCAGGCATGTTGATGACAATCACGTACTATACCCTTCCCTTGCTTTTGAATCTGTAAATTTTCATAATCATTAATAAATGAACAGCACAAAGATAATCAACACGAACATAATATTTGGCCATCTATATAACACCCCGATACATTCAATCAACGTGACAATTAGATGGAGGACATGGTCCCAGCCTCTGCAAATGCTATAATCGATAGCATTTTCTCCTAGTCGTGCAACATCCAGAATCACTCCACCAAAATGTTACTAGGAAAATGTTTATAAGTAACTAGAAGAACAAGTCATGCGAACCTACCGAGAAGAGGGCAGACCTAATTTGATGCTAGACCCAGCAGCCCTTTGTACTAGTG
Organism: Echinochloa phyllopogon; assembly: GCA_033239725.1. Taxonomy (NCBI): domain Eukaryota; kingdom Viridiplantae; phylum Streptophyta; class Magnoliopsida; order Poales; family Poaceae; genus Echinochloa; species Echinochloa phyllopogon. Next base: position 30,464,351 of record BTCW01000008.1, on the reverse strand, counting down.
GTGAGGCTGTGATATGTGCCCATATATATATGCACGGACTCTCAATTTATTTATAGCTTGCCACATGACGATGGGAACAATGCACGTATATTTGTTTGCTGTCAATTAAGATATTCTAGCATATGCTGTCATTAATTTAGCGATGCTGATGATAGCAATGCTGCATCCTCTTCGGAACAAATTAAAGAAAACATCTTAGTATAGCCATACTTCAGATAATCGGTGTTCTCACACGGAATTGTCAATTTTTCAGCTCCTTGTTCCTAGACAGAGACAGCTTAATGCCCATTTGATTACGTGCACGCGTTCACTAGTACTACAAAAGTATGGACAAACATGTATGGGAACGACCTGCCACTTCAGCATAAATGTGTTCTGTGAGCTAGCATGCATGGATGTTTGAGAGACATTATAGTTCAACTTGGCTGCTGAATGGACTGTCTGTCAAGACCCTGCATCTGCGAATGCACACGTGCGTTTGTAGTGCCTCTTGTTGCGACTACCGATACATTTATTTTACAGGAGCAATTGTCCAACGAACGTAGAAAATCCCTTACCCAGCACTTAGTAAGAAGCGATTGGTTTTGAGCTGCCACTTATAGAGGTATCATCACCGTGGAATTCATTTAAATTATTCCAGCAGTATTGGTTATGATAATATGTGCAACGCCCTAAGCCTCCGAAGCCCTCCCAGTATTTACGTGTCAAACATATTAATATTTTCAAGCTATACATATGGAATGACGCCTTCATTTGGTAATGCAAATTACTATTTTAATCCTAGATGCCACAGAAGTAAATATTCATGGTTATTTAATCTACGGGGGGCATTCGCATCGTCACACGTAATCTGTATCAGTAGTCGGTCATTCCTTTATGCCTAGACAATGTAATGCAGTGACCTATTAGTAATGGTTGGTCTTCCTTAATTTTTTACTATCCATGCTATAGCATGTACATCTCATTTATTAGTCTAACGTCTTTCCTACGGTCATCAAGGGTAGATCTATAGGAAAAGGAGTTGTTTCATGGGTGTGCAACAACAATTGTCACAAATTCAATGATGGGGAACCACACATTCTAGAGATGTCAGTGGGGAAGGAAACAATTGGAGTGTTTTAAGCACTACTCTTTGGTTCTTCCTAAGGAAAGACAAGTTCCAAGAAGAAATGGACTGCAAACACGTGATTGGACGAGATTAGTAAAAAGAAGAGGACACTGTTCATTATTCCATGTATTAGGTAGTAAACTCATACAAGTAGATGTCGATTCATCACACACACGTACATATGTGAATCAACCGTGCAACAAACTCTAGGGACACTAGATAGCTTGAATGCATGGTGATCGATATTACACTCGCTCGCATTATTTGATTGATAGACGCCTTAAATATACTAAGGCAGAACACGAAGCCAACCATGTAAGGAAGGCTAGCCGAGGTACGGCGCTGGGGCAACCACCTTTTGCTCATCATTGTTGTAGATGATGACACGTAACCTTCCTGGTGTTGCTGGCGATGGCCGCTGGTTTTGAGGGAGTACCCGGACTTCTCTTATATCAGGCCGGGCGGCTCTAATAACACGAATGGCATCAGCAACAGGCTGGTTAATCAAATTTGGCCACGACTGAACTCTGCCAGGCATGTTGATGACAATCACGTACTATACCCTTCCCTTGCTTTTGAATCTGTAAATTTTCATAATCATTAATAAATGAACAGCACAAAGATAATCAACACGAACATAATATTTGGCCATCTATATAACACCCCGATACATTCAATCAACGTGACAATTAGATGGAGGACATGGTCCCAGCCTCTGCAAATGCTATAATCGATAGCATTTTCTCCTAGTCGTGCAACATCCAGAATCACTCCACCAAAATGTTACTAGGAAAATGTTTATAAGTAACTAGAAGAACAAGTCATGCGAACCTACCGAGAAGAGGGCAGACCTAATTTGATGCTAGACCCAGCAGCCCTTTGTACTAGTGGTGAGGCTGTGATATGTGCCCATATATATATGCACGGACTCTCAATTTATTTATAGCTTGCCACATGACGATGGGAACAATGCACGTATATTTGTTTGCTGTCAATTAAGATATTCTAGCATATGCTGTCATTAATTTAGCGATGCTGATGATAGCAATGCTGCATCCTCTTCGGAACAAATTAAAGAAAACATCTTAGTATAGCCATACTTCAGATAATCGGTGTTCTCACACGGAATTGTCAATTTTTCAGCTCCTTGTTCCTAGACAGAGACAGCTTAATGCCCATTTGATTACGTGCACGCGTTCACTAGTACTACAAAAGTATGGACAAACATGTATGGGAACGACCTGCCACTTCAGCATAAATGTGTTCTGTGAGCTAGCATGCATGGATGTTTGAGAGACATTATAGTTCAACTTGGCTGCTGAATGGACTGTCTGTCAAGACCCTGCATCTGCGAATGCACACGTGCGTTTGTAGTGCCTCTTGTTGCGACTACCGATACATTTATTTTACAGGAGCAATTGTCCAACGAACGTAGAAAATCCCTTACCCAGCACTTAGTAAGAAGCGATTGGTTTTGAGCTGCCACTTATAGAGGTATCATCACCGTGGAATTCATTTAAATTATTCCAGCAGTATTGGTTATGATAATATGTGCAACGCCCTAAGCCTCCGAAGCCCTCCCAGTATTTACGTGTCAAACATATTAATATTTTCAAGCTATACATATGGAATGACGCCTTCATTTGGTAATGCAAATTACTATTTTAATCCTAGATGCCACAGAAGTAAATATTCATGGTTATTTAATCTACGGGGGGCATTCGCATCGTCACACGTAATCTGTATCAGTAGTCGGTCATTCCTTTATGCCTAGACAATGTAATGCAGTGACCTATTAGTAATGGTTGGTCTTCCTTAATTTTTTACTATCCATGCTATAGCATGTACATCTCATTTATTAGTCTAACGTCTTTCCTACGGTCATCAAGGGTAGATCTATAGGAAAAGGAGTTGTTTCATGGGTGTGCAACAACAATTGTCACAAATTCAATGATGGGGAACCACACATTCTAGAGATGTCAGTGGGGAAGGAAACAATTGGAGTGTTTTAAGCACTACTCTTTGGTTCTTCCTAAGGAAAGACAAGTTCCAAGAAGAAATGGACTGCAAACACGTGATTGGACGAGATTAGTAAAAAGAAGAGGACACTGTTCATTATTCCATGTATTAGGTAGTAAACTCATACAAGTAGATGTCGATTCATCACACACACGTACATATGTGAATCAACCGTGCAACAAACTCTAGGGACACTAGATAGCTTGAATGCATGGTGATCGATATTACACTCGCTCGCATTATTTGATTGATAGACGCCTTAAATATACTAAGGCAGAACACGAAGCCAACCATGTAAGGAAGGCTAGCCGAGGTACGGCGCTGGGGCAACCACCTTTTGCTCATCATTGTTGTAGATGATGACACGTAACCTTCCTGGTGTTGCTGGCGATGGCCGCTGGTTTTGAGGGAGTACCCGGACTTCTCTTATATCAGGCCGGGCGGCTCTAATAACACGAATGGCATCAGCAACAGGCTGGTTAATCAAATTTGGCCACGACTGAACTCTGCCAGGCATGTTGATGACAATCACGTACTATACCCTTCCCTTGCTTTTGAATCTGTAAATTTTCATAATCATTAATAAATGAACAGCACAAAGATAATCAACACGAACATAATATTTGGCCATCTATATAACACCCCGATACATTCAATCAACGTGACAATTAGATGGAGGACATGGTCCCAGCCTCTGCAAATGCTATAATCGATAGCATTTTCTCCTAGTCGTGCAACATCCAGAATCACTCCACCAAAATGTTACTAGGAAAATGTTTATAAGTAACTAGAAGAACAAGTCATGCGAACCTACCGAGAAGAGGGCAGACCTAATTTGATGCTAGACCCAGCAGCCCTTTGTACTAGTGGTGAGGCTGTGATATGTGCCCATATATATATGCACGGACTCTCAATTTATTTATAGCTTGCCACATGACGATGGGAACAATGCACGTATATTTGTTTGCTGTCAATTAAGATATTCTAGCATATGCTGTCATTAATTTAGCGATGCTGATGATAGCAATGCTGCATCCTCTTCGGAACAAATTAAAGAAAACATCTTAGTATAGCCATACTTCAGATAATCGGTGTTCTCACACGGAATTGTCAATTTTTCAGCTCCTTGTTCCTAGACAGAGACAGCTTAATGCCCATTTGATTACGTGCACGCGTTCACTAGTACTACAAAAGTATGGACAAACATGTATGGGAACGACCTGCCACTTCAGCATAAATGTGTTCTGTGAGCTAGCATGCATGGATGTTTGAGAGACATTATAGTTCAACTTGGCTGCTGAATGGACTGTCTGTCAAGACCCTGCATCTGCGAATGCACACGTGCGTTTGTAGTGCCTCTTGTTGCGACTACCGATACATTTATTTTACAGGAGCAATTGTCCAACGAACGTAGAAAATCCCTTACCCAGCACTTAGTAAGAAGCGATTGGTTTTGAGCTGCCACTTATAGAGGTATCATCACCGTGGAATTCATTTAAATTATTCCAGCAGTATTGGTTATGATAATATGTGCAACGCCCTAAGCCTCCGAAGCCCTCCCAGTATTTACGTGTCAAACATATTAATATTTTCAAGCTATACATATGGAATGACGCCTTCATTTGGTAATGCAAATTACTATTTTAATCCTAGATGCCACAGAAGTAAATATTCATGGTTATTTAATCTACGGGGGGCATTCGCATCGTCACACGTAATCTGTATCAGTAGTCGGTCATTCCTTTATGCCTAGACAATGTAATGCAGTGACCTATTAGTAATGGTTGGTCTTCCTTAATTTTTTACTATCCATGCTATAGCATGTACATCTCATTTATTAGTCTAACGTCTTTCCTACGGTCATCAAGGGTAGATCTATAGGAAAAGGAGTTGTTTCATGGGTGTGCAACAACAATTGTCACAAATTCAATGATGGGGAACCACACATTCTAGAGATGTCAGTGGGGAAGGAAACAATTGGAGTGTTTTAAGCACTACTCTTTGGTTCTTCCTAAGGAAAGACAAGTTCCAAGAAGAAATGGACTGCAAACACGTGATTGGACGAGATTAGTAAAAAGAAGAGGACACTGTTCATTATTCCATGTATTAGGTAGTAAACTCATACAAGTAGATGTCGATTCATCACACACACGTACATATGTGAATCAACCGTGCAACAAACTCTAGGGACACTAGATAGCTTGAATGCATGGTGATCGATATTACACTCGCTCGCATTATTTGATTGATAGACGCCTTAAATATACTAAGGCAGAACACGAAGCCAACCATGTAAGGAAGGCTAGCCGAGGTACGGCGCTGGGGCAACCACCTTTTGCTCATCATTGTTGTAGATGATGACACGTAACCTTCCTGGTGTTGCTGGCGATGGCCGCTGGTTTTGAGGGAGTACCCGGACTTCTCTTATATCAGGCCGGGCGGCTCTAATAACACGAATGGCATCAGCAACAGGCTGGTTAATCAAATTTGGCCACGACTGAACTCTGCCAGGCATGTTGATGACAATCACGTACTATACCCTTCCCTTGCTTTTGAATCTGTAAATTTTCATAATCATTAATAAATGAACAGCACAAAGATAATCAACACGAACATAATATTTGGCCATCTATATAACACCCCGATACATTCAATCAACGTGACAATTAGATGGAGGACATGGTCCCAGCCTCTGCAAATGCTATAATCGATAGCATTTTCTCCTAGTCGTGCAACATCCAGAATCACTCCACCAAAATGTTACTAGGAAAATGTTTATAAGTAACTAGAAGAACAAGTCATGCGAACCTACCGAGAAGAGGGCAGACCTAATTTGATGCTAGACCCAGCAGCCCTTTGTACTAGTGGTGAGGCTGTGATATGTGCCCATATATATATGCACGGACTCTCAATTTATTTATAGCTTGCCACATGACGATGGGAACAATGCACGTATATTTGTTTGCTGTCAATTAAGATATTCTAGCATATGCAGTCATTAATTTAGCGATGCTGATGATAGCAATGCTGCATCCTTTTCGGAACAAATTAAAGAAAACATCTTAGTACAGTCATACTTCAGATAATCGGTGTTCTCACACGGAATTGTCAATTTTTCAGCTCCTTGTTCCTAGACAGAGACAGCTTAATGCCCATTTGATTACATGCACGCGTTCACTAGTACTACAAAAGTATGGACAAACATGTATGGGAACGACCTGCCACTTCAGCATAAATGTGTTCTGTGAGCTAGCATGCATGGATGTTTGAGACACATCATAGTTCAACTTGGCTGCTGCATGGACTGTCTGTCAAGACCCTGCATCTGCGAATACACACGTGCGTTTGTAGTGCCTCTTGTTGCGACTACCGATACATTTATTTTACAGGAGCAATTTTCCAACGAACGTAGAAAATCCCTTACCCAGCACTTAGTAAGAAGCGATTGGTTTTGAGCTGCCACTTATAGAGGTATCATCACCGTGGAATTACATTTAAATTATTCCAGCAGTATTGGTTCTGATAATATGCGCGAGGTAATGTCAGGTAGAAATGCCGGTTCTGTTTAGAATGATCAAAGCTTTATTACTCCTGATCGAAGGCTCGTTAATTATATATCGCGCGAGATTTGCTTCTTTCTTTTGTGCAATAAAATATAGCTCCCAAAGTTTAATAAACTTGCATGCCAACCATGTCAAGAATTGAGTATGAGGACCAGTATGCTCGATTTACCTAAGCCTCCGAAGCCCTCCCAGTATTTACGTGTCAAACATATTAATATTTTCAAGCTATACATATGGAATGACGCCTTCATTTGGTAATGCGAATTACTATTTTAATCCTAGATGCCACAGAAGTAAATATTCATGGATATTTAATCTACAGGGGGCATTCGCATCGTCACACGTAATCTGTATCAGTAGTCGGTCATTCAATTATGCCTAAACAATGTAATGCAGTGACCCATTAGTAATGGTTGGTCTTCCTTAATTTTTTACTATCCATGCTATAGCATGTACATCTCATTTATTAGTCTAACGTCTTTCCTACGGTTGTCAAAGGTAGATCTATAGGAACAGGAGTTGTTTCATGGGTGTGCAACAACAATTGTCACAAATTCAATGATGGGGAACCACACATTGTAGAGATGTCAGTGGGGAAGGAAACAATTGGAGTGTTTTAAGCACTACTCTTTGGTTCTTCCTAAGGAAAGACAAGTTCCAAGAAGAAATTGACTGCAAACAAGTGATTGGACGAGATTAGTAAAAAGAAGAGGACACTGTTCATTATTCCATGTATTAGGTAGTAAACTCATACAAGTAGATGTCGATTCATCACACACACGTACATATGTGAATCAACCGTGCAACAAACTCTAGGGACACTAGATAGCTTGAATGCATGGTGATCGATATTACACTCGCTCGCATTATTTGATTGATAGTCGCCTTAAATATACTAAGGCAGAACACGAAGCCAACCATGTAAGGAAGGCTAGCCGAGGTACGGCGCTGGGGCAACCACTTTGTGCTGATCATTGTTGTAGATGATGACACGTAACCTTCCTGGTGTTGCTGGCGATGGCCGCTGGTTTTGAGGGAGTACCCGGACTTCTCTTATATCAGGCCGGGCGGCTCAAATAACACGAATGGCATCAGCAACAGGCTGGTTAATCAAAATTGGCCACGACTGAACTCGGCCAGGCATGTTGATGACAATCACGTACTATACCCTTCCCTTGCTTTTGAATCTGTAAATTTTCGTAATCATTAATAAATGAACAGCACAAAGATAATCAACACGAACATAATATTTGGCCATCTATATAACACCCCGATACATTCAATCAACGTGACAATTAGATGGAGGACATGGTCCCAGCCTCTGCAAATGCTATAATCGATAGCATTTTCTCCTAGTCGTGCAACATCCAGAATCACTCCACCAAAATTTTACTAGGAAAATGTTTATAAGTAACTAGAAGAACAAGTCATGCGAACCTACCGAGAAGAGGGCAGACCTAATTTGATGCTAGACCCAGCAGCCCTTTGTACTAGTGGTGAGGCTCTGATATGTGCCCATATATATATGCACGGACTCTCAATTTATTTATAGCTTGCCACATGACGATGGGAACAATGCACGTATATTTGTTTGCTGTCAATTAAGATATTCTAGCATATGCAGTCATTAATTTAGCGATGCTGATGATAGCAATGCTGCATCCTCTTCGGAACAAATTAAAGAAAACATCTTAGTACAGCCATACTTCAGATAATCGGTGTTCTCACACGGAATTGTCAATTTTTCAGCTCCTTGTTCCTAGACAGAGACAGCTTAATTCCCATTTGATTACATGCACGCGTTCACTAGTACTACAAAAGTATGGACAAACATGTATGGGAACGACCTGCCACTTCAGCATAAATGTGTTCTGTGAGCTAGCATGCATGGATGTTTGAGAGACATCATAGTTCAACTTGGCTGCTGCATGGACTGTCTGTCAAGACCCTGCATCTGCGAATACACACGTGCGTTTGTAGTGCCTCTTGTTGCGACTACCGATACATTTATTTTACAGGAGCAATTGTCCAACGAACGTAGAAAATCCCTTACCCAGCACTTAGTAAGAAGCGATTGCTTTTGAGCTGCCACTTATAGAGGTATCATCACCGTTGAATTACATTTAAATTATTCCAGCAGTATTGGTTCTGATAATATGCGCGAGGCAATGTCAGGTAGCAATGCCAGTTGTAACAACCCTAAAATTCCTATAGGATTTGTTGAGTGCAAAAATTCGAAATTAAAATTTTTTTGTGGAATTGTGTGCATGCAAACCAACATATAAGAGTGTCTTCTTTTTGCTCCCTAAAATTCTTAGGCAATTTAAATTTAAATTTAAAATCAATTTGAAGTGCTAAGGATGAAATAGTGTGATTTGGATTTATTTGGATTTATTTGGATTTTTGGTTGGTTTGAATTCAAATTCTAGATTTGAATTCAAACTCTAATTGACTAAACTAATTTCCAATCTTATTCCTGTTCGTGGGCCAAATCCGGAGCTAAAGTCCATTTAACCCCCTCCAACTCTTCTGCCCGAGCCAGCGAACCCAGCCAGCCCGATCGGCCTTTCGGCCCAGCTCGGCCCAGTCTTTCACCCCCGCCGCGTCACCCTTCTCTCTCTCTCTGGCAGGTGGACCCGGGCTGTCAGCCCACCTCTCCGCGTCCGCGCCGCGTCGCCCGTCCCCTCTCGCTGACGCGTGGGCCCGCGCCACTATTCCCCTTTCTTCCTCCTCCCTTCTTCTCTCTCTGCCCCGGCGAAAAGCAGAGCGCCGCGCCGCCCGTGACCTCCAACCACCCGAGCTGTGCGGCCCGACGCGATTGCGCCGCGTGTCCGCGTGCGCTCGAGCCACCCAATCTCGCCGTCCGTGCCCAAGAAACCCTAGAGCCTATCCCCTATTTAACCCATCGCCGGCCGTCTTCTTCCCCAAACCGCGCCGCCCCTCGGGGGTATTCCTGATCCAATTCGCGTAGGTGTGAAGTGCAAGGAGTGGTGGGGAAGAGATTGAGCGGGAGCAGGAGCAAGGAGAAGAGCCGGAGCGCCTTCCCCGCATCGCCGCCGCCGAAGCCATCGCCGCCGCTCGTGGAGCCGTTGAAGGGGAGCCGGACCAGGGACGAGAGGAAGCGCACGAGCATCGCCAAACCACGACGAGCACTACACCGAGCTGCAGCGTACCCCTGCCAACCCTAGGTGAGCTAACCACGGAGCCCCTTCCTTCTTCCCCAATTCCGGCCGATCTTCGCCGCCGCCGCCGCTTGCTAGCCTTCTGTGAACCGGCCATCGAGCCGTGTATCTTCTGCAGGGACCCCTCGAGCCGCTGCAGCCGTTCGCAACCGCCGACGCCTTAGCTTTGACCCTGGCCGCCATGCTGTCGCCGCGCACCGAGCGAGCTCGGGCCGCGCGAGCGCAATGGCCGCGGCGCAGTCAAGCCCGTGGCTTGAACTGCGCGCGCGCGAGCCAAACTCGCTCACGCACACATGCACCACCCAGCACCTGAGCACGTGCACGGTTCTCGCGGTCAGAAGCCCTGGCCGGTGCGTCGCCACGGAGCCGGCTCGCCGGAGCACCCATGCCGCCGCCGTCGCACGTCGGGAGCCCAAGCCAAACCCTAACCGAGCCCCTTTTCACCCCGACCGTGACCGCCGAACCCTAGCCATGCTAACCCGGCCATTCCTGAGCCCAGCCGAACCTTTCCCGGCGATAACCGCCGTCGAGCTTCGCCGTCGGCGTGCTCCAGAGCGCGCCGCTCGCGCGTCGCGTCGCGTCGTGGCCATGCCACACGCGGGACCACACCAAGATGCCACACAGCCATGCACAGAAGATCCTGAGTCGGCCACAGATCGATCCCATGCACCCGGCTCACGTGGACCCATCTCACGGTGCACCGTGGACTCAGTCCACCAGACCCGATCCAACAGCCACCCCTTCGTGGGCCGATTGTTCGCGATTAAGTCTGTTTAACCCCCTTGAACTTTTCCGGCCCAATCGCTTTCGGCCCAATTCCAGCCCAGCCATCGTTTATTCTTTTTCTTTTTCTTTTAACAGCACTGACGTATGGGACCCACCTGTCATACTCTGCGAGTCACTGACACATGGGCCCACTGACCAGAGTTGACCCGCTGACCGTTGACCCCGTTGACCGTTGACTGGTCAACGCTGACGTCAGCAGGGCCCACTGCTGACGTCATCCTAGGCGGACCCCACTGCTGACGTCAGCATGACGTCATGCTGACGTCAGCAGGCTAATTATTTGTCTGTTTTCTTTTTCGGAAATTATTTAATATTTTCAGAAAATGATTTAAACTTTGAAAATTAATAATAAATCAACTGTAGCTCAGAAAAATATGAAACCAGTTTCTATACTTTTCTAAAAACATGACCTACGCGTTAGTGTAGAGTTTGGTGTTATTTGAGTCTTCTTTCGTCGCTGTCTTAGTGTTTCTTTGCTAGTAGCCGCGTCTTATTTTCTTTCCGCGCCCCTAGGAGCTCCGGAGAGTCAGGAGGAGCCGGACTACTACAACAACTGCTTTGACGAGGACGAAGACCTTTGCCCAGGTTCACGCCCGACCATTCTCTGAAATACCTATTAGACATGCAAACTAGTATGCTAGCGCTTTACTTTACTCGCATGATAAACCTGCACTGCCTTTGTTATTATCCTGCTACCTTGCTACCTACTACTCACTTTATATAAATGCTATGTGATGCATGTGTTGGGTTGGTTGTGATTGATCCTCTTGGCGTGAGTTGTGGGTGGTTTGGGAGGAGTAGTGCAGCTAGGCGATGTAAGCGAGTAAATAACAACTCGATCGTTGATCGAGGTGCTGAGGGGATGCACTCGGGCAGTCCCTATGGGGTACCTGTTGCGGGTACATGGTTACTGGTTACTTGGGATTGGTACTCGGTGAGTACCTGAGGAGTTGGGCGGCAATACCTGTTATGGGTGCCGATTGCGGACCGTTGCGGCGGATCGCTCGTGTTGCAGATACTCGCTTTACCGAACAATTAAGGACCGAGTCGTGCCCCCACTTTGGACTTGGGAAATTACCGTGCTCACCATCTACCCAGTATGGGGAGGGTTCCAGCAAGCCTACTCTAGTGCGGCGCCGAGACTGTAGGAGAATCGAGTTTGATATGTGTAGGGGGGATTCGTTGCGGCGTAATCTCCCTGATTTACCACGGCCCCCGACTGGCCCCGGTGGGAAGGTTTCACGACCCTGGGGCAGATGTTAGATCGGATGTTTCCCGAGCCCAGGGAGACAGGATTGGCGCCGTTACTGTTTAGGGTCTTTGCTGTGGGCTGTGTCTCAGGTTGGTTGCGGACTAGCCTTGCAGCCCGGATGGATTCCTGGAGTGCCACCTCTGCAGAGTGTAAACTATACGTATAGCCGTGTCCACGGTTACGGACGACCCATTTCTGAGAAGCCCCGGCTAGCATGGGAATCTGCTTTCTTACCTCATCCTTGTTTCGGGTTATGAGAGATTGGTCCAGCTGAGGCTGTTGAGACGAGGTGGGGAGGGAGCTCACCGAGTCGACTAGCGAGTGAAAGGTGTTGGTGGATGATGAATTGCGGGAACCTGCCGTGGCAGGACGAGCCCGATGGGGAATTGTGAGGCTGATGGTTGGTTTTGGGGAGCGGATGGATGTGTGTGTGAGCAGGAGTTGGTGTTGAGATGAAATTGGGTTATTGCTGCTGCTTGCATAAGAAACCCTGGCTTAAACCTTGTTTATTTCTATATCCTTAGAGTAGGCCACCTCTAAAGCTTGCATCATATTATGGTTGGTGACGTGGACCTGTCCCATTTCCTTGGGGACAGACTTTGGGTTCTCAGGTGAAGACCCCGACCGCGAGTTCAACCAGGACGGGTGGTACGATTGAAGGGTGTGCGCTTCGCTCAAGGATGCCTGTGGAGGAGTGGACCCTGTTGTTCTAGCTATCGCTGCGCAGATGTTTCTTATTGTCGATTTAGCCCAGAGGGCTTGTATCAGACGCTTTGTCTTTATATGAGTCATGTAATGAATCCTTTATCGTTGTATGGATGTGATATTCGACTGAGATGAGTTCTGTACGAGATAGCTGCTATTCCTGGGACTATCTCAATGGTACAGGGAGTCGGGTTCTCGTCGGTGAGAATCCGGTTCGTCACACCGGTTCTATTTAGAATGATCAAAGCTTTATTATTCCTGATCGAAGGCTCGTTAATTATATATCGCGTGAGATTTGCTTCTTTCTTTTGTGCAATAAAATATAGCTCCCAAAGTTTAATAAATTTGCATGCCAACCATGTCAAGAATTGAGTATGAGGACCAGTATGCTCGATTTACCTAAGCCTCCGAAGCCCTCCCAGTATTTACGTGTCAAACATATTAATATTTTCAAGCTATACATATGGAATGACGCCTTCATTTGGTAATGCGAATTACTATTTTAATCCTAGATGCCACAGAAGTAAATATTCATGGTTATTTAATCTACAGGGGGCATTCGCAACGTCACACGTAATCTGTATCAGTAGTCGGTCATTCAATTATGCCTAAACAATGTAATGCAGTGACCTATTAGTAATGGTTGGTCTTCCTTAATTTTTTACTATCCATGCTATAGCATGTACATCTCATTTATTAGTCTAACGTCTTTCCTACGATCGTCAAAGGTAGATCTATAGGAACAGGAGTTGTTTCATGGGTGTGCAACAACAATTGTCACAAATTCAATGATGGGGAACCACACATTGTAGAGATGTCAGTGGGGAAGGAAACAATTGGAGTGTTTTACGCACTACTCTTTGGTTCTTCCTAAGGAAAGACAAGTTCCAAGAAGAAACGGACTGCAAACACGTGATTGGACGAGATTAGTAAAAAGAACAGCACACTGTTCATTATTCCATGTATTAGGTAGTAAACTCATACAAGTAGATGTCGATTCATCACACACACGTACATATGTGAATCAACCGTGCAACAAACTCTAGGGACACTAGATAGCTTGAATGCATGGTGATCGATATTACACTCGCTTGTATAATTTGATAGATAGTCGCCTTAAATATACTAAGGCAGAACACGAAGCCAACCATGTAAGGAAGGCTAGCCGAGGTACGGCGCTGGGGCAACCACTTTGTGCTGATCATTGTTGTAGATGATGAAACGTAACCTTCCTGGTGTTGCTGGCGATGGCCGCTGGTTTTGAGGGAGTACCCGGACTTCTCTTATATCTGGCCGGGCGGCTCTAATAACACGATTGGCATCAGCAACAGGCTGGTTAATCAAATTTGGCCACGACTGAACTCTGCCAGGCATGTTGATGACAATCACGTACTATACCCTTCCCTTGCTTTTGAATTGTAAATTTTCATAATCATTAATAAATGAACAGCACAGAGATAATCAACATGAACATAATATTTGTCCATCTATATAACACCCCGATACATTCAATCAACGTGACAATTAGATGGAGGACATGGTCCCAGCCTCTGCAAATGCTATAATCGATAGCATTTTCTCCTAGTCGTGCAACATCCAGAATCACTCCACCAAAATGTTACTAGGAAAATGTTTATAAGTAACTAGAAGAACAAGTCATGCGAACCTACCGAGGAGAGGGCAGACCTACTTTGATGCTAGACCCAGCAGCCCTTTGTACTTGTGGTGAGGCTGTGATATGTGCCCATATATATATATGCACGGACTCTCAATTTATTTATAGCTTGCCACATGACGATGGGAACAATGCACGTATATTTGTTTGCTGTCAATTAAGATATTCTAGCATATGCTGTCATTAATTTAGCGATGCTGATGATAGCAATGCTGCATCCTCTTCGGAACAAATTAAAGAAAACATCTTAGTATAGCCATACTTCAGATAATCGGTGTTCTCACACGGAATTGTCAATTTTTCAGCTCCTTGTTCCTAGACAGAGACAGCTTAATGCCCATTTGATTACATGCACGCGTTCACTAGTACTACAAAAGTATGGACAAACATGTATGGGAACGACCTGCCACTTCAGCATAAATGTGTTCTGTGAGCTAGCATGCATGGATGTTTGAGAGACATTATAGTTCAACTTGGCTGCTGCATGGACTGTCTGTCAAGACCCTGCATCTGCGAATGCACACGTGCGTTTGTAGTGCCTCTTGTTGCGACTACCGATACATTTATTTTACAGGAGCAATTGTCCAACGAACGTAGAAAATCCCTTACCCAGCACTTAGTAAGAAGCGATTGGTTTTGAGCTGCCACTTATAGAGGTATCATCACCATGGAATTACATTTAAATTATTCCAGCAGTATTGGTTATGATAATATGTGCAACGCCCTAAGCCTCTGAAGCCCTCCCAGTATTTACGTGTCAAACATATTAATATTTTCAAGCTATACATATGGAATGACGCCTTCATTTGGTAATGCAAATTACTATTTTAATCCTAGATGCCACAGAAGTAAATATTCATGGTTATTTAATCTACAGGGGGCATTCGCATCGTCACACGTAATCTGTATCAGTAGTCGGTCATTCCATTATGCCTAAACAATGTAATGCAGTGACCTATTAGTAATGGTTGGTTGTCCTTAATTTTTTTACTAGCCATGCTATAGCATGTACATCTCATTTATTATTCTAACGTCTTTCCTACGGTCGTCAAAGGTAGATCTATAGGAAAAAGAGTTGTTTCATGGGTGTGCAACAACAATTGTCACAAATTCAATGATGGGGAACCACACATTGTAGAGATGTCAGTGGGGAAGGAAACAATTGGAGTGTTTTAAGCACTACTCTTTGGTTCTTCCTAAGGAAAGACAAGTTCCAAGAAGAAACGGACTGCAAACATGTGATTGGACGAGATTAGTAAAAAGAACAGCACAATGTTCATTATTCCATGTATTAGGTAGTAAGCTCATATAAGTAGATGTCGATTCGTCACACACACGTACATATGTGAATCAACCGTGCAACAAACTCTAGGGACACTAGATAGCTTGAATGCATGGTGATCGATATTACACTCGCTCGCATTATTTGATTGATAAAATATTCAAGGAATATAAGCTAGGGTTTCCTATGTGCGCAAGAATATAAGCTAGGAATATGAGGTTATGGGCTTGGACAGGAAGGCGCACTATGTGTTTGATGAAATGCCAAAGAGGCATTTGCCTCACTGCCGTGCAACGCAAGGGAGGCTACTTAGCTTGACGAGGCTTGGCCAAGACAGCAGGGCAGCAGATTTTGAATGTGCACGGGGTAATGGCACATCCGTGGCAAGCGCACGGACTCATGGCAGTCCGGGCCCGTGGCGTGCACGGCGGCAAGGTTGTGCGCACGGGGATTGGTTCGCGGGCAGCAACTGGGCAATGAGGGGCGTACGGTTCACGGCAGCAAGGCTGTGGCACACGAATGCGCACTGCGTCACGGAATGCTGTGGCAAGGCAAGCGAGCAACGCACGGCATCATGCCATCGCACGGTGTCGCAGCGACGGCGACGGCTTAGCGAAACGCGGAAGTTGGCACATGCGCAGGGTCAGGTAGGGCTAGGGTTGTTCAGGGTTGCTTGGATGCTAGCCACGTGCACGGACGTCGAGGTGCCGACGCGCGTGTGCGGCCGCAATGCAAAAGGGCACCGCAGCAGGGACCGGACGCGTGCGCTAGTGCGGCAAAAACCGAGGGCGCAAGGGGTGTGCGGGGTCCAGTGTGGTAGCGCATGCGCTGAGCAAGGTAGGATGGCTTGGCCGCTGCGTTTTCTTTCACTTGCTCGAGAAGATCAGGGCGGCGGGGTGCTGAGATGGAAAGGACAAGAGGGCCTAGTTTAGATCTCAAAAGCAACTCCCAGATTTACTATGCAAAAAGAAGATTCCACACCACATAAAAATGTACATGCATGGGGTACTAAATGTAGATAAAAACAAAAACTAATTGCACAGTTTTGTTGCTTCTGCAAGACGAATATTTTGAGCCTAATTAATCAATTTTTGGACATTTTTTCACAAATTGTTGACACGAAAACGCGCCGACACACTTGAGATCGCACCAAAACGCAGCAAGGCCGTCACCACGGCCAACACCCGAACTCCCCGGGCAAACCGGTCTGACCGCTTTTAGACAGGAGCTCGTGAAGACCTAGAAACTCGGGCTCGGGAGGGACACCATCGGAGCTCAAGAAATCTAGGGTTGCTCTAGGATCGACACGCCACCTAGAACGCCTTTGTACGTCGCGGAGACGAGCAAAGAACAGCAATTAGGGTTTTGAAAAGTGTAGGGTTTGAGAGATAAAAGTAAAGGACAAATATTGATTGATTCGATTGGAATAACCTCAATCGGCCTTAGCCTTCATATATATAGGCCGGGAAAGTCGTACCCCTATCCAAATAGGTTACAATATGGGACAAAACTCGGAATCCTAAACCTACTTGAATTACATCCCTCGGCGCCTGCCAATTTTGACCATCAACACATGCCCCCCTGTCTTTTTAGTGAGCTTGCAAACTAAAAAGCATGAATGTAGACAATTACAACTAAGCAGTCAAAATTTATACTAAGGACGATATCAAAAATCTATCGGCCACATTCAATCTTTATGCATCTTGCCACACGCTTGGGTAATATTTCTTCAAATATCTTCCGTTGATAGCTTTAGGTAAATGATCCCCTTGCAATGTCTCTAGCATATAAGAATTCCCAAAGATAACTTTGACAACTCTATACGGTCCTTCCCAACTTGGCGACCATTTACCGAACTTGTTGCTCTTCGCTCCAATAGGCAGAATTGTCTTCCAAACAAGCTCTCCAATCTGAAAATATTTTCCTCGCACCTTCTTATTGTAAGCTCTAGCAACCCGAAGCTTATCTTTCTCAATCTCCTTCGAAGCTTTCAACCTCTTGTCGGTGACCTCATAAACATTATCCATCATCAAGTCATGATAATCAATAGCATCAAGGTCATTTTGTTTAGCCAATCTATAAGCGTCCAGATTCACCTCAACAGGTAAAACGGCCTCTTGACCATACACAAGCTCGAAAGGAATAACTTTAGTAGCACCATGTCTAGATATACGATGAGCCCATAATGCTTCAAATAATACTTCATGCCATCTCTTAGGATTTTCCTCTATCTTTTTCTTGATTAATTTGATCAAAATTTTATTACTTGACTCGGCTTGACCATTAGCCTGAGCATAGTATGGAGATGAATTGAGCAATTTTATTCTATAGGATTCGGCAAATTCACGTACTTCTTTATACATAAACGAAGTACCTTGATCTGTAGTTAAGATTTGAGGAATACCGAATCTATGAATAATATTCTGCGTAATGAACTCAATTACCTGTAGTATGGCTTGATAATAGGATGCATCAATGCAGCAGGTACCAATTGTAAATCTCCAAATTTCTGACATTCTTCACACCCTTTATAGTATTTGAAACAATCTGCCATCATAGTAGGCCAATAAAAACCGGCTCGTCTAAGTAACCACTTCATCTTGGGAGCCGATTGATGTGTACCACAAATACCTTCATGAACCTCTCCCATGACAACTTTGGCCTGATCCGAGTTCAAACACTTCAAAAGCAAATCTTCGGCGGTTCGACGATAAAGCTCATCGTCAAGCAACACGTATTTAAATGATAATCGTCGAATATTTCTTGTTGCACCACAACCAGGATCTTTTAAATAAGTAATAATAGGCACTCTCCAGTCCTGATCCTCGACCTTGGAATTATTAGCATCATCCAAGGCGTTTTTGCCGCTGCCAGCAGACAAAGCGGTCAGACCGGTTCTGGCGGTCAGACCGGTTTGCGAAACCGGTTGGACCGGTTCGTCCAGAACCTGAACCTCGGCTTTTGATTGCATCGGTTTTTTAAGATAGAAATATTTCTTTGCAACAACATAACCAGATGCTTTCTGAGCCAGAGTATTAGCCTTGTCATTTTCTTCTCTTGGAATGTGTTTGATTGTAAATTCATCAAAAGAAGCTATGATATCAAGGCACCTATCAAGATATGCATTTAGCAAACCATTATAACATTGGCATACCTTGGATACTTGTTGTACCACCAGTACTGAATCACCAAAAGCCTCAACATCCTTAATTCCCATGTCTTGCAAAAATTCCAATCCAAATAGAAGGGCTTCATATTCAACTTGATTATTGGTGCGCTTTTCCTCTAACCGGTTTGAAAACTCAAAAACGGCACCACTTGGAGAAACCAAAACAGCACCAATTCCTTGTCCATCATTGCAAACCGATCCATCAAAGTATAATTTCCATGGCGTACAAGCAACATAACCGACGTCGAATTGACAAGTATTATTAATCTGATGTTCAACAATAAAATCAGCTACAATTTGGCCTCTCATAGATTTTAAAGTTCACAAGCCAAATCATACTCAACTAAAGCATAAGTCCATTTACCGATTCTACCACTTAAAATCGGTTTTTGTAACATATGTTTGATTACATCGGTTTGACATAACACGATGCAAATACTAGATAATAAATAATGCCTCAACTAAGTACAAGCATTATATAATGATAAACATAACTTTTCAATGAAAGTATACCTCGTTTCCGCATCAATGAGTCGTCGGCTTATATAAGCAATAACATATTCCTTAGCATCGATTTCTTGGGTCAAAACAGCTCAAATCACTCTTTCTTCAGCTGTCACATAAAGTCAAAACGGAACCCCTCTCTTAGCCGCCCTAAGCACCGGCAGTGAAGATAAGTACTCTTTGATCTTCTCAAAAGCTTCTTGTTGTTTGCCCCCCCCCCCAAGTAAAATCAGCTTCATCTTTTAACCGAAGAATAGGAGTAAAAGCATCAACCTTCCCAGACAAGTTAATTATAAACCTTCTCAAAAAATTCACCTTGCCTAGAAACTTCTGCAAATCCTTCTTGCAAGTAGGAGCTTCGACTTTCTTCATTGCTTCAATTCTCTTGGGATCAACTTCTATGCCATTCTCATGAATAATAAACCCAAGAAACTTTCCAGCCGAAACACCAAAAGCACATTTGAGTGGATTCATCTTCAAACCATACTGCCTTATCCTCTCGAGAGCAAGTTTTAAATCGGCTAAATGATGATCCAAGCCATCCGATTTAACTACAACATCATCAATGTATACTTCCACAATAACACCAAGTAAATCATGAAAGATCAAATTCATAGCTCTTTGATAAGTTGCGCCAGCATTCTTTAATCCAAAAGTCATAACCCCCCACACAAACAAACCAATAAATCCCGGACATTGAAAGGCTATAAATATTTGATTATATCTGGCATTATCATCAAGAAAACTAACAACATGATGTCCGGATGCTTCATTAATCAAAACATCAGCTATAGGTATAGGATATGAATCTTTTGGAGTGGCTTTATTAAGATCTCTAAAACCAATGCAAACTCTAAGTTTTCCCGAATCTTTCTTTTCGAAAGGAACAATATTAGAAATGCACTCCGCATAACGACAAGTCCGAATAAAACCAGCATCTAATAATCGATTAACTTCTTCTTTTATTCGGTCATAAATAGCGGGATTAAAACGTCTAGTCGATTGCTTAAAAGGTCTAAAACCGGCTTTTATTGGTAAACGATGCTCAACTAAATCACGACTCAAACCGGGCATCTCACGGTATTCCCAAGCAAAACAATCGACATACTCCTTCAACAAATTTATTAATTCGGCTTTATATTCAGCCGATAAATTTTTATTTACAAAAGTTGGCCTAGGAATAGTACCATCACCAATATCTATTTTTTCTAAAGGGTCGGCTGATGTAAAACCTTGACCCATTTTATCCATATCTCTCATATCTTCAATGGCTTCAAACATAGCTCCTGATTTCTCCCGAAAATGATCAATTCGTTCTTGAAGGCACTGTCCAGACGTAAACCGGTCTGACCGGTTTTCAAAAGCGGTCTGACCGGTTTTCAAAAGCGGTCTGACCGGTTTGGCTCAGTTGGTCTAGTTTAGGCCTAAACCGGTCTGACCGGTTTCCAGAAGCGGTCTAACCGGTTTGTCTCTGTTGATTTGTTTGCTCCATTAATTACAGCAAGTAATTCAAATGATTCTCCATCGGCTTTAATGTAGCAGGAATGAAACCATCCTTGTTGCAACTAATCAACTCATAGTCGGTCAAATCTAAACCCGACAAACACTTAATATTATCATTTGCACTAATAGAATCGGAATCGGCTATTGCAATGAAGGAAGAAGTATCACCATGTACAACTTCAACTTCATCGCCGATCCACTGAATGAGATATTGATGCAAGGTAGAAGGTACGCATTGATTTGCATGAATCCAATCACGCCCAAGAATCAAACTGAAGTTACCTTGCACTTCCGAGACGAAGAAAGCTGTAGCAACGGTCTTGCTTCCAATGGTCAACTCCATAGAAGCCACACCTTTGGCACCAATAGGATTACCGCCACCAACTTCACTGACCATCATGTTCGTCTTGATCAGTTCTTCGTCTTTTCCACCAATCTTCTTGAAGAGAGAATAGGGCATAAGATTTACAATAGCCCCACCATCAACCAGCATTCGTGAGATTGGCTTCCCATTGATATGTCCTCTCATGTAAAGAGCCTTCAAGTGATTTTCTGATTCTTGTGGCTTCTGAAACACAGCATCACGAGGCCCAAGCTGAAGATGAGATATTTCCTCCTCCGGCACCACAAAGTAATCCGATGATAAATAGACAACATTAACATTCATGTTGCCATGCTCTGGAGAAGCTTCAAAATCAACCATCTCTTCATCTTGAACCATTGGAGGAGTTTCTGGAGTAGCATCTCCACTTATCACGGGAACAGATTTGTCCACTGCTTCTGACTCCAAACCAGTCTGCCGGTTCCAAAAACCGGTCCAACCGCTTCTATGACAGATTGACCCAAACCGGTCTGACCGGATTCCGAAACCGGTCTGACCGGTTGTGCCGCTGGTTGCACAACTGACTTGATCTATCATGCTTTCTTCTGAGGAATCATTGGTCTATATCTGTTGAATTGTTCATCCCTCAGCTTCTCTACTTCTTGTTCCCTTTTCTCTTTGTTTCGCAAGTGCTGCAACTTTCTCTTCTGTGTATGAGTCAAACCAGAAGGACACCACCATGGTTGAAACACTTTCTTCACAGCCTTGCTACTACTAGCTTCATGATCATTTGCCATGACAGGTTTCTTAATAGCCAAATCTCCAATAACTATCGGTTTTTGTTCAAACCTTGTATAGCCACCGGAACTTCACCAATTGTAACAAACCCATCACTTTTGACTTGCTTTGAGTCCACTTTAAGCTTCACTTCATCCTTCTCATTGACACGATATTCTTGCTTAGGAGGAACATATTGCTTTCGTTCAGACCAAAATCGGTCTAACCGGTTCGAAACTGGTCTGACCGCTTTGTCAGGTGGCACCGGACCTGATTGGTATGAGCCTAATCGGTCATGCACTGAAATTCTAGGACCATTGCTCATATAGTCTTGAGGTGGTTGTGGCATATGAAAACACTGCAACCACATTCCTTGTTCCCATGTTGGATATCGAGAATTTGACGCCGGAGGTACCAATGGCATAGTAGCATACATCTTCTGTGGTGGATACACAGCAACAACATCACCACAGCGTCTGTTATTTTTTGAATGATCATTTCCACGCATTGGTGACCTTTATCTCTTTTTTACCGGCCGATCAACTTGAGCGGCCTTTGTATACTTGTTCAAGAGCTGATTGAAGGTAGGTCCCTTTTTCAGAACTGTACATTTGAGTTTAGGCTCATTAACTTTCCAAGTACCCACTTCCGGACGTATAGGCTTGAAAGTTCTAGGTCGGTCCTGGGGCAAACCGGTCAAACCGGTCTGACCGGTTTCGCCTGATCAGCGGACCGATTCTCTGTTGGTGAACTTTCTTGCCCCCCGGGCCTTGATGAGTTAATAGTAATCTTCAGAGACTCTTTACCATCCAGAGTCTTTCCAAGTATCACTTTTCCGACCGGAATTTGATCATCAACCTTTTCCTGCCTTGGCTCTGCAACTATCACATTCTTCCCCTTAGCTCCTTCGGCTTGTTCCGGCCAAATCAGCACTTTAGTATTCAGATCAAGGGTATGAACAGGAAAGGGAGCCTTGTCAACTTGCATCTCAGCTAGTACCAATCGACCTTCATTAATAGCCGATTGTACCTGTCGTCGGAAAGCATTGCAATCATTAGTAGCATGTGAAAAAGAATTATGTCACTTACAATATGCATGATTTTTTAATTGATCAGCTGGTGAGATTGCATGAGAAAGTTTAATGAAACCATTCTTAAGCAATTCATCAAAAACACGATCACACTTGGCAACATCAAAAGTAAATTTAATTTCTTCTCACCGATTTTTCTTAACCGGCTTCAACGAAGCACAAGAACAAGGCTTAGCTTTTGATGGCCAAACAAACTCAGCAGCATAGACTTCATTATCCTCATCATCCGAACTATCAGAATCATTATCAACCATATGAACATTAGAACGATGAGGCTTAGCATTTTCTTTAACATGTTTTAACTTTAATTCTAGACTCATGACCTTCATTTGCAAGTGATTAATAGAAAGAAAATCAAAACCTTCTAATTTCTCTTTCAAATAAGATCGCAAGCCCGCAAAAGCTAAATCTGCTAAATCTTTTTCAGAAATTGACAAATTAAAACATCTATTTTTTGTATCCTTAAATCTTCTGAAATAATTTATAACCGATTCCTCTCGGTTTTGTCTAATAGATGTTAAATCAGTCAATTTAGTTTTATTTTCTCCGCTAAAGAAGTGATCATGAAATTTATGCTCCAATTGAGACCAACATTGAATAGAATTAGGAGCAAGCGAAGAAAACCAAGAGAAAGCAGTTCCAATCAATGTTAATGAAAACAAACGAACGCGCAATGGCTCATAAAAAGCTGCTTCTCCTAACTGTAAAACATATTGACTAACATGCTTCCAAGTAGTACGATTATCTTCACCATTGAATTTAACAAACTCAGGAACACGCCAACCATTAGGATATGTAACTAGATCAAATTCAGGAGGATATGGTTTTTGATATAAACGTGAACTACTCATATCAATCCCAAGCTTTGTTCTAATTGTATTAGCCAGATCTTCTTTGAACTTAGAAAAGTCGGCTTGATAATTACTACTGGTTGTATTTTGCATATAACGAGGCATATTATGCACCATATTTTGAGAAACATTCAGAATCAGTCCACAAGAAACACCGGATCCCGAAGGTGCACTTCCTAAAACCGTAGTACGAGGGGGTGTAAAAACAGGAACAGAGGCAACTGTATTAAATAAAACCATTGCGTTTGTTGCACCTACACCCATGGAACCGGTCTGTCCAACTGGATTGGGCAAACCGGTCTGACCGGTTTGGAAAACCGGTCTGACCGGTTCGTGGACCGAACCAGGATGAGGTGGCTGGCCCGGATAGAAATTCGCCGGCATGCCCAAATTAGGATCTATAATGTTTTCTGGTATGCCTGACGCACTAGGATCTATTTTAGGTAAAAAATTAGGATCTTCTAAAGTATTTTTACCCTTTTTAAACGCATCAATATCGCTAACCATATTAACAATTAACTCACTAGTAACAGTTTGTGCAGCATGCAATTTTTCATCCATCATACGAGTTATTTGTTGCATTAAATCAGAGGGTTCGCCAGTTACCTTAAGAAGTTCCTCAACTTGATCGTTAGCCAACTTAAAAGCTGGTATAACGAATTCTTCAACTCTCTTGACGAAGCCTCCACGATCCTTCTTGAAGCCCTTCAAGAATTGTGCTTTGAGGTGCTCTTCAGCAATGAGGTACCGCTTCCGCTCTTCATCTGTGAGCTCTTCCGTCGTTGCGGTGATGATGTTTCCCTTGTCAAGCTCATAGGAGGATCCAGTTATCTACGAGGTAGATTAGATCGGTTTTGAAACCAGATTAATCTTTCCCAGCGGAGTCGCCAAAAAGTATTTTGACACGAAAACGCGCCGACACACTTGAGATCGCACGAAAACGCAGCAAGGCCGTCACCACGGCCAACACCCGAACTCCCCGGGCAAACCGGTCTGACCGCTTTTAGACAGGAGCTCGTGAAGACCTAGAAACTCGGGCTCGGGAGGGACCCCGTCGCAGTTCAAGCAATCTACGGTTGCTCTAGGATCAACATGCCACCTAGAACGCCTTTGTACGTTGCGGAGATGAGCAAAGAACAGCAATTAGAGTTTGGAAAAGTGTAGGGTTTGAGAGATAAAAGTAAAGGACAAATATTGATTGATTCGATTAGAATAACCTCAATCGGCCTTAGCCTTCATATATATAGGTTACAATATGAGGCAAAACTCGGAATCCTAGACCTACTCGAATTACAGAACCAAACCAGTCTGACCGGTTCGGCGAACCGGGCAGACCGGTTTCCCTCGGCGGCTGCCAATTTTGACCATCAACACAAATACAAACGAAATACTACAGTGACACAATGATTACGAAGTGATATCAAACTTCCAAATTTGACCTCCCAGATTCAACATCAAGGCCGAGATTGATCGAGATTGATCAAGAGAGCAGGGCATCGAGAGAGAGGCTGCATTCAACACACAGGAGCATGCAAGCGGTGGCAGCTTGCTGGGCCACGACTTGTAGCTGGGCCGGAGTAGAACAACTGGGCTGGACTGCACGCCTGGGAAAATAAAAGAAGCCAAGGAATGTGCTGGATTTTTCCCACGTGAACAGCAGCTTGCAAAGGAGTTTGAGATTAAGCTATTAAATCTTAGCTCATGAAATAAATTGATAGCAATATATTTCATATACTCGATACAAATAAAATAGACTCATTTTTCGGTAACGAATTAATTAGAAATAATCAATTCGAGAAGCAAGAAAATATTTATAATTCAAATGAAGCCCATATAAATTTAATATAAATGAATTAGACTATTTTCTGAAATCAAATCAATTAGCGTGGAATTAATTCGAAGAATCGGAAAATTATGTCATAATTCATTTGATCAATTTCTTGAGCACCATAGGGATTAAGCTGGCTGAAAAGTTAGCAGGCCGAGTTAGTTGGCTAGTTAGCAGGCCGGGTCAGCCGGCTGATTATCGAAATTAGATAGGACAAAGCGGTTAGAGCCCAGTTAGTAGAGAATTAGTTGTTAGCTTTAGATTTAATTTGAATTTAGAATTCAAATTAAATCACACACAAAGAAGCAAGAAACCAACTGACTCAAATCACACTAACATTAAATTGTCATTTGCACACAAATCAATTTAATTAAGTTAATTATTAGAAATTTAGAGAAAGCACAAGAAGACAGCCTTATAATTATGAGCAAAGCACATCAATCAAGAAAAATTTTTGAAACCCACATTTTTAACATTTCAGGAAAATCAGGAATGTTACACCGTCAGTATTTACATGTCAAACATATTAATATTTTTCAAATTCTGGAATCACGTCTTCATTTGATAATGCAAATTACTACTGTAATCCTGGACACCACGGAAGTAAACATCCATGGTTACTTAATCTACAGCGACAGTCGCGTCATCACACCTGATCTGAATCAGTAGTCGGCCATTCTATTATGCCTAAGCAATGTAATGCAGTGACTTTATAGTAATGGTTGGTTGTGCTTAATTTTTTACTAGCCATGCTATAGTGTCACACCCGATTTTGTTTAATGCAATCGCATGTATGCCAGGATCAGTTAATTCATACATGTGCCGACTTTATTAGTAAATCAATGCTAATGTTATTACATAATGATAGACAACAATACAAAATGACCCGAGGTCTAAAAGAAAAATACATAAATATTTGAAGTCTTCAGCGGAAGGGGTCTCCATCTTCACAGGCAGCTGACCGGGGGCACACCAGCCTAGAACGAAGCATCTCGGTTGAAGTCGTCGTTGTCCTCCATGCACTCGTCCCTAGAGTCTGTGGTGGGGATAGCAGGGGGAGAAAGGAGGGGTGAGTACAACGAATTGTACTCCGCAAGTGTAGTAAAAATATGACATGAGGCTATTAGGAGGGTTTTTGGGTTTAACTCAAGCTTGAACAACAAAGTCCTTAATTTTGATCCTAAGTCCTTAGCACCTATTTACTATTTGAAACCACATTCTTCTTGAGAACCCAAACCTTAGAAATCTATCCAAGTTACCGACCATCGGAATTCCATCCGATCCTCCTCGAAAATCCATCCGATCAACCAAAACCTCGGAAATCCATCCCAGCCAACCAACCATCGGAAATCCATCCGATCCACCTCCAACCAACCACCGAGAGCCCCACTAATCACGAAGAAGTCCAGGCTGGTATATCAGTTTTACACTCTGCAGAGGTTGCACACTTTATAGATAAAGCAGCAACAACAACGTTCATTGAGTACATTGGAGGTGAACTGCAGACAGCACACACCAAAAAGAGAGCAGCAGGACAACACCGCACAGGCTGCAACCAGGTAGCTCAATCTACAAGACAACAGCCAACAAGCAGCACCGCTGCAGGCCTACAACCGGCCGAGAGCAACAAAGAACAGAACACAGCACACACACTTCAGGCTGTGAGATTCAGCCTGGAAAGGCACAGAACAGAAAACAACGTGGGTGCTTAGCCAATTCCTGTTGGATCCGTAGGCCTGTGCATCAGCAAAATCTCCCTTGCTCGTAGTCCCAGCGACAGATTGTCAAGGTCTTCCTTGTCAGGCAGGTTACACAGGGAGACATATTTGAAAATTAGCGCAAAAGGTCAACGAGCTTCTGCTGGAAGGCCAGCTCATTCCGTGTGAGCCACAAGGTCCAACATACGGCCCGAGCACTTTGATCAGCAATTTGCGGGAGCGCTTGTTAAAGGAGTTAGACAAATTAAAGAAGTCATCAAGCGAGCAGGGAGCCCTAGCCCACCCACTTACTCCCTTCGTCCCGTGAAGAGTGCAATCCTGAGATTCAAAAAAAACCGATAAAAGAATGCAATTCTAGCTGTAACCAACTATTTATTTCTAAAAATAGATAATTATCTGCATGCAGTAACAACCTCTATGCCAAATTTAGTAGGATTGGGAAGGTTACTAATGGTAGCATGGTCATTTACCAATGTCATTAATCTGTCTGAGAAAAGCTAGAATTGCATTCTTTACGGGACGGAAGGAGTACATTTTTTTTAGAACGTGCATAGCACGTATTTCATTAAGAATATGAGAATTACAGCTAAGCAACCTTAGAAGAACCTCTAAAGGCGCGGAGTTACAACCACCACCAACAGCAACAACTCAAGCTAACTAACCACCGAAGTACCAGAAACAAACGACGCGACCAAAGACGACTGAAGCCCTAAGACAAGCCAACACCCACATACATTTTAACTACATTCCAAAGAAAAACCGCTAGGGGACAGAGAAACATGATGTGGTTAGCATTTTCTATAGTGCCACAAAGGCAACACCTCTCATCCGCTACCCATCCTTTTTGCCCCAGTTGATTTGCCGATTGGATCATGCCTCTATTCAGGGTTCCATGTTAAACGGAGCTGGAGCCAGCCCGGCCCCGCGTCGCCCCTCTCGGGCGACACGGGCGGCACCCCGGCCGCCGCCGACCGAGCCCCTCCCTTCCTCCTCATGGCCGCGCCGTCGCTGGAGCCCGCCGCAGGAACGCGATGGCGAGGATGGCGGTGGCGAGGCTCCTCCTCTCTTTCCCCCGTCTCTTTTCTCCTCCTCGGGGTCCCTGGATCTGGGCGCTACATCGTCGGACGGTGGCCTGCCCGCTGCTGGGGCTCCGGTGGCTGGCCGCGGTGCGGAGGCCTTCGGGGCTGCCTGGGCGGCCGGATCTGGAAGTGACGCCCCCGGATCCGCGATTCCTGGCAGGTGGCCGGGTGCCGGCCGTCGCAGTGGAGGCGGCATGGCCGGCAGGGGCCGCGGCCCTCTGCGGTGGGGGGCGCCCGTTCCCCCGCGGCTACCCGGCCTTCGGGCTGCATAGTTTGAGGGTGGGAGGAGCATTCGCCTACGACTTCATCATGGTCGGTGGTGTTGCCTCCTTCTTCGCGTCGCCAACAAAGCAGTTCCCGTAGCGCTGTCAAGTCGTCGCCGCTGATTTCATGGTTTCTATCTCACTATGTGAGGCACGGTGCCGTCCCATTGATGGGACGACAGAATATTTGGGGCCATCGAGGGCTACAAAACTTCCCGAGGTGTCGAGTGTTGCTTCGCGGGTGTATATGGAATCCAGTGGCAAGCTTCGGCGGCTGCGATGCTGGGCAGTGGATGGAAGCGAGTGAGATTGGTACAGGCGCTCTCGGCTTATTGGGCGGTGATCCTCAAGCGTAAGCTTCGACCCGGTTGCTGGGTCGGGCAACGGCGGTTTGCTCTTCCCTCTTAAGAGCGTTGTCTGAAGGGTCTCGTTAGGCGGTGGTTCGTGGAAGCTCTCCTTGGTGAAAACCAAACGCTGGCGACATTATGTCTTTGCCTTCCTGAAGGCGTTGTTTGGAGCTCTTCCTGTAGCTCCGCGGATGGTCGGGTCCGATGAATGTTGCAATGGTCTCGTGGCCTTGTAGTTTGTTCATCAAAAGTAGTCTCTGTCTATCTCTAATGCAAGGTCTAGAGGGTCCTTTTTGGTATCTATTGGATGCTGCTCGTCTTGCGGCGTGTGCCTCATTGTAAACTGGTAATCCCAGTATCTCCTTTTACTTTATTTATAAAGCTGACTTCGGCCTTTAGAGGATGTTCAACGGAGTTGTTTTTATATTGTTCTTATTAGTACAAGGTAGTACACTATGTCAAAACTTGACAAAGGAGACACACTAATAGGCGACGTGGAATTGAGACGCGTCACCAATAAGTTATTGGAGACGTGGATTGACTAGACGCGTCACCAATAAGTCTGTAGAGTCTCCTATGTACCTTAAATAGGCGACACTTCTTAACAACACGCGTCGCCTATAACTGCCTCAGATATAGGAGACGCGTCCACACGAACACGCGTCTCCTATAAATGGGTATATTGGTGACGCGGTTCATTTACCCACGTCACCTTTGTTGAATGAAAGCTAACATCCAGACATCATATTTCAATGAGAAGCAAAATCGGAAGCAACCTGGGCTTGGGCCGCAGCGGCCTTTTAGCCGGCCCACGAAGTGGCACCGCGCCGGCGCGCCGCACAAGTGCTAGGGTTAGCACCGGGTCACGCTCTCCCCTCTCTGTCCCCTCTCCTCACCCTCCGCCGTCGGCCGCCGCTGCCCCCTCCCTTCCCACTGTCGCCCCACCGCCGCCGCACCGCCCCCTCCCTGGCCCCTCC
The DNA here is from genome assembly GCA_033239725.1 of Echinochloa phyllopogon. Classification (NCBI taxonomy): domain Eukaryota; kingdom Viridiplantae; phylum Streptophyta; class Magnoliopsida; order Poales; family Poaceae; genus Echinochloa; species Echinochloa phyllopogon. The sequence goes on along the minus strand of BTCW01000008.1, from coordinate 30,434,351 downwards.
CCGGCCCCTCCACCGCCGCCACCTCCCCGGACCCTCCACCGCCACCTCCCCGGCCCCTCCGCCGCCGCCCCCTCCCCTGCGGCCAGCCAGCACGGCGACGATGGCCCCCCATTCCCTTTCTCAGTTTCTCTCATCTCTCCATGGCTCCCCTCTCTCAAACACACGGGCACAGCGGCGGCGATGGGATCCTCGGCCCCGTATCCCCTGCTCCACTCGATGCGGCGGCGATGGGATCCTTGGCCCCGGATCCCTTGCTCCACTCGATGCGGCGGGGCACCAGCGGGGGAGCCCTGTCTCATCGTCTGCGGCAGCAGGACGAAGGCGCCGAGACCCACAGCGGGATCCTCGGTCCTGGATCCCCTCCTCCACCTGACGCCACGGCCAGGACCCCGTCCTCCTTGGCGACGGGGCAATGGTCGGGCAGCGGGACAGAAGCGTCGAGATCCACGGCGGCGTGGCAGCAGCGTCTGCGGCGGCGTGGTAGCTGATTCGCCTTGATTGATCGGTAGTTCGGTACGCAGGCCCCGAACCCCCTCACTTGTTTCGATCTATTTGATCTATGGAGTCCTATCCAAGGTTTCATTTGATCTGCAGTATTGCTTCTGCTGCTGCGTGCGTGAGTTGTGGCCGCGACTGTCTTTGATTGGGTGCTTGGATGTTGAATTCATGGATGGCCAGCAGTTGTCTGCACGATTGAAGAACAAGCAGCAGTGAGGCGAATACACGGACAGTGGAGCAAGGGTAGGAAAGGAGAATGTTAGGTTTCGTTAATTTCATCTAAATCCTTTGCAAATTTGTGACATTCTAGGGATATGCTAACCACCAATTAGAGCATAGAAGGAGGGATTTCAGTTGACGGTTCACGTAACCTGCAGACCAATTTTGGTTATGTCAAACCAATTAAACTGATTTCTTTTGTGAATTTCTGGAATTAATTGGCCAAGAATCTCAACCTAACCCAATAGCGAAACTTGTGGTGGTTTCACCGAAATCTGTATGGTGGTTTGGGAGTTATACACTTATACCCAAAACTGTATTGCTCTCCTGTTAGTAAGCACTTGTACTGGAATCTATTCGTCTATTTTCCTCCAAGCTAGAGGCAGAATTCCACCTGCTTGTTTCAACAAAAATGGCAGGAAATTTTATGCTGATATTCAAGGTGTATTTTTATTTACTAAGTTTGGTTGATTATTGACTAAAACTTTTTTCAAAAGTGCACCGAATTTCTTAAGGCTGACATTCTGATCAGGCTTTGTTTTCTTTTTTCTGGGGTCCCTTGCCCGGTGATCTGCATGTGACTGCGATCCACTACTGTAATCCTCAATAGTCTATTTGGTTAAGTCCCACAATTATAAGTACTAAATATATCTAAATCGTCTTTGCCAGATTCATGTTACTTGTCGCCAGATCGTGGTGTGATCTGCATCCTTGTCTTTGGTATGAAACCAATTAATTGTCTATGATCTGCAGGGGCCTATGATACCGAGGAGGCAGCTGCTCGTGCGTACAACCTTGCAGCTCTCAAATACTGGGGTCCTGAAACAATACTCAATTTCCCTGTAAGTTCCTGCAAGCTACTAGAAAACAAGCTGTCCCATTCTGCAAGAATCGCCCAGGATTATTAGTGTTAGCAAACTACTCTGTATTGCAAACCACAAAACATAGTGTAGTGAGAATGGCTTTTTTTGAGTTTTTATAATGCTCCTTCCTCTGTTATTATTGGCACATATAATCCCGAATTGTTTAAGATTAAATGTGATGAACTGTGACTGTTGTGTATATTTCCTTGTGATCTTTTTCCTTGTGCTGCTGCCCTGTTGTTTGGAAGCTTAGTTGTGCATTTCCTAATAATGTGTTGCCTCAGGGGATTGGTTATGTACTAATTCAGTAGGCTAATATTACTTGCTTTGTTTCTGCTGTTCTTGTATGTACTGGACTTTATTTTGCTGTTGACTGGTGATTCTGGTCAGACAAAATGGAAGGTGAGTCCATTCCCTAAATGTACTCACAATACATCTCTTGTCTGTTCTCTGCAACTTACCTGTCAGCTTCCTCATCTGTTCATCTTCTATTACACTGAAATCATAATCTGTGCTGCAATAATGTGCCTTGGCTGTGTTCTGATCTTCGGAGACAGGGACTGCTGGCATAAAGTAATTTGAAGTGCTTATCTGGATTAGAGAGCTTGCTTTTGTGATTCCATCTATAGCGAGAAGCAGCTACCAGGTATTTGATTCTCTGCTTTGTATTTCTTCGGAATTCCCCTGACATATCTGATATGGTATAGGCCCCTGTATCATGCGATAAGGTTTGCTATTACAATTCTCACCACTCATTATTATGGATTGATTTTGCAAAGCAATATATTTCATACCTGCAGTTACTTCCATTTTAGTGCTTTACACCTACATTTTTCAAAGCAACTTTGCATGAATTTCAGACCCGCATACAAGATTACTGTTTTTGTTTTATGTATCCATGAATGAGGCTGGGAGGGGGTATATTTGTCCCACCTACTGTAGATATGGCTGCAAGTTCCTGAGGTGCTTAAGAAGCACCCGGATGTAGACATGATGTATATTTTCTTTGATGCAGGGTACACATGCTAAACAAGGACGGTTTGCTGCTTCCCTACTTCAAGATTTTCACTAATGCAGTTCTAGTGCTTCTGATCTTGGTGAAATCAAAGCTTCCTGAATACCAATAGTTGGTACAATAGTTGATACGCCTGAAAAGTGTGTGGAGTTGTTGATTGCTATTAGAAATCATGTTGGAGTTGCATTAGTGAAAAGTGTGTGGAGTTGTTGATACCAATAGTTCTGAAGTTTGATGTATATAAATATATAATAGAAAAAGTATGTTATCTGTGATGTATATAATGGATAAAAAGTGTATATGTGATGTATATAGGATGTTTTATCTTTTTTTTTGTTTTTTAATTTGTCATTGGAGACACTTGTTGGTAAAACGCGTCTCCTATAACTAGTTATAGGGGACGCGGGTCTACAACCGCGTCTCCAATGACCTTATAGGAGACGCGTTTCGCTTTAGGCAGTGTCTCCAATGACTATCTTAGATGACGCGGGTCACTTAACACGCGTCTCCAATATGTCAGTCATTAGTGACGCGTAAAATCCGCGTCTCCTTTGACTTTACATTAGAGACGCATCTTTAGTGACGCATAAAATACGCGTCTCCAATGACTCTCTAGACGCGTAGGGTTTCTTACCTAGTGGTATTAACTAATATATACAGTAAATCAGTATAAAAAATTAGTATTTCTTTCTAAAACTTTGAAAAGCATCAATTAGAGCAAGTACACACTACCAGAATCCTTCACATCCGCCCGCCTCCTCCGCCTCGGCCATTTTTGGACCCGGTGCTGATGGGGCTTCAGCACCGGGTCCAACGGCTAGGAGCGGGGGCGGGGCGGAGGTGTGTCAGGGCGGACACATTAGCACCGGGTCGTGGCAAGACCCGGTGCTAATGTTCACCCTTTAGCACCGGGTGCAGCCACGACCCGGTGCTAATGTGCCCGAGGCCTTTAGCACCGGGTCGTGGCTGCACCCGGTGCTAAAGGGTGAACATTAGCACCGGGTCTTGCCACGACCCGGTGCTAATGTGTTTGAATATAGGGGCTTCCTCCTCCCCCGCCCGAGCCAGCTGAACACTTAGGCGCTGTGTTCATGCTGCTCGGCCGTGGGAGGGGAGGTGCTGCCCAAATTTTTTTCAAAATTTGTGAAGAATCTACTCATCTAAGGAGCACTACAAGGTACACTCTTTCATTCTCTAATGTTTTATTTAGCTTGTAATCCTTCTATGATTTAGAAATAGAGGGATTTGTGAATCAAAGTAAAGCTAGCTAGAGAGAGCTTGTGTTCTTGGAGGAGATAGAGGAGAGAGCTTGAGTTCATGGTGGAGAGAATGTTCATGTTGTGTTTTAAATGGAGAGAGAAGGCAAGCTAGTTAGTATTTTGTTTTGTATGACTTGTGAATAGTTATAAGGCTTATAGTAATGTAGTTTTAGAAATTACTAGAAAATCAATATAAAATGCTAGAAAATCTTATAAATTACTAGAAAATCTTATAAATTACTAGAAAATCTTATAAATTACTAGAAAATCAATATAAAATGCTAGAAAATCTTATAAATTAATAGAAAATCTTATAAATTACTAGAAAATCAATATAAAATGCTAGAAAATCTTATAAATTAATAGAAAATCTTATAAATCTTATAAATCTTATAAGGCTTATAGTAATGTTATATTTAATGAATATAGTAATGTAGTTTTAGAAATTTATTTGTATAATGAAATATATATTATAATTTGTATTTATTTATATATTAAATTTTTTTATCTTTAAATTGTATTGTATATTTGTTATTGGTTAATAATGCAGATGAATAGACAATGGATGTACGGGGACCCCCACGCTCAGGCGTTCCGTGATGGCCTTAGGACGTTTCTCGATGCCGCCGAGGCTAACAGGACGCCGTCCGGTTTCATGTTCTGCCCATGCACCCATTGTAAAAATATACAATCGTACAAACAAAGAGGTTGTCTTCAAGTGCATTTGATGAGGCACGGTTTCATGAGGAATTATTCTGTTTGGACGAAGCACGGTGAAAGAGGAATTCTAATGGATGAAGATGAAGAAGACGAGGCCGATGACGACATTCCGTTATTGGCTCAATACTACGGTTCCTTTGCATATGCTGCAATGGGTGATGCCGATAAGGAAGATGTTGCTCGGGAAGGCGATGCTCAGGAAGATGTTGCTCAGGAAAATGAACCTACTGATGGGCTCGGGCAAATGTTGTGTGATGCCGAGAAAGACTGCGGCAATGATAAGGAACTGAAAAAGATACAACGCATGTTGCAGGACCACAAGACTGACCTGTACCCAGATTGCAAAGAGGGGCTAAAGAAGTTGGGTAGCACACTTGAACTTCTGCAGTGGAAGGCAGCAAATGGTGTTACTGATAAGGGTTTCGAGGAGGTACTGAAACTCGTAAAGAAGATTCTTCCAGAGGGTAATACATTGCCATCGACGACGTATCAAGCAAAACGTGTTGTTTGCCCTCTCGGTTTGGAGGTGCAGAAGATACATGTGTGTCCTAATGACTGTATCCTCTATCGCGGACAGTACGAACACTTGGATCGTTGTCCGGTTTGCACCTGCGCACGATACAAGATCAGGCGGGACGACCCTGGTGATGTTGGGGGAGAGCGTTCTAAGAAAAAAATCCCTGCGAAGGTGATGTGGTATTTCCCTCTGATACCCCGTCTGAAGCGTTTGTTCAGGAACAAAGACCATGCCAAACTGATGCGCTGGCACAAAGAAGAACGTAAGCAGGATGGCATGTTGAGACACCCCGCCGATGGATCCCAGTGGAGGAACATCGACAGAGCATTCCCAGAGTTTGATGCTGATGCGAGGAATGTTAGGCTTGGTTTAAGTACCGATAGCATGAACCCTTTCGGTGAAATGAGCAGTAGTCATAGCACTTGGCCCGTGACTGTTTGTATCTACAACCTACCCCCTGGCTCTGCATGAAGCGGAAGTTCATTATGATGCCAGTGCTCATCGAAGGCCCAAAGCAACCTGGCAACGACATTGATATGTACCTAAGACCATTGGTTGACGAACTTTTGCAGCTGTGGAAGAATGAAGGTGTTAGCATGTGGGATGAGGACAAACAGGAGCAGTTTGACCTTCGAGCACTGCTTTTCATAAGCATCAACGACTGGCCTGCACTAAGTAACCTATCAGGATAATCAAACAAAGGATATGAAGCATGCACTCACTGTTTAGAGGAAACCGAAAGCATGTATTTGAAACATTGTCGTAAAGTTGTGTACCCGGTACACCTGCGGCTACCAACAAGCCCCCGTCACCTCCAAGAGATCCACAGGATCATGACGATTCTCCGGGAGCTCCTGATGCAAGCCCGTCTCCTCCGCCAAAGAGGTCTCCGTCTCCTCCGCCGCGGAGGTCTCCGTCTCCTCCGCCGCGGAGGTCTCCGTCTCCTCCGCCGCGGAGGTCTCCGCCCCCTCCGCCAAAGAGGGGACGCCGCACTAAAGCCTCTGCCCCCACTCCACCAGCGAAGAAGGCGCGGAAAACCAAAGAGAAGCCCGCACCAGAGAAAAGAGCGGGTGAGAAGACTCTAGAGGAGCTCGAAGCCTCGGTCAAAGCAGACACAAAGAGGCAAATGGCCGAGTGGAGGAAAAAACCTGAGCCGGAGCCGAAGCTTGATCCCACCGTCGTCAAGTCATTCCTCGGTAATTTGGGCAAGGGTCAACAGAAGGAAGTAATAGTAACACTGTAAGTACGTGGATTTGATCACCTGTTGGACACTGTAAGTACTTTGTTGTTGCTTATAATTCACAGTTTGAAAACAATAATTCCAATCTATGCTGACGCGGGCTTTATTTATTGCTTAACATATGCAGAATGGAGATTCAAAAATGTCGGAGATCCGGGATATATGACGTTGGTTTCGTGGATCCTCGAAGGATAAGTGAAGAAATGATATTGATGAATCCTGAGGAAACATATGGAAACCTATACAAGTATATTAAGAAACAAAATTACTGCGACTCCATACTAATCCCGTACAACATCGAGTGAGTACATACACAGGCTTCTTCTTATACTGTCTGTGTACTAATTCATTTCTGATTATAATGTATACATGTGCACAGATTCCACTAGTTCCTAATAATATTGTGTCCTGACCGGGGTGTCGTGAACGTCTTTGATTCGTTGCACACTCCAAAAGAAAAACTACAGAACATCATGGACATGATGACAATGTGATGTATATTTTCCCCTACTTAATTCACCCCTTACACTCGCAATGACTTAACTCAATTTTTTTGTTCGCATGGCCTGGATTCAATTTCGTCAAGAACACCCGGGAATTCAACATGAAACACTAAAATGGAACATTGGCTTTCCGGTAAGCAAGTAATTTGTACATGTAGGCCTCGGCTAATATATTATATGAATTTTACTTAATTTCTTTTGGTCGACAGTGTGCCAAACAGGGGCCGGGAAATAATTTATGTGCATACTATGTTTGCGATTTCATGTGGAATTGGGGACATAAAAAGCTTACACAACATGATATTATGGTACGTAATAATAAACAACATTTCCATTATTATTAAGTGCACAATTATTGTCTCCAACTCGGCGGATTAAATATCTTTCAATTATTTGTAAATTACAGATGTTCAACCTGAAGGAAGAGTCCCTAGAGCTAAAAAGAATTGACGCAATTGCAGAACAGCTCGTCGGATGGATCTGGGACGAGGTCGTCAATCCCCGAGGAGAATACTACTCGCCAGTACTGGAGGACGTGCCGGACAGTCCAACAAGCTAGTCGTCAATCTTAATTAAGTAGAAAATACAGTTTAAATATATATAACTCGAGTTGACATGCATGAATATCTACTTTTGTAATATATATGTCTTCTATTTTGATGAAATGTCAGCTAGTATGAATATAGAGTCGGCCGAATACGCATTAGAATACACGTATTAGAATATATACGTATATAGACGTGCACGCATGGCTACTGAAAAAGCAAAAAAAAGAAATCCGGGGCCTTTAGCACCGGTTGCAGACAACAACCGGTGCTAAAGGCAGGCCCTTTAGCACCGGGTGCAGCCACGACCCGGTGCTAAAGGCCCTGCTAAAGGCGCTGCGGGGCAGGCCCTTTAGCACCGGGTCGTGGCTGCACCCGATGCTAAAGGGACCCTTTAGCACCGGTTATTCAACCCGGTGCTAAAGGGGTACCCCTTTAGCCTCGGATTAGTTGCACCGGGTGGGAAACCCGATGCTAAAGGGCTTTTCCACCCGGTGCAGATGTGGATCATTCTGGCAGTGACAACAACTGTTCACAGCTTGTCTATTCGCCGAGCCACGTCAGAGAAATCCGACGTATTCGAGAGAGAAATCATGAGAGAGAGTCGGCTTGTCGCGTGCATGAGCGCCGATCGATTGTGTGGTCCGCACGAGAGAGTGAGCCACGCGGCACATAGGCCGTAGATCGAGGTGGGGTTGGCAAGGTCAGTCAGGAGGTGAGCTTCCGCTATCGTGAAGAGACTGACCGATGTATGTGTGGTCGTTTACGTTGGACGTCAGATGAGTTGGCTTGGCTACCAGACAGACAAGGCTATTGACCTTGCTCTTAGGCTGCTCGCACCGGTCACTCTTTACTCTGAGCTTTAAACGAGGGTATTCTGTTCTAGTCATCGAGATTCTCCTCTCTCTGTCACTTTCTTCCGCACTCGTTCACACTCTATCCCACTCTCTATACCAACTACCATGATGCGGGACCCACCAAATAAGATTTTTTAACCTCCTCTCTCCCTCCAATTCCCCATCTCTCTCACCTCACCGGCGCCGCCCCCTCTCCTCTCTCTCTCTTCTACCTCTGCCCCCACAGCTCTCTCCCCGCCACCACCTCCCGCACCAGCCCCTCCTCCCTCTCCCCGCACCGCCCACCCGCAACTGCCCTCCCGCACCGCACCCTCCGCCGTCGCGGGCGCGACGGGCGCTGACGATGCAAGGCCGGGCGGCGGCGGCCTGCTTCCACCCGCGGCGACGGCTCCTCCCGCTGCGGCGCGCGAGTCAAGAAGGGCGGCGGCCAGCGGGCTTCTTCGGCCCCGCCCTTTCCCGTCCTCGTCAACGGCACCGCCTCCCTCACCCCCACGTGTCGTCGTCCAGGGAGCCGTCGCTCTCGCGGTCACCGGCGGCGCGCTCGCGGTCACCCCGCGGCGGTGGGAGGAGGAGAGGATGGGGCGGGCGACGGTGCAGGCGGAGCTCCTCCGGCGCATGGGGCGAGCGCGATGGCCGGCGGAGGCGGGCGGCGCGGCGGCCAAGCGGAGGCGCGCTCGGGTGCACGTCTTCTTCCCCCTCCGTCCACGTCCATGTCTTCTTCCCCTCTCTCTGACGGCGGCGGCCTCGAGCTCGGCTGGCGAGGGGGCGGGCTCGTGCGGCCACAGCCTCGGCGCGGGCCCCACGGCGGCAGAGGAGGTCGGCGGTACGAAGGACGGCGGGCGGCGAGCACGGCCTGCGCGGCTCGGCGGGGAGCAACGGCCGGCCGGAGGCGGGCCCGCGCACAACGTTTACCGCACGCTTTTCTCTGATTCCGGCTTTCCCGGCTCACCGCAGCGTTTACCGCGTGCCGCTCCGGGTACCGTCCCCCGCTGCAGGCCTCCAAGCGCCATCCCAGCGGCATCTCTTCGATTCGATTTAACGAGACCAGTGCGAGCAGCCTTAGTTTGTCTGCTCCCACCTGTTCCTCGGTCCCCGCGTCCATTGAAGCTCCAAGTCCCCCTGGCTTCAATCAATCTCCTCTCCCTGACGAGCGGGTCCCTCCTCCCGCCGATAGGTCATCCAAACGGTCACCTACTTTACTCCCGCGAAACGGCCGTTTGACCCGCGGGCCCCGCGCTCCCGTCCCGATGCGCCGCTTCCCCCAATCTCCCCGCACGGACGAACGGACGGACGTGGCGCTGGCGCCGCGACAAAAGATCCCCGGAAGACGCCACCACAACGCACGCCAGCCCCACTGCCATGTGGACCCACCCCTGCCATCTGCCCGCCGCCGCGTGCCACGTGGCTCCCCCGCCCCGCCCTGCGAAACCTCGCAACGGCACACACACACAGTCACACACCGCCCGCTCGCGCTCGGAGAATCCCGTTCACACCAAGCCAACCACAGCGCCCACGCAATACGCCCCGCTTACACGCGGGGCCCGGGCCCACAAATCGCCCACCGTGACCCACCTGTCGGGGACGTTGGCCTGGGCCCGTGCCGGTCGCACCCGCCACGGCTGCATCGAGAGCCCAAAAGCCTGGCCCCGCCTGGGCGCTCCCACTCCCTCCACTCACCCCGACGCCCACGCACAGCGGCAGACCGACACGGCATCGGCGCCTGTCCCGTGATCCCCACCACCACCACCCAAACCAAAACCCCCATTCCTTCCCCCAAAACCCCGATCGATCGATCGATCCATCCCCATTCCCCAATCAATGGCCGCCGGAGGCCGCAGCGCGCCGGGGCCCGGCGGCACCCGTGGCCGCCGGCGCCGGCGCGGGGGGCCCCGCTGGAGCAAGTCCGCTCGCCGGCCGCCCCCGCCGCCGCCGGGGGCGGGGACGGCGCCCGTGTCCTCCTCCGCCGGGGTCCCCGCGCCGCTTCCCCCCGGCGCCGAGGTCGAGGTCCGCGTCGACGACGACGGCTTCCACGGCTCCTGGTTCGAGGCCACGGTCGTCGACTTCGCGCCCGCCCGCGGGCCCCGCACCCCGGCGCGCTACACCGTCACGTACGCGCACCTCCTCGACGACGACGGCGGCGGCGTGCTTGCGGAGCCCTTCGCGGTCACCCACGTCCGCCCGCGGCCCCCTCCGCCGTCCGACTCCTCCCCGCCGCGGTTCCGCCCGCACGACATCGTCGAGGCGTTCCACAACGACGGGTGGTGGTCGGGCGTCGTCGTCTCCGCGCCCGACTCCCCCCCGGACCCCGGCGCCACCGTCGTCACCGTCGCGTTCCCCATCACCCGCGAGGTGATCCGGTTCCCGCCCCGCCTCGTCCGCCCGCGCCGCGACTACGTCGACGGGGGCTGGGCCCCCTCGCGGGCCGCCATGGTGGTCCGCCCCAAGCGCGCCATCAAGGTCTACCGGGTCGGGGACAAGGTCGAGGTCGGGAGGGACCGGGATGTGTACGGCTACTCCTGGTTCCCCGCCACGGTCGCCCGGGTCGTCGACGACCTCAGCTACGTCGTCGAGTACTTCGATCTGGAGGAGGAAGGGGACGCCGGGTCGGGGAAGGCCACCGAGTACCTGCATTGGCGATTCATCAGGCCGGCGGTGGAGCATATGCCGCGGGAGAGCGAGTTCCGGCTGGGGCCTGGCGCCGCCGTCGAGGCGTACTGCGATGGGGCGTGGTCGCCTGGGGTGGTGCGCAGGCTCGTCGGGGACGGTGAGTGGGAGGTCAGCATCGTTGGCAAGAAGGCGGAGCTGCTGGTGACCAAGGTCGTCGAATTGCTCAAGCCGCAGTACAAATGGAATGGCAAGCAATGGAAGATTGTCACTGCTAAGGTAATGCAGTGGATCCATTTCCTGTACCTGCCCTTTCTAGCTCGTTTGTTGGGATTATCTTGTCTGCTGTTGTAGCCTTCAGAGGCACTGAAATGTTTACTGCATTAGGCCATCTGCATGCATGGATTGTGTTCAATATGACTGTCGCTGACAGACATTGATTTGCTTCTCTTCATGAGTTTATGCTTGGACGTATCTATTGATCGTAATTCATTGTATTTTACTCGGTTTCATCAAACCTTCACCCACTATTGTTGAAATTTGCGGAGCAACTATAGAGTGAGAACACCAATGAACTAATATGTTTGAGGTTTTATTGAATAGGTGCATTTTTAGTTTTGTCCTCTCTAGCTTGCCCAGTGTAAATACTGCTAAAGGCATTTGGGCGATAGGTATGATCAATTAACTATCTGTTACTGTTATGTGCCACGGATTGTGTGGTTAGATATACATTTTCCTTTAATTTGTGCGTTGAACGCGGTTGCAATTTGTTTTCTTCTCATTGATCAAACCATAAGCCAGCTATGGTTTGAATTTTGGAGTTGATCTACTGCTATGGTCTGGTTTCACAAACATATTTGTTGTCAATCTTTCTCTCTCGCAACAAGAGAATTTCTATGGCCACCTCCTAGTTTCTTTTAGATTTATAGGATTATTGTCGTTCCTTGAATCCCACCCATTGGCTATAAATATGTAGAGTACTCCGCCCCAAAATAAATTCAAGGAAAATGAGCAGTAAAAGGCCTTTCTGCTGTGATCATCCTTTTTGTGAACATTCACTAAATTGTGAATATGTCAATGCTGCTATTAAACTTTTGTCACATTTTTGATGATCTGACATTCCCTTTAGTCTTATTCAGCTATCTTTTTTTTTCATGCAAAGTATGTGTCTCCTTCAGGTCTGTCCATGGGCATGTGCAAGGTTGACAGTTGCCCAAGGTTCCCAAAAATGTGGGGCCCCTGAAGTTATTTCTGGTCTGGATTGTACTTCTGATTGATTAGTTGTACTGCCGATTTAGGAGCATTAGACAAAGTCTTTTAGGCCTTCTTTCGGACAATTGAAAAATAAGGCATCTTAGGTTTTCATCCCTTTGAAGTGTTTACTGTTCAAGCCTTCATAACCAAGGATTGTGTGTTTAAAAAGAGTTGAAACTTTCGGAAAAGTTTATGTGTAAACCTCTCTACTAAAACTTCTGTTTTTTCCTTCCTTCGTCAAAATGCTGTCATATTCGATTCTTTTCTTTTGCTTTTAATTTTGCACATGCATGCATACCAATTCTAGCTTTCTCCATATTCCTTTGGGAATGACGATTTCATGGCAATTGGGTTTTGAAGATGTAAAAATTGAAAATTGCATTTGAAACAGCACTAGAAAAATCGTGCTTTTGTAGTAGAAGCTACTCTGGGCATGTTTGGTTATCTTGGTTACCCCACCCTATCTCAAGGTTAGAGACAAGCAAGCATACTTCATTGCATTGTATGGTTTGAATCTGGGCAAGGTGGGCAAGGATTTTCCTTGCTTTTGTGGGAGATCCAAGTTTGCTCTCCTCACCTAGCAAAGTTTGCCTTGCCTAACCTTAACAAGCAGACATACCTGTCCGATCCCAAAATACAAGTCTATTTGTACTTGAGTACACAAACTAACGTAGGTATTGCAAAGACTATTGCCCTTCAACAATTATAATTATAAGTTGGTTGGCTTGTTTACTCTATTGATTATGTGCATTTATTAGGGCCAAAGCAGAATGGATGAGGTAAAAGGGTGCTTTTGAGTTGGACTTGTGTCTGATGAACTGTGTAAAGAGCTACATGGGCTTAAATTTGGAAGTGGTGGGAGTTCTAGTTCAGAGTTTATTGGCACACTTTTGCAACAGTATGCATATTCGGTAATGTAAAGAGAATAATTTTGCTAGCATTGCAGTATCAAGAAAACAGTATTATTCTCTTACTTGAGTTGAGAACCTTGTTGATAATTTAGCCCAGGGCCTACAATTTGTTGGGGATGCGAGGCCCTGGTCAACTTCATTGCCGATTTATCATATTAGAACGATCCTATTTCCTTCGTTATACTTCTGTTGTCCGTAGTTATTCTCGACAGTTGCAACAGTACTCATATTTTGTAATGTAAAGAAAATAATTTTTCTAGCATCACAGTATCAAGAAAACAATATTATTCTCTTACTTGAGTTGAGAACCTTGTTGATAATTTAGCCCAGGGCCTACAATTTGTTGGGGATGGGAGGCCCTGGCCGACATTATTGCTGATTTATCCTATTAGAATCCATGTTTCAAAGGCGGTAAGGCGTCTCAAGAATTCTGGGAACGCCTTACCACAAAGGCGACGCCTAGGCGACAAGACGCCGCTGTTTTCCAAGGCGAGCTGGGTGCGCCTGGACGCCTAGACGTCGCCTAGGCGTCAGGCGACGCCTTTAAAACTATGATTAGAATTATCCTATTTCCTTCGTTATACTTCTGTACCCGTTGTTATTCTTGACAGATAGCCAGATAGGGTTGGCATAGGTGCAACAGCTAGTTTCAAACTCCAGCTCCAGCCAAATGATATGTTATACCTCTATTTGGCTTTGTGCCCTTGTTACTTGACTGTTATATATGGATATTTGCATCTTCTCCTTCAATTTGCATGATCCATTATAATTTCTAAATAGTTCCTTACTTGTACAGAGACGGGGTAACTTGAGGCGGCGGTCTATGCCTGGGCAAAACCCAAGCTCACCTGTTGAAGTGATATCAAGTGCTGATGAATATAGCCATGGCCCCGAATCTTCTGTCACCAAAAAGTCGAGGAAAAAACTGCAGCAGCTAGATGCCATCGTAACTGAAGTCTCTCAGATGGACACTCCTTTGTCTGCTCTATGCAAGTCACCAGAAAGCAACCATTCTGATTCTCAGGTCTCTGAAAAGAATAGTCTTCAACCACCTTCTCATGGGATAGTGAGTTCGGCACCAATGAATGGCCTTCTTTGTGCTTCTTCAGGACGTTCAACACCCCAAAACGAATCAATAGCAAATAGTACTGGAGAAACAGTGGACAATCAAGAAACACTATCTGAGATGATGGATTCTGATGGTCCACTTAATACACATGCATATGGTGCAAGTGCTGGTGATGCCCATGATATGCTTTCCATTGCGGAACTAAGAAAGAAAATGGTTTCAGCAAAGACACGGAAAAAAGTGGTCTCTGTCAAGGCACTCGAGGTGAAGAAAGGCATATCAAAGAGTAAAGGGGGCAACACACACCCAATTCAAGAACTTCACGGGAAAAATGATGCCTCAGATAACGTGAGTCCCTTCATTATGCTTCATGGTTTTAGTAACAATGCGTCCATAGCATTTACAATTTCTGATCATGTTGATCTTTTTTCCTGATGCAGATTCAGTTGAATGGAACCATCAATTTCTCAAAGAAGGACATTGTCTGTGCTTTGAGTGCTTTTGGGGAAGGCCAAACCACTAAAACACCAGACAGAGAGGTACAGACTTGTGATGTGTCTTGTGAGTGGCTTTTTAAACATGTCCTTTCCTTTCCATATTCATATTATTGTTTGTCAATCTATATTAAGGTGCCAAGGCGGACTAATCGGGGTTCAAGTACGAAGGTGCTTGCATATAAGAAATGTAAGTGTTTTCTCTGACACAATTCATCTTTAAGGTGTTTTCTTATTCAAAAAAAGTCTAACAATGGCTGTGCATTCAGCAGTGGCTAAAAGGAATGTACCCAGAGAATTGTGTAGTCCACATAGCTCATTGGATGTGACTAGTACAGTCCAGCAGAGAGGAAGAAAGAAAGTAGCAGGGCCAATGGAAGAATCTCTATTAGCAGTAAGAAAATACTTTCATTGTATAATCGTTACATTAGTCATAAGCTTCTCACCCTGGTAATCTCATACTTAGGAGGAGCTTGACAAAACTTTGGAGGATTCATGGAACATAGCTGACTTAACAGAGCAGGACCTGTTACCGATGGTACCTCCTGGCTTCGAATCTATGTATGATGAAAACGGTATGACCTGTGAAAACTTTACCCAGGGTGGAAATGCGCATAGTTTGCTAAATAATTGAAGGCATAGATTAAAACACTAGATTTATGATTAATGACTGGATTCTGTGGACAGGTGCGCACATACATGGTTGTCTATCGGAGGAAGAGCCAAATGCTATGATCAGTGAAGCGAACATAAATGCTGATGTGTGCACAGACCATGCTGCTACCCAAGTAGCTAAAAGCAACTATCCTATGAAGGAAGCTATCCTATCTGTTGATAATCAGGCTCAAGAGGGTAGCAGGAAAGTGGATGAGAGACCAATCCTACAATGTCGTCAGAATGCTTACAGCACACAGTGCCCCATGGACAATGCCTCGTTAAGGAGCTGCTCTGCTTCTGGAATCTCCATGCCTTCACCCTTGCCTGTCTCTCAAGTATCTGGTGACGTTCTGTTCGTCAAGGGCTCGTCTATGTGGGCTTTAATTGAAGCAATGGATGTATTTAAGGAGGTACCACAACGACCGCATTTTCTTTCACTCCGACAACTTTCGCCAACACTGCGTGAAGGGGCAGCATTAGGTCTGATGGTATCATTTGCTGAGTTAGTGAAGAATACAAGGGAAGCAAGCATAGATCACAGCATGGAATGGTTTGAGGACAAGATGAATACACTGTGCCATCTAGAAGCAAATGGATTCAACGTCCAGTTTTTGCAGAGCACCCTAACGAAATTAGTCCACATCAAATCTGATGGCACCAGTTATCTTGGACAAATAGACAAGCTGAAAGCTCAGATTGTGGGGAAGACAGCTTCCTCTTCCCGGATGGATGCAGTGCTCGGCGAAAAAGATAGAGGTATAGCTGAGCTGGAGCAGAAACTTGGGCGTCTTCGCCAGGAATCGCAGAGGATCGCTCAGGACAAAGAGCATGAAGAAGCGGAACTCTTCAGACTCCAAGCGGCGCGTAGCAGGTTTGAGGAGGCATACGGTGACACCAAACGACAGTTCCACAACGTCTTGGCTGAGCTGCACCGGAAGCGGCTTACCTGATCCATGAGCTCTGGAAATCCTCGAAACTCCTAACCTAACATTCTGTTGACTCATGCTTCAGGGCTGTGGGTCTCAATGGTTATCCGGATATCGTTCGGTTTCGGACGATCTATCTATGGTCGTTTGGTACCCTTTTTATGTATCTGCGTAAGTTATGGTTAACTTAGAGAGCCTAATGAAACTTCGATTATTTATATATGTTTGCTAGTAACTGAATCCAACCTGCAGCTAGCTGTATCGTACTTGTTTGCTTGTAGCTGTAATCAGTTTATGGTAGACCTATTTCCTTTCCTGGACTTCCATTCCTGATCCACCTCGACATTCGTGCAACAAGGGTCACCTAGATTGAGTGAGGTTTTGTCGATGATATAGTCTGCCCGTTTGCTAAATTATAGCTTTTGCGAAGAAACTTCCTGTGCTGCTGATGCGAACTTGAATGCTTCCAAATTGAAAGAAAAAAGGTCTTCCCAGCCATGCTGCCCTCCGCTCGCCCAGTGCTAGGCTGCTGCAGCCTTTACGGCTCGGGGAGCCCAAAAAGCTGCATCGCGCGCAGGGTGCAGAAGGCATCCTTCCTTGGGCATATCCGTCCTTGTTGAACGTGAACTAGAACAGAGAACTGACCACGTCGCAGTGGCGGTGGAAAAATAAGCTGGCAGCGATGGCTCATAAATTAATGAATGTATTGCATGTTAATGTGATTAGTGATCTCATTCACGATGATTGTGCTGTATATATACGTGATAACAGAATGATATTGTCCTATTTTGGGGACCGTACGAGCTAATTGGCACAGGTAAACCTTTGGACTAAGAATTAGTCTTGGACGCCTTCGTGCTCCCTGGATGGCTCGACCAAGAATCTACACACAGTCATGTCCTGCTGCCCTCCTTATCCCACGAGACGTCGTTCTCGCAGGGACACCCGTCCAAGCAGCACTGCAACGCTGCATCGGCACTCGCTGCGCATGTTGTTTGAAGGCGTTTTTATACGTTCCTTGTATATTTTCTGGCGTTGCAATTGTGATCTGAGACTTTTTTTCAGCAGTAGTTTTTCTGGCGTTGCATCGGCATTGGCATAAGTTCACTGGGTTCAATTCAAAATTATTTGCAGGCGATGATTGGCTTTGGCTACACAAACGCAGACCGATGGATCAAAACAACGTTCCGTTCTTCCCAGTAACTCCTAGCCAATCCAGCGCCACTTCAATACTTCATTCAGTTGAGCATCCCGGCGGTCGTTGCCGTCGCCGCCGCCGGCTTTTCCAGCGGCGCCCCGTCCCCCGTCGACGACGCCGTCGCCGGCTGCCCACTGCACGGCGGCCCCCCGCATACGCACGAGGGGTCGCCGACGACGTGCTCCGTCGAGCAGTAGCCGCCTTTCTGCCCGCAGAGGGAAAGGCACATCGCGTCAGAGTCGCACCATACCCCCGTCCTTTCGCAGAGTGCTGCTGCGCCTGCAACCACAAAATAAGTTTAATTACCTGGAAACATTAGCATGCTGGTACTAGTCTTTTTTCGCAGAAATTTTGAGCTGAATATTCTTGTGGGAATTCGATCACCACCGTATGACGCGACAAGCAAGGCCAAGGTGAAGGCAACGAGCACCAGCTTCTTGTTGAACGACGACATGGCTGTATGTGGAGGAGTGCTGATGCAGTGCTAGTGGTATATGCTGGCAAGAAAGGCCGCAGTGTGTGTCTTCCATTTTATAGAGGTGTTGCCTGGCTGGCCATCATCAATTCATTCTCTCCTAGTAGATGGATATGCAAATCAAATCATTGATTACTAGTACTAATTTCGGTATCGTGTGAAGTGGTGTGCGTTACGGCATTTTGGTTTTAGATTTTTTTAATGAATGATTTGCCCCACAAAATATGGTATATATAAAATCAATATAGCAGCAATCAATGCTCTGCTTCTAAATACGGTGCAAAATCTTGTACCAGCTATCTGCTACGCCCTCTTAAATATGGTGCATAATCAGAGGTGGGACTTGGATCGGGTCGTGTGAGCACGGCCCAGCCCTCTCGTGTCGTGGGCCGCTTCGTGTCTAGACTTGTAGGCGGCACGGTAAGCTTTTGCATAGGCCCATGCACGGCCCACGGCACGGTGACCCGCATTCGTGCCGTGCCAAGCACGGTCTAAGATTCGTGTCGAGATTCTAGGCACTGACACTACCCTTATATCCGTGTCGTGCCGAGATCTGCATGGCATGCCCCTCATATTCGTGCCGTGCCGAGATCCTAGGCACGACACGGTCCAAAATTTATCGTGTCGTGCTTTTGGTCGTACCAAAACGCCGTGATTCGGGTCGCTCCATAAATAGCACGGCTTAAGTCACAGCTTTATGTATAACTTTTGTAGCACCCATCTCTAAATCTTTTTCTAAAAACCCTAATACAATTCCTAAACATAAACCCTAACCTTTTAGTCCTGGACGGTAGCACCGATCAAGATAAATGCCACTCTTTAGTCCCGGTCGGTGTTACCACTCGGAACTAAAAGGTTCTCCACGGGATAATTCAAAAGAAAACAATCCTCATGTGTATCACAAGTGCTCTATGAGTGAGATGATAGGGGAGGCTACGCGTGAGGTAGAAATGTCTCGGTTTCGAATCTCACGCACTACACGCGTGAGCCAAAAACCAGGACAAAAGCCCCTGATCGACCGACCGGGACTGATAGCACTTTTTCTGCGAGTGGGTGAATCCCATCTTTTTCTATCGTACGATACGAGTACATCTCACATAAAGCAGTACACAAGGTTATAGATCTAGGTGTCAAAAATCCGTTCTCACTAATCCAATAATGATGGAGATTATGCGACTGTCTTTTTACTACAATTAATATGGAGTAACAAATTTCCAAAACATAATATTGACATGAGCTCACTACTTCACATCAATCTTATTTGCACAGGATTGTCTACCACCCCATACGCAGATCGATCGATCAAAAAGTTCTATATATTCTTCTCAATGCCTCCTAGTCCTAGGCAAATCCAGCGCCACTTAGTCAGTTGAGCATTCCCATCCCGCGCCGTCCGTTCGTTGCCGGCGCCGGCTTCTCCACCGCCGCCGACGGCGGCGTACTGCATGCCCTCCAGCATACGCACGAGGCTGTGTCGCCGACGGCAGAATCTGTGGCGCAGCGGCCACCGTTGTAGCGGTCATTCGTCTCCTTGCACTTGGTCATGCACACATCGTTGGAGTCGCACTGTATCTCTGTCTTGTCTTCACAGAGTGCTGCTGCGCCTGGTACCAAACACAAAATTTTATTTGGAAGCATTAGCTAGTGTTTTTGCAGAGAATTTGAGGTGATATATTCTCGTGGAAACTCACCGTATGACGCGATGATCAGGGCCAAGGTGAAGGCAACGGCCACTAGGTTTTTGTTGAACGACATGATACGGCTGTATGTGGAGTGCTGGTGCTTGTACTGGTGCGTTGGTGATATAGTGGTATATCCAAAGAGAGGCAGTGTGTCCATTTTATAGAGGTGTTGGCCGGCTGGCCTTCAATTCATTCCTCCTGGATTCATATATATGCAAATCGTATCATTGATTACTAATTTTGGTATGCTGTGATGAGGCAGGCGTTACTCCCTTTTGATTTACAAGTTAATGAATAATTTGCCCCCTGTAAATATGGTATCAAATCATCATAGCAGCAAGCTGTACCCCTTTCAAATATGGTGCAAAATCATTGTACCAGAACCTGCGCGCTATGTACAGCACTTTTGTTTTTTATTATGGTTCTTTCGATTTTTGCTTCAGGGATTGTAGATCTTAATGTTATCCATACATCGAGTTTTGGTTTATCGATCTATGACTGTGGTAGTTCTTATGCACCATCTCGATCTCACTGTCTGAGGCTGCCTATCAGCAATACCTGGATTCTTATGCGCCTCTGTTCTCGGGAAGATCAAGAATGTAGCAACATCAGCCTGGATTCTGGCAGGAACAAGTGCTTAGCGAAATTGTTATGGTGAATAGTTGTAACCTTACTCCTCTGCTAGCCGGACGTAAATCTCTTATCTATCGATGAAATAGGTACAATCTCATGCCTGTTCGTTTAAAAAAAATCAGCAATACCAATAACTCGTGGATATGAATAATAATCTGCAGCCAGCTGAGTACAATGACACTTGACATACATTTGGCACTCCTCTAACCTGTTCCTCATCCAAAGAATACAATTTTTCGCTGAGCAAATGGAAATTCTTTTGGCATTTTGGTGGTAATGGAAATCTCCATGTCAATTGAAGCATAAAGTATTCTTTTTACTTACAAAGGATAGATATGGCTCACCCCTCACTTGACCAGCTATCTTCTTTTCCCTAAGAGCCATGATTCTTTTCACTCTTTGCAACATGTTGCCTCATCAAGACCTGTTGGTTCACGCGAGCCTCCCTTAATAATACTGCACCACACTTGTCACTTATGCTTGGAAGGAGGATACGATCCTTATATATTAGCATGTTTGATTTTTTTTAATTTCTACAGTCCACATGTTAAGCCGGATCGGTCTGATTTTTTATGGTCGTCCTTTATATGCTCATAGTTCAAGAAAAATATCATCAAATTGGTAACGATCATCAAATGTCGGTAACGGAACTTGTCACTTATGCTTGGAAGGAGGATACGATCCTTATATATTAGCATGTTTGATTTTTTTTAATTTCTACAGTCCACATGTTAAGCCGGATCGGTCTGTTTTTTTTATGGTCGTCCTTTATATGCTCATAGTTCAAGAAAAATATCATCAAATTGGTAACGATCATCAAATGTCGGTAACGGAACTTGTTGATGTCCGTTACCAATAACAAGTTAATGGTAATAGACTTTAGTTTTGCCAGATCGTGGGGACCTTACTAGTAACTGAATTAAACAATGACACATTTAACCTTTTTTGTAACAGACAACACTTTATCTAAAACACATTTTTCACATAGTGACCATACACAAGCATGATCCTTTCCAAATCTTGAAGGCTTTCATGGCTTGTTTGCAAGTGCCCCGTTTCGTAGAAATCATCATTTTGCTTGCCCGGAGTATATGGACAGCAAGGAACAGGTTCATTAAATTCATGAAATTTTGGTTTCTTTGGTCCATTTTTTTCAAAATTTGAAAATTTAAATATTTGGAAAGGTTTTTAGCAGCTGCAGAGCATTTATATATTTGAATCTTGGGCAATTGCTCGGTGGTTTGCTCTCTGTATTGCAAGGAAGGAAACCTTAGTTGAAACCTTTGTTGCCACTAAACATTCTTTACAATTATATTGTAATTTGATGGACCCCACTTTTCACTGAGAAAAAAGTGGAAAAACATAGCCAGAGTTCTCATTTTACAAAAATGGACCTCTGGTTGATACGTGGGTTAAAGTTCTCACCACTGCGAAACAAATTGATACTTGTTATTTCACACTCGTAGGATCTTTACAATAGTGTATATGATTCTGAAATCATTATCGAAATTAACTATACTAGTCAATCAACCCGTGCATTTGCACGGGCTAGAGATTTTATTTTATTATTGTGGTTAAACTATATTTTTAGGAAGTTTCGTTACACAGAAACGATCTAAAATTAGCCCCAATTGGTGAATCGTGAATGCATGTATCATAGTGTGCACAAATTTTTCTAAGTGAAAATTAAGCTAAATATTGACTCACATATAAATGCAAGGGTTGCTCAAGAATATATGAATGAGAGTGGATTGTATGAGTCTTTTTTTGGTAATACACAGTATTTTGTTAGTAACCACACACAATGAATATTTGACAACTTGGACTACGATTCAAAGACCAACTATTTGTAATGGTATGTACTTTATGTGAAGTATTGTTGGACATGTTCTGACATTTTTTCGTCACAATAGTTTTACAATAAATTACCTTTTTAAAATTAGGAGCAATTCACATTGTAACTTGTTATTAATTAATAGTCTCGTAGACATATAGCATACCAATAATCACATTTCCTATGGAATTTCTAAAAGCTATTAAAATCTATCATGTTTTTTGGTCTAAACTCAGAAAAATAGATTGATTATATCCTTGTATGTTTTCTCTATTTAATAAGGTAACCAAGAAAACCGTGCTAAAGTACAATAATTCATACACGAACTTCTTATTCGCCGGTAAGGCAGCAGCTTAGGAAACAGGCTCATCGATGAGCGCGCAGAGACCACAAATGGTGGGGCCCTCTAATCGGAAAGGAGTTTCTTGGTAGGTCATTGAATCACTTACAGCTTAATGAAATTAAAAATATGGGCCAAGACAGGTGCTCTTACCATCGCTACAACTTGCAAGTGAAGCATGTTGTTACACCCAAGCTCTTGGGTACTGCATATACAATAAGCCAGCTTCATTCTCGTGGTGGGTCGGCAATGTATCTTACCTGGGATGTGAAACACAACGATAATTATGATCTTGGAGCTTGTAATTTGCCAATATAAATCTTGAATATATAGGAGAGGCCACCAGAAATTTGGCCATGATTTGGCAGTCAGTCGTCGTGTGTACCATTACCTTGTCTCCCCTCCTTATCTTTCTCTTCCTGATTGGCCATATCCTGGAGGTGGAAACAGATATGCGAACTTGATATCGAGCATATCAATTTTAAGCATATGAAGCAATGCCTTTGATTGGAAAAGTAAAGAAGATGGCACTACAAAAGGCCATGCAAGCTAAGGCAACGATTTCCCTCCATGAGTCTCTGGCATGCCAATAGACAGTATAAGTCAATGCATGGTGACAATTCTACTGCCCAAGACGTCAGCCGGCAACATGCATGCTCGCGCCTGTACGTGGATCGGCCGTAGTGTGCGGCCTCCATGCGGTGCATCGTCGCCAAGATGCAAGTGTGCTAGCTCTTTGTAATGACGTAGAACAAAGTGAATGCTCCTGAGCACCCTGAAACCACGTTAGCAACATGGCAAATCTTGTTCCTAAAATCGATGCTCACCTTTCTGGTCTCCTTTTGCTTGGCATCCACTAACAAATTAACACGAATGTTGAAACGACTTGGAAGACTGATTGATTTAAGTGCCTGGTGAACAAAATTATCCTCAACATCCTGAAGCAGAGGGTCATGGACGTCCAACGCCTCGAGGATATATTTGAGCTGCGATTAACACGAGTGCTTGCATTACCTTCATTTGCCTCCATGCAGTTTAGCTAGTCTACATGTTGAATGAAGTGTTCCGGCCGAGCGGATTGAAATCATACCAGTATATATATATGTATGTATATATATATATATGTATATATATATATATGTATATATATATATATATGTATATATATATATGCTTCAGCGAGGCTTCTGGCAGCAGTACGGATCAGATGTGATTGGGGGGAAACACCAACGAACGAATCAGCAGCACACCCTGGGTTTTGTCGATAGGTGATAGATGTATTTGGGATAGAGGAAACACCGAGGAGAAAAAAGAAGTAGATTGACATGGAAAGATTATGTGACACGGGATCTTTCCATCTCGTGAGGGGGCTGGTGACGACGGATGGGGCAGATCGAGGGAAGGAGTCAATAGATCCATTGGTTATGGTTTGTTGAGTATCTAAATCAACGGCCAGATGTTTTGCTTTTTTGTGGGATTTTTTAGAATTTTTCTTTTTTCTCAGCGCTTCGCACGTAAGGATTAACGTGAATGCTCGAAAAGGAGCCTCTAATTAGTAATAATAAGATTCAGTTACCACCAAAAATCACAAATTCCATGAATTGGTGAAATTTGGAACCCTGCTGAGGCATGATATGTTTTTCAATCAAATGCAAAACCTTCCGTGGAAGTGGAAGTCCTGTCATGCAAAGCTTAAGCATGGATTTGATATGCTTAATTATGCCTCAAGGAAAGAAGTCATTTCTGGCGATTAATTCCTTAATAGAAATGCTATATTGATCTTGTATTCTTTTTCTCCTTCGTTTTATTTTCTTTTCTTGCTTGTGTATATCTTTGCTTTCGTTTTTAATAATTTATAACAACTAGGACGATAGGAGCTCCGTTCCTTGTGTTTCTTCCAAAAAAATTATGATAACATAAATTATTCTATCTGATGCCTAGCTTGTTAAAGCTTAACACATAGTATAGTTTTGATGATTCTTTTTCTTAACAATGTAAATCTGGTAGTGCCAGGATTTTGTAGAGATTAGCGGACGGTCGCTGTCTGTTTTATAAGTTATAGTTCTCGAGAAGAAATTTTTGGTGCTGCTGATGTGATCGCCTATGCTGTCCAGACTGAAGAAGTCTTCTCAGGTTCCTTGTGTTGTCAGCATTCACCATTCTTGAGTTGTTTAAATTTACCCTCCGGCGCCGTGCACCAGAAGTTCAGAACAGGTCCAAGGTAAACAAGAGCATCAATCATATCTCCATACTATATAGAAATTCCTGTCCTGATCGGATAACTGCAAACTAGATTAGACAAATCATATACCAACGGCAAGGTTCATAAAATTGACACACATAGCCAAGAAGAAGCTGACAGACGCCTCCTTTTCAGAGAAGAAAGGCAGGCATGCTTCCGTCCTCTCGACCCTCGCCTGGGGCGGCCTTCACGGAGCAGCAACGGAAGCAGCTCAGGGCACAGTGCCTTGTGTTCCTCAAATTCAGGTAAGACCGTCCACGATTTGCTCATTTACAAAATTCCTGTTCATCTGATGGTTCCAGTTTTCAATAAACAAAAAGCCTGTAGGCAGAAGAGTAGTAGTTAGCATTTCGGATTATCCAGAGAGAGATGCTTCTGAATTTGGTGATGATTGATATCTGCTTGTGTTGTCTTTGAATGATCAAATCTCGGAAGCTTGGATAATTGCTAAGGAAATGAATAAATTGTTATGCAGGAACAACATACAGCCCCAGAAGAGGCATCTGGAAATTGCGCTGGCCGGTGAATGTCCTGCAGAAGGTATGAACTGAACTCACCAGATTACTTCTGTCTGGTGCATACTGCATACACATCTCACTAACCCCATCGGCTACTAGCAGGCAGTAGTACCGGCGGTGGAGATCAGCGAGACGCCGCCGACGGTGGCAGCGGCGGCAGCAGTGAAGCCGGGTCGTCTTCGTCGCCACCGGTATCATTCTCTGCAGCAACTTCTGGGTTGCCACCGCCGGATCTTCTGGCCCTGTCCTCGCTGAGGCTGTCGAGTCCACGGGGCGGCCGAACCAGAAGAGTGATACGCCGAGGACCGCGCAAAATACAGTGATTGAAGAGGATTACATCAAAATCGTTTCAGCAGTACATCGTCAATCATCAGACTCTAGTGATGAGATGTCGTCTTGTGTATTTTTCTCGCCACTCGTTAACAGGTTTGCCTATACAGGACTGGTACAGTGTGTTGTTGTTCTCTGAAATTGATTTGATTATGAACTTATGAAATTATGATGAAATCAATTCCCCGGTAGCCTGTGCACGTAGAGTTAGTGATGTAGAACCCATTCTATACTTCAAACTGTCACACCCGGCCCAGTTTGTATGGCCCGGTAGTGGCCCATTAGTGCGGGATGCACATGTTTAGTGCCACATTGCTAGTTGAGCAAGGGTGGAGGCAACTTATAAGCCTTTGTCTTCCAGCCATAGCACCTTCGGGTTAACCCTTTTACACGAAGCGAGGACGAAAGTGTAAGTAGGGTGCTATGTGTACGCGTGCACGCCCCTCGGAAGGGCTGTGCGGTGCGGCTTTGGAGGGCGGGGTGTTACAGGTGGTATCAGAGCCGACCCTCGCGGTTGCGCGTACGGGTCAGTGTGCGGGCATAGGGCGCATGGCGCGTATGGCCCGGGTAGGGCATACGGCATGGACTATGGCGCCGGCACTGGACGTACGGTCGTGCACCAAGGGGGAACGTTCCTGGACATTTGCCCGTGTGGGTGAGTTGCGCCGACGAGGACCCTCGCGGTTGCGCGTACGGGCGCAGTGTGCGGGCATAGGGCGCATGGCGCGTATGGCCCGGGTAGGGCATACGGCATGGACTATGGCGCCGGCACTGGACGTACGGTCGTGCGCCGACGAGGACGTCGGATTCTTTGAGGGGGGGGTGTATGTCACACCCGGCCCAGTTTGTATGGCCCGGTAGTGGCCCATTAGTGCGGGATGCACATGTTTAGTGCCACATTGCTAGTTGAGCAAGGGTGGAGGCAACTTATAAGCCTTTGTCTTCCAGCCATAGCACCTTCGGGTTAACCCTTTTACACGAAGCGAGGACGAAAGTGTAAGTAGGGTGCTATGTGTACGCGTGCACGCCCCTCGGAAGGGCTGTGCGGTGCGGCTTTGGAGGGCGGGGTGTTACACAAACCTGATTCATTGATAAAGTTAAAAGCAGGTTCGACTAGAGCTCAGTTACTTGTGATAGCCAGTGTAATAAGCCCAGTAATTGCACGGTTAGATTTGTTCTTACACAACTTCAGAGCTTTTTTGCGTCCATCCGTGCACTGGATCCCCGTCCCTGCCGCAGCCGTCCGTCGAAGCTCCAGTGAAATAGGAAGATGAACTCCTATGATGGTTATTTTGAACATGCGTACTTCATCCATCCTCCAGTGTCCAGTCAGCTCCCTATTGCTCTTTTGTCTGCTATACTCTGCTCACACCTCACAAGCGGAAAGGGAGAAAACAAACACGTGAGATTTGGGCCGCTAGCTAGGTTGGGCCCGAATATATGAAATTGGGCTTTGGTAGTTGGTTGGACCTCCTGGTTACTTCTGCATTTACTTCAGGCTTCAGGTTCTCGTCCCTTTGCAAGTTTCTCAAAATGATCTGCTGGGTTATTATTTCTTAATCATTTTTCGCAAGTGGCCAAGTCTTTGTAGTCTAAACACGCAACCAAGAATCCCGACCAACATTTTCCAACAAGAAAAATCATTATCAACCTTCACTTTTTTAAAATAACTCTTTGGGAGATATCTTGATTAGACTAAAAAAATCCTTGGCTATTATTGAGAAAATTCTAAAGGAGACTAATAGCCGCCGGCCATTCATAAAATGCACTCGAGAAATAATGTTGTAAATACCGTGAAAATGCCCGTCACCCTTTTTCGACCCTGTAGGAAATCGAGGTCTAAGTGAAAAGTGGTGATGCAAGCGTATCTACTATAAGCTAAGGCCATAGAGATACGCGCTCATTGGCATTCAATGTGTAGTCCTAGTGATATGGTTACATTTGCTTGTCCACTTTTCTTTTGGAATCGTGCATAGCATATTTTTAATTAATAAGAAGAAATAAGTTGTTTGTTACATAGAGGTTACAAACGGCATCAAAGTACCAAAAGAAACAAAGAACAATAGGACCTAAGGATCAAGCATCGCGTAACACCAAGTAGAGTACGCAACCCAGCAAAGCCTGCTCTAACCTAAATACGCCAACTTCACGACCAAAGGGACCAAAACCACTGGCATGAAGGCCACGCGGCCATGCACCCTTCTAATAATTCTACTCGTGACTTGTGATGAAAACGAATGATAGTAGGCATAAAAATTTGTGGTGTAAGTCGTTTAGAAAAAAACAAAAATTGTGGTGTAAGAATCTATTGGAAACTTGGCCAGTGTGACTAGCTAGTGATATGGAAATTTGAAATTGAAAGAAAAAAAAACGATGTATTCACTCACTCACAGTAGCACGCAGCTTCCACCCGCTTTTGCAGGACACAAGCCAACAGCCAGAGATGTTTTTTTTTTGAGGAATCAACCTGGGGCTAAAAAAGCCCACCTGAACATTTTCATTCCATCAAAGGAGGTGGTACAAGATCAGGCAGCCACCCCAAAGAGGTGGTGACCAGGATACATAAACGGGTAGAAAAGGAAAAGGAGCCACAAAGGATTATACATCGCAGCACAACCACACCTCACCTAAAAACAAAACAAATAGAACAGAGGGGCACAAAGATCCAAGCCAATTCAAGCTCTCACACTGATGAAGCTAAGAAAGAATACATACAACAACCAAGCACCTTACGTAGCCAAATTCACAGCAATGGAGGCTAGCGACGGGCGAGGATGAACCTCGACCTGAATCACTCCCCACTGCAAGCTGAGAAATCAGCTAGTGCTTTGCACCAAATGTTGATTAGAGCCCCCGGCACAAACAGTGGCCTGTCGAGGGTTGGCGAGGGAGAGAGAATGGCAAACCATGCGGAGGCGAAGCGCCTCCCCGCGCGCCGAGCACAACACTTTCGTTGCACGGCAATAAGCACCAATGTCCAGTGCCGTGCGGAGATGGAGCATCTCCCCGCGCACCGAGCGCAACGCTTTCGCTGCACGACCACTGGTACCCAAAGGCCCAAGCACCAGCCCTCCCCGATGACCAATGCATAGCCCCACGCCCGACGGACGCGGGATTGGTCGGAATGGGAGGGCAACAAGCAGACACAGTCAAGATCACAGCGCGGCAAGCCGAGGTGGGGGGCATGACCCCATCCAGATCTTGGCCGGCAACCCACAAGCTCCCCGTAGCTCCATCGTGGGGGCGCCCGTGGAAGCGACGGGAGCTGCCGAGAAACCCACACAGGTCGTACAGCACCTCGCCCGTCTTCCCCTGCACCACATTGCCGGGAGGCCCCCGACCAAAAGGCCAGACCAGGGGGGGCCGAAGGCCAGCGACCGTGGGAGGGAAGGTGCGGCTCGAGGCGAGGGAGGGCGGCTGGGCGCGCCAAGACGTCAGGAGCCGCGACACCGCCGGCAGGAGCCCCCGACCAGGAGGCCAGCGCAGGGGGGCCGAATGCCGGCAGCAGTGGGAGGGGAGGCAACGGAGGCAGGCTGGAGGGGGCTGGAGCCGACGCCAACGCCGACGGGAAGGAGTAGGGGGCGCCGGGGGAAGCCATTATTTCGAAATCACGAGCTTCAGATCTGGATCTAAGGAAGCAAGAAGGATGGAGAGGGGAAGTGGAAGGAGGATGGAGGTGCTGCTATGGCTCTAGAGGCCTGCCGCCGCCGCAAGCAGTGGCTGGGGCGACGACGGCGGGCGAGCAAGAGCACGGGGGCGGGGGCGCTCGCGGCGGCGGGTGAGTCGCCTCCCGTCCGCCTCGAGCCGAGACGGGAGGGAGGCGAGGCTACTGGTCGGGGCGGTCCATAGACCAACAGCCAGAGATGTTTTGAACAACTTTTTAGAAAAGTATATTAACATATACTAGCAAGAACGCACGTGCGGCACGCATGTTGATTGATGACATGTGGGTAGTAAAACAATATCACTTCACTTTAGTGCAAAACGCTTTCAAAAATACTTTATATTCGCTCTCATGTATGGAGAGCTTTAGGTATTCTCAAAACTCATGATAGTTGGCATTTATTTATATGGAGAAAACTCTCTATTTTATTGTCTTTTAGCAATACGGGATAATTGTGTATAGACGTGGGTATAAATGTGGGTATATTTAGGTGGGCCCTTTTTGGGTGAAAAAAGTTTTGGGTTTAGAGGGGGAAATCAACATAGGAATGTCCCTCCCCCCTCTTTTTTGACCATTCATCAACCAATTTTCCCGACAGGTGGGTCCTATGTGAGGTGTGGGTGTGGGTTTTTTGTTGGTGAGAAGTGTTTTCAAATCTAATTCTTTTTATAGTATAGATAATGTATCAAAAAAAGGCACTATCAAGACATATTTTGGTGGATTTAAATTAAATGAAACTAACTTCTTGTTGTATATATCGTTGTTTTCTACTATTGGTTAAACTAAAGTTCAATTTGGAACAAGGATAAAATGAGCGCTATCCTTTGCAAGAAATAGATAACATAGGGTTCATCATCACTTGTACTTGTGATGATCAAGCTAGGAATTACGGAGTAATAAAGTGATGAAAATAACTGATCGTAGGATTTGAAATTTATGGAGTAAAAAACTGACAGCAGCAAATTTAAAATTGAAAGAAAAAAATGATGACAGAACTTACTCATAGCACGCAGCTTCCTCGCTCATGCAGTCTCTGCCAGCAAGGCAGCAAACAACATAAGAGACACTTATCGACAAAAAACTCGCAAGAAACTTGGACACCAAGTAAGGAAATGTGGCATCAGTCACCATCCCATTCAAATTAAAGTATGTGAGAACGTCGATGTGGTGGATTCTATTATCTCGGTCAGTTCCAAGAAGGCCGGTCTCACTTGTTTAGTCTTCGCTTATTCCCCGTTGAGTACCAGTCCAATTTGTACTTGATGACTGGGTTATTTAGAGCATTGCTACAGCAGTCTCTAAACAGTCAAGGCAATCTATAATGAAACATCTCGAGATTTGCCATCAAAGAGTTGTGGTTTGACTGTCAACAATATTTTAAATATTGAGATTTGGCTAGATAATGAAACAATGTTACTAGTTGAAACTACTTTTGATTGTAATTTTTCTGTTTATGCAGTACAAGATTATAAAAAAGAATTATAGTCCAACAAATTCCTTTGAAAACAGCTAAAACTTTAAAATGCCCAATAAATGAAAATGTGTATAGCTTATATTCCTTTTGTGGGTCCAACTTGTTTTTGGAGAATGCTAACAAGCTAGTAACAACATATCCAAGAGCCTACGTAAAATATACTCTATAAATCATTATTTGAAGAGTTATTTGAGTTAAAAATATTTTATATATCTTTATACTTTCCAACAACATTTCTATATCTTGTGCGCAGTTGTCATCCCGCTCTCCATCTTTAGCTAGCGAGATATTCGAAATAAAGGATATATATTTGAATATCCAATTGAAGAGCCTGTTGGAGGATGTTTTTTTCACCAAAATCTCTATTTCTGTAAGTTAGAAAATATATAAATAGTCTTTGGATGATGCTCACACATTAAAAACGGGTTCCTAGATGTTTTTAAATATTTATGAAAGTGTGTTTGAGAATAGCCATCATTTTTTACAAATCATAGCACTGAATTTTAGAAAACATAAAATTGTTGACATACTCCTACTTCAAAAATTATTGAACTAGGTTGGGTGCTATTATTTTTAAAATTGATAAACTCGGTTACGTTTGTTGGAGTGGACCTCATCCAATCTTGAACTCACTTACTATATATATATTTTTTCTAGTAATCTATGCGACGTGCTCCTCAAGAAGAAACCACCAGGCACTATAAGTAGGCGTTGCACACTTCAGAGTTCAGACAAGTGCTCTGCATCACACATCCTACTCTGCCACTCACTCTCCTCGCCGCCGCCAAGGCGCCGACAAGCCAAGCCTCCAAGAACCACCTCGCTCCGATGGAGGACACAGCTGTCAATGGGGCGGTCCCGGCCGCATGGAACTTCGCGCCGAGCGAGACCCTTCTGGGCCTGTCGGCGCTCTCGGTGCGCGCCGTTCTTGGCAGGGTCAAGGCCGGGATGGTGGCCGGCGGCGGCGGCGAGCGGTCGGTGATCCCCATGGGGCAAGGCGACCCGTCGCTGTTCCCGTTCTTCCGTACGGCGCCGGAGGCCGTGGACGCCGTCGCCGGCGCGCTCCGGTCAGGGGAGCACAACTGCTACCCGTCCTGCGTCGGCCTGGAGCCGGCACGGAGGTGACCTCTTGGCTTCTTTTTTACTTGAAATTTTTCCTTTCTCTATCCATATTATTATATTCAAATCTGTCAGCTTGAATATGATATAAGTATGATAAAATTGGCATGGATTTCCCATATCTAAATGTCATTTTTTATGAATGATTTAGTTCAGGTGACGAGTATCACTTGTTTTGACTGATTAAACAAACTCTGTTTTTTTCTTCTCTCACACCTCAACTCAAATCTTCCAATAAAAGTGATACTGTTTATTCAGAAAAAAAGATTGTACACTCTTAATTCATTATTGCCGAGATCAATGTGCTTTTAACTGCCAAGGTTGAGAGATCAGAGAAGTAATTTTCACGGCCAATGCGAATAACAAGTATGTGCTCTCTGTTTTGGAATTACTGAACCTCACATCAGGTTGGCCTTCTTGGCCTCATATAAGAAAAATAACTGAATCCTACACTGGATCTATGACTCTATGTGTCTACTTAAGTGCTGCAATCATGTAGCTTTGAATTCTCCTGATGACTCCGAGCATGAACACAGAAAGGTACAACGACAGATCATATGGTTATCTTGGACTCCGTACTTCGGTACAAACTATTCAGTGCTTGATTTTGTTCCTACTCATAGTAGTTGCGTTATGTACTTTTGTTAGTCACAACTGTAAACATGCTACTTTACCTGTCATGAAACCTTACTATTCCAATTGAACTCCAGGTCCATTGCGCAGTACTTATCCGGTGATCTCCCATATGAATTATCACCTGATGACATCTACCTCACAAGCGGTGGCGCTCAAGCAATTGAGATAATCTGCTCTGTCTTAGTTCGTCCAGGCACCAACATCTTGCTTCCAAGGCCTGGATACCTGTTCCACGAGGCGCGTGCTGTTTTCAGTGGCATGGAACCACGGTACTTTGATCTTTTACCTGAGAAAAACTGGGATGTTGATCTTGATGGCATCCAAGATCTTGCCGATGAGAACACTGTTGCCATGGTCATTATCAATCCAGGAAGTCCTTGTGGTAATGTCTACACCTATGAGCACCTGGCAAAGGCAAGTTCTCATTTCCTGTTTCACAGTTCTGACATAGTTTATGAGCTTTTGGGAAATAATATGTATACCTAGTTTGTGTTCATAATTTTCTAGGTTGCTGAGACAGCGCGGAAGCTTGGCATATTTATCATTGCGGATGAGGTCTATGCACACTTGACATTTGGGGAGAGGAAATTTGTGCCCATGGGTGTGTTTGGAGAAGTGGCTCCTGTGTTAACACTGGGGTCGATATCAAAGAGATGGATGGTGCCTGGATGGCGGCTTGGATGGATTGTTACCAATGATCCTAATGGTGTATTTCAGAGAACTAAGGTTTTTTGCTTCCTTTGACATTGATTATGTTATAATCAGTAGTGGAAACTTTAACGGCTTGCCATTCGTTTAAAAATATGCCCTGGTGTGCTGACATGCCTGATCAACTAGAAATGCTACTCTTCAGATTTTCGAATCCATTGATGTTACGAACATGCAAAATGCAGAGTTACATAGTTCTGACACTTGTTTTTTATTCTTAATTTCAGGTAGTGGACTGTATCAAGAGCTACCTTGATGTATCCACTGATCCTCCAACATTTGTCCAGGTGACTCTCCAGCACTGTTAATTTCTCATTTTCTCCCACGCATTGAAATTGTTCATAGAAAATAAGATAGTTTACTTCAACTTAAACAAAAGGTTTGTTTGTCAGGGAGCAATTCCAAACCTTCTGGAGAACACAAAGGAGGAATTCTTCAACAAAACCCTCGAAATTCTTAGAGAAACTGCAAATATCTGCTGGAAGAAGCTAAAGGGCATAAATGGCATCACATGCCCAAGCAAACCTGAGGGCTCCATGTTTGTAATGGTCTGTGACTCGCTACAGTCTACTTATACTGTTCCATATTGCAACACTATTTTTTTTCGATTCAATAATGGGGTGTGAATGTTCTCTGGATTTGCTACAGGTGAAACTAGATCTATCCTGCCTGCAAGACATCAAAGATGACATGGACTTCTGCAGCCGGCTAGCAAAGGAAGAATTAGTGGTAATTCTGCCAGGTATGCTTCTGCCACATACATGATGTGAAACTAAAGTTCCAGAGTACAGATCACTGCACATCTGTTTGGTGCAAGATATTTTTTTTTTCATCCACAATTGAGATCACCATTTGTTTTGAGATATAACACACTGGAAATGAATCGACAGGATGTGCTGTGGGATACAAGAACTGGCTCCGAATCACCTTTGCAATTGATCCATCTTCACTTCAAGACGGCCTTGAGAGGCTGAGGTCCTTTTGCTTGCGACACAGCAAGGCAACAAACTGATTTGATAAGCTGTCTGGTACCTTGTAACAGGAAATGAGTTGTTTGGTACTTATAGCGATATGTGATATTGTATCTTCTTTAATCGGAAATGATATATGATTTATATGAGAACAGCCATGTCATTACAGTATTTATTCTGTTCTGAATCAAGGAAGCTGAATCTCGATCTGTCTATTGACTCTGTTGGCACGAAATCGCGCCAACAACAAGCACGCGGAGTAGCTCCTTGCTGCCCTTCCGCGCAAAGCGGTCAGACCGGTTTCGATAACCGGTCAGACCGGTTTCGCCGGCGGTGCCCGGCGAGAGACCAACGAACGCCCGTCCGGGAGGGACCCCGTCAGGACAGGCGCGCCTTGGGTTGTTCTAGGATCGGCAGGCCACCTAGAACGCCTTCAATCGACATAGAGACGAAGGAAGAACAGCATGATAATAGATTGGAAAAGTTGGGAAAAGAGAAAAAGTAAAAAGATAAAAGATAGATGTATTTGTTCGATTGGATGATCTCAATCGGCCATGACCCTTTATATTTATAGGGTGGGGAAGTCGTACCCCTTTAGGTTGGTTTACAATACGGGATAAAACTCTAGAGTCCTAAACCTACTCCAATGCGGGAGAAACCGGTCAGACCGGATAGGGAAACCGGTCAGACCGGTTTGGCTGTTGCCAGATCGGCTACAGTGAAACCGGTCTGACCGCTTCCTAGAACCGGTCTGACCGGTTGCCAATTTTGGGTGCGAACATATGCCCCCCTGTTTTCTGGGAAAGCTTGCGTGTCAGAAAACATCTATAATGATCAAAATTGACTAAAGACGATGATTAACAGTACATCGTCCATATAATAGTCTCTAAATCTTTATGGACGCTATTGTAGCCGAAATATCAAATTTATGCATGTTGCAATTTTTATGATTCTATTTTCGGCTTATGAACGTCATATCTAACAACTGAAGCTTTGATTTGGCCATGGCATCCAATTGTAACTCCTTGGTGTATCATAAGAATAATATTGATAGTTGTAAAAAGAAAACCAAGGATCGTACCAAAACCATGAATCATAATTGTTTATACCTGAATATGTATTCCATGGCACATGCATCGATGGAAAAAACGATGAAGACCAAAGTGATGACCGTCGATGCTTCTTTGCTTTTGGTGATGAAAAATTCCAACTTTGATCTTCTAACCGATTACTTTGCTTTTGCTCGGCTATCTTCTGATATTTATGTAACAATTCAGCAAAGCTTGGCTTCTTCTTCATCACCTTGCTCTTTGAAGTGACACTTGCATATTTATCAATTTTTTTGTCAAACCGGTCACACCGGTTTTTAGAACCGGTTAGACCGGTTCCTTCAGAACCACCATATTGCCCCCCAGCCGAACATGATTGTTGCTCAGCTATAATATTTGTGATATGCTTATTATTGGGGACAATTTGATCAATAGAACTAGCCGATGAATTTTCAATTATCGGCTTTTCTATGTCTAGTGTCAATTCTGAATTTTTATTTAATCTTCCATCTTTCTTGACACGATAGACTTGTTTAATCACCTTACGCTTATTTTTCTGTGCGGACCGATTCTTTTGATCAAAACGGTCATTATGCATAGGTGATGGCTCATTAATTACCGGCTCCCTATAGGTAATATAATCTGAACACAAATATCTAGGAGGAGACGGCATATATGAATTATAATACCAAGGAGAATAAAAATAAGGCACATTAAAACAAAACTCCCATGGCATCAGTGTAGGTGATCCATACGGTGGAAACGGCATTGATTTGTGAAAATTATTCCGTTGCCGATTCCGATTATGGAACTTCTCCCTAGGAGAAGATTTTGATTGTTTGGAATTTTTAGACCGACTAGCATCATTGACAATCTTTTGTCTTTGAGACTTAACCGGAAGTTTCTTGTTACACTTCGGCTTTTCTCTTTGATGCTTATGACGGTCTTTGGATTCAATGGTTTTCCAAACACCAATCTCGGGCTTCTTTGGCTTAACCATCTTTGGTTTATTTTTTGAAGCCCCGGGTGAAGCGGTCAGACCGGTTTGAGAACCGGTCAGACCGGTCTGGGCACCGGCCAGACTGGTTGTGTTGCAACCATCACCTTTGCCTTTGTTCTGTTGCCCCCCGAGCGTCGAGATGCTAGATGTAGCCTCTATGCTCTGGTTAGGGGATTTTGGATCAACAATTTCGGCTAGAGACGGCCGATTTGTTTCTTGACCAACAACATCATAATTTGGCAATTTGCAAGGATCAATAATATCATTAGTCGGCTGTTCAACAACCGACTTTTGAACAACAGGAATTGAATCTACCTTATCCTCTTTAGAAATCAAAGATTTAACATAAGCAGATAGACGGGTAGACATATTACCGGAAGATTGTATCTCCTTTAATACGGCGATGTTCGATGGTGGCTGAAACTCTTTAATCTTGATGACACCTTGTTCTGTCTTAATGAAGCAAGATAAGAATATCCTTACAACTGCGCTGTCATATTCTTGATAATATTCTTCAATCAGCTCTTTACGCGACATCAAATCACTTAAGAAATCAGCCATGATAACCAGAGATTTCTTCCCCAGCGGAGTCGCCAATTTGTTGGCACGAAATCGCGCCAACAACAAGCACGCGGAGTAGCTCCTTGCTGCCCTTCCGCGCAAAGCGGTCAGACCGGTTTCGATAACCGGTCAGACCGGTTTCGCCGGCGGTGCCCGGCGAGAGACCAACGAACGCCCGTCCGGGAGGGACCCCGTCAGGACAGGCGCGCCTTGGGTTGTTCTAGGATCGGCAGGCCACCTAGAACGCCTTCAATCGACATAGAGACGAAGGAAGAACAGCATGATAATAGATTGGAAAAGTTGGGAAAAGAGAAAAAGTAAAAAGATAAAAGATAGATGTATTTGTTCGATTGGATGATCTCAATCGGCCATGACCCTTTATATTTATAGGGTGGGGAAGTCGTACCCCTTTAGGTTGGTTTACAATACGGGATAAAACTCTAGAGTCCTAAACCTACTCCAATGCGGGAGAAACCGGTCAGACCGGATAGGGAAACCGGTCAGACCGGTTTGGCTGTTGCCAGATCGGCTACAGTGAAACCGGTCTGACCGCTTCCTAGAACCGGTCTGACCGGTTGCCAATTTTGGGTGCGAACAGACTCATAATCATAGGATACTACGAATTCTTATGCATTTCTTCAGTTAAAACGGTGAGCTCAAGCAAACTTTGTTTCAAGCACAATAAGTACGTAGCACCTGAAAAGCCTCAGCCATAGGCAATACCTTTTGGAAGTGAGAATTGTATATTATCTCCCTGTTTGGCCCGCATATGGGGCTGAGGGAGACAATGATTATACTCCCTAGTCGTTGAGAAAATAAAAGGCAATGGATTTTTGAAAACATCACTACCGAAAAGCCCACAGTTGCCGAGTGTATAAGGGTTTGCCGAGAGTAATTTAAACTCAAATACTTTAAAAATTTGAGAATCAAACTCACATACTTTAAAAATTTAAACTCACATACTTTAAAATTTTGAAATTTAAACTCTAAAAATTTGAAATTTTGAAATTTAAACTCACGAAATTTAAAACTTTAAAATTAAAATCACAAATTTGAAAATTTAAAGTTTAACATCTCTGGCCGGTGTGGCCAACTCGGGCCAGCTCTGGCCGGCCACTTCAAAAAGATGGTTCAGTTTGGGGAGTGATTTTAGTCCGGATTTCCCAATCAGGACTAAAGGGCTCACCACTTTAAAAGGACTCGGTTACAGACAGATGATAATGGGACCACATGTGACTTACGCATATAAAAGAACGGATGGATCATTGAGATTACGTAAACATATATAGATTTTTTTTGAGCACAACGTAAACATATATAGATGAAAAAAAAGCATGAGGCCTCTTAGAATGGCACGGGGTAGGCATTCTTGGCCTAGCCTAAGCACAGCACAGTCCAGTACGCGGTGCCGTGCTTGGGCTGCCACCTCGGCCCGCCAAGAGGCACGGCCCGATTTTAACAGGCTGGCCCGTTAAGGCCCCTTTATTCTCAGCTCATGGCAAACCCTATCATGTATTTTTTTTAGACCAAAGGTTCCCCCTATTTTATTCCTGAGGAATAAAACGATTGTTCAACATTCAGGAATTTTAGCGTATTCGAAGCGCGCCCGCTTTTTAAACTGCAGCATTACATCACCACATTCACATTAGGACCATCAGGCACAAGGAGCATTTGCAGCTCTCCAGAAATTGATGAAGCGGCTGCTCCCATCACCACCGAGCTTGTTATCTCTAGCTCCCCAGCTTCCTGCCTCCATCCAAGTCTTGGTCGCTCCTTTGCTTTTGCTTCCAACTTCGCGACAACCACATCCAGCTTCTCTACATCTTGCTCTCTGCAAAGCGGTCTCCATCTTCTGAGCATTCCAGTCACTCGTTGCATCACCATCTCCACACCCAACCAGCTTGTCCCCTGAAAACAAAAGGCATTTCTCAGTTTCCATAAGCTCCATAACACCGCAGCAATACACATATTATTGTTGACACCAAAAATTGGCACCAGGAAGAGGCTGACATGTGGGCCGGATTTGGTAGAAGGATGCCATTCGGCTAAAAGGGTTTTTTCTGAAGCATTCGGCAAAGATGCTCTGCGGTCGGGAACGCGTCGCCATTCGGCTGAAATGTTCGGCAGAGATACTCTGCGGTCGGGAATGCGTCATCATTCGGCAGAGGCATTGTTCCGCAGGCGAAGAGTGGTAGCATTCGGGAAGACATGATGACGTGGATCAACATAAGGAAAAGGCCGGTTCAAACAAGGAAAGCAATATGGGCACGAAGATTTGTCATTTATTTTTAAAAATAAGTGTTGTAGTCGTGTCCGACTAGGAGTTGTATCAAGATCTGGGTATAAATATAAACCCATGGCAGCTGTAAAAAAGGATCGAATCAATCATACAACAAACCGGCCCCGTGCCAACATTGAGTCCTTTAGTCGAGTCGTCGAGTTCTTCGAGAGGAGTCATCGATCCGTCGACCTCCGTAAGTACCGGCAACCTTGTATCATGCTTAGTATCATGCGGTGGATTTAAGCTTTGATGCAAGTAGTCTTGTTACCATGCTTAGTATCATCCGGTGGATTTAAGTTGTGGTCTCAAGAAGGTTCCTCTGTTAGGTCATGAGCCATGCGGTGGGCTAAGATCTAGTATGAACCAAGTTATCGGCTCTGTTGGATTTTGGCAAGATCTAATAGATTCATTAAGTTATCCCGTGTTGCTTCATTTTTACTATGTGCTTAATTCATGCAACATACCTTTGCCCAATCTAGATCGGCTAGAATCGGCTTTGCTTTACGGTGCTACGACGTATCCCCTCACAGCCGAGTCCGAAACCGATCTAGGTTGTTACGTGTCGCGGGTTCGAACTTGTCGGTATCGTGTCAGTCTTGACAGAACCGGGTATCACGCGGT
Source organism: Echinochloa phyllopogon (assembly GCA_033239725.1). Lineage (NCBI taxonomy): Eukaryota > Viridiplantae > Streptophyta > Magnoliopsida > Poales > Poaceae > Echinochloa > Echinochloa phyllopogon. Next base: position 30,394,864 of record BTCW01000008.1, on the reverse strand, counting down.
AGATGCAGGTTTTTGGGTCGTCTTAGAGCTAATCATCCGGTGGATTAGAATTCGATTCGATCTGATAGATTTATCTTTACCGATTAAGCTTTGTTCCTTCGCCATGGACCCCGATTCGGCTAAGTAGCCGTATTCGGCAGTGCTCTCACGAGTGAACGTGTGTTCGTGGGTTTGCATTGGACAATGAATGCTTTTAGCCTTTCACGATTAGATTGTATCATGCGGTGGATTGATCTAATCTGATTGGTGGTGTGGCCTCAAACGAGTTGTATCATGCGGTGGATTAACTCGTTTGCTGTCATGCTTGACGGGTGCTGCTTTCGGCCTATGCATTCTTGTTTTCAATGTAGATTCGTGACTGTGTTGTGGATTCGTAACTAAACATTGAATGCTTTTAGCTTTTCATGGTTAGATTGTATCATGCGGTGGATTGGTCTAACCTGATTAGTGGCGTGGTCACAAACAAGTCGTATCATGCGGTGGATTAACTTGTTTGTTATCATGCTTGACGGGTGCTGCTTTCGGCCTATGCATTCCTTGTTTACTGCGAATTTGTGATCATGTCTCACCCTTTTATTTATCTATCATGCTCTGCTTCTCGTTAATCGGCTATGAGTATTTGTTATAATGTTCATTCGGTTGAAAGCCGATCTTTCGTCATGCTTACGTCACGCATTCGGCAGTACGCTCACTGCGTGCCTTGCCGATTGCCGAATGAAGCTCTAACTGCCGACAGATAGCTTGTTCATAGCTATATGTCTCTCGAGATTGGCTTCAATGCCGCAAATATGGAACTGTCTGGTCTCACCCAGCACGTTCCAGGTTTTGATCTAAACGTTTTATCCCTTTGTTAGTTTTCAGGCAAACTGACTGGCACGCTTCCGGATTCAAAAGCCAGGGCCACGTTTGAAGCCAGCTAGTTCGGCTTGCTGTGTGCTTGGCGTGAAGTGCGGATTTTACGTCAACAATTATTCAGACAATGTTTTTTTTGGCAAATCCACCATTTGGCAGTGGATTCAAAATCCCTGCCTACATCAATATTAAGCACCCCAGAGCAGACCTGCCAAATGATAGTAGCCACACAACATTCAAAGAACAGATGATGGATAGTTTCATTTTCAGTACAAAATAAGCATGTTTTGTCCTCCACATGCCTCCTCTTATTTAGATTATCTCTAGTGAGTAGCTTGTTGTTACTAAGCAGCCAAAGGAACACTTGCACTCTAGGGGGGATATTAAGCTTCCACACTAATGGTGTGTACACTTGCTTGATCCCTCTAAAGCTAACAATAGCATATAGGGATTGGACAGTATATACTCCTTTAGAGTCAAACTTCCAAATCACAGCATCACAATCCTCAGTTAAATTGATGGATTCAGCTATGCCCACAACCTCGTACCACAGATTCATCATTTGCGGTGACACCGTCCTTCGAAAGGTGAACTTCAGGTTCTCACCATCCCATGCATTTGCCACCGTAGCACCTTTTTCATTGACCATCATATACAATGGCCAATATTGGATAGCTAAACTGGACCCGCCAAACCACTGAACCTCCCAAAATCTAACTTGCTGCCCATTACCAATCTTCCACTGATAGCCCAACTGGGCAGCTTTGCAAGCCCACATCACACCTTTCCAGAAGGGGGAAGCACCTAAATCATGACAACAGAACAGGTTGGGATCCCTTGTTCTGTACTTAAAGTCTATAATATTTTTCCATAAGACATTCTCACTCAAGTGATATCTAGAAATCCAAGAAGCTAGCAGACACAAGTTCAAATGTTGTAAATCAGGAATTCCTAGACCACCGAACTCTTTTTTTTGAGCCACAAGCTGCCAATTAGCTAAGTGATATTTATGCGCACCCTCATGGTTGTTCCAGAGAAAGTGCGCCATCTATGAGTTAATGGCCTCAATGGCCCATTTTGGAAACTTGATAACTGAGAGGAGATAAACTGGGATGCTCGTTAAGCAAGATTTGAGTAAGGTTAGCCTCCCACCATAAGATAGGAGTCTCCCTCTCCACCCAGCAACTTTTTTGATAATTTTATCAACAACAGGTTGAATATCTCCCCTCCTCAGCTTGGAGTGATGTAGCGGAATCCCAAGATAAGTAAAGGGAAAACCACCAACCTTACAACAGAAAAGCCTAGCAAAATTATTAATTTCCTCCTCACCAAGGCCTATGCACATCATATCACTTTTTTCATAGTTAATTTTCATTCATGATAGTTGTTCAAAACAGGTCAGGATCCATTTAAAGTTCTTTGCTTTCTCTATATTGTTTTCTAAAAACAAGAGTGTATCATCCGCATACTGAAGGCTTATAATACCACCAGGATACACCTCAGGCATAAGCCCAGAAATCAGGCCTTGTTCTGCTGCTTTAATCAGCATTCTAGTAAAAACATCTGCGACCAAATTGAAAAGGAGTGGTGAAAGGGGGTCTCCTTGTCTAAGGCCTTTACGAGACTTGAAATAACTACTATTCTCATCATTTATTCTGACACAAGCAGATCCTCCTCTCAATATTTTCCTAACCCAGTTTGCCCACTTCGAACTAAAACCCCGAGATGTCAACATCTCATCTAAGAACTCCCAGTTAACCCTATCATATGCTTTTTCGTAATCAAGTTTAAGAACAACACCATCTCCATGCCCGCTTACAACTCCATGAATAATTTCATGTGCCGCCACCACACTTTCTAAAATGTACCTGCCTTTCACAAAGGCAGTTTGGTTAGAAGCGATCAGTCTGTCACTAATTCTAACCAGTCTATTGTTCATAGCCTTCGAAAAAATCTTGAAGCTACAGTTCGATAAGCTAATTGGCCTGAATTTCCTCAAGGATTTTGCCTCTGGTTCCTTTGGAATCAGAATGATAGTCGCATAATTTATCCTGGAAATATTTAGATTTTCAGCCTCAAAGGCCCTAAACATCGCCATTAGATCCTCTTTAATAACCTCCCAGAACTGCTGATGGAATAGAAAAGGAAGACCGTCTGGTCCAGGTGCACCATCAGCGTAAGAGCCAAAGATTGCACACTTGATTTCTTCTTCAGAGAAATGCGCCTCGAGGAGAGCATTCTCCTCTTCAGTAACTAGTTCAGCTTCACTCCAAAAAGAATTTTCTAGCGCTAATCCTAACCGTGGCTCCTTTCCAAAAAGGTTCTTATAAAAATCTACTGCCAAATTCAACATTTCCTTATTGTCAATTATGGACCCCTCAGGGCTATCAAGGCTATTAATAGCTTTCCTTCTTCTCCTCTGGTTAGCTACAGCCTGAAAATAGGCTGTATTTCTATCACCCTCTTTAATATCCCTATCCCGCGATCTTTGTCTCGCCTTAATCTCCTCCATCTGCCAAATTTCCTCTAACTTTTCTAAGGTATTTTTCATGTCTAACAACTCATGATCTTTTAACAGACCCTTCTCATACATCCCATCCAGCCGATCGTATTTAGTCATCAACTCCTTCTTTTCCCTTCTAATGTCAGCATTAGCATTTAGAGCCCATCCTTTCAATTTCTTCCTCAGGATTCTGACTTTAAATTGCCAGACATCCATCGGATCAGAAAAGGCGCATGGTGTGTTCCATAATTTCACAACCATCTCCCGAAAACCCTCTTTCTCAAGCCACCACTTCTCGAATCTAAAAGGACTCGCCTTCGGTGATATGTTTACACCAAAATTGATAACTAGAGGGACATGGTCACTTCCAGCTCTGGAAGCTACTTTCACATTAGCTAAAGGATACTGCTGTTCAAAAGCAGTATTCATGAAAATTCTATCCAAAGCTGCCATAATGGGGAGCTCTTGATTATTAAACCATGTATAATCACGCGAAGGATTTTTAATCTCCATCAAGCCCCACTGATTAATCCAGTTATTAAAGGCGTCCGCCCAATGGTGATCAATCACCCTATTAGTCTTATCATTTTGATATCTAATCAGATTGAAGTCTCCACCTATGATAATTGGTCCATCCCAATTATTAAAGAGGGAGTGCAGTTCATCAATGAACTCTTGTTTCCCATTGTCATAAGCAGAACCATAAACGACAACCAATTTCCAAACAAACTCAGTATCTTTTCTATTTCCTGGCCTTTCATAATCTTAATATTTTGCAAAGCCATATCTTCATCACTACCAAGGCTCAGGTTAACCTGTTTGGCAATGTCATTTAACTCAGTATTTTTCATGGAGACAAAAGATTTACCGTATTTGCTTTTAGGCGCCATTTCCAGATTCTTGTACTTCACCAGGTCTTCTGCTCTTTGCATCATTGTCCTTCCATCTTCTTTGTATCTTCTTGGCCTGTCTTGCCTCAGTATAGGACCCCATTGTACTTTTCTTTTCTGCTTTGGCATCTCCTCTTTGATTAGTTCACCCTCTTCCTCCTCTTTTTCACATGCCACAAAGTCTTCAAACAAGTTCCTCCCATTGGTCTGCTTGGTAGTAATGTTGACCATTTCCTCCTCAATTTCCATACTCTCTTCCTCATCAGATTCAGCCAGCTCCATATCTCTCAAGAGATATGAGCATTCAGCCACTGACACTTCCTTTTCAGCTAACATCTTGAACTCCATCCACCTAGAATGGTTGGGTGAGCTTTCAGCATCCTCTGTATGCTTTGTGCCACTGTTCATGTTTTCAAAAAGCTGCAGGTTCTGATTAATGATGCTAGGAGTGTCAACACTCACTGTTCTACTCCCATATTTGCCCACACTTGTGCTTTCATATGCTTTCCCATTCCGTCCAGGGCCATCAGGATCATTCCTGCTCTTCTCAGCATCCAGATTACATTCCTTTTCCTTTTCCAAGTCCAGGTCATCAAACTCATCATCATTGTCATCATCATCTGGCTTATCATCTCCATTATTCGATGGTCCAGCTCCATAATGTTCCTGAACAAAACCTTCTACTGTGAAATTGGCCAGATACAACTGCTTCTCCAGTTCATATAACCTTTCCCTAGGAATTTTGCTTGGATTCCTACATGCAATTTTGACCCTAACCATCTCATAAAAAGACTTGAACAAACTTGCCCAATCCACCTCAACCATTATACCAAAGCCGGAGGCTATCTGTGCAAACACCTTCCAGGCACACCACTTAGGTGGCACTCCCCTGATCTGAACCCAAACTTCCTGCAATTTTCCATAAGGTTCCAAACTACCAACCCACTCCAATACTTCTACCTTCACACCAGGCTTCCTTAGGTTGAAAGAGGGATAATTGTTTATATCAGCCACTTTTTTATGTGGGGGAAACCTCACCAGGAATCTACCCTCATCTAACTCTCTAATTTGCCATGGCCACTCCTTGCAGAAAATTTCTGAAAGTTCCTTTTCTAATTCCACCAGAGTTATCTCCCCTTCCTTGATATTGACCACACCACAATTCTGCAAATTCAACCAGGGCCGGCCCTGTGTTTTCTGGGGCCCTGGGCAAAATAATGGTTGGAGGCCCCCATTAAATATAAGCATCGATTTTTTATATCAATTACTGAACTAGAGTTTTTTATTAAAAAAGAGCCAAATCAAAAAATGTAATACGGATCACATACAAGGAAAGAAAGGAGCTAAGATGCCGTACAGAAATAAACACTAATCCAATTAGTTGGGGACTAATATTTTTTCTTAGCAATCAGGTGGTGAACACGTACAATGAGTGAAGAAACTAGCGTCAGGCTGAACTTTTACCAGTAATTTGCATGTTTCTTCTTGTAGCGCTAGAATATGTTTACCTAGCCAGGGGCCCTTTGGTATTCCGGGCCCTGGGCGGTTGCCCCGGATCACTACACTACAGGGCCGGCCCTGAATTCAACCACTGAGTAGACTCCACAGCAGGAGTATCAACATGATAGAACCCCAGACCAAGACTAGCACTGCCCATGTATGACGCCATAGGATGAGGAAATTTCCACTGTGGGCAAGTATTCATGTGGTGTCCCGGCACAATGCAGATGAAACATATCTTAGCTTTCTCACAGATTCCCACAAAGTGTCCCGGCTCACTACAGTTGTAACATGTAAGACTCCTGTACCTCTCATCAATCGCAAAAGGGGGGTCAGTCTGTATCACCTGTTCCTGAGACTGAGCACGCCCTGCCGGTGGAGGAGGCTTCTGAACACGCGGCTGGGGCCGCTGCTGCTGGTATTGCTGCCGCCCTCCACCCTGCTGTGCCATCTGCCTCAGTTGTTGCGGCGCTTGACTCTGATGTACTCCAATAAACCTCCACCCAGCACGACAATCACTAAGCCACTGCCTGCCTCTGAGTCTCACTCGAGAGCAGCGACCTCACAACATGGCCATGGTCGCCGCTGGCCTCTGAGTTGCGCGCTAGTGCCTTCTTTCCCCAGCTCCCCTACTCGTTCGACTCGATCCTTCCCTCCAGCCACTAGCTCGATGCACCTGGCCACCCTCATCCAAAAACTGATGTCTAGTATTCTCGCATGGGTGGCACACCAGACAATCTCATCGCTAATCTTCAACACGCCGGGGCAAGATGGCTTGGAGCAAGTAGTGGCGCTCACGGTGTCGCCGCTTACATGGTGGCCCAATACCACCTAGGCTGCCACTCCACCTTGTTCGTGGATTGAAGACTGACATGGCATGTTGGGCCATCTATGTTCTTCGGGTCGACATGGCATGAAAATGGGCCCGACGATATTTTACATACTTGGGCTGGCCTTGCCTTGCCGGGCAACTTGCACTGGGCCTGTGCCTGATCGGCCATGTGCTGGCCGGCCTGGTTGGCACTACTAGAGAGACCCTCAAAAACATTGGTCCATACACATCTTAATGTGGTAGCAATGTTTAGCTGATTAGCATGAACGCACGTGCGGCACGCACGTTTATTGATGACACATATGTACTAAAATAATATCACTTGAGTGGACCATGGTAAACAGAGCAGTCGTGCGAAGCGCTTTTAAAAATACTTTATATTCGCTCTCTCATGTATAGAGAGTTTTAGATATATTCTCAAATGTAGATGCACATCATTTTTGAGATAGTTGGTCTTTATTTATATGGAAAAAAATGTCCAATATATTGTTTATTAGCAATACGGGATAATTGTATATAGCCGTGGTTACAAATGTGGGTATATCATGAGCAGGTGGGTCCGCGTGGGTATGTGTAGAGTCTTAGGTGAAAAAACTTTGTGAGGGGTGGGGGTGGATTTTTTGGGGTGAGAAGTGTTTTCAATTCTCTAGGATCCTTTTAGTATAGATTATATGGGTTTTGGATGGAAATAATGATAACATGTTAATGATAATGAACAATTGATTTATTCCTATTTATGGTTAGCCTGATCTGAATATAATTAATTGTGCATAGATGACTTTTATCCGGCACGCACGTATATCAAAATTCAAATTTTACAAACTTTAACCAATAAATTTTAAATTTCATAATGTAAATTTAGAATGTTTAGATTTATAATCAAAATTATTCTCTAATGATTATAAATCTCCCTCCGTATTGGCAAAGGAAGCCGTTTATGATAAGGTTTGAGTCAAACTTTGAGAATATAAATAATGAATAACTTTCAAGTTGTTGAGTTTGAAATTGTAAAAGTTATATGAATAGATTTATTTTGAAAAATACTTTCATAAAAGTATACATATCACTTTTCGATAAATATAAATATTTTTATTGAAATAAGAAGTTAAAGGTGTGTTTTGAAGACCGTGTCGCTATCCTAAGGGCAAGTACAACGGGTCGGCGAGACCTGTCGCCATGCAAGAGAATTTCGCAGAAAACCCCCGCGCGCGCGTGTCGCCAAGGCCGGATCGTCGCCTCGCTCGTCTACGAGCGGAGCTCGTGCTCCTAGGACTGAGCAACGACCTCGTGCGCGTTGTAGCAGCCGCTGCGGGGAGACGACGGCGGTGGAGATCCCTTGTGCACGCAGGAAGGATTACTTGCCGCCCTCGGTTCGCGCCAAATCGAGTTCCACCGCGCCGGCCATGATCCACTGCGCCGGCCGAACGTCCGCCACGGGGACCGCCGGCCGCGCTGGGCAGTTGCCTCGCTGGCCGCGCGTGGGAGACCCGCCGGCCGCCGCCCCGCCCGCCACCGTGCGCCCCAGCCCCACCTGCCGTGAGGATCTCGCGGGCCGTGCGCGGGAGGCCCGCCGCATGCCGCACGCCGCCGGCCCGCCCTCGGCGGAGATGGAGAGAGAGGGAGAGAGAGAGGAGGAGGAGGGGGGCAAAAGGGACGAACCTGGTGCATCCCACGCGTGCGGCCGGGCGGAGGTCCAACGTGCGCGGCCGACGGCGGAGCCTCCCACGCACGTGGCCGGTCGGAGCTCCCTCCCCCTCCTCGTTGTCTGGCGGAGCCCCGCCATGGGGGCCTCGCCGGCCGCGCGCGGCGCCCCGCCCGCCGCCGCCCCTCGCCGGAGATAGAGAGAGGGGGAGAGAGAGGGAGAGAGAGAGGAGGAGTAGGGGGGAAGAGCATAGGCGGTGGAGAGGATGGTGGGAGGCAGAGGAAGATAAGGTTAGGTGCGTGGGTCCCACTTGTCAGCCACACATTTGTATGTTGTTTGTATTACCTGATGTATACAACAAAAAGAGCTACAAAGATCTGATATATAGTAGGTCATCATTAGTTTTTGTGTCAAATGGTGAATTAATCACCATATAGACAGCCAAACAGACAGTCCATTGACAAGCTGTCTGTTTATGCCAAAAAGACAGCAGCCGTCTGCACTGTTGTACTTGCCCTAGACGGCTTTCTTTAAGAGAGCAATAAATGGTCAAAGTGTAACTTAAAAGATCGTGTCAAGTCAAGTAGTGCCTTAGGGCAATGCCAACCCATGATGTCCACGGGTGATGTCCAAGAAATAAGAGACCAATAAATATGTACTATACACTATCTTGCTCAACGCTCAGTGTCTACAGCATTTCCATAGCCAAGAAACATTAATTACCTTCACACATATACAAGGATAAGCTCATTATACTAAGAACTAGCATTGCCGACAGTTTTCAAGACACACCGCATCATCATCTACTCGATCACAAGAAAAAACATAGAAAAATTAGCTAAAATTATACAACCGGCCGACCGCGTGTAGCCATGACCGCGTGGTGCTCTCTTCTACCAGGTTCCAAAACAATAATCTAGTCCTTCGCAGGCAGCCATGGCCACACACAGATCACCGCTCATCAGCACCACGTCCTGGTACCCTCCACCATGGCCGTTCCAGCTAAAGGCAGCAGCTCCCAGGCTCGCCACGGCAGCCGGCTTGGCCTCCGTCCGGTGAACGGACTGAGCGGCGGGGCCGACGGCGTCGACCGCCTTTTGGGTGCTGCTGGCGTGTCATGACCCAAGAGAGGCCCACGGTGGTGAAGCCCAGTCATCGAGTCACAGCCTCGCTAAAGTCCAAACAATTCTATACAAGGCAGCTGTGTACAATGAGGAAGACATCGAAGAACAGAATTCAGAAAGAGAGAAGAGAAAGCGAAACAGGAGGTCGTCTTCCTCCTCTCACTCTCCCGATATCCTATCCCCTCCTCTTGATTCCTCCTGTGATTGCTCACGCTCTTGGCTTAGATCTCATCTGGTGAGCCTTGGGTGTTACATGGCGGTGGTGATCCCGCCGCTCCTGCTCCTCCGATCGCTCTTCACCTCCGCGGCGTACGGTGACGCGCTGTCCACCCCGTCGTAGTCGAAGAGGTGGTGGTGGTAACCCAACGCCGCGTTGGTGAAGACGCCGGACGCCGCGCCGTCGTCCGCGGTGACCGCGCTTGCCTCGCTCGGCGGATACGCGCACCCGAGCTCGTTCGGCACCGCGTCGTCCTCACCGTTGTTGGGGCTGCCGCCGCCACCACTCATCGGAGTTGGCGCCGCGTTTCCGGCGACGATTGTGAAAGTAGAGCACAACTGGGAGTTGAGATTTTGGAGGTGATTTCCGTCGTCGCAGTCGCGGGGAAAGGCCGGGCGGGGGAAGGAAGGCGCGCGGGGCGGGCGTCGCGGCGGCGACGCACTGGATCGAGGGGAGGAGGAAAATCCGGCGGGGAGAAATGAGTCGACCAGCCCAACGCGGACTCTTTCGGTTTCAAGTGCCTTGGACCTGCCGCCAAAACGGTGTCGTGCATGCGACCCGGTTTTCATAATTTTTCCTCTCTTTCCTTTTTAATTACCATGTCATATCAAATATTTACTGAGTTGTCATCCTAATTAATTTTATGGATATCAGCTGACATGGGGTTGGGGGTGCCCTTATACAAATAGATACATGGGTCATTCAATTATTATTATTAGTGTTTATATATTGTTGGCCGACGGTGTTAGGCTGACGCTATAAACTATTGAAAGCCCGTCCAGCTGCGGATCTTACTTTTCCATTATTGGTGGCAATAGGAATGCTCTTGAAATTAATTATTTTACCTAGAGACTTAGACATTGCAACAATATTCAACAGATAGTGTAAGGTGCTTGGTGGTGACCAAAATATTTGGATTTTCTAAATGTTTGTTGTCAGATCGCATTTAGATGATATTATTATTGTAGTTCAAGGAACCAAAGACACCATTTATTTATGGCGTGATTTCCTTAAATGGCAATTGCATCAACTGGAGCATGAGCAAACTGAAGTTCATGTGTCGTGTCGGTGGTTGAGGTTGGTCAGTTCCGTGTGCTTGAAATGGCCCAGCACTGGGGTGTACGCTCGCACGCCGTCCCGCACTGCAATGTTGCCTTTGCGGTACGATGGGTGATACTTGATATGTGATTGAATGTAAAAAACTCGGCCGGGTGGGGAAAGACCGCCCCACCGGTACTATCTTAAGAAGAAGTCTCGGCTTCCCCGACCGAGAAAATCTCCGAACCCGATCCCGCCCTGACACTAGGATCCGTAACCCCTGGGAATTGCCTGGGCCATACACGGTCCTCAGGCCGACCTAGGCCGGTTCTTAATTAGTGCTTTGGCACACGGGACTGGCGAGGGAATTTTTTAACCACAATCTAAAATTCGCTCTCACGGGGATTCGAACTCAGGACTCGTGGATTGCCGCTCGAGTGTCTTAACCGCTAGGCTAAGCATCCTTTGGCTCTGTGATTCAACGTTGCTTGGGATGACCATCCATGTGGTACTCTCTGATTCGCCCCCTATCACTTTAGCTCGTTTTGTCTTAATTCATACCTGTCTTAATTCATACCTCCTTTTGAAAACCGTCTTCACTGAGATGTTGTCCACAGTTAATACAAAACATTATGATCAAATGGATATATTTTGATTTTTTTTAAAATAAGCATTTTTCATTTAGATGATTGAAACATATATACTATTCGGAACCCCGCGCATTGCCGCGGTGCGACTAACAAATGAAAAACCAACCAGAACTTTTAGTGAACAATGGGAAATTAAACAGATAACAATAGCTTATTTGGTTGCAGTCAAGTAAAAATAAAAACGAACTCACGCAGAGTACTTCGTATGATTCAAGCTTTTTGAGTGAAGCCTCTAGAGCCTTCTCCATGGATAAACATAAACAAAAGGGAATCAACGAGGAATACTACTTTTGATTTTTTTTAACGCATCATTCGAGTTTACTTGTAGGTCTCTTTTTCTTTTGTTGTTCCCAAAAAACAACACGAGTGAATCCAGTAACGGTGGCAAGCATAAACAATTCTTTCTTTCTTTTCTATCTTTTTTCTTCTCCCCCTCTTTTCTTCTTTTTTCTCTCACACTCGCTTCCCCTGCCGCCCCACCCCCTCCTCCCCGCGCGCCGCCTCCTCTCACCCTCCTTACGCGCCGCCTCCTCTCCCCGACGCTCCACGCGCGGACTCCTCTCCCCACCTCCCCACGCGCAACCTTCTTTCCCTGCCGCCCCACCCCCTTCTCCCCGCGCGTTGCCCCATCGCCGCCCCGCCGTTTCTTGCTGCTGCTGCGCGGGCAGCCAGCGCACGGCTCCGCGTGGATGGGCGGCGGCCGGCGCGGCCGCTGTGGAGGTGGCCCATGGCCGGCGGCGAGGAGCAGGAGCTTGAACTCGGCGACCCAAGCGAGGAAGAAGGTGGAGATGACGCGCGGGTGGAGTGCGCGGAAGGCGAGCGGCGGGAGGGAGAGGAAGGCGAGCACCGGGAGGAGCACGGCAAGCCGTGGCAGGACGAGGCGGATCCGGAGGTGGTGACGACCGATCCGGTGGTGGCGTCGCCGGATCCGGTGGTGGAGCGGCGGATCCGGTGGCGGGGCGGCGAAATCGGAGATGCGTCGTCGGCGGGTCAAGGTAGGCGGCGGCCGGGCAGGGCGACGGCCAAGGCTGGACGACGGCCGGGTGGGGCGACGGCCAAGGCTGGACGGCGGCCAGACGGGGTGACAGCCAAGGTGGGACGGCGTCCGGCCGGAGCGACTAGGGGTGGGCATAAAACCCGATACCCGAAGCCCGAACCCGAAAAACCCGAACCTGAACCCGAAAAACCCGAAATCTATAAAACCCGAACTTAGATCGGGTTTGAAATCCCATAACCCGAATTAAATTAGGGTAATTCGGGTTTGAGCCCACGGTACCCGAATAACCCGAACTACCCGAAATATGTTAGAAATTCTATATATTACAACACATAAGACAATTGAAAGGGTCGTATAGTATATATTTCGTTTCCTCTTATGTCAAAACACTATTGCTCTATGTTAGTATGATCTTTTTACGGTTAATAGATACATCATTGTGTCATTTTTAGGCTTAAATGATGTTAGGTCTCTCAAATGTTACTAAAATTTTGTTTCACTTTGTTGTAATGAGGTAGTTCGGGTTACCCGAACCCGAACCCAAAATTATCAAAAACCCGAAAAACCCGACCTGAACTTCTGTGAACAAATTTCGGATTTCAATTTTCAAAACTCGAATTTTTCAAAACCCGAAAAACCCGACCCGAACTTTTCGGGTAACCCGAATGCCCACCCATAGGAGCGACGGCCAAGGCATGTGCGGCGACTGCCCGTACCTCCCCTCTGCCCCTCCCACCGTCGCTGGCGCGGCAGCCATGGCGGCGCCGGCGGCGAGCGGTGGAGGCTTCTCGAAGCAACGTGGGAGCGTGTGCATTGAGCGGTTGAGGCTACTCGAAGTAGCACACGTGGGAGCGAGCAGGCCGTTTGCTCCAGATCAAACGGTGGACACGGCACAGCTACAGTGTAACAGTGAAACGTGAGAGAGTCAACAGTGAAAATGAACAGTGTAACAGTGCCATGGCGTCCGTACATCTACAATTTTATTAGGTTTATAGGATATCTCTATTTTGTCCTCGTAATAGTTTCTAATTCACTACCGGAATCCGTAGATTTGCCGTGTGCTCCGGCACACACGGCAAAGGCTATAATACACACGGCAAAGGCTATAATACACACGGCTTTGCCGTGGGCTATTTGTCGGGCACACGGCGAAGCTTTAGCCGTGTGCGGCGACGGCACTCGGCAAACTGTTTTTGAAAAAAAATATCAGCCCGGCCGACGGGCCGACCGCCCGCCGCCGTGCCGGACGCGCCGCCCCCGCCCGCGCCGAGCCATGCCGCTATAGCCGAACCGCGCCGCCGCGACGCGCCGGTCTGAGGCGCCGCGCCCGCACCACGTTGCCGGGCCGAGCCGCGTCGGGCCGAGGCGCCGCGCCGCTCCGCCGCCGGCCGCCCCCACCCGCGCCACCGCGCCGCGCCGAGCCGCGTCGGGCCGAGGCGCCGCGCCGCCGCGCCGGGCCGAGATGCGTCGGGCCGAGGCGCCGCGCCGCTCCGCCTCCGGCTGCCCCCGCCCGCGCCGCCCCACCGCGCCGGGCCGAGGCGCCAAGCTGCCCGCTGCCCGTTGCCCGCGCCGCCGCGCCGGGCTGAGGCGCCGGGCCGCCCGCCGCCGCGCCGACCGCCCCCGCTCAGGAGAGAGAGAGATAGGAGAGAAAGAGATAGGGTGGAGAGAGAGAGGGGAGGTATTTTATTTGGAAGGGGAGGTGGATCCGGGGGAGGGGGGTTGGACCAATAGGAAGGCTCCATTTTGAGGGGTTGGATCGCTGACGTGGCGAGCTGACGTGGCGAGTGTGTTTTCTCTATGTATTTGTAACGAAATTTTGGACGAATAAACAACTTCAAATGAAAAAGTTGTAAACTACGAACTTTTACATCTTTTTGAGACCAACAACTTTGATATAGAACATATTTACATCCAAGGTCATTTGAAAATTTTAAAATTTTAAGATTTCAAATTAGATGCATTATAAGAATATTTTAAAGTATTAAAAAATCTGAAATTAAAATATTGTCAACTACAAAGTTTTATATTTCATTGATATGTACAACTTTGATATATAACTTATTAACATTCGAGATCATTTGAAAGTTTTAAATTTTCAAATTTCAAATTAGATGACTTATAATAATATTTTAAATTTTTAAAGAATCTGAAATACAAAAGTTGTCAACTACAAAGTTTCATAACTTTTAAAGATATACAACTTTCATTTAGAGTGTTTCTTCATTCGAGGTCATTTAAAAATTCCGAATTTGAAATCTCATATCTCTAGTAGAGTGTCTACTATTATTAGAGAGAAACTACTAGTGACATGCAAGATTTATGAACAAACTCACTTTAACATTGTCAAATGAAAAACTGCCCTCAATAAAAATTGTTCATCCTGATGAGTTATACAACTTTATAGTTCAAAATATTTTCATTTAAATTCGTTTAGGGGTTCAAAATGTGCTTTGAAACACCTATTTACCGTGTGCCAAGAAAAAAGCACACGACAAAATATGGCTTTGCCGTGTGCCTCAACAAAGACACACGACAAACTCATGACTTTGCCGTGTGTCAAGAAAAAAACACACGGCAAAGTATGAATTTGCCGTGTGCCAAAAAAACACACGGCAAAGTAAAAATTTGCCGTGTGTTTTTGTTTCGCAGTGTATTTTTTTTGGAAAACACACGGCAAACTCTATCTTTGCCGTGTGCCTGAGGGAATGCACACGGCAAACCCCTAGGCACACGGCAAATAGGCATTTTCTGGTAGTGATTTGTTTGTGGAATAATTTAAAATAAAACCAAACAACTTCATTCTGTACCCATAACCAACGGATATAGTACGTGTCTCACTCTCCCATTGACGGCTCATGTTGGTCAAATGAATATGCTTGACATTGTGATACAGTAGTGTCTGACATTGACCGCTCATGACGGTCAATGGTAGTATGGTACAGCATGAGCAAAGGATAAATCCATGATTGGCTAACCATCTACCAAAAAGAAATTATCTATCTGACCGAATTCTTTGAACGACCAAGACACATACAGCATTCGTCCTCATTCTCAAGTGTGCGATGATTGCAATATCTGTCCTGTTAATTATGTCACGTGCTAGGGCTGATGTAAGCATCACCTGGTATACCCGCTGCACCGATTTTTATTGCCATCTATTCTATCTTTGGTCCATTACACGGAGATGCAAGCGGCCTCACGCGCGCTCTCAGCGGCCACGCCATCACCTTCACGAACAAAGCATTGATCGCCGTGAGATCAACGCGGCCACCGCCATCATCCGCCGGCGGCGCCCATTCGAACTCCCGTACCAGCGCGGCCACGAAGAACCCAACGTGATCCGTGGCCATGCCTGCACCCGGGCAATGCCTCCTCCCTGCTCCGAACGGCATCATCCTGATCTCCTTCGTCCCCGGGACGTGGCCCACGTCCTCTCCTTCGCCGCCGGCGAGGAACCGCTCCGGCCTGAACTCCTCGGGGTCCGTCCATGCCTTCCCGTCCCTACTGATCTCCTCCGCCATGAAAATGAAGCGCACCGGCGAGCCATCCGCCGGCGGTGTTACTGTTTTCCCACCGACCGCCGCGACCTCGGCTCCGGCGACGTCGCGCAGGACGAATGGCACCGGCGGGTGCAGCCGGAGGCTCTCGAGAATGACGGCGCGCAGGTATGGAACATCCCGGAGGAGCTCGTTGGAGACCTGGCCTTTCCGGTGATCGCCGGCGGTGAGCTCGAGACGCAGCTTCTTCTGCACCTCCGGCTGCGAGACGAGGCGAGCGAGCGTCCACTCCACGCACGCCACGACCGTCTCGGTGCCGGCGCTCAGGAACTCCCACACGAGCCTCACTCCCTTAGCGCGCGCCGCCAAGCTTGCCGCCGCCGGCCGGACCCTCGTCGGGGACGCGGAGGTCGAGGAGCGAGTCGAGGTACGAGGGAACGCCGCCGCCGCCGGGGTTGTTAGCAAGTAAGCCACGCCATGGTGTGCCTGGCGTGCGTCGCGTGTGTGGTGCGCGGGTCGTGTCTGTGTCGTGTTCGTCGTGTGCGTGCAGGCGTTCATGGCAGCTAAGCTAGCTTGTTAGTGTGTTGAGTAGCAGGTCCACGAGTTCGTGCTCGTGTAGTTGTGTGTGTCGCGTGCATCGCGCGTGTGTGCGTGCGTTCACGTTGGGTTAGTTAGCCAAGGTTGCATGTGTGCGTGTGTTAGTTAGCTTTGCATCGAGCCAGGCAGCGTGTGCGTTGCGTGCTGTTGAGTTTGTTAGTGCAGAGGTGGCCGTGGGAGCTGCTGGCCGTAGAAGCGGAGGAGTGCGTGGCTCTGGATCAGGTTGGAGACCGAGTCTCACGGAGGAGTTCGTGGCTTGGAGCGTGGGACGTCCGGGTCGCCAGGAGAGCGCGTTCGTACGCGTGAAGCTCGCCGTGGTGCATCGTGTGGGCGCTGCGACGCCGCTGGGCTATATATGGCCATGTATACCTTATGTTTGGGGTTGAGCCGAGTCCTTGAGATGGAATAGAAGCCAACATACAGGCCGTTTGTGCGGCCGGGGCGTTCGGCACCATATCGAGTGTTTTTCCTATTCATCTTCTACCTTATGTTCGAGCATGAGAGAATAGAGTTTAAGGGCCGGTTCCAACAATTGGTATTAAGAGCGAGGTCAAAACGGGCAACAATTGGTATCAAGAGCGTTGTCCTACCATGACCTAACTAGGCTCAAAAGATTTGTCTCGTCGTGTACATCAAAACCATGCAACTAGTTTTTTATTTACCCACATTTAATGCTCCATGTATGAGGAGAGAGATTTGATGTGATAGGTGAATAGTGAAGTTTGAAGAGAGAATTTTAAGAAGTTTTGGAAACTAAACACACCCCGTTTCGTCGCGTTTGTCGGTGGTTGGGGCTGGTAGTGAGGCTCTGTGCTAGAGACGGCGATATGACACCTATATTCCACTCGTCACTGGCACGCGCGCGCATGGCTGTACTATTGCTCAACGTGTTGCTAGTAAGATAACACAAAAGGCTCCATCCTCCTCTTAAAGCGACCATGACATGGAGCTTTCTAACATCCTTCTAGTACTTTATGCCCTCCACGCGGCCTTTTGGGACATATACGGAGTAATAGACTATTTTAGGGTGTTTTCGCTTGGGCTGTCTAGCTGTGGAAAAATCTGCTGGCTATGAGCTGTGGGGAGAAACTGCCGTGGAAAAGATGAAATCCGTTTGGTTGAAATAACTGTGAAACTATATATTTGTTAAGAAATGTCTGTAATGCCCTACAGACTTTAGAGACTATTAATATGCAAATTGACCGTAAAACATTGTTATATTAATCTATTCACATGTAAACAACTATTTTATAAAATAAAACATAATTTATTCAAGTTTTTGACATTTGCATAGAGGAGGAGCATTATGCACACTAATTGCATGTTATATCCTAATTCTAAAATGAGTAAAAACATGTCCTTTTTCATCTTTTCCTCCTAGAATCAGTCTCATCCTCCTAGAGTCCTCCCGTACACATGATCCCACAGCATTGCTCAAACCATTCCTGCACAAGGAGGAAGATTCCAGTAAACTGTCTGTTTATCGGAAAAATCACCGAGGGGCACAACAAGCAAGTACTTGCTCGGTCCATGAAAGAATGCAATTTTATAGTTAAAAAATTGTCCATAAAAGAATGCAATTCTAGACTACATCAACTAACATAGAAGCCTTCTCTTTCTATTCCTTTACCCTTGTTGGTTGTATATGTTTCTGGTACCTTGTAGACTTGTAGTTATATATGGTGTCTTGGATAGACTTGTAAATAGTTTAACCGACAATTTGCATCCCTCCTTTGTTGGTTGTAGAAGTTTTTAGTACCTTGTAGACTTGTAGTGATATAGTCTTGGATAGACTTATAAATAGTTTGTACCGACAATTTGTATGTGTTACAATGGTTTGAAGTAAGTTAGTAGGGGTATATGTCATTTAACCTATTTATTGGTTTGTGTGCAAAATGGTAGAGTTGCATGTTTTTATGGATGGAGTAAATGTCTGACAATCGCCCTTGGGAAAAGATGCAGGTTAGAGATTTACTTGAGCTGTAGATCCAGCCTGCACAGATTCAAACCAGGTGGCCTGGCAAGCAGGGGTGCAGATTGACGGGCCGCTAGCAACTATTCGCTCAACAAGGGTTGGATCATTATCCCCTACAGGAACTGGCCGGAGGGACAGGAGCATCCTTCCTCGTAGAGTGGTCCTTGATCTGAGCCTTCCAAGAAGTGAAATTATTGCCCCCAACCTTCTCTGCGCCATTGGGTGTGCTTAGTTCCAAAAAGAGAAAGGGAAATTTTGGGAAAAATGTCGCATCGTACACTGTAGCGTACTGTAGCACTTTTCGTTTGTTTGTGGTAAACATTGTCCTACCATGACCTAACTAGGTTTAAAAGATTCGTCTCGTCGTGTACATCAAAATCATGTACTTAGTTTTTTTATTTACCCACGTTTAGTATTTCATGCATGAAAAGAGAGATTTGATGTGATAGGTGAATAGTGAAGTTTGGAGAGAGAATTTTTGGCTTTTGGGTGGAACTAAACAGGGTCAATATTGACATAGCTTATGACGTTGGACGGGTCGTATTTGAACATAATCAAAATAAATAAATGAATGACAATAATAAAATGAATTTAATCTTCGTTGGCTTGATTAAAAATATAATTAAATTATTTTGTATCATCATTGGGCAGAAGTAAAATAAATAACATTAATAAAGCAGCGGAAAATAATTTTGCATCACCGTTGGGCAGAACCAACCGGCCTCCTCCTTTGAGTTGTGCCGCAACCACTGGCCAGCCAAGGGGCGCGCCTCCGCGCCGGCGATCCCGCGTGGGCGAGGAGGCGCTAAGGCCCTTCGGCCTCGCCCTTCGGCGGGATAGCTGGCAAGGCCGAAGGGACTTAGCGCCTCCTCGCCACTAGCCGGCCTAGTTATCGAGCTAAGGCCTCCTCACGCCTCCAGGCGGTAGACGCACCCACGCGAGCTTTTAGGGACCGACTGGCCACCGTGCTACTCTTCACTCAACGGCTCTCTGTTGGCACTTCTTACGATCCAATATCAGAATTAATAATCCCGGTACTGGGGTAAGGAGTGTTTCAGTGGTTTTCCTTATGGCTTAGTAAAATATAGAAATATTCTGCAAGCGCACAAAATCACCGCTGTAGCACTTCACCTGGGAGTATCCCGAGGTATCGTAATTTATATTTCCGTAGGGAAGCTTTGGCAATATTACAAGTGAACAAATATTCGAGACTATCAGAGAAGGGTACACGACTAGACAAGACAGGAGATAACGGTATTGGATAGGAGTGGATATACCGGACACACAGCTCAAGGGATACTCAGGTAAGGGAGAGAAGAGATAGCTAGCTGGGAGGACAACGAGAAGAGATAGAGGACTCCTGGATACTTTCTCTACCTATGTCACTCTAGCTTAGAGATACAGTGGCTACAGAGCCAGCACTAGGAGATCTGGGATAACTCTATTGTCTTAGCTTCGGGACAAGGGAACCGGTGAACACACAGAAAGGGATGAGAAGGGGTGCCACTATTTCCCAACTGGGGGATCCTACGGACCGGAACTAACGTGATGGGTAACGAAGACCGAAAGGGCTGTCACCACCTCCCGGCTACCACCTCCGTTGCGACGAGAATAAACTAAGGCCACTGACTAGTCTAGGAACCGCTCCTACACTAGGCAACGACTACTTACTCTGCTAGCAAGAGCAAGCAACCTTGTCAATACTCTTGGTGACAATTCACCTCCAGTATCAAGCAAGATCGAAGAACCAGCCAAGACAAAGACTTAAACAAGACTACAAGCACTAGAACTATAACTGACTATAGTCTAAACAAGATATAGTTGCAACTAGGATAAAGTAGAAGCAAGATATAAATGACAAAGGCAATAAGATAAATATAACTATATTGATAACTGAAAGTCTTACAAAAGGAAAAGTAAAACATACAAGAGCTAATACCAGAGCTTCTGAAGACGACTCCGGAACCTCCGAGGCAAAGCTCGACTCAACTCTAACTCCCAACTAAACTATCCTAACTCTACTAGAACAAGTGGAATGAAAGATCTCCTTGGCTTGGTGTGTGTTTACAAGTGAGGTAAGGGGTCCTATTTATAGTTGCATAGGACGGTTGGGGCTGGAGTAACCGCCAAGGGACCAGGGGGGTACCCCCTGGGACTTCGGGGGCCAGGGTCGGTTCGGCCGAACCAGGGGGTTCGGCTGAACCCCTGGATGCGCCGCCTTTGCTCTAGGTGGCCAGGATGAGCCCCTGGAGGCGGTTTGGGCAGGAGGGTCGGTTCGGCCGAACCGACCTGTTTGGCCGAACGGGCCTGGCCCATGGCCGGCCCTCCCCTGCACCGCCTCTGCGTCCTGGCTGTCCTGGGCCGCCTTTCCGTGATGGGGTTCGTGTTGTGTGGGCCCAAGTTGACGTGGCGGTGCTCCGGGATGAGTTGGGTTCGTCCACATGTCATATACTTGTTGTCGCTTGGTCATCGTTGATGTGGACGACCTCCGGTGGCTTGTACGGCTAAGGGGGGTAACCGGCCGATTCGGTCATTTTCGGCCCCAATAGCACGTATTTGTTGTAGTTGTACCTGTATAAGTGTCACTCACCAAAACTCGTGGAACTTTATTAGAAATAAAACCTAAGTACATGGAATGTTGCATATAACCTCATTTATTCCCGAGTATTGGTGGTCGGATTTGGGTTTTAACGACCGCCAACAAGCTCCCCCAAGCTTAGCTCTTTGCTCGTCCTCGAGCAAAGATATAAACTTAGGCTCGGTGGATCAGGAGTTGCTACAATGTCATTTCTTTTGTAGGTAACTTTATAAACAACTAGTGTTCAACAATTCTTGAATCATAGGCAAAGTTTCAAATCACCTTTTTACCTATGGGGCTTATAGCAATCTCCTTATCTTGGGCGGTTGAAAGGATGAACAGATTAAATTCAGTTTTATTCCACTCTACTTTTTTCAGGATCTCATCTCGGAGTTTTTCGCAAGTTTTGAAAACTTCAAATTGTTCCTCAATTGGCACACTCAATCTCTCAAGTGTATTTGAATCCTCACCAAAGGCTTGTGCCTTCTTTTTCATCCTAATATCTAACACGGCTTTTTGTGTGGCTCAGGGACAAAGGATGAAGGCATGCATGCATCTTATATTTTGCTACATCAAAGACCGGATCTCAGAGGAGACAAATCATACCTTAAGATCGAGAGGTGCAAGTGTGTGGATATGGATGGAGTGGAATATGGTGGAATGGTGGAATGGAATATGGTGGAATGGAATATAGTGGAACTCCTTGGATGAACTTCCCTCTCCTTGATTTATTTTCGAGAACATGGGCTATCTTTTATTCATATTTTTGCCATGCCACTTGACATGCTTTTTTTTTGCCATGCTCTTTGGCATGCTTTTCTTTTTGCATAGCCCATGTCTCTATCAAGAATATTTGGAGAGGAAAATCATAGAACATGGAGCATTTATTTTTGTGGATGGGTGATGGAAAATATTTGCTAACTCCCAGTGTAGGAATTGCAAGTGAGAGGCGGTGTGTGTACGTGTATCTCGATCTTTAAGAATATGAAAGCTTCACTCAAAGGTCACAACAATTTGACAAAGCTCACTAAGATAACAAGCAGCATATGAATAGATGTTTTCAACTAGGCTTATCATATGGCTCTGGTAGGTATTTTGACCAATGAGGAACTTGTTTCATTTTGAAAGCATAGATCTCCGAGATTTTCCCCGTACTAAGAGCAGAAGAGAACTTAACCAAATTATCACTATATCAATCCCCACAACAACTTAAACTTGGAATAAAGCATGTGCTCCCACAAGGTTTTCAGGATCATTTTTACTCATGCCGAATAACTCAAGCACAATCTAGCAACTAGTTGAAACCAAAGTACTTGCAAAATTAATGACAGAGCAACTATTCATCATTTCCAAGGTGAGAGGCATATGATTCATTCCATGCATAGTTGGAAGTTATTTTATTCAAGGGAAATATTGTTTAAGGGAAATATTTTTGGTATTTTCATTTTTTTAAATGCAAACTAACATGAAGGGAAATGAAAGGGAAATTAAATGATCAAAGTGCTGGATAAATCGGGACATACCTAGTGGGGGTCCTCCCCCAAGCTTGGACTTTCACTGGTAGGGGTTGAGCCTTGAAAGGTACTGACTCAGCTGTTCCGCTTGCTCATGGACGTCATGCTGGATGGACGCTACCATCCCGCTATTCTCTTGATGGTACTGAGAATGGCAGGCTAGCGTGTCTTGAATCTCTCGGGTACGGTCGTCGATGAGCTCGACTCGGTCGGAGATGTAGGACAGCTCCCGGCCATATTCGAAGCGTGCGGACTGTGAGTATCCGGGGTAGTATGGCTGGGAGGCACTGTCGTATCCCCCTCCATACCGGCTCCCGGACCACTCAGAGTCCGTGTCCTGGCCATAGTGCCAGCGTCCTGAGGCGTAGTAGTTCGGTTCCTGGTGTTGCCCGGAGCCTCCTGCTCCGGACGTCCCAGCACTTCTTCGTTGATGTGCCAGAAATTCTCCCAGCCAATGGCTTGGAAGATTTCCGTGAACTCTACGTCCATCCCCGTGTCCCTGAGCAAGTCTTGCTCAAACACACGGGTGTGCTCGAACTCCTTCAGCCGAAGCTCGTTGCAGGTGTTCTGCTCCCGTTCTGTCCTGAGGTTGATGTCACTCTCGCTCAGGAGCTGCCTGGCCGGGGGCGTGGCATGGCCCCATCCTAAGCCGACTGCTTCGTGCTCGTCCGTGTCCATCCGGCTCGAGCCTCGGGACGGAGCTGGGGAACTCCCAGCATCGTGCGATCGTCGGCCTAGCCGGGCGGAACGACGGAGCGATGTGAAGAACTTCGACATGATTCCTGCAAAAGGTTAGTGCAACAACAACTACCCGAAGGACTGAATATATATGGTTAGCACAAGAAAATCAAGTCAGTCGTTCGAGATAGTTAGTCGTTCTTGCGGGGATGAAAACCACCACAAAAGGTTAATCGTTCTTGTGGGTGTCGGTGACCACCACAAACACGTCCAGAATTTCAGCACAAAGATCACAACAAAAGTAAAATATTTTTGGGATTTTCTAGTGATGCAAGTGAACCAAAACTTGAGTAAGGACTTTGGGAAGAACTTGAGCAAGCACTTGAGGAAAGAAATGAGAGAGAGAGAGAGCTCCTAGCAGAATTTTCAGAATGAGAGAGTGAGTGAATGGTGCAAGGAAGCAAGGAAGCTTGGCCAGCAATTTATAGGCCGAGGGGAGGCAGTCCCCTGGTTCGCCCGAACCAGGCCGGGTGGCCAGGGCACTCCCATGTGAGTGCTGCCCCTCCTTTGCTTTGATTCCACGCCAAAATGTGTGGCCACCAAATTTTTAGGTCATGTGAGTGGAGTTTAGTGGTAGGTGAGATGGAAATGTGACATGACCAAAGTGGATTTTAGTGGAATCACCCCCATGCTGCCATGTTTGTGATAATTGGTGAGTGTGCAGCCATTTTTAGTGGGGTAGACATATTTGTTGCTGGTTGGTGGTGATGGTAAATAATTGGAGATGTTCTAGAAGGGGTGAAAATGAAGAAAGTTACAAATTACACCCTCTCCAATTAAATTTCAGCATGTGTCCAATTATTTCTAACCAAACTTGCAAAAAATTTTCTACTCTCTCTCAAATTAATTACTCAAGTGGTTCATTTATTTTGGAAAGGGAAACATGCAAATGCAATTGAAAATTTAAAAATTGGAAGGGAAATATGGGATACATATCGGTTTTCCTCGCGGCGAGAGCTCATCTTTTAAGTCCGCGAGCGGGACTTCTCCTGTCTTCAGTTGCTTTTGTCATCGTTTGGTCCCGGAGTGGACGACTCGGACGATGCGACCTTCTTCCGCCACATCTTCTTGTTCTTCTTCTTCGGTGTCGGTGGCGGTGGGATCGGTGTCTCTGAAGATTGTGGTTCGGATGCAACCACGTTGACCTGCTCTGGGTTATTGGAATTACGAATTGAATTAGTGCATACCTGAGAGCATTTCTCCACCCTGGGCTTGAACGCGAACTTTTCTTCCTTGCCGTTGATGTTCAGGCTGATTTATCCGGCTCCCACGTCGATGTTTGCATTGGCGGTGCTCAGGAACGGCCTCCCGAGGATGAGAGGTGTTTTCGTGTCGACCTCCATATCAAGCACCACAAAGTCCACGGGTACGAAGAATTCCCGGATTTTCACCGGAATATCTTCGGCTATTCCCGCGGGGTAGCGAATCGATTGATCCGCTAGCTGCAAATACATGGTTGTAGGGGACAAAGAAGAATAGTTGAGTTTGTTGAACACTACCTTGGGCATGACACTGACGCTTGCTCCAAGATCGCACAGGGCATGGTTGAAGTGCTGCTCCCCGATTGAGCATGCGATGGTAGGGCATCCTAGATCCTTCTTCTTTTCTGGGAGATTGTTCAAGATAGCCGCACTACATGCTTCGGTTAGTTTAATTACCTCGGTGGTTGGCAATGCCCTTTTGTTGTTGAGGATGTCCTTCAGATACTTGGCATATGTGGGAACCTGCATAGCTTCAAGCAATGGGATATTGACATATAACTTTCGAATTACCTCAACAAATTTGCTGAATTGTTCGTCCACCGTTGGCTTATGGCATCTTCTGGGGAATGGCAGCATATTTGGTTCGTAAAACTCGTGAGGGGCCGTCTTTGCTTCCTTCTGCGGACTTGTCTTCTGTGGTTCTACTGCGGCCTCCTCTTCTTTGCTATCACTTTTTGTAGTGGCTGCCTTTTTACTTGCACTGTCAGGATATGGCGGGTCCCGAGTGGTCTTACCCCCTCTCGTGGTGACCGCTTTAACCTTTTCACGGGGGCAATTGTCTGGTTGCCCAGAGAATTTCCCCGCTACGGGTGAGGGCAAAGAAGCAGCTAACTGAGCAATTTGAGTTTCTATCATTTTATTAAAGCTCAGTTGACTTTTCATGGCAGAAGAAAATGATTCCATCCTAGAGTCTATGTTTTCCAGTGTTTTATCATTAGCAGCAAGCTTTTTATTGATGTTTTCAGTTATTTTCATCTGGCCAAACACAAGATCTCTAAGAGATGGCTGATTATTAAAATTGCTGGAATTGAAATTGTTACCTTGTTGAGGCCTCTCAAAAGGGAGGTTTGGGTGCGGATTCCAGCCTTGGTTGCCGTAGTTGTTCGGTCGGTACCCGTTGTTGTTGGAGTTGTTGACGTAGTGGGCATCTTCTCGCATTTCGGGGCAGTCATTCCCCGAATGGCCAGTGTTGCCACAAACTTCGCAGGTCATGCGAGCGTCCATGGCTTGCACCGTTTCTTGAGAAGGGGCCTCCAGTTTCTTCATCAGGAGGTCCATCTTGGCATCGAGCATGTCCAGAGCTTCAACTTGGTGAACTCCTCGGGTCTTTGGTTGAGTCCGGTCATCGGACTAACCTTGGTTCTCGACCATTTTCTCTATGAGGGCCTTCGCACGACTCTCCTCAAGAGAGAAAAACGAGCCTCCAGCAGCAGCATCCAGGTATTCACGGGCAGAATTTCAAAGCCCGTGATAGAAAGTTTGGATTATGAACCAACTCTGCATACCATGGTGAGGACAAGCAGAAATATAGTCCTGGAGGCGATCCCATGCCTCCGGGACTGTTTCATCTTTTAGCTGCTGGAAACTAGCTATTTTGTTCCGGAGGGCGTTGGTTTTCCCGACTGGAAAGAATTTTAGCAAGAAAGCGCTAGTGCATTTATCCCAAGTATCTATTGCTTCGCGGTTAGCATAAAACTATTGTTTCGCCTTGCCTAGTAATGAGAATGGAAATAAACGAAGGCGAATGGCATCGATACTTACTCCGCGGATGGTGAAGGTGTTGCAAATTTCCAGAAAATGCTGGAGATGAGCATTGGCATCTTCGTGTGGCTTGCCGCAGAATGGGCTAGCCTGTACCATGTTGATGAGGGCTGGCTTGAGCTCGAAACTACCATCTCCGACCGGCGGAGCTGGTCCGGTACGCACGTTCTCGCTTGATGGAGAGGAGAACTCGCGGATCATCTTGCCGGCCATCCTCGATGAAGCTGGAGTCACAACGGGAAGGACTGGGTTCGTCAGAAGGAGTTGCTTCTGAGGAGGTACAACACGGGGTCGTACTTTCCTCACAAGTGACTCAGGATTTTCTTGGAAGTTTGACGGTAGTTGGAAACCAGTCATGCACTGCTCTGTTCCACAAAGACCAATGAACAGAGCAAGGATAAACCCGCTTGAGTAGCAGTACTCAACTAAGATAGCTCAAGATAAAAATTCAAAAGTAATATAGCCAAATGCTTCCCCGGCAACGGCGCCAGAAATGCTTGTTGGCACTTCTTACGATCCAATATCAGAATTAATAATCCTGGTACTGGGGTAAGGAGTGTTTCAGTGGTTTTCCTTATGGCTTAGTAAAATATAGAAATATTCTGCAAGCGCACAGAATCACCGCTGTAGCACTTCACCTAGGAGTATCCCGAGGTATCGTAATTTATATTTCCGTAGGGAAGCTTTGGCAATATTACTAGTGAACAAATATTCGAGACTATCAGAGAATGGTACACGACTAGACAAGACAGGGGATAACGGTATTGGATAGGAGTGGATATACCGGACACACAGCTCAAGGGATACTCAGGTAAGGGAGAGAAGAGATAGCTAGCTGGGAGGACAACAAGAAGAGATAGAGGACTCCTGGATACTTTATCTACCTATGTCACTCTAGCTTAGAGATATAGTGGCTACAGAGCCAGCACTAGGAGATCTGGGATAACTCTATTGTCTTAGCTTCGGGACAAGAGAACCGGTGAACACACAGAAAGGGATGAGAAGGGGTGCCACTATTTCCCAACTGGGGGATCCTACGGACCGGAACTAACGTGATGGGCTACGAAGACCGAAAGGGCTGTCACCACCTCCCGGCTACCACCTCCGTTGCGACGGGAATAAACTAAGGCCACTGACTAGTCTAGGAACCACTCCTACACTAGGCAACGACTACTTACTCTGCTAGCAAGAGCAAGCAACCTTGTCAATACTCTTGGTGACAATTCACCTCCAGTATCAAGCAAGATCGAAGAACCAGCCAAGACAAAGACTTAAACAAGACTACAAGCACTAGAACTATAACTCACTATAGTCTAAACAAGATATAGTTGCAACTAGGATAAAGTAGAAGCAAGATATAAATGACAAAGGCAATAAGATAAAGATAACTATATTGATAACTGAAAGACTTACAAAAGGAAAAGTAAAAGATACAAGAGCTAATACCAGAGCTTCTGAAGATGACTCCGGAACCTCCGAGGCAAAGCTCGACTCAACTCTAACTCCCAACTAAACTATCCTAACTCTACTAGAACAAGTGGAATGAAAGAGCTCCTTGGCTTGGTGTGTGTTTACAAGTGAGGTAAGGGGTCCTATTTATAGTTGCATAGGACGGTTGGGGCTGGAGTAACCACCAAGGGACCAGGGGGGGTACCCCCTGGGACTTCGGGCGCCAGGGTCGGTTCGGCCGAACCAGGGGGTTCGGCCGAACCCTTGGATGCGCCGCCT
The DNA here is from genome assembly GCA_033239725.1 of Echinochloa phyllopogon. Taxonomy (NCBI): domain Eukaryota; kingdom Viridiplantae; phylum Streptophyta; class Magnoliopsida; order Poales; family Poaceae; genus Echinochloa; species Echinochloa phyllopogon. The sequence goes on along the minus strand of BTCW01000008.1, from coordinate 30,366,969 downwards.
TTGCTCTGGGTGGCCAGGATGAGCCCCTGGAGGCGGTTTGGGAAGGGGGGTCGGTTCGGCCGAACCGACCTGTTCAGCCGAACCGACCTGTTCGGCCGAACGGGCCTGGCCCGTGGCCGGCCCTCCCCTGCACCGCCTCTGCGTCCTGGCTGTCCTGGGCCGCCTTTCCTTGATGGGGTTTGTGTTGTGTGGGCCCAAGTTGATGTGGCGGTGCTCCAGGATGAGTTGGCTTCGTCCACATGTCATATACTTGTTGTCGCTTGGTCATCGTTGATGTGGACGGCCTCCGGTGGCTTGTACGGCTAAGGGGGGTAACCGACCGAACGGAGTCGTTCGGCCGATTCGGTCATTTTCGGCCCCAATAGCACGTATTTGTTGTAGTTGTACCAGCACAAGTGTCACTCACCAAAACTCGTGGAACTTTATTAGAAATAAAACCTAAGTACATGGAATGTTGCATATAACCTCATTTATTCCCGAGTATTGGTGGTCGGATTTGGGTTGTAACGACCGCCAACACTCTCCTTTGCCTGTCTACGCCGCCCCGCCTTAGGGAGGGCTCGCAGCCTCGCGCCTTGGGCCCGCGCCGACTTACGTTGAGCATGCGCCATCGCACTATGGTTTGCCGGCCCCCACACCGTCCGCCGAGCCCTTGTGGTCCCTCTCGCTGGCGGTGCAGGCGCTAGTTCGCGTGTGCGGCCGTCGAGGGGCTCCGTTGGGAGGTTTTGATGATAGAGGAGTTTTTTTTGGGGCATCTTTGCTGAGTATATTTAGGGTTGGGTTTGATTTTTTTTGTTTACGATGGGGTTTATTAATGGTGTTTCCGGTGGAATTTCTCTGAACTTAAGAGTTTCTCCTGCAAAACTTGCAATCAAACCGAAAACTTAACTGGATCAAAATATTTCTTATCAAACTTAATTTAAAACTTTAGGGGTGGCACCGGCGCCTTGGGTGTTTGAGTCGGTCCCCTTTCTTAACCCTACTAAACCTAGAACGAAACCAAATCTAAGAACTTATGCCCCATGAAAAGAATGCTAAGGCCACTGATACCAAATGTAGGAATCTATATTTCTGAGAACTAAAATAAACAAGATATTTCGCATCTAAAGCATGAGCACAACTTATAAATGAGTAGGAGTACAACCAGCGGTGATTGTAGATCTAGATCCGACCAGCGTTGTTGGTGCAAAGGTTGGTGTAGTCCGAAGATGTACACGGCATCCCTCCGGTCTCCACCTTGTTTGCCCTGGGACGGCAACGTCGAGACGGCGGCGGCCTTCATATGGTTCTAGCGCCTCCAGAGATCGGGCAACATTGTAGGGCTGCGTTCACTCAAAACAAGCCGGGGCAACCTCTTTTAATATGGCGCTGGGTGATCTGCGACCACAACCACATGTTGGTTTAGCCTCTGCTCCAGGCGCGGAGAGGCCGATTCAGCGAGTTTTGGGCTTATCCCATTTTCCTTCAATTTTCCAACAAAAATGTCACGGATATGACAACCCAAGTTAAGTATAGGAGCCAAATCTGCAATTTACGAGTTCAGAGATGAAAATGGTACCCAAATCTAAGTTTAAGGGCTAAACTAAGCGATTTATGAGTTTGGGTACAGTCACGGAGATGACACAGCAAGAACAGTTTCACGACTGCTCATGAACTTTAATTTACGCTTTGCAAAAACATGTTGCATAAAAATTGCGCACTGACAAAACAATAAGTATGTCCAACTAGCAAATACATATAGTTTAAATAGCAGCAAGCCCCCATAGACAATCCATCACGGGCACCTTGAAGACAGATAAAAGATAACAAATGACCAAAGGAAATTCATGCAAAACACCATGACAATGACACCTAGATAAACTGACCAGCTACAGCCCTGGAGAATGCTCAACAGATTGTCAAGCAAGACACATTAAAGCGATTGACAAGGTGACATTAGCTATGAAACTTCTGTTTCAGCTCAGCCAAGATGCTTAAAGAGTGACGTTTTGCATTATCACGCGCTTCCTTAATTCTTCTGCTAGCATCTTCCAGTCTGGCGAACTCTGCATCTTTACGTTCTTTCTCCTTTGCAATCTGCTGCCTCTTGTACCGAAGTTCACAAAGTTTCTTCTCAATTTCAGCAATAGCTTTATGATTTTCATCAAGCAATAAATTGATTCCAGACATGTTAGTCGCCTTCTCCAGCATCTGTGCCTTCAGGTTGTCTTCATCTTCAAGACATATCATGTAATGAGTTTTGATTTGGACCAATTTAGTCAGGTAACTTTGCAAAGGTTGGATATTGAATCCGTTTTCCTCCAGATGGTGAAGAGTACTGCTCATATCTTCAAATGAAGCCATGCTGTCTTCTAGGCTTGATTTTGTTATATTTTCAAATACGATGGAAAATGCTGCCATCAGACCAAAAGCGGTTCCTTCACGAATTGATGGTGTAAGTCCCTGAATTGGACGAAAGTGGGGTTCCTGTGGTAGCTTCTTAAACGCATCCATTGCTTCAAGCTTAGGCCAACAAGGTGAGCTCTTGACGAAGGGAGCCTGGTGACTGGAGATATGAGAGCTCCCAGCAATTGAGGAGCTCGTCAATGGATTATTCTCACTGGCGCATTGCGAGCTCACAGCATTTGGTAAACTTAGCAGGAGTAGGCTGTCATTCACACTCCCCCCATCCTGTTCAGCTAGATGATCAATAGACTGGGTCGGTGCCTCCATAATATGGTTGCTTTTAACCTCTTGGGTAGCATCTCTGTCTGTGCTCATATCTCCATCGTTCTTTGCCTGACAGATGCTGTTGATTGTAGTACTGGTAAGATCCTTATCCAGTATATTACTATGTGTGTCAGTACCTGCCAAAGAAATCTATTTAAACATCTCATATCTGCTACTTTGAGTATGCATTTAACAACTATTATGTACCCTCTGCACGTTTTCACCGTGGGTAAAGTTTTCACAGTTCATACCTTTTTCATTATACATTAGTTCAAAGCCTGGAGGCACCATTGCTGGGATAGTCTTCTGATTTATTGCATTGTTTCCATTAATTGTATCTTCCAAAGTTCTCCCTAGCTGCTGCAGAGTTTGAATTTGTGTTCCCTCCAACTGTACCTGAAACAAATTACAACGGTGAGAACTGAGAAGCGGATGGCTAAAATAAATACCAGGACAGGTCAAGGAAGAAAGTTCATACTATTGAGGAAGACACCATGCATTATGCTGCTTTTGCTCCTTCTTCTCTCTCCTGCATAGCACTTGTTACATCGACTGAGCTCGGTGGAGTATCTGGACCTTCTAAGCCTTTTCTCTTTCTTACTGCAGATTGTACAGCATTGTGTTCAATTGTGAAAAAAGACCTCATCGATGAATCAATGTTAGACGGCAACTTACATTTTCTGGTGTAAGCGTTGTTTAATAATATGAACCAGCGTTAGTCCCTGTTGACACCTTTACATCGATTGATAAAAAGAACAGCTCAGCAGAACATCTGCATGAATATATGTGTAGAATGGAAAAGCTCTAAAGCAGAAAATCACAAGATCGAGCTGCCGCATCAAAATCCTCTACCTGTTTCCCCGATGCTGAAGTAGTCGATCTTGCTTTCCAGAGAGGCATTCAAATCGGAATTAATTTCATTGCTACATAAATTGTTGTTTCTCTGCAAAAGAATATGCACATGCAAAAATATTGACATTAAAAGCCACTGTAAATACCTTTGAGGCATTGTTACTTCAATTACAACACACAATGAAGGGAACTCACATTAACAGAGGCTTCATTTTTTCTCTAAAGTGAGCTTGGAAGTCTCCCTGATGCAGAATGCCGCCTCATGTTAACCTGCCTCTGCAGTAGAAGTTTTGAATTATCAGAATATGTCGTGGAACTGTGGAAGTATTATAAATACACGCAATGTTAAAAAGTTTTGTAATATTTGCAGTCTTCGTAGCAAGTATAAAGCCGTGTAACAATATCTTCTCAGCATGAGACATATTGTCTTTTGCAGATAATACCTTGGAGAAAAGACATCATCAGTTCACATAAATCATCAGTGAGTAATTTGGAGTGAATAAGAAACACTACCACTTTTCAACCTGAACCCAAAGTGATGTCACTGCCGCAGCAGCTTGAATAACACGAACAGAGAAAGGTCTAAAGACTTCCAAACGTCTTTGAACCAATGAATCATTCTAGTATAGGAAAAACAACTAAGCTAAGCTACAATTCTAAGTTCTTCCCATGAATCATTCCTGAATATATTTTGGGATAGTAAATCTACATATATGAAAATCTAGAGTAGCTAGATTCATGGAACCGCAAAAATCCTGAAGGTAAAAAGTATCAAGTTGAGAAGAAAAAAAAAATGGAAAGTACAATCTAGTCTCTTAATTGCAAGTGCATCATTACCTATTGCAACGTGAAATTACAATCTAGCCTCTTAACCATATGTCCTCTAATAACTACCTTAAGTGAACTTCAATAATTAAACAGTCCGACGTGAAAATAGTTGCACACAGCACGAAATAATGGGAAATGCAAAGCTAGCAAGCACAACTATGAATGTGTTTGTTGCACAACTATGGGCACATGAATGTGACCAGTGCAACGTGAAATTACAATCTAGCCTCTTAACCATATGTCCTCTAACCATCTTATGTTAACTTCAATAATTAATCAGTCCAACGTGAAATTTGTTGCACAACATGAAACAATGGGAAATGCAAAGCCAACAAACACAACTATGAATGTGTTTGTTGCACAACTCTGGGCACATGAACGTGACCAGTGCAACATGAAATTACAATCTAGCCTCTTAACCATATGTCCTCTAACCACGTTAAGTGAACTTCAATAATTAAATAGTCCAATGTGAAAATAGTTGCACAACACGAAACAACGGAAAATGCAAAGCCAGCAAGCACAACTACGAATGTGTTTGTTGCACAACTCTGGGCACATAAATGTGACCAGCAAATTTAGTGGCAACCATATGGCATGTTCAGATTTTAACAACACAAAACCCCAATTTATGTAAGACAAAATGTCAAACTTATGTGATAAATTCATATGAAAATAACAATGTATGCAAAGTAGTAATTTAGAAACAAAACTTTCAGAGAAAATTACAAAAACAAACATTTAAGCAAAAAATAAAAATTTGGGCAATAAGTAGTAAAAACATTATGAAACAAAATTTTCACCAAAATTACATTTTTTTAAAACAAACAACTCTGGAAAATTCGCACATAGATCTTCTCCGCCAAAAAACATGGACTGCAGGAAAAGAAAGAAAAGGGAAAATGTTATTTCAGAAATCACTATGTAAGAAACCGTTATTGGTGACGCGTCCACATAGACATTGGAGACGCGTTTTTTACGCGTCACTAAAAATGTGTCTCTAATGTAAAGTTATAGGTGACGCGGATTTTACGCGTCACTAATAACTGATATATTGGCGACGCGTGTCTAGCTACCCGCGTCACCTAAGATGGTCATTGAAGACACTGCCTTAAACGAAACGCGTCTCCTATAAGGTCATTAGTGACGCGGACTGGCAACCCACGTCTCCTTTGAGAGGGTTATTGGTGACGCGGGTTGGCAACCCGCGTCTCCTTTGATGAATTAAAAAACAAAAAAAAATTACAAAAATTACAGAAAGCTCCCTAATCATTGATTATCACATGTCTTTTTACAACTAACTCTCTAGACAAAGAAGAAATTACAACACACCTCAAACAGACTATAACACATCAAAATTATAAACAGCTCCCTATAAAATTGGAAATTACACCACATGCCTCAAAACACATGGTCAGCTCTTGAATTCTCAGCTCTTGGTATTGGCAGCAGAAAGCAGAACAACACTTTATTCCTGTCTAGTCACAAAATATCCAAAATTCACTATAAACTCAATCACCAGTCATAAAATGTTACTGCAATCAAGATGTGCTACCATGATAACATAAACCTGTCCAGGTAAGGACCATTTGTAATGTGACAGATACATAGAAAATACACATAAAACTGATCCATGTGTTGTATAGTAGCATAAAGTTCTATGAATATTGGAAATAATTAAGGAAAGCTCAGAGTTAGAACCAGGATTTGACAATTCCCACATGAAAAGGCATCACAACGATATACTGTGCAGTTAATTTTGCCACAAACTCATGCAACTATGTCCTACTTAAGTATAGGAGAGCCAAACCAATAATGCTATAAAAACCAACTTTATTCTACATGAACAGCTGGTCACTAATTACACTGAGCATTTGAATCACCAAGCCTTCCCTAACAGAATGTGTTTACCTAATTAGCTTCCCTGACAGAAAGAGTATAACTCACAGAAATATTCATGTATCCAGTAATTAAACTAAGAATTGGACAGGTTCCGTCACAATCCTAACCCAGCAATCTCCGAAGTGAACTCATTTCTACTGCCTACTAAGATTGAGTTAATTCGGTAATGCAAAAGTGATATGACAATTTCAGTCAAATAATGATATTCTTTGGACAGTAGCTACTGGATTTGAAATCCAAGCATTCTCATGCTTGCATAAAAAGTAAATGTGTACATACAAGTCAATATTTGAAGGTGTGCCTCAGGGCAGTGCATCCCTCCTGCTCCTGCTCCTGCTCCTGCTCCTTGGTACAGCATGCACCATCATCGACACTACTACTCCTAAGGCAAACACGTGCTGGTGCAAATGCACCAGATAGAGAAATAGTTCAGATATTTCACAAAAAGAAAGTTCAGAGAATAAATGACTAGTAGAATCGACCTAGTTTAGTTCACTATTTTATATGCACAGAGAGAAGAAATTACCCAAATAGTGTCTTCCAAGGTGTTGAATTTCTTCATTCAGCAGCTTAACAGCAGCGTCTATGCCATCCTGACCAGTTAAGAATAGCAAGATAATGGTTAACGTGAATTTTTAGTTTCCAGTAGCGATTGAGATAATGGCTCATAAGTCATATCATAGCATGGAAGCAAAATTCAGTGAAAGTGTCTGTTGCAACCAATGGAAATTGCAAAGTCACCTCCATCCGCAAGTGACAGTTTAAAATATTGGTTTCTACTAGTACCAATCAACATTTCTAATTGGAGCACAGTGATTGACTGTTGATTTCTAGTACCAATGAGCATTCCTAATTGGAGCACAGTGATTGAATGTAAGTTTCTAGTACCAATCTGCTAGAACTAGAAACAAATCAGATTCACTTGAATCGAACTAGAGAGGCCACACCGGTAAAAACCTGATATGGCCACCAAAGCCATGTTGATTTCTAAGACAAACAATGACTTAGAACAATAACATATTCATCACAGGGACATACAAAAGGTGTAAAGTATCCTCAAACATACCTTCCAGTCCTTTGTGATTACAAGCATTAAAATCCTATCTATTGAAGGACCAGGAACATACCTGGAGTAGCGCAGCAATTGTACCAAGGAGTGCCACAGCAGCGGGGCAAGATCTTGAAATATCTCTCTTTTCTGAAAAATGGATACATTTAGATATGTAGTTTTGCCTTGCAAAATGCCAATTCATGCTAAAGTCTGGACACACAAATCTATGATACATTTAGAATCAACACTAGCTAGCACACAGACAAAACCAACTATCCAGATAAAAGGGATGGGAGAACTCACTTGTATCCTGATGTTGCATGTGCCAGAACAAGGCGCTATTTGTTCTCAATTATTACTCTTAAATCTCGACGTGCAGCTTCAAGGAACATATAGTCACGGAATTGATCCTGTTATGTCAAAAAAAGCATAGGAGAATTTTATTTTGTGCAAGTGACAGTGGCGGGCTAACATCTACTTATGTTAGGAAGCCACTCCAAGTAAAGCATATACTTATTTACAAAAACCCAATATTACTTGAATGGTTGCTGTTGCAGCATGGAGATGGTTTTTTTTGAACATAGTAAGTAAAAAATGGTTAGGATGACATTTCATCGTGCGAACAGAACCAACAGGTGCCATTCATTTCTAGAAAGATCAAACAAGCGCACACAATTTTCTCCGAGCAAGCAATGAACTAATGAACCTACCCTCTAGGGAAGGAGAACAAAATGCACGAACGCTGTCCTCACCCAAATGCACGAACGCGGCAGCTCGAGTCTGTGCTCAGCCGCATTGTCAGCCTGGCCGCCGCCATCGTGCTGTACAGCGGCGGCGGCGACAGTCCCGCGCAGCACCCGAGCTCCACCAGCATCCTACACACCGCACAGTCCATATGTTACAGATCCAGCCCTAAATGCACCGGCAACAGGGGAAATAGAAGAACGACAGCCGTCACCTGGAGAAGCACGGGGCGCGGCGGGCAGTCGAGGCGGCGGCGGAGTGGGCCGCGGTCACCGAGCGGTTGGCGGTGGAGGCCACGCGAGCGACGGCGCTGGAGCAGGTCGCGAGGCCATCTCGCCGCAGGTTCCGGGTGCAGAGACTGGGGAGGAGTTGTGGCGGCGACGCCCTTGCGCTGGGGAAGGGGCGGTGGATCTGAGTAGCAACAGCTTGAACGGGGACAAGGTGCTCGACGAGGAGGACCCGAAGGAAGTGGCGCTGGAGGATCTGGTCCCACCGCACGGCCGCCGCCGCCGCGGACGCGGGGGGACGACGACGGTGCGGCAGGTCCCCGCTGTCCCCTCCTCCTCCACCACCACCAGCAGCGCAACACCACCAGAGAGGGGAAGAGAGGAGCGGCGGCAGCGCCTCCAGATCTGGACGAAGCGGGAGGTGGGGCGGGACGAGGCGGCGCCGGTGGGCGCGCCCGGCGACGTCGACAGCAGCTGACGCCGACTGCGAGGGGAGAGGAGGGGGCGGCGGCGTACTGGTGGCTGCGAATGGAGGGGGGAGGAGCTGAGGGTGCGGTTGTGCTAGTAACCCTAGCGTCGCGGCGCGCTGCACTGCCTTCTTGGGCCGGCTCAAAGGCCACTGTGGCCCAGGCCCAGGTTGTTGCCTGTTGCCTTTCGATTTAAGACTCGGTCGACTCGGTTATAGGGGACTTGCTTATAGGAGACGCGGTTTACCGAAACCGCGTCACCAATATATCGAGTTATAGGAGACGCGTATTCGTGGGGCGCGTCTCCTATAACTGAGACAGTCATAGGCGACGCGGCTCATGAAGAAGTGTCGCCTATTAAGATACATAGGAGACGCGTGTTGTCTCTACAGACTCATTGGTGACGTGTCTAGTCAATCCGCGTCGCCAATGACTTATTGGTGACGCGTCTCAATTCCGCGTCGCCTATTAGTGTGTCTCCTTTATCGAGTTTTGACATAGTGAATGTTATTAGACAATTTTTGAAGAAAAATATTTTTGAAAAAGTAAAAAAGAAAAAAAGACATGTAGAAAACATTTTGTAACGAAATCTAGAAAACACACAAAAGAAAAAAAGAAATGGAATAAAAGGGGGGAGATGTCACATATGAATGCACTAACTGACCAAATTGAGGAAGCAGTAATCCAGAAACAAAAATAAACTCAGACAAACGTATAGATGCAAATACCAGGAAAATGAGCAACGAAAGAACACTCAAATCGAGCAACCATAGTACACCAAGATCAAGAAACAGGGCACATAATGAGCAACACAAAGACCTACCGCTAAGAGTAGTAGGCCGGCCACCAAGGTTACTTTACATACAACAGCCACAAGAGGCATCTTGAGCTCAACAAATAGATAAAGAACCACAGCCGATGTAGAAGATGGCCTACACAAAACTGAATGAGCCCTCCATGATTTCGTAGGAGGCACCAAAACAGGAATCGAGACGACCATAAAAGCCACGCACAGGAGGAACTGTAAATGAACAAAGGAAAGGATGCTAAAGCCAAAAAGCAAGGTATAACACTAACAAAAAGTGGAGAACCCACATGACACACATGGCTAAAAGAAAAGAAAGTGTGAAATAGGAAAAGGGGAATTTAACTCAGAAAAGTTGAAAAAATAGTTTGAAACTAAAATAAGAAAAAAATCACATATGAACGCACTAACTGACCTAATTGAGAGAGCAGTAATCCAGAAACAAACATAAACTCATACAAACGTATATATGCAAATACCAGGAAAATGAGAAGGAAAGAACACTCAAATTGAGAACCATAGTACACCATGATCAACCAGCACAGCACATAATGAGCAACACAAAGACCTACCCCTAAGGGTACTAGGCCGGTCACCAAGGTTACTTTGCATGCAACAACCACAACAGGCAGCTTGAGCTCAACAAATAGATAAAGAACCACAGCCGATGCAGAAGATGGCCTACACAAAACTGAATGAGCCCTCCATGGTTTCATAGGAGGCACCAAAACAGGAATCGAGACCATAAAACCCACGCACAGGAGGAACTATAAATGAACTAAGGAAAGGATGCTAAAGCCAAAAAGCAAGGTATAACACTAACAAAAAGTGGAGAACCCAACACATGGCTAAAAGCAACACAGGACCAACAACAACCCAAAAAAGCAACATAGTGAATCGAAGTACCATCTAGAGACAATGAAGAGCCCAATAAACTAAGCAATTACCAAGGTACATCCTAGTAAATCAAAATAAGCACCTAATACTAGGATACTAAATTGTTAATTAGTAATTCATTGGATGCACAACATGCTATAAAAGCAATAGAATGAAATCATAATTTGTACACTTGCCTAATAGGCGGGGACTAACATAACCATGAAAGCAACAGACAACAATGAATGAGATAACATTAAAGGAATAAAACATGTGATGTCACTGTCTCAACAGCTTGAATAACACGAGCAGAGAAAGGTCTAAGGACTTCCAAACATCTTCGAACTAATGAATCATTCTAATATAGGAAAAACAACTAAGCTAAGATACAATTCTCAGTTCTTCCCATGAATCATACCTGAATATATTTTGGGATAGTAAATCTACATATATGAAAATCTAGAGTAGATAGATTCTTGGGATAGTAAATCTACATATATGAAAATCTAGAGTAGATAGATTCATGGCACCGCAAAAATCCTGAAGGTAAAAAGTATAAGGTTCAGAAGAAAAAAGGGAAAGTGCAATCTAGTCTCTTAATTGCATGTGCATTATTACCAATTGCAACGTGAAATTACAGTCGAGTCTCTTAACCATGTGTCCTCTAACCACCTTAAGTGTACTTAAATAATTAAACAATCTAACGTGAAAATAGTTGCACAGCACGAAACAATGGTAAATGCAAAGACAGTAAGCGCAACTATGACGAATGTGTTTGTTGCACAACTCTGGGCACATGAATGTGAGCAGCTAATTTACTGACAACCATAGGACATGTTTAGATTCACCATGTGCTGGAGGAGCTGGCACATCACACGGCGAAGATTTTAAAAAATAAAATAAAAAGGAAGGAGACGCGCCGTCTATTCTTTTTTTGTCGTGTGGTAGGAAAAGCACACGACGAAGGTTTGAAAAAAATCAAAATAAAAAGGAAGGAGACACGCCATCAACAAATGGGTGTCTGTTCCTTTTTTTGTCGTGTGGCAGGAAAACACATGGTGAATTTTTTGCCGTATGCCCGCAATAAGGCCCACGACGAAGCCCCTTCGCCGTTGGACCTCGTTGCCGTCGGGGCTTCGCCGTGATCCGCACACGGCAAAGCCTTCATCGTGTATGAGAGGGGTTTTGTCGTGTGCCCCAGGCACACGGCGAAGGATCGAAATCCTGTGGTGGAGGCATTAGTGTTGCGGACCCAAAATTAATACCGGCGCAAGCTAGATGTGCGATGGTGCACATCGCCACCCGTAGCATGCTCCATCGTGTGGGATGGCGCGGACAGGCTTTTCGGATCATCGCGCGGGTCAAGGCTAGGAAGGCATAGATCCTAGTTTTTTTTTCAATATATAAGCTGTGAATAAACAGAAAAATACTGCTAAGTCTTTGCAGCACCAAACATCGAGTACGTTCATCACTGTTTTTTTAGTGCGCTTCTGCTGTTCGCCGGAGGCACGTGTTTGCCGGTGAATTACGTCATCCCTATGTTTAGTTCTCATATATATGTTTCTCCGCGCCTTTTATTTTCTTTCTTTTCTCTCTTTGCACAACATGTTTCTCTCATCGCCGATACCATGAATCGGACGTTTCTTCCATTGATGCTGTCAATTGGTTAATTTCTGTTGAAGTGGTGAGTTGATTCACGAGAATATATGTTTGCGTCTAGTGGTGGATAACGAGCCAGCTCGGCTCCGTTTGATTGTGCTCGTTATATTAACGAGCAAGTTGGGCCTGTCTCGTTATTAATGTAAAGCAAATATGTCAGCTCAGCTCGGCTTGTTACAGCTCGCCAGCCAGTGCATAGATATATACTCTCAGATTAAATAAGGTATATAGGTGATTAGTCAACGGGAAAATCATGCATATAATATGATATACAAATGACTTAAGTAACACATATGTGCGGCGGAGGCGTGGCCGGGGCGACGAGCTAGGGTGGAGGCGACTGTTTCGACGGATGAAAATAAAAAAGAAGCGAACCATTTTTTTTTGTAACCAGTGGCAGGTGGGTAATTTTGTGACCCAAAAGTAGGTGAAAATAGGGTCTGAGCTGCTTTCAAATTTATACTAGGCAAAAGCTGGTTTTGGCCGTGACTTTGAATGACAGCCAACCTCTTTAATTGGGCTTTTGACTTTTTTGGAAGCAAAAGCAGGTTGGGAGCTCAACCAAAGACACTCTAAGTCTATGTTAAATCAATCAAGACATAGGAACACTATATAGTTCCATTGACTATAGTTAAATATTTAATTGCTGATAATACAATAGTAAATACCTTATAGCTTATAGTTAAAGACTTACATGTGGTGTATGGATGAAGTTTTTGGCCCAATTAAGATGCATATTGGTGTAGCTTGTGTCATCCTAGCATGCTAATGCACGTAGCTCGTTAAATTCTCGAACTAGCTCGAACTTGCTTAGCTAATTATACTAACGAGCTAAAACTCCTACTGGGCTCTCATTTGAAATATGCACCGAGCCGAGCCGAGCCGAGCCGAGCTGGCTGCAATCCGAGCGAGCTAATGAGTTTTCAAGCATTTTGTGTTGACACCAAAAATTGGCACCAGGAAGAGGCTGACATGTGGGCCGGAATTATCAAAGAGATATCATTCGGCAAAGGAGTTTTTTCCAGAAGCATTCGGCAAAGACGTTCTGCGGTCGGGAACGCATCGTCATTCGGCAAGAGAACTGTTCCACAAAAGGCATTCGGGAGCGCGTGATGACGTGGATCAAGTATAAGGAAAAGGCTGGTTTGACTTGGAATGCAAGGCGGATACGGTGCTCCGGCGTTTATCTTTTGTAGGAAATAAATAATGTAATCGTAATCGATTAGGAGTCGTGTCGAAACCTGGGTATAAATATAAACCCATGGTAGTTGTAAAAAGGGGATCCAATCAATCATACAACAAACCGGCCCCGTGCCAACTTCGAGTCCTTTAGTCGAGTCGTCGAGTTCTTCGAGAGGAATCATCGATCCGTCGACCTCCGTAAGTACCGGCAACCCTGCGCCATGCCTAGTATCATGCGGTGGATTTAGGCTCTGGTTCAGGAAGGTTCCATTGTTAGATCATGAGCCATGCGGTGGGCTAAGTTCTAGCTTGGAACAATTTATCGGCTCTGTTGGATTTTGGCAAGATCCGATAGATTCATTAAGTTACCGTGTGTTGCTCTAGATTTTACCTTTGTGTTTAAGTTCATTACAACACTCTTTTGCCCAGTCTAGGTTGATTAGATTCGGTTCCAGCTCACAATGCTCTGCTTTTCCATAGCCGAATTCGAAATCAATCTAGATTGCTACGTGTTGCGGGTTCAAGCTTGTTGGTCTTGCGTAGATCTTGACAGAACCGGGTATCATGCGGTAGATGCAGGTTTTTGGGTCGTCTTAGAGCTAATCATCCGGTGGATTAGAATTCGATTCGATCTGATAGATCTATCATCATCGACGAAGCATGTTCCTTCTTCATGGAACCCGATTCGGCTATTTAGCTGTATTCGGCAGTATCGCCACGAGCGAAATATGTCCATAGTTTTGTTTTAAGTAAAGAATGCTTTTGGCCTTCCAAGATTAGAGTGTATCATGCGGTGGATTGGTCTATTCTTGGTTGGTGGTGTGATTCCAAGCAAGTCGTATCATGCGGTGGATTAACTTGCTTGTTTCACGCCCGACGGATTGGAAAGTATCTAGACATGCGGTAGACTAGTGCTTTTAATCTATGCATTCTTGTTTATTATGAAATTATGGTCATGTTTTCGCCCTTTTATTTATGTATCATGCTCTGTATCTCGTTAATTGGTTACGAATATATGTTACAATGTTCATTCAGCTGAAAACCGATCTCTCGTCATGCTTACGTCACGCATTCGGCAGTGCGCTCCCTGTGTACCTTGCCGATTGCCGAACGAGGCTTTAACTGCCGACAGATAGCTTCTCCATAGCTATATGTCGTTTGAAACTGGCTCCGTAGCCGCAAATATGGAACTGACTGGTATTGCCCGGTACGTTCCAGGTGTTATCTAAACATCTTTCCTCCCTTTGTCAGTTTCAGGAAAATTGACTGGCACGCTTTCGGATTCAAACGCTCGGGCCACGTGTGAAGCCAGCTAATTCGGCTTGCTGTGTGCTTGGCGTGAGGTGCGGATTTTACGTCAACACACTTTTTGGCACGCCCGGTGGGACCCCAAGCTTCAAAGATGCCTGAATTAAAAGATATTCTGGATGTCACTTTTGAAGAATTGTCTGATGAACACCAACAAATGGTGAAGACTGCTGCAGATCAGTTCATCAAGAAATGCTTGCTGTCTTTTGCTAAGAACAGGAGTGGTGCACCGTTTCTCAAGTCAGATTTGCCAAGAGTTCTTTTGCCAGGACAATCTGATCTTACTGAAGATGAAGAAAGGGAGAAGTTCTCTAGCTTGTTGTACAAGGCTTTAGGGGAAACAATGACCAATCATAATGCAGCATTCCTGAACAGTTTTCGGCTCATACTGGTCAACATCTTTGGTCAACACGTGGATAAGCCTTTTGAGCAAGTGCATGGACAAATTGGTGGCCCGACGTATTTCAATGTTCAAGCATCGGTTCCAAAACGTCATGGTAAAGGTACTGAAGAGACTGAAGCTTCTGGAACCAAAGACGCGAATGGACAGCCGATTCAGCAAGAGCTTCAGCATGCATTGCCGAAACCTCGTACATATGGTGATACGGCATTCGGCACCACGGGAAATCCACCTGCTTCTGCTTACAAGATATCCCCTCTGAACAACAGGCTGCAAAGGGATATGTATGGGAACATATATTCAGAGTTTATGGATTACAATGCTATCGACGCTCTCCCGAATCCTGGGTATGTTGGTACTGCAGGCATGCTTGCTGGAAGACCAGGGAATCAAGATACCAGTGTTGACCTCATGGTGCAAAAAATGACCGATGTATTGCAAAATCAATTCGGTCTGAAGCCTAAAAGTCAGGGGTACATGTATTCGTCTCCTTTCCCAGAATGGTACCAAAGGGTATCATTGCCGAATAGAGTCAAGGTACCTACAGAGTTCACTAAGTTCTCAGGACAAGATGATACTAGCACTGTAGAACATATAGCCCGATATCTGATGCAGCTTGGAGAAGCTTCGGCAGATGAGGCTTTCAGAATCAGATACTTTCCTTTGTCACTGACGGGTCCAGCTTTTACGTGGTTTGCTTCTTTACCCGCTCAGTCAATTTGTACTTGGAAAGACCTGGAGCAGAAATTCCATGCTCATTACTACATTGGCAGTACCGAGAAAAAGTTGGTTGATTTGACCAGCTTAAGGCAGAGGAATAATGAGACTCCTACGGAGTTCCTCAGGAGATTTAGGGAAACAAAGAGCATGTGCTTTTCTCTGAACATACCTGATGATCAGCTAGCTGGTATGGCTGTAGCTGGCATGCTGCCTGCCATTCGGGAGAAGCTATTCGGGATGGAGTTTGATGATCTGGGCCAGTTGTCACACAGATTGGCCTTAATGAGTAACCAGGCATATGGTTTCAAGAAAGATGCCAGATTTGCTAAGCATAATGATGTAGCCGACATCTATTACCAGTTCCTTGAAAGAGCAGATCAAGGAGATGAGTATGAAGATAGCGAGGAGATAGCCGCAGTAGAGATAGTGTGGAGTAAAGAACCAGTCATGGTGAATCAGAGGTGGATTAAACAGAATAAGGGCACCTATGATTTTGATATGACTAAGGCAGATAAATTGTTTGACTATCTTGTAAAAGAAGGCCGAATCAAGCTACCAGAGGGGCATTCTATGCTTCGGCCTGATGGTGTGAAAGATAAAAGGTACTGTGGATTCCATGATAGAAATTCTCATTCCATCAATGAATGCAGGGTTTTTAGGGTGAGGATTCAGAAAGCTATCCAAGAAGGGCATTTGAAATTTGACAATAAGATGAAGCTAGACAATAACCCGTTTCCTCAGAACATGGTTGGTTTCTCAATCAATATGGTGAGTATTGCCGAGTCTGGAGAAAAGGAAAAAATGAGAGTCCTGACGTCGAAGAAAGCGAAGCAGAGTGGCTCAGTAGATCCTAATCGGCAAATCACGATCGAACAGATTTGCGAAGAGAGGCCTCGCTTCCCGAATAGCCGATTTGAAGTTGGAAATTCTTCTAAACCCAAGATCACATCGCGTATTCTCCTCAATAAGTGGCAGCGTCAGCAAGAAAAGAAACGCTACCAGAGACGTGAGTATGAGGAGGAGAAAAGAAGGCACGAAGAAGAAAGGTATGAGGAAGAACAAGAGGAATATATCCGAGAACAAGAACGTGCACATTGGGATTGTATCTTCTTCAGACACTGTTGGAATAAGGGTTTAAAGCTGCCCACGTGGAATAACTGTCCTGAATGCAGTAATGGATATGTCGAACATAGGCAAAATGTTGCCAATCGCCGATCCGTCCACGAGAGAATTGGAAGGGTACATCCTAGTGATGATCGGCGTTTTAAAATATATAAGAATGATGATCAACCAATGAAAAGACGTGCTGATTATAAATGGATTGATCATGAGGAAGAAGATCGTGAGTATGTCTGGCAGAAAGGACAGTGGTGTCCACCTGGTTTAAGAAGGAGCCAGAAGAGAAGAGTCCAGCGCCTGAGGAATCAAGAGTTGAAGCAAACAGGAACCAGGTTGAAATCGATATGGCGTCCAAAAGACAAACCCGACGAATCGGGTCTTTCGGCTCCTACATGCATGGTATGTTTCTTGCCGAATGAATTCATGGCTCCAGCTAATCAAATTGTACAGGAAGAGATATTGTCAGAAGTGGATGAAGCCGAGCAATGTGGGTTAATGGCACAATTGGTATTGAATAAGCAAGCTATTTTCGAGAAGCCAGTCCAGAATCGGCACATGAAACCACTGTACTTAAGAGGATATGTCAACGGGAAGCCACTAACGAAGATGTTTGTTGATGGTGGGGCTGCTGTTAATGTGATGCCATACAATACATTCAGGAAGCTTGGCATGAACCCTGGAGATTTGACGCCAACAAGCATAGTTTTGAATGATTTTGCTGGAAATCCGTCGGACACCAAAGGATGTGTACATGTAGATCTGATGATTGGGTCTAAGATTTTGCTTACAACCTTCTTCGTTATTGAAGGCAAAGGGGCATACAGCTTACTACTTGGAAGGGATTGGATTCATGCGAATTGCTGTATACCATCTACTATGCATCAGCAGCTCATTCAGTAGATAGATGATGAAGTGGAAATTGTCCCAGCGGATGATTCAATTAGCGTGGCTAATGTGGAACCGGCCTTCTGGGAATATCAAGGCATAGATTGCTTCTCAGGTAAGGACTGGGGAGAAGGTCCTGTTGCGCCCGTCAGCAGTGATCAACAGCCGATCAAAGCAGTCGGCTCTTTTAGTAATTTTTAATGGATAATCCAATTGATGGGACTAATGGGAAGCTAGGACATGGATTTGTATCGGCCGATAAATTAGAAGAAGTAGACATTGGAGACGGTGACAATCCAAGGCCGATATTCATCAGTGCTAGCTTGGATTCGGTTTTCAGAGAAAAGTTGATTGAATTGTTAAAAGAATACAGAGATTGTTTTGCTTGGGATTATTCGGAGATGCCTGGTTTAGATCGTTCCATTGTTGAGCATCGATTGCCGATCAAGCCTGGTTATAAGCCTTACAAGCAACCACCACGGAAGATCCACAAAGATGAAGTGTTGGCCGATGTGAAGAAAGAAGTGGAAAGATTAATATCGGCAAATTTTATTCGGCCATGCAGATATGCAGAATGGATCTCTAATATTGTTCCTGTGTACAAGAAAAATGGGAAGATGAGAGTTTGCATAGATTTTAGAGATCTGAACAGAGCTACACCCATGGATGGATATCCAATGCCTATTGCTGACTCGTTGGTTGATGCTGCTGCTGGTTATAAAGTGATTAGTTTCATGGATGGTAATGCAGGGTACAATCAAATTTTTATGGCATTAGAAGATATAGCGAAAACAGCTTTCAGATGTCCAGGACATATAGGGTTGTTTGAATGGGTTGTCATGACGTTTGGTTTGAAGAATGCTGGTGCAACTTATCAAAGAGCCATGAATTATATTTTTCATGAATTGATCGGCAAGATTGTGGAAATATATATTGATGATGTTGTGATTAAGTCATTGGATCATGAAGCACATTTGGCCGACATAAGGAAAACTCTAGAATGCACTAGGAAACATGGGCTCAAGATGAACCCGAATAAATGTGCTTTTGGAGTTTCGGCAGGAGAGTTTCTGGGATTTTTGGTGCATGAAGGAGGAATAGGAGTTGGCAAGAAAAGTATGAAAGCCATTGATGAAGTTGTTCCTCCAACTAATCTTAAGGAATTACAGTCATTACTTGGTAAGATCAATTTCGTAAGAAGATTCATATCAAACTTATCACAAAAGATGCTGCCTTTCTCTTCACTGTTAAAGGTCAGGAAGGATCAGAAGTTTGTATGGGGTGACGAACAACAAAAGGCTTTCGATGAGATCAAGGAATACATGAAAGAACCACCAGTATTGGTACCTCCACAGCTTAACAAGCCTTTTAAGTTGTACGTGGCGGCCCATGCCCAAACTATTGGATCGGCCCTCATACAAGAATTTGAGGGAAAGGAAAGAGTAGTTGCATACCTTAGCCGAAAGTTGCTTGATCCCGAAACAAGGTATTCAAAATTTGATGTGATAAAGCACATGTTGTCTATGCCGATTTTGAACAGAAGGATTGGCAAATGGATTTTGGCTTTGTCCGAATTTGAGTTAAGGTTTGAATCGGCAAAAGCTGTTAGAGGACAGATTATTGCTGACTTCATTACTGAACATCGTGATTCATCAACTAATTTGCTTGAAATTACTCCTTGGGTATTATTCTTCGATGGATCTTCATGTGACAAGGGTGGTGGAGTAGGTATTCTGTTAATTTCGCCAGGAGGAGAGATGTTTGAATTTGCTATTCCTATTCAGCCTACTGTCACTAATAATCAAGCCGAGTATGAAGCATTGCTCAGAGGACTTCAATACTTGAGAGAAGCAAAGGCCATTGCAGTTGAAATTTTTGGAGATTCAGAATTAGTCATAAGGCAACTCAATGGCGAATATGAATGCCGAAACGATATCTTAAGGAATTACTATGAGGAATGCAAGCAAATCTTAAAGGAGTTTCAGTCAGTAATTCTGCGGCATATTCCTAGGAGAGACAATGAAGAGGCGAACAGATTAGCTCAAAGTGCTTCGGGTTATAAAGAGCTTCAAGAAGTTTTTGCTAATGGTGTGTATACTTTCGGGAGTAATCTGACAGAAGATGATTGGAGAAAAGAAATTGTTGATTATCTGGAGAATCCATCCCGAAAGGTGTCTAGAAAGCTCAGGTATAAAGCTTTAAAGTTTGTTCTTCTTGATGATAATTTATATTATAAATCCTTGGATGGGGTGCTGTTGTATTGCTTAAATCAAGAGGAAGCAAAAAGGCTGATAAGTGAAGTGCATGATGGGCTGTGTGGAGCACATCAGTCGGCCTACCGAATGAAATGGGTTATTAGGAGATCTGGGTACTATTGGCCCACAATGCTAGAAGACTGTTTTGAATATTACAAAGGATGCCGAGATTGCCAGAGATTTGGAAACATTCAGAGAGTTCCAGCATCGGTCCTGAATCCTATTATCAAGCCATGGCCATTCAGAGGATGGGGAATAGATTTGATTGGCCAGATAAATCCTCCATCTAGCAAGGGGCATAAGTTTGTGCTTTTAGCAACCGATTATTTTACTAAGTGGGTTGAGGCGATTCCATTAAAAAAGGTGACATCAGAGAATATGGTTGAATTTGTTAAAGAACATATCATTTACAGATTTGGAATTCCTCAAACAATCACCACAGACCAAGGGACTCAGTTTACATCTTCAGAGTTCAGAAGTTTTGCTGAAAGTATGGGCATCAAATTGTTAAATTCTTCTCCTTATTATGCTCAAGCAAATGGTCAGGCAGAGGCTTCTAACAAGATTATGATCAAAATCATACAGAAGAAGATTGATCAGAAGCCGAGAAAGTGGCATTCGGTACTCAATGAGGCTTTATGGGCTTACCGAATGGCTCCACATGGGGCTACACAGACATCTCCTTATGAGTTGGTATATGGGCATCATGCTATCTTGCCATGGGAGATACAATTAGACTCAAGGAGGATAAAGTTGCAAAAAGATTTAAGTTCCAAAGATTATAGTGATTTGATGATGGATGAATTAGAAGATTTGCATATGATTCGTCTCAGGGCTTTGGAAAATGTTGAGAAAAATAAAATGCGAGTTGCTAAATATTACAACAAGAAGGTGAAAGTCAGGCAATTTGCAGAAGGAGATTTGGTTTGGAAAGCAATATTGCCGATTGGAACTAAATACAGTGCATTCGGTAAGTGGTCTCCAAACTGGGAAGGTCCTTTCAGAGTGGTCAGATGCGTGCCTGTAAATGCATATATCCTGAAAACTTTACTAGGAGAGGAGTTTACTGCTGCTATCAATGGGAGATACTTGAAGAAATATTATCCTAGTATTGAGATTGATCGCTGATTGAAATATTCAATGTCAGAACAACTGAAACAGCCGGCATTCGGGAAGGAGCCGTCTTCAGAACAAAAATATTGACAGAAGAAGGAATGGCCAATACCAAAGTGTATTGCCCTTAGTACAAATATTTTGCATCATGAGTTTGACCAAGTTATCACAAAAAGGATTGCAAAAGATGAATTTTATTGCCGAAATTCCATGATCCCTAGTACAAACTAATGGAACAGCTTGTTCAGAACAGACTGAGGATGAATGGAATCGGCAATGGCAGCGCCATGAGCATCAAGGCTATCTATGGAGGCCTCAATGTCGTCGATCTCCTACGGGTTGCCATTGGCGAAGCCGGTCGGTAGCCTGGAGTAGTCGGTGCCGGTGTGCGTCGACATGGCGACTAGACCTGCGGCAGTGCCCAGACGGATGCCGTGCGAGGCCACCTCATCGATACGGCCCGCCACTGCACCAAGGCGGGCTTCTGGCGTGTCCCCAGGAGCATTCACCTTGTTTGTCAAAGACTCGACCAATGTCTTCAGCCGATCGAGTTCGGCGTCGCGATCTGTAGGATTACGAAGCAACGACGGGTTAGTCCAAAGTCAGATTGAAGTTAAGCGAACCGAAGAAATTACCGTCGATGGTCTCGAGCAGCTGCTTGCGCTGGTGTTGCCACTCCAGATCTGCGATCCCGGCTTGTTTGGAGACGACCTCCAGCTCATGCCGAGTATCATCACGTTCCTGCTTGAATCGACGGGCATCGCTATCTGAGTAGCGCAGATCCCGGTCGGGCCTGGAGGATCGGCTAGATGACTCCGAAGAATCATCTGCTGCAGCCGGAGCCGCAGGCGGGGCAGTGACAGGGTTCCATTGAATGAGCCTGAAAGCACAAGGGAAGTTGGAAATAAGGCGAAATCTGGAGGAAAGGATAAGGAGTGGCAAGCAGTCATCACCTCCGACGAGCGCCGGCACGGCTCCCTTCGGCTTCGTCGACGGCCGGGCGTCTTCTGTTGTTGGACATCAGGATTTCTTGAAGGTTACTGTGCTGGAAGAGGAAAAGACTCAGGCTAGCGGAAAGCTCGAGTTGAAAGATTTGACGGAAGATTAGGAGCGCTCAAGGTTCTTATTTATGGAACTAACAAAGAGATCGTGGCCGAGGATTAGAGTGCATATTCCGAAGAGTTCGGAAGGTGGAAAGGATTTTCCAACCGGTCGGTTCCCATGTCGTTTGAGATTCTTATCGAGTCGTATTCGGCTTTGACTGGATGAGATTCGGCTATGTCGTAGTTGAAGCGTTTTCGGGTCTGACGCTATTATGGCCAGCTTTGCCGAATGAGTTATCCACAATGGAGAAAAAACAGAGTTAAGAGATGACAAGATTACAGGATTGATAAAACATTCGGCTATTAATTGTTTGTTACAATTACAAACCCAAGAACTTTGAGATTGCATTTTTGGCATTTGATATCATGTTGCTAATGTTCTCTAATAAGTTTTTGTCAGCTTCTTGGGTTCTAGCCAGAGCAGCAAGCTTTGCCTTGAGTTGTTTGTCTTCGTTTAGAGCTGCTAAAGCTTCCTTTCGCCTCTTCTCTGTTAACTTGGGAAGCTCGACTATCTTCTTCTTATCAGCTTCAATTTCGGACGATAGATCTCTCAATTCGGCTTCAAGTGCAGCTTTTCTGATCTCCTTCATTTCAAGTTCAGATTCCAATTTGGTCAGTAATTCCTTGCTGTTCTGAGCTTGAGTATACAGGTCTTTCACAGATTGTTTGGTTGTGGATCTCCTCTGTTCCAGAACTGGTTGAGAAGATTGGTTCTTTAGAGCCTGCTTTACTGCAACGTATTGTTGATCCAAATGAGAGACTGGTTCCAAAGAAGTTTTGATATCGGCAGGGAGTTCTTGGTCAATGGCTTCCAGTGCATCCCTTAAAAGATCAGCATCTTTGACTTGATCTTGGATACTCTTGTGCAGCAAAGCAAGGATATCTTTCAGCTTTGTTTGATTTTCTTCTGACAGAGCTTGGCCAGAAGATGTTTCTTCCCCTTGTTCGGCAACCAAGTCGTCCATAGCGAAAGAATAGCTGGATGATGAAATGGTTTTCTCCTAAAAATTGTTCTTGCCGAATTAGTAATAGTCTGCTGAATAAAAGAGTAGAGAAAGTTAAAATGATTATGTTTACCTCGTTCCTGACTTCCTGAATAGGAGAAGGAAGCCTTTCAGGCTCAATTGGGGGATTCTGTGTATCTTGCTGAGGAGAAACTGGAAGACTTCTTGGTGAGGATGGTACTTCTGATTGGGGAAGAAGTTGCAAAGCTAAAGATGAATCATGATGAGAAGGAGAGCTTTCCAAGATTGGATCCATTGAGGATTGTTCTGCAGTTAACAAGAAATGAGTGCCGATGAAAAAGAAGTTAAGAAGATAAAGTGGTAGAATTTTACCAATCAATGAAGCATCGGCAGGATCTGCACTGATTGCTGGTTGCTGTGCTTTGGCCTGAAACCAAGAGGAAATAAGCTGAGTAAAATACCAATGGCATTATGGTTAAAAAAAAGAAGGCTCTGACCCTGATAACCTTTTTGCTGCTTGTTCTTTTCTTCTTTACAACTGAGGGGGCAGTTAAAGAAAGGGTTTTCCTCTTGACAGATGATGGTCTAGTAAGTATTGGATTTGAAGAAGCCTGTCTAGCCATCAGCTGAGCCAAGGTAGGAGATTGGTGCCCCAAAGCAGATATTGGGCCTGCAGCTTTATACAAAATTGCCCTGGCAAGAGGGGCAGGTGTTATATCCTGCAAAATGACAGAATCAAAATCAATTGGGGTTAATATTATTGAGACAGATGAAGAAATAAGCACATTACCTCTGCAATTGGTTGATAATCAGGCATTAACTCAAAGCAGAGGGGATGGATTGGCATGTTGAAGATGTGATCATGGAATTCTTGCCACCAGAGAGTGAAGGAAGGATGGGCAGATATTATTGGCACAAAAGGATCAGGTGCTTAGATAGTTCCACAGCATTTATAAGTGAAAATCCTTCTTGTCTCTGTGGAATCTTTGACAATCTCCCTAGGCTTGAGAAATTCATGAAGAAATAGCCTTGGGGGCACTTGGCCACATCCCAACTGTCTAGCCATCATGTTTGGCTGATAATATTCATAAGTGCTTTGAACCAGTCTCCCTCCACAGAATTCGGCTGGCAGGATGCAGGGCTGGATGAAGGCATTGAAAATTGCTACAGATTGTACATCAGTGCATCCAGTCTCAAAGCTGAATTCGCAAGGGAGAGTAAGATTGTCATTGTCCAAATATGGGAACCAAAGAGGATTAGCAAAACCTCTGAAGAAGAGCTCAAACAGTTCACCAATGTTCTTGTTGATAGGTACAGTGGAGGCAGCTTCTCCATAGGTTTGACAACCTTTGGTTCTCCGGGTTTCTCCTTCTTTATAATTGATTGAAGGGAAGTCTCGGCTGTTGAGATCAATAGCAACGATTTGGTGCATGTACAATTGCAGCCACATTTGGACAAACCACCAGGGACCATTGACACAGGGGATTTTCTTGCTAGTGTGCATCAGGTGGGTGGTTTGGTTGAGCATATGGTAAACACTTCCCAGGAGGTATTTCCCAAGTGGGATGACTTTTCCAGCAGCCAGCTCTTCAGCCATCACGATATGATTCAAGGTTGGCTCATTGGCTTTGCCACAAAAGACTGATCTGCATAGCCACATATTCAGGAAAGCTCTGTATTCGACATCAGTCAGAGGACCATCAGACATATGATTCTGGATATATCTCTTGTATCCAACCCCTGTTCTTACTCCTGTCTGCTTGGAGGAACCTTTATGGTCATATGGGTACACAGTTCCTGTAACATTCAGGCCGGTCATCATGTAGACATCGGCTAAAGTAGGGGACATTGGGCCATGGCCGAAAAGAAAAGCATTTGCACCATTGGACCAAAAATGGCAAGCTGCGATCAGGAGGTTCTCATTCTTTGGTGTTTCTACTAGTGACAGCTCCAGACAATGAGAAATATACAGCTGGTCCCAGTTCTGTGTTTGGGGGCTTTTATCGTCAGACATCCTTTTGTACCAATTTCTCCATCCGGCAATTGGGGGCAAAGGCCAGTTCTTGAAGGCGTCTTGCCACTCATGAGATTTTGTCAGTGAAATCTTGAAAGGAATCCGCTGAGATTCGGTCGCAATGATTTCAGAAGGATCTGAATCTCCTACGGGACCGAGGAAGTAGGATGGAGATTTTTCCTCAACGGGGATGAGGATTTCGGCAGCTAGGGCCTATCAAGAATGGAAGGGGATGAGAAGAAATTTAAGATGCAAATCGAAAGAAGAATGCCGAATGTGCTTGAGGGGATTAAAGCTTACCTGGAGGGCAAAGTCTTGGTTCGCCATTTGAAGATTGAATCTTGAAAGTCGATGACCTAGGGTTCGGATCCGGATGAGAGCTCCAAAGATTCAAAAAGGAGAAGCGGGTGCCGAGCAGAACTAGCTTGGGAATGTTGAGTGTTTCTGGTCAATTCCGAGATAAAATTACCTTTTATCCCGAAATTGAAGGGGCATGTGTTGACACCAAAAATTGGCACCAGGAAGAGGCTGACATGTGGGCCGGAATTATCAAAGAGATATCATTCGGCAAAGGAGTTTTTTCCAGAAGCATTCGGCAAAGACGTTCTGCGGTCGGGAACGCATCGTCATTCGGCAAGAGAACTGTTCCGCAAAAGGCATTCGGGAGCGCGTGATGACGTGGATCAAGTATAAGGAAAAGGCTGGTTTGACTTGGAATGCAAGGCGGATACGGTGCTCCGGCGTTTATCTTTTGTAGGAAATAAATAATGTAATCGTAATCGATTAGGAGTCGTGTCGAAACCTGGGTATAAATATAAACCCATGGTAGTTGTAAAAAGGGGATCCAATCAATCAGACAACAAACCGGCCCCGTGCCAACTTCGAGTCCTTTAGTCGAGTCGTCGAGTTCTTCGAGAGGAATCATCGATCCGTCGACCTCTGTAAGTACCGGCAACCCTGCGCCATGCCTAGTATCATGCGGTGGATTTAGGCTCTGGTTCAGGAAGGTTCCATTGTTAGATCATGAGCCATGCGGTGGGCTAAGTTCTAGCTTGGAACAATTTATCGGCTCTGTTGGATTTTGGCAAGATCCGATAGATTCATTAAGTTACCGTGTGTTGCTCTGGATTTTACCTTTGTGTTTAAGTTCATTACAACACTCTTTTGCCCAGTCTAGGTTGATTAGATTCGGTTCCAGCTCACAATGCTCTGCTTTTCCATAGCCGAATTCGAAATCAATCTAGATTGCTACGTGTTGCGGGTTCAAGCTTGTTGGTCTTGCGTAGATCTTGACAGAACCGGGTATCATGCGGTAGATGCAGGTTTTTGGGTCGTCTTAGAGCTAATCATCCGGTGGATTAGAATTCGATTCGATCTGATAGATCTATCATCATCGACGAAGCATGTTCCTTCTTCATGGAACCCGATTCGGCTATTTAGCTGTATTCGGCAGTATCGCCACGAGCGAAATATGTCCATGGTTTTGTTTTAAGTAAAGAATGCTTTTGGCCTTCCAAGATTAGAGTGTATCATGCGGTGGATTGGTCTATTCTTGGTTGGTGGTGTGATTCCAAGCAAGTCGTATCATGCGGTGGATTAACTTGCTTGTTTCACGCCCGAAGGATTGGAAAGTACCTAGACATGCGGTAGACTAGTGCTTTTAATCTATGCATTCTTGTTTATTATGAAATTATGGTCATGTTTTCGCCCTTTTATTTATGTATCATGCTCTGTCTCTCGTTAATCGGTTACGAATATATGTTACAATGTTCATTCAGCTGAAAACCGATCTCTCGTCATGCTTACGTCACGCATTCGGCAGTGCGCTCCCTGCGTACCTTGCCGATTGCCGAACGAGGCTTTAACTGCCGACAGATAGCTTCTCCATAGCTATATGTCGTTTGAAACTGGCTCCGTAGCCGCAAATATGGAACTGACTGGTATTGCCCGGTACGTTCCAGGTGTTATCTAAACATCTTTCCTCCCTTTGTCAGTTTCAGGAAAATTGACTGGCACGCTTTCGGATTCAAACGCTCGGGCCACGTGTGAAGCCAGCTAATTCGGCTTGCTGTGTGCTTGGCGTGAGGTGCGGATTTTACGTCAACATTTTGTCCTAACATATTTAATTGCGACCGAGTGCATATGTGATTCTATGTAAGTTTGCATTTGCTCGCGAGCTGGAATGAGCCAAGTTGAGCCGATCGAGCTCAGCTTCGCATTGCATCTTGAGTTCTGCACTACCACAGAAAAGTAGCACCGGGCGAAACAGCATTTGCAAGGTCGGGTGTCCAGCCCGCTCCTGCTTTTCGCAGTTAGAAATAGCTGTTTGCAGGAATGGGCGTCCACCCGACCCTACAAATGCCCTTTCTAGGGGTGGGCAACGGCCTCACCCGCCTCTGAAGATCGATTAAAAAAACAAAAAAAAGCACCACAGCCGCTGGACTAGGGCCACACATGTGGGTCATCCTCGCCGGCGTTCAGAACCCCACCGGAGAACCTGCACAGCCGGCCGATGCGCCTCCGCTGGTTGCCGCGAGCCGATGCGCCCGCGAGATGCAAGCTCGCTGGCCAACGAACCCTAGCAGGATGCAGCGCACCACTGGACGCCGCGCCCTCATGGGTGGCTGGCCGCGAGCCGCCGACCGTGGGGCCCCGCAAGAGGCCAGCACCAGCCGGCCGCCGGGCCCTAGCGGGAGGCCGTGCGTTGCTGGACGCCGTGCCCTCACGGGTGGCAGCGAGCCACCGGCCGCCGCGCCGCCACGGGTTGCCGCGAGCCGTCGGTCACCGCGGCCCAGATCTCCGCACCGCCCCCGCCATCGCAACCCCGCGGGAGGCCGCGAGCCGCCAGTCGCCGCGCCGCCGCTGGTCTCCGCGCCGCCGCCCGCCTGCCCCCGCGGGAGGCCGCGAGCCGCTGGTCTCCGCGCCGCCGCCCGCCATTGCCCCGCCGGTCGCTGCGCCGCCACGGGTTGCCGCGAGCCGTCGGTCGCCGCGGCCTAGATCTCCGCGCCGCCGCCGCCATCGCACCCCCGCGGGAGGCCACGAGCCGCCGGTCGTCGCGCTGCCACTGGTCTCCGCGCCGCCGCCCGCCTGCCCCCGCGGGAGGCCTCCGCGCCGCCGCCCGCCATTGCCCCGTCGGTCGCCGCGCCGCTGCACGCCATCACACCCCTGCGGGAGGCCGCGAGCCGCCGCCTGCCCGCCAAAGGCCGAGAGACGCCCGCCGGCCCTTCTTGCAAAGGAAGAAGTGTGAGGATGGGAGAGCCTTGAAGAGATAAGGAAGAGAGAGAGAGAGCGCACACGAGAAGATAAGAAATGGAGAGAGCACGGTCATCCTGCGCATGCTTTTTAATTTTATTTTGCTGCAACGGGTTAGCTGGTTGCCCGCCCCTGAAATTCCATTTCCAGGAACGGGCCACGGGGCGACCCGTGCCTGCAAATGTCGCTATTTGCAGGCACGGGTCGCCCCGTGGCCCGTTCCTAGAAATGCAATTTTAGGGGCGGGCAACTGCTACAGTGCATGTCCTCCATTAGCAGGAGCGGGCAAACTTTAGACCCGCTTCTACAAAAAATTCGGCTCGCTTCTAAAGACTTTTTTTGTAGTAGTGCTGATCCAATGGTTTTTATGGCTGGCTGCTTTGAAGGTTAATCAAGAGTTAAAGAAGTTTCCTACTGCGCAGCTGGCATGGGGGCAAGCCGGTTCTAATGGAATGATGGATGTCATGAACCTAACCATGACCTGCAGGAGAGAACCAACAGATTGCTGCAGCTACCGAAGGAGAAGGCGTCTTCAGCTCATGAAGACGTAGTAGCGGAGATGAAGGGGGTAAGGCTGCGACATCTCAGGGACAAGCTGGCCCAAGAAGCATTCGAGCCCGGAATACCAACGAAGAGTAATTAGGCCCAGATTGATAGACGTGAAGGCAAAGCCCATACGCTATGGGAACCCAGCTGAACCAAAAAAAGAGAAGGCTGGCCGACGATTAACCGGAGTTGGCGGCGAGCTGGGGCTTGTCCCGCTGGCTATCCTATCACATTTTTTCCACATTGCTTCTAGTTCCATGGCTCTCAGCTGTCAGCTGCAGCTTAATTATTATTAATAATTATGTACTTGAGTGTACTTCGTATATGTATTGCAGGGACGTACTCCTAGTCTGGTGTGCCTACGTGCTTACAGGCACGTAGGGCACTGGCGGAGGCATGTACAGGCCAACCTGGGCCATGGCCCCTCCTTGGCCAGTACAATCTTCTAAGGAGCCATGCACGGATGCATGCTAATCCTGCATGCACACCTACCCTCCTGCTGAAAAACTGCATGTTGTTGCATGCTTTTGAATGTAGTAATCATCACATTTCTTTCTCCTGTAGGCTACAACCTTTATAATCTGTGTGAATTCTTCATGGCTCTTTGATTGTTCACATTTAGCTAGCTTAGCTTTACCCATTTCAATTTTTTTCTTCTTAAAACAAAGGTTAACATAGCACTTCAGTCATATGTAGCTGTTCATTTAGCTTGACTTAGCGCCCCTTGATGTTAATCCTGGCTTCACAACAATGATAGGCCTGCCTTTTTCCCAGACTCTCAGCCATGTGCGTCAGAAAAAGGTTTCCTGATTTGCGAGACCTATGCTTGCGACTGAGACAGGCTATAGTCTACTACAACGTACTCCGGTCAGCGCTGGCTGGATCCGTCCTGGCTCACCATGTCCAACTGAAGAATGTGCTGTGGAACCTGTTTGTCCCCAGTGAAGAAAATAAGCTCTGCGTTAGGGAGGCGACATTATATATCTCATAGAGTACAAGCCACTCAAAATCATTAACTACTATCTCCGTTTTAAATTATAGTTCGTGAAACGAACCGGATTCCCAATTACGAGAATCCGACTCCCTGTACCCTTGTGATAGTCCCAGGAACAACAGCTATCACGTACAAAACTCAACTCAGCGGAAATCACATCCATACAACGATTAAGACCATCAAACATAATATTGGTACAGAACGGTATGGTACAAGCCCTCTGGGCTAAACGACAAAAGGGAAACAACTACGCAGCGGATAGCTATAAACTTCTGGTGCTTCGGGCCTTCACCTCCACAGGCATCCTTGAGCGCAGCGCACAGCCCTCATTTGCATCATCCGTCGTGGTTGATCTTGTACTCGGAGTCTCCTCCTGTATACCCAAAGACTGTCCCCAAGGAAATGGGACAGGTCCACGTCACCAACCATAATATGCAGCAAAGCTTTATAGTGGCCTATACTAGTAATAAAATATTCAAGGAGTGTAAGCTGGGGGTTTTTCCTATGCGCGCAGCAGCAACGTAACCAAGTTCATCTCATCTCCAAACACCATTCCTCGCAAGCACATACTCTCCCCAAACCACCCATCAATCTCACAACCACATCGGGCTCGTCCTGCCTCAACAGGTTCCCGCAATATTCATCCGCCAACTCCTTTCGCTCACTAGTCGACTCGGTGAGCTCCCTCCCCACCTTGTCTCAACAGCCTCAGCTGGTCCAACCTCTCATATCCCAAATTCAAGGATAAGGTAAGAAAGCAGAATCCCATGCTAATCTGGATGGATCAGATGCAGGATCGTCCATGACCGTGGACACGGCTATACGTATAGTTTTCACTCTGCAGAGGTTGTACTCCAGTAACCACCCGGGCTGCGAGCTGGTGCCCCAGCTCGAGACGCGGCCCACAGCAAAGACCCTATAAAGCAACGGTACCATCCTGCTTCCCTGGGCTCGGGAAACATCCGTACGCTAACATCTGCCCCAGGGATGTGAAACCTTCCCACCGGGGCCAGTCGGGGGCAGTGGTAGATCAGGGAGAGTACGCCGCAACGAGTCCCCCTTACACATATCAAGCTCGATCCTCCTACAGTCCTGGTACCGCACTAGATAGGCTTGCTGGAACCCTCCCCATTCTGGGTAGATGGTGAGCACTGTAATTCCCACTTCCGAAAGGCATCCTGATGCGGTCCTTAATTGTCGGCAAGGCGAGTATCAACATCAAAAGCGATCCGCCGCAACGGTCCGCAATCGGCACCCATTACAGGTATGGCCGCCCAAACTCCTCAAAAGTAACCAAGTAACCATGTACCCGCAACAGGTACTCCGTAGGAACTGTCCGAGTTCAGTTCCCAAGCACCCCGGTCAAACGACCGGGTTGTTATCACTCGCCTCCACCGCCTAGCTGCACTACTCCTCCCAAGCCACCCAACTCACGCCAAGAAGATCAATCACAACCATCCCAACACATGCAAGCATAGCATTCTCATAAAGTGGATAATAGGTGGCAAGGATACAGGATAGATAAAAGGCAGTGCAGGCATATCATCATCATGCGAGTAAGGTAAAGCGCTAGCATACTAGTTGCATGTCTAATAGGTATTTCAGAGAATGGCTGGGCGTGAACTTGGGCATTGCTTGTCCTCTTCGTTCCGGTAGTTGGTGTAGTCGCCAGCATCCTTCCGCGACTCCGGAGCTCCTAATTACGCGGAAATAAAATAAAGGCGGGAGCTACTAGCAAAGCAACACCAAAAAAATGAAGCAAGAAGACCCAAATAATGCCAAACTCTATACTAATGCGTAGGTCATGATTTTAGAAAAATATAGAAACTGGTTTCATATTTTTCTAAGCTACGGTTGATTTAATATGAATTTTCTAAGTTTAAATCATTTTCTGAAAATATTAATTAATTCCGAAAAAAGAAATACAATCAGACTGGGACACGTGGCAGCACCAAAACGTGCCACGTCATCACTGCTGACGTCAGCATGACGTCATCAGTAGGGCCGGCTTTGCTGACGTCATCGTGGGCCCGGATGACATCAGCGTTGACTTGGTCAATGTTGACCAGTCAACGGTCAATGGTCAGTGGGTCAGCGGGGCCCACTTGTCAGTCACCTAGGTCGCTGTCAGGTGGGGCCAGGCTGTCGGTTAGAAAACGAAAAAGGAAGAAAGGCTCGCGGGCCGGAGATGGGCTGGAAGCGGCTGGGCCGAGTTAGTTCACGAGGGTCCAAAGGACTTTGGGGAAAACATTAGGCCCACGGGGTGGAATTGGCTGGGCGCTGGCTTGGTGGACTGGGTCTTTGTACACCGAGAGGAGGGTCCACGGTGGACAGGGCTCATAGGATCAGGTGTGGCCGCGCTTGGATTTTCTGTGGTTGGCCGTGTGTGGTGGTGGTGTGGTCCCCGGTGTGGCTTCCCGCGGCGCGACGCGAACGCGCGCACGGCGCGCACCAGAGCACGCCGGCGGCGATGGTCGGCGGCGGAACGGCCGGAAATGGCTCGGCTGGGTCCAAGATGCGGTGCAGAAGCTCGGCTAGGGCTCGGTGGTCACGGATAACGAGAAAAGGGGATGGCCTGGCCGGCGAAACGGCTCCCCGACGAGTGACGGCGGCGGCACGGGTGCTCCGGCGAGCCGGCTCCGTGGCGACGCACAACACAGGGGGGGTGTTCTTGGCCAAAAAGGGCCGTGCACGCGCTTCTCGGTGCTGTGTGGGTGCGTGTGTGCGCGGGTGAGTTTGGCTCGTGCGCGCGCAGCTCAAGCCACGGGCTTGACCGCGCCGCGGCCATGGCGCTCGCGCGGTTCGAGCTCGCTCGGTGCGCGGCGACGGCATCGCGGCCGGGTTAACAACGGAAAGGGCGACGGCGGTTTGCGATTCGACTGCAGCGGCGTCGACGAGACCCTGCAGAAGATGCTCGACTCGATGGTCGGCTCACAAGGGGTAGCAGGCGGCGGCGTTGGCGATCGGCCGGAGACAGGGGAGAAAAAGGGGCTTTCGTCGGTGGCTCACCTAGGGGCTAGTAGACGTTCGCTGCAGCTCGGGGAAGACTCGACGTGGCTTGGTGAAGCTCCGGCGTCCACGGTCGTCCCGGGTCCGGCTCCTCCTTGGGACCTCCACGGACGGCGGCGTCGGTTCCGGTGCCAGTGACGCGGGGACGATGCTTGGCTCCTCCCCGACCCGCCTCCTCTCCTCCAGGGCCCTCCTCGACCTCTCCTGCACCTTCCACTCTCCTCACCCTCTCGATTGGCTGGCTGGGAAAACCCCAATGGGGCTGCGGCGGTGCTGGAAGGGAAGAGACCCGCGACGGGGATTTTATAGGGCGACCGTGCTAGGGTTCGGGCTTGGACGGCTGGGGCGGCTTTGCGTCCATGCCAGGGCCACGCGTCGCGATCACGACGGGCTGCAACGGCTCGGGCGTAGGGATTGGCTGCGGCGCTGCTGCTTTTCGCCGGCGGAGAGGAGGAAGAGGGAGGTAGGGGAAGGGGGAATAGTGCGGCGGGCCCGCACGTCAGCGAGAGGAAGAAGGGCGACGCGGCAGGGACACGGTGGAGTGGTTGGGCCGCAGCTGGGCCGAAAGGCCGACTGGGCTGGTTAGTTGGCTGGCTCGGGAAAAGGAATTCGAGGGGGTTTCCTGGACTTGAGCTCGAAGATTTGGCCCATGACAGGTTGGAAGGGTTTGGCAAATAGTTTAGTTAGTTAGTGTTTGAATTCAAATCTAGAATTTGAATTCAAATCTAGAATTTGAATTCAAACCAACCAAAAATCCAATTAAATCCAAATAACTCCAAATCACACTACTTCATCCTTAGCACTCCAAATTGATTCTAAATTTTTAAATTTTAATTGCTTAAGAATTTTGGGAGCACAATAGAATTAGTTTTAAATACTGGTTTGCATGCACAACAATTCACCAAAAATTTTTGAAATCCAAATTTTGCACTCAACCAATTCCTAAGGAATTTTAGGGTTGTTACAGTCTCCCCCCCTCACAAGAATCTCGTCCTCGAGATTTGTGATTACCTATGGTTTAAACAAGTGGGGGTATTTCTCCTTTAGTACTGACTCCTTCTCCCAAGTTGCTTCCCTCTCTGTGTGGTTACTCCACTGAACCTTGCAGAATGGAATAGAGGTGCTTCTTGTCTCTTTAACTGCTCTGTCCAAGATCTTCTCTGGGTACTCCAAGTACTCTAGCGTATCTTGCAAATCCAATGCTTCTGTCCTGACCTCATGCTCTGGCATTCTCAAGCATTTGCGTAGTTGCGACACGTGAAACACTGGGTGTACTCCGGCTAGCTCTTCAGGTAGCTCCAGCTCGTAAGCTAACTTCCCGACTCTGGTCAGAATCTTGTAGGGTCCTACAAATCTGGGTGCTAGTTTCCCTTTCACGTGGAATCTCTTACTTCCCCTGAGGGGCGACACTTTCAGGTACACGTGATCTCCCACCTCGAACTCGAGGTCCCTTCTTCTCTTGTCAGCGTAGCTTTTCCGCCTACTCTGTGCAATCTTCAAGTTCTCTCTAAACTTAGCCACATTCTCTTCTGCTTCTACAATTGAGTCGGGGCCAAAGAAGGTCCGCTCTCCCACCTCTGACCACATAAGAGGTGTTCTACATTTTCTTCCATATAGGGCTTCAAATGGGGACATTTTCAGACTTGCTTGATAACTGTTGTTGTACGAGAATTCTGCATAGGAGAGGCTCTTCTCCCAATCCTTGCTATAGGTCAACACACATGCTCTCAGCAGGTCTTCTAGAATCTGATTCACTCGTTCTGTCTGACCATCCGTCTGTGGGTGGTACGCTATACTGTAGTCTAGTCTGGTCCCAATCGCCTTATGCAAGCTCTTCCAGAACTGAGCTGTGAATTGCGGTCCTCTATCGGATACGATACTCCTTGGTGCCCCGTGCAACTTGAGAATGTTATCCACATATAGTTCTGCTAGTCTGTCCGTTGAGAACCGGTCCTTGACTGGTATGAAGTGAGCCACTTTGGTCAGTCGATCCACTATCACCCAAATAGCATTGTTTCCTTTCTGAGTGCGGGGTAGTCCGACTATAAAGTCCATACTGATATCCTCCCACTTCCACTCTGGAATTTCTAGAGGTTTCAACAGTCTTGCTGGCCTTTGGTGTTCTGCCTTGATTCTTCGACATGAATCGCACTTGGCGACATATTCGGCTATATCCTCTCGCATCTTTTTCCACCAGAATCGGTCTTTGAGATCCTGATACATCTTGGTGCATCCTGGGTGGATTGAGTACTTGGACTCATGAGCTTCTGCTAGTATGGTCTTCCGGATATCATTATCTTGTGGTACGCAGATGCGTTGCTTAAGCCATACTGTTCCTTGAGCATCAATACGGAAGTCTGGGGCTACTCCACGTTGAACATCCTGAATCAGCTCTTGAATTTCTGGGCAGTCTTTCTGAGCAGTCTTGATGCGTTCTTCCAGGTTGTATTTCACTCTCAACTCTTCCGGTTGTCCTTCATCCACTACCTCAAGCCTGAGCATGTTCAACTCCCTAATCAACTCCGGTTGTCCCTCCTCCATCATCAAGTTGTTATGGTAGCTCTTACGACTCAGGGCATCTGCTACTACGTTGGCCTTCCCTGGATGGTAGTGTATCTCTAGGTCGTAGTCCTTGATCAGTTCCAACCATCGTCTTTGTCTCATGTTCAGTTCTGTTTGGGTGAAGAAGTACTTCAGACTCTTGTGATCAGTGTAGATATCACACTTGTTGCCAATCAGATAGTGTCTCCAGATCTTTAAGGCATGTACCACTGCTGCTAGTTCTAAGTCATGGGTGGGGTAGTTTTCTTCATGCTTTCTCAACTGCCTTGAAGCGTATGCAACCACTTTGCCTTCTTGCATGAGTACACATCCCAGACCTTGTCTTGAAGCATCACAATATATCACAAAGTCTTTTCGAATATCTGGCAGAGTCAGCACTGGGGTGGTGGTAAGCTTATGTTTGAGCTCTTGGAAACTTTCTTCACACTTTTCTGTCCACTCAAAAGGGACGTTGTTCTTGAGCAACTCTGTCATCGGCTTAGCGATCTTGGAGAAGTTCTCAATGAATCTTCTGTAATAGCCTGCCAAACCCAAGAAGCTTCGAATTTCTGTGACACTCTTTGGCTGCTGCCACTCGGAGACTGCTTCAATCTTTTCAGGGTCTACTGCTACGCCCTCGGCTGTCAACACGTGGCCCAAAAAGGCAACTTTCTCCAACCAGAACTCGCACTTGCTGAACTTCCCAAAGAGTTTGTGCTGTCTCAACTTCTCTAGCACTATACGTAGGTGCTCCTCATGCTCTTCTGCTGTTTCAGAATAGATCAGGACGTCATCAATGAATACCACGACAAACTTGTCTAGCTCTTCCATGAATACTTTATTCATCATGTTCATGAAGTATGCAGGTGCGTTTGTCAGCCCAAAAGACACTACGGTGAACTCATACTGCCCGTATCGAGTCACGAAAGCTGTCTTAGGAATGTCTCCATCTCTAATCTTCATCTGGTGGTACCCTGATCTCAGGTCTATCTTGCTGAAGTACTTTGCCTTCTTCAACTGATCTAGCAAATCATCAATTCGAGGTAGCGGGTACTTGTTCTTGATAGTCACTGCGTTCAGAGATCGATAGTCTACGCACATGCGCATAGAACCATCCTTCTTCTTCACGAACAGTACTGGCGATCCCCATGGAGACGCGCTGGGTCTGATCACTCCACTGTCCAGCATATCCTTCAATTGCTTCTTCAATTCCTCAAGTTCTTCCACAGACATTCTGTACGGTCTCTTGGCAATTGGCCCTGTGCCTGGTTGCAACTCGATTATGAACTCCACATCACGGTTAGGTGGTAAGCCTGGTAGTTCTTCTAGAAAAACATCTGGGTACTCGCAGACTATTGGCACTTCCACAATGGTCTTTTCCTTGATACTGTACGCAAACTTTCTCATGGAAGGCTTCCTGGGTCCTTCTTTTGCTTTTTGTGGCTTAACTGACACCTTCAGACCACTCGGGTGTGTCAACACTACTGACCTGGGTGAGCAACTGATCACTCCCCTGTGAGCTGTCAACCAATCCATACCAAGGATCACGTCAATGCCATCTGACTTCAGCACTGTCAGGTCTGCAGAGAATCCAAATCCTCCTAGTTCCATGCCAACTGCTGGGCACACTTGGGTGCATCTGAGCTCTCCTAACAGTGAAGTTGTGATTACGGGTCTAGCTCTAGGCTCTGTATGGAGTGACTGTTCCGTAACAAACTTCGACGAAACGAATGATCCAGTTGCACCAAAATCAAATAGTACCGTTGCTTTTGTGCCATTTACAAGGAACTCTGCGAGTACTACTTCAGGAGCATCCTCGGCATCCTTCTCAGTCAGGTGGTTAAGTCGGCCTCTGATGGCTGAAGGTTGCGGTTGGTTCTTTCTGTCTGGGCACTCAAACGACTTGTGACCTGGTTTTCCACAACCAAAGCAAACAAGAGATGTCTTGTCGCCAACTTCTGGGGTGCTGAGCTGTTTCTGGCCTGAACTTTCGTAAGCAGGGTAGTTGCTGGTCTTGTTCTCAAAGCTGGTCTTGTTCTCAAAGTTGTTGTTGTCACCAGTCTTGTTCTCAGTGTTTAGGATTGCACTCCTGACAAATCCTATTCCTCCTCGGCTTAAGCTTTGCTGGAATCCCCTGCGGAGCATATTGCTCTGGCCACTCCTCGGTATTTGACTCAACCTGAGGTGGTGCTGTTGTTCGGCTTTTCTTTTCCTGGCTCTCCAAGTGTCTTCTAAGTCAAACCTTTCCTTTTCCACTACTATAGCTCTGTCAATCATCTCTCGAAGTGAGTTGTGACTGCTGGAAGCGAGTGCCATTCTAAGTCCCCTGTGTAAGCCTCTTTGAAACCAGACTTGCTTCTTCTTTTCGGTGGTGATTTCTTCCGGGGCATACCTCGACATCTTAGCAAAGTGTCGGGCATACTCTGTCACTGACATGCTTCCTTGCTTCATGGTTCTGAATTCCATAGCCTTGTGTGCCATTACTTGTTCAGGAATGTGATATTCATTGAACGCTTCGCAGAACTCCAGCCAGGTGATTTGTGCTGGGTTCTCATGAGAGTCACAGTAGCTCTCCCACCAAGCTTTAGCTGTTCCTTCAAGCTGGTGTGCCGTTAGGGCTACATATTCTTCATCTGTGTAATCTGTCAAGTCCAGCTTGGCCTTGATAGTTCTGAGCCAGTCATAAGCATCTAGTGGCTCGTCTGAGTAGTCAAATGTGGGTGCCTTCAATCTGATGAATCTTCAATCTTCATCTGAAGGTCTTCCTCACAGTGACCCTGTTGTTTCTGGTCCAGATCTTCCTGGAGTTGTTGTATTGCCTGTGCCATCTGGGTATTGGCCTGTGCCATCTGTTGCATCAGCTGGGTCTGAACAGTCATCACTTCTTCTAGGTTGGGCGGTGTGTTAGGATGTGGCGCATCTCTTCCCCTAGGCTGGTTTTGCTGAGGTTCTACTGCTTGTTCTTCCATTGCATCTTCTTGTTCTTCACCTCTTACTGTGTTGTTCTCGGGCTGGAACACGCCTGCTGTGCATCCATGGTCCATGCCTCTGCTTGTGGCAGGTGTTCTTCCGCGTCCTCTACCACGACCTCTTCCTTTGTCTGTCATCACTGTCTCCTCTTGCTCAGTTTCCTCTGAACGGGCTAGCAGTCGGTTCGAACTTCTGGTTGTCATTTTCTGAAATTCACGAGTAGGTAGGTGGTGGTCAGGTAGGGTTATAGGCACTGGTAATCTAATTGTAGGAGTTGCACACATGAAAACTTGAACACTAACTACACTCAAGGTGAACAGCAAGAAAACAGCAAGAACAGCCACAAGGACCGAACACGCAATCAAAGCATTACACCTTAGACACTTGTGTTATCTTGAGGCCAACTCCCAAAACCTCGAACATTAACACTTCTACTCGGCTTAAGATCATGGCTGATCTAGTGGTGGTCATGGACTACATCTACCTTGGCTCGACGATAAGCACGAGACCATCGTCAGCCACTTGGTTAGAGGGGTTGTTAGCAGCAAGAATTAGCAAGGTTAGAAGAGTGAACAATAGCACAAGGTGTGATAAGGAGTAGTTCAAGGGATTTCTTATATCGCAACAGACTTAGTTGGAGCCTCTGTCCTAGTTTTCAGGTCTAGGGCTGCGCACTACGGTCAAGTATGGCTCTGATACGAACTGAAACGAACCGGATTCCCAATTACGAGAATCCGACTCCCTGTACCCTTGTGATAGTCCCAGGAACAACAGCTATCACGTACAGAACTCAATTCAGCGGAAATCACATCCATACAACGATTAAGACCATCAAACATGATATAGGTACAGAACGGTATGGTACAAGCCCTCTGGGCTAAACGACAAAAGGGAAACAACTACACAGCGGATAGCTATAAACTTCTGGTGCTTCGGGCCTTCACCTCCACAGGCATCCTTGAGCGCAGCACACAGCCCTCATTTGCATCATCCGTCGTGGTTGATCTTGTACTCGGAGTCTCCTCCTGTATACCCAAAGACTGTCCCCAAGGAAATGGGACAGGTCCACGTCACCAACCATAATATGCAGCAAAGCTTTATAGTGGCCTATACTAGTAATAAAATATTCAAGGAGTGTAAGCTGGGGGTTTTTCCTATGCGCGCAGCAGCAACGTAACCAAGTTCATCTCATCTCCAAACACCATTCCTCGCAAGCACATACTCTCCCCAAACCACCCATCAATCTCACAACCACATCGGGCTCGTCCTGCCTCAACAGGTTCCCGCAATATTCATCCGCCAACTCCTTTCGCTCACTAGTCGACTCGGTGAGCTCCCTCCCCACCTTGTCTCAACAGCCTCAGCTGGTCCAACCTCTCATATCCCAAATTCAAGGATAAGGTAAGAAAGCAGAATCCCATGCTAATCTGGATGGATCAGATGCAGGATCGTCCATGACCGTGGACACGGCTATACATATAGTTTTCACTCTGCAGAGGTTGTACTCCAGGAACCACCCGGGCTGCGAGCTGGTGCCCCAGCTCGAGACGCAGCCCACAGCAAAGACCCTATAAAGCAACGGTACCATCCTGCTTCCCTGGGCTCGGGAAACATCCGCACGCTAACATCTGCCCCAGGGATGTGAAACCTTCGTACCGGGGCCAGTCGGGGGCAGTTGTAGATCAGGGAGAGTACGCCACAACGAGTCCCCCTTACACATATCAAGCTCGATCCTCCTACAGTCCTGGTACCGCACTAGATAGGCTTGCTGGAACCCTCCCCATTCTGGGTAGATGGTGAGCACTGTAATTCCCACTTCCGAAAGGCATCCTGATGCAATCCTTAATTGTCGGCAAGGCGAGTATCAGCATCGAAAGCGATCCGCCGCAACGGTCCGCAATCGGCACCCATTACAGATATGGCCGCCCAAACTCCTCAAAAGTAACCAAGTAACCATGTACCCGCAACAGGTACTCCGTAGGAACTGTCCGAGTTCAGTTCCCAAGCACCCCGGTCAAACGACCGGGTTGTTATCACTCGTCTCCACCGCCTAGCTGCACTACTCCTCCCAAGCCACCCAACTCACGCCAAGAAGATCAATCACAACCATCCCAACACATGCAAGCATAACATTCTCATAAAGTGCATAATAGGTGGCAAGGATACAGGATAGATAAAAGGCAGTGCAGGCATATCATCATCATGCGAGTAAGGTAAAGCACTAGCATACTAGTTGCATGTCTAATAGGTATTTCAGAGAATGGCTGGGCGTGAACCTGGGCATTTCTTGTCCTCTTCGTTCCGGTAGTTGGTGTAGTCGTCAGCATCCTTCCGCGACTCCGGAGCTCCTAATTACGCGGAAATAAAATAAAGGCAGGAGCTACTAGCAAAGCAACACCAAAACAATGAAGCAAGAAGACTCAAATAATGCCAAACTCTATACTAACGTGTAGGTCATGATTTTAGAAAAATATAGAAACTGGTTTCATATTTTTCTAAGCTACGGTTGATTTATTATGAATTTTTTAAGTTTAAATCATTTTCTGAAAATATTAATTAATTCCGAAAAAAGAAATACAATCAGACTGGGACACGTGGCAGCACCAAAGCGTGCCACGTCATCACTGCTGACGTCAGCATGACGTCATCAGTAGGGCCGGCTTTGCTGACGTCATCGTGGGCCCGGATGACGTCAGTGTTGACTTGGTCAATGTTGACCAGTCAACGGTCAATGGTCAGTGGGTCAGCGGGGTCAGCGGGGCCCACTGGTCAGTCACCTAGGTCGCTGTCAGGTGGGGCCAGGCTGTTGGTTAGAAAAAGAAATAGGAAGAAAGGCTTGCGGGCCGGAGATGGGCTGGAAGCGGCTGGGCCGAGTTAGTTCAGGGGGGTCCAAAGGACTTTGGGGAAAACATTAGGCCCACGGGGTGGAATTGGCTGGGCGCTGGCTCGGTGGACTGGGTCTTTGTACACCGAGAGGAGGGTCCACGGTGGACCGGGCTCATAGGATCAGGTGTGGCCGCGCTTGGATTTTCTGTGGTTGGCCGTGTGTGGTGGTGGTGTGGTCCCCGGTGTGGCTACCCGCGGCGCGACGCGAAAGCGCGCGCGGCGCGCACCATAGCACGACGGCGGCGATGGTCGGCGGCGGAACGGCCGGAAATGGCTCGGTTGGGTCCAAGATGCGGTGCAGAAGCTCGGCTAGGGCTCGGTGGTCACGGATAACGAGAAAAAGGGATGGCCTGGCCGACGAAACGGCTCCCCGACGAGTGACGGCGGCGGCACGAGTGCTCCGGCGAGCCGGCTCCGTGGCGACGCACAACACAGGGGGGTGTTCTTGGCAAAAAAGGGCCGTGCACGCGCTTCTCGGCGCTGTGTGGGTGCGTGTGTGCGCGGGTGAGTTTGGCTCGTGCGCGTGCAGTTCAAGCCACGGTCTTGGCCGCGCCGCGGCCATGGCGCTCGCGCGGTCCGAGCTCGCTCGGTGCGCGGCGACGGCATGGCGGCCGGGTTAACAACGGAAAGGGTGACGGCGGTTTGCAATTCGACTGCAGCGGCGTCGACGAGACCCTGCAGAAGATGCTCGACTCGATGGTCGGCTCACAAGGGGTAGCATGCGGCGGCGTTGGCGATCGGCCGGAGACTGGGGAGAAGAAGGGGCTTTCATCGGCGGCTCACCTAGGGGCTAGTAGACGTTCGCTGCAGCTCGGGGAAGACTCGACGTGGCTTGGCGAAGCTCCGGCGTCCACGGTCGTCCCGGGTCCGGCTCCTCCTTGGCACCTCCACGGACGGCGGCGTCGGTTCCGGTGGCGGTGACGCCGGGACGGCGCTTGGCTCCTCCCCGACCCGCCTCCTCTCCTCCAGGGCCCTCCTCGACCTCTCCTGCACCTTCCACTCTCCTCACCCTCTCGATTGGCTGGCTGGGAAAACCCCAATGGGGTTGCGGCGGCGCTGGAAGGGAAGAGAGCCGCGGCGGGGATTTTATAGGGCGACTGTGCTAGGGTTCGGGCTTGGACGGCTGGGGCGGCTTGGCGTCCGTGCCAGGGCCACGCGTCGCGATCGCGACGGGCCGCAACGGCTCGGGCGTAGGGATTGGCTGCGGCGCTGCTGCTTTTCGCCGGCGGAAAGGAGGAAGAGGGAGGTAGGGGAAGGGGGAATAGTGCGGCGGGCCCGCACGTCAGCGAGAGGAAGAAGGGCGATGCGGCGGGGACGCGGTGGAGTGGTTGGGCCGCAGCTGGGCCGAAAGGCCGGCTGGGCTGGTTAGTTGGCTGGCTCGGGAAATGGAATTCGAGGGGGTTTCCTGGACTTGAGCTCGGAGATTTGGCCCACGACAGGTTAGAAGGGTTTGGCAAATAGTTTAGTTAGTTAGTGTTTGAATTCAAATCTAGAATTTGAATTCAAACCAACCAAAAATCCAATTAAATCCAAATAACTCCAAATCACACTACTTCATCCTTAGCACTCCAAATTGATTTTAAATTTTTAAATTTTAATTACTTAAGAATTTTGGGAGCACAATAGAATTAGTTTTAAATATTGGTTTGCATGCACAACAATTCACCAAAAATTTTTGAAATCCAAATTTTGCACTCAACCAATTCCTAAGGAATTTTAGGGTTGTTACAGTTCGTTTGTCTTTTTTTAACACAAGTTTAACCGGTTGTCTTAATAAAAAAATTATATAAATATAGTCGAATTTAAGGTATTTTTAAAGATTTTTTTATTAGTAAAGCAAGCCACCAAAAAAATATGATGATTTGGAAAAATTTGAATAAGACGAACGGTGAAACTTAGAAAAAAAAGTCAAACGAACTATAATTTGAAACGGAGGGATCGGAGTACTATTTCACGCACAACGCCAAAAACTTTAATGCTGGCGCCTAAAACATGTTTGTCTATCACTTTTTGAAGCCACCAACAACCTAGTGACAGTGCGCATGGTGAA
Organism: Echinochloa phyllopogon; assembly: GCA_033239725.1. Lineage (NCBI taxonomy): Eukaryota > Viridiplantae > Streptophyta > Magnoliopsida > Poales > Poaceae > Echinochloa > Echinochloa phyllopogon. Next base: position 30,323,537 of record BTCW01000008.1, on the reverse strand, counting down.
TTGTCCATGTGGGGCAATCGACAACATAGATCGATTTTGTGCTCCACCAAACATCGATTTTATTATGTCAGTTGCCCTAAGCCGCTGCAGTATAGATCATTTGTCCATTTTGAATATTCAAATGTTTTTCTCAATTTTTATTATTTATTTATCATAAAAAATTGAATTGTTTATTTCCTACCAACTTAGAATATGCATTTTCAATAACATATCATAGCACTGCACAACAAACATAAATAATAATACATAAAGTCTTAATCAGTACATACACATGAATTTCATAGTTTAACAAACATTGAAATATAAATGTTATTTGACTAATCATCCTAACAATCTCTGGTTGATAAGATATTTGTAGTCTTCTTTCGCTGGCACGCCTTTGGGGTCAAAGTATTCGCCTGACTCGTGATAAATCTCATGTTCGATGAACGTCGATCCTCCTTGTCTGCATAGATATGGCATCAATATATATTTGTCGACGAGCTTGTTACCAGTTGTAGGGATGATATGTTGCGGTTACCAGCACCAAAGTTTTGTGACGAGTGTCTTTAACCACGCTAATCTGCATCATCTCAATTTCTTATTATCTCTGTTTGATCATTTCCTTTCCTTCGCATCTGCTTATGTACATGTCGTCTTCTAATCTGTCATCCCCACTAACTGAAATTACTATCTGTAATCATCTCTAACAAAGTTCAATCATCATGAAGCCACGTCACCTATAAGTTTATAAAAGTAGAATATTGGATATAACATAATATAATCGTGGATGATACACTTGATGGCTTCATTATGGCAATAAATCGTGAGCTCAGGGTCGACGACGAGCTATCTTCATGCCAGATATAAGATAGGTTGCTGCATTGGAACATGAACGTGAAGCGAAACACGTTTACGACGGAACCAACCGAGGCGTCACTCGTGCTCTCAGCGGCGACGCCATCACCCTCACGAACAGCGCAGTCACCGCCGTGAGGTCAACGCCGCAGCCGCCGGCCGGCGGCGCCCACTCGAACTCGCGCACCAGCGCCGCCACGATGCCGCCGACGTGAACCATGGAGAGCCCCGCGCCGGGGCAGTGCCTCCGCCCGGCCCCGAACGGCACCATCTTGATCTCCTTAGGCCCCGGCACCGGGCCCACGTCCTCCCCTTCGCCGCCGGCGAGGAACCGCTCCGGCCTGAACTCGTCGGGGTACGTCCACGCCTTGGCGTCCCTCCCGATCACCTCGGCGTTGAACAGGAACCGCGTCAGCGAGCCGTCGGCCGGCGGCGGCGCGGCGCCGGCAGCCGCCGCGCCCTCGGGCCCGACGTCGCGGATGAGCATCGGCAGCGGCGGGTGCAGCCGGAGGCTCTCGAGGATGACGGCGCGCAGGTAAGGCGAGTCCCGGAGGCGCTCTTCGGGTAGTACCTGGCCGTTCCGGCGATCGCCGCCGCCGCCGCCGGTGAGCTCGCGGTGGAGCTTCTCCTGGACCCCCGGCTCGGCGACGAGGCGGGCCAGCGTCCACTCCACGCTCGCCACCACCGCCTCCGTGCTGGCGCCGAGGAACTCCCATACGAGCTTCACGATCTCGTCGTCCCTGAGCTCGCGGCGTGCGTCGCCGCCGTCGCCGCCATCGCAGCCGGCCGGGACCCGGACGTCGATGAGCGCGTCCAGGTACGAGCCGCAGACTCCGCCGCCGCCGCCGCCGTCGCCGCGGCGGCGCGACAGCCGCCGCGCCGCGATGGCGGGGCCGAAGACCTCGGCGAGCCGGCCGCGCAGTCCGACCAGCTGCCGCCATTTCCTCCAGTGCACGAGCCTCGCCCACCGCGACGTCAGCAAGAGCGCGGGGCCCACGTTGGAGTGGAAGAAGTCATGGAGCAGGCTCCGCATGGCGGTGACGTCGCCCTCGCCGAGGCCGTCGCCGAGGCAGAGCCGCGCCACCGTGGCGAACACGGCGGCGTAGAGGGCGTCGCGCACTTCCACCTCGCCGCCGCCGCCGCGTCCCACGGCGGCGGAGAGGCCGGCGACGAGGGCCTCGACGGCGCGGCGCTGGAGGGGCACCTGGAGGGCGCCGACGCGGGAGGGGTGGAGGATGTTGACGGTGAGGTTCCGCCGGAGCGCGCGCCAGAGCGGGCCGTGCGGCGCGCTGGTGATGCTGGTGGTGGTGGGGTGGCCGGCGTCGAGGTCGATGCCGAGGGGCAGGATGGGGTGGTCGGAGAAGGCGTCGGCGTGGTCGATGAGCAGGCGGCGGGTCACGTCAGGGTCTCCGACGAGGATCGTCGGCATTGGCCTGGTGGTGTAGAAGAGCCTGCTGCGGCGAAGATAGGCGGTGAGGGAAACCAGTAGGACGGCGAGGAAAACCGTGAGCAACTGTGTTGCTTCCATGGCGCTAGCTAGCTGCTCGGCTTGCTTCGTCAACTTACGCGCAACGATGCGTATATATAGATGGATTGTAGTTGGGGAACGTCCGACATGTCAGCTGCCGTGAGCTCTAGCTGTGGGTGAGGGTGGCATGCTACCTTATTTAAACGTCCGACATGTCAACTGCCGTGAGCTGTGTGTGGGTGAGCATGGCATGCTACCTTATTTAACTATCAAATTAAGTAACCTACTTATATATCAAAATATATATAATATAATTGTACCACAGTCAGATATATTTATATAGAAAAGGTGTATTTTTCATCCCTTAAATATTGCGGAAGTGTGACTTGCATCCTACATATTTTAATTGGTGCAAATCTGTCCCTTAACTAGCTCAACCGGTGCAGTAATAATATCTACGGTAATGCGTGGATCCGAGGGTCCGACGCATCGGACATGCTGCTTTACGAGACCCACAAGTACCACCGCCTCTCCCCTGAAATCTATGCCTCACTTGATATTTCCTACAGTTGCACTAGCGCCCGAACGTCCGATCCAGGCGCAAAAATCGGACGGGTGACGTGGCAAAACGTGGGCCAAGCGTTTCAGAAACGGTACTGTATCAGTTAAAACTCCCGCCGCAACATGGATACTATGTTGCATGCAACATGTAATTTTTTTTGCAACATTCAAAAATAACTTATGCAATATTATAGAACAATATCTGCAACATGAAAAACCATTTGTTGCAACATCAGGAACCCGTACAGAAACACACGCCATCACATATCATGCACTTGCTACAGGAGTTGAGTAAAAAATCCTGCCGCAACATCAGAGCATGTTCAATGTGTTCAATGAAACATCCAATTCAGATGAAACATCCAATCGAATTTCATATGAAATATCCAATCAAACTTCGTGCAACATCAAGACAAGGTTGTTGCAACATCAAAATTATGTAACTGAAACATTGAAAAAAATCATTGCAACCAATGCAAACATCTATAGCACAGTGAAACATTAGAACGCGGAGCTTGCAACATGAAAAATCAATAGATGGAACATCCGAAAACAATTGTTGCAACATGCATAGAGTTTTGCAACATGAAAAAGATTCTGTTGTAACACCGTAGGGTGTTTAACGCAACATCACCCAGGAGCTCGCCGGCGGCCTCGTGCGACACCGCCCTAGAGCTCCTGCAGCAGCCGTCACCACCCCCCGCGTGGGGCTTGCCGCTCGGCGGCCCGCGCCGCCGGCTGGGGAGCCACCGGCGCAGCTCCTCTGATCCCCGGCCGCAGGGGAGATGCCGCCTCCAGTGGCGCAACACCTCCCTCAGCCACGGCCGGCGCAGCTCCTGCCGGAGGAGGTGGGAACGGCGGCCGGCGGCCGCAGGAAGCGGCGACTCGCGCCGCTGGTGACCTCCCCCACCCGGCCATGCCTCTGGCCGTGGAGTGGCTTCGCTCCGCTGGCTGTGGAGGCGACAACGAAGCGGAGGTGTGAAAGCATCTAGGCCCCTAATTGTGTTTTGGTAATTAATGACAACCCTTGTGGACTAACAATTGTATTTGAGATAATGAGATTAGGTTAGTCCCGAGAGTTGGAATGAGCTTCAAAAGACAATGTGTGGATAGCATGTGTGCTATGGGATTATGGAAGCTCAAGGCAAAGGTATATGATTGGGCTTTTAAATTTGACCTGTCATAAGGCGATTAGTGGGTGAAAAATGACCGGATTGATAGGTTACATAGCCGTACTATCAAGAGGGGTCAACGTCGTTGGTTCGATGAAATATTAGTGCCACAATGGTCTTTGATGTGCATGTAGTGCATTTAGAATTTGTGGTGACTAACTTGGAAGGGTGCACTCTGAAATTCTGTTGAAACTCCGCCCTGTCGTGTCTGGCGGACGGTCCGCGGAGTGTTGACGGACGGTCCGCGGAGTGTTGACGGATGGTCCGTGGTGCTGGAGGACTGTCAACTGTGTTTGCTGTACTAGGGCCCACGTGCTTTGACTTGGAGTGATCTCGCGGACGGTCCGTGATGCATCGCGGGCGGTCCGTAATTCCGCTCATTTTCTCCAGGAGCTAGAGCTGTTTCGAGTAGACGGTCCGGCCTTCTCTGGCGGACTGTCCGTGGTGATGGCGGACGGTCCGCAGGTGCTTGGCGGACCGTCCGCCGAGCCCCAATGGTCGACTCTGACAGCGCTTCATAGTCGTTGTAATTCAAACGCGGACGGTCCGCGTGGACCATGCGGACGGTCCGCCGTGCACGATCCAGAACGGGTTTTTCCCCAACGGCTAGTTTTGGGGAGAGGGCTATATATACTCACCCCTCACGGGCATGGGGGGGGGTCTCTTGGCACTTTGAAAAGCTTAATACTCATACTAGAGCCCTTGTTCTCCTCTCTCTCACTCACTTGCTTTGAGGTTGCATTTCTTTGTGAGATTGAGAGATTCTAGTGCATTGCATCAAGGATTTGATCATTGTGGCACTAGGATTTCATTGAGCTCGTGGTTGATTTGTTACTCTTGGAGGCTGCCGCCTCCTAGACGGCTTGGAGCTCGTGATTCCCCCGAGCACTTCAAGAAGATTGTGAAGTTGCCGTGGAAGATTGTTGTGAGAGGTTTTTGTGCTCACCTTGCCGGAGTGGTGAAGAGCAACTCTAGTGGAATCAAGATTTGGAGCGGTTCATTGGTTCTAACCGGCTTAAAGATCAAGAGGAGTCTTGATAGAGAAGCGGTTGAACGTTGAATCCATCTCAACGTGGATTAGGGGTGACCGGCAAGTCATCGACACCACGGGTTAAACTTGTGTCTCTCACTTGTGATTTGATCCTTGTTTCTTATCTTGAACAATTTACCTTGTGCAAGTTATTTACCTAGAACTTGAATTGTTGCTTGTCATCCTAGGTTGCAAACCCTTCAACATAGGACTAGAATAGCTAGAGATTTAATTCACCTTGTAGTTCTTATTAAATTTCTCTAGTGTTGTGATTGAAGATTGAAACCGCCTATTCACCCCCCCTCGGTAATCCTAGATCCTACAAGTGGTACCAGAGCTAAGTACTCCCTAATCAAGGATTTAATCATCCCGGAGTAGGATTAAAATGGCTAGAGAAGGCAAAATGAAGCAAAGGAAGGTTCCTTTCTTTGATGGGGAAGATTATGATTATTGGAAGACTAGGATGACTACCTATCTAAGGACGGCCGGAAGAAAAATTTGGGAAATTGTTGAGGACGGGTTGGTCATCCCAGACAAAGACAGCAAGACCGAAAAAGACCTTGAGAATGAGGACCTTAATGAGGAAGCTTTGTGCATTTTGTATGAGGCTCTATCTCGTAATCAATTCAACCGTGTGAAGGGCATTAGAGTTGCAAAGGATATGTGGAACAAGCTAGCGGAAATCTATGAGGGAACATCCTCGGTTAAAGAAGCCAAGCTCTATGTACTCCAAGGAAAATTAAATGAGTTTACTATGAAGAAGGATGAAGACGTTTCAACCATGTTCAATCGGTTGAATGAGATTGTGAATGAGCTAAAGTGTCTTGATTATGATGTGCCGGATCGATATTTCTCTAGGAAATTTCTTAGGAGTCTCCCGGAGAAATATGAGACAATTGTCACAATGTTAGTGAGAGAAGACTTGAAGAAATACACTCCTACGGAGGTGCTTGGTGAAGTACTCACACATGATATCTTCAAGCAATCTCAAAAAGAAGCTCATGGTCAAGCAACAATTGAAGAGAAGAAGAACATTGCTCTCAAGGCTCAAGCCACTCAAGAAGATATTCATCTTGAAGAAAAAGAAGATGACTCGGATGAGCAGATGGCTCTCATTGTTAGAGGGCTTAAGAAAATTCTTGAGAAGAAGAAGTTTGGGAAGAAAAATCAATTCTCAAGGAAGAATCCATTTGAAGACAAAGATTGCTTCTCTTGTGGTGAAAAGGGGCATATATCAATGAATTGTCCAAACAAGAAAGAAGACAAGTTTGGCAAGAACAAGAACAAGAAGAATGACCACAAGAAGAAGAAGTATTACAAGAAGGAGAAAAATGGGCAAGCCTACTTTGTTAAATGGGATTCCGATGCAAGTGATGATGATGATGATGACAAGCCATCAAAGAGTCTTGCCGGGATTGCCATCAAGGAAGCTCCATCACTCTTCTCCAAGCCTCATTGCCTCATGGCAAAAAGTAATTCAAAGGTAACAATAGATGAAGAAGAAAGTGATAGTGATTCTGATGAGGATAGTGGTGATAATGCTATTTCATATGAATATCTTGCTAGTTTGGTTATAAAATCCGATGACAAATTGCGTAAGGAAAAAGAAAAGTTGAAGGATTTAGAATTGAAAAACATTTCAATTCAAAAATCCTATGAGGAGCTAAAGATTTCTCATGCCAACCTAAAGGATTCCCACAATACTCTCAACACCTCATTGGGAATTCTAAAGGGAAAGCATGAGGAACTTAAGGAAGCTCACAACTCACTCCTTGCGCAAGAGGCCAAAGGAAAACTTGTTGTTGACAATGAAAATTGCAAAACTTGTATGTCTTGTTCAACTAACACCTCTTGTAGCACAAGCACGAGCTCTTGCACTAGTAAGAAAGATTCAAGTGATGCATCTCATTTATTATTGGAAAATGAATCTTTGAAGAAATAAGTGGAGTGCTTGTCCAAGGATCTTTCCAAATGGTTTGGAAGTCAAGTCAAGTTTAATCATTGTTGGACAAGTCAGAAATTTACTTTGAACAAGAATGGCATTGGTTATTTGCCCAAGCAAGGGAAATCGGCTTTCATTCCCAAGAAAACCACTTATGTGCCATCAAGTGTGACATTGCAAGAAGAAGCTAAATTCAAGAAATGTCGTATTTGCAAGACAAAGGTAGATGTGAATCACAAGTGCAAGAGCAAGAAGACCGTGTCCTTTGATCCATCTTACATTCTTAAGAAAGATTCAAAGGGCGTTGTGTATGCCAAGTTTGTTGGTCGCTCTATGGACAACACTAGGCTAAAATCCATTTGGGTGCCTAAAGCTATGATCACTAACATTGAAGGACCCAAGAGTTGGGTACCTAAGAGAAAGTGATTCTCTTGTGTAGGTAAATTATAAAGCCAGAGGAAGGCATTGGGCGATTGATAGTGGTTGCACAAATCACATGACCGGTGAAAAGAAAATATTCTCATGTCTTGATGAAGATATCTCCGACTTTGATAATATTATCTTTGGTGATGATAGCAAGGGAGGTGTACAAGGCATTGGTGACATTTCTATCTCTCAAGATTATAAACTCTCCAATGTCTTGCTAGTTGATTCCTTGAATTTCAATCTTTTATCTATTGCTCAACTAGTTTGATGAAGATATCTCCGACTTTCACTAGTAATGATTTTGTAGTAACCTCTCTTGATGAAAAAGAAACTATCTTTAAGGGGTTTCGACATGAAAGTCTATATCTAGTGGATTTCTCATCTAAAGAAGCAAATCTCTCAACTTGTTTATTTTCTAAAGCTTCCATGGGTTGGTTGTGGCATAGAAGGCTAGGTCATGTTGGAATGAGGCAACTTAATAAACTAATCAAACATGATCTAGTCCTTGGCTTGAAAGATGTAAAGTTTGAAAAAGACAAATTATGTAGCTCTTGTCAAGCCGGAAAGCAAGTTGCAAATTCTCATCCAACCAAGAGTGTCATGTCTACCACAAGAATATTTGAGCTATTGCATATGGATCTTTTTGGGCCTACGACATATAGAAGCATTGGTGGGAATAGCTATTGTCTTGTGATAGTGGATGATTTCTCAAGATTCACATGGGTATTCTTCCTTCATGACAAAGCGGATGTGTTTGATAATTTCAAGAACTTTGTCACTATGGCCGAAAATGAGTTTGAGCTCAAGTTGAAGAAAGTTAGAAGTGATAATGGTAGTGAATTCAAGAATACTCGTGTAGAGGAATTTTGCAATGACAAGGGAATCAAACATGAATTCTCAACCACATATACTCCGGAGCAAAATGGATTGGTTGAGAGAAAGAATAGGACCTTGATTGAAATGGCAAGGTCAATGTTGGCCGAGTACAATGTGTCGGATTCATTTTGGGCTGAAGCTATTAACACCGCTTGTCATTCATCAAATAGGCTTTATTGTCATGGCTTTCTTAATAAGACCCCATATGAATTGCTTGTTGGAAGAAAGCCTAATATTTCATATTTTCAGGTTTTTGGTTGTAAATGTTATATCTTGACAAAGGGCTCTCGGTTATCCAAGTTCCAAAGCAAATGTGATGAGGGATTCTTTCTTGGTTATTCATCTTGTAGCAAGGCATATAGAGTCTACAACAAGTCCAAGGGATTTGTTGAAGAAGCTTATGATATTCAATTTGATGAAACAAATGGGTCACAAGATGAGAAAGATAACTTGGATGATGTGAGAGGGGATAGTTTGAAAGAAGTCATGAAGAACATGGATATTGGTGATATTCGACCAAGGGAAGAAGATGATGATGATGATGAGGAGGAGGAGGAACATATTGTTAGTAATCAAGAAATGACATCATATTCTCAAAATCAAGTGATTGATAATGCAAGTGCAGATGAATCTCCTCAAGAAGATGAGCAAGTGATCTCTACTACATCATCGTCCACATATTCTCAAGATCAAGTTACTCAACCAAGAATTCATGGCCAAGTCGCCAAAGATGACCACATTGACCAAATTGTGGGTGACATTAGTAAGGGTGTCCAAACTCAATCTCGGGTTGCTTCATTTTGTCAACATTATTCTTTTGTATCTTCTCTTGAACCTAAACGTGTAGATGAGGCACTTGTTGATCCAGATTGGGTGATGGCTATGCAAGAAGAATTAAATAACTTCACCCGAAACGAAGTTTGAGATTTGGTTGAGAGGCCCAAGAACTACAATGTTATTGGTACTAAATGGGTCTTTCGCAACAAGGAAAATGAAGATGGTATTGTGGTGAGAAACTAGGCAAGATTGGTGGCACAAGGATATACTCAAGTCGAAGGGAATTCGAGATGTCCATGATTGGAGAGTTGAGCTTCTTTCTTGGTCTTCAAATCAAGCAAATTAAGGAAGGCACATTTTGATCTTGATGAGGGAGGTAAAGCGGTTGATATTAAGCTTTATAGATCCATGATAGGTAGCTTGCTTTACCTTACCGCATCTAGGCCCGATATCATGTTTAGTGTATGCATGTGTGCTAGATTTCAAGCCGCACCTAAAGAATGTCATTTGACCGCGGTGAAAAGAATTATGAGATATTTGAAATTCACTCCAAATATTGGTCTTTGGTATCCAAAAGGTGCTCAATTTGAGTTGGTTGGTTATTCGGATTCGGATTATGCCGGTTGCAAAGTTGATAGAAAGAGCACTTCTGGTGGTTGTCAACTTCTTGGTTGTTCACTTGTGTCATAGAGTTCAAAGAAGCAAAACTCGGTTGCTCTCTCAACCGCCGAAGCAGAATATATTTCGGCGGGAAGTTGTGCTCAATTATTGTGGATGAAGCAAACACTTCTTGATTATGGTGTGAAATTCAATGGAATTCCTCTCTTATGTGACAATGAAAGTGCTATCAAGATTGCAAATAATCCGGTTCAACATTTTAGAACCAAGCATATTGATATCCGGCATCATTTTCTTAGAGATCGTGTGAGCAAAGGTGATATCAAAATTGAAGGTGTGGGCACGGATGATCAATTGGCTGGTATATTCACAAAACCATTGGATGAATCTCGGTTTTGCAAATTAAGAAATGAGTTGAATGTCATTGATATCTCAAATGTGGCTTGATCCCTAGCATGAGCATCCTTGTGCATATTGTTTTTAGCTTGCATTCATATGTTTATTTTTAACCCTAATGCTCATCATGTCATGATTGCTATGATTGTTAAATTATGCATCATTTTGTCAAGCAATGAACCCCAAGGATCCATCACAACAAGTGTTCAAAAGGTTGGATCTCGGGCTGAAAAGAATGAGCAGGACGGACTGTCCGCCAACGGACCGCGGACTGTCCGCGCCAGCTCGGACGGTCCGCCAGTGGAACGCGGACGGTCCGTAATTACCCCGAAATTTACCAGAAGGTTTGGGGGGTTCGCGTTTGGGGGGGTCGGACGGTCCGCCATGGACCGCGGACGGTCCGCGAGGCGCCTTTGCGTGTGGGTCCACCCGCCGACGGGATCTAAAGGGATGGGTGTATCTCTCTCTCACACAACTCGTGCCATTGTTCTCCAACCTCTCTCTCTCTAGTTCTTGGTGAAGAAAAGAGCCCATCAATCAATCTTTTAATTGGATTGTCTACTTCAGAGCAGTATCAGCAGATGGTGGATCGCCAGACTCAGCTTGAGAGGTCTTTTGCTACATTCAGTACGGCGTTCACCGACTTCAGTGACCACTTCTATAGCATATATCCTCGTTGTTGGTGGTCGTTACAGCCCAAATCCGACCACCAATACTCGGGAATAAATGAGGTTATATGCAACATTCCATGTACTTAGGTTTTATTTCTAATAAAGTTCCACGAGTTTTGGTGAGTGTCACTTGTGCAGGTACAACTACGACAAATACGCGCTATTGGGGCCGAAAATGACCGAATCGGCCGAACGACTCCGTTCGGCCGGTTACCCCCCTTAGCCGTACAGACCACCGGGAGGCGTCCACGTCACCGATGATTAAGCAAACACGATGCACGACACGTGGACGACCGTCAACACGTCACGAAGCACCGACACGTCAACCTGGGCCGAATCAAGACAAGTCCAAGCAGTAGACGCCGGCCCAGGAGGGACCCAGAGCCGAAGGCGGTGCAGGGGGGCGGGCCTGGGCTCCCAGCCCAGTTCGGCCGAACTGGGGGGTCGCCCGAACCACCCCCAGTTGCCCAACCGACTCCATGGGATGCATCTCGGCCGTAGGTGGCTAAGGCGGTGGATCGGGCGTTCGGCCGAACGCCAGGGTTCGGCCGAACCGACCCTCTCGGCCGAAACAGCTGGCAACCGCCTCTGCCCCCTCCCTTGGCCGTTACCCTACCTGAACCGACCCTGGAGCACTATATATAGGACCTTACACTTCACTTGTAAACACACCAAGCCAATGAGCTCATTTCCACTTTCATTCTAGTAGAGTTAGGATTGTTTAGTTGGGAGTTAGAGTTGAGTCGAGCTTTGCCTCGGAGGTTCCGGAGTCATCTTCCGAAGCTCTGGTAATAGCTCTTGTATCTTTTACTTTACCTTTTGTAAGACATTGAGTATTAATATAGTTATCTTTATCACTTTGCCTTTGTCATTTATATCTTGCTTCTACTTTATTCTAGTAGCAAATATATCTTGTTTAGACTATAGTCAGTTATAGTTCTAGTGCTTGTAGTCTTGTTTAAGTCTTTGTCTTGGCTGGTTCTTCGATCTTGCTTGATACTGGAGGTGAACTGTCACCAAGAGTATTGACAAGGTTGCTTGCTCTTGCTAGCAGAGTAAGTAGTCGTTGTCTAGTGTAGGAGTGGTTCCTAGACTAGTCAGTGGCCTTAGTTTATTCCCCTCGCAACGGAGGTGGTAGCCGGGAGGTGGTGACAGCCCTTTCGGTCTTCGTAGCCCATCACGTTAGTTCCGGTCCGTAGGATTCCCCAGTTGGGAAATAGTTGCACCCCTTCTCATCCCTTTCTGTGTGTTCACCGGTTCCCTTGTCCCGAAGCTAAGACATTAGAGTTATCCCAGATCTCCTAGTGCTGGCTCTGTAGCCGCTGTATCTCTATGCTAGAGTGACATAGGTAGATAAAGAATCCAGGAGTCCTCTATCTCTTCTCGTTGTCCTCCCAGCTATCTATCTCTTCTCTCCCTTACCTGAGTATCCCTTGAGCTGTGTGTCCGGTATATCCACTCCTATCCAATACCGTTATCCCCTGTCTTGTCTAGTCGTGTGCCCTTCTCTGATAGTCTCGAATATTTGTTCACTAGTAATCTTGCCAAATCTTCCCTGCGGAAATATAAATTACGATACCTCGGGATACTCCCAGGTGAAGTGCTACAGCGGTGATTTTGTGCGCTTGCAGAATATTTCTATATTTTACTAAGCCATACGGAAAACCACTGAAACACTCCTTACCCCAGTACCAGGATTCTCAATTCTGATATTGGATCGTAAGAAGTGCCAACAAGCATTTCTGGCACCGTTGCCGGGGAAGTCTTTGGCTAGATTACTTTTGAATTTTTATCTTGAGCTATCTTAGTTGAGTACCGCTACTCAAGCGGGTTTATCCTTGCTCTGTTCGTTGGACTTTGTGGAACAGAGCAGTGCATGACTGGTTTCCAACTACCGTCAAACTTCCAAGAAAATCCGGAGTCACTTGTGAGCAAAGTACGACCCCGTGTTGTACCTCCTCAGAAGCAACTCCTTTCGACGAACCCAGTCCTTCCCGTCGTTGACTAGGCTACATCGAGGATGGCAACCAAGACGATCCGTGAGTTCTCCGCTCCATCAAGCGAGAACGTATGTGTCGGACCAGCTCCGCCAGTCGGAGATGGTAACTTCGACCTGAAGCCAGCCCTCATCAACATGGTACAGGCTAGCCCATTCTGCGGCAAGCCACACGAAGATGCCAATGCTCATCTCTAGCATTTCCTGGAGATTTGCAACACCTTCACCATCCGCGGAGTAAGTATCGATGCCATTCGCCTTCATTTATTTCCATTCTCATTATTCGGCAAGGCGAAACAATGGTTTTATGCTAACCGCGAAGCTATAGATACCTGGGATAAATGCACTAGAGCTTTCTTGCTAAAATTCTTTCCGGTTGGGAAAACCAACGCCCTCCGGAACAAAATAGCTAGTTTCCAGCAGCTAAAAGATGAAACAGTCCCGGAGGCATGGGATCGCCTCCAGGACTATATTTCTGCTTGTCCTCACCATGGTATGCAGAGTTGGTTCATAATCCAAACTTTCTATCACGGGCTGAGAAATTCTGCCCGTGAGTACCTGGATGCTGCTGCTGGAGGCTCGTTCTTCTCTCTTGAGGAGAGTCGTGCGAAGGCCCTCATAGAGAAGATGGTCGAGAACCAAGGTTGGTCCGACGACCGGACTCAACCAAAGACCCGAGGAGTTCACCAAGTTGAAGCTCTGGACATGCTCGCTGCCAAGATGGACCTCCTGATGAAGAAACTGGAGGCCCCTGCTCAAGAAACGGTGCAAGCCATGGACGCTCGCATGACCTGCGAAGTCTGTGGCAACACTGGCCATTCGGGGAATGACTGCCCTGAAACGCGAGAAGATGCCCACTACGTCAACAACTCCAACAACAACGGGTACCGACCGAACAACTACGGCAACCAAGGCTGGAATCCGCGCCCAAACCTCCCTTTTGAGAGGCCTCAACAAGGTAACAATTTCAATTCCAGCAATTTCAATAATCAGCCGTCTCTTAGAGATCTTGTGTTTGGCCAGATGAAAATAACTGAAAACATCAATAAAAAGCTTGCTGCTAATAATAAAACACTGGAAAGCATAGACTCTAGGATGGAATCATTTTCTTCTGCTATGAAAAGTCAACTAAGCTTTAATAAAATGATAGAAACTCAAATTGCTCAATTAGCTATTTCTTTGCCCTCACCCGTAGTGGGGAAATTCTCTGGGCAACCAGACAATTGCCCCCGTGAAAAGGTTAAAGCGGTCACCACGAGAGGGGGTAAGACCACTCGGGACCCGCCATATCCTCACAGTGCAGGTAAAAAGGCAGCCACTACAGAAAGTGATAGCGAAGAAGAGGAGGCCGCAGCAGAACCACAGAAGACAAGTCCACAGAAGGAAGCAAAGGCAGCCCCTCACGAGTTTTATGAACCAAATGTGCTACCATTCCCCAGAAGATGCCATAAGCCGACGGTGGACGAACAATTCAGCAAATTTGTTGAGGTAATTCGAAAGTTATATGTCAATATCCCATTGCTTGAAGCTATGCAGGTTCCCACATATGCCAAGTATCTGAAGGACATCCTCAACAACAAAAGGGCACTGCCAACCACCGAGGTAATTAAACTAACCGAAGCATGTAGTGCGGCTATCTTGAACAATCTTCCAGAAAAGAAGAAGGATCCAGGATGCCCTACCATCGCATGTTCGATCGGGGAGCAGCACTTCAACCATGCCCTGTGCGATCTTGGAGCAAGCGTCAGTGTCATGCCCAAGGTAGTGTTTGACAAACTGAACTATTCTTCTTTGTCCCCTACAACCATGTATTTGCAGCTAGCGGATCAATCGATTCGCTATCCCGCGGGAATAGCCGAAGATATTCCGGTGAAAATCCGGGAATTCTTCCTACCCGTGGACTTCGTGGTGCTCGATATGGAGGTCGACACAAAGACACCTCTCATCCTCGGGAGGCCATTTCTGAGCACCGCCAATGCAAACATCGACGTAGGAGCCGGAGAAATCAGCCTGAACATCAACGGCAAGGAAGAAAAGTTCGCGTTCAAGCCCAGGGTGGAGAAATGCTCTCAGGTATGCACTGATTTAATATAAAATTCCAATAACCTGGAGCAGGTCAACGTGGTTGCATCCGAACCACAATCTTCAGAGACACCGATCCCACCGCCACCGACACCGAAGAAGAAGAACAAGAAGATGTGGCGGAAGAAGGTTGCATCGTCCGAGTCGTCCACTCCGGGACCGGACGATGACAAGAGCAACTGAAGACAGGAGAAGTCCCGCTCACGGACTTAAAAGCTGAGCTCTCGCAGCGAGCAAAACCGGTATGTATCCCATATTTCCCTTCCAATTTTTAATTTTTCAATTGCATTTGCATGTTTCCCTTTTCAAAATAAATGAACCACTTGAGTAATTAATTTGAGAGAGAGTAGAAAATTTTGCAAGCTTGGTTAGAAATAATTGGACACATGCTGAAATTTTACCTAGGGTGGATGTAATTGGTAACTTTTATCATTTTCATCCCTTCTAGAACATCTCCAATTATTTACCATCACCACCAATCAGCACCAAACATGTCTACCCCACTAAAAATGGCTGCACACTCACCAATTATCACCAACATGGCAGCATGGGGGTGTCTCCACAAAAATCCACTTTGGTCATGTCAATTTTGCATCTCACCTAACACTACCACCAAAAACCCCATGACCTAGTGTTGGACCTATGAAAAAAATTTGTGCTGGTGGGAGGCAAGATGTGCATGCAGCACATGCAGCACCCAGGCCCGTTCGGCCGAATGCACTGGTTCGGCCGAACCAGGCAGTTCGGCCGAACCAGGCCGGCTGCGCCCTCGTGCGCCTATAAATGGTGCCCCTCGCCTCCTTGCTTGCTGCACCATCCACACTCTGAAATTTCTGCTAGGAAGCTCTCTCTCACTCTCATTTCTTTGCTCAAGTGCTTGCTCAAGATCTTCCCAAAGTTCTCGCTCAAGTTTTGGTTCACTTGCATCACTAGAAAATCCCAAAAATATTTTACTTTTGTTGTGATCTTTGTGCTGAAATTCTGGACGATTTTGTGGTGGTCACCGACACCCACAAGAACGACTAACTTTTTGTGGTGGTTTTCATCCCCGCAAGAACGACTAACTATCTCGAACGATTGACTTGATTTTCTTGTGCTAACCATATATATATTCAGTCCTTCGGGTAGTTGTTGTTGCACTAACTTTTTGCAGTAATCATGTCGAAGTTCTTCACTTCGCTCCGTCGTTCCGCCCGGCTAGGCCGACGATCGGACGATGCTGGGAGTTCCCCAGCTCCGTCCCGAGGCTCGAGCCGGATGGATACGGACGAGCACGGAGCAGCCGGCTCGGGATGGGGCCATGCCACGCCCCCGGCCAGGCAGCTCCTGAGTGAGAGCGACATTAACCTTAGAACAGAAAGGGAGCAGCACACCTTCAACGAGCTTCGGCTGAAGGAGTTCGAGCACACCCGTGTGTTTGAGCAAGACTTGCTCAGGGACACGGGGATGGACGTAGAGTTCACAGAAATCTTCCAAGCCATTGGCTGGGAGAATTTCTAGCACATCAACGAAGAAGATTCGTACATGCTCACCCTTGAATTCCTCTCGACTTTGGTTTCTGAAACTGGGGGGATTCGTTTTCGGTTCTTCAACCAAGAGTTCTTCTGCTCTTGGAGGGATTTTAGTTCGGGTCTCGGATTTTCAAATCGTTGTTCATTAGACCCGAACAAAGCGCTTAAAAGATTTGACCGGGTAGCATTTTGGAAAAAGATTTCGGGGAATACCAACTGTCATGCGCCACGCACGAACAGCATACATAACCCCACTTTGCGTTTCATGCATCATTGGGTGTCTATGACGGTATTCCCCCGGACAGATTTGCGCCCTGTTGACACCATCGAGTTGCGGGTTCTTTTTGCCATGGTCAAGCAGATTCCCTATTCACCTGTGAAAGACATGGTTGGTCACTGGCTGTCTCATATTTCTCGTGCGGGTAGCATGGCGATGACTTCTCTAGTCACTCGCCTTGCTAACCATCTGGGCGTCCTCCAAGGCGCCCGGCTCACGTACATCGAGACAGCGCGTTCCGTCGTGGATACAGAGCACTTCGTGCAGGCCCACATGATACGGCGGACGCCTGACGCAACGCTGGCAATGATTTACCGTGGATATACAACTGAAGTGCCTTTGCCCTGTGCAGCACTAACGTTGTATACCACGCCGAAACTAACTCTTCAGTTGAGGACCGAGTCGGACGATTCTCCACCTTGGAGAGAGCCCGCTCGGCACAGCGTTGCAGGTGACGGACCCGTCACGAGGGGACGAGCCAGGCGTGATGCTGGGCTCGCCACCTCACAGGAGCCGGAAGATGCACCACAAATGCCGCACCGACACACTTCCGCTTTTGAGGCCACCTACGACAAGTACACCGGTGCTGGGACGTCCGGAGCAGGAGGCTCCGGGCAACACCAGGAGCCGAACTACTTCACCTCAGGATGCTGGGACTACGGCCAGGACACAGACTCTGAGTGGTCCGGGAGTCGGTATGGAGGAGGGTACGACAGTGCCTCCCAGCCATATTACCCCGGATACTCATAGTCCGTACGCTTCGACTACGGCCAGGAGTTGTCCTACATCTCCGACCGAGTCGAGCTCATCGACGACCGTACCCGAGAGATTCAAGACACGCTAACCCGCCATTCTCAGTACCATCAAGAGAATAGCGGGATGGTAGCGTCCATCCAGCATGACGTCCACGAGCAAGCAGAACAGCTGAGCCAGTACCTTTCAAGGCTCAACCCCTACCAGTGAAAGTCCAAGCTTGGGGGAGGACCCCCACCAGGTATGTCCCGATTGATCCAGTATTTTGATCTTTTAATTTCCCTTTCATTTTCCTTCATGATAATTTGCATTTAAAAAAATGAAAATACCAAAAATATTTCCCTTAAACAATATTTCCCTTGAATAAAAATAACTCCCAACTATGCATGGAATGAATCATATGCCTCTCATCTTGGAAGTGATGAATAGTTGCTCTGTCATTAATTTTGCAAGTACTTTGTTTCAACTAGTTGCTAGATTGTGCTTGAGTTATTTGGCATGAGTAAAAATGATCCTGAAAACCTTGTGGGAGCACATGCTTTATTCCAAGCTTAAGTTGTTGTGGGGGTTGATATAGTGAGAATTTGGTTAAATTCTATTCTGCTTTTAGTACGGGGAAAATCTCGGAAATTTATGCTTTCAAAATGAAACAAGTTCCTCATTGGTCAAAATACCTACCAGAGCCATATGATAAGCTTAGTTGAAAATTTCTACTCATATGCTGCTTGTTATCTTAGTGAGCTTTGTCAAATTGTTGTGACCTTTGAGTGAAGCTTTCATATTCTTAAAGATCGAGACCCACGTACACACACCACCTCTCACTTGCAATTCCTACACTGGGAGTTAGCAAATATTTTCCAACATCCATCCACAAAAATAAATGCTCCATGTTCTATGAGTTCCCTCTCCAAATATTCTTGATAGAGACATGGGCTATGCAAAAAGAAAAGCATGCCAAAGAAGCATGGCAAAAATAAGAAAAAAAGAAAAGCATGCCAAAGAGCATGGCAAAAAGAAAGAAAAAAAAGAGAAAAGCTTGCCAAGTGGCGTGGCAAAAATATGAGAATAAAAGATAGCCCATGTTCTCGAAAATAAATCAAGGAGAGGGAGTTTCATCCAAGGAGTTCCACCATATTCCATTCCACCATTCCACCATATTCCACTCCATTCATATCCACACACTTGCACGTCTTGATCTTAAGATGTGATTTGTCTCCTCAGAGATCCGGTCTTTGACTTAGCAAAATATAAGATGCATGCATGCCTTCATCCTTTGTCCCTGAGCCACACAAAAAGCCATATTAGATGTTAGGATGAAAAGAAGGCACAAGCCTTTGGTGAGGATTCAAATACACTTGAGCGATTGAGTGTGCCAATTGAGGAACAATTTGTAGTTTTCAAAACTTGTGAAAAAATTCCGAGATGGGATCCTGAAAAGAGTAGAGTGGAATAAAGCTGAGTTTAAACTGTTCGTCCTTTCAACCGCCCAAGATAAGGAGATTGCTATAAGCCCCATAGGTAAAAAGGTGATTTGAAACTTTGCCTATGATTCAAGTATTTTTGAGGACCAGTTGTTTATAAGTTACCTGCAAAAGAAATGACATTGTAGCAACTCCTGATCCACCGAGCCTACGTTTATATCTTTGCTCGAGGACGAGCAAAGAGCTAAGCTTGGGGGAGCTTGTTGGCGGTCGTTACAGCCCAAATCCGACCACCAATACTCGGGAATAAATGAGGTTATATGCAACATTCCATGTACTTAGGTTTTATTTCTAATAAAGTTCCACGAGTTTTGGTGAGTGTCACTTGTGCAGGTACAACTACGACAAATACGCGCTATTGGGGCCGAAAATGACCGAATCGGCCGAACGACTCCGTTCGGCCGGTTACCCCCCCTTAGCCGTACAGACCACCGGGAGCCGTCCACGTCACCGATGACCAAGCAAACACGATGCACGACACGTGGACGACCGCCAACACGTCCCGGAGCACCGACACGTCAACCTGGGCCGAATCAAGACAAGTCCAAGCAGTAGACGCCGGCCCAGGAGGGACCCAGAGCCGAAGGCGGTGCAGGGGGGCGGGCCTTGGCTCCCAGCCCAGTTCGGCCGAACTGGGGGGTTCGCCCGAACTGCCCCCAGTTGCCCAACCAACTCCAGGGGATGCATCTCGGCCGTAGGTGGCTAAGGCGGTGGATAGGGCGTTCGGCCGAACACCAGGGTTCGGCCGAAACGGCCGGCAACCGCCTCTGCCCCCTCCCTTGGCCGTTACCCTACCTGAACCGACCCTGGAGCACTATATATAGGACCTTACACTTCACTTGTAAACACACCAAGCCAAGGAGCTCATTTCCACTTCCATTCTAGTAGAGTTAGGATAGTTTAGTTGGGAGTTAGAGTTGAGTCGAGCTTTGCCTCGGAGGTTCCGGAGTCGTCTTCAGAAGCTCTAGTAATAGCTCTTGTATCTTTTACTTTACCTTTTGTAAGACATTGAGTATCAATATAGTTATCTTTATCACTTTGCCTTTGTCATTTATATCTTGCTTCTACTTTATTCTAGTAGCAAATATATCTTGTTTAGACTATAGTCAGTTATAGTTCTAGTGCTTGTAGTCTTGTTTAAGTCTTTGTCTTGGCTGGTTCTTCGATCTTGCTTGATACTGGAGGTGAACTGTCACCAAGAGTATTGACAAGGTTGTTTGCTCTTGCTAGCAGAGTAAGTAGTCCTTGTCTAGTGTAGGAGTGGTTCCTAGACTAGTCAGTGGCCTGAGTTTATTCCCGTCGCAACAGAGGTGGTAGCCGGGAGGTGGTGACAGCCCTTTCGGTCTTCGTAGCCCATCACATTAGTTCCGGTCCGTAGGATTCCCAGTTGGGAAATAGTGGCACCCCTTCTCATCCCTTTCTATGTGTTCACTGGTTCCCTTTTCCCGAAGCTAAGACATTAGAGTTATCCGAGATCTCCTAGTGCTGGCTCTGTAGCCGTTGTATCTCTAAGCTAGAGTGACATAGGTAGATAAAGAATCCAGTAGTCCTCTATCTCTTCTCGTTGTCCTCCCAGCTATCTATCTCTTCTCTCCCTTACCTGAGTATCCCTTGAGCTGTGTGTCCGGTATATCCACTCCTATCCAATACCGTTATCCCCTGTCTTGTCTAGTCGTGTGCCCTTCTCTGATAGTCTCGAATATTTGTTCACTAGTAATCTTGCCAAAGCTTCCCTGTGGAAATATAAATTATGATACCTCGGGATACTCCCAGGTGAAGTGCTACAGCGGTGATTCTGTGCGCTTGTAGAATATTTCTATATTTTACTAAGCCATACGGAAAACCACTGAAACACTCGTCCACCTCCTCCACCACCGCAGGATGACTAGTCCCTTCTTGGTATTTGATGCCAAAGGGGGAGACATTTGGAGGACTTGGAGTGATGTGATCTCCAGGGGGAGCTTGGAGCTTGTTGCATGAGCATGGACTTTGCATTGCATATTTACTTTTATGGCATTTGTGAGATGAACTATGTGTGTGGATGTAATAAGCTAAAACTTAATTGCTTGCATGCTACTTTTTTATTTGTTTGTGTGATGAACCTATTTATTACATCTCTATCTCACGGTGGTTTGATTTAATGGCTCTATGGAATTTGAGGCTCGATTTTATCTATATATGTGTTTTGTTGTTGCCTTGATATCCATGTTGTAGGGGATGCTTCACAAAATTTATATTATTTCAACATGTGTGGGAATTGTCACAAGGAATCCATGCACACATGTAGGGGGAGCCATTCTCTATTTTATTGAAACATGAATTTATCTACTCTATCTTCTATATGGAATTCTTTGAATAAGAGTGGGGCTTGCCGCTCGGCGGCCCGCGCCGCCGGCTGGGGAGCCACCGGCGCAGCTCCTCTGATCCCCGGCCGCAGGGGAGAGGCCGCCTCCACTGGCGCAACACCTCCCTCAGCCACGGCCGGCGCAGCTCCTGCTGGAGGAGGTGGGAACGGCGGCCGGCGGCCGCAGGAAGCGGCGACTCGCGCCGCCGGTGACCTCCCCCACCCGGCCATGCCTCTGGCCGTGGAGTGGCTTCGCTCCGCTGGCTGTGGTGGCGACAACGAAGCGGAGGTGTGAAAGCATCTAGGCCCCTAATTGTGTTTTGGTAATTAATGACAACCCTTGTGGACTAACAATTGTATTTGAGATAATGAGATTAGGTTAGTCCCGAGAGTTGGAATGAGCTTCAAAAGACAATGTGTGGATAGCATGTGTGCTATGGGATTATGGAAGCTCAAGGCAAAGGTATATGATTGGGCTTTTAAATTTGACCGGTCATGAGGCGATTAGTGGGTGAAAAATGACCGGATTGATAGGTTACATAGCCGTACTATCAAGAGGGATCAACGTCGTTGGTTCGATGAAATATTAGTGCCACAATGGTCTTTGATGTGCATGTAGTGCATTTAGAATTTGTGGTGACTAACTTGGAAGGGTGCACTCTGAAATTCTGTTGAAACTCCGCCCTGTCGTGTCTGGCGGACGGTCCGCGGAGTGTTGACGGATGGTCCGCGGAGTGTTTACGGACGATCCGTGGTGCTGGCGGACTGTCAACTGTGTTTGCTGTACTGGGGCCCACGTGCTTTGACTTGGAGTGATCTCGCGGACGGTCCGTGATGTGTCGCGGACGGTCCGTAATTCTGCTCATTTTCTCCAGGAGCTAGAGCTGTTTCGAGTAGACGGTCTGGCCTTCTCTGGCGGACTGTCCGTGGTGATGGCGGACGGTCCGCAGGTGCTTGGCGGACGGTCCGCCGAGCCCCAACGGTCGACTCTGACACACTCTGACAACGCTTCATAGCCGTTGTAATTCAAACGCGGATGGTTCGCGTGGACCATGCAGACGGTCCGCTGTGCACGATCCAGAATGGGTTTTTCCTCAACGGCTAGTTTTGGGGAGAGGGCTATATATACTCTTGGAGGTTGCCGCCTCCTAGACGGCTTGGAGCTCGTGATTCCACCGCGCACTTCAAGAAGATTGTGAAGTTGCCGTGGAAGATTGCTGTGAGAGGTCTTTGTGCTCACCTCACCGGAGTGGTGAAGAGCAACTCTAGTGGAATCGAGATTTGGAGCGGTTCGTTGGTTCTAACCGGCTTAAAGATCAAGAGGAGTCTTGATAGAGAAGCGGTTGAATGTTGAATCCATCTCAACGTGGATTAGCGGTGACCGGCAAGTCATCGACACCACGGGTTAAACTTGTGTCTCTCACTTGTGATTTGATCCTTGTTTATTATCTTGAACAATTTACCTTGTGCAAGTTATTTACCTAGAACTTGAATTGTTGTTTGTCATCCTAGGTTGCAAACCCTTCAACATAGGACTAGAATAGCTAGAGATTTAATTCACCTTGTAGTTCTTATTAAATTTCTCTAGTGTTGTGATTGAAGATTGAAACCGCCTATTCACCCCCCCTCTAGTCGGTAATCCTAGATCCTACAAGGTGGAACGGCGGCAGCGACGCGTAGGAGGAGCGCGGCGACGACATGGAGGAGCGGCGCCTCGACGCGGAAGCGTAGGAGCCGCGCCGCGACGGCCGGAGCTGTTCCTTCCTAGGGCTTGAGCTCCTCGACGGCCGGCGCGGGGCCACGCCTGGTGGGGAAGCGGCGGTCGGAGCTGCTTCTCCCCGACGCTCGAGCCGGCCGGCGGTCGGAGCCCCTGCTCCCGGTGGTGGATCGAGAAAGAGAGGGGAGAGGGGTAGAGATGCACGGGACATGGGGAAGAAGAAATGAGTGGACGGGAGACAGACGGGCGGTTGATTTTTCATACAGAGAGAAGATAAGGATAATGGGGTAGGACCCACACGGACGCGCGTCCGATGCGGCCGGACGCACAGATGCTAGCATTACCGTATTTCCTACGGTACTGCTAGGATAAGAATGATTTGCATATTGTATTTTTAATTTTGGGATATTACGGTTTGTCGATGTTGCAGGCTTTATTTCTGCATGTTGCTACTCTTAATATTCATGTTGCATCAAACATGATTTGCATGTTGCGGTGGGAATTTACTCTTCCAGAATCTAAGGTCTTAGTTAATTTTATGTATGTTTCTTTGTGTTGCAAGTGGTGGTGTGTAATGTTGCAGTAGGTAGTTTATGATGTTGCGATGAAGCGTCCGATAAAAAACAATTATCGGACGTCGGAGTGCTAGGAGTATCGTAATATCTATGCCTCAGCTAAACAATATTTTAGTGCCATCTGCTAGCAGTTTAGGTCAGGCAGTTATGATACTCTGCCATGATAAAACATAACCTTATCTCGTGCACTCGAAGTTGATAGCACGGTCTGACATTTGGATGACCATGACCTGGCTAACGTTGGACAGAACAATACGGGTGACTCCCATCTTTTCTCCACCATCAAATTCATAGGTAAAGAGCTTGCTAGGGTTAGACAGGCACAAAAAATGAGGAGAGAAAAGTTTTATATAAAAATTAATGAAATTGATTCACACGTGAATGTTGCAATTCTATGAGTCATCATCCATAATATAATATTTGAATCCTTATGATCAGTATAAATCCATGAACAAACTTTCTAGCAACGATGATGTGGACCAGTGTAATTAATTAAATGGATGATCAAATATATAATAGATGATTAGTGCATAGGTTGAGTTAGTTAAGGGACTGATTTGCACCAACTAAAACACGAGGGTTGAAAGTCACATTTTCACGATACTTAAGGGATACAAAAATACACTTATTACCCGAAACGCATGTCTTGTTTCTACTCCTTTTACGCGCCTATAAACATATTCTTCGGACCGTTATTGTAATTTGTAATAACTATCTATTTATTAGGACCCTTATGTGCTATGTCAAGTGCTCCTGCGGTTCGAAATTACTATATTTTAGATACATGCATATTAGTTTTTTCTAGCTATTTGTCACTGTCATCCCGCAATGCTCCACTTTGATTCCCGTCTCCGTGTACACCAGCTGCATTCCTTCCTCTTGTTTCACACAAAT
This sequence comes from Echinochloa phyllopogon, assembly GCA_033239725.1. NCBI lineage: Eukaryota > Viridiplantae > Streptophyta > Magnoliopsida > Poales > Poaceae > Echinochloa > Echinochloa phyllopogon. The sequence goes on along the minus strand of BTCW01000008.1, from coordinate 30,299,133 downwards.
AAATCTGCAGACCTCTGCCGCTTCGTGCGACCTTTCGGCTTGGCAAAAACAGCGCATGTGCGCATCCAATACAGGTTCAGCAACGTGACTATTACTGTTGCCTGGCAGATCCACCTTTCATTTCCCTTCAGTCGACGTCCTTTACTTTGGCACTTCATTATTGTTTATATATATATGTTAATAATTGGATTTTGGACCATTGCAGGCTGCAGTTACTTGAACCTTAAGGAAAAGGAGCTGTCGTTGGTCTGGCTGACAATTGTTTTCAGACCAGAGTGGTTTACACATTGCTTCAACAAGACCCTTCCGGTGTGGTTCAGAAAAGTGGCTGTTTTTTCGACAACCAGGAGATATTCCATGCATTAGAGCTTATGGCATGCATAAGTACTTCTTGTGTGATGCTACTTTTAGGCAAATGCTTTCTATCCATAAAAAGCAAAACGAATACTAATTTGAAACGGACGGAATATATAGATGATAAATCTTTTAATTAGGGGCCATTTATCCTATATGTCAAGTACTTTGGGATCAGGGGCATCAGCCGTTTGCATCTATTTTTTTAATATTTCTAGGAATGTAGGAAGAGAGCAATAATCCGCGTGTTGACGCCAACAATGATTTCATATTTTTTATCATCCAATACACGGACATCATGGTTTATTTATTATCAAACTAGCTCACACGCACGTAAAAAGAACAAACTAAACATAGCAGGCACTGCGAAACATGAAGAACAAATCCTGACTTTACTAACCGTACCCAAAAATAATATTGTTTTGGTTGCGTTTGTCAGTGGTCGGGGCTGGTAGGCTCTACGCTAGCAACGGAGACATGAACCTATATTTTTACCCTTGTCAAACCGTGCGGCCTCCATGGCTAGTCACGGTGGCCACGGTAGCAAAATTGATTTTTACCATTAGATGTTATATTTATGACCAAGGGCTTCTCATCGTCATCTATATATCAGGGTTCAAGTGCCCGTTCGAGAAAAATATCTAGGCTTCGAATGCTAGCTCTTCTTCCTCGTCAAGGCCCCCGGCATAGTTGCCTCCGGGTTAGCCTCCCTCCGACGTGATGCCGCACCTGCGCTCCCTGCTCCTTCTCTCCTCTTCTTTCTCTGTCCTATCCTTTGGAACATGGTGACTATATTTTCTGCCAGCAGTAAGCACATGGTCACTATTATTGTCTATACGTTACACTACTCCACAGACCGTCATCACAAACGGTTGGGAAGGGAGTGATGTCCCGTTTGTGATGCCCCGGGTATCACAAACGGTCCCTATCACTGTGATTTTCTGTGTCCGAAATAAACCCCCAAAAATACGAAAACATTAGGGAAAAAATTTATTTTCATTTGGGGAGAACATTAGGGAAATAAACCCCCAAAATGTAGTTCAACACTTTTTGATTTGAAGTGTTTTACTACTTCAAATTGTGGTTTGAATGTACTGATGTGAGGTTGTTTGTGATGGCCCAAACGGTTTTTCAAAACCGTTTATGATGAGGCCGTTTGTGATGACGTTTTCTGTAGTAGTGTTAATAATTGGGTTTTAGACCCACTATAGGATCTGGGAGCGAAGGAAAAGTATTCATGACTACCATTGAAGCGTAGAGTCTTATAGCTGTGGTTGATTTATAGTCTTCTAGAATTAATTATTCTTTGCCACTGTTGTAGTGCCGTATATTTCCTGCATGTTGACGACTGACCACGACGAGCAGATATAGCATCAGCGATTTTTTCTTGACACAGATATTAATAACCGTGGCATACTGGCAACGCAAGTTGCGGTTGACCTGGACATGCATGAGTACGCTATTTAAAAAATATATTATAACTTTTTTATTTTCTGTTTCTTGTTTATCACTATATAAGCCCAGAAAAGGATGTTTAGTGGCTAACGAAGATACTTTAAGAACCTTTTCGAAACCGGAGGAAAACATGGAGTTGCTACCCATACTCGAAGGTGACTATTGCAAACATTGTGATTCGTATTTGGTGGTAATTATAAAAGCTATAGGTTGCTTGTGTACCTCAACAACGAGACCTTATCGTGTAGAGGTTAGAAATGGAATATGCTTCGACTCATGTCATATAACTAAATCAAATTCAAGGCTCTGCAGCTAGGAAGGAGGCGATGAAGAAGTTCCACTCTGTACTACAGCTTGGGCTTGGGATAAAGTGTTCAGTGCTGAAACATTTATATTTATCGAAAACCTTAGAATAATGGGACTCTCACAACTTTTGGGAATAAAAAGTGAAGTAAATGGGAAGTGATCGTACGAGACTATTTAATATATAGATTATTAGTAGAAAACCTTAGAATAATGCTAAAATGCGTTACTTCTGTAATATATGTGTGGAGATTTTTTTAAGATGTTTTTTATTTGTAATGATTAACCTTTCTCGATCTGTGGCACGTGCGCGTCCATTTAAAGCTTGAAAAAGGCGGATGAAGCTTTGGTTTTATTTTACCAGCAAAGGTTGAGATCAACGGTGCGAGCCTCCTCCACGTTTTCGGGCCAACCGCCAATGCTAGAAACTGGAAAACGTTGAGGAGAAACGACACCACCCGTTAGAGCTCCCAAGCACACCAACCACCGACAAACACAACGCAAATCTGAAAACCTTTTTCTGTCCAGCTGCGCGATGTCGTGATGGCTGAGAGTCTGATCAGATCGACCTATAATTGTCATGCGTGGCCCAACGTGCCTGTAAGACTGTAAGCATTTTCGCACATCAGATCAGAGTGTAGCAGTGCAAATGTGCAATAATACTGACGATCGACACATCTACACCCGAGCACCCAATAAACTAGCTAGAGCTGAGAGCCATATGGAGTTTCTTACGTACGGTTCGCTCGGCAATACCAGGTTTCTGCAAATAGTTGAGGTCAGAGACCCTGACACCGCGCGCCAAGCGCATGATCGTCGACTATATAAGAATCGGTTTAGATTAGTTGTATGGTCAATTTTCTTTAAGGAATCGGTACGAGAGCTGCCTATTATATTAAAAAGAAGAGAAACTCGAAATAGGGCAAACATATTTACAACACTCCGGTTGAGAAATAGAAAAGATGTAAATTAAAAACTTTTGCGGACAGCAAGTGGCCATCTCGGCCTTAATTTTGCCCATGCATGATTCTCTGGAAGCTTAATTCCTTGTGATCAAATTAAAAATCCTGGCATTTCTCTCTAGCCATATCTCCCAAGAGACTAATATGGTGAGGGAGCGCAGTCCCCGATGTGAGCAAGCAGTCGTTGCCATTATATTCGTCCACCATTCCCAAACCGATTCACAACGAATCTAGGCAGTTAGGTGGAGGTCATGGAGGCCGAGCCATGATGAGAGGCTCGCCCAAAGCCGCCTAGTGAATCTGCACTCCGCGAAGAGGTGGAGGGCTGTCTCCATAGTTGAGCGGCATAGTGGGCACACCGGGTGATGGTCCCATCCTCTCTCTTCTACAGTCTGTCAGATGTCCAAAGTCAGTTTTGTAAGGCAAACCAGCTGAATATTTTACATTTTTGCGGTGCCCATACTCTCCAGATCATTGTCTCGAAGTTCACCCCTATAGAGCCAAGGAACAGTGCCACGTAAGCCGATTTTGCCGAGTACTCCCCATTTGGCGTAAACTTCTATCGTATGTTATCTGGCACCCTCGATCGTAGTTTGATGCTTGTTGCCGCTCGTTAAAGTTGTACAAATTCCACAAAGTTCTGTGCGGAGAAATCTCAGTGGGTCAAATTCAATCTATATGTAGGTTCAATGCTTCAAATAGGTCTCTAGAAATTACAAAGAGGCCATTGGAACTTGATGACTTACAAATACGTTCAAATATATACTGCAAACATGTCCCATGATGTTACAAATGGCCGGGCTATTAAACCCTTAATTAGGCTGGGCCTCTTATACGTACAAAAAGAAACCTTGATTAGGCCACGACGGCCCATGATGCATGCCCAACAATGTGTGTGTTGTGAATTTGTGATGTAGGATTTGAGATATCTGTATGGTCTTTTGTAACTAACTCTATTGGAAAGAATTGAGCCATGACTACAAGGATTAAACTGTCACTACCAGAATCCTTCACATCCGTCCGCCTCCTCCGTCTCGGTCATTTTTGGACCCGGTGCTGATGGGGCTTCAGCACCGGGTCCAACGGCTAGGAGCAGGGGCGGCGCTGCGGGGTGTCAGGGCGAAGACATTAGCACCGGGTCGTGGCAAGACCCGGTGCTAATGCGCCCCCTTTAGCACCGGGTGCAGCCAGCAACCGGTGCTAATGTGCCGAGGCCATTTCGCACCAGTTGCTGGCTGCACCCGGTGCTAAAGGGTGCACATTAGCACCGGGTCTTGCCACGACCCGGTGCTAATGTCTTTTGAATATAGGGGCTTCTTCCTCCCCCGGCCGAGCCAGCTGAACACTTAGACGCTGTGTTCATGCTGCTCGGCCGTGGGAGGGGATGTGCTGCCCAAATTTTTTTCAAAATTTGTGAAGATTCTACTCATCTAAGGAGCACTACAAGGTACACTCTTTCATTCTCTAATGTTTTATTTATCGTGTAATCCTTCTATGATTTAGAAATAGAGGGATTTGTGAATCAAAGTAAAGCTAGCTAGAGAGAGCTTGTGTTCTTGGAGGAGAGAGAGGACAGAGCTTGAGTTCATGGTGGAGAGAGTGTTTATGTTGTGTTTTAAATGGAGAGAGAAGGCAAGCTAGTTAGTATTTTGTTTTGTATGACTTGTGAATAGTTATAAGGCTTATAGTAATGTAGTTTTAGAAATTACTAGAAAATCAATATAAAATGCTAGAAAATCTTATAAATTAATAGAAAATCTTATAAATTACTAGAAAATCTTATAAATTACTAGAAAATCTTATAAATTACTAGAAAATCAATATAAAATGCTAGAAAATCTTATAAATTAATAGAAAATCTTATAAATTACTAGAAAATCAATATAAAATGCTAGAAAATCTTATAAATTAATAGAAAATCTTATAAATCTTATAAGGCTTATAGTAATGTTATATTTAATGAATATAGTAATGTAGTTTTAGAAATTTATTTATATAATGGAATATATATTATAATTTATATTTATTTATATATTAAATTTTTATCTTTAAATTGTAAAATATATTTGTTATTGGTTAATAATGCAGATGAATAGATAATGGATGTACGGGGACCCCCACGCTCAGGCGTTCCGTGATGGCCTTAGGACGTTTCTCGATGCCGCCGAGGCTAACAGGACGCCATCCGGTTTCATGTTCTGCCCATGCACCCATTGTAAAAATATACAATCGTACAAACAAAGAGGTTGTCTTCAGGTGCATTTGATGAGGCACGGTTTCATGAGGAATTATTTTGTTTGGACGAAGCACGGTGAAAGAGGAATTCTAATGGATGAAGATGAAGAAGACGAGGCCGATGACGACATTCCGTTATTGGCTCAATACTACGGTTCCTTTGTATATGCTGGAATGGGTGATGCCGATGAGGAAGATGTTGCTCGGGAAGGCGATGCTCAGGAAGATGTTGCTCAGGAAGATGAACCTACTGATGGACTCGGGCAAATTTTGCGTGATGCCGAGAAAGACTGCGGCAATGATAAGGAACTGAAAAAGATACAGCGCATGTTGCAGGACCACAAGACTGACTTGTACCCAGATTGCAAAGAGGGGCTAAAGAAGTTGGGTAGCACACTTGAACTTCTGCAGTGGAAGGCAGCAAATGGTGTTACTGATAAGGGTTTCGAGGAGCTACTGAAACTCGTAAAGAAGATTCTTCCATAGGGTAACAAATTGCCATCGACGACGTATCAAGCAAAACGTGTTGTTTGCCCTCTCGGTTTGGAGGTGCAGAAGATACATGCGTGTCCTAATGACTGTATCCTCTATCGCGGACAGTACGAACACTTGGATCGTTGTCCGGTTTGCACCTGCGCACAATACAAGATCAGGCGGGACGACCCTGGTGATGTTGGGGGAGAGCGTTCTAAGAAAAAAAATCCCTGCGAAGGTGATGTGGTATTTCCCTCTGATACCCCATCTGAAGCGTTTGTTCAGGAACAAAGACCATGCCAAACTGATGCGCTGGCACAAAGAAGAACGTAAGCAGGATGGCATGTTGAGACACCCCGCCGATGGATCCCAGTGGAGGAACATCGACAGAGCATTCCCAGAGTTTGATGCTGATGCGAGGAATGTTAGGCTAGGTTTAAGTACCGATGGCATGAACCCTTTTGGTGAAATGAGCAGTAGTCATAGCACTTGGCCCGTGACTGTTTGTATCTACAACCTACCCCCTGGCTCTGCATGAAGCGGAAGTTCATTATGATGCCAGTGCTCATCGAAGGCCCAAAGCAACCTGGCAACGACATTGATGTGTACCTAAGACCATTGGTTGACGAACTTTTGCAACTGTGGAAGAATGAAGGTGTTAGCATGTGGGATGAGGACAAGCAGGAGTAGTTTGACCTTCGAGCACTGCTTTTCATAAGCATCAACGACTGGCCTGCACTAAGTAACCTATCAGGACAATCAAACAAAGGATATAAAGCATGCACTCACTGTTTAGAGGAAACTGAAAGCATGTATTTGAAACATTGTCGTAAAGTTGTGTACATGGGTCACCGTCGATTCCTTCCAGCGAAGCATGAGCTACGAAAGAAATGTGCGCATTTTGGCGGGAATGCTGACCGCCGTACAAAGCCGAGACACCGGAGTGGAGAAGAGCTATTTGATATGGTGAAGGACCTACACGTGGTGTTTGGCAAGGGAGACGGAAGCCAGGCTGCTCCGACGGGCGAGGATGGTCGTGCCGCGATGTGGAAGAAGAAGTCTATCTTTTGGGAGCTACCTTATTGGCAACGTTTAGAGGTCTGTAACGCGATTGATGTGATGCGTCTGACGAAGAATCTTTGCGTGAACCTGATAAGCTTCCTGGGTACTTATGGGAAGCCAAAAGATACACTGGAAGCACGTCAGGATCTGAAATGATTGAAGCAACGGACTGATCTACATCCAGAAAAGAGAGACAAAGGACGCCAGTACTTGCGTCCTGCCAGCTTCACTCTCAGCAAAGAAGAGAAGGCAAGCATGTTTGAATGATTGAACAGTATCAAGGTTCCGTCTGGCTACTCCTCCAATATTAAGGGAATAATAAATATGAAAGAGAAGAAGTTCACAAACCTGAAGTCTCACGACTGCCATGTGTTGATGACACAGCTGCTTCCCGTCATACTCAGGGATGTGCTACCAGTTAACGTGCGGAAAGCCATTGTGAAGCTATGTGCATTCCTCAATGCAATTTCTCAGAAGGTGATCAATCCAAACCATTTAGATCAGCTACAGAACGACGTGGTGCAATGTCTTGTCAGCTTTGAGATGATATTTCCACCATCCTTCTTCAATATCATGACACATCTATTGGTTCACCTCGTCAAAGAGATTCGTATATTGGGCCCAGTATTTCTACACAACATGTTCCCATTTGAGAGGTTCTTCGCTGTCCTAAAGAAGTATGTCCGTAATCGTTCTCGTCCAGAAGGATGCATTGCTAAGGGATACGAAACAGAGGAGGTCATTGAATTCTGTGTTGACTTTGTCGATGATCTTATGCCGATTGGTGTGCCTGAATCCCATCACGAGGGGAGACTTGGTGGAAAGGGCACACTAGGGAGAAGATCGATGGTGATCAAGGACGTTGAGACATTTCGTAAAGCGCACCTCACAGTTTTGCAACAATCAACCTTAGTTGCTCCGTACATCGAGGAGCACATGCAGATTCTCAGGGACGAAAACTCAACAAAGTCTGCGGCCTTCATTCAGCGTCTGCACAATAGTACTTTCGCCGATTGGTGGCGAAAACGTCTTATGGGTGTCGAGGGCATTAATGCGCAGCTAGCTTTTGTAGCTAGATTTTCTATTAATTTATAAGATTTTCTATTAATTTATAAGATTTTCTAGCATTTTATATTGATTTTCTAGTAATTTATAAGATTTTATAGTAATTTATAAGATTTTCTAGTAATTTATAATATTTTCTAGTAATTTATAAGATTTTCTAGCATTTTATAAGATTTTCTAGTAATTTATAAGATTTTCTAGTAATTTATAATATTTTCTAGTCATTTATAATATTTTCTATTAATTTATAAGATTTTCTAGCATTTTATATTGATTTTCTAGTAATTTATAAGATTTTCTATTAATTTATAAGATTTTCTAGCATTTTATATTGATTTTCTAGTAATTTATAAAATTTTCTTGTTTAATATATATTTTTAATAGGTATTAATAACTGAATTAAAACAAGTATTAATAACTATATATTAAAAACTATATTTATAAGATTCCCAAATAGTATCCACCGGTGCTAAAGGCCGGTTTGGAAACTGGCGCCAAACGAAAATTTTGGCGTTAGTTACGGCCTTTAGCACCGGGTGTAGAAGACCCGGTGCTAAAGGGCCTTTAGCACCGGGTGGTGGGAAGACCCGGTGCTAAAGGGGGGGCCTTTAGCACCGGGTGCTGTACAGACCCGGTGCTAAAGGGCCTTTAGCACCGGGTCGTGGCTGCACCCGGTGCTAAATGCCCTGGACCTATATAGGCCGGGGACTTCTCTCCCCTCCCTCACTTCGCCCTCATCTCACAGATCCAAACCGCCGGCGCCTCGTCTCCTCAGACGCCGCCGCCCGTCGTCCCTGCCGCCGTCGTCGTCCCCGCGCCCTTCGTCCCCGCCGCCCGGCCGTGGTCACCCGTGGTCCCCGCCGCCGTCGTCGTCCCCCCGCCGCCCGTCGTCCCCGCGCCGCCCGTCGTCCCCGCGCCGCCCGTCGTCCCCGCGCCGCCCCTCGTCCCCGCGCCGGCGCCGCTCCTCGTCCCCTCGCCGTCTCGCCCGCCGCGCCCGTCACTGCACGGTGAGCCTCTGTGAAGCCGGCCTTCGTGCCGTGCGTGCATGTTTGTGAGCCGGCCTTCGTGCCGTGTACGTGTTTGTGTGTGTAGGTACCCGTTGCATGGCCATGCACATTTGCTTAGCGAACGTGTTCGGCCATGCGCATTTGGTTAGCGAACGCGTTCGCTAACCAAATGCGCTTGGCCGAACGCGTTCGCTAACCACATACATTGGAAATGCATTGTACTGGAAATATTATAAATATATATGCTTTATATGTATTGAAAATATTAGAAAATATTAGAAATTACATTGAAATGTATATTGGAAATGTTATATTGGAAATGTATATTGGAAATGTTATATGTTTGAAATGTATATTGGAAAATGCTTCATTTAAATGTATTCGAGATATTTACATTGAAATGTATATTGGAAATGTTATATGTTTGAAATGTATATTGGAAAATGCTTCATTTAAATGTATATTGGAAATTCTATGTATATTAGAAATATATGTGCTTCATTTAAATGTATATATTTCTTATCGATTATTTTTAATTCTATGTATATTAGAAATATATGTGCTTCATTTAAATGTATATTGGAAATGTTATATGTTTGAAATGTATATTGAAAAATGCTTCATTTAAATGTATTGGAGATATTTACATTGAAATGTATATTGGAAATGTTATATGTTCGAAATGTATATTGGAAAATGCTTCATTTAAATGTATATTGGAAATTCTATGTATATTAGAAATATATGTGCTTCATTTAAATGTATATATTTCTTATCAATTATTTTTAATTCTATGTATATTAGAAATATATGTGCTTCATTTAAATGTATTATCGGAAATTCTATGGCGTACCCGAACCCACCGCGCACCCGAACCCCTTAGCGAATCCGTTTTTCGCGCACCGACCCCCTTAGCGAACCCGTTCGCGTCACGTACCCGAACCCTTAGCGGATCAATTCACACCACGCACCCGAACCCCTTGGCGAATCCGTTTTTCACGCACCGACCCCCTTAGCGAAAATGTTAGAAATATTGGGAATATGTATGCTTTGTATATATTTCTTATCAATTATTTTTAATTCTATAGATGGCGGACAACAACAACCCCGTCCCACCCATGCAAGAGGACAACAATACCCCTGTCCCACCCATGCAAGAGGACAACGACACCTTCTTTGCGAATCAACTTTTCAATATTGTAACCCAACCAATGTCCATGGATGATGTGTTGGGGATCATTAGAAGGGACGAAAATGTTGAAGGGGCCGAAAATGTTGAAGGGGCCGCCAATGTCCAGGGCGAACGTGTCCAGGGCAGCACTACTGAAGGGGCCGGTAACGAGCCCTCGTCTAGTCAGGTGTGTATATAGATAACATAAATTTATACTGTACATGTCAATTATGTATACCATCTCTATATCATCTCGTATATATGTAATTTGTGTAGGCCACCTCTGCTTCTACAAGTCAAGCTAAGAAATCAAAACGATCGACCACGAAGAAACTGAAGGATGTCAAGTTACACATCACCCGAGTGGAGGATGACGGGGAGCCAGTTGAGCCCCCAAAAGTGGCCAAGAAATTTGTATCTCAGTGTGGGGTAATTGTACGTGACAATGTGCCCATTAGTATCAGAAAATGGAAGTCCACGGACCCCACTGAGGAGTACGTGCTCCCCGATACAGAGAAGGAGATGCTATGGAGGGAATTAAAGGCAATATTCGACTGGCCTAGCACTCATGAAGCAGAACTGAGGGATTGGACAATGAAGAAGATGGCAGTTCTGTTTCAGGATTTCAAGAAGAAGTTGTACTCGTATTTTCTCAAAACCGGAGAGGCCCCGGATCCTGAGAAGTATAAGAAGATCACTGATGACGAGTGGGAAGCATTCCTTGAGTACAAAACCTCCGAAGAGGGTGCAACGGCTAGCGCTAGAAACGCTGGAAACGCCGCAAATAAGTACTCTCATAAGATGGGTTCGGGAGGTTACAAGGCAAGCATCGCTAAATGGGAGAAGATGGAAGAAGATTTATATGCTAGAGGCATCACTCCAGCGACACATGACTGGCCCACAAGGACCAAGCATTGGTACTATGGTCATGGAGGCACCCTAAGCACAATCGACGGCTCCTTAGTTTTTCCCGAGGACTTGCGAGAACTAGCTCAGCGTCTCCTCGATATCCTCAGGGCATCTGAGAGGGGAGAATTTGTTGCTGATAGAGACAGAGATGAGCTAACCTATGCCTTAGGGAACAAGGAGCATCCTGGACGGACGCGCGGCGTAGGCACAAGCATCTCATGGAAGAAAGGTTTCCAAGAGCACGCCGCCACCTATAGGAGCCGTTCGAGGAAGACGGCCGAATATGAGCAGAGGGTGAGGGACCTAGAGCAAACGGTTGCCGCCCAGGGCTCAAAGCTCCAAGAAATGGAGTCAGAGATGGAGCGACGGATGAAGGTAGCATGGCTGCAGATACAATAAGCCACAGGCGGGACTGGTTCCATAGAGCATGCACCTCTCCAACAAGCCGCAGGCGGGACCGGTTCCACAAAGCATGCACCTCTCCAAGATGCGGCCCTTATTAGCCCTCCACAACAATATCAAAGCAGTCACGCTTCCACACAGGCCGCCGAAGTGGTCCGTTACACCGTGGATGAAATAACTCAACGGACCGCGTGCGAGCTTGTCGTCAGGCAGAAGAACTTAGCTGTGGTGGTACGTATGCGACCTTAGTTCGTACTGCATACATTTCACTGTAAATACCATTCATTTACTAACTTTCTTTGTGACTACTAAATTATCAGGTCGCATACGGTATGACCAAACGTGTGGAAGAAGGGCAAAAATGGCACTGCAATGACATTCCACATGGTTACGTACCTGTTGAGGTGGAGCAAGTCGTCACCAACTGGGAAGACTTGGAACTTGACATCCCCGGAGGTGACGGAGAAACAAAACTCGGTCAGTGTTCTCACTACATCATTCTATGGAGCAAGGCACACGTCGTCATACCCGGTACACCTACGGCTACCAACAAGCCTCCGTCACCTCCACCGTCTCCAAGAGATCCACCGGATCATGACGATTCTCCGGGAGCTCCTGATGCAAGCCCGTCTCCTCCGCCGAAGAGGTCTCCGTCTCCTCCGTTGCGGAGGTCTCCGCCCCCTCCGCCGAAGAGGGGACGCCGCACTAAAGCCTCTGCCCCCACTACACCAGCGAAGAAGGCGCGGAAAACCAGAGAGAAGCCCGCACCAGAGAAAAGAGCGGGTGAGAAAACTCTAGAGGAGCTCGAAGCCTCGGTCAAAGCAGACATAAAGAGGCAAATGGTCGAGTGGAGGAAAAAACCTGAGCCGGAGCCGAAGCTTGATCCCACCGTCGTCAAGTCATTCCTCGGTAATTTGAGCAAGGGTCAACAGAAGGAAGTAATAGTAACAGACTATGACCGCTCATTACTGAAATCTCACCGGAAGCGGAAGGCTGCAGATAAGGAGGCGGGCCCATCCAAAAAGGTTCTTCAGCTCGGCGAGCAACCTCAGCGGCCCTTGGGTCCATTGCCATCTCTGGACGAGATTAACGTGCAACGAGTAATGGCCGAGACTGGACTAACCAGAGCGCAAGTCCTGGGGAAGAAGAGGTGCCTGTAAACACAACGTTGAAGTGGCCGTTTAAGCTTGGCGAGCCTATGGTCCCTCCTGAAATGGAGAGCAAGCTACAGACGAAGATGCGCCGATTCCATGAGTGGTACTTGGAAGAATCAAGAAGGAATAAACGGCGCATGATCAAAGTAGGCGTGAAGGACCATGATATCTACAATGGTGACGAGGATTGGGTCTGGCTGAGGTTTAAGGATATATATGAGCTGTACCACCGCGACGCCATGGACGTGGATTTGATCACCTGTTGGACACTGTAAGTACTTTGTTGTTGCTTATAATTCACAGTTTGAAAACAATAATTCCAATCTATGCTGACGCGGGCTTTATTTATTGCTTAACATATGCAGAATGGAGATTCAAAAATGTCGGAGATCCGGGATATATGACGTTGGTTTCGTGGATCCTCGAAGGATAAGTGAAGATATGATATTGATGAATCCTGAGGAAACATATGGAAACCTATACAAGTATATTAAGAAACAAAATTACTGCGACTCCATACTAATCTCGTACAACATCGAGTGAGTACATACACAGGCTTCTTCTTATACTGTCTATGTACTATTTCATTTCTGATTATAATGCATACATGTATACAGATTCCACTGGTTCTTAATAATATTGTGTCCTGACCGGGGTGTCGTGAACGTCTTTGATTCATTCCACACTCCAAAAGAAAAACTACAGAACATCATGGACATGATGACAAGGTGATGTATATTTTCCCCTACTTAATTCACCCCTTACACTCGCAATGACTTAACTCAATTTTTTTTGTTCGCAGGGCCTGGAATCAATTTCGTCAAGAACACCCGGGTATTCAACATGAAACACTAAAATGGAACATTGGTTTTCCGGTAAGCAAGTAATTAGTACATATAGGCCTCGGCTAATATATTATATGAATTTTACTTAATTTCTTTTGGTCGACAGTGTGCCAAACAGGGGAAGGGAAATAATTTATGTGCATACTATGTTTGCGATTACATGTGGAATTGGGGACATAAAAAGCTTACACAATACGATATTATGGTATGTAATAATAAACACATTTCCATTATTATTAAGTGCACAATTATTGTCTCCAACTCGGCGGATTAAATATCTTTCAATTATTTGTAAATTATAGATGTTCAACCTGAAGGAAGAGTCCCTGGAGCTAGAAAGAATTGACGCAATTGCAGAACAACTCGTCGGATGGATCTGGGACGAGGTCGTCAATCCCCGAGGAGAATTCCACTCGCCAGTACTGGAGGACGTGCCGGACAGTCCAACAAGCTAGTCGTCAATCTTAATTAAGTAGAAAATACAGATTAAATATATATAACTCGAGTTGACATGCATGAATATCTACTTTTGTAATATATATGTCTTCTATTTTGATGAAATGTCAGCTAATATGAATATAGAGTCGGCCGAATACGCATTAGAATACATGTATTAGAATATATACGTATATATACGTGTATGCATGGCTACTAAAAAAAGCAAAAAAAAAAGAAATCCGGGGCCTTTTGCACCCGGTGCTAAAGGCCCTGCTAAAGGCGCTGCGGGGCAGGCCCTTTACCACCGGGTCGTGGCTGCACCCGGTGCGGGGCAGGGCCTTTAGCACCGGGTCGTGGCTGCACCCGGTGCTAAAGGGACCCTTTAGCACCGGTTATTCAACCCGGTGCTAAAGGGGTACCCCTTTAGCCTCAGATTAGTTGCACCGGGTGGGAAACCCGGTGCTAAAGGGCCTTCCCACCCGGTGCAGATGTTGATCATTCTGGTAGTGTGTCAGGGTCTTGTATGATAAAAAACGTTTTGTGAATGTAAGCCGGTAACCCAGCAGAATCTGATCTTTATGCTTTCAATTGATCGAAGCTAGCAGCCCCAAAACTGGCCTCATCTAAAAAATTTAACAGCAGCGGAGACGGCTCCGGCCGCTTCGCCGGCATGGAGGAAGGGCACCGCCTGCCTTCTACACTGACCTAGGCCAATGCTAGTCCATAACGATGGCAGCGAGGTGTACGTCATGGATGCATGCATGCAACTCCTCCATGGGGAAGCGGCCGGATTGCATGTCAGTATGTCACCATAGCCGGAGAGCCTGAAGGAATCTCAAGTTGCTAGGCTGGAGGTGCCGAACGTGTGCTAGCCTGCTAGCTCTCTAGGATGCGCGACTGCTGGGATGTTGACGGGAAGCAGATCAGGCTGCTGATCGGGTAGAGTGTTTTCATTCAATATACACTCCTGCACAAAAGATCTTCAAATGATAATTAACCGATTTGATCAACTGCTAAGTTGTTAACTACTATATATCAGTTGTCAGATGGTTAGCGCTAATCGACTGACAGCCTAAGCACCTATGGCTTAATCAAATATTTCCTTCGTCTCAAAAAAAATCCCTCTGGCAACTATCATACATACTAGTAAGAGAACGAAATGAGTCTAAGTAGTACTGCCCCTGATTATATATATATTGCAGCGCATGCGCTTCACCACCAGAATGATCGACATCTGCACCGGGTGGGAAAGCCCTTTAGCACCGGGTTTCCCACCCGGTGCAACTAATCCGAGGCTAAAGGGGTACCCCTTTAGCACCGGGTTGAATAACCGGTGCTAAAGGGGCCCTTTAGCACCGGGTGCAGCCACGACCCGGTGCTAAAGGGCCTGCCCCGCAGCGCCGGTAGCAGGGCCTTTAGCACCGGGTCGTGGCTGCACCCGGTGCTAAAGGACCTGCCTTTAGCACCGGTTGCTGCCTGAAACCGGTGCTAAAGACCCCGGATTTCTTTTTTTTTTGCTTTTTTCAGTAGCCATGCGTGCACGTCTATATACGTATATATTCTAATACGTGTATTCTAATGCGTATTCGGCCGACTCTATATTCATACTAGCTGACATTTCATCAAAATAGAAGACATATATATTACAAAAGTAGATATTCATGCATGTCAACTCGAGTTATATATATTTAAACTGTATTTTCTACATAATTAAGATTGACGACTAGCTAGCTCTCGTTGGACTGTCCGGCACGTCCTCCAGTATTGGCGAGTGGAATTCTCCTCGGGGATTGACGACCTCATCCCAGATCCATCCGACGAGCTGTTCTGCAATTGCGTCAATTCTTTCTATCTCTAGGGACTCTTCCTTCAGGTTGAACATCTATAATTTAAAAATATTTGAAAGACATTTAATCCGTCGAGTTGGAGACAATAATTGTGCACTTAATAATAATGGAAATGTCTTTATTATTACGTACCATAATATCGCGTTGTGTGAGCTTTTTATGTCCCCAATTCCACATGTAGTCGCACACATAGTATGCACATAAATTATTTCCCGGTCCCTGTTTGGCACACTGTCGACCAAAAGAAATCTAGTAAAATTCATATAATATATTAGTCGATGCCTACATGTACAAATTACTTGCTTACCGGAAAGCCAATGTTCCATTTTAGTGTTTCATGTTGTATACCCGTGTGTTCTGTACGAAATTGAATCCAGGCCCTGCGAACAAAAAAATTGAGTTAAGTCATTGCGAGTGGAAGGGGTGGATTAAGTAGGGGAAAATATACATCACCTTGCCATCATGTCCATGATGTTCTGTAGTTTTTCTTTTGGGGTGTGCAATGAATCAAAGACGTTCACGACACCCCGATCAGGACACAATATAATTAGGAACCAGTGGAATCTGTGCACATGTATACATTATAATCAGAAATGAATTGTTACACAGACAGTATAAGAAGAAGGCTGTGAATGTACTCACTCGATGTTGTACGGGATTAGTATGGAGTCACAGTAATTTTGTTTCTTGATATATTTGTATAGGTTTAAATATGTTTCCTCAGGATTGTGCATTATCATTGCTTCACTTATCCTTCGAGGGTCAACGAAACCAACGTCATATATATTGTCTCTGCGACATTTTTGAATCTCCATTCCGCATATGTTAAGCAATAAATAAAGCCCGCGTCAACATAGATTGGAATTATTGTTTTCAAACTGTGAATTATAAGCAACAACAAAGTACTTACAATGTCCAACATGTGATCAAATCCACGTCCATGGCGTCGCGGTGGTACAGCTCATATATATCATTAAACCTGAGCCAGACAAAATCCGCGTCACCATTGTAGAAGTCTTGGTCCTTCACGCCTACTTTTATCATGCGCCGTTTATTCCTTCTTGATTCTTCCAAATACCAGTCATGGAATCGGCGCATCTTCGTTTGTAGCTTCCTCTCCATTTCAGGAGGGACCATAGGCTCGCCAAGCTTAAACGGCCACTTCAGCGTTGTGTTTACTGGCACATCTGCTTCCCCCAGGACTTGCGCTCTGGTTAGTCCAGTCTCGGCCATTACTCGTTGAATGTTAAGCTCGTCCAGAGATGGCAATGGACCCAAGGGACGCTGAGGTTGCTGGCCGAGTTGAGGAACCTTTTTGGATGGGCCCGCCTCCTTATCCGCAGCCTTCCGTTTCCGGCGAGATTTCAGTAATGAGCGGTCATAGTCTGTTACTATTACTTCCTTCTGTTGACCCTTGCTCAAATTACCGAGGAATGACTTCACGATGGTGGGATCAAGCTTCGGCTCCGCCTCAGGTTTTCTCCTCCACTCGGCCATTTGCCTCTTTGTGTCTGCTTTTACCGAGGCTTCGAGCTCCTCTAGAGTCTTCTCGCCCGCTCTTTTCTCTGGTGCGGGCTTCTCTCTAGTTTTTCGCGCCTTCTTCGCTGGTGGAGTGGGGGCAGAGGCTTTAGTGCGGCGTCCCCTCTTCGGCGGAGGAGACGGAGACCTCTTCGGCGGAGGAGACGGAGACCTCTTTGGCGGAGGAGACGGGCTTGCATCAGGAGCTCCCGGAGAATCGTCATGATCCTGTGGATCTCTTGGAGGTGACGGGGGCTTGTTGGTAGCCGCAGGTGTATCGGGTATAACGATGTCTGCCTTGCTCCATAGAATGATGCAGTGAGAACACTGACCGAGTTTTGTTTCTCCGTCACCTCCGGGGATGTCAAGTTCCAAGTCTTCCCAGCTGGTGACGACTTGCTCCACCTCAACAGGTACGTAACCATGTGGAATGTCATTGCAGTGCCATTTTTGCCCTTCTTCCACACGTTTGGTCATACCGTATGCGACCTGATAAGTTAGTAGTCACAAAGAAAGTTAGTAAATGAATGGTATTTACGGTGAAATGTATGCAGTATGAACTAAGGTCGCATACGTACCACCACAGCTAAGTTCTTCTGCCTGACGACAAGCTCGCACGCGGTCCGTTGAGTTATTTCATCCACGGTGTAACGGACCGCTTCGGCGGCCTGTGTGGAAGCGTGACTGCTTTGATATTGCTGTGGAGGGCTAATAAGGGCCGCATCTTGGAGAGGTGCATGCTCTGTGGAACCGGTCCCGCCTGTGGCTTGTTGGAGAGGTGCAGGCTCTGTGGAACCGGTCCCGCCTGTGGCTTGTTGTATCTGCAGCCATGCTACCTTCATCCGTCGCTCCATCTCTGACTCCATTTCTTGGAGCTTTGAGCCCTGGGCGGCAACCGTTTGCTCTAGGTCCCTTACCCTCTGCTCATATTCGGCCTTCTTCCTCGAACGGCTCCTATAGGTGGCGGCGTGCTCTTGGAAACCTTTCTTCCATGAGACGCTTGTGCCTACGCCGCGCGTCCGTCCAGGATGCTCCTTGTTCCCTAAGGCATAGGTTAGCTCATCTCTGTCTTTATCGGCAACAAATTCTCCCCTATCAGATGCCCTGAGGATATCGAGGAGACGCTGAGCTAGTTCTCGCAAGTCCTCGGGAAAAACTAAGGAGCTGTCGATTGGGCTCAGGGTGCCTCCATGACCATAGTACCAATGCTTGGTCCTTGTGGGCCAGTCATGTGTCGCTGGAGTGATGCCTCTAGCATATAGATCTTCTTCCATCTTCTCCCATTTAGCGATGCTTGCCTTGTAACCTCCCGAACCCATCTTATGCGAGTACTTCTTATTTGCGGCGTTTCCAGCGTTTCTAGCGCTAGCCGTTGCACCCTCTTCGGAGGTTTTGTACTCAATGAATGCTTCCCACTCGTCATTGGTGATCTTCTTATACTTCTCAGGATCCGGGGCCTCTCCGGTTTTGAGAAATTGCGAGTACAACTTCTTCTTGAAATCCTGAAACAGAACTGCCATCTTCTTCATTGTCCAATCCCTCAGTTCTGCTTCATGAGTGCTAGGCCAGTCGAATATTGCCTTTAATTCCCTCCATAGCATCTCCTTCTCTGTATCGGGGAGCACGTACTCCTCAGTGGGGTCCGTGGACTTCCATTTTCTGATACTAATGGGCACATTGTCCCGTACAATTACCCCGCACTGAGATACAAATTTCTTGGCCACTTTTGGGGGGCTCAACTGGCTCCCCGTCATCCTCCACTCGGGTGATGTGTAACTTGACATCCTTCAGCTTCTTCGTGGTCGATCGTTTTGATTTCTTAGCAGAGGCGGCCTACACAAATTACATATATACGAGATGATATAGAGATGGTATACATAATTGACATGTATAGTACAAATTTATGTTATCTATATACACACCTGACTAGACGAGGGCGCGCTACCGGCTCCTTCAATAGTTTCGGCCCTTGCAACATTGTCGCCCTGGACATTTGCGGCCCCTTCAACATCTTCGGCCCTTGCAACATTGTCGCCCTGGACATTGTCGTCCCTTCCAATGATGCCCAACACATCATCCATCGACATTGGTTGGGTTACAATATTGAAAAGTTGATTCGCAAAGAACGTGTCGTTGTCCTCTTGCATGGGTGGGACAGGGGTGTTGTTGTCCTCTTGCATGGGTGGGACAGGGGTGTTGTTGTCCTCTTGCATGGGTGGGACGTTGTTGTTGTTGTCCGCCATCTATAGAATTAAAAATAATTGGTAAGAATTGATTCGGGTGGGACGTTGTTGTTGTTGTTGTTCGGGTGCGCGGTGTGAATTGATTCGCTAAGGGTTCGCTAAGGGGGTCGGTGCGCGAAAAACGGATTCGCTAAGGGGTTCGGGTGCGCGATGGGTTCGGGTACGCCATAGAATTTCCGATAATAAACATTTTCGATAGTATACATTATACAAACATATAACATTTCCAATATACATTTAAATGAAGCACATATATTTCTAATATACATAGAATTTCCAATATACATTTCAATGAAGCATTTTCCAATATACATTTCAAACATATAACATTTCCAATATACATTTCAATGTAAATATCTCCAATACATTTAAATGAAGCATTTTCCAATATACATTTCAAACATATAACATTTCCAATATACATTTCAATGTAAATTTCACCCTCAAAGTTTCACCCTCAAAGTTAGCACTGTTTAGATCACAAATTTAGCACTGTATACATTTCAATGTAAATTTTCCAATGTAAATTTCCAATATACATTTAGCACTGTTTAGATCTCTGTATACATTTCAATGTAAATTTTCCAATGTAAATTTCCAATATAAATTTAGCACTGTTTAGATCACAAATTTCACCCTCAAAGTTTACAATGCAAAAAGAAGATTGTCATCACATCAAAATATCATAGCATGTATGGACTACTAAATGTAGATAAAATCAAAAACTAATTGCATGGATTGGTTGTACTCTACGAGACGAACATTTTGAGCGGCGCGTGACGAGGGGCACCGGCGCGGGGACGACGGGCGCGGGGACGACGACGGCGGCGGGGACGACGGGCGGCGGCGGCGTGGGTGTCGGAGCGCGGGGACGACGGGCGCGGGGACGACGACGGCGGCGGGGACGACGGGCGGCGGCGGCGTGGGCGCGAGGACCACGGGTGGCGGCGGCGTGGGCGCGAGGACCACGGGCGGCGGCGGCGTGGGCGCGAGGACCACGGGCGGCGGCGGCGTGGGCGCGAGGACGACGACGGCGGCGGGGACGACGGGCGGCAGCGGCTGAGGAGACGAGGCGGCGGTTTCTGTGAGGATTGAGGGCGAAGTGAGGGAGGGGAGAGAAGTCCCCGGCCTATATAGGTCCGGGCCATTTAGCACCGGGTGCAGCCACGACCCGGTGCTAAAGGCCCTTTCGCACCGGGTGGTGGGAAGACCCGGTGCTAACGGCCCCCCCTTTCGCACCGGGTCTTCCCACCACCCGGTGCGAAAGGCCCTTTAGCACCGGGTCTTCTACACCCGGTGCGAAAGGCCGTAACTGTGCGCCAGACTGAGGCCTTTAGCACCGGGTGCAGCCACGACCCGGTGCTAAAGGCCCCCCTTTCGCACCGGGTCTTCTACACCCGGTGCTAAAGGCCACGTAACTGGCGCCAAACGAAAATTGGGGGCCTTTAGCACCGGATTTTAGATCAACCCGGTGCTAAAGGCCCCAACTTTTCGTTTGGCGCCCAGTTTCCAAACGGGCCTTTAGCACCGGGGGCTACTATTTGGGAATCTTATAAATATAGTTTTTAATGTATAGTTATTAATACTTGTTTTAATTCAGTTATTAATACCTATTAAAAATATATATTAAAAAAGAAAATCTTATACATTACTAAAAAATCAATATAAAATGCTAGAAAATCTTATAAATTACTAGAAAATCTTATAAATTAATAGAAAATCTTTTAAATTACTAGAAAATCCTGTAAATTAATAGAAAATCTTATAAATTAATAGAAAATCTTATAAATTACTAGAAAATCTTATAACTTACTAGAAAATCTTATAAATTACTAGAAAATCTTATAAATTACTAGAAAATCTTATAAATTACAAAAATTGATAACTAAATGAAAGATTTTGGAACATTAAACGGTCTCAGATGAAAAAGTCATGAATACCAAAATTTCATATCTCATCAAGATCTACAATCTTTATTTAAGTCATTTTTGCATTTGAGAAAGTGGTAGTGTACATTGTTCATTAATCCTAGATTCACTCGCATAGTTTCCAAAACTTTGTTAGAGACTTGTCAAATTTCTACTACATGTTATTACCCATTTTGAAAATGACAAAATGACATAAATAAAGATTGTAGATAATGATGAAATATGAAACTTTGGTATTCATCACTTTTTCATTTGACATCACCTAGTGTGAAAAAACCTTGGTTGTAGGTGTCATTTTTAATTCAAAATTTGGATTGTTCAAACACGAGAAGATTTTTCAAAATAATAACATTAATATGTTTCATAACTTGATAGAGTATGATTTTAAGAATTTTTATGAAGAAAAATGATCTTTTTTGAAGTTTGTACGAGGGAGAACGACTAGTTACAACTTTTATACAGAGATTAAAAAGAAAAATTGTTCTTGTTCATCCAGTGACGTGGCCCGGTGACGTGGCCAGCTCTCGCACGGCCTCCGTGGCCAGGCCGGTCTTTGGCCCCGCCGCAGCGTGGCCTTTAGCACCGGGTGCAGCCACGACCCGGTGCTAAAGGCCACGACCGGGCCTGTGACGTGGCTCGTGTGCGCCCGGTGACGTGGCCAGCCGCGGTCGTTGCCTTTAGCACCGGGTGCAGCCACGACCCGGTGCTAAAGGCCTAAATCTTATAAATTAATAGAAAATCAGTATAAAATGCTAGAAAATCAATATAAAATGCTAGAAAATCTTATAAATTACTAGAAAATCTTATAAATTACTAGAAAATCAATATAAAATGCTAGAAAATCTTATAAATTAATATAAACTCTTATAAATTAATAGAAAATCAATATAAAATGCTAGAAAATCAATATAAAATGCTAGAAAATCTTATAAATTACTAGAAAATCTTATAAATTACTAGAAAATCAATATAAAATGCTAGAAAATCTTATAAATTAATAGAAACTCTTATAAATTAATAGAAAATCAATATAAAATGCTAGAAAATCTTATAAATTACTAGAAAATCTTATAAATTACTAGAAAATCAATATAAAATGTTAGAAAATCCTATAAATCAATAGAAATTACATGGCATCATCGTTTACTCGGACACTAATAAAATTCCTCTTTACAAATGTTCCTTGATTGTGATCACGCCGTAGATACGGTGTCTCCTCCGCCGCTAACAGGATGCTTGGGTCATCAGCCACTGAGAATGGAGGCCGGCCATCGAGCATATCATAATGTTCATCCGTCTTGTCCTCAACTCCTACGATTTTTCTCTTTCCAGGAAGAACTATATGACGCTTTGGCTCGTCTTGTGATGGGTCCAATTGCTTACCCCCACCTTTCTTATCCGCCCCTTTCTTCGGTCTGCTAGCCATGTCCTTCACATAAAAAACTTGTGTGACAGCTTTGGCCAGGACGAACGGTTCGTCTAGAAAGCCAATCTTGTTTAGGTCCACTAACGTCATTCCATAGTCCGCTTCAACTTTAACACCTCCTCCAGTCAGCTTCACCCATTGGCACTTGAACAGTGGGATCTTCAAAGGTCCGTACTCTAGTTCCCATATCTCCTCTATGACTCCATAGTATGAGTTTGTATTGCCATTGGTGTCTGTCGCGTCGATCCGGACACCACTGTTTTGGTTGGTGCTTTTCTTGTCCTGGGCTCTTGTGTAAAATGTATACCCATTGATGTCGTATCCTTGGAATGTCAAGATCGTGCTCGATGGACCTCTAGCTACAAAAGCTAGCTGCGCATCAATGCCCTCGACACCCATAAGACGTCTTCGCAACCAATCGGCGAAAGTACTATTGTGCAGACGCTGAATGAAGGCCGCAGACTTTGTTGAGTTTTCGTCCCTGAGAATCTGCATGTGCTCCTCGATGTACGGAGCAACTAAGGTTGATTGTTGCAAAACTGTGAGGTGCGCTTTACGAAATGTCTCAACGTCCTTGATCACCATCGATCTTCTCCCTAGTGTGCCCTTTCCACCAAGTCTCCCCTCGTGATGGGATTCGGGCACACCAATCGGCATAAGATCGTCGACAAAGTCAACACAGAATTCAATGACCTCCTCCGTTTCGTATCCCTTAGCAATGCATCCTTCTGGACGAGAACGATTACGGACATACTTCTTTAGGACAGCGAAGAACCTCTCAAATGGGAACATGTTGTGTAGAAATACTGGGCCCAATATACGAATCTCTTTGACGAGGTGAACCAATAGATGTGTCATGATATTGAAGAAGGATGGTGGAAATATCATCTCAAAGCTGACAAGACATTGCACCACGTCGTTCTGTAGCTGATCTAAGTGGTCTGGATTGATCACCTTCTGAGAAATTGCATTGAGGAATGCACATAGCTTCACATTGGCTTTCCGCACGTTTACTGGTAGCACACCCCTGAGTATGACGGGAAGCAGCTGTGTCATCAACACATGGCAGTCGTGAGACTTCAGGTTTGTGAACTTCTTCTCTTTCATATTTATTATTCCCTTAATATTGGAGGAGTAGCCAGACGGAACCTTGATACTGTTCAAGCATTCAAACATGCTTGCCTTCTCTTCTTTGCTGAGAGTGAAGCTGGCAGGATGCAAGTACTGGCGTCCTTTGTCTCTCTTTTCTGGATGTAGATCAGTCCGTTGCTTCAATCGTTTCAGATCCTGACGTGCTTCCAGTGTATCTTTTGGCTTCCCATAAGTACCCAGGAAGCTTATCAAGTTCATGCAAAGATTCTTCGTCAGATGCATCACATCAATCGCGTTACGGACCTCTAAACGTTGCCAATAAGGTAGCTCCCAAAAGATAGACTTCTTCTTCCACATCGCGGCACGACCATCCTCGCCCGTCGGAGCAGCCTGGCTTCCGTCTCCCTTGCCAAACACCACGTGTAGGTCCTTCACCATATCAAATAGCTCTTCTCCACTCCGGTGTCTCGGCTTTGTACGGCGGTCAGCATTCCTGCCAAAATGCGCACATTTCTTTCGTAGCTCATGCTTCGCCGGAAGGAATCGACGGTGACCCATGTACACAACTTTACGACAATGTTTCAAATACATGCTTTCGGTTTCCTCTAAACAGTGAGTGCATACTTTATATCCTTTGTTTGATTGTCCTGATAGGTTACTTAGTGCAGGCCAGTCGTTGATGCTTATGAAAAGCAGTGCTCGAAGGTCAAACTGCTCCTGCTTGTCCTCATCCCACACGCTAACACCTTCATTCTTCCACAGCTGCAAAAGTTCATCAACCAATGGTCTTAGGTACACATCAATGTCGTTGCCAGGTTGCTTTGGGCCTTCGATGAGCACTGGCATCATAATGAACTTCCGCTTCATGCAGAGCCAGGGGGGTAGGTTGTAGATACAAACAGTCACGGGCCAAGTGCTATGACTACTGCTCATTTCACCAAAAGGGTTCATGCCATCGGTACTTAAACCAAGCCTAACATTCCTCGCATCAGCATCAAACTCTGGGAATGCTCTGTCGATGTTCCTCCACTGGGATCCATCGGCGGGGTGTCTCAACATGCCATCCTGCTTACGTTCTTCTTTGTGCCAGCGCATCAGTTTGGCATGGTCTTTGTTCCTGAACAAACGCTTCAGACGGGGTATCAGAGGGAAATACCACATCACCTTCGCAGGGATTTTTTTCTTAGAACGCTCTCCCCCAACATCACCAGGGTCGTCCCGCCTGATCTTGTATCGCGCGCAGGTGCAAACCGGACAACGATCCAAGTGTTCGTACTGTCCGCGATAGAGGATACAGTCATTAGGACACGCATGTATCTTCTGCACCTCCAAACCGAGAGGGCAAACAACACGTTTTGCTTGATACGTTGTCGATGGCAATGTGTTACCCTCTGGAAGAATCTTCTTTACGAGTTTCAGTAGCTCCTCGAAACCCTTATCAGTAACACCATTTGCTGCCTTCCACTGCAGAAGTTCAAGTGTGCTACCCAACTTCTTTAGCCCCTCTTTGCAATCTGGGTACAGGTCAGTCTTGTGGTCCTGCAACATGCGCTGTATCTTTTTTAGTTCCTTATCATTGCCGCAGTCTTTCTCGGCATCACGCAACATTTGCCCGAGCCCATCAGTAGGTTCATTTTCCTGAGCAACATCTTCCTGAGCATCGCCTTCCCGAGCAACATCTTCCTCATCGGCATCACCCATTGCAGCATATGCAAAGGAACCGTAGTATTGAGCCAATAACGGAATGTCGTCATCGGCCTCGTCTTCTTCATCTTCATCCATTAGAATTCCTCTTTCACCGTGCTTCGTCCAAACAGAATAATTCCTCATGAAACCGTGCCTCATCAAATGCACTTGAAGACAACCTCTTTGTTTGTACGATTGTATATTTTTACAATGGGTGCATGGGCAGAACATGAAACCGGACGGCGTCCTGTTAGCCTCGGCGGCATCGAGAAACGTCCTAAGGCCATCACGGAAGGCCTGAGCGTGGGGGTCCCCGTACATCCATTGTCTATTCATTTGCATTATTAACCAATAACAAATATACAATACAATTTAAAGATAAAAAAATTAATATATAAATAAATACAAATTATAATATATATTCCATTATATAAATAAATTTCTAAAACTACATTACTATATTCATTAAATATAACATTACTATAAGCCTTATAAGATTTATAAGATTTATAAGATTTTCTATTAATTTATAAGATTTTCTAGCATTTTATATTGATTTTCTAGTAATTTATAAGATTTTCTATTAATTTATAAGATTTTCTATTAATTTATAAGATTTTCTAGCATTTTATATTGATTTTCTAGTAATTTATAAGATTTTCTAGTAATTTATAAGATTTTCTATTAATTTATAAGATTTTCTAGCATTTTATATTGATTTTCTAGTAATTTATAAGATTTTCTAGTAATTTATAAGATTTTCTAGCATTTTATATTGATTTTCTAGTAATTTCTAAAACCACATTACTATAAGCCTTACAACTATTCACAAGTCATACAAAACAAAATACTAACTAGCTTGCCTTCTCTCTCCATTTAAAACACAACATGCATGAACACTCTCTCCACCATGAACTCAAGCTCTCTCCTCTCTCTCCTCCAAGAACACAATCTCTCTCTAGCTAGCTTTACTTTGATTCACAAATCCCTCTATTTCTAAATCATAGAAGGATTACAAGCTAAATAAAACATTAGAGAATGAAAGAGTGTACCTTGTAGTGCTCCTTAGATGAGTAGATTCTTCACAAATTTTGAAAAAAATTTGGGCAGCACCTC
Source organism: Echinochloa phyllopogon (assembly GCA_033239725.1). NCBI lineage: Eukaryota > Viridiplantae > Streptophyta > Magnoliopsida > Poales > Poaceae > Echinochloa > Echinochloa phyllopogon. The sequence goes on along the minus strand of BTCW01000008.1, from coordinate 30,272,441 downwards.
CCCTCCCACGGCCGAGCAGCATGAACACAGCGCCTAAGTGTTCAGCTGGCTCGGGCGGGGGAGGGGAAGCCCCTATATTCAAACACATTAGCACCGGGTCGTGGCAAGACCCGGTGCTAATGTTCACCCTTTAGCACCGGGTGCAGCCACGACCCGGTGCTAATGTGCCCGAGGCCTTTAGCACCGGGTTGTGGCTGCACCCGGTGCTAAAGGGTGAACATTAGCACCGGGTCGTGCCACGACCCGGTGCTAATGTGTCCGCCCGGACACACCTCCGCGCCGCCCCCGCTCCTAGCCGTTGGACCCGGTGCTGAAGCCCCATCAGCACCGGGTCCAAAAATGGCCGAGGCGGAGGAGGCGGGCGGATGTGAAGGATTCTGGTAGTGCTTACTCCAAAGAGATGGCCTAACACTACTCCAGCAACCCCTATCACAAACGGTTCTCAAGCCCCATCACAAACGGTTTTAGGAGCCGTTTGTGACAGTTCGTCTGTGATGCCCGTTTCGATTCCTATCGTATTATACCAAACCGAGTTTAAATTGCTTGTTCGAGACCATAAACGACTTCAAATAAAAAATTGTTGAACTACAAAGTTTCCTAACTTTTCGAAGTCTACAACTTTCATGTTGACCGTTTTTTCATCCGAGGCCGTTTACAAAATTTGAATTTCAAATTTAAGAACATTCAAACTTAGATCTAGCTAACTAGATGACTTCAAATGACAAAGTTGTCAACTACAAAGTTTCATGACTTGTCGAGATCTACAACTTTTATGTTGACCGTTTTTTCATCCGAGGTCGTTTGAAAAAACTCAAATTTCAAATTTTGAGTACAAACTTACTTTTTCATTAGTAAAGCAAATTCAAATTAAAAAGTGGTAAACTACAAAGTTGTATGACTTGTGAAGATCTACAACTTTCATGTTGACCATTTCTTCATCCGATATAGTGAGAGTAACATTGTTCACAAATCTTATAGGTCTCTTGTAGTTTTAGGAAACTAGAACTCTATGAGAGAAATGGATTTTATGAACAATATTCATATGAATTTGTTAAATGAAGAAATGACCAAAGTAAAAGTTCTACATCTTGAGAAGTCATAAAACTTTGTAGTTCAACACTTTTTGATTTGAAGTGATTTACTAGTTCAAAATGTGGTTTGAACGTGTACCATACACATCATCACAAAGGGTTTAAAAAACCGTTTGTGATGAGGGGCATCATAAAGGGTTCGTATTACGAACCGTTTGTGATGTGGACCATCACAAACGGTTTGTAATACGAACCGTTTGTGATGCCATCACAAACGATTTTTGCTACAAACCGTTTGTGATGATCTTACGTGACAGACGGTTTCTAAAGAACCGTTTGTGATGGCCCCCATCATAAACGGTTTTTCACATGTGATGAGGCCGTTTGTGATGCCGCTTTCTAAGAATAAATTTATGCCGTGCGCCGCACATGCGTCATATATTTTGCATTTGTCAGTTGCCAGATACAATGTTTTCTTGTACAATTTGGCAGGAGATGCTCTCTTAGCTTGTGACAGACTGAACATTTAGGCATCAGTAAACAAGAAGATTATGTTCCGGATCTGAACTGAGCCCAACCCAAACAAAGGTATTCGCGACCAGATCTCCTTGGATGAAGCGAGGGAAACCCAATTAAGATAACAAGGAGCATGAGCCACGCGCGCGGCAGGCAGCAAGCGGCAAGGAAATCGCGGTGAGATTCCGTGGAGGCTCGAAGAGACGGCAGGCCGTGATACACGGTGAACAACACAGCGTGATACACACGGTATTCTCTCATGTCGGCAGCACAGATTTTACATCTCCTTGAGGTATAAATTTCTTGATTTTATAGAACGAGATCATGAATCACATGGAATCAAGGCAAGTAAAGTTAATATCAAATCCCATTAGTGCAAAAGATAATCATATAGATAGCGTGACATCGATTGTTACTACAATATTGGAGACGCTCAGACTCGACAGATCCTGCTCCCGGTCTATAAATAGCTATTCACAGCACACAGCAGCAGTGCAATAGTAATGTAAAAGCCATTCCCAGTTAGTAAAGAGTGATTAGTAAGGTAAGAATAATAATGGAGATCCCGGAGGTGTTCCCCCGCTCCCGCCGGCGCAGCAGGGGAGGGTTCTCACCGTGCTGAGCATCGACGGCGGCGGCATCCGCGGCCTCATCCCGGCGACCATCCTAGCCCGCCCTGCTCCAGGTACATGCTAATCTAGCATATTATATCAACTCATCAAACACACCTCCAGCTTTCCATGTTTGGTTCACTAGCTTGTTCTTGTTGTTGCTATGTTTCCAGGAGAGAGACGGCCCGGACGCTAGGCTCGCCGACTACTTCGACGTGATCGCGGGCACCAGCACCGGCGGTCTGATCGCCGCCATGCTCTCGGCGCCCGGCGACGACAAGAGACCATTGTTCGCAGCAAAAGACATCAGCCAGTTCTACCTTGACAACGGCCCCCATATCTTCCCACAGAAAGGGTACATATGCATACGCCATCATACAATTTCACCTCTTGCCCCAGACCCCAGTACTGCTTCGTCTTCCTTGCTTCATATCTACACCAGTCCATGCTCATTAACAAGATAAAACACATGGTGTTATTGCAGACGCTGGGTGCCGAGCTTGGTCAAGGGTGCGTGGAACACGGTCTGGGGCGGCCCCAAGTACGACGGCAAGTTCCTGCACGGCAAGATCGAGAGCCTTCTCAGTGACACCAGGATGTCCGACACGCTGAGCAACCTCGTCGTGCCGGCGTTCGACGTCCGGCGGCTGCAGCCGGTGCTGTTCAGCACGTTCGAGGCCGAGCGGGAGGCGCACAAGAACGCGCGGCTCGCCGACGTCTGCGTGGCCACGTCGGCGGCGCCGACCTTCCTCCCCGCTCACGGCTTCGCCACCGCGGGCGCCGCCGGCGAGCGCCACGAGTTCGAGCTCGTCGACGGCGGCGTCGCGGCCAACAACCCCACCATGGCCGCCATGTCGCTGCTCACCAGGGAGATGCTCCGCATCCGCCGCCGGCTGCAGGCAGACGGGGACGTGCGCCTCGCGGCGGCGGTGCCGGCTGGCAATGGCGATAATGGCAACAACCCCACCGTGGACGCCATGGCCGAGCTGCTCGCGACGACGGCGGAGGAGAAGCCGGACTTGGAGGCGAGCGTGTACAGGAACGTCGTCGTGCTCTCCGTCGGGACGGGGATCGCCAAGCAGGCGCACAGGTACACGGCGGCGGACTGTAACAGGTGGAGCTTGCTCGGGTGGCTCTCCAACGACGGCTTCAACCCGCTCATCGACTTCTTCTTCAACGCCAGTGCCGACATGGTCGACATCCACGCCGAGGTGCTCTTCGAGCTCCTCGGCTGCGAGAAAAACTATCTTCGCATCCAGGTAACTAGCCTGTAACTAATAACTTTATATATTTATGCATATATCTATGTATTGAATGATCATCATTAACTCAAACAATGTGTGCATGGATCGGTGTAGACTGACACACTGGAGGGAGAAACGGCGTCGGTGGACTGCACGACGGAGAAGAACATGAACACGCTGATCAAGATTGGCAATGAGCTGCTCAGGGAGCCGGTGACGAGGCTGAACGTCGAGACGGGGGTGTACGAGCCCGTAGCAGGCGGGCCCACCAATGAGAAGGCGCTCGAGGAGTTGGCCGAGAAGCTCTCTAAAGAACGCATGCTTCGCCAGACTGCCCGTGAGCTGAGAACTGGCAGCGATTGTGGAGTACTATGGTGAAATTTATGGTCAAAAGTCTCTGAATCTCGCATCGAAAAAATTTTCCATGATTTTTGTTCGTTCAAAGAAAAATCCATGATTTCTGGATCAAGTTTGAGAGGAAATCAATAAATTTGAAATCTTTGAGATAAATCAAAAGCCAATCTTTTCTTTCTACATTTGTTAGATTGGCCGAATCTCCTTAGCTGTAACGATATATAAATCAAATTAGGATACGCTAGATCAATGCTCTGTACGTGTAGATTGTAGGTGCAGCGGAACTTTTAGGCACCTGAAGTGTAGTTTCATTATGTTTTCATTTACTTACACAACCTGAGTCTATGTATCATCACTAACTGAAAAGTTCAATGTGACGGTGTTTGGTTCGGTAAAATGTATCGATATCATCCGATTACGGCTGGTAATGAATCCCGTTACAGCTGTTTGTTCTCACCGCCCGTCTGTAATCAGTTAACGCTGTAATCAAATCCCACGCAATACAACTCTGTTACCGTCCCTTCCCCTCCGTAATCAGAAAACAGCGCCGCTGTCCTCGTCCACCTTGACACGCGAACAGTGCCGCCGCCTCACGGCTCGCTTTCCGTGGCCGCGTGAGCTGCATCTCTGCCTCCGAATCGTGCGAGCTGCTCCGCCGGAGCCACTGCTTGCTTTTCTCCCTGCCCCATCTCCTCCAGATCCATACAAATTAATAAAATTCCTGTAGAAAAAACGAAGATCTGTTTCACGTACTCTAAGCCAGAATTCATAGTATCTCCCTGTTGGACGCACACGGACAGTGATCCAACATTGAAAATCAACTCTTCGTTGAAAGCAAAAGGCAACATCACTTCGGACACATTACAAATAGAACAAGTTTTACAAGACTTTATTTGACCAGAAATGTAAAAACCTTGTCCATGGCATGAAAATTGTTTCATCATTATTTGCGGACCGACCAAGAAAAATCCCGAGCAGGCGAGTGTTGTGGCAGTCTGAGAATTAGCCATTCTTGCAACAAGATATCCATTTTTACTCTTGCAATTCTTTTTAGAAAGGAAAAAGTCACTTTTAACCGTCTAACTCTTGCCTCAGTTTGGTTCTGACCATCGAACTCCAAAATCGGGAATTGGCCATCCAACTCTCAAAACCGTTCGAATTTAGCCATCGGGGCGATTTTAATTGGTGGTTTTAATTTTTTTATTTACAATTTAGTCCTTATATCTTAAAATAATTATTACTTTTTGCTCATACCTCCGATTTAGGTGATTCTTACGGTCCATTCATAACAGTGTGCTTTATGTTCTAGAATAGTCTTTATACTATTTTATCACTATTAAATATATTATTTTCATGTTGTTGTGTAAAAACACCAATATAAGAAAAGTAAAACAAACGGTTAGAAAATAATATGTCCATGACTTTAAAAGATAAAGCTCATCGTTTCGAACGCATGACCACAAGAATCACATAAATTGGATTTACGAGAAAAAAAAGTAATCGTTTGAATATCTAAGAACTATTTTATTTATAGTTCAGTCCTTGGATCTATTTTATTTACTTTTTTTATATTGGTGTTTTTACACAACAATATTAAAATAATATATTAAATAGTGATAAAATAGTATAAAGACTATTTCAGAAGATACAACTCACTGCTATAAACACATGACCGCAAGAATCACCTAAATCGAATTTACGAGCAAAGATCTATGGACTAAATTGTAAATAAAAAATTAAAATCACCCATCAAAATCACCCCGATGGCTAAACTTGAGCGATTTGATAGTTGGATGGCCAAACATTCCCAATTTTGGAGTTCGATGGTCAGAACAAAACTGAGGCAACAGTTGGATGGTCAAAAATAGATTTTTTTCTTTTAGAAAAGAGAATATATTAATATTCCAACCGCTGCATCGACCAATGTATAAAGCTGTATCTTATTACAAATTAAAATAAGGTTCAACGCACCAAGGAATAATAAAGACAATGTTTTGATAACCTGTCATTGATAAAGAAGACGGAAAGAAGGACTCAAATCTAAAATTCTGTTGCTAAATCGCCAGCCGAATATGGCGAAGACCCCATCTTCATAGCTAGGCGATCCTCCTCCTTCTGAAGCAGGGACCAGAATCTGGTCCAATGCGTTCTCCTGAAGATTACTTGCAAAGATGAAGGCGCTGGGCCTTGCACAAACCAACTCATTGCGACTAAGCCAAATTGCCCAACATATTGCGCTTGCCCCAACGAGAACTTGAAATTTAAGTTTCTTGTCTACTCCTATCAACCAGTTATTAAACATATGGTGAATACTGTGCATAGGCTGCTACTGTTGATGCTGGACAGCTACTCGAGAGAATGTTACAGGTGCATTGTAGTGGTACCTGCGTTTGTGTTAGTGCTTAATGTAAGGAAAATGATCATAGGTAATTGTTTGTGATTTTGGTGATTGATTAACAACATAAACATTAGAACTAATGATTTGTCTAGACGACTATTTGCAGCTTTCATAGGCCCCGGTGGTTGACTCCAAACCATCCGAATGCAATGAGAAATATTTTGGATTTCCAAATGATGGTATTTATGCTCAAATGGTAGTAAAGTAACAGAGAACATTTCTAAGTCTTCCAAATTATTACAGGATCAAACAATAAAAAAATGAACAAAGAGTGGATGAAAATCAGAAGAAGTTTCCACACTGATGCACTACACCAAATCAATCGGCATGGGTAAAATGGACACCGAGTCAACCGGTGTGTGAAGGAACAGTTGAAGGAAGTGTCTTGAAAGACCGAGCATTTATACTATAAGGACAACGAATCAAATTAATCGATGTAGCATGTGGGGCCTAGTGACAGCCGCCGACGGCTACCCAGAATAGCGGCACTAATTCATTCTATATGAATTGTTTGGGGCACCGAATCAGTCCGTGCTGGCGGATTTTCTACCCGTTGGTGTAATGACTAGTTTCTTTGGTTAGGGTTATAAATACCACTCCACCCCGCCATTTTAAGTGTGTTAGAGTTTGGAGAAGTTGTTGGTGTGTCTTGTACACAAAATTGAGAGCTCTACCCACCAAAGTGGTCAAGAGAAGGGCAATTAGAAACAAGGCTTTGGTATTGATTAGTTAGTACATCACTTTAGGGATTAGCGTAGAGTTAGGCGAGGTTCTGATATATTATACTATTGGTGCTTGTGTACACCTTGTGTCGTAAATTTAGGGCTTGTTTAGTCTTACATCCAACTTAGTTTGTGGAGTAGGCGTTGATAGTTGTGGGAGGGAGGAGAGTCCCTCTGTGTTTTGCCGAAGCCCTATCGAGAGGAAGCGACAAGAAGCTACCGGGAGAGGCAAGGTGGTGACCCACTCGAGCGTGGGGGAGATTATATCAGCTATCCATAGAGTTACTTAACCTGGTGAGTAAGGCCCTTGTGCGGGGATTTTCTTGAGAGGGGCTCCAACAACGAGGACTATGGGAAAGAGTTTCTTTCCGATTCCTTGTGATAAATCATCGTGCAGGAGTTTGCGTTATCTACACTCTTTATATTCGGCATTATTTCTTGCACAACTTTCCAAATTCCATGCACTTATTTGACAGGATTGGAACCTATGGTGTAAAACTTTTGAATGGTAGAGATAGAAACACATAAAAAATCTAGTGCACATTTAGATAGAAATTGAAATAATTATATGTGCTTGGAGTCTTAGTTTTTAGAACACCTAATTAAGCCCCCCTCCCCTCTTAGGTTGTCTCAGTCCCTTCACTTCGGTACTTAAAATCTATACCGGAAAATTTAGAGCCCTTCCCTACTGTCAAAAAGTCTTTTAGTGTAGCACTCCATTATTGCCTTTTTGACATTTGTATACCATTACACCCCTACTACCATTGCAGCTACGCGTGTGTAGGCTTGCTGTGATAATGTGCTAAGCCATGGCTGCTGCTATCACTCCTGGACCACTGCAGGAAAAGCATCACAGAAAAGGAAACCACAATGACTGTGGGAAAAAAAGTCAAAATACTGACTACCAAGCCATGAACGGAATGTCGGTCAGTTGTTAAGGTTATTTATTGTAGAACCTGCCCACCTGGGTTTAGCCCTCGACTTGACATGTATGTCGCATTTTTCTATATTTATTCCTGGAATTAATCCCAAGATCAATATACAAGCCACTTCTCTTGAAGGTACTCGTAGGGTAGAGTTCATAACATTGATGATGGATGACAACTATATTCTAAATGCAAATCAATATAATTCTTCGACTGCATCTATGCTTAATCTGCGAAAGAAATCACTAACCACTCCCTTTCTCCAGTACTAAATGCTAACTCAGATGGTACAGTTGACGTTGCCGTAGATAGGATATCTCAGGATGAGCAAGCACTGGGTATGCTGTAGAATTTGATTTCCTCCCACAAAAATATCAAGGCCATAAGTTCTCGGTATTGTAATTTCAGCCAGATATGCATTGAGCTACCTTGAAGAATGAATCCTTAGTTGAGCCCGCTGGTGCTGGTCCCAAACATCAAATGAATAATCCTTCTGAGTGTTTAATATGATATTGCTTGTGATTCAGAAGGCAACAGAATCAATTCTCAAAAAAAAAGGAACAGAATCAAATTTCAGATCCGAGGTAAATATTCTGCATATATAGATATCCCATAGATAAGTAAAAGGGGAGTAAAATATTAATAGTAAGACTAAGCATATAGAACTTAGTAAAAAGTGCTTGCTGGCATTAAAATAGGCCTTCCGAAACATTAGAGTTCAGAGTACTGCATAGTATTGGGTAAAACCAGAAGCAAGTACTAGCTAGCAAAAACAAAAGCGAACTGATCGTTCGTAGGTTGGTAAGATCTCTCGTTGTCGTGGAACCTGCCCACCAGGGTTCGAGTCATCGACTCGGCAATAATGTTGCATTTTCTTAGATTTACTCTGGGATTTAACCGGCCCTGCTTTTTCAGCGGTAGGCGACGTCATGATTCTCAAGATCGAATCCGCCCGTCCGGTCCCTCGGATGTGCTTATTAAGGTATAGTTTGCATACGTGTATTCATAGGATAAGTGTGTACTCCCTCCAGTTTGGTAAAACAAGTCGTTTAGGACAGCGACACGGTCACCAAAGCACAACATTGACTTCTCTTTTCTATAAAAATATTTCTTGAAAAGTTATATATGTATATACTTTTATAAACGTAATTTTCAAGACCAATCTATTTATATAATTTTCACATTTCCAAACTCAACGATTTAAATGTTATTCATGATTTATATTCCCAATGTTTGACTCAAACCTTGTCCAAAACGACTTGTTTTACCAAACCGGAGGGAGTATGTGTCTGCAACTGTCCTGCTCTTTCGTAAAAAAAAAAAGCTAGCCAAAGCTATACATTCATACGCACAAGAAATCGACCGATCTCTAAAACCATCTTGCCCCGAAATCCAAATCCGACAATGAGAAACCACGTCATCACGTCAATTGACTCGATTGCGGGCTCCCGTGTCAAGGAGAAACTCTGATGCAAAATGAGAAGTTGCAGGGACTGTCGATATGGAGGATGGGGGACCTCAGCGGCGGGGGTGAACCATCGGAACTTGACCTGAACTTGCTTGTGACGAGCATCGATGGGTAGGAGGGTGGCGGCGCTAACATGAGCACGCAGTTTAGATCCAGGAAGAGAGAGAAGCATCACCTAGGTACTGTGATGACTCGGTCCAGCACCGCCTAGTGCGGTCGGGCATGGACAACGTTGGACCAGCGTGGTTGGGTGGCGTGAGCCCGGCGATGAGGACTCATATGTCATTGGGTTATCCGAAGGGAAAATCTAACCCGCGCCTGGTCGCGCTCCTCGCGCTCGACGTGACCCCCGCATGCTGCCGCTGGCCGAGTTAGCGGCCCGGGGTTAGGGCCCAAGGGATGCTGGGGGAGCTCCACCACCGGCGGACCTAGAAGGAGGTCGGGGGCGGCGGCGGAGGACTGGCGGCAAGTATGGCTCAGCCGGTAGCGGAGGCGACCCGCGCTGCCGGCCGGGCGGTGGGCGGTGACCCGGCGGCGGGAGCGGAGCCGAGGAAGATGAGACGGCGGCGACGGTGGATTAGCGAGGCAGCGATCGTTGGGCGGTGGCGGAGGCGGCGGGGCGCCGCCGGAGCTATGGGTGGAGGAGGCGGCGGGGGCGGAGGAGGCCGATGGGTTAGCGTGGCGGCGGTCGGCGGGTGGCGGCGGAGAGGGCCGAGGCCGCCGGAGCCGGGTGGCGGAGGCTGCCGGCGGGGGAGGAAGGTGATGCGGCGGGGGCGGAAGGAAGAGGGAGGGTGTCGCGTGCTCGCTTATCGCCCGATGGGTCGCGCGATAACGCGGTCCTATCCGAACAACCCAAAACACTTGGCAATACTTGGTACTGAATTTTGTGGACCAGTCATTGGGTATTTACACTGGACTTCAAGTTTTGGATACTGGGCTATTGGGTCAAGCAAATAAAATCTACATCCCGACCCCCACCTCTTGGATGTGATCGTCGGAAGGAATTGAATGTAAGAACTCAGAGTAGAATAATGACGAATTAAGCAAGCCCAATGATTTTGGATCAGTGCCAATCAGATCAAAGGCTACCTACTAAAAGTAGCCTATCGTATCCCAACCTAAAAAGCTTTTAGACCATAAGTGGTATTTTTTATTTTTTTTTATAGCACAGACAGAGCCTACCAGACGCAACCACCGACAAACACAACCCCATCGCCCAAATCTGCAGGAAACCTTTTTTGGCCTGCACGATATGATACGCTGAGAGCTATAATATATAATTGGCGTGCGTACGTGGCGCCACGTGCATGTAAACATTTTTTAAATAAAACCAGACTAGTGCGCGCGGTACATTTTACACTCTAGTACGCTTGAAGATTTCGGCAGAGAGCCATGGAAGCAATGCAGTACGTTGCTTACGGTGGGGCTGGCCGTACTCATATTCCTCGCAACACAGGCTACTTGGTTATTAACCATGCACATACAATTAATCTCGCCACGAAGGCACTGAAACCATTTTATATTTGATAACAAACTACTGAGATGATTACAAAGATTTATAGCCAGCGAGGCCGCCACATAGACATTCCATTGGCACCAGGGTGAGAATTTTTGCCACTAACTAAACTTAGAATGATCATGTAATCTTAGAAAATTATGCAGGCTGTTTAAGCTGTGCACCACGGTCATCTTGATGCTAGCTTGGCCTCTGTTTATAGCACTGAATAGATTTACTACGAAAATGTATTTAATGAAAATCCTATTGGTACTTATTTAGTATCATAAATTTTTGTACTTGATTGTATAAACTTTGTCGAAATTGAGCTTTTTTTTAGTTTCCAGCAAGATTGGCATCACTTATAATTTGGAGAGGATACAATATTTTTGAATATCAGGTATCCCAATTGTTGCAATAAACATCTAGAAATGTTGCGTAAAACATGGTGTTAATGTTGCAAGCGATTTGTTTCTAATGTTGCAGTAGGTAACTTTTAATGTTGCAACTTAATGCAGTAGGCTAACTTAGCAAAGTATGGATCCATTGGTAAAGGTTGCTCCATGTTCTATGTGGCGCCTCTATTTTAATGTCATAGAACTAATGAGATGCTGAGATGAAATATTGGAATTACCTTAAGCTCAACTCAAAGCGATAAATTAAGTTAGCCTGACCCGATAAAGCAGCGTGCAGTGGCAGTGCGCGACCCATCGGATCGCAGATCTGCAATGTGGCCCAAGGTAGCTTGTCACCCTCGCCAGCACAGAGCTTAATTACATATATACGCATCGTTGGATGTAAAGTTCCCAAGAAGCCGATCGAGAAGCCATGGAAGCGATGCAGCTGCTCACAGTTGGCCTCGCCGTTCTCGCATTCCTCGCCGCTTACCGTCGACGCCGCCAGCATGCCCACACTACCAGACCAATGCCAATCATCAAAGTAGGAGACGCTGAGGTTGCCCGGCGACTAATCATCGACCACGCCGGCTCCTTCTCGGACCACCCTGCCGTACCCCTCGCCGTCGACTTCGACGCCGGCCACGCGAAAACCCAGAGCATCACCAGCGCGCCCTACGGCCCGGTCTGGCGTGCCCTCCGGAGCAACCTCACCGTCAACGTCCTCCACCCTTCGCGCCTCGCCCACCTCGTGCTGCCCTTCCAGCGCCGCGCCGTCGAGGCCCTCGTCGCCGACCTCTCCCTCGCCGCCGCCGCCGCCGCCGCCGGCGGCGGCAAGGCTGTAGTAGTGGCCGTTCGCGACGGCGTGTACGCCGCCGTGTTCGCCACGGTGGCCCGCCTGTGCTTCGGCGACGGCGGCGTCGGCGAGCGGGACGTCCGCGCCATGCGGCGCGCGCTTCACGAGTTCTTCCACTACTCCGGCGGCGTGGACGCCGGCGTCCTGGCGGCGTCGAGGCTGGCGAGGCTGCGGCACTGGCGGCGGTGGCGCGACCTCGTCGGCACGCGCCGCCGGCTCGCCGAGCTCTTCGGCCCCGTCATCGCGGCACGGCGGCAGTCTCGGCGACGCAGCAACGACGTCAACGGCGGTGCCGGCGTCTTCTCGTACCTCGACTCGCTCCTCGACGTTCGCGTCCCGACCGACAACGATGCGGCGAACCCGGCCGCCGGCGAGGGTCTCGACGCCGACGGCAGGCGCGAGCTCAGGGACGACGAGGTGGTGAGGCTGGTCTGGGAGTTCTTGGGATCCAGCACCGAGGCCGTCGTGGCATGTGTAGAATGGACACTCGCCCGCCTCGTCACCGAGCCGGAGGTCCAGAGAAAACTCTACCGCGAGCTCATCGCCGCCGGCGAACACCGGAAGGGCCAGGTCTCCGAGGACCGCATCATCCAGGACATACCGTACCTGCGCGCCGTCATCCTCGAGAGCCTCCGTCTGCACCCGCCACTGCCGATCATCGTGCGCGAGGTCGGGCCTGACGGCGCCGCGGCTGCCGGAGCGCCGCCGCCGCCCGACGGCACGCTGATGCGCTTCTTGTTCGACGCAGAGGAGGTCGGGAGGGACCGGAGGGTGTGGACGGACCCCGGCGAGTTCAGGCCAGAGAGGTTCCTTGCCGGCGGCGAAGGGGAGGACGTGAGCCCGGTGCCGGGGCCGAAGGAGATCAAGATGATGCCGTTTGGAGCTGGGCGGAGGCATTGCCCGGGCGCAGGGCTGGCCATTGTTCACGTCGGGTGCTTTGTGGCTGCAATGGTGCGCGAGTTCGAGTGGGCGCCGCCGTCTGATGTCGCCGGCGGCGTTGATCTCACGGCGACCGACGCGCTGTTCGTGAAGGCGATGGCGTCGCCGCTGCGAGCACGCATAACGCCTCGCATGCTGTCTCAGTCGTAGACGTGGTTCGGGCTCGAACGCGTGCTAATAATAAAACGATCTGTGTCGGTCACAGACAGGTTTGTAACGTATGTGTAAATCACCTCCAGGCAGAAATCTGTGTATCACCATTATCATACGACCAACACAGCATGAGCCACTTAATTGTGGGATTGGTTGTTGGGCGATCAGAAATGCTGTACATCCGGGGCAGGCGGGCAGCTTCTCCCGGACTCGATGTAAACTGTGTTGACGATGTAAAAGTTTATTTAAATAAATGCTCCATAACGATTTGATTCAATGTTGCAGACGATGCTTTTGAATGTTGCGCTACTGCAATGATCATAGACATGTCCCAACAATGTTTTGTGCAGCATTACTCTATTATTGGTCCTAATGTTGGTTGCAGCTTTTCTCCATCGATTTGTCTTATCTTCATGCAGTGCGCAGCAGACAAACAACAATTATTTGTGGATAACATATACTACCAGAAACCGGCTATATGCCGTGTGCATAAACCTTTGCCATGTAATACACACGGTAAATGCTGACACCAAGCACATGGCCGTGTGCCTGCCTAGGTTGGGCTTTGCCATGGGCCACACGGGCATATGGCAAAGCTGGCTTTGCCGGCCGACGTTGGGCAAAGTGGTGTGTTGCACTGTTCTTATCATACTCAGCACTACTGAAAACACTACGTTTGCTAAGTATCTGGGGCCTTGCCGAGTGCATTCCCACGGTCACTCGGTAAAGATTGAATTTACTGAGTACTGAATGAAAAACACTCGACAAATTTACTCAGAAAAAGGACACTTGGTAAAGAGAAGCTTTGCCGAGTGCCAACAGAAATGCACTCGGCAAAAAGGGTATTTGCTGAGTGCTTTTACCATAGCCTTTACCATAGCACTCGGCAAAGGTGCATCAAGGCCAATGCACTCGGCAAATGTGTTGTCTCCCGTAGTGCAAATACTCTTTCTGTTAATATATTAAAAGTTCTGGTAAACATTGTACATACACTCGGGCACTTGCTTGTGTAGAGATACCACAGAGATACGTAATACTACAGTCAAGAAGTAGCTGCGGAATTCATAGGAAAATGGTGGAAGTATAATCCCCCACAAAGTTACATCAAAACACCATGTAGGATTAACACTCCAGTTACCAAGGAAATGGCAAATTGGGTTGCAGATTCTTTTATTTTTGTTGTGACTGTCACCATATTCACGTGCATAAGAAAAGGAGAAAAGAACCATCATTAGTAAATTTGCAGTTGATTGAATGCTGAATGGGCTTGAATTCTTTTCAGCCGACTTCTTATCAAAAAAGCATCAAAGCTCATGGTTGTTTCTTGTTGTACATAAACTCAAGCTCATGATTATTATGATCTCCATGAAAAAAGGTACTGCAAGCTGCCTCTTAAAGCTTTCTAGGATCTCAAAGGGATCACGTACTAAGCGGGTCAATGCGAACGTTTTCAAGAGGGGCCAGCAATCTTGTACAAAGTTGAATTGCAGAAACAGGTGTTCTAGATGAGCTTTCTACAGCTTGAGATGCCTAGAACACACAACCAGCATGTAATTGAAGAACCATACTCTTTTTTTGAGTATAGCTCTGAATAGATGGTCCTTCAGCAACAGTCAAATTAAAATCATATGCTTTAGCTGACAAGAAGGTTTCTGTAACCATCTATAAGTTTCACGGCCCAGTAATATGTCCGTAGCTTTTTGCTGCCCCCAGATATAAACCCAAATATCAATCTCATCTATAAACTGCACGCCTAGGAGTTGTTGCTCCCGTTCCTGATATTACTGCAAGCCTTGCACTGATAAAAGGATGGTTCAAAAACTGTCCAAGTTCTGGAGCCTGCAGGTGGTGATTGTACAGCTATTCTTGGCAAATGAGTGGAGGTAAGGAAAAGACTGACATGGCACTCTACCAGCCGGGTAGTGGCAAGTGTTTCCATTGACAATAACCATATACGTCATTCATCTAAGAGCTTAAGATTAATGTACACTACCAGAATCATGCACATTGGCACCGGGTGGGAAAGCCCTCTAGCACCGGGTGGGAAAGCCCTTTAGCACCGGGTTTCCCACCCGTTGCCAATCTTCCGGTGCTAAAGGTGGCACCCTTTAGCACCGGGTCAAATAACCGGTGCTAAAGGTGGGGCACTAGCCAAAAATATTTGCATATTTGCGTGTTGCCGGATTCGAACTCAAGACATCTTGGCTCGCGCGCGTACATCCACCTAACCATCTCACCTACACAGCGCATGTGATAGGATTAAAGATGCGCTCCTTTTGAAGTAGCATGTGACACCTACATTAGCTCCGGATCGTATTTACGAACCGGTGCTAAAGGGCCTTTAGCACCGGGTCGTAACACCACCCGGTGCTAAAGGGTGACCCTTTAGCACCGGGTCGTAATACCACCCGGTGCTAAAGGAGGGGGACCCTTTAGCACCGGGTTGTAACACCAACCGGTGCTAAAAGTAGCACCGACCCGGTGCTAAAAGTAGCACCGACCCGGTGCTAAAGGGTTCCCGTGGGCGCCCCAATTTCGCACCCGGTGCTAACATTACATTAGCACCGGATCTTAAGTGCACCGAGGCATATGAGGGGTGCGTCTGTGAGTTATTCTTGTAGTGGTAGGAACCCTTAATTGTTTTGCCCAGTAGCTTACGATTAATGTAGTACATTTCCCATATTAACTGAACCTAAGGAACATCTACTTTGTCAAAAAAAAATGCAGGTTTTTTAGTAACAAAGCCTCATTTTTAATGCCCAAATTGGATTGAGATGGTAACTCATCTCTCTCGCACATATTCAGGAGTAAAATATCATCTACTCACGGCTTAGTAGTCCCTAATGATAGGCCCAAATATGTGAAAGGAAGGCTCCTTTACAGCATCAAGAAGTTTTTTGAGACACTATCCATCTTTTCCGGCAAGATACCCATTCATCTACTGCATTTAGTACCGGGCATGAAAAGACCCGGTACTAAAAGTGGCACGGAGCCCCCCAGAGCCATTTTAGTGCCAGCTCAAAACACCAACCGGTACTAAAAGTGGCATTTTAGTACCGGCGGCTGGTAACACTAGCCGGTATTAAAGTGTGTGACACTTAGTATGAGCTAACACAAAATCCAAATTGATATACTTGTGTTCTCCTTGAAACTTCCATAGGGATTCTGTCTACAATTACATTCTCTACATGCTACAGACTACATAGCTTGCAACACAACTTTTCTGTTAAGGTTTGTTTGGCTCCTAATAACTGCAACACATTCCGTCAATCTGTGTACTGCTGCTAGGGCAACTTTTCGAGCAGAAGTAAACCAGCACAGGGCTCAATCTGTGTACTGCTGCTAGGGCAAGTTTCATATTTCAATCCACAGATGAAAATTTCTGACCACTGGTTACTGATCAATATTCAGGCTGGCATGACAGCTTAAGTTCCTTTATACTGTCATTGTTATGGCCAATGGGCCGGCTGAAGGCCTAGGGCCCATCCCGTGGGTACTGTAGCGGGCCTATTGGGCCTTAGGCCATTAGGGATAATAGTATCAAATTGGGAGTCTATTGCCTAGGGTCAAGTAAGCCTCTCTATTTAAAGAGAGGAGATGTATCAATCTAATCAAGCAGAAGTAAACCCTAAAGTTTAGAGCCTCCAAGGGAGGACGAACCAGGTTCTGCCTCTGTTGTTCGTGTTCATCTATCCCAACAAATAATCCATATCATCTCTGATATCATCTCTGGTATCAGACAAGGTCTCATTCCTTGGCCGACCAACTCCTCCCACGAGCGTGCCTTCCTGTGCGTTCTTCCCTACACCCCACCCCTAATCCAATCCAACCACCATGGGATTCTCAATATTCCACATCCCAACCTTTGATGGGAGTTCTGGTCCATTGCCGTGGTTGAGCCATTTTGATCCCTGCTTCGCTGCAGGGGAACTGCACGAGACTATGAAGGTCTCCGTAGTTTCTATCAGGATGCAAGGTGCCGCGAAACAGTGGTATGTCCGCCTGAAGAAGGACCATGGAGAGCCGTCATGGTCGGAATTCAAGGACAACATCACCTAGCGCTTCGTGACACCCCCTCTCACGCCATCCGCGACGATAGCCGCAGTCGGTGGCGGAGACGAGGGCACCGGCGCGGGGGCTTCTCGACGGCGCTCGTCCCCGCGGCGCTTTCCGCGGCGCCCGTCCCGGCGCCCGTTTCAGCAGCTTCTTCCTCACCTGCGCCTGGCGGAGCCTAGCTGCCCATGGTTCCGATCGGCGCTGCGGCCCCTAAATACGTGGTGCCGGCGCGCCGCCCGGCGAACACGTGCGCAAGGGCCACTTTCCTCTTATGCGGGCGTCGTATCCTTCGGCATCAGCATGCGTGCCCTGTGCGGCCGTGGCGCCTCCTACCGCAACACATGCGGAATCGCCACCCGCGGTGCTCATCCTGGCGACTTCTGCGGCAACCTCTTCGACGACCACGTCACCTATCTCGACAGCACCAGTCCCCGCGGCGCTTTCCGCGACGGCCGTTCCTGCACCGCCACTCCGGCCCCCCGAAAGCACCACTGGCTATGCTAGGCGCGGCCCTGGCATCCCAGGCCAGGCGATCGCATGTTCCGTGTGGGCTGTCTGCGCATCATCCCAGCTCGAGGACGAGCTGTCTTCGACGGGTGGTGAAGTGTTATGGCCTGTGGGCACCAACGGGTCCTCCGAGTGCAGCGTCGTTGGTCTCGCTGCCAGCTGCGTGTCTGCTTGTCGCCGCCACGCGTGGCCCCGTCTTCGGCATCGACCTCGTCTCCGGCATCCCCGGCGTCTGCCGCGTCTTACGCAGCCTCGTCCGCGCCGGCGCCCATCATCCAATCACTGGCACCGCGTCCTGCTCCACGCGCGGCTTCATCTCCGGGCCGGGATTCTTCGCCCGCCCCATCTTCGGCTTCTCCACCCGCGTTGTGTGTGGCACTGTCTGCGCTCGTCGGGAACCTCTGTTCCAGCCACCGCCACCTTCGCAGCGACCGCTCGGCCAACGGGAGCTTCCGCCACTGCTTTTGGCTTCCGTGTGACGCTTCCCTTTGGCCAGCCCTTCGTCGTTGTTTGACGGTCGTGCTAGCCATCTCCAGGATCCCTCGCCGTACCTTCGGGGTGCTCGTTTTAGCCGCCATGAGCATTGCTGCATTTGGCTATGCACGCCCTGGATCGTCATCAGTTTCAGTGTTGGTGTGCTATTTTCTTTCTCCGGACTAGCTTCATCATCAGGCGAGCAACCAACGTTTCAAGATTTTAGCAATGGTGGCATTCCAATAATAATTTAGGTTTAAACGGAGATGTAAAAGGCTTAATGGTGTGTGTCGTGTCAAGTCGTCGTTTGAGTCAGGTTTATCCCAGCTTGAGGACGAGCTGTCTTCGAGGAGTGGTGAAGTGTTATGGCCAATCGTCCGGCTGGAGGCCTAGGGCCCAACCCGTGAACAGTACCCGCGGTACTGTAGCGTGCGGGTACTGTAGTGGGCATATTGGGCCTTAGCCCATTAGGGATAATAGTACCAAATTGAGAGTCTATTGCTTAGGGCCAAGTAAGCCTCTCTATTTAAAGAAAGGAGATGTACTAATCTAATCAATCAGAAGTAAACCCTAAAGTTCAGAGCCTCCAAGGGAGGGCGAACCAGGTTCTGCCTTTGTTGTTCGTGTTCATCTATCCCAACAAATAATCCATATCAGTCATATAATGACTTAAAATGGACACGAACCTCAAACTCCTGCATGACTAACTTACTCTTGAGATGGATAACAAAGATATATTGGAATTACTAAAAGGATTCTGGTAAGAATCCTCTATATGTCAATAACAAAGTTCACTTGCTAAATGAACGAAATTTACTCATAAACCAATACAATCTCTAAAGAACATGCTAGCACTTGTGATGCTAGCACATAGTAAAGGAAGACAGGGGATTAGCCCCCATGGCAGTGAGCAGGGAAAGACCCTTAGCTCGTTTCATGCTCCACAGATGGGCTTCATCCTTTTCTATGACCAGAGCTGTAGCAATGCTGGGAGAAGCATTATTAAAGACAGTCATTTCGATGCCGCTAGATAGTGCAGCTTCCTAGGATGGTAAGAGAGTTAAGTCCTTTTCTCATATCCCCAATAACGGATTTGGTCGACCTTTTCTGAGGTGTTCTGGGCTTTAACAAAAAAGACTCGATCAAGGGGAGAGACGTCCCCTTGACTTTTGCCTTAAGATAGGGGCTTACCGAACCCTGGAAAGCAGGCAGGAACCTCACGCGCACTCGCTTCGTTGGCGGCCGCGGAACTCATCTGCACTGTTACAAACCAGGGAGGTGGGCACACAAAAGGGCACCAGGGTTCGAACCCTAGTGGGTAGCGCCACAACCAGCTGCTCTACCACCGCACTACAATCATGTCTGCGTCTTCCGGGCTTTAACAAAACCTAAGCATGCATTATTTTATTCAGATGCTAGGAGTAACTGAAAAAATATCCCCTCTCCCAACACACGCACACAGATATAGTAAAGGGCAGGATCTGCTAATACCAGACATACCTCCCACCATTTCCACCAGTGCTAAACTATTCATTGTAACGAAGTACAAGTACTTATGTGCATTCTCTAATATACTGTATATGCAGAACCCTCTCTAATATACAAGTTTTTGGCACTGTCCGAAACTTATACCTAAGGATGGAACGATAAGGATGGAACTGAGCTGACATTGTGATCAGCTCACCTGATGCCATACCAGGGAGGCCATGCTGACAATCCACACATTATCATCTGCCTTTTGCTTATCCAAGTTACCCAATGCGCGATTGGATCACAAATTATTTGTTCCCTTAGTACCACAATTTTCCTGAAAAGGGAATAATGCACAGAAATGAACACTGCACTCACACACTATACTTTGCACAGCTCTCAGTAGTATAATTGATAAAAAAATGAAATGAATATAAACCTAGGGCTGTGGTGTGGCTTCTGATGCTCAGACATAGTGAATATGAACCACACGGCTATTGGCATACATGACTTTTCTTAGACCCATGGTGCTCAATTAGTGAAATGCATCATATCATTTTTTATGCAATCATTTTTCAGCAAGATATAGAAAACACACCATTTAGAATCGAAGAACGAATGAACGATACAAAGAATAGAAATATAAAGTCTCCATATATTACAGCTTTCAGGACATAAGAGTTCACTTAACTTATTTCTGCCAACATCATTTACCAGAACTTACTGGTAGCAATTTCTAATTGTAAACAAAACAACACCACTCGACTTTCATCCAGAGATAGTATAGTATCCCTAATATAAAAATTATAAGAATGTGTGGAGAATTGAAAACCCTGACAAAATTATAATAAACAGAATACCTTCAATTCATCAAAGTCTGCAGTCCAGAAGCCTCAAACTACATGAAATCTTTCTGAAAGTTCACCTCAATGAGCTTCTTGGTCTCCAAGACTTCATCATTCTGAGCGCTCATATTGCCTGTTCATCATCAATACAGCACAAACACATCCAAAGCACATCCACAATATGGTAGAAAATAGAAATTTAGCTACGAGACAGGCCAATTAGATTCCTCCATACCTGAAATTCTCCAACGGCCCTACCACCTTCCCACCTCACCGAAGTGGGTGAGAGCCTTGAGATTGTTCTCCCTCCTTGGCCCTAATGCGGCTGCAAAACCCAACTAATTAAAAACATCAATAATTAATAACCAGTAGGGAACCAAGAATATGGCACAATTAAAATCTAAAAAAGACCAAGAACAGATAATTCCACACAATCGAGAATCCCGAACCAAGAAAAATCAGAAATCAAGAACCCAGAAATCAACTCAAAGAACCTTCTGACGAATAGTATTCTATTATAAAACCTTATCTTAATTTAACAGGTCTTGATTTCTATATGAACACTGCTCCGTTATATATCGTTATATATCAGTAAGCCTACAGGTGCATTTCATATTTTATTTTGTTTTTCCTGTCGGATACCAAGAACCATCACAAAGTTCTCACTACTGGACATCAACAATAGTAGCCATCCGGACACACAGTTATATCAATGCATCACTAATTTTTTTTTCGAACCACGCAGGAGGACTGTGTGTCATTTCATTAAGGTAGAAGAAAACGAAGGTAAGGTTAGACCTCACAAAAGAACACTCCCCACAAACACACACCGGAAAAAAAAACACAAGAAAAGCCTATACAAAACAGAAACACCAACCCAACGACCCGAAAAAAAACAGAGACTAGCAGCAGGGCATTACAACCCCGGCCAGCAGGGGACCCCTGACCAGCAGCTCCTGAAGCTGTCTTGCCCCGGCGCTGCACCAAAGACTTCCTTCGGTCTTGATTGCCCCCAAAACCTCCTGAACACTCGGCCTGCTGTTTTCAAAAACACAGGCGTTTCGATGTTTCCAAATCTCCCAAGCTACTAGAATGATCAAGGAATTGAGTCCCTTCCGCATCTCCTTTGAAGCTGCTGATATCGATGACCACCACCATTTTGAGAACCGATCAGCCTCAGTGTTTGGCGCCAGGGAGGGGAAACCCAGTTGTTGGAAGATCTGGTTCCAGATTTGCCGGGCAAACACACAGCCCACCAGAAGGTGATGTATGGTTTCATCAGCCTGATCACAGAGGGGGCACGCCTCAGGGTGGGGCAACCCTCTCCTTACCAGACGATCAGCCGTCCAACACCTATTATGAAATACAAGCCATATAAAGAACTTGCATCGGGGAGGTGCCCAGCTTTTCCAAATTCTTCTCCAAGGTCCAAATTTGATGGAGCCAATGAAGAAGGCACTATATGCTGACTTGCTTGTATAAATACCAGAAGAAGAAAGTACTGTGAGGACTTGTACTGTGAGGGCTCCTTTGATGTCATCCACCCATTTCCGGTTCTGAACTGCTTGAGCAACCGTCCGTCTCTTTGCTATTCGCCTGGGAACAGCACTGAACAGATTGGGTGCCAGTTCAAAACAGAATTTGCTCCCCATTCCCAACAATGGCATCCACTGCAATGTTAAAAAGGGCCTGAGCGTTGCGAGGGACTTGTACAGGGAGGCCAGCCCACAATCTAGACGGATCAGTTTTCTCAACCCAAAGCCATCTAATCCTTAGCGCACAACCAAGAAGTTCCATATTATGAATTCCCAAACCACCATATTCAAGGGGCCGTTGGACTCTCCCAAGAAACTAAGCAATGTCCCCCCTTTGCCTGCTCCTGCCCCTTCCATAGAAATCCTCTCCTTTTTTTGTCGATTGCTTTAAGAACCCATTTGGGCAGGTCCAAAGCAATCATATGATAGATGGGAGCAGCAGTGAGAACCAGTCGAACCATTACCAGTCTTCCCGCTCTGTTTAGTAAAGGGGCCTTCCAGCCTGATAAGTAATCTGCTACCTTGTCGATTAGTGGCAGCAGTACATCCTTCGTGGGTTTACCAATTGTCAGGGGAAGTCAAGATAAGTGCAAGGAAATTCTTTAACTGAACAGGAAAGGATATCAGTTGTAATATTCCGGTCATCATTGGAGCAATGGATGGGGGAAACCGAGCTTTTTGTCAAGTTTGTCTGGAGTCCGGAGGCGTGCCCAAAGATATCTAGGACTTGCTTTATTACAAGTATGTCCTCCCTTATCGGCCTTAGGAATATCACTGCATCATCAGCGTAAAAAGAAACCCGATGTAGGACCTGATGATTGGCCAACGGCTGTAGCAATTGTTCCCTTGTGGCAAACTTGATCAACAAATTCAGGACATTCATGACCAAAATAAAAAGCATTGGAGATAGAGGATCTCCCTGCCTAAGGCCTCTTTGATGCACAATTGTCTCCCCTGGCTCTCCATTCACCAAGATTTGGGTGGAAGAAGTGGACAGCAGCAGGCATAGAAGGTTAATCCACCGCTGACCAAATCCAATATGCCTCAAGATTTCTATCAAGAATGACCAAGAAACCGAGTCAAACGCCTTGGAGATATCAAGCTTGAGTAGAATATGAGGCTCTTTTTTCTTATGCTTGTATAGTGATTTAACCATCTGTTGCACAAACATAAAGTTGTCGTGAATTCTTCGACCTTTTACAAAAGCAGTCCGGTTACAGTTGATCAATTCTGGTAGCACAGGGGCCAGCCGGTCACCAACTTAGCAAAGCTGTGAACCAAACTGATAGGGCAAAAATCCTTGACCTGATTTGCATCTTGCTTCTTCGGCAGTAATGTAATGTAAGCAGAATTCAGGAGGCGGAATTTGAAAACATGTCCCCGGTAGATAGCGTCTAGAGCCATTAAAATGTCTCCCTTGATGATGCTCCAACAGGCCTTGTAGAACCGTCCTGTGAAACCATCTGGCCCTGGCGCCTTATCCATCGGCATGTCCTTTACAGTAGCCCATACCTCTGCTTCTGTAAAAGTAGCATCCAGGTGGGAGAGGAAATGCTGCTGTACTCCAATTTCATCGAGGTCAATGGTGTAGTCTCTTGCCTCAGCTTTTCCTAGCAGATTTTCATAAAAATCAAATACAGCTTCCTGTTTGTCCTCCTGAGATACTGCTAACTGGTCCCCAACTTGGAGTTTGGGTATAAAATTCTTCTTTTTCCTAAACCTTGCTTGCTGATGAAAGAAGGATGTGTTAGCATCCCCATCCTTGAGGTATAAGACCCAAGACCGCAGCCGGGCAATAATTCTTTCCAAAGAAGCTAGACCGAGGCAATGGAGCTTAAGTTTCTTACGCAGCCATTCTTCATTCTCATTGAGATTTCTAGAATCCCTTTCAATCTCCAGGCGACGTAGGATTTCTTTTGCCATCTCTAGTTGATTTTCAATGTTGCCCACCTTTCTCTGACCCATCTCTGCAGCCCTTTACTTAATCTTTGTAATTTCAGAAAAAGGCGCTCAACTGCACAGTTTGATGTCACATGAGCTTCCCAATTCTGCTTTACTGCCTCTAAAAATCCTGGCACCTTGGTCCAGAAACTTTCAAAATGAAATCGTCTTTTCCCCATAGCTCTCACCTTGAGGCCAAGTAAGAGTGGGCAATGGTCAGACTCCTGAAGTTGTGCTGTGCAGGATGGAATCAGGAAAGACACCATCCCAATCCACGCTACAGAATGCTCTATCCAACCTAACCAACGTTGGGGACTGCCTTTCATTTGACCATGTGTACTTGCGACCTAGCAGTGGGATCTCTTTCACCTCCATGTCATCCAAGAACCGCCAGAATCTACCCATCATAGCTCTGTCCAAATTCGTATTGTTTTTATCCTCAGCTTGATAAATGAGATTAAAATCTCCTGCCACTAACCAGGGGTCACTACAAAGGGCACGAATGTCCCGGAGCTCCTGTAGAAATAGTACTTTCTCATTGTCTCCCTGTGGCCCATAAATTCCGGTGAACCACCAGTTTCGGCCTTCCTGTTTAGCAAATAAGACCGAGACTAAATAATTATCTACTCTTTTGGCAATAGCTTGGCAGGAAGCTCCCTTCCACGCAATTAGGACCCCTCCTCTAGTTCCACTGGCCGGAAGGGCAGCAAAATTGTCAAAGGCAGAGCCAAAGACAGAGAGAAGGAGGTGCTGTGACAAATCTGCGACCTTTGTTTCTTGTAGACAGACTATATCGGCATTACTGGAAAGGATAGTTTCTCTGACAGAATTCTGACGGGCTTTCTGATTAAGGCCTCGTGCGTTCCATATTAAGATCGAGGAAGGATTCATTGAGCAAACATACATTGAATCGACCCAAGGACAAAACAACAAATTACAATGCCGCAATGGAGCACACTTGCTCACCCTCTGGCACTGTCCACCCATAAATTGCAACCATGACAGCCATGTCTGTACTCGAGATATGGGGCTTATAGAGCTTACTGTATGTGTCCTGTGCATCAGGGCCAATCACCACCCGTTCCTCAAACAACAGTTGCCGCATCACCATCCGCTGCGTCTCCGTGATCACCAGACCTGGGGAGGAGGGTCTGGCCCCTGCAACTCGACGGCTGCGCCGAGGCAGAGACCCGGGTTGTGGCGCCTTCTTCCTTCTCTTCTGGATGACCGGGAGCGGGACCAGCCTGTCCCACCGGTTTACAGGTCTTGCTGAGCTTCTGGGTTGGAGTGGCGAGGCTGGAAGTTTCAGGGGGTGGAGAGGCCGGCTGTGCAGCAGCCACCGTGCGACGGCGTTGCCGGGAGTAGACCCGAAGGGGGGTCATGGACGGGTGGCAGTGGCGGCCATGGGTGCGGCAACGGCGCCGGAAACGAGGCCGGGGCGCTACTTACCTGCAGTGGGCGCCGAACAGTCGAGGAAGCGTTCCAAGATGGGCTCCAGGAGGACACCAGGTGGGCCATCCACCATGGGCGACACTGGACCCTCAACTGGGCCCTCGACTGGAGCCACAATCTCCGCGTCCTCCGGCCCACGAGGGAGTCCATCGGTTGCATGCCCGCTCAACGGCCCCTGAATGGCCGGAGACAAGCATGCAGAGGCACTAAACGTCGCCGCCGCCCCAGGGGAACAGCTGCCCTCGAGCGCAGCGGGGTGCGAGGGGCCCGACACGGCCGCTTGGGGAGACGTGCTCACCATCAACGCATCCTCCACATGCAGGGAGGACGCAATCCTCGAAGCCTGCGCCATGCGCGGCCGAGCATTGGGAGTTGAAGCCGCTGCCGGTGAAGTTATGGCTGGAGGAGCAGGCGGACCGTCGTGTTGGGGGTGGCCCGAGTCGTGTGGCACCATGTGGCCAGGCCGCGGGCCCAACCGGTCATGCACCGAG
Organism: Echinochloa phyllopogon; assembly: GCA_033239725.1. NCBI lineage: Eukaryota > Viridiplantae > Streptophyta > Magnoliopsida > Poales > Poaceae > Echinochloa > Echinochloa phyllopogon. Next base: position 30,246,562 of record BTCW01000008.1, on the reverse strand, counting down.
ATCCGAGGAGTTCCCCGCGCTGCCGGGACCGTTGGAGGCGAGCGAGAACGCCGCCGCGCATGCCGCCGCCGCCCGTCATCCATCAGCTGGAGGCGGGGACGGGGGAATTGTTGGCCCCAGCGCCGGCCCAGCCGGGGTGACAGAGCTTGACCGAGTAGACGAGAGTGCGCTTCTCCGGGCGCAGTCCTGCTTCTTCCATTGGTGGCTCAATGATCTCAAGGTCGAGCTCCGACGGAATTTGGGATAGGCAGGACCCCCAAGCCATCACCTTGAAGTCGTCGCGGCGCTCCGCCACATCCGGATGGACACCGCCAATCCAGCAGTGGTCGTCGAGGAGTAGCTCCGCCGTTGCCAGTTCCCATGCATGAGTAGGGATGCCCCGAATGTCGACCTCGATAGGGAACGCCAGGGACGCCCCCTTGGAATCCAGAAGGCGTGTCCAACGCCGGACATGGAGCCGGAGGGGCGGGGACGTGGAGGTGTACGGACGGCCGCCATCAAACACCCTCATAGCCAGCTCTTCGTTCGGCAAGATCAAGAGGTACCTCGCTTCCCCAAATCGTTGGAGGGAAAGGGACGAAACCTCGACCTCAAACCTACTTGCAATGCTAGACAAGATGGAATCGGCGCTGCCGCCCAGCACCGTGATGACCAAGGCCCTCGACAGACCATCTTCCCGTTGCGAGATGGCGGCAGAACGATCAAGGATCTTCCGAGGCCGAGGAAGGACAACAACCGGCTGTTCATCACCTCTAGTCGCAGTACGGACCGAGCCTGCATCATCTTCCTCGGAATCTTCAGACCTCCCCGAACCAGCTTGGCGTCCCCTTCTTGCTCTGCGCCTCCTCTTGCGGCCACGGGAGCCCGCCGGCATGATGCCTTGCAGAGCCATGGGAGCAGAAAGAGCATCACTTCCGGCGGCGGCAGGTTTCGGGCGCCATACCTGCCGCAGGGACTGAGGCGCCTCCTGGAGGCCGCCGAGCTGCTGCCTGCAGTCGGAGAGACGATGCCCCAAAGCCCGGCAGCGGAAGCACCTCGTCCTGGACTTGCAGCTCGCCGCGCGGTGATCAAGCGAGAAGCAGTTGAAGCATCTTCCACGAAGGTCCGCCGGAACAGGGCGGTGGCGGAGCTCAGGCCGCCGACCCGAAACGCGCTGGCGCCGCCTCACCACCCACGACCACCCGTCAGGGTCCGGAGTCCGCGCCGCAACCCTGCGGGCGCGCCCCTCGTCATGTAGGACGATGCGAGGCGCCGACCGTGAAGAGGCCTCGTCGTCCGAGGCCGGCAGAGGAGCATGTCCGCAGGCCTGCGACGCCGCCGACGTGGGGTAACCCGGCGGAAGCGCCGGCGGGTGCGCGTCCAAGAGGAGGACTTCCATGAAGGTCGGAGCGCCGCCCCCTGACTTCCCGGAGGGAGGGGAGTCGCGGCTCCAACGCTGCGCCTTGGAACGCCCCACGGTCGTGAAGATAGACGTGGAGGGAACCGGCGTGAGTGGAGAAAGTCCCGGCGCCAGGGGAGATGGGGCGGACGTCCGACTAGGGGACGCGGCCTTGAGGGTGGCCGCCGGGCCCTGGGTGGACGCCGGCGTGGGGTTGGTGGGGAGGGAGGTGCCGGGAGGAGGGAGGGGAGAGCAGGGGACGGGAGCCATCTACTCCAGATGTATCCTGCATAGGAAATTGCATCACTAAATGAGACATCTGGACTTCTACATTGTCAGAAAGCTTTCAGATCAAATGTTTTATATGAAGTGAAGTTCAGTCATACCTCCCAATGAGCCCTCAAAATGAAGCACAGTCAAAAAAATCAAGTTTCAAACTCTGAACTGTAGACTATTATAGAAACTATATACATGTGAAAAAGAAAGTATTGTCAGGAAATGTTTATTACCACCTTCTAACCCATCTTCCCAACATTTCTTACAAAGAACAAGCTGCAGAAATATAGCAGAGTACGATTTACGGAACAGGGAGGGCAGGAGCAAAAGGAGTAACAGGCTCTGAAGACTTCTTTTGAATTGTGACCTTAACTTTTGGTGTTGGGGAAGACACAGTATGCTATCTACTACTGCTAAATTGAATGCCTTTGACAAGGCTATAAATATATGGTCAAATGCCACCTGTAAATAAAAATATTAGACTTTAATACTAAAGATGATTCAACCACTAAACAAAATCATGTCAATCAATTTGGATATGACCAAATAAAAAGGCAAGGGTGTTTGTGTTCTTGATTTCTATTTTCAAAATAACAGAATTTTCAAAAATACCAATGGCCGTATGAGACAGTCTTACAAGGCAAGGGTGTTTGTGTTCTTGATTTCTTTTTTACTTCAGTCCTATGATTTGCCATTGGCAGCATGACCAGTGGCACACCGCACACCATCTCCATCATTTTTTCCTTTTTTAATAAAAAACTGTAGAGCAAATGTCAGAATATGTATATGTTCAACATATCACATGGGGATAGAAAACCAGGACATCCCTTCATATTTCAAATATGGACTGTAAACAATGAGTAGACAAATCTTCCCAAGCGAAGGTTCTTGGCCTCTCCTTGAAGCCTAACCCATTCGATGACAAGTGAAATAAAGCACATACTTGTGTGATTTTCAGGTAATTGATGACAGGACTGATTGGCAAAGAACAATAAAATTGAACAAAGGAGATTCTAATCCCACATAGCATATTTTCTTGTTTACATGATGCAAATTATAGCATAAGAGCAGATGAGAACAACATACAGGAATGTCAGATTATTTCTTACCTAATGGGCTGGGGAGCAGGCTTTGCATATCGCCGGATCTTGCATCAGTGCACCTGGTGAATCAGCAAAAAACAAAGCATATCAACAATCCTATTTTTTTAGGCTCATTGATACTTAGATCCATATACACAAATAAAAATCAAAGCAGTTTCACAGAAGTAGTACGAATCAGGAAGTGCACCTCAACAAATGGAATTAGCTAATCTATGAGGCATTAAAAAATGAAAACAGGCCGACTGGTGCGGTGTTTGCATAGGGAATCGATGACCGGCGTGTTCTGAATGTCATTAAATATGTTCTGAAACATGTAGAAATGGGGAATGCTTAGCTTTACCTCCTCTTATTCTGGTCATTAGAACGGGACCAAATTGGAGGAAGAGACATAGGATCTCAACTTGCATCGAAGTCGTGAACATGAAAAGCAGGAAAACTACTGACAACCTGGGAAAATGAGATATTACTATCTATTGTATCCCCAAGTAAACATGTATGAGGCCTGAAAGGTTCTTCGGTCATCCTGGCAGCAAAGCCCAGGTGCAAGTTGTACTGGGGCTCATAGGTGTATGAGCATATATGATAGAACCAGAAACAGACATAAATTAAATAAATTGTAGTCGTTACAGACCAGGAACTAATCAAAAAGGTATTTAACCGTATTGAGAATAACCTTATAGAATTTGTTCATATAACATGACTCTAAAAAAAGGTGTATGCCAAAAAGTCATCGGCATAGTAGGTTGGGGAATGCTAAATTCACAGATCATTATATAAATTTGTTAAAATCAAACAACCAATGAAATGTGTATAGATTTATCAAAATCAAACAACCAATGGATTCTGTACGGACCTGCTCATGATCAATAGCTTCCTTCAACTTGCATCCAAGCAATCTCGCAACTGATACAAATAAAAGATACAAGGAAACATGTTAGCTTATGAGAAGAGGTTAAAATTATACTGTGTTTTCAATGAAAGCCAGAAACACTATTGCGGTAGCCAACGATGCAATTTGGGAAAAAATAAATGTAATTGCCTAATGGCCAGATGGCTGTCAGCTTGAATTTTACCTACCTCCTATGTGAGATTACAAGGAATCATTTTCCACCAAATCTATTCCATGAAAAGCCACATGTCCAACATTATTCAGATAACCAATCAGCAGTCACTGAGTATAAATACCAACGGAAAAAAATTACATAGGCACTAATCATAAACGAAAGTGTTAAGGCTACCCATGAAAACTGAAAAAACTCCCCCTGCTTCCTAGTTTTCCTACGAGTTTGCTTCTATGTATGTATGGATGGCTTTCACAGGAATCTGAGAACATGGTTCTGGGATTCAGTCTGAAATGACCGAATTTCGGTGAGATTCACACATTTCGGTGAGGACTGAAACGAAACCGAATTGATCGAAAAAGTGAACTAAGGTACAATTTTTTTACCATCTCTAAGGTCTATATAAACCCATATACACTCTAAAACATAAAAATGTGAATAAACTCTAATTATATATCTCCCTTGTGTCTCTCTAACTTTGTAGCGGCTAACAGGACTGAAACACCTTGTTATTTCCATCTTTATCCTTAGCTGCTCACCATATCTCCCCAATTCTCCCCCACTATATTTTTTAGAAGTGCTCAATACATATATTTACGTCATATTGTAGACTAATTTCCCTTAAAAATACATTCATTGACCGGTCAAACAACTAAATCCCGGTCCGAATTTTCCGAGATTCACCCATTTCTGTGACGTCCGAAATTTTTTGCATTTTGAATCCCAACCAGCCGCATGGCTTGTCCCAGCCCACGAGAGGTCCGGCACCGCTGCCGCATTGCTGTCCATGCAGGCGTGTACCTCTCAGGGGCGGGCCACCAACTGAGAACGAAGGGAAGGGGGACGAGGACATCCGGGAGAGGGGGCCAGCACCACTCCCTCCGTTGAGGCCTAGATCTGCAAGAAAAAAAATTGAGATATTGCAAGAGAAATTCAAACCGTGAGAACATGCTAGCGTAGAATTCATGCACCAAATCCGTGTTCTCGAGAAACAAGACCAGAAGAAAATCCCGCTGTTGAAGCGTCTTCCTCGACAGGAGACATACCACTGTCCCAAGGGAGGGCATGACCGCTTTGTGCTAGACTACCGTAGGTCGCATGCTGTCATAGGCCGCGTCACGTCGACTGCCGAGTTGTTTGTTGCGTCGCCAAGGAGGACAGCCGCTTGCCGTCGTTGGCCACATCGGGCACCTTCATGTAAACCGCGCTGTTCGGCACTTCGATGGAGTGTACAAGATGGGGATGGGGTGCAGGCTGCCGTGCGGTAGGGGGCCACCATTGCTGAGCTGCCCGGACCTACCCCACCAGCGCTAAGCCACACGGACCTACCCCACCCTCCCCTCCACGGCGGTCAGGGATACCGCACAGGCGGCCATAGAGATATGGATTCGTTCCCTTATCCTTGACGACGCTGCGATAATGACGGAAACGGGGGCTGTGTTGGTGGTGGTGGTGGCGGTGGCTGTAGGGCGCGCGGTGGAGGGAGGGCCGACGCGGAGCGGCAGGTGCAGTGTGGGCGTGGGGTGGTGTGGTGTGGGTGTGGGCGTGGGGTGGTGCGGTGTGGGTGGGGTCGTGGCGGCGGAATTTTGGAGGCAGTGGGCCATGCAGAGTACAAATGCGGGATTGATGGAAGTGGAAAGGAAAGAGATATTCGTGGTGAGGTCGACGTACGGGTTTGACAAGCGGGATTAGAAGCGGGTAGGCGGGCAGGTACGAAATTTTCATGGTGAAAAAAAGGCAAAACAACGAAAAGTGACTGAAACATCAAATTGTTTTCCCACGTCCTACCTAATTAGTTCCCTCTCTCATAAGAAAACCTGGCAGGTGGGTCCTCTGTGAGGGCTGGTTGTGGGATTTTCTGGTGGAGAGTGTTTTCAATTCTCTAGTATCCTTATAGTACTATAGTAGGTATGCACATGCCACTGACACGTGTTTTTCTCCTGTGTAGATAAACCACACAAACTAATAAAACACCAGGAATGTCAACAACTGAACCATGGTGAAGCCTTGTTGCTTCCGTAAGAGAAACCAGATAAGCGTCACGGAATCAACCAACCAATCAATGAAGATAACAAACTCGCCTATGGATACATATGACGTGTACGCCAACATACACACCATCGGTTAAATTTATTTCATCTTACTAAATACAAAGTTTAGTTCCACTAATCAACAATATTGTTGGCAGTTCACAAAATGCAAGTTTACACATATCCATATCCATCACATGTATATAAAAAACTAAAATATTTAATAATATTTCTCCCAAAAAATTATAAATGAAATTCCATGTCCAAGTACAACCAGACACATAATGAAAACACATACCTGCAGCAGTAGCTAGACGTCGATCGATACTTGCTCCAAAGCTTGTAAATGAAAAGTGAGAATTGAAATATCTAATGTTCTTCCTAAATTATAGAGCTGTTTCATCCGTCTGGTTCATGAACAATTCACGTAGCCGGGATGACACTTCAGGGATGAATATATTCAGATGCAGAAAATACTGCAAATGCAGACAACTATAATATACTGGAGCATATTCACTCACATCTGCTTTAGATTCTTGCATAAGATCATCCTTAGCCAGTCACGTCCAGAAACAGAAGGAATGTTTTTGCTAAGTGTTAGCAATTACTTCAGCTCCCTTTTTTGTTCCACAATATCAGTTCCAGCATTTAGTTTTGCTACAGATAAGTTTCCCTGGAACACAGTTTAAGTCTGAGCTATCAGAATTTTTTAAGAGTAGTGATAATCAAAGTTCACGCAGTAATGCAAAGGGAAATTAAACCTTCAGAAAATACATTACAGTGATGTCTAGACTAAAAGATCAGGAAAACATAGACTAACTGCTCTCTCATAGGCTAAAATCTAATTAGGATGTCTAGGAGATCAATAAGGTGAACACTAAAATCCAGTAACAATAACACAAAATTTCTGAATACTACAGCTCTACAATGATTTCCAGAAAAAAATGCATTAATTAACCATTCACAGGCTTACACTGATTTTCTAAGCATCATGGAAAATAGAAAGTATTAATTTGTTGCAAACAGCAACTGGCCACACTTGTAGGCTGTAGGAGGAAGCATTGAAAATGTAAAGGTTGATGAAACTGAGCATCTGAAACTCTGAAAGTGGGGCATGGAAAGCAACTCAAAGAGAAGCATCACCTTTACATGTACAATGTGTTGAAAAAAAGATCCATATCTACTAAAGTGGTCAATGCACAGATGCTCCTGCATGCATCTGAATGCTGCAGTTGCGATGCGCCTGATGCGTGTACCTGCATGCTGCATTGTTGGTCTGTTAGGCCAGGCCAGGATTGGGTATGGGGATAGCCTCGCGGGGCTCTGGTGCACCACGGGGAAGGGGTTTTGGGTGGATTCAAGGTCGGTTTTCTGGCTTGGGAGCATCCTGGTGAGGTGGCGAGCGCGACTAGGTGGTGCTAGGAGAGTTTCGTGCAGTGGACGGGGGCAGACGACGGTGACCGGCGAACGAGGCTCGTCGGTGACCGCGGGGATGGGCGCTATGGTGCTCAAGTGCCAAAATTAAAGGGGTGGGGATCTTTGGTACCTCCTGGCGATGCCCCTGGGGAACGGAATTGGAGCGAGGAGGTTCCGGCGATGGAGTTCGTCGGATTTCCGAGGCTCGGCGGCGGCGTTGCTCGGGGAAGAGGAAGAAGAGTTGCTGCAGCTGCTGCTGGAAGTAGCTCGGCGCGCTCCACGGGGCTCGGTGAAGCTCCTCCGAGGCTCGAGCGGGGCGGAGCGGCACCAGCGCGAGGTAACGACGGCGGCCGGCGCGATTGGAGGCGGTGGCGGCACTAGGGTTGGGCGAGGGGTGAAGGGAGCGGGAGTGCTGCGGTTTAAGAAGGCACTGGAGCAGGCGGCATTGGCGCGCGGGCCCGGCCGCGGCACGCCGCGCCATTAGCGGACGCCGGGAAGGAAAGCGCGAGGGGGAAGAAGGAAAGGGGAGAGGGAGGGGATGACAGGTGGGGTCGGGGTGTCGGTGGGGGAGAGAGAGGAGGAAGGCGCGGGCGTTGAGCTGGGCTGGGCCGGCTCGGCTGCTGCTGGGCCGCGCAGCGAAGAAAGGGGAGAGGGGGGTCGGGCCGGGAAGAGAGAGGTGCGGCCCAGGAGGGGGGAGGAAGTGGGCCGGCGCGATTGACTGCTGGGCCGGGGAAAAGAGAAAGAGAGAGGGAGGTGTGTTGGGCCGGGGAAAAAGTAGAGGGGGCAACGGCAGACTTGAGAAAAAGGTCAGGGAGCAAAGTTGAACTACGGGCCTAACAACTTTTCTAGAGCTCCAAACAAAGTGATTCAAATTTGAATTTAAATAAATTTAAATTCTTGTTTGAATCACAAGCAATACAAAAAAATAAATGCAGCAGCATGAATGCAACAATAAATGTTTCTAACTCTTATAATTGATTTTAATTGTTAGAAAATTATTATTTAGCCTTTATAAAATAGGTGAGAGCATTAAATAATTAATTAAATGCCAAAAATTTTAAATTTGAGTATTTTGGGTGTTACAAACCTACCCCCCTTAAGTTGAATCTCGTCCTCGAGATTCGGATGTAGAAGCGAAGAGCTGTGGGTACTCGGACTTGAGATCTTCTTCCCGCTCCCAAGTCGCTTCATCTTTTGAATGCCGGCTCCACTGCACCTTGCACATCCGAATGGTCTTGTTCCTCAGCACTCTCTCTGACACCTCCAGGATCCTGATCGGATACTCCTCATAAGTGAGGTCCTCTTGAACATTCAACTCCTCAATCGGGATCTGCTCTTCTGGCACCCGCAAGCACTTCTTCAGCTGGGACACATGGAACACATCGTGTACTCCGGCTAGTCTCTCAGGTAGGTCTAGCCGATATGCCACCTCGCCCATCCGTTCCTGTATCCTGAATGGTCCAATGTAACGAGGTGCCAACTTGCCCTTGACATTGAACCGCTTTACACCTCTCATGGGTGACACCTTCAGGTACACAAAATCATCAACTCTGAAGCTGAGGTCCCTCCGCCTGACATCTGCATAACTCTTCTGTCTGGACTGGGCCACCTTCAGGTTCTCTCTGATCACCTGCACCTGCCGCTCTGCATCTCTGAGTATCTCCGGACCAAAGACCTGACTCTCTCCAGTCTGGTTCTAGAACAATGGGGTCCGACACTTCCTGCCATACAATGCCTCGAACGGTGCCATCTGCAAACTCTTCTGATAGCTGTTATTGTAGGAGAACTCTGCATACGGCAAACTCTTATCCCAGCTGACTCCATACTGCAATGCACAAGCTCTCAACATATCCTCTAGTATCTGATTGGTCCGCTCTGTCTGACCATCTGTCTGCGGGTGATAAGCTGAGCTGAAATGCAGCTTCGTGTCCATGGACTCATGTAACTTCCGCCAGAAGTGTGAGGTGAACTGAGTACCACGATCTGACACAATCTTCTTCGGCACCCCGTGTAAACACACAATCCGCTCCATGTACAACTCTGCAAGTCTGGCGCCTGTGTAGGTGGTCTTCACTGGCAGAAATTGGGCCACCTTGGTTAGACGATCAACAATCACCCAAATGGAGTCGAATCCTCTCTGAGTGCGGGGTAGACCAGTGATAAAGTCCATGCCAACTTCTTCCCATTTCCACTCCGGGATCTTCAACGGCTGAAGCAATCCAGCTGGCCTCTGATGTTCTGCCTTGACTCGCTGACATGTGTCGCACAATGCCACGTGAGTCGCCACATCACGTTTCAGTCCGTACCACCAGAATCTCTCCTTGATGTCCTGATACATCTTAGTGCTGCCTGGGTGGATCGAATAAGCTGAGTCATGTGCCTCTCTCAGAATCATCTCCCTGATCTGCGCTATATCTGGCACACATATCCTCTTCCCATGCCATAAAGTTCCCTGATCATCAACTCGGAATCCAGGGGCCTTTCCCAATGCAACATTCCCCACAATCTCTCTGATCTTCTCATCCTGCAGCTGACCTCTCCGGATCTACTGCTCAAGTGTGGGCTCCACTGCCATCTCAGTGATGCTGGTGACGAATCCCAGACTCATCCTCTCAAACTCTCGGCTGAGCTCCTCAGGTAAACAGTGTCCAGTGATCCTGTTCACGTAACTCCTCCTGCTCAAAGCATCTGCCACCAAGTTGGCCTTCCCTCGGTGATAATGGATCTCCAGATCATAATCCTTGATCAGCTCTAACCATCTACGCTGTCTCATGTTCAGATCTGACTGAGTGAAGACATACTTGAGGCTCTTATGATCAGTGTAGATGTCACATCTGTGTCCAATCAAGTAATGTCTCCAGATCTTCAGGGCATGTTCAACAGCTGCCAACTCCAAGTCGTGCGTCGGATAGTTCTGCTCATGCTTCCTCAGCTGCCTGGACGCATACGACACGACTCTGCCCTCCTGCATAAGGACGCAACCCAGTCCTAGACGGGATGCATCGCAGTAGATGGAGAAACTCTTAGCCAAATCTGGCAATACCAGCACTGGGGCTGTAGTCAACCTCTTCTTCAACTCTTCGAAGCTGACCTGGCAAGCCTCTGTCCACACAAACGGGGCATTCTTCTCTAGCAAAGCAGTCAGCGGCTTAGCGATCTTGGAGAATCCTTCAATGAACCGTCTGTAATAACCGGCCATCCCAAGGAAACTCCTGATCTCGCTCACATCCCATGGCGGATTCCAGCTCAACACATCGCTGACTTTCTTCGGATCAACTGCCACTCCTCCATTGGACAACACGTGTCCCAGAAATGCCACTTCCTTCAGCCAGAACTCACACTTGCTCAGCTTGGCATACAACTGATGCTCTCGGAGTCTCTGCAGTACCAATCTCAGATGTTCTTCATGTTCCTCCTCATTCTTGGAGAAGAACAGAATGTCATCAATAAATACCACCACGAACTTGTCCAGATAGTCCATGAACACGCTGTTCATCAGGTACATGAAGTATGCAGGAGCGTTGGTCAATCCAAAAGACATGACCAAGAACTCATACAACCCGTACCGAGTGGTGAAAGCGGTCTTAGGCACATCTGACGGACGGATCCTCATCTGATAGTAGCCCGAACGAAGATCAATCTTGGAGAACACACAAGCTCCTCTCAGCTGATCGAACAGATCATCAATCCTCGGCAGCGGGTACTTGTTCTTGATGGTTACTTCATTGAGAGCTCGATAGTCCACACACAACCTCTGTGTACCATCCTTCTTGTCGACGAACAAAACCGGTGCTCCCCATGGCGAAGCACTCCGACGAATGTACCCCTTGGCCAACAATTCGTCCAACTCCTTCTTGAGCTGCTCCAGCTCCTTCGCTCCCATCCTATACGGCCTCTTGGCTATAGGTGCAGTGCCAGGTTTTAGTTCAATAACGAATTCAACATCTCGTTCTGGAGGCATACCTGGCAACTCGTCTGGGAACACATCCGAGAACTGGCTCACCACCCTGATATCTTCAATCAATGTCCCTTCAGCTTGATTTGCTTGGCCTTGCTCTGAGGAACTGGCTGCCTGGTACTCCACCTTGTCACCGGACTCTGCTGTCAGCTGAATGGTCCTCGTAGCACACCTGATCACTGCATCATACCTGGTCATCCAGCTCATACCCAGGATTATATCAAATCCCAGGGTCTCCAAGACTATCGGGCGTGCCTCGAAATCTACCCCCCTTATGGTGAGGGTGATACTGGGGCATCGTAAAGTGGCGCGCTGCTCCCCACCTGGTGAGCTTACTAGCATAGCACTCCTCATCGGCAGCAATGCAACTAGATGCTTCTTCACAAAAGCAGCAGAAATAAAAGTATGCGAAGCTCCAGAATCAAATAAAACAGTGGCGGGGGTCGAATTAACGAGGAACGTACCCACGACAACATCAGTGGCTGTCTTTGCCGTCTCTGCACCGGTGTGGTTGAGCTTGCCCCGAACCGGAGCCTGCGGAGCACGACCTCCCTGCTGCTGAACCTGCGGCTGCCCAACTCTCTGTGTACTGCCCTGCTGGCTCTGTCCAGCGGCGTTCTGAATCTTCTTGGGGCAGGCATTGGCGAAGTGTCCCTGCTCGCCACAGTGGTAGCACACCCTCGGACCCACCGGTGTAGTGTTGGCTGGACTGATGCGCTGAACTGGACTGGGCTGCACCTGGCTGCGCTGAACTGGACCCATCTGTGGCTGACCCTGAGGACGCTGCTGCGGTGGCGCCCGAGGAAACTGAGGGCGCTGCTGCTGGTGCTGGCCACGACTGAGCAAGCCGGGCTGACCCTGGAAGCGCTGCTGGCCTCCCACCTGCTGACTCTGGGGAGGTGTGAAGCGTGGACGACTGCTGCTGCCCACCTGCTGTCCCTGGAGCTTCCTCTTCTTGTCCTCTATCTCACGGCGCTTGTGCTCCAACATCAGAGCACCGTCCACCAGCTCGTGAAAAGTCGGGAACTTGGTGCACATGAGCTGGTACTGGAGAGCATCCTGCAGACCGTCACGGAACCTGGCCTGCTTCTTCTGATCAGTGGACACGTCCTCTGGGGCGTAACGGGCCAACGAGACGAACTTGTCACGATACGCCGTGACACTCATCCCTTCCTGCTTCAGAGCCAGGAACTCCTTCTTCAGGACCATCAAGGCCTCCGGCACGTGGTGTGCACGAAAGCTGCTGCAGAACTGCTGCCAAGTGATCTGAGTACCGGCCGGGCGTGAGGACTGGTATGAATCCCACCAATCCAACGCCGGTCCCTGAAGCTGTCCTCCGGCGTAGAGTACCTTCTCCCTGTCATCGCACTGGGCGATGTCCAACTGCCTCTCAACTGCCTTGAGCCAGTCATCTGCCTCAAGAGGGTCGCTGGCCTTGCTGAAAGTCGGCGGGCGTCCCTTCAGAAACTCGCCCCTCTTGTCTCTGGGCGGTGCAGCTGCCTGGGGATGATGCTGGTTCTGCTGGATCAATCTCATGGTCTCTGCCATCTGCTGCATCATCTGAACTTGAGCATACATCAGCTGCTCAATGGTGGGGATCTGATGGTTCGGATTGATGTTCGGGGGCGGGTTCTGGTGCGGAGGCTGTCCGCCCGCATTGCCCCCGGGGTGAGCCATCTATAATCACAAGGGTCAGATGTTAGAGGATTAGTACGAGAAAACATACATATATACCCCAGCTATCTAAACAATAGAGTCCTTAAGCCTTATACCTATGTCTAGATGGTCGCAGACAGGTGTCTACGCCCATCACAATCATTACAAAGAACCAAATCAAACATATGCATAATAACAATAAATACAAGCAGGTAAAGGCATAAACTCACACAAGACTCGACTGTTAGATTTTTTTTTTAAATTTTAAAACATGGGGGTCTCCTAGTAATTTGTCAACCGTACTATCTAGGCTGCGTTCCTACAGTCAGCACGGCTCTGATACCAATCTGTCACACCCGGATTTACACAAAACCCGAATGTGGCCATATGTGTGCCCAGGAAGTCCACCGACACATATAGCGAACAAATATGGTAAAAATCAGAGTACAATGCTTAATTCTCAACATAAAGTAGCGGATACATCAGAGTTTGCATAAATGAAATACATGGACAGCGGAAGACTAATACATCTCTCTAAGCGTAGCCGCAATCCCACAGGGACTCTGACTGGGGGAAACGCCAACTCAGAAGTACGGCAAATCCTCGGGAAACTCCACCTCATAGTCAGCCTGACTCCAATCTGTTACCCGTCCGGGATTTTGCCCAAAATGATAATAATAGCAAGTGTAAGTAACAGAATTACTTAGCAAGTATAGCACGGGTTATGAAGGCTCAAAAAGGCTAGACACTGGCTTCACTGCGATAGCACTTTTAGTTGGTTCATTTTACCTTATCCAAGTTACTACAAGTGAATGAGAATCCCAGTTGTAACCCAATTAATAGTGTAAGTGACATTAAACAGGAATAAATACCATATTCTAATCAAAAAGGATCCAGGCCGCTCGTGACCCTGAGCAAGGCTACCATGATAGATCGTACACTCTGTAGAGGTTTCGCCCTTTACCCACCAGTCGCGTAAAAGTTCAAAAGAACTTTGCACCCAACCACGCACATCAACACTTCCGAGGTGTGACTGCATAGGGACGCTACGAGGCTTTCACAAGACACCCTAACAAGATAGTAGCCGCTGCAGTAATACAAGGTGGTGAGTCCTTAGGCACCGAGATCGACGTACGCCCACGGAGTCACACCATGAGGGGGTCGATGGCGTCCGGAGCGCGGGTATCCACCCCAACAATGCGCAACGTGCGGAGTCCTCAATCGCTGAGACTCCCAACACGGGACTGGGTCTAACGAGACCTAGCCGACGGGGCTACCGTCCTCGGTGGAATCGGGAAAACACCCCGTGCCTTGCCTCCCACAACGCCGCTGGCCCCTCGGTAACCACTATCAAGCTAGAGCCGTACAAGCTACTTGACCAAGACCAGAGCCCATATAGTTCCGGCGGTGGCGACAGGCTCCTGGGTTGCCGCTTTAAGAACCGGTCCTTATAGGGAGACACTAGAGCAAAGCACACAGCACATGCTCTAGCCCCCTAGTCCAAGTTGCTAAAAAGCAAGTTTTATCATTATTGTTGAAGTGGACCATTAAGTCAATATTAACAATTAAGTAGAGGTGACAGTAATTGCGCCTAGCAAAAATACTACCCATATGCATAAACCCATAGGAGTACAAGGACAGGGAAACATAAATGCTAGGTACAACCTTAATGGTAAACAGTATTAAATGCATGCGTATGTAAAGAACAGTGAATTAAAAGTGAGATAGGTAGCAAGGATTGTCCGTGCTATAACTTGCCTTCCTCGGAGTACGGCTGCTGCTGCGAGTCCTGCTCCGGCACGTCCTCAACGTACTCGAAGTCCAACGCTACGGGCTCACCGACTGGACACGAACATCACGCACGCATTCCAAAACAATCATCACATGCAAGCAAAAGTAATTCTATTAGAACAGTACACCAAACAGTAAAAACAGTACAAAAACAGGAGCTAGAAATATTCTACGCGTCGCTACGAACACATGAGCGCGAAAATCACGCAAAACGGAGCTAAAACGTGAAAGTTATAGCGTTTCTAAGATTCGGGGGCTTGCTGGCAAAGTTTTAAAATTTCCAGGGGCTAAAACGAATAAAACAGGACCTATTTGTAATTATTTTTGAATTAAAATGGACCGCGGGTTAATTTCCTGAAAGTCCAGGGGCTCTTTAGAAAGATTGCCAGCGCTGACCGTTACGCGGGGGTTTGACCCGCGACGTGGCGCATTGAGGGCCGTCGGATCAGATCTGGTCGGCCGGGATTTAAATAACGAAGGGGTACGCTGTGATCTAATCTCAGCCGTTGATTTTGGATCGGATGGCCAGGGGCGAGGGCTCGCCGGGGAAGATGATCCCGCGGCGGCGCTGCTCGGCCGAGGCCGGGGCTCGCCGGAGTTGGACAGAACTCGGGCTGTGGTGCTCGGAATTGAACGGGGTCTAGCCCTATGGCTTCAGGAGTGCAAGGCGAGTTCACTCGGGTGGTTCTCGACGGCCATTGACCGGCGGGAGGGGCGGACGGCGGCGGGCGGCGGAGCGTGGCTCTGGTGCACCGCGGGGAAGGGGTTTTGGGTGGATTCAAGGTCGGTTTTCTGGCTTGGGAGCATCCTGGTGAGGTGGCGAGCGCGACTAGGTGGTGCTAGGAGAGTTTCGTGCAGTGGACGGGGGCAGACGACGGTGACCGGCGAACGAGGCTCGTCGGTGACCGCGGGGATGGGCGCTATGGTGCTCAAGTGCCAAAATTAAAGGGGTGGGGATCTTTGGTACCTCCTGGCGATGCCCCTGGGGAACGGAATTGGAGCGAGGAGGTTCCGGCGATGGAGTTCATCGGATTTCCGAGGCTCGGCGGCGGCGTTGCTCGGGGAAGAGGAAGAAGAGCTGCTGCAGCTGCTGCTGGAAGTAGCTCGGCGCGCTCCACGGGGCTCGGTGAAGCTCCTCCGAGGCTCGAGCGGGGCGGAGCGGCACTAGCGCGAGGTAACGACGGCGGCCGGCGGAGCTTGGAGCTCGGCGGCTCGGGGGCGGCGCGATTGGAGGCGGTGGCGGCGCTAGGGTTGGGCGAGGGGTGAAGGGAGCGGGAGTGCTGCGGTTTAAGGAGGCACTGGAGCAGGCGGCATTGGCGCGCGGGCCCGGCCGCGGCACGCCGCGCCATTAGCGGACGCCGGGAAGGAAAGCGCGAGGGGGAAGAAGGAAAGGGGAGAGGGAGGGGATGACAGGTGGGGTCGGGGTGTCGGTGGGGGAGTGAGAGGAGGAAGGCGCGGGCGTTGAGCTGGGCTGGGCCAGCTCGGCTGCTGCTGGGCCGCGCAGCGAAGAAAGGGGAGAGGGGGGTCGGGCCGGGAAGAGAGAGGTGCGGCCCAGGATGGGGGAGGAAGTGGGCCGGCGCGATTGACTGCTGGGCCGGGGAAAAGAGAAAGAGAGAGGGAGGTGTGTTGGGCCGGGGAAAAAGTAGAGGGGGCAACGGCAGACTTGAGAAAAAGGTCAGGGAGCAAAGTTGAACTACGGGCCTAACAACTTTTCTAGAGCTCCAAACAAAGTGATTCAAATTTGAATTTAAATAAATTTAAATTCTTGTTTGAATCACAAGCAATACAAAAAAATAAATGCAGCAGCATGAATGCAACAATAAATGTTTCTAACTCTTATAATTGATTTTAATTGTTAGAAAATTATTATTTAGCCTTTATAAAATAGGTGAGAGTATTAAATAATTAATTAAATGCCAAAAATTTTAAATTTGAGTATTTTGGGTGTTACAGAGATGCAGACTCGCTGCGCCCGTGGATCGTAGAGGCAGTAGGCCTTGCTTCCCGCCTCGTATCCCAGGAACACCATTGGTGTGCTCCTGTCCTCCAGCTTGGTGAACCCCGGTTTCGTCTTCTTGACGTGCCCCACGCACCCAAACGTGCGCAGGAACGACACGTCCGGCTTCCGGCCGTGCCATGCTTCGAAGGGAGTCATCCCCTTCAAGCTCTTCGTGGGTGAGCGGTTCAAGATGAACACCGCCGTGCTCACCGCCTCGCCCCAGAACATCGCCGGCACGCTCTTGGCCTTCAACATGCTCCGCGCCATGCCGACGATCGTTTGGTTGCGCCGCTCCACCACGCCGTTCTGCTGCGGCGAGTATGGCGCCATGAGGTGCCTCTGCACCCCCTCCTCTGCACAATACAGACCGAATTCAATCGAATTGAACTCACCACCGCGGTCTGTCCTGAGCACCTTCAGCTTCTTCCCCGTCTCCGTCTCCACCTTCGCCTTGTACTGGCGGTTCGCCGCCACCGTCTCTGCTTTGCTTGATAGCAGATGCAGCCACATGTAGCGACTACAGTCGTCGACGAGGAGGAGGAAGAAGCGCCTCCCGCCGTGCGTGGCCGGAGCGATTGGCCCGCACAAGTCGCCGTGGACGAGCTCCAGCATCTCGTCGGCGCGGTACCTCGCCGTCTTTGGGAACGCCCGCCTCCTCTGCTTCCCCGCCAGGCAGCTGTCACACAGCTCGCCCGCGTGCTCGATCCTGGGCAGCCCACACACCATCTCATGGCGCTCCAGGCTCGCAAAGGCGTCGAAGCTGAGGTGCCCGAAGCGGGCGTGCCACAGCCACGCCTCGTCGTTGCCGTGCGCCGCCAGGCACACGGGTCTTGTGAGCTGCAAGTCAATCTTGTAGAGGCGGTTGGTCGAGCGTTTCACCTTGGCGAGGAGCTGGCGGCTCCTGTCGTGGATGCGGAGCACGCCGTCGTCGATCAGCACTCGACAGCCTCGCTCGTCGAGCTGCCCGATGCTGATGATGTTGCTCCGCAGCTTGGGGATGTAGGAGACGTCGCTGAGAGCGCGGTGCTCGCCGTTCTGGCACGTGAAGACGATGGTGCCCCGCCCATGGATCTCCACGCGCGAGCCGTCGCCGAACTTTACTGTTCCGACGACGCCAGTGTCGAGTTCGGAGAAGACCTCGCGTTCCCCGGTCACGTGGTTGCTGGCCCCTGAGTCCAGGAACCACATGTTCTTGCCACCACCGCCGCCGCTGCCCTTCTCCCCGAGGTAGGCTTGCGCTTGCGTTTCGTCGAGCACCACGCGAGCGCGCGACGTCTCCTCTTCGGCGTCGTGGAGGGCACACATCTGCGCCATCAAGAGCGCAGGCTCATCATCGTCCTGTTGGGCCAGATGAGCCCGTTCCTTGCGCGGTTGCTTGCAATCACGGGCCCAATGCCCGGATTCGCCGCAGTTCAGGCATTGGTCCTTGGTGACCTTCTTGCCGCCGCTGCCGCGCCCGCCGCTGCTGCCACCGCCGCCGCCTCCACGGCCCCTGCCGCGCCCGCTGCTTCCGCCGCCGCGCGGAGCAGAGGAGCCTTCCCCTGCTTCGCGTCCGCGCGTGCGCGCCACCCACTCATCGTGGGTGAACAGAAGCTGGCCGAAGGCGGCTCCGCTAGCCGCTGCAGGCTCCTTGAGCCTCTCGTTGGCGCGGTCCTCAACCGCCCTCAGGCGCCCGGTCACGTCCTCGATGGTGAGGTCCTTCAAATCGAGCATGGTCTCGATGGAGAGCGCGATGTGGTCGAATTGAGGCGGCACGACGCAGAGGTACTTGGCGATGACGCCCGTCTCGCTGATTTCATCGCCCAGCACCGCCAATTGGTTCACCAATCCGGTGAGGCGCAGCGCGAAGTCCTCGACAACCTCGCCGTCGCGGAAGGAGATGGCCTCGTACTCGCGGCGCAGCTGCTGCGCCTTCGCCTTGCGCACTCGCTCGCCGCCGAGTCGCATGGTCTTGAGCTTCTCCCACGCCTTCTTCGCCGTCGCATCGTCGGGCCCGCCCAGCGGAGTCACGAGCTCCGGCGGGACACCCTTGAGGATGGCCTCCATCGCCATCTGGTCGTCCTGCTCGTCCACCACGTCGGAGGTGATCGCCGCGTACAGGCCCCTGGCCTTGAGCATCACCTTCATCAACACCGCCCACTCTGGGTAGTTGGTGCGGGTGAGCATCGGGTACTTGGCGCTGCCGACGTCACGGACGGTCTTCTGCACCACATACGTCACCCCGCGACGTGATGAGATGGACCTGTCCCGGCGTCCGCCGATGGAGTGCGCGCGCCCCCGGCCGCGCTCCTGGCGCCCTGTTCCCCGCTCCGCCATTGCCGCCCGGTCGAGCTCAACCGCGGCTCTGATGCCACTTGTTGGCAATGGCCAGCCCAGGTGAGTTCCCAACTCACTCCTCTCCTCACTCCCCAAGTTCCAAACTCTGAAGAATGTGGAATGGTGCTGCTGAACTCATGAGCTTGCAGCTGCTCTGTCTTCTTTATACACAAGCAAAAGTCTGTCCTAGTACAAGCTACAGTGGAGTAGGAATACCAAATACCAACTACTAGTACTATGTACAAGACACTACAAGGCATGCTTCTGCCTCTACTGAGTGCACTGCTGCCATATACGGCTGGGCAGTCAGCACTCGAGGAGTTCTACCAACTCCATTGACTTTGCTAAAGAGAGATCAAGGGGAGTAGAACAATTACTCAACAATAATCTCCTAGATAAATATAAGTCAGCAAATGACCCTAGGATAGATAACCCAAAACACAATTACACCTAAGGTCACAACACAACCTACAGCCCTGGAGCATGCTCAACAGGATGGTAAGCTAGAAAGATCGACGGATATCATTTTAAGTGAGACGCTTCCTCTGCAGCTCAGCCAAGACGCTGCGAAACTGCTGTTCATCATCACCACATGCTTCCTCCAGCTTACTGTCAGCAGCTTTTAATCTTGAGAGTTCTGCATCCTTGTGTTCTTTCTCCTTTCCAATCTTCTGCACCTCATGGCGATGTTCCGAAAGATTCTTCTCAAGCTCAGCAATAGCTTTACCCTCTTCATCAAGGAATAAATCGAATTTAGCCAAGGAATTTGTCGCCTCCAGTATACCTGCCTTCAGGTTGCTACTGTGTTCAAGATGTCTGGTGTTATTAGTTTTGATTTGGACCAATCTATTCAGGTAATTCTGCAAGCATTGAACATTGAATCCATTTTCCTTCAGCATGCAAAGGGTTCTGCAACTATCTTCAAACGAAGCCATGCTGTCTGCAAGGCTTAATTTTCTTATATTTTCCACTGAGTCGGCAAATGTCGCCATCAGACCCAACGCCGTTGCTTCACGCAATGCTGGCGATTGTCCGACAAGTGGACGGAAATGTGGTTGCTGTGACGCCTTCTTAAACACATCCATTTTTTCAAATTCAGCCCATAGAAATGAGTTCTTGACAAAGACAACCTGGTCATCGGTGATCTGAGAAACAGCCAACTGTGAAGGCATTGAGATCCCAGCAATTGAGGAGCTCCTTAATATATTGTTGTCAGTGCTGCACTGTGAGTTTCCAGCATTCTGTAAACCAAATATGATTGATTTCTCATTCACGTTGCCCTGATCCTGTTGAACAAGTTGATTGGAATATAGGGTAGGTGTCTCTATAACATGGTTGCCTGTGGGCACATCTTCATTTCTAATTACTTGACAGATGCTACTGAAAGTAGTGGTCAACCCCTTGTGCAATAGATTACTATGTGTATCAACACCTGCCCACAGAAATCATGCCATTAAAAATCTGTTACATTGAAGTACATGCTCAATAATCGTTACACAAACTATGCACGTTTTCACGATGGTAAATTTTTCACAGTTCATACCTTTTTTATTATATAATTCAAAGCCTGAAGTTACCATTGGGGGCAGTTTCTGATTTGTCACTTCATTTAAATTCAATGTATCCTCCATAGTTCTGCCAAGCTGCAGCTGAGTTTGAAATTCTGTACGCTCCAACTGTATGGGAAACAGATTACCAGGGTGAGAAGCTGATGGTTAATATAAATATGAGGTCAAGGCAGAATGTTCTTACTATTAAGGAAGAGTGTTTCTTGCATCCTGCCACTTTCTTTCTTTCTCCATTCCGAACAGCACTTTTTGCATCAAGTGAGCTCTGTGGTGTCTCTGGTCCTTTTAAGCCCTCCGTCGTTTTTACTGGACATTAGACAGTAATTGTTCAATTTACACAAACTACTTCATCAATGAATCAATGTTAGAGAAATAACATACATTTTCTAGCATAAACATTCATCTTTGAACCACCATTAGTCCCTGTTGACACCTTCACCAAGATTGACAAAAAGAAAGAACATCGACATTAATATAAATGTTGAATGGAGAAGCTTTCAATCAAAAAGTCACAAGACTTGCCACACCAGCCTCTACCTGTGTTGTCAGCACTGAACTTGTCTGGCATTCCACACAGGCACTCAAAGCAGCATTAATTTCCTTACTACAGGACTTGTTTTTCTTCAACTGAATCTGCACCTGGAAAAATATTAACATGAAAAGCAGTCGTGAATCCTTTGCATACAATGTTACTGCAACAAGTGTAATAAAGGGGTCTTACATCATTAGAGGCATCTTTTTTCCCCTGAAGTGCTTGTATAGGGTGCACTTTAACCGCATTGTTCTCCAAAAACACCATGGTAGACAGGAATTCTTCATTAATAGTATCATCATCAACATTTGTTATTGATTCAATTGGAGGTGGTGAATGTCCTGGGGAAGCATAAAGGAGCCTAGTCATTGGGATTGAACCTGACTAGTCACTACTATGTGGAAAAGCACATTAAGACCCTTCTTACCAGGTAAAGGAGAACAAGAATTCGAAAACTGGTTGCTTGCTGGTGACTTGTGAGATGCAGATAATGGATTCTCCATCTCAGGGACCAGAACATGTTCAGAACCTCCTGCTAATATGACCTCTTGCCGCTGCAGTTCTTTCCTTGACTTTTTGGTATCAGAATATTCAGGTGAGCTTGGACGTTTCCCAGATCCGGACTGCAGCCTCAAGTTGGCCTTCCTCTGTACAAGTTATGAAATATCAGAATTTCGCCTCAAGCTTGGAGCGATGTTAAAATGGTGTAGAATATTTGCAGTATTAATATCCAGTATAGAGCAGTACAACAGTACCTGCTCAGAATATGAAAAGGTCAATTGTGATCATTTTAAACAAATAGCACCAAATTCTGCTGTATTTTCTTGGGCAGAATTTGCTAACCGGCAACAATGGCCACCTAGAAATTATTACAGTACTTGACTAAAGAGACTTTAATTCACAACTTGTAGCTTATTAGCAAAACTGTCACATCCAATGTAAACCAGAGTGTCATTGCAGAGGCAGCATGCAGAGCACGAAAACGAATCAATTTAAAGGCTCAGAGACCTCTTTGAACCAATGAACCGCATAAGCATAGGAAAACAACTAAGATAAAGTTGATGGGATATATGCATCAGAAGATACCAACTGGTGAATGCAGTGTCAACAATTCGTATGGAGTAAACAAAGATGTTGACAACACACCACCAAATGAACATCAAAACTCGCCAACACTTCCAAGACATCCATGATAGGCACCGAAGATGAGAAGAGTTAACTTACAAGTATGGGGTCGCCAAACACTGAGCAAATGTAGAATCAAATGGCTTGGCACAGAGCTAAGAATTTGAAGGGGGCAAAGATTTCAGTGAAACTATTGTGCACCGAACTCTTTGGTACAAAAGAAATCATCTTTCTGTAATACATAATCAGTTTTTCCTTCTAAAATAGACGATCATTTCATGAGGAAAATAGTTATGAGAAATCCTAATTCCATGTAGACCTAAAAGCAAACCTTATAGGGTATGCCACAATAACAAAGTTCTGCACAATTGGTACAAGAAGCCTAAACAACTCAATAAGACTAAAAGAATATCAAATTTTCTCCACTGCCCACAAAGAGTATGACAACAAAGGCATCAGTTCTATCCAACAAAGTGGAAGCCAAACAGGAATAAAATCATAGATTGATATTTCAGCAAACCCACACAATAATAACCATTGAAAAATATGTTTAGCACAAAAAAAAACACATTACCCATGAGTGCTCATACAAATGTAAACCACACCTACCTATGGTTTTACCAATTAGGAGGTGAGGAATTGGGTCTTGAGGGGACTAATGTTCTCGTCTCCTAGCATGCTCCCTCCACCTATCTTTGTAAGGCACGCACGAATATCAAGATTCAAACTTTAAGATGCAAACATGGTATGGTTGGATTTGTAATCAAATATACTCTCCAATGATTATAAGTTTATAACCACAAATGATATAATATAAGATAAATGAATGGTCAAAGTATATCTTAGAAGACCGTGCCAAGTCAAATCGTGCCTTACAAAGACAGATGGAGGGACTATTCAACCTCATCAACTCAAAGATACATAGCCCAAATATTGGCGGGTCTAGACGGTGGGCCGGGTGGGCAGCCCACCCTAAGAACCGGCACAAAGACACCACCGCTCCTCTCCCCCCACCCACCCACCCACCCACAGAACCCTGTCTCTCCCTCGACTCATCTCCCGACTGCGACACGAGTGGAAGGGCTAGGAAGAGCAAGGCGTGAGGCAAAGAGCGGGGTGGCGACCTAGGCTTTGTTGATGGGGAGCATCAGCATCACGAGGTGAGGCGGCAACCTAGTGTTCGGCAATGGGGAGCGTCAGCAGCATGAGGCATCCGGCACCCATCACCAACATTGAGAGAGGAGACAGCCATGTCTGTCAATATGGGAGGGAGGCACAGCGCGCACGAGTGGACCAGGAGCCAAGGGGTAGCAGGAGCAAGCAAGCAGCAAGCACCAGCAAGTACTACTAGCAGCAAGCATCATTGCAACAAGGTAGTTCGACAATTTCAATAATGTTAAACTTATTTTGCTAGCTTACACATTGGTAGCCATGACAGGAATGTAGGATTTTAGCAAATTTGTAAATTGTTGTGTGAGTGTGCGCAATTGAATTGTATAGCAGAATTTCTGAAATACTTGGAAACATGCATCAAAGAAAATGGCTTCACCATTTAATGCAGTGGCTTCAATTTTGAATCAAGAACAAGAGGGCAGTGGTACTTTACGTTTGTGATATTTAGAAAATTTGCTTCCTTGGACCAACCTAGCTTCAAATACTGGATACAGTGGCGAATCCAGCGGTGCGGCGGCCGGGGCTAGAGCCTCCCCTACCGCCGGCTGCCTCCATTGCAGCCCCACCAAGCCCCCCCTAAAAATTGGAGGAGGAAGAAGAGAGAGGGGGGGGGGGGGGGGGGGGGGGGCTGGGGGCTGGAGGAGGAAGGAGTGGCAGCCCCTCCTTGCCTCAACCGCTGGATTCGCCACTGACTGGATATGCCACTGATCCCAAACATCAAATTCTTACAACCATTCAGCTACAATGAGGAATGAAAAGCTTTTTTTTTACGGAATGTGAAATATGAAACTAGCAAGCACAGGTATGAAATGACTTCTCTGCATTACCTTGGGTTTCACCATTGTCCAACAATTTCCATCCCACCTGTAATGTGGCTTGAGCAACTCCACCACTTTGGTCACCATCTGGCGTGACTTGCCTCTGCCGAGACAGACATCATATTCATCCTCACCTAGAACCCTGTGCACGACTCCCGGTGACCATGCCCCGTCGCAGTACGCCTCCACTACAGCACCGGGCACAGGCTGGAATTCCCTGTCTTGCGGAGAACAATCCTTGGACGGCCTGATGCACTGCCAATACAGGTATTCTGTAGCCATCTCCTCATCCTCCTGTTCTGAGTACTCCACAATGTAGCTGAACCGATCGATCACCTTCGTCACCGTCGCCACGAACCATGAGTAACCATACACATCCCGGATCCTCCACACATCCACCTTGTCCCCGACTTTGTAGACCATGAGAGCGCCATTGGACTGGGCCTCCTCGTCGAGCACGGCCCGCGACGGGACCCAATCGCCTCCGCCGATGTAATCGCGGCGGTGGCACACCAAGTGGGGCGCGAACGACATTACCTCGCGGGTGATGGGGAAGGCGACGGTGACGGAGCCGCCGCCCGCGGGGTCCGCCGCGTCTCCGGCGACGACGATGCCGGACCACCAGCCCCCGCGGTCGAGGGCCTCAACGAAGTCGTGGAGGCGGAACCGCGGCGGGGAGGGCCCCGGCGGCGGGCGCGGGCGGATGTGGGTCGGGGCGAAGACCTCGGTGGCAAGGGAGCCGCCGCCGCCGCTCGCCGCGATGTGGGTGTAGGCGACGACGTAGCGGGCCCCGGGGCGGCTGCCTCGGGCGGTGGCGGGGCCCACGACGGTTGCCTCGTACCAGGTGCCGAAGAACCCGTCGCCGTCGAGGCGGACCTCGACCTCGTCGCCGGCGCGCAGGGGAGCCGGCGGCGGCGGCGCGCGGCGAAACCTCGGAGACCTCCTCAAGCCGGGCCCACCGCGGCGTGGCGGTCTGGCGCGCGCCGGCGAGTGACGGCGGCCGGCGGCCGCCATGGGGGGCTAGGGTTTAGCTGGGGTTGCGCGTGAGCTTGCGACGGCGACTGGTGTGGGTGGGAGACTGGGAGTGCCGCAATGAGCATGATTACACAGTGGGGTATTATCTTACAATTGACATCTACCCTCAATGGGCGACATTCGGGAAGACCACACAAACCCCACTAGGCAATAAGAGGAAATACTTTGCAAAGGCACAAAAAGCAGTTAGGAAGGATGTAGAATGAGCCTTCGGAGTTTTGCAATCTTATTTTGCCATTCTTTGCGGACCAGCTCGTTTTTGGGATAAAGATACTCTTAGAGAAATGATGATAGCTTGTGTCATAATGCATAACATGTTAGTTGAAGATGAACGGAATGACAAAGATGAAGACTTCTGCTATGAGGGTGTCAAACCCGATTTTAGAAAACGAACCGAGTGTACACTGTATGTATGCCAGGATCAAGTTTCATACATACAGTAAACCAGTAGTGAATAAAAGATGTAGTATCACGTACAATAAACTATATAAATGACTTACGAGTCTATCAGAGTATACAGCGTATCCTGGAAACGAAGGCTCCAAACTTCACAGGCAGTCGACTGGGGGGTTGCGTACGTCTAGAACTGAACACCATCTTCAAACAGCTTCATACAAGTTCTTCTTCTGAGCAGCGGTTAGCAAGGATGAGTACACTTATGGTTGGTACTCAGCAAGGCCACAAGAAATAACCAGAGATCAATTTAATATCATGTTTAAGTATATTACTCATGTGAGGATCCAGGCCGCTCTTGACCGTGAGCACGGCTATTATAACAGTTTTACACTCTGCAGAGGTTGTACACTTTCACCATAAGCCGCGTAAAAGTTCAAAAGAACTTTAAACCCAACCACGCTGTGCTGATCAGGCACTCATCACACTATCGAGGTGTGACTGCATAGGGACGCTACGAGGCCTTTACAAAGATTCCTTAGTAAAAAGTAACCCGCTAAGGTTTCCGGTTCCGAAGCAAAGTATAACCCTCCCTAATGAGGTCTGTCTCTTACCAAAGCCTACAGCTCAAGAGGACCGAGCTATACCCCGTCAACCGCCGCCCCTCTTGCCCCTTTCGGGTAAGGTTACCATCCACTAAAGTCTCTAATTAATTAGCCAAGACCAGAGCCATATAGTACTTATGGTTGCACTGTTTTCCTGGGTGGTTCTCCATGTTCCGATTAAAACATCTTGATGTTATAAATAAAGCATAGGTAGAAGGATGGTTAGGGACACTTGCCTTTCTCCAAAGTATAGCTGCTCAAAATATCTTCAAAAGTCTTCTTCAGTTGAACAACGTTCCGTCTACTCGTACCAATCATCGAACACAAACATGCAAGCATAAAACTATACAAGCAACAAACGAGTACAACTAAGAACAATACACCAATCAAAAGAAAAGCTTTAAAAGAGCGCACTAACGGATAGGGCTCGTTACTATAGTTACGAGAACCTAAGGACCACGAAGATCAGAGAGAGAAAGAAAGATATGAAGGTTCCAAGGCAGAGCTTTAATTGGCACAAGGAATATCACACGTACTGAGGATTTATGAATACGAGGATCTCAAACAATAATATATTACTTTAATAATTTAATTTTATATTACAATACAATGACATAGTAACTCACACCATATCACTGAAGCAATATAAAGTTAAAAATTAAAATAATATTGATTTGCAGAGAAACCACACCATAAGAAAAGATCTATACTCAAACTTAGTGATATGACTCAGAAAAAAATGGACTAGCGTTAGGATTGCAGAAACGAGTGCTGCGGACATTGGAAACACTGGCCGATGAATTTATAGGATGCGATAAATGTTGGAGACAGTTGATTGGCAAAACAGAATAGGGACTAAGTGAGAAGCGTAGGGTGCACTAGCAGGATTGGTTTTAGAGGCATAGAAAAGGCTGAGAACAGAACTATGATTGAAAACTTAAAACTAGCGGAAGACTTTAGATTATAAAAGGAAACACTATACGCTTTATAAATTTTAATTTGATAAAATTATATATAAGAGACTATTTCCTGGAAATTGATTGAATTATATTTAAATATGTGAAACCAAGAATGTATTTTATTTATAACTATTCTTTTTGTAGACATTATGTAATTTAAACACATAACTTTAGTATTAAAAACAGATGCGAGCATCTAGTTGATTAACTTTTATTGACCATGTTGAACTAATCAATATTATTGATAAAACACATTTATGTAGACATTCACACAAATTAATACTCATTTAAGAAAGCATTAAGTTTGACGCTAATCACCTTTTAGTTTAAAATCTAGTTTAATACTCATTAATCAATTTTTCATAAGCTTATTAAAATCCGAAATATAACTTAATCATATTTTATAGAGAAAACTTAATAGATAGATAATTAATAAGCAAAACAAGAACACTAGAACAAAGTCACATTGAAGGTTTATTAATCAAATTACTTGGAAGTGAAACTTCTAAGTTGGCTTTAATTAGAAACACTAGTTAATAACCATTTAAACCGAGTAACAGTGATCTATGAAAACATATGAACTCTAAATATAACCTTAATCCAAGTTACAACAAAGTTATACCTAAGTTTCCAATATTATAACTTGTTCAACTATCACTTTTAAAACTTATAATATATTAACCATATTAATCATTAATAAGAAAACCAAAATATAATTCTTAATTGGCTTTTAATTAAAGGAACATGTTTATCAAATCAAATAACTTTATATCTCTTAGTTAAACTAGTCATATTTTTAATTGTAAATATTCAAGTACAAATTATTTTAATTAAAGTATTAACTTAAAATAGATTATATAAGAACATCTAATCGAATAATTTTATGAACGGTGTTGAATTAGTCAGTATTATAACTGTAACACATTTAAGTCAATATTTATCAAAGTTAACATTTATTTATGAAAAGCCGGAGTTTAATCTCAAAAGAGCTATTTAAGTAATTATTAATCAAATTAATATCACTTTACAAAAAAATCAAGATGGAACTTATTTATATTTTATTCAGAAAACTAATGAATGATAATTATGTTAACATTAATCAAGATTGACAATTATTTATGAAAACTCGAAGTTTAACTCTAATTAGCTTTTAATTAAAGAATTATTGATCATAAACATTAATCAAGTTAACATAATTTTATGAAGCAACAAGATAGAGCCTAATTAAATTTTAGTTAGAAAGATTATAAAATTTAATATTAATCATGTTAATATTATTTAAAGAAACCAAGACATTATCTACTTCAATTTTATTTAGAACGCTCAAGAAATAAGTATTAATCAAGTTAATATTATTTATGAAAATCGAGATATAACCTTAGTCAACTTTTATTTACACAACTCATGGAATAAATATTAATCAATTTAATATTTAACAAGAAAAACCGATGTGTCAAACTTAATTGGATTTTATTTAAGAAAGCACATGTAATTAGCCTTTAATCAAATTAATAATAAATAAATTTCAGAAATAAAACATGGTGTAAATAACAGTACTAACGCGTAGTTTAAGTTGATACGAAGCTAACGCAACAAGAACGGATTAAAACGGAGTTAAAACGTGAAAGATATGATTTTTCTAAGGTTCAGGGACTTGTTTGCAACGTTTTAAAACTTCCAGGGGCTAAAATAAAATAAAAAGGACCTATTTGTAATTATTTTTGAATAAAATTGGACTGCGGGTTAATTTTGAAAAACTTTAAGGTCTCGTTTGCAAAGTAACCAAGGTTGACCGGTACTGGTTTAATTGACTCGGGGCTCGATCTAATTCAGACCGTTGGATCACGATCCGGTGGTCAGGAACAGACCGGCCGAGGGGTCGCCGGCGGAGAAAGAGTCAGTGGCGGCGCCGCCCGAGTTCACGGCGGTTCCTCGCCGGAGTTGACTCGGAAAAGCGCTACACGGGTCAGTTCACGATGGGACTTGGTCCTACGGATTCGCGAGACTAAGACGAGCACAACCAAGGTGACCTAGGCAACGGGTTCGGCGTGCAGGCAGAGGACGACGGCGGTGGCGCCATGCGCGGCGGCGGAGCTTCGGTCGAACGCGAACCCGATGCTACAATGCACGAACTTCGACGGGTCTTGGACGGAAAGAGAGAGGAAGCCAAGGCGAACTTACCCCGGGAGTTTTCGACGAGAGAAAAGCGACGACGGCGGCCGGCGACGAGAGGAGGCGGCGGCGAAGCTCGGCTTTACCCTGAACAGGAGCCCCGGCGGCCGAACCTCGACAAGAAGCGGCAAAATCGACGCACGGTGATGAGGAGATCCTCCTGGGGGTCTTGGTTTCCCTCCACGAGCAACGACGGCGGTGAATCGACGGCTACGGCGGTCGGCGACTCTTGCGGCTCAAAACTCGGCGGCGGCGGGCGCTAGGATTTGCGGAAATTGGATGACTTCGGTTGGGGAAAACTCAAGGGCGCAGCCAGATTATATAGGTCGGGCAACCGGCCTTGGCGTGCGTGACGGAGAGGGAAATCGGCGGCGTACGGCGAGTTCGGATCGAACTCGGCAGAAGAGTCTGGCTTGGACGGGGAAGAAGATTCTGACCACTGGGGCCCACCTGTCGGCGTCTGGGGAGGTGCGAGAGAGCGGGGAGAGGCCGAACGGGCCGGTGCTGGGCCGACAGCGGAACGAGCCGGGAAAACAGTGAAGAATTCGGCCCAGGGAAAGGAACACAGGCCGGGGGGGAAAAAGAGAGCGAAGGAAAAAGAGCAGGGGGCAAACTTGAACCGGGCCAAGAGTTCAAGGGGCGAAAGTGGGACGGGCCGAGCTGGAAAGAAGAAACGGCCCGATAAGAAAAGAAAAAGACGCGGGGGAAGGAAAAAGAACTGGGCCGACAGTTAAGGGGGCAAAGGTGGACTTGGCCGAGAGTTCGAGGGCCAAAACCGAACTCAGCGATTTTTAACTTTTCTAAAACTCAAACAAAAGCAAATCAATTTCGAATTTAAACAGAAATTAAATTCCAATTTGATTTACTAGCAACCAAAAATATATGCAACAACATGAATGCAACAAAAACTTATTTTGGCTAAGATAATTATTTAATGTGATATTTAAATTGATAAAAAGGCTAGAAACTCCAATTAACTCCTAGAAAATTTATTTAAGCCTTAATAAATCCTAGAAAATTCATAGGGTTGCTTCAATTTAATTGAGATGAATTTTAAGGAGTTATAAACATATGTTGTTTTGAAATTAGAAAACATATATTTATATTATATACATGTTACATTCCCTGTTAATTATTTAAACCTTGGAAAATTTTATAAATTAAATAGAATCATTCCAAATTTTATAAAATTTTATAAACTTTATAAATTTTAGATATATATATATATATTTTGTTTTATTCATTGTATTTATTTATATTATTTATTCACATCCCAAATTTAGAAAATTTGGGGTGTGACAGAGGGCGTTCGCCAACATGTAAGACCTATGATGCCTGAAGAACGTAATCGTACACATGAGTTCCATGAATTCATTCAAGCACATCGCGACATCAGAAATAAGGAAACTCATTACCAACTCCAAGAAGACCTAATCGAGCACCTATGGCAACATCATACAGGCTTGTATTGATTATGTATTGTATTTACCATTCATGTAGTGTGTATTTTGCATTCATGTAGTGTGTATTTCCCATTCAATGTACCGTGTAATTCACCTACTATGTACTTCCTATTGAATGCATTGTGTAATTCCTAGTCAACTCATATCTCATCGTCCACAACTAATAAAAGCATATTTCTCCACACAGAAGCATTTTTCATAGTCCAAACAGATATATTTCATGCCTAACACATGTTCATAATAAATATGATGGTCCAAATAAGCATAGCGCACACCAAATGATGAGTCCAGCCTAGGTTGGGTTGGACAAGCTCGATGCACTGAATCGGTCCTAGACCCACATGCTTCAAAACCCATAGTCTTAGCACCCAGATTTCAAAGATTCTTCCCAGTATTGACCTGAAGTATTGTTTGTGGAGCTTTGGGAAGACAAAATATGTAGCAAGGAGTAGCAAATAACGAACACATAATATCAAAGTTCAATAAGTATCCAAAGAACAAGTCAGAATTGCTATCTTAGACGTGTCCTAGGCGTAGCACAACAAGTTGGAACAAGAAACGATGGATAAAGCTCACAGAACAAGCAAAACAATACTCTCTACACTTGTTTTTAATCTTTCGAGCAATTTTCCTCCAGGACTAGTAGGAATCAAGATTTCTTATTTTTTCAACTGTTTTTTTATATTTTTCTCAGAACACGGATAAAAAAGCTCCAACCAGAAAAATTGCACCTTTTTTGGAGGTGAGATGCGGTCTACACAAAATC
This sequence comes from Echinochloa phyllopogon, assembly GCA_033239725.1. NCBI lineage: Eukaryota > Viridiplantae > Streptophyta > Magnoliopsida > Poales > Poaceae > Echinochloa > Echinochloa phyllopogon. The sequence goes on along the minus strand of BTCW01000008.1, from coordinate 30,214,969 downwards.
AGGAATGTTTCCTAAAATATGAAAACAACTTAGGAGTCTCAAAAGTCTATCTTCCTGATTTTTTTTCACCGATCTGAGAAATGTCAATAACAGCAAAGCCGTTAAATCATATGTGCAAAATTTCGTCAACTTTCTACTGTAAAAAATTGAGCCTAAACGGAGCACAATCGAAAAGTTATTCCTGTTTTACAGAAGATACCTCAAGTTATGGTTTTCGGGATGCACAACTCGGCAGAATGCGCGGCGACGGCTAGGATGTGCAAGATGAATCAAGAAGGACAGCGATGCAAGGCAATGAACACAAGGCAGCTCACAATCTATCTAGGGCTTGCACGGCAGGAGTTCACGCAAGGCAGTTAGCGAGGGCAAGTCGAGAAATGGGGTGGCACGAGTTGTAATCTAGTAATAGTGGATGGGATAGCGGCGGAAACAAACAAACCACAACAACAAATGATTGAATTACGACACGAACACAACTAAAAACGAGCAAACTCAACAAAGCAACTCTGAAACCAAATTGCAAAGGCCAAAATGGGACTAGGAAAGCGGAAAAGGAAGAACAAATATTTTTGTAGGGCAATTGTTTGGATTATAGGATGAAGGCACAAAACTAAACTAGGGCAAGCCTGATGGTAATACCTTAGTCTCTGATTACCACTTGATGGGAACTAGGGTGCCCAATCTTCCATCAGGTGAAGGATAACGCATTTTGGGCGGAAGTAGGGTTTAGAACCGGGTCAGTGTGTCGTGCTTTTCTAACCCTACCTGGGCCGGACTCATCATTTGGTATCAAAGCTGGGCCCTTGTTAAGAAGGGGAGAATGATGAGGACATCCCCCATTATTACCCATTGGCAAGGATGCAACAAAGATGGGCCCAGTTGTAGTCGGGCGGCGATAGTGTGAGCCTCTGAATAATCCCACCTTGTTTTGCTTGGGAGAAGGAAGCCACCTTAAAAGAGAGAGTTACCCTTCCACTATCGGACTAGTCTCGGAGATTGGGCCTTTCCCCGAGTTGGGTTAGCCGGGTTTTTTTAGATAATGGATAAAATATTATCCGGCCTTGACCAGAACGGCTACAGCCAAAAAAGCAAAATGAAAATTACATCCCACCAAGGGGCTCTAGTAGTCCTACGCGACAACAAGTCGTTATAACAAGATTGTCAGCCCTTAAAAAAGAACCAAAAACGTTGGACACCGACCACCATCCGTTGAAGATTGGATACTTATTCCAAGGCAACAACACGAAGACTTGGTGCAAAAACAACCTGCCAACCAACATACGAACTGTTGCGCCATCCAATGCCACCTCCGCCCTGAGTTGGATAATAAAAAGGGTGTCCACACGGGAGAACTGCCCGGCCTCGGCGAACAAGATCTTCAACGACGCGCCTGCACTGCCGCCGCTGGCCTGGAGAAACTAGGCTAGGTTTTCACCTAGTTATTGAGCACCCACAGGCGCAGCAGGGGACGGACTGACCAACGACTTCAGGAGCGCCTTCAACAAGGTGTGTGTCACGGACACAACCACCGTCGCCGGCCCGGCAAAACATGTCAGGCAAGAATTTCGCCCAAATCGCCGCCACCACCGTCATCGCTGTGCCCGGCCAACGAACAGGTCACCTTCACCGGAAGGACACCAACAGCTTCACTCAGGACGTCGCCACCACAAGACGAGACACACGCCGTCCGTCGACGACGAAACACCGCCACCCGGAGCAAGGTTCCACCGACAGAGGGATGACACAAACTCATGGGGAAGGCGGCGACGCGGCTGCTAGCGAAGTCCGCCCAATTGCCCACGTGGGAGCGATGCGGAGCAACGAAGGCATAGGATTTGTTACTCCGTAGCCTCCATGCCACCAGGGACGGCAAGATCCGCCACCGGAGAGGCCGCGCGAGCCAAAGCCGCCACACGACTTCGCTTGCCGGCATTGATACACCAACATGCGCCCCCTACGCACCGCACCAGATCCGACCGAGGTTTAGTGGTAAGATTGTGGGGGGCCAGATCGTACGTATCTGAAGCCGAAATTGGGGGGGGGGGGTGGCAGGTTGTGCGCTAGGGCAAGTCTTTTTTTATCTCTTTCAACTCCTCGGCCTTTTCTCTCTTGGACCAGCTTATTTCCATTGCTTCGATATAAAGGGTATCACCATGAGAGTTGAAGCTTCCTGTTCTCTACTTCTTGCTTGAGTTCAATTATCCTAGTCTCTAGAGCAAGTCTACAATCATTGTGCTCTTTTTTTTATCTCTTTCAATTCCTCAGCCTTTTCTCTCTTGGACCAGCTTATTTTCATTGCTTCCATATAAAGGGTATCACCATGAGACACATGATTTTTACCTCGCCTTCTCTTCTCCTTTTTCTGACCATCTATCCTGCCTTTTCTTGGAGAAGTATGACTTGGGCCATCTTCGACATCACGATGGCTCTCATTTGATCTTGGAGTTGCATTGGAGGATGTCTTCTGTTTCTTGTTATTACGGGGGAGGTCTTTCAACTTTTGGGCATGATGCAAGACATTCCAACAGTGTAACGAGATAAAGGACCTGTTATATTGGTCTCCATCCTTACAGTACACATGCCTTTTGAATCTACAAAATAGAATATGTCCATTGGAACATACACACAACTTCTACAAAATAGCCCTTTTTACCTTGTCTTGCTCCGTTAGGGCACCTGTAAAGGTTAGCTTGTTGCTCTCTATAATACCTGCCACATAAGCTTGTAGATGGCACAAACGTCAACTGGTCCAACAGTCCATTTTTATCACAACACAACCGTGAGTCCCACACATTAAATATTTTTACTTTATCTTCCTTTCCGTCGTGCCGAACAGAGATGACCATCGGGCCATGCCCGCTAAGCGGCGAGTGCGCGGCACGTGCCGGCCCCCTGCTCGGGCCCTGCCTGCATGGCTGCACCGGACGCCATCCACCGCAACCGCATGTGCCGGCTGCCGGGCAACACCCTCCGCCTGCAAGCGTGCCGATGGCCAACCCATCTGCCTTCTTCGCCTGCATTTGCATCGGCTGCGCGCATTGCCTCTCCGGGCCTCCATCTACGCCGGCGGCCGGCGGCCCGTGCTGCACCCACCGTAGCTCCGCAACTCCCCACGCCGCTCGTGCCCACGCCGATGGCCGCGCGCTGCCCCTCCACCAGCGTGCGGCCGCAGCTCGCACCGATGCTGCATGCACGTGGAGAGCTCAACACCACCATATACTGCGGGCCGCGGCTCGCCGATATGATGCCCCTGCTCGGCCATGCCGGCGTTGCCGACGTGCTCATCCTTGGCTCCGCCTCGCCTGCCGGAGCCGGCCACCGGTCCTCCCTGTGCCAGCAACGGTGGCCATGGCCCATTTGTCCTCCATGCGCCCCTTCTCCCCCGAGAACGGAGAAGTCTAGACTCGAGAGGAGATTCCCGCACGGTGGGCCCCGTTCGTGTGGGAAAATACGCTAGCGGCTCTTGCCAGCCGTAGCGATGGCACATTCTCTCTCCTACGTGGAAGTGCTGTAGAGAGCCTAACGACCCCGTTGCGGGTGCCCTTAGCCCTCTTGGATGTGCAAGGATAACTTAGCTTGAATGATACCTCAACGGTGTGACAGAGAATTCATGTTACAGTCTGATTCAAAGTTCTTGTGTTTGCGGTGGATGCCGCGTCCGACAGGGCGGAGTTGTTGTTGTGGTCTGTATCGATGTCCCAATCCGACCGCACAGAGGCGCCTTGTGGAGATGCGTTGTGCGGCTCGCGTTGATGTCCCAATCCGACCTGACTGAGTTGAGTTGTTACCAGCGCGAGTTGAAGTCCCAATCCACCCCGCCGGTTTTTGTATTTTGTTTTCTTTTGTTTTTGTTTGCCTGGTTATGGCCTCCTAGGGATATAGTCTTGTATTTTTTCTGCTATATCAATAGAAATGCACTCGTTAAGTGTTATTCGTTCCAAAAAAATGGTGCAAAAAATGGTTGCCTGTCCATCTAAAAAATGGTATCTGATTCATTGTTTCGTCGGCAGCTGTGATGTAGTGATGTTAAAGCAGGTCTTCCTGTGGCAACCAATGTATGTAGATAGACAATATTAGGGGTTCTGATGTCTCACAATATTCTTGAATAAAGAATGATTACGAGAGTACAATCCAAAAACCTGAATCTTTTGTTTCTGAGGTACAATCTATTATTCCTTCACCAAGTGCGCTCAGTTCAACTTCATTTCAAGCACAATAAGTTCCATTTAGCTCAAGAAAAGGCAACACTACAAAAATTTAATTGAAATAATATCAAGTAGAATTACATTTATGTTTCATTGTGTTATATTCTTGAAAGGCAACGCTCTATAATGATGTACAAACATACCTAGTGCAGGATTTGCACCTAGCACAATTTATGATGCATATTTTAAGACGATAGTTCTGTTTTTTCGGAAATTAAGAAAAAAAACTCCAGGGATGATTATCTAAAGGCACACGCAGTCATCAGTCACTTAAGGAGTGAATAATGTCTGTCTACATATATAAGGCAGTCCACAGACCTAAGTTATTATCTTAGTTGCAATCAAGCCATGTTTTTATTATCATAGCAGCAAACATTACCTGATTGCATGAATATCGCCTAGCGTTAATAAAATTCCAAAATCCTAGCAGGAAGTTATAGAATAAAACAGGTTCCTCACAAACTAAGCACAGTTAAATCACATCGATGTCCAGAAGTGTGCAATCATTTGCATCTTGTAGAGGCACATATAAAGTAGCAAGTGACCCTAGGAACATGATACAAAATCACAACGATATCTAGAGAATGTTAAGACCTACAGTCCTGCTGGAGCATGAATTATGGCATTTCAAATTAGCAGTGTCCCTAGCCTACGAGCCATGATGGCGTGAAACTGTTCTTCATCAGCATCAAGCGCTTTGTTGACTCTGCTTTCCACCACATTTAGCTCAGATAGGTTTTCCTCATCATCTTCTTTCTCCTGCTCAATCATCTGTCCTTCCTGGCGAAGGTGCTCAATTTCCTGGCGAAGGTGCTCAACTTTCTGCTCACGCTCAGCCATGGCTGCATCATTTTGACAAAGTAACAAATCCTTTCTGGACAAGGAATTTATGGTACACTGCTTCTGTGCTTCAACTGTGATTTTTTCTTCCAGATGTTTACTGTGTTCAAATTTCACCTTAATCACTTCATCCAGCAAACTTTCAATATGGTGAACATCAAATCCATGTGGCTTCAGTTTCGCAAGTGCGCGTTTTTTGCCCTCAAAAGATTCCTCATTGTCGGTGATGCTTGACTTCCTTGTACTTTCCACAATGTGGTAAAATGACATCATCAGTTTCAAAGCCTTTGCTTCTCGTAGTTCAGGCAAACATTCCTGAAGTGGAAGAAAATGTGGTTGCTGTGGAAACTCCTTAAACACATCCTTTTCTTCAAGAACAGACCATAATTCTGGCATCTTGTCAAATGGAACTTGGGTACCAGTGCTGTGCCTGAGCTCATCAGCATCTCTGTTTTCTTGAAAGCCACTGCTGGGAGCAGTCAGCACTTCATCTAGCTTATTACCATGTGTGTCAATATCTGCAAAGAAATTCAGTGATAAGAAACCTGCTAATTTGATGTACACAAACAATTAAGCATCATATGGCCAATTTCACCATATATAAGAATAGATAGCTCATACCATTATAAGCTGACTCCGAGCTCAACGATATCATTGCTACAGGTTCTTGATATGTTAATTCATTTGCATCCATTGTATCCTCCACAGTTCTTTCAAGCAGCATCTGAGTAGATTCTGCAATCTCCAACTGTATCTAAAACAGGATATCTGAGTGAGAATCTGACAGGCCAGTTACAAAAAGTGTCAAGCTAACAGAGAATGTTCTTACTATCATGGAAGATTCTATCTGTAGCCCAGTCACTTCGTTTACTCCTATCTTCTGGCCTGTACATGGAGACTCTAATGAGCTATGTAGGCTATGTGGTTGTTCCAACCATTCCCTTTCCTTGCTAACTGCAGGTTGCACCACAATCATCAAAGTTAGGTAAACCATATCATTGATGGATAAGTATTAGATGAAGTACTCACCTTTCTTTGATGTGTAAACCTTGCGTATTTTATTTTTTCTCCCCAACTGATTTTGCAACTACAAAATTATTGACATGGAGTCAGGATGCAACTATTACCCACACTTTAAAGAAAACACAATGAACAGGACTCACATTGTCATCACAGGCATGAAATTTGGGGGCTGTTGAGTGTCCTGGGGAAGCAAGCATAGAGAAGCTTATTGATTAGCACTGAACTGCTTCAAACTATGCAGTGTAAGAACATGAGGTACGGCCTTACCATCGAGCAGAGAACAAGAATTCTGATGGTGGATGCTTGGTCGAGAAATTTCCAATGGAGACAAGGTAGTGCCAGTCTTAGAAACTGAAGCTTGTCCATCATTTTCAGCTAATAAGGTCTCATTCTGCTGCAGTTCTATCATCGACTTTTTGGCACCAGAATAATCATGAGTTTGCTCCTCATCACTGAATGTCACCTTATTCAACCTTGAACGTTTTCCAGATCCAGACGACCGCCTGAAATCAGCCTGTCTCTGTACAAATTGTAAATTATCAGGGTGAATCATGCATGCCAGTTTGAATAGACTGCAACTTCAGAAACATTTCTTACAATCTAGATGCTAAGTACAATGTTACCACACAGACAATGCTTGAGTAAAGAAGATTACTTCTTGGAAAATTGTTAGAACAATTAAAGGTTATATAGTGAAATGCAAAGCAACAAGTAAACATCAGCACAGTCGCACAGCTACAGAAATGGATTTGTTGCATTAGTGCATTACCTTAGCATTCAGACTCCTCCAATGCTTGCCATCCTCCCACTTGTAGTGTGGCTTCAGAAACTCCACCTTGGTCACCAGCTGACTCTCTTTGTTGCCATTGATACTGACCTCAAACTCACCATCCCCCACAACTCCGCGCACCACTCCCGCCGACCATGCCCCCTCGCAATACACCTCCACGGCGGCGCCAGGCTCTAGCCGGAAGTTGCAGTCCTGCGGCGAGCGCTCCACGGCTGGCCTGATGAACTGCCAGTGCAGGTACTCTGTCCTCTTCTCCGCGCCGCTGCCGCCCCCTTCCTGTTCCACATCGGAGTACTCCACGACGTAGCTGAGGTCATCGATTACCTTCACCACCGTCGCGGGTACCCAGGAGTAGCCGTACAGCTCCCGGTCCACCCCAACCTCGACATCCTCCCCGGCCTCGTACACCCTAACCGCTGCCTTCGGCCGGACGGCGATGACTCGCCGCGACGGGGCCCACACGCCGCCGCCGACGTAGTCGCGGCGGGGCCGGACGAGGTGGGGCGGGAAGGGGATAACCTCGCGGGAGATGGGGAACGCGACGGTGACGGACGCGGGGTCGGCGGAGACGACGATGCCGGACCACCAGCCGCTGTTGTGGAAGGCCTCGACGGCGTCGTCGGGGAGGAACCGCGGCGGGGACTCCGGCGGCGGCGGCGGCCGCGGGCGGACGTGGGTGGGGGCGAACGGCTCCGCTAGGGTGCCGCCGCCGTCGGCGTCGACGAGGTCGGCGTAGGTGACGGTGTACCGCGCCGGGTAGCCGCGGCCGCGGACGGGGGCGAAATCGCCGACGGTGGCCCTGTACCAGGTGCCGTAGAACCCGTCGCTGTCGACGCGGACCTCCACGTCGGTGCCGGGGGGCAGGACGGCGGGGTCCCCCACGGCACCGGCAGGGGGCGGCTCCGGGGAGGACGGGGAGCGCGGAAGCTGAGGCCGTTGCTTCGTCGGAGCACTCCAGCGGAGCCCGCGGCGGCGGCGCCGGCCGGAGACTGCCGGTGAGCGGCCGGGCGCCATGGGGTTTTGGGTTTCGGGCGCGGGTGGTTTGGGCTGCGAATGCGAAGTACGTGCTGCGAGAGAGACAAGAAGGGCGAGAGTTCCGGCCTCTTGGTTGTGCAAAGAAAAAAAAAGGATTTTTAGATTATCTCCAGCTATGGCAAAGAAACAGACACCTAGAAATATGGTGGATGTGGATGCTCTTGGCAAGAGAGCATCTCTAATAGTAAAGAGCTGGAGATATATATCTCAATAAAAACTGGAATTCCGCGGCACCGACGTAATAAGGATGGCTCAATTGAAACCAGAATTCTGCGGCGCCGACGTGTGAATACGACACGGACAGCTCAATGAAAACAAGAATTCCAAGCCGGCGAGGTGAGGGTGCGACAAGGACAACCTAATAAAAGCTGGAATATCATGGTGCCGAGGTGAGGGCGCCGCAATGACAACTCGGGAAAGATTGGGATTCCACGGCACCGATGTAATAACACTGTAGTGACAACTCGCCAAAAGCTAGAATTCCGCGGGGCGCCATGGGGTTTTGGGTTTCGGGCGCGGGTGGTTTGGGCTGCGAATGCGAAGTGCGTGCTGCGAGAGAAGACGAGAAGGGCGAGAGTTCCGGCCTCTTGGTTGTGCAAAGAAAAAAAAAGGATTTTTAGATTATCTCCAGCTATGGCAAAGAAACAGACACCTAGAAATATGGTGGATGTGGATGCTCTCAAGAGAGCATCTCTAATAGTAAAGAGCTGGAGATATATATCTCAATAAAAACTGGAATTTTGCGGCGCCGAGGTAAGGACATAATAAGGATGGCTCAATTGAAACCAGAATTTTGCGGCGCCGACGTGTGAATACGACACGGACAGCTCAATGAAAACAAGAATTCCAAGCCAGCGAGGTGGAATATCATGGTGCCGAGGTGAGGGCGCCGCAATGACAACTCGGGAAAGATTGGGATTCCACGGCACCGATGTAATAACACGGTAGTGACAACTCGCCAAAAGCTAGAATTCCGCGGGGCAAGGTTAATGTGCAACAATGACAACTCGATGAAAGCTGGAATTACGCGGTGTCAGATCCGGCTACGAGGTCTCATGGTGGATCCGAAAATGAAGGCCGAGACCGAGCGAGAACTTGGTGTACCAAAAAAAGACCAAAATCCTAAAAATATTTCTCTGAGTTGGAAATTCCTTTAAAAAATACATTTAAACATCTTTACGGAGCAAACAATGGTCAAGCACCTGAGCATTAAAAAGATATGATCGTTGGGGGGCACTAGGCCCAGGCTGTAAGCTGGTGGGGCCATCCAGGGTGCGGCCGCACCCCTGGGTCGGCCGACCCCATGGCCAACGGCTCTCAGGCCCACCTTTTTCCAACGGCTCCTAGCCATTATGTCGGCGCATCCTCAAGTGCTCCAGGCCATTGCTCTTTAAATAGAGCCCGAGGGGGGGGGGTGTTCTTCACTCACACTCATTCTCATTCACTCACTCCTCTCTCACAACTTGCTCTCGAGTTTTCGTTGGAATTTCGTTCGAAGAAACCTCTCTCTCTCTCTCTCTCATTTCTCTGTTGCAAGAAAGTCCACATCATCCAAGGAGCAACTCTCGGGTAAGAGCTTCCATTTCGATTTTGCTAACGTAACCTGATTAGAGTTGTTCTTGCTCGTTTGTGATTCAAGAATGAAGGGGTCGGGTGGTGGCTGGTGTTTTCAAAATGATGACGAGTGGAAGCTCATCCCGTTCTCGGGATAGAACAAGCTCACACCACACTCCAAACCAACACCGACTCCGAGCATGATGGACTACAAAGAACAATAAGCACAAGAAGAAACTCAAGCCGAAGCTCAAGCCGAGGACATGTAGATAGATGAAGATGATGCACCGTACCTCGACTTGCGCACCGACCGCGAGCGCCAAGCCTACGCCTTGCTCAAGCGTCGAAACTTTGGTCACACCAAAGCTTATGACTCGAAACTCCTCACAAAAACAGGTTTGGACATTGACTTTGCTAATGTTTGCACGCTCTTGGTTGGGAAGGTTTTGTGCCGGTAGAGGAGTACGGTTCTTGACTCCTCACCATCCAGTTTCTTTGCACACTCCAAGAGGTGGGTGCTGGGGTTTGCTTTGGCCTTTTTAGGAAAGAATATTTTACACTTGAAAAGTGTCCAGTCACCACCTTGGTTTTAGCAAGCATTTGCTGATTTCTCTTGACCATGCTTGCCGCGGTTTTAATCGTCATGAATTTTGGGGTAGAATTTCAGGTCAAGTTGTTCATGGCAAGTTTGCACCTCGGTGCAACGACATTCAAAATTGAACTCTTTGTTTGATGCACAAATGGCTAGCTTTTACCCTCTTTCCAAGAGGTGATTTGCGAGTCATGCGCAACCATAAGATGAAAATACTATATGGCATCGTCAACAAGATTCGAATCTCCCCCGTTCAAGAAATAGTCAAGAGTTGGCTTTTGATTTTCAAGATGTCGGGACCTATTGAGTGCACTTCTTTGATAACTCGCGTTGCTTCAAGTATCGGTGCTTTAAGTAGGAACACCGTTTTTTCTTCATTGAGGGTGACCGTACTATTATCGATGAGACTTATTTGGTCAAAGGCCACACTCTCAAGAAGGACCCAAACGACTCTTTGATTTTCTTCTCCTTGGGTTATGCAAATGAAATTCCATTGCCAAACGTGGGGTATCATTTGTATAACTGCTTGGAGCTAACCAAACCTCTCATTCCAGAAGAGGTAGCTTGTAGGCATAGTGTTTCTGGTTTACCTGGCAGGCCTACAAGGAGCATGGATAGGAGGCAAGACGCAGGACCATCACAGACATCACCATCACACCATCATGAGGCGGGTGGTTCATCATGGCATAGAGCAAGCACCGACGAATGGGCACGGCAGGAACCAAGCCGCTGGTCCACCAGCTCCAGCTCCAAGAGGCTCCCAAGCCTTGGATGACGCACGGCCTCAAGCCGAGACTTCGACATCATCACCCAGCAGCTAGGAGAGCTGCGGGTTCAGAGCAACAACATCGAGAACATGCTGCACCAACACGTCGAGACTAACCAAGCATGGCAGCAGTACACCGACGACAGGATCCATGCCATGGAGCTGATGCAGCAACAATAACAAGAGGAGTGGAGGGCCTACTATCGTTGGCAAGGGTTTAACCCCGACCAGCAACAGTGAGCCTGAAGCTAGCTTGGGGGAGGACCTCCACGAGAGGTATCTTGTATCTTAATTTCTTTACCACTTTCAAATCTTATGCATGACACAAAATATAAATCTGCAAATCTGAAAACAAATAAAATTTGCAAAACCAAAAATACCGAAAATATTCACTTGCTTTCCTATGAGCAGTAGGCATGGTGTAGTTTCCCGTGTTGAAATGATGAATAGTTGCTCTGTTAATTCCCTTCATATGCCTAGTTACAACCTTGTCCTCTTCCTAAGTTTTGAGTTTGATGGCTAAAGTTCAAACCTTAAGCTTGAAACTTGTGGGTAGCAAAATGCATGATCCAAATCTAGGTTGTTGTGGGCTATGATATGGTTGAATATAGTTGCTATAATCTTTCTCTGAAAGTGATGGTTGATATCCGGAGTATTTATTTCAAAAAAACAAAAACAAACAAAGTTCCTCAATGATATGAAAATTCCCATCCAAAGCCATATGTTGATCTCATTGAAAACCCTCCACATATGCAACTTCTTGTGACCCTTTGTGAGATTCATTTCATACTCCCATGATCAAGATCACGTACATGTTCCACCATACGCTACACTTCTACACAAGAAGTTGGCAAGCATCTCCATCCATCCACCAATAAAAAAAATTCCATGACCACTCTCTTCAATTTTACAATCAAAGAAGGCATGGGCGATGCAAAAAGAAAAAAAAGAGAGAAATAAAAGATGCATACCCAAAGAAGGTATTCCACATGCTCACAAGGCATGTCAAAAAAGAAGAGAAAAGCAAGAAAAATATAGCCCATGCCCATAAAGAAGTAAGAGAGAGTTGGTCCATGAAAAAGGAGTTCATCCACCATTCCACCAAAAATATACACACACTTGCACCTCTTGATCAAGGTTTATGACTTGTCTCTCCTTTGGATCCGGTCTTTGACTATGCAAGATATGGGAAACAAGTTTGCATTCATAGCCTCCATACCTAAAGCTCCACCAAAAGTCAAAACCATTAGAGTTAGGTTGAGGAAGAAAGGCATGAATAAAAGCCTTGGTGAGGAGATCATTTGAGGAACTTTGCAATCTTCTTTGAGAAAACTTCATAAGAATCCCTCCGGATTGACGGTTGAGCAAAAAGAGTAAGAAAAACTGGCACTCCACTAGACCATTCTGGCTCTCAACCGCCAAAGATGAGGTAAAAGCTACAAGCCCCACAGGAGTAAGGTAAGAGGTAAGAACAAAGGCCAACTTATTCAAAATCATGGTAAGAACACTCGGTTGTGCCCAAGGTATAAGTTGGAAATGCAACAGTGAAGCAACTCCTGATCAACACCAATAAAGCCTTGTTTTGCTCGGGATGAACAAAAGGCTAGCTTGAGGGTGTTGTTGACGGTCCTTAAATACAAAACCCAACCGTCAACCATACTCGCCAGCACGGGAAAACTATGCCTCTTACTCACATATTTGTATCACTAACCTAGTTCCATAGTTGTTTTGTCTACTTAATCATTTCAGTGATACAAGTCTATATAAGAAGAAAACATGAAGAATATCTAGCAACACAAGCATAGAAGATCATTCATTGCATCACACTTACAAGAAGGGCCCACTTGACAGACGAAACCGACGTAACAACACGGGAAACATCAAGGGATAAGATCTAGGCCCACCTGTCAGTCACCCAGACAAAGATGGTGGCGAAAGGAGGCCAGGGGGGGTCAGCCGCACCCTAGGGTCGGTCGCACTTGCCCTGAAGGCCATCCATGTGCGTCTTGGCGGGAAGATTCATCTGTTCCTCCGAAAGGCGGTGGGCAAAGTTTCCGTACGAGGAGATGGCAGGAACTGACCCTAGAGACTATAAAAGGGACCCTTCACCCCCTCATTCCACACACACCTTACTTGAAGTCTCTCTCTCACACCCACACTTGTGACTTGTAATCCTAGTTAGTGGAGCTAGGCCAACGCTTTTTCTTTAGCGAATCAAGTCTTTCTTGGGCCGGAACCACTTGGTCCTTGGTGTGGCTTTGTATTCACTTTGTCAGTACTCTATTCATAATACAGAGCTGAGCTTTGGTATCTTACTATCTTGCTAGTATATCATGTTTGCTGTGCTATCTTGATGCTAAGCTATATCAATGCTTGCCGCTACACTAGTTATGCTTTATATGTGGTTAGGTCAGATGATCTGGTAAGGATATCGGTTCGTCGTGCTTTCGGGCTTGCCTTAGTGTTTTACTTGTCCATCCGAAGGGTGGGAGACCCGGGGACACTAAGGTAGTGAACTCATACAAGGGCGTGGTGCCCGGGTATGCGGGATCCTTCGAATATGCCCGTGCTCCACGATCTCGCAGGGGTAGTCCGTGGAAGGTGACAACTCCGTTGGTCCACCATAGCGTATCCGTTGTTGTTAGTGAAGTCCCCCACATTCGTGTATGGGGTAGGAGTTCATGCAAAGATGTAACGCCCTGGATGTACTTCAGGGTAGAACATTCTCCCAAATATACCTAATTTCCTGGCACCTTTAGTCCTAACCATGTGTATGTTGCATAACCTTTGCTTGCTTGAATAGATGTTACTAGGACACTGTTGTATGCCTATGCTCCCACTAACCTTAGGTTTAATCATTTATTCTTTATCTTGAGTTTGGCTGAGTGTGTTTGTCACATTACCCAATTCATATGTTTATTATGACTTACCTCTACATTCGCCATAGCATGTGCCTTGTTTATATCGTCTCGATTATATGCCAAGTAAACTCTTTTGCATCGTGCCCTCCTTTGGGAAAATATAAACACCGATACCCGAATACTCTCCGGGTGAAATGCTACAACGGTATATCCTTGCGCTTGCGGATACTTTCTATAATCGTTAAGACATACCATGGTGTTCCTTAGTTCTGTTGTCGGGGACATAACCGTTCCTAGTGATCGGCGCTAAGAAATGCCAACACTAGACAATCTACTGTATGGACACAATGGTTCTGGAGCACCGCGTGTAGTTGAGCACTGAGACCTGAAAGATCTCCATCTTGGAGGTGCCCTATGTGACTTATCCAAAGGCCATTTCCTTAGGTTTGTGACCAATGACCTACAAGATTTACATCTTCAAGCTAATGAGGTCAACTACGTGGCTCCTCCTCAAGGTCACGCCAATCATGAACTCTTTCCTCAATGCCATCTTTGAGAAGCTCAACATTCCTCTCACTCATTCTAGGAATAAGACATCCATCAAGGTGTTGTGCTCAAGACAAAAGTCATAATGCCACCCTGACCATCGGGACACCATGTGCTCGGCGCGTCATGTGTCACTAGACACACGGTTCCTTGCTAAGCAAGTGGTAAGTTGGCTCCACCATTGCTAAACAAGCAATATGACACTAAACATGTGCATCTCGCTCTCATGGGTCACTAATGGATCATACAAACTTGGTGAGGTGTCACATACACCCCCTCAAAGAACTTGATGTCCTTATCGTCCCAAATGACCCACACAAACAAATGTCCAAGAATGTTCCCTCTTAGTGCACGACCATACGTCCACCGTTGGTGCCATATGTCTAGCCATGCGCCCCACTCAGGCCACAAGCACCATGCGCCATATGCCCACACAGTGACCCGTACGCACAACCATGAGGGCCAGCTCTGATACCATGTGTAATACCCCGCCCTCCAAAGCTGCAGTGCACAACCCTCCCTAGGGACTTGCAGGTGTACACATAACATGCTACCTACACTGTCGTTCTCACTTCATGTAAACAGTTAACCCGAATGTGCTATGACTGGAATACAATGTCTTATAAGTTGGCTCCACTCATGATAAACTAGCAAGTTCAAACTAAACATGTGGATACCACACTCATGGGCCATTATTTGGTCATTCAAACTGGGTCGGGTGTCACATGGGATTGCCTCTCAACCTTCACTGACCACTTGTTCTCGAGTATGTTGTTGCATCCCTAGAACATACCAAGACAACCCAAGTTCATCAATGCACATAACATTTTTTAGCATACCCCCCTGACCATCACTCCTAAGTCCTGGTCTTGCATACCTGCATGTTCCCACACAAGTTTGGGAAGAGTGACAAGTTCGACGGAACCACATGGTTTGGGTGAACTGTCCAGTTCGGCCGAAGCCGCCAACAATGCACCAATTACACCCATTTGCATCAAAAAATCCATCTCTATCTCATCTTATCCTGGGATCACGAGGAAAACATCGCGGAAGGTTGTTTCCCATCAGGAAGATCTCAATTTAAGTCGGAGGTCGCCGTCTTCCTCAATCACACACCCAGACCCAACATTGAGCCTGCATTCCTAGCCACCATGACCACCCAATCCACATCAAAGGACCTTTCCTCTCCTAAGGGTTCCCTTTCAAAAAGCACCACTAGCAAGATTCTCAAGTCCTCACCCACGGAGAAGGCCATGTGCATCATGGACATCGAGCAGCCACCATAGATCGGAGGATGGCGGGGGTGGGAGTTAGAATAAACCACCCTAGTTTGGCTGAACAAGGCCGACTCTCTGACGCCATCCCGCCATCTCAACCATCCGCTTTTGCCAATGAGGGGGATCGGGAAAGGGAAAATCCCGCACTCAGAGTTGCTTGCTCGCATCAGAACCGAAGGTGTTACTGAAGCCGACGACGGTGAAGAAGTTGGAGATTGACATCGACCTTCCGACTCCACACCCAGGGAGGAGCGAGAGAAGGCACTGGAGTACATGCCAGAGGGCCCCATGTTCCTAGGGGAATAGTACATCATCAAGGGCCAACGTACTCCTATGGGGTACAGGAAGGTGCTCATACCACCTCTAGCCCGAAATGACAAAGAGATGGAGGAGTTTGTGCAATCCACCCCTGAACAAGATGGGATCCTGCATCGGTGGCGCCAGCAGAGTCCACCTCCCAACTGGGGACCTTCTAGGAAGATGGAACACTATGGTGAGGAGGAAGAGAAGCCCACGTTGAGAGCCTGAAATAAGAATTAGCATAGACACACCGGAAATTGAAGAACATGGAGGAGATGGTCACTGAGGGCGAGCTTTGGTGAATGGATATGGATGACAAGATCAACGTCCGCCGCTGAGCATTCACCCCCCAAATTCAAAAGGCTTGCCAAAGCCACAGGACATCTAGACCCTTATGGCCCACCTACATATTAGATGCCCTGTGGTTGTATCGAGTCGAGCACCAATTAGTCTTATTCATTTCCCTTTTATTTCCTTTGTTTAGATCAATGTTTAGGAGGTGCTCTCTTTATTTCCCTTCCAATGCTTGTTTTCAAAATCTAGCTAGTTGAATAAAATCAATATTTTAGTTCCGTTATACAAAATAATGCTCTAACTGCTACTTTTGAGCTAGTCAGAGAATGCTTGATCCAACAATTGTACATGAGTACAAATATGATACAGGGAAGGAACGGGATGAGAACGCACACACGCACGCTGGTTTGCACTCCTTACTCCTGTTTGCTTCAAATTTTCTCTGTGTTGCCACATTTCACCTTGTTTGAACCATGAAATATTCATTTAAATGAAACATTCTCGGTTATCTTTCATAACATGATCGTAGTGCCTATTGCTTATGCCAAATTGAGTATTTAAAATGCCTATGGAACTTTCATGATAGGACCCTTTCATCTAAGTTTTTGATGAATGTGGTATGACTTGATAAAACAAACCTCTTGTTCATTCAAGCATTCAAGTGTATTTGTTATGAAAATATAAAACCATAACCTATATTTTCATCCCGTCCATATACTTCTATCATTCACTTGACATATATGCTCAAGAGATCACTTCTAAAAAGCTTGTCATGACTAGTATAATGTCCAATCAAATTTTGAGTCCTTGGAGAAGGAGTCATGTTTCCTCAATCAATTGCAAGAATATATACCATTAGAGCTACATTGAGAAGTCCTCATGCCTCGGTGATACCATGAAAAATATAGAGATGAAATCAAATAAAGGACTCATGAAAGTCCAAGTATACAAAAAATGAGAGATGGCAAAAAATCCCAAAAAGGGAAAGAAAAAGAAAAGGGGTCATGAGGCTAAGGACCAACAACGAGCCATTCATTCCAAGTTGCAATTTGATCAAAGACGACCAACACAATCTACAAGAAACAGTGATTGACTTGACAAAAATACTTGTCGTGACAATATCACCACCTAAGAGATAAAAGAAGACATACAAAGAGAGTGAGTAAAAAGGAGTGACTCTAGAGAGCATGAGAGTATCAAGGATGAAAGAACAAGGGTCATATATTTGAAAAAATATTAGAAAACACACAATGTAGGATGAATTAAGAAGGACCTTGTTGTAAGAGCAATTCCATTCATCAACCGCCAAGATCTAGGGAGTAGCCACTTCAAATACACAGGTATGGAAAAAGGTTTGGAATAATCAATATGCATATCTTTATTTCATCAAAGTACCCTTACCTTTGTTGTTGCTCTTATTTTCAACTCTTTACTTGGGATGAGTAAAGATTTAAGTTTGGGGAGCTTGTTGACTATTATTACGGCCTGATTTCAGACATCCAACCTAGTGTAAAATGAACAAAATGGTTTAAAACACCATAGCTATTGGGCTCAATTCTAACCATTTTCCACAAGTTTTGGTGTTTATTTGATTTCAGGAGGTGATTAACCAAAATTGGACAAAACCACCCAACAAGGTGGATTCGATCAAACTCCACCCTATTGCTTGGTGCATGCCACCTTATGCCACATGCAGAGAAATAGACCCTGAAGTGCTAGGGTACGTTCGATTCACATCGGTTCTATCCAAGGAATCGGTGAAGCAACCACAGATCAGTGACATCACCAATCTACAAGGACAAGCAAATTCACCAAAACCCTAGGCATGGGTGGACCATTCTGACCATCTTCAACACATTGGCGGAGGATACAAGGTAAAACAAGAAAGTGGGCCAATTCAGATGAAGTATAGGCTTCGTCCGAACTAGGTCCCGCCCAATCCCCGCACAACACCGCCTTACAACTAGCATGGTAGAGTAATCCTGGATGCTGGAGATGAGGCGGTGTAGCTTGAACTGTTCGACCAAACCCACATGTTATTGGCCAAACCTATCCACTTCAGCCGAACCGGCCTTGGGCCTTTTACAATTTTTATCCTCACATGCATGCCTCCCACTGCCTTCTCCAGCTATAAATATAGACCCCCCTGCACTTGTATCAAACATACAAGACAAGAAGATCTCCCAAGTAAAGAGCTGACACTACCATACTTAGAAAATAGGGAGAAGGAAGAGGTGAGAATGCCGGGGAGGAGTCGGAGTTGTCGTTACCTCTTCCACTTTGTATCTCAATGGACGTGGCTCAGCTTCGAGTGACATCTGGGTCGTGTCTGGTAACTCTTGTTCCCTTCTAATTAATTGATCATCAACTCTTACTTATTTATGCTTTCCGGTTCATCGTTCACTGCTTAGTAGACTTGTATAGTTTTACACATGTTGCTTTGCTTGGATACTTATCTTTCTATAAAAGATAAGTATTAGCCAACTAGTGTAGGCGTGGTGCCTAGACTTGAGCTTAACTTGGTTTGCACCAATTCAATGGATAGCTTTGGTAGCCGCTAGGTGTTGACAACCATATCGGCGTACGTATTCCACCATGTTAGTCTTGACATGTAGGACTACCCCATTGGTCATTGGAAACTCCCCTTCCCATCCCTGTCTGTGAGTTGTTGGTACCGCGTTCTAATGCAAGCATTTTATTAGTACCTCCTGATCTGCTTAGTTAACCAGAAGGACACGATTACCAGGCTCGTGCCATCTCTACCCTCATGATAGAAGAAGACTGGCGCATCCCATTTATTGCATTCATCATAGAATAAAGATCCACTTAGACAAGGTAGAACAGCAAAAGGTAGCCCGGTGCTCAACTAACTACATCGTCATCACATGCACTCTATAGGAAGGCTGCTTGTACGAGCATC
This sequence comes from Echinochloa phyllopogon, assembly GCA_033239725.1. Lineage (NCBI taxonomy): Eukaryota > Viridiplantae > Streptophyta > Magnoliopsida > Poales > Poaceae > Echinochloa > Echinochloa phyllopogon. The sequence goes on along the minus strand of BTCW01000008.1, from coordinate 30,195,966 downwards.
CTAATGTGGTGCATCCTCCGGGATGAAAGAATCAATGTCCTACACAAAATCCAGTTAGGATCAGGCAACACCATGCGATAGCTGGCAGTCTAGACGCCAGGGCCTATAGCTCTGGATTTTATTGGCCAACGACCTTATCCTATGCAAAGGAATTTGTACAACCGTGAGCCAATTCTTCCAGAAGCAGAAGCACTTGGTGGCCCAAGCCCTATGTACGATCCAATCATCTTGGCCCTTCATTGTATGGGGCCAATTGACAACATTGGATAATGAACCGCTTTGGGTGGATCCAAGCGTATTTTTGTTGACGTGGACAAGTTCACAAAGTGGATAGAATACAAAGTTATCATCGATACTAAGTTGACAACAACAGCAATGTCGATTGAAGAGCTAACCCACCGGTTCAGGGTGCCGCACTGTATCATGATCGACTTAGGGCCACAGTTCACAGGGCATGAATTTTAGGATTTCAGCGAAGACAACTGCATCAACACATACTACTCATCCTTTATGCATCCACGATGTAACAGGCAAGTTGAGAGAACCAATGAGATGGTCCTTGATTCCCTAAAGAAATACATGTACAACGCACTCAACCCGCATGTGGGTAGATTGGCCAGGGAGGTCCCCCACGTTATTTGAGGCCTGCATACGCAAAAGAGTCAAGCTATCGGCTACACCCCATTCTTCCTAGTCTATGACTCAGTGGCCATGTTCTCATTAGCCGACCTCGTGTATGGTGCACCATGTATCTAGCACTACGAAGAAAGTAAAGCAGAAACAAGTTGGCAACAGATTTGAGGCATCGAAGAACACTGCCTTGATCCAACACACATGCCACGAGCAACAAATTTGAGGCTACCACAACAAGAATGTCTATGACTTCTCTCTCAACGTGGGTGACCTTGCACTCCAATGTGTAATGACCACTAAGGACCAACAGAAGCTATCAGCCCCATGGGAGGGGCCATTCAGTGACATGGAAGTCATCTCACTGGGCATATATTGACTCCAATGGGGAAACGGTAACCCTATTCCACACATGTCTAATATTCAACACCTCATCAAATTCTACCATTAGAAGACATATAGCTATGTACCACAACTTATTTTCATGTGTAGAACGATTTACATGACATCTCCGGTGTCAAAAACCCACTGTTCGCACTCCCCGACACCCTCACTGATGCTTAGGGGCTGGGACTTTTATTTTCTCCTTTTGTCCTTAGCACGACATGCTGCCCCAATGCTTGGGAGAGTCCCTGTAGACTCTGAGCTTATGCACCTACAAGATTGCCCCAGATCTCTCTCTTGGCAATTCTCGAGTCAACTCATGTGTCCTAAGCCTTGAATCGTAAATCCCAGATTCCTGTGTGCTACCTACAATTAAGCCTCCTTGTGAGCATGTAACTCGTAGCAAGTCGTCCTCTTCATGACAAGTGGTTAGCATGGTAGGTACTTAGCGACTTAAGGCAAGGGCCACATGGCATTTCACTCGGCACATTACTAATGGGAAAGGGCTTTTCACCAATTACATATCATACAAAATGGCAACGATATTTTTTAAACGCTTCAATTTTTTCCCTACTCTATTTACATCTGTTGTTCTTGCAGGCCTAACTTCACTACAGCTTCCTTTACCATGGGGTCGTACTCGTCCACTAGCGGCTCAAAGCAGTCTTTTCGGGAGTTGAACACCACCTTGCACTGACTCGCTCCATAGGCAGATTTGGGAAGTGCATCTTTAGCAACGATAGCGTAATACCCTACGTCCTGTATGGTGATTTTGTATATTGCGTCTTCTAGACATTGGGTGGTTCTGTTGAACTCTTGCCTGTTAGGCTTCTGTTATGTTGTACCGAGCTAGGGACCCCTGCCCTCCTTTATATATCCCAGGGGGCAAGGTTACATGGTAAGTATACTAGTCGGTTACAATATAGGAGTCCTAGTTGGATTATACGAGTAGTTCTACTTAGAGTAGGAGTCCTTCCGAATAGTCCTACTAGGACTCGATATTCTATCTTCAGGGTATCCGGGGATGCATGTCCCACAAGCCCCCGAGCATCTTGCGCCTTTGCTTCAAGTCTTGAATTTGCTTTAACATCTTCGAGTAGTTGGAGCTAAGCCCAAGACGCTCAGATCTTCTCTATCTAGTAGTTTACTTTGGAGTGCATCTTTAGATGCACCCAATGGGTGTAGCCCCCGAACCTTCGAGTACTTTTTAAATAGTCAGAGGTTCAATGGTGTGCACCGAGTAGGTGCACCCATTGGGTGTAGCCCCCGAGCATCGAGTAGTCTTGTAAAAACTAGTCGAAGGTCTTGAAAAAATCTCCAAGTCTTTGTCTTGAATTGATCAATAATAGACACAAAAAATGTGTACCCCTTGAGTATAGCCCTCGAGCCTCGAAGCGAATGGTTTACATTCGGTCCGAGGGTCAAGAGCATAATCTTCAAAGTAGCCCCCGAGCTTCAAGGGCCAAGTGCTCCTGCGAAATAGACATAAAAACATGTTGTAACTGGTATATAAAATATTGAGTAGGGAACGGATCCCTGCATTGTTTAAATGCGTAAAAAGTAGTCGACATGCGACAAGAGTATGCGCAGTGCACAAAAAAGTAGTCGGTTAGGACTATGCTCCTGTAGGAGAGGCCGCGCGAGGGATTGTAACCCATCGGCGAGAGGTCGCGTGCGGGATTGTAACCCGTCGGCGAGAGGTCGCACGAGGGATTGTAACCCGTCGGCGAGAGAATTTTGTAGATATATCCTCTGAGAGCCCTACGTAGTTTGATGCACCAAGTCCGCGGGCTAGTGCCCTTCGTAACTCGATTTACCAAATACGTGGGCTAATCGTGGCATGCTCCATAGTCGGCGATAATATGATCCTGGAGAACTTATGTTATCGAGTGGAGTACTCTTATAGAGTAGTCGGCTCATGGCCAAGCATGTTTTTAAAGAAATTGATAAAATTAATATAAAGAAAATAATTTAATTAAGACTTGCTTGATTCGCAGACGATTGTCGACGAAGCCGTGGCGGTTGGTGATGAAGCCGAGTAGTCGGAGTCGATTCCGACTAGTTGTAGATGAAGCCGTAGCCGCCTAGATGAAGTAGTCGTACGCCGAGTCGATGAAGCCGATTCTGGACTAGTTTTAACTAGTCGAGACGAGTAGTCAAAGTAGTCGTCGTCGAGTCAATGCAGCCGATCTCGACTGGTTTTAACTAGTTGAGATGAGTAGTCAAAGTAGTCGTACTCGCGTACATCTTCTTGTGTGCGGCAAAGCGACGATCTTCAAGTCCTGCTGGTAGCTTTTGGTGTGCGTGTAGCTCCATAATCTTGATTCTTGTACGCAGGCCATCAATGCACGTAGCGCTTCCTTTTGGCCATTTCCTATGTGTGCGTATGTATACGCACGAATAGTATCCTGGTTCTTCTCGGACTCCACGATTCCGCATGGAACTTGAACTTGGCCATTTGTATTCCGGGAATTTTGACAGCCTCTTTTCGAAACAGAATAGCCACACCCTTGAATTTGGCGCAGCGGGAAACGTCGAGTCAGAGTCAGCCAGCCAAGATTTTTCTCGCAGAGCAAGCACACGCTGAGTAGAATTCGTCAAGTCCAAAAAGAATCATCTTCTGCTCCACTTCGGATCCGACGTGCAACACGCCAAGCTTCTGCTGATGGAAACCGGCGAGTAGATTGATCTTGTTAATAATAGGTCCATCAAGCTCTCCCATTGATCGCAACGATCGTGCCCCACGGTGGGCGCCAAAGTGTCGAAGATTTGTCTCGACTGCCTCCATCCAGGAGTATCCCATGAGGTAGATTTGTGGGATCATCGGACCTGGAACTTGATGGTTAATGCGAAGACACAACACATAAGGATTTAGAGCTGCCAGAGTAGCGTAATACCCTACGTCCTGTATGATGGTTTTGTATATTGCGTCTTCTAGATGTTGGGTGGTTCTGTTGAACTCTTGCCTGTTAGGCTTCTGTTATGTTCTACCGAGCTAGGGACCCCTGCCCTCCTTTATATATCCTGGGGGCAATGTTACATGGTAAGTATCCTAGTCGGTTACAATATAGGAGTCCTAATTGGATTACACGAGTAGTTTTACTTGGACTCGATCTTCTATGTTGAGGGTACCCGGGGATGCATGTCCCAAAGCAACCAACAATGACATCGTGGGGTTGGAAGAAGCACAGAGCAGCCTCAAGTTTCCTCAGCACCTTCGCCTGCCACGCTCGTCATAGCCTGCAGACTCTCATTTACTACCTTGCCATTCGCAAGCATTCGTCTAGGACCAAGAACACAAGATCCTATGTCTACCCTTAGGAGAGGATGGGTCCAAGCCCAAAATAGCAAGGATCTATTACTCTGCATCTTGAGCTCCTCAACAGTTTTCGTGGTGCTTCTAGGTTACCTTTCTTTATATTCGTGGTTGACTATTCGTCCTTGATAAGCCACACAATGTCTGGCCTGTGAGTCTTGCTTCGCGTGGATCCTCTCTTCAATGCATCATGCAGCTTTTATCAGACCTCGGCATACCATGCAGTGGGGTGGCCAGGCACGATCACAGGTATATTGTTTCATTTGGTCTTAGCCTGACCAAGCAGTGCTGGCATCGTTATCCTTTGGCAGCCTGACTGCCTCGAAACGATGATCCTTTTTCTTTTATTTTTTACTCTTGGCCTCATTAATCTAATCAAAACAAGGCTCGAAGGCTACTCCGTATGGACAATGCTTTGCGCTGCTCTCCTGAGTGTCGCGCGCAGAACCTCATGGCACTCGACTATCAATTCGGCCACCACACTCGGGGCTCTGCCCCCTCTGGTCAGACATGGATTGTCCCTGATGAATTTATCATTTCTTTCCTGAGCATCATCCACCGTTGCGGCAATCACATGGTGAAGCTTCTTGCGGCAATCAACAATTTGCACGCGCCTGCACATTGCTCAGGGGTTTGTCGCATATGGGTATCCGTGGCCCAACTTTGGGCAGAGTCGTGGGCCAACTCCGAGGTGGCCCACTAGGAACCACCAACTTGCTGAAAAAGTGTGATGACGGCATATCTCCCTAGATGCGCAATCTGGCATGCGGACTGCGTCTAGATATGTAGCAGTATCAGATGTAATCATGTCGAATTAGTTTTCTTGATGGAATCTGGTAGGTTTAGATCTTAACTAACTTGTATACCATAGGTCGTCAGCCTATCTAAATATCTAAATTTTTGAAAACTTTTTTATCCGAAAATATGAAAATTCACAAATTTCACGAAATTCGTAAATTTTGCCTTGAGCCAAAATTTTAGCGATAACGAAACATAAAGCCTTGGGTGTGACTAACCATTGTTTTGTAGCAGTGAGTCTACCTCTATATCTTATATATGAAGGGAAATATATCATGAAATAATGAAAGCAAATGAATAGGGGCCTCTCAATGTTCTACAAGACATTCAAAAGGCCACCATGTCAAGATTAAGGACTCTTTTCTAGTCCCAAGTGTCCCAAGGAGACGAAGGACACTTCGTTTAGATATGGTTTTCTTGTTTGTAGCTTTTGACCATACTATGAAGAAGGACCCTTGAGTTAATAGCTTAACCATGCAGAAAAATGATAGCTTGATGCACGCTAAGTCCAAAATACCTTTCATGACTCGTATTCAAGTCATGTCAATACATTGGGAGCAAGCAAGAAGCAATGAACTTAGAGAAGATTGAGTTGGAATGGTCGAGCTGAAAAGTCAGTACCTGATAATCCGGAGGTGTTCAAAATGAATTCACGCCGAATGCCATTCCTTCATGCATTCCTTGTAAATATTTCTGAAGTAGTGGAAGAAAATGCAGACATTGTGGAAACTCCATATACACATCCATCTTTTCTATATCAGAACAGAAATGTGAACTCTTGATGAATGGACTAGGATACTAGTCTTGTGCCTTGGCACATTGGCACTTCTATTTTTTTATTTTGATAACCAATGCTGGGAGCAGTCAGTCCTTCATCAAACTTTCTACCATATGTAGGTATATCTGTCAAGAATGCAGTCATTAATCAGAATCCTGCTAGTTTGATGTACACAAGCAATTAAATATTGCATGGCCAATTTCACTGTGGATAAGAATCGGAAGCTTAAGAACTTAAATTGAGGCTACGGGAACTCGAGAAGATCGATTCTTGGTTTGGCTCCACTCTTAACTTGCGCTAGGTTTTGCATCAACAGTAAAACACGTTCTCTAGTGGTTTTTGTAAGTTGTGATTCTCAGTAATAGTAGTGTAGTTTGGATAGCGACTCCTTGATTTGGCAGTATGAAAGTAAATGAACCTCCACACAAACTATTTATGAAACTATCAAAAAAAGTTTTGATGTGAGGGGCAAGTCACTCTGATATATAGATATATTTTGTTGCGTCCAGACACTCTACATTGGTTCTATTTCGGAGATCAATGATGCTTTCTAAAGTCCAATTTTTCTGTGGTTACTAGCCCATAATTATTATCGAACGAGCCCCTGAGAAACAGCCCAGCCCCTGCGTCGCCCCCCGCGACGGGCGACACGGGCGGCGCCCTTCCCTCCGCCAGCCGCCGCCGGAGGGCGCCATTGGAAGCCCGGTTGGCCTCGGGGATGGTGGCGGCGGGGAGCTCTCCCGCGTGGCGCACGGATCTGGCCTCGGCGCGCGGGCCGGCGGCGCGGATCAGGAGCACGCGGTCGGCGGCGGCCTCAGCACGGAGGGACGGCGGGCTTGGCGCATCGGCGGCCGGGCGCGTGGGGGTCGCTGGCATGTGGATCTGCCCCGGCGCGCGCGTATGGCAGAGGTCTTGGCGGGCGGCGCATCTCCGGCGGGTTGCCGCGCGAGATGCGGGCTCGCAGGGCCAACGGGGCAGCGGCGCTACATCTGGTGATGACATCTTCAATTTCGCCTTTATTCTTCATATAGACCAAGAGACATGAGTCACCTTGGCTTCATTCGCGGATTCTCTTACTCGAAGACGAATTTCATCTGCAATTTATTTCGGTGGATTATGCACAGGTACCCAGCGGTTACTTTGCAGCATGATATCTCAGGTTACAAATTCAGATGGTTTCCCGGATTTGGAGTTTGTGGCCGTTTAGAGTGGGTCAGGTCTGGTCTATATGGAAGCATTGGCCTGGTAAGAATGGGGAAGCAGCACGGTGTGACTTTATTGTGGTGGTAATTGTTACTAATTCACTGGTTCTGGGAAGAAATTCCTAGGTCTGACCTTAATTGGTTGAACCTGGCAATGATCTTGTTGAAGTCATTGTTTGGATTAAGATGAATTACTCCCTTGTGAAAACATTTGATCTGATCTTAACTGATTGGGTCACTGCAATGTCGGAACGTGCGCGTGCTGTTTCCTCGTTGGAGGCGTTGTCTTGGGAGCCTACTTCATAGTCCAAGAGCTGCTTTGGTTTGTGAAGCGGATGAAGATGAAGTCGTTTGTGGTAGTTTGCTGCGACATGATCTCATTTTTTGTTTTTTTTATTGGCTGTGTGCATCTTAGTTATGCAGAGGCCGGGTTGGATCTTATATAATTGTATCATCTTGATGTAATTGTCTAAGATCAATAAAGCTTCCCTTTAAAAAAAGCCCATAATTATCTAATCACAGTTGATAACTTACTGAAAAGAGGAATTTTAAGACCTTTATTTTGTATGTATGTTTTGCTGTGAAAAAGCCTGGATGTCACCTGTTTGCTTTGTTGCCAAGGAAAAAGTGTGGAGTTATTTTTGTTCTTTACTAATCATAATACTAATATTTACAAGGCAATGACTTTGTGCTAAGAATTGTAGGATTCTAAACATTATCTCTGATTCTCTGCTGAAGTGTTAATGGAATTTGTCTAACCAGAAATGATTTTAGCTTATGTGAACAGCAATGGCATTGATGACGGCGCTGAGATAATTTGAAAGAAAATATTATGTGGCTCCCAAGAAAAAATATGGCGGACATGAACAAATGGTGCAATTATTTGGAGGTTCAAGTCAATGCAAGACACCCTCTTGCGAAAGACTGATTCTGAAGAAGATAAAGATGGATAGGGTGAATATACCGTGTGATATAGCTGCTGCAGCAGTTGGCTCAGGGAGCAGGTATAGAAGTGCAGCATTTTTACTGAAGTCTTTTTCTGTTTGTTATTATGTGTTCTGGTTGTCTTCTTTGTTTTATCACCGACTGTGCTGTTGTTACAGCTCTTGCTGAAGCACCCAATGTGTGCAATTACTATGCAATATTTAAGAGTACTGATGTCTAGTAGTATTTGAACTCTTTCTCAATCCAACAACCTGAATCTTTGTTTCTGAGGTACAATCCTATTATTCATCCTAGTACGATTTTGTGCTGCTGATTTGAGCTCCAATTTTTATTTGAGATTGAGAAAAGAAACATAAGAGCATGATTTTCTAGACGCCCAAGCAGCCATCATGCACTTAAGAGGTCAATAGTGTCAAAGCAGGTAACATATTTAGTTGCAAGCATGCCTTGTTGTTATCAGTAGATGCAAACACGACCCACCTGAGTGCTGTATGTAAGAAACAAAGTTAACGAATATCCCCCAACGTAAATCAATTGCCAAAATCCTAGCATTAATGTAAGTTCCAGAAAAAAAAACAGGTTCAACGACACAAATTAATTGAGCATAGCGGCAAGCTAGGCAATAAGTAGCATCCAACTAGGAAATTGCATCGATGTCAACAAGTGTGTCATCATTTGCAACTTCCAGATACATTTAAAGTAGCAAATTGATCCTTAAAAGTTTATCCAAAATCATAATGATACCTAGAGACAATATTAACAGTTTAAGATCCACAATCCCGGAGGAGCATGAATTTACAATGTTTCAAGTTAGCCGCTTTGGTTCACTACCAGCCAAGATGCTGTCAAAGTTCCGTTTGTCAGCCTCAAGCGCTTTCTGAACACTGCGTTCCACCACATTGAGCTCGGACAGTTTTTCCTCATTGCCTTCTTTCTCCTCCTCGATCACCTGTCCTTTCTGGCGAAGGTGCTCAACTTTCTGGAGAAGGTGCTGAACTTTCAGTTCAATCTCAGCCATGGTTGCATCATTTTCACAAAGTAAGGAATCCTTTTTGGACAAGGAACTTATTACACCCAGTTTCTCTGCTTCAACTGTGATTTTCTCTTCAAGATGTTTAGTGTATTCAAGTTTCACCTTAATCAGTTCATCCAGCAATCTTTCAAAATACTGAACATCAAATCCATGTGTCTTTAGTTCAGCAAGTATGCATTTTTTCTCTTCAAATGATCTCTCATTGTCTCTGATGCTTGATTTGCTTATACTTTCCACAAAGCATTTAAATAACACCATCAGACCGAAAGCCCTTGCTTCTCGTAGTCCAGGCAAATCTTTCTTAAGTGGCAGAAAATGTGGTTGCTGTGGAAACTCCTTAAACACATCCATTTCTTCAATAGTAGACCATAAATTTAACGTCTTGATGAATGGAACTTGGCTAGCAGTGTTTTGCCCGAGCGCATGAGCATCTCTATTTTTTTGACAACCACTGCTGGGAGCAGTCAGCCCTTCATCGAGCTTTCTACCATGTATGTCAATATCTGCCAATAAATTTAATTATTAGAAACCTACTACTTTGATGTACACAAACAATTAAGAATCATATGGCCAAGTTACCAGAGATACCCATAGATAGCTCATACCATTATAAGCTGACTGAAAGCTCAGAGGTTCCATTGCTACAGGTTCCTGATATGTTACTTCATCTCCGGTCAAAGTGTCCTCAAATGTTCTGTGAAACTGCTGATGCTGAGTAGATTTGTTACTCTGCAATTATATGCATGTGAAAGAAGTTATCAGGGTGACAATCTGATAGACAATACAGAGTGTCAAGAAAGAATGCTCTTACTATTAAGGAAGATTCTCTGTGTGACCGAGGTACTTTGTTTACTCCTATCTTCTGCACCATACTAGGCGACTCTAATGAGCTACGCAGACTATCTGGTTCTTCACATTTCTTTCTCTTACCAGCAACTGCATGTTAAACTGCAATCATTAAATTTTGATAAACCATTACACGGATGAATTGTTATAAGAGGAACTACTTACTTTTCTTTGTAGTATAAACCTTACGAAGAAGTTTTCTCTTTGTCCCAAACTGATTTTGTACCTACAAAAAGTTTTGTACCACTGTAAATGCCTTCGAAGCAAATGCTACTTACACTTAAAAGACTGCATAATGCAGGGTACTCACGTTGTCAGAGGAATCAAATTTGTGGGCTGATGAGTGTCCTGTGGAAGCACAGAGAAGCTTATTTAATGAGCACTGACTAAATACTTACTATATATAAGTGTAAAAGAACATGAAGAACGCAAGACCCTCACCATAGAGTAGATTTTCCTTCAGAACATGCTCAATTCTTGGATCGACTTCACTATTTGCAGTGCCAGTGGTCGAAAGAACATGAGCACTGCATGGCTTCTTTACCTGAGCCATATAAGTGTCCAGAGCAACAGAAGAAGCTACATCCAGTTTAGCTGGAAAACAGTCAGAATTGAGTAACAGAATTCCTTCTGGCAAAGCTACATCTTTTTCCAATGTAGGACCATTTAACTTTTTGATAACATTTTCATGTCCAGTTATCCTATAAGATGGTATCCGGTGAGAAAATCGAAGTACCTCACTTGAAGGTATATCAAATGAGGGTTTATCCATAGCTGCTGCAAATAAGCTGGAAAAGCCCTTGATCCTGACCAGTGGGATAGCTGTGGCACCACCATTATCTGACATGTCTGAAACGATTTCCACAACTTCGTACTCATAGGGCATGTGTTTCTCTACATCTGAGCTCCATTGCAAGCTCCATCCCTTGTAAAGAGCCCATACCTCACCCTTTTTTGGATATATTTCGTACACCAAAATTCTCTTTTTACGTGATTCTTTCTTTTTCTTTACAGAATTTTTTCCGTCAGATTCATTATCCACATAGACTTCCTTGAATTCAACAATATGAGAATACATGTACTTACACTCTGTTATATCCCTTTTTTCTCCTATGCGAAATTTTCCACAAGTAACTGGCAGTTCTTTAGCATTCCAGTTTTTCTCTTCGTTATTCATTGGATAGTACTTCAGCATCCTTAAATAATTTGAACCGCCAGCCCGCTTAATTTGAACATAAGATCTTGGCTTGCGATCACGACTGTCATATAGGGCCCAAATCTGTCCAACAACACCTTGTTTATATAGGATGCTATTGACATCTCTGGACTTGATGCCAGGATCAGAATAGAAAGAGTTCCTTTCAACAACACTATTAGTAGCTTCTTCACTGACATTTGCCTCATCACACAATTCAAACATGTTGGCATGGCATTGTTTACTGGGAGTGTCACACTGTTGCCCTGGGGACATGTTTGCAGGAAACTGGGAGCTATTGGGTGCACTTGCTGAAGTCATCATGGGCTGTTCCTTTAGATGGCACGATGTAGCAGCTTCGTTACTTGGTATACCTGTTAACATAATATTATGCAATAGTTTTATGAGAATTAGGACAAGAAAAAACAAACGAAGCAGCTGTGTTAAAGGTTTAATATAGCATAGCGTATGTGCAAAAAAGAATAAAAATATGTACCAGTTAACACCTCAGGAAGCAACAGATCTGATGTCTCCTGCGGTCGGATTTCAAGCAAAAATGGCACAAGTCCGGAGCTTCATCAATGGATAAGGCCAGCTAATGTTACTTATCATATGCTATGGAGTGACCTGCTGAGAAAAACAAACAAAAATGAACCAATCATGCAGGTAGTAATAAGTAACTAACTAAGGTGCAAAACACAGAAAAAGATATATATAATGTACTTGGGCGTACAATTAATAATAGGACAACAAAAGAATGGTATGAGGTAATGTATGGACGGATATGACGTATACTACCACTTTATGGAATAATTAAGTGACCACAGCCAAAAAGGTAACATGTATTAAGTAGAAGGTGGTTTTACTAGCTTAACATGATAAAAAAAAGGAAGTAAAAGATGTACATACCACTTTACTTGGTAGAGTAGTGTTGATGTGAATGAGGCCTGTTAGCACAAAATAATTTAGTGACCCAACTCAAAAAAAAGAAACCGTGCACCAGAAGCAAATATTTGAGATGTGGCTTCTGCAGATGTTGTCACAAAATATAGCATGAGGTGGCAGCTTTGTCAATCGATTCCTGATAAAACAATATTATATATGCAGTCATTAGTGAGCCCAAAAAGAAGATCATATGAAACATTTAGGCGGATCATGAAACATTTATGTGGATCATGAAACATTTATACGGCTTTAGGGCATGTACAGCTCTTAAACAACATGTCGTCTGTAGAATCTCGAATTGCACATACAGACGGATGTACAGACAGCTCGTACAACCCATAGACAGAGAAATCGTCTATAAGCTATTTAATGTATTGCATGTAGTTCAAGATCAACTACAAATATATCTGTGTATACAATTGTGTGACTAATAGATCAATCATAGAACCATGATCAAGTGTACATTTAATATTTATATGTTATTTTGATCTTTGTATCTATCTTTATAGTCATTTTAGTACCACATACTGTATCTTTTTTTGGTTGCTGTAGTCCGACCGAGTTAAAAAAAATGGAGGCGACGTGGACATCTCCTGCCCACATGCTCCACGGCCATGTGCAGATCTTTTCACCGCTCGAAAAGATCTGCGACGGAACCATGCGCTGCTTGCCTGCCGGTCCTATCCGGAAGGCCTCGAAGCAGCGATAAGCATGCAGCCGGCCGATGCCGCCACATATGGGGCTCAGCGACGAGGAACTTGAGCGCCGCCGGAAGCGCCCGTGGCGAAGGAGCCGTTCCAGCTCGAAGCCGCCCTCCTCTCCCTCCCGGCTGATTCCTCCCTCCCCCAAAGGCGTGCATGCAGATCGAGGACGATGCAGGCGAGGATGCGGCGCCATGGCTCCGCGTCACGGCGGACGAGCTGGAGGAGCGCCTTCTCAAGAGGCTGGACGAGTCGTGCGCGGCGGCGCTGGCCCGTTTCGCCGACCTCGGCCACAGCGAGGAGGCGTCGCTTGAGGCCGTCCTCTGCGCGGGCCACTGCTACGGCAAGCAAATCGACGCCGTCTCCAACATTGTCGCCAACGCCCGCACCTACCTCTCCGACCCCGGCCACGCCGGCGGGAACGGCGGCTTCGCCGACCTCCAGCGCCTACGGCGGGACGGGGATTTGGCGGGGAGGGAGCGGAGCACGGGAGGAAGGGGCTCAGATTTGGCGGGGGAGAGTCGGAGCGCGGGATCCCGCCGGCGACGCCTCCTGGAGACGGGCGCAGTACAGCCCGGCGTCGCGGCGTCGATTGAGCATCGGGGAACGGGACAACCTCGTCGCCCGGTCTAGCGACGCGCGGCCCGTCGCTGCGGATGTGCGGGGTTTTTTTTGCAAATGTGCTGGTCTAGCGACGCGTCCAAGCGACGGGCTGTACATGCTCTTACCAACTTTCTAAGGTACCTAAAGAAGAAATTAAAGCTCATTACTGTGCCAATGATTGACCCAAGGCTAACTACGGAACTAGCTAAACTCCCTATTATGACCGCAGGACCATAGTTATAACAGGCTGGTGGGATATGACCACCTGTTGCTTGAGCTGTTGCTTTGTACCTAATATCCCCTCCATAAGAAACCGCTTGACCTGCTACCTCAAGCAGGTGCCTCAGAAATTGTGGACAACTAATATCTGAATCTTTCCAAGTTGCTAGTTCATCAGATAAGGAAGACCACTTAATCTATACCTGACACAAATGAAGTCCACGTGTAGTGATGAGCCTCTCTTCCTAATTCTTTCATGGACACTCCTTTGTGCTTATTCGTCATGAAGCACCACAACCACACATGTCCATCATACATGCCAATATATCTTGTTTCAACCGAGAAACATGGAATATGGGATGCAAAGATGGAGAGATGGGGAACTGTAGCTTGTAAGCAACTGAACCAACTTATTGAGCTAGTGCATGGTATGGGACAAAACATCTGGAGGCCAACTGGTAAGAAAAGTGTTGAAATACATATGGTTGAATCTTCAAAAACACCACAACTACCACGTTTGACTACCATGCAGATCTTTTTTTTTTTGCGACAGTGCCTGAGCACGTATATCATTAAGAGGAAGAAGAGGGTACAGAGTCACCACCTCGCGAACAGACCGTTCTTGAGGTTACATCACCAAAACGCAAGAGAAATAGTTACATAGCCAAACTTTGGCGACCTGGGCTAAGAAAAAAACGACAGATCAGCACATCCTGCACGGGGCCAGCAACATGCCTCATCAGCTTCAGATCTCTTCTCATCAGCTTGTTTCTTCATCCTCTGCTTCGATCTCAGTAAGTGTTTGCTTCACCATAGTTCAGCAGCCAACTGACCCTCAGTAAACCATTCAGCTCACTCAATACCGTGGCGTATAGAATAATGCACGCTAGTACTATACCAAGATTGGGAAATGTACTGACAACCACTTCACTTTGACTGGACAGGCAAGGACGACAAGACACCGAACAAATGTGCCCATCAGATTGAGGACGAAATGCAGACTTGCAGAGCTATGCCTCTACTGATAGTAGAGAAAAAAAAACCCATGCGCATGCGCGTGATATCTAGCTGCAGTGAAGAGCCCAAGAGAGCGTGAGGAAAAATTAAGGAGGCCGAATCGCTAACCCTGAGCTCAAGGAAAACGAGAGGACATGGCAGTATGAGTGTATGACACACACGCCGCGTGCTGCTAGGTCCTGCAAGGCATCCGATCCCATGGTGGACAAAAGGAAGCTATCTAACGGCTATGGTCATGGGGCATCGGAAACAACATATGATAGCGCACAATCATCTCGACCTGAGCTGAGTATATACAGACAGCACGTAATACAATCCTACGAAACCATTTCAGATTCGTTAAAAAAAATCGTTTGAAAAAGAAATCGTTTCAGAGGAAACAAGGGCTGACTCGCGTGTGCCGCCTTGGGTTGGTTTCCTCGCTGGCTAGGGTATCAGTTTCATTTGGGGAGAAATAAGTAAAAACAAAAAAGGAGTCTTGGGATTTTACCAGCGGCGGCGGCTCCGCGATAGTCCCAGCGGCGGCGGCGGCTCCGTTCGTCGAGCTCGATCTTCTCCTTGGCGGCGTCGCTCCCGCTCCTACTCAGCTGCCGGTGTCCCGAGCGGCGGCTTCTTCCCGAACGTCGCGGCTGTGGCTCCGAGTTCGGGAGGAGCTCGCTAGCAGCTATCCGCCGAGCGCTCCGATTCCCCAGATCGATCGATCAGCAGGCCTGCCGCCTGCGACGCGAGGATGCGAGATCGGAGATCCTCTGGCGGCGGGGCGAGGCCTGGTGGCTGGCGGCGGAGATGCTCTGGCGGCTGGCGGCGGGAGAGAGGAAATGACGTTGGAGAGCTAGGGCACCGTTTGCTTCTTTTGTTTTGGGTATATATACGAGTAACCAGTGCCGCGGTCGGGCACAGCGTGACGCAATGGTGACGTGGCATGGCCCAGTGGGATATATATGGTGCGAGGAGGCAGCGTTCCGGAGAGAATCTGTGATGAAAAATGACAAATGATGCACCGTGTCACTGAGCAGCACCAGATCATTTTTAGACTGAACGTCGTTTAAGATAGACGTACACAAGATGTATACAAAGTTTTCTAGTACATAAGGTGCATCACGAGATAAAAAAAAATTAGAACCTGGGAATGAGGCCCAGATCAGATCCTGTGTAGTCGCCAGTCACCACTCATCTCCGCAAGAAAACTTTCTTTACGATTTTAATTACATTGAAATAACCCGACTCAAGCATTGAACATTTCTCCACCGCCCATTCTGAAACAGAAATGATTCAAACTTTTATTTTTCAAGATTTGCTTCTGAGGTTATACATCTGGACATTATTTTATATATCTGCGCTATCAGACCACGGACAAGTTTTCTCCTTATTGGAAACTACCTCTTCCTATCGTCTAATGATGAAATTGTCATCAACGTACACATTTGTTCTGAAATTATATTACCTCACCACCCCAACTCAAGAAATTAGTCATATTATAACATATTTCTCATTAGCTACAACACATATAGTATGTATCTAAAAATTTATTAAACAGCAAAATAAGTCTTCCAGTTTGGAACTAAGCTATATCTCTTCAGAAAATATTATATATTACCATAAGCTAGTTTTCTTTACACAATTGATGGTAAGCAACATGTACCTATTGGTCTACGTAGAGTATGCTTTTGGAGAACTTGATACCTTTGGTTTCATTTACAAATTTGACCTCTTTCTTTTACCCATATTTTACAAAATGAGTAGTATAATGTGACGCAGCTTGGTGAGCATACATGATTGATTTCTGAACGCGTGCCAAACATATATAATGGATACAGAAACTCCGACACCAAGCTTATGTATATGTAGACCAACCACTACATACAAACGTAAAATAGGCAACGCGAAAAAAATAACTGGATTAAAGATCTTATCCTACCTATTCATTTCTAATTGTGCTCATGTTTTAGATGTCAAAGATCGTGTAAAGTGTGACAGACGTGGATAATGACTGTTATACATTAATAACAGTAGTTACTAGTTCCGTGCAGAGTTCGGTGTACCCCGTAGATGTACACGATTTTGCTCCGGTTTCCACCTTGTTTGCCCACAGATGGCAACGTCGAGACGGTGACGGCCTTCAGATGGCTCTAGTGCCACCAGGGATCGGGAGATAGCGTGGGGTTGCTGGGCAATTTGTTTTCTTTTGTTAAATCAAAACAAGCCAGGACATATGGCGCTAGGTGATCTGGGGCCGCAACCACGTGTCGGTTGAGTATCCGATCAAGGCACGGAGAGACTGATTTAACGGGGTTTGGGCTTATCCTATTTTTCATTTTCTCGGCCTTTCAACCACTCTATTATTTTTTCCAGAAGGTACCTTTTCTAGCAAGACTCACCACTACGATTCTAAATGGATAAATGAATTTTTGAATGTGTATTGATTCGGGCCTAAATAAAAAAATGTAAGGTCCGTTTAAATGGTGTAGAAATATCAGACGAGGCGCTAAATATCCTATGGCACCCTATGAATCCTAGGAAGTCACTGTTGACGACCAAAATTGGCACGACTGTGCAAACCGGTCTGACCGGTATGCACAAACCGGTCAGACTGGTTTAGGTAACATTGTCAAAATATGAATTGGACTTCTCCATTGCGTAGCTCTTGTCGAGACGATCAAGATGCATATGTGGAATGCCTAATTTGGACTCCGGATGAGAGAGTTATGACTTCGGCAAGATCTGCACTCGGGAAAAGAGGTCAGACCGGTTTCAAAACCGATCAGACCGGTTTCAAAACCGATCAGACCGGTTTTTGCGCTGTAATTCGAGTAGGTTTAGGATTCTGAGTTTTGTCCCATATTGTAACCGAATCATGAGGGGTAAGACTTCCCCGGCCCATAAATATAAATGCTAAAAGGCCGATTGAGATATCCCCAATCGAATCTATCAATTACACTTTTATCTTTTTACCTTTCGTTTCCTTTACCCAACTTTTCCAACCCCATGTGCTGTCCTTCTTCTGTCTCCATGGCATGAGGAGGTGCCCTAGCTGGCCTGCCGAGCCTAGGGCCAACCAAGGTGCGCCTGCCCTGACGGGGTCCCTCCCGGGCGGACGTTCGTTGGTCTCTCGCCGGGCACAGCCGACGAGACCGGTCTGACCGGCCATCATACCGGTCTGACCGACCTGCGTGGAGGAGCAGCAAGGAGCACCTCTGTGCAGCGCACGTTAAAGTGCGATTCGTGTGTTGGCCCGAATTGACGCCAACAGTCACTCACAGAACGATAACGAATAGTTGTTGGTGAGAGAATGGGGAAGTCACTCAGTATTAAACACACGAAGTTGGGATCTGACAAACCTATGAATAGCGACTGTCATTGATAGATCGTATCTAATCAACCAAACCCTAAGTTGGGTGATGGCTACTGAATAAATAGAGTTAGGGGTGAGAAACTACCCTTACACATGTCCCTAATCCCAAGACCATACACAAGGCAACGGCCCAAAAGATGGTGGCGCAGCATCTGTATGTCCACTTGTTTCGATGATTCTAGTTGAGTCAGGATAAAATTTAATGTGAGACTGGTACCATTACAAAAAAAATTCATACATTGGTACAAGGTCAAAAATGGAGTCTGTATGCGATATGGGTGTCAAATTTAGTCCAGCTTGCTCCTGAATTCCGAGGCAGACTTGAACTTGTTGTTGAATGGGCATCAACTTCACTTGGCCGCCCCTCGGTCCATGCCTTCTCTACATGATCTTCTTGGCCATCTCCTTTATTACTAAGTACAACAAATGAACTTGCTTTTGAATGGACCTCCACTTCATTTGGCCGCCCCTAGCTTGTCCACACCTTCTCTCCATGATCTTCCTGGTCCTCTCCTTTATTACTGAGTACAATAACATCATTGAGTAGCAAAGGATCCACAAAATTAACTATTTGTTGACTTAGGAACAAGCTCACCTGTTGATTCAATTGTTGTGCGCGACCTTTAGTAATTGGACCTTGTAAAACTACTGAAGGTGTAACATGTACATCTAATGGAGTGGTGTCCTCATCATCCCCCCACTTGAAGTGGAATCGTCCTCGACTCAATATCATCTTCTTCTCCCAAGTATGGCCGTGGCTACAGGTGCGATCACATCAGAAGCGACATCCGGTGACCACATACTCGGAAGGCAACACAAGTTTATATGCATTGTCATTTATTTTTTCAATAATTTTACAAGGACCATCAACTCTAGGCATCAATTTGGACTTTCTCAGCTCAGAAAACCTATCCTTTCTCAAACGTAACCAAAACAAATCTGCCGGTTCAAGATTAACTTCCTTTCTAGCTTTACTACCAGCAATCCTATACCTTTCATTCATTTTGACAATGTTTTCTTTAGTTGTGGCAGTAATTTCAAAATAAATTCAGCACGCCCTGAGCATTTTGATACACTACTTGAAAAGGACTTACCTTGCTTGTAGAATGCTCTGCGCTGTTATACACAAATTCAAAATACGGTCGACACTCTTCAAACATCTTGAAATTTTTCTTCAATATATCTCTCAACCTAGTAGGCAATTTTCTATTATCAACCATAGTTTGTCCATTAGTCTATGGGTGACATGTCGTAGAAAATGGAAAATTTGTTCCCAATTTATTCCAAAGAGTACGCCAAATGTGACTCCAAAATTTAGCATCACGATCTGAAACAATAGTAGAAGGTATACCATACAAATGAACCATCTCTTTGAAAAATAGGTCATCACTATTATGACAAAGAATAAAGTGTGCCATCTTAGACAATCTATCCACCATCACAAAAATACTATCTTGGCCCCTCTTTGCCCTAAGGAGCCCAAAAATAAAATCCACTGACATATCCGCCCATGGGAGAGAAGGTACAAGAAGAGGCATATACAAACCTCGTGGATACAACCAAGACTTCTTTTCTTGACATGTAGTGGAGCGAGCCATGAACAACTCTATGTCTTGCCTCAACTTTAGTAAAAAGAAGTGTGAAGCCAAAACTACCTCCATTTTTTTAGCATCAAAATGTCCGATCAACCTGCCATCATGAGCTTCCTACATCAACAAAAGATGAATGGATCCAACTGGAATGCATAGGCGGTTAGTTCTAAACAAATACCTATCATTCACCACAAACTTGTTGCATGTACGACCCTCCTTACAATTCATAAACACATATTTAAAATTCATATCAAATTCATACTATCCCTTAATCGCATCAAGCCCAAATATACGTCTATGAAGTCGAGACAGCATATAGCGCAAAGACAAAGCATCATCAATAGAAAAATCTTTCTTTTCCTAAGTTTGATGATGTAAGGAAAATACTCAATAAATTCAACCCACTTCACATGTCTTTATTGAACTTTGCTTGACTGAAAATGTTTAAGCGATTCATGATTTGAATGAATAATAAATTCCTTAGGACATAAATAATATTGCCACGTCCGTAAAGAATGAACAAGAGCATACAATTCTTTATCATACATAGACTAATTCAAAACAGCACCTATTAATTTCTAACTGAATAAGAAACATGTTTACCTATTTGCATCTAAACACCACCAATGCCAACTCCACTAGCATCACACTCAAGCTCAAAGTTTTACCAAAATCAGGAAGTTATAGCAAATGAGCAAGTGTAAGCCGCTCTTTCAATGTAGCAATGGCTTATTCTTTTGCTGGACCCCATTGCAATGAAACACCCTTGTTCGTCAAGTCATTTAGTGGGGCAACAATCGTGCTGAAATATTTCACAAAGCCCCTATAAACCCTGCAAGACCAATGAAACTTCTCGCTTGTGTAAGTGTTCGAGGAGTCGGTCAGCTTTTAATGGCTTCTCCATCCACTTCAATTCCCTGTGGAGTAACAACATAACAAAGAAAAGCAACTTGAGCGCTGCAAATGGTGCACTTATTAAGATTAGCAAACAAACGTGGTCCTCTCAAAGCACCAAAAACAGGACGCAAGTGATCAAAGTGTGCAGCATGTGACTTGGTATATATCAAGATGTCATCAAAATAAATAACAACAAAATTTTCAATGAACAGACATAAAACCTCATTCATTAATCGCAAGAAAGTACTGAGTTCATTAATCAAATCAATTG
The DNA here is from genome assembly GCA_033239725.1 of Echinochloa phyllopogon. Classification (NCBI taxonomy): domain Eukaryota; kingdom Viridiplantae; phylum Streptophyta; class Magnoliopsida; order Poales; family Poaceae; genus Echinochloa; species Echinochloa phyllopogon. Next base: position 30,175,242 of record BTCW01000008.1, on the reverse strand, counting down.
GCTTTACTAACCACTCATATGAACTGAATTTTGTTTCAAAAGTTGTTTTCCATTCATTGCCATGATTGTTTCTTATTTGGTGGTAACCACTGCGCAAATCAATTTTTGTGAAAATTAGAGAACCACTTAACTCATCAAGCATGTTTTCTAACCTAGGAATAGGATGTCGATACCTTATAGTAATATTATTAGTGGCTCTACAATATATTGTGGGATACCTGTAATCAGAGTACTCACCGTGCCAAGTTTGTTAGCATAAGCCGACCTGCGCAAGCATTACTATGCTCTTCACCACAACTCAAACGAGGTCAAGTACCAGTCCCTAGCCGACTGAGAGAGTCCTGTCGAACAGGACACGTGGCAACCTCCCGACCGACCGAGGGGCGCCACCAACTAGCACGTGTGGCGGTCTCCCGACTGCGCAAAGGGAGCAGTCCGCCAGCACATGTAACATCCCCCCACCACTCGGGGACACAGTCCATCAGCACACACGGCACCCTCCCGACTGCTCGGGAGGGCACGACCCGTACCAAGACAAGATAGGCCTGTGACCACTCAATGGCCCAGTCAAGCCAACTACTCCATCCTTATTCAACCGGATTCCTGCTGTACCCGCAGTATGGCCCGGACAAGCCAAGGCAACGGTAAGCATAAGGCTTACCACATCTGGGCAGGCGCACAAGCCTAAAAGGACAACAGTAGCAGAGGCACCAGCCCATGCCTACTCCAGGGTTGACCCCCGACCACTCGGGCGAGCTCGGGGAGAGACCGGGCGGCACTCAGTCAAAGGTGAGACCGTGCTCCCCCAACAACTCCTCCACACGGCCAACCACTCCTTGAACAGTGGGGCACTGTGGAAGCTGTGCGTGTCCACACATCTATATGGACCACACTGTTCACCACAGTGCAGGCCTGGACGGCACCGTCTCGTCCTGTGCCAACCACTCTGTCAGCGCAGGGTATGGCAAGAAGCCTACGTCGACCTAACGAGGGCCAATACGAGGTCGGGAAATAGCAACGCCAGTAGCACAAGACCGGAGGGCCTACCAGACCCCTTCCGACCTCCTCTCTTCTTTTCCTGCTTGTAACCGACCCCCACACATATATAAGGGGAAGTGGCCCTCGAGAATGGCAGATCCGAACAGATCCCAACATCATGCACAACCCACTTCACACGCACACTCCCACACCTACTTGCTTACAGGCACCTCCATTGTAAGCCTGAGTCACCGCACAAGGAATACGATCATCCCTGACTAGACGTAGGGCCATTGCCCGAACCAGTATAATTCATGTGATTGCAGTGCCTACCATTGAGAGCCGTGAGGTAGCGAGGCGTAAGTAAACCACCAGTGTCTGGAACACCGACAACAATAACGCACATATATAGGCCAAGTACAATCTTTCTTCGGACCCAAGAGAACTAGAAAAACACAAGGACTAATGCTTTCTCGTACGTACCCATGGTACAAAAGATCTTGGACTTGTCACACAATATAGTATGAGGTGGCAGCTTTGTCAATCGAATCCTGTTAACACCATTATATATCACTACCACAAAAAAGATTTCTAGGAGCGGCACTTATTTTTTACAGGGGCAGAACAAAATCACCTACTAATACAGCTCGCGTACTGTAGCAAACACCTGCGCTTAGAAATCTATTTTCGAGATGGACCATCTGGCGACCCGCATCTAAGAATAGGGATCATTTCTAGCCGCGGACCACGGTCAATATATTCACCCGTTCTAGGAAATCATGTGCCTCACCTTTTATCCTCTCCCCTCCTCATCTCCTCACCTCATCCTCTCCCTCCCCTTCTATCTCTGCCTCTCCACTGGCGCGCCGCCGGCGAGCCTCACCTCCCTCCGCTCATCCTTCCTGGTGTGGCGCCCGGCGAGCCACGCATCCCTCCGCTCGTCCTCCCTGGTGCGGCGGCCGGCGAGCCTCCCTCCGCTCGTCCTCCCCGACGGCGGCGCGGCCGGGCCACGCGGGCGGGTAGGGAGTGTGGCCCACCAGCGGCGGCGTGGTTGGGGCCCGTGGCAAGCAGCGCTGCCCCCGATGATGGCGCGGTGGGGAGCGGCCGCGGCGGCGAGCGGTCCCCCCGGCGGCGGTGCGATGGGGAGCGGCCGTGGCAGCAAGCGGGCCCCCGGTGGCCACGCGGTGGGGAGCGGCCTCGGCGGCGAGCGGACCCCCAGCAGCGGTGCGGACGTACATCTCCAGCGGCGCAGACGTGCGGCTCTGGTGGCGCGGTGGGGAGGGGCCCTGGCGGCGCAGGCATGCAGCTCCAGCGGCGGCGCGGACGTGTGGCTCCAGCAGCGCGGTGGGGAGCGGCCCCGGAGGCGGAGTGGACTCGCGGCTCCGGTGGCGCGGTGGGGAGCGGCCCCGGCGGCGGCGCGGACTCGTGGCTCCGGTGGCGCGGTGGGGAGCAGCCCCGGCGGTGGCGCAGACTCGTGGCTCCGGTGGCGCGGTGGGGAGCGGCCCCGGCGGCGCGGACTCGAGCCTCCGGCGGCGCGGTGGGGAGTGGCCCCGGTGGCGGCGTGCGAGCCCAAGAGATTTTTTTTGTTTTTTTGAATCGATTTCTAGGCGCGATTTCAACGCCCGCGCCCGCAAATGCGCTATTTCTAGTCGAGAAAAGCGGGCACGGGTGGACAGCCCGCTCCTACAAATCTGTTTCCAATCGCGGCTACAAACGTTTTTTGTAGTACTGTATATATGCAGTAATTAGTGAGCCCAAAAAAAGAAGATAATGAAACATTTATATGGATCATGAAAAATTTATACGGCTTTACCAACTGTGCCAATTATTGACCTAAGGCTAATTGCGGAATTAGCTAAACTCCCTATTATGACTGCGAGGACACTAGTTATAACAGGCTGGTGGGATGACCACCTGTAGCCTGAGCTGTTGCTGTGTACCTAACACTACCGGGATCCGGCAATTTGCCATGTAGGCACACGACAAAGGCACTATTGCACACGGCAAAGCCTTTGCCGTGTGCTGCACATGGCAAACGGCCCATGGCAAACACCCGTTACTCATAACACAAACTTGTGACTCACACTTAACAACGACCGTTACCAATAGAAGCAATCAGTAACCTAAAATTGTTGTTTTTGTGGGCCCACAGATAGATTTTGTAACGGGTATACATAAAAGACCGTTATGAAATCTCAACTTTTGTAATGGGCGTTACTGTAACAACTGTTATGGTTGTGCATTGACCGGTCTCCATCTGGACCCACTGGTCAGAGCTTGTAACGGGCATTGATCTACAATCGTTACAGTATTTCCATATACGTAACGGTTAGTCCTTGATGCTCGTTACAAAGAGGTATTACCAATAGCCCAAATGTCTCTTTTGGGACCCACTATTCATACATTGTAACGGTTCTTAACTAAAGCCCTTTATGTTTATTCAGTATAGGTAACGGTTAATCCTGAATGCCAGATACAAGAAGGCGGTACCTATATCCCAAGTGCCTTTTTTTGGGTCCACTGGTCAGGTTTTGTAACGGTTCTTACTTTGTTTAGGTAAAGGTCTTTGTTAGTGCCCTTTACTATTACTTTGTATAGATAATGGTTCTTACTTAATGCCCGTTACCTTTGTGTTCTATATGTTGTAATGATCTTTACTTAATACGTTACCTTTAGTTGTTCCACCCCCATAGGATCTGGCCAGATTTCTGGCTGCATCCTGGAACCAGCCAGGATTTGGCACCCACCAGTTTATTCACATCACATACAAATTGAGATACACATGACATATATACACAAGTACACATCACGTAGGTCCTCATCATACACATGCAACAAGTTTCGAGTTTCAAACACATGCAGCAAAGACTGAATCTATAAGTTTCAAGATGGATCAAGTTAACATGCAACAAGTTTCACATGACGCCTGCTGCACCACCATAGAAGTCGCCCTCTGGGTCGATGATGTCCTTAAGAATGAATTCGCACAGCATCCCCTGGACCATTCTTAGTGTTGTTTGATCTAATTGTGCGCTGGGAAGTTTATAATCCTGCATAAGACAATTTCTATGGTAATACAAGTAAAAATCAGTTTCTAAAATCAAAAGGAGAATATGAGCAAAGACAAGGCTGATGTCAGAGATTGGTTCCAACATGTGCAGCATAGAATCCACACAAGTAGCTCCCCGATGGTTGTTGAGGGCACTAAATGAATGTACCAAAATGACACAAGTCAAGGCAGTACCAAATACCAAATATGCTTGAAGTGAACAAGAAAAAACAACCTCGCTCTTACCGGAAATTTTTTCTTGTGCATGAGTTTAGGTTTGCTTGTTGAATTTTTTTCAATTTTTGTGCCATTTGTTCTAAAAAGTCCCTGCTTGATCAGCAATATCGATTAGAAACATTACGAGATTAGATTTTTCTGAACAAAACCTACAATATGCTTACCAATTGACAACTTGGACGACATCCTTTGAACTTTTGCCTTGGTCAAACTTGAGCAGAATCTAAATATCAAACAACATTCCACTTCATAGAAATGATCACCAGTACCCAGTGGCCACCGGTCTTGTAGGCACCCACCACATAGTTGTGCTTCATAGCCTTTCTAATTGCTTCAGTTACAGTTTTGGTGTGGAATTGAATCATTTTGGATGAGAATATTTGTGGGTCCAAAACCCAACATTGTAGTCCATCTCCTCCTACTGTGCGTTAGCTTGAAATTTGTTAGCATGAAATTTGTGGTAAAAAATAATGTCCAGACTTCCCATGTTGAAAAGGTCATACAAGTCATTGAATTCAACTGTGAAGCTTATCACTTTTGAAGTAGGATGCAGGCAACTTTGCAGGAATGCCTTTAGCACCATTGGCACTTTGATTCATGAAGTAAGCATGTAAGGCTTCATAACTTGGCCCAGTAGATTGTAAAGCCTGTTCTTACAACATAGGTTCACTAGGCTTGTATTTTGGATTAGCCGTGGTTCAAACAGCGGCAACGTCCGATTTTTTCTCATGAGCTGCTCCTCTTGTGGCTGCTGTTGTGGCGGATGCTGCTGCTATTGCTGCTGTGTGTGCTGCTGCTGTTGTTGCTGCTATTGCTGCTGTTGCTCTGTTTGTTCCTATTCTGTCTATTGCTGTGTTTGCTGCAGCTCTGTCTGTTGCTGTGCCTGCTCCTGCTGAGGTGGAGGTTGCTACTGTTGCTGAGGCAGAGGTTGGCTGATCAGCTGCTGTTGAGACTGATGTTGTACCAATTGTTTTTCATTCTTCTGGTTGTTCTCTGCCTAATGGCCTTCCTGCAGTAGCAGTTTATTTTTAGGATGATAAGCCCAGTAGCTCTATCTAAAACTGTACCCCTAGTACAAAAAACCGGACCGGACCGCCGGTTTCAACCGGAAAACCGGGAACCGGCGACTCCACCGGTTTGGTCGGGCTAAAAGATCGGTTTTGATAAAAAAAATCGGCATCTAAGGGCATATTCCTCGTCTGTTGGGCTGCATCTTCGGTTTATTGGGCTGAAAGTCGGCCCAAAGTAACAGGTGGGAAGGGCCCATTTAAATTTTATGAAAAACAAAGGAAAATGGAGGAGGAGGTGGGTTCGAAACTGGGTCTCCCACCCTACCGTGCCCTCCACTGACCATCTCAGCAACGTTTCACATGTGAAATAATAGAGTTATACACGGTATATCATATAATCGAACCGCGGTCCAACCGGCCGACTCACTGGTTGGACCATTGAACCATCGAACCGACGGCCTCACCGGTTCAATGACCGGTCCGGCTTTTTGCACATGGACTGTACCAGCTAATGTGGCTGTAGAGGTGGGAGCTCTCGATTTGGGTGGTATAAGGATCCTAAGCCTTGGGCGCCACTGTATCCGTTGCATGAGAGAATCACATAGGGTTGTGATCTCATCCCCTAATGGGATCGGTAGACGAATGTGACATTGGCCCACACGTAAGTAGGTTGCACTACAGCATACCCATACTCTATCGATACTGTATGGCAAATATCTTGATGTGGATAGACAGTTGCCAATGCGAACTCCATTTCATACTCACTACCATCCATAAGACTATACTTGGTTGGCTTTGTCAGTAGATCTATTGTGTCTGGCTCAGGAGATGGACCCTCGTTGTAATCCTCACTGACAAGCGCTTCTTCCTCACAGCTACTACTCTTGTGTCCTGCTTGGGGTATACACAACATCTGGTATGTGCATGGCTGCAACTCTTAGTAGCTCCACAACTCTAGTGATTGCTTCACCAACTATTTCTTCCTTGTCCGCATCAGACCTCTTCCTCTTCTTCTTCCTCTCCATTCCAGCATACTATTTGCCAAACCCCTTGCCCCAGCCAAGTGAACTAGACACGCCTCGGACCCGACCTCGATGCTCTAGATTCTCAAGTGCCTTGGTTAGAATATCATACTCCCTAACCCTAGTGAAAGAACCATCGCTAGATTGAGCTACAATTCTTTTCACCTTATCTGCTACATCTGCCACCAGAGGGGAACTGAATGTTATGTCCCCCCCACTTCCACTAGTGGGCTTCCCATTCGTCCTTGCCCCGCAGGTATGGCCTGGTACAGCCAGGAAATTGGTCCCAAGGGTTCTCTTTTCCTTCTGCAGCTAGCTTTTCATCCTCGTGCGGCTTATTATGCTTTGCTCTCTTTTCTTTCATATCCTGGCTCACCTTTTCAAAAACTGGAGATTCGGATGTCTCCACAAACTGCTGTCAGTCTACTTCTGGCTTCCAAAAGGGATGTTTCTCAAAGGGAAGCTCGTCTTGGTTCACAAAATCTGCTCTTAAGTGGGACTTGAATCGCTGGTGCAAACTGCCAATCTCTTTCAAAGCTGACTTATAATTGCCTTGTCGGGGTCAGCTATGTCCAGATTGGCTAGATACTCTAGCTTTTCCTGTAAAACAGGGAACAGGTGTTTCTTCTGCTCCAGTGTGAGATCCACAAGCTTTACGTTGATTGACACACTTTCCCGAGCGAAAACTAGGTACGTGAGCCAAAGGAGTTTCATGGTGATCAAACTCCTCTCACATACCATAAAACTCTTCGTTCTCTCTCGTATGCGATATCAACATATTTAATGCTGTAAAACTCCCTATGAAACCCCCACTGAGACTGGCCTAATATCCCTTCCTCCATAAGAAGCCACCTCAGAAATTGTGGACAACTATTATCAGAATCTTTCCAAGTTGCCAGTTCATCAGATAAGGAAGATCATTTGATCTATACCTGAGACATAGACTGAAGTTCACGTGTAGTGATGCACCTCTTCCGAATTATTTCATGAACACTCCATTCCGCTTATTCGTCATGAAGCACACACAACCACACATGTCTTCCATCCATGCCAATATATCTTGTTTCAACCGAGAAACCCGGAAAATGGGATGCAAAGATGCAGAGCTGGGAACTGTAACTTGTAAGCAATAGAACCAACTTGAGCTAGTGCATGATATGGGCCAAAACATTTAGAGGCCAAGTGGCGAGAATAGTGCTGAAACACATGTGGTTGAATCTTCAGAAACACCACATCTCCTACGTTAGACTGCCATGCAGATCTCTTCTCATCAGCTTGTTTCATCATTCTTTGCTTTGATCTCAATAAGTGTTTGCTTCACCAGTTCATAAGCCAACTGACACTCAGTCAACCATTCAGCTCACTAATTTTTTTTAGATTAAGAATTATCCGGCCTCCGCCACTCTAAAAGAGCGCTTGTTGCCACAAATAAGAGTTACATGCAGTAACTAAGCCTGCTCATATCGTCTGACCAGACACTCCAGTACATCCAAAGCAAAACCAATATGAAATGGTAAGCTTGAATTCTTCTCCTAGTTTTCCATCCAAAGTTCTTGAAGATCTCCATTAATGTGGCCTCCATCTTGCGGCAATTAGTCTTTAAGATTGTCCCCTCTTCTTCTTTAGAGAGGATTGCCCAACTCATTGTCCAAAAAGTCCCCCTGAAGATCACCTGTAAAAAGAGTTAAGAATCGTATTGTTGAACACCACCTCATTTTGACTCAACCAAATAGCCCAACAAAGAGCAGCCACTCCTATAAGAATATGTTTTCTGCTCTTTGTATTCCAGCTATTCAGCCATTCTCCAAACAGATCATTAAAATCTGGTGGTGATCTGATTCCAAAAGAAATAGACACTATGTTCCAGATGTTTCTTGCTAAACGGCATTCAAAAAAGAGGTGTTGTATATTTTCATCATGAAAACAGAAGCAACACTATGTGTTTCCCTTCCATTTTCTTTTTACTAGATTGCCCTTTGTCAAAACAGTCCCCCCTTCTTTAAATACCACAAGAAGATATTAATTTTTTCTGGTGCCTTTATCTTCCAGAACTAGTTCTCTGTACAACGATTGAACCGATGACTCCACCTGCTTGCTAGATTTCCACACAAAGATATCATTTTGGTTATTCAACTTGACAGCCATCACACTCTCCACTAGCCATATCTTTAATATATCGCCTATTAGTGCCCTTCTAAAAGACACATTCAAAGGTACTGTGCTTAGCACACTTGTTACTGCCACATTTTTCCTTCCTGTAATATTATACAGAGACGAGTACTTATTCATCAATGATTCTCCTCCTACCCATTCATCTTCCCAAAACCTAGCTTGAAGTCCATTATTAATTTTGAAATACCGTCTTGATATGAATTCTTCCTTCACCTCCATCAAACCCGCCCAAAATTGGGAATCCCCGGGCTTTCTTGTTACTTGTGTTAAAGACTTAATGCTCAAATATTTCTTCCTCAAAAGGTCTTGCCACAGACCATCTTCATTTAACAATTTGTACTACATTCATTTGCTTAATAAACTTCTATTTTGAGCCTCAAGGTTAAGAATACCCAGCCCTCCTAAACTTTTAGGCTGACACAGAATGCTCAACCTTAATAGTCTATATTTCTTTTTATGATCATCATATTGCCAAAAAAATCTAGACCTATAATAGTCTAATCTCTTTAAAACACCTTTAGGTATTTTAAAGAAAGACATCACAAACATAGGAAGACTTGATAGCACTAAATTTATTAAGACTAAGAGGGTGCTTGGATCCAACGGACTAAAATTAGTCTGACTAAAATTAGTCTCTTTGAGAGGCTAAAGTTCCAAGCACCCCTGACTAAAGAGGAACTAAAACTAGTCTTGAGACTAAAATTCTTTAGTCAGGAAACCCCTACTAAAATGTGGATTAGTCCTCTCTCTCCTCATTTAACTCCCCTCATTTAACACAGACCATCCCCTCCTATTCGCTGGCGCGTGTGGTAATGCGACCTGGGCCATAGAGGATTAGAGGAGAGGGAGGATAATAAATGCTCATTTAGTCTCTTTAGTATTTGGATCCAAGCATGGGTGAGGCTAGCAAGTTTAGTCCCACTACTTTTAGTCATGGGACTAAAACGAATCCAAGCACCCTCTAACCTTTTCCCCACGGACATAAGCTTGCCCTTCCAACTACTCAGTTTTTTCTGAAATCCTTATTTCCATTTTTGTGTGTGTCATTAGGAATGCCCAAATATTTAAAAGGAAAGTACCCTTCCTTGTAGCCAAAAGTCTGCACATAGTCCCTCACATTATCTTTAGCTTTCCCAGAGCTCAACAAATCACTCTTGTGAAAGTTTATTTTTTAAACCCGAGGGCTTTTCAAAAGTGCTTAGTACTAGCTTCAGATTCTTGGCTTGCTCCAAGTCATTTTCCATGAAAATAATAGTGTTATCTGCATAGCAAAACACCTCAATCGTACCAACCATCAGCATTGTTGTCGAAGTCAGACTCGTACCCTGCAAACTCACGAAATGTTCCCAAGGATTGGAACAGTTCCAGGTCACCATCCATAGATGTGCAAGCTTTAAAGTGGACTAATCTAGTAAAAAAATAGTCAAGGGAATGGCTAGGTTTCGTATGCAACAGAAGAAGTTTTAAACAGATAGCTTTCAACACCTTCTCCAACGTCTACTCTATGGGAGAGCTCCCGCCCCTCCCATCTCATCGGTCATGCCGGATCCTTAGTTCAAAAATGGGAGGTAGAAGAACAGTCACCAAAAATTACTAATCAGAGTGAGCACAGTTCATAGGGGTTGTCCATGACCCAAGACGCGGCTATACGTATAGTTTTAACTCTGCAGAGTGTGTACACTAGTAACCATGCGATGCGCACCTAGTCCGGTGATGATAACACAACACCGAACGAAGGTCTAGTAATTACAGCACCATCCTGCTTTTCTGGGCTTGGGCGCATCCTCCGCTAGAGGCCGCCCCGGAACGCAACAGAAGAAGTTTTAAACAGATAGCTTTCAACACCTTCTCCAACGTCTACTCTATGGGAGAGCTCCCGCCCCTCCCATCTCATCGGTCATGCCGAATCCTTAGTTCAAAAATGGGAGGTAGAAGAACAGTCACCAAAAATTACTAATCAGAATGAGCACAGTTCATAGGGGTTGTCCATGACCCAAGACGCGGCTATACGTATAGTTTTAACTCTGCAGAGCGTGTACACCAGTAACCATGCGATGCGCACCTAGTCCGGTGATGATAACACAACACCGAACGAAGGTCTAGTAATTACAACACCATCCTGCTTTTCTGGGCTTGGGCGCATCCTCCGCTAGAGGCCCGCCCCGGAACTGTGAAGCACTCCCCCGGGGCCGGTCGGGGCCAAAGCAAATCAGGGAGCAAAGGTCAACACCAGTCCCCCCTTCACTGAAACAGTATCCTGTAGGCTTGGTACCGCACTTGCTAGGCTCGGAACGGGCCCACCCTCATAATGGACACACGGTGTGCACGTTTACATAGTCCCATGAAGCAGCTAGTCCGACCTGGTCCACAAGCTATCGAAGTGAACTCTTCTCTTGAAATGCGTGTCCCACGCAGTGGACCGCCAGTTGCACCCATTACAGGTATTACCGCCAACTCCTCAATCAACACAACAAATCACCTTGTGCCTGCAATAGGCACTCCGTAGGGAATACCCAAGAGTATTCACCAAACCCCCGATCCAAAGTATCAGGTTAAGGTACGCTCGCTTCAACAAAATGGTTTTCCAAAACCTTCATCTCCTCGGTATTCACACTCACACCAAAACCAATTTAAAACATTCATTTTTCTCACATGCATGCAAGCGAAGCATTCTCATCGATATATACACATATATATAGTAGGTAAGCAATGAAAAAGGTATGCAAACACGCTATGCAAGGTTTAACATCTCAGGCAAGCATACGAGTAAATAAAGCATAGCATTTCTATTTGCATGCCTAATAGGAGTTCAAAGAATGGATGGGCGTGAACCTGGTGTCTCGTCCTCGCTATAGTACTCCTCAAACTCCGGCTCTTCAGTTCCAACAGTCTCCGGTCCTCCTAATTATTGATTTAAATTAATTATCGAGTCCACTAGCAAATAAACTACAAACAAGAGCCAAATAAGTGCCAAACAACATCAAACTCTACTCTAACATGTAAATTATGATTTTTGAAAAATAATGAGACTCTGCTCTACTCTACGGTTAATCTATTATTATTTTACTTTAAATCATTTTCTAAAATTATTTAATTAATTCCAAAAGCCAAAATAACCACACAGTGACACGTGCCAGCTTCTGGTTGCGCCACGTCAGCACTGCTGACATCAACATGATGTGATGCTGATGTCATCAGTGGGTCCCGCTCTGCTGACGTCAACGGTCCAAGGTAGCCGGGTCCGCGGGCCCACAAGTCAGCCTCTAAGCATCTATGACAGGTGGGGCCCTCTGTTCAGCACGAAAGAAACAGAAAAATGGCAGGGGCGAGCTGGGCTGGCCTTGAGCCGAATTGGCTGGACCAGCCCAACACAGCATTGGGCCACGGCCCAAGAGCGATGGGCTTCTGGCCCGGTGTTGGCAGTCGTTACGGCACGTTTCTGACCACCAATTCTCGTGATTAAAAGAGGTTATATATGACATTTGATGCACTTAGGTTTATTTCTAATAAAGTTCTAGTGTATCCCTTGTGCAGGAACAATATCAACACAAACGTGCTACAGGGGTTGAAATTGACCGATTCGGCCGAATGACTCAATTTGGCTAGATTACCCCCCTTAGTCGTACATGAAGCAAGGTACAACAAGGAAGTCACATACACGAGATCCACGTTAGCGATGAACAACCGTTGATGGTGCATGGCACGTGGACCATCGCCACATGATCTCTAGGTCAAAAACAGCAGAAGTCCACAAGGAGAAAGTCACCCAGGACAGCCCAGGATCAGAGGCGGTGTAGGGGGGTGCCACTGGGCTAAAAGCCCAGTTCGGCCGAACTAGATCGGTTCGGCCGAACTGCCCCCACTCAATTTGGCTAGATTACCCCCCTTAGTCATACATGAAGCAAGGTACAACCAGAAAGTCACATACACGAGATCCACGTTAGCGATGAACAACCGTTGATGGTGCATGGCACGTGGACCATCGCCACATGATCTCTAGGCCAAAAGCACCAGAAGTCCACAAGGAGAAAGTCACCCAGGACCCCAAGATCAGAGGCGGTGTAGGGGGGCGCCACTGGGCTAAAAGCCCAGTTCGGCTGAACTAGGTCAGTTCAGCCGAACTGCCCCCATGCACAACCGCCTCCAGGAGATGATCATGACTGTGGGATGAAGGCGGTGGAGAATGGACGGTTCGGCCGAACTGGCCGTCGGTACCCCCTCGGTCCCTTGGCCTCCCAAACCGACTTCTCCAACTATAAATGCAGTTGTCCAAGTCCTGGTTCAACACACACTCAAGCCAAGGAGCTCCACTCTCTCATTTGTTCTAGTAGAGTTAGGATAGTTAGTCTGGGAGTTAGAGTCGAGTCGACCTGTGCCTCAGAGGTTCCAGAGTCGTCTTCTAAATCTCTGGTATAAGCTCTTGTATCTTTTCATTTCCTTTTGTAGACTTTGAGTTATCAATATAGAATATCTTTATCATGTTGTCTGTGTCATTTATATCTTGCTTCTATTTATTCTAGTTGCATCTATATCATGTTTAGACTATAGTTGGTTGTAGTTATGGTTCTTCTAGATCTTGTTTAAGTCCTTGTCTAAGCTGGTTCTATACGGCCTTGGTTTGCCTCCGATTCAGTGGAGGTGATAGCCGTTAGGTGGTGAGAGCCCTATACGACCTACTTAGCCCATCATGTTCGTCTCGCCAGTAGGACTCTTGCAAGGTTGCTGCCGGTTCCCCTTCTCATCCCTTTCTGTGAACCGTAGGCGCCTTTTCCCGATGCTAAGACAGTAGAGTTAACCTTCACCCTTGAGTGTTGGTTGCTCAGCCACTGTATCTCTTAACCCGAGAGACCTAGATAGATAAAGTACATAGGAATCCTCTTTCTCGTCTCGTTATTCTCCCAGCTAGCTAGTCCTTCTTTTCCTTACCTAAGTTATCCTTGAGCCATGTGTCATGATATATCCACTCTTATCCAATACCGTTATCCCCCATCTTGATAGTAGTGTACTCTTCTCTGATAGTATCGAGTAACTATTTACTAGTACTCTTGCCATAAGATTCCCTGTGAAAATATAAATTACGTTACCTTGGATTAGTCCCTGGTGAAGTGCTACAGTGGTAATTCTGTGTGCTTGCAGAAAGTTCATTTATTTTACTAAGCCATAAGAGAAACCACTAAAACATTCCTTTCTCCAATACCAGGACTCACAATCCTGATAGTGGACCGTAACAAGTGTCAACACCCAGTGAGGTTTTGGGCGTGGTAGACTTGGTCCACCACGCGCCAAGTCTACGGTCCACGTGAACAAGGCGCACGGGATCAGGTGCGGCTGATTCAAGATCTTATGCGGCGGCCGTGTGGCGGGTTGGTGTGGCCGCGACTGTGGCTGTCACATGTGCGCTCTTGGTGCTACGTCACGCATACGCGGCGTGGCGACCACGCTCTGGCGTGTGGTGTCACGGTGGCAGCTTGTGCCGGCGAGGCCATGGCTGGCTCGAGCTGGGCCCGCGAAGTGAGAAAAAGGGTCAGCTTGGTTAGGGCGAAAAGAGATCGGCGAGGCTCGACCATAGGCGGCACTCACTCACAAAGGCAAAAGGACCGGCTTAGGTTCAAACAAGGAGGGAAAGGCGAGGCTTTGGCCAGCGAGGTGGCGTTCCGGCGAGCTGGGCCGCGGGCGTCGCTTCACACAGCTCAGACGACGGCGAAGCAGGACTAACATGTGGGCACACGACAGTCCTTTGCCACGGTGGGGTCTTGGCCTATGCTCGGCTCATGCGCGTGCGCAACAAGCCCCAAGCTTGCGCGCGGCAGGACTATGACGGCTTGAGACGGCGAGCAGCAACGGCGGTTTGCGGGCTTGGAAGTGGCGGGGTTCATGCACAAAAACGCACGACAAGAAGGCCTGCACCACAGAAGGCTACAGACGGCTACGCATTCACGGCTCGACAGCCGTAGTTCACAGGGGGAAAGGGGCGGCAGCGGCGGCGACTCACCGTGGGTCAATGGTGGAATCGTCGCCGGCTCGGTGGTGGCTCGCGGATCGGCGATTGCAACTCTGAGGCGGCGGCGAGCTCGCGGTACTCTTTGGCGGCGGGGTTTCCTCTTGCACGGTGACGGCGACGGCGATGGCTTCGGGCAGCTCGTCCTCCTCCTTGCGCTTCCTCGGCTCATCTTTGCCTCCTTGCTCTCTGAGTGATAGCGGCGGTGGTTTGCCAGAGAGAAAACCCCAAAGGGGCGAGGCGGATTGGGGTTTGGGGGAGCAGCGGCGGCCAGGGGTATTTATGGTGTGGCGGCTAGGGCAAGCACTGCTGGTGCGGGCACGGACGATCGGAGATGGGCGTCCGTGCCACGGTCCATGCGGCAGCCGTCGCGCGGGCGAGCGGCGGGTTTTGGCGCGGAGCGCCCGCACCGTGTCACGTGCGTGTGTGAGAGAGAGGTGAGGGGAGGAAGATGAAAAGCCTGGTAGGCGGGATCGGCACCGTGTCAGCAAGAGGAAGGGAGGCAGTGGGGCTGCGTGGGTAAAGCTGGGCCGCGGTGCTGGGCCGGCGGAGGCGAGTTGGGCTGGCTCAGATGCTTGGGCCAGCTCGGCTAGTGGGGGTTGTGGGGCCGACGGGGATTAGATTAGTGGCGTTAGGCCCATGTTAATTAGTTAGGTTAGGTAAGATTAGCTTTTGAATTTAAATTTGAATAAAAATTCAAATTCAAATTCCAAACAGTTGAACTCCAATAAAACTAAGTAAAACCCCAAATCACACTAAGACAAAATTACACCTTATTTCCAATTTAATATTTAATTATTATAGGAAATCTGGGAAAGGAAATGAAGTCATTCTTATAGTTATTTTAATTAACAAACAATTCACGAAATTTTTTGAAAATCCACAAAATTGCACAATAACATCCCGTATAAAAATACGGGATGTTACATTAAAGCTTACATTTAGCATGTATATCGGTCTATACTGCAGGATCATCTTAACCTCTTTTAGTTTTGGTATCAATGTTATGATCCCAAAATTTAAACTAAAAATAGGAAGTTGTCCTTTATGAAAGCCTGCAAACGTGACCATTAGGTCATCTTTAATTAGACTCCAAAAGACCTGATAAAACTCGATTGCAGTGGGGTATAGAATAATTCATGCTAGTACTATACAAACAAGTTTCAGCAATGTACTGACAACCACTTCACTTGACTGGACAGGCAAGGACAAGGCACCTAACAAATGTGCCACCCGTGGTGACGAAATTGATCAGTCGCACGCTTCCCAGAACCTTATTAACCCTCTCCCGGTGTAGGATCTCTAGGGCTAGTGATTTCGGAGACCTAGTATTTGAGTACAGCCATCTCACTAGTATTTGAACTCTTTCAGGACGAACAACCTGGATATGACTACAGCCATCGCACTAGTATTTGAACTCTTTCAGGACCAACAACCACTACCGGAAACTTCAACATCCGCCCGCCCCCTCCGCCTCGGCCATTTTTGGACCCGGTGCTGATGGGGCTTCAGCACCGGGTCCAACGGCTAGGAGCGGGGGCGGCGCGCAGGTTAACCTGGATCTTCATTTCTGAGGTACAATCGTATTATTCATCCTTCACCAGATGCACTCGATTCAACTTTGTTTCAAGTGCAATAAACTTAGATTGAAAAAGGAAACAATATAACAATTTAATTGAAACATTGTCAAGAAGAATTACAGTTATGCTTCATTCGTATATTCCAGAAGCATGTACAAATATGCTGAGAACATCCGAGTGCTTCATGGACGAGTGGGTTCCATTCATACCTATTGCGAGAGACCTAGTATGATTTTGTGCTGCTGATTTGAGCTCCAATTTTTTATTTTAATTTGAGAAAAAAAAACTTAAGAGCACTTTTTCTAGACGCACAAGCAGTCATCATGCACTTTAAAAGGTCAATAATGTCAAAGGTAACATATTTAGTTGCAAGCATTAACTGACATGTGTCTTACATACAGCACTCAGATGCTGCTACTGATGATACAAACATGGCATGCATGCCATGTTTTTACCATCAGTTGCAGCAAACATGACCCATCCGAGTGCTGTATGTAAGACACAGTTAACGAATATCCCCCAAAGTAAATCAATTGCCAGAATCCTAGCATGAATGTAAGTTCTAGAAAAAAAACAGCTTCGACACAAATTGAGCACAGCGACAAGGCAATAAGTAGCGTCCAACTAGGTAATAATTTACATGAATGTCAATAAGTGCGCCATCATTTGCATCTCACAGATAATTTAAAGTAGCAAATTGATCATAAGAAGTTTATCCAAAATCATAATGACACCTAGCAATGACAGTAAGAGTTTAAGATCGACAATCCTGGAGGATCATGAGTTTACAATGTTTCAAGTTAGCCGCTTCGGTTCCATACAAGCCAAGATGCTGTCAAAGTGCTGTTCGTCAGCATCAAGCGTTTTCCGAACACTGTGTTCCAGCTCGGACAGTTACTCCTCATCGCCTTATTTCTCCTCCTCGATCACTTGTCCCTTCCGGCGAAGGTGCTCAACTTTCTGGCGAAGGTGCTCAAGTTTCTGGCGAAGGTGCTGAAGTTTCAGCTCCATCTCAGCCATGGCTGCATCATTTTCACAAAGTAATGAATCCTTTCTGGACAAGGAATTTATCACACCCAGCTTCTGTTCTTCAACTGCGATTTTCTCTTCAAGATGTTTAGTGTATTCAAATTTCACCTTAATCAATTCATCCAGCAAACATTCAAAATACTGAACATCAAATCCATGAGTCTTTAGTTCAGCAAGTATGCATTTTTTCTCTTCAAATGATCTCTCATTGTCTGTGATGCTTGAATTCCTTATACTTTCCACGAAGCATTTAAACAACACCATCAGACCAAAAGCCCTTGCTTCTCGTAGTCCAGGCAAATCCTGCTTGAGTGGAAGAAAATGTGGTTGCTGTGGAAAGATCTTAAACACATCCATTTGTTCAATAGTAGACCATAAATCTATAATGTCTTGATGAATGGAACTTGGCTACCAGTGTTGTGCCCGAGCGTATCAGCATCTCTATTTTCTTGACAGCCACAGCTGGGAGCAGTCAGCCCTTCATCATGCTTACTACCATGGATGTCAATATCTGCCAAGAAATTTAACTATTAGAAACCTGTTAATTTTATGTACACAAACAATAGCATCATATGGCCAAGTTACCACAGATAACCATAGGTAGCTCATACCATTATTAGGTGACTGAAAGCTCAGAGGTACCATTGCTACAGGTTCCTGAGATGTTACTTTATCTGCATCCAATGTGTCCTCGAATGTTCTGTGAAGCTGCTGATGCTTAGTGGATTTGTTACTCTGCAATTATATGCATGTGAAATAAGGTATCAGGGTCATAATCTGACAGATAATACTGAGTGTCATGAAAGAATACTCTTACTATTAAGGAAGATTCTCTGTGTGACCGAGGTACTTCTTTTACTCCTATCTTCTGCACCGTACTAGGTGACTCTAATGAGCTATGTAGACTATGTGGTTCTTCGCGTTTCTTTCTCTTACCAGCAACTGCATATGTTGAACTGCAATCATCAAATTTTGATATACCATCGCACGGATGAATTGTTATTAGAGGAACTACTTACTTTTCTTTGTTGAGTAAACCTTACGATGTAGTTTTCTGGTTCTCACCAACTGATTTTCTACCTACAAAACAAAATTGTACCACTGTAAATGTCTGGAAGCAAATGCTACATACAATTAAAGTCTGCATAATGCAGGGTACTCACTTTGTCAGAGGAATCAAAATTGTGAGCTGTTGAGTGTCCTGCAGAAGCACAAAGAAGCTTATTCATTAGCCCTGAATAACTACTTACTATTCAGTGTAAAAGAACATGAAGAACGTAAGACCCTCACCATAGAGTAGATTTTCCTTCAGAACATGCTCAATTCTTGGATCCACTTCACTATTTCTAGTGCCAGCGGTCGAAATAACATGAGCACTGCATGGCTTCTTGATTTGGACCATGTAAGTGTCAAGAGCAACAGAAGAAGAAGCTACATCCAGATCAGCTGGAAGACACTCAGAACCAAGTAACAGAAATCCTTCTGGCAAAGCTATCTGTTTTTCCAATGTACACTACCAAAATAGTTGATATCTGCACCGGGTGGGAAAGCCCTTTAGCACCGGATTTTCCACCCAGTGCAACTAAACCGAGGCTAAAGGGTAAGCACTTTAGCACCGGGTGGCATAACCGGTGCTAAAGGGTCCCTTTAGCACCGGTTGCAGCCACCAACCGGTGCCAAAGGGCCTGCCACCGCAGCGGGGCTGGCAGGGCCTTTAGCACCGGTTGTTGTCTACGCCCGGTGCTAAAGGCCCAGGGTTTTGTTTTTTTTTTTGCCTTTTGCAGTAACCATGCATGCACGTGTATATATGTGTATATATATATATTCTAATACGTGTATTCTAATGCGTATTCGGCAAACTCTATATTCATATTAGCTAGCTAGGCACTGTAATCAAATATATAGAAGACATATATATTATAAAATATATATCGGAATCGAGTTATATATTTAAACTGTATTTATAACTTAAGACGGTGCATGACTTGTTGAACTTTCCGGCACGTCCTCCACTGAGACGTGGAATTCTCCTCGGGGATTGACAACCTCGTCCCAGATCCATCCGACGAGCTGTTCTGAAATTGCGTCGATTCTTTCTTGCTCTAGGCTCTCTTCCTTCAGCTTCAACATCTATAATTTACAAATAATTGAAAGATATTTAATCCACCGAGTTGGAGACAATAATTGTGCATTTAATAATATTGGAAATGTGTTTATTATTACGTACCATAATATCATGTTGAGTAGTCTTTTTATGTGCCCAATTCCACATGAAATCGCAAACATAGTATGCACATAAATTATTTCCCTTCCCCTGTTTGGCACACTGTCGACCAAAAGAAATTAAGTAAAATTCATATAATATATTAGCTGAGGCCTACATGTACAAATTACTTGCTTACCGGAAAGCCAGTCTTCCATGTGAGTGTTTCATGTTCAATACCGGGGTGGTCTTGACGAAATTGAACCTACGCCCTGCAAACAAAAAAATTGAGTTAAGTCATTGCGGGTGTAAGGGCTGAATTAATTAGGGGAAATATACATCACCTTGTGATCGTGTCAATGATGTTCTGTAATTTATATGCTGTTGTGTTCAATGAATCAAAGACGTTGACTACACCCCGGTCAGGACACAGTATGATTAGGACCCAGTGGAATTTGTATACATGTATACATTAAAATTAGAAATGAAATATTTCATAGACACTATAAGTAGAAGCGTGTATATGTACTCACTCGCTGTTGAACGGTATTAGTATGGAGTCGCAATAATGTTGTTTGTCAATATACTTGTATAGGTTCATATATGTTTCCTCAGGATTTACAATTATCATTTCTTCACTTATCCTTCTCGGATCCACGAAACCAACGTCATAGATTCCTTCTCTCCGACATTTTTGAATCTCCATTCTGCATATGTTAAGCAATAAATAAAGGCCGCGTCAGCATAGATTGGAATTATTGTTTTCAAACTGTGAATCGTAAACAAGAACAAAGTACTTACAGTGTCCAACAGGTGATCAAATCCACGTCCATGGCGTCGCGGTGGTACAGCTCATATATATCCTGAAACCTCAGCCAGACATAATCCTCATCGCCATTGTAGAAATCCTGGTCCTTCACGGCTACTTTGATCATGCGCCTTTTCCTTCTTGATTCTTCCAAGTACCACTGATGGAATCGGCGCATCTTCGTCTGTAGCCTGCACTCCATTTCAGGAGGGACCAAAGGCTCGCCAAGCCTAAATGGCCACTTTAACGTTGTGCTTACAGGGACATCTTATATCCCCAGGACTTGCTCTCTGGATAGTCCTGTCTCGGCCATTACTCGTTGCACGTTCAGCTCGTCCATAGATGGCAATGGAACAAGGACCGCTGAGGTTGCTCACCGAGCTAAGGAACAGGTTTGGATGGGCCCGCCTCCTTATTTGCTACCTTCCGCTTCCGGCGAGATTTCAGTAATGAGCGGTCATAGTCTATTATTAGTACTTCCTTCTGTTGACCCTTGCTCAAATTACCGAGGAATGACTTGACGACACTGGAGTCAAGCTTCGGCTCCGGCTCCGGTTTTTTCCTCCACTCGGCCATTTGCCTCTTTGTGTCTGCTTTCACCCAGGCTTCGAGCTCTTCTGGAGTCTTCTCAGCAGCTTTTTTCTCTGGTGCGGGCTTATCTTTGGGTTTCCGCACCTTCTTCCCTGGTGGAGTGGGGGCGGAGGCTTTAGTGCGGCGCTGCCTCTTCGGCAGAGGGGACGGAGACCTCCGCGGCGGAGGAGGTAGGCTTGCATCAGGAGCTCCTGGAGAATCGTCATGATCCGGTGGATCTCTTGGAGACGGGGGAGGTGACGGAGGCTTGTTGGTAGCCGCAGGTGTACCGGGTATGACGACGTCTACCTTGCTCCATAGAATGATGCAGTGAGAACACTGACCGGGTTTTGTTTCTCCGTCACCTCCGGGGATGTCAAGTTCCAAGTCTTCCCACTTGGCAACCACCTGCTCCACCTCAACCGGTACGTAACCATGTGGAATGTCATTGCAATGCCATTTTTTCCCTTCTTCCACACGTTTGGTCATACCGTATGCGACCTAAAAATTTAGTAGTCAGAAAGAAAGTTAGTAAATGAATGGTATTTACGGTGAAATGTATTGAGTACGAACTAAAGTCGCATACGTACCACCACAGCTAAGTTCTTCTGCCTGACAACAAGCTCGCACGCGGTCCATTGAGTTATTTCATCCACGGGGTAACGGACCGGTTCGACGGCATGTGTGGAAGCGTGACTGCTTTGATGTTGCTTTGGTCCTCGGGAAAAACTAAGGAGCCGTCGATTGGGCTTAGGGTGCCTCCATGACCATAGTACCAATGCTTGGTCCTTGTGGGCCATTCATGTGTCACTGGAGTGATTCCTCTAGCATATAGGTCTTCTTCCATCTTCTCCCATTTAGGGATGCTTCCCTTGTAACCTCCCGAACCCATCTTATGGGAGTATTTCTTATTTGCGGCATTTCCAGCGTTTCTAGCGCTAGCCGTTGCACCCTCTTCGGAGGTTTTGTACTTCAGGAATGCTTCCCACTCGTCAGCAGTGATGTTCTTATACTTCTCAGGATCCGGGGCCTCTCCGGTTTTGAGAAATTGCGAGTACAACTTCTTCTTGAAATCCTGAAACAGAACTGCCATCTTCTTCATTGTCCAATCCCTCAGTTCCGCTTCATGAGTGCTAGGTCAGTCGAATATTGCCTTTAATTCCCTCCATAGCATCTCCTTCTCTGTATCGGGGAGCACGTACTCCTCAGAGGGGTCCGTGGACTTCCATTTTCTAATGCTAATGGGCACATTGTCCCGTATAATTACCCCGCACTGAGATACAAATTTCTTGGCCACTTTTGGGGGCTCAACTAGCTCCCCGTCATCCTCCACTCTAGTGATGTGAAACTTGACATCCTTCAGCTTCTTCGTGGTCAATCGTTTTGATTTCTTAGCTCGACTTATAGAAGCAGAGGCGGCCTACACAAATTACATATATACGATACATAGTTATGTTAGATATAGAGATGATATAGATAATTGACATATATAGTACAAATTTATATATGTTATATATACACACCTGACTAGACGAGGGCTCGTTACCGGCCCCTGCATCAGTGTTGCCCTGGACACGTTCGCCCTGGACATTGCCGGCCCCTTCAACAGTGCTGCCCTGGACACGTTCGCCCTGGACATTGCCGGCCCCTTCAACATTTTCGGCCCTCGCAACATTGTCTCCCTGGATATTGTCGTCCCTTCCAATGGCCCTCAACACTTCGTCCATGCTTATCGGTTGGGTTACAATATCAAAAAGTTGATTCGCTAAGAACGTGTCGTTGTCCTCTTGCATGGGTGGGACAGGCTCGTTGTTGTCCGCCATCTATAGAACTAAAAATAATTGATAAGCAATATATACAAAACATAGATATTTCAAATATTTGTAACATATTCGCTAAGGGGTTCGGTGCGCTTAGCGAACGGATTAGCTAAGGGGTTCGGTGCGCTTAGCGAACGGATTCGCTAAGGGGTTCGGTGCGCTTAGCGAACGGATTCGCTACGGGGTTCGGTGCGACGCGAAGGGGTTTGCGAAGGGTTCGGGTTCAATATACATTTCAATGTAAATATACAATGCATTTCCAATATACATTTCAAACATAAAACATTTCCAATATACATTTCAATGTAAATATCTCCAATACACATTTCAACATGCATATACATTTACATTTTCAACATATAAATATTTGCAATTTACATTTGCAACATTTTTCAATACATATGAAGCATGTATATTTCTAATAGAATTGCAATATAGAACATTTCCAATATATCATTTTTATTTCCAATACAATGCATTTCCAACAAATTAATTTCTAATATTTTCTAATATTTTCAATACATATGAAGCATATATTTTTCTAATATTTCCAGTACAATGCATTTCCAATGTATGTGGTTAGCGAACACGTTCGGCCAAGCGCATTTGTTTAGCGAACGCGTTCGGCCATGCAAGGGTACCTGCACACACACAAACAAACACGGCACGAAGGCCGGCTCACACGTACACAACCACGCACGGCACGAAGGCCGGCATCACAGGGGCCTCACCGCGACAGTGGACGACGGCGACGGCAGCGGCGGGGCGGCGGCGGCGACGGACCGGCGGCGATGACGAAAGGCGGCGCGGCCGGGGACAACGGCGAGGGCGCGGGCGGCGGCGCGGGGACGTCGGCGACGAAGAGCAGCGGCGCGGCCGGTCGGGGACGTCGGGCAGCGCGGGGACGACGGGCGACGGCGCGGGCGCCGGCGCGGGCGCCGGCGCTGGGACGTCGGCGGGGACGACGGCGACGAAGAGCGGCGGCGCAGCCGGCCATGGACGTCGGGCGGCGCGGGGACGACGGGCGCAGGCGCGGGGACGACGGGCGGCGGCGCGGGGACGACGGCGAGGGCGCGGGCGCCGGCACGGGGACGTCGTGCGGCGGCGTGGGGACGACGGCGCGGGCGGAGGGCGCCGGCGTGGGCGAGGGCGACTGCGGCGGCGCGGGGAGCACGGGCGGCGCGTGGAGGATGGGTGGCGGCGCGGGGAGGATGGACGAGGCCGAGGGCGATGACGGCGTGGGCGAGGGCGACGGGCGGCGGGCGCGGCGACGACGGCGGCGGGGGCGAGGCGGGGAGGAGGCGAGCCGGCGGATGGGGAAGACGAAGTGCTGGGGCGGGGGAGGGGGCGGAGGCGCCTATATATGTCCCTCGTCTTTAGCACCGGGTGCAGCCATGACCCGGTGCTAGAGGCCCTTTAGCACCGGGTCTATACAGCACCCGGTGCTAAAGTCCCACCCTTTAGCATCGGGTCTTGTACACCCAGTGCTAAAGGACCTTAAGTGGCCCTAAACGAAAAATGGGGGCCTTTAGCACCGGATTTTAGATCAACCCGGTGCTAAAGGCCCCCATTTTTCATTTGGCGCCAGTTTCCAAACCGGTCTTTAGCATCGGTGGCTACTATTTGGCATTGTTTTTTCATTTCTATTTATCATATTCTTTTCTACCTATTACATATGATAAATATAGTTTTTAATATATAGCTATTAGTACTTGTTTTAATTCAGTTATTAATGCTATACCTATTAAAAATATATATTAAATAAGAACATCTTAGAAATTAATATAAAATCAATATAAAATGCAAGAATTAGTAACAAATCCTACAAAATTAATAGAAAATCTTATAAATTAATAAAAAATAAATATAAAATGCTAGAATTAATGAAAAATCCTACAAAATTAATAGAATATCTTATAAATTAATAGAAAATCTTATAAATTAATAGAAAATCAATATAAAATGCTAGAATTAATAAAAACAACATAAATGCAAATATAGTCATTACAGCATAGGTGGAACATAGTGCAATGAAATTATATGGCATCATCGTTTACTCGGACACTAATAAACTTCCTCTTTACAAAAGTTCCTTGATTGTGATCACGTCGTAGATACGGTGTCTCCTCCGCCGCTAACAGGATGCTTGGGGTCATCAACCACTGAGAATGGAGGCAGGCCATCGAGCATATCATAATCTTCATCCGTCGTGTCCTCAACTCCTACGATTTTTCTCTTTCCAGGAAGGACTATATGACGCTTTGGCTCGTCTTGTGATGGGTCCAATTGCTTACCCCCACCTTTCTTATCCGCCCCTTTCTTCGGTCTGCTAGCCATGTCCTTCACATAAAAAACTTGTTTGACACCTTTGGCCAGGACGAACGGTTCGTCAAGAAAGCCAATCTTGTTTAGGTCCACTAACGTCATTCCATAGTCATCAACTTTAACACCTCCTCCAGTCAACTTCACCCATTAGCACTTGAACAGTGGGATCTTCAAAGGTCCGTACTCTAGTTCCCATATCTCCTCTGTGACTCCATAGTATGAGTTCGTATTGCCATTGGTGTCTGTCGCGACGATCCAGACACCACTGTTTTGGTTGGTGCTTTTCCTGTCCTGGGCTCTTGTGTAAAATGTATACCCATTGATGTAATATCCTTGGAATGTCAAGATCGTGTTCGATGGACCCCTAGCTACAAAAGCTAGCTGCTCATCAATGCCCTCGACACCCATAAGACGTTTTCGCAACCAAACGGCGAAATCCCTATTGTGCAAACGCTGAATGAAGGCCACAGACTTTGTTGAGTTTTCGTCCCAGAGAATCTGCATGTGCTCCTCGATGTACGGAGCAACTAATGATGATTGTTGCAAAACTGTGAGGTGCGCTTTACGAAATGTATCAACGTCCTTGATCACCATCGATCTTCTCCCTAGTGTGCCCTTACCACCAAGTCTACCCTCGTGATGTGATTCGGGCACACCAATCGGCATAAGATCGTCGACAAAGTCAACACAGAATTCAATGACCTCCTCTGTTTCGTATCCCTTAGCAATGCATCCTTCTGGACGAGAACGATTACGGACATACTTCTTTAGGACAGCGAAGAACCTCTCAAAAGGGAACATGTTGTGTAGAAATACTAGCCCCAGTATACGAATCTCTTTGACGAGGTGAACCAATAGATGTGTCATGATATTGAAGAAGGATGGTGGAAATATCATCTCAAAGCTGACAAGACATTGCACCACGTCATTCTGTAGCTGATCTAAATGGTCTGGATTGATCACCTTCTGAGAAATTGCATTGAGGAATGCACATAGCTTCACAATGGCTTTCTGCACGTTAACTGGTAGCACACCCCTGAGTATGACGGGAAGCAGCTGTGTTATCAACACATGGCAGTCGTGAGACTTCAGGTTTGTGAACTTCTTCTCTTAAATATTTATTATTCCCTTAATATTGGAGGAGTAGCCAGACGGAACCTTGATACTGTTCAAGCATTCAAACATGCTTGCCTTCTCCTCTTTGCTAAGAGTGAAGCTGGCAGGACGCAAGTACTGGCGTCCTTTGTCTCTCTTTTCTTGATGTAGATCAGTCCGTTGCTTCAATAATTTCAGCTCCTGACGTGCTTCCAGTGTGTCTTTTGGCTTCCCATAAGTACCCAGGAAACTTATCAAGTTCACGCACAGATTCTTCGTCAGATGCATCACATCAATCGCGTTACGGACCTCTAAAAACTGCCAATAAGGTAGCTCCCAAAAGATAGACTTCTTCTTCCACATCGCGGCACGACCATCCTCGCCCGTCAGAGCAGCTTGGCTTCCGTCTACCTTGCCAAACACCACGTGTAGGTCCTTCACCATATCAAATAGCTCTTCTCCACTCCTGTGTCTCGGCTTTGTACGGCGGTCAGCATTCCCGCCAAAATGTGCACATTTCTTTCGTAGCTCATGCTTCGCCGGAAGGAATCGACGGTGACCCATGTACACAACCTTACGACAATGTTTCAAATACATGCTTTCGGTTTCCTCTAAACAGTGAGTGCATGCTTTATATCCTTTGTTTGATTGTCCTGATAGGTTACTTAGTGCAGGCCAGTCGTTGATGCTTATGAAAAGCAGTGCTCGAAGGTCAAACTGCTCCTGCTTGTCCTCATCCCACATGCTAACACCTTCAACCTTCCACAACTGCAAAAGTTCGTCAACCTTGCCAGGTTGCTTTGGGCCTTCGATGAGCACTGACATCATAATGAACTTCCGCTTCATGCAGAGCCAGAGGGGGTAGGTTGTAGATACAAACAGTCACGGGCCAAGTGCTATGACTACGGCTCATTTCACCAAAAGGGTTCATGCCATCGGTACTTAAACCAAGCCTAACATTCCTCGCATCAGCATCAAACTCTGGGAATGCTCTGACGATGTTCCTCCACTGGGATCCATTGGCGGGGTGTCTCAACATG
The DNA here is from genome assembly GCA_033239725.1 of Echinochloa phyllopogon. Classification (NCBI taxonomy): domain Eukaryota; kingdom Viridiplantae; phylum Streptophyta; class Magnoliopsida; order Poales; family Poaceae; genus Echinochloa; species Echinochloa phyllopogon. Next base: position 30,148,306 of record BTCW01000008.1, on the reverse strand, counting down.
CCATCCTGCTTACGTTCTTCTCTGTGCCAGCGCATCAATTTGGCATGGTCCTTGTTCCTGAACAAACGCTTCAGACGGGGTATCAGAGGGAAATACAACATCACCTTCGCAGGGATTTTTTTCTTAGAACGCTCCCCCCCAACCTCACCAGGGTCATCCCGCCTGATCTTGTATCGTGCGTAGGTGCAAACCGGACAACGATCCAAGTGTTCGTACTGTCCGCGATAGAGGATACAGTCATTAGGACACGCATGTATCTTCTGCACCTCCAAACCGAGAGGGCAAACAACATGTTTTGCTTGATACGTCGTCGGTGGCAATTCGTTACCCTCTGGCAGAATCTTCTTCACGAGTTTCAGTAGCTCCTCGAAACCCTTATCAGTAACGCCATTTGCTGCCTTGCACTGTAGAAGTTCAAGTGTGCTACCCAACTTCTTAAGCCCCTCTTTGCAATCTGGGTACAGGTCAGTCTTGTGGTCCTGCAACATGCGTTGTATCTTTTTCAGTTCCTTATCATTGCTGCAGTCTTTCTCAGCATCACACAACATTTGCCCGAGTCCATCAGTAGGGTCATTTTCCTGAGCAACATCTTCCTCATCGGCATCACCCATCGCAGCATCTGCAAAGGAACCGTAGTATTGAGCCAATACTGGAATGTCATCATCGGCCCCGTCTTCTTCATCTTCATCCATTAGAATTCCTCTTTCACCGTGCTTCGTCCACACAGAATAATTCCTCATGAAATCGTGCCTCATCAAATGCACCTGAAGAACTTCTCTTTTTTGGTGCGATTGCATATTTTCACAATTGGTGCATGGGCAGAACATCCTTACCTCTGGCGTCCTGTTAGCCTCGGCGGTATCGAGAAACGCCCTGAGGCCATCATGGAACTCCTGAGCGTGGTTGTCCCCGTACATCCATTGTCTATTCATCTGCATTATTAACCAATAACAAATATATAATATATTATGAAGTTAATACAAATTTAATATATAAATAAATACAAATTTTAGTATATAGTCCATTATAGAAACACATTTCAAAAACTACATTACTATATTCATTAAATAATAAATATACCTTCCGTGTAATAATATATATTCCATGTAATTACTATATTCATTTTCTAAAAACAAATATACCTTTTATTAAATTAATAAATAAATATTCTAAATTTAATAAATAACTAATAAATAAAATACATAAGCCTTATAACTATTCACAAGACATACAAAACAAAATAGTAACTAGCTTGCCTTCTCTCTCCATTTAAAACACAACATGAACACTCTCTCTCCACCATGAACTCAAGCTCTCTCCTCTCTCTCCTCCATGAACACAAGCTCTCTCTAGCTAGCTGTACTTTGATTCACAAATCCCTCTATTTCTAAATCATAGAAGGATTACAAGCTAAAGAAAACATTAGAGAATGAAAAAGTGTACCTTGTAGTGCTCCTTAGATGAGTGAAATCTTCACAAATTTTGAAAAAAATTTGGGCAGCACCTCCCCTCCCACGGCCGAGCAGCATGAACACAACACCTAAGTGTTCAGCTGGCTCGGCCGGGGGAGGAAGAAGGTGCTATATACAAAAGACATTAGCACAGGGTCGTGGCAAGACCTGGTGCTAATGTCCACCAATTAGCACCGGTTGCAGCCAGCAACCGGTGCTAAATGTCCTCGGGCACATTAGCACCGGTTGCTGGCTGCAACCGGTGCTAAAGGGGGAGCATTAGCACTGGGTCTCGCCATGACCCGGTGCTAATGTGTCCGCCCTGACACCCTGCAGCGCCGCCCCCGCTCCTAGCCCTTGGACCCGGTGCTGAAGCCCCATCAGCACCGGGTCCAAAAATGGCCGAGGCGGAGGAGGCGGGCGGATGTTGAAGTTTCTGGTAGTGGTAAGACCATTTATCTTTTTAAGGACATTTTCATGTCCAGTTACCCTATAAGATGGTATCAGGTGAGAAAATCCAAGTATCTCACTTGAAGGTATATCAAATGAGGGTTTGTCCATAGCTGCTGCAAATAAGCTGGAAAAGCCCTTGATCCTGACCAGTGGGATAGCTGTGGCCCCACCATTATCTGACATGTCTGAAAGGATTTCCACAACTTCATACTCATATAGGGCATGTGTTTCTCTGCATCTGAGCTCCATTGCAAGGTCCATCCCTTGTAAAGAGCCCATACCTCACCCTTTTTTGGATATATTTCATAAACCAGGATTCTCTTTTTACGTGATTCTTTCTTTTCCTTTTCAGAATTTTGTTCATTTGGATATTTATCCACATAGACCTCCTTGCATTCAACAATATGAGAATACATGTCCTTATACTCTGCTATATCCCCTTTTTCTCCCATGCGAAATTTTCCACAAGCAACTGGCAGTTCTTTAGCATTCCAGTTCATCTCTTCGTTATTCATGGGATAGTACTTCAGCATCCTTAAATAATTTTTACCGCCAACCCGCTTTATTTGAACATATGATCTTGGCTTATGATCACGACTGTCATATAGGGCCCAAATCTGACCAACAACACCTTGTTCATATAGGATGCTATTGACATCTCTGGACTTGATGCCAGGATCAGAATAGAAAGAGTTCCTTTCAACAACAGTATTAGTAGCTTCTTCACTGACGTTTTCCTCATCACACAATTCCAACATGTTGGCGTGGAGTTTACTAGAAGTCTCACACTGTTGCCCTGGGGACATGTTTGCAGGAAACTGGGAGCTATTGGGTGCACTCGATGAAGTCATCATGGGCTGTTCCTTTAGATATCACAAAAGATGGCACGATGTAGCAGCTTTGTTAGTTGGGTATACCTGTTGACATAATATTATGGGATAGTTAATGAGAATTGAGACAAGAAAAAAACAACTGAAGCACCTGTGTTAAAGGTTTAACATAGCGTAGCTTATTTGCAAAAAGAAGAAAAATATGTACCAGTTAACACCTCCGGAAGTAACAGATCGGATATCTTCTGTGGTCCGATTTCATGCAAAAGTGGCGCAAGTCGGCAGCTTCATCAATGGATAAGGCCTGCTAATGTTACTTATCATATGTTATGGAATGAGCTACTGAGTAAAACAAATAAAAATGAACCAATCATGCAGGTAGTAATAAGTAACTAACTGACTAAGGTGCAAAACACAGAACAAGATGTATATAATGTACTTGGGCATAGAATGAACAGTAGGACAACAAACGAATGGCATGAGGTAATGTTTGGACGGATAAGACGTATACCACCATGTTATGGAATAATTAAGTGACTAACATGCATTCAGTAGAGCCTGGTTTTACTAGCTTAACACGATAGAAAAGGTAGTAAAAGATGTACGTACCACTTTACTACAACTAATTGGGAGAATAGTGTTGATGTGAATGAGGCCTGTAATTAACACAAAATAATTTAGTGACCCAACACAAAACAAGAAACGACCGTGCGCCAAAAACATTACTATATAATAGTACAGTACCTCAACAAATATTTGAGATGTGGTTTTTGCAGGTGTTGTCACAAAATATAATATGAGGTGGCAGCAGCGTTGTCAGTCGATTCCTGTTAACACCATATTATTTATACGCAGTCATTTGTGAGCAAAAAAAAGAAGATAATGAATATCTATACGTCTTTACCAACTTTCTATGGTACCTGAAGAAGAAATTAAAACTCATTACTGTGCCAATTATAGAGCTAAGGCTAACTATGGAACTAGCTAAACTCCTTGTGTTATGACTGCGAGGACCATAGTTATAACAGGCTGGTGGTGGAATAACCACCTGTGTAGCTTGAGCTGCTGCTGTGTGTACCGAATATCCCTTCCTCCATACGAAGCCGCCTCGAAAATTATGGATAACTATTATTGGAATCTTTCCAAGTTGCCAGTTCATCAGATAAGTAAGACCACTTGATCTATACATGAGACAGAATGAAGTCCATGTGTAGTGATGCACCTCTTCCGAATTATTTCATGGGCACTCCTTTGCTATCGGATTCGGCACACGGCAAAGCCTTTGTCGTGTGCCGCCCACAGCAAAAGGCCCACGACAAACGCCGGCTTGGGCTTTTTTTGGGCACACGGCAAAGCCCTGCCTAGGCCGACGGTCGTTAACGGCAAAAATAATGGTTTGCCATATGCCTACGCCAAGGCATACGGCAAACACATTTTATACCATGTGCCTTTGTGCGCACAGCCAACGGCGCTTGCCTTTGCTATGTGCCAGGAGTTAGGCACACAACAAAGAGAAGGCATTGTCATGTGCCTTTGACCGGGACACACGGCAAAGACCCTATATGCCGTGTGCCGCTGCTTTGCCGTGTGCATTTTCTCTGGCACACGGCAAAGCTTATGTTTGCCGTGTGCCCGAGAAAGTGCACACGGCAAAGCCTCGGGCATGAAGCATATAAAGGATTTCCGGTAGTGCTTTGTGCTTATTCATCATGAAGTACCACAACCACACATGTCCATAGATACCAATATATCTTGTTTCAACCGAGAAACATGGATAATGGGATGCAAAGATGAAGAGAGCTGGGGAACTGTAACTTGTAAGCAATAGAACCAACTTGAGCTAGTGCATGATATGGGCCGGGCTAAACATTTGTAGGCCAACGGGAGAGAAAACTGCTGAAACAACACATATGGTTGAATCTTCAGAAACACCACATCTCCCACGTTAGACTTGCCGTGCAGATCTCTCCTCATCAGCTTGTTTCTTCATCGTCTGCTTCGATCTCAGTAAGTGTTTGCTTCACCAGTTCCGAAGCCAACTGACGCTAAGTCAACCATTCAGCTCACTAAATGCAGTGGAGTATAGAATGATGCACGCTAGTACTATACCAAGGTTCAGCAATGTACTGATAACCACACTTAACCTGACCGGATAGGCAAGGACACTAGGCACCTAACAAATGTGCCCATCAGATTGAGGATGAAATGCAGACTTGCAGAGCTATGCTTCTACTGATAGTCACTACCAGAATACTCGACATCCGCACCCCTCCTCCGCCTCGGCTATTTTTGGACCCGGTGCTGATGGGGCATCAGCACCGGGTCCTGCGGTTAGGAGCGGGGGCGGCGCGCATGGGGTGGCAGGGGAGCCAATTAGCACCGGGTCGTGGCAAGACCCGGTGCTAAAGGCCCCCCACTAGCACCGGTGACAGCTACCAACTGGTGCTAATGTGCCCCAATGCATTTAGCACCGGTTGTAGACTGGCACCGGTGCTAAAGCACACACCGCGGCGGCAGCAGCACTCCTCCCTTCTCCTTTTTTATCTCTTCTCCCTCTTCTCACCAATCCCATTCAACCTTATCTCTTCTTCCTTTCTTCTCTCTTTCTTCTCTCACTCTCTCTTCCTCTACCTCTCGCAGGGGCGCGGGCGCCGGCGACCGGCGGCGGGCGGCGCGGGCGGGCGCCGCGGGCGCGGACGCGGGCGGGCGGGGCGCCGGGCGACCTGAGATTGTTGAATATTGGATGTGATTTTTGGTTTGGTTGTGAATCTTGGATGTAATCTTTGCAGTTTGGTTGCTGAATCTTGAATGTAATTTTTTCTATCTTGGATTTTGTAATCTTTGGATCTGGATGTTGCTAAAGTTATGGGATCTTGATTTGGTAATAAAGTTATTGGATCTTGATTTTGTAACAAATTTGTTCTTCGGTTTGTTCATCTTCTTGAAGAACAACTGTGGAAGAGAATGTAGGCGGCGGCAAGAGGAGAGAGAGGAAAAAGATGAGGAGTAAAACAAATATTTATTTTTTTCGCGGAAAAATATTTAGCACCGGGTGATGCTTGGAACCGGTGCTAAAGGGGACCTTCAGCACCGGTTATTTTACCCGGTGCTAAAGGGTATCCCTTTAGCCTCGGCTATTTAGCACCGGTTGGGATACCCGGTGCTAAAGGGCTTTCCCAACCGGTGCAAAAGTTGAGTATGCTGGTAGTGAGTAGAGAAAAAAGAACCATGCGCGTGATATCTAGCTGCAGTCAAGAGCCCAAGAGTGCGTGAGGAACAATTAAGGGGGCCCAATCGCTAACCCTGAACTCAAGGGAGACGAGAGGACATTGCAGTATGCCACTCGCTACGTGCTATGGTGGACAAAAGGAAGCTATCTAACTGCATACGATAGCGCACAATCTCGATCTGTGATGAGTATATACAGACAGTAATACAGTCCTAAGAAATCATTCCAGATTCGTTTCGAAAAATCGTTGAAAAAAGAAATCGTTTCAGAGGAAACAAGGGCGGACTCGCGTGTGTGCCGCCGCGGGTGGCTTTCCTCGCTGTCTAGGGTATCAGTTTCATTTGGGGACAAATAAGTAAAAACAAAAAAGGAGTCTTGGGATTTTACCAGCGGCGACGGCGCTGCGGCGGTGGCTCCCGTCCGGCGAGCTCGAACTTCTCCTTCACGGCGTCGCTCCTCCGCTCCTATTCAGCTGCCGGTATCCCGAGCGGCGGCTTCTTCCCGAACGTCGCGGCGCTGGCTCCTCTTCTCAGGCTCGGAGTTCGGGATCGAGGAGCTCGCTAGCTATCCGCCGAGCGCTCCGATTCCCCCGATCGATCAGCAGGCCTGCGGCGCGAGGACGCGAGACCGGATAATCCTTTGGCGGCTGGCGGTGGGAGAGAGGAAATGACGTTGGAGAGCTAGGGCAGCGTTTTGTTTTGGGTATATATGAGTAGCCAGTGCCGCTGGGGCAAAGCGTGACGTGATGGTGCGAGGGGGAAGCGTTGCAGAGAGAATCTGTGATGAAAATTAAAACAACACAAAATGATGCACCGTACCGTGTCACTGAGCAGCACCACTCACACCTCACCAATAAAACTTCCCTTATGATTTTAATTACATGCACTACCGGAAATTTAACCTCTGTCGAGTGTCCGAATCTTTACCGAGTGTATTCTTTCGGACACTCGGCAAATCAGGTCTTTGACGAGTGTAAAAAAAATACTCGGCAAACTCTTTGCCGAGTATCGAAAAAAACACTCGGCAAGGATGGGTGTTTGCCGAGTGTATTTCTAGGCACTCGGCAAAACGCTCTTTGCCGAGTGTATTTTTTTGGCACTAGGTAATAAAGATTTGCCGAGTGTTTTTTTGGCACTAGACAAAGAATTAAGTTTTTCTCTTTTCTCTAACCTCAAAACTTTTCCTACTCTCCACAAACAATATGTGTTACTCCATGTTAAAATTTAGCACATTTTTCTATTTATTTGCTACAATTAATTAATTATATTTCAATTAACTTTTTGAATCAAGTCAAATTTGAACTGCAAGTGATTCAAATAATAGAATATAATAAGTAGAAAAAATTATATTCATGTTATTTAGCCTAGATTGAGACCTTACCCATGAAATGAAAAAAAATCGAACATTTTGTGTCAAGAAATATGACCACTAACGTTTGTTCATACGATTTTGAAATTAAAAAAAGCGAATTAAGTTTGAAAACTTGAGAAGATTTTGCTTATTTTTTCATAATGATGTTTACAAAATCGAAACTTCTCACAAGAATTATATATATGTGACCGTAAGTGAGAGGGTTAGCGGATGTATTTTTTGAATACAAACTTTTCTATATGATCTCATATGAAAAAAGATCTAAAACTTTGTAGTTGACAAATTTTATATTCAAGATTGTTAAATACCTCAAATATTATTATTATAAGTTATGTAATGTGAAATTTGAAATTTTACAATTTTGAAATGACCTCAAATGTGAATAAGTTATATATCAAAGTTGTAAAGATCCACGAAATGTAAAATTTTGTAGTTGACCACTTTTTTAATTTATGATCGTTAAATACATTAAAATATCCTTATAATATATCTAATTTGAAATCTTAGATTTTTAAAAATTTTAAATGGCCTTGGATGTAAATATGTTCTATATCAAATTTGAAACTTTTTCTATAAACACATAGAGAAAACACAACTAGCCACGTCACCGAACCAACCCTTCAAAATGGTGAGCTCCTGTTGGTCCATACATACAAGTAAAATATTTCTCTCCCACCTCTCTCCCTCTCTCTCATCTCTCTCTCCCTCTCACCTGGGAGCTCTCTCTCATCTCTCTCTCCCTCTCACTGGGCGGCGGCACGGCGCAACTTCGCGGTGGCCGGACGAGGCCTGCGGCGGCCTGGCCAGTGGCCAGTTTGGGGTGGCCGGGCGGCATGCGAGCGGCCAGGCGGCCAGGCCGGCCGCTGGGCGAGCGGCATGGCCAGGCGGGCGACGGGCGCGGGGAAATGTTTCTTTTATTATTATTTTCAAACGTTGTTTGCCGAGTGCCCGACAAAAGCACTCAGTAGAGACCTCTTTGCCATCACCATGTATGCCGAGTGCTCTATGCCGAGGGTGGCACTCGGCAAATCCTTTGCCGAGTGTTATACGCTCTTTGCCGTAGTGATGGAAATAACCCTATTCTAGCCTTGGTCATTTCTCCACCCATCCTGAAACAGAATTGATTCAATATTTAATTTACAAGATTTGGTAGAAGAATTTATTTTCATACATAGGTAGAAGGTTCAAAATGGAGTCTGAATGTAATATGGGTGTCGAATTTAGTCCGGCATGCTGCTGAATTCGGAGGTAGACTCAAACTTGTTGTTAAATGGGCATTCATTTCACTTGGCCGCCCTTTGGTCCATGCCCTGTCTCCATGATCTTCTTGGTCGTCTCCTTTATTACTAAGTACAACAAGTGAACTTGTTGAATGGTCCTCCACCTCACTTGGACGCACCTAGCTTGTCCACGCCTTCTCTCCATGATCTTCCTGGTCCACTCCTTTTATTACTGAGTACAATAACATCATCATTGAGTAGCAAAGGGTCCTCAAAATCAACTACTTGTTGACTTGGGAACAAGCTCACCTATTGATTTAATCGTCATGCGCCACCTTTAGTAATTGGACCTTGTAAAACTACTGAAGGTGTTGTGTGTACATCCAATGGAGTGATGTCCTCGTCATCCCCCACTTGAAGTGGAGTCGTCCTCAACTCAATATCATCTTCTTCTCCCAAGTATGGCTTCAAATCTGCAATGTTAAAGGTGAGACGAACCCCAAACTCGGAAGGAAACTCAAGTTTATATGCATTGCCATTTATTTTCTCAATGATTTTAGAAGCATCATCCACTCAAGGCATCAATTTTGACTTTCTCAGCTCAGAAAACATATCCTTTCTCAAATATAACCAAACCAAATATCCCGGTTCAAGATGAACTTCCTTTATAGCTTTACTACTAGCAATCCTATACTTTTCATTCATCTTCACAATGTTTTCTTAAGTTATGGCATGTAATTTCAAAATAAATTCAGGACACCCTGAGCAATTTGATACACTAGTTGAAAATGACTTACCTTGCTTGTAGAATGCTCTGCCCTGTTGTACGCAAATTCAAAATGCCGTAGACAATCTTCCCACATCTTCAATTTTTTCGTCAATATATCTCTCAACATACTAGACAATGTTCTATTCCCAACCTCAATTTGTCCATTAGTCTATGGGTGACATGTTGTAGGGAAATTTGTTCCCAATCTATTCCAAAGAGTACGCCAAAAGTGACTAAAAAATTTAGCATCACAATCTGAAACAAGACCTTCACCTTGTGCAACCAACTGCAATGTTTCATCTAGTACTTGCATATTTAAGCCTAGAGACACAATACACAAATAGAAGAAAATAATAGATCAAAGAGACGGTGTAGTTCCTCTGCCATTCCATAGGTGAGGGGGCAACAACATGCCAATGATCCGGCATGGTGAACTTTGGCGGCAGCCAAATATGCCCTAAATTTTCATTAACTACTACAAACTAGATAGATTTTTTTCTAATATAGGTTATGTAAATTTGATGAGTCAAAATAATATGATCTTTGTCTAAAAAAGCATGTCACATCATGATTGGATCGATGTGTTGTTTACTTTTAATATAGTTATGATTGTATATTATGCTTGTTTTTATGTAGGATTTAAGTTATGGTCATGAACGGGTGGTGCACCCTTTTGTCCCGGTTGCTAACGGTCACTTTTAGTCCCCGTTGGTGTTACCATAAGGACTAAAGTTGACATTAGTCTAGGGCCAAAAGTTATCCGGGACAAATGTATAGGGGATGGGAATTCCATTCTCTACTAGTGTGTTCTTGATCTTTCAAGGGGGAGAAAATAAATGTGGCACTATGGTCTACAATGTTTAACTTTATGTTCAAATTCATTATATCACACTAGCAAGATAAATCTAAAAATTGTCTCTGTATTGAATTATGTCGTTCCATTTGTGGCGGCATTATGCTTTCAGATATGAATTTTGATGTATCTGTGAAGTTCATGCATTGCAGTCTAGTATATGCATCACCTTGTTGTACATGCATGTGAAGAAATTGTAGTCATATTGGTGCGGTAAGTACTAGTACAACAACACACGTTGATATAGAGCAATGCGGTTGCAGCCTCACTTCCTATCTTGGGATGTGTGAGCAGAAGTACGTGAAGCCATGCATGGCATTATGAAGTATCTCTCATTTCTTGTCCTACTTGAAGCTATACACTATTTTTAGTATGTTCAATATTTCGTATTTCTATTCTTAAATTGATTCTTTATCAACTGGGTTCAAATGACTTAGTTGAAGCAGTTTGCTTGGTGAGGTTTGGAGGGAGGATTATTGTTGGATTATTGTTCGATGGGAGTAGCAATATATGTGCACACACTTTTCTATTTAAATGTTTTAGATGCATGCTCATTGCAAGAGTAATGCTTGGATGTGAATTCTTGCTTTTTATTCTGTCAAGATTCTATATGTTGCTTCCACATGCTCTATTGTGTTTTGGACACATGTGTAGTGCTCTAGAATATTGCTGCTGTTCTGCTGTGTTACATCCACATGTTGAATTTGTCCTCTGACATTATTAGGCTGCATAATGTAATTCAACTTAGTTCTTTGAAGTCTCCATGTTTGGCTGCACCTGTGTCACATTGACCCAGTGAAGGCAAAAATGTCGATTTAGATATTCTATGGAATACCTTTTCTTTTCTTTGCAACATGTGCATGATGTCCAAATGCTGGATGTTTATGATATTCTATGTAATACCTTTTCTATGATACCTTTTCGCGGCAGATCTTTGGCACCTTTGGCAAATGGTTTGAAATCTTCTGATGTCTTGTCCCTCATGCTCTCCGCATAACCCCTGATGGAGAAACCGGTGGCCATAGCCGAAACGCTGATCCCTATATCCAATGGGTTAGACACATTCAACAGTTGGTCAATTTTGATTAAAGTAGCCAGCACCTGCACATGCATGTAGTAGTTAACAGAAAAGGTAGAACATAATTATAGTGCAGGGCATCATAACAATTTTGTGCAATTAATTTATATAACGAATTGGGCAAAGCATAGTGTACATGGCCTTGTTGACACCAAAAATTGGCACCAGGAAGAGGCTGACATGTGGGCCGGAGTCGTCGAAGAGATGTCATTCGGCAAAGGAGTTTTTCCCCAGAGGCATTCGGCAAAGACGTTCTGCGGTCGGGAATGCGTCGTCATTCGGCAGAGGCATGGTTCCGCAGGTAAAAGCGGTAGCATTCGGGAAGGCGCGATGACGTGGAAAAACATAAGGAAAAGGCCGGTTCGAACAAGGAATGCAATATGGGCACGAAGATCCGTCATTTATTTTTAGAAACAAGTATTGTAGTCGTGTCCGACTAGGAGTTGTATCAAGACCTGGGTATAAATATAAACCCATGGCATCTGTAAAAAAAAAGGAAGACAATCAATCATACAACAAACCGGCCCCGTGCCAACATCGAGTCCTTTAGTCGAGTCGTCGAGTTCTTCGAGAGGAGTCATCGATCCGTCGACCTCCGTAAGTACCGGCAACCTTGTATCATGCTTAGTATCATGCGGTGGATTTAAGCTTTGATGCAAGTAGTCTTGTTACCATGCTTAGTATCATCCGGTGGATTTAAGTTGTGGTCTCAAGAAGGTTCCTCTGTTAGGTCATGAGCCATGCGGTGGGCTAAGATCTAGTATGGACCAAGTTATCGGCTCTGTTAGATTTCGGCAAGATCTAACAGATTCATTAAGTTACCCCGTGTTGCTTCGTTTTTACTATGTGCTTAATTCATGCAACACACCTTTGCCCAATCTAGATCGGCTAGAATCGGCTCTACTTCACGATGTGACGACTTATCCCCTCACAGCCGAGTCCGAAACCGATCTAGGTTGCCACGTGTCGCGGATTCGAGCTTGTCGGCATCGTGTAGATCTTGACAGAACCGGGTATCATGCGGTAGATGCAGGTTTTTGGATCGTCTTAGAGCTAATCATCCGGTGGATTAGAATTCGATTCGATCTGATAGATTTATCTTTACCGATTAGGCTTGTTCCTTCGTCATGGACCCCGATTCGGCTAAAATAGCCGCATTCGGTAGTGCTCTCACGAGTGAACGTGTGTTCGTGGGTTTGCATTGGACAATGAATGCTTTTAGCCTTTCACGATTAGATTGTATCATGCGGTGGATTGAATCTAATCTGATTGGTGGTGTGGCCTCAAACGAGTTGTATCATGCGGTGGATTAACTCGTTCGTTGCCATGCTTGACGGGTGCTGCTTTCGGCCTATGCATTCTTGTTTTCAATGTAAATTCGTGACTGTGTTGTGGGTTCGTAATTAAACATTGAATGCTTTTAGCTTTTCATGGTTAGACTGTATCATGCGGTGGATTGGTCTAATCTGATTAGTGGTGTGGTCTCAAACAAGTCGTATCATGCGGTGGATTAACTTGTTTTGTTATCATGCTTGACGGGTGCTGCTTTCGGCCTATGCATTCCTTGTTTACTGCGAATTTATGATCATGTTTCACCCTTTTATTTATCTATCATGCTCTGTTTCTCGTTAATCGGCTATGAGTATGTGTTGCAATGTTCATTCGTTTGAAAGCCGATCTTTCGTCATGCTTACGTCACGCATTCGGCAGTGCGCTCCTTGTGTGCCTTGCCGATTGCCGAATAAGGCTTTAACTGCCGACAGATAGCTTGTCCGTAGCTATATGTCTCTCGAGATTGGCTTCAACGCCGCAAATATGGAACTGTCTGGTCTCACCCGGCACGTTCCAGGTTTTGATCTAAACTTTTTTGTCCCTTTGTTAGTTTTCAGGCAAACTGACTGGCACGCTTCCGGATTCAAAAGCCCGGGCCACGTGTGAAGCTAGCTAATTCGGCTTGCTGTGTGCTTGGCGTGAGGTGCGGATTTTACGTCAACACACTTTTTGGCACGCCCGGTGGGACCCACACAAGTTTTCAAGATGCCTGAGTTGAGCGACATCATGGATGTCACTTTGGAAGAGTTGTCTGAAGAGCATCAACAGATGGTAAAGGCTGTTGCTGGTCAATTCATTAACAAATGTTTACTGTCTTTCGCCAAGAAAAGGAGTGGTGCACCGTTTCTCAAATCCGACTTGCCAAGAGTTCTCCTTCCTGGGCAGTCTGATTTTACTGAAGAAGAAGAGAGGGAGAGATTCTCGGGCTTGTTATACAAAGCTTTGGGAGAAGCAATGACCAATCACAATGCTGCGTTCTTGAACAGTTTTCGGCATATAATGGTAAGCATTTTTGGTCAGCATGTGGATAAACCCTTCGAGCAAATACATGGGCAATTGGGTGGTCCGACGTACTTCAATGTTCAAGCACCAGTTCAGAAACTACATGGTAAAGGAAATGCTGATGAAACTGGAGGTTCTGGTGCTAAAGATACAAATGGACAACCGATTCAGCAAGATCCTCAGCCTGCATTGCCGAAAACTCGCACATACGGTGATATGGCATTCGGCACCACAGGGAATCCGCCTGCTTCTGCTTACAAGATATCTCCCTTGAACAACAGACTGCAGAGGGATTTATATGGAAACGGATATTCAGAGTTTATGGATTACAATGCTATCGACGCTCTCCCGAATCCTGGATATGTTGGTACTGCAGGCATGCTTGCTGGGAGACCAGGGAATCAAGATACCAGTATTGACCTCATGGTGCAAAAAATGACCGATGTATTGCAAAATCAATTCGGTTTGAAGCCTAAAAATCAGGGGTACATGTACTCGTCTCCTTTCCCGGAATGGTACCAAAGGGTATCATTGCCGAATAGAGTCAAGGTGCCTACAGAGTTTACTAAATTCTCAGGACAAGATGATACTAGCACTGTGGAACATATAGCTCGATATCTGATGCAGCTTGGAGAGGCTTCGGCAGATGAAGCTTTCAGAATCAGATACTTTCCTTTGTCACTGACGGGTCCAGCTTTTACATGGTTTGCTTCTTTGCCTGCTCAGTCGATTTGTACTTGGAAAGACCTGGAACAGAAATTCCATGCTCATTACTACATTGGCAGTACCGAGAAAAAGTTGGTTGATTTGACCAGCTTAAGGCAGAGGAATAATGAAACACCTACGGAGTTCCTCAGGAGATTTAGGGAAACAAAGAGTATGTGCTTTTCTCTGAACATACCTGATGATCAACTGGCTGGTATGGCTGTAGCTGGAATGCTGCCTGTCATTCGGGAGAAGCTATTCGGGATGGAGTTTGATGATCTGGGCCAGTTGTCGCACAGATTGGCCTTGATGAGTAACCAGGCATATGGTTTCAAGAAAGATGCCAGATTTGCTAAAAATAATGATGTAGCTGACATCTATAACCAATTCCTTGAAAGAGCAGATCAAGAAGATGGGTATGAAGATAGCGAGGAGATAGCCGCAGCAGAGATAGTGTGGAGCAAAGAACCAGTTACAATGACTCAAAGATGGATCAAACAGGTGAAGGGAACGTATGATTTTGATGTGACTAAGGCGGACAAATTGTTTGAGTTCCTGGTGAAAGAAGGCCGAATCAAATTGCCGGAGGGGCATTCTATGCTTCGGCCTGATGGAATGAAAGATAAGAGGTACTGTGGGTTTCATGATAGAAATTCTCATTCCATTAATGAATGCAGAGTCTTTAGGATGAAGATTCAGAAAGCTATCCAGGAAGGACATCTGAAATTCGACAACAAGATGAAACTGGACAGTAACCCTTTCCCTCAGAATATGATCGGGTTCTCGGTTAATATGGTGAATGCTGTTCCATCTGGAGAAAAGGGAAGATTGAAAGTTTTAACCTCAAAGAAGGCAAGACAGGATGGTTCAGTTGATCCCACTCGGCAGATCATAATTGAACAGATTCGCCAGAAAGATCTTCGGTTCCCGAATAGCCGATTTGAAGTGGGAGAATCCTTTAAACCTAGAGTTACTACACGTATTCTCCTCAACAAATGGCAGCGTCAGCAAGAAAAGGAGCGTTTTCAAAGGCGTGAATACGGGGAGGAGAAAAGAAGGCGCGAAGAAGAAAGGCTTGAGGAAGAACAAGAAGAATATGCTCGAGAGCAGGAACGTGCGCATTGGGGGTGTGCATTCTTCAGACACTGTTGGAACGAAGGTTTGAAGCTTCCCACATGGAATAGTTGTCCTGAATGCAATAATAGGTATGATGAATATAGGCAGGGAACTGTCAATCGCCGATCTGTCCATGAAAGAATTGGCAGGGTGCATCCTAGTGATGATCGGCGTTTTGATGATCGACCAAGAAAGAGACATGCTGATTACAAATGGGTTGATCATGAAGAAGAAGAAGATCATGCTTATGTTTGGCAAAAAGGACAATGGTGCCCACCTGGTTTGAGGAAGAGCCAGAAGAGAAGAGTACAGCGCCTGAGGAATCGGGAATTGAAGCAAGCAAAGGTCAAGGTGAAATCAATATGGCTCCCAAAAGACAGGCCTGACGAACATGGTCATTCGGCTCCTACATGTATGGTATGTTTTCTGCCGAATGAATTCATGGCTCCAGCTAACCAAATTGTACAGGAAGAGATATTGCCCGATATAGATGATGCCGAACGATTTGGGTTAATGGCACAATTGATGTTGAACAAACAAGCTATTTTTGAGAAGCCAGCCCAGAATCGGCACATGAAGCCACTGTACTTGAAGGGATATGTTAATGGAAAACCATCGACCAAGATGTTTGTCGATGGAGGAGCTGCTGTCAATGTAATGCCATATACCACATTCAGGAAGCTTGGTATGGGCCCTAGAGATTTGACACCAACGAGCATAATTCTGAATGATTTTGCTGGAAATCCTTCGGACACCAAGGGATGCGTGCACGTTGATCTGATGATTGGGTCCAAGACTCTGCTTACGACTTTCTTTGTCATTGAGGGCAAAGGGGCATATAGCTTGCTGCTTGGAAGAGATTGGATTCATGCAAATTGTTGTATTCCATCTACTATGCATCAACAGCTTATTCAGTGGATAGATGATGAGGTGGAGATTGTCCAAGCAGATGATTCAATAAGCGTGGCAAATATGGAACCAGCTTTCTGGGAATATCAAGGCATAGATTGTTTCTCAGGCAAAGACTGGGGAGAAGGTCCTGTGGCACCAGCCAGCAGTGATCAGCAGCCGATCGAAGCAGTCGGCTCTCATAGTAATTTTTGATGGAAAATCCAATTGATGGAACTGATGGAAAATTAGGACGTGGATTTGTGTCGGCCGATAAATTAGAAGAAGTGGATATTGGAGATGGTGACAAGCCAAGGCCGACATTTATCAGTGCTAACTTGGATTCGGTTTTCAAAGAAAAGTTGGTGACATTGTTAAAAGAATACAAGGACTGCTTTGCTTGAGATTATTCGGAGATGCCCGGTCTAGACCATTCTATTGTTGAGCATCGGTTGCCAATCAAACCTGGATACAGGCCTTACAAGCAACCACCCCGAAAAATCTACAGGGAAGAAGTGTTGGCCGATGTGAAAAAGGAGATTGAAAGATTACTAGATGCAAATTTCATTCGGCCATGTAAATACGCGGATTGGATCTCTAATATTGTTCCTGTCTATAAGAAAAATGGAAAGATGAGGGTTTGCATAGATTTTAGAGACCTAAACAAGGCTACACCCATGGATGGATATCCAATGCCTATTGCTGATTCATTGGTTGATGCTGCTGCTGGATACAAAGTGCTCAGTTTCATGGATGGTAACGCAGGATACAATCAGATTTATATGGCATTGGAAGATATAGTAAAGACAGCTTTCAGGTGTCCTGGACACATAGGGTTGTTTGAGTGGGTTGTCATGACCTTTGGATTGAAAAATGCCGGTGCAACTTATCAAAGGGCTATGAATTATATTTTTCATGAGTTGATCGGCAAGATTGTGGAAATATATATTGATGATGTGGTGATCAAGTCATTGGATCATGAGTCTCATTTGGCCGACATAAGGAAAACTCTAGAATGCACCAGGAAACATGGGCTTAAGATGAACCCGAACAAGTGTGCTTTTGGAGTTTCGGCTGGAGAGTTTCTGGGATTTTTGATACATGAAGGAGGAATAGGAGTTGGTAAGAAAAGCATGAAGGCAATTGATGAAATTGTTCCTCCAACTAATCTTAAAGAGTTACAATCGCTGCTTGGCAAGATAAATTTTGTGAGAAGGTTCATATCAAACTTGTCACAAAAGGTGTTGCCCTTTTCCTCACTGTTGAAAATAAAAAAGGATCAAAAGTTTGTATGGGGTGACGAACAACAGAAGGCTTTTGATGAAATAAAGGAGTACATGAAGAAGCCACCAGTATTGGTGCCT
The DNA here is from genome assembly GCA_033239725.1 of Echinochloa phyllopogon. Taxonomy (NCBI): domain Eukaryota; kingdom Viridiplantae; phylum Streptophyta; class Magnoliopsida; order Poales; family Poaceae; genus Echinochloa; species Echinochloa phyllopogon. The sequence goes on along the minus strand of BTCW01000008.1, from coordinate 30,130,645 downwards.
CCACAATTGAACAAGCCTTTCAAGTTGTACGTGGCGACCGATGCCCAAACTATTGGATCGGCCCTCATTCAAGAATTTGAAGGGAAGGAAAGAGTAGTTGCATACCTTAGCCGAAAGTTACTAGATCCAGAGACAAGGTATTCGGCTATAGAGAAGCTTTGCTTATGTGTTTACTACTCCTGTACAAAATTTCGGCACTACTTACTACATGCCGAATGCATTGTGTATTCAAAGTTTGATGTGATAAAACACATGTTGTCTATGCCAATTTTGAACGGAAGGATTGGCAAATGGATTTTAGCTTTGTCTGAATTTGAGTTAAGGTTTGAATCGTCAAAGGCTGTTAAGGGACAGATTATTGCCGACTTCATTACTGAACATCATGATACATCGATAAATTTGCTTAACATTGTTCCTTGGGTGTTATTCTTTGATGGTTCTTCATGCAACAAAGGTGGTGGAGCAGGTATCTTATTAATTTCACCCAAAGGAGAAACATTTGAGTTTGCTGTTCCCATTCAATCTGCTGTTACTAACAATCAGGCTGAGTATGAGGCATTGCTCAAAGGGCTCCAATATTTGAAAGAAGCAAAGGCCATTGCGGTTGAAATTTTTGGAGATTCAGAATTGGTCATAAAACAATTGAATGGTGAATATGAGTGCAAAAGTGATACCTTGAGGAATTACTATGAAGAATGCAAAGAAATATTGAAGAGCTTTCGGTCAGTAATTCTACAACACATTCCTAGAGGGGATAATGGAGAGGCAAATAGATTGGCCCAAAGTGCATCAGGTTATAAAGAGCTTCGAGAAGTTTTTGCTAATGATGTACATGCTTTCGGGAATAATCTGGCAGAAGATGATTGGAGAAAAGAGATTGTCGATTATCTGGAGAATCCATCCCGAAAGGTTTCTAGAAAGCTCAGGTATAAAGCTTTAAAGTTTGTTCTTCTTGATGATAATTTGTATTATAAATCCTTGGATGGGGTGCTGTTACATTGCTTAAATCATGAAGAAGCAAAAAGGCTGATGAGTGAAGTACATGATGGGTTGTGTGGAGCACATCAATCGGCCTACCGAATGAAGTGGGTTATTAGAAGAACTGGATATTACTGGCCGACAATGTTGGAAGATTGTTTTGAATATTATAAGGGATGTCAAGACTGTCAGAGATTTGGAAACATTCAGAGAGTTCCGGCATCGGCTTTGAATCCCATTATCAAGCCATGGCCATTCAGAGGATGGGGAATAGATTTGATTGGCCAAATAAATCCTCCATCTAGCAAGGGGCATAAGTTTGTGCTTTTGGCAACCGATTATTTTACCAAGTGGGTTGAGGCAATTCCATTAAAGAAGGTGACGTCGGAGAATATGGTTGAATTCGTTAAAGAACATATCATTTACAGATTTGGGATTCCTCAAACAATCACCACAGATCAAGGGGCTCAATTTACATCTTCAGAGTTCAAAGATTTTGCTGAAAGTATGGGCATCAAATTGTTAAATTCTTCTCCTTATTATGCCCAAGCTAATGGTCAGGCAGAGGCTTCTAACAAGATTATGATTAAAATTATACAGAAGAAGATTGATCAGAAGCCGAGAAAGTGGCATTCGGTACTCAATGAGGCTTTATGGGCTTACCGAATGGCTCCACATGGGGCTACACAGACGTCTCCTTATGAGTTGGTGTATGGGCATCATGCTATCTTGCCATGGGAAATACAATTAGACTCAAGGAGAATAAAGTTGCAAAAGGATTTAAGTTCTAAAGATTATAATGATTTAATGATGGACGAATTAGAAGATTTGCATATGATTCGTCTCAGGGCCTTGGAAAATATCGAGAAAAATAAAATGCGAGTTGCTAAATATTACAACAAGAAGGTGCAAGTTAAGCAATTTACAGAAGGTGATCTAGTTTGGAAAGCGATATTGCCGATTGGAACCAAATATGCAGCATTCGGCAAATGGTCTCCAAATTGGGAAGGCCCTTTCAGAGTAGTTAGATGCGTGCCTGGAAATGCATATATTTTGAAGACATTATTGGGAGAAGAATTTGCTTCTGCTATAAATGGAAGATATTTGAAGAGGTATTATCCCAGTGTTGAAATCGATCGGTGATTGATATATTAAATTGCCGAACAGCCGATATTTGGGAAGAAATCGTCTTTAGAAGGAAATTGACAGAGACATTGGAGAAAAAGAAAAATGGCCAATACTGAATGTATTGCCCTTAGCACAAAGTATGTTACATCAAGAGTTCATGCAAAAGATAAGTTTTATTGCCGAAATTCCATAAATCCCTAGTACAAACTACTGAAAGAGCCTGTTCAAAACAGACTGGGGATGAATGGAATCGGCAATGGCAGTGCCATGGCCATCAAGACGATCAATGGAAGCGTCAATGTCGTCGATGTCTTCTGGGTTGTTGTTGGCAAAACCAACCGGCATTCTGGAATAGTCGGTGCCGGTGTGCGTCGACATAGCGACGAGACCCGCAGCGACGCCCAGGCGAACGCCATGGGAAGCCACTTCGTCGACACGACCTACCACCGCACCAAGGCGTGCCTCGGGTGTGTCCCCTTGGGCGTTCACCTTGTCCGCCAGCTCCTCCACCAGCGCCTTCAGTCGATCAAGTTCAGCATCACGCGCTGCAAAGTCACAAGGGGATAACAGATTAATATCATTTGGAGGACGAGAATTGAGATTGAGCAGATTGCAGGACTCACCATCAATGACTTCAAGCAGCTGCTTGCGCTCGGCCTGCCATTCGAGGTCCGCAATCCCAGCTTGCTTGGAGATGATCTCCAGTTCGCGACGAGAGTCGTCGCGCTCCGCCTTGAATCGGCGAGCATCGCCGTCTGAGTAGCGGGAGTCGTCCGATGAACGAGTCCGATTGGACGAACTCGAGGAGTTGGGCGCCGCAGGAGCAGCGGCTGGAGCCGCAACTGGCGCACCAGCGCCGGCAATCCATTGGATTACCCTGAAAGAACAAAGAAGATTCGTCAAGAAAGAGAAAGGAAATCTCGAGAAGAATAGAGAGAAGCAAGCAGCCAATCACCTGCGGCGAGCGCCGGCGCGACTTCCTTCGGCCTCATCGACGGCCGGGCACCTCCTGTTGTTGTCGGCCATTGGAAGTACCTCGGAGTTACTGTGGATGGGGAAAAGAATGACTTGAGCCGGCAAGGACTTGGAAGACGAAGAACTTGGTGAAAAACTGTGGGCTGCCTGGGTGTTTATTTATAGAACCCGCAGAGGAAATCGTGGCCAAAGATCGTGGCGCGTATTCCGAAGAGTTCGGAAGGTGGAAAGGATTTTCCAGCCGATCGGTTCTCATGTCGTTTGGGATTCTTATCGAGTCGTATTCGGCTTTGACTGGATGAGATTCGGCTATGTCATAGTTGAAGCGTTTTCGGGTCTGACGCTATTAAAACCAGCTTTGCCGAATGAGTTATCCACAATGAAGAGAAAGCAAAGATTGGTGAAATTACAAAGTTGATAAAACATTCGGCTATCAAACTATTTGACACAATTTACACACCCAAGAACTTTGAGATTACATTTTTGGCATTTGATATCATATTGCTAATGTTCTCTAATAAGTTTTTGTCAGCTTCTTGGGTTCTAGCCAGGGCAGCAAGCTTCGCCTTGAGTTGTTTGTCTTCGTTTAGAGCTGCTAAGGCTTCCTTTCGCCTCCTCTCTGTTAACTTGGGAAGCTCGACTATCTTCTTCTTGTCAGCTTCAATTTCGGCCGATAGATCTCTCAATTCGGCTTCAAGTGCAGCTTTTCTGATCTCCTTCATTTCAAGTTCAGATTCCAATTTGGTCAATGATTCCTTGTCATTCTGGACTTGAGTATGCAGGTCTTTTACAGATTGCTTGACCAAAGTTCTCCTTTGCTCCAAGGCTGGTTGAGCAGATTGATTCTTCAGAGCTTGCTTCACTGCGATAAAATGATCATCCAATCTGGAAATTGGATCTAAAGAAGTCTTGATATCGGCAGGAAGATCTTGGTCGAATGATTCAAGCAAGTCTCTTAAAAGATCAGCATTGGTAACTTGTTCTCGAGTGTCCTTATGCAGAAAAGAGAGGATTTCCTTCAGTTTTGCTTGGTTCTCCTCTGATAAAGCTTGACCAGAAGAAGTTTCTTCTCCTTGTTCGACAATTAGATCATCCACAGCAAATGAATAGCTGGGTGAAGAAGTGGTTTTCTCCTGAAAGAAGATTCTGCCGAATTATTGATGATCCATTGAATAAAGAACTGGGAAAACTGGGTAATTATCTCTACCTCATTCCTGATTTCTTGAATGGAGAGAGAAGGCAGCTCAAGCTCAGGCAAAGGTTCTTGTGTGATATGCTGAGGAGGGCTTGGAAGATCTTTTGGTGGAGAAGAGACTTCTGGCTGAGGAACATCAAGTGAAGCTGAAGCTGGTTCTTGATGAGAAGAAGAACTCTCCAAGATTGGGTCTATTGAGATTTGCTCTGAAACTGAAAAAAGAATCAATGCCGATGGAGAGGAACTTTAAAGACGAAATAGTGAGAAATTCTACCAATCATTGAAGCATCGGCAGGACCTGTACTGATTGCTGGCTGCTGTTCTCTGGCCTGAAATCAAAAAGAAATAAAGCTGAGCAAAACACCAAAAGCATTATAGTCAAAGAAAAAAGACTCTGACCTTGATTTTGCTACTTGTTCTTTTCTTCTTTACAACTGAGGGAGCAGCTATAAGGAGGGTTTTCCTCTTGACAGATGATGGTCTAGTGAGTATTGGATCTGAAGAAGCTTGTCTAGCCATCAGCCGAGCCAAGGTAGGAGATTGATGCCCCAAAGCAGATATTGGGCCTGCGGTTTTGTATAAGATTACTCTGGCAAGGGGGGCAGGTGTTATGTCCTGCAAAATAATAGAGTCAGAATCGATTGGAGTTAATGTTATGAAGACAGATAAAGGAATAAACATATTACCTCTGCAGTTGGTTGATAATCAGGCATTAACTCAAGGCAGAAGGGATAGATTGGCATATTGAAGATATGATCATGGAATTCTTGCCACCAGAGAGTGAAGGAAGGATGGGCAGATATTGTTGGCACAAAAGGATCAGGTGCATAAATAGTTCCACAGCATTTATAGGTGAAAATCCTTCTTGTTTCTGTGGAATCCTTGACTATTTCCCTAGGCCTGAGGAATTCATGGAGAAATAGCCTAGGGGGCACTTGGCCACATCCCAACTGTCTAGCCATCATGTTTGGCTGATAATATTCATAAGTGCTTTGGACTAGCCTCCCTCCACAGAATTCGGCTGGCAGGATGCAGGGCTGGATGAAGGCATTAAAAATTGCTACAGATTGTACATCAGTGCATCCAGTCTCAAAGCTGAATTCGCAAGGGAGAGTAAGATTGTCATTGTCCGAATATGGGAACCAAAGAGGATTGGCAAAACCTCTGAAGAAGAGCTCAAACAGTTCACCAATGTTCTTGTTGATAGGTACAGTGGAGGCAGCTTCTCCATAGGTTTGACAACCTTTGGTTCTCTGGGTTTCTCCTTCTTTATAATTGATTGAAGGGAAGTCTCGGCTGTTGAGATCAATAGCAACGATTTGGTGCATGTATAATTGCAGCCACATTTGGACAAACCACCAGGGACCATTGACACAGGGGATCTTCTTGCTAGTGTGCATCAGGTGGGTGGTTTGGTTGAGCATATGGTAAACACTTCCCAGGAGGTATTTCCCAAGTGGGATGACTTTTCCAGCAGCCAGCTCTTCGGCCATCACGATATGATTCAAGGTTGGCTCATTGGCTTTGCCACAAAAGACTGATCTGCATAGCCACATGTTCAGGAAAGCTCTGTATTCGACATCAGTCAGAGGACCATCAGACATATGATTCTGGATATATCTCTTGTATCCAACCCCTGTTCTTACTCCTGTCTGCTTGGAGGAACCTTTATGGTCATATGGGTACACAGTTCCTGTAACATTCAGGCCGGTCATCATGTAGACATCGGCTAAGGTGGGGGACATTGGGCCATGGCCGAAAAGAAAAGCATTTGCACCATTGGACCAGAAGTGGCAAGCTGCGATCAGAAGGTTCTCATTCTTTGGTGTTTCAGCTAGAGATAGCTCCAAGCAATGAGAAATACGAAGACTGTCCCAATTCTGCGTCTAGGGACTTTTATCGTCAGAAATCCTTTTGTACCAATTTCTCCATCCGGCAATTGGGGGCAAAGGCCAGTTCTTGAAGGCGTCTTGCCACTCATGAGGTTTTGTCAGTGAAATCTTAAAAGGAATCCGCTGAGATTCGGCCGCAATGATTTCAGAAGGATCTGAATCTCCTACGGGACCGAGGAAGTAGGATGGAGATTTTTCCTCAACAGGGATGAGGATTTCGGTAGCTAGGGCCTATCAAGAATGAAAGGGGATAAGAAGAAATTTAAAATGCAAATCGAAAGAAGAATGCCGAACATGCTTGAGGGGATTGAAGTTTACCTGGAGAGCAAGATCTTGGTCCGCCATTTGAAGGTTGGATCTTGGAAGTCGATGACTTAGGGTTCGGATCCGGATGAGAGCTCTGAAGATTCAAAAGGAGAAGCGGGTGCCGAGCAGAACTAACTTGGAAATGTTAAGTGCTTCTGGTCAATTCCGAGATAAAAGTTACCTCTTATCCCGAAATTGAAGGGGCATGTGTTGACACCAAAAATTGGCACCAGGAAGAGGCTGACATGTGGGCCGGAGTCGTCGAAGAGATGTCATTCGGCAAAGGAGTTTTTCCCCAGAGGCATTCGGCAAAGACGTTCTGCGGTCGGGAATGCGTCGTCATTCGGCAGAGGCATGGTTCCGCAGGTAAAAGCGGTAGCATTCGGGAAGGCGCGATGACGTGGAAAAACATAAGGAAAAGGCCGGTTCGAACAAGGAATGCAATATGGGCACGAAGATCCGTCATTTATTTTTAGAAACAAGTATTGTAGTCGTGTCCGACTAGGAGTTGTATCAAGACCTGGGTATAAATATAAACCCATGGCATCTGTAAAAAAAAAGGAAGACAATCAATCATACAACAAACCGGCCCCGTGCCAACATCGAGTCCTTTAGTCGAGTCGTCGAGTTCTTCGAGAGGAGTCATCGATCCGTCGACCTCCGTAAGTACCGGCAACCTTGTATCATGCTTAGTATCATGCGGTGGATTTAAGCTTTGATGCAAGTAGTCTTGTTACCATGCTTAGTATCATCCGGTGGATTTAAGTTGTGGTCTCAAGAAGGTTCCTCTGTTAGGTCATGAGCCATGCGGTGGGCTAAGATCTAGTATGGACCAAGTTATCGGCTCTGTTAGATTTCGGCAAGATCTAACAGATTCATTAAGTTACCCCGTGTTGCTTCGTTTTTACTATGTGCTTAATTCATGCAACACACCTTTGCCCAATCTAGATCGGCTAGAATCGGCTCTACTTCACGATGTGACGACTTATCCCCTCACAGCCGAGTCCGAAACCGATCTAGGTTGCCACGTGTCGCGGATTCGAGCTTGTCGGCATCGTGTAGATCTTGACAGAACCGGGTATCATGCGGTAGATGCAGGTTTTTGGATCGTCTTAGAGCTAATCATCCGGTGGATTAGAATTCGATTCGATCTGATAGATTTATCTTTACCGATTAGGCTTGTTCCTTCGTCATGGACCCCGATTCGGCTAAAATAGCCGCATTCGGTAGTGCTCTCACGAGTGAACGTGTGTTCGTGGGTTTGCATTGGACAATGAATGCTTTTAGCCTTTCACGATTAGATTGTATCATGCGGTGGATTGAATCTAATCTGATTGGTGGTGTGGCCTCAAACGAGTTGTATCATGCGGTGGATTAACTCGTTCATTGCCATGCTTGACGGGTGCTGCTTTCGGCCTATGCATTCTTGTTTTCAATGTAAATTCGTGACTGTGTTGTGGGTTCGTAATTAAACATTGAATGATTTTAGCTTTTCATGGTTAGAATGTATCATGCGGTGGATTGGTCTAATCTGATTAGTGGTGTGGTCTCAAACAAGTCGTATCATGCGGTGGATTAACTTGTTTTGTTATCATGCTTGACGGGTGCTGCTTTCGGCCTATGCATTCCTTGTTTACTGCGAATTTATGATCATGTTTCACCCTTTTATTTATCTATCATGCTCTGTTTCTCGTTAATCGGCTATGAGTATGTGTTACAATGTTCATTCGTTTGAAAGCCGATCTTTCGTCATGCTTACGTCACGCATTCGGCAGTGCGCTCCTTGTGTGCCTTGCCGATTGCCGAATAAGGCTTTAACTGCCGACAGATAGCTTGTCCGTAGCTATATGTCTCTCGAGATTGGCTTCAACGCCGCAAATATGGAACTGTCTGGTCTCACCCGGCACGTTCCAGGTTTTGATCTAAACTTTTTTGTCCCTTTGTTAGTTTTCAGGCAAACTGACTGGCACGCTTCCGGATTCAAAAGCCCGGGCCACGTGTGAAGCTAGCTAATTCGGCTTGCTGTGTGCTTGGCGTGAGGTGCGGATTTTACGTCAACAGGCCTCATAAATAATTGGCAACTGACCATGATATCAGAGCCAACAAAAAAAAAGAATTCAATCTACACAGGTAAACCAATAAAGGATACCATTCTATGCATACCAAAGCATATCTAGACTAACAGAAGGGTGTCAGTGGGGACTAGGGATCACTGAGGGTTTTCCTGGCGGAGCGGAAATGGATGATGTCTCATATGCTATTGGCTCTATCCAAGCATAAATATTTTTGGAACAATAATCTCAGTTTCGTCCTTTCTTGGAATATAAAATTTTTAGCTATGCAGTGTGATAAAATGAAATAATGATCCACCATAGATTTTAAATACAACAAGAGTTGCGCGGGAATTATAAATTTGAAGTTAATGTACATAACAGCACTAAACATTTTAATAACTGGCTGGCATACAACTAAGCCAACAAAACAAAATATTACTTGCCTATGAGAGGCGTTTCTGCTTTCGTATGCGTCGAGTGTGTGTGTGCGCGCACGCGTGCGTGTGTGTGTGACATTGAGCCTTACAAAATAGTTTTCTTTTCTCCAACTGAATTTGCACCTACCAAATGTGTGACTTAAACATAAAAAAATCAGAATATAGGGGACTTACATTGTCAGCGCATAAATTTTGGGAGCTGTTAAGTATCCCGGAGAAGCATAGAGAAGCTTATTCATTAGCATGGGACGACTACTCTCTATACAGTGTACACGCACATGAAACACACCCTGCTTACAATATATAGTGTGCATAACACGAATTCATAGGGCGCATGCTTCCCTATGAATTTTCCGATGCAGGTAGGGTGCCCACCTTACGAACCAAATCATGTTCAGAACCTTCAGCTATTACGGTCACATTTTGCTGCAGTTCTTTCCTGGACCTTTTGGTGCCAGAACACCCAGGATCATGATGGCTATGTCCATCATCACTGAATGTCACCTTAATTGACATCGAACATTTTCGGGATGCAGACGTTTGCCTGATATCAAGCTGTCTCTGGACATATATGCCATGAAATATATCTGGGTGCCTGATATCAAGCTGTCTCCGGACATGCCATGAAATATATCAGAGTGCGCCATCCACGGCCGTCTGTTAGTGCTTTATTTTTCCGAGTGTCGGTTTTTGCACTCGCCATAGCCTTTGCCGAGTGCCCGACAGAAAACACTCGGCAAAGGCGGCCTTTGCCGACACTAGGTATGCCGAGTCGTCTTTGCCGAGTGTTACACTCGGCAAAGACTTTGCCGAGTGTAAAAGGGCTTTTGCCGAGTGCCCGGGGCACTCGGCAAATACCCGGTTTCCCGTAGTGCGCCATCCAATCCCAATAATTGACAGCAGCTTCACAAAAAAAATTCTTATAAACTGGCCGTGCTAAGTATTTTGTTTGCAATAAATATTTTTGCCGTTGTCTGTAGACATTGGCTGGCAAACCTGTTCTTCCGAGTGAGTTTCCTTTGAATATCACCATTTGTGTCACAATGGTTGAAACGAGACCTTCTTGAGTTGAATATAGGGGACTTACGTTGTCAGCATCAATTGTGGGTATTGTTAAGTGTCCTGGCGAAGCATAGAGACGCTTATTCATTACCATGGGACAACTACTCTAAACAGTGTAAACGCACACCCTGCTCGCAATATATGGTGTACATAACACAAATTCAGAGGGCACATGCTTGCCTATGAATTTTCCGATGCAGGTAGGGTGCCCATCTTACGAACTGAATCATGTTCAGAACCTTCAACTAATAATACGGTCACGTTTTGCTGCAGTTCTTTCCTTGACTTTTTGGTGCCAGAACACCCAGGATCACAATGGCTATGTCCATCATCACTGAATGTCACCTTAATTGACATAGAACATTTTACGGGGATGCAGACGTTTGCCTGATATCAGTCCCGTCTCTGGACATATATGCCATGAAATATATCAGAGTGCGCCATCCGCCATCGAATCCCAATAATTGACAGCAGCTTCACAAAGAAATTCTTATAAACTGGCGGTGCTAAGTATTTTGTTTGCAGTAAATATTTTTGCGGTTGTCTGTAGACACTGGCTGGCAGACCTATTCTTGCGAGTGAGTTTCCTTTGAATATCACTATTTGTGTCAGAGTGGTTGAAACAAGACTTCTTGAGTTGAAACATATAAGAATCAAGACGAACCAACGGAAACTACACACCCAGTTCAGCAGCAAGCTAGATAGTCAGCAGAATAAATCCTTTTGAGAGTTAGGACACCCCTGCATGTATATGAGTGTGGCACCGATCTGCTTAGTTTCTGTCAATTTGAAAGCGTCACCGGCACCAGCAAAAATATTTTTTCCTGGTGATGAAGTAATAAGACAAGCAGCTTATTGATTTTTTTTTATGAACGATTTATCTGCTGCCAGTCTGCTACCTCCACTTCAAAAATTCTATACCAGTCCATATATCCATCAGCCATTATCTCTGCCACACAGTGTATATACTCTCAAGCTCTGGAAAAAGCTTTTGTGCTTTAAGTATTATGTCATTGCCACAGTGGGAAAAATCATTTTTCATCTTTAAGGCAATGTCGCTAGCCCTGATAGCCTCATCACTACAATGATCGCTCATATTATCCAGAAATATAGAAAACGGAAAACACACTACACCACAGCCCGTGAGCAGCGATGGATCAACTGTCGGTATAACCGCCTTTAGCGATAGTGGATCTGTCGGTATAATGTTATACCGACAGAAAGTGCTGTCGGTAAATACTTATACCGACAGACACCCCTTTTACCAACAGATTGTCTGAAACTCCATACTATCTAGCGACGGACCAATTTACATCGACAAATAATCTGTTGCTAGGATCACCGACAGATAATCAGAAGGTATACATACCTTATACCGACAGATTGTTGAATAGGAGAATTTGATAGCAAAAAAAAAACTTAAACCACGCAATAATTATTACATAGTAAAAGCTGCACCACCAATCAAGTATCTATCATGTCACATTCAGTTACTAAACAACCACAATTCAACATGTAACATTCAACCACATTAAGAACACATAACAGAAGTGTACATCTCATGAGTTCATGGACAGTTTGTTTTGCACCTATAGGTCTGTCCAAAATCACTAGTTCTAGCAAGTCAAAAAAATAAAATAAATAGATGTATCTAATATCAGCATGTACTACTATGGATCCCAAAAGCATGGTGTTTGTACTCCCAGACTGCTCCCAAATTGTCTTGGAAACCCATGAGTCCATGTGCATAACCACTTCCTCCAGAAACTCATAAAAAAGCAAAAGGTTTGGGTCTGATAGCAATACTGAGTGACCACTTCAACCGGTATGTAGCTAGTGGCGTCCAACCCTTCCTGAAAAATAAATAACCATGTAATTAGTAAACAAGGCATGTAAAATGACACAAACAGAAAAATAATTTGTTAACTTCAAAAGCCTCAACCCGTGCTTGACTATAGACATTTCCATCTTTAAGTGGCATGTACCATTTTCAAAGATACCATGGAATATCATGCCGTGTATACATTCCTACCAAAACAAACGCTTTTACATTGCAAATGAGAGTCTTCAGTATATTTTGTATGCTGAGAGTTAGACTACAAGCACTACCCAGCATAAGGGGGAAAATGAATTATGTGCCTACCAGAACAAGGATGCAATGTTTTTTTCTGGAAAAAAATGCAAAGGACAATCTGCAATTCTTTTGTATACTCCATTGTTCTCTAATAGTGCTTTACAAGGATACAAAGATAATTTACAAAAATTAAGTTAAAATAACCAGTAAGTTCCATTTATAGTTTCTAGTGGTAAAACTGGCCAAAAAAACAGTTTGTATCAGGGCAATATTACTCCATACATTTTCATAGCTGCTGCCTCATGCAAATGCATATAAGTAGCAGTGAACCAGTTAGAAGGCAACCGACACAAATGCTCCATACTTTGCATTGTAGAACAATCATTGATGGGATAAATTCAAAAGACAAAGAAATAATGTCAAAGCTACTACAAAGCTAAGAGCTGCTGCTCAGAACACAAAGAGAGGAATTGACTCCTGACATCTGCAAGGCATATCAACAATCTACACGGCGACCAAGCTAATTACCTGCACTTCTAGAAGCTAATCACTGGCAAGCCAATAACCATCAATAAGCTATATATATAGTATTCGATGAAACTGAATAAAAATTGATTAATTATTGCAAGACAAGTGAATAGGCAGCTACCTGTGCCCGGAAGCTATCGTTGTTGGTGAGGAGGCCCTGGTGATCGGCATTGAGCTGTTCATGACACTAGTAGAAGGCACTGACATTCATGACACCACTCAGATAGTGAAGACTCTGCAATTCAAAAGAAAGCCTCAAAGCCTCTGTAAAGTACTATTTTAGTAAGATAAGAATCTACATGCTAAACTTGCACTCATCTGCCTCGAACCAAATAAATCATCTGCCTCGAACCAAATAAACAGGGAGCTAGTAAAGTTCAATTACTGTGCAAGTGCCCCTCAAGCAAGGTGAAATATAAACAATTTACCAAGAATGGAGTACTGACATGCACATTTCACAGTGAACAATTCATTTTAATTTAACAAAGAAAAGTGCACTATTGATAGTTAAACTAGTCTAAATTTTCTTAGTGCCCAACCCATGATAATGAATCAGAATATTCATCTCACTCCAATCCAAGCCAAGGATACTGCAATTTATGTTTCTTCATACACAGACAACATGAACAGAAGAATGAACATTGCCCTATTGAATCCCAATTAATCTATTTCCTCTTGTGGTAATCTATTTCTCCAATTAATCCGCAACCTAACCCACTCCACTGTTTGCATCCAAAGGAACTCACCTACTGCTTGGTCCCCGCGTCCGACCAGGAGCCACCTGGAGATGGAGGGGCGTCGTCGACCCAGCGGCGGCTGGGCGTCGTCGACCCGGCAGCGCAGTGGTGGCCGCCGCACCGAGCAGCTTGGCGCTGCGCCTGTCCACCGGATCTGGGACCGGCGAGCCGCCCATGGCCGGAGGAGGGGTCGAGGCTGGACGCCGCCTACCGCATGCTGCTGCTGAACGCCGCTGCTCCTAGGGTTGAAGAGGAGGGAGATCGAGATGTAGAGTGATTGTGCACGCGTCAAGGTCGGGAGCAGGTGATAGCGAGAAGTGGGGTGGAGGAGGGGGCTGGGCGCCGGCGTATCGCGGGTTGGAGGCGCTGAGGAGGGGGAGGAAGGGTGCGGCATTCAACAGAGGGAGACTAGGGTTTCGAGGTGGCGTTGGCCGTCGGATCTCAGATCAAATGAATGGAGGGCCGGGGATAGTTGGGCCGGTAGGGAGTTTGGGCCGTTTTCTGAACTGGGCCAATGTTTTCTTGATGATTTCATTTTTATTGTAGTACAATGAAGAATAAGTACCTAGAAATCTTTCTCAAAAAAAAAATAAGTACCTAGAAATTTAATTAACAATAGTTCAATTCAAGCCTTTTTAGTACTTCTATGTAGAGCTGAAGACGAAAAAATAGCTCATCATTTTTCATCCATCATTTTTCAATTCAATTAACAATAGCTCTACACCTCGGATCTCTCGGATTTTTCTATGGTTGGAGTCGTGACACCATGATTTGGAACTTCATCATTTGGATACAATAGTTTGAGAATCCTACAAAGACACTACTCTATGGAAAAATGACCGCATCGAATATGAGGAGAAGTAATGTTCTTGTGTGTCCAAACTTCATGGTTCCTAATTATTATCACTTTTCATGGTAAATATAGAAATAAAAGTGTAAGAACATAGAATAAGTATGTAGAAGTGTAATTAATCATTACAGAAGAGCAAATTATTTTGAAAATCTCCGAAACATCTCCTAGGCAACTTATATGCAGCATAGAAGATGTAAAAAATATTTCCATTTAATATGAGCAAAATTATTGTTTTAGAGTGTGTAAACTTCAAACGTTGTCTTTAGTTATATAAAAGTGTCTGTGAGATGTATAGGATTGTAAGCAAAGTATAGTCTACTATTTAAAAATGTGTTCAATTTTTTATGACAAGGTCCTGTACCTAAAAAAGGACTCCATGCAATTTTATAGAATTTTCAAGCACTTTTAGGAATTATTATTATTATTACCAATAAAACTATAAATATAAGTGTGTATTATCCACAACTAATCTTTAATTATTACATATATTTTTCAACATATGACCTAATCTAGGGCATATATACTTAGATAATATTTTTACAGGATTTTTAAATCTAAACTAGCAATACTTTGCTTTCGTTTCAGGTTATTTATTAAGTATGATAACTTATATTGAATATTGGGGCATTAAAATAAGTTCACCGACAGATAGTTTGAAGTAATACTAAGAATCACTGACAGATGGTTACATGGTAAATTAAAATACTTATACCGACAATCATACACTTGCCATAATTGAAGAACCGACAGATTGTCTGTAAGGCATCTTTACCGACAAATAGTACGTTTGTAATTATCTAGTTTTACTGTCAAATGTCTGATGCTAATTTGGTGTTGTGGTGTAGTGACGTGTGTCCAACACACAACAACAACAACAACACACACATCGAGACATTAGCAGCCGGACTTGGTATTTTGCTGCCTTTGTAGACTTTCCTTGATAGATTGATTAGGTTTGAAGCATAAATATACTAAAAGTCTCCAGATATATAAACCTAGTTATATAGATGACAGTGATGGAAAGGTTCAGGTTAAGCTATATAAAAAAGTTGTAGAATGAGAGCAAACTAGTAACTTTATTATATCTATCTATCTATCTCGCTCTATGCCAAGGGTGGCACTCGGCAAAGCCTTTGCCGAGTGTTATACGCTCTTTGCCGTAGTGATGGAAATAACACGACTCTACCCTTGGACATTTCTCCACCCATTCTGAAACAGAATTGATTCAATATTTTATTTTACAAGATTTGTTAGAAGAATTTATTTTCATACATAGGTAGAAGGTTCAAAATGGAGTCTGAATGTGATATGGGTGTCGAATTTAGTTCGTCATGCTCCTGAATTCGGAGGTAGACTCAAACTTGTTGTTAAATGGGCATTCATTTCACTTGGCCGCCCTTTGGTCCATGCCATGTCTCCATGATCTTCTTGGTCATCTCCTTTATTACTAAGTACAACAAGTGAACTTGTTGAATGGGCCTCCACCTCACTTGGACGCACCTAGCTTGTCCACGCCTTCTCTCCATGATCTTCCTGGTCGTCCACTCCTTTTATTACTGAGTACAATAACATCATTGAGTAGCAAAGGGTCCTCAAAATTAACTACTTGTTGACTTGGGAACAAGCTCACCTATTGATTCAATCGTCATGCGCCACCTTTAGTAATTGGACCTTGTAAAACTATTGAAGGTGTTGTGTGTACATCCAATGGAGTGATGTCCTCGTCATCCCCCCACTTGAAGTGGAGTCGTCCTCAACTCTATATCATCTTCTTCTCCCAAGTATGGCTTCAAATTTGCAATGTAAAAGGTGAGAAGAACCCCAAACTCAGAAGGCAACTCATGTTTATATGCATTGCCATTTATTTTCTCAATGATTTTAAAAGGATCATCGACTCAAGGCATCAATTTTGACTATCTCAGCTCAGAAAACATATCCTTTCTCAAATATAACCAAACCAAATCTCCCGGTTCAAGATGAACTTCCTTTATAGCTTTACTACTAGCAATCCTATACTTTTGATTCATCTTCACAATGTTTTCTTAAGTTATGGAATCTAATTTCAAAATAAATTTAGGACACCCTGAGCAATTTGATACACTAGTTGAAAATGACTTACCTTGCTTGTATAATGCTCTGCCCTGTTGTACACAAATTCAAAATGCCGTAGACAATCTTCCCACATCTTCAATTTTTCATCAATATATCTCTCAACATACTAGACAATGTTCTATTCCCAACCTCAATTTGTCCGTTAGTCTATGGGTGACATGTTGTAGGCAAATTTGTTCCCAATCTATTCCAAAGAGTACGCCAAAAGTGACTAAAAAATTTAGCATCACAATCTGAAACAAGACCTTCACCTTGTCCAATGAACTGCAATGTTTCATCTAGTACTTGCATATTTAAGCCTAGAGACATAATACACAAATAGAAGAAAACAATAGATCAAAGAGACGTTGTAGTTCCTCTGCCATTCCACATGTAAGGGGGCAACAACATGCCAATGATCCGGCATGGTGAACTTTGGCGGCAGCCAAATATGCCCTAAATTTTCATAAACTACAAACTAGATAGATTTTTTTTTCTAATATAGGTAATGTAAATTTGATGAGTCAAAATAATATGATCTTTGTCTGAAAAGCATGTCACATCATGATTGGATCGATGTGTTATTTACTTTTAATATAGTTATGATTGTATATTATGCTTGTTTTTATGTAGGATTTAAGTTATGGTCATGAACGGGTAGTGCACCCTTTTGTCCCGGTTGCTAATGGTCACTTTTAGTCCATGTTGGTGTTACCATAAGGACTAAAGTTGACATTAGTCTAGGGCCAAAAGTTATCCGGGACAAATGTATAGGGGATGGGAATTCCATTATCTACTAGTGTGTTCTTGATCTTTCAAGGGGGAGAAAATAAATGTGGCACTATGGTCTACAATGTTTAACTTTATGTTCAAATTCCTTCCACTCAATCTCATTATATCACACTAGCAAGATAAATCTAAAAATTGTCTCTGTATTGAATTATGTCGTTCCATTTGTGGCGGCATTATGCTTTCAGATATGAATTTTGATGTATCTGTGAAGTTCATGCATTGCAGTCTAGTATATGCATCACCTTGTTGTACATGCATGTGAAGAAATTGTAGTCATATTGGTGCGGTAAGTACTAGTACAACAACACACGTTGATATAGAGCAATGCGGTTGCAGCCTCACTTCCTATCTTGGGATGTGTGAGCAGAAGTGAAGCCATGCATGGTATTATACCACTGCATCTGTAATTTTGTGCCATAAATATGAAGTATCTCTCATTTCTTATCCTACTTGAAGCTATAAACTATTTTTAGTATGGTCAATATTTTGTATTTATATTCTTAAATTGATTCTTTATCAATTGGGTTCAAATGACTTAGTTGAAGCAGTTTGCTTGGTGAGGTTTGGAGGGTGGAGTATTGTTCGATGGGAGTACCAATATATGTGCACACGCTTTTCTATTTAAATGTTTTAGATGCATGTTCATTGCAAGAGTAATGCTTGGATGTGAATTCTTGCTTTTTATTCTATCCAGATTCTATATGTTGCTTCCACACATGCTCTATTGTGTTTTGGACACATTTGTAGTGCAGAAATGCTCTAGAATATTGTTGTTGTTCTGCTGTGTTACATCCACATGTTGAATGAAGTTTATATTTCTTAACTGAGTCAACTATCTAGCCGAACTATCACTACCAGAATCCTTCACATCCGCCCGCCTCCTCCGCCTCGGCCATTTTTGGACCCGGTGCTGATGGGGCTTCAGCACCGGGTCCAACGGCTAGGAGCGGGGGCGGCGCTGCGGGGTGCCAGGGCGAAGACATTAGCACCGGGTCGTGGCAAGACCCGGTGCTAATGCGCCCCCTTTAGCACCGGGTGCAGCCAGCAACCGGTGCTAATGTGCCGAGGCCATTTCGCACCGGTTGATGGCTGCACCCGGTGCTAATTGGTGCACATTAGCACCGGGTCTTGCCACGACCCGGTGCTAATGTCTCCCCCGGCCGAGCCAGCTGAACACTTAGGCGCTGTGTTCATGCTGCTCGGCCGTCACCGGGCGCACACGAGCCACGTGACTGGATGAACAAGAACAATTTTTCTTTTTAATCTCTGTATAAAAGTTGTAACTAGTCGTTCTCCCTCGTACAAACTTCAAAAAAGATCATTTTTCTTCCTAAAAATTCCTAAAATCATACTCTATCAAGTTATGAAACTTATTAATGTTATTATTTAGAAAAATCTTCTCGTGTGAGACTGTTTGAACAATCCAAATTTTGAATTAAAAATGACAACTACAACCAAGGTTTTTTTCACACTAGGTGATGTCAAATGAAAAAGTGATGAATACCAAAGTTTCATATTTCATCATGATCTACAATCTTTATTTAGGTCATTTTGTCATTTTCAGAAGTGGTAATAACATGTAGTACAAATTTGACAAGTCTCTAACAAAGTTTTAGAATCTATGCGAGTGAATCTAGGATTAATGAACAATGTATACTACCACTTTCTCAAATGCAAAAATGACTTAAATAAAGATTGTAGATCTTGATGAGATATGAAATTTTGGTATTCATGACTTTTTCATCTGAGACCATTTAATGTTCCAAAATCTTTGTTTTAGTTATCAATTTTTGTAATTTATAAGATTTTCTAGTAATTTATAAGATTTTCTAGTAATTTATAAGATTTTCTAGTAATTTATAAGATTTTCTATTAATTTATAAGATTTTCTATTAATTTATAAGATTTTCTATTAATTTATAAGATTTTCTATTAATTTATAAGATTTTCTAGCATTTTATATTGATTTTCTAGTAATTTATAAGATTTTCTTATTTAATATATATTTTTAATAGGTATTAATAACTGAATTAAAACAAGTATTAATAACTATATATTAAAAACTATATTTATAATATTCCCAAATAGTAGCCACCGGTGCTAAAGGCCGGTTTGGAAACTGGCGCCAAACGAAAATTGGGAGCCTTTAGCACTGGGTTGATCTAAAATCCGGTGCTAAAGGCCCCCAATTTTCGTTTGGCGCCAGTTACGGCATTTAGCACCGGGTGTTGTATAGACCCGGTGCTAAAGGGCCTTTAGCACCGGGTCGTGGCTGCACCCGGTGCTAAATGCCCCGGATCAGCACCGGGTCGTGGTTGCACCCGGTGCTAAATGCACCGGATCTATATAGCCTCGCGCCGGCCCCCGCCCCCGTAGCACTTCGTCTTCCCCCAAACCGCCGGCCCTCCTCCTCGCCTCGCCCCCGCCGCCGTCGTGAGGCGCTGGCCGACAGAGCCCTCCGTCAAGGTACGGTAGCATGCCCACCTCACCTGATTCGGCTTGATGCGAGGGTAATTTGGGATCTGTTGCTGTGGGCAATCGATCCTTCCCCGTGGATTGGTGCTTGTTTGCAGGCCGATGCGTTCGATCTTGTTGGATTACCCATGATCCAGAACACCCTGGCCGGATTCAACACGTCCCTCGTCTGCTACGGTCAGCGGGCCAGGTACTTTGCTAAATGCTAATCCAAAGGAGTCGGTTTCCTGTTCTCTGCTTCTCTATTCCTGTTTTCTGATGCAAATATGTACGTGTTGTTGAATGCTTCTAGTGTGGCACTCGCATGGGGAGCGGAGGCAGCTGGGAGTGGATCGAGGCACACACTTTTCTTTTCTTCTTTTGTTGAACTGGCGGAGGCTTCTCTTTTTCTAATCTCTCTGTAATCTAAATTTCTATGTTGAATCTACGTTGAATCTTGAATGTTGTCATTGTTGGATCTTAAATGTTGTGATGTAAATTAAGATATTTCTACTCTTAATTTCTTTCTTTCTCCTCTTATTTATCTACTCTCACCTTCTTTTTTATGTTCTTGGAGAATAAGAACAAAAATTTTGTTCTTGTTCTTGAAGGACGGAGAGAAGACGACGGTGAGCTAGAAAAGAGAGGAGAGGGAAAGAGACGAGAGTAGAAAAAATATTTATTTTTTTTGCGCGTAAAATTTTTTAGCACCGGGTCGTGTTTTCAACCGGTGCTAAAGGCCCTGCTAAAGGCGCTGCGGGGCAGGCGGGGCAGGCCCTTTAGCACCGGGTCGTGGCTGCACCCGGTGCTAAAGGGACCCTTTAGCACCGGTTATTCAACCCGGTGCTAAAGGGGTACCCCTTTAGCCTCGGATTAGTTGCACCGGGTGGGAAACCCGGTGCTAAAGGGCTTTCCCACCCGGTGCAGATGTTGATCATTCTGGTAGTGTATCGCAACTGAATATGTTAGTGAGTGGAGTGAAATTAAAACATTATCCCACCGATATCCCATGGATACCTTATAACACCCTAGCTGATACACTTGTGTACCAGTTTAATTTATTTCAGGAGCGACACTCGTGACATGAGAGCCTCTAGGCTGAGGTGCGTTTAATTTGGTGCACATAAATGCATTTCGAAGAGCCGCCAAGCAGAACAAGTTCAGCAGCCAGGGATGTCTCATGCCTTACGCGGCCTGAACGTTCAAGCTTTGCTGTGCCGAAGCACAGACAAATAAGCTAAGCAAGGTCAAAAATGGGAGGGCGCACGGGAGCAGGAGACGGGGCATGGGTGCGCTAAGGATTCAGAGGGAGTGAGTGGCGCTGGCACTACTGCCGTGGTCTCTTTCAGCTTCCCTCGATCAGGAATACAATACAGAAACAAAAAACATATAGATGGGCTTTTACCGGCCGGTGGCGCCGCTCCCGAGCTCCTCGATCTTGTTTGGAGTCTGGACTCCGTGGTGTCTCGCCAGCCAGCAGCGCTCTCGGTCCTCTCTGCTCCGGCGTGCGCCGCGGCGGCCGGGCGTAGCAGGACGGACCTCGGCTCCGGCGGCGGGGCGGAGGCCTGGCGGCTGGCGTAGATTTAGGGGACCACTCTGGTGGATGTTGGAACCGAGGATCGACGAACAATCAACAGAAACGCAAGACACTCGATTTGGCGGGCGACGAACGCCTGCCACGGGGCGCCGAACGCCCCGCCGGCGACCAACGCCGCTGCCGCCACTACGTCATGTATCTTGGCTTGTATTATTCCTCTCGGCTCAAAAACGAACGGAAGAGATTACATCACGTTTTATAGCTGCAGCGCCTAGCATGCAACTGCCCTGCGGCCGGCACTCGCGCACGCACGCACTAGCTCCTGAAGACCCGGCCTCCACTCGTGCATGCGCCACACGCTCATCCGCACGAATCGGCCATCCTCCGAGCTGTTCGCAAGCCACCAGTTGCTCAACTACCTACGCATGCAACTAACAAAACATGAACACCGTGACGCACACACGTACACGGACTGGACCTACACGCCATGGATACACCACGACTCAACACAAGCTAACAGGCAGCCAGAACGTGAACACATCAACGATCTGGACACCCACACACCAACGTATGTTTAACTCTAACAGTGGAGAGGGGAAATGACGAGAGCACGAGAGGGCGGGGCGCGTTCCTTCTGTATTTGTGCGTCGAGGTAGACAGGCGACGCTCCGGCCAGCTCGTCGTTGGTGCGCGCGGTGATACTCATTGCTGCATGGCATTTAAAATTTTACAGCACGTAACAAATAAATTCCCAGCTCGATCAACTTCTGAGAGATCTCCAGTCTGGCAACAGGCTGTCCCAGGTATCTGAAAGAATATGTGCTATCACTACCGGATTCTCCTAGTTTACCATATGTCCATATGTACCAAAGACACACGGTAAAGGTGTGTGTGCCACGCACGGCAAACAGCACACGACAAACGTCAGCCGGCAAAGGTTACCGGTCATGCCATGTGCTTTTTATCGGGCACACGACAGGCTTTGCCATGTGCCCACGTGGCCCATAGCAAAGCCCAGCCCAGGCTGACAACCGTTAACGGCGGCGGTAGGCTTTGCCGTGTGCCAGGCCCAAAGGCGTGTTAACAAGATAATAAATCATCCATATACATGGCCCCAAAAAAAGAAACATGAAATGAAATCACCAACAAAAATGGTTTCTTCTTAGGCATTATACCTGACAGCAGCTCGCCGGCGGCCAGGTCCTTGAGCTCCATGGTCTCAGGCTGCTGCTGGGTGGCCCTCCTCTTCTTGCTCCCGACCATCACCAGGTACTTGCCGTGGTTGCCCTCGTCACCACGGCGCACCCACTACTCCAGCAACCGTTATCACAAACGGTTCCCGAGCCCTATCACAAACGGTTTTGGGAATCGTTTGTGACATGTCATTTGTGATGCCCGCGGCATCACAAACCGTTCCTGAACCGTTTGTGACGTGGAGCATCACAAACAACCGTTTGTGATGTACCAGACATCACAAACGGGTCGTGATACAAACCGTTTGTGATGTCTGGTACATCAGACATCACAAACGACTCGTGATACAAACCGTTTGTGATGTCGTTTGTGATTTTCTTTTTTCAGTTTTTTATATACAGACCGTATACTGCACATATACAGCCCATATACACATCACAATCACATATACAACACATATACACATCACAGGCACATATATAGAGCTCAAAGATATCACATATTCACATCACAAGCACAATTCAACAATATTTGACAAGTTTTGAACTTAAACCAAATTCGAAACTTATTACAAGTCCAAAGAGTCTAAAAGTTCTACGTATACCATGTGTCTTAGATCTTCATTATATTAAACTCGCCATTTTCGCTCACAATTTCATCCATAATAAACCCAGCTAGTTGTTCTTGGAGTGCCAGTACCTCTCCTGCAAGCATCTCCTCACCACCTATTTCATTTTCCTGCACAAACAACATTCGAATCAAAGGAATGCATTAGCATATGGTTTCAAAAGTATGTTCAGAAACCAAAAGTCATGATTAGATTGCTAGATTAGTACGAACCATCTCCTCTAATGCGGTAAAGACATCTCCACTGTAGAGGTGGATGTAGTGAATTGCATAGAACCCGCAAAGGATAGTACCCGGTGGCTGTCTTTTAATCCACTTGGCTTCATCTACGGTGAAGCTTTTCCAAAAAGGTCTATGCATCCTCGGGTGTCTTTTACAGTACATTCCGTATATGCTAAACAACATTAAATAGTAATTGAGATTGGGTTGATGAAATCAAACATAATACGACTCGATAGAACGAACCAACACAACATTAAATACCTACCCATCAAGCAAATCAAGCACTGGCTGGATGAATGATCGAGGCCTTCTTAATGAGTCGTAAACCCTTATGTGGCTCCGTAAAAGGGAGATATCAAATAGAACATAACGATGTCTGTAAACATTTCACACATGTTAGAAAACAGAAAAATGATTCATGTTATTGTATAGATGCGTGTAACTAGGAACACACTAACACACTTACGCGCAGTTGTACGGTATAAGTATGCGATCTTTCTCTCTCAGCGCGCAGAAAGCAGTGAACAGATAACGGCTGGTGTCGACGTTATGCAAGGACTTCTCATTTATCGTGACCGGGTCCAAGAAGGCTACATCTTTACATATCCCTCTTCGCCTATAGTTGTGGGCCTCCATCCTATAGAAAGATAACTTATGAGAGTTTATGTCGTCAACAAAATAACGGAAGAGATTTAGTTATGATACTTACAAGCACCAAAGGAAGAGCATGCTGACATCGAGGTATTCTCATTGGAACAACTCATATAGATTACGAAACTCAATCCACAGTATGAAATGAGAGATTTTCTCATCGTGCTTGCCGAACCATTCGATTGGGTACCTAACCCCAAATTGTTCAGAACCCCCTTGAGCTTTGTAGCATTGATGCAGTCACCTCAACCTCGTCGGTAGACCATCGACCTCAACTGGGCGAACCAAGTCGTTCCCCAACACAAACGACCATTTTGGTGGCACGAGTGGCGCGAGTGGCAGATCTACTTGATCGGTGTCTTGTTGCAACATATGTAGTTGTTGTGTTGAGAGACCGGTTTCTTTGAGGAATTTCTTCTTAGCTGCTTCCTCCCTTTGCGCAGCGGATTGTTGGAACACTTCCTTGCTTAAGGAATGTGTCGCCTTTTTGGACAAGGTACGCTCGAAATCTGACTTGCGAGTTTTGTTATTCCCTATCTATTTTACCAATGCCAGCTTGGTAAAATGATCAACTGCTTCTAACACGGGAAGGTCGACATCCGGCCCAAGCGGAGGCATGTCGTGGAATCCATTCCCTTCTTCCTCGGTTCTATCTTCAACACCGACGATCTTCCTTTTGCCCTGGAGGACGACGTGCTTTCCATGATGAGAGAGGTCCATTGCGTAGAAGACTTGCACTACATCCTTAGCCCAAACAAATGGTTCGTCTCTGTACCCGGTGTTTTTAAGATCGACGACAGTCATTCCGTACTTGTCCTCGAAGACCCCCTTGGGAAGTCTGACCCACTAGCACCAGAATAGAGGGATCTTCAATCGTGGCCCGTAATCTAGCTCCCATATCTCTTCAACGAAACCATAGTATGACTGAATCCGTTGATTGCTGTCGTAAGCATCGATACGAACTCCTCTATTTTCGTTGACACTCTTTTCATCTTGCTTTCTCATGTAGAATGTGTATGCATTTATGTCATATCCTTGGAACGTGGTCAATGTACTTGATGGTCGGACCAACAAATCGAGCTCATGACTCCCGGTTTCAGCGCCACACAATTTTAATCTTAACCAGTCGGCAAAGGTTTCTCTATGTCTTTTCTGGACCCAAGATTCTGACCGTCCAATGTTCTGGTCATGTAGTTCTTTCACGTGCATATCGATATATGGGGAAACTATGAACGCTTGTTGTAGAACAGTGTAATGTGCTTGCCTGAAAGCATCAATGTCTTTGACAAGTACCCGCCGCCGGCCGATCGTTCCTCTCCCACCTAGCCTTCCCTCATGACGTGATACAGGGACACCAACAGGTCATAGATCCAAATAGTATGTGCAAAACTCAACCGCCTCCTCTGTCTCCCATCCAGCTGCCATGAACCCTCAGGTCTGAATCTGTTTCTAACGTACTTCTGAAGAACACTCATTAACCTCTCGAAAGGAAACATCTGATGCAAAAACATTGGTCCAAGGGATCTTATCTGAGCGACCAAGTGAGTAAGCAGATGCAGCGACATATCAAAATATGTTGGTGGGAAATGCATCTCGAGCCTAGTTATAGCATGGATCAGGTCTTCTTGAAGCTTGTCTAGCGTGGTCGGATCTATGACCTTATGCGAGATTACATTGAAGAAAGAGCACAACTTTATGAGAGGATCTCGGACCTTAGTTGGGAGCACACCCCTTAGAGCAACTGGAAGCAGTTGGGCCATGATAACATGACAGTCGTGGGCCTTCAAGCAGCTCATGTTGAATTTTATCTCTTTTTTGTTCACCAGCCTTCTAATGCTGGAGGAGTATCCGGTTGGCACTTTAAGTTCATCAAAGAATTTACAAATCTTCTTTTTCTCTTGGTCACCCAGTGTCCATGCAGCAACCGGAAGTTTCTTCTTCCCATCAGGTTGTATAATAGGGTGTAGTTCTGGCCTAACACCCATCTCTTCTAAGTCCTGTCGAGCTTCCAAGGAGTCTTTTCCTTTCCACTTGGCCACCATTAACGTGCCGAGTGTGCTCTCAGCCACATTCTTAGTTAGGTGCATGCCATCCAATGCGTGGCGGACATTCAAGATTTTCCAATAAGGAAGTCTACACAACAAAGAGTTCTTTTTCCATATGGAACTGGTTGGTGCGTGTACACTTCCTTTTCCCTTTCCAAAAACCACTTCAACTTTGCTTACTATTTTGTATATCTCACTCCCATTGTGGTACTTCAGAGGCAAGCGGTTATCAATTGTACCATCAAAGGATTTCTTGTTCCGATGATATGGGTGGTCTCGGCGAAGGAACCTACGATGCCCCATGTAGACCATCTTCTTGCTTTTGTTCAACCATCTAGCGTCAGTGTCATCGACACAAACCACACAACCATTATAGCCCTTTGTAACCTGGCCTGATAAGCAACCAAGGCTGGGTAGGTCAGTTATTGTTACGAACAACATTCCTTTTAATGTGAAGTGTTCTCGCTTGTATTCATCCCAAACCTTCACACCTTCATTCCACAACAAAAGCAGGTCATCCACCAATGGCTCCAGATACACATCAATATCATTTCCAGGCTGCTTTGGCCCTTGGATCAGCAAAGGCATCATAATGTAGGTCCTCTTCATACACAACCAAGGGGGAAGGTTGTATATGCAAAGAGAGACAGGCCATGTGCTGTGTTTGCTGCTAACCATGTTAAAAGGATTCATCCCATCCGTACTCAAGCCGAACCTTACGTTCCTCATCTCATTTGAGAATGTTTTCTTGAAATGATAATCAATAGCCCTCCACTGTGAACCATCTGTCGGACGCCTAAGCTTTCCATCTTTCAAACGCTCTTATTCATGCCAACGCACAAGCTTTGCCGTCTTCGGGTTAGCAAATAGCCGCTTCAACCGAGGAATTACGGGGAAATACCAGACGACCTTGGCGGGTGGCCTTTTATTCCTGTCACATGTCATACGTATAGCTGACTCGGACTTGTACCTCGAACTTTGGCACACTGGGCATGCATCCAAATCCTTATAGTCACCACGATACAGGATGCAATCTTTTGGACATGCATGGATTTTCTGTACCTCAAGCCCCATTGGACATATCATTTGCTTCGCCTCATATGTGTTCTTAGGCAACCCAATCGGGCTTGGAAGCATCTTCCCCAAAAGATCCAACAAACTATCAAAGCCTGTGTCCGATAGGCCATTAGATGACTTCAACTCCAGTAGCAAGAGGTCAGCTTCAAGCTTGGACATGCTGCAGCCATGGTACAAAGGAGTTTTGGCATCCTTCCTCATCTGCTCTAGCTTCTTCAAATTCTTCGCATCAAGGCATTCTGGCTCACCATCATATATCATCTGGTCAATGTCATCCATCACATCATCATCTACTAATGTCTCTGCAAAGTTATCCATGAATGATCCATGGTCGACATTTCCCGTATCATTTGGTTGTGTGGCTTCATTCTCACCACGTGTGGCCTCTTGGAATGTTTTCCGCAATTTCTCAACCACACTTGGTTGTGTGGCTTCATTCTCACCTTCCTCCCCATGCTTGTTCCAAACCTTGTAGTTTGCCATGAAACCCCTACACAGCAAGCGCCGTCGAATCTGCTCAACGTTTCGAAACTGCTTCTGGTTTTTGCAATCAATGCACGGACAATATTGATATCCATCGCTTGTTTGGTACGACCTCGCAACATTCACAAAGGAGTCAACCCCGTTGACAAATGAGTCATCTGATCTGGCAACGTACATCCAACCTCGTTCATCCATCTATTACAAACAAAATGAGTTTGTCCTTAAACCAATATTCCAATAAAAATAATAATGCCAAATTATTTGCAAATCAATCGCACCGCTAGATACAAACCTTGAATCAAGTGAGTGGATCAAATTGAGCCGAGGACCAAATTGAACCAAGTGGAGCCGAGGACAAAATTGATGAAAAACGGCCTAGAGACAAAAAAATAGAGTTTTCATCACATTCTTCTAAATTTTGCAACCATTCAAGCTTCTAGAAAGTAAGCAAAGCAAGCTAGATACTAACCTTGTTGGAATGGAATAAGAGCTACACATTTTGATAATCCATGAAAAAATTGATGAAAAATGGCCTAGAGGAAAAAAAGAGACCTTTCATCACATTTGTCTCAATTTTGTAACCATTCAAGCTTCTAGAAAGTAAGCAAAGCAAGCTAGATACTAACCTCGTTGGAATGGAATGAGAGCTACACATTTCGATAATCAATGAATAAATTGATGAAAAATGGCCTAGAGGAAAAAAAGAGACCTTTCATCACATTTGTCTCAATTTTGCAACCATTCAAGCTAAAGTATCATGGAAGAATGCCTTTCATGTGTCTTCAAGCAAGTTATTAATGATCTACCTACTAAATTCGAGTTGCTCCATTGAATTTCATGAGAAATGAGCTCTAGAGAGGATGAAAGAGCCCCTCCATCAAATTCATGTCAAATTTCAAATTTAGTGGTTAAAACAAGCTACAAATTGGAAGAGTTGAGTGTTACCAACCTCAAAAAAAGTTGATGGAGAGCTTTCTTCAAAAAACGTGACCTTTCTTGAGCAATTTGGTGAGAAATGGCCGCAACAATGGTGAAAGAAATGGTGGGCGTCGGGTTGGAGAAGAAGAGTGGGAGGGGGAAGTGGGGTTTTGTACTGTGCGATCTATCACAAACGGTTCCTAATACGAACCGTTTGTGATGCTCATTATCACAAACGGTTCAATATAAACGGTTTGTGATAATGGTCCATCACACACGGTTCGTGTTACAAACCATTTGTGATGGCCTGGAGGGGCTTCACAAACGGTCTGTAACACGAACCGTTTGTGATGGACCTCATCACAAACGGTTCCATCGGCTACCAGTCCCATAGCCATTGGAACCGTTTGTGATAGAGCGTTTGTGATGTCGAGTTCTGTAGTAGTGACCACCTCTCCTTTGGACCGCGCGCCCTGGCAGAAGGCCTCCACAGCGGCGCGGAACTCCAGCTCGGTGTCCGCCGGGAAATGCTCAGTGGCGTCGGCCGGCCGGATCTTGTCGAGACTCACCCGGAGCTTCTTCCCCTCACCTTCTTGCCGTCGAGAACCGCGCCGTAGTTCTGCCCATCGACGACCTCGGACAACGTCGCTGCGAACCAAGAGTCCCCCAGCCCATTTGTTCTCCTCCTCATCTTGACCTCGACCTTCTCTCCGACCAGGAAGGGCCGCTGCTTGTGCGGGGATTGCGGTGGCTGTGCCACCATTGCGATTTCAGGGTTCGCTCTAGCCGTGCGTGTGACCTACTATCTCGGCGGCGGCGGCGGCAGTCCTGTCTGCTTGCAACAGTGGAAAGACTAGCGGCAGTGTATTCCTAGGGTTTGCCCGGTAGAAAAGGAATGTCTGCACTTTGCCCAGTGGGCCTTGCACTTTGCCCAGTAGAAAAAGAATGTTAGTACAAGTACTACTTGGAAGGCATTATATGGCCTCACTAGCTTAAAGTACACAGCACTGTGAACATACTGTGTCAAAGCAAAGAGTTATATTACTCCATGCAGATCTTATAATACTGTAAAATGCATTTTTATCCATGCGGAAGCCAGGATTAATGGGATGCGCGGCAGATGCCATGGGCGGCGCAGCAGATCGGTAACACGTAGATTTCGATCTCGCTCACTAGGGTTTCATCATCAGTGGGAGTGAGGGGAGCGTCTCTTGCTTTCAGATTCAAGTTATAACTTATAGAATTGAAGAACCAAAGAAAGCTCAGAATTTTACCGGCGACGACCCGACGGCAGTGGCGGGCGGTGGCTCCAGCTCGATCTTATCCTCTTGGCTTTGGACCATTACTCCTCCGGCGAACGGTGGCTTTTTTCCGTGCGCGGGCTTCTTCAATTCTCAGCGTCGGAGAGAAGCGAGACTGGCCGGTGGCGATCCACTCTTGGGGCACTGTGATCAGGGCAGAACGGAGCTCTCGGGGAAGGGTTGAGGAGGGCCTGGCGGAGGCTGGCCGGCGTAGATCTACGGGCTGGACACAAGGCGCAGTATGCAACGGCGAGAGAGGGAAAATGACGAGAGTGGTGTTTCTGTTGTGTGTGTGTGCGCGCGTGCGTGTGTGTGACATTCAGCGGGGAGTGTTTTTCTTCACCATCCTCTTTCTCATTCTATGTCGTCCTTTGTGGATGGTGATATACACTCTCCTTGCATGCTCATGTTTCAAGTGTGAGCCTCACAAAATAGTTTTCTTTTCTCCAACTAAATTTGCACCTACCAAATGTGTGACTTAAACATAAAAAAACAGAATATAGGGGACTCACGTTGTCAGCGCATAAATTTTGGGTATTGTTGTCCTAAATTTAAAAAAAACAGAATCTGCGTGTGCAGGGTGTGCGTTCACATAAAAAAACAGAATACAGGGTGTGCGTTTACACTGTATAGCGCTCTGGCATCTGCGCGCCCGCCTGCTCGCGAGCGCTCCGCCCTCTGGCCTAGAGAAAAGAAGGAAGAAACAAGTGAGAAGAGGTAGAAATAAGATTGGAGACGAGATTGAAAGAAAGAAGGGGATAAAAAAATGCTGTCGTATGGAGCTCGTTAGCACCGGTTGAAAGATACCACCGGTGCTAAATGAGCATGGGTAAACTAGCACCGGATGGTGGCCGCACCCGGTACTGATGGGGGACCTTTAGCACCGGGTCTTGCTACGACCCGGTGCTAATAAGCCCCCCTCAGCCAACCCTACATGCCGTCGCGCTCCTAGAAGTTCGATCCGGTGCTGATGCTCCATTAGCATCGGGTTCAAAAATGTCCGAGGATTATGATAGGGGCGGATGTAAAGTTTTCTAGTAGTGCATGAAATATATCAGTGTGCCATCCGCCATCCGCCATCCAATCCCAATAATTGACAGCAGCTTCACAAAGAAATTCTTATAAACTGGCGGTGCTAAGTATTTTGTTTGCAGTAAATATTTTTGCTGTTGTCTGTAGACATTGTCTGGCAAACCTGTTCTTCCGAGTGAGTTTCCTTTGAATATCACTATTTGTGTCACAGTGGTTGAAACGATCAAGACTTCTTGAGTTGAAAGTTGAAACATATAAGAATCAAGACTAACCAACGGAAAGCTACACCCTGATCAGCTGCGAGCTAGATAGTCAGCAGAATAAATCCTTTTGGGACACTCCTGCATGTATGAGTGTGGCACCGATCTGCTTAGCTTCTGTCAACTTGAAAGCGTCACCGGCACCAGCAAAAATATTTTTGCCTGGATGAAGTAATAAAACAAGCAGCTTATTGAATTTTTTTATGACGGATTTATCTGCTGCGAGTCTGCTACCTCCACTTGAAAAATTCTATACCACTCCATGTATCCATCCTCCATTATCTCAGCCACACAGTGTATATCGCACAATGTTAGAAGGTGTGATATATATACTCTCAAGCTCTGGAAAAAGCTTTTGTGATTTAAGTATTATGTCCTTGCCACAGTGGGAAAAAAACATTTTTCATCTTTAAGGCAATGTCTCTAGCCCTGGTAGCCTCGTCACTATAATGATCGCTCATATTATCCAGAAATATACAAAACTGAAAACGTGTGTCCAACACACAATAACAACAACAACAACAACACATCAAGACACTAGTAGCTGGAGTGCTGGACTTAGTATTCTGCTGCCTTTGTAGAGTTTCCTTGATAAATTGATTAGGTTTGAAGCATAAATATACTAAAAATCTCCAGATATATAAACCTAGTTATATAGAGGATATATAGTGATGGAAAGGTTCAGGTTAAGCTATATAAAAAAGTTATAGAACGAGAGCAAACTAGTAACTTTATTATCTCTCTCTCTCTCTCTATCTATCTCTACGCAAGGAGTTAATAAACACTGACCCTGTCGATACGAGGTTAAATTATCACACTACTGCAGAGCAACTCATCCGTAACAATGGGAAAAACTTACCCATCCCCATGACTTGGTCGCCACAATGAATCCAACATGAATGAGATGCAGTATGGATGATCATTTATCTCTGCAAGATGACCAAAATCCGAAACAGATAACTACATATCCATGGTCCAGCACATATGTTAACATATGCAAACCTGTGCTAGTCATGCATTGGCAAGGATATTATTTTGACATATAAACAAAATAAAAGGAATTTACGGGGAAAACTAGTCTTTTTGTTTAATCATGGTCTTTTGTTTGATGCAATACATTAAGATGTTGGAACCCGGCCAAGGATGAAGTAATGGATCCAGCAGCAGTTATGTTTTGTAGCGGCGAATTCAGCAGACGACTATGAGGAGGAGGCAGATCCAGTCATAGAACTGTTTAAGACGTTGCATCCGGCTGAGAATGATATGTGGATAATGTGCTTGATAAAGATCTACCTAAGGAAGGCGACATGGAGGCAGGTCCGGCTAAGGAAAATATAGAGGAAGCGAAGGTGTCTGATAATGATGAGGATGTGGCGGATCCATCCACAATTAAGTTGGAGGTAGCCGTGATATGGATGATGATGAGGAGGTGGAGGCCATGAAGGCCAAAGATGATCAGGTGGAAGGGAATCTAGGCAATGATGAGTGGAGGCGGCAGTTCCTTTCAAAAAAAAGATGAGTGGAGGCGGCAGAGGTCGAGGATGAAGAGGTGGGAGCAGGTCTAGCTGATGATGACAAAAATAATGCCGTATATCTGACCAAGGATGAGGTTCCCAAACAGATTCGGCTGAGGACGACAATGTGCAGGCAGATCTGAAGCACTAGTCTCCCTTGTACCTCAGCATATGACATCCTACTGCTAGGGTACAAGGAACCAATGTTGTTTTTCTATACGGATGAAGGAGGGGAGGAAGAAGGCTGATGCGGCGGCCGAAGGAGCATGTATATATGCATATGAGTTGAGGAAAACAATAAGGTTACGCTGCATGGGTTAGCCTGCTAAAAACCTTCATGCCAGTCCAAATTGCCCGGGCAGGCATATGTAATTTTTCTTCTTGGTCCTAGATCGCACCAACAAGAACAAGTAATAATAATAAACTTAAAAGTATATAAAATGTAAAATATAATTAGAACATCATTAGACGTTAAATAGATTCTTACTCATTAAATTATAAAATGTATAGAATATAAAAATATAAAAATCAAACTCCATGTTCTCTATACATAGATCTAATAACGCGGTGGTAAGTCACAGCCTTGTTCCACTACTAGGGGCGGAGCCGGGATTTCACCATAGGGGCGGCCAACAGCCCAGATGCTAAGTGGAAAATAGCAATATAATATGGACAATAATGATATTATAGAAGTAGGTCTAGTGAACCATATATGCTCTTCTAAATTTTTCCATATAATATAGATTAGGTTCTTTAGGTTGAGTATAAATTGATTATAAAACTCAATGATAGTTCTTGTGATCATTGATCGAGCACTCGTAAAAAAAAGAGAGGATTCCCTATAACAGAGCATAAAGATGAATTAGTGACAAAGAAAATTACAATGCCCAACAGCTACAAGTCACAATGTCCCCAAACAGATTGAATGGTAGTAAATAAACTACAATGACATAAGGGGAAATTAACCGGCTTATACCAAGGGCGGCCATTGTCCTCTTCATCTTTGAAGCCAAAAGATTGCAAACGGCATAGTCACTACCAGAAAAACTCACATCCGCACCCCTAATATGCCTCGGTGCACTTAAGATCCGGCGCTAATGTTGCATTAGCACCGGGTGTAAAGTTAGGGTGCCCCCGGAAACGCACCAACCGGTGCTAAAGGTGACCTTTAGCACCGGTTGGTAAGGCCCTCACCCTTTAGCACTAGGTCGTAAATACCACCCAGTACTAAAGCTGCTGGCTGCGCACGGTGTTTCTGGCTCTCGGCAAATGAAGGGAGGAGAAGTGGAGGCACATACTATGCAGGACGGCTACACAGAAGGCAAATCGACGGAAGGCAAAATTAAGGAGTCGTCGTGCGCCTGGTCCACCTGGAATAACAGAATCGTGGAGTGGTGGGCTGTATGGGCTAACACGAGTCTTGAGGGGGGCCATATAGGCTAATCAGGGCAATTACCAGGAGAAATTAGAGGTGATCTCTGCCCATATAAATGATTCGCATCTGCAGGCAAATGGTAGAGCGGCAGACATGAAGCTGTTGAACTTCACTACCAGAATGATCGACATCTGCACCGGGTGGGAAAGCCCTTTAGCACCGGGTTTCCCACCCGGTGCAACTAATCCGAGGCTAAAGGGGTACCCCTTTAGCACCGGGTTGAATAACCGGTGCTAAAGGGGCCCTTTAGCACCGGGTGCAGCCACGACCCGGTGCTAAAGGGCCTGCCCCGCAGCGCCGGTAGCAGGGCCTTTAGCACCGGGTCGTGGCTGCACCCGGTGCTAAAGGGCCTGCCTTTAGCACCGGTTGCTGCCTGAAACCGGTGCTAAAGACCCCGGATTTCTTTTTTTTTTGCTTTTTTCAGTAGCCATGCGTGCACGTCTATATACGTATATATTCTAATACGTGTATTCTAATGCGTATTCGGCCGACTCTATATTCATACTAGCTGACATTTCATCAAAATAGAAGACATATATATTACAAAAGTAGATATTCATGCATGTCAACTCGAGTTATATATATTTAAACTGTATTTTCTACATAATTAAGATTGACGACTAGCTAGCTCTCGTTGGACTGTCCGGCACGTCCTCCAGTATTGGCGAGTGGAATTCTCCTCGGGGATTGACGACCTCATCCCAGATCCATCCGACGAGCTGTTCTGCAATTGCGTCAATTCTTTCTATCTCTAGGGACTCTTCCTTCAGGTTGAACATCTATAATTTAAAAATATTTGAAAGACATTTAATCCGTCGAGTTGGAGACAATAATTGTGCACTTAATAATAATGGAAATGTCTTTATTATTACGTACCATAATATCGCGTTGTGTGAGCTTTTTATGTCCCCAATTCCACATGTAGTCGCACACATAGTATGCACATAAATTATTTCCCGGTCCCTGTTTGGCACACTGTCGACCAAAAGAAATCTAGTAAAATTCATATAATATATTAGTCGATGCCTACATGTACAAATTACTTGCTTACCGGAAAGCCAATGTTCCATTTTAGTGTTTCATGTTGTATACCCGTGTGTTCTGTACGAAATTGAATCCAGGCCCTGCGAACAAAAAAATTGAGTTAAGTCATTGCGAGTGGAAGGGGTGGATTAAGTAGGGGAAAATATACATCACCTTGCCATCATGTCCATGATGTTCTGTAGTTTTTCTTTTGGGGTGTGCAATGAATCAAAGACGTTCACGACACCCCGATCAGGACACAATATAATTAGGAACCAGTGGAATCTGTGCACATGTATACATTATAATCAGAAATGAATTGTTACACAGACAGTATAAGAAGAAGGCTGTGAATGTACTCACTCGATGTTGTACGGGATTAGTATGGAGTCACAGTAATTTTGTTTCTTGATATATTTGTATAGGTTTAAATATGTTTCCTCAGGATTGTGCATTATCATTGCTTCACTTATCCTTCGAGGGTCAACGAAACCAACGTCATATATATTGTCTCTGCGACATTTTTGAATCTCCATTCTGCATATGTTAAGCAATAAATAAAGCCCGCGTCAACATAGATTGGAATTATTGTTTTCAAACTGTGAATTATAAGCAACAACAAAGTACTTACAATGTCCAACATGTGATCAAATCCACGTCCATGGCGTCGCGGTGGTACAGCTCATATATATCATTAAACCTGAGCCAGACAAAATCCGCGTCACCATTGTAGAAGTCTTGGTCCTTCACGCCTACTTTTATCATGCGCCGTTTATTCCTTCTTGATTCTTCCAAATACCAGTCATGGAATCGGCGCATCTTCGTTTGTAGCTTCCTCTCCATTTCAGGAGGGACCATAGGCTCGCCAAGCTTAAACGGCCACTTCAGCGTTGTGTTTACTGGCACATCTGCTTCCCCCAGGACTTGCGCTCTGGTTAGTCCAGTCTCGGCCATTACTCGTTGAATGTTAAGCTCGTCCAGAGATGGCAATGGACCCAAGGGACGCTGAGGTTGCTGGCCGAGTTGAGGAACCTTTTTGGATGGGCCCGCCTCCTTATCCGCAGCCTTCCGTTTCCGGCGAGATTTCAGTAATGAGCGGTCATAGTCTGTTACTATTACTTCCTTCTGTTGACCCTTGCTCAAATTACCGAGGAATGACTTCACGATGGTGGGATCAAGCTTCGGCTCCGCCTCAGGTTTTCTCCTCCACTCGGGCATTTGCCTCTTTGTGTCTGCTTTTACCGAGGCTTCGAGCTCCTCTAGAGTCTTCTCGCCCGCTCTTTTCTCTGGTGCGGGCTTCTCTCTAGTTTTTCGCGCCTTCTTCGCTGGTGGAGTGGGGGCAGAGGCTTTAGTGCGGCGTCCCCTCTTCGGCGGAGGAGACGGAGACCTCTTCGGCGGAGGAGACGGAGACCTCTTTGGCGGAGGAGACGGGCTTGCATCAGGAGCTCCCGGAGAATCGTCATGATCCTGTGGATCTCTTGGAGGTGACGGGGGCTTGTTGGTAGCCGCAGGTGTATCGGGTATAACGATGTCTGCCTTGCTCCATAGAATGATGCAGTGAGAACACTGACCGAGTTTTGTTTCTCCGTCACCTCCGGGGATGTCAAGTTCCAAGTCTTCCCAGCTGGTGACGACTTGCTCCACCTCAACAGGTACGTAACCATGTGGAATGTCATTGCAGTGCCATTTTTGCCCTTCTTCCACACGTTTGGTCATACCGTATGCGACCTGATAAGTTAGTAGTCACAAAGAAAGTTAGTAAATGAATGGTATTTACGGTGAAATGTATGCAGTATGAATTAAGGTCGCATACGTACCACCACAGCTAAGTTCTTCTGCCTGACGACAAGCTCGCACGCGGTCCGTTGAGTTATTTCATCCACGGTGTAACGGACCGCTTCGGCGGCCTGTGTGGAAGCGTGACTGCTTTGATATTGCTGTGGAGGGCTAATAAGGGCCGCATCTTGGAGAGGTGCATGCTCTGTGGAACCGGTCCCGCCTGTGGCTTGTTGGAGAGGTGCAGGCTCTGTGGAACCGGTCCCGCCTGTGGCTTGTTGTATCTGCAGCCATGCTACCTTCATCCGTCGCTCCATCTCTGACTCCATTTCTTGGAGCTTTGAGCCCTGGGCGGCAACCGTTTGCTCTAGGTCCCTTACCCTCTGCTCATATTCGGCCTTCTTCCTCGAACGGCTCCTATAGGTGGCGGCGTGCTCTTGGAAACCTTTCTTCCATGAGACGCTTGTGCCTACGCCGCGCGTCCGTCCAGGATGCTCCTTGTTCCCTAAGGCATAGGTTAGCTCATCTCTGTCTCTATCGGCAACAAATTCTCCCCTATCAGATGCCCTGAGGATATCGAGGAGACGCTGAGCTAGTTCTCGCAAGTCCTCGGGAAAAACTAAGGAGCCGTCGATTGGGCTCAGGGTGCCTCCATGACCATAGTACCAATGCTTGGTCCTTGTGGGCCAGTCATGTGTCGCTGGAGTGATGCCTCTAGCATATAGATCTTCTTCCATCTTCTCCCATTTAGCGATGCTTGCCTTGTAACCTCCCGAACCCATCTTATGCGAGTACTTCTTATTTGCGGCGTTTCCAGCGTTTCTAGCGCTAGCCGTTGCACCCTCTTCGGAGGTTTTGTACTCAATGAATGCTTCCCACTCGTCATTGGTGATCTTCTTATACTTCTCAGGATCCGGGGCCTCTCCGGTTTTGAGAAATTGCGAGTACAACTTCTTCTTGAAATCCTGAAACAGAACTGCCATCTTCTTCATTGTCCAATCCCTCAGTTCTGCTTCATGAGTGCTAGGCCAGTCGAATATTGCCTTTAATTCCCTCCATAGCATCTCCTTCTCTGTATCGGGGAGCACGTACTCCTCAGTGGGGTCCGTGGACTTCCATTTTCTGATACTAATGGGCACATTGTCCCGTACCATTACCCCGCACTGAGATACAAATTTCTTGGCCACTTTTGGGGGCTCAACTGGCTCCCCGTCATCCTCCACTCGGGTGATGTGTAACTTGACATCCTTCAGCTTCTTCGTGGTCGATCGTTTTGATTTCTTAGCAGAGGCGGCCTACACAAATTACATATATACGAGATGATATAGAGATGGTATACATAATTGACATGTACAGTACAAATTTATGTTATCTATATACACACCTGACTAGACGAGGGCGCGCTACCGGCTCCTTCAATAGTTTCGGCCCTTGCAACATTGTCGCCCTGGACATTTGCGGCCCCTTCAACATCTTCGGCCCTTGCAACATTGTCGCCCTGGACATTGTCGTCCCTTCCAATGATGCCCAACACATCATCCATCGACATTGGTTGGGTTACAATATTGAAAAGTTGATTCGCAAAGAACGTGTCGTTGTCCTCTTGCATGGGTGGGACAGGGGTGTTGTTGTCCTCTTGCATGGGTGGGACAGGGGTGTTGTTGTCCTCTTGCATGGGTGGGACGTTGTTGTTGTTGTCCGCCATCTATAGAATTAAAAATAATTGGTAAGAATTGATTCGGGTGGGACGTTGTTGTTGTTGTTGTTCGGGTGCGCGGTGTGAATTGATTCGCTAAGGGTTCGCTAAGGGGGTCGGTGCGCGAAAAACGGATTCGCTAAGGGGTTCGGGTGCGCGATGGGTTCGGGTACGCCATAGAATTTCCGATAATAAACATTTTCGATAGTATACATTATACAAACATATAACATTTCCAATATACATTTAAATGAAGCACATATATTTCTAATATACATAGAATTTCCAATATACATTTCAATGAAGCATTTTCCAATATACATTTCAAACATATAACATTTCCAATATACATTTCAATGTAAATATCTCCAATACATTTAAATGAAGCATTTTCCAATATACATTTCAAACATATAACATTTCCAATATACATTTCAATGTAAATTTCACCCTCAAAGTTTCACCCTCAAAGTTAGCACTGTTTAGATCACAAATTTAGCACTGTATACATTTCAATGTAAATTTTCCAATGTAAATTTCCAATATACATTTAGCACTGTTTAGATCTCTGTATACATTTCAATGTAAATTTTCCAATGTAAATTTCCAATATACATTTAGCACTGTTTAGATCACAAATTTCACCCTCAAAGTTTACAATGCAAAAAGAAGATTGTCATCACATCAAAATATCATAGCATGTATGGACTACTAAATGTAGATAAAATCAAAAACTAATTGCATGGATTGGTTGTACTCTACGAGACGAACATTTTGAGCGGCGCGGGACGAGGGGCACCGGCGCGGGGACGACGGGCGCGGGGACGACGACGGCGGCGGGGACGACGGGCGGCGGCGGCGTGGGTGTCGGAGCGCGGGGACGACGGGCGCGGGGACGACGACGGCGGCGGGGACGACGGGCGGCGGCGGCGTGGGCGCGAGGACCACGGGTGGCGGCGGCGTGGGCGCGAGGACCACGGGCGGCGGCGGCGTGGGCGCGAGGACGACGACGGCGGCGGGGACGACGGGCGGCAGCGGCTGAGGAGACGAGGCGGCGGTTTCTGTGAGGATTGAGGGCGAAGTGAGGGAGGGGAGAGAAGTCCCCGGCCTATATAGGTCCGGGGCATTTAGCACCGGGTGCAGCCACGACCCGGTGCTAAAGGCCCTTTCGCACCGGGTGGTGGGAAGACCCGGTGCTAACGGCCCCCCCTTTCGCACCAAGTCTTCCCACCACCCGGTGCGAAAGGCCCTTTAGCACCGGGTCTTCTACACCCGGTGCGAAAGGCCGTAACTGTGCGCCAGACTGAGGCCTTTAGCACCGGGTGCAGCCACGACCCGGTGCTAAAGGCCCCCCTTTCGCACCGGGTCTTCTACACCCGGTGCTAAAGGCCGCGTAACTGGCGCCAAACGAAAATTGGGGGCCTTTAGCACCGGATTTTAGATCAACCCGGTGCTAAAGGCCCCAACTTTTCGTTTGGCGCCCAGTTTCCAAACGGGCCTTTAGCACCGGGGGCTACTATTTGGGAATCTTATAAATATAGTTTTTAATGTATAGTTATTAATACTTGTTTTAATTCAGTTATTAATACCTATTAAAGATATATATTAAAAAAGAAAATCTTATACATTACTAGAAAATCAATATAAAATGCTAGAAAATCTTATAAATTACTAGAAAATCTTATAAATTAATAGAAAATCTTTTAAATTACTAGAAAATCCTGTAAATTAATAGAAAATCTTATAAATTAATAGAAAATCTTATAAATTACTAGAAAATCTTATAACTTACTAGAAAATCTTATAAATTACTAGAAAATCTTATAAATTACTAGAAAATCTTATAAATTACAAAAATTGATAACTAAATGAAAGATTTTGGAACATTAAACGGTCTCAGATGAAAAAGTCATGAATACCAAAATTTCATATCTCATCAAGATCTACAATCTTTATTTAAGTCATTTTTGCATTTGAGAAAGTGGTAGTGTACATTGTTCATTAATCCTAGATTCACTCGCATAGTTTCCAAAACTTTGTTAGAGACTTGTCAAATTTCTACTACATGTTATTACCCATTTTGAAAATGACAAAATGACCTAAATAAAGATTGTAGATAATGATGAAATATGAAACTTTGGTATTCATCACTTTTTCATTTGACATCACCTAGTGTGAAAAAAACCTTGGTTGTAGGTGTCATTTTTAATTCAAAATTTGGATTGTTCAAA
This sequence comes from Echinochloa phyllopogon, assembly GCA_033239725.1. Classification (NCBI taxonomy): domain Eukaryota; kingdom Viridiplantae; phylum Streptophyta; class Magnoliopsida; order Poales; family Poaceae; genus Echinochloa; species Echinochloa phyllopogon. The sequence continues at coordinate 30,090,067 of BTCW01000008.1, read as the reverse complement.
CACGAGAAGATTTTTCAAAATAATAACATTAATATGTTTCATAACTTGATAGAGTATGATTTTAGGAATTTTTAGGAAGCAAAATGATCTTTTTTGAAGTTTGTACGAGGGAGAACGACTAGTTACAACTTTTATACAGAGATTAAAAAGAAAAATTGTTCTTGTTCATCCAGTGACGTGGCCCGGTGACGTGGCCAGCTCTCGCACGACCTCCGTGGCCAGGCCGGTCTTTGGCCCCGCCGCAGCGTGGCCTTTAGCACCGGGTGCAGCCACGACCCGGTGCTAAAGGCCACGACCGGGCCAGTGACGTGGCTCGCGTGCGCCCGGTGACGTGGCCGGCCGCCGCACGGCCCCCGCGGCCCGGTCGTGGCCTTTAGCACCGGGTGCAGCCACGACCCGGTGCTAAAGGCCACGACCGGGCCAGTGACGTGGCTCGTGTGCGCCCGGTGACGTGGCCAGCCGCGGTCGTTGCCTTTAGCACCGGGTGCAGCCACGACCCGGTGCTAAAGGCCTAAATCTTATAAATTAATAGAAAATCAGTATAAAATGCTAGAAAATCAATATAAAATGCTAGAAAATCTTATAAATTACTAGAAAATCTTATAAATTACTAGAAAATCAATATAAAATGCTAGAAAATCTTATAAATTAATATAAACTCTTATAAATTAATAGAAAATCAATATAAAATGCTAGAAAATCAATATAAAATGCTAGAAAATCTTATAAATTACTAGAAAATCTTATAAATTACTAGAAAATCAATATAAAATGCTAGAAAATCTTATAAATTAATAGAAACTCTTATAAATTAATAAAAAATCAATATAAAATGCTAGAAAATCAATATAAAATGCTAGAAAATCTTATAAATTACTAGAAAATCTTATAAATTACTAGAAAATCAATATAAAATGTTAGAAAATCCTATAAATCAATAGAAATTACATGGCATCATCGTTTACTCGGACACTAATAAACTTCCTCTTTACAAATGTTCCTTGATTGTGATCACGCCGTAGATACGGTGTCTCCTCCGCCGCTAACAGGATGCTTGGGTCATCAGCCACTGAGAATGGAGGCCGGCCATCGAGCATATCATAATCTTCATCCGTCTTGTCCTCAACTCCTACGATTTTTCTCTTTCCAGGAAGAACTATATGACGCTTTGGCTCGTCTTGTGATGGGTCCAATTGCTTACCCCCACCTTTCTTATCCGCCCCTTTCTTCGGTCTGCTAGCCATGTCCTTCACATAAAAAACTTGTGTGACAGCTTTGGCCAGGACGAACGGTTCGTCTAGAAAGCCAATCTTGTTTAGGTCCACTAACGTCATTCCATAGTCCGCTTCAACTTTAACACCTCCTCCAGTCAGCTTCACCCATTGGCACTTGAACAGTGGGATCTTCAAAGGTCTGTACTCTAGTTCCCATATCTCCTCTATGACTCCATAGTATGAGTTTGTATTGCCATTGGTGTCTGTCGCGTCGATCCGGACACCACTGTTTTGGTTGGTATTTTTCTTGTCCTGGGCTCTTGTGTAAAATGTATACCCATTGATGTCGTATCCTTGGAATGTCAAGATCGTGCTCGATGGACCTCTAGCTACAAAAGCTAGCTGCGCATCAATGCCCTCGACACCCATAAGACGTCTTCGCAACCAATCGGCGAAAGTACTATTGTGCAGACGCTGAATGAAGGCCGCAGACTTTGTTGAGTTTTCGTCCCTGAGAATCTGCATGTGCTCCTCGATGTACGGAGCAACTAAGGTTGATTGTTGCAAAACTGTGAGGTGCGCTTTACGAAATGTCTCAACGTCCTTGATCACCATCGATCTTCTCCCTAGTGTGCCCTTTCCACCAAGTCTCCCCTCGTGATGGGATTCGGGCACACCAATCGGCATAAGATCGTCGACAAAGTCAACACAGAATTCAATGACCTCCTCCGTTTCGTATCCCTTAGCAATGCATCCTTCTGGACGAGAACGATTACGGACATACTTCTTTAGGACAGCGAAGAACCTCTCAAATGGGAACATGTTGTGTAGAAATACTGGGCCCAATATACGAATCTCTTTGACGAGGTGAACCAATAGATGTGTCATGATATTGAAGAAGGATGGTGGAAATATCATCTCAAAGCTGACAAGACATTGCACCACGTCGTTCTGTAGCTGATCTAAGTGGTCTGGATTGATCACCTTCTGAGAAATTGCATTGAGGAATGCACATAGCTTCACAATGGCTTTCCGCACGTTTACTGGTAGCACACCCCTGAGTATGACGGGAAGCAGCTGTGTCATCAACACATGGCAGTCGTGAGACTTCAGGTTTGTGAACTTCTTCTCTTTCATATTTATTATTCCCTTAATATTGGAGGAGTAGCCAGACGGAACCTTGATACTGTTCAAGCATTCAAACATGCTTGCCTTCTCTTCTTTGCTGAGAGTGAAGCTGGCAGGATGCAAGTACTGGCGTCCTTTGTCTCTCTTTTCTGGATGTAGATCAGTACGTTGCTTCAATCGTTTCAGATCCTGACGTGCTTCCAGTGTATCTTTTGGCTTCCCATAAGTACCCAGGAAGCTTATCAAGTTTACGCAAAGATTCTTCGTCAGATGCATCACATCAATCGCGTTACGGACCTCTAAACGTTGCCAATAAGGTAGCTCCCAAAAGATAGACTTCTTCTTCCACATCGCGGCACGACCATCCTCGCCCGTCGGAGCAGCCTGGCTTCCGTCTCCCTTGCCAAACACCACGTGTAGGTCCTTCACCATATCAAATAGCTCTTCTCCACTCCGGTGTCTCGGCTTTGTACGGCGGTCAGCATTCCCGCCAAAATGCGCACATTTCTTTCGTAGCTCATGCTTCGCCGGAAGGAATCGACGGTGACCCATGTACACAACTTTACGACAATGTTTCAAATACATGCTTTCGGTTTCCTCTAAACAGTGAGTGCATGCTTTATATCCTTTGTTTGATTGTCCTGATAGGTTACTTAGTGCAGGCCAGTCGTTGATGCTTATGAAAAGCAGTGCTCGAAGGTCAAACTGCTCCTGCTTGTCCTCATCCCACACGCTAACACCTTCATTCTTCCACAGCTGCAAAAGTTCGTCAACCAATGGTCTTAGGTACACATCAATGTCGTTGCCAGGTTGCTTTGGGCCTTCGATGAGCACTGGCATCATAATGAACTTCCGCTTCATGCAGAGCCAGGGGGGTAGGTTGTAGATACAAACAGTCACGGGCCAAGTGCTATGACTACTGCTCATTTCACCAAAAGGGTTCATGCCATCGGTACTTAAACCAAGCCTAACATTCCTCGCATCAGCATCAAACTCTGGGAATGCTCTGTCGATGTTCCTCCACTGGGATCCATCGGCGGGGTGTCTCAACATGCCATCCTGCTTACGTTCTTCTTTGTGCCAGCGCATCAGTTTGGCATGGTCTTTGTTCCTGAACAAACGCTTCAGACGGGGTATCAGAGGGAAATACCACATCACCTTCGTAGGGATTTTTTTCTTAGAACGCTCTCCCCCAACATCACCAGGGTCGTCCCGCCTGATCTTGTATCGCGCGCAGGTGCAAACCGGACAACGATCCAAGTGTTCGTACTGTCCGCGATAGAGGATACAGTCATTAGGACACGCATGTATCTTCTGCACCTCCAAACCGAGAGGGCAAACAACACGTTTTGCTTGATACGTTGTCGATGGCAATGTGTTACCCTCTGGAAGAATCTTCTTTACGAGTTTCAGTAGCTCCTCGAAACCCTTATCAGTAACACCATTTGCTGCCTTCCACTGCAGAAGTTCAAGTGTGCTACCCAACTTCTTTAGCCCCTCTTTGCAATCTGGGTACAGGTCAGTCTTGTGGTCCTGCAACATGCGCTGTATCTTTTTTAGTTCCTTATCATTGCCGCAGTCTTTCTCGGCATCACGCAACATTTGCCCGAGCCCATCAGTAGGTTCATTTTCCTGAGCAACATCTTCCTGAGCATCGCCTTCCCGAGCAACATCTTCCTCATCGGCATCACCCATTGCAGCATATGCAAAGGAACCGTAGTATTGAGCCAATAACGGAATGTCGTCATCGGCCTCGTCTTCTTCATCTTCATCCATTAGAATTCCTCTTTCACCGTGCTTCGTCCAAACAGAATAATTCCTCATGAAACCGTGCCTCATCAAATGCACTTGAAGACAACCTCTTTGTTTGTACGATTGTATATTTTTACAATGGGTGCATGGGCAGAACATGAAACCGGACGGCGTCCTGTTAGCCTCGGCGGCATCGAGAAACGTCCTAAGGCCATCACGGAAGGCCTGAGCGTGGGGGTCCCCGTACATCCATTGTCTATTCATCTGCATTATTAACCAATAACAAATATACAATACAATTTAAAGATAAAAAAAATTAATATATAAATAAATACAAATTATAATATATATTCCATTATATAAATAAATTTCTAAAACTACATTACTATATTCATTAAATATAACATTACTATAAGCCTTATAAGATTTATAAGATTTATAAGATTTTCTATTAATTTATAAGATTTTCTAGCATTTTATATTGATTTTCTAGTAATTTATAAGATTTTCTATTAATTTATAAGATTTTCTATTAATTTATAAGATTTTCTAGCATTTTATATTGATTTTCTAGTAATTTATAAGATTTTCTATTAATTTATAAGATTTTCTAGCATTTTATATTGATTTTCTAGTAATTTATAAGATTTTCTAGTAATTTATAAGATTTTCTAGTAATTTATAAGATTTTCTAGCATTTTATATTGATTTTCTAGTAATTTCTAAAACCACATTACTATAAGCCTTACAACTATTCACAAGTCATACAAAACAAAATACTAACTAGCTTGCCTTCTCTCTCCATTTAAAACACAACATGCATGAACACTCTCTCCACCATGAACTCAAGCTCTCTCCTCTCTCTCCTCCAAGAACACAATCTCTCTCTAGCTAGCTTTACTTTGATTCACAAATCCCTCTATTTCTAAATCATAGAAGGATTACAAGCTAAATAAAACATTAGAGAATGAAAGAGTGTACCTTGTAGTGCTCCTTAGATGAGTAGATTCTTCACAAATTTTGAAAAAAATTTGGGCAGCACCTCCCCTCCCACGGCCGAGCAGCATGAACACAGCGCCTAAGTGTTCAGCTGGCTCGGGCGGGGGAGGGGAAGCCCCTATATTCAAACACATTAGCACCGGGTCGTGGCAAGACCCGGTGCTAATGTTCACCCTTTAGCACCGGGTGCAGCCACGACCCGGTGCTAATGTGCCCGAGGCCTTTAGCACCGGGTCGTGGCTGCACCCGGTGCTAAAGGGTGAACATTAGCACCGGGTCGTGCCACGACCCGGTGCTAATGTGTCCGCCCGGACACACCTCTGCGCCGCCCCCGCTCCTAGCCGTTGGACCCGGTGCTGAAGCCCCATCAGCACCGGGTCCAAAAATGGCCGAGGCGGAGGAGGCGGGCGGATGTGAAGGATTCTGGTAGTGCTTGTCGATAACAACTCTGATGGTTGTGGTGTCCAAGGGCCTCTGATGCACCCCACTATCATGCACGAGCCCTGGAAGTTCCGGACATATGGAGATGCAGGACATGGGCTGGCAGCACCCTCCGCTGGCATGAGTCTAGTTTAGTCTAGTCTTGAGGACCCTTAGTTTAACATATTAAGACTCTATTTGGATCAATCCATATATTCGTCTCATGGTCTTCTTCATCTCTATCCCTTTCCTTTCAATTCAATATCTTTGTTTGGACTTAATATACAAGTACGAAGATGACCCTGGGAAGGGAAACTTATTTCTACAATTGAAGTCACTGATGTAACTGACATTATGACCATACAAAGGAAACACACGTCCTTACAAAAACTCCAAGAAAACATATTGGTTTTAGGACCATTTTAACATATTGTATGGTTCAACATTCTACAAAAGATTTGACTAGCTATTTTTAGTCAAAATGACTGTCACTGTCCACGCAAACGAGTATATTTAAGTTCTTACATAGGAAATGAAATAATTCTTGAATGATGTTGAACTAATAACAATGTGTTGTACCAAATTTGTAGAAACTTTTCTCATATATACTAATAACAATGCAATATTTGGAAGTTTCAGCACTCGAATAAGATACAATTTGGACATTTAGTACAGGCATGAGCATCAGGATAAATTGTCATCGGTTGTAATAAGAGGATATTCAAATTCAAGAAAACTAGATGGTACCTCATCACCAAGGGCTTCAATCAACCCAACACCATCGACTACCACGAAAGTTTCAGTCCGGCAGTAAAGTCAGCCACTGTATCGACTATGCTTTATCCATTAGAACATCGAAAGTTTCAGTTCGCACTACCAGAATACACTACCAGAATGATCAACATCTGCACCGGGTGGGAAAGCCCTTTAGCACCGGGTTTCCCACCCGGTGCAACTAATTCGAGGCTAAAGGGGTACCCCTTTAGCACCGGGTTGAATAACCGGTGCTAAAGGGTCCCTTTAGCACCGGGTGCAGCCACGACCCGGTGCTAAAGGGCCTGCCCCGCAGCGCCTTTAGCAGGGCCTTTAGCACCTGGTCGTGGCTGCACCCGGTGCTAAAGGGCCTGCCTTTAGCACCGGTTGCTGTCTGCAACCGGTGCTAAAGGCCCCGGATTTCTTTTTTTTTCCTTTTTCAGTAGCCATGCATGCACGTCTATATACGTGTATATACGTATATATTCTAATATGTGTATTCTAATACGTATTCGGCTGACTCTATATTCATATTAGCTGACATTTCATCAAAATAGAAGACATATATATTACAAAAGTAGATATTCATGCATGTCAACTCGAGTTATATATATTTAAACTGTATTTTCTACTTAATTAAGATTGACGACTAGCTTGTTGGACTGTCCGGCACGTCCTCCAGTACTGGCGAGTGGAATTCTCCTCGGGGATTGACGACCTCGTCCCAGATCCATCCGACGAGCTGTTCTGCAATTGCGTCAATTCTTTCTAGCTCTAGAGACTCTTCCTTCAGGTTCAACATCTACGTTATTCAACCCGGTGCAGCCTGCCCCCGGCCGACCTTGTAGTGCTCCTTAGATGAGTAGAATCTTCACAAATTTTGAAAAAAATTTGGGCAGCACCTCCCCTCCCACGGCCGAGCAGCATGAACACAGCGCCTAAGTGTTCAGCTGGCTCGGCCGGGGGAGGAAGAAGCCCCTATATTCAAAAGACATTAGCACCGGGTCGTGGCAAGACCCGGTGCTAATGCGCACCCTTTAGCACCGGGTGCAGCCAGCAACCGGTGCGAAATGGCCTCGGCACATTAGCACCGGTTGCTGGCTGCACCCGGTGCTAAAGGGGGCGCATTAGCACCGGGTCTTGCCACGACCCGGTGCTAATGTCTTCGCCCTGACACCCCGCAGCGCCGCCCCCGCTCCTAGCCGTTGGACCTGGTGCTGAAGCCCCATCAGCACCGGGTCCAAAAATGGCCGAGGCGGAGGAGGCGGGCGGATGTGAAGCATTCTGGTAGTGATAACTCACATCCGCACCCCTCATATGCCTCGGTGCACTTAAGATCCGGTGCTAATGTAACGTTAGCACCGGGTGCGAAATTGGGGCGCCCTCGGGAACCCTTTAGCACCGGTTTGTAACACCAACCGGTGCTAAAAGTCCCCTTTAGCACCGGTTGGTGTTACAACCCGGTGATAAAGGGTCTCCCTCCTTTAGCACCGGGTGGTATTACGACCCGGTGCTAAAGGGTCACCCTTTAGCACCGGGTGGTGTTACGACCCGGTGCTAAAGGCCCTTTAGCACCGGTTCGTAAATACGATCCGGTGCTAATGTAGGTGTCACATGCTACTTCAAAAGGAGCGCATCTTTAATCCTATCACATGCGCTGTGTAGGTGAGATGGTTAGGTGGGTGCACGCGCGCGAGCCAAGAGGTCTTGAGTTCGAATTCTGCAACACGCAAATATGCAAATATTTTTGGCTAGTGCCCCCACCTTTAGCACCGGTTATTTGACCCGGTGCTAAAGGTGGCACCCTTTAGCACCGGAAGATTGGCACCGGGTGGGAAATCCGGTGCTAAAGGGCTTTCCCACCCGGTGCCAATGTGCATGATTCTGGTAGTGTCGGCAGTAAGGTCGTGGCCACAATGTGTTTAATTGTTACAAGAGAGATTGCGTTTGTGCACAACTACCTAGCTTTGCATATTCTAGTCTCCTATCTTTGCATATTCGTTACACCTGCCCAGCAGCTTCAAAAGGTGTTTTATAACCTCAAACAATGCTCTTGTTCAAGGTATTCCCAGATCCCTTCTCAATGATCTGTCCTGCCCAGCTAAGGCGAATGTGTCACTATTTATTTCCTCAATTTGATAATAATCATTTCACAGCCTACATTCTTTTGTATATGTTTACTACATTGTGATTACTAGACAATGATGTCTCCTTTTCGCCTTGTCGAACGCCCAGTCAATGCCACAGCACATGCAGTTGGGCCTTACTGGCGCTGCAAACCACTCTACAACAACATTGGCAGCAAATAAAATTGAACAAAAACAGAAAATCCAGGCCAGCACACAGGAGGGTGGGGGTTACGTTCCCCGAAAATGGTAGTCACCTTTGTTCATAAATTTGAGGTTCAGAATGTGGATTCCCTGTTTCTCGAATTCCATGTGGACCTAGCTTTGTATAAGGAAGAGTTCATGTCGTCACCTACTCCCAGAAGGAGGATAATTCGAATTTGATGCAATTGGTAAAAGCTAGCGTGATCAATCAGAAATGGAACACTAAGTGACCTCATGATTCATGAATGCCCAAATGAGACTTAAATACATTTATAGAACTTAATTGTCCACAGAACAGATAATTTGAGACCGCAAGTCCAACCTAATAGGCCACTGATTGCACTAAAACCGACAAGGATTTAACAAATCCAACACAAAATGGATAGGAATCGTTCCATGGAAAACAAAATATTTAGTTCTGCCGTCCCAAAATAATAGATTGGGCACACATATAACGTTTCAAATTCATCTTCATGATAAATTCGTTTAATCATTTTTGTGGGGCACTTCACATATAATGTTTAGAATTAATCTTCATTATAAATTTCTTCAATTGTCTTTCTGGGGCTCTTGCTTGATGTGGTCGGAAATGGGTGCCTCCCCAGGTGCCTTGTTTTCATCCTTGTTCGCCTCAGCTGCCTTGAAGGCCACCAGCTCATGTTTCCACCACCGGCGTTGTCGTTTGTTGGTTATTGGCGGCAGATCTTTGGCAGCTTTGGCAAATGGTTTGAAATCTTCTGTTGTCTTAATGTCCCTCATGCTCTCCGCATAACCCCTGATGGAGAAACTGGTGGCCATAGCGGAACCGCTGATCCCTGTATCCAACGAATAGGGTTAGACACATTGAACAGTCGGTCAATTTTGATAAACGTAGCCAGCACCTGTACATGTAGTAGTTAACAGAAAAGGTAGAACATAATTATAGTGCAGGGCATCATACCAATTTTGTGCAATTAAATTATATAACGAATTGGGCAAAGCATAGTGTACATGGCCTCATAAAGAATTGGCAACTGACCATGATATCACGTAGCCAACAAAAAAAAGAATTCAATCTAGTACACATGGGTAAACCAATACATGATACCATTCTATGCATACCAAAGCATATCTAGACTAACAGAAGGGTGTCGGTGGGGACAAGGGATCACTCAGGGTTTTCATGGCGGAGGGAAATAGATGATCTCTCATATGCTATTGGCTGTATGTCCAAGCATAAATATTTTTGGAACAATAATCTCAGTTTTGTCCTTTCTTGAAATATAAAATTTTTAGCTATGTAGTGTGATAAAATGAAAAATGATCCACTATAGATTTTAAATACAACATAAGTTACACGGTTATAAATTTGAAGTTAATGTACATAACAGCACTAAACATTTTAATAACTGGCTGGCATACAACTAAGCCAACAAAACAAAAAATTACTTGCCTATGAGTATGTAAACTAGCATGCTTTTCGACACATGCATCTCCATGGCATTGCATTACAAAGGCAGTACTTGAATAAAACAGAAAAATAAAAGAAATCATAACAGGTTGAGCCTATATGTAGAACAACAGAAAATTAAGAAAAACTTACGTCAAGTAGTTGATGAAGTTTCTCTGGTAGAATGTCCAACAAAATGGAACCAGGTAGTAGCTTTATAATTGGATAATACCTGTTAATAGCGCATGTCATGAAATAATTTGGTGATACAAGCAAAAAAAGAATTAGGAGTTTGTTGCTTTACTAGCTAATTATGCTACAGTAAAAGAAAAGAGGATGAACTAATGAACTACAATTCATGTGGCTTCTTCAGTAGGATCTGAGGCAAAATGGCACAAATTAGAAGCATATAATCAATGGAAGTGTGAGAAAAGCAAAACCACACAAAAGAAAAACCATACAGGGTACTTAATAACTAATATACGAGTACATAGGGAACTAAACGATGTTGCTTCTAAAGTTGAACCATACGAAAGTTGCAAGAGGTAACAAAAAAAAAGGATCAATTCAGTATTTATGTGGTTTCACTAGCTTAATCTGCAAAAGGCAGAGAAAGAAGTACCTACCAGTTAAATACAAGTTAATTGGATAAGATCTGTTAATGTGCCATGCTTTAGTGAACCAACACCAAAAAGAAAGAATGTTCTAGAACTATGCTTTAATAATAAAGGTAAAAAAACTGCCCGGAAGCTTTGTCAAAACATGATAACATCAATACATCATCTTATGCAAAGATTAGTGGACCAGGAAAAAAAATACTCATGTACTTCGAAGATAAATATGGCTTACTATAGCTTAAGGTACTCAACGAAAAAGAAAATGTGCCAATTAACACGAGTGCTCGAAAACATTAAGCTGAAGTACGTATCGCAACTGAATATGTTAGTGAGTGGAGCGAAAACATTATCCTACCGATATTCCATGGATATCTTATAACAGCCTACTTGATCGATACATATTTGTATACCAGTTTTCATTATTTCAAAGAGCGACTTGTGCTATACGAACCTATAGGCTGAACTGCGCGTGTTTGGTGCACATAAATGCATTTCAAAGAGCCGCCAAGCAGAAGTTTAGCAGCCAGGGATGTCTCGTGCCTTACGGCCTGAACGTTCAAGCTTTGCTGTGCCGAAGCACAGGCAATAAGCAAGGTCAAAAATGGGAGGGCAGATTGGAGCAGCAGACGTGTCACACCCCAAATTTTCTAAAATTGGGATGTGAATAAATAATATAAATAAATACAATGAATAAAACAAAAAATATATATATATATAAAGTTTATAAAGTTTATAAAATTTTATAAAATTTGGAATGATTCTATTTAATTTATAAAATTTTCCAAGGTTTAAGAAATTAACAGGGAATGTAATATATATATAATATAAATATATTCGAATTTCAAAACAACATATGTTTATAACTCCCTAAAAATTCATCTCAATTAATTTGAAGCAACCCTATGAATTTTCTAGGATTTATTAAGGCTTAAATAAATTTTTCTAGGAATTAATTGGAATTTCTAGCCTTTTATCAATTTAAATATCACATTAAATAATTAGTTTTATCCAAAATAAGTTTTTGTTGCATTCATGCTGTTGCATATATTTTTGGTTGCTAGTAAATCAAGTTGGAATTTAAATTCTGTTTAAATCCGAATTTGATTTGCTTTTGTTTGAGTTTTATAAAAGTTTAAATTGTTAGAGTTCATTTTCGGCCCTCCAACTTTCGGCCCAGTCCAAGTTTGCCCCCTGTTTTCTTTTTCCGGTTTCTATTTTCTTCCTGGGTCGTTTCCTTATCTTTTCCCTCGGCCCGCTCCTCTTCTAGCCCAACACCGGCCCACTCTTCTTTGTCCGCTGTTTCCTCTCACCGCGTCGCTGACGAGTGGGACCCCCTTGTCGGATCCCTCTTCTTCCTTCCGTAGCTGAGCCGGTCTCCATCTCTGACTCCGTTCCGCCGCCGTGTTCGGCGAGGACTCGAACGCCAAGGCGTGGCCCGAGCCCTTGCTCCGCATCTATTTAACGCGGCCGTCGCCCTGCAACTCTCCCATCAAAGTCGAGCCGCGAATTTCTTGTTACCCGAGCCGCCCGAGCGCCGCCTTCATCAATCCGAGTGCCGCCGTAGTCGATCCACGTCGTCGTCGCCGCTTCTTCAACCCGAGCAACCCCAGAAGGTTCGCCTCGACTCCCCGAAGCTTTTCATCACGTTCTTGATCGAAGTTTCGGTCGCGCATCGTGTTTAATTGCTCGCCGCCGTTCTTTAGTGTCGCCGGCCGCCGCTCGTCGTCGTCCAACGCTGTCGCCGGCCAATCCTCGTCGGGATCATCTCTGGTGAGTCCGCAATCGTCTCCTCGTCCTTCTTGCATAGTTTTTGTGGCATGTCTTAGTCCGTAGCTCCGGTCTCGCCTTCGCCCGAGAGTCTCGCCGCCGCCCATGGCGCCGCCGCCGTCGATTGTCGTCTCCGTCGCGCATCTGTCGTCAAGATCCCCTTGGTTGAGTTCGTCGTGTTTCGGCGAGTCTATAGGTCTTGTTCCCATGGCTAACCGAGCTCCGTAGCGTTTTTCTGACGAGATTCCGGCGATGCGCCGCCGTATCGCCGCCACTGACTCTTTCTCCGCCGGCGACCCCTCGGCCGGTTTGTTCCTGGCCACCGGATCGTGATCTAACGGTCTGAATTAGATCGAGCCCCGAGTCAATTAAACCAGTAACGGTCAACCGTGGTTCTTTTGCAAAAGAAACCCTGAGCTTTTCCAGAATTAACCCGCAGTCCAAATTTAATTAAAAATAATTACGAATAGGTCCTTTTTCTTTTATTTTAGCCCCTGGAAGTTTTAAAACGTTGCCAACAAGTCCCTAGACCTTAGAAAAATCATATCTTTTGCGTTTTAACTCCGTTTTAATCCGTTTTTGTTGCGTTAGCTTCGTATCAACTTAAACTACGCGTTAGTACTGTTATTTACCATGACAAATATTTCTGAATTTTATTTCACATTAATTTAATTAAAGGCTAGTTTAATGTGTTTTTCTAAATTAAAATATAATTAAGGGTTTCAACCCGGTTTTCCTGTCAACTATGAATTTGATTAACATTATTCAGTAAGTTTTATAAATAAAAGATGATAGGTTACAAATATTTTGGTTTCATAAATAATATTAATATGATTAATGTTTTTGATAACTAGCTTTTCTAAATTTAAATCCAAATTAGAATTATACTTCGAGTTTTTATAAATGAATGTTAACTTGATTAATAATTTCATAATCTTTCTAATTAAAATTTAATTAGGCTTTATCTCGATTTTTTCATAAACTTATGTTAAATTGATTAATGTTTATGACCACTAGTTTTCTAATTTAAAAGCTAATTAAAGTTAAAACTTCGGTTTTATAAAATAAATATTAATCTGATTAATATCAATAAAAATATGTTTTAATGATAATATGACTAGTTCAACTCGAAATATAAATTTATTCGATAATTACTCTCACATGTTTTATTTAAAATCAATACTTAAATTGGTATAATTTATACATAAACAATTATAAACAAAATGTGATTAAATTATATTTCGGATTTTAATAAGCTTATGTAAAATTGATTAATGAGTATTAAACTAGATTTCAAACTAAAAGGTGGTTAGCGTCAAACTTAATGCTTTCTTAAATGAGTATTAATTTATGTGAATGTCAACATAAATGTGTTTTATCAATAATATTGATTAGTTCAACCTGGTCAATAAAAGTTAATCAATTAGATGCTCGCATCTGTTTTTATTACTAAAGTTATGTGTTTAATTTCATAATGTCTGCAAAAGAAATAGTTATAAATAAAATACATTTTTGGTTTTGCATATTTAAACATAATTCAATCAATTTCCAGGAAATAATCTTTTATATATGATTTTATCAAATTAAAATTTATAAAGCGTATGGTGTTTCCTTTTATCTAAAGTCTTCCGCTAGTTTTAAGTTTTCAATCGTGGTTCTGTTTTCAGCCTTTCCTATGCCTCTAAACCCAATCCTGTTAGTGCACCCTACGTTTCTCACTTAGTCCCTATTCTGTTTGCCAATCAACTGTCTCCAATGTTTATCGCATCCTATAAATTCATCGGCCAGTGTTCCAATGTCTGCAACACTCTTTTCTGCAATCCTGTTGCTAGTCCATCTTTTCTGAGCCATATCACTAAGTTTGAGTATAGATCTTTTCTTACGTTGTGGTTTCTCTGCAAATCAATATTATTTTAATTTTTAACTTTATATTGCTTCAATGATATGGTGTGAGTTACTATGTCATTGTATTGTAATATAAAATTAAATTATTAAAGTAATATATTGTTGTTTGAGATCCTCGTATTCGTAAATCCTCTGTACATGTGATATTCCTTGTGTCAATTAAAGCTCTGCCTTGGAACCTTCGTATCTTTCTTTTCCTCTCTGATCTTCGTGGTCCTTAGGTTCTCGTAACCATAGTGATGAGCCCTATCCGTTAGTGCGCTCTTTTAAAGCTTTTTCTTTTGAATTGGTGTATTGTTCTTAGTTGTACTTGTTTGTTTGCTTGTTTAGCTTTTGCTTGTGTTCGATGATTGCTCCGAGTAGACGGAACGTTGTTCAAATGAAGAAGACTTCGAAGAGAATCTGAGCAGCTACACTCTAGAGAAAGGCAAGTGTATTATGTCATGCAAATGTCCTAATAATTATTAATTTCACCACCCCTGCATGTGTCTTAATTTGATGGGTTCCTATTTAAGGATTTACCTAGCCACTATATTTTCCCTGTCCCTGAAACTGGGTTATTTAATTAATTTTGATGGTATATGATGCTTAGTTTGCTCAACTGGGATTGGTTAATTGAACCCCTACTCTATGTTCCATATATTCTTTTTAATAATTAATTGGCAAGATCATATCTTTTAATCGGAACATGGAGAACCACCCAGGAAAACAGTGCAACCATAAGTACTATATGGCTCTGGTCTTGGCTGATTAATTAGAGACTTTAGTGGATGGTAACCTTACCCGAAAGGGGCATGGGGGGCGGCGAGTTGACGGGGTATAGCTCGGTCCTCTTGAGCTGTGGGCTTTGGTAAGAGACAGACCTCATTAGGGAGGGTTATACTTTGCTTCGGAACCGGAAACCTTAGCGGGTTACTATTTACTAAGGAATCTTTGTAAAGGCCTCGTAGCGTCCCTATGCGGTCACACCTCGGTAGTGTGATTTAAGAGGATTGGCCCCCTCGGCATGGTTGGGTTTAAAGTTCTTTTGAACTTTTACGCGGCTTATGGTGAAAGTGTACAACCTCTGCAGAGTGTAAAACTGTTATAACAGCCGTGCTCACGGTCAAGAGCGGCCTGGACCCTTACATGATAATCATACTTGAACAAGATCTAAATCGTGGTTACTTGAGTTATGTTGGGAATATGACATTCAGTAATTTGTGGGTGGTATATACTTTCATTTGCTAGTAAATAGTTGCTTAATAAAACTTGACCAACTAAAAGTGCTTACTGCAGTATGGTCAGCCAACCTTTTTGCCTCAGCCTTGTATGTCATAGTACATTTGCTGAGTACGTTATGTGCTCATACTTGTTGCTTTCCTTTCTTTCTTCTATTGTATCTACGACAACCGGAATGCTGCTCAGTTTGGGAGAATTTAGAGGATTTTCACTGCTGGTTTTTGAGGAGTTCTAGGCGTACGCAACCCCCAGTCGACTGCCCGTGAAGTTTGGAGCCTTCGTTTCCAGGATACGCTGTATACTCTGATAGACTCGTAAGTCATTTATATAGTTTATTACTCGTGATACTTTATCTGTTATTCACATTCTGGCTTACTGTATGTGTGAAACTTGATCCTGACACACATACAGAGCACACTCGGTTTGTTTTCTAAAACCGGGTGTGACAAGACGGCGCATGGGTGCGCTGCTAGGGATTCAGAGGGGAGTGATTGGTGCTACTGCGCTCCGTGGCCGCTTTCAGCTTCCCTCGATCAAAAAACAATACAGAAACAAAAAACATACAGATGATATGGGCTTTTACCGGTGGCGCCGCTCCCGAGCTCCTCGATCGATCTTGTTTGGAGTCTGGACTTCGTGGAGGCTCTCCAGCCAGCAGCAGTGCTCTCGGTCCTCTCTGCTCCGGCGTGCGACGAGGCCGGCCGGCCCGGCGCAGCAGGACGGAGCTCGGCACCGGCGGCGGGATGGAGGCCTGGCGGCTGGCGTAGATCTAGGGGACCTCTCTTGTGGAGAGGGGAACGAAATGACGAGAGCACGAGAGGGCGGAGCGTTTCCTTCTGTATTTGTGCGTCGAGGTAGCGACGCTCCGGCCAGCTCGTCGTTGGTGCTGTGATGCTCATTCCTGGATGGCATTTAAAATTTTACAGCACGTAGAGTAACAAATAAATTCCCAGCTCAACTTATGAGACATCTCCAATCTGGCAACAGGCTGTCCCAGGCATTTGGAAGAATCTGCGCTATGGACGAATATTTAGGCCCCAAATTAAGGCGTTATCCATGCTAAAGAGGAGCTGTAACGGAGCCAAAAATATTGTAGCTTCTGTAATTCGGTAGAATCATAAACCACATGTTCTTTGGTTCTCAATCGATCACTATGCGAAATTTCTACGATGTGTGCTTAATTCACTTGTAGTGTTTGTTCCTGTTCCAGCAGCAAATATAAATATTTTTTTAAGCAATGGGTGAAGCAGGGAGGATAAAAAACGAATTATTCTAGCTTGTTGACCGAGGCGTGTGCTTTTTGATGGGTTATATATTCACGAAAATAATGTTGTTTTGACTGATCGAATTTAAAATAGCCTTTTGCAGATCTGATGATATATACAAGGGGGGAAATATTAGCTCCATATTTTGACTGAGTTCCAACAAAATGAAAATCAGGAGCTATTGATCCTGGCTTATGGTATAATGGAGACGGTGGCATTAGATTTCTTTGTTTGCCATGGACGACCATTTAATTTAGGAATTGGTTGAGTCCGACTTTTGTATGTATGATTGCTTGATCCCACCTCATGAGCGTGCATCACTACCGAAATCCCGTATATGTCGAGTGCTTCACCCTTTGCCGAGTGTATTTCTTCAGGCACTCGGCAAACAACCTCTTCACCAAGTGTTCTTTTTTTTACACTCGGCAAAGAGTGAAGAGCAAAGAGCGTGTTTGCTGACTGTCAAAAAAATACACTCGGCAAAGAAGCTCTTTGCCGAGTGTATTATATATGACACTCGGCAAAGAATTAAGTTTGTTTTCTTTTTTAGCCTCAAAACTATATTCATTCTCTTTGCCGAGTGTCAAAAAAAAACACTCGGCAAACAAGTTCTTTGCCGAGTGTCAAAAGAAAAACACTCAGCAAAGATGTGACTCTGGATGATTTTTAAATTCTATAAGTGATTCAAACAATAAAATACAACGGGGAGAAAAATTATATTCATGCTCTTTGGCGAGTGTCAAAAAAACACTCGGCAAAGAGCTTGTTTGCCGAGTGTCAAGAAAAAACACTCGGCACAGATGTGACTCCAGATGATTTTTAAATTCTATAAGTAATTCAAACAATAAAATACAACGGAGAGAAAAATTGTATCAATGCTCTTTGCCGAGTGTCAAAAGAAAATACTCAGTAAAGAGCTTGTTTGTCGAGTGTCACAAAAAACACTTGGCAAAGAAGTTCTTTGCCGAGTGTATTTTCTTTGACACTCGGCAAAGATTTGTGTCCGAATGATTTTGAATTCTAAAAAAAGCAAATTAAGTCAAAAAACATGAGATTTGTCTTTGATGGGATGGTACCACACATAGAGAATGTGATACAAAGTTGAGAATATTTCGCACATTTTTTCATAACGATATTTACAAAATCGAAATAACTCACAAAAAGTATATGTGTGATTGATATGAGAGGATGACGATATTTACAAAATCGAAATAACTCACAAAAAGTATATGTGTGATTGATATGAGAGGATGAATGAATGTATTATTTGAATACAAACCTTTTTATATAATCTCATATGAAAAAACCCTATATACGAAAGCCATGCACCTCGACGAAATATAAAACTTTGCAGTTGACAACTTTTGTATTTGAGATTGTTTAATAACTTAAAAATGTTATTATAAGTTATCAAATTTGAAATTTAAACTTTGAAATTTCAAATGATCTGGCATGTGAATAAGTTATATATGAAAGTTGTACATATCCATGAAGTATAAAACTTTTTAGTTGACAACTTTTCAATTTGAGATTGTTTAATAATTTAAAATATTCTTATAATCTATCTAAATCGAAATCTTAAATTTTTAAAAATTTTAAATGACCTTGGATATGAATATGTTCTATATCAAAGTTGTAGGTCTCGAAGAGATGTAAAAGTTTATAGTTTACAAGTTTTTCATTTGAAATTGTTTAGCCATCCAAAACTTTGTTATGAACACATAGAGGAAACACAACTTGTCACGTCATCGATCTAACACTTCACAATAGAGAGCTCACATTGGTCCATTCACCATCACACGGATCCTCACATGTACTCTCTCTCTCCTTCCCACTGAAACCTTATCTTCTCCTTCTTTTTCTTCCCTCACATCTCTCTCCTCCCTCTCAGCACCCTCTTCCTCTCTCACCCTTGGCGCGCCAGCTGGCGGCGCGGGCTGCGAGGCCGGCGGCGCGCGCGTGGGAGGCCGGCGGCTGACGGTGTGGGCGAGGAATGCCGGCGGCGCGGGCGCTGGAGGCCGGCGGTGGCGGTGCAGGCGGAGCGGCCGGGCGGGCGGGGCAGGGCCTGGGCGCCGCAGCGGTCGGGCGAGACGCGGCGGCGGCCGGCGGAGTGTGGCGCGGCCCGGGCGCATCGCGGCCAGGCGCGACCCGCCGGCCGGGCGAGGCGCGGCGGCGGCCGGCCGAGCGTGGTGCGGTCGGGCGGAGCGGGGCCTAGGCGCTGGCGGCCGGGCTGAGGCGCGGCACAGCCCCTGCGGTGGCGCGGCCGGCCAGATGCGGGCCCGGCGGGCGGCGGCCTGGCGCGGGCAGCTCGATTTTTTTTTATTTTTTTGAAATTTGTTTGCCGAGTGTCTCTGCCCCTTTTTTATTTTTTCAAAAATATGTTTGCCGAGTGTCGGTCTTTGGACACTCCGCGATGACTTTATATTTGCCGAGTGTTGCATTTGGCACACTCGGGAAAGACTTTACCGAGTGTAAAACTCGGCAAAATAGACTTTGCCGACACCTGATTTGCTGAGAGGACTTCGCCGAGTGTTACACTCGGCAAAGTCTTCGCCGAATGTATTTCAGGCTTTGCCGAGTGCCGCAAGCACTCGGCAAATAGCCGATTTCCCGTAGTGCATGGCACAGTTAGGGCTTGCAGAAAAGCTCGAGACTTATGAGTTGGCTCGGCTCATTCATAGGTCTGGCTTAGTTCAGCTCGGCTCGACCTCTTAAACGAACGGAGCAAAACTTCATTTTCAGCTCATTTTCTTAGAGAGTTAGCTCTGTTTGCCATGGATGACCATTTAATTTAGGAATTGGTTGAGTCTGACTTTTGTATGTATGATTGCTTGATCCCCCTCACGAGCGCGCATGGCACTGCACAAGCAATACAAGGCAGCCCATGAGAATATTTGGTTTTGTTGTTCTGATTTACTGAAAGATTTACTGTTCTGGGTTCTATGATGGACGCTGTTTGGATTTCTACAGCACAATATTTTTTATAGAGTCGCAAACATGCAAAAAAGAGAAAAATCTAGCCAACGAATCTTCTGAGGATATTGTCACGCTTGAACTGAAGGGAAAGCAGGTTCTGTGCATCGGGAATGCGCATATATCACAGTCTGAAAACTGAGCGCAATAGCACATAAATCATTTTTCAAGTAACAGGTAGTTAAGAGTTCAAGTTGTTCAGCATAAGAACATGCATTAGGAAAACTGCATGCTCTAGAACGTGACAACTCCTGTCAGCCAGATCACCAAACTAGCCTGCATCGACAGAAACTCGCCGACACGGTATATTATTAAGCTTCCCATAAGGCTGGAAATAACAATAGGCAACACCCTAGCTACATGAGTCTGACGACTCATTAGCAGTAGCAATCAGGACCCACCGCTATGTTACATCTCATATATAAACTTAACAAACTGCGCAGACGATTGGCAGAAAATCGTACAAGAAGTGGACAAAATTCAAAACCGAAAACAGGACGCATATTAACCGACAAATATGATCAAATTATAAAATAGATAACTGAATCGTCCATACTTCAGCACCTTATAGATGCACAAAAGGTAGCAAATGACCCAAGTCCTATGCAGTTCAACTCCGATGATACCGAGCAATAACCTAATATTGGAGCATAAGTTAAATTAAAACGAGATGTCAAGCTAGCTAGACACGTCTCTTACGCATCATGGGCTTGAGCTCAGCCAAGATGCTACGAAATCTTTTTTTGCAATCACTGCGAGCTTTCTTGATCCTGCTGCCCACCTCTTCCAGTCTATTGAATTCTGAATCGTTAACCTCTCTCAGCTTCTCGATCTTCTGTCCATTCAGGCGAAGGTGCCCACGTTTCTGCTCAAGCTCAGCTACAGCTTCATCAGAATACTTCACATCCGCACGCCCCCTCCGCCTCGGCCATTTTTGGACCCGGTGCTGATGGGGCTTCAGCACCGGGTCCAACGGCTAGGAGCGGGGGCGGCGCGAAGATGTGTCAGGGCGAAGACATTAGCACCAGATCGTGGCAAGACCCGGTGCTAATGCGCCCCCTTTAGCACCGGGTGCAGCCAGCAACCGGTGCTAATGTGCCCGAGGCCATTTCGCACCGGTTGCTGGCTGCACCCGGTGCTAAAGGGTGCGCATTAGCACCGGGTCTTGCCACGACCCAGTGCTAGTGTGTTTGAATATAGGGGCTTCTTCCTCCCCCGCCCGAGCCAGCTGAACACTTCGTTGTGTTCATGCTGGCTCGGGCGCCGGGAGGGGAGAAGAAAGAGGGGAGGTGCTGCCCAAATTTTTTTCAAAATTTGTGAAGATTCTACTCATCTAAGTAGCACTACAAGGTACACTCTTTCATTCTCTAATGTTTTATTTAGCTTGTAATCCTTCTATGATTTAGAAATAAAGGGATTTGTGAATCAAAGTAAAGCTAGCTAGAGAGAGCTTGTGTTCTTGGAGGAGAGAGAGGAGAGAGCTTGAGTTCATGGTGGAGAGAGTGTTCATGTTGTGTTTTAAATGGAGAGAGAAGGCAAGATAGTTAGTATTTTGTTTTGTATGACTTGTGAATAGTTATAAGGCTTATGTATTTTATTTATTAGCGAGGTTTATTTATTAAAAGTTGGAATAGTTATTTATTAATTTAATGAAATATATATTATTAGTTATTTATTAAAAGGTAGAATAGTTATTTATTTATTTAACGGAAGGTATATTTATTTATTTAATGAATATAGTAATATAGTTTTAGAAATTTATTTATATAATGGAATATATATTATAATTTATATTTATTTATATATTAAATTTTTTTATCTTTAAATTGTATTGTATTTTTGTTATTGGTTAATAATGCAGATGAATAGACAATGGATGTACGGGGACCCCCACGCTCAGGCGTTCCGTGATGGCCTTAGGACGTTTCTCGATGCCGCCGAGGCTAACAGGACGTCGTCCGGTTTCATGTTCTGCCCATGCACCCATTGTAAAAATATACAATCGTACAAACAAAGATGTTGTCTTCAGGTGCATTTGATGAGGCACGGTTTCATGAGGAATTATTCTGTTTGGACGAAGCACGGTGAAAGAGGAATTCTAATGGATGAAGATGAAGAAGACGAGGTCGATGACGACATTCCGTTATTGGCTCAATACTACGGTTCCTTTGCAGATGCTGCAATGGGTGATGCTGATGAGGAAGATGTTGCTCGGGAAGGCGATGCTCAGGAAGATGTTGCTCGGGAAGGCGATGCTCAGGAAGATGTTGCTCAGGAAAATGAACCTACTGATGGACTCGGGCAAATGTTGCGTGATGCTGAGAAAGACTGCGGCAATGATAAGGAACTGAAAAAGATACAGCGCATGTTGCAGGACCACAAGACTGACCTGTACCTAGATTGCAAAGAGGGGCTAAAGAAGTTGGGTAGCACACTTGAACTTCTGCAGTGGAAGGCAGAAAATGGTGTTACTGATAAGGGTTTCGAGGAGCTACTGAAACTCGTAAAGAAGATTTTTCCAGAGGGTAACGAATTGCCATCAACGATGTATCAAGCAAAACGTGTTGTTTGCCCTCTCGGTTTGGAGGTGCAGAAGATACATGCGTGTCCTAATGACTGTATCCTCTATCACGGACAGTACGAACACTTGGATCGTTGTCCGGTTTGCACCTGCGCACGATACAAGATCAGGCGGGACGACCCTGGTGATGTTGGGGGAGAGCGTTCTAAGAAAAAAATCCCTGCGAAGGTGATGTGGTATTTCCCTCTGATACCCCGTCTGAAGCGTTTGTTCAGGAACAAGGACCATGACAAACGGATGCGCTGGCACAGAGAAGAACGTAAGCAGGATGGCATGTTGAGACACCCCGCCGATGGATCCCAGTGGAGGAACATCGACAGAGCATTCCCAGAGTTTGATGCTGATGCGAGGAATGTTAGGTTTGGTTTAAGTACCGATGGCATGAACCCTTTTGGTGAAATGAGCAGTAGTCATAGCACTTGGCCCGTGACTGTTTGTATCTACAACCTACCCCCCTGGCTCTGCATGAAGCGGAAGTTCATTATAATGCCAGTGCTCATCGAAGGCCCAAAGCAACCTGGCAACGACATTGATGTGTACCTAAGACCATTGGTTGACGAATTTTTGCAGCTGTGGAAGAATGAAGGTGTTAGCATGTGGGATGAGGACAAGCAGGAGCAGTTTGACCTTCGAGCACTGCTTTTCATAAGCATCAACGACTGGCCTGCACTAAGTAACCTATCAGGACAATCAAACAAAGGATATAAAGCATGCACTCACTGTTTAGAGGAAACCGAAAGCATGTATTTGAAACATTGTCATAAAGTTGTGTACATGGGTCACCGTCGATTCCTTCCGGCGAAGCATGAGCTACGAAAGAAATGTGCGCATTTTGGCGGGAATGCTGACCGCCGTACAAAGCCGAGACACCGGAGTGGAGAAGAGCTATTTGATATGGTGAAGGACCTACACGTGGTGTTTGGCAAGGGAGACGGAAGCCAGGCTGCTCCGATGGGCGAGGATGGTCGTGCCGCGATGTGGAAGAAGAAGTCTATCTTTTGGGAGCTACCTTATTGGCAACTTTTAGAGGTCCGTAACGCAATTGATGTGATGCATCTGACGAAGAATCTTTGCGTGAACTTGATAAGCTTCCTGGGTACTTATGGGAAGCCAAAAGATACACTGGAAGCACGTCAGGAGCTGAAACAATTGAAGCAACGGACTGATCTACATCCAGAAAAGAGAGACAAAGGACGCCAGTACTTGCGTCCTGCCAGCTTCACTCTCAGCAAAGAAGAGAAGACAAGCATGTTTGAATGCTTGAACAGTATCAAGGTTCCGTCTGGCTACTCCTCCAATATTAAGGGAATAATAAATATGAAAGAGAAGAAGTTCACAAACCTGAAGTCTCACGACTGCCATGTGTTGATGACACAGCTGCTTCCCGTCATACTCAGGGGTGTGCTACCAGTTAACGTGCGGAAAGCCATTGTGAAGCTATGTGCATTCCTCAATGCAATTTCTCAGAAGGTGATCAATCCAGACCATTTAGATCAGCTACAGAACGACGTCGTGCAATGTCTTGTCAGCTTTGAGATGATATTTCCACCATCCTTCTTCAATATCATGACACATCTATTGGTTCACCTCGTCAAATAGATTCATATATTGGGCCCAGTATTTCTACACAACATGTTCCCATTTGAGAGGTTTTTCGCTGTCCTAAAGAAGTATGTCCGTAATCGTCTCGTCCAGAAGGATGCATTGCTAAGGGATACGAAACAGAGGAGGTCATTGAATTCTGTGTTGACTTTGTCGACGATCTTATGCCGATTGGTGTGCCCGAATCCCATCACGAGGGGAGACTTGGTGGAAATGGCACACTAGGGAGAAGATCGATGGTGATCAAGGACGTTGAGACATTTCGTAAAGCGCACCTCACAGTTTTGCAACAATCAACCTTAGTTGCTCCGTACATCGAGGAGCACATGCAGATTCTCAGGGACGAAAACTCAACAAAGTCTGCGGCCTTCATTCAGCGTCTGCACAATAGTACTTTCGCCGATTGGTTGCGAAGACGTCTTATGGGTGTCGAGGGCATTGATGCGCAGCTAGCTTTTGTAGCTAGAGGTCCATCAAGCACGATCTTGACATTCCAAGGATACGACATCAATGGGTATACATTTTACACAAGAGCCCAGGACAAGAAAAATACCAACCAAAACAGTGGTGTCCGGATCGACGCGACAAACACCAATGGCAATACAAACTCATAATATGGAATCATAGAGGAGATATGGGAACTAGAGTACGGACCTTTGAAGATCCCACTGTTCAAGTGCCAATGGGTGAAGCTGACTGGAGGAGGTGTTAAAGTTGAAGCGGACTATGGAATGACGTTAGTGGACCTAAACAAGATTGGCTTTCTAGACGAACCGTTCGTCCTGGCCAAAGCTGTCACACAAGTTTTTTATGTGAAGGACATGGCTAGCAGACCGAAGAAAGGGGCGGATAAGAAAGGTGGGGGTAAGCAATTGGACCCATCACAAGACGAGCCAAAGCGTCATATAGTTCTTCCTGGAAAGAGAAAAATCGTAGGAGTTGAGGACAAGACGGATGAAGATTATGATATGCTCGATGACCGGCCTCCATTCTCAGTGGCTGATGACCCAAGCATCCTGTTAGCGGCGGAGGAGACACCGTATCTACGGCGTGATCACAATCAAGGAACATTTGTAAAGAGGAAGTTTATTAGTGTCCGAATAAACGATGATGTCATGTAATTTAATTGCACTATGTTCCACCCAATTTGTAATGACTATATTTGCATTTATGTTCCACCTATGTTCTAAGATTTTCTATTGATTTATAAGATTGTTTTTATTAATTCTAGCATTTTATATTGATTTTCTAGTCATTTATAAGATTTTCTAGTAATTTATAAGATTTTCTAGTAATTTATAAGATTTTCTAGTAATTTATAAGATTTTCTATTAATTTATAAGATTTTCTATTAATTTATAAGATTTTATAGCATTTTATATGGATTTTCTAGTAATTTATAAGATTTTCTTGTAATTTATAAGATTTTCTAGTAATTTATAAGATTTTCTAGCATTTTATATTGATTTTCTAGTAATTTATAAGATTTTCTAGTAATTTATAAGATTTTCTAGTAATTTATAAGATTTTCTATTAATTTATAAGATTTTCTTATTTAATATATATTTTTAATAGGTATAGCATTAATAACTGAATTAAAACAAGTATTAATAATTATATATTAAGAAGTATATTTATAAGATTCCCAAATAGTAGCCACCGGTGCTAAAGGCCGGTTTGGAAACTGGCGCCAAACGAAAATGGGGGCCTTTAGCACCGGGTAGATCAAACATCCGGTGCTAAAGGCCCCCAAAATTTCGTTGACAGAGACCCGGTATAACCTTTAGCACCGGGTGGCGGCTGCACCCGGTGCTAAAGGCCCTTTAGCACCGGGTCTCCTTCCCACCCGGTGCAAAATGCCCCCAATCTATATAAGCAAGCGTCGCATTCTCCCATTCATCTCCACCCGCCGCATCTCGCCCAAAGAACCGCAGCCCCTTCGTCTCCGCCCCCGACGTCGACCGCGCCGCCGTCGACCCTGCCGCGCCGCCCCGACGTCCGCGCCGCCATTGACCCTGCCGCGCCGCCCCGGCCCCGACGTTCGCGCCGTCCCGTCCCCGACTTCCGCGCCGCCCCGGAGCCCCCGACGTCCGCCGCCGCCCCGGCCCCATTCGCGCCGCCGTCGACCCCTGTTGCGCCGCCCCGGCCCCAACTTCCGCGCCGCCCCAGCCCCGACGTCCGTGCGGCCTCCCCGTCCCCAACTTCCGCGCCGCCCCGGCCCCGACGTCCGCCGCCACCCCGGCCCCGTCCGCGCCGCCGCTCCGAGGGTCCGCCGCCGCCGACCGTCGTCCGCGCGCTGCGCCGCCGTCGTCCCCTCGCCGCCGGTCCGGCCACCGCTCACTCTTTCATTTTTTTTGCAAATTCTCTATATTTATTCATATATTTGTGCATATGTGATATATATATTTTATATTTGTGCATGTGTTGCGAAATATTATGTGCAGGGAATATATTTGTGCATGTGTTGTAGAAATACTTGGAATATGTTGTAGAAATGCATGGAATATATATGTTGTAAAAATTTTTATGTATGCTTGGAATATGTTGTAGAAATGCATGGAATATATATGATTGGAATATTGTTATTTATGTATTTGTTTGATGTATTGCTATTTATGTATTGGAATGCTTTGTAAAAATATATAAAAATACATTGTAAATATATTTATGTTTTATATTAGAAATGCTATTAATATTTATGTTTAATATCGGAAACCCCTTCGTGTGACACAACCGTATTGCAAACCCGAACCCTTCGCAAACCCTTTCGCAAACCCCTTCGTGTCGCACAACCGTATCGCAAACCCGAACCATTCGCAAACCCCTTAGCGAATCCGTTCGCGTCGCGTACCGAACCCTTAGCGAACCACTTCGCGTCGCGCGAACCCACCTTAGCGAACCTGTTCGGGTCGCGCAACCCCCTTAGCGAACCCGTTCGCGTCACGCACCCGAACCCTTAGCAAACCCCTTCGCGAATCCGTTCGGGTCGTGCAACCCCCTTAGGGAACCCGTTCACGTCACGCACCCGAACCCTTAACGAACCACTACGCGTCGCGTACCCGAACCCTTAGCGAATCAATTCACACCGCGCACCCGAACCCCTTAGCGAATCCGTTTTTCGCGAACCGTCCCCCTTAGCGAAAATGTTAGAAATATTGGGAATATGTATGCTTTGTATATATTTCTTATCAATTATTTTTAATTCTATAGATGGCGGACAACAACAATCCTGTCCCACCCATGCAAGAGGACAACAACAGCCCTGTCCCACCCATGCAAGAGGACAACGACACGTTCTTTACGAACCAACTATTTGATATTGTAACACAAACAATGACCATGGATGAAGTGTTGGGGATCATTGGAAGGGACGACAATATCCAGGGCGACAATGTTGCAAGGCCCGAAAATGTTGAAGGGGCCGCCAATGTCCAGGGCAAACGTGTCCAGGGCAGCACTA
Organism: Echinochloa phyllopogon; assembly: GCA_033239725.1. NCBI lineage: Eukaryota > Viridiplantae > Streptophyta > Magnoliopsida > Poales > Poaceae > Echinochloa > Echinochloa phyllopogon. Next base: position 30,062,651 of record BTCW01000008.1, on the reverse strand, counting down.
TTGAAGGGGCCAGTAACGAGCCCTCGTCTAGTCAGGTGTGTATATATATAACATAAATTTGTACTGTACATGTCAATTATGTATACCATCTCTATATCATCTCGTATATATGTAATTTGTGTAGGCCGCCTCTACTTCTACAAGTCGAGCTAAGAAATCAAAACGATCGACCACGAAGAAGCTGAAGGATGTCAAGTTTCACATCACTCGAGTGGAGGATGACGGGGAGCCAGTTGAGCCCCCAAAAGTGGCCAAGAAATTTGTATCTCAGTGCGGGGTAATTGTACGGGACAATGTGCCCATTAGTATCAGAAAATGGAAGTCCACGGACCCCACTGAGGAGTACGTGCTCCCCGATACAGAGAAGGAGATGCTATGGAGGGAATTAAAGGCAATATTCGGCTGACCTAGCACTCATGAAGCAGAACTGAGGGATTGGACAATGAAGAAGATGGCAGTTCTGTTTCAGGATTTCAAGAAGAAGTTGTACTCACATTTTCTCAAAACCGGAGAGGCCCCGGATCCTGAGAAGTATAAGAAGATCACTGATGACGAGTGGGAAGCATTCCTTGAGTACAAAACCTCCGAAGAGGGTGCAACGGCTAGCGCTAGAAACGCTGGAAACGCCGCAAATAAGAAGTACACCCATAAGATGGGTTCGGGAGGTTACAAGGCAAGCATCCCTAAATGGGAGAAGATGGAAGAAGATCTATATGCTAGAGGCATCACTCCAGCGATACATGACTGGCACACAAGGACCAAGCATTCGTACTATGGTCATGGAGGCACCCTAAGCCCAATCGACGGCTCCTTAGTTTTTCCCGAGGACTTGCGAGAACTAGCTCAGCGTCTCCTCGATATCCTCAGGGCATCTGAGAGGGGAGAATTTGTTGCTAATAGAGACAGAAATGAGCTAACCTATGCCTTAGGGAACAAGGAGCATCCTGGATGGACGCGCGGCGTAGGCACAAGCATCTCATGGAAGAAAGGTTTCCAAGAGCACGCCGCCACCTATAGGAGTCGTTCGAGGAAGAAGGCCGAATATGAGCAGAGGGTGAGGGACCTAGAGCAAACGGTTGCCGCCCAGGGTCAAAGCTCCAAGAAATGGAGTCAGAGATGGAGCGGCGGATGAAGGTAGCATGGCTACAGATACAACAAGCCACAGGCGGGACCGGTTCCACAGAGCATGCACCTCTCCAACAAGCCGCAGGCGGGACCGGTTCCACAGAGCATGCACCAGGCGAGACCGGTTCCACAGAGCATGCACCTCTCCAAGATGCGGCCCTTATTAGCCCTCCACAACAATATCAAAGCAGTCACGCTTCCACACAGGCCGCCGAACTGGTCCGTTACCCCGTGGATGAAATAACTCGACGGACCGCGTGCGAGCTTGTCGTCAGGTAGAAGAACTTAGCTGTGGTGGTACGTATGCGACCTTAGTTCGTACTACATACATTTCACCGTAAATACCATTCATTTACTAACATTTCACCGAAGAGGTCTCCGTCTCCTCCGCCGCGGAGGTCTCCGCCCCCTCCGCCGAAGAGGGGACGCTGCACTAAAACCTCTGCCCCCACTCCACCAGGGAAGAAGGCGCGGAAAACCAGAGAGAAGCCCGCACCAGAGAAAAGAGCGGGTGAGAAGACTCTAGAGGAGCTCAAAGCCTCGGTCAAAGCAGACACAAAGAGGCAAATGGCCGAGTGGAGGAAAAAACCGGAGCCGGAGCCGAAGCTTGATCCCACTATCGTCAAGTCATTCCTCGGTAATTTGAGCAAGGGTCAACAGAAGGAAGTACTAATAACAGACTATGACCGCTCATTACTGAAATCTCACCGGAAGTGGAAGGCTGCAGATAAGGAGGCGGGCACATCCAAAAAGGTTCCTCAGCTCGGCCAGCAACCTCAGCAGCCCTTGGCTCCATCGCCAACTCCGCACGAGCTACGGATCCAACAATTTGAGGCCGAGACTGGACTATCCAGAGCGCAACTCCTGGGGGAAGCAGAGGTGCCTGTAAGCACAACGTTGAAGTGGCCGTTTAAGCTTGGCGAGCCTATGGTCCCTCCTGAAATGGAGAGCAAGCTACAGACGAAGATGCGCCAATTCCATGAGTGGTACTTGGAAGAATCAAGAAGGGATAAACGGCGCATGATCAAAGTAGGCGTGAAGGACAATGATTTCTACAATGGCAACTTGGATTGGGTCTGGCTGAGGTTTAAGGATATATATGAGTTGTACCACCACGACGCCATGGACGTGGATTTGATCACCTGTTGGACATTGTAAGTACTTTGTTGTTGTTTACAATTCACAGTTTGAAAACAATAATTCCAATCTATGCTGACGCGGGCTTTATTTATTGCTTAACATATGCAGAATGGAGATTCAAAAATATCGGAGAGAAAATATATATGAGGTTGGTTTCGTGGATCCTCGAAGGATAAGTGAAGCAATGATACTGCACAATCCTGAGGAAACATATGGAAACCTATACAAGTTTATTGACAAACAACATTATTGCGAGTTCATACTAATACCGTACAACATCGAGTGAGTACATACACACGCTTCTTCTTATACTGTCTGTGTACTAATTCATTTCTGATCATATAATGTATACATGTGCATAGATTCCACTGGTTCCTACTCGTATTGTGTCCTAACTAGGGTATCGTCAACGTCTTTGATTCGTTGCACACTTCAAAACATAAACTACAGAACATCATTGACATGATGACAAGGTGATGTATATTTTCCCCTAATTAATTCAACCCTTACACTAGCAATGGCTTAACTCAATTTTTTTGTTCGCAGGGCGTGGGTTCAATTTCGTAAAGACCACCCGGGTATTGAACATGAAACACTGACATGGAAGATTGGCTTTCCGGTAAGCAAGTAATTTATACATGTAGTCCTCGGCTAATATATTATATGAATTTTACTAAATTTCTTTTGGTCGATAGTGTGCCAAACAGGGGTCGGGAAATAATTTATGTGTATACTATGTTTGCGATTACATGTGGAATTGGGCTCATAAAAAGATTAGACAGCATGATATTATGGTACGTACACATTTCCATTTTTATTAAGTGCATAATTATTGTCTCCAATTCGGCGGATGAAATATCTTTCACTTATTTATAAATTATAGATGACGCGGCTGAAGGAAGAGTGTCTAGAGAAAGAAAGAATCGACGCAATTTCCGAACAGCTCGTCGGATGGATCTGGGACGAGGTCGTCGATCCTCGAGGAGAATACCACGTCTCAGCATTGGAGGACGTGCCAAGCTCACAAAGTTATGGAACATCGTCCTAAGTTGTAATAAATACAGTTTAAACAATAACTCGAGTGCGATATATATTTTGTAAGATATATGTCTTATATTTGTAATATATATCTCTTCTATTTGATATACAGCTAATATGAATATAGAGTCGGCCGAATACGCATTAAAATACACGTATTAGAATATATATATATACGTATATAAACGTGCATGCATGGCTACTGAAAAAGGCAAAAAAAAAACAAAACCCAGGGCCTTTAGCACCGGGCGTAGACAGCAACCGGTGCTAAAGGCCCTGCCAGCCTCGCTGCGGAGGCAGCCCCTTTAGCACCGGTTGCTGGCTGCAACCGGTGGTAAAGGGACCCTTTAGCACCGGTTCTGCCACCCGGTGCTAAAGGGCTTACCCTTTAGCCTCGGTTTAGTTGCACCGGGTGGGAAACCCGGTGCTAAAGGGCTTTCCCACCCGGTGCAGATATCGATCATTCTGGTAGTGATCATTTTCAGCTTGCATTGTATCTAGTTGGGACTTTGAGTTTCTATTTACCTTCTTCTGTGCCTCAACAGCCTCTTCTTCTTCATCAAGTTTTGTATATTCAGATTTCACCTGAGACAGTCTATTCTGGAGGCTTTGTGCAAAGTCAACATTAGCCCTTACTTCCGAGAGTATGTTGTTCCTCTCTTCAAATGATGCATCACTATCTTCTATGTGTGATGTCATCAAACTTTCAACTAAGCTGTCAAAGGACGGCATCTGATCTAAAGCCGTTTCTTCCTTCTGGACAGCAGTTGATGCATCCAATGTGCTAGCTGAACCACACAGGTCTTTGAATCCTGTCTTCTTTCGCGCTGCAGATAGATCGAAGAGCAACCATTAGTTGTAGCTCACCAGCAAGTAGATGCATCAAATGTTAGATAGAGGAAGTACTTACATCTATGAGTAACAATTTTCCTAGTTGAACCATGATTAATCTTTCCTGACACCTTCACATAGATTCACAAACAGAACAAAACAGACACATGAATAGGAATGCAGAAAAGAAAATATTCAAACCAGCGGTCAAAAGATTTGCAATGTTACTTCAACTAAAAAAGCATAATGAAGGGGACTCACATTATCAGAGGAATCTTGGTTGACCGGATTTTCAGGAACAAATGTGTTCATAGCTGTTGAATATCCCGTGGAACAACAAAAAAGGATACTCATTAGCACAGAAGGAGTACTCAATTCATGTGTGAATCAAATGTTGCTGAGAGAAATCATGTCATTAGAAATTCTTTAGAATACTATGCATATATTTTCACCATGGTTACATAGTCCATACCATTATTCTCATGAGAAGCTGGTTCCAAACCCAAAGGTACCAGTGCTGAAACTTGGTGATGTGATACTTCATCAAAATTCAAGTTGTCCTCATCATTTGTCCTCTTACCCTGTATATGAAATGAAATACTAGTCTGAGAAGCTGATGAGCGATGATAATAAGTTGATATTATTAACAAATAGCTGATGCATTATTCACACGGGAAATAAAACAACCCACATATTATCCTGAACAAATTATAGGAATGCAAATACTGCATTACATTTATATATAAAGTCGCCTCCATATTTTTAAATTTGTCACTATAACACAAATATATAATGCTTCAGAGAGATCAGGAAGCAAACAACAGGGACACTGCTGTATGTGTTGTCCGTTAAGTGGTAACAGATTCATGCCAAAATAAATACAACCTATACTACTTTAAAAATTTAGGAAAAAGTCCAAATTACTCCCCTTAAGTATAGCTAAAGTTAGAATAACCCCCTAAAGTAATTCTTGGTTCAGTTTACCCCCTAAACTATGTCATTTGGTTCAATTTACCCCTTAACACAATTTGACGTGGAGCAGACCGAGAATGCCATCACCCTCCACCAGAGCGCCTACGCGGGGAAGCTGCTGGAGTGAAGCGGGCTGGGCGATTGCATGGCATGCCAAACGCCCATGGAGGAGAAGATCAAGGTGTCCAAGGACGGCACTTGTGGACGCCATGAGCTACCGGTGCATCGTTGGCGGTTTCCGCTACCTCGCGCACACAAGGCGGACATCGGGTTCGCTGTGGGGTACATGAGCTGGTTCATGGCGGATCCGCGGGGGATCACCTCGCCCCGCTATGTGGACGGGACACGCAACTTCGGATTCATTTACGAGCGCTGGAGATGAGCGACTACAGTGACAACAACATGGTGGGCGGCGGAGCACGACAGGCCTGCTCTTCTTCCTCGGGATATGCCCGATCTCCTGACAGTCTGTCAAGCAGAAGGTCGTCGCGCTGAGCACATGTGAAGCATAGTACATTGTTGCAGCGACGGCGTGCTGCCAGGGAGTTTGGCTGAGGTGGCTGCAGGAGGAGCTCACTAGAGAAGATGCCCCGGCACCCCTCCTCATGGTGAACAATCAGTCCGCCATCACTTTAGCAAAGAACCCCATCCACCACGACCGGAGCAAGCACGCTGACACAAGGTATCACTACATTCATGACTTTGTCGATGGTGGATAGATCAAGCTCCATCATGTCGAAACCGGGCGACAGCTGGGGGACATCCTCAACAAGCCTCTTGGTCGCCTTCATCTCATGGAGATGAGGATCAAGATCGGGGTTGAGGAAGTCAGGAAGGAGCAAGCAAATTAGGGGAAGAATGATGGATAATTAGCCTTGCTCTTCACTTTTTGGGGAAGAATGATGGATAATTAGCCTTGCTCTTCACTTTTTCTCAGTCAAGGAGCAGCCGCGGCTTGCTCTAGTAGTAGTTTCAGCTGCAGCAACAAGTAGCAGCATGGCTGCAGTAGCTAGTAGTAGTTTCAGCTGTAGCAACAAGTAGCAGCATGGCTGCAGTAGCTAGTAGTGGATAGCAGTAGTAAGTAGTGGAGTAGCGGTAGTAAGGCCATGCCTTGTACCTAGCTCACTTTTGTATATAAAAAAGAGGGGCTGCGTGCAGCTCCAAAAGGTCAAGCAGCACCATTTCATCCCGTACGTGTGCTCTTCCTGCTCTTCTTCCTCTCTTCTTCTTCACCCAGCCACCGAGTGTGAGTGTGTGAGTTGTGTGTGTGGGTCTGATCATTGTGCAGGGCAGAGAGGTGGGCCTAACACTATACTACTCTATAAAATACTAGACCCCACCTCGCTCGATATCTGCAAGAGATGTAAACGATTTCCTAACATCAGAGTGTAAGAAGAATCCTACCTCTCAAGTCAGAATATAAACCCTAGCTAGCTAGACATGATGATTTGCAAATACAAGAATCATCACCAAATATCGAATCTACCAAACAAAATAACAAATCATTCATATATATATGGCCCGAAACAAGAGCAACGTGAAATCAAATAACCGACAAAACTGATTTCTTTTTCGGCATTATACCTGACAGCTCGGCGGCCTCAGGTCCTTGAGCTCCATGGCCTCAGGCTGCTGCTGGGTGGCCCTCCTCTTCTTGCTCCCGACCATCACCAGGTACTTGCCAGAGTTGCCCTCGTCAGCACGGCGCACCACGTCTCCCTTGGACCACGCCCCCTGGCAGAAGGCCTCCACGGCGGCGCGGGGCTCCAGCTCTGTCTCCGGCAGGAAATGCTCGGCGGCGTCGGCCGGCCGAATCTTGTCGAGACTCACCCGGAGCTTCTTCCGAGGCACCTTCTCACCGTCGATAACCACGCCGTAGTTCTGCCCGTCGACGACCTCGTGTTAGAGTTGTGTCGAATATGTGTATGTTTGGTTACGACGTGGACTTGAGTTGTAATTGGTAGGTTAGGGATAGAGTTCTGGTCGTACTCTGTATCCTAGGGCTCATAAATATGAGGGCACTGCCGTGTAACCGTGAGACAACTTGGCGGCTGGTGTGGGCGGCGGCATGGCCGCGGTGGTGCCCGGATGCCGGTGTAGCTGCTGTTTATGGGGAGGAGCGCCCGTAGTCAGGCCCCGAGGATGTAGGCACATGGCCGAACCTCGTTAAAAAATATCGTGCCTCGGTGTCGTTCTCGTGTTGATCTTCGTGATGGCGTTTGTGATCTTGTTGTTTCCACTGCGATGGTGCTAGTCGATCCGTAGGGATCTCGACGCTAGTGCCGATTTTATCTAACAAGTGGTACCAGAGCCAGAGCAGTGAAGATCTTCGGAGAGGTGCGATGAGTATGTTTCCACACCGCGTCGGAGTTGCACAATGTCCACGGAGGGACATGGCGCAAGGTGGAGCATGGTGGCGGTCGACGATTCGATCGGTGGAGTCACACACTTCGAGGAGGAGACTCGAACCATCCGATGAGCAAGACATCAGCGGGATGCGTCCAAACGTGGAGATCGGGGCTGATTGAGCTGTTTGGCTGCTGTTCGATAGGGGTCGGTCAGACGTGACGACCAAGTTCGACGGTGCGGCCGGAAGACGTCGTAGACGAGGACGACGACTTCGGTGGCGAAAGCCATGGTGGACTCGGCGTATTTATGGAGCCTGGCTTGTTCGAGAGGGACGTGCAATGAGGTGCAACGGCGCACGGAGCATCCTGATGGCACACCGTATGTGGCTCTACCAGGGCACGGGTATTGGTGCCATGGACAGGAGCATGAAATTGGGCCTGATCAATTGCGTGAGATGCGTTTTGATGGTGTAGCAGAGAAGCTAACGTGGAAAGTCCGGGAGGTCTTGTGCTCGAGTTGGAGTTGCATGCGTACATGCATGTGCATGTGGATTATTTTATTTGCTCGGCCAATTAGCCTCAAGTGGATTAGTTCCGTATGGCTATTGAACACCTGGTGGGCCCAATGCATGAGTTCGATCAGGATATGTGAAAGATGTGTTTCCACGGAGAGAAAAAAGGAACGTCCAGAACAATATTAGGAAACGGACGGTGTTGGAGTCTAATTGGACTTTCGCACTATTGTTTCGGCCTCTATAAAAGAAAGAGTCTACGGAAGATTGCAACAGAAGCAATCAAGATGTTCGGGACCGTAAGCTTGCGACGGTGGAGGACGGACAGCGGGCGGCGTTTGAGCAGGGTCAACATCGTCGACGTGCAACGGCGTGGAGTTTGACGGGAGGCTTGGAGGCTGCGTGATCGGAGTTTTGAGGAGAAAGCTTCGTGGTGCACGGGCTGTGCACAGCAAAGCTCGGCGGCGTTCGACGGCGGTCAGAGGCGAGGAGGCGTGCGCGAGCGAGGGTGCTGCGATCTAACCAGGTTATTCAGCTGGTTTAATTGCAGGTCGACATGACGTCGATGGCCTCCAAGTTCAAGGTGACGAAGTTTGACGGGACCGGCAACTTTGGGCTGTGGCAAACAAGGGTCAAGGATCTGCTAGCTCAGCAGGGGATCCTGAAGGTGCTCAGCAGGAAGCAGCCGGCAAAGGTGGACGATGATAAGTGGGAGGAGATGCAACAGCAAGCGACCGCGACAATTCGGTTGTGTCTCAATGATCGTATCATGTACACTGTCATGGAGGAGTCTGATCCTGAAAAGATTTGGAAGAAGTTGGGCGATCAGTTTATGTCCAAGACGTTGACCCAGAAGGTGTATCTGAAGCAGAAGTTGTATGGCTTGAAGATGCAAGAAAGGTCGAACCTTGCGGAGCACATCAATGTCTTCAATCAAGTTATCGCGGATCTTGTGAAGGTCGAGGTAAAGGTTGATGATGAAGACAGGGCTATTATTCTTTTCTGTTCTTTGCCAGGGTCATATGAGCACTAGGTCACCACATTGACGTACGGCAAGGAGAGCATCAAGGTGGAGGATGTTGTTGTTGCGTTGCTTTCACATGAAGAGAGGCGAAAGAATAATGCAACTGGGGAGTCTTCTGGAGATGCTTTTCTGGTCAAGTATGATCGAGGCGGAGAGACCGGTAAGAAGAAGAAAAAGAAGGGGCCGCAGTGCTATGGATGCAAGGAGTATGGACATTTGAGGAGGGATTGCCCGGAACTGAAGAAGGGAGGAACTGCTAGTGTTGTGTTCTCGAAGAAGAAAGATGACTCAGATATTAGTGACGGTGACGTTCTCATAGTATCAAGTGAAAGGTCTTGTGAAGCGTGGTTATTGGATTCAGCTAGCTCGTTTCATGCAACATCCAAGAAGGAGTGGTTCTCGTCATATGTTGAACAAGATAAAGGTGGATCGACTTACATGGGAGATGACTCACGCTATCGGGTCATTGGTGTAGGTGACATCAAGTTCAAGATGTATGATGATCAGGAGATACTACTCAAGGGGGTGAAGCATGTGCCGGCGCTGCGAAGGAATCTAATATCGCTGGGAATTTTGCATGATGAAGGCTTGTTATATCAGGCAGCTCCTGATAAGAAGACTTTGAGGGTTATGCAAGGTGGCAAGACTGTTATGATTGGTGAGAAGTCAGTAACTACACACCAGTACAAGCTGAGATGAAGCGTTGTTGAAGGTGGAGTCATGGACGGGAGAGCAACTACAGCTGTGTGTAGTTCCGATGATGAGGAGGTGGCCTCATCGGGCTGTTCTGAATGAGCAGCCAAAGGAGTCAACTCAAGTTCGATACACGGAGGTTCGGCATCGACAACTTCAAGGTGTGGCGAGCATATTCGCCAAGGTGGAGTTTGTTAGAGTTGTGTCGAATATGTGTATGTTTGGTTACGACGTGGACTTGAGTTGTAATTGGTAGGTTAGGGATAGAGTTCTGGTCGTACTCTGTATCCTAGGGCCCATAAATATGAGGGCACTACCGTGTAACCGTGAGACAACTTGGCGGCTGGTGTGGGCGGCGGCGTGGCCGCGGTGGTGCCCGGATGCCGGTGTAGCTGCTGTTTATGGGGAGGAGCGCCCGTAGTTAGGCCCCGAGGATGTAGGCACGCGGCCGAACCTCGTTAAAAAATATCGTGCCTCGGTGTCGTTCTCGTGTTGATCTTCGTGATGGCGTTTGTGATCCTGTTGTTTCCGCTGCGATGGTGCTAGTCGATCCGTAGGGATCTCGACGCTAGTGCCGGTTTTATCTAACACCTCGGACACCGTCGCCGGGAACCAAGAGTCCCCCAGTCCATTCGTTCTCCTCCTCATCTTCACCTCGACCTTCTCTCCGACCATGAACGGCCGCTGCTCGCGCGGGGATTGCGGTGGCTGCGCCGCCATCGCCATTTCAGTGCGTGTGACCTCCTGTCGGCGGCGGCGGCAGCTCTGTCTGCTTGCGACAGTGGAAAGACTAGCGGCAGTGTATTCCTAGGGTTTACCCAGTAGAAAAAAAATGTATGCATTTTGCCCAGTGGGCCTTGCTCGAAAGTCGAAACATGCATGTTCGCTCCGGTCTTTGCGAGAGTTTTTTTTACCCAGAATTGACCTGGAATTTTTGGATTGGCCCAGAATTCTATGGCAGTAAATTCTTTTCGCTTCTTCGAGAATTGGAACTTTTTATTTGCACAGTAAAGCACCCGGCAGGTTCACAGTTTCACACATGGAATAAGCCTAGTCTCCTAAAAATAATCGTAGGTTGGTCTCGTCATCAACTATCTTATAGCAAAACATTGACAACAAGTAGCAAAATATCCAGAAAAGAAAATCAATCTTAAACTCATGATGAGGGAAAATAGAAGGCAGAAGGCATACTCATAGTTGGTCTCCTCAACTACGTACCCAATGCTGTCTTGAAAACTGAAATTATGCTGAGCGTGGATTTTGGTTGTACGACCAGGCAGTTCCCCCTCTCGGTCTATATTTGATAGTCACCACAAATTAGTGTTTAACAATCAATTTTTTGGATATTTCAAGTTAACTTTTAAAGATACTACCAGAATGCTTCACATCCGCCCGCCTCCTCCGCCTCGGCCATTTTTGGACCCGGTGCTGATGGGGCTTCAGCACCGGGTCCAACGGCTAGGAGCGGGGGCGGCGCTGCGGGGTGTCAGGGCGAAGACATTAGCACCGGGTCGTGGCAAGACCCGGTGCTAATGCGCCCCCTTTAGCACCGGGTGCAGCCAGCAACCGGTGCTAATGTGCCGAGGCCATTTCGCACCGGTTGCTGGCTGCACCCTGTGCTAAAGGGTGCACATTAGCACCGGGTCTTGCCACGACCCGGTGCTAATGTGTTTGAATATAGGGGCTTCCTCCTCCCCCGCCCGAGCCAGTTGAACACTTAGGCGGTGTGTTCATGCTGCTCGGCCGTGGGAGGGGAGGTGCTGCCCAAATTTTTTTCAAAATTTGTGAAGAATCTACTCATCTAAGGAGCACTACAAGGTACACTCTTTCATTCTCTAATGTTTTATTTAGCTTGTAATCCTTCTATGATTTAGAAATAGAGGGATTTGTGAATCAAAGTAAAGCTAGCTAGAGAGAGCTTGTGTTCTTGGAGGAGAGAGAGGAGAGAGCTTGAGTTCATGGTGGAGAGAGTGTTCATGTTGTGTTTTAAATGGAGAGAGAAGGCAAGCTAGTTAGTATTTTGTTTTGTATGACTTGTGAATAGTTATAAGGCTTATAGTAATGTAGTTTTAGAAATTACTAGAAAATCAATATAAAATGCTAGAAAATCTTATAAATTAATCGAAAATCTTATAAATTACTAGAAAATCTTATAAATTACTAGAAAATCAATATAAAATGCTAGAAAATCTTATAAATTAATAGAAAATCTTATAAATTACTATAAAATCAATATAAAATGCTAGAAAATCTTATAAATTAATAGAAAATCTTATAAATCTTATAAATCTTATAAGGCTTATAGTAATGTTATATTTAATGAATATAGTAATGTAGTTTTAGAAATTTATTTATATAATGGAATATATATTATAATTTGTATTTATTTATATATTAATTTTTTATCTTTAAATTGTATTGTATATTTGTTATTAGTTAATAATGCAGATGAATAGACAATGGATGTACGGGGACCCCCACACTCAGGTGTTCCGTGATGGCCTTAGGACGTTTCTCGATGTCGCCGAGGCTAACAGGACGTCGTCCGGTTTCATGTTCTGCCCATGCACCCATTGTAAAAATATACAATCGTACAAACAAAGAGGTTGTCTTCAGGTGCATTTGATGAGGCACGGTTTCATGAGGAATTATTCTGTTTGGACGAAGCACGGTGAAAGAGGAATTCTAATGGATGAAGATGAAGAAGACGAGGCCGATGACGACATTCCGTTATTGGCTCAATACTACAGTTCCTTTGCAGATGCTGCAATGGGTGATGCTGATGAGGAAGATGTTGCTCGGGAAGGCGATGCTCAGGAAGATGTTGCTCGGGAAGGCGATGCTCAGGAAGATGTTGCTCAGGAAAATGAACCTACTGATGGACTCGGGCAAATGTTGCGTGATGCTGAGAAAGACTGCGGCAATGATAAGGAACTGAAAAAGATACAGCGCATGTTGCAGGACCACAAGACTGACATGTACCCAGATTGCAAAGAGGAGCTAAAGAAGTTGGGTAGCACACTTGAACTTCTGCAGTGGAAGGCAGCAAATGGTGTTACTGATAAGGGTTTCAAGGAGCTACTGAAACTCGTAAAGAAGATTCTTCCAGAGGGTAACAAATTGTCATCGACGACGTATCAAGCAAAATGTGTTGTTTGCCCTCTCGGTTTGGAGGTGCAGAAGATACATGCGTGTCCTAATGACTGTATCCTCTATCGCGGACAGTACGAACACTTGCATCGTTGTCCGGTTTGCACCTGCGCACGATAATGGATTAGGCGGGACGACCCTGGTGATGTTGGGGGAGAGCGTTCTAAGAAAAAAATCCCTGCGAAGGTGATGTGGTATTTCCCTCTGATACCCCGTCTGAAGCGTTTGTTCAGGAACAAAGACCATGCCAAACTGATGCGCTGGCACAAAGAAGAACGTAAGCAGGATGGCATGTTGAGACACCCCGTCAATGGATCCCAGTGGAGGAACATCGACAGAGCATTCCCAGAGTTTGATGCTGATGCGAGGAATGTTAGGCTTGGTTTAAGTACCGATGGCATGAACCCTTTTGGTGAAATGAGCAGTAGTCATAGCACTTGGCCCGTGACTGTTTGTATCTACAACCTACCCCCCTGGCTCTGCATGAAGCGGAAGTTCATTATGATGCCAGTGCTCATCGAAGGCCCAAAGCAACCTGGCAACGACATTGATGTGTACCTAAGACCATTGGTTGACGAACTTTTGCAGCTGTGGAAGAATGAAGGTGTTAGCATGTGGGATGAGGACAAGCAGGAGCAGTTTGACCTTCGAGCACTGCTTTTCATAAGCATCAACGACTGGCCTGCACTAAGTAACCTATCAGGACAATCAAACAAAGGATATAAAGCATGCACTCAATGTTTAGAGGAAACCGAAAGCATGTATTTGAAACATTGTCGTAAAGTTGTGTACATGGGTCACCGTCGATTCCTTCCGGCGAAGCATGAGCTACGAAAGAAATGTGCGCATTTTGGCGGGAATGCTGACCGCCGTACAAAGCCGAGACACCGGAGTGGAGAAGAGCTATTTGATATGGTGAAGGACCTACACGTGGTGTTTGGCAAGGGAGACGGAAGCCAGGCTGCTCCGATGGGCGAGGATGGTCGTGCCGCGATGTGGAAGAAGTCTATCTTTTGGGAGCTACCTTATTGGCAACTTTTAGAGGTCCGTAACGCGATTGATGTGATGCATCTGACGAAGAATTTTTACGTGAACTTGATAAGCTTCCTGGGTACTTATGGGAAGCCAAAAGATACACTAGAAGCACGTCAGGAGCTGAAACGATTGAAGCAACGGACTGATCTACATCCAGAAAAGAGAGACAAAGGACGCCAGTACTTGCGTCCTGCCAGCTTCACTCTCAGCAAAGAAGAGAAGGCAAGCATGTTTGAATGCTTGAATAGTATCAAGGTTCCGTCTGGCTACTCCTCCAATATTAAGGGAATAATAAATATGAAAGAGAAGAAGTTCACAAACCTGAAGTCTCACGACTGCCATGTGTTGATGACACAGCTGCTTCCCGTCATACTCAGGGGTGTGCTACCAGTTGACGTGCAGAAAGCCATTGTGAAGCTATGTGCATTCCTCAATGCAATTTCTCAGAAGGTGATCAATCCAGACCATTTAGATCAGCTACAGAACGACGTGGTGCAATGTCTTGTCAGCTTTGAGATGATATTTCCACCATCCTTCTTCAATATCATGACACATCTATTGGTTCACCTCGTCAAAGAGATTCGTATATTGGGCCCAGTATTTCTACACAACATGTTCCCATTTGAGAGGTTTTTCGCTGTCCTAAAGAAGTATGTCCGTAATCGTTCTCGTCCAGAAGGATGCATTGCTAAGGGATACGAAACAGAGGAGGTCATTGAATTCTGTGTTGACTTTGTCGACGATCTTATGCCGATTGGTGTGCCCCAATCCCATCACGAGGGGAGACTTGGTGGAAAGGGCACACTAGGGAGAAGATCGATGGTGATCAAGGACGTTGAGACATTTCGTAAAGCGCACCTCACAGTTTTGCAACAATCAACCTTAGTTGCTCCGTACATCGAGGAGCACATGCAGATTCTCAGGGACGAAAACTCAACAAAGTCTGCGGCCTTCATTCAGCGTCTGCACAATAGTACTTTCGCCGATTGGTTGCGAAGACGTCTTATGGGTGTCGACCTATGTTCCACCTATGTTCTAAGATTTTCTATTGATTTATAAGATTGTTTTTATTAATTCTAGCATTTTATATTGATTTTCTTGTAATTTATAAGATTTTCTAGTAATTTGTAAGATTTTCTAGTAATTTATAAGATTTTCTAGTAATTTATAAGATTTTCTAGTAATTTATAAGATTTTCTATTAATTTATAAGATTTTCTATTAATTTATAAGATTTTCTAGCATTTTATATTGATTTTCTAGTAATTTATAAGATTTTCTAGTAATTTATAAGATTTTCTAGTAATTTATAAGATTATCTAGTAATTTATAAGATTTTCTATTAATTTATAAGATTTTCTATTAATTTATAATATTTTCTAGCATTTTATATTGATTTTCTAGTAATTTATAAGATTTTCTATTAATTTATAAGATTTTCTAGCATTTTATATTGATTTTGGAAACTGGGCGCCAAACGAAAATTTGGGTCCTTTAGCACCGGGTTGATCTAAAATCCGGTGCTAAAGGCCCCCAATTTTCGTTTGGCGCCAGTTACGGCCTTTAGCACCGGGTGTAGAAGACCCGGTGCTAAAGGTCCTTTAGCACCGGGTGTTGGGAAGACCCGGTGCTAAAGGGGGGGGCCAAAGACCGGGTCGTGGCTGCACCCGGTGCTAAAGGCCACGACCGGGCCGCTGGGGCCGTGCGGCGGGGCCAAAGACCGGCCTGGCCACGGAGGCCGTGCGGCAGCTGGCCACGTCACCGGGCACACACGTGCCACGTCACGGGGCACACACGTGCCACGTCACCGGGCACACAAGCCACGTCACCGGGCACACGAGCCACATCACCAGGCGCACAGGCGCCACGTCACCGGGCGCACACGAGCCACGTCACTGGATGAACAAGAACAATTTTTCTTTTTAATCTCTGTATAAAAGTTGTAACTAGTCGTTCTCCCTCGTACAAACTTCAAAAAAGATCATTTTTCTTCCTAAAAATTCCTAAAATCATACTCTATCAAGTTATGAAACTTATTAATGTTATTATTTTGAAAAATCTTCTCGTGTGAGACTGTTTGAACAATCCAAATTTTGAATTAAAAATGACAACTACAACCAAGGTTTTTTTCACACTAGGTGATGTCAAATGAAAAAGTGATGAATACCAAAGTTTCATATTTCATCATGATCTACAATCTTTATTTAGGTCATTTTGTCATTTTCAAAATGGGTAATAACATGTAGTACAAATTTGACAAGTCTCTAACAAAGTTTTAGAAACTATGCGAGTGAATCTAGGATTAATGAACAATGTATACTACCACTTTCTCAAATGCAAAAATGACTTAAATCAAGATTGTAGATCTTGATGAGATATGAAATTTTGGTATTCATGACTTTTTCATCTGAGACCATTTAATGTTCCAAAATCTTTCTTTTAGTTATCAATTTTTGTAATTTATAAGATTTTCTAGTAATTTATAAGATTTTCTAGTAATTTATAAGATTTTCTAGTAAGTTATAAGATTTTCTAGTAATTTATAAGATTTTCTATTAATTTATAAGATTTTCTATTAATTTATAAGATTTTCTATTAATTTATAAGATTTTCTAGAATTTTATATTGATTTTCTAGTAATTTATAAGATTTTCTTATTTAATATATATTTTTAATAGGTATTAATAACTGAATTAAAACAAGTATTAATAACTATATATTAAAAACTATATTTATAAGATTTCCAAATAGTAGCCCCCGGTGCTAAAGGCCGGTTTGGAAACTGGGCGCCAAACGAAAATTTGGGGCCTTTAGCACCGGGTTGATCTAAAATGCGGTGCTAAAGGCCCCCAATTTTCGTTTGGCGCCAGTTACGGCCTTTAGCACCGGGTGTAGAAGACCCGGTGCTAAAGATCCTTTAGCACCGGGTGGTGGGAAGACCCGGTGCTAAAGGGGGGGCCTTTAGCACCGGGTGCTGTACAGACCCGGTGGTAAACGGCCTTTAGCACCGGGTCGTGGCTGCACCCGGTGCTAAAGGACTTCGTCTGGCGCACAGTTACGGCCTTTAGCACCGGGTGTACAAGACCCGGTGCTAAAGGGCCTTTAGCACCGGGTGGTGGGAAGACCCGGTGCTAAAGGGGGGGCCTTTAGCACTGGGTGCTGTAAAGACCCGGTGCTAAAGGGCCTTTAGCACCGGGTCGTGGCTGCACCCGGTGCTAAATGCCCCGGACCTATATAGGCCGGGGACCTCTCCCCTCCCTCACTTCGCCCTCATCTCCTCCAGATCGAAACCGCCAGCGCCCCCTCGTCTCCTCAGCCGCTGCCGCCCGTCGCCGTCGCTCGTCGCCGCCGCCACCCATGGTCCCCGCGCCCACGCCGCCGCCGCCTGTCGTCCCCACACCCCCGCCGCCCTCGTCCCGGGCCGCGCCGCCGTCCCCGCGCCCGTCGGTCGTCCCCGCGCCCGTCGGTCGTCCCCGCCGCCGTCGTCGTCCCCGCCGCCGTCGTCGTCCCTGCGCCCGTCGTCCCCGCGCTAGCGCCCCTCGTCCCCGCGCCGCCCGTCGTCCCCGCGCCGGTGCCGCTCCTCGTCCCCTCGCCGCCGCCGCCGCTCGTCCCCGCGCCGCTGTCGCCCGCCGCCCATCACGCGGTGAGCCTCTGTGAAGCCGGCCTTCGTGCCGTGCGTGCATGTTTGTGAGCCGGCCTTCGTGCCGTGTACGTGTTTGTGTGTGCAGGTACCCGTTGCATGGCCGAACACGTTCGGCCATGCACATTTTCTTAGCGAACGTGTTTGGCCATGCGCATTTGGTTAGCGAACGCGTTCGCTAACCAAATGCGCTTAGCCGAACGCGTTCGCTAAGCACATACATTGAAAATATTAGAAATTACATTGAAATGTATATTGGAAATGTTATATTGGAAATGTTATATGTTTGAAATGTATATTGGAAAATGCTTCATTTAAATGTATATTGGAAATGTTATATGTTTGTATAATGTATACTATCGAAAATGTTTATTATCGGAAATTCTATGGCGTACCCGAACCCACCGCGCACCCCAACCCCTTAGCGAATCCGTTTTTCGCGCACTGACCCCCTTAGCGAACCCTTAGCGAATCAATTCACACCGCGCACCCGAACCCCTTGGCGAATCCGTTTTTCACGCACCGACCCCCTTTGCGAAAATGTTAGAAATATTGGGACTATGTATGCTTTGTATATATTTCTTATCAATTATTTTTAATTCTATAGATAGCGGACAACAACAACCCCGTCCCACCCATGCAAGAGGACAACAATAACCCCGTCCCACCCATGCAAGAGGACAACAACACCCCTGTCCCACCCATGCAAGAGGACAACGACACGTTCTTTGCGAATCAACTTTTCAATATTGTAACCCAACCAATGTCCATGGATGATGTGTTGGGGATCATTGGAAGGGACGACAATATCCAGGGTGACAATGTTGCAAGGGCCGAAAATGTTGAAGGGGCCGCCAATGTCCAAGGCGAACGTGTCCAAGGCAGCACTATTGAAGGGGCCGGTAACAAGCCCTCGTCTAGTCAGGTGTGTATATAGATAACATAAATTTGTATTGTACATGTCAATTATGTATACCATCTCTATATCATCTCGTATATATGTAATTTGTGTAGGCCGCCTCTGCTAAGAAATCAAAACGATCGACCACGAAGAAGCTGAAGGATGTCAAGTTACACATCACCCGAGTGGAGGATGATGGGGAGCCAGTTGAGCCCCCAAAAGTGGCCAAGAAATTTGTATCTCAGTGCGGGGTAATTGTACGGGACAATGTGCCCATTAGTATCAGAAAATGGAAGTCCACGGACCCCACTGAGGAGTACGTGCTCCCCGATACATAGAAGGAGATGCTATGGAGGGAATTAAAGGCAATATTCGACTGGCCTAGCACTCATGAAGCAGAACTCAGGGATTGGACAATGAAGAAGATGGCAGTTCTGTTTCAGGATTTCAAGAAGAAGTTGTACTCGCATTTTCTCAAAACCGGAGAGGCCCCGGATCCTGAGAAGTATAAGAAGATCACTAATGACGAGTGGGAAGCATCCCTAAATGGGAGAAGATGGAAGAAGATCTATATGCTAGAGGCATCACTCCAGCGACACATGACTGGCCCACAAGGACCAAGCATTGGTACTATGGTCATGGAGGCACCCTAAGCCCAATCGACGGCTCCTTAGTTTTTCCCGAGGACTTGCGAGAACTAGCTCAGCGTCTCCTCGATATCCTCAGGGCATCTGAGAGGGGAGAATTTGTTGCTGATAGAGACAGAGATGAGCTAACCTATGCCTTAGGGAACAAGGAGCATCCTGGACGGACGCGCGGCGTAGGCACAAGCATCTCATGGAAGAAAGGTTTCCAAGAGCACGCCGCCACCTATAGGAGCCGTTCGAGGAAGAAGGCCGAATATGAGCAGAGGGTGAGGGACCTAGAGCAAACGGTTGCCGCCCAGGGCTCAAAGCTCCAAGAAATGGAGTCAGAGATGGAGCGATGGATGAAGGTAGCATGGCTGCAGATACAACAAGCCACAGGCGAGACCGGTTCCACAGAGCCTGCACCTCTCCAACAAGCCGCAGGCGGGACCGGTTCCACAGAGCATGCACCTCTCCAAGATGCGGCCCTTATTAGCCCTCCACAACAATATCAAAGCAGTCACGCTTCCACACAGGCCGCTGAAGCGGTCCGTTACACCGTGGATGAAATAACTCAACGGACCGCGTGCGAGCTTGTCGTCAGGCAGAAGAACTTAGCTGTGGTGGTACGTATGCGACCTTAGTTCGTATTGCATACATTTCACCGTAAATACCATTCATTTACTAACTTTCTTTGTGACTACTAACTTATCAGGTCGCATACGGTATGACCAAATGTGTGGAAGAAGGGCAAAAATAGCACTGCAATGACATTCCACATGGTTACGTACCTGTTGAGGTGGAGCAAGTCGTCACCAGCTGGGAAGACTTGGAACTTGACATCCCCGGAGGTGACGGAGAAACAAAACTCGGTCAGTGTTCTCACTGCATCATTCTATGGAGCAAGGCAGACGTCGTCATACCCGGTACACCTGCGGCTACCAACAAGCCTCCATCACCTCCACCGTCTCCAAGAGATCCACCGGATCATGACGATTCTCCGGGAGCTCCTGATGCAAGCCCATCTCCTCCGCCGAAGAGGTCTCCGTCTCCTCCGCCGCGGAGGTCTCCGCCCCCTCTGCCAAAGAGGGGACGCCGCACTAAAGCCTCTGCCCCCACTCCACCAGCGAAGAAGGCGCGGAAAACCAGAGAGAAGCCCGCACCAGAGAAAAGAGCGGGTGAGAAGACTCTAGAGGAGCTCGAAGCCTCGGTCAAAGCAGACACAAAGAGGCAAATGGCCGAGTGGAGGAAAAAACCTGATCCGGAGCCGAAGCTTGATCCCACCGTCGTCAAGTCATTCCTCGGTAATTTGAGCAAGGGTCAACAGAAGGAAGTAATAGTAATAGACTATGACCGCTCATTACTGAAATCTCGCCGGAAGCGGAAGGCTGCAGATAAGGAGGCGGGCCCATCCAAAAAGATTCCTTAGCTCGGCCAGCAACCTCAGCGGCCCTTGGGTCCATTGCCATCTCTGGACGAGCTTAACGTGCAACGAGTAATGGCCGAGACTGGACTAACCAGAGCGCAAGTCCTGGGGGAAGAAGAGGTGCCTGTAAACACAACGCTGAAGTGGCCGTTTAAGCTTGGCGAGCCTATGGTCCCTCCTGAAATGGAGAGCAAGCTACAGACGAAGATGCGCCGATTCCATGAGTGGTACTTGGAAGAATCAAGAAGGAATAAATGGCGCATGATCAAAGTAGGTGTGAAGGACCATGATTTCTACAATGGTGACGAGGATTGGGTCTGGCTGAGGTTTAGGGATATATATGAGTTGTACCACCGCGACGCCATGGACGTGGATTTGATCACCTGTTGGACACTGGACACTGTAAGTACTTTGTTGTTGCTTATAATTCACAGTTTGAAAACAATAATTCCAATCTATGCTGACGCGGGCTTTATTTATTGCTTAACATATGCAGAATGGAGATTCAAAAATGTCGGAGATCCGGGATATATGACGTTGGTTTCGTGGATCCTCGAAGGATAAGTGAAGATATGATATTGATGAATCCTGAGGAAACATAGTTAAACCTATACAAGTATATTAAGAAACAAAATTACTGCGACTCCATACTAATCCCGTACAACATCGAGTGAGTACATACACAAGCTTCTTCTTATACTGTCTGTGTACTATTTCATTTCTGATTATAATGTATACATGTATACAGATTCCAGTGGTTCCTAATAATATTGTGTCCTGACCGGGGTGTCGTGAACGTCTTTGATTCATTGCACACTCCAAAAGAAAAACTACAGAACATCATGGACGTGATGACAAGGTGATGTATATTTTCCCCTACTTAATTCACCCCTTACACTCGCAATGACTTAACTCAATTTTTTTGTTTGTAGGGCCTGGATTCAATTTCGTCAAGAACACCCGGGTATTCAACATGAAACATTAAAATGGAACATTGGCTTTCCGGTAAGCAAATAATTTGTACATGTAGGCCTCGGCTAATATATTATATGAATTTTACTTAATTTCTTTTGGTCGACAGTGTGCCAAACAGGGGCCGGGAAATAATTTATGTGCATACTATGTTTGCGATTTCATGTGGAATTGGGGACATAAAAAGCTTACACAACACTATGGTACGTAATAATAAACACATTTCCATTATTATTAAGTGCACAATTATTGTCTCCAACTCGGCGGATTAAATATCTTTCAATTATTTGTAAATTATAGATGTTCAACCTGAAGGAAGAGTCCCTAGAGCTAGAAAGAATTGACGCAATTACAGAATAGCTCGTCGGATGGATCTGGGACGAGGTCGTCAATCCCCGAGGAGAATTCTACTCGCCAGTACTGGAGGACGTGCCGGACAGTCCAACAAGCTAGTAGTCAATCTTAATTAAGTAGAAAATACAGTTTAAATATATATAACTCGAGTTGACATGCATGAATATCTACTTTTGTAATATATATGTCTTCTATTTTGATGAAATGTCAGCTAATATGAATATAGAGTCGGCCGAAAACGCATTAGAATACACGTATTAGAATATATACGTATATACACGTATATAGACGTGCATGCATGGCTACTGAAAAAAGCAAAAAAAAAAAAAGAAATCCGGGCCCTTTAGCACTGGTTGCAGACAGCAACCGGTGCTAAAGTCAGGCCCTTTAGCACCGGGTGCAGCCACGACCCGGTGCTAAAGGGCCTGCTGGCCCTTTAGCACCGGGTCGTGGCTGCACCCGGTGCTAAAGGGACCCTTTAGCACCGGTTATTCAACCCGGTGCTAAAGGGGTACCCCTTTAGCCTCGGATTAGTTGCACCGGGTGGGAAACCCGGTGCTAAAGGCATTTCCCACCCGGTGCAGATGTCAACTATTCTGGTAGTGGATATTATTAAATTCATTTTAAATAGTACTTTCAAACATATTTTATATATTTTGAATGTGGTTAATACTATTAATTTATGGTCAAATAGTGTGTCGGTGTGATGTTGTTGCTGTCTCAAATGACAAATGCTAGAAAACTGAAGGTAGTACATGTTGGGTGCCTTGAATGGTCTAGGTAAAGTGATTGCAAATATACATATATCTTGATGGAGTATATATATATACATCTGACATGTCAGACCATTATCGATGCCCGGTCGGTTTGATTGTGAACCTTCACATCACTTTGATAGCATCACCTGACCTAGCTCCTCCCCGACCAGCTCAGCTGTAGCAGCTACTGTGTGCTGCTCACTGTAGCTAGGGCCGGGGATGAATGGGGCTACAAGCCCTAAAGTCTTTTCCCATCCACCAGTGCCTGCATACTGTGGCCGTGTTCTCTTCCCGAATCGGGAGGCCCGATTTGGGTCTGCCATGCTGTAGTGCGTATTAAATGCGCACGGTAGCTTTTCGTTTCTATGTGCGAAAAATTGTCCAAAAATTAATTAATTAGACTCAAAATGTTCGTCTCGCAGAGTACAACAAAACTGTGTAATTAGTTTTTGATTTTATCTACATTTAATATTTCATGCATGCTATGACATTTTGATGTGATGGGAATCTTCTTTTTACATAATAAATTTGGGAGCGTGAATTTGGGACTAAACAGGCCCTGTATATACCTCGGATCCCTTCCTGTTCTGCTGCTGACCATGATATGCATGCAGTGCTTTAGGTGCTGAGCTAATCAAGCCGATTAAGTAATGCAGACCTGGTTATTAGTAAAATGGTCACAATTTCTGCTAGTCATTGCATTCGCCTTTGGTTTAGAAACACTTAATTAAAATCACCGGAGGGACTAGCATGGGAAATTTCAGGTGCGGTGGAAGTAGTGACTTCCCAAGCTAATTGATGCATTCAAATCGATTGCATGCATGATCTATCCTCGCAACACAGTGAAGTTTAAAATTAAAGCAAAATGTTTAGAATTCAAAGATTAGTGATGTTAGATATTCTATGTGCACGCGATGAAACATATAAATTAGTTAAATTTATAGAGATATTATTTCATCTTTCAGTGTTTAGTCCATGTGTCCCTTCGTTTGTGATTTTCACAATGATGTCACCACTGCATCCCTCGTAGACATTGTGCAGCCAGGCGATGCCGTGTTTTATACTTCAGTGGCACACCACGCGCGCAACCCGTTGCCCCTGCGATCGCTTGCCACATATTCAGGATTGGAGCCATTGCTGCCTTCTCCTGTGTGCATCTACATCACATTGCAAGGGTACGTCTACCTTCCCTGCTTGGTCCAGACTTCTACCAACTTGTGTGCATCTGCATCACATCGCAAGGTAGGTATTACAGAGGGCAAAATGTTTGGTCCTGTGCTTGCAGGTAAAGTTTTCCTTGTGCAGTTCTGCAAGCTGTTGAGTTCCGGAAGCATGGCCTGCCACATATTCGTTGCTTGTGGTGGTTAGCTTGAGAACTTCAGATTTCAGTGGCTATGCGTAGATGTAGCTGCTAAGCCTATAGTTATTTCATTGCTCTACTAGAAATATTGTCTAATAATGTAGACCTGTACGTTATGGGGTCGCTTTAAAGACAAAGAGTGTTCTCATCCTGTACCTGCCAGCAAGATGGATATCATATTTTCTAATATAGTTTCCTTTCCAGAGTATACACTCCTGATGGCCTTTTTTTTGTGAAAGCACACTCCTGATGTACTTGACTATAGCTGTACTATCCAAGTAGAATTTTCTTTAACTAGGATTCATTTCTTTACTCAGTTTGACGATGATTTGGGCAGTTACATTCCTGAGAATTGTTGTATTTGAAGTCCAAGCATGGATGCCTAGGAGCAGGAAGGGGACACACTTTTTTGTCTCCGTAAGTTGCTACACCAACCGTCTGCACATGTGATTGCTTGCTGCTCGATGACTGGCGTTCGGCTTTCCGAAAGCTTGATACTCTCTTAATCAGCTAAACCTCTTTTGGATACCCCATGGCCGTAAGCTGTGTGATATGCTACTGCTTTTCTCTTTAGTGGTTGTTTGGATCACAAAATTACAGACCAGTTTTACTAAAACAAGTTTTATGTGGAGTTTTAGGAAAATAGGTTATAGGTTGTTTGTTAGTTAGATTTGGGGTTACAGACTATGATGTTTGGATAGTATGTGCGAGAATGTGTTTTGATAGCCTGATCACATCAACAACAATGATTTCCATGAGTCACCAGCCATTTATGTATATGGATCTAATAAATTAGGAAAACATTGGAAATCAATGGTGAGCGAGGTGGGCTGCTGGGTGGACTCGGTGCAGGCAAAATGCACGAGGGTTGAACACCTGACCCAGCGACGACAGCATCTTAGATTCGGTAGTGTTTAAGAAACCTGGTCCTTGTTTCTTGTTTAGTTCAAAAAAGCAACTCCCAAATTCACTATGAAAAAAAGATTCTCCATCATATCAAAATGTCGTAACATGCATGGAGTACTAAATGTAGATGAAATCAAAAACTAATTGCACAGTTTTGTTGTACTCTGCGAGACGAACATTTTGAGCCTAATTCGTCAATTTTTGGACAATTTTTCGCACATACAAACGAAATGCTACAGTGGCGCAATGATTACGAAGAGACTCCAAACTTGGGAACTAAACAAGGCCTTATTGCTCTAAACTTTCCATGATTCGGTATCTTTGACAGAATACAGCAGGTTCAGCTTCATGATTCAGTTTATTCCATCATACTAAACTGAATAAACTTGCTTCCATAAACTTGAACCTAGGGGAGGCCACTGCACTTGCGTGACATGCGGTGCGTGGGATTCGAACGTGGGATACATCTTGTCTCGCACGTAGCTTCCTTGTCATCTCACCTACAGATGTGGTACACTCCTGGGGTGCTTTCCTTTTAAATGCTTTTAGTCCTGGATGATGTTTCCAACCGGGACTAAAGGTCCTCCGGGGCCATAAAAAATGTGAACCGGGACTAAAAGTTACATTTGACTCGAGCCAAAACACAGCGGGGACAAATATAGGGGATGAAAGGTCCATTCTCTACTACTCCTTCCGTCCCAAAATAAGTGGTCATTTAGAAAATTTAAGACAGATTAGTACTCCCTCCGTCCCAGAAAACATGCAATTCTCGCTTCCCGAGAAGTCAACCGATTCTAACTTTAACTAAATTTATATAAAAGATTACTAAGGCTTATAATACAAAATTAGTATCAACAGATTTGTGACGGAATATATTTTTATAATAAATTTTGTTTGGGATATAAATATTAATATTAATTACTATAAATTTGGTCAAACTTTAGTCAAGTTGACCAGCACGATTCTCATAGTTGCATGTTTTTTGGGACGGAGGTAGTAGTCATGACAAATGACCATGTTACACCTTATTGGAGTTAGAAAAGTAGCATTAACGAACTATATATTTGATTGGCTCTATGTGTTTATCTATGCACTTTTGCATTTCTCTATGCACTTTTCATTAATGTGTGCACATCTAAAAGCTAAATGGACACTCTTTGTGGGACAAAATTTAAATGCCAAATGGACACTATTTATGAGACGGAGGGTCAGGTGTTCAACCACGTGCATTTTGCCCTGGATTCGGTAGTGTTTAAGAAACCTTATTGCTCTAAACTGAAGCTGAACCTGCTGTATTCTGTGACCCATAAACTGAACTTGGTAGACTTAGTATCATGAAGGGCTGAACCTGCAGAAGGGCCACTTGCTTCCATAAACTTGGTAGACTTAGTATCTTTGACGACTCTGGATTATTTCATATATTAATGCTATGATTCATGATGAATGTATATTCCATGATCTTTAGGTTCTTCTTCGCAAACAGCAAAGGACATTCCAGCATGAAGAATGTGGTGGTGAAGCAAGTGGCCCTTCTAAGGATGACAGTACATCGCCACATTCACCTTCAAAGCCAAGAGCACATCGCCACATTCCCGTGGTGCAGACTGACCAGAGGCATAGAACTCGACTCAACCCCCAAGGCGATGGTTGCAAGAACAAGATACCCCGAGAGGAAGTAAGGCTTGGCGCTGTTTAGTAGTCGATTTTGTAACGTAATCGGTTTACATCAGGGAAGCGATAACCAATGGGTATCGGATACCAGGCTTATTCAAGGTCCTTACCGCTCCTACGACTGGTAACGCATATTGATTCCAGGCGCAGCGCCGGAGGTGGCTTCTGCTGCCGGAGAGAGCAAGGCTGCGGATGAATGGATGATGACATCAGCGAGGGGTGCAGACGTGGAGGATCCGGCGACGAGCAATCTGCATCTACGGGATAGAGTGCCTTCAATGTGTGAATGATATCGGTACCTGAGCAATTGCCAACTGTTTTGTGATACTGTTACCCTTACCGTTAACATTTATCAACCAAACACTACCTAATTAAGGCCCTGTAGAAATGATCATCGAGTCCTAACGATCGATCACTACCATTTTGTATTAGAGAAAATGGGTTTACATGTCGAGCCTATCTTTTCTCTGTGTATAGGGAATCAAGGGAGATCGAACATCTTGTTTCACTTTTGTTTAGGTACCAGTAGAATCGTGTGAACTTACATTAGCTATATATGTCCAAGCCTTGTATTAGTGTTGCGTATATTTTGCATGTACGGAGCATCTTCAGGGGTTCTTGATAGTTCATCCGCCAGTAAGGTAGAAGATTTATTGTTACTGGCATAAAGGGCCAAAGTCCCTGAGATAATCCTGTCTGCCCCGTTCTCCAATTCCTGCCGTGCCTATAGTAACACAGGTCTCAGAGTAATTGCTGGTTGGTATTGTTTTGCCTCTAGTAACACGGTATGATGGCATAAACCCAAAGTGTGGCTTACTCTGTTCATTTCTCTGAAGCCCATTTATTCAAAACACAGAGCTGGGACAACGAGGTTAACTCTTTGATGTCTGACGGATGTTCGCCATACAGGCACTTGCAAATTGCAATTCTGTTAGATTGAAGGAGTGGAGGCATCTGTCAAATAATCCAATCCGCCTTGCTGCTTCGATGTTTCTTTTTTTGGCAAACAGGGAACATGCACACTCCAAATTTCCAAATGTATCAAAGTCCTAGCACAATTTTTCTCTACTGACAGCAGAGAAAGGGTTTCTCCATTCCCTAATCCATATTTCAGTATTTCACAGCCGATGGGTGAGAGCCGTTGGATCTCAATCCAAGTGTCCAACGTCAGGAACCAGAGGTTAAAAAATTATGCCCAGAAAAAAAAATGTCGGAACCTTGATGTGCATTGGACAGCTATTCTCTTCATTCAGAAATAATCTCAGACGACTGAGAAATAGCAAAACCGAAAGGAATTCCAAACCGAAATAGTAGCGTCTTAACAGACCACACTGGAAATTGCTAAGTTGCACCACGAAATTACTAACAGCCCGCACAGGGTCACCTTTACAAAAGGTTTGGACAACAGACACAACTGCAGGCTTGGAACAATATCGACCAAACACACCTTTGTCGCACCAGTTGTCATCAAAGGCCCTAGGTGATGAAACCTGGAGACAATAGCCTGCACAAAAGTGAAAACACCCTATCAGTTCTATTAAATTATACACTCATTGATCAGACAGGAATTTCTGATTTCTTGGATAGAATTTTTGAAGCAGATGACTAGATAACATGCATGCATGTAATTTGACCTAACTTCTTGTTAACATAAGGTAAGCCAAAACTTTTGATTTACACCAGAGTATATATATTTCTAGGGGCAAGACCATTTCCCTGAATCAATGACAGGCTCACAACCAGGCCTAAAGATTCAGGACAGCCTCAGCATTCAGTCAGAGAATGGCAGGCATGCTAGTTTCTTCAGTGTAATTAGGGGAGATCAGGAGATGGAAGTACTACCATCAATCCCCACAAGCAAATAGGTCACAGGTTCATATAAAAAGTGAAAATGATCACAATCAATAGTTCTTAGTAAGACAGAAGCCAGTAAATGGAGTACAGAAGAGGTAAACTATATTGAAAGATGAGAACAACTAGTGTTTCTGTCAGCAATTAATCAGTGAATGGTGGCACCAAACCTGGTGAGATAATCCCATTCTGAACTCCATCAGATCATACTTAAGGATAATATGGACGAAACTGTTAACTGTGTGTATACTCTACTTGATGAGTGATTACATCTTAGATTATATTGGTAATAAAAAGATGGTTCCATGATTCCTTTTTTTGCATTAGGGACATATGAAGCATGATTGCATGATGAACGTCAATAGTTCACTAACCTTCTGGCCTTGGGATCTTCTTCACACTAATTTGCTCAGTACATATGCCACCTCTACTCAAGATCTTCACAATCTGCCTGATCTTATCCTTGACCCTTAGTTTCTCTTCACATTCAATGTTGACTTCCTTAAGATACATGCATGCAAATGACTGATCAATTCGAACATGTTTCCTGCTTTCTCCTCGAGCTGCAGTAAGAAATTCTGCAAGACACAAGACAATAATAATATCAATAGAATCTACATGGCCCATTCATTAGTACAGTGGTATCATATATCCAGAAAAATCTACCTCGTCACTACGAAGCTGAAGAGTGAGCTTTTCAAGAATAGGTGTGTGCTGAAGAATGCGAACTAGTGCATGCAGGTCAACAGCCCTACACCACATGTCCAATAAAAGAGTCTTTAATCTTCCAAATAGGGAGCAACATTCCAAATCCTTTTTGTAGATATACTGGACAAATTGAAGAACAAAAAATATAAGAAACCAGAATATCAAGGTTATGAATAAAATAATTGAGGTTAGTACAAACTTTGATGGATATATTAAAGTCATAAATAAATAAGAAAAACACGGAAATATACCTTCAGCTTTAAAACTATCATTTTGTCTAAACAAACCTCTAAATAGGACATTCACAAATAAGTCAAATCATCTAAGGGTGCACTTCAACAAAAATATATATGAAGTTGTTGAGGGCTAGCATGAAGCAATAGTACATTTGCTTGATTGGACTAAAAGTTAGTGCCTGGTTTTGACTTATGCAAATTTAATGAGAAGTATTCATATATACAAATATTTCAAATATGGGGCAACATTCCAAATCCCTTTTGTAAATTTACTGAATTGCAGAAGGAACAAAAAAACAACAGAAAGCCAGAATTTCCAACTTATGAAATCAAATAACTGAGGTTAGTAGAAACTTTGGTAGATATCTTAAATTCACAGATAAATAGGAAAAACAGAAATACACCTTAATAAGCCCAGGGCCGTAGAGTAACAGGGGCAGGGTGGCCGATGGCACGGGGCCGCTAAACAGAAATACATTTTTTGGTGTTCGCTTATTAATGTTTATTGCTTTTCAGCATGAGTTTTTTAAATTTTAGGGCCCCAGTTACATTTTTGCACTGGGGCCTCAAATTTGCAGAGACGGCCCTGAATAAGCCTCTAAACTACGTTTTTTTAATCAGGCCTCTAAACAGAAAATTTATCTTTCTGCGAAGTCCTTGCCACGTTTAATGGTACCACTAATAATCCGTTCATCCAATTGCCGCTGCAACAGAAACATCCTGTAATCCTCAATCTCCAATCCACAGAAGCTGGTATCGGTTTTGGCATTTGGCAATACTGAATACAGTATGAGTATCCAAGCCAGTTTGTACCACCAACCAGTAGATGTATAGACGGATAAAAAGTTCAGCATTTTTCGGTAAAAGATATTGCCCTAGTTAATGCATATATGACGTCATGAACTGTTACAATTATCAATTTATCATGCCTATGCCACTGTTGATATGATAGCAGAATGATAGAGATGCTCGCGTGCAGCGCGCTGTTCCCTTACTGCGTTGAAGGGGAACCTAAAAGAAGAAGCAGAACAGACACCCCCGCGTCGTCTTCCTCGGAGGCGACTCGGGCGGCTCCCCCCGCCACCGCCGCCAACGCCGCCACCCGCCCTCTCCACCCTCCTCCCCGCCTCGCCGTCGCCGGAGCTGCGCCCCGGAAGCCCGTGGGCCTGCTAGGAAGGCGACGGCGGGGCTTTCCCGGCCGGTTTTCCCCTCCCCGAGTCCCCGACCTGCGCTCCGGCGAGCCACCACGGAGGTGACGGCGGCGACCATCGACGGCAGCGGATCCGGGGCCCCGGTCACCGGATCCGGCCCTCCCACGTCCGGATCTACACGGAGCGGCAGCAACGGGGGCGCGACGGCGGGCGGCGGCGGCGGCGGTCGTCGCTGTGAGGTCAGCTCGGCCCGGCGGTGGCGTCCACAACACGGCGAGCGCGGCGACGGCCACAGGACAAGCCCGCGGGGAGGAGAAGCCCACGGCGGCGGCCGGAAGTGGCGACCGTCGGGGATGAGGCCGGCGGCGCGCGAGGGCCACGGGCAGCGCCGGCACGGCGAGAGGACGGAGGGCCGGCGGAGGCGCGTGCGGTCGGTGGCGCTCGGGCCGGCGAGGCCGGCAGTGGAGGCCCGGGCCGGCGGAGGGCTGGCGCCGGCGAGGAGATGGTCCTGCGCGAGGCAGGGACCGAGCTGGTGAAGCGCGTGGCCGACGGAGGGAGCTGCACGTCGGGCGGTGGTGGAGCGGGACGACACCGGAGTGGAATCGCTGCAGCAGGAATTATGGGAAGCGGCGGAGGCGTTGCCCGGTTGGGGATGGCCGGGACAGTGGTCCTGCCTCCTGCGCCGCGTGCGTGCAACAGGAATGAATGCTCCGGGCGAAAGCCTTCTGACGGCGGCGTCCTCGGACGTCGCTTTCCCTCTTGGGGGTGTCTCTTTGGAGCTTCATTTTCTGTTGCACGAGGTCTTTGGGTGAAAACCCTGTCTAGTTTCTAGATGAGCAACGACGGCGCCTCTGGCGTCGTAACCTCCTTAGAGGCGTTGTCTCTTGAGACCCGCTCAGTTTGCAGCTTGGCTGGCCCATCGTCTTTGGCAGTCTCGGCCGGTGCTGGCAACTCTGCCGTGGGCAAGCGAAAGGGTGTGACTACCACACGACGAGTCGGCTTCTGTGATCAAGGGTCGTCGGGAGATGACTCGGCCTGTAGCGGATCGCGGCAGATAGGTCAGCATGGCTGCGTCTATTTGGTGCGGTACAACGTCGAATGACGGCACAGGTGACAGCTTTGATCTGTGGCGGCTTCGTGCGGGAGGAGGTCATGGGTGGATGTTGAGACCACGGCGACGGTCTGTTGCTTTGGGGAAGTTCCTTGGAGGCAAAGCGACTATGCTCGCTATCTCGACGACAACATAAGGAACGAGTTCGGAGCATGGAGTTGTGGCGGGCGTCGAGGCCCCCGCGCACGAGAGAGGAGGCGTCCAGCGGTGGATGAGGCGAGGCCCCCGCGCGTGTGGTGTGCTCGGACTCGGTATTTTCACCCCGTCGGATAGGTCCTGCTTTGTTGCAACGCCCACGAAGTCGTCTGTCTCCATTGTTCCTTCACCGGCGCCGGATCAGGTCGGAGTCTCGATGGTTGCAAGGGTGCGGTTTGAGGGTCGGAGCTGCGGTTTGTTTCTCTCCGCTGTCTCCGTCATGTGTAGGGCGGAGGCCGATGTGTGGGTGTGAGTGGTACCCCGCGTTGATGTCCCAAGCCAACCGGGCGAGTACAGTTGTTTTTTTCTTTTCTCTTTGTTTCCCTGACTACGATCTTTCAGGATCGTGGACTTGTATTTTTTTCTGCTATATCAATGAAACACGCACTGTCTTGTGCGGTTCGTTCAAAAAAAAATTACTGCGTTGAAAATCCATTCCGGAGGGGTATGTACGTACCCTACACAAGGGTTGAGTGCGAAGATACTGCATCTCGCCACGTGAACATTTCAGGATAGATCAGATTAGAATATATAAACCGTGGGACACGCTTTAGCTTTTATAAAAAAAGGATGATT
This sequence comes from Echinochloa phyllopogon, assembly GCA_033239725.1. Lineage (NCBI taxonomy): Eukaryota > Viridiplantae > Streptophyta > Magnoliopsida > Poales > Poaceae > Echinochloa > Echinochloa phyllopogon. Next base: position 30,030,342 of record BTCW01000008.1, on the reverse strand, counting down.
TGCAAGATTGGTTACATCTAATCATGCGTGTATGATCGCGAGACGCAGGCGTTAGTGCTGATGCATGCAAGGGCGTCTACATATGCCAGCATGGATGCATGTGCCCATTGGAACATCAGTCGTCCTTGGGGCCCCTTGTTCCCAGGGATGTGGACACACTGTCACGGCCAAATATGTTTTAAGTAGGGCCAGAGGCATCTCAATTGATCTGATTTGCATCATCATGAGTTATCCGGAAAATAAAGTATTTCAACATTGAAGAAACATTTTGTGTTTGGTAGGTGGTGAATACTGAGCCCACCGAATTAGATGGAGACTTCACCTCAGCATTTCTTTTTTCCTATAGGCCTACCTTGGGCGTGTCCAGCTACCACGCTAGCGATAGACGTGCACTTGTCGCCTAAAGATATATTCTGACACGCTTATTTTTAGTGGGTCGATTTTTGGAGGAATGTTGTTAATTAATATATAACTATAATTATTTATGCGTAAAGTTCTATTCCCGCGTGCAGAAAGGAGGTCACGGGAATGAATGGTTGCATATCTGCGGAGAGAGATGATTGCTTGCATGTGATTGCTGATGTCATCCAAATGCACATAATGCTTCAAACTTAAAAAAATTATAAATCTCAAATTGAGAATCTAAATTAAGTTTCGATTTCGCCATGATATATGTTACTACAACAACTTCAAAACCAAGACCACATTTGGTCATGTTTAGATAATATATTTCTTACAAACGTTTTTTATAAAGCTAGAACACTTTTTACTATTCCGAGTAATACTTGAACTGCATGAACAAACGATTGGTGTCCGCAAACAAAAGAATAAACAGAAGACGAAAATAATTGAACCATCTAATACAAATAAGTCTGTAAAGTAAACATCCAACTTTAAAAGCAATTAAATTGTTCTATGTGGAGAAGAAATCCACATTGCGAACAAATTATGATTACTGTCAAACAATTTAGTTTCAAAAGTGAACAAATAAATTCACATCAGGACAAATTAGTCTAATTCAGTTAACAAAATGGCTCAATATGCAAACAAATGATACTTAAAAGCAAGAAATTTAGTGACACATGTAAACAAACTATTCTATACGGAGAACAAACATATTCTTGTCGCGAACAAATTATGCTTGGCTCCCATCCTTGCCATGCATGCAGTGGACCATGGTTTGCTGCACTGACCAGCCCACGAGTATGTCTTCAGGCGACAAATGAAATAACATAGTGTGGATGATAGCTAGTCGTCCCGGGCCTACTAGAGAGCATATTCAAGAGACTCTTTATATCTTTTCTAACTTACAGAAATAGAGATTTTGTTAAAAAAACGCCCTCCAACAGCCTCTTCAATTGGATTTCCAAATATAAATATATTCTTTATTCCGAACTTCTCGCTAGCCAAAGATAGAGAGCGAGATGACTCTCTAAACGGAGCATAAGATATAGAAAAGTTGTTGAAAAGTATAGAGATATAGAAAATAACTGTTACTCAAATGACTTTCCAAATGATGATTTAGATAGTATATTTTAGATAAGCTCTTGGACATGCTCAGCATTTTAGATAGAGAAGGTAAAAATGTGCACGACTTATATTTATATAATCAGAGGACTCATGGATCTCTTTCGATGATGACTCATGGATCTCTTTCGATGATTTGAAAATTACAGAGCCATAAATTGAAGCAAAACATGGAATACAATGGCCCCTCCAAACCATCAACAACAAATTACTACCTCCATTTTTTAATATGACGGCTGGATCGGAATAAGCTAAACTAGTTTAAGGTGTCTTATATTTACTGATAGAATACTAAAGATCGAGAAGCATTGTGTCTAAAGAATGGAGAGGAGCCAATAATAAGAGAGCCGTTTCGAGCCAAAACTCGCAGCTGTTAGCTTGCATTGGCCGTGGAGCCAATAATTAAGATATTGGCGCTCAAATTAACCAATAGGCGCCAAGAGATCCTCTGGCTCCGTCATGTGTGATCGGGAGATTCTGTCGTGTCTGCTGGCCACATATCTCCATCGGCGTTTTGTCTGCTCAAGTCAGCTCCAAGTTGGCATCTTCCCCTTAGCACTCGCATCGACTTTGGCTACTTGTCACTCTCTGCAATTTGTTGCTATCTAGTAAGTCCTCATCATCATGAAATTAAAGTAAATAACCGCTAACTCCGTCCCAATCTGAGCGCTAATCAGTGTGGTTTTCTATTTTTTTACAAAAAAAACATTTTTTTGAAATGAAGTCTGCATGGATGTTTATTTTAAAAATATCGATGAAATATCTTCACGAGAACGTACTACATGTATATGTAGACAGATCTCCACGCGCTAGCACTTCAACATATCCTCCTCTTCCGCTCGCCAAAGCTAGCCCCGCCCGGGATGGAGAACGGCGCCGGCGATGGCGCCGCCGCCGCCGCCGCCGTGGACGCGTGGAACTTTGTTCCGAACGACGCGCTCCTCGGCATGACGGCGTTCTCGGTGCGCGGCACGCTGAACAGGGTGATGGCCGGGATGGTAAGGGAGGGCCCACGCCCCGTGGTCCCGCTGGGCCACGGCGACCCGTCGGCGTTCCCGTGCTTCCGCACGGCGCCGGAGGCCGTGGACGCCGTCGCCGCCGCGCTCCGCTCCGGCCGCCACAACTCCTACTCCGCCAGCGCCGGCCTCGAGCCCGCACGCAGGTCAATCTTGTTTCAAACTAACTCTACACAACATTTGCCTTGCAAAAACTTTTTTCTGAAACAAATCTATCTACCTAACAAAAAAATGACTTCACGTACAACAGTTCAATCCAATTCTCAGGCTTTGAACAACTAATTCCATTTCCAGGTCGATATCACAGTATCTGTCACGGGACCTGCCATACGAGCTCTCAGCCGGCGACGTGTACCTGACGAGCGGCTGCACGCAGGCGATCGAGGTGATCTGCTCCGTGCTGGCCCGGCCCGGCGCCAACATCCTGCTGCCGAGGCCAGGCTACAGGTTCTACGAGGCCCGCGCCGTGTTCGACGGCATGGAGGCCCGGTACTTCGACCTCGTCCCGGAGAGGGACTGGGAGGTGGACCTCGACAGCCTGCAGGCTCTCGCCGACCGGAAAACCGTCGCCATGGTCGTCGTCAACCCCGGGAACCCCTGCGGCAACGTCTACACCTACGAGCATTTGGGCAAGGCAAGTAGTGCTTGTTCATCATGAGCTGAATGAAAAGAAGAGACTTTTGGGGGAAATTCTGAATGTTTGGATTTTGGTTTTGTGTGGATGCTTTTGTTTTGTAAATAGGTTGCGGAGGCGGCGAGGAAGCTTGGAATATTTGTGATCGCGGATGAGGTGTATGCGCACTTGACGTTTGGGGAGAGGAGGTTTGTGCCGATGGGGGTGTTTGGGTCGGTGGCGCCGGTGCTGACGCTGGGATCCATATCGAAGAGATGGGTGGTGCCTGGGTGGAGGCTTGGCTGGATAGTGACAAATGATCCCAATGGTGTATTTCGCAAAACCAAGGTTAATTATTTGCACCTAATGCTGGCATATATATATCTATGATAATGTTGTTAAAATTAAAACCCAGTAGCAGCAGTACAGATGAATGGATTCAAGTTCTTTCAAAACAGAGTACATGTCAGGTGAAATAGCAGAGCCGCTTCAGATTTCCATGTTGTACGGAGGCTGAACAATAGAATTTGCAGATGAAGAATGCTTAATCTTGTTGTTTATTTATTTCTTTTTTGCTTTTCCAATTTCAGGTAGTGGATAGCATCAAGAGTTACCTTGACATCTCCTCTGATCCTACAACTTTTGTCCAGGTGAGTACAACTGCCATGCCATTTTCTTTCATGCATAAATCGCCAGAGAAATATCACAGCGGTCTGCAAAGATCAGCGAGGCTTGCAAAGGAAGAATTAGTAGTGGTTTTGCCAGGTACAGATCATCTCCCAGATACATGATATGCACCTCAAGTTCTAAACTATTGATCATTGCATCCATATAGTACAACAAATTTCCATTTTTTTCCCATGATTGTGATCATGTTATATTCAGAGAAATAACAGTTGCAAATAACTTGTCCAGGATGTGCTGTGGGATACAAGAATTGGCTCCGGATCACATTCGCAATCGCACCATCTTCTCTTGAAGATGGCCTTGATAGGCTCAAATCCTTCTGTTCGCGACACAGCAAGCTGCAGAAGTGATCTCATAGGCTTGAAGGATTGTTTCTACTCCTCAGGATATGTGGTGATGTATCATCTTAACTCGTAGATGATATATTTTGTGCATAAGATCCCTGATAAGATATGGGTTCTGCTTCTTTCAGTCATCATCAGCAATAGTTACAACTCTCGTTGTAACGATCCAGTGTGCTTAGGTGAAATGTAGATCGTAAGTGTGCTTAGGGGATCTGAAGTGTACATCACGGTTATCTATTATGTGAGAACAGTCTCCGTTGTACTATATGTAATTCTGTTCACATCAACAATTTAATAAAGCCCAATGTCAATTTGTTTCCAGCACAAGGAGTTTTTTTTTAGGAGTTGAAAAGCCCATGCAAAAGGTGGCGGTTTGACAACCTAACAAAAATACATCCATGTACAATTATAGGAACCATGATTCACAGGAAATCAGAATAGCATAATATGCATAATACCTCCATGTTAGGGCATCCGCATAAATACCCAATCTCAGATTGGGACTCAAATTCTTTACAGGGAAAAAGGGAACAGATTATTAGTACACCCACCAGAACTAAAAAGAAAGGCAAACATAACTTAAACATGTAACAACTAAAACAGGAGTACCCAAAGTAAGACTGGAAACCTAATATCAGCAAATGACCACGGTTTCAGTTATTGTGGTTCCAACAAGACACGGTTTCAGCAAATGCCTAATGAACACTTAAAGGAATGTTGGGACAGTCTGAGAATTCACCATTGTAGCCATGAGATAGCCATTGCTACTTGTGTGGTTCTCTACTGGCATTGTGTTGCTACTAGACAGTTCTAGTATTCCAGTTGGAGAATGCCATTCACAGGTTTCAGTCCATTTGTCAGTTAAGATGTCTGCATATGCTGATTGACAACTCTTGCTTTTGAAAACTTCACCTAGAGGCCCGTCGTCAAGTGTTTCCCTGGAGACTAGTAAGAGACTTTCCTGCAACTCATTACCATTTTGTGCTGAACTGCCTACTCCATGCAGAATGTATGCCTGGTCATGATCATGCTGCAACTCCACTGGTGATAATGCTACCATGTCACTGTTCTGGGAAGAACCGGAGGATGCGAAGTCAAAGGAATCCATGGGAGTGGATACTGATAGCTGCTTGTGTAAATTCTGTTTCTCCAGCAACTTCCTGCAAAGCAGAGTCTATATATTCAGTCTATGGAAGAAAACATTGTTCAACTATTCTTTCCCTCTTGATTACTATATTTCATTAAAATTCCACTGTTGCCCTGAATATTCAAATTCAGCTATCCTCAAAATACCTCGCCCTAGTATAATTGTTCGACTGACATGGGAATAAAAAATGAAGCTCATCAAAGACAGGATGAAATTAGTAAAATGAAGAAATCTGTTTCTCCACAAACTCCCCGCAAAGCAGTGTCTATATCTTCAGTCTATGGAAGAAAACATTGTTCAACTATTCTTTCACTCTTGACTACTATATTTCATTAAAATTGCACTGTTGCCCTGAATATTCGAATTCAGCTATCCTCAAAATACAATACGACCTAGTATAATTGTTCAACTGACATGGGAATAAAAAATGAAGTTCATCAAAGACAAGATGAACTTAGTAAAATGAAGAAATTATTGCTGCAATAAAAAACCTTGGGTCAAATTGATCTAATTATTAATGATTGTGCAGAAACTTCAAAAATCTTGTTTTGAGTCCTGAATCCTGAACATTAACTTGCATATGTATTAACCACATGTGCCATTTACTTTCACCAACACTTGTTCGCAAATGCTACAGGAAACATATTATGAGACAAGTCAATAAGTAATGTAGGATGAGATAATTTCACCTGTTAGATTCTCTTGAGAAAGCATCAGTCACATTAGCAGCTGGGCATTTCACCTGCTGCTGCCAAGGCACAGCATAGCTATGCAATGATTGTCCACCAGAAACAGCCATGGATGGTTCTGTAATGGTGGGCATTGCCTTTCGGCTTTCCACATGCTTTCTTGAACGATGGCAGTTGCGTTTTATGTGTCGCTCACAGTACTTTTGGTCACCAATAGCATCTCTCGAGCACCGCCACTTCTTGCCATCAGTACGACGGCATCTTCCTGGTTCAGCATCACCAGAACCAGTACGAAATGGTGTCCATCCTACTGTAAAATGCAATCTCCATTACATTTGAGAATGATGTAAACAACCCAGAAATTTAAGCAACATTCAGAATTTCATATCACCCAAGTGACTAAATTTGCATCTAGAATGCTGGAGTTGCATACACCTTCTGGGCATCTTGTTCAACATAACTGGATCCAAATGCCAGCACATGTTTTATATATCTAAAATCATGTAGCATCAGGGCATCACATTGGCAACAGGAAAATATTACCAAATGGGCATCAGATAAACAGCACAGAAATGACATGTTTTCAAAACTACTATAATAATCGAGATCATTAGATTGCCTAGATTTGCATTTTTTTCTTTGTGTCTGGAAAAACAAATGAACTGCTGAAGTGCTGACAAACCATTCTATCCCGAGAAAGATAGCAAATCATACAACTAAACCTTACAAGACAATCTTTCATATCTAAACTGACAAACAAGAAAACTAAATCCAGATGACCATCTCAGTTCTTCCATAAAGACAACATTTCGCTATTCTTATATTGCAAGTCCCCTTTTTGTGCCTGAACTGAAGAAACAAACCCATGAAAACCGCATCCTATGCCAAGAAATACAAAATAAAATGTAGCTAAACCATAGTAGGACCATAAAGGCAACACAATCTTTCATATCTCGAATGGCAAAACAGAACACCGAACTAACAGGGAAACAGCAATCAGATAACCATTTTGCTTGCTTGTTCCATGCATTTTAAGCCAGACTCACAACTCCTACCTTACATTATTGGCAAAAGTACAGCTGAGGAAAGGACTAATTACATGAGCTGGAGCCAATACCACTCCATGGATTGACACTTCTTCTGATGGGAAGGAGCAAGCTGGACGGCACAGGAGCGTTCACAGCTAAATGCTTGTAGATCAGGGCCTGGTGCTCCAGCTCCATCCATTGCGTTGGAGTGAATGGCCCCCTCACCCTCGACAGCACCCCCTGCATGTTGCTTGCACCCGAGCTCAGGCCCAACCCTTCACCACAAGAACATCATCAGCAACAAGAACAGACACCGAAATAGTCAGGACACAGGACGCAGGTACAGTAGTGGGGACTGCAGGAAACGGTGCCCGTGACCAACGGCCTCCTAGTTCCCACACATGCAAGATTTAAGGAAGCAGCGCCAATCAGTGACCTCTTTAGTCTTTTCTCATAGGTGAGGTATGTGCAAGGAGGATAAAGATTGCGTCTTTGGGGACAGGACACATCCTGCCCGAGTGCCTAGGGTTGCAAAAGCAAAAGGGGACGGGGAATAATGAACATGCGCGCCCTTTTGCTCGCGACAAGACCCCAAAGGCAGGGGCTTTTGCAGAGGATGCCATGAGCAATCAATCACAGCTGCGCTCAGCCCCACAGATGCAACAGTATCTTCGCCGGGGAAAACAAATTTAAAAAAGGAAAGAAAAGGAAAAAAGATCTATCTTTTCTTTGCACCATCTCACTCACCTGCTGCGCCACTGGAGGAGAAGCTCAGCATCTGCGCTCCGCCGGAGCCGGCGGTAGTGGCGGATCCAAGAAACGAGCAAGACGGCGGCGATGCCCTCCCCGCCGCACCCAGGAACTCATCTCGGCCTGCTTCCATTTCTGGCGGCGATTTGCGGGGAAGTTAGGAGGGACTGGGAGCGATGGCTTCTTGGGGGATCAGATCCATAGTGGGGGTTGCCGGATTGGGGATTGGGGAGGGGGGAGGAGGTGATGGCTGTGGGTGTTGGGGGAACCAGGAGGGGAGGGGAGATGGGGAATGGAGCAAGCGAGGAATTGAATGCACGCCTCTGTTCTGCACAAGGGGACAAAATTGTAGCTTGCCTACCACAAAATGGGACTAGGCCAGAGGTTTTAACTTTTAAACCGAAAAAGTATAGATAACCCCACAACCAATCCGGACATGTACGACCTTCAAATTTAAAACCGGATGCTATGCACGTTGAACTTTTTAAAACCGGACAATTAATCTCTAAGATGACATCGGTACCCGATTTTGACACCGTGACGCTTGGGTCCACCTATCAAACCGGCCGGCCCATCTATTTGGCCCATATCCCCACCTGTAGGCCTCCCGGACTTATCTAGCGTGAGTTGCCCTCGTCCTCTCCACGACCCCTCCTATCTCTCTCCGCTAGCGAAGCGGATGGCGATTCCATGATCGGGAGCAAGAGTTGTTGAGCGGGATGCATTAAGATGACGAGGTGAGTCTGCGGTACTCGATGGCTACGTTTTTTGTTTCAATTTAGATTGCGATTTCAATCAGCACATAGCACTTGCTAAATCTCATAATGTTGATCTTAAGTTTTTTGAATATGTTTGGACATACTGTACCTTGCCACTTCTCTACCTTTGCCATGTTTTCTTGAATCCTGACCATTACCTTGCGCCTGATAGCTTCATTCATGGAAATTACTGGAAAGAATCTTGCATCAATTATAGAGTGGTTGAAACTCTCACACATGTTATCAACCGAGTCACAATTTGAACCAAGTTTGAAGTAAGCTCTTGCCCAATATTCTAGTGTCGTATTCATCATGTCTCTTGCACCTTCAGGAGTTTCTTGAGGTAGCAGGGCTCTATTGTAGTTGAACTAGTGATTGGTGCGCCGGGGCGCGCGGCATATGAGAATGTGATAACATATGCTGAATTTATGACATAAAAGTATGCTACAGTGAACTTATCCATCAGGTTACAGACACAATAACATAAAAGCCCACATAAAGGTACACATGAATTCATCAGGCTATAGACCTGGGAATTCAGGAGTTCATACAAGACGAGAACCGAGGGTTCATAACAGTATAATAAAGATAAGGAAAATTGATGGTGTCTTATTGTATAGCTGCTTGAGAGAGGATGGAACATGAAGTTCTAAGAAAGAAAAATAAAAAGTAGTTAGTATATGAATGTTACTAATTAAACACTGAATGAAGCAATTAAGAAAGAGTGTATAAATCTTTTGCATCTCTCCTAATTCCTTTTGGGCTGTCATGAAGCAGAAGAATAAAATAAAGTATGTTATAGTGCTGATAAACGCACATTGGTTGATAAAGAAAGTACCTTAAAGAGTGATGAGTTGGTCTTATAGTCTTATGTCGGTATTATTCTGCTGTTGAGGATCTGTTCATGCAGTAGAAAATAGTATTAGCTAAAGAAGTGTGGATACAATGTTTACATAAGAAAAAATAGGGCGTGCTTTCTCCAAAGAAGAAAGTACTATTTTAGTTATTTTGCCAGAAATAGTACACAGTGGTGGAAGAAACAATTTATGGCAAGGTGAATAAATTTGTTTATAAATCTAGATGATGACAGCTAGTCGAAGGCAAGAACAGATGTACAGATAATGGATCTGAAGGTATTTGTACTCTATATTTAGTGGGTTTATATCAAAACAACATTTATAAGCACAATCATAAAAGAAAAGTTGTTCTTTATTCAATTCCTTTTTCCTTCATAATAGAGATGCAGGATCCTTGATACGAGAGTGGAAGACAAAACAAATCAATATGTACAAATCAGGGTATAGTCAAGGAAACGATGTTGGAGTCAGCAATACTAACAATCCATTTGAGACTAGCAAAAGGAAATAGGAAGATAGCAAGCACATCAATCATGTCAGAAGTGCAAGCGCACAGATAAATATGCAATGCAAACCTCGGTAGCTTGATTCTTAAATTAAGCAGGCAATGAAATTATACAAAATCCTTAGTATGTATCATACACTTTCTGGAAAGGGGCTTAAGGAGTTGGTAAGAACTTACAGAGAACTGGCAATGGAGCAGCCTTGATAGTTTCTTAGGGGGAAACACGTTAGAAAATGAAGCAGACCTAGAAATCAAATGACTAAAAATGGAATGGGCACTACTCTAATACAAAAAGAAGGCAATATACAATTAGAAGCCTATCAGATCAGTAGGTCATACGAAATCATGCCACTGCTGTAGCCACACCAAAGCACACCGTTTCTGCTGAAATAATGTAAAGGACCATGAAATCAAGTCTTGTTTGGAAATACCAGCTATGCAGTTAATGATGTTGTTACATTAGGGAGCAGGATAATAACTGTCCATAACTCACTCGAATGCAGTGGAGAGTAACAGATTGATGATGCAATATATAGCAAAGAATAGGAGCAGAACTACAACGGTCGAGTCACAAGAACCTGATGAATATCGTTCAAGTATAGAAGCAGCATTCTGCTGTTGTTTCCAATTACAACTGGTGTGCTCTACACGTTACCACTAATCATACCATCACACATAAGTAGAAGAAATGGACTCATCCAGCTTCAACTCATTACAATATTATAACCATTCACTTTTTTTAATCAAGTAATGGTGCAGTAAACTGTTTTTATTCAGCAAACCTTAAAAGCGCAGTGCATATATAAGCTATAGATATGAAGGCAGAATATAAAAACCACAATAATCAACCTGATGTTTAAAGAGGAGTCTCTATCCCATAAAACAGAATATCATGTGAGAATCATCATATAATTTGAATGTATCTGAAGCTAATGGTATATTGTTCCATCAGGGTGCCCCTACAGCTACAGGTTTCTGTTGGTGATGCTTATTGACAAATATTTTCTGCATATAACCACATTTAGATTAGTTTCTGACCAATTATGTAATGGATAAGATAAGCACATGTTCTGACCAACTCTGACCATCAGGGCGCACCTGATTAGCGCAGTATGAATCAATTTATAAGTTATAGAAGGGAAATAGAAAAAAATGATCTTTTTTGACAAGGGAACAGGCAGGTTAGAACTTAGATAAACATATTGTAGACCAAAGAGATCCATATAGATGCGAAGGGCCTAAATAAATCATGAATCAATAGATGGAAACATGTATAGAAACTAAATACGCAGTGAACACACACATGTTGCTGGTGGCATAAAAGACCGGAGAATATAAGACCATCACTGGTCACCTCAATGTTAAAGCATCCTGCAAGGATAATCTGGGCAGGACATAGGTCATCGATATGTTTTCAGAAAAGCTTTGGAAGTCTGAGAAATGGCGACAGAAAAGTGCGATCAGTTATGCAAATGGAAGTCTGCATGGAGGAAGGTACGCTAATTTGATAATAACTCAATACGTGGCCTACAAGATATACTACCTCGTTTTTTTTTTCAGGTATAAGATGAACTGCAACTGAACATCAACATATGGAAAAGTTGTGTATAAGTACTATATATAATAAAGATTGAATAAATGTAGCTTGCAAGTAATAAATGAATATAAAAATAGCTGGTTAGTTAGATAAGGTCAACTAAATAGAATGAAGACTGGACAAACTTGAAAAGGAAAATGGGAAACCAGGAGAAGGATTTAATTTTGAGTTCTAAATCATAACCAACCAAATGGATAGACACACTAAAGAGACTTGATAAAGATGGAAATATACCTGGTAAGTGAAAACAAGATAAACTAATGAGTAGATACCTATCTATGGAAACTATATGCATTTCAATTTGTACTGGTAGTGTCCACTGAGAAAGCAGAATAATACAAAGTCATCCATTGACTATGATCTGCTTTATAGAGAAACGTTAACCCTTATGAAACCTGGTGGATTCGGTGCCCGACCACATTATCTGTGCACTGAGCATAACCGTGTAGTGATAGTTGCACATGGCAAAGCTAGATTGTAGCAACCAAAATATATATCTCCACATCCCAACCGCGCAACAATATAGGACCATGGAATCAAATGCAAGAATAAGCACTACAAAAAGGCAACTGATAATCTTCTCAAGATATTACGGCAAATGTTCAGAGGGAGTCTAGACCTTGAACACAAAGCAAAAGATCATAGGCAAATAAAACCAGCTAACCAATATTGGATACAACCAGATAACAGGTAACAATGAAAAACATGAAACGTAGAGATGCAGCAGCATACCGTAAGGTAAAGATGATGAAATGCTGCAATACTCAACAGCTGTTTAATCTCGATTAGGACGAGCAGGAGTCCTCCCACATACATGTCACTGCATCAATACAAATAGTCAAACCAAATAAAGTATGTTAGTGCTAAAATACAGGCTGTAAATCGGAGCAGGTAATCGTGCCAGAAAATTTGCAAGTACCCTGACCTGCATAAAAAATACTGGGCAACACCAGAGGCTAAGAGTGGCAAGGGTAAAACGGAAAATCTTATCTCTCAACATAACCACTGATATAGGCTTATCACTGCAAGGTTATGAAGGCCTCAATTTGCATCAGTCAACCCACGTCAGAAACAACCAGTGGTAAGCTAAGCTTCAAAAAACCAAAAAGGTTAACAAATTATATTCAGATCTAAAAGTGGATTAAAAGGATATTATTTTGCTCCGCAATAAGCAAGGGTTCATTTTTAGCAAAGTTTGCACTATGGGAAACCATGCAAGCTTGTGGCAGCAAGGACTAATTGGCAAAACTGATCTACCAGGTCACTGTCGATACATATCTTAGGGAAAAAAAATATGAGGCAAAACTATCTAATTGACCTACAGTTATTGATGGGCAGATTAATTCTTTTATTTATATCTTGGAATAGAAGATTTACCTTCTCTGTTTTCCTTCTCTGTTTTGGAAGAAATACCATATACTGCGATACCATCAGGAGTAACATAGCAGAGCAGAACCTACCCAATGCACGTAGCACACCGCCGATATATATTGGGCACGTTTGGTACCTTTGCTGGGTACTGTGTTGCCTTGCTGAGCCAGGAGAGCAGCGAGACAAAACGTTTGGATTTAGAGCAAGATTTACTTGGGGCTTGTGCCAGCAAGGAAAGACCTTGCTACCGCCGGAGAGGCAAATCGGCTCGCTCGGGCTGTCAAGCGCCTCGTTGCGAGTGTAGGCGAGGCAAGGGCGCAAGGCAAAGCCTGTCAAAGAAACCAAACGTGCCCATAGTCAACAAGAGGTAAATCAGACCTGCAGCATATCTTAAAAGGAGTAAGAAACAACCACCATTAAGCCCACAGCAAATGGAGTAGCTAGAGCACTCACCAAATTAGGATGAACTGAAAGAGCAGGGAAAAACAAGGTAAGACAAAATTAACACTTAACAGAACAATAATCTGGAAAATACATCAAAGAATATGCTTCTGAAATAAATGTAGAAACTTCATTTTTTAGGTTGTTTCTGGCTTACCGGGACTTACCAGGAGAAACTTTTTTATTGGTAAAACAACGAGAGACGCCACAAGCGGAACGCCTGCTGAGAAATAATTGATTAGTGGCATCATCATATCCGGCAATGTAAAAAGCCATCACCGTAATTATTTTGTAAAGGTATTGCTGCACCCTTCTTTCTTCTTTCCAGAAATTTTAGTGCACCTATACAACCTTTGATGGGCAATCTCAATGACACATGCCCGTCCTGCTAAAGCTTTGCATATGAAACAAACTTCAGTCGTTAAGTATAGTGTGTTCCATATGTGCCTATCCAAATTGGTTTCAAAAGGGAACCGATTGAACTCTGAAACAATGAGATTCATCTATCTGTATTATAACTAAATCATTTTGCACAAATTTCACTCAATTCCATGGAAATTTTAAAAATCCCTATCCTCAAACCCTAGGTCTTGGTAACCTTGAAATTCATGGAAGGAAGAGGGACAGGAGAATGTACCTAGAGGCATCACACAAAAAAAGGAGATCTGGACATAGTAGCGACCATCCATGGGATTGCTGGCAACGGCTGTAGCTCCACCTGCTGATTTGCTTGTACGACAGAGGGGAGGAACGGTAGGTGTGCTGCTGTCTGTAGAGGAAGAAAGAAGAGGGAACGCCGTATGATGTGGACCTCGGTGGTCCAGGAATCGGAGGGGCCCTTGCTTGTGGCCGTAGAGGAGCGCAGCCGGATACGCTCCATCGCCAGATGGCGCGGCAGGCGGGGGGAGGAGTACAACAGGCGGCACGCCATGCGGAGGGAGATGCAGACGGTGCGGCGGACGGCTCCGCATCTCAGTCTCACGGGATTTTTCTCCGTCCACTGCCGGTGGCTCAAGAACGCTCTGACAAAGGGCGGAGCAGTTTTCGGCCGACACCACCGCCTGCGCTTCGACGGCGGCGGTGCAAGCAGAAGGGGAGCCGAGATGCGAAACGAGAGGGTGGCTGGCCCAGGGAAGAGGCGAGGCCGAGCAGGGCGCACACCCGTGGGGCCGCCTCCGCCGGAGTAGGAAGGGGGCGACGCGGTGGATCGGGCCGCCGGAGGAGGGTGGGGGCGGCGCGCCACGGGAAGGGAGAGAGTGGGTGCCGCCACGCGTCGCGCGTCCTCTAGCGCCTGCGGCTGCCCGCGCGGTGCCCGGGGCTCGCCGCCGCCGCCGCTCGCGGTCGTTCTCCGCCGCCCTTGTGCCCGAGGGCAGCTCGATGTGGAGCTGCCGCAGCTCCTCGGAGACCGAGCCGCCGCGGCCGCTAACGCCGCCCCGCCGTGCCTCCGGCCTAGCTCCGCCACCGCGGGAAGGCGATATGGGCCGCAGCAGGCTGGCGGACGGGGACGGCGAGGAGGCTGCGAAGGACATGGCGGCTGTGGGGTGCTCATCTCCTCGGCTCCATGCGGAGCAGAAGGGGCGTGAAGGAGGCGCCGGTGGGGGAGAGGAGGGGGCAGGGAGGGGAGGGGAAGGGGCCGCCCGCCGGCGCGCCGCTGGCCACCCGTCCCTGCCGCCGCGCCGCTGGCCACTGCCCCTACGTCCGCCCGATGGGAGAGAGGGAGGGGAGGGGGGCGGCGCCGGGAAGAGGGGAGGGAGCGGCGCGGGGCGAAGGAGAGGGACGGTGGAGGAGGAGGCGAGGTGGCGGCGAGGGAGGCGACGAGGCAGCGGCGGGAGCAGGCGGGGAAACCGGGCGCCGGCAGCCGGCGAGGAGGCGAGTCGGAGCGAAAAAGGCGCCGCCGCTACTCGATTGTTCTCGGAGGGCGAAGGGTGATTTTTTCGAGCGATGCCGCGCTTCCGGAGGCTTCCGGCCCATCGTCACGCGCCACCTAGCCTCCCAAAAGACGAGATGTCGCAGTAAAAACCAAGCCGCCGGATGAAAATCGAAGCGCGGTAATTTTTTCCGCTGACGTAGCGCGTCTGGCCGGCCGCCGGAGCCGCCCATTGAATAAGGAGTATAGTGTCCTACGTGGCGACTTGGCCACCCTCCACCACTGACTATGAAGGTGATGGATCAGACACTCCACCTTCAGTGATATTATTAGCCATTACTGAGCATGAGTCGTCAACTAAGTAACATCAACCCATCAGACAACTCCTCCCAGGCCTCAACCAATTCAGTCAATAAAACAATCACATTTAGGTCAATTACTTCACGAATATTACATACAACGACCAAAAGATAACTTCTTTACGGACTACAAACTTAACATATCATCAATTGACACTGGATTAACCCACCGAAACAAAACCCCAAGAAAACCCCAATAAAATCCACACTTCTTTGAAATCGCAATCTAGATTGAAACAAAAAATGGAGCCATCGAGTACCACAGACTCACATCGTCATCTTGATGCAGCCCGCTCAACAACTCTTGCTCCCGGTCATGGAATCGCCATCAGCTTCGCCGGCGGAGAGAGAGAGAGGAGGGGTCGCGGAGAGGACGAGGGCAACTCATGCTAGATGAACCTGGGAGGCCTGCGGGTGGGGATATGGGACAAATAGATGGGCCGGCCAGTCGATCTGATAGGTGGACCCGAACGCCAGGGTGTCAAAAGATCCAGCGTGGCGTGCCACGGTGTCAACACCGGGTACCAATAGCACCTTAGGGGGTTAATTGTCCGGTTTTGAAAAGTTTAATATGCACAACATCCGGTTTTAAACTTGGGGGGTTATATGTGCCACTGTTGATAGGTTGGGGTTATCTATACATTTTCCTTTTTAAACCCCACTCTGTTTTTGCTCCTAAAAACAACCTAGCCCTTGATTAGTTACCAAATTCCACTATGTAAAAAGAAAATTCACATCGCATCAAAATATCGGCACATACATGGAGTACTAAATTTAGATGAAATCAAAACTAATTACACAGTTTTATTGTACTTTATAAGACGAACATTTTGATCCTAATTAATCAATATTTGAATAATTATTCACAAATACAAACGAAATGCTATAGTGATGCAATGATTACAAACTCCCAACTTTGACATATCAAAATTGGAACTAGGATCTTTTGTGTTAACGGCAAAATGATGTGCCTCTTGCTGTTAACAATTGAGATAAATTTTTCAAAAAAACAATTGAGATAAAGGAAGGAACTTTTTATAAAGAAATAAATCATGTATTGCTTTTGTAGAATTTCCGCTACTACTATGAACAACGTGAGCTGCTCTTTGTTTTCTGGTGTTGTATGTGCCTGAATCTCACCATATTAGTATTAGTGAGTTTTAAACCATGGTATTTAGCACGTGTCACAGGATCACTATCAACCCCACCTATCTAACCATCAGTAAGATGAAAAAAAAAATTTACAACCTTCCTATTTAGTATATAATAAAAAATTAAAGCAAAATCATACTTTACCCGCAAACCTTACATAGATAGATAAGCGAGCTAAGACCATGCTACCAAATTATACCTGGACACGTACTTTAATGAGTTATCTAAAGCCAAGCCCAACGCGACGGTGTACTACTGCTCTAGCATCCACATCGGCAACAGACAGCAGTGGCCATCGCAAGACACGAGCAACAGTGATGTTCATAGTCTCCACGTCATCAAAAAACCAGTACAAGACACTACCCCTCCAACCCAAACATTACTATTCCAAACTCAAATTTAATGACACTTCTCTCTCACCATGTCTTGGACAATGTGTAGAAACCATGTCTCATACAAGACCCGGTTTCTTCCTCTTTCTTCATTAACTCACTTGACACATCATCTTTTAGCCTATGTGGCATGTCATTTAATTCTGTAGACACCATCCTAGTCATGGAGTTGGGAATGGCCTTCATCAGCCACTTCATCTAACAAAAGGTGGAGGTATATTAATGAAGTCCGCGTTGTAGGGTGAAGTGACTCACAAAAAAGTGTTCACTGATGTAGTGAAGTAATGAAAGGCGAGTGAATATATATAGCTAAATATAAACTAATTAAAGAAGAAGAGTTTGCATCGTGGGATTAGCAGTTTCAACCCAACTAAATCTACATATATACATCACTTTTTTCATGAGGCCAATGTTTTCATTGCCTTGAGTTAGGCGTACCCTAAGAGATGGGGTAATATGAAGAATTTTTTAGAGTTCACATAGCAACCTCATGTCACAGGCTAAGTTGACGACCGCAGAGTGCAGGTATGGTTTTTCTTTTCTTTTTGAACTTTATTAACTAATATATATTTAGAATATAATTCGATATCTCAATGTTATTGTAACTATTTTAATGATACTTTAAAAACGTGATTCGGTCCATGTAGCATTATTAATTTCTTTTGTCTTGTATAAATATTTTTTTGACAGACAAAATAAAAAAACACCTGTCCTACGAAACAAAAATCCCTTATCTTAGCGACCCTAATTAAATATCGCTAAGTCTATAGCGCGCTGGGTCACGCGGACGCGCTTGCGCGCGACCCACTCGCGCCTCCGCGCCGGAGCTGGAGAAGAAGGTTAGGGCGGCGCCGAGGTTAACGTCATCGGCGGACCTAGAAGGGGGTTGGGGGCAGCGGCTGGTCCGACGGCGGCGATGGCGCCGCCGCCGACTGGGCGGTGGAGGACCCCCGATGGGTGGTGTGGACGACGGTGGCGGAGAAGGCGTTGGAGAAACGGTGACCGACCGCGGCAGTGGGCGGCGGCGAAGGTCGCTGGAGCCGGGGGAGATGCAAGTGGTGGAGCGGCGGCGAACGCGGCTGACGGGTTAGCGTCGGCGGCAGTGGTGGGCAGCGGCGGATGCCGCCGGAGCCGGAGGAGGAGACGGCGGCAGGGGCTTGCGGCTGCAGCAGCGGCAGCGAGTTGCGTGGTGCGCTAACGAGCGACCGGTCGCGCATTAGCGCGGTCCTAAAATATGGTTCTAGGGTCACAACAACCATCTTCCTCAAAGAAAAAAAACAAATAATCTAGTCTAATTCATTTCTTGATTGCCTCCGTCTTCCAGACGCTCCCAAATCGTACAAGAGCAAGTGACTAAATTAGATAGAAGTAGTAATGACTAAGCATGTCCTAATCCACCGCTTGAGGCTTGACCCAACTAATCGCACCGATTAATATTCTAATCCAAAGCTCTCCGTTTCCTACTCGGATTCCATCAATTCTCTTCCGTCACCATCACGTGGGAGATCTGGAAGATGCGAAACAGGACCATTTTTGATGGTGCTCGTCCCTCCATCCTGTTCAAACTTTAAAGATCAAGTACTTCTACAGCTAATTCGTTTTCGTGAAGACCATAGGGCTACCATCACCACCTGGCTGGATCTTTTGTAATTTGTGTTTGTTTCGTTCTGCTATTGTATAGTCTCTTGCCTAGCTTTTAGTTTTTACCCGATCTTGTCGCCCCTTCTGTACATTCTCTGTAAGTTGGTTCCTTTCTCCTTTTTAATATATTGCCGTGGGGAACTCCCCCACAGTTTCAGTTAAAAAAAACTCTATAGTGATCACTGTTCCTTCCTCCCCTCCTCTGCTCCCGACAAGGACAATCTCCTCCTGATTGCGCCAGCATCGGGCCAAATTTTCCCACAGAAATCTTGGCGGCCGAGTCAAAATTATTCCTTTCCATCCATCCGATTAAAATTCCGCTGCTTCTGTCCGGATTTTCTGGCCGCCGGCGCCGCCTGTTTTCGTGCTGGGTTTGCCTTTGTTCCCCGTCTCTCTCCCCCCCTCTCCGTGGCCCCTCTCACCGCCGTTTGCGTGCTCTTCCTCCTTCCTTCCTGCTTGCCTGCCTGCGCAGCTAGACTGACTGATCCGTAGCTTTCCCTGCTTCCCTCTTATTGATTCAGTCGCAGGTACGTCCCGAAAGGCCGAATCCCTCTGTTCTTGATTTGTGATGTGTCGTCGGTTCTTGATTCCTGACTCTGTAGATTGGTTGCAGGGGAAGGGAGGGGGAGAAGCGACGATGGCGGAGCTGATGGGGCCGCGGGTGTACAGCTGCTGCCATTGCCGGAACCACGTCTGCCTCCACGACGACATCATCTCCAAGGCCTTTCAGGTGAAAGAAGAGGGGAGTTGCTGGGGATTTCAGATTTCTTCCTACCACCGGGGGCCTTGTTCTTCAGTAACAGTAGTATTGGGCTGATTGTTTATAGCATCCTATTGTTTAGTTGCCATCAGTTAAGGAGTAAAGAGTTCCCTCAATTAGTGGATTCATGAGAACATTAGTGGTTTGGCTACAGCAGAATTGAAAAAGCTCATCAGCGACCTGAAAGCCTATTTATTTGCTGCATTTACTCTAGTACCACCCAAATTTACAGTTTGAACAGAGTATCTTTGGTTGCTGCATTCCTAGGGACACCCAAATTTGTCTCTCCGCAGAGTAATTAGTTCAGAAAGATTTGTGTTACAGGGTTTGAGTTAATCCAAGTTTCTGTCATTTTTTCTAGCAGCAGTGAAGGCAATCTGTTAATCCAAGTTTGTGTCCAATTTTCAGTTAAGGTGTTATGTTAGCAGAGCTTGGGCTGCTAGATTTGAGCATACCATGAAAGTGTATTGACATGAGTCTAATTGTTTGTAGAGAAAATAGTCACAATTTATTTAGATGAAAAACAGGGTACACTTGGACATAGCTTATTTTTTGTTTGTGTATGGAGGATGATACTGTCTCTCCCTTTGCTCCTCTTGACTATTCTAGGGAAGGAATGGCCGTGCATTTCTGTTTTCTCATGCCATGAACATAGCTGTGGGGCCTAAGGAGGATAGGCACCTCATGACGGGACTTCATACGGTTGCTGATATCTACTGCCGTGATTGCCGCGAAGTACTGGGTTGGAAATACGAGAGAGCTTATGAGGAGTCACAGAGATACAAGGAAGGGAAGTTCATATTCGAGAAAGCAAAGATTGTTAAAGAAAATTGGTAGTGATTAAGGACTTGGCTATCAAAACTTAATTGTGAAAGATGTGATCAATGTCTTTGTAAATAGCTGTCAGCTGTCGCCAGTAGGTTCCAATATTTGGGCCGTATGATTGTGTTCATGCGATATGTAATCTGCACTTGTTCCTGTCCATTTCTGTGAATAAGACAGATGTGTGCCTATCTATTTGGTAACCTTTCTCATCATTCATAAATGAATGACTTCTATTTATCATTCTTCCAGTTGTGTTGGACCTCAAAATTAAGAAAATTGCACACTATAACTTGCCACGTTCCTAATAAAAGGAAGTCCTAGTACAAATATATCAACCTGCCTTAGTTGCAGCTTTTTTCATTGAAATTTAAAGTTGCTGAGAAATCAGAAATCATCTTGCACTTGATGAGTTGTGTTCTTCTATCTGTAGTTTCCTTCTCTTCTTGTTTGTATGATGGACAACCTCTTTGCTTGCATATTCCTCCATATTTTTGTCTTCTGAATATTCTCTCTTGTTGCTCTCCTCTATGATCAAATCCATGCCATGTTTTTTGATATTCATCCTAGGATGGTTAGCATGATATTTCACAGTAGTAGAAATTGCATTTTCAAAATCCTTGATTTCAGATGCACTTGCACCATAACAGAAAACTTGGATGTTGATTTGCTTGATAGATTTAAGGTGCTCCATGCCAAATTGGTGACTGTATGCTTTTGCTTTGATTACATGGACTGTTGTGTGTAGCCTCTCGAGCTTCGGCACAGATGCTGGTTGAAATATCAAGCAAGTTCCTTCACAACTGAACAGTAGCTCTTTCAAATATGGGAACCCTACTCCTTGGAGCACAATCCTGTCCTTTTGAGGTGATTTCAACCATAAGTCAAGACGAAGAAGGGAAGGCAACTCCCTGAGGATTATTATGTCTTCATCTGTTAGTTCTGCAATGTCAATGTTTAAATCAATAAGGTTGCTTAGTGATGCCATCCACCTTGGTACTCTTGGGAGAAAGTAATAAGCTGATAGTCGGAACTTCTGAAGGCAATTGGGTGGCGGTGACCAAGAATCCAGGAACTCAAGGGAACCAAAATTGCGACTACAGACTGCAAAGGATTGAAGATTGCTTGTGCCCAGTTTTCCCAGAGTTCTGATCATAGCCTCTTGGTGCTTCACATTTCCAGAAGTAAAATCTGTCCAGTCGATTGCAAGCTCCATCAAACTTTTCAGATTACCAAGTTCTTGTACTGCACATGCTGAACTGCAACAAATGTCAAAACCTGATATGGTTCTTAGGGATGTCATGTTCCCTATACCATCTGGTAGCTTTATTTTCCCCCATGTATGGCCACCGCTGATTATATACTTCAGTTGGTCAAGCCCTGTTATTGTTCCAGGTAACTCTTCTATATTAGTATCTCTTATGTCTAATGTTTCCAAAGTTTGCAGGTCTCCAATTTGCGGTGGGAGGTTTGCAATCCATGTTCTCCGGAGGCTCAAATACTTCAAGTGAAACAAAATGTTGATATCTTTCAAATGATTTTCGCTGAATCCTTGGCAACCCTCTGGATTCAACACTCGCAGGACTCTAAACTCAGATAAAGAAGGTACAAGGTTGGCCTGTACAAATGAGGTTAGTGTTCTAACATGATGCAAGTTCATTTCCCCTTGTGTTTTGGAAATTTCTGAGTCACACTGGATAGATAATCGGCGAACATTGCCTTGTACAGATGAGGTTGGAACCGGATGACAACCGATCAAAGTGACAAAATTCTCTTCAATTGCCTTTGATACTATAAGCTCAAGCATTACATCATGAACCTGGCAAGCATGAGCCCTACCATCACAGTTTATATCCATTGGCTGGACCATGCTTCTATTGATCAGCTCATTGAAGTAGCCCTCCGCAACATCTTCCACACTTAGACCTCTTTCTACTCCAACAAATCCTTCAGCAATCCACTGCTGAATCAGACTATCCCTTTCAATCTTGAAGTCCTCTGGATATAAACTAAGGTACAGCAAACATGTTTTCAGGTGGTAAGGAAGGTCATAATAGCTGAGGGAAAGTATTTGCTTAATGCCTTCTAGATCAGGATTCTTTTCTAATGCAGAACCAATAGAGACAAGCAATTTCTCCCACTGTTCCTTCAACATGACAGGCTTGCTAGCTAACAAGCTAGCTATGCTGATTATAGCTAATGGTGACCCACAACATTTCTTTAGGATCTGATCTGAAACTCCCTTTATTTGGGGAGGGCAACTTTCGTTGTCGCCAAATATTCTCTTGAAAAATAGGACCTTTGAATCAGATTCATTAAGTGGTTCAATTCTGTATACACGATCGTCAGTCTCAGAGCAACACAACTTTGCTATTGACTCAATTCTGAGGTAAAGCACATCTCACTTTTTCCCACGCTGATTTGCTCCAAACATCGTCAATTACAATGAGGTACCTGTATCAAATATATGAGATAGTGGAGCTGCCATATTTAGAGCAGTGAATTGCCAACACACAATAAGTAAACAAATCTGGGATATTTCTTTATTTGTTGTGATTTAGAGACTGAGCATATCTTTCAAATTACCTACGGGTTCAATGGCGAATACATACTAATATCAGGCTGAACGCATAGCATTGAAAAATGACAATTGAGCAAAAAAGTTCTAATGTTACTCTATTCAGTAACCGTCTATATTCTTTGGTGTGTAAAAATATGCTAGATGATGCAGGGCTATTCCTACCATACAGTTAGCATATGGTAACATTCCATTTGTAAGTAAGTTTGACTTGATGAGTAGCCCATATTATAAGCTCTGGTGACGCAACTGTGTTTGTTCAACAATGCTAAAAGGTGCAATAAAATTTGCCATTGTTTTAAGTCGTTATTTTTGCAGCTTTGTGGCATGGGCCTGGAAAAGATAGAGAAGTCACCATGTGAGCTATCCTTCAACACATTTTTAGGATTAACAAATCCAAAATATTAATTTTTTTGCAGAGTACAGTTTGTGCTAATAAATCATTAATACTTTGTAAATAAGATACTATACATATAATAAAACTATAATTAATATCATCTATGTAACTAGTAAGAAATATAGAGCAAGATATTGTGCCTTGCTAGGTTTTCTCATAGTTCAAGGTTATAAGAAATATTTGATGCTAACCTATATGGTGTTGTTGAGAAATTTGTCTTTTACTCAGAGAGGTTTAGTTTAACCATACGATCAATTCATTATTCAAAAATCATCTCACGTCAAAGTATTTGACGAGGACTGGAAAGGAGCTGCTACTATTTGTTTTTCTTGAAACTGCATATCTAGGTCTTGAATTCTTGATACATCAAAAGGTGTCCGAATCAGATTTTAACGTACCAAATACATAACCCAAAAGCTTAAACTGATAAGAAATAGTAGCTAGACATATACTCCCCTTAGTAAAGGAAAGTTGATCTTGCTTACCTTCTGTTTAGCAAGCACTCCTTCAGCTTGCGGATGAGTTGCCCCTCCTCCCAGGTGTCGACGCCGTTAACCTCTTCTTGCGCAACTTGCGATAGCAAGTCCTTCAAGAGCTTCTTTATGTCCAGCTTCTGCGACACGGCTGTGAAGGCATGGCAGCCAAACTGCCCCCCCTACCCTCCGAAACACCTCCATGGCGAGAGTTGTCTTGCCCAGACCGCCAAACCCGACAATAGAGAGCACCTTGAGGGTGGTGGTACCACCCATCAACCACTCCACAATGTCACTTGTGGGGCCGTTCATGCCAACTAGATCTGGCACGTCGGCATAGAGAGCGTTGATCCGGGGATCAACGGCCATATGATCCCTTAAAACCCATATGTCATCGCCACACCTGTACCTCGACTGCCGCTCACTCACCTCGATTGCACGGGCCTTGAGGCTCCGGAGCTCGCTGGAGAAGCGGAGGTGTGCCCATGCCGTGGTCACTAGCCGTGCGACACAGGCTCGTGAACCCTAGGAGGGTACCTGATCCATGGCGACTGGCACCGGCGTCGACACTGCGCATGAACTCATCCATGATGTCCTCAACATCGTAGGCTAGCTCCCTCACCTCCTTGGTCCAGGCCCTGACCTGGGCGTTCGGGTCGCGCACCGTGGAGAACCGCTCGAGGAAGGCGTGCATGCTCTCAAGCTCGGCTCGAAGGAAGAGGACGTCGGCCCTCGCGCTGGTCATCAGATCGTACTTGGGCATGAGGATGGAGTTCAGCTTCACAGCCAGGGAGGCCATGGCGCCGCCGGCAAATGATGCAGCCTCCATGCTCGATGGAAGAAGGAATATATTTGATCGATGGTATTTCAGTCTGTTGTGTTGAAAGTGTACAGCCGTCAGCAGGACGTGGAGCTCATTTTATAGCTGGTCTGGACCTGCCGTAAGGACTGGGCTCCATGGTCTTTCTGTACCCAGCACAGTACGTGGAGTCATGCTTCCAAGAAGTCTAGTCTACCAGTCAGCCTGCGACAAGAAAATATGAAAAGAAGACAAGGACGACGACCTTGTGCATGACGTGAGGGTCGGCCGATCGGGTTAAACCTCGGTGATCAGACGGTGGTCGTCTCGTCTCAACACAAGGTGTCTCTTTCTTGAGGCTCCGGCGTGTCAGCTCTGCTGTCAACAATATGAACCGTCGCGTTCAAAGTTAATAGTGAACAAGAGGGTGCAGCCGTGCGGCATGGCGTTTAAGAGTGCACAGTGATCTTGCAACAACCCCAACAGCTCCTTCTAGAATTTTTAGAGTGGGGATTTTCTATTTCCTACTTTTTCCTGCCTACACTACGCTTCTGATCGATCACTAGTCATGTAGTCTATCAACCATGTTATCACACGGGCAAGTATTTTTGAGAGATAAATATTAGGAATTCTTGAGAGAAAATTAGAGGCCACAGTGAGTACATTTTGGTTTGTTGTTTCTTTCAAGCGACAGCTTTCAAGCTTTTCTTGCCATCTGAATCGACTATAATTAAGCGAGCAGCTATGAATCATGACTGAATGTGCCATTGCTTTCTTCTCAGGCAAATTTAGACTGAATATGTTCGTTCTCGCTGCTGTGGAGTGGTTCTCGCCGAAGAAATAGAGTGCCAGTGGACCAGCACTGAAAGTGGATAGCGAGGAAGCACGTGAGTTGACTTGGGAACGGGCTAGACACAGGGTGGGCGCGAACAGGGCTAGGCCCAGATGAAACCGAGAGGGAAATAACTGATTAAATAGTTAATCAATTAATGGTCTGCTTTTTAAAATTTCTGCAACTTTTAAAAAAGAAGAGGACTCGATCAGTTCTTTTTATAAAATTACCTCAAAGGTTAAAAAAATAACTTAATCACTCACAGATGCTAGATATGTGAAAACAACACCCACACAACATCATAAGGGCATAACAGATCATTTCCACCAAAACTTCTCCTTTCTGGAGCTGGAGCTTAGCTGCAAATCAGACACCTCTCCCTGCTTGAGCTCCAAGGGCGGTGGAGCTGCTTCATGTTAAGAGTTTTTATAAAAACAAGCCCAAGATAAGCTAAGTCATTCTTGCAACACATCGAAAATCGAAAAGAATGGGAAAAAAGTGAGCAGGAGTATAGCAAATGGATCGCAGATTAACAGCTGAAAAAGAGGCAATAGCAACAATCAAACCAACATGACAGAAACAAGAATGCCCACTGGTAGTAGGTAGGTTACAGGCTCTCCACACATCATACGGAGTTCTTGGAGTCATACAAGATGTTTTTTTTGAGGTGCTTACAGAGTTCGATGATCACATCATACAGGACATGCAAGGCATCCTGGAGGGTTTTCATTGTCTGAATAGGGCAGATAATTAGGAGGGCATATGGTGTTACCTCAAATCCTGCTACCACTGAATATGAGGCAAATTCTCCGTTTTTCTCATGTATGAGATTGGCATCTTCATTTGGTGAAGTTTCTGGGACATGGTCATTATCTCTTCATTAGGTGGAGTGTTCATGAGGGAAGGACAGCTGATAAATAGGATGGAGTGGCATGAAATCCATGATGGCATGCTAAAGTTCAAGATACCTCCATTTAGAATGCCTGCAAGGCCACCAACTCAGTGATTCCTTCGTCCAAAAGGATTCTTCGAAAACTGAATTCGCATTCCACGATGACCGGAACTAGGAATAATAGCACCCTGCAAAGTGCGGTGCGCAGCCGTAGCAGCATTCACATCCTCAAATTCAATAAAACAAAGAGTGTTCCTGCCTTGACGTAGAACAGCCTTCATTTGTTTGTAACCAGGTTGTACGCTGAAGAGACTGCGCACTTCCTCTTCAACTACAGTTTCACTGAAATTACCAATGAAAAGGGTATTGCATGGAGGATTATCTTTTGTGTTGTGCACAGGAGCATAGGTAATTGGACCTGGCACAGGTGAAGATGAAGTCATAGCTACAGGGGGCACTGGATAGGCATGGGTCTTGTAAGGAGGTGGAGCACTGATATAACCTGCAGTTCCCCAAATGGAAACAGCTACCGGTGAATGAGTATCAGTGGCGGAACTGAGGGGCCATGGCCCCCCTAAGGGCATGTACAGCCCGTCGTTCTGGGGCGTCGGTATGCTGGCAAATTTGCACATCGCCCCCCAATACGGCCTACAGACGGCTTCCCCGTCGCCTGGCTGCGGTCCCGTTCTCCCAGGCGGAGCGGCCGATTGCGGGCGGGTTGTACGCGTCGTCTTCTCCAGGCGACGACCGGCTCGGATCCCCCGCGCCAGCGTGCGACAGACGACTCCTGCCAAAACCACCTCTGCCCGCCACCGCAACCCCGCCGCGGCCCTCGTCGGTCACAGCCTCGGCCGCAGCACTAGGGGAGAGAGAGAGATCTGCCGCCGGACCTGCCCACCTTCGCCGTCGTCGGATCCGCCGCAGAGAAGAGAGGCAGGGGACGCCGGCAGCGCAGGAAGGAGCGGCGGCCCCCCGCGCCGGAGCCCAACCCTGCCGTCGGCCGGAGCAGGGAGCGCGCAAAGATGCACCGCTGACCGGCCTTGAAGTGATAGAGCGCAGCGCCGGCCTCGACCCCAAATCGAGCTCCGCTGCTCGGGATCCTGTACGAGACGACCATCTGGCCCGCCGGCGTTCGGCCTCACCGAGGTCAAGGGAGACCACAAGGCTCACCGGGGTTCGGCCTCTGCCTTGGCGCTCACCGCGCGGCCCGGCTCGTGGAGCCTCTGCTTCTTTGGCGCCGCCTGGGCGACGACCTCCGTGGAGCCCGCCCCGGCCGCGGCGATCTCCGTGGAGCGCGATGCTGCCTGGGCACGGAGCCTGCCGCGGGCACCTCTAGCCATTGGTAGAAATCGCAATCGGTGCGGACTAATCTGCCAGAGGATTGAGCTGCTCGCAATCGCAATCCTTGAGTTTTTGGATGGGAAAGAGTAGAAAGGTGGATGGGGAAAAGTAACAGGAGTTGCAGCCTTGCAGGGGAAGAGATGAGAGGCTTCTGGACGAATGGATAAAGGAGGCCACGGTTTTTTTTTTGCGATTTTTTTGTGTCCAGTAGCTTCCGTCGTGGCTTATGGCAAGGAAAAAAAAGGCACTGCATTTTTCTTCTATTAAATAGCCACACAATAGTATACACAAATATTTTCTTATATCAAATAGCCACATGATAGTATACACAAATGTATGCGTAGTTGATCCTAAGCTAATATAAAGCATTAAACAGCTTACAGACGACCTTTCTGTCTTTCTGTCTATGGGTTGTATGAGCTGTCTATATATCTGTCTGTATGCTAAAATCGAGGTTCTGTGGTGTTCGTGGAAATCGTGGCTCGCATGCTCGGCAGCCACGGCAACGTTGGAGGGGAAGGAGAACAACGACGGCGGGCAGGGGTGGGCAGACATCCAGATCTAGGCCAATCCTCCTAATGTTTCTCCTCCGATTTGAACCAATGTAAGCGAACACTATTTATCTAATCTAATTTTCTAAATATTTTCCTATTTAATTTCTTATCTTATGATAACATAGATTTGTTTAATAAAATTAAGTTAAATCCTTGTAAATGCAAAACGTTGAGTAATTAATTATTGAATTATCATAGTTATGGCTAACTAGTATATACTTAAAACATTGTGATAAATTGTTAGATTTTTGAACCAGTAAATATTTGTGTGGAGAGCTGCCCTCCCTTAAATTCATGTCCAGTTCCGCCACCGATGAGTATAGTCTCCACCTGTCCGCAATCGTTTACTTTGGTCCACAGCATTTGCATCAGTCTCCACACCTCTCTTAACGAAGCCTCTTGTTCGATTGCTTGTTTGCTCAAGGTGAGGAGCATACCTATCCGTAACTGATACTGCAGCTGGACACCGAGGACCTGAGGCTAATGAATAATAATTTGATCTAGCTCCATATTCTGTGCGAGGTTGATATGCACCATTGTTGCTGACCTGAATGGAGGGATAGCTGCCAGAGTAGGTCCTCCGTCTGTTTGGTGAATAATGGTTCCTTGGTGTCTCCTTTTCCTGTGAATTTCTATCTATTGTTGTTGGGTTAGATGAATTTTCTCTTGTACTTGGTCCTGTATTCTGTCTGAATTGGGATCCAATAATAACCTCAGCTGCACTGCTCTCATCATTGCACTGAGGAGCTTTGAGCCCACTATGTCCAGAATTGCAATTCTGGTAATCCAGTTCGTGATTTGAAGGATATTGATGACTACTATCATCAGTATGTGCTTCTTTTCCATCTTCAATATGTTTGCATCCCTTGTTGTTATCCAAGTCTGTGTTGTTATCATCAGCTCCCTTATCCTTGAACTCCCTTCTTAACTTGTCACCAGAAGTATGTATGCCCACTGTTTCAGGATTAACATTGCACCAAGAACTATTTGGCTCCTCTTGAAAAGCATGGCCCCCATTAACTTCTCGGTCTTTGTCACAACCATATTCTGGCAGAATATGTAGTCTGTCTGTAAAAGTCATCTTATCCACATGTGGAACATGCAGCAGCCTTCCAACAACAGGGTTGCCATCAACATGAT
This sequence comes from Echinochloa phyllopogon, assembly GCA_033239725.1. Lineage (NCBI taxonomy): Eukaryota > Viridiplantae > Streptophyta > Magnoliopsida > Poales > Poaceae > Echinochloa > Echinochloa phyllopogon. The sequence goes on along the minus strand of BTCW01000008.1, from coordinate 30,001,013 downwards.
CTGGTGTGACTATACTGTCTGTAATAGTGATCCGTCTGTAATAATCATCAGGATGGCCACCGTTACCATCACCAGCTTTCCCTTGACCTGATCTTGATTCTTGTTCACACATGCTTGGACAAATTTGATTTTTTCCCATTAAGACCTCTTTCTCTTGTGCTGATACCGAGTCAAGTCCATCGGCATTTTCTCCCAAAACCATGCTTATATGTGCTCTTGGTATTAATTTACTTTGATCCACTTCAGCTTGCACATCCACAATGAGACTGCCTAGGGCATCATTTCGCTCATTATTTTCATGGGAAGTGTCTTTGTTGGTAGCATCTTCTTCTCCTTGTTCTGAATGTTCTGATGATTTCTCTTTCCCATTGACATTTGTATCGCCTGAAATTCTGCATGTCTCATTGCCCAATTCAGGGTCCTTGTCGACTGGGGGGTTATTATCCATCAAGTTTTCCTGCAGTCACAGAAATCATACCATTTTCATAAGATGTGGAGTTGGCCTTTGAGAGCCAGATACTATAGCATTACATATGCCAAACATTTACTCTGAGTCTCTGATGTCTATAATTATTACTTGTTCGAATGTAATTGTCTAATATCATATTTTTTCAAGTCCCTCGAGTTCATTAGTATCTAGCTGGCATGATCAAAGGCAAGGCAATCACAAATAGCCATTCTTAGCATAAATGTACTTTCAGGTTACAGTGAGTTGTGAGTAGGGAATGCACCAAGGACGTACATGTATGGCTGTATAATGCATACTCTAAGAAAACTAACCTTGTGAGCATCTCCAACAGCATTGCTAAATTTGAATACCTAGTCTAGGAGACAGAAGATCTTTGAGAAATTTTTATGGTCCTCTCCAACAGCATATCTAAATCTGGATACCTATAAACCTTTATACAAATATTCTTTCATTCCGGGGGTTTTGTGTGAAAAGTTCAAGACACACAAAAATCACAGAAAGTCACATGTTTTCACAAGGGCCTTCATGCAAAAAGATCATCTCCACGGTAAAATCCATCTCGCACACTCGCAGGCTCTGCCGTGCCATCGTTCCTTTTCCGCGCGGCCTCTGCTCGCCGTCGGGGTCAGGCAGCAGAGGTCCTCGAGCTCGCCCACATCTCCTCTTCCCAGATCTTCTTCTTTCCCCAAATCATCCTCTGATTTGATTTCCAAATCCACCGGATTGAGGTCATTTTCTTGCCCAAATCCTCCTCCAATTCAATCTCCAAATCAACTAAATCGAGCTCTGGATCGATGAATTGAGCTTATCAGTCGGCTTGTTCATTGAATCAGGAGCTCGCATGCACTCGCGCTGCAGCAGGCCTTCGGGGCAACTGAGGCTGCCGAGGTCGCCGGGCAAGGGTGAAGGCTCGCTGTGCCAGCCCGGCGATGAGGTCGCTACGGAGCTCGGCCTCATCGAGCTGGCCAATGGAGCTGCGCGTCTACGTCAGGGCTGGCCCACGGCACTGCTTGCCCATGCCGGGCTGGGCTGTACGCCGGGCGGCGAGGTCCAGTGGCTGGATGTGGTGCGGTTTGAGCAGAGCACAGCGTTGCAATGAGCACGGAAACATCCGATGGTGGCAGTTGGGCTCTCCCGCGTGGAGAAGAGAAATATAGCAATCCATCCATGGATCGGTATATTTGCATATAGAAGAGAGAAATATAGGTCATAGCCTACAAAATTTAGGGATAGCAATCCATATAACAATGCTGTCGGAGATGTTTTTTAGGCTTTTGGTAGTTTTTAGATATAGCAATTCAATATAGCAATGCTCTTGGAGATGCTCTTAATAGGTTGCATGTGCCAATGAAACTTGACAGTAATATAAAAAAACAAGGACATAAATGCACCACAAAAAAATTCAGAAAAGTACTACAGATGCTTAAATGATCATAACTAATAGCATTTTGTATTGCACGGGTTGCATTTCCCTTTTCCTAGATAGGTAACAAAATATGCTATTCTAAAGCATTTTTTATACACTAGTAAACTCATAAATTACTTAAGGTAAAAACACCTCTTATATAAACAAAAAGTGCATATTGTCACTAGGACATTTTTGAATCTGAATATTTGCATATCAGAAGAAGAACTGTTCAAGATATACGGATATATAAGTATGGGCTATCAGCCTTAATTTATGTACCTGAACAGAAAGATCAACACACTTCCTAGCAATATTGGAGGATGTCCTTGAGCATCTTTCCTTCTGTGGTCCACTTGCTTTCCTGGGATGGAGAAACAAAAATCCTTGTCATTTGTGACTAGCAGTGAGGATGATTTATGAAGTAGCTCATTAGGCTTGACATGTATACGTGTTATATTACTTGTACTCCAAGCCACTCAGCTATATATATAAAACTCAGCCCTCCCCATTGGGTATGTGGTGTTTTCCCAATCTCTCATTATTCTACGCTTTTTCTAGTATGCTAGAACCAATGGTTAGAAAAGTAGAGAAGTCTAGAATGAAGTATTAAATAAATAAAAAGGTCACCATTTTAGATGCAAATATTCACTGTACCAAATAGCCTAACAAGATAAACCTTTTGGACTCTTCTGTAGGAAAATATTATCTGTATATTCTATAGGATATGAATTAATAAACAATTAGTATGACAACAAGAATGGTGAGTCGGGAGAATGTCTTCTTTTGGCTGCAAATGTTCCATGAATGGGCATATCACCATATTGCGGTAGACTGGTTCCAAGACAACCCTCCCCCCAGCGTCGCTCCTGCAGGCGACCCGGGGGTTCCCCCACCATCTCACCGCCGGCCCCCTCCCTCCCCATCCCCTCCTCGCTGTCGCCTGAGCGGACGGCCGGAAGTCCGGCACTCGCGAGGAGGGCGACGGCAGGGCGGCTCGTCCGGTTCGTCGAGGTCACGCCGTGTGGGAGGCGCCGCCTTCTTCTCCGGCGAGGACGGGGCTGCTCCGGCGCCGAATGGCCGGATGCGCAGTGCCCCGTCGTGGATCAGCTGCCCCCCATGGTGGATCTGCTACTTGGGGCGGCGACGGCGGCAGTGTGGTGCGGTGCGGGCAGCGGTGCTTCCATGGTGGCGGCGGCCCGGCGGGTCCTTAATGGACCAGGGCCCCAGCGGCTAGTGCGCGCAGGGGTGGTCCGCGACTGGCCTGCATCGACAGGGATGTGGACGGCGGCGGCATGAAGGGCGGCGGCAGCACGAGACTCGGTGTGTCCATGTCGTGGCGGCGGAGGCTGGGGACTAGGGCCCTGGCGGCCATGCGACGGCGGCCGAGTGCTCGCGGAGGCGGTCTGCGAGGGTGTGGTGAGGTGCCGGCCCGGGTGGCCTGCGTCGACGGAGGGCTATGGCTCTCTGGCGAGCGGGGTGTGCCGCGGCGTCGGTTCTTATTCACAAAAGATAAAGAAAGAAAGCTAGAAATCGCCGAGAGGGCACATTTGGTGCTCTGGGCTGGCTGTGTGCTACAGGGAGTAGATTGCGAAGGCAAGAGCTTGCTCCTCTTTTGGGGTCGATGATGGCGGCGTCTCGGACGTCATTTACCTTCAGGAAGGCGTCATCTGAAGATCTTATTCCCTATCTCCGGTGAGCTTTTTAGATGAAAATCTTGACCGATTTGGTCGGACGGCGGCGGCGCGGTAGTGTCGTTCCCTTCCTTGAGGCGTCGTCTTGGGAGTTCTATCGGTGCGTTGCCACTGCCACTCCTACCTCTCTAGGGTGTTTATGGAGGTGGTTTAGCGGGTGTGATTATGGTTGTTGCAGGTCTTCCTAGCATCTTCAGTTTCTAAGTAGGCGTGAGATACGAGAATCTGCTATTGCAGTAGTGTAAATCAAGGTTAAAGCAGGGATGTAGAAGAAGTTAGAAGCTTAGTTTTTCTAGCTTTCTTTCTTTATCTTTTGTTTTCTCTCTTGTTTGTGTGTTTTCTCAGTTTTGAGAGTTGGAGTCTAAGAACTCTTGTAATGTTATTGGCTATATATATCCAGAAATGGATATAGAGGCCGGATGTAATCCATTATCTAAAAGGGTTATTTGGATTGGTACCATTACAATTCTCGAAAGTTGGAAATATACCACTACAATTCACCTATTCTGAGATATGTCATTACAATTTTCACATACTTTGAACCATGCCATTATATACGTCTTTGATTCTATTGATTCCGTCTTTGATTCCTTTCGACCCACCGGAGACCTTCGTATTTTCGTATGGTCCAAAATACCCCTGCTACCTTCCTCTCCCCACTCACTGACGTGTGGGACCCAGACGTCAGGGTTATCTTCTTCCTCCATCTCTCTCCACTCACCTCACAGGCGGAGAAGCCTGCCGGCGGCGGCGGCCGGAGGTGACTAGCAGCGGTGTCCGAGGCCCGACGAGCGGCGCTCCTCCCGCTGGCTCCGGCAACCTCCAACGGGCCCTCCCTGGCCCCTGACGGGCACGTTCCCCAGGCCGTGCCGCCGATGCCAACGGAGGGCTGGATCTGAGAGAGGTCCCCGGTGATGGCGCTGGGCGTTAGGAGGTCTATGGGTACCCGAAATAAGAGGTGGCGTTGCCGGCGTCCTCCGTGGTGTTGTAGGGTAGCTCGCCGCCGCCCGTGAGCACGGCGTCGTCGATGGGCGAACTCGACAAGCTGGATGCCGTTGCAGCCGGTGTCGGGCGCGGGGCTGCGACCGCTGGGGTCGTCCCCCTCTGCGCTGCCGCGAGGCCCACGAGCAGGAGGAGCCCGAGGACCATGGCATGGGGAATGTGCCCGCCGGGTGACGCTGGAGGCTGCCGGAGCCAGCGGGAGGAGCTTGCCGGCGGGAGGAAGAAGATAACTTGATGTACAGGTCCCAGACGTCGGTGAGTGGGGGAGAGGAAGGTAGTAGGGGTATTTTGGACCATACGAAAATATGAAGGTCTCCGGTGGTTCCAAAAGAATCAAAGACGGAATCAATGGAATCGAAGACGTATATAATGGCATGGTTCAAAGTATGTGAAAATTGTAATGATATATCTCATAATAGGTGAATTGTAATGGTATATCTCCAACTTTCAAGAATTGTAATGGTACCAATCCAAATAACCCTATCTAAAAAACAAGAATGGTGAGTCATCTCTTTTCTGTTTTGCTACCCACAGTAGATGATGATGCTTTAGTTCCAGTGACACTGTTCAAGAACCTTGTGGATTTCTTGAAACACTGATTAGTTGTCCAGCGTTTTCGTTTGGTGACCATTTTGCCTTCGTTTTTAGGAAGATCTCCAACTTTGATAGTTTCTGGTATGTGTGGGAACTTTATATGGCCCCTTTTTGCATTTCCAGTAGGCTTGCATATCTTGTGGTCTCTGCGATATTTTAACAGAAGTTAGTTGCTCTGAGCAGATAGCACAAAGAGACACTAGGAAATAAATCAATGATACAATTACAAACAGTAGATTATAGTAATTCCAGGAAGATCCCAAGCACGTTGTTTGATATTCTTGTCCTTTGTTTCAAAGGATATCTCTCTGAGAAATACCACTAGATATCTTGAGAAGAATCAAATATACAAACAAAATACATACAAGCAATCAAGATTCTCTAAGGTACCTTGGCAAACATTGTCTGTGATATGACTTTGGGCAACGTCTACACGTGGCAAACTGCAATTCCGTTTTGGTTCTGTCCTCCAATTTTTCACATTTAAAGCACCAATGTATGGGACACGTAAATGGCATCCCGGCCATTATCTTCTTTGCCAATTCGCAAGATCCATCAGGATCAGGCTCCAGTAATTTCGCAGCACATTTGGGGTGGTAGAAGTGCCCACATGTTGGATTATTACACTTGAACACCTAAGAGATTGCACATGATGGATTTAAGAACGACTGCAATAGACATTACAAAGATACTAAAATTACACAATCATTTAAATAAGAGTAAAATGCACCAACCATACAACAACTTGTAATAGTGTATCATTTTGGTCCATTAACTTGTAAAACGTGTAAAACTATGCAATAACTTGATTGTTGTGTGCATGTACGGTCCCAGATACGATAGGTAATGTATTTCTGCCACGATGGCCGTATGACGTAGCATCATGACATGATCTAGTTTATCACCTTTTTTATTTTATCTGGTAACACACTTATGTTTGTCCGCAATTTTTTAACTGAGGCCTATCTCAGTCTCCGTGCCTATCCGTCTGGCTACCAAACAGACACTCCCACCGTACTAATCTTATCTAGTTTCCCCGCTGCCGGTCCGCCCAGCAGATGGCCACCTATCATGGTGTGCGCCGCCGCGAGATCGATGAGCACCAACAAGCACACAAACGGAACCACGACGTCACCCTCTCCCGAGTCCCATTTGCGCTGCCTAGCCTCCATCCAATCCAGCATGTGCCAACAACCCGACCGCCCAGAGTCGTTGTCCTTGGGCAGATCGAGTTCTGTACCTCCATGGCATTCCTTGCCGACGACGAACAACTTCCTGGCGTTCCTGCCCCTCGTGGATGGGCCTGATGTTGCTGCCCGCCCAGCTTGCATATACTGGCGAAGCCTTCTCCACCACTCTGCTAGCCGCTCCGCATATATGCTGTTGGTAATAATTTGCTCTTCGTGCTGTGATTCCTCCACCAAATTTATCATTTAACTAGTACTCCAAAAAAATTTCAAATCAAAGAAGTCTTGGAAGAAGAAATTCTCATTGTATTCATTTCTTCACATGTTTAATTTGTTGTCTCTCATGGACGAGTTAAATACCTTCACCATTCATAAACCATCCAGTAGACGTAGGTGTGTTATTTACGTAAAATAGGACAACCCATTGGCTAGATCACGGACAAAAACCATACGCAATCTCACTAAACCGTCCGACAAAAACTGATCCGACTAAACTGTCCGATAAAAACTTTCGGCAATCCAAGTCATACTACCGACGTGGCAAAAATACAATACCTAGCGTATTTGGGACCGTATCTGCACACAACAATCAAGTTGTTGCATAGGTTTACACATTTTACAAGTTAATGGACCAAAATGATACACTATTACAAGTTGTTGTATGGTGGGTGCAATTTACTCTTTAAATAATTAGCATACAACAAATGTCTACTATTGATTTTTCATCCCTGCAAGCTGCACCAATTAGTCACTCTCCATAGCATTGTGTTCAAATAAAACATCTATACTCTATACCATGCTAGGCTCAGCAGTACGTCTCAGTCAGTCAGTCCCAATAATGTAGGAGAACCAAAATAGAAAATGAAATGTAATAAATAGGGAATAAGAAACCGTTCTTTGCAGGATGGGAATCAAGCATTGTCGTCAAATGAAAAGTAAACACTAGCACATTTGAAACATGTGTCCGATACACAGGCCCATACCTTAGCATGTGGCTGTGCTGATGGTTCAAGTTCTCCACATTTGAAACATTGGTGTTGCTTAAATTCACAGTTCTTGCATTGATAAGAATCAATTTCCTTTAAATATGTAAAAAGAATATGTCAACAATTCAAACCAGGAAATTTGATGAACCTTCAGAACCAGTGTTTCAAAAAATACCTTTAACTCTGCAGAACTATAGCCAAGAGTTTTACATCTAGATTCTCTGCCATCTTTCTTTCTGGGATGGAAGGACCTCTTGCACTGGCCTACACAGCTGTATAAGAAAATTGCAATAAGTAAGGCATATAACTAAATTGATTTTCAGTTAATCAACAGATACTTATGCTTATAGTAGATTTTATAACACACACACAGGCGTCGTGATGTAGAAAAAAGGTACAAAGCACATGGCAACCCACAATGGATTAAAAGGCATAAAAACATTAGTTTTTAGTTGCTTAATAAAGAACAGAAGCTCACATACCTAATTATATTTCCTCCATCATCACATAAAGCACATAATGTATCAACACCATTATCGGAATCACCAATGTCATCATAATCAGAATCACTGTTTTCTTCATCATCATCATAATCACTATCAGTGAATTGCAAATTGGTGCCTGATGTCTTGGTCTAATCAAATCAAAAGTAAAACAAGCCAACAATGAAATGTTTTTTCCTATAATACACATGAGAGTTACATACAACACATCTCTCCTAAATGACAAAGAGCACATATCTAAATCGTGGAACATAGCAAGCTGTGTGTGTATGTGTGTGCGTGTGTATGTGTGTGCTTGCGCGCGTGTGTCATAGGTTATATATATTTCTGTTCTTTAACGTAATAAAATGCAGTCCTCTCCTACTTGTTCAAGAAACAAAATATTAGACACCACAACAAATTAGCATGTCAATTACCATACCTCTCTGGTAGTCATGGCAATATCCCAAATGAACCTGTGCAGAATCTGCATAAAAAGAAAACATATTTAAAACAAATGGTTGAAGCATTGTCTCAATTTTGTGTTTGAATAAAGCCCATTCCATTCATGATTACACAGTAAATTCCTAGATAGACTTCCACAGAAAAGATCAGATCATATCCGATCATTAAAAATTCAAAAAGTAGATGTGGTACAATGTACTTTATTGTGTTATTTGAGTTTGAAATACAAATCCATGCCATTAAGATTTTTCTGTCAACAAGTCTTTGCAGTTTAATGTACATTGAAATGTGTCGGCAAATCATTGAAGGTATAAGTAACCTTTAAGCTACTTTGCATTGCTAAATTGAGTATCCCTTAGTCACGAAAAGCAAAGTGTCATTGAATAGCTTTAAGTAACATATATTTATGCTACTCTACATTACTAAATCGAGTCAACTATTAGGAGAAAGTAGGAAATTGTTCCCTACTGAATAATTAAAAATGAGTAAAGTGATATATGGTCTGACACCCAGTACATCACTGATGGGCCACAAACAAAGCCAACAATTCCAAATAGTGAAATACTGAAGAACCAAAACACCATATACTTACAAAATACTAAAGAACCAAAGTGCCATATAATTAAACAACAAAGATTATAGTAACTTATACCTTTAATTTCATTAATTCTGGATCCCTCTCTAGAAATAGCTTGATGAGGGGATGGTGCTTCCTCAAGTCATCCACGGAAGGTTTAGTGTCAAGCTCACTGCAAAAAGAAAAGCAAAAAATAAACATAAGGCTAATATTGAGATGACATGGTACCAAAGGACAAAGGACTGTATGTGGATTACATAAACATTTCATTGAGGTGATCCCAAAGTTGACCCCGAAGCCTTCTCTTATCTCCATGTGGCTTCCGAACAAAGTGGATCATTTGAATTGTGATCAATATTGATCGAGCAACCTCATCTTTGTAATGTTTCCGTGGATTCAACAGTTTTATCCAATTACCCTCACTCGATAGAACTGAGATGTTTGGCTGCTCACAATCAAGTGCTACCCTCCAAGCTACCACTTTCTTGTACACTTGATAGAAGCTGTTATCCATGACACCACGCAAGTATACTTTATTCGCAGAATCAGAATCTTCCACTTTATCATCCTCATTAAACATAAGTGGCAAAATACTAAAACAAACATGCTTGTCCTTGGTAACCTCAAAATAATATTCATCCACCGCATCGAATTGTGGTGCCACACCATCATCATCATCAAACAGCATGGTTCCTCAATTTCTGCAGGAACAAAAGAAACCTTACTTTTTCAATCACCGAAAGCTAACAATCGAATACTACAATATAGAATCCTTGTAATGTAAACTAATGGAAGAATGAAAAATATTAAACATGAAACAGAACACAGTAAATAAGAAAAGTCTTAGATAAATTAAAATATTGCTTACAATAATAGCTACCAATGTAATAATTTGCCGCTAAGTGTATGTACCGCTCACCCTCACCTATTTACTTTGTATGTACCGCTCCCACGGCAAATTAAATGGACTTTGTTCAATCCTTCTTCCTATTGATACTGTCTTAAATTAACCCCTATGGGAGATATGCACCAAGATTAACCTACTTTGTCGATCTTTAGTACGTAGTGCTGACCGACTGTGTGTGTGGAACGAGTTTGAGGGAGAGTGAGAGAGACTTGCTCCCCTTTTATATGTTCAAGGAGGCAGGAAAAAGAGGAAGGGGTCCCACATATCAGTCTATGAAGGTAAGGCCCTCATTTGTCTTCATGTGGGTGTCAGTTTCCTATTGTTTGGACCTTGTGCACTATTCTGCATGTCCCAATTGCGGGCAAGAAGGCACGGTTGATAGGTGTGCCTTGTCAAGATGCACTGGCAGAATAGTTGATATCTGCACCGGGTGGGAAAGCCCTTTAGCACCGGGTTTCCCACCCGGTGCAACTAAACCGAGGCTAAAGGGGTACCCCTTTAGCACCGGGTTGAATAACCGGTGCTAAAGGGTCCCTTTAGCACCGGTTCCAGACACAACCCGGTGCTAAATGGCCTGCCCGCAGCGCCTTTAGCAGGGCCTTTAGCACCGGTTGCAGTCTGCAACCGGTGCTACAGGCCCCGGATTTCTTTTTTTTTTGCTTTTTTCAGTAGCCATGCATGCACGTCTATATACGTGTATATACGTATATATTCTAATACGTGTATTCTAATGCGTATTCGGCCGACTCTATATTCATATTAGCTGACATTTCATCAGAATAGAAGACATATATATCACAAAAGTAGATATTCATGCATGTCAACTCGAGTTATATATATTTAAACTGTATTTTCTACTTAATTAAGATTGACGACTTGTTGAACTGTCCGGCACGTCCTCCAGTGGCGTGTGGAATTCTCCTCGGGGATTGACGACCTCGTCCCAGATCCATCCGACGAGCTGTTCTGCAATTGCGTCAATTCTTTCTAGCTCTAGAGACTCTTCCTTCAGGATCAACATCTATAATTTACAAATAATTGAAAGATATTTAATCCGCCGAGTTGGAGACAATAATTGTGCACTTAATAATAATGGAAACGTGTTTATTATTACGTACCATAATATCGTGTTGTGTAAGCTTTTTATGTCCCCAATTCCACATGTAATCGCAAACATAGTATGCACATAAATTATTTCCCTTCCCGTGTTTGGCACACTGTTGACCAAAAGAAATTAAGTAAAATTCATATAATATATTAGCCGAGGCCTACATGTACAAATTACTTGCTTACCGGAAAGCCAATGTTCCATTTTAGTGTTTCATGTTGAATACCCGGGTGTTCTTGACGAAATTGATTTCAGGCCCTGCGAACAAAAAAATTGAGTTAAGTCATTGCGAGTGTAAGGGGTGAATTAAGTAGGGGAAAATATACATCACCTTGTCATCATGTCCATGATGTTCTGTAGTTTTTCTATTGGAGTGTGCAATGAATCAAAGACGTTCACGACACCCCGGTCAGGACACAATATTATTAGGAACCAGTGGAATCTGTATACATGTATACATTATAATCAGAAATTGGAAGGCCCTTTAGCACCGGATTTTAGATCAACCCGGTGCTAAAGGCCCCCAATTTTCGTTTGGCGCCAGTTTCCAAACCGGCCTTTAACACCGGTGGCTACTATTTGGGAATCTTATAAATATAGTTTTTAATATATAGTTATTAATACTTGTTTTAATTCAGTTATTAATACCTATTAAAAATATATATTAAATAAGAAAATCTTATAAATTAATAGAAAATCTTATAAATTACTAGAAAATCAATATAAAATGCTAGAAAATCTTATAAATTACTAGAAAATCTTATAAATTACTAGAAAATCTTATAAATTACTAGAAAATCTTATAAATTACTAGAAAATCTTATAAATTACTAGAAAATCAATATAAAATGCTAGAAAATCTTATAAATTAATAGAAAATCTTATAAATTAATAGAAAATCTTATAAATTACTAGAAAATCTTATAAATTACTAGAAAATCTTATAAATTACTAGAAAATCAATATAAAATGCTAGAAAATCTTATAAATTAATAGAAAATCTTATAAATTAATAGAAAATCTTATAAATTACTAGAAAATCTTATAAATTACTAGAAAATCTTATAAATTACTAGAAAATCTATATAAAATGCTAGAATTAATAAAAACAATCTTATAAATCAATAGAAAATCTTAGAACATAGGTGGAACATAAATGCAAATATAGTCATTACAAATTGGGTGGAACATAGTGCAATTAAATTACATGGCATCATCGTTTACTCGGACACTAATAAACTTCCTCTTTACAAATGTTCCTTGATTGTGATCACGCCGTAGATACGGTGTCTCCTCCGCCGCTAACAGGATGCTTGGGTCATCAGCCACTGAGAATGGAGGCCGGCCATCGAGCATATCATAATCTTCATCCGTCTTGTCCTCAACTCCTACGATTTTTCTCTTTCCAGGAAGAACTATATGACGCTTTGGCTCGTCTTGTGATGGGTCCAATTGCTTACCCCCACCTTTCTTATCCGCCCCTTTCTTCGGTCTGCTAGCCATGTCCTTCACATAAAAAACTTGTGTGACAGCTTTGCCCAGGACGAACGGTTCGTCTAGAAAGCCAATCTTGTTTAGGTCCACTAACGTCATTCCATAGTCCGCTTCAACTTTAACACCTCCTCCAGTCAGCTTCACCCATTGGCACTTGAACAGTGGGATCTTCAAAGGTCCGTACTCTAGTTCCCATATCTCCTCTATGATTCCATAGTATGAGTTTGTATTGCCATTGGTGTCTGTCGCGTCGATCCGGACACCAGCGTTTTGGTTGGTGCTTTTCTTGTCCTGGGCTCTTGTGTAAAATATATACCCATTGATGTCGTATCCTTGGAATGTCAAGATGGTGCTCGATGGACCTCTAGCTACAAAAGCTAGCTGCGCATCAATGCCCTCGACACCCATAAGACGTCTTCGCAACCAATCAGCGAAAGTACTATTGTGCAGACGCTGAATGAAGGCCGCGGACTTTGTTGAGTTTTCGTCCCTAAGAATCTGCATGTGCTCCTCGATGTACGGAGCAACTAAGGTTGATTGTTGCAAAACTGTGAGGTGCGCTTTACGAAATGTCTCAACGTCCTTGATCACCATCGATCTTCTCCCTAGTGTGCCCTTTCCACCAAGTCTCCCCTCGTGATGGGATTCGGGCACACCAAGCGGCATAAGATCGTCGACAAAGTCAACACAGAATTCAATGACCTCCTCCGTTTCGTATCCCTTAGCAATGCATCCTTCTGGACGAGAACGATTACGGACATACTTCTTTAGGACAGCGAAGAACCTCTCAAATGGGAACATGTTGTGTAGAAATACTGGGCCCAATATACGAATCTCTTTGACGAGGTGAACCAATAGATGTGTCATGATATTGAAGAAGGATGGTGGAAATATCATCTCAAAGCTGACAAGACATTGCACCACGTCGTTCTGTAGCTGATCTAAATGGTCTGGATTGATCACCTTCTGAGAAATTGCATTGAGGAATGCACATAGCTTCACAATGGCTTTCCGCACGTTAACTGGTAGCACATCCCTGAGTATGACGAGAAGCAGCTGTGTCATCAACACATGGCAGTCGTGAGACTTCAGGTTTGTGAACTTCTTCTCTTTCATATTTATTATTCCCTTAATATTGGAGGAGTAGCCAGACGGAATCTTGATACTGTTCAAGCATTCAAACATGCTTGCCTTCTCTTCTTTGCTGAGAGTGAAGCTGGCAGGACGCAAGTACTGGCGTCCTTTGTCTCTCTTTTCTGGATGTAGATCAGTCCGTTGCTTCAATCGTTTCAGATCCTGACGTGCTTCCAGTGTATCTTTTGGCTTCCCATAAGTACCCAGGAAGCTTATCAAGTTCACGCAAAGATTCTTCGTCAGATGCATCACATCAATCGCGTTACGGACCTCTAAACGTTGCCAATAAGGTAGCTCCCAAAAGATAGACTTCTTCTTCCACATCGCGGCATGACCATCCTCGCCCGTCGGAGCAGCCTGGCTTCCGTCTCCCTTGCCAAACACCACGTGTAGGTCCTTCACCATATCAAATAGCTCTTCTCCACTCCGGTGTCTCGGCTTTGTACGGCGGTCAGCATTCCCGCCAAAATGCGCACATTTCTTTCGTAGCTCATGCTTCGCCGGAAGGAATCGACGGTGACCCATGTACACAACTTTACGACAATGTTTCAAATATATGCTTTCGGTTTCCTCTAAACAGTGAGTGCATGCTTTATATCCTTTGTTTGATTGTCCTGATAGGTTACTTAGTGCAGGCCAGTCGTTGATGCTTATGAAAAGCAGTGCTCGAAGGTCAAACTGCTCCTGCTTGTCCTCATCCCACATGCTAACACCTTCATTCATCCATAGCTGCAAAAGTTCGTCAACCAATGGTCTTAGGTACACATCAATGTCGTTGCCAGGTTGCTTTGGGCCTTCGATGAGCACTGGCATCATAATGAACTTCCGCTTCATGTAGAGCCAGGGGGGTAGGTTGTAGATACAAACAGTCACGGGCCAAGTGCTATGACTACTGCTCATTTCACCAAAAGGGTTCATGCCATCGGTACTTAAACCAAGCCTAACATTCCTCGCATCAGCATCAAACTCTGGGAATGCTCTGTCGATGTTCCTCTACTGGGATCCATCGGTGGGGTGTCTCAACATGCCATCCTGCTTACGTTCTTCTTTGTGCCAGCGCATCAGTTTGGCATGGTCTTTGTTCTTGAACAAACGCTTCAGACGGGGTATCAGAGGGAAATACCACATCACCTTCGCATGGATTTTTTTCTTAGAACACTCTTCCCCAACATCACCAGGGTCGTCCCGCCTGATCTTGTATCGTGCGCAGGTGCAAACCGGACAACGATCCTAGTGTTCGTACTGTCCGCGATAGAGGATACAGTCATTAGGACACGCATGTATCTTCTGCACCTCCAAACCGAGAGGGCAAACAACACGTTTTGCTTGATACGTCGTCGATGGCAATTTGTTACCCTCTGGAAGAATCTTCTTTACGAGTTTCAGTAGCTCCTCGAAACCCTTATCAGTAACACCATTTGCTGCCTTCCACTGCAGAAGTTCAAGTGTGCTACCCAACTTCTTTAGCCCCTCTTTGCAATCTGGGTACAGGTCAGTCTTGTGGTCCTGCAACATGCGCTGTATCTTTTTCAGTTCCTTATCATTGCCGCAGTCTTTCTCGGCATCACGCAACATTTGCCCGAGTCCATCAGTAGGTTCATTTTCCTGAGCAACATCTTCCTGAGCATCGCCTTCCCGAGCAACATCTTCCTCATCGGCATCACCCATTGCAGCATATGCAAAGGAACCGTAGTATTGAGCCAATAACGGAATGTCATCATCGGCCTCGTCTTCTTCATCTTCATCCATTAGAATTCCTCTTTCACCGTGCTTCGTCCAAACAGAATAATTCCTCATGAAACCTCTTTGTTTGTACGATTGTATATTTTTACAATGGGTGCATGGGCAGAACATGAAACCGGACGGCGTCCTGTTAGCCTCGGCGGCATCGAGAAACGTCCTAAGGCCATCACGGAACGCCTGAGCGTGGGGGTCCCCGTACATCCATTGTCTATTCATCTGCATTATTAACCAATAACAAATATACAATACAATTTAAAGATAAAAAAATTTAATATATAAATAAATACAAATTATAATATATATTCCATTATATAAATAAATTTCTAAAACTACATTACTATATTCATTAAATAAATAAATATACCTTCCGTTAAATAAATAAATAACTATTCTACCTTTTATTAAATAACTAATAATATATATTTCATTAAATTAATAAATAACTATTCCAACTTTTAATAAATAAACCTCTCTAATAAATAAAATACATAAGCCTTATAACTATTCACAAGTCATACAAAATAAAATACTAACTAGCTTGCCTTCTCTCTCCATTTAAAACACAACATGAACACTCTCTCCACCATGAACTCAAGCTCTCTCCTCTGTCTCCTCCAAGAACACAAGCTCTCTCTAGCTAGCTTTACTTTGATTCACAAATCCCTCTATTTCTAAATCATAGAAGGATTACAAGCTAAATAAAACATTAGAGAATGAAAGAGTGTACCTTGTAGTGCTCCTTAGATGAGTAGAATCTTCACAAATTTTGAAAAAAAATTGGGCAGCACCTCCCCTCCCACGGCCGAGCAGCATGAACACAGCGCCTAAGTGTTCAGCTGGCTCGGCCGGGGGAGGAAGAAGGTGCTATATACAAAAGACATTAACACCGGGTCGTGGCAAGACCCGGTGCTAATGTGCACCAATTAGCACCGGTTGCAGCCAGCAACCGGTGCTAAATGGCCTCGGGCACATTAGCACTGGTTGCTGGCTGCAACCGGTGCTAAAGGGGGAGCATTAGCACCGGGTCTCGCCACGACCCGGTGCTAATGCGTCCGCCCTGACACCCCGCAGCGCCGCCCCCGCTCCTAGCCGTTGGACCCGGTGCTGAAGCCCCATCAGCACCGGGTCCAAAAATGGCCGAGGCGGAGGAGGCGAGTGGATGTGAAGCATTCTGGTAGTGATGTGTGTGTGTGTGTGGGTGGGGGGGGGGGATCAGGCCGCACATTGATAGGTCCACCTTGTCACATCCCTTTGCACCGTGCGGATAGTTGACGACGTGATGTATAGAGAGTTGATGGTGCAAGGGGTGCATGTCCCATTGCACATACAATGGTAATTGTTTCATGCTGGCAGGGGTACATTCAAGTGTTCTATAGGGTCATGCAGCCTCATCCTCCCCGACAGTTGTCCCACCGTTTGACCTCCTCATAGAAGAAGGTCAGTCAAAAAAGTAGGCCCTCCTTGCAGGCCTTATATGTACGGTTGGTTTATTCTGGTCGGTCAATGCGTCCGACCTTGCTGCTTGCCTTCGTTTGGCTGAACAGTCACACCCGAGATACGCAATGATGTCCCATATGGTGTATTGTTCTTGTCTTGTTCCCACACCCCGGTTATAGGACCCTGACAGTAGCCCTCGAGCTTTCAAGTGATCCCCAGGATCATGTAGAGGCTCAGTCTTCATTAGGCCCAGATGCTACCTAATTCAGCAGATTTGCACGAGTAAACCTAGTGGGTTAGCTCCTTGAGCCGTTGGGTGGGACAGAAAGCCTGTCAGAGAGTTAATCTTCCATGGCTGAGTTCTTCTAGTTAGTGTGGCCAAACCAAGTGGGAGTAGGCCCCTGTTCGATTTGGAGGACCAGTCAGAGGCCCTTATCATATCTTTGTGTCATATTCCTCATGTAGGTTTCATTGCAAAGAAGGGACGAACTAAACAACATTTTACTTCATAGTCAAACGCCGCACTCATTAAACAGCTACCGGGTTAATCCGAGTTGAACCCGAGCATCTAGTTCATGGGGACCTGGCTAGGGTCATGCTAGTGGCATTCCATTGGATCCTAATCAGCTGCCCGTATAGTACCCAAGTAGTTCGATGGACCCGAGGGTTGGTTGCCTTATCTCAATAGGAAAACCATGAGAAGCATAGGGTTGAGACTCAGATATGAGTTGTGGCATTTGGGTCACTTGTGCACCCAATAGTCGACTACTAGCGAGCCTGCCTTAGCTCATCCCTCGCTTTGGGTTTGTCTTGGGCAACCTTGTGCCCAATGGTGGGATGACCTTCAAACCTTTGACTTCGTCAAGTCCATGGGACCCATGGATCTCAAAGGATCAGTTGGAGAGGTGTGTTGACCTTTTGATGTATCCCTCATGTATGTATCTTAACATGGAGGGTGTGACCCAATGTGATTTTCCTCAATGGCCAACTGGCACATTTGTTGAGCTTTTACCGCGTTGACTCGAGTGGAGCTCAAGCGTCTTGTTCACAGGGACCTAGCTAGGGCCATGTTGATAGAGTTCCATTGGATATTGACCAACCACTTGTACAGTTCCCATGTCGTTTGACCAACTCAGGGTCCTACTACCTTCCCATGATGGGATGGCCATGAGAAGGGCGAAGTCAGGACTCGGATATGAGTTGCGGTGTCCGAGTTAGATCTTTCCTCACTTGGGATTTGCCTTGGGATGCCTTGAGCCTAGTGTTGGGCCAACCTTCAAACCCTTGACTTTGTTTGGGGGGGAGGAAATGTTTCTTCCCCTCTACTTTCTCGCTCTCCTTCTTTTAGGCCAACCCAATGCAGTTAAAGGATAGGAGAGCTAGAAATATGGACATTTTTCTTACTAAGGTCAGTCTTAGTGCACAGTTTCATTGCACAGTTACCAGGACTAGAAACTAGGCAACCATGCCAGATGGGTTTCATGGGGATGAAACTCCTCTCACATGCCATGAAACTCTATCTTCACTACCCTCTGCCAAATCAGCAAATCTAATGCCATGAGACTCTTTATGACACCCCCACTAAGACTAGCGTAATATCCATCGATGGTCGCGCTCCCTGGAGCACAATCAAGTTAGCGTGTTTCACTAGGCCATTCGTCCTTGGATGCGTCATGGCTGTCCAGTCGACTTGGATGTGGTGGTTGTTGCAAAACTGGAGAAACTTCATCCCTATTAACTTTGCGCCATTGTTGGTGATGTTGTAGTTGGGGTCCCCGAAACATAAATCATCATCGAGGAAGAACTCGATCGCCCGTATGGATTTGACAGCGGCAATTGTGTTCACCTTAATGTGCTTGGTGAACTTGTGCATCAAGATGTGGGCTCACATGTTGCTTGCCTGGGCGGTCGGTCATCACAACAAACTCTTTGTCGTGGCGCTTCTTGTTCTTCATCTTCTTATTGTATTGGTGCGAGAGGCCCTTGTCATCGTCAGATTGTTTGGCCTTGACATTGCCCTTGTCAAAAATTGCCCCTACAGCCTCCTCGCCTAATGTGTGGTTGGCGACAATGTCGAGGAGTTCCTTGGTGGTGTGAGGCTTTGCACAACCAACTTGTGCATCGGGAACTCACACGTGGTCTCAACAATGAAGTACCTGACAATGTCGGCGCCGATGATATCGCGGAGATCACTGCATTGCCTAGGGAAACATTGTGTTTAGTCAATAAGGACTCTCCGACCTTCTGCTTGTAGCCCTTTAGGTCCAGGAAGTTTCTAGAGTTTGTGTACATGCCCTGGAATTTGCTGATTAAAACCACTCTTATGTTGGCCCAGTTGAAAATGCAATCAGTCAGGAGGTATTCAAGCTAGGCTTGTGCCAAATCAACCAAGTAGATCGATAGGTATTGGATGGTGATGTAGTCATCATCAGCACCCCATGCTTACCAGATGAGTCGGTAATCAGCACACGAGAATGTAGTGGGAACAATGCATTGCAAATCTGTCTACCAAACACCCTCAACTGGGGGCTGCCAAGGGTTGGGTTGCATCTGCTTTCCCCATTGTCGACACGGTGGTCGCTAACTCTGCCACTTCCTCCAGCAGCTGTTGTTGTCCTGCGTGCTCTCGGTATCGGGCATTGAGGGTGTGGCCCAGCTAGGCGCTCATGTGCTGGTACCTATGAGACTATGACTGCTGAACAACACCAGGGGCGTTGGTCTCCTGGTTGTGCTGAGGAGCTTCATCGACGGAGCCTATGAGACAATGATCTCTCCACATGATGCATCATAGTGCATTCCATCAAACCTCTGAGGTTGTAGTGGATCTACCACTCAAGTGGGTTGATAGGCTTGGATGGTGGCAATGTTCTGGCTCACCTAGGAAAACTGGGGGACATCTGGTTCCGGTACATGATCTTGGTTTGTACTGTGCGTGCACATTGGTAGGTGCAGCCAGTCAGCCACCACCAGCGCAATGACCCCACGTTGGCATTGTAGCACAACCTAATGCTCCTGAACATAGGTCTGTTTGGCCTCCAATTCGAGGCGCTGGGTTTGATGTGCTTGGAGCACTCAATCAGGTATGCTTCCTGCTGCACAGGAGTGTGCTCGACAGGTGGTTTGCGAGCACTACTGGCCCCACTATCTGTCATGCTCTCAAGCAACATATCCTTCATGTTGCAGTTGTGCGACGGGTGACCACTGCCAGAGCAGTCGTTTTCAAGGCTTGAGTTGTTGCTGGAGAGGTACTATAGAAGATCACCAAGGGAGGCAGGTGCATAGTTCTCCACCATCGCAGATAGAAAACAGGAGAAGGAGAGCACATCCAGTTCACCAGCTCCCACTCAAAAGTACATGCTACATTCCTAACATAGAAAGGTAGCTTTACAGAGAGTCCCATAACTCACGTTCCAGAGTAAATGGCACCTCGCCGAAGAGCTGGACGAACATGTTGATGAGTTTGCTGAGGGTGCACCAAGATTCCTTGTGTGTGGCCCAAGGTATGCCTCCACGGACCGTCCGTGCTCATTGATATTGAGTTGCTGCAAGGAGGGCCTTCAAGCAGGAAATGATGCACTTGGCTTAGATTAGCGGTAACAGACGCGCAGACAATAGCAAGAAACCAGGCGTGGGGCTTGTGGTGCGACGCAGACAATAGTTTGGCTCAAGCCTGTTCTGCATGCCAGGCAAGGCGTGTGGATCCGATAGGCTTTGGCCTTGTGTTTACACATGAGACAACCAAAGAGTTGAAACTGGTCAAAATAACCATGTCCACGTAGGCAATTCTGGGTGCAAATTTCCTTTACGGATTAATAGGAGGAGTTATCATGAAATTAAGAGAATTACTCTCTATCAGTCGACTAAGATTGTGCTTTTGTGTCGGTCGACGTTGTGGTCCGGATGAACGATCGACAACTGAGGGTGAGTCATGTGTTAATCGATCAATCGGGTCCGCAGGAAACTATTTGTGCGCCCGTTTGTTGTTACCGGGTCGCTGTTGCGATGCCCGTCACCTACGCCACGCCGATACTTCGGTCGGCTGCCGTATCACGTATCGCGGACGTTTCCGATTCGCGATACGACACCGATACTCCATCGATTCTTATTCAGTACTACTATTCTTATTCTTCCTCCCTACTTTCTTAGATCGATTTTTTTCCTTTAATTAGATGGCAGCAACCGATACCATCAATGTATGTGCAAGTGCTAAATACTTCCAACACCAATCCAACTATTTAAGACTTATTTTATAGATTATAAATTATTCTATTTGAGACTTATTTTATATATTAAATTTAAATTCTAAACGTATCGACATATCAGATTAATTTGAAAATGACGTATCGTATCAGCGTATCCGTATCCGATATCGATACACGTATCTGAATCGGCGTGGCCTAGGGGAACGGAGGTGGGGTGGATTGGTCGGAGCAGAGGATTCTGCACCGCGGGCCTGCCACAGCAAAAGGACACGGGAGCCGCATGATTAGCTCACGGGGCGGAGGCGCTCACCGGGTGGAGAGCCATGGGCCTGCGCCGAGCGGGAAGCTGCACGCCGGGCGGCGGCGCTAGCGTGCCGGGGAAGCGCTGGGGCTGAAAATGAGATGGGGAAGCGGGGGCCACATGGTGACGGGCTAGGCCACGCCGATTCAGATACGTGTATCGATATCGGATACGGATACGCTGATACGATACGTCATTTTCAAATTAATCTGATACGTCGATACGTTTAGAATTTAAATTTAATATATAAAATAAGTCTCAAATAGAATAATTTATAATCTATAAAATAAGTCTTAAATAGTTGGATTGGTGTTGGAAGTATTTAGCACTTGCACATACATTGATGGTATCGGTTGCTGCCATCTAATTAAAGGAAAAAAATCGATCTAAGAAAGTAGGGAGGAAGAATAAGAATAGTAGTACTGAATAAGAATCGATGGAGTATCGGTGTCGTATCGCGAATCGGAAACGTCCGCGATACGTGATACGGCAGCCGACCGAAGTATCGGCGTGGCGTAGCCGTTCCCCATCCAGGTAGGCTTCTAACTCCTTTGATCTGTCCTCAAATCGGCCTCTTGACAGCAATAATGGATCTGTGCAACGGCTTGGAGGTGACGCATAGGTCTTTTAGGGTCAGAGTAGGTCCTAGGTTTTCTAGGTTACCTGTCTATGACAGCAATGGTGTTTGTGATTTACCACATCCATTTATATGTGTGTTTGTGGTCAATTCAAGTAGGGATGTCGAATGACTGGACTCTTACTACATATATGGTAGAGTGTGTCTGAATGCAGAACTGCTTTGTGTTTCTTTGTGTGTATGTGACTTTTACATTTTTTATGCATTTTCATAGTTTATGCGGTGGATAGTTTTTCCTAGGTGCTCAGATAACTGTTGTAGACTTGTAGTTATACTGTTGGGTGTGTCTATCTCGTGTAGTACCCCATATAGCTCAGATAACTGTGTCTGTACCATTATTTAGAAGAAAACACAAAATATTTGATTCTTTCATAGGAGATTGTTGAGTGATTCATATTACATTTTTTTGTTCTGTTACTCATGAACATATATGTCTGGAAAATGACTTTATCAATGACCTTCTTGGTAGAGTTCTGCTGGTAATGAACACATTTGTTGTTTAAGGTTTCTTTCCATCGCCTCAGTTGAAATATTTTGCATGATCCTTGTCTTGTTCTTTAATTCCAATTTTTTATATATGATCATGCACTCATATTTTGGGGGCAGAAAATATGTGCACTAAATTAGTACCTCTGCATTTTTTCCAGACTTGATTCGTGTTGGGTGAAAGTAGGCGGCGCTGAAAGCTATACATGATCCTATTACATCGGAAAGGTACATGTCACGGCAGAAGCCACTTGAAAAGGATCATGATAGAGTATGTAGAGCTGTGTATTGACCTTTTTCTTTACCATTACAGATAGTTGACTGCACTGGTTACAATTTTAAAATTACAATGCTCTGAACTTTTAAAGCACTTACTATTTCTGGTTAGAACCTGATTTTATGTTTATGAATATTTTGTTTGTATTCAGCGCACTTGAGCTCAAAGTGGCAATGCCGACAAAATGTATGTATGATAAGTGTTGTATCCATTTTCTGATGCATCAATGCAAAAAGTATAAGCCGCCTGCATTTTTTTTTCATGTATGCCCTAAAGGCAATGTTCTCTTTCTTTAATAGATCTCTTGTTTCTCTTGTTCTAATGCTATTTTTTTAAAGTGCACTCCAATTGCCTAGCAAATTGCAGGAGCCGCTAAAAAGTGTAATAAGAACATTCAATCAGTTGAGTCAATGATTTTGTTAAATACCAGCTGACTACTGATTTTTTGTTACCTTTTCTTACTTCTTTTTTAGTCCTCAATCAAAAACAATGCCGGATTGACCTTCTCTCTTATACAGGTCAGTTTTTCTATATGTACAATTTTCTTGACTAGGCAATAAAGTGTATGTATTTAGCTTCTTCTTCTCTTTTAAAACACCACATTAGCAGCTTGCCTGTTTTTCACAGTTCGCCTTTTATAGCTGCTCTAACTAGTGTAGGCATAATGATAGCAGTTCAGTTCAACTCAGTACAGCAATAGCAGCAGTATCTTGTCTATCTGCGGAGCTGCATCTCACTTTCAGTTTTCACAACAACAGCATCCTGACTTTTATTTTACTCCTTTGCTTTTGATTTATTCATGTCTGCACAGCAATCAGCAGGTTCAGTCAAGTAGCTAGGTGGAGCAGCCTTTTTTAATTATTTCTATATCTCTTATCAAGTCCAGATGTTTGCAAAGCCTTGCTTGCTTGTAGGACGTAGTAGTTTTATTCACTCATGCTTAATGTGTCCTGTACTTATAGCCATCTTATAGCCATTCTGCAGGTTTCTATTGTTATTATAATATTATCTTAATCATATTCTTTCTTTGAGTTAGCTTCTTGTCTCTAGCTCTTGTTGTTTGCTTGGGTCAGCACATTTTTTCCCTCCATCCTCAATGTGAGACAGCAAGGATGATGTCTGCCTATTTTTGTAATATTTTTAACTGATGCTCAAATTTGCATGAAAGTAATTAAACCAACACATGATAATCTTTGCTTTTCGCCTATATTTTTGTTGGTAATGAAAAAACATTATTAGTTATAGAAACATGCTGAACATTCAGTGAGCAAACCTTCTTGTACATATTACTCTTTTGTTGTCCCATTTCTCACCCCTTTTTCCGTAATAATTATTATACACAAAGACGAAGACACTCCTTTCCCAATAATCTAGTACGCTGATGACACCATTCTGGTCATGCAAGCTAATGAAGGTCAGCTCCTACTGCTTAAAGATATTTTGAACAAGATCACTCTCTCTAGTGGGCTGAAGGTTAATTTTCACAAATCCTGTTTAATGCCTATTAACATTGAGCATGACCAGGCCAGCTCTTTGGCCTCTGCTATTGGATGCTCAGTTGGCTCTTTCCCATTCACCTATCTTGGTCTACCTATGGGTCTCACCAAGCCTCAGGTTAAAGACGTCTTTCTGCTTCATCTCAGTTCCTCTCTTATGCCGGTCGGCTCCAATTGGGATTTCAGTTATATCCTCACTGCCCACATACTACATGTGCTCGTTAAAATTGCCAGCAACAGTTATTGAAATCATTGATAAGCATAGAAAGAACGGTCTCTGGAGGGGAAAAGATCTCACTCATAAAGGGTACAACCTCGCTGCTTGGGATCTGGTTAGAAAGCCAAAGGAAAGAGGTGGCTTAGGAGTGATAAACCTTATTGTCCAGAATGATGCCCTCCTTCTCAAACATCTGGATAAATTCTACAGAAAGGAGAATGTACAGTGGGTCCAGCTCATTTGGCAGAAGTACTACTCAAACTCTGTGCCACACCTGACTAGAGAAAAGGGATCTTTTTGGTGGAAAGACATTCTGAGGTTAAATGTGCTCTATAGAGGGGTTGCTGTTTGTCATGTCTCAAAAGCGGATACTGTGGTATTTTGGGAAGATCTTATTTATGATGCCATTCATTCATAGACCCTGCCCAACTTATACCAGTTTGCCAAAGACCCTTGCATTTCCCTCTAGAAACTGAAGCAAAATTAAGATCTGCTAAGTTGTTTCAGAATCCCGATGACCCGGGCAGCCTACAATGAATTCATTGTGTTGAGGGACTCTCTGAATAATCTTCCTGCCTCTGATAATAATGACAGTTGGTCATTCATTTGGGGAAAGCAATTCTACTCCTCCAGCCATTATTATCAGTACCAATTCAAGGACCTCCGTCCTGAAAATTCAATCATGTGGGTATGGAAATCGAAGTGTATCCCTAGAATAAAATTCTTATCTTGGCTGCTCCTGAATGATAGACTCAACACCAGAAATGTTCTGAATAGGAGAAACAAGGTGCTCGAGGAAGGGTATAATTGTGCTCTCTGCCTTAATGATGCTGAAGAAACCAGGGAACACCTCTTTTTTGACCGCCAGTCTGCTGCCACCGGCTGGTTCTCACTTGGAATTCTTTGGGATGAAAACTCCAATATTCATCACAAGCTTTACATTGCCAAGCAACAATTCTCTCAGCCCTTCTTTATGGAAATCTTTATGATTGGTGCTTCGTGCCTTTGGAAGGAAAGAAATGATCTTGTCTTCAATAATAAACTTCCAAATGCTGCAAGATGGAAAGCCTCCTTCAAAGCTGAAGTTGCAGATCACCTCATTAGGATCCAAAGTGGATTTCATCGCCCCGTTTTACTATGGCTCGAGTCCTTGTAACCCCTGCTCCCAGCTCTCTCTAGCCTGTCATCCTCCTTCGGAGTCGCCCTTTGCTGTTGCTACTGTTGTTGTTCTTGTAGCTGTTCTTTTTCCTGTTTTTAGATAGCTTGCTGTCTTCTTCTCTCCTGCTGCCCAATCTCTGGCTGGGCGTTTGTAAGTCTCTTAAACTCTTGTTTTGTCTTATTTAATTCTTTCGGTGTTGCCGGGGGGCCTTGCCCCACGGTGTTTCTCTCAAAAAAAAATAATTATTATATACATTTTCTGGGGTGGAATGGAAGTCTGTGTATATGTTGTCTGCTTTGTGGATGTAATTGTACTGTTTATTGGAGCTACAGATGATCTTACTAAGCAAATGGAATTGGGACTGAACTTAGGAATGATGATTGGAAGGTCAGTTGATTACCCAGCTTATGCTAATTGTTAACTAACTATAGAATTGGTTCGTTGTATTGTGGTCCTTTGTCAGCTAGTTGATGATGGACCAACAAGTCTGCAAACATATTCTTGATGTTCTATAAGTTGTATTGCTTTCCAGAACAAGTACTTGCAGTCCTATTGCTTGTAATGTGTTTTGGGTTATATTCTATATGTGATACATAAATTAGCATACTTGGATTTTTTAGAAAGCTTCTTTCTATTGTTTATTTTTGCTATTTTTATGTGGTTACCTGTGTGGCTATGTGATTTCTAATTTTCTTTCTATCACCTATCATGTTGCGGAAATTATCATATTGTAGTGGATCTTTTGTAGCAATTACTGGGTATAGTTACATAAATAGGTTCTGTTGATATGCTGTGTGGTTATGTTGTTCGTTTCTTTTGTCTTTCTACCTACTCTTTAAATGCCTTTTTGCTGGATTTTTTTGTCTCCTTTGTTGGTTCAGGGTTTGAAGAACAACCTACTCATGAGATGGCTTATCATTGACAATTGTTCATCTTGTGCAAATATAAATTATATACAACCATCATTATTGGTTCTTAACATATTAATATATAATGCACACATGGTAACTTCTTTTGATTTTCTGTCCCTTGTAGCCCATGTTTATATGATTTTGCATTTTTTACAATTACTTTTGCTCTATGTAGTTAAAATTACTTTGCCATGCATAGTCAACAATTGACTTTTATGCATATAGTAACTATGTATACAAGCATAGGCATTGTATACTAGCATGAGGAGATTGTATACAAGCATCATTGCCATCTATATCATCTACTCAATGTGTGCTACAGGAAAACTTGCATCGTCATTGTACTAAATGTACAACTAGATAAGTTTGTGTGAATTTTCATATACTCCCGTGTCAATTTTCTACACATAGTTGATTATATATCTTTGAATTTATTTTTGCCCTATAAAGTCACATCTTGCTTGTTTACGAAGATCAAGTAGTTCAACATAACTGTTATGATGTTTCTTTTTCGAAGCCATCTGACCTTTCAATGTGAACTTGTTGCAGTTTTGGACCTGCTAGTGAGTCGTGATCCTATTTAGTTGTGTAAACTACTGTTGCATCTAGATTTTTTGAAGAAACTGTTACATGACCTAACATTAACATGTTTTTTTATCGTAATTGGTTTTTGAAGACTTATATTCTATCTCCACTCATAATATTTATAGTATGTTTTAGTCCTTTTTATACCATAAATGTTAAATATACGTATTGGTCCAAGATGGAGCCACTTTATGGAATCTTTATCTTTTTTATACTATTATTTATTCCAGTAGACAAAATGGAGAGTAAAAGGAATTCTCACCCCTTCTATGTACTTATTACTGTATAAAGCGGTAGTTTAGTGTATATTTTCTACATATGTAGTTTATGTGTATTTTTCTATGTGATAATATGTTAGGTCATATGAATGTTAGGGTTTTAAATGTTGTGAAAAATTTATGGTTTTGCTATCATTCAATTCTTGGTACATTGGCTTAGTTGTTGGTCAACTTTCTGTTCAATTCTTGTAGATTGTGTTAGTTGTGATTTGTATAAAGAATTTCTTTTCTATGCGATTCTTGTTTGTTTAGTTGCTCGGTTTTTTTCCTGCTTACATTTACTTACATTATTTTAAGAAACACTGTTCTATCTTGCTTTCTTCCTACTTAACTGTTGATTCTTCATTTTCTTGTTCGGAAAAACACTGTTGATTTTTTCTATATTGTGTTGAAATAAGAAACATACCTTCATATTTCTTTCCTGCAAAAAAATACTAAATTTTATATTCTACTCATACCAAACTGCATATGTATGTTTGTTTCAAATATTATATGTTCAAAATAGCATTTATATGTTTTACCAATGTGTTTAGGGAATGGATCCTAAGCAAAGGATAGGAATAGGATCATGACGATAACTCATCTCTCCTACCACAACATGGTGACTGATATTATATTGATTCACCAAAATGGTCTCCGTCCTGGTGTTTGTGTTGGAAACGTTTTGTTCCTGTGTGCTTATAGGTGTGGTAAAAAAGCCTATGTATTTTCCATTTTTTCGGCTAGGATGATGTATATTCCCACCACTTTCTTTTCTCTATGTTAATGTTATGTATCATACACTGCTTGTGTTTTGTACATGAGTAAAAAACATTTACCTGTATTTTTAATTGCGTTCAATATGGGAAAATAAAAACCGAAAACAAAAGAATTGTGGTCAGCTATTGGGCCGGCAACAAGAATTCTATTATACGACAACACCTAGAAGCGGGCCTAGGGGAACGGAGGTGGGGTGGATTGGTCGGAGCAGAGGATTCTGCACCGCGGGCCTGCCACAGCAAAAGGACACGGGAGCCGCATGATTAGCTCACGGGGCGGAGGCGCTCACCGGGTGGAGAGCCATGGGCCTGCGCCGAGCGGGAAGCTGCACGCCGGGCGGCGGCGCTAGCGTGCCGGGGAAGCGCTGGGGCTGAAAATGAGATGGGGAAGCGGGGGCCACATGGTGACGGGCTAGGCCACGCCGATTCAGATACGTGTATCGATATCGGATACGGATACGCTGATACGATACGTCATTTTCAAATTAATCTGATACGTCGATACGTTTAGAATTTAAATTTAATATATAAAATAAGTCTCAAATAGAATAATTTATAATCTATAAAATAAGTCTTAAATAGTTGGATTGGTGTTGGAAGTATTTAGCACTTGCACATACATTGATGGTATCGGTTGCTGCCATCTAATTAAAGGAAAAAAATCGATCTAAGAAAGTAGGGAGGAAGAATAAGAATAGTAGTACTGAATAAGAATCGATGGAGTATCGGTGTCGTATCGCGAATCGGAAACGTCCGCGATACGTGATACGGCAGCCGACCGAAGTATCGGCGTGGCGTAGCCGTTCCCCATCCAGGTAGGCTTCTAACTCCTTTGATCTGTCCTCAAATCGGCCTCTTGACAGCAATAATGGATCTGTGCAACGGCTTGGAGGTGACGCATAGGTCTTTTAGGGTCAGAGTAGGTCCTAGGTTTTCTAGGTTACCTGTCTATGACAGCAATGGTGTTTGTGATTTACCACATCCATTTATATGTGTGTTTGTGGTCAATTCAAGTAGGGATGTCGAATGACTGGACTCTTACTACATATATGGTAGAGTGTGTCTGAATGCAGAACTGCTTTGTGTTTCTTTGTGTGTATGTGACTTTTACATTTTTTATGCATTTTCATAGTTTATGCGGTGGATAGTTTTTCCTAGGTGCTCAGATAACTGTTGTAGACTTGTAGTTATACTGTTGGGTGTGTCTATCTCGTGTAGTACCCCATATAGCTCAGATAACTGTGTCTGTACCATTATTTAGAAGAAAACACAAAATATTTGATTCTTTCATAGGAGATTGTTGAGTGATTCATATTACATTTTTTTGTTCTGTTACTCATGAACATATATGTCTGGAAAATGACTTTATCAATGACCTTCTTGGTAGAGTTCTGCTGGTAATGAACACATTTGTTGTTTAAGGTTTCTTTCCATCGCCTCAGTTGAAATATTTTGCATGATCCTTGTCTTGTTCTTTAATTCCAATTTTTTATATATGATCATGCACTCATATTTTGGGGGCAGAAAATATGTGCACTAAATTAGTACCTCTGCATTTTTTCCAGACTTGATTCGTGTTGGGTGAAAGTAGGCGGCGCTGAAAGCTATACATGATCCTATTACATCGGAAAGGTACATGTCACGGCAGAAGCCACTTGAAAAGGATCATGATAGAGTATGTAGAGCTGTGTATTGACCTTTTTCTTTACCATTACAGATAGTTGACTGCACTGGTTACAATTTTAAAATTACAATGCTCTGAACTTTTAAAGCACTTACTATTTCTGGTTAGAACCTGATTTTATGTTTATGAATATTTTGTTTGTATTCAGCGCACTTGAGCTCAAAGTGGCAATGCCGACAAAATGTATGTATGATAAGTGTTGTATCCATTTTCTGATGCATCAATGCAAAAAGTATAAGCCGCCTGCATTTTTTTTTCATGTATGCCCTAAAGGCAATGTTCTCTTTCTTTAATAGATCTCTTGTTTCTCTTGTTCTAATGCTATTTTTTTAAAGTGCACTCCAATTGCCTAGCAAATTGCAGGAGCCGCTAAAAAGTGTAATAAGAACATTCAATCAGTTGAGTCAATGATTTTGTTAAATACCAGCTGACTACTGATTTTTTGTTACCTTTTCTTACTTCTTTTTTAGTCCTCAATCAAAAACAATGCCGGATTGACCTTCTCTCTTATACAGGTCAGTTTTTCTATATGTACAATTTTCTTGACTAGGCAATAAAGTGTATGTATTTAGCTTCTTCTTCTCTTTTAAAACACCACATTAGCAGCTTGCCTGTTTTTCACAGTTCGCCTTTTATAGCTGCTCTAACTAGTGTAGGCATAATGATAGCAGTTCAGTTCAACTCAGTACAGCAATAGCAGCAGTATCTTGTCTATCTGCGGAGCTGCATCTCACTTTCAGTTTTCACAACAACAGCATCCTGACTTTTATTTTACTCCTTTGCTTTTGATTTATTCATGTCTGCACAGCAATCAGCAGGTTCAGTCAAGTAGCTAGGTGGAGCAGCCTTTTTTAATTATTTCTATATCTCTTATCAAGTCCAGATGTTTGCAAAGCCTTGCTTGCTTGTAGGACGTAGTAGTTTTATTCACTCATGCTTAATGTGTCCTGTACTTATAGCCATCTTATAGCCATTCTGCAGGTTTCTATTGTTATTATAATATTATCTTAATCATATTCTTTCTTTGAGTTAGCTTCTTGTCTCTAGCTCTTGTTGTTTGCTTGGGTCAGCACATTTTTTCCCTCCATCCTCAATGTGAGACAGCAAGGATGATGTCTGCCTATTTTTGTAATATTTTTAACTGATGCTCAAATTTGCATGAAAGTAATTAAACCAACACATGATAATCTTTGCTTTTCGCCTATATTTTTGTTGGTAATGAAAAAACATTATTAGTTATAGAAACATGCTGAACATTCAGTGAGCAAACCTTCTTGTACATATTACTCTTTTGTTGTCCCATTTCTCACCCCTTTTTCCGTAATAATTATTATACACAAAGACGAAGACACTCCTTTCCCAATAATCTAGTACGCTGATGACACCATTCTGGTCATGCAAGCTAATGAAGGTCAGCTCCTACTGCTTAAAGATATTTTGAACAAGATCACTCTCTCTAGTGGGCTGAAGGTTAATTTTCACAAATCCTGTTTAATGCCTATTAACATTGAGCATGACCAGGCCAGCTCTTTGGCCTCTGCTATTGGATGCTCAGTTGGCTCTTTCCCATTCACCTATCTTGGTCTACCTATGGGTCTCACCAAGCCTCAGGTTAAAGACGTCTTTCTGCTTCATCTCAGTTCCTCTCTTATGCCGGTCGGCTCCAATTGGGATTTCAGTTATATCCTCACTGCCCACATACTACATGTGCTCGTTAAAATTGCCAGCAACAGTTATTGAAATCATTGATAAGCATAGAAAGAACGGTCTCTGGAGGGGAAAAGATCTCACTCATAAAGGGTACAACCTCGCTGCTTGGGATCTGGTTAGAAAGCCAAAGGAAAGAGGTGGCTTAGGAGTGATAAACCTTATTGTCCAGAATGATGCCCTCCTTCTCAAACATCTGGATAAATTCTACAGAAAGGAGAATGTACAGTGGGTCCAGCTCATTTGGCAGAAGTACTACTCAAACTCTGTGCCACACCTGACTAGAGAAAAGGGATCTTTTTGGTGGAAAGACATTCTGAGGTTAAATGTGCTCTATAGAGGGGTTGCTGTTTGTCATGTCTCAAAAGCGGATACTGTGGTATTTTGGGAAGATCTTATTTATGATGCCATTCATTCATAGACCCTGCCCAACTTATACCAGTTTGCCAAAGACCCTTGCATTTCCCTCTAGAAACTGAAGCAAAATTAAGATCTGCTAAGTTGTTTCAGAATCCCGATGACCCGGGCAGCCTACAATGAATTCATTGTGTTGAGGGACTCTCTGAATAATCTTCCTGCCTCTGATAATAATGACAGTTGGTCATTCATTTGGGGAAAGCAATTCTACTCCTCCAGCCATTATTATCAGTACCAATTCAAGGACCTCCGTCCTGAAAATTCAATCATGTGGGTATGGAAATCGAAGTGTATCCCTAGAATAAAATTCTTATCTTGGCTGCTCCTGAATGATAGACTCAACACCAGAAATGTTCTGAATAGGAGAAACAAGGTGCTCGAGGAAGGGTATAATTGTGCTCTCTGCCTTAATGATGCTGAAGAAACCAGGGAACACCTCTTTTTTGACCGCCAGTCTGCTGCCACCGGCTGGTTCTCACTTGGAATTCTTTGGGATGAAAACTCCAATATTCATCACAAGCTTTACATTGCCAAGCAACAATTCTCTCAGCCCTTCTTTATGGAAATCTTTATGATTGGTGCTTCGTGCCTTTGGAAGGAAAGAAATGATCTTGTCTTCAATAATAAACTTCCAAATGCTGCAAGATGGAAAGCCTCCTTCAAAGCTGAAGTTGCAGATCACCTCATTAGGATCCAAAGTGGATTTCATCGCCCCGTTTTACTATGGCTCGAGTCCTTGTAACCCCTGCTCCCAGCTCTCTCTAGCCTGTCATCCTCCTTCGGAGTCGCCCTTTGCTGTTGCTACTGTTGTTGTTCTTGTAGCTGTTCTTTTTCCTGTTTTTAGATAGCTTGCTGTCTTCTTCTCTCCTGCTGCCCAATCTCTGGCTGGGCGTTTGTAAGTCTCTTAAACTCTTGTTTTGTCTTATTTAATTCTTTCGGTGTTGCCGGGGGGCCTTGCCCCACGGTGTTTCTCTCAAAAAAAAATAATTATTATATACATTTTCTGGGGTGGAATGGAAGTCTGTGTATATGTTGTCTGCTTTGTGGATGTAATTGTACTGTTTATTGGAGCTACAGATGATCTTACTAAGCAAATGGAATTGGGACTGAACTTAGGAATGATGATTGGAAGGTCAGTTGATTACCCAGCTTATGCTAATTGTTAACTAACTATAGAATTGGTTCGTTGTATTGTGGTCCTTTGTCAGCTAGTTGATGATGGACCAACAAGTCTGCAAACATATTCTTGATGTTCTATAAGTTGTATTGCTTTCCAGAACAAGTACTTGCAGTCCTATTGCTTGTAATGTGTTTTGGGTTATATTCTATATGTGATACATAAATTAGCATACTTGGATTTTTTAGAAAGCTTCTTTCTATTGTTTATTTTTGCTATTTTTATGTGGTTACCTGTGTGGCTATGTGATTTCTAATTTTCTTTCTATCACCTATCATGTTGCGGAAATTATCATATTGTAGTGGATCTTTTGTAGCAATTACTGGGTATAGTTACATAAATAGGTTCTGTTGATATGCTGTGTGGTTATGTTGTTCGTTTCTTTTGTCTTTCTACCTACTCTTTAAATGCCTTTTTGCTGGATTTTTTTGTCTCCTTTGTTGGTTCAGGGTTTGAAGAACAACCTACTCATGAGATGGCTTATCATTGACAATTGTTCATCTTGTGCAAATATAAATTATATACAACCATCATTATTGGTTCTTAACATATTAATATATAATGCACACATGGTAACTTCTTTTGATTTTCTGTCCCTTGTAGCCCATGTTTATATGATTTTGCATTTTTTACAATTACTTTTGCTCTATGTAGTTAAAATTACTTTGCCATGCATAGTCAACAATTGACTTTTATGCATATAGTAACTATGTATACAAGCATAGGCATTGTATACTAGCATGAGGAGATTGTATACAAGCATCATTGCCATCTATATCATCTACTCAATGTGTGCTACAGGAAAACTTGCATCGTCATTGTACTAAATGTACAACTAGATAAGTTTGTGTGAATTTTCATATACTCCCGTGTCAATTTTCTACACATAGTTGATTATATATCTTTGAATTTATTTTTGCCCTATAAAGTCACATCTTGCTTGTTTACGAAGATCAAGTAGTTCAACATAACTGTTATGATGTTTCTTTTTCGAAGCCATCTGACCTTTCAATGTGAACTTGTTGCAGTTTTGGACCTGCTAGTGAGTCGTGATCCTATTTAGTTGTGTAAACTACTGTTGCATCTAGATTTTTTGAAGAAACTGTTACATGACCTAACATTAACATGTTTTTTTATCGTAATTGGTTTTTGAAGACTTATATTCTATCTCCACTCATAATATTTATAGTATGTTTTAGTCCTTTTTATACCATAAATGTTAAATATACGTATTGGTCCAAGATGGAGCCACTTTATGGAATCTTTATCTTTTTTATACTATTATTTATTCCAGTAGACAAAATGGAGAGTAAAAGGAATTCTCACCCCTTCTATGTACTTATTACTGTATAAAGCGGTAGTTTAGTGTATATTTTCTACATATGTAGTTTATGTGTATTTTTCTATGTGATAATATGTTAGGTCATATGAATGTTAGGGTTTTAAATGTTGTGAAAAATTTATGGTTTTGCTATCATTCAATTCTTGGTACATTGGCTTAGTTGTTGGTCAACTTTCTGTTCAATTCTTGTAGATTGTGTTAGTTGTGATTTGTATAAAGAATTTCTTTTCTATGCGATTCTTGTTTGTTTAGTTGCTCGGTTTTTTTCCTGCTTACATTTACTTACATTATTTTAAGAAACACTGTTCTATCTTGCTTTCTTCC
This sequence comes from Echinochloa phyllopogon, assembly GCA_033239725.1. Classification (NCBI taxonomy): domain Eukaryota; kingdom Viridiplantae; phylum Streptophyta; class Magnoliopsida; order Poales; family Poaceae; genus Echinochloa; species Echinochloa phyllopogon. The sequence continues at coordinate 29,966,371 of BTCW01000008.1, read as the reverse complement.
TACTTAACTGTTGATTCTTCATTTTCTTGTTCGGAAAAACACTGTTGATTTTTTCTATATTGTGTTGAAATAAGAAACATACCTTCATATTTCTTTCCTGCAAAAAAATACTAAATTTTATATTCTACTCATACCAAACTGCATATGTATGTTTGTTTCAAATATTATATGTTCAAAATAGCATTTATATGTTTTACCAATGTGTTTAGGGAATGGATCCTAAGCAAAGGATAGGAATAGGATCATGACGATAACTCATCTCTCCTACCACAACATGGTGACTGATATTATATTGATTCACCAAAATGGTCTCCGTCCTGGTGTTTGTGTTGGAAACGTTTTGTTCCTGTGTGCTTATAGGTGTGGTAAAAAAGCCTATGTATTTTCCATTTTTTCGGCTAGGATGATGTATATTCCCACCACTTTCTTTTCTCTATGTTAATGTTATGTATCATACACTGCTTGTGTTTTGTACATGAGTAAAAAACATTTACCTGTATTTTTAATTGCGTTCAATATGGGAAAATAAAAACCGAAAACAAAAGAATTGTGGTCAGCTATTGGGCCGGCAACAAGAATTCTATTATACGACAACACCTAGAAGCGGGCCTGGAAACAAGAAAAGAAACACAATGGCTATACCGACCGTTGGATGAAGGATCAATGGTGGGAACTATCGACTGACAAATAAACAATATGTTAGTCGACTGATGAGGAGATACTCCCCTAAATTAAAGCAACATTTCATCATTGAAGGATATTAGCGTGTAACACCCTAGTTTTGAATTTGCTAGGTTTTTAAATTTTTTATAAAATTAATTAGATTTTAATAGAAAGTGTGTACAACTATTTAAAATAAAGTATATTTCCTAAAATAAAAATTAAATGAATATAGGTTATATGGATAAGGTGGTTGATGCATTCATGCCGTATGCATTGTGTTTGTGTGTAAAATAATTTGTAAAGTGTTTTCTAAAACACGATTAGGTTTCGATCCGACCGTTACTCCAATCTCAATCTCTCAAAGCTTAGGTCATTCAAGAAAACCCCTAAATGAAATCTTCGACGTGCTTGTGGCGCTAAATATGTGGATGGAATAATCAGGAATTGCTATCCTTTACCGAGGCCATATGTTCGCTTTTGATCCGGGCTATCAGACTTTGTTTTCCTCATTCTTTTGTGCAAACCCAGTCAATCTCGATCTGGACTAAGGCCCAAACATCTCCGGCCTATCCCTATCATCTTGGACAAAGCCCAAAACCCCTCTACTCTTCCTGATCCCTTACCCTCCTCCCTCTCTCACGTCACCCCTTTTCCCACGAGAAAATAAAAGAAGAATCCGACCCCCACCAGGCTGCCCTCCCTTCCCTGGTCGCCACACCCTCCCTCCCTCACGAAAAAAAAGAAAGAGCGCTCCTCTCCCCCTCCCACGACAGAAGGAGGTGCCCCCTGGTCGCCCCTCCCCCCTGTCTCCCCCTCCCACGCCCCTCCCTATCCCTCTCCCTCTATAACCCCTCACCCCAATTAATCTCTCCATTACTCTCCCTAATTTGACATAGAAACTGCTGCCAGCCTCCTCCTTCCCATCCTGACCATGGCTGCCCCCTCCCGAATCCTACCTTCCTCTCCATCTTCTCCATCAAAATGGAGAGATCTCGCCGCCGCGAATCCGTTTTGCCGCTACGCTCCTCCTCTCGTGCACCTGGGATGGGTTAGAAGATGGCCCTCATCCCCTAAACCGCTCTATCCTCCGTTGGCATTGCGTTCCCCGCTGATTTGCTCATCGGATGATCAAATCCTTTTACCAGAATGTGTCACGTATACCTACACACGTCCCTGAAAGATGGATCCTTCATATGTTGTACATTTCTTGAGATATTAATTTCGTCATACTCGCTGTTCCTGCTGAAAGACAGCCAGATTGCAGTGATTTGCTTTCGCGTTCCCCATTGAACCAGAGGTCGAAACGACATCATTTTTGGTCAGCATATAGCCCTCCTATCCCTTAGCATCCCCACAAAACAGATCATGCAACCGAAATTAAGTTATGGTGACCACAATACTGCTGTTGTCTCGTCGTGCCTGTTTCGTGTGTGCTGCAGTTGGCTCGCGTTCCCTGTTGATCTAGATGTTGAATCAGCAAATCCTTCAACCACACCGCGTCTCTGGTAGTTGCACACGATCCCACAAAGTATCTTTCCCATATGTGCAGCAGAGCTGCACTTTTTAATCCACTTAGTTCTCATCGCCCTGCTGTCCGCTTCGTCGGGCATGAACGCCTAAAACCGTATCCACGCCCCACATTGATTCCTTGGTAATCTCAGTGCACCGTTCAGTCATGGTGTGTTCACATGTCCTGTCTACATGTACGCAAACTGAATTTTCTCATGTCTCCAAAGAAATAGCTAGCACACGACAAACATGTTCAGCACCCCGTCGGCCATGTTTTCCTCTCTTTTTGCCGTTGCTGAGTTTTGGCCAACCACACTACCGCCACCGTCCAGACATTGTCATGTTCTACAGCTCGAGGGTAATCTCTTTATCAATAATCTTAGTGCTCATATCTTATCACCCATAGCTCTGATCTATTCGATTCTTGCGCTCTCGTACCCGTTGTAGCTAGTGCTAGTTAATAGCAACGTTTTTTCTAAAATTGTTTTACTGTATGGTGTATTGTTCTTAGTTGTAAATTGTGTGCTTGTTTGCAGTTGATTTGTTTACGTTGAGGAACGTTCAGAGCAAGTGGGAACCTTGAATTTGATTTTGAGGCAAGTGGATCCTTGATCATATCTTTTGCACCTATTTATTTTTATATCACATTGTCACAGGTTATTTACATTTACTTGCATTAGATGTCATAATTTGCTGGGAATCCTATGTTAGGTTGTTTACTAGAATTTCAGATGCCCTTAGAGGTTACCTATCTGGGTAGTTTAACTGCTTAGCTTTGCTCAACATTGGGTGGTTGGATTAATTTAATATTGACTAATGAATTATGCAATGTGGGCTTGGTAATCTTTTTAGCAACCTGGAACTCTAGGCGGCCCAGGCAAGCGGGTTTGATGCTTGGTTTTTGAGGAAAGTTATGTTGGTTTTGCCTGAGCCGAGCTTAAGGTTTGATCTATGGAGTGACCACCCGGGAAAACAGTACAACCATGAGAACTAGATGGGCAATGGTCTTGGCTATGCAACTAGGGGAAATCGGGAAATCCAGTGGTCTGCGTTAAGCTGTTGGGGCTGAGGTGGACTCAAGCACGGCACAATGATGGGTACCCGAACCCTGAGTGGGTTAATGCACGCTGGTGAACCTAGTAACGACCTCGTAGTGTACCCCGGCACGCACATCTCGGAAATGTGTGGAGGCTTGCAACCTCAGCTAAAAGGTATCACGACTCATGGTGAAAGTGTACAACCTCTGCAGAGTGTAAAACTGTTATAACAGCCGTGCTCACGGTCAAGAGCGGCCTGGACCCTCGCATGGTTAGCTGGTTTGGGAGGATCACAGTGGTGGTTAACTGTGGTTTTGGTTAGTTATTGGTTTAACCTTAAGTTGGATGGTTTGGGAAGCTTATCACATTATAATATCTCTATGTGCTAAATTAAAACTTGACCAACTAAAACTTGAGCTATGTAGTCCACCAAATACAGCCATTGTTTAAGCCTTCATGTCATATTCTCCCTCCCACTTGCTAAGTGCCAACCATAAGTGCACTTACGCTTGCTATAGACCCTAATAGGCTAGGGAAGACTTGGATCGTGAAGACCTGGAGTTCTAGGCTAGCGTGCCCCCGGTCGACGTTCCTGTGGAAGATGGAGCCCTCCGCTGCGATTAGACTTTCCGCTGTGTAATTTTCTTTAAGACCCTTTGGTCATTTTGTAATAATATACGCTTTGTAATTGATATTGTTCTGTTATTCACTTATGATGTCACTTTATGCATGAATTTTGATCCTGGGCATGCATAATGGGTGCGTTCGGTTTGTCATTAAAACCGGGCGTGACATAGCGAAAGAGTACGTGAATGTAGTAAACAAACTTTTTCCTTAATTTAGTCAACACCACAAACCGTATGTTTTGGAAGGAAACTAAAAGGATAATAATTTACTCCCAATTCAAGCAAGTAAATAATTGCATAAGAAAATATTGAACCAATGGAAATGCTAACTAATGAATTAAAGCAACACTCATTTCATCATTGAAGGATATTAGCGAAAATAAACTTACCTTTCAAGCACAACAGAGAATGGGATCACAATACTTCTGGAGAAATTGATGCCGGGGCGAATATGCAACCAAAGATTTGCACCGTCACAATTGTGAGCAGTTATTCTTCCCCTTCTCAAGAGCAAAACTCGCTAGAAAGGGAGAGGAAAAGGAGCAAAGAGCTTAGCCTTCTGCTGTTCTGCAACAACAAAAAGAAAATCAGATCTGTTTGTGGATGGAGGAGCACTGCTCTCTGCAGTTTGTGAGATGGTGTCTTGGGTTGAGCTGCCAAGAGGAGATTTGATTCACACTTGCTTCCGATGCGTGGAGTCGATAATCTTAATTTCAGATTGCTAAGTGATTATTTTATAAAACACTACTCAATAATTCACCAAAATGATCTCCGTCCTGGTGTTTGTGTTGGAAACGTTTTGTCCCTATGTGCTTATAGGTGTGGTAAAAAAGCCTATGTACGTTACATTTTTCCGGCAAGGATGATGTATATTCCCACCACTTTCTTTTCACTATGTTAATGTTATGTATCATACACTGCTTGTATTTTGTACATGAGTCAAAAACATTTAACTGTATTTTTATTTGCGCTCAATTTGAGAAAATAAAAAAACCGAAAACAAAAGAACAATGGTCAGCTATTGGGCTGGCAACAAGAATTCTATTATACAGCAACATCTAGAAGCGGGCCGGCCTGGAAACAGGAAAAGAAACACAATGGCTATACCGACCGTTGGATGAAGGATCAATGGTGGGAACTATCGACCGACAAATAAACAATATGTCAGTCGACTGATGAGGAGATACTCCCCTAAATTAAAGCAACATTTCGTCATTGAAGGATATTAGCGAAAGAGTATGTGAAAGGAGTAAACAAACATTTTTCCTTAATTTAGTCAACACCACAAACCGTATGTTTTGGAAGGAAACTAAAAAGGATAATAATTTACTCCCAATTCAAGCAAGTAAATAATTGCATAAGAAAATATTGAACCAATGTCAATACTAACTAATGAAATAAAGCAACACTCATTTCATCATTGAAGGATATTAGCAAAAATAAACTTACCTTTCAAGCACAACAGAGAATGGGATCACAATACTTCTCGAGAAATTGAAGCCCGGACGAATATGCAACCAAAGATTTGCACCTTCACAATTGTGAGCAGTTCTTCTTCCCCTTCTCAAGAGCAAAACTCGCTAGAAAGGGAGAGGAAAAGGAGCAAGGAGCTTAGCCTTCTGCTGTTCTGCAACAACAAAAAGAAAGTCAGATCTGTTTGTGGATGGAGCAGCACTTCTCTCTGCAGTTTGTGAGCTGCTGTCATGGGTCGAGCTGCCACGAGGAGATTTGATTCACACTTGCTTCTGATGCGTGGAGACGATAATCTTAATTTCAGATTGCTAAGTGATTATTTTTATAAAACACTACTCAATAATTTACCAAAATGGTCTCCGTCCTGGTGTTTGTGTTGGAAACGCTTTGTCCCTGTGTGCTTATAGGTGTGGTAAAAAAGCCTATGTATGTTCCATTTTTCCGGCTAGGATGATGTATATTGCCACCACTTTCTTTTCACTATGTTAATGTTATGTATCATACACTGCTTTTTTTTGTACATGAGTCAAAAACATTTACTTGTATTTTTATTTGCGTTCAATTTGGGAAAATAAAATACCAAAAACAAAAGAACAGTGGTCAGCTATTGGAACGGCAACACCTAGAAGCGGGCCTGGAAACAAGAAAAGAAACACAATGGTATACCGACCATTGGATGAAGGATAAATGATGGGAACTATCGACCGACAAATAAACAATATGTCAGTCGACTGTTGAGGAGATACTCCCCTAAATTTAAGCAACATTTCGTCATTGAAGGATATTAGTCAAAGAGTACGTGAAAGGAGTAAACAAACTTTTTTTCTTAATTTAGTCAACACCACAAACCGTATGTTTTGGAAGGAAACTAAAAAGGATAATAATTTATTCCCAATTCAAGCAAGTAAATAATTGCATAAGAAAATATTGGACCAATGGAAATGCAAACTAATGAATTAAAGCAAAAGTCATTTCATCATTGAAGGATATTAGCGAAAAAAAACTTACCTTTCAAGCACAATAGAGAACGGGATCACAATACTTCTGGAGAAATTGATGCCGGGGCGAATATGCAACCAAAGATTTGCACCTTCACAATTGAGCAGTTCTTCTTCCCCTTTTCTAGAGCAAAACTAGCTAGAAAGGGAGAGGAAAAGGAACAAAGAGCTTAGCCTTTTGTTGTTCTGCAACAACAAGAAGAAAGTCAGATCTGTTTGTGGATGGAGCAGCACTGCTCTCTGCAGTTTGTGAGCTGGTGTCATGGGTCGAGCTGCCACGAGGAGATTTGATTCACACTTGCTTCTGATGCGTGGAGTCGGTAATCTTAATTTCAGATTGCTAAGTGATTATTTTTATAAAACACTACTCAATAATTGTCAATAATATTTTCCTTCAAAAAAAGTAGTTTTTGTACCTTATTCTTTGAACGACGTCGCCCTTCCTTTCCGATGAGCTTAACTACTTGGTTAGGACTAGGTGGCAGTGGTGATGGCGGATGGAAGAGGCAAGGCGGGAGCCATCAGTGACAAAGAACTATTAGTCCGATGAGCATGGTGGTCTGGAGCGGAAGCAAAGGTTAGGGGTAATAAATCTGGTGGTGATGGTGAAGCCAACAGAGCTGGTCGAGGTTGCGGTGAAGGTGGGGGCGGTTTTCAGCAATCTTCTCCGGCGCCGCGGACGGCGATGTGTGGGTTAGCTGGTGATGGCGGCGCGATGGGTGGGTTGGCTGGCAATGGCGGCGCTAAACACTGTGTTTGGGTGCGAGTGGACGGCTAGGTAGGGTTAGGGTTCAGTTTTCCTTTTATAACAAGAGAAGAATCATATTGGCCGTCGATTAACGATCCAAAGACTCATAAGTTTGGAGCCACCCACCTCCCCCTCCACCCCCTTATGTGGTCTATGTATGTTATTTGGCCCAACTAGCGTATAAAGATGGCCCAATAAGATTTGAGATAATGGTAAAACTTGATTTCAGTCCAGATAACATGCATGCCCATTGCATTGCCATGTTATTTTCTCATGGCCATATATTTTTGAAGTGATACAAATTGTATCAATTCACAAAATTTTATTCCAGGGGTGCAACATTTTTTTAGACATACAAACACCTTATTTTGCAATTGGAAATTTAACAATTTTAATCCCAATGTTTTCAAATTTGTTTTAGTTTTTTGGCCCATGTTGAATATTTGCAAGAAAATGGCCTAAAAGTGGAAGGAAGGTATAAGTCCTGTGAATTTCAAAAGTAAAGTGAGTTGATCTCTTATGGTCAATGTTGGCACTCATTATGGCCTATAGATAAATCCGCAAGCGGACGGATACCGATGTAGCTTTCACTCGAGAGTATTCTAAAGTATTGATTTCCATGAAAAACGAGAAGTGAAGTAATTCTAAAATAAGTTGTCCAAGGATGGTATGATGGAGTGGATGACAACGAAGAGAAGGAAGGAAAAAATGATAGGACGGCAAAGAAGGCACTAGTCTGATAATAGTGTCATCCTGACTAACCGAGCACGTCAGGTGATACAAGTAAATGCTTGCGTTGGAATACGAAATCTGCAACACGCAGAAAGGGATGAGAAGGGGTGTTGCCAAGAACCGCTAAGGGATCCAACGGTGTCGAGACTAATGTGGTGGATTACAAAGGCCGATAGGGTTGTCACCACCTAGCAGCTATCACGCGTACGTTGAATTAGGTGTAAACCAAGCTAACCTCAAGTCTAGCCACCACACCTATACTAGTCTGTCAATACTTATCTCCTATAGAAAGATAAGCACCCAAGAACAACAACCAGCATACAATTATACCAATCAACTAAGCAATGAACGAGGAACTGACAACCTTTTAAAAGTAAGAATTGATGCTCAATTAATCAGAGAGATACAAGTGTTACCAGACACGACCCGGATGTCACTCAAAGTGGAGCCGCATCCGTAGAGGTACAGGTGGAAGAGGGGCCGACACTTCGGCTCCTCTACAGCACGCTCACCTCCTCCTCTTTCCCTATTTTCTAAGTATCGCAGCGGCATCGCTTTTCTAGGCAGCTCTTCTTCTCTTGTGTGTTTTATACAAGTGCAGGGGGTCTCTATTTATAGCTAGCGAAGGTCGGTGGGAGGTAGAGCAGCGGCCACGGCACCTTAGGGTGGTACCGGGCACTTCGGTCGAACTAGGGGGGTTCGGCCGAAGTGGGTCGGTTCGGCCAAACCACCCCAGTTCGGCCAAACCACCCGATCTGCACCGCCTTGCCTCCCGCGTCCAGGATTGCCTCCGTGTTTCGATTTCAAGGTCGGTTTGCTTTGGCCGAATCCCGGGACTTCGGCCAAATTGGCCCAATTGCTTCCTCACCCTTGGATCCACCGCCTTTGTGTTGTGGACGGTTATGATGGTCCACCTATGCCCGGGGTTTTGGTGATTTGTACGCTTTCAAGGTGTTGCACACACCGGACACGAGGGTGGAGTTCAGCCGAATCCCACCATGGGATTCGGCCGAACCCACCATCTTAATTGGTTTTTTCCCAAATTTGGTAATTCGCCTCCAGGAATCAAGTAAACACCAAAACTTGTGAAGATGGTTAGAAACAAACCATATATCTATGGTGCAATGTTCCATTGTATTCATTTTGTGCTTGGTTAGAGGTCAGAAATTATGCCGTAACGACTGCCAACAAGCTCCCCCCAAACTTTGATCTTTGCTCGTCCCAAGTAAATAATTGAAATAAGAGCAAGAATAAGGTAAGGGATCTCTCATGATATGAAGATATGCAAATTGATTATTCCAAACCTTTCTCCATACCTGTGAATTTGAAGCGACTATTCTGTGGATCTTCGGCGATTGATGAAAGGAATGGCTCTTACAACAAGGTCCATCTTGGTCATCATGCACTTGGGGATTTATAATGTTTTCACAAATAAATGACCCTCATCCTTTCATTCTTGGTACTCTCATGCTCTTTTGAGTCACTCTTTGTTTTCACTCACTCTCTTTTGTATGTCTTCTTTGGTCTCTCTCAAGTGGTGATCTTGTTAAGACACATATTTCTGTCAAGTCGAAGACTGGTTCATGGAGATTGTGTCGGTCACCCTTGATCAAATTTCTATTTTGGATACATAGCCCATTGTTGGTCCTTAGCCTCATGACCCCCTTTCTTTTTCCCTTTTAGTATTTTTTTCTTTCTTTTTTTATACTTGGACTTTCATGAGTCCTTTATTTCTTTCATTTTTCTCTTTAGGTTGTCACCAAGGCATGAGGACTTCTCAATGTGGATGTGTTGATAAATATTCTTGCAATTGATTGGGCAACATGACTATCTTCAGGGACTCAGAATTCGACAAGACATTATACTGGTCATGACAAGCTTTGTTTATCAAGTCATATCACATTAGTAACCAACTTAGATCAGGGGATCCTAACATGAACGATTTCACATGCATGTGGGTACTTAGTTTGAAATAAACAATCAGCACAATTCATGGCATGAAAGACAACTGAGAATGGTGTGTGCAAGGTTCAAATAATGAAACGCGGCAATAAAGAGAATAAACAGGAGTATGGAGTGCAAACCAGCATGCGTGTATGCAAAGTGGTTGAGCTGGGCTGGTTCAGCCGAACGAGTCATCCAACACGCTCTTGTCTCATTTCTCCCTTGCACCACTCTGTACACATGTAGACTTCATCAATTTGAGCATTCTCTGAGCATTATTTCTAGCAATTCAAACTAAAAAATTATTTTTATTCATCGAACTAACTTTGGAAAACAAAATATTGGAAGGAAAAAAAAAGTGAGCACCTCAACTAAACATTGAATTAAACAAATGAAAATCAAATTGGAAAATGAACTAAATTAAATGGTGCTCAAAGAGGTACAACCACAAGACATCTAATCTGTAGGTGGATCATAAAATGTCATGTGGCTTTGGCAAGCCTCTTGAACTTGTCTATGAATGCTTGGGGAGGACATTGATCTTGATATCCGTGCCCATCCGCCAAAGCTCGCCTTCAGCAACCTTTTCCACCAAATTGTTTAGTTTCTGGCGCATTGCGCCAATTCTTCCTTCAGGATCTCAACTGCGGGCTCCTCTTCTTTCTCCTTCTCGAAGTGCTCATGGCTTTCTTCGTTGGTGGGGTTTTGAGGATTTTGCTTGTGATACTCTTGGAGAGGGAACCCTTGGGTGAGGTAAGGTCTTTGGACAAGGATTGGGTGGTCATGGCGGCTAGGAATGCAGGCTCTATGTTCGGGAAAGTGACGGAGGAAGATGATGGTCTTTCCCTATGTTTTTCTTTCCAGTGCCTTCACATCTTGTCGACAGTCTTTTGTAGAATGTCATTGATCCTCTTATTGGATGTTTCTGCTTGACCACTAGTTTGTGGGTGATAACGTGTGGCTATAATATGTTGCTCCCCAAACTAGATAGATATTTCCGGAAAGTGGAGTCAATGGAATGGGAGCCTCTGTCACTAATGACTAGCCTAGGGACGCAAAGCAAGGAAAGCTGTTTTCATGGAATATTCGCTTAGTGTGCCTAGTGTCTGCGGCACAATAGGGCATGGCTTCTACACATTTAGAGACGTAATCTACGGCTACCAGAATAAACTCATAGTTTTCTGAGTTAGGGAAAGGAGCCATGAAGTCAATTTCCTAGACATCAAAGATTTCTACTTGAAGATTACTGGTGAGCGACATCGCGTCTCTAATGCTTATATTCTCGTGCTTCTGGCAACGTGGGTATCTCTTGATAAATTCCTTAGCATCATCGTACATGCTTGGCCAATAAAACCCATATTGCCAAACCTTGTATTTGTTCTAAACACTCCATAGTGACCTCCATAATGTGTTGCATGGCATCTCTCCAAGATTTTATGTACCTTAGGTGTAGGTATGCATCGTGTGAAGAGTCCATCACTACATATTCGAAAGAGATATGGGTCGTCCGAGAGGTGAAATCATTCCCTACTTTCACATGGTGGGATGTACCCTGCCACCATGAAGTTGACTATGTTGGCGTACCATGGATCTGTGTTGTGACCTTGAGGAGCGTATCGTCCCATAGGTAATCGTATGTGAAGATTATACAGGGCTTTCATCCTAGACGGATGGTCTGCTACTGAATTCTCTACTCCTATCTTATCTCTTATCTCAACGTCAAATTCATGGTGAAAGTGCATCTAGGCACTTAATCAATATTGGTGATTAATGATAATAGAAATTTGGATATAATGCTTTAAATGAGTTGTGCAGGAATAAAATGAAAAAGGAAGGATGAAAGGAAGGTTCCCAATTCCTATTTGTTTGGTGGTGGATTCAATCGAAGGATTTAAATTTATTTATGGTTTGAATTTGAGTATAGGACCACGTACTATCAAGAGGGACATGCTTGATTGATCTTGGCTGTTAAAGTGCTTAAATTGAGGTGACAATCCCCACGAGAGACACAAAAAAGCCTCACTCACATTTTTTAGTTTGGGCGGAACTTAGGCCAGAAGATCCGATCCGGATATTTCGGCCCGCTCGATTTTGAAGTTTTTCCCATCGGAAGGCCCGACGCTTGAGTTGGAACTTCCAAGAGTTAACCTGTTTTAGTGCTCGAGAGTGGTCTGTGCAAGTTCCGACCGGAAGTTCCGGGGCGGTCGTTTTTTATTGTTTCCGGGCCGGATGATCCGATAGCTGTGTCGGATCTTGCACGTCGGAAGTTCTGAGGCTGGAACTTTTCTAGGGTTTTCTAACTCTATTCTGTCACTCTCTGAAAGATCTGACCCATAGTCGGAAGATCCGATACCCCTTCGCAAAGCACATAACGGTAATATTTGGGAAGGTTGGTATAAACACACCTCTTGAGCATTCATTTCATCCCTCTTCTCCTTCCCAAAGCTTGATTCTTGGAAGGATTTGTCGACAGGTGGTGGGGCTGTATGGCAAGAGTTCTCAGATCAAGATGGAGGAGGAGGGGGAGGGGGCCCGGAGGAGAGAGGGTGGTCATCACCGACGTCGGGACGCACGATTCAAGGGATGGACAATTTGAAAGCTTTTCTCTAATAAATATACACGGTAAACAAAGCGGTGCACATTCAGCGGCTGGATAGAACAGCCAGCTCCCGCCGAGCACACGCGTTGCATGCCAAGCTGCAAAGGCGTCGGATGTTCGCGGATTCTTTCAAGGAGATGGGGTTACATATCATAAAAAAGATAAAAATATAAGTTCAATTTTTTTAGCTTCCTTATGAGCATCTGTACACAGCGGAGTCATTTATTTACATGTTTGATATTATTTTCTAGTCGAAATAAAATAGGTAAGAAAAGATGCCATATAACTTGTAAAATACATAGTAAATATTTGAAAAAAATATAAAATAGTAAATCCAACTCTTGTGTGCCTCTGGTAAGTGTGTACATCTATCTGAGTTGTTTTCTTTACATATTAGATGTTTTTATATGGTATAATAGAATTATGTTTAGCATATGCACAAACATAATCTTACTCTACCATATAAAAACTTCTAATATATAAACAAACCACTCTACTAGATGCACCCACTCACTAGAGGCATACATGATTTGGATTTACTATTTTATATTTTTTTAAATGTTTACTATGCATTTTACAAGTTCTATGGCACCTTTCTTGCTCATTTTATTTCGACTAGAAAATAATATCAAACATGTAAATAAATGACTCCACTGTCTAAAGATGCTCACGAGGAAGCTAAAAAATTGGATATATATTTTTATCATTTTTTCCCGATTTTATATGATTTTTCTAAGTAGCAGTCATTTTAAGCACGTTATGTCAACGCGGCACGTCAGCGAAACCACGACCACATCAGCGAAACTGCTGTCGAAACCGTCGAGGGAAGTAAAGTGCACGGTCTTAAAGAGTTGAGGGATGCAAGATTCCTTGTTTTTCACGTTGAGGACGAAAAACGAACTTCTGTCAAACGTGAGGGACGTAAAATAGACTTTTTCCTGTCTGAATTAGCGGAGGCGCGGAGCTTGGGCCTACATGTTTGCGGCCCGGTCCATCTCCCTACGACGCTCGCGCTCTGGGCCATGAGAAAAGCCATATCAAACGCCACTGGGCCCAGGCCCCTAGCCCACTTCCCCGCTTTTCTCCTTCTCTTCCTCTCCGCGGAGCCCAACCATTCACACCAGGGCCCGGCCCACTTCCACGCCTCTCCACGGCACCTTCCCCTCTCACACGCCTGACGCCGTGCCTCGCACGGCCGCCACACCGCCGTCGCCGCCGCAGCTAACGCAACGCGCCCCGGCCGCGCCGCCCCCTTAGCGCGTGGCTCCTTCTCCTCCCCTCCGTGCCGCGCGGAGGCCGCTTACCCGTGCGGCGATGCTGGGGTTCTCGACCGGCCAGCTGCTGGTCATCCTCGGGGCCTGCTCCGTCATGATGAGTAAGCAATCGCAATCCGCCCTCCGCCACCGCATCCCGTTGCCCCCTCCGGCCAGTCAGCGGCGATTGGTGATGCCGGGTCAACCGATGAGGAAATGGTTCATTTTTGGGGCGGGATCGGCACGCTTTGGGAGCTGATGTTCCCGTCTGATCCGCGATTCGTTCGTTCTTGTTCAGAGCCCAGCGACATGGTGAAGATGGCGAGGACGGCCGGGAGGATGACCGGGCGGGCGGTCGGGCGGCTCATCGTTGCGCGCCGGCAGCTGGACGAGATCCTGGGGCAGTCTGCAGCTACCCAGGTATCTTTTGATTACGCCCCCCTTGGATGCACTTGGTGCGAAGGCTGTGAGTTCTTGTTGAGGAGATGGTGAATTCACCGAGGTTGACTGACCTTCTGGAATAATGATGTTCCTTTTACACTCTGGCATTCAGCTGAATTTTAAACTGAAATTGAAAATTGATGTTTTGTATCCATTTCTGTAAGTTTTTCTATGTGACTGGCAATGGAAGACGCTGCCACGCTGGTAAGTGAAATACATGTATTTTGTCCTAGAAAGGACTGATCACTTTCTCAAGTCACAGTGTTAACAGCTCTTTCAGTATCCAGCTTGTTCAAGGTTAATTCCTTGGCAATTATGCAATGCGGCTGTAGGTGTATAGAAGATTAGAATGCTATCCTGGATAAGCTGCCTTTATAAAAAGAGAATTTTGGTTTCTTGAAATAGTTTGGTTGATGCATAGCCTGTTAGGCCATTTGCCAGCCAGTGGACAGTGTCCTGGTAGAATTAAACATTATGCTCATTGGCCTGTAAAGCTGTAATAACCCACTGCTATGAAACAGGTGACAAAGCTGTATACCACAATACAAGGAATGGTTGCCCGTACCTGTTACTTTTATTTCACTAGTTAATCAAATAATCAGGGCAGTTAGGATGTATAGCACAATTAAGGTGGGCGACTGAGCAAACGCCGTTTCCAAACTCATAACCTTGAATTGTCTACTCTGACTTTTGCATAAAATTATTTGTACAGAAATTTCATTAGTTACATAAGGAAAGGAAACTCACCTCTAGCTGTTGACACAGCTGAGGCTAACCAATCACATGTTGCTATTTATTTTGACAAACAATGCTCTTAGTGTTATCTATAATGTTGGTTGAATGTATGCTCCTTTGTATCTGTGATAAAAATTTCAACAGCTGGGTTGATTTATGGATGTTTACATGTTAATACTTCTTGATGTTCAATATATGTGTAAAAGACACATGGTAGAATTTGTTCTTATGCATCATTAACATATCTCTTTTATTCAGGTTCACAAGGAGCTTAAAGATGCGATGACACAATTAGACTCAATCCGCTATGAAGTTCAGAACTTGTCTAGATTAACTCCTGGTCAATTTAACATGAGACAGCATAACACTGGTAATTATAACCTTGCTCTGCCATAAGGTCGAATTTTCTGTTACTATTTCCTAATGCTTTATTTAACTTCACAAACATATGTTAAGAATTTAAATATATGAGCAGGCACGGGTGAAGCAGGGACATCCAATTCCTCTGATGTTTCTGTAACCAAGGTAAGATGGTTCTTGTAAATTGTGTTGTCTGGTCTGGATTTGAATGGATTGAATGTGGTTTGAGCATGCTAAAAGTTCATTATCTATTTCCATTTCATAAGAGGGTGCTATAGTGCTTTAGTAGACAGGAGATAGCAGCCTGCTGTGTCTACTGATGGATAGTTTGTACCACTGTTTAAGTACAAATTTAGGTTAATATCATCCAACTTTATTAATGTATTATAGCTCTGTTCCATTTTGAATCCTCACTCCAAGGCTTAGGACATGCACAGCATGAAGCAGTTATTGAAAAATATGTAATTTTGGTTTAATTATGGGTTTGCTTCAAGTTTCTGTAACTAGGGCTGAGCATATCATGGCCACTACATACTGAAAACTTTTCTGCCAGTGCTTCTACTGTGCTATGTAGAACATTGATTCCTTCTACTCAATATTTCTGTTTTCTTGTGTTAAAATATGCACATAATAGAATTTATAATGATTATGCAGCCGGAAGAATTTCGTCATGAAATCAGAAGTATAATTCGTGGAGAAATGGAAAGCTTTTGTAGAGCGCGATCTGATTCCACTCAAAACTTTGGTAACTATAATGTCTCTTTCTTTAATTAAATATCAGTGTTATTCCTTTCTGACTGATTGCCAATACATGACTAATTGGATCTTAACAAATATTTCAGCAAGCACAACTGAAGGTAGAAAAGTCGATGTGGCTGATGTCGATACGTCACTGAAATCCAATGTGTGATTATATCATCTCATCATTTTCTCTGCAAGCACTGCCTTATGTCTCTCCATTTTCACTGAAATTCATCACTTGTTTGCTCCTGTAGGACATGAAAATGTCTGGCACAGGATTGACAAATCTACACAGCCAAGCAATGACATATGCAAGGCTATCCGAAGCCCCAGGACTTAAGACGGGTTCTTCCACAGAACAATTCAAGGAGAGCGATGGGTTGCTAAATGTACTGCCAATATCAGCTGAAAGTGCTGGATTACTTCCAAACCGCTCAGGTATATAGCCAATCATCCATATCCTAAATCTTCTAGCTCTGAAGAGTTCAGATTTTATCAGATATACTGGAATATTATGATGTAGAGAGGTGGAAAGAACTGTCATATGCTTGTGGTGGATATATAATAAAAAATATTGTTCATAGTTTCCATAAAGCTCTAGCCTTTTCCTTTTGGTAAGATACTCACTGTATGTGTTAATCTTCTGTGAGTTGCATTGAATGTTAAACTACCTTGGTGCATTAGAAAAATCTCCATTTTCCCTGCTTGGAGGAATGCCTTGTTTTTCTTTCCAGTTATCTTCTGTATGTGTTTCTGTTGACATTTCTGCCAATGTATAATAATTATAGTCTATCAAAATTGTACCTAAGATCGAGAACAGAAGTATGTATACTTAGGGTGATAGCATGCAGTCGGTTGATTGTAATTTTACAATACCAAAAGTGCAAAAAATGAATATATAACTGAAGTTCTGCAGAATACACTGGGAGTTTCCCTAGTTTCTCTTTAATTTTTCCATCGCATCAGAATATCTTATTGAAGTTAGGCAAATACTTATGAGTAATACCCAATTTCATCTCCCTCCACAGGTGAACCAACAGGCTCAGACCTAGTCCTTGAGGCTGTGCTTGAAGCAGAGGTCGCTGAGAATGCCAAATTCTTCGTGTCACAGCCTCATGATCAGTTGCCTAAGGAGTGATATTGATGATGCGTTTGAGTAGGAAGTTTCTAACACGACCACAATGTTCCATACTCACTGACCAACTTAGTTGAGATGGTGGAATATTGAGTGGTTGACGGGTATATATGGTTCAAAATGTTAGATCAAGCCACATGGTCCAGAAACAGGGCAAATATGTCGCCTTTTTCTTCTGCTGAAAGCCTGTCTTGGACAGTTACAGAAGCTTTCAGGCGATGCACAGGACGGAATTCAGTATAGTTGCTGCGCTGAAATGGATAGAAATGGAATGCTTTGGCTTGACTTGCAGCTCTTTTCTGCTGTCATTGTAGATATTGCTACTCAGGTTGATATGTGTTGCTGTTTTAGAGGTTCCCCATCTTTGCTTCATTACTTTAGCCATCACCTAACAGTTGATATGGCGAGTTATCTCATCTAAAGTATCATAAGTCAGAACTTTATCTGTGCTGTTTAAAATTAATTACACAAAACTGTTTAGGCAGCATTGTTGTTGATTGCTACTTTGCTTCATGGTCATTATTGTGATGGTGCATTGTGAACAGAACTTGTGATTGTAATAGTGGCGAAATAGATGTATTTCTCTGTATTCTGATACTGGAACTGAATTGTCTGTTGACCAGAATTTGGTAACACCAGCAAATATATCATCCTGTGCCTTGGGCCCTTGGTAAGAAGATGTGAAGGAGGGTCAGCATTAGTTTGTGAAAAATAGCATGGCCTCTGTTATTGAAAAGCAAAAAAAAAAGCAGAAAAGAACCACTCTCGATGAACTGACGGTCAGATCTCACCTCTTCAGGATGAACGGTCAGATTTCACTTTGGAAAGAAATCCCACAACACAAACAAAACCCAATCCGAAACCATCTCTCGTCTTATCCCCAAACACACCACCTTCCCTCCGTCTGCCGTCTCCGCTGCAAGAAGCCAAGAAGCGAGCATGTCGCCGGTCACCGCGCTCCTGGCCGGCACGGCCGCGCCGCCGGCCCCGTCGGCGGCGAGGCTCTCCCGCCCGTGCGTCGGCTTCCCGGTTCTTCCCGGCGGCGGGCGCGCGGCGCTGGCGGTGGAGTGCTCGTCGCGGCCGCAGAAGAAGGGGACCAAGCACCACATGAAGACGCGGCCCAAGAAGACGCAGCCGTGGGACATCAAGCGCCGCCCCACGCAGTACAAGCCGCTGCCGGAGCTCCCGCCGGACTGGACGCTCGTCCCCGCCACCGCCACGGTCGACGCGGAGGGGGCCCCCGCCGCCGTCCTCGAGGTGGCCGCGGCCGCGGCCGCCCCCGCCGCCGCGGACTGAGGCGGTGATGTCGTTTGCCCCACACCACCGTATTTTGTTCCTTTGAACTCACCACACGTGGTTTCCTTTGATATTATATAATTATTATTATAAGTTGCTGTTCTCGTTGTGATTAGAAATTTGGAACCTCGAATCCTAGTTGCTGCTCTGCTATTACTTGTGCATTTCTTCCTTCATGCCTACTTGGTTAGTTTCTGTGTGCAACTCAATTTACCCAGCCCACTTTGATTTGGCGCCCTGCCACGGTGGCCTGTGATGCTCTAGATTCAATTGTTCAGCTACTTCAGAGGATGCTCGTGATGAAACTTCATTCATACAGCTTTGCCCGGATAAGGTTATGATGGAGGGCTGCAGTACAATGTTCAGCACCAATCAGCCTGCAAGGCTTCTCAGGAGTTACTGATCCAGTGTGGAGGCAACTTCACTGCTAATATCACAGCTAATGTGATGCTATCTAGGATACAAGTCCTGTATATGTTTGGAAGGAATTTTGTGAGACAGTCCTGTCCTCGCAGAAATTGGGATGGATTCTTGGGTTCATTCCAAAAACAATGGTGTTTCTAGATAACGGAATAAAACATAGTGGAGTACAATTTTTTTAGAAAGATTAGGCCTGATAGGAGGAAAACTCATTGGAGTTGCTTGCTGATCATGTGGTCAGTTGGTGTGTGCAACTGGCAAACACCAGGGGAAATCCAGAGAAGTCAGCTTAGAAGGCACCGATACCCATTCACTGAAGGTCTGAACACATGAATTTTACAGTAGTTTTAGATATCAGTTCAATTTACCCAGGTTTCCAGGAACGAGGAAAGGTTCCGGCAAAATGTTTCTACGGAGCTGAATTTCCTTGTCAGGAAGAAACTTTCAATTGTCCATTTAGTAGTTAGCAGGAAGATGATCCTTACTAAACAGTTCTCATCAAGAGGGCTTGGTTGTACTCTTGGAGGTGGATAATCGTTTTGTGAAATCTCAAATCTCTTTTGTGAAAGCTCGACGTATGTGTGTTCGTGAAGAGCGTGCCCGGTCTCGAGAATACCTTGGCGTGGTCGACGAGTTTTGATCGACCATTTGGAACATCTTGCAGATTTTGATCATTTTGGGCATAGTGTATGTTAACTCATCTTAGTTTGTCCTTCGGTATAGGAAATAAATGTTATTTTGTATATCAAACAACCTTGGATGCTTATGTTATGTATCAAGTTGTAGAGCTCGACGAGATACAATTTTGTAGTTGATGGCTTTTCTATTTAGATCTTTTAGAGCACCAAAGATTCCATACAAAATTGGGAGAGGTGAAGTCAAAAGAATAGCATTCCTTATTTAGTTATAACATGCTTTGCAAGTGACATGGTAAGAAGGTTATGTATGAGACTTGAGGTCACGGGTACAAATCGCATAAAACATTATGTTTGAAAAACATGATGGTTGCCTATGCCCAGTGAGCACAATCCAATCGCAGAAATGTTGCTTTCATATTTTTGGACATGTTTTCAAATTGATTTTCATAGGCTGTTTTCTGAGATGGTCGTCTTAAGTGATTGTTTGAGAAATTCCATCTGTAATGGATTTTTACACTTTGTAGAAATGTGTTTTGTAATAGTGGCTCAAATCCCATATTATTTTCTTGGAATCAGAGTCGGTCACAGATAGAATTTGATAATTATTGCGGCATGTATCATCCAATATCATCGTTGTTCATGTGTACTATGGTACATATGCTGTCTTCAAGATTGCTGAAAATAGCGACCATTATTTGTCATTCTAACGTTGTGTGGGATGGATCTGCCTGAATGCTGATTATAAATAGAATGCAAGTATGCAACAAGAGCTGAGTTTGCATGGTTGCTGATATGTGACATATTTCTGATCAAACCGCTGACCTACTACGTTTTTTACTCTTTGTACATCGCATTGACACGGGGTGCATTCGTCACAAGCCAAGATATATAATTTCTCCCCCCAACAAAGTTACAAAACTCACTAACCTTGTTACCGGCGATACAGTTAGCCAACCATTTGGATCAAGAAAAAAAAAAGCCTCAAGTAATGAAATCATGCTGTCAATTATTCATTATAATCTAGACCATGTCATATCTCAACCTGGTCTCTATATCCTAATTACTACAAGAGCGAGCAAACAAATAAAGCATGAATACGTGGTTGTGTTGCAGCGGCGGTGTTTGTGCCTGTCAATGATATTGATGCTAGGTGCATCGATGGTTGTCTGGTGGTGGCACTTGGTCTGTGCCTCTTATGCGACATGGCCAGCAGATGCCTTGAAGGCCTCTTCCATCACTGCAAACTTGGCAGGCGGTGCGGCGGCAACGATCTTGTCAGCAACCGTCCTGTAGGCGACGGCAAATTCAGCAACTTTCTTGGCGTCTCCAGCAGCTTCGGCCAGAGAGGAAGCAAGGTACATGGCATGCTTGAAGGTAGCATCCTTGATCTCGCACTTCTTCGAGTCTGGGGCGGTGGCGACGACATCCTCGAGGCCCTTCTTGATGGCGGATACCACCTCGATGGCGGTCGGGGCGGGGGCACACTTCGCCGGCATGGATGTGGCTGCCACCATTGCGGCGACGAGGATCAGTGTGACTGCAACCTTGGCCATTTCCAACTATGAAATGAGGGGAAGTCAGGAAGAAGAAGATGGATGCTGCTGCTATTGGTAAGAATGGTTGCGTTGTGGATGCTTATGAAGGGGCGAGGTCATTGGTTTAAATAGGGGATGGTGCATCGTGATGTCGGAAGGCCATGAGAGCTTCACGGATGTTGTGTGGTTGGATGTAATATTGGTTGCAAGCATGCATGCCAAGTGTTCGGGCGACTTCTGTGTCCTTCAATTCTGTTGACTTTCTAAAAATGGCATGCATGCCAAGGATGTCTTATTTATTTGTTGCTATCCACACAAACTAATCAAGTTGCTCATGCAAATGGATCGGTTAGGCTAGCTATTTAGTTTTAAATATTGTTTACCTGATATAGAGCCTAGCTATACACCAGCATTTTGTGGTGAAATATTGATTCTATTTGGTAGCAATATTTTGATATTTCTTGATAGTGTTAAAGAAATACTGGGCAGCAGCAAATACTTTGATGGAGTGTTTCCGTGCATGTACCGTGCGTTAGGTACTGCATTTTAGAAAAAAGAAAGCATGTTTATTGAGTTTGCATCACACAAATTAAACGGCACCGCTTATACCCAATATGGGCAGCAGCACTGATGTGGAACATAGATATTTTCGCAGTAGGCGTCCTTGCAGTTCCTAATGCCATGGGCTGAGCAAACACCTTTGCAATAACCAGCGGTACCACATTGACTTGTTCGTGGAGCCTTGAAGCATGGCCGTTTCCGCACTCGTGGCAGCGACGGGTGCGGCCTACAAATAGGGCCGATACCTGCACATATATATGAATCCCAACTCAGTACAAATCAATCAAAGTATAGATGGTTACATAATTAACTAATGTTAACATGTCCGAAAAAAGTAATCATCACAGAGCAAATAAGGCTAGATGGTGTGTATACAGTTTCCAGCTTGGCAGGAAGATGGTATGATCGCCAGAACCAAGATCAAAGCAGCCGTCAGGTACACAAGCCTCACCATACTGATCCTAACTAGCACCATGAGGAAGACGGGTAGCTCTTTTGCTGTTGCTAGGACTAGTGGAGTAAGTTGTAGTATCTGTTTTGTTTGTTTATATAGAAGAACAGCCGACTCATATGCATTTATATGTGCAGTCTAACAGTGTGTATACCCTCTCATATAACATCCTACACTAGTGTTTCGAGATATCTTTAGACAGGGTTCGATATCTTCCCAAACACTCAAATAAATATATGAGTATATATATTTTGATATCTTTGGTTCTCGTATCTGAAGACTAGGATTTCATATACATCTTATAAGACCACTAAATACCTGAGCACCCTTCCAATGTTCACCTGATGTCTTCTGGATTTTTCTGTTGTCTGATTCCTTGCATTTATTTTTTAGGTAATAAATAGGGGATGCTTTGCAAAGGAAAAAAAACCATGATCTATTTTTATTTTTCGCGTAGAAGTATGCAGCAGCATTAATGCTCACTAGCACCATCTACTGTTGCATTTATAAAAATCTTGTTCTTGGTGTAATGTTTTTTATACCGGACTACCGGCAGTAATCAGTCGGCAGTTATGCCAGTCTCAGTGCACCATTTCACTGTACAGTTACCTAGACCAGAAACTAGGTAACTGTGCCAAAGGAGTGTCATGGTGATGAAACTCCTCTCACATCCCATTAAACTCTTGCTTCTCTCTCCTATGTCACATCAGCACATTTAATATCATGAAACCTCTATGAAACCCCCACTTAGATCGGCTCTCTCGGTTGTACCAGCGGGCAGCGGCTGTAGGTTTCCTAAGTGCAATAAAGAAAAAAAAAACGCTAGCATCATGACCCTCTGGCTGTCTTATTGTGGCTGCATCTGCCCCTGTGGCCATGTTGATATGCCGGCGGAGGAGACCGTGATCGATGAAACAGATACAATGGAGAGAGATGATGGCCTGGTCCGTGACTTTTGTGTGCGGCGCCGCTTGTGCCTCCGACACCGGACACCGAGGGTGCGAAGATCGAACAACCCTAAAATCTTGATCGAGTGAGCTACGCTACGCTACTGCTCTGCAATCGATAAATATGACAGTCCTTTCGTACAAAGGTGATATATATTTAAAAACAAAACATTGGAGTACGCGGTTATTTTTCTATGCATGTCCATCTCGCAAAGCCTGATCCCCCATCATCCTTTTTTTGCTAGACATTTTTTCTTATTTTAATAACATGGTTAATAAAACTATTATTTTATTTAGAGTAATCACAAAAAAAGTAGCACATTCGTCGGTTGCGTGGAGGAAATTAAATCGAGTTTTTATCCGTTATTGTGTAAGAAAATTGAGTTTTTTTGTTCAGTGGACAGGGTTTACATAAGTACCTCTGAAATGGTTTTTAGCAACAAGTGAAACAGAATACTGCATTTCCAAGGGAGGTCTAGGCCATGATCAACCCTTAAAAATCTGTTTCGAGGGGTGGACCATTCTCACACCCTAGATTTTGTGTATTTTAGGATGTGATTGGATTGCACAAATAAAAACAATGATATTATTAATTTCTTAAAAATTTCCAATATTTATAAATTAATAGAGAATTTAATATAGGAAATTAATTATTTTTAAATCAAAATAAAACATCATGACTGATCAGAGATATCAAGAGGTGTATTGAGGAGGTGAGTGAGCGGCATGAGAGCCAGAGGTAGTACAAGGTAGATAATAATGGTGAGTGATTTTGTCTAACTTTTCCTTTGGACATAGGACGAATGAGCACCATTTCACGACTTTGCTTCAATTTGGTGCCACCTGTCCTCCGATCTGTGTCACCCTAGGTTTTGAGGCAAAATTGGGAAACACTTGCATGCTTTTGAAAGCAACCCCGCGTAGATGCTAAGCAAGATTCTCCATGCACTCTTACTCTTGATCAAATCCATGTGGATCACCCATGACTTCGCAAGAACTCTTCAGGTCCCTCGGTCCAAAGCCTCTTGTTCATCCTTCACCACCCTTGGTCTATCATCATTAACACTTTACTTGACCTTCACCACATGAGCCGACCGTCAAGTTGCATCTAATAAATGCATATCACAAGCTAAGAGCTGCATCAATTCGACAGCACGGTTGTCGATCACTCATCATTCAAGGGTGACCACCATTGATCTCTCACTTTTATTCAGAGTAATCACAAAAGATATACCATACTCGTCAGTTGGTGGAGGAAAATTGACTTTATCCATTATTGTGAGGTGAAAGTGTATTTACATCACTACCTCAGAAATGGTTCTTAGCTAGCGCCAAGTGAAACAGAATACTGCATTTCCAAGGGAGGTCTTGGCCATGATCCATCTTTGAAAATATGTTTCCAGGGCTGGGCTATGACATGATCCATGCTTGGAAGATGAATTGAAAAACCAAAAAAAAAACCTCGTATCTCAAATCTATCACGATGTGCCCATATTGGCAACACTGCTACTGCACTAGAGCCAGCCACGCTCACCCACGGCACCACAATGTGGCTGTGAGGCCAATCTCAGTAGAGTTTTATGGAGAGATTTATTTATTAATTTTGCTGATGTGGTACGGGAACGAGAAGAAAGAGTTTCATGGCATCTGAGATGAGTTTTATCCCTATGAAGCTCATCTGTCACGGTAACCTAATTTTTAGTGTAGTTAATAGTGCAATGAAACTATGCACTGATGCCTGCACCACCACTGCCCCAGAGCCCACCACACTCGCCTGGCTGCATCGCCACCGCGTCTGAGACAATAATGCTCGCTCAGCTTCCTAACTTTTAGGGTGGTAATTTCTGCGACCACTTCTAGAAATTAATTTCTAGGGGTGGCTCATGGGAGGAGCCGTTTGCGCTTATCCAACAAGCTGCATTTGCGGGTGTGAATTGGCTTCCTTTTATTTATTTGATTGAACTTCTATATTTTGTCTACTCCAAAAAGAAATGAGAAACTCTTACAAATTTATATAGTAGGGCGTCCATTGGACATGGATGGAATAAATTTTTCGTCCATGGAAGTGTTGAAAGTTTTTTTTCGATAAGGGAAGTTTTATTGAAATCAAGATTGTTACATCGAGATGATTACAAAAAGCTTGAGATCATTCCGACCTCTGCATAGCTAAGATGGACACAACCTTACAGATAAAAGAGAGAAAAAAAGAACACACTAATGACCCGCAATCTTTAGACTCGACTGCCACCCATGTGACCGGGTAAAAAACTCCTTGGCCACCTACGCCAATCGTTGACACGCCACTACAACCATATCTTGTGAGGTTGCCTTCTGTAGGGTAGCTCATGTACGGAGCCAGTGAATAACCGAATAGATAACCTGCAAATGGGTAGCAACATATTTTTTTTCAAATACCAAATCATTTCTGCATAGCCACAAGGACCAACAGAAGGCCGTTGCCCCAAGTAAAACAAACGGTTTTAGATCTTTACTAACCCCCCCCCCCACCCCCCCCCCCCACCCCTAGCCAAGTCCCAAACATATTTGTGACGCTACAAGGAGGACATAAACGTGATGCCACATGTATAACCGACCATACTGCTCGAGCAAAACGGCAATCGAAGAACATGTGTTTAATTGTTTCATCTTTATGACAAAAACAACACTGTTTACTACCCTACCAATTTCTCTTAGCTAGATCCCATGCAAGTGATTTGTACTTTTCATTTCGATCCCATGCACGTTTTAATTAAAATTGCAGAACAGGGTAAAGTGTTTGTGTTTCAAGATACAGTGCGTCATAATAGAAAAACCACATTTTGCTCTTTTATTGTCTTTGCATCTTGTACCCAACTCGAAGATTCGGGCAGCACCTATGTGGAGTATAATCATAGCTGCAGTAGGCATCCCCTGAACCTATATATCGATGCCATTGGCTACGCAAACACCCGGGCAATCAAATGATGAGCAGAAGAAAGGAGTTGGATGCACGAAGCACGACTCATAAATCTGTGGTGGCGGTGGCTACCTAAGGTAGTCGAAGCCGATACCTGCACATTCAACACAATGGCATGTGTGGATACTAAACACCGACAATCACACCAGATGATGAAAGCCACAGAACATATGCACCCTCACATAACCGCTAGTTTTTTTTTCACTCAAACATATTGAGGAGCAAATTTTATTTAAATTTGCATCAGAAATACATCATGGATGTGCAAACTATTGCACCAGTTTGTCAAAGTGGTGGTGGGCAGCAGCACAGCCAATCACCAAGACCTATAAAAGTTTTTTTGCAGTAGGCACGATTGGTGGTGTATCCTTTCAAAGAACAAACATGAGGGCACATCTGAACCGAACAGTAGTCCCTATGCGTAGGACGGAAACAAGGTGGTCCCAAACACCCCGGGCCGATGCCTGCACATGCGATGCAATGCAATATTAGCATTAAAGTAAGATTTGTTATTTAAATTTAATCATCTAAAAAATATGTGAAAATAAGACAGTGTCGTGAATCAGCTAAAAGTAGCAAGGTAGCGGTGCCTACATGCTTGGCAGGATGGAGAGTTAGAAGAAATCATCACAAGAACTAAGAGCGAAGCAGCCATCAAGTACACAATCCTTCCCATGTTGGTCTTGGCAAGAGCGAAGTGAGGATCAATATATGGCTTGTGTCCAATCTATTTTAGCATTTGTAGGTGCTTTTATAGTGGAACATCTCATTAGGAATGAATCCATTGATATCCGAATCTTAGATATCTCAGCTTAAAATCCAAACAATAAATATATGAGAATCGAGCTAGTTCACATGGTCATTTATGTTCCCTATATCAGAATACCTATATCTTTATATCTACATCAGAGCTCTTAAATATGTCCTACAAGAGTTTTGATATTACAATTAATGAATAACTATTGGAACCAAATAATCTATATACTATAAGAATTCAGTAGAATTGAAAATGATTCTTACTCAAAAATCTCATATCCACCCTTTATGAAGGACCCACGTGGCAGGACTTTTGGAAAAAAATGACGCGAAAAGTATCGGCAAACAAGAAGAAAACAATAATTATAGAGGGTTTCTGCCTCTAAGGGTGTTTTTTTGAACGTAAACTTCTCCTACCCGTCTCCTTACCCCACTTGGCGCAACCCCAACCCCCGCCCAAATATATTCACGGCACAAATATATTCCGTTTCCAAATTAGGAATAAAAAACCACACGCATATCGTAGTTTCCATATTTTTTTCACCATCGTAATCGTGAATCAACAATCCATCAGATCAACTCTGGAAGATCATGTGTACGCGTTTTCATCTTGCCCATCGTGAGCAAGCCTCCTCTCGGCACCACGTCAGTGACGCCCTCAGCTAAGGCAGAGCCTCCGTCCTCCTTAGGGCTGGTTTGGGACCCTTCATCCCGCGGTAGGCTTCACGGGAAAGGACGCCCGACTTATATAAGTGGCGGATTTCCCCGGGAAGGAGAGCTGATCCTGACGGAGGAGGAGATTCCCAAACCAGCCCTTATAGCCGCTCCACTCGTGGCGAGGCCATCCTGCTCATCGCCACGTTAGCGACGCCCGGCCTCGGCCGCGCCGCTGGACCTTGCCTCCATCCTCCTCGTGGCTCCTCCACTACCGGCGATGCTGTCTTGGTAATTGTACTTTCACAGGCTTCCCTTGCCTTCGCTAATAATCTGATTAATATAATTGTCTTCTCATCTCACGTATTGTATGGCTGACGGGATACAGTGATCCTGCTGCATAAGTCAACGTAGAACAGCCCACAACACCAGGAATTGTTTCGCAATCGTAATGAGTGATTGATTCATCGTCGCCACTGCCCTCAAAGCCATAGAGTGCGGCTAGGTAATGCTTTTTCTTGCTTATAATATTTTTTTAGATTAAGAATTAAAATCCGGCCTCTATATCCTGCTTATAATATCTAGAGGTAGATATATAATATGATGCTTGTTCGTCATGGAATGCTCATTTCTAACTGTTGTCCCCTATCTTTTCCTTACATGCACACACACCAATCGCCAGCTCCAGCAGTGTGTAGCCCGTAGCAACCGCGACCTTGGCACATCACCATGTTCCACCGCTCAAACCTATCTACGAAGGACACCTATATTATAATTATAAAACATCTACGTGTAATTCACCTGGAATTAATGTCAATTGAATTCTAGCCGTGCCGCAGCTGGACGCGGAACGGGAGGACGACGGCGACCGGGAGCACTGACTTCGATTCGACACCAAGCTGCTGCATACCGCACTCGCCTCGGACCCGACCGCAAGGCGTTTGATAAAATGTGTGAACCGTGATCTCAAGCTGCTGCGACCCAAGACGAACTGCAAGCTGCTGTTTTGGTCGCCTGCAAGCCCAAGCCTGTACTGCGACCTCGCGCACGACTACGTCATGCCGCAAACTGCTACCTTGGACGCTTACAAGCTGTTCGATGGAATGCCAAACCGCCCATAGGTGATCCCGCGTGTGTTACGATCCTGCGTCGAATGGCGGCACGCCAAACTAGCTCGAGAACAGCGACACGAGGAATCAATGGAATCGGAGATATAGATGGGTGGAAGAAGAAGCAAGAACAGTAAGGTTGAGGATAAACTGGTTAGTTCATTTGATCGATGATCCTCAGTTCTGTGTTTGGACTGCGTTAATGCGCGACGGGTCGCGCACCAGTCGATCGCGCGACCCCGCGGTCCAAAGCAAATGGCGTGTATAGCAGAACATCGGACAATAGAACAGGTAGCGGGAGTAGCCTTTTTATTCTACCGTGGACCAATTTGCACGGGAGTAGCAGGATAGGGAGGCATGCTGACATCGTTTTACATACTTCATTCTATTTTCTTTAATTGATGATAACTTTCTCAGCAAGTATCCGTTTTTTAATCCGTTTTTATTTTTATATTTCTTATGATTTTATCTACGAAATAAAATCCACTTTCCGTAGGTTTTAATGTAATTTTATTTATATGGTCAACCTCGTATAATGCTATTAACAACTTATGTAGATGTTTTGTATCAATCTATATAGATATTATAGGTCAACTATATATATCAACTTGTGTTAGAGATTTTTTTTTTCTCGAACCACGCAGGAGAACTGCGTGTCATTTCATTAAGGTAGAATGTTAGAGAATATATACAGATTGATAGTAATATTATAGGTCAACTATATATATCAACTTGTGTTAGAGTTAATATGATTGTACTATCAACTTATATATAGACTATGTATCAATTTACGATCCATTTATATTGTTGCAACTTATGTAAAGATGATGTAAAAATTTATGTAAATGCAATGTAGCAACTTAGTGGTATCAATATACGTATAAACTTTATATCAACTTATTTGTGTATCAAACTTATGCAGAGACTATGTATCATCTTATATAAAGACTTCAAATTATGTGACAACTTATATGATATGTCTACTTGTCAACATCTTATACATGATAGGGCTATCAATTTATGCATAATGGTTCTATCAATTTATATTTCTTAGTACTATAAAACTACCTATGAACTTTAGTATCAACTTATGTAGAGATTTTGTACCAACTTACGTACAATGCATCAATCTGTATTTAACATACTATCAACTTACTCAAAAAACTCATACTAGCAACTTATGTTGACAGATTTATACACAAGTTGCTACATAGTTACTATACATTCAACATAAAATGTTAGCATATAAAAATTATTTAAAAATATATGCATCATGGATCTAGTTTTATAGATCTCATTATAAAGAACATAGTGGTAATCGAAAACGGACACTTAGTTATCGTATTTTGAAGGTGAAATAAACAAAAAAAATACGTGGACCTGCAGTCCACCTTTTTCCCATGAGACAGCAGCAGGACGTGCATGTCGCGTCGTGCGACTGGTAGCGCGTTAGATTTAACCCTGTGTTTCCCTGTAGCTGTCCGATAAGGGCTAGACATCTACTAGGCTCAGCCCAACTCGACAGGAGCACGCAGGCCCAATCCGAAAGACTAAATGACTATTCGCAGCCGAGGGTGTTGTATTGCTGTTGGCAGCCGTAGTTTCTTCTGCGTGGTGGCCTTGGTGCCACTGGTGCAGGCACTGCCGCCGCCAGGAGCTTCTCCGCCGCCCATCAAAGCCCTGCTGCTAAACCGAAGCTCTACCTCTGCTGTGCTGCGCCACCACGGAACCGACCGACCGATCACCCGCTCGTGTCACAGTTGTGTCATGGTCATGGAATTCCATGAACCCCGGCATGCGTATGCCTATCCTTTGCGGCAGCAACTACACCGCGGCCATGGGACTCCTGCGCGCGGTACACATCTGCGCGCTGACCGCACTGGTTCCCCTGCCATGTCGCTGCAGGAACGTTACAGGGGAAGGAGTGCGGCAGCGGGGGATGGGAGGGGCAGCGGAGGGAGCAAGGGAAGGCAGTAGGGGAGGGGAGAAAGGAAGAGAGAGAAGGAGAGAGAGAGGTGGAAGGAGAGAGATGCGGACAGGGACAACCCCGAACTCGTTGCCTTGCCACGCAGATGTCGCGAGGAAGCCAACCTCAATCACCAACCTCGAACGCACCCTCAAGCCAAGCCTTGCCGCTCGACTTCCTCCGCGGCGTCGTGCCACCCGCGTGAACCCATGACCCGTTGCCGCAAACCAACAACACCCCATAGACGACATCACTAAAAGGACCAACTGTGGGCTTCTTTATCCATCTTTTTTTACAATAACTTTATCCGTCTTTGTCCACGTAGAAAAAAGCTTAGGGAAAAGCTAATGTTCCGGCTGAAGGCGCGGCGTCATTACGTGTTGATTCCTGAAGGATATGCTAAAGTCTTCATTGACCAAGTGGAAGACATATGTGAAGACCTGGACCTTGAGGTCCCAGGAGGTGACGATGAAATAGAACTTTAACAAGTAGTCTAACAATGGATTTGTTGGCCCAAACACTACATAAGATAGCAGCATCGATAACAAGCATGATTCCAAGCATGGATCCACCGTCATTGGTAGTACGGGACCACAACACTGATCCACCATCACCGGCAGCACAAGGCCCTAGCATGAGTCCACTGCCACCTCCTAAGCAACAGAAGAAGTCCACAAAGGCATCGGTCCCGCCACCTCCTAAGAAGCAGAGGAAGCAGAAAGAGAAGCCTCCGCCTCTAAAGCTCCCATACAAAATGACAGCTGAGGAAAATGTGGCGGCAGTGGCAGTAGAGGTTAAAACCTTCTTTGATAAGGTTCGGGAGATGAGAAAGCCTAAGAGGAAGCAACGAATAGATTCCACGGGGAAGGCATTCTTTACTAAAATGACCAAAAATGTGGAGAAAGTGTGAGAACCATACTATGACCGGTCAATCAGAAAGTTTTGTAGCCACCTTGATAACCGGAAAAGTAAATCAAAATCTATTCCCCAGCTCATAAAATAGTCCCAACAATCAGTTGATCTGCTAATAGTACTTGCAGAAGATAAATGCGATCATGTCATAGATGATTGCAGATACGAACCTTACAAAATCTCAACTATGAAGGCAGGACAATATCCTGGTTCTCAAAACCCGAGGCAAAATAAAGTTCATATTGGGGGAACCTCTTATTTGGCCAGAATTGGTGAGTACCTACCAACGAGAATACAACAATTGCATAGTTGATACCTAGAGCAATCTAAGGGAGAATGGTAATGTTCACAGCTCAGGTTTACAGCTTGGATAGGCAAAATACATGTCCATTCATACTCTTGCCGTACAACTATAAGTGAGTTCTTCACATTTTTTAATTTCCTTCAAGTTAATAACAAATACAATAATCAACATTGCCTCTATATATGTATATGCACAGTTTTAACTGGATATTTCTTAGTATCTAGCTTGATAAAGGCATGGTCATGGTGTAGGACTCCAAAAGGAAACCAAAAGGAAAGAGTCCAAAAACCTCATAAACCTACTTAACAACATGTGAGCTCGCTTCCTCAAAAAACACGTAGGAGTCACTGACCACAACAGTGTTCCTTAAATTAATACTGACTTTATGATATGAATATAATCCTCACTTCTAGTGTCATTTTTTAAAAAACACAAGACTATTTCATAATCCAGTTGCCCATAGTGCTTGAGACAGGAAACAATTTGTGTGGATACTATGTATGCGAGTTCATGGACAATTTTGAAGGTCCTAAGGAGCAAATGATGCCAGACACATTCAAGGTATATAAGCACAATCACTTTTGCTCATTATTTTAAGTCATTATTTTTCATTCCGCTCATGTTTTGATTTGAAAATTTGCGGCTTTGGAACATGAAAGAAGACCTCATTGAAAATGAACGAGTCATGGAAATTCAAGCACAACTATGTGGATTTCTACTCGATGAGGTCATAAATCTCAATGGGGAATTGCATGCCGATCGATATGTAAGGATGACTCAACTAGATCCTAATAGGGATTCACCAGAAGATGAGGCTTTCTAATATATCAAATACTTTTAATATTTGAATTGTGCAAAATTTTGAAGTACTTGTAATAATTCAAATGTATATTAATATATATGTAATGTTTATATATGTTATAATGTAATATTACTCGTATACATATAGAAATAGTATGAATACGAATAAAAATACACATTAAACCTCAAATGAAAACAAAAGAAACAAAAAAAGAAAAAACACTTACCTGCCGTGAGGGCGTGCAGTTTAGTAGCAGCTGGTGTTACCAGCCGGTAATAAACGACACATTTAGTGCCTGGTACTAAATGGCCGCCTCTTTAGTTGTAGGGTCGAGATGGCGGACTAGAGGGGGGTGAATAGTCCTTTCTAAAAATTATCGCGCCGGCTAACCGAATCAACAGCGAAATTAAAACTATCGGTCTATCCAAGACTACACCCCTCTATCTATGTTCACTAGCACCTTATAAAAGATTCTAAACAAGCAAATAAGATGCTAATCTAGCACGAGCTCACTTAATCAATTCTAGAAGCAAGGCCACACAAACCTATGCCACTAGTACTTCACACACCGGGGAGCTCCTACACAACTAGTAAGCAAAAGCACAAAGCTCCTAAGCTCACTAGCAATGCTCAATGGACAAGACTACACAAGTCTAATCTAAAGGCTCAAATTACTTAGCTACACAAACTAAGCAAGGATACTAATTAAGCTACACAAGCTAATTAGTCACAAGATCACTACTTCTAACTACACAAGCAAGAAGACAATTAGCAAGCTACACAAGCCAACTAATTATAAGAGCAATCACACAAGCACAAGTGTAAGGATGTAAATACAATGCTTGTTATTAAGAAGCGCAAACCACCGAGAAGAGTAGACAAGTTGACACGGTGATTTTTATCCCGAGGTTCACTTGTTTGCCACCAAGCTAGTCCTCGTTGTGTCGACCAACACCTCGATGGTTCTTGGTCAAAGCTCGCAAGCCACTAGCCACTCCCGGGCACACCAAGACACCACTCGCAAGTGAGGTAACTCAATGACACGCTCCACTAGAGTTGCTCTTCGCGATCCCCGTGGGGTGAGCACAATCCCCCTCACAAATCCTTCTCCGGAGCACCGCACAATCTCCTTGCGTGCTTCAACGGAGCCTCAATCCACCAAGCCGTCTAGGATGTGGCAACCTCCAAGAGTAATAAG
Source organism: Echinochloa phyllopogon (assembly GCA_033239725.1). NCBI lineage: Eukaryota > Viridiplantae > Streptophyta > Magnoliopsida > Poales > Poaceae > Echinochloa > Echinochloa phyllopogon. The sequence continues at coordinate 29,932,872 of BTCW01000008.1, read as the reverse complement.
CACACCGGCTTGCAACACGAACACCTAGTGCCACTCGATGCAATCTCTCAAAGCAATGCACTAGATTCGCACTCACTCGCAATGGATTCGCAATCTTGCAACAAGAAGTGAGTTAGTGGACTCCCAAGGCAAGCACAACCATGGGAAACACATTCCCAAGGTGCTCAACCTTCTCCAAGGCCCGGGCACCCTTCTATTTATAGAGGGGAGGGGAAAACTAGTCGTTACACACTTTTCCCGAGCTCTAACAGCTACCTCGGACCGTCCGCGGTGCATTCCCGGACCGTCCGCCATTCAAAAACTAGCCGTTGAGATCCAAACGGTCAAAAACTCGTCATCCGCGGACCGTCCGCAGTCACCCGCGGACCGTCCGACCCCCTAGATCTCGAACCCCCGAACCTTCTAGTAAAACCGGGCAATTTTACGGACTGTTTCGCGGACCGTCCGCAGTATTCACGGACCGTCCGCAGTAACCGCGGACCGTCCGCCACTCTATTTTCAGCACAGCCGACACTCGGTAAAACGCCCATAACTTTTATCTCCGATGTCCAAATTAGGTGATCTTGGACTCTATGGAAAGCTCATTCAGAGGGCTATCCAACCCAACTGAATTCTTGATCCAAAACACTTTGGATCAAAGCAGAATTGCATACCCAGATCACCACAACCCATAGCCATCAACCAATTTCATCATCCGCTTTGCAAATGTGCTAACCCCATAAGTGTAGCTCCTTATGTGTGAGTGAGTTAGCATTTTCACAAACATTTCTCAAAGGGTTTTTTTAGCACAACATTAAAGACATGGCCATCGCGGACTGTCCGAGCCCAAGCCACGGACAGTCCGATGCACGATCGGACAAGCCGATCGGACATCCGAACGGAATTTCCCACATATTTTATTCTCATCTCACCACGGACTGTCCGAGGCACCCCCACGGACGGTCCGACACTTAGCTCAAAGTTCTCAAGTCAGCGCTCAAGTCAACCCACGAGTCACGGACTGTCCGAGACCTATCCACGGACAGTCCGACCCTCACGTCAGAACTTTGCTTTCTCAAGATATTCAACAACGCCCTTTCCCAAGGTTAGTCGCCACTCATCTAAATGCAAAACATGCAAGTCAATGATCAAGTGACACTAAATGACCGATATGAAAACAAGTTTGCCCCTCTTGATAGTACGGCCATCTATCCTAAACCCGGTCATAAACTTCTCTACTCTCCTATGACCGGTTAAATGAAATGCCTATTGGTTATACCTTTGCCTTGCGCATTCCATTTCATCTTCTCCAATGTTGATGCAACACATGCACCAACATCATCACAAATGATATGATCCACTTCATATCATCATGCGACTCATTGGTTCATCGATCTTGACTCCACTTGCTCTTCACCGTTGCAACGGTCCATCGGTGCCAAGTCATTGCTCAAGCATCCCGCCACGCGGTCCAGCGCTTAGCCTCTAACTTGCCCTTCACACTTGCAACCGGTCCATCAAACCAAGTCTTGTCTTGATCTTCTCCACTTAGTCACATGACTCCATGCCATGTCTCATATGCAATGAGCTCCTTCATCACATAATCACCTGTGGACTAATCACCTGTGTATTTCACTTAAACACATATTAGTCCACCTAAGTTGTCACTCAATTACCAAAACCAAACAAGGACATTCATTAGTGCCGAGTAACCACTACGGGTGGGGAAACTAGTACTGAGTTGGGTTTCTCGACCGGTACAGATGGCCCATTTTGCAGCAGTGATGTGACACCTGGCCCAGTTTGGATGGCCCTGCAGGGTCCATGAGTGCGGGATGCACATGCGTTTAGCAAGAGTGGAGCCAACTTATAAGCCCTTACCTTCCAGCCATATCACCTTCAGGTTAACCCCTTTTACACGAAATAAGGACGAAAGTGTAACTAGTGCGCTATGTGTGCGCGTGCACACTGCTCGAAAGGGTTATGCGATGTGGCTTTGGAGGGCGGGGTGTTACAGGTCTTTGAGTACATGGTGGCTCCCAATATAGACCAAAAGTCTATAATTTTAACAAATAATACAAGCCATCAATTTTGAAAAAATTGAAGCATGCTGCCAGTCTTGAAAAGATTCTTTCTCTAGACATACAAGAACTGGCACACATATCTAATTGGTAAGTTAACCTTGTATCCAAGAGATTTACCTCAAATCATCATTCAGCAGCAATCTTTCCACACACGCGTGCAACAACAATAATCATGTAAAAGTGGCTTTGTTATTCCCCTTAATATTCAATATATCATGTTTATCAGAAGAGGGTTCACTTTAGCCGACAGCATCGATCTATTGCAGTCGCCGTTGGCGGTTCTTCTCAGATCGCCTGCCTGATCGACGCCTCTTCACTATTCCCAACTCGGTGGAAGTATAATTTCCTTGTTGATCTGTCAGCAACAGAGTACTTTGATCCCTCCTCTGCTGGCCGCCCTTGGATGCCAATGGGATTCTCCGTAGTTGCATTGTGTGGAGAATAATCCATTTCATTGCTGAGTCTAGAATTTTTGCTAGTGGTTAGAGGCATTTGAGGCACATATGGTCGTGATGCCTGGTCAGCTAACTGCCCTTGGATGACAGGCTCCTCATGATCAGGTTCCTTTGTTGAAGCAACCAGATTGTTTTTAGGCTCCTCGCCACCAAGATCATTAACACTAGTGAACGGCAAAACATTTGGCCTATTAGGGTGGTTCCATGCTGCAGCTTCCCATTCTTGTCTTGCTGGCTTACTGATTTTAGGATGAAGTTCAATTTCCTGGAGCCTTCTGATGTGTCTAATTTCTATGCTGGAAGGACCAGCTAGATTTTTAATGGGAACCTGAAGTGAGACAAGTTCTGGCAGAGCTCCTTCTTCGATTTCTGGGAGGACTGGGTTATCGTGTTGCAAAACAAAATGCAATCGTCGCAGGCTTTGGAATGCTCCAACTTTAATGACGAAATCCTCAATCTCCTCAGTGATCAGCGTGAGATAAAGTAAATAGGGCATTGCAGTCAGGGATAACAGCAGAGCACGTGACAGAGTGGCAGACGAAAGGTACAGCTCAGTGAGACCGGAAACTATCGCAACAAATTCATGCGATGCCGATAAGTCTCCGTGTAGTTTCAGTGAGCTGAGGTAGTACGTTTCTTGTAAAGACATGCTATGATTGTATAGATCCCGTAGAGCATGCACGGATCCTCGAGGCAGTCCCTGAAAGTCAATTGATATGGAGCGATGACACCCAGCACCAATGGGAGCTCTGGTGTACTGCCTAATTGCATTTACTAAATCATTGTTCAAGCCATTGAAGTCGGTAACGTCTTCAGTTGTCTCACACCATATCTTTACCTTTCTCAAGTTCCTCATGTGGACAATGAGCTCAAGAAATCCCCGTACCTTCCCCCCATCAGCCACAAATCCTGATAGGGTCTCCAGCTTACTGTTTCTGCATAGTTCACCACTCGATGTCAAGTCTTGAACTGAAAGATAAAACTTTCCAATCAGGTAAATTAAACAGGGAAGTCCGATGACTTCCACTGGCAACGAAGTCACCACTGTTTTGCTCAGAGCAAGTGTCTCCAAAAGTTTGAGCTTTGCAATTTCCTTTGGAAGGCTTGTAATTTTGTAGCTCAGGCTTAGGTATCTTAGATTCCACAGCTTTGATATTTTCTTTAGATGGCTATCTTTGACATCAGTGCATTCTTCAAGATCCAACACTCTGATCAGCTTATACTTGGAAAAATCAGAAATAGCACCACCACCACTCCCACGGACTGTTAGAGACCGCACACGAGATAAGTCCGTGTTCCGTGTAACTGTGCAATTTATACCACTACCAGCATCACCATGGACAAAGAGGTGACGGACTATTTTACCGCCTGGAGTATCAGAGCACATGATGAATTTCTCACACATTGACCTGTGCAACAGAAACTCGTGCATGATGCCATGTGCCTTGCACGTCTTCACCTCTGCATTTTTACTAATATTAACAGGCATGACTATATTCCGGTCAATTAATGTCTTGAAGTTTCCATTTGCTACATTCTGTTCACTCAATGTAATGTCTTCACTTCGTGCATAACCTTCAGCCAGCCATCGCCTGGTGATGACACTCTTCCTGAGAGGACGGTCGGTCGGGAATATACCAAGATATAGCAAGCAGGTCCTGGCAGTGAGGTCAGATAGACTGGTGTAATTATCGATAAGAACATCACGGAGCCTTGCAAAGTTAGGCTCACTGTCTTCTCGTTCCAGATAAGAACCCAATTTGCTGCATAATTCTGAGCAGAATCTCCCTGTAGGTTCATCTTCACTGCTTAATTGCCTGGCCACACTGACAAGAGCTAGTGGAAGACCGTCACATTTCTTCAGGAGTGTTTCCGAACCCTGCATCAACTCAGCTGTACATCTACCACGAAGAGCAATTGTGGCAGAATCTCTCATTCCAAGAGTTCTCATTTTGTACACACAACCATTAGTATCAGATCGTCTATTAGCTGTGGGCCGAAAGGTCGTGGTGACTATAACTCTACTGCCTTCACCATTTCCTTCAAACGCTGGTATTATAATATCCCACTGCTCCTCCTCAACGTTATCGACATCATCGATAACAATTAAATACCTAACAAAAGAAATTAATCGAAAGTCAGTTTTATGTACTGACTTTTATTTTGTAAGGGTGTTGTAACACTGCAATTGCAGTTAAAATCACATCAAAATAAAATTTTGAGAGATTATTACTGCTCAAGGAATGATATTTTCTGGATGCAATATGCTTGTATGTTTCAAAATAGCGAATGTGTTCATTAAATGCATATACATATAGTCTCTGGCAGCATTCGTCACACATGCATGTCGAACAGGCAAGTGTTGTCTCCGGTAGCAAACAAATAGTAACATGTACGAATCTGCCCTCGGGACAGGCATTCGATTGGTAACAATTGATAATGTACCATAGGCCATGGAGCAAAAGCAAAAATCAAACCCCAAGTGGGGCTTATCTCTGATTTACCTTGTTAGTGAGACAATGGCTTACGTCTGATTTCTGAGAGGATGATCAGCCGTGCTAGTACTGAAGCACTGCAGAAGTGCAGCACACCTCAAGTTTATTATGTGCTTAGTTTAACAGATGTCTAACTTTTAATCAGTGAATTATATTTTGTTGGTGATACTACTGATAAACAACCATTAGTATCAGGCAATTGCTTTGGACGTCCCTCCATAGGCAACTAAGAACATTGAAAAATTATGCTGGGGATTTGTTGGAAAGGAAGAGAGCAAGCTTGGTGGACACTGTTTGATTGCTTGGATAAGAAGTGCCAGACTCAGCACAAATGAATAACAATGACATGATCTCAAGACCTTTGGTTGGGCAATAAAAAGGGCCAACAACAAGTACACTGTCCAGGAAGCAAAGGTTGAGCGCCAATGGATCCGATCCGATCCAATGGTTCACCTTCTGTGGCAGCTCTATCAGAATACCTTGAGGTGTGGGAGTTGCACATGGACACAGTCAGGCCTTGGTCACAACTTTACTATTTACCGCGGCAGGTTTATATATCTTCTTCTGGGATCTGTTCACATTGAACCATGGAGCACGATGCAGGCCAGCCATGAAGGTAATTTTTTTTCTTTTTGTGAAATTAATTAGCCTTTTGTCTATGTTTTCACCATGCAGTTTCATCGTTCCAGCAGACGAAAATAGTGTTCGTCCAACTACCGAGCCAAAGATGTTTTTTTTATGGACGACCTAGCTTTATTTCGTCTACTCACTAGCAGACAAAATCCCGTTTTCATCTACTGGGTGGATGGAAAATGATATTTTGCCACCTACTGGACGAACGTAGTATAATTTTGTAAATTCTTGAATTCACATATTCTTTCTACAAAAGTCAGATTAATTTGTATTAGAAAATGGAAACTTCTTTATTGTAATTCGTGGAAAGGCAGAAATCATGCATGCTTCAGAAATAAAATGTCAAATGATCGATCTAGTGTAGTTTTTTCCATCTCATTGCCTGAAAATGTGATTTTTTTTTACAGATCGATAAAACAATCAAACCAAGAGCTTCTGCAACAGCGAACAAAATTGCAGGCTGGCAGGTTAGGGATTTTCGGGCAGTACATGTTAATTAGTTGTGATCATAATTGAAGACTGCAAGGTTTTGGAAACTGTTAGGTCTTTTGGCATAGGAGAGCAGATGCTGTGGTGAACAGGAAGTGTGAAGAAGTTTCGTGTTACTGAATGTAGATGCGAGAAAAGTACCATTTAAGATGGTGTAGAAGCTATGTTTTTTCTTCCCTACCTGCCTAAATCATTTGCTTAAGACTTGTTTCTGAATTCTGGCAATTGGTGTCGAAATCAGTAGACTTGGTTTATAACAATTGGTGTCGAAATCATTTTGGAAAGAACAATCTTTATACATGTAGTTAACGTGATTCTCATTCATTCATGATACTATCAGTGGATAAGGGGCGAAACCCAATCAATGTTTTTGTTTAGCAGGAACAGGGAGGATGAAGGCACTGTACCTCTTATCCTTGAGGTATCTGGTGAGCGAAGATTCTGAATATTGCTGCCCAGGGAGAAGCTGCTGGTGTATATTCTCCAGGATCCCCGCGGCATCGCCGTCCTCCGGCGAGCGCACGGCGACCCAAGCGCGACAAGGAAACGCATCGGCGACAGGGGCGGCCTCATACACTGCTCTGGCGAGGGTAGTCTTCCCCACGCCGCCGAACCCAACGATGGCGATGACCTTCGGCTGCCGCTGGACCTCCGTCGGTTGTTTACCCAGGTCCAAGTCCAGCAGCGCGAGGAGCTCCTCCATAGGCCGTTCTATGCCCACTGGGCGGCGCGCGGCGTGGTCGCCGGCGCGCCGCGCGGTGGGCGGTGTCTGGCCGCCGCCGCCGCCGTCGAGCGGCTTGAGAACCCGGGCGCTCGCCTCCCGCACGCGTTTCTTGAGCCGCCTGATCTCTGCAGCGAACCGGTAGCAGGTCCGGAGCGTGCCCACGGCGCGCGCGGCGCGGCGGATCCTCGACGCGCCGCCGAGCCCGCCGGAGACGCGGTGCGCGAACCGCTCGACGCAGTCCTCCACGTCGTGCATCAGCGCGCGCATCTCGCTGCTGTAGGCCCGCGCGACGGCGGTGCGGCGGGCGCCCCTGGAGCCGGTGAGCTCGTCGTCCACCGCCGCGGCGAGCATGCGGAGGTCCTGGACCAGGGACTCGCTCTCTGCCTTGAGGTCCCGCAGCATCGTGTACGCCTCCACCAAGCCGAGGGCCTGGAAGAGCTTCGCCATGACGTTGTTCACGAAGGCGGCCGCCGCCGCTTGCTCCGGTGGTAGCACCATGGAGTGGTTTGCTGCTAGCTGAAGATCAAGATTGGGGGAAGAGGATTAGTCAGCGCTAGAACCGGTGTTCCAGCAATCACTCATTGAGGTGATGACTGGGCAGAACTTTGATGTGTGACTTTCGGGAGGTGCCTCAAGGCGTGGGCCTAGTAGGAAAATTCGCGGAAGTGTTTCGTGTTTGGTTGGTGGGAGAAAATTTATTTTATGTATGGAGAAAATTTTTTTCTCCGGGAAATCTTTTATGTAGGGAGTATAGTAAATAAAATTTATTTTATAATTTTTTTTAAGGATGAGTGTAACTTTGCGCGACGAATCTAATTAGACTAAGTATAATCCATAAATGTTACAGTAATCATTCTCTAATCGTACGGTCAAAATGTCTCATTAGATAAATCTGGTGAATTAACCTGAGGTTGTGTATATAGTTTTTTAATTTTTAAACTGACTTTATTTAATATCTTTAATTAGTGGTCAAACGTGTGGGTAAAAAATTTTCAACCCAACCAAACACTGCAGAAAACACATATGTTTTTGATAGACATCATAAAAAAACTCAGTACGATAGTTAAATAGTATTTCTCTAGCTGACAGAAACACTCGTCTCAGTCCAACTTACTGAATAACAATCTATGTCATCCTTTTTAGATTAAGTTACTGAATAACAATCTCAGTCCAACTTACTGAATAACAATCTATCAGCATATACACAAATCCATTTTATTTCTTCGGTCACATATTTAATTAAGTTGCATGCAGCTTACTGAATATCTTCTGAATTATTAAACAAAAGAAACAGGACAGCAAAAATCGAAAAAGAAAGTACATGCAGATTAATGGTTTTTAACATTTTCTATTGTGTTCTATATATGATGTGTATATAGCAGCTTACATCACAGAAACATATAGTTTCTTTCAGCTTACGGACAGCTTATACATTTTCTTTCTGAATATTTTTTATTGTGTTATGATATATCCTACAGCTTAATCATACGAGTAGCCTGGATGATCAAAGTACAGGTAGCTTATTCAATTGCTAATAAAATGCGCACAATAGTCCTTTTATTTAGTATTCCCTTTGGCCTTCCACCGTGTTCCCTCAAAAAGGCCAATATGTTCAAGATGTATTTTTCTAGCGAGTATTGAAATCATTAACGTTCAAAGTTAAATTTAAATTATAATTATTATTTTTGGTTGCAACATTGAACCATTCACCTAAATACTCACAAACAAAAATATATATCACCAGTAAAAACTAGAAAAAGTTTATGTACCTAAAAACAAAATAAGTCTTTATATTGATTTTGATAAGTGCCAAATCATGTTTCTATATAAAATATTCTCTTTTCTTCTGAATTCATACACCAAAAGGATATGCCCTAAACTATAATGATGACAAAAAAGCACAGACAACACATTGATCTATTGCGATAATACGGATAAACACAACTATTTATATCTACTCCCTTAGTTTCAAAATGTAGGTCGTTTGACTTTTTGGCTCTATGTTTGACCACTCGTCTTATTCAAAATTTTGCGCAAATTATCATATTTTTTTTGTGATGGCTTGATTTATCAATAACAAATCTTTAAAAATTTCTTAAATTTGTCTATATTTTTATAAATTTTTTGAATAAGACCAGCAATCAAACTTAGAGCCAAAAATATCAAACGACCTACATTTTAGAACAAAGGGAGTATATATTTAAAATTTAAACTTTTAAATATTAAAGAAAACTAGTTACTAAACCTATGCGAAAAAATTTAGATAACCAATTAGTGCGGGCCAACTTACTAATTATTTTAACATTGTGGACATTCTGAAGAAAAAACAGTAAACTCCAAGCATACAGGCTCAATACCACATATATCCATCAATCCTTCAGTCTATTCAATATATTATGTGTGACGTAAACCTATGATGCATACTTACAACAAGTTCTAGGGTCTGTTTCTCTAATATCGATCATTTATATCATGAGGATATATGTGTAGTCTTTTTTTTGCATAGCCAAGTATTATTTTTCCAAAGAAAAATGTGGAATCGGTGTACAGAGCCCACATCAACAACATTGCTCCTGGAAGACAAGGATGACAGTACGAACACCATGCCCAATCTTTTGCACAAATATTCAGTTAACACCGTGTCGTATCAACAAAATTCGGAAAAGTTGATGTACCCTGTATCCGGATCCGATAATCGAGCATGCAACTGGTTGAGACATGAAGCTGCCGCCGTCATTGAAGAAACAGGTTCCATCCATGAACGATGATGCACATCGGCGAAGCAGCTGCACTAAATCCACCCCATGGCCCATGCCCTAAGGCTATCTGCACTCGTCGTACTTCAAACACATCCTCTAAACAGAATATTCCTGCCTGATTTTACAGTACAGTTTTAGTTTTTCCGCATTCATCGTACTCTATTTGCATCTCTCTATACCAACTACCAACACATGGGGCCCACATTATATAAATTTTTTAACCATCCCCCTCTCTCTCCCCTTCCCTTCCCCTCCTCCTCTCTCTCGAACTCTCCCCGTGGCTCGCGCACGGCACCGCCGCCGTCTCTCTTTCTTTCTCTCGCTCGCTCGACACGCACGACACCGCCACCGTCCGTCCGCCGGCCGGCTTCCCCGAGCAACGCCGCCCACCGGACGACCTCGCCCGCCCGCACCATCTCCGGGCCAACCCGCGCCCGAGCCCGCGGCCGCCGCCCGAGCTCCTCCCGCGGCCGCCGCCGCCCGAACCCCGCGCCTCCCTCTCCCTCTCTCGCTTCGCCGCCGCTGGAGCTCCGGCCTCCCTCTCCCTCTCCCTCCACGCCGCCCCGCCTCCCGCCTCCTCCGCGGCGGCTCCCCGCGGGCGGCCGAGACAGGCCCGCCGGGGTGGCGGCGGCCTCCGCGTGGGGCGTTGGCGGCTCCAGCGCCACGCGGGGGCGGCTCCCCGCGGCGGCAGGCGGCGAGGGGCCCTCTGCGGTGGCGGCTCGAGGATGCGGCGGTGGTGGCTCGAGGATGCGGCGGCGGTGGGCGGCGCGAGGATGCGGCCGGCGCGCGACGGCCCCGCGGCAGGAGCGGAAGGTGAAGGAGATGGCGGCCCCGCGGAGCAGCTCGAGCGTCCGCACGCCGGAGCCGCTCGCCGCCCGTCGGGGCCGGAGCCGAGGACGACGGGCGCAGGACCTCCCCGAGGCGGAGCTCCGGCGGCCGGCCTGAGGACCTCGGCGTGCGCGCACGGTGGCCGAGGAGATCCGGCGAGTCATCTCTCCTTCTCCCTCCCTCTCTCTCTCCACTGCGGCGACGCAACGAGCGCAGGAAGGGCCGGAGCGGGCGGTTGGCCGCACGGGCCCGCGTCCACCGTGGCTCGCGCACGGCACCGCCGCCGTCTCTCTTTCTTTCTCTCGCTCGCTCGACACGCACGACACCGCCACCGTCCGTCCGCCGGCCGGCTTCCCCGAGCAACGCCGCCCACCGGACGACCTCGCCCGCCCGCACCATCTCCGGGCCAACCCGTGCCCGAGCCCGCGGCCGCCGCCCGAGCTCCTCCCGCGGCCGCCGCCGCCCGAGCCCCGCGCCTCCCTCTCCCTCTCTCGCTTCGCCGCCGCTGGAGCTCCGGCCTCCCTCTCCCTCTCCCTCCACGCCGCCCCGCCTCCCGCCTCCTCCGCGGCGACTCCCCGCGGGCGGCCGAGACAGGCCCGCCGGGGTGGCGGCGGCCTCCGCGTGGGGCGTTGGCGGCTCCAGCGCCACGCGGGGGCGGCTCCCCGCGGCGGCAGGCGGCGAGGGGCCCTCTGCGGTGGCGGCTCGAGGATGCGGCGGTGGTGGCTCGAGGATGCGGCGGCGGTGGGCGGCGCGAGGATGCGGCCGGCGCGCGACGGCCCCGCGGCAGGAGCGGAAGGTGAAGGAGATGGCGGCCCCGCGGAGCAGCTCGAGCGTCCGCACGCCGGAGCCGCTCGCCGCCCGTCGGGGCCGGAGCCGAGGACGACGGGCGCAGGACCTCCCCGAGGCGGAGCTCCGGCGGCCGGCCTGAGGACCTCGGCGTGCGCGCACAGTGGCCGAGGAGATCCGGCGAGTCATCTCTCCTTCTCCCTCCCTCTCTCTCTCCACTGCGGCGACGCAACGAGCGCAGGGAGGGCCGGAGCGGGCGGTTGGCCGCACGGGCCCGCGTCCACCGTGGCATGGTAGCGTTTGCACGGGAGAGCGCTTGATTTGTCGTTCGTCCAAGCTTTGGGACCCGTGCCGGAGGCTTTTGCGTACGCCGCTGCAGCCATTTTGTGGCTTGCGGACACGCTAAAGCTTTTACCGCTCCCCTCTCAGTACACCACTGCGTTCAGCCTAAGAAATTCTACTTGTTGGTCTATGCCGACCTCCTCCCTACTCCGGTCCGTGCAGGGCGCGTGGCCTTCTGCATTATGGTAACACATGCCTTCTATATCCCTTCTCCTCTCCCGTCTCTGGTCTCGATGCCCTCTACCACTGGTTTGGCCCATGCCGTGATCACCTCTATCTTCGTTCTTCATGCTTTTCACCATCGAGTCTTCATCTCCGAGTCTCTGACGCATCATCACCCTCAGGCACAGTCCTGAGGATTTTTTGGGCCCAGGGCGAGACTTAAACTAGGTGCTCTTAATAATAATAATAATAATAATAATAATAATAATAATAATAATACCTTATCACTTTTGGATGTTGGATCCAGATTTTTTTGGTGCACAATATAGATCAAAGTTCTTGATTAGCTGAACTCGATCCCATTCTCCTTGTCTGCTTGTTGACTACAGGTCTGTAGTGGGAGAGAGGTGATTGAGTATGTTGTACGCACAGTCTATACTCTATGCAGCATGCGAATATGCGATATAGGAGCATGAGACAGTGGGAGAGGATCTGTAAATTGTAATCACCTGCGAACCTGCGCCGAGCCGGCGATGCCGATGCGGCAATCCCGCACATGAATGAGCACTTCAGTCTTCAGCAATCAGCAGACGGTGCCCACGCATGAATCAAGTAATCAACAGACGGCGGCGGGAGCGCGGACCGGGTGCGTCTGGTCATCACGCGGGCTACACCCGCCCCGTGTCACCCGAAGGCGCGGCCCACGGAATTTGGCCCACGAGGTCGCCGCTCGCCCCCGCCGCCGCCGTCTTCCCCGGCGGCTACCGCCGCCGGATTCGCCCCCGCCACCCGCCGCTGCACTAATCCGGCGTGCGACTTTACGAATTAAGTTACGAGCCTACGGAATACTAAGAGATGAACATAAATAGACTGGAACTTTGGAAGTTAAAACGAGCAGTCATTCAGTCACGATCTTTTCACGGATTCACACGAATTAAGCCCGGCCTTTCAGATTTCCAGAGTCATACATACGATGTATACATGTACTGTATGCATACCTGGGCTGGGGCCCCTGGGAATTGGGGGCCCTCTGGTGACGCTGTTGTCATCCGTTTTCACCCTGTTGCAGTTATGCTTTTCATTACTTTTAAATTTTCAAATTCCCAGATCAACTCCATCGTCCTTTAACCTGCTCTGTTTTTCCGTGATGACGTTCCCAACGCCCTGGCCTAAGGGCGTCCTCAATAAGGTTAGTTAACGGCCCTAGCATATATACATGGAGGGAAGAGAATATAGTTAAATAAATAAATACTATTGTTAGAGCCTAGATTCCTAAATGTGTGAGAAGGTAGTTTTTATCTTATCTCTGGTCCACATCGGACCGAAGCTGGCGATATAGACAGCTGTTGTGGACACACTAAGAGTTCCCAGCCAGCTCTGCCATTAGGCTATCTGCACTCGTACTCTATTTTCATTCTCGATAACGAATATTCTGTCCTGTTCATCGAGATTCCATACCTATATCCATTTCTTTCACATCCGTCATCGTGTGTACTCCTACTCTATATCAACTACGAATGCGCGGGTCCACTAATTCTCCTTTTTTTTCTCAACCCCCGGCCCCCACTCGTCTGGCTTCTCTCTCTCCGCCTCCTGGAGGCTTGCGCGGCACGGGACGGCGGCGGCGGCGGCATGCCAACGCGTGGGCAGCGGCCGCGGACGGCCAGCCGACGACGGGAGCGGGCGGCGCGCCGGACGGCCAGCATGCGGCGGCCGGCCGGCGGGTCTCGGCCCGGCGCCGCTTCCCACCTGGATGTGGCAGGGACGCCGCCGCACCTCTCGCTGGTGCGGACGACGGCGGGGCCCACGGGAGCAGGAGCGCGGTGCGTGGGCAACGGGGCCAGGAGCACAAAGGCGCTGCCTGGAGCGACGGCAGCGCGGAGACGGACGCGGCGGTCGGAGCATGTCGGTGCTGGCCGGCACTAGGTCCCGCGGCGGCGAGGAGAGCGGTAGCGCCGGCTCCGGCACAAGCTCCTCGCGGGCGGCGCGTGCAAGGCGGGCGTGCTCGCACTCCTCCTCCTCGGTGTGCTCCGTCGCCCCCGGCCTCGCGCCCTCCGTCACCGCCCCTCTCCCTTTCCCTCTCTCGAGTGGCAGGCGGCGGGTGGCCTGCGCGTGGCACCCCGCGATAGCGGCGGCGGCCGATAGGCGCGTTGGCCGTGGTCGAGGCAGTCGAAGTCGTAACCAGGCTCGAAGAACGCCAGCACGGAGTCGCCTCCTGTGCCACTCCTCCGCCGCTCCCTTCGGCTTCCGTACGCGTGCAGGCCCCGCGCCACCGTGCACTGGATGCCGTATATGCGAGGTTCCTCTTCCAATACGCCGCTGCAGGAAAAATTACGGTATATGTGAACTGCAGTGCGGGATAGGAGCCTTAGGCCATCGCAAATGGCTCTCGTGAAATCGCCAGTCAAGTGGAGGCAAGAGAAAAAAATACTAAAAAACACAGAAGAACGTATTGACCCGCTAGGCAGTTAGGGATTTAGCATTCAATCTCTTCCATGGGGACTAAAATATTAGGGCCTGCTATTTCGATCACGGCGGTGTTCACTTCGTGAAAAGAGAGGAAAAAGTTCGGTAAAAATGTCACATCGGACACTGTAACGCACTGTAGCACTTTTCGTTTGTTTTTGGTAAACATTGTCCTATCATGACCTAACTAAGCTCAAAAGATTCGTCTCGTCGTGTACATCAAAAATATGTAATTAGTTTAGATTTGATGTGACAGTGAATAGTGAAGTTTGGAGAGAGAAAGTTTGAAAGAATCTTTGGAAGTGAACACCGCCCGTCATAGAAGGCCTCGGTATTGTCCATCGGTCGTTGCAGTCGGCACCCATGTGTACAAGTTGGACGTCGACAGGCGTGGAAAGGAGAGGGCACCCATGTGTACAAGTTGGAAGCAGATGCCTTTTTTTTTGGAAAAAGGAATATGCATTATATTCCAGCCGGGAAATTAAGCAGATGCCTGCGCCAAATAATTGAGGGGTCCGTGTTTGATACGGTGGATGAGTGCGGTTGTCGTTAGCAGATTGCATGTGAGTTTTTTTTTGTTTTTTGACATGGAGCTTGCATGTGAGGTTGGGAACAGCACAACACTGCTATACTGTTCGAGTAGACGTAAAATACTAGGGAACGCAAGCCTTTTGTTTTAACAATGCCAACACGAGCTGGGCCCTGTCCCTCCGTTCATGTATACTCAACGAACCATGGTCAAACTTCGCATTTCAAATCATAATTTAATTAATTATTTTATATTCTCCTAAAAAATAATTATTTTATAGTATATGATTTACTGCTATAAATTTATAATTATTAAAGAATACATTTAATTACAAATTCAACTATTTTATTATACTACCTTCGTTCTAAGTTGTTATTAATTGTTGATTTTTTAAATAACCTTTTTGACTAATTGTTTTTTCAAAAATTATGCAATGTTTTGTTTCTGACTTATTTTATCGCAAAACATAGTTTAATGATTACTTATTTTTTTATATTTGGACTAAAGTTTTAAGGGATATGAGAAATGATTAAATGTTGCAAGAAAAAGTAAAGTTAAAAAATTATTGATCAAATATTGCAAAGTTTGAATTTTAATAAAGAAAAACGAAGAGAGTAATAACCCTACAAATAATTCCAGTGAACATAATTAATTACATGGGTCTGGCAAATCTTAATTTATCCTCGAATTTCTAGGATGTGATGTATTTCAGGACCTATAGAGCATCGATTAAAGGCTGCAGTTTCATTTCATCATTTCTCTTGTCCAATTGATTGTTATGTCTAACATTGGAGAACATGACATGAAACTTTGCACTGTAGGAGTTGTTTCATCATTTCACTCTGGTTGATATGCACCCTTGGAAACAGTAAAATGGAAAACACTGTCCATTAAGAATGGCATTGAAATGTTTTCAAATAATATCTTCCAATTAAATGTGTTGATAGAAGTGAAATGGCAGTGCTATGTTATTTAGTTGGGGGTAATTGGGGATATTTCACACCGACCTCCATCTATCTTAAAAAACTATCATGGTCTATGGGCAAAAATGGTGGAGCGGAATGTGTATAAAATTATACTAATTTGACTGACGATGGACGAGTATCGACGATAATCGAGACGAGTTTATTAGCTCTCGTGGAATCTGGTAGGTAGCTTTGCTTATAACAAAGACACGGATCATAAGTCCCTAACTCGATCCATTTTATTTCGAACAAGTAGTTCAATTCAATTTGGGGCTATTCTTTTTTGGTAGTAAAATGAGCCCAGGAGCGGCGGGGGCCGGAGCGGCGCAGGAGCTCGGTAATGGCAAGAGTGCCATGGACATGTCTGGTGCGTCCATCACTTCTCGCATCGTGATTTCGGAGCGAGCTCCCTAATATTTCTTCGTCAATCCTCTCAGGTACCGTATCCAAATCATCTTCTTTAATTCAAATTAATTTGATTCGCGAAAGATCCATGTCCTTTATCACAACTTGGATTTACTCTGTCCCGTTCTCAGAAACAATGAATCCTCCAGTCAGTGTTTCGCTGGGCGTCGTCCAATCTCTCCCGGCCAAGCTCGAGCGGCTGCTGTCGCCGGCGGCCGACCACAGGTTGCACAAGGAGAATGAAAAGATTCGTCTCCTCAAGGACCAAATCCAAGATCTGATCGACAAGTACCTGATGGATCCGTCGGAGATGGAGTTCCCCACCTCGACGGCCAGGTGCTGGGTGAAGGAGGTGCGCGAGCTGTCGTACGACATCGACGACTTCATCGACGAGCTCGTCCACGTACAGGCCGCCGACCCCAAGAACCTCCGGCGCCGGCGCCGGAGCCAGTGGGTCGCGGAGGAAAGCTCGCAGTTGAGGGCCCGTTTGAGGGAGACGATTCAGCGCTACAAGGCCTACAATCTTGACAGATGCAGGAAGCGGCCAAGCAGCTTTGCTTCAGAAGAACGCCCTCTTCCACCACAACATGATTGGTTAGCAACTCCGCGCCTTGTTGGTATTGACACCTCCATGGACAAGCTCGAGGATTGGTTGACAGGAGATGCAGAGAGCAGGCTTAGGGTGGCGTCAATTGTTGGATTAGTAGGGGTTGGTAAGACAACTCTTGCCAAAGAATTATACCACAAGATCGAAACCAAGTTTGAGTGCCGAGCTTTCGTGCGGACAACCCAGAAACCTGACATTAGGAAGCTTCTTTCTAGCATTCTCTTGCAAGTTCGACCAGAGAGTCGGCCAGATGCCTCAGAGTCTAGTGTTCTCGTAGACACGATCAGAGCACACCTACACCATAAGAAGTAAGATTCTATTAACTTGTATTCTTCTAATTCATTTGCACAAATCCAGTTTTGTGACACATAGCTAGTGTTATTAAGGCTGTGTTAATAATTGGCACTCGAGATTGCAAGGGCAAGATAGAATCAGAGCATGCCTTCAAAAACATTATTGGTTACTGCTGGAGGTATAGCCGGAATTTTTTCCATGTTAGGAGGTTGATTAATCTGTTTCCTAGTTTATTTATCACATGATTAATCAGCGGCATAATAAGTTTGTCATACATTCCAAACTATAAACTAAGAGAAGTGAGATTATGTACAAATCTTCAGTTCATTGGCAGACTTTCTATCAGCTTTTATAAAAAAAGTAAAACATTAACTAAGACAGGAACTATACATAGTAGACTTTGAATGCAAGGAGCTCAAATTCGTAGTTGCCAACTCTCATCACCTCAGCATTTCATCTTAATCCCCTATTATGTTGACCTACAGTAAGAAACACAAACCTCGAGCATCTGAGGCTCTGTCTGCTAGCATGCGTTGCTTGTGTTTTAGTTGTTAGCACGTTGACATGCTTTATTTTGCTTGTTTCTTACCCTGCTCTTTGTATGTGAACGGCAATTATATATGGCTTTCACTTCTTTGTTGCTCAGCAGAGCTCCTGACTTTATTTTAAAAAGAACTAATAACATCTTTGCTAATTTTGAATCATATGAAAAATTCATAACCTCTCACTGAGATAAATTGCAGACTAATTTGTTTGAAACTGCAGTATGAAATAATATGCAATTTTATGAAAAATTACTGCAGATTTTAGATACAAAAAGTACACTGATGTGTTAGATATTAATTAAGCGGTGAACAAAAAATGAGTAGAAACGAACTATATATTGCAGTATCAGTAACATTAATATTCAGTACTAGAAGGATTGGGAACTCCCTTTATTACCAAAAAATACCAGCATCTCAATTCATGGTTTGGTACAGGATGTGTGCATAAAGTATTATATGATGTTGTGTTTTCTTTAGTAAATGATGATTCGTTTGAACAGTTGTCACTGTTGTTCCATGAAACACACATGCAGACCACTGCCCCCCTGAAGTTCTACATTCGCTTACTTCATCCCTTAGACTTTGAAAAATGATCTGCTGACATTTCAATTCAAATTTCAGTTCAACTGGAGTCCCATTTTATTATGGCTGATCTTCGTAAAAATAATTTTTTTATTGCAGGTATTTCATTATAATTGATGATTTATGGGCTTCATCAACGTGGGATATTGTCTACCGTGCTTTGCCAGATGATAAATGCTGTAGTAGAGTACTAATTACGACAGAAATTGATGTTGTTGCTCAGAGATGCTGTGGTCATAACTCTGAGTACATTCTTAAGATGGGACCTCTCAGCGACGATGAGTCACGAAAAATATTTTTCAGTAGATTTCCTGGAGATCAATCGGATATCTGTGTGCAATCTGAAGTTTTGTTTGACATTATAAGGAAATGTGGTGGTTTTCCTCTTGCAACTGTTGCTATATCAACTCTTTTAGCAAGACAGCATAGTGGGATAGAGCAATGGAACTACATAAGGAGATCGTTAAGCTCTAATTTAAGGACAAATCCAAGTATGGAAGGGATGAAACATGTACTTGAAGTTTGTTACAACAATCTTCCTGGCCTTTTGAAAGCTTGCATGCTATATCTTAGTACATATAAAGAGGACCACATAATCTGGAAAGATGATTTGGTAAAGCAGTGGATAGCTGAAGGTTTTATCTGTGCAAAAGAAGGTAGCAGCATGGAGGAAGTTGCAAGCACCTATCTTGATGAGCTTGTTAACGCGGGAATGGTCCAACCTGTAGATGTCAACTATAATGGCGAGGTTCTGTCATGTACAGTGCACTACATGATACTTAATCTTATTAGGTACAAGTCCATAGAAGAGAATTTCGTCACTGCAGTTGATGGCTCTCAGAGCAAAATAAGACTTGCTGATAAGGTTCGTCGACTGTCTCTACTCTTGGAGGATGCAGGTGATGCAGAACCACCAGCAAACTTAAGACTGTCACAGGTTCGATCATTTGTGTTCTATGGGTTCTTCAAATCTTTGCCTTCAATAGTAGAGTTTCGACTCCTTCGAGTCCTGATCCTACATCTTTGGGGCGAAAAGGATAACAAATGTTTCGACCTGACTACATTATGCAAATTATTCGGTTTGAAATATTTGGAGATACTATGTAATGTCACTCTAAGCCTCCAAACCGAGATGCAAGGCTTACGATATTTGGAGGCACTGAAAATAGATTCGAGATTAAGTGAAGTTCCACAGGAAATTGTTCATTTGCCGGGCCTCTTGCACCTCAGTCTCCCTGGTGACACAAACTTCCCGAATGGTATTGGGCGCTTGGCAACTCTCCGGACATTAGGGTGCTTCAACCTCACAAGAAACTCAGCTGAGAATGTTCTGAGCCTCGGCGAGCTGACTAATGTCTGGGACCTTCGTCTGACCTGTTCTGAATTATTACAGCGAGAGAATCTCAAGAAAAACATTGGACACCTGGGCTCAGTTCTGCCAAAACTCAGAAATCTGAAGTCACTGACTCTGTTACCTGCAGGCTCCTACAATGGAAATACCATTGACGACGGTTCCTCAACAAGCAGTGACATTTTTTATGACTTGAGCAACGTGTCCTCTCCTCCAACCCTGCTTGAGAAGCTTGAGTTAATGCCACGGATTTGCATCTTATCTGTCCTCCCGGAGTGGATTGGCAAACTCCGCCTGCTACGCATTCTGAAGATTGAAGTTATGGGGGTATCATGCAGCGATATCGATACTCTCCAAGAACTGCCGGCCCTTGCTGCTCTCTCACTGTACGTCGGGACCGCCCCTGCTGAAAGGATCATCTTTCGCAGGGACGGATTTCCAGTTCTCAGGCAGTTGGTGCTCATCTGTTCAGAACTTTTTGTTGCCTTTGCGGAGGGAGCAATGCCTAATGTGCATAGGCTGACGGTAGGCTTCAACGCCCGTACCAAAGGGAAATACAGCATATCAGAGGCCGGCCTCGTGAACTTGACAGGCCTTCAAGTGTTGTCTGCAAAAATCGGAGGCGCTGGAGCTGATGAGCTGTGCGGAAAGGCTGTGCGCTCTGTGCTGGAGGACACCTTTGGGCAGAGTATGAGGCCTCCCGTCATCAACATACAGTTTGTGGACTGGGTCTTTTACGGCGGCAAAGAAATCAGTACTACAGCGTCAGCAAAAAAGCAGATTGCACACAAGCACAAGACGAAGACGCGGTCGCCGGCGCCCCCGCCCATGGACGACCCAGACAAGCCCCGCCTCCGTCCTCCGCACCGTCCGCATCGTGGATCTGGAGACAGCATGCTGGGACCATTCCTCTCAGCACTACTACAAAAACAGCTTTTAGGTCCGGGTAAAATTGTATTTATAAGAGCGGATATTAGAACCGCTCTTGCTTCTCGCAGCTACAGATACTACAAATAACATATTTGTAGGAACGGACCATGAACCGCTCCTAAAGATGCAATTTACATGTACGGACAATATGGTCATCCGCCCCTGCAAATCGATTTATAAGAATTAAAAAGAAAAAGCTGCTTTGCCCAGTTAGCCAGGCAGCGTCGCCGCCTGCGGCGCCGTGCTCTTCGCTGGGCGGAGCGGCACCAGCCACCACGCTACCAGATGCGTCCTGGCATTCTGTGGCAGCGCACTGCTGAGATTGGAACCATCGGCAAGGCACGGTAGTTCATGAACCTAAGCTCAAACCAAACATCCATCAACAGCATAGGTGAGGACCATGAGTGTCCGAGGGACCGAGAGGATGGTCACTTCCTAGTTATGAGTGATTGACAATGTTGTGTGGACTGAAGTTTGCCTTGTCTCAAGTATTGTAGATGTAGAATGCGGCTTGATTTACATTGGTGCAAGTAAAGAACAAGCGTGAAAGGTCTTTGCCGGAGCGGCCTCCCAGGAGTGGAGAGACAAGTAGGCTTGATTCGAGGGACCCGATGGGCGATGGGATCAAGTGCGGGTCACAGGGTGCAAAAACAAGCAAGGCAACGTGAAAAAATATGATAGGAGCTGGTACATTGGGAACGACCGATGAGTCAAGGAACGAGGCAAGACCAAATAGATCGTCCGGGCGCCTGAGATGAAAGGCTTGGCGTGCTCGAAGCTTGGCGTGAAGGCTGGACGAAGTACGCGGGTTTTGTTGGTTTGGCCAGAAACCCAGCGGAGGAGGGTTTCTTGGTTTGGGCCTTAAAATCAAGTCCGAAGACCTGTCATGGAAGAAGCGGTCTGACCGGTTTTGGTCCCGTGCATCGGGAAGCTTCGAAGCAGAGGACACGCGACGTGATTGTGGAGGTTGCTTCGGAGGGAAGCAACTCCAGATGGATGCGTGCCCAGCCGGAGGAGAAAATATCTACAACTTCCAGTTTTTCCCTTGAGGGCGTGTATCTTCCAATTAAGTTGCAGGGGTAGTTGTGTCTTTAGTGGGCGGCTATATATTCTCACCTTGTGGGAGATAGCAGTCATATCTTGAAAGCCTAGTTCATTTGCTCTTTGTTTTTCCTAGGCTAGCGATGAGCTTCATAAGAGAGGAGAAGAGAGAGAGGAGAAGAGAGATAGGAGAGGGTGATTACTCTTTGCTTCGTTTTTCCCACAAGAGAGGGAGGATGTGGGTGGCTTCCTAGCCTTGTATAGATGTTGTCCTCGTGACTCAATGGAAGAAGTTCTTCAAATCTTGTCTGCTCTTCGTTTTTCTTTTTCATGATTTTCGGAGATGTTTTTGGTGAATTTTAGTTCTTCGCAATTCGAGGTGTAATCCGTGGAATTTGTTGGGAGATTATATTGCTGGGATCTTTGTGAGCATCTTTGACTTGTTCCCCCCATGAATTGCTTATGGATTGAGTGTGAATTCGAAGATTTTCCCATCTCTCCCTTCTCTAGTGTTCTTTACCGAATTCGTTAAATTGTGGTGAAGTCTTGATCTTTTTGGAAAGATCTTTTAGGCAAAGACTCACCATGGTTGTAGAAAGCTACCGGTACAATTTTACGAATTTAGGAGGTCATTTGATTTGGTTTTCACTTTTTCTAGATCTTGATCGGGCTAGTGGCCCAAAAATTTTGGGTTCAAGTACCTGGTAGTTCAGGTTCGAAGAACCCGGAAGTTCCGGATTGTACCCAGATGTTCCAGTTTCAAGAACCCGGTAGTTTCGGTTCTTGTATAAGGTTCGAGTTTTGGTTTCCGCTATGTGTTGCTAGTTGAATTGCTTGAAGACTTGTTCCTAGGTCCAGAATTACTTCAGTGACTTCGTGGATTTGGCAAGAAAGTGAGTTGGTCACTGTTGGAAGTGATTTTGGGATATAGGCTGAATTCACTCAATTGGTCGCCATTTTGGTCCTTCAATTGGTATCAGAGCCAATTACAGATCTTCGTGATTCTAACCAGTCTTAAGATTCAAAGATGGCGTATGGAGAAAGGGGTTCGGGTCCTCCTCACTTTGATGGGAAGAATTACCAGATGTGTGTTGTTTCCTTGGGCGCTTTCCTCCGAGGCAAGGCACAATTGCTATGGGATGTCACTGTTAACGCTACCTATACCATCCCTGCTGTTAGAGTGCTTAAGGAGGATAAGGTCAAGTTTGAGGCTAATGCAAAAGCCGTGAATTACTTGTTTCGATCGCTTGCCGAGCATGAATTCAATCATGTCCTCGGTGAAGATCTTGCCTGTCAGATTTGGCAGAAGATGCAGGTTGCCCACGGAGGTGATAGTTCAGTTAAGGCTAGGCTCTTTTCGACTTACTGTATGGAGTACAAGAATTTCACTCATCTACCCGGTGAATCAATTGATGCCATGTTTTAGAGGTTCACCGTGATAGTGAACAATAGGCAAGCCAATATCACCAACCTCCCGTACACGGATCATGATAGGGATTTGAAGCTCTTGCACTGTCGGATAGATCTGTGTGGGGTGCCAAGGTTGAGGCGATCATGGATTCAGATGGCTATGAGACGCTCATAGTTAATGAGTTGTTCTCCACGCTCAAGTTGTCAGAGGTTGATAGGATGGCTAGGGCCAAGCTTGAGAACCCGATTGGTCCCCATAGTCTGGCTCTCATGAGTGGCTCTGGTTCTAGGTCGCTTGCTAACTCTTCACAATAGTTTGCATTGTCTATGCTTGTGTCTTTGCTAGATGAGGAGTTTGAGGTGATGAGCAAGGACGATCTTGCATTGCTGAGCAGGAGGCTTGGGCGCATGTATGAGAATCGCAAGGCTACAAGGTGCGTCGGGAGTACATGCTACAGATGCGGCAAGATGGGGAACTTCATCGCTGAGTGTCCGGAGCAAGCTGAGCCCAATAACAAGCACAAGCACCGCAGCAAGCACAAGAGCAAGGACAAACACAAAAAGAAGCATGATGGCTACAAGAACAAGCACAAGGCACGAGCCATGGTTGATGGTGCGAGCGACGCCGACACGAGTTCAAGCAACACCTCGTCGAGTTCAAGCGGCGAGGAGGAAGATCAAGGTCGACGCCGGAGGCACAAGGACAAGAACATCAATGGGCCGGCGTTCATGGCTCTCCGTGGCTTCTGTACCATGGCACATAGCTCTGATAACAAGAAGAGTGCAAGAGAAGATTCAGAGTCAGAATCTGAAGATGAGGTAAATCGTGATCCTGACTTCTTGATAGAGGAGAATGCTAGGTTGAATGATTTGCTTGATAATCATGATGATGTGCTTAGAAAGACTAACAAGGAGAAGAGGAAGTTTAGGTCTTTGCCTAGTGAGTCAAAGGAGAGAGTTGTTGAACTTGAGTTTTTGCTTGTTGGGTCTCGAGATCGAGTTGCTGAACTTGAGTCTTTGCTTGTTGGGTCTCGAGATCGAGTTGTTGAGCTTGAACCGTTGCCTGCTAAAACTAGATCTGAGGTAGATGCTTTGAAAATTACTCATGTTGTTTCTGATGAGCCTGAATGCACAAATTGTGATGCTATGCTGAATGCTATGATGATAGCTCAGTTTAGGAGAGCTGATAGTCGTGGCCTTGGCTCGGAGAAGGTGAGTGAGAGTGAGGGGTTGAACATACCAGAACCACCACAAGTTACCCCAGCTAAGAACACATTTGATCCTAAGCCCAATCACTTGAAGAACAAACTCGACACCACTCCATATCCTCCAGTGTTTCCACCACAAACCAATAATTTCCAAAAGAAAGTGATCTTTGTGGGGGAGTCGAGTGGTCTCAAGCCTAGTGAGAAGCCTCAGCCGAGAGAAGCTCCGAAGCCAAAGCCAGTCTGCTACCATTGTCAGTTTTGTGGTAGGGATGGTCACTAGTAGGAGTTTTGCTATAGGAAGAAGAGAGAAGTGAGGCGTGAGAAAGAAATGGGTAACCGGGACAGGTACCGCTCATCTCATAGCATGTCCGAGCCTCGTGCACCTTTGCCTAGGGGTGAGGGAGTTGTGCATTCGATTCCTAGAGAGGGTGCTCGTGGTGTTGCTAGTCGTGCATGTGCTCTTCAGAGGGGTGATGATAGGCGCTTTGGGTTTGGGCATGGTGAGTTTGCTAGGCGTCCTCGTTCTCATGGTCAGTACTAGTATGGGAGGGATGGCCGTAGCTTTGGGTTTCAGAGGGAGTCTGGGCCGCGTTTTCGTTAGGCGTGATAGATTTCTACTTGCGAGATGTGAGAGGGTTCCACAGTTGGCTAGGAGTGGTAGAGTGGATTTTGCTAACCCTTCTTTTGAGCAGATGGCTCAGCACTAGTTTGACTCTTTTTGTTCTAACCCAGTGTTGAGTCGTTTGCACACTATCGCTTGTTTTTGTTTTTGCAGGTGGGAGGCTTGAGGAGTTTGTGGTTGATCGATTCCGGTTGCTCTCAAGCCTCACCCCGGTGATGACGAGGAAGTACATCACTTTTGGGGATAATGGTGATGAGGAGATGAGACTACAAGGTCAAGGTTAGGGAACAACTCTAAATTTGCACATTCTGCTTTTGTTGCCTCGGTTGAGTTCGTTCTTGGAGCTCTTTGTGTAGTGTATGTATAGTGATATTGTATCATCCTTGTTTCATATTGGTATCGCTTTGTAGATTGGTATCTTTTGTATGATTCTGGCTTTTTGTACATTTCGATTTTGCTTGTGTGATATGTCTTGCATTTTTCATATAGCGTGCATTGTGATATATCTAGAGGCTTGTTGATGCACATATCCATTTTCATGCATTTTTAAGATGAGCTTCTCCTATATGGATTGATCACTATAACTTGCTACAAATCTTATGTGCTCTTCATTTTTCCTTCTCGTGATTTTCGGAGCTCTTTTTGGTGAATTTTCGTTCTTCGCAATTCGAGGCAAAATCCGTGGAATTTGTTGGGAGATTATGTTGCTGGAATCTTTGTAAGAATCTTTGACTTGTTCCCCCACGAAACCCTTATATATTGAGTGTGAATTCGAAGATTTTCCCATCTCTCCCTTCTCTAGTGTTCTTGACCGAATTCGTGAAATTTGTGGTGAAGTCTTGATCTTTTTGGATAGCACATTTGGGCAAAGACTCTCCATGGTTGCAGAAAACTACTGATAAATTTCACGAATTTTGGAGGTCATTTGATTGGGTTTTCACTTTTTCTAGATCTTGCTCGGGCTGGTGGACCCAGAAGTTCCGGGTTCGAGTACCCGGAAGTTCCGGTTCTAAGAACCCGGAAGTTCCTCGCTCTCTCTCCTCCACATCAGCAAAAGTCATACGTGACACTGAATGAGATGACCTATCAGACCGATGACATGTAGCAATGTACTGCCCTAACGAGAACTTGAAGATAAGTTTTGAGGATAAGGTCAAGTACTCGTGGTGAAGAGATTTGTGGGTGCGGATCACCAATCCGTCCGTTCCTAAAATGATATTATTAGCGGCGGTAATGCTACCGTCCGCTCCTTGTAGGGGACTAAATTTTAGGTGTGGCTTATTCCTTAGTCCGTGCCTAGACTGCCTACGAATATGTTTTAGAAGCGGTCCAGGACCTACCGTGCACGTGATTCTCTGCAACTTAATAAACCCAAAGAGAAGAAATATCCGTCTTTTTTTTTTTGGGCTTCGTGGCTCCGCCGAGGAGCGATCCCACCACCTCCCCCGTTTTTCCCTCGTCCACCTGTCCCCACTCTTTGTTTTCCCCGCGGAACCGCCCGCCCCCACTCCTCCCCCGTGCGGATCTGGCCGCACCGCCCCAACGCCTGCCTGTGCCCTCGCCCTGACGCCTGCGCCCCTCCGGATCGACGCTGCCGCCAGCGGCCCTCGTGCCGGATCCCCGCCGCCAGCCGCCCCACCGCCTGCGCCCCTCAGGCCGGATCCCCGCCGCCGCCAGCAAGCCACCAAGACCACCAAGATCGCCGCCAGCGCCCCTCATGCCAGATCCCCGCCGCTGGCAATATGCCACCGAGACCACTGAGATCGAACGCCGTCAGGCCGGATCCACACCGCACGCTGCCAGGCCGTCGCCACCTTGACCTCGTGGATCTCCAACGTCGCCACGCCGCCGCCGTCGGCCGTTCTTCTACCCTGCGTCGATCCACAGAGACCACCGAGATCCGCCGCCAGCAACGTTAGTGTCCATTACCCCTCCCCTCACCCTGCACCCCTGTCGCCACGAAATAAGGCTTCCATTTCTTCTCATTCTCTTATTGTAGTAATCCAAATCCAAATCCGAGTGATTTTCTGATGATCTCGTGGTTGATTTTTACTATCCTGTGTTACTAATCCATAGCTATATTAGCATTGTGCTGTGCTTCTATGCTTATCTGTTCGAATTGGCAGACTGAAACACGCCAAGACCACCGAGATCCCCGCCGCCAGGCCGCTGCCGCCGCCATCGTGAGGATCTCCAACGCTGTTCTTCCACCGAGAGTGCCGAGAATCTTCAGGTTTGTACAATTGCCTCCTCCTCCTTGCACCTGGTTTCCATTTGGAAACAAGATTGTGCCATCTCGTAGGATTTCTGGTGGTGTGCTAGATGCCTAGTGGTGTGTGCCCTGTTCGCTGGTACGTGATGTGTGGGCAGATTGCTATATTATCAGAAATGTGTTTTAGATCGATGGATGTTGTCTGATTAAAATTGTCTGATGAAAGCCAATGATCAAAACTTAACAAGTACATGCCCTCGTAGGATTTTTTGTTTAGTAAAGGAGTAGGATTAGTTCTGAATGTGTGGTGCAGGTGACGACTTTTTCATGTATATTCTCTTGGTTCCAGATTGTATTATTTCAATTCTTTGAAAACAACACTTATTTTGAATTTTGCCCTGAATATTCACATGAGATTTTCATTTGATATATTTTTTCCTTCTTCCTGTATGCTGGTATCAGGTTTCCTCTAAGTCAGGGTCCAATAGCAAGCTTCTCTATTCAAAATTTTGGCGAGGTAAATAATTATTCCAGTTCAATGAAAGCAAAGCTTATTTTGATTTGTGCCCCGAATACTCACACGAGGTTTTCATTTGATATTTTTTCCTTCCTCCTGTATGCTGGTATCAGGATTCCTCTAAGTCAGGATCCAATAGCAAGCTTCTCCATTCGAAATATCATCGAGGTAAATAATTATCATCTGCTGCCATATCTTAGCAATGACTTTTTCATATGATATACAGCTCAAATTGAACAAAATGTTTGCTGAAGAGAGTTTTTTTTTGTTACCAATGGGCTCCAAACTGATTTCTTTTTTTTCCTTGAACATGGCGGTATTTCCTCTTTAGATTAGTTTAATTATTAGTAGTAGAGATTATAATTGTGGTGATTCTGAAATGCTTATCGTGCTAGGGGGAAGTACTAGGGGAAAATGCGCATCTGTTTCTAAATATCTATGGATCTATGGGTTTCACAGTGCTGATCTCCATCTATTTTTGCATTCAAGTGACAGTGCTGTCATTCTGTAAAGATTCGCTTTAACTTACTCTGCCAGAATGCCTTGTGATTTTAGTGCATGTTGTATTATGAGGTGTATGCATGTGGCTTCTGCACGTCTCTTTGAGAAAGGGCTGCAGCCATCAGCCAATTTTGGGTCTTTGTCGAATTTCTCTGTACTCCTCTGTTGTCAGCTGGTTGAAAAAAATATTAGTCTGAAAAAATAGTAGTCTGACCCTATGTTGGCTATGGCAATTAGTGGCTCAGGAATGTTGGTGTGTTCATTTTTTGATGGATCTAACTTTCGTTCTATGCTCTGTCATTGTATGTTCATGTGTGTTGTGTGCTAATATAATCAGGTTAAACCGTACCTGCCGTATTCTGATAGTGTTAAAGGTGCAGCTGTTCCCAATTGGTTAGAGGTGCGTGCTATGTTGCATATCCAGTCATACTTTTTTTTAACCTTAACACTCATTTCTTTTATCATCTCTGGACAAGTGTAGACAGTACATGATGTGTGTCTTATAGTATATGTACGTTCATTAGGTATTTATCTCTATACATCTACATACTACAATTGGCGGCGCCCAATCTGGTGGGAAAAAATTGTAGTTACTGCTTTATTTTTTTGAGGAGCTCTACATACTTTCCTACCTTTGGTGACCCTTTTTTTTTGCTGTGATGTGGGGTTTGAATGATACTTTACAGTAAGAATGTAAGATTTGGGTCCTAAAAGATGTTATATGTGATTCAGAGAATGTAGGCTTGTTCAGTGTTGCTGACTGAATGGCATGCAAGATTTCGCAGTGTCTCTTTAAATTTCTTTTGTTTTTTTGGCAACATATCACCATGTAGTTCGGTGCCACATGAAACCCTCAAGGAAGCTGGCTGCCATGCTACAATCGAGTTACCTTCATTGTTTACTACATAGTAATGATGAATATTTTGTCGACGCAGGTTGAATATTATGTTTATTATTCCGATGAGTATCGCAATATAAATATTTTGTTGCCCGTAGCAATGCATGGGCACAATCCTAGTTTGTTTTTAAGTTCGGGTGATCTTTTCATTTGCTCCTAAAGATAAAAACGGGACGCACCTGTAGTAGTGCAGGTTGCGGCGGGTCCTGGCCCACCTGGAGAAAGACCGCCGGAAACTCTTGTGAGGGCCGCCGCGTCGGGCTCCTTTGGTGGCATGATCTCCATCGCCGTCGTGCGGGCGAACAACGTGCTCGAGGACCTGTGCCGCGTCGAGTCCTGCAAGCTTCTCAATCGGCACCCTCGTTGGCGTCTTCGACGGCCACGGCGGGCCTGAAGCTGCCACGTTCGCCTGTGACCACCTCGCGACAACCTACAGAAGATATCCTCCAACGGCAAGGGCCTGACGGCGGACGACATCAACGGGGCGTTCATGCACATGGAGGATGGCTTCCTCGAGGAAGTGTCGCGAGCGTGGGAAGAGCGGCCGCAAATGGCCATGGTGGGGACGTGCTGCCTCGTCGGCGTCGTGCACCGGGGCACCCTGCTAGTCGCCAACCTTGGGCATTCCAGGGCTATGCTCGGGAGGAAGGTCCGTGGCACTGGAGAGGTTGTGGCGATGCAGCTGTCCGCCCTGCACGATGTCAATCTGGAGCAGGTCAGGCAGGAGCTCGTGGTTCAGCACCACGATGATCCGGACATTGTTGTGCTCAAGCGGAATACCTGGAGAGTGAAGGGAATGATGAAGGTCTCAAGATCAATAGGCGATGCGTACCTCAAACATGCAAAGTACAACTCAGAGAGGATCCACTCGAAGTTCAGAGTTAGGGGGCCGTTCAGCAAGCCATTCCTCAGTGCCAACCCGTCGATCGTGTCTCACAAGCTTCACACTACCACAAAAAAAGTTTGTAGCAACGGTTAGAAAATATATTTGAAAGGCCGGGCGGAGCACCCGCGCTCGCTTTTCGTAGCTAGAAATACGTGTTTGCGGGCGCGGGTGGGAGACCCGTTGCAAGAAATAGGTTAGCAGGGGTGGACAAAAACGTGGCCCGCTGCTACAAACCGTATTAATAGGTGCGGGCGAAGCGAACACCCGCTCCTGCAAACAACATTAGTTGGGGCGGGCGGGCGGGGCACCCGGCCTTGGAAACAATATTTGCTGGGACGGGCAAGCAGTGAACCGTCCCTGTAAATCACCTCCGCCAAAATTAAATTTAAATGTAAATTTAGCGCCTGAAAGTTTAAATTTAAATGTAAATTCAACATGCGAGATTTAAATTAAAATTCAGCAGGAAATACACATGACAATTATAACTACAACATATAATGTTTCAACGTGGTTTGCAAATTTTAAATGTTGCAACAAGTGATTTATGGTGTTGCAATTTAGTTTTTTTTAGTGTTTCATTGAGATTTGAGAATATTGCATATGTTTCACAAATTGTGATGTTTTATTTGTTGTTTTTGTGATGCTATGGATTTGTGATCATGAGGTGTTTTTGGATATTTCAAATAACTGAATCATAAAGTCAGGGTTCTTTAAACAAAGAGCTTTCAAGCTGATTGTTGCATGAAACATCACCATCTGTTATGGTAGGAATTTGTTTTTTCTAAGAATCCCATGAGATGCAACGTTGTTATTTCAATATATATGTCGGTGTTGCAAAAAGTAGTTTTTGATGTTGCAACTTCTGTTTTTTTATGTTGCGATGGACCATCTTACAGGCATTTTCCATCGGCCATCTGGGTGCTAGTAGGACCGTTAATTAAATTGCAGAATGTGTCTCGAGACGCGCTACTTAATAATAGAAAACTATTCTTTTACTGTTTTATTATTGTCTTTGCATCAAATATAAGGATGTAAGACATCGGCTCAATGGAGATGTGGGCAGCAGCACCGATGTGGAGTATAGTTATTGTCGCAGTAGGCGGTCCTGCACCTGGGGAAGCCATTTTGGTTGCACACAGCGGGGCAATAATATGATGAGCAGAAGAATGGAGTTGCAGGCACGAAGCATGTCACATAAATCTGTGGCGGGGGCGGCCTGGGGCAGCCAGGGCCAAAACCTGCACGAGCAACACTATACAAATCAACACTACTAGAAAATTCCACGTTTATGGATGAGTGTTACTACCGGATACAAATTGCCTTGGGTTTAAAGTTTGGCAGCCTCCGGAGACCATTTAACACGGGGTGGTGTTTTGATCCAATCCGAAATAGTTTTTCACGGATTAGTTTAAAAGGAAAACATGTTTGAGGACGTGGGGTTTGAATCCAACGCAACATGCACCCACGTTTATATGTGAAAAAAAAAATCCTCCAGTAGTGCAAACAGATTTAGTTAGCCATCTACGTACTTCACCCGAACATGTCCAGAAAATAATAATCAAGGCAAAGAAAAAAAGAAAAAATTAAGGATAATTTACAGTTTCCAGCTTGACAGGGCGACGCGGTGTAAGAAATTATCGTCATAACCAAGAACAAAGCGGCCGTCAAGTGGACAAGCCTCGCCGCAGTTATCCTGACTAGTGCCATGAGGAAGAAGCACGGCGGGACGATTGCTTGTGTCTGTATATTGTACGTATCTGTTTCAGTGGACAGGAGGTGGTTTATATAGAAGCACAAGCAACCTCATGTAAGTATCGTGTTTTCGATATCCTGGGCTTGGGGATTGATATCTTCTCACACATTCGATTAAATACGTGAGTATCTAGCTTCAAAAACTAATGCCCTTTCCCATCGTGCACTAACGTTTGGATATCTCACTACCATAAAGCTAGCCTTATTTGTCTTCTCATACTTGAATAAATATTTGAGTATCTAAACTCAAGGGACCGCGCCTCAAGATCTGCGAGGTCAGTGCTCAGCTCGCCCTCGTGGCTTGCTTGCTGCTCCTCATTTTTTCCTGTGCACATATATAATTTTAGAATAAATTACGCCCATCATACAACAACTTGCATAATTGTATCATTTTGATCCCACAAGTTGCAAACCATGCAAATGGATACATGAACTTACCAAGTGTGTGCATGCACAATCAAAAATACATATTCTACCGTAGTGACAGGCCACATAGACTATAATTTGGGTCACAAGTATTAAGTTTTAGGTGGTATAGAGCTAAAATTAAAAATCGGTTGAGTAAATTACATTTCTATGGTATTTAGGTCACAACGAGCAGATTGTATTTATTAAACTTTCTTTAGCATTGGTGGCATCGTAATTTTTCTAATACATGTCTGTATGTTTTTATTTGATATTTGATTATTTAAATAACTAGCTTGAGAGTTGTACACCGATTGACACTTTTTTAGGGCGTACACTAATTAACTTTGTGAACAAGGATGTTGTCACACGTAATTTTGGTTGCATGTCTCATTGAACAAGAATTTTGGATAAACTTTACCATGTTAGCTCCATATTTTATTGTACAGAAACATACAAATATCATGACCAAACATACAAATAGCAGATTTGGGGATTAGAAGTCCTCCGCTTCCTGAAAATTAATACTTGTGACCCACACTATACTTCCCATGGTTTGTCATCGTGACAAAATACGCTATCTAATGTACATGTGACTGTACATACACAAACCAAGTTTATACACCAGTTTGCATGTTTTTCAACTTGTAAGATCAAAGTGATACAACCATACAAGTTATTATATGGTGGGTGCAATTTACTCTATAATTTAATCTTTGCTCTGCAGAGGATCATGTCGGTGCACTACAAGATTGCAGAGCGCACGTCCACATCTCCCAAAACTGCCGCCACCCGCTCTCCCGCATCTTTCCCTTTTTAATTCTAAATTTTACCCCAAAGTTTATTATGAAAAAGAACATTCTCGTCGCATTAAAATATCGACACATGCATGGAGTACTAAATGTGGATGAAATCAAAAACTAAGCACACAGTTTTATTGTACTCTGCGAGACGAACATTTTGAGACTAATTAATCAATTTTTGGATAATTTTTCACAAGTCAAAACGAAATACTACAGTGACACATTTATGACGAAGTAACCTCAAACCTCGTAAGGCGGGCCCGTACCAAATCAGGCCCATACGTAATAAAAAAAATCTAACATCTCTAACTTTTCTCACAATGCATCATGGTGGTGGATAGAGAGAGAATGGGTGGAGAGAAATATTGTTTTGTTTATTCTTTGCACCCGGTGGCTAGCAGCTCTAGTGTTAGAAAAAAAAGGTGCCAAGAGAATCCCTTGAGGCTGCTCGCGCTCGTCTTCCTCTATTTCCTTCACCTAAACGGAATATTCTGTCCTGATCATCGAGATTCCTTCCTCTATCCCAATTTCTCCCGCGCTCATATCTCCCATACACACCTCTATCCCAACTACCATATATTTTATTCCACCATCCCATTTTATTTTTCTTTTTTCTCTCTTTCTCTCCCTTCTCTCCTCTTCCTGCTCTCTCTCTCACTCCGCTCCGCCGCACCCACCCCCTCCTCTTCCTCCTCTCTCTCTCACTCCATCCCCACACGTCGGCCCATCCCCTCCCTCCCTCCGGCGGCGCCCCATCCCCTCCCTCCCCGCTCCGCCGCGCCGCCCGCCGCCTCCCAACGTCGCAATCCTCCTCCGCGACCCGGCCGTGCACCCGAGCGCCGCCGTGCCGGAGCTGCCGCTGCCATGGAGCTTGACGAGGCCTTCTCCGTTGTCGCCGCCACTGCCGAGGCCCTCGACGAGGACGAGGACGAGCCCGAGCTTGCCCCGCCGCCGCCACGTCCTCGCTGTCGCCGCACGCCCGCGCCGCCGCGAGCTAGAGGTGGCCTCGGCCTCTGCCTCTGCCGTGTGGCCCCACCTCGTGTGGATCCTTGGAAGTGGCGCGGCGAACGGCGGTGGGCAACGCGGCGGAGGGAGTCCAGCGCTTCGCGGCGGCGGCGGCAACACAGGCATGGCGCGAGACAGGCGGAGCGGCGGGCTAGAGCAGCTTGGAGCTGTGGCAGCGGGAGCGGCTTGCAGTGGCGGCGGCGGGAGTGGCTTGGAGTATCGGGCGGCCGAATCCCGGTGGCGGAGCTCAGCTCAGCGGGCGGATGCTTGGGCGGCTTCGCCGCCGGTGGAGCTCGAGCTCGACGCCAGCGGCGAAGGTGGAGCTCGAGCTGCCCCTCTCCTCTCCCACCGCGGCCGAGCACGAAGCGGGCGGCGCGCAGCGGCGGGGGCCGGCCGGCGAGCCAACGACGGACGACGATGGCGGCGCGCCAGGTCCGGAGCAGCTCCGGCCGAGCGGGCGAGCATCGGTTGGGCCGGAGCAGAGCGGAGCGCGGCGTTGCATCGTCTCGACGGAGGACGCGGACGGCCGCGCGGCGGCGCCGAGCTCCTTCACTCTCCCGCGCCTCCTCTCCCTCCGGCCCACGCTCCCCTCCTCTCTCCCCCGTCCGCGCCGCAGTGGTCGGCCCGACGCGGGCGTACCGGAGCTCCCCCACCTCCTCTGGCTTTGGGGGAGGCACGGCCCTCCGCTTGCATAGCGGAGGCGGTCGGGGAGCCCGCTGCGGGAGTTTTTTTCCCTAAAGCCTCCTACGTGGCACAGAGGAGCCCTTTACCGGCGCCAAGTGCTAGCAGCCTGAGGTGCTAGACTGTTGCCAAACGCTGGAGAGGTTTGGTGGTAGAGCTAAACGATTAGCACAGGTGTAAAGATAAGCACCCGGTGCTCTGAATAAAGAAGTACTTCCCCTAGTGTAGGAATCGATGTGACTTGTGCTTTGTCCTTCTAAACTCCGTTGCCATTGGTCTCCATCCCAACTGCTACAATTTCACTTCTACTTTAATTTGCTGTAGGTCTAACTTTTTGATAGGAGAAAGGGTACTGATCGCTGGAGGGCGTACCCAGTGCCGTAGGCTTCCCGCACCGTGCGGGGTCTGGGGAAGGGTTGTAATAGCGCCCAAACCTTACCCGCATAAATATGCAGAGGCTGGGGCTTGAACTCGGGACCTTCCGGTTACAGACGGTAGGCTCTACCGCTGCACCAAGCCTGCCCTTCTACTAATCGCTGGAGAAGAAAGCTAAATTTTGCTAACATCAAAGTGATTCATGGTATTTCTGTAGCCGGAAGGAGTGTGATTCTCAAGTTCATGTAAAGACCACCGATCTGGATAAAATCTACAAGATGTTGGAAGCCATCCACCTAAAACCTTTTATTCTTGCTAGCCTTTCTTCTGAATCTCAGGACGAGATTCCTGTTAAGGGGGTAGTTTGTCACACCCCAAAATTTTCGAATTTTGGGATGTGAATTTTTAACATAATTAATACAATAATTTTCTCAATTTTCTAAAAATTTTCAAGCTTTATTTAATTTACAGGGAATTTGTAATTACAAAAAAAATATTTGCGAAATATAAATAAAATGTTGTGTGTGTTGCCTTCATGCTGTCTGCATTGTGTTTTTTGTGTGCGGTTCAATTGGAATTTAAATTCTGTTTAAATTCAAATTTGAATCGTTTTGTTTGGAGCCCTAGAAAAGTTGCAGCAGCCCGAGTCCACTTTTTCCCCTGAACTCTTTTTCCCGGCCGAGCTTGCCCCTCCCTCTTTCTTTCCCCGCAGCAGCCCAGCTCCCGCACCAGCCCACCTCGCGGCCCAACTCTCTCTCTCTTCCTCTCGGGCCTCGCGTGGCTCGGCCCGATTCGGGCCCAAGGAACGACGCGGCCTGTTGCGGCCTTCTCTCCCCCGACCGGCCCAGCTTCCTCCGCGCGTCCCACGACGCTGCTCCGCCGTCCCGGGTCCGACGCGAACTCGCCGCCGCCGGATTCCGTGGCGTGCGCGCCACGGTCACCTCGGCGTGCGCACTAGATAGGGCTGCATCCTCGCCCCTATAAAGCTCGCAGTCCGGCCGCCGCCTCCCAACTACCGCAACCGCCGCCGCCCTCTGCTCCCTGTACAGCGCCACCGCCCTCTCCTCTGTGCCGAGTGCCGCCGCCGCCATTGCCGGCAATTCGCCGTGCTCGCCGCACGCCGGGGGAAGGCATCACCTCCATAAGCTTCCCCTCGACGAGGCGGAGCTTCGTCGCCGCTTCAAGAAGTCGTCCCGTCGCCGGAGCATCTTTCCCCACGTGAAGCCGAGTGCCACCGTCGGACCTCGCCGCCGATTCGACATCTCCGTCGATCCACAGAGCAAGCCGACCCCACCACGACCTTCCCCAGGCCGAGAGGCATCTACCCCGCCGGTCATCGTCGCCGCTTCGGTCACCGGAGTTCCTGCCCGCGTCAAGCCGCCGTCGCCGCCTCCTTTCTCCGCCGCGGGCCGAGCCTCGACCATCTTCTCCGGTGGTGAGCACATCTATGAACTCGACATCACCTCCTCTCTCCCATGTGCTATCTCACCGCCGCCCTAGTCCACCACAGCGCCAGCGAATAGGGGCGCCAGAGCCTCCGCCGGCCATGGCCGAGAAGCTCTTGGAGCTTTTGCAGAAACACCCCCAAGGTATCAGGAAAATCCTTAGATGTATTCATGTGTCTCGGAGTTTTTGCAGAAACCCCCCTACAAGAACCCCACCTTCACACTTAAATCCAGCCGAGCCCCTCTTACATATCTAACCTAGAAGTTGCCTCTATTCTCAGTAACTGTTTACTGGGTCTATGAAATCTTGCACGATAACCCCTGCCGGCTACAGTTAAATTACGTTTGGATCCCTGTAACCTTGTTTATCTTATAGAATCCGCGTTTTAGGTCTGCTTAATTTCATTTTCGTCGCATTAGGTTCATGTCAACATAAACCACACGTTAGCACTGTTATTTACACCATACTTTATTTCTGAAATTTATTTATTATTAATTTGATTAAAGGCTAATTACATGCGCTTTCTTAAATAAAATCTAATTAAGTTTAACACATCGGTTTTTCTTGTTAAATATTAACTTGATTAATATTATTCAACGAGTTTATACATAAAAATTTAAGTAGGTTATATCTCGGTCTTTATAAGTTAATATTAATATGATTAATATTTATTCACCGTGTTCTATAAATAAAAGCTGACTAAGGTTATCTCGATTTTCATAAATAATATTAACATGATTAATATTTATTTCATAATCTTTCTAACTAAAAAAATTAATTAGGTTCTATCTCGATTCTTCATAAACTCATGTTAAATTGATTAATGTTTATGACCACTGGTTTTCTAATTAAAACCAAATTAGAGTTAAACCTCGAGTTTTCATAAATAATCTGTCAATACTGATTAATACCAACATAAACATGTTTCTTTCATTATATTGATTAGTTAAATCACGACTCATAAGATTATTCGATTAGATGTTCTCATGGTTTATTTTTAGTTAATACTTTAATTAGAATAATTTGTACTTGAACATCTACAAGTAAATTATGACTAAGTTTACCTCGTCTTCTCTAAAGGTTAAAATATAATTTATATTCATTATTTACCCCTGGTTTTACTTAAACTAAAATAAATGAAGCTTATAGCCCTTCATTTAATATAAACCCTCCGATAGTTGTATCTTTTCAATCGTTGCTCCGTTGTCAGCGATTCTTGCGCTCGCGTGACCACCGAACCAAGCCCTATACTCTAGTGCGTTCTTTTAAAGCTTTTTCTTTGATTGGTGTATTTTTCTTAGTGTATATTGTTTGCTTGTATGAATGTGTCGATGATTGCCGTAAGTAGAGGAACGTCATCAAGCGAAGGAACACACTTCTAGTGTTGTCAAGTTTGAAGATCAAGACCAGAAGACTAAGTGAATACACTGGATTTGAGGCAAGTACAACACGGACAATTCTTGCTACCTAAACACACCTTTACATTATTTACTACATATGCATGTGTCTAAATTGTTCCTATTAAGGTTGTACCTAGCTCTGTTTACCCTGTACCTTGAACACCCTGGGTTTATACATTTGGGTAGATCCTTGCTAGGCGCAGCTACTGTCACTACTATGCAAATGTCAACTTTGACATAATGGTTCACTCCAACTTGATGATTAAAACTTGCTTTTTAGCAACATGGATCAGGGAACTAGGGCGTAAGCTTCGTGCCTGGCCCTAGTGTCTCTCTGTAAGGACCGGTTCTTAAAGCGGCCACCCAGGAGCCTGTCGCCACCGCCGGAACTATAATGACTCTAGTCTTGGACAAGTAACATGTACGGCTCTAATTTAACAGTAGTTACCGACAGGCCGACGACGTTATGGGAAGCATGGGTGAGAGTATGGTTTGATCCACCGAGGACGGGTTTTTCTGTCGGCTATGTCTCGTCAGGAAAAGTCCCGTGCTCCGCACGTTGCGCTATTTACTTTGTTGCTGGCCTTCGTGCCGCGCTCCGGACGCCATTGACCCTCCTATTCGGAGCGCCCTGGGAGTCAGTCAATCTCGGTGCCTTGGGTCATACTGCCTAGGTTGTACCATAACGGCTACTGTTATTTTAGGGTGTCTTGTGAAAAGCCTCGTAGCGTCCCTATGCGATCACACCTCGGAAGTGTGGTTTGAGAGGTCTGGTCCACCTCGGCATGACTGGGTTTAAAGTTCTATGAACTTTTACGCGACTGGTGGGTAAAGGGCGAAACCTCTGCAGAGTGTATAATCTATCATGATAGCCTTGCTCAGGGTCACGAGCGGCCTGTATCCTTTTTTATTAGAAGATGCTATTATTTATTACTGTTTAATGTCTACTACATTACTAAGTGGGGAATTCAACTGGGATTCATATACTTGTAGTAACTTTGGTTTATGCTAAAATGAATCAACTAAAAGTGCTAATGCAGTACAGCCGTGTCAAGCCTTTCTTTTAAGCCTTCATATACTCGTGTTGTACTTGCTAAGTAAGACAATTACTTACACTTGCCAATATTCAACAAAATCCCGGATGGGTAACAGATGGAGTGAAAGAGACAACTACTGAGATTCCTGAGGATCGTCTGTATTCTAAGCTGTGGTCAACCAGTCGGCGTCCATGTGGACTTGAGGCTCTACCTGTGAAGATAGTTAATAGATAGTCTTCCGTTGTGTTTTAGGTAAACCCTTATGCAAAACTAGTTTATTTCGAGCATATGTACTCTGTTTTACCACATTTGTAAGTTGTATGTGTTTTGTGGACTTCCTGGGCACACATACAGTAGCATTCGGGTTTCTGTGTAAATCCGGGTGTGACAATGATACTTGCATAATATTTTGAATAAGACGAATGGTAAAAGTTGTAGAAAAAGGTCAACGGCGACAAATATTTCGATACGAAGAGAGTAATATTTATTTACATTGTTACCGAAAGGAAAAAACAGAAGAAATAGAGGCACACGTTTATTTTGCACATGCTGCTAGCTGCTAGAAAGCATGGAACACGAGCAACTACACATGTCTACAGGTAGTGGTCAAGCTGTGCTATGCAGAAACGGCTGCTGTCACCGCTGTGCGTGGCCCGGGACACGTGGATTGTACGCTAGCTCGTGCTGGGTCCTGCTCCCACTACGAGCACGCAAAATGCATGGCAGCAATGATTCCTTGTCGTCCTTTATCGATCTTGTCTTTCTCCCCTGCAATTAATGGTACGCTGGTGAAACAAGAGAACGTGTTTATCCTGCCGGTGTGACAAATGCTGGTGAAACAACCCGGTGTTTAAGTGATATTACTAAAGTTTTTTTTCGCGAACGCGCCTGGACGCGTATTTCATTAAGAGGAGAAGAGTTTTACAAACACTCATGAGACCATAGAACCATGGTCCATGCAAAAGTTATAAACGGAAAATCTCACAACACTTGTGCGCGACCCCTTAAACCCTGACCAAAATCTGACAACAACGGGTACCCTGCCTGTATCCAAACTCTTACTTCCTCCATGATGCGCGCCACCAAATGACTTGCTGTCAGACAGACGCCTTCGAAAGTCCGCGAATTGCGCTCCTTCCAGGTCATCCACCCAATTAGCAAGGCCAACCAATCAAACGAACGTCTGGACGCCTTGGGGAGGCTCTTCCTCGCGCGCCCCCACAGGCCAACTCTCCTCCAGCCCGGGGCAGAGGTGCTGCCATTGCCCAACCTGTAGTACCTGAAACCAGACCTCCCTCGAATACACGCACCCAACCAAGATGTGTGTTATAGTCTCACTCGCCTGGTCACAGAGAGCACAGTCATCGGTGTCCCGTAAATGATGTCTCTTCCGTCTTGCCCCTGTCCAGCATCTTTTGTGTAACACCAGCCATCCAAAAAACTTGCATCGGTTAGGTGCTCTGGTCTTCCACAAGACCCGGGCACCATGCAGTTCAGTCCGTCCAAAGAAGAGCGCTCTGTAAGATGACGAAGAGGAGTAAACCCTGTCAGCAGTCCACTTACATACTACTTGGTCAGGCTCTTCCGATAACGCAAACGAGCTAAGTCTGTCCCAAAGCTGCAGGTACTCCACAATGAGTTGTACCGTGAGAGCACCTTTGATGTCCTTAACCCAGGCCCTATTCTGCAGTGCCTTAGCGACCTTCATGCACCGATGTGTACGCGGCCGCACTGCGTTAACCAGGCAGGGCGCAATCTGAAGCAAGGACTCACCATCTAGCCATTTATCAGTCCAAAATAACGTCGATCGCCCATTACCGATCAGCACATGTGTGGAGGCCGAGAATAGTGCTTCCACTTGTGGTTCATGTTTGGCAGGCAGAAGGTTCCAAGGCTTATGCACTCCGGTTTTCAACTCCCACATCCATCGCACCCGCAGCGCGTAGCCCCATAGCTGCAAGTCTCGAATTCCCAGGCCCCCCAGCTCCTTCGGCCGACAACATTTGGGCCATGCAACCATGCAGTGCCCTCCCGAGACAGTTTCAGTTCCTTTCCAAAGGAACGCACGACGCTTCTTATCAATGCAACTGATGGCCCATGGGCTGATGGATAGAGCAATTAGTGTATGGATGGGAACTGCAGAAAGATTCACTTTTACCAGCACCAGTCGGCCGGCAGGACTCATCATATGAGCCTTCCATTGTGGTAGGCCAGCACAAGCTTTCTCCAACAGTGGCTGTAACTCTCCTTTCGATAATTTCCTTACTGACAATGGGATGCCCAGGTATTTGCAAGGAAGCGGTTCTAGCTTGGCTAGCGAGAACCAGCAGATTGTCACCGTGTCCACCAAATCACACTGAATAGGAGAGATCAGACATTTGCTTTTGTTGGTGAAGATATCCAGGATTGCACTTGTTGCCACAAGATCTTGGTGGACCGGTGACAGGAACAATACCACGACATCCGCATAAAGAAAAGTTCTCTCCTGAATTCTGTTGTCATGCAAACTCGCGAATGAGCCCTCCCAGTTTGCCTAGCGAAACAACGCATTCAGAGCCTCCATTGCAATGGCAAACAACATGGGGGACAAAGGGTCACCCTGACGTAAACCCCTCGCATGGCAAATCCTCCTCCCTGGCGACCCATTCAGCACAATCCGTGTGCTAGCTGTTGACAGCAGCATGCTAATCCAATTCGTCCATCGGTGGGAGAATCCCATGTGGTTCAAAATAGATAGGAGATATGACCAATTAACTGTATCAAAGGCCTTGGCGATCTCAACTTTCAACAAGGTACATGAGGTCTTCTTCTGGTGCAACAACCGAGCGGTAAAACTGTACATCCCGGAAATTGTCGTGGATCACCCTTCCTTTAATGAAGGCGCTTTGATTCGGCTGAACCAGTGCCGACAACTTCGGTGCCAGCCTGTTCGCGAGCACCTTTGTGAATAGTTTGGAAAAGCTATGAATTAAGCTTATGGGGCGATAGTCACCGACTTGAAGTGCCATGTCCTTCTTCTTGAGATGTATCATGTAAGCTTGATTGACCAAGTACAGGCTCCGTGCATCCAGTGCCCATAGAGCATGAAACGCCCTCAGTATGTCATCCTTGATAATGTGCCATGCAGTATTGTAGAAGAGGCCAGTGAAGCCATCCAGCCCGGGAGCCATGTCAGCAGGTAGCTCCATAATCGTGCGGTGAATTTCCTCCTCCGTTCAAC
The DNA here is from genome assembly GCA_033239725.1 of Echinochloa phyllopogon. NCBI lineage: Eukaryota > Viridiplantae > Streptophyta > Magnoliopsida > Poales > Poaceae > Echinochloa > Echinochloa phyllopogon. The sequence continues at coordinate 29,891,043 of BTCW01000008.1, read as the reverse complement.
ATCAATCCAACCCACTGAGGTCCATTTGTGGTAGACCCAGGTACTGATAATCAAGAGTGATGGACCGCTGCACCGATGTACCCAAGATCGAGTCGTAGTGTTCGAACAACGCGTCCGCTTTCGCCTCGTCATTAACAAGCTGAGCATCGCCAACATGGAGAGTGTCGATGTGATTCTTCCGGCTCCGGTGGCAAGCCTGCAGGTGAAAGATTCTAGTATTCGCATCCCCCTCAGTGAGGAACGTCAGGCATGACCTTTGTCTGGTGATGGTATGCATCAGCGACGCTAAGCCCAAACTTTTGATCTTGGCCTTCCGATGAAGCTCCTGTTCACGCGGTTGAAGCTCCCTCCGATCCATCGCCTGGTCAAGCCGCTTTACAATTTCCCTTGCAATGGCCAACAACAATCACACGCTACCCACGTGTTTCGCGCTCCAGCGCTTGAGAGTCGTCGCCGTGTTCCTGAGCTTATAGTCCAGGACACGAAAAGGGTCAGCGTTCGTCCAGGGGCAGGTCCAGGCCTCCTGGGCCGTCTCAAGGTAGCCTTCATATTTGGGCCAGATGTTCTCAAACCGAAAACGCTGGAAGTTGTGGAGGACTGACGACGTGTGCAACAACAGAGGAGCATGATTCGAACATTCAGACTGTAAAGCTCGGAGATGATGATATGTGCATCTCATATGTGCGCCAGGATCAGTTTACACACATATGGTAGACGTCACAAGTGAATATCCATAACCATGCATAACGAAAGAGTATTATGGTGCAATTATTACAATATCAGAGTTGACTCAAATGTCATAGCGGAAGACTTAAATAAACGTTCATCTAACGAAGCAAAAGTGACTCCAACTCCACATGCAATTGACTGGGGGAGACTCGCCTAGAACTCCTCAAAATCAGCAGTGAAATCCTCAAAATTCTCCCAGTCTGAGCAACATTCCGGGTGTAGTAGATGCAATAAAAGAAAGAAAGGCAACAAGTATGAGCACATGACTTACTCAGCAAATGTAATATGACATACAAGGCTGAGGCGAAAAGGTTGGCTGACCATACTGCAGTAAGCACTTTTAGTTGGTCAAGTTTTATTAAGCAACTATTTACTAGCAAATGAAAGTATATACCACCCACAAATTAATGAATGTCATATTCCCAACATATTCATATATCCACGATTTAATCCATGTTCAAGTATAGTGGCTACGCAAACCCTTTAATAGGAACCCGACATGTTAAGACACATGCACGGGTAGTGAAATTAATAATTATTAGGACATTTGCATGACATAATACACTTGCCTTCTTCCCAACTCTGTTGCTGCTCAAATCCTTCTCCAACAGTTGGTTCTTCAGAGAAATCCTCGAACTGGTCGTTTCCTAATCGCATCACACATTTACATGCAAGGAAACAATACAACAAATAAGAAACAATACACCAAACAGTTCCAACAGATCAAAACAACAGCACAAAACTAATCTACGCGTAACAACGAACACGTGAGCGCGAGAATCACTAAAATCGGAGTTCAAACGCAAAAGATATGGCTTTTCTAAGGTTCAGGGACTTGTTGGCAAAGTTTTAAAAGTTCCAGGGGCTTAACTGCGAAAAAATAGGGGCTAAAACATAATTTTGTATAAAACTACGAGGGTTTTCATGTAAAAAGACAAAACTTGGACCTCGGGCGCAATTTTAAAACTTGCAGGGGCTAAAACAGAAGAAAAAGGACCTATTTGGAATTATTTTTGAACTAACTAGGACCGCGGTTTGATTTCCAAAAACTTCAAGGGCTCTTTTGCAAAACAGCCAAGGCTGACCGTTACGGGTCTGTTTGACTTGGGTCGGGATCTAATCTGGGCCGTTGGATGTCGAACGGACGGACGGGAACGGATGTGACATAAGGCTCGTCGGACGGGGAAGGAGACAGCGGCGGCGGAGCTCGCGTCCACTGCGGCGCTCGGCCGGCGCAACTCGATCTCGAGCTTCTGTGCACCAATCTAGACGAGAGTAGGTCGAGGAGAGAGAGGAGGGAACGGTGAGCTCAGCGAGCTAGATCTTGACGAGGGAGACACAGCGACGACGACGGACGGCGTTGAACGGCGGTCGGCGGCGCTAGAGAACGACAGCGAGCGCGGGCGACGGCCGAAACGAAGGGAAAACGAAGCGCGGGCACACGGAAAGGTTCCTTACCTCCTTGTGCACCTCCTGCGGTGGTTCGGGCCGAAGGAGAGGCGACGGCGGCGCGAATCGGCGACGGCGGCTCGAGCTCGGCGGCGGCGGGCGCTAGGGTTGCGGGCTCGACTTGATTGGAGGGAAAGCGGAGGCGGCGACCGCTATTTATAGGTGCGAAGCGGGGCTCGGCCACGCCTAGGCGTTCGTGTCCCGGCCGGACACGACACGGCGGCGCTCGGACTCAGGACAGCGGCGGCCTCGGAGCAGAGTCCTGCTCGGGGAAGATGGATCCGACAGGCGGGTCCCACCTGTCGGTGAGTGTGAGAGAGAGATGGGAGAGAAGTGGAGCGGGCCGAGAATGGGCCGAAAGTGGAAAAGGCCGGGCGGGGAGAAAGGATTCGGCCCGGGGAGAAAGGAAAGAGTAGAGGGGGCAAACTTGGACCGGGGCAAGAGCTGAAGGGGCGAAAACGAACTCGGCTAATTTAACTTTTCTAAAACTCAAACAAAAGCAAATCAAATTCGAATTTAAACAGAATTTAAATTCTAACTTGATTTACTAGCAACCAAAAATATATGCAACAGCATGAATGCAACAAAAACTTATTTTGACTAAAATAATTATTTAATGTGATATTTAAATTGATAAAAGGCTAGAAATTCCAATTAAATCCTAGAAAATTTATTTAAGCCTTAATAAATCCTAGAAAAATTCAAAGGGTTGCTACAATTAAATTGTGATGAATTTTAGGGTGTTACAAACCTACCCCCCTTAAAGAGAATCTCGTCCTCGAGATTTGGATGGATTAGAGAAAATCTGAGGGAACTCTCCCATCAACTCATCCTCTCTTTCCCAAGTTGCCTCGCTTTCCGCGTGATGACTCCACTGAACTTTACACATCCTAATCACTTTACTCCTAGTAACTCTTTCAGCAGTTTCCAAAATCTTAGCTTGGTATTCCTTATAAGTCAAATCCTCCTGCACATCCAACTCATCCAAAGGTAATTCTTCCTCAGGCATTCTAAGACACTTTTTTAACTGAGAGATATGGAACACATCATGCACGTCTGACAATCTAGCTGACAACTCCAATTGATAAGCAACCTCACCTTTTCTATCAACAATCTTGAAAGGTCCAATGAAACGAGGAGGTAATTTTCCTTTCACCTTAAACCTTCTCAAGCCTCGAATAGGAGATACTTTCAGATACACATAATCACCTACTTTGAAAGTTAATTCTCGTCTCCTTGTGTCTGCATAGCTCTTCTGCCTAGACTGAGCCGTTCTCAAATTTTCTTTGATAAGCTGAACTTGTCTCTCAGCTTCCTGCAAAATCTCTGGCCCAAACAGCTGACTTTCACCTGTTTCACTCCAATACAAAGGTGTTCTGCACTTTCTACCATAAAGCGCTATGAAAGGGGCCATCTTTAGACTTGCCTGATAACTATTGTTATATGAGAACTCTGCATATGGAAGACTCTTGTCCCAACTGCCTCCATGCTTCAAAGCACAAGCCCTCAACATATCCTCCAAAATCTGATTAGTCATCTCTGTCGGACCATCTGTCTGAGGATGATATGCAGAACTGAAATTCAACTTTGTATCCATAGACTTATGCAACTTCTGCCAGAATCTGGAAGTAAACTGAGTACCTCTATCAAACACTATCTTTTTAGGTACACCATGGAGACAAACAATTCTGGACATGTATAACTCTGCTAACTTAGCGCTGGTATAAGTAGTGTGAACGGGTATAAAGTGAGCTACCTTAGTTAATCTGTCCACAATAACCCATATGGAGTCATATCCTCCTCGAGTGCGAGGTAACCCAACAATGAAATCCGTACAGATTTCTTCCCACTTCCATTCAGGTACCTTGAGTGACTGAAGCAAACCGGCTGGTCTCTGGTGTTCAGCCTTAACTCTCTGACAAACATCGCACAATTCCACATGGGCAGCCACATCCCTTTTTAGTCCATACCACCAATACCTTTGCTTCAGATCCTGATACATCTTGGTGCTTCCAGAATGAATAGAATATGCGGAATCATGAGCTTCCCTCAATATCTGCTCTCCGAGAGACTCGATATCCGGTACACATATCCTCTTTCGAAACCAAATTGTACCTTGATCATCTTCGGTGAAGTCGGAAGCTTTCCCTGCTAACATGGTTTCCTTGATTTCCTTTATCTTCTCATCAGTAAGCTGACCCTTCCGAATTTCCTGCTCCAGTGTAGACTCAACTTCCATTGTCACACCTTCCGTCTGATTCAGGAATCCCAAGTTCAGCTTTTCCATCTCTGCAATCAACTCAGCTGGTAACTGGTGACCAAACATTGCATTTACTTGTGACTTCCTACTCAACGCATCAGCAACCAAATTAGACTTGCCAGGATGATAGTTGATCCCCAGATCATAATCCTTGATCAACTCCAACCATCTTCTTTGCCTCAAATTCAGATCCTTCTGAGTAAATATGTACTTCAGGCTTTTGTGATCAGTATACAGCTCACTTCTGTTACCTAGAATATAGTGCCTCCAGATCTTCAAGGCATGGACAACAGCTGCAAGTTCCAGATCATGAGTAGGATAGTTCAACTCGTGTTTCCTCAACTGCCTGGATGCATAGGCTATAACTCTGCCTTCCTGCATGAGCACACACCCAAGACCTCTACGAGAAGCATCACAATATATATCAAAGTTCTTGTGAATATCTGGCATAGCAAGCACTGGGGCTGTAGTCAACTTCCTTCTCAATTCTTCAAAGCTGGCCTGACACGCTTCTAACCAAACAAACTCCTTGCCCTTCTCTAATAGCGAAGTTAGAGGTTTCGCTATTTTAGAAAAGCCTTCAATGAATCTCTTGTAATATTCAGCCAATCCCAGAAACCTTCTGATCTCAGAGACTGTGGTAGGAGGTTCCCAGTCCAACACATCCTTGACTTTACTTGGATCCACTGCAATACCTCCATCAGTAACAACATGTCCAAGAAAAGACACTTGATTCAACCAAAACTCACATTTACTAAACTTGGCATACAACTGGTTCTCTCTAAGAGTCTGCAACACCAACCTCAAATGCTCCTCATGCTCTTCCTCATTCTTAGAGTAAACCTGGATATCATCAATAAACACCACCACAAATTTATCCAAGTACTCCATGAACACCTTATTCATCAGGTACATAAAGTAGACGGGTGCATTTGTCAATCCGAACGACATCACAGTATACTCATACAACCCATATCTGGTGGTGAATGTTGTCTTAGGAATGTCGGAACGTCTGATCCTCAACTGATGATAGCCAGATCTCAAGTCAATATTGGAGAAAACCTTAGCTCCTCTCAACTGATCAAATAAGTCTTCAATTCTGGGCAATGGATACTTGTTCTTGATGGTTACCTCATTCAATGAACGATAATCCACACACATCCTCAGAGTACCATCCTTTTTACCCACAAAAATTACAGGTGCTCCCCAAGGTGAAGAACTAGGACGAATGTAACCTTTATCCAACAATTCCTTAAGTTATTTCTTAAGTTCTTCTAGTTCATTAACAACCATTCTATAGGGTCTTTTAGAAATAGGAGCAGTACCAGGTAAAAGCTCAATAATAAACTCAATGTCTCGGTCGGGTGGCATACCTGGCAAATCATCTGGGAAGACATCCGGAAACTCACAAACAACTCTGATATCCTCCAAAGGAACACCGCTGGTCTGATTCACTGAGTAAGTTGAAGATGAGGGTTGAGTGACTCCGAATTCAATCTTCTCTCCCTGAGGGCTAGTCAGCAACACGGACCTCTTGGCACACTGAATCACCGCATTAAAAGCAGCTAACCATCCCATTCTAAGTATGACATCAATCCCCTCAGAGTTCAGGACTATCAGATCAGCAGGAAAGCCTACCCCAACTATTTTCAGGTTAACCCTTGGGATAGATAAAATTGACTTTCATGTTTCCACCAGGAGAGCTAACTAGCATGGTATTTTTCATAGGGACCATAGATATATTATACTTAGCTACGTACTGAGCAATAATAAAAGAATGAGATGCTCCAGAGTCGAATAAAACTGATGCAGGGGCTGAGTTGACAAGGAACATACCAAGTACCACATCCTGGGACTTCTGTGCGGTCTCTGCAGCAACATGGTTCACCTTGCCCCGCATCTGATTCTGCTGGCCCTTGTTGCTCTGGGGCGTCAGGTTTGCATTCTTGTTCTGCTGCTGAGGGGTGTTCTGCCTAGGTGCACTGCCACTCTGGTGCTGTGGGGTTTGAGCATTCCTCTTAGGACAGTTGTGGGCAAAGTGGCTGGGATCTCCACAGATGTAGCAGGTACGAGGAGTAGGAGCACTGCCTGGTGCAGGGGTCTTCACTGGAGTCTGAGCCGGGGTGGTCTGGCGGTTCTGTTGAAATGCTGGCCGCTGAGGTGGAGGTGCTGACCGCTAACCCTGAGTCTGCACAAAGTTACTCCCTTGCCCACCAAAACGAACATGCATGTTCTGCTGAGGTTGCTGGAAACGAGGGCGGGTGTTACTGCTTGACTGTCCTGAAGCCATAAACTTCCTCTTCTGCTCTCCCAACTCCCGACGCTTGCTCTCCAAGCCAATAGCCTTATCCAGTAACTTCTGAAATGTCGGGAAGGTATGAGACATGAGTTGATATTGGAGCGGCGGGATCAATCCTTCCAGAAATCGCTCCTGCTTCTGCTCATCCTCTTTCACCTCATCTGGGGCGTAATGGGACAACTGGATAAACTTATCCCGGTACTCGCTGACGGTCATCCCACCTTTCTTGAGTGAGAGGAACTCCTTCTTCTTCAGCTTCGTGACACCAGCAGGAATATGGTGGCTCCTGAAGTTGGTCCTAAACTCCTGCCAGGTGATATCATTAGGGGTGGCATGAGCAACAAGATAAGCATCCACCAATCTGAAGCTGATCCTTCCAAGCGACCGGAGGCATACAGGACCTTCTCCCTGTCATTGCACTGAGCCATATCCAGCTTCTTCTCAACAGTCTTTAGCCAATCATCAGCATCAAGAGGAACTGCAGAGTGGGAGTAGGTAGGAGGTTTGTGACTCATGAACTCCCGGTGCTTGTCTCTTGGCTGGTTGTTGTTGTTGTTATTGTTGTTGTTGTTCTGTGCTTGCATGACTTCCAAGGTATTAGCCATGCCCTGGAGAATCTGAGTCTGGTTGGCGAGGATCTGATCCATTGCTACGGATGCTTGATTCGGCGGAGGATTTGGATTGGGGTTGGCATGTCCCTGACGATTCACAGGTGGTTGATCCACTCCACTTCCAGACCTTGTGTTTACCATCTGGTGGTTAGAACATGAGGTTCAGAGGGTGATAAAAAGATATAACTCAAATCATGAACAGATAAGAGTTAATGTAGAACGAGTTGCCAATGACGGGCAATTCAAATTATGAAACAGATTCTGTTCGTCCTAATTAAACAGTTGTAACTCTCATTCTGTGTATCCAACAATCATGATCTTTTGTCTGAACGTAGACTACAAAATTCTAAAACTAACCCAACTTGAATCATCTCCATCGGAGTTTTGTAGCTCGAGGTATAAAATAAACAAGATAGCTGTGTCAGGACCACGGGACAGATTCTGGTTACTCCAATAAAACCATTATATCTCTCTGCCAGAATCTCCAAACATCACGAAAAATTCCCAGAACCTAGGTTATCAAGTCCTTAATTCAACCCAACTGGATTTATGTCAAACGGAGTTCTGAAGCTCCCAAAACAATTCAGACAGTACCAGGATATTATGCAGCAGCGAGAACAGATTGTCGCATAACATGATTTATATGAGGGGTACAATTATATGGATAAGGTGATAGTTAAGGGCTAAGATCAGAGACCAAGATAACCCAAAACTAACTAAATTTATTTATTTAATAATTACTCAATTGTGGTCATCACTCCACAATTAAGTTCAATCATTACAAAGATCCAAATCACACACTTAGCACGAAAGCAAACATCTCTACCACACTTTTAAACCAAACTAAATCACATGCTACGCACGAGTATCAACGATTCTAAACGTACTGAACTAACAAAAGAGAGGGTATCCTATCTTAATAGGTATGGGTGAAGCAACTAGACGATCCACCGAGCACTGTCTAGCGGGGCGGTGAATGACCCAGCAACCCTTCTATATCGTCATCCAAGGGCGGTAGTGCTTCTTCTTTGAGTTCAGCTATCAGCCTTTTGTTCTTCCTTCGTTCGGCAGTGAGTTCTTCACGCACTTCTTGTAGTTCTCTTGTGGTGTCATCGGCGTGAACGTTGAGCATCTGGGTGAACGCCACCTGGACGTTGAGTGTAGAGTTTACACCTGGCGGTTGTGGCACAACCCCAGTTGGAGTGCCTTGCTGCCTTCGCGGAAGATATGCCCAAGCAGTGTGACGTACTTCAGCAGCCTCCTCATGACAAAGCACAGAAAGTGTCCTCCTGGCTGCATCCTGGATTCCAGCTTCGAAAGTTGATCTCATGGCGATGGCGTGATGCACTGCAGCCTCTTTGGTTCCTCCATACTCATAATCAGGCTCCCTGATGTATACCGCGACTTCCCAGTCCTCTGGGTGATCTGGATGTGTCCTCCTTCTTCCACAATATTCTATCTCCACTGGGTAGTTCAGACGCTCGAAGAGCATTCGAAGCATCATAGGGAACCCACTGTTGCCTCCGTCGTGGTGATGAATAGTCACTACCCACATGTCAGGCGGCGGAGGGGGTCCTTCACTTCCTTCAGATCCAGCTGGAGCATTCCCTACTGAGTTGACTTCTTCGTCCATTACTTCCATCTCTTCAGGTTCCGGTTCCTCTTCTTGCACCGAATGCGACGAAAAAGAGGAAAGAGTGCTTGCCAATCTACGAGCACCTTGCCTTGTCAACACCATCTATGGTTTAAGCAAGAAAGGGGTGAGAACAGTTCTAAAGACATCAGAACCAGATGAGATAGAACAGAAAACAAAGATCAAGGAGGAGACAATTATCAATGACCTGGAATAATAGCAAATTAAACCAAGAATAGATAGACCAAGAGTAGTTAAGCAAAATAATCCTTAGAGAATGACCATTGCTATCTAGGCTTGCGTCCTACAGTCAACATAGCTCTGATACCACCTCTGTCACACCCGGTTTTCAAGGCAAAACCAGGTGCATCTCATATGTGCGCCAGGATCAGTTTACACACATATGATAGACGTCACAAGTGAATATCCATAACCATGCATAACGAAAGAGTATTATGGTGCAATTATTACAATATCAGAGTTGACTCAAATGTCATAGCGGAAGACTTAAATAAACGTTCATCTAACGAAGCAAAAGTGACTCCAACTCCACAGGCAATTGACTGAGGGAGACTCGCCTAGAACTCCTCAAAATCAGCAGTGAAATCCTCAAAATTCTCCCAATCTGAGCAGCATTCCGGGTGTAGTAGATGCAATAAAAGAAAGAAAGGCAACAAGTATGAGCACATGACGTACTCAGCAAATGTAATATGACATACAAGGCTGAGGCGAAAAGGTTGGCTGACCATACTGCAGTAAGCACTTTTAGTTGGTCAAGTTTTATTAAGCAACTATTTACTAGCAAATGAAAGTATATACTACCCACAAATTAATGAATGTCATATTCCCAACATATTCATATATCCACGATTTAATCCATGTTCAAGTATGATTATCATGTAAGGGTCCAGGCCGCTCTTGACCGTGAGCACGACTGTTATAACAGTTTTACACTCTACAGAGGTTGTACACTTTCACCAGAAGCCGTGATTCCCATTGCCGAAGCATTGTACCCTTCCCACACCACATGGACCGAATACTGGGTTTCACTATGAGACCTTTACAAAAGCACTCTAATAAATGATAGCCCGCTAAGGTTTCCGGTTCAGAAGCAAAGCATAACCCTCCCTAATGAGGTCTGTCTCTTACCAAAGCCCATAGCTCAAAAGGACCGAGCTATACCCCGTCAAACGCAGCCCCCCATGCCTCTTTCGAGTAAAGCTACCATAAACTAGAGCACCTAATTAGTCAGTCAAAGCCAGAGCCACATGACACTCATGGTTGTACTGTTTTCCTGGGTGGTTCTCCATGTTCCAATTAAAAAGATATGATCTTGCCATTTAATTAAAAGAGTATTTGGAACATAGAGTAGGGGTTCATTTAACCAATCCTAGTTGAGCAAGCTAAGCATCATCTACCATCAAAATTAATTAAGTAACCCAGTTTCAGGGACAGGAAAAATATAGTGGCTAGGCAAATCCTTAAATAGGAACCCAACAAGTTAAGACACATGCACGGGTGGTGAAATTAATAATTATTAGGACATTTGCATGACATAATACACTTTCCTTCTTCCCAACTCTGTTGCTGCTCAAATCCTTCTCCAACAGTTGGTTCTTCAGAGAAATCCTCGAACTGGTCGTTTCCTAATCGCATCACACATTTACATGCAAGGAAACAATACAACAAATAAGAAACAATATACCAAACAGTTCCAACAGATCAAAACAACAGCACAAAACTATTCTACGCGTTACAACGAACACGTGAGCGCGAGAATCACTAAAATCGGAGTTAAAACGCAAAAGATATGGCTTTTCTAAGGTTCAGGGACTTGCTGGCAAAGTTTTAAAAGTTCCAGGGGCTTAACTACGAAAAACCAGGGGCTAAAACATAATTTTGTATAAAACTACGAGGGTTTTCATGTAAAAAAACAAAACATGGACCTCAGGCGCAATTTTAAAACTTGCAGGGGCTAAAACAGAAGAAAAATGACCTATTTGGAATTATTTTGGAACTAACTAGGACCGCTGGTTGATTTCCAAAAACTTCAAGGGCTCTTTTGCAAAACAGCCAAGGCTGACCGTTACGGGTCTGTTTGACTTGGGTGGGATCTAATCTAGGTCGTTGGATGTCGAAAGGACGGACGGGAACGGATCTGACATAAGGCTCGTCGGCGGGGAAGGAGACAGCGGCGGCGCCGCTCGCGTCCACGGCGGCGCTCGGCCGGCGCAACTCGATCTCGAGCTTCTGTGCACCAATCCAGACGAGAGTAGGTCGAGGAGAGAGAGGAGGGAACGGCGAGCTCAGCGAGCTAGATCTTGACAAGGGAGACACAGCGACGACGACGGACGGCGTTGAACGGCGGTCGGCGGCGCTGGAGAACGACGACGAGCGCGGGCGACGGCCGAAACGAAGGGAAAACGAAGCGCGGGCACACGGGAAGGTTTCTTACCTCCTTGTGCACCTTCTGCGCTGGTTCGGGCCGAAGGAGAGGCGGCGGCGGCGCGAATCGGCGACGGCGGCTCGAGCTTGGCGGCGGCGGGCGCTAGGGTTGCGGGCTCGACTTGATTGGAGGGAAAGCGGAGGCGGCGACCGCTATTTATAGGTGCGGAGCGGGGGCTCGGCCACGCCTAGGCGTTCGTGTCCCGGCCGAACACGGCACGGCGGCGCTCGGACTCAGGACAGCGGCGGACTCGGAGCAGAGTCCTGCTCGGGGAAGATGGATCCGACAGGCGGGTCCCACGTGTCGGTGAGTGCGAGAGAGAGATGGGGGAGAAGTGGAGCGGGCCGAAAATGGGCCGAAAGTGGAAAAGGCCGGGCGGGGAGAAAGGATTCGGCCCGGGGAGAAAGGAAAGAGTAGAGGGGGCATACTTGGACCGGGCCAAGAGCTGAAGGGGCGAAAACGAACTCGGCTAATTTAACTTTTCTAAAACTCAAACAAAAGCAAATGAAATTTGAATTTAAACAGAATTTTAATTCCAACTTGATTTACTAGCAACCAAAAATATATGCAACAGCATGAATGCAACAAAAACTTATTTTGACTAAAATAATTATTTAATGTGATATTTAAATTGATAAAAGGCTAGAAATTCCAATTAAATCCTAGAAAATTTATTTAAGCCTTAATAAATCCTAGAAAAAATCAAAGGGTTGCTACAATTTAATTGTGATGAATTTTAGGGTGTTACAAGTCCCCTCACCCGTAGCAATGCAATGGTATTAATCAACCCACAATATCCCACCTCCTCTCGTTGTCCAACACCATCGCATGCACCCCGTCATCGTCGCACATCACTCACATCCCCGTCCTTGAACCACTGCCATTCCCGGGCATAGTGTCTACGTTTTTGTGCTTCTCATCGAATGCAGAATCGGCGGCGTCCATGGTTCCCACATGACCTTCACCCGTAGCAATGCACAGCGACATTTGCTAGTAAAAAATAAAACTAGCGTATCTGGGAAAGGCCACAAGTCACAAGTCACAGGAGCTTTCACACAGAAAAAACCGGATGAAGTGTGTGAGACTCGAACCCGGGACCTATCATCTCGTGCATAGCCTCCTTGACATCTCACCTACAGAGCACATGGGCTACAGTCATGTTGTTATCAATCGGGACTAAAACTCGCCCTTTAGTCATGGTTAATGGGACTAAAGGTCACTTTTAATCCCGGTTAGTGTTATCAACTGAGACTAAAGGTCTTCCGAGACCATGGAAAATACTAACCGGGACTAAAAGTGACATTAGTCTCGAGCTAAAATTAACCAAGAACAAATATAGGGGATGGAATTCTCTACTAGTGATGTCTCATCTCCACAGGCCTTGCTCTAGCCTAGAATGGCATTCTTCAATCATACTAACCATAGTTGTACTCGTGCTCCAAGTCATAACCTTCAAACCCATGATCTGCCCCTAATGATTGTACAGTTCCACGCCACCATCATCGATACTTCACTAATCTTACGTGCAAGCTTTAAGGTGGCCTACATCTACTATTCAAAATATTCTAGGAATAGGCTAGGGTTTTCTATGCAGCAGTAAAAGCATAAAGTAAACAGATATGCATCCCAAACATGTCTTATAATACCACATGCCGTACCTACCTCGATAGGGTCTTGCAATTTTCCATCTCCAAATTCTCTAACTGACCAAAAAACTCCCTCACTTCAAAGTAAGGGGAATAATACAGCCAAGGACAGACTTTATGTTGTTGTCACATTACTTATATACTATTGAAAGTCCAACCATATAATAGGTTGGTTAAGAAACAAACTAAACTATTAATACTCGGCCCACCACATTCTCTCACAAAACTCCTGGAAACTTGTGCATGAAAGGACTTTGATGTCACCTAGAGGGGGGTGTGAATATGTGATTCTACAAATTTAACAAAACTAATTCTCATTGTCAGTACAAAAACCGGTCATACCGCTTTCCCAAACTGGTCAAACCAGTTTATCACAAAGAAAACCAAGAAGTGTGAATATTCTCTCTACGACTTCTATTACAAACCAAATTTGAGAGATGCTTTTGTAGATGATTTCTAGCATGTTCGGATTCACCAAAGTGAATCCTACGTCAGCATTGAAGTGCCTACGATAGGTGTGCTTATACACATCAAGACACTTTCCTCGGTTCCACTAGGTGCGACTTTTTTCCTAGGGAGGAGAGATTGTAGCCTTCACAAACTTAGTAGATCATCGGCGGCGCCTAGCCGTCTAGAAGGCTTCACCTCCAAGAGTAAAAAATGCTTCACAAGTTGCTAGACATCAACCAAAAGTGCTCAAGCTAAGGAACTTGCTCTTCACTAATTTCTCTAGCTCTTTCAAGCTTTCAACAGCTCACACACAATCACTCTCTCAACCCAATTTCATAGATATGAACTATAACAACTAATGATATAGTCACAATCAGAAGGCCATGTGTTCTTGCCATGTCAGCTTTGGTTACCCTTAGATGTCTCAACATGTTATAATTGCCTCATTTAACCCTTGTTTCATGTAATTATAAATATTGCCTGAAGTGGATTTGACATATCACAAGATTATAGTGTTAACATAAAGTGTTGTGTGATGTCTCTGTTAGAATGTTTTCCAAAATGAAGTTGATCTAAATTTTCTAAACAAATTGAACTATACCATATGTTTGATGTCATACCCAAGGTTCAGCAAAAACTAAAGCTAGCTACAAGTACATAGGATAAAAGATGATGCAATAATTTTGGGGCATAGTTGCAACAAACTTGTACACAACCATTCTAACAAACATTTGGATTAAAGAGAGAATTCTACCATACTGAATCAAAGAGATAAAAATGCAATTTTACTATATTGGCTCATCCAAAGGGTGCCCAATCTTGACATGGCAAGAACACATGGCATGCCATGATATTCTAGGGACATATTTGATCCAAAAGAGAAACTTGAGGGATTTAGATGGCCTATTTGATAGTTTAGGGACCAAAGTGACCCTTGGAGCAAAGTTGGAGGACGTATTTGGCTATTATGCCTTATAAGAATTTGGACATACCACAAAGTCAAATTTGATTCAACCAAATGGGTCGATATAGTTTTTCTTATTTCTGTTGCTGCAGCTGTTGAGAAAGATTAGAAGTTTAAGAACCCTTTGCTCGCAAAATATGAAACCACAAGGGTCAAGGATGGAGTAACACCGCATTGTGCAAGGTTATCCAGAGCCCATCGGAACTCAACTTCAACCTAAAGCAACCCTGAAGGGCATGCCTTCACCGTAACGTTTCAGAAATGAGGAAGATTTGCACCAATGAGCCGAGGGGGACATGATGTCATGCAGAGCCAGGCAAGCCCCAAATTATTATATATTGTTTTTATTTGATTAATCTCAAATATTTTTAAATTCCTATAAAATTGTTTGTGAGTATTTCTTATATTACTATGCTTGGAGAGGTACCCACCGGTACCTGAAAGTACTTGGTGTTTTGAGTAAAAAATAAATTAAATCAATGGTTGGTCATACTAGTTTTGGTACCTGGTCCCACGAATTTGGTATCTCTTGGTAATTCTATTTAGGTACCTCTAGATACTCCCTTTGTTTTCGCCATCCGATTTCTCGGAACGCATGGCTTTAATTAATCTCAAGCTTTTTAAAATTCCTCATACAAAATTAAAATGTTAAGAGTGACACAAATCAGATTGTTATTGTATTGGCACCAAACAGACAGATTCATTACAGACAGCAGCACTCCTCTGGAGAACCACCTTTACAATGTGCCAAATTGTCATCAAAGTTTAGGCTTGCGCAAAACTTTCTGCAATCTTCAATATTACAGGGGTGCGTCGAGGATCCAAGCTGGTAGCATGGAACTCCCATTTTTGTCTTGGGGCACCCTGAAACTACACATGCAACAAAGATAACAAAAAATGTTGGCTAAGCAAAAAATAAGAACATGTCCTAAAGACAAGGTTATGGAATATAGGGTTTGCTCCTACAGGTTGTGCCAATGCAGCATACGGATATGTTAGATTTGACCGTAAGAACAAAGAAAACAGTGATTGCACTCTTGACGAGAGTGCCATGGGGAACTGGTGTCAACTTCTCTTCTTTTTAGGAGAAGTATTTGTATTTCTTCTCCGTTCGGTCTCCAGGTCGGTGTTTCTATATATACAGAATTTGTAGATTTGTTGTCTTCAATGAATCAATGGTACCCCAACACCAGTGTTTTCATATCTCAAGACTCATATTCCATATCCATTTTAGGCTGCAATAAATATGTGAATATCTAATTCATATATTCATATCCACTATCGTGAGGTTTAAATAGGTATGAAAACTCTGCAAAACCCTCCAAACAAAATTAGCATTTCTCTCCTCACAAAAAAACTATGGAATCTCTGCAGATCTCTCCGCAATTTCCGCAACATGTGGAATTGCCGGAATTTCATTAGAATTCTCCGGACCCAAACCCTCGCCCTGTTTTTTTTTACACAAAGATACCCTAATACTCACAAGTATATCCATGCCCTTGAGAATTTAACCGTGATGGCAAGAAATAGCAACACTAATAAACATTTTCTTGTAGTGAATTTTCATTCAAGGATCCAAGGATATAAAAAATTAAATGAGTCTTATCGATGGTGTGTGCCTATTCAAATATTCCTTCTTTCTATAGAATTTATATTTAATGTCTGAGAATTAGTTCTCTAATTCTTTGATAATTAATAAAAATTGAACACAGATTCGTCCTAGGACTGGATTGCCCGCAAGAAACAAGATTTGATACCTATATTTCAACTTAGTAAGAAGAATTTAAAACAATTATTGTTCTTTAAGACCTAGATTTCACTACACAATCAAATGCATTGCTTTTGGTCGAATTGCATGATATAAGGTTGCCTAATGTTTATATTGACTCATGTTTCATTGCTTGGTACTCAGTGCTTAGGGGTGGATGTCGAGCCAGCTCGGCTCGTTTTGGCTTGGCTCGTTCGAGCTCGTTAGCCAAACGAGCCAGCTCGGCCCGGCTCGTTAAGGAAACGAGCAAAAATTCTGGCTCAGCTCGGCTCATTTAGCTCGCGAGCTGGCTCGTTAAGCTCGCGAGCTAAAGTTAAATTTAAAATTACTATAATAATATATAAAATATAAAAAAATTATGCTATTTATATGATTTTAATATCTTTAAAATCTACTCTATCATACTATAATAATAAAATATAAACATAACATCATCTAAAACTACGCATATAGTATACATATATCATTATTAATTAGTAATTTGCTCATCAGTCTACTAAACCTTCTAGCTCGTTTGGCTCGCGAGCAGCTCACGAGCCGGCTCGAACTCGCTCGTTATACTAACGAGCAAAAACTTTTGCTCGGCTCGTTAAGAATATGCACCGAGCCGAGCCGAGCCGGCTACGATCCGAGCGAGCTAACGAGCTTCGAGCATTTTGTCCAGCCCTACCAGTGCTTAGGTGAGATTATTTTTGTGAATTTCATACTTTTTGCTAGAAAAAATACTAAAAATTAACTACACTTAGACAAAACATTCTCTTAACATAAATAGATTCTGCCTGTCACTATTCTTTACATGTCGTAAATTCTAACGCCGTGTATAGCTCGTTTAACGAGCATTCCAAAGTTGAAACTCCAAACCTAACAGGATTCGAAACGAACTTCATCTGTGATCGAACAGTATTGGTAGGCGAGATTGAAAATTACGATAAGATCGAGGGAGGAATGATCCAAGCTTTCATCAGTCGAGCGTGGACCTTTTCTCTTCCCGGAAACTCGAACCCACCCACAAGCTGACGAGGCGACAACTGGACCCAAATGGGTAGGCGTGGCGCTAGCGTGCACGCTTCCCTCGTGGCCGCACACGTGTCCCGCCCGCCGCCTCCCGTGCTCCCCCGCCCC
Organism: Echinochloa phyllopogon; assembly: GCA_033239725.1. Classification (NCBI taxonomy): domain Eukaryota; kingdom Viridiplantae; phylum Streptophyta; class Magnoliopsida; order Poales; family Poaceae; genus Echinochloa; species Echinochloa phyllopogon. The sequence goes on along the minus strand of BTCW01000008.1, from coordinate 29,873,666 downwards.
GCACGCCACCACCACCTCCGCCTCCCTCCCCAGCCGCAAGAGCTCCGCGCCGGATCCCCGCCCTCCATCCCTCCTGGCCACGAGTCCCCAGACCGGACCGACGGCCGGATCCCCGCCGCGCCGCCGCCGACGCTGCGAGCCCACCTCCTCAAGGAGTCTGTCCCATCCCGACTTGTCCTCTCTCCCCCGCCTCCGCCTCGACGCGACGCCAAGAACGCCGACCACGCAGAGCCAAGCCCGCCCATGGCCATGGCCGTGATCCGCCTCGCAGGGCCCGCCACCATCCTCCGGCCAGCGCCGTCGCCGTCGTCTCTGCGGCCCCGGGCGCGCGGGGGCGCCGCGCCGCTGCGGCTGCGCGTGAGGTGCCGCGCCGGCGGCGACGGGGCGGAGGGGAAGGAGAAAGAGGGGGAGGAGGCGCCGGAGTCGCTGTTCGCCAGGGAGCTCCGGCGGCGCGGGATGGCGCCGGGGGCCGCGCCGGCGGCGGATGCTAAGGAGGCCGAGGAAGGGGGAGCGGGGGCGGGGACGAAGCGCGGCGTGGCGGCGGCGGAGTTCGAGCGCGGCGCCGCGGCGGACGGCCAGCGGGAGCGGTCCATGTCGCTCAACAGCGAGGGGCTCGAGGTGCGCTCGCGACCCATTTCTCTCTGACTATCTCTCACTCGCGCAATCCGCTACGGTTCGCGATCAAGAAAAGCTGCGATCTTTGTTTGGCTTCGCTGAGGTGGAAAAATCAAACCTTTGAAGCTCGGCAAAGTCGAGTAAAGCATGAATTGGGCTGGGTGTTGGTTGTACTACTTGTAGTAAATCAAAGTGGAAAAGTGAGTGTTTGGCCTGATAGCTGCTTAATTCGTCCAAGGCTAGCACTAATTAGGCAACAGGAACTAGTAATGATTGATTCGCGATCAACAAAGTTGCCATCTTTGGCTTTCCCTGAACTGAAAGATTAAACATTTGAGGAACGGCATAGTGGAATTGTTAGTCATGGACTACCTTTAGAGTTGTTGTAATTGAAAATGGAAAAATGAGTGCTTGACCTGACAAGTGCTTAATTTGTCCAAGGCCTGCAATGGGAAGTAGTACTAACTGGAAAAGATGCGTTGATGTCATGATTAGGGTCCTTAACTAGTCCAAGGCAAGCACTAACCAGACAATTGGAATAAGTGGTTGATGTTCTGGCTTACTTCAAGTAGGAAGAGATGCAATGGTTTCAAAAGGAAACTGGTTGGAGAGATGCCCTGATTTATCGTTGGGGTTCTTACAGTAATTGTGGTAGGTACTGTTGTGTGGACATGCCTTGGCAGTTTTATTGGGGAAAATGGCAATAAGATTGTTGAACAATAGTTTTATCCTTTTTGGTAGGGTCACCTGTGCTGATGAGCTCTGGTTTGCGCTTATGGAACTTATCAGTGCATCCTCAGGATTACTGGGACCTGATGCTTTTAATTTGTGGTCAGTGTTGTACTGATAGTTGAACCCACGCACCAACCCATGCCATGGGTGTATGCTGAATATGTTTACTGTTCACAAGAATATTCATCTTGTCTCAGCTATCAATTCAAGTGATATATAATAATCAGATTAGCGGGTTCTTTTCTCTCCACTTTATCATTATTTACAGAAAAAATCTGTCTTGTATGAACTGTCAATTCAGTTGATAAAGATCAGATAATAGACAAACTTTTCACCTTATCGTTGTGCATATCAATTTAGTAATGATATGGTAGTCAGATAATAATAAACAGTTTGCCTTCTGCTAACAATTATTTATTTCTTTTCAGGGTCTTGTACCACGAGCGAAGTTACTACTGTCACTTGGCGGTACCTTCTTTCTGGCATTTGGACCTCTGATTCTTGTCACTGTTTCTCTCTTTGCTGGTTTATATGTGGTAAGCCCCACTGATATCCTTTCATGTGCTCATGCATGCTTATGGTCAATATATGCTCTGTTCTTACTGGCACTGAGCATCTCTGTTATCATTCTGGTTATATGTTTTAGCCTAATTGAAGAAATGCAATTAAAATCGATATATTTGTGCTCTAAATAATGCTGTTGCAATTTCTGCTCTAAGTAATGCCACTAAAACTGTTGTTTTCAACTACTCTTGAGCTTTTGTTTACTCATGTCGGAAATGCAGGGGAGCTGTACCTATCTGACATTTTTCACCATTGTCTTGCATAAATTTAAATTAACAAAATTGCTCACATAATGACCTGATTTGCTTCTTGCAGTACTTTGGACCGAGTTTTGTGCATGACGCAAGCAAGAATCCAGCATCGCCACCACCGTACATCGATCCGTACGAGCTACTGGAGGACGAGAGGCTCACCCGGCCCTCCCCGGACGTGTTCTGAACCTGAACAATGCAAGAACAAGCGCAGAAGTGACCACAAGAAATGGCCATACTCAAACATACATAGATCAATACTCTTTCTGTTTTTTCACTAGACATGTAGCTGTAAATGCAAAGATAGCTGTAGACTGTTATAATCAAACATTTCAACACGATATTATGTTGATATGTTCCATTGATTTCACGTTGACCTTGACAGTTGGCAACCACCCCCGTCTCAAGAATCTGAAACCTTCCGAGCTCTGGGCTTTCTTTCTTGTCAGCTCCGTGCTGTTTGTTGAAGGGTTGCTATGCATGCTCCTCGTCGTTCGTAGGTGGTGGGGGAAGGGGCAATAGGATGAATAATATCTGTTCATTCTGGTTATTGATGCTAAATGAGTATTATCCGTATCTGAATCTAGTAATTAAAAATCTAATCTGTATCCGAATAGCAACCGGAGGGGTTTGGATACTAAATGAGTAATCTGTGTGAATCTAGCAATTAATTTTTTTTAACAAATCTCGATATTCACATGGATATGTTATCTCTACTATAAAAAATCTAGTACAATTGAAAATAATTCACTAAAATTTTTATACATACACCTTATGGAGGACCAACATGTTAGATCCGTGGGGAGAAATGTGTTAATAAATTTAAAACCTTAAACGGAAAAAACATTTTTATTTAAGACCTTAAACGAAAAAAAAACATTTTTAGACGTTTTTCACCGTTTTGAGGCTACTTTTATCCCAACAAAAAAACTTACCTGTTACTTGTCATCCCTATCTACCTATGGTATGACTTTTCTAATCTGTTTATCTTTGAATATGATATGACCTCTATAATCTGATTTGATGTTTTAATGTTGGCTTTCTTAATTTTTTTGACTCCTCCGTTCAGTATGATGTATATCAATATCTAATCTATATTCAATATATTTGACATTATCTGTATTTAAATTTGATCTGTGAAAAAATAATTATCTGTATTCATATATGTGGATATTTGTTTGTATATCTGACCTGTTTTGGTCCTAGTGTCGATTATTTAGATAGGTTAATTTTTTTAAAAAAATTACTCAGGGAGGAGAGAATGGAGCCCAAGGACGCAAGCTAAATGGGCCAAAGATCCCATGCCCCAGTGATCGACGAGCCTTTTTTAGCCCAATGACCGACGAGCAGGTACAAGGCTGGGCCGGGATGCCCACAAGCCAGAGAGACCACAAATAATGCCCACAAGTACATAGCAAGCTTGCACAACGAACATTCGGAAACTTGGCAAATGCTGTAAATGCTGGTGTTTTTCAAATGAGGACGAAAACGCGTATCCAAATACTCCCTCCGGTTTGGCAAAAGAAGTCGTTTAGGACAGCGACACGGTCACCATAGCACAACTTTGACTTCTCTTTTTTATAAAAATATTTATTAAAAAGTTACATATGTATACTTTTATGAAAGTAATTTTTAAGACCAATCTATTTATGTAATTTTCACATTTCTAAACTCAACGACTTAAATATTATTCATGATTTATATTTCCAATGTTTACTCAACCCTTGTCCAAAACGACTTCTTTTTACCAAATCGGAGGGAGTATACAAAAACTTGCACATTAATGCAGTTACCTAATCCATTAAGCGGCTTTCTCGCTAGGTCACTACATGAGGGGTCTGAGTCTTTCAAGGGTTGAATTTTAATTCGGGGTTGCCAAATATTTTGCCCGTTTCTCTAGGCTATTTTTTCCCTAAACACCTGTATCATATCATTATTGAATAGGATCGCATCGAAGTGGACGCATTACAACTCTCTGCAGCAGCACCACCAGAAATCTCCATCGTCTATTTGGCAGTCGGATGGCACCTTGCCCATCTTTGTACAATGCCTGTCGCATGTTGGCTTCACACAGGGTACGGAAGGGTAGCATGTGTCCTCCGGTTTTGGCGGCGGCGCCCTACTGGGACGGCCGCCTTTGTCTGCACAAGCAACACACAATGTATTTCAATCAAATTGATATGTGAGTAAACGAATAAAACAAGTTTGAAAATGATTTAAGTAAAAGTACTTGTGTCTATACTTACCAGCTTGGTAGGATGAGGTGGTGGAAGATACGACAGCAAGAACCAAGACAACAATTGTCAAGTACACGATCTTGCTGGTTGCATTGCTCTTGCCGAGCGCCATGGGCAAGAGGATACCCTTTGCGTTTTTGTGAGGGAGCCAAGATTATTGGTGTGTTCGTATGTATGTTGTAGCATTGTCTGTTACAGTGCCAAGATTTATATAGAAGCACAAACTTTAGGATTTTTAGAACAGATTATTGAGGTTCCTCGCAATTATTCACCAACGTTACAAAGAAGTAAATGCATGCCCTTACAGAGATGCCAGGAATGGCAGGCATTAATTAAAATTTTAAACACCAACATTATGTTGATGCAAATAAGGAAATTAGTTATTAATGAGGGAGAGGAAGAGTAGACTAGGATAAAAATAATTACAAATTTTACTCCATTTTCCCATAAATATAAGGGTTTCTGGGGATGTTAGGCCAGTCTCAGTGCAGGATTTCATCACACGGTTACCTAGACCAGAAACTAGATAACTGTGCTAGATGAGTTTCATGGTGACGAAACTCCTCTCACATCCCATGAAACTCTTCACACTCTCTCATTTGCCACATCAGCACATTTAATGTCATGAAACTCCCATGAAACCCTCACTGAGACTGGCCTTAGGGCATCTGAAGTCAGATAGGAAAAGATGCATCAATAAATTTAAACGACAGATCGGGCTGGTGCAAGCAACCTCCCGATTGTGGCATGCTGGAGGCAAAGTATATTTGGTAGAGTGAATGCCCGTGGAAATTAGTAACTGGATAGTAAAAGCTAGTGCGCGTGGGGTCGCGCTTGCCGTGGATCGGGCTGCTGCAGCCGCCGGACGGAAAGAAAGACGGGTTGTTGTGGTCAACGTGTTTTTTATTTATTCCATCTCTAAAAATGTAATACTTTTTCTGAAGTGTTCTATTTTAACTTTGTTTACACCACTATGTTCCTCGTGGTGAGATCTAATAAACTAGATCCATGATGATGCATATATTTTGAAATAGTTTTTATATGCTAACAACTTATATTGAATGTATTATTGTGCAGCAACTTATGCGCAAATCTATCAATATAGGTTGATGTCACACCCGATTTTATAAACAAAATCGAATGCAATCACATGTATACCAGCATCTATTAACGCATACATGTGTTGTCTTTATTAGTGAATCAATACCAATATTATTACCTAACGATAGACTTCATTACAAAATGACTCTTGGTCTCAAAGAAAAGTACAACAAAGCATTTGGGTCGAAAATCACCATCGTCTTCAACGCACTCGTCCCTGGAGTCTGTTATAGGGGATACAAGGGAAGAAAGGAGGGACGAGTACAATGAATTATACTCCATTAGGTTTAGTAAAAATATGATATCATGCTTTTGGGTTTAACTCGCACTTAAGTAATATTTTCTTAATTTTAACCTTAAGTCCATGGCACCTAATTCTTAGGTGAAACCACGTCCTCCTCGAGAATCCAAACCTTGGGAATCCATCCGACCAAACAAACCCTAGAAATCCATCCGAGCCAACCAACCATCTTGAGCACCACTAGTCATGAAGAGGACCAAGCCCGCTCTTGAATGTGACCACAACTGATATATTTGTTTTACACTTTGTATAGATTGCACAATTTCGCTACGAGTCATGTTTTCTATTACATATCACACTGCCAAGATGATTAGCCAATTTGCACGACAGGAGGCCAAGTCATGCAGATCATGGTGAGCTAGCCAGGCAGGGAGTTCATGGCTTCGAGGCGTGCGTCTTCTTACTGTTAAATAGCCCTTGTACTCCACTGTTCCCTTAAGCCAAGTCCAGAGAATAACATCGCCAAGATATATGCCGTTGAGACGACCACGTCGTTCATCGCGATTCTTGCTGCTTGAGCTTGTTCTTGCGCTCTAATGAGCTGTGAGAGTGTGCGTGTATTTCCTAGGAGTTTCCAACAGCTGTTATGATCATCCGGTTAGTGCAGCGACGGAGGGCAGCGGACGAAGACAAGCGATGGGTGGATGCTGTTACCACAAATCATGGAGATGTACGCTTATCTACTATAGCAATACTGCATCTTAACGCAGCTGTTTGCCATATTTTTTAGATAATGGAAACAAAGTTCCAGCCTCTACACAAAGTGTACACAGCCATCCGATACAATAAAGAGCTCTAGGCTCAAATCTCACATGAGGGACAATACCATACAAGAAACAACAAACCATGGATGCAAAGGTTTTAGAACAACAAATAAAGCCTCATGCACCAATTCTATTTCTAAACCTCCATCCGAACTTAGCAAAGACATCAATGACCACTGTCTCCAAGAGTCTACAACCTTCCTTGAAGCTTGCTCTTATCTCATCTTCTTTATGTAGAAAGGACCATGTGCGGATCCAATATGTTGCCCTGAAAATTACGTGCAAAGTGGTAGTAGATTTGCCATTATTGAATATAATATCATTTCTATTCAACCAAATTGTCCAACAGATAGCTACTGCACCCACTAAAATACGCCGGTTATATACGCCGGTTAGGAATTATTGCTAGATGACTGAAAGAACCACGTGTTGCACAGTTGCTGTGTGTTGCATGGAAGAGGAATAGGAGTCTCTAATGCTTCGTTGTCTATGCGGATGAGCCTGAGTCGAGAGCTGCCGCGCCGGCCGGCGGGGTCGTGGAGATTAGGAGCATAAGAGAACCGGATTGAGTAGTTAGTTTTTCGGCAAAAGAGAGAGTGATTAACATAAGGGTTATTTTCACTGACATAAGGATGGCATGAATGAACTTTTATTTTAAAGGCATATATATAAAAATATTATTTATTCTGCATCAAACAAATTGATACATTACACTGCCTCATATTTGCAGCAGCATTTTTCCTCTGAAGCACAGTAGGCATCATCTTTTGTGAAGTCATTTTTTTCACATAATTCTCGGCAATTTTTCTTGGTACACCTGTCCTCATCCGCTCTGAGTGGGAAGCACGTAAACGATGCCGGCTGCAATGGCTGTGGGCATCGCTGGCCTTTGGAGCCTACACATGCAAAATATATAAAATAAATCAAAGATGCTTGATTTATTCACTTATTAACACAAACGTGTCCAAAACATAATGCAAAGTGTAAAAAGACGGGTGTTTACATCCGCCCCCTGCTTGACTGTAGGGAATGGTGGTGGACATGATCGCAAGAACCAAGAAAACAACGGTGGTCAAGTACATAATCCTAGTCGCCATGAGGAAGAGAACACCCTTTGTTATTAATCAGTGAGGAAGAGAGGATTATTGGTACATATGTGTTTGTATTCTCACTGTTTCAGTTCCTTATATAGAAACACATCCCACCTATGTAAACAAATATAGAGTAATAATTAAAAGGCAGCATGCTATATATCTATATCTATATCTACATATACATCTATATTTATATCTATATCTATATCTATATCTCGTAGCTGTTAACTTTTATTTAGTGAACATCTATCTCTATCAGCTACCAAATCAGCAATGATATGATAAACAATTTGCATTCCCTTTGGAATTATTTAGTATTTCTTTTCATGGACTTGTTTCATGCGAAAAGTTATAGTTATCGTCACTTGGAGGTACCTTCTTTATGGCATCTGGACCCTGATTCATGACACCATATCATGTTTCTCTCTTTGCTATGTTCATATGTGGTAAGCCCTTGCTAATGTCGTTTGATTTGATGTCCCTCACACATTATTTCACAGCATCCACAGAATCATAACCCATACCCCAAAAATGGGCCCCACAAATGATATTTCAGCATTGAATTTGGTATGATACCACTTGTGAGCTCCGTCAACATGGGACCCACCCGTAAAAGGTATAACCATGGATCCTCCATTTCTTAACTTCTACATGGCATGTGCCTTCTCTTTCTCGCCCCCTTTTTCCTCTGTAGGAGCAACTCGATATATGATCGGACATCAATGTGCAATGCAAGAAGAGTCAGATGACTGGAATAGTGCTCAAACTAGTGCTTCGTCTTCTATCTCCATGTCAAACAGAGTTTTGGATTTTGGGTTTGGGCACTGCAGAATTCAATTTAGTTCGACTGCCGAGCAGCGAGCCCCAATCCCAAAACTCTAATCTTGTCCTTTTCATTCCGTTCGGCTGGTGAGCTGTAAGCTCATGCCACCAATAACATTCGACACGCTCGCAACTCCATCCACATGCTTTCTCCATTATTTAAGGTCCCCCTCTCTTGGCTCAATCTTCCAATTGCTCCCCTTCACAACACTGTGCAAATTGCATTGGAAATAATTGCTGCTCTGAACGTTTAGTTGCATTTGGAAATTACAAGGAAAAGTACGAGCTTACTTATGCTCCGCAACATCCAGAGCACCCTGGACGAACATGAAGCAAAGGCATGACTCCCTCGAAGTATGGATTCACTGACTATGCCGACGTTTACACAAGTCAGTATAGAAGAAAGAATAAGGAGCACACGTTAGTCCATAGGCTGCAAAAAGATATATTATCACATGAATCATGGAATGAAGATGAAATTAAACATCAAGTGGCCATAACACTTAGCCAATAGCAACGAACACAATGATCAGCAGAGCGTAATGTTGATATCCCTGGCTCTATGTTTGAAGCAGTTGCGCATCCATGAACCTCCCGATAGATTATGGTGATCAAATCCCTACCATTTAGGAAGCAGCCCCTATAGTGTAAACAAGTTATTTTATAATGATAATTTCTTTCGTATCATGTAGAATGGAGAAGGAAGATTGCTGGAAAAGGGGACATTTGCTTAGGCTTCATCGATCCAGTTGTCGTCAACACGAAAAATCTACGTCAATATCGCAAGCGGACACTTGATAACTTATGAAAATTCTATACTGTAGACCACTATAAGTCAATGGTAATGTTGCCTTACAACTTTATCTGAGTCCTTTATTATAAGCATCCCTATAATAACCATCCATGTTATTAATTAAGACTAACTAGTTGTGCATTTCGTATCAACGTGCAGTGATGACTAAATAATATTCGTCATAATTCCTCACAAGAGCTTGGCTATAGTATTGGACTCAATGAAGAAACCTAGAGAAAACTATCTAAACCTCATTGACGCGCTCGATGAGGCTTGGGCAAAGTGGAACCCGCTATAGAGGGGCGATTTCAAGGAAAAACTTGTAATCAAGACTGACTCTCCGGTATGTCACTAGGTATCAATTTTCATTTGATGACTTAGCATGTATAGATTTGATGACTTACCATGTATAGATTTGATGACATATTTTTCATAAGGCGTTGTTTGGGAAATAGTGTTGAAGTGTATCAATGGGATTGGAAGGGATTGGGGAAGATTTTAACTTCTAGAGGAAATTGCTCCACTACAAACCCCTCTCTTCAATACTCCATTTCTCAAATAAAGCCTAAAATGTTTGAGGTCGACGCAAGACAACAGCCAGCAGATATTACGTATGTGAGTTAATACATAACCTTGTAGGTGACCAGCTCATAATTAGTCAATAGGAAAATAAAGTACATATACAACAAATACATTTTGGTTTTCTAATATTTTTATGTTTTTCATATATGCATATATTCTAGAAAAATAAAATACTTATCCTAGTTCCACGGTATTTTCTTAGGTAATATGGATGAGAGATCAGCTAATACCGATTGAAAGAGTCAGTGCAATTTAATAGGCTCTTTGCGGATTCATCCGCGAAGTGGTTGTCCTGCCTAGTGGTAAATTCCATCATCATCGAGGTCAATTAGACAATATTTCCAAGTATCAGCAAAGATACTTCTGAATTTGTGTTCTGAGACAATTATAATAATATATCTATATAAGTTTTACTTTTGAACCTCATTTTGTTAATAATATATGTATATAAGTTTCACTTTCTAACATCATTTTGTGTGCTTGCTTGAACATATATAGTAGTACCCCGAACGTATACGGATATATAACAATAGTGTACAATATGTAGATTAATTAGTAAATGAACAAGAAGTAATAGAAGAGACAACATGGAAAAGAAAAGGAAAAAAGAAAAGGGGACCTTTAGTCCCAGTTGGTGTGTTACCAACCGGGAAAAAATGGGGCTGTGTAGGCCAGCTGGTCACGCCACCAACCAGGACTAAAGCCCCTATGAAACCGGGAGTACCCGGATTTCCACTAGTGAAACCTGATCGAGATGTGTTGTCATCAATGCCTATTTGTCACATTGTGTCACGGAGAATGCAGTGTGTTTGCTTTGGTGAGTCTGAGTCTGTTAGTTTTGTTTTGTTCATAGTGGTGATGGAGTCCATGCATGATAAGTCCTAGGATTGTGCGTGAGAATAGGTAAGAGAAGGTGCTTGTATGGTTCCTATTCGCACGGTCAGATCATGGTGAGCTAGCCAGGCAAAGAGTTTATGGCTCTGAGGTGATGTGAACTAGGGTTCTCGATCTTCCAAAAGGTTATGATAACTCTCAATTTGGTGGAGTCGCGACACAACTCGATCCGGCTTCTGAACGGCACATTCCAAACCTCGTAATCACAACACCACGTCTCCTCAGGTTATCAACCGGTGATGCACGGGGTTGACCTCACCAAGAAGGTTAATCCTTGCATGTTAATTGAAGAACACAAGCAAGAACAAAGAAGAACGCAACACAATTGCAAATGTACGATTAAATTCACGAGGTTGGGGTCTTACGAACCGACGAGCAGCGACACTGTTCTTGACATAATTGATCTAAGCAAAACCCAATCCTTAATGGTGAGCAGAGGCTATCTAATAAAGACTCAAGGGTCATGGGAAGACCCTGGACATGCCCCTAATGTGCTCCCACATGATACACGGACCAAAGGCCCAAATACGGTGACGCAGCACTGAGACAGATTCTGTACATCAACTTATTTTGTCAATTTCCAATGTCTCCGGACGAATTTTGACATGAGGATTGGAAAGGTTATCTTCTTACACTACTAGAATACCCCCCCCCCCCTTATAGCTACGCTATATTTAGAAATATACACATTTTATTTTGTCTCTATGGCACTATAGATATGTTTATATAAAGTGTGTCAGGAGCGTCTTCGTATGCACCGTGTTAGGCGTTGTACACACGAATTCTTTAAGCATGTTTATAGTGGGAAAAGACGTTTCATAAACACGCTACAAGCATCTCTACACATATTGATACATTTTTATAGACACGTATATAAAATGTGTCTAATAGTGTAGTTACACATTTGGTAACATATTATTGTGTATTAAGAAACTTAGAGACAATTTCGTGGATACATTTATAAAACATGTCTAGTTATCTAGAGACATTTTATTGTGACATCTTATTGTGTATTAAGCAGTATAGAGACGATTTAATAGACACATATTTATTCTGCATTTGACTTTGCTGGACAACATGGCATGTGACATGTCAGCTTACGTGGCGGGTGACATGGCAGGTGACACGTTTTCTAGTAATACCTAAATGCATGTTAATAAATGTAGAAACAATGTCATAGGAACATTCTCATTACGTGTCTATATTGTCTACTATCTAGACACGTTGTATAGTAACACCATGTAGTGTGTTAAGAAATGTAGAGATGGTTTTGTGCATATATTATATTTATATTCAGGTTTATTAGTATATTATGAATCTTTTATTTACAATTTAAATTTCATTTTAATTTGTAGGATAAACAATGAAAATGTAAATCATCCATGACACTTCATTTGCAATCAATTCCTTGACTTTACAAACTAAGAAAGGGAGTAATCAAAGATCTAGCAGGTACATCAATTAAAGTACAGCTAAGAAGTCAATTGTGTTCATAAAGAAATATACACAATGGCAACATGATACTAATACTTCTAAAATTTTCTCAATCTACATATTCTCTAAATACCTGAAAAGCTAAATCTCAATCAATAATTGAAACCACTAAAGTGAAAATCGTTGTATAAGTATAGTATATGAGAACCTCCCGTTACATAACTTTGATGGTCTAGCTATACAAAGGACCATAGAGATCTATCAGGTGATTTCTATAAGATGAAATTACTTAGGCCCTGTTTGGATCCACCCCAACTAAAGTTTAGCCAGCTAATTTGTAGTGGTTTATTTTAGCTAGCTAAAGAGTACCTACCTAAACTTTAGCTGGGAGTGTTTGGATCCATCAGCTAATTAATTAATTGGACTATCCTAACCTTCATTAATTATGGACATAATCATGTGACGGTGGGAAAATTCCATAAATATGTTGGGGTATTTTGGTCTTTAAACTCGTTTAGCTGCGTTTAGCCAGGCTCAATCAGCTAAAGGAATCGTGTACCTTTTGGCATGCAACTAAAGTTTAGCTGAATTTTAGCTGCCCCCGTTTGGATCCCTAGCAGCTAAACTTTAGCTGCTAAAGTTTAGCTGGTGGATCCAAACAGGGCCTTAGAGGACCGATGATGAACTTTACTCACTATAGAAAGACATGCATGTTGGAAATGATGAAGTTGGAGAACATGCATGTTGAAAAATTAAAAATGCCAAGCTGGTTCATGTTTGATTTAAACTCTTAGCTTTGTTCACTTGCATGAGGTTAGATTAATAAGAAAATTTGACTACGGAACTGTTAAGTACTCTTTGATCAGAAAAAATAGAACTTACATGTGAATAAGCTAATTAGCAATAATATAGTAAATAGCATTTATTAGTGTATGCGTAGTATAAAGTGGTCTAGGTAACTCCTACTCTATTTTATTTCCACTACCAGCATTTTCAAGGCCACCGACATAAACTCACACATATTCCTTTATTTTCAAGACTAATCGCACCAAAGTGTTTGCTAGTGATAAGCTACCCACTGGCCACACACGACAACCACTGAATACATAATTTTTTAGATGTTATCTTGAGCACTAAGGGGCAGATGTTGAAGATTTCAGGGATGAAACTTGGAAGGTAATGTCTGACAGATTAAGCTGACCGAAGCATACATTCCAACACCAACAGAAAGTTGTGGCTGCCAGCATGGGAAACTTTAAATGTATGGCAGCTTTGGATCAATTTTACACCATCAATATTTCTATTTATGTCCTTAATATACCTAGAACCAGTAAATTTGGAAAGCTCAACAACGGCTAGGTAGACCACTATGATAACTGTTTATGTTCACAAATATGATGTTAAAACCATGGCATGCTTTTAGCTTACCATACCAGAATGCCAAGACAGGCGAGCAAATGGCATGTGATGCCTAATTGTATATACGAGCAAGGAAGGAGAACATACCGAACCCACCAAGACCACAGCAGGCAGTGTTCGATGTTCCAAAGGTCCCTACACTAAAGCTATGGTGCCAAGCTACAAATAAAGCACACTCGATCACTCCGCCTGCAATCAAAAAGAAATCCATGATCATGAACAGAGTAGTTAAAACAAACAAAGAAAAAAAATAATCGCTAGTGAGTTCGTACCAGCAACGAGCAACAACGAAAGACATCTCACCCATGTTTGATTAGTCCATAATTAGGGAAGTAGTGACCTGAATGAGCATGGCAATCTGTACTTAAGGCATGAAGGCTGGTTATTGATCCCATTCAAAAAGATCTGTCGCATCAGCACATTTGAAATTATGGCCAAAAATCTCTATTGGACATATGTGTCTAATTTTGTGTCACTTTAATACGTTTTTGCAATCATGTCAAAAAGCATCTTTATAATACTATATACAATTGTTTCATATGCTTTACGGCATGTTTATGTGTTTCTAATTTTGTGTCATTTTGATACATTTTTGCAATCGTGTCAAAAAGCATCTTTAAATACTATATGCAATTGTTTCATAGGCTTTACCGTGTGTTTAGAAGATAGTGATGCTTTATAGCATGTCTAAATTCGTGTTATTTTCATACGATTTTAATAGCGCGTTAAAAATATCTGTATAAGACTATTAACGCCTAAAGCGTGTTTTCTATTGTGACAGTTTAACATGTTCTCAAAATCATGTCTAAAAGTGTCTTTACATCCGAATGAAGGTAGAGACACTTTTAGCCTGCGTTGCTACTATAGCGTAGCTAGGGGGGTTAGTAGTGTTAGCTTTCCGAGCACATAAACAACGTCCAAATCCGAGCCCGTATGTGATGTGAGCGTCCATTTTAGCGTTGACTACTCCTAGACTCCGTGGTGGACTCGAAGTCGACTTGATTTGGGCCTCCAACTTGCCTTGCACGCCCTTGCTGGTCCCCTTTACCTCCAAGCTCTTCTCCTGCTATCTTCTAGTCCTCTCCATGGTTCCTAATCACAATATAATTATTATTTAGCAATCTATTTTCATAATCATATAAAGAAGTCTTAGAAATGAGGTCACCTCTAAATTCAATTGTCGCGTGCGAGCCCTAGTGATTGGACCTTGAATGATCAGCGGAAGATTGTTGTTTGTATCTAAAGGAGTGATTTCCTCATCACGCGGTGTGTGTCTCCTTGCTGTTAAATAGCCCTTGTACTCCACTGTTCCCTTTAGCCAAGTCCACAGACTAAAATTGCCAAGATACAAGCCGTTGCGGCGGCCATAGCGTTCATCACCATTCTTGCTGCTCGAGCTGGTTCTTGCGTTCTATTGAGCTGTGAGAGTGCGTGTATATCCTAGGAGGTTCCAACAGCTTGTTACGATCATCCGGTAGGTCCAGCGACAGAGAGCAGCAGGAGGAGGGGCGAATCATCGAGGAGGTCTATGCAAAATGTAGGTCCATTTGAAGGCCCTGCTGGAGTTGTATTTTTGCTCCAAGCCTCTAAATTTTGGAGTAGAGGCCCCTGCTGGAGTTGCTCGAACCGCGTGTTGGACAGTTGTTGTGCATTGCATGGTAGAGGAATAGGAGTCTAATGTGCTTCGTTTCCTCTGCAGGTCAGGTGCACGCGCGTTGTGCATATGAGCCTGAGCCGAGAGCTGCCGCGCCGGCCGGCGGGGTTGTGTGGATCAGGAGCGTAAGCCATAAGAGAACCAGATCGAGTAGTTAGTTTTTTGGCAAAAAGAGAGTGATGAACACAAGGGTTATTTTCTCTGACATAAGCATGGCTAAATGAACTTTTATTTGCAAGGCATATATAATATTATTGATTTTGTATCAAACAAATCGATGCATTACACTGCCTCATGTTTGCAACAGAATACGTGCTTTGAAAAATAGTAGGCACCTTCTTTTGTGAAGTCATTTTTTGCACATAATGCTCGGCAATTTTTCTTAGTACACCTATCCTCATCGTTTCTGAGATTGAAGCACCTAAACGATGCCGGTGGCGGCGGTGGGCATCGGTTGCCGGAGCCTACACATGCAACATATATAAAGTAAATCAAATATGCTTGATTTATTCACTTATTAACATGAACGTGTCCAAAACACAATGCAGAGTAAGTAAAAAAGACGGGGTGCTTACATGCGTTCCCAGCTTGACTGTAGGAAATGGTAGTGGACATGATGGCAAGAACCAAGAAAACAGCTGTGGTCAAGTACATAATTCTAGTCGCCATGAAGAAGGGAATGCCCTTTGTTTTTAATCAGTGAGGAATAGAGGATTATTGGTATGTGTATGTATTTTCACTGTTCACTACCTTATACAGAAGCACATATCACCTATATAAACAGATATGAAGTAACAATGAAAAGGAAGCATTTTATATCTATATCTGTATCTATATCTATATCTATATCTATATCTATATCTATATCTATATCTATATCTATATCTATATCGATATCGATATCGATATCTATATCCATATCTATATCTATATCTCCTCACTATTAACATAATATTTAGTAGACGCCTATCTCTATCAGATACCAAATCAGCAATGATCGATATGATAAACAAACAATTTTCCAATTGCTTCACCTCACAACGCCGTGCAAATTCCAATCCGTGTTAACAGCATTTTTGGGGGTCGTGTTTGCTGGCTTATAAGAACCCGCGCGCCTGCAAGCTGAGCTGCAGTGCGCTCTTGCTACTGCCGTTGCTCACCACGCGCAAGTAGAAAAAACTTTGAATTCCATGTTTTTAACAGCTAAAGAATTACTGCCATTCTAATGCCTAAATTAGAAAAAGGTGCTGCTCTGCATGTTTCACTACTACAAAAATAATTTTAGGCGCGCTTCAGTGTTTTATAGGGGCGGACTAAAAGCTCGTCGGAGCTTAATAATGGCCACAAGTAGTGTAGCATTTGGTCCACACCTATAGATGATTTAACTAGGGTGGACCAGGGGGTGAGCCGCCCCTGGAAACAAAATCCATTTCCAGGGGGCGCGGCTGCATTACCTGCCCCTGGAAATAACCATTTCTAGGGTCGGACTATGGGATCAGCCGCCCCCGTAAATATAAGACATTTGTTGGATCAGGTGATACTATCACCCACTCCCGAAAATGGTTTCTAGGGACGGGTGATAACATGATCCGCCCCTAGAAATACTTGCTCACAAATGAATTCATAGTTTTTTCAGATGATCTACTTTATATTAAAATTATAGAGCTTGAAGAGACCTAAAACTTTGTAGCTGATAACTTTTTCATTTGAGATCGCTTATTCATCGAAAAAATCATTATAAGGTCTCAAGGGGTTTGAAATCAAAATATTTGAATTTGCCAATTTGACATACAACCATCTCAAAGGATATTATATTTTCTTTGTAAAATTTGCATTAAAGGACATATGCCATAGTATATTTCATATTATTAGTCATGCAAGTGTATATATCCATGACTGAGGTTGGTATTTAGTACTCCCTCTATCCTTTTTTATATGACGTTCAGACCAACAATCTTGGCCTGTGCACAGGTCAAAAGTCCTATCCGAAATGTTATATTTTTTCGAACGGAGGTAGTATGCTTTTGGACTACGTAGTATGAATGTATGAGTATATGTAATGTGAATATAATGTGGGCTTATGTATAGATTGTGATGTTTGTGCTATTTGAAGAAAAACAGTCGAGGAATGTGAATTATACTAAATAAAATATATGTATCTATATTTTAAAGAAAAAACAAAAACAAAAATGGAGGCATAATTCTAGGGGCACATCACCCGCCCCTAGAAATCAGTTTCAATGTTTATATAAAATAATAATATGACCCACTAAGTCACAAGTAGCTTTGCGGTGCAGTCGAAGGGAAGTCTTGTGTGAGGCTGTAGGTCGTGGGTCAAATCTAAGAGCAAAAAAAAAATACAAGACTCCTCGAGTGGATGGAGGATTTTTTGCTTTGTTTTTATAATTTTTTGAATTTTTAAATTGGTTTGTGGGTACGACATTTGTAGGAGCGGCTCTGCACCGGCTCATACAAATCGATTTTAACTTGAGAATTTCTTCATTCTTACAATCACTCTACTGGTTCTTTATATTTTCGTATGCATGTGTGGCTTTCCATATGAACTTTATATAGGTTTGGGATCGAGATTGAGAGCTGTATGATGCGTGAGTATAATGAAAACGAAGAGCAGTACCTGATTAATTTTAAATATAACTTTATTACTTTAGATAGTGATGTTTGTGACATGACGATGTACTTAGTTTTTGATATAATACAATTATTTCTTTGATCTAAAAAATCTTTATTTGATCACAATATTTATGTTGGCACAAGCAAGTAAATGTTAGAAATTATGTGGATCAAAATATGGAATTATGGTCATAATTGTCACCAGAATTTTGTTTCTTTTTATTTTCACATATGGACGTTTTTACTTTACGATGCTACTTTGACAAGATGCGAGATTATGACTGCAGCCTCACTTTTTTAACTACATTCCGTTGTTATCAATAACTAGGTGCAATTGAAACTAAAAGAAAACATGCGAAGCTAATTCAAAACCAGAAAGCAGAGACACAAGAATACAGGCTTTATATTTCATACTGAACCTATTATTGTTACTTATTTGTGAGCTGGTTGCCGTGCGGTAAAAGGGATATCCAACAAAAACTAATCAAAGTTCTAGGCTCAAACCCACGTCGGAAACCACCTCCCTCGCCGGGGCGCTACCTTGCGCAGGAACGGCATGATCGTGTCGTCCTTCAGGCTGTACACTCCGGAGTCACGGAAAGGATCCTCAACTGTCGCCTTTGCCGCCATGGCGTCATACACGAAGTAGATGCAATCATCTCGTGTTCCGTCGCACGACGACGAGGAGATCGACACCGATCCACGTTTGCCGACAAGGAGCGCTTCGCCGTCCAAGCCCTTGACCTCTGTCCACTCCGATGATCCACTGCCAAGTTTGAAAACCTCAAAGCTGAGAGTCCTGTCACCGTTACCAGAATTTCCCTTGTATGGGTCGCCGAGCCACCGCCTCACCATGAGTAGACTGCCACGGGACACAACGAGGTAGTGCCGGAGATAGCGCGCCTCCACGATGTGAGAGCCATAGATGTCCAGTATGGGGAACGACGGGTAATGGCTGTCATCGATCACCTGCTCGATAGCGGAAACCACTGGCTTTCCATCTCTGTCGTCCTCACCAAGCCCAAGCATGAAGAGGCCTTCGCCTTGGGTGAGCACGTAGAGCTTATTGTCTCTGCAGAAGACCATATCGAGGATGTTGTCACTGAGCTCGGCATGGCAGGACCCCTTCCCAGGCCGGCAAATGATGATCTCTTGGTCCCCTCCATGAATCAGCGCCGCGAAGACGCAGTCGGCATCGTCAGGGGCTTTGGTTGAGATGATCTTGTCAATAAAGATAGAGGCCTCGATCTCGTGGTGCAGGGCGGCTAGCTCCGGGAGTGGCAGGGTGGCCTTGGTGAACAGGTTGGTGAGGTAGCAGCAGCACAGGCCATTGATGCAGCCACGCCGAGGTGCGCCGCGGCGGGCACGGTCACGGCGGTCGGAGCGGCAGTGGCGCACCAGGACGAGCCAGCCTCCGCCCAGGGAGCCACAGCAGCGTGCTTCTGTGGAGCCCGGGGGGAGGGAAAGGTGCTCAGCTGCATTGTCAGGGACGCTGAAGAAGGTACCATCTGGGAGGGTGAGCCGAGGGAAGGAGTAGCTGGAGCTCCTTGCTGCAGTGCCCCAGTTACGGCAGACGTTGGCGAAGGAGACGATGCCAGCGAGAGAACCAACTCGGCGGAGAATTTGATGGGCAATGTCATAGGGTATGTCCTGCCAATGTTTATCATTCTCCTTGCCTTCCTTCACTGCTGTGACGACATCTCCATGCGCCATCACGTTGTCCCTCACCTGGTGATAGGAACTAACAAAATATGAGGTATGCAGCAAGATTCATGACTTCTTGAAAGGATATTTATTTAGATATCCTACCTACTAGATATTTAGGAACTCCAATATGCCGAATAGCAAAATGTCGATGTTGTAAAGAATTACAACTGCACTTTAGCGCTACAAACAGGAGGCACTGAGATGAAAAGAACTTTCATGCTTATTTATATGACACGCTACCACGCCACAGTATACTGATCGAATTATCACCCGTAATCCCAGTTCTAATATCACTGGATGATTTTAAGTTTTTATCTTAACTTTGGCCTTAAGTGTCCAAAGTTCAAGCAGAGATTGGTGATATGAACTTCATCAATGCTAGTTCAGATGCATGATGAGAGTTAGTATATATGGTTACCCCGTGTGTACCTCAAACCTATTGAAATTTAGTGCATGCCTTCTTCGTATTGTGACACAAGACAGTACAGCAGACAGAAGCTAGCAGGTAAATTCCATTAAACTCCCGGTGGTGACCAGACCGTAAGCTATCTATAATGGTAGTGGAGGCAACATTATATTACTTGTGAAACGAACGGATACATGCCTGCCCAGACTATTCTGACAAATGCTCTACATAAACGATAATCTGAGAGGTTCTAGTCGAAATTCTGATCACTGCCGTAAGGGTCGCCGAAATCTGATAATGCAAGTCTCATCTGTAACTTCTTTTTACGGCATATCTACCATCAGCAAGGTAATTCCTAGACGATTGAGAGCAATGAACTTCTATTACCTAATGTGTATAAGAAAATCAGTAAGTAATACAGTCAATCAATGAAACACTATGAATCAATCAATCTCTACCTAATTATAAAGCAAGGATTGCTTCCGCGGTACCTAGGAAACGATTGATTCTGCGGTACATCATAATTTTATAGAAAACCCCCTGTTCTTTTTCCAAATCGTTTCGCCGTTCTTAATCCCCCTCCCCCCCGCACATATCCTCATATGCACAACCCCGTTAATCCTCTGCTTGCCTGTCCGTGTCCATCGTGAATCCAATTCCGTATCAAATCGATAAATCATCTGTAATCCGACTCCTACTTGAACGTACGGAAAATCATCGAATCAAAACTTGATTGGAGAATACAAAAGGAGACGGACTATTGGTATATGGCAGTATGGCACGGCGCCCGCAGAGCGCTCCCAATTTTGCATGAGGATGTCGTCGGCATCGAGTCTGGTGGCCGTGGCACCGCCGCCTGTATTTCTCGCCAATCCATCGTGAGAGGTGCCTTTTTCCCAGCTTTTGATATGCACCACCAGTTATCTGTCTTATCTCCTATTGTACTACCATGAATCAGACCGCTCGCTCCATGGCGCAACACCCATAGAGAGCAAGCCTGATTCGCGCTCGAGGATGCGATTGGCGTCGAGCATGGTGGCCATGGCGTTAGCAACAAAATTCACCCCACATATCCTTGCTCAAGACAAGTCTTCACTACCGTCCATCAGTCTAGACCACCACGGTTTACCCAAAGGAGGCACATGTACCGTGGCAACCTAAGCTCGTCTGACAAACGATCGAGCAGAAACCCTTGATTCATGTGCTCGGCGAGCACCAGGCCAGCCACTGGCTACTATAGCGCTGCGGTGCACCATCGACCTGGGGGATGGGCTGCGGCGGCCGATGGCTCGCGCTGGGGAGGTGTCGTGATAGTCCAACATTCGGTAACGTTCTGCATATGGTGGACTAGGCGAGGTGAGAGTGGAACCCAGACAAAGGCGCTCAAACAGAATTGTAACACTGCGACGCTGAGATGGGTGCCTCCTCTCCCTCCTCGCTAATCAAGCCCCGCCACCAGCGCTACACAGACTTGGCACGGTCGAGCCTGCACCTGGCTGAGTTTTATGTCTCCTACGTATTGTTGAAAAAGCCAACAACATCTAGCAATACTGCTGATTAGTATACAGGAATTGTCTAGAACTATAAAGTAAAGAATGGGTACTCAAAACTAAAAATTGTACCATTAGCATTTAGCAAGCAACCAGTCATATGAAGGGGGCTTGCATACTTTTTCTGAATATTGTTTCAGAGATTGTGCGATGCCAATTTGGCATGCTCAATATTCAAAATAATTTTAGCAAACACGTATCCATTGGTGCTTAATGACCATCATATATATAGTTCTAAGTTGATTTTATCTTTTGGATCAAGTACTATGATGGCTTGATTATTGTATATTCTGAAGTTTGAACCACAAAACACACTGGATAAAAGTTTGCTAAAAATTAAGATCCTAATTGGATGGTATATAGATTATAAGGAGGGGATGTATTATATATTGTAAATAAATGATTTGGCTATTTGGATCATGTAGGTTTAGCAGCTAGGCTCTAAAAACAGCTAATAGCGGGCTAAATGGGGCTATAATGGACTATAAAGGCTAAATTATACATGATTACAAATAGTGGTACCCTGCCTCAAAGAGCTATAGTGGGAAATTTAAAACCTCGATGTAAATCTGACGACGAACATTTGACTATAGTAAGGCTGGACCTGACCCGTAACAACGCGCGGGCACGTTTCAATTGCAAACAGAACTGTAAGAGGGCGGACGTATCGAAGATTCAAAGCACGACTCTGAAGTCCGAACTAAATTCCCCTACGCTCAAGATCCAGTTGAGATTTCAGAAGTAACTCGACAGAGCACCATCTTCGCGACAGATATCGTACTCGTAGTCTCGTATACCAGATTACCAGATCGATCGAATAAAATGGGGGTGTTTCAATTCGCATGGAGATGATTGCGTACCTCTTCGTTGCTGGGGACGGCCGGTGCTGATCGGTTATGCCCTTCCCGTCCCCCGCCGCAAATCCCTGCAAGAAGGGGAAGAGGACGACACAGATCGATCGCATGCATATGCCCGGCGGCGGCGGTGACCTGCTACGGTACCAAGAGCCTGAGATTATTGCGTCAAAGGGCCTTTAATTTCGTTTCGATGACGTACGTACGTACGTAGTGTCCCAGGACCTCCAAGACGGAAATCCAGATTTGTATTTCTTTACGACATCTATAGTTCACAAGAACGAAGGACAATGCAAAAATTCTGAGCGGTACATAATGCGGGCCGAATCACGCCCTCGGCCGTCCGATCCATCTTGGCGTCTTGGAATCCCCCAGCTGCGGCAATTCTGCGCGTCCCGGCCTGGGCGACTGTGACTGTTCAAAAGCCGAAAACCGTGTGATCTTCTGGGCCGTAGTGGTCTGGGTCTGGCCCTGTCCTACTGGGCCGAACAGGGGTCGATGCTATCATAGTCGAACAGGGATCTTCTGGGCCGTACGGAGACAGATCGAGTGGTCAGTCAAGTGAGCAGCAGTGTTTCCCTCAAAAAAAAAGTGAGCAGCAGTGTGCTAATAAAAAGTCAACTGAGCAGCAGAGTTTTCCTTTTCCTTAATACTGAACAAGTATGCAGAGAGCACCAGCTTCCACTCCTCTCCCAAGTGGAACCAAAACACGAGCACACGCCTCTTGTTCTCGAGTGTCATGCGCCCGCTGTGTGCAGTGTCCAGTGTTGTACGCTTTAGGCTTTCTTCTGTGGAATGACATAGCCCTCTTATGCAGTAACAGCAGGAACAGTGCCGATCATTTAAGAAGGGGAGAACAATTGCAAAAGTGACCCCAACAAATTATTATACGCTCAACTAATGACACGTCAGAAGCCATGGAATGATGAGTAGTTTCTGCCACATCTTCTGTCCTAGTCAGAAACTGTTATGGTGGGAGTGGGACCAGCTAGGCCTTTGGGAACAGTAGCCGCAGGCTAGGGTTAGTTAGAAGTATTAGTACCGGATTGAGATTCTAGTGTTTAGGGTCAAGTCTTTTCATCTATATAAGGATGGGATTGTATCTCCTAGGAATCAATCAATGAAGAAGTAATATTCCCAAAATCCCCCAAACAATCTAGTCTCCCTCCACGCCGACTTTGCCCGGCCCTCAATCTCTCAAGCTCTTGGCAAAGCATAAGGCCTAATTACCCCAAAATATCCACCACCATAACATTTGGTATCAGTTAGCTTCGGTTTCGATCTGATTCCATGGCTTCTGCTGCCATCGCATCGTTAGCGGACTTATGCCGCGAGGCTTCTGCTACCGTCGCATCATTGGCGGACTTGTGCCGCGAGGCTTCTGCTACAGTCGCATCATCGTGTAGCGACTTACAGGCGGGTTGTGCAAAGCTGCTCGACGCCTTCGCAAGATTTCATCGAAACGAGGCGGCGGTGCGCCTCCAAGCTGGGGCGCGCGGGCTGTTTGCTCGACGTAAAGCGGCGGCGCTGCAGCTAAAGCGCAAGGAGGCGGCGGTGCGCCTCCAAGCTGGGGCGCGCGGGCTGTTTGCAGCTAAGCGACGGCGCTGCAGCTAAAGCGCAAGGAGGTGGCGGTGCGCCTCGAGCAATGTGCGGCGGCGTTATGCCAAGTTTGGGCGGCGCGGGCGCAGCCACCTGCAGCGGCGCGCACCATCCTAGCGAGGAAGACGGCGTGGCCACTGCGCAAATCGCGGGGCAGCGCCTATCTTTCTCCGCGAGCGGCGCATGGTACGGCGCGATCTTCAGCGCCACGGACGGATCTGGCGGCGACGGCCAGCTCTTCTGCTCCGGCTCTCGCGGCAGGGCGGCGATGGGCTGCCTTTGTTCAGTTTCCCTGGGATCCAGGAGACGCTCAGGCCACTACCGAATTAGGCCGCCACAAATAAGGAGTCTTTATTTATTTTGCATTCTTTTAGCTGAGATGTAAAAGGCTAATCATATGTCAAGTCAGTCATAGTCGTCGTTCTGGTGCAGCTCGAGGGCGAGCTGCTCAAAAAGGGGGGAGTAGTGTTATGGGAGTGGGACCAGCTAGGCCTTTGGGCCAGATGGGCCTTTGGTGTCCGCGCTACAGTACCCGCACTACAGTGCCGTGAACACGCAGGCTAGGGGCTAGGGTTAGTTAGAAGTATTAGTACCGGATTGGGATTCTAGTGTTTAGAGTCAAGTCTTCTCATCTATATAAGGATGGGATTGTTTCTCCTAGGAATCAATCAATGAAGAAGTAATATTCCCAAAATCCCCCAAACAATCTAGTCTCCCTCCACGCCGACTTTGCCCGGCCCTCAATCTCTCAAGCTCTTGGCAAAGCATAAGGCCTAGTTACCCCAAAATATCCACCACCATAACAGAAACCTTGCTGCTACGTACATATATGTAACTCTCGACCTGAAACATGTAATGACCAATTGAGCTAAAGCTGATACAAGCCATGAAATCGCAGTTGCTAATAGCACCCTATGAAACTGGAAATATAAATAATACAAGAAAAAGGGAAAACTGCATGCTATTTACTGACTGGTATACTCTGAGAATGGAACAAGATGATAAATGTATGTATGGCACCATCTACCATTTCAGTTCACTACAACAGAGATTCAGAAAAGCCGCATTTACATCTATAGGCACTCATTCCTCCATAATACAAATGATTAAGTGCTAGAAAGTTGTAACCAGGGAAAAGAAAACATACTGTGCTAACAGTGCACACAGCAAGCATGCGAGTGATCTCCATAATCGAACAACTCCATGATCAACAGAATTGTCTAAAAACCTGTATGAAGGGTGACAGAGTGTGACCCAAATCTGAACAAACCGGAATATTCAATCCATGTCTGAACAAACCAGAATACCCAGTTACGGTGACAGCATAAGATTTTCTGGTGCTGCTCTTTGGTGTATAAGCTGTATAAGCTGTGATGTACTTGAACTTAGGTTCCGAGATCAGTAGCTCTAGCTTCTCTGTACTGTTTGTTGAAGGGTTGGCCATGCAATCTCCTCATCATTGGTGTATCCATTAACAATAAAGTCAGTGCAGTTCCTCTGGCAACCTCGACTGTAAGGATTTCTGAAACGCCCATCAGGCCCTCGAAGATATGCGTACCGGGACTTGTTTGCTTGCTCATTAGTTGTGATGTTCCATGATATCTGCAATAAATAGGTGAAACATACATGTTACAAAAATGTGACCAACAAAATTGCATTATGCTACTCCCTCCGTTCCAATTTGTAGGTCGTTTTGGCATTTCAAGATTCATAGTTAGTAGGTATGTATCTAGACATAAGTATATATGTAGATACATACTACTAACTATGAATCAAGATTTGCCAAAACGACTTACAATTTGGAACGGAGGAAGTAAGTGATATGCTGTTTAACAAAACAAGGAAAGGATAGAAAGGCATTCTCATGTGATTTATGATCAAAATAGCAAAGGATTGGAACTCTAAGGCCACAACATAAAACCTATGTTGGAAGTGCACGGATCATGAGACCATAATCAGATCATACAGCATACAGACAAATAGAAAACCTCCCAATATGATTACCAAGGAACTTTCATTGAAAATATGCAGTTATATACAAACTGGGCGAAAAATCATGCTGCAGCATAGTTGTTATATTAGACAATTTACCTGTACTGCTTGTGCTCCAGTCAGAATAAGAGCTCCAGTTAATAAAAAGACATCCAGAAACATGAACAACACAGCACCAGGATGATTTGTCACCATGAAATGTGTCCACGATTCTGAAGACGGGAGTATAATGGGCTCTGTCCAAAGTCCTGGCATTAAATCACCTTGCCTTGTTAGTATGGTCTCGAAGCAATGAAAAAAAACAAATTTGTTTACAGATGTCCTTACTGTGGAATCCAACAGCAGCACCCAGAAAAGATGTCGCTATCCCCATACAAAGAAAAACAAAAAAGTCCCGCTTATTTCGCTGCAAGAAAAATGTTTATTAGTAGTTACATGGAAATATATCAGAGCTGCATGCGGAAACAACTGAATACAAACATGGAGATGTGGTTCAAGTGTGACAGTCCTATTGCAGTCAAGTTTTGAAAGAACAATCCAAGTCCACAGTTTCTTTTAGGTGAATAGTGAATATCAACAACTGCATACTCTCATAGGGATAAGCATTCTATTCTCCCAAAGAGAAAAAATAGTGTCCACTACTAGTCCCTACTCCTTAGTTAGGGAAAGTTCATTGAACAACTGGAACAGCAGAACAGGCATTTAAGTTCACAACACAAGATAATTCCAGATACGCAGATAAATGTTTGACAGAGATGAACATATCTGCATCTTACCTTTCCAACACAGTTTGATATCCACGGGCAGTGATGGTCAAACTGCTCGACACAATGCTTACAAGTTGGACAATGTTTGGAGCGCATAGGGCGAATTATCTGGTAAGTGAAGTTACCATCAGTAACAATAAGCAGATTTGGAATTCACAGCCAAAACAAGAGAAGCACATGTATATATGGTTACATGTTCTGCTTCCATAACAAAATACTTGAAGGACGAAGAAACCACAGAAGTGAAAAAAAAATAGCAATGAAAAGTATTCCCTAATACCTTACAAGTAGGGCATAGCTGAGACCAATTGCCTGTCCAAGTAGAGGAATTGGTAAGATCAATCTCCATAAGTGGTTCCTGTAAATAAGCCACTAATTATCATATATGTCATACTGGCAAAAGAAAACATCTGGAGGATACAACTTTCTATAGTTTGACAAACCATAAGATGTTTAATCAGTGTCCAAAATGTTAACTGTAGTTTGTCACTCTGAGTCTCTGACAAAATGATGCTGAAAATAGGCGCATACATGAATTGCTAGATTCCACCTACTGTAACATAGCATGGTATAATAATGGTATCTAAACTATACTAGCATGTTTTAAGTATTAATTGAAATGACACATAGCAAGTATCTAGAAGTACTGTTGCAAGGCACTTCCTTGAAGTGCATGTGTAGAAAAACAGTGATAGAACATTCTTTTTTTACCTTTGGATCATGTCTCTTGGTATTTGCCTTGACATAGCCAGGATTTTTTCTGTCGAAACAGCAAGAGATCAAGGACTCTAACCAGGGAGCAGGACACAGACAACATGCTGAGAACAAATAATATGACAATCTATAAAAGTAGATGCTGAGATAATAACTAGAAAATGGAGATTTCCACACTAGCAAGCATGGATGTGATACATGGTCAAATCTTTTTCCCGTGCTCCCATGACAAATTCCTTTACTTTTTAAACAGTAAGGTATCTTTTTAATAGCTACATCAAGTTATCATTATAGATCCTTAATGTACAAAAGACAAAGTACATAGCATTTCAGAAAATTCAAAATTGCAAAAGGTGCACATAAATGGTATAATAAACAAATGTGCAATGTAAGCTACCTGCTAACTCTGTAGAACATTACTTGTGATGCAAAGAAAAGTGATACAGCAGCCCAAGACCAAAGACCAGCAGTAGCCGTGATCCTAGAAAAATTAGGTGCTGCAAAGAATTTATAATAAGGCCCGACGATAAACAAAAGATCCATGGTTTAGCATAAATAACAAAAACTCAGAAACAATGCTCACCAAATACAATTGAGTTCAGGAAAAGGATGAGGCAGATGACAAGATAAGAAAACAAGAAAGGGGCATATCCAATTTTCTTTGATCTCCCAGGGAAGTATTTGTCTTCAAAGCTTACTTTTGTAGCATTAGACTACAGCAGAGAAATGATTCTGTTAGTACAGTTGAAAAGATTAGTACCAACACACACTAAACAAATATTTGGAGAACAAACTTCAAAAAAGGGGAGCAAAGAATAGGGAAAAATGCAGTGATTCAATGCATGTTTTTGCAATCATTTACCACAGCGCACACCTTGATGCAGTGGAGTATGAACAAACTGACTTGTGGCATGCAGAAAATTTTCTCAGGTGGAGAAAAAGGGTATTAATCAGTAAATAAGAATGACAGGGGAAACGTACAAGGATATTGGAAAGATGCCGATGACCTTTTTCTGCTGCAAGTTGCACAGGAGTGAGACCACCACTATCCTTTAGAGTGAGTTCTTCCTTGGTTCCGGCATGTACAAGAACTGTGCAAACCTCCAAATTTCCTCTTATAACAGCCCAGTGTAAAGGGGTACAACCTGCATGGCATCACAAAAGAGCCTAAATATCTCTAGGAAGCTAGCTGCCCAGGTGAAACAAAAATAATACAGACACATTCACAACTGTTCATATTTTCACGGAAATGAAGTGATTCATCCTGGATTTTCTTTCCAGAAGGTTGTGAGCAAACTACACAAATAAAAACAATGTTTCTTAAAATATTTTGGCAAGAACTCATCCTGCCAAAATACATGTTGCTTTTATTGTTCTTAGTAATAAAACAGAGGCATATGAAATATCCAAAAGATGCAATTAAATACCACAGAAAAGAGATTGTACCATTTTTGTCTTGCCTTACTTGATTAGCGTCCATAAACAGAAGTAATCTGATTGTATCTGCATTCCCCTTGTACGCTGCCCTGTATATATTAAAAAATAAAGCTATATTACACCAAACATGGACATGCAGATCAAAGTATCCAATGTATGGAAGGCTCAAACAGAAGTCAAGTAGAAAACAAACTAACTGGCTCTTCAGGACTCTGATGGGGATAACTACCTATATTTAACAAACTTCATACTGCTCTAACTTTGGAGGAACTACAGCTACCATTGACAATTCACTGATTTGTTGTGTGGAAAACATTGTCAGGTGGGGAGTTTGGTTGATTATGTAACAAATATGGACAATATGGAACTACAGCTATCATTAATTTTCTTGATACCAATTAGCAAACAAAACTCAGTAAGTATCAAACAAAACATATCCTATGCATGCAGAGAAGTGCAGACGACAGTATCTGAATGAATTGTGTACCTGTGGGAACAATTTGAGGGACGCTTTGAACAGAATAAAGGAAACTATAATTAACATGTTATTCTTTTTTCAGGTGAAACTGGTACATAAACCTCATACTGCTCTAACTTTGGAGGCACTTTCATTACTATTGACAAATACATTGATTTGTTGGGGGCAAGCCATTTTCAGGTGAGGAGTTTGGCTGGGCCGATATTACCACTACAATTGACAATTCACTGCTACATGATTCTAAGAGAAAGTGAGAAACAACTAAATCATAGCCAAAAAATGATTTTCTGTACGACATATTACTAGAACAAGTACGTAAAAAATGTATATCGTTTTGAGCTTGCTCAAGATTAGATACTGCAATCGATTTTTCAACAGATGTGCATCAAGGTGGCTGTTAATTTTCTTGATAACAATTGGCAAACAAAACTTGTAAATACCAAAGATCATATCATATGCATGCAGAGCTGTGCAAACAACATTATCTGAATGAATTATTTCCCTGTAGGAACAATTTGAGGCACACTTCGAACATAACATGGAAAACCATAATAAACATATTGTTATTTTTCAGGTGACACTGATACATCAACCAAACAAAACATGCATTCAGAAGGTAGATTATCATCAATAATCACATACCAGTGCAATGCGCTCCGGCCATCATTGTCCAAGGCATCAAAATCTGCACTGTACTTTGAGATAATGTGATACAAGAATGACGTCTGGCCATACTGAGATGCAACGTGGACTGCCTGACATAATAATCAAAACAGGAACAGTCAAACAGAAGATTTCACTTGACCCATAGAAAGCTAAAATACTAGGAGGCATTAGGCTGTGGCCAAGAACTGATTTTTTTTTCTCGTCAGCATTATGATGTATGACTCTGAAGGACTGGTAATAAGCTGCTCCAAAGATAAGCTAGCAAGCTAAAAAGAAAAGAAAATCCCCACAAAGTTGTGCTATAGATTTTGTCATGTGTCTTGTCCAATGAAGAACATCAGGCTTGCCTAGCAGCGCACAGCAGAATTAAGCTTTAATAGTTCTTGTTGGCAATGATTTGTTGTTTGCAAAAACAAAATGGCCCTAGCATGAAAGTTGTCTGCTACTTCATCCTTTTCCGAGCAATAATGTTTGGCTGGAACCAATAAGCAAATGTACTTTTCTAATATAAAACAAAATGAACGTGGTGGTCTTCTAGATTGCCAGCCCAATTCCTAGTTATGTACATATGCGGTCAATTCATATCAGTGTTAAAACATACTAGATCATACAACTGATCTGGCAGACAAACCGATAACAAAGACAGATTCTACAAACAAAAGTTCCAAACATCAGAAGGCATTCCAACTGAGAAACAGACTATCGCTAAAGGCAACCATAGGTTTTATTGTATCCTCTCAGTTCCTCACCAATCCGATGCTAAACCCAACGGCCAAGCAAAGGAGCGACAGAAAGGAAAAATCCCAAGTGTACATCCAGATAGATAAAGGCGGCCGCGTTACCCGGTAGCCGTTGACGTCGGCGGCCTCGACCCTCGCTCCATGCTCCATGAGCACGTCGGCCACAGACGTGGACCCGCGCACCGCCGCCCAGTGCAGCGCCGTCTGCTGCGCGTGGTCCGTGGCGTTCACGTCGGCCCCGTGCTGCGCATATCAAACAATCCCATCAGCGGAGCAGCAAACGGGAGAGCTCGAATAAGCACCAAATTGAGCTCGAATTGCTCCAATAAGCAGCATAGGGGGAGGAGAGAATCCGAAGCCGAACGGGGGAAGCGGGCGACCTCGAGGAGGTAGAGCGCGACGTGGGGGTAGTTGTTGAGCGCGGCCCACTGGAGCGCGTGGTACCCGTTGCCGTCGGGCTCCCTGAGCGCGGCGGCGCCCCCGCCGTCCCCGCGCTCGACGAAGCCCCGCAGCCGCTCCAGGTCCCCGTACGCCGCGGCCGAGTACACGTCCACCACGGGGTCCGGCTCCCCCGCCGCGGCCCCGCCCTGCATCCGCCGCCGCTCCCTCTCCTCCTCCTCCCCATCCCGCCTGCCGCCGTCGGTCACCACCTCGATCTCCGCCATGCTCCCCGGGCGGCGGAGGGAGCTAGGGTTGGAGCTGGTCTAGCCGCGATTCCTTCGAGGAGACGCGAGCGCGGTGGGGGCGGGTGGTGGTGGTCGACGGGGGTGACGAGGGGTGGACGATTTGGTTGGGGGCGGCGACCACCGACAGCCGCCGGTGACGTCCGGTCCGGGTCGGGAATTCCGGAGTGGCTGGGGGGCGGAGGTGGAGGAGGACGGTCAGAGTCAGAGGAGTGACGCGGTGGCACGTGAGAGGTGGTGGGGAGCCGTCGGATGCCGGATCGGACGGTTGGGGTGGTCAGGTCAGGTGGAAGTGGAATGGGAGGGAAGGGAAGAGCGGACAGCGGAGCGGTCCGGGAGCCGTGTGTGATGTCTTGGACGGCTTTGTTGGGCCTGTATTTTGGACGGCCGGACTTTACGAGGCCTGGTCAATTTTAATAACTTCGAAAAAATAATTTCTGCTTGCAAATTGCAATCGACGATGTCGTCTATGAAAAAACGACATATAATTTATATTCAACCCACAGATCTCTATGCAATATATTCTCAATGGATAACAAAACGATATATTGAAATACAAATATATTTAACTTTTAGATGGCAATGTATCATATGGAAACTAGGTTCGTATGCAAACTATATAAACTCACATCACAATCACTGGATCTCCATCCGAAGGCCAGAGAGAGAGGTGGGAAACTTTAGCACTTAAATCCTCCCATCATTAGCTTTAGTAATCACAATTTTTCTAAAACCCCCCTCTAAACCAAAGCCAGGAACAAAGGGATCCTTTTTACGGCATCTCTCGTTACGAGTAGCCGCCGTCTCGCGATTTGACAGAACGCCGCCGCCGTCGAACGACGTCGCCGCCGGGAGATCGCCGCCGCCGACGGCGTTGTTCGACGGCGACGTCGTTCGACGGTGGCGATCTCCCGGCGACAGCAGCGATCTCCCGGCGGCGGCGACGTCCGATGGCGGCGGCGGCGATCTCCCGGAGGCGACGTCGTTCTCCTGGCGGCAGCGGCGATCTCCCAGCGGCGGCGGCGTTCCGTCAAATCACGGGACGGGGCGGCTCGTAACGAGAGATGCCATAAAAAGGATCCCTCCGTTTCAGGCTTGGTTTAGAGGGGGTTTTAGAAAAATTGTGATTACTAAAGCTAATGGTGGGAGGATTTAAGTGTTAAAGTTTCCCACATCTCTCTTTGGCCTTCGGATAGAGATCCAGCGATTATGATGAGAGTTTCCATAATTTTCATACGAACCTGGTTTCCATAGGATACGTTGCCCTTTTAGATACCACAGATATAATTTACTTATTGAAAGTTAATTATTTGTTAATTATTACATAATCAACTTTTAGATACTTTTAGTTAAGTATTCGTTCAAAATTTATGAAGTTTTTATTTTAGAAACCCCAATCCCGCCATACTAGTGGTGGCAGAAGGCGCAAAGTTGCAGAGTGAAATAGGATGATCCAGGGATGTACTATTGACTTGGACTCCCTCCACGTCCCGTCCGCGTGGCCCCCGCGTGGGTGGCACGGGCAACCGCTGCCGGCCGGCGCCTCCGCCTCGCCGCCACCCGAGCCAGACGCCGAAAGCCCGTGCGGCTTGCAAGGATGGCGGCGGCGGGGCTCCCTCCCTCTCTTCTCCCATCTCAGCCTCCTCCTCCCTCAGATTCGGACTTCTTGGGCCCGGATCCGTCGTCTGGGGGACGGGGGAGCCTCCCAGCGGGGGTCAACGCTAGCATAGGGCACCTGGCGCACAGGGCATGGCGTCCACCGTGGCACGTGGCGCGCGCGCGGTATGCTTCCAGTGGTGGCCTAGGGCCGTGGGGTCTGGTCGGTGTCTTCATGGCCCGCGGCTCCGGTCGGGGTCAGGGCTGGCTTGGGCGTTTCTCCGACGGTGGCGGTGTCAGGGAAGCGATGGCCCTCGTCCTGACTCCTTCGTGCGGCTTCATCTTGACTGACGGTGCCGCCTCCGTTTTCGCGTCGCCAACGAAGCCATTTCCGTGGCGCCGTCAAGTTTCCGCCGCTGGGTTCATGGTCTCAGTCTCACTTTGTGAAGCACAGTGTCGTCTCATTGAGGAGACGACAGGAGAATTGGGGTCATCGAGGGCTCCAAACTTTCCCGAGGTGTCGGGTGTTGCCATCGGGTGCATATTGAACCTAGTGGCGAGCTTCGGCGGTTGCGATCGTGGCCGGTGGATGGAATCGAGTGGGATCGATTCAAGCGTTCTCGGCTCGTCGGGCGGAGGTCCTCAAGCGTAAACTTCGATCCGGATCGAGTCGGGTCGGGCAACGGCGTTTGCTCTTCCCTCTCGAGGGCGTTGTCTGCAGGGTCTCGTTCGACGGCGGTTCATGGAAGCTCTCCATGGTGAAAACTAAACGCTGGCGCCATCGCGCCTTTGCCTTCCTAAAGGCATTGTTTGGAGTTTTTCATGTAACCGTTGGTGGTGGAGTCGTAGGCTCCGCGAAAGGTCGGGTCCAGTCAGTTTTGTAATGGTCCCATGGCCCTTTAGTTTGTTCATCGCGAGTATTCTCTGCCTATCTCTGGCGTGCGGCCTACAGGGTTCCGTTACAGGTCTGTTGGATGCTGCTCTTCGAGCGGTGTGAGCTTTATTGTAAATTGATAATCCCAGTATCTTTCGATGCTGGCTACGGACTTTCCTGAAAATAGGATGATCCCATGTAGTCTGTTAGAGCGATTTATGCCTTGTTGCATTGCTACATATTTTCGACAAAGGAGATGCATTAGGAAGACACATAAGACATCGTTACTAAGAAAAATATTATCTACAATAAAATTATACTTCTTTGTTTTAAATTATAGTTTATTTTAGTTTTCCCATATATATAGTTTTTGTTATATATTTACACATAGTCTCTATCTAGACACATAGTAAACTCTGTATACTTAGAAAAGTTAAAACTATAATTTAAGATGGAAGAAATACGTTATAATATTATAATGTAATCACAAAGTTACGAACTAGTACTATTCTTGAAATTGGGTATTTTTCACCATATATCAACAATACCAATAGCTACTTGTTGCCTAGCAACTTCAAACATATCCTTAGTGCTCCCACCATAGTTGTCTAGTGGCGAGCAATCTCACACTTCGTAATATTCACTTCTTAACACCATTTCTTTTTCGAACCTTAATACCATCAATACAATATCTCCAAATAACAAAATACTTGTATAATATAGCAAAATTGAAATTTTATGAAATAACAAAATACTTGCTGCCTGGTGCATTTGGTGTCATCGCAATGACATCATTTTTTATGAAGACTCACTTTCTTTTGCTACTGGGCGGCGGGCTTTCCTGAAGGAGATGAATGCGGTCACTTTGAGAGTCAAACCGCAACGGAAGGAGAAGATTAGTGTTTGGCTGAATAACCTTTTGTAATTCTTGCTTTTTTTCTTTGGCCTTGGGCCTTGTACACTGTACATATATTCTTTCATATATAAAAAAGAAAGGTAGGGGCCTCCCCTACTGATTTGCCTAAAAAAAATTAAAATTTTATGAAATTACATAAAAGGTACCCCTATGGAACCAAAGTTTTTATTAGCTGACTTCAACCAACACAAAACGTACATTACTTAGTTCTGAATTGTTAGTATTCGAGAAAAAATTTCGGTTACAAATGAAAATGCCAAAATTGCAGTACTTGTACCAGCTACACAGAGTAGGAGCGTATTCTATGGGCTCGTTTATACGTGGACGTAATTGCAATTTACCCACAAATGACAGACCCTTCCCAATCCTCACACCCCAACAGTCCAACACCAGTTGTGCACTTGTGCGGCTGCCGTACTCTGTTCGCCGCAGCGCCGCCCCCGTCTTCCCGGAACCCCGCCGACGCCTGCGCGCCGCCCCTCGCCTCACCGCCCGCAGCCCGCTACGAGCCCCATGGCACCGGGCTCCTCCTCCCCGGCCAGCCCGCAGCCATTCAAGGTCCGCCCTCACCAATTTCATCAATCTTACAGTTACATCAATCCGTTCCTTTTCGTCCGCTTGTTCTGACCGTCGGTGGCCTCGTCGCGCCGCAGCTGATCCTGGGGTCGTCGTCGGTGGCGCGGAAGCACATCCTCGAGGAGATGGGGCTGGACTTCCAAGTCATGGTGGGTTGTCGCGCCGCTCCCTGGCTGGCCCCGCTTTGACTCTGCCGCTGAAGTGCTTATGGGATCTGTTTGTATTTGTGTGGTTTCAGACCGCGGACATCGATGAGAAGAGCATCAGGAGGGAGGATCCCGACGAACTGGTCATGGTTCTCGCGGAGGCCAAGGTAAATTTCTTTGTATCTTATTTTTTTCCCCTTCGGGTGAGAGTATGTGAATTGAAATAGCTTCATCAGTAGTGTAAAAGGGGATTCTAAAGTTCCATTCAGGTCTCCATGTGATGCTTTGTGTGGTTCAGTTAGAAATGTGTGGCGAGCTGCTGCAGTTATACTGCTTACTGCAATTTCTTTACCTCAATATCTCTGGCAACTTGGCATTGGGTTAACCATCTTTGTTGTTGACGCTAGTGAAATTTCAGTAGATGGACATCTGGGTGACATGGAGAAAAGAAGCTTTCAATCATGTTCGCTCACTCCTTAAAACATGATTAAAAACTCTCTTACTGTGTTAAGTATGAAATGGTATTCCATTGCAAATTTTGCAAAAGGGGAATGGACAAAATCATTGCTCCACCTATAACAAATGGCATTCAATTACTTACGTGCATTGTTTTATAAACTTTTCAAGAAATAAGATATTGAGGGAGGCTACATTCTTAAGGACTGATAAGCTCTGGCCTCTAGAGGGTGCAGTGACAAAGAAATAGGATAGTACCATGGAGATATGTGTGCCTTTCATGATGTTTTTTCTATTTCTTTTTTTCCTTCTGATGATGTCTTTAGATGGGTTAA
This sequence comes from Echinochloa phyllopogon, assembly GCA_033239725.1. Lineage (NCBI taxonomy): Eukaryota > Viridiplantae > Streptophyta > Magnoliopsida > Poales > Poaceae > Echinochloa > Echinochloa phyllopogon. The sequence goes on along the minus strand of BTCW01000008.1, from coordinate 29,837,286 downwards.
TCCATTTCTACCCACAATTTATGATAATCGCATGTTTGTATGACTATGAAAGGCAACGGACAGAGAGTGGATTAATGTTCTTCAATGCCGACTTTTTAGTTACAAGAACACAAGCAATAACATATTCTCTTCCTTTATGGGAAAACACTGATGTTTCGTGAAATTGTTTCCACACCACTACTTTTTTCTTTGTTCTTTTTTATTTTTTACCACTGCACCTAGTTAACCACTTTGAGTATCTTTCAGGCTGATGCTATTATGGCTAGATTGAACATTGCTGATTACAAGAAAGAGGGAAATCAACCAACTCTACTGATCACTTCTGACATAGTATGTCCTGATTAACTGTGGTCTCCTATTTTTGTTCGAATTTTTATGATGTGGTTTATAATTGATTGGTGTGTTACAAAAGCAAATATGCTGCCTCTTTTTGAGGTTGCTATCCAGCTAGGAATTTAATGGCTTCTACTTTATAATTTAGAAAGACAATTTTGGCGGCATGATAATTTCAGTGTCACATCTGTGCAGATTGTTTTATTTTGTATCGGATCCAAATATCATAATAATGTGTACATGGCAAGATACAATATGGAAGTGAACCTAGCTCATTGAAGAACTAGATTGATTTGGAACTTTTTGTGTGAAATGTTCTGATGTTCTACGCTATGTTGTAGACTAAGCTGAAACACTTATACATGTTACCTTTGTACATTAATGTATCCAGTCCATATTGGACTAGCTTTGTAGCTAATGAATTAGCTTCATACTGTAGTACCTTTGTGTATTATGAAAATCAGCTCCATACATGCCAGTTCCTTTTTGTCGTGTATTTCACTGGATTCTGATTTTATTCCTTTAACATTGGTTATTGCGTGAGAGATCATGGCATGATGCACAGGTTGGTTTCATCATTCTGCTAGATTGATTCTGATCTCATTGAGTAGGAAAAAAAAAAATTCCTTTGAAGCAACAATTATTCATCAATCATCAGCCCTTCTCTCATCTGAAATTCTTGAAGGCTAAATTTTTTATTAGTGTTGACCTTTGCAATGCTTAATTTTGTTAATGATGCATCATGTAACTCATCCTTATGTTCATAAGTAGCAATGTTCTCATTTTCAGGCCACAATTATGTTGTCTCTTTTTATGGTTTTACTAGAATATTGTCATTTGTATGATTACATACTGAATTGTAGTTGACTTTGAGGTGGTCGTCCACAAAGGGATTATTAGAGAAAAGCCAACCACAAAGGAAGAAGCACGGCAATTCCTAAAAGGTTTCCTCACATGTCCACGCATAATATGATTCCTTAATGTTCTAATGCGATTAGTTATTAGTTGAACCATATCTTCTCTAGGCTATTCTGGTGGTCATGTGTCAACCGTTGGGTCTGTAGTTGTAACTAATCTTACAACTGGGAAGAGGCTTGGAAGCTTGGACAAAGCTGAGGTAATTCACTATTAGTCAGAAAGATTGTTTCATCAAGGCTGCACATGCTGTAAACTTTTATGGTCTTTCAAGTCAGATTTGTAGCACAGCTGGTCCTATGGACTAATCAACTACCTTTTCCATTATGCAATTGAATGGTCAAGTTGATGAGATTATTCATATTTAGCATGCCAAAAGCTTATTGCTTTCCCATTCCTCACGTGATTTAGTATCTTAAATTTAGCTTTCTGCTTGAAAATTGACCAATGCAGTTTTTTGTGGTCACTTGACAGGTGTATTTCCACGATATACCAGATGAGGTCATTGAGAACCTGGTATGATCCCATTTACTTTAATTTCATATCTACAATCCAGCAGTCACACTGGCAGCACCCAACATATTTTCTGGATTGCCATGAAGTTGTTTGATTTTTGTGAATGGTGTAATGCTGTTATCTCACTGATTCCCTCTCTATCCTGTTGCAGATTGATGAGGGGGTAGTATTTAGGGTAGCAGGTGGCTTGCTGCTTGAGCATCCATTGACACTGCCATTTGTCGAAGCAGTGGTCAGTTTCCCCTACACCCTACTTTTGTTATTGTGTAGCACCATTGTATTCAATTTCAAACAAATATAAAGTTGACCTCCCTGATCATGCAGATTGGCTCTAGCGACAGCGTAATGGGGCTCTCGAAGGAAATAGCAAACAAACTGATTCATGACGCATTGTCTGAGTAGCCTAGCAATTTCAGCTCTATGATCATGGATCACATTCTTGATGTGCTCACACAGAGATTAGCATGCCAGATGAAGGATTGAAGGCAATGCTTGGTGGTATCTTAATGATTTTTGTATTCGACACATTTGACACATTGTTACAACAAACATGCCAAAAGGCTGACTATCCTTGTAAACCTGAGTTTATCCTTGTAAACCTGAGTTCAATCAAAACGTTCAACCAAGTTGCTACGAAATGGCCGCACCCCTTGCGGCCAAGTCCCTCCTGAGTCCTGAGGCCCTAACCACTCCTGCTATTGCCAGCCACATCTTCATCCATCGCATGGAGCGTCAACTGAATTTTGCAAGGTGTACTCATACATCTAAAATCAGACCCTGGCAATCTAACCAAAATTCTCGAGGAACTTGAAAAATAAACTTCTCAGTTTTTTTTAACATTTAGTCGTCATATCGTGGAATATACAGCGAGCAAAGCCTTCGAAATCATAGTAAGCAGCCATCTAACAAACCATAGTAGTAAGCAGGCATCTAACAAGAATATGCTCCGTGACCATTGTTAATTGTACTCTCTCCATTTGAAAGAAAAATGCATATTCTATTATTTCTTCAGAACAAGTTCTGTAATTGACATTTACTCTATCGATAAGCATTTGTATGACACAAAACCATAAGTATATATGAATAAGTACATATTTTAAAATTAAGCTTGTATCACAAAACCTTTCAAAAATAAATTTTGTTCCAAAACATATTGTACCAATAAAATAACTATCGGTTAAATTTTACTATAACGAGACAAAACACACCTTGTAGTTTTGGAAAAATTCTAAATTACTACCCTTAACTATTAACAAAGTCTGGATAATCTGTATAACCTATATAATTGGTACCCACTGACATGTCATGGCTGATTTCTCTCAACATGCAAACATTCCACGTCATCATCCACTATACGACATGTCACCATCCACTAGATCATACATTTATGTCTTCAACCGATTTTCTATATATGGTTAATATCATGCTTTTGTGAGTAGCATGCTACAAAATTCCCGTAGTAGAGAAAAATGTAGGATCAATAATTTAGAATGGTTCTCTCTCAACAAAATTATCATGCTTCCATGTATAATGTTGTTAACAAAAGAATGTTATCATGAAATCACTTTGATGTTCCTACTTTCACATTGCACCTTAAAAATTTGTTTAAAAAATTTCCGCAGCATCGCGCGGGGTATCACCTATTTTGAAATTTCACCTTAAAATTTTGTTTAAAAATTCCTGCGGCAACGTGCGGAGTATCACCTAGTCTCTTAAAGTACGTTTTGGTTCATTTCGCACCAACAACTATCTCAATCGGTACAATCTACCCCTTTATAAAAATTTTCTGTTTTATTTCTCCATACACAAGGGGTGTTTTATATTTAAATTTTTTAGGATGATAAAGAACCACATATAGTATTTTTAAAAAAATATAATATGAATTTTGTACCATTATTTCTGATAAAATTTTGTTTGATATAGTTAATTTGTTATTACATATCACATCCTTTCAAAATAATGATGAAAAAATAATAATATATTTTTTTAAATATAATTTATGATTTGTCCAATTATACAAAAAAACTCAACTCAAAAAAACATGTGTGCATCGAGAAAAAAGGAGAAATTTTACAAATGGGTAAACTGGACCGATTGAGATAGTTGGGGATGTAAAACAGACCAAAACATACTTTATGGGGTTATCAGGACTTTATCCATATTTAAGGGTACTAATTTGAACTTTTTCCTTGTAGTAGGTGTGATTTTTTTAATTTCTAATGCATTGTTAGTAGAAGACGAGAAAAAGTTACCTAGAAAAGGAGCCTATCAGAAGTTATCCTCCTTCCTCTTGAAAACACGTGAGCTCGCTACTGGCCACCCAACCCAACTACTCCGACCTCGTCGTCTACCAGGGGCGAAAGCCACAACCAGGAGCTCATGAAATAACGGTGTCCCACAACAAATTTTGCCTAAAATGAAACTCATACCATAGACATAGGATTTATAATTGACAAATTCCACTAGTTTTTGCCCGGCTTACAAAATTAACCGTAAGCGCATGACAGTCGGAGTAGCTTTCACCGAGAGTATTCCAGGTATCAATCTTCCTCACGGAATGTGTAGGTACAATCTTGAGTAAAGAACTGGCTTCCTATGATCGATCGAGAATAGGAGGCTGGGTAGAGAGGATTATAAGAATTAGAGCAGGAAATACCGCCTTGCGGCTCTATACCGAATCCGAACACGGTGGATTACTAAAGCAAAGATAGGGTTGTTACTATCTGTAGGCTACCATTACAAATCCGTAGGAGGACAAGGCAAACAAAGATAACCACTAACCTAGGCACCACGCCTAAGTTAAGGATTACTAGTCTAGCCTTATGTTGAGACTAAAGCAATCATTTACTTATAAACATCTGGTGTACCCGCAACTATAAATAAGAGTACTTAATTGACCATACCAAGAACTAATTACCAAAAGATCCCGGATACTCTCTTATTTGAAGGATGTATCGACCGAGGTACAAGGTGGAGTGGTTGCTGACACAGATCCAGAACTCTCTTCACTCTCTCCCTCACTATCTCCCTATTTCTAACTCTAGAAGAGTAGGGCTTCATCTGGAAAATGTGCTATTCAGCTCGATGATTATCTCAACGTGCCTCATGCCCCCTTTATATAGGCTCTAGAGGTCAGTAAGGAGCTCTTGGAGGCGGTTGAGGCTATGGGGCGGCCCACATCTTAGGTCGGGCGACACGGGAGGTCATCGGCTGACCCTTGGATCAACCGTCTTCGGTCATGCACGGTTACGATGCGTCCCTAGGGTCGATAATAGGGTGCACGGGGAAGCCTCGGTGCATCCGGTACATGCAATGCACCTAGGTACATTATAGATATATAGTATATGTATCTAGGATCGGAGGATGTACACTACCAGTATTATTACCTACATTTCATTTATTATTTGCGTAGGCTTGATAAATTAAAATGAAGCACATACGTGTAATTACTCTACCATGTAATCAAGTATTTTCTTCGTTCCAAATTAAAAGGTTATTTTGGCATCTCTAGGTTCATAATTTTTGCCATGCATCTGAACATACTAGATACATATCAAAATTTATGAATTTAGAAAAGTTAAAACGATCTACGATTTGGAACACAACTGCGATATGCAATTTTTTTAGATAATGGATTAAATCCAGCCTTGATCAAGAATGGCTACGGCCACAATGAAAACATCCGGCTTCATCTACCCATGGGTAGAGTGAGGCCAGATTATTACAACAAAAAATAAAAGAGAAAAAACTGACGGGGAACATTACATCCCCAACAAGGGGCTCTAATAGTACTACGTGACAAGGAGAAACATTGGACGAGGAGAAACTGCGATATGCATCGTACATATAGTAGTACGGAAACAATATATATCGATTGATCACACGGCCGTGTGCCCTGCAGCGATGGGAACGCGGTGTAGAATGACGGTCTCGACGGTGAGCCCAGGGCCAAAGCCAAAGAGTACACCCCAATCCATGCCTTCGCCGGTCGTGCTGTGCCCATCAACGACGGACCTCTTCCACATCTCGTCGAGGATGAAGAGAACACAGGCACTCGACATGTTCCCGTACTCGGCGAGGACGTGCCGTGTGGCGCGCATCCCGACCTTCTCAAGCCCAGCCCTTGCCTCCACCATGTTGAGTATGGCCGGGCCGCCCGGGTGCGCCACCCAGAAGATGGAGTTCCAGTCGGAGATCCCCAGCAGCTCAGGCCTCCTCCACCAAGCCCTCGATGCTGGCAGAGGTGGAAGGTGAGCCCGACCTCGCGGAGGTGCCCCTCGATGGCGTCCTCCGAGTCCGGCAGGATGGTCTGGGAGGCGGACACGAGCTGGAACAGCGGCCGCTCGGCGCGCTCGTCGAGGTCGGCGCCAACGACCACAGCGGCGGCGCCGTCGCCGAAGAGGGCCTGCCCGACGAGCGAGTCGAGGTGGGACTCGGAGGGCCCCGGAATGTGACGACGGTGATCTCGGAGCAGACCACCAGAACGCGCGCGCCGCGATTGTTCTCGGCGAAGTCCTTGGCGACGCGGAGCACCGTGCCGCCGGCGAAGCAGCCCTGGTGGTAGAGCATGACGCGCCTCACGGAGGCCGGGAGGCCGAGGAGCTTGGTCGCCAGCTGGTAGTCGGCGCCCGGCATGTCGACGCCGGAGGTGGTGCAGAAGACGAGGTGGGTGATCTTGGAGCGCGGCTGGCCGCACTCCTTGAGCGCCTTCTCCGCCGCCGCGACGCCCAGCTTGGGGACCTCCTCCACCAGGATATCCTGACGCGCGTCAAGGGACGGCTCCGAGAACGAGGCCATGTTCGGGTTCTCCTGAAGGATGTCCTCCGTCAGGTGCATGTAGTGCTTGCGGATCATCGACTTGTGGCCTATTAGTCACGGTTGGGAAGAGCTTTTAGCCCCGCTTTCCGAACGGGAACAAGAAATTCAGGACTAAAGGGTACGGTTTCAAAACCAGGACTAAAAAGACGAACCGGAACAAAATGTCATGTTTTTTTAAAAAAAGTCACATCTAGGGAAGTTCACAAGTCATGCGCTTTTTTCGTGCCGAAATACGTACTCACTATATGTGGGACTCGAACATGGGATATCTCACCTCGCGCGTAGCTTTCTTACCATACAGAGCACTTGTAGTGTAGTACCGGGTGCTTTTTTTTATGAGAACCCATGTAGGACTTTTAGTCCCTTTAATTTAGTCCCAGTTGGTATTACCAACCAAGACTAAAGGTCACTTTTAGTCCCGGTTGGTGTTACCAATCAGGACTAAAAGTTCTCCGGGAGTCTCGTAAATTACAACCGGGACTAAAAAGACATTAGTTTCGGGCCAAAAGTTACCCGAGACAGATATACAGGATGATAAGTCAATTCTCTACTACTGAGTTACACCCATTACCACCCCATAAATCCATAATAACCCTCAAAGTTCTACGATCCCATGAAGAGTGCAATTCTACGATTAAAAAATCCCATAAAAGAATGCAATTTTATCAACAACTACTTGTCTTATTTCTTAAAATAGATAATTATGGGCACGCAGTAACAACCTCTATGCCTAAATTAGTGGGATTGAGACATTTATTAAGGTAGCATGGTCTTTTACAAACATAACTAATCTATCTGAGAAAAAAAAACCATAATTGCACTCTTCATGAGACGGAGGGAGTATTACACATAAAAGATTTTTTATGTGGCCGCATATCCTGCACAAGTTACACTTTGTTACCACCCCATAAATCCACAATAACCCTCAAAATTTCAGACCGTCTACTACTACATAAAAGATGTTTAGGCACAGGTAAAATGATATTTGTAGATGCAACAGCTCACTGGCACATCACCCCGCACCTAAAAATTGATCCCACTCCCACAAATGACTGACCGTCCAAAAACTTAATTTTAAAAAATCCCTCCACTAAACCATAGACTCAATTGCCGTTCAATGAGGTATGCTATTCTTTTGACTTAACTTTCGAACCGACTTGCAAGGGCGGATGATGGCATCACTCGCGCCTAAAATTATTTCTCTACTTATGTATGTGAATATTCTCACACAAAGTGTATTTCATATAGTATATTTCGCATTTCTCGAGTATTTCTTTTTTTTATCAAATGGTCAAAACAACGCAATCTCAGTGCATACATCCAAAATACATTCACATATACTTATACATTAATAATTGTACATGTGAACTCCAATCTCAACACACTTGTACCATCTCAAGTTTAAAAAATGTGAACTACAAAATGTTAAATCTCGTTGAGAACTAAATTTTTGATATAGAGCTACTCTACATACAAGGTCATTTTTTATATAGAGCTACTCTACATACAAGGTCATTTCTCTTTATCTAAGATCATATAAAAAAGTTATGGTTTTTTGGTCTATGGCTATTTCTAGGGGTGAACCACATTACTACCCTGCCTAGAAATTATTTCCAGGAGCGGGTGATGCCATCACCCACTCCTACAAATTTCCACATTTTCAGGAGCAGGTGATGCCATCACCAACCCCTAGAAATCACAGTAAGAGCGGGTGATGGCATTACTTTCAGGGGTGATGATACCATTAACCGCACCTACAAATCAATTTTTAGGTGCGGATGGATTGCTAAAGTGCATATGGAGATTTTAAGGAACATGTCGCATTTTGGTCCACGTACACATAGAAAAAAGATGCCGCTCTTAAAAGTCGTTTTTGTAATAGCGGTGGTACATATTAAATGCCTATGAAAATATTGTAATGTATCACTGATAATTATTTATTTTAGCCTTGCTGCAGTGTGAGACTGGTCATTGTACGCTTGTTATTGACCCTAGATAGTTTTTTAAACATGTATTTTCAAAATTTGCACGTGCAGGTTGAAGTTTCCTGACGGCGACTACAACTCCAGACACGCTGAGCAGAGCCCACACGCTGATTCAACAGAATCACCACAACAGTACCTGTCATTGAAATTTCCCAGAGAAATACAAGAACGCACTCCTCCACGATAAGGAGATCACACACATTGCTTTCCACATTGAGGTGGGCTACTTGTTGCGGCAATAAAAATTCCAGGAAGCTGTGTTTGTCTCTATCATTAGGAGAATTGTTCTCCACATTTTTTTACTTTGTCTTCCCTCCTAGCGGGTTGATCTGATTGTTTTGTTTGCTTGCCACTGTTGCAAGCGGACTAAACCATTTCATTGATTACAAGGCCAGAATGAATCAATGGTGGGTCATAGATATAGCTTACATTTGTTCTCTCATCGCCCAAATAGCAATCGCTCCGACTGGTTACTATTTCAACCATGACCGATATGATCATGACGTACATATGGTGGCTACTCGCACCTCATATGGTGTGTGGTGTATGCGTCTACCTTTTATTTATAGAAAAGGAGTTTTTTACAAATATAAGAATAAATTATGCACTCATCCCTTCATTACTACAATCCCAGCCACAGTTTGTTTAAATTATGCTCTCAAAGAGCAGCATGACTGACATGAAACCGGGCGGGTCCGGCGGCGCATCAGGCGGTACACGTCGGCAAAAAAAATTACCGCGGTTAGATTTGGATCTAGCGGCTGCGATCTTTTATTTACCATTCGTGGTCACGTGTTGCCATTTAGTTGGATCAAACTGTGTAGAATGCTCGGTAAAATATCTTCGCTGCCACTTTGCTTCGTCTCCCTCGCCGTCCCCTCCCGGCCTCCCCTCCCCCGCGGCTCAATCCGCGCCGGCACCGGCCTTGCCGCGCGGCACCTCGGCGGGAGGAGCCAGAGGCCGAGACGGAGGACGGCGCGTCGAGCAGCGAGAGGAGCCGGAGGCCGAGGCGGAACGGCACCTCGGCAGGAGGAGCCAGAGACCGAGGCAGAGGACGGGGCGTCGAGCGGCGAGAGGAGCCGGAGGCCGAGGCGGAGGACGGTGCTGCGTCGCACCTCGGCGGGAGGAGCCATAGGCCAAGGTGGAGGACGGCGCGTCGAGCAGCGAGAGGAGCCGGAGGACGGTGCTCATGTTCTCTGATTCTTTTTTTTATCCCACGGATGGCAGCGGCAGCGATGGCGGTTGCGGCCGTGCGGGCGGCGACCGCCGCGGCGGCCACGGCCACGGTGGCCAGCGGTGATGCTGGCAGCAGCCGTACAAGCGGCCGTAGCGGCGCCAGCAGCCATGGGGGCAGCAGCAACACTGGCGGCGACGGCGGCAGAGGCGTGCGGTCGGTTGCGGCAGCACGCGCCGGTGCCGGCGCCGGCGGCCATGGGGCAGCAGCAACGCGGACGGCAACGGCGGCCGCGACGGCAAGGCAGATGCGTGCGGCCGGTTGCGACACCACGCAGACTGACGACAGCTGCCGATGGAACTCGCAGTCCACCGCAGGGGCAGACGGCATTTTTCTCGCTCCCTTGCTTCGCCTCCTTCCTCGAACCATCGTGGCTCCCTGGCAAGACGACGCAAGCGTGCGGCTCGGCCCGCGGCGGTGTGAGGAGTTTGCAGCGGCGGCCGCGCCAGCAACGGGCAGCAGATGCTAGCAGCAGGACAGGGCGGCGCGCCGCGTCGCGCGAGCGCGAGGCGGCCAGGCGAGCGAGTGTCTCCCCGTGGGCTAATTCCGATGGAAGACAAATCCGATGACCCGGCGTCCCCTAAAGCCGATGGAAGACAAATAGAAAGGTACTAAATGCCTTTCTATTCTTCCTTTAATCCACTCACAAAGATTTCACATTTAGCACCTAGCCGATGAGACATCACACCGTGGTGTAGCTACTTAAGCACCTGAATCTTTGATCCCACCAGGAATCTTTATTTTCTCATGAGATTTTTATAAAATTTGCAGGAAATGTGAATTGGCTGATTAGGCTCATTCCAATGCTCCCAAGGTGTTTGATGTAATGTGTCTAAGGGACAAAGCCGAGATCTCCTGGTGTGTGCACCAAAAATCGTAGGGAAAAATTCACCCAGTAAGTCATTGTAGTATGTTAGGCACGAAATTGGAATGCCAAGGTAAGTCTGTTTTGCATGCCTAAAGGAACTAACTGCATCTTGAGTTAATGAGATTCAAAGATCCACCATGGTGGAGAAGGTCAACTCTGGTTGCCCAGCTCATGAAAGCTCCAGTTTGTCGTGTTGCTCACTTGGTCCATTTAAATATCAACTGCTGATCTTAAGATAATGTAAAGATTATTCATGTGATATTCGAGCTCAGTCCCTAGGGAAAGATTTATTGAGTTGTGCATTTGATGTATATGTATTGAATTGATTTGGGTGTGAAGCATTAGCATATACAAGATAACCTCTGCTTACCCTTTGTTAATTATTAGCAGAATGCATAACATTTGCCTCTGTTATTTTTGCCTGCATACCTTTCTTTTCCTGTGACCGACGTTTTCTTCTGTAAAGATTTTGGACGCCTTTACTACAATCAGTTAGGCCAAATATTGTTCTGTGATCATGTTTTCTTACAGATTCTTTTAATTCCTTTCATGTGTAGTTGTTAGTACCTGCAAATAATTTGTTAAACCTGTACTCTAGGTGCCTTCAGTGCTAATCGTTAAAACAAGCATTGATTATATGCTGTCTCATGAAAAATAGATGGCAAGGTCCCAGATACCACACTGTCAAATGTTGAGCTGTCATGTTATATCCAATTTCTGTTAGTCCACCTTAGTCACCTGAAGCCTCTTTACTGATCCTTTTTTTTTTTGTCATTGCACAGGTATATGCATATTCAGGCTCTTGCATTGTAGGCAGCTGACTTTTGTTTACACACACAACAGTCGATGTTCTTGATTAGCTACCCAACTACCAAAGGTTCCATACCCTATTCGGTGGTTAGTTGATTGACACTGCAATCAGTCAGCTAATCTGCACCTGGTGACTATTTGTCTATGTACATGTAGGGAACAATTTTCCTAGAATGATTTCAGGATAATTTAAGAATCAGGTAAACATATGTAAGCATGACTGCATTGTTATTTTTCCTGCATGCTATTCTTTTATTTCTCCCACAAGCATTCCATTTTGCCCCATTACAAAAAAAAAAGCCTTTTTGTACTCAGATGGTTACCAAATTTTGCCCTTACAATTTACATACGCATTACCTGCAGTGCTTTTGTCTATTCAACGAGTTTCCAAATTTCAATTTGAATGGTGGAAGCTCTGTTTGTTTTTCCATGCTTTTTCTCTCCAACAAAAGTTTTCTTTTAACTCGATAATCATTTTCTGATTTTTGCTGGCCTGTGTGACCTTGAAGTTAATAGTCATATTCATGAAAATTTCTTTTTACTAAAAATTAATAGTCATACTGACTTTCTTCTTTCACAGTTTCAAGCAGAGTCAAATCGGATGCCTTTAACTATGATCCTGCAAGCATTGCGATGTATTGCTCATGCATGCTGTCATCTACTTCCTGCTGCTTATGCTCTTTCTTGATCGTCATCCTGGAGCCTCACCTCTACTTCTGATGATGTGAGTGTGTTTTTATTTTCTCTTTCAGATGCTTCTACATTTCAATTTTCTTGTTGTATAGTTTTGGGGCTTTATTTTGTAACTTGAATCAGAGGATTCTTGTATGTATGTTCACAAATAATTACTGGTGTCATTGCTTCTGTGCTGAGCTCCCAGTCCCCTGAATGGGTCAGTGATTATAGTGGTATACATTGAATTATTTATATATCTGAATTGTTTTTCCAAAATTATATTTTGTTTACAGCGTCTTCTGCTCAGCCCTAAGGGCAGCAGCCATCATCGAACTGCCAGCGAAAGCAGTTCTTTCAGTAGCTCAACAGAACTTGAACGTTTAATGAGTGAAGATTGCATGCTGCCATGCTGGACAAGAACTCAGGAAGTGGTTATTTCGAGCATTCTGCTAGGGCTACACAGCATCACTCGAACAAGCATGATGAAGCCAGATAAGCCAATTGACTTGCTTAGGAAAGTGATGAAGCCAGATAAGCCAATTGACTTGCTTAGGAAAGTGGCTGGCAATGATAATTGTGCTGACTGTGATGCCTCAGTGTTGGGAATATGCCCAAGAGACAACTGGATTCGATCCACTAGTCTTAATGGGCCACAAATGTTGTGAAGCCCATTACCAGGGGAAGGGGTGCTTTATTTATTAGTCCCATATTGCTAATGGAACATGGTGTGGAGAATTTCATCCAAATAAATAGAGACCAAACCCCTCCTGAGAAAGACATGACTTCCAAGCAATAGTTGTTTTTCTCCCCATCGTGCTCGCGGACCTAGCAGTCCGGTGCGCGACGTTTCAATCCTCGTACGTGTGGATACCTCGGAGGTGCTGCGCTTGGAGCACAAGGACGAACCGCACGTGCAGGACCAGACGGACGTAAGCAACTACACTGCACTGCCACTTCGACGCGTTCGTCTACATCGAGACGGCTTCCGCTGCAACTGCGCGTCTAGTGGTAACAATCTGTGATCTATAACTGCTGCTGTTCCTATTTTGGGTGAACGAGTTTTTGTGTGAGCTAGCGTAGCATCCATCGTTACCCAACAGTGGTATCAGAGCCGTAGCTGTTTCGTTATAGATTCGGATATATGCATATAGAGATATGCTTGGATGTAGATTAGTCTCTGATCGGTTTGTAATCTCCACTATGATGGTAGTGTAACGAATTACTCCTACTGGTCGGAATTCCGCCATCGGAGTTAAGTGATACATGTAAACCCAGGCATGGTGAGATATAGATCAATTGGATTGGTCGAATCGAACTTAGATCAATGACCGCGTCGCATGTCGATATACGACAGTGTTGACTGGATCCACTATGATGGTAGTGTAACGAATTACTCCTACCGGTCGGAATTCCGCCACCGGAGTTAAGTGATACACGTAAACCCAGGCATGGTGAAATATAGATCAATGTGATTGGTCGGATCGAATTTAGGTATATTGACGGTAGCGATAACGGCGGACGGTCCGTGCAAGAGCGGCGGACGGTCCGCGAGAGAACGGCGGACGGTCCGTAAATTCGGTCAAGAATCTTACAGAGACGTTATCTAGCGTTCCAGAGGGTCGGACGGTCCGCCAGAACAGGTCGGACAGTCCGCAAGGAAGCGGCGGACGGTCCGCAGGGAACGTCGGACAGTCCGGCGAAATTAAAATTTTGAAAACGATCACTCAGAAATGTTTAAGTTTTGAATGTCCTCCCAACTAAATCTTGCACCATCACACGTCTTGTACAATTAGTGGTGGGTCTATGAAATTAGGGTGCCACTAGTTTTCCTTGACTAGATGAGTTTGTATCGGATACTTACTCGCATAAAGGGTTGGTTAACTTAAACAAGGTCATCTTAACGGTTAATGACCTTGGGACATAAAGGTTGGACGCCGAGACATAGAGATGTCAACCAACAACAGGAGTCATATGTGATATGATTAGCGAAAGTTGCTTACCGATCTACCATGTCTTCTAGCGGTGATGCTAAAGCTCACTAGTCGACTTGTTAGTTGTGGATCCTGAATCACTAAGTATCAATGGAGGGATATTGATTTTAGTGGGAGTAAATTCCGTTAAATTGTTTAATGTATTTTGCTCTGTCATAGATATATTGTCTTAGTATTTTTGCATTATTTTCTGTTGTAGATCAATGGCACCTAGCACACCGTTTTCTTTGCGTTCGATCCTTGAGAAGGATAAGTTGAATGGAACAAATTATGCGGATTGGATCCGAAACCTTAGAATTGTTCTCAGGGCTGAGAAAAAGGAAGATTTTCTAGACACCCCATTACCAGTTGAGCCTGATGATAACGCAACCCTTGCTGAGAAAAATCTTACAAGAAGGCATGTGATGTCAATCTTGAAGTGAGCTGCCTTATGCTTGCTTGCATGGAACCCGAGCTGCAGATGCAGTTTGAGACAAACCATGAGGCGCACGATATGATCGAGGCGCTTAAGGACATGTTCCAAACTCAGGCCAGGACTGAAAGGTTCAATGTCTCAAAGGCCTTTGTGGAAACCAAGCTAGCAGAAGGCGCAGCTGTAGGGCCACATGTGATCAAGATGGTTGGTTACTCACAGAGGTTGGAGAAGCTAGGCTTCCCACTTGGCCCAGAGTTAGCCACTGATTTTATTCTAGCATCACTTCCGCCTAGCTTTGGGAACTTCATTTCGAACTACCATATGCATGGGGCGGAGAAGGGATTGAATGAGTTGTGTGGCATGCTCAAGACAGCAGAGGCTGACATCAAGAAAAGCGCTAGCAGCAGCCATGTGATGGCCATCCAAAACAGGCCTAACTTCAAGAAGAAGGGCAAATCTTGGAAGAAAAAGAAGGGCAAGGCTAAAGATATGATCTCTCAGCCAAGCTCAACGCCCCAGACTGAGTCTGGACCAGCTGCAGAAAAAGAGGAGTGCTTTTATTGTAAGGAACTTGGTCACTGGAAAAGGAATTGCAAGAAGTACCTGGCTTCTCTGAAGAAAGGCGGTAGTAAGAGTACTTCCGCATCAGGTACACTTGACATTAATATTACAGACATTTTTCTCGCTGAATCTTCTATTAATTCCTGGGTATTTGATACCGGATCGGTTGCTCATATTTGCAATTCGATGCAGGGACTAATAAGAAGTAGAAGCATGGGAAGAGGCGAAGTTGATTTCCGAGTGGGCAATAATGCAAGAGTTGCTGCTTTGACCGTCGGGACGATGCAACTCCACCTTCCGTCAGGATTTATCATGGAATTGAATAATTGTTATTTTGTTCCTAGTTTGAGTCGAAACATTGTATCTCCCTCATGTTTGATGAATGATGGTTATACATTCGCGAGTAAAGACAATGGTTGTGTGATCTCAAAGAATGGCATGTTTGTGGCTCTTGCATCCATTGTGAATGGGTTGTTCATTTTAAATCTTGATGATTCACCTATATGTAATATAATTGCTAAAAGGCCTCGGCTAAATGATTTGAATCCTACCTATATGTGGCATTGTCGTTTGGGTCATATAAGTGAGAAGCGCATGAAGAAGCTCCATTCTGATGGATTTTTAACTTCGTTTGATTTTGAATCATACGAGACGTGCGAAGCTTGTTTGCTAGGCAAGATGACCAAGGCACCTTTCACAGGTTTTCCTGAGAGGGCGCAAGACTTGTTGGAACTCATACATACTGATGTATGTGGACCAATGAGCACGACAGCTCGAGGTGTATTTCAGTACTTCATAACTTTCACTGATGATTTTAGTAGATATGGCTATGTCTACTTAATGAAGCACAAGTCAGAGACTTTTGAAAAGTTCAAAGAGTTTCAGAATGAAGTTGAAAATCAGCGTGGTAAGAAAATTAAAGCCTTGCGATCAGATCGTGGAGGCGAGTATTTGAGCCATGAGTTTAGCACTCATCTAACGAGTTGCGGAATTGTTCCACAGCTAATGCCACCTGGAATACCTCAGAGGAACGGTGTGTCCGAGCGACGTAATCGAACATTGTTAGACATGGTGCGATCAATGATGAGCCAGTCAGACCTACCGTTATCATTTTGGGGTTACGCTCTAGAAACAGCAGCTTTCACACTAAATAGGGTACCATCTAAGTCCGTGGAGAAGACACCATATGAGATATGGACTGGCAAGACTCCCAGTTTGTCTTTTCTGAAAATTTGGGGTTGTGAGGTATATGTCAAGCGACTTCAGTCGGACAAGCTTACACCAAAATCGGACAAGTGCATATTCGTGGGATATCCAAAGGAAACAATTGGATATTATTTTTACAACCGATCAGAGGGCAAAGTGTTTGTCGCTAGGAACGGTGTTTTCTTGGAGAAAGAGTTTCTCAAAAGAGAGAAAAGTAGACAGAAGGTGTATCTTGAAGAAATTCGAGATGAGCCTATGAGGCAAGACTTTACGAGTGATGCTAATGTAGCAGAACGAGTTGAGACACCTGTGGTAAGAGAAGAACCGCCACAACCACGAAGGTCGGAAAGGCCACGTTGCGCAACACAGAAAATGAATCTCCTAGTTACGGGAGAGCGCGACGTATTGTTGATGGACAACGATGAGCCTAGGACCTATGCGGAAGCTATGATGGACCCAGATTCCGAGAAATGGCAAAGTGCCATGAGATCCGAGATAGATTCCATGGGGCAAAATCAAGTTTGGAACTTAGTTGACCCGCCTGATGGTGTGAGACCCATCGAGTGCAAATGGATCTTTAAGAGAAAGAGAGATGTAGACGGAAATGTTAACGTCTACAAAGCACGACTTGTTGCAAAAGGTTTTCGACAAGTTCAAGGAGTTGACTACGATGAGACATTCTCTCCAGTAGCGATGCTTAAATCTATCCGGATCATTCTAGCAATAGCTGCGTATTTCGATTATGAGATATGGCAGATGGATGTCAAAACAGCTTTCCTCAATGGGAACCTAGAGGAGGATGTATACATGATACAACCCGAAGGTTTTGTCGATCCAACTAATGCTGGAAAAATATGCAAGCTTCAGAAATCAATCTATGGATTAAAGCAAGCATCTCGGAGTTGGAACCTTCGTTTTGATGAGGTAGTCAAAGGGTTTGACTTCCGGCAGAATGAAGAAGAGGCTTGTGTTTACAAAAAGGAAAGTGGGAGCTCTGTTGTATTTCTAATCTTGTATGTGGATGACATATTGTTGATTGGGAATGATATTCCTATGCTAGAATCCGTTAAGACTTCGCTGAAAAATAGTTTTTCTATGAAGGACTTAGGGGAAGCTGCATACATTCTGGGCATAAGGATCTATAGGGATAGATCAAGGAGGCTTATAGGATTAAGTCAAGATACTTATATTGACAAGGTGCTGAATCGGTTCAGCATGGAACAGTCCAAGAAAGGGTTCTTGCCTATGTCACATGGCATACACCTCAGCAAGACTCAGTGTCCTACGACGACTGATGAGCGGGAGCGCATGAGTAAGGTTCCTTATGCTTCAGCAATTGGATCCATCATGTACGCCATGATAAGTACTCGTCCAGATGTCTCATATGCTCTAAGTGTTACGAGCAGACACCAGACTAATCTAGGTGAAAGTCACTGGACAGCGGTGAAAAACATTCTTAAGTACTTTAGAAGGACTAAAGATGTGTTCCTAGTCTATGGAGGTGAGGAAGAGCTCATTGTAAAGGGTTACACTGATGCTAGTTTCCAAACTGATCCAGACGATTCAAAGTCGCAATCAGGATTTGTGTTCACAATAAACGGTGGTGCTGTAAGCTGGAAAAGTTCTAAGCAAGATACTGTGGCTGATTCTACAACGGAAGTAGAGTACATCGCAGCTTCGGAAGCGGCGAAGGAAGGTGTTTGGATGAGGAAGTTTCTCATTGAGCTTGGTGTGTTTCCCAATGCATCTAGCCCATTGGAACTCTACTGTGACAACAATGGGGCAATTGCACAGGCTAAGGAGCCGAGGAATCACCAGAAAAACAAACAAGTACTGCGGAAGTTTCACCTCATTCGAGAGTTCGTTAGACGTGGTGAGATAAAGATATGCAAAATACATACGGATTTGAATATTGCTGATCCTTTGACAAAGGCTCTTCCACGGCCTAAACATGAATCACACACGAGAGCTATGGGTATTAGATATCATTTAGATTAGCTCCAGTGTGAGTGGACAATGTTTTGTATCTATGACATATTGTTTATTTATTGAATATCCATGAAAGGCAACTTGTATATGATTAGCAATTATGTGAATTGTTTGTGAAACTCAATACTTGTATGGTTATTCAAAAGGATTGTCCCTAATTTGATTAGCACATGTATTAGTTGATGACTATGTTTCACAAGTCATGGACATGGAGATGTCAAACTAATAATGTGGGCACATGTATGACATGGGGCTGGACTGACCCAGTTTGAGACTTGTTTATCTCTTCTTCACAACACGTATGCTTTGTCCTTAGACCTGAGATTGTCGCATGTACTCAAGATGTGAATTGACCTACTTAGGGACTACCAAACGTTGCACCGTAACTGGGTAGTTATAAAGGTGGTTTTCGGGTTTGTCAGGAAGCATGCTGTGAGGCATGGTCAATCAAGATGGGATTTGCCCCTCTCTATACGAGAGAGATATCTCTGGGCCCCTCGAGTGATCGGATCAAGAAATGCATGGCCGTGCTAGGTTAAGTGTTAACCTCTTGAAGGATCCGACTCACAGATTCGAGAAAGGGAGGTCTTACTTAGAGTTAGACCAAATATCGTGAGGCAAAGGGAATAGCTTGTACGTGATGTTGTGGTGGTTCGTCTGATATGATCTTTACGTATTCATGAGAGTTGACACGTCTTGCTAGAGGCCGCTATCATCTATTGGAACGAGTAGGAGTACTCGAACCATGTCTATGTGTACGTGAACCCATAGGGTCACACACTTAAGAGGTTTGGAACACTGAAAACTTGCTTATGAGATTGTCTCTAGTGCAAGTGGGAGATTGTTGGGAATATGCCCAAGAGACAACTGGATTCGATCCACTAGTCTTAATGGGCCACAAATGTTGTGAAGCCCATTACCAGGAGAAGGGGTGCTTTATTTATTAGTCCCATATTGCTAATGGAACATGGTGTGGAGAATTTCATCCAAATAAATAGAGACCAAACCCCTCCTGAGAAAGACATGACTTCCAAGCAATAGTTGTTTTTCTCCCCATCGTGCTCGCGGACCTAGCAGTCCGGTGCGCGACGTTTCAATCCTCGTACGTGTGGATACCTCGGAGGTGCTGCGCTTGGAGCACAAGGACGAACCGCACGTGCATGACCAGACGGACGTAGGCAACTGCACTGCACTGCCACTTCGACGCGTTCGTCTACATCGAGACGGCTTCCGCTGCAACTGCGCGTCTAGTGGTAACAATCTGTGATCTATAACTGCTGCTGTTCCTACTTTGGGTGAACGAGTTTTTGTGTGAGCTAGCGTAGCATCCATCGTTACCCAACACTCAGAGCCTCGTTGGGCATCCCTGAACCTTTGGAGACTTGGAGTTCTTTTATGCATAGAGTGATGGGGGATGCACGGAAATATGGGTGTGCATATATCTATGGTAAACGAGCAGTATTGTTTGTGAATTTTTGTGATGTCATGTCTGTAGCCTAATGAATAAGTTCATAGTAGAATGTTTTTATGCTATAAATTCATCATTCATCAGTATATAATATCACATCCTCGTCTGCCGCCAGGCGCGTCAATCACCAGTAAAAAGAATATAGTCATCCACTCAAACGCAAAGCCTATAAGATGTGACATGCCCACTGCAAACTCGATCCGTTGCTGTCACACTGAAAATGACCTGAAAGTTACATTCAATCATCTATTCATCTTAAGGACCACATGATTTCTGCATGCCCAAATTGACTAAAGAAATGTAGTTGCCCCGCACAAACTCGAGAGGGTGTGTTATGATCGAATTGTTGCTGCCAAATTCTAAACAAATGAAATTCACTACTTGGCATCTGTAAAACAAAAATAAACTTGAACTATCCTTCAACAAACCTTCCAACACGACAATAAAACCAAGTAATCCATAATTTCCCTTAGTAAAAATGATGCTATTGTGATATATATAGATGCATAATTTATACACATGTTTTGTTCTTCACAAGAATATTACTATGGCCAATGGTAGCTGTGGTGTTTTCCTTAATTCTAATGGACACATTAGCATTATAGCGCACATGAGCGAGGTGAGTGATTATCATACCTTGTTGACAATGGGAGACGACTAAGAAAAGTCTGAGCGAGTGCATAGCTACTATACAATGCTAATTAAGAACAGATTCGTTTGTGTGGTAGAAGTGTACGCAAGTGAATCTGGATCCTTGGAAATGTTGTATTGAACCACTTGTTCACAAATGTTTACGTAACTATGTAGTTTTTATAGTTTGTTTCGCAGGGTAGATTTCTGGGACTACTAAATGATCTCAAATTTAAAAGTTTGTATTCATCTGAGGTCATATGCAAAAGTTATGATTTTTCCTTGGACTATTTTTAGGGGCGGGCTACAACATCACCCACCCCTAGAATCATTTTCAAGTGGGTCACTGTCGACGAATTATGTCGAGCACGTCTAACTGGGGATACCCCAGTGAGTAGTTTTGTGTGGGTCTCGCCGAGTTCTAGGAACGAATGTACACGAATAACACAATTTAGACAGGTTCGGGCCGTGAATAGCGTAATACCCTACGTCCTGTGTGCTTGAATGTATTGCACGTGTGGTTGTCTGATGTTTTGAGGGGGTCCCTGCCCCGCCTTATATAGTCCGGGGGCAGGGTTACAAGTCGGTTTGTACAATCCTAGTCGTATACAACATGGATAACTACAACAGAATACTTTGGGGAGTTTCCTATTAGTACACGACTAGTTATTCCAATCTACTATGCTGTCTTGCACCATAGCCGACTGGTTTGGAGTAGTCGGATCAGACTCTCTCTGCCGAGTAGTTTAATCCTCTGGATAAGTGGCCCTAGGGATCCTGGTCCCACAAGCCCCCGAGCATCTTGCGTCTTTGCTTCAAGTCTTGAATAATTGGAGCTAAGCTCAAGACGCTCAAGTTTCTCTTGACGAGTAGTTCCATTGGAGTGCATCTTTTGATGCACCCAATGGGTGTAGCCCCCGAGTCTCCGAGTACTCGTGAAGTAGTCGGAGGTTCAAAAGCAACTTTCTGTCTTCATCTTGAGTAGTTCAATGGCGTGCACCTAGTAGGTGCACCCATTGGGTGTAGCCCCCAAGCTTCGAGTAGTTTGCCTGAAGAAACCAGTCGAAGGTCCTCGAGTAGTTGTTCCATAAATGTCGGAAAATCAAATCCCAGAATATCCGGTAACAACCCCCGAGCTTTAAAGCAAAATATCTTTTTGAGTTAAAGGTCAGAGTAAATCTTTCTTAATCCGTTGTAATTTTGAATGTCCGAAATTCTCGCCGCCATCTGTTAAGGAAAGTTATCCCGAAAAATAGGCAGGAATGTAGAATGCCATGCGCCGCCGCACTGTTTGTACAGTAACCCTAACGAAGGGTTATATAGTTATGGCCAATAGACTTGAATCACTCACCGAGCTTTTTCATCACCGCCACCCTCAGAGCGCACTGCAACCTTGAATCCCTTGTCAGCTAAAAACTCGCAGTCCCCAACCCTGAAATTTGATTGAGGTAGCCCCCGAGCTTCGGAGCCAGTGAATGCGAGAGAAGTCCAAGGTCATACTCCGCTCCAACATGTCTGGATCGAAGAGAAGTGCTGTGGCGAAGAAGGATGGGAAGAAGAAAGCCCTCATCACGGATTCATCAGCAAAGCCTGCGTTTGCAGATCCACCAGCGCCAGCTGCCGCTTGGAAGAAATGCACGGCAAACACTGACGACTTTACTGAGCTGGTTGAGCAAGGTTTGCTTTTGGATTCCGTTTCTCTTGAATGGAAGTCATCCTAGAAACAACCATTTCCCACTGAAAATAACCAGGAAATTCCCTTGTTCATTTCTTTCTGTGAACGAGGAGTAGGATTGCCTATTTCTTCTTTTTTTAAAGAATTCCTTGCTTTCTATAGCCTGCAACTGCATCATCTCAACCCTAACGGGGTGCTCAACATCTCTGTCTTTGTCCACGCGCGTGAAGCGTTTTTGGGTATCAAACCCAGTCTTGCTCTGTTTCGTACCTTGTACCACATCAAACCACAACCGAACAATATGCGAACAGAAGTAGTTGGTGGTGTGGGGATTCAATTTCGCTAGAACATGAAGGCCAAGTGGTTTGAGATGCCCATCATGGATTCATGTGGTGATTGGAAGCATAAATGGTTTACCATCGGTAAGATTATCCAAATATCTTGTTTATTCGAATATCTAGACCCTTGTTGATTATATCATGCTGACCACATTTGTGTGTATTGGAAAACAGCAGGAAACCACTCGTTGAGCTGTCCGCCAAAAGATGGGTGGTTTCCCTGAGACCAGTCGAACTGGAACTCGCGCCCAACCGCTGAAGAAGCCAAGGATGTACCCGCCTTGTTGAAGCGAGTACAAGAGTTGAAGGAACAAGGATTTACCGGAGTGGGGATCGCGTTTAACTTCATGAAGCGGAGGATCCAACCACTCCAGGAGCGTCATCACCTGGGCTTTGAGTATGAAGGCGACACGGATCAGACCCGCACTGCGCCTGAAGCTATTTCGGATGAAGCGATGTTGAATCGGCTGAGCCAAATGTTTACTGATGTAAACAACAAGCCAGTCATTGTTAATGAATTGTCCAAGGATAACCCTCCAGCAGAAGTAAGTACTCCCACCTTTGAATATGTTGATAATTAGGGTCATATAGTGATATGAATTGTCTTTTTGTGAATAGGCAACAGCTGAGGAGCCCAAGGAACTCTTTACCCAGGGTGAATGGGAAGAGCTAGCCCAGAGTTCCTCAGGGAAAATGATTACTGACAAAGACCAAGAGGCCGCTGATGAAGAGGAAATCGTCGAGGACTCTAAAATCGGTGCACCGCCTCAAGTGCTTACCGCAAGTAAGTGTCTTGATCACTCACAAGTTGTTGAATTGAATTTTGGAAATCATCAATAATGCTTTAATGTATGTAGCAGCGCCAGATGTACCAGCTGCAGCAAGGAGGAAGAGATCTAGTAGAAGCCAATCCAAGGGGGATGACACTGTGCCGAGTGAAGATCCGGCCAAGCGCATCAAACTATCTCACAGGATCACAGCAGTACAAGGTTCATCCTCCTCTAGTGCTTTGGTAAGCACAACATCTGGGAGTACAACAAGCTCGAAGCGGAACAAGCCCGTCTTCAAACTGCAATTTCAGCCGCTGAAGGCTCCAGAACCACCCAAAGAGTAAATGAAACTTCTCAATATGATGTTGATATTCTTGAAAATCTTGATTCTGATGTAAAGCTTGCTATTTGATAGGGTACCAGAACAGGCCGTGGAAAAAGTAGTGCTACGAATTGAAGGCGGGCATCAAGCTGACAAGGTTGAAGAGTCTGTTGCGCATCAAATTGTACAAGCTGAAATGCCAAAACAAGGTGATGCAGCTGAAGCATCAAAGGAAGTTGTAGTCCTGGAGCAACAGATTACTCCTGATGTAGTTATTAAAGATACTGAAGGTCATGCAGTTGAGAACCCGCTGGGAACTGCTGAAGAAGTTGTCCCTGCAACTCAAGGTCTACCATGGAGTCCACTACCAGAGGAAACAACTCATGATATTGCCTCAACCAGTAATCAGGTACTTGCTATTGTATACGCTTAAATGTCTTGTTTTGCATGACACAAGAGTGGTTAACTTGTTGATTCCTGTAGGCCGAAGGCCAGCATGGAGTAGAACAACCCGAAGATATTGGTCGAGTGGTAGCAACAGCCAATATTGTGGAAAACCTTGAGAATGTAAGTCACTCTATCTGTTCGGTAGATTTATGTGATCCTTGCAAACCACTAACAATTCCTCATTACTGTAGATTGAAATAAGAGAGTCTACCAGCACTGATGAAGCTGAAGAACTACGCAAGCATCTGCATCTTGCTCTGGTGAGTCTTGTACTCATTGGTCGATGTGTATACTGTAGTATTCTGTTATACCTATTGAAATGATCATGTAGATGCTTGTTGATGTGGTGGAGAAGCCTGGTGACTCCAAGTTATCAGATCGTATCCGTGAGTTGGAAAAGGACTTCGTAGAGGCCCATGAACAACTCGAGCAAGTGCAGCAACAACATAAGGAAGAAATCCAAGCACTGGAGAGGCGAAAAAACAGCCTTGAAGATGTAAAAAATCGCTTGGAGATCCGCGTGACCACTTTGGTCAAGGAGAACGCTGGTAAGTTACTCAAAAACTTGATCATTAAACTCATTAGTTTAGATAAATAATATGCTTAACAATGTATACTGTAGAATTGAAGAAAAAGATTAATGAAGAGAAAGGTAAAACCACTAGTTGGTATAACCTGACCCAGCGCCAGGCTGAGGAAATCAAGAAGCTCGAGGCGTCGATCGAGAAGAAGGACGCTGAGTTCGCCAAGGAGCACCGAATCCGCACCGACATGGAGAAGGAAATTGCGGGATCATTGAAGACGGCTCAGCTTAAACAAGAAGAAGTCAACAACCTGTTGGCTGAGAAGAAAGAGATTGAAGAAGCCGTGGAGCCAATCATGGAATTGCTGATCCCTGAAGGTGCGGAGTCGGGTAACCCTTCCCTTGTCGAGCGTCTTCGCCAAGTGCCAGAGTTGGTGGGGGAATTTTGCAAAGCCACTCTAAAGGACTGTACCAACAGGATTCTGGCACTCTTCAAGGCTCACAACCCAACTACCAAGCTTGATGTGAAATATATGCCAGTTGGGTTGACAGATGAGCAGTATGAAGCATTGGTGGCGGAGACAGAGCCTCTAGCTGAAGATGTAGTTAATTCGCTGCAGTAGACAGTCAGTGCAAGCAAGTTTTGTAATAAATAACAATACTTTGGCTTATGATATTTGTGTGAGAAGAATTTGTGAAGCTTTTGTGCCATATATTTGTGTGAAACAAAAGTACTGATTTGAATGAAAAAGTAGTCGCCTGATAAATGTCGACTTGTGTGCTAATTTAAACTAGCTCGTGATCATTAAATGAACCTGATGGTTTTGATGAGGTCATGCAAAAGTACATAATGTGGCTAGACCCAAGGTAAAAAACCTGTAAAAGCAGATGCTTGTATGAAAAGATCATTGCTTACACAGATATAATGAATGGTTGCTGATGCAGAGCCGTAATGCTACAAAAAGTAGTATGTACTTATAATTTGCATGAATATATAGATGCATTGTGTAAAATGTGAATCAGTTGATTTCCTGTTAGGCGCAATGCTGAAATCGGATGCAGTTGGCACGAGACTCAGAGCCAGATTTCAGTAATAAACAAAAGACTGTAGAACTATCAGCGACTACCATATATAGGCAGGTGTAGTTTAACCAGGACTTCTGAGGCTTGGTGCCGCTTTTGTGATAAAAGCAGTCGTGACGTCTTTTGAGTCGTTGTTAACACTACTATCCCTGATACTTGAATCAAAAAGTACATGGTATGGTTATGCGCAAGTGAAAGTATAGCTTTATTGATATCTCTAGAATCAAAAAAGTACATGGTATGGTTCTGGAATCCACTGATATGGATAGAACTTTCGTAGATGCTCAATGTTCCAGACATTTGGCAAATCTTCGCCTTCTTGAGTTTGTAGGCGATATGTTCCAGCCCCAATGACTTGTTTGACGAGGAATGGACCTTCCCAATGAGACATGAGCTTATGCAAGCCATCTGTCTTCTGTATTTGCCGTAAGACCAAGTCTCCTATGACAAAGGAACGAGGCTGGACAGAGCGTTGATGATAACGCCGTAAGCCCTCGAGATGACGGGTGTTCTGAATGAGAGCCGCTACTCGAGCTTCTTCAATGCCGTCAACATCTTGAAAACGTTCCTGTTGAGCGACTTGTTCATCATAATTTTCCAGTCGTGGAGCATTCCAAAGAAGATCAGCAGGTAAGACTGCTTCGGATCCATAGACTAAGAAATAAGGACTTTGCCCTGTCGCACGACTTGGCTGCGTGCGGAGCCCCCAGAGTACTGCTGGTAATTCTTGAGCCCATTTGCCACCATATTTTTTGAGTGGTTCGTAAAGTCTAGGCTTCAAACCCTGCAGTAGCAAGCCATTGGCCTTCTCGACTTGTCCGTTGGCCTTTGGATGAGCAACTGAAGCGTAATGTGTCTCGATCGAGTAATTTTCACAATAATCTTGAAATGCTTCACTTGTAAAGACAGAGCCTAAGTCTGTAATGATCTCGTGAGGTATACCAAATCGATGGATGATCCCGTCGAAGAATTTGATTAGATTGTCAGCTTTTGGATTGACTAAGGTTTGCGCTTCAATCCACTTGGTGAATTTATCGATGGCAACAATGAGCCACTCGAAATCACCAGGGGCTTTAGCTAGAGGACCCACCAAGTCTAGGCCCCAACAAGCGAAAGGCCAAGACAATGGAATCATGCGAAGTTCATGTGCTGGGACATGGGCTTGACGAGCGAAGAACTGACAGCCCTGGCATCTCTTGACGATATCTTCAGCATCTCTCTTCACCGTTGGCTAGAAAAACCCAGCTCTGTAGGCTTTCCCGACTAGTGTGCGCGAGGCAGCATGGTTGCCGCAAGTGCCACTATGAATTTCTGCAAGCAGAGCTCTACCTTGATCACCTGGGATACACTTCATCAGCACGTTAACGGATGCGCCACGTCGATAGAGTGTGTTGTTGACTACAACATAATTGGCGGCCCTGCGTCTGATGCGGACTTGTTCGCTCTCGAGTTTTGGCAGTTTGTGATCTCACAAGTACTCGATGAATGGAATCATCCAGTCAGTATCGATGATCATGACCTGGAGGTCAGGCCTTGGTGGTTCTAAAACAGAATCTGCTTGGACTGGTTCC
This sequence comes from Echinochloa phyllopogon, assembly GCA_033239725.1. Lineage (NCBI taxonomy): Eukaryota > Viridiplantae > Streptophyta > Magnoliopsida > Poales > Poaceae > Echinochloa > Echinochloa phyllopogon. The sequence continues at coordinate 29,810,143 of BTCW01000008.1, read as the reverse complement.
TTGATAGATGGATGATGTAACTCGTGAACAAAAATCTCTGCTGGAACATCTGATCTTTGCGATCCCATCTTGGACAAGGCGTCAGCAGCAACGTTGTAATCACGGACGACATGATGAAATTCTAGTCCAAGGAAGTGACGTTCAAGTTTACGGACCTCCTTGACATATGCATCCATTGTTTACTTCGTGGCGTCCCAATCCTTGTTGACTTGATTGATAGCTACTACGGAATCTCCATACACACAAAGGCGCTTGATACCAAATGATGAGGCTAGGTGAAGACCGTGTAACATGGCCTTATACTCAGCTTCATTGTTGGTGACTGGAAAAAGGATTTGTAGAACATACTTGAGTTGTTCACCTTTGGGGGAAATTAAAAGAACTCCTGCGCCGCCTCCTTCCAGTTTCAATGACCCATCAAAGTACATAACCCAATACTCAGGGCGAGTAGTTGTTCTGGAGTACTGGGTTTCCAACCACTCGACCGTGAAATCAGCCAAGGCTTGAGACTTGATGGCCTTTTGTGATGTGAAAGTGAGGTCATATGCCGCTATTTCTGCCTTCCACTTGCTAATTCGCCCAGTTGCATCGGGATTGTGAAAAATCTCGCCCAAAGGAAATTTAGTCACAACAGTAATAGGAAAAGCTTGAAAATAATGCCTTAACTTTCTGGAGGTGATGAAAATTGCGTAGAGCAGCTTCTGGACTTGAGGATAGCGGATCTTGCATTCCTAAAGTACTTCGCTAATGTAATAAACCGGCCTCTGTACTGGTAAGACATGGCCTTCTTCCTTTCGTTCGACCACAATGACTGTGCTGACTACATGTGTAGTAGCCGCAATATATAAGAATAAGTGATCATTTTTGAGAGGAGCGACAAGTACCGGGGGAGTAGTCAAGTATGTCTTGAGTTGCTCAAAGGCTTGATTTGCTTCGTCAGTCCAGGTAAACGTGTCTTGTTTCTTGAGTAGCTTGAAGAAAGGGAGATCCTTCTCCCCGAGCCTTGAAATAAATCTATTAAGCGCTGCAATGCACCCGGTAAGCTTCTGAACTTCCTTGATGCTTGAAGGAGCTTCCATGTTGAGGATGGTTTTGATCTTGGAAGGATTTGCTTCGATGCCTCGGTGGCTTACAATAAGTCCGAGTAGTTTGCCAGCGGGAACACCAAAAACGCATTTAGTTGGATTGAGCTTCCATTGATACATCCTGAGGTTGTCGAATGTCTCCTGCAGATCGGTAATGAAATTCTCTGGTTCTCGTGTCTTGATCACTACGTCATCAACATATGCCTCTACATTCTTGCCAATCTGGGAGGAGAGGCAGTTCTGTATGGCTCGTTGGTACGTGGCTCCGGCATTCTTCAACCCAAAGGACATGGTGGTGTAGCAAAAAGCGCCAAAGGGGGTGATGAAAGAAGTCTTGATTTGATCATCTTCGTTCAGTGCTATCTGGTGATAGCCTGAATAACAGTCGAGGAAACAGAGTAGCGCGCATCTAGCTGTAGAGTCCACGACTTGATAAATGCGTGGTAAACCCATGGGATCTGGAGGACAATGCTTGTTGAGGTCCGTGTGTCAACACACATGCGTCACTCATTGTTGTTCTTTTTCCTGACAGGACTGGGTTGGCCAACCACTCTGGATGAAAGACTTCTTTGATGAAGCCAGCCGCGAGTAGTTTAGCTATCTCAGCCTTGATTGCGTTGCGTCGTTCTTGATCGAAGCGTCGTAATCGCTGCCTCTTGGGCTTTGCGTCTTTCTGAACGTTAAGGTTGTGCTCGGCAAGCTCCCTAGGAACACCAGGCATATCAGATGGTTTCCATGCAAATATATCTTTATTAGCACGAAGGAACTTGACGAGCGCGTCTTCCTATTTACAATCTAAACTTGCCCCTATGAGGGCAGTTTTGGACGAGTCGCCCGTCTCAAGGTCTACAGTCTTGAGCTGTACTTCTTCAGAGGGCTTGAAACTCGTATTCGCAGGTTTCTTGGTGGGAACATCTGATTCTTACTCCGCTGATTTCTTGGACAGGGCGAGTACGTCCATCATCTGAGTTGGGACTTGTGCAACAGCAGCGAACTCTACTGCCTCTACATCGCAGTCGTGGGAGATCTTGAGGTCTCCTTTGAGGGAAAGGACTCCGTTGGGAGCTGGCATCTTGAGGATGAGGTAGACATAATGTGGTATTGCCATAAACTTTGCGAGGGCTGGTCGCCCGAGAATCGCGTGGTATGAAGTCTCGAAGTCTGCCACCTCAAACTTGATGTACTCGGTCCTGAAGTTGGCTGCAGTGCCGAAGGTGACTGGTAACGTAACTTGTCCTAAGGGAATTGCAGCTTTGCCTGGGACAATGCCGTAGAACGGAGATTCCATGGGCTTCAGGTACTTGGTGATGTCAAGCCCCATCTTTGTAAATGTTTTGGCAAAGATGATGTTGAGCCCGCTGCCTCCGTCGATGAGTACTTTGGTCGATCTGGCTTGTGCCACGACTGGGTTCAGTACTAGGGGGTATTTGCCTGGATTGGCAAAATTGGTCCACTGGTCGGCCCTGGAGAAAGTAATGGGAACCTCAGACCACTTGAGGTATGTGGGAGTAGCTGGTTCTATTGCCATGATCTCACGGAGAGACAGCTTCTTGGCGCGCTTTGACTGAGTAAGGCTTTCTCCGCTGAACAATACTGCAACGACGTTGTCTACTTGAGGGAAGCCATTGTCTTGGTCATCATTGTCACCATCTTTCTTCTTGTTCGTTGGATTCTTTTTCTCAGGCAACTCCCGCTTGTTGAACTCTTTCTTGATGTGGATGCATTGAGCCATCGTGTGTTTGCCGTGCGGATGATATGGGCAAGGGATATTCATGACTTTATCCAGGTCAGGGGCTCTTTACCGTGTTGTCTGGCTTGCGCTTGTTGCGGTTGAAATCACGCCTGTTGTTGTTGTTACGGCGCTCGGGACTACTCTTGTCTTGGTTGTTGCCACCATTGGAGTTGTTGTCCTTGCGCTTGCCGAATCGCTCACGTTCTCGATCGTCTTGATCTGCCCAATCTGCAGCCATGCTCCTGAGTTCCGCAATGGTTTCTGGGCGTCGTCTTCCAAACTCGCGATGCAATTCACGTGCCCATAGACCGTCGTGAAAACAGTCGATGATCTCTTTGTCTGACACGTCTACGATCGTGGCTCTTTTCTCGAAGAATCTCTTGATGTATTTGCGCAGGGTTTCGCCTTTCTCCTGCTTGCAAGATGCTAATTCAAATCGGGTTCCGGGCCGTGCCCAGGTTCCCTGAAAGTTAGCAGTGAACTTGCGCGTGAGTTGTTCCCAGGTGTCGATGGATCCAGGGCGGAGGCCTTCGAGCCATGTCAGTGGAGCGGTATCCATCATGATTGGGAAGTATCTGACTTTGATGTCGTTGCTGCCGCCCGCCATGGTGATTGCCGTCGAGTAGACTCTCAACCATTGTTCTGGGTCTTGTTTGCCTGTGAACTTCTCTATTCCAGTCGTCTTGAACTTCTGGGGCAACATGATTTTCTTGATGAGGCTGGAGAAAGCTGGAAATCCATTATATTTGTCGGATGGGGAATGTTGTCTCCTTCCGCGGCGACCGTCATCCTCGTTATCGTTGCGGCGGTTCGAGTAGTGGCTTGGAGAACCACTCGGTTCGGGGTCTTGGCGACCTCGGTCATTGCGGTAGTTGCGGTCACGACCACGCGCGGGACGATCGCCATTGCCGTCGTCACCTGGGGGATCACGTCCATGATTGGTGTCGCGTGGCGGGTCTTGTTCCCGGCCATGCGAAGGCTGCTCTTGATCAGCTGGGATTGGGCCATAGAGCTGTTCGAATTCAGCTCGTCGACGAATCTCAGAGGCCATGCGATTGGCTCTACTGGCATCGATTTGGGAGCGGGCATCCCGGTTGGCGTTGATCGTGTTGCGGAGATCGCCAGCTGGAGGATTGGCTCTGTTTCCCGCTTGCGGCACTGCCGCTGCTTCACGGATCGCGGGTTGCCCTGTGTTTCCCTGTTGGGCCCGGCTTGGGTGAGGGGACGATACGGAATGACTGCCATGAGTTCTTTGGCCTGGAGTCCGCTGGGTTGTCCCTGGTCCGCCATCGAGGTGAGGCTGGATTGCTGCAAGTAAGCTGAGTACTTGTTGCACCTGTGGTGAGTCGGGCATAGCTCTGATCATCTCAGCGGCGACGGTCAGATTGGTCGGGGCGTTAGGTAGAACGGGTTGATCCCCAACCATCTGGAAGTCTTGATCGAGGTTCCGCGTAGCAGCGGCACGCCTAGCTGCATTGACGCGCCTTTGCCTGCGCTTGATGTTCCTCGTTCGCCTTGCCGTCTTCTGTTGATCAGTCTCGTTGGGTACAGTCGGTTCTTCATCAGAGATGTCACCCATGAGCTCTTGATCGTACTGGCCACCTTGTCCTGGTGCGCCTGCCATGTAGACTTGCCTGCTTGGATCGCGCAGTTGTAGGCTAAGAGCGCCAGAGAAGTTATCCCCCGTTGAGTCGGAAGAAGAAGTGATCGAGGCGGTCCTGCCGTCTTGGTAGGGCAGTTACTCCTGTATCGCGGCGCTTAGCCTAGACTCGTTGCCCCAAGAAGAGTCAACGGGGATCACACCAGGCCAGTGAACAAGGAGTCCTCCTGGTGAATTGGTCACGATAAGTCCTGAAGGGAGTCGAACGAGTGGTTGTTCGAGGGTGACGTCAGACTTGTAGTAAGTGCTGCAGTTGAATCGTGCAACGTTGTCTGGCGAGTCGCTTAGTAAGAGCGTGAAATCATCTTCGTCTTTGTCCTCTGATGGTCCAGAGACCAGCTCAGAGTCCTTATAGCGATTCACGACCTGGCTAGGCGATAAGCTTGTCTTGTCGCCCCGCTTCGCGATGCACATCTGTTGATATACAGCCGCGGAGTTGGAGAGGCCGAACGGGAATCGATCCGGGTGGTTATCTGATGGCGTGGTCGGCTCGGAGTCCCCAGCTCTTTCCATGTTTGGAAAAGAGTTGTACCCAGATTCGACTTGGAGAGTCCCGATCGGAGTCCGAGTCGTTGTCGAAGTCGAACTTGATGTTGAAGTCGGGGTTGATGGACTCGTCGAGATCTGATTCTCGACGAGGTCTTGGAGCGGCTCCAGTGGAGACGCCGGCATCGAGTAGGTCCCCGGTCGATCTGCTAGGAACGACTCGAAACCGAGCTTGCCATCGGAGACGAAAGTCCATGAGCCGATGACGAATGTCGCGCCTTCCTCAATGCCGCTTGCTCTGAAAGTTGATCCCATCGCGCCTAATGTCGAGCTTCGGCGAGAGAGCCCCACGGTGGGCGCCAAGTGTCGACGAATTATGTCGAGCACGTCTAACTGGGGATACCCCAGGGAGTAGTTTTGTGTGGGTCTCGCCGAGTTCTAGGAATGAAAGTACACGAACAACACAATTTAGACAGGTTCAGGCCGCGAATAGCGTAATACCCTACGTCTTGTGTGCTTGAAAGTATTGCACGTGTGGTTGTCTGATGTTTTGAGGGGGTCCCTGCCCCGCCTTATATAGTCCGGGGGGCAGGGTTACAAGTCGGTTTGTACAATCCTAGTCGTATACAACATGGATAACTACAACAGAATACTTTGGGGAGTTTCCTATTAGTACACGACTAGTTATTCCAATCTACTACGCCGTCTTGCACCATAGCCGACTGGTTTCGAGTAGTCGGATCAGACTCTCTCTGCCGAGTAGTTTAATCCTCTGGATAAGTGGCCCTAGGGATCCTGGTCCCACAGTCACATCATCACCCGATCGAAGAAATAGGTCACCTTTTCTGGAGCGGTGATGCCATGACCCGCCCTTCAAAATCACATTTGTAGGAGCCGATGCTAGCATTAACCACACCTGAAAATTGAGACCATTTTTAGGGACGAGATGAATTGCTACAATGCATATGGAGATTTTTATAAATGGGTCATACTTTGACCTTCTAGAAAAAAGGCGATCGATGCTCTTAAAACTTTTATGTAGTTGTGGTGGTATGTACTTAATGCTGCAACTATGAAAATATTGTAACGTTCCACTGATAATAATTATTTTTTTGGCCCTGCTTCTAAGAAATTGTTTTTGTAGTAGTGGTAGTATGTTGTTAGCCCTGCTTCAGTCTAAGGCAGGTCATTGTACGCTTGTTATTGACCCTAGCTAGTTATATTTTTTCCATTCCCTGCTTCTATACATTACTACAGTTCCAACCTCATAGCCACAGTACAATGGGAGACTAAGAAAAGTTCAAACGAGTGCAGAGCCACAGAACAATGCTAAGAACATATTTGTTTGGGGTGGTTGAAGCCTATGGAAGTGAATAGAGATTCATGGAAATGCCATTTTTAACCACGTTCACAATTGCTTATATATAGTTGGGTAATTTTTTATGGTTTGTTTCCTAGGATAGATATACAAATTATTTTGTTTGGTTTTGTATATTAAATTAGCATATAGTTAGAACTTGCATCCCACTTAATTTTGGTTCGATATGACCTTGAAATAGTTTGTGTGCTTGCGGTAATTCTGTTTATAATCTGAATGCATGAGTGGAATTGACACAAACATTGGCCTCTTGAAGCATCATATTCTACTATATTTGGTACAAAATATGCCAAAAAAATATTTGTCCAGATTGAGTGTTCTATATTGTTGGATTAATTGGGCCATTGGCCTATTTTAGTCTCAATTAATCAAAAGAAATTAAAGGTCCACTAATAAATGCTAGGGGCCTAAATCCCAGATTGAGAGTCAACGGGAATCCTAACTAACTTAAATGGTGGACCAAATGTGGACCGCTTGTAAAGTTGGTAAAAGGAGAAGGGCGTGCCACACGCGCGCGCGCGTGCTCGCTCGCCGAGCCGTGGCCGTGGCCATGCCGAGCCGCTCTGCGTGTGATGAACGTTTTGCCACTGATGACCGTCATTAAGTCATAGCCGTTACTGTGTAACCGTTGGGCTGACTAGTAACTGACGGCATAATGGTCATTGCTGCCCTGCTGAACGCATCTAGGTTCATCCTCTCCTTCTCCCTGAGCGCCTATAAGAGGAGGCCTTTCCCCCTAGGCGATACACACCCGAAAGCTCTCTTTCTTCTCTAGTACTCCTTTCAGGAGACCACTCTCTTCTCCCTGTTGTTTGCTGCTGCTTTCTCGCATTGCATTCTCAACGCAAGCTTTGCGCGCACTCCGCTTGCGTGAGCAGTTGCCTCCGAACCCCGTCTGCCTTGAGATCCTGCTCGGGATAGGCAGGCGATAAGGTTTTTGGGGAGCGTACTCGTACGCGCCTGCTCGCTGCTGTGAACGACTACTTCGTCTACTTCCCGGCGGCCATCACCTGCAACCCGGCGACCCCAAGCTGTACGACTACGTCCTCCCCATCACGCGAACGCCTACATCCCGAAGGCCGTTCGAGGGACTTCACTGCATCGCCTCGCCACTGCCTCAAATTGGATCGACTACTTCAAGTAGGCTATTCACAATGACTAGTAACGGCGATACCGGTGCCTCCGGTTCCGGTTCCGTCCCTGGGTACAAACTAAACCTTCTCTGGTTATGCTTGCTGTTCATGTTTTATTTGAGATTTAACCTGAACACTAGCACATGCTTTGTATGCACTGGATCACTCACAATAGTCATGAATTTGTTGATAATTTCTGGAATTAAAATGTACCGAAAAATGCCTAGATTTCTAACAATCCAAAAACCTCATGTTATTAATAGGCTTTCGATAACTGGTTTTGCTGCATCAATCAAACCAAATGTATTTGATGGCTCGAATTACAAACGCTGGCGGCAGAGAGTTACGCTGTGGTTGATAGCGATGAACATCATGCATGTCGCACAGGGGAAGCCTGAAAAGCTCACTCCAGAGGAGGAGAGGGCTTTCGAGGCGTCCGATAACCTGTTTCGTGGCGCCATCTTGAGTGTTCTCGCTCAAAGCCTTGTGGACACGTACCTCTTGCTGCCAAGTGGCAAAGAAGTTTGGGATGCGCTTGAGGCTAAGTTTGGGGTCTCTGATGCTGGTGGTGAGCTGTATGTCATGGAACAGCTCTATGACTACAAGATGGTTGAAGACCGTCCTGTGGTAGAGCAGGCCCATGAGATTCAGGCACTGGTTAGAGATCTTGAGAACTATAGCGAGGATGCACCATGTAAGTTGCCTGACATGTTTGTGGCTGGAGGTATTATCTCCAAGTTACCACCTTCTTGGAAGGACTTTGCAACCTCTCTGAGACACAAGAGACAGTAGTTTACTGTTGTCGATCTTATCGACACTCTTGATGTTGAAGAGAAGGCGAGGGCAAAGGACTAACGTGGTAAAGGGATTGTTGGATCTTCTAGTGCCAATATGGTGCAGAAGAAGAACCACAATGCGTCCAACAAAAGGAAGAACAAGCCGCATCAGAACCAAACAAAGGCTAAACAGACGACTCAGTTCAAGCCGAGGAAGCCGCCAAATGGGAAGTGCTACTGCTGTGGTAGCACCGAACACTTTGCTGCAAAGTGTCCGGATCGCAAGGATAAGAAAGATGGCAACAGTGCCAACATGGTTGTTAGTGAGACTGGTGGAACGTCGGGGTACGGTAATCTTTTACCTACAGTTCTTTCAGTATGTCATTCACCTGATTGGTGGATTGACACTGGTGCTAATATTCATGTTTGTGCTGATATTTCCTTGTTTTCTTCTTACCAGGAAGGCGGGACTTCCTCCTTGTTGATGGGGAATGGATCGCATGCGCGTGTTCTTGGTGCTGGTTCGGTCGATCTGAAGCTTACTTCGGGAAAGACCGTTCGACTGAAGAACGTGCAGCATGTCCCCACCATCAAGAAGAACTTAGTCAGCGGGTCTCTTCTGTGTAGAGACAGTTTTAACTTAGTCTTTGAATCTAATAAATGTGTAATTTCTAAGTTTGGAAGTTTTATTGGAAAGGGCTATGATAGCGGAGGCTTCTTCCGCTTTTTTTTGTCAGATGATTGTAATAAAGTTGTGAACCATGTTTCAAATGTTAATGATGAGTCTAATGTTTGGCATTCGCGACTTTGTCATGTTAATTTTGGTTGTATGATGCGTCTTGCAAACTTGAGTTTAATTCTGAAATTTACCTTAGTCAAAAATTCCAAGTGCCATGTGTGTGTTGAATCAAAACAACCTCGCAAGCCTCATTTTGCGGCCGAGGCGAGAGACTTGGCACCTCTAAAATTAATTCATTCCGATCTGTGCGAAATGAATGACGTGTTGACAAAAGGTGGTAAAAAGTATTTCATGACTCTAATAGATGATTGCACTAGATTTTGCTATATTTATTTGTTAAAGTCTAAAGATGAAGCGTTGCAATATTTTAAAGTCTATAAAGCTGAGGTAGAAAACCAACTCGAGAGAAAGATCAAAAGAGTTAGGTCTGATCGTGGTGGAGAGTACTTTTCTAATGTTTTCACCACGTTCTGTGAGGAACATGGAATAATTCATGAGAGGACGCCTCCCTATTCACCTCAGTCAAACGGGGTAGCCGAAAGAAAGAACCGCACTCTAACTGATTTGGTTAATGCCATGTTAGACACAGCGAGACTTTCTAAGGAATGGTGGGGTGAGGCTATATTGACTGCATGTCATGTCCTAAATCGTGTTCCCATGAAGAACAAAGAGATAACACCATTCGAGGAGTGGGAAAAGAAAAGGCTAACCCTTTCATATTTACGGACTTGGGGATGTTTGGCCAAAGTGAATGTGCCTATAACCAAGAAACGTAAATTAGGACCTAAAACAGTAGATTGTGTCTTTCTTGGTTATGCTTTCCACAGTGTGGGTTATAGATTTTTAATAGTGAAGTTTGGAGTACCTGACATGCATGTTGGCACTATCATGGAGTCCAGAGACGCTACATTTTTTGAGGACATTTTTCCTATGAAAGAGGTAGTTAGCACATCTAGTCATGAATTATCTGTTAATAATGAACCTAAAGAACCTACTACTGTGATAGAACACAATGAACAACCACATGTGGAGAATCCTGAGGAGGATGATAATGAAGCAGCTCTCAGAAAGAGCAAGAGACAGAGGATTGCAAAGTCCTTTGTTGATGACTTCATTGTGTACCTTGTGGATGACACTCCTAGAACCATTGAAGAGGCATATTCCTCTCCAGATGCTGACTATTGGAAGGAAGCAGTTCGGAGTGAGATGGATTCCATTATGTCTAATGGTACTTGGGAGGTTGTGGAGCGTCCTTATGGGTGCAAACCTGTAGGATGCAAGTGGGTGTTCAAGAAAAAGCTTAGGCCTGATGGTACGATTGAAAAGTACAAGGCAAGGCTAGTGGCTAAAGGTTATACTCAGAAAGAAGGAGAAGACTTCTTTGACACCTACTCACTGGTTGCCCGATTGACCACTATTCGAGTACTACTTTCCTTGGCAGCTTCTCATGGTCTTATCGTTCACCAAATGGACGTTAAGACAACTTTCCTAAATGGAGAGTTGGAGGAGGAGATCTATATGGATCAGCCAGACGGATTTGTAGTACAAGGTCAAGAAGGAATGGTGTGTAGGTTAGTCAAGTCTTTGTATGGCCTTAATCAAGCTCCTAAGCAATGGCATGAAAAGTTCGATAGAACTTTCACATCAGTTGGTTTTGTTGTGAATGAAGCTGACAAATGTGTGTACTATCGCTATGGTGGGGGCGAAGGAGTGATCCTCTGCCTGTATGTGGATGACATACTGATATTTGGGACAAGCCTTAATGCGATTAAGGAAGTCAAAGAATTCTTGTCCCAAAGCTTTGAGATGAAGGATTTGGGAGGGGCTGATGTGATTCTAAACATTAAACTAGTGAGAGAAGGTGATGGCGGGATTGTTCTTACACAATCCCACTATGTGGAGAAGATCTTGAGTCGTTTCGGTTATAATGACTGCAATCCAGCTCCAACACCTTATGATGCTAGTAAAGTGTTGCGAAAAAACAAGAGAATAATGAGAGATCAGCTGAGATACTCCCAGATCATTGGTTCACTGATGTACCTAGCCAGCGCTACTAGACCCGACATCGCGTATGCTGTGAGCAAACTGAGTCGGTTTGTGTCTAACCCAGGAGAGGCTCATTGGGAAGCTCTCGAACGGGTGATGCGTTTCCTGAAAGGTACTGTGGACTACGAGATTCACTATACTGGGTACCCTAGGGTGCTAGAGGGTTATAGTGATTCAAATTGGATATCTGATGCAGATGAGATTAAAGTCACAAATGGATATGTGTTTACACTTGCAAGCAGACCATCTTAACGAGGTCTACTATGGAGGCAGAACTCACTGCACTAGACACCGCCACTGTTGAGGCTGAATGGCTTCGTGAACTCCTTATGGATCTGCCGGTAGTTGAAAAACAGATACCGGCTATCCTCATGAACTGCGATAATCAAACGGTGATTGTCAAGGTGAACAGTTCAAAGGACAACATGAAGTCATCTAGGCATGTAAAGAGGCGGCTGAAGTCTGTCAGGAAAATGAGAAACTCCGGAGTAATAGCCTTGGACTACATCCAAACGGCTAAGAACCTGGCAGATCAATTCACAAAGGGTCTTTCACGTAACGTGATAGATAATGCATCCAGGGAATTGGGCTTGAGACCCATGAATGTTACTCAGTAGTGGTAACCTGTCCTATGTGATCGGAGATCCCGTGAATCAGGATGGTGAAACAAGCTACTGTTTAACTGAGAGAAGAGAACCTTTGTAAAAGGCTCATTCCGATAGAGGTGCCTTTCTTTTCTAAAATTGTATGGCAGGTTGGTGAAAACCTTAATGTGATCCGAGTGGCTCAGTGAGGAGCAAAGATGTTGGCCTACAGAACATCTTAAAGGATTACACCTATATGGGTCCGATTGCTAGTCACAATCTATGAGATAGGGTGATCTCTAGATACCCATGAAAGGCACGGAGTATGATTTATACGCTCCAAACCGAGGGGATGCTTACAGCAGCCTAGTACTGGTAAGGGGCTCTAGTCAAGCTTGTTTGCACGAAACTGTCAATTCAATGCATAATCCATTGGTCAGTTGTGAATGAGTGTAGCTTTTGCCTCAGGTGGATGTTCAACTTAACAGTCTCCACCATGAAGCCGGTATATCAAAACAACATTTGAGTCGAGGGCATTTGTTGTGAACCTTGAAATTCTTGGTGGGGATTGTTGGATTAATTGGGCCATTGGCCCATTTTAGTCTCAATTAATCAAAAGAAATTAAAGGTCCACTAATAAATGCTAGGGGTCTAAATCCCGGATTGAGAGTCAACGGGAATCCTAACTAACTTAAATGGTGGACCAAATGTGGACCGCTTGTAAAGTTGGTAAAAGGAGAAGGACGTGCCACACGCGTGCGCGCGCTCGCTCGCCTCACCGAGCCGTGGCCGTGGCCGAGCCGAGCCGAGCCGAGCCGCTCTGCGTGTGCTGTGTGATGAACGTTTTGCCACTGATGACAGTCATTAAGTCATAGCCGTTACTGTGTAACCGTTGGGCTGACTGGTAACTGATGGCATAATGGTCATTGCTGCCCTGCTGAACGCGTCTAGGTTCATCCTCTCCTTCTCCCTGAGTGCCTATAAGAGGAGGCCTTTCCCCCAGTCGATACACACCCGAAAGCTCTCTTTCTTCTCTGGTTCTCCTTTCAGGAGACCACTCTCTTCTCCCTGTTGTTTGCTGCTGCTTTCTCGCATTGCATTCCCAACGCAAGCTTTGCGCGCACTCTGCTTGCGTGAGCAGTTGCCTCCGAACCCCGTCTGCCTTGAGATCCTGCTCGAGATAGGCAGGCGATAAGGTTTTTGGGGAGCGTACTCGTACGCGCCCGCTCGCTGCTGTGAACGACTACTTCGTCTACTTCCCGGCGGCCATCTCCACCAACCCGGCGACCACAAGCTGTATGACTACGTCCTCTCCATCACGCGAACGACTACATCCCGAAGGCCGTTCGAGGGACTTCACTGAATCGCCTCGCCACTGCCTCAAATTGGATCGACTACTTCAAGCAGGCTAGTCACAATGACTGGTAACTGCGATACCGTTGCCTCCGGTTCCGGTTCCGTCCCTGGGTACAAACTAAACCTTCTCTGGTTATGCTTGCTGTTCATGTTTTATTTGAGATTTAACCTGAACACTAGCACATGCTTTGTATGCACTGGATCACTCACAATAGTCATGAATTTGTTGATAATTTCTGGAATTAAAATGTACCGAAAAATGCCTAGATTTCTAACATATATTGCATATGTTTGTTGAAGGATTGTTCGAATGTTTATGGTCTTTTCATTTTTTTGACCTACTTTAGATATCCACTGATAGTTAAGGTTTTGTCAAATATAGTCCAACAACTTCACTGGCCGCCATGGATTCCAGAAAACTGTGTATGTGGCTCTCTTGAGGAGGACTATTCTTGATATCTTTTACTTGTCTACCCTACTGTTTTTTCAAGTTTGCTCTCATAGAGTGGCATAAGAAGATAGTTATCTACTAAACTGCTAAGCCTATTAGATGATAAACTACGACCAAGGCTACGCGAAGACCTCCAAAGCCACTGTCTCCATCATATGACATGCCCATTGCAAACTTGGCCAATTCTGTCCTTTCAAATGATAGTCCACAAGCAAGTACAATATGTCTCACTGAAAATACGTGAAAGTAACATTCAATCTCCTCTTATCAAAGACCACATGATTCCTGCACACCCGAATTGACCAAAGAAATGTAGTTGACCACACAAATATGAGAGGTTGTTTTCTTATCTAGTTGTTTCTGCCAAATCCCAAAGGAATGAAAATTCATGACTTGGTGGATCTAAACAAAAATCAACTAAAACTATTCCTCAACAAACCTTGCAATATGACAATAAAAAACAATTCACCCATACTATACCTGAGTTCAAGTGTTGCTTTTGTGATATTTATAGACGCCTGATTTATTCTTGTATTTTGTTCATCATATGAATATTGGTAGTGCGAATGGTAGCCTTGCTGGTTGTCTTAATTTCTATGGACACGTCATTATAGTGCATAAGAGCAAGGTGAGTGATTATCGTAGTATGTTGACAATGGGAGACTAAAGAAAAGTTTGAACGAGTGCATAGCCATGGTATAATGCTAAGAACAGATTTGTTTGTGTGGTCGAAGCGTATGCAAATGAATATGGATTCTTGGAATTGTCATCTTTAACCATGTTGTTCACAATTGCTTATATAGCTGTGTAATTTTCTATGGTTTGTTTCCTAGGCTAGATATACAAATTCTTTTGTATGGTTTTGCCTATTAAATTAGTATATAGTTAGAACTTGCATCCCACTTTTAGTTATATTGAACCTTGAAATAGTTTGTGTGCTTGCGGTAATTGTGTTTATAATCTGAATGCATGAGAGGAATTGACACATGCATTGGCCTCTCGAAGCATCATATTCTACTATATTTGGTACAAAATATGCCAAAAAAATAGATTTCCTGATGTTTGAGTTTTCAACATTGCATATGCTTGTTGAAGGATTGTTCGAATGTTTATGGTCTTTTCATTTTCTTCTTTGACCTACTCTAGACATCCACTGATAGTTGCAGGTGTTGTCCTTTTGCACTTTTTGTCAAATATAGTCCAACAACTTCACTGGCCGCCATGGATTCCAGAAAACTGTGTATGTGGCTCTCTTGAGGAGGACTATTCTTGATATCTTTTACTTGTCTACCCTACTGGCCAGTAGGCTAATTGTTTTCTTTGCTTTCCACTGTTGCAAGATGTCTAAAGCAATTCATTGGTCACAAGGTCCGAATCGATCAAGGCGGAGTCTTAAAATTACTTTGCATGCCCAACTACTATCAATCGCTTCACCTGTTTTTTATTTCAACCACGAATAATATTGCCATGACTTGCGGTTCCTACTCGAACCTCCTCATTGGAATCATACGGGGTGTGGTGTATGCATCTATATTTTATTTCAATAAAATGAATTTTATATAAATTACTAAAGTTCCAACCTCATACTGTTTTTTGAAGTTTGCTCTCATAGAGTGGCATAAGAAGAAGATAGTTATCTACTAAAATGCTAAGCCTGTTAGATGATAACTACCAATGCTACGCGAAGACCTCTAAAGCCACTGTCTCCATCATATGACATGCCCACTGCAAAGTTGGCCAATTCTGTCCTTTCAAATGATGGTCCACAAGCAAGTACAATATGTCTCACTGAAAATGACCTGAAAGTAACATTCAATCTCCTCTTATCAAAGACCACATGATTCCTGCACACCCAAATAGACCAAAGAAATGTAGTTGACCACACAAAAATGAGAGGCTGTTTTCTTATCTAATTGTTGCTGCCAAATCCCAATGAAATGAAAATTCACTAATTGTTAGCTCTAAACAAAAAATCAACTTGAACTATTCCTGAACAAACCTTGCAACAGGACAATAAAAAACAATTCACCCATACTATCCTTGTGTTCAAGTGTTGCATTTGTGATATTTATAGACACCTGATTTATACTTATATTTTGTTCATCATATGCGTATTGATAGTGCCAATGATAGCCGTGCAGGTTGTCTTAATTTCTATGGACAAATCCTTATAGGGAATATGAGCGAGGTGAGTGATTATCCTAGTCTGTTGACAATGGGAGAATAAGAAAAATTCGAACGAGTGAATAGCCAGCACAATGCTAAGAACAGATTTGTTTGTGCGGTCCAAGCGTTTGCAAGTGAATATAGATGCATGGAAATGTCGTCGTTAATAATGTTGTTCGCAATTTCTTATATAGCTGTGTAATTTTTTTTTGGGTTTGTTTCCTAGGCTAGATATACAAAATCTTTTGTTTTGTTTGTCTATTAAATCAGTATATAGTTAGAACTATCATCCATCTTTTGGTTCGATATTGAACCTTGAAGTAGTTTGTGTGCTTGCAGTAATTATGTTTATAATCTGAATGCATGAGAGGAATTGACTGACCTCTCGAAGCATCATATTCTACTATATTTGGTACAAAATATGCCAAAAAATAGATATCTCCTGATGTTTGAGTGTTCTACATTGCATATGTTTGCGAAAGGATTGTTTCAATGTTTATGGTATTTTCAGTTTTTTCTTTAACCTACTCTAGATATCCAGTGCTAGTTGCAGCGTTGTCCCTTTGCTCTGTTTTTTTTTCAAATATAGTCCAACAACTTCACCAGCCGCCATGGATTCCAGGAAACTGTGTATGTGGCCCTCTTGAGGAGGACTGTTCTTCATATCTTTACTTGTCTTCCCTCCTGGCAGGTTGGCTAATTGTTTTCTTTGCTTTCCACTGTTGCAAGATGACTAAAGCATTTCATTGGTCACAAGGTCCAAACCGATCAAGGGGGAGTCTTATAAATACTTTACATTTGTGTGGTCTCATTGCGCAATTATCAATCATTTCGCCTGGTTTTTATTTCAATCATGAGCGATATCGCCATGACACTTGCGGTTCTTACTCGAACCTCCTCATGGTAATCATACGGTGTGTGGCGTATGCATCTTTATTTTATTTCCACAAATTAAATTTTGTATTAGTCTTAGCATAAACTATGCACTCAGTCATTCATTACTACATTTCTAGCCTCTTACTGTTTTTGAAGTATTCTCTCAAAGAGCGGCTTAAGAAGAAGATAGTTATCCACTTAAATGCTAAGCCTATTAGATGATAACTACAAATGCTACGCGAAGACATCCAAAGCCACTGTCTCCATCCCATGACATGCCTACTGCAAACTTGGCCTGTTGTTCTCCTTTGGAATGATGGTCCCCACGAGCGTGTACAATATGTGACACTGAAATGACCTGAAACTAATGGTCAATCTTCTCTTATCAAAGACCACATCATTTCTGTGCACCGAAATAGACCAAAGAAATGCAGTTGCTCCACACAAACTTGAGAGTTTTTTTTTTCATCTAATTGTTTTACTACAGCAGCTGCTGACAGCTGGCTGCAGCAGCTGCAACATAGCCAAGCAGATATATCAACGGAACAGGATGATGGTAAACAAAAAGGCAGTGAAGCCGCGTGGAGGAGCCACAGTGCGGGGAGACCACAGCCTGGGTGCTCTGATGTTATGTAGTGTTTGGAATAGAGGAATGAACTTAATTTTCCTTTCCTGTGGAGAAGCTTGCTTCAGCATTTGGAAAAATTTCCTGCGGGAAGGAGATGCCAACCACGCTCATATATGTGTTTTCCAATTCTCTGTTTTACTCATACTTTTTTCTATTTCTGTATTTTTTTCCTCCTGTCTCTTTGTTTTGCATTCCTCCGTCCAAACAGATCTAAATGGGCTAGACACTGAATAGCCTATTCTATGTAGGGCTTACGAGTAAAGCTATAGGCATCTGTTAATTATTACAAAAAATTATGATAGCATAATACCATAAAATTCATACAAACAGTATATTATCGATGCTACACGTACACATCTTACTCGTGTTTGCACGCCTTTTGAATAGGGCCACCCACCCAAAAGAAACAACCTACGGGGCTAACATCATGAAATGGAAACAGAACATCATATGGTGTATAAATTCGGGACCGGGAATGTAGATTGTGAGCTACTTTGTGAACTCAAGGGCCCAGAAGTTGGCGAAGATGTATGTAGCCTTGAACTGTCCAGAGAAACCGGCCTCCATGGCGAGTTCAGAGAACTCACTCTGTGTCCTCTCCTTACCGCTGCCAAACGTGACCAACATCGTGAGATCGAGTTCGAACGCACCCTGAGCCGCTAGAGTAGATTCTGGTGTTTCCGGAAGAACGATGACCTTCCCCATCACTGGGAGTGCCGCGTAGCAATTCCTTAGGATCTTGATGCACTCCTTATCGCCCCAGTCATGGAGAATCCACTGCTCATTATAGAAAGATATGTTCAATGGGAGTGCATTATTATTTAATCTGTATTTAATTAGGAATGCAGTCTCAGCAATAATGTACAGGAAACTCTCATCCTCTTGTTGCTACTTACTAAATAAGTTGGACACTGCTGCTATGAGTTCTATATTTAATTAGCTCATGAGTTCTGCCAAGCTTGCACAATTTCTCTACCACCAGAATGTCCAATAAATTAAAGAGTAGCTTTTTGGTTGTATGTATCTGACTTACCAAAGTGCATAGTGTAGCAAATACTTTTTGTCATTATTTTACAATAGGTAAAAACATTCGAGGTTGAATTTTTAAACTAGCTGACGACTGAAGATCACCATGGATGAGTAGAGATCGAAGAATTCATTATGTTTGACTACTCATACATAGAAGTTGGTGCCGGATTATGTCGCTGTTTTGGATGTATGAGGTAAATAGCCCCAGCACCTCCTGTTATTTGACATTGAAAGCTGCCATTCTCACTTCTCGTTGTTGTAAAATCCTAATTAAGTAAAAGAATTTACTTAACGATGATAATTCTAAACCAGAGAACAGAAAACTGATTGCCCATGCATGGATCCAATTTGGGAGGGTTTCACAAACTTCACGGGAGCCACTTTTGAAATTAAGGTTTTCTAATTTCTATTGTCAGAATGGATTCAAAACCATAGATTGTTTGTACAGAAATTTGTCAGTTTTAGGTGTATGGGTATATGCCTCTGCAAGCTGGACCGGCCAGTTACGTAGATATTTGCAGAGAGACCCGGTGGCCGGGTGTTCGAAGCCACTTGAATTGAATTCTTGAGTACGGTGTATGTTTAAGAAAGAACCTTGAGCATAACTGCTTTTCCGCGTGGAATATGATCAAACATGCTGCCACCTACATGTTGCACGCCTGCATGTACAATACAAGTTCAATATTCAAAGAAATCGGGCAAGGTTGCATATATATAGGATAAATGTTAATACTTGAATGGTTATGAGGGCGTGATATACTAGTCTATGTTTGCAATTCTACTGGCTTTCATCTCAGAAGGAAAAAAAAGGAATCAACTGACCTTCAATGGGCGCTGCCTCCGCAATGACATGAGGAAGGTCGTAGTTTACTCCTATGATATTCTTATATTTTTCTCTAATCATTTGCAACGTTGTTCCATTGCCGCCACCGACATCCACGAGAACATCGACGTCTTGGAAGCCATGGAAGAACTCGACAAGCTTCTTGGTTATAAGCAATGAATGACCTGCCATTGCCTTGTGGAACAATGTGCTGGTTGATCCGTTTGCACCTAGATACTCGAACATCGGCATGCCGTGGGCTTTTTCAAACGGCGATGATCCCTCCAATACTGCATCCTTTATGTTGCGCCTAATGAAATTTATTAATTTTTCAACATATTAATTAGGGATTCAAAAGGTATATACTGCAGTCAACTAAACAGCTGTTATTTGTTGTGTACTAACAGTATACTCCCTCCGTATCACAATTAGATGACGTTTAGGACAGCGACACAGTATCCAAAGCACAACTTTGACTCATATTTTCTATAGAAAATATTTATTAGAAAGTTATATATGTATACTTTTATGAAAGCAATTTTCAAGACAAATCTATTGATATGATTTTCACATTTCTAAACTCAATAGTTTAAAAGTTATTCATGATTTACCTTGTCCAAAACGTCATCTAATTGTGATACGGAGGGAGTATACACACAAACAGTAAGTACGTTGCGGCGCATTCACATATATACGTACCAGCTCTCCAGAAAAGTCTTGTCCAGTATCATCTGCCCAATCGGGAGCACCGACTCGACGCCGTTGGTGGCGAACCACTTGCACACCGGCGCCGCGGCGTAGCTCCGGCGAGCCCTGCCTTCCGGGCCGGCCACTGTCACGCAGGCCACGACGCCGTAGGAGGCGAGGAATCGGAGCATGCGGTCCAGCATGGGCACGGCCTTGGCCGCCGGGCATGGCGGCAGCCGCGCCGCCAGCTCGTCGGCGGTCATGGCGCGCCCGGCGGCCAGGAGCTGGTCCAATGAGGCCGAGCTCAATGACCGCTTTGATGGTAAAAGGCACGGCGAATCCTCCCAGGAGCTTCATAGCGTGCATACACGTCTCGTCATCGTTGTTGGACGCGGCGCTATTGTTGATAGTATGATGGCTACCCATCGTCTCGATCTATTGGTCAATTAATCAGCCGGAATTACCTGCAGCTAGCTTGGATAAACGTACTGTGTATATATAGGTGCCTTTGTTGGCTGTGCATGTGCTGCTTGCTATGCTGCTGGTACTTATAACCGAAGAACAATTAGCTAGGGGTGAAGGCTGTCCACAGAAATCAAACGGGTTGGGGTCTTGGGGACACATGCTGGTATTTTCTGCTCAAGGGGGCCACACAAGTGTATATCATAATTCAATGGTCACAAACACGTGCCCTAAGAAATTACTACTAAGTAAAGTTGAAATTCAAACTGCTCTTCCACCGGTAGGGTTGCTTCCTTCTTCTTTCCTGAGTCTCCATGTACGCTGCCTTTTCAACGTCCAGGGCTCCAGGCACCAGGCCGTCGTCTGGCCATCTCCACCACACCCCTGAGTCCTATTATCACAGCACTGATGTTGTGGACAATATAGACCACACAGAGCTGTCACTACGTGCCGGCTACCATAGCCATCTGATAACTTAATTGAAGCCCAGCAAGAAACCTGGCCGCCAAGAGATAAAGCAACAATAACTCGACTAGAGCACAGACTATAATCTGAACTGGAAATACTACAGCCAGATGCTGAGTGTAATTGACTCCAAGAATGATAGAACTAAAGTTTATATTAATAACTCAGGTCTTATAAATGAAAAGGGAAAAGTCCAAAAGCTTATACTACAATCTTTGAAGATTTCTGTGCGGAGCCCGAGACAAAACTCCATTGGACACTAAGAGCAAGTACAATAACGAGCTTATAGCCAAGCTAGTCAGCAATTTTGTTGATGTGGAGGAAAGAAAGGAGGAGAGATAAGAGAGAGCTTGGCACAAGCTCCTATGGGCCAAATGAGAGGAGATGTGCGAGTGAATAGAAAATATAAGGTAATAAATAGCGAAAAAGTAGTAATATGTAGACAAGTAATAGACTACTATTATATAATTTGACTCTTATAACTTGTCTAATAGACAGACACTTGTCTCTATTATTAACCTTGCTCAAACTAACTTGTAATTTAACTAAGCAACAATGGGAAGTGGAGTACACTCATCTTGACCTCATTGATCACATCAATGTTTATGCCAAAAATAATGATGTCATCCACGTACAAGCATAATACAACATCTTGACCCCCACCATGGCAATAGTACACACATCTATTAGCCTTGTTAATGACAAAGCTTGTAGAACTGTCAAACTTCTCATGCCATTACTTAAGTGCTTGTTTCAGGCCATACTAAGATTTCAACAATTTACACACCTTGATCTCTTGACCCTTCAACAAATCCGTCAGGTTGATCCATGTAGATCTCCTCATCCAACTCTTCATTTAGAAAAGCTGTCTTTACATCCATCTGATTAATGATAAGACCATATGAGGTAGCCAACGAAAGTAGTGCACTGATAGTGGTCAGTCTAGCAACAGGTGAATAAGTATCAAAGAAATATTCGTCTTCCTTGTGTGTGTAACATTTAGCCACAAGTGGAGCCTTGTATTTCTCAATAGTACCATCAGGCCTAACCTTCTTCTTGAACACCCACTTGCATCCCACTAGCTTGCAATCATATGGTCGTTCAGTGAGCTCCCACATCCCATAGAAAGAATAGAGTAGTCCATGTCACTTTGGACAACCTCTTTCCAATCATATGCAATTGGAGATTCATATGCCTCAGTAATGGACATGAGAGTATGGTCCACAAGGTACACAGTGAAATCATCAGAAAAGAATTTTGCAACCCTTTGCTTCTTGCTCCTTCTAGGAGCTTCGCTGTCATCCTTCTTTAGGACACCCTCATGCTCAATCTCATCGGGTTGTTCATAAGTCTCAACAGGTGTAAGAGGTTCAAGAATTATCTCAATAGAAAATCTTGAAATGATATGCATATCTTTTAAAGGAAATATGTTCTCAAAAATGTTTCATCATGAGACTCCATAATACTCCCTCCATTCTCTTTTGATAGTCTCCTAAGATCATGGCACAATGACCAAGGAAATTAACCCCGCTTATCTCTAATTACTCCTGTCATTAAATACACCATGGCAAGGACTCATACACCATGGAAGGGACTCTTCGTTTCCCACACGCGGCCCACATCTTGAAGCCCCCAACGATCTGTTTCAATGCAGAATTAATTAGGGGAGGACTTCCGAGGCGATGGAGGGGTGGAGTAAAATCACCTGTGCGGGGGAAACGAAGTTGTGCACCTTAGAAGACTATCATAACTGAATTTCTCATTTTTTCTTAGGAGACTATCAAAAGAGAATGGAGGGAGTAGTATCAACATGCATATCAGGTACTTCAGATTTAACCACTAAAAATCTATAAGCAATGCTCCTCTAAGCATATTAGAAAGACACAATCCACTGTCTTAGGCCTTAGCTTGCGCTTCTTTGGACTAGGTACATTGACATTCACCAAACACCCCTACATGCGCAAATACGGAAATGGTGGCTTTCTCCCCGATCCACATCTCATATAGAGTTTGATCTTTATTTTTGTTCGGAACTCTGTTCAGAACATGACATGAAGTCAATAAAGCCCCCACATGCCTTAGACAAACTACCAATTTCCAATATGGAGTTAACCAAGTTAGTCAGCCTGCGGTTTTTTCTCTCGGCAATCCCATTTGACTCGAGCGAATAGGGAGGCCTCATCTCATGAATCATGCCATATTCTTCATAGAATTCATCAAATATCTAAGGAGAATACTTGCCACCACGATCAGACCTAGACATTTGATCTTTCTCTCAAGTTGGTTCTCAACTTCGTCCTTATAAATTTTATTATAGTCTAATGCTTCATCCTTAGTTTGCAATAGATAAACACAACAAAAATATAGTCATATCATCAATTAATGTCATGAAGTATCTCTTTCAATCATTTGTCAACACATCATTCATCTCGCAAAGATCATAATGTATGAGTTCTAGAGGAGCCAAGTGTTTCTCCTCGGCCACCTTGCGAGGCTTTCGAGGTTGCTTTGATTGCACACAACTATGACAGTTAGAACCTTTGGCAATGGTGAAGTTCACAATTAAACACTACCTAGAAAGTTGTGACATCAAACTAAAATTAATATGACACAAACATGAATGCCAGGTACTCGCATCATCGCT
Organism: Echinochloa phyllopogon; assembly: GCA_033239725.1. NCBI lineage: Eukaryota > Viridiplantae > Streptophyta > Magnoliopsida > Poales > Poaceae > Echinochloa > Echinochloa phyllopogon. The sequence goes on along the minus strand of BTCW01000008.1, from coordinate 29,786,937 downwards.
AATATTGCCAAAAAATGGTTAACTGACATATTACCAAACTCTAAAAGGGAAAAGTGGAACAAGCCTCCACAATCATAACCTTTACTAATGAATTGTCCATGTCTCGACACCACTAATTTATTGGACATGCACTACCTTAAACTCGTCCTTGCATAGGACCGACCCACTCACAAGATTCTTGTTGATAGTGGACATGTTGCATGTTCCTTGGCTACATGATCTTCGCCGAAGTAAACTTCAGATACACTGTACCAATAACATGAGCAACAACATGTGAGCCATTCCCTATCTGCAAGGAGGAACCTTGAACGTCCTGGTAAAAAGAAACAAAGAGATATTAGCACACACATGAACATTAGCACTCCTACCAAGACACCAACTCATGGAAAGAAAAAAAATAAAAGAACTGTAGGTAAATTACCATACATGTCTCAAGTGTTGCCAATGGTCACCATGTTGACATCCTTTGAACTGCTAGTCTTCTTGCCCTTGCGGTCTGCAGGCTGTGGACAATCCTTGGAGAAGTATCCAAGCTCACCATAAGTGTAGCACTTCATCTTAGACTTGTTAATCTTCATCTTCTTGAAGGTAGTGGTCTTGAAGACCTTGTTGTTGTTCCCTTTGCCCTTGCCATTATTCTTACTTGGGAACTTGCTCTGGACCATGTTGGCGCTGGACTTACCTTAATCAACTTTCTCAGCAATGTCCTTCTTTCGAGATTTCTCCTCAATATCAAGATATGCTATCATGTTTTCAACTGATATCTCTTGTCTCCTGTGTTTCAGAGTTGTGGCGAAGTTCCTCCATGAGGAAGGCAACTTTGCAATGATGCACTCATCCACAAACTTTTCTGAAATGACACTAATGCACTAAACCTCATGCGCCTGCTCTACCACAGAACAGTTATTCAAAATCCTGTAGTCATGGAAACTCTCCATGAGATACAGTTCACTACCTGCATCTGCTGCATCGTATCTCGCAGTAACAGCATCCCACAACGCCTTCGCATCTGTCATGTCTATGTAGACATCGAGTAGACGGTGAGAGATAACACTAATGAGACATCCCACAAAAAGGTTGTTGGCATCAGTGAACTATTTTTGCGCATCAGCAGTTAGTTCACCCTCAGGATCGCACAACCTCGTGTCCCAAATGTTCATAGAGTTAAACTAGAAACAGACCTTTGCTGCCCACCTCTGAAAGTACACACCAGTAAACTTGCCAGGCCTCATCGAAATGGGAAAACCAACCATACTGAAATCAACAGATTGCATGTAATAAGGTTTTTGGATTGTTTAAAAATAGGCAATTTAACGATTAAATTCCGAATTTGTATTAAATATGACAAGGAGAAAACCTATCATGCAAATCTCTAACATACTAGGTAACATTAAGCGCAACATTATGATCTCAGAAAACATGATGAAATAACAGATCGGTTCACGGCTTAAGTACTTAGTAGGCACAGGCGTAGCCTTGGTAACGAGTGTCATTGGGGTGACAACGATGTTGTTGATGGGGCGCAGCAACCGGTGTTGCAGACGACGGACTTTTGCAGCGCTACACCGAGACGAAAGACTAGCCGTGGCGAAGACCTCGAGCAGTCGTGCAGAGCGCTTTCCAAAAACCTTATTTACCCTCTCCCGGTGCAGGATCACAAGGACGAGCAATTCGGAAGACTTGCTCTCCCATTCGCCAGTGCATGCTAGAGATCGGGATTGAATATATTATGAAGGCGGCGAGGCGAGCGAGCGTGCGCGTGCGGACCTTTCCTTCTCTCCCCACACACATAGCATGGAGGAGTGGAGAGACAACCTTTATATTTCATCCTCTCTCTCAACTAGCAATATAGGACTAAAGCTTTGCACCACTTCCATAACTTTCTAATGCACACATGGGCCTTTGAGATTTTCCTTAGGAATTCTAAAATTTCTTCATGGGCCAAGCCCAAATTCCAGCAGTTTATGGAAAATCCATTGGACAAAAGTAAATATTTCAAATGAATACAATAAAAATTAGAAATCACTCAAAACACATTTATTTGAAAATTATTTTCTACATTCCAATAAGAACATGAATATAATAACCATGTTTCCATTGGCATGGATTTCACATTTAACTAATGCTATGTGATTAAGGCCTTGTTTAGTTTCAAAGTTTTGGTGTCCAAACTTTGGATTTTGGCACTATAACGCCTCTGTAGCGTTTCGTTTGTATTTATGAATAATTGTCAAATATTGATTAATTAGGCTTAAAATATTCGTGTTGCAAAGTACAACAAAACTGTGTAATTAGTTTTTGATTTCATCTACATTTAGTACTCCATGCATGTACCAATATTTTTATGTGATGGGAATCTTCTTTTTACATAGTGGAATTTGGGAACTAAACAAGGCCGAACCAGCAAAAATCACACCACAAAAATGTGTTAGAATTTGAGTTTTAAACTGATGAATTTAATTTAAGGATCACGAGAGCATGCTCTAGAAATTACATCATCGCAATTATTAAAGACAGACCATGCCATTCATTTATGACGGGGTGCAGTAGTCGTGTCTTGAGACTTGTCAAAGCAATCCACACTTATGACAACTACTGTTAACGAGCAATGTGTCAAGCCGAATAAACGTACGGAGTAGTAGTAATGCTCACTTTTTTTTATTACAATGATAGTCCCTTAGGAAAACGATGATGATATATTAAAGAATTTTTAATTGCATTGCGTGGTACATGAATGTCATCAGAGTTCAAATATTCAACGTAAGGACCACGGAAACATGTTTATTATATCTGTAGAAAAATGGGACCAATTGCCATCGTTAGATTTATACCACGTTAGGTCGCGCGGATGCGCTTGCGCGCGACCCACTCGCGCTGCTGCCCGAGCCGGAGAAGGAGGTTAGGATGGCGCCGAATTAGGGTTCTGGGGTTACCTGCTGGGGGCCCCCCGGTCGCCGACGGACCTAGAAGGAGGGATCGGAGAACGGCAGCCGGCCCGGCGGAAGCGATCGGCGATGGGCGAAGGGCCGGACGGCGATGGCGCCACCGGCCGGGTGATGGAGGACCCCCGGTGGGCGGTACCGGCCGCGGGGACGAAGACGAGGAAGAGCAGAAGGCGGCGGCATGGCGGTGGAGGCCTGCCGCCGGAGCCGGAGACGGAGGAGGTCGACGGGTTAGCGTGGCGGCAGGCGGTGGTGGGGGCCGCCGACGAGGGGAGGATCAAAGATGATGAGGTGGGGGAGGAACAGGGGCGGAGCCAGGGGGGGCTAGCAGGGGCCATGGCCCCTCCCAAGCCTGCACACTTGCATCTTATACATATTATTTTTCAGTGAAGGCAATATAAAAATATTAGCAAAGTTCTATAACTTCTCACTGTATGACATGCAAGAGCTCTTTCCTTCTGTGTATTGTTGATGACTAATCTAACAAGGGGTGCTAGTTTGGTAGGTCTTCTCATATTGCAATTGATTTGACGTGCTCACACACCACCTCTATTGCCCTACTGGTATAGTTCTAGTTCCCTAATACTACTTCGAGCAGATATACACCAGCACCAGCGTACAGACAAACAACAGCGCTAGCTTGGCGAGCTGAGCTGAGCAGCCATGCTCGCCAAGCATGAAGCAGCAGCCAACAATTTGTTTCACCTTTTGCCATCTGTATCCTAGCCATGATGTATATCTTAGCAAATTATGAATTGATGATTCTTATATTCGGAAGCTAAAGTCTAACGAATGAGATATTGCTCTATTTATTTATGTTGCATTATGCCAATTGTTTTGTAGGTACTAGACTATTATAAAATAATGATGAGATTTAATTTATCTTTTTGTAGTTGGCTAAGTGTATTATTAGTCTGAGTGATAGTATTTGGTACTTATATAACTAGTCAGGAATAAATAGATATATAGTATGAGTTTTCGTATAGGGGTTAGGATGAGCATTGTTGTCACGGCATAGATGAATTCAACATTTGTGAGAGATCATTTCACGTGGCCCCCCCTAAGTTAATTTCCTGGCTCCGCCCTGGGGAGGAAGACAGGGTCACGCTTGACCGGTGGCAGGTTATCCCGGTCCAATTGCTATTGAATCCAGCCTATTTAATCTTACCCAATTATGGCAATTGCTACTGAAAGGCATTTGTGAACAACATCACGAGATGCCTTAAATAGAATATCTGCAAATTGCTTCTTGTTACGAGTATATATATAGGATCATTAACTTCACCTTTTTTCATTAGAAGTTATCTTTATGTACTTCTCTCTTGTACTCGTATATATTCCGTATGGTTTAACTCAAGGTTGTGCGACGTGACTCGCCAGCAATCTCCCCGGTCCCAGCGCGGGGCTCCTATGTACGTGGCTTCGGTTTAACGGTTAAGCATGTTGGCTTAGAGGCCCAATAAAGCCCACTAACAACGAGCGCATTAGGAGAAAAGCAGAGTCGCACAGTGGCTATAATTTTTTATAATATTACGCCGTTCAACCCGTGCGGGTGTTAGAAAGTACCCTGTGCCTTTTTTTCCTTCTTTATTTTTTAATTATCACTGCTAAGTATACAGTTGTAAGAGGTACCCCTCCGGTTTGGTAAAAGAAGTCGTTTTGGACAAGGTTTGAGTCAAACATTGGGAATATAAATCATGAATAACATTTAAGTCGTTGAGTTTGGAAATGTGAAAATTATATAAATAGATTGGTTTTGAAAAATACTTTCATAAAAGTATATATATATAACTTTTCAAAAAATATTTTTATAAAAAAGAGAAGTCAAAGTTGTGATTTGGTGACCGTGTCGCTGTCCTAAACGACTTCTTTTACCAAACCGGAGGGAGTACGATGTTACAGTCGACATTCTAAAAATAACAGTTTAACATTCCGATTATACTATTTTTACATTTTTCACGTAAAAGTTAAACTAACATGTCCAAAGTGTTAAACTAATACAATCAATATTTTCATATACAGTTCAATATTTTTCTCAAACTTAATTCAACAATTCGAATAAACTAGATCACAACATTTTGTGTGAAAATGTTGAAGCAGTAAGTTCAAGAAGTTGAGATAGTTATTCTAAATGTTGAAATAACATATTGAAAGTGTTGATTCTAAAAGATACATATATAAAATAAAAATATACTTATATTGGATCTTGTTATGTCGCATTAATTGTAAATAATATGGTAGTTCAAACGGATTCAAAAAATTATTAACGATTAAGGAGACAATCGCATTTGAAGGTTGAAACTCAAATTGTATTTTCATTTGTAGCTGACGTCGGACGCTCACCCACCCGCTGGGAACCCACTTCGGATCCGAACAAACATACGACTCCGACCGTTGGACGGATCTCAAATAGTGGAAGCTACCTTGACAGAAAAAAAACTTTCGAAAACCATAGGTTTCCGCCCAGCGGGATGCCATTAATCCGATCCGTGTAGCTTTATCAATATGCGGCCCGGTCCATGTGTTTTCGGCCCGTCGTAGCCTATGTGTTATATATATTCTAGTAGGAGTTACCAAGTTGCTAGTACCTCAAAAAATGTCAAGAGGTTTGGCAGTGGCTCCATGCAATTGTATGGGGAGGATTTCAGGAAATTGCTATCGAGCATACGGGCAGGGAAGCAAACCAGGTGGCACATTAGTTAGCGAGGCAAGCTATGTTTTCTAGAGAGAATTGTATTTGGGACAATGATCCTCCTAGTTTTATTGTTCCTCTGTTAGCTAATGATGTAACTATCCTCAATCAATAAAGCTTGCCTGAAGGCTTATCAAAAACAAAAATAACATCATCCTTTGTGGCGAAATTAAGCCAACCACGACTTTGACAAGGATAACATCCGATCCATAAGGGGCGAGTTAAATCTTTTATTTTCTCCTTTTGTTCTTTTATAGTACTATTACTACTACTAGGGAGCTGCACAGTTGCACGCAACCAATCTATCTATATTTATACCTATATATCTATATCTATCTATCTATTCTATAAAGATCCAAAACTTTCGAGGGTCGACGGGCCCACAGATCATTGAAACATTACCCCTGTCAAAAGAGTTTAAAACACACGCTTACGTGGAATAATCGAGTTCATAACCAATACAGTCTCCGGCCAATTATCTGTTATACAATTTTATTTTCTATTAAATGTGCGTGTCGCACGTACGTTCTTGCTAGTATACTATAAACATCCAAAATAATTGAAAAACTTTCTCACCAAATAATTTTCCTATACCCCTCACAGTGGCCCCACCAGTCATTTTATTTTTCGAATTCTTGGCACAACAGGATCGTCGTGTGGAAAAAACTGGATTTGAGAAGTGCTTTTGCAGATTTTTGTCACCATGCAAGGGCTCCTCCTGCCGCGTACCCGCCGAGTACCAGCTCCCGTCTCTTCTATTCCTCGCCTACACGACCTCTCCCGCTCGGTCCTACACGTTTAATTTGTATATCCTGCTGCGCACGTATATATGTCAACATTTTCATCGTCGGCTCTATATCGCCTCATCATCCCCATAGCAGATTACGGCGCCACGCATCCAGCCAACGCGGCGGCCAAGGCGAAAAACTACGTCTATGTACGTCTTCCTGACGATTAATTGATAGGAACATCTTTTTTGTTTTCGTTGTTGCAACCATAATAGGTTTATGTACATCTATATCACCAGATCAGCAAATGGTCTGGGAAGATCATGCTGACGGTCACACTAGAGAGCTCCTCCATCCGAATTTGGTACTGATATCTGGTATATATATGACTGAGTACAAGGTTGAGATGATACTCATGTACATTCAAATCTCGCTGGTGCTTTCAAATCAAGGATTAGGGTTTCCAGCCAGTCAACAGTGTTTTTCTGTCAGCAGAAACCAGCACCAGACACCAGCCACCAACCAGCCAGCAGTGTTTTTCTCTCAGTAAAAACCAGCACCAGCCACCAGCCAAACGAACAGGACCTCAATTTGGTAGCTATATATGTGGCTTGTTTTAGCAGTCGTGGGGAACTATTTTAATTTCCCTTGATTCATGCACCTATCATGCAGTGCGACGATGATGTCTTGTTCTTCTAGGTTCACGCATGCATTTAGTTCCCACCGTCTAATCTACAAAGTTCAAATGTTGCAATGCATGTTAGTTATAGGATTCACATGGTAGAGTTGACCTTGCGATAGGAGGAAACTAAAAAAAATATTAAGCTCCTGATCTGCGCATATGCTTTGTTCGCATGGCAGCCATGCTGCATATGTTTCATGCAACCACTGTTGATTGATATATCCTCCTGGGTTCTTCATCGTGTGGGAAGGCATGCATGATCTTAAATAATATAGTACTACTATGCTATTTGTGATGTCTTCTTCACATATTTAAACATGTTGCTATGCATGCGTTGTTTAGGAGAAATCCCTTCAGCTTTTGTGCAAACTCCATCTTAGATGCCACATGTTCTTCGTCAGACAAAAAGCTGCCTTTTCTTTTCACATTATGTGTGTCCACTCACTAACATAAATTGTCACACCCGATTTTCGAGGGAAAACCAAGTGCGTTTCATATGTGCGCCAGGATCATGTTTACACACATATGATAGACAAAAGAGTGTAATATCGAAACACAGTGTTCTAAATTACAAGAGATTTATTATAATATTCATATTACACTCTCGGGAGACACGAATGTCTTTATCGCAGAACAAGCGATAGCTAAACGAAGCGTCTTCAGCTTCCATCTTCCACAGGCATCTTGACTGGGGGAAACGCAAGCCTCAGAACTCATCGTAGTCGCTGTAGTATTCTTCTCCATTTCCTTCTTCTGATTCAGCAATGGCAAGTGTGAGTACACCTAACTAGGTACTCAGCAAGCGGGGGGGGGGGGGGGGGGGGGGGAATGCAAGGCCACAAGGATAGGCTATGGTTCACAGCAGTGAGCTTTTTAGAATTGATCAAGTTTTATTAGCAATTTCCTATTTACTAGATGTAAGTTTATACCAACCCACTTAAGCATTTAAAAAAAACATCTTTTTTCCAAAACCCACGAGTAAAAACCACGATTTATATTCCATCTTTAAGTTTAATTATCATGTGAGGGTCCAAGCCGCTCTTGACCGTGAGCACGGCTGATATATCAGTTTTACACTCTGCAGAGGTTGTACACTTTCACCATAGCTCGTGTCCCCCATGTTGCCCGGGTTTGCAAGGCCCTTAAACACTTCCGAGGTGAGTGGCTAGGGGTCCACTACGAAGCCTTTACAAAGGTATGCCAAAGTCCAACAACTCGCAAGAGTTACAGCTAGGGCGGACCACAACCCTCCCTAATGGTCAGCACCTTAGCAAAGGCTGCTACCCCAAGAGGACCGAGTTGTACCCCTGCAACCCCAGACCCCCTCTGCTCCTTTCGGATAAGGCCATCAGTACGATCACACACCTAATTAATCGGCTAAGGTCAGAGCCCATTTTGACACCATGGTTGCACTGTTTTCATGGGTGGTTCTCCATGTTCCGATTAAATAATCGTTCTCTTGCATGAACCAACATTTATTATCGAAGTTGTCATGATCAAATAATTTTATAAAGGTCCAATTTAACCATTCCCAAGGTACTGCAACACTAAGCATGATCTAACCCAAAAATCTTATTTAAAACAGGGGTTGGTACAAGGGAGCATGGTAAAAGACTAGATAAATCCTTAAAAAGGTATTCCCATCATATTAATGCAATAATAGTAAATTTTAGTTTGACATGCAGTTATATAGGACAAAAAGAATATGCGGGGAGGGCCACTTGCCTTGTTCTACAAAGAAATCTTCCTCCTCTTCGTAGAATTGTTCTTGATCCGCGTCGACGGGCGGCTCGGTTGCAACTGGCACGAGGTCTATGATCAACACAATAAAGCAATAAGAAAACAGTACATCAAACATTCTTAACAGACTAAAACAAGCATCTAAAACTAATAAGCTCGAAAAGACGAACACTTGGACACCAAGAACGCTAAAAACGGAGCTAGGACGGAAAAGATATGGCCAAAACAAGTTTGAGGGACTTGTTGGCAAAGAAACTAAGTTTACAGGGGCTAAACTGAAGAAAACCAGGGGCTAAAACATAAATACGCATTAAACCCGAGGGCTAACGCGTAAAAGATAGGGGCTGGGCTTCGGGAAACAAAAACAGAGAAGCTTAGGGTGCTTTCTGTAAAAATCAGGACCTAAATCTAATTATTTTTGAACTAAACAGGACGGCGGGTTAATTTCAGAGAAAGGCAGGGTCTCTTTTGCAAAAAGGCCTGCGCTGACCGTTATTTGGCCTGGTTGACTCGGGTCGGGGTGATCGTGGGCCGTTGGATCAAGATCGGACGGCTGAAAAGAGAGGGCCGAGTCGGGCGGCGGCGGGAACGCCGGCGGGCGGCGGCGCCGGGCCGGGATTTCGCCGGCGATGCTCGAACTCGAGCTACGAGGCTCGGTTTTGGGCGTGGATAGGTGCTACGGCTTCGGAATGGGATGGCGAACACGATGGGGGTGATCTCGTCGTGGATTGCGCAGCGAGGGCGGCGGTTCGTCGGCGGAGAGAGGCGGGCGGCGGTGAACTCGCCGGAGTTCACCCGAACTCGAAGTTCCGGCCACGATTTCGTCCGCGGGTAGGTTCTGGTTGTTGCTGGGAAGTTGGCGAACGCGTTCAGGGGGTTCTAGCCCAACAATTGGTTACGGTGGCAGTGCTCAACGACGAACGGCGGCGGCGGAGCGCCGGCGAGAGCCGTCGGGGTGCTAGGAGTGCGAAACAGAGAGCAAGAAAGGGATGGAGAGCATCGTTACCACGGTGCGAAGGTTCTGGAGTGGAAGAAGAGGGCGGAGCGGTCCTGGAGCGGCGGTCCGACGAGGCGGCGGCGCTCGGCGGTGGCGGTGGCAGAAATTGAAGAGGCTCCGAGGAGAGTGGGTGGCGCGAGGAGTCGAAGGGGGTTCTTGGGGGCTCGGTCGTCCTCTTATAGGGCAGAGAGGGGAGTGGGGAGGGTCGGCATGGTGGAGGTCAGAGTAGCCGGCCATCAATGGCGAGCGGCAGAGGAAGGGCTCGGTGGTGCGGGCATTTCGGTGGGAGAGTGAGGAGTTGGAGTGGCGCGGTCGTTGTCGCGGCTCAGTGGAGATAGGAGGGGAAGGGACGCGGGAGAGGGAGCGGCGCGGGGGAGGGGCGTCGGAGGAAGGGGAAGAAGGAGGGGCTGACGAGCGGGGCCCGCCTGCCAGTGACGCGAGGGAGGGAGAAGAGGTTCGGGCTGCTGCTGGGCCGAAAGCGGCGAGCAGGCCGGCGGAGCGGGGGAAAAGAAAGAGAGGGAGGGAGCGAGTGGGCCGGCAGGGGAGCTGGGCCGCGCGCGCGGTGCTGGGCCGAACAGAATGAGAGAGAGGGAGATGGGCCGCGGGAGAGAAAGAGAGCTGGAGAGAGAGTTGAGGGAGTGGTTCTGGACTTTTTCATGATTTTGGAATTCACACACAAATCAAACAAAAGACATGCAAACCAAATATGATGCACATGCACTTATTGCTTCAAAATTATTTAAATGATGTTTAAATATTTTTAGGCTCAAATTAAATTAAAAATTTAATTAAGTCCTTAGAAAAAAAAATAAATTAAACCAAGTTGCTATGATTTATTTGTGATGGAGTTTTAGGGTGTTACATAAATCCAAAATCACAAAGGAATATAGTCAAGTCAATATAAAGCAGAGATGCCTCCTAAAAAAAGTGTATATGTATAGCTTGAAAGAAACCGGACACTTTGCAGCTTTTAAATGGAAAAAAAGGACGAGGTATCTTATATGTCCCTTTATTGGCAATATATAGGTTGTTCTAGAGAAGAATTTAAGTAAAATTTGCTCAAAAGAATATGAAATGTAAGCCAATGCATGGACGCGTGCCACTACACACATCATAAGAGCATATTCAGCCTATTGCAACTAGCAGTTAATAAGTTGTTTGTTCTGAGAACTTATTCGTTTGCTGGTATATTTTGTAAAGATGCCAGACACCAAAAACATGACCGAGCAGTCGCCGGAGGAGACACAACCAAGCTAATGCCACCACAACCGGTGTGTGAAGTGCCTTAAAGGCGAAGATTGCCGAAAGGCATATACAAGGTATTCACGCCATGTTCGCTTGGATTATCAGCCACCAGCCAGCAGTCTCAGCAAAAACAAGCACCAGCCACCAAACAGCTAGCAGTGTTTTTCTCTCAGCAAAAATCAGCACCAGCCACCAGCCAACCGAACAGGCCGTCAATTTGAAGAACAATGCAAGAATTAATGATTCAGGTAGTTGAACTTAACACTATATATTACAACATATTTGATTAATGATTATAATCTATAGCAAACTAAAGCGTCAATTAGGAATATTTTTCAAAGTTTGAATACTACAAAATTATTGATTACTAATTATTTTTACTATGAAATCTTGAATAAGTGATAACTGATTTTTTTAAAATAAACCACTTGCATGTCACACGTGCATCTATGCTAGTATATAAATACAATCCTTTGAATATACATACATGCATATATTCAAATGGAGACCAACAGAAAGATTTGAATTATGGTGTTTCCATCCTCCATCCATCATGCGTGTCCAATCTATGTCTACTCCTTGAGGAGCTCACCTAGGCGGGGATGTAAATGGATCGACATATACGAATATAGATATTTTTTTCTCTCAGATTCAGATCAGATATGGATAGTGTCCACTTATGTCGGATGAGATATGAATGGATATTGATATTATAAATATCTAACTTTAGGTGTTCAAATTTAGATACAGAATCGAATACTGAATATCTGGACTGGGATTCGGGTGGATCGTAAGCCCTCTAATCGAATACAAACTCGGATAGGAACGGATAATATCCATATCATTTACACCACTACACCTAGGGGCGCTTGGTGCCACTGTGTGAGAAATCGAACTCGCCAAAAATACGACACTGCTATATTTTCTTTCGCTAGTTCCTTGCCAGAGGGACTTGGGTCTTATATATTGTATATTAAAATATACCCTTAGTCCCTAAATCAATTCGAAACAGTAAGTTGGCATATATTGTTATTTCATTACTAGGTACTTGGGTCTTATTGTATATTAACGCTCAGCATGGCATTGGCTGCAAGGCTCCAAAACACTTAACTCAACCGCAGAGGGAACTTTCGGTTTGATATATGTTTGGACAGCCAGGACTGCTCTACGGGCTTCCACAAGCGCTTCTCTGCGCATTAACCAGCATTTGCCAGATTTGCTAACAGAGCATCTAGGCACACCAGAAGTGGTGTTCAATGTGAGGCGCTCGAGCGACTTTGCAGACTTGAGAATATGGCATGTTAACTCAACCAAACTCTTGGCAGAAGAGAAATTGATAATCTTGACACTCTTTAGTTTGCCATAATGGTGATCATGCATCATCCTCAGACCTGAGGGGTCTGCAAAAATAGATGCGCGCTCCACACGCTCTGGGAGCACCTAAAGGGTAAGACAAACTTAAATTAACAATTCCAACAGATTTACTAGAATAGTAGTCTTTGCTGGAAGGACAGTGACTTACATTTAGTGCGAAAGTCTCCAAGGAAGGAGAAGCATGGAAAAAGGAAACCAGAGAAAAAGGATCATTGGCCAGGCCACATAGAGTGATACTCAAGAATCTGAGGTAGAGGAATCTGCTATGCTTCATGGGTGTATTGAATCTCTGCAAATAGATCAAATTTTATTACATTCAAATGTATAACTGCTGAAATATCTACATATGGAAATATATATAGTCAACTATAGTTACCTGAAAGTTCAAGAGCATATTACCTCGCTATGAGAACATACTGTAAGAGTTTCAAGATTTGGCATACTGGATGGAAGCTCAGTTCGGGCATACCAGTCAGCATTAGTACATGACCTATTTAATTCCTTAATTCCCATTGTGTCTCCAAGTGAGAGTTGCACATGACGTCCACCATCAAAGAGAAAACTGCAGAGATTTGGAGCTTTGCTCTCTATCAACTGCAGTCTGGTGAAAAATGACACACTAAGGTAGCTGAGCTTCTGCAAGCAAGGTATCTTGAGGAGAATTATTGAATTGCAGTGCCGGAGTTCCAACCACTCCAAAGCACAAGTATTGGAAAGAAGACACTGTAGGTTGTCCTCCAAAATACACACTGCATACAGCTTTAGTTTTGTCAAGCTTCTCAAGCAACAGGATTCTGTGGGATAAAAGTTACAAGCGACAGGACAAGGCACCGAAGTGAATCTCCAGTTCGACCAGACAAAAGTGCAGATGGGAAGTTGTAATTTATATTCATTGAAGATAGACTCAGGTCAAGTTCTTCGATCCCTGGTTTAACAGCAATCTGAAGCCAACTGTCAATATGATCAAGATGACAACAGTCCTTCTGATTGTATACTGCACCAAGCTCAAGCTTGAAAGTCTTCACACCAATGCCTGAATGTTTTTTCATTACTTTGTCAACTCTGTCAGTGAAATATATCATTTTATCATTCTTTCCACAGACATTCTCATTTAAGCCCAGTGTTTCTTCGCTGAAGGTGAGTTTGGGATGGTATCTCCAGGAGCTTAAAAAGTCCTGAGATAGGCAGGCATTTCGTGCAGCATCTCTCATTGGCATTAGTGAATGTATGTGCCACCAGATGTCCTGCATGCACTCATGTGGGAGAAAACTGATCATTGAAATATCGGCAGCAAATGGCTATTGGTTACCCCATCTAGAATTCGCTACCGTGGGTGCTGTAAACAGTGTTGAACAAGTACATTGTGGACTATATATATAAGCCCTGCCGACCCATGAAAAAAAAGGACACTTGCCACAGGTGGCCATTGCTGGTTAACAACCATGCAATGTAACCTTGCAATTTGTAAGCATGTAGTACGGAGATAGATACAACACGTAGCATCTGTATAGGTAACAAATACTAGATGCATGCCAAGTCATGGCCAACCTAGAAAAACAATCATTTAATTTTATTGTGGTCTAAGCTATAGATGATGTGGAGATTTATGATATGGCTTTGAAGTAACAGAGTTCTGCAACTTTCGGGACCTAGCATATCTACTGAGCTGCTACTTCTAACCCAGTTGAACTGCAGGAGACAAGAACACGATGTCAGCTCATTAACTTTTGTTTGTGTTACGTGGGGCCGCTAGTTTGTGCAGTTCAATACTTTAATCACTCCTAGTGATAGTCTAATCGCAATATAATTCTCATGAAAATTTTAGGAGTACCTTTGGAAGGTTCGTCCCTGAATATCCTTCTGTATGACCTCCCAGAGAATTTTCAGCATGCTGACAGCGTGAGACCTTTGTTTTTACCCCGCAAAGCAATGGATCCATCTGCAATACATCATGCACGGTTATGAAGGCCAGCAGATGAGAATAACAAGCTCAAGCACAAAAGAACACCCAAATTTCTGCACAGGAACACAGAAACTCGAACCTGTTTCGATTTGACAAAAGAAAGAAAGGTGATGGGCTTACGGAAGAAAGCGGATCCCAGACCCTCTTCATGGTTGCCTTTGTTCTCGTCAAGAAAAGTTTTTCACGCAACTGACATATAGCCTACTAAAATCAGTGGAACGGATTTTTTTTTTGAATTGGAACGGATATTTTTCAGGCAATTGACATATATAGCCTACTAAAATTAGTGGCACGGAAATGTTTCAGGCAAATGAGTACTCGAGAAAAAAAAGGGAACAATCTTGGAAACGACGAAATTGCGGCTAAATTGACCATTACAATGAAAAATCTGTTCTTTGGAACATATCCGCGCTGGATTGGAACAAGAAGATGCGGCTTGCAATCAGAAAGGAAAAACAAAATCAGGGAAAGATGGCTGGAGGAGAGGACGAGAGGATAGGCGCGGCTTACTGCGGGATTGGATTTGGCGACGCCTCCGCTTAGTGGACATGAGTTGATTCAGGTTCGACAGCACTATGGCGCGAATCGGGAACTCAGGCCTACGGCTGCCCACCTCTTTTTTGCGTATTTGTGATTGTTCTTCTCGCCGGTGTCGCTCGTAATCGGAATTTCAACCGAACACGCCGCGCTTTGGGATACACAGGAATTCGGGTCGGTGCCGCCAACCGGGGCTACCATTGATCATTGATGACACTCAAATAATGTGATTGGTTGAAGTAGATGATAGCATGTCCCTACAAACAAAATTTCAACGAAACAAAAATGTTCCAAAATAAAAATTATAAATATGAAACACCGGATAGTTGAGGGGATGTTTGGTTGCACACCGCGAATTGCCACACTACAGTTGTGGCTGCTACATCAACTGTGGCGTCTTTTTGGTTGCTTAGCAGGTTTAGGTAAGCCACGGCAAAACATGGTGTTTCTAGGTAGCTATTTTCGCCATGGCGTGGCGCTGTTTTTGTCCGCCACAGATTGTGGCGCCGCCACAGTTGGTGTGGCTGGCTCTGGCTTGCAACCAAGCAGGCCCCGAGTCACCGACAACCGTCCTTCCACGGTCAGTGCAGCCACCACCCATCCTGCAAATTCCATGGCTAGTACGGCTGTGGCTCAAGTACAAAAACCTGTCAACTGAACTCCATCGATCTAAAACTGCTTCAGATTGACTTGTGAATTAGTCATCTACTATGGCGACTTGGCTGAATGGCTGATCGGACAGCAGTACCGTTGGTGTGGCAGGCCCACCTTGTAATTATGTGGCTGGTTTCAGTAGGATCATATTTGGCTATCCGTCGGGAAGGCGAGAATGTACATCAAAAAAGTATGTTACGCGGATACATGTTGAACGGATAAAGATACACGGATACATCATTTTCCTAAACAAATAGATATGTGTATATTTCTCAATCTTTTTTAAATAGGAAAAATCCAAATTACTCCCCTCAAGTATAGCGAAAGTCCGGATAACCCCCTAAACTATGTTTTGGTTTAATTTACCCCCTAAACTATGTTATTTAGTCCAACTTACCCCCTAAATTGAATCAAATGACATAGTTTAGGGGGTAAACTGAACCAAGAATTACTTTAGGGGGTTATCCAGACTTTGCCTATACTTGAGGGGAGTAATTTGGACTTTTTCCTTTTAAATATAAATAAATAACAATACACTCTCGTCGTCGTTATTCTCTATATCCCGCATCGCTACATGAGAAAAAGAAAAAAAACTCTCCTCATGTCTCAGCCGCCGAACGCAGCTTAGCTCCACCATAGTGCTGCCTGGTTGACCTCTTCCGCCACCGAGCGCCGATCGCCCGACATCGTCTGCACCGTCGAGCGCCTCCTGTCCGACCTTGTCTCTGCTCTGCCAGATTCAGCTAGCCTCGAACTATGCCCATCACGCAGATGAGGTCATACTATTTGTCGGGGACCATAATTAGGGGTCCCTTAACTACCAGGGTAATCACCCTCAAAAAACGCAAAACAAGGCTATTACCCATAAGCCAATGAGCCCATACCAGCGAAACCGCGAAGCCCACTACCAGCCGGCAGGGCCCAAACAACGGCCCACGAAGACACGCCGCCCTCACACCTAAACTCTGCCTCGCTCGAGGGTCCCTCGCTCTCCCTCGAGCTACAAACCTCCGCTCCGCCTCGCCGGGACTCGCTCCAACCCCTCGAAACGAACGCCACGCCTACAGCACAGGCACTGACGGTCTCAACTCCCACACCAGGCGCCGGAGTCAAAGAGAAGATCTCCCCCGCACGTCGCCCTTGATAGAATCCGGTGCACTGTGCCCTCTACGGCACGGGCAGGCGGAAGCTGTGCAGGGCCTGCGCGGCACTATGCCCCCGACACCGCTGATCCCGGCCGTACCTTCGCACGGTTCTACCGGGGACCCCCCTTCGCCTCCCGCGCTGAAACGTCCTCGAACGGGCGATGGGGGCCCCACCAATAGAAGATGGCCAAGCACAGGGGGCTCACCACGGTCAAATAAAGATTACTGGTCCGGTAAGGCAAGGAATGGATCCCTTGACCCTTGTCCACCACGTCTCCGGGTGGCAGGATGTGCACTGTGGAGTAGGCTGGCACCTCACCTACATCACCCACGCCCGTCCTCCAACGGAGGGGGGCCCCCGCGACGGATACGGGGAAATCTCTGAGCCACCCCGGCAGCGGAGGGGTCTCTGAGCCACCCCGGAAATCTCTGAGCCACCCCGGCATCTCTGAGCCACCCCTGGTCTGCACCGTCGAGCGCCTCCTGTCCGACCTTGTCTCTGCTCTGCCAGATTCAGCTAGCCTCGAACTATGCCCATCACGCAGATGAGGTCATACTATTTGTCGGGGACCATAATTAGGGGTCCCTTAACTACCAGGGTAATCACCCTCAAAAAACGCAAAACAAGGCTATTACCCATAAGCCAATGAGCCCATACCAGCGAAACCGCGAAGCCCACTACCAGCCGGCAGGGCCCAAACAACGGCCCACGAAGACACGCCGCCCTCACACCTAAACTCTGCCTCGCTCGAGGGTCCCTCGCTCTCCCTCGAGCTACAAACCTCCGCTCCGCCTCGCCGGGACTCGCTCTAACCCCTCGAAACGAACGCCACGCCTACAGCACAGGCACTGACGGTCTCAACTCCCACACCAGGCGCCGGAGTCAAAGAGAAGATCTCCCCCGCACGTCGCCCCTGATAGAATCCGGTGCACTGTGCCCTCTACGGCACGGGCAGGCGGAAGCTGTGCAGGGCCTGCGCGGCACTATGCCCCCGACACCGCTGATCCCGGCCGTACCTTCGCACGGTTCTACCGGGGACCCCCCTTCGCCTCCCGCGCTGAAACGTCCTCGAACGGGCGATGGGGGCCCCACCAATAGAAGATGGCCAAGCACAGGGGGCTCACCACGGTCAAATAAAGATTACTGGTCCGGTAAGGCAAGGAATGGATCCCTTGACCCTTGTCCACCACGTCTCCGGGTGGCAGGATGTGCACTGTGGAGTAGGCTGGCACCTCACCTACATCACCCACGCCCGTCCTCCAACGGAGGGGGGCCCCCGCGACGGATACGGGGAAATCTCTGAGCCACCCCGGCAGCGGCCGCCCCGTACGAATATGACATGCTCCCTTCGCTAGGGCAAAAGCCGGTCGTACCGGCACAATAGGGCAGATCGAGTCCATCTCGTCACCACGCCTGACAGTCTGACGCTGAGGCAACAGCCTACGCCGTGCTAGCCCCGTGCCTCTTAGCGGGCTAGCCCCCGAAGCGGTCGAAGGCCCACTCGAGGGGGTCCTCGAGTAAACGCCCAGGCCACTTCGACGACTAAGCGACCCCTCGAGACCCCGTCGAAAAGGAAGCGAGGAGACACCGCGTCAGCAGACAAGACCAGGAAGCAATCTTGACGAGGCCTGCAAGGCATGGATACG
Organism: Echinochloa phyllopogon; assembly: GCA_033239725.1. Lineage (NCBI taxonomy): Eukaryota > Viridiplantae > Streptophyta > Magnoliopsida > Poales > Poaceae > Echinochloa > Echinochloa phyllopogon. The sequence goes on along the minus strand of BTCW01000008.1, from coordinate 29,768,591 downwards.
CCGTACGACTCACACTGTAGCACGTATTGTACACGCGAACTGTAACCCTTCTCTCCCTTGAACTATAAAAGGGAGAGAGATGAGTCCCGTACGGGACAAGCACAACAGAGCAACAGCACGAGGTTCATCGCCTTGGCTCTCGCTCGCATAGACACACACATCCGATATTGGCATTAGCCTCAATCATCTCCACCGGTGACAGGGACTTGGAGACCGCCTCTCCTCTCCCGTATCCACTTGTAGCCCCCTCTCTACAAGCACCCCGGTGCAAAGCTAATACGAGTGCGCGAGCATGCCCTTGCTGGACGTACGGCCCCGCGGCCGAAACCAGGATAAACCCGTGTCCTTGTGTTAGCTTCCGCATCGACCATCAAGGGACGAGACACAGCGCATTTCTGCGCGGTGTAGGGAGTGCCGACCATTTCCGACACCGACAGTGGCGCGCCAGGTAGGGGGAGCGTTGTGCGATTCGTTTTCTCACCAGTTTCCTTGATGGCATCTAGCGACGAGCCACCGACGACGTGGTCCCCCGACGGGACCACCGCCGGATTCCCACCTGGATTCATGATCCAGCTCGGGAGCCTGACGTTCGAGTCGGATGGGTCCAACTACCTCATGGAACTCCATCGCATCGACGAGGTAGAGACTTCGTCGTCATCATCTTCGACAGGCGGGCTCCTAAGCCGTCGCCGGCTGCGAGGCCTGCAGGTGCAGGTGGAGCAGCGCCAGCCCGTGCGGGTGACGCTCTCAGAGGTGGACGACCCGCGGGTGCCGTCCCCTGACGCGGAATCAGGAGGGACCGCGACGCCTTCGGCGAACCCTGCGGAAGGGAACCGCCGGAGGACAGCAGCCACGTCGGCCCGGTTCCCGATGGGGCTGCGCAACACCGCCGCGACAATCTCCGCGACGGTGGGCACTCACATGCGTGCCAGCCGCGACGCCATTGCGCCATCGCAGGGCAGACTGCCACCGACCCACCAGGGGCAGGCAAGCCGCTGGCCGCGACGGACGCAGCCGGAGCGACCCAGGGCACCCCACGCTGCCGCTCATCACAGCAGTGGGGGAACCCACTAACCCGCCTCGACAAGAGGAGAATACCGGCCGACGTACCGGTGCCATACAAGTGCACCACGGGGGAGAAGGGCGGCGCGACCCACGCGTCCGCGCAGGGCCCGAAACCGCGCCGACCATTCATGCCCGTCTGAAGGCACGACGCGCTACTGCACCGCCTCACCCAACGAGTGGTCCCCACCGGGCTCCAGCAGCGAGGAGTGGGACTACGCCGGGATCCAAGACGCCGAGGCACTCCGACAGTTCCTGAACTCCGTCGATCACTGCTTCGACATCTCCAGCAAGGGGGCGAGTGACCCCGCACTGGGATGCTTCGTCATCAACAGCGAACTCGGGACTGGAAGTTAGGACGGAAGCGACGATGACAACAATCGAAACGAGAACCCGGCGGCGGCTGGGGCCATTCGCGAGCCGCCTCCAGGTACGGGCGCCGCAACGCCCGTTGACGCCAATGCCGCAACGCCTCAGGGCGACGAGGCGTTGGCACAAGCCCAGCTTGCGCAGGTGAAGGAGTTGGAAGACAGGCTCCAGGAGGAGCGTCGTCAAGTACAGTAGCTGCGAGCGGCACTGGAGGCACAGCAGCCTCAGCGCGGCGAACGCGCGAGGGCCACGGGGCGTCTTGCTCGCATCTGCCTCGAGAACGACGGCAACGCCGACTTGCCGCGCGCAAGCCAAAAGCTCGTCACCGCGGCAACGCTGCTACACTCCATCCCTAAGCCCTCCACGCCATCGGCTCGGCTCTTGCACCGCGAGGCGTGGAGCCTCGTCGAGCAAGCGGCCGTCCTACAGTCCGAGAGCTCCGCCTCTCGCATTCGACATCAAGCCAACTCGATAGCCGAGGCCAGCAGGCAAGACAAGGAGGAGTCCGTCCACACCCCTCGCCAGGGGAAGTGGATGCCCAACCGTCCAACGAATGATGGTAGGGCGCTCGTGGCGTGTCGCCTTGGTGAATGAAGGCCCGCGAAGGACCGGCTTCAGGACATGCGTGGCGCCGCCGACGACGGCGATGCCCGCAACGTCCTGAACAAGAAGAAGTACGACACCGCGACGAGCCGAGGGTACCATCCACGACGAGGGGGTCGCTTCGACGAAGAAGAAGACAAGAGCCCGACGCCTAAGCCCGCGGGGACTCGGGTGTTCAGCCCCGCCATCCACACGGCGGCCATTCCTCCTCGTTTCCGACAGCCAGCGACCATCACCAAGTACTCAGGTGAGACTAACCCTGAAGTTTGGCTCAATGATTATCGATTGGCTTGCCAGTTGGGTGGTGCCACAGAAGACTACATGATCATCCGCAACCTGCCCCTCCACCTCGCCGACTCGGCCAGTTGCTCGAGCACTTGCCCGCGAACCAGATTCACGACTGGGGTGACCTGGTCAAACTGTTCGTGGGAAACTTCCAAGGCACCTACGTACGCCCTGGAAACTCCTGGGTCCTGCGGGGATGTCGCCAAAGGTCGAGCGAGCCCATGAGGGACTACATACGTCGCTTCTCCAAGCGTTGCACTGAGGTCCCCAACGTTGGTAACGCCGAGGTCATCAATGCCTTCCTCGAAGGTACGACGTGCCGCGAGCTCGTGCACGAGCTCGGCTGCAACCACCCCACTAGCGTCAACAAGCTGTTCGACATCGCGTCGAGCTTTGCGTTGGGGGGAGGAGGCGGTCCGCGCCATCTGCGATGGGAAGAAGGGGAAGCGCGCAGAAGAGGCGCCTGCGGAAGGCGGCCGACCCAAAGAGCAAGCGAAGAAGCCCAAGCAACACAAGCAGGGCAACCTGGGCAAACGAGGCCCGAGACCCGAGCGTGGACCGCGACGCGAGGACGACCCCAACGAAGCCTTCGCCGCGGACCAAACCCGGCGGGGACCTCGACCCCCGCCACCCCCGGGAGGCCGGTTCGACGACATGCTCAAAAAGCCGTGTCCATACCACAACACTGCAGTCTCGCATACCCTCGAGCAGTGCAAGATGATCAAGAAGCACTACAAGCACCTCATTGCGAAAGAGGGAGACGCGAAGAAAGATGCTGGCGGAGGCGGCGACACCGCGGGCGGTGACTTCCCGTTCGTGGAGAACGTCTTCTTCATCACCGGGGGCTCCACGGCAAACATGTCCGCGCGGCGGCGACGGCGCAAACGCCAAGAGGTCTACACTGCGCGCCCTGCCGCACCCTCGTACCTCGACTGGTCGACAGAGACCATATCTTTCGGTTGCGAAGACCACCCGGACTACATCCCCAACCCGGGACACTACCCACTTGTTGTCGACCCTGTGATCGGCAACACCCGATTCTCCAAGGTGTTGATCGATGGACGCAGCAGCCTCAACATCATGTTCTCCAGCACCTCAGAGCTGATGGGGATTGGCACGGACAAGCTGCGGCCCAGTTTGTTCGCGTTCCACGGCATTGCGCCAGGCAAGAAGGTCCAGCCCCTCGGGCGGATAGACCTGCCCATCTACTTCGGCACGCCCGGCAACTTCCGCAAGGAGGTCCTCCTCTTCGAGGTGGTGGGGTTTCGAGGGGCCTATCATGCCATACTTGGACAGCCAGCCTACGCCAAGTTCATGGCGGTCCCCAACTACACCTACCTCAAGATGCAGATGCCGGGGCCGAAGGGCATCATTACGGTCGGGCCGACGTTCGAGCACGCCTACGAATGCGACGTAGAGTGCGTCGAACGCGCCGAGGCCCACGCTTGCCTCGAGGCTCAGGTGGCTAACCTCGAGAAGATGCTCAACGAGGCCGCCAACTCCCACAACAAGCACGCGGGCAACTTCGAGGCCGCGGAGCACACCAAGGCCGTACCCCTCGATCCAAACGATCTCGAGGGTAGGGCGGTCACAGTCAGCTCCACCCTCGACCCCAAATAGGAAGCAGTGCTCGTCGACTTCCTCCGTGCCAACGCTGACATCTTCGCGTGGAGCCCCTCTGAAAGTGCATCTAGGCACTTAAGTGTTTTGGTGATTTGTATGACAACATGATTTGTAATCTAACTTGTTTGCTTAAGTATATGAGCAGGGGATTATTCATATGAATATTCATGTCATGTAATTGTTAATAAGAAGTGATCTAACTTGTTTGCTTAATATAGAAAATGACAAGTAAATAGAAATGGCAAATGAGAGAAGAAGTGATGCTTATGGATAGGTCTCATTTAGAAGAAGCTTGTCAAATAATATTGGGACAACTCAATTGAAGATATTGGATATATCTCGGATAGTTGAAGACATGGATTTCAATGTGGTTTTCATGTGGATGCAAAGCAAAGCCTAGCTTAAAGTGGCAAGATAGGATGGAAGGGATCAAACTAGATGGCTAGTGACGAGGTACTAAGCGAAGAGAAGGACAAGAGTCGTCTTGTGGCCGAGGAACTTTGCTAGGGTGAAGGAACTAGTCTTGTGGATTGATCCCTAGGCATTAATCAAGCCATAACTAGTAAAGCAATGCAATGCGTCTGGTCATTGTTTAATCATATGAAGAAGTGGCTTATGAATTGGTATGGATTAGTGATCATACACTTGGAAATTCAAAGCCACTAGCTCAAGTTGGATTCGCTCAGCGAGAATGGAATGTTGAAGCCCTCAAGTTGATATTGATCAAGTATGGCATCAATGAAGACATAGAAGCTCAAATGGAGATTTTAGTCATTTGCAATCTTGAGTATATGAATGCCGTACTATCAAGAGGGATGCAACATTAGTTGTTTGACTACACACCAAAAAGTGCTCATAGGTCAACCCATGTGAGATAGTCTTTGAGAAGAGTGTTTTGGGGCTTAGTGTGCTGACTGGTCCAAAACCGGTGTGACCGGTTTTGGAAACCGGTGTTACCGGTTTTGGTGCTCAGGGTGTAACGGCTAGTTTTTGTTTGAAAAGCGGTGTGACCGGTTTTGCTTGGGCATAACGGCTAGTTTTTGTGTGTGGGGTATTTATACCCCTAGCCCTCACCTTTGAGGGCTGCTGGTTCATTTGGGTCTCTTGGGCGACCAGAAGCAATTCAAGCACCAGCAAGCTCTCCCCAAGCCTCTCTTTGTGAGAATTGGTTGAATTTGTTCATATCTTTGGATTGAGTTGAGAGAGGGTTTGTGTGTGAGCAATAGAGAGCTAGAGAGCTAGCTAACTCAGTAAAGAGTGAATCCATAGCTTGAGCACTCGCGGTTGAGGTCTAGCAACTCATTGAAGCATTTGTTACTCTTGGAGGTGAAGCCTCCTAGACGGCTAGGCGTCGCCGGTGAGCCACCAAGGTTGTGGTGTGCCACGGATTGTTTGTGCAGGTGTGGTCTTGCCTCCTTCGGGGAAAAGATCGAGTTAGTGGAACCGAGGAGATAGCTCGACCTTTGGGTCACTACGGGCTTCCTCAACGGAGACGTAGGGTTCGCTGTGCTTTTGGGCAGCCTTTGGGCAAACAGCGAATCCGATCTTCGGGAAACAAATCGCTGCGTCTCCAATTTGGTTTGCCTCACAATTTCCTTTCTAGCACATATATTTGCTTCCACTTCGATCTACTTGGTTGTGCTTATCTTGTGTGCAGGAACTAGTTGGACCTGCTAGAAATCATCTACACAAGCACTACTCAAGTTGCTTTTGTGCTAGAGCTCAAAAGAGGGTTTATTCACATTCTTGTGTTTCTCAGTCAGAAACCGGTCTGACCGGTTTCCCAAACCAGTCTGACCGGTTTTGGTACCGACTTAGTAATATTTCCAGCTAAAGTTGTTCCAGAGTATTCAGAGGTGTTGCGGAGTCTCCGGTCTTAACCCCGGAGTATCCGGCATACCCTCGGAGTATCCGGAGTTGAACTAACAATTTGTTTTAAGTGTTGGAAATTTGCAGAATCACCTATTCACCCCCCCCTCTTGGTGACATCACGGTCCTTTCAATTGGTATCAGAGCTTGACCTCACATCCAAGCTTAACCGCCGTGAGGAAAGATGTCAACTTCATATGAGGTAACCGTCGAGCCACTAGTTAGTGACGGCTCTAATTATGCTACTTGGTCTGCTCATGTACTTGATATTGTTAGGACCATGGGTCCTCTTATTGAGCAGGTTGTAGTTGAGGGAATCCATCCTCCAAATGTTGATTGGAACAACATGTCCAATATGACACAAGAGGAGATGAATTGTCTTCAACTCAACGCTCGTGTCGCTAACTTCTTGTTTAGTGTTTTGAGCAAGGAAGTGAAGAATCTCATCCTAAAAGGTGAGATGATTCAAGTTGATGCTCATCTCATTTGGGCTCAACTTGAAAAACTATTCTCAAGCACAAAAGGCGACGAGCAAGAGCAAGCAAGAGCCAAGTCACATGAGGAGTGCTCAGCATCATCAGCAACATGCACTGAGCCTCATGTGACCATCACCAAGGAGCAAGAGGGCCAAAACAACGCAGCTGCAGGTTCTCTGCCAGAACCGGTCCAACCGGTTTCCAAAACTGGTCTGACCGGTTTGGGCAGAGGAGCTGCACAAGGCCAGAAAAAGAGCCGCCAACACGGCACAAGCAAAGCCTCAAGCACAAGAGAATTTTTATCTTCCAGTGATGAGGCTTCCAAGTGTTTCATGGCCAAAGACAACAAGAAGACCAAGAGGGACGAAAGTGCAAGAATTGGGACTATCCAAGCTCTCACCGAGGAGCTTGAGAAAGTCAAATCTATGAATGCCTCTTTGGTCAGTAAGTATGATGTATTGGTCAATGAATATATTTGTGCCACTAACTCGCTCTCATGTGTAGTGGCCGTGGAAGAAGAAAACCAAGTGCTCAAGCAACAACTTGGTTTGCTAGCTAGTGAGCATGAGTTGCTACAAGCAAAACATGAGAAACTCTTGTGTTCTCATGAAGAGATTATAGAGGCACATGTTTTGCTAGACATAGCTCATGAGGTTATGGTAACATCGGTAAAATCCTTTGAACCTCAAACTCACACATACACATGCTCACAAGTTGAAATTTCATTATCTTGTGATAACCCATGTTGCTCCCAAGCAACAAATTCTTGTGATGAGCATGTGATTGTAGAATCTTGTGACGACCTCATTGCTAAAGAAAATGAAGATCTCATGCAAGAGGTTGAAAGGCTAAAGAAGGACTTGATCAACTTGAAGGGCAAGGGTCAAGTGCAACCTTCTCAAGATATCCGTGACTACATGGTGAAGAAGCTTGAGAAGAGACAAACTGCCACTAGCCCAAGTCCTCAACAAGATCAAGCTCACAAGCACAAGATTCCCACTGGTGAGAAGAAGAGCCTTGATCATATCAAATGTTGCAAGTGCTCAACGATGGGACACTATGCATTCATGTGTCCACCCAAGAGGAACAGGAAGAAGTCCCCTACAAGAAGAGAGAAGCAAAGAGCAAAGACAAGGGCATGCTTCAGATGCAAGGAAAAGGGTCACTTGATTGACAAGTGCCCAATTCCACAAAGTGTTGTCTGCTTAGCCAAAACCGGTCTGACCGGTTTCAGGCAGCAGCAGCCCAACCACCTCCTAAGAGGGCCTCTCAAGTCAACACATCAAGCAAAAGGCCAAAAACTGTTGATGACCACAAGAAGAAAGTCAAAAGAGGTTCAAGAGGGGTCCGAAGCCGTATTTGCTACACGTGCCGGACCAAGGGACATTTGGGTAACGATTGTCCAAATGGTAATGTTCCCAAATCCAACCTCGTTCATTATGACTTTGCTAAGCTTAGGAAGGACAAAGTGAGCACCTATGCTACTAGAGTGATTGACACACCTCAAACTAGCATAAGGGCCATTTGGGTTCCTAAGCATCTTGTGACTAACCTTGTTGGACCCAACATGAGTTGGGTACCAAAGAGTGCTTGATGAGATAGCGGGGACAAAGAGATGCATTGGAAGCTTGGCTTGAAAGAAATTATTTGTGATCATATGGCTAGCCAAGAAAGATGCTTCCGCTCGACAACTTATACCCAATGTCATCTCGGTAACATTGTGCTTAATTTGATTAAGTTTCAGTCACTCATTCCTTTGATGGGATCAAGTGTTTCAAGTTCTTGAAATCATGTGACACTTGATAGTGACTAAAACTATATTCATGAATTTGCTTGATATATGCCATGTGGTGCTTTTAATAGCTCTATTGTGGAGCAAGGTCTTGTCATGTGCAGGAAAACATTGCAATGAAGATTGGATGTCAACACGACAAGACACAAGCAAAGTCACTCAAGTGGCACAAGTCTAGCAAAACCGGTCTGACCGGTTTAGCCCAGAAAAGTGCTACTTGAGTAAATAAGTGAGAAATGAAGATGAAGATGAAATAATTCTTGAAGTTCTCACTTTGGCATATATCTATCAACTTATACCTATGTGGTAACAAAATGCATGTCACATGCCTTCCATGCATGATGCACATATTTAGGGGGAGATTACTTCAATATTTGTGTCTTTGAGACTAACATTTCTTTTAGTGAACTTGTAGTCTCAATGGTGAGAGATCAATTCTCTCAATTGGAGTTGTCATTTCAATTTGCGATCCAAAGCGGTAAATTTGTATCGTCTCATATCTTGGATCTTGCTCTTAATATATGCTTTGGCAACTCACCATAATATAGTCTAAATTCCTTTATTTGATCTTGATTGACTCAAAACTAGTGCATGTGAGCTTCTCCTACACAATACATCACATATACACTAGAGAAAAGGAATTTGGTCTATAATATGAGGTTTCATATTTAATGACCCATTTGCCATCCACATATAAAGGTCATTAATGTGAAACTTGTTGTTGTGCAAATTAAAGTATTCTTTCTCTTGTCCAATGGCTTATCTCATGGGAGAATACACATTGCTTAAATCGATTATATTGCACAACATGTGTGGCTAGAGGCAAAGGTATGATCTCTATTGACTAGTATTTACCTTCTGCATCTAGGCTCTATATCATGCTAGTGTGTGCATTTGCATGCGCCTATATTGAGTGTCTTTCTTGTGTATCCATTAGATATTTGGTGGACACCTTTTAACATTGACTTACCGTCAAAAGCTTTTCAAATGCAAATGGTGTGAGCTAAATATGCTATTGTGATCCATAGCTCAATATAAGTGCATGACATTGTGTGACATAGGATAGTGTTTGAAAACTCAACTAGCATGATAGAGTATGTGCTACTTTGAAAATATTCGAGTTTTGGTCGTTTGACCGTTGTTGATCTATTTGTGACTATAGTTAACTTTGCTTGATTGATGGCTAGTCACAAATAGTGAGATATTCTCAAGTCCATAAATCCTTATCTATCCATCCATCTCTTTCCCATCTCTCTTGGAAGAAGCAAGAGTTAGTGGAGCTTTTGGACTTTACATATCTATCTCTTCCAAGTGCACTCAAGGTCTCAAATGGTTCTGCTGTCTTGGACACCCTGGAATATCCGGGACCATGCTGGAACTTTATTGTTCCGAGTACCCCTTCTGTTTTGGACGTTCTCGGATAATCTGGAAAGCACCCGGAGTGTCCAGGGTCACAGGTTTTATTGGAAATCTTTCTCTCCTCTGAAGACAACCATGAGATTTTTTTTGAAGATCAAGACCACATTATGCAATCTCAGATCAAGTGAAGAATCTTTGGAGCTCAAATCTGCAGTATTTGGACAAGTTCCAGCTGCCTGGGAGAAACCGGTCTGACCGGTTTCCCAAACCGGTCTGACCGGTTTGGCCCAGACAGCTGGCCCCACATGGATTTAACCCCTCCCGTGATTCTCTCTCTCCTTCCTTACCTTTTCACCACGAGAACACATCTCCTCCTCCAGTTTTCACCGCAACAGGACGCCTTATGGCGATTTCTTGATTTATCCAAGGAAAAGGAGGATTCTTGGTAGGACTGGAGTGTCCCAAGGCTGCTAGATTGGATTCCCATCAAGTTTTGGATTCAAATCTTCATCTTCTCTCGTTCTCAAGGCTCTCAAGGTATTCAAATGTTCCCATCGCCCGATCTACTCACTCGATGAATATCTTTCGAAACCCTTTGGTAGAACATCTTCTGGCATGTCTAGGAACCTATCCCTAAGAGATCAATGGATTTGGTGGGCTACATTTTGCGAACCAAGGATTTGCACCTTCACTGCCAAAAGCGGTCTGACCGGTTTGGCAAACCGGTCTGACCGGTTGGGGCAGTGAAGGCACAAGTCCTTCGTTTGCACCATGTTTGGCCTCCATAAAGTGTAAGGATAATTTATCTTGCAGTATATCACTCATATCTTGACCTTGCAACTGTCTAGGTTTGACCCCAACTCGATTTGGTTCAGCTCGGGTGAAACCGGTCTGACCGGTTTGGCTCTGAGCTGTCTCAAATCTTGTTGGATGCTCTCAAATTGAACCAATCTCATGTCAATCTCAGTCCTGGTACTTATTCTATGTATTCCATATCTTGTGAACCCAGGAAAGACAGTGGATGATGTCGAGGGGAACGCACGCCGAAAGAATCAAAAAGAGTCGCCAAGATCCATCCATTGGCAGCAGCTCACATGCGGGTGGTGGCAGGTCATTAAGGCCTAGAAGGACAAAGAGGGCAGCCGATCAGCGGATTGAGGAAGTGGATGAACATGAGACCACTTTGAGCGATGATGACGAGGATGATGTGTATCGGTTTGAGCCTCGACGTGTTGAGAGAGGTGCTGATGATGATGATGATGACATGGCAGCAGGTCAGGGAGAGGAAGAAGATGACGAAGAAGGGGGAAATGATGATGAAGGAGGGGAGCCACCATTCCCTAGAGTTAGAGAGCCGACCGCTCCTGCTACTTGGAGAGTGGTAAATTACAGGGGGCTGGGAATGACAGACATAGCCAGGGATCAGAGGAGAGTGAGCCCTCTAGGAGTCCCAAGGACAGCCACAGACTATAGATTTCACACAGCTTTTCAGCAGGATTACTATCAGACAGATGTGATTAAAGGAAGGATTATCTGTGAGCAGCATTGGATAGATTGGGAGTACATGGAGAAAGCTGAAAATGTGATCTTTGATCAAATTATTGAAACATGCAAAGCAAGAAAGATCTACAACATTATGGGTTACAAAAGGGACTAGAACACAGAGGTGATAGCTCAGTTCTATGCCACAGTCTACTTTGAGGGAGATGAGCTAGAGACTAGGAGGGTGCATTGGATAACCGAGGGAACCTCATATAGCCTTTCTTATCTAGAATTTGCAGAGTGTCTTGGGTTGAGACAGGCTGATAGGAGTCGCCATAGGCTGCACTTAGATGGAGCTTTCCCAGCTAAGAACATGAAGTTCATGTACCCGAGCACTGAGACAGGAAACTTTGGCAAAGTAGCTGGCCTATACACATATTATCAGGTGTTGAACAGGATGCTTAGAGCGACACTTGCTCCCAGAGGCGGCAACACATCAGAAGTGTCCTTGTTCGGCAAGAATTTGCTAGCTAGAATGAGGCCGGGTGAAGACAAGTTCTGTGTGGGTGACTACATTTGGGAGGAAATAAAACACATATCTGAAAATCCTCAGAAGCTTTGTGGATATGCACCTTATATCATGAAGGTCATAGAGATGGTGACACGCACTAGGTTTCGTTGTGATGCATCTCATGGACGACTGTGTGTGCCCATTCCAAAGAAGATTAGGCTTCCATCTCCACGAGCAGACCCAGCAGACACTGATGCAGCAGAGGATGAGCAGCAGCAGCAGCATGGGGAGCAGCCACAGCCTTTCCAGCAGCAGCCTGACCAAACCGGTCTGACCGGTTTGGATCTGGCAGCAGTGCACAGCCCGAGCAAAGGACATCTCCAATCAGAAAATTCATTTCTATGTTCACAGGGATTTGCAAAGGTCAGCGGGATGTCCGGGTGGATCTTAGGCAGCAGAGGATCGACAGCAAGAAGACTCGTGATGAGTTCAAGAAATTGTGTGCCGTGTTGAGTCCGGACAACCCTCCATCTCCCATCTCTCCACCTCCTGAGTTGCCGGAGATACCCCCGCTTAGAGACATAATGACAGATCACATGAATGCGGGTTATTTTGAGGAGTATGGTGACATCTTTGGATATGGACATGTTGGGCCGAGCACACAGCCTCCACCAGCTCCTCCTCAGACAGTTGGTGCTCCAGGGACCATGCCATACATACCTACTTCAGAGGGAGACTTGTTTGGTTCCTCGTTTGGATTTGCACCTTCAGGACCTACCTATGCAGCTGCTACACTACCATCCATGTCATATGACTATGCTGGTACATCATCATCTATGGCGGGACTTCAGTTCTCAAGTGCACCATCTCCATCTCCTGGAGACTTTGCTTCACAGGCAGCGGTTTCCATCTTCGGACTCACTTCTGCTCCTAGTCATGGTGAGTTTAGCTTATCTACATCTTCTTCCATGACTAGCACATCTGAATCACTCTCACACTATCAAACATATACATTCGATTGAGTGAAGGTTTTCATTGGACTACTTCTTCGTCAGATGATCATAGCCCGACCTTATAGTTGCGGCGAAGATGTGGATGCATGACGGATGGTGGGAGCAGGACTACAAGCTTCTCCAGGCCCTTTTATGGATGATTGATGACAAAGGGGGAGAAGAATGGATTAAAGCGTCAAGTTTCAGTAGTTTCTTGTAGTCTGTCACACAAAAGCGGTCTGACCGGTTTCTGCTGTGTGTGCAGAAACATGGATGTAATAAATTAGATTTTATCTCATTTGTGGACTTGAGGACTTGTAATGTGTGCTACTATATGTGTTGAACTCATTTATGTATCCTAAGTGACATTATGTTAGTGTGATATGCATGTGTTGGTTGATGTGATGGTTGTGGTTGTGGGAGACAGCACAAGCACTTCATTTTATGCTATTGAATGATGTACATGTCATATGCATCACGAGTTATTTTATTTTGTCACACACACTTGTTGCACATGTTGGATACTGAGATATAGGGGGAGCTCTCGTTTTCTTCCTTTTATGTGCATTTGGCATGTGAGGCCAAATTTTTGATATTCCACTCAAAGCACATATTACGGGGGAGCTCACTATATATCTCAAATGTTTAGAGCCTTAAATTTCATAACTATTTGTAAGCTTTAATCATGTTGTCATCAATCACCAAAAAGGGGGAGATTGAAAGTGCATCTAGGCACTTAAGTGTTTTGGTGATTTGTATGACAACATGATTTGTAATCTAACTTGTTTGCTTATGTATATGAGCAGGGGATTATTCTTATGGATATTCATGTCATGTAATTGTTAATAAGAATATGCGCTCTATTGGTTTAATAGTGTGAAAGCAAACAAGTGGATGTGATCCCATGTGATTAATATAGACAATGACAAGTAAATAGAAATGGCAAATGAGACAAGAAGTGATGCTTATGGATATGTCTCATTTAGAAGAAGCTTGTCAAATAATATTGGGACAACTCAATTGAAGATATTGGATATATCTCGGATAGTTGAAGACATGGATTTCAATGTGGTTTTCATGTGGATGCAAAGCAAAGCCTAGCTTAAAGCGGCAAGATAGGATGGAAGGGATCAAACTAGATGGCTAGTGACGAGGTACTAAGCGAAGAGAAGGACAAGAGTCGTCTTGTGGCCGAGGAACTTTGCTAGGGTGAAGGAACTAGTCTTGTGGATTGATCCCTAGGCATTAATCAAGCCATAACTAGTGAAGCAATGCAATGCGTCTGAGGCACTACAGGCACCTCGTTGCGAAAGAGGGAGACGCAAAGAAAGACGCCGGCGGAGGCGGCGACACCGCGGGCGGTGACTTCCCGTTCGTGGAGAACGTCTTCTTCGTCACCGGGGGCTCCACGGCAAACATGTCCGCGCGGCGGCGACGGCGCGAACGCCAAGAGGTCTACACCGCGCGCCCTGCCGCACCCTCGTACCTCGACTGGTCGACGGAGACCATATCTTTCGGTCGCTAAGACCACCCGGACTACATCCCCAACCAGGACACTACCCACTTGTTGTCGACCCTGTGATCAGCAACACCCGATTCTCCAAGGTGTTGATGGATGGAGGCAGCAGCCTCAACATCATGTTCTCCAGCACCTTAGAGCTGATGGGGATTGGCACGGACAAGCTGCGGCCTAGTTTGTCCGCATTCCACGGCATTGCGCCAGGCAAGAAGGTCTAGCCCCTCGGGCGGATAGACCTGCCTGTCTACTTCGGCACGCCCGGCAACTTCCGCAAGGAGGTCCTCCTCTTCGAGGTGGTGGGGTTTCGAGGGGCCTATCACACCATACTTGGACAGCCAGCGTATGCCAAGTTCATGGCGGTCCCCAACTACACCTACCTCAAGATGCAGATGCCGGGGCCGAAGGGCATCATTACGGTTGGGCCGACATTCGAGCACGCCTACGAATGCGACGTAGAGTGCGTTGAATGCGCCGAGGCCCACGCTTGCCTCGAGGCTCAGGTGGCTGACCTCGAGAAGATGCTCAATGAGGCCGCCAGCTCTCACAACAAGCACGCGGGCAACTTCGAGGCCGCGGAGCAGACCAAGGCCGTACCCCTCGATCCAAACGATCTCGAGGGTAGGGCGGTCACAGTCAGCTCCACCCTCGACCCCAAATAGGAAGCAGTGCTCGTCGACTTCCTCCACGCCAACGCTGACATCTTCGCGTGGAGCCCCTCTGAAAGTGCATCTAGGCACTTAAGTGTTTTGGTGATTTGTATGACAACATGATTTGTAATCTAACTTGTTTGCTTAAGTATATGAGCAGAGGATTATTCTTATGGATATTCATGTCATGTAATTGTTAATAAGAATATGCGCTCTATTGGTTTAATAGTGTGAAAGCAAACAAGTGGATGTGATCCCATGTGATTAATATAGAGAATGACAAGTAAATAGAAATGGCAAATGAGACAAGAAGTGATGCTTATGGATAGGTCTCATTTAGAAGAAGCTTGTCAAATAATATTGGGACAACTCAATTGAAGATATTGGATATATCTCGGATAGTTGAAGACATGGATTTCAATGTGGTTTTCATGTGGATGCAAAGCAAAGCCTAGCTTAAAGCGGCAAGATAGGATGGAAGGGATCAAACTAGATGGCTAGTGACTAGGTACTAAGCGAAGAGAAGGACAAGAGTCGTCTTGTGGCCGAGGAACTTTGCTAGGGTGAAGGAACTAGTCTTGTGGATTGATCCCTAGGCATTAATCAAGCCATAACTAGTGAAGCAATGCAATGCGTCTGATCATTGTTTAATCATATGAAGAAGTGGCTTATGAATTGGTATGGATTAGTGATCATACACTTGGAAATTCAAAGCCACTAGCTCAAGTTGGATTCGCTCAGCGAGAATGGAATGTTGAAGCCCTCAAGTTGATATTGATCAAGTATGGCATCAATGAAGACATAGAAGCTCAAATGGAGATTTTAGTCATTTGCAATCTTGAGTATAGGAATGCCGTCTATCAAGAGGGATGGAACATTAGTTGTTTAACTACACACCAAAAAGTGCTCATAGGTCAACCCATGTGAGATAGCCTTTGAGAAGAGTCTTTTGGGGCTTAATGTGCTGAGTGGTCCAAAACCGGTGTGACCGGTTTTGGAAACCGGTGTGACCAGTTTTGGTGCTCAGGGTGTAAAGGCTAGTTTTTGTTTGAAAAGCGGTGTGACCGGTTTTGGAAACCGGTGTGACCGGTTTTGCTTGGGCATAACGGCTAGTTTTTGTGTGTGGGGTATTTATACCCCCTAGCCCTCACCTTTGAGGGCTGCTGGTTCATTTGGGTCTCTTGGGCGACCAGAAGCAATTCAAGCACCAGCAAGCTCTCCCCAAGCCTCTCTTTGTGAGAATTGGTTGAATTTGTTCATATCTTTGGATTGGGTTGAGAGAGGGTTTGTGTGTGAGCAATAGAGAGCTAGAGAGCTAGCTAACTCAGTAAAGAGTGAATCCATAGCTTGAGCACTCGCGGTTGAGGTCTAGCAACTCATTGAAGCATTTGTTACTCTTGGAGGTGAAGCCTCCTAGACGGCTAGGCGTCGCCGGTGAGCCACCAAGGTTGTGGTGTGCCACGGATTGTTTGTGCAGGTGTGGTCTTGCCTCCTTCGGTGAAAAGATCAAGTTAGTGGAACCAAGGAGATAGCTCGACCTTGGGTCACTAGGGGCTTCCTCAACGGAGACGTAGGGTTCGCTGTGCTTTTGGGCAGCCTTTGGGCAAACAGCGAATCCGAACTTCGGGAAACAATTCGCTGCGTCTCCAATTTGGTTTGCCTCACAATTTCCTTTCTAGCACATATATTTGCTTCCACTTCAATGTACTTGGTTATGCTTATCTTGTGTGCAGGGACTAGTTGGACCTGCTAGAAATCATCTACACAAGCACTACTCAAGTTGCTTTTGTGCTAGAGCTCAAAAGAGGGTTTATTCACATTCTTGTGTTTCTCAGTCAGAAACCGGTCTGACCGGTTTCCCAAACCAGTCTGACCGGTTTCCCAAACCAGTCTGACCGGTTTTGGTACTGACTTAGTCATATTTCTAGCTAAAGTTGTTCCGGAGTATTCAGAGGTGTTGCGAAGTCTCCGGTCTTAACCCCGGAGTATCCGGCATACCCTCGGAGTATCCGGAGTTGAACTAACAATTTGTTTTAAGTGTTGGAAATTTGCAGAATCACCTATTCACCCCCCCCTCTAGGTGACATCACGGTCCTTTCAATCCTCGGACATGCCGGGCATTCCGAGGGAGGTCGCCGAGCACTCCCTTGATATCCAGCCTCAAGCCAGACCAGTGATGCAACGCCTGCGACGCTTCGACGAGGAAAAGCGCCGCGTGGTTGGAGTGGAGCTGCGCAAGCTTCTGGAGGACGGATTCATCAAGGAGGTATTTCACCCCACGTGGCTAGCTAATCCTGTTTTAGTTAAGAAAAAGAATGGAAAATGGCACATGTGCGTAGATTACACTGGTTTAAATAAAGCATGTCCCAAAGTTCCTTTCCCTCTGCCACGTATCGATCAAATAGTTGACTCTACTGCTGGGTGTGAATTGCTATGCTTTCTTGATGCTTATTCCGGTTATCACCAAATCAAGACAAAAGAGTCCGACCAGTTCACGACTTCCTTCATCACCCCGTTTGGCATGTTTTGTTACGTCACTATGCCGTTCGGTCTCCGAAACGCGGGGGCTACATACCAACGATGTATGCAACACGTTTTCGGGGATCACATCGGGCGGACCGTTGAGACATACGTTGACGATATCGTTGTAAAATCTAGGAAGGCGGACGACCTAGTCAACGATCTTCGAATCACATTCGATTGCCTCCGGGCAAACGGGGTAAAATTAAACCCGGAGAAGTGCGTGTTCGGGGTGCCGCGCGGCATGCTATTGGGTTTCATCGTCTCCCAGCGAGGCATCGAGCCCAACCCCGAAAAAGTATTGGCCCTGGAACGAATGGGGCCGATTCGAGACCTCAAGGGGGTACACAACGTGCTGGGCTGCCTCGCGGCGCTGAGCCGTTTCGTTTCGCGACTCGGCGAGAAAGGCCTACCCATGTATCGTCTCCTGAAGAAACACGAACGTTTCACCTGGACCCCCGTGGCACAAAGGGCCCTCGACGGGCTGAAAGCGTCGCTAGCGCACGCACCCGTCTTGACGCCGCCGCAGGACAACGAGCCCCTCTACCTCTACGTTGCCGCAACTACTCAAGTAGTTAGCGCGTTCATCGTCGTCGAGAGGACGGAGGAGGGGCACGTCCTGCCGGTACAAAGGCCGGTGTATTACATCAGCGAAGTGCTATCCGACACCAAAATGAGGTATCCCCATATCCAGAAGCTTCTCTATGGTATAGTGCTCGCGCGACGAAAGCTGCGGCACTACTTCGAGGCGCATCCGGTGACCGCGGTCTCGTCTTTCCCTCTGGGGGAGATAGTCCGTAATCCAGATGTCGCTGGCAAAATAGCTAAGTGGTCGATGGAGCTGATGGGCGAGACCCTCAGCTACGCCCCTCGAAAAGCAATAAAGTCACAAATCTTGGCGGATTTCATGGTAGAGTGGACGGACACACAGCTTCCCCCACCATGTATCCAGGCTGAATGCTGGACCCTATACTTTGACGGGTCGGTGATGAAAGACGGGGCAGGCGCGGGCCTTCTCTTCGTCTCACCTCAAGGGGAGCACATTCGCTATATTGTGCGACTACACTTTCTGGCATCCAACAATATGGCGGAATATGAAGCCCTCCTCGCCGGCCTCCTCATCGCCGTCGAAATCAGAGTGAAGCGCCTCGACGTTCGAGGTGACTCTCAGCTGGTCGTCGACCAAGTCATGAAGACCTCAAGCTGTCGCGACGACAAGATGGAGGCGTATCATAACCCGGTGCGCAAGCTCGAGGACAAGTTCTACGGCCTCGAACTTAGCCATATCCCGCGCAAATACAACGAGGTAGCGGACCAACTGGCGAAGATCGCGTCCGAATGGCTAACCGTTCCGCCGAACGTCTTCGCCCGCGACTTTGATAAGCCCTCTGTCGATCTCGAGGGTGCCGAGCACCCCCCTCGGAAGGCCTCGAAAGTCTCAGGGGCTGGAGACGGTGACCCCATGAACGAGGACTCCCCGGAAGCATATCTCGAGGTCCCCGACTTCGAGACCTCCTCGATGGATGAGGCGGAGGCGATGGAGATCGACGACGACCCACCACCACCTCGAGACTGGCGGGCCCCGTACCTCGAGTGGCTGGACCGGGGACGCTTACCCTGGACCAAACCAAGACCCGACGCATTGCAAGAAAGGCCAAGTCTTTTGTCTTGATCGACGGAGAGCTGTACAAGCGCAGCGCCTCGGGGATCCTGCAGCGATGCGTACCCCTCCCCGAGGGTTAGCAGCTGATACGTGACATCCATGAGGGCATCTGCGGGCATCACACAGCACCATGAACCCATGTGGGTAACGCCTTTCGACAGTGATTCTACTGGCCCACGGCCATAGCTGACGCCAAAGAAACCGTGCGCACCTGTGAGGGGTGTCAGTTCTACGCACGCCAAACCCATGTCCCGGCGCATGCTCTGCAGACCATCCCCGTCACGTGGCCTTTCGCGGTCTGGGGTCTGGATCTCGTAGGACCTTTTCGACAAGCGCTCGGGGGCTTCACGCACATACTGGTGGCCATCGACAAGTTCTCAAATTAGATTGAGGTCCGAGCCGTCACCAACATCAAATTGGAGCAAGCCGTGCTGTTCTTCACAGACATCATACACCGGTTCGGCGTGCCCAACTCGATCATCACCGACAACGGCACCTAGTTCACAGGCAAGAAGTTCTTGGAATTCTGCGATGACCACCACATCCGGGTGGATTGGTCAGCCGTGGCACACCCCCAGTGCAACGGCCAATTGGAGCGCGCCAACGGTATGATTCTGCAGGGGCTGAAGCCGAGGATTTTCAACAAGCTGAACAGCTACGGCCGAAGGTGGTTAGTCGAACTACCCTCGGTGATTTGGAGCCTGAGAACCACTCCGAGCACGGCCACGGGTTTCAGTCCGTTCTTCCTCGTCTACGGCGCCGAAGCCATCCTGCCGACCGACCTCGAGTATGGATCCCCGAGACTCAAGGCATACCAGGGGGAACAGAACCAGCGAGCACGCAAAGACTCACTGCACCAACTGGACGAGGCTCGAGACGTGGCCACCCTGCACTCGGCACGGTACCAGCAGTCCCTGAGACGATGCCAGGAGCGCAAGGTGCGCCGTCGAGACCTAAACGAGGGCGACCTGGTGCTGAGGCTACGACAAGACAACCGAGGCCGACACAAGCTCACGCCACCGTGGGAAGGACCGTTCATCGTCGCCAAGGTTCTCAAGCCCGGCACCTACAAGCTGGCGAACGAGAAGGGCGAGGTCTTCCCCAACGCTTGGAACATCCAACAGCTACGTCGTTTGTACCCATAGAACCCCTTGTACTTTCCGCAATCTCGTTTTATCGCACGATGATAATAATAAAGTCCGTTTAAGGCATGGAAACATTGTTACTAACAACAATGAAACAGGGTGACTCGCCTTTACCATCGAAATGAACTCGAAGTAAAGCCGAGCCCCCCTCGGGGGCTACTGGGGGACTAACCCCCCAACAAGTCCTAACCTTTTTTCCATGCGCTTCTTTTTGGAAAATGTGTTGCCAAGCTTTGTCTCGACCGCTCGGAAAGATGTAAGCGAGGCGCGAGCCTACCACGGCTAAGAGTCGGCCGAGTCGAGGGACCGCCTACGTCCTCGAAAGGCTACGACATCCCCCTCACCACTTGATGCCTAGGTTACTTGCATCGCTCCGCCGAAATCGATCTCGGGCTAAGAGAAAAGCACAACACATCGAATGATAAATAAACGTAAACCACTTTTTTTTTGAAAAAACATGCTGCCAAACCTTTCCTCGACAGCTCAGAAAGACGGAAGCAAGGCACAAGCCTACCACGGCTGAGAGTTGGCCGAGTCGAGGGACCGCCTACGCCCTCGAAAGGCTACGGCATCCCCCTCACCATTCAACGCCTAAGTTACTTGTGTTTCCTCTGCCAAAGTCGATCTCGAACCAAGAAGAAGGTGTGGCACATTGAACGACAAACGAATCCGGTCGCAAAGATCGTACGACAACGCCTGAATTAAGTTCGTACACCCTCATTTGTCACATAACTAACCACGAAAATACGGGACCAAACGTCCGGAATTACTGCAGAAACTCATGGAAACGGATTCGGCATCCCAAAGACTGCGAGAAGGGTCCGACTTTCCTTCGGTCGAAACCTAGAAAGCGTTGTTGATCCTTTCTCCTCAAGGATCGAGGAAGACGAAAGCAAGGCGTGGGTTACTACAGAGGACAGTTGGCCGGGTCGCGGGACTGCTTACGCCCTCGAAAAGCTACGGCATCCCCCTCGCCGCACAACGCTCGAGTTGCTCACGAAAACGAACTCCTTTGCGAAAGTCATTCCAGAATCATGAGAAAAGGCACAATTTCGCGTAGAAATCCTTCAGTACAAATACAAGATCGTGCTAACCCACGAAAAGGTTAGACACAAACAGGATTTATTCCTTACACGCCACGAACAGTGAATCTACGAAAACAAATTACACTCGGCCATAGGCCGTTCAGAGATACAAAGGGAAAGAGCCACTCTAGCAGGGCTCTTGGACCACTTCAGCAGCTGGCCAGCACACTATCACGAGAAGCAGTTTCCACAGCTTTCTCGCCGATTTTCCTCTAGCACCTAGCTAACTGAAGAACCTAGCGGTCGAGCGGCTGCGGAACGGAGGGACGTTGAACCACTTCACCGTCCAACAGGGCATGGCTTCACGCCCTGCCGTCGATGAGCGCCCTCGCGAAAACGGCGACCAGCGAACGTCGTTCGCTAGTTTCCTAGCAAACGAAGCACCCACCGCCGCATCCTTTTAGGACCTCACCGCCGGCAAAGTCACCGCCTCCCCGATGAGGAGCGCGATGTCCTGCTCCTTCCCCGCAGCATGCCCGCCACCTCTTGCCGACTTTCTTCTGGCATCAATTGCGCACGCCAAGGTCGAAACCCTGGGCCGCTCTACTCTCACTCTCGAACCATCAGGAGGATGAAGTTTGTGGCTCTGCATACTTGTCAAGCTACACGAAAACCCGGCGATGGTCTTCTCCCCCACCCGAACGCCTGTTTTTATAGGCACACGGGGGCGGCGACTGTTACTCCCGTGGGGAGATAACCGCGAGATTCGCGTGCGAACGCAGATCGCCAGCCGTACCAGACGGGCAGCCTTAATCACCTCCTTGACTCACCCCGCCCGCCTTACGATTCCTGCGCCCAACCACCTAGGCCAATTCACGGGCGAAACAGCCGTGGCCTAGGTGGACGGGCCGGGGGGGAGGGAATCACCTGATAACACCTAGGCAAAAGGGCTAGCTCCGGTCGCATGCAACTGGACCCAGCCGCGTGTCAAACCACCCCGGAATGAGCGGTCGCATCTACCCGGGCGTGGAAAAACGAATCAGCGCGCCTGACGCTCTGATCGTCGCGTCACCTCGGCTCCCACCGTACAGGCCACCACGGCTGGAAAGGAGCGCTCATTCAAACCGCGCCATCAAAACGTCTTGGCCGCCTGGACCGGGAGGCACGTGTCAAACGCGGCAGCGGCTGGGTCGCTGATACATGGGCCCCATTAGCGGAAAACCACCCCGGCGTGGGCGGCCGCATTAACTGTGGCACGGTAAAACGAACCGACGCCGCAGTAACTCTAGGCGCCCCGTCACCTCAACCACCGCACGCACACGCCACTCCACCTAAAAAGGCGCGCCTGTTGGCACTCCTTACGACCCACAGATAAATCCGCAAGCGGACGGATACCGATGTAGCTTTCACCCGGGAGTATTCCAAGGTATCGATTTCCACGGAGAACGAGAAGTGGACTGATTCTAAACTAAGTTGTCCTAGGTAGATGGAAATGGAGTGAATGGTATGGATGAGGTGGATGACAACAACAAAGAGAAGAGGAGTGATAAGAGGGTAGAGAGGGTACGGGTCTGATAGAGGTATTCTACTGATTGATCGAGCAGATCAGAGGGTACAGATAGATACTTGCTTCGGGACAAGGGAACCGGTGGACACACAGAAAGGGATGAGAAGGGGTGCCACTATTTGCCAACTGGGGGATCCTACGGACCAGAACTAACGTGATGGGCTACAAAGACTGGAAGGGCTGTCACCACCTTACGGCTACCACCTCCGTTGCGACGGGAATAAACTAAGTTAGTCTCAAGTATAGGCACCACGCCTACACTAGTCAACTAATACTTATCTCCTATAGAAAGATAAGCACCCAAGCTAAGCAACTAGTATACAGTTATACCAATCAACTAAGCATTGAACGAAGAACCAGCAAGCATATAAAAGTAAGAACTGAATGCTCAATTAATCAGAGAGAGATACATGGGTTACCAGACACGACCCGGATGTTACTCGAAGTGAAGTTGCATCCATAGAGGTACAGCGGGAAGAGGGGCCGACACTTCGGCTCCTCTCCGGGACGCTCACCTCTCGTCCCTCCCTATCTCTACTGATACAAGTGGAGAACTAACAGTGCTTCGCCTGCACTCTACTCTTGTGTTGTGTGTTTTGCAGGTGAAACCGGGCCTCTATTTATACCAAGGAAGGACGGTGGAGGCAGAGTAGCAGCCAAGGCAGCTGGGAGGCGGTGCCGGGCCGTTCGGCCGAATTCTCCGGTTCGGCCGAACTGCCCAGTTCGCCCGAACCGGTGGATGCACCGCCTCAGCAGCCAACGGCCAGGATCGCACCCTGGAGGCGGTTCCTGCCTTCGGCCGAACAGGCCACTTCGGCCGAAGTGGGCCCGGCCCAGTACTGCACCGCCTCTGCTTTGCACACGTGTTAATCCAGCTCCTGAGGTCGGTTGGCATGTCGATTCGCGTCTTGGGCTGGCCTGGAGGGCCTCCGATGGACTCGTGGGCTCCGTCGGGTTGGGTATGGACCACCGGTCTTCTGGATATGTCTTGAGCCGGCCCAGAGTGGCGTGGTCGTGGTCCACAAGTCTTGCCCAGCTAGGGGGGGCAACCGGCCGAACGGAGTCGTTCGGCCGAAACGGTCATTTCTGACCCTTATAGCACGTGTTTCTCCATTTTGTACCTGCACAGAGGACAATCACCAAAACTTGTGGAAATAGTCAGTGATAAGCCCTATAGCTACGGTGTGTGTCCCCATTGTGTTTGTTTTATACTCGGTTGGAGGTCGGAAATCGGTCTGTAACGACCGCCAACAGCGCCCACTACTCCCACGCGGAGATCGTGTGGATACGAATGGCTGATTCCGGTCGACGGGCCGATGCACCGCCACATTAGCCACGACTCGCGCAAGATGCGGACAACCGCCCCCGGTCAAAAGAGCCAATGAACGATGACGGCTTCCCAGGTAAGCCAAATCGCCTCGAGGCGTTCCGCGAAGGCCAAGGTTCGAAGTCCGACCCTCGAATGGGTTCAAGCGGACGCCCCGGCCGAATCGGAAACGAACGGGGATAGGGCAACTAGCCTGACCCTCGGGCGGAGAGGCTCGCACGTCCTCTCCGTGACCTTACTGATCAGGAGTTCGAGGCCTGGCCCTCGAACGGGTTCGACAGGCGCTCCAGATCGACAGAGTCAGGGACGATTCGGGCGTGCTCACCATGACTTTACCCCGAACGTGGAGTTTGGGGACGTCCCTGTTGTGTTCGAGGCCGGACAAAGGCAGCTAGTTGAGGGATCCCATCGAGGGAGTGCTTCCGCGCCCTTGGCCCCGGTCGGACAGGACCAAGCCCCTGCCTAGTAGACCTTTGCGAGTGCTCATCGATGGACGCGTCTTCGGACCACGAGCCGACCCCCAACGAATGGGGCACGGGCGCCCACTCAGACTACCCGCTAAAAGCTCAAACGAGACAGTCGCGTTCGCGAACCCGCTCGAGGGTAGCGTAGAGTGTCTCACCCCTCAGCCCCTCGAAGGGGATGCGAGGTGTAACAACCCTAAAAATTCCCTTAGGATTTGTTGAATGCAAAAATATGAATTTAAAAATTTTTGGTGAATTTTGTGCAAGTCAACAAACATATAAGAGTGTCTTCTAATTACTCCCTAAATTCTTAGGCACTTTAAATTCAAATAAAAAATAATTTGAAGTGCTAAGGACCAAATAGAAGTGATTTGGAGTTAATTTGGTTTTATTGGATTTTTGGTTGTGTTTGAATTTAAATTCTAGATTTGAATTCAAACAAATACTAACTAAACTAATTCAAACCCTACCTAACCCTGTTGGGCCGACACCCATAGCCAAAGTCCAGAAACCACCCTCGAACTCTCTTTCCCGAGCCAACCAGCCAACCGGCCCAGCCGGCCTTTCGGCCCAGCGCCGGCCCAAACTTCCTCCGCGTCGCCTCCGCGTCCCCTTCACCTCTCTCACTAACAGGCGGGTCCCGCCTGTCAGCTTTCTCTCCCTCCTCTCCTTCTTCCCCGCGCCGACGCCCTGCTCTCTCTCTCTCTCTGCTGAGCCGCCCGTGACGCGCTCCGCGGCCCGTCGTGATTACGACGCGTGGCCCGAGCGGGCTCGCCTAACCATCTCGCCGTCCGTGCCGAAACCCTAGCAGCCGCCGCCCTATTTAACCCCGCCAGAGAGCTCCATCCCCTCTAGCGCTGCCGCCCCAATTGGGGTTCACCAAGCCACTGATCCAGGAGAGGAGAGGGAGGAGAAGGAGCAGTGGAGGGAGGAGAAGAGGGAGACGAGCCAAGGAAAACGCGAGAGAGGCCGAAGCTTCTTCCCCACGACGCCGCCGCCGAAGCCATCGCCGCCGCCCGTGGGAACGCCGAAGAGGAGCCGGACCGGAGCCGTTCGCGGGAGCACGAGGATCGCCGGAGCACCGCAAGTCTTCCCCAAGCTGCAGCGAACCTCAACGAGACCCAGGGTGAGCTGCCGACGACGACCCCCCTTTCTCTTCCCTGTTTCCGGCGAAGCGCCGCCGCTCCGCCGTGCTAGCCATCTCTGGGACCCGGTCTTCGAGCCGTGGCCGTCGTCTTGTGCAGGACCCCGTCGCGCCGCTAACCGCTTTGCAAACCCGTCGTCGACCGAGCTCCGCAGCCTCGGCCGCCGCGGCCGAGCTCCGCTCGCCGCGCGCGCGCACGACGAGGCCGTGTCGCGGCCACGGGCAACCGTGTGCCCACGCACGCGCACCCCCGCAGAGGCCGCGACGTCGTGTTCCAGCACGCGCTGGTGTCGCGCGTGCGCGAGCCACCGCAGCCGAGCCATTCCCGAGCCACCTCCACCCGCACGTCGCCGGCCGCCGGGGCGCCATGGTCGCGTCGCCGCCGCTCGCGTCGGGGAGCCCAAGCCGCAGCCAAGCCCCACCTTTTTCTCGCCGGTCGTGATCCGCGAGCACCTAGCCGAGCCCTAGCACCGCTTCTAGGCCAGCGACGAGCCATTCCCGGCGAGATTCGCCGTCGACCAGCGCCGCCGCTGTGCTCTGTTGCGCGCCGCGTGTGCGCCGCATCGCGCCGTGGCCGGGCCACACTGTGGGCCACACCAACACCACGCACAGCACGGCACAAAAGATCCCGTGGCGGCCACAACTTGATCCCGTGCACCTGGCTCACGTACACCGCACACACGGCTCACGGTGGACCAGGTCCACCAGAGCAGATCCAACAGCACCCCCTTCGTGGGCCTAAAGTTCGTGCTAAAGTCCAGTTTACCCCCTGGACTTTCCTTTCGGCCCAATTCCGGCCCAGCAGCGCTTTCTTCTTTTTTCTTTTTCCGAATAACTGCGCTGACGTATGGGGCCCACATGTCATACACTGCGTGTCACTGACCGCTGGGGCCCACTGACCAGAGCTGACCGTTGACCGTTGACCAGTCAACGCTGACGTCAGCAGGGCCCACTGCTGACGTCATCCTAGGCGGGCCCCACTGCTCACGTCAGCATGACGTCATGCTGACGTCAGCAGGCTAATTTCAGTCTGTTCTCTTTTTCGGAAATTATTGAATATTTTCAGAAAATGATTTAAACTTGTAAAATCCATAATAAATCAACCGTAGCTCAGAAAAATATGAAACCAGTTTCTATATTTTTCTAAAATCATGACCTACGCGTTAGTGTAGAGTTTGGTGTTCTTTGGGACTTCTTTCATCACTGTCTTGGTGTTTCTTTGCTAGTAGTCGCGTCTTATTTTATTTTCCGCAACCCTAGGAGTTTCAGAGAGCCAGGAGGAGCCAGACCACTACGACAACTGCTTTGATGAAGACGAAGACTTTTGCCCAGGTTCACGCCCGACCAATCTCTGAAATACCTATTAGACATGCAACTAGTATGCTAGCGCTTTACTTTACTCGCATGGTAAACCTGCACTGCCTTTGATAATATCCTGTTACCTTGCTACCTACTACTCACTTTATGAAATATGCTATGCTATGCATGTGTTGGGATGGTTGTGATTTGAACCTCTTGGTGTGAGTTGTGGGTGGTATGGGAGGAGTAGTGTAGCTAGGCGGTGTAAGCGAGTAATAACAACTTGATCGTTTGATCGGGGTGCTTGGGGACTGCACTCGGGCAGTCCCTACGGTGTACTTGTTGCGGGTACATGGTTATTTGGATACTTGGATACTTGAGGAGTTTGGGTGACTATACCTGTTATGGGTGCCGATTGCGGACCGTTGCGGCGGATCGCTTATGACGCTGATACTCGCTTTACCGACAATTAAGGACCGAGTTGAGTTCCACCTTTGGACGTGGGAATACCGTGCTCACCATCTACCCAGTATGGGGAGGGTTCCAGCAAGCCTACTCTAGTGCGGCGCCGAGACTGTAGGAGATTCGAGCTTGATATGTGTAAGGGGGACTCGTTGCGGCGTAATCTCCCTGATTTACCACGGCCCCCGACTGGCCCCGGTGGGAAGGTTTCACATCCCCGGGGCAGATGTTAGATCAGATGTTTCCCGAGCCCAGGGAGACAGGATTGGCGCCGTTACTGTTTAGGGTCTTTGCTGTGGGCTGTGTCTCAGGTTGGTTGCGGACTAGCCTTGCAGCCCGGATGGATTCCTGGAGTGCCACCTCTGCAGAGTGTAAACTATACGTATAGCCATGTCCACGGTTACGGACGACCCGCTTCTGATAAGTTCCGACTAGCATGGGAATCTGCTTTCTTACCTCATCATTTGATTTGGGTTATGAGAGATTGGTCTAGCGTTGCTGATGAGACAAGGTGGGGAGGGAGCTCACCGAGTCGACTAGTGAGCGAAAGGCATTGGTGGATGATGTTTGCGGGAACCTGCTGTGGCAGGACGAGCCCGATGGGAATGTAAGGCTGATGGGTGGATCTAGGGAGTGGATGTGCATGTGAGGGAAGGAGTTGGTGATGAGATGAATTTGGGTTATTGCTGCTGCTTGCATAAGAAAACCCTGGCTCAAACCTTGATTATTTCTATACCTTAGAATAGGCCACAATAAAGCTTGCTTCATATTATGGTTGGTGACGTGGACCTGTCCCATTTCCTTGGGGACAGACTTTGGGTTCTCAAGTGAAGACCCCAACCACGAGTTCAACCAGGACGGGTGGTACGACTGAAGGGTGCGCGTTATGCTCAAGGATGCCTTTGGAGGAGTGGTCCCAGATGATCTAGCTACCGCTGCGCAGCTGTTTCTTATTGTCAATTTAGCCTAGAGGGCTTGTACCAGACGCTATGTTTATATATGTCATGTATTGGATCTTTTATCATTGTATGGTTGTGATATTCGACTGAGATGAGTTCTGTACGAGATAGCTGCTATTCCTGGGACTATCTCGATGGTACAGGGAGTCAGATTCTCGTCGTTGAGAATCCGGTTCGTTTCAGTTGGTATCAGAGCCATACTTGACCGTAGCGCGTAACCCTTAGATCGGAAACTTAGGACAGAAGCTCTAACTGAGTCCTCTACTGTATATGAAACCCCATGGACAATTTGAAAACTATATATATGTATATCTCAACTATTTACAAAATTTTTACCCTTACCTTACCTTACTAACTTGCTAACTTACTAACAACCCCCTAACTGTCTGGCAAATGGAAGCAAGAGGACCAGCAGATGAACGACGGGAGATCAGGACCATTGGTGCAGACTGTGGAGGCTTAGCAATGCTATTGAGGGAGGTGCTGCGTACAGTGGGGATAGACGTGGACAACGTCTTCTACGAGGGCTGGACCTACGGCCCTGGCGAGGGAGTGCACACCCGGTTGCAGATGGAAGTACCCAATATCCCTGGACGGCCAAGGTCACTGATGCTACGGGCAGCTACCAGCGAGAGCACCTTCAGTCGAGCAGTGCAGACTATAGCCATGAGGATACTCCGACTTGCCACACTTGTGTACCAGAACCAGCTCAGCCACACCATTTTCCGGTACCTACCGCGAGCTCTTGAAGATCCAGCTGACAGAGACGCAGTCCGCTTGCAGGCTCGCGCAGCTGACCGAGAGCGGAACGTGACCCTGCGGACCTCAGTTCAGTGCATGATCGAGCAGGAGTACTTAAACATTGGCCTAGAAGAGAAAGTTGCCAAGCTAAGAGAGAAGGTATGGAAGCAAGACATCCAGCTGCTGGAGAAGGACAACAGGATCGCCTTACTTGAGAAGCGCCTCGAAGCTAAGGCAAGGGAAGTCAGAGCCCTAGAGTACGAAGCTTGCAACAACAGGCAGTTGGCAGGGCTGATCCGAGCAACTCACCATGCTCGAGATATCCATCTAGAAGATCAACTCACAGAAAAAGACAAAGCACTAGCAGCCAAGGAAGAAGAGATAGAAGAACTAAAGGAAGAAGTATATTGGTTGGACAGTCACAACTCAGAACTTCAGGAAGAGGTGGATAGATACAAGGAGAAGAGTGGGCGAAACTACCAGTTGATGAAGTACTTGAGTCTTCAACAGATTATGGCAAAGGATGAAGCTCGAAGGACCCTTAGTAGTTGGGTAAGGTCAGACAGGAAAATGGTAGTAGAGGTGATCACAGTGAACCAAGGACTTCCAGAGGAACGCAGAGTTGAACCCAGAACAGAGCACTATAGGGTCTCACAAAGCCGGGTTGAGCCGATACCACTACCAGAGGCTCGAACCTTTACTCCCGAGATGACAAGACTGAGACAAGAACTAGCACACCTAGAGCAGCAGTTGGCAAGACCTGAGGTGGACACAGTGAGGTTGGCAGCGCGCCTCACGGGCACTCTCCACGACGACAGGCAGTGATCAAGCAGCAGACAGAGACTGAGGCTGTGAGGTTGGCAGCGCGCCTCACAGGCACTTGCAGCTGCATGAGAATGGATGCAGTAGGCAGTATCAATAGATGTCAGCAGTAGTGATGAGACTTGTATCTGTTTTCATGAGTAGATGTTTAGACTTAGTAGATCATGACCACCTTTTGGCTCAGCCACGATGTAGCATCCGCTTAGATGTACTAATCCTCAAGGTTCCAGGAGCTGGCCTCGGGATAGTACTCATGTCTAGGGTGTAATGCTGTTATGAATGATCGATCTTTGTGGCTGTTCTTGCAGATTTATTGATGTTCATCTTGAGTGTACTTTAGTGTTGAGTCTATTTCATGTGTGCAGCTCCTACTCTAGTTTGCGCTAACCTAACCATTACCGACCGCCACTATATCTGCTCTATAAAAATACAGCAAGATGTCGATCCGAAGATCCAACCGGCTGCTTGCACGTTTTGAGGAAGCTGAGCAAGAAGAGACAGCAGTGGCAGCTAGGGGCAGAGGACGTGGCAGAGGATGTGGCAGGGGCCGTGGACGCGCAGCAGGCGTGCTCCAGCCCGAGGACAACGCACCGGGTGGAGAACAGGAAGTGGAGATGGAAGAGCCAGCAGTGGAGCCTCAGCAGAACCAGCAGAACGACCAGCAACCACCGCCACCGCCTAACTTGGTAGAAGTAATGACTACTCAAACACAGCTGATGCAACAGATGGCACAGGCCAACACACAGATGATGCAAGCTATGCAACAGATACAGGGAAACTAGAACCAGAACCGTCAGGGACACCGTGAGGAAGACCTACAAAGGAAGATTGAAAGGTTCATCAGGCTGAAAGCACCCACCTTCGACTACTCGGACGAGCCACTCGACGCGCATGACTGGTTGCGTACCATCGAGACGAAGCTGGACCTGACAGACTACACTGAAGAGGAATGTGTGGCCCTTGCGGCGCACCAGCTTGAAGGCGCAGCGAAGGCGTGGTGGGAGAGCTACTGTGACTCTCACGCGAACCCTGCTCAGATCACCTGGCTAGAGTTTTGTGAAGCTTTCAAAGAGTATCACATCCCAGAATAAGTCATGGTGCACAAGGCAATGGAGTTCAGGACAATGACCCAAGGTGGTTTGTCTGTAGCTGAGTACGCTCGACACTTTGCTAAGATGTCGAGGTACGCTCCTGAAGACATTAACACTGAAAAGAAGAAACCGTTTTGGTTCCAGCGTGGCTTGCGCAGAGGTCTGAGGACAGCACTCGCAGCGAGTTCACACAGGTCACTCAGAGAGCTGATCGACAGGGCTATCGCAGTTGAGAAGGAAAGAGTGGGTCTTGAAGATACTTGGCGAGAGAGGAAAAGAAAGGCTGAACAGTTGCACAACCACAGACTGAGTCAGAGGCCGAGGAGTGGCCAGACCAACATGCTCAGGAGAGGCTTTCAGCAGAGCAACAGCCAAGGAGGCTCAGGGTTCAACAGAAACAGCTACCAGGGTAATCGAGGCAGTAACGGCAACAGTTTTGGCAGCAGAGGCAACAACTACAGCAGTTTTGGCAACAGAAACAACAGTTACTCAGGTCAGGGAAACCCCAACTGGAAGCCAAACAACACGCCCAGAATTGGTGGAGGGACCTCAGTAGTCTGCTTTGCTTGTGGGAAGCCCGGTCACAACTCTTTTGACTGTCCGGAGAAGAAGAACAAACAAACCCCAGCCAAGGCACCGACACCTGGAGGACAGGACAGGCAGCCAGCAACAGCGCAGAGGGGACGCCTCAACCACCTGACAGAGGAAGACGCCGAGGACGCTCCCGACGTTGTGCTCGGTGAGTTTTTAGTAAATGGCATTCCAGCTTTGATACTGTTTGACTCTGGAGCAACTGGATCTTATATCTCGGCAAAGTTTGTGAAAGAGCAGTCACCCCCGACAATACCTAAGGCTAGACCTATAGTCACTACTTCTACCTTAGGAGAGCTTAGGTGCACCTTAGAGTGCCCAGCAGTTAGTCTGATGATAGGTGGGCAGGAGTTCATAGGAGACCTGATAGTCCTGAAGTCAGACGGAATTGACGTGATACTAGGAATGGATTGGCTTACAGAGCACAAAGGGGTAATCAGTTGCTCGCCCAGAACAGTTAAGTTGACACACCCTAGCAGAGTCAAAGTAACAGTAGAACCACAAAGAAGAAGAACAGGGAAGAGATCCAAAACATGTATTCTGAGACAGTTGGTATACTCTATCGAGAAAAAGACGATCGAAGAAGTGCCTGTAGTATGTGAGTACCCTGACGTGTTTCCCGAAGAACTACCAGGGCTACAACCTGACCGAGACGTAGAGTTCATAATCGAGCTGCAACCAGGCACAGGGCCCATTGCCAAGAGACCTACAGAATGTCAGTGGAAGAGCTGGAGGAACTCAAGAAGCAGCTGAAAGAGATGCTAGAAAGCGGGGTGATTCGACCAAGTGCATCCCCATGGGGATCGCCAGTGTTGTTTGTGAAGAAGAAAGATGGGTCAATGCGCATGTGCGTAGACTATCGATCCCTGAACGCAGTGACGATCAAGAACAAGTACCCATTACCTCGGATTGATGACTTGCTAGATCAGTTGAAGAAAGCCAAGTACTTCAGTAAGATTGATCTGAGATCGGGATACCACCAGATGAAGATTAGAGAAGGCGACATTCCGAAGACAGCCTTTGTGACTCGGTACGGGCAGTATGAGTACACCGTTGTGTCCTTCGGTTTGACCAACACACCCGCTTACTTCATGAACATGATGAACAAGGTATTCATGGAGGAACTAGACAAGTTTGTGGTGGTGTTCATTGACGACATACTAGTCTACTCAGAAACAGCCGAAGAACATGAGGAGCATCTAAGGATTGTACTAGAGAAGCTGAGGCAACATCAACTCTACGAGAAGTTCAGCAAGTGTGAATTTTGGCTGGAGAAAGTAGCCTTTTTGGGTCACATGCTGACAACTGAGGGCGTAGCAGTAGACCCAGAAAAGATATAGGCAGTAGCGGAATGGAAGCAGCCGAAGAGTGTCACGGAAATCCAAAGCTTTCTGGGTTTGGCAGGTTACTACAAAAGGTTCATTGAGAACTTTTCCAAGATTGCCAAGCCAATGACCGAACTACTCAAGAACAATGTCCCGTTCGAGTGGACAGACAAGTGTGAAAGAAGTTTCCAAGAGCTCAAGCACAAACTCACTACAACGCCAGTATTGACCCTGCCATATATTCGCAAGGATTTCGTAGTCTATTGCGATGCTTCGAGACAAGGTTTGGGATGTGTTCTAATGCAAGAGGGTAAGGTTGTTGCTTATGCATCAAGGCAGCTAAGGAAACATGAGGAAAACTACCCCACACATGATTTAGAACTGTCACCAGTGGTACATGCATTGAAGATCTGGAGGCACTACCTGATTGGCAACAAGTGCGATATCTACACGGATCACAAAAGCTTGAAGTATTTCTTCACCCAATCCGAACTGAACATGAGGCAGAGAAGGTGGTTAGAACTGATCAAAGATTACGACTTGGAGATACACTACCATCCTGGCAAAGCCAACATAGTGGCAGATGCCTTGAGCCGGAAGAGTTATTGCAACAACTTGATGATAGAAGAAAGTCAGCCAGAACTAGCGAAGGAATTGAACATGCTAAAACTCGAGCTAGTGGAAGAAGGAAAACCCCAGGAAATGAGGGTGAAGTACAACCTAGAAGACCGAATCAAAGAAGCTCAAGGAAAGTGTCCAGAAATCCAAGAAGTAAAAGCGGATATCCAGCGAGGAGTGGCACCTGACTTCCGAATAGATGAAGCAGGGACAGTATGGCTGAAAGACCGTATTTGTGTACCGCAGGACAAGGTAATCAGGAGAACAATTCTCTCAGAGGCTCACGAGTCCAAGTACTCGATACACCCAGGATGCACCAAGATGTACCAAGATCTGAAGGATAAGTTCTGGTGGAAGAAAATGAGAGAGGACATAGCAGAGTATGTAGCCAAGTGCGACTCTTGTCGAAGGATCAAGGCAGAACATCAAAGGCCAGCAGGACTGCTGAAACCACTGGAAATTCCAATGTGGAAGTGGGAAGACATCAGCATGGATTTCGTGGTTGGCCTACCTCGCACTCAGAAAGGGAATGATGCCGTTTGGGTCGTAGTTGATCGGCTGACAAAGGTAGCCCACTTCATACCAGTCAAAGGCACATACCCAGTGAGCAAGCTAGCAGAACTATATATAGACAACATTCTCAAGCTGCATGGGGCACCAAGAAGTATTGTGTCAGACAGAGGACCACAATTCACAGCTCAGTTCTGGAAAAGCCTACATCAAGCCATCGGGACAATCTTGGAGTATAGCACAGCCTACCACCCTCAGACAGATGGGCAGACCGAAAGAGTGAACCAGATTCTTGAAGACTTGTTGAGGGCATGTGTCCTAGTTTACAGCACAGACTGGGAGAAGAGTCTATCGTATGCAGAATTTTCCTACAACAACAGCTACCAGGCCAGCCTGCAGATGTCCCCCTTTGAGGCACTATATGGCAGAAAATGCAGAACACCTCTATTGTGGTCAGAGGTGGGAGAATGAACATTCTTTGGACCCGACATGATTGTAGAGGCAGAAGAAAATGTGGCCAAGATCCGAGAGCACCTGAAGGCAGCTCAGAGCCGACAAAAGAGCTATGCAGATAAAAGGAGACGAGATCTAGAGTTCGAAGTAGGGGACTTCGTCTACCTAAAAGTGTCACCCCTCAGAGGGCATAAGAGATTCCGAGTGAAAGGGAAGCTAGCACCCCGTTTTGTGGGACCGTATCAGATACTGGAGAGAATAGGAAAGCTAGCCTACAGGCTAGACCTACCAGAGGACCTAGCTGGAGTACACCCAATGTTCCATGTATCTCAGCTGAGGAAGTGTCTAAGAGTACCAGAACATGAGGTCAAAACAGAGGCATTAGACCTACAAGACACATTAGAGTACCTGGAGTACCCAGAGAGGATACTAGACAGAGCAGTCAAAGAGACCAGAAGCACAGCTATCCCATTTTGCAAAGTGCAGTGGAGCAACCATTCAGAAAGGGAGGCAACATGGGAGAAGGAGTCAGTACTAAAAGAGAGATACCCCCACTTGTTTAAACCATAGGTAACCACGAATCTCGAGGACGAGATTCTTGTGAGGGGGGGGAGACTGTAACAACCCTAAAAATTCCCTTAGGATTTGTTGAATGCAAAAATATGAATTTAAAAATTTTTGGTGAATTTTGTGCAAGTCAACAAACATATAAGAGTGTCTTCTAATTACTCCCTAAATTCTTAGGCAATTTAAATTCAAATTAAAAATAATTTGAAGTGCTAAGGACCAAATAGACGTGATTTGGAGTTAATTTGGTTTTATTGGATTTTTGGTTGTGTTTGAATTAAAATTCTAGATTTGGATTCAAACAAATACTAACTAAACTAATTCAAACCCTACCTAACCCTGTTGGGCCGAAACCCGTAGCCAAAGTCCAGAAACCACCCTCGAAGTCTCTTTCCCGAGCCAACCAGCCAACCGGCCCAGCCGGCCTTTCGGCCCAGCGCCGGCCCAAACTTCCTCCGCGTCGCCTCCGCGTCCCCTTCACCTCTCTCACTGACAGGCGGGTCCCGCCTGTCAGCTTTCTCTCCCTCCTCTCCTTCTTCCCCGCGCCGACGCCCTGCTCTCTCTCTCTCTCTCTCTGCTGAGCCGCCTGTGACGCGCTCCGCGGCCCGTCGCGATTGCGACGCGTGGCCCGAGCGGGCTCGCCTAACCATCTCGCCGTCCGTGCCCGAACCCTAGCAGCCGCCGCCCTATTTAACCCCGCCAGAGAGCTCCATCCCCTCCAGCGCCGCCGCCCCAATTGGGGTTCACCAAGCCACTGATCCAGGAGAGGAGAGGGAGGAGAAGGAGCAGTGGAGGGAGGAGGAGAGGGAGCCGAGCCAAGGAAGACGCGAGGGAGGCCGAAGCTTCTTCCCCATGACGCCGCCGCTGAAGCCATCGCCGCCGCCCATGGGAACGCCGAAGAGGAGCCGGACCGGAGCCGTTCGCGGGAGCACGAGGATCGCCGGAGCGCCGCAAGTCTTCCCCGAGCTGCAGCGAACCTCGACGAGACCCAGGGTGAGCTGCCGACGACGACCCCCCTTTCTCTGGGACCCGGTCTTCGAGCCGTGGCCGTCGTCTTGTGCAGGACCCCATCACGCTGCTAACCGCTTTGCAAACCCGCCGTCGACCGAGCTCCGCAGCCGAGGCCGCCGCGGCCGAGCTCCGCTCGCCGCGCGCGCACACCGAGGACGTGTCGCGGCCACGGGCAACCGTGTGCCCGCGCACGCGCACCCCCGCAGAGGCCACGACGTCGCGTTCCAGCACGCGCTGGTGTCGCGCGTGCGCGAGCCACCGCAGCCGAGCCGTTCCCGAGCCACCTCCACCCGCACGTCGCCGGCTGCCGTGGCGCCATGATCGCGTCACCGCTGCTCGCGTCGGGGAGCCCAAGCCGCAGCCAAGCCCCACCTTTTTCTCGTCGGTCGTGATCCGCGAGCACCTAGCCGAGCCCTAGCACCGCTTCTAGGCCAGCGCCGAGCCATTCCCGGCGAGATTCGCCGTCGACCAGCGCCGCCGCCGTGCTCTGGTGCGCGCCGCGTGTGCTCCGCGTCGCGCCGTGGCCGGGCCACACCGGGGGCCACACCAACACCACGCACAGCACGGCACAAAAGATCCCGTGGCGGCCACAACTTGATCCCGTGCACCTGGCTCACGTGCACCGCACACACGGCTCACGGTGGACCAGGTCCACCAGAGCAGATCCAACAGCACCCCCTTCGTGGGCCTAAAGTTTGCGCTAAAGTCCAGTTTACCCCCCTGGACTTTCCTTTCGGCCCAATTCCGGCCCAGCAGCGCTTTCTTCTTTTTTCTTTTTCCGAATAACTGCGCTGACGTCTGGGGCCCACATGTCATACACTGCGTGTCACTGACCGCTGGGGCCCACTGACCAGAGCTGACCGTTGACCGTTGACCAGTCAACGCTGACGTCAGCAGGGCCCACTGCTGACGTCATCCTAGGCGGGCCCCACTGCTGACGTCAGCATGACGTCGTGCTGACGTCAGCAGGCTAATTTCAGTCTATTTTCTTTTTCGGAAATTATTTAATATTTTCAGAAAATGATTTAAACTTGTAAAATCCATAATAAATCAACCGTAGCTCAGAAAAATATGAAACCAGTTTCTATATTTTTCTAAAATCATGACCTACGTGTTAGTGTAGAGTTTGGTGTTCTTTGGGACTTCTTTCATCGCTGTCTTGCTGTTTCTTTACTAGTAGTCGCGTCTTATTTTATTTTCCGCAACCCTAGGAGTTCCGGAGAGCCAGGAGGAGCCAGACCACTACGACAACTGCTTTGACGAAGACGAAGACTTTTGCCCAGGTTCACGCCCAACCAATCTCTAAAATACCCATTAGACATGCAACTAGTATGCTAGCGCTTTACTTTACTCGCATGGTAAACCTGCACTGCCTTTGATAATATCCTGTTACCTTGCTACCTACTACTCACTTTATGAAATATGCTATGCTATGCATGTGTTGGGATGGTTGTGATTTGAACCTCTTGGCGTGAGTTGTGGGTGGTATGGGAGGAGTAGTGCAGCTAGGCGGTGTAAGCGAGTAATAACAACTCGATCGTTTGATCGGGGTGCTTGGGGACTGCACTCGGGGCAGTCCCTACGGTGTACCTGTTGCGGGTGCATGGTCATTTGGATACTTGGTTACTTGAGGAGTTTGGGCGGCTATACCTGTTATGGGTGCCGATTGCGGACCGTTGCGGCGGATCGCTTATGACGCTGATACTCGCTTTACCGACAATTAAGGACCGAGTCGAGTTCCACCTTTGGACGTGGGAATACCGTGCTCACCATCTACCCAGTATGGGGAGGGTTCTAGCAAGCCTACTCTAGTGCAGCGCCGAGACTGTAGGAGATTCGAGCTTGATATGTGTAAGGGAGACTCGTTGCGGCGTAATCTCCCTGATTTACCACGGCCCCCGACTGGCCCCGGTGGGAAGGTTTCACATCCCTAGGGCAGATGTTAGATCAGATGTTTCCCGAGCCCAGGGAGACAGGATTGGCGCCGTTACTGTTTAGGGTCTTTACTGTGGGCTGTGTCTCAGGTTGGTTGCGGACTAGCCTTGCAGCCCGGATGGATTCCTGGAGTGCCACCTCTGCAGAGTGTAAATTATACGTATAGCCGTGTCCACGGCTACGGACGACCCGCTTCTGATAAGTTCCGACTAGCATGGGAATCTGCTTTCTTACCTCATCCTTTGATTTGGGTTATGAGAGATTGGTCTAGCGTTGCTGATGAGACAAGGTGGGGAGGGAGCTCACCGAGTCGACTAGTGAGCAAAAGGCGTTGGTGGATGATGTTTGCGGGAACCTGCTGTGGCAGGACGAGCCCGATGGGAATGTAAGGCTGATGGGTGGATCTGGGGAGTGGATGTGCGTGTGAGGGAAGGAGTTGGTGATGAGATGAATTTGGGTTATTGCTACTGCTCGCATAAGAAAACCCTGGCTCAAACCTTGATTATTTCTATACCTTAGAATAGGCCACAATAAAGCTTGCTTCATATTATGGTTGGTGACGTGGACCTGTCCCATTTCCTTGGGGACAGACTTTGGGTTCTCAGGTGAAGACCCCGACCACGAGTTCAACCAGGACGGGTGGTACGACTGAAGGGTGCGCGCTATGCTCAAGGATGCCTGTGGAGGAGTGGTCCCTGATGATCTAGCTACCGCTGCGCAGCTGTTTCTTATTGTCGATTTATCCCAGAGGGCTTGTACCAGACGCTATGTTTATATATGTCATGTATTGGATCTTTTATCGTTGTATGGTTGTGATATTCAACTGAGATGAGTTCTGTACGAGATAGCTGCTATTCCTGGGACTATCTCGAGGGTACAGGGAGTCGGATTCTCGTCGTTGAGAATCCAGTTCGTTCCACGAGGGTCGCCATACGAAAAGACGAGGAACTCAACCCGAACATCCCTCCCAGGCCAGAGGGCTCGGGGGCTCCTCGCACCACGACACAACACCCCTCGAGCGCGAAGCAAGGACCCACGCATAGTGTGACCTCGAAACCCAAGGCCCAACGCACGAGGGTATAGCCTTTGCACGAATAAAACCACTCCTGCGGAGGCTCGGGGGCTACACCCGTGGGTGCGCTAGTGCGCCCCCACGGAAGCCATACGCATGCCAAATCAAATCCCGACAAGGAGCACCAACGAGAAACTGCTTCGGTCTTGATCCTTTACGGGAGCAATCACTCCCATAAAGGCTCGGGGGCTACTGTCGGGGACCATAATTAGGGGTCCCTTAAGCACCAGGGTAATCACCCTCAAAAAACGCAAAACAAGGCTATTACCCATAAGCCAATGAGCCCATACCAGCGAAACCGCGAAGCCCACTACCAGCCGGCAGGGCCCAAACAACGGCCCATGAAGACACGTCGCCCTCACACCTAAACTCCGCCTCGCTCGAGGGTCCCTCGCTCCCCCCTCGAGCTACAAACCTCCGCTCCGCCTCGCCGGGACTCGCTCCGACCCCTCGAAACGAACGCCATGCCTACAGCAACACTGACGGTCTCAACTCCCGCACCAGGCGCCGGAGTCAAAGAGAAGATCTCCCCCGCACGTTGCCCCTGACAGAATCCGGTGCACTGTGCCCTCTGCGGCACGGGAAGGCGAAAGCTGTGCAGGGCCTGCGCGGCACTATGCCCCCGACACCGCTGACCCCGGCCGTACCTTCGCACGGTTCTACCGGGGACCCCCCTTCGCCTCCCGCGCTGAAACGTCCTCGAACGGGCGATGGGGGCCCCACCAATAGAAGATGGCCAAGCATAGGGGGCTCAGCATGGTCAAATAAAGATTACTGGTCCGACAAGGCAAGGAACGGATCCCTTGACCCTTGCCCACCACGTCTCCGGGGTCCTCGAGTAAATGCCCAGGCCACCTCGACGACTAAGCGACCCCTCGAGACCCCGTCGAAGAGGAAGCGAGGAGACACCGCGTCAGCAGACAAGACCAGGAAGCAATCTACACGAGGCCTGCAAGGCATGGATACGCCATACGACTCACACTGTAGCACGTATTGTACACGCGAATTGTAACCCTTCTCTCCCTTGAACTATAAAAGGGAGAGAGAGGAGTCCCGTACGGGACAGGCACAACAGAGCAACAGCACGAGGTTCATCGCCTTGGCTCTCGCTCGCACAGACACACACATCCGATATTGGCATTCACCTCAATCATCTCCACCGACGATAGGGACTTGGAGACCGCCTCTCCTCTCCCGCATCCACTTGTAGCCCCCTCTCTACAAGCACCCCGGTGCAAAGCTAATACAAGTGAGCGAGCACGCCCCTGCTGGACGTACGGCCCCGCGGCCGGAACCAGGATAAACCCGTGTCCTTGTGTTAGCTTCCGCATCGACCATCAAGGGACAAGACACAGCGCATTTCTGCGTGGTGTAGGGAGTGCCGGCCATTTCCGACACCGACACTATTCATGAATCATAATAATAAATAGGCAAAAAAATAAAGTTGCTATTGAGAGCTTTTGAACACCTATTTTGTTTGAAAATGAACTTTAAAAAAGTGAATTATTCTGCAACGGAGATAGAAAAAACATGAAACTGAGTATATCCAATTATTTGGTTATGAGATGGGTAACTATCCCTTTATGTATAACAAAATACCGATGCACTATAGGAGATTAATCATCATGATTGGAAAATTATTAAAGAAACATTTGAGAAAAAACTGAGCGCTTAGAAGGGTAAATATTTATGTCATGGAGGATGCTTGGTGTTTATCAATCCGTACTTAGCAGTCTTGCCTTGTATAAAAACTAGACTTTTATATTGCCAAGAGAGGTACTAAAAAAACCTAGACTTTTGTAGATCATGTTTCTTCTAGTTATGTGGTGAATTCTGTGCACTCCCGAGGATCAAGGAGGTTAGGCATTATGGTTATTCAAACTCATCAATGACTAAGATACATTCACAACATAATTCCTATTTATAAGAAAATGGTTATTTCTTAGAAAATATCTATTTCTTAGATATTCACCACATAACGCCACTAGACTTTTCTAAGTTTGGAATAACCCAAAATAGATATTTTCTAATAAAATGGTTATTCAAACTCATCAATGAGGATGGATTATAGCAACAAGTTTTGTGAAACAACTATTTGAGTAACAAAACTATGACACAAGTCCGTAGAAAACCAAGAGACTTCCAATTTTGGGCATG
This sequence comes from Echinochloa phyllopogon, assembly GCA_033239725.1. Taxonomy (NCBI): domain Eukaryota; kingdom Viridiplantae; phylum Streptophyta; class Magnoliopsida; order Poales; family Poaceae; genus Echinochloa; species Echinochloa phyllopogon. Next base: position 29,727,534 of record BTCW01000008.1, on the reverse strand, counting down.
CCTAATTAATGTCAAGGATCAAATCATAGCAATAGACAATTTAGAGTACAAGATAGCAATCAGGTTCAGTTTTGCGAAGACATTTTGTTAGGAAATACGGCTTTGAAAGATCAATGTCCAATTCTTTTTAACATAGTGAGAAAGAAACATTTCACTGAATTGGAGGTACTATGCTCAGCTGCTAATTATTTCACCGAATTGGAGGTGCAAATTAGTAACATGGAATAAGGTGGTTGAGCGAGTCGTAATTACATATTTAACCAATGAACTTGATATCTTTATATGGCCCTCCCCCTTTAGGCTTCAGCAGAGACCCATTCATGGTTCAGTCTATGTATAACTACATCCCAAACCATGCATGGTGCCTAGAATAGATTTTTGTGGAAGCTGGAAATATCGCTAAAAATTAATAGCTTCCTTTGGTTTCTAAACAACTAGGTAAATCTCACTAAAGATAATCTGGTTAAAAGGCACTGTGTTTAACCACCCGAAAATACACAACATGTGTTTAACCAATGGCTAAATGGATCGGGGAAAAAACTAAGAAATTTTTTTTGTTGTAGCAGGTGCCATGTGTCGAGCCATATGGTTAAGCCCCAAATGATATGATTTTTAACAATTCATATATGTATTCTTTGTTACATGTACTTTTATTTTCAGAAGAACCCACTGGCTGAGATCATGGGTGATTCGCTAAAAGGAGAAAGAAAGAAATTCCATAAGAGTGGTGTGCCGCCAACCGGAGACTTTATCCATGGAGATCTTCACCATGCTTGGGTGTAGATTGGGCTGCTAAACATTTTGTTTTGCTTCATCTTTACTTTGGTTACTAGTTTTATTCCGTGGTGTGCGCATGTGCAATGGAGGAGACAGATATCTGATATAGCAATTTGTAATAATTTGGCACAATGTAAGCTTGTTTGCAGCTGCCAGCATACGTTCATTTGCTTGATGAAATAAACTCTCTTTATCTAAAAAAGAAGGATGCACTGGCCCACTAATTTGTGACCAATCAAGTCAAACCTCTATTTTGAGGAATATTTGTCTTTGATGCCATCCCTGTCCTGCAAAGGGGTTCATGGTGCAGTGGCAAAAACCACCGGCTGGGGAGTTCCACCCAGGGGTTCAATCCAGACTTAACGTATCAGATAATGGAGGCACTATTTAGGTGACTTTCTGGCTTTATCGATAATAAACCCTGCACAATAGCGCAAGGCTCCTAAGGCTACACATCTACCTTTGTTGCTGGCCCAAACCGGATGCTCAGATATTATTTTTGTGAAACCAGATATTTATGCATCTAAGGAGATAACAGATAATACTTATAAGACATAAAGGAGGACATGGATCATCATTCATTAAAGAAGATATTTATTTGGTTGCATTTCTCATGCATATTTTAATTATTTATTTGTATCGAATATGATATATGTATCATACCTGTGTGTTTAGATATGACACATTGATACGTGGAATTAAGGATATGTCTCTATATAAACACTTCAACTGAACAGAGATTCGTATCCTCCAAAAACCAAAACAGCAACAGCATTCTCTTCTCCTGTTCTTTCAAATAAATGAAAGGAACATTCTCTTCCTCATAGTCCTCAGTACTACCATGAGGATCACTCACTTGATAGCCGTTGTTCCCTTGGTACTTCTGATCATGTTTGCAGTAATCCTATCTTGCCAAGCCGAGACGATTCCCAATAGTTGATACCCTTATCACTAAATCTGTATATATATTTTGCATCAATCAACCAAAAAATCAGGTTTGACTTGTACTCTGTTGCTTGTTCAGGCCCCAGACAGCAGCAGTCGCCGTCTCCGCCACCAGCGCCACCACTGCTAGAGGTGACATGCTTCACGAAAACAGACTGTTGGTATGCTTATTGCCGTGGTATCTGCGAAATGGCGGGCTTGAAGACTGACAGAGCCTTCTGCTTCAGTTCGCGTGATAGTAATGGTCATGTCTTAGTGCAGTGCTGCTGCCCACATGAAGCAGTGTAACACATACATCCATTTAGTTGATGCAAACTCAATAAACATAGTTTTCCATTACATCCACGTCAAATAAGTAAAATATCAAACTATAAATTTCATACTGAATCTTATATGTTGTAAACATTATTTATCTTTACTATAATCCTCATGTCTACAACCCCCTCATCATATTGCCAAGTCAGGAACCTCAACACTTGGTACCCTTATTATCTGTACCTAATTAATCTGCATGTCTTTCAACCAATAAACCAACCCATCATGATGTTTATACATATTTACTTCAGCCATTGCCATCGAAGCAACGTACGACTGCCGATGTCAAAACTAGTTTCCAGACCAGGATGATTTAACAAGTTGTTGTACGTATAAGTATCGCTGCTTGTCTGCGAAACTAAAGGCTTGAGGACTCTGCTTAGCTTGGAATGATAACTCACTACCACGGATACCATTTTTTTACGCCACTTTCAGTGTCGGTTTGCGAAAAGTATCGCTGAATGGTTATCAATGCCAGGTTGTACGTAGGTGGGCGCCGCAGCCGTTGGACCCAGCACTGAAACCCGGCCCCACTTTTAGTATCGGGTTGTATTAAAAATCGACATTGATAAGCCTGACAGATATAAAAATTTATAACTTTTGCATTTGAAGTCGGGTGAAGATAAACTTTATATCAAAATTGTAGATCTGAAAAAGATTTAAAATTTTGTAGTTGACAACCTTTTCATTTGGATTAACTTAGATACTAAAATATTTGATATAATATCTCACACTCAATAAACGATCTTAAATGCAAACAAAGTCAACACAAAAGTTCTAGTACTCGACGAGATTTACAACTTTTTAGTTGATAACCTACGGGTTATTAGTGATTTGGTGATTGTGTGCCACTACTAACCATGGGACTAACAAACTTTGCTAGTATACAAACACTTCATAAGAGTTTCTTTTCATGAATACACCAAGATAACTATGTATCATTCTAGTACTTGACTCCCATTCCAGGCGAAAGTGGACGCGGAGCTCGGCTGGGACATGGCTGGCGGAGCTCCAGTGCCATGCTGGCGTCCGGACGACGGCACTGAGCCAATGGTGAGGCACGATGCGGGAGTTGGCTTCTCCTGCCTGTGAAAAGGAATATAGAAATCTATGAATTGGATTGGTATATTTGGGTTAAGGAGAGAGAAATTTAGGTCATAGTCTAAAAATTGTGACACCTTTTAGGTCTAGCAATCTATTTTACCAATACTATTATAGATGCTCTAACCACATTACATTCCCTATAATGGTATGATCTCTCTTAGAAACTCGACTCTTAATTTCTTCCCTCGCACATGTCCCTAACTCACTAAAGATGATAACGTAGCCCTCACCGCGTCAACTTTAATCGCAAGTAAAAATCATGATTTCCTCAATATTAATACCCGCTATCAAGCTTAGATCCGTGTATCGGTTGCTGAGTGCTGACGACACACCAACTGCCCTTGAATGCCGCGAACTGTACGTACATGTGCGGCACAACGACCACGTAGGCTCACCAGCCATGCATGGTGTTAGCCTCCAACCGACGCCCCGGACCCACATGCATGCAGACGCACACAGATCACCAACTGAGACAAGCTTAGGACACTCGAATTATTGGCGTCGCCCCCGATCGAGTCTATAAATGCATGCAAACTTGTCACCCTTTGACACACACTCGAGCTAAGCTTGGCTTCACCCAAAGTAGCAGTTTTCTCCCTCGAGCAATTGATGGCTCCGGTTGGGCTCATGCTCGTGGTTGTGAGTGTGGCGGCGCTGCTTCTAGCGCCGCCGGCGGGCGCCGCCCTGCCACGAGTGGAGCACGCCCCAAAGCCCGACGGCTCGCTGGCCGTCCTCGCCGTCGGCGACTGGGGCCGGCGTGGGCAGTTCAACCAGACCTTGGTCGCTCAGCAGGTAAAACCAGCAGTAGAACTGTAAGACGTGTCGCCATGCATTCATGCTCGCTGGCATGCATGGTCATGCAAATCAGTCTCAGGTTGTCTCGCTTGATTTATTCACTACTACAAAACACTCTTTCCTTCACGACATTAGTCTCGGATTCTATTAGACCTAGGACTAAATGAGCATTAGTCCAAATTCAAACGGCTAGAGGGTGGAGGGTCTTTAGTCCTGGTTGGAGCCACCAAATCAGACTAAAAGTCGCCGTTTAGTTCTAGTTGACTCAACCCGAGACTAAAGAACTAAAGGGCCTCATGCATTACTCTTAGACCAGTCTCAGTGCAGCGTTTCATCACACGATTACCTAGACCAGAAACTAGGTAACTGTGCCAGATGAGTTTCATGGTGATGAAACTCTTCACACTCTCTCTCTTCTGCCACATCAGCACATTTAATGCCATGAATCTCTCATGAAACACCCACTGAGACTGGCCTTAGTTGATGAATCCAACCGGTAACAAAAGGTCACTTTTAGTTCGGATTGGAGCCACCAATCCGGACTAAAGGGTCATTTATGGGTTATTATAGAAGTAAAACATCCCACCTAGGATCGTGTGGTACTTGAGCTGCATCTATAGTTACTGTACCCGTATGATACAGCTAAAATCAAATTTGGGTGTTATGGAGAAGAATAACCGCTCTCCATAGTTTCCAAAATGCATGCTTAACCAACAGCCAATGTAGTCAGATATAAGGAAAAAGATCTACGCACACCTAGACCCAGTCTGCCTTTTCCACACCAACGGTAATGCATGCACAATGCATTCTTAACCCACTGATGGAACGGATGATTGAGAGGGTTATACTTCCATAATATACTGTGACCAACAGTTTTCAATATACTACCATAAAAAATTAATTACTTTTTTTCTAATACAAAATTCAGATTTCCGGGAATCTTTTTTTTGGGAACCCGGTGGAAAACTTAGCTAATCAATAATTTATGTAAGTATATAATGGTCAAAGTTCCATATTGAAAACTATTAAAAGTAAATATGTAACAAACATTAAAAAAAGGAAGAAGTCCATTTTACCACCCTCACCTATTTACTTTGTCCATCTAACCCCCTCAACAAAACTTAGGCTTAATTTACTACCCCGAACTATTCAATTTGGTCTAATCTACCCCCTAATAAGGTTTGTCCTATTTGTTTCTCCACATACAAGATGAGTTTTTTCAGTCAAATTTGATGAAGAGATAGAAAACATGATGCCTTGTGTTATAAAAATTTATTAAGATTTTTTGTGTATATTTTCATTGATTAGAAACATTTAATATGAAATTTATGCTAAGAATCCAAAATTGTATGCAAAGAAATCATGAAAAAATCCAAATATATTTTTATAATACAGTTTATCATGTTATAATTCATTTCACCAAATTTGAACTTAAAATTCAATCTATGTAGGGAGAAATATAAAAGACAAATCTTAATAGGGAGTAGATATTGAACCAACGAAAACAGTTTGAGGGAGTTAAATGAGCATAACTTTTAATTCAGGGGGTTAAGTGGACAAAGTAAATAGGTGAGGATAGTAAAATGGACCTTTTCTCTTTAAGGAAAGGACTTCCTTATTTAGCAAGGTGATTTTCCCTACATATACAAGGATAAATAATACTATCTTCTAAGTTGATCTTTGGATATATGTTTTGCGTCCTACTCCATATAATAGGTGTTTGACCCATCAATCCTAGGGCCATAAATTCGGTGTTGGTGCACACAATTTTCAAATTTGAATACAGAGAACCACGTGTTTATTGAGAAAGCGATTACATGCCTATATGTATGTTTCATGAGCCATTTATTCCTCCAGTTAGTTCCTTCCCATGCATGCATGGTCCCTTAATAATAAGTGTTCTTGCGTATGAGGTGTTGATACTGTACATGTTCCTTTTGGACTTTGGTAGCCTACCAAATGTGCACATTGTTTACAAGAAATAGTTTAATTTTCATATGAAACAAAACAATCCATATACAAATCCAACGATCATAAAATTATTATGGAAGTGAAAAACATAAAATGATCTATAGATAACAATACGTTATACATGTATGATGTTTTGTGTGAGTGGATCTTGCGTTGAACACGACACATTTTTCCGAGTCTCTTCAGTATTCTTATCAAGAGATCGTTAGTTCACATGCACATGCATGGTCCCCGAATAATAAGTTCTTGGCATGCAGGGTGGTTATGGCGCTCCTCGTTCATAATTAGCCGAAAGCTAGTGGATAGATTGAGTTTTCGTGTCCTCGTCAATTATCTAATTGGTACGATCACACTGCTCTTCTGTTGAAGCAGTTATGACCTACGAGTCTACGACAGATGATGCAAATAAACTCAATCATTGTCTTCTAACTAAGGAGCAACACGGCCCATGTTAGTTGTTGCACAGCAGTTCTTCTTCTGAATCTAAGCAGACACTGATTCAGTTTATTGCTCCCTGGCCCTGACGAGCTTTTTTACTGTCCTCATAAGCTATCCTTATTACCCTTCCAAGTAAAATGTACCATAGTATGTGTGGTTGTGTGCCTGTAGATGGGAGTGGTGGGTGAGAGGATGGACATCGACTTCGTCATCTCCACTGGCGACAACATCTACGAGGATGGTATTGCTAACACAAGCGATCCTCTCTTCAAGGAGTCCTTCTCCAACATCTACACTGCCAAGGGCCTGCAGAAGCCTTGGTACCTTGGTAATGCAACAATATATAATCTACTCGTACACAAATGCATGCTACTAATAAGTTCAGAATCATGACGAACCAAGACTACTAATATAATCCTATTTCTCTTTTGACATGCATGGGGATGAAGTCCTTGGCAACCATGACTACACAGGCAACCCGCTCGCACAGCTAGACCCTGCCATTCGCAACGTGGATAGCCGGTACACCGCCATTGCCAAGTCTTTCATTGTCAACTCAGGTAATGGAATGAATACTCAGCTGGCCCATGGATGCAAGCTCCCACTATAATAACAGCCTAGTGGAAAACCTTCTATACGATCATGACATGTGGTTATATTGATTGCCTTCTCAACGAAGGAATTGCGGATTTCTTCCTCATCGACACGACACCATTCATCCTCCATTACTGGAACAACACCAAGTTCGATTGGAGAGGGGTTGCTCCTCGCGACACCTACATCACAAACCTCCTCAACGTACACACCACTTTCAGTATATATATCATATCAACATAGATGGTTCATGCCATCATGTGAGCATTTGTTTCAAGGCCTGTCTCTTTGCCAGGATCTGGGATCCGCGCTGTCAGAATCCAAGGCCCCCTGGAAGATCGTCGTCGGTCACCACCCGATCAGCAGCGGCTGCGGGCACGGCAACAACACTGAGCTCGAGGAGTTGCTTCGTCCAGTACTCCAGGCATGGTTTCGTGACAATATATCTTGTTCTCGGCATTCAATTAATATAGACTATTTGGTTCAGTATAAACATGAACTCAGAACTCTGAAATTAATTTTCTTTACCACAACGGCGTTGCAATGTTGCAGGCCCACGGCGCTGACATGTATGTGAACGGCCATGACCACTGCCTGCAGCGAGTCAGCAGCAGAGACAGGTGAGCAAAATATCATTACATGTACATCAGAGAGAGATGGATCAAGAACTCTTCCGTAGTTTTCCTTTTCTATTCTTACTTTCTGTAAACTTTTTTTATATGTATAACCAAAAGGGGTAAAACTCTCATTTTATTACCTCAAAAAAAGTTCTGAATTAAAATAAAAAACGCAGTCGTCTTGAGTTCCTGACGAGTGGCGGCGGGTCGAGGGCGTGGGGTGGCAAGTTCAAGGCCACCCCCGACAAGGTGGAGTTCCTCTACGACGGGCAGGGTTTCATGTCGATGCGGCTGACCAAGACAGAGGCCCACCTTGCCTTCTTCGATGTCGCCGGCAGCATCCTTCACTGCTGGGGCCTCACCAAGACTGCAGCAGCTGGGCACTAGCTTCGCTGGAATACGGAGTACTATATATATAGCTGTCAGGCAGCTGTACGATGAGTTGAGCAATCACAAGAAGGCAATTAATCGTTTGTGTAAGCTGGAAGCAGTTGTTGTTGTCGTCGTCATCGTCGTCGTCCGTGTATGACTGGTGTGAAATATTTTCAGCATCTTGTAAGAGAGTCTCATTTCCATATGTAATAAAGGTAATTTGTACGTTGGTCAGTTCTAATTGTGGCTTTGTTCACTTTAGCACGCGAGACGATATGATTAACAGGCCTGTTTGGTTCCGACTCTATGAAACCTGCCTAGCCTATAGACTGGAATCCCAGCCTGTTTGGATGGAGCTGCCTGCTGGCCGCCGGCAAGCTTCCTGGCAGACACGGCAACCTTGCCTGCATCAGTATCAAACTGTTTTAATTTTTTTTTTGAGAATTATCAAACTGCTTTAAATGATATTTCTTTTTGTTAATGGATCAGTGCGCACATTTGGGCCCATATATAAATAATACTTGATCGAGTTTACCAATTTACAATAAATAAATTTCTATACAAATTATTATAGATGTTTAACTTACGATTTTACAAACAGCTGCTGAGTGGGCTGTTCCTGGCAAGATTTTTCCACAAGGTAAACTGGAATGACAAAATACGCCGATCCCTTCGGTCTTTTTTATAGGATGTGTTGTGCATGCATTTACTAATTCAAACTAGTCTAACCACTCTGTTCCGATGGACCAAACTAGTCACTATACCTCAGATTCCACTAAAAGCTAGCTTTGCATAGCCTAACTCTCCTCGTCACCTAGGAAATATGTGTAGAAAGAAATTCAGAAGTATTCCGGAGGCACGAATTGTCTATGCTTGCACTTACAGGGAAGATTAAAGAAGAGGCTGCTGCTTGGTTCTTGGCAGGTGCAAAGGGCTTATTAGCAGAAACTTGTTAGCACGAGTAAAGTTTTTCCTTTTTTCATGTACCAGTTAGCGGGGTTGTAAACCATTACGGGAAACCTTGTAATTGCTGAGTGTCCGGGGCTTTGCCAAGAGCTGAGCTAACACTAGGCAAAGGCTTTGCCGAGTGTCCAACAAAAAACACTCGACAAAGTTTTCTTTGCCATCAAAAACTTTGTCGAGTGCTCTATGCCAAAGGTGGCACTCGACAAAGGTTTTGCCAAGTGCATATATAAGTCTCTTTACCGAGTGCCTCTGGCACTAGGCAAACCCATTGATTACGGTAGTGAGCTATCTTCTTTCTCAAAGAAATAGCCACACTTTTGTGCCCTTTCGTTCGAAAAAAATATTATCTAGTGATAGAAAAAGTGGTTGTCAGTACGTGTATAGCTAAACCTGCTATAGCACCCTCCCTTTTACATATCACTACTCATCACACCATGCATTTGCACCAGCTAATTTATTAGTAATATAATTTTCTATTAATTCTTTCTACTGTGTTATCTGTGTTACAATTAAAACAAAATGATAGAAATTTTGTAAAAGACTCTTACATCCTCCATTACATTCATAGAATTTGTAAAAGGCTTGCATCCTCCATTGCTGGGCAGGGTGCTTGATTGCTGGCCAACCAAAGTGTTATATGGAAGCTTGTGTGTGTGAGAGAGATGAAATCTTTTGCATTCAACCAATTAATGGGTGCGAGCTTAGTTGTAGTGAAATGTAGGTTGCTAACTTTTGGTCACATATGATGTAGGATGACAGCTTGCTCCTATATGCAAACTTGATGGCTTTTGGTCACAAATGGAATGTGTAGAAATGTGGTTTGCTTGCCCAGGACGAGAGAAAAGTCAGATTGTAGTGTTCTAATGTGAAATGTGACAGTACATATCGGACAACTAGCACATGTATGGATGACTGCTACCTTAGCACATATATGGATGTCTGAATATCAATGATTCAATGTATCTGGTCATTTTGAATTAATTGATGTCAATGTTTCTTTGGTTTATGTATCTTGTGATTGTGATGGATACTATGAATTCGTATCGACATAATTATCAAACAATTACATAATAATTAACAATATATATGCAACATGTATTGTATTCATTTCAATTAGTTTGTTGCAAGCTAGGTCCGTACCGATGTATGTTGCCTCAAATAATTGGTTGGTAATCATTGGCATGGACAATCTATTAGTTGGTTGGTATTCCTCATTTGATCATCTGTCGGTTGGGACATACATATTGGTTCCTATAGACTTGTCCCTAAGCCGCTTATACCGATAAATAGTTGGAGTCGGTACAATCCTATAGACTTATCTCCTGATTTCTTTCCTTCAAATATAGCGAACAATATTCGCATATAGGAGGATTCCAAATCCGTTGATTGGCTGCTATCAACAGCAAGCTGCAGCCAATGGTGCAAAATCTAGGCCAGTGCCTCTTCTTCCATGATGCATCGAACTCCAGCATAGTGCAGTGGATAGAGTTCCCATTCGGCAAAATCGAACTCCAATGCCGTAAATTGAGCTCCTCAGTGATTGAGTCGAGCTTCACCTCCCTTGAATTCCCTGTTCCCCAACAACTTTTCTTCCTCCACCGCCCTTCAATCCCCTGCTTCTCTGACATCCAAGAGGAGAACGACGGAGAGGGAGGCGTTGGAGAAGAAGTTTGACACTTGAGCTGATTCGAGCTGCGTGGGATGCATTATTAGGCGTCAGCATCGCGCGCCCGCATGGATGGTGAACCTAGACTGCTGGCAACAGGAAGGTGGGAGGCAAATTCGGCCGAGGGGCTTGTGCAAGCCGGCTCTTCGATCTATTACAAAAGGCTGGCTGCGTTTCCATGGAACCAGGCCAAACGAGCAAGCTTACATTGTCGGGGCCTAGCTAATGAGTCTCTAAATTAAGACAATCAAACATGGGTTAGATGGTTTATTGGGGCGTCGCTAGGAATTAACCAGGCAACCAAACAGACCCACTATAATGTAGACGACCATCTGGCGCTGTGGTTCACCTAAAAAAAACCGGGGCTGTGGTTCACCTCAAAAAAAGAAGAAAAAAAGTGGGGCTGCGGTATAGTAGGTTTTGTTAGACCTTGATAAAAAATGAAAGCAGCATCCTAGACGCTGGAAAGATGTCACTGTATTTAATTTGTGACCCCCAGTAATCAAACAATAAATACAACACTGAGAAAACAATGGGACAGTTGATAATGCAGATCGTTGGATATGTGAAATCGGATACATACAAAGTTATTTAAGCCTAAGGATATCATGCTCTGCTTTGAGATATATCACAGCCTAGATATATTAGCCTTGATATATGCTAGGATAGCTTAGAAATTTCATTGTATTTCTATATAAACCGTTGCACCCTGAAATAGGAAAATTGTAGAACAATTACCTCCCTCTCGGCGCAAAAATAAGGGAGTAATATTCTCCCCCCGTAATGGCTCTCGCCAGATGCAATACCGACAGTGCCAGCATTAACCTGGCAGCTATTGTTCTCCTGATAGTCGTGATCATGTCTTCAACCTCCCCACGTACTATGCCAAGGTAGATTTTGCTACTTTACATTGTTTCTTGACATGTTCAAGTTAGTCCGTACTAAACAATCAACTAGTTTTAATACTTTCAATTGCTTTGCATGTGTAGGCCAAGAGCAGCCCCAGAACCACCGGTCGCCACCCCCACGGCGAGTGGCGCCATGGATGTGGCCAAAGCCAAAGCCAAAGCCAAAGCCAAAGCCGGAGACGTGCTACCCCTACAACAACCGATTCTGCTTGACTTATGACTGCGCCAACATGTGCAGCACAAACAACTTCAATGGCGAACTTGCGTACTGTATTGAGAGAGATAATGCTAAATGGGATTGCTGCTGCCCGCATTGAGGGGCCTGTGTTGCATGCATATCCGTTTGATGCGAAATACAAAATTAATTGGTCTTTGAAGTTCAATGGCCTATTGCCTGCTGCTGTGTTTGGTTCCAACTGCTAGAAAAACAAATGGTGTGTGCTGAGTGCTGGCAATTAGCTTGCCTATAACATTATTGTTACGCGGCAGGTCAGATATCCTCAGCACGTAAAAGCTAAGTTCAATATTCACTCTTAGTCACCTTTCGCGGGTTTGGCCATATAACCGTCACGTCATGTCACGTGCTTGCGAGTCACTAATAGCAATAGCATGCATATATGTTTTGTTTGTTCCTCCAAAAATGTAAGACTGGCTCATGCCGGATGAATTCAAACCCCAGGGCCAACCGTACTGTAAGTTCAAGGAAGAAAATACATAATATTTAGAAATGGTGAACACAGGTCCCTATGAATTATAACGCATTAAATTGCACCACAATTAATGTTAAATATAATCGTATCTTACGTTTTATAGGTAAGGTGACATGCTATATGCTGGTCCATTACCGAAACTGCATTATTGGAACTGTCTTTTAGTTAACAATAGCAAATGAAAACAATTGAAAACTAACTCCTACCTAGATTAGCCCCACACAACCCATTACATTGGACCCGTATTAGTCGGTGCCTCCTAAGGTGGAGAAGGATACATAACCATAGAAACAGCGAATTGGAGAATATATATTTCCGACAAAAACGATTTTTTTTCTTCACCATCCGTGTGCATACTCACCGAGCGTTGCACGGGAAGAACCAGCATTGTCCGCTCACATGGTGCACGCACCGCGCGTAATGCCCGCACTCATTCCCACTGTAATATCCGATACATTAGTATTTCGGTTTCGTCCTATTTTTGATCTATTTGTCCACATGTAAAATCATTTGTGCTTGTACTGTAATTTTTTAGAAAAGAAACTAACCTCCCTATATAATTCAAGTGCTGATTTTCTTTAAACTCAATCAAACTTGCTTACGATAAATTGAATTCCCTTATATTTTCTAACCGGTATTGATGTAGATTTTTCTAGCAGTGGATAGAGCAGATGCACCAATATACAAAGTTATTGTACTAACATAATCATTTTTCAAGTTGTTGAACTAATTTGCACCCAACTGTCAAGCTATTGCACTAAATTAAGCATTTTAAGTTGTTGGACCAATTTGTACCCACCTGCCAAGTTGTTATATGATGGTGTAATTTACTCATGGATAGAAGATAGATACGAACTGTTCTGTTTTACTAAAATCCTATATGTTTTTTCAAGAAGAAAGGGTCTTGTTGGACCTTGAAGAAAAAAAAGAAAAAGCAGCCTTGTAGATGTTGGAAAGATGTCACTGTATTTAATTTGTGACCCCAGTAATCAAACAATGGGTGTGTTTAGATTCCTGGAATAGGTGGTCGAAAAGTCACATCGGACACTATAGCGCATTGTAACACTTTTCGTTTGTTTGTGTTAATTATTGTCCTACCATGACCTAACTAGGATTAAAAGATTTGTCTCGTCGTGTACATCAAAATTATGCAATTAGTTTTTTATTTACCTACATTTAATGCTCCATGCATGCGTCATTTGCTATATTTAATGTTTCGATGTGATGTCGATGTGATGGAAAAGTTTGGTGGAACTAAACACACCCAATAAATAGAACACTGAAGGAAAACAATAAGATTGAGAATGCAGATAAGTGGATATGTGAAATCGGATATTTAACACGGTGTCGTATTTTTCTAGAATTAGTCCAGGATTTAACCAGTGCTAACTTTTGAGTGGTAAGCAACATGTCTGTCGACAGTGAGACGGTTGTGTTGACTTTATTATTCTCTACATTTGTAGAGACAATTCTCACAAATGTGCTAATAGGGATAGGATTTGTGTGCGTGTATAGGTGTGAGTGTACATGTGTGTAATTAATAGTCTGCATCTTTATTGTCTTTCAAAAAATGTTATTTAAACCAAATAACTAAGAGGATACCATGCCTCTTCTTTGTGATATATATCACAACCTAGAGATATTAGCCTTAAGATATGATAGATAGGATAGCTTAGAAATTTTATTGTATTTCTATATAAACCGTTGCACACTGAAATGGGAAAGTTGCAAATACAATAACTGCTTTTCTGTCTCTCTCTCTCTCTCTCTAATGGCTCTTTCCAGATGCAATACCGAGAGTGCCATTTACCTGACAGCTACTGTTCTCCTGGTAGTCGTGATCGTGTCTTCAACCTCCCGACCATGCCAAGGTAGGTTTCACTACTTTGCATTGTTTCTTGATATGTGCAGGCTACAATAAAACCAATCCACTTAGTTTCATCATGTATCATGTTGCATGTATAGGACAAGAGCAGCAGCCACAGCCCCAGCCCCAAGTGCCCCAGGACGATGACCCGCCGCCACCACAAGTGGCGCCGGCGCCGGCGCAGCCACCGGCGTGGTGGTGGCCATGGCCAAAGAAGGAGGAGTGCTACCCCTACAACAACCTATACTGTTTGTCTGAATACTGCAAGTGGATGTGCGGTGCAAACGGCTTCAATGGCTATCGTGGCTACTGTAAAAAGAAACAGAATGGCCATTGGGATTGCTGCTGCCCACATTAGGCATGCAGTAACGCATACATCAGAGTTTAATGTCGCGTGAACTCAATAACTCGAGCATGCTGCTGTGTTTTGTTCCTGCTGCAAGAAAACAAATGGTGTGCTGACCATTAGCTTCCCTATAATATTATTACCATAGCACAGGTCGTGTCCTCAGCTTGTATTTAATTTAAATATAAATTGTCATGCTAGCTAAGGTGTAACGACTGAGTCAATCCAGTCAATTTCCGAAACTGCATTATCGACAATTTTTTTTTATCAAAGACCATCATGGTCCGGCTTTATAGAAACCTTAGCGAGGCAACTATCATGCTGGGTTACCAGATTTACAGGCCCGGTTGGCATTAAGAACAGGCTTACACACAGGAGCAGAAACGCCAGAAAGATCTCTGGATCCTGTCTCCCACAACCTAGCTCAACTAGCAACATTGTTCAGGGGAAAAAAATCGATATCGTGACTTGCTATTTTGCTAATGCACCCAGCAAAACGCTACTAGACTAAAACAACACACACCATTCAGTGAACAAACACCACTTGAATATGCAGCGGGTACCACAAAACCCGAAAACCACAGCCTTTACACAGACGAGTTGTCAGGCTTCTATGATTCTACCTCTTGCAGGTTGCTCATCGACTCGTGGGCTCTGGCAGGTCCTTCTTGTTAATGGGCCTCCAATATCGCAGGTGAGCCATCGAAAACCCCATCCAGAATTTGTTTTCATCGGAACATAGTAAGTTGTTGTTTAAGAGATTTTTTTTAAACATAGTATCCCACATATGTAAATATATTACCCTTATAAAATGCGTACATTCACAAAACCTAACCCTATGAGGCATAGAAAGACTAAGCCGGCTAGTCACGTTATTGACAAAGTCACTGGCGCCTCGTGGGCACGTCGCCAAGCACCGAAAGAAAACGCCGGTAAACGCTGTAATAAATTCAGCAAAGTACAACAGACCTAGAAACCTTGCCATCTGATCTATGAAACTAACATAAAAATGCCATAGGTCATTTTAACAGAAATACCCCTACACAAAAAGAACTTGCATGCGATTTTACAATTTATGCTTTTATTTATAACTAAAATAATAAATACAATAACTCAAGAAAATAGATTAACAAAATAGGGAACATGGATTTACGTATGTGAATCCGATATAGACAATTTCCATGCCTTGGGACATATCATATTTATTTGTGCTTGCAATGCAAAATCACAATATAACAATCCCGTCATCCCACAAACTAGAATTTATAGCCAAGCATAAATAATCTCGAACCTTCTTGGATATTATTTGTGCTTGCAATGCGAAAACACAATTTCCACATTTAGTAGTTCCGAAAATTAAGCCCTATGAAAGGGCTTCTAGCCTAGTGGTTAGAGCACCTGAGTAGCACCCAGCAGACACAGGTTCATTGAGTTTGGAATAAAAAATAGGTAGGAGCTTCCCCTGCTGACTTCGTTCAAAAAAAGAAAATTAAGCCCTTAAATTAGCAATCTTTTAAAATGTGGCAAACCACCATTCATCTATATAGGTGCGGGTGGTTTCCGAAAAAAAACCTGTCTGCATGGTTACTTTTATACATTTTTGTTTATGAGGAAATATTTGTATACACTTGCTTTAGTTTAATAAAAGGTTCATTAATTTTTATGAAAAATGATATACCTTGAATAAAAAACGATGTGCTATATGCTGAGAAGATTTCACTCTATTTATGGACTGAAAACAAGCAATGGATATGGTGCTGAAGGAAAAATGAGGCAAAACTGAATGCGATGGACATGTGAAATTGGATACTCACAAGTTATTTGAACCTAGGTAAGGATATCATGCTTTAGCATTGGGATATCACAATCTTGATATAAGAAAGGACAAATTCTGAGACGATATCTACTTGAGATTTGGTTGTGCTTGCATCTATATAAACACTTGCACACTGAACACAGAGAACAGATACAGATTCAAGTGCCCCCCCCCCCCCCCCCCCCCCCCCCCCTCTCCTCCGATCCTAGCAAAGATAAAAGAGAATTCTCCATTCATGGCACTCGCCAAATGCAGTACCAAGAGGGTCGTGTACTTGACAACAACTATTTTCCTGATTCTTGCAATCGTGTCATCCACCTCCCCTTACTGCAAAGCTGGGGAAAGTACGTATACACATAAACTCTTTATATTTTGAATTATTTCTCGAAAAATCGTTTAGGTTATTAAGTAATCAATCAGAATCTGATATTGTTTGTTTTATGTTGCGAGTGTAGTCGACCCCGACGATCGTCGCCGCAAGCCAGATGTGACGTGCTACCCTTATAATGGTGCACACTGTGTGGATCATGACTGCCAACAAATTTGTGCCAGCAAGGGCGTAGGAGGCCAAGCGGCCTTCTGTGATAGACGTGGTAATGCATGGGAGTGTTGCTGCCCACCGATAGTTGTGTAATGCATATCCTTCTGTTGGACGCGGATAATATAATAAAATAAAATGGCCTGCCCGTATTGCATATTGTGCCTGCGCCGTCCTACTCATGCAAACAAAATGATGTACTGCCATACCTGATTTTAGAAATTTATTGATATTAATGCACCAAATCGAATTGAATAGATATTTAATTGCATTTTTAATATAGTTTAAAATCATTTTCAACCAAAACATTATGTATAGTCAACACGAATGCACATCCCACAAAAAAATTGATTTAAAAATTTAGAAAACGATTTTCTTTATCTAAATTGATAACAAACTAAATGTTGGAGTTAGGAAAATAATTAAATTATTTATTTCATTTAATATTATCTATCAACAAACCAAAATAGTATTTTTTGCAATGTTACAAAACTACTCCATAAAAAAGAATCTCACACAAAGAGACAAATCACTCATACCACAATATCTAATTCTAACATTTCAAGCATGGGTCTTCGCCTTAGATACGGGGTTACATAAGGGTTCCACGAAATATTTTCATAATAGATCACAAAGAAAAGAGGCAAAAAGACGGAGAAAAGTCAGTTTTTTGTAAATTAGCTTTGACAAAATGATCATTCTATTAAGGCTAGCGTCCTACTATGAGTATTTATCTCTAATATCTCTTTGTCACACCCGGTTTTATAAATAAAACCAAATGCATTCTCACAAAAAATAAATATGAATCACATATATGCTAGGATCAGTGTACTCATAGATGTGAGAATTCATTGCCAATGCTAGTGCATAATCATTAAACTTTATTACAAAACGACACATGGGTGTAAAAGAAAAATACATAGATATATAAAAGTCTTTAGTGAAATGGGTCTCCATCTCAATAGTTAGCTAATAATGATACCTTTAGGTTTGGAATAAAAAATATATAAAAAATAGGTAGGGGCTTCCCCTCCCGACTTCGGTCAAAAAATGATACCTTTGGGTCAAAGCCACCATCTTTGGTGAATGCTAATATCGTCCCTATGGTTTCAGGGATAGGAGGGGGATCTTGTGGTGCTGCATTGGATAAAGCGGCATGGGCGGTGGCCTAGAATGGAACTTTGGTAGTAGCCCAGTAGATTAAGGAGAGAGAGAATTGATTCAACCATAATTGGATATTTGGATGGAGAGCCAGCATAAGGTTTAGGGATTTATTGAGATTAACAAACCAAATCAAATTTAACTGATATCAAAACATTTATGAAAATAGTTTAAAATTAATTTTTGACCAATACATTATGTAATCAGCATAAATGCGATATCCCACAGTAAATTGATTTAAAAATTTATAAACAATTTGCTTTATTTAAATTGATGAAAAAATAAATTTTGATTTTAAAATATATTAAAAATAATTTATTTTATTTAATATTATCTATTTACGACCAAAAATAGAAATTTTTGTGCGTGAAATGTACTTAGAATCGACCTCACTTAGCCTACCTATAACAAGTAGCCGACCACGGTTAATACATATGTTCAGCACGTACTCTCTGTCCGTCTCCTTTTTTTTCATGATGAGAATTGTCCGCAACAAATTTTAGGAGTGGCATGCAAGGCCATTAGGGTGTAACTTTTTTTGGGAAAGCCAGGTCAATACTCCTATATATATGCTTAGTGCTAGTACCATTTTATATGATTAAAAAGAAAGGAAGCTTGCTATAAGCGACCGCGTCCAGCCACCTGATAAATCGCCAGACGTCAGAATTACACTTGGCGTTTGATTTGCCGCCATTTAGCTGGCTCCTCTGCTCGCTCGTTACCAGCTTGCGCTCCAACCAAAACAAACAAAAAATATAATGGTTGGACTTGGATGCTACCTTGGCTCCAACCTCTTCAAGACAAATTCAGACAAAGATAGCGATTGGAACAAGAACTTATTGTGCCAAATGGCTTCAAGATAGTGCACATCAGTTAACTATACGCCCCATAAAAAAAAGGTCGTCCATCACCTACTATAAAGCTGGAAAGAACTAGACATGAGCTCTCGTTGGGCAAAGAAATGGCCTTCTCAGAGAGAGCTCTGGCTGCGGCATCCCTACTCCTGAGGGTTCTCACGCTCCTCCTCCTGTTAGCTTCTCTTATCATCATAGTGACTAACAAAATCTATGCGCCATTAAGCGACGTAGTCGATCCACCAAATATCACCTTTCGTGACTACTATGCGTACCGGTGAATTTCAACACTCTCCTCATCGTTTTTCTACTGTGAATTTGGTTGATTAGTTTCTTAATGACGTGTCTACTATTTGCCTTTTTCAGGTATGTTCTGTCGGCTGCTGTGATTGGATGTGCATACACTTTGCTGGTTCTTCCGTTCGCGGCAATCCATGTTGCCCAGGGGAAAAGAATTGGGCGTACTCGTGGCGTGGCTCTCCTCATTTTCACTGATGTGGTAAGCAGTATGCCCACTGTGTGAGGGGGATGCCTAGAGCTCCCACATGCATATATCCAGTTGTTTGAACCGTATGCATCGATCCAGTTGAATATTACAAATGGGCATCCCTTCATTCAAAACACTCCATAGTTGGCTTTTTATATCTCTAGATAAAATCTGTGAAATTTTATGGGTTTATGTGTTCCTCCCTTTATTTTTTTTCAAAATAAAAGAATTCTTTCCCCTAAAAGCCTCGATTTTGAATTCATTATTTTTTCCGCGTAGCAGTGACTGAATAGGAAGAACTTGCTGACTCGATGAGTGTTCCTGCATGCTGCAGGTGCTTGCTATACTGATCGCCACAGGAGCTGCTGCAGGCCTAGGGCTAACAGTTGACAACCAGCATCCGCCTCCAGAAGATGATTGGAAGAATTTCTTGGACTTGGTGGACGTCTCGTGTGGTTTGATGCTGGGAGCCACTATATGCATGGTGATCATGATAATGATATCAGTTCACTCACTCACCTAGCTCTAAAAATTCATGCACAAAGTTTTATTTTAGACAGTGGGGATATATAGGTATTCAGCCTCGATCTGTTCACAACGGAAATAATATATCGTTCCTATTCTTCTCTTTCTATGAAATTCGCAAAGGATATTCCAAAGTACTCCCTCCGTTACAAAATGTAGGTCGTTTGACTTTTTCAACCACAAGTTTGATCGCTCGTCTTATTCCTAAAATTTATGAAAATATAGTCAAATTTAAGACATTTTTGAAGATTTTATATTAATAAAGAAAGCCACCACAAAAAATATGATAATTTTCACAAAATTTTGAATAAGACGAGTGGTCAAACTTGTGGTTGAAAAATTCAAACGACCTACATTTTGGAACGGAGGGAGTAGCACCTAAAAAGTTTGCTGGCAAACGAAGTAATAAACTTACTCCCGATGTCATGACAAAATATTAGCTTAGCTACTTGCAAGGAAAATGGCCGGCACCGCCTTAGGTTATTAACACGCTTTTGCAGCATCATCATTAAATTAGCAGGACTGTGCAAACGGCAGGTTTCCAGCCAACGAGCAACCGGCCCATGCAATTGATGGGCCATCTAAGATTTCTAGCGGACGAGTGCATGCAGCCCAAGATTGAGGCACAAAGAGAAGCCCAGGACCTGATTGACAATCAATGGACTGCAGAGCAGAACTGTGCAAAAGGCAAATTTCCAGCCCACGAGAACGCGGCGGTCATGCATCGAATTGATTTCTGGACCACGCAGCCCAAGGCGCCAAGAGAAGCCCAGGACCTGATTGACGTGAACTCGCTCGCGGAGAACCAAATCGTGCTTACAGATAATACCAAAACTGAAAGAAATACCTGTAAAAAAACTGAAACAAATAAAGGCGAACAAACCGTCTTGTATCTTATGATAATATACAGCTCAAACCTGTGATAATATTGTCCAATGCCGCTCAAACCTGGTCAGGAAACAGGTGATCACTACAGCTACCTGTGAGCTCTGTGATCTTGCCGATGAAACTTGTGATCACCTTTATGTTCCACTGCCCTTTCTCCGCTACTGTCTGGGCACTTATCAGTGGACGGACGTTGGGTCCTCCCGCGTCTCCAACCTCTCTGGACAATCCCCGGTGCGACCAGCAACCATTCCCAGGAAGCACGTACTTCGAGAGTTTTGTCCTTCTCATCTGCTGGCAGCTTTGAAAACAACGGAATGATGTTGTGACTTTGACTACTATTATCTTTTACGACGATAAAGGCTACTAAATTTGTGATATATTACAAAAGATTTTGTAAGATAAATATACACACATGACTGTTATTTTTTGAAACTAAATACTGTAAAAATTGTCTGGATCTTGCCTAATTAAGACAAAGTATTTGTTCAAGAGCGAAAGTACCAACTTGGGTCCATCTTTTACCATGTCCTTCAGTTATTAACAAGTATTTTGGCTTATGCTGGCAATTAACATCATGCCCCATATTTTACATAAATATGTCACTACCAGAACAACAAAGTGGCTTCCCAACCGATGCTACTGTTCCGGTGCTAAATGTAGCACCGGGTCAAATAACCGGTGCTAAAGGTGGGGGCACTAGCTAAAAATATTTGCATATTTGCGTGTTGCGGGATTCAAACTCGAGACCTCTTGGCTCGCGCGCACCCACCTAACCATCTCACCTACGCAGCACATGTGATAGGATTAAAGATGCGCTCCTTTTGAAGTAGCATGTGACACCACTACCAGAATCCTTCACATCCGCCCGCCTCCTCCGCCTCGGCCATTTTTGGACCCGGTGCTGATGGGGCTTCAGCACCGGGTCCAACGGCTAGGAGCGGGGATGGCGCGTGGATGTGTCAGGGCGGACACATTAGCACCGGGTCGTGGCAAGACCCGGTGCTAATGCGCCCCCTTTAGCACCGGGTG
Source organism: Echinochloa phyllopogon (assembly GCA_033239725.1). NCBI lineage: Eukaryota > Viridiplantae > Streptophyta > Magnoliopsida > Poales > Poaceae > Echinochloa > Echinochloa phyllopogon. Next base: position 29,705,845 of record BTCW01000008.1, on the reverse strand, counting down.
CAGCCAGCAACCGGTGCTAATGTGCCGAGGCCATTTCGCACCGGTTGCTGGCTGCACCCGGTGCTAAAGGGTTCGCATTAGCACCGGGTATTGCCACGACCCGGTGCTAATGTGTTTGAATATAGGGGCTTCCTCCTCCCCCGCCCGAGCCAGCTGAACACTTAGGCGCTGTGTTCATGCTGCTCGGCCGTGGGAGGGGAGGTGTTGCCCAAATTTTTTTCAAAATTTGTGAAGATTCTACTCATCTAAGGAGCACTACAAGGTACACTCTTTCATTCTCTAATGTTTTATTTAGCTTGTAATCCTTCTATGATTTAGAAATAGAGGGATTTGTGAATCAAACTAAAGCTAGCTAGAGAGAGCTTGTGTTCTTGGAGGAGAGAGAGGAGAGAGCTTGAGTTCATGGTGGAGAGAGTGCTCATGTTGTGTTTTAAATGGAGAGAGAAGGCAAGCTAGTTAGTATTTTGTTTTGTATGACTTGTGAATAGTTATAAGGCTTATAGTAATGTAGTTTTAGAAATTACTAGAAAATCAATATAAAATGCTAGAAAATCTTATAAATTAATAGAAAATCTTATAAATCTTATAAGGCTTATAGTAATGTTATATTTAATGAATATAGTAATGTAGTTTTAGAAATTTATTTATATAATGGAATATATATTATAATTTGTATTTATTTATATATTAAATTTTTTTATCAACGACAGGCCTGCACTAAGTAACCTATCAGGACAATCAAACAAAGGATATAAAGCATGCACTCACTGTTTAGAGGAAACCAAAAGCATGTATTTGAAACATTGTCGTAAAGTTGTGTACATGGGTCACCGTCGATTCCTTCCGGCGAAGCATGAGCTACGAAAGAAATGTGCGCATTTTGGCGGGAATGCTGACCGCCGTACAAAGCCGAGACACCGGAGTGGAGAAGAGCTATTTGATATGGTGAAGGACCTACACGTGGTGTTTGGCAAGGGAGACGGAAGCCAGGCTGCTCCGACGGGCGAGGATGGTCGTGTCGCGATGTGGAAGAAGAAGTCTATCTTTTGGGAGCTACCTTATTGGCAACGTTTAGAGGTTCGTAACGCGATTGATGTGATGCATCTGACGAAGAATCTTTGCGTGAACTTGATAAGCTTCCTGGGTACTTATGGGAAGCCAAAAGATACACTGGAAGCACGTCAGGATCTGAAACGATTGAAGCAACGGACTGATCTACATCCAGAAAAGAGAGACAAAGGACGCCAGTACTTGCGTCCTGCCAGCTTCACTCTCAGCAAAGAAGAGAAGGCAAGCATGTTTGAATGCTTGAACAGTATCAAGGTTCCGTCTGGCTACTCCTCTAATATTAAGGGAATAATAAATATGAAAGAGAAGAAGTTCACAAACCTGAAGTCTCACGACTGCCATGTGTTGATGACACAGCTGCTTCCCGTCATACTCAGGGGTGTGCTACCAGTTAACGTGCGGAAAGCCATTGTGAAGCTATGTGCATTCCTCAATGCAATTTCTCAGAAGGTGATCAATCCAGACCATTTAGATCAGCTACAGAACGACGTGGTGCAATGTCTTGTCAGCTTTGAGATGATATTTCCACCATCCTTCTTCAATATCATGACACATCTATTGGTTCACCTCGTCAAAGAGATTCGTATATTGGGCCCAGTATTTCTACACAACATGTTCCCATTTGAGAGGTTTTTCGCTGTCCTAAAGAAGTATGTCCGTAATCGTTCTCGTCCAGAAGGATGCATTGCTAAGGGATACGAAACAGAGGAGGTCATTGAATTTTGTGTTGACTTTGTCGACGATCTTATGCCGATTGGTGTGCCCGAATCCCATCACGAGGGGAGACTTGGTGGAAAGGGCACACTAGGGAGAAGATCGATGGTGATCAAGGACGTTGAGACATTTCGTAAAGCGCACCTCACAGTTTTGCAACAATCAACCTTAGTTGCTCCGTACATCGAGGAGCACATGCAGATTCTCAGGGACGAAAACTCAACAAAGTCTGCGGCCTTCATTCAGCGTCTGCACAATAGTACTTTCGCCGATTGGTTGCGAAGACATCTTATGGGTGTCGAGGGCATTGATGTGCAGCTAGCTTTTGTAGTTAGAGGTCCATCGAGCACGATCTTGACATTCCAAGGATACGACATCAATGGGTATACGACATCAATGAGTAATTTATAAGATTTTCTAGTAATTTATATTGATTTTCTAGTAATTTATAAGATTTTCTAGTAATTTATAATATTTTCTATTAATTTATAAGATTTTCTATTAATTTATAAGATTTTCTATTAATTTATAAGATTTTCTAGCATTTTATATTGATTTTCTAGTAATTTATAAGATTTTCTATTAATTTATAAGATTTTCTAGCATTTTATATTGATTTTGGAAACTGGGCGCCAAACGAAAATTTGGGGTCTTTAGCACCGGGTTGATCTAAAATCCAGTGCTAAAGGCCCCCAATTTTCGTTTAGCGCCAGTTACGGCCTTTAGCACCGGGTGTAGAAGACCCGGTGCTAAAGGTCCTTTAGCACCGGGTGGTGGGAAGACCCGGTGCTAAAGGGGGGCCTTTAGCACCGGGTCGTGGCTGCACCCGGTGCTAAAGGCCACGACCGGTGCGGCGGGGCCAAAGACCGGCCTGGCCACGGAGGCCGTGCGGCAGCTGGCCACGTCACCGGGCACACACGTGCCACGTCACTGGATGAACAAGAACAATTTTTCTTTTTAATCTCTGTATAAAAGTTGTAACTAGTCGTTCTCCCTCGTACAAACTTCAAAAAAGATCATTTTTCTTCCTACAAATTCCTAAAATCATACTCTATCAAGTTATGAAACTTATTAATGTTATTATTTTGAAAAATCTTCTCGTGTGAGACTGTTTGAAGAATCCAAATTTTGAATTAAAAATGACAACTACAACCAAGGTTTTTTTCACACTAGGTGATGTCAAATGAAAAAGTGATGAATACCAAAGTTTCATATTTCATCATGATCTACAATATTTATTTAGGTCATTTTTTCATTTTCAAAATGGGTAATAACATGTAGTACAAATTTGACAAGTCTCTAACAAAGTTTTAGAAACTATGCGAGTGAATCTAGGATTAATGAACAATGTATACTACCACTTTCTCAAATGCAAAAATGACTTAAATAAAGATTGTAGATCTTGATGAGATATGAAATTTTGGTATTCATGACTTTTTCATCTGAGACCATTTAATGTTCCAAAATCTTTCTTTTAGTTATCAATTTTTGTAATTTATAAGATTTTCTAGTAATTTATAAGATTTTCTAGTAATTTATAAGATTTTCTAGTAAGTTATAAGATTTTCTAGTAATTTATAAGATTTTCTATTAATTTATAAGATTTTCTATTAATTTATAAGATTTTCTATTAATTTATAAGATTTTCTATTAATTTATAAGATTTTCTAGAATTTTATATTGATTTTCTAGTAATTTATAAGATTTTCTTATTTAATATATATTTTTAATAGGTATTAATAACTGAATTAAAACAAGTATTAATAACTATATATTAAAAACTATATTTATAAGATTCCCAAATAGTAACCCCCGGTGCTAAAGGCCGGTTTGGAAACTGGGCGCCAAACGAAAATTTGGGCCTTTAGCACCGGGTTGATCTAAAATCCGGTGCTAAAGGCCCCTAATTTTCGTTTGGCGCCAGTTACGGCCTTTAGCACCGGGTGTAGAAGACCCGGTGCTAATGGGCCTTAAGCACCGGGTGGTGGGAAGACCCGGTGCTAAAGGGGGGCCTTTAGCACCGGGTTGTGGCTGCACCCGGTGCTAAATGCCCCGGACCTATATAGGCCGGGGACTTCTCTCCCCTCCCTCACTTTGCCCTCCTCTCCTCCAGATCGAAACCGCCGGCGCCCCCTCGTCTCCTCAGCCGCTACCGCCCGTCGCCGTCGCCCGTCGCCGCCGCCACCATTGGTCCCCGCGCCCACGCCGTCGCCGCCTGTCGTCCCAACGCCCACGCCGCGCCGCCGCCCTCGTCTCGGGCCGCGCCGCCGTCCCCGCGCCCGTCGGTCGTCCCCGCGCCCGGCCGTCGGTCGTCCCCGCCGCCGTCGTCGTCCCCGCCGCCGTCGTCCCTGTGCCCGTCGTCCCCGCGCCGGCGCCCCTCGTCCCCGCGCCCGTGCCGCTCCTCTTCCCCTCGCCGCCGCCGCCGCTCGTCCCCGCGCCGCCGTTGCCCGCCGCCCATCACGCGGTGAGCCTCTGTGAAGCCGGCCTTCGTGCCGTGCGTGCATGTTTGTGAGCCGGCCTTCGTGCCGTGTACGTGTTTGTGTGTGCAGGTACCCGTTGCATGGCCGAACACGTTCGGCCATGCACATTTGCTTAGCGAACGTGTTCGGCCATGCGCATTTGGTTAGCGAACGCGTTCGCTAACCAAATGCGCTTAGCCGAACGCGTTCGCTAAGCACATACATTGAAAATATTAGAAATTACATTGAAATATACATTGGAAATGTTATATTGGAAATGTATATTGGAAATCTTATATGTTTGAAATGTATATTGGAAAATGCTTCATTTAAATGTATATTGGAAATTCTATGTATATTAGAAATATATGTGCTTCATTTAAATGTATATATTTCTTATCAACTATTTTTAATTCTATGTATATTAGAAATATATGTGCTTCATTTAAATGTATATTGGAAATGTTATATGTTTGAAATGTATATTGGAAAATGCTTCATTTAAATGTATTGGAGATATTTACATTGAAATGTATATTGGAAATGTTATATGTTTGAAATGTATATTGGAAAATGCTTCATTTAAATGTATATTGTAAATTCTATGTATATTAGAAATATATGTGCTTCATTTAAATGTATATATTTCTTATCAATTAGTTTTAAAATTATGTATATTAGAAATATATGTGCTTCATTTAAATGTATATTGGAAATGTTATATGTTTGTATAATGTATACTATCGAAAATGTTTATTATCGGAAATTCTATGGCGTACCCGAACCCACCGCGCACCCGAACCCCTTAGCGAATCCGTTTTTCGCGCACCGACCCCCTTAGCGAACCCTTAGCGAATCAATTCACACCGCGCACCCGAACCCCTTGGCGAATCCGTTTTTCACGCACCGACTCCCTTAGCGAAAATATTAGAAATATTGGGAATATGTATGCTTTGTAAATATTTCTTATCAATTATTTTTAATTCTATAGATGGCGGACAACAACAACCCCGTCCCACCCATGCAAGAGGACAACAACACCCCTGTCCCACCCATGCAAGAGGACAACGACACGTTCTTTGCGAATCAACTTTTCAATATTGTAACCCAACCAATGTCCATGGATGATGTGTTGGGGATCATTGGAAGGGACGACAATATCCAGGGCGACAATGTTGCAAGGGCCGAAAATGTTGAAGGGGCCGCCAATGTCCAGGGCGAACGTGTCCAGGGCAGCACTATTGAAGGGGCCGGTAACGAACCCTCGTCTAGTCAGGTGTGTATATAGATAACATAAATTTGTACTGTACATGTCAATTATGTATACCATCTCTATATCATCTCGTATATATGTAATTTGTGTAGGCCGCCTCTGCTAAGAAATCAAAACGATCGACCACGAAGAAGCTGAAGGATGTCAAGTTACACATCACCCGAGTGGAGGATGACGGGGAGCCAGTTGAGCCCCCAAAAGTGGCCAAGAAATTTGTATCTCAGTGCGGGGTAATTGTACGGGACAATGTGCCCATTAGTATCAGAATATGGAAGTCCACGGACCCCACTGAGGAGTACGTGCTCCCCGATACAGAGAAGGAGATGCTATGGAGGGAATTAAAGGCAATATTCGACTGGCCTAGCACTCATGAAGCAGAATTGAGGGATTGGACAATGAAGAAGATGGCAGTTCTGTTTCAGGATTTCAAGAAGAAGTTGTACTCGCAATTTCTCAAAACCGGAGAGGCCCCGGATCCTGAGAAGTATAAGAAGATCACTGATGACGAGTGAGAAGCATTCCTTGAGTACAAAACCTCCGAAGAGGGTGCAACGGCTAGCGCTAGAAACGCTGGAAACGCCGCAAATAAGAAGTACTCTCATAAGATGGGTTCGGGAGGTTACAAGGCAAGCATCGCTAAATGGGAGAAGATGGAAGAAGATCTATATGCTAGAGGCATCACTCCAGCGACACATGACTGGCGCACAAGGACCAAGCATTGGTACTATGGTCATGGAGGCACCCTAAGCCCAATCGACGGCTCCTTAGTTTTTCCCGAGGACTTGCGAGAACTAGCTCAGCGTCTCCTCGATATCCTCAGGGCATCTGGGAGGGGAGAATTTGTTGCTGATAGAGACAGAGATGAGCTAACCTATGCCTTAGGGAACAAGGAGCATCCTGGACGGACGCGCGGCGTAGGCACAAGCATCTCATGGAAGAAAGGTTTCCAAGAGCACGCCGCCACCTATAGGAGCCGTTCGAGGAAGAAGGCCGAATATGAGCAGAGGGTGAGGGACCTAGAGCAAACGGTTGCCGCCCAGGGATCAAAGCTCCAAGAAATGGAGTCAGAGATGGAGCGACGGATGAAGGTAGCATGGCTGCAGATACAACAAGCCACAGGCGGGACCGGTTCCACAGAGCCTGCACCTCTCCAACAAGCCGCAGGCGGGACCGGTTCCACAGAGCATGCACCTCTCCAAGATGCGGCCCTTATTAGCCCTCCACAGCAATATCAAAGCAGTCACGCTTCCACACAGGCCGCCGAAGCGGTACGTTACACCGTGGATGAAATAACTCAACGGACCGCGTGCGAGCTTGTCGTCAGGCAGAAGAACTTAGCTGTGGTGGTACGTATGCGACCTTAGTTCGTACTACATACATTTCACCGTAAATACCATTCATTTACTAACTTTCTTTGTGACTACTAACTTATCAGGTCGCATACGGTATGACCAAACGTGTGGAAGAAGGGAAAAAATGGCACTGCAATGACATTCCACATGGTTACGTACCTGTTGAGGTGGAGCAAGTCGTCACCAACTGGGAAGACTTGGAACTTGACATCCCCGGAGGTGACGGAGAAACAAAACCCGGTCAGTGTTCTCACTGCATCATTCTATGGAGCAAGGCAGACGTCGTCATACCCGGTACACCTGCGGCTACCAACAAGCCTCCGTCACCTCCAAGAGATCCACCGGATCATGATGATTCTCTGGGAGCTCCTGATGCAAGCCCGTCTCCTCCGCCGAAGAGGTTTTCGTCTCCTCCGCCGAAGAGGTCTCCGTCTCCTCCACCGAAGAGGTCTCCGTCTCCTCCGCCGAAGAGGTCTCCGTCTCCTCCGCCGAAGAGGGGACGCCGCACTAAAGCCTCTGCCCCCACTCCACCAGCGAAGAAGGCGCGGAAAACAAGAGAGAAGCCCGCACCAGAGAAAAGAGCGGGTGAGAAGACTCTAGAGGAGCTCGAAGCCTCGGTCAAAGCAGACACAAAGAGGCAAATGGCCGAGTGGAAGAAAAAACCTGAGCCGGAGCCGAAGCTTGATCCCACCGTCGTCAAGTCATTCCTCGGTAATTTGATCAAGGGTCAACAGAAGGAAGTAATAGTAACAGACTATGACCGCTCATTACTGAAATCTCGCCAGAAGCGGAAGGCTGCAGATAAGGAGGCGGGCCCATCCAAAAAGGTTCCTCAGCTCGGCCAGCAACCTCAGCCGCCCTTGGGTCCGTTGCCATCTCTGGACGAGCTTAACGTGCAACGAGTAATGGCTGAGACTGGACTAACCAGAGCGCAAGTCCTGGGGGAAGAAGAGGTGCCTGTAAACACAACGCTGAAGTGGCCGTTTAAGCTTGGCGAGCCTATGGTCCCCCCTGAAATGGAGAGCAAGCTACAGACGAAGATGCGCCGATTCCATGAGTGGTACTTGGAAGAATCAAGAAGGAATAAACGGCGCATGATCAAAGTAGGCGTGAAGGACCATGATTTCTACAATGGTGACGAGGATTGGGTCTGGCTGAGGTTTAAGGATATATATGAGCTGTACCACCGCGACGCCATGGACGTGGATTTGATCACCTGTTGGACACTGTAAGTACTTTGTTGTTGCTTATAATTCACAGTTTGAAAACAATAATTCCAATCTATGCTGACGCAGGCTTTATTTATTGCTAATATATGCAGAATGGAGATTCAAAAATGTCGGAGATCCGGGATATATGACGTTGGTTTCGTGGATCCTCGAAGGATAAGTGAAAATATGATATTTATGAATCCTGAGGAAACATATGGAAACCTATACAAGTACATTAAGAAACAAAATTACTGCGACTCCATACTAATCTCGTACAACATCGAGTGAGTACATACACAAGCTTCTTCTTATACTGTCTGTGTACTATTTCATTTCTGATTATAATGTATACATGTATACAGATTCCACTGGTTCCTAATAATATTGTGTCCTGACCGGGGTGTCGTGAACGTCTTTGATTCATTGCACACTCCAAAAGAAAAACTACAGAACATCATGGACCTGATGACAAGGTGATGTATATTTTCCCCTACTTAATTCTCCCCTTACACTCGCAATGACTTAACTCAATTTTTTTGTTCGCAGGGCCTGGATTCAATTTCGTCAAGAACACCCGGGTATTCAACATGAAACACTAAAATGGAACATTGGCTTTCCGGTAAGCAAGTAATTTGTACATGTAGGCCTCGGCTAATATATTATATGAATTTTACTTAATTTCTTTTGGTCAACAGTGTGCCAAACAGGGGCCGGGAAATAATTTATGTGCATACTATGTTTGCGATTACATGTGGAATTGGGGACATAAAAAGCTTACACAACAGGATATTATGGTACGTAATAATAAACACATTTCCATTATTATTAAGTGCACAATTATTGTCTCCAACTCGGAGGATTAAATATCTTTCAATTATTTGTAAATTATAGATGTTGAACCTGAAGGAAGAGTCCCTAGAGCTAGAAAGAATTGACGTAATTGCAGAACAGCTCGTCGGATGGATCTGGGACGAGGTCGTCAATCCCCGAGGAGAATTCCACTCGCCAATACTGGAGGACGTGCCGGACAGTCCAACAAGCTAGTCGTCAATCTTAATTAAGTAGAAAATACAGTTTAAATATATATAACTCGAGTTGACATGCATGAATATCTACTTTTGTAATATATATGTCTTCTATTTTGATGAAATGTCAGCTAATATGAATATAGAGTCGGCCGAATACGCATTAGGATGCATGGCTACTGAAAAAAGCAAAAAAAAAAGAAATCCGGGGCCTTTAGCACCGGTTGCTGTCTGCAACCGGTGCTAAAGGCAGGCCCTTTAGCACCAGGTGCAGCCACGACCCGGTGCTAAAGGGCCTGCCAAAGGCGCTGCGGGGCAGGCCCTTTAGCACCGGGTCGTGGCTGCACCCGGTGCTAAAGGGACCCTTTAGCACCGGTTATTCCTTTAGCCTCGGATTAGTTGCACCGGGTGGGAAACCCGGTGCTAAAGGGCTTTTCCACCCGGTGCAGATGTTGATCATTCTGGTAGTGCACTTACATTAGCACCGGATCGTTTTTACGAACCGGTGCTAAAGGGTGACCCTTTAGCACCGGGTCGTAATACCAACCGGTGCTAAAGGGTCCCCGGGGGCACCCCAATTTTACGTCCGGTGCTAATGTTGCATTAGCACCGGTTCTTGAGCGCGCCGAGTCATATAGGCGGGGCGGATGATGAATTTTCTGGTAGTGTGTAAATTAGCTATTTATAAATACATCTCCTAGAACATACATCCAAACTAGTATCTTTGTTTGCAATCCCACCCTCGCGATTGTAACTTTTTAGATGCATGAATCCAAATGCCAGTGGTATCCTCATTCTCATCGAAGGGTGATTTCATTGGTCCGGCCAAATTATACTTTGTTATAGGCACCTCGATCCCCTTAGCTGTGCATGACGACCTAAGCATGGAAGATCCCATCCGAACCTATCGACGATAGTCCTTGTAGATGTACAGTTGTACACTTTCCTTGAATCTAACTTCTCGTTATTTCCAACCGAAGCAGGCCTGCTGCCTCCATGCAGGGGACTTGTATAAAACCTTATGGAAACAAGCATCGCAATGCAAGCACATAGCATCTCAAATAGACAAATCTAAACCACAAATGGCCGTCTCAGCTCGAGCACGAGCTCTCACTGTGATGACCCTAGTACTTCGGGTCATCACACTAGGCCTCCTTGCAGCTTCTGTTGTTGTCATAGCAACAACAGCAAGAACTCAATACGACCCACTTTACCTGCAAAACGATGATGGAGTAGTCCAACTATATGAGTTATTTGACATTATTAACTTCCAAGATCTGTACACATACAGGTGAGGGTCTACCGCTATGACAGTTACATAACATTCTTGATTTAGGTTTCTTCATTTAGGTACTTACCATGTTTAATTTGTATTTCTGTTCATGCTTTTAGGTATGTCTTGTCCGTGGCTGCCTGGGTGTGCTTACACTCTGGTACTAATTCCTTTGGCTATAATTGCTGTGGTCCAACAAGGGAAGAGAATTGGAGGCACCAGTGCTGCAATGATCCTCATCTTCACTGATGTTGTAAGCATTTTCTCACTATTTTCTTCAATAGTAGAGTTGTTAAAACTTAAAATCATCAACAGACGACAATAGTTTAACAAGGTTGAAGGGGCAGACTCCTCCCTGGTTTTCATTAAGGAGAACCAGAGGTCCCGAAACCGGGTCGGCTACTAGAGAGAGCGAGCTCTGGTAGCCGGTGGCCCGCGAGAACGCCTGCACATAAGACTATTTTAATTTGCTATAGCTTGTGTTTATATTGTCATGGTCCAGTGAAAGGACTAACTACTCCATCCGTTCCAAAATAAATGTTCATATAACATTCAAATTTTGTCCTACAAAAGTTTCCATTTAGTTTTTAGAGATGCACACATTAATACAAAGTGCATAGGGAAACACATAGAGCCAATTAAATAGCTAGTTGATGCTATTTCTATAGTTCCAATGAGAGGTAACATGGTCATTTGTCATGACTGCTAATCTGTCTTAAATTTTCTAAATAAACACTTGTTTTGGGATAGAGGGATATATTATTACCTCATAAGTACTCATTGAATTAATCTCTTATTGTTTGTTTTTGGACTAAATAATGACTGAAAGATTGCTGCATGATGCTTACCAGTCTATGTTCTGAATGTGTGTATTGTTTAGGTATTTTGCACACTGTTCGCCTCAGGAGGTGCTGCAGGACTGGGTCTTGTACTTGACAATCAACGTCGTAATGGAAAATCATTTGATTCTGCTCACAGAAAATTCTACACCTCCTATGACACCTCATGTGGTTTGCTCCTAGCAGCCTCCATCTGCACTGTGGTCATCATCATGGTTTCAGCTTATTTGAAGTAACGAAAGTTTACACGAGTCGTCGGCATGAATAATTTTATTCCTCCTTTTTCCTTTATGACGAGGAGAGTAAACTATAATGTTATGTGGTTTCTACTGACCCAAGGATCAATGGTGGTCCTTTAAAAAAGTAAGATGGTCTGGATTGCTTGAAAAATAGCACCGAACATATACCCTATCAAAATATAGTCCATGGTGGATTGAATGAAATAAATTAAGTATTGTAGATCTTTCTATATTTTTCTATAAACTTGGTTAAAGTTGGACAACTTTGACTTACCTAACGTGTGAAAAACAGAGGGAGTACACCGATACAGCAATTATATCCATATGATGACTAATGAGCATTAGTGCAATATATACAAGTGAGAAACTACAATTGTCCAATCAGCAGGATTTATACTTTATATATGGTTTGATTTTAACGTAGGCAGTGGTCGTAGTCCGTCTCTATGAATTGGGTTGATATGGGCGAGGGGACTGATAACAATTCAGCTTCATCATCAGTAACAGATAATCTATGGGTCTTAGCTGGGCTGGTATGTCCTGACATGTTGGTAGAACCGAGACGAAACAAGATTTGACTCCCTCCATGTGTGTAATAAACATAAAAATATTTGTATTTTAAATACAAAATTAATAGTAAGTGCATTACAAGGAATTGTTGTACCCTCCAAACATTTAATGCACATCTCAAAGGCAAAGCTCACCAATTACAAAATCGATAGCATACATATACTAATATGTTAAAATTTTCATTCCTAGGAATTCAGCTTTTCTGTTTGTGGTTCCTGCACATCCAATGTTTATTTTCACACTAGGTACAAGTGCTCAACTTTCCACTAGGATACAATCCAACGCAAAAATAACACGTCAAAAGTGTAGTTATAATAGGAATATAAAGATTTATTATTCAAAATTACCATCAATGGGTTCATATTTTAAAATACTTTTAGTCAAATAGTACCATAAATTTGACGTTTGGAAGTATTAAAAACAAATTTGTTTTCTCAAGCGTAGAAATTATTCTAAGTTGACAATGATAACATTGTGCAGGTTAAATCATGAGTGGATGATAGGATTCCCTTGGACTATGTTTGGAAACATGAAACAGCTCAAATAAAAAAAGGAAAAGTCCATTTTATCATATTAAATAATCTACTTTGGCCACCCTAAACAAAAATTGGGTTCGATTTACTCTGCAAACTATTTCAATCGGTCAATTTCAATTATACCCCCACATTAAGTTTTATACTCAAATTTCATTGGGTTACAGATAATATCATCACTTATGTCAAAGAATGTATACTAAGGTATCTTTTATGATTATTATAGCATCCAATACGAAATTAACACTAGACATAAAAAATTGAATGTAAAATAATGATAACAATTTATGAAGTATTTTCCTAGAATAGGATGTCATGCCTCTGTCACCGCAAAAAAAAATTGAAATGAAAACTGAATTTGTACAAAGGAAATAAAATGATGAATCTCAACATAAATAGATTTGACCAATTAAAAGAGACGCCGGAGTTAATTAAGCTGAAATATTGTTTAAGGAGTTGAGAAAAAATGGATCGTTAAGGCTGTAAAATGGACTTGTTCCAATAGAAAAGAAGTGCTAGTCTTGCAATTTATGGGCTGCTAAGAGCATGGAGTATTCAAGTGACAAGTCAAATCATTTTCTAAAGTTAAATTTAGCTATTGTTAGAGAAAAACGTTTCCAACAGACTCTGTAAATGACCCTCTAAATTTAGTAGCTCTCCATCCCACCTCATTCGCTAGCTATTTTTTCCTAGCCTACCTTACTAGCCACCTTTACAGAATCTGTTGGATTACTCTGTTATTTGTTAGTCAAATATATTTTAAGAGTAGCTAAATCAGTAAATTTGACTAGTCTTTTTAGCTAATCTCTTGGAGATGCTCTAGCCGGGCTATATGTACTTGTCGAGTGGGCTTTTGGGCTTTCATTGGTTGGAAGCTCTCGATCTGTTCCCAACACAAATTTTCCGTGCCATTGGATTGGTCAAGCTAGCAGCGCTCTCTGGCTCAGGGCAATAAAATGTTGCTTGCCACAAAATTAAAGGCAAACCTACAAACTATTAGTCATAAGAGTGGTAAATGGTCAATTATACCATGGTTTAATTCCTTGTAGCTCATGATGTATAAATTCACCTGCCTCTTGTACATAAAGTCATAAACTACCATTTTTTATTATGTATATAAAGTCACTGGGGAACTCCCCCCGTGGTTGCAAAATGTGTGGCAAAGTTACTTAAAAACTGAGTGTATCAAACTTTGGCCAAGGAGCTACAAAAATTTTGCTTGTCTAATGTTACCCGATGGAAAAGTTGGTACGAAATAAACAGCCCTTTAGTCAGTTACTCTTGCATAAAATTTATAGCCAGGATACTCGCCACTAGCCGCGCCGTAGCCATATCTATCCTTGTGTACCCGGCCTAGATATGGACCTTTGCCTCCACAAGCATACAAGTAACAACCGTACAAGGGGTTCCACCGTATATAACAGCATTAACGGTTGAAAAGTATAAATGTGCATGCACTGCATACGTACACGTACTCGTTCTAAGTGCCGCAAGCCACGCTACTGCTACGTACTCGTCCGGCAGCAGCACATGATTTTTCCAACACGTACAGCTAAGCTACATGTATAGTCCAAGATTGTTGTGTACTTAATTTGTTTGCCTAACAACTCACGCAAGAACTCGTGCACACTAGCTCCGCTTCATATGTACAGCTTCCGATCTATCAATGAGAGACTCAATGCGTGACTCCAGGTACCCAAACAACCTCTATTCTGAGCCAAGAAATCACTACAGGATAAGATTAAGTTAAAAGGATTTATTATACTAGAATTTTAAGAGGGTAAATAAACATTTACGGTGACTTCAATTCGTGAATCTCAAGATTCGATGACTCAATCTCTTGAAGCCAATTGCCAAAGGTAGTACGTGTGTGCGAGCGTCTGAATTTGTACTCGTGCTTCGAAAAAAAACTTTTGTAGTTGTTTGTGTAATGTGAAAAAAATTCACTAAAAATGCGCATCAATCTCATCTATCATACCATTGTATGCTAGTACAATTGAGCCACTCTACAGGGTGGGCAACTGCCATTTAACCAAAACCATGTCCTCTAGATATACTATCCATATTAGAAAATACATATGGCAAAAATAGATGAATACCAGTCGTCCACCTTATAGTTTCATTTCTCCATCTATTCGGGCACCTACCGTTTCATTCCATCCAAACGTCCCATCATCCCAGCTAATAACCAGAAATGGAAACAGGAACGGGCGGCGTTTGGTTACAATGCAAGTAGTGTCACTCAACGGAAAACTAAAAACCTCGTACGTTCTTCTTCACTGCCATGCATGGAACGAACCCAATGTTCCACACGCACCAACCCTAGTTCAATGCCCCGAGCAGTACAGGATTATCCCTGATCCGGGCCACCACACGCTTATCCCAACCGACGCCGCCCCGGCCGGGCCCACACGCAGCCGCACGCACATTAGTTAACCCCGCATCAACGGCCGTCCGTCCGTATCCATGATGGCTGAGATTAAATCATTATATTGGCGCCAACAAGCCTATATAAATTCAGGCGAGATCTCGTCACGTTTGGACACACGCAACACAACCCAAGCAGCTAGGACGTGTCGAGATCGCCCCCATCCTGTGATCTCGATCTTTTCTCTCAATCATCCTGCAATGGCTCCTCGAGTCGTGGTGCTCCTGCTCGCCATCGTGGCGGCGGCGGCGGCGGCGCTGGTTGCGCCGGCGGCGGGCGAGCTGACGCGGGTGGAGCACCCGCCCAAGGCGGAGGGGTCGCTCAACATCCTCGCCGTCGGCGACTGGGGACGGCGCGGGCAGTACAACCAGACCCTGGTTGCCGAGCAGGTAATTAATCTACTGTCACCCGGCAGCTATATATGCATTGGTGCCGTTTTCACGGGTAAATTAAACGGAGGAATTATATATGCTCAGTAATCAGAGTCGCACGCACCTTCTTGTTTATTTGTAGAATTTGCATTGGCTATGTAATCGACAACGATCAGGAACGTAATGGTACATAGGTATCATTTCTTGGTTGCACTGAATTGAGTGCTGAGGTGCAAGGAAACCTTACATGGTGATTTTCCAAGTAGACAAATTATAGAAATGGAAATGGCATATACACGTATTTTTTACTGAGTAATAGTCATGAATGTGTAATTATGAATAGCAGTAGAAACTGGTTGATATTAGTTGCAAACAATGTTAGGACCATGTTATTTGCCAGGATGGTAGCAGGAAAATTGCTGCCCCCAAATGGAGGTGGTAAGAAAAAACTCAATGCCTTGATGAGGAATGCTCGAGTTCCATGGATAGCACCATTTGCAATCATACAAGACATGGCATCATCTTTTATGACCACATTAACTTATAAGCAGTTGCCTATTAGAGATGTGGCCCAAATATACACAATTTTACAATTTGCACGTCTGCTGACATGGCGTGATATGATCCAGTAGGTGGCTGCCACTGCCTGTAGTCGTGCTGGGTGGGTACTACGTACCTTCGTGTTCCATGTCACCCTGCCTTTTTTTTTTTGAGGAAACGTTACCCTGCCTTTTTGGCCAAGCAATGATGTGTTGGAGGTCCATTTATAAATGAACGACATAATCCTATTTGAAACCTTGTTAACTCGTGGATAATCATTCAATAATGCACGTGCTTTCGGTCCCTGAAAGTACTTCCTATATATGGTGGTCATGGCTCTCGTTTCATTAGTAGCCGAAAGTAGTGGAGGCGGCGGTCATTACCTCCGATCCTCGTTAATTAATTTGGGGTACGATGGCAATGCTCTTCTGTTGGGACAGTTACAAAACTCCAATTATTGTTTCCTGCCCAACAAGCTAAGCAATGTTACAGGACATAACCAAGTGTTAAATACTACGGGTGCCTAGCTCTTCTTCTCGACTTTTGTGGACTTTTATGTCTACTTATGGATATACAGGCCGGATTTCTATCCATTATATTCTAGACCTAAATTGAATTATTTGCATTAAAAAGAAAAAATGAATAGATTTTCTTTTCACATACATCTTATTAACGACAGCAACTGCTAATCAGATCTCCTTTCCTGATTTATGCCGATCTGTCTCTGTCTGTGTGTTCCTGCAGATGGGGCTGGTAGGGGAGAAGCTGGACATCGACTTCGTCATCTCCACTGGCGACAACATCTACGACGACGGCATCGCCAACACCAGCGACCCACTCTTCAAGGAGTGCTTCACCAACATCTATACCGCCCAGAGCCTCCAGACGCCTTGGTACATTGGTAATGCAATCTGTGTGAATATATGCTGTACTTTCCAGATCGAGTTCTGATGATGATTGCAAGACTGAGAGTGATGAGGGCCTGCGTCTCCGTTAACAAAAAGTCTAGTACACTGATCTTTTTTTAAAATTTTTGACATGCTTTTTGCAGTCCTTGGCAACCATGACTACACCGGCAACGCGCTGGCGCAGCAGGACCCTGCCATCCGTGAAGTTGACAGCCGCTACCTCTCCATTGCCAAGTCCTTCATCGTCAACTCAGGTCAGCAGACGTTGCAACTCTCGTCTCCTCTAAGTAATAATGTTCAGAAAAATTCATGAACCTCTCATTGAAATTTTATCTGCACATTTTCTTGTTCACCGAAAAGACGTTGCGGACTTCTTCCTCGTGGACACGTCGCCGTTCTACCTCAAGTACTGGAACAGCAGCAAGTACGACTGGAGAAACGTTTCTCCTCGCGACACCTACATCGAAACCCTCCTCAAGGTACGTATACATATACATACACATACTGCTTAATTTGCTGTGTGATACTATAGCCTTTCTGAATAATCTCTTGATCCAGCAAGTGTCTAATAAGCAACCTCTCTGATCAACAATCACAGGACCTGGACGACGCGCTGACGGTATCCGAGGCGCCATGGAAGATCGTCGTCGGCCACCACCCCATCAGCAGCGGCTGCGAGCATGGCAACACTACCGAGCTCCAGCAGCTGCTCCGGCCGGTCCTCGAGGCGCGCGGCGTTGACATGTACATCAACGGCCATGATCACTGCCTGCAGCACATCAGCAGCAGGAACAGGTGAGGTTTACAGTGAATTTCCATTGTTCTGTGTTCTGGTAAAAGAATATCTGCATTGTTCAAAGACAGTAATAATTTGCAATATTCGTTTTGTGAAAAAAAATAAAAATTGCAGCCCTGTGCAATTCATGACGAGCGGAGGTGGGTCCAAGGCGTGGGCTAACAAATTCAAGAGCACCTCCGACAAGATCGAGTTCATCTACGACGGGCAGGGGTTCTTGTCGATGCAGCTGAGCAAGACGGAGGCACACCTCGTCTTCTACGACGTCGCCGGCAATGTCCTGCACACCTATGACAGCACCAAGACGGAAGATGAGGAATAGGACGAAGCAGCGGCGTGGATTATTGGTCGACCAGAGTCAATTGATTCATTGTTTGTGTGAGCCGGAATATCAGTTGTTCGTGTGTGTGTTAGTTGCTCTGTCTTTGATAATGTGAAGATATGCTGGTGTGCAGAAAAAGAAAATTGTGTCTTCCGTGGAATAATAAGTTAATTTAAGTTGTTCAGATATGATGCTAGTTTGGTTTGAAAGATTTGTAGATATCTTAAAATCTGCCAACTCAGGCCCATCAATGTTCGGAAACATGAGGTGCACAAAGGCGACGTACGCTAATTGGCTTGTAACCATAGAACGGTCCAGTGGGATGCTACCCATAAGGGTTCAAATTCTAGTGCTAGCATTTTTTTCTGGGATTTTCTCAGGATTCACCGGCGCTATGAGTTAAGTGGTAAGCGGCGTTTCTATCGACAACGAGGTGCCAATGGTGACTTCGGGATTCTCCAGGTCTGCCGGGTGCTCAGTCCTTCGGAGATACTCATAGTGGTAGGGTTTGCATACATGTATTCATAGGGGTAAGTGTGTATGCGTGTGTGAGCGTCTGCGTTGTACTGTGTAATTCTAAAAAAAATAAAGGCGATGTACAGCACATACCTAAAGTCAGTGTTTTCCTCGTTTTTCTGCAATGGTTGAATGGTCTAGGAAGTAAAGCAAAGAAAAAACTTTTGGTCGCTGCAGGCATCATGCGCTGAGCCATACGGTTAAGCCAAAATGATACGGTTTTAATAACTTATATGTGTGTTCTCCGTTGCATGTACTTTTCAGAGGCAAAGCTCCATAAAAATGGCATGCCGCCAATTGGAGACAATGGCCATGAAGATCTTTGCCAGGCATGGGTGGAGGTTTAGCAATAGATTAGGCTATTAAGCTATGATTTGCTTTCTCTTCATTTTTTATTGCCAGCTTGTATGCTGTGGTGTGTGAGTGTGCTATGGAGAGACGGACTCTCTGATATAGCAAAACTTGTAATAATGTGGCCCAATGCAACTTTATTTGCAGCAGCCGGGATTTTTTTATTTGCTTGATGAAATAAAACTCCCTTTATCTAAAAATATACATATATTATGGCATGTCGGTCCGGGATCAATGGAATCGAATGGCTACCAAAACCCGCGTTAACTAAAGCCGATAGTGCTCCTTTAATTAAGAAATATATCGTGCCATGCATGCGCACCGATCACGCCCCTCGCGCCAAAAGTGGCATGCCCGTCCACCAACCCTTTACGCGCCCTAAAATCGTTTCCTTTAATTTTGCGGCGCGTGCCCAACGCCTGTCTGCGAGCCTAATTTTATTCCTTCTCCTTTCTTACACGGCCTACAAATACACCGCCAGCGCAGAAGCACACTCATTTGGACATGCATCCTCCTCATGCTCCTTGATCTCTCCGGCTGCCAAAGGGCCACCGGAGAGCCGCCGACCGGGGCACGGTGGCGATCGAACGCCGGCGAGATATATTCTGGATTATTGATCCGTCGCCATGGCTCCGACGACCGCGCTGCTCGTCGTCGTTCTCGTGGCCGCTGTGGTTGCGGCGGCCGGTGAGCTGCCGCGGCTGGAGCACCCGCTCACCAAGGAGGACGGGTCGCTCACCGTGCTCGCCGTCGGCGACTGGGGCCGGCGCGGGCAGTTCAACCAGACCCTGGTGGCGGAGCAGGTAATTTATTTTCAAATATATTGCGCATCAGCACATGCCTGTTTTGCTTTTTGGTTTAATGTTGACGATCGCTTTCAGATCAGTGGCCTTTTCGACTGTTTTATGCCTAGGGAGCTAACTCTAATGGACGTGGAAGATTCGTTTTTATCCCTTCCTTTTTCATGATTAAAATCTACAACTACACAACAATACGGCAAACTGCTAGCTAGCTTGGATTATGAACAACAGAAAGATCACAAAGATCTACAATGTGAAAATTATGTTAATAGACTTATTGTGAAATGAACTGTTATATTATGAAACCTTTTCTATTCAAAATAAATTATTTTTAAGATGTTGTTGGTCAAATATAAAAATATTTGACTTAGTACAAACCAAAAACTAACTAGCCTACTATAAGACACAGCCTCGATGTGAATGACGGCACACATACCTATCTCAAATAAAATGGTGCACTGATTTCTATTGCTTTCCTCAATGGCATGGAGGGATAATTTGAAAATATTGCCAAATGGTGGGAGTGAAGGATACCACTTACTGTAGGTTATTGAAAGAAAATATTTGCCAAGAGAAGCTTACAGGACTCACTCATAGTGATTAGGTATATTTGCAGCCCAAATGTAGGGCTAAGCCCAATTTTGTACCGCCTTTAATTTTACCCATGAGAATATTCTGTATTTGCCAAGTAATTCAATGTCACATAAAGAAGTTGCATAAACTACGTTATATGACATGCATGCTCGCTAGAGATCGATGCTCATTTCCATGGTACCAGCTCTCATGGAAAGAGTATGTTAGGAACTTGGATACGTACATCTTTCTAGTTATCGTGTATACTACATGTGTCGAATCATATAAGATGCTTTATGTGCCGTCCATGCTGTGGCCATGTCTTATATCAGTGAGACTTTGGAGGTTAGCAACACCACATGTTTCACGTCTGTTCATTCAAAAAGGTATATTGACTACTTCTAAATATATGACTTTTGGAAAAACTACTAGTTAGTTTATTTAAAATATCATATATTTAAAAACAGAAGAAGTACACCTCGTTTGAGTAAGTGTTTGTTTCTCGTGATGGCTATCGCCAACTGATCCGGAATAATATGCATACTCAACATGTACATTTCGTGCCAAGACTATCCTAATAAGTTTCTTTAGTCTTGAGGTGTTAACCATTCTTTCCAGTACAAATGGTCTCAATAACTGAATAGTTACTAATTAAGATGCAGACTGAGTATATGCTTAATTTAGCTGAAAATAGTTTCAACCGGATAGGATGTGTGAATATTTTAAAGACAAACAAATAGGCCCGCACAATTCCTGTGGATGATACATTGAGAACATGCATGTATTTGTGCTTGCAGATGGGAGTAATTGGGGAGAAGATGGACATCGATTTCATCGTCAATGTCGGCGACAACTTCTACAAAAATGGCCTCACTGGTGTGGACGATAAAGCCTTTGAGGAGTCTTTCACTAACATATACACCACCAAGAGCCTCCAGAAGCCCTGGTACACAAGTAATGCCATACTAGCTACTCCCAATTTCTAATGCAAACAAAAGAACCATATTCCTGAGAAGCCATCACAGTAAATTAAACATGCTAATTTGCCCTGTTTATCATGCAGTTCTTGGTAATCATGACTATAGAGGCGACGCTCTTGCGCAGCTGAGCCCCGTCCTCCGCAACCTTGACAGTCGGTGGATCTGCATGAAGTCGTTTGTAGTCAATGCAGGTGAGAACGAAAAAAGTTACACACCAACCATCTGAGCTCAAAAGAGCTTAGGGATGAAAAACAAGGTCTTTGAAAAAAGAAGACGTGCAGGCATATATGGCTCTTACATTGGAATGCATGCACTATATTGAATATTCTTTTCCTGAAAAATTAAAGAGGTTGCGGACTTTTTCTTCATCGACACGACCCCCTTTGTCCTCAAGTACTGGAACGAACCTAAGAACAACACGTACGATTGGAGAGGGGTTGCTCCACGCGAGACCTACATTTTAGACGTCCTCAAGGTAGTACTAAATACAATATGATTGATTGACACAAAAGTTGATGCTTAGTTATATGATCATTTCAACCGATATTCATATATAGCTTGTGTTCATCTAAATCACCAGGATTTGGACGCTGAACTGAAGCGGTCTAAGGCGACGTGGACGATAGTCGTCGGCCACCACACCATCAGGAGTGTCAGCGAACATGGTGACACCGAGGAGCTCGTGCAGCAGCTTCTCCCAATTCTCAAGGTGCGTCTATGGTGTTATGCATCGATCGTCTTCCTGCTTCTTATACATATCGTTTGCTCGATCAAGGTGTACGTCATTGTGATCTAGCTATCCAACTGATCGAATCGCTTTCCCATATAAAAATTTATGCAGCGCAATGGGGTTGATCTCTACATCAACGGTCATGACCACTGTCTCGAGCATATCAGCAGCAGGGACAGGTGCGTCACTCACAGCTATTACCATGAAACTGGAAAACATCATATGCGATGTGAGGGCCGGGAACATGTAGATATAAGATTGATCAGAAGTTTACATATTTTCTCCAATACCAGCATCATAAGATCAAATCAATTGATTGCAGTCAACTTCAGTACCTGACGAGTGGTGGCGGTTCCAAGGCATGGCGTGGCATCTTCACACCCAACACAGACAAGCTGGAGTTTTTCTACGACGGACAGGGATTCATGTCGCTGCGGCTAACCAATATGGAGGCACATCTCGCCTTCTATGACGTTGCCGGAACCATCCTGCATAGCTGGGGGCTCACCAAGGGCGCATACTACTGATCTACAATACATTTCTTGATCATGATCGATTAACTAATCAGGCGCACACCTTCTTTATGGGGCAGTATGCAAGTATATATAGTGGGATGTAATTGTTTCTTCATGTGTTATAAATAAAAGTGGTGCTTCTCAGACAACCTTATGAATAAACGGTAACAAATACATTGTAATTGTTATATGATTTTTTATTGTTAAATAATTTGTTGTGATTTGTGAACAGGCAAAAGGTATCCAGTGTATAGTGCGAATCAGTGGCTGCATCTGTTCCAGAGGTTGTCAACGCGACAACATGAAAGATTTGATACCACAACAAGAAAAACATCAATAAGCTAATCGCACGCTACTGCAAAAATGGTTTTTGTTGGCACCTACAACTTTGAACACCACCTGTGCAAAGACAATGGGGCTGGTGGGTTAAGACCCGCCTGTAGAAAAACATTTATTCGGTTTATGTCTATACAATTCTATAGATAGTCATTTTCTTCTAACTGCTTCATGTAGGAAAAGCACACATTTCGACCAGTTTTAACAGCGTTAGTGTTTGGCGAGCTAGATGCTTTCATCTTTCTCTGATCCAAATGACAAGTCATTCGAAGAGTCAAAATTTGTCTGACAATTTTCGTCACTGTTAACTCATTACTATGTTATGTGCATGTGGTAATCAATTAGCCCCAGACATGGCTAAAACATAGGCGTATTGTTACACTTGGTTATCTTCATTTCTAACCACATATATTGACCATGTATGCTTTCTTGTGCATAATTATTTGTGTTTCTTGTTACCTATAAGAAAAATAAAAAACCAAACGAAGTCAAATGATGAAAGAAGATACCAAACGAAGTAGTATAAGGTAGGAGAGCACATAATTTTATATGGGATTCCCTCTGTTTCAAATTGCAAGTCATTTTAGTTCTGTTCTAAGTTAAAATTTTCTCACTATGACCAAGCAGTTCAGAAAATATATTAAAATTTACAATATCTAATAAATGCACTTCCAAGACATATTTCATGGTCTATCTAGTTAAACTAGTTTTCTTTTCATTATATATGTTTATTACTCGATTAAAACTACCCCCTCCATCGTTTGTAAGACACCATTTGACTTGGTATGGTCTTCTAAGATATACTTTGACCATTAGGGCCTGTTTGGTAGAGCTCCATATGATTCTGATTCTCTATGGGAGTTGATTCTCTGAGAGAAGTGATTATGTGGCTGAAAGTGATTCTCTTTGATTCTCTAGCATAAATTATCAAAATCAGGATGAAGAATCACCTCATAGAATCAGGAAAACTACTTTTTCAGCTCCTAGCCTCTTAGTTCATTTTAGAGAATCACTTCACCGAATCATCAGAGAATCACTTGTCTCTGAAAAACTGTTTGGCAGAGCTCCTCCTAGATTCACCTGAGAATCAGCTCTTGGAGCTCTGCCAAACGGCTCCTAACATTTAAGATTAAAGAGTATATTTGATTACAAATCCAACCATATCAAGTTTGTATTATAAAAGCTAAAATTTGTTAGCTAAATTATTGATCAAAGATTGTAAAGTTTGAATCTTGATATTCGTGCGCGCCTTAGAAAGATAGATGTAGGGAGTAGATAAGATTGACTTAGGACTAAACTAAAATGACATACTCCATCCGTACTTAAATACAAGGTGTTGAAGGGTCCAAATTTTGTACCCAAATACAAGGCATTTAAGCCATTGCAGATTTAATAATTCTTGGAATTAGCATGATTAGTTTGGTTGATTGGGGATAAATAGAAGTTGGCTCCTTGTTATGCACAAATATCACTAAAACAATAAGACAACACAACTCCCCACATGATAATTTAAGGGTATATGCATCGATCTTTTGCTAATTTATTTAATTTATCTTGAAATCTCTGTAATGCATTGTATTTACAAACAGAGGGAGTACGTAGAATTTGGAACGAAAGAAATATATCCATCCCAAGGATTCCTTTTGATACTCACATGTTTATTGATGCCTTCCAGGGAAGATCGATGTCATATCCTAGCCTTAAGATATATCTATATAGATTTGTACAAGTTATTGATTTGTGTCATTTTTTATTTGTTATTGAAGTCTACAAGATACCATAGCCTCCGCTATGAAAGCATTACTGCAGGTTATATAGATGATGAATACTAAGTCTTGATGATCTCCTTCTCCTCACAGGAGCGTCCAGAAATCAGAAGATATTAAAGAGGTGTTCATTGGATACTTGCATATTTATTCATGCCTTCACAAAATTATGCTAGGTTTGTAGAATGTATTATTTTGTTCAGATATGACAGCATTAGTGCGGCAAATAGATGATGACGGCATGAAATCCTAGAGGGAGTACTGGTATAATTCTGTTCAAAAAAGGAGTACTGGTATAATAATATATAACAATATTGAAGAGCACATAATTGTATATGGTATTATTTATTTCAAGAATTATTTGGATACTCACATATTGTTTTGAGAATAGGATACTCACATATTTATTATTTTCTTCTAGAAGATGCCAAATCCTAGCCTTGGGATATATCCAATAGTTTTTTTTTTGAGAAAACAGGATATATCCAATAGTTGCATAGGACATAAATATGATACTACATATTTGTAGAAGCATCCCACTTATTTATTATTCAAGTACAAGATATACCAAAGCCCTCGGATATGAAAGCATCTATCAGCAGTCCAGATATAGGTTATGATATTGTTTGGCTAACATATGTTCATGAGGTGGTATCCTTCTATATATATAACATACCCACGCTGAAACTTGATCACTTCCTTCTCCTCACAGGAGTATTGAAACTGTTCCCTCATGGCACTCGTCAAGATGAGCAGCAACAGGATTGTCTACTTGACGATTTGCTTCTTCTTGGTTCTTGCGACCATGGCACCTACCTCACAGTCCGTCGAACCTGAATGTATGCAGCTAGCCCAATGTTTACTAACTCTTTATATTTTGTTTTACGAGGCTTGTGAAATTGACTACTGAGCTGCACACTGATTTTTTTATTCGTATCATGTTGCTTTGCTTGTGTAGGCTTTGGCTGGCCGTGGTGCCGTAAGACGCCACCACGACCACCACCTAAGGAAAAACGCAAGGCACCTACCTTGCAGTCCGCCGAACCTGAATGTATGCAGCCCAACGTTTACTTATTCTTCATTGTTCATGAGGCTTCTAAAATTGACTACTGAGCTGCACACTGATTTTTTTAATCTGTATCATGTTTTCTTTGCTTGTGTAGGCTTTGGCTGGTGGTGCCCTAAGAGGCCATCACCACCACCTGAGGAAAAACACAAGGCACCTATCTTGCAGTCAGTCGAACCTGAATGTATGCAGCCCAACGTTTACTTATTCCTCATTGTTCGTGTGGCTTGTGAAATTGACTAGGGAGCACTGCACACTGATTTTTTTTTCTGTATCATGTTGCTTGCTTGTGTAGGCTTTGGCTGGGGGTGCAAAGACACGCCACCATCGCCACCTAAGAAAAAACCCAACTGCTTCGCTCCGTATTCCGTGGAACACTGTGACAAACCCAACTGCCGCTTTATATGTAATCACCACGGCTTCTACGATGGTGGCTACTGCAGACAAGGCTATTACCCAGAGTGCTGCTGCTATTCGTAGACTACTATTATAGAACCAGAAGTCTGGTCTTAATGCATGC
Source organism: Echinochloa phyllopogon (assembly GCA_033239725.1). Lineage (NCBI taxonomy): Eukaryota > Viridiplantae > Streptophyta > Magnoliopsida > Poales > Poaceae > Echinochloa > Echinochloa phyllopogon. The sequence continues at coordinate 29,679,771 of BTCW01000008.1, read as the reverse complement.
GAAGCAAGTTCAATAAAATAAGTCTGGTTTTCTGTTAACACGTGGTCTCGCCGGTGTATCATTTCTCAGTCTTATTACGTACTTATTAGCTATCTAGTAAATCTGAGGCACTGAGTTACACAGAGTATGATATCGAAGTCGGTCAGCGTTGTCCAGAAACGTGTTTGTGCCGCCCGCAAAGGACCTCCCATGGGCCAAGAACCTCCGGCAGCGATGCGTACGTCCGGGAGACAGGAGCTGCGATGCGCGGCAGGCGGGCGTGCTTCTGCCGACGAAGAAGATAAGGCACGGTAAAAGAAAAGAAAACCACTGATAGAAAAAACAGAACAAAAACAAAAGGGATAAAATACATACCTACTAGAGGAACCCGCAGTAAAAGAAGGGACCTACAACAACTGTAGCTTACCGTGTTAAATTTGTCATCCATCCATCTATAGATGATCCATCCTTCTCCGTTCTGCTGCCAAACAAAAAGCCATAGTATATATATACTAGCAAAGGCACATGTGCGCACGCACATGTATAAATAAAATGAAATAAATCAAACAAAACATATAAAATAAAGTTGCAATGCACGCGCGTCGCGCGTGCTAAACTCTCTTCTATACATTTTTCTCAACTCATGTGCCACGTATGTTTATTTAAAATTTAAAAATATTTTATACTATTAAGTAAAATGCACCGTTAGTCCATGAACTTGCAGCGTTGTGTCAAATAGGTCCATGAACTTAGAAACCAGACATCCTGCTCCTCGAACTTGCGAACCCATTCACCGCAGGTCCAGCCCGGTTTTGCAACCCCGGATTTGCTACAGTAACCGCGGTTTTGTTTTTTTCGTTTCTAATTTATTTCGGCCGATACTTCGAAAAATCATAACTCTTCGATACGACATCGAATGAGATGATTTTTATATGAAAATTGTAGCCCTCGACGAGATCTACAACTTTCTAGTTTTGAATATTTTCATTTGATGTTGTTAAGGTGCTCAAAAAATTATATAAAATTACAGCACCATAATAATCGCGTACTTTAGCTTGTCGCATTAGAACATTAATATATTTTTTGTTTGTTTTCAAATAAACATCAGTTCGCGTGATATCAGCTACCCCCTTGGGAACGATCCATTTTCAAAAAAAAATGCAGCAAAGATGTATAACTTTATATTATAGCAAAGATGTATACGCAGCAAAGATCTATTTTCAAAAATATAATAAACAACAATTAAAATCAGCAAATGATTGATATCCCCTTCAGCTTGATGCAGCTAGAAAAATATTCTCTTCATCCCAAAACAATCAATTCCTAATTCCCAAGAAGTCAAAAAAATTAAGTTTGACCAAATCTATACAAAAAAATTACTAACATTTATGTCATCAAATAGAATTCCATAATTAATTTGACGATACTTATTTATATCATAAATATTAGTATTATTTTGTAAAAATTTGTTTAAACTTGAAATTGTTCGACTCCTCGAGAAATAGAGTTGTATTCTTTTTGGGACAGGATGAGTCTCTTGGATAATTGTAGACCAGCATCGATTTGTTGTATTGATGGATGAGTATGCAAGCATACACACACACTTAGATCTTATCGTACATGCATCTATATGTTATAGATAAAAATAGTGACAAAAGAAAGAAATCATGACCTAATAACTCGGTATAGAAACGGTTAGGAAGGAAATCCCTCGAGCCCTAGCCATAATAAAAAAGAAATTCTTTGTCATTCAATTTTCCACACCCTCATCCTGTGCCACTAATAGGCCAACTTAAACTTATTGGACTTTGGCCTTTAACCTACAATATATACATTATAGAAACTTTCGGCCCACGCCTAGGGCCATGGCCCTAGTGGCCTTATTAGGCTTATATCAGCCCGCTATACTACAAATAGGTCAGCAGTAATAGCTAAATGCACCCAACATAAATGGAAGGAACAGCGAGATTAATTATGTGTATTTAATTTCGGTAATGCTTCGTTTAAGACGTCTGATCCCGATGGAAATATCGGACGCCCAACTTCTCTCTCCGTCACTGGTCCCACACTTCCTTCCGTTCTTATCCTCTGTCAGGTCCGTCCGTTCTTATCCTCAGAACAGAAAAAATCCCCCGCACCAATCCTCGCTTCTCCTCGATCTGCCGCGGGCCGCTTGCTCGATCCACCGGCGCCTGCTCATCCAAGTACACCTCCGCTGCCGCCGCCGCCCGCACCTGCTCCTCCGTCGGCTCCTCCGTGAACGCCGCCCCGTGCGCCGCCGCCGCCGCCCCGCGCCTCCTCCTCCACGCTGACGCGCCGCCGCCCCTCCTTCGCAGCGAGGTCATCCGGCCGAGCTGTCGCAGGGTGGCCGATGGCGCGGTCGGGCGCGAGCTACCGCTCCCGACGCCCCCAGGCGGTGCTCGTCGGCGGGTGGCAGGCCGCGGGCCGCCGTTCCCCTCATCATCCCCCACGCCGGCCTCCAGAGGAGCTCCTGGCGACATTCATAGCGTGCAACAGGTTGGTTTTGGTGCATGTTGCAGGTGTAGGTTCCACGTGTTTCCGAAGAATGTTGCAAATGTTGCATGCAGATGTTGTAAATAGATCTAGATGTTGCAATGTTGCATGTGTTCTACAGATATGTTGCACGTGTTTAATCTATATGTTGTATTTTTATTGAGATGTTTCATATGTGAGTTTGAATGTTCCCCGGTGAGTAGGTGCTCCGGTGGCCACGCGCCCCTTGCGCGGTTCCCAAATCGAGCCCTCACACGACGGCGGCCGCGTGCATCTGGCTGCACCATGGCGGCGAGGCCAGCGGCCGTGGCTGCCAGCAGGCGTGACGCGGGGGATGCGGGGCGGACGCTGGCGGCCAGCACGCGGGCGCGCGCGGCGGACGCCGGCGGCCGGCTGGTGCGGTGCACCCGTGGTGGGCCGGCAGACAACAGGTGCCGGGCGCATGGTGGTGGTGTCTGGTGGAGATTTTTTGTTGAAAATTTTCATGTTGCAATATATTTTTCTCTATGTTTGGGCTTGAGATTTGAAATGTTGCAATAAAATATGTCGTGCAATGATTGATTTAGTTGAGAGTTTCCCCTTCAGTTAGTGTTGTAATTGTTTAATATTGCAGCAGTAATTTTGTAATGTTTCATCTGTTGGTTTTTTGTGTTTCATTATTTTTTTTAAAGTGTTTCACCTGCGTGTGTTTGAACTCAACCAAGTTTACCATTATTTTGCATGAAACAAGTACCGATGTTTCACTGGAAATTTTTCTCAGAACTAGTTTCTCATATACTCGTATGTTTGAATGTTGCAAATATAAATTTTTAATGTTGCAAGGGTTCTATTTTAGTGTTACAAATATTCAATCCAATGTTTCATGAAACATGAGTTGATGTTGCGGTGGAAATTTTTAATCCGGATTGAACAGTTGTGGCAGTCTTAAAGCGTCCCATGCAGCGCCAAGCCCGTATTATATATTATAGAAAATTACGGTTTTTGATGTTGCACGCAACACGAGACACATGCTGCGGTGGGATTATTCATTCTACTTGACCGGTCGCTGGCGCTTGAGGTGGGATTATTTGACCGTCCAACGCTGGCGCCCGGACCGGACGTCCGGGCGCTAGCTAGACCCATTTAATTTGGTTCTCCTTAACAAACATTATTTTTGCAAAGCATCTCTTCCTCTAGCTGCATCTTCAGTCTCTGAACAAAATTCTCTCATTTGCCTTTCCTCTCTGCTAAATACAAGAACAGAAGCATAGTCTCTTCAATCACCTTACTTGTCAGCATAATAAGAAGCATCAACAATGACAAACGCACCTCGGTCCTAAGACTGATGAATGCACGCTGGCTCATCACCATTGCAGCCTTCCTGCTCTCTCCGATGAGCTAGTGCTCTGCAATGTATGAATAATATATCCACATAGATTTAACCAAATTCGTCTTGAGCTTGACTAACATAAGATTCTGATAATGCAATATGCGTTCATTGTATGTCCTCTGCTGGCGTTGGCCTCATGCACATTTGGTCCTGAGAGCATGTCAACTAGAAAGAGTGCAAAAACATAAGGAAATTAAAGCAACGGCAATACAGCTAGATATATTGCCTAGCTCTAGCCTGATTGCAGCCACATCTATTATTGCAGACCTTCAGCTCACCTCATGTCCACACCAACATCCACAAATGCTGTTTGAACACGCAGTGCACAGTATGCAGAGTTCACCTTTCTGCCTTCAGCTCCCCATCCAACATGCAGTGATGCGATGTCCATCGGCACCTACAGGTCACGAAAAAAAGGCGTGACAATTGGGGTCGCTAGGAGAGGTAATATTTCAATGATTGGTGGATCTCCGTTGGTTGTCAAAAATTTTGGATTTTTATAGTATATAATAGATATAGTATAGATAGACTTGCGGGACAGCATGTTTGAGGAGGGTACTGGCTGGGGAGATTCTTTATGCATCTATATGAAGGTAAAAGTTATATACAAAGAAAACTCGACAGCAAGGTTGTCAGTTGTGACTTTGTCAATCTCGATGTCTATTGATACAGGCTATCGAAGATAGTGATAGGGCTATGATTTGTGTATGTGTGTTATTTAGGAGTGTTTGCGTCATGTTTCAGAAAAAAAGCAATACACAAATGTCATCTATATAATAACTAAATGAAAAGATTCAGTGAATGACAAATCGGAAAACATGTGGCAACATTACGTGAACAAAGTAACAGTGTCAACAACGCACGTGAGAAATAAAGCTACGCGGTCAGGCCCTGACCCAGACCACAATGTAGCACGTTACCTATATAACAATTATTTGAGTTTGGGAGCTACCATCCACAGGCTCAGTTGTTTTGTTTGCTCACTGTAGCAGACGGCGAGTGGCGAGTAGGGGGTGATTTTCCCCGATTTATTTCAAAATTACATTTGAAACTTCCCTTGGCTCTTGTAGGTATGTATTTTCACTCAATTATCATGTTCGCCTTATATCCCCTTCATCCCCTTCTCTCTCTCCTTCTCTCTTGCCCCTATATGAGTAAAATCAAATTAATTTTGATTTTTTTTTCTCCAAAGTCTTGGTAGAAGAAGGAGCCTCTTGAATGTTAGATTTGGTTGCCTGATCTACTAGGAAATGTGGTCGATCTAGTTGAGTTTTATAGTTTTCTAATAGCAGTCTTAGTTAATGATAATTTGTTAAAAATTGTTATTGATTTGTTTGTAGAGGGTAGACGAGCCCTGTTATTATTTTGCCTTCTTGAATGAATTGAAGTATTTCGTTGATACCGCGGAAGATGGATTCCTAATGAAAAGAATCTTTCCCTTCTTGCTCAGCGAAATCCTTCTCTCTTTGAGTAAAAAGAATTTGTCCCTACAGGTACCTGGCCCACCGGCAGTGACACATCCGGCAAGCTGCGGAGGAGAAAACAAGTGGATGGGCCAGCGATTGCAGGGCATGGAGGCTGCGCGGATTCTGGAGAAAACGGGCGAGCGCACTAGGAGACAGGGACGGTTAGAGGCGGCACCGGATGCAAACGGGGTCGATGGAGAGAATTAGAGCTGGCAAAAAAGCTCTAAGCTCGTGAGTCAACTCGCACTACCGGAAAAACGGTATATGCCGTGTGCCCCGGGCTTTGCCGTGTGCCAAATGTCGGGCACACAGCAAAGCAACTGTTTGCCGTGTGCCGGCCACGTGGCACACGGCAAACATCCCGGCTCACGGCTTTGAGCGGCTTTGCCGTGTGCCTTGACGCCTGCTACACGGTAAACACGGGGCACACGGCACAGCGGTGTCTTTGTCGTGTGCCTCACGGCTGGCACACGGCAAAGCTCCACGACGTGGGCCGCCGTTGTCTGTCGTGGGCTTTTTGCCGTGTGCCGGCCCAGGTAGGCCCACGGCAACAACAAAATACACGGCAAAGTGTCTGTTTGCCGTGTGCCACACCCACGGCACACGGCAAACAGAAACTTTGCGGTGCGTTTTTTGCAGGCACACGGCAAATGTATTAAAAAAATTGTTTTTTCCCTTCCCAAATTTTTCTGGTATATACGTACTTTATGGTTAACTCAATGTTTGAATTTGGTGTGTTTTTGGATTCTTTTTCTATATTTAGTTATTGTATTTCTTTACGTGAATTTCTTAGAAATAATTCAATTTGAACTACAAGTGTCTTGAATCTTCGAATATAATGGAACGAAAAATGATATTCACGTTATCTATCACGATGTGAAGACGTATCTAGGAAATGTGAAGAAAGTTTGATCAATTTAGCCACGAACCATAGTCGCGAACGTGCAGTCGCATAGTTTTAAAATTATATAAAAAGAAAACGGAGTCCATAAATCTCAAGATTTGTCGTCAACCCATGATTTCATTCATACTAGCCGTGGTACAAAGTTGAGAAGCGTTCGTAAATGTTTTCTTGTACGCTGCATAGAATCCAAACAACTACGGAGAAGATTCAGAGAGTTGACAAGGAATCTTCACATTTCGAAGCAAATGTAAGTTTGAGTTTGGATTTTGCTTCAACACTTTTTATATATGCAGTAGACAGGTGAGATTGCCTCGTGCCAAATTTTGGTTATTTTTCGAATCAATTTGATATTTTTTAATTTTTTTTGCCGTAAAAGAATTTCGTGTCATAATAATTGAAACACATGAAATAATAGTGCTTTTTGCATAAATTTATAAAGCATGATATGTTGATCAACTTTGGGAAGGTAATCAATTAGACAAACTTAATGAAACATGAAATAGTGGAGTAGATTAGGTAAAAAATTGGAAAAATGAAAATTTTGAACTTTGTCGTGGGCCGGTACATGGCAAACATCCGGGGACTTTGCCGTGCGCCAGATCCGGCCCACGGCAAACCTTTGCCATGGGCCCGATCTGACACACGGCAAAGTCCCTGTGTCTTAGCCGTTACCGGCCCACACGCACACACAGCACACGCACACAACACACAGCGCGCGCACACACAGCCCCCGTGTCCGCCTCCCGCCCGACAAGCCGCCGCAGCCGCCCGACGCGCCGCCGCCTCCCGCCCCTCGCCGCCGGCGCCGCCTCCTCCTCCCGCCCGTCACCGCCGGCGTCGCCTCCTCCTCCACGCCGGCGCCGCCCCGTCCTCCTCCGCCTCCATGCCGGCGCAGCCCATCGGCCTCCCGCCCCTCGCCGCCGACGCCTCCACGCCGGCGTCGCCCCCTCCGCCGGCGCCGCCCCGCCTCGGTCCCCCGACGCGGCCCAGCGTCCGCGCGGCCTCGGTCCGGTGCCTGGCGGCCCCGGCGCTCGGCGGCCCCGCCGTCCCGGCGCTCGCCCCGGACGGCGACGCCAGTCACGACGCGCCCCGACTGAACCCCGCGCCCCCGACGCCCCCCGACCGGCCCAACGACTCCCCGGCCGAACTTTTGCGCGTCCTGCCGCGTGTTCGGCCACCTTTGGCTGCCACCGCTCCGCCCTCGACCGTAGGTGAGCTCAATAAACGTACATGTATGTCCGGCCATCGAGCCGTTGTGTCTGTCCGGCCATCGAGCCGTTGTGCATGTCCGTCCTTCGTGCCGTTGTTGTTGTCCGGCCTTCGTGTCATTGTGTATGTCCGGCCTTCGTGTCGATGTTTTCTTGCAGGTTGGGGTTTTGGTTACCTCCCATTATAGTGATGATGAGACATATGATCCGGCTATTCCAGACCACGACGAGTATTTTTAATAAATGTAGATCCTTATTATGTTTTGATTTGATTGATTTACTATTTTGAATTTGTTGTTGTTATTGTTTATTGTTATTATTTATTTTATTTCTAATACATGTACTGATCGATTTACTATTTTGAATTTCTGGCGGTTGATCGAAGATGGTGGGGCGCGGCGGAGGTGTACTGAGGTCGCTCGCCTCAGTACTCGGGAAGTCTGGTGGCAGCGGTGAGTCGTCCTCCCGGTCGACTCGACGGCGGAAGAAGGACGCTCCTCCTGCTGCAGCAGCCGAGGCTGAGGACTCGGGCACAGCTAGACGGAGGAAGGGGAAGAGGGTGCCTCGTAGGAGGTCACCCCCTCTTGAGGAGGAGGAGGCGGGGGAGGAGGAGGAGGAGCAGCACGAGGAGGCGGGGGAGGACGATGTACCTGAGGCGAATGCCTCGGGTGACGAGGAGGAGGTGGAGGAGGAGGAGGAGGAGGAGGTGGAGCAGGTGCAAGTCTCTACTGTTTGGCTGCGAGAACTGTCGAAACTCCCGGGCCGGCCGATACCTTTAGAGGGACGGCCGATGCTTGTACCAGACCCTCCCAGGTAAGTAACTTTTGCAGTTATGATCACGTTTTCTTTTGAAAATCACAATTGAATCTAATCATTCGTCTTAATCATTTTTTCAGGAACTTCGAGGTCATCACCCCAGGTGTTCACGACCGCATGCCCAATGGTATCCTGGGGCTCCTCGTCAGGCTTCACTACCCTGGCGCGCGGGTGATTGTCGGGAGCCTTCAGCCGGTGATGACGTGGGCCCAGTACCGCGACGTTCTCGATGCCCAGATCGGGACGACAGGGTATGGGGAAACAAGGCGGAGCGGGTCCTGAACGAGTTTTGGGTAAGTCCTGAACTGCTTTTCTAAATACATTACATTCATTGGACATTCTTCAAATAATAACAAAACGTTTATGTGCAGGATTTCTACCGATGCGAGCCGGGAGTTTTGGCGCTCGCGATGCGGACGGCTGACATAGCGTGCACCAAGCTGGTGGCGGATATGATGTACGAGGCCCGCGTCCAGGCCATCGTGACATATATGGGCCGACACGAAGGAGTGGTGGTGAAGAAACAGGAGGCAAGAAACATGAGGCTGACCCGGGAGCAATTCATGAGGGTAAATATTAATACTATCTTTTTCTGATATGAAGTGTGCTCCATGCGATACTTATATGTCATGTTTTTTATTACGTGCAGGTGCCTCCATGGTGGTGCGCGTCGGATCTGCAGTGCTGGGATTGATCGTTGATAAGTGGTGCGTGGAGGGTTGGGTGGAGATCCACAACTCTTGTCGTGCGCGTCGGTTGTTGATGCCAGGTGCAGCACATCATCAAGGCAACCGTCACCTCGGCGCGTACGCGAAGAAATGGGTATGTAAATGTGTCCATTCTTTATTCTAACATACAATTCTGTATAATCTCTGATCACCGTGCCTTTATTTTCGCAGTCGCGGTCACATGGTGACCAGCCTTGCTCCCAGCTCCAGGCTTGGGCTTTGGCCCATAAGGGCAAGGCGACGTCCGACGTCACCTTCAACTCGGAAGATCCGCCCGAGGCCTACAGCAACCCGACCGTCCACAGCCGCCTCAGTGACTACAGCGCGATGGCGAGGGAGGTCCATGGGCCAGATTTCGGTCCGGTCACCCAGCCCATTGACGAAGAAGTCGTCATGAGGGTGGGAGGAGGCAAGAAGCATGGCCGCTACTGGGTTGCCGATCCCCTTGTTGACAGGACCAGCACTCCTAGTCTCTCTCAGATTCGAGCTTAGAGCACCAGCTCAAGCCCGGCCATACGCACACGGCAAACAGCCGGTTTCCGGTAGTGTCGGTTTATTCATAGACTCAACTCAGTTCAGCTTGGCTCGACTGAGTTCAACTCAGCTCGACTTTGTAAACGAATCAAGCCAAACCTCGAAGTTCAAAAAAAAGCCAAACCTCGATTCAGCTCATTTTCTTAATGAGCCAGCTCGTGAACCGTTTAACTGGCTCACTAGGCTTGATAAATTTGAAAAATCTAAACTTATTTTTTATCAGTACAACTGTATTACTATTATTTTTTAAACTAAACTTATCATTCAAATTAAAAGCCAAATTTGATACTAATTAAGTCTATTTAATTTTGAGTGTTGAAACATCTATGTTATTCCAATTTATTGACTTACTTTATTCATTTTAGCAATATCATCATCAACTATAGTTTAAAATATTATTAACATACATAAATAATCATATGTTGGTTAATCTCACCATTAATCTTAACATTAATGTTGAACAATGCTCAGCTCGTGAGCCAAACGAACCTCTCGAGTTCTCCGAATGACCAAGCCAAACTCGATTTTTAGCTTGCTAGCCTTAATGAGTCGAGTTGAGCTAGCTCGTTATCAAACAAGCAATAACGAGACGAGCCTTAGAGAGAATAGAACATATGTTTTCTATATATAATCAGTGATAGTGGTTGGTAAATAACCCCCAACTCCATGTCTTGGTTCGTACTCTAGAATTCTGTTGTTGCGAAAACGGTTCTAGGAAAAAATGAACTATTTCTCCACCGACTCTATAGAGTCGGGGTGCTCCACAAATTTGTGGAGTTGGCCTATTTAGCTAGATGCACCTAGTCTAGTCTAGACCAGAACTAGGAGTTAGAACCATGTCAAACGGACCCTATCTGCCAAGCTCTCAACCAGGTACTCCCATCCTATTTAGGGTGCTCCCATAACCCCATGATTAAAAGCACATCAAAAAGTGCATGAGAAATTCAACCTAAAGGATAGACAAACAGACAGACAAACAGATAGATAGACAGACAGACTTACAGACAGATAAATATAGATAGACAAGATAGATAGATAGATAGATAGGTAGGTAGGTAGGTAGATAGATACTCGCTCCGTCCCAAAATATAAGGTCCTGAAGCATTCAAACAACAGGGAAGAGAAATGACCTTTATACCCCTCATTTTACACTACCCACCAACTCTCCACCTACCCACCTACCACAAATAGTTTTGTCTTATCCCTCCAGGACCTTATATTTTGGTACAAAATTTGAACCCTCCAGGTTCTTATATTATGGGACGGAGGGAGTAGGTAGATAGATAGATAGATAGATAGATAGATAGATAGATAGAGGTAGGTAGGTAGCTAGCTAGATAGAGGAGAGCAAGGACAACAATATTTCATTATGTATATGGTTGCCTCGCTTGTAGATAGCTTTGGTATCAATTTTGCCACACAATGCAGCAAGGGAGGGCCCCATTTTTTGGCATGGGGGCCTCCTGTTTTCTGGCTTCACCTAGATAGACTGGGAGTAAGTCCTCCCTCCGCTCTGCTATAAATACACTCACACACACTCTGAGCCGTCGCCTCCCTGTCCAACTTTCTTCATTCTAACTCTCCGCCAGCTTTGCTTATGCGATGGCTCCACTGGCGGCGCTCCTCACCCTCCTCGTCGTCGCCGCCGTGCTTTCGGCCACCACCGCCGAGATGCCACGGCTAGCGCACCCGCCCAAGGCCGACAGGTCACTAACCCTGCTCGCCGTCGGCGACGGGCCGGCGCGGGGAGTACAACCAGTCCCTTGTTGCCACCCAGGTAAAGGACGCATCATGCTTATCTGTGATGGCCTTTCCCGGCTGAATTATTTGCAGAACGGGCACGCAAGGTGTTCTTTGCCTTCTTCATTTCACGCCATGAAAATCCTCCGTTAGGTTTATTTGTGTTATTTTACTGGCAAAATCAAACCACTGATGAAGAGATATGGCGTACGCTTTGTTTAGAGATGGGGATAGTAGCGGAGAAGATGGATATCGACTTCGTCATCTCCACCGGCGACAACTTCTACGACAACGGCCTCAACGGCGTCGACGACAAGGCCTTCGAGGAGTCCTTCACCAACATCTACACCGCCAAGAGCCTCCACAAGCCCTGGTACACAAGTACGTGTAATTAACACCATGCTGCCTAGGCGCCTAGCTACTCGATCTCGGCTTCATTTTAGTTACTGTGCTCTAATTCTAGTGCAATACACTATTTCTGATGAGGCCAGCAAATAATAAATCGAAATGCTAACAAAAAAATTTGCCTCTCTGGCATGTAGTTCTTGGCAACCATGACTACTGCGGCGACGCGCTCGCGCAGCTCAGCCCCGTCCTCCACAAGCTTGAGAGCCGGTGGATCTGCATGAAGTCCTTTGTTGTCAACTCAGGAGAGCATGCCAAAGTGCTTTATTGTTCATTCTATCTTTGTATTGTTTGACTTACATCTGAGAGTAAATGCACGTTATATCTAAGTATTGCGAACGAGGGTAGCGAATTTTCAGATCAGTTTTTCGGGGTTAGGGAGTTTTTCTATACCGGAAGAAGGTTTCGTCTTTTTAATAAAAAATCTTGGATCGGTCTTACCCCACCGGTATTTTTTAAGTGTCTCTTGATTGATCAACATCGAGATTTTCTTTTTTTTGTTGCTGGACAAACAAACTGAAGTGATTGCGGATTTCATCTTCGTCGACACGACGCCCTTCGTGCTCAAGTACTGGAACAACCCTGAGGACAGCAAGTACGATTGGAGAGGGGTTGCTCCTCGTGAGACCTACATAGCAAACCTTGTCAAGGACGTGGACGCGGCGCTGAAGCAGTCGACGGCACCATGGAAGATCGTCGTGGGGCACCATACCATCAGAAGCGCCAGCAAGCACGGCGACACCCAGGAGCTCCTGGAGCTGCTCCTCCCAACCTTAAAGGTACTCATATGCTCATCACATAGCATTATTGATTACACTAACATTTTTGTATCGTTAGTTGATAGTTGGCTATATCATTACCATGCATCATGGCCAAAACGCAGGCCCATGGCGTGGATCTCTACATCAACGGCCATGACCACTGCCTCGAGCACATCAGCAGCAGGGACAGGTCAGCCAGCTACGACATATATGCATGTCTCATGCTATAAACATTGGTCAGCATCGTGTCGATCTCTCATCGTTATGATAACTGAAAACAAAATGTTACTACACGATTGCAGCCCGATTCAGTACCTAACAAGTGGTGCCGGGTCGAAGGTGTGGCGCGGCGTCTTCACGCCCAACTCCGACAAGCTGGAGTTCTTCTACGACGGGCAGGGGTTCATATCGCTGCGCCTGACCAAGGCGGAGGCGCAAGTCGCCTTCTACGACGTCGCCGGCACCGCCCTGCACACCTGGGGGCTAACCAAGTGATGATTGAGCTGAAACATCATGTCGATTGCTTGTGCTGATTTCAAAGTGTCAACTAGTTAATTGGGCGAATATGTCATTATAACAGTGTTGCATATATATAGAACCTGCATGTTTGAGCCGCTTGATGCTCTCCATCAACATCGGACTCATTTTCAAAAACCACCTTCACACAGTGCAAGTTAACTCTTTTATTTATTTTTTTATTAAAGAAACTGCAAAAGCTTTGCCGTAATTTTTATTAGATGAGAAAAAACACAAAAAGAAAAGGAATACAACAACATCATCACTCTGGCCCTGAACACAACTAGAGGAGAACAAAACCAACTAAAATAAACAAAAACAAACCAGCAAGCCAGCAAGCCAGCTAGGGTGAACTCTAAACAACAACTACAAGCACTGCCAAGTGAACTCATTTTTTGACACTGGATTCAATTTGTTGAACACCTTTCGGCCAATCATACAAAGGTTGAACCATTGGCAGTGCCACCACCCACAGCCATGTTGGACGCCAAGGCAGTCTCAGCTGCACCTCCTTGCCAATTATACAGTCCAGATTTTCACCGCATGGGCCCCTCCACAACCCATGAAAATGCCCTCCCTCACCTGTGTAACATTGATTTAAAGGCCAACGTTCAGTAGTTTGGAAGCCCATGGTACTTGGCTCTGTGGGTCCGCCCTTGCGCATTGCCTTCCAGATGTTCCAAACGATCAGCTTAAATAGGGTGTCAAAGCCTTTCCATCTCCTTTTGGTTGTAGTTTCTTGATGTGCTCCCACCAATCCTGATTTTTTTTATTTTGAAAATCAAATTGGAAGTGGTCTCAATAACAACTTTTTTAAGGAACCTCAAATCAACTTCGAGACTTGGAAGGCTCTCTAGTGCAATATGTATATGACAGCGAATTGTTTTACAAACAGGAATATGGATTCTGATCTTGTATTGTGAGTTTCTTAGGTTATGGTAGCAGCACAAGAGTTGTGGCCTTGTGGGGTCCAAGGGGTTGAAACAAAATTTGGGAGGAGAACCGGGAAGCCTAAGGCCAATCTCTGCGGGTTTTATGGGAGTTTCATGGCATTAAATTTGTTGATGTGGCAGAGAAGAAATTAGGGACAGTTTCCTGGTATGTGAGAGTTTCATTAAGTTACCTGGTTTTTTGTCTAGGTAACTATACAATAAAATGGTACACTGAGACTGGCCTAAGGCTGCATTAAGTTGGAACAGTGTTCACATCCCCTATTTGACAAAGAAGTCCCTAGCTAATAGATAAATTACAGTGAACCCATGAATTTGTTCTCTTCTGTCGGCCCTCTCCGGTTAGGGGACACAACCAAGATCTTGGAACATGCTGTAAACATCAGTCGCCACTGGTGGACTAGCACCCTAATAAGAAGAGAATTGGTGTATGTATGACAAATAGAATGACAGGTTATGAATCTACCACGTTAGGTAAGCGACGGGAGTCGATATATCATGCTACGGAAGCCAACTGGATCAAAATCTGAATTCAATCCGATTTCAGGATAAATTTACAACAAAACCGGTATACATTTTTAGTTAGATTCAGAATTGATCCCAGGATCAAGAAAATAGTCATTCTGTAATATATACTCTGTGTTCAAAATTATGTAGTTTACTTTAGCTTTGTGCACGGACAGACCCAGAAACTGGTTAGAACCCGCTGAATTAGTGAATGCTCCGGTCGGTGTCCACACAACAGCAACAGGGCCATATCTCAGGAAGGCAACAAGCAAACATGCAAGTTTTGTGAAGTGGCTTAACATCTGCTTGTTGGGCCTTGTTGAACAGGATCACACGAGTTTATCAATTGGCTTGGTGACCTACATGATTGTACAAGGGACTACCTTGATCCACCCCTGTCGGATCTGTGTGCATAATTCCCTACCACCTTTGTTCCAAAATATAGTTTGTTTAACTTTTTCTATCACAAATTTAACCACTAGTCTTATTTAAAAAAATTATGAAAATATAGTCAAATTTAAGGTATTTTTGAAGATTTTTTATTAATAAGCAAGCCACCACAAAAACTATGATAATTTACATAAAATTTTAAATAAGACGAACAATCAGACTTAAAGTTAAAAAAATCAAACGAACTGTAATTTAAAACGAAGGGAGTACTTAATTTGTTTTTGTTTGCTTGTTTCTCTATGGGCCATGGTAGGCCGACATGCCTCTTCCTGGGCCCGAGCCTCAAAACAATTGGGCCGGGCCGAGATAGGCTGCATGATGGAATGCTTGCCCGTTAGAACCGGTTCTGGACTGAACCGAAGTTGCCGCTGCTCCACTCGCGCTCACCACAAAGAAATTTCTTTTTTCTTTTTTCAGTGGATGAACTTACGAGCGCGGCATTATTCATTTATTCTACCACCCAGCCGTGCCGCTGCAGATCGATCGATCCACCACCGTTGCTGGCCCGGCTCCGTAATCGGCGTGTTCATGGCGGTGAGTGATAGATCTCACTGATCTACTGTCTACTGGTACTGCATGTGACATTCAGTTGTTAGCTACTTTTTCATTTCTTCTTTCTCCCGGAATCCCTTTGACAGATTTGCACATTCGTTTGTCAATGCTCATCATCGTCTTCGATTGATCAGTTTACACCGTTTAGTTGATCTTTCTGGATGACCGCAATGTGATCGTCAACTGTAATTTTGACGAGATGCATGATAACTATCGTTAATATAATAATGCAGTGAACGAAATTAAATCTTCAAAACAAAGCCGTGTGATCATACATTAGTAATGTTTCTAGGATCGATCTATGAGATTTTTCTTACGATGCAGAGCGATCTAGGATATATGACTGATGACGCCTATTCCTCATCAGTCATCACGACATTTCCCAACTTCCACTCATCATTCCGATGCAGCTCAATATAAATTAACATGGATTAGTACCAGATTTTTTTTCTTTTTTTTTTGCTCGGCAGCAACATACAGTTTCAGAGGAGGAATTAGAAACGCAAGCGTAAGCCCTGATTGCCTGACCATCATGCATGTCTAATGCAGGTCCGGCTAGACCCTGGCTGCCTGAGGATAGGAGTGGCACCTGCTGAATTTCGCACCTCACCACCATTGTCATCACCATCACCGTCGCCACAGTCCTGCACTTCCCCCAATTGGACCATCGATGTCTCAGACGTGAGTCGGATCCATCCATCTCCCTGCACCATGCTGTCTAGCTATCAGTACAAATTCAGATTTGTCACACCATTACCGCACTTCTAGTAACTGGAAAGTATATATAGATAGACAGGAATTTGTTGTTGGGCAAATATATATCAGTTCAGTAGACAATGCTCAACAACACATTCAGAGTGTGGTACTCCAAATCTCCAATTAGTACGTGGAGATAGATTCTCAACGTGCTGTTAATCGAATATGTGTTTTTGTTCGCACAAGTACCAGCTAGCTGCTAATTATGCTGCCTAGATAGTGGAAGCCGATTGATTGATCTAGTTTGATGAGTTGGTCCTCTCTGTTTCAGGTCAGAACTATCAAGGTGACAAACATACCGCTCTCAGCGACAGCAGAGAACATGAAGGAGTTCTTCTCCTTCTCCGGCGACATCGAGTACGTAGAGATGAGAAGGTCTGCTGCTGCTGCTGCAGTGCTGCTGCTTAATTCAACCAATCCTTTTGCATTCCCAACTCATTACTATTGCTCATGCCCATGTTTATGTTCTAAACCTCGTGACAGGGACTCGGAGACTTCTCAGGTTGCTTATGTCACATTCAAGGAGTTCCATGGAGCGGACACAGCTCTCCTCCTCTCCGTATGAACATCTATCTCGCCATTTCAATTCAACATTTTCTCCAATATTCCCTTGGTTTCAAATTACAATCTTTAAATGCGCTGGCACTGTTGCAGGGATCAAGCATGTGTGGCGATGTTCCTGTTAATATCACGCCGGTTGAAGACTACGAGCTGCCACCGGAAGCCTACTCCAATTCAGAAGTAAGAGCCCGTGTTCTTCACTTAACCTAATCAAGCTCCGTCATTTTGGTTAATTATTCAAGTATGGTTTCAGATTTGATTAACAATTTTTTCCTTAATTGGCAACGAATTGGAATGGGAGCAGGGAGGAACAAGCAGCTCGCCGGGGACGCCGACGGGGGCGGCGGTGAGGAAGGCGGAGGAGGTGGTCAGCACGATGCTGGCGCGGGGCTTCGTGCTGAGCAAGGACGCGCTGCGGCGCGCGCAGTCCTTCGACGGCCGGCACCAGCTGCTGTCGTCGGCGACGTCGCGGGTGGCGTCGCTGGACCGCCGCCTCGGGCTCAGCGGCAAGCTCAGCCTCGGCACGGCGGCCGCCCGCGGCGCGGCGCGCGGCGTCGACGAGAGGTTCCAGGTCACGGAGCGCGCCCGGGGCGCGTTCGCCGCCGCCGGCGAGGTCGTGGCCGGGAGCCCCTACGCGTCGCGCGGCGCCGCCTGGGTGTCGGCGGCGGTCGGCGCCTTCGCCAGGGCCGCGTCCGACGTCGGCGCCATGACCATGGAGAAGGTGGTGAGGGCCGAGGAGGAGGAGGAGGAGGGCATGGCCGCGGACGGCGCCGGCGCGGGGGCGGAGCAAGGCCACGCGGCGCGCGTCGACGTGCATCAAGGAGATGGAGATGGGAATGGCCAAAAGAATAAGGCAATGTAAAATGCAGGAGTAGTAGTAGCTGTGATTTTTTTTTCATGAGCTCTTTTACTTAGTTTTATACAAGAATGCAGGAAGATTTTTGAAAATAAGATAGACGGCATGCATATCAGCTGTTAATTTGACACAACTCTTGCTTCTTTTCTTTTTGCTACTTCAGAGAAAAATAAACTTAATTTGGGACCAGATTTCAGTTCGGGATCTTTATCTCATGCGACCCTATTGAAATTTTCAAGCCATGCCCCAACTAGAACATGGAGTACTAGATTCGATCGAATTTATCACATTTCCGACAATTGTCATGTAAATATGACTGGAAAGAGCACCGTACCACTACTAATTGGATGATTTTTTTTAAACCTTCATGATAATTATCCTCCCTAGAAAAACAATATTTTTAAAAAAAATCACAAACATATGACCATCAATCTGATGGATTAATCATAATTCATAATAATAGCTATTGAAATTATTATATTTTCTAAAAACCAATTACCCACCACTCCTGTTATGAAAATGGTCACAAGGAACCCTCTAAATTTGTATCAAAATTATCCATCGTGTCAGGAAACATAACCTAAAGGAACCCCTATTATTCATCTAAATTACTAGCCTAAGGTATTTGAATTTAATGTAAAGTAGCCCCTAAATTTTTATCCAAATTACAGAGGTATGTCATTATTAACATGTAGAAGCCCCTAAATCTACATTAAGAAACTATAAATCTATATCTTAGTAAACTAAGGCCGTGTTTAGATCCGGAATTGGGAGGCCCAATTCGGGTCTGATGCGCGACAGGTTTAATAAATGCGTCACTGTAGCATTTCGTTTGTATGTGCGAAAAATTGTCCAAAAATTTATTAATTAGGCTCAAAATGTTCGTCTCGCATAGTACAACAAAACTGTGCAATTAGTTTTTGATTTCATCTGTATTTAGTACTTCATGCATGTTATGACATTTTAATGTGATGGGAAATCTTCTTTTTGCATAGTAAACTTGGGAGTAACTTTTTGGAACTAAACAGGCCCTAAAGTAGCACCAAAATGGTGCACCTAACTAGATATTCTTAATATCGCCCTCCAGATTCCAACTCCACGCATGTTTTAAGGAAGAAATGTCCAGTTTAATTTGTCTAAGACAAAGTTTGAAGGACTTATTTTCCTCGTGATTGAGTTTTTTTAACAGAGCAAGTATGTTTCAATCTTGGATTCTGTTTTTCCTTTCCCAAGCTACGATGATGAATTTTAACTGAAAGTTAAGTAAGTTTATCAACCAAGCTCAGATCCTTTCAGTGTTATTGGGTTTTACTAGTTAGTGCGCTGATTACTTCATGCAATTGTAGTAAAACATCGTTTATTTTTTACGCTGAATACTACTATCTTTTTTTGACAAACTATAAGTATGAACATGCTACAAGTATGAACATGCTACAACCCACAAAGAAGACATGGAGCCTATTATTATGGAGCGAGTTAAATCACGATAGATACGCGTTAGGGAAGCATGCGACCCGTCGCCGCCGCCTCCTCTGGCACCATCGGCCTCCGCAACCGCCCACCACAGCGGCGGACGCTAACCTATAAGTTGTCCTGCCATCCGCCTCTCCTAGGCCCTCACTGCCCGCACCACTCACTAGAGGTCCCCCACCGCCTAGCAACCGTGGTCGCACTGAGCCGAACCCTACCCCTGGCCTGACTTTAACTTTTTTTCTCCGACTCCGACGGCAACACGAACGGGTCACGCAGAAGCACTTCCGCACGACCCACGCTATAAATTAAATATTATTATTCTTTTGAGATCTGGAGCGTAATTTGCAACATGCAAAAATAAGAGATAACCACGTTATAAACTTAATAAGTATTATTATTTTTCAGAGATTTGGATCAAAAATTGCAACATGCAAAAATAAGAGACAGGTGAGGCGCGACCAAATTAAGTCGGGCCAATTTGGATGGACTGGTCCAAATTCCAGGCTTCCAGCTGCCCGCTTCGTTCCTGCCCTTTTTCTGTAGAACACGCATGCATGATGATTTCTTTGTCCCATACCGCTCAAAGAGAATTATTTGGCTCATCTTAAGAGGGGACAAGCAAACGGGGGTGTTGCCTCTTCGGAGGCACCTGATGGTTTTGATGTGTTTACCACAGCAGAATTATATCCTCAGATTATGGCGGTGGTATCCATGGTGCATGGAATGTGCACCTAGCACAAAAACTCTTGATCGTAAGAATGAACGGTTGGTGTCTTGGCGATCAGCAAGTGCGACATGCACTTCAGAGCTTTTTGCATTTTAGATCTTTCTAGCTAACTAACAAATATACCCACGCGTATGTGCTGCCTTTATTTTAAACTATTTGGTTGGTGGGTACATGGTATGGATAAAGAAATTCTATGGTAAAAAAAGTAATAATACTAAAACGGCCAAACTCTCTAAAAATATTGTTTTTTTCTTTTTACGTCTTTTCCACCGTTAGACATATGGATCCTCTGTGAGGGGTGGGTAGAAGTTATTTTGGTGAGAAGTGTTTTCAAAAGAACAGGATCTTTATAGTATAGATAATGATGTGTTGTTGGAGTTTCAAACCCGGTCTTTTTAATTATAAGTATGTCCAGCTTATTTTTTTTCAAACCCTTTGTGGATGCTCTCCTATTTGATTCTTTTATTTTGCTTTGAGTAAAGTGTGCCGACAGTCCCTAAGCTTGTTGGGTTGTGTTAAGCCGGTCCCCGAACTCGCAAAACTGTCGTTCAGGCCTCTAATTACTGTTCGGGTCTCATTAACGTCCAATCCGGATCTGGATCCATGAATCAACGATGACGTGGAAAGTCTAGAGACCAAGTGACCGTTGACAGCGAGACCTCTGTGGTGACTTTCTCAGTCTCGATATCTTCTGGTCAAATTTATCGGAGGTCCTTATAGGTTTAGGGTTTGTGGTGTTTCATGGAAAAAAATATTCTATTTTCTATCTCGACTCAAAGAATAGATGCGACATTCGCCTTGTTCGGCTGGCTGGTGCTGGTTTTTCCTGAGAGAAAAATATTGCTGACTGGTTGGTGGCTACTGGCTGGTGCTAGTTTTTATAGAGAGAAAAACATTGCTGGCTGGTGGCTGGTCAAGCCAGCCGAACAGGGCAATTGATGCTGAATTAGAACTCGAACGTTGGTGGTAGGTTTCACTACAAAGAAGGTTACCAACTGACCTAGATCAGTTCGTGGAAACAGAATGTTTTTGGTGTGAGGAGGGCCACAATAAATAATAGGCGATGTATGTGCTCATTGACAACAAAACACTTTTGATTGTTTTATTAATGTTAAAATATGTTAATACAATGTCATTCACGAAAAGGATGTGCTAATGGGTGTTTACGAGACGGTAAATCTAACACGCGATGGGTCGCGCGGAGCGCTGAGCGCGCGACCCACGCGAGCCGCCGCGGCGCCACGCCTCCCGCGCCGCCGCCGGCCGGGTTAGGGGCCCGGGGTTAGGTTCCCGGGGTTGCTGAGGGAGCTCCACCACCGGCGGACCTAGAAGGAGGTCGGGGCGGTGGCGGAGGACCGGCAGTGGGTATGGCTCGGCCGGCGGCGGAGGCGAGATGGCGCGGGAGCGCCGCCGGCCGGGCAGGGTAGGACGGGCGGTGGGCGGTAGGCGGTGACCCGGAGGCGGGGGCGGAGCCGAGGAAGATGAGACGGCGGATTAGCGAGGCAGCGGTCGACGGCGACGGCGGAGGCGGCGGGACGCCGCCGGAGCCGAGGGCGGCGGAGGCGGGGGGCGGAGGAGGCCAAGGGGTTAGCGTGGCGGCGGTCGCCAGGCGCCGGCGGAGGCGGCCGAGGACGCCGGAGTCGGGCGGCGGAGGCTGCTGGCGGGGGAGGAACGAAGAGGAGGAAGACGACGGCGGCAGAAGGAAGAAGGGGTCGCGCCGTCGCCTAACGCGTGACGGGTCGCGCAATAGCGTGGTCCTTACGAGAATAGTAGTCTATTAATCTATCCTCAACCAGGACTAAAAGATCCATGCTCTCCGTGTCGTTGGGAGCCAGGACTAATACTCACATTAGTCTCCTATAATTCCATCTGAGATTAGAGTCTCTAGATGGAAAGTCACTTCTCTACACGTCACTACCGGAAAAACGGTATATGCCGTGTGCCGGGATGTTTGCCGTGTGCCAAATGTCGGGAACACGGCAAAGCAATTGTTTGCCGTGTGCCGGCCACGTGGCACACGGCAAACATCCCGGCACACAGCTTTGAGCGGCTTTGCCGTGTGCCTTGACGCCAGCTACACGGCAAACACGGGGCACACGGCACAGCGGTGTCTTTGCCGTGTGCCTCACGGCTGGCACACGGCAAAGCTCCACGACGTGGGCCGCCGTTGCCTGCCGTGGGCTTTTTGCCGTGTGTCGGCCTAGGTAGGCCCACGGCAACAACAAAATGCACGGCAAAGTTTCTGTTTGCCGTGTGCCGCACCCACGGCACACGGCAAACAGAAACTTTACCGTGCGTTTTTTGCAGGCACACGGCAAATGTATTAAAAAAATTGTTTTTCCCTTCCCAAATTTTTCTGGTATATACGTACTTAATGGTTAACTCAATGTTTGAATTTGGTGTATTTTTTTATTCTTTTTCTATATTTAGTTATTTTATTTCTTTACATGAATTTCTTAGAAATAATTCAAATTTGAACTACAGGTGTCTCGAATCTTCGAATATAATGGAACCAAAAATGATATTCACGTTATCTATCACGATGCGAAGACGTATCTAGGAAATGCGAAGAAAGTTTGATCAATTTAGCCACGAACCATAGTCGTGAACGTGCGGTCGCATAGTTTTAAAATTATATAAAAAGAAAACGAAGTCCATAAATCTCAAGATTTGTCGTCAACCCATTATTTCATTCATACTAGCCATGGTACAAAGTTGAGAAGCATTCGTGAATGTTTTCTTGTACGCTGTATAGAATCCAAACAACTACGGAGAAGATTCACAGAGTTGAGAAGGAATCTTCACATTTCGAAGCAAATGTAAGTTTGAGTTTGGATTTTGCTTCATGTATATGCAGTAGACAGGTGAGATTGCCTCGTGCCAAATTTTGGTTATTTTTCGAATCAGTTTGATATTTTTTAATTTTTTTGCCGTAAAAGAATTTCGTGTCATAATAATTGAAAATTTGAAACACATGAAATAACAGTGCTTTTTGCATAAATTTATAAAGCATGATATGTTGATCAACTTTGGAAAGGTAATCAATTAGACAAACTTAATGAAACATGAAATAGTGGAGTAGTTTAGGTAAAAAATTGGAAAAATAAAATTTTTGAAGTTTGTCGTGGGTCGGCACACAACAAACAGCCGGGGACTTTGCCGTGTGCCAGATCCGGCCCACGGCAAACCTTTGTCATGGGCCGGATCTGGCACACGGCAAAGTCCCTGTGTCTTAGCCGTTACCGGCCCACACGCACACACAGCACACGCACACAACACACAGCGCGCACACACAGCCCCCGTGTCCGCCTCCCGCCCGACGCGCCGCCGCCGCCGCCCGATGCGCCGCCGCCTCCCGCCCCTCGGCGCCGGCGCCGCCTCCTCCTCTTGCCCCTCGCCGCCTGCGCCGCCTCCTCCTCCCGCCCGGCGCCGCCCCGTCCTCCTCTGCCTCCACGCTGGCGCCGTCCCGTCGTCCTCCCGCCCCTCGCCGCCGACGCCTCCACGCCGGCGTCGCCCCCTCCGCCGGCGCCGCCCCGTGCCCCTCCAGGCCGGCGCCGCCCCGCCTCGGTCCCCCGACGCGGCCCGGCGTCCGCGCGGCCTCGGTCCGGCGCCCGGCGGCCCCGGCGCTCGGCGGCCCCGCCGTCCTGGCGCTCGCCCCGGACGGCGACGCCAGTCACGACGCGCCCCGACTGAACCCCGCGCCCCCGACGCCCCCCGACCGGCCCGACGACTCCCCGGCCCGACGACTCCCCACCGGCTTTACCTCCACGGGGTGCTTCACATACTCCTGTAAGTCACTTGAGCCTCTACTTTCATTCTACTTAGCAATTAGAACGACAACATAGAGTGTAGTAGTGACCTAGGGTAGTACAATGACTATGAACTTAGGATATAGCTTAACACATGAAATAATTTTGAACTATATGCAGAATCAATCGGCGGCATCGTGTGAGGGGCCAGTTGTAGGAGTGGGAGAAGCGTCTCCTCGGTACCCTCCGACCCAGGCTTGTACGTGGCCTCTACCGCCTGGGTGGGTGCCTGGGCCGCCGGGGCCGTGGTCGCAGCCTTCGCAGCCTCCGTGGATGGCTATGGGGCCGGGACAGTGGGTGCAGCCGCCACCGCCACCGCCTGGGGTGCCTGGGGCCTCAGGAGAGTCGTCGCAGCTGCCACCGCCGGTCGAGTGAGTTGTTTGTGGACTTGGATGTATCAGCTCGACTTGTAGGACGTAATTTCCATTTGGACTTGTTTGTGGACTTTTATGGACTCGTACTATGTCGGCTTATGCACTTTTTATGCATTTGTGAATTATAACTGTCTGTGATGTGTATGGTGATGGTTACGGATGATATTATGTATGCATGTGATGGTTATTCTGATATATTAATGCATGTGATGATTTTGTGCTGTTTTGGGGTCCCATTTACGTCGAAATGTAAAAAAAACAGGGCCCTGTATGGGCCCTGGCATACGGCAAAGTGACCACATGTGGCACCTGGAACAGGGGCTTTGCCGTGTGCCCAGGGTCAGGCACACGGCAAAGTGACCAAGCTTTGCCGTGTGCCAGGCCCAGGGCACACGGCAAAGCCTGGGCCTTTGCCGTGGGCCTTTCCGTCGCGGCCCACGGCAAAGGCCGCCGTCGCCGTTAACGGTCGTGAGGCTGGGCCGGGCTTTGCCGTGGGCCGCTGTGGCACACGGCAAAGGCTTTGCCGTGTGCCCGACATTCGGCCCACGGCAGCACACGGCAAAGGCTTTGCCGTGTGTAATACGGCCTTTGCCGTGTGCCGCCGGCACACGGCAAACAGCCGGTTTTCGGTAGTGCGTGATTGTTCGACCCGTGTGAACCAAACCGTCAAAACCAACAACAAACGGTTTGATCCGAGTTGGTTAAAAAACCGGCCCGTGTTTGCATAGGCCGACCTGACCTGGGTGGACATGTTACACGAATTTAACGACCGATCTGTCATCAGTTCACGGTTTATACTTTTATTTGTAGTCTGAGGGCATGTACAGCCCACATACGGGTAGCCGTCTACAGAATCTCAAACTCAGCATACAGACAGATGTACAGACAGCTCATACAACCCACAGACAGAGAGGCCGTCTGTAAGCTACTTAATGCTTTGCATGTAGTTTAAGATCAACTATAAATGCAATTATGTATATCATTGTGTGGTTATTTGATTGAATAATATCAAGCATAAATAATAGAAGTATAATTACAATATTAAACATTGGATTGAGGCTCTTTTCAATATTTTTCATTTCTTCAAGCTCAACAACAGATAGGGGATACAACAGCTATCATTCAGATACCACAAATTAACACAACAACTAGCAAGGTGGCCCGCGTAATTTGCGCGGATAGCTAGTTTCTCTTTCACCAATCTTTATATTTTTATTATTAAAAAATAGATGTAAATAAATTTTGTAGTGGGGCATTTGGTTTTTCCAAATAACCCGAATCAAGATATATATTATTTATGTATGTTTTATCATTAGTCGTATTTTTTCAAATAAAAAGAAAAGGAAATAATTTATAAAAAACATATTTTTGAAATTAATATATGTTTTTATATCTTTGACATGAATGTATTTTTATAAAGTACATTTCTATAATTTTTTATTAGTGATGTTAGATTTTAGTTATTGTGCTGATAGATATCTCTTGTGTCCTTATTGTTTGTGCTCCGATCTATATATGATAAGTATAGCTTCATAATCGTCTTTGAATTAGAGCAATACCACAAAAAGGATTTTGGCTGGGTGGAATGGGGTTTGCAGGAGTGGTTGTCCGCCTGCGCTCGCTTTTTGCAAGTAGAAATAACCATCTAACCGACACATGTTAAAGGCTTGCGGCTTGCACAAATCACTCGCACTTTTTTTGAGGCCACAAAAATCACTTACAATTATGTATGAAGGAAACAAAAAAGGTGCCATGGGACTATGAGAGTAAATCCAAGGAGACAGTCAACAATATGCTAGAGTGGACCGACTGATACAGTACCCGCCGTTGTTTCTAGGTCCGACCGAGCTTCTTGTCTGCCCCTAAAAGAACGGGGATGCGCCTGCAAATCCTTTCTATAGTAGTGGAGAATAACCTCATAGTTCGATAGGAAAATCATTGCTACTGCTATGCGAGCTTAATTTCACGGTGATCTTGCTGTCATTACCTCCCGTCCGGCCACATGTGCAACCAAGTTTGATGCAATTGAACCTCCAAACGTAGCGGTAATCTTGGTCCTATAACTAACCACATCGGTATGCATAATTTTCACATTTTGAGTTCTAATGTGTAGCTATCTATTGGAATCTATATAATGGTCTAAAATTCTTTTTTACTATGATTAATGTCGTAATTTTCCTTTTTTTGTGTCAACATGGAAACTCTTCTTATACCCAACTCATATGATAATATCTTAGATTGCACTAATGGTAATAAGAGAATGTTTCATCTTGGTAGCTGTTATTTTGTCAACGTGAGGGCATGTTAGCAAGTTCTCTTATATATGGGGACCTAGTTGATTAGCTCATTTAACTTTTCCTCAAAAAGTGCTCCTTTTGTGCATGAAAGGACTCCTATACGACTTTGACAAACTCATTTAGAAGTTGTTTTTGTCTTCAAAAAAAGTTAGAAGTTGTGTTTGGGCACCTGCTTTTATTTCTTCAATTATTTTAAATGTGGGCACAATTATGTACCTCCTTACGAACCATAAACTGATCTAAACTCCAAACAAAAAGATGACATGCAGGCAACTTAACGCACATTCTAAGGCTGCATGTCTTGAACTTTCTTTTAGACTGTTATGTTCCCATTGCCTCTTGCCTGCTTAGTGATTCCCCTTGCCTCCGTACAATCCAGCTTTGCTACAGCCGCACAGACAGCTGCCATGAAGTTGCTCTTGCTCACTCCATGAAGTCGAGCCACAATATGGTTGAATGGGTTGCTAGTTGGATTAAAATTAGAGCGGATCAAGCCGCTACTCAATATTATTCTTCATATCTTCTAAACGTTTAGTCCCAGATCTCGTGCCATTATCGATACACAGTGCGTCGTTCTGGGATTTTTATCTATAGTGGCATACGAATTGAAGCACCGGAATGTGCATTGATGTCTAGCAATTAGTTGTGTTCTCGCCTTTCGCGGATGTAAGGCCACCTCCAATGGACGGCTCTTACGCTAAGAGCTAGTTCTTCAAGAGACAGTCTCGTATACGTATTTCGAGATTACGTGAGGATGACGTGTGAGGCCGTTCATGTTATGAGTTAGGTGCTAAGAGATAGATCATTGGAGAAGCTGTCTCTTAGAGTGCTTAGAGCTAGCGTGCTAGCTCAACCATTGGAGGAGGCCTAATGCCGAGAGGCGGCTGACAGCGAAGACGTGGTCTACACAGCAACATTTCTTAGGCTCATGGCTGAATTTTTTCCCCGCCGAGAAGAAGGCGCAACTTATCGTCTTTTCAGGGGGAGTACTTCGTTACTTAATACAACTTGTACCTCTTGCGTTCAAAAAAAAAATACAGATATAGATGCGATGAAAAGGAAATTAAATAAATATAGAGTTCTATCTTGATATATGGACTTTCTCAATTAATCTAGGTCATTGGATCATTATTAAATCTAATGGTGCATATTCTTCTCTTTTTGAGATTAATGTGGGAATATGGTGGCTCGTTTTAACTCTATTGTATTAATATAATAGATAGTTGGACAACTTTATTTATGACTATCGATTTTTCCTTTTATCTTCATATTAATGAGCAATTGCTTTATCCTATTCAACATGGATTTTAGTTTGATCCAAAATTTTAGTTGCAATAATTAATTCACATAGACTCCAATGTAATATTTACTTGTCTTCTATTCTTTATCTATTATTCTATACATCTAACAGTTATAACTTAGATCGATCTATGATTATCAACGATGTATACTTTTGTCTTTTAGTTATTTATTAATTATATTTATCGTAAACTTTTATTCATCCATTTTTCCTATTTTTTATACAAATAAGCTACCAATATCTTTAGGCAAATTTGACTTTTTGATTCGTTGATTAAATGCAAGATTAGGAACCGTAGATGCATAGAGCTATGAAATTAGTTCAGATCACTAAGTTACCCATCGATTTTTTTAAAAAAATAACGATACAACAACACCGTTTTGCTACAGTAACCAACCATGACTCTACCGCGCTACAGTAACGCGAGTCTGCTACAGTACCAACTCAGCCCATGACTGCATTGCTCTACAGGGCGGGTTAGACTATGACTCTAAGTCTTCGGAATTTTCTTTTACTTTTTTGTCTGTTTATTTATTTGGAATTTACTCATTAAGTCAATGTAGAACACCTTTTTCTATTTAGCATGGTAATATTGAATTGAATAATATAGACCGTTAGATCTTCATAAAATCTGACGGCATATATTTTTATCTTTTTTGGATTAACGGAATAATATGGATCGTTAGATCTTCATAAAATCCGACGGCATATATTCTTCTCTTTTTTGGATTAACGTGGGAATTTCTTAGCCCTCTGGGCGAACGTGGTAGCTCCTTTTAACTCTGTTGTATTAATATAATATAATAGATAGATAGATTATTTTCAGTACAAGACCAAGGGGAGAGACAGTTCGGGAATCTGTAAGTACAAAGGAAAATCAAGAATTATGGCACGAGGAGTTTGTGAGACTGGCTATAATTAAGCAAAGAATTAATTATTGAATCAAAGCTATAACTTTGGCAGAGTGAAGATGATGATGTTGGCAAGGACTAGCTACGTGGGACAGATAAATGATTCTTCTACAGATCAAAGATGACCAAGCGGCAAGATTTCTCAAGTTCGAGCTTACTGTCAAGGAATAACAGGCATTCTAATTATTTTACCCAAGGAAAATCCATAATTACTGTATCGTATCTGCGTGACCTCACCACATGACGAGACTTGCATTGCATGCAGGAAGGCTGCTTTCTTGCTTGCTCCCGGACCTTTTCTTTTTTTTTTTACGTACGTGCCTCTCTTAGTTTCCATCTTTGCTTGAGACTCCGCATGGCGCTGGGTGCTTTGCTCCTGATGAAGGCTAGCGACGGCTGTATCAAGGAGACAGGAGGAGGAGGACTCGTCATGGACCGGCAGCGCACGGCCGCGATCTAACCTCAACAACAGAACTGGTATAAGAAAGATAGGAGCTCTCAAGGTGACTTACGTTAGGGAAGACAAGATCGATCGGGGCACTTGACAGCGCTGAACAGCCATGGTCAACCGGCGAGCTCGACGTCCTGAGAGCCATGCGCCCGGCCAGCGCCGATGGACGTACCGTGACACGCACAGATGTTTGGCGAGACATTAGGATTCAATTCGATTTAGTTCCCAGTAGGCATGGATAGGAATGCGCATGAACGATGTACGTCCAGCAGGAGGGCCGCAAGGGAGAGGGGGGAGCGCGCGTAGGCCTGCCGAGGATTGAGGAGAGGGGAGAGCGCGCGCAGCCACGCGGGATCCGACGATCCCGTCGCTTGGGGAAGACGGGCCTGTACAACGGCCTGTAGCTAGCGATCAGTAAACATCAAATGCGATTAAGTTTTTGGGTTCCCTAGTGTATTATTTACTGCAGTAACGAAGTACATTTAATTTTACAGCTCGCAAAAGACAAAATCATTCGGTCAAAAAAAAGACAAAATCAGGATCACAATTTGCCGCGCGACATAATCGGGTCGGGCCGATTTGGATTCGGCCCAGATCGCAGCGGCCCGCTGTCCTTTTCGCCGAGAAGAAAGGAGGAGGAGAAGAAGCCCACGCGTAAGCGCGCGCCGACCTGGACGTGAGCGCGCGGCAGCGTAATTTCTTTGTCCCAAACCGCTAGAACAGAATGATCTGGCTCCTCTTAAGTGGGAGAAGCAAGCAGTGCTATCGCCTCTTCGGAGGCACCTGACATGTCTTTACCAAACTAGGTGTGCGATCCTTCAAAGGATAGAAGACGACGATAGCCATATGGTGCACGGCATGTACACCTAGCACATACAAACTCCGGTAAAAGAAGATGCTTAAGAGCAAGTGCGACATGCACTTAAGAGCATTTTGCTATATTTTATTATATTCTTTTTGCTTTTTCGAAAATTCACTTAAGTCCATGTTTCGAAAATTCGTACCTTTCGCATCTCCGGTAAAAACGCTAAGCTAGAGAAAACAACAACAAAAAACTTGTTTTCTTTTTTGTCTGACCATGCTCAACTATACGGAGTAGGCTACGCAGGGCAGGTACATTACTACACGTCGGGGGTCTCATATGTCGTCTCATACAGTGCCACGTAGTATTTTTGCTGATGTGGAAGAGAGAGAGCGAGGTGAGAGAATGTGGTCGTTGTTTCGTGAAACAACCGTCCCATGCGCTAAATTTTAGGACTATGAGACAACTCTCCTACCATTGTACGAGTTTTGTTGTCATGCAACCAAAAATATTTCTTTATTTTCCCATAAATTAAAGGATTTTTTATTACCATGAGACAACTAAAACAACCTGTACAATAGGTTGTCTGATAAGTTGACTCAAGATTACGTGTCGCTGCATGAGACCGCCTATTAGACGACACCAATGTACTTGCCCTTAGAGCATCTCAGACTAGCCAAATCATTTTCTAAAGTTAAATTTAGCTATTGTCAGAGAAAAAATGTTTTCAACAGACTCTGTAAATGACTCTTCAAATTTAGTGGCTCTCTATCCCACCTCATTCGCTAGCTATTTTTAGCTACCTACCTCACTAGCCATATTTACAGAATTTGTTGGATTACCCCATTGAATTAGATAGCTTTCTATTTTTACAAAGATGTTATAATCTCTATATTTAGCTAACACAATATAAGGCCTCTTGGAGATGCTCTTATAATAGCAATGGAACCAAACAGCGTACTCTATTCCCAAATTATCGGGGCTTGCTTGGATTATTTATTATTAAAACTTAGCATTTGTGAGCTAAAATTTAGTGTTTACACTTTATTTAGCCGATAGACTATTTGGATCCCACGTCTAATGAGTAGCTCATCCATATAATAGTTGGCCATAAAAATGGGTTGTCATTAATATCTGGTCAATCTCTCCCTATCTCTTTCTCTCATCAATATATTTGAGTCCGTATCGCAGCCGACCGAAAGCGGGCTGTAAACTTACGGTCCACCTCTCTTATCTCTTCTTGGCACTCCTCCAACTCAGCATTTGTTTGACATGGCATTTCCTTCAGCCATCTGTGTCATCTTAAGGTTATGTAAAAGCCCACACGTATAATCGTTGTTGTAGAAGTGTGTTGTATCGTTAATTGCCCTGTTCGTTTGGATTATCAGCCACCAGTCAGCAGTGTTTTTCTCTCAGCAAAAACCAGCCGAACAGGGCGAATACATGGTTCATCACCCCTTTCTCATTCTCCCACCAAATTTATTGGAGTTCGTGTTGCGGCCAGTTGAGATCCCTCTCTCATCCAACTTCGAACAAATTTAACATGGAACTTAATTCAACCCGTCTATGTCACTTATTATATTTCATCTTAGATCAATCTCACTGTACGCTATTTATACTAGAAACTAGATAACCTATCTGTCGGTGTTGGGATCGGTCGGCCAATCCCCAGCGCCAAACAGAATGCGCTGTGTCCCGTCCCTTGACGGTTGATGCAAGAGCTAGCACGATGAGACAAGCGTTTATCCTGGTTCCGACCGTGAGGTCGTACGTCCAGCAGGGTGCGCTCGGGGCGCTGTACTATCTTGCACCGGAGTGCTTGCAGAGGGGGGCTACAAGCAAGGCGGGAGAGGAGGAGGAGTCTCCAAATCCCTGAAGGCGAGTGTGATTGAGGCGAGTGCCAATATCGTGTGTGGCGGTGTGTGTGATTGTTTTTTCTCCCCCCTTTCCTCTCTCGCCCCCTTCCTCCTTTTATAGGCTAAGGAGAGAAGGGGGGGAGGGGCTTACAAGTACAGATACAGTGTGTGCTACAGAGATGTGTACTGGAGAGCGTGGCGCTGGGCGTGCGGCCGTCCTTGACTCAGGCGGGGGATTTATGGCTAGCTCCGGCTTCCGTGGGCGTCATGGCCGTCCATGTGCTTTTCTTGGAGTGATTTCGAGGGGTAGCGCTGCCGTAATCTGCACCCAACTGCCCGCCACCGGTTGGCTTCGAGGGCGGGGCAGGTGACGAAGGACGAGAGTTGGCAGCACAGGGGCCGGCATGGCGCCTGCTGTCGACCACAGTGCGCGGCGTGCCCGGTTTGCCGGGGAATGGCCGAGAGTTGGTGGATTTGACCCGGCGTTCGTCATTACCGTACTACGCCTGACCGGAGTCCGTACTCGGTTGCTGCTCGTATATTCGTTCGAGGGTCCCTCGTGCCCATTCGAGGGCTGCGCCCGGGGGGGAAGGACGGGAGCGGGTGGAATAGTGGTGCGGATTGACGCCTGCAAGTCCGCACAGGGCCTCGTGCAGCGCCGCATGCGTCCTCACAGTGGTGGTGAGGATGCATAGTGACCGGAGCAGTTGAAACAGCGAGCTCCGCGGTGTCAGCGGCGCGGCATGGGGAGAGATTGCCTTTTTGACTTCGGCGCCCACCTGATGGGGCGGGCATTAAATGCCGTTGTCGGGCGGGGCGCCAGAGTGTGCCGCGTTATGTAGAGGGGTAGCCTCGAGCGAGGCGGAGACGGCCCGCCCGCTTGAGGGGGTGCGCGGCCCTCGAGCGAGGCGGGTTTCGCGTTGCGCCTGCTCGAGGGTGCGCGGCCCTCGAGCGAGGTGGAGACGGGGGTAGCGACTCGGGTCCCCTCGATAGGTGAGCTCGGACATCCGTTCTTGGGCCGCGATAGGCCGTGACGGGCCGAGCTGCCTTGACGGCCCCTCTTGGCTGTCGGTGATTCGGCCTTTCGTGGCATATCGCTTTTTGAGGGTGATTTGCCCCAATGATTAGGGGACCCCCGGGGTTTGTCCCCGACAGTAGCCCCCGAGTCTCTGCCGGACTAAGGATTAGTCGGGCAGAGGCTGATGGTTCGCGGGATCGTTCCCGATCATTTTGCGGGGATTGCTCCTTTTTGATTATGCACGTTCTTCCGTGGGGGCGCGCGAGCGCACCCGCGGGTGTAGCCCCCGAGCCCTTGGAGGAGTGAATTCACTCGTGCAAGGGCTTTGTCTTTTGAGGGTTGTGTCGGCCGTTCCCCTTTTCGACGTGGTGGGGGTGAGACCGAGTTACACGGAATTCGGGGGGCGGACCCTGCACGGCTTCGACGTGTTTTGTGCATAAGAGGAGGGGGACATGCTGCAAGGAGCCTCCGAGCTCCTGGCCCGAGCGGAGGAGTTCGGAGGGGCTTCTTGTCTTTGAGTTGCGACCCTCGCTTCCCCTTCGCGGGGGAGAGGGGTGAGGTCATTTGTGCAACCCTCGAATCGGGCAGCGTACACGGATGCCTCGGTGAGCTGTTAGCGGGTAGTTCAAGTGGACGCCCGTGCCCCGTTCGCTAGGGGTCGGCTCATGGTCCGGAGACGCGTCCATGTAGCGCTTGCAAAGGTTTGCTAGGTGGGGCTCGGTCCCTTTCGCAAAGACCGAGGGCGCGAAAGCTCTCCCTCGTTGGGATCCCCCCACTAGCTGCCTTTGTCCGGCCTCGAACACAACAGGGGCGCCCCCAAACTTCGCGTTCGGGGTAAAGTCCGTTGGACACGCCCGAATCGTCCCTGACTCTGTCGATCTGGAGCGCCTGTCGAACCCTTTCGCGGGCCAGGCTTCGTACTCCTGATCAGTAGGGCCTTGCGAAAGGTGCAGGTCACCCTCGAGCAGCAGGCTCGAGGGTTGGTCGAGCGTGACCGGCATCCTTCGCATCGCTTAATCTGGGGCGCCCGTCGAACCTTTTTGAGGCCCGGGTTTCGAGCCCCTGATCAGTAGCACCCTGTGCCTCGAGGCGGAGGGGGGTCGTTGTCTTACTTGGGAAGGAATCCAATGGTTAGGTCGTTTCGGTTTCGTGGGCCCGCGCACGACCGCTGGCGGGCGTGGTCGTGGCTGACGTGTCGCGGAGTGGGCGAGATGGGCGTAGTGGGCGCGCCTTTTTAGGCGGAGTTGGCGTGCGCCGGGGAGAGGCGAGGCGACGGGCGGTCAGGCGCCGCTGCCGTGTCGTTTCGTTTTACCGCGCCGCAGTAAATGCCGCCGCTCACGCGTGTCGTTCCGCGGAAAAAAGGGGAGGGGGGTCCCCGGTTGTCGGCGACGTGGCACGCGTGCGTTCGGCCCGTTGCCAGTGGGTTGGCGTGTCGCGGCAGGGACGAGCCCGCTCCCTTATAAAAGGAAAGCGGGGGAGGAGGGGCATTTTTTACCTTCGCCATTCCTCGTACCAGCTCTCGCCTCTGCCTTTCGCTTGCTTCCGAGCCCGCTAGTCGCACTCTGTTCGTCCTTCACGCCTTCGTCGCCTTTGCTCCGCGCTCCCTGCTCCGCCGTCCGCCATGGTGATCATCGAAGGCGTCACAGAGTGGACTCCGTCCACCGCTACCGAGCACCTTCTGGAGGGCTTGGTGAACGGTGGGCAGCTTTCGCCCCGGGGCGATTCGGCTCAGCCGGCGTGGATCGTCCCGGCGCTGGCGGCCAGGGTGCCGAACCCGCCGGCGGGGTACGTGGTGAGCTTCGTCCGCTTCCACGAGCAGGGCTTCAACGCGCCCGCCAGCCAGTTCATGCGGGGCCTCTGCCACTACTACGGCGTGGAGCTCCACAACTTCTCCCCCAACGCCATCTCGCAGGCGGCGGCCTTCGTCGGCGTCTGCGAGGCTGTGCTGGGGATCGAGGCGCACTGGGACCTGTGGGTCCACCTCTTCCGCGCCGAGCTCAGCACGTCCGGCACGGGGAGGGGGGTGCGCCGTTCTTCGTGTGCCTGCGGTCTCACGCTCGCGCCGGTCGAGTCCAGGAAGCACTTGTACCCGGCCTGCAGGATGACCACCAACAACAGCGGCTGGGCCAAGGGATGGTTTTACCTGTGCAACGACGGCCTGGGGTTGCCGGAGTACACCGGCAAGGTCTTGACGGAGAAGGCCGACTCCTGGAGCTACGGCATTTCCGGCGAAGCTCAGCGGAAGAGGCTCCGCCCCGTCGTCGACGCCCTTCGTACCTTGGAGGGGTCGGGCCTGACCGTGGCGCACGTGCTCGCGCACTGTCATCGCCGCCGGGTGGTTCCCCTCATGGAGAGGCAGCTCCCTCTGTTCCGGATGACGGAGGGCGCCGACCCGGTGGCACTGGCGGCTTCGTGCATGTTGTCAGAGCCGCTGCTCGAAGAGTACGTCGTTACGAGGGTGCGAACGGCGGTGCATCCCGACACCATGCCGAACGACCTCCGGTCGTTCCGGCTGCGCCCCGACGAGGGCCATGTTTTGTCGATGAGTCGTCATTCCCCCTCTCCGAGCTGTCGGATTGATTAGTTTAGAATTCCCTTCCTCAATTCATCGTGATTTTAGGAGGTGAACTGCGGCCTCTACCGCTCCCTCGCGCCGACTCCGGAGGTGCGCGCTTCGAACTGCGCTCGCCGTGACCGCGAGAGGGGCGCGAAGGAGGCGAAGAGAGCCAGCAGCCGGAGGAGGCAAGCCCGGCGGGACGCGCACCAGGCGGCGCTTCGCCGGTGGAGGAGGGACGGCGGGGCCCCGCCGTCGTCCCCCGAGGAATCCCCAGACCCTCCCAGCGAGGGAGAGGATGAGGAGGAGATCGATGTCGGCGGGGTTCCGCCTGCCGGTGAGGGGGAAGAGATGGCCGCGCCGCTGCCCGAGGCGGGCGTGGTGGCCCCGGGCGATGTTGCGCCTGTGGCGGCGCGGACGGTGGTCGCGCCTGCTCGACCCGCGGCGCCGCGGGCGCGACCGACTCTCTCTTCTACTGTGGGCGTGCCGCGCCGCAGCGGATTGATTGTCGAGGGCTCGGGGGCTTCGTAGCCCCCGAGCGATTTGAGGGGGTCCTCGAGTTCGAGGAGGGCTCCCTCAACGGGCGGCTCGAAGCGGAAGCTGCAGGTGCTGCAGGATTGCATCCGGTAAGTTCTGCCTCGAACTTTTTCGTAGCTTTCCATCCTTGTTCGGTTTTTCGTTTCGTGATTTCCGCTCTTTCTTTTTGATTTAGCACGCGGGGTGCCGCCAAGGCCGCCCCTAACCTCGCGCCCAAGAAGGCGTTGAAGGTTGGGGGGTCGGATTCCCCTCACGCCGGGGGATCGCGTTCGCGCGGGACTCCGCGTCCCGCAGCGATGTCCGCAGCGACGCCGGTGGAGCCGGCGCCGGGGGCGCGAGGTTCCGGGTCAGCGGAGGAGGAGCGGGAGAGGACGCCCCTGGTGGCGGAGCCGGGGCAGGGCGCCCCGGTGGTTGAGGTGGAGCCGGGGCACGGCGCCCCGGCGACGGAAGCGGGCGAGCAAGGAGGCCACGCCACCGCCGCGGCCCCTACTAGAGGGAGGCAGGAGGCGGTCGTGCCGGTCGGCGGCACGGTCGTCCTGCCGGCTTTGGGTCGCGCACAAGGCGTGGCCCAGGGTGGTGATGGCGGGCGCGTTCCCCCTGCTGGGGTGTCTGCGGCCGAGGTGTCGGCGGCGCGCTTCTTGTCTCAGGGGCCGCCGCAGATGCCTGTGGCCGGGGGAACGGCTGAGTGGGATGCGGCCGAGGTGGCGCTGCTTCATGGTCGTCGCGGCCCGAGCGCGTGGCCGGAGGAGCCTGGCGTCTCCACCCGGGTCTGGCAGAGCACGGCGGAGGAGAACGAGCTGTGGGCTCAGGCCGAACGGGTCGGGACGGACCTGGAGCGGGCCATCTCAGCCGCCGCCGATCTCCACTCCAGGCAGGCGCTGGAGCTCTTCGAGGTATCCCCGCGCTCATCCCAGCACTTTGAGATTGTTTTTAGTCTGTGTCTTATTCTTGATGGCTCTTCGTGCAGCTTCTGCGGCAAGAGGCGGTAGACAAGACCGCGTGCATCGCGGGCTTGTACGCCGATCTTCGCCGGTTCCGCCAGGCGAACGCGGACCTAGGCACGGAAGTGACCCAGCTCACCGTCCGGGTGAGGGAGGCAGAGACGGCCGCCCGCGCACACGAAGAAGCCAAGGCACGCACGGAGCGGGAGCGCGACGCTGAGAGAGGCGCGGCGGAGCGGGAGGCCCGAGCCTCGGCCGCGGCGTTGGAGCGGCTCGAGCTCGAGCACAAGGCGCGCGAGGCCGCTCAGTCCCAGCTCGCGGAGGCGGCGGCCCGGGCAGGGCAAAAGGCCCAGGAGTCCGAACAGCTGGGCCGCGCGCTTCGAGAGAAGGAGGCTGCGCTGGCGACCGCGGAGGGCCTGCTCCAGCAAGAACGCGCGGCGCTTACCGAGGCCAGGGCCCTGGTGGACGGTATGGTTTTATGCTTTCCTGACTTTCTGTGTTGGAGTTCGTCTTAACGTGCTTGAGCTTTGTCAGGGCTGCGGAGGGCCGAGGCGGAGAAGGCGGATGAAGTGATGGCTGTTCAGGCCGCCTACTCCGAGGCCCAGGGGGAGCTCGAGGAGCTGAAGGTCGCCGCCGATGTGGCATGCCGGGACGTCCAGTGCGTCGACGTGCAGTCGGGGTCGTCGTTGCCCAGCCGCCTGAGGTCTCTGAAGAGCTGTGTGGCGGAGCGCCTCGAGAGCGCGCTTCACCTTGGAGTGAAGAAGGCGCTCGGCGTGGTGTCGACGCATTACGACATCGACCTCGCGGCGGTGGCGTGTGGCTACTTCATCGACGCAGCCCTGGACGACGACGCCGCCCTTGCTGCCCTCGACGAGGCCGATGACGGCGCCGAGGATGCCGCCACGGCACTTGCCGCCAAGTTCGGGCGCGATCTTTTCCCCGAGGAGGATGAAGATGCGCGCGCCGACGTTGGGCCTGAGGCTGCGACCGCCACCGAAGCCGAGGTTGATCCTGAGGCCGACGCCGTGGCGTCCCTTGAGGAGGACATCGCCTCGGTGTGCCGCGACGACGATGGTCCTGGGGCGCTTGCATCGGTTCCCTCGACCGTTGCCGCCGAAGCCACCGCGCCCCCGCAGGAAGGTGGAGCATGAAGGGTTCAGGCTTAGTATCTAGGTGTATCTTAGTTTTTTAGGAGACTAGCCCTGTACATAAACTAAGATTGAAAGTCGGTTGTGCATTTCAAACTTGTTCGATTGTTCTATTGTGCTACTCTTGGCTTGGAAAGATTTCGGCCGGGTATTTCGACTCCGCGAGTAATTAAGGCGTGGAGTGGAGAGGGAGTTGCCGTATCCCTTCGCGGGCGTAGGCGGTCTCACGGCTCAACCGGCTCCAGCTTTAGTTAGCTCGCGCCCCGCATCTCTCTAAGCGCCTCGAGTTTCAGCACAATTTTTGAAAATTGGGACGATTAGGGGGGTAAACCCCCCTGCAGCCCCCGAGGGGGGCTTGGCTCTATTGAGAATAGGACCAAGTCCCCCTTGTTCATGCTGTTAGTAACAATGTTTTCATGTTTTTCACAAACTTTTCATTATTGTTAACTAAGAACATGAAGTATTTACAAGAAATACTGAGAGTTTTAAGGATAGAAGCGACGTAGCTGTTGGATATTCCAGGCGTTGGTGAAGACCTCGCCCTTCTCGTTCGCCAGCTTGTAAGTGCCAGGTTTGAGGACCTTGGCGATGATGAATGGTCCTTCCCATGGCGGAGTGAGCTTGTGGCGCTCTCGATTGTCCTGGCGCAGCCTCAGCACCAGGTCCCCTTCGTGGAGGTCTCGACGCCGCACCTTCTGAGCTTGGTATCGCCGGAGCGATTGTTGGTAGCGTGCTGAGTGAAGCAATGCTACGTCGCGAGCCTCGTCCACCTGGTCCAGCGAATTCTCGCGGTCCCGCTGGTTTCGGTCTTTTTGGTAGGCCTTGAGCCTCGGAGACCCGTACTCCAAGTCTGTTGGGAGGACGGCTTCGGCGCCATAGACGAGGAAGAACGGGCTGAAGCCTGTGGCCCTGCTTGGGGTTGTCCTGAGACTCCAGATCACCGATGGCAGCTCAGCAACCCACTTCCGGCCAAACTTGTTCAGCTTGTCGAAGATTCTTGGCCTCAGGCCTTGTAGTATCATGCCGTTGGCACGTTCTACTTGGCCGTTCGTTTGTGGATGTGCCACGGCCGACCAATCAACGCGAATGTGATGGTCGTCGCAGAACTCCAAGAACTTCTTGCCGGTGAATTGGGTGCCGTTGTCAGTGATGATCGAGTTGGGTACCCCGAATCGGTGGATGATGTCGATGAAGAACAACACGGCCTGCTCAGATCTGATGCTGGTGATGGCCCGTACCTCGATCCACTTTGAGAACTTGTCGATGGCTACCAACAAGTGGGTGAATCCCCCGGGCGCTGGGCGGAAGGGCCCCACGAGATCCAACCCCCAGACCGCGAAAGGCCATGTTACAGGGATGGTCTGCAGGGCGTGCGCCGGGAGATGCGTTTTTCGTGCGTAGAATTGGCACCCTTCGCAGGTGCGCACGACCTCGTTCGCGTCGGATACGGCGGTGGGCCAGTAAAAGCCTTGCCGGAATGCGTTACCCACGAGGGTACGCGGCGCTGCGTGGTGTCCGCACGCCCCGGCGTGGATGTCGCGGATCAATTGCCTTCCCTTGGGGATGGGGATGCATCGCTGCAAGATCCCCGAGGCGCTGCGCTTGTACAGCTCACCGCCGACCGAGACAAAGGTCTTGGCCCTTCTGGCGATACGGCGCCCCTCGGTTCGGTCCGAGGGCAGCTCCCCGCGGTCGATCCACGCGAGGTACGGATCACGCCAGTCTTGTGGTCGCGTGTCTGCGTCGATTTCCATGGCCTCGGCCGAAGAAGTTTCAACGTCGAGGGCTTCGAGCCCCTCCCTCGAGGGGTCCTCTTCCATGGGCTCGACCCCCGCAGCCCCCGAGGGTGTCTTGAGGGTTCCGGCCCTTCGCTCGAAGTTGACGGAGGGTTGATCGAGGTCGCGGGCGAAGACGTTCGGAGGAACGGTGATTCGCTCTGACGTGATCTTGGCCAGCTGATCCGCTTCCTCGTTGTATTTGCGTACGATGTGGTTCAACTCGAGGTCATAGAATTTGTCCTCGAGACGACGAACCTCGTTGCAATACGCCTCCATCTTTTCGTCGCGGCAGCTTGCGTTCTTCATCACTTGGTCGATGACCAACTGAGAATCCCCCCGGACATCGAGGCGTTTGACGCCGAGGTCGATGGCGATGCAGAGCCCAGCGAGGAGGGCTTCGTACTCCGCCATGTTGTTCGATGCTGGGAAGTGCAAGCGAACCACGTACCGGATATGCTCTCTGAGGGGTGAGACGAAGAGGAGGCCCGCGCCAGCCCCGGTTTTCATCACCGACCCGTCGAAGTACATGGTCCAGCATTCGGCTTGGATCTACGGCGGCGGAAGTTGGACGTCGGTCCACTCAGCGACGAAATCCGCTAAGGTTTGCGATTTTATCGCCTTTCGCGGTGCGTAGGAGAGAGTTTCCCCTACGAGCTCCATAGACCACTTCGCTATTCTACCCGAGACGTCCGGGTTGCGGACTATCTCCCCCAAAGGGAAGGATGAGACCACGGTGACCGGGTGGGCCTCAAAGTAGTGTCGCAGCTTTCGACGCGCGAGCACTACAACATAGATTAGCTTCTGGATCTGTGGATACCGCATCTTGGTTTCGGTCAACACCTCGCTGACATAGTACACCGGCCTCTGGACCGGCAGAGCGTGGCCCTCCTCTACCCTTTCCACAATGATGACGGCGCTAACAACTTGCGTTGTCGCAGCCACATATAGGTAGAGGGGTTCGTCGTTCTGCGGCGGCGTGAGGATGGGTGCGCGTGCGAGCGACGCTTTTAGCCCGTCGAGGGCTTTTTGGGCTTCGGGGGTCCACGAAAAGCGTTTGTGCTTTTTTAGGAGCCGGTACAAAGGTAAGCCCTTTTCACCAAGCCGAGAGATGAAGCGGCTGAGAGCTGCGAGGCAGCCCAGTACCCTTTGCACCCCATTGAGGTCCCGAATTGGCCCCATTCGTTCCAGGGCCGAGACTTTTTCGGGGTTGGGTTCGATGCCTCGTTGGGAGACGATGAAACCCAATAGCATGCCTCGCGGCACCCCGAATACGCATTTTTCCGGATTCAACTTTACCCCGTTCGCCCGGAGGCAACCGAATGTGATTTGCAAATCGTTGACCAGATCGTTCGCCTTTCTGGTTTTTACAACGATATCGTCAACATATGCCTCAACGGTCCGCCCGATGTGGCTTCCGAAAACGTGTTGCATACATCGCTGGTATGTAGCTCCAGCGTTTCGGAGGCCGAACGGCATAGTGACGTAGCAAAACATGCCAAACGGGGTGATGAAAGAAGTCGCGAGCTGGTCGGACTCTTTCATCTTGATTTGATGATAACCGGAATAAGCATCAAGAAAACATAGCAATTCACACCCGGCGGTGGAGTCTACTATCTGATCTATTCTAGGCAGAGGAAATGGAACCTTAGGGCATGCTTTGTTCAAACCGGTATAATCTACGCACATGCGCCATTTTCCATTTTTCTTCTTAACTAGAACAGGATTGGCAAGCCAGGTCGGGTGAAATACCTCTTTGATGAATCCGGCTTGCAGGAGCTTGCGCACCTCCTCCCCGATGGCGCGGCGCTTTTCCTCGTCGAACCGCCGCAGTCGCTGTACCACCGGCTTGGAGTGAGGCTTGATGTCGAGGCTGTGCTCGGCGACCTCCCTCGAGATCCCCGGCATGTCCGAGGGCTTCCACGCGAAGATGTCGGCGTTGGCGCGGAGGAAGTCGACGAGCACAGCTTCCTATTTGGGGTCGAGGGTGGTGCTGACCCTCAACGCCTTGCCTTCGAGGGCATTGGGGTCGAGGGGCACCGCCTTGGAGTGCTCGGCAGCCTCGAAGGTGCCCGCGTGCCTTTTGGTGGAGTCGACGGCCTCGTTTGCCATCTTCTCCAAGTCCGCCACCAGGGTCTCGCTGTAGGCGAGTGCTTCCGCGCCCTCGATGCACTCGACGTCGCACGCGTAAGCGTGCTCGTACGACGATCCCACGGTGATGACGCCCTTTGGCCCTGGCATCTTCATCTTGAGGTAGGCGTAGTTGGGGACCGCCATGAACTTGGCATAACACGGTCGCCCGAAAATAGCGTGGTACGCTCCTGGGAATCCCACCACCTCGAAGGTGAGGGTCTCCCTCCGAAAGTTATCGGGAGTACCGAAACAAACGGGCAGGTCGATCTGCCCGAGGGGTTGGACCCGTTTTCCCGGTGCGATGCTGTGGAACGGCGCCTTGCTTGGCCTCAACTGGTTTGTGCCGATGCCCATGAGCTCTAAGGTGTGGACGTAGAGGATGTTGAGGCTGCTGCCCCCGTCCATCAGCACCTTGGAGAATCGCGTGTTGCCGATGACGGGGTCGACGACAAGCGGATAGCGCCCCGGATTCGGGACATAGTCCGGATGGTCCTTGCGGCCGAAGGAGATGGTCTCGTCCGACCAGGCGAGGTAAGTTGGCGTTGCGGGGTGAACGGAGAAGACCTCTCGGCGTTCACGTCTTTGTTCCCAGGACGTCGCGTTCACTGTGGGCCCTCCTACGATGAAGAATACATTCTCCACATGGGGGAACTCGCCGTTGCCGCCATCGCCTGCATCCTTCTTCGGGCCATCCTCCTTCGCGGAGGTGCGCCTGAAGTAACCCTTGATCATCCCACACTGTTCGAGGGTGTGGGTGACAGGGCCCTTATGGTACGGGCATGGCTTC
Source organism: Echinochloa phyllopogon (assembly GCA_033239725.1). NCBI lineage: Eukaryota > Viridiplantae > Streptophyta > Magnoliopsida > Poales > Poaceae > Echinochloa > Echinochloa phyllopogon. The sequence goes on along the minus strand of BTCW01000008.1, from coordinate 29,637,306 downwards.
TTCAGCATCTCGTCGAAAAGGCCTCCCCCCTGGGGGGGGGGGGGCTCGAGGGCCTTTGCGGCCTCGCTCGACCACGAGGGCGTCGTCAGAGTCCTCGCCCTGCTGCTGTTGCTGCTGCGCGGCTTGCCGAGGCTTCTTGCCTTTACCGCCTCGTTTCTACTTTTTTGCCTTTGCCTTGGGTTTGTTGCCCTCCGCGGGTAGCTCCTCCGCGCGTTTCCCCTTGGTCTTGCCGTCGAAGATCGCCCCGACAGCCTCCTCCCCAGAGGCGAAGTTGGTGGCGATGTCGAACAGAGCGTTGACGCTGGTGGGGTGGTTTCGCCCCAGCTCGCGCACCAGCTCCCGACAGGTCGTGCCTTCGAGGAAGGCGTGGATGATTTCGGAGTCACTCACGCTCGGGAGCTCGGTGCAGCGCTTGGAGAAGCGGCGGATGAAGTCCCTCAGCGGCTCGTTGGCCGCCTGCCGGCACCCGCGTAGGTCCCAGGAGTTTCCGGGGCGCACGTATGTGCCCTGGAAATTGCCCACGAACATCTTGACCAGGTCGTCCCAGTCGTGGATTTGGTTCGCGGGTAGGTGTTCGAGCCATGTCCGCGCCGAGTCCGCGAGATGAAGCGGAAGGTTGCGGATGATCATGGCATCGTCGGTGGCCCCGCCCAACTGGCAAGCCAGGCGATAGTCGTTGAGCCACGTCTCGGGTTTCGTCTCACCCGAATACTTGGTGATGGTGGTCGGCTGGCGAAAGCGCGGCGGGATGGCGGCCGAACGGATCTTCCGGCTGAACACAGGGGTTCCCGGGGGTTCCGGCGTCGGACTTCTGTCCTCCTCGCTGTCATAGCGACCTCCCCATCGGGGGTGCCTGCTGCGAGGAGGCGCCGCGTCCTGTCTCTTCTTGTTCAGGACGTTGCGCGCATCGCCATCGTCGACGGCGCCCCGCATGTCCACGAGTTGGTCCTTCGCGGACCTCCTCGCTTCGCGGTCGCCGGTCACGAGCGCCCTTCCGTCGTTCGTTGGACGGTGAGGCGTCCACGCGCCCCTGGGTGGGGTATGGATGGATTGTTCCTTGTCCCACTTGCTTCCTCCGGCTCTCGAACTGGCCTGGTGGCGCATGCGGGAGGCGGAACTTTCCGCTTGTTGAATGGCCGCTTCTTCGACAAGGGCCTGCACTTGGCGCCGCATGCTGCGCGCTTCTGGTGTTGATGGTTCGGGCATGGCCCGAATCAGGGTTGCCGCGGCGACGAGCTTCTGGCTTGCTCGTGGCGGCATGGCAGGGCTGGCGTTGTCGCCGTCACCCATGATGCGCGCTTGAGCAATACGCCCGGCAGCTCGTGCGCGTTCGCCGCGTTTGGGCTGCCGGGCTTCCAGGGCTACGCGCAGCTCCTGTACCTGCTGGCGCTCCTGTTGGAGCTTGGCTTCCAGCTCTTGTACCTGCGCAAGCTGTGCCTGCGCGAGTGCGGCTTCGCTCGCTGGCTCGGCGGGCGCCTGTGGCGGTTCGTCGTGTCCGGCCCCGTCGCGCGTTTCTTCATCCTCTCCCACGGACTCTACTTCGCCGTCGAGGACGAAGCATTCCCGCGTAGGGTCGTATTCCCCCTCGCTGGAATCGTCGGAGCAGGAGAGGCAGAAGTCCGCGACGGCCTGGAAGGACATAAGGCCTTCGCGGTCTTGCAACCCGGAGTAGTCCAAGTTCGGGTGTTCCTGCCCGCGCACACTCTCTCCGTCATCCGACTCGGACCGGGGCCCGCCGGGCGAGGAAATGCTGAGGCCGCGGATCGAACCCGGCTGGTGACCCGGTGAATCCTTGCGCGCGTTCGGGTTGGCGCTGACTGCCGCGGAGTAGCTTGCGGCCGCGCTGTTCATCCCGTGGGGGAGCTGCGCCGGCCCGGCCACATTTTCCCAGCGCGCTCCCTCCGCGGGAGCCACCGGCGGGGGTCCGCCCCCCTGTAATGTGGCAGCGGGCTGGAGCAGCAGGTGTGCGTCCCAGTCAGGGAGGACGATGCGCGGAGCAACGCGTCACTCCGCGCGAATCTGCAGCTCGCGCAGTCTTCGTCGTCTCCTGAGCTGGGTCGGCGTCGGCGGTGTCGGGGTAACGGGCATTATGTTGGGCGGCCTAGAGGCGAGCCGCATGAGGAGGCCCTCACCGGTCGCTTCGAACTCCAGGCTCCCAAACGTGATCCGGTACCCGCGCGGAAGCGGGCCGGGGGACCCCGTGGCGGATCGTGGTGGCATGGTCTTGGCGCGGCCTGCCGTCAAGGGAACTGATCGGATGCGATTGACCACAGCGCAGCCCCCTAACTGGCGCGCCACTATCGGTGCTGGGATCGGTCGTCCAATCCCCAGCGCCAAACAGAATGCGCTGTGTCCCGTCCCTTGACGGTTGATGCAAGAGCTAGCACGATGAGACAAGCGTTTATCCTGGTTCCGACCGTGAGGTCGTACGTCCAGCAGGGTGCGCACGGGGCGCTGTACTATCTTGCACCGGAGTGCTTGCAGAGGGGAGCTACAAGCAAGGCGAGAGAGGAGGAGGAGTCTCCAAGTCCCTGAAGGCGAGTGTGATTGAGGCGAGTGCCAATATCGTGTGTGGCGGTGTGTGTGATTGTTTTTTCTCCCCCCCTTTCCTCTCTCGCCCCCTTCCTCCTTTTATAGGCTAAGGAGAGAAGGGGGGAGGGGCTTACAAGTACAGATACAGTGTGTGCTACAGAGATGTGTACTGGAGAGCGTGGCGCTGGGCGCGCGGCCGTCCTTGACTCAGGCGGGGGATTTATGGCGAGCTCCGGCTTCCGTGGGCGTCATGGTCGTCCCTGTGCTTTTCCTGGAGTGATTTCGAGGGGTGGCGCTGCCGTAATCTGCACCCAACTGCCCGCCGCCGGTTGGCTTCGAGGGCGGGGCAGGTGACGAAGGACGAGAGTTGGCAGCACAGGGGCCGGCATGGCGCCTGCTGTCGACCACAGTGCGCGGCGTGCCCGGTTTGCCGGGGAATGGCCGAGAGTTGGTGGATTTGACCCGGCGTTCGTCATTACCGGACTACGCCTGACCGGAGTCCGTACTTGGTTGTTGCTCGTATATTCATTCGAGGGTCCTTCGCGCCCATTCGAGGGCTGCGCCCGGGGGGGAAAGGACGGGAGCGGGTGGAATAGTGGTGCGGATTGACGCCTGCAAGTCCGCACAGGGCCTCGTGCAGCGCCGCATGCGTCCTCACAGTGGTGGTGAGGACGCATAGTGACCGGAGCAGTTGAAACAGCGAGCTCCGCGGTGTCAGCGGCGCGGCATGGGGAGAGATTGCCTTTTTGACTTCGGCGCCCACCTGATGGGGCGGGCATTAAATGCCGTTGTCGGGCGGGGCGCCAGAGTGTGCCGCGTTATGTAGAGGGGTATCCTCGAGCGAGGCGGAGACGGCCCGCCCGCTTGAGGGGGTGCGCGGCCCTCGAGCGAGGCGGGTTTCGCGTTGCGCCTGCTCGAGGGTGCGCGGCCCTCGAGCGAGGCGGAGACGGGGGTAGCGACTCGGGTCCCCTCGATAGGTGAGCTCGGACGTCCGTTCTTGGGCCGCGATAGGCCGTGACGGGCCGAGCTGCCTTGGCGGCCCCTCTTGGCTGTCGGTGATTCGGCCTTTCGTGGCATATCGCTTTTTGAGGGTGATTTGCCCCAATGATTAGGGGACCCCCGGGGTTTGTCCCCGACACTATCTGAATAAGTTTCATGGCAAATTTAATACTCCCTCCATATCGAAATACTTGTCGCCGTTGACTTTTTCTTACAAACTTGACCATTTGTCTTATTCAAAAAATTATCGCAAATATGCAAAAGGATGAGTCAAGCTTAAAATACCTACAATAGTAAAGCATGTGACAAACAAAATGGATGGTAGTTGTATAATATTTTGAATAAGACGAATGGTCAAAGTTATAGAAAAAAGTCAACGGCGACGAATATTTAAATACAAACGGAGGGAGTACCATATTTCTTAAAGACCGCACTGAGACAGGGCTTATTATACTCGCTCGCTCTTGATCATGAACCGAGGACGAGGGAAAAGCACGCCGGTACTTTCGCGCGCGCGTCACGAATTTCGCTTTAATTTGCCCACGTCCCGCACAAACACACCGCTTGGGGTTTGGCGACGGGCGGAGCTTTCGCACGGCCGCTCTCCTCCCACGCCCCCAGCCAACGCACACAATCTCCCGCGACGGCGACGGCGGAGCCGGCAAAAGGGAAAGCGGCGGCCGAACATTCCGAGGCCCGCGCCGCCCCCGGTGATCGACGTGGCGCCGGGCAAGTGGGCCGGGGTGGGACCAGACGGTCGAGGGCGAGGACAGCCAGCAGCGGAGCGCCTCGAGCCGGGGGCGACCAGACCACGATATTTTGTTTTCGGGGGGTTTCGCCGGGTGACGGTTTTGCCCTCCGCTAGTGTTGGGGATATTTTGGTTGCCTGTGGACGGAAGGTTCTGGACTCGGCTTTGCCGCTTGCTGGGTTGCGTTGAGTCGATGTGCTTGATACATATCTCGCTGACGATGGATGGGTCGGGGTAATCTCCTTCTCTTCCTTTTTCGTTTCTGTAAAACAAAAAAAAAAGAAAATGTGCATATTCCGGGGGAGATCTGCTACGGAAAACCTAGGTAAATCGTGTCTTGTCTGACCCTATGCACGTGGTTTTACCGATATAATTTTTGTGTATGCTTGTGCTGCAAAAGTATGCAAATATTAACCGTAGGTATGTTTTATGGACATTTTGTGACCGTGATAAGATATTATTTGATATTGTGTTGACTACGACAAAAGACAAGTATCTCGATATATTGGTGCGTAGACGGTGGAAAAGGAGTTCTGCTCACAGTGGAGGCATGTGAAGCACATATGTGGCCATCATAGATATTTCTTTAGATAGAGCTCGTTATGAGACAGTGAGTGATATGACATGCTACTATCTTTTTTCATGCTAACATCTATGATCAGTCCCTCAACTTATCATTGTATATTTTTATAAAGCGTGTTGTATATATCTACACTAAATAATTGAGAAAAGTGGTTGGGAAAAAAACTCGATAGCAACATGTCAAACTCTTTGCTTAAATGTTTGCCATCCTCTTAGCTAAAACTGAAAAAGAGCACTAAATAATTGATAAAGTCATTCAACAGTACTTGACAACTACTTGGCAAGCTCTCTTGGTCAAAAAGTAACAATAATCCACGTAGCGTGAGAAGGCATGGACACAAGCACCGGCCTTTGAGCAAGTGATGTGTGAGAAACCAAACCCAAAGGATATTTTCTTTAGCTGATGATGCTATTTTTATAAATTTGTACCAAATTGGAAACACTAATTGATAGTTTTAAATTTATATTTTTGGTTGGGTGTATCTCTGGCTAGAATGTTTGCAAATCGATGCTTTATCTACTTTCTTAGATACTACGAAGGTGCTTATATCTTAAATTATTCGATAAGCTAGTAAAATGTAATAATAGGTTGTGGTAAGCCATCACCTCCCTTAATTATCTAACTAACTAAACACGCAACATCAGTTTGTGATGATAAAAATTCCAATACAATACTTGAGTAAAAAATAGTTTAAAGATAATGGTGACAAAGAGACAACGGTAACAATAAAAGGGGCATGCATGCTTGGCGCATACTGTAGATACCAAACATGGCCTACACGTGGCTATGTTAGGTATACATTTTGTGGTATCGTTTTCAAAAGAAAATACAAAACTTACGCAAAAAGGTATAAAAAGAAAACATATTTTTCAAACATAAAGAGAAAACAGTTATTGGACGTGTGTGGTGGACTGGTGGTAGTACTAGTACCGCAGCAGCAGCCAGCAGCTTCCCTGCGAAGCGAAGGAAACCCACGTGCACCGTCGGATGCGATCCCGGCCCGGCCGTCCCTCCTCGCCCCCGCGGGGCCCACTCTGCCGCAGATATTTTCCCCTCCCGCGTGGCAGATACCGTAAATAACCCGCAACCTGATGCCCTTTCTACCCTGCTCGCCCCCACGCCGTTAAAAACCAGGCGCGGAAATATCTCGCCGCCCACGCAGAATCTCCCATTTCCTCCCGCACCAAACCACGGGCGCGCACGCCGAGGAGAGAGAAAGCTAGAGAGAGAGAGAGAGAGGAGGAGAGGTGGAGCAGCTTGCCATGTTCGACGACGCTGCGGCGGATCGGGGAGTGGTGGCGGTGAAGCGGATGAGGCTGTGGGAGGAGGAGGATGACGAGGATGAGGAGGAGGGGATGGAGGTGGACGGGGAGGAGGAGGCGGAGGGGTGGGCGTGGGGGGCGCCGGCGGGCGGGGTCTGGGAGCAGAGGGCGGCGGCGATCGTGGTGGCGGACGCCGCGGAGCCCGACTTCCCCGTCATCTACGTCAACGCCGCCTTCGAGGCCGCCACGGGGTACCGCGCCCACGAGGTGCTCGGGCGCAACTGGTCAGTACGCCACCCCTTCCTCCTCTGTTTCGTTTGCTCTGTTGTGCTCTGCTTGGGATGCTGGAGAATGCCGCTTGCCTGGTGCCTCACGCTCGCGCGCGAGCGAGCTTGAACCGTGCGTTGTCGACTCAGATTCTAGGACTTCAACGCGCATTAGGTGCAACCCACTTTAGATTTCAGGATTCGTGTTGTACAGGGCATCACATATTATTCACACCTTTTAGTTTAAACGGATGTGTGGTCACACGCTTGTGGTGGAAGGCAGAAATGTGTAGTGCTTTGTTGTTAGTAGGATTTCAGAATGTAGTAAAGTCATTTGATTGGACGGTTTTGTGAACATAGGATTTGTTGACGCTTTAATTGAAGGATGTGTGTTAGTATCACGGGATTTGGACAACCGGTGTCAATTTTGAGTGGTTCTTAGAGTGTTCATTATTGGAATGTATGCAGCTTGTCGCTTAGTAATGGTCAATTGCGACAGTAGTGAAATAATTTGGTGGACCACTTACCATGTTGCCGTAAGAGTAAGCAAGCTAGCGATTCTTGATTGGTACAGGCTCAACACAAATCTTTCTTGTGCATATGCATGCAAAAAAACACATAGACAGCATCTCTTAACATTATGAATGGAGCAGATGTGTTTTCGTTTTGAGCTTATTCATGTTGTAAGTAAACTATTTCAATGGGATTGTAAGTAATAGGTTTCAGATTGCAAGGAGCACTGACAGTGAAATGCACATAGGTTCATTCAACTTTTGCTTTACCTGTTTTGGTTTCCTGGTGAGCAGAGGGTGGGGAGAACATGTTGATGGCTACCTGTGAGATATTTTGCTGGATACTAAGTTGCACTGCTAGAGCTGGCCACTTGCACGTAGAGAAAGGAATGACACAAGAATAAACCCTAGAATATGTGGATATATGAAAAAGATTTGCAGGCCATGACAACCTGGGTGGCACCTGAGTCGGTGGTTGTCTAGAGATCAGGTCGGTGGTGGAGTTAGCCTTCCTACCACTAGTTCACTAGTCTGTTCCTACTCTTCACATTTGTAAAACTTTGTTTTGTGATGTTGGATGTTCAGTGAAAACTTTGTTTTGTGATATTGGATGTTCAGTGAAAAATCAGGATATAATTGGGAACTAAAATTTGACTCCACAGAAATTTTGTTGAATAGAAGTTAAGTGATCCTTAGATCCAGTCTGAAGTTGTTTAAGCATTTCGCATCAGATCTACCAAACAATTTCTGTGCTGGTACTGGTTGAAATTCGTGTTGTGTCCAAATCAGCAGCATGATAATGATAATGCACATTTCTAGCCTTTCTTGATGGACATCCACATGGAAGCAAAGAGAAGTCATTTATTTTTTGTTAGGCTAGTCAAGCTATTGAACAAATATATTTGTTCTTTTTATATTATTGTCTGCTTGCTTTCTTGTTTGCTTTGTCTCTTTCCTGTACCAATTTTTAATTTGCTAACACTGAACAACTTGACAGAGGGCCTATTGAAGCATCTCATGAACTGTGTTCACTCAAACTTGTCTTTCAGCCGATTCCTGCAATTTCGGGATCCACGTGCGCAAAGGCGACATCCCCTTGTCGATCCCATGGTTGTTTCAGAGATTTGGCGATGCCTCAACGAGGGGATTGAATTCCAAGGCGAGCTCCTCAATTTCCGGAAGGATGGTGCTCCAGTTTACAACAGATTAAGGCTCATTCCTATGCATGGGGATGATGGCTCTGTGACACATGTTATTGGGATCCAGCTATTCTCTGAGGCAAACATCGATCTCAGCAACATATCATATCCAGTGTATAAACAACAGTCCAATCACAGGCTCAGCATTCAAGACCAGACCTCAGCTTCTCATGAACATACTCCAAAAATCCAGAGTTCAGACTACTGTTCTATCCTCCAATTGTCAGATGAAGTTCTTGCACACAATATCTTATCTCGTCTGTCACCAAGAGATGTCGCATCGATTGGATCGGTCTGCACAAGAATGCATGAACTAACCAAGAATGATCACCTGAGGAAGATGGTCTGCCAGAACGCATGGGGAAGAGATGTCACCGTCAGGATCGAGATGAGCACCAAGATGTTACAATGGGGTCGCTTTGCAAGGGAGCTAACAACCCTTGAGGCTGCCTCATGGAGGAAGTTCACAGTTGGAGGACGTGTGGAGCCTTCCCGCTGCAACTTCAGTGCATGTGCTGTTGGTAATCGCCTTGTCCTGTTCGGAGGGGAGGGAGTCAACATGCAGCCCATGGATGACACTTTTGTGCTTAACTTGGAGTCTGCAAGGCCAGAGTGGCGCCGTGTGAAGGTCTCTGCCTCCCCACCTGGCCGGTGGGGGCACACTCTGTCATGGCTGAATGGGTCATGGCTGGTAGTATTTGGAGGCTGTGGTCAGCAAGGTTTGCTCAACGATGTCTTCGTCCTTGACCTTGATGCTCAGCAGCCTACATGGAGGGAGGTTGCAAGTGAGGGTCCTCCATTGCCACGGTCTTGGCACAGCTCATGCACTTTGGATGGTTCAAAGCTCGTTGTCTCAGGTGGGTGCACAGAGTCAGGTGTTCTTCTCAGTGACACCTTCCTCCTCGACCTCACAAAGGAAAAACCAGCATGGAGGGAGATTCCTACATCTTGGTCACCACCATCCCGCCTTGGCCATACCATGTCCGTCTATGGTACAACCAAACTATTCATGTATGGTGGACTGGCAAAGAGCGGCTCGCTTCGGCTGCGCTCCAGCGATGCCTATACGATGGATGTCGGTGAAGACAGCCCCCAACGGAGGCAGCTGGCGACGACCGGGTTCCCGAATGTCAGCCCACCTCCAAGGCTTGATCACGTTGCAGTGAGCCTTCCATGTGGGAGAATCATCATATTTGGCGGCTCGATTGCTGGCCTGCACTCTCCGGCACAGCTGTTCCTGATTGACCCCGCCGAGGAGAAGCCGACATGGAGGATCCTGAATGTCCCTGGGCAGTCACCGAAGTTCGCCTGGGGACACAGCACATGTGTGGTGGGTGGGACTAGGGTCCTGGTTCTGGGTGGCCACACTGGGGAGGAGTGGATCCTGAATGAGCTCCATGAGCTGTGTCTCGCAAGCAGGCCAGATGAAGATGAGTGATCTCTTCGCGCATGGCTGTGCATCTGATTTAGATCCTATGCTATTTGCACCTACTTTGGGTCTGTCACCGCATTCTGCATCAGTACAAAAAAATAATGGAAATTAATCTGAAAATGAAGAGGTTAGTCCTGGAGAGTTGCCTACTTCGTAGTTGTCCTTGGAGATGTTTCTGCATCAGCATAAAAAATAGTGGAAATTATCTGAAAAAAAGTAGTTAGTCTTGGAAAGTTTAGTATACTTTGTTGCTATCTGAGATGTTTTCTTGCATCCTTATCGGTATAACAAAATATTGGAAATTAGTCTTGAAAAAAGAAAGAGGTTTAGTCCTGCAGAGCTTAGTCTAGTTTGCTTTCACCATACATGTTTTATTGCATACGTTCTAGATACTGCTACTTATTATTGTGGTCTGTATGTAAGTTTTTACTTCAGAAAACCCCCCAAAAAATGAAACTGTGGATTGTAAATTCATGTGTCTATGTTACACCGCCTTGGTTGTCTCATATCGATGCTTTGTATGAATCATAATTCATATATCATAGCCTACGAAGCATCATCGTTCATATACCGTAGCCTCCGCTGCTTCAGTCTTGTAGAGGTCACAGCGTGCGTACGAAACTGGTTGATTTTCTTTGCAAGCGATGTTTGAAAAAGCTAAGTGCTGATGTGGGTTTTCCTGCAATTCCAAAGGCTCATGACCAATATTTTATCTCATTGCTTGTTCAAAGTTGATGCCAACATCAAGACATGTCGTAGACGTTGGCATAGAAAAGGGGCGACGTGGATGAGGCAGACAACGTAAGATAGCGTAGGCGAGCATAGTACTGATAACTCAATTATTATTATGGTATGGAGATCAACGGCAGAATTATTGGATTGCATATAGCATTCCTTGAACTGCGCATGATCGGACTGAGAATCTTGGGCACCACCACCAACCTGTAGATTCTTGGTGGTGCCCATCAGATAGCATGATCGGACAGATGCGCATCAGATTCTTGGTCCCAAACGGCATATAGCATGATGCTTTAAGACAGCAACCTGAAGATACTTTCAGAGCCACGTTTCTGCTAAGCAGGAATCGAACAGTTAATCACGGCCAAAACGCATCTTCCACGCATTGAGATGAGGGTCAGACAGCGCACAATACTTGCAAAGCCATCTCAACAAAATACTACTGGCAGCAGGCCTGTCAAATACTCCATAGGTCAAGTGACATAAGCAATCATTCTAACAACGCTGCAACGAGAGCAGGTTTTTTCCCATGATGGCCAGATTGGAGCATGAAAACCAGCATCCAGCCATCATTTTATCGACTTAAACTGAAACAAAGGGTGCGGCGTAACAAACATCATCTAAGGTACTTAATCAAACAGCAGCAATGCACTATCGTCCAGTGCGACGACGACGGCGGTACGTATACTAGAAGTAGCTATTGAAATCCAGGAACATTGTGGCTCTGGTCACTCCCAAACATCAGCAGGTGCATCAGGTAGGGAGCTTGGGATCCATCTTACTGGCCCTCTCCGGATTCCTTCGGGGCGGCGGCTTCCTTGATCTCATCGCCACCATCCTCCTGAAGATGGAGGAGAACCAAGGTCAAGCAAAAACCACAAGTGATGGACAAAGTGAAGAGAACTAACAAGTAGGTTAAAGAGATTAAAAAAACAAGTAATTAAAGGAAACTCACATTGGTGTCAGAAGTCCATAGGGTCAAATTGTCACGCAGGAGCTGCATGATCAGAGTGCTGTCCTTGTAGGACTCCTCGCCCAGGCTGTCTAGCTCAGAGATGGCTTCATCAAAAGCCTACAAATATTTAATTCAAGTCAACTCCAAAATATAAGGTGAAGGAGTAAAAAATTAATGACAACAATGTTTTTTTACTGTTTGAGAACAGGGATTTTCTCAGTTTTGATCAAACATAGCAAACTTTACAAATTAGAATTAGAGACAACTGGTAGTGCATCAGTCTGTCTTAAGTAGACCATCTTCATGTATTCTAGACCATCTGTTAGTAATAAACAGTTTTGTCATCACAGAATGGCACTCAAGAATTATCTACTGTATCTAAAGATTGCAACCCTTGCTGTTCCAAAACTAGGTTAATATTCATCATTTGGTTGTAAGCTGGTAGTATCAAGGTGGAAAAATGTATGCAGCAAGACAGGTCAAGTTCAATGAAGAACCAACAGCAAAGACAATAGAAGCATCTCACTTTCCACAGAATAAGAATATATAGTGGAAATTGCAACAGACAAGTGGATTAAATATTATACTGGAGCACGGATTCAAAACATAAAAAGATTACCTTGTTACCATTTCAAAGTAAATAGTTCCACTACTACAATTTAGTACTCTCAATAGTGAGATAATGTTTCAGTGATTGCGCATGAAGAATAAGAACTAGGACAGATTGTATGTACTAAACCTTTTTCTTGTGAATCAAGACAATTGAAGAAAGAATTCTTGCAAAATTTGGCAGGGCACGCAAAGTATACGCCTCTTTAAGATTCACAAGCACATATAAAAGAAAATAAAAGATTTTCCTATAAAAGAAAATGTGACAGCCCATATGCTCCATGAATCCATGATAACATATATATAAGCATCCATCTACCAAGCAAATTATTTCCTTTGGCATCATCTCTTACTAAACAAAGAAAATCTTATCTTAATGGTCAATAAAAGATTTGAGAGGGGTATTGCTTATGCACTCAGCCAGACAATGCAGATCTAGAACACATCATCACAACACATATAACAAAACCTCACATGCCATGCACAGTAAAGGGAGCAGAAGCAGACCTGTTTGGCAAGGTTGCAAGCCCGGTCAGGGGAGTTCAGGATCTCATAGTAGAACACTGAGAAGTTGAGCGCCAGGCCAAGCCTGATGGGGTGGGTCGGAGCCAGATCTGCAAGAGCAATGTCCTACAACACAAAAAGGAACACGAACAGTGAACCCTAATTTACAAGATATGGTCATTCTATCAACATATGCAAAAAAAGAATTAGATTTGATTTTCGTTAGATATTTAACCTGGGCGGCTTTGTAGGCGTTCATGGTGCTCTCTGCAGCTTCCTTCCTCTCTGCACCTGACTTGAACTCAGCAAGGTACCTGCACAATTCATCAGGAGGTTAAAATCAGAAACCCAGATGAACACTGCCGATAACAAACTCCTGATCACTACAGCCTCACAATCATAAAAACAGAACTATAAAATGCAACCTCACAGCAACACAGAATCATGTTAACTAATTCATAAGTTGCAACATCAGTATGTGCAACCAAGAATGAGGGGAGCCCCTCACTCAAACGTCACAAACATCACAATCTCTTTTCCCTTTCCCCTTCTTGACTTTCCCCACAGCCAATAACACGAACCTAAACCGCAAAAATTCAAACGGAATGACCGCACCTCAAACTTGGACCTAATCGTCACCAAGTCCTCAGATCCCTATCACCCCACACAAAACATCACTACACAGATCTTAAGTTGACGTCACCGACCACCAGTTTTTGGGCCATGTACAAAGACCGCAAATCAAATCGTGCCCCCACAAACAATAACCAGTAATAAATAAGGACCTAATAAATCCCAAACACAGAGATCCATCATAACCTATGTGAAATCTACGCCCCCATCATGTATATATATCGCATAAAAAGAGATCCCGCGTGAATCTACCAAGAAACCCCCACTCCTCGGCTGCTCCGTACACAGATCGCATCATACAAGGAAAAGGGCTAGATCTCTCTTCGGAAATGGTGCCGGAAACAACAAGAAGGATATACCTGTGGTAGTCTCCCTTCATCTTGAGGTAGAAGACCTTGGACTCGGCGGCGCCGGCGGAGGGGACGAGGTGGGAGTCGAGGAGCGCGAGGATGCCGTCGCAGATGCGGGCGAGCTCGGCCTCGATCTTGGAGCGGTAGGCGCGGATGGAGGCGGCGTGGGCCTCGTTGCCGCGGCCCTCCTCCTTCTGCTCGATGGAGGAGATGATCCGCCACGAGGCCCTGCGCGCGCCGATGACGTTCTTGTAGGCGACGGACAGCAGGTTGCGCTCCTCCACCGAGAGCTCCTCCCCGCCCCCCGCGCCGCCCGCCGAGCGCGCCACGCGCTCCATGAACTCCACCATCTCCTCGTACCGCTCCGCCTGCTCCGCCAGCTTCGCCATGTACACGCTCTCCTCCCTCGTCGGCTCCGACGGCGACATGGCGGCTGCTGCTACCGGGGTCGGGGGCGGCGGATCGGCGGAGGAAGGTCAGGGGATCACCGGCAACAGGGGCGGCTACAGGGATGCGGCGGCGCAGGGGATCTCGTGTGGATGGGGAGGCGACGCGGTTGTGCGGAGGAGGGGAGGCGAGTGGGTGGGGGCATTTGAGGAGGGCGAGGCCCCCCGGGCGCGGGGGGCGCGGGGCCCGCATGGCAGTGGGATGACGTGGCGGTCAAGGGGCCCGTGGGGCGCGGGCGCGGGGGGAGGGCGTGTGGCTACTTGTGTGGCCGGGAAGTGAGTGGATGGGATTTGGTCGGTGGGACACGTGGCGGGTGGTGGTTGGTAGAATGCGGTGTTTGGTGGAGGGTGGCGGTGTGGGCGGGGAACGGGAGGTGGGGAGGTTTGGGCGGTCAATCTGGGGAGGGGAGGGGATGGATGGGAGGTGAAGCTTCGCCCATGCTTCTGTGCTAGAATCGGGAATTTTTTTTATTTTTTCATTCGTTAATTCGGAAAAGAACCTTTTGTTTGGAATACTTTTGTATTTACTATTTACTACTACCTCCCGTAGTCTACAAAGATGCAGGTACAGATGTATATTTCTTTTGCCAGTAGTATTACTTTTGGAGAAGAAAGTCAGATAGATGTGTCGCAAAAATATGGTACCATTTGTGTTGTTTACAATGAGATGGCAACTGTATGTGTGTTTATTTATTTTGTTTTTGAAAGGACCTTGATGTCACCTAGAGGGGGGTGAATAGGTGAATCTGCAATTTAATAAACTTTTTCACACAGTTAGTGGCTAAACCGGTCAGACCGGTTCTCAAAACCGGTCAGACCGGTTTTCCCAGAGGAAAGCGGTCAGACCGCTTTGCTAAAGCGGTCAGACCGGTTTTCAACAGAGAAAACCGACTATGTGAAATTAACCCCCTCTACGAGTTCTAGCACAAACCAAACTTGGTGATGGGCTCTTGTAGATGATTTCAAGCAGGTCCACTAAGTCCCTGCACACAATTAGAGCACACCCAAGTAGATCGAAGCGGAAGCAAATATATATGCTAGAAATGAACTTGTGAAGGTAAACAAGAGACAAAGATATGTTTTCCCGAAGTTCGGACTTCACCGTTGCCACTAAGGCTGTCACAAAGACACGATGAGTCCTAGTCTCCGTTGAGGGCCTACGAAAGGCGGGCTTATCCACTCCAAGCCACTTTCCTCGGTATCACTAGCTTTTGGTCCTTTTCCACGAAGGAGGCAAGACCAGCCCTTACAACCAATCCGTGGCTTACCACAATCAAGGTAGCTCACCGGCGACGCCTAGCCGTCTAGAGGATCACCTCCAAGAGTAACAAATGCTTCACTTGATGCTTGGCTTCACCGGAAGTGCTCAACACTAAGGATATGCTCACTATAGCTGATATGAACTATCAATTGCTATCTATTGCTCACAACCCATACATCCCTCAACCCAAATCCAAAGATATGAACTAAATCAATCAACTCTCACAAAGAGAGGCTTGGGGAGAGCTTGCTGGTGCTTAGAACAGCCCTAGGCGTGTTAGAATGGAATGGCAACCAGCACCCCTCAAAAGGAGAGGGGTATGGGGTATAAATACCCCACACAACCAAAACTAGCCGTTATAGCCGTTGGAAACCGGTCAGACCGGATTCCCAAACCGGTCAGACCGGTTTACAAACTATACTAGCCGTTACACCTGTCAGGGCCCCAAACCGGTCAGACCGGTTTCCCAAACCGGTCAGACCGGTTTGGGTGGGCAGAGCCCCCAAAGCCCAAAAGCGGTCAGACCGCTTTCCCAAACTGGTCAGACCGGTTTGGGTGGGCAAAGCACCCTAAGTCCCTAAAGGACTTCTCTCCAAAGGTAATTTTATTTGGGTTGAACTAATGAGCACTTTTTGGTGTATGCCAAGACAACTAATGTTGCATCCCTCTTGATAGTACGGCATTCCTAAACTCAAGATTAAAACAATAAATAGAGTCTACCACTTGAGCTTGTATATCTTCATTGATGCCATACTTGATCATTCTCAACTTTGAGGGCTTCAACACTTCATGTCTTGATGAGCAAATCCAATGTTGAGCTTCATGACTTAGAATTTTCATTGCATGAACAATTCACAAGCCATTCCATCATATGATCAATAAAAGATTAGATGCTTCGCATTGCTTCACTTGATATGACTTGATTGACGTATAGAACCCAAGCTAAGATGCTAGACCTTTCCACTAACAAAGTACCTCGGCTACAAGACCAACTTGCCCTTCACCTTGTAAGGAACGTCACTCCCATCTAGCTTGATCCTTTCTGTCCTCTCTTGCCAAATTAAGCTTTGCTTTGCATTGCATCATCATGAAATCCACATTGAAATCCATGTCTTGAATGTTGTTCTTTGGTAGATAACTTGTCCATAAACATCAATGTACTTGAGACCATATACTATCCATAGAATCATGTCTCATTTTGAATGTAACTATTGCTATGGAACAAGCCCAAGGAAATCCTAACTTCTTCAATCATTAAATCCCAAAATCTTTGACAAGTTTCTTAACTATGAGACCAACCAATTTACTTAAGTCCATGTCTCATTTGTCACTATCACACACTTGTCATTTGTATTGCTTGCATGGGATGAATACCACTTGTTTGCTTTCTTGTTATTTCCTGCTCATACACTTAGACAAACAAGTTAAAAGACTAATCATGTTGTCATCCAAAATCACCAAAACATATAAGTGCCTAGATGCACTTTCAATCTCCCCCTTTTTGGTGATTGATGACAACATGATTAAAGTTTACAAAAAGATATGAAAATTAAGCTCTAGATGACTAAGATATATGATGTGCTCCCCCTCAATATGTGCATTGAATAGAATTTCAAAATTCGGCCTCAAATGCCAAATTTACATAAAATCAACAAAATTGAGAGCTCCCCCTATATCTTAGCATCCATTATGTGCAACAAGTTTGTGTGACATTATAAAACAATGTGTGATGCATATGACATGTATAGCACTCAATAAAACAAGAGAATCACATGCTTGCTGTCACGGGCCAAACCGGTCAGACCGGTTTCACCCCGCTGCCATGGGCCAAACCGGTCAGACCGGTTTTTGAAACCGGTCAGACCGGTTTCACCCAGACAGAAGCATATGTGAAACAACATTGCATCAACCAAAACAAGACGATCATACTAGCAAATGGTCACTTAGAATATAAAACAAGGTTCAACACACAGTAGCACACATTACAAATTCTCAAGTCCACAAAGAGATAAAGATCGAATTTATTACAATTCAAAAGACTACAAGATCAACTAGATAAGCTTTAATCCATTCTTCTCCCCCTTTGTCATCAATCATCCATAAAAGGGCCTGGAGAAGCTTGTAGTCACGCTCCCATCATGCATCCACTTCTCGCCGCTAGAAGGTCGGGCTATGATCATCTGACGAAGAAGATGTGGTCCAATGAAAACCTTCACTCAAGTGAATGTGTATATGTGATAAAAATGGAGTGATTTGGATGTGCTAGCCATGGAACTAAGATAAAGATGTTCTAGACATACCATGACTAGGAGCTGAAGTAGGTCCAAAAAGAGAAGCCGCTGCCTGTGATGCAAAATCTCCAGGAGATGGAGATGGTGCACTCGAAAACTGAACTCCCGCCATAGATGAACCGGTGCCACCATATGCATATGAAGAAGAAGGAAGTGAAGCTGCTGCATAAGATGGACCAGGCGGTGCAAATCCAAAAGAGGAACCAAATAGATCACCCTCCGAAGTGGGCATGAAGGGCATGGCTCCTGGAGCACCAACTGACTGTGAAGGGGGTGGCGGAGGCTGCGAGCTTGACCCAACATGTCCATATCCAAAAATATCACCGTACTCCTCAAAATATCCCGCACTCATGTGATCGGTCATGATGTCTCGAAGTGGGGGAATCTCAGGCAACTCAAGCGGTGGTGAAATAGGAGATGGTGGATCATTTGGACTCAAAGCGGCACGCAGTTTCTTGAACTCATCACGAGTTTTCTTATTCTCAATCCTCTGCTGCCTTATGCTTACTTGGACATCCCTTTGGCCTTTGCAAATGCCTGTGAACATGGAAATGAACTTCTTGATAGGAGATGTCCGTCCTGCTGGCTGTGACCCACTGCCAGACCCAAACCGGTCAGACCGGTTTGCAGAACCGGTCAGACCGGTTCTGGCCAGCAGTGGTGAATGCTGCTGCTGTGGCTGCTCTTGATGCTGCTGTGGATCTTCATGTGATGGAGATGGCATCCTAAACTTGTGGGGCACTGGAGGATGAATGGGCTTGTGTTGGGTGTCTTTTTGAATCTTCAAACTAGTAACCCTCTCAATAATAAACATGATGAACGGGCTATAGGCACAAATTTTCTGAGGACTCTCAGAAATAGACTTGATCTCATGCCAAATGAAGTCAGCAACACTGAATGGAGGTGTCTCCTCTCCTATCCTCAGATAGTACATCAAATTTCTCATGTAGAGTGAAATGTCCGAAGTGTTGCCATCTCTAGGTGTGAGGGTCTTTCTTAGTAACCGATAAAGAGTACCATAGTAGGTGTAAAGACCGCTCACCTTTCCCCAACTGCCATTTTGATCTCTTGGATACATGAATTTGATTTCAGATGGTTCCATAACTCCTCGATCATGTATCCGGACAGTGTCATCACTTTCATGTCCAACTCTAAGAATGGAAGCAAAATCAGAATAAGTGACATGATAGCGCTGACCCTCTGTCATCCAATGCATGGCTCTTTCTTGTGTGCCATCCTCTTGCTCATAGTAACCGAAAAACACTGTGGCGTAAAACTGAGCAATGACTTCCTTGTTCCAACTATGCTTGAAGCCCATGAGATGCTTGATTCTCTTCTCAGAACAAACTCTGATGATCTCATTGAACACTGGGTTGTCATGCTTTCTCATGTAATCCCAATCCACGTACTGTGCATCTGATGTGATTTTGGTCTTCTTCATGATAGCTGTGGCATAGAAATCCTGCTGAAAAAGAGTCCAAAACCGGTAGTCGGTCGCTGTCCTATCCACACCAAGTGGACTAGTCCTCCTCAACCTCCTAACCACATCAGTCATCCCACTGGCAAGATAATCAGTAACTCTCCTGCTAGCTGGGCCAGTGGGTCGGCAAATTTCAAGCACAAGAGGGGCATTCTCATCAATATCATCATCAGCCACCTCATCCTCATAATCATCTGCTGCCATCTCCTCATCAACATCAGCATCCGCCGGCTGACCATGACGGTACTCAACCCTGAAACTCTCATCCTCAACTTCATCATCAGTGGAGTTTCCCACAACATCCACCTCCTCTATCTCCTGATCTGCTGCTGCTGCCCTCTTTGGCCTCCTAGGCCTCAAATCTCTTTCCGAGTTACTTCCTCCGGGTGCATCAAACTTGCTCTTTTTAATTCTCTCGGCATGGGAACCTTTCGGCATCTTTTCTGTCTTTCCTAGGTCCACAAAGTGACACACAAAGTATCAATACCCAGGAAATAATTGATCAAAAGATTTTGACTAGATAGAGTGCATCCAACAAGATTTGATTCAACTCAGGACAAAACCGGTCAGACCGGTTCTAGGAACCGGTCAGACCGCTTTTGGTCTGAGCTGAGCCAACTCGAGTTGAAGATCAATTTTGACAGATAAAAGTGATATAATTTCCCAGAAACAGATTAGATAAAGTATGGAATTGATAAGAGCACCTAACAAGTTTTGGGGCAGCCCTGGGCCAAACCGGTCAGACCGGTTCTAGGAACCGGTCAGACCGCTTTTGCCTGGGCGGAGCCAAAACAAGTTGGGGATCGATCTGGACAGATTATGATCTGGAATTTGAACAAATATTGCAATTCAAGCTATTCCTAGTCCATATGTGAGCCAACACAGTGCAGAACAGGGACTTGGGCCCTCACTGCCCAAACCGGTCAGACCGGTTTGCCAAACCGGTCAGACCGCTTTGCGCAGTGAGGGTGCAAATCCTTGTTGCGCAAAATGCAGCCAACCAAATTGATTCATCTCTTAGGGATAGGTTCCTAGACATGCCAGAAGATGTTCTACCGAAGGGTTTTGACAGATATGCATTGAGCTCATAGATCGGGCGATGGGAAGATTTGAATACCTTGAGAACCAAGAACTCGAGAGAGAAGATGATTTGAGTGCACAACTTGATGGGGAATCCAATCAACAGCCTTGGGGCACTCCAAATCCGAAGAGGGATCAACTTTTCCTTGGTTGAAACTCCAAATTGCCAAGGGGGTGCCTTCTCACGGTGAAGAACAGGAGAGAGAGAGAATATGAGATGAATGAGTATGGTAGGAGAGAGAGGGAAACACGGGCGGCCATAAAACGCATGGCCCACCTTCCTGGGCCAAACCGGTCAGACCGGTTTGGGAAACCGGTCAGACCGGTTTCTCCCAGGGAGTTGGGTTCTGCCAGAAACATCGGATCTTCCGGGACTTTGTCGGATCTTCTGATGATTTTCGGATCTTCCGGGAATTTGTTGGATCTTCTGATGAACTTCGGATCTTCTGGGCCAGAGCCAACTCGAGACAGAGCTACTCGGAACTTCCTGTCGGATCATCCGTCACAAAGTCGGATCTTGCTTTAAAACTGTTCCAAGACAAGCTCCTTTGAACTTAGAGACCATTATGGTGAAATTTGGCCTTCAAAAATCCAAAAATTTCCACAGAAAGCTTCACTCAGCTACTTGGGCCCAAACCGGTCAGACCGGTTTGGGAAACCGGTCAGACCGGTGTTCCCCAGGCAGCTAGGCCTAGTCCAAAATGGTGGAAATGGGATCCAAAACTTGTTTACTTGATCTGAGAGTGTTTGTGATAAGAATTATCTTCAACTTCTCAAGATTTTGTCCATAGAAATGATAAGATTTCCAATAAATCAAATTTCTTTCGTTTCTTCCGAAAGAAATGGGAGACAAAAGATAGATAAAGGATTTTATGGACTTGAGAGAAATCTCACTATTTGTGACTAGCCATCAATCAAGCAAGTTTAACAATAGTCACAAATAGATCGACAAAGGTCAAAAGACCAAAGACACAAAGATTTTCAAAAATCACACAACTTAGCATGCTAGTTGGATTTTTCAAAAACTATCCTATGTCACACAAGCACATGCACGTGTATTAAGCACACAACGACATTAACATATTTAGCTTACATCGATCACCAAGAAAGAGTTAACTAAATATATAATGGACGCATGTGAGCTTGATACATTTGCATGTACATGCACACACTAGCATGACAAGGGCCTAGATGCACAAGGTAAAAACTAGTTCATAGAAAACATACCTTGGCCTCTAGTAGAATGTGTTGTGCAATATTATCAATTTTGTCATATGAATTCTCTCATGATATAAACCAATTGATCAACATAGAGAGAAAACGTTAATGTGCACAAATACATGATTTCATAATCAATGACTTTGAAATAAAGCATGAAAGACATAGGTCATTAATCATGAAGTTACACAATATTGATTAAATTCCTTATTTTAGTGCTTTTGAGATTAGCAAGGATCCATAAGCACTCATTTGAATGATTAAACCATTTTAAGGAATTCAATGCTATATTATGTTGAGTTGACAAAACATGAATTGAGATTAAGATTCATGAAGAGAATGACTATAGTGTTACCGTCATGAATCACAAGATGAGTTGACAACTCCAATTGAGAGAAGTATTCTCTCACCATTGAGACTACAAGTTCACTAAAAGAAAATGTTAGTCTCAAGGACACAAATATTGAAATAATCTCCCCCTAGATGTGTGCATCATATGTAGACAATATGAGACATGCACTTTGCCTTGTGAATGACATGGAGGGGATTAATTCAATAAATGGTCAAGTTACACAAAAATCACTTAAAATTAATTATGCCAAGTAATTACACAAAATGAAGTATTAATATGGATAGCATATGCCAAGAATGAGAAATTTATGAAATGAATTACTTGAATCTTTATTTCTCACTCAAATGGTCAAGTTCCAACACCCTGAGCCAAACCGGTCAGACCGGTTTGGGAAACCGGTCAGACCGGTTTCACTCAGGCAAAGGCAGCCAAACCGGTCAGACCGGTTTGGCAAACCGGTCAGACCGGTTGTGCCTCGGAACTTCCGATAGATCATCCGGCCTCAGTATCGGATCTTGTGTGGTATGCCCTGAAAATGATACAAATTTGCTCCACAGAAGAGCAATTAAACATACCACATTTCATATGCTTAAAATATTAATTAAATACTTCATTTAACAAGAATGTGCAAAAGTTGCAACTGCCTGGGCCAAACCGGTCAGACCGGTTTGGCAAACCGGTCAGACCGGTTTTGCCAGGCTTGTACCAATTGGCGTGGATTTCCGATGTTTGATTCGAATTTCGTCGGAACTTGATCCACTGCAACTAAACACAATATTGCTCTACTAGAGAGCCATTAAAAGCATCACATGGCATAAATGAATGGAATTCAAGAAATTTAGTCTAAGTCACTATCAAGTGTCACAAGTTCAAAACTTAGAAACACTTGATCCTACAAAAGGTACTAGTGACTTAAACATGATCCATTTAAGCACAAAGTGATCGAGATGACATTGGGTGTAGAGTATCGAGCGGAAGCAACTTTTCTTGGCTTGCTAGTTGATCATTGAAGATTGTCATTCAAGCCAAGTCACCAATGCATCTCATTGTTCCTACAATCTCATCAAGCATAGTTTGGTACCCAACTCGTGTTGGGTCCGATGTTGTTAGTCCCAATATGCTTAGGAACCCAACTTCCTCTTGTGGCACTCTTTGGAGAACAAATCACCTTGGAGGCATGAGAGTCATTTGGGGAATTCCCAAGCTTCACATGTATAGAATGGACGATGTCGGGATTAGTAGTTTTACCATTTGGACAATTATTACCAAAATGTCCCTTTTCCCGACATGTGTAGCATGTCTTATGCTTGATGTTGGAGGATTTCTTCTTTTGTTGCTCTTTAGCCAATTCTTCATTGAATTTTGCTTGGGCCTTGAGAAAGCCTTTGTTAAGCTTGATAAATTGCTCCTCTTGATTTAGTTGCTCCTTGTTTGGACAAGAAGCAACTTGATGCCCTTTCTCAAAGCATCCAAAGCATCTTCTTTTCTCCAAATTTCTTTGTCTTTTGGAGAGAATTGACTTGTCTTCTTTCTTCTTGGCTTGCTCTTGACTTGTGTTGTACTTGACTTGATGATTGCAAGAGCTTTGCACGGTTGATCCCTTCTCAAGCTTCTTCACCATGGATTCACGGTTATCTTGAGAAGGTTGTGCATTGCTCTCACTTTCAAGAATTGTCAAGTTCTTGGTGAGTCTTTCTACCTCTTGCTTGAGTTCTTCATTTTCTTGAGCAATGAGGTCTTCACATGACTCTACACACACTTTATCATACCAAGATTATTTTGCTTGAGAGCAACAAGGGTTAGCACATGATAGGTTATATTGAATTGGAAGACATGTGCATATGTGGGTTTGAGATTCAATAGATTTTAACGAATTAATCATAATCTCATGAGCAATATCTAAAGAAGCATATGATTCTACAAGTTCTTCATGAGAACACAAGAGTTCATCATGAGTCACTTGTAGCATCTCATGCTTGCTAGCAATTAATTCCAAGTTTAGCTTGAGCATTTTATTTTCTTTTTCTATGGAAGCCATATGAATAGTATCACAAGCATAATTATCAACAATTGCATCATACTTACAAACCAAAGCGGCGTTGGAGAATTTGACTTCCTCAAGCTCTTTAATAAGAGCTCGAATAGTTTCATCCTTTGAATTTTCCGCCTTCTCTTCTTCTTTGGACTTGTTAAGCATGAGTACATCATCTTTGGAAGATAATATAGCTTGTGAGCTTGAAATTTTGCTTGCACGGCGTCGGCCTCCCTTCTTTGAGCTGATTGCGCCTCTCCTGCCCAAACCGGTCAGACCGGTTTGGGAAACCGGTCGGACCGGTTTCTGCAAGGAGGTGGCAATTGAGCCATCCTTCTCTTGTGGCTCCACGGATGTTGTCACATGAGGCTTGGTGTTTGAATTTGCTGATGAAGAGCACTCCTCATGTGACTTGGCTCTTGTTTGGTCTTGTGTGTCGCTTTTGATGTTGGAGTATAGCTTCTCAATTCGAGCCCAAATGAGATGAGCATCGAATAGAGTTGCTTCATCTTCTAGAATTTTTTCTCTAACTTCATCACTCACAACATCAAATAAGAAGTTAGCGACATGAGAATTGAGTTGAAAGCAATTCATTTCGTCCTCGGTTGGATTGGAAACGCTCCAATCAACATTCGGACGATCAATGCCTTCAACTACAATCCTCTCAAGAATAGGACTCATAGTCCTAAGATCAATAAGCACATTACAAGACCAAATTGAATAATTTGAGCCGTCACTAGCTAGTGGCTCATATGTTACCTCACAAGTGGTCGACATCTTTCCTCACGGCGGTTAAGCTTGGATGTGAGGCCAGGCTCTGATACCAATTGAAAGGACCTTGATGTCACCTAGAGGGGGGGTGAATAGGTGAATCTGCAATTTAATAAACTTTTTCACACAGTTAGTGGCTAAACCGGTCAGACCGGTTCTCAAAACCGGTCAGACCGGTTTTCCCAGAGGAAAGCGGTCAGACCGCTTTGCTAAAGCGGTCAGACCGGTTTTCAACAGAGAAAACCGACTATGTGAAATTAACCCCCTCTACGAGTTCTAGCACAAACCAAACTTGGTGATGGGCTCTTGTAGATGATTTCAAGCAGGTCCACTAAGTCCCTGCACACAATTAGAGCACACCCAAGTAGATCGAAGCGGAAGCAAATATATATGCTAGAAATGAACTTGTGAAGGTAAACAAGAGACAAAGATATGTTTTCCCGAAGTTCGGACTTCACCGTTGCCACTAAGGCTGTCACAAAGACACGATGAGTCCTAGTCTCCGTTGAGGGCCTACGAAAGGCGGGCTTATCCACTCCAAGCCACTTTCCTCGGTATCACTAGCTTTTGGTCCTTTTCCACGAAGGAGGCAAGACCAGCCCTTACAACCAATCCGTGGCTTACCACAATCAAGGTAGCTCACCGGCGACGCCTAGCCGTCTAGAGGATCACCTCCAAGAGTAACAAATGCTTCACTTGATGCTTGGCTTCACCGGAAGTGCTCAACACTAAGGATATGCTCACTATAGCTGATATGAACTATCAATTGCTATCTATTGCTCACAACCCATACATCCCTCAACCCAAATCCAAAGATATGAACTAAATCAATCAACTCTCACAAAGAGAGGCTTGGGGAGAGCTTGCTGGTGCTTAGAACAGCCCTAGGCGTGTTAGAATGGAATGGCAACCAGCACCCCTCAAAAGGAGAGGGGTATGGGGTATAAATACCCCACACAACCAAAACTAGCCGTTATAGCCGTTGGAAACCGGTCAGACCGGATTCCCAAACCGGTCAGACCGGTTTACAAACTATACTAGCCGTTACACCTGTCAGGGCCCCAAACCGGTCAGACCGGTTTCCCAAACCGGTCAGACCGGTTTGGGTGGGCAGAGCCCCCAAAGCCCAAAAGCGGTCAGACCGCTTTCCCAAACTGGTCAGACCGGTTTGGGTGGGCAAAGCACCCTAAGTCCCTAAAGGACTTCTCTCCAAAGGTAATTTTATTTGGGTTGAACTAATGAGCACTTTTTGGTGTATGCCAAGACAACTAATGTTGCATCCCTCTTGATAGTACGGCATTCCTAAACTCAAGATTAAAACAATAAATAGAGTCTACCACTTGAGCTTGTATATCTTCATTGATGCCATACTTGATCATTCTCAACTTTGAGGGCTTCAACACTTCATGTCTTGATGAGCAAATCCAATGTTGAGCTTCATGACTTAGAATTTTCATTGCATGAACAATTCACAAGCCATTCCATCATATGATCAATAAAAGATTAGATGCTTCGCATTGCTTCACTTGATATGACTTGATTGACGTATAGAACCCAAGCTAAGATGCTAGACCTTTCCACTAACAAAGTACCTCGGCTACAAGACCAACTTGCCCTTCACCTTGTAAGGAACGTCACTCCCATCTAGCTTGATCCTTTCTGTCCTCTCTTGCCAAATTAAGCTTTGCTTTGCATTGCATCATCATGAAATCCACATTGAAATCCATGTCTTGAATGTTGTTCTTTGGTAGATAACTTGTCCATAAACATCAATGTACTTGAGACCATATACTATCCATAGAATCATGTCTCATTTTGAATGTAACTATTGCTATGGAACAAGCCCAAGGAAATCCTAACTTCTTCAATCATTAAATCCCAAAATCTTTGACAAGTTTCTTAACTATGAGACCAACCAATTTACTTAAGTCCATGTCTCATTTGTCACTATCACACACTTGTCATTTGTATTGCTTGCATGGGATGAATACCACTTGTTTGCTTTCTTGTTATTTCCTGCTCATACACTTAGACAAACAAGTTAAAAGACTAATCATGTTGTCATCCAAAATCACCAAAACATATAAGTGCCTAGATGCACTTTCAGTTTTTTGTTTGTTTTTTTAGAAACCGGGATTATATTTCACTTGTTCTGATAGTTTACATCACACATCTTACAAGAACGCCCTTGAAAAAAGAAAAATTACAACCACATCCTTGTAAGAAACTCCCGGTCATCTCCGTCACCGACAGCCGGAGGAGGCACCCTGAAGCCGACCACCCTCCCGACGAAGATGCTTCAAAGTTTAGCAGTGGCACCACGAGTAGCACGCCGGAGCAACCGACATACCGTGTAGTCATTGAACGCACGGGCCAAGCAAGATGGCCAACGACCATCACATCGCCGGTGTAGAAGGGGTCTGACGCCATTGACAGCACCAACCCCAAAACACCGGAGATGAAGACGCCCAGAAAAGGATGCAAACCACCATAATAGGTGGGATCTAAAAACCAACCCGATCTCTCAAGTTGGTAGACGTACCTCCCAAAGTTTCCGCCGCAGAATCCGATGCCGGCGACGACAGAGACGAGGGAGGGAAAGACGAACCCGCCGCCAAGATCCGGAAAGCCAACCCAGGCACCAGATCCGGCAAGGGTACCCTTTATTCTCCATGGACCAGCACGAACGGAAGGAGCTTCAGCTTCGCCACCACCACCAGCGGTCGCGCCGCATCCGCCTCTCCCGCCACCGACCTGGAGGAGCAAAAGACCCGGCGGCGCCCTAAGCACTACCGGTAGACCTAACCCTAACCTACACAAACATAGACTAATAGGATAGGGTATGTACACCGGGCATCGATCCGCCGTCTCCCCTCCATCTCCAACGCCTAAGCGGCCGCCGGAGACGAAGAGGAGCCAGCGAGATCGACGCCGGGAAGAAAATCGCCCTTCTTCCGTCCGGATGAACTGTAGCTGGGGGAAGAGTCGAGAGAGAGGAAGAGAGACCTGAGCTCTAGGATGAACTGTCCGAAGACGACTAGTAGCTGTATTTTTTGTTGAGAGAGCGAGGTGGCAACTGATCGTGTTGTGGACTGGACCTCAAAGCATCCAAACGTTGCTCTCCTCGAGAGCCTCAAGCCCATTACAGCAGCATTTCTCGAGGGCCTATACAACGGGTAACCTCATTGGGCCCATACAAAGCTAAATTGTTTTCTTCTTTTATAGTGTTCTCTATATTATCAAGGTTTTGTACAGTTTTTTTCTAGTAAATCTCTCTGAGTTGAAATGTTACCAGGAATATGCTATGAAATTTGATTTTTTTTAAAGAAAAATCAAGGTCAATGATTTATCCATTCAAATATTGAAATAGAAATGTTCGATCGTTTAATATTTCGTTGAGATAGTGTATTTGAACTGTGGAGACTGAAGGTAGTATTTGTTTTTAATAGAATATATATATTATACATCTTTTATAAATATATAAGCGAAATGAACTACTCCGTACTAACGAATAACTTAAGCGTCAAACGATTTTCTATTAACACTGGCGAACAAAAACGTGCGTAAGCGTATGTTTATGGTTAGGCGACATGAGATTATGAAAATCAATTCCCCGTAACATGTAAACTTGCGTGAGAGGATTCGAATTCTACGGGCAACAAAGACAGAAGCATTGGGCATGGATCAAAGGCCCGTTATGTTGCCAGCCCAGAAGAGTAGCCCAGTTTGGGTTACGGTTCAAATGTGGCTCTAGTCTAGCCGAAGGAACACCGTATGTTTGGTTTGTTGCCAAGGAATGGTTGACTCCGCGATTATGCAACTAGGCAACTGGATCATCTCCCTTTACTGGGCCTGTTTGACAAAGTTACAGCTCTAAATAGGGATGAAAGTGGTGTGGACAATTTCCGCGTTCGATCCGATCCGAAACCGAATTTTAATGATATAGAGAAGAGTTTTGGATATCCGCGCGGATATGGATAATCCGAATCCGATTCTGTACGGATGCGGAGTAGGATATGGTTTTAGTGAAATCCGGTGGATATGGATTATCCGATAATTGATCGCGGATTATCCGAAGCTTATAATAGGATATCCGACCACTTTTGTGAGCCTACTAGAATAAAATTTAAGCCCAACCCACATATATACATAATATTTTATAGCTCACAAACCTTCAGGTATATATATCATAGAAAAATACATCGATGAAGTGTGAAGTACCACCGTCAACCGTTAAGGTTACTTAAGTTATGTCGTCAACTACAAAGGGAAGTATTTTTTCATGTTATATTATTTCTTTGTATTTTTTTGACCGGAACCGGTAGGGAAGGCCCCTACCTCTTTTTTATATATATATATATATATATATATATATATATATATATATATAAACAGAAATTACAACATGTACAGGGGGTGGCCATAGGCCAAACAGAAAATTAAGGAAAGCCTATAGGTTGTTACTCTCCCACAACAAAAGTTTATCTCTGATCTTTGGCCCGGCTCTAAGAGTGACCAATCCGAACTGTTCTCTGAACATAGACCTCCACCAAGCAAAAGAAACTGACCCTCCTTCAAAAACAATGTTATTTCTATGATTCCAAATTGACCAGCATGCCACTATAATAATTTCTCTGAAAATGGTGGACGCAAAGGCCTGCCGAGCTTGAATGATCATGTCGAGCAGGGGTAGAGAACAATCCCATTCGACCCCCAAAAAGGTCCAGCATGCTTGACTGAAGGGACATTCGAAAAATAAGTGGAGCACTGTCATTGCACACACGAATAACTATCAATGACCATGTGCTTTCTCCTTAGGATATTCCTGGTATTCAATCGGTCTCTTAGCAGCAGCCAGAAGAAGAACTTATGTCTTGGAAGGGATGATGAACGCCACATCCATTTGAAGAGTGGTGAAGCTGGCAAAGAACCAGCAAGATGCCCATATGCCTGCTTACAAGTGAATGCAGCCGAGCCCCAGATGTAATGCCATTGATCACAATGATTAGTATCTCTGTGGAGTGATTGAATCATAATCGCTAGCTCCAATAATTGATCATTTGCTTCCAAGGACAAAGGCAAATGAAAATTATCTTCAAGGTTTCTGGACAGGAAGTTGTGCACAGATACTTTCTTATTTTTGGCAAAGCTAGAAAGTTGGGGGAATCTCCATTGCAACACCCCCAGATTCCAGAGATCAGACCAGAAAAGAGTAGAGTCACCTTGTTGAATAGAACAGGATGCAATCATCATGAATTTGTCAGAAAGTTTCATTATATCTCTCCACCAGAAGGATCCCACTGAGCTGCGAGCATGAGGAGGAGTTCCATTTTTGTACAGAAGAGACCAGGTGAGCTGGACCCAAGGCAATTCATGCTTATTGTAGAATTTATGCAGAAATTTCAGCAGCAGAGCCTCATTCTGGGTTCTTAAGTTGATAATTCCCAAACCACCTTCATCCTTAGAACGGCAAGCATGCTTCCATGCTACTAAACAACCTCCTTTCTTGCTGAGATCACCTCCATTCCAGAGATAGTGCTTCCTATATCTGTCAATCTGTTTGATGATTTGGGCTGGGATCTTTAGAGAGCAAAGAAAGAAGGTGGGTAGAGCTGACAAAACAGATTTAACTATGACTAATCTTCCTGCATATGACAGCAAATTGGTGATCCCCATCAGCCTCCTTTCCATTCTGGTTAGAATTGGCATAAATTCAGTAATAGGAGGCCTTGTTGTTCCTAGAGGTAGGCCCAGGTAAGTGAAGGGCATTTGACCCACTTGGCATCCCAACACAGCAGCTAGATCAGCAGCTCTTAGAGCATCAATATTTATGGGGACCAAGAATGATTTATGAAAATTCACTTTGAGACCTGAATTTGTGGCAAAAGTCTCCAGGATACTCTTCAGCAACTCCAACTGGTTTGATTCAGCAGGCTCTTTCCCAATAATTATTAGGACAACTAATAATTCATCCCAACTCTCCTCAAATAAAGAGGGAGTTGGAGTTCTTCCAATATATTAGTTGGATTATGATGAGATTATTAGTAAACTACAAAAGCAACCCATCAATAACCATGGAATAAATATTGGGACATCCCTTTACTAGTTACTAGGTGATGCCCCGCGCGTTGCTGCGTGATATTTTACATAAATTTTACTTTACTTAATAAATAACAGAGGACAATAGATATGCAGTTTATCGATGAAATAACATGCATATGCAACGAACGGAGTATCTTTCTTATTGCGTCAAAATTTAATGTGTTCTCTCCTCCCCAAGGCAAAGCCATACGCCTTAAACATTCTTTTAGCTATTTGGGTGGTGTATACTGCCATAAAAATTGCTGATGCTGTTAACATGGGTCCACTAACTACGGAGCTGTTGTTGCTGATTGCATTTACAATATATACTGTGAACTATTATACAATACAGCTTTTGTGCTCGTATCTCAACAGAAAAAAGGAACTCTTTCCAATAATACATGCTATACTGAAACTATTTACCATATACATATGCATTGTCTCCTACCACTGTAAGAGCAAACCAAATCACACAGAAACTAAATCGCAAGGGCATCTGTTCTTGATGCTTACAATCTGCATGCTACTCCGGTACTGAAACTTCAGAGTGTCATCTTGGAGCAATAGAAGTGAGTAGGCAGAGCAGACGATGGAATCGAACGCGGATGAAACAAACCAGATCAGATAATTTTCCTACCCTAAATCAAGCAAATTAACCTTCTATAGTTACATAATCTCAAATTAATAGAAACGGAGGTGAATTAATCTCAAATTAATAGAAACAGAGGTGAATTAGTGGGCTCGTGCACATGCTTAGCTCACGGAAAGGAAAAGAGCTTACTGATGATCCTGACGACGCCATCCCGTCGGCAGCTGCAGCCCACTCCTCCACGGTGACCCATCTTGGACCTCCATGTCCTCCAACCCGGTCCCTCTTCTATCTTCGAATCTAGCTCCGGGCAGCGCCAGCGGCCGGCGCGTGAGATCTCCACGGGGAACCTCCCTCTCCTGGCAGCACCGGCGTGTGAGACCTCCTCTCCTCTTGCTCCACTCTCTACTCGGAGGCGCAGAGGGCGGTGTACAGGCGGGCGTACGGGACGGCGGCGGCGGCCGTGGCGTCGGGGAAGCGAAGCGGTTCGTGGCGTCGCTGCCGGGACCTGCCATCGGAGAGGGAGAGGGACAGGACCCGCCGGCGTCGCAATACCCGAGCGGGGAGCCCGAGCTCCGATCCGGCGCGGCGGCGACCGGCACGGGGAGCTCGAGCTCTGGCCCGGCGCGGCGGCGGTGGGGGCTCGTGGTCACCGGCGCCCGCGGAGGCGGAGCTCCCCCGCGCGGCGGTCGGAGGGGGGCGCGACGGCCTACGAAGCCTCCCCGCGCGGCGGTCGGGGCGGGGCGCGGTGCCTGGGGCGAGGCGGCGGAGCTCGCCCGCGGGATCCGCCGCCGGTGGCCCGCGTCGAGGCCGTCACGCATGCTTGGAGGTCCGGGTCGTCGTATCCGCGCCCTCCATGCCCGCACCATATCCGATATCCGAAAAAATCCATATCCATAACCGTATGCGGGTAATATCCGCTCCGCTCCGCATCCGACAAAAAAAGATGGATGAGCATATGGTAAAGATATTATCCGCTCCAATCCGATCCGCTTTCATCCCTAGCTCTAAACTCCATACTATATTTGTATTTTCTATACAAAATTAAAGTAATTTAAATATCAATATTTAACATAAACTATAAATAAAATGATTATTCTAAATACTATTTATGTATCTCAGCTACAACTCTAGAATTTTTTAGAGCTTCTAAGGCTATGCGCACTAGCGTACTGAAAAGAAAACGGCATATTAGATAGGGATACGGGGAGCGAAAATTGGTCTGCAGCGGGGTACGCGGAAGGGAAAAGTTCCGTTCCTGCTCGTGAACGCCAAATCTAGCGCGATAGTGACCTACGCCACGCGTCGACGTGGTCCATGCTGGGCTCGCGCAACAACTGCCGCTCGTCCATGGCCGCCGCTCGCCCGCCACCACCACGGCCGCTCGAGGGTGTGGGAGCCGCCGCCCGCCAGATCCGCGCCGCCGCGGCCTCGCCAGCATGCTCCGTCAGCGCTGGGTGGCTGCTTGAGGCGCGGTGGAGCGGCGGAGAGAGAGGGAGGCAAGCGTCGCACCGCCGAGCTGCGCCGGAGCACGCCACCCACGAGCTCCAGTGCCGCCGCGGATGGCGCCCACTGCCGCCGGAGGGAAGAGGGAAGGCGGGGGTCGGCGGAGGCGCGGTGGCCAGCCGGACAGACGTGGGGAGAGAGAGGGGTAAAATGAGAGAGAGGGAAGAGAGATAGAGGGAAAACGGTGGGAGATGAGGAAAAAAAGAAAAATATGGGTCCCACATAGTGGTAGTTGGTACAGAGTATGAGGTATAGGGATACGAGTGCAGAAGAAAGTGGTTTAGAGTATAGAATTTCGATGACTAGACGAGGATATTCCTTTTAGGAGGATGATGATGAAGTACCACGAGTCCAGATAGCCTAATATCCAGATCAAGAACTCTACGGATTTTCTGGAGTTGGAGCCGTAACAAATAACAAATAGGGCTAATGTCACAGTACGTGAAGCTTCTCCCATGCTTCTGTGTTAGAATCATTTTTTCAATTCAAAAAAAGAACCTTTTGTTTGGAGTACTTTTTGATATTTACCTCTATTCTACAAATATGACATATGTACGTATAAATATATATTTCTTTTGTAGGTAGTATTGCTTTTGGAGAAGTTGATGTGTTGCAAACGTACGGTACCATTTGTATTGTTTCCAACGAGATGGCAACTGTTTTTCTTTTTTCTTTTCCCTCAAGACACAGCAATTAGCAACTGAACGTGTTGGATCTCTGAAAGCATCCAACATTTCTCCTCGAGGGCCTCAAGCAGTCAAGCCCATTAACCCATTTCAACAGCATTTCTAGATTACTTATAAAAAAACAGCATTTCTGGAGGGGGACGTATGGGGTGCAGACCCGGTTCGTAAGCAAACTATGCAAACCAACATGCATGGGGACATGCAAGAGGAGTGGGAGGGGGATTTTGTAAAATAAACAGGGAAGGTGGGAGGGGGGATTTGCAAACCAACATGCATGGGACATGCAGGAGGGGTGAGAGGTCCATTGGATCAACATCATGTGGTCGAGATTGAAGTTTGCATAGTTTGCATAGGAACTTGGTTTACACCTCATACGTTGCCTTCTCGAGGATGCCTACACAACGGATAACCTCATTGAATACATACAAAGCTAAATTATTTTCTTCATTTTATATGCTTTTATTTATTACTAGCAAACATGCCTGTGCGTTGCAACGGGTAAGAACTAAGACTTGCATGATAACACATTATTAAAAAAAAGTGTCATGTGATACCTTCATGTATGACCTACATCATTTATTTTCAAATGGCTCCAAATTTAATTGGAAATCTAGCTATTAATTTGAATAATCCGAGTGGAGGTACGTGAAGGTTGTGGACGATGCTTGTGCTGGTCTTTGAGCCTGCTATTGCGTGAGAGAAGCGGCATCACCCGGACGTCAGCGGGCTGGCCGCTGCTGTTGTTCTCGAACACAATAAAGCTAGGCTCTACCGATCAGGATTATCGTGCCTGCCACATGCAACGGCGCGCGTCAACGAGTCAGACTGCCTTCCGCCAGCCAGTCAAGCAAGAGCAACTGAAGATGCGCTCTCACACAAGTTTCCTTCGCATGAGTTGTGTAGAAATGTCATCGGTACACAACCGAAGATGCATCACGAACCTGCTTGATGAAGTGTGGCTTATTGAACCACGACAGGAACCTCTTTCTGGCTCTGTTTCGACAATATGCTTCTCCAGTTCTTCAAACAGTATGTCAATTTAATCAATCACGTGCCGATTCGTTTTAGTCGTAGCATCTTTGTTCCGTACGAGAGGAGACATGCACCAATTCTGCCGGGAGAGGTGGCGGTCGGCAAAAGGAGGGTATCGCAATTGAAGGAGAGGAACTCGACGCCAAACGTGGGGTGGACGCGACCGTGGCTGCCTGCCCCTAGTTCGTCTCTTCTCCTACTCTTGCCTGCTACGAGTGGCCAGGTTGGTGGAGTTTTAGTTCTGATTGAAGATTGAAGAATTAAAGAAATAAATAAACTATATCCTTTTTTATTAGAAAACACAGAAACGTATCGGATTTGGATTGTAAATCGATTAGTTACGAAGTCCATGACCGACAAACAGAAGCACTTCGCAAACGATGGACGAAACTGTGTAGGTCCAGAAAAAGGACTGCGGGTTAATAATAGAACTTTTAGGGTCTTTATTGTAAAATTATGACGTACCGCAGAATCACGTACCGTGGAGCAATCCTTGCTTTATAATTAGATAGAGAATTAAGGTCAATTGAGGCATATTGATGCTCTAATTGAGCAATGTTTTGATAACATGTTTTTTTGCTTTTCGATTCCGATTCCTTCTCTCAAGCATTAAAGATTTGTTTCTTGATCCAGATTCGAACCGGGACAAGAGGTCAGGTGACGGACCAAGTATCTAATAAAGGACTGCAGGTTAATTAATAAAAATATAGGGCTTTTATTGTAAATTTATGACGTACCGCAGAATCATGACGTACCGTGGAAGCAATCCTTGCTTTTATAATTAGGTAGAGATTGGGGCTGTGTATTCTTTTTCTCAATAGTAATGAGCGCTCCAAGTCCAAATATAATCAGGAATATGCGAAGAACTTTGACTCTTCTTGGAAACAAATCACGGTCAACTATTTACGGATTCAGATATATTGGAAAAGACATGTTCCTCGTTTTCGTTTTGTTGAGATAGTGTATTTGAAGTAATGTGGCGGTAGTTAGTACTAGTTCCCTTGCAAAGTTTGAACTTCTATAAACAAAACCACGTGAATAGTATTGGGGCATGGATCACCATGAGATGCGTAAGGAAGAAGAAGAAGCATTGGGCATGGATCATAGGCCCATTATATTTTTACTCGAAACTTAAACTAAATGAATGGCCCAGCCCAGAAATCTAGCCCAGTTTGGGTTACGATCCAAATGACCAAATGGAACACAAGGCATGTTTGCCTTGTCACCCTTGTGTTGGCATCTAAATATGTTGCTATACATTTTTGTTAGCCCAATAATTTTGGCACCATATTATGGTTTGTTGGCAAACGAATGGCCAAACTTAAACTGCAACTGCACAAGGACATGCAACTAGGCAACTGGATTATCATCTCCCTCCAATTTGCTAGCTCAGTCACGGGATACACGAGGTGTCTCCTGAAAAAGTTGTAGCAGGGCGTGCCACAGCATGGATCCATATATATCCTGGCAACACCAAAGCAAAAAGATCGAGCAATACAAAACAAATTAAAGATGCAACGACCATGTGGATGTGGATGGAGATCCGAGCAACGGGGCAGGCAACCTGCCTGAGCCAATATTGATCCGGCCGGCGGCCGCTCATGCAGTTGAGCTAACATAGGTCATCACCGAAATCGTTATCAACTTGATTAGGGTTCGGCTGCCATAGGAAAACTCGATCAGCTGACACGCTGCCAGTTCACCGCCATCGGTTCTCAACGAACTAAGCCTGTTGGAGATATAATAAAGGTGAATGAAGACGCTCTTCCCGTTTGTTAATAACACAAACGATGAACACCGAACCGATGGCAATTTGCAAAAGCAAGAAAATGTTAGGTCACGGTCAGGTTGTGAAGCCACCGATTGATAGCTACTTGCACTAAAACTGCATTTTCTTTTTTCTTTCCAACCAAGCCACCAAACTGAATTGCACACCATGGCAGGTATTCATATATAGCTTCACTTCTGCAGGAAACCCGTCAATGCAAGTAATCAGCCTTACTCGATCCATTGAACATCATCACTTCTATCTACATCAGTCGTAGTAAAGGCAATGCAAATGGAGGGCATCAGCAGGGAGCTCGCCGGGCGTGGCCCCCTGCAGCAGCGGCGTAGTAGCCATAGCCGCCGTCCTGTTCCTCTTCTCCTCCTCGCGCTGCTCGCTGTCATCGTCGCCGACAACTCGTTCGCCGCCGCCAGCATCTTCGGATTCGGCGGCGACGCGGCATCGGTATATGATGATGATCCTTATTGGTCCTTCGATTAAAACTAGCACGCGTACGAGTGCTCGATCGATCACTGATCATCTCGTGTTGTGTTGTGCCCTGTCCGTCCTTCCGCAGGAGTGCAGCCGAACGTGCAAGTCCGAGAACTGCGAAGGTAAGTACGGCATATAATGGCGTCTCTGAACTCTGATGAGGTCTGAATAATATAATCCTGCGTCGAAACTTCACCTGTTTTGCTGATATCGATCAATCGTGTCGATCATCGCCGACGATGGCAGAGGCGCCGCTGATGCGGTACGGCAAGTACTGTGGCGTGAAGTACACGGGGTGCCCCGGCGAGGCCCCCTGCGACGACCTCGACGCCTGCTGCATGCTCCACGACGCCTGCGTCCAGGCCACCGGTACGCCTAGTATAATATTGTCTTTCAGAAATTAATTTTCTCATTGTTACTACGACCTAGTATATATATCATCGACATCACATTATTCCTGATCCGATCCATTGTTGTGCACGGACGACGATGATCGGGGGCGGAGCTACCCATAGTCATCGGGGTCGGCCGTGACCCCGATGGATTTTGCTGATTCTACACTAATCGCATAAAGAAATTAGCAGATCACTCTTATATGTGTGTTAGATTGTAACATGTAGACCCCGATGACCCCAACAACATAAATTTCTGGCTTCGCCCCTGACGATATGTATATATGATGATGCATTGATGCAGACGACTACCTCAACCTGTTGTGCAACCAGAGCCTGCTGGACTGCGTGGCGGCGATGAGAGCGTCGTCGACGGCGGCGGCGGTGCCGACTTTCGAGGGGAACCAATGCAACGTGACGGAGGTCGCCGACGAGATCACCTCCGTCGTGGAGGCCGCCGTGTACGCCAGGGGCATCTTTCAGAGCAAGCCGTAGCAGCAAGCATCCAACCGGGCTGGGCTGGGCTGGTAGGGGTAGGTGGAGCGGGTGGCCTAGAAAACTTGGTTCGTGGCGGTGCAGATTCTCTATCGTTGACGGCTTGGAGAGGTCCACGTCATTTACAATTTTTCCCGGTTTTACAACGTTCAATTTGTACAGATCAGAATCAGATATGTGCTGAACGTGCCGCCTTTTCTTTTTGCCAAAGAGAATGGGGGATTGGATTGATATGGTGCAACGTTTATGGAATATATTTTTTTGTATGGAAACATGCCAATGATGGAAACTAGAAAGATGGCCCGCGTAAATAACAATGCTAGATTAAGTCTTTAACAAAAATATTTTTCTATTGCTTTGGCTCATCCAAAGGATAAGAGTTACATATTATCAAACAAATGGATCGGTAAATTCAGTCCTATGAGGAATCTTCGTGTATTTTGGTTTGTTTCTTGGATCTTACCATCATTTGAAAGGCTTAAAAATACTCTATTTTTTACTACCATTTACATACCATCATTTGAAAGATTAGAATATTACTAAGTCCTTTCTTTTTCTAACATTCGGATGGTTTTGGAATCAATTCTTGAGACCTATAAAACCCACAAATATACATCTAGACAAATGCATTAGTCTCAATGATTGTGTTCACCAAAAATTACAAATAATAGCATAGTGCTATTAAACTTACACCATTTACTTAAACACGCGGGATCCAACACATACTTTGAGTTGTATAATAGCCGAGGGCTCATGTGTAGTGAAAATATGGGTGTTTCAACAACCTAGAAAGTTGGTTCTCAAAAAAAAAACAACCTAGAAAGTTTGGTGCTCCTTGACTGCCTTCCACTTAAACCCTGGGAACTGTTGCTGTTTATTCCTGAATCTATTGTTTTTTTCCCTTCTCAGGCCCAAAATCCCCAATTGAAGTGGTGCAAAAGACGAAATATATCAGATGAACCTCTAAAGTTCTTTTACCTGGTAATTGTTCACTAACTTCTTTCCCTCTTGTCTTCTGTCATCTCAGCCTGATTTCCTGGAAGATACTGTGCCTGACTCGTATGAAGTGGACGTTTGGTTATGCGGGAGACCAAGAAAGTGGCAAAACAGCGGAAGACGTTATTTCTAGCGGACCCCATGGAGAAACACTATGAAAATGCACATAAGGTGCTCTTGGATGTGTTAATGTGACTTCTTATGGTAGAAAATGTGACAAGCTGCTGTTCATTTTAGAGAATAAGAACTGGTTATAGTGTACTAATATTAACCTTTTTCTTTCCAAAAGAAAGTACATTTGTAGACAAAGAGTGTAACGTAAATGCTTGTACATTCATGGCACGTTCACAGGTCAAATGCATTTGACGGTCACAGAACCCCGATGGCAAACGCAGCCATTGTTTCCTTCAGGTTTGAATACCGTTGCCCACACTTTTTACCAGTATTCCACTGCACTTTTCACACAACAGAGATCCAGCACAGCCACACGACACCAAACGAACAAACGCGCCACCAGCCACGCACGATCTGCAAGCAAGAATGTTTACAGAAGCGCAGAGACATTTCGTACCCAACAGCAGCCGTGCACGTGTCCCGCGCAGCCGTCAAGGCAGGGTCGCGACCTGCGAGGCCTTGTTGTAATTCTCCAGGATTGCCTTGGACTTTATGTACAGCGAAGTGAGCTGCCCTTCCCGCTGCAAGAAGGTCTGGTTGATCACCCGGATGTCCTGCTTCAGCTCATCCATCTTCTGCCTCTCGGTACCCAGCTCCCCGGCCAGCTCCTGCTTCTCCGCGGCGAGGCGCATGGCATCCTGCCTGGACCTGGAGAGCTCCCTCTCGAGCTCTGTGTACCTTGCCCTCAAGTCATCCAGTTGGGCCTGCTTCTCAGCGACGAGGCGGTCAGCCTCCCGCTTGGACTCGGAGAGCTCCTGTTGCAGGGACGAGTTCTTGTCCCTCAGCATGTCGCACTCCTCGAGGGCTGCACATCTCACGTTTGATTCCTCGAGCTTTTGCCGGTCAGAGATACAGTCCTTTTCTAACCTTTGGCAACTTGCATCAGTAGGCTCCTCCGATGATGCAGCCTGAGAGCAAGCACAGGAAATAGCAGACAAATAAGAATTAATTTCTTAGCTCCAACATATTTGAACTGAAAAGGAAGGGTTAATAAGTAAATATGCCTAGAAAACCATCCTCGTCGCCCTGTTAGTTCCTTTCTTTCATCATGAGCAACAAACTATAGCTTCTCAATCTTCTTTCGCTAAAGGCTCAAGAATATGTGGGACAGGAAAAGGAACCAGGCAGTCCTTAGTGGGTAGAATGAAGCAATGTATTCCCATTACTACCTCTGGGGTCCACACTGAATCATTTGATGTTTCAGACAGCCCAAAATTACCTGCAAGCACTAGTATTTGGTTGTCGGAAACATCAAATAATCCTGAGCAGATGGAGTATTTAGAAATGACGGAGTGTATCTCGACTCATTGCAACTAGCTATAGGTTGTAGCTTTTCTTGAAGGGAAATTATCAAAACCATCCAAACATCCGACATCATACCATAATCAGAAACTTGAATCCAAGGCTGTCCATTTTTCTTAAGAGTTAAGATAAATATTTCCATAATGGACTCTGCAGACTCTAGACACCAGCACTTCCTTGTTGGATGTGACCTTATTTAACTAGCTGATGCTGGCTTGGCATTTGGTAAAAGATCAAATTCTTGCATATGTTGACTATTACAGTGAGCCAAGTCCATGTGCATATATGAAAATGAAATTGATGATAAAGAACCAATTCGATGTTTAAGTACGCAGAGAGCAACAGCAAAGATGCACCTAGTAGTGGTCAAGCTTGTGACATAGATTGAACACGAGATGAAACATAGGTTCACACATGGATAAATGGGCTGTAGCTAAATTCAACAGAAAAGTTCAGCAATGCTAATAAGTGTGAGTAGATAGCCTCCTTTGTACATGCACTGAATATAGGGGTTACGAAATTATTAAGATCATCAATTTCCATTCGATTCATGTACCCACATAATACATAAATAAGTTTAATCATCCAAGATTCAAACCTCTAGAATATCACAAAACTGAAAGCATAGTCCCTGGCTTCACACTTTGCAAATCTATCTCTAGGTAATGATTCCCCAATCATCAGTTTTGAACATGTCTACCTTACAGAGACAATGCCATTGTGCCAGTTTATTAGCATGGATAAAATGTATTATGCATCCAAAATTAGCATTACGCTACGAATTACTAAGATTTGGAATGCCACCACTGGATGATGCTAATTTGCATCTTCCATGAAGGGAAACTAAATGATAATGATAAGCAAAGTTTGTCAACTAGCTTCAACTTTTGGACCGTTGTATGTTTTTTTCTCTCTAGATGACAAACTGTACGAGTAGATTCGTGGGAGATATAGGTGTTAAACCCCCATATCCTAACTTATAGTCCTATTCGGCTCAAATTTGGGTGTTATAATACAAATTTATCAAGTTCCTCTTTGGTAATCTAAGTTTTTGTAATAAATTCTGTCCTGGTAATAAATTCTGTCCTGGTCACTTTCCTGGGATAAGAACCACAGAAACATATGGAGTTATATATATGAACCACCTTAAATAGTTGTAAACAAACATATGCAGCTATGTCAGAGAAAAGTTATAGGATAAAGCTGGCAGAGTAACATACTGATGTTGTATCTTGTAGCAAGGATGCCTTGCGTTTCAGACCAGGTGTCATCCCAAGCATGTCAAGATCAGTAACACAACCTTTGTTCAGGCGTGTCCATAGATCTTCGTCAGTGACATTATCCAAATTTTCAAGCATTGGGCTGAACTCAACTTCGTTTGAATAGCGTGACCGACGTGCAACAAAGCCATCTGGTATATCCTTAGAATCTGGAGTTTTCAGTGCATCCAACTGCAACAGGCAAAACAAATAGTTCCGTTAATATCTGGAACTTGCATAGTACAAGTTAGCTGAAAGGAAGAGGTTGAAATGAGATATTACAAGATTGAAATTTTTTGTTACCATGCTTCTTTTCCATCAAATTTCAAAATATACCTGGATCAAATCAGTAAACAGGTCTTCTGATATGGTGGTATTATCAATATCAAGGCCCTCTAGCTTCTTCTGTTGCTCAGTCAAATGTTTCTCTAGGGTCATCCTTAACTTCCTTTCCCCTTCAAGTTCCATTGCCAGTCGATCACGCTCAAGCTCAGACTGCATGAAAAGAATACAGATAACTATAGCTAATTAAAGTAGCTCATTTTAGATGAGTTAAACAAACAGTTGTGCGCTGCACACCAAATTAATGATATTCATGATTAAGTGAGAACCACAGGTTCTACTGTGCACATTAGTGTTTACGCACCTTGTGCATATCATTACGTAGTTTTAGTACAACCTGCTCCAACCCTTCAGAATGGGAACCCTGAAATTCATGAAAAAGGCATCAAGCCTCAAGTAACAATATCATACCTACTCTTATGGAGCGCGGTATCAAACCAACACAGCAACTACCTGCAACTTTCTACGAAGTTCTTCTATTTCCAGTTTTTGCCTCTTCAGCAGAGCTGCATCTGTTAGAATCTGTCATATAGGTAGCCATGTTATTGTTAGGTTCTTTTTAAAAACCATGCTAAACAAATTAAAATTGAATAAACATATTTATTTCAACGACAGGATTAACGTTTGGATTAGCACCAGAGCATTTACATGAATACATTCTAACAATCTGTAGTAACATTTTTCACATTCAGTGGAATAAGTTGGAGCAGTGGATATAATACAACTCAAAACACAAGTTCATTTACTTGGATAGAATACAAATCATGCATTTTAGTAGAAACTTTAATGCATACCTCATTTACTTGGGCACAATTGCTCACACATTTTGCTCTGCTTGCAAATTGAAGAGTTCCTCTAGTTTCCTCAATGTGAATCTATAGGTTAAGTGGTAATTTTGTTTAGAATATGCAACAAAGAAAATACTAGTAGTACAGGAACTAAGTATTAATATGAAACAATTGTAAGTATATAGACAAACCTCTTCAGGTGCAGCAGTGCAGATGATAGATGTTTTTGCATTGCCTCCAAGTGCAGGTTGGAGAATGCGAGTCAACTTACTATCACGATAGGGAATGTGCCCTCTGCATCAAAAGAATTATCAAGTAAGTAGCATGGAATTACGGATCTACAAAGTTTCATATGATTGTATCATTCTGTACATAGAGTAAAGGCAATATGAATTATCCTTTTCTTGTATAAGGTAGTGACTTTTCTTTCATTCAGGATACCACAATGATTAATCATTCTACATAGGAGATAACTCTAAGAACATTGAGGCAATAATGGGGCCATTGAAGAAATGAAAACAGTAAAGCTGTTTGATTGCAGTAGAGCAATGGACAAAGCACAGTACCAAATAGGCAAAAAAAAAGTTTTCTTTACCTAGGTGAATGTATCACCTTTTTCAATCCGGACACTGACATGGTTCAAAAACTCCAAAGGTGAAAACGAAGCGCCAACTAATAATGAACTAATTCATCTAATACTTGAGCCATTGACAGAAGGTGGACTCAGGATCAACCATTACACAGCAAAAGTTATCAAAAATAGAGATATAAACAAGTATGTCTCTTTGATTGATTTGGAGTCAAATTCAGTACAGCCTAGCTAAAGGAGGTAGATTTGTGAGACACATGAGGAAGAAAATCACGCCATCCTTAAAAGAGGCATACCTCTGCTTTCCATTCTCAGTTAACTTATTGATGACGTTCCCAAGCGTCGACAAACTCTTGTTAATATACTTTCCCTCATTCAAACGCACCCCTTCAGCCCCTGTCTTGTTGATTCTTTCTGACCCAGCTAAGTCCACCAAATTCTAAAGTAAACAACAAGGTTAATCACATTATTCTAGACATATTTGCTTTTACTACATACATGGGTATTGAGTAGGCACTACACACCAAGACAGAGACGCGGATAGCATCCCCAGAGTCTATCTGATCCTTGGCACTGCTTTCGACAACCTGACACAAATAGAAAAAATAAAGTTCTGAATTATTTCATCACTTCCATTAACACAAAATGGCTTTGAAACACCTGCAATTACATAACTTGGGGATTCAGAATTCTATACCATTCTGAAAATGGTGTGTGACCGACTACTCCGCACGTTCATATTCGTCTCTCCAAAATGCCTGTTCTCTGAAAAGAAGAAAAAGAAGAGTCACAAACAGTTGAACATGTTTCAAAATTGGTGAAAATAAAGCATATGGACAGAGATGTGCCTTCTCCAAACTGAAGGAGCTCAAACACTTGCTCTGCGCTGTTCACAATCTCCTCCCGCAAACCAGCTACATAAACTCCACGCTATAGGCAACCAACAAAAGTCCACTGTTACAAAAAAAAATTGTCCAGAAATCTGAAGAAAACTCCAAAGGACTCCTTGCGTTTACCTCCAGGCTCTCGTGGATCGGCAGCTTCTTGCTCTCAAGCATCAACAGGTCGTTGATCTCCTCGTTGTAGATCTCCATGTAGGACACCCGGATGAGGAACTCGCGGTCGTCAGCCTGCCACAGAGACCCAAACCCAACCAAGCACTCATTCACTCGCTCGCAACGAAATCAATCACAGCAACCAATCTAACGAGCGTGTAATCTCGTCGCACGCCGCAGGGACAAGCTAATCGGAGAACCAATTCACCTGGCGCGCGGCGTCGAAAACGGCGCGGACGGCGCGGGGGATGATGCCGGGGTCGGCGTCGCAGCCGTTCATGGTGAACGTCTTCCCGCTGCTGGTCTGGCCGTAGGCGAAGGCGGTGCCGTTGAACCCGTCGACGACGGCGCCGATGAGGTCCCGGACGACCGTGCCGTAGACCCGCTCGTTGGTCACCGCCCCGTCGAA
Organism: Echinochloa phyllopogon; assembly: GCA_033239725.1. NCBI lineage: Eukaryota > Viridiplantae > Streptophyta > Magnoliopsida > Poales > Poaceae > Echinochloa > Echinochloa phyllopogon. The sequence goes on along the minus strand of BTCW01000008.1, from coordinate 29,593,100 downwards.
CACGTGGTCTGCGGGGCCAACCAGCCCAAGGAAGGCGGCACGGGAGCGAGGGGTCAGGGATAGAGAACGGGAGGGGTCGAGGGAGAGAGATGTCGCGGGAGGGGGAGGGGGGAGGGATCCGTACCGAAGGCGAAGGATGCGCCGGGGACGGGGCCGGCGGCGCGGTGGAGGAGGGTGACGCGGGTGTCGTCGATGCGCCACTCGCGGTCGCCGCCGGCGGGGGAGGAGTCGGCGGTGGCCGGGTTGGGAGGGCGGAAGCGGACGGCGACGGAGATCTTCTCCATGGATGCGGCGGCGGTGAGGGACAACGGGCGGCGGATGCTCCGTTCGCTGGCCGGTTTGGGAGGAGAATTTGAAATCTCGGTGTGAGCGGGGGGAGCGGGGGTTCTACGGGAAAGAGAGAAGAGGAGCGTGTGTCGGCGTGGGGTGGGCTGGGCTTGTTGGGCTTGCTAGGTTAGTGGGCCGGTTTGGAAGCGCATCGCGTTCTCACACAGTGTGGCAAAACATGTTCACACCTCACGGTAGATAGAACGGTGAGCTTTGAGGGACAAGTTAACCTGCATTGCTTGCTCCACTTCACTTAACATTAGTACTACCTCTCCGTTCTTTTTTACTTCTTCGTTTGGGTTTGGATATACGGTTTCTAAGGTCAGTCTCAATGAGGTTTTATGGGAAGTTTTATGATATTAAAGTGCTAATGTGACATAGGAGAGAGAAGCCAGAGTTTCATGGGATGTGAGAGGAGTTTCATTATCATTAAACTCTTTTGACACAGTTATTTAGATTCTGGTCTAGGTAACCATGTAGTGAAATTGTGTACTGAGACTGGTCTAATGCATTTCTTTTGACCGTTAGTTTTCTTGAGCACGTTATCGAAAGGAATGCTAAAATGCATTTTCATTTGAAAGTAGAACTAACGACAGGCAAACGACTTATTGGATCACCAAGTGATGCAAATGCCCTAAGAGGGTAGAGGACTCGACATCGCCAACAATTTAAAGTTAGGCGTTGCTTGGTTTCAGGCTACATCCCACCAAGCCATATGTGCGGCATGCGCCGGAAATAGACGCCAGTATATATGCAGTATGCCACAACCATATAGGGAGGTAAAGAACGTCTTTTGGTGTGGCGAGCCGAAGTTTACTCCTAGACCAAACCGCCACAATTTTTGTTTTTGGTGACGCAAGATAATATAGTGCGGCAAAGGGTGTGTTTAGTTCCAAAAAGAGTAAGAGAAAATTTGGTGAAAATGTCACATCGAACACTGTAGCACTTTTCGTTTGTTTGTAGTAAACATTGTCCTAACATGACCTAACTAAGCTCAAATGATTCTTCTCGTCGTGTACATTAAAACCATGCAACTAGTTTTTTTTAATTTACCCACGTTTAGTGCTCCATGCATGATGAGAGAGATTTGATGTGATATGATGTGATAGGTAAATAGTGAAGTTTGGAGAGAGAATTTTGGGGAAGTTCTGGGAAACTAAACACACCCAAAGTCCATCCTACGTGATGTCGTGCCAGACACGAAAAACATAAATCATATGTTGATGGTTTATGGTGAATGAACTTTTAAAAAAACAAACTGTGTAAATACTTTTTCAAAAAAAATACAAAAATTTTGTTGAAAATTTGCTTGTATATTTTCTGAATACTAGTTTATAGCGCCAGTAAGTGATGGTGATTTGGGTTAAAATCAATCACTTGGTTTGGGAAGTGATTGATTTTAACCCAAATAAGATATTCCCTGGATTTGACGCAGTTTCTTACATTGATGTAAAATTAGATGGGAAGGGGCAGACGCCCCCTCGATGCAAATATCTTAGACTAAAAAGATTGGAAACTTTGATAAAGAATTCTCGTCAACGGTGAAGACTAGTTTCTCCAAGATGTAAAGACCGCCAGGTGCTTCAAACTTCCATGGATCATTGGATCACAATTAGTGAAGTGGAGGAAAGTAGAGGTGCTTTAGGTAGTAAAATGATTAGGTGCTTCAAACTTCCACGGATCATGGGATAGCAAATATGCAGCCTCTTTCTAATTGAATGTAGTACAAGAGCTCTAGGCCGGTATGTGAACATCAATATGGAAGTCATAATGTCCAATATTTTAACACAAAGGTTCATGAATAATTCAATTTCTACATCTGGGGAACTTGATTTTGTAATGTAAGAAAACAACTATGGTCTTCTTTTATGCAATACTCTTGTGTCTGGCCAAACTACATCAATGGCCACATTGGATTGATCCTAGGATACTAGTTTGGACAACCATAAAGAAATAATTGCTGAATTTTCTTTGATATATCAACATTACCTTCATCATTAATTGTTGTTGATTGCACATGATTGGTAGGTCCCAAACATATCATGCAGCTAAAATCCTCGAGAAGGTTAAAGTGATTGATCTTAAACCCTTGGTATGACCCACCTATTGTATAGCCCGTGATTTTGAAACTTAACCTTTTGAATCTCTCAGTGTCTCCTACATATCTGGTAAGAATTGATATCTTGTAAGATATATAGCTGCACTGAAAGGACACAAATAATGATTGGTTTAGTGCTATGGTCCTTTGTGCACATGCAAACTTGATTCAACACACCAAAAGGGTCGTGCATCATATGCTTGATAGCCATCTTTTGTATGTCCGGATACTTGCGCATGTTTGGGAGCTCAGCAAAGATGAGAGAATCATAATGCACCAGGCACCACATGAGCTTGTACTTTCCCTGCATGATCAGTAGGAAAGTGGGTATGCATTAGACCCCTCTTTTGGATGACCACCACATTTTCACCAACAAATGCCTCTTCAGTTCCTCAAGCTTCACCGTAAAGCCCCACACTATTAGCACTACAACAAATATGGGATTTTATAACGTTTCATTTATGTCATAGAAAGTATAAAATACGTCATGTTTTGTAATCTGTGACATTCGTGTGACGTTTATACGTTCGTCCCTGAAGCCCCGTAATAAAAGGTATTCAATGGCGTTTATGCATTTTTTCGTCATAAAATTTGTGACGATTCTTATGTCGTCACTAGATTATGACGCCAGCTTTTCGTCGTTAAAGACACAAAAAAACGTCACTAAACCTTGAGTACGGATGACATGGTAGTGACATGGAGATGACATGGCAGCAGCATTGTGACGTTTTAGTTCGTCACAAAACATTATATGGCCCATGCAATGAGCAGCCATTTATGGGCCAAGCCCAGGCCTAATTGTAAGGCCTTTTTATGTTATGATAAAAATTATTTTATTTTGCACAAAGCCCGCTTCAATTTGAGCCCAAATATTTTTACAGGCCTATTTTCGACATGGGCCTATAACATTTTCATACAGAATTTTTTTCCAAAACTCATATCATTTCAGCCCATTATAATCCTTCTCCAGCCCATATACCAATTCAAGCCCACAAACCAACACAGCCATAAATTCAGCCCATATACCATAACAGATTTCACAGGGAAAACAAATTTATCATAAACAGAACATTCATTTCATATTTCATAACCATTTCTCTGTAAACAGATAAACAGAACATATTTCTCCATGGCATAACAGAACCATTCAAAACCTACTACTCATTTCGGCGCTTCTTGGCACAAACAAGTCTGCATCTTGGTCATCAGCTGCAACATTTGCTTGGTTTTGTCATCCAGCTCTGCAATAAAAGGCAATGGACATCACAATAATTTCGTTACTAAGCAAGTGGTAATCTAACACAGAACAGAGTCCCACATGCTAACTAATATAGCTCGGCGCAAGATTGTATTGCATACATACATATACTAATAAGCAGAATGAAACATCAGAACATCCATTGAAGAATGCAAGGACATGAGGCAGAACCTGAAAGTGTGCTGTTCAGCCATGGAGATGGCCTTGCAAGGTTGTGGCTGTCAAACCACAATGCCTGCGGCAGGTCCTTGTGCACCATCTTGTCTTCTCACTTACTGCAGCAATCGCACAGACCAACGAGAATAAGCAAGTGGGAAAATTAAAGATCATCATAATTTTAGATCTCTATCATCGTAAATTCAAGAAATGTACACTGACATCATGAACAGAAGAATGAGCATCATGAACATTCATGTCTCATATACAGATGTAATAAATGGAGAGCAGCACACACCATTCATTTTCAGGCCTTTCACATCACCATTCAATCAAGAGGGCAAGGGAACAAATAATCATAATAGGTTTCAATCCAAAGGGCAAGGGAACAAATAATCAAGTGAGGCAGTAACATTTGAATTAGAATTGTCCAAATTAAACAAGCATGCATGTGTTCATATTCAACCACTAGGATAATTTCATTTCAGTCAATCAACAACTAATTTGGGTTGGCTAGATGCAACATCATCTCAACATGTTAATGTGCAAGCAACAAGATCCCAAAAACATTGTACATGAAAGAGCCACACAGTGTACATGGAAGAGAAGAGAAGCAGTCTGTGAGGCACACTTATCCTGGCAAGTGCATATTATGAATCACAATATGAACATCAGATAAATCATTTATCAAAGAGGTAAACACTGATATCATAAACAGAAGAATAAACTCATGAAGCAGAAAAGTCCAGATCAGCAGGAAAAGTAGAAAAAATTGCTCGGTAAAGCTAATTACTTAATAACCAATTTATTGTTCCATCTATATCAATCATTGTTTACTATAGCATCATGTACCGGAGCAAATTAAGAGCAAATTATGTTCCGTATCTCACCTGAAGCAAATTAAGAGCAAGGAGAACCTGAAACTAAGAACACGCCACACTACCTCTAGAGAACACTGCAAATTTAACCACTATAATTTTCAGAGTTCAAATGTTGTGAAGTCCCCTTCATGCAAGGCAGAAAAATAAACAATCTATCAGAAATGGAGTACAGACAATCAGACATGCACATTTTCACAGTTGACAATTCATTTTAATTTACCAAAGTGCACTGCAAAACTAGTTTAAATTCTCATAGTGCCCAATTACCCATGGTACTGAAAGAGAATGTTTGTCTAGAACATAAACTAGTTTCAATCCATTTATCACAGAAATCAAATCCAAAGAAGATGATAAATTAAATAGTTTCCCACTTTCCCTACTTATCAAAGTAACTTAGCTAGAACAAATCTGAATTGAATTTATGCAATCTGAAGAACGCACTACAAATGCTTTCATTTTCACTCTAACCAATCTGAACAGAATTTACGCAATATGAAGAACGCACTGCCACGAATAGAGAATCAAGAAGGCAACCTCGCTGCGGCTGTCGAGCTCGTCCCTGCTCCGCTTGAGCAGCGCACCGCTCGACGGGGACGCGCCCCCGGGGGTGCCGCCAGGCTCGTCGGCGCCGGCTGCAGCGCCGCGACGTCGTCTATGTCGTCGTTCAGGTGCAGCGCCGCCACCACGTTGCTGCCGCAGAAGCTGGACCCAACCTCGCCGGCCGTCCGGCTCGGCCCGGTGCCGTTGCCGGCTGCAGCGCCGCCACCAGGTTGCTGCCGCAGAAGCTGGACCCGACCTCGCCGGCTGTCCGGCTCGACCCGGCGCCGCTGTTCCTGCTCCTGGCGGGCGGCCGGGACCGGGCCGGCGGGCCGGTGTACGACGCGGCCCCGCGCCCGTCGGCCTACGCGATGCCACCCGAGAGCCACGCCGGCGGCGGCTCCCTGGTGACGCCGCTCACGCCCGTGTTAGCCACGCCGTGTTAGGAGGAGTGGGAGGAGGCGTGGATCTGAGGAGGGGGAAGACAGCTGCGGCCTTCCCAGGCGTGAGGCGTGCGTGAGTTAGCTAGGGTTTCTTTATAGGTAAAGGGTGCGATCCAAACCGTCGGATTAGGGATGGACGGACGGAAAAGTTTGGGCTGTGTGTTAATGTACAGAGAACGGCCCAGTCTCAGTTTTTTGGCCCATTTAGATTTTTGTTTCTTAATTTCAACTAATTAAGGTGCACTTGTGAAGTAAATTGCAAAATAAATTATATTAAATACACCAATTCACTTTTAAAATGTACTAGACAACATCTAAGTTGTCATGTAGGAGTTTCAAGATTTTTTTGAATATGTTTGGTATTATCTATCATTTAAATGAATTTCTACGTGTTTATTGAAAATAAATTCAAATTGAACTGCATATGCTTTTAATAGGATACAGAAAATGTACAAAAATCATAATTAAGGTCATATGTTCCATTCTAACCCATGTCTTAAAGATAGATGAAAAATTCTACTGACTTCTAAAGATAATTCAAGTTTCTATCTCCAAATTACCGTGAAATAATTTTTATAATATCTAAATTTAGTTAGAAAATACTACAAATTGACATGACAACATATTTCAGGTAGAAAAGCTTCCCATAAAAAGTTTAAATGATTTTGATAAAATACGATCATACACTATTCACAAAATGATACATGTCTCATATAGTTTCTAATAACTCTAGTCTAACTTTGAGATTTAAGTAGGGCATTATATTTTCGAACCCATATGGAACTCAAACTTGGATGGAACCTTATATTCACCAAATCATTACAAAATATGAAGTTATACGACCAATTGTTATAGAAAAAATGTGGTTTATCACTTCTCTTTTGGTGCAAGAAAAGAAGTTATATAAAAATAAGACGAAACTTGAAATAAGTATGTAAGAAAATGATATGAAACGAAAGATCTTGATCTTAGAAAAATTTAGAAAAAACAATCACCGAATTTGGAGTTTGTGCGATCAAGAAATACTAATTACAAATTTTAATTATAGATCAAAAAGAAAAAATGGTGCAGCGCAAGCAACGCGCGCCGCGTGGCCAAAGCTCCTGCATGGCGAAGCACTTGAACCAATTGGGTGCTGCCACGTTGTCGCGAGAAGATCAATATTTAAAAATTGTATAAAACCTGATGTGATAACAAATCATTCCAAGGTGCAGTGGAAAGACGTGAGCCTGCTGTTCGTGAGGTCGTGGGTTTGAGGCCCTTTGTCTAACTTTATACAAACAAACATGTGGTGCAATGGTTTGGTTGGTTTGTTTGAAGGTTTTTTTTTTGCAAGTGCATACTACTATATATCAATACCGTAATCACTTAGTAAAGTTTCATTCTACCGCAATAAATGAAATTGATTTACTGTTTTCTATATATTAAATGAATTCTACATTGTTATCAAAATTAATTGTATATTGAACTACACATGCAACTAATTAGATATACATAATTGCACAAAATCATAATTAAGGTCATGTGTTCCATTCTAGCCCACTTGTCCAAGTGGCAGCGGGACCACCCTAATCTTGTATTTTTTTTCTTTTGAAAATTTATGATGTTTAACAATTTTGCTTAATGACAAAACAAAATTCGTTACGATTTTAGCTTTGCTAGAGTTTGTGACGATTCTTAGTTACTGTTAATGACGAACGCCTCATTTTTATCGCTAAGTTGCGCAGTATGATATAGAACGTCACAAAACCAAACATGATAATGACAAATAGGTCGAACGTCATCAGGTATTCGTCACAAAATCCCATATTTGTTGTAGTGTAGGTCCCCGTGGTCTTTGGGTACTCGACCAAGCTCTAGCTCATGCCAAATTCCTTACGATTGGGGTTACAAGCCATCGTGAGGAAGATGTACGACATCCCATACCTCCACACTAAAGCCAGGACATCAAAGGTACTGACACCTGAAGAGACTAGAGTAAGTATAAAATTTACATGAAATTCTGATGATGCTCAATTTTTATAAACCCTTTAGTACAAATGGATTGGTTTCTAGCATTTTCTAATTAATTAGCCTTGTAGTACTAATTTCAATTGTCTGGCAAAAGCATCACTTACATAATGCCATCTTGAATTGATCTTGTGAAGCATTTTTTATCACACGAAACACCTTTTATTTGGACTAAGAATTGCCCTCGCAACAACATTTGTCTGTCCTGTTTCAAGAAACCAGCCATCCTCTCCTCATATATGTTTTCGTTACTAAGCATCGGTCTAGGCATTTGGAAGTGGGGCAACACTTATAGTTCTAATCCGTAAAAACAAGGCAACAAGGAGACGAAAGCAAAGACAAAGATTCTTCAAGTCAAAACGTGGATATAACAATTCTTATGTCAAAGAGCAAAATAGGACAAAGATTCTTCATATCGTTGAATTGGTTGGAGCCTGCCTCGAAACAGAAGTTCCAATCGGTTCATCTCCTCCAATGGCACCGTTTTGCATCATCTCACATGTTGCAGCCCTGATACGACACTATCTTGGAAAGACAGGCCGGGTGAGAATTGCAATCGGAACGAATATCAAATATCCCACTACACTACATCCATGGACGATAAGTTAACTACTATGAAGCTGTCTGATTGCGGAGCTTCAAGGTACATTCATGCTGATCAAGAAGGTTCCGTAGAAAAGACCCGGCAGCCGCCCAGCGCAATCACCCAAACAAGCAGGTACCGTAGCACGGGGCAGGCACACACACGCCGGTGGAACGAAACGAACTGAACGCGCTGCCCCCGATCCGGCCGCTGCCCCGCACCGCACCGTCACAGCACACGGCGCCCCGCGCCTCGCTGACCCCCCGGGCGCCACACATGCCACGTGCGCGCGCCGACACTGGCTGACACTGTGGCACAGCCAGCCACTGCCCCCATCCCCGTATCCCGCGCCGCGCGCCCGGTGCCCCACGACCCCCGTGTCCGCAGACCGCAGCGGTGAGCCAGCCGCCCCCTTCCCCGGCCGAGCCCGCTGTTTCGGCTCGGCCGCATCGGCATCCCCTCCACTCTCCCGTCAAAAGCGCCACCTCGCGCGCGCCTTCCCCTTTGGCTTTCGCCCCCCTCCAGTTCCCCCCCGCCTCCTAGAAACGCTCGCCCTCGAGGCCTCCTCCACCTCGGCTTCCGCCACAAGCTTCTCTCTGAACCTCTGCCACACGGGTCCGCGCGAGCCGCCGGCCATGGAGTCCGCGCCGTTCTGCGCCAAGGCCGGCGCGTGCGGCCCGCGGCCGGCGCCGCCGCACGGCCACCTCGCGCTCCCGGCGGGCCGCCGCCGCGAGGCGCTGGCGTTCGCGGCGGGCGCCGTCGCGTCCGCGCTCGTGCTCCTCTGCTCCGCCTCCGTCCTCGCCCCACCGCCCATCCCCAACATCGTCTCGATCCCAGCTTCCTCCCACGCCTCCGCCTCCGCCGCCTCCCCCACTGCGGCGGCGCTCGGGAAGGGCCCGCGCACCTTCTACGACGACCCGTCCTTCTCCTACTCCATCCACGCCCACATCACCGGCTGGGACGCCAAGCGCGCGACATGGCTACGCACCCGGGGCCTGGACCCTCCCGGCGCCGGCGCCACGGCGCGGCGCGTCGTCATGGTCTCCGGCTCCCAGCCTGAGCCCTGCAAGGGCCCCGGCGGCGACCACACCCTCCTCCGCTTCCTCAAGAACAAGCTCGACTACTGCCGGCTCCACGGGATCGAGCTCCTCTACAACACGGCGCTGCTGGAGCCGTCCATGGTGGCGTACTGGGCCAAGATCCCCAGCGTGCGCGCCGCGATGCTCGCCCACCCGGAGGCGGAGTGGGTGTGGTGGGTGGACGCCGACGCCGTCTTCACCGACATGGACTTCGCGCTGCCGCTGGAGCGCTACGCCGGGCACGACCTGGTGGTGTACGGGTGGGAGGCGGAGGTGTACGAGGAGCGGTCGTGGGTGGGGCTCAACGCCGGCGTGTTCCTGATAAGAAACTGCCAGTGGGCGCTGGACCTCATGGACGCGTGGGCGCGGATGGGCCCCGCGTCGCCGGAGTACAAGGCGTGGGGGAAGACGCTACGGGCGGAGCTCAGAGGGAAGCCCGACGAGGAGTCCGACGACCAGTCGGCGCTCGTGTACCTGCTGTCGGACCCCGCGCGGCGGCGGCGGTGGGGGAACCGGACGTTCCTCGAGACGGGGTACTACTTCCAGGGGTACTGGGCGGAGATCGTGGGGCGGCTCGACGGCGTGGCGGCGCGGTACGAGGCGGCGGAGCGGCGCGCGGCGGGGGGGCTCCGGCGGCGGCACGCGGCGCGGGAGCACCTCCGGTACGCGGCGGCGCGGGACGCGGCGCTGGTGAAGGGAGGCGGGGTCCCAGGGCCCAAGGGCGGCGGGCAGAAGGGGTGGCGGCGGCCGTTCGTGACGCACTTCACGGGGTGCCAGCCGTGCGGCGGCGCGCCCAACCGGATGTACTCGCGGCGGCGGTGCGCCGAGGGGATCCGGCGCGCGCTGGCGTTCGCCGACGACCAGGTGCTCCGCGCGTACGGGTTCCGCCACGCCGCGCCGCTCAGCGACAGCGTCACGCCGCTGCCGTTCGACTACCCCGCCGCCAAGCGGTGAGGGATAATGGTGGCGGTTGAAGAAAGTACGAGTGTATCAGTGTGCTGTAAATTTTGGGTGCGATGATCGATCGCAGTGATTGGTTACTGTGAGTGATTTGGGCCTTTTTAAGTGCAGAGATTTGGTTTTGGGCCTCTTTTAAGTGACCTGAATGAATGAAAGATATGTATGTATGTACTGCAAAGTCTTTGATCATCCTTTGGAGAGAAAAAGAAAATCATCATGTGGCTTCTAGTATCGTTTGGAATTGGAATCGTTGATTTTGCAGGATTGCACGACAGCGAGCGCTACGGGAATTCGAGTGACGGAGTGAGTGAGATCGCACGTTCCAGGCCCGGTCAAAGCCTTTTCTTGTTTATTGCCGTTCAGTTGAGCACGGGCCGGACAGCCAGACAGGTTCCAGATCTCTAGACCGAGAAACAAGGGAGCGAGCGAGCAGTGCCGGCGGCGTCGGTGCCGCTCTTGAATGGCGTCGGCGGCGTCCGTCCCCATCCCTCACCCCGGGTGCCTGTCGATGAAACAGCGAGTCCGCAACAGTGACTCTTTCGACTGAAGAGGAAGAAGAAGAGCTGTGCAGTGTGCCGCTGGACGGATCGGGGTCGTCGGTTGGCTTTGGCTTGGCGCGAGCCGTGACGCCACGGCGGTGATCGAGGGCACGGCATGCTGTGATAAATCTCGCGTGGCAGTCAACGTCGGAGGGGAGGTTGCCATTGGCTGGAAGCTGGATGGCGACTGGAGCGGAGCACGAGCCGGCGATGACTGGGGGTTGGGGAATCTCCGCAGGAGTCGGATAATTTAAATAACTACTTTCACATGGCCATCCTAGGTTTTGGAATAACAGGAGTAGAGTAAATAACCAGGTAAAAAAAGAAGGGGAAAACAAAGAGAATGGGACGGCAATGACTAACGGGAGCACAACTGGTCGTGGTAAAATGCAACGGCTGCTCCTACCACAGACTGTAAAACTGTGTTGGAGGCAGCGTGCTGGTCCCGGACAGTGACGACGTTGACAGGGACTGAGGCTATTCGTTATACTTCAGACATATCCTTTAAAGAGAATATTTCCGTCTGGTCAAAAAATTTACGGTACAGTTTCATTTTCTCCACACTCATCATCTCCTATATCTCATACTCCATTCCAACTATACTTTATTTTAATCTTCTATCTCAACTATCATCTCCTTTCTCCCCTCTTCTCTCTCCTCCCTCCCTTCCCCTTCCCCTTCGGCCTTCACCGCCACATCCCCTCCCCCTCGACGGTCGCCGCCACAACCCCTCCGCCCGCGCGACCCCTCTCTCTCTCCGCGGCGGGACGGAGTGAGGCGGCCGGAGCGGCGACCCTCTCCGCCTCCCTGCCCTCCCCCCATCCCCGCCACCGGCGCCAACAGCCGCCACTCGCCGCCGCGGCGAGCGTGAGCGGCGCAGGCGGCGGCGGGAGCGGGGATGGGGAGCGGCGCAGGCGGCGCTGGCCCCGAGCCCTCCCCTCACGAGCTTCCCGTGGGCCGCCGGCGCGGCGGGCGGAGCGGCGGCGTCCCCGTGCGCGGACGGTGATGGCGGCGGGCAGCGGGATGGCGCTCCGCGAGCCACGGCGTCCACGGCGAGCTCGTCCCGGTCGGCGGCGGACAGCAGCGCGGCCAGCGCCGCCACGGCCTTGCCGTGGTTGCTGGCGCGGCCGGGGCTCGTGGCCCGCGACGTGGAGGCCCTGGCCACGTCGGCGTCCAGGTCTGGGAAGGACCACTTCGTGGCGCTGCTGGTGTCGCTGTGGCGGCGCGGCGAGGTGGGCGGCGCGGCACGGCGCGACGGGCCGCGAGCTGGGCGGCGGCGGCCATCCTCTCCTCCACTCCCTCATGCCGCCGCCCCTCCCCTCCTCCCGCACCCCCTCCGACAGCCGTCCGCGCGCCGCCGTCTCTCCCGCGGTCCTCTCCGCAAGCTCCACCGCGCGCCCCCTCCCCTCTCCCTCCCGGCCGACGGCGAGAGGGGGACGAGCCCTCCTCTCCCTCTCACTCTCCCTCCGCGCGCCGCCCCCTCAGTGAGCTCCGCCGCCTCGAAGCGCGCGGTGGGCGGGCGGCCCCAGCAGCAGAAGCCCGGGTGCCGCATCTCCTCTCCGCATCCGCCGCTGCCTCCTCTGACGGCAACAACACCTCCTCCTCCGCGGCCCTGTGGAATGTCGACAGGAAGCAGAGCAGGCCCGCGGCCTCGAAGCGCGGCGGCGGCGCGTCGAGCGGGAGTCGTCCCCGTCGGCGCCAGCGGAGAGGAGGTGCGGGAGCGGCCATGGCGGAGGCGCGGCGAGTCCTCCTGGCGAGCAGGACGGACGGCGGCGGCGGGAGTGGATCTGCGCGGCGGCGGCGGCGAGCCCTCCTCTCTCTCTCCCTCTCCGCGGCGGCCAGCTGGGGGCGGCGAAGGACGGTGGCGGCGGCCCATGGCGAGCAGGAACGCGCCATGCTCGAGCGCCGGCAGCCTCCTCCCTTCTCCTCCAATCCTCCATGCTCTCGAGCGTCGGCTCGCCTCCTCTCTGCTCTCCTCCCCTCCGCGCGCGCCATGCTCGAGTACGCTTGATTTGGCGTGTCCGCTCGCCTCGGCTTCCGTGGCGTATGGTTTACGGTCCCCCGCGGCAGCCATTTTCTGCTGACGTGGTACTAAAGCGCTGCGGTAGAGTACCCCACTGCGAACAGCCTGAGGTTCGTAGCTTTCCCGTTTCAGGTCTTGTTTAGATTAGATGTCAAATTTGGACACCTAAACTTTGCTTGTAGACATCGTTTGTATATGTAAATAATTGTCCAAACATTGATTAATTAGGTTCAAAATATTCGTCTCGTAAGATACAACAAAATTGTGTAATTAGTTTTTAATTTTATCTACATTTAATATTTCATGTATATGTTGGTATTTTGAGGTGACGTGAATTTTTTTTATACAGTGGAATTTGTTTCACCCTGTTGCAAAGCTTGTGCACGTGAGAGCTCCACGGCCGGCGCGGAGAGACACCGGTGTGAGAAGCGATTAAAAGACCACCGTATATATTTTTGAGATGTGATATTGGTAATCAGTTGGAGATGCTCACAGCCTCACATATCCAAATGAAAAAAGGCCAAATTACTATATTCAAGCATGGGCAAAGTCTGGACAACCACCAAAAATATGTTTTGGTTCATTATACATCAACTAGTAGCGTGCACGTGCGTGTCGCACGTGTATAAAAAAATGAGACGTAGATTGAGATGAAATTACACAAGCAAACCACATGTGTTAACATATATTAAACCAGTAATGTTCACGGTTTAGAGAGATTAAGGGTTAAAGTAAGTTTATAAATCAAATAATTATGCAAGTGTTTAGGGGGTAATCTATATTTCTTCATTTAAACATAGAGAGTTTACCTTAAGATCATAACCAAATGTTAAGATAAATAAAAACACTACATTAAGGTTCACATTGTACGTCAAAATGAAACTGAGACAATCACTTGGTACGTCTACTTATCGTCGACCCTGTGCACAAGTTTTTTTTTTAAAAAAAGAATCATTAACCATCAGATCCAATAGATGAAAAGAAAATCAGAAAAGGAGCACTTCCTAATAGATGGTGGATACTCATAGGTCAATGGTATTATACAATCGATTAGTTCATTTCATAGCTTCTAATCAATACCAACATTAGAAAACATACCAAGGACACTTTCAAGTCTCCTTGCTCGTCCTATACAAAGCTGAAATGCCAACATTTACATCATAGGGAAGGCACTCAGTAGTATGCTCCAAGCTGTACTCTCCCTTCGCTTCTAGCTCTCTCTCCGTCGCCTCCCACCCGACCCCCTCCCGTCCGCCTCCGGCGAGCTCGCCGGAGTGTGTCGGGAGCGGGGTCCCACCCTCAGTAGCTTGTAGTAGTTTGTATCTAGGTTTTTCTTGCCTTTATGGCTTCTTCCCTTTGTGGATTGTGCCGCCTAGGAGCTGTCATCGTCGCCGGGATCTTCTTCGGGCTTCTCGTCGCGGGCGTCCTTGCTTCTCCGGTGAGTCGTAATAAAACTTCCCCTTCCCTCTCGCCTCCTCCTGCAGCTCCGCCCCCTCCCTCCCCCTGCTGCTGCTGCTGGAGTTCTCTCCCTGCCGTCTCAGATCTGGTCGATGGTAAGGTTGCTTCGAGGCCGAACTCTTTGGATCGGGTCCCCTTCTCGGTGGATCTGGTCCTTGGTCCGGTTCTCCTGCCCTCTTCCTCCGCCTCGCTGGATCCGTGCTGGCTCGACTCCACTGCTCGCCCCCGCCTCCGTCTTCGTTTTGCAGCCACCTCTACAACAGATCCGGTTCTTCCTGGCAACAATACATGTGGTGTTGGCCCGTCGTTTTCGCCTCCATTTGGGTTTCGACATCGAGCTCCATCCTCTTCCTCCGACGACGGCAATACTTCTACCCTTCGGTCGCCTGGTGTGTTCTTCCTCGGCTCCGTCGACCCTTCTTCAACTGTCGCTTCGCGCGGTCTTCCACCCGGGTGTATGCGTCTTCGACGCCTCTACGGCCCCCGCCGGTGTTCCCGTCGCCGCCGATGCCTTCTCTGTTGTTTTTGTTCTTATCCGGTCTTTGGACCTTGATGTAATTCTGGTCTTCTTCGAGGACCTTGTTGTAATGTGGCTGCTTAATTATTAATATATTGCAGTTGTAAAAAAAAGCTGAAATGGCCAATAATCAATACTACATTAATAATACACGAATGAAAATACTCCATCCAGGTTTGATAAGCGCCTAACCAAAATTCAGATTTTGCAACTGATCGTGGCATTAGACATCAACTGCATGTTGTGGTTTGGGTCCGATTTGCTAGACCTTTCAGCTCCTATGTGGAATTACTCCACCACCGCTCATTGTGCCTCAATATTACTCCACCCATCCAAGTCATCCACTGCGTTGCAGCTCTTCAGATTGGGTCAATAAAAATTGACTATGCCCGCCACCATCATCACATCCCACCACCATGGATAAGCTCATTCCTACTACACTGCAACATCAAATCTTTTCTCCACCATGATGTGTTAACTCTACGAAAGCTGCTCACACCCAAATACCACAACCACCTGCATGAGATGGACGGCTGCCTATAAGAAAACATGAAAGTGAAGGGAAGCAAGTACTGACTGAAGCACATGTGGAATGATTTGGGACTCCAGCAATCTAGCAAAGCAGAAAAGGCAGCGAGAAATGATATTAACCAACTATAAAAGGTTCTTTATATGGTCAGTCACTAAGTTTGGTAGGCTATTGAAGTGCACTAAGCTAATGTCAAAGCCTCAAATGCATCAACTTAGTATATGCACTATTAGAATCACAACTTTGCAGGCCAATCATATAAATTAGTACTCCATAGCATGAAACAACAGTGAACCAATAAATCAATATTAACAAAGGCACACATCACACGGGATTTTTTAGTACATTTATCCACAAAATGTATACGCTGCAAAGTTTTCCCACCTTGATCATGGTTTGCTGTAAAAAAGAAAGACCTTGAAATTCAATAATTGTGCCTAATTGGTAACTCACCGGTACCCAGCCGGTGCTGAGGTCGTAGATATAGTCATAGTGCATGGTGAGGACAGAGGCGAACTGGCTGGCGGTGGTGACCAGAAGGGTCACAAATTATCTGTGCATAAAAATCATAATCAAATGCATCAGCACACTGGATCTCCTATTTCTAGTGTTAATGCAAGCACTGCGAGCACCAGCTCAGTTTCTCAAACCACAACAAAAATCTGGTGCCATGCAAATACAATCGGGCACTCATAGGATGCAAGCATTTACATCATGAAGCAAACAAGAAAGGCTACAGTATATGGCAATGAGGAACCGATGTAAGCAACCATCACAAGAGCATTTCACTACGGGGCATGATGTGATGCTATGTATCTACAGCTAGAAACAAAATCTCAGATCCATGTAAGAAAAAAGAGCATGGATGCTCCCAGCACTGGGAATTCTCATGCAAGATTAAGAACATGCAAAAGACTTCCCATGCCCTGAGATGCAAAATTTAATCCCAGCCCAAAAAAGAAAATCACAAAATCTCAGCATCACTGCCTACAATGACGCATCTTGCTGTCGCTACTGCTCTGCATACTGTGTGGAGGATCAGAACATGCTTCCTCTGCCTTCAACCTCGAGGATCAACAGGAATCTCACACAATCAATTTTTTTATTCTCTCATTAAAGTTGAGGGAACATGACTAAGGAGGAGAAACACTAAAACTTGAGCATGCATATTTAGTAGGGGTTCCGATATACATGCAGCTCGTGTTCAGATGCAAATTTCAGAAATCAGCCTCTACATATATTAGTAGGGGTTGCTAGTCTAGAGAAAAGTGTATGAAATGAGTGCCAAAAGTGTAGATAAATAGAGACTTTATTTATGAGTTTCATGTCCTCACTGCATGTGCACATTTGAAAACATCATGAGGTTTATTCTGCTACACAATATATATTCAGTCAAGTGGAACAATGAAACAAAAATGGTGCTGCAAAATGTTGACTTTATCATGAGATGCAAAAGGATCACTCAGGTAACAAATTAGCTCCATCCAATGAGTTTCCTTAAAAAATCAGACATTAGAGTTCCAAAAGTTGCAAAAATTCCCATCTCCATGAACAAACCAATTTACAAGTGTACCAAGCTAAGAATGATGAGAAACATTAGTCGATAATTGAATTTGAGATCTATAAGTAGCATATACATTTTCTAGAACAATTTTAAAAAATTTATTAAAAAGGAACAATTTCAAAACTACAAGTAGCAGCTACACTTTCAGAACATTTTGTTTCCTGAACCACATCAGAAGTGGCAATTGTTCTATATCTGCATGTTTGGTTTCTATATCTTATATCGACACATGAGCACAGGTCATATCCTTCCCATAGAGCTCAAGAAAATTATCCTTCTAGCCATTGAAACAAACAATATGTAAGCATTATTTCTAATGACACCACTTCATCTGGAATCTAGAAATAAGAAGAAAACTTATAATTTATTGATTTATAACCTTGTCCTTTCATGTCCATATATATCAGTTTATTTAGCAGAATTAACCTTGCCGTGGCTAGGGACCTGGTCTACAGCACCCTCAGCATTTCTCTGATCCTTTCCCTAACGAAAAAAATCCAGTTAATATGAGGAACAAAGAGGCCCAAAATAACAATCAAAGCAATATCACTGCTCTCCCCCTCTCATTGTGTACCCTCTATCCACTAATATGGAGTACAATAGATTACTAAACAGCAGGAAAAAAATGAATGAAGGGATTACTAAATAAA
Source organism: Echinochloa phyllopogon (assembly GCA_033239725.1). Lineage (NCBI taxonomy): Eukaryota > Viridiplantae > Streptophyta > Magnoliopsida > Poales > Poaceae > Echinochloa > Echinochloa phyllopogon. The sequence goes on along the minus strand of BTCW01000008.1, from coordinate 29,575,488 downwards.
CAGAACCATGCAATTGGACTGTGATGAATAATCATTGGGAAAGGGCAAGTGATTTCAGAAAGAACGTACCAGACATTTTAATAGAAACCCTTGGACCAACAATTCACGAGAGAGATCCTATCCCAAATCTGTAGACATCTGCAGTAAAAAGGAAGAGAATTTAAGAATCACAAAAAAGGTAGAAACCCTAGACCAAAGGCAATCTGATTCGATTGGCGTAGCAATGCCCATGCAGGTCGGTGACCATGCATGACAAAGGAAGTTTCCCTAATCTGTAACCAATTAAATTTCTCCCACAGAATCCTACCATTCTCCAATTCGAATCCGAATCTATATGCAATATTGAACCTATATATAGAAATGTGAATTTTAAATCTATTATGCGATACTAATGAATCTACATTTCCAAAAAAAAATCATTCATAAATACTAAAGTCCAACTTACAGGAACTAACCTTTTCTTGGTTGTTGCAATATCCCCGCATCCTTGCAGACTTTAACAACATATTCCTTGACCACTGCAACATTTAGAAATAAATGTGTACATCTCACATGAATGCCAAAGTGGTCACCGAAAGAGACTAATATCAATCTTCTTAACCTAGAAATCACAATAGAAGAGAGTATATTTACAAAATTGGTAACTTAAATAAAGACACAAAAAGAAAACTACTTGATATATGTGAATTTCAAAGAAAAAACAATGAATCAACCGTGCTTGAATAAAAAACAAACATGTTATAAGTTCAACATTAGAAATATTGATCATCAGAAAGTGGCAGTGCCAATTTACAAGACAAGCAAAGCAATGTCACCCACCATCGAATATAGTAGCGCTTGCTCTGGAACTCTTGTTTAATAGTGATTTTAATAGTTTCACCTCACGTTCCCCAAAAAAATATGTTCCATCCCCTGCTCATGGCAAACTCATTCAGCCATATCAGCAGTGCCATCTGCTTTACCAATCTCAGATTCAGTAGCTGTTCGCTTTCTCGACTGCTGGACACAGCCTTGCATCAACAGTTGTGGAAGACCAATGATTCTAGGAAACCAGTACTTACAGAATCACTCAGCAGATGCCCGATAATAACAGGGTGATCTATTGTGACCTTCGATGATGGCAGTATCACATGATCTTTCATCAGAGTATACTGCATGACAAAATCACAAATCTAGCATTAGTAGAAATTTTATGATGTTTCAGGTGGGGCTCCAATGACACCATGTTTAGAAGATTGTATGGACAACACATCATGAAGAAGTGATGAACTCCAAGAGGCATGCATGGTGCCCACATTTATAGTGGTCTAGACAAAAAAACATAGGAGAGGGAATATTGAGTTGCAGGTAACTGCCGTTTAGCCATTCTAAGTCAGGAGCTCGACAACATTTAGTAACACGTTCAAAACCTTCTATCATAGCCTAACCATAGTACCTGAATTGGATCAAGAAATTCATATGGAATGTCCCCAAGGATGGCCTCTGCATCCATAGCCTCAGAAGCAGCAGCTTTTGCCTTACCGGCATCCATAGCTCATTTGCCATATCAATGTCATGAGCAGTAAAACAGGGATACCACAATATATTTCATTATAGGCTATTCTTTTGTCCTAATTATTGGCAACAAAATTAAAAGAACAAAAATACAAGAGGCATGCACTATGGATATATTTAGCTCAGTTAAATGGAAAGATAAGAATATAGCTACCTGGATGACATTGATCCTGACAAAAATATTTTATGTAGCTTCACAATAACCAGACAGAAGCATCATCGTCTTTCTAGAGTCCACAACTCTACACACAAAAACACAAGGGACCTTTTCAACAGTAGGTTCTCTGCTCATGACATGTCCAATTTAGTCAAATTGATCCTCAACAAAAGAAAACAAGTGTGCATCCTAGATCAATTATGAGTACTACAATTAGAAATTGGGATAATGCTATAAGTGCAGTACAATGCATTGAATAATATAATTCTCAAAGCTATTTTATTGCATTCTTAAATATATAATACCAAAAGAATTATTCCCAACTCCCAAGGTTTTTCAACCATTCGATTTTGCTTGGAAGCTTGCCTAAATCTAGTATGCTTAATGTTTCTCAAATTGGGCAAATTTATCAGACCTAGACCTTTAACCCTAAATGGCATTTAAAATTTAACTACAAATAATGAAAGTAAATATTTTTAGCCTAATGAAATAGCTATAAAATAAAGTATTCTAGACAAAAAAAATTGTTAAACACATTCTCAGAGATTTTCATCTTCACTTAAATCCTAAAAGGATAGTGAAACCAATTCTCATACATGTGTTTTTAGAACTATGTGAAGGAAAAAGGCATAATTGAATGGAGGATAACATCTGGCATAAAGGCATATAATATAAAACATGTCTTGGAAGCACAGTCGAAGAGAAATTTCAATGGACTATCAGCCTACACAACATGTAATTGAAACTATTAACTATAGAAAATTCAGTTACTGAAATTCAGGGAGCGTCTCATGTGATCCTGCAGCAACACAGACAACAGTGAGGCCACAACCTAAAACTATTGTAACTAAAGAAAATGTTATCATATATAAGTTGAAGCACTAACACACATAGCTCATGTAACAAAATCACATGGACAAAACAACCCAGATTAGTAAAAATAAATCAGAATAAAGTGAAAGAGGAAAGAGAGAAAATAAATGAGCACATACCGAATACTCCCTCCGTCCTAAAATAAATGCAATTCTAGAGTTTAAAATTTGTCCCACAAAAAATACAACTCTGACCTACCAATCACAAAAGACAAGAGTCTCCGGAAGTTTCTCGTACAAAAGACAAGCCAATCTCTAGATGTTTCTCACAAATGACAAGGGACAATTTTGTAATTTTACACCTAGCATTAATTTGCGTGCCCGGTCTTAGAATTGCATATATTTTGGGACGGAGGGAGTATATAAGAGCTTCAGTCATTGACATAATGGTGTCACCTTGCATGGAAAGCACATCAGCTTGATTTAATTCATGTAACATAATCAGAGGGACAAAATAAAACAGAATTAGTAAAATAAATAGTAGGGGTGGGCACTTTGAACCCGAAACCCGAAAACCGAACCGAACCGAACCCAAATTACTCGAATTGTCGTCTATTCGGGTTTCGGGTTCGGTCCAGATAATTTTATAATTCGGAGTTCGGGTTCGGTTTCGGTTCCTATAGTCTATAACCCGAATAGACCGAATAACCCGAAATTCAATATATTTACGTATTTTGATTTAGACTATGAATATTACAACTTTGTGTTTTAAACTATTTTAATTCTTTTCATAAACTTGTTAGTTACTTGCTTTCATTGAGTAGTCCTTAAATCCATAGACTTGAAATGAGTTGGGAATTTGAATTTCTACCATAGAGTTTTGAGAGGTGACAAGGATATCTATGAAAATTCGGGTAATTCGGTGGACCGAATAGACCAAACCAAAATAATTGGTCTATTCGGGTTCGGTTCCTATTTTACTTTTTAAAACTTCGGTCCTCACTTTTCCAAAACCCAAAATAACCGAAACCGAATAGACCGAACCGAAATAGCCGAATAGACCGAATGCCCACCCCTAATAAATAGGAATAAAGTGAAGTAAAGGAAAGAGAGAAAATAAATGAGCACATACCGAACATAATATGACTGCAAAAAGAAATGATCCATTCTGTCATCATTAAAGCATAATTTTGCAAAAATATCTTGTACAGATTTGACACTAATGATGTTGTTCACACTGCAGGGCACAACTGACTTGATGAGATTCTGTGCCCCCTAATTCAAGTAAGCAAAATAGATGAAACAGTAAAAAAGACAACGGATGTTTTTTTCTCACCACGAGCATGGAGTCTCCAATAGTTCCTGCAAATTCTCCACCATTCCGCTCACTTCCTTAACTGGACGATATTGTGGGTGCCACAGTGAACAGTGGGTTTCCCCTTTTCTCATCAATCCACAATCCATTAACTGGACCGGCAGGTGGAGAACAGCATCCGCGCTCCAGCGCCGGTCTGAGCGTTGGCGCCGTGGTCGTTGTTGGCCCGGACCACGCCCACGAGGTCCTGGGCGTAGGAGAGGACCTCGTCCACCGCCAGCCGCTTGTCCGCGTCCGCCGCCATCACACTCGCCGCCCCTGTCCCGCCCTCGCGCCATCAGGAACCTAGCCCCCTAATCCCCGTCTCCCCCACCTGTGCACCCGACCCTAGTGAAGAGAGATGCTGAGCGGTGTCGCGGTTTAGGGAATCGAGGTGGACTGGTACGACAAGAGCTGCCTTCGCCGCCGGTTACTGGGAGCGGTTCAAGAACGCGTAGGATTGCGGCGGCCGTGGCCGGCAGGGGAAGGATGGGAAGCGGTGGAAAGGAAGGGTACCAGCTATTGATGCGGATGCAGCGGCGGCGGCTCCTCATGCTTTGGCCCGCGCGATCTCGAACATGTGTACCGCGGGGGTGGCGGCGGCGACGATTCCGCGTGGCGGCGCCGGCGACGAAGATCCCGCGTGGCGGCTGCTCCTGCTTTTGGGCGAGGCTGCGGCGGCAATGATCGAGTGTCGCCGCCTTGACTGCCAAGGATGTAAGCCGCCCATACCTCGTCGCCCCTGTCTCCTCCAAGGTGGGCCGAAGGGGCCGCGCCATCGCCTCGGCATCAATGGCGCCTACCACGTCACCCCCGACGACGAGGAGCTCATAGATCCCCGTGGCTTGCCCCGTGGAGGCGGAGCGCGGCCGGCCCCAGCGCAGGTGAGCGGCCCTGCGGCAAAGCGCCGTAGCCGCACCTCCTACTCCGTGGGATGGGGTGTTTGGGGGCCACCGCCCCGCATCTGCTTCGGTGTAGCGGATGGGGAGGGAGCGCATTCGCCGCAACCGCGCGAGGAGGAGCTGCCCCGCGAGGAGCCTCTCGCCGCCCGTGGCCACTGGAGATCGGGATTGGAATGGGGAGAGGGAGGGGGACTGGGATTGGAGAAGCCGTCTCGGCGGCGGTGGAGAAAAGGAAATGGACCAGGAGAGAGACCTGCGTGATTGAAGGGGAGGAGGTGGGTACGCTTGGGCTTGGGCGGGTATGAATTGGGGTCGGTAACAAAAACTTTTCGCCGATGGAGGGAAACGGTGGGATACAACCTGAAAATTTTCTCTTCACTTCCTGATTTTTCGGTGGAGGGAGCGGGCGCCGTGGAAATTTTTTGTCTTCACTTCCTGCATTTGAGGAGGAGACCTGTCACGTGGGTCCGGTGTGAGAGGTGGGTGGGTTTCTTTTGGGTAAAAAGTGTTTCAATTTTCTTGGATCTTTATAGTATAGAATAACCATCTTAATCGGTCAAATCTACCCCTTTATAAGATTTATCTCCTTTATTTTCCATGCATAAGTGGTGTTTTAAAATTTTGCGCGTTGATAGAGGGCCACATACAGTATTTTTAAAAAATATTTAATCTAATTTTTTCTTCATTATTTATCATAACATCCTAGGTCAATATGGTTAGTTTATTATTTTAGATCACAACCTTTTCAAAATAATTATAAAAAATCACCACATATTTTTTAAAATAATTTATGATTTTTCTATTATATCATAAAATTTTAACTTCAAATAACATTTGCGCATGGAGAAAAAAAAGAGAAATCTTACGAAAGTGTGGATTGGACTAACTTAGATAGTTTGGGGTGTAAAATAAACCAAAACATATTTTGAAGGGTTATTCAGACTTTATTCATACTTGAGAATTAGTAATATGGACGTTTTCCTATCCAAATTTAGTGTCTACTCCATAGTGCCAATCCTTACTTGTACGGAAAGTATAACAAGATAAAGTCAAAAGGCACAAAATGTTGGTGCTCTGCCATATTAATTTTTTTTGAAATATTAGCAGGAGTACTGCTATGTCATTTAAGAAAGAGAAGCATGCAGAGTCTTACAATGTTGTTATTACAGAATAAGCGAAGCGCGTACTCTCGGAAAGGACTTAACATAGGGAAAAAAAGGAAAACACAATCAGAGCAGCATTGGTGCCCTACATGCAGCGTGCCTGAGTTGCATCTCCTCCTTGATCGTTGTCAGCACTCTAGCAGGCGCACTGGCGACATTATTAATTTGCATGTTAAAATGGATAGCATGCGAACTAAGATGGCCTGAATGCCAATCTAGGAAATAAAAGAAGATGAATTTCCATTTGCAACTGGTTCCAACTTCCAACTTGAAGCTATAGCTTTTGTTTAGAAAAGTTTGTGATCCTTCCTAACAAACAAGAGAGCATAAATATATGTAATTCTAATCATTGTGGGCCAAAACTTATCCAATAACTTCTAGCCTCGTGCGTTATAAAATTATAAGCTCTGTTTAGATCCACCTAACTAATTCATTAGCTGACTAGTTAGAATTACTTAGGTACTAGCTAGTGGATAGTTACTCAAATCTATCCAGATTTTAGTTGCGAATTAGCTGCAATGCGATTAATTCAAGATTAGTATTTTTTTTATAGTTCCACAACCTTTATAAGTTGAAAAGATTACAAAAGAGAAATTTCTACTTGTGGATGCAGTAAAGTTTGTACAGACTTCGTAACTACTCCCAGATTTATATACTTAAACTTGACTAAATAAGTGGTCCGCAAATTTACAGTTAAAATTGGATGAGATATAAGCGTTTGGGTTTATATTGTTTTTGGCAACAAAGCTATTCAAGGGCAAGGTGGTCGGTGGAATCCTAACTCTCTAGTGGAATCTTTCTTGGGCCCATAGAACTTACGGCCCGTGGGCTGTGTGGGCCGTGAGCACCCTAAAACGCTCGGAGGACGACACGGGTGAATTCCATCAAATATATCTCTCGGTCTCTCGACCCTTCTTTCCCCACTCTACAGTAGAGAGAGGCGAGAAGCAGGCGATTCGATTCTCCGCGCCTGTTCTTGCCGATTCCTCTTCTCTGGTGCCTTCTCCGGCGCCGGCGGGGGAGGGATTTGGCTGAGAACAGGTGCGGATGTATATTATCTACTATTTTTAGTAGATTAGGTTGTATCGGTGGAGGCAGTCATGGCCTCCATCGAATTCCAGTTCCTCCGAGGAAACACCAACAGCTGCAGTACTCGTCCTGTTGCTTCTGGTGTGGAGCTCGTGAGGTTAGTCTTCCTCCATGGGTTGGATTTCTTCCTGGTGAGGATCTCGCCGGGAATCTTTTGTTTGTTACCGAGCTTCTCCGACATCGGTTATACTGTTGGTGGGTGGATCTTGGTGGTGGCCTGTGGACGAGAGGAGCACAGCGACAGTATCATTGGCAGGAGGTTTGTCATCGACGATATTTTCTTCTTGTTCATCATCTGCGTCGATGCCCGAATCTTTTGTGTACTTCTTTGTGTTGTCTGTGTCCTTCACGTCAATGGCGACGCTGAATCCGTGACCTCCAGCATGACGGTTGTTTGGAGAAAACTCGACACTCTTACCGGTGGCGTGTTCATCGGGATTTTGTCCTTCCAAGAATTCTCTAGTGGTTCTAGAGCTGTTCTTGTGAGGTATATTTTACTCCTTCCCGCTAGTTTTGGGTTGGAGGTTCCAGTCCCCGTCTTGAGGTCTTCGTCTTCAGTCGACTGGGATTGTTCATGGAGGCGATTTGCGTCTGATCCCGATCGGCATGACGATGATATGGCCAAGAGCGGGCTATTTGCCGGTGCTTTCAACGTTTTATGGTACGGTTTGTTCATGACCGTGCTAATGCTGGCTTTCAAAGGTGATGTTGCGTCGTCAGTGGGGGTGTCGGCTCTGAGCTTCCTCCTCGGCGTGCTTCTCTGTTGCTGGCAATGGAGAACAGGCGAGCGGCAGCGATTCTGGTCGGCAGAAACGACGACTTACAGGAGCTTCTTACAAGGACTTCAATATAATTTTCTTTTATTTTGGGGGCTCCTTTACAAGGGACTTGGATGTAATATCAATCTATATTCAATAAAATCCAACCCTTTCTCTCAAAAAAAATCAAATATATCTCTCGTCTTTTTTTTCTAACTTTTTTTTCCACTTCGATTTCTCCACGCACAAAACGACAGGCGAATCCGAGCCACGCATCGCCCTGTATGCTTCGCGCGTGCACGCGTGTCGGCGGCAGCGTGGGCGTGGGCGCCGGCGGCTTCGGCGAGGAGCTCCCATGGCCTCCCTCATCCCCTTCCTCTCTTCCTCCCCCTACACCTCCTCCCACCTCCCGCCCAAGCCCCAGCCGCCGGCGACCCCTCCCACTCCCACTCCTGCGGCCACCGCCGCGGCGCGCTCGTCCCGGTTCCGCCTCCTGCTCGCGCGCGCCGCCGCGCGGCGCGACCCCGAGCCTTCGCCGGCGCCGGCGGATGCGCCTCCGGAGCCCGCTGTCCCGGCGGTCGAGGAGAGGAGGTCGCTGGCGGTGAGGACGGGGGAGCTGTTCCTGGGCCTGGCGGCGCTGCTGCTGCGCGGGACCGGGGCGGCGCGCGGCGGGGGCCGGGCGGTGGTGGAGGAGGTGGAGGCGAGGGACGGGGTGGTGTGGGAGCAGCGGCCCGAGGACGTGGAGGCCGAGCGGCGGCGGAGGGAGCTTACCAGTCCCGGGTTCAGCTTCTCCGCAGCCGGGCTGCTCTTCCCCTACCACCTCGGCGCCGCGCAGTGCCTCATGGACAGAGGCTACATCACTGTACGTACGCTTGCGTCGCCTCCCATCTCAATGTTGTTATCCTTCATGTAGAATTGTGGATGCCAACCTAGCTTTACATAGGTTGAATGTATTGTGCTATGTGTCAATGTTTTCGATTAGTAGATTTATAAATCTATATGGCAGAAAAGTTAGGATAGTACAATGAATAATGTTTAAATTGACCTTGTTCTTCAGCTTACAAGCTTGTTAGTTTACGTGGGAGCCCTCGTTCCACTCTGTTTGTATGTGCTAGGACGGTTGTTCCAGTTATGCATGGGAGCTCATATATCTATGAGATTCACGGCTTATGTGTGATGCATTGTTCTCTTTAGTTTGTTTTGTTGGATGTTCACTGCAGCACTTCTTATAATGGTTTCTTTCTCCATAACATATATTAGGAGAGAACTCCGTTAGCTGGCTCATCAGCCGGTGCCATAATCTGTGCAGTGATTGCATCTGGGAACACAATGCAAGATGCTCTGCAGGTGACCAAAGATCTAGCTGACAACTGCCGGAGTAATGGGACTGCATTTCGTCTTGGGGTATGTGTTTCGTCATCCTTTCTTTCTTTCTTTCCACAAAGGAAAGTCTAATTTTAATCACACTGAGCATTATTTCATTTTACCCAACTATGGCAGATTTGTCATGTATGTTTACCAAGTTTGATATTGTAGTTTCTATTAATATTTGGATAATCAGTGCTTACTATAACCATTCATGATTGAACTCACCCCTTTAATTGGCACATCCTCAAATTTCCTCTGCAAAATAATTGAGCATCACAGACATATGGTGTTCAGTCCCTAAGCGGTTATTTATTATATGATTGGATTTGGTTGGATTTTGCCTCATGTGTGGTAATCCTATTCACTTGTGCAGGCTGTGCTTAGGGATGTCCTTGACAAGTTTCTACCAGATGATTTGCACGTCAGATGCAATGGAAGGATTCGTGGTACACTTCATATTGTGCTAGCGTTGACTTTACATATTGTCTATGCATTCATCTGGCATTTTGTTCTCAGTAAGTAAAGAATATTTATATTCTTCTCATGCAGTTGCTATTACTCGGCTATCCTGGAGGCCTAGGGGCTTACTAGTTGACCAATTTGACTCCAAAGAAGATGTCATTAATGCTGTCATTACATCCTCTTTTATTCCTGGGTAAGATTCAGCTGCCCTGTTCATTCCTAACAGTATATGTCTTCCGTTATCTTTTTCTTCAAGAGTTCAATGATTGTTTTGTTCTTATTTCAGATACTTGGCTCCCAGGCCAGCAACTTTCTTCCGTAACAGGCTATGCATTGATGGGGGCCTCACATTGTTTATGCCACCCACTTCTGCTTCCGAAACAGTATGTATGCAGTTTTTGTTTTGGACAGTTTTCTTATCATGTAGTGGTAAAGTATTTCTATTTTGACCTCTGAATGTTATGTTTATACTGATCCATGACATATTCCTTCTAAATCTTAGAAAATATCAGAAATAGATACAAAAGGGAGCACAAAACAGCACTAGTATACTAACTTCAACATCTGGGGAACATTGTTTCGTTTTTAAAAAAAAACATAAGTAGGTGATATGTACGATCCCTTATGTTCACATTCTGATGCTCATCGGTAGCACTCTACCTGTTATTGTAGGTCCGAATATGTGCTTTTCCAGCCAGCCGACTGGGTTTGCAAGGGATTGGGATTAGTGCAGACTGCAATCCAGAGAACAGGGCTAGTCCAAGACAGGTTACTAAATTTTTCCCAACATGTACGTTCTCCAATTGCATATATTTTTTGCTCTTATGATCTCAAACCAACTGCAGCTGTTTAACTGGGCTCTGGAACCGGCGGAAGATGAAATGCTCGACAAGTTATATGAGCTTGGGTACATGGATGCAGCTGTATGGGCCGAGCAGAATTCCACTGAGTTGGCCAAGAAAGATCAACCTCTTGCTGTTGATTGAATCTGACACCTTTTTTTGGCTCAAAACTGCTGGGCTCAGGGAGTTCTGTACTTGTATATGTTATAAAGATGGCACTCTGTTTATCAACAATGGTGGCAATGTACCGTATTGGATTCCATGGATTTGTTAGGGAGAACTGGGGAAGCACATGAAGGCGCCCGGAACCGCCCATCAGTTGTCAATAATACTGAACGACGAGTTGATATTAGGGTTTTGCAGACTGATCAGCATAATCAAATGTATATATTAGACAGCAAGATTTGGCCTGAGAGCTCGTTTTGTAATGGCGTATAGATGTTTTTTTTTGGATGAAAATGGTGTATGTTTGTGCATTGAGGACAGACAACCCCCGCAAAGACAACATTCATAAACTCAACTCAACTTGTTCTGTGCAATTATAAGCTTATATCCGATGTATTTCTCGTTGATTCACTAGTTAGTAGTTACTGTTCAATTTTTAATTTTTGAACGAGAAACTAACAGCCTTACACTCGGTTATGGGGACCACACTGTCGATACTCAGTTCACAAGTCTCATATAGGACTAGTACCAGACACTATGCAACCAGGCGACCAGCAGACAATATGCAACCATCAAACGAAACAGTTATGTACATTGTAAATAATTTGCACCATCTCGGCCTATCTTAAGTCTACATCAAACCTGAACCATACCCTCGCGGAAACGGGTAAAATTAACGCACTTCTACAACAGCCTTATGTAACCTTGTAACAGAAGGGCACTGGACCACCAAAAATTAGTGAACAAAAAGAAAGTAATCTTGGAACATTGTTGCTCCAATGAATCACTCGTCTTCTGGGGGAATAAGCCGTAAGGAACAAGAAAAATGCTATTCCCGCTTGTCCTCCTCAGCCTCATCTTCCAAACTGAAAGCACTGCTAACACCAACATTCCTGTCCTTGTCCATCTTTACCATCCCTACTTCACCATCTCCCTTTGTCAGGGATTGAGCTTCCTCATCGTCGTCGTCAGCAGCTTCACCTGAATATGCATATCTGGACAAAGGAATAACATATTGATTACGGAGCGGTTCCTAGACATATAGAGCAACTGCTATCTTTCTATTGATGAAAGTTGGTAATTGTTGGCATTTCATGGATGATGAATTGGCAAGTGCAAGAAGCAACCAACAAATAGCTTTGACTATATCTTGCAATGAAAAAGGGAAAAGAGTTACCTTTGCGAGCTTTGGGATGGTGCCCACAGATAACAAATCACAACAAGCAACACAAACGCAAGAACATCCCAGAAGGCAGTTATGATCCAGGCACTCTGCCACCTCTCGCTAAAGGGGTCTGTCGCTTTGAAATAGACCTGCAAAATGAAGCCAAGGTAACAAAAACAGGCAAATAAGGTTCCAGATTATCTAAAAAAGGAACTTCAGATAAAATAAATCAGCTTAAATTAGTATTTTTTTTTGCGATCAGCTTAAATTAGTATTGATGAGTAGGAAAATTATCTACATGGATCAGAATGACTTCAGCATATCTATCAGCCTATGAATTTATGGATAAAAACCGATGCGATCAATTTATTTCATGCCTTTGGTGTTGGTAGCAATAAGCGTATATTAATTTTGAGCAAAAGGCCGGAAGCCCACTAATGTAGATGTCAATTAAGAAGAAGATTTTCAGCTACTAATGTAAATCTTGATTAAAACAATGTCCTCAGCTATGGCAGATTTCATCAAAAGAGATGATAAGATGACTATTATAGCCAAGGAAACATGTTAATATAGCAATCTTATTCACTATCAAATGTTATGTTATGGGCTAGGCCTTAGGCCAGGTGGGCCTTTGGTGGGCCGGCGTGAACAGTACCCCGCCGTGCTACAGTACCACGGGATTAGTTAGGGTTAGTTAGAGATAATAGTACCAGATTGGTAGTCTATTGTTTAGGGTCTAGTCAACCTCTCTATATAATGAGAGGAGTTGTATCAAAGGAATCAAGCAAGGAAGAAAGAAACAAACAATCTAGTTCTCATATAGTGTTCGTCCCTCTCATCTATGATCTAGCCTCTCATCCCTAACAGCCGTATCCATCCGGCTATCCTCTCGGTGGTGTTTATCCCCTATCATAGCCAGTGGCCATAACAACTTGGTATCAGCATCCAGGACTTCTTCCTCCATGGGATCTCCCTCTGATCTGGATCAAGTTAAGAAGTTGCTCGAGGAGCAAACTGCGGCGATCAAGGAGCAAGGAGAGGCGCTCAAGCTCCTGCGCCAAGACATTGAAGCCGACCGTGCTAAGCAATCGGCCAACAACGACAAGCTCGCAACGATCCTGCAAGGCATCATGAATCGCCTGACACGCCTTGAGCGTCAGGAGGGTGTGCTCACCGACGCCTCGGCTGAATTCGCTGTCGATCCTGCCGACAGCGCCGCTGATCCTTCCTCCACACCTGCTGCTGATCCGGCCATGGATCCAGTTCCACTCAAAGCTGCTGATCTGCCATCACCGTTGCTGCCACGCCTTAGCGGCTGCAGCATCGATGATCTGGACGGCCAGTTGGTCTATGGCGTCGCCTTGCTTTCCAAACAGAGCATGGAAGAGGCCGTGCATCCGCGCATATCACAGGCTTCCGGGTCGTCAGCCCCGACGGGAGTCCTCGACAGCATGGTGCTGCCTGACATGAAGCCCTGCCACTTTTTGGGAGATCAACATAGACATCATCCGGTAACGGCAGGAGATCACAGGAACCAGGACCTTTTATCTCTTCGCGCTTTAGGATGGGGTCCTCCTACATCCCCTGATAGATAGATAGGGAAGAAATTTATTTTTTATAAATAAAGAAATATTGCCGAGATGTAAAAGGCTTATTTCCGAGTCATTTTAGGTAGTTTTTGCACCTGCGTGTGCATGTCAAAGTCTGTCTGCAGCTCGAGGACGAGCTGCTCGAAAGGAGGGGTGAAGTGTTATGGGCAAGGCCTTAGGCCAGGTGGGCCTTTGGTGGGCCGGCGTGAACAGTACCCCGCCGTGCTACAGTACCCATGAACAGTACCACGGGATTAGTTAGGGTTCGTTAGAGATAATAGTACCAGATTGGTAGTCTATTATTTAGGGTCTAGTCAACCTCTCTATATAATGAGAGGAGTTGTATCAAAGGAATCAAGCAAGGAAGAAAGAAACAAACAATCTAGTTCTCATCTAGTGTTCGTCCCTCTCATCTATGATCTAGCCTCTCATCCCTAACAGCCGTATCCATCCGGCTATCCTCTCGGTGGTGTTTATCCCCTATCATGGCCAGTGGCCATAACATGTTAACAGAAATCTTCCATTCTCATAAATAGTTTGATCCAGTGTGACATAAGACTAACATCATATGACAAATATCATTGCAAATTTGTAGTATTGTGGGCAATGGAAACTTCTTCGAAGCACAGTCGCCAGTCTAGGAAAATTGGTTTTTCAGGATTGGAACCTAAGTCTGCTAAAAGTAACATTTCAAGATGTTGAGTAGGCGTTGTGTCAAGAGGGATCCAACAGCGAGTCATAATAGAGGCATGATGACGGTGTTAATTTTCCTTAAATATGGCAGATGCATTTCTTTGAGAAATTTTTTAGAGTGGTCAAACTGAACATTTGGGAGTCGGTGAAAAGGCACCGAGATATACATAAATAAGAAAACAGCTCATGTCCATTGGTCAAAGTCCCATTTTGTATTATGACGGCACCTCAAAACCTTATGAAGATATGAAAAACTTGGATCTTCATTAATCATACAGAAAAAAATGTTTACTGTGGATTGAGGATTGTATTTAGAGAAATTGCAGCAAGATAATCTTAAGTAGTTAGAATTACACATTTTCCTTATACAGACAAAAATTATTATTGTGGATATTTTTAGAGAAATTTACATACCTCATAACCAATCCAGGCAACCGAAGCTATCACAGAAATAGCCAATGCATTTGTGAACTTTCTGTATATATCCAATTTCACAGAACTCCTCCTTGCCTGATGATCGAGATAAGTAGCACGTTTAGGAAGCAACAAAAATACACAACTCTTTATTCCTGGATTCAAAAGGCTTGCTAAAAATACACAACTTATTCTTCATATCCACTTTCAGAATACATGAACCAATGTACTTTTATGCTTAATACCAGTATTAGGGATTTCCAGAGCATAGTCAAGTAGCCACATTTCCTGAAATAACAACTACCACGCCACCTAGTACTAATATTGAAGAAACCCCAGCTCGTATTAATGTGCATGAACAAAAAATAGAAGGCTTGTACAAGAAAAAATACATTAAATTTAGCTTACCTGTAGCTTCTCTAGAGTGCGAGAAAGAGAAGTGAAAATCCAAAGTATGAGAAAAGCATCCAAAAATGCATCAGGAAGGACCAGAAAAAGCCTTGCTTTGCCTGATATATCATTGATTGTTCCAACATTTTCTGCAATGTCCAGCATCTCAGATGCCAGAAAATATGTAAGCCCAAGGAGCAAGACCTTAGAAGTGAGACCTCCCAAAGTTGGGCGAACAACACCATATCCCATAGAGATAGAAAGGATCAGTAGACGTGAAACTGTTTTTCTGATGGCTCCAACAGTAACCACCCAAGTTGTGATTCCAACTGGCCGCACACCACTGCTGTTGAAGTTTAAGTATTCAAAGTACCATAGTGTCATCTCAAACAGCCCAAGTGCAATGACTAATGTGATCCAATTCTGGATTGGCAATATATCCCTCCAAAACCTTATGTACTGGCTAAACCAAACAATCATTACAAGCAGATAAGCCAGCGACATGAGAACATAAAATTTCATCAGAGGCGCCATTCGTCCCGGTAGGTACCCATCAGGATTCTTCCAGATAGTCTTCCCACTCATAGTAAGGCCTCTCAGTTTTGGATCACAGGAAATGAAGAATAAGTTGTACATGCCAGTCTTTGTAATGCGGACTTCCTCATCATCTAACTTCACTGAAAGGTGATTAGCACTAAAATGTGTGTCTAGCACAAACGGCCAATCTGGATCATCGGAGGATGGTCTCCTGATTACTTCGCCTTGCTTGCAGCCCTCAAGTTTAGCAAGGTCTGGGGTACAACATATGGACCTCTGCCCACCATAGACAGATCCCCCGATGTTATCCCTGTCTGCAGCTTCAAATAGAATAGCTTGTACCAAGCCAGTACTATGTGCCATTTTTGCATGCGATTCTGCAGCCTCTGGGGTTCTCCAGAATGTAACATTCGCAAACCTGATACAGTAAGCCAGGACATGTAATTAATATCAAGGAATCCTAATATCAAATCCAGCAGTCAGCACACAGTTGAAGTCTTGAAAGTAGCCAGTTAGCAAAGTCAATTGCACAATCTTAAGCCTATTTGTATTTGATGAAGGGATAATTATACAGAAATGGATTGAGATTCTCCAATTCGGTGGCTAACACCATAAAAAACTGATGAAAAAAAAAATAGTTCAACACAAACAAGTGAAGAATCTCGCTCTCAGAAGAACGTGGGGATGCTAGTGGCATTGTAAAATCCAATAAGGCTAAGCAGATCCAAGCAAGCTGAACCACCACCCGCATCCATCAGCTCAGTACAAAGCCCGAATTCCCAACAGCGCGAGCAGCCACTTGCCTATTTCGTAACGAACCACACGGTGAAACGGTGATCGTGTCCCAAGAGCAAAACCTTCCACCAAATTGCCACCAGGCAAGCAAAGCAGCGCCAGCGCCAGCTCCAGCAACGGATTCCCATTTCCAGTGGTGGGCTCTAGCTCTACTGAGATTCGAATCGAACAGCACATTTCCTGAGCCCTAGCTTCGCGCGAGCTTCTATACAAACTACGCCCACACAGTGCGTTCTGCAATCATCAGATGAGGAGAAGCCAGGAGGGAGGGGGAAGGGGTGGACGCGGGCGGTCGGGCGTGGGCGTGCCTCAGCACTTATTCAGCACTCACTTGATGAAGGACGAGGCGGGGGCGGCCGGGTCGGCCGGGTCGGCGACGATGCCCTCGCTGCCGCCGGAGAGGAGGAAGGCGTTGCCCACCTCGCGGAAGGGCTCCCGGTCGTAGGTGTGGATCGACGCCTCGGCGCCGCGGCCCCACCAGCCGCCGGCGAGGGCCGCGACCGCCGCCATGAGCACCGCGAGGCGGCGGAGATCCATTGGGAATCGGGGACGGAGGCGAGGCGGGGGGGCGCGGGAGATCTCGCTCGCGCAGTGCGGCCTGCGGTGCGGGGTGCCGTGGTGGGGCGGTGGGTGGGGGTAGATCAGTCACCCGCTTGTCACCGGAAGCGAAGCGGAGGCGAAGGGAAGGGCGCCGGTGGCGGTGGGGCCCGCCGGTCAGTGGCAGCAGCTCGGATGATGATGGAGGACGGGACACCGGACACGGGAGTGGCAGCGGAACGGAGGCGATGAAGAATGTTGGTATCAAGTCACTGCGTGTGGGCCAGGCCGAGCCGTTGGGACGCCCTCAGAAAAGGATGGCTAGTTTTTTTTGGGTATATAAAACGTCAATGAAAAGTGGCAAAATGATCAACCGTCGACAAGCACATTTTCGAGGAATGAAGAATTAAATAAATAAATTGGCACAACGAAATCAACAAGATCTTCACAATGTTGCTTTAATGTCGTCTATATATAAAATCGAGGATTAAAGTTACTCGATGGCAAATCGACGGTCCAGTATAGCAAATAACCAGAAACTAGCCATAACTCTCCTCTGGCAAAGCCCACTTCAACACCGACCTCATCTTTGTCATACAGATAGATCAAGCCAACAAAAAAACTCAGTATCAAACTATCAACACAGCATGCTCTCTGCTTTATACGTTTAACCGGTGCACTTTACTCCTGGCAGCCAATTATTCAACAAGTCTCATGCCATGATGTAGTGGCAGCTTCAATCTAGCCTCGCATTTCCACGGCTTGGGAAGATCATGCGCGGAAAGCTCTCCAAGAAGATTCTGAACACAGAAATGCGGTTAAGTCAGAAAAGGAACGTGTGTAATTGCACACGCCGAGAATGTACAAAACTGGTTACAACCTGTTCGAGCTCATTAGTCGTCAAGGTAGTAATAGGATCCCGCCAACTTCTGCTCCCTGTCCTTCGTAGACTCCAGCTTGTTTATGCGTGGTCTATAGTTGGTGGGGTCTCTTCTGAAGGTAATGTCAAGATGCTACCAAAAGAAAGGTAAAAGGTGAGTAAGTTAGTGCAGCAAAATGTCTAAGTCAACAATGAAGAAACTAATGTATGGAAACCTATCATCACGGCAACGGAATTTTTGAGCTGCTTGGTTTGCTCCTATATTTGAAACATAGTAAATTTTGGTTACTAAACTGATATTCTCAAATTTTGCCTAGTCTGGTCAACAGATAATTTGAGGTGATCAAATAGCAAGTATGAAAGGTGAGAAACCATATTTTGGCACAACCAAATGGCGGCCAAAGTTGGTCAGGATAGCAAAATTTTAGCACAGCAAGCTTGGACACATTTGGTATCCAACTGAAAACTAACGTTAGTTATGAAGGTGGTAGCTGGGTCTCTTTTGAAAGTAACACCAAGATGCTACCAAAAAGAGAAAGAAAGAAAATAAGTGCAGGAAATTATAGGTCCAGACAATACCACTGAAAATTAATCTGAGGACCATATACAATAGAACCAGCAAAGGAAGTTGAGCTAGTAGCCATATGTTTCCATAACGAGTCATATTTAGTTATTCTTAACTTACCGACAGGAACTTATTCATCCCAGACACCAAAGATTGCGGTGCATTGGCAGTACAGTCAATGGAAGGTCGCCCCTCATAAACAATGACCTTGTCAGCTAAGTAGGTTGCCATGATGAAATCGTGCTCAACAATAAATGCAGTTTTCTTCGCGTGAAGAATGAATCTTTTGATAACCTTTGAGGCAACAATACGTTGCTCTGAATCAAGATACGCACTCGGTTCATCAATCAAATAGATATCTGCAGGCTGAACAGATAATACAATGTAAGCATCAAGAAACCAAGTCATACTAAATAACCCACTAATGGTATTAAATGCTTAGCCCCATTAAAATATTAGAGACATGGCAGAGTGCACCGACATTAATAGGAAAAGATCATATTCACAAGCAGCAAAAGTGAAAAGCAGCACAAAAGACAAAAGCATCCCCGGTTATATGAACTACACTGTCCCCAAACTAAGCTTGCAGCAGCGCAACTCAAAAATACTAAAACCGAGTGTGCTCCTCCCACCGATCGCAATCCACTCATCCGCATATCCACCCCCACATGGACAAGGAACAATATGCATGCTCATGTCTCATATAGCCAAGTAAAATTATGTACAGGTACATATCATAAAAGGTTAAAAGCAGACCATCAAACAAACTGGGCCAGTCAAAACAATATATTATTGGTCTTTGTAGAAATTCATACATGAATAAAAATTAATGCCCAGCAAAATTATGTTGTAAATGACACTCAGGCGAATAGTATGACAAGTGACCAACTTTTGTACTTGACAAAATACAAAACACTCCCTCTTGATCAATAAGCATAAGCCTTTCAGGAAATTGTCAGTCATAATGCATCCATTTTATCTAAAATTCTGTATTTTCGTAGATTGCTAGCAAACGATTAACTCGCAGGGAGCTTCGCTGTCCTAAAGAACTTATAATTCTGATCTGCGGGAGTATTAGCAGAACATAGATGCAGTGGACCAGAAAGGTCCAAATAAATAAGAGAGCAGGAACAGACATCCATTTGGTCCAAATAAACAAGAGAGCAGGAACAGACATGCATTTGTATAGTTGAAATGTGAACATAATATCCTACACCGAAATCTTTGAGCTATTAGAATATTAAATATTTAATATACCCCAAAATATTCCGTGAACAATCAAGGGAGGGGAAGCAACTTTTCATATTAAAAGAAACAATAGTATTACCTTTCCAAGGCAGAGGCATATAGCAACTCTTTGGAGCTCTCCACCTGATAAATTAATAACCTCCTGATCCATGAGTTGCTCAATTTGTAGTGGCTTCATGACATCAGACACAAACTGAGGGTGCATATAAGAATCACGTATTTTCTGATGAAGCAAATGCCTCACGGTATGCTGGAATTTTGGACTAATCTTCTGGGGCTTGTACGATACATTGAATTCAGGAATTTCAATATCAGTTCCTTCCACCGTGTCAGGCTTCAACAACCCAGCCTGTCCAGACATAACAAGCAAGGAGAATCAGAAAACAAAATGATGCATACAATTGTCGATATGCTTTTCCTTTCTATTTTCAGAGGAATGAAGCACAAGCATATTCCATCAACTGTCAGAAGAAATCTAAGCAAAATTAACATCAAAGGATGATGAGCCATACTCTCGCATTATCAAACTGAGCACGATTTTTGCCCTCTGGCATAGCAAACAAAATTAAACTGAACCCATAGACCAACACTATCGACCAAAACGGTAATTTTACATTAGGCTTTGCAGCAACTAACAAATTCAAATTAGCAAAAGGAACAACAACAAAGTCCATAACTGCATATCATCACTAATCACTACATACATTAAACGGTGCAAAGTTGATGGCAAAGGCCTGACAAATAGCAACCAACAAAGCTAGTTTTCGGAACAGTATCAAGAGATTGACTTTATTTTATATTGCACATGAGGTTACACAAGATGTTTCCAGTACTTCATATCCAAACCAGAAATGGATCATTAAATGGGTGGGTTGGCATTACATCAAGCTCCTGGTACCATAATAGTGGACAAAGCAAGAACCAGAAGTTTTCCTCTTTTTTGTCATTTTGGACATCCACAGTATTTACAAGGCACTCACAATGACTTTGAACCAAAAAAACAAATGCCAGAGAGGAGGGTTGAAAGGGGCGTGGCATTACCAGCATTCTGATGAATGTAGTTTTCCCCGTACCATTTTCACCAAGCATCACAACAATCTGGGAATCAGTAAATTCACCCTCAACAACAGTTAGCTTGAAATTTCCCTGTGTTTTGCTCATGGTAGGGTACTTGTACCGTTGATATGTCTCAATCTCCTCAGCACTTTCTTGAGTCTCTGCAATCTAAAAGTGCAAACCTAATGTAAGGGCAAAGCTACATCACAGAATAAGGATCTCATGTAGCATGTGCAGAGATACCTTAAATGTAAGAGATTCATCCCGGAACCGAAGATTTTCTGTTGGAACAAATCCAGCCAAGAAAATATTGATGCCTTCTCGAACCGAGAATGGCAAGGTAACCACACCATAAGCACCTGGCTTTCCATATAGGCAACAAATGAAGTCGGACAAGTAATCCAATACACTCAAGTCGTGTTCAACAACGATGACATAGCTGAAACACAGGGAGATAGCTCTCGATAACTAATTCCTAGCAAAACTTATTCAACAGATAATCATGAGATCAAATATGTGTTACCTGTTGGGCCTAAGCAAAGACCTAATGACTTGTGCAGCTTTAAGCCTCTGCTTAACATCAAGGTAACTTGACGGCTCATCAAACATGTAAATTTCCGCATTTTGTACAGCAACAACTGCTATTGCAAATCTCTGGAGCTCACCACCAGAAAGATCTCCTACGTTTCGGTCAATAACTTGGTTTAATTCAAGGTCAGCACACAGCTCAGCTTTCATATCCCTCTCATCCTTCTGTTCAAGTACTTGCCCAACATTTCCTTGAACAGCTTTTGGAATGTGGTCAACATACTGAGGTTTAATGATTGCCTATGGAAACAAAGAGAATCCAAGGTGTCAGATAAAAACAATTCAACAGTCAAGAAAAGTTAAATCAGCAGTGATTCTTTCCCATATGTCATATTATTAGTTATTTGCATGGTACTGTTCACTAAGGTATAGTGACAACTAAGAACAAAAATGTATGACTATCCAAAGTTACCTTGCTAAGTACAAAGTGGAAAGAAAATCATGGTTGTCTTTTTAGTTATGCGATCATTCATTGCTTCACAAATTAAGATGTAGTACAAACATTATCAAAAATATATGTAATTCAATATGATCCTACAGGACATAAAACGAGGCAAATACTACATGACAGAAAAATTTACATCATTTAGCATATGCTAGTAGCCATAGCCAGAGCATATGGATAGTAAACACTAAACAGGAAGTCATGTTCTAACTATTATAGGCTACATATTTACATAATCTACATGAAGTAGAAACAGAGGAAGACAAATGACAAAATAGCACCTTCAGGTTATCTTCCAATATGCGTGTGAAGTAGTTCTGAAGTTCAGACCCACGGAAGTATGTAAGGATTTCCTGCCAATCAGGTGGGTTCTGCACGCACAGGTAAAATGTCATCTTTTCTGAGGTCTATATAAGAGGAAAGAGACTTTCTCACAGAAAATAACTATTATGGGACCAGCAAACATGAAAAAAAAACAGGTGGTAGTAGGTATTGAAATATACTTTGAAACGTCCCAAATTAGGTTTCAGCTTGCCAGCCAAAACTTTAAGCGCTGTTGACTTTCCAATTCCATTTGTTCCAACAAGGCCAAGAACCTGACCAGGCCTTGGGACAGGCAACCTGCGGGTGGAAAAATCATTAACAATCCGAAAGGGGCAAGTTACAAGCCAGATTAGACAACATACAAACATCGAACAATGCAAAATTTTGCACAAGCACACGGCACACCCAACACTACAACTCAAAGTATTGTTAATTGTACCTGTGCAACTTGAAGGTATTGGGCCCATATCGGTGAGTGGTATCCTTTTCCAAATCTTTTGGAAGGTTGATGATGTCGATGGCATCAAATGGGCATTTCTGCAACAGAGATTACAGCTGGAGTTACAAGCACAACCTCCATCTCATAAACACATCATAGACAGTTAGCTGGACACATAAGCAGCCCACCTTAACACAAATACCACAACCGATGCACAGCTCCTCAGAAATGAAAGCAACCTTCGACGCCGAAGTCACCTCAATGCAAAGCTTCCCTGTACACCAATACGGTATATGGTCATAACGGTGATCCATGTCAAACCAAAAACTAGCAGAACTAGCTGAAGTACAGAGCAATAACAGTGGGAGTAGAACTATAGAATATATATACTTTTCCTCAGATTGGATGTTCTTGTATTTGGACACTGGATATTCACATATCAAAGGGATATGAACATACACATATCCAGCATCATGTACGACAATTCTATTTAATTCAGTAAACAAGAGTTCCTAACCAAATTTCTACAGCTGAAAAATCGCGCCTCAGCATGCAAGCGGTTCAGATTCCCCGGATCTTGCAAGCATCAACGAATCAACCAGCGCCCGTTCTAGCATCCAATGATTTCCCCATGGGAAAGGCGGGACTTCGGGATCTAGACCTAGACTCCAAATCGCCAAAGATGCGGAGGGGAAGGGAGAGGGATTTTACCGGTCTTGACGACGGGGCAGCTCTTCTTGCACTCCTGGCGGCACTTCTTGGGCTTGCACTTGTCCTCGCTGACGATGGCGATACGGGTCAGCCGATCCGCCATCTCGTCTTCCGCCGCCGCCGCCGCCGAGAGGAGGGCTCCGAGGAGAAAAGGGTGATGGAGCCGAAAGCGTAGAGCGGCGGCGGTGGGAGGAAGAGAGGGGTAATCCCTTTGGAAGTGTGGCGGACACGTGCGCGCGGTGGAGGGCAGGCCAAACCCTAGGCTTGGGGTCACGTGCTGGTTCTTATGGCCGGCCTCCTGGTGCGACCGCCGGACCCGCTATGGTGTACCGACCTCGACCGCTACACTACACTTCATTTCCTATTTCCTTTTTTTTTTCCTGTAATGGATCAGAATTCTTTTTTGAGACAGGGCAGAAAAGTCACTACCTACCATCTATCATCTTTATGTTATGATATTTTGAACGCTGACCCGTCATTTAAAACTATCTAACTTGTTTTCCGTTATACCTATCTTTTTCTTGCTGCATACATCTCTTAAACTAGCAAATATATATCCGTATGTTGCTACAGATAAAAATTATTCTATTTTTCAATTAAAAAATATCCATAATAACCGCTCACCCCTCACTCATACCACGTTGTGTTGCCCAAGGACGCAACGCCCCATCGCTCACCCGCGGGACGCTGCACGCCCGATGTCGTGACCCCAGGCTCACCCACGCCCGTGCGGCTCGCCCGTTGTGGTGAGGAGCATATAGAGGTGAGGCTACCAATTCAGGCTTTGTACAGCCTACGTAAGCAGGGAACGCAGCCCCTTGCGTTTCCGCTTATGCAGGTCATATATGGCTTTTGGTCGGCCAGAGCCTAGCCAAGGGCCGAAGCTAGGCAACCAAATAGCCCAGCCCTGCACAAGGAAAGCCTAGTTAGCCCATTAGTCATTAAACTAATCACACTCTACGAAGATCTACACTATAGGCCCGTCTCCGCTGCGCCTCATGTACCATCCCTTTTATTTGCAATTCCGCCCAGCTTGTGTCACCGGCGCGGCGGCCAAGCTCAGCCTCACGTGCGTTGTCCATGAAATCCGCCATAGTGCGCCCCTCCTAGCCCCACCAATCATGCATTGATCCGACACCACGATGAATATCTTGCAACGTCGTTCCATGCTTGACGTGCTCGATCCATGGGTGCCACAGGAAAAATTGGTAAGGAGGTGCCGTGAAGCCACACCGGAAGCGAAGGATAGAGGACTATGGATTGATTCATTGGAATATAAGGGGGTTTTGTATAAAATTACCACAAACAAATAAAGCACTACGGGCTGATTTTCTTAAACATCAGGGGGTGTTTTACAAAATGATGATGCACCGCTCAATCAATCCTACTTTATTATTAGATAGAGATGAGTATGGGTATTTCTCTACCTCTACCTATTTCTCAATCAAATATACCATTTTGGTCAAAGAAGTCAACCACCACATCCCGCAGTTTTCCATAAAAGCCCCTGAATTTTATAAAACACATGTCGTCCTATATATGTTCAACAACACTGTCGAGTGTGTCAGATGAGAGCGCACAAACACGTTCCATTGTTGACTGCAAGCATAGTCATAAGGTTAACATGGTAGAAAAAAAGAAATGGCAGATCAGCATCAAGCACAAGCTTTTTTCAAAACATACTGAGGATTAAGTAAATCAACCTGACATACTTATGTCTAGTCTCGTCAAGTTTTTAGATAAGTCCTGGCCTTTAAATAATTTTCATGTTGACTTTTTACGGAACTTATATCTTTAACATTTTACAACCATTTTTAGCGATTCTTTTATGTAATCATAGGTTCATAACAATGAGTGCTATCGTTTAGTATAGTATGTTTTCATAAACTTTTTATTTGTAATGATGTACTGCTATTATTTGTATTTGTTTGATTACTTATATGTTTTTAAGATGATTACATTAAGAGAAGGAACACATATCTTAATCTATAGTCACTAGATAAAATTAAATTATAGTCTTTACCCTTTTAGTTGTCCAGCATTAAAAGATTACTGAAAATATATTATATTTTTTGAAGTCACTTGAAAGACATTATACTGTGATATATATACATTTTTTTGTTCCTAGCAACCCACAGGTAATACATTAATACTAAGGAACATAGTATAAATAATTACAAGAGACACGTAATGCATCAAGGAAAATATACAACAATGAACAACACTTGAAGAGGAAGGTTCTAGACTCTTAACAGCACATGCAACCTATATGTCAACTCCCTTGACGATGGGTGGTTCGCTTGCGACAAATGCCGATGACGTTATCTATAAGGTTCGGAAGCCCAGCTGGCTAGGATTGCCATTGACAGCAACGCGATGTTGTTGTAGTATATCTTTCTAGCAGATGTATAAATAGTGTACTCTTAACATGGTGGCACTCAAAGAAGAACGAAGTGAAGAGTGAATACCTTCTATGCGAATCCGGGACTAAAAGCTCTTTCTAACCAGGACTAATAGTCATTTTTCTACTAGTGATGATACTTCAATGCTTGGAGGTGGAGTGGATGGACAAGGATGATAGGAAGGTGGGAGTTATTTTATTGAAGCTCACCTTGATGTGAAGGTAAATTCACTACTACTAGGCTCCATACCTACATCCACCCCTTGTTCAAAACAATTCACAGTCCATTAAACGTATCCATAAACTTTATATGTAATTTCTTTGGACATATTTTGTTACTATTACACTTTATATGTATGATTGATAAAAGTTGTACCTTAATGATTTTCGAGGCAATAACAAATCGACCATGAAACACAATACTGTCCAGATGATCGCCTGCGTCGTGAAGACCCGATCAATGTATCCCATGGACCTTTAGATATCCTATGAAGCCTCCGATGACGACGTATGGCCACAGCGCCCAGAGGGAGACAACAACGAACACGATAGCGGGTCTCAAGCATGTCGCGATACACCGCCTGTTAAGAAGCACCAATTGGTCCAAGACGAATGCGCCCGTGAAGAGAACAACGTCGATCAGCATGAAACCCGTGAGCGCCCAGGTGAGGAGAGCAGCTGCATGGGCGACCGGAGACAACACTGCATATGTGCCGAACGCGAATGCGGCAGCGAGGGCGCGGGCGGAGCTGCTGAGGAAGAAGACGGATTTGTTGAAGGCCCATAGGCGCATGCCGACGCCGACGGTGCTCACTCCGGCGTACATGAGGAAGATGGTGGCCATGGCGGAGCAGGAGGCAGCTAGGTTGTTGGCCACGACGAATGCCTGGAAGGAGTCCCTGCTGGCGAGCTCCGGCGTACCTAACCGTTTTTCATCGTCCGTGTTGTACCCTCCAGGTACCTGGAAAGCTGCGGCAAATGACACCGTTATGATGAGCACTGATACAACACCAATGGTTGTTGCGGAATCTTTTATTTTCTCGGCCTCCTTATCCATATCTGGTACAGGAATATCCTCGTCACGTCGACCAACACCAGCTCTAGCACCAGCAAACCTTAGTATCCTGTTGATCCTAGCTTTTGGATCCTGCAAAGAGCCAAAAACAAGACAATCGAAGAAGTTTCATTCCAACCAGATACTCTTCCAGATTATTTGCAATTGATATTCCATATATTATAAGAACTTTAATCTAAAAGCTTCGGCAATCTAGAACTAATTATTCGGATGATTGGATTCCAAATAATAAATATACACGTACAATGTTAGTTATTATTCTATTGACAATACTACCCCTGCTTCTACCTTATCGACTCCTATTCACATGAATTAAAAAATGAAGAGGAGTGCATGACCAGTGCGCATCCCTCGTCCTTACCCCTCGAAACCCTAGATCAAGGATAGCGGCTTCCAACACGAACGGCGCGGTGGCCACGGGTGCGGAAAATATCAAAGGAAATAAAGATCTCTACTCCATAATGGGAGGAAAGAGAATATTTGTTGCATGCTATCCTATGTGCATACTTCCTCCGTCCTAAAATATAAGGCATTCTAGAGATTCTTGGACAGATTAGAGAAACCGACAAAAATGCATGTGCCACTAAGTTATAGCATGAAAAGTTGTGTTGTCTCATTGTTGTAATGACAATAGAAGATAACAAGGAGTACATACCCAATCAATAAACAACCTCTACTAACTTCGAGGGAGATTTAAATGAACAATGGCTTAAATACTTTTAGAATGTGTTGTATTTGGGTATAATTTTTGAATCCTTATTAAACACATTGTATTACATGAAAGAGGGAGTACCTTGTTTTATTCATATATCAAATAGCTCCATCGGTGGTCTTAGTATGCTATAGTGGCACAAAAGGAACATAAGATAAACTTGATGGCTGATAAGGAACTCCAAAATTTACAATGGCAAATAAGGAAGTACATCTTTTATCCAATGGAAAATAGGGAATTGACTCTATGTAAAACCAGAGACCTAAAATGAGTTTTAGGTTTAGGAGAGAGAATTTTTTATAAAGTTTTGTGCTCTTCTGATTAATAGCAAACCTAAAATTGAATACCTACAAACCTTTTTGAAAATACTCTTAGATTCTAAGGGTTTTGTTAAAAAAGACCAAGACATAAACTACTACTCTCTCCGTTCCAAAATATAGGTTGTTTGACTTTTTTTAGCACAAGTTTGACCGCTCGTCTTATTCAAAAAATTTAAGGAAATATGGTCAAATTTAAGGCATTTTTAAAGATTTTCTATTAATAAAGCAAGCCACCATAAAAAATATGATAATTTAGACAAAAATTTGAATAAAACGAGCGGTCAAACTTAGAGTCAAAAAAGTCAAGCGACCTACATTTTGGAATGGAGGGAGTACAAACTATAGATTTATAGAAGAACCTATCTCCAAAATATCAAGGTGATGGAAAAATCCCTCTCGCATTCGCATGGCTGCACTACATCCTTGATTTGACCTCTTGTGCACAGCCGAGCGAGCGGCTGTGCCAAGTTGGGAGAGTGGGGATGAGGCAGTGGAGCGAACATCAAATTTGCCTCCAAATCAGGTGGTCTCCATTCCTACACCTTGCATGGAAGAGCTTGCCCGCACGACTCCCTCACTATCGTTGGTGGGCTCAAGGACTCTATCAGTGCAGAATCAACACATCGAGCTTCAAATTGGATAAATCAATCTCCAAATCGATGAATCAAGTTCTAAATCTGTGATGTGCAGGCCGGTGCCGGCATAGGCCCGCACAATGGAGCTCAGCCCGCGCCACGGTGGGTCAGACAATGTCCAAGCTCTGCTGGGATTAAGGAGGAGTTGCATTAGAGTGGAGGTGAGGGAAGGGATACATTGGTTGATCCGGTAAAGCTAGAGTTAGATTCGGTCATAGTGAAGCTCGATTCACTGAGTGGTGTTGTTATATATGGCCGTGGTGGAGCTTAGGATGACTGCTATTTCTGTAGTGTGGGTGGATGGTAAGAGTAATGAGGTCATCGGCAACAAGTACGATGGGCAACAGAGGGCATGGCAAGAGTTGACCTACTGAGCCCTCCATCACCGTGGTGCTATGGAGCTAGCCTTGCCATTAAGGGTGGTCTCGAGCTAGCCAAAGCTACATAGCTTGTTGGAGATGCGGCAAAGGACCTATCTGGTGGGAGGACACAAATGGAGAGCCATGGCATGGAAAATTTGTGCACGAGCAAAAGTTGGATGACATTGAAAGAAATAGCACTAGCAGGTTAGATTGGTAAATTTTGGTTTAGGGGAGAGAAAAATAGATCCTAGCTAAAAAAATTAGGGATATCAATTCGTATAGATATGGTACGGTGTTCGAACAAGTTTTTAGGATTTTTTTGGTAGTTTTTAGGTATAACAATCCAATATAGGTATGTTGTTAGAGATGCTCTTAGACAAGTTTGTCTAAGGACAAACCCAAAATGAATATTAATTTTGGATGGAGGGAGTAGATGAAAAAACTAATTATGCTTATTAACATTCTTCAGACTAAAATATATGGGTGGTAACTAGAACCTATTCTAGAGTGTTATTTGGGTCTTCGAACTCTTAAAATGCACTTTTAGCCCCTTCGCCCCTCCAAACTTCTCCAAGGGTGTGATTTAGGTCCCTAAACTCTCAAAATACATTTTATTACTAAAACTTGAACCATAGTATCATCTAGATCTTTAAACTCTCAAATGCATTTTTAGATCTTCAAACTCTATTAGTGAAAGTGCATCTGACCTCCCTTAGTGGTTTTGCGCGATTCATGACAAAACACTTGAAAGGCTAACAACTTTATCAAGTGATGGACAGGTGCTGATACAAAAGTTGATGATGGAGGGCCCCCAAAAAGGAAATGAAATGTGGTTCATAGATACAAAATCTTAGCTTAATGTTATTTGTCTTATCCCTGAGTTTTTTAAGAAAAGCGATACTACAAATGGGATACCAAGTCTCCCGGTTTGGCAAAAACAAGTGCTCATAATGATCTAACAAACCGATGAGAGACACAAATAAGGCACATACATAACACTTAGATATCTGACACTATGCCAGTCCAAAGTTTCCAAACTTTTGGGGTGTGGCCCGGACTAGGTTTGGAGTTGACCGCTCTATCCAGAGTTTTTGCACGAAGCTTCAGAGTGTCCGGACTTAACTGGGTAACATCTAGTTGTGGGTGAAGAGGTATTATACCCGCTCACCCCCTCTCATTCCTTCTCTCTGACCTAACTCGATCTAAGCTGCTCTCTTTACAGTCATGGCTCCTCTTTACTCCTCTCTTGGCTTTCTTGGTAAGATTTGGTGAGGGAATCGAAGAGGGATTCAAGGGAGAGAAAAGTGAGAGTGCTAGTGATTTTATTTCCTATCTCTTGAGCATTTCATTTCTTCGTCAAGCCGAGGATTTCGTGTTCATTACTCTTGGAGCTTGCTCCTAGACAGCTAGGCATCGCCCGGGAGCTCCAACTTGATTGTGGCTGCCCCGAGTAGTTTGTCTTACCCCGTGAAGTAAATATAAACTATAGGGTCTTTGGATTCTAGAGAGAGGAAGTGGTTTAGGTGAACAAACCCGCCCTTTGTGAGCTCCTCAACGGAGACATAGGCTTCCTTTCGTGGGAGTTGAACTTCGGTAACTAAATTCTTGTGCTTGTGTATTTGGATTACTTGTGGTGCTTGGTTCTTGCTTGCTCTATCTTTTCTTAGGTTTTGGAGCTGATCTACTTCCCATAAGCGTTTGAGCTGAGTTTAGTTGGTTGAATCAGTAGATCTACATATTTAATTTTAGAGCAGGTTTGCTTAGTCTATTGTTATTATGCAAAAAGTTCGGAGTTTCCGAACAAATCTTCGGAGTCTCCAGAGTTTATAACAACAAGTTGTTTTTAAGTATTGATAATTGTCAGTTCAAATATTCACCCCGTCCTCTAGTCCATCTTTAGAATAAATTATTAAAAATCAAATAAATTATGAATTTAAACATTAAGGAATATATTATTCGATTAATGATAATGAATAAGAATATGAAAAATTATGGAGTATTTGATATGGTCATTTTGTCACATTTCACTTATCTTTGGTGTGAAATGATCATTTTAGAAACTTGAGATTGAGAAGATGGATAGTCATATCATAGGATAATTGTAAATTAAGATAAGACAAATGCTACAAAGTGTGTATGAATCATCATGTTTGCATAAGATGAACCATTAGTAATGCCTATGACCAGGTACTATATCATTAGCGATGCTCATGCAAAAGGAGTGCTAATTGCTTGGTCTTCAACTTTTATATTTTGCAGCTAGCTTTGTGAATGTGTAATATTTCAACTAGCTATCTCTATGCATGTTGAAATTATTAATGTTACAACTAGCTTTCTATATGCAGGTTGAAAACGATTAATGGTTTGATTCTTTTTTTTATGCGCACAACTATGGATCAAGAAGCAATGGATTTCAAGAATACTAAAAGTTTATATATTTATATTTCATTTATGGTAGTATATAGACTTGTACTCTCCAGTTCTATAGTTCTATCTAGCTATATGTACAATTGCTCTCTCAAATCATATCCTTATGTATATACACTATGATGACATGTCAACAAATAATACACTACAATCAATACAGCTTCATTCCATTGATTACTGAAATCTGCGACTTGTATGATTCTGTAATGTCTCATGTTTACTCAAAAAATTTCATGTCAATATTATATACCATATGCAAGTGTATAATATATGATATTATTTTCATGAAATATTGAACGTGTTATAATAGGTAAAATATGTGTTGTGAACTATACTTTACTACGATTCTAAATTATGTTGTAACAAAGTGTTACTATCACAATGATATTGTTACTAGAGCTGAAAAATATATGTTACACAAGAGATCATTGTAACATGTTTTTACATATAAAAGACTCATGTTTTGTGTTCCAAATAGTTAAGACTGTAGTAACATCATCGGTACGAGCACTAACAAGATCTGTTATAACTTATAAGTAGACCTAGTAACATTTTTATTGTATCTTCTTGATGTAATTGGCTAAGATTAATAAAGTTTTTCTTATAAAAAAGTAACATTTTACTAGCGTATAGCAACATAAGTATCAATAGGGACAAAGAAATATGCCGCACATGGGTCAATTTTAATTGTATATGTGTGTGGAATTTAGTATTTTTAAAAATATCAAAGAATCATTTGGCTAAATATATGTACTTTATATGGTTATTCTGAACACGTTTACAATTTTTTTAATCTAGTTTACCCGTCTCAGGCCCACTGAATAGTTTGTGCTGTATATGATTATTAAATAGATCTACGTACCACTCCAAATAGATACCCTGGAGACCTCGCCAGCACTGCAAGATCCAGCGCTGTTTTCCCCTCGTTGTTCTGAAGATTTAACTGAACTTGCTTGCTCCAAATTAAAGCATACACAGTCGATGGCGCCGCATCCTTGGCAGCAACAGCAATGTGTAGTGCGGTGTTGCCTTCATTGTCCTGCATATTCACGACCGATGCCAGCCTCTGCACCTGACAAGAAGAAGCGTCCATAGGGTTTGCTCGCAGCAGGAAACGGAACACAATCCGCCAGAGGAGAAGGCGGTGGTTGTTCAAGACAGCGATGTGGAGGAAGGTCCTGCCCTGGGCGTCTCGGAGCTCGGCGCAGCCGGGGCACTTGGCTAGCAGCAGGCAGACGACGGCATGGTTGTCTACCATGGCCGCAACGTGTATAGGGAATGATCCCTTGTCGTCGGGCTGGTATGCTGAGGATTCGTAAGCATCCAGTAGTAGCTTGGCCGTTTTCTTGGTGGTGTTAGTCGATTCCTGTGATGCTGCAAAGTGAAGGGGCGTGCCTCCGCTGGATTGGTCTCCTTGTCTGATAAGCCTCTCGTTCCACTCCAATAGCCTCTTTGCCATCCCTACGGTTAGAAACGAAATGTGATCCAAATGCGACAGCTTGATAATGGAAATACTACAGAAAAATCAAAGAGTCTAATATTAATTAATATTCATGAATTGTAAGAATAATGATATTCTCTCCATGCAAAAAAAGAATACAATGCTACTTTTGTTTTTTGAAAAGGAGGCATCTACAGAGAGAGAGGTCTCGCTTTAACGTTATCCAGCGAGCCCCCCAT
Source organism: Echinochloa phyllopogon (assembly GCA_033239725.1). NCBI lineage: Eukaryota > Viridiplantae > Streptophyta > Magnoliopsida > Poales > Poaceae > Echinochloa > Echinochloa phyllopogon. The sequence goes on along the minus strand of BTCW01000008.1, from coordinate 29,542,874 downwards.
CCGTGTCTTATCCGCTCCCCCTCATCTAATCCGCTCCACCACGCGGCAGTCGCCCACCACCAGATCCGCCCCACCACAGTCCTCCACCTCGCCGACATCGCCTCCGGCGCCGGTGAGGACCGCCCTTCTCCCACCCCTCCCCTCCCTCTTCCGCCCCTCTCCCCCTTCTCCCTCCTCTTGGATCCGAGAAGACATCACCACCATCCTCATCATCATCTTCGTCTCCGGCGACCTTGTTGCCATCTTCGTCTTTGTGGAGCGCGCCAACCTCGTCGTCATATTTTTCTTCAATGAGCTCTCCCGCCCCGTCCACCTGCTCCGTCTCCGGCAACGTCCGTCGCCGGATTCGCCGCCACCAACCGCCGCCGGGGATTTCATCGTCATGCCCCTGCTCCGACACCGCCCACCGGTTATCCCCCGCCACTCGGCCTCGCCGCCCTCGATCTACCACCGGCCATGGAGCCCTCCCCGATAACCCCGAACCCCTAACCCTAATCCGATGGTCTCCTTCGATTCTGGTGGGGAGTTGCTTCTTCTCTCGGTCTGGTGGGGGAAGTTACTTCCTTATGTGTTTTCGTCGGTGTAGCAAGAGGGCTCTCCAGTTATGCTTAAAAAAATAAGTCAAATTATTTTAAGTTTGACTTAGTTTAGATAAGAATATAAAAATTTATGACACCAAATAAGCTACATGAAGCAGCGTAGCTACTGCACCCGTGTATCTCATTAAAGAAGACGTATATGCAGATCATGCGAGAGCTGATTGTAACCCTATCTTGAATTGGTACAGCTCAACCTTTCCTGGAAAATAAACAAAGAACAAAACATGCACTTACTTTCGCTTCTTAGAACAGCAGCATGCAAGGCGTTCTGTCCATCTGGTCCCGAGTACGACAGTTGGTTGTCCTTTCCATACAACAGCTCTGCAATTCTATCATGCCCTAGCATGATGGCAATGTACAGCGGCGAGGCACCGTTGGCACGCGGGAAACGAGCCAGCTCCGCGTCCGCCGACATGAGCACTCCGACCATCTCCTCGTCGCCCCGGCGGACCGCCTCATGCAGAGCTGTCTCCGCTTGCTTGTTCTCCTTCCTCAGCACCCCTGTGGCGCCGCCGCCGTCGCGTCTCGCCATGTCGATGAGATGGGAGACCATCTCGATGCTCCCAGCTCTGGCAGCGCAGTGCAATGGCGTGTCACCCATTGCATTGCGCGCGCACAAGAGTTTCTTGGCCTTGCCGAAGATCACCGTTGCGCTCACCAAGAACTCATGGCCGCCTCCACCGGACGCGACGACATGGAGGGCCGACTCCGAGAGGCAGCGCTCGTCGTCGTCGGCCGCCTCGATGTCGTCGACGGCGTCTTGAGGCACCAATGCGCCATCCTTGCTCATGAGATCATCTAGCTTCCTCCAATCCCCACGCTTTGCGGCCATTAGCAGCTCCGGGTGCAGCTGCACCGCCACATCCACCGCGCCTTCGTGCCAGTTGGAAGGTTGCTTCGTGTTCGTGGTGCCCGTCGCCATTTTGGCACAGATCAAAATCACCCAATGGTTGTGCTTGTGTGGTATGCCTATTCTTTCATCTATTTGGACACTATATAATTTGTTATTTATCCGGAGATGCGAAATGCATTCTTCACTAAAGCCCACTACAGAATTGTCCTGGACCACTCGTTAAGTTCCTCTCCCCTGCGGGTGACGGATCCTTTGCCTCCGGCGCACTACCAGAATGATCGACATCTGCACCGGGTGGGAAAGCCCTTTAGCACCGGGTTTCCCACCCGGTGCAACTAATCCGAGGCTAAAGGGGTACCCCTTTAGCACCGGGTTGAATAACCGGTGCTAAAGGGTCCCTTTAGCACCGGGTGCAGCCACGACCCGGTGCTAAAGGGCCTGTCCCGCAGCGCCTCTAGCAGGGCCTTTAGCACCGGGTCGTGGCTGCACCCGGTGCTAAAGGACATGCCTTTAGCACCGGTTGCTGTCTGCAACCGGTGCTAAAGGCCCCGGATTTCTTTTTTTTTTTGCTTTTTTCAGTAGCCATGCATGCGCGTCTATAGACGTGTATATACGTATATATTCTAATACGTGTATTCTAATGCGTATTCGGCCGACTCTATATTCATATTAGCTGACATTTCATCAAAATAGAAGACATATATATTACAAAAGTAGATATTCATGCATGTCAACTCGAGTTATATATATTTAAACTGTATTTTCTACATAATTAAGATTGACGACTAGCTAGCTCTCGTTGGACTGTCCGGCACGTCCTCCAGTATTGGCGAGTGGAATTCTCCTCGGGGATTGACGACCTCATCCCAGATCCATCCGACGAGCTGTTCTGCAATTGCGTCAATTCTTTCTATCTCTAGGGACTCTTCCTTCAGGTTGAACATCTATAATTTAAAAATATTTGAAAGATATTTAATCCGTCGAGTTGGAGACAATAATTGTGCACTTAATAATAATGGAAATGTGTTTATTATTACGTACCATAATATCGCGTTGTGTGAGCTTTTTATGTCCCCAATTCCACATGTAGTCGCACACATAGTATGCACATAAATTATTTCCCGGTCCCTGTTTGGCACACTGTCGACCAAAAGAAATCTAGTAAAATTCATATAATATATTAGTCGATGCCTACATGTACAAATTACTTGCTTACCGGAAAACCAATGTTCCATTTTAGTGTTTCATGTTGTATACCCGTGTGTTCTGTACGAAATTGAATCCAGGCCCTGCGAACAAAAAAATTGAGTTAAGTCATTGCGAGTGGAAGGGGTGGATTAAGTAGGGGAAAATATACATCACCTTGCCATCATGTCCATGATGTTCTGTAGTTTTTCTTTTGGGGTGTGCAATGAATCAAAGACGTTCACGACACCCCGATCAGGACACAATATAATTAGGAACCAGTGGAATCTGTGCACATGTATACATTATAATCAGAAATGAATTGTTACACAGACAGTATAAGAAGAAGGCTGTGAATGTACTCACTCGATGTTGTACGGGATTAGTATGGAGTCACAGTAATTTTGTTTCTTGATATATTTGTATAGGTTTAAATATGTTTCCTCAGGATTGTGCATTATCATTGCTTCACTTATCCTTCGAGGGTCAACGAAACCAACGTCATATATATTGTCTCTGCGACATTTTTGAATCTCCATTCTGCATATGTTAAGCAATAAATAAAGCCCGCGTCAACATAGATTGGAATTATTGTTTTCAAACTGTGAATTATAAGCAACAACAAAGTACTTACAGTGTCCAACATGTGATCAAATCCACGTCCATGGCGTCGCGGTGGTACAGCTCATATATATCATTAAACCTGAGCCAGACAAAATCCGCGTCACCATTGTAGAAGTCTTGGTCCTTCACGCCTACTTTTATCATGCGCCGTTTATTCCTTCTTGATTCTTCCAAATACCAGTCATGGAATCGGCGCATCTTCGTTTGTAGCTTCCTCTCCATTTCAGGAGGGACCATAGGCTCGCCAAGCTTAAACGGCCACTTCAGCGTTGTGTTTACTGGCACATCTGCTTCCCCGAGGACTTGCGCTCTGGTTAGTCCAGTCTCGGCCATTACTCGTTGAATGTTAAGCTCGTCCAGAGATGGCAATGGACCCAAGGGACGCTGAGGTTGCTGGCCGAGCTGAGGAACCTTTTTGGATGGGCCATTACTGCGAAGAACCTCTCAAATGGGAACATGTTGTGTAGAAATACTGGGCCCAATATACGAATCTCTTTGACGAGGTGAACCAATAGATGTGTCATGATATTGAAGAAGGATGGTGGAAATATCATCTCAAAGCTGACAAGACATTGCACCACGTCGTTCTGTAGCTGATCTAAGTGGTCTGGATTGATCACCTTCTGAGAAATTGCATTGAGGAATGCACATAGCTTCACAATGGCTTTCCGCACGTTAACTGGTAGCACACCCCTGAGTATGACGGGAAGCAGCTGTGTCATCAACACATGGCAGTCGTGAGACTTCAGGTTTGTGAACTTCTTCTCTTTCATATTTATTATTCCCTTAATATTGGAGGAGTATCCAGACGGAACCTTGATACTGTCCAAGCATTCAAACATGCTTGCCTTCTCTTCTTTGCTGAGAGTGAAGCTGGCAGGATGCAAGTACTGGCGTCCTTTGTCTCTCTTTTCTGGATGTAGATCAGTCCGTTGCTTCAATCGTTTCAGATCCTGACGTGCTTCCAGTGTATCTTTTGGCTTCCCATAAGTACCCAGGAAGCTTATCAAGTTCACGCAAAGATTCTTCGTCAGATGCATCACATCAATCGCGTTACGGACCTCTAAACGTTGCCAATAAGGTAGCTCCCAAAAGATAGACTTCTTCTTCCACATCGCGGCACGACCATCCTCGCCCGTCGGAGCAGCCTGGCTTCCGTCTCCCTTGCCAAACACCACGTGTAGGTCCTTCACCATATCAAATAGCTCTTCTCCACTCCGGTGTCTCGGCTTTGTACGGCGGTCAGCATTCCCGCCAAAATGCGCACATTTCTTTCGTAGCTCATGCTTCGCCGGAAGGAATCGACGGTGACCCATGTACACAACTTTACGACAATGTTTCAAATACATGCTTTCGGTTTCCTCTAAACAGTGAGTGCATGCTTTATATCCTTTGTTTGATTGTCCTGATAGGTTACTTAGTGCAGGCCAGTCGTTGATGCTTATGAAAAGCAGTGCTCGAAGGTCAAACTGCTCCTGCTTGTCCTCATCCCACACGATAACACCTTCATTCTTCCACAGCTGCAAAAGTTCGTCAACCAATGGTCTTAGGTACACATCAATGTCGTTGCCAGGTTGCTTTGGGCCTTCGATGAGCACTGGCATCATAATGAACTTCCGCTTCATGCAGAGCCAGGGGGGTAGGTTGTAGATACAAACAGTCACGGGCCAAGTGCTATGACTACTGCTCATTTCACCAAAAGGGTTCATGCCATCGGTACTTAAACCAAGCCTAACATTCCTCGCATCAGCATCAAACTCTGGGAATGCTCTGTCGATGTTCCTCCACTGGGATCCATCGGCGGGGTGTCTCAACATGCCATCCTGCTTACGTTCTTCTTTGTGCCAGCGCATCAGTTTGGCATGGTCTTTGTTCCTGAACAAACGCTTCAAACGGGGTATCAGAGGGAAATACCACATCACCTTCGCAGGGATTTTTTTCTTAGAACGCTCTCCCCCAACATCACCAGGGTCGTCCCGCCTGATCTTGTATCGCGCGCAGGTGCAAACCGGACAACGATCCAAGTGTTCGTACTGTCCGCGATAGAGGATACAGTCATTAGGACACGCATGTATCTTCTGCACCTCCAAACCGAGAGGGCAAACAACACGTTTTGCTTGATACGTTGTCGATGGCAATGTGTTACCCTCTGGAAGAATCTTCTTTACGAGTTTCAGTAGCTCCTCGAAACCCTTATCAGTAACACCATTTGCTGCCTTCCACTGCAGAAGTTCAAGTGTGCTACCCAACTTCTTTAGCCCCTCTTTGCAATCTGGGTACAGGTCAGTCTTGTGGTCCTGCAACATGCGCTGTATCTTTTTCAGTTCCTTATCATTGCCGCAGTCTTTCTCGGCATCACGCAACATTTGCCCGAGCCCATCAGTAGGTTCATTTTCCTGAGCAACATCTTCCTGAGCATCGCCTTCCCGAGCAACATCTTCCTCATCGGCATCACCCATTGCAGCATATGCAAAGGAACCGTAGTATTGAGCCAATAACGGAATGTCGTCATCGGCCTCGTCTTCTTCATCTTCATCCATTAGAATTCCTCTTTCACCGTGCTTCGTCCAAACAGAATAATTCCTCATGAAACCGTGCCTCATCAAATGCACTTGAAGACAACCTCTTTGTTTGTACGATTGTATATTTTTACAATGGGTGCATGGGCAGAACATGAAACCGGACGGCGTCCTGTTAGCCTCGGCGGCATCGAGAAACGTCCTAAGGCCATCACGGAAGGCCTGAGCGTGGGGGTCCCCGTACATCCATTGTCTATTCATCTGCATTATTAACCAATAACAAATATACAATACAATTTAAAGATAAAAAAATTTAATATATAAATAAATACAAATTATAATATATATTCCATTATATAAATAAGATTTATATAATCACGGAAGCCTTATAAGATTTATAAGATTTATAAGATTTTCTATTAATTTATAAGATTTTCTAGCATTTTATATTGATTTTCTAGTAATTTATAAGATTTTCTATTAATTTATAAGATTTTCTATTAATTTATAAGATTTTCTAGCATTTTATATTGATTTTCTAGTAATTTATAAGATTTTCTAGCATTTTATATTGATTTTCTAGTAATTTCTAAAACCACATTACTATAAGCCTTACAACTATTCACAAGTCATACAAAACAAAATACTAACTAGCTTGCCTTCTCTCTCCATTTAAAACACAACATGAACACTCTCTCCACCATGAACTCAAGCTCTCTCCTCTCTCTCCTCCAAGAACACAATCTCTCTCTAGCTAGCTTTACTTTGATTCACAAATCCCTCTATTTCTAAATCATAGAAGGATTACAAGCTAAATAAAACATTAGAGAATGAAAGAGTGTACCTTGTAGTGCTCCTTAGATGAGTAGATTCTTCACAAATTTTGAAAAAAATTTGGGCAGCACCTCCCCTCCCACGGCCGAGCAGCATGAACACAGCGCCTAAGTGTTCAGCTGGCTCGGGCGGGGGTGGGGAAGCCCCTATATTCAAACACATTAGCACCGGGTCGTGGCAAGACCCGGTGCTAATGTTCACCCTTTAGCACCGGGTGCAGCCACGACCCGGTGCTAAAGGCCTCGGGCACATTAGCACCGGGTCGTGGCTGCACCCGGTGCTAAAGGGTGAACATTAGCACCGGGTCTTTCCACGACCCGGTGCTAATGTGTCCGCCCGGACACACCTCCGCGCCGCCTCCGCTCCTAGCCGTTGGACCCGGTGCTGAAGCCCCATCAGCACCGGGTCCAAAAATGGCCGAGGCGGAGGAGGCGGGCGGATGTGAAGGATTCTGGTAGTGGCAGCACGCCACGACGAACATCGATTTGTTGGGCATATATGCAATCGTGTTCATGGTCCTAGGTCTTTTTCTTTAACGACTTTTTGTGAACATGAAGCTAGCTAGGCACGTAAACCAGATGTAAAGAAGCTTCTTATTTTTCGTATGAATGTAGGCACGTAAAAATTTAACGAGAAGATTCTTTACATCTTTTTCTTTACATCAGATGAATGTATGTAAACCAGATGTAAAGAATTAGGCTACATCTTTTTCTTTAACCAATTCTTTACATCTTTTTCGTATGAATGTAGGCACGTATGAATGTAAAGAAGCTTCTTCTAGGCACGTAAAAATTTAGATGATCTTAAAATGTAGCCTAATTTTATGAGAATTTTATTTTAAACATTTTAACTACTCATATATGTTTTTTATGTGAAATAAGTTCATTTCCATCTATTGCATGACTACCAAAAAAATCATGAATTTTGGAGATAATTTATAGGCCGTTTTAGTTAGGAAAAGAGATTAATTAATAGAATCTATGGGTTACGGTTCACAGAAGATAACTGACATAATTGACGAGAGTTTTGAAAAAGGAACGAAAGTTCAACTCAATATTAAATAGAGAACAAAATTTTTTAAGAGCCAAGAAAGGAACGAGCTATTATACCGGTGTCAAATAGGAAATTTACTCATGAAACAATGGGGTGTTCCTACAACAGAGAGGGTTCAGACTTTTGAGGCTTTGGGGTTTCCTGTTTCTGTCACTGCCCTGACCAGCAAAGCTTCTTGCAATGGTGTATCACCTCACATAAGCAATTATCAAAGACCGTCAGAAAGGTGTTCGATTCCTTTGTCCTTATCTCATGGATGTTATGGGAAAGGAATGGGAGAGTTTTCAACACGGAGGTGGTGCAGGTGCAGCTTTGGATCCTCACAGTCGCAGGCACCATTCTACTTGAAGTCAAGTGTTGGGTTGATGCAGTTTTCTTGGCATTGTCGGATTTTCACTAGACTAGGTTTCCTAATCACTGATAATTTTGCGTTCCAATATTAATGGAAATCAAAATACCAATTTCCATTGTTTTGATTCCGAATCGAAATTTAGTTTTATGTAACTTACTTGTCATAAACTTTTATTTTAGCTAATTTTATTCATATATTTATATAAGAATAAATTTTGAATTTTGAATTTATATATTATTAATTAATCATATTTGACATGTACTCTTTATGTTAGTTTAAACCATTTGATTCCACAAAATCCATTTATTTGTATTTTTTCTGATTTATACGCTAATTTATATCTCCCCTCAAAGAATGTGATAGTTTCTTTTAACGTATAACACTAAGATAATAGATAAAAAAATTATATAAGTTCTACCGCACACTTGAGGTGAAAGTTGAGATTTTGATCTGTTGATTGAATGGATGATTAGAGATCGTGGATGCATAGAGGTCATCAAATGTGTTCCGTTTGACTACTCACATGGCTTATTTGGAATTCAGATCAACGAAGCTACGTTTGTAGTAAGTGCTAGCCAAGTCCCACTTGCACCCAACCTTTCTCTCTTTTTTTCATTTATCTATTTTTTAACCGTATTTGATATAGATTTGTTGGGTTAATATGGATAGTTAGATTGTCATAAAATCCAATGATATGTATCTTTTTAGTTTTTCGAATTGTCCAAGCGGATGTACAACAACAACAACATAGCCTTTTGTCCCAAGCTAGTTGGGGTAGGCTAGAGGTGAAACCCAAAAAGTCAAAAAAAAAACAGAAAAAGAGTTAGAGGAAAGCAGAAAAGAAAGCAAAGATCACGGCTCAGGCACATTAATTGCTAGTCTCCAAGCGCTCCTATCCATAGCTAAATCCTTAGAGATATTCCACTCTTTAAGGTCTCTAATAACCGACTCGTCCCAAGTTAGTTTGGGTCGACCTCTACCTCTCTTAACATTATTGGCCCGCTGTAGAACCCCACTACGCACCGGCGCCTCAGGAGGCCTCCGTTGGACATGTCCGAACCATCTCAACCGATGTTGCGTCAATTTCTCCTCAATTGGTGCCACTCCGACTCTATCTCGAATATCTTCATTCCGTATCCTATCCCTTCTTGTGTGACCACAAAACCAACGCAACATACGCATCTCTGCTACACTTAGTTGCTGTATATGTCGCCTTTTTGTAGGCCAACATTCAGCACCGTATAGCATCGCCGGGCGAATCGCCGTCCTATAGAACTTACCTTTTAGCTTTTGTGGTACCCTCTTGTCACAGAGGACACCAGAAGCTTGACGCCATTTCAACCAACCGGCTGAAATTCTATGCCTAACATCTTCATCAATGTCACCATCCTTTTGCAACATCGATCCTAAATACCTAAAGGTATCTTTCTCGGCCACCACTTACCCATCAAGCCTGACATCTCCATCTTCATATCTAGTCCCACTGAAATCGCACATCATGTACTCGGTCTTGGTCCTGCTAAGTCTGAAACCTTTGGACTCTAACGTATACCTCCACAACTCTAACTTCCTATTAACACCTGCCCTACTCTCATCAACTAGTGCCACATCATCAGCAAAGAGCATACACCAAGGGATATCACTTTGTATATCCCTTGTGACCTCATCCATCACCAGAGCGAATAAATAAGGGCTCAATGCTGACCCCTGATGCAGACCTATTTTATTTGGAAAATCACTACTGTCTCCACCATAAGTGCAGACAACCGTCATCGCATCCTTGTACATATCCTTGATAAGGGTAATGTACTTAGTTGGGACTTTGTGCTTCTCCAAAGCCCACCACATAACATTTCTTGGTACTTTATCATATGCCTTCTCGAGGTCAATAAAGACCATGTGCAAGTCCTTCTTTTGCTCCCTATGTCTCTCCATGAGTTGTCGTATTATAAAAATCGCCTCCATGGTCGACCTTCCAGGCATGAACCCAAACTGGTTTTGGGTCACACTTGTCACTCTCCTAAGGCGATGCTCGATAACCCTCTCCCAAAGCTTCATCGTATGGCTCATCAGCTTAATCCCACGGTAGTTAGTACAACTTTGAACATCTCCCTTGTTCTTGAAGATCGGTACTAATATACTTCTTCTCCATTCTTCAGGCATCTTGTTTGACCTAAAAGTGAGGTTAAAAAGTTTAGTCAGCCATACTATTGCTCCGTCACCCAGGCATCTCCACACCTCAATGGGGATACCATCAGGACCCATCGCTTTACCTCCCTTCATCCTCTTCAAAGCCTCCGCAATCTCTGCCTCCTGAATTCTCCTCACAAAACGTCTGTTGGCGTCGTCAAATGAGTCATCCAACTCAAGCGTCGAACCATTCTCCTCATTAAATAACTTATCGAAGTACTCTCGCCATCTGTTCTTGATCTCCTCATCCTTCACCAGAAGTCGATCCGTCCCATCCTTGATGCATTTGATTTGGTTGATGTCCCTTGTCTTCCTCTCGCGGATCCTCGCCATCCTATAAATATCCTTCTCCCCTTCCTTCGTGCTTAGCCGCTGATAAAGGTTATCATATGCACGACCCTTTGCTACACTCACAGCTCTCTTTGCAGCCCTCTTTGCTAATTTATAGCCCTCGATATTGGCTGCACTCCGATCAAGGTGAAGGCGCTTGAAACATTCCTTTTTCTCCTTAATAGCCCTTTGCACCTCGTCATTCCACCACCAAGTGTCTTTCGCTTCTTGTTTTCCTCCCCTACTCACGCCAAACACTTCTGAAGCCACCTTCCGAACACATGTTGCCATCTTTAGCCACATGTCGTCTGCATCTTCTCCGTCCTCCCAAGGCCCCTCGCTTAACATCATGTCCTTAAAAGTTTGCGCTGCTTCCCCTCTAAGCTTCCACCACTTCGTTCTCGCTATCTTGGCACGTTTGTCCCGCTGGACACGTACCCGAAATCTGAAGTCCGCCACCATCAACTTGTGTTGAGGGACAACACACTCCCCAGGTATCACCTTACAATCTAAGCGCGCACGTCTATCCTCCCGCCTTGCAAGGATAAAGTCAATCTGGCTCGAGTGTTGTCCACTCTGAAAGGTCACCAGATGAGATTCCCTCTTCCTAAAGAGGGTATTTGCTAACAACAAGTCGTAGGCCAACGCGAAGCTCAAAACATCCTCCCCCTCTTGATCCCTATTTCCATACCCGAACCCCCTGTGCACTCGCTCGAAACCTACATTAGACGCACCTACATGGCCGTTGAGATCTCCTCCTATGAAGAGTTTCTCGCTGATAGGCACGGTACTAACCATGCTATCCAAATCCTCCCAAAACTGCATCTTGGTGCTCTCACTAAGACCTACCTAAGGGGCATAGGCGCTGATCACATTCAGAGCCAAATCTCCAACTACCAACCGAACTAGGATAATTCGGTCGCCTTGCCTCCTAACATCAACAACTCCATTCTTAAGGCTCTTATCGATCAAGATGCCTACACCATTCCTTCCCGAAGTTGCCCCCGTATACCAAAGCTTGAAGCCAGTACCCTCTACTTCCCTCGCCTTCTGGCCCTTCCATTTAGTCTCCTGAACGCATAGAATATTTACACGCCTCCTAATTGCTACCTCGGCTATCTCTCGTAACTTACCCGTTAGAGACCCTACGTTCCAACTACCCACCCGAAACCTAGTTGGCTCGGCTAGCTTCCTTGCCCTTCGCACCCGTCGAGGGAAGTGCAAAGACCCTTGCTCATTTTTCACTACACCCGGGCGCCGATGTAGCGCGCCACTAAGGAAATGACGACCCGGTCCTTGCTCACTTGACACCGTGCCCAGACCACGACACGACGCGTCTCGGGGGAGACGGCCCGGCCCTTGCTCATTTAACACCATACCCGGGTTCCGATATGGCGCGTCGCTAAGAGGGTTACGCCCCAACGGGATTCTCTTGGGTTTCATCTCTATATGAGTGGCTAGGTTTTACATTGGCTCGCCGAGCCGATCACAACCCTCCTCCTTTACCAGGGCTTGGGACCTGCTATGTTGAAACAACATAGGCGGAGTTGAATTGTCCAAGCGGATGTATCTTCATAAAATTTGACGGTATAAAATCTTTTTTTTAGATTAACATGGTAATTTCTACACTTTCTCGATGAACGTAGTAAGTTCTTTTAATACTACAGTATTAATATATTGATTAGATCTGTATGGAGACGTGAAAAATTAAGCTATGCCGCTCGGAGTCATATATTGAGCTCCTGCAACAACAATATATTGTTGATCATTTTTTTTTTCCTCTATGACCCGTTTTGAAGGGCATTTTAGGTGACGTCGCGCTTATGAATTATGATAGAACTACACCATAGTGGGATAAGATCAGAGAGTTGATCGGACCATCACCAGACTTCCTTCCCCGTCTCGCCGCTCGCGGTCCATCAATTGCTGCGCGCGTCAGCCCCGGCGGGGTAGTCGAACGGCAGCGGCCGCGCACGGTGTCGTTGAGCGGCGCGGCGTGCCGGAACCCGTAGGCCCGGAGCACCTGGTCGTCGGCGAACGCCGGCGCGCGGCGCATCCCGTCGTCGCAGCTGTCCCTCGAGTACATCGGGTTCCTCACGCCGCTGCAGGGCTGGCACCCCACGAAGTGCGTGTGCGTCACGAACGGCCGCCGCCACCCCTCCACCCCGCCGCCGTCGGGCCCCGGCACGGCCTTCCCCACCGCCGCGTTCCGCGCCGCCGCATACCTCAGGTGCTCCCGCTCCGCGTGCGAGCGGGAGGGAGAAGTCCATGTCGGTGAGCACCGCGTCGGAGTCCAGCCACCAGACCCACTCCGCCTCCGGGTGCGAGTCCACCCACCAGACCCACTCCGCCTCCGGGTGCGCCAGCATGGCGGCGCGCACGGCGGGGATCTTCGCCCAGTACCCCGCCATGGCCGCCGGCGGCAGGGCGTCGCGGTTGTAGTTGTATACGATCTCGATCCCGTGGAGGCCGGCGGCAGTAGTCGAGCTTGTTCTTGAGGAACCGGAGGAGGAGGTGGTCGCCGCCGGCGCCCGGGCACGGATCCGGCTGCGACCAGGTCACCATCACCACGCGCGCCCGAGGAGGCCGCGGGAGCGCAGCCACGCCGCGCGCTTCGCGTCCCTCCCGGCGAGGCGGCGGCCGTCCACGGCGTAGGAGAGCTCCGGGTCGTCGTAGAACGTGCGCGGCCCGTCGTCGGGGCCGGGGACATCGGAGGAAACGAGCAGCGGGCCGCTGCTTCCCGTCGCGTGGGACGGCGCCGAGCTGCCCAGGAGCGCGAGCACGGCCGCCGCCACGCCGGCCGCGAACACGAGCGCGTCGCGCGCGCGGCCCGCTGCCAGCCTCGGCGGCGCCGCGGCGCCGTGCGGCTTGCTGCTCGGCGGCGCCGCGGCTGCTGGCCTGTCCATTCTGTTATGCCCGTTCGCGCGGCCGCGGGTCTCGATTGGCTTCGCCGGCGGCGGTGGGTGCTGCAGGCTGCGCGCGCTCTCGCCTTGGGTGTAGCCGACGCGTTTCACTCAGAAAAGTACACCAACACGAGGGACGATGCTCCTGCTCAGGTGGGTGATCACGTGAGGGGCCGGCTGAGAGGGGGCGGCGTGCGACGTGGGCTTGGGATCGGCCGAACCGGCCCAGCTCAGGTCATTAGCTTTATTTTCTGCCCAAGGAAAAAGGTAGCTTTATTTTTTTTTCCTTTTATTTTTGGGTCTCGTGCCGTGCAGCAATGTGCATGTGGGCACTCCGCAGTCGAGATCTCAAACGACAAAAGGCTATCAAGTTTCTCAACCAAAAAAATATATATTTAAAGAACAGAGCCGACCTAGCAACCAACGAAACCGCGGTCTAAAACATGAATACTCTTTAAAATTATAATTATAGTTCGTTTAACTTTTTTGACTCTAAGTTTACGCACTCGTCTTATTTAAAATTTTATACAAGTTATATCTTATTTTTTATAGTAGTTTGGTTTATTAACATAAATTTTTCAAAAATAACTTAAATTTGACTTAAATGTGGCGGTCAAATTTGTGGTAAGAAAGACAAACGAATTATAATTTGAAACGGAGGATGTAGCCCTCCCTGATCTCGCCAAACAAAATTTTGCTTCGGTCGCTGCAAAATCACTGAAGAAATTCAAATTATTTACTTTTCTTTAAAGTCTGGGTCAAAACATTCGTAAACTCCATATTCACTCGGGCTGCTCAGTCCGATCGATATGCAAAAAAATTGAAAGCAAAAAAGGGTTCTGAAATGAATTTCTCCATGCGTAGTGATACCACAAACACACACCAAAGAGCCTTCGGATTTCTCCATCTATCTCAACTGATGAAAGACTAACAAATAACTTGCATCTTCCCTTTTAATGAAAAACGAACGTGTAAATCCCGTACCAACCGATTTCGTTTTATATATTATGAGGTTATGATTTGTATTTACTCATTTTATGTAATGTAGAAAATTCCTGATAGTAGCACTTTTATTTTTATTTTTATTTTCAACATTATGATATTATTTCTGATCGTTTTCGATTGTTTTCATTCCTTCCCGCAAAATCAAATTATTATCAAACCCAGGACGAGGTGTGGCAACGCACACTCTTCCAGTGGCGTGTAGTACACGACGTGTTACTTCTCATCGCTACCTGCGCTCGTTCCTTGCGAGCAATATTTATACAGGGCAAGTCTCAAAATATTTAGTTATGGTAAAGCTCATGTTAAGTGAGCTAGCCAGGGAGCTGAACCGAGCTATTTTTTCGCGCTATGTTTGGGGTGCGTGTCGAGTGCCGTGCACGTAAAACGCGCAGGGGGGCAGTGCAGGGGCATCGCACACGTTTTGTTGCAGATTTGCAGCTTAGATAATCAGGAGAATCTTGACTCCGAAATATTTTCTTTTATTATTTTACCACAGAAAAAAATAAAAACCCCGATACGTACGCGCGTTTTGCGCTTGCTGCTGCTTTGTTGCTTTCATCGCTTTGGATTAATGTGACTTGAAATCTCATTATATCCGGTGGATTAGGCGAATTAGATACAAGGAGAAATTACGGGGCTCGTCTTTGTTCAAGCGACGACGTACAAGCTACGTTACTGATGTGTGGTGGCCAGAAACCTCGATCTGTTTCATCTTCAGCATGTGCAAAGCTCATTCTTGGCGTTTATGTCAGATGCTTGATTGGCAGAATTGAATTTTTGCATCGCGTATCATCGGTAACTGAGTAGTTTAGATGTGCAGCATTGGATACTCAACTTGTAGCACTAAACATTGGTCAAAAAACTATTGAAAATGCATCAATGATGCATCAATGATAGCGAAAAGTGCTCAATGGAAAACCTTTTTTGTTCCCTAATAACTTGATCTGAAAAAAAAGTTCATTCCCTTGTAGTTTTTCTTAGATCTTAGGTACCACGTGGCTTCGATTGTGTAGCCTAACTGTCGCGTCAAATACTCAGTTTTAACAGGCGCATGCATGTGGGTGCAACTGCTCAACAGACAGAAGATATTATTTCCAAATTACACCTATGGGTGATTTGACTTCCACGAGAGATAGTCAACATTGACAATATATATATTTTTCTTTTCTCCTTTTGCGAAAAACATTGACAAACTAATAAGATCATATCAAAACACCAGAATTTTACACAGATCTAGTAAGAAATACAGTATGATTTCCGTGGGAACTCTTGGAATTTCCTGCAGGCCCAAGATGGGGCTTAAACCCACCAACAAGCTAATAAGGGCCAGAAAGTCCAGAAACACGATACACAATCAGGGTGCTCCGTCCGTCTCGTCGTCTCCATCGATCATCATTTGCCGCGCGCGCGCGGCGGGGTAGTCGAACGGCAGCGGCAGCACGGTGTCGTTGAGCAGCGCGGCGTGGCGGAACCCGTACGCCCGGAGCACCTGGTCGTCGGCGAACGCCAGCGCGCGGCGCATCCCTCCCTCGCAGAGCTCCCTCGAGTACGCCGGGTTCCTCCTCCCGCCGCACGGGTTGCACCCCGTGAAGTGCGTCACGAACGGCCGCCGCCACGACCCGAACTGCCCGCCGCCGTCGGGCCCCGGCACGCCGCCGGCGCCCCTCACCGCCGCGTTCCTCGCCGCCGCGTACCCGAGGTGCTCCCTCTCCGCGTGCCTCCGCCGGAGGAGCGCCGCCGTGCCCGACCGCCGCCGCCGCTCCACGGCCTCGTACCGCGCCGCCACGCCGGCGAGCCTCCCGACGATCTCCTTGAAGTAGCCCTGGAAGTAGTACTCGTTCCCCATGTGCGTCTTCTCCCCCCACCTCTCCCTGTCCACGATCAGCATGTAGGCCAGCGCCGACTGGTCGCAGGCGACGTCGGAGTCGCGGTCGGAGAGCGCCGCCTTGACCTTCTTCCCCCACGCGGCGTGCTCCGGGTACGCGGGGCCCATGCGCGCCCACGCGTCGAGGAGGTCCAGCGACCACTGGCAGTTGCGGAGGAGGAACACGCCGGCGTTGAGCCCGAGCCACCGCCGGCGCTCGTACACCTCCTTGGGCCAGCCGTAGAGCACCAGGTTGTGGCGGCGGTAGCGGGCCAGCGGGAGGGAGAAGTCCATGTCGGTGACGACGGCGTCGGCGTCCACCCACCACACCCACTCGGCCTCCGGGTGGGCGAGCATGGCGGCGCGCACGGCGGGGATCTTGGCCCAGTACGACGGCATGGAGGGCTCCAGAAGCGCGGTGTTGTAGAGGAGCTCGATGCCGTGGAGGCGGCAGTAGTCGAGCTTGTTCTTGAGGAAGCGGAGGAGGAGGTTGTCGCCGCCGGGGGCGCGGCAGGGCCCCGGCTGGGAGCCGGACAGCATGACGATGCGCTCCGGCGCGCCATGGACGAGGCCGCGAGAGCGCAGCCACGCCGCGCGCTTGGCGTCCCAGCCGGTGAGGCGCGGGGTGGTGAGGACGGAGTAGGTGAAGGACGGGTCGTCGTAGAAGGTCGGCGGGCCGTCGGCAGGGCCCGGGGCGGGGGAGGCGACGAGGAGCCCGCCGACGCCGCCGCCGACGCCGAGGCGCCACGGCGCGAGCGCGGGCGACGCCGCCGGGCCCAGGAGCGCCAGCACGGCCGCCGCCACGCCGGCCGCGAACACCAGCGCGTCGCGCAAGCACCGCGCCGCCCTCGGGGGAGCGGCGGCGGCGGCCTTCTTGCCGCCGGCCTCCGACGACGCGGCCATAGGAGGGAGGACTGGAGGAGATACAGGAGAGGATCGGGGCGTGGCGTGGCGCGGTGTCGGCGGGGAGTGAGCGAGCTTGGAGAGGAGTGAGCGCGGCAGCTGCGCGGATAAAGCGCGAGGCCGCGGTGCAAGTCAGCGAGCGACTACGCAACCCCGGCGATGGATGGATCGATCACGTGAGGAGCTCGATCGGCGTCGGCGCGCGACTCGGCTATAGGGATCGGCGAAACGGTTGGTTGCCGGAATTATTTTATTTCTTGGAGGAGTCGTGGCGTCGGTGCCGTTGAGAGTGCACGCAGGTGCAGTACACTGTGCAGGTTTGGGAAGGCGTCGTGCATTTTCTTATCGGAAGTGCTTCACACAATCACACTGATCCGTTCAAAAAATCACACTGATGCGTGTACTTTACTAGGTATTTGGCCTTTGGGATGCGTATCAGCACATGCATGTCTGCATACGCCTAGGTATGGTGTTGGAAAAATACGTACAGTTTGTTTTTCTTACTTGACCAGAGGTAAAAAGTAGCACCAAAATAAAGTAAAGCCAGATCACATGGCTGATGTAGTGAGGTGCGATAGCTCAGCTCAATGGTTGAACTTGAACCTACTTGCAAGCTAGGAATAAAGGTGTACGTACGTGTTGATACAGAAAGGACCTTGTTTATCTTAAATTCTTAACCTCCTTTTAGGCTCCGAATTAATGAATTGAACTGAGGCTTCGATGCAGATACATATATAGTGAAATGGAAACGGGCTCTGGTTTGCGCTATTTGAGTGGAAAAGGCGGAATCGATGAGGCAAAAAGATGGCATAAAAACTAAGCGATGTTCCGTTGCACAATGTAAGAAACATAAACATGAAATTCCAAATGGGTGCTCCGGTTTAGAACCAATTAAGCTTTTGTTTGAGTGGCTTTATCCTCTGTCAAGGATAAAACCTCCACGTCGCCTGGCATCATGTGTATCTCATTATTGATACTATCATTTCACCAGTAGTAGGTGGTAATAATAGGATGCAATTTTATTACATTTTAGGCTGCGAATGAAGAGCTCACTTGGAGAACACGCTTTGAAATTCGTAGAAGTATTAGTTATATGCCATTTCAAAAGGTATTAAGATACAATTTTAAGTTAAATAGTAGGTTGTGACCAAAAAAGCCAAACCAAGGTATGATAATTCCAAACATTTGAAGAAGCAAATATGCCCTTATGCCTTATAGGAATTGGCCTATGCTTTATCCCACTAAGCCAGGGCAAGTTTTGGTAATGGACACAGTCAGGGCATGAGCAGAGCAGACAAGTGGTAGCGTTTGCATTACTGCCATGAGTGAGGGCATGTATAGTTGAAGTGCTCAGATTACAACCATGCATGACAAGTGAGTCTCACTTGTAAATGAAATTTTAACTATTAAACGATAGTCAATGTCGATCTTGAATTGGAAATTTAATTGCAAGGGATACAATGGTTTAAACATGTCAAACCATAAAACATGGCATGAGCCATATAACTTGACCCATATCTCTACCTAATTATAAAGAAATGATTATTCATAATTTTACAATAAACACCTTAAAAGTTCTATTATTAACCCGCAGTCCTTTTATATCCTTCGTCGGTCCATGGGCTACTCGATCGCTGGGACGTATTCGGTTTGTTGCTGTTGTCGGCGATCGAGCCGCATACGGCAAGGTCCCGTCACCGACGCGGACTCCTCTTCCGTCACCGATCGAGAGCCAAGATCGCCTGTATAAATCCATGTCGTGGCCTCCCGTGGAGCTGTGCCCCCATCCTCGCTGCTTCAGCTCCTTGCTGTGAGAAATAATCTTGATTCATGTATCTGCATGTTTAGTTTCTTTGTTCTGCATGTAAGTAGAGCTGTGTAGGATATATGCTAGCAGGAGATGTGTAGGTGAGATACGTGCACAGTTAGCTCGGTTTCATGTCATGGGCAAGGTGCCGGCATGCCGTGCGATGCGGACGTTGCCGTGCGAAGCGGTGGTGCACAACAGAAGCGAACGATCTGCATAGACGACTGATGACCATGATCCAGCTGCATGTGGAGTGCTGTGCGAGGCGGCCGGATTGCAGGGAAGAAGAGGTCCATGTTGCATGCAGCCACGTAGTGGGTTTGTGAGCTAGAGAATTGGTCCTGTCTTGCATGTCTTTGCATGTTTTAGTTTCAGTTAGAAGCGTGGCGTGAGTTACGGTCTGGTGGTGGCCGTTGTTATCCCTTTGCATGTACTTAGTCTATATATGAATGAGAAAATGATAAAGCCTGTGTGGGCTGCGTCACAAAAATACTGCCTCTGCGTGTGCCTCTTGTGCGTGTGTATTTGTCTACCTAAAGTTCCTGAGTGTTAGTGATTGAGAGAGGAGTGATTCCTACCAAAAGAAGACCAAGTGCTTGTGATAAATACTTGTTCCTGTGGGTGAGCGATCCCAACACTTGCTGCCACCAACCTGTTCGTTCCCGGTGCCAATCTCCGAGGCCCCGCCCGCCGCCGCCCGCGAGCCTTGCCGGACTTCGGGACCCGCCGATGGGCGATGGCGCTTACTCTGCTCTACAGATGCGATCCATCCAACTGCACAGTGTCCCGGAGGCGGCACAGGTAGACGGTCCCGATGTCGCCGCCGCCGATGCAGCCCAGCAGCCGGAAGTCCCGCGTCCTCAGCGGCGCCGCGGCCGACGTCGACGCCGCACGGATTGCCGCCCACGCCGTGTCCCCGGACCTGTGCAGCCGCGCCGGCACGGGAGACGGGCGCGCGCGACCTCCGCAGCTGACGCGGGGCCGCAGGCAACAGGCGCCATCGATCCGCAGGAACAACGCGCTCAGCGGCGGCGCGTAGCCCGACCTACGGGTAGGGCAGCGCTCGATGGCGTCGCGGTCCCATCCACGGGCGCGGAAGCTCCCAGCGACTCCTCTCCCTCGGCCGGCGGCGAGCCCTCTCCTGCACTGGATCTCAAGCGCGACAAACAGGTCACTGCGTTCCCCTCCCTCGGTACCTCTGGGCCTCTGGCCATGGTGGATTGATGGTCAACCCATCCCATTCCCAATCGATGGCGGCGGCTGGTCCTTCAGACAATCAGACCTGGACAGGTGCTCGTGGGCAGCCGTAGCCGGGCGCTCGAGGCCGGTGGATGGCCAAGCCTGGATGGATGCTAGCTGGAGCTGCTGCCACTGTCGCAGCGGTGCATGTACTCCTAATGCACTTGTATATGCTACTACTACTCTAATCCTCTTGTACTAAAAGCCTAAAAACAAAATTCCCTGACGGTTCACTTGCTGTGATGATAGCTTAGGTACAGCTTTGGTAGATTGATACGAGTGTTGTAGCGTTCTGGAGACAAACAAATATAGAAGATGGGAACATTCTTTTGTAGTAGTAGTAATCTCTGCTCTTTTATGAAGGAATTTAGCTACATTTTATTGACTGACTGATATTATATGTTCAGGTTCTCTCACTACTATGACTAGGCGCATTATATATTATTATAATATGTGATACTCACTGTTACTGAATATATATTAGATGATACTAACAACCTGGGAAAGATATATCTCTAAATATCAAGAACTAGCTAAAATAGACACTGAGTATATGTAAGTGACACAATAGGCTGATCCTATTTTTTGAAAAAAAATATAGGAGATATTCCTATAGATCTTAAGCAATGATGAATACCGAGTCCGATCACAATACATATTGGACCACACCCTATGTTTTCATATGTGACCAGAATACGGAGTCTGATCCTGTAACCCGTGGCAACGCACGGGCACTTTTGCTAGTCATATAATACGTACTTAATCACCGAGACATCAATTCTACCATCCACGATCTTATACTTGGTTTTGTGAAGACATGGGCCGCCAAATTTGATCGGAGTACCAAAACTAAATGAATACTAAAATTGTTTGGTATGTATAAATTTTGCCGCGGCAAAATAATAAACACGCCTCATATCCATTTGATACCATGTGCTTTCTTCACGCTGAGACCATAGTCAAGTATTTTAACCAAAAAAATTGGAAGCTACCTATCGATAATTAAATGATTTATTGTTAGGAAGAAGAGTAACACGGTTGCCTCGGTTTTCTCTAGGATTCCTCTAAATGTGTCTTTCAGGAGAGCCTTGGTAAGACATAATTTAGTTCTATGGCATAATTTGGTAGCCAGTATTAGCCATGTACAGTTGACTGATAGTAGGGATGCCTTTAGATGGAACTTAACTCCATCTGGTTTATTCTCTGTCAAATCAATGTATGTGGCTTTTATGAACAACGGTAATATGCAAAGACATAAGCAAATTTGGAGGCTGAAGGTACCATTGAAAATAAAAATTTTCATGTGGTATCTGAAGAAGGGTGTCATCCTAACAAAGGATAATTTAGCAAGAAGGAACTTGGAATGGGAGTAAGTTATGCTCGTTCTGTTCCAAAGAAGTGACCATACAACACCTCTTTTTTTATTGTCATATGGCTACATTCCTTTGGAGAGCTGTCTAATTTGTTTTGAATCGCCCAAAACCTTATAGTTTCAATGATTTGTTCGGTAACTGGCTCATAGGTTTTAATAAAAAAAATTAATGAATCAAATGTTGGCGGGTGCATCTGCTTTATGTTGGGTACTATGGCTAAGTAGGAATGACTTGGTTTTTGACAATTCTCCTTCAAAAACTTATTTGCAGGTACTGTTCCGGGGCACGTATTGGCTTCGTTTTTGGGCACAGTTACATCGGCTTGAAGAAGATAGGCAATCAATAAAGGACGTCTGCCAAGCTTGGGAGGCTTTGGCCATGCGTGTTTTTGCACGTCATGGATGAAGGTTTAGTCATAAAATTACGAACTAATGCTTTCATTTATGTGGTGTGCGTTTTGATGATTTAAAGTTTGAGTACGCAGACGGAGGTTCTTCGAGTGTGTAAACTTGGGCCGTAGCCATCTGGTCAAGGCCGGATAATTTTCTTTATCCATTATATAAAAAATGATTTATTGTTCCCATGAAAAGACCAATAATGTTCCAAAAAAAAAACTCGACGCTCCACGCGATCCTACCGGTTACGGCCCACCGTAGCCCATCACACCTTGGGCTCTCGCTCCCTCTTGCCTCCATTCCAACGACCGAGGACGCTCTGGTCTTGTCTCCTCGCCGACGTGGGCTCGCCGTCGCCGCGAGCTCCACCGTCCCTCTCCAATTCTCCCTTCTCCAGCAAGAGCGCGATGTGGCGAGCGACGAGGCGGTGGCCGCCGCCGCTGCTGCTGCGGTGTCTCTCTTCAGATGCCGACGCCTCCAAGGCGCCGCGGCAGCGGGTGGCGGCGCTGTGGGGGAACGGGGACTACGGGCGGCTGGGGCTGGGCGCGCTGGAGTCGCGGTGGAGCCCCACGGCCTGCCCCTTCTTCCTCGCCCGCGCCGCCGACCCGCCCGCCTCCCTCGCCTGCGGCGGCGCGCACACCCTCTTCCTCACCCGTACGCCCGCCCTGGCTTTCCTCCTCCCTCCACATCTTCTCTTAGCATCATTGCCTACCGCTCTGGGAATTCGAGGGATCATAGAAGAACTGGTTCGACTGCTTGGTTCACGCGGTTAATTGATTATGTTTACTCACTAGAGCAACATTGCCACATATGACATGTAATGGGCTTGATTTTGACCATTTGAGGTTGTACTAATACATAATGTCCTGCCCTTCCTGCCTCAAATTAGCGCAAGCGAGTGAACAGATCAGCATTTTTTTTGGCACATTACCATTTTCTCCTTTTGAATTGTGGTGATCATAACGTGGGTGAGCTTTGCCCTTCTGTTTTGTGCAGAGAGTGGGCGTGTGTTTGCTTCGGGGTTGAACGACTTTGGGCAACTTGGGATAAGATCCTCTGTTACACATTCGCTGGTATTGGTTCTGGCCCATCTTATTTTCATATGTTTGCTGGACATTCTCTGTTCTCCGAGTTTTGGCATAGATCCTCCCAGCTCCGGAGGGAAGAAAACTTTGGCTAAGTAATTGAAGCTGATTGCATTAAACATTTAACTGGGAGACAAATTAGAAATCGTGTCACCTATTTCATGTAATGAAACCAATCTACCATATTACTCCGTATGTATCCAATAAATACTAAAAAGGTCAATTTCGTATTACCTCGAAGGTACAGATTACCCTTGGAAGTAGACAATAAATTTACCGCCCCTTTTAAAAAAATCACATTTAACCATTTATATCAGTTGTTATGTACATCGGGTTTAAGAAACAAAGGAGACATCATTGGTCATTCACAACATTTAGTGACCTTTATTGTATATAAAATTCAGTTACCTTTGGTTTTCCTATCTGTACTTTGAATGAGTTTGATTGTTTTTGTAATAAGCCACGGACCCTATGAATCTGACTATTCTGCAAACTGTGTTCTTTCTGTCTACTGTAAATTGGTTCTTTTCTTTGTCATGTAGGAACCTGTTGAAGTTTCCGGATTTCATGAGAGAGTTGTAGAAGTTTCAGCTGGCAACCATCATTCCTGTGCAGTTACCGGTAAGATAAAATAATTATATTCTGTTATGTGCCTAGTTAGATTCACCAGAACAAGGTGAATTTATCAATTGATTACAGCAGATGGAAATCATGGAAGGGATGTGCTATCTTTTGTGCTACTATAGTTTTTTAGTGGAGCAGCAGACAGTTTAAGCTTCTCAGGTGTCAGGTGTTAATGATGTATATCTGAGTATATCTAGGTCTTAATGTTATATTTGTGCTGAAGAAGTTAGTTATAGGGTTATCCATACTGTAAAACCATTTACATGATTGTAAACATACAAGTATATGATGAAGGAAATATTTTTTTTGGGCCTTTCTGGTTGTTAGTATTGATTTAGTGCAGAGTCTTCATGATTTCAAGCATAACCAGTTATTGCATAGGAAGCTACATGTGGATATGTTACTGTAATGCGCTCATTACAGATTTACAACTATGGTCACTGTTACACCATTAGATATTGACACTAGATTTGATAAACCAAAATAAGTATTGAGTAGGTTGCACTTTGAAAAAAAAAGGGATATCTTGAGTTGTGCACTCTTCCTAGGCCTATATTGTGCAACCACACCTTAAATGGAATATGTTATTGCTCATTTGCTCGTGGAGTTGTCATATGATGTTGCGTTAAATGTATTGAATTATCCAAGGTTATTATCGCTGGATGCTCTGTGCAGCTGACAACACAATACTAATAATGGTTTACTGATATTTGAGATAAGTTTGACATAAAAGAAATGTGATTGTCACCTCTTCTATTTTTTTTTACCAAATTGATTTATGCTGCACATGTGTGCATGATAGTAATTGTATAATACCAATCTCCACCTAAATTTTGTGTTTTTGACTCTCTTGAACAGCTGATGGCAAGCTCTTCGTTTGGGGCAGAAACTCTGGTGGCCAGCTTGGCCTTGGAAAAGGTAATAGTGTCATCCCTTCTCTTTATTTTCTTAATGCAACTTCTTCATGCAGTATACATAATTGAATATTCTGGTATCTATACTCTGACACTATCAACAGCTACTTATTGACTGATTGGTGTGGAGTCACTTGATCCCTCCAAAAATCTAAAAAAATCTCTGTATGAGGTTAGAAAATTGTTCATGGCTCTTAGATATTGTTTCAGCACTATTTCAACTCGTCATACATGTCTTTATATTATTTTGCATGGAGCATCATATTTCTATTAAGACTTTCCTAGGGAATATGGTAGTTTAATGTTCTGCCAATTATCCTTATTGCGTTGTTGTTATATATTAGCATCAGCTTTTGTGAGATGGAGTTGTTTTCTTACTTGGTTTAGGGGCAGGAAAAGTAGTTTCTACCCCAACAAAAGTTGATTGTTTGGCTGACTTCAGAGTGAAAATGGTTGCTTTGGGTTCAGAGCATTCAATTGCTGTTACAGGTGACTAAGAAATTGGTGTTTTATATCAATTGTATTTAAATATTGCTACCTTCAAGAGTCTGAATCTCTCCTGTCATTTACTTCTCTAGAGGAAGGTGAAGTCTTAAGTTGGGGGGCTGCTGGTTCAGGTAGGCTCGGACATGGCCATCAGTCTAGCATACTGGGATTCTCTCTGACCTCAAGGTATAGTAATATTTATTGGTATTTATTTATAAATACTTAATCTGTAAAAAAAACTTGTGGCACTTAATTGTGTATATATTCTGTGTCATGAAATAATTCATCGTCGTCTATTCAGAAGATAAGAAAATTCTTGACCATGAGAGATGAAAATGTTTCTACTACAAGCTGTCATGCCTAAGTACACACGGGTCATGGGTATGATTTTAATAGGGAATGGGCCTTCTTCTAAGTATCTTAAGCAGTTAAGATTGTGGCATTTGAATTTGGTTTGGCATATATGGGCATTGTCTGTGCTTTCCTTAAAATGAACAAGGCTGCTGGATGGTGTGGTCTGAGTTTTGAATAAAATACTTGGTGTCATAGAAGTTCAAAACTTGGAAGGCTTCTGTCAGATATTTTAGGATAAAATAGGTCTGATGATTCTGAATATGTTTGCATTATATGGTGCTAAATCATTAGAAGGATGATAAATTGGTAATGGTAACTATATCTTCATTTGTGCAGTGAATATACTCCAAGGTTGATAAAAAACCTTGATGGTATCAAGGTATTTGTCTTTGAAACTCAATATGCCTCTTAATCAAAAACGATTTTCTTATTTGTCATGTAGTGATACTCTTCTCTTTCTGTTTATATATGCATTGACTAGATTAAAAAGATAGCTGCAGGAATGTTGCACTCAGCTTGCATTGATGGTAAGCTTACAGAAAAGCAATAGCCAAATTATACAAATCATGGTTTCCTCATCTTATTTTCTCCAAATGTCAAAATTGCAGAAAAAGGTACTTTATTCATATTTGGGCAGAAGACTGAGAAGGTGGTATCCAATCAGGCCACATTGCCTTTTTTTCTTCACTGCCATAGAATTTTTTTATTGCCCTTCATTTTCCTTGTATTAACAAAGGGTTTTAGGGATTTGGAAGATCAAATGAAGCATCCAGACCAATTATTGTTGAAGAGATACCGTTTTCAGAAGAAGTTGCTTGTGGAGGTTACCATACTTGTGTTGTAACAGGTATTTGGTGCAGTCTGACTCATTGTTTCGTATTTTGTTAATGTGGAATCAATTCTTTTCAGTTGTCAACTTGTCATACCAGTTTTTAAGGATATACGGTGATATTTTACAGATAGTGGTGATCTGTATTCTTGGGGTTCCAACGAAAATGGCTGCCTTGGTCTGGGGTATTTCATCTATTGCTTTTTTTTGAGAACTTCTCTACTTCAGCTTGTATCCTACCAATATCAGGGTATATTGAGTGTCAAAGTTGTATTCTTACATAATTATCTGTAACCAGAGGAATGGATATGGTCCGCTCTCCAGAAGTTTTGAAAAGCTCACTATTTAAGCTTCCTGTATCTAAGGTTTGTACTTCTCATCACTTATTTGAAGCCTTTTTCTATATTGCATCACTTTAAGATAGTTGTATGTATTGATGTATGTTGGACATTAAGTCCTTGACCATTTGCCTCTGTAGGTATCTTGTGGTTGGAAGCACACAGCTGTAATTTCAGGTATGATAAATATACTTCCTTTTCAGTAGTACCTTCATTCGAATTAAGTAACAAATGCTGGTAAACAGAAATTCTCTTGAAAACATCTCACTCAATCAAGGCTTCGTACGTGGTCTGTTTTTATGGTATCTTGTAGGTCGAAAAAACGTGCTAAAAATTCTGTTGACAAAAATATAGAACAGTAGGCTAGGTACTATGAGGTGAAATACTTTTGAATTTAATTCTACCATGTTACTATAGTATAATATGCAGTACAATAGGTGTTTGTCCTTTAAAATGGTGGAACCAAGCTCTATATAAGCTATCTGTCCATACACAAAGCAAATGGGGACCTATATGCTATATGTATGTCACACACAACTCAGACAGACAGTCAGAGTAGCAATGTCTAGGTGAGTGCTACATTTTAATCTATTTCAATTGGGCAAACATACTAAGGGTTCATTTGGAAGATAGGAACGAATCTAGGAGTTTCTTGGATTAGGTCAAAGTGGAACTACATCCCAAAGATTTAAGCCATTTTTAGGAATCAGGTTAGCTGGGTCTGGGCTACTGGATTTCTGAATCCCTAGTTTTAGTTCTAAAAAACCTGCAAAATTTTATTTTATTTTTTTAAAAAGGGGGTTTTGCAGGGTTTTGGGTAGTGGCCCAAACCAATACCAATACCAGCCCTCCCTAGAGTTGGCGCACTGTTCATGCGCGGAGAGCAGCCTTAGGATTTGGTTGTTATTTATAGATAGGATTGGATCGGTTTGTTTCTTTAATTCTAGAGATTAGTTTCTTAAGGATCAAATCTTCCATCTATATAAGTATGGGATTTTATCTCTTTTGATTAAGCAAGAAGTAGATCAAAATTTCTTATCCCCTTCTCTGTCCCTGACCTTGTGGTGCGGCCACCGTTCATCAGCATGGTCGCGTTGCTTGGGTTCTGCGTCATCTAAAGTATGCCCATTACATATTGGAAGGCTTTTGGGGCATGAGCATGAAGTGAGAGTTGTTTGTTTTCCC
The DNA here is from genome assembly GCA_033239725.1 of Echinochloa phyllopogon. Lineage (NCBI taxonomy): Eukaryota > Viridiplantae > Streptophyta > Magnoliopsida > Poales > Poaceae > Echinochloa > Echinochloa phyllopogon. Next base: position 29,515,031 of record BTCW01000008.1, on the reverse strand, counting down.
CTTTTGGTCTGGCTTTTAAGCTGAGTTGGAAAACAATAGTGCCTGTATTATATATTGGATAATTGGAATAGTTGTTAAAAAGGTTATTTCAGTTATATTTCATCGCGTAGTGTTTCTGTCTCTGAGCACCTCAACATCCAGGTGATGACATTTACACATGGGGTTGGGGAGGCGCTAATGGTACTTTTTTCGAAGAGGGTCATTCTTCTGGTGGACAACTGGTGAGTTGCTGTCACTACAACTGCTTGTAGTTCATGGTGATAATGTGTATGCATAATCCCCGCCAAACACTAGTCATATGGTCATACTGCCTTTCTTCTTTTCAGGGACATGGAAACGACGTAGACTATTTTGAGCCTATGATGGTGACATTTGGCAAGAATGCAAGAGCTATCCATGTATCATGTGGCTTCAATCATACTGGTGCTATTTATGAGTATTTGGAGGACTAACTGGCATGCTTATACTAATTATCGAATTATACTGAGCAGAGATGCACAGATAAAAGCAGCAGAAAGAAGCTCTGATATTGGATTTGTGTCTATGTGAAAAGAAATATAGACTAAAATGATAACACCCCTTGAGTGATGGGGATGTAAATTAAATAGAATAAGAGATAAACTGGATGCGTTTTGTGGTGCATCAAGGTTACAGGCTATTGTATAGTGTTCCCTCATTTATTTGGTGGATATGTATTTTTTTTGCCGGCTAATAAGAAATACATTGCCTGTGATCTCACCAGGCTGATGTTGTACATGATGAGTGTTTAGTGTATATATTTGCTGCGATTCTATGTAAATAATATCCGAATCAGAATAAATACTGTCTGTACAGTTACATATGTATAGTCTCAACTGTCATTTCTGAATGATTTATGGTTCTTCTTTCGATATCATATTATTCCTATGTTTGCTTGTCGGTAACTTTCTTATATGAAACAATATACAAAGGAAACATATAAAAATACAGGTTGGCCAAGATAACATTCTTTGGCTTTGTTTTGCAAGGGTGTTAATGCACATATGCTCCTAGAAACGTGATTTTTTTTTTGGAAAATGTTGAGATTTCATCTGAAGTTCTGAATTCCCTGGTTTGACGCGAAGAATGGTGGCTTATAATTGCAGGTGTGCCATTTTTATGTATCAGTGTTCTAATATATGTCTAGAGCATCCTCAATTGTGATTTCACCCTCAGTTTTCTTCACTTTGTGACTATGCCTCTGCTTTTTGAATATAAAGGCTACGTTTACTCTTACTCTTTTAGTTGCACTTGGGATAAACATAAAAATAGCAAAACCCTATCTGTGGATCACATGGAAGAAGGGATAAAGTAGGGACAATAACACAATATCCCCTATTTATTTATATTTTTAGTTGTATGTTGTAGAAAACATAGATTGGACAATTTTAAATATTTTTTAAAGTGGATTATTTTTTTTGAGGGCCTTTTAAGAGTGGATTAGATGGTAGCTTCGTGAATTTGAAATGTTCAGATAGGTATGAATGAAAGCGGATTGGAGCAGAACGAATAATATGTTTTTTCATATCTTCATCTATTTTTTCTTTGGTCGGATGCAGAGCGGATATTACACGGATTCAGTTATAGATACAGATTTTTTCATATGTCGGAAATGGTGCCGACTTGATTTGATGCAGGATTAAAATAGATGAATACTACATTATTATGTGTAACTTTTTATGAGGTGAATACTTTCTAACCAAAGCCACAAATAAATAACATAACATGAAAAATACCGTCAATTTAGCAATCTATCGAGGTTGAAGGGGTTGGAGCAGCTGTTCAGTGGCCAATGCTAGTCATACACGCAAGATTGTTGATCAACTGCTTGGTTAGGGTTTACCCGTGGAAGTAATATATATAGCTGAAATTTTATGGGTTACAAAATATTATGTAAATATTATGCTAGGTTCATTAAAATAGTCGAATATTTTATTATAAGTTTTGGATAATCCACGTTTAATTCATGTCCGTCGGATTTTGCTAAAATCATATCCTATTCGCAACGGCACACAATCAGATTTAGATTATCCATATTCGTATGGATGTTAAAAACTCTCACCCATATCCTTAAGTTTCGAATTCGGATCGGATCGGATTGGGAAAGTATTTACACCACTTTCACCCCTACATATAAGGGTTAATTTGTTAAAGTGCGTTATTTGAGTTCAAAAAGTGTATAAATTTATCTATAGCTTTTCGGTTGTCAACACAGGATCTAGTCACTGACATATGAGCAATCACAGGAGTATTTTGAAACTTTCAGACTATATGATATATTTGGACATAGGTGTAACTTCATGCATTTCGCACTTTCTTTAAAATTTGCCAATCTCAGATCTAATGTGAAAGTATTGCGTGTTTGCGCAACCTCACTATGAAATGTTAAAAAAAAATCAAGCATGAAAAGTTAACATAAACAAAGATCAAATCGAATGTGACATTGAATTAATCCAAACCTGACAAATCTAACATGCTGTGTTTAGTTCCAAAAAGTGGATGGGAAAATTTGGCGAAAATGTCACATCGAACACTGCAGCGCACTGTAGCACTTTTCGTTTGTTTGTGGTAATTTTCGTCCTACCATGACCTAACTAGGCTGTCGTGTACATCAAAACCACGCAACCAATTTTTTTATTTACCCACGTTTAGTGCTCCATGCATGAAGAGAGAGATTTGACGTGATAGGTGAATAGTAAAGTTTGGAGAGAGAATTTTGAAAAGTTTATGGGAACTAAACACACCCTGAAGCAAAATGAAATGGTCAAGGGCGATACAGTAATTCCGGCAAAATAGATCTCAAGCTCAATTAGTTCGAGCAGCCCAGACAGCAGACCGAAGCCCCCGTCCGTTTGGATCCGCGCGCGGCCGTCGAGCACCTCGCCGCCGCCACTGGCCGCCGGCGGCGATGGCCGCCGACGACGTTCGCGAGCTCCTCCTCTCCACCACCGCCGACGCCTCGGACCCGTCGACCCCGCTCTCCGCGCCCGACCTCCGACTCCTCATTGACCGCCTCCGCCTCCGCTCCGACCGCCTCCACGCCTCGGCCCTCTCCTTCGCCGCCTCCCACCGCGACGCCCTCGCCTCCTCGCTCCTCCGCGCGGCCTCTGCTGCCGATTCCTCGGCCTCCCTCGAGTCCTCCCTCGCTGACGCGCTCGCCCCGCTCGCCTCCTCGCCCGACCTCTCCGACCTCAGGGCCCTCGCCGACCGCCTCCTCGCGGCCCGTCGCGAGCTCGCCGAGCGTCAGGAGCACCTAGCCGCCGCCTCCACAATTGCTTCCCTTGCTGCCCGCCTTCGCGAGGCCCGTGCGGCAACGAATCCCCTTGACACTGCTGCTGCCGCAGCCGAGCTGAAGCCTCTCCTGATCGATCCCGAGCGACCTGGATCCGGCCAAGACGATCCAGTCGTGTTTGGGCTGCTCAGGAGCGACTGGGAGCAGCTTGTGGACGAGGTGAGGAGGAGACTCTGCTTTTAGAGTTATTCAGTTTATGTCAGGGTTTGCATTTGCGCTAATTGTCGTTGTTGTTGGGTTGTGTCTATATTGTGGTGATGCAGCTGCAAGTTGGGCTCGCGAAGAATGTGGAGGAGTGCATGGAGTTTGCGCCGGAGGGAGGGAAGGTGGTGGTGAGGGCTACTCCGAGAGGCCGTTCCAGTGGAACACATAGTGTCGAGCTTCCTGTGGCGCTGCGAGCACTGGAGGTGAGGTCTACTGAGAAATCCTGGTTGGTGCTACTGCCATCATGGCTTGGCACTTGGTAGCTCCAGTAAATTTGACCATAACCCTCAAATACTTAGTAGACTAAGTACTACTAGAGATTATGCAAGACTTAGGGGTGGCTTGGTTCCTGGGCAAACTTGCCTTGCCTCGCCGTCCGCCAAGGAAATCTCACTCAACATCCAAAAAGGGTAGCCTGCTCGGTGTCCTAGCTCAGCAAGGTGATACAGTGCTAAGCAAAGAAGCCAAGCACGCCCTTAGTGGTCCACAAAAGTTAGTTGCCTTGGAAATGCAAATACATGTCAGTGCTACAACTTTGTGGGATAGAATTAGTATCCATCTGATCCAAATTTTCTAGTGGATCTTAGTTGGGAGCTTTGGATGGACATTGAGAAGAACATAAATTCTACATTCAAGCTGCGTCACTGTAGAAATAATGAATACACAGTTGTTAAAAAGTTATCAGCCAAGGATTGTGGGTAGTGTTGGACATTTCAAACACTGATACTCCCTCCGTATATGATTTAGATGTCGTTTTGGACAACGACACGGTCTCTAAAACGTAATTTTGACTTCTTATTTTTACAAAAATATTTATTAAAAATAATATATGTATACTTTTATAAAAACATTTTTTAAGACAAATCTATTCATACGGTTTTCACATTTCCAAACTCAATGACTTAAAAGTTATTCGTGATTTATATTCCCAATGTTTGACTAAAATCTTGTCTAAAACGACTTCTAAATCCTATACGGAGGGAGTATATTACTTTGGAGCCTAACAACCTGAAATCTTTGGAAAGAAACATCTACTGCCCTCAAAACTCGATGAGCTCCCTGTGTTCATAGTAATCTTTTGACTTTTGGTATGTTGTGGACTAGATTGGAATTGGAGATGAATACTGGGCCCCACGCCCCCGCCTGTCGAGAAGGTGGTAGTTTGGCTAGACCTGCGCAGTTCAGAGAGCAAGATTAAGGGTAAACAGGGATGATTTCCTAACAACTGCCAGTAGTAGAAGTGTATATTATTAAAGGCAGCTAATTTCTAACTTCTCTCTTATTTTCTCATCTCTAACTTAGCTTCCTTAAGACAGTAGGCACCATCCTTCTAGGCTTTGTCTGATGGCAGGTGCTACCATGGGCACCTAGCAAGTATTGACACCACATTATTGGAGCTTCTCCAAATGTATCACTTTATGATTTCCTTGTTATGCAGGTCATTGATGCCTTAGACTATGGGATGGCAAAAATTGCGGACTTGATGATGAAACATATTCTGGTTCCAGCAATCAGTAGCATACATGTTGCAGTTTCTGTAGAAATGGTTGAGGAAGGTGGTCAAGAACACACTGCATTAGCCTTGAGCATTGTCCCTTCAGAGGAACTGAAAGTAAGCATTTCATAGTGTTTCCTGATTTATAAAGCGTACCTTTACCTAGTTCATTGTCAGCTATGTGTTTGCATGGTTTTTCAAGTACCAAATGTGTATCTTCTTTTTAAGAAACAATTCCACAAGTTTATTATATCAATAACAACAACCAAGCCTTTCAGTCCCAAGCAAGTGGTGGTAGGCTAGAGTTGAAACCCAACAGGAGCCACTAATCAAGGTTCGGGAACATGAATAGCTGTTTTCCATGCACTCCTATTCAAGGATAAATCTTTGGGTATATTCTATCAAGTCTTCTTATTGCCTCCCATGTCAACTTCAGCCTTTCTCTGCCTGTCCTCACATTATTGTCGTGCCTTAGGATCACAAGTTTATTATATGTTCTTTTAATAATTTATCATCAAGTAGGAGAATTAAGTACTTGTAAATCAGGAACCACAACCTCAAGTAGTTAAGTTTCCTGATAACTTCCTGCTGACTAAGTAAACTTGGTTCTTGTTTGCCTTATGTAACTTGTTGTTGTTGTTGCAGGACAACAAAGATGGTTCAAATCTGTACTCCAGAATAATTGATATCATCAAGTTTGTATCCAAGTCCATTTGCATGGAAAATAACGAGTGGATTCAGTCTTTTGCAAAGTTAACCTGGTCAAGAATTTCTGACTTGGTTATCACACACTTCCTTTCCAAGGTGTGTTTCTTCTTGATTTATCAGAGGAGGGAAATGCTCAATAACTGCTTTATTTCCTATGCTTTGTATCATGACTCATGAGTAGCCTTTAGTAGTGTGCTTATATCATATCAACTACAGTGCTGTCATTCTGAACTGTGATTAGCTTTGCTGTCTATAATGAGAAACTCTGGTATCTTGCATAATCTTCATCAAACATCTTTGTTTAGTGCTGGTTGAACATATGGGGCTTCACAAATATAGTTTGTAGTCTGTTCTTTGTTTAGTGCTGGTTGAACTGGCAATCTTTCTTTTGCTGTATAACCATTATGCTTTGATCGGTTCAGTTACAACGATTTGATTTGCAGCTGGCGGCCTTTGTACTTTTTATTAGTTATAGTAAACACTCGGTTATATTACTGAATATGTGTGTAAAATCACTAAAACTTGCTTGTTATAGTATCCAATACTGTGATGGAAAGAATCATATTTGTTACAAAAAGGAACAGAGTGACCTATACTTAGTTATTATATTTGATTCTATGATCTTCCCACTTTCAATTTTCTTGCCTGTAGACATTTCCATGGTAAACTAATAATTCCTATCCCATAGAGAGAAAAAAGATGCTATCAGATACACTATATAATGGCCTATCAAAGTTAGTTTTGTTGCATATCCTTCCATTAACTGGATTAACCATTCAGCTATGTCTTTCAGGCTGTTCCTAATGAGGCATCCAGGCTAATTGAGTTCCAAGATGTTATAAGAAGCACAGCTGAATTTGAGAGCAAACTTAGGAGTATGATGTTCCTTTCGCCTGATAAAAAGGATGGCAAATTGACCCAGTTTGTGGACGATGTTGAAGTTCATTTTGCTGTTAGGAAGAGAAGTGAGATCTTGGTGAAAGCGAGAAACATTCTTGTACAGTATGATTACGATAATCCTCTGGTGAGCTACTTTAGTCAACCAGTTTTATGGGAAAATTACTGAGCAGGATAATATGGGATTCATGTTTGTAAACATACTAAAGAGGCTTGTTATTGCAGGAATCTAATGATCGAGATGATTCTGTTATTGATTTACTTTTCCAGCCAGAAAAGTGTTTTGTGTCTAAATCAGCACTTCAATTAATGAGACTGGTTCAGGGAGCCCTGAAGGTATGCCTGTCGCCACATTCTTTTCTTTTTGTTTTTGTTCTACACATCTATCAAAGCAGACCTACAAAATTGCTGTTCTGTTTATAATGGCATGTGATTTTACCTTCAATTTCTTGTCCAGCCAATATTCCGTGTGTCTATAATTGTTTTCATCTTCCCAAGCACCATTCCATGCATGCACTCTTCCACTTTCCGGTGCCTTGTAAATTCTTCTTGAACATCCATTTTCTTGTTGAATAACCAGAGCAGGATGCATCTTTGTCATCCACAAGAGTTGCTAAGGAGTTCTGCTATGCTGCTAGGGATGTCTTACTCTTGTATAAGGCTATTGTGCCCGTTCAGGTTTGTGCTACACGGCACATTCTCTTTTCATTTATCTGTTTCAGGCACTGTTATCTTTTCATATATTGACCTTTGTCCTTTTCTTTTCTGAAGCTAGAGAAGCAACTCGATAGTATAAGTCAAGTGGCTGCTATTGTTCACAATGACTTCTACCATTTGTCGCAAGAAATTCTTGGCCTTGCATTTCAGGTGTGCATATCCAACTTCTTGCTGTTTGTGATCTTTATCTTGTTTTTTCTTTAATTTATGTGAATGGATTTTTTAGAATTCTTTCTACAGAAATACAGATTTGTCAGGAACTATGTCACTCTCTTTCTTTCATGGGAATGTATGGAACTATGTTATACTGATATCCTTTACTTTGTATTCATTAAGACCCATTTACACCTTTTGGGTTGAAACTAGGAGAGGCCTTATGGGTTGCACTAGGTGATACTTAGCCATCCATTGCCCACACCCTCAATACCACCAGAAGAACTGACATCCCCTTCTGCAACCAGTGCCAAGAGTACCTCCATGCTTCCATGTTGTCTGGCCCTCCTGATATGCTTTCCCCAGTTCCACTCATTATGGTGGCACACCTGCAGTTGCAGGCAGTTGAGCCCCTGCGATGCTGACTGCTACTACCCATTACCCACTGCCACTGGTCAGTGGGAACTTATGAAACCCAAGACAACCCTAAGTCGCCTGAGTTGCCACCGTTCATGAAGTCCACTGCTGTCAGCATGTGATTGATGGGATGGTATTGTTGCGTGGTGACATACAGATTTGGTGTTTCCATAAAACTAGTATATGCATGAGTAACTAAATCCTTCTATTTGCATCCTTTATTGATCTTGTTTAATCCAGACAAGGTGAAAAAAAGAAGCAGCCTCATACTGTTGTATATATTTTCTCAAGATAAATTTATGTGGTTTCAAAATGGAAATACATTCTACTGACCTTTCTGGATGCTTTTGTCCAGTACCGTGCAGATTTTCATAGCGATCTACAAAAACAGGTGGTCTTTGTGGATTTAGCCCCAATCTTCTCTCAGATGGCAGATGGTGTATTAAGAAGACAAATACAGCTTGCCATTGATACCATAAGCGAGGTCATTAGATCTTATTTACTTTTAAATACTTCTTTTCCACATGCAAAATTACTTCTAGTTTTGAGCATTTGTTGAAATTACTGGTTCTTTGCATAACTTATCAGGCTATCGATGGTGCTGATGGTTTTCAGAACACACACCAACCTCAGCATTATGAATCAGCAAAATTTAGCATTGAGCAGGTTTGTTCCATTGCCAAACTTTATGAACAGTTTGAAATGGAGAGGGTGGCATGGTGGCTATACTTCATGCATGTTTTAGTTTTTGCTTGTTCATCGAACTAATGACTTATAGTCCCAACTGGATATCTCCTATACTTTAAAAACAAAACAAAACGTCCATGTTTCCTATACCCAAAATCTTTTTTGTTGGTAATGAAAGTAAACCAGAGACTTGAGCATTTCATTATTTATAGAGTGATTAAATGATGTATCCCATGTGCTTACTCAAAATGAGTGGTATCTTTGTTTTGCTTATTTTTACATGATTTGGATTTGGATTTGCTACCAGAAAAAAGATAATGTTAAACTTGGAAAAGCATATGTGCCCTGTTGATACATTTATTGACCAAACTTCAAGCCTCGTGCCCTGTTGATACATTCATCGACAGTTCAAGTTCAAACTTTCAATCCTCCGGAGAAAAAAAAACACACCAGAAATAGTCATCATGCTAGTAGTAAAAAGTTGTCATTATTCATGTAGTGCCAAATCCTAAGTGGCAATAAATTTCAATTATTCAAAGTTTATCTTAATTTTTCATTAAACTGGAGTTATAGAAACAACAATATTTTCACTCCGATGCTTTAACGATCTGAGTCAAATTTCAGGTTGTGTTCATTCTGGAAAAGACACGAATAATGTGGGAATCGATATTGCCAAGATCAACTTATAGGAAAAGTATGTGTCATGTCCTTGGATCTGTCTTTTCCAGAATCACAAGGGATATGCTTTTGATAGATGACATGGCTGCAGAAGAGACATTACAGGTGATGCATATTTCCAATTGCAGGTTTGAGCTGATTACTCATTGTTCACTAATATGTGGTATGCTTACAGCTGCAAGGCCTTATCCATTTGGCTCTCGAAAACCTCTCTTCGCTATTTCTTTCACTGCTTGAGAACGATGATGGCAGCGCAAAGTTCTTAGACCACGACACCTGGATTCAATTGGATGGAATTGTACTGTCTTTGGAAAAGTTCAGGAAGCTAGCAGGTACATTTTGTTGGCCCTAATTATATTTAACAGGCCTATGTGTGTTTTATTCTTGTACCCTCTCCAATAGCACTGAAACAAACTATAATGTTGCACAGAGTTGCTTGATATGTCATTGAAGTCCATCACTGCTGCTTGGGAAAGTGGAGACCTAGTTAGCTGTGGTTTCACATCATCTGAGGTGAGCAGGCGCCCATACCCCCACTGTTTCCTTGCAATTAAGTAGAGTTCGGTATACAATTTCATAGCTCTTGCAATTTCTTTTTGGGCTTCAACTTATCTCATAGTTCTATTGATTCGATGCTGGATCCGACATAGTTTTGGTCAACATCTTTTGCCTTGTCCTAAGCAATATTTATATCCCCTACCTTAAAACTTTGTGAACCTTATCCATATTGAGCAAGTATCCTTAATTGTACTTTAATCAGCATCTGATTAATTCTGTGCAGGTGCAAAATTTTATCAAAGCAATATTTGCAGACTCACCTCTTAGAAAGGAGTGCCTAGGATGGATTGTTAGAACTCCAGCTTAGGATGCAGAGAAGAGACATTTGTTTTTACTGATTAAAGAATAGCTTTTTCCCTCTTTTTTGTACACCATATGGTAAGCATTGATTGTCACGTGAGTTCAGTTTGAAGGAGGCTTGTCATCTCTGATCCTCAGTTCAATATACTCATGGCCACTGCATGGACCAGGGAGGACTGTGTACATGTGCATTTTACTCAAATCTCCCTGGTCAAGAATCCAATTACATCACTCTTACATGACAAAATTTTAGCAATGTTAAATCACGATTGTTCAGTACTAGTATGTTGGGGCTGACCTGAAACCAGAGCCTATGTTTTTTTTGGGGGGCAAAGTTTGGCACCTACGTTTTTGTTGTTGATCTATTGAGGGCATAGAAATTCGTCCGAGCTGAAGGTTCAAAGCACTTCGGCGGCGGCAAGAAGCCACGGCGCATAAGTGATAAGAGATTGTTCTCATCTGAGATTTTACCGACGGCAGTTTGCAGGTTTTCGGTTCTGGATTTGGGTCACGGGCTCATGGTGCTAACTGTAAAGAGCTTTGTTGGCGGAGTATGACGTGATTTGGTTAGAACTAGAAGTTTATAATTGTGTTTGATTTTGGGAAATGCGGCGATTCAATGTTAAGGTAAAGGTTGGACCGTTGGAGACATGATTTGATCTCATAGATGATAGACTCTCACATCACCAAGGATGTTTTTGAGCCCATAGCAACTAGTTGATGCACAATTTTATTCAACTTCTAGCAATATAGGCAAAAGACAAAAAATAATACATTCAGAAAGTTTGAATTCAGCTAAATTCTTTTACAAGAACTCAAGAGTACAAAGATTTGGGAACCAATGTCCCAGATTGTGAGCTTGTAACTGTAGCAAACACATGTGATGTCTCTATCAAGGGTGTTGGGCTTAAGAGAGAAGTGGTCACGATGATAACATTGGGGATCGTCATAGTTGCACTTTGATAATGTAGTTGGCACATCCATTAGAGGTCCTGAACAGTAGATATATAGTGAGTTTTACCAGATTCTGCGCACTGCTTGCTATAGTCAAATCCGAGAACCAGTTTCGATGATCGTCGAAGGTCAAACCGAACGCTAGAAATTGTTGAACACACATGAAGGCTCAGATCATCTGCTACCGCGCTTGAACCAATTTGAAAAAGACCCCTACATTAGCTGATTTATGCACTCCGCACAAAAATCCTTTATCAGAATTTCCCACCGTAGAGGATCCCATCCACATGGACGTGGCGCTTTGACAGGGTGAGCATCAGCATCCGGTTCAGCTTTCCTATTCAGAACAGCCATAGAATTAGCGCCTTCCATCAACAATTCAACACAACCAAAAGTAGCGAACTCTCTAAAACATCCCGCGGCTCCGCTGCCCCTGCTGTCGTCGCGCTTCCCTGTGTCGCCAACTCGCTATCGTGTTGGGCCGTGATGGGCTGAAGCTGTGGCCTCCCCATCGGTGAAGACTCCCCAGCAATGACGGCCCAGGCCCAGACGGAATGGGAGGCGTTGCAGAGGATCTCGTTCCCCGGACGGAACTCATCCTCCGCTCCAACTCCCACAGCCACAGCCACAGCCGCGCCCTCGCCTTCTTCTCCGTCCGAGCTCAGCCGGCTAATGGTAGACGGCCGTCGGCCGGCGACGAGGTGGGTCCTCCTACTTCCTCTTTCGGATTGAGGCATGGTGGTGGCTGGGTAGGGTTAAGGTTTCGGGTTGGGTCTTGTTGGGGGAGGGCTTCATGTCGGCGGCAGCGGACGGGAACTGGCGGGAAGGGCCGATGGGCATGGTCCAGAGGCTTCCTCAGTTAGCGAATGGCGTGGTGGAGGGCGGCTTGCGGCGGCGCCATTGCCGGCGGCAGGGGCTGTCCGGGTTTATTGAACCGTGACTGTGCATGCCGTCTCCCAAATCTTCCATGTGCTCGCTTTAGTAAAGTCCTGCATGATTCTTCTGTTACCCTGAAACCCTGCAAAACTCAGAGATTTTCATTCTTGTTCATACAGGCTGTGCAGGCACAATAGATTGTGATTCAGAGGAAGTGTATTGACCACAATGGCTCTAACCCTCCTCCGAGGGATGAGGACGCCGATCTCAATTAGATCAAATACTGGCTTATTCTTTACTGTTCTACGGCCTCAATTGGCCCGCTTCACAACCAGGGCAGAGAGTGCACAGGCAACTGAGACCAAAGCAGCACCCAAATCAATTCAAATGGCAACCAAGGAGGCAGCAGAGCAGAAGACACAAGGGTTCGAAGCGGTCATTGGCATTGAGACCCATGTCCAGCTCTCGACAGTCACAAAGGCATTTTGTTCCTGCCCATATGACTACGGCTCCCAGCCCAACAGCACTATCTGCCCCACCTGCATGGGCCACCCAGGGACGCTGCCAGTTCTGAATGAGAAGGTCGTTGAGTGTGCTGTGAAGTTGGGCCTTGCTCTCAATTGTGAGATATCAATGACATCGAAGTTTGATCGGAAGCAGTATTTCTACCCGGACCTCCCCAAGGGCTACCAGATTTCTCAGTTTGATATTCCCATTGCCAAGAAGGGCTACGTCGATTTGGATCTTCCAGTGGAATTCGGCGGTGGGCATAAGAAGTTTGGGGTCACAAGGGTTCACATGGAAGAAGATGCTGGGAAGCTGCTTCATTCTGAAACTGGCAGTTACTCTCAGGTTTGCCTTGACTCATTTCTGTTAGAGATCTGTATTCCTATCAGTTTCAAGGATATTCTGATATGCTTATCATATTAGTATGGCATAACAGCTATGGAACTGCAAAATTAGTTTTGGCATTTACCACAGTGCAAAGTAAAACTTCTAGACTAATGCATAGAACCATAGGAATATATATCAAGATTTGAAATCAGTGATCTTAGGGTGCATTTGGATCTTAGGCAAGGGGAATCCTAGCCTTGCTAAGAAAGGATTGGAATTTGGTGGGACAGGAAAAGGCTTGATTTTGAGGGCAATCTAACCCACAAATGTCAGCAAAAAGCTTGCGAACTGAGGAGAGGCTAATCGACTCACCATCTAGAGCAAACGAGTGCTTTGGTGAGAAAACGGATGGCAACCGCTACCCATAATACAACCAAACAATAATCCTTGCTTTTTCTGATTGTAGCGCGAATGGGTTAGCTAGACATAGCCTTGGTAGTCAAGTTAAGCGGTAAACAAAGGCATTTCCTTCTTTGCGCAGATAGGAATTATTTGTTTGAATCCACTGGCTATAAACAAATGCAATGGACCAACACGAGGAATTAGATTTCTTGCAAGTGTGATACATGAAAGGACATACAATGATGAAAAAAAACAAACTTTAAGCACTCCTCTAGTTTTTACAGGAAAATCTAGAGAAAAAAAAACAAAAAGAAAGCTAATTAGGCATCAAGGAATTAATGTGTGGTTTCTACTTTGGCTGTCCAGGTTGACCTAAACAGGGCTGGTGTACCTTTGCTTGAAATTGTCTCAGAGCCAGACATGAGAACAGGGATAGAGGCTGCTGAGTATGGTGCTGAGCTGCAAAGGATTGTTAGGTACCTGGGAGTGAGTAACGGCAACATGCAGGAAGGTTCCCTCCGTTGTGATGTGAATGTTTCTGTCCGGCCTGTTGGACAATCAGAATTTGGTACAAAGGTAATGCTCATATCTTTGGAGCTTCCCTAACCGAATTCATGATATGCTCTATATTAAAAACATTTGTTCAGTGTTATGATTTGCTGGTTCATCAGTAAAATAAGTTATGTGCAAGATAAAATATAGTGGGGGCTACTTGTCCTGACAAATCTACCATCTTTTTCTTGATGGCTTGAATTTTCAACAGTGAAAGAAAAAGTCACATTGCGCGCTAGAATTTGGGAATATACTTGCAGTTGTTAAGTAGGTATTGGTGGCATGTAATGATAATAATATATGGGAATATGCATACTTGCGTTCCGTGATTTCTTACCTGACTAGTTCATGCCACATTATTTTAAGGAAAAATAAGTAAAATTGTGTTTGGCTGTTTAACCCCCATTATTTGTAGACATTGCATCACATTCTTCTTTCAATTCCGACAGGTGGAAATAAAGAATATGAACTCATTTTCTGCGATCAATAGGGCAATCGATTATGAGATCTCCCGTCAAATTTTGCTCCATAAAGAAGGGCAGGCTGATCAAATTGTGCAAGAAACCCGTCTATGGGATGAATCTTCTCAGGTTGTTGGCCCAAGGTTAACATTTTCTTTCACTGGCCTTTTCCTACAATTTCTAATCATTATTTTTTGTCTACATCCTCAGAAAACTTTTACAATGCGAAAAAAGGAGGGACTTGCTGACTACAGATATTTTCCTGAACCGGATCTTCCAGAAGTTGTTCTCACTACTGACTATATTGATGAAATCAGCAAGTCCATGCCAGAACTTCCAGAAGCAAAACGTAGGCGTTATGAGAATATGGGACTTATCATGCAAGATGTTCTGTTCCTTGCTAATGATGATAATGTAATTATCTTCTGCATTGTTTTCCCTTTCCTATGCATGTGTCCCCACAGATAATCTAGAAGACCCCATTTAGGGTCTGCTCTTCAATGGCTATCTAATTGATAGATTCTATTTAATCCGGCTTTTAGATTTCACAACATATTTGCCTGGTGACCTAATCACCTGGACCTTTTTAGAATGCATAGGGAGTTAGGGACATTACATTTTCTTTATTGTTCAGGATAGCTTCAGTAATCTGACCATTTTATACCTTACCAGGTGGCTCATTTCTTTGATTCTACTCTTGACCATGGTGCTGATGCAAAACTGGCTGCCAACTGGATCATGGGTGACATTGCTGCTTATCTCAAAGATGAAAAGCTCTCTATTGATGAAATTAAATTAACACCTCTGGAGCTTTATGAACTTATTGCATCCATCAAGAACGGAACTATCAGTGGGAAGATTGCCAAGGAGGTAACTTTGCTAATCAGCTTTGGTTTTTCTTTCTCCTGTTACTCATTTTTGGGATCCATGTCTTGGTTAGAGCCTGTAGGGTATTCGATGATAATGTTTCTCTAAATCTGTCATTGTAGATACTGGTTGACCTCATGGCCAAAGGTGGAACAGTTAAGGGTGTGATAGAGGAGAAAGATTTGGTTCAGGTAACTGCACGCACATTTGTATTATTTGGAAGTTGGAACCACAGTAGTTTGACCATAAAGATACTTTTTTTAAGATACTGTGAATATACACTCACCATCCTTCAGCATCGCCAATAGCTAGTTTCCTTCTCCTTTGGTCAGGAAAAATATATATTCCTGGTACTGATATACAGAGGCAAAAAAAAAAAACTGGGAAAATCATTGGCATGCTCTGTTGATTCCACTGGTGTTTGACTACTTGTACTTTGTACATTATTATACTTTCATGAGAGTACTTTTGGCCATTGCTGTCCTCGACACTATTCTAGTTTTTGCAATTTCATTGTTTTATATTTCTGGTTTGGTTTTGATGAAAAAAATATTATGTTAAATTGCAGATAGCAGATCCAGCAGCAATCGAGGCGATGGTAGATAAAGTAATTGCTGATAATCCAAAGCAACTTGAGCAGTACCGAGCTGGGAAAACTAAGCTGCAAGGATTTTTTGCAGGCCAGGTTTGCCAATTTTGAACAATAACATCTGTCTGCAGCTTTGAAACCTGATGGATGGTGATCATATTGTTTCAATTGATTGCAGGTGATGAAAGCATCGAAGGGTAAGGCCAACCCTGTTTTGTTGAATAAAATCCTCGGAGAGAAGTTAAATGCCAATTAGTTCCTTTTGCCCTCACAAATGGATGGACGAGCAGTACATTGAAATCCCAGAACGATACTTGTCGGCTAGGATTCCTTATTTGGGTCTGGAAGTTGTTATCTAACTCCACTGTATTCAGAATGTGATTAGCTCTTTCTTTTCCTCATTCTACAAAATGTCCAGTTTACAATACACATCTTTGTACTTGACTAGCTAATTTGAAAAGGGAGCATATTTGTTGTATCTTATGCAAGCAGCATAGCATAACTGAACATGAAATATTTGCATAAGCTTTTCATGGATTTTGTATTGGCTTCATTGACAATTTGGTTTAAACTTTTCATCTGTAACCAATAAGTTGCTAAATAGAAGGATAACTTGAATTGTGAGGGGAAAAAATTAAGTTCACTGAAACAATATAGCAAAATATATAATAGTATATAAATAGTCAAGTACTGCTCAAATACTGGGTTAAACACTTAAATAGTCAATCATGTAAAATAAGAGGCAACTACCAAGCAATTATTGGGAAACAAAAGGTTACACAGGACAACTACATAACTGCTACATCAGCAGCCCATCACAGCTAAAGCTGCGGCAACTACTTCAAACTATATTTACATTTTACAACACCAGAACAGTCCTGTTAGTGCATACAATGAGAGAATGGCCATGACTAATCCTCGTTGTCATAGTCCTCATCCTCGTCAACCTGCACCGTCAGATGTCCAAAACCAGATGGTCCGACACCGATGTTTCCAATGGCATCTGCCATCGGCCAATCTGGCTGCTGGTGGTCGTTGTTGGCCTCTTCCACCTTAGAGCTTGTACCTGGTGCAGCAGCTGGTGGTGGAACCTCTACAGGAGGCTGTGCACTTTGGGGTATGTGCTCATTGCTATGGTTGCTCTCTGGAATTGTTTCTTCTCCTGGTAAGGGTTCACCTTGTTCGGCAAACATGCTGCTCTCATCCTCAAATTGTACATACCCAACTTCCTTCCTCTTGGTTGGTGGCCGTCCTCGGCCCCTGCCTCGACCTCTCCCACGTCCTCTAGGGCTGATGTTCGCGCTTCTTATGGCCTGAAAAAGCAAAGATCCATTACAACACAGCCATTGCTACAACGTTATTAATCACATGGGCTGTGATGGCTGGTGTAGTCATACCATTTTGCTGGATCTTGATTCATCATTCTCTGGGTCGCTGCCATTTGACTTTCTGAAAAGTGAATTTCAAACACTAGTAAGGCACTTGTTGCGGTGAGTCGTGAAGAGGTGATTGTAACAAATTAACAACTGAATTTACCTTCTTCTAGGCAACCCTCTTTCATCCCCACAAGAGTCTGCACCACCAAGGTCTGGTACCTTGTTGACAACTTCAGTCAGGAAATCAAATGAACTATACCTCTTCACACATTGCTTCCTGAAGATAAAAAGGATAAATACAGAGCTGTTAGCCAATTGCTCTGAAACTTAAAGCATAAAGTAACTGTGAATACAAAGGTAAAGCTCAAACAAAATCATTAAGGAACAATATGACATTATAAGTCACAGTATAGCAACATTTAAATAAGGAAAAAGTTTGATCATACATCTAGCCATTTAATGATAAAAGCCATTTAAAGATAAAATTAACTTATAAGAATTTAGAAGAACCCAGATTTGCCAATATCAGAAGTATATGGTCAGTTTCAGTTTATCCTCTACAAATCTCCTTGACCTCAATTTCCAGAAACTATAGCAGCTTACATTGTAAAGAAAAATACCAGCTTCCAAATTGGTTACAAAAACCAACCTGCTGTCATGTTCAGAATTCAGTCTTAGAATATTATTTTGATGTGATACTTCCCCTGAAAGCGATCAGTCCATCGCTTCCTTCAGAGGTCAGACAAATTTGAGTACCTTATGTTTTTCCTATACAAATTAGTTGGCCATAGGCAGGGACCGACCAGTTCTGGAACCCCACCTACAGATATTATAAACAATTAACTTAGATAACAGCTATTTGTTAAATAGTCCGCTTTTTTAATCAATGATGAATTCACACAAACACCATATGCAGTGGTATGGAAAGGGTGATAATTATGAGACATGAGCTATATCCAATAAATTTTGGACAACATATCTGCCAAGTCATGTGCAATGTGTTCAACAACATAAACAAGATTTCATCAAACAAGATCCTTTGTGTCTTTTTTGAAAAAAAAAACAACAGATGGTGAACCATATCTAAGGTAAAAGAAGAAAAGAGAACTTTCTCAGCTTCAGCATCTCAAAAAGGAACTTTTTCAGAAAAAATGTACATGCCCTAAAGATGGGACAGCTTATATTATACTTCAAAGTTCAAACTTATCAATGGCCAACTGGAAGCTTTCAGGTTCGAGTCCCCAGACATGATAAATATGATTCATCATTGAATGATTCATAAAATTTATATTATTAGATCAGTACTTAGCTAGTTTACATGAAACTGATTAATAAATAGAATACATACAATACATCGCCATGTCAAATTCTGTAAAAAAAATTGTCTGGTAGTACTCACAAGTGGAAGGAATTCAGAGTCTTTGCGCCACTTTGAAGAGTAATTTCATAGGTCCGGTCAATTAAATCTTGCAGAAACAATTCAAGAGCCCTTGCTGCATGCAAACACAAAAAAAAAAGTCAGAAATTCAATTTATATGCTTCATCATGATTCCAACTAAGATTTGCAGCATATCCAGGAAATAATGGATGAAATGTTGCCCGGAAACTCAGGAGAGAAATTGAAAATATTAACTATTCACTAAACCTCCTCTAAAATTATAAGGTGACTCTTTTTTGCTTGTTTCCTTACATAGTAAGAATGAACCCTAAATCAGTTTGTGCACATAATTATTAGCCAGATGGCCAGACCTCAGATTATGATATATAGATCGCAATTTTTGCTTGTTTCCTTGGTCTTATACTAGATTATTGTGGAACAAGAATGCAGATATGTAAATATCAAAGCACAATGATTCAGGTAGAACTTACAAACTAAAACAGGCACCGCTAGTGCAATCTTGCCAACGTCCTCATCTGCTTGCATTATCTTTTTGATCCGAGCCTATTATAAGAGAGAAAATAATTAGGAAATAACGTCACACCGTTAGAACTGTGTAAATATTTCAAACATCAAATCCTCAAGCACACTGCATAATATGGAATTACAAAACTGTGCCCTGTATACAATGAAAACATTAAGGCAAATACTCAAAATTATCTGTATCCCGACCTATAGTAACAAGCACAGGCACCAAACACAAGACCCGAAACTTTCGGTATTCAACACTTTGATAGACATCATAGAAGTTGTTAAAATCATATTTCATTTCTTGAAAAATATAGCAAATCCTGCAATTCGCAAACATATGACACTAGCTAGGTAAATACAATAGATGATGCTCCTGCAGCACAAAACAGAATAGGTCTGTGTGGCTCAGAAATTCAACTATGTTGACTCTATGGAAACAGAATAATGAGAGGTTTAGATGATTAAAAAACAACACAAAATCTCACAAAAAATATTACACTGCCTCATCACTACACTGCAGGTACTGATCTCCATAAATTCGTAGCGCTCGCATGTTACTTTTAAGAGACCCTGGGGCCCAGCATGGGAACAGAACATTACACCCCATCCCCAAATACAATGCACCTTTCTCACCTAGGAAGCCCACAGCCAAGGGAGAGCAACCGAACCTATAGCACTGCAATATCAGACTAGGTAGTTCCTTCTATCACGAATTTGTGCCAACAAGAACCAATTACTCGTTAACTACACACAACAACTAAGAGCGACCGTCAAGAATATTGAACAGAGGAAGTTGGCATCACCTCGAAGACTCAAACACTCCTACAATGAGTCGATGGAAATAAAAAACGATGAATATTGGTTACACATGTCGAATTGCACAGCATAATCACTCCCAGCCATACATGCTGACGTGACCCCGAGATCTCACTGCCAAACTGCACGTAGGAACAGTGCCACTAGATCACAAATCTAGCAGCTCATCCTATGCATCTAGGACGCCATGCGACAGCGCACAAACCTGTAGCACACCAGGCCGCGCCGTAACACGCACCACAACTCTAGAACAGAACTGATTTAGCGGGCTGCGAGACCCCACAAATCCCTCTACCCTAACACCACCGCCAGCACCACCCACCCCCACACACATCACGAACACAGAATCACCCGCAGAAATTCCAAAACACCCCAAGTACACCACCGGAGAAAGGCAGACGCCTCGAAAAATAAAAATAGAAAAATTAATGAAAAAAATCCAAAACGAATTAATTTCCCCGCGCGAGCCAGCACGGTGAGCCGATCTGCGCCACCGCCGCACGGCGCCTCCGCCTCGCCCCCCGCGGGAACAAAACAACGACGCCCGCGGGGTCAACGCCGCGCGCCGCCACCGGATCCCGCCCGCAGACGCGAAGATCCGCGCCCCCGCAGATCGGATCACGCGCGCGCGGCGGCAGATCAGAGCCACAGACAGACGTACGCAGCGCAGAGAGAAAGAGCGAGAGAAGGGGGGAGACGAACCGCGGGGAACCGGGTGCCGAGCTTCTTCCTCATCTTCGCCTCCGCCGCCGCCTCGCCTCCGGCTCGACGGACGCTTCCGTAGTCCACTCTCTTCTTCTTCTCTCTCTCAAATTTTTTTTGGCTTTTTTTTTCGTGAGGCTGGGTCTCTTTTGCTTTCTTCTTTCTTTTGGCGTCGCGTGCCCCGCTTCCACCACCAGACGGACGGACGAGGCCAAAATTGAAGGCACGCAGGCGCAGGCGCACGCCGCGCAGCAACAACACCACCGCGCGGCGTGACGGCGTCCGCATCCATCCCGAGGAGCCCGTGCTCGCACCGCGTCACATCACGGAAGGCGCCTGGATTGGGCCGGGCTCGTCATTGTTTGTATCAGCCCAAATCTACTGGGCCAAGAGGCGGCTTGATTGGACCGGGCTCCACATTGTCTGTGGGCCTGGACTCTAGCTTGCTGGGCGTAGGCGCAGCCCAATGCAATTCACCTCCGTCCAAAATACGTAAGAAGAATATGCAACGTGTTGTTTCGACCTTGCCATGGAACGTGAAAAGGAAAATATTTTGAACTTGCTCGAGTAACGTCGCACGTTTAATATAAAATTCGTAACCCGACAACAAAATTATAACGTATGAAAGGACCGCGGGTTCATTTTTATAAACATTATTAAAAGGGTTTCGAAAAATTATGATTGTTTGATAGAGGAAAGAAGAGTTTATAGATAGATAAAGAAATTGTTTGTCCATAAACTTTTGTTGTTCTCCTTTGAAAAGATCACTAGCCACCAGGGTGCCAGGTCGGCAATCTAACACACAATAAAAACTTCCTCCCAGTTTTCATTAGAACAGAAGTTTTATTTGAAATAAAAACTTCCTCCCGTTTTTTTAAACTTTTGAAGAGCACCACAATACCAATCAGAACTTCAAAACAAGCAAAACCATGAAGCGCAGAGAAATTTCAATCCCTCATCTACAAAAGTTTATAAATTATTAGAACTAATAAATCAATACTGTACTTAATTACCACTATCTTAAATGTTCTGCGATGCTTATCTACACGATCGCGAAAAAGGTGCTACAAGAACAAATCTGACATTTTACATGACTACAAGAACAATCTGTTCCCTGATGTTTCACCAAAGCTGAAGCTAACAAATGTTTACATCACGCACACATGAATAAACGTCCAGACAAACACAAAATCCAGCCGACTCGCTGAAGTAAGCTGAACCTAAATGGCCAGAACTGATTCCACCTTATCTGGCACAGGAATTAATCGCTTTCCTTTCCAGCATCTGCAAGTGAACACAAGTGTTATTCAGAAGAAGGCACACAATACAATGTTTTTATGAACACTATGTGTAATCATGTTGCCTCGAGACGGTAACGATCAGATACTTCTGAATGAAAGAGAAGGAAAGAGACCACCAGGAAATGCAACCAGAATGAGTACTAACCATATGATGATATAGAGTATGAAAAAAATATGAAAGCTGATTTCAAAAGGATTGCACATGGTAGGATGCTTTAACTATAGAAGTGTGAAGCCCATCAAGACTGCTAACTGCTGCAATAGTGCTTAGTAGTCTTTTCAAGTAAAAATGCAGGAAATAGATGAAAAAAAGCAATGTCGTCAGCACAAGCTACAAAAGGGTGTGCAGTGTGCTGAATCAATATACTATGAATCTATGGTAATCCTAGAACATCACGATAGAAATTCTTAACCTGGTGGTCACTGTCAGAACATACAGATGTGAATATAATAGACCTATACACACCAAAATCGCATATAATCTGTTGTATTCTAAATTTATGAGTGATAAAAAGATAGTGTGTAGTTCTTTCAGTTTCCACCATTCCAAAATTTGAGGATTCAAACCAGATGTTTCTGTGAAAAGCCTCAAGGAAACAGCCTTTCAGGATTTTTCACAATACCACTGAAGCAAACATTCACCATTTAAAATTTTGTTCCGAGAATCGGGAGCACACATTCACCATTTATGCAGACACTACAAAGGCCAGTTTGAAGAATGACATCTCAATGGAAGCAAGGCAACTGAGGCATGGTGGCCAAGGCTAGTGTGGAGCACAGAAAATCTGTCTAGTGGCAAGAATGAAGAAATGCCCCAGCTGGTGATGAAGGCCCTGCGTGCCTGTTACTTCTTCAATCCATATTCATGATCCAAACTTGTACAGAGATATGATGGTGCATTCACGCAATAAATACAATCATAGAAGTAAGATCATCTCCAAGATTTTTGCAAAAATGTTGAAACAAATGTCAAAACTCTTAGCGTAAACTAATGTGCCTCAGAATAATACCCTTTTTGGGTAAGTTTAGTGTGTTCAGCAGGGCAAAGTCTAAGGGAAACTCTTGCCTAATGCTGGGGGCTGGGCCGGAACTGAATTATAGTAATTTTGAAGAAAAATACAGCAAATATTTAAAACTGCAGATCTCACATTTTAAGAAATTGTAAGCTGTTGAAAGCAAATGATATAATGGCTAATTGAATCATACCATCAGCAGAACCATCGCCAGCTTCTGCATCATCATTATCGCCTTCATCTCCAGCCTTTACATTCTCCTCAACATCTTCATCATCATCTTCCAGGTCATCATCTTCATCTTCATCATCTTCTATTTTAGGTGGTGGCGGCAAGGGTATGAAACTTGATGTACTTCTCCTACGAGAACTAGTGATAATATTACTCGTGTCTATGCCCTCAAGTTCCTTTGCTCTTTCTTTTCTCTTCTTCACTGCTTTAATTTCTGCCCATAACATTAAAAGGCACGTTAGAGACAGAGAGATCAGCTGAACGTGGTTCATTTTAATGCCTTACAGAACCAACAACTTCTGCATTATTCAAATTTCGAGAGCAAGGTACGGTTTACTGTATCGATAAATCATACTTTGTCAAAAGGAAACAGAAAATAGAGTTTCCCTGGATAATCTAATACTTAACTCCACAAGAAAACCTACCTTTGTCAGAAGGATTTTTTGACAACCCTTCCTTTTGAAGCATATCCTCTAACTCCTTTATCAAACAGGCCTCACGTTTGTGCTCAGGAGCTTGCTTAGCTCTTCGATATACTGTGGGTGGAATACTAAAACAAAGGAAACATATTAGTAAATTTATCATTTTAAAATCCATAATTCCATATGGTAAATCAAGTATGAGGTAGTACGTCATTCCACAAGACTTGATAATAGACTTCAGACGCTCTACTTGTTTCCCGTAAGCTGGCGCTTGTTGTCGTCTTATCTGGACACCAAAACAGATATATGAGTACGGCAGACATATTCACATAGCAAGGAATTAAGTGTGCCAAAAGTTCAAGCTGAAAACCTTGTTATCTTCCTCAGCGGATGAATGCGAGTTATCCTCTTCTGCTGAGTTGCCACCCTGTTCATCAGCACTTCTATCTGAATCTCGATTTGCATTCTTTTTAGCCTTTGGGGTTGATAGTTTCTTCTCATCTGCAACCTTTTTCTGCTTTTTTATGACTCTTGCCTTTTCTGCCTTTTTCTTTCTTGGCTTAATATCCTCATCACTGTCCTCCATCTCACTATTATTTAATTCAGAGCTATCTGAGTCTTCACGGACTCTTTTAGAGCCTTTACTTGTTTTCTGGTCAGCATCCATGGGAGATACCTTTTTACTTTTTTTCTCTGTCCCGTTTGCAGGTTCTTGCAAAACCTGCCACACAGAAAAAAGGAAAGAAACAGAACCAAACTTCATATCCTCGAATTAATTCATATAAAAAGGGTCAAAGCACATTCAACTAAAGATATACATGTTACTCATGCATATATTAAACTGACCCTGTCTAACTCCGTAGTAATAAATTCCCTGTAAGCATCCAAAGCTTTCTTCTGAAGCTTGAGAACTTCTTCCAATGTACGGCGAACTCCTTTTACAGTAAGAGTTCTGCATTTATCTCACATTGTGAATACATGCTAAATAGCAAAATGCAAAAGGGCTGGTAAAATGGTCATCGAGTACAATACAAAAAGGGCATTGGGAATACCCAAAAACATCATTACATCATCTTTTCTGTTTCAGCAGTAGTATTTCATGGTCCAAAATCTAGTGTTCAAACTTCAAACCACCATATGTAAAATACAACATTAAATAAGTAAACATTCTAGGGAGAATTTTTTAAAACAGAATAAGATAAACCCGAAGTATAACAACACCCCTTGCTAACTCTCCAAATATCAATCAGGGTATGCAACAAGCATTCCGACCAAAATACTCGCTCCAACCACTAAGCCTTGATATTTTCTACTTTTCATGGCCTCCAAGATGCAATGTTGATCATTAATGTTCCATAGTACTAGAAGAATATGGAATCATGAAAGTACTTTCGATGTTGTATCTGTTAACGTCATTTGCTTGTCCCAATGTCTCATATAGATTAATGTGTAAAGTTGAAAAGTTTAACAAACTAACGCATGGTAACAACGAAGATATGTATCAACTTATGGTAATAGCAATGAGTAGTTTAGACTACATACTCAGAGTTCTTTCTAAAATAAGAAGCCCTTTTTTCGATGGCTTCTTTTATCATGTCTTCACTAATATCACTGCTGGAAACTTTGCTCTCTTCTCCCTCGGGATCTTTTTCTGTCTCACTTGAATTTACAACTTGAGCATCAGCACTGGAGGACATTTTGTTTGAAACAGGAGTTGGTTTACCATCATCTGCCCCTTCTTTGGATAAATGATCATCTTTGGCTTCAGCATCCTCTGATGCATTATCATTTGTGTTTTCATCATCAGACTCAGCAAAAACCTGTTATATTTGGCCAACAAAGAAAAGAGTGAGTGGAAGTGAGTTGTCAGAGAAAGCAATTTTGAAAAAGAAAAGGAACAAAGATTGACTGGAATAGAAGTAACAGGTTCATGCTGAGAATAAAAGTTGCATATAGTAGTGTAGCATCAGGATCTAATGAATTTCCAGATTATAACCTAAGGGGCAAGCTATCTATACAAGCAAAACTGCCACTATTTCAAATATAGATATACCTGGAGAACCTTAGTCCCAGTTTAGAGAAAACAACCACATGAATTTTCAAAGGCCTTAAGTGCTAACTTTAAATGCAAAACCAAAGCCTAGCATCTAAGAGTAACATTGTAGCTGTTTAATTTTAGTAAATCCTTCCAAAAATATAACCACTATCCATCACCTTTCCCTTAGTTTTGTACTGTAACATAATGTTCAAGCACCATCCTATGCGTGTTCGTAAACAATGGTCTGAATGCATATTTCTTAAAGGAAAAATGGATGGATTGAAAATCACTTGGTACATGCACATGGTGGGCTTGATCAAATATTGTCATACAGAGGGGTAGTAAGAATATTATCTACTTTTAAAGTCATCTGGTTCCATCAGAGGCACAACTTAAAACTGAAGAGATTGAATATTTGTGTAGAAGCACAGTGTTCAATTATAGTTTCTCCACATCTTTAAAAGGATACCTCTGTAAACCGCTGAACATACCTTGTCCACACATTGCTTTATGAACTTTTTGTGTGCATCAAGAGATTTTATCTCCAAGCCCAGGTCCTTCTCCAGCACTCTCCTAACACCTTCAAGGGTCAAGGAGCTGAAAAAGAAAATCTTTTGTGTAAGTGTAACGTTCCTCTTTGTTAAACAAAATATCACCACTAAAATTGAATCTTAGTACAAAATTAACATTAAGGCATTAAGCCATGTCACCTCTAAAACTATAGCCATCAGATCGAAGTCAAACAAAATACAACCATCAGATCTCATCTAGGTGACAAGTTTTTCAGGTAGACACCTTTGGGTTGAGATAGTGGAAGTTTTTTAGAACAGCACAACATGCCATGAAAACCTGAAAAGGCACCCTTCCAGCCTTTCGCAAAAAGGCATGTTTCCATTGCACCATTTATAATTTACTTTGGCTAGAGAGATAATGTGAAAAAACAGCATTTTTCTATATATAACACTCTTAACAGTTATACAAATACTTAAGTTTGTTCAAAGATGGTAGAAAAATTCCATTAATTCTCGCACAGTAAAATCATCGGCAATGTGCTAGTAGTAAAAAGAAGAATGTGATAACATCCTCTTCTCACTCTTGCTCGGATTCACACAGGAGCCAACACAGCCAAGCTCTCAGCAAAAGGCACATGCCAAGGTACACCAAGAATTGATCACCCCACACAAAACAACAATGCCCTCCGTTTCAAAAGGTGGCACCTAGCATCTAGGTGTTTTTCCGCCTAGAGCGGTGCAAGAATACATCTGTGTATGGAAGTTTGACTAATTGGAGATGGAGAAAGATAAATATGGTCATGGAATAGTCATGAATGCATGATAATTTCAATTTTTCCTTGTTTTACTATGCCATTTTTCTCTATTTAACAAATATTACTATAATGCAAAAGTACAACTGCCTGGAAAATGCCGTCGACTAGGCAGAGCCTGACCACCTAACTATCGCCTAGGTGCTTTTTGAAATATATAACAGTGAAATCATTGGCTCCCTATGAAGAACTGAAACGAAGATTTGGAATTTGGGGATGAAATGATAGAAATCAACGAAAAGTGAAGACATATGTGAAAATTCGAACTGCATCCTACTGGAATCAATCACAGAATATCTGGGATTACAACAGGCATGCCCTTATATACAAGCACACATTTAACAGGGCAGCAATAAAGTTCAACAGCCGAAAACGACAAAATGAAGGGAACAGTGAGTTGGAGGAAACAACAAAAACGGAAACCTGGTTCACCCACAGCGAAACAGTCCGCAGTATGACACCCATTGGATCCTCATCATTCATCAACATCAGTAAGAAGAGATCTCCACCGTTTAAGTGTTTCAAAATTCAGCTGCCCCTTGCCGACAGTTGACATCCCCAAATTTCCATTTCTCCCTAACCTCTAAAACCCTAGGAGTAGGAGCTGCTGGCTGATGCTGAGACCAACACTAACCATTGAGAAGACCATGGTTCATGATTCATCACCACCGCTTGACTCTCTCTGCTACAAATCCAGCCACCACAAAAGAATAATTAGAAACCCCGCCGCGCCCCACTCGGCCAAAAGCTCAAAACCCTCCCCTAGTGCACGACCGTCCGAGGCGAGCCAACAGCGCCGCCGACCAACCGAGACGCCGAGAAGCGCCGCAATCCCAGAAACCGGCAGCAGCCGCTGCCACAGACCGGAACCCTAGGTCGCGCCAAACCCTAGATGGAGGGGCGGGACGGCCGCACCAGCCGCCGAGAAGGTGGAGGAATGGGGAGGAGGAGTGCTCACTCGGCCTGCTTCTTGAAGTCGGGGACGCGGGCGCGCATGGCCTTCTCGATCTCCTCCTCCATCTCCCGCGCCGCCGCCCCGGCGTCGGCGTCGGCGCCCATCGCGGTGGTGGTGGCCGCTGCGCTGCCGCTGCTGCTCCCGTCGTCACGCTCGCCTCTTGCTGATTGAAATGAAATTTACTGCTGCCGTTTCCGGTCACGGCGCAGCAGAAACACACTGGCCACGGCTGCCGGGTGATTTGAGGAGCTGGGGGGTCTCGTTGGGCCGGGCTGGGCCGGGCCGTCACGTACGCGCGCTGAGAGATTGGCCCGGTTGCTTCTCCCCACCAGCGCCTACCTCGCTTATGTACCTGGGCCTGCCCTTCCGGCTTAATTACGCAACTTGCCACTGTATATAATTGCGCGGCCAGCGAAGGCCCCCTCGCCTAATCTCCCCTCGTGCGGCGGCGGCGACGGCTCCACCTGACCTTGGCCTGCGGCCGCCGCTTTCCCAGCCAGCACGCCAGCCGCCGATCGTCGGGTCTCGGCCAGATCCGGGAGGCGCCGGGCTCCGCGGAGGCTCTAGATCGCGTTGCGCGCCGATGCCGCGCGACCTGTCGCGGTCGCGGTCGCCGCCGCGGCGGCGGCGGCGGTCGCCGTCCCCCGCCCGTGGGTACCGCGGCCGGAGGGGGCGCAGGGACCGAAGCCCGAGCCCCGTCCGTAGCAGATCCCCATATCGCCCCTCGTATAGGTGACCTCAGCTACCCTGTCGCACGCCGCAGAGATCTGGCGGCTCTCTTTTTATTATTATTATTTTTTTGTATAGGTTGTACTGTAAAAAAAATATGAGGTGATGCAAATCCGCTAGAAATTTTGTACTAATAGCTTGTTTGATGGAAATGGAGGGACATGCAGTTCTGCTTATGGTTATTGGATCCATCTATTGTTGCTTGGTGTGATTGTTTGAGCTAGCTAGTGTGTTAGTATGCTGTGGTATATCATATTGCAAGTAATAACGATTTATGAGAAAACATGTTACATTCACAATGCTTCAGAAAGATACAGATTTCCGAGGTGAAAAATAAATTGCCATGTTTTGTGTTACTTGCCTTTACGGACTAACAACAGTTGCTTTCGTAAAAAGCATGGAATCTACAAAGATTATACTCTGTGCTGTATTGCTGTGGAATGCTCCACCCCCAAAGCTTATTGTATCAGTGTCTGAGGTAACTGCTTTCGCCCACGTTTTAGGGCTTCAGGAGCTGACGGTAATTCCTTGTTTAATGCTGTTATGCTCCTAGTCTTATCCTCACAGTGCTAATCTCTGTACCGCAGAAGGAGGAGCCCTTCACACTCCCCAAGAAGACGCAAGAGCCGATCTCCGTCTCCTAGGAGGCGCAAGAGTCGGTCTCCATCACAAAAGCGTCACAGAAGAAAGAGAAGTCCAAGTGTCACTAGCTCTCCAATCACCGTGTCTCAAAGTTCCCACCCTGGGTTGGCAGAGAATAAGAATACTACTGATAAGCAAAGGCTAGAAGAAGAAAAGAAAAGGTGGGAAGTATCTGCTTTGCTACATAGTCTAGATTATTCCTTCTACAGACCAAACTGTTTACTGTTGCACCATTTCTTGTACCTCTTCTGCGATGTTGACAATGAATTTGTACTAATTTAGCTGCTGTTTGCACCGGAATATGTCACAAGGTCAGCTCTATTTGACATCTGTCTATCTAGCTCTATTTGACATATGTCTATCTATTTTCCTGAGTACATCAGCTGCAGTTTTATTATTGCATTTTGGAAATAGTATTAAAAAAATACTCCAGGATATGACTATTGGATGAGGATCACATTGGCTTTATAAGACGATTGCACTTACAAATTTCAAATTCAGTAGTAGCTCCTGTTTTCCTTGCAATGTGTTAGGTCTAGCTAGCTCCGAAGAAATTATCTATGATGGGGTGATGGACGAAATGCATTGTAACTTTCCCTGCCAAAAAATTAGGCATTGGAACCAATGTTCTAAAAAAATGTGTTGTATGTAACAAAATGATTTGTAATTCTGTCCACAAATTTAAACTGCTTCTGAGTATGATAGTATTTGCCATGTGGTACTTACATGTCCTTTTTACTGCCTAATTTGAGTGCTTTGATGGCTTTTGCGTTTTGTTTTGAGCTTGAATTATGGTGTGTCGAATTAATATCTGTGTTCCAACTTTCCAAGGGTTGCAAACAAAATGTTTCTGTTTTTTCCTGGAAGTTGGTTTTGAACTTGATATTTAATGGTGAGCTTACCTCGATAGGGTTTTATGAAAGAAATAGAAGAAGGGTATGTGCAAAGTTGTACCGGTACCACTTGTTAATATCTGCAGTCGATTATAGTTGCTATCGTACTCATCACCTGGCAAACCATTGAATTTTATAATCATTGAAAGAAATAATAACTGCTACTTGAGGGACCTAAAAGGCTTTTTGTCTAAACAGAAAGTTACAGTAAAAATTACTGTGTAGTTTTGTAGCTACCATTTGTTTTAGCAGAGATAAGCTATTGTCAGTATTACAGCATATGTTACTTGGAAAGAAATCTTACAGTTGTGGCTATTCAGTTATGTTTGCTTTTGCTTTGTTATAGGAAATGAATCCAGTTGTCTGTCCATGTTTATTGCCATTGCCGCTGTTATATATGTTCTGTTTGTGTTATTAAGTTTTATTTTGTACACTGTTGAGTTAGCGCCCTTTATTTTGGGTTGTGTGTCAAACTTCTCTGTAAAGACGGTCTCATATTAGCTACGCAGTAGTACAATATTTTAAGAATGTCTGAATTGGTTTGATCACTGTGCTGTAACGAAATTTTTAGAAGGTAAGTAAACCAAAAGGGATGCGATTCGACTATCTACTGCAGTGTTATCTAAGTTCACTTTTTTTCATGTTCTAAATCTGTAATTCAGTGAGATTTTAGCTTGTTTCTGTCTCATGTATGTGACCTCATATGGTATGCGATAACCTGTCATTTCAAAGTGTCTAAAAATAATTCTTGTTTCTGTGGTTCCACTAACTCGTAGTGGGTAATTTATTGTATAATTGATTAGAAGTTTGAACATTGACTTTGGTGGGGCATGTAGCATGCAAAAATATGCTTTAGTTGGAATATTGAAATGCTTCATGATAAGCTCTAAAACTGCCACAAGTTACTTGACATTCTTCTCTACAGGCTTTTCCGAAGGAAGCTACTGCTATAGTTCCACTTGTTATATTTGATGATGCAATTGGTGATCCTTTATCTACTCTTGACCAGTTTTGATAATTCGTTTTTGGATCTGGAACGTACTAGAGGTATGCCTGAAATGCATTAGCTTGTAGTCAAAACTATGCTGATGAAAGGCATAGTAGCTCATAGATAGTGTTACGATTTTAAATCATGTGCTTTGTTTTTGGCTGTTTTTATGGCCTTTAGGAGTTGAATAAAAATCGGCATTGGTCATGCTCTGCATCTTCAATTTCATTTTGTTAACTTGCTATATAACCTGCAGGCGACAAAAAGAAGTTGAACTGAGACTATTAGAGGAGGAAACAGCAAAACGAGTTGAGCAAGCTATTAGGAAAAAAGTTGAGGAGAGTTTGAATCGTGAGGAAATTAAGCATGAAATACAACGAAGAATTGAGGAAGGGCGAAAAAGGATACATGAGGAGGTAGCGGTCCAGATTGAGAAAGAAAAGGAGGCAGCTTTAAATGAAGCCAAGCAGAAAGCGGTAAACTTCTCACTCTAGCCATCTCTCTCTGGCTTTCTTTATGTTGTTTGTCATTAAACAAATTTGGGAAAAAATGTGTTATTTTTACATCTTGTTCTGATCGGTACATGGAACTCTGAATAGTCTTGTTATACATTTCAAAAAAAAACTAGTCTTGTTATGTTCCTGCTGCTAGACTACTACCCTTGCTGCAACATGACGCAGAGACCCGGCCAACGGCATTTGTTCACTGGGGGTTTGTGCCTGCAGGAACGAGAAAAACAGGAGCGGGAGGAGCTAGAGAAGAAACTTGAAGAAGAACGAAAGAAAGCCGAAGAGGCTGTGATGAAAGAAGCAATGGAACAGCAGCAGAAAGAGCTAGAGCGGTATCAGGAGCTGGAGAGGCTTCAGAAAGAAAGGGAGGAGGCCATGAAGCGGAAACAGATGGAGGAAGAGCAGCAGAGGCAGAACCAGATGAAGCTGCTGGGCAAGAACAAGTCGCGGCCGAAACTCTCGTTCGCCCTTGGAATGAAGTAGCATCTGGTTCACTGATATGAAATTAGCATTTTAGTTTATCTGTAACTGCATCTCTGTATGAAACCGCCCTTGTGTTACTCAGACAATTGCAATGTGTCAAGTTTTCTTGATCTGCTGTGTGAGTCTTACTCTCGTGTCGAATATTTTCTTCAGCCGCTCCTTTTTCTTGTTGCGTTGAGCCGTTGAAGTTTACGACAGAAAACTGCCGCCATGTTTGGTATACTTAACGACACTTAATTTCTTGAAATCCAAAAGCTCTTGTGATTATGCAGAAAGTGCTTCATGGAAATGTAGTATTTCACCACACAAATACGGAGATTTAGTTAAAAGTTGGCAAATCAATTAGTTAAAAGTTGTCTAAAACGAAAAGAAAACACTTTGCATGGAATCCCGTATGTATGGCTCATGACAAAAACAAATATACTGATCGATCAAATATGAATTCAATCTACAACTTTTGCATAACAATTAACAAACCAGTATGTTATGTGTTCATGGATTCGCGGAGTGAAAATCTTGAAACTTGGGCGCTTTTAAAATAAAATTGACTAGAAACAAAAAAAGAATATATTTTGGCATATAAACACGGTAAAATTCGATAAGCGAGATATGAAGCCCCTAAACCCATATAAAATTTGAACACATTGAAAGAACATCTAGGACCTTAATTCGGTTTCGGTGGTTAATGACGACATAATTATTGTGACTAACGTGTGTTTTACAGCGGCAATCAAAAGTTGAGTCACAGTGATGGACTTTCATGGTATTCTTGGCCGCTGTCATTGTTTTACATTGCATTGGATCAAAGAATATACGCGAAGACTAAGGATGAGCTAGTCCTTTGTGTCGTTTGGAGTTTAGAGACACAAGAAGTAGATTAGGTCTTTGTTTTTTCCTTTGATCGTACTATAAAGGGGGGCAAAGTTTAGTAGCTTGATCTATGTCAGCCTAGAGTTAGGTGTGATGCAAACTTGTGAAATTTCTAGCGCTAGGTAGCTCAAATGAAGTTGTGGAGATGTTAAGAAATGTTTCAAACTCAAAGAGATTGAATTGGTAAGTGTACATGAGCACGATATGATTCAGTGCTGGCCATGGGCAACACCAAATGAGTCGGTGTAGGTTCATTCGATGCTACCCCAAATAGTGACACCGATTTATTTGCCTGTACAGTAACTAGCCATTGAAATTCAAGTTAAAAGTATAGACCGATTGATTTTGTGATGTGTCTGGGGCACATCGAATGAGTCAGTGTTGCCTGCCCTGACACAATTATTGACCAACGGCTAGCTCATTGTGGGGGGGGGGGGGTCTACATATACGGAGTACATATTCTCCACCTCCAATTGAGCTCTCTTGCCACCCAGGAAGTTTATGCCATTGATTTGAGTTTAAGAGCAAGAGAAGCACTAGAAGAGATTAGCAAGCTTCCTAATATGAGATTAAGGGATATAATTAGTGCTTAGAGAGTATCAAGTGTACATCCACCCATCTCTTTGGCTTGTGCAGGTCAAGTCAGGTTCTTTACTTGTTACTCTTAGTGATCGGCATCACCTAGACGGTTTGGAGTTTGTGTTATTTGTGAGTTCTTAAGGAGTAGTCTTGTGAAAAACCTCAAGAAGGTTGTACTCGATTTGGAATCCGTCGATCCAGAGTTGGAGAAAAGATTATTGCTAGTGAGCACTTGGTCCTTACGCGGATCAAGGGGGCGGATCAAGGGGGCGGATCAAGGGGGAGCAAGACCCTTGTGTGGATGCTCCAACGAGAACCAGGGAAGAGTGCTGACTTTTCGATATCTCAGAAAAAAATCGACGTTCTAACCCTCTTTTAATTTCCGCAATTTACTTTCCGTATTTCAATTCTTATAATTGTCACGCTAGAATAAGGTTGGAGCGTAAGGTTTGTTCATGCACTAAGATTGCGTATCGTATGACAGGAGATTGTGAATAACCAAGGGCTAATGCTTTGTATGTTTGACTTGTAGATTATATAAGGTTGAATTATGAGTTATGAATAATACCGTAAAAGAAACACTATATGACCTCACATAATCTAAACAATTTATCTATGTGTAGCTATTTCTCGTATTATAATTTAATCTATATAACGTATAGCTGCACCCCACTAAAAGTCATTAATTTATTTTTCTCAACGCGTAAGTTATCCATGTCGTATATGAAGCCACTATATCAGACGTCACGTCACCGTTTACTAGAATCATCTATTTATATTTTTCATCAATTTTCTATGACTAGCCTCCGTGCATACAATTTATTAGTCTTTGTAAGTATAATGCTAAAAAAATTTCACAATAAAAATAATAGATAATCAATAATTTAAGAGTGGTTTTCACTGCATACGGGGCCCACGCCAACTCGGTTTGCAACCTCAGTACGCGCAGATAGATACTCCTCTCCTGCGTACAAAGGCGGAAAGGCCCCAAAACACCTCGCTTTCCCAAGCAAGCGAGCAGCTTTTTCCACTGCCCACTGCCCCCACTCCCACCCCCACGCCGCGGCGGCGAGCAAACCAATCCAGCAATGCCGGCGGCCGATCCGCCCGCCGCCTCCGACGCGGCGCCCGACGAGGGCGCCCCTCCCCGCTCACCCCCACCGCGGCCGCCGCCTCCACCCCGCCCCCTCTCCCTCGCCTCCGCCCTCCCCTTCTGGTTCTACCTCGCCGCCGCCGTCTCCCTCCTCGCGCTCCTCCTCCCCCACATCGCGCCTTCCTCCTCATCCCCCGCACCTCTCCCTCCGCTCCTCCGCGAACACCTCGCCTCCGGCAGCGTCCTCAAGCTCGATCCCGCCCCCGGCCTCTTCGCCGTGACCTCCCGCCCCGCCACCGCCGCCGCCGGCGGCTCCCCCGCGCCCCGCGTCCTCATCCTCCCGGGCCTCGCCGCGGGATCCTTCTCCTTCCGCCGCGTCCTCTCGGCCCTCTCCTCCAGGTGCGTCCTCGCCGCGGCGCTCGACCTCCCCGGCCAGGGCCTCTCCCCGTCGCCGCCCGCCGCGCCCGCGCCCGCGCGGACCAGCGCGCTCCGGGAGATCCTGGACCGCGGCATCTTCCACGCCTTCGAGCACCTCGTCCAGACGGGCGAGGTCCCGTACCAGGAGGAGCCCGCCGCCCCAGCGGCGCCGTCCCCGCACGCGCCCGCCGAGGCGGCGGCCGCCGTCGCGCGCGCCGTGGAGGCGCTCGGCGCGGCCCCCGTCCACCTCGTGCTCCACGACTCGGCCCTCGCGGCTGGGGCAACGTTCGCGTCCGCCAACCCGGGCGCCGTCCGGAGCGTGACGCTGGTCGACGCCGCCGCGTCCCTTCCGGCGTTCCCGGCCGCGGTGTTCGACGTGCCCGTGCTGGGGAGGCTGGTGCTGCGGGTGCCGGCGCTGTTCCGTGGGCTGCTGCGGCTGTGCTGCGCGCGGGGGATGGGGCCCGAGGAGGCGGAGGCGCACCGGGCGGCGATGCGGGGGGAGGGGAGGACACATGGGGTGATTGAGGCTTGGAAGGCGATGAATCACAGCTTTCAGCTGGGGGAATGGAGGGGCTCTTCAGACGAGTTGAGGAGGCTGCCAATGATGGTGCTGTGGTCAGGTTCGTGGTCGGATATGTGGATCGATGAGGGGAAGAAGGTCGTGGCTGCATTGCCGGATGCCAAATTTGTCTACCATTCCGGCAGTAGATGGCCTCAGGTCTGTGTTAGGACTTAAGCTTACCTATCGATTTCATCTTATGTAGAGAGGGCGCTTAGTTTGGATTGAGCATGTTCTGCTGCAAATAAGTTTCTAAAAAATTTAGGAGATGATCAACATTGGGCACCCCACACCTGATTGATCTTCCCCTAGCCTAGACTGGCCTTTGCTGCTTGTTATGAATTTTCAGTGAAATTTCTTTAAGCCAGTTCTTTTACTAGCATTTGTCTTCATGTGACAATTGGCTAAAGATGCCAATCATTCCAAGAATAGGTGGCAGTAGTGAATCTCATCACTAAATTTCAGGTTCAACAATCAATATAGTCAAGCCATACCCTTCTCCACTGAATTGACCATCCATGTTCTTGTTTTTCCATTTTCTCTTCAGGGCCCTGTTTAGTTCCCTTGAAAAACCAAAATTTCTCTCTCCAAATTTCATTATTCACCTATCAAATCACATCAAATCTCTCTCCTCATGCATGGAACACTAAACGTGGGTAAATAAAAAACTAAGTACATGGTTTTGATGTACACGACGAGACGAATCTTTTGAGCCTAGTTAGGTCATGGTAGGACAACGATTACCACAAACAAACGAAAAGTGCTACAGTGCGCTACAGTGTCCGATGTGACATTTTCACCAAACTTCACATTCCTTTTCGGGAACTAAACACAGCCCAGAATCAGAAGTGCTCCTTGTCAGGTTTTCATCATTCTAGTACTGTTTTATAACTAAGTCACTAATGGTACCACACCTTAGCCCTTAGGCACTACTGCATTTTCAAGCAGGCGTTGCTAATTTGGTATATCAGTACAACTAAGGGCCAAGCTGAGATTATGATTTTGTTGTTTTCATTGCTTTGCTCAGGAGGATGCCTCTGAGGAAATATCAGGGCTCATAGCAGAGTTTGTGACGTCATCTGAAGCAGCAGCAGGTGGTCGCATTGAGTAGACTGTATGGCTCCTTATGAGTTCACAACCATGGCATCCAGGTTTTGAAAATGCCTTGTGTTCATTCATGTGGCTTGTTCAAACAAGCAGATTGTTCTGCCTTGGACAAGTTGTGGCTCCTGCTGCCAGCATGAAACACTTACCAAGTGTGGATTCATGTTCATGTACTATATGTTGTTTCCAGGTTAGTTTAACAAATGCACCCATAGAGTTCTTGTGTTGGTCTTTCAGTTGATGCAGTGACAAGCATTATTTGAGGCTTCTTATTCGGGAGAGTTTCTGCATGCGGGGTCTGTACTGAGTTCTGACTTACACTAGTGTACTTCTCCTTTGTTGCTCAATTTGTACTGATACTTTCTGTTTTGCTTGAATTGTAATACAGTGTCGCCCAGACCCAGACTAATGCTAGTGTTTGTGCTTCTTTTATCAAACATGTCCTATGCTAGTAATGTATTCATTAAAGGATT
Organism: Echinochloa phyllopogon; assembly: GCA_033239725.1. Lineage (NCBI taxonomy): Eukaryota > Viridiplantae > Streptophyta > Magnoliopsida > Poales > Poaceae > Echinochloa > Echinochloa phyllopogon. Next base: position 29,477,946 of record BTCW01000008.1, on the reverse strand, counting down.
TATTTGAATGCAGTATATTATGTGCAATTGCTTCTTGAGGTGCTTTCTTTCATGCAACACTTGTTTCCTGTGAAATTCCTTCCAAGCTCCTGTACTCGAGACCTAGGTCTGAGCTACAATTTGAGGTCCTCAGCTGTGCCTGTTCTGGGATTTAAATTTCCAGGCGCCCTGAAATTGGCTGGTTGTGCTTTTCATTTAACCTGTGCATTCCCCCTTGAAATCACAGTGCCAACTGCCAAGCTTGAAAGTTATACTATAACCTCCATGAACATGGCCAATAATTTATTTCACTAAATTGATTTCCTACACCAAACGAACACATCAAATTACATCAAGACTTATGTCGAGCCTGTGGTGATTGCCCTTCTTGATGTGTATTCCTAGGAAACAAAAGCTCATGTATTTGTTTCTCTGCGCTGAACTCTGAAGTGGCCTGCAGTTCAAAAGTTTCAGTAATCAGAACCACATGAAAACACAATGCAAGTTCTACCTTCTTTTCGGTATATTTTTTTAAATGGTTGTTTGAGGATCCAAATATTTCGCTTATAAGTGTCATTGTGTCGTGCATATTTTTAGAAGATGCAACTGGCAATGTATAGTTACAAAATGCTGATGTATAAGTGGATTCATAGATTCATTGTTAGGTTTAGTCCCACATTGTAAATTGAGAAGCAGCACAGACCTTCGTTGGGAAAGCAAATCTCAATGTCTGCACTTGAGTTCCTGAACACACTCTCAAGTCAAATCCAAGGCAGTCCACTCCGATCACCGCTGCTTCCTGCGACAATATAACCTTGTAAGATAATGTGTTTCAATTCCCTAATGTTCAATGTTGGAAGGTTGCTTGCAAATCAATCTAAAGAAACTGTACCTCTACTTGAATGGCCTTGGACCTCCAGCAGAGCGATTTCAGAGCCTGTGTGATCTTGTCTCCACCAGCTCTCAGGCGTGATATTATGTTCGGTGTGGAATGCGCAATGATGTCTGGCCTAGCTTTGCGGTATTCTTCAATCTTTACCTCTGGCTACAGGTTGAGACTTTAAACTATGGTCAGCAAATGCATAATACCAATACTAAAGTTTGATAACAATTTATATTTTGAAGTTTAGAATAGTAGAAAAGTTATGGATTATCAGAAGGACATATAACATATTGGATGAAAGAAACATGCCTCGGTTCCATATGCAGTGATCAACTCAATGCTGAGGACCTCAACCTTGAAGAAGGTGGCACCGCTCTCCTTTTTATCTTTCTGTGGCTCATCACCTGCACCATATTCAGAAACTCGTCACAATCGCCGCATTCATGTGTAAAATGTCATCTACCGAATATAATGCTGATTTCCAGGTTTATCGCGGATGTTACTTGATAAATGTTTGGCAACCATGGTGCTCTCTTCAGCAAAGGCAGGCCTCAGCTGACCCTCAACAACGAGGCTTGCAGGTGGCCGGTCCAGCCAGTCTATATTAGATTTGGTTGCAGTCTGGAATGAAATTAAGAGAATTTCTGTTAATGAAACATCGTAATAAACACACAACTTCCATATACTAAACTTAAATACTGTACCTCTACAATCATCCTTGCAAAATACAATGGATGGCAAGAATTCACGGTCTCGAGGTTGGACCAGCTTGGTAGATCATCATCTTCATCATCCTCACCATCATCGTCGTCGTCATCAACATCAAAAACACCCTCCTGCACATTTTTCAGTCATCTAGGTAAGTTGAAAACTCATCTAGAGTCTGGACAAGTACATTCAGTAGTTTGAGAATTCTTTTCACCACATCGTTGAAGTCATCATCAAAGTCGCTTTCCTCATCATCGTCTGAACCGTCATCATCCTCCTCCTCATCGTCATCATCTTCTTGCGCAAACTCTGTGGACGAGGCCGCTGTAAGATCCAGGTCGGCGAAGACCTGTGTGTTGTCCAACCCAATGATGACATGCTGCATCCATGAATCAACAATTTGAAAAACAAGCCCTCATCAGTGCCATGCTGACAAATTCATCAAAGGGGAACAGAGTAACAGGGGAGGGAATGGGGAATCAAGAACAGAGCCGTCATATCACCGCGATCTTGTCCTCCCCCATGATGCTCTCCAGCAGCGCGTCCTCGTTGTCGACCTCGAAGTAGATATCTGAGACCATTGCCATAGAGGAGAGCAGCTTCAAGAGTGTGAACAAATTAATTACAAGAGCTGCCAGCTGGCGAGCGTGTGTACCTCCGTTCTCGTCGGTGAGGTAGGGGAACTCCGGCAGGATGATCCGCTCGTGGACGCCGTCCTCGACGAGCGTGGAGATCATCACCGTCGCCTTGCTGTTCACCTGCACCACGGCTGAATCCCTTAGCATTCCTTCGCCGCCGGCGGCGAGCGAGTGAAAAGCAGAGCCAGCAAAGAAGGTTGTTCGTCAGGCGGCGAGACGAGACCTCGACGATTGTGCGGGCGGACTCGGCGTCGGTGAGGTGCGCCGGCTCCCCGTCGTCCAGCTGCGCCGCCTCGGGGATCTCCTCGAACGGGTGGTACCGCCCCCTCCCCGGCAGCTCGTCCATGTGGTCCGGCGCCGACGCCACCGCCCTGCATCATCCACCCACCCATCAGTCTCAGACACCTGGTGGTGGTAGTAGCGGGACCGGAGCAAGCATACCGGCAATGGCGGACGCGGCTGGCGCCGCCGGTGCCCCGGCGCCCATTGCTCCAGTACCAGGCGTGGTGGCAGCGGGAGGGGAGGAGGCTCTGGTAGCGGAGCGAGGGGCCCGAGCTGCCGGTGCCGGCGGCTCCTCGTCTCGCGAGGACGACGGCGGAGCTAGGAGCGGCGGCGCGGCGGGAGGAGGGGAAGGTGGAGCACGACGAGGGGTCCGGCGCTGCAGCGGTGGCAGCCGCCGGCAGCATGGTATACCATGGAGGAGAAGGGAGCCGCCGCGGAGATAGTTTCCCTTGTTTTAGATAGTTTTGGGTGGCGCGGGCGCCTGCCTCTCGCTCCCTATCCCAAACTGGAGCTGACGCGAATAATGCTCGGGTGTCTGAGTGGGTGAGGTCTCGATGGGCTGCGGTTTGCGTGGGCTGAGAGTGTGGAGTATGGGACTGTGCCACTGTGGAGTGGCAGCCCAAACCACTTTAGTTGATGTAGTACTTTCCTTCCTCTGAAAAAAGGGAAAATAGAATAGGGATGTTTATGGATGCCATTGAGTTTGAAGGTCAATCCATAAGCTTCACTTGGGCACTTTGGCACTCATGCAGAAAAATGCTGTCCCCAATAAAATCTCCAAATGAACATTAAAAAACTAGAATAATACAAAACAGGGGGCTTGAACTCCGATATGTTGGTGCACATCCCCAGAGCTAGTTATAAGTTCACAATCTATAGTTTACAGAAATTGAAGGTACAAATGCTACCAAGCGATGGAATTCAGCAACAGTTCTAATTAATGAGTGGAAGTTGATGTACCCTTCAGTAAATTTGTTCAGGAACATTTGACGCACAACCTGGCAAGGTAAACAGTTGATGCACAAGCAAAAGCGAAGCAAAAGAAGAGCCATGGCTACTTGTGTTGGGTTCAGATGTTTAAAGACAGATCACTATTCGAATCAATACGTTCCCCTAGGGTGTTTTTTATTCGCTTCGGGTTTAAAAGTCTTTAATACTGCATTTGGATGTTGGTATTGAGGCTCAGAAATTGGATTTGGCATTGGGCATCCACCAATTCTGAGTGTTTGGATGGTTTTGATATTAGAGAATGGAAACATGGTTCGATGCCACGAAATATTTGGCCCAGTTACGCGAGCCCACCTACAATTCCGAGCGCTCCCGCTTTGTATTCAAAGCACTCATGGAAATCTTATGGGAAGCTGATCCTTTCCTTAGTGAACGCTTGTTCAAAGCACTCATGGAACTCCCCATGACCATGAGGAAGGAATGGTTGTTGATGCTGAATGAGAAGAATAGTAATCGAGGGAGGTTCTGTATGTGTACTACTTAGAACTTGGCTCTATATGTGTTCTTAGAACTTGCTTAGAACATGACTTTTGTGATTATGGCACAATCTAGTATGTTGTAGTGTGTTGTCTGTACTAGGTACTAGTAAAACGGACTTGGAGAAATCTAATGATGTGATGCTATTGTCTATATGGTAGTTATTGTGATATTATCGTTGCTAATATTTGTCTCATTTTTATTATAATCTTACTGTTTCTCTAATTTTTAAGATTATTCCCCTACTCTTTTTCAAATTTTCAGATTATTTTCCTGCTGTTTCTCTTTTTCAGGTTGTTTTTCTGTTCTTTTTCTATTTTTAATTATCTTAATTTTATTTCTATGTGTAAAGTATATATAATTATTCCAATATATCCACAAGTTATGAATACTATATTTCCACACATGTATATCATTGTGTAATGTTCAAACTCTTCAATATATACAAATCAACACTTAATACATCCAAACGAAAATTGGAATTGGTTGTTATCTATGATTCCAACCAACAAATATAAACACATACAAACCGCTCCATTGGCATTGCATGCCATTTCCATTTCCACCCAGTTTTGGTATTCCTATTCCAATGCAATTCCTTCGGCTCAATATCTACTTCCATACGCAACCTTATGGTTTTCTTTGCAATCCATAGGGAAATCACATTTTTCTTAGAAATATAACGTCTTTGTAAGGAAATATTCCTTCTCTTCCAATGACTTTGTTGTTTGCCTAAGAAAACCACGGGCCGCGATCCAATCTCATCTCTTCACATCTCTCGAGTTTAATCATAGCACCATAGTTCATGATATAGCAATAACTCCTCCATCCACATTGCCGGTTCACAACTCACTATTGTGATCTCGCCGTGGTATCAGTGACGAGGAGTGGCTACCAATGTTAGAGAAGGAGAACATGACACAAAGTCGTAGGCGAGCAGCGCGGATGCGAACAGACGTCTCAATGGGGAAGTGCTTCTTACCGACATCGACTGCCGTGAGCATGCAGAGTGTGTGTGTGTTGCCGGTGCTCGTACCAGGCAGCCAACCAAGCCCGAAGAATAACCTTGTACACTGCAAATACATTGGATTACCTTCACTATCTAGATGGATCCACAAACAACCTATCTTATCTATCTTATCATATGTTCGACCATACACTAGTCTGTTTATGGCTTGTTCGACCATGATGATCTCTTTGAGCCCGTCCTCTCTGAATCTGATGTCATTATGTAACCACTAGCTATGTCGCCTCACCTCACCAACCTCGCTAGAGGGTGCTCCTTTGTGTAGCCGTGTCATCAACCTTGCATTCATGCCACCTCCGAGTTGTCTTGTCTCCCTAATATGGAGGAGATGACAAATTCATATGTTACCTTTTTGATATCCACTACCAGAATGCTTCACATCCGCCCGCCTCCTCCGCCTCAGCCATTTTTGGACCCGGTGCTGATGGGGCTTCAGCACCGGGTCCAACGGCTAGGAGCGGGGGCGGCGCGAAGATGTGTCAGGGCGAAGACATTAGCACCGGGTCGTGGCAATACCCGGTGCTAATGCGCCCCCTTTAGCACCGGGTGCAGCCAGCAACCGGTGCGAAATAGCACCGGTTGCTGGCTGCACCCGGTGCTAAAGGGTGCACATTAGCACCGGGTCTTGCCACGACCCGGTGCTAATGTCTTTTGTATATAGCACCTTCTTCCTCCCCGGCCGAGCCAGCTGAACACTTAGACGCTGTGTTCATGCTGCTCGGCCGTGGGAGGGGAGGTGCTGCCCAAATTTTTTTCAAAATTTGTGAAGATTCTACTCATCTAAGGAGCACTACAAGGTACACTCTTTCATTCTCTAATGTTTTATTTAGCTTGTAATCCTTCTATGATTTAGAAATAGAGGGATTTGTGAATCAAAGTAAAGCTAGTTAGAGAGAGCTTGTGTTCTTGGAGGAGAGAGATGAGAGAGCTTGAGTTCATGGTGGAGAGAGTGTTCATGTTGTGTTTTAAATAGAGAGAGAATACAAGCTAGTTAGTATTTTGTTTTGTATGACTTGTGAATAGTTATAAGGCTTATGTATTTTATTTATTAGAGAGGTTTATTTATTAAAAGTTGGAATAGTTATTTATTAATTTAATGAAATATATATTATTAGTTATTTATGAAAAGGTAGAATAGTTATTTATTTATTTAACGGAAGGTATATTTATTTATTTAATGAATATAGTAATGTAGTTACGGCCTTTAGCACCGGGTGGTGGGAAGACCCGGTGCTAAAGGGGGGGGCCTTTAGCACCGGGTGCTGTATAGACCCGGTGCTAAAGGGCCTTTAGCACCGGGTCGTGGCTGCACCAGGTGCTAAAGGCCCCCACCAATTTTCGTTTGGCGCCAGTTACGGCCTTTAGCACCGGGTGGTGGGAAGACCCGGTGCTAAAGGGGGGGCCTTTAGCACCGAGTGCTATACAGACCCGGTGCTAAAGGGCCTTTAGCACCGGGTCGTGGCTGCACCCGGTGCTAAAGACGGGGGACCTATATAGGCTGGGGACTTCTCTCCCCTCCCTCACTTCACCCTCATCTCACAGATTGAAACCGCCGCCTCGTCTCCTCAGCCGCCGCCGCCCGTCGTCCCCGCCGCCGTCATCGTCCCCGCGCCCGTCGTCCCCGCCGCCCGGCCGTGGTCACCCGTGGTCCCCGCGCCCACGTCGTGGTCACCCGTGGTCCCCGCCGCCGTCGTCGTCCCCGCGCCCACGCCGCCGCCGCCCGTCGTCCCCGCGCCCGTCGTCCCCGCGCCCACGCCGCCGCCACCCATGGTCCCCGCGCCCACGCCACCGCCGCCCGTCGTCCCCGCCGTCGTCGTCGTCCCCGCGCCCCTCGTCCCCGCGCCGGCGCCCCTCGTCCCCGCGCCGCCCGTCGTCCCCGCGCCGGCGCCGCTCCTCGTCCCCTCACCGCCGCCGACGCTCGTCCCCGCGCCGCCGTCGCCCGCCGCCCGTCACGGTGAGCCCTCTGTGAAGCCGGCCTTCGTGCCGTGCGTGCATGTTTGTGAGCCGGCCTTCGTACCGTGTGTACGTGTTTGTGTGTGCAGGTACCCGTTGCATTGCCGAACCATGCACATTTGCTTAGCGAACGTGTTCGGCCATGCGCATTTGGTTAGCGAACGCGTTCGCTAACCCATACATTGGAAATGCATTGTATTGAAATATTAGAAATATATATGCTTCATATGTATTGAAAATATTAGAAAATATTAGAAATTTATTTTATTGGAAATGCGTTGTATTGGAAATATTAGAAATATATATGCTTTATATGTATTGGAAATTTATTTTATTGAAATGCATTGTATTGAAATATTTACATTTAAATGTATATTGGAAATTTTATATCGGAAATTCTATGCTTCATTTAAATGTATATATGCTTCATTTAAATGTATATTGGAAATTCTATGTATATTAGAAATATATGTGCTTCATTTAAATGTATATTGGAAATTTTATATAGGAAATTCTATGCTTCATTTAAATGTATATTGGAAATGTTATATGTTTGTATAATGTATACTATCGAAAATGTTTATTATCGGAAATTCTATCGCGTACCCGAACCCACCGCGCACCCGAACCCCTTAGCGAATCCGTTTTTCGCGCACCGACCCCCTTAGCGAACCCGTTCGCGTCATGCACCCGAACCCTTAACAAACCACTTCGCGTCGCGTACCCGAACCCTTAGCGAATCAATTCACACCGTGCACCCGAACCCCTTGGCGAATCCGTTTTTCACGCACCGACCCCCTTAGCGAAAATGTTAGAAATATTGGGAATATGTATGCTTTGTATATATTTCTTATCAATTATTTTTAATTCTATAGATGGCGGACAATAACAACCCCGTTCCACCCATGCAAGAGGACAACAACAGCCTTGTCCCACCCATGCAAGAGGACAACGACACGTTCTTTGCGAATCAACTTTTTAATATTGTAACCCAATCAATGTCCATGGATGATGTGTTGGGGATCATTGGAAGGGACGACAATATCCAGGGCGACAATGTTGCAAGGGGCGAAAATGTTGAAGGGGCCGCCAATGTCCAGGGCGAACGTGTCCAAGGCAGCACTATTGAAGGGGCCGATAACGAGCCCTCGTCTAGTCAGGTGTGTATATAGATAACATAAATTTGTACTGTACATGTCAATTATGTATACCATCTCTATATCATCTCGTATATATGTAATTTGTGTAGGCCGCCTCTGCTTCTACAAGTCGAGCTAAGAAATCAAAACGATCAACCACGAAGAAGCTGAAGGATGTCAAGTTGCACATCACTCGAGTGGAGGATGACGGGGAGCCAGTTGAGCCCCCAAAAGTGGCCAAGAAATTTGTATCTCAGTGCGGGGTAATTGTACGGGACAATGTGCCCATTAGTATCAGAAAATGGAAGTCCACGGACCCCACTGAGGAGTACGTGCTCCCCGATACAGAGAAGGAGATGCTATGGAGGGAATTAAAGGCAATATTCGACTGGCCTAGCACTCATGAAGCAGAACTGAGGGATTGGACAATGAAGAAGACGGCAGTTCTGTTTCAGGATTTCAAGAAGAAGTTGTACTCGCAATTTCTCAAAACCGGAGAGGCCCCGGATCCTGAGAAGTATAAGAAGATCACTGATGACGAGTGGGAAGCATTCCTTGAGTACAAAACCTCCGAAGAGGGTGCAACGGCTAGCGCTAGAAATGCTGGAAACGCCGCAAATAAGAAGTACTCTCATAAGATGGGTTCGAGAGGTTACAAGGCAAGCATCGCTAAATGGGAGAAGATGGAAGAAGATCTATATGCTAGAGGCATCACTCCAGCGACACATGACTGGCCCACAAGGACCAAGCATTGGTACTATGGTCATGGAGGCACCCTAAGCCCAATCGACGGCTCCTTAGTTTTTCCCGAGGACTTGCGAGAACTAGCTCAGCGTCTCCTCGATATCCTCAGGGCATCTGAGAGGGGAGAATTTGTTGCTGATAGAGACAGAGATGAGCTAACCTATGCCTTAGGGAACAAGGAGCATCCTGGACGGACGCGCGGCGTAGGCACAAGCATCTCATGGAAGAAAGGTTTCCAAGAGCACGCCGCCACCTATAGGAGCCGTTCGAGGAAGAAGGCCGAATATGAGCAGAGGGTGAGGGACCTAGAGCAAACGGTTGCCGCCCAGGGCTCAAAGCTCCAAGAAATGGAGTCAGAGATGGAGTCAGAGATGGAGCGACGGATGAAGGTAGCATGGATGCAGATACAACAAGCCACAGGTGAAGGACCATCATTTCTACAATGGTGACGATGATTGGGTCTGGCTGAGGTTTAAGGATATATATGAGCTGTACCACCGCGACGCCATGGACGTGGATTTGATCACCTGTTGGACACTGTAAGTACTTTGTTGTTGCTTATAATTCACAGTTTGAAAACAATAATTCCAATCTATGCTGACGCGAGCTTTATTTATTGCTTAACATATGCAGAATGGAGATTCAAAAATATCGGAGATCCTCAATATATGACGTTGGTTTCATGGATCCTCGAAGGATAAGTGAAGAAATGATATTGATGAATCCTGAGGAAACATATGGAAACCTATACAAGTATATTAAGAAACAAAATTACTGCGACTCCATACTAATCCCGTACAACATCGAGTGAGTACATACACATGCTTCTTCTTATACTGTCTGTGTACAATTTCATTTCTGATTATAATGTATACATGTATACAGATTCCACTGGTTCCTAATAATATTGTGTCCTGACCGGGGTGTCGTGAACGTCTTTGATTCATTGCACACTCCAAAAGAAAAACTACAGAACATCATGGACATGATGACAAGGTGATGTATATTTTCCCCTACTTAATTCACCCCTTACACTCGCAATGACTTCACTCAATTTTTTTGTTCGCAGGGCCTGGAATCAATTTCGTCAAGAACACCCGGGTATTCAACATGAAACACTAAAATGAAACATTGGCTTTCCGGTTAGCAAGTAATTTGTACATGCAGGCCTCGACTAATATATTATATGAATTTTACTTAATTTCTTTTGGTCGACAGTGTGCCAAACAGGGGAAGGGAAATAATTTATATGCATACTATGTTTGCGATTACATGTGGAATTGGGGACATAAAAAGCTTACACAACACGATATTATGGTACGTAATAATAAACACATTTCTATTATTATTAAGTGCACAATTATTGTCTCCAACTCGGCGGATTAAATATCTTTCAATTATTTGTAAATTATAGATGTTTAGCCTGAAGGAAGAGTCTCTAGAGCTAGAAAGAATTGACGCAAGTGCAGAACAACTCGTCGGATGGATCTGGGACGAGGTCGTCAATCCCCGAGGAGAATTCCACTCGCCAGTACTGGAGGACGTGCCGGACAGTTCAACAAGTCGTCAATCTTAATTAAGTAGAAAATACAGTTTAAATATATATAACTCGAGTTGACATGCATGAATATCTACTTTTGTAATATATATGTCTTCTATTTTGATGAAATGTCAGCTAATATGAATATAGAGTCGGCCGAATACGCATTAGAATACACGTATTAGAATATATACGTATATACACGTATATAGACGTGCATGCATGGCTACTGAAAAAAGCAAAAAAAAAGAAATCCGGGGCCTTTAGCACCGGTTGCAGACACAACCTCCCTTTAGCACCGGGTTGTGTCTGCAACCGGTGCTAAAGGCCCTGCTAAAGGCGCTGCGGGGCAGGCCCTTTAGCACCGGGTCGTGGCTGCACCCGGTGCTAAAGGGACCCTTTAGCACCGGTTATTAAATCCGGTGCTAAAGGGGTACCCCTTTAGCCTCGGTTTAGTTACACCGGGTGGGAAACCCGGTGCTAAAGGCCTTTCCCACCCGGTGCAGATGTTGATCATTTTGGCGGTGATCATTCGTGACTATGAGAATCCACACTGGCCACCCTATTGCTCCATTCCATGCTCTTGTCTGGCTCGCTAAAAATCGACAAGCTTGTCGCGTAGTAGTCGTGCAATGGGATGAAATTCTTGTGACGCCATGCACGACAAATTTACTCTCTCTATTTTTTCTATCTTATCTATGTTATCTTTTGAGGAGTTGTCTTAACTTGAGATAAAAACTGATATGGTTTATGGTACCTACTTTTAAATTTACTCATCGGACCAATATAATTATATAATTTGAGTCATAAACCGAAAAGAATATAAAAGTGACAAATGATTGATTTTCTTATTTCCCAATGTTAAAATGTACCCGACAGAACAATGATGGGAGGTGAAGCAAATAATTTCCATAGGAAGGGATGCGTACAAGAGAAACTAATATTGTACACTGCTCATACAAAAATATTACCTTTTACCATCTAGATGGATCCACAAACAACATATCTTATCTCTCTTAAAGTCTGTCTATGGACCATGATGATCTCTTTGAGCTCGTCCTCTCTGAATCCGATGTCATTATGGAACCACTAGCTATGTCGATCCCAAGCTCACCAACCTCGCTAGAGGGTGCTCCTTTTTGGGTAGCCGTGTTGTCATCAACCTTGCATCCGCGCCACCTCTAAGTTGTATTGTCACCTTAATATGGAGGATACAACAAATTTGAATGTTGCCTTCTGATATCATTCGTGACAACGAGAATCCACACTGGCCAACCCTATCGCTCCATTCCACACTCTTGTTTGGCTCGCCGCATATCGACAAGATTGTCATGTAGTAGTCATGCAACGAGATGAAATTCTCGAGAAGCTATGTTCGACAAACTTACTTTTATTATTTTTCTAGCATATCTATGTTATCTTTTGATGAGTTTTCTTAACTTGAGACAAAAACTAATAAATATCTACTTTTAAATTTACTCATTTGACCAATATAAATTATATAATTTGAGTCGTAAATCAAAAACAATATAAAAGTAATGCATGATTGTTTTTCTTATTTTTCAATGTTGAAATGTACCCAATAGAACAGTGATGGGAGGTGAAGCAAATAATTTCCATAGCAAGGTATGCGTACAAGAAAGCCGGTAAATCCCCCGTTCCGGTTTCAGAATTCAAGGGCCTGTTTAGTTCCAAAGTTTGGACATCTAAATTTGGCATTTTACCATAAATGCGGCATTGTAACATTTCGTTTGTATTTGTGAATAATTATCCAAACATTGATTAATTAGGTTCAAAATGTTCGTCTCTCAAAGTACAACAAAACTGTGTAATTAATTTTTGATTTTATCTATATTTAGTACTTCATGCATGTGTCGATATTTTGATGTGATGAAATTTTCTTTTTACATAGTGAAATTTGGAAACTGTTTTTGGGGGCAAATTTGATTTCGAATAATGATGAAACAGCAGTAAAACCCGAATTGAAGGAGCACCTAGATCCAAAACCAAGCCGAAAAGGCTCCATATCATTAAATGCTGCAAGCTTGCAGATTCTCGAGTATGATAATAAATAAAACGGTCTTCCTAGCGCCCGGACGTCCGACGGTGGTTAAAATATCGGACGGTACTGTAGCACGCAAAATTCCCGCCGCAACATGTATGTAATGTTGCATGTAACATGTGAACTTTTTGCAACATATAAAAATAATATATGCAACATCATAGAACAATATCTTAAACATGAAAAGCCACCAGTTGCAACATTGGGGACACCTACAGAAACGGACGCCATCGGATATCATCCGGTCGCTACGGGAGTTGAGTAAAAATTTCCACCGCAACATCGGAGCATGTTTCATAAACATCCCATTCATATAAAACATCCAATCGAATTTCATACGAAACATCCAATCAAACTTCATGCAACATCAAGACAAGGCTATTACAACATCAAAATTATGCAACTGCAACATTAAAAAAATCATTGCAACCAATGCAACATTCCAGATCTTTTTACAACATTCACATTAAAACTACTGCAACATTCTTCTGGAACATCCGAAACACGTGAACACATGCTGTTGCAACATGGAGCTAAACCCTAAAACATCCTAGATCTACTTTTGCAACATTCACGTCAAATAGTTACAACATTTTTCTGGAATATCCGAAACACATGAAAATGCTTTTGCAACGTGCAGCCAAACCCTAACTAAAAAATGAGAACTGGAGGGGAGGAGGATGGCGAGCAGGAGCGTCGGCGCGGAGGAGATGGCCGGCTGTGGAGACGGTGACGCCTGCGGAGGATGGCACGGCGGCGGCGACGAGCGCCCGCGGAGCGGAGAAGGGGCAGTAGTAGAGGAGGCTGAACACGCTGAGGTGAACTACGCGACTGCGGCGCCCATGGAGGAGCGGCGCAGCTGCGACGCCCATGGAAGAGCAGGCGTCGGCAGCGTCGCGCGAAGCCGCTCCGGCGACGAGATCTCAGGGCGGACCCAAATTTGGTGGAGGGAGGTGAGCGGCGACGATGATGGGATCTCGGGGCGGGGGAAGCCATGGAATGAGCTTGAGGCGTAGCGGATGTGCTTGAGGCGGTGGCATGCTGCCGGCGCTGAGACCTCGCAGTGGAGGGAGGCACGCCCTGCCGGGAAATGGGGGCAGGCGTGGGCGGCAGCGGCTGTGGGTAGGCACGGACGGTGGTGGGCGTCGGAGGCGTAGAAAAAGCTACGGGAAAAAAACGACGGGGAATAGAGATGGCTTCGGTGGGAGTCTGGATAAATTACGTGGCGTGTGTGGGCGTCCGATATTTTCACCAGGCATCGGACGTATTAGTAATAGCATTACCGAAAAAGAAAACCAGCATCCCCCACTCCGTCCGTGAGTGCGTGCCACTCGGCCCAATCCCCTCCGTCCCCTCCCCTCGCCTCCCTCCCACGCCGAATCCAACCACCACCAATCCCAGCGCCGCCGCCCGCCGCCGCCGCGATGGACGCCGGCGAGGCGTCGGAGCTCCAGGCGCGGCTGTCCGCGGCCGTGCACGCGCTCAACCACGACGCGAACCCCTCGGCGCGCCTCGCCGCCAACCAGTGGCTCCTCGCGCTGCAGCGCTCGCCGCAGGGGTGGGCGGTGGCCACCGCTCTCCTGGCCGCCCCGGACCCGCCCCCGCCCGCCGACCTCCTCTTCTTCGCCGCGCAGATGCTCCGCCGGAAGATCCAGTCCCCCGGCCCCGCGCTCCCCGGGGGGGCGGCCGGCGTGGCGCCGCAGCTCCTCGACGCGCTGCTCCTCGCCGCGCGGCGGTTCTCCGCCGCCCCGGCCCCGCGCCAGCTGCTCACGCAAATCTGCCTGGCCCTCTCCGCGCTCGCGCTCCGCCACGAGGGCGGCGTCGACGGGCTCTTCGCGCGGATGCCGCACCTGCCGCCGCCCGCTGTGCTGGAGCTGCTCACCGTGCTCCCGGAGGAGGCCGCGCAGGACCAGGGCGGCGACACGGGGGTCGACGCCGCCGCGCGGTGCCGGTTCACGCGCGAGCTGCTCGCCCACGCGCCCGCCGTGCTCGAGTTTCTCCATGCGCAGTCGGAGAAGGTGCCCGCCGATGACGACGGGGTGCCAGTCCACGAGCGCAACCGCAGAATCCTTCGGTGCCTACTGAGCTGGGTACGTACGTGTACGAGCCCTGCCCTTTCCTCCGCTCCGCGTTCATCTGCGTTCTTCTCATCGCTGGAAAAACAACAACAATGCTGTAGGTCCGCGTGGGGTGCTTCTCGGAGACGCCGGCTGCTGCACTTGCCACGCACCCACTTCTCACTTTTGCGTTCAACTCGCTGCAGGTGCGAACAATGCAGCCTCTGATTCCTTATGAGAGCTGAAAAGTGTACTTTGAGGAGTTACTTGTGCATTCACGTGCTCAAACGTTGTTTTGTTGCTGTGTGGCTAATAAAGGTGTCCTTCTCGTTTGATGTGGCCATAGAGGTTATGACTGAGCTTGTCAGCCATCACCAAGTAAGTTCGGTTCTTCTGATTCGTGCTGCTTTGTTGCTTACTGCATTGGTCCAATCAAATCATCTAGTAACATCTATTGTTTACTTTTCATATGAACCAGTAGTTGAGTTCGATTTTGTTACCAAAAAATGGTTTAATCCTAGAGCTTCTTTGAACTTTTTGCAATCTTTAGAGCTTCAGTTAGGAAGCAAGGTCTATTCGCTTTAGATATTTACGTGATGTGAACTGAAGTAAAATCAGGACATGTTGCTCATAGCAACATGTCCTGGTCTGAACACTTATACCAGGACATGTTGCTATGAGTAAAATCGTGCTCTGTATCATCTTTCCAGAAGCAGAGGAGCATACCCTGCTTCGAAATTCACAAAATAAAACCAAAGTAGTCACATGTTCAGGTCCTAGAATTATACATACAGAGCTTATTTTGGAGCACATACACGCTGGTCTAGCTCAAATGCACATACGTCATCTACTGACAAACTAGGAAAACTACAATGACAACCAAAGTACATATCTTGCTCATTATTTCTTGGTCAAACTTTGGCTGTATAACTGTCCTACTATCCCCTTTTGCAGTCATCATTTCCGTACGAACTACCAAGTCTTCAATGTCTCGTTTATCTTCTGCTGTACTAGGTGTCTAGGTGTCCAACTCAAAAATCCATCCTCACTATTTACTAGCATGGTTATAAAATTGCGATCCAAGATGTAGAGTTGTGCGAATTTACAAACCCACTTTCCCTAGAAAGATTTGAGTCATACTTAAGTTTTATTCTATTGAATCGCTGTAGAGTTGCGCTTCAGGTCGTATAATCGGTCAAAATCACACTTCGGATGGTACTCAGAATCTGCAGGGTGACATCTGCAGTGAAGCCATGGATTGATCACACAGCTGGACAGGTACTTGTGGCAAAAGGAAGAGTCGCATGGCGGGAGGCATCACGTCTTTGGATAAACACCTTTGCCATAGATGTACACCTTTGCATTATTGTCAATTTGGGCAAAGAGAGCATAATCAAGTGAGTGGATAAGGTTGATGGGATGGTCAGAGAATGTCTGATTTCAGCTGCCTCTTGTTGGGACCAGGAACAGGGTTAGGGATTTAGGATCTGGCAGGTGGTTACTTTGTTTAGGAGAGAAAATCAGGAAACAGAGGCAGAAGATCACACAGAGGGGTTAGGGTGGGATCATGAGAGAGAGAGAGAAACAGGTTTTTCCACTTGATTATTGTTTTCTGGTGGTTCCCATGCAATATTTTATAATAGTATATTTGCTAAGGTGAGTAAAATAGCTAAACATGAATTAATGTAGGTGATTAATAATGACCAAGCACTAAAAATCACTCTTAAAATAATACAATGAATTAAAAAAATATTTTTGGTAGAATGTTGGATTCTAGATCGATACCATGATTCCGTTCTTAGCATCAAGCTTCTGATTCCATCTATAATATATGGTTTTGACACCGTTGGTTAGTAGTCATGATCTCAGCACATCAAGCGGCAACACCTCAAAGTTTGAGTGATTTTCCTTCCAACTTTCTGCATATATATTCTTTCTATATAAGCTGTTATCTTGGGTGTGCCAATTTATTTAAGTTTTGTTTCTTGCACATCATCACATGCATTAACTAGTGCAATTTAGTGGAATAAGAAATTCCAGTTGAATGATTTGACGTAGGCATTTCTCTTTCTTAGTCTACTATATGTTGATGTTCATTGAATTACCCTGTTTAGGAGTCATCTTGTTTATTATGCAATGGTTAGCGCCATAAAAAGAATCCTTAATGGCTTTTGTTTCCATTTTTCCCTGAATTTTTTGGGTATCCTAACAACTACAAGCTGATTTTAACTAAAGATGCACTTAGAAGTTATTTGATGTAAAACTCTAAAAAGAAGTTTCTTGATGTGTGCTGCTGTCTGGTGGCAGGAGTTACCTGAGGCCTTTCTAAGTAAGATGCCTTATATAAGGGAGGTTCTTCTTCTACCAGCTCTAGCCAACAGAAGTGAGAAGATCATTGCTGGTCTTGCTTGTTTGATGTGTGAAGTTGGCCAGGCGGTAAGATTTGTTCAATTATACTTTAGTATGTTAGTCTTGCAGTGTCTATCTTATAAGCAAAATTGGAAGACATTAATAGTGTGTTGGAATGAACATTTGAGTTTTCATGTGGTTGGGTTAGTGGATATATAATGAAATAGACTAATAATCTGCCATTTCGGGCTAGTCGAGGAGATGGCTAACTAGAAAATGCTAATGCAATTGTGCTAGTGCTCTGTTACATGTTCAAAAGCAACCTTTTTCTCGTGAGTTCGAATCTATTGAACACAACCTGATAGCTGTTGAACTTTCTTAGGCACCTGCTTTGGTTGCAGAAGGAAGTAGCCAAGCACTTACTCTCGCCGATGCACTTCTGAGGTCAATTTATTGCATTGTCTTTGTGGTACTTTTACTTGAGTTTTAATGTTTACTTTCAAGGCTTCCAAATATTGTTGTACTGCAGTTCTTTTCATTTTACCATTTTTTTGCAGATGTGTAGCTTTTACTAGTGAAGATTGGGAAATTGCAGATTCAACCTTGCAATTTTGGTAATGTCACTTTTCTTTTTCCCTCCATTTTCATGCATGACCATATCGCTCTTTACAATATTATGACAATCAGTGCATGCACTTTGGGAGCAAATTGTGCCCTCCTTTTCTTGGTTGGTGTTGAGGTGTCAGCAGTGTTTTGTCTGTGCATACTAATTTAGGATGGGATGGGTTGGTGACTGGTTAGCATCTCCTACATTGTGGGGGTCTGGCACAGGGATATGGGTCTTCAACTGGAGTATTCAGACAAACTTTCTTAAAATCTGTGTTTTCTTACTAGTTCGTGGCCCATACCAATATAAAAATGTGTCTGGCAGCTATGTCGACATCTTCAACTTCTCATATTGTGAGATTTCACTAATTGTGTGGTCAGTATTTTCTATATGACTATTATTGATAAGGTGAAGGTTACATTATTTGTGTGTATATTGGAACATCCTCCTGATACTGTATTATCCTGAAATGAAGTTGAGTTCTCATGGTATTAACGTGCATGAAACAAGAAGACCGCCCTGGGCCTTGTTGGCGTGGAAGATGCCCTGGATGGCCATCCAGAGTTGATGTGCCGTCTGGTCCTCCATGGCGAGGTCCAGAACGTCGTCCGCGACGGATCCGAAAAGCCAGTTGTGAACGCAGCAGTCAGCCTGCTGCAAGGCCGGATCGAGGGTGCGGGCGGCGGTGCCATCAATGTGCTACAGGAGTCCAAATTTGCCGCACATGGACTTGAAGTAGGTGTCCCACTTGGAGTAGTTAGCTTTTTTTTCAACTCCAACTCGATCGGCACATGGGAATGCACCGTAACGGTAGCATACGGGTCGATGAAGACAGGTGCCATGTTGCTGGCACCGGCAGGAGCAGTCCCCGAATTGGAGAGGGGGCTGGTGGCCGTGCTCGAGGAGTTGGCACTCTCGGTGCCAGAGATGGTGTATGGAGGGAGGAGAAACGCAGCTGATCAGATTGATCGGTGGTGAGGGCTGGGAGAGGGGGAGGATGCGGTGGATCAGGGAGATCGGTGTGCAGGGGAGGGTTTGTGGCGGCCGGTGGTGTGGAAGCGCAGCGAGGACTCATGGCACCCGGGGGGGGGGGGGGGGTGGTGCAGCGGAAGAATTAGGGTTAGACCCGGTCTCTTGATACCATGTAGAGAATATGAATTGGGAAAACACCACACTATATATGTAGCCAAGATGCCTTCGTGTGCAAGTTACAATAGGTACATATGTTAGCTAGGCTATATATATACCCTAATACATGTTTGGGATGTATTAATTATTCATACTTTCTATGTTCAAATTCCGCAGGTGTAGTTTGGCACATTTTATTCTTGGTATTGATGTGAAGACGGCCAAAAGAAATGCTACACAAGACTTGTTTTTGCCTGTGTTTTCTTCACTGCTGGATGCCCTTTTATTTCGTGCCCAGGTTTGTTTGTTTTACCTTTATGTTTTGCTCGTCTTATGTGCATAGCTATTGCGATCCAAATACTACTATTGCTGTGTATTAATCTGCACCCTCATAAAGTTGCATATTTAACCTATTTGTCATGATCAAGTAGTCCACGGAAGCTCATTATTTTACAAATTCGGCCTTTGGTTTATATCATACTTCATGTATTGTATTTCCTTTCCTTCAACTAAATTAGCCAATTGCACATTGTTGTTTTTTGTATATCTAATTGTAGGAACAGAGTTTTTTTTTAAAAAAAAATCCAGTTGTCTTCTTATGCCTTGACATTTTGCCCATTCGTAGATTGATACTGATGGGCATGGCACTGATGGAGCACCTTGTATACCTGATGGGCTAGCACAGTTCAGACTGAATTTGGAAGAGCTCCTTGTGGATATTTGTTTGCTTCTAGGTGCCCCTGCATATATAAACAGGGTATGTGGTATTATTGTGTTTGCTGAAATCACTAGTGATTACATGTTTGTGGTTTAACAAATGTTCAAACATGCTTCTTTCCTTTCTGTTATGGAACTATTATTATCATAAGCATGGTTTGAGAATATTAATTACAATTTTTATATGGATCCAAGAAATGCCCATTGTTTACAGAAAAATTGTGCAGTTCTTTTCGTGGTAGTTTTAGGAAAAGTGACTTAGCAAAAGTGAGCTAAAAATTAATATGGTTAAGAATGGAGAGAGACTCAGTTGCTAAAAGAGAATTTATTCTGATATTCTTGCAGCTCTCTGCAAGAAACCGACACCTTTATGCCAATTAATTATTTTATTAACATTTGATTTTGCTATGCCATTGGCATGAAGTACAGCTCCTATTATTGATAACTGATATTTGATATCATTTTATATCTTTCCTGTTGGACAGTAATTACTTGCATCTTTCTTCTGCACATTTAATAAGGTTATTGTGCTTAAAACCTCGTGTTCTACCTGTGTGTTGTTTTATATGCAGCTCTTTTCTGGTGGATGGGACTTCTCAAGCCAATCAGTTCCTTGGAAGGAGGTGGAAGTTAGGATGTATGCACTTAGCATGGTAAGTTTATGTACCACTTGGAATTGCTAATTGTCATAAGATGTAAATAACATTTGATTCTATTGCTGTTTATCAGATTATGTCCTTCCAGACCTTGTTTTGGATCTTTTGATTTTTCCATCTCTGAAAGTAGCTTTCTTTCTCGATATACAAGCAACTTTTTGTCGGAACAACTTGTAATTTTGTCACATTAATTTAAATGGGCCATAATTCTTGATAAAGTGCAAGCTAGAATTGCTTTTGGAACCAATCAAGAGGATAATTCCCTATTTTTCGATCATATAGTGAATGCCATTACATGTGTTTTACACACTGCAATTCTGTTATATTTATTTTCTGCAACTTACAATTTCCTCTTTTTTATTTATTTTGTTGTTGCTTAGAAATGTGCATATCTTTGTATGTTTGGACATAAGCATGCCAGGAAGAGTGTTTTTTGATCTATATGCACATACACTGTTTAATTTCAGGTCGCCGACACAATCTTACAAGATGAGAGCCCCTTCGATTTTTCAATGATAATGCATTTTGTGAATATTCTGTCCAGCAGAACTGTTGAGCTGAATGGAAGTTTGTTCTTGGTAGGCCTTCCTCAAAATGCTGAATAAAGTTTGTATTATAGATTCATAATTCTTTTATTTGTAGTTTGTGAACCTAATGTTTTTTCCATGTATTTCCTTAATATATCAAGGTATACAAATCATTTGGTGATGTCATTGGTTCTTACTCAAAGTGGCTATCATCTTCTCAAAATAACATTAAACCGTTACTGTAAGTATTTTGAATGTTTGTGAAGATTGAAGATTTCATTTATTCACTATGGCTGATTAATATGTTTTTCTTATAATTATGTTCAGCCTATTTTGCGCATCAGGAATTTCAAAATCGGTATCATCAAATGCTTGCTCATTAGCCTTGCGCAAACTCTGCGAGGATGCTTCTTCATTCATCCATGAACCTCAGAACCTTGAAATTCTTTTCTGGATTAGTGAGGTAACATTATCTCTTCTACTTTACTAAGTTCATTCTACCACAATATTATAAATGGTCCTGGTCATAACTAAAGAGAGAATATAATGAAGATGGTTCTTTACCTATATCAAATTATACTTCTGACTGTTAGAGATATATGTATAGCTTGTTAGGCTTGACTTGTGTATGTCTTGTATGCGTGTTGTATTACTTGTACTCCAAGCCACTCCTGGCTATAAAACTCACCCCTCCCTATTGGGGGTGTGGTGTTTTCCCAATCTCTCATTATTCTACATGGTAGAGACCGGGCCTTCATAACATGGTATTGGAAAGATCGCTGAAGTTGATTTTACTAGCATGTATCCTTCCACTCTAAGACATGATCAGGGACATGCTTCTTCTATATTTGACAAGCTAGAAAAGTTTGGAGCATGTGTTACTTAGGTTATGAACAAGAGACTGTAGAAGAATTTCTTTTGTGGGTGTTTCGGGTTTGAACTTTTTGCAGAGCATATGTAATATATTGGGTACATAAGTGGGCATGATATGAGCTCAACTAAGTACATATTGTGAAGCTTCTATCTAGAAAGAATGCTATTTTTTATTTTGCTATGCTTGTTATAAGAAAGAAGGGCGGGCTTGGTGCAGCGGTAGAGCCTACCGTCTGTAACCGGAAGGTCCCGGGTTCAAGCCCCAGCCTCTGCATATTTATGCGGGTAAGGTTTGGGCGCTATTACAACCCTTCCCCAGACCCCGCACGGTGCGGGAAGCCTACGGCACTGGGTACGCCCTTTTGCCTACCCCAACTAGCTTGGGACAAAAGGCTATGTTGTTGTTGTTGTGATGCTTGTTATAAGAAAACTATTTGCAATTTGCATTATTGACTGCTGTTGCCATAGATTCATTTGTGCTCTGACTTAATTGTTTAGCACTGTCATCAGTTAATTACTATTTGTATGCTCATTCAAGTATAACTTGATAAATCTTCTTTTTTGACATGTGCAATGTAATATTAAAAAAACAGTGTTCTTATAGGGCATGGATAAAGGGAATCTGCGGCTAGAGGATGAGGAAGAGATAATTAGTGCAATTACTCATGCGTTAAGTTCTGTTCGTGACAAAGAGTTGAGGAAAAGTTCGCTGGCCAGATTACTTTGTTCCAGCTACTCAGTAGTGGAAAAGATTGTATGTTCTCTTTCCATAGTGTAGCCATTCTTCCAAAATCCATATGTGAACTGATAATGACTGTGCCATTATCATTTGTTTTTTACTTTTCATTGACCAGGTTGATATAGATAGGGATCACTCACTAAGGCAGGATCCAGCTGCTTATACACAATCCTTGGACCTTGCTGTCCGTGGTCTTTACAGGTACATTATAGTTTTTGCATTCTTTCTATTTCGTGTGGGTTGTGTGTGTTGTGCTCCTTTTATCTTAATGCAGTGACACACAACTTTCCTGCGTATTCAAGAAAAAAAAGTTTGATGTTTCTTTTTCCTCAAGGATTGCTGCACTATTGGCGCTGTTAGCAACTGATTGGATTTTCATGTCTCACTGATGAGTCAGAATCATACAATTACTTTGTTCTTTTCTTCTTTTTCTGTGTATAATGCATATCAATAGTCTGCTTTTTACATTTTGGCTATTCACATGTTAATTAAGAAACTAGAAGTTTGATGTTATCTACAAGCATTTAAATCTTCTTTTACAGGATGAGTGCCTTGTTTGGTCATTTGTCTACGTCATCGTCTGGTCTGGTCGACGATGATATAATTTTAGTTCTTCTTGGAATATTTTGGCCTCTTCTTGAAAAGCTTTTCCGATCATCTCATATGGAGAATGTTAGTTTATCTACTGCTGTATGCCGTTCTCTTTCTTCAGCTATACATTCTTGTGGTAAGTTAAATGGATTTCTAAACTGAGAAGTTTCAAGCTGTATAACAAATGCATGAATTTTCTGATCAGGCATCTTTATTTTACAGGACAGCACTTCCATATTTTGTTACCTAATGTTTTGGAGTGCCTATCAACAAATTTCTTGCTGTTTCAAAGGCATGACTGCTTCTTGAGAACAGGCAAGAAGCTATACCTTTATGTACAACTAAATTTTTCTTGCTGAAATTCAATGCAAAGCACTTCTTAATACATACTCCATAGATTCCAAATTACTATTCTTTTTGGCTTTTCTATATACATGGCTTTTGCTATGTAGTATGTACCTAGACATGGTCTATTTCTATATGCATAGCAAAAACTAAATATCTAGAAAAAGCCAAAACGGATACTAATTTGGAATGGAAGGATTAACATGTAGTTCTCCTGTGCGATCAAGAAAAAATCAATTCAAAATAATATGTTTTCTGTACTTCGAATGATTTGAGTAAGTGGTTTGGCTACTGTTGATCTGTTATACATGTACTCAAATCTATCTTTTAGTTAGAGCATTTGGGAACATCTACCTGCCTTCACTATGTACTTTTGATATACTTTTGTATCAGATATTGTTTTCTGAACTAGCTCATAGAATCATAGGTATACATATCCATGGAACAATTCTATATATTATGCTAATAGTGATAACTAAATTACTAACATGCCATCTTATTTCAATTAATTTGTAGACTCTGATTAACCTCATTCGAATTTTCAGCTGCCAATGTCATTGAAGAATTTGGCCACAAGGAAGAATACGGGGCTTTATATGTCAGGACTTTTGAAACACTTAGCTCTGCGGCTTCAATATCAACTCTTAATTCTTCTTATACATGTGATCAAGAACCTGATCTTGTTGAGGCCTATACCTGCTTTACATCTATGTTTATCCGCGGCTGTCCAAAGGTTCTTATTCTTCTCATGTTCAATACATATATTTGTAACGTGTTTGAGCTCAGTAGCTTGGCATGATATGGGTTGGCATTTTGACACTAGTTCTCTTTGTCGATTGCATAAATAATCAGGAAGCTATTGTTGCATCTAGCTCACTACTTGAGTTATCATTTCAAAAGGCAGCTATATGCTCTACAGCAATGCACCGAGGAGCAGCACTTGCAGCAATGTCATATATATCATGTGAGTGCTATTTATTCACTTTTATGTTATCTTCTGGTTGTAACTGCATGTATTTCTATTCTCATTATTTGAATAGCCATAGTCATACAATGGCTAAACTTGTTTATTGTATCTGGAAAAGATGGAATTGAAGTGCAATTTTATATTAGAAAAAAATGTTTGCTCCTAAAAACTATTGACCTGCTTAGCTTTTACATCTATGATATTTTTCTTTCCCTGATAAGATGGATCTTTATACACAACAAGATAGTGTGCTGTTCTTTTCTGAATGTCACTTTTTCTTAACTTGTGCATGCTTACTACAGAGAATATAATACAATTGCATACCCCTATCATATTTATCTCTTGCTTGCTGATTAGTCTTCTGTCTTGGAAGATGCCATCTTTAGCGAACAAACAGATTTGGCCTTGTAGTCTTGGCGTCTAGCACAGCATTAACATTAATTAGTTAAAGTAGGTGCAGTTTAGGAAGATGTTGTCCCTTCTTGAGATCGTGTAACACCATTTAAAAGAGAACCATATTGTTACTTTCCACTTTTAAGACATGATTAAGAAATAAACGCCATATAGAAGTTAGTTAGTTTCTGGATAATAAAGTCAGTTTGTACTGCAAAGCCTTGGTATAAGTTTATTAGGCTTGTTGATTTCTCCATGGAGCAAGTTGGTGGCAGAATCTCATGATTTTTCGAGTTCAATTTCATGCTTCTATGTCTTTGGGGTGTGTTTGAAATCTATATGCCCTTGCTGACCATGATATAACCTTCCACTATGTCATGCATTGGCTCAAGCTATTGTGCTCAACCTCTGTTGTTCTACTCACATGATCATTTCCAGCTAAATGATTCCAAAGTTACAAGCCATCTGCAGGTTTTCTTGAGGTCGGTCTTGCTGCTGTGCTAGAATCTCCAGAGTGCATCCCTGACAGATCACCTGGTGTGGCCCTAATTCAAATCTTGGCTCGCTGTGGTGAAGGTCTATTATCGAATGTACTTTATGCTCTACTTGGTGTATCAGCCTTGTCAAGGGTGGGTATAATTTGGAGAACATTTCATATTACTTTGTCACTATTGGTTTGCATATGTTTTTCCTTGATACTCAACAATCTATTATTCGAGACATCTGAACTAGCTAGCCCTGTACTTGTGCCTTTTAGTAAGATCTGGATCTCATCTGATTTTTCATCTGGCATAAGCTAGTGTACTAATGATTATGCTAGGATGAGTTGACTAATGAGTTTTTAGCATATACCAATCTGATGATGCTATTTTATACTGTCGCACAAAGTTTGCTCCTATTGACTTATTTGTTCTACTCATGGGTAATTTGTGTGATTCAACAGCTCTCTGCAGAATATTCATATCACCTTTTCCATGCAGGTGCATAAAACTGCCACAATATTGCAACAACTGGCGGCACTGTGCAGTTTCTGTGAGAGAACAACATGGAAAGCTGCTCTTCGTTGGAGCTCTCTTTGTGGGTGGCTACAATCAACGGTATTCTTTCCGCTGCTTTAATTGTGATTGTTCCAGTCTCAAACATGCCAACATGTTCTTTCTTGTCTTTGATTAAGTTCTCAACTAAACATGACAATCTGATGCCAGATCTGAATTTATAGATGCATAAGGATTTACAGTTATTCATTCTTGTGCTCAACATCCATCCTGGAAAGTTAGTCTTACATTGTCTGACATTTTTTTTCCAATCTTGATTAGGTGAAAAGTTTGCCCTCGGAGTATCTAAAGCAAGGGGAAGCTGAAATGATAATTCCATTGTGGCTGAAGGTGCTTGAGGATGCAGGGTCGGACTATCTTCAAAGTAGGACTGGTGATAATACAAGAAATCAAGGATACATGCAAGGGAAGGGTGGTAGAACACTTAAACGAATAATCAGGGATTTTGCGGAAAACCATCGAAATGGCCCAACCCCCTGTCCTTCATGATACGTGGATGGAATGGAACTGAATTATCAGTCCCCTGCCGATAGTGGAGTTTCTCTTATAACCTGTGAACTCTGAAGCTTTTAGGGGTCTGGTGCATGGGTCGTGTTGAGCCAAGGACCTCCATATACAAATCTCTGAGCAGGAAAAGACTACTTGCTTGTTCCAAATTTCCAATGGCATGGCTGGGACTTCCCTTGTATAGCAACGCACCAAAGGTCAAAAGGTGGAGGGGCTTGTCCAAAGCATGCTAATTGGAACGAATTGGAAGCCACATGGACCTAAATGGTTAATGGTCCATTTTTGAAGTTGGAATTGACATGGTCCATGAAAGGCTTGTTGCAATATTTAGGTATAGTGGGATGCTGAGAGAAGTCGGAGAGGTGAACAAATAGCTGTACATACCATTCTTTTGCAACTAGTGCGATGTAGGATGTAAAAACTCGGCCAGTGGGGTAGGACCGTCCCCACGGTATTGAATTAAGAAGAAACTCTCAGTTTCCCCGACCGAGAAAACCCCCGAACCCTAACCCTGCCCTGACACTGGGGACAGACACCATGGGTGTAACAACCCTAAATTTTCCCATAGGATTTGATGAATGCGAAAATGAGGATTTAAAATTTTTTGGTGAATTGTTGTGCATGCAAACCAACACATAAGATTGCTTCTATTTGCTCCCTTTGATCTTAGGCAAAATTTAAATTAATTAAAAATAATTTGAAGTGCTACGGATCAAATAGTGTGATTTGGAGTTCATTTGATTTTTATTGGAGTTTTGGTTGTGTTTGAATCCTAGTAAAAAAACCGGACCGGTTCACCGGTTGTACCGGAAAAACCGTGAACCGGTGGCCGGACCGGTCCGGTTCAATTAAAAGATCGGCCATGCAATTGGACCGGTGTGAATCGGTGCGAACCGGTCGAACCGGCCGGTTTTTGTGTCGAACCAGTGAACCGTTTTTTCGTGAAACATTGATCAATTTGATTTTTGGATATTGGTTTCTAATTTAAAACAATAGATTATTATGATATAATTATGTTATACCATCTATTATGTTATATGTGATATCTTTTGGTAATAAAACTTGCATATTGTTCAAATAAATCATGTGAAATAAATATTATATTAATAAATAGTGAACCACTGGTTCGACCAGTGAACCACTGGTTGGACCGATGAACCAGTGAACCAGTAGCCTGACCGGTTCGATCTCCTGTCCGGCTTTTCACACTTAGGTTTGAATTCAAATCCTAAATTTGAATTCAAACAAATACTAACTAAACTAATTCAAACCCTACTAACCTTCTTGGGCCGAATCACCTTTCGTAAAGTCCAGAAAACCTCCCTTAACTCCTTCCAGAGCCAGCCGACCGAAGCAGCCTAGCCAGCCTTTTCAGCCCAGCGCCGGCCCAGCAACGAGCCGCGCGCACCTTCCCTTCTCTCTCGCTGACGAGTGGGCCCCGCGCGCGCCCTGTTCTTCTTCTCCCCCACGCCTTCTTCTCTCTGTCCGGCGAAAAGCGCAGCGCCGCAGCCAATCCCAGCGCCCGCACTCTCGCGGCCCGTCGCGATCGCGACGCGTGGCCCTGGCGCGGACGCCAAGCCGCCCTAGCCGTCCAAGCCGCAAACCCTAGCGCGGCCGCCCTATAAAACTCTCGCCAGGGAGCTCTTCCCCCTTCAAGCCGCCGCCGCCCCATTGGGGTTTTCCGTTTGCTAACCGAGAGAGGAGTGGGAGGAGGAGGAGCAGTGGAGGGAGGAAAAGGAGGAGCCGGACCAAGGAGACAGCAGTGAGCAGCCGAGTGCGTCCTCGACGACGCGCAGCGCCGCCGCAGCGCCGCCGCCGCAGGGAAGACCGGAAGGAGGCCAAGCCGGAGCCGTTCGTGGGAGCAAGAGGATCGCCGGAGCACCGCAAGCACTTCCCCGAGCTGCTACGTACAACGACTAGCCCCTAGGTGAGCCGCCGTCGTTGATCCCCACCTTCTCCCCTGTCTCCGACCGAGCGCCGCCGCACCGCCTTGCTAGCCTCCTCTTGGACCCGGCCTTCGAGCCGTGGCCATCCTCTCGTGCAGGACCTCGTCGTGCCGCTGTCGCACCCCGCAAACCGCCGTCGCCTTGAACTGCAGCCGAAGCCGCCGCGGCCGAGCTGTGCTCGCCGTGCGCGAACGCCGAGGCCGTGTCGCGGCCACGGGCAACCGTGTGCCCGCGCACGCGCACCCAGCCAGGGCCGCGACGTCGCGTTCCAGCACTCGCTGGAGTCACGCGTGCGCGAGCCTTTGCAGCCGAGCCGTTTCCGAGCCACCTTCCACCCGCGCGTCGCCGGCCGCCGTGGCGCCACAGCCGCGCCGCCGCCGCACGCGTCGGGAAGCCAAACCCCCAGCCAAGGTTCCCACTTCTTCTTGCCGGTTGCTTCCGCGAAACCCTAGCGAGGCCGTAGCTGGTGATCCCGATCCTTGCCGTCCCCTTTTTCCGATGATCGCCGTTGACCTCGTTGACCGTTGACCAGTCAACGCTGACGTCAGCAGGGCCCACTGCTGACGTCATCCTAGGCGGACCCCACTGATGACGTCAGCATGACGTCATACTGACGTCAGCAGGCTAATTTCTGTTTGTTTTCTTTTTCGGAAATTATTTAATATTTTTAGAAAATGATTTAAACTTAGAAAATTCATAAGAAATCAACCGTAGCTCAGAAAAATATGAAGCCTGTTTCTATATTTTTCTAAAATTATGACCTACACGTTAGTATAGAGTTTGGTGTTCCTTGGGTCTTCTTTCCTCGCTGTTTTGGAGTTTCTTTGCCAGTAGCCGCGTCTTATTTTATTTTCCGCGACTCTAGGAGCTCCGGAGAACCTGGAGGAGCCGGACTACCCCGACAACTGCTTTGAAGAGGAGGAAGAAGCTTACCCAGGTTCACGCCAGACCAATCTCTGAAATACCTATTAGACATGCAAACTAGTATGCTAGCGCTTTACTTTACTCGCATGATAAACCTGCACTGCCTTTGTTAATATCCTGTTACCTTGCTACCTACTACTCACATTATGAAATATGCTATGCTATGCATGTGTTGGGATGGTTGTGATTTGAACCTCTTGACATGAGTTGTGGGTGGTATGGGAGGTGTAGTGCAGCTAGGCGGTGTAAGCGAGTAATAACAACTCGATCGTTTGATCGGGGTGCTTGGGGACTGCACTCGGGCAGTCCCTACGGAGTACCTGTTGCGGGTACATGGTTCTTGGATATTAGTTACTTGAGGAGTTTGGGCGGCTATACCTGTTATGGGTGCCGATTGCGGACCGTTGCGGCGGATCGCTTATGACGCTGAAACTCGCTTTACCGACAATTAAGGACCGAGTCGAGTTCCACCTTTGGACGTGGGGTTACCGTGCTCACCATCTACCCAGTATGGGGAGGGTTCCAGCAAGCCTACTCTAGTGTGGCGCCGAGACTGTAGGAGATTCGAGCTTGATATGTGTAAGGGGGACTCGTTGCGGCGTACTCTCCCTGATTTACCACGGCCCCCGACTGGCCCCGGTGGGAAGGTTTCACATCCCTGGGGCAGATGTTAGATCGGATGTTTCCCGAGCCCAGGGAGACAGGATTGGCGCCGTTACTGTTTAGGGTCTTTGCTGTGGGCTGTGTCTTAGGTTGGTTGCGCACTAGCCTTGCAGCCCGGATGGATTCCTGGAGTGCCACCTCTGTAGAGTGTAAACTATACGTATAGACGTGTCCACGGTTATGGACGACCCGCTTCTGATAAGTTCCGACTAGCATGGGAATCTGCTTTCTTACCTCATCCTTGATTTGGGTTATGAGAGTTTGGTCCAGCGTTGCTGATGAGACAAGGTGGGGAGGGAGCTCACCGAGTCGACTAGTGAGCGAAAGGTGTTGGTGGATGATGCTTGCGGGAACCTGCTGTGGCAGGACGAGCCCGATGTGAATGTGAGGCTGATGGGTAGATCTGCGGAGTGACTGTGCTTGTGAGGAACGGAGTTGGTGATGAGATGAATTTGGGTTATTGCTGCTGCTCGCATAGGAAAACCTTGGCTTAAACCTTGATTATTTCTATACCTTAGAATATGCCACTATAAAGCTTGCTTCATATTATGGTTGGTGACGTGAACCTGTCCCATTTCCTTGGGGACAAACTTTGGGTTCTCAGGTGAAGACCCCGACCACGAGTTCAACCAGGACGGGTGGTACGATTGAAGGGTGCGCGCTATGCTCAAGGATGCCTGTGGGAAGTGGACCCAGAAGATTTAGCTACCGCTTCGTAGCTGTTTCCTATTGTCGATTTAGCCCAGAGGGCTTGTACCAGACCGCTATGTTTTATATATGTCATGTATTGGATCTTTTATCGTTGTATGGATGTGATATTCGACTGAGATGAGTTCTGTACGTGATAGCTGCTATTCCTGGGACTATCTCGAGGGTACAGGGAGTCGGATTCTCGTCGATGAGAATCCGGTTCGTTTCAGTTGGTATCAGAGCCATACTTGACCGTAGCGCGTAACCCTTAGACCGGAAACTTAGGACAGAAGCTCTAACTGAGTCCTCTATTATATATGAAACTCCTTGGACTATTTGAAAACTATATATATGTACATCTCAACTATTACAAAATTTTTTACCCTTACCTTACCTTACTAACTTGCTAACTTACTAACAACCCACTAACTGTGTGGCAGATGGAAGCAAGAAGACCAGCAGATGAACGACGGGAGATCAGGACCACTGGTGCAGACTGTGGAGGTTTGGCAGTGCTACTGAGGGAGGTGCTGCGTACAGTGGGGATAGACGTGGACAACGTCTTCTACGAGGGCTGAACCTACGGCCCTGGCGAGGGAGTACACACCCGGTTGCAGATGGAAGTACCCAATATCCCTGGATGGCCAAGGTCACTGATGCTACGGGCAGCAACCAGCGAGAGCACCTTCAGTCGGGCAGTGCAGACTATTGCCATGAGGATACTCCGTCTTGCCACACTTGTGTACCAGAACCAGCTCAGCCACACCTGCTTCCGGTACCTGCCACGGGCTCTTGAAGATCCAGCTGACAGAGACGCAGTCAGCCTGCTGGCTCACGCAGCTGACCGAGAGCGGAACGTGACCCTGCGGACCTCAGTTCAGTGCATGATCGAGCAGGAGTACTTAAACATTGGCCTAGAAGAGAAAGTTGCCAAGCTAAGAGAGAAGGTATGGAAGCAAGACACCGAGCTGCTGGAGAAGGACCACATGATCGTTTTACTTGAGAAGCGCCTCGAAGCTAAAGCAAGGGAAGTCAGAGCCCTGGAGTACGAAGCTCGCAACAACTGGCAATTGGCAGGGCTGATCCGAGCAACTCACCATGCTCGAGATCTCCGTCTGGAAGATCAACTCACAGAAAAAGACAAAGCACTAGCAGCCAAGGAAGAAGAGATAGAAGGACTGAAGGAAGAAGTGTATTGGTTGGACAGTCGCAACTCAGAACTTCAAGAAGAGGTGGATAGCTACAAGGAGAAGAGTGGGCGGAACTACCAGCTAATGAAGCACTTGAGTCTTCAACAGATTATGGCAAAGGATGAAGCTCGAAGGACCCTTAGTAGTTGGGTGAGGTCAGACAGGAAGAGGGTGGCAGAGGTGATCACATTGAACCAAGGACTTCCAGAGGAACGCAGAGTTGAACCCAGAACAGAGCACTACAGGGTCTCACCAAGCCGGGTTGAGCCGATACCACTACCTGAGGCTCGAACCCTTACCCCCGAGATGACAAGACTGAGACAAGAACTGGCACCCCTAGAGAAGCAGATGGCAAGACCTGAGGTGGACACAGTGGGGTTGGCAGCGCGCCTCACGGACACTCTCCACGACGACAGGCAGTGATAGAAGCAACAGAAAGAGACTGAGGCTGTGAGGTTGGCAGCGCGCCTCACAGGCACTTCCAGCAACATGAGATAGATGCAGTAGGCAGTATCAGCAGATGTCAGTAGTAATGATGAGACTTGTATCTATCTTCATGGGTAGATGCTTAGACTTGGTAGATCATGACCACCTTTTGGCTCAGCCGCGATGTAGCATCCGCTTAGATATACTAATCCTCAAGGTTCCAGGAGCTGGCCTCGGGATAATACTCATGTCTAGGGTGTAATGCTGTTATGAGTGATCGGTCTTTGTGGCTGTTCTTGTAGTTTTATTGATGTTCATCTTGAGTGTACTCTAGTGTTGAGTCTATTTCATATGTGCAGCTCCTACTCTAGTTTTCGCTAACCTAACCATTACCAACCGCCACTATACCTGCTCTATGAAAAATGCAGCAAGATGTCGATCCGAAGATCCAACCGACTGATTGCACGTTTTGAGGAAGCTGAGCAAGAAGAGGCAGCAGCGGCAGCTAGGGGCAGAGGACGTGGCAGAGGTCGTGGTCGCGGAAGAGCAACAACTGCAGTTGGAGGCAGGGGCCGTGGACGCGCAGCAGGCGTGCCCCATCTCGAGGACAACGCACCAGGTGGGGAACAGGAAGTGGAGATGGAAGAGCCAGCAGTGGAGCCTCAGCAGAACCAGCAGAACGACCAGCAACCACCGCCACCGCCTAACTTGGCAGAAGTAATGACTACTCAAACACAGCTGATGCAACAGATGGCACATGCCAACACTCAGATGATGCAAGCTATGCAACAGATCCAGGGAAACCAGAACCAGAACCGTCAGGGACACCGTGAAGAAGACCTACAAAGGAAGATTGAAAGGTTCATCAGGCTGAAAGCACCCACCTTCGACTACTCGGACGAGCCACTCGAGGCGCACGACTGGCTGCGTACCATCGAGACGAAGCTGGACCTGATAGACTACACTGAAGAGGAATGTGTGGCCCATGCGGTGCACCAGCTTGAAGGCGCAGCGAAGGCGTGGTGGGAGAGCTACTGTGACTCTCACGCAAACCCTGCTCAGATCACCTGGCTAGAGTTTTGTGAAGCTTTCAAAGAGTACCACATCCCAGAACAAGTCATGGTGCACAAGGCAATGGAGTTCAGGACAATGACCCAAGGTGGTTTGCCTGTAGCTGAGTACGCTCGACACTTTGCTAAGATGTCGAGGTACGCTCCTGAAGACGTCAACACTGAAAAGAAGAAGCAGTTTTGGTTCCAGCGTGGCTTGCACAGAGGTCTAAGGACAGCACTCGCAGCGAGTTCACACAGGTCACTCAGAGAGCGGATCGACAGGGCTATCGCAGTTGAGAAGGAAAGAGTGGGTCTTGAAGATACTTGGCGAGAGAAGAAAAGAAATGCTGAATTGCACAACCACAGACTGAGTCAGAGGCCGAGGAGTGGCCAGAGCAACATGCTCAGGAGAGGCTTTCAGCAGAGCAACAGCCAAGGAGGCTCAGGGTTCAACAGAAATAACCACCAGGGTAACCGAGGTAGTAACAGCAACAGCTTTGGCAGCAGAGGCAACAACTACAACAGTTTTGGCAACAGAAACAACAGCTACTCAGGTCAGGGAAACCCCAACTGGAAGTCAAACAACACGCCCAGAGTTGGCGGAGGGACCTCAGTAGTCTGCTTTGCTTGTGGGAAGCCCGGTCACAAGTCCTTTGACTGTCCGGAGAAGAAGAACAAACAGACCCCAGCCAAGGCACCGGCACCTGGAGGACAAGACAGGCAGCCAGCTTCAGTGCAGAGGGGACGCCTCAACCACCTGACAGAGGAAGAAGCCGAGGACGCTCCCGACGTTGTGCTCGGTGAGTTTTTTGTAAATGGCATTCCAGCTTTGATACTGTTTGACTCTGGTGCAACTGGATCTTATATCTCGTCAAAGTTTGTGAAAGAGCAGTCTCCCCCGAGAATACCTAAGGCTAGGCCTATAGTCACTACTTCTCCCTTAGGAGAGCTTAGGTGCACCTTAGAGTGCCTAGCAGTTAGTCTGATGATAGGTGGGCAAGAGTTCGCAGGAGACCTGACAGTCCTGAAGTCAGACAGAATTGACGTGATATTGGGAATAGATTGACTGACAGAGCACAAATGAGTAATCAGTTGCTCGCCCAGAACAGTTGAGTTGACACACCGTAGCGGAGTCAAAGTAACAGTAGAGCCACAAAGAAGAAGAACATGGAAGAAGTCTAGAACATGTATTCTGAGACAGTTGGTATACTCTATCGAGAAAAAGACGATCGAAGAAGTCCCTGTTGTGTGTGAGTACCCTGACGTGTTTCCCGAAGAGCTACCAGGACTACCACCTGACCGAGATGTAGAGTTCATAATCGAGCTGCAACAAGGCACAGGGCCCATTGCCAAGAGACCGTACAGAATGTCAGTGGAAGAGCTGGAGGAGCTCAAGAAGCAGCTGAAAGAGATGCTAGAAAGCGGGGTGATTCGACCAAGTGCATCCCCATGGGGATCGCCAGTGTTGTTTGTGAAGAAGAAAGATGGGTCAATGCGCATGTGCGTAGACTATAGATCCCTGAACGCAGTGACAATCAAGAACAAATACCCGCTACCACGAATTGATGATTTGCTAGATCAATTGAAGAAAGCCAAGTACTTCAGTAAGATTGATCTGAGATCGGGATACCACCAGATGAAGATTAGAGAAGGCGACATTCCCAAGACAGCCTTTGTGACTCGGTACGGGCAGTACGAGTTCACCGTTGTGTCCTTCGGTTTGACCAACGCACCCGCTTACTTCATGAACATGATGAACAAGGTATTCATGGAGGAACTAGACAAGTTCGTAGTGGTGTTCATTGACGACATACTGATCTTCTCAGAAACAGCCGAAGAACATGAGGAGCACTTAAGGATTGTGCTAGAGAAGCTGAGGCAACACCAACTCTACGGGAAGTTCAGCAAGTGTGAGTTTTGGCTGGAGAAAGTAGCCTTTTTGGGTCACGTGCTGACAGCTGAGGGCATAGCAGTAGACCCAGAAAAGATTGAGGCAGTAGCAGAATGGAAGCAACCGAAGAGTATCACGGAAATCCGAAGCTTCCTGGGTTTGGCAGGTTACTACAGAAGGTTCATTGAGAACTTCTCCAAGATTGCCAAGCCAATGACCGAACTACTCAAGAACAACGTCCCGTTTGAGTGGACAGACAAGTGTGAAAGAAGTTTCCAAGAGCTCAAGCACAAACTCACTATAACGCCAGTATTGACCCTGCCAGATATTCGCAAGGATTTCGTAGTCTATTGCGATGCTTCGAGACAAGGTTTGGGATGTGTCCTAATGCAAGAGGGCAAGGTTGTTGCTTATGCATCAAGGCAGCTGAGGAAACATGAGGAAAACTACCCCACACACGATTTAGAACTGGCAGCAGTGGTACATGCTTTGAAGATCTGGAGGCACTATCTGATTGGCAACAAGTGCGATATCTACACAGATCACAAGAGTTTGAAGTACTTCTTTACACAGTCCGAGCTGAACATGAGGCAGAGGAGGTGGTTAGAACTGATCAAAGATTACGACTTGGAGATACACTACCATCCTGGCAAAGCAAACGTAGAGGCAGATGCCTTGAGCCGAAAGAGTTATTGCAACAACTTGATGATAG
Organism: Echinochloa phyllopogon; assembly: GCA_033239725.1. Taxonomy (NCBI): domain Eukaryota; kingdom Viridiplantae; phylum Streptophyta; class Magnoliopsida; order Poales; family Poaceae; genus Echinochloa; species Echinochloa phyllopogon. Next base: position 29,442,501 of record BTCW01000008.1, on the reverse strand, counting down.
AAGAAAGTCAGCCAGAACTAGCAAAGGAGTTGTACATGCTGAAACTCGAGCTAGTAGAAGAAGGAAAACCCAAGGAAATGAGGGTGAAGTACAACCTAGAAGACCGAATCAAAGAAGCTCAAGGAAAGTGTCCAGAAATCCAAGAAGTAAAAGAGGATATCCAGCGAGGAGTGGCACCTGACTTCCGGGTAGATGAAGCAGGGACAGTATGGCTGAAAGACCGTATTTGTGTACCGCAGGACTAGGAAATCATTAGAACAATTCTCTCAGAGGCTCACGAGTCCAAGTACTCGATACATCTAGGATGTACCAAGATGTATCAAGATCTGAAGGATAAGTTCTGGTGGAAGAAAATGAGAGAGGACATAGCAGAGTATGTAGCCAAGTGCGACTCTTGTCGAAGAATCAAGGCAGAACATCAAAGGCCAGCAGGACTGCTGAAACCACTGGAAATTCCAATGTGGAAGTGGGAAGATATCAGCATGGACTTCGTGGTTGGCCTACCTCGCACTCAAAAAGGGAATGATGCTGTTTGGGTCATAATTGATCGGCTGACAAAGGTAGCCCACTTCATACCAGTCAAAGGCACATACCCAGTAAGCAAACTAGCAGAACTATATATAGACAACATTCTCAAGCTGCATGGGGCACCAAGGAGTATTGTGTCAGACAGAGGACCACAATTCACAGCTCAGTTCTGGAAAAGCCTACATCAAGCCATCGGGACAACCTTGGAGTATAGCACAACTTACCACCCCCAGACAGATGGGCAGACCGAAAGAGTAAACCAGATTCTGGAAGACTTGTTGAGGGCATGCGTTCTGGCTTACAGCACAGACTGGGAGAAGAGTCTATCTTATGCAGAATTTTCCTACAACAACAACTACCAAGCCAGCCTGCAGATGTCCCCCTTTGAGGCACTATATGGCAGAAAATGCAGAACGCCTCTAATGTGGTCAGAGGTGGGAGAACGAACGTTCTTTGGTCCTGATATGATAGTGGAGGCAGAAGAAAATGTGGCCAAGATCCGGGAGCACCTGAAGGTAGCTCAGAGCCGACAAAAGAGCTATGCGGATAAAAGGAGACGAGATCTAGAGTTCGAAGTAGGGGACTTCGTCTACCTAAAAGTGTCACCCCTCAAAGGGCATAAGAGATTCCAAGTGAAAGGGAAGCTAGCACCCCATTTTGTGGGACCGTATCCGATACTGAAGAAAATAGGAAAGCTAGCCTACAGGCTAGACCTACCAGAGGACTTAGCCGAAGCACACCCGGTGTTCCATGTATCCCAGCTGAAAAAGTGTCTAAGAGTACCAGAACATGAGGTCAAGACAGAGGCATTAGACCTACAAGACACCTTGGAGTACCTGGAGTACCCAGAGAGGATACTAGACAGAGCAGTCAAAGAGACCAGAAGCACAGCTATCCCATTTTGCAAAGTGCAGTGGAGCAATCATTCAGAAATGGAGGCTACTTGGGAGAAGGAGTCAGTACTAAAAGAGAGATACCCCCACTTGTTTAAACCATAGGTAACCACAAATCTCGAGGACGAGATTCTTGTGAGGGGGGGAGACTGTAACAACCCTAAATTTTCCCACAGGATTTGATGAATGCAAAAATGAGGATTTAAAAATTTTTGGTGAATTGTTGTGCATGCAAACCAACACATAAGATTGCTTCTATTTGCTCCCTTTGATCTTAGGCAAAATTTAAATTAATTAAAAATAATTTGAAGTGCTAAGGATCAAATAGTGTGATTTGGAGTTCATTTGGTTTCTATTGGATTTTTGGTTGTGTTTGAATTCAAATCCTAAATTTGAATTCAAACAAATACTAACTAAACTAATTCAAACCCTACTAACCTTCTTGGGCCGAATCACCTTTTGTAAAGTCCAGAAAACCTCCCTTAACTCCTTCCAGAGCCAGCCGACCGAAGCAGCCTAGCCAGCCTTTTCAGCCCAGCGCCGGCCCAGCAACGAGCCGCGCGCACCTTCCCTTCTCTCTCGCTGACGAGTGGGCCCCGCGCGCGCCCTGTTCTTCTTCTCCCCCACGCCTTCTTCTCTCTGTCCGGCGAAAAGCGCAGCGCCGCAGCCAATCCCAGCGCCCGCACTCTCGCGGCCCGTCGCGACCGCGACGCGTGGCCCTGGCGCGTTCGCCAAGCCGCCCTAGCCGTCCAAGCCGCAAACCCTAGCGCGGCCGCCCTATAAAACTCTCGCCAGGGAGCTCTTCCCCCTTCAAGCCGCCGCCGCCCCAGTGGGGTTTTCCGTTTGCTAACTGAGAGAGGAGTGGGAGGAGGAGGAGCAGTGGAGGGAGGAGATGGAGGAGCCGGACCAAGGAGACAGCAGTGAGCAGCCGAGTGCGTCCTCGACGACGCGCTGCACCGCCGCAGCGCCGCCGCCGCAGGGAAGACCGGAGGGAGGCCAAGCCGGAGCCGTTCGTGGGAGCAAGAGTATCGCCGGAGCACCGCAAGCACTTCCCCGAGCTGTTGCGTACAATGACTAGCCCCTAGGTGAGCCGCCGTCGTTGATCCCCACCTTCTCCCCTGTCTCCGACCGAGCGCCGCCGCACCGCCTTGCTAGCCTCCTCTGGGACCCGGCCTTCGAGCCGCGGCCATCCTCTCGTGCAGGACCTCGTCGCGCCGCTGTCGCACCCCGCAAACTGCCGTCGCCTTGAACTGCAGTCGAAGCCGCCGCGGCCGAGCTATGCTCGCCGTGCGCGAACGCCGAGGCCGTGTCGCGGCCACAGGCAACCGTGTGCCCGCGCACGCGCACCCATCCAGGGCCGCGACGTCGCGTTCCAGCACTCGCTGGAGTCACGCGGGCGCGAGCCTTTGCAGCCGAGCCGTTTCCGAGCCACCTTCCACCCGTGCGTCGCCGACCGCCGTGGTGCCATAGCCACGCCGCCGCCGCTCGCGTCGGGAAGCCAAACCCCCAGCCAAGGTTCCCACTTCTTCTTGCCGGTTGCGTCCGCAAAACCCTAGCGAGGCCGTAGCTGGTGATCCCGATCCTCGCCGGCCCCTTTTTCCGATGATCGACGTCGGCGACGTTGCCGCCGGCCGCGCGCCAGAGCGTGCCGCACGCGTCGCGTCGCGCCGTGGCCAAGCCACACCTTCGACCACACCAAGCCGGCCACACCATAGCCACAAAAGATCCCGTGGCGGCCACAAAGCGATCCCGTGCACCCGGTGCACCTGAACCACCCACACGGCGCACGGTGGACCAAGTCCACAGCGCCGGATCCAGCCGCGCCCCCCTTCGTGCGCCTAAAGTTCGCGCTAAAGTCCAATTTACCCCCCTGGACCTTTCTTTCGGCCCAACACCGGCCCAGTAGCGCGTTTCGTCTTTTTCTTTTTCCTTTAAACAACGCTAACGCTTGGGGCCCACCTGTCATACTCTGGCAGTCACTGACATGCGGGACCCACTGACTGACCTGACCGTTGACCTCGTTGACCGTTGACCAGTCAACGCTGACGTCAGCAGGGCCCACTGCTGACGTCATCCTAGGCGGACCCCACTGATGACGTCAGAATGACGTCATACTGACGTCAGCAGGCTAATTTCTGTCTATTTTCTTTTTCGGAAATTATTTAATATTTTTAGAAAATGATTTAAACTTAGAAAATTCATAATAAATCAACCGTAGCTCAGAAAAATATGAAGCCAGTTTCTATATTTTTCTAAAATTATGACCTACGCGTTAGTATAGAGTTTGGTGTTCCTTGGGTCTTTTTTCCTCGCTGTTTTGGAGTTTCTTTGCCAGTAGCCACGTCTTATTTTATTTTCCGCGACTCTAGGAGCTCCGGAGAACCTGGAGGAGTCGGACTACCCCGACAACTGCTTTGAAGAGGAGGAAGAAGCTTACCCAGGTTCACGCCAGACCAATCTCTGAAATACCTATTAGACATGCAAACTAGTATGCTAGCGCTTTACTTTACTCGCATGATAAACCTGCACTGACTTTGTTAATATCCTGTTACCTTGCTACCTACTACTCACATTATGAAATATGCTATGCTATGCATGTGTTGGGATGGTTGTGATTTGAACCTCTTGACATGAGTTGTGGGTGGTATGGGAGGTGTAGTGCAGCTAGGCGGTGTAAGCGAGTAATAACAACTCGATCGTTTGATCGGGGTGCTTGGGGACTGCACTCGGGCAGTCCCTACGGAGTACCTGTTGCGGGTACATGGTTCTTGGATATTAGTTACTTGAGGAGTTTGGGCGGCTATACCTGTTATGGGTGCCGATTGCGGACCGTTGCGGCGGATCGCTTATGACGCTGAAACTCGCTTTACCGACAATTAAGGACCGAGTCGAGTTCCACCTTTGGACGTGGGGTTACCGTGCTCACCATCTACCCAGTATGGGGAGGGTTCCAGCAAGCCTACTCTAGTGCGGCGCCGAGACTGTAGGAGATTCGAGCTTGATATGTGTAAGGGGGACTCGTTGCGGCGTACTCTCCCTGATTTACCACGGCCCCCGACTGGCCCCGGTGGGAAGGTTTCACATCCCTGGGGCAGATGTTAGATCGGATGTTTCCCGAGCCCAGGGAGACAGGATTGGCGCCGTTACTGTTTAGGGTCTTTGCTGTGGGCTGTGTCTCAGGTTGGTTGCGCACTAGCCTTGCAGCCCGGATGGATTCCTGGAGTGCCACCTCTGTAGAGTGTAAACTATACGTATAGACGTGTCCACGGTTATGGACGACCCGCTTCTGATAAGTTTCGACTAGCATGGGAATCTGCTTTCTTACCTCATCCTTGATTTGGGTTATGAGAGTTTGGTCCAGCGTTGCTGATGAGACAAGGTGGGGAGGGAGCTCACCGAGTCGACTAGTGAGCGAAAGGCGTTGGTGGATGATGCTTGCGGGAACCTGCTGTGGCAGGACGAGCCCAATGTGAGTGTGAGGCTGATGGGTAGATCTGGGGAGTGACTGTGCTTGTGAGGAAAGGAGTTGGTGATGAGATGAATTTGGGTTATTGCTGCTGCTCGCATAGGAAAACCTTGGCTTAAACCTTGATTATTCTATACCTTAGACCCCGACCACGAGTTCAACCAGGACGGGTGGTACGATTGAAGGGTGCGCGCTATGCTCAAGGATGCCTGTGGAGGAGTGGACCCTGATGATCTAGCTACCGCTGCGCAGTTGTTTCTTATTGTCGATTTAGCCCAGAGGGCTTGTACCAGACGCTATGTTTTATATATGTCATGTATTGGATCTTTTATCGTTGTATGAATGTGATATTCGACTGAGATGAGTTCTGTACGAGATAGCTGCTATGTCTGGGACTATCTCGAGGGTACAGGGAGTCGGATTCTCGTCGATGAGAATCCGGTTCGTTTCAATGGGGATCCGTTGCCTGGGCCGGTCTGCAGGCCGGGACACCGTTACCTGGGCTGAGCCACAAGCCGGGTCGCCGTTGCTTGAGTTACCCAAACCACAGGCCGGAAATGGGCTGTACCACACACCACTGCTTTGGCACACAGGGGTAGCGAGGAGATTTTTTTAACCCATCGGCCAGAAATTCGTCCCCAACAGGAATCGAACCCTGGCCTGCAGGGTGCCGCCGGCACGCCAAGACCACTCGGTCTAGCGTCCTTTGGCCGATGTAGGATGTACAAAACATTCTTTATTCATACTCAACCTGAGTTTAAATGGACAATATTGGTGGCTTTTGATATGATTGCTACCATGTGTCAAGTTAATTGTACATATTTGTTCCTTCATTGGCAGCATCCCTGCAATTTAGATAGGGCATGAGACTTTGGGAGCAGAAGGTTCACTTTGATCGCCCAAGTGAATCTGCTGAGCAGCCATGTTAACTTCTCTACTGATTATTAGGGCGATAGTATATTCATATTAGTAGACAAGTAGTGCTCTGACCTGCAGAGAGTGTTTCTTTGAGCTGTAAATTCCATTGAAGTAATAGGTGGTGCCAAAAAAATGGAACCGATCTCTGTTAGATTTACAGTTTAATCATACAGTACCTCTGGTATTTTTTTTCCAAACATGCTAGAAATCTAATCGTTCAGTTTTCTCCTCGTGCTATTTATACCGATGACATTGCGGTGGAAGTTCAATAAAAATTGAACTGCTTCCTATAAGGTCCCTGCAAGTTTTCCCCTAATTCTTTTTTTAAAAAAAAGCATGCATCACTACTTTTTTTTGAGACAATAGAGAGCTTCATTCATTATGGAATAAGCGGGTTACAATCAGCCTCTAACAAGTTCTGGATACAGGGCGGGGCTTCAGAGTACCACTCCACCGTCCCAGGATCACCAGAAAGCTTGTTTGGCCAGCTCATGAGCGACTCCACTTTTGGTAAAGCCGTAAAGCCTAAATGAACGTTGTATAGGCACCTTTGGATCACCTAGCCTAGGCAAGAAGGCAAGCACATCATCGAAGCACACACACCGTTAGACTGACTCCAATACAGGAGGCATTTTGGAGAGGTAAATTGGTGTTTGCCTTCCGTGAACAGTATTTTGCAACTTGTTCACACCGCTCAGTCTCCAACAGCAACGAGGCAAAGGCAAAATCAGACAGAGACAAGCTCCGTCGCCGCAGTCCGTCGGCTCCTCCTGACCACCCAACTCCCACCGCTCACCGTCAAGCTCCCCAGGCCGCTCACCGTCAAGCTCCTCCACGCCCGCCTCCTCCGCCTCGACCTCCTCACCTTCCCCTTCGCATTCAAGGCCGCCTCCCGCCTCCGCCACATGGGAGGCAAGGGCTCGGAGGCCGACGACGAGGACGAGGCGGCCATGGCGTTCTCCTTCAGCTCGCCGCGCCGAGCTCGCCGCCACCCAAGCCGCCGCCTCCCACATCCACGCCGAGCTCGCCGCCGCCCACGTCCACGCCGAGCTCACCACGTGCTCGGAGCCGCCGCCGCCCCTCCGTCGAGCTGCTCCACCGCCGAGCCAACCCGCCGCCGCGCTACTCCACCGCCGCCCCTCCGTCGAGCTGCTCCACCGCCGAGCCAACCCGCCGCCGCGCTACTCCACCGCCGCCTCGCACCGCCCACCCGCGGCCTCACATCGCCCGCCCGCCCGCGGCCTTCCGCTCGATCTGGCCGCCGCTCCGCCCGCCCGCATCCGCCTCGCATCGCCGGAGCTCCCTTCCCTTCTTCGCTCGCCGGAGCTCCCTTCCCTTCCTCCCCAGGCCACCGCTCCGCCCGCCCGCCCGCCTGCCTCGCACCGCTCTGATCGCCGCCTCGCACCGCCCGCCCGCCCACCCGTGGCCTCGCATCGCCGGAGCTCCCTTCCCTTCCTCCCCAGGCCGCCGCGGTAGAGCTCCCGGCCTCCCCTGCACGGCAGTGCTCATATGCCTTCGAGGCAATTTGCCTTTCGCGTTTGCCTCCTCTGTTGGGGGAGTTGCGGTGGAGAGGCAAAATTGCTTTTGCCTTCTCTGTTGGAGTCAGCCTTAGAAGCCAGGCTTTGGCTAGATTAATGTCTGACCTGGGGGTTTTAACCTAGCTGGTAAGCCATTGCTAGGTTTTGTACGCAAAGATCACGTGACAAGTATAAGGCCAAGGATATAAGCATGGTTGGCGCTTCCTTTATTTTTGAAAGAAGTGTCAAACAGTTGCTTAATTTAAACTTTTTGCTTCGGCTCACCCTTGTGTGTTGGCTGTTTGGGTGCGTTTGCTACGAGAGCGATGGAGTCTACCCCTAACAGAACTTGTAAAATGGCCACATTCATATTTGTTTGAAGAGGCTGAGAACTCTTTCATTTTATTGATGAAATAAAACTTCACTATATCTAAAAATTATTTAATGTAAAGAGCCTTTTAGGGTATTATGAGAAGTATATACCATGTGAATCTTCACAACCTTTTGGTAGAATTATTCCACCGTGCAGTGGAGGCCGTCGCCAGGGAGCCGGAGGAGAAGTGGCTCGGCAGCCGGGAAACGACTGGGGCGGTGGTGAGGCTGCTGCTCAACGGGCTGAGACCAGGGAAGTTGCCAAGACGGGGCTGTTCTTTCAACGGGCTGAGAGCAGGCTGTGCGCCGTCCGCGACGAGGTGCTTGGAGCGCCACTGCTGGGCCAGCTGGCTGTCTTCGTCTTCGAGTCTTGGGCCAAGGTCTGGAACACCTACTTCACTAGCAGGGCCGGGCCGGCGAAACCCAGGGCCCTGTGCAAAACTGATCTACCGATAATATAACTCGAATAATATATAGTCTATAATATCTTGTATAGAAGCAATACAACATATCAAGAATCGTACCTATTAAACTGTTAATTGCATATTCTTTACTTAATAGCGTCTTTTTTAGTGTTTTCTTAAATGAAAGACTAAAGGACTAACATCACGTAAATATTGCAAGCTCACAACATCTATCGTTTGATAGCCGCAACGACGGATCAACATAAAAGACCAGAAGTGAAATAAACGAGCCAGAAAAAATATTAAAAAATGGAGCCCAATCCTATGACCTGTGGCCGTGTACCATGGTGCTGCGGGTCTGTGCACACCATGAAACCAAGTCAAAGTCATAGAGCATCTATTGGCAAAGATGGACTTGTCAATAGACACAACCATACGTTGCTATTAATTTCTTTTTTTTATTGTAGATGATCTAACCTCAGTCTTTAGAAATTTATAATCACGCTCCTTTTCTTTTCTGCCACGAGGCATATATTTGCTTACGAAAAGATTTCAAACTACTATGATAACAAGGGGACTTCCAACATGCTAAATATTCTGTTGTGGTGTAGTGAGTGATGGCGCATGTGGATGGTGTGGTGGTGGTATAAATTCAGACAAACATTCGAAGGTGGTGTTTAGATGTTGAATTTGGGAGTATGATGTCACTTCGTAATCATTGCGTCACTGTAGCATTTCGTTTGTATTTATGAAAAATTGTCCAAAAATTGATTAATTAGGCTCAAAATGTTCGTCTCGCAGAGTACAACAAAACTGTGCAATTAGTTTTTGATTTTATCTACATTTAGTACTCCATGCATGTTATGATATTTTGATGTGATGGAGAATCTTCTTTTTGTATAGTAAATTTGGGAGTGAAATTTTGGAACTAGGCCGAAGGCTAGTTTTGAAATAGGGATGTCAGATTGAGGTGGCGTACGTCGTTGTTGGATAGAGCTGCTCCCTCTAGGTTCAGCAATGAAACAAACCAATGAACTCTGCCAAAGGACGAGAAATTCTTTCAGGTAATAATCACGTGTAACAGGGTGACGTACGTCACGTCTCCTTAACGTTTAGCTTCTGTCTAGTCTCTCTCTTTCTCAGGGCCGGCCCTGACATTTCGGAGGCCAGGACGGTACATGGCCCACGTCTGTACATAATCTTTAACTGTAACTTTTTTAATGAACATCTACGACTGTAATTGGGTGGCCTTGTGGGATTGTAGGAAGTGGGCTTCGTCCTCTTATTTAGGTCTGTTTGGTTGTTTTCGTATTTGGGCTTGATAACATATCTAGTAAATCATACTATATATACTGTATATATCTTTAGATGGGGGCCTTTATTTTCGAGGGCCCAGGGCGGTCGCCCCTCCCGCACCGGCTCATGGCCGGCCCTGCTCTTTCTTTAATTTTTTTTCTGTTTTTAATGAAATGTTGAAACCATATCGCCTTCAGTTAACTAACAACAACTGCTGGTTGAATTGGTTAGAAAAATAGGAGGACCATTTAAACTTGGTTTGCATCGTGCTCGAGCGTACTTGATTAGCACGAACCCGTCGTCCTTGTCTCCTTACACACCTCTTCCCTCGCCTAGAAGGCCAAAACCGAGGCCCAAAGGCGAACACCAAGTCACCAACCGAATCAGCTCGAGCAAGTGCCCCTCATGACGACCAACATTAGTCTCCTTAATCTTCACCCAAAGGCCAAGCCGCCAAACTAAAGCACGCCCGCTAGCTAATTGGGTCACTACTACCATCCGTCAGCTAAATGTCAGATATTGTTAGAAAATTAGCTCTTACAGTGACGAGCCGTCCGCCAATCTTCTCCAGCGAAAACATCGATTCGATGTATCAAGACGAACATGTAAGATCATAGACGACACCGGAAACACGATCTTTATTAACGAGGTTCAACCGATGCCTACATCCCTGAGACATGACTACATGCACTCTCCTCCCCAAACCTCAAACCGGACCAGACCTCAGGCTAGTGTTGCGGGCTTGTTGCCAACAAGTATTGGCTGTCGACAGTGTTAAGTCGTGGTGCACATGGCGATTTATAGGAGTTCGATGGCAGATCAGTGGATGCTCGAGAGCGGCGGCGTCAAGTGGTTGGCTACATGGTCGAGGTGTGGAGTAGCTCACTAGAGGTCTACTTGTGATGGATAGACTGGGCCGAACAGTTCGCAGGGCACAAGGCGGATGGTTTAAGATGGCTGATGGAGAGTTCACTTCAAGGGTGAACATACCGTGGTGCACAGCGGAGAGACTAGTGGCAATAGGCTAGTCAGACCGCGGATCAGAGACGATGAAAGGATCAACAACGACGACATAGGAGCGTGAGGACTAATGGGGTCGTTGTTGTCTATGGCTGGTGACACGCTGCGTGAGCTTAGTATGCAGGTTTTCATGGGATGATCTTGTGCGCTTCTAAATTAGCAAAGACGTGAATCGGTTCGGGTTGCACGTGCGGGGTTCTGAAGGGTGGATCCAAGGGCGCGAAGAAGCTTGTAGGGAGGAACCAGAATGAAGTATAGATTGTTGATATCTGTACATGCAACTGGAATAATCTGGTTAGCCAGGGCTGTAGGAAACTATGGTGGAAGACGTCAGGCATAGTATGGCAACGAAAACTAAGAGCAAGGCTGATGTGACAAATTTCAATATTGACTTAGATAGCGATAGTGAGGTTCTTGGTATAATGTGATGATAGCAAGAGAAGAGCGCATAGTTGCAGGTGGAATTATGGAGTTTGGAATTGCATGATAGCAATGCTTCTTCGGGCGGTGAGTTTGAGAGGTCAAGCTCGCCGGGCAGCTCATGGCGAGCGGCAAAGGCAACAACTCAAGTCTGTGTACATAAAGGTTCGCACATGGTGACTTCAAGGTGGCAGAATATTCGTCAAGGTGGAGTTTGTTAGATATTATGTCCAATTTAATATTTGTACGAGTTTGGTTACGACGGAACTTAAAGTTGTATTTAGCACTATAGGGTAGAGTTCGTGTCAAATTTTATAACCTGAGCCTCCTCATAAATATGAGATGGGGGCTACAGTTGTAACCATGGCAACATAGCGACATGCTCGCAGGGGGAGGCGGTACGTTGCCGGGGCCTTGGAGCAACCGGTGTTGTGTTCGGGAGGAGCGCTCTTAGTCATGCCTTTTAGGGATGTCAATTTTGACTAAACATCGTTAATAAAGATCGTATCTCCGTTGTCGTCTATGATGTTGTAAGTTCGTCGTGATATATCCAATCGACGCTTCTACTGGAGGAGATTAGGGAGCTGTTACATCGCTGCGAGGGCTAATTTTCTAACGCTAGCTAACTGCACTGGTGACGACGTCGACGGCGCCGGCCGGCCGGCCTACCGGCGATATCACTTGCAGCCTCCCCCGGTTAGCCGCGCCCGAGGCATAAAAGCATGTGTGGCCTCCGCTCGGACACATGCGCGCCAACCGTTTCATAATGCTCCCACACGCATGGCGCGGAGCAGCGCGGTGGCATCCGGGGGACGCGAGATGCTCTAGAGCTTACGTATCACCGCAGCGTCCAAGGCATGCAAACCAAGCACACCGGTGTGACTGCGCTTTCAGTTGGGGGCCAGTGTGGGGGTGTCTGGGCATGTCACTCTGCACGTCCTAAAGTCTGTGGTTCATGTTTTTAATATATATAATATGTATTTGTATATATGTCAAGTGGTAAGGTGTGGAGCTCGATCGTGTGGGGCTTTGTAGCCAATGGCCATGCTGGCGCGAGTCCTACGTACTGATTTCAATAACGCAAAGCTATCCGGCCTCGCTCTTGTGCCCTATTTGTTATATATTCTTTCAAATAAATACTTATTTGAGACGGAGGGAGCATGATGCATACGGTAGTAGCCACTTATGTTAATTATCTCTTCGGAAAAAAGGGCCCACTTTGGACGTACGTTGCCAATGCAATCCAAATAAAATAGTGATCAAAGTTGGATGTCTGTCTAACTGCGTGCTTTGTAGACATGACAGATTCATCGCATAGACAAATGACGATGCCACATTTGCGCAAAATATCATTGCTTTTGCGAACTGCGTGGATTTTGTCACGGCGCGCGTGTACCTAACAAAGTAGGGTTTTATATAGTTGGGCGAGTATTTTGCTAGCTTTTAAATTTGACGTGGCACAGGACACAGAACGTGTGTACTGAGTACCACGTCATGGATAACTTACTCATAATCAAGTTGAGGCATCTAAACTAGCTTCTCATTCATATCTCCCACACAGGATTTAAACGTACTGGAAAGCTAGCCTTCGTCACCACCACCTTCTTTGTTGTTATTGGGTACGTCGCTACCCTGAACTTGCCCAACATGCATGTGTTAATCACAAACTTTGTTTTTTTGCGAGTGCTCATCTAATGCGTTAGCAATATTTTGCCAAATGCTGAGGACAAATAGGAGGAGACCAGGATAGAATAAGCTACACATAGACGCTGTTTCTATCAACGTTTTCGCCCTTTTAAGACCAATATGATGAATATATCGATGTATAAGGAAATTGAACCATTCAAGACTGCAGTTGCGCGTTTAAATCTTGGGTGTTTTTCGACCTCATTGAGATTTATGTTTACTACCACACCTAGCCAAACCAAGATTAATATTTCTCAGAATGGTACCATTTCTTTCTAAGAATAGTTTTCCAAGGAGATGTCTAAAATGTCAAAGTATGTACAGTTAAATGTAAAAGTCCACCAAACTGCTTAACTTTGGTTAATTACCTTGTAATGAAAATGTCTACACCCCCTCCATATATAAGTAAAATGCTAAGATCATTTTTTTTCTAGAGTGATAGATCACAAACCATGTGACAAAGAGAATTGATCATAAATCATTTGCTAAGGTGCATGCGTGTATTCATAGGGGTGAGCATGCGTGGGTGTGAGTGTTACATCTGTATTGGTATTTTAAAAAAATAACTATGTTCCAAAAATACTCGAAGGGTAGTTTGTACTTATATCTTTCTTGAATTTAATAACTCTTGGGTTGAACTGGTATCAAATGTCGGAACTTATGGATATAATCATGATAATAATCCATCAATAATAATGTTTTTAGTATTATAGGCTATAATATCTGCTACCAATCTTGAAGGAGCGGAATGAATACATTTTCAATGGAAAACCTCCAAGACTAGCTTCCTGGAAGTCTACTTTCAAAGCTAAAGTTAATAGTCATCTCATTAGAATTAAGCAGAGCCTGCATCGCTCTATTTCCATTTGGCTTGATGCCCTGTAATTTTCTGTTCTTGGTTCTTGGTTTCTCTCTCTTTTACCCCCTTTTTTCCTTTTTTCTTTTGGCCTTGGTCTAACTGCTTGTTAGGCCTCTGTAACCTTCTGTAACCTTTTGGACCTGCTTTCTAATTTATTCCCTGTTGCCGGGGGGCTTTGCCCCACGGTTCTTGCTTAAAAAAAATATCTGCTACCAATCTACAAAGATAATTTATCCCAAGGTACAACTTCTAAGAGGAGACAAAAATACAATTTTATTTAGATGTCAAAGTGACCAAATTTAAATAATCTAGTGTAGTAAAACTATTCAAAATTTGGTGTAGAAAAGTAAAAAGATAAAATGAATCATTTGATGGTAGACACATATTTTTCCTGATTAAATGATTGCAGATAAATCATGCTTAAATGTGGGTACCATGGAAAACATTAGTAGTTTATTCTAGGGGTAATAATGGTAACTAGTTGAGAATTCATTCTTTGAGGCCAGTCTCACCAAAGGAGTTTCATCAATTTGAAACTCCTCTCACATAAAACATGAAACTCTTCTTTCTCTCTCCTATGTCACATCAGCACATTTAATGCCATGAAACTCTCCATGAAACATCCACTAAGACTGACCTGATCAACAAGTTGTTTTCTTTAGATGTGAAGTAATATACAATTAATAGATTAAATTCCCTAATAAATTTTACTATTGCAACACTACAATGAGACGGTTGATTCCTGACAGCCAACAACCAGCATGAATGACCCAAATACTAATAGGAACATGTGTTAATTCCTGTTGGCAAAATATGAGGAATGATCTGATGGGACACCGTGGTCAGGAAACCTGACGGTAGGCTGACATCAATGCTTCCCTGATGGTTTGCTGGTCGGGTATCATGTTTGAAAGTTGACGGCGGCGTCCGGCGAAAGACTGTCAGGGGAACTAAACCGTGTTGGTAAAAAATATTTACACATGTAAATATGCATACATCATTTTCTACTAGAATGAATTAAAGGTCTAAATTGCTCTTCATTTACTCTGTTCTACTCTGTCCGCTAGAATGAAATCTCAACTAGTTACCATTATTACCATTCTCGACTAAAGGTCCCAACAAGAAAGGGAATTGGCGGGTGCCCTACGGGTAATCTCAGGAAGGGGGAGCGCTAAGGGCCGGAGCGATCCGGCCGGCTGTGAGGCAACCTCATGTCTGCACGACACGTGGCGCAATCCCGACCGGCAGTGCAATCGATCGGTTGGGGGGCACGTGGCACGCCCAGACCACCTAGGCGACCGACGGTCCCCAACCGCGTGGCACGACCCTGACCAGCTAGGTGACCGACCGGTCCTGAGCCAGGCGCGTCCCCGACCAGCCAGGCAACCGACCGGCCCCGAGCCACATGGCGTGTCCATGACTAGCCAGGCGACGACCGACTGCGCAGGCATGGCGGTAGCTGGATCCCATCCCAGGGAGGGGGTTGCATCCGGGGACAATGACGGGACACACACAATCATGTGGACCATGTCAAGCTCGCGGCATGGGCCAGACCCCCAAGTGGCAACTACCTGGGCCCACGGGATGTGCGAGACTGGCGAAAGGTCCCGTCACCCCACGATCGGGGAATGCCCCGTAGCACTCCCCCAACCTCACCGCAGGGGTCGAGGGAGGGGGGCCCTAAGGCCCTGGCGCACCGCGAGCCTGACAGAGGTTGCACACTGTACAACGGTCACATGAATGATTGGAGAGACCCCATTTCTGGTGGAGGGATGGTGCAGTGAACCGCCACTGTAGCGGGCATGGTGAGCGACATGGCGCCAGGGAAGCCGATGTTGATGGGCCACAATGGTGGGCCGTACCCCACAACAGGCACTGTAGCCCATCCCGTGCATGAAGGCTGGGATTGCAGCCATGACCCAACCACAATCTCGACGTAAGCCCTGACCGAGCCGCATCGAGGACTCCGACCACGCCAGCCATCGACGTGGAGGTCAGGAGGGGACGTGACGCCTCAACGACCCGTCCTCGGAGCCAACAAGAGCAGGGTTCGTACCTCACTCTCACCCACGTTGACATGCATCTACCCGTGAAACTATATAAGGGGAGTAGGCTCCCCCTTGGGAGGGGATTGTCTAGCTTGATTCAGTTGAGCATGGTCAACACTAGTCACACACACCACTCGCACCTCACCCCAGCTTACGAGCACCCCGTTAAATGCATGGCGGCGCTTGTCGATAGATGGGAAGGGAATTTTTTGACAGCTCATGGCTGACAACACCTATGAGAATTCATTAATCTCAGCGTATACTTTGAACGTTAAAGCTAGCTATAGAGTATTTTGGAACAGGCAGCGTCCTTTGCATGCAGTAGTGACGCTATCGTGCTGGCATGGGCATTCGTAGTGAGTATTTTGATCCCCTGTCGTACCTGCAGAAGCCATTTATATATATTATTTGCTGCATTTAGCAAGTGTGGCCCAACAGGTTCGGCCGAGTCTCCTGCCCTTGTGTATGGATGTTGCTCAATGTGGAACCGCTATCAACACTCGTCAAGATGAGCTGTGCGTCACTAAATTTGCGTATGGCGACCCCTGACCATTCCGTTGCCGCGAGCAGCTTGCCGAACTGATGCCGGCTGCTGGCACCGTATGTATAAATACGGGGCACAGGCCGGGCTGAGCCTCTCATCTGCTCGCCACGAAAAACTGCTAGCTAGTGTGTAATCGACAGCGCTAGATCGAATAATGTCAATGGCAACGGCGAAGAGCGTCGGCTTCCCGGCTGCCGGCACCGGCGGTGCCGGCGTTGGCTCCGCTCCGGAGCCAAATGAGGCCGAGGGCCACCGCGACATCGAGGCTGGCGGCATGGCGAGCGCTACAGCTCCAGCTCCGGCTCCGGCGCCGGCGAGGCCGAGGGGTCAGCGCCTCGCCTCGCTCGACGTCTTCAGGGGCATCACCGTCGTGGTCAGTAAGACCTCAGCCTGTGCTTCCCTCTAGCTACGACATCCTACTCGATCGTCCATAGCAATGCACGCATGCATATATCTGTATGTTCTTTGATGGCGGCCATGGTCAAGAGCCCGGCCCGTACGCGAGTTGATTAGCACGATGACGCGATGCCCACACATGAACACTGGACATTGTATGTATCTGTAGCTAGTCGCCATGGATAGATGGATGGGTATGTATTGCCGTTAGGGATATGTAAGTATCATTATTTTTGGGTCATCAGGTCGACCTAAAATTTAGGAAAATAAACTAGAATGACATCACACGTAATTAATTTAGAAGGTAAAATGATCTAGGATGACTGACAAAAAAACATCATTAAATACCCATTCGTATCCCTAATTGCCGTATTAGTCACCATGGATGGATGGATGGATGGATGGATAAGGAACCTGTAGCGGTGGGTGACCACCGGGTGGCGCGGCTTCTCCATCACACAAAGAAGAAATGCGCATGTACTCGGTACTGATAAAAATGTGTCGTGAAATAGCTAGAAATTAATATGTGTGGACATTTAGAACGGAGGCGCTGAGGACATGGGTAGCTTCTTGCAATTGCTTGTGTATTTTTGGGCCACGTATATATGTACGTCGTTGTCGTCAACATGTGTAGGAAATTACTGGGCGTGTGTGTGTGTCGTCCGGTGTCTTGGTGTTTTGTAGTGTATACAAGTCGTCGAATCCTATAGTCATCTCCTAAACGACCTGGTATTTGCCATTGCTTCTGTCGTGAGTGAATAAAGCAGTAGCATGCGTGTTGAATGATCAACGTGTGATGTGATAGAAAAATCCTTCCCGAAAAAGCCAAGATCAGACATCCACACACGTAAACAAAACAACAAGATGAATCAAGTGGGAGTATCTCGATCAGTAGCTGTAGCTGGTGCTCCTTGACGGCTGATCTGGAGTATTCAGAAATTTTTGAACAAAAATCTGATTCGCATGGGTACCAATGGCCCTGGTCACCGGTGGGGCAGTGGAGCTTGGAGTTGGCCTTATTTCTTCGCGTCTCCACGACATCTCTCTGACAAGTACGTGGCAATATAATGAAGGACAGCGCTGCAAAATCAAAATCATCTGTTCAAAAAAAGCAAAATTACCAAGTCCTAAATGCTTGATCAGGCAATTCACCCCAAAAAGAATTAACATGTCCTAAAGTATTCGACATTACTTTTTTCCCATAATTAATGAAAAAGGGTTATGTTCATCATTCGATATGTACTTATTTATTACAGCATATTGTAAGACTTGTGTAGCAAATATAGTTTATCTCTATATATTATATAATATTATTGCAATACTTGGTACGTGTTTCAAGTTAGACGTTTGCTAGTGTAGCAGAGAGAAGATTCGGACATAATAGAGTTCCTTGTCCTTTGATCATATTTTATATATTTCATTGCCGAAGCATGCTCGCTCAATATATGGTTACGTGCAAATATGACAGCTTATGATCATTGTGGACGATGTTGGTGGCCTTGTCCCTGCCATCAGCCACTCACCGTGGGATGGCGTGACGCTTGCAGATTTTGTGTTCCCCTTCTTCCTCTTCATAGTTGGAGTCTCCTTGACCTTTGCATATAAGGTAGTTCAACAAAAAAATAATTCAGTGACAAGCATAAACTTTGTATTTTGTTTCTAGCATGTTGGAAAAATTATAATATAGCCAATTCATTTTTGTATAGAGAGTGCCAAACAGAGCGCTGGCAACTAAGAAGGCTGTGATCCGGGCTTCAAAGCTCTTCCTTCTAGGCCTACTACTACAAGGTAGCTCTTTCTTCACTTGATTTGTCCAGTATGTTTACATCTTCAATCAATTGAAAACACTGAAAAATAACAACATCTTCATCTTGTCTCTTGAAGGTGGTTTCTTTCACAGCGTCCACGATCTTACTTATGGAGTCGATGTTCACGAGATACGGTTAATGGGCGTTCTTCAGGTATCACCACATATATACATGTGATGCACATTCTAGGAATCGACTTTGCACATACACACCCTGTTTACTTTTCTAAATGATTATACTATGCAGGAAAGCTGCATATATATCCCCATCCAGCAAACATCCAAATTTGCTGACCAAAATTATCCACTTGCTGCAGAGAATTGCAGTAGCGTACTTAGTGGTGGCGCTTTGCGAGATATGGCTACGAGGTGGTGCAAATGACATTGGAGCCGGTGGCTATGCGTTGATGAGAAGATACCGTCATCAGCTGTAAGCATGCTGCAACTTTAACAGGCACTTCAAATAAAGTAGCAGCTAGTTGGTTAGATTCTAGTTTCTGCTTTTTGCACTGCGTCACCATGTGTATTCCTTTCCCTTATTTTGCACAGGTTTGTGGGTTTGGTTCTCACGGTCACATACATGACGCTTTTGTATGGCATATATGTGCCAGACTGGCAATATGAAGCCACGTCTCCAGACACTACTTTGAAGCACTTTACGGTAATTAACTTAATAGATGTGCCAAAACTATTTTGCATTCACCTTTTTTGGGGAAATTTCACGCTTATGTTTTCAAGATGCATGTTACTTAACCTGTTTATGAATTTTCCGCATCCAGGTGAAATGTGGGGAGAGGGGGAATACTGGGCCTGGCTGCAATGCCGTGGGTTTGATAGATCGACGTGTTCTTGGAATCCAACATCTCTACACACACCCGGTTTATCTGAAAACAACGGTATATAAATAACTCAATTGATAAATATGGCCTACAAGATAAAACTTTGTGCATATTTGAAACTTGGCTCTTACTTCAATTCCTCCATTGCAAATTAAATCTGTAAGACATTTTAGTTTTATCCTTTATTGAAAAGTACACCAACATCTAAAGCAACAAATTAGTTTTATTAAGAGTAAAGTCCATTTTACCCCCGATCTTGTCACGAAATCAGAAAAACCCCCTAAACTAAAAAACCAGAATTATACACCCCAACTCTTCGAAACCTGACAAAGTACCTCCTTCTCCAGGTCAAAGTGGTTTAAAGGTGGTTTGACCATTTTATAGTTAAAAAGCAAATACATGATAGGTTTTTAAATCACAAAAAAAACTTTTGGCCTCCAAAACCTTTTCAAAAACGAATCCGTCATAATATATTGGGACACAAGAAATCCAAATAAAATATTTGGAGATATATCATCATATCCGTAGTGTTTTTATCATCGTATATATAAGTCCTCAAAAATGCATTTTATTCATGGATTAAAATATTTTAGGATTTTTCTAGATATTTTTCTAATTTTTAGGGCTAAATGCAATTTTTAAAATCCTCTAGATATATTTTGACAAGCTTTAAATATTATATTGGGCTTCTCATGTCCCAGTATGTCTCTATAACTTTTCTTGGAATTGTTTTTAGCCTAGAGACATTTTTTGTGTTTTAAAAACTTATCTTGTATCTAATAGATATTTTTTTGAACTAAAAAAAGGTTCAAAACCACTCCGAAAACCACTTCTAAATGTAGCTGGGGGATAGTTTGTCCAGTTTTGAAGAGTTGAGGGTGTATAATATCTGGTTTGTGAGTTCAAGGGGGCTTTTCAGATTTCATAACAATATCAAGGGGTTAAAATGGACTTTACTCTTTTATTAAACCCATCATGAAATATAAATTGATAGCACACCTTGGTATTGCAGATGTTAACATATTTTTTATAAACTTGGTTAACGTATTACATTTTGGAAAGGAAAGAGTAGCTTGGGATTTGAACCTGTTGTTTCAAAAAAACATGGCTTTCAAATATCCATGTTAGTTATCCTGCGAGGTCATTACGCCTACTATTGAGATGAAGTAATAACATTTATAGTATCTATTTCTTTTGGTGTAATTGTAGCAATGCAGCATCAACTCCCCTCGAAATGGGGCGCTTCCATCTGACGCTCCCACATGGTGTGAAGCTCCATTTGATCCTGAAGGCCTCCTAAGGTAATTAGTACTGCCTTGTTACTAATTTAATTTCTATATGGTTTGCTTTAGTCCTAAACTATGTCTTACAATGCACAGTTCCCTGATGGCAATTGTAACCTGCTTGATTGGGCTCCAAATTGGTCATGTCATTGTGCACTTCAAGGTACCTATGCAGAGGCAACGTTTCTTTTTTTTCTCGAAATGTTGCTTCTGAACGTTTTGCTCTTTCAATGGGAGTTTGTGTGATCCCTAATTGAGCTAGTGTTGTGTAATTTAATTTAATTTTCATTTTCTGATTCGTTTCTCGAATTTTTGTTACTGTAGGAGCATGGCGAGAGAATAGTGCGGTGGTCGATTCCATCGCTAAGCTTGCTTATTATTGGCTTCTCGCTTGACTTGTTTGGTAATGAAATGATTTGTGAGCTAAGCATTTTTCTATGATAGTCATAATTATGTTGAATGGTAGTGCTATCTACACCTTAGAACAATATTCTACACACCCTAGAACAATATTCTACACCTAGAATGTACTACCAAAAAACTACTGAACCTGAAGAATGTTCCTATAGAATGTTTACTGAGGCCGGTCTCAGTGCAGAGTTTCATCATATCGCACGGTTACCTATACTAGAAACTAGGTAACTGTGCCAGATGAGTTTCATGGTGATGAAACTCCTCTCACATCCCATGAAACTCTTCACTCTCTCTCCTCTGCCACATCAGCGCATTTAATACCATGAAACTCACATGAAACCCCACTGAGACTGGCCTAAATATAATCAGGTTCAGTAATGAGTCCTTAGTAGTCAACGCCAACAATAAATACTAACATTTGGTTCAGTAATTCAATGTAGTATGGTTATGCTCCAGGGGTAGATCAGTATATGATTACGGAGTATGTAGTCTGATTATCATCTAAATTTGGATTAACACGCAGGCTTGCACGTGAACAAATCATTGTATAGTCTGAGCTATACCTGCGTCACCACAGGAACCGCGGGTCTGTTCTTCAGCAGGAATCTATTTGCTGGTAGGTGTCTATCTTTTTTCAAAAAAAATAAGCACATGAACACTGCCGCTCATTTGATAAAATAACTAAACCAAACAAGAGTTGAAGACCAAGTATACATATCAACATTCATCTTGAACATACTACCTTTTTCTTTACATTATGAACAAAAAGGGTTTCATATAGACAGTCCCTATTCATTAACATTGTAGAAGATCTGTAGTTTATGTTTACGCCAACTGTGGCGGAAAGTGTGCATGACATGGATTCGTGATGTTATCGAAATGATATGTATTTTCAGGTGGATGTTTATGGTTACAAGAGGTTGGCTTTCCCTATGGAGTGGGTGGGAAAGCATGCTCTCATTATTTTTGCTCTAGTGGCATGCAACATCGCCCCAATTTTGGTGCATGGCTTCTATTGGAGGGAACCACAGAACAACCTTGTAGGACATATAACCATGTTTTATTTGTTTCTTTTTTCATATTCCAAATCATGAAGTATATACTGAATTTTTATTAGCTTCTTAAGCATAACAGTGGTGCTATCTTTTGGACAGTTGAAATATATTGGAATAGGAGGCTGACCGGTGTCTACCTTCTCATCGACGACATTTGTGGATTTAGGGAGAACAATAACACACCATACAACACTGGTTTTGTGATCATTCAATGCTACCCACATGTTGTAACCCATGCATGCCTCTAGCAGATGTTTTATGGTGACTCAAATCTTTTTTGGATTATGACCCAATAGGGGGCATGCTATTAGGACTTCTAAAACTACAAGGACTTGAACAATTAATCCTACTAGGAATATGATTCCTACCTACAGGTAACAAGGGCCTTAGAGGGGACTATATAAACAAGGGGACTGTGGGATACGCATCCCCGGATACCCTCAAGATAGAAGACCGAGTCCTAGTAGAACTACTCGGACAACTACTCGTGTACTCCTACTAGGACTAGGACTTCCAATTGTAAACCGACTAGGATACTTACCATGTAACCCTGCCCCCTGGGATATATAAAGGAGGGCAGGGGTCCCTAGATCAGACAAGAGACAAGACATCAGACAACCACACATGCAATACATTCAAGCACACATGACGTAGGGTATTACGCTATTCGCGGCTCAAACCTGTCTAAATTGTGTTGTTCGTGTACTTTCGTTCCTAGAACTCGGTGAGACCCACACAAAACTACTCCCTGGGGTATCCCCGGTTAGACGTGCTCGACATAATTCGTCGACACTTGGCGCCCACCGTGGGGCTCTCTCGCCGAAGTTCAACATTAGACGCGATGGGATCAAACTTCAACTTTCAAGAATACAAGATCAATCTATACAATGCGATGTGATTGTTGTTCCATATCAATGGACTCAACGATTCGTCGCATCTACATCAACGACCGGGTTCACGAAGCTGCTGTCGAACTCAACTTCGACTTGATCAAGTTCAAGGCGGCTGCTCGGCGAGATTCTTTTATATACATAATCGAGTTCAGATCAAAGTCAGGCTGCTGCAAACTCGGCGGAGATTATTTACGTCGATTCCAAGTCGGACTGCATGCAGTCCGGATCGGAGGACCAACGGCAAGTGCTGGCCAATGAAATTGGAGGAAGCGAGCAGCAAGCGATGACTACTTGATCCATGCAATTCAAGCTTTTTGGTGGAATTTTGCTACATGCACGCGAAGACGCACCAGAAGACTTCCAATTCTCCGCTTGCCACACACGGAAAGACGTACGCGAGTACGACTACATCGACAATCGGCTGCATCGACTCGGCGTACGACCACTTCGACTACTCTCGACTAGTTAAAACTAGTCGAGAGCGGCTACGGCTTCATCAACAACTAGTCGGATTCGACTCCGACTAGTCGGCTTCATCACCAACTGCCACGGCTTCGTCGACAATCGTCCGCAAACAAAGCTAAGTCTTATTTAATAATTATTTTATTTTTATTCATATTAATTTTATCAGTTTGTTTAAAAACATACTTGGCCATGAGCCGACTACTCTAAAAGAGTACATCCATCAACAATAATAATTTTCGCCGATGGGTTACAATTCCTCGCGCGACCTCTCCTACAGGAGACAGTCCTAACCGACTACTTTTTTGTGCACTGCACATACTTTTGTCGCATGTCGACTACTTTATGCTTGTTGTCATCTCTTAATGACCAAACACCACTCGATAGCATGCACCTTAATTCGTGAAGCTTCGGCTCTTTCGCAACACCTATGCACCTATGCGTCAGAAGACATCCGTCTCACGTTAAAGGACGGGTTAAGCGGGACCAAGTGTTTAAACGTAACAGGGCTGCTACTCGAGTGGTTAAAAGTCTAACAAGAGCACGAGCGAAAACCTTTACATGCATTACAAGTGCTATTATTTGCTTTGCAAGCATTACAAATACTATTATTCACTCTTTCTTGATCGGATACTACTAATCCTATATATTTAAATTGCAGGGTTCACAGCTGGGTACTCACACCAGTGAGACTTGGCACCACTTCATGACGCCGCGGAGCCGATCGAGTACTTATACTAGTCGGTGCTCACATGCTGAGTACTTTTACTAGTCGCTTGAAGCTCGGGGGCTACACAACGCAAGCTAAGACATGGAGACGAGTACTGGCACCAGTCGGTACTCATGCGGTGAGGCGCTACAGTGCCAGCCGAGTACTTTAAACAAGTCGGTACTTTTGAAGATTATGTTCTTGACCCTTGGACCGAATGTAAACCATTCGCTTCGAGGCTCGGGGGCTACACTCAAGGGGTACATATTTTTTATGCCTATTGTTGATCAATTCAAGACCTTCGACTAGTTTTCATGAAACTACTCGAAGCTCGGGGGCTACACCCAATGGGTGCACCTACTAGGTGCACACCATTGAACTACTCAAGATGAAGACAAAAGACTGCTTTTGAACCTCCGACTACTTCAAAAGTACTCGGAGGCTCGGGGGCTACACCCATTGGGTGCATCATCAGATGCACACCAATAAAACTACTCGTCAGAGAAGATCAGAGCGTCTTGGACTTAGCTCCAAGTACTCGTAGATGTTAAAGCAGATTCAAGACTTGAAGCGAAGGTGCAAGATGCTAGGGGGCTTGTGGGTACGCATCCCCGGATACCCTCAAGATAGAAGACCGAGTCCTAATAGAACTACTCGGACAACTACTCGTGTACTCCTACTAGGACTAGGACTCCCAATTGTAAACCGACTAGGATACTTACCATGTAACCCTGCCCCCTGGGATATATAAAGGAGGGCAGGGGTCCCTAGATCAGACAAGAGACAAGACATCAGACAACCACACGTGCAATACATTCAAGCACAGAGGACGTAGGGTATTACGCTATTCGCGGCCCGAACCTGTCTAAATTGTGTTGTTCGTGTACTTTCGTTCCTAGAACTCAGCGAGACCCACACAAAACTATCCCCTGGGGTATCCCCAGTTAGACGTGCTCGACATAATTCGTCGACAGGGACAGATGCTCTAAAGATCAAGCAATTCAAGAGCCAACACAAAGGTTTCATTTAAGGCTTGTAAGGGACAATTAGGAGCGCTTAAGAGGATTAGACTAGATAGTTCTATAGCACTAGATTCTTATATATGCCAAGGATTTGAGGGTCAAGTAGGGCTGTGAGCGAACGTCAATCACTTGTATTCTTTTGGAATTATGCTTGAATTTTCAGCCAGCTTCGCCAATATCCTATTATCTTGCCGTGTGGTTGCTTATCATCCATGGTTTTTCGGATTCATCTACATTATTCTTGGTATAGTGCAAGCTCGTGTCGAACTTGCATTATCCTTTTTAGATCCGAGGGCTGCTGCACATAACGAGGGATACATATTCTAACAAGTGGTATTGGATCTAGGTTGGATTGATATGATATTGTGAGAAGGTCAGAAATGCTAGGAAGCAGGAAATCAAGACGGTGTCCAGAATGTGGAATCAAATAGAGAAATTTGATGTCAAAGAGAATTTACCGTGTGGCACTGCATGGTGACAAATGTACTTGTCCAACAAGGGTTGGTTGATGCTACTGAGGGGAACAATCTGGACAAGACAATTGATTAAGAATGGAAGGTATGGATCAGAAGGCCGTTAGTACAAATTCAACTTTGTCTTTCTGATAAGGTAAATTACTTGGTAATTTAGGAGAATTCACGAAGAAATTATGGAAAAGATTAGAAGAACTGTATATAGAAAAGTCGCTGACAAATCGGTGAGTTCTATAGCATCAACTATTCCAATTGCACAAGGAGGAAAGCACACGATTCATCGATCATCTGAGTGTCTTCAACAATCTTGTCACTCAGCTTATTAGTGAGGATGAGAAGATTAAGGAGAATGATAAGGTCGGCTTCATCCTTATGACCATCATAGGACCAATTGGTGATGAATATTCTCTTCGGGAAAGCCGCTCTCAACTTTAATGAGATAGTTGCATACCTATTGAAGGTACAGTCCTTGAAAAAGCCACAAGAATCTTCATCCTCGGGTTACCAAGCATTGACTATTTTAGGTGGAGCTTTCAAAATTAAGGAATCACGAGAAGAAGAAAGGGCAAAAGCATGGTCATATGATAAAGGATTGTCCAAGTATGAAGACTCTGAGAGGAGTATGCTAGGTGGCAAGTGGCAATGAAAATGATGTACTTAATTATTGCTAGAACTCTAATATATGATATTTGTGGATCCGTATGAGTTACTTCCAAAGGCCAGGTAGTCAAGAAAAGTATTTGGATGAATAGAGGACATCGAGTGATGGGAAGTCTTAAAGGTGGCGCAACCATTAGGAGATTTGGTAAAAATCTTGATCAGGAGAAGGAAACCGTTTCATCACCGACATGTACTCAAATCTTAGTTGTGGTCAAGTGCAAGGCTGCAAAGGCGGTTGCAAAATCTAATAGTTGCACCAACCATGCAGTACGAATGAGTAGGTGGACCTCGGAGGCGGTACAAACCTATAGCACATAGGGCTGTAGGAGAAGTTGGTATGGTTAATCAAACTACACAACGGAGGAGCTTTCAAGTGGAGGGTCCCGGTGCTCCAACCTTGACACTAACTAGCATATCATGGTGATGTATGTGAGCACTTGTGGTAGGAATATATAACAACTATATAATTGGTACCCACTAAAAGTTCCACCCCTATTTCTCTCCACATGCAAGATGTCCACGTCACCATCCACTAGATCTTCTCTCAACATGCAAGCTGTCCACATCACCATCCACTAGAATTATGAATTTATGTCTTCTACTGATTTTCTACGACTATGCATTGCATTAGTCTTTGCGAGTACCAATGCTACACATTTCTAAGTAGTTCTCTCTCAATAAAATGAATGTGTTTTCCTCTACATTGTTGTTTACAAAACAATATTGCAATGCAATCATTTTAGTGTTTTTTACTTTCAAATTGCATCTTTAATTTTGTATAAATTTCCACAACAACGCGCGGGGTACCACCTAGTATATATAAAAAAATGGAGCCGGTTTGAGGCAAATTCTTGGAGGAGGACGATTACTTCAAAGGATTAGAATCAAGATGGAGATTGTTGTACAATGACTCAAATTCTACTTAAATTAGGACTCAATATGGGTGTGCTACTATGACTTCTAATATAACAACGACTTGAGCATTGAATCATACTAGAAATAGGATTCCTACTTGCATGTAACAAGGGCCTGTTGGAGGGGACTATATAAAGAAGGGGTAGAAGATCTAGTGATCCAGCAATCCAAGAGACAATACAGGTGTTTCATCCAGGGTTTGTAAGGGGCAATTAGAAGCGCTCACATATAGTTCTATAGCACTAGAATTTTGTATAGGGCAAGAATCAAAGGTCCTAGAGGGTCAGGTAGAGTGATTGTTGCTCCCTAATAATCCATTTTCCACAAGTCCAAATCTTCAATTGAAACAACGACTCAACAGGGGCACACAAATGACCCAAAATCTCAGCACATGAAATCCGCAACATTCTGAACACACCATACCTCAAGAAAACAAAACAAATCAAAACCAGCACAAACAGATCACCAACGTATACATATGGCGCCAGAACACACAAGCTAAGGAGATGATGAATGCAGAAGCTGCACCCGCAAATGTCTCACATCGGACCCGGCGCCACGGGCGAGCTGTCGCTGCCGCTGTCATGGTAGAATCCCAGCACGGTGTAGACGGTCTGCATGACGGTCATGACGAGGAGGAAGATGGCGGCGGCCAGCGACATGAACGCCCATGGGCTCCGGAAGTAGGTGTGGACGAGGTTGGCGCGCCACATGTTCCACGGCTTCCGGCAGTATGCGTTCACCTCCCGGTGCACGGCGTCGAGCGCGCTGTCCGGCTCCAGCACCACGTCCTTGGAGATGCTGTTGAAGAGCTTGGCCACCGCCTTGTCGCTGCCGACGGCGTTCTGGATGATGCCCCTGGAGCTGAGCAGCGCCACGTCCTTGGCCGAGTCGATGATGTTGTCCATGAAGAAGACGTACGCCGTGACGTCGTTGCCGGCGCCGACGTGCAGCCGCTCGAACGCCATCATGTTGAGGAACATGTACTCGGTGGAGTCGTCGACGGTCACCGCCGGCATGCTCAGCACGCCGTGCCGGAACCGGATGTCGTGGAGGCTCTCCGAGTGGCTGCGCTTGAAGCGGATCCCGGCCTCGTAGAGCTCCACCGCCGACCGGATGATGTCGGCCTCCGGCACGTCGCGGGAGCCGAAGTGGATGGCGTAGTGGCCGTAGAGCATGTTCCGGCGGTGCACGTCCAGCGCGTGGAGGCCCAGGGTGTGGCCGGACGCCGGCAGCCGGGGCGACGCGGACAGGAACCTCAGCACCATCCTGTTGATGACATCGACGTTCTGCGTGCACATATGCAAAAGGGTTCATCAGTTGCAAGACGTACCATAAAACACTAAGTACTTTTGACTGTTTTTCCACGTGAAGAAGATGAACCAATAACCAAGGCACAAGTTGTCTCACCCGATAAGTTACTGATCTTCTGAAAAATGTGAAATTGAACTGTTCTGTGTGAAACTGTGTTACAAGGTTCTTAGGATATTTCAACGTGGTGCAGAAAAGAAAGAATGAAGTGGTCCCCAAAAGCTAATGTGCTGCGAGATGTGAAAAGAAGAGAACTCGAGATCGAGAAGGTGATAGATCTAGCTTTGCTTTTGCTTTATTTTGCTTCGATGCCGTTGCCGCCTACCTTCTTAAAGCGAAGCATAAAGACAACATGAAACATCACTGCTAAAAATCGAGTGCATGACCCTCTACGTGCTTTTGATCATTCGTTGTGGATCGAAAAAATTGAGTAGAGAGAACGCAATAATTTGTTACCGGAGGCTTGGCGGTCTCGACGGCGACGAGCCTCTCCAGCAGGAGCAGCGGCAGCTGATTCTCGAGCATGAGCATGTCGCGGCGGATGTAGGGCACCATGTAGAGCACCCCATGGTGACTAAAGATGGGATCATTGGGCGCGTAGTCGCTGGTGTTCTTCTTCCCGTCGTTGCCGGCGGCCCTCATCACCTCGAGCAGGAAGCACCCGTCCACGATCATCATCTCCAGGAACCTCTCCCTCCCGTCGCCGTCGCGCCACTCGCCGCCGAGGTCCAGGTACGCGCTGGCCAGCTGCTCGGCGACCTCCTCGACGGCGGCCGCGAACTCCTCCAGCGGCCGCTTGGCCCGCCGGAGCAGGTGCCGGAGCGCGCGGCACTTGTGCTCCTCCATGGTGAGCAGCTCGGGGTCGCCGTGGTGGAAGGGGCCCAGCGACACCACCTGCGGCTTGTACGCCTTGGGCTTGAGGTCCTTGATGCACGCCGGCACGCGGTAGATGCTGTGCCGCTGCCACCGGGACACCTCCACCGACGCGTCGGCGTCGCCGAGCGTCTTCTCCACGTCCACCACCCACGCCCTCCTGCCGGCACCGGCCGCCGCCGCCATGGATCCGATGATAAGCAAGTTTTATGCTAACTTGGGATTCGATTGCTAGGAGCTAGATATGATGTCGCTACAAATCTAGACAATGACGAAGGGATGTTATTAGACACTAATAATGACTATCTAGATCCTAAATTTATATATAGCTATGTAAATGTACAAGATGTGGGATTTGCAAATAGCCACATACGCATATTGGGTAGCTTGGGTTGCATGCCACCGCTTGCGTGCTAGTGCACGAAAAAGAGGTCACTGTCATGTGAGTGCAGGGCTACTCATCACTGAGCTCTGAACTGAATCTAAGGGTCCATTTGAAATTACTTTTAGGTTAACAGAGATTTTACTTTGCGACATATTACAATCTATGCTAAACAGCGCCTAAGCAAATATAGGTTTTACCAGTTGCGAAGACAGTAAATTGTTAAAGGGTTAATGTCAGAGGGAGGTGTACGTATATCATGGTCACTGCAAGCTGAATAATGCTTTTACAGCTGATGAGAAATTATGAGAAGAGGCATATAACATTACCACATTAGGATAGGGTTTACGTAATAAAGAGATCAAATATGCCAGTATAACTTAATGTAATGTGTAAACTGATTGGTTAGCTGGCAGGGACAACACTAAGGAAGCGATGAATATGTAAAAAAGGCGTCCACAGAATGCTGCGTGCACGTACCACGTAGGAGAAAGATTAGAGTGCAGGGGAGGTATCTTGATCAATGCTCTCTATAGTTTTCCATCATGCATGAGAGGGAGGAATCAAGAAAGGAAGCTCCAGGTGCAAAGTGCATCGCGTGATACGTTTCCCGTCGACACAAAAAGTTCCACCGAAACTAAACGTGGTAGGTCCCCGTACAAAAATCAAACGGGTCAAGCATGCAGGATCTAGTCAACCTTTAAGGTTAAAGTTAGGGAAATTTGGTCAAAATACTAGAAGTTTAACAACTTTTGTGTCTTTCAGGATGGTTTCAGTTCACAGATTTAAATTTTGTTTCAAAGTTTTGATGACACTGGAGGGGCCGAAATTTCCGTGATAATGTAATGGCTTTTCAAGCTTAACATTTTTGCTAGTCCTCGCTTCCATTTGAGCTTGTCCGATGCAGAGGCCTAGATATAAATATGTCTATTAATTCTTAAATATGTACTCAATACGTATGAAAAATCAAATCTTCGCAGAACATACCTCACCATCATTAGTGACATCGTGGATTTCATTTTCGATGGGTTGCTCCATTCCTTCACCGGACTCATCGAGGTCTATGTTGGTGTTGCTGACATCAGAATATGAAATATTCTTTATCGCGGGGGTCCATCTTAACTAATACAATAAAATTGAATTAATTAATGAAAATATAGACATTAATTCCTATATATAACCTTAGAAAGAAAACAATAAAAATACCCCGTATAAACTATATATGTGAAATTTTGGATGAAACAACTATTTTCTAGTAATTTTAAATGAATTATTAAATTTGTAAGGAATTAAATGTAATTAACACGAGCACAAACACACCCACACGTACTAAAGAAAAAAACTAAAAACACTATCTGAACACTCGCAACCCACATACACACATCTACGCATGCGTAGAGATGATGGCGGCAGCACATGGAGCGGGGATGGCGGCGGGGATGACTGAGGAAGATCGAGGCGCGGCTGCCCGGGGAGCTATAAGGGCAGCAGTGGTAGTTGCGTGCGCGTGGTTGGCATGTAGCGTCGGGGACTGTGAGGGTGGCGCGGCTGGGTAGGCATCACAGTCCACGGGGTGGCGGAGAGCGGGGAGCAATTGTGGTGAAGGCAGCAGGGGATGGTAATATAGGCCCTCTATAATATATGGGACTACCCAATGTTTTACATAATGGTTGTATAATATATTAAGGATTATCAACTATTGAAATAAAATGCTTCTTTACAAATGTCCGTTGATTATGATCGTGGTATAAGTATGGAGTAAACTCATTGGCTAACATGATGCTAAGGTCCACACTCACTGCGAAAGGTGGAATCTCGACGCTGCTAGTAAGACTCATAACAAGATCTGAGAACTTAAATCCTTACAATATCAAGCACATAGTTGATAATAGAGATAAGTATAAAACAGTAGCTTCTTAATTTTATTTGAGGAACAAGTTGAATAGTGGAAACCGAGGAAAAGAGAGAAAGGGAGCCATGGGAGAGCTCAGGTTTCACGGAGTGGCGTAGCCAAGGCGATTTTCTTCGACTCTCTAGTGCCCCACTCTGATTTTCCCTGATGTTGCAATTACCTGTGGATCACTTGTGTAGCCATGCTGGTACTCCTCTTCTGAGGTTTGTAATGGAGATCGGTATGATCTTGAACTTGGATCACCATCCAGGCTTGAACTTCTCTGCCAAAGTACGATCCTCTGTTGGTGAATCGATCACAAGTTCTTTCCTGATCCCTGGGTGGTGCTAGCAGCTTTTGGCTCTTAGTTTCCTTCGGTCACTCGAAATTACGCTTGTATGAGGAGAATGTTGGCTTCATCTTCCAGTCAGTCCTCGGGGGTTTGGCTTCTAAGTTTGCAGTTGTTGAACAGAACTACGCAAGCATCAGCGTCGTCCCTTTACATCACAGGGGTCTATTGGTGCCGTTTTGTGTAATGATTAATGAACCAGTCATGATGCCTTATCCATGCTAACACCAATTTTTCCGGCAGGGATGAGTGTTAAAAACAAGTTTCAGTTATGAACAATAGCATCACCCATTTCCAAAATTCAAGATCTTTAGTTGAACAACTCAATCAAGGCAAACAAAACCAAAAAAAAAGTCCAAGAAATGGAATCCAAACATTACTCAACACAAAGCAAGTCAAGAAAATCAAGGCAAAAGGGCAACACAAAGTCAAACCGATCTCCCCCCAATTACTGAAAAAACTGAGCTGCAAGATCACATTGGAGCAGGTGCCGCCGGAGGGCCGTTGTTGTCTTGGCTCTGCTGGTAGAATGGCAGCACGGTGTAGACGGTCTGCATGACGGTCATGACGAGGAGGAAGACGGCGGCGGCCAGCGACATGAACGCCCAGGGGCTCCGGAAGTAGGTGTGGATCAGGTTGGCACGCCACAGGTTCCACGGCTTCCGGCAGTAGGCGTTCACCTCCCTGTGCACGGCGTCGAGCGCGCTCTCCGGCTCGATGACGACGTCCTTGGAGATGCTGTTGAACAGCTGTGCCACCGCCTTGTCGCTGCCGACGGCGTTCTGGATGATGCCGCTGGTGCTCAGCAGCGCCACGTCCTTGGCCGAGTCGATGATGTTGTCCATGAAGAAGATGTATGCCGTGACGTCGTTGCCGGCGCCGGCGTGCAGCCGCTCGAACGCCATCATGTTGAGGAACATGTACTCGGTGGAGTCGTCGACGGACACCGCCGGCATGCTGAGCACGCCGTGCCGGAACCGGATGTCGTGGAGGCTGTCGGACTTGCTCGTCTTGAACCGGATGCCGGCCTCGTAGAGCTCCAGCGCCGACCGGATGATGTCTGTCTCCGGCACGACGTCCCGTGAGCGGCCGGAGTCGTCCTGGTATGAGCCGTAGAGCATGCTGCGGCGGCGCACGTCGAGCGGGTGGAGCCCAAGTCCGGCGCCGGTTGGTGGCCGGGACGTCGGGGACATGAACTTCAGCACCATCTTGTTGATCACGTCGGCGTTCTGCGCGGCACCGTACGTGGCCATCATATGCATGCAAATAGAACTATATTATTGTTGTATTTGATGATGCATGACTTAGTTTTAATCCATTTCTGCGAGTACTATGATAAAGTAATATTTACTCTAACCTCATCCTCCAATGTTTGGAATCTTGATATACCCAAGAAATGAATCAAAAGTTGTTTGAATATTTTTTAAAACATTTTACACATATGTATACTCGTTCCTGTGAACATAGTATGCACGCAGTACGTACGACGCACACCCTCTACCCTACCCTAACACCTTCCTGAGTAAACCGGAAAACCTTAAGGTTGATAAAGTCATTTGGATACATCACACTGTCAATATACACATTGCCTTCTACTGAAAAAATAACATTATTTATTCGTGAAATAAATTTAGAAAAAAATAAATAGCCATACTGAATTTATAGTTACACTCAAGTCTAAGTGGATATGTTTTTCACTGCAATAAACCTAACGATGAGTTACACTTCACTTAGTTATAGTAGTACTTTTATGGATAGCTGAAGGAACCATATATAATATGCTCCGTAAGTTGCCTATGCCTATGTGCTTCTTTAAGTTCGTAATTGCAAATTAAACACGTAAAGATTTAGCTGATTCCCCGAACAAGAAAATGTAAAGGAAAGAATAAAGTTTAGATCGAGTGTGATGTCATGTAAAGGAAAGAACTGAAGACCAATGGTTTGTTATAGATCTGTCTACCTTTGCTTTTGCTTTTCCTTCTATGCCTGGACAAAGCGAAGAATAAACACAAACAGATCACTGCTAACAATAACGAGACAAATCTGCATAGTACTCCATTTCGTTACAAGAGAGTTTTGTTTTTAGTAGTGTTATATAACCGCCAAGACATCGCGTTTGACTACTAGGTGCTAGCACAAAATATGCATAAACCATAGCGAAGTAATACCATTTTAAGACTATTTTCAAGAAAAAATATCCATTCATTTTTTATAATTTTCAAAAAATATTAATAAAGATCCTAAAAATTAAAATGACGGTGCAACCTAAACTGAAACTTACTTTATGACATGAGTAGTATAGAACGCTACATTTATTCACTTGTGGCGTAAGTAATTTGTTTACCGGAGGCTTGGCAGTCTCGACGGCGACGAGCTTCTCCAGCAGGAGCAACGGCAGCTGGTTCTCGAGCATGAGCATGTCACGGCGTATGTAGGGCACCATGTAGAGCACCCCATGGTGACTAAAAATTGGATCATTTGGCGCGTAGTCGCCGGTGTTCCTGCCGTACTCCCCGGCGGCCCTCATCACCTCCAGCAGGAAGCACCCGTCCACGATCATCATCTCCAGGAACCTGTCCCTGCCGGCCTCGCCGCCGCGCCACCCGTCGCCGAGGTCAAGGTACGCGCTCTCCAGCTGCTCGGCGACCTCCTCGACGGCGGCGACGAACTCCTCCAGGGATTTCTTGGCGCGGCGGAGCAGGTGCCGGAGCGCCCGGCGCTTGTGCTCCTCCATGGCCCGGAGCTCCCTGTCGCCGTGGTGGAAGGGGCCCAGCGACACCACCTGCGGCTTGTACGCCTTGGGCTTGAGGTCCTTGATGCACGCCGGCACGCGGTAGATGCAGTGGCGCTGCCACCGTGTGATCTCGACCGACGCGTCGGCCTCGTCCAGCGTCTTCTCCACCTCCACCACCCATGCCCTTCTCCCGCTGCCGCCGGCCACGACCGCCATGGATGGGAGATGATCTTGAGTTGTGTGTACAATTAACAATTGCTCCCTGATGGTTAGCTCTTGGTCTAGAGCTTCATGATTGGATGCTAGCAAATAGTATATAATCTAGTCTAAAACTCTGGTCTCGACATATATATAGCCATGTGTGTACGTGTGTGTGAATAGAATGCGTCGTATGTAGGGCTAGCTGTAGGCATATGTGGTTACTTGCGTTGCATGCCATGGCAAGCGTGCTAGGTGCCCGGAAAAGAGGTGCATTGCATAGACATATGAACTTTATGTCCTTGTCCAAGAGTCCAAGACACCGTTAGGAATTTCGGTGTAGCCGTGGCATGCCACAAGGAGTAAGGATGATAGAAAGATCTTCACTTTGCGACATGTCGCGATCATTAGAGTCTATGTAAACCTACTTTGACCGTCTGCGAAGACCAAGTTAAAAAGGTGAATATCTGCAGGAGGCGTATGCCATCATCAGGGTCACTGCGAGTCTGCGAGCTCCGTGCATGCTTTTACAGCTGAAAGATGACCAAAGAATATATTCAGCGGAGGCATAATATTACTGCATTTGCAGGCTCTATGAAAAAAGATCTTGATGCTTAGTACGAATACGAAATCGTGAGCGTGATGTAACAAGTAGAAACTATGCGAGATAGAAGGTGCGTGGAGGCCTGGAGGGAACTGCATATTGCTGGTTGGGGTTTCGTTTTCGCTGGCTAGAACGTTGAGGAAGCGAGGAATATTTAAAAGGCACCTGCCGGTGGCGATTGTTGGGAGGGGTATGAGCATGTAGGAGAAAGTTGGAGTAGAGATCACGCGACGCATCTTGATCATTGCTCGTTGTTGTTTTCCGTCATGCTTGGGATGGAGAGGAATCAAGAAAGCAAGGTCCGGTTACCACGTGAATCACGTGCTACGTGATCTATGATTAATTTGAAAGTTGAAACATACGAACAACCATATCCATGAAACCGGTTCACGTGCTGGTCACAGTTAGGGGTGGATATCGAACGAGCTCGGCTCGTTTTGGCTCGGCTCGTTCGAGCTCGTTAGCTAAACGAGCCAGCTCGGCTCGGCTCGTTAAGAAAACGAGCAAAAATCCTGGCTCGGCTCGGCTCATTAAGCTCGCGAGCTGGCTCGTTAAGCTCGCGAGCTAGGGTTAAATTTAAAATTGCCACAATAATATATATAATATAAAAAATTATAGTATTTATATGATCTTAATACCTTCAAAATCTACTCTATCATACTATAATAATAAAATATAATCATATTATCATCTAGAACTACGCATATAGTATACATATATTATTATTAATTAATAATTTGCTCATTAGTCTATTAAACCTTCTAGCTCGTTTGGCTCGCGAGCAGCTTGCGAGCCGGCTCGAACTCGCTCGTTATACTAACAAGCAAAAACTCTTGCTCGGCTCGTTAGGAATATGCAACGAGCCGAGCCGAGTCGAGCCGAGCCGGCTGCGATCCGAGCGAGCTAACGAGCTTCGAGCATTTTGTCCAGCCCTAGTCACAGTAAAAACCTCTGGACTCGGGTTTTGTTGATCAAATACAGGTAAAAAAGTATCCTCTCGAACATCAATGAATTAGATTTTGGAGAATCTTTGTAATTCTTGTCGATACTCAAAAGCAACAATCCCAGAAGAACGTTAGAGATTTTGTTCTATCTGTTGAGAGATAATGGGAAGATTATGGTAACTGTCAGCAGGGTAAATCAAACTGATGATATAGAACATTACCATGTGACAGGCTCGGACATGTTTCGTTATGGTGTTGTTCTTCTTTCGGCCACTGCTTTTGGGCCAAAGCATATCACTTGGCTTTGTGGGCTGGATGGAACGTGACAGGGCCAGGAATTACTGCCTTCTGTCAATAGTAACTGTTTTGGACAATTCCAAAGGGTCTTAATTAGAATGCAGTTTCCATGTACAAAGTTGTCGTACTTAAGATTAATTAGGAGAAGATTCTACACACTATTGTAGTATCTTACAATTACTAATTAGAGACTCCTTTTGGTAACTCCACGTTAATTCTGACGCGCTAGGAAAAAAGATAAATAGTAGAAATTATCACAATAATCAGAAATATCTGGCCATTGATCTAGTAGTCTTAATAACAATAGCCATAGGATCTAATTTACATCTTAATTACCCAATTTTGCCATTATAAAAAATATCTCTATGTAACCCCTAAATTTGCATCGAAATTACCCACCTTTGCCACCATGCAAAAAAGACCTCACGCTAGATCTTCCAATCTATCTATACTAAAAAAAGAATTAGATTCGATAACACTTTTTTATCTAGATTAGGCCCACCACCCACCTCACGGATGACCCACCTGTCATATAAGAAGTTTGATGAGAGGGGAGACCCATTTTTCGACTTTAGAGAAGGATTTTACCCCAAAACTCATTACTTTATTTTTATCTAAAACGGGCCAACCTAAATCTACCAACCGCGTCCTTTGTGTTTCCATATTTGATACGTACAATGTGGCCAAGTTTTCAAACAGATTTAAGGTTTTCTTAGTTGATGATTATGGCCGGATTGAAGTCCTATAATTTTGAATTCCCTTCCATCTTTGCGGCGGACAATACTGTCAAGTTTTGAAACTTAATTTATTTTGAACTTTTTTATCGTCCCTCTTGTCTGACTCTCACCCCATTCTACGCAGTTCCGGCGTCCGGGCATTACACCTCCAGGGTCGGCACGCTGGGCTGCCTCGACATGCCGTAGAACCTCCGCGACAACAACCTCTCTGGCTCATTCCCGGCGGACCTCCTCGGCCTTGCCGCGCCCACGGGGCACCATGGTCAGACCTTTATGTATTTCTTTCGTATTTTGTTGTTTGTTTGTGGTCACAGTTGCATTGCAGTGAGCATCGTTATACTGGATGTGTTTCTATATTGGTGATGCAAGAGCTACGAAACCTGGGAAATTGTCAACCTTTATGTATCCTTTATCTTTACTTTTATTCCATGTTTTGATAATCACTGAATTCTTCAAATGTGAGTGTTCTGCAGTTTCTAAAATTGTGGCTACAAGGGGAACTTCTCTGAACTTTTGCATTGTGTGCAGAATTGCCAAAGCCACCACTACCGGATTCCCCTCATTTGCCATGTGCCCGCGGCTTATGGCAAAACCCGTATTGCACATGGCAACGGCAACGGCCCACGGTCATTAATGTGCCAGGCCCTTCGTCGTGGGCCACGACGGCCTGGCACACGGTAAAGGCCCAAGCTTTGCCGTGTGCCAGGCCAAGGACACGGGTCACTTTGCCGTGTGCACTACTACAGGACAAGGATTTAGTAACACCAACTTGTGTTACTATAGCCCAAGAAATGTGTTACTAGATCTTCTAGTAACACATCTTTTTAGTGTTCCAATGTTTGATGTTACTGCTGCCTGATCTATTGGAACACAAGGCATGTGTTCCTTTTCATTCCCAAAAAGTGTTACTACTTTGTAACACAATTAATGATCTAGTGGAACATTTGTCATGTGTTGCAATGATTATTTCGTGTAACACATTTTTGGCTCTAGTAACACTCTGCATCATGGTAGAGAATATAGTTAGAAACATAGGAACACATGCTTTGCAACACATGTTCTACCAATTGTAACACATTCAACATTTTTTAAAAAATAATTATTTATAGAAAATCATGTTGAAATGATTTTTTTGGGTAAACATGAGACATTACACAATCACATAAACGAGACCTGCATTAATTGTAGTAAGGAATCAAATGCAGTACTTGTTTACTTCATATGATTGTATACATAAATATATAATTTCAGAGAGCAAATGTACATAGTAGTGAAGAGTACAATTTTGTACTACATGGAAATTTAAATACAGAAGAGTACAAGTCTATTACATGGAAATTTAAATACAACTATCTAGTAATTATTCAATTGATTCCTTCTTGATCCATTTGTGTAAGCATCCAAAGTTAGGAATTCATCCGTGGGTCATTTTGACCTGCATAGAAAAAGATACATTAATTTAAAAAGGTAGCTATAGCATACACAAATCAAAGGCCAATAAACTAGTAATTCTTTTGGAATGTGCATCACCAGGCCGTTATAGATTGGAAGTACAAGCATATGTGTATAACCTAAAAACATCAGTGGGGCAAGAGTAAATGCATGTCTTTGACGGTGACAATGGTCAGCAGTAACCTCAATTGCAAACATCAGCTAGGCAAGATGCCAAAGGAAACATCATCTTGAATCATTAGAAAATCACAAGATGTCTATGGATACTAGCCAATACCACATAGCCAAAGCCGTGGATGCAATCGACAGCTCAAACAGGCATGAATAAAATTATCCTTTATGTTATCCTTTATGGCATTGACAGACCTTGCTCATGGAAGAATTTGAAGGTTTCCATT
This sequence comes from Echinochloa phyllopogon, assembly GCA_033239725.1. Classification (NCBI taxonomy): domain Eukaryota; kingdom Viridiplantae; phylum Streptophyta; class Magnoliopsida; order Poales; family Poaceae; genus Echinochloa; species Echinochloa phyllopogon. The sequence continues at coordinate 29,403,432 of BTCW01000008.1, read as the reverse complement.
CTGACTCCATTGGAAGCATGGATTCAACTTATGTTCTGGCATACTATCCGGAGCGACGGTTTCTTGGAGCTGGAGAAAGAGGAGGTTTCTCGGCACTTCGGCAGGAATCGCGGCACCTAGCATCCACTGCTTCAAATTTTGAGACCATAACAGAACTTGTTCTGATCCCCTGATTTTACCTTTTGAATGGACAGAAATAGGATCTTATGTTTAGCCGTGCATATAGAAGACAAAAGGTAAACAAAAAAGTGCAGATACTCCAGTTTCATAACTCGGTAGTCTGCAAATACCTGGGGGTAGAATTTTGTCACTATCCTGTGAGAGAAGCAAACCAACGAACAGTTGGCGTGCATGAGGCACAAATATCTGAAATAAATTTGAATGATACGATCTAAATTAGCAACCATGTGCTGATTAAATACTAATTCGAAGTGTGGATTTTCGGTAGGTGCTCACCTGAAAGCGTGTAACCAAAACGTGGCTGTGGACACCGATGCTTTATTTGCCCGTGTAGTGTAGTGGTCGCTGCAGTAGAAGCGGTGGATGTTGTGTCCGTGGCGCAGACCTGGAGAAACGCCGCGGACATCGCGTGGGCAAGGTGGGTGGTGGTCCGTCGCCGCCGTGGAGCAGGAAGCGAGCGGGAGCGCGAGGACGAGGAGCGGGGTGGGCGGGGCCGATGCTAGGATGCAAGAAGGGAGGTTGCGCTAGCTTGCGTACCGTGGGGGAGCCGACACCCGGCAGCGCAACAGCGACGAGATCGTCCGTGTCATCTTGCTTGCTCGCCCCGCCGTGGACTGCAAATCAGACGCAGCTCCGGCAGGCACGGCCGCAGGTCCGGGCGACGACCTCCTTGAACTCGCACAGTGGCCTTGGCCCGGGCCGTAGCTCCCATGGATGCATCCCTTGTAGATCAGAAGTTGCTGCAGGTCGGGGCTCACCGCTCTTTCAGCACACTCGCCTCCACCAAGGCGTCGCCTGAGGAGGCGTCGGTGGGGATCCGGAGGGGAAGGAGAGGAGGTGCCGCGCCGCTTTGAGATCCTCGTCGGTGCTCGGCTAGTCCACCACAATGGCGGCGCTCGGCTCGCCCACCACGGCGATCACCGTTTCTCGTCCATTGCGACGGCGATCCCGACTCCCAAGTTATATGCGGCGTCGGATGCGGATTGCGGATGCGGCGGCAATCGGAGATGTGAAGTTACGGACTGGAACTGGCGCAAAAAGTGGGGGCGGGCACAATTTGGGCGACGAGCAGTTGCAGGCCTCGGGAGTCGGGGCCGTGCGTGGCCGCGGGATGATTAAACTAATTTGGTTATTGAATTTCAATGATATAAGCGAGAGGACTTAACGAGATATTTTTTGGTGTTTTATACAAATTAGCACAAGGCATTTTAATGCAAGTGTGATCTCATGTATATACTTTTTAATTTAAGGATATCATCTTTACAACACATATGAATTTCAAATGTGAAGTCACTCCAATAAATAGGCACTTATACACTTAACCTCTAAACAACTATAATATTAAAAAAATATAACTAAATTGCATAGATAAACAGACATATGGAGTCAAAGTTCATTTACAATTTTCATACAAAAAGATAAAGTTAATTATTAATTCTGTTTAGTCCCTTTAGCTCGGAGAGGGTTGTCTCTAAACTGTTTAATTGAACAATATCCCAAGCAAACTATTATATTAGTTTCATTTTCTTGATGAGACCTTTTTAAATACCCTATAACAATGTAGTTTGGTCCCCTGTCAAGTTTTAATTTTTTTGAGCAAACGTAACTATTAATAAAAATTTTAAATCATCGTGTAAGTAAGAAAACTTGCTTCTAAAGTATAGAAATATTTGCATTTTCCTTCCAGACATACTCATATTTAATTTCTCTTGTAAATGAATGACACATTTATGAATTTATTATGCATGTAATTCAAATTTTTAGTAACTCTAATCAAAATTATATTTTTTCCTAAAAATATTAATTTATTTTTCCCAAAAAGTAAACATATGAAATTAAGGTTATTTAAAATTAGAGGTTCAATAGACTATTAATTATCTCGGATCCTTGCTAGTTGTGAAAAGACTGTGAATATGAAAGTTCTAGCGCCATAACCTACACGTCTCCATTTCCGTCACAATAGTTGATACATCATCACAAACGGTTTTTTTCTCACATCACAACGGTTTATAGCAAAAACTGTTTGTGATGATGTGTATGGTACACGTTAAAACCATATTTTGAAGTAGTAAATCAACTCAAATCAAAAAGTTTTAAACTACAAAGTTGTATGCCTTATCAATATGTACAACTTTTATTTTGGTCATTTCTTCATTCGACAAATTCGTATGAATATTGTTCATAAAATCCATCTCTCTTATAGAGTTTCCTAAAACTACAAGAAAGAGCTATAAGATTTGTGAACAATGTTACTCTCACTATATCGGATGAAGAAATGACATATAGGAAAGTTGTAGATCTTTAGAAGTCATACAACTTTGTAGTTTATAACTTTTTAATTTGAATTTGTTTTACTAATGAAAAGTAAGTTTGTAGTTCTCAAAATTTGAAATTTGAGTTTTTTCAAATGACCTCAGATGGAGAAACAGTAATAATAAGAGTTGTAGATTTCAATAAGTCATGAAACTTTGTAGTTGACAACTTTTTCATTGGAAGTCATCTAGTTAACTAGATCTAAGTTTGAATGTTCTCAAATTTGAAATTCAAATTGTACAAACGACCTCAGATGGAGAAACAGTCAAAACAAAGGTTGTAGATTTCGAAAAGTTAGGAAACTTTGTAGTTAAAATTTTTTCATACGAAATCGTTTAGAGTCTCAAACAAGCAATTTACACTCTGTTTCGTATAATATGATAGGAATCAGAACGGCATTTAAACAAAGTCATGGAGTGGTGTAGTGGTAGAGGAGGTCACGTGCGAGAGAGGTCGTGGGAACAAATCCGGCCGGCTCCATAGCGTGCGATTTATGAGCGAAAAAATTGGTGCGACTTGCTATTATTTTTCTATTTTTGGGTTTTTTCGCGAACACAGGAAATCACAAACCAGCTTTAAAACCGTTTATGATGAGCCCCTAGAATCGTTTGTGATGAGGCTGGCTGGAGCAGTGAAACATGGACCCGGTCATCAACACACCCTGCTGTTTGCTGAGCCGAGCAATCGGTGGCCAGCTAGGCAAGCTCGACCATGGCAACCATGGATATTAGGATGGTACCGGATATAGAACCGGTGAGGCCCTCAATTTATGGTTTGATTGATTCAACCGGATAGACCCTCAATTCAAAATTGTTTAAAAAAAATATATCTTTGACAAAAACAACAAGTGCATTGGTGGTCCAGTGGTGCGTGAGCAATGGAACAAACATGAGGTTTGGTGCTCAAACCCCACAAAAACCTATTTTTGATCAATATTGTTTTTGTACGGGTTTCTGCCTAAAAATCGATGATTCAACTAGTTCTGGACAAATCTCACATATCGGGTCCAACCCAACTGTGCATGTGGGACCCACATAAATTTAAAGTTAAGCAATTCTTAAAGAAAATAATACTAGAAAAAAAATCTTATGATGGTTTGATTGGATAGGGCATAAACTTTGTCAATCTGAGTACATTTTCTGTAACGTATAAATTGTAACATTATTTTGTGTGTTACAATATACTACTATATTGTAACATTCTAGGTGTAACATAAATTTTATGTTACTATAATTATTCTGTGTAACACAATCTATCAAAACATATGCTATGTGTTACAACCTTCATTTGTAACACATAGTTTTGTGTTCCTGTGAAACCTTTTTTAACACATTGGTGAATGTGTTACAAGATTGTGATACAATATCTATGTTTTGTAGTAGTGGTGTCGGCCCGTGTGCCAAGCCTAGGCACACGGCAAAGTGACCATACAGGGGCCATTTTTTTTACATTTTCACGTAAATAGGACCCCAAACAACACAAAATCATTACAAGCATTTATATATCACAATAACCATCACATGCATATATAATAGCATCATAACCATCATCATATGCATCACGGACAGTTTATAATCCACAAATGCATAGGAAATCATTTGTTCAATCCATACTAGTCCATACGAGTCCACAAACAAGTCCGAATCCAAATAAGAGTCGTACAAGTCCACATGCAACATCAATGTCTGTATCCAAATCAAATACAAACTCACGGAGCCGGCGGCTGCTGCTGCTACCACGCCCCTAGATACTGAGGCATCCACAGAGGTGGCGGAGGCCACATAGAAGGCCCCGAAAGCTGCGGAGGGTATTGACATGTCTATATTGATAGGCCCGTCATTTGATGCCGCCAATTGTTTCTGCACATAGTTCAAAATTATTTCATGTGTTAAGCTATATCCTAAGCTCATAGTCATTCTAGTACCCTAGGTCATTAGTTCTAAGTCATTGTAGCTCTATGTTGCCATTGTAGTTGTATCCTAGGTCATTCTAAGTGCTAAGTCACCATGCGAAAAGAAAGTAGAAGGTTCTCAAGTCACTCACAGGAGTAATTGAAGGACCCCGTAGAGGTGGTGGAGTGAATGCTAGCAGCAGTTGACCCATCGCCTGCCCCAGACTTGCCATGTACGCCATGCACTCATCGAGTCTCTTGTGTTCGGTCTCCTGTTTGTGGCTAAAATCTGCCAGCAACCTCTCCCGCTCTTCCTGCCACCTCCTCTCATGCTCCTCATCTCCCTAGCTTTAAATTTTGCCTACAATATTTGATCAAATGTTAGAATATAAAACAAATGTATGGAAAGATCAATGAACGATGGTTAAAAATGAAATAACCTCGAGTGCCTCCTTCTTTGTCTGGACAGTGTCTGGTCGTGGACGTATGGCCGGGCTTGAGCTAGTGCTCCGAGCTCAGATCTGTGAGTGTCGAGTGTGCTGTCGCCAACCCAGTACCGGCCATGCTTCTTGCCTCCTCCCACCCTCATGACGATTTCTCCATCAATGGGCTGGGTTCTCAGATCGAACTCTGGCCCATGGACCTCCCTTGTCATCGCGGTGTGGTCACTGAGGCGGCTGTGGATGGTCGTGTTGGTGTAGGCCTCGGGTGGATCTTCCGGATTGTAGGTGACATCGGACGTCGCCTTGCCCTTGTGGGCCAAAGCCCATGCCTGGAGCTGGGAGCAAGGCTAGTCACCACGTGACCGCGACTGCGAAAAGAAAGGAACAATGTTTAGAAATTATGTAGAATTGAGTGTTAGAATAAAGAATTGACACCTTCACATACCTATCTAGTTGCATACTCGCCGAGGTGATGGTTGCCTTGATGATGTGGTGCACCTTTAATCATCAAACAACACGCACAACAAGAGTTATGGATCCCCACCCAACCCTCCGCGCACCACTTGTCAACCATCAATCCCCACCACTGACTATTCCCGGCTAACCACCATGGAGGCACCTGCATGTAATCGAGAACATGACATATAAGAATATCACATGGAGCATGCTTCATCTTAGATCCCGGGTCAGCCTCATGTGTCTTGCCTCCGCTTTCGACACCTTCCGTCCATTGAAAGTGCCGTTATATGTCACGATGGCTTGGACGCGGGCCAAGTATATCATATCCAACACCAGCTGGTGGCACGCTGTGGGCACGCTGTGTTAGCCACCTGATGCACCCTGGGCAAGACTCTCTCCTCGCATATGTAGAAAAACTGCACATAAATGTGATGTTATTATTTGAAGAATGTCTAATGGATGTGATGTATAGAGCAATGTAGTTCAAGACTTACCCAAAACTCGATTAGGATCTGGTGCGCCTTGTTTGCAAAGATCCTGCTGTCTCGATCTGGTTCATTGGCACAGTCACGGTACTGGTGCCACAACATCGGCGCCTGAAGCTCCCGGCAATCTCCATCGTGCCACGGTAGTAAAGCTTGCAAAGGAGACCCAAGATGCCATTGGGTATGCGGTCATGAATACCTGGGGTGATGACCGAAAAGTTCCTGCAAAAATGATTAAGACAAATTATTAGATTCAATTGTGATTTTCAACATATCAAAAGAAAACGTAGTGACAACTGCAAAGGTTACCTACCTTTTCCTGTCTGGCCGAATAATCGGCTGTCCCTCTAAAGGTATTGGCCAATCTGGGAGCCTCGACGAGCCACGCATTCTGAAGTTTGTCTTTGTGGCTCGATGGTATCTCAATACCCCTTCCCAACCACATTCCAAATCATCAATTAGAGGCTCCATGTACACACTCATATTATTCCCCCGGGTATTCAGGAATGATCAATGACAATAATATGTTATGTCATTGAAATAGGACACCAATCGGGAGATTGAGGTGGATCCCGAACATTAGCCAACAAGTGTATGGGGCAGCCGTCATTCCATAAGGATTGAACCCATTTGTTGCCAGGAAAACGCGTATATTATGAGTCTCTAGAGCTTTGTCAGGATGAATCGCATCAAAGTGTGCCCATGCTTCACCATTGGATGGATGTACCATATTCTCAGGATTGTATCTACTTCCATGTTTGTGCCATGTCATCTGTTTTGCAGATTCCTTGGTAATGTACAGCCGTTCGATCCTCTGTATGAACGGAAGGTACCGTAGGATTTTCACAGGGATCGTGAGCTGCCTCTTTTGGACATCTGTTGGCACTCCTTACGGCCTACAGATAATTCTGCAAGTGGACGGATACCAATGTAGCTTTCACCCGGGAGTATTCCTAGGTATCGATTTCCACGAAGAACGAGAAGTGAACTAATTCTAAACTAAGTTGTCCAGGGATAGTGGAATGGAGTGAATGGAATAGATGAGGTGGATGACAACAACAAAGAGAGAAGAGGATTGCTAAGAGGGTAGAGAGGGTACGAGTCTGATAGAGGTATTCTACTGATTGATCGAGCAGATCAGAGGACATAGATAGATACTTGCTTGGGACAGCGGAACCTATGACACTCAGAAAGGGATGAGAAGGGGTGTCACCAACTCCGCACTAGGGGCTCCTACAAGCCGGGACTAACGTGATGGATTACGAAGACTGAAAGGGCTGTCACCACCTCACGGCTACCACCTCCATTGCAATGGGGGCAAACTAAGTTAGTCTCAAGTATAGGCACCACGCCTACACTAGTCAACTAATACTTATCTCCTATAGAAAGATAAGCACCCAAGCTAAGCAACCAGTATACAATTATACCAATCAACTAAGCATTGAATGAAGAACCAGCAAATATATAAAAGTAAGAATTGATTGCTCAATTAATCAGCGAGAGATACATCGACCCGGATGTCACTCGAAGCAGAGCCGCATCCGTAGAGGTACAGCGGGAAGAGGGGCCGACACTCCGGCTCCACTCCGGGGCGCTCACCTCTCCTCTCTCCCTATTTCTACTGATACAAGTGGCGGAACTTCGCAACGCCTACTCACTCTTGTGTTGTGTGTCTTTGCAGGTGAAGGAGCCTTCAATTTATAGGGGAGCAATGACGGTGGAGCTTGAGGAGGCGCCAAGGCACCTAGAGGCGGTGCAGGGCCGGTTCGGCCAAATCTCCTAGTTCGGCCGAACCGAGGAGTTTAGCCGAACTGCCATCTGTCACCGCCTCGGTGCTGAGGCGGTGTAGAGGCGTTTTGGCTTCTGGGGGCAGTTCGGCCAAAGTGGGCCCTTCGGCCGAACGGGTCATGTGGCCCGGGTTTGCTCCCGCGTGCAGCCTCTGCCTTCTGGACCTTTTAGGCTGCCTCTGCTTGGTGATCTTCATGCTATTTTGGCCCAGAGGTGATGTGGCAGCGGTCCACGTGTCATGCCCGGTCACTGCTCCCGGCGTCTTGCACGGCTAAGAGGGGTAACCGGCCGAATCGTGTCGTTCGTCCGAATCGGTCATTTCTGACCCCTATAGCACGTGGTTCTCCATTTTGTACCTAAACAATGGACAATCACCAAAACTTGTGGAAATAGTTAGTGATAAGCCCTATAGCTATGATGTTTGGTCCTATTGTGTTTATTTTATACTTGGTTGGAGGTCGGAAATCGGTCCGTAACGATCGCCAACAACATCATCAGAGTCTACCTCCACAAACCTAGAGGATCCACACTTTGGAAAGTACTTAGCTCCCCGCATGTTCTTTCCTAAATAAGATTCATCCATTCGGACAAGCATGTATCTGCTCATAAGGCATCTTAAGTGCACGAAGGAGTTTCTGTGCTTCATACATGGTCTTTGACAGAACGTGAGCTGTCAGGAGGAGAGTGCCGAACATTGTCAATATAACATCGAAGGCGTCACGACCAAAGTTGAACCGAGACTTTACGACCATTAGACGCACAATAACATCCAATTGAGATACATCGTTGTGCCTGTGAAGGGGTTGATGTGTTGTAGCCAACATGTCATAATACGCCTTCACGCTTGTTTCTATTGTAATATTTAGAGAACTTTATTTGACTGTACAATAGCGCAATTATATAGATTAAAAGATGGACAAATGACAGTAACATAGGGGTATTTTTGGAATTTTGGACCTAAACGACACATTTAGCAAGTTCAGGGATGCTAATGTGCATTTTAATAGTTTGAGGATCTAGACGACACCATAAGACAAGTTTGGAGATTGATGGTATATTTTACTATGAGAACGAAATAAGTACGTGCGAGTAGAATTGTAATCTGATTAGATCTCATATATAGTATCGACTAGGGGACATACCATATAACCCTACCTCTCACAATATATAAGAGGAATTAGGGGTGTCCTAGGAGGACAACCGATTAGGAGTTGGGAGAACCAAAGACTGACTTTGTGGCCCACAGGTGTAGGCAAAAAAAGCGACTTGTTGTGAGAAATACAGTAAAATTTGTGGAGACATTTTAGAAAAGGCGTTTCATCACAAAATATTCACATCACCATCCTGGCCGCACCTTATGAGTGGGTCTGTGGCCAAGGTTTTTTCTAGGATCCCTCTGAATGTATCTTTCAGAAGATCTTTACAGGGGGCGACATTAAATCTATGGCATGATCTGGTGGGTCGTATCAGTCATGTACCGTTGAATGACCATAGTGATGTTTTTTGTTGGCATCTTACGCCAAACGCATTATTTTCAGTTAAATCAATGTATATGGCCCTTATTACGAATGCAAACATACAACATATTCCTAGACTATGGAAGTTGAAAGTACCATTGAAGATTAAGATCTTCATGTGGTACTTGAAAAGAGGTATTATTCTGACAAAGGATAATCTAGCTAGAAGGAATTGGAATGGGAGTAAGTTGTGCTCCTTTTGTTCTCATGAGGAAACAATTCAGCACCTCTTTTTTTATTGTCATATGGCCAAATTCCTTTGGAGAGCGGTACAGCTTGTTTTTAATACTACGTGATACCCCGCGCGTTGCGGCGGGAATCTTAAACAACATTGTAAGATAAAATTTGAAAGTAGAAAATACTAAGACCCTGTTTGGATTCTTTTATTTTGATGAATTAGAATCTACTATATAATATATAAAATAGACTATTTATCTCGGAATTTAACATTCCACAACTTTCCAAAATTTAGATATAAGCCTATCTTAAATTCATTGGGAAGGGGGATGGAAATTGATTCTATAGATCCTCTCTCTTTCTTAATGATCCCTCCCATATAGTAAAAGTGCATCACATAAGTATCTCTCCCATATAGCCAACAATAATAAATAAGTCTTGGTGATGATTATTAGAATGTAATTTAATTCTAAGCATTCAAATAGGATATAAGATTGTATGTCAACATTCTTTTGCAAACAATATTATACATGAAAATATGTTCATTTTATTTTTTGAGGTAACAGGAGGGGATTAAAACCCCTACTGATTATATATTAATAGCAGAAAAAGGAAAAAAACATCAAATATATGAGCAAACAAGACAAAAAAGGTATACAAATTTTACAACACAAACTCAAATAGTTTCTTGAAGGTAAACTTGACTGCATCAATGCTTGGCTGAATATTTCTGAAGATGAAATCATTTCTAGAAGTCCAAATGCTCCAGCACATAAGGATGATAATATCCATGAAGAAAGGGACACCCAGTTGCTGTCTAAAACTTTCTAGAGTGAGAAAGGGGTCTGTTGGGTCATCAATGGTCAGATGCAAGACCACCCAACATTCTCTAGCAAATTGGCAATCTAGAAAAACATGCTGAAGAGTTTCCTCAGGAGCAATTTGGCAATTCACACAGCTGTAGGATGGAAGCTCCATATGTTTCCGTTTAAGCAACCCTCCGGTGTTCAACCTATCATTCAGCAACATCCAGAAAAAGACCTTGTGATTGGGTTGGCACGACGACTTCCAATAATGCCAACAGAAAGAGGGATGGACTTAACATGTTCATTTTATTGAGTGACAATGGCTCTTAAATGATTGATCCTCCATGCATTTCTACTACAGGAATTCTGTAGCATGGTATTCGTATGGACTAAAAAATTGCATATGCTATTAGTTACAGAAAATCGATGAAAGATATAAATAGATTGTTATAGTAGATGGTAACATGGATAGCTTGCATGTTGAGAGTGTTTTAGTGGATGGTGACATAGATAGCTTGCATGTTGAGAGAATTTGTCAGTGGGGTGCATCTATATGGGTTGTATAGATAGATTAATTAATGCACCTGATAGCTTTCATGTTATGTTTAATGGTTGGCCTATAGGTTTGGATAGTAAAAGTAAGAATCAACTGTTAGTCGGTGCATCGGCGTTATGCTGGGCAATATGGCTCAGTAGGAATGATTTGGTCTTTGATAAAGCTCCTATGAAAACTTACTTGCAGGTACTGTTCAGGGGAACCTATTGGCTCCGCTTCTGGGTGCAGTTACAACGGCATGACCAAGATAAGCAAGCAATAAATGGCGCTTGTCAAGCATTGGAGGTTCTGACGATGCATCTCTTCGCTCACCACGGCTAGAGGTTTAGTAATAGGATTGCATTCTAATTCCTCAAACTTGTGGTGTTCCCCTCTATTTCACTGTGTGATAGCATACGGATGTGATGCTGATCTGTAAACTTTGGCTGTAGCCATTTTGGCCAAGGCCGGATTTATATCCATTATCTAAAAAAAAGAGGAACGATGGAATATATGTGGGTGAAAAAAGTTTTAAAAGTGTTTCTTTACCATGTAAATATAAAATAGAATTGAAGTGTTTTATCAATGATATCTTTCAAAATCGAACCTATTACTCTTGAACGCTGTCAAAATGGCATTGATGGCAGAAAGAAAATTTTCAACATGGTAGAAATTTGTTACCTTTTGCCTTCTACGTGCAGATGTCCCTCTAGTATCTATTTCTCTATCCATATTTGACACTTTAATCTCATTTTTATCACAGAAGGTCTTCACTCTTTTAAATAATGGCTCCCATCCATTATTGTCCCTCATTTCTTGCATACGTTCTTTCACACCCATGATCAAATGCATTGCTCCAACAATATCTTGATCCTTTCTTTGCAAAGCATGTGACAAATTATCTGTAATGCTCAACAACTATATCATCAAATGTTGGATGCTCATATATTTATTCGAATGCAAAATGATACCTAAACACAAGTATTGAGATATCAAAACAGGAGCTCATCAGGATATGGGAGGATATAAACTCTAAGACAGATTTGTCATTCATATACTCATATAGGAGTATTGTTAAATTTGTGTGGAGCATGCAAAAATACTAGCTTCGGATATGGTACGACATATGGTACGATATAATAAATAAATCATTAGAGGATTGCTTCATACTAGCTACTTGGGATTGTTTGGATACTCACATATATTTGTTGGATTGTACAAGAAGATATGGGAGTGGCTTGGTGTCATTGAGATATGTACCTGGATACATTGTTTGGATATTCACGTATTTATATATCTCCAATAGAAATTGGACCATATCTATATATCTCCGATCGAGATATAATTATGACACTCCAGCCGCCCAATGTCCCCCTCTCTCTCTGTAAATACCTTCCAGCGCGCCGTACGTGCCAGAGCATCTGCCATTCGACCATACCATCCTCGCCATGGCGACGAAGCTCATGACCACTCTTGCTATCATCACTGCACTGATGGCTTCAGCCATTGCCGACGGCACAAGAGCCTTCTCCTCCAATAGCTCGGCTGGTGCCTTCAGCCTCCCACTGTTCGCCAGCCAGGGCCGCGACCACACAATTGGCCGCGGCACTGATGGCTTCCTGTATCTCCACCAGCACAGCCAGATGGTCTCCTCGACGGCCAACACCACCAACCTAATACGTCCCGAGTCCCGTCAACACACCACGAGCGCCCATTTCGGCACTGGCCGAGCCAAGCAGAGGTACATCCTCGCGATTGACGCCACAAGCATCGTGACATGGATCCAGTGTGTCCCGTGTTCTCCGGTGGTAACGCAGAGGGACCCTCTCTTCAACCCTGCGCTCTCGCCAACCTTCCAGCATGTCCACTACACAGACAGAATGTGCAGGTCGTCGCCGCAGCTCACCCCCGACCTCATCTCGCAACGCTGCAAATTGAATATCTATCGTCAAGGGCGTTTATGGGTGCAAGGCTTTTTAGCCGCCGACCAGGTCATTAGATTTGATGGCAGTGTGGTCCCAATGTTTAAATTCGGCTGCGTCCACCGTACGGGTCTCTTTCATAACTTCGGCATTTATGCCGGCCTCGCTGGCATGAGGGCGGTGGCGATGCAGGCCGCAGAGGAGCACGGGCTGATGCGCTCCTCCTACTGCCTCTTTCGGGAGACCAACCGCCAGGGCTTCATCCGGTTCGGAGCCGAAGCCGACGTCCCACGCATGCCGCACTACCAGACCACAGAGCTCCTGCCGACGGCGCATGATGCCAACGAGTCGGCGTACCACGTGAGTCTCGTCGGCGTCAGCCTCGGCGGGCGCAGGCTCGCTGGGGTTGGCCCGGAGACGTTCGTCCGCCGGGAAGACGGGCAGGGCGGGTGCATCGTCGACCTCGGCACGCCGTTGATGATGATGGTGGAGGAGGCGTACCGTGCCGTGGAGGAGGCCGTGTGGTCGGACCTCGAGCGCCATGGCGGGGAGAGAGTGGAGCAGGATGCCTATGGGCTCTGTGTCCAGGCGACGGAGGCGATCAAGGGACGCCTCCAACCGTTGTCGCTTCACTTTGGCAGCGAGGAGGAAGAGGAAGCGACGCTGGTGGTCTCGCCCAAGGAGCTGTTCTTGATGATGGATGACGGGCAGGCAGGGCCGGTTGCGTGCCTCGCCATGGTCCCGGGTCGCCGGACCATCATCGGCGCGTTGCAGCAGGTGGATACACGCTTCATGTTCGACCTGAAGGAAAACAAGCTTTCCTTCGCACCAGAGTCGTGCATCGAGGACACTGTTCCGGTCGCTTAAATCATCGGCTTGTAATATACTCTTGATGTCAATAAACAAGAGTAGTTAACGATGATGGTGATACGATCCTTGGAATATAGATGGAATAATGAATCCTGCCTTAAGACTCGTAATAGGTACATGAAAGATGTGCAACAATATGTTTTCCTTGATAACAAGAGGAAATGAACACTTCACCACCAAATAAGAAAAATACTAGACTTCTAAAAGAAAGGCAAAACACCTAACCCATTATGCTCTTCAAATATGGATAACTGCACGGTCGGTCCTACCAGTTGACAAGCACAGATGCCAAGCAACTGCAATTATTTCCTAGGAAGGACACTAGCGGATCCAAGATACTTGAGACATGGGTCTTCTCTGTTCAGTTCAGTTCAATGTACAGTAGAAATCCTAGTGTACAGGTCCTACTGAATAAAAATTCAATGTGGAGAAAAAACTCCCTCTAGAAATTGAAGTCTTTCCCGTGGCTTCTCCACCAATGGATTATTTTTTTCCAAAAGATAGGCTTGGTGCAACTAATGACCTTGCTCCTGTTGCTCATAGTTAGCTTGTAGAATGGTAGGCATGCCAGGTGTTTGACACTGTACCTGTACAATGAATACTTTGATTATTGGAGCACGGTGCTTCATCCTCTTCCTCCACCGTGAAATGAATAAGGGCTTTATTGGATACGGTGCCTCGTAGATACAACAATGCGCGACGTTAAAAGAAGAGTAAATTTCTTATTCGACACCGATATAATGACTTGTTTCTTTCTTTTACCTTCAAAAAGTTTTGTTCCCTAATTGACACTCATTTTAATTTTGGCTCCTAAAATGACACCACCGTTGCTTCCGTTACCCAGTGCTGTTAGACTTTATTTGTGTGGACAAATTGCCCTTGGCATAACGCAGAAGTTTTTTTTTGAAAGTAAACGCAGAAGTAAACTAGGCCCTTTCGCACGTGACCCTTCTCTCTCATCTCTCATCGCCTCTTTTTCCCTCGTCGCCGAAACTGAGCGGCGCCAAATCGGCTCCGGCGGCAGTGCCAAATCGACTCGCGGAGGGGCGGCATGCCACAGGTATGGTTGCGGATGGAGCAGATCCGGAGGCCGCGGGCTCCGACGGCCACGCGGAGGGCGCGGACCATGGCAGCCGAAAGAAAAAGAAAAAGAGCTGCTCCCGTCAAGGAAAAGGCTAGAAAGAAAAAGAAAGAGCCGGCAACAAAGACAAGAATCCCTCATAAGTGCATTTCTTTGGATGTGTAGCTGAACTTGGTATGTGTATGTGAACTTGGATCTGTTGTGAGAACCGTGTATTTATGAGCTTGGACTTTGCTTTGCGTGAACTTGTATATATGTATATGTGAACCTCTTCTACGTGTGAACCTGATGTATTTTTGAACATTCAAACCTTATGTACGTATATTTGAACCTTATGTGCGCATATGTGAATTTTATGTATGCTTCAAAAATTGACTCATGAATGGATGTTTCACTATTATTTATGAACCTTTCTAGTAGTTACACTTTAACAACATTGAACCTCATGCTGTTGTATTATGTGCTCCTTTTTCATGTGCAAATATGGTTATAAATGATGAAAAAACAATTGCTGGAAAAAACAAAAAATCATAAAATCTGGCCAATAGAATAAAAACGTGATAAACGATGCCAAAATTATGCAGGGGCACTGCTATCTGTGTCAGATATGGTAAAATAGTCACGCAATCGAATGAGGGGCAAAAACGTCTTTTTATGTGCCATTTAGCACCGTTAGTACTTAGAATGATGGCAATGTTATATTGGGAATGAAAGTTAAAGTGGGTGTCAAATAAGGAATGAAATTTTTATTAGGGCCAAGAAAGGAACGAGTCATTATATTGGTGTCAAATAAGGACTTTACTCGTTTTACAATAGGAAAAGGTGTATATTTTATCCCTGAACTATCTAAACCGGTGCTATAACATCCCATATTTTTATACAGAATGTTAATGTGCAAAATTGTGGATTTTCAAAAACTTTTTCGTGGTTTGATCTTTAGCTAGAAAAATCACAAGATGGTCTTCTGGTTCCCTACTAAATTCCTAGAATAAATTAACATTGGATGGAAGTTAAGGTGTATTATTTCCTTAGTTTGTTTTGGTTTTCTGGAGTTTAAATTGTGTGGATTTAAATTTGAACTTCCATTCAAATTCAAATGCAAATTAAAAACCAAACCTAAAACCCCCTAACCCTAACCTTGGCCTAAACTAACCCAGCTAACCCCAGCCGGCACGCTAACCCCCACCGGCCCAACAGCCCAGCGCCACCCCATGGTCCCCCTCTCCTTTTCACTGACAAGCGGGCCCCACTTGTCAGCTTTACCCTAACCTTTCGCCGCCCGCCTCTCTCTCTCTCCGAAAGTCCACTACAGAAACAAAATCTGTTCGCCGCCGCTCATCGCCGACCCATCTCACAACGGTGCCGCTTCAATATCTATCGTGCGTTGTCCGGTTTATCAGTGCAAGGCTTTCTCTCGGTCGAGCAGTACATCAGAAGTGATGGTCGTGTGTTCCCACGATATGCCTTCGGCAGCAACCACCAGACGTGTCGCTTCGATAACTCCAACATATACACTGGCGTCTCGTCCTAGAGGCCGGTTTCGATGCAGGCCGCGGAGGCGCACGGGCTGACGCGTACAATGATGTATTGGAACACGGTGCATCGTCCTCTTCCTCTTCACCGTGAAATGAAGAAGGGCTTTGCTGGATACGGTATCTTTGTAAATACTACAATGAAACGTGAGTTGTCAAACCCCTGTCATGCCTATCATTCCACAAACCAACCATGAGCAATAGAAGCAAGGTCATTAGCTGTATCAATGCCTATATATCTTTTGTAAAAATAATTTTTAGAGGGAGTTTTATTTTCCACATTGATTTTTTATTCGGTAGGGCCTGTACATTAGGATTTCTACTGTACATTGAACTGAAGCTAGGTCTCAAGATATCTTGGATCCACTAGTGTCATTCCAAGGAAATAATTGCTGTTGTTTGGCATCCGTGCTTGTCTAGTGGTAGGGCCGACTTCGTAGTTATCCATATCATGGCTTCTGCAGCCCAGACATCGATTTTTATATACACAGATATTTGAAGAGTATAATGGGTTATGTGTTTTTCCTTTTTTAGAAGTATATTATTTAGTACGTTTCTTCTTTGTTGGTGGTAAAGTGTTCATTTTCTTTTATTATTAAGAAAAATATATTGTTGCACATCAGCACATCATCACCTAGTCTCTCAGGTTGTTATTGTGAGTCTTAAGGCAGGACTCATTATATTATATTATAAACTATATATATATATATATATAATATGAGTCCTATATAATATAGTACTATACTCTACCCTGGGTATGGAATAGCTATTCCGTACCCGACCCGTCAGACCGAGCCGAGTAGCCGACCCATCTCTCTTCCACGCCCCCTTCGCGTCCGGTTTTCCGCGGTTTTGTTTTTTCAGCTTTTATTTTTCTTTATCCATTTAATACACCGTATATCCGAATAAACATGGATAGTGGGATTGGACAGAAAATGACGGTTCCTCGCTTCCTCATTCTGTCGCACAGCTATTTCGTTCAGCTCGGGAGGCGGCGAATCCCACAACCGGCCGGCGGCCGCCGCCCACCGCCCGCTGCCCCCCTCCTCTACTGACCTGTCACCTCACGCCTCCGCTCCGGCTCCCGCGGTCCCGGCCTCCCCTGCGCCCTCCTGCAACGGAGACAGCAGTGAGGTGGGCCCTACTGCTCTCCTGCTCGACCAGCCGTCGACGGCGGCGAGGTGCCGAGGTGCACCCTGCCGCCTTCCTGCCGGATCCGTTCTCCTACAGTGAGGCGCGGCGCCCCATCCGACCTCCTACGGCGAGCTGCCACCACCTCCATGTGCTGCAAGCCGCAGCAGGGGCACAGTGGAACATTGGTCATTGTCGCGACGTCGCCAAATACTCTGTGATTGCTGCCGTCAGCGCTGTCGCCGCAGCCGAAGACAACGGCCAAGCCATGAACTAGACCACTTCATGGCTGGTGAGGATACTGTGCGACTGCATCTTACGATGTTGTATATAGTGGTTCAGATTTCAGAAATTCGTTTCTTATCCAATTTCTAGTTTCAATTTTGTTCTAACTATTCAATTTTCATCTCCTCCCGCGTGCAGTTTGGAGACCGGTCGACATGCAGTACCAGACTTCCACCAGTTCCGATGTGCGAGTACAAGTTCCTCAGCTCGGGTGGGGTCAGCGGCGAGCAATTCTGCTTCTGGATGAAAGCTACTTGACGGCGGCCGCGGCAGCATGGTCATGGAACCCGATGCCTCTGCAGCTAATTCTCTGGAATAGAGTCCGGCGTCTCTCCTGGTGCACGGATTAGCACCTGCTCGTCCAAGAGAGCACATCTACCATGCCTGTGATGTGTTTGAGAAAATGCACAGGAGGGAGTCCTATGATATTTTGGCAAAAGGCTTTGCTGTTTCGTTCCCTTCAGGTGTGATATTTTTCCCCGTAATAATCAGAAGTCAGTTTGAATTGTTGATTGAGTTTAGACAAAGACATGGTTCACCATTTTAATCAATTTCCAAGGTCACTTGTTTTATCCTTAAGAATTCTTTTTGTCAGTATAAAATTGGCCAGTAATTGGACTTATTGCCCTTATGTGTTGGCTAGTGAAGGAGGATTTGTTCACAAACCAACACATAATAATGGGCTAGTGAAGATAATAAGGACAAGTTTTTTTTATATTTAAGGAATGGAGGATTTCTTGACTGTCTTCTCATAATGAGCAGAAGCACTCCCTATGTGCTAATTATAGCTCTTTCCTTTGCTGTTGTTTATTAAATTAAACATATAGCTGAGCTGTAAATGACTCGGATACGGTTATGATGAGTCCTCCACGTATGAGCCGAGATTTCTGATCAATTCACTATAGATAGTTTTCAGATGGTTGTGGCAACCGACATTTCTAATTAAGTGGCTGCTGTTTTGTCACACCCCAAAATTTCGAATTTTGGGATGTGAATTTTCAACGTAATTAATACAATAATTTTCTCAATTCTCTAAAATTTTTCAAGCTTTATAAAATTTACAGGGAATTTAGTAAAGGAAAAAAATTGTTTTTCTAAATTAAATTAAATCAATATAGGTTTAAATTTCGAGTGTGTTGCATTCATGTTGGCTGCATTAAATTTTGTTTGTGCGTGGTTCGAATCGGAATTTAAATCTAATTTAAATATGCGTTTGAATTGCTTTGTTTGGAGCCCTAGAAGAGTTGTTTTGGCCAAAGATCAATTCTCCTCCCTGAACTCTTTCCCCGGCCCGTTTCTCCCCTCCCTTCTCCTCCTCTCACGTGGGCCAGCGAACTTTCCCCCGGCCCAGCTTCACTCCCGCGCGCCAGCCACCGCTCGGCCCATCCCCATTTCCCCCTCACTTGGCCCAGCATCTCGGCCCAGCAGCTCCTCCGCGGCCTGCCTCCCTCTTTCCCCGCGGCCCACCCAAGCGCGCGGCCCAACGCGGCCCAGCTAGCGCCCCGCTCCCGCCCGCGCGCGCAGGCCTACCTGACGAAGTCAGCGCCGCCGGCGCCGCCCCGCAATCAGCGCCGCGCCACCGCTCCGGCCTTCCTCGGCGTGTGCGCTTGCCAAGCACGGGTCCGCACCCCTATAAGCCGCGCGCACTCAGCACCCCACAACCGCCGCTCCACCCCCCCTGCACCTCTGTCCTTTGCTCCGCCGCCATTGGCGAGCACGACGCCGCCGCCCGCCATGGGTGCCGATTCGCCGGCGACGAGCCCCTTCGGAGCCAATGGGAGCCACATCGAGCACCTCCTCGCCGTGACGAAGCTCCTCGGCCGGTCCCCGTCGTCGGACGCTCACCTGAGCCGCTTCCCCACGCGGAGCCGTCGCCGCCATCCAAGCCGCCGCCGTCCTTCCTCGCCGCGACTCGCCGCCGCCAGGCTCCCTCCAGCGAAACCAAGGCCGCCACGAGCTGCGCGTCGCCGAGCCGCTCCCAACCCGCGGGTCGCCGTCGCTGTTTCCTCGTCGGAGCTCGCCGCCCACGAGAGCCACTCGCCGCCGGCCGTCTCCTCCGCCGCGGGCGAGATCCCGGCCGCCACCTTGCGTCCTTGCCGCTGGTGAGCATCCCCTCGCGTTCCCCTTTTCCTCCTCCCTCGTACGCGCCTGTAGCCGTAGCTTCTGGCCCACCAGAACGCCGGCGAGCATCACGCCCAGGGAAGCGCCGGCGAACTCCCCTCTGTGCTCCGAGGAAGGGGATGACCACTTTTGCGCTAAGGCCCCTGCAGAACAGAGTAATTTGTAGATGTACTCCTGTGTCTTGCGGCATGTGCAGAAAACCCCCCTACGAGAATTTCCTTTCTGCACTTAAACCCAGCCGAGCCCGCTTTTGCAAATCGAACCCTGATGTTTACCCTTTTCGCGAGCACTGTTGTGTGTGCCTTGCGAATCTTCTGAGTAAACCCCTGCCATCTACGTTATTCGCGTTTAGGTCCCTGCAACCTTGATTTAAGCATAAAGTCCACGTTTTAACTCCGATTCAATCCGTTCTCGTCGCGTTGGATTCATATCAACGTAAACTACACGTTAGCACTGTCAATTACTATGTGATCTGTTTCTGAATTTTTATTTAATATTAAGTTGATTAAATGCTATCTAATGTCTTTTATTAATTAAAATCTAATTAAGGTTATTCGGTTTTTCATATTAATGTTAACATGAATAATATTTATTTAATTAGTTTTTCTGAATAAAATATAATTAAGTCCCATCTCGGTTTTTATAAAATGATATTAACTTGATAAATGATTATTTAACTAGCTTTTTCCAAATTAAAAGCAAATTAGAGTTTCAATTCGAGTTTTCATAAATAATTTTTAATAATGATTAATATAAACATAAATATGTTCCTATCATAATATTGATTAGTTCAACACGGTTCAAAAAGTTATTCGATTAGTTGCTCTCACATGCTTCTTTTCAAGTTAATGTTATAATTTGAATAAATTATACTTGAATATTTATAATTAAAATATGACTAAGTTTACTTCGTATTTTCTAAAGATTAAAATATAAATTGTATTCATAAATTATACATGGTTTTATTTAATTAAAATAACTGAAGCACATAGTCTTCCATTAAATACAAATCTTCCGATAGTCGTACCTTTTCAACCGTTGCTCCGTTTTCAGCGATTCTTGCGTCCACGTAACCATAAAACCGAGCCCTATCCTTTAGCGCGCTCTTTAAAGCCTTCTCTATTGATTGGTGTATTGTTCTTAGTTGTTCCTGCTTGTTTGCTTGTCTAGCTACATGTTTGCGCTCGATGATTGTTGCGAGTAGAGGAAGGTCGTTCGAGAGATTCAAGATGAAGAACTGAAGACCTTGAACAACTATTAATTGGATTTGAGGCAAGTTATAGCACGGACAATCCTTGCTACCTACTCACTCATTTAATACACTGTTCTTTACATACGCATGTGTCTAATACTGTTTACCATTAAGGTTGTACCTAGCATTTAATTTCCCTGTCCTTGTATTCCTATGGGTTTATGCACTTGGGTAGTATTTTTGCTAGGCGCAATTACTGTCACCACTACTTCATTGTTAATATTGACTTAATGGTCCACTTCAACATTTATGATAAAACCTGCTTTTTAGCAACTTGGACTAGGGGGCTAGGGCATGTGCTGTGTGCTTTGCTCTAGTGTCTCCCTATAAGGACCGGTTCTTAAAGCGGCAACCCAGGAGCCTGTCGCCACCGCCGGAACTATATGGGCTCTGGTCTTGGTTGAGTAGCTTGTACGTCTCTAGCTTGGCAGTGGTTACCGAGTGGCCTACGGCGTTGTGGGAGGCAAAGCACGGGGTGATTTCGGATTCCACCGAGGACGGTAGCCCCGTCGGCTAGGTCCCGTTAGACCCAGTCCCGTGTTGGGAGCCCCCGTGAGTGCGGGAGCTCCGGCACGTTGCACCATTTACTTTCTTGTTGGCATGATTTGCCGGTGCGTGGATGCCATTGACCCCCTCACGTTGCGCCCTGAGGGTCAGTCAATCTCGGTGCCTAGGTTCTCACCACTTTGTAGTACTCCAGCGGCCACTGTCTTGTTAGGGTGTCTTGTGAAAGCCTCGTAGCGTCCCTATGCAGTCACACCTCGGAAGTGTTGATGTGCGTGGTTGGGTGCAAAGTTCTTTGAACTTTTACGCGACTGGTGGGTAAAGGGCGAAACCTCTGCAGAGTGTACGATCTATCATGATAGCCTTGCTCAGGGTCACGAGCGGCCTGGATCCTTTTTGATTAGAATATGGTATTTATTCCTGTTTAATGTCACTTACACCATTAATTGGGTTACAACTGGGATTCTCATTCACTTGTAGTAACTTGGATAAAGTTAAAACGAACTAACTAAAAGTGCTAATGCAGTTAAGCCAGTGTCTAGCCTTTTTGAGCCTTCACAACCCGTGCTATACTTGCTAAGTAATTCTGTTACTTACACTTGCTACTATCAACATTTTTGGGCAAAATCCCGGACGGGTAACAGATTGGAGTCAGGCTGGTTACGAGGTGGAGTTTCCGGAGGATTTGCCGTACTTCTGAGTTGGCGTTCTCCCAGTCAGAGTCCCTGTGGGATTGCGGCTACGCTAGAGAGATGTATTAGTCTTCCGCTGTCCATGTATTTCATTTATGCAAAACTCTGATGTATCGTTACTTTATGTTGAATAATGAAGCATTGTACTCTGGTTTTTGCCATATTTGTTCGCTATATGTGTCTGTGGACTTCCTGGGCACACATATGGCCACATTCGGGTTTTGTGTAAATCCGGGTGTGACAGATTGGTATCAGAGCTATGCTGACTGTAGGAACGCAGCCTAGATAGTACTGGCCATCCATTAAAGATTCATTTTACCATATAACCCTTGCTTTCTCTACCCTTGAGATTTTGATTCATAAAAAGTGCTATCCTTGAGCACTTCCCTCCTTGACAATTTCTCTTTGGTCATTATATCCTTGGATGTCTTATCCTCTCCTTGATAATTTACTTCTCATCCTTGACTTCTGATTATTTATCTCCACCTTGTATTGATTGCTAATTTTCAACTATTGTCTATTTAACTCCTCCTTGTTGCTTTCCCCTTGACCGCGTATCTTTTATTACTGTTGTGAGTCTCCTTGTTTACTCACTCGTTCCTTGATACTATTTCCACTTCTCTCCTCCTTGTTCTTCAAGTATTGTCACTTTGGATTCATTTCGATCTCAAAGTGTCCTTTCGACTCTTCCTTTATCCTAAAACACTTAGATTGTCTGTATCGTCCCGATGCATTTGCAAGTCACTTGAAGGATGGAGATATCGTCCGCCTGCTACAAGAAGTTCAAGCCCAACGACTTCAGAGTACATGATGACGTCACCCTCAGTGCCACTACAACCAAGAAGTTGGACACCACTCAAGACGAGGTGAAGAAGACCGAAGTAATAACCCTGCATAGGAGGATTCCCTTAACATTATTGACAACGTTTAGAGTCGCTTTTACGCTCGTGTGTCTAACCTTGGTTGAGTGTGTTTGTAATGCTTGTCCTTGTGCCTTTGATCGATTTGGATCTTTGTAATGATTGTCTGGTTGGGTTCTCTCTATTTTCCCCATACCTCCTTGTTTTTCTTGCTATCTGTTCACGTGAATCAAGTGAAGAACACCAAGAAGAAAGACAGAAGACGATCATCGTGATGGAGAAACAAAGCTAAAGAAGATTTGGAGTACAAGCTTCGCAACTACATCGACAAACAAAGACGAAGAAGATGGATCCAACTAGAATCTTGTTGTTCCATTCTCCTCCTTGCTCCTAGTCCCTGCGAATCTCGGGACGAGATTCAGTTTAAGGGGGGTAGCTTGTCACACCCCAAAATTTCGAATTTTGGGATGTGAATTTTCAACGTAATTAATACAATAATTTTCTCAATTCTCTAAAATTTTTCAAGCTTTATAAAATTTACAGGGAATTTAGTAAAGGAAAAAAAAATTGTTTTTCTAAATTAAATTAAATCAATATAGGTTTAAATTTCGAGTGTGTTGCATTCATGTTGGCTACATTAAATTTTGTTTGTGCGTGGTTCGAATCGGAATTTAAATCTAATTTAAATATGCGTTTGAATTGCTTTGTTTGGAGCCCTAGAAGAGTTGTTTTGGCCAAAGATCAATTCTCCTCCCTGAACTCTTTCCCCGGCCCGTTTCTCCCCTCCCTTCTCCTCCTCTCACGTGGGCCAGCGAACTTTCCCCCGGCCCAGCTTCACTCCCGCGCGCCAGCCACCGCTCGGCCCATCCCCATTTCCCCCTCACTTGGCCCAGCATCTCGGCCCAGCAGCTCCTCCGCGGCCTGCCTCCCTCTTTCCCCGCGGCCCACCCAAGCGCGCGGCCCAGCGTGGCCCAGCTAGCGCCCCGCTCCCGCCCGCGCGCGCAGGCCTACCTGCCGAAGTCAGCGCCGCCGGCGCCGCCCCGCAATCAGCGCCGCGCCACCGCTCCGGCCTTCCTCGGCGTGTGCGCTTGCCAAGCACGGGTCCGCACCCCTATAAGCCGCGCGCACTCAGCACCCCACAACCGCCGCTCCACCCCCCCTGCACCTCTGTCCTTTGCTCCGCCGCCATTGGCGAGCACGACGCCGCCGCCCGCCATGGGTGCCGATTCGCCGGCGACGAGCCCCTTCGGAGCCAATGGGAGCCACATCGAGCACCTCCTCGCCGTGACGAAGCTCCTCGGCCGGTCCCCGTCGTCGGACGCTCACCTGAGCCGCTTCCCCACGCGGAGCCGTCGCCGCCATCCAAGCCGCCGCCGTCCTTCCTCGCCGCGACTCGCCGCCGCCAGGCTCCCTCCAGCGAAACCAAGGCCGCCACGAGCTGCGCGTCGCCGAGCCGCTCCCAACCCGCGGGTCGCCGTCGCTGTTTCCTCGTCGGAGCTCGCCGCCCACGAGAGCCACTCGCCGCCGGCCGTCTCCTCCGCCGCGGGCGAGATCCCGGCCGCCACCTTGCGTCCTTGCCGCTGGTGAGCATCCCCTCGCGTTCCCCTTTTCCTCCTCCCTCGTACGCGCCTGTAGCCGTAGCTTCTGGCCCACCAGAACGCCGGCGAGCATCACGCCCAGGGAAGCGCCGGCGAACTCCCCTCTGTGCTCCGAGGAAGGGGATGACCACTTTTGCGCTAAGGCCCCTGCAGAACAGAGTAATTTGTAGATGTACTCCTGTGTCTTGCGGCATGTGCAGAAAACCCCCCTACGAGAATTTCCTTTCTGCACTTAAACCCAGCCGAGCCCGCTTTTGCAAATCGAACCCTGATGTTTACCCTTTTCGCGAGCACTGTTGTGTGTGCCTTGCGAATCTTCTGAGTAAACCCCTGCCATCTACGTTATTCGCGTTTAGGTCCCTGCAACCTTGATTTAAGCATAAAGTCCACGTTTTAACTCCGATTCAATCCGTTCTCGTCGTGTTGGATTCATATCAACGTAAACTACACGTTAGCACTGTCAATTACTATGTGATCTGTTTCTGAATTTTTATTTAATATTAAGTTGATTAAATGCTATCTAATGTCTTTTATTAATTAAAATCTAATTAAGGTTATTCGGTTTTTCATATTAATGTTAACATGAATAATATTTATTTAATTAGTTTTTCTGAATAAAATATAATTAAGTCCCATCTCGGTTTTTATAAAATGATATTAACTTGATAAATGATTATTTAACTAGCTTTTTCCAAATTAAAAGCAAATTAGAGTTTCAATTCGAGTTTTCATAAATAATTTTTAATAATGATTAATATAAACATAAATATGTTCCTATCATAATATTGATTAGTTCAACACGGTTCAAAAAGTTATTCGATTAGTTGCTCTCACATGCTTCTTTTCAAGTTAATGTTATAATTTGAATAAATTATACTTGAATATTTATAATTAAAATATGACTAAGTTTACTTCGTATTTTCTAAAGATTAAAATATAAATTGTATTCATAAATTATACATGGTTTTATTTAATTAAAATAACTGAAGCACATAGTCTTCCATTAAATACAAATCTTCCGATAGTCGTACCTTTTCAACCGTTGCTCCGTTTTCAGCGATTCTTGCGTCCACGTAACCATAAAACCGAGCCCTATCCTTTAGCGCGCTCTTTAAAGCCTTCTCTATTGATTGGTGTATTGTTCTTAGTTGTTCCTGCTTGTTTGCTTGTCTAGCTACATGTTTGCGCTCGATGATTGTTGCGAGTAGAGGAAGGTCGTTCGAGAGATTCAAGATGAAGAACTGAAGACCTTGAACAGCTATTAATTGGATTTGAGGCAAGTTATAGCACGGACAATCCTTGCTACCTACTCACTCATTTAATACACTGTTCTTTACATACGCATGTGTCTAATACTGTTTACCATTAAGGTTGTACCTAGCATTTAATTTCCCTGTCCTTGTATTCCTATGGGTTTATGCACTTGGGTAGTATTTTTGCTAGGCGCAATTACTGTCACCACTACTTCATTGTTAATATTGACTTAATGGTCCACTTCAACATTTATGATAAAACCTGCTTTTTAGCAACTTGGACTAGGGGGCTAGGGCATGTGCTGTGTGCTTTGCTCTAGTGTCTCCCTATAAGGACCGGTTCTTAAAGCGGCAACCCAGGAGCCTGTCGCCACCGCCGGAACTATATGGGCTCTGGTCTTGGTTGAGTAGCTTGTACGTCTCTAGCTTGGCAGTGGTTACCGAGTGGCCTACGGCGTTGTGGGAGGCAAAGCACGGGGTGATTTCGGATTCCACCGAGGACGGTAGCCCCGTCGGCTAGGTCCCGTTAGACCCAGTCCCGTGTTGGGAGCCCCCGTGAGTGCGGGAGCTCCGGCACGTTGCACCATTTACTTTCTTGTTGGCATGATTTGCCGGTGCGTGGATGCCATTGACCCCCTCACGTTGCGCCCTGAGGGTCAGTCAATCTCGGTGCCTAGGTTCTCACCACTTTGTAGTACTCCAGCGGCCACTGTCTTGTTAGGGTGTCTTGTGAAAGCCTCGTAGCGTCCCTATGCAGTCACACCTCGGAAGTGTTGATGTGCGTGGTTGGGTGCAAAGTTCTTTGAACTTTTACGCGACTGGTGGGTAAAGGGCGAAACCTCTGCAGAGTGTACGATCTATCATGATAGCCTTGCTCAGGGTCACGAGCGGCCTGGATCCTTTTTGATTAGAATATGGTATTTATTCCTGTTTAATGTCACTTACACCATTAATTGGGTTACAACTGGGATTCTCATTCACTTGTAGTAACTTGGATAAAGTTAAAACGAACTAACTAAAAGTGCTAATGCAGTTAAGCCAGTGTCTAGCCTTTTTGAGCCTTCACAACCCGTGCTATACTTGCTAAGTAATTCTGTTACTTACACTTGCTACTATCAACATTTTTGGGCAAAATCCCGGACGGGTAACAGATTGGAGTCAGGCTGGTTACGAGGTGGAGTTTCCGGAGGATTTGCCGTACTTCTGAGTTGGCGTTCTCCCAGTCAGAGTCCCTGTGGGATTGCGGCTACGCTAGAGAGATGTATTAGTCTTCCGCTGTCCATGTATTTCATTTATGCAAAACTCTGATGTATCGTTACTTTATGTTGAATAATGAAGCATTGTACTCTGGTTTTTGCCATATTTGTTCGCTATATGTGTCTGTGGACTTCCTGGGCACACATATGGCCACATTCGGGTTTTGTGTAAATCCGGGTGTGACATGTTTGAATCCCTGATGTGGTGAGTTTGTGTCTCTGCAGGGATGTTGTGTGATCAATCCTGCTGCGAAAACACCCATCCCCAACTGGTGAGCTAGTGGTGACGACCAGATGCAAGACAACCTGGGGTGATGCAGGATCAAGCCCCCAGTAGAGAGGACAAGTTCAGCCAATATTTCCTGGTGCTTTGTCCCTTTGTTCTTTCTTCTATTGTCAACTAGCATCATTTTGTTTTGTGCGAAACTCCACTGGTGCATGTGTTCGGGAGTTTTTTTTTCTTATTTGGTTGATTCATTCCTGATTCCAATTTGTGTTGGTCATTGTAGATCAGAGGATGTGTACAGGTCGAGCAAAGTGATGTTGAGAAAGGTCGAGCACACCAAACTCTGAGGATGCATAGAGGCGTGAACAGAGTGGCCCTAGAGAGGTGGAGTGCCTGTTTAGTCGCCGGCCTCATTCCAATCTGCTTTGTTCAACCAGAGTAGATCGCGCAGTGTACACAGTTTCAGCCATGGCGGCCCAGCATCTTGTTGCCCCAACCTGCATCACTCATCGGCTTCCTTTAACGGAGCTCCAGGTTAGTCCCATTTGCGTGCCCCATCCCTAATCAAGTTTACATATTCATTATTTTCTCGTGCAAAATATCTGACTGGCAACATCTCCTCTCTATATATGGATGAATCCATCGTTCCGCTTCGAGAGCAGCGGCTAAAGTTGCTTCGATGGTCGATGCAAGCGAACCCTGAAGACAAGCAGCTAGGCTGCTAGCGTGGATCTGTTGTGCACCTTCCCAAATATAACTGCAGTTCTCTTCTCTCATTATCACGGGGATCGGCAACGGGAGCAAAATGAGATGAGTATGTATGCAAATGTAATCTCTTTCCTGAATTTCTTTCATTTCTTTCTGAGATGCACCATTGATGTTGATACTTCCCCCGGACAAGGATATTCGTGACCCTATTAACTAATATAAAACTTACTATATTGGAATTGCTGATTTTCTTTTCCAGATTCTGTTGTATTTAGAAGCTAGACTTACCCTTAGCCTTTCAGAAAATGTCATCAGTCTTGTGTACAGTTTTAATTCATGTCAATTTAATCACAAGCTGTACTGACTTTTTGTGATATATATATGATCGATCGTTTCATTACAGTTTTTTACTGACATGAGCAAGATCCATATGAAGTTCTGTGTTCACAGTGTTTTCGCAGCCATCATGCTATTTTAGTGCTTCCTTGTGTACAGTTGATTTATTCTGTGTTCACGTCAGTTACTAAGATCAGGATATTTCAGTGCAAATAAATGATGTCTGTATAGTTCTCTAGCTTTTTTATGATGTGATCCATATGAAGTGCTTGCAGTTGGAAATGTTTTTGGCTGAACACATGAGCATTATGAAGTATTTTTGGCATGTCATTAGCCATTGCTAATTCCCGTGTGTGCGGATCTGAGACCCTTTCTTCCAGAGCATCTTTGGTTAGCCACCACGGGTGACTGACTAACTAGAAGGCCATTATTGCTGCTGTTACTTAATATTAAATTAGTAAATAGGTGTCTTGATAACTGCTTGATCAAATTGGAATATATGTATCTTCTTCAGATTTGAGTGCATTAGTAATTATACTATGCTAACAATCAATTGCTATGTACATTCATTTGCTATGTGAGTCGTCATATCCACATTTCATCTTTGTTTTTTCAAAATACCGAAGTTTGATTGTTGTTTGCATTAAACACCTGATTTCTATATTCTCAGTTTTATCTCCCTCGCTTGTGCACAGTATGAGGAGACAAGGAGCATATTCTGTTGCGCATCCTTCAATGCAGAACATTACGTGCTCATGGTGCTCCTTGTGAAGCTCAGCTGTAGGCATGAGAGTTGAGCTCTTATCTATTATTAATTGGTAACTTTGTGAATTGTTGATAGTTCATTAGACAAAGGCATGCTTAACTTGTCATTTGATTTATACATTCAGTGATTATATGTTACACAATCCTATTACCAGTAGAAAATTTGTACATTAATTGGTTTATTGTCCTTACGTCCAGTGATTTACAAATTCATTGTTGGCTAGTGAAGAAGGATCTTTTAGGACTGTCCGGATTCTAGTAAATCTTCTTTTGAATCCATTCTTTATGTGCCATTTGAAGCGTTGATATTTCAAATTTTAGGTTACTGATTTTTACACTTTATGGCATGCTTAGTACAACTATTGGAGGTCCTGGATTTAATTCTCTAAATGAAGCTCTGACAGTAGCTAATAAGGCTTCCATATATGGGCTGTTTCTTATGCATTTAGCACATAGTGAATAGTGTGCCAGATTAATTCATAATTCTTTGCATATCTGGAAATGTTTACTCATTTTTTGTTAACCAAAATACTGAAAATTGGCGTAGAGTATCTAAAAATTTTAACAAAAAATCTACGTGTCATTTATTTTCTCATTACAATTACTCCATATGCAAGCATTTCAACTGTTTTTTTGCTTGGTTTTCTCCCTTACATGGCAAACTGATCTGTTCCATAACTAATTGTTGTTTTATTGGTGCAATTAGCTGATGCATAACAATAAAAGTTTCTGAATTTCAGAGTTTCTTGTCGATTTGTGCATCAATTTGTTGATTCACGGAGGAATGTAGTGAATTTCTGGTTCATTTTGTGTGGGATGGAGCTTTCTTGTCTTTCCAAATATTCTGAAACTCTAGACTTTACAAAACTGTTGGTTCATTATCCTAAAAGTTTCTCCGTTCAAAATGCCTTGTTTCATCTGAAAATCTGTTACATGACCTAACATTTTGGGCCATTTTCTTATATAAAGACATGATATCTGTTTATCACTATTTGTCCTGACGGGTAAGGATTCCCAAAGATATGGACAACAAATTGAGGAATGCAGTATACCCTGTCAAAACAAAAGTGCAATTTTATCATGTAATATTCCTTGGATGTGATTATGCTTTGTGGTGTTGGGGTCAACACAGATGCTTAGAACTGTTGCACGAAGAAATTCTGGCCTCGCAGCAGCGAGAAAACTACAAGCCATCCATGGTTCTGCACAGTGCAGCCTTTGCCAAACGCCCAATTCTGGTTCTTTTTATTGTACGATCACTAGGTGATCTAGTGATCCAATTGTTGTACCATTCTAATGTTGGTGACTGAATTCATTTTGTTGAAAATAAATAGCTGGTAGCTCAGCTTTTGGAAATCCAGCTACTTCTACATTATGCCTTTGTTTACCCTTGTTTGCAAAGATCGAATGCAAATTGTGAATTGTGATATCTGATCAAATGCAATGAAGATGGATGCATCCAAGCATCACACGTGCACATGTCCACGTGATAGAGATGAAAACAACCCGACAAACTTGCACAGTCGGTACAGCTCCCAGCAACGCGTGCAAAAATAAAAAATCCAACCTAGACGGAGCTGGTGGATCCACCGGGGAAAAAACGCAAACTTGGCACATTCGGTATAGGTCCCAGCAACGCGTGCAAAAAAAAGCAACCCATACTCTCCCAACCACCGAAAGAAAAACAACCGGAAAAAAACCAGGTGGAGGAACCTGTACCACCGAAACAAAAAAACCAGTGAGGGGACTGGCCGGTTGTCTTGTCTCGCTCGCGGGCGCGCGTGGGTCGGACGGGGTCGGGTGGGCTCGGGTACAGAATAGCTATTCTGTACCCAGGGTATGAATTAGCGGAGTCCTATATATATAGGACGTGGTTATTTAGCTCCCTGCGTCCTAGATACTATTTAGCGCGCGCGGCGTTTCTGGCGGCCTGGGCCGTTGGAGCACCGGCGAGGTAACAAGTAGTAAATGGAATCAAACGGCAGTAAAAATTGAATACGCGTCAGTTAATGCAGGGGTCGGTAACGCTTAAATCATTGATGGCCTACGAGAGCGCGGTGCTGACCGTGGTTGCATCGGGCATGCGGGCTCGGTCCTCCGACAGGGCAGAAATTACTGGTCTGAAGTTGGGTCTCGTGTACAGTACTGTACGTGACAACATGAGGACAGGACAAGAAGCTAATAACGATGTTGGCTCTCTTCTTGTACGTGTCTGTTCATGTTTCTTATTTACTTCAAGATTTTCTTTGCTAATGCATATGCTATTTAGAAGTTAGATGAAAATTACCCAAAACAATACGGAGTACTAAATACGGCTATGATATATGATGATTTTTTGAGTAATAATTAATAAAAAAATATGAGAAGTAATATTCTACCCATTTGGTAATTACTCCTTTTTTTTCAAAATGTCGGGATAGAGATAATCACGTTTCTCAACAAAGTTTTGGTTACCACTCACATCCGAGGTCCATCAGTCTGCGTTTGTCATGCATGGACCTTTGGGCTTTGGCTTCAGCACGTATACGTGCTTGCATAGAGAGATTTTAGGCAACATAAACCTTGTTGACTTGCTGATATACATGCGACATTGATTGATGTTTTAATACGAGAGATTTCAGCGGCAGTTAACACTTGCATGAATACTGCCTAGCATGCATCGCATGCATGACAAGCAGCCAGGCAATCTCTATCTGGTGTTATTTGTGCCAATTGGTTAATACGGAGCTATGCATGCATCTGAGAGATAAGCAGGATATGGACGATATAATGTTAGGAGTGAAATTGACTATAGGGAGTATTTTTCACAAGACATGAGTATTTTTCATTTGTCAATAGGAGTATTTTTTTTCAGATATCAAGAGTACGAATTATACCAGGGGTATTTTTCAATTGACTAGAGTATTTTCCAATTAGCAGGAGTATGTTTCAAATGTTAGGAATACTTCTCAATTAAGGAGTATTTTTTAAATGTCAATAGTTTTTCCAACTGAGTCGACGGGTATTTATATATAAAAATGTTAGGAGTATTTTTAATTGATTAAAGGAATATTTTTTAATTGTAAGGAGTGTTTTTAATTGACTAGAAAAGTATTTTTTAATTATAAGGAGTGTTTTTCTTTTGTTTTTTATGTATGTCGATGCTCATATGCGCGCATGCTCATTCCACCGGCAGCTTCAATTTTGATATTTCGATCCATTCGCATAACGAGTATTTTTCTTGTCACTGATGTCGCATAAGGAGTATTTTCATTGATAAAGGAATATCTTTTCACTGGAGGGAGTATTTGGTCAACTGTCGAGAGGATTTCGCATGGACGATGGATGCCAGCATGGTCATGCTTTTAGCTCCTACCAGATTAACATGTGGTGTTGGAGCGGCGTGCAGGTTCTAGCTGCCCGCTGCCTGCGTGGACACCTGGAGCTTGAACTGGAGGAGCATATGCGAGCCGACTGCAACCGAGGCATACACACCTGGCTGCTATCGGAGAAACGAACGGGGGTTGTCCTCCAGGTCGTCGGCCGTCGTGCCGTAGCGAGCTCCTGGGATTGCTGCGCCGTGCAGGTTGGGAGCAGTCGCAGCCGCACGCATGCCGTTGGGCCGTGGACAGCGCCTCAGCTGCCGCGGGCTGTTATGGCACCGGACGCCGGACCTTCCGAGCTCCCCGTGTTGATGCGCCGAGGAGGTTGTCCTCTGCTCCTCGTCCGCCGGTCTCCGCTGCTACCAAGAGACGCAATCCCATCTAGCTAGTGCAGGCCAACAGAGCGTAGATGAACTCGTCGTCAACGGCGGAGTCCAGGGTTTCGATGTGCCGTCGTGCATCGAATCCCGCATTGGCGGGGTCATCGAGGCGCCGCCCAGAGACTGAGGCGGCGACGGTACGGAGGGGACCCGCGGCGTCGGCGTTAGCGAGGGGCCTCGCGGCGTCGGCCCCGGCCTCGGCGGAGGGCCCGGATCCCGTCCCCGATGTTCCGCCGGGAGTCAAGGATGCAGACTCCGGCCGACGGGTGCTGAAGCGGAAGTCCGGTGAGGGTTTTCAGCACCCCATCGTCAAGAAGGCCAAAACGGTGGATGCCTCGGCCAGCAAGTCGTCGTCGGAGGAGGAGTACCCGCGATGTTTTCCGGATTTTGACTGGGAACGCCCGGTAAGATTTGTTCCTCCTACCAAATTAATTTGCCCCCTATGTAATTGCAATACGTAATATTAATACTATTGATTATTCAGACCGTTTAAGTGATTGTTTTCTTGGTGTGAGAGGTTGTTCCTGAGTTGTAATTAATTCTATGAGTAATCGTAGTATTAATTATGCATACCATTTTATGCATTCATGGTACCTAGTATGCAAATGTGAACACAATTATGCATAATATAGTTATGAAGAGAAATGACAAAAACTGATATGAACCATCTTAGACATTCAGTGCTACCTTGTCATCATGATATGTTATACTACAACAGATTAATCTTATCTTATCTAAAAAATTTACTAGCAAATACACCCAGCCTGTTGTCCTGTTGTCCTGTATTTTTGGATGTGCTTGCATTCTATGAAATTGCACTCTGTTATTATGTAGCATTAACAATTTTGTACATTAAAACAGTGTACAAATATGTTGTTCCTTCTTAATATCAGGCTTGTTTGAAATAATAAATCTTAGATTCAAATCAATTCATCCATCGCACTTGAAAACCTTTCAGTAGTTTAACTAAGGCTTGTCTTTGATGTAGTTAAAGTTAGATCTATAGTTGTTATTCAACAAACCATGGTAGGCCTCTTGATCACATTTTACATGTGCATGTCTTGATCCAATTTTAATCAACATCCAGTTCTAGCTTGGATGTGCAGGTTGTCGTGTTTTTTTGGATGTGCATGTTGTCCTGTTTCTTTGGATGTGCATGTTGTTCTGTGTTTTTTTGGAAAAGCATATCATGCAAATGTCAACTGACAACTAATGTCAATATGAATTCCATATACATTTATTGCAAATTGTAGTATTAATTAATGTCTCCATTTCTTCATTCAGAAGAAAGGGGACAAGGCGGTGACGTACGAGCTCAACTTCCCGCGAGTCAGGATCTTCGCGGACTGCACTGCTGACAGCGATGATGAGCACTGCAGGCCCATCAACCGTAGGGCCCCTCCGAACGCCGAGGTATTACTTGAATTCCCTATGTTCTATTTGTTCCATATGCAAATTTTGATGTACATGTCTCTGTAATGCATTTAAAAAAAATGTCAGATCGAGCGTTTGGTGGAGGAGCTACGCGTGGTGATCAAGCGCTGGGTTTATTACTTCCCCTAGGATTGCAGCCACCGGGAAGCAGTAGCTAGTTGATGCTTTTGTTTTATCACCTAGGAATCATGTCTTTTGTGTACTGACCTACTCCTTCCATGAATTACCAAAGGAGGTCGAGATGAACAAGTAGGTACCGATGAACAATTAGGTTTGATGAATGGGCCTTTTGTGTATTGATGAACAAGCTTGTGAAGTGGTATTACTGGAAATATATATGGACCTTGGTGAATGCTTCTGTAATGACCCTTGATGAAAGGGGATTTCGTTACAATATTTATCTTTTAACTATTGATCGATGGTGAGTGCTTGTGATCTCGAGTGTCATAATTATATCATTATTGCTGTCAATTCTATTTGAGTTAAAATGGAGCTATACCAGTATGCAGTTCAGTGGTTGTGCTCTTGTTTGTTTTAAGCACAAATCAGCAAGTCAATTAGACATCTGTTTGATCATGTACCTGTATCTTTTTTTTGTTTAAAAAGTCGGAGCACAATCAACAAAAGTGATGGAACCACTGTGATGTAACATTTTAAAATAAAATTATCTAACAACCACTAAATTACATCTAAAATCTTATTCCTATGTGAAAAATGATGTAATTAATCAAAATTTGTATTTAAAAAAACTAGTTGAAACAATATTTTGATACCCAAAATGATTTAATCTGAAAAAACTGCTGAATTTAGTTACTTGTGATAATTTTAGATTTTCAATTGGGTTATATATTGAGTCAATTGGTCAGTTGAGTAACTCACAGATGGGGCCCAGTGTAGTGGGGCCCACATGTCATTCGCTCCTTTGCTGAGTAGTATCTATTTACCGCCCTGGTCTTCTCCCCCAAAACGTCGACTCTGCACACGCAAAACCGCCGCCCCCGCCATCGCCCCAGCCCTTGCCGCAGCTAGCCTAGTAGAGGCGCCGAGCAATCACGATGGCTGAGGGAAACAACCACATCTCGAGGAGGCAATTCCGGGATGCGCGTGGGCGCTTCTCGCGGAAGGAGGTGACCGCGGTGCCTCCGTCGACACGGGGTCCGGCGGCGCCGCTTCCTTCTTCAATCCGCCGCCCCTTGTCCGCGGCGGGGCCATCAAGGAAACGCGGCACGTCAACCACCTCAGGGCAAAGCAGGGGGAAAGAGAAGGCAGTAGAAGAAGATGAGGTAAGTGTGCTATAGTAAATTGGGGTTTTTCTTCTTGTGATAGATCTAGTTTGATTTTTGTAGTGCGGGTCAAATCTTTTGTTATGATACAATGATTCAAGCACTATTTCTGTTAGTAATCATTTAGAACTTTGATCTAAGAACATTAAGTGATTTTTGTTCTGCTGCAGAATCTAGATTCAGTTGTTGCTAGGTTTTTTTAGAACATATTTTAGTAGGCACGTAGCAGACAAACAAGAGATGATGGATATTTTCCTTTTCAGTGTTGGTGTTGCTAGGTTCTCTGATGGTAGATGATGATTAACTTTTGGTACACCAAGATTCACTTTGGCTTGGTTCTCTGATACTAGATAAAGATCCACTTTTGGTAGGTATATTGCAGATGCTAGATAACTTAGTTTTTTCAAGCATGAAACAATCTCAATTTATGCATTTGTGAGTACTTGTTTGGTAGATTCTTGTTTCTTGTGCTAGATCTCTTGTTATGGTACATTGATTCAAGCACTATGTCTGTTAGATCGAACCTCCAGTGTTTCCTGCCGCTTGGTTGCGAGGGGGCACGTGCACTTGCTCTGGAGGCAGTTGCGATGAAGATGAGATCGACCCATCCCGTTGTTCATTTTGCCGCGAAATCTGGGAAGCAAGCTTTCGATGCGTGGCGGTCCCACGGTTAGACAATGAGAAGGGGAAGAGGCAGAAGGTGATCTAGTCTCCCCTCGAACCATCGTATATTGTTAATTCCTCATATGCTTGTTGTTTGGTCAAACAGAAACTAGTTCATATGCTGATTTAGTTGGTAGTTTTAATAACAAAATCTTCATTTGGTTTTGGTATTTTCTGCTGTTAATAAAAAATAGAAAATGCTGAATGCTATTCTTGCACACATTGTTTTAGGTAAAAAAAATCTTTTAGGCAACTTTGCTTCATAACTCAATTTGATGCCAAAGAGTTCTTGCAGGATATATGAAGAAGAAGCATAAAAAGCGTTGTGATGGCTAGAAGAAGAAGGATGAATGGCTTATGCTAGCAGCTAGCGTATCTTTTGTAGACAGAACTTTGCCCTATCTTAAGTATGATGAGAGACCTGGATTGTAATAATCTATCTTATCTATGTGTTAGACTTGAAAACTTTATTGTAATGTGTGGTATTGCGTGTAATGAATATCTGTTGTGCACTAAGTGACTAAATGATAGTGTGTGATGCATGATTATTTGATGACTTCGTCGATGATTTGTTGTTATTATATGCCTCGGCCACCAACAGCCTTGTTCGACAGATCATATTAGGGCTGAAATTGGCTAAACGTGTAGCCACCGTCATCCAACAACACACGGCTGAAATCAGGGCTGATGATGGTTTTTTTTGAGATTAGGGCTGATGACGGCTTATTCAAATCAAAAAGTAACGGTGAGAGAGGTGGCTGCTGGCATACATGCCAGCCGAACTTATGAACATACATCACACAAATTGAGTAACAGAGTTACATGTATCACACTAATTAAGTTACCAACAAGTACTACATATACATAGGGGCACAAGGACAAAATGATAGTTGCATCACAGTCATGCATCACAAGGGCACTACATGAGAGTCATTTCTTTTTATCTAACTCCATCTGCGCATCTACAAGTGTGTTTCTAAGGACTCCTTTTTTCACTTCCGCTTCCTTGAGTTTTTCTTTGAGTTCTTTCTTCTTCTTTTTCGTGCGCTCGAGTTCGATGGTGAGGAAATCATCTTCTGCTTGGAGATTTTTTACTTTTTCCTTTTCTTCAAACAGACAAAATTCCAAATGTTATTCCTTCCTTTCTGCAGCCAAAAGCTTCATTACCAATGATTTGTTTGCCTCCCTAGCTTCATGGAGTTCTTGCATTGCCTTGTTGTACATAGTTGTTGCCTCCTTCAGTTGACAATCAAGACAAGGATGAGTGTGTTGTATCATTCAACAAGCTAAGCATGAATTTCATGGAGTGCCCCTATCATGTTTTGCTAGCACAATTTTCAAAATGGCAGTAGACATGTGTAGACAAAATTTACAGAGCCAAGAATTCATTATTACAACAGATCATAAAATCCTTTCCTATTTGAACGAGCAGAAACTCCATTCTGCAGACAATATTTAATGTTGCAATAATTGTTGACTCAGCAAAGCTATGACAAGAAGCTAAGAATTTGCATATTCCCATTTGTCAACAAGATAAGAACGAAACAAGGTCACGATTAGAGGCATTTCTAGTGTACCATTTCACACACATTTCACACACATAATTTGCATATTCCCATTTCACAATCAAAGACATTCCCAGGTCACAATCAGAGGCATTCCCAGGTCACTTCAATCAAGACATAATTGCCAAACATTACTATCTACCATAACAGCAAGTAATTCAATCTATCTGCCATAGCAATCAGAGGCATTCCCGAGGAAAGATTGCTCACCTCGGCGTCGAAGTCATGGTCGAAGGAAGAAACAAGGTCGATTTCCTCCCGAGCCGGTTCCGGAGCTGGAGCCGGAGCCTAGTGGTTGTAGTCGCCCCACCCTGGTGGCAGGATGACCACATCGGAGCTGTGGTCGCTCTCATCCGCAGCGGCTTCCCTTGCAGCAGCGGCGGCGGCACCTGCGGCGGCCGGCGGAGACCGATGACGCGCCGAGGAGGAAGCGCCGCCCTCTCCCTGGTGCAACGACGTCGCCCACCTCGCCGCAGCGGCGCGTGTGTAAGGGCCGCCCCCCTTGCTGCCACCCCCTTGTCTTGCTTAATAAGAACCACAAGGTGAATTAAATCTCTAGCTATTCTAGTCCTATGGTGAAGGGTTTGCAACCTAGGATGACAAACAACAATTCAAGTTCTAGGTAAATAACTTGCACAAGGTAAATTGTTCAAGATAAGAAACAAGGATCAAATCACAAGTGAGAGACACAAGTTTAACCCGTGGTGTCGATGACTTGCCGGTCACCCCTAATCCACGTTGAGATGGATTCAACGTTCAACCGCTTCTCTATCAAGACTCCTCTTGATCTTTAAGCCGGTTAGAACCAATGAACCGCTCCAAATCTCGATTCCACTACAGTTGCTCTTCACCACTCCGGCGAGGTGAGCACAAAGACCTCTCACAACAATCTTCCACGACAACTTCACAATCTTCTTGAAGTGCTCGGTGCAATCACGAGCTCCAAGCCGTCTAGGAGGCGGCAACCTCCAAGAGTAACAAATCCTAGTGCCACAATGATCAAATCCTTGATGCAATGCACTAGAAGCTGTCAATCTCACAAAGAAATGCAACCTCAAAGCAAGTGAGTGAGAGAGAGGAGAACAAGGGCTCTAGTATGAGTATTAAGGTTTTCAAAGTGCCAAGAGACCCCCCATGCCCGTGAGGGGTGAGTATATATAGCCCTCTCCCCAAAACTAGCCGTTGGGGAAAAACCCGTTCTGGATCGTGCACGGCGGACCGTCCGCATGGTCCACGCGGATCGTCCGCGTTTGAATTACAATGGCTATGAAGTGCTGTCAGTGTGTGTCAAAGTCGACCGTTGGGGCTCGGCGGACCGTCCGCCAAGCACCTGCGGACCGTCCGCCATCACCACGGACAGTCCGCCAGAGAAGGCCGGACCGTCTACTCGAAACAGCTCTAGCTCCTGGAGAAAATGAGCGGAATTACGGACCGTCCGCGACGCATCATGGACCGTCCGCGAGATCACTCCAAGTCAAAGCACGTGGGACCCAGTACAGCAAACACAGTTGACAGTCCGCTAGCACCACGGACCGTCCGTCAACACTCCGCGGACCGTCCGTCAACACTCCGCGGACCGTCCGCCAGACACGACAGGGCCGAGTTTCAACAGAATTTCAGAGTGCACCCTTCCAAGTTAGTCACTACAAATTCTAAATGCACTACATGCACATCAAAGACCATTGTGGCACTAATATTTCATCGAACCAACGACGTTGATCCCTCTTGATAGTACGGCTATGTAACCTATCAATCCGGTCATTTTTCACCCACTAATCGCCTCATGACCGGTCAAATTTAAAAGCCCTATCATATACCTTTGCCTTGAGCTTCCATAATCCCATAGCACACATGCTATCCACACATTGTCTTTTGAAGCTCATTCCAACTCTCGGGACTAACCTAATCTCATTATCTCAAATAAAATTGTTAGTCCACAAGGGTTGTCATTAATTACCAAAACACAATTAGGGGCCTAGATGCTTTCAATCTCCCCCTTTTTGGTAATTGATGACAACCATAACAAATGAGTGATAGAGTTGATTGTGAAACATGAAATTACTTACTCTTATTCAAATAATTCCATATAGAAGATAGAGTAGATAAATTCATGTTTCAATAAAATAGAGAATGGCTCCCCCTACATGTGTGCATGGATTCCTTGTGACAATTCCCACACATGTTGAAATAATATAAATTTTGCGAAGCATCCCCTACAACATGGATATCAAGGCAACAACAAACACATATATAGATAAAATCGAGCCTCAAATTCCATAGAGCCATTAAAATCAAACCACCGTGAGATAGAGATGTAATAAATAGGTTCATCACACAAACAAATAAAAAAGGTAGCACGCAAGCAATTAAGTTTTAGCTTATTACATCCACACACATAGTTCATCTCACAAATGCCATAAAAGTAAATATGCAATGAAAAGTCCATGCTCATGCAACAAGCTCCAAGCTCCCCCTGGAGATCACATCACTCCAAGTCCTCCAAATCTCTCCCCCTTTGGCATCAAATACCAAGAAGGGACTAGTCATCCTGCGGTGGTGGAGGAGGTGGACGAGGATATATGCTATAGAAGTGGTCACTGAAGTCGGTGAACGCCGTACTGAATGTAGCAAAAGACCCCTCAAGCTGAGTCTGGCGATCCGCCATCTGCTGATACTGCTCTGAAGTAGACAATCCAATCAAAAGATTGAGTGATGGGCTCTTTTCTTCACCAAGAACTAGAGAGAGAGAGGTTGGAGAACAATGGCACGAGTTGTGTGAGAGAGAGATACACCCATCCCTTTAGATCCCGTCGGTGGGTGGACCCACGCGCTCAGGCGCCTCGCGGACCGTCCGACCCCCCCGAACGCGAACCCCCCAAACCTTCTGGTAAATTTCGGGGTAATTACAGACCGTCCACGGACCATTGGCGGACCGTCCGAGCTGGCGCGGACAGTCCGCGGTCCGTTGGCGGACAGTCCGTCCTGCTCATTCTTTTCAGCCCGAGATCCAACCTTTTGAACACTTGTTGTGATGGATCCTTGGGGTTCATTGCTTGACAAAATGATGCATAGTTTTACAATCATAGCAATCATGACATGATGAGCATTAGGGTTAAAAATAAACATATGAATGCAAGATAAAAAACAATATGCACAAGGATGCTCATGCTAGGGATCAAGCCACATTTGAGATATCAATGACATTCAACTCATTTCTTAATTTGCAAAACCAAGATTCATCCAATGGTTTTGTGAATATATCAGCCAATTGATCATCCGTGCCCACACCTTCAATTTTGATATCACCTTTGCTCACATGATCTCTAAGAAAATGATGCCGGATATCAATATGCTTGGTTCTAGAATGTTGAACCGGATTATTTGCAATCTTGATAGCACTTTCATTATCACATGAGAGAGGAATTCCATTGAATTTCACACCATAATCAAGAAGTGTTTGCTTCATCCACAATAATTGAGCACAACAACTTCCCGCCGAAATATATTCCGCTTCGGCGATTGAGAGAGCAACCGATTTTTGCTTCTTTGAACTCCATGACACAAGTGAACAACCAAGAAGTTGACAACCACCGGAAGTGCTCTTTCTATCAACTTTGCAACCAGCATAATCCGAAACCGAATAACCAACCAACTCAAATTGAGCACCTTTTGGATACCAAAGACCAATATTTGGAGTGAATTTCAAATATCTCATAATTCCTTTCACCGCAGTCAAATGACATTCTTTAGGTGCGGCTTGAAATCTAGCACACATGCATACACTAAACATGATATCGGGCCTAGATGCGGTAAGGTAAAGCAAGCTACCTATCATGGATCTATAAAGCTTAATATCAACCGCTTTACCTCCCTCATCAAGATCAAGATGTCCATTTGTAGCCATTGGAGTCTTGATTGGCTTTGAATCTTCCATGCCAAATTTCTTCAAAATATCCTTGATATATTTAGATTGGCAAACAAATGTGCCTTCCTTATTTTCCTTGATTTGAAGACCAAGAAAGAAGCTCAACTCTCCAATCATGGACATCTCGAATTCCCTAGACATCATTTCTCCTAATTCTTTACAAAAAGATTCGTTAGTAGAACCAAAGATAATGT
Source organism: Echinochloa phyllopogon (assembly GCA_033239725.1). Lineage (NCBI taxonomy): Eukaryota > Viridiplantae > Streptophyta > Magnoliopsida > Poales > Poaceae > Echinochloa > Echinochloa phyllopogon. The sequence goes on along the minus strand of BTCW01000008.1, from coordinate 29,361,640 downwards.
CATCAACATATATTTGACAAATAAAAATATCATTGCCAATTTTCTTAGTGAATAGTGTAGTGTCAACCTTTCCAATTTTGAAACCCTTTGATAAAAGAAAATTCCTAAGCCTCTCATACCAAGCACGGGGTGCTTGCTTCAATCCATAAAGAGCCTTAGAGAGCTTATAAACATGATTGGGCAATTTTGGATCTTCAAAACCGGGAGGTTGTTCAACATACACTAGTTCACTAAGATCACCATTCAAGAAGGCACTTTTAACATCCATTTGATAAAGTTTTATGTTATGAGAGAAAGCTTAAGCAAGTAACATTCTAATAGCTTCAAGTCTAGCTACGAGAGCAAAAGTTTCATCGAAATCCAAACCTTCGACTTGAGTATATCCTTGTGCCACCAATCTTGCCTTGTTTCTCACCACAATACCATCTTCATTTTCCTTGTTGCGAAAGACCCATTTAGTACCAATAACATTGTAGTTCTTGGGCCTCTCAACCAAATCCCAAACTTTGTTCCGGGTGAAGTTATTTAATTCTTCTTGCATAACCATCACCCAATCCGAATCAACAAGTGCTTCATCTACACGTTTAGGTTCAAGAGAAGATACAAAAGAATAATGTTGACAAAATGAAGCAACACGAGATCGAGTTTGGACACCCTTACTAATGTCACCCACAATTTGGTCAATGGGGTGATCTTTGGCGACTTGGCCATGAATTCTTGGTTGAGTAACTTGATCTTGAGAAGATGTGGACGATGATGTAGTAGAGATCACTTGCTCATCTTCTTGAGGAGAATCATTTGCACTTGCATTATCAATCACTTGATTTTGAGAAGATGATGTCATTTCTTGATTACTAACAATATGTTCCTCATCATCATCATCATCATCATCATCTTCTTCTTCCCTTGGTCGAATATCACCAATATCCATGTTCTTCATGGCTTCTTTCAAACTATCCCCTCTCACATCATCCAAGTTATCTTTCTCATCTTGTGACCCATTTGTTTAATCAAATTGAATATCATAAGCTTCTTCAACAAATCCCTTGGACTTGTTGTAGACTCTATATGCCTTGCTACAAGATGAATAACCAAGAAAGAATCCATCATCATATTTGCTTTGGAACATGGATAACCGAGAGCCCATTCTCAAGATATAGCATTTACAACCAAAAACCTGAAAATATGAAATATTAGGCTTTCTTCCAACAAGCAATTCATATGGGGTCTTATTAAAGAATCCATGACAATATAGCCGATTTGATGAATGGCAAGCGGTGTTGATAGCTTTAGCCCAAAAAGAATCCGACACATTATATTCGGCTAGCATAGATCTTGCCATTTCAATCAAAGTCCTATTCTTTCTCTCAACTAATACATTTTGCTCCGGAGTATATGTGGTTGAGAATTCATGTTTGATTCCCTTGTCATTGCAAAATTCCTCTACACGAGTATTCTTGAATTCACTACCATTATCACTTCTAACTTTCTTCAACTTGAGCTCAAACTCATTTTCGGCCCTAGTGACAAAGTTCTTGAAATGATCAAACACATCCGCTTTGTCATGAAGGAAGAATACCCATGTGAATCTTGAGAAATCATCCACTATCACAAGACAATAGCTATTCCCACCAATGCTTCTATATGTCGTAGGCCCAAAAAGATCCATATGCAATAGCTCAAATATTCTTGTGGTAGACATGACACTCTTGGTTGGATGAGAATTTGCAACTTGCTTTCCGGCTTGACAAGAGCTACATAATTTGTCTTTTTCAAACTTTACATCTTTCAAGCCAAGGACTAGATCATGTTTGATTAGTTTATTAAGTTGCCTCATTCCAACATGACCTAGCCTTCTATGCCACAACCAACCCATGGAAGCTTTAGAAAATAAACAAGTTGAGAGATTTGCTTCTTTAGATGAGAAATCCACTAGATATAGACTTTCATGTCGAAACCCCTTAAAGATAGTTTCTTTTTCATCAAGAGAGGTTACTACAAAATCATTACTAGTGAAAGAACATCTATATCCATTATCACAAAGTTGAGCAATAGATAAAAGATTGAAATTCAAGGAATCAACTAGCAAGACATTGGAGAGTTTATAATCTTGAGAGATAGAAATGTCACCAATGCCTTGTACACCTCCCTTGCTATCATCACCAACGATAATATTATCAAAATCGGAGATATCTTCATCAAGACATGAGAATATTTTCTTTTCACCGGTCATGTGATTTGTGCAACCACTATCAATCACCCAATGCCTTCCTCCGGCTTTATAATTTACCTACACAAAAGAATCACTTCCTCTTAGGTACCCAACTCTTGGGTCCTTCAATGTTAGTGATCATAGCTTTAGGCACCCAAATAGACTTTAGCCTAGTGCTATCCATAGACCTACCAACAAACTTGGCACACACAACACCCTTTGAATCTTTCTTAAGAATGTAAGATGGATCAAAGGATATGGTCTTCTTGCTCTTGCACTTGTGATTCACATCAACATTTGTCTTGCATATGTGACATTCCTTGAATTTAGCTTCTTCTTGGAATGTCACACTTGATGGCACATAAGTGGTCTTCTTTGGAATGAAAGCCGATTTCCCTTGCTTGGGCAAATAACCAATGCCATTCTTGTTCAAAGTAAATTTTGGCTTGTCCAACAATGATTAAACTTGACTTGACTTCCAAACCATTTGGAAAGATCCTTGGACAAGCACTCCACTTCTTTCTTCAAAGATTCATTTTCCAATAATAAATGAGATGCATCACTTGAATCTTTCTCACTAGTGCAAGAGCTCGTGCTTGTGCTACAAGAGGTGTTAGTTGAACAAGACATACAAGTTTTGCAATTTTCATTGTCAACAAGTTTTCCTTTGGCCTCTTGCGCAAGGAGTGAGTTGTGAGCTTCCTTAAGTTCCTCATGCTTTCCCTTTAGAATTCCCAATGAGGTGTTGAGAGTATTGTGGGAATCCTTTAGGTTGGCATGAGAAATCTTTAGCTCCTCATAGGATTTTTGAATTGAAATGTTTTTCAATTCTAAATCCTTCAACTTTTCTTTTTCCTTGCGCAATTTGTCATCGGATTTTATAACCAAACTAGCAAGATATTCATATGAAATAGCATTATCACCACTATCCTCATCACAATCACTATCACTTTCTTCTTCATCTATTGTTACCTTTGATGTACTTTTTGCCATGAGGCAATGAGGCTTGGAGAAGAGTGATGGAGCTTCCTCGATGGCAATCCCGGCAAGACTCTTTGATGGCTTGTCATCATCATCACTTGCATCGGAATCCCATTCAACAAACTAGGCTTGCCCATTTTTCTCCTTCTTGTAATACTTCTTCTTCTTGTGGTTATTCCTCTTGTTCTTGTTCTTGCCAAACTTGTCTTCTTTCTTGTTTGGACAATTCATTGATATATGCCCCTTTTCACCACAAGAGAAGCAATCTTTGTCTTCAAATGGATTCTTCCTTGAGAATTGATTTTTCTTCCCAAACTTCTTCTTCTCAAGAATTTTCTTAAGCCCTCTAACAATGAGAGCCATCTCCTCATCTGAGTCATCTTCTTTTTCTTCAAGATGAATATCTTCTTGAGTGGCTTGAGCCTTGAGAGCAATGTTCTTCTTCTCTTCAATTGTTGCTTGACCATGAGCTTCTTTTTGAGATTGCTTGAAGATATCATGTGTGAGTACTTCACCAAGCACCTCCGTAGGAGTGTATTTCTTCAAGTCTTCTCTCACTAGCATTGTGACAATTGTCTCATATTTCTCCTGGAGACTCCTAAGAAATTTCCTAGAGAAATCTCGATCCGGCACATCATAATCAAGACACTTTAGCTCATTCACAATCTCATTCAACCGATTGAACATGGTTGAAACATCTTCATCCTTCTTCATAGTAAACTCATTTAATTTTCCTTGGCTTCTTTAACCGAGGATGTTCCCTCATAGATTTCCGCTAGCTTGTTCCACATATCCTTTGCAACTCTAATGCCCTTCACACGGTTGAATTGATCACGAGATAGAGCCTTCATACAAAATGCACAAAGCTTCCTCATTAAGGTCCTCATTCTCAAGGTCTTTTTCGGTCTTGTTGTCTTTGTCTGGGATGACAAACCCGTCCTCAACAATTTCCCAAATTTTTCTTCCGGCCGTCCTTAGATAGGTAGTCATCCTAGTCTTCCAATAATCATAATCTTCCCCATCAAAGAAAGGAACCTTCCTTTGCTTCATTTTGCCTTCTCTAGCCATTTTAATCCTACTCCGGGATGATTAAATCCTTGATTAGGGAGTACTTAGCTCTGATACCACTTGTAGGATCTAGGATTACCGACTAGAGAGGGGGTGAATAGGCGGTTTCAAACTTCAATCACAACACTAGAGAAATTTAATAAGAACCACAAGGTGAATTAAATCTCTAGCTATTCTAGTCCTATGTTGAAGGGTTTGCAACCTAGGATGACAAGCAACAATTCAAGTTCTAGGTAAATAACTTGCACAAGGTAAATTGTTCAAGATAAGAAACAAGGATCAAATCACAAGTGAGAGACACAAGTTTAACCCATGGTGTCGATGACTTGCCGGTCACCCCTAATCCACGTTGAGATGGATTCAACGTTCAACTGCTTCTCTATCAAGACTCCTCTTGATCTTTAAGCCGGTTAGAACCAATGAACCGCTCCAAATCTCGATTCCACTAGAGTTGCTCTTCACCACTCCGGCGAGGTGAGCACAAAGACCTCTCACAACATACTTCCACGGCAACTTCACAATCTTCTTGAAGTGCTCGGTGGAATCACGAGCTCCAAGCCGTCTAGGAGGCGGCAACCTCCAAGAGTAACAAATCAACCACGAGCTCAATGAAATCCTAGTGCCACAATGATCAAATCCTTGATGCAATGCACTAGAAGCTCTCAATCTCACAAAGAAATGCAACCTCAAAGCAAGTGAGTGAGAGAGAGAGGAGAACAAGGGCTCTAGTATGAGTATTAAGCTTTTCAATGTGCCAAGAGACCCCAATGCCCGTGAGGGGTGAGTATATATAGCCCTCTCCCCAAAACTAGCCGTTGGGGAAAAACCCGTTTTGGATCGTGCACGGCGGACCGTCCGCATGGTCCACGCGGACCGTCCGAGTTTGAATTACAAGGGCTATGAAGCGCTATCAGTGTGTGTCAGAGTCGACCGTTGGGGCTCGGCGGACCATCCGCCAAGCACCTGCGGACCGTCCGCCATCACCACGGACAGTCCGCCAGAGAAGGCCGGACCGTCTACTCGAAACAGCTCTAGCTCCTGGAGAAAATGAGCGGAATTACGGACTATCCGCGACGCATCACGGACCGTCCGCGAGATCACTCCAAGTCAAAGCACGTGGGCCCCAGTACAGCAAACACAGTTGACAGTCCGCCAGCACCATGGACCGTCCGTCAACACTCCGCGGACCGTTCGCCAGACACGACAGGGCAGAGTTTCAACAGAATTTCAGAGTGCACCCTTCCAAGTTAGTCACCACAAATTCTAAATGCACTACATGCACATCAAAGACCATTGTGGCACTAATATTTCATCGAACCAACGACGTTGATCCCTCTTGATAGTACGGCTATGTAACCTATCAATCCGGTCATTTTTCACCCACTAATCGCCTCATGACCGGTCAAATTTAAAAGCCCTATCATATACCTTTGCCTTGAGCTTCCATAATCCCATAGCACACATGCTATCCACACATTGTCTTTTGAAGCTCATTCCAACTCTCGGGACTAACCTAATCTCATTATCTAAAATAAAATTGTTAGTCCACAAGGGTTGTCATTAATTACCAAAACACAATTAGGGGCCTAGATGCTTTCACATGACCGCCCCCAGGAAGAACGAAGGAATAGTAATCGTCTCCGAAGCCTCGTCGTCGCGCAGGAAGAACAAGGTGAGGCAGACCCTATCCTGCGTCTTATCGTGCCACCATATATATGTACAATTTGTCGATGACAAATTGAAAAAAATTATTTCGATGTAGCAAAAGAGCCGCCACTTATACACCCAGGCTTGGCCCACTACTGAATCGGACGCGGAAATGGGCATCGACGATTTTGGCCTGCGAGGATGCTTGTATGAGGTGAGGGTGCAACACTACTTGTCTAGATGAAATGGAGTAAATTTGCTTCGTAATTATTGTGTGTGCCTTATGTTCTGATCAAGATTTGCATGTAATTCAATCAAAAAGGAAAGAAGTATGAGTTTTGTTTCCCAAAGATTCAATGCAAGATGATGCTGAATTACGACAGCGATGAAGATGAATACGATGGACCTACTAAGTCTCTTCGTGAGGTGACGTTCCTATCCTTCAAGTTAAACATCAGTAAGAGAATTTCTGAAAACAGTTGATGACCTTCTGTAAATGCTTACTATGACGTCTTTGTGAAATGACAGATTTATCAGATGGCTGAAGATCTTCGCGTTGCAGTAAAGCGGAAGCATTAGAGGGGTGAGTTCTACACCCAGGAATCTTATCGGGAATGAAGCGGACGATGAAGCGATGATCTGAACTGAGGAAGTAGATATGATACCTTCTTGTCTGCCTTTTGTCTGTTGCTTTTGCTTCTCTGATGAACAAAGAGGTTGGTTCTACTGATTTATGCTACCTTATTTATTTCCTACATATATTGTCTTTGTTTGTCTTTTGACTGTTGCTTTTGCTTTGTTTTTTCTTGAGAATAATGGTGATATACAAATTAAGCCCATGAAGTTGTCGTCATAAACATAAACATGAACGCACAGAAACACTATATAACAAGGCTCAAGCCAAGCTTGCATACATAACTGAAATCTTCACCAAAAATTATTTGTTGCAGACAAACTTTGGACCTATTGGTTCAATAGAAGTAAACAAATCAACCCCTAATTATTAAGACAAACAGCAACCCCTAATTATGTAAAAAAACCGTCATCATCTTGTCCATCTGAATTGGCTGGAGCAACCACTCCGTCTCCGGTGTAGGTGTCATCGGCATCGTCGGCATCTTCAGATATGTCTGCGTGATCCGGTTCAGGCATTGGTTTAGCAAGCTCAATAACAGAAGCATCAACACTTGTCCCTTCCACATCAGGCCTCCTCCAAGTTGACACATCGTCTTGGTCCGCAACATAAATTTTTTTTACACCTGTAACAACCTCGTCCATATCAGTATCACCAACATTAATGTCAGTGTCTTCCTCTCCTTCAGGCATGGCAAACAGTTTCCTAGGTTTCATTCTGAGGACGCTGCACCAGTTTTCTTTCTTCGAATTCCCGCTTTTCACAAAGCACACTTGCTCCGCTTGAGTCGCCAGGACGTAAGGCTCAGCTGAATAGCGACGCTGAGAGGTATCAATATCGATAATCCCAAATTTATCTTTACTGTACCCTTTTGATCTGTTTGTTCCTGGTTTAGGAACATCATACCAGTCACACTCAAACAATGTGACTTCCTGCCTTTCATGAAAATCAAGGATGTAGATTCTTTTGATGTGTCCAAACCATTCCATGCCATCTTGACTCCTGACGACAACACCACTGTTCTGTGTCGTTAGATTTTTCTCCACATGCGATGCCCAAAAATAGAAACCATTGATTGAGCACCTATTCTTCACAGTAGCTATATTTGTTTTAGGACCACGAGATAGAGAATAAATCATGAGATCTGCTTTCCCCTCCCTATGCAGGTTCCTCATCTACACTCACAAATGTTTTGACAATATGTTACGACCACATTCAAGATTGACGAGTTTAAATTTAACACAAATGTATATTACTCACCTTTCGCTTGAACCATGATATAAATTCATCGGTGTGCCTCCTATCAACATTCTTCGATCTACCTTTCTCCAATTCGGCCTTATACTCACTGCAACATTTTTTAAAAGTAAAACAATCAAAGTGAGATATGTAGTGTGGACCATGTAACAAGATTCAAATAATTTACATGTGGTACTTACTTTATCCATGGAAGTGCCTCATCACAGTTTGATATTATGTAGTGCCTCATCGTCTGCAAGACTTCGGGACCTAGTGCCTCCATATTATGCTTAGAAGTAGTTCTCTTTCTGTTCATGTCCCTGCTCGCAAATACACTCAGACCAGCAGGTGGTTCATTAACAGCGCTCTTTTCTTGACGCTCTGGCCGATCAATCTTCGTACTCACACCTTGAAAGAACCGAGTACAGAATGTAAGGCACTCCTCCGAAATATATCCCTCTGCTATTGAACCCTCTGGGTGCGCTTTGTTCCTCACATATCCTTTGACTGTGCGTTGGTACCTCTCAACTGGATACATCTACCTATAGCAAGCAGGGCCTCCGCATTCAGCCTCCCAAGCAAGATGCACCGGTAAGTGCATCATAATATCAAAAAAATGCTGGAGGGAAAATCATCTCAAGACGACAAAGGGTCTATACAATCGATTTGCTAAGTTCCTGCATCTCGGTCACGGCAACGTCCTTTGAACATAACGAGTTAAAAAACCTACTGTGCTGGATCAACGGGATCACTACTTCTTTAGGCAATATTTCATGTACCACAAAAGGTAGGAGTTTTTGTAAGATAATATGGTAGTCATGACATTTCAGGCCAGAAACCTTGCACCCATGGACATCAACACATCTCCTGATATTAGCGGCATAACCATCGGGCATCTTAACACCATGTAGATAGTTGCATAGGATTTTCTTTTGATGAGGACCTAACGAGTACAATGCTGGTGGCATGTCGTATTTACCTTTCTCATTGCGAACTGGATGTTGATCCTTCCTTATTCCCAATTCTTTCAGATCAAGTCCAGCCTTCTCACTGTCCTTACTTTTACCAGTTATTTCGAGCAAAGTCCCAAGCAAGCTCTCACAAATATTCTTCTCAATATGCATCACATCTAGATTATGGCGTACGACCAATGAATCCCAATATGGCAGTTCAAAGAAAATACTCTTCTTCCTCCAGTTGTGCCATCTAGCATCTTCATCACGCTGCTTCCTCTTCTTAGAGGTAGTGGCTCCATAGATGACTTGCTCAAAACTATCGTACTGCTGCCGAACTTGTTCACCGCTGAGTGGCACCGGTGCCTCCCTCGTCTCAACCGAGTTATTGAAGCTGGCCTTGACCCTTCGCCACCTGTGGTTTCTAGGCAGAAAACGCCGATGCCCCATGTAGCAATGCTTCATACCGAATTTTAACCACATGCACTCAGTGTCCTTGTGACAATAAGGACAAGCAAACCTCCCTTTGGTGCTCCATCTAGATAACATCGCATAAGCAGGAAAGTCATTTATTGTCCAGAGTAACATGGCACGCATTTTAAAATTGCGCTTATCCTTGGCATCCCAAGTATCAACTCCGTCCACACTCCAAAGCGTTTTGAGCTCATCGATCAGAGGCTGCAAATACACATCAATGTTAATCCCTGGAGATTTAGGCCCAGGAATTAGCATGGACATGATCCAATAGGATTGTTTCAAGCACAACCAAGGAGGTAGGTTGTAAGGAATTAGGATAACTGGCCATGTAGAGTAAGCCACGTTCAACATCCCGAATGGATTGAAGCCATCGGATGCAAGCCCCAGCCTGACATTACGAGGATCCTCTGCAAACACTCCGTGCTTCTTATTCACGACCTTCCATGCCCTTGAGTTAGCCGGGTGTCTCAGTTTTCCATCATCAATCGATTCGTCCTTGTGCCAACGCATATATGTCGTTGTTTCCTCGTTCATAAATAATCTTTACAGTCGAGGAATCAGTGGAAAATACCTCAGTATTTTGTTAGGTAATAACCGCTTCTTTTTTGCTGCATCAGTGACAACCACGTCATTCCCCTATTCTGAATCTGAAAATTTCCACCTACTGGCGTTGCAAGTTGGGCAGTTCTCCATGTCTGCGTACGCTCCACGGAATAACACACAGTCATTGACACAAGCATGGATCTTTTGATAGTCCAAACCAAGGTCTCGAACCACCTTTCGAACTTTGTCCAGTGAATCCGGGAGACAATGCCGTTCAGGCAGCACAAGACGGAATAATAACAGTATTTGCTCCATTGCAGCATTGCTAAGACCACACATGCACTTGATCTGATATAGCCTGACAATGAAAGAAACCTTTGAAGCGTCCTTGCATCCAGGGTACAACTCTATCTTAGCTTGCTCCAATAATTCAAAAAATTTGCGTGTTGACTCATTTGGCTCCTCTTCATTACCACCTTGAATTCCACCATGTATGGCACCACTGATCAACGAGGAAAACAAATTATTGGTGGCCTCCCGATCGTCATGATCGTTAAGATCGTCGTAATCAAACCCATGGACGATAGGATCAGCAGCAAGATGATGACGTTTTTTTTGTTTTTTATGAAATCCGCATCAAACCCTGAGTTAACCAGGTGACCTTCGATATTCTCTCTATTATGATATGCCATGCAACGACACATAGTACACAGACAATGCTCAGACTCTCCTTCCTCTTTTCCTTCAAACAGATCATTCATAAACTTGTCGAAGCCGCGATGCCACGCATCATCTTCACTCGGCAATTCCATCCAACTGCAATCCTCTTCACTTGCCATTGCAAAAAAACAACTATAGCGCGCAGATTTTAATCTCCTAAACCATATTTACAAAGGGCGTGCTTGATCAGTGTTCCATACTATAGTATTAAAATAGATGTATATACAAATAATTAACAAACTAATAAACATCGATCATATACCTTGGCAGATTAGATCCGAAGAACAGACTTTTTCCCGTCGTGATGCAGGTGATCGCGCGTGCGCCCCGGCGGATTGCGAGACGTCAACAAGATGTGTTGATTTGGTTTCGTTCGTTCCTTCGTCGTATATTTATTAGGGTGAGGATCGGTGAAACGACAAAGATCGAGTTGGGTTAGGACTCGGTGGGTCCGTTAGGCCTCCAATTTTCGGTGGGTTCCAAGTTGGGCAGATGTCGATTTCATTGATGGGCCTAATTGGCAGGGTTTAGAAACAAGGCCGACCTTTGGCTAAAAGTGACACACGAGAATGCATCAATTGCGACTAATATTGCTTTCGATTGCAACGGGGATATTTTTGTCGCAATAGCATCTTCTCTAGTGCGACGATTGCGTGTTAGCGTCGCCATACCCCTCTCTAGTTTGCAACAATTTCGATTCAGATTGCAATATCAAACATTTCATTCGCAACGAGTACATTGGCGTCGCTATACCCCTCTCTAGTTTGCAACAATTTCGATTCAGGTTGCAATATCAAACATTTCATTCGCAACGAGTATATTGCCGTCGCTATACCCCTCTATATTTTGCAACACTTTCGATTCAGGTTGCAATATCAAACATTTCATTCGCAACGAGCACATTGGTGTCGCTATACCCCTCTATAGTTTGCAACAGTTTCGATTCAGGTTGCAATATCAAATATTTCAGTCGCAATGAGTACATTGGCGTCGCTATACCCCTCTATAGTTTGCAATACTTTCGATTCACGTTGCAATATAAAATATTTCAGTCGCAACGAGTGCATTTTCGTCGCTACAAGTAATACTCTAATAGCGACGTGTCATAGTCGTTGTGACATGGGCAACTACTGCAATTGTTACCAATAAGGGTCGCAATACCAACGCCCTAATTGCAACAGACGCCCATGCGTTGTTGCAATTGCCATTGAAATTGCAACGGTACACAATTGGCCGCAACACACACCCCTATCACGACCAATATCGTTAATTGTCGCGTTAAGCCCGGTTTATCGTGACCAAAACACCCTGTTGCCATAAAAACCTGTCGCGATATGCCCAAAACGCTGTAGTGTATAGAGAGAGGTTGGGCTTGTGCCATTTGTTGCAAATTGAAGGTGCTGGCAGATATGGTCCGATTTCTATGGGAGAATAGAGACATAAATACGTTAGTATCCAAACAATATACCCAACTACATATCTCACTAAGGCCAGGCCACTCCTAAATCTTCTCATACAATCCAATAAATGTTTGAGTATCCAAATTAAAACGATCCCGAATAGTATGAATCAATCCTCTCAAAATTTAAGTACGTATGTTGTACCATCCGAAGGTAGTGTTTTGTATGCTTTAACAATAGTGTAGGATCCAAATGACAAATTAATCCATCTTCTCAAAATTTATAGCCTCACATATCCTAAGCTCCTGTTTTGATATCTCAATACGTATTAAGCTAACATTTGACACTAGAATAAATATACTTGTTCATGAAATGACCATAATTATACTTTTGAAAAAATCTCATGTTACTAAGAAATTTGTAAACAAGTTGGAGTCTAAGTAGTAAGCACAGAAATAAATCGATGCACATTATCCATGCCGACTATAAAAAAAGTAGAAGAAAATTTATATTTTTCATTATGATGCACGTTTGGAACTCATGCTAGTTCCCAAAATAATTTTGAAGAGTTTTAATTAATGCTAAAATATAGAAATCTTTGTTTTTTCTAAACAAATCTCAAATAAAATATATAATTTATTAACCTATAAAAATACCTAATGTTTGGAATGTTCTAAACCATGCATAAGAAACTACCTATGATGCGTCTTGTATGACTCAGATTTGTATGAGTAAAACAAAGATAATGTTATTCATCATAAGCATTTCTTTTGTTGTAAGCTACTTATATTACGCTTTTCTGTAGCATAATATTATCAATATAACATTTTCACATAATTTTATTTGTAATAAAAACTAGAAAAGAGTTTATTCTTTACCTGTATAACATAACATGCATGTCTACTTTAGCCGAGCCATAGCATGGACATGCACGCACGTTGTCTTTTACCTGACTCGGGTACCTCAAATTTCGAAGCAATATATATTAATACAATAGCATGTCAATCTTCATGCTACATCTATATAAGTAACTGTCATAGGGATAAAACATTCACAAATCATATGGGTACACCTGCTTCATGTAAAAGTACTCCAATGATAACTTAAAATTGCAATTGAGCACCATATGAAGATATATAATCTATTGTTGTTGATTCTCTATTATTGATAATGTCAATATCATGATTCTCGCCATCATAGTTTCTCGGGATCAGGGGTGGACCGTAGTGGGGGCCAAACTGGACTCCGGCCCCTACTTGCTTCGCTCTTGAGTCTTGTCTCGCGGGGGCAGCTGCTGCGCTTGTTGGCTCATGATTGTGCCGCCCACCTCTGTTGGACAATTGAACACAAGCAAAGAGGGACAAAGCGCGTCAGAGTCCATCAGGGGCACACAAAGCGCGTCATAGTCCATCAGGGGCACTCAACGTAAACACAAGCCCATGTTGAAAGGGGTATAATGAGTGGGCTTTGTTTCCGACGGCCCAAATTGGGTCCACAACTGCTGGGGATTTCTACTATGCGTGATTCTATATAGAGAAAGAAAGAAACAATAGTGGTCTGATACCTAGATACCAAATGTTGCATTCGGAGATAACAAGTGAGTTCCCAAGAAAGTAACATAACAAGTGGTCTGATACCTACTCCCTCCGTCCCACAATAACAGGCCATTTAGCATTCAAATTTTGTTCCACAAAGAATGTCCATTGAGCTTTTAAAGATGCACACATTAATACAAAAGTGCATAGAGAAACGTAAAAGTGCATAGAGAAACACATAGAGCCAATCAAATAGTTAGTTAATGTTACTGTTGTAACTCCAATGAGGGGTAAGATGGTCATTTGTCATGACTACTAATCTGTCCGCTATTTTCCAAAACGGCCTGTTATTGTGGGACGGAGGGAGTAAATACCAAATGTTACATTTGGACAGGGGCGGATCCACAGGGTGGTCCATCGACCACCCTGTGGTCTGTCCGTCATACATACAACATATATATCTTCTATGTAAAAAAGAAAAAAAAAGAAACTGAACAGCCACAGATCGTATTTTTTGAGGTATTTGTATTCCATTTCAACAATTTATATTAAGATTCGATATTATTTTACCAAATTATAATATGGTTTTATCGAATTGTAAATGATTTACTGGATAGTATAAGAAATTTTTTTGGGACGACCACCCTACGCTCAAAAGCTGGGTCCGCCACTGCATTTGGAGATCAGGTATTTATAGTAGGAAGCAAGCAATTAATGGGACCTCAATTAATTAGCCGATTGCTATAGTCGGTAGAGTGAGGGCTAGAGAAAAATGTCTCTAATCTATAGTGCAACATGGAAGAAAATTTAGTATTTAAAGCAACACTAGCACAGAAACCATTTATGCCGCACCATGTTGCGGTCGTTATTGGCCATTGGCCACCGATAGTACAAATGGTTGGAGGGGTCGGCCAGTTATGGCCTGCTAGCACTGATACATTTACGCTGGTGTGCCACTTAAGCGAGCGCTAACACAAATAGTTGCTTAAATGTCCCATCGGCACAAATGTTCCAGTATAAATGGCCAAGCCTTCTGCCTCCTCCAGCCATCCCTCCATTCTTGGCTGAGAGGAACACCTGGAGAGGTGAAAAATGGAGAAATAAAAGGAGAAGGCTTTGTTCTTGATTTCCTTGGACAAGGTGGCTCTCCATGTTGAGTTTATACCATTCCTACACACTACCGGAGACAGGGCGTTTGCCGTGCGCCAGGAACGCACGGCAAAGCCCTTAATGCGCACGGCAAAGGCTGCACGGCGTAGATCTGCACGGCAAAGGCGCCTTTGTCGTGCGCCTTATATCGCGCGCACGGCAAACACTCTTTGCCGTGCGTTAGGGTGGCACATGGCAAAATAAAGGCGACAACGGCGCCGTCGGGCGCAGGGGCCGTTGACGGCGGCCATTGACGGCGTGGGGCACGGCGGACGTCGGCGCTGTCACACCCGGTTTTAAAGGCAAAACCAGATGCATCTCATATGTGCGCCAGGATCAGTTTACACACATATGATAGACGTCACAAGTGAATATCCATAACCATGCATAACGAAAGAGTATTAAAGTGCATTTATTACAATCTCAGAGTTGACACAAATGTCATAGCGGAAGACTTAAATAAACGTTCATCTAACGAAGCAAAAGTGACTCCAACTCCACAGGCGTTGACTGGGGGAGACTCGCCTAGAACTCCTCAAAATCAGCATTGAAATCCTCAAAATTCTCCCAATCTGAGCAGCATTCCGGGTGTGGTCGATGCAATATAAATAAACAACAAGCGTGAGTACATGCCGTACTCAGCAAAGTTTGGAAATAAATGACATGCAAGGCTTTATAAAGTGGGTAGCCGAAAGGCAAGCTGCATTAAGCACTTTTAGTTGGTCAAGTTTTATTAAGCAACTATTTACTAGCAAATATAAGTATATACCAACCACAATTAAATAAATGACATAACCCAACAAATTCTGGTAACCACAGTTTAGATCGTATTCAAGTATAATTATCATGTAAGGGTCCAGGCCGCTCTTGACCGTGAGCACGGCTGTTATAACAGTTTTACACTCTGCAGAGGTTGTACACTTTCACCATAAGCCGTGATTCCCATTGCCGAAGCATGCACCCGTCCCACACCACGTGGACCGAATACTGAGTTTCACTATGAGACCTTTACAAAAGCACTCTAATAAATGATAGCCCGCTAAGGTTTCCGGTTCAGAAGCAAAGCATAACCCTCCCTAATGAGGTCTGTCTCTTACCAAAGCCCACAGCTCAAGAGGACCGAGCTATACCCCGTCAACCGCCGCCCCCCATTCCCCTTCCGAGTAAAGCTACCATAAACTAGAGCACCTAATTAGTCAGTCAAAGCCAGAGCCACATGGCACTCATGGTTGTACTGTTTTCCTGGGTGGTTCTCCATGTTCCAATTAAAAGATGTGATCTTACCCATTAATTGATTAAAAGGTAGTAATGGAACATAGAGTAGGGGTTCATTATACCAATCCTAGTTGAGCAAGCTAAGCATCATCTACCATCAAAATTAATTAAGTACCCAAAGCTGCAAGGTATGGTAAAGGGGACTAGGAAATCCTTAATGGGACCCAACAATATTATTGCAAGCGATAAATAACAGTGTAATTAAAATGCATGTCATTCATGTACAAACGGGTATGATCAAGGAATACTTGCCTTCTTCCCAACCCTGCTGCTGCTCAAACTCTTCAAAAGCTGGTTCTTCAAACACTTCCTCGAACGACACGTTTCCTATACGCAGCACACGAACACATACAAGAAAACAATACAATAAATAAGAAACAGTACACCAAACAATTCCAACAGAAGAAAACAATAGCACAAAACTAATCTATGCGTCACAACGAACGCGTGAGCGCGAGAATCACTAAAATCGGAGTTAAAACGAGAGAGATATGGCTTTTCTAAGGTTTAAGGACTTGCTGGCAAAGTTTTAAAACTTCCAGGGACCTATCTGCGAAAAACCAGGGACTAATACATAATTTTATATAAAAACTCGAGGGCTTACGGGTAAAGAGACCAAAATAGGACCTCGGGCGTGATTTTAAAACTTGCAGGGGCTAAAACAAAAGAAACAGGACCTAAATTGAAATACTTTTGAACTGCGCTAGACCGCGGGTTGATTTTCAAAAACTTTAAGGGCTCTTTTGCAGAATTGGCAGCGTTGACCGGTATCCTCCGGTTTGACTTTAAACGCGATCTAATCTGAGCTGTTGGATCTAGATCGGACGGTCGGTAAAGATCGGCACCTCGGCCGACGACGGCGACGACCGGGACGGCGGCGCCGCTCTCCTCCGCGGCGGCGCTTCGCCGGAGCAAAGCCGATCTAAGGCTACGGTGCATGGTTTGCGACGAGATCAAGCGCTATAGACTCGTGAGGAAACGACAAGTCCAACTAAGGTGATCTGGATGGCTGGGTCGGCGCACAGGCGGTGGACGACGACGGCGGCGGCATGCGCGGCGGCGGAGCTCTCGCGTGAACACGCGAACGCGGAACTAGAGCTGCAATTCGCGACTAGGAACAGACGGGAAGGATGAGAAGGCGACGGCAAACTCACCAGAGGCAAACTTGAAGCGAATTGGTTCGCAACGGCGGCGGACGACGACGAGCTCGGCCGGCGGCGCTGGAGATCGATGGCGGAGACTGTTAGCAAACTAGGCTCGAACTTGATCCAAGAGAACGGTCGGGGAAGCTTTACTACCACCTGGCGAAGCTGTTGGAGGGGTTCTGGAGGAGGGATTTTCGACGACAACGGCTGTCGACGACGAACCGACGTGGCGGCAATTTGAGCTCGGGCGCAGGCGGCTAGGCTCGCGAAATTGGATGGGAAAATCAAGGGCGCGGCGGCGGCATGTAACGCCCGCGTTTTAATCTTTGGGGAAAATTGCTAAAGAAATCACCCGGTGAAAACCCTTTCAAAATGTTTTACCGCCCGAGCTCCCGCTCCCGCCAACCCCATCCGCCTTGTTTCCCCTCCCCTCTCTTTTTCCCGTCCGCATCTCGATCACTGCCATCTTTTCCATCCCATCCCGCGTCGCCCGCTCTCGGGTCGACCGCCGGGTCACCCATCTCTGGCCGACCGTCGTCGACCGCCCGTCGTCCTTCCGCCGCGAATCCCGCCGCTTCCCTCCCCTTTTTCCCTCTCTTTTTCTTTTTCTTTCTTTTTCCCTTTTCTTCCTTTCTTTTTCCTTTTTTCTTTTCTCCTCCTTTTTCCCTTCCTCTGCTTCTCTCGGCCCCGAGCGCCACCGCTCTGCTCTGCCCCGCTTCGCCGCTCCGCTCACCGCCGGCCCCCCCCCCTCTCTCTGCTCTGCTC
Organism: Echinochloa phyllopogon; assembly: GCA_033239725.1. Classification (NCBI taxonomy): domain Eukaryota; kingdom Viridiplantae; phylum Streptophyta; class Magnoliopsida; order Poales; family Poaceae; genus Echinochloa; species Echinochloa phyllopogon. The sequence goes on along the minus strand of BTCW01000008.1, from coordinate 29,343,897 downwards.
GTCGCCGCCACTCCACCTCTCTGCCTCGCGCCGCGCCAACAAGCCACCATGGCCACCGCCGAGCCCGGCCACTGAGCTGCCATGCCACACACCCGAGCACTCGCACACGCCAACGCCGCCGCCCCGCGCACTCGCCGCACTCGCTCCCCTGTCCTGCTCGCCGCCGTGTCCGCCACCACTTCGGCCCCACCACTCATTGGCTCCACTCATCGCCGACCAACCCCACCCCTCTGCTCACTCCCCGTCCCAATGCCGTGCACGCCGCCGGCTGTTCCCCCGCCAACCGGCCATTGCCGCTCCGCCAGCCACCCCGGCCCCGTACCCGTCGTCCTTGTGCCCGCAGCCGAGCCGGCACACTGCCGTGCCGCCCACCGCCGAACCGCCGCCTACCATCGCCGCACACCACACCCCGACCCGCCGCTCCGACCGCCGTACGCTGCTCCCGCGCCGACCATGCCATCGCAGGCCCCGCCACCGTCCTGTCACCGCACCACCGCGCGCACGCCGCATCCCGACAAGCACACCGCCGCCGTACCAATCACGGCCACGGGCCCCGGCCGCCTTGATTCCGCCGCCGACCACCATCAACGACCACCGAGCGGCCTCTCGTCGGCCCGCCCCCTCACCGCCTCTCCGCCCCTATAAAAGGGCCCGACGACCTCTCCTCCGCCACCTCCAGCTCACACACCACTCCAATCTCCTCCACTGCCGCCACAACGCCACCACCCACCCGCCATTGCCGCCGCCGTCTCTGACCCTTGTGGGCAGCCCCCCCCCCATTGCACCTCCGCCTGGGGTAAGAGCACTAGTGGACTCGCCGTACTCTCCTCTCCCTCCTCCCCCGACCAATTCCACCCGAGCTGCCCCGGTTCGCCGGCGATTTCGCCGCCGCCGACCGCCGTTGCTTCCCCCCCCCCCCCCCTCGGTACTGTACGGCTCGAGAAAGAAGAAAGGGCAGTTTTGCCCGTAACCCCCTGAAGTTCTTTATATTCGGACCCGCGGTCCAAATGAACAGGACCCTCTCTCTCTGGCACTTTGCACAAAACCCCCTAAACTTTAACCAAATCAACCCGCGGTCCAACGGTCACTATTCCCTCTCTCTCTGTTGATTTTACCCGAGACCCCTGAGCTTTCCCATAATTACAGAAAGGTCCTTATTCTTTATAAACAGCCCCTAAACCCCACTAAACTCGTCATTTCATGCGCCAAATTAATCCCGTTTGACCCCAAACTCCACCATAATATTCACCAATATATTTTCGCCAAATCCAACCAGTCCATTCTCAAAAATAATCATGTCATCATCATCCGCTCTCGTTTTCCGTTCCTTCTTTCTGAGCTCAATAAAACTTTTTCTTTTATTTATTGGGTGTTTGTTTGCGTGTGCCGTAGACTCCGCTGTGAACGAGGAAGGACTCGGGGAGGAGCAGTGCTACGAGCAGGAGCTTGGAGACCAAGACCCCGGGCAGGAATCCCCCGAGGGTTGGGAGAACGGCAAGTGCAATCCCACCCTTTGATGCATACTGTTGTCCCAGTTTTTATAAACACAACCCATGACCTGATTTATAAAACTTGCATGATTTTACTGCTAAACCCGGTTGGATAGCCATTCCTTGATTTCTATGACTACTTCCTTGACAACCCAGATCAATGTTTAAAGATGACAATGCTCTGTTTGAATATTGGTCACTGCTAGAAATGCTTAGGAACTTTTACCATTATACCCACATGACAAATACTTGGTGTTTACAAAAACAACCGTGTGCGTACTTTGAAATAAAAGAGATAATTTGTGTAAATAAAATGAGTACCCGTGTGGGATGAGACAGACGGTATTTCCGCGTGAAATACCGAGGTGAGCTCGAACCGGTGTGGTTGAGCATGGTGGGAGTTGTCTATCCTATCACAAGTTTTGGGATGATGTTGATGTGTCATCTAGCCTAACCCATTTTTCTGTACCACCACTCGACCGTTGTATGTGGCAACGGCCTAGCATAAATCCCACTAGTTGAGCTGCTGGTTATGTGGTGTGCTGGTGAGCAACAGAGGGCCATGGAGCCGGGGATACGGTCTATGTGAGGTATGCCCCTGGTTAGAACCTCGTTGGTAGGTTGCTAACCCCTGGTCGCGTCTGTGATAACTTGTCAGTTTAGCTATGGTGGGTAATGGCTTTGATAGGAGCTGCACTGGCACTAAGGTGTTCATGTTGTGGTAGCCTACTTGTGGTTGTGTACACCTCTGCAGAGTAAAAACCTATCCGGATAGCCGTGTCCACGGTATTGGGCGAGTTACGGCTTGGTCACTTCACTAGTCCCCTGTTTTGGTGTAAGAAAGTGTCGGTGGTTGACTGAGCTGAGAAATGTTTTGACATGGGCTACGACAGATGGGAAATCTGGTAGCAACAAAATCTTGTACGAAAAGTATTACTTTTACTGTTCCTTTTAAAAGAAACATTTGTGAAAACCCTTTGCGAAAACTAACCCTCTGCATGTGTAATAAAATTTGCTTTGCTGCTAAATAAACCATAAACCTTCCTTGTTGCTATCCTGTGCATACTTCTGTTATACCCCTCCGTGGTTGTGGTTGCGCTTGCTGAGTACGTTTGTACTCACCCTTGCTTAATCTGTTGCAGAGGCAGACCCGGACTTTGTGCCTGAGGATATCGTCTAGTGGGGTTCGTTCTGCACCCAACCTTTGCCTGTGTGTTAGGGTCACCCGCTGGAAGCCGCATGCGTTGCCACTCTGATGAGGACCTCTACGTTATCAACCTTTTTATCTGGAGCTTAGTTGTTGACGTAAAATCCGCACTTCACGCCAAGCACACAGCAAGCCGAATTAGCTAGCTTAATCACGTGGCCCGAGCGTTTGAATCCAAAAGCGTGCCAGTCAATTTTCCTGAAAACTGACAAAGGGATAAAAGATGTTTAGATAACACCTGGAACGTACCGGGTGATACCAGTCAGTTCCATATTTGCGGCTACGGAGCCAATTTTGAACGACATATAGCTACAGAGAAGCTATCTGTCGGCAGTTAAAGCATCATTCGGCAATCGGCAAAGAACGCAGGAAGCGCACTGCCGAATGCGTGACGTAAGCATGACGAAAGATCGGCTTTTGACTGAATAAACATTGTAACGCATATTCATAACCGATTTAACGGGGAACAGAGCATGGTAGATAAATAAATGGGCGAAAACATGACCATAATTTCATAATAAACAAGAATGCATAGACCAAAAGCACTAGTCTACCGCATGTCTAGGTACTTTTCAGCCCGTCGAGCATGAAACAAGCAAGTTAATCCACCGCATGATATGACTTGCTTAGAATCACACCACCAACCAAGAATAGATCAATCCACCGCATGATACGACTCTAAACGTGGAAGGCTAAAAGCATTCTTTATTTAAAACAGAACCATGAACACGTTTCGCTCGTGGCGATACTGCCGAATACAGCTATATAGCCGAATCGGGTTCCATGAAGAAGGAACATGCTTCGTTGATGATGATAGATCTATCAGATCGAATCGAATTCTAATCCACCGGATGATTAGCTCTAAGACGACCCAAAAACCTGCATCCACCGCATGATACCCGGTTCTGTCAAGATCTACACAAGACCACCGAGCTTGAACCCGCAACACGTGGCAATCTAGATTGACTTCGAATTCGGCTATGGAAACGCAGTGCATTATGAGCTTAGAACCGAATCTAATCAATCTAGACTGGGCAAAAGAGTGTTGTAATGAATTAAACATAAAGGTAAAATCCAGAGCAACACATGGTAACTTAATGAATCTATCAGATCTTGCCAAAATCCAATAGAGCCGATAACTTGTTCCACGCTAAAACTTAGCCCACCGCATGGCTCATGATCTAACAATGGAACCTTCCTGAACCAAAGCCTAAATCCACCGCATGATACTAGGCATGGTGCAGGGTTGCCGGTACTTACGGAGGTCGACGGATCGATGATTCCTCTCGAAGAACTCGACGACTCGACTAAAGGACTCGATGTTGGCACGGGGCCGGTTTGTTGTATGATTGATTGAACGATGCTTTTACAATTACCATGGGTTTATATTTATACCCAGGTTTCGACACGACTCCTAGTCGATTACGATTACATTTATTTATTTCCTAAAAAGATAAACGTCGGGGCACCGTATCCGTCTTGCATTCCAAGTTAAACCAACCTTTTCCTTATACTTGATCCACGTCATCACGCACTCCCGAATGCCTCCCGCGGAACAGTTCTCTTGCCGAATAACGATGCGTTCCCGACCGCAGAACGTCTTTACCGAATGCTCTGGGGAAAAACTCCTTTGCCGAATGATATCTTCTCAACGAATCCGGCCCACATGTCAGCCTCTTCCTGGTGCCAATTTTTGGTGTCAACACATGCCCCTTCAATTTCGGGGTAAAAGATAATTTTATCTCGGAATTGACCAGAAGCACTCAACATCCCCAAGTTAGTTCTGCTCGGCACCCGCTTCTCCTTTTGAATCTTTAGAGCTCTCATCCGGATCCGAACCCTAGGTCATCGACTCCCAAGATTGAATCTTCAAATGGCGAACCAAGATTTTGCCCTCCAGGTAAGCTTCAATCCCTTCAAGCACATTCGGTATTCTTCTTTCGATTTGCATCTTAAATTTCTTTTCATCCCTTTCAATTCTTGATAGGCCCTAGCTACCGAAATCCTCATCCCCGTTGAGGAAAAAGCTCCATCCTACTTCCTCGGCCCTGTACGGGATTCAGATCCCTCCGAAATCATCGCGGCCGAATCTCAGAGGATTCCTTTCAAGATTTCATTGACAAAACCTCATGAGTGGCAAGACGCCTTCAAGAACTGGCCTTTGCCCCCAATTGCCGGCTGGAGAAATTGGTACAAAAGGATATCTGATGACAAAAGCCCCCAAACACAGAACTGGGACCATCTGCGTATTTCTCATTGCTTGGAGCTGTCACTGGCCGAAACACCAAAGAATGAGAACCTTCTGATTGCAGCTTGCCATTTTTGGTCCAATGGTGCAAACGCTTTTCTCTTTGGTCATGGCCCAATGTCTCCCACTTTGGCCGATGTCTACATGATGACCGGCCTAAACATTACAGGAACTGTATATCCATATGACCACAAAGTTTCCTCCAAGCAGACAGGAGTAAAAACAGGGGTTGGATACAAGAGATACATCCAAAACCATATGTCTGATGGCCCTCTGACCGATGTTGAATATAGAGCCTTCCTGAACATGTGGCTATGCAGATCAGTCTTCTGTGGCAAAGCCAATGAGCCAACCCTGAATCATATCGTGATGGCTGAAGAGCTGGCTGCCGGAAAACTCATTCCACTTGGGAAATACCTCCTGGGAAGTGTCTACCACATGCTCAATCAAACCACCCACCTGATGCACACCGGCAAGAAAATCCCCTGCGTCAACGGTCCTTGGTGGTTTGTCCAAATGTGGCTGCAGTTGTATGTGCATCAAATCGTCGCTATTGATCTCAACAGCCGAGACTTTCCTTCAATCAATCATAAAGAAGGAGAAAACCGGAGAACCAAAGGTTGTCAAACCTACGGAGAAGCTGCCTCCACTATATCTATCAACAAGAACATCGGTGAAGTGCTTGAGCTCTTCTTCAGAGGCTTTGCTCATCCTCTTTGGTTCCCATATTTGGATAATGACAACCTCACTCTCCCTTGCGAATTCAGCTTTGAAACTGGATGCACTGATGTACAATCTATAGCGATCTTCAATGCCTTCATCCAGCCCTGCATCCTGCCAGCCGAATTCTGTGGGGGAAGGCTGGTTCAAAGCACTTATGAATACTATCAGCCAAACATGATGGCTAGACAGTTGGGATGTGGCCAAGTGCCCCCTAGGCTATTTCTTCACGAATTTCTCAAGCCTAGGGAGATTGTCAAGGATTCCACAGAGACAAGAAGGATTTTCACTTATAAATGCTGTGGAACTATTTATGCACCTGAGCCTTTTGTACCAATAATATCTGCCCATCCTTCTTTCACTCTCTGGTGGCAAGAACTCCATGATCATATCTTCAACATGCCAATCCATCCTTTCTGTCTCGAGTTGATGCCTGATTATCAGCCAACTTCAGAGGTAATATGCACATCCCTCATTTGTCTTCAATAATATTAACCCCAATTGATTCTGATTCTGTCATCTTGCAGGATATAACACCTGCCCCTCTTGCCAGGGCAATCTTGTACAAAGCTGCAGGTCCAATATCTGCTTTGGGGCAACAATCTCCTACCTTGGCTCAACTGATGGCTAGACAGGCTTCTCTAGATCCGATACTTACTAGACCATCATCTGTCAAGAGAAAAACCCTTCTTTTAGCTGCTCCCTCAGTTGTAAAGAAGAAAAGAACAAGCAGCAAAATCAAGGTCAGAGCCTTCTTTCTTTAACCATAATGCCATTGGTATTTTGCTCAGTTTTATCTCTTCTTGGTTTCAGGCCAGAGCACAGCAACTAGCAATCAGTGCAGACCTTGCCGATGCTTCATTGACTGGTAAAATTCTACCACTTTATCCTCTTAACTTCTTTTTCATCGGCATTCATCCCTTGTTAACTGCAGAACAATCCTCAATGGATCAAATCTTGGAGAGCTCTTCTTCTCATCACGATTCATCTTTAGCTTTGCAACTTCTTCCTCAATCAGAAGCATTATCTTCACCAAGAAATCTTCCAGCTTCTCTTCAGCAAGATACACAGAATCTTTCCATTGAGCCTGAGAGGCTTCCTTCCCCCATTCAGGAAGTCAGGAACGAGGTAAACATAATCATTCACCTTTTCTACTCTTTTATTCAGCAGATTATTACTAATTCGGCAAGACCTTCTTTCAGGAGAAATCCATTTCATCATCCAGCTATTCTTTTGCTGTGGATGACTTGGTTGCCGAACAAGGGGAAGAAACATCTTCTGGCCAAACTCTGTCAGAAGAAAATCAAACAAAGCTGAAAGATATCCTTGCTTTGCTGCACAAGAGCATTCAAGATCAAGTCAAAGATGCTGATCTCTTAAGGGATGTACTGGAATCCATTGACCAAGAACTTCCTGGTGATATCAAAATCTCTTTGGAACCAGTTTCTCATTTGGATCAACAATATGCTGCAGTAAAGCAGGCTCTGAAAAACCAATCCTCTCAACCAGCTCTAGAACAGAGGAGATCCACAGCCAAACAATCTGTGAAAGACCTGCATACTCAAGCTCAGAACAGCAAAGAATTACTGACCAAACTGGAATCTGAACTTGAAAATAAGAAGGTCAGAAAGGCTGCACTTGAAGCCGAATTGAGAGATCTATCGGCCGAAATTGAAGCTGATGAGAAGAAGATAGCTGAGCTTCCCAAATTAACAGAGAAGATGCGAAGGGAAGCTTCAGCAGCTCTGAATGAAGAAAAACAACTCAAGGCAAATCTTGCTGCTCTGGCTAGAACCCAAGAAGCTGACAAAAACTTATTAGAGAGCATTAGCAATATGATATCAGATGCTAAAAATGTAATCTCAAAGTACTTGGGTTTGTAATTGTAACAAACAGTCGATAGCCGAATGCTCTATCAATCTTGCAATCTTGTCATTTCTTAACTCTGTTTTTCTCCATTGTGGATAACTCATTCGGCAAAGCTGGCTATAACAGTGTCAGACCCGAAAACGCTTCAAACACGACATAGCCGAATCTCATTCAGTCAAAACCGAATACGACTCGGCAAGAATCTCAAACGACATGGAAACCGATCGGTTGGAAAATCCTTTCCACCTTCCGAACTCCTTGGGATATGCACCACAATTTTCGGCCACGATCTCTTCGTTAGTTCCATAAATAAGAACCTTGAGCACTCCTAATCTTCCACCAAATCTTTCAACACGAGCTCTCTGCTAGCCTGAGTCTCTTCCTCTTCCAGCACAGTAACCTCCAAGAAACCCTGATGTCCAACAACAGAAGACGCCCGGCTGTCGACGAAGCCGAAGGGAGCCGCGCCGGCGCTCGTCGGAGGTGATGACTGTCTGCCTCTCCTTATCCTTTCCTCCAGATTTTGCCTTATTCTCAACTTTCTTTGTATTTTCAGGCTCATCCAATGGAACCCCGCTACTGCCTTGACTGCGGCTCCGGCTGCAGCGGGTGACTCTTCGGAGTCATCTAGCCGATCCCCCAGGCCCAATTGGGATCTGCCCTACTCAGACAGCGATGCCCGCCGATTCAAGCAGGAACGTGATGACACTCGGCGTGAGTTGGAGGTCATCTCCAAACAAGCCGGGATCGCAGATCTAGAGTGGCAACACCAGCGCAAGCAGCTGCTCGAGACCATCGACGGTAATTTCTATGGTTCGCTTAACTTCAATCTGACCTTGGACTAACCCGCCGTCGCTTCGTAATCTTACAGATCGCGACGCCGAACTCGATCGGCTGAAGACGTTGGTTGAGTCTTTGGCAAACAAGGTGAATGCTCCTGGGGACACGCCAGAAGCTCGCCTCGGCGCAGTAGCAGGCCGCATTGATGAGGTGGCCTCACACGGCATCCGTCTGGGCACTGCCGCAGGCCTAGTCGCCATGTCGACGCACACTGGCGCTGACTATTCCAGGCTATCGCCCGGCTTTGCCAATGGCAATCCAGAGGAGATTGACGACATTGAGGCCTCCATAGATCGCCTTGATGCTCATGGCGTCGCCATTGCCGATTCCATTCATCCCCAGTCTGTTCTGAACAGGTTGTTCCATTAGTTTGTACTAGGGATTATGGAATTTCGGCAATAAAACTTATCTTTTGCAGTCTTCTTTGTGATAACTTGGTCAAACTCATTTTTTGTAATATATTTGCACTAAGGGCAATACGCTCTGGTATTGGCCATTTCTCCTTCTGTCAATATTTTTGTTCTGAAGACGGCTCCTTCCCGAATGCCGGCTGTTTCAGTCGTTCTGACATCGAATATTTCAATCAGCGATCAATCTCAACACTAGGATAATATTTCTTCAAGTATCTCCCATTGATAGCAGCAGTAAACTCCTCTCCTAGTAAAGTTTTCAGGATATATGCATTTCCAGGCACGCATTTGACCACTCTGAAAGGACCTTCCCAGTTTGGAGACCACTTTCCGAATGCACTATATTTAGTTCCAATCGGCAATATTGCTTTCCAAACCAAATCTCCTTCTGCAAATTGCTTAACTTTCACCTTCTTGTTGTAATATTTAGCAACTCGCATTTTATTTTTCTCAACATTTTCCAAGGCCCTGAGACGAATCATATGCAAATCTTCTAATTCGTCCATCATTAAATCATTATAATCTTTAGAACTTAAATCTTTTTGCAACTTAATTCTCCTTGAGTCTGACTGCATCTCCCATGGCAAGATAGCATGATGTCCATATACCAATTCATAAGGAGACGTCTGTGTAGCTCCATGTGGAGCCATTCGGTAAGCCCATAAAGTCTCATTGAGTACCGAATGCCACTTTCTTGGCTTCTGATCAATCTTCTTCTGTATAATTTTAATCATAATCTTGTTAGAAGCCTCTGCCTGACCATTAGCTTGGGCATAATAAGGAGAAGAATTCAACAACTTGACGCCCATACTTTCAGCAAAATTTCTGAACTCTGAAGATGTAAACTGAGTTCCTTGATCTGTGGTGATTGTCTGAGGAATTCCAAATCTGTAAATGATATGTTCTTTAACAAATTCAACCATATTCTCTGATGTCACCTTCTTTAATGGAATCGCCTCAACCCACTTAGTAAAATAATCGGTTGCTAAAAGCACGAACTTATGCCCCTTGCTAGATGGAGGATTTATTTGGCCAATCAAATCTATTCCCCATCCTCTGAATGGCCATGGCTTGATAATAGGATTCAGGACCGATGCTGGAACTCTTTGAATGTTTCCAAATCTCTGGCAATCTTGGCATCCTTTGTAATATTCAAAGCAGTCTTCTAGCATTGTAGGCCAATAGTACCCAGTTCTCCTAATAACCCATTTCATTCGGTAAGCCGATTGATGTGCTCCACACAGCCCATCATGCACTTCACTTATCAGCCTTTTTGCTTCTTCTTGACTTAAGCAATATAACAGCACCCCATCCAAGGATTTATAATATAAATTATCATCAAGAAGAACAAATTTTAAAGCTTTATACCTGAGCTTTCTAGAAACTTTTCGGGATGGATTCTCCAGATAATCAACAATTTCTTTTCTCCAATCATCTTCTGCCAGATTACTCCCGAAAGCATATACATCATTAGCAAAAACTTCTTGAAGCTCTTTATAACCCGAAGCACTTTGAGCTAATCTGTTTGCTTCTTCATTGTCTTTCCTAGGAATATGCTGCAGAATTACTGACTGAAACCCCTTTAAGATTTGCCTGCATTCCTCATAGTAATTCTTTAAGATATCGTTTCTGCACTCATATTCGCCATTTAATTGTCTTATGACTAATTCTGAATCTCCAAAGATTTCAACTGCAATGGCCTTTGCTTCTCTCAAGTATCGAAGTCCTCTGAGCAACGCTTCATACTCGGCTTGATTATTAGTGACAGTAGGTTGAATAGGAATAGCAAATTCAAATACCTCTCCTTTTGGCGAAATTAACAAAATGCCTACTCCACCACCTTTGTCACATGAAGATCCATCGAAGAATAATACCCAAGGAGTAATTTCAAGCAAATTAGCCGATGAATCGCGATGTTCAGTAATGAAGTCAGCAATAATCTGTCCTTTAACAGCTTTTGCCGATTCAAACTTTAACTCAAATTCAGACAAAGCTAAAATCCATTTGCCAATCCTTCCATTCAAAATTGGCATAGACAACATGTGCTTTATCACATCAAATTTTGAATACACAATGCATTCGGCATGTAGCAAGTAGTGCCGAAACTTTGTACAGGAGTAGTAAACACATAAACAAAGTTTCTCGGTAGCCGAATACCTCGTTTCGGGATCAAGCAATTTTCGGCTAAGGTATGCAACTACCCTTTCCTTTCCCTTAAACTCTTGTATGAGGGCCGATCCGATAGTTTGGGTATCGGCCGCCACGTACAACTTAAAAGGCTTGTTTAGCTGTGGAGGTACCAATACTGGTGGTTCTTTCATGTATTCCTTGATCTCATCAAAAGCCTTTTGTTGTTCGTCACCCCATACAAATTTCTGATCCTTCTTGACTTTTAGCAGTGAAGAGAAAGGCAACACCTTTTGCGATAAATTTGATACGAATCTTCTTACGAAATTGATCTTACCAAGTAATGACTGCAATTCCTTAAGATTAGTTGGAGGAACAACTTCATCAATGGTTTTCATACTTTTCTTGCCAACTCCTATTCCTCCTTCATGCACCAGAAATCCCAGAAATTCTCCTGCCGAAACTCCAAAAGCACATTTATTCGGGTTCATCTTGAGACCATGTCTCCTAGTGCACTCTAGAGTTTTCCTTATGTCGGCCAAATGCACTTCATGATCCAATGACTTAATCACAACATCATCAATATATATCTCCACAATCTTGCCGATCAACTCATGAAAAATATAATTCATGGCTCTCTGATAAGTTGCACCAGCATTTTTTAAACCAAACGTCATGACAACCCATTCAAACAACCCTATATGTCCTGGACATCTGAAAGCTGTTTTCGCTATATCTTCCAATGCCATAAAAATTTGATTGTACCCTGCATTACCATCCATGAAACTAATCACTTTATATCCAGCAGCAGCATCAACCAACGAATCAGCAATAGGCATTGGATATCCATCCATGGGTGTAGCTCTGTTCAGATCTCTAAAGTCTATGCAAACTCTCATCTTCCCGTTTTTCTTGTACACAGGAACAATATTAGAGATCCATTCTGCATATCTGCATGACCGAATAAAATTTGCTGCTATTAATCTTTCCACTTCTTTCTTTACATCGGCCAACACTTCATCTTTGTAGATTTTCCGGGGTGGTTGCTTGTAAGGTTTATAACCAGGTTTGATCGGCAATCGATGCTCAACAATGGAACGATCTAAACCAGGCATTTCCGAATAATCCCAAGCAAAGCAATCTTTGTATTCTTTTAACAACTCAATCAACTTTTCTCTAAAAACTGAATCCAAACTAGCACTGACGAATATCGGCCTTGGTTTGTCACCATCTCCAATGTCTACTTCTTCTAATTTATCAGCCGATACAAATCCATGTCCTAGCTTCCCGTCAGTCCCATCGATTGGATTATCCATTAAAAATTACTAAAAGAGCCGACTGCTTTGATCGGCTGTTGATCACTGCTGACTGGCTCAACAGGACCTTCTCCCCAGTCCTTACCTGAGAAGCAATCTATGCCTTGATATTCCCAGAAGGCTGGTTCCACATAAGCCACGCTAATTGAATCATCTGCTGGGACAATTTCCACTTCATCATCTATCCACTGAATGAGTTGCTGATGCATAGTAGATGGAATACAGCAATTCGCATGGATCCAATCCCTTCCAAGTAGCAAGCTGTATGCCCCTTTGCCTTCAATAACAAAGAAGGTTGTAAGCAGAATCTTAGATCCAATCATCAGATCTACATGTACACATCCTTTGGTGTCCGAAGGATTTCCAGCAAAATCATTCAAAACTATGCTTGTTGGCGTCAAATCTCCAGGGCTCATGCCAAGTTTCCTGAATGTATTGTATGGCATCACATTAACAGCAGCTCCACCATCAACAAACATCTTCGTCAGTGGCTTTCCGTTGACATATCCTCTTAGGTACAGTGGCTTCATGTGCCGATTCTGGACTGGCTTCTCGAAAATAGTTTGCTTATTCAATACAAATTGTGCCATTAACCCACATTGCTCGGCTTCATCCACTTCTGACAATATCTCTTCCTGTACAATTTGATTAGCTGGAGCCATGAATTCATTCGGCAAGAAACATACCATGCATGTAGGAGCCGAATGACCCGATTCGTCGGGTTTGTCTTTTGGACGCCATATCGATCTCAACCTGGTTCCTGCTCGCTTCAACTCTTGATTCCTCAGGCGCTGGACTCTTCTCTTCTGGCTCTTTCTTAAACCAGGTGGACACCACTGTCCTTTTTGCCAGATATACTCATGATCTTCTTCTTCATGATCAATCCATCTACGATCAGCATGTCTTTTCCTTAGTTGATCATCATTCTCATATATTTTTAGACGCCGATCATCACTAGGATGTATCCTTCCAATTCTTTCGTGGACGGATCGGCGACTGGCAACATTTTGCCTATGTTCGATATATCCATTATTGCATTCAGGACAACTATTCCATGTAGGCAGCTTTAAACCCTCGTTCCAACAATGTCTGAAGAAGACACAATCCCAATGTGCACGTTCTCGTTCTCGGACATATTCCTCTTGTTCTTCCTCATATCTTTTTTCTTCGCACCTCTTCTTCTCCTCCTCGTACTCACGTCTCTAGTGGTGCTCTTTTTCTTGCTGACGCTGCCACTTATTGAGGAGAATGCGCGATGTGACTCTGGGTTTATAAGATTTCCCAATTTCAAATCGGCTATTCGGGAAGCGAGACTTTTCCTCGCGAATCTGTTCGATCGTGATTTGCCGATTAGGATCGACTGAGCCATTCTGCTTCGCTTCCTTCGACGTCAGGACTCTCATCTTTCCCTTTTCTCCAGATTCGGCAACATTCACCATATTGATTGAGAACCCAATCATGTTCTGAGGAAACGGGTTATTGTCCAACTTCATCTTATTGTCGAATTTTAGATGCCCTTCTTGGATAGCTTTCTGAATCCTCACTCTAAAAACCTTGCATTCATTGATGGAATGAGAATTTCTATCATGAAATCCACAGTACCTTTTATCTTTCACACCATCAGGCCGAAGCATAGAATGCCCCTCTGGTAGCTTGATTCGGCCTTCTTTTACAAGATAGTCAAACAATTTATTTGCCTTAGTTACATCAAAATCATAGGTGCTCTTATTCTGTTTAACCCATCTCTGATTCACCATGACTGGTTCTTTGCCCCACACTATCTCTGCTGCAGCTATCTCCTCATCATCTTCATACTCATCTCCTTGATCTGCTCTTTCAAGGAATTGGTTATAGATGTCAGCTACATCATTATGTTTAGCAAATCTGGCATCTTTCTTGAAACCATATGCCTGGTTACTCATTAAGGCCAATCTGTGTGACAACTGGCCCAGATCATCGAACTCTATCCTGAATAGCTTTTCCCGAATGACAGGCAGCATGCCAGCTACAGCCATACCAGCTAACTGGTCGTCAGGTATGTTCAGAGAAAAGCACATGCTCTTTGTTTCCCTAAATCTCCTGAGGAACTCCGTAGGTGTCTCATTATTCCTCTGCCTTAAGCTGGTCAAATCAACTAACTTTTTCTCGGTACTGCCAATGTAGTAATGAGCATGGAATTTCTGCTCCAGGTCCTTCCAAGTACAAATTGACTGAGCAGGCAAAGAAGCAAACCACGTAAAAGCTGGACCCGTCAGTGACAAAGGAAAGTATCTGATTCTGAAAGCCTCATCTGTCGAAGCTTCTCCGAGCTGCATCAGATATCGAGCTATATGTTCTACAGTGCTAGTATCATCTTGTCCTGAGAACTTAGTAAACTCTGTAGGCACCTTGACTCTATTCGGCAATGATACCCTTTGGTACCATTCTGGGAAAGGAGACGAGTACATGTACCCCTGATTTTTAGGCTTTAGACCGAATTGATTTTGCAATACATCGGTCATCTTTTGCACCATGAGGTCAATATTAGTATCTTGATTCCCTGGTCTTCCAGCAGGCATCCCTGTAGTACCAACATACCCGGGATTCGGGATAGCATCAATAGTATTGTAATCCATGAACTCTGAATATCCGTTTCCATACATATCCCTTTGCAGCCTGTTGTTCAGAGGGGATATCTTGTAAGCAGAAGCAGGTGGATTTCCCGTGGTGCCGAATGTCATATCGCCATATGTACGAGGTTTCGGCAATGCATGCTGAAGCTCTTGCTGAATCGGCTGTCCATTCGCGTCCTTGGTTCCAGAAGCTTCAGTTTCTTCAGTACCTTTACCATGACGTTTTGGGACCGATGCTTGAATATTGAAATATGTTGGTCCACCAAGTTGTCCATGCGCTTGCTCAAAAGGTTTATCCACTTGTTGACCAAAGATGTTGACCAGTATGAGCCGAAAACTGTTCAGGAATGCAGCATTATGATTGGTCATTGTTTCTCCTAAAGCCTTATACAACAAGCTAGAGAACTTTTCCCTTTCTTCATCTTCAGTAAGATCAGATTGTCCCGGCAAAAGAACTCTTGGCAGATCTGACTTGAGAAACGGTGCACCACTCCTGTTCTTAGCAAAAGACAGCAAGCATTTTTTGATGAACTGATCTGCAGCAGTCTTCACCATTTGTTGATGTTCATCAGACAATTCTTCAAAAGTGACATCCAGAATGTCTTTTAATTCAGGCATCTTCGAAGCTTGTGGTCCCACTGGGCGTGCCAAAAAGTGTGTTGACGTAAAATCCGCACTTCACGCCAAGCACACAGCAAGCCGAATTAGCTAGCTTAATCACGTGGCCCGAGCGTTTGAATCCGAAAGCGTGCCAGTCAATTTTCCTGAAAACTGACAAAGGGATAAAAGATGTTTAGATAACACCTGGAACGTACCGGGTGATACCAGTCAGTTCCATATTTGCGGCTATGGAGCCAATTTCGAACGACATATAGCTACAGAGAAGCTATCTGTCGGCAGTTAAAGCATCATTCGGCAATCGGCAAAGAACGCAGGAAGCGCACTGCCGAATGCGTGACGTAAGCATGACGAAAGATCGGCTTTTGACTGAATAAACATTGTAACGCATATTCATAACCGATTTAACGGGGAACAGAGCATGGTAGATAAATAAATGGGCGAAAACATGACCATAATTTCATAATAAACAAGAATGCATAGACCAAAAGCACTAGTCTACCGCATGTCTAGGTACTTTTCAGCCCGTCGAGCATGAAACAAGCAAGTTAATCCACTGCATGATACGACTTGCTTAGAATCACACCACCAACCAAGAATAGATCAATCCACCGCATGATACGACTCTAAACGTGGAAGGCTAAAAGCATTCTTTATTTAAAACAGAACCATGAACACGTTTCTCTCGTGGCGATACTGCCGAATACAGCTATATAGCCGAATCGGGTTCCATGAAGAAGGAACATGCTTCGTTGATGATGATAGATCTATCAGATCGAATCGAATTCTAATCCACCGGATGATTAGCTCTAAGACGACCCAAAAACCTGCATCCACCGCATGATACCCGGTTCTGTCAAGATCTACACAAGACCACCGAGCTTGAACCCGCAACACGTGGCAATCTAGATTGACTTCGAATTCGGCTATGGAAACGCAGTGCATTATGAGCTTAGAACCGAATCTAATCAATCTAGACTGGGCAAAAGAGTGTTGTAATGAATTAAACATAAAGGTAAAATCCAGAGCAACACATGGTAACTTAATGAATCTATCAGATCTTGCCAAAATCCAATAGAGCCGATAACTTGTTCCACGCTAAAACTTAGCCCACCGCATGGCTCATGATCTAACAATGGAACCTTCCTGAACCAAAGCCTAAATCCACCGCATGATACTAGGCATGGTGCAGGGTTGCCGGTACTTACGGAGGTCGACGGATCGATGATTCCTCTCGAAGAACTCGACGACTCGACTAAAGGACTCGATGTTGGCACGGGGCCGGTTTGTTGTATGATTGATTGAACGATGCTTTTACAATTACCATGGGTTTATATTTATACCCAGGTTTCGACACGACTCCTAGTCGATTACGATTACATTTATTTATTTCCTAAAAAGATAAACGTCGGGGCACCGTATCCGTCTTGCATTCCAAGTTAAACCAACCTTTTCCTTATACTTGATCCACGTCATCACGCACTCCCGAATGCCTCCCGCGGAACAGTTCTCTTGCCGAATAACGATGCGTTCCCGACCGCAGAACGTCTTTACCGAATGCTCTGGGGAAAAACTCCTTTGCCGAATGATATCTTCTCAACGAATCCGGCCCACATGTCAGCCTCTTCCTGGTGCCAATTTTTGGTGTCAACATTAGTGCTAGTGCTGTTTGTCGTGGCTCTGCAATGCCACCGTCTCCTGTAATGTTGCTTTTGTACTGAACTATCTGTTGTAATAATGTGAGCCAGCATCCTGGGACTGTCATTTGTATCACATTAAGTTCTCTCCTTCGAGGGGACGCTTCACGGCAATATATAGGTCGAAGACCGGCCTCGGCGTGCGTGAAGAGGAGGGACTCGGCGCCGGCTCGGGCGGGAATCGGACTCGGGTTGGAGTCCCGGTCGGCGACGACGGGAGAAGGAAGAAGACGGCGGCGAGCAGATTGGGCCGGAGCTGGGCCGAATGCGGAGAAAAGCAGACCGAGCGGTGAGGGAAAGCGAGCGGAGAAGAAAAGTCCAGGGAGCAAAAGCGAACCGCGCCAGGAGTTCAGGGGCCAAAACCGAACTCAGCCTAAACAACTTTTCTAAAACTCAAACAAAAGCAAATCAAATTCGAATTTAAACAATATTTAAATTCCAACTTGATTTACTAGCAACCAAAAATATATGCAACAGCATGAATGCAACAAAAACTTATTTTGACTAAAATAATTATTTAATGATGTTTAATTTGATTAAAGAGATAGGAAATCCAATTAATTGCTAGAAAATTTATATATGCTCCAAAATTTCCTAGAAAAATTCCAGAGGTTCCTAATGTTTTATTGTGATGAAATTAGGGTGTTACAGGCGCTTTGCCGTGCGTCTGCGTCCTGGCGCACGGCAAAGCCTAACTGTTTGCCGTGCGTCGCTGCCCGTCGAGACCATAGTTCATCGTCATACAACCAGAAGTTCATAAACATGAGCTCACTGAGGAGGAGGTGGCTGAAACGGCGGCGGTGGGGCGCCGATCATAGGAGGGAACAGCTCCTGGGGGTTCAACCCCGGTGGCGACACTTCAACATTATTCGATGCCGCGGACTGATTCTACAAACAAAAAGGAGTATTTTGTATCTAAGTTATTATGTCATATATTTCAATCTCTAGTATCTCTAGATCGAGTTGAATTGAAATGAAGCGAGGTTTGCAAGTGACTCACAACGGGGGCATCTGGGGCATCAGAGGCATCTGAGGCACCGGAGGCATCGATAGACCCCTCGAAAGAGCTGACGCGCATCCCTGCATGTACTTGGCCATCAGTTGCTGCTGTTGCGTAGCATACTGCTGGGCCATCAGCTGCTGATGCTTGGCCACCTGATTGGCATGTTTGTCGTGTGCCAAAACAAGGACGCACGGCAAACGTGCCATTCCTGCGCAGGAATGGCACGTTTGACGTGCGTTTTCCCCCTGGCGCACGGCAAACTATGGCACATTTGCCGTGCGCCCTTGACAGCGCACGACAAACGTGCCATTCCAGTGCACAGGAATGGCACGTTTGCCGTGCGTCCTTGTTTTGGCACACGGCAAACATGCCAAAAAAATTCCTGTTTTTTTTGTTTTTTTGCTTTAAAAGGACCCCCATCAACCAAATTTCACATATATCATATATATCATATATATCATATAAGACATCACAAGCATTATATATATAGCACAATAACCATCATTAAATCCATAAATACATATATATCCACAAACTTGACATGCACGAGTTCACAATTCATTCACGAGTACATCAACGAGTTCACAATCCATCGTCGAGACCATAGTTCATCGTCATACAACCAAAAGTTCATAAACATGAGCTCACTGAGGAGGAGGTGGCTGAAACGGCGGCGGTGAGGCGCCGATCATAGGAGGGAACAGCTCCTGGGGGTTCAACCCCGGTGGCGACACTTCAACATTATTCGATGCCGCGGACTGATTCTACAAACAAAAAGGAGTATTTTGTATCTAAGTTATTATGCCATATATGTCAATCTCTAGTATCTCTAGATTGAGTTGAATTGAAATGAAGCGAGGTTTGCAAGTGACTCACAACGGGGGCATCTGGGGCATCGGAGGCATCTGAGGCACCGGAGGCATTGGTAGACCCCTCGAAAGAGCTGACGCGCATCCCTGCATGTACTCGGCCATCAGCTGCTGCTGCTGCGTAGCATACTGCTGGGCCATCAGCTGCTGATGCTCGGCCACCTGATTGACCACCTGTGTGACCACCCGCTACTCAACCTAGACTAAGGCCGCCTGGTGTGCCACTGCTTGCTCATCGAACCAGGCCTACAATTACAATGCAAAGAACACATATGTGCGTCTCATTATCACAATGCAAAGGAAACATATATATGAGTAACGATGAATATTTTAGAAATAACCTGAAGTCGGTCAACTTGGACCTGTGTCGCAGAAGGCCGTGGGAGTATCGGAGGGCTACTGCCCGTGCTCCTGGCTCGGAGGGCCGCGAGAGTGGGAGTAGTCGCCGTGTCCACCATGCTGTCAGCAATATAGTAGCGGCCATGCTTCTTTCCTTGCCCACTCTGGCCCATGGATCTGCCTACCCATCTCCGTGTACGAAGTGATGCGGCCGTGGATGGAGGGGTCGGTGTATGCCTCGGGCGGGTCCTCGGGGTTGTAGGTGGCCTCGGACGACGTGGCCTTGCCCTTGTGCGACAAGGCCCATCCCATGAACTCGTTGCACTCAGCGCCTCCGTGTGAGTTGGACTGCGAACAAAGAGCAAGTTGATTACAAGTTATGCAGAATTGAACGTTACAACAACCAAATGAGGCTCGCTCCATACCCATCGTGCCCTGTATTGCTCGTTGGTCAGGTTGCCTTGATGGTGGGAAGGATATCGCTTCAACAACCGCTTCTATCGGCCTTGCTCGTGCTTCTGGATCCACTCCGGCGTGAACCACTTGTTGACGATTTGCTCCCAGCAATAGGTATCGTTACGACACCATTTCACGGGCATCTACACGTCATCAAGCCAACGACAGGTAAGAATATCATATTAATCTATGTCTTCAAATCGAGAATAAAACCAATTCACCTGCACGTATTCCTCTCGGGTTAGCCTCACGGTTCTTGCTTCAGTTTTACTCATCTTCCTCCCTAACTTGTTGACGTAGTGGTCTATGACGCATTGAACTTGTGCCTCGTAGTGCATATCCAACACTAGCTTCGGGCATACCTTCTTTATCACCTTGTCCGCCTCGTCGTCACATCCATCCACAAGCCTATAAAAATCCTGCATATAAAGACAATGATCTCAAGTCAATATTGAAAAAATGTGTAGTAAATATGATGTACCAAATAATGTAGTGCAAGAAAGACTAACCCAGAGTTTGGCCTTCACCCGTTCCGCCTTACTGCCATAGCGCCTGCCGGTCGGATCCCTACTATCTTTGGCAAGGCGATAGTGCGCCCACGTCCAGGCCGGCTCGTACATCTCCGGTTTGATCTCGACCAAGCCTGGAAAGTGCTCCCTAACCAAACCACCGAGGATGCCGTTGATGAGGCGGTTGTGACCAACAGGCTCGATGGTTTCCCAACCCCTGCCACAAGTCAAAAAGATGAAATATTAGTTTGTATTTCGATTACAAAAAGATCAAATAAAAGGATATTGACAATGCACTAACCTTTTGCCCGAGGGTTTAATCAGCGGGCGTAGAGCTGGTGCTATTGGCCTCGCTGGGAGTCGCGAGGGTCCTCGCTGCCAAATGGTCACACCAGAGCTTCCCCCTGACGTTCCCCCTAAATCCTTGTCCCCCTCACCGTCCCCGTCACCGTCCACCTGGTCGTCCTCCCCCTCCGCTCCCACCTCCTCCTCCTCCCCCTCCCCTGCCACGTACTCCTCATCGGAGTCCCCCTGCTCCTGCTCCTGCTGCTGCTGCTGCTCCTCCTCCTCCTCCTCCCGGTGCACCTCCTGTGATCGGCCCTTCTTGGGGCCGCCCTTCTTGGGGCCACCCTTCCCTCGACCCAAGCCTTTACCTCTCGGAGGCGAGGGTACGTCGACTGCCCACACGATTCTTGTGTACGCGGAGGCGCACGCGCGCGCAACTTTGCTGCCCACCATCTTTGTTCTGTCACCTGAAATTAAACTAGAAAATTAGTCAGTAAACAAATAAAGAATGATATTCATCGTCACTATCTTTAGAAATAAACATATGTATTAGAAATAAAGAATAAACATACATTTATTAGAAATAAACATCCGTATCGGGATTATCTGGATGATACTCATCATCACTATCTTTGTTGTCCAGATAATCAGGTTGTTCATCCGATGAAGAAATGTCTTCATCAATCCCTAACCGTATTTTCTCAAGTAGTTCTACGTCCCTGTCATTATTAACCTCATCTCCAGCGTCCGAGTCATCACCACTTTCATCATCATCTTCTATTTTGATCGCTTCGGTTAAGTCTATCACAAAATTGCCTGATAGCCCATTCTCTTGGAAGAACTCTCCGTCGTATGTATTTGGGTCTATGTTGTAATCTTCATTATTTGGGACAGGTAGTCTACCGTGTGGCAGATTGTCATTTTTGCGTGGCTTGTTGAGCCACAATATAGACATCATCTACTGCATAGACGGATGACTGGCGAATCTCAACTAGTCCAATATTAAGGTTCTCTCGCTTAACATTAGGATCAAACCAGTGACATTTGAATATGACAGGTTTCAGTTTTTTGCGACCAGGAAACGTGAGTTGATAGATTTCTTCAATTCTTCCATAATAGTCATTGCCATCATTGCCTTCGTACAAACTCCGGTGTTTGTGGTTCTTCGATTGGGCCGACTCTGCTCGTGCCTATGTGTGTGAAAGCGGTACCCATTCACGTCATAGCCACCATATGACATGACCCTAGAGTCACACCCAAGCGAAACTTGTATCAACTCAGGATCCATAGACCCATCAATTTGGCCCTACAAGTACAAGCAAGACCTTTCGTTTATTTATAAGCACGTACGAGGAATGTGTATTGTCGAACATATGTAAAGTACGACCATACCTTGTGCTTGAACCAAGAAATGAAATCAGGGCCTCCATGTCCCGCACCCCTATCAAGAAGGGTATCAACTTCCCGCTGGGTCGGTACCCTTCGTTGCTTCCAGAATTTTCTAACAAATTCACTGTACGAACGAAAGAGTTGGATACCATTAATATAGTGATCATAAGCTACCAACAATAGATAACTACTTTGTTGAGAACTTACTCAATGTATGGTTGCACTTCAGATAGATTGGTCAACACATAAATCATGATTGTGCGCCATTCTTCATATTGCAAGTTCTTAGGAGTCGAAACACTTGCACTTCCGAGTTGCCCCATGAAGAGGCTAAGGTTAGACTCATTATCATCGGCATTGTAACGGGGGGTAGGATTATGCACACTAGGAAGAGTGTCAGCATAGTATCTTGTTGTAAAGTTTGTCACCTCCTCAGTACAGTATGCCTCTGCAATTGAAGCTTCAATTTTGCATTTGTTTTTACATTTGGTTCGAAGAACCTTTTGTTGTCTTTCAATTGCATAGCACCAACGGCCATGCACAGGGCCCCCCAGTCGTGCCTCAGTCGGGAGGTGCAACATCATGTGCTGCATCGGATTGAAAAATGCGGGTGGAAAGATCTTCTCCAACTTACAAAGCAAGACCGGAGCGGAAGCTTCCAATTGTGCAATCAGTGTCCGAGATAACTCCTTAGCACAGATGATGCGGAAGAAGTAGCTTACCTCTGCCAGCACTAGCCACACATGGTCAGGGAGATAGCCTCGAGTCATTACCAGAAGAAGCCGCTCAATCCATATGTGATAGTCATGACTCTTGAGCCCATTTATTCGCATAGTAGTTAAGTTCACCCCCCTCCTTAGATTTGCGGCATACCCATCGGGAAACATTAAAGTTTGAAACCATTTTAGTATTTCCCTCCTACGTTCCTTTGGAATGACGTATGGGGCTGGGGGATTTTTCCATTTCTTGCCATCTTTGGGAGGCGGAATGTTGTATTTTGGTCTATCGCATAACCTAGCTTAATCAACTCTTGTTTTAACGTTATCCTTAGTCTTATCAGGAATGTCCATTGTAGTACCCCAGAGTGCCTCGCCCCAATTCTTTTCCATGTGCATCATATCGATGTTGTGTGGAAGAAGAAGGTCATCCATGTACGGTAGCCTCCACAAACCCGACTTTTGAGTCCAGGAATGTGAGACACCGTATCCCACAAAACCACCCCCTTTCTTTTCCTTGAGCGTGTCTAACTGTGCACGAACCGCGGCACCTGTCAAGATCTGCGGCGGGGGGTCATCAACCATGACACCTTTTGTAAAGTTCTTGATGTCTTCTCTGAATTGATGAACCATAGGAAGGAATTGTCGGTGTAAGTCGAAACAAGAATATTTGCCACCCTTCTTCAACCAGATGAACCTGAAAGCTGCCATACATGCTGGGCATGGGTACTTCCCGTGGACACACCAGCCGCAAAATAGCCCATACGCTGGATGGTCATGCAGGGAGTACATGTACCACACTCGCATTTTGAAGTTTGTCTTTGTAGCTCGATCATATGTGTCCACCCCGTCCTCCCAAGCACGAAGCAAATCATCAATAAGAGGTTCCATGTACACACTCATATTGTCCCCCGGATATCTTGGAATTATCAACGACAAGAATATGAACTGTCGTTGAAAGATAACGCCGGGGGGGGGGAGATTCAGGGGATAACGAACACGGGCCAACAAGTGTGTGGCGCAGCCGTCATTCCATATGGATTGAACCCATCTATTGCCAGTGCAACGTGTACATTTCTAGCGTCTTCAGCTTTCTCACTATGACGCGTGTCAAAATATTTCCACGCATCACCATCGGCTGGATGTACCATGTTTTCGGGACGATATTGTATGCCATGTTTGTGCCATGTCATCTGTTTCGCGGTTTCCTCGGTCATGTAAATCCATTGGATCCGCTCTATGAATGGAAGGTAACGTAAGATTTTGACTGGAATGGAGAGTTGCCTCTTTTTACCATCAACGGAATCTACCTCCAGGAACCTAGATGCCTTGCATTTCGAGCACTTATTTGCATCTGCATGTTCTTTCCGAAACAAGACGCATCCTTTCGGACAAGCATCTATCGCCTCGTAAGGCATCTTAAGTACCTGAAGCATCTTCTGTGCCTGATACATGTTGGGTGGCAGATTGTGGCCTTTCGGAAGCAGGCTGCCAAATACAGTCATCATCTCATCAAAGCCGTCTCAACTGATTCCAAATTTAGTCTTTAGGGCCATTACACGGCCGATGACATCCAGTTGGGACACGTCAATGTGCTCGTGAAGTGGTTTCTGTGCACTTGACAACATATGGTAATAAGCCTTTGCCGTTGCCTCTGGAGGCTCCTCCGTATCATGGATCAGCCCTCCATCGAAGTGTGCTTGATGATAGTCATCCAACATGTCTCCGCACCCGGCTTCAGCATCATAATCATCGATGCGTTGCCTGATGACCTCGTCTCTCGCACGATGGGCTTCACCATGACAGATCCACCGGGTATAGTTTGCCATAAATCCATTTCTACAAATGTGTTTACCCATTTCAAGCTGAGCTTGGTCTTTCTTGTTCTCACATTTTTTGCAGGGACACGGAGCTTTACGCTATCCTTTGTCAAATGCCTTCATCAGGAAATCATTGACCTTGTTTACGAATTCATTGGTCCAGTCACTACTACTTATCCAACCCGTGTACATCTAGTCACGATTATCCATCCTTCAACATATAATATATGAGCATGTGATATAAAAATCGTTTGCATATACACGATGTCTATCATGCTCTAATAGGTAAAGATAGATCCTAATCCCACCCGAGGATGTGTAGACGGGGTTAGTTTCCATGCTCTGCTCCTATCCGAGACAGAATTTCGGCAGCACCTCCCCGCTGTTCTCCCGATACACGTCCAGACAAGGAGATTGTGTATCCAGAGAGCAACAGGGAGGTGATGCTGAGATTTTGTCTCGGATAGGAGAACAACAGGGAGGTGATGCTGAGATTTTGTCTCGGATAGGAGCAGAGCATGAAAACTAACCCCGTCTACACACCCTTAGGCTGTCCAAAAAGCGTGGACAATTCGAAACAGATACGGTCATACATATGCAAGTACATGCATATTTGCAACCGTATCTCTTTCGAACGGGAGACACACCTAACTATAGGTTACCGACCAAATCTACGAACATTATGCGCAAAAAGGAGAGTTATGCATGTCCTCACCTAGTGACTCGACGGCGAGGCGGGGGCGGTAGGTAAGAAGGGCTCCGCGAGGCCTCCGAGGCCTCCTACTCCTCCTTCAGCGATGCCTACGTCGGGGGAAAAGTCCTGCATAAGTAGATCAACGCTTAGCAATTTTTGAAAATTTTGACAGCACCTCCCCTTTACGGGGAGGTTACCAAAACCCCACAACCTGCAAAAAAAACAAGCCACGACACAAAGGTCGGGATACACAGCAGTTTTCTTGACACGGCTCGATGGCCGGACACAAGGCATGCACCACCGCCGAATGGAGCTCACCTATACTCTCTCAATGGCGATCTCCGCCTACTCCTCCGATCCGAGTGCGCCCAAGATGCCCTCTTCTTGCCCCCTAAAATTAACAAGTACAACATGACAAGTCAAATATAACTACAATGTCTAAAATTATATATCTACAATTCTATATCTACAAATGCTAACAAATTTAACTAAACAACTACTTACTAATTTAACTACTTACTAACTATATATCTAATGTTAACAAATTATAACTATATTACCTAAACTAATTATATATATCTACTATATATATCTACTAATTTAACTAAACAACTACTTACTAACTATATATATCTACTAATTTAACTATATATATGCTTACTAACTATATATCTAATGCTAACAAATAATAACTATATAACCTAAACTAATTATAACTATATATAACTTAAACTAGTTTAATTATATATCTACAATCTCAAACTAATTTCATATATTTGCTAATACTAACTACATTTTCTAATACTAACTAATTATAACTACAAAAAATATACCTTGAGCGGCGCCGGTGTGCAGGACTGTGGCCGGCGGCGGGCCGGGCGGAGCACGGCCCCGGGCGGCCTGGAGTGCCCACGGCGGGAGGAAGGCGCCGGCCCCGGGGCGGCGTCGGGGAGGGAGCGGGAGGCGACCGAGAGCGGCGCGGCGGCCCGCCCGGGGGCGGCGTCGGGGGAGGCGACCGGCGGCCGGCTCCAGGGACGGGCGACGTCGGGGGAGGGACGGCGTCGGGGGCGGGCGACCGCCGGCGTCGGGGGCGGAGTGGCCTCGGGGGCGGGCCACCGCCGGCGTCGGGGCGGGGCGGCGTCGGGGGCGCGGCGGCGTGGGGGACGGCGGCGAGCGGGGTCGGGGACGCCGGTGGCAGGGGAGACGAGCGGTGCCGGCGGCCGGGGAGACGAGCGGGGCGGCAGCGGCGACACGGTGTGGGGTGTGCGTGCATGCGTGTGTGTTGTGTTGTGGCCGTCCACGGGCCGGCCAAACCATATATTAGGGTATCACGTTTGCCGTGCGTCAGATCTGGGACGCACGGCAAACATTTCGAAATTTTTTCTTTTTTCAGCGGCGCGCATTTTCCCGGCCGCGTGGGGCTCGCAACGTTTGCCGTGCGGCTATGGCCAAAGCGCATGGCAAACAGACCTTTGCCGTGTGCCCCTGGTCAAGGCGCACGACAAACAAGCCCTTTGTCGTGCGCCCGAGGCCAAGGCGCACGGCAAACATCTATTATTTCATGCAATTTGAACTTGAATCTATCAAAATCGTAACTAAACTAGTTCAATTCTTCACATATTACCATAAATTAACGTGAGACTATGTAAATGTTGTATGTTCACTATAGAAAAAAATTTAAATTCAAAATCTAATTTGAACTTTCCTAATACTACAAACATGATCATCTCACTCTAACTCTCTGAAACTTCTACTTAGATGTTTCGATTTTGAACACTTTAGGTAACGAATTGTTCAAATCCTTGTCAGTGATTTATCACAGCATCCACATAGAATATCATGTATTCTGGACAAATTTCATGATTTTCAAACTTTATTTTTTTTATATAATTAAAAAACCATTCAATTGCACGTGAATCTTCACGCATAGCTAATAAAATGTTTAGAATTGAATATAATTTCATTGGTAAGGTCTTAAAAATGACTCAATTATATGAATATGATTTTTCCAAGAACATTTATCTATTGTTTTATGCACTTGCAGTTCAAATTTGACTTTAACGAAATAAATCCTTTAAAGGACAGAAAATTTTTAAAAATAGTAAATATACCAAGAAATGTATCACATTTGAGTATGTAGTATAAAATAATGGTCTTTAGTTACAAAAATACATAGAGGGGCTAAATTCAAAAGTTTTTTTAAAAGTTTGCCGTGCGCCACCAAAAGACGCACGGTAAAGCTAGTTGTTTGCCGTGCGCCTGGGGCAGACGCACGGCAAACTACCTGGTTGCCGTGCGCTGCCCGGCACCTACACGGCAAACGTTGGCACGTGCACGGCGCGTGCGACGGCCGTTAGCCGTCCGAGCGACGGCCGTTCGCGCCGTGCACGCGCTGGGCACGTGACGGCTATTCGTCGTGGGCCACGTGAGAGGCGCACGGCAAACAAAACCAGTTTGCCGTGCGCCTCCACGACGCCGCACGACAAACAGAAACGGCCATTGCCGCCGTCTCCGGCCGGCCGTTCGTGGATGGGTCCCATGAGATTTGTCGTGCGTCCATTCGGCGGCGCACGGCAAAGATTAGTTTTGTCGTGCACTTTATATTTGACGCACGGCAAACAGCCCTTCTGCCATGCGTCGAGTCTTTGCCGTGTGTTGCCTTGTAGGCGCACGGCAAAGGTGGTGTTTGCCGTGCGCGCGATATTTAGCGCACGGCAAACAGTCCGGCGCACGGTAAACTACCGTTTTCCGGTAGTGACACCCAAAGTTCTCACCTTGATCGTGAACTTAATTAAGGTGTAGTCCAATTTGGGCGATGGGAGGTACGAATGAAACGTAACAAACGACGATGTATAAGTTGGTACAACCTCTCAAAGCTGCAAAATGATCGCATTGGAGCAATCATGCTGGATCCAGCACCATTATTGGGAGCAGCCAGAGCAGATTTGCACACTGTTAACGTTTTCCGAGCATGTAGAACTGCAGAACGGTGTAGATGGTCTGCACGATGACCATGATGAGGAGGACAATGGCGATGAGCGCCCATGGAGCGCTGCAGTATGCGTCCGAGCGGCAGATCCTAGCGCCACCGCGCACGCTCCACGGCCTCCGGCAATACGCGTTCACCTGCTGGTGCACGGCGACGAGCGCCGTCTCCGAGGGATCCAGCACCAAGTCCCTGGACATTCTCTCGAACATCTTGGCTACGGCCTTGTCGCTGCCGGCGGCGTTCAGGACGATCCCCATGGAGCCCAGCAGCGCCACGTCCCTGGCCGAGTCGAGCACCTTGCTCATGAGGAACACGTACGCCGCCACGTCGCTCCCGGCGGCGCCGGCGGCGTGGAGCTGCTCGAACACCATCGCGTTCAGGAGCGCGCACTCGGTGGTGTCGTCCACCGACAGCGCCGGCACGCTCAGCACGCCGCGCCGGAACCGGACGTCGCGCAGGCTGCCCGTCCGGCTCTTCTCGAACCGGACCCCGGCGGCGTGGAGCTCCGCCGCCGGCCGGATGATCTCCGCGTCGCCGGTGTCGCCGGGCACGTCACGCGGGACCCGGTGCGGGCCGTGCACCAGGCTGCCGCGGTAGACGGCGAGAGGGTGAAGCCCCAGCTCGACGCCGGCCGGACGGGATGACGGGGACAGGAACCTCAGCACCATCCTGTTGATCACCCCGTGGCCCTGCGTGGCGTGGCAACAAGATTCAACTAAATTTACAAATTCATTTGTTACTAAAATATATTTCATATGAACAATTCATAAGTTTCGAGAATCGAGACCGTCTGCCTTCGGGCAGCTATATTTTCCTTTTCAATGGCGTGAGAATGCACGGTTACCGGCGGCGTCGCAGTCGTGACGGCGGCGAGCCTCTCGAGCAGGAGCAGCGGCAGCTGGTTCTCGAGCACGAGCATGTCGCGGCGGATGAACGGCGCGACGTAGAGTAACCCGTGGCGGCTAAAGATGGGATCGTTGGGAACATAGCCGCCGCCGCTGTAGTTGCCCCGTTCGTCGGCGGCGGCCCTCATCAGCTCCAGCAGAAACCACCCGTCGACGACCATCATCTCCAGAAACCGCTCCCTGCCGCCGCCGCCGCCGCCGCGCCACTCATCGCCGAGGTCCTGGTACGCGCTCTCCAGCTGCTCGGCGGCGTCCTCGACGGCGGGCCGGAGCTCCGCCAGCGGCCGCCCCGACCGCCGCAGCAGGTGGCGCAGCGCCCGGCGCTTGTGCTCCTCCATGGGCAGCAGCGCGGGGTCGCCGTGGTGGAAGGGGCCCAGCGACACCACCTGCGGCCGGTAGGCCTTGGGGTTGTGGGCCTTGAGGCGCGACGGCACGCGGTAGATGCAGTGGCGCTGCCACCGCGACGACTCCGCCGCCGACGTGTCGGCGGCCTCGGTGAGGGTCTTCTCCACGTCTAACACCCACGACGACATGGGTAGCTATGGACGATTGGTGAACTGAATGGTGACACAGGTGTAGTAGCTCGATGGCGAGATCTGATTGAAATTGTATTTGACTGCTCGATCTACGCCTCTAACATATTATGTTAGAAACTTAAGATGTTGGTAGCTAATCTTATCTAGATATGCATGCCAACGTATTCCGTGTATGGTTATTTGCATTGATGAGCAAGTCATGACAGAGTGCACTATGTATATATATGTGCACACTACAAGACTCCTAACATTTCCTAACAATTTATATACAAGTGCCCAACAGTTTCACTTGCGAAATCTTTCTATCTTTGTTCTTTAACTACGGAGTACTTTACTACTAGTAGTTATATTATGTCATCAATGGCCTTTCTTTCACGTTTACTCCGATCTATGTTGTTAGAAGATCAGCCACTAACCTTTACATAACATAACCATGGTTAATGACTTTGTAAGAAATTATATGGGTTGTGATTTGATAAAACCATTGCGAAATATTCAAATTTACTAAGAAAATTGTCGGTCACTCCAGAGAAAATAAATAAAATTGTCGACCACATAGAAGATAGAATTTTGTGTAGTGGCACAAGCACAAATAGAACACTTTTACCGTGCTTTCAACATTCATCACCACCTTTCCCCACCGCTTTCAACTTCAGCTTACCGCTTTCGTAAAATGTTATTAGTTTGGGGTTTGTATTCTCCCTGGAGGATTTTCCAAATTTTACTATAAAACTCTAGACCATTTGACAAAAAGTCCATTAAGCCATTTGACAAAACACTCAATAATATTGTATACCTTGCGGTGTCCCGTGATGCCAGATTATTGCCTTCAATCAAATCCGAAACACTGTTCAAGGATAATATCAGATCCGATTGTTTCTTCACTCCTGTTCCTTCCACAGATTCCTTTTAATGTAATAATTTAACTAAATTTAGGGTTCTAGTAAACCCTAACTATGGTTACAACTCTATATGGAAAACAAAGATCCTGGGCAAGTAAATCATTAATCCTAATTTTTGTTTCAGGACTCAATCGACGTTTTTTTCAGTGGTAAGCGGCACGTTCATCGAGAGCGAGAGGTCTGTGGTGACTTTTGTTAATCTCGACATCTGCTGATCTAATCTCTCAGGGGTGGCTCATAGGGGTAGGGTTTACGTCCATGTATTTGTAAGGATGAGTGTTTGTAAGTTATGAACATTTGTCTCTATTTACTGATCTTTCACAGAAGAATATATCTTTTTATTTGAGAAGTACAAACTCCGTCCGGTGCAACAACAGAGCGTCGTCACTGCATGAGGACGTCCAACAAGCACACTGGCAAGAGCTCGAATCCTAATAAAGATAAGATGTGCCCAACAGAATTCTCCAATGGGTAACGCATTGTGGCGACAAATAAATATATTCTAGATATAAGCCATTTTAATTTTGTGCGATGAGTTATCACCTCCATTCATCCTAACACACTGAACCTAGCTCATATTTTTTCTGTTTCAATATGAAACAAATTAAATTGGTTAGCAGACGATGCCGGTGCCGAAATATAAGAGAAATGTTGCCATCCCGCAAATATTGCTCAATGATCCATATGCATTATGATGGATCATGAATCTTTGAGGGGGGGACCGGGTTAGCCAGTCGGCCAGGCTTTCAAGCCCGCAACCATGGTTCAAACCCCTGTGGTGTCGTTTCGCTAGAATATCGAGGACGGCATCGGCCAGGTGTATCATAGAGAGAATCTGATCCCTGTGCGTCCAGATGACGCGGGGGGCTATTCTAGCCTCTAGCCCCTTTATCATGAATCTTTGACAGAATGGCATTTTGAATTCCTGCAAATTAAAAAGAATAACACGATAAGTATCTAGTAGCTGATTTCTAGGGAATTGAACTTGCTAAAGTCCGGTCTTACAGGGCTTTTGCCGTGGTCAACTGGTCATTCCAATCTGAATATATGCTTACTTTGTGTCTGCAACATGATCAGAAGAAGCATCTGAGCATTTAGTATAGGCTTTGCGTAAAGAACGGCTTAGAACACCGAGGAAGCGAGGAATATATAAAAGGCTGCCCCGTTGGCCTTGTCGGAAATAATGGCGCGAAGGACAGTAGGGTAGAGTCTAAAGCAGGGAGGCATCTCTTCTTATCAATTGCTTCAGTTTCTACAATGGGGGAGAGGAATCAAAGATGTACGGGTATGGAGCTCCAGTTGCACGAGGATCACTTGATACGTATCATGATCTCTATAATCTGGCATGCAACAAAAGCAATATGGCAGTTCGTTCGTTGCTTGATTGCATTGATCTTGCACATAGCTGGGATTCTGTACTGGCCCCACCAGCAGTGGGACTGGGAGAGGCCCAGCTGAGTGTCCATGGGCTAGAACAAGCTAATGGGCTTCAATTCATGCTGGGCTTGATGGCCAGAGTAAAAAAGTACTGTTGCACTGTGGAGCTTTTGCATATGCCCATGCACATACGCTGTATGGCACACCCCACTCGGGAATCCTATATAGCTTTCACAAGTTTTTTGGGCCACCTAGCATCCAATGTTTGAGATTCGTGCTGCCATTCCGAGCCGTCCGATTCCTTCTTCTTCCTCGCCGGCGCCCATGAGTCTTCTTCCTCCTCGAGCGCGCGCCGCACACGGAGGGGCGGGAGGCGGCGGGTGCGGACGGCGGCGAGAGCGCCGCCGGCCGCGGGCGGTGGGCGAGGCCAGCGGCGGTGGCAAGACGGCGTTAGGGTTCGGGGTTGCCGGCGGCGTTGGAGCTCGGGAGGTGCTCCAATGGCCTCCGGCCATAGAAAAGAAGAAGGTGGGGACGGAGGGAAGGTCCGACGGTGGCGGCGGCTCGGCCGGCAGCGGAGGCGGCGAGGCGGCGCGGGAGTGCCGCCGGCCGGGCGGGGCCCGACAAGCGGTGGGCGGGGACTCGCGGCGCGGGGGCGGCGAGCCCATCAAGTTAGGAAGGACGGGGGCGGGCGGCCAGGGCTGGGGACGAAGGGGCGGGGGGGGGGGGGGCGGACAATGAGGCGCGTCGATGGGCCTTGGTGGGCCGGAAGCTAGATGGCTTATCTAGCTTCCGTGCGCTGCATACGCGCCCCGCACCCGACTCGTGTGCGGCTAGCTATCGCTTTAGTGATAAAATATGCTAACTCTATAAAGCGACGGGTCACACTCCGCGCTGAGCATGAGACCCGAGCGCCGCACGACAAGGGTGCCCGGTGGATGGTGGCGGCGGCAGAGAAACAACGACCAGCGATGTTAGCAGTGGCCGCGGCAGTGGGTTGCGGCGGAGGCGGCAGAGACGGCTGGAGTCAGGAGGTGCGGACGGCAGGGGCAGAGGAAGTGGCCGACAGGTTAGCGTT
Source organism: Echinochloa phyllopogon (assembly GCA_033239725.1). Taxonomy (NCBI): domain Eukaryota; kingdom Viridiplantae; phylum Streptophyta; class Magnoliopsida; order Poales; family Poaceae; genus Echinochloa; species Echinochloa phyllopogon. The sequence goes on along the minus strand of BTCW01000008.1, from coordinate 29,310,879 downwards.
GGTTGTGGTGGGTGAAGGCGAACGCGCCAGAGGGCGCCAAAGCAGAAAAGGTGGCAGCAGAGGGGTCTTGTGACCTCATGCCTGACCTGTCGTGCTTGTCACTAGAGAGGCACGTAGCATCGCAATTTTATGTTTTGGGCTGAATATTTGAATTTTGTAATTATAGCCCAGCTTCTAAGCTGATTATAGGCTGTTTCTTAGGCACCCGCAAATATGATTGTTACGGGTATATTGCTAGTCGCACTAGTGCATGCAGAAAAATACGAATAATTGAGGTCAGCATACATGAAAAAGGGCTTAAAACTAAGAAAGCTATAAATCTTAAATCACACATCTAAATAAAATTTTGACTACACGATTGTAACTTTTGCTTACAAGAAATAACAAACAATACCATATTTGACTATATTTAGAAGAAAAATATTATAAATATTTTTTCATAAAACTACAACATTTTTTACCATGGCGAACAAACGAGAACAATTGATTGTTTTCTAGGAACAAAAGATTAATTACTTTTAACTATTATGAACAAATACTTGAACAACGCAAACAAATTAATATGCTGCGGACAAAAAGAATGAATATGACACACAAATAATAATATAAGATTAATCAGTACGACTATTTATTGTATAGGACAAGCAATAAAAACTATTGTTATGAACATATGAGCCTACGTCACCGAATAAATTAGTCTACAAAGCAAATAAATAATTCAGCATCGAGAATAAATTAGTCTACAATTCAAACAAAATAATTTATCATTGAGAAAATTAGTCAATAAAGTGAACAAAATGGTTCGGAACAAAAATGATTCTAAACAGAAAAAACATAACCACACCACGGATATATTATTTTTAGAGATGAACAATTGAGTCTATAAAATAAAAAAAATAATTTACAAATGCAAATGAATTAGTCTAAAAAGTCAATAAATTACACACATGTGAATAAGTAATTAATATACAAATGCATCTACGTCACAAACGAAATTATTTTTACTAGTGAACAAAATATATACATATCACAAACTATTTAGTTAGTATATAAAGAAATGAAAAGGAAAGAGAAAAACAGAAGACAAAGAGGTTACTATTATCAAAATTAAAGGAGGGGGTAAACAAAAATGAAAAACAAGGAAAACAAGATGAAAAAGAGATTGTACCTTCAATCAGAAGGAATATCAACAGAAGAACTAGTAAGAAAAAAAGAAAAAGAAAAGTAGGAAGGAAGAACAATAGGAGAAGGAGAAAAAAAAAGGAAAAAAACGGATGTGTACGATTGCTGCATACACCAGGGGCCTGCATGCATCCATCGTACGCCTGAGCATATGAGGCATCAGAACCGTGGACTAGCTAGAAAATGAAGTAAATTATACACACACCATACAACAACTTGATAGGTGAGGTTAAATTGGTCCAACAATTTATAAAATGATTAATTTAGTGCAATAACTTGACAAGTGTGTGTAGATTGGTTCAATAACTTGTAAAATGCTCAGTTCACTGCAATAACTTGGCTAATTGGTGCATTCGTAGACCAAATGTTACAATTGTAACCTATTTCCTAATAAGTTTGGTGCCACCCGAACTCGACCGGCAAGCTGAGGACGTACGCCAGCATCGGCGATCGGCATGAGCTCATCAAGAAGAGTACGATGGCAGCGGCCGTGGAGGGCATGAAGAATGCATGGCGTTTGTGCCGCCGACAACTCACCAAACATATTAGCAAATACGCTGCCGTTGTAATATTTGGAGCGGTTGCACCAATTTGCTAAGTTATTTCACTAAATTGAGCATTTTACAAGTTGTTGGACCAATCCGCATCCACCTGTCAAGTTATATTGTATTAATGTAAGCATTTTATAAGTTGCTGGACCAATCTACACCCACCTCATGTTGATGTATCATGGGTATAATTCTCTAGAAAATACTATTGGACCCATTGTCTATCCCGGTCTGCTCAGTGGTTCTTTGGGTGAGGGCAAGTATATTGGTGCCGTCTAATAGACGGTCTCATGCAGTAACACATAATCTTGAGACGACCTATAAGACAACCTATACATAAGTTGTTGTTTTAGTTGTCTCGTAGTAATACAAAACCCCTTAATTTATGGGGGAATAAAGAAATATTATTGGTTGCATGGCAACAAAACCCCTACAATGGTAGCGGAGTTGTCTCATAGTCCTATAATTTAATTAGCTCTGAGGCAGTTGTTTCGCAAAACAACGACCTTATTCTGTCATCTCGTTATTTCTCCTCCATATCAGCAAAAATCCTACGTGGCACTGCATGAGACGACCTATGAGACTACTGACGTGTGGCAATGTACCTGCCTTGACAGGACAGGATTTCGCAATCCACAAATACAAATATAAGTATTTTAGGACATAGACATGCTCTATAATTTTATATTATGACTAATCTTATCTATAAAATTATGATGAATCTAATAACATCATTTTTACACTATCAATCTTTATAACTTTTTTGTTATTAATGGGTCAGAGTTAAAAATATTTGATTTACTCAAAAACCAGAATTACTTATATTTATTTAGACAAAGTAAATTATACTTTATCCTAACTCGACGTGGAGACTGTTGCCAGTATTGTTTGTTGTTCTTCCTACTGGAAGTCTCATAGTGGAGTGTACTATGAAAAATGCTGAACAACATAAACATAGCAGGCTCTGTGCCCGCTTTTTTGGGCCATGGCAAAAGCACTGGCCCACGAGGCTTCATAGGCCGAGTGGAACATGGCAAAGTTGGGGTTTTCTTGTTCATGGGCCTGTTTGGATTGACTAAAAACTAAAATTTAGCAATAGCTAAAGTTTAGATGTATAAACTTTAGCAGACTAATTAGTCCTAGCCTGTTTGGATGGATGTGCTAATTTATAGTTGTAGGATTCTAAATTTTAGCGCCTGACAGGCCCTAAGCTCTACTGCTAGGAGCTTCTTGTTCACTTATTAGAGTACCTTTTTTTCTATTTCTTTTGCTTTTGTCCTTGGATGAATCAACTTTACAACTTTTTGAATTTTGGATGTATGCAGATCAGGAATTGGTTCCATAACAAAGAGCTGCCTGCAATACCCCGGTCTATTAGTATTCCAGTTTCGGCCCATATGTCCTGTTCTGGTGTAAGTAGTCCTACCTTGATAGTCTAAATAGGTTCGGGTTAGTTTATAATCCTTGTTGTTCCAAACATAGCACCTTTGGATTAACCCTTTTACACGAAGCAATGACGAAAGTGTAAGAGATGTGCTATGCATATGCAGGCCGGGCTTGCCCCTCGGAAGGGCCCGGTCGTAAGAAGATTTTGGACACGGGGTGTTACAGATGGTACTCAGAGCCCGAACCCTCGCTGCACATGCGCATGTATGTTGGCCTGTGGAGGGGACATGACATGGCTGTGGCACCGACGGGAGATCTTGTATATTTGGCTCGCCCCTCAGAAGAGCCGGGTCACTGGGTGTTACTATACACTGCCATATGCATATGGCAATTATTTTGTGCTCGAAAATGAAATGAATTTCTTATTGTGCTGCCATTATTTTCAGGCATTAAATTTAGTTCCCCAGGAGTTGAATTTGATTGTCCGCATCCATGTGTTAGAAACCATGGTGATGAGTTCTGACCATGAAAATATCTAATGCCCATAGTTCCCTAATGTTAATAGACTTTAATTAATAAATAGACGACTAATGCTGAACTCAATCAGGTACATCTACAACTACAACTATAATCTGTTCAATGATTCAGCTCATGAAATCAAGTAAACAACAGGTTAGGCCTTGTTTAGTTCCTAAATTTGGGAGTCAAATTTGGGAGTTTTGGAGTGCGTGCGCACTGTAGCATTTCATTTGTATGTGTTAAAAATTATCCAAAAATTGATTAATTAGGCTCAAAATGTTCGTCTCGCAGAGTACAACAAAACTGTGCAATTAGTTTTTGATTTCATCTATATTTAGTACTCCATGCATGCTATGACATTTTGATGTGATGGGAATCTTCTTTTTGCATAGTGAATTGAACACAAGGATTTATTTAGAATATTTTTAGTTTTGTAGTAAGTGTATCGTGATCTCCTCCAAGGCTCTACCCCAGATGATCTATCAGACTTAGATGGGATGCACCGGTTGGGTAAAATATTGGCAGCACATATATATTTACCTGTAGCTAGCCAACCAAACCGAATGATTTGTCAGAGCAAACGACAAATCTTATCTAGCTAATGAAATACAGCATTCAGATGCTGCTGTTTCCTTAAAATGTAGTAGTATATATGTGGAGTACTCGAGACCTATCATATGCAACTATTTATGCTATTCACTACTACAGAAAACGTTTTTAGGAGCAGCTAAAACAACATTTATAGGAGCGGACGCGTGGCCCGTCCCTAACCTCCCGTCCCTAGAAATGGGCCATTTGTAGGACCGGGTGTACAGCCGCTCCTACAAATGGCCACCTACGAATCAATTTAAAAATTCAAAAAATATAAAAAAACAACACAAAAAATGTAAAAAAGAAATTATAAGCCTAGGAGGCCACGAGCTAGAGGTACGAGGAGTTGTAGTATTTTTTTTCCTCTTTGTACACACGTGCAATTGTGAAGATTCGAACGAACCCACGACCTAACGTCTCGCGCACCACTCCCCAACCACTGCACCACGTAGCTTGTTGTGACTCAATGGGTTGAGTTATTCTTTTATATAAATTATAAAACCGATCCAGTGTCGGATGACACCTTCACCCGTCCCTACAAATCATTCACAGGGGGCGGGCAACGGTGTCAGCCGCCCCTAAAATTATTCCTCTGTTTTTATTTTTTATTTTTTTGTTTAAAATATAGATATATATGTATATATACTCACGTAAAATATATTTTATATAATATAATTCATATTTCTTGATACTTATATACATTATATATATATACAAACATCACAATCTATACATAAGCTCATGTAGTGTTCACATTATATATACTCATGCATTCATACTTATATAGTCCAAAACACATACTAAATAGTCCAATTTGAATCGTGGATATGTACACATGCATGTCTAATATGAGGTATACTATGGTATTAGTGTAAATGTCAAATGTAAGGGTGTCTAAATGTGAGTGTATTCATTGATAGATACATGAAAGTGACGTGAGTAGTTTGGGTTTCTAATAAAACCATAGTCGGATTAATTTAAATTGGGCTACCCTTTTTAGTACAATGTTAAACACTTAAAGTATTGGTGCATGACACTTGCATAATTGTGAGAACATGTCTAAAAGAAATAAGAAAATTAAAATACAAAATTTGGATTGTATTTTTAGGAGCGGGCGTCAAGGTGGACCGCACCTGGAAATACATTTCCAACTGTGGCTCATGCCATGAGCCGCACTTGAAAATGATGACCATTTCTAAGTGCGGCTCATGCCATGAGCCGCACTTGAAAATGCTCATTTTTAGGTACGGCTCATGGGATGAGCCGCACTTGAAAATTGTCCCCATTTCCAGGAGCGGCTCACAAGAGCAGCCACTCCTGGAAAGACATTTACAGGTGCGGCTCAGTGCTACAGTGCCAGCTTTGTCTCAACAAGCACGGTCACGCTTCTCGTCCGCTCCCGAAAAAAAAGTGCCGCACTTACAAATCATTTTTGTAGTAGTGATTTTTAGATAAAGAGAAATCTATTTTATCAACCAAATGAAACTATCCGGGCTGCTACATCGTAAGATGTACGAGGCCAATCATTATTATAAGTTTGAACTAAGTAGTTGACTTGATCGTCCACATAGTTAACACGCTCAACAGCCAAGAGAAAATATGGCCGAGATAAAACAAAAAAGTTCATCATAAACTTAATCTATTGCTAAACCTACACCCCTTTCCGGTAAAAATCTCCATTGTCAGATACTCCAAAAGGCGGCATGCACGTCGTATAAATCCCCTTTCCTCCTCCTTTTGGAAGATCGACCACGTCCGTGTCCAGTGTGAACCCCTGTAAATAACCTGCATAAAAGAACAAATCGGTGCTTTCTTAAATACTATATCATTTCAGCTTAAGCATATAACCTAACACACGGCGCCTCCTCCCACCAAAACTAGAGGTTTCTTGTCCTTTGACAAATTATTCAACAAGTGCCAGACATATGAAATACGTTTAAAGGGGGCATGAGACCAAAGGCTAAATTTACAATTCTCCATACAAATTTAGCAAGAACGCAATCGAAAAAAAGATGGTGTATAGTTAAAAAAGATGTTATTTATGCTATGGTGTGGTGGACCAGTCATACGTACTACATCCATATATTAGTGCCTAATGTTTTATTTCTCCTTTATGGTAAGTACAGATTTATTCATATAGTAGAAAATATTCTGTTAATAGTTATGAATTGAACAACAATATCAAATCTTAAGTCTCGACATGCTAGACATAATCACGACATTATTAGGATTAAACACAGCTGAAATCCCAAAACTCGTAGAGGGATAAAGAGGCACATAATTGGCATAGATGATAGACCACTGACCATTTTACCTTTTCTTTTCATAAAAAAGTAGGCCGACCAAATCTTCACACCATATGAATCCATGTATTGAGTTAACTAGTCAGCTCAAAGGAAGATTCCTTATCTTTCTGCATTGACAAGATCTAGATGTCATTGGACCAGGCCAGTTTTCTAGTGCCTCAAATGCAATGAACTGATCCAGTTCAACGACCAAGAAAAAAAAATTCAAAGTCGCTCTATCTCGAAGTACACCTTTGCAAACACGTAACTACTACTCATCATCTTGTTTGACTGGAACGTTCTTCCCCACACATCATGATCGTGTGGCTCTGTCAGTCCTGAGATAGTTGACAAATTAAACTAGGTGATTGATGTACTAAGTTATTAACTAGATAGAGAAAATTCTCCATTCCTATAGAAAATTTCCTAACACCCACAGTGTCATCATCTCTGTCGCATATATGCATATATGAACGTCAACTGCACGTTATCCACCAAAATGACTGGTGCGTGCATGTGCCTACCTGCACAAAGTGGCATACTTTTTTTTTATTTCTACAAAATATCTTATTTTGCAATAGGCTGGATTAGTTGTTAGCACTGTTTGAGTGACGATAGCTAAATTATGGACTACCAAATGATGATGCTCAATGACAACAACATGAGAGGTCATCTGACCTGCAGGCCATGCTTAATTTATGGGCATGCACATGTATATTCATAGATCCATTTGATTATGTAAATCGAGAACCCATCATCCATGTTGATTTCATAATTGAGAAAAACGACAATTAATGCCTGTGGCAGATTTACATTCGAATCTTCAACGGCACTTTTAGAATACAATTTTAAGGTACGAGCGAGATTTGAGAAATAATGTAGGAACGATAATGACACATCATATAGGAAGGTGAATAGGATGGACTACAGAGGAATGGCAAGAATAGTGCATTGTCTTTTCCTTCTAGAAAAATATTTTCATAGGCACACACCAGTAGTTTCGAGGACCATACTTAAGCTTACCTAAACTAAAATTTGTGGATAGGACTTTCTAGGTCCTCAGGTTGTGAAACACTATGTTTGATAAATACAAGAGGAAGGCACAATAGGTCAGAGTATCAGACAATCTGCAACCATCCATGTGACTACATCCCAATTTATCTAGGCATCTTAGCAAGCAGTACACAGTTTGCTGAACTACTAGCTGATGCCTTTTGACTATGAGTTGGTAATAATCTAATTCCCTGAGTTTTTTCTCATGAACAGTAAATAAACTATATTAGGCCACTCGGTTCCATCTGATAGATCTGTACTCTGTCTGTACTATATTTTATAATTCAGCTTGCAGAATCAAATAAATGACAAGAAGATAAGATGCCCTTACAAGACTCTTTTGAACATATGGGTTTATTTATAGTATACAGTTATATTAGTATAAACGTTGTGATCTCCACTCCAGATGTTCCATCAGCCTATAGCGAGAGGCACAAGTTGGATTCAACTTTTATACGACAAGTGCATGGGACCTAGCCAACCCTAAATCTAATCTGATTAAACAAATCGAGCAATCAGCTGATGCTACCTTGATGTTTCCTTGAAAAGGTCGACTAATATATCTATGTAGAGTGGAGAGCTACCTCGTGCAACCATTTTGGCTTGTGGTGGACCAGCCGAATTGCGTATGTGTATGTAACTATTAATTATTATTATTATTCTCAGGTAACCCATGCACAATAGCATAAAAGATCTGGTTATCCTGTGAGGACTGAGGAATATGAATATGTCTTACAACATTGGATTATTGGTCCAGACAAATTTCAATAATAGAAGTAATTTCTTCAATTCCTTTCTTGGAGTGAGATAAATAATGTAACTAATTTTCTGTTTTCTTGTTTTTAGAACACGGCCCTGTCATCATACTCCCCGGATAGATATTTGTTAAGAAAATATGTTGATTAACAACACGCTAAAGTTGAATCAAGTACCTAAAATTGTATAGCTCCTTTTGTCAGAATCGGTTTTCTAGCCAATGAGTATCTTTTTTTTTTTTGAACGAAGTGGCCAATGAGTATCGAAATAGAGGTTTATCATGACACAACCATGGAACTTTTAGGCCAAAGTAATACATGGTAAAAGTTATATATGGATAAAAAAGGCACAACATCATTGTCTTGGACCATTTTGCCTTCTTCACTCAAAGGCCAACCAAGCACATCTCGATTTCCTCATAATATATAACCCATGGTGGAATCAGAATTCATAATCTGATAAAGAAATGTATATTTCTAGAAAGATAAGATTCTATTGGGATTAACTTTTTTTACCACATCAAATGCACTGAACCTGTCCAAACACTAAACTGCTCTTTTCCAGTAAGGTTAACAAATTAAGTTTCTACCATTTGATTCGTACCATACAAAAGATAAATAACAACGTTACACCATGGCCATCTAATTTGACAGGAAATTAAGCTCCACATGCTACGCATCACAAACTCTAAAAAAAAGACTATATGTCTTGCTTTTATTCACTTATTGTCCAATATCGATCAAATCATTCATGGAACCATGCACCAGCAATAACATTTTGCATTTTGGAAATTTCCTGATCCATACACTGTAATCATTAAAAGCTGCTAGATAACGACCAGAGTGCACGTTATAAGGAAATGTTTGTTGATTAAGTATCTGTAGGGGCTGACTATCCAACTACTTGAACAGCATCATATATTCTTTGACCACAAAAGGAACCAGAGATTGCCAACTAGCTGTTTTGATAATGCTAGCTTAGTGCTTTGGCCAATCAATGGGATAGCGAATGCAGTAGGAGCCAAAGAGTTTTATAGTGGCCGGCAAAGTTGTATGTAGCAAATATTTTGTTGATAGAAATTGGGTTAGAGGATCATCCCTTATTACCTGCTAGGTCAGTGATGGATGGGCACATTATTGTCACCGTACTCGGCCAAATGGGCACAGTATACACGGGCTGGCACTGCCATCATATCGCATCTGGACTTCACAATGTCTGGATCGATTGCAAAATGGCGGTCGGCCTAACATATTTTGACGGACAATACACGCAGCTGGACATCCGAAAGAGACGTTGTTGGCCGGTAGCCCGGTACGGTGGCCACGGCACAACGATGTAGATCGCATCAAGTGGCATATGGTCGCCATCTTGCAACGCATACACACACGCATCTGCCAACTAGCTAGGGGTCTCCACTAGCAACCAGCATGCATCCATCACCTTGTCAGCATACGGTCTGGCTGATTCACATGTCTCATATGGGTCATCCATTTCCATCGCGAAACGTCAGAAAAGACGAGGGAAACAAAGGTCATCAGGAGAAGATGGGGAGGAGACAGCACGAAAGGATCAAAAGGTATAGCAATCAACAAGACCGAGAAAGCAACAAAGCAAAAGGCACAAGTCACACACACATATGTATGTACATGTAGATGTAGGTCTGGCTAGGACCATCGTTCAGCGTTACGCCAAGCGTACGTGTGGGGTTGCCTTGACATGTCCCTAATTAATAAGAAGGCTAAGATTAGATCAAACCCCATGGAAAAGCGAAAAGTAAAGAGGAAGAAAAGGTGGTAATATATATCTAACTTATCCTAGCTCTATATACGCCATGGACTTGGGGCGTGTTTGGCTCCCTGCCATAAAACGCCACGCTACAGCGGGGGTCATGCCACAAACTCTGGGTGCTGTTTGGTTGAGCAATTAATGTTGTCAGGCATGCAGTAGGAAAGTTGAATTCTCGCCACGCTCTGTGGCGTCGTTTTTTTAGCGCCACACCTGTGGCGGCCACACTTTGTGGCTGTGCCATGTTGTGGCTAGGAGCCAAACAGACCCTTGGTTTTGCTTTGGGTGTTTCTGCTTTACGCCCAAAGTGGTACGGCTCCATAATTTTATTTTTACTGTATACAAAAATAGCTTACGTCAACTTTCGTTTGGTCATTACAACATAGATTGGGCAAAACTGCCTTATGGCACCGGGGTCGCCGGACCCAACAAAATTTATTAATCTAATAAAAAATATTGTATAGTTATTCAAATTCTAGTTGGAGTATTAGGACATAATAGGGGTATGTTATTAGGATTCTAGTACTACTAGGATTCGATGTAACATCCTGCCTTCCAAAGCCACACCGTCCAGCCCTTTCGAGAAGCGTGCACGTATACACATAACACCCTACTTATACTTTCATACTTGCTTCATATAAAAGGGTTTAAAAGACAAGGACTTATAAGTTAGCTCCTATTAGCGCATTGCACGTCCAGTGCTAGTGCCATATGCCATGCCACCTACTTATATTTTCGTTCTTGCTTCGTGTAAAAGGTTTTAAAAGACAAAGACTTATAATTTAGCTCCTCTTAGCGCACGACCGCACGTCGCACATCCTATGCCGGTGCCATATAGGAAAAAGTCTAGATCACCCCCTCACCTATGGAGGTTGGACAATATAGCCCCTCAACCTATAAAATGGTCTATATCACCCCCCCCCCCCCCGAATTTTTCAAAACCGGTCAAATTACCCTTTAAAGAAATTTTAAAAAAATCATAATAAATCAAAGAAAAATCATAAAATGAAAAATCCAATTGTGTTGGAATTCAAATGAGTATATCTACACGGTGAATATATAATATGGTATACTTTAATATATTTTTTTGTTGTAGCTTTAGATCTATGCTTTTCTTCATAGCTATAAAAAAATGTACTGAAGCATATCATATTATATGTTCACTATGTAGATATACTCATTTCGAGTCCAACACAATTGAATTTTCTATTTTATGATTTTACTATGAATTTACTATGGTTTTGAAAATTTCAGCGGGTGATATAGACCGTTTTATGGTTAGGGGGTTATGTAGTCCAACCCTCATAGATGAGGGGGTGATCTAGACTTTTTCCGTGCCATATATCATGACGTGTGCCCTACCCACACTACAACACACCTATTCATGTAGAGACACTATTTTGGCCTTCTAGAGGCATTATATGTTGTCTCTGGATAGTTTTTGAAGCATTTTCGAAAGTGCCACGGACCTGCCACTATGTACAGTGTCGCTATAACTATATTGTCACCTCGTAAGATGCCTTTACAAAATGTAAAGTCATTCTGTAGAGACATATCAATATGTAGCAACAAGTATTGTGGCATTTTAGGTGGACATAAAGAATGTGCATGTACGCATATACTGACAGTTTAGAGTGACACCATATCTTGTCTCAAGAAATATACCGGCACTTTTTAGGGGCATACCATAGTGTATAAACAAGTATTGTGGCATTTTGTAGTAACTTCATACCTTGTCTCAAGATATGCAGCGGCACTTCGTAAAGACGTAGTATTATGTACGAAGTAGCATTGAGACATTGTAAAAGGACACAAAGAAAGTCTCTATGTATATGCAGACATTTTATATTGACAACATATCTTGTCTCAAAAAATATACTGACACTTTGTAAATGCATTTATATTGTATCTGAAACGATAGAGGCCCTTTCGATGAACATTTTTGTCCCATAATTACGAGAGAAACGCATTGCTTTGTAGCATCTAAGATTGTCTTTAAAGATATAGAGGCATTATCAGAAATCAATGTTGCTTTTAGGAGAACAATATGGGATGACTTTATTCATTAATATTGGCATTCTGATATGACTTTTGAGATTTAGAGACGATCTTTCAAGTAAGAAATGAACACAGAATAAGGTTAAACATTCTTTTATAAAAGAAATATATTACATTGAGAGTCCACACGACTATTACTAATGGAAACATAATTACCAAGAAAAATACTGAAGATAGTGGTAATAATCCTTTACATCAACAAAAGACAAAAGTAAAAGAAGAACTAAATGCTCGATATTTTTGGAGTCATATTCTTGCATAATGTTGGCACTTCAGTTTTAGCTGTAGTTGTTCCAAGATCATAGCCTCTTCAAATGCTTCATAGTATTCCCATCCTGCAACATATTTAGTCTTAGATAATAGTTCTATTCACTGTAAAACACGCATTCAACTTTGTCCACACCTGATTTTTATGCACGTACAGATCTGGCCTTAACTCTCTTAACCTAGAAACAAAATAGATGTTGTAAAAACTAATGTTCAGATCTTTGATCTATTGCTTTCTAACAAAGAAAAAACTTTCTGAAACCAAGTATATGATGCAACACGTGCTCGCTGTAGTTTAATTTAATATATGAAACATCTTAGGCTGTGAGTAAGCTGAACTTTGAAAACTATGAGATTGAACTAAACCTGCTTTATGTCATGCATGCTGAGGGGCCAAGAAAATTTTGCTACAGAAGAAAAGGCTTGGCCTATCAGGAGGCAAATATATAGATGGTGCAGTCAGAATGTGAGGTGCAGTAGAACAACAATATAATTGGCTTCTAAGATCGATGCATTTATTTGTATGTAAATAGGGAAAAGAGAATATGTGATATTACCTTCGGATCATTCCTTAATGTTTGAAAATTGCTCATGGATTCTTCTGTGTCGTCAACCTCTTGGCCACCATTTTGAACCCTTACTTCACTTGCTGATTGTCGAACAGAAGATGGTCCTTGATAAAACTTTGCAGTGGTCCAATACTTCTCATCTTAATATCCACCAGCTCTTGACTCTTTTCCAATAACTTCTGCAAACACTTCATCATAATCTTGAGATGACAGGTTTCTGTTATTCTTTCTCTTCAGATTTGCTAACTTATCATACGCTTTGTCCTTCAAAATAAATGAAAAAGTGAGAAGACGCTGAATTGCAAGCTAAGAAAGCAATGACAAATAGAATAGTACCATGAGTTGGAGCACACTCTGATTTGCAAAATTTCCATCTTTTTCTTATGAGCCTCATCCCATGGTTCAATTTTGTGAACAGGGCCTTTATTTTTAGGAAACTTTTGCTACAAGACACGCGAAATGGCGCTCATTTGCTGAGACACACCGTTGACCGTCTAATAGGCCGAGACACACCGCAGTTTTGTGCCAATTTGCTGGAACACACCGCGTCGATTAAAATAACATTTTTTGGCTGGAAAGGAGAGATAACGGTCAGGAAATGTCATTTTTACCCTTGGTCCCACTTGTCATTTCTTTCTTGTTCCTCGAGGGAGATGGGGAAGAAAGAAATGACAAGTGGGACCAAGGGTAAAAATGACATTTCCTGACCGTTATCTCTCCTTTCCAGCCAAAAAATGTTATTTTAATCGAAGCGGTGTGTTCCAGCAAATTGGCACAAAGCTGCGGTGTGTCTCAGTCTATTAGGCGGTCAACGGTGTGTCTCAGCAAATGAGCGCCATTTCGCGTGTCCTGTAGCAAATTTTCCCTTATTTTTATCCTCCTATAAAGGATCATAAAAATTGCATGGTGAAAAAAATATCAAAATGATGGAAAGTACTAAGGAAGTATACATAACCATTTCTCTTTTTAAGTCTAGCATGACTTTTTCTCCCTGTAGTATGTGGATGCCTCTGTTTCTTTGCAGCCTCAGAATTCCTCTAGCAAGATCTCTAGGTAATGCACGAATTTTGGGAAAAGAATATTCACTCACATTAATTTCTGAACTTTGGAATTCTGTGTAGTGATAACTGAAAGTTCAGGTTTTCTAATTGTAGCATATACAAACCTACCAAATATAAAACCTGAAATAATCTAGAATTGAGAACCAAAAAGAAAGGTGCATAATCAGCCATCTCCAACAGCAGCTCATGTATTAAATTAATAGTAGACTAGGAAGGCAGCAATCATAGTCTAAAGTAAATTTGTTTATCGAACACTAACCTAATCTAATTGAATGAGGCAGCAGGGAGCTTATGTTCTGTTAATCCTGGACATAATATTCTCTCATGTGTAGCCAAATAGTTTGGGGGTAGATCACATTACCTGAGGTGTTGACTGCCATTGCAGTTTGTAAGGGAAGGAGAAGATCCCAGAACCTGACGTCGCCTAACAAGAATAGCAGAAAATTGGGTAAGTTATTTGGCCACCAAGTCAAAGATTCTGAAGACGAAGCTGCAGGAATAAATCTAATAGAGAGGAGGGGAGATGCCACGAGAAGAACCTAGGTGCAATCAGATTAGAAGGAACCGTCAATGGATGCGGGAACGGTGAAGAGGGGCATCTGTGTTGTTCTGTTCTGTTAGTTGCGGAGGAAGATAAGAACTGGATGGGGAGTAGGGAATCGGGTTTTCCGGCTTTGTATGTATATCACCCGTTGCAGTTAGAGTCAGAGAGTGGAGCGAAATGCGCGCGAGAATCCGACTCCCTGTACCCTTGTGATAGTCCCAGGAACAACAGCTATCACGTACAGAACTCATTTCAGCAGAAATCACATCCATACATTGATTAGGGTCCTCAATCATGATATAAATACATAGCGATAAGGTACAAGCCCTCTGGGCTAAACGACAGAAGGGAACAGCTACGCAGCGGATAGCTATATGGTTCTGGTACTTCGGGGCTTCACCTCCACAGGCATCCTTGAGCGCAGCGCACATCCCTCATTTGCATCATCCGCCGTGGTTGATCTAGTACTCGGAGTCTTCTCCTGTGTACCCAAAGACTGTCCCCAAGGAAATGGGACAGGTCCACGTCACCAACCATAATATGCAGCAAAGCTTTATAGTGGCCTAAACTAGTAGTAAAGTATTCAAGGGAATTAAGCTGGGGTTTCATATGCGCAAGCAGCAGCAATAACCAAGTTCTTCTAATCTCCAAACACCTTTCCTCTCAAGCACAAACTCTCCCCAAAACCATCCACCAATCTCACAACCACATCGGGCTAGTCCTGCCTCAACAGGTTCCCGCAATAATCATCTGCCAGCACCTTTCACTCGCTAGTCGACTCGGTGAGCTCCCTCCCCACCATGTCTCAACAGCAAACGATGGCCCAACCTCTCATAACCCAAATCAAGGATAAGGTAAGAAAGCAGAATCTCATGCTAATCAGAATAAGCCAGATGAAGGATCGTCCGTGACCGTGGACACGACTATATGTATTGTTTTCACTCTGCAGAGGTTGCGCTCCAAGAACCACCCGGGCTGCAGACGGTAGCTAGCCGTCTTGAGACACAGCCCACAGCAAAGACCCTAAAAAGTAACGGTACCATCCTGCTTCCCTGGACTCGGGAAACATCTGCACACTAAATCTGCCCCAGGGATGTGAAACCTTCCCACCGGGGCCAGTCGGGGGCTGTGGTAAATCAGGGAGAGTACGCCGCAATGAGTCCCCCTTACACATATCATACTCGAATCTCTTACAGTCCTGGTACCGCACTCAGTAGGCTTGCTGGAACCCTCCCCATTCTGGGTAAATGGAAAAAGTAACGGTGCCATACTGTCTCCCTGGGCTCGGGAAACAATCTGAGCTAACAGCTACCCCAGGGTCGTGAAACCTTCCCACCAGGGCCAGTCGGGGGCCGTGGTAAATCAGGGAGAGTACGCCGCAACTTGATTGGGGTGCTTACTGAAACGAACCGGATTCCCAATTATGAGAATCTGACTCCCTGTACCCTTGTGATAGTCCCAGGAACAACAGCTATCACGTACAGAACTCATTTCAGCGGAAATCACATCCATACATTGATTAGGGTCCTCAATCATGATATAAATACATAGCGATAAGGTACAAGCCCTCTGGGCTAAACGATAGAAGGGAACACCTACGCAGCGGATAGTTATATGCTTCTGGTACTTCGGGGCTTCACCTCCACAGGCATCCTTGAACGCAGCGCACAGCCCTCATTTGCATCATCCGTCATGGTTGATCTTATACTCGGAGTCTTCTCCTATGTACCCAAAGACTGTCCCCAAGGAAATGGGACAGGTCCACGTCACCAACCATAACATGCAGCAAAGCTTTATAGTGGCCTAAACTAGTAGTAAAGTATTCAAGGGAATTAAGCTGGGGTTTTCTATGCGCAAGCAGCAGCAATAACCATGTTCATCTCATCTCCAAACGCCTTTCCTCTCAAGCAAAAACTCTCCCCAAAACCATCCACCAATCTCTCAACCACATCGGGCTCGTCCTGCCTCAACAGGTTCCCGCAATAATCATCCGCCAGCACCTTTCACTCGCTACTCGACTCGGTGAGCTCCCTCCCCACCTTGTCTCAACAGCAAACGCTGGTCCAACCTCTCATAACCCAAATCAAGGATAAGGTAAGAAAGCAGAATCTCATGCTAATCAGAATAAGCAAGATGAAGGATCGTCCGTGACCGTGGACACGGCTATACGTATAGTTTTTACTCTGCAGAGGTTGCGCTCCAGGAACAACCCGGGCTGCAGACGGTAGCTAGCCGTCTTGAGACACAGCCCACAGCAAAGACCCTAAAAAGTAACGGTACCATCCTGCTTCCCTGGGCTCGGGAAACATCTGCACGCTAACATCTGCCCCAGGGATGTGAAACCTTCCCACCGGGGCCAGTCGGGGGCTGTGGTAAATCAGGGAGAGTATGCCGCAATGAGTCCCCCTTACACATATCATACTCGAATCTCCTACAGTCCTGGTACCGCACTCAGTAGGCTTGCTGGAACCCTCCCCATTCTAGGTAGATGGTGAGCACTGTAAATTCCAACGTCCGGGTCATCCCGATACGGCCGTTAATTGTCGGTAACGGTCGTATCAGCGTCAAAGAGATCCGCTGCAGCGGTCCGCAATCGGCACCCATTAAAGGTATTGCCGCCCAAACTCCTCAAATCCATCAATCTCAAGTAATCCATAATTGTACCCGCAACAGGTACTCCGTAGGAACTGTCCGAGTTCAGTTCCCAAGCACCCCGATCAGACGACCGGGTTGTTATCATTCGCCTCCACCGCCTAGCTGCACTACTCCTCCCAAGCCAGCCAACTTATGCCAAGAAGATCAATCACAACCATCCCAACACATGCAAGCATAGCATTCTCATATAGTGGATAATAGGTAGCAATGAATCAGGGTAAATAAATGGCAGTGCAGGCATATCATCATCATGCGAATAAAGTAAAGTGCTAGCATTCTAGTTTGCATGTCTACTAGGTATTTCAGAGAATGGTTGGGCGTGAACCTGGGTATTGCTTGTCCTCTTCGTTCCGGTAGTTGGTGTAGTCGTCAGCTTCCTTCGGCAACTCTCGAGCTCCTATGTACGCGGAAATAAAAATAAAGACGGGAGCTACTAAAAAAGAAACACCAAAACAGCGAGGCAAGAAGACCCAAACAATACCAAACTCTACACTAACGCGTAGGTCATGATTTTCGAAAAATATAGAAACTGGTTTCATATTTTTCTGAGCTACGGTTGATTTATTATGAATTTTCTAAGTTTAAATAATTTTCTGAAAATATTAAATAATTACGAAAAAGAAAAACAGACATACTGGGACACGTGGCAGCACCAGGGCATGCCACGTCATCACTGTTGACGTCAGCATGACGTCATCAGTGGGGCCGGCTTTGCTGACGCCATCGTGGGCCCAGATGACGTCAGCGTTGACTTGGTCAACACTGACCAGTCAACGGTCAGTGGGGTCAGCTGGGCCCACATGTCAGTCACCTAGGTCACTGTCAGGTGGGGCCGGGCTGTCAGCGCGGAAGGAAAAAGAAAAAGATTAAAGGCTTCGCGGGCTGGTCATGGGCCAAAAGATCTGGGCCGGCCCAATAACTCTGGGCTGGTGGCCCACGATGGCTGGCTGGCTGGAGCTGGTTTGGTGGACTGGATCCACGGTGCACCGTGCCTGGGGTTCACGTGAGCCGGGTCTATGGGATCAAGTGTGGCTCGGTTGGGATCTTCTGCGGCGGCTGATCGGCGACTTCGTGTGGTCCTGCGTGTGGCTTCCAAAGCCCGAACGCACGGCGCGACGGAGCGCGCGCGTGGCGCGCACTGGCACGCGGCCGGCTGCACTGCGGCGGCTCCGGCGAGGTCCAAAACAAGGCCGGCGAGCTTGGTTGAACGGGGGTAAAGGCTCGGCTTGGGTTCGCGGAACGGGACGACAAGGTCAGGGAACTTCTCGGCCGGCGAGGCGGGCTCCCGGCACGAGCGCATGGCATCGCGGCCGCGGCGACATGGCGGCCGGCGGCGACGGCTCTGACCGCGAAGGCGCGGCCTAGGATTAGGTTGGGTAGGCGAAACGGAAACATGCGGGTGTGTGGCTTGCCTCTCCCCTAGTTCTTGGCTCGCGCGCACGCATATAGAGCTCAAAGCTCGTCCGCGACGTGGCCATGGCGCGCGCGCGGCCCGAGCTTTCTCGGCGCGCGACGACGACAAGGCGGCCAGGGACTAGCGGACGGCGTCGGCGGGTTGCGAGCGGGAAAGCGGCAACGACGAGGACCTGCACAAGCTCATCGGCACGAAGGTCGGGATAGGAGGCTAGCAAGCGGCGGCGGCGGATCGTGGCCGGAACAGAGGAGGGGGAAAAGGGAGGTGACGTCGGCAGCTCACCACGAGTCTCGTCGTCGTACGCTGCAGCTCGAGGAAGACGTGCGGTGCTCCGGCGGCGCTCGCGTTTCCTCGAACGACTCCAGTCCTGCTCCGCTCCGGCGCTCCCACGGACGGCGGTGCTCCGGCTTGCGGTGCGGCGTGGTGAAGCCTCTTCCCGGTCTTCTCTTCCTCTTCGCGGTGCAGCTCCGCCTCGACTCCCTCTCCTCTTTCTCCACCCGGCTCCTCCTTCTTTCCTTCCTCTTCTTCGATTTGGCGGTGAAGCAAACCCTTGAGGGGTGCGGCGGTGGCTTGGGCAGGGACGATGGATTTGCGGAGCTTATAAAGGCGGAGAGCGCTAGGGTTCGCGGGCGCGGACAGCCAGGAGGGCTCGGCGTCCGTGCCTTGCCACGCGGCGCCATCGCAACGGGCCGCCCAAGCCTCCCAGCACGGAATTGGCCGAGCGCCCGAGCTCTGTGTCGTGCGTAGGGAAGAAAGGGAGGAGGGAGAAGGTGAGCAGTGGCTGTGGGGTCCACTCGTCAGCGGTAGAAGAAAAAGAGGAGGAGGCGTGGGTAGGAGCTGGGCCGCTCGGTGGGCTGGTTTGCAGACTGGGCTGTGGGAAAAAGAAGAAAGAGAGGCTGGGCCGCGGGGTTAGGTTAGCAGGCCGAACTGGGTTGGCTGCCGACTTAGAAGAGAGTTCAGGGAGGTTTTGTGGACTTTAGGAAGTTGATTCGGCCCAAGAAAGTTAGAGAGGTTTGGGAAGGGTTTAGAAATTAGTTTGGTTATTGATTTGAATTCAAATCTAAGATTTGAATTCAAATCCAAAGAAAGAACCAAGAAACCAAATAAAAACCAACTCACCTCTAATTTATCCCTAGCACATCAATTTGATTTTTAATTAATTTTGAATTTGCCTAGGAATAAAGAGAGCAATTTGAATTCATCCTTATATGTTTGTTTGCATGCACACAATTGCACCAAAATTTTTTAAACTCGGATTTTTGCATTCAACAAACCCTACGTAATTTTTCGGGATGTTACAGTCTTCCCCCTCACAAGAATCTCGTCCTCGAGATTTGGGTATACCTAGGGCTTAAACAGGTGCGGGTACTTATCTCTTAGAACTGACTCTTTCTCCCAAGTTGCTTCTCTATCTGTGTGGTTACTCCACTAAACTTTGCAGAATGGAATAGATGTGCTCCTTGTCTCTTTAACTGCTCTGTCCAAGATCTTCTCTGGATACTCCAGGTACTCTAGTGTGTCTTGCAAATCCAAAGCTTCTGTCCTGACTTCCTGCTCTGGCACTCTCAAGCACTGCCTCAGCTGGGATACATGGAACACTGGGTGTACTCCCGCTAGGTCTTCTGGAAGCTCTAGCCTGTATGCTAGCTTGCCTATTCTTTCCAGTATCTTGTAGGGTCCCACGAATCTAGGTGCTAGCTTCCCTTTAACATGGAACCTCTTGGTGCCTCTGAGCGGTGACACTTTCAAGTATACGAACTCTCCTTCATTGAACTCGAGGTCCCTCCTTCTCTTATCTGCATAGCTTTTCTGCCTGCTTTGGGCAATCTTCAAGTTTTCCCTGATCTTGACCACATTCTCTTCTGCTTCCACAATTGAGTCAGGGCCAAAGAACGTTCTCTCTCCCACCTCAGACCACATCAGAGGTGTTCTGCATTTCCTTCCGTACAAGGCTTCAAATAGGGACATTTTCAGACTAGCCTGGTAGCCATTGTTGTACGAAAACTCTGCATAGGACAGACCCTTTTCCCAGTCTTTACTGTAGGTCATCACACATGCCCTCAACAAGTCTTCTAGTATATGGTTCACTCTTTCTGTTTGACCATCTGTTTGTGGGTGAAAGGCGGTGCTATACTCCAGAGTGGTTCCAATTGTCTTATGCAAGTTTTTCCAGAACTGAGCTGTAAATTGGGGGCCTCTGTCGGAAACTATGCTTCTCGGTGCCCCATGCAGCTTGAGAATGTTGTCTATGTAAAGTTCTGCTAGCTTATCCACTCTGAAGGTTTCTTTGACTGGTATGAAATGTGCCACTTTGGTCAAGCGATCAACTATGACCCATATGGCATCGTTTCCCTTCTGAGTAGTGGGCAATCCCACCACGAAGTCCATGCTGATGTCTTCCCACTTCCATATTGGGATCTCCAGTGGTTTCAGCAGTCCTGCTGGTCTTTGATGTTCTGCCTTGATTCTCCGGCAAGAATCGCACTTGGCAACACACTCAGCTATGTCTTCTCTCATCTTCTTCCACCAGAAACGATCCTTTAGATCTTGGTACATCTTGGTGCACCCTGGGTGAATGGAATACTTGGAGTCGTGAGCTTCTGCAAGAATGGTCTTTCGGATTTCATCATCTTGTGGCACACAGATGCGTTGCTTAAGCCATACTGTCCCTTGCATCAACACGGAAGTCTGGGGCTACACCACGCTGTATATCCTGAATCAGCTCCTGAATTTCTGGGCAATTCTTCTGAGCATTCTTGATGCATTCTTCCAGGTTGTATTTCACTCTCAACTCCTTTGGCTGGCCTTCTTCTACTACCTCTAGTCTGAGTAGGTTCAGCTCTCTTATCAACTCTGCATGACTCTCATCCATCATCAAGTTGTTGCAGTAGCTTTTACGGCTCAGGGCATCTGCCACTACGTTGGCTTTCCCTGGATGATAATGTATCTCCAGGTCGTAGTCCCTGATCAGTTCCAACCACCTTCTCTGTCTCATGTTCAGCTCTGTCTGTGTGAAAAAGTACTTCAGACTCTTGTGATCAGTGTAGATGTCGCACTTGTTGCCAATCAGGTAGTGTCTCCAGATTTTTAAGGCATGTACCACTGCTGCTAGTTCTAAGTCGTGAGTGGGGTAGTTTTCTTCGTGCTTTCTCAACTGCCTCGAAGCATATGCAACCACCTTGCCTTCTTGCATCAGTACACATCTCAGACCTTGTTTTGAAGCATCACAATATACCACAAAGTCTTTCCGGATATCTGGCAGAGTCAACACTGGGGTGGTGGTCAGCTTATGTTTGAGCTCTTGGAAGCTTTCTTCACACTTGTCTGTCCACTCGAAAGGTACATTGTTCTTGAGCAACTCTGTTATCGGCTTGGCAATCTTGGAGAAGTTCTCAATGAATCTTCTGTAGTAGCCTGCCAAACCCAAGAAGCTTCAAATTTCTGTGACACTCTTTGGTTGCTGCGACTCGGAGACTGCCTCAATCTTTTCAGGGTCCACTGCTATGCCCTCGGCTGTCAACACATGGCCCAAGACGACAACTTTCTCCCACCAAAATTCGCACTTGCTGAACTTCCGAAAGAGTTTGTGTTGTCTCAGCTTTTCCAGCACTATACGCAGGTGCTCCTCATGCTCTTCTGCTGTTTCTGAGTAGATCAGGATGTCATCAATGAACACCACGACAAACTTGTCCAGTTCCTCCATGAATACTTTGTTCATCATGTTCATGAAGTATGCAGGTGCGTTTGTCAGCCCAAAAGACACTACGGTGAACTCGTACTGCCCATATCGAGTCACGAAAGCTGTATTGGGGATGTCTCCTTCTCTAATCTTCATCTGGTGGTACCTCGATCTTAGGTCAATCTTGCTGAAGTACTTAGCTTTCTTCAGTTGATCTAGCAAATCATCGATCCGGGGTAGCGGGTACTTGTTCTTGATAGTTATTGCGTTCAGGGATCGGTAGTCTACGCACATGCGCATAGAACCATCCTTCTTCTTCACGAACAGTACTGGCGATCCCCATGGGGACGCGCTGGGTCTGATCACTCCACTGTCCAGCATATCCTTCAATTGCTTCTTCAATTCTTCGAGTTCTTCTACAGACATTCTGTACGGTCTTTTGGCAATTGGCCCTGTGCCTGGTTGCAACTCGATTATGAACTCCATGTCACGGTCAGGTGGTAAGCCTGGTAGTTCTTCTGGGAAAACATCGGGGTACTCACAGACTACTGCCACTTCCTCGATGGTCTTTTCCTTGATACTGTACACAAACTTCCTCATGGAAGGCTTCCTGGATCCTTATTTTGCTCTTTGTGGCTTGACTGACACCTTCAGACCACTCGGGTGAGTCAACACTACTGACCTGGGTGAACAACTGATCACTTCCCTGTGAGCTGTCAACCAGTCCATACCAAGGATCACGTCAATGCCATCTGACTTCAGCACTGTCAGGTCTGCAGAGAATCCGAGTCCTCCTAGTTCCATGCCAACTGCTGGGCACACTTGGGTGCATCTGAGCTCTCCTAGTGGTGAGGTTGTGATTACAGGTCTAGCTCTAGGCTCTGTGTAGAGTGACTTTTTCGCAGCAAACTTCAACGAAACAAAAGATGCAGTTGCACCAGAATCAAATAGTATCGAAGCTTTAGTGCCATTTACCAAGAACTCTCCGAGTACTACGTCAGGAGCATCCTCGGTGTCCTTCTCAGTCAGGTGGTTAAGTCGGCCTCTGATGGCTGATGGCTGCGGCTTGTTCTTTCTGTCTGGGCACTCAAACGACTTGTGACCTGGTTTTCCGCAACCAAAGCAAACAAGAGGTGTCTTGTCACCAACTTCTGGGGTGCTGTTCTGTTTCTGGCCTGAACTTTCCTGAGCAGGGTAGTCGCTGGTCTTGTTCTCAAAGCTGTTGTTGTCACCAGTGTTGTTCTCAGTGTTTAGGATTGTACTCCTGACAAATCCTATCCCTCCATGGCTTAAGCTTTGCTGGAATCCCCTGCGGAGCATGTTGCTCTGGCCACTCCTCGGTATTTGACTCAACCTAAGGTTGTGCTGTTGCTCGGCTTTTCTTTTCTTGGCTCTCCAAGTGTCAACTAAGTCAACTCTTTCCTTCTCCACTGCTATAGCTCTGTCAATCATCTCTCGAAGCGAGTTGTGACTGCTGGAAGCAAGTGCCATTCTAAGTCCTCTGTGTAAGCCTCTCTGAAACCATAATTGTTTCTTCTTCTCGGTGGTGATTTCCTCTGGGGCATACCTCAACATCTTAGCAAAATGTCAGGTGTACTCTGCCACTGTCATTCTGCCTTGTTTCATGGTTCTGAACTCCATTGCTTTGTGTGTCATTACTTGTTTAGGAATGTGATATTCGTTGAACGCTTTGCAGAACTCCAGCCAAGTGATTTGTGCTGGGTTCTCGTGAGAGTCACAGTAACTCTCCCACCAAGCTTTAGCTGCTCCTTCAAGCTGGTGTGCCGCTAGGGCTACACATTCTTCATCGGTGTAATCTGTCAAGTCCAGCTTGGCCTCGATAGTTCCGAGCCAGTCATGAGCATCTAGTGGCTCGTCTGAGTAGTCAAACGTTGGTGCCTTCAATCTGATGAATCTTTCAATCTTCTTCTGGAGGTCTTCCTCACGGTGACCCTGTTGGTTCTGGTTCAGATCTTCCTGGAGTTGTTGCATTGCCTGTACCATCTGGGCATTGGCATGTGCCATTTGTTGCATCACCTGAGTCTGAACAGTCATCACTTCTTCAAGTTTGGGCGGTGCGTTAGGCTGTGGCGCATCTCTGCCCCTAAGCTGGTTCTGCTGAGGTTCTACTGCTTGTTCTTCCATTTCTTCTACTTCACCTCTTGCTGTGTTGTTCTCGGGCTGGAGCACGCCGGCTGCGCGTCCTCGGTCCCTGCCTCTGCCTACGGCGGGTGTTCTCCCGCGTCTTCTACTACGACCTCTGTCTCTGTCTGTCATAGTTGTCTCCTCTTGCTCAGCTTCCTCGGAACGGGCTAGCAGGTGGTTCGACCTTCTGGTTGACATTTTCTGCAGTTCACGAAGTAGATAAGTGGTGGTCAGGGTAGGGTTATAGGCACTCGTAACTAATTGTAGGAGTTGCACACATGAAAAGACTTAAACACTAAACTACACTCAAGGTGAACAGCAAGGAAAACACCAAGAACAGCCACAAGGACCGATCACTCAATCAACGCATTACACCTTAGACACTTGTGTTATCTTGAGGCCAACTCCTGGAACCTCAGAGATTAACACATCTACTCGGTTTAAGATCGTAGCTGAGCCAGTGGTGGTCATGTACTACATCTACTAGGGCTCGACGATAAGCACAAGACTGTCATCAGCCACTTGGTTAGAGGGGTTGTTAGCAGCAAGAGTTAGCAAGGTTAGATGAGTGAACAATAGAACAAGGTGTGATAAAGAATAGTTCAAGGGATTTCCTATATAGTAACAGACTTAGTTAGAGCTTCTGTCCTAGTTTTCGGGTCTAGGGCTGCGCACTACGGTCAAGTATGGCTTTGATAACAACTGAAACGAACTGGATTCCCAATTACGAGAATCCGACTCCCTCTACCCTTGTGATAGTCCCAGGAACAACAGTTATCACGTACAGAACTCATTTCAGCGGAAATCACATCCATACATTGATTAGGGTCCTCAATCATGATATAAATACATAACGATAAGGTACAAGCCCTCTGGGCTAAACGACAGAAGGGAACAGCTACGCAGCGGATAGCTATATGCTTCTGGTACTTCGGGGCTTCACCTCCACAGGCATCCTTGAGCGCAGCGCACAGCCCTCATTTGCATCATCCGTCGTGGTTGATCTTGTACTCGGAGTCTTCTCCTGTCTACCCAAAGACTGTCCCCAAGGAAATGGGACAGGTCCACGTCACCAACCATAATATGCATCAAAGCTTTATAGTGGCCTAAACTAGTAGTAAAGTATTCAAGGGAATTAAGCTGGGGTTTCCTATGCGCAAGCAACAGCAATAACCAAGTTCATCTCATCTCCAAATGCCTTTCCTCTCAAGCACAAACTCTCCCCAAAACCATCCACCAATCTCACAACCACATCGGGCTCGTCCTGCCTCAACAGGTTCCCGCAATAATCATCCGCCAGCACCTTTCACTCGCTAGTCGACTCGGTGAGCTCCCTCCCTACCATGTCTCAACAGCAAACGATGGCCCAACCTCTCATAACCCAAATCAAGGATAAGGTAAGAAAGCAGAATCCCATGCTAATCAGAATAAGCCAGATGAAGGATCGTCCGTGACCGTGGACACGGCTATACGTAAAGTTTTCACTCTGCAGAGGTTGCGCTCCAGGAACCACCCGGACCGTAGACGGTAGCTAGCCATCTTGAGACACCGCCCACAGCAAAGACCCTAAAAAGTAATGGTACCATCCTGTTTCCCTGGGCTCGGGAAACATCTGCACGCTAACATCTGCCCCAGGGATGTGAAACCTTCCTACCGGGGGCCAGGCGGGGGCTGTGGTAAATCAGGGACAGTACGCCGCAACGAGTCCCCCATACCCATATCATACTCGAATCTCCTACAGTCCTGGTACCACACTCAGTAGGCTTGCTGGAACCCTCCCCATTCTGGGTAGATGGAAAAAGTAACGGTGCCATACTGTCTCCCTGGGCTCGGGAAACAATCTGAGCTAACAGCTGCCCCAGGGTCGTGAAACCTTCCCACCGGGGCCAGTCGGGGGTCGTGGGAAATCAGGGAGAGTACGCCGCAACTTGATTGGGGTGCTTACTGAAACGAACCGGATTCCCAATTACGAGAATCCGACTCCCTGTACCCTTGTGATAGTCCAGGAACATCAGCTATCACGTACCGAACTCATTTCAGCGGAAATCACATCCATACATTGATTAGGGTCCTCAATCATGATATAAATACATAGCGATAAGGTACAAGCCCTCTGGGCTAAACGACAGAAGGGAACAACTACGCAGCGGATAGCTATATGCTTCTGGTACTTCAGGGCTTCACCTCCACAGGCATTCTTGAGCGCAGCGCACATCCCTCATTTGCTTCATCCGTCGTGGTTGATCTTGTACTCGGAGTCTTCTCCTTTGTACTCAAAGACTGTCCCCAAGGAAATGGGACAGGTCCACGTCACCAACCATAATATGCAGCAAAGCTTTATAGTGGCCTAAACTAGTAGTAAAGTATTCAAGGGAATTATGCTGGGGTTTCCTATGCGCAAGCAGCAGCAATAACCAAGTTCATCTCATCTCCAAACGCCTTTCCTCTCAAGCACAAACTCTCCCCAAAACCATCCACAAATCTCACAACCACATCGGGCTCGTCCTGCCGCAACAGGTTGCGCTCCAGGAACAACCCGGGCTGCAGACGGTAGCTAGCCGTCTTGAGACACAGCCCACAGCAAAGAGCCTAAAAAGTAACGGTACCATCCTACTTCCCTGGGCTCGGGAAACATCTGCACGCTAACATCTGCCTCAGGGATGTGAAACCTTCCCACGGGGGCTAGTCGGGGGCTGTGGTAAATCAGGGAGAGTACGCCGCAACGAGTCCCCCTTACACATATCATACTCGAATCTCCTATAGTCCTGGTACCGCACTCAGTAGGCTTGCTGGAACCCTCCCCATTCTAGGTAGATGGTGAGCACTGTAAATTCCAACGTCCGGGTCATCCCGATACGGCCCTTAATTGTCGGTAAGGCGAGTATCAGCGTCAAAGCGATCCGCCGCAACCGTCCGCAATCGGCACCCATTACAGGTATTGCCGCCCAAACTCCTCAAATCCATCAATCTCAAGTAATCCATAATTGTACCCGCAACAGGTACTCCGTAGGAACTATCCGAGTGCAGTTCCCAAGCACCCCGATCAGACGACCGGGTTGTTATCACTCGCCTCCACCGCCTAGCTGCACTACTCCTCCCAAGCCACCCAACTCACGCCAAGAAGATCAATCACAACCATCCCAACACATGCAAGCATAGCATTCTCATATAGTGGATAATAGGTAGCATGGAATCAGGGTAGATAAATGGCAGTGCAAGCATATCATCATCATGCGAATAAAGTAAAGCGCTAGCATTCTAGTTTGCATGTCTACTAGGTATTTCAGAGAATGGTTGGGTGTGAACCTGGGCATTGCATGTCCTCTTCGTTCCGGTAGTTTGTGTAGTCGTCAGCTTCCTTCGGCGACTCTGGAGCTCCTATTTACGCGGAAATAAAAATAAAGACGGGAGCTACTAGCAAAGAAAAACCAAAACACTGAGGCAAGAAGACCCAAACAACACCAAACTCTACACTAACGCATAGGTCATGATTTTAGAAAAATATAGAAACTGGTTTCATATTTTTCTGAGTTACGGTTGATTTATTATGAATTTTCTAAGTTTAAATCATTTTTTGAAAATATTAAATAATTACCAAAAAGAAAAACAGACATACTGGGACACGTGGCAGAACCAGGGCGTGCCACGTCATCACTGCTGATGTCAGCATGACGTCATCAGTGGGGCCGGCTTTGCTGACGTCATCGTGGGCCTACATGACGTCAGCGTTGACTTGGTCAACACTGACCAGTCAACGGTCAGCGGGTGGCCCAATAACTCTGGGCTGGTGGCCCACGATGGCTGGCTGGCTGGAGCTGGTTTGGTGGACTGGGTCCACGGTGCACTGTGCCTGGGGTTCACGTGAGCCGGGTCTATGGGATCAAGTGTGGCTTGGTTGGGATCTTCTGCGGCGGCTGATCGGTGACTTCGTGTGTTCCTGCGTGTAGCTTCCAGAGCCCGAACGCAAGGCGCGACGGAGCGCGCGCGCGGCGCGCTCTGGCGCGCGGCCGGCTGCACTGCGACGACGACAAGGCGGCCAGAGACTAGCGGACGGCGTCGGCGGGTCGCGAGCGAGAAAGCGGCAACGACGAGGACCTGCACAAGCTCATCGGCACGAAGGCCGGGACAGGAGGCTAGCAAGCGGCGGCGGCGGCGGATCGTGGCCGGAATAGAGGAGGGGGAAAACGGAGGTGACGTCGGCAGCTCACCACGAGTCTCGTTGTCGTACGTTGCAGCTCGAGGAAGACGTGTGGTGCTCCGGCGGCACTCGCGCTCCCTCGAACGACTCCAGTCCTGCTCTGCTCCGGCGCTCCCACGGACGGCGGCACTCCGGCTTGCGGTGCGGCGTGGCGAAGCCTCTTCCCGGTCTTCTCTTCCTCTTCGAGGTGCAGCTCTGCCTCGACTCCCTCTCCTCCTTCTCCACCCGGCTCCTCCTTCTTTCCTTCCTCTTCTTCGATTTGGCGGTGAAGCAAACCCCCGAGGGGTGCGGCGGCGGCTTGGGCAGGGACGATGGATTCGCGGAGCTTATAAAGGCGGAGAGCGCTAGGGTTCGCGGGCGCGGACGGCCAGGAGGGCTCGGCGTCCGTGCCTTGCCACGCGGTGCCATCGCAACAGGCCGCCCAAGCCTCCCAGCACGGGATTGGCCGAGCACCCGAGCTCTGTGCCGTGCGTGGGGAAGAAAGGGAGGAGGGAGAAGGTGAGCAGTGGCTGTGGGGTCCACTCGTCAGCGATAGAAGAAAAAGAGGAGGAGGCGTGGGTAGGAGCTGGGCCGCTCGGTGGGCCGGTTTGCAGACTGGGCTGCCGGAAAAAGAAGAAAGAGAGGCTGGGCCGCGGGGTTAGGTTAGCAGGCCGAACTGGGTTGGCTGCCGGCTCAGAAGAGAGTTCAGGGAGGTTTTGCGGACTTTAGGAAGTTAATTCGGCCCAAGAAAGTTATAGAGGTTTGGGAAGGGTTTAGAAATTAGTTTGGTTATTGATTTGAATTCAAATCTAAGATTTGAATTCAAATCCAAATAAAGAACAAAGAAACCAAATAAAAACCAACTCACCTCTAATTTATCCTTAGCACTTCAATTTGATTTTTAATTAATTTTAAATTTGCCTAGGAATAAAGATAGGACTTTGAATTCATCCTTATATGTTTGTTTGCATGCACACAATTGCACCAAAAAATTTTAAACTCGGATTTTTGCATTCAACAAACCCTACGTAAATTTTCGGGATGTTACACCTCTGTCCTCCAGTCATAGCGCCTTCGGGTTAACCCTTTTACACGAAGCGAGGACAATGTGTAAGCATGGTGCTATGTGTACGCGTGCACGCCCCTCGGAAGTGTTGTGCGCGGCAGCTTTGGAGGGCGGGCTGTTACAAATGGTATCACAGTTGACCCTCACGGTTGCGCGTATGGGCAGTGTGCGGCCATATGGCGCATGGCACGTGTGGCCTAGGTAGGGAATATGGTGTTGGCACTGGATGTGCGGTCATGTGCTCAGGGGAAAGTTTCCTGGACATTTACCTGTGTGGGTGAGTTAGGCCGACCCCTCGGAAGGGTTGTGAGGAGCAGCTTTGAAGGGCGGGGTGTTACAAATGGTATCAGAGCTGACCGTCGCGGTTGCGCGTACGGGTCAGTGTGCGGGCATATGGCGCATGGCACATGTGGCCCGGGTAGGGCATATGGCGCTAGCACTGGACGTGCTTTCATGCGCTACGGGGGAACTTTCCTTGACATTTACCTATGTAGGTGAGTTGGGCCGACGAGAACGTCAGGTTTTGAGGGGTTGTATGTCACACCCGGCCCAGATTGTGCCACATTACTAGTTTAGTAAGGGTGAAGCCAACTTATAAGTTCTTGTCTTTCAGCCACAGCATCTTCGGTTTAACCCTTTTTACATGAAGCGAAGACGAAAGTGTAAGCAGGGTGCTATGTGTACGTGTGCATGCCCTTTGGAAGGGCTGTGCGGGGCGAATTTGGACGGCGGGGTGTTACAATTCTTATATAGGACAAGAATTCTTACACAGGCGCCAGACTAGCAGAGTTGTACATGGAGCGGATTGTGTGCTTACACGGGGTGCCGAAGAAGATTGTGTCAGATCGTGGTACACAGTTCACCTCACACTTCTGGCGGAAGTTACATGAGTCTATGGACACGAAGTTGCACTTCAGCTCAGCTTATCATCCGCAAACAGATGGTCAGACAGAGCGGACCAATCAGATACTAGAGGATATGTTGAGGGCTTGTGCATTGCAGTACGGTGTCAGCTGGGATAAGAGTTTGCCGTATGCAGAGTTCTCCTACAATAACAGCTACCAGAAGAGTCTGCAGATGGCACCGTTCGAGGCATTGTATGGCAGGAAGTGCCGGACCCCATTGTTCTGGAATCAGACTGGAGAGAGTCAGGTCTTTGGTCCGGAAATACTCAGAGATGCAGAGCGGCAGGTGCAGGTGATCAGAGAGAACCTGAAGGTGGCCCAGTCCAGACAGAAGAGTTACGCCGATGTCAGACGGAGAGACCTCAGCTTCAGGGTCGATGATTTTGTGTACCTGAAGGTGTCACCCATGAGAGGCGTAAAGCGGTTCAATGTCAAAGGCAAGTTGGCACCTCGTTACATCGGACCGTTCAGGATACAGGAACGGATGGGCGAAGTGGCATATCGGCTAGATCTGCCTGAGAGACTAGCTGGAGTACACGATGTGTTCCATGTGTCCCAGTTGAAGAAGTGCTTGCGGGTGCCAGAAGAGCAAATCCCGATTGAGGAGTTGAATGTTCAGGAGGACCTCACATACGAGGAGTATCCGGTCAGAATCCTGGAGGTGTCAGAAAGAGTGCTGAGGAACAAGACCATTCGGATGTGCAAGGTGCAGTGGAGCCGGCATTCAGTAGATGAAGCGACTTGGGAGCGGGAAGAAGATCTCAAGTCCGAGTACCCACAACTCTTCGCTTCTACATCCGAATCTCGAGGACGAGATTCAACTTAATGGGGGTAGGTTTGTAACACCCAAAATTACTCAATTTAAAAAATTTTGGCATTTAAATAATTATTTAGAGCTTGCTCCTATTTATTATAGACTAAATAATAATTTTCTAAAAATTAAAATTTAATATAAGTGATAGAAACATTTATTGTTGCATTCATGCTGCTGCATTTATTTTTGTATTGCTTGTGATTCAAACAAGAATTTAAATTCCTTTAAATTCAAATTTGAATCACTTTGTTTGGAGCTCTACAAAAGTTGTTAGGCCCATAGTTCAATCCCACTCCCTGAACTCTTCCTCGGGTTCGCTTTTGCCCCCTTCTCTTCCTCTGGCTCGGCCCGGCCCATTACTCCTCCCGCCAACCGCGCAAGTCCATTCCAGCTCCCTCAACTCTTCTCCTCAGCTCGACAGTGCACCCTTTACTCTTCTTTCCCGAGCCGGCCCATTTCGGTTCCCGGCCCAGTTCTCCCCTTCCCCCACCATCTCCCTGACGCGCGGGACCCAGCCGTCAGAACCGTCTTCCCCGCCGAGACGCCCGGCCGGAAGACACGGGCAGCGACATCGCCGGTGGCTTTCCTTCCCAGCGCGCCCGGGCGACCCTGTGACCCCCCTCCCGTGGTTTCGACGAAGCTTCCGCCCGCTCCCTTGCCATAATTGAGCGCTCCCCTCCATGGAAACCGAACCCCGGCATGGAAAGACATCCCCCGTCGCCGCCTCCCCTGGGCGTGCGTGCCGCGCCTTCCCCGCACCCCCGGGGCTACAAAAATTTGCGTCCCAGGATCCCAAGCCACCCCAACCCCCGTCCCCCGAGCACCAAGGCCACACGCACCCCTCCCATTGCCTCTCGCGTCGCCGCCGTGCAACGAGCACGCGCCGCCGCTGTCGGTGACCCCTCTCCGGCGCTGTTCCACCCAAATCGACGCCTCTGGTAGCTGAGCACGAAGGTACTGCGTCCTTTGAAGATGTTATCGTCGTTGTTCTCCGCACTCACCCTCGCTTTCGCAGCGCCACCGTCTTCCAGAGTGCGCCACCGCCATTGGAGCCGCCGGCCGACGTCGACTCGCCGACTGAGCGCCTGCGCTGCCCAACCAGCCACACAAGGAGCTTCGCACACTGGTGAGCACCCTCCCGAGCCACTTCCCGCTCAATTTTGCGCCCTGGAACCCCTTCCCCGCCGTAGGCCGGCACACCCCGCCGCCGCTTCCCGTCGGCCGCCGCCCCTGCGGGTCTCTGGCCGACTTGAACCACTCGGATGAACTCGCCATCTTCCCCCAAAGCTGTAGGATCAAACCGTGTGTCAATTCGTGGCCTCTAGCTCGAGTTAGCTCCAACTCCGGCGAGCCCGCCGCCGCCGCCCGCTC
The DNA here is from genome assembly GCA_033239725.1 of Echinochloa phyllopogon. Lineage (NCBI taxonomy): Eukaryota > Viridiplantae > Streptophyta > Magnoliopsida > Poales > Poaceae > Echinochloa > Echinochloa phyllopogon. The sequence goes on along the minus strand of BTCW01000008.1, from coordinate 29,278,049 downwards.
GGCGCCACCGCACCCTGTCTGTCGCCGGCGACCGTATCCCCCCCAACGAACCCTGGCCATCGGATCCAGATCTGACGGTCCGCGTCGCCCCGAGCGCCAAGTCAGAGCCACAAATACCGGTCAACTCTGGCCGTTTTGCATAAGAGTCCCCCTGTTTTTCTCAAATCAACCCGCGGTCCATTCCAGTTCAAAAATAATTACAAATAAGTCCTGTTATATTCGTTTTAGCCCCTGCACTTTTGGAAAATTGAACCCGCGGTCCAGCCCTTGTGTTTTTGCACGTTAGCCCTCCTGTTTTAATACGAAATTACGTATAGGTCCTCGGTTTTTCGCAGTTTAGCCCCTGGAAGTTTCAGAAACTTGCCAGCAAGTCCCTGAACCTTAGAAATGCCATAACTTTCTCGTTTTAGCTCCGATTAGAGTGATTCTCGCGCTCACGTGTTCGTAGCGAAGCGTAGAATTTTTCTAGCTCCTGTTTTTGTACTATTTTCACTGTTTGGTGTACTGTTCTAATAGAATTAATTTTGCTTGCATGTAATGATTGCTATGGTTGCGTGCGTGATGATCGTGTCCAGTCGGCGAGCCCGTAGCTTTGGACTTCGAGTACGTTGAGGACGTGCCGGAGCAGGACTCGCAGCAGCAGCCGTACTCCGAGGAAGGCAAGTTGTAGCACGGACAATCCTTGCTACCTATCTCACTTTTAATACACTGTTCTTTACATACGCATGTGTCTAATACTGTTTACCATTAAGGTTGTACCTAGCATTTCTTTCCCTGTCCTTGTATTCCTATGGGTTTTTGCATACGGGTAGTATTTTGCTAGGCGCAACTACTGTCACCTTTACTTAACTGTTAAACTTGTATTAATGGTCCACTTCAACCTTAATGTTAAAACTTGCTTTTTAGCAACTTGGATCAGGGAGCTGGGGCTTGTGTGTTTTGCCTGGCCCCAGTGTCTCTCCCTAAGGACTGGTTCGTAAAAGCGGCAACCTGGGAGCCTGTCGCCGCCGCCAGAACTATAATGGCTCTGGTCTTGGTTGAGTAGCTTGTACGTCTCTAGCTTGGCAGTGGTTACCGAGTGGCCTACGGCGTTGTAGGAGGCAAGGCGCGAGGTGTTTTCGGATTCCACCGAGGACGGTAGCCCCGTCGGCTAGGTCCCGTTAGACCCAGTCCCGTGTTGGGAGCCCCCGTGAGTGCGGGAGCTCCACACGTTGCGCCATTTACTTGTTGGCATGATTTGCCGGCGCGTGGACGCCATTGACCCCCTCACGTTGCGCCCTGAGGGTCAGTCAATCTCGGTGCCTAGGTTCTCACCACCTTGTAGTACTCCAGCGGCTACTGTCTTGCTAGGGTGTCTTGTGAAAGCCTCGTAGCATCCCTATGCAGTCACACCTCGGAAGTGTCGATGTGCGTGGTTGGGTGCAAAGTTCTTCTGAACTTTTACGCGACTGGTGGGAAAAGGGCGAAACCTCTGTAGAGTGTACGATCTATCATGATAGCCCGGCTCAGGGTCACGAGCGACCTGGATCCTTTTATGATTAGAAGATGATATTTATTACTGTTTAATGTCGACTTCCATTAATTAATTTGGGATACAACTGGGATTCATCTAAAGTAGCAGTTATGATTAAAATGAACCAACTAAAAGTGCTAATGCAGTTAAGCCAGTGTCAAGCCTCTTTTGCCTCATCACCCGTGCTATACTTGCTAAGTAATTCTGTTACTTATACTTGTTGTTATTATTATTTTTGGGCAAAATCCCGGACGGGTAACAGATTGGAGTCAGGCTGATTATGCTGTGGAGTTTCCAGAGGACTTGCCCTACTTCTGAGCTCGCGTTCTCCCAGTCAGAGTCCCTGTGGGATTGCGGCTACGCTAGAGAGTTGTATTAGTCTTCCGCTGTCCATGATTTTATTTCTGAAGCACTCTGATGTAAACGCTACTATGATGAGAATAAAGCATTGTACTCTGATTTTTACCATATTTGTTCGCTATATGTGTCTGTGGACTTCCTGGGCACACATATGGCCACATTCGGATTTCGTGTAAATCCGGGTGTGACACATTAGGTGTAGATTATACCAAATCAACTAGTTTGGGGTAGTATATTGAGCCTAAATTTTATTGACGGGTTAGATGGAAGTAAGTAAGTAATAGTAGTAAAATGGATTTTTTCCTTCCAAAAAATTAATATTTTTATCCATATGTGATAATTTATGCACATCATAAGATCCATATAAGATAACTAGTATATAGATCGACCAATAGCCTTACCAATGCAAGATTTTAATCATTTGCTAATATAAGTATTAAACAAACCATTGTGAAAACACACATTTATCAAATACATTACAAAGATGGAATATGTCATTGTATTGCACCTATAGAATATCTCTCATTAGGTGTACTTTGCTGCTATCCCACAACAGTGACCTATATTTTATGGGATTTCTCTATGTCATTGTGATCTATCAAATGATAGCGTTCGTAGAGCAGCAATGAAGTCACTGTTTTGTATTTGATAATCCAGCAATGATCGAAGTTAAAGAAAATCTATCATTTGTTAATGATGTAAAGATAATATTGACTGATTATGTTGATAAAGTTGCTTATATGATGTGAAACGTTGTTCATTTAGATACATTGATTTTATTTGAATAGTGAGAGTGTAATGACTAATAATGTCTAAGTGCTCACGAAAATAGATCTATCCATCATATGAATACATTTTGTTTTAAGTCATTAGTCACACATATATACAATATTGTTATTATACCAATTTACATCATACACGCTTACATATGCATGGTAATTATATACAACAAAAAGACAGGGGGAGATGAGACAAGAATATTATTAATTTTTGTACATATATCACATGAGTATATGAAATGAAAAATTTTCTGACTCTTTTTCATCTCAGGCATTAATATAAGGGATATAATGCTATTTAATTAGCATTTTATTTTGTATTTATTAATGTGGTTTATTACTGTATCGACACACAACACAACACAACACGAGATCATATTGTAGTCCATCCGTAAAATGTTATAGTAGATTCAAAATTGGGAACTTATATAGTAGCATATGATGACGCACATGTACAATAATAGTTTTCTAAAAAGACACTCAATTAACAAATGATGTTTTTTCAACTTAATTTTTATAAATTTCTTATTATTTATTCTTTTTTATCAGTCACCATATTGAAAGTTTCATCTTTATTTATTTGTTGAACATTTAAACACATCTATGGAGTAGAGATCATAGATAGATAACTTACCGGAGAACAGCATCTGAAAGAAGAATCGAGACACTCGGGCACAGGAAAAGATCAAGACCTAATTGAGAAATATAATATTATAATATACTATTGTTTCTCAACCTCATGCTGGAACGTCACACGTGCTAGGTGCACCCATCTTATGTACACTGAATTGTATCATCGTGCCATTTGTTGATCAAATGGTATTTCTCGCCCCGGGCCAAATAGTTCATTCATCTGTTAGGCCTTACACACCCTAAAGCCGTGTCGAGATCTTGACCGACAGACCCCCTCGCTCCCTCTGGATTGTACTTTTGTCCTGGACGTTAAATGTGTACTACGTACGTACGTGCAGCACACGGATGTTTGTTGGAAGTTGAACGAGAGGATTGCGTCTTCAAACTCAGACCACGAAAGTAACGAACCGTCCGATGGAGAAATTAGAGCCATGCATATATATAGGCTGCACCTGAACGACACGGCTTGAGTTTGACTAGGTACAAACTCTTTAGTCAGTCGCGCGCGCGCGTGTGAACACGCGTGCGACTTGTTCATCTCTCTTGATTTGTACGTACCCCATGCGCGACGTGCGCACGTACGTACGTACTTCCGCCGTATGGATGCACCTATAGAGTCTATAGATAGACACGCATGGATGCGTCACGGATCACGCCATCAGTTCGTTCTAATTTCTTCCCGCCTTCTGTAATTTTTCACGCATCCGTTTCGATGAGACTAGCTCCGCTGCATGTCCGTACGTGCCGGGTGAGAGCATGCATCACGTACGCCATTTTGGAGTCGAAGACACGCAAAGCTAGCCTACTATTGCTAGCTGGATCGAACTCCCAGCAAACAACATGAAGGAAATGGGCACTCTATCTATATAAGGGCCTGTTTGGATATTAAGACTAAAATCAAAGGGACTAAAATAAATAACTAAGGGACTAAAATAGCTGTTTGGATTCTAATACTAAAAGGAACTAAAACAAATTTCGTTTCTACCCTTCCTGAGGTACCCCTTCCCGCGAGCGCCGAGAGCCGTCTACGGTGGCGCATCTGAGCTTCTCACCCCGTAGCCTCCTCCGACCTCCTGCCTCCGCCGGTCGCCTCGCCGCTTCGCCACCGACCTGCGCACCCAGCCCTTCTCTCCCAACGCCGGTACCCGCGCCGTGCAGGGTCCGCCGGTCGAGCTCCACCCGCCGCTGTGGCGCGGTCGAGATCCAGTCGCCAGCGGCGGCGCTGAGGGCCGCCCGCGGGGGCGCGGCCGAGCTCCTCCCCCGCCGGCTCCTCCAACCTCCTCCTTGGCGACGCCCCGTCATCCTCCCAGCGGCGGCTCCTCCGATCTCCTGCCCCCGCCCGTGCCCCGGCCCCATCCTCCACCGGCGGCCACGCTCGTCTGGCGAGAGGGAGCGGGGAGCGGCCGGTGACGGAGAGCAAGAGCGGGCGGTGAGGGAGCGGGGAGCGGCCGGCGAAGGAGCGAGCGGCAACGGAGAGCAAGAGCGGGTGGGCGACGGAGAGGAGCGGTGCGGGACTGGAATAGCGCGGAATGTGAAAGAAAGTGGGACCGGTACGGGTGGGGGAGGGGCATCTAGTGGAAAGTGCTGATTTTAGTCTCTATTAGCTCCTCTTTAGGAGCTTATGGTGCTAAAGGATTTTAGTCCCTTATAGTCTTAAGGATTTGGACTTCAGTTTCTATTAAGACTAAATTTAGTCCCTTTTAGTTTTAGTCCCCGGAACCAAATAGGGCCTAAATAAACATACGTCAACTAGCTTCTCCATGCACGATGTGCGTCATTACTCGTTAGAGCTAGATGACTAGGTACTGGTGATATAACTGATAATAATTAATGAGCCAAATAGGACGTGGCCGTGGCGTTTGTATACGTATACTATACGTCCATACGTACCTGCCATCGTGCATGCTGGACGCATCGCATTCGCGTACAGCCAAAGGGAGCGGTTGGCACCGAGCTCCGTGCATACGGCGATATGATCGATGTGCTGTCCTGTGTGCACTGTGCTGCTGATAGGGCACGTCCATCTCTGTACGTACATATACTGTGTAGCTCCATGCGTACGAGTACGATCGATGGGCCACACGTACGCTCGGGCGTGTCGTAGTGTCCACAGGTTCAGCGGTACGTTGTGCGTACAGGCCGGGCATGGACACATCACACATGGTATGTCCAGCCCCTGTCCGTATGGCCACTGGCGCCATCATCATTCCTTGGTCCTCGCTTATTGATAGATGAGATCTACTGTAGCACACGGTGGAGATAATCGGAAAAGAGACGAGAGATGCCGGGCAGGGCTGGGCGTGGAGACTGGAGACAATGCATGCATGCACAGAGACCAGAGAGAGCATACATGATGCATGCACCTGCGCGGCTGGACCATGCATATGCCTCCGTGCTGCATCAGATCAGATCACTGCGCTGCGCGGGTCTACTCTGGCCGGGGCCGCCGCGCGTGCAGTGCAGGTCGGTCGTCGGTCGTCGTAGTACTACGCCCTACGCGGCAGGGGGCGTGCTTTTTTTTCACGCTTTCCTTGGCGATCACTCGCCATCCTTGGCGATCACTCGCCGCCGCCATGGGCCCGTGGCGATTGGCCAAAAGCGCGCATCCGTGTGGACCCACGCGCTGAGACAAAGTGCCCGCAGGTGAAGGCAGCCGGAGAAAGCTAGCGAGGGCCGCCGAGGGGGCATGATATGATCGTCAATTAGCTAGACGGATAGACAGTAGGCCGGCCTCTAGATTAGCCTAGTTTAATTAGGTACACGTCACTTTAGGTGTGCATAAAGACAGAGACCAGAGACCTGAGAACCACGACGCGATCATTAGCTACGAACGACTCCGTACCACGGCTTGTCTTAAAAGGCAGAGCTAGCATACGTCGTCTATCAGTTTACTGACTTGTAGCCCACACACGACCAAAAGAAAGCACTACAAGGCGTGCACAACGTAACAACGATCAAAGTAGTAAAGCTAACCAAGCAATGTGGATCAGTAACGCATAATGGCATACACTAAGCAAAGCTTGGATATGATGCAGTAGCGCGCTTACTCCACTAGATAGTACGGATGGCGATAGATGCCTCTCGCAGGTCTTGGTCGTCCATGGCAGGCGCCGGTCCAGCGCGTGACGACCACTGGACTCCCCGTCTTTTTGTTCTTTCTAAGCAGCAGCATGGTGGATTGGTGGTCACCATCAATAATCGGTGTCACCCTCTCAAGCATCCGTCAGTACGTGCATTGGGCACACTATACGTACCTACCTACGTAGCTCTAGGCCCATCCAAGGACTGGAGACCGCGCCGCTGCTTCTTCGATTTCTCCGCACGCGCGGCGGTCCCACAATAATCAGCTACGGAGTGCCTAGTAGCACCGTTTGTATACGTAGTACGTAGTATACTGTACTCCACCATAATCCGCAATGATTAAAAGGCTAATCGTACTGCTACTAGCTTTTTTTTTAAGCATTGAAACGGCACAAAAAGGCATCTAGCTAGCGTGGACGACTGATACACAAGGAGCCGGTGCATGCAGGAACCGCGCGCGGGTCGCCCACGGCAGGCGGACCGCGTGATGGAGCTAGATCGCACTGGTGTCGCTGGAGTGCTGGCAGGGGGTCCTCTTCATCATCACTCGATCCATATCGATGGATCACGATCCTACAGCTCGATCACGATCACTCGAGCCACGCTTTAACCTTCTTGGAAAGAGGGGCGGAGACAGCAGAGGACCTGCAGCAATGATAGTTCGATGGAAATCGGTCCAGGTCCAGAACTATATAGAGTACGTACGTCGATCTAGAGCTAGTGTGAAAGAAAGTATGTAGACACTCCCAGTCCCACACCAAAAGGCATGTAGATTACATTACAGTAAAGCGGACAGGAAGAGCAACAGGGCTAAGGAAAGAATATTAGAAATAGGATGCTGCGTACAGTACGTGGATAAAGCAGGAGGGAATTCTGCCTGTTCGTTTGATTGGTGGCTGGTGGCTGGTGCTGGTTTTTTCTAGGAGAAAAATACTGCTGGCTGGCTGGTGGCTGGTGCTGGTTTCTGCTGAGAGAAAAACACTGCTGGATGGCTGGTAACCATTCAGGCGAATTAGGATTAAAAGATGGAGAGGTGGCATGCGGTCGGTTGTGCCGCACGGCATGCGTATAGCACAGTACATCGTGCTCACCGCCTGGTGCCTACGTAGCTGCTTGCGGGACGCATAGAAATGAAGGAAAAAAGGACTCCGCGGCGTTTCCTAACATGGTACACGGTACCACCAATAATCAGCCCGGTTTGGAAGCAAGTGGGCGTAGTCGTCGTACATGCTACTGCACATGATGATGGATGGTGATGGTGTGTGTGTGTATCTAGTTGCGTACTGTACTAACAAAGAGGAGACACCGAACAAAACGGACGGCACTAATTCGCGGTCGATGCAATCCAATTGTGTGTGCTTTTACCGATAAAGGGCACCGCCAAAAGTGACCGAACGTGCCTGCTGGTACCCGAACAGACGGCACCGTCCGCGCCCGATGCATCATGCCTCAGCTCAACAAAGGAATGGCCACCTTTCCTTTGCCGTGCGTGTCGCGCCGTCCCAGTAAACCCAACGAACCCAAAGCCGCAACCAGCAGCGCAACGAGCAGAGAAAAAGCGAGGAAAGCGCTGCGCGAGCACCTTTTGGCCGGCATCAGCAGGCAGGAAGCAGCCGTTGCCATGGATTCAAACTTGAGCGTCGAAGCGAAGCGAAAGAAACCCGTCAGGTGCTTGTGGCCAGGTGGTGCTGGTACCGAATAAAAGCAGCGGCCCTGCAGGCCGGGCCATTACTCTTTCAGCTACACTAATCAGGTCGACCAATGTAAGGCTCCATGCATCCATAGTGTGTGTATATACGGTATGCGCAGCACTGTGTATCATCACTGCTGGCTGGTATGCACGCCACTGCAAACTGAATTACAACAAGAATTCAAGTCCTCTGCCGGCCGGACCACGTTTGGCAGCTCAGGGGCAGCGTAAAGATTGTCGGGTGACATACACTAGTGTCGGAGTCTTGGTTGGATCAACAAGCTAGGCTGCTTGGTGCCCACGTAGCATAGCAGATGACCCTGCAGAGGAAAAACAAAGCCGTCTCCGCGGCTGCAATTACGCTGCGATGCATGGCAAGTCGCAAACAACCAGAGCACGATCAAAACAAGGAAGAAGTCTATTTTTAACCATCGAACTATAGGCGAAGTTTGGTTTTGGCCATCGAATTCGAAAACCAAAAATCTTTGACCATCAAACTCTTAAAACCGTTCCTAATTGGCCATCGGGCGGTTTTAGAGGGTGGTTTTGCTGATGTGGCTGCCGCGTGGCGGTGGGGCCCACATATCAGCCCTATCTCTCTCCTCTCTCCTCTCTCTTTTCTCCTCTCCCTCTCTTTTCTCTCTCCCGCGGCCGCCCCGCCGCCTTGCCTGCTGCTCCTGGCCCCGCCGCCTCCTCTCCTCCTCTCCCCGCGCCGCACCTCAGCCTCCGCCTCGCTGCCCCACCGCCTTGCCTCCCGCGGCGCCTCTCCCTCCCATGCCCCTCCGCCGCCCCTCGTCGCCGTAGCAGAGGAGCTTACGGCAGAGGTCGGAGTCGAGTGGGTTGAGGACCCCGCCAAGCCGCCGGCGTCGTGGAGGCTACACCAGTGCGGCGCGATGGTGGACCTCGGGGAGGCGCGAGGAGAGTCGGCGGAGAGCAGTCGCTGCATGTGCATGAGGCTGCGCGGGGACATGTGGTCGTCGGCGGCCGTGTGCGCCCGCATCCCGGGCATGGCACGAAGAAGGAGAGGTTGAGCGCGTTGAGCAGGCCGTGGCAGACGTTGAGCGGCTCATACTCGGCGGCGGCGTCCGGCCCTTGCTGCTTGGCGTGGCCGGGAGGCCTCGGCACCTACGGCGGCTTCCCGAGGACCTTGTCGATGCCATCCGCCGGCGCTGGGGTTGGTCGAGCGGAGCGCATGCGACGACGTGTTGGGGTTCAGCGGCGACGGGTCCCGTCGCGGGGCTGGGCCGCGGGCGCGCCGTGGGGAGCAGCATGCAAGGCGGCGGGGCGCCCGCGGGAGAGAGAAAAGAGAGGGAGAGGAGAAAAGAGAGAGGAGAGAGATAGGGCTAACATGTGGGCCCCACCGCCACGCGGCAGCCACGTCAGCAAAACCACCCTCTAAAACCGACCGATGGCCAATTGTGAACGGTTTGAAGTTCGATAGGCAAAACCAAACTTCGTAGTTTGATGGTAAAAAATGAACTTCTTACTCAAAACAAACGCAAATTGACAAGAGTTGCTGCGGCGTGCGGTGCAGACGTGCAGTCTACAGACACCAGGCAACACCATACAGGGTGAACCGGCAGTATCTTTCCCGGCCACTGCATCCCATTCAATTCACGAGTGTATCTTTATCTGCGTCCGTGCCATCCCATGATGGCCAAGCCACTGGGCACTGAATGAATATCGGGAAATGTGGCAGGTTGCTGCCTCCCAGCACGTAATGCGCGAGCGACTTTTCTCAGATTCGCGGGAGAACAGGAGAACAGAGCAAGGGCTTCACGAAGAAAAAAACAGAGGATGCAGCCACAGGAGAAATTGACGTGCCTCATCAGTAATAAGGGAACACTACAGTACTTACTGCTAGTAGGACCGTGTTTCTTTGGCCCAGCAAAGAATTGTCAGTCGTTTTGACCAACAATTAAAGGTATTAAATAAAGTCAGTTTATAAAACTACATTCACAACATTAGACTATTTCGCGAGACTTATCTAATTAGGCCTTTGACCGCACGATTCGAAGATGGTTACTGTAGCACTACTGTAGCAAAACATGGACTAATTAGGCTCATTGGATTCATCGCGCAAAGTTACACTCATCTCTAAAAAGATTTTGCAAATGGATTTCATTTAATGCTTCATGCAGAGAAGATTCCTTTTGGAAATAAATTTCCAAAACTAAAGAAACACGGCCCTAAACCAAAGTTTAACCTCTTTTACTAATCTCTTTTCCCTGCGGTACTTTTACACGACAACACAACCAACAGGGTTGATCGGCCTAGCTAGCCTAGTCCTACAAACTGTGTCTGCCTAATTACTCAACTCACGGTGAAGTCAGCCGGCGACATCGCCGGAGCCGCCCGGAGTCGTCGGCTCAGCTGGCGGCGACGTGGATGGAGGCGTTCTTGACCGCGAGGCACACTGGGCACACGTCCCAGCGTGGCTCGCACGCCTTGCACAGGCACAGGTGCCGGCACGGCAGAACCAGCACCGTCGCCTCGCCGCCGCCGCACGCCCGGCACGCCCACCTGCTTCTCGCCGCCGGGGACGACGCGGCCGCGTTGTCGGCGGCGCCGCCGGCGTCCTCGGCCTCGACGAAGAAGCAGGACTGCGCGTCGTCCGCCGCCGCGGCGGGGTCGGACTCGCCGGAGCCCTCCACGACGTCGGCGGGCTGCACCGGTGCACCGGCGCCGCGGAGGAGCAGGGCGTCGAGCGCGGCGCGCAGCCCGGCGGCGACGGCCTCGCTGCTGCGCGCGGCGCCGCGCCACGCCTGGGCCTCGGCGGCCGCCTGCCGCAGCCGCTCCTCGAGCTCCGCCGCGCGCCGGCGCGCGGCGCCGAGCTCGGCGTCCTTTGCCCGCACCAGCCGCGCCGCGCCCGCCGCGGCGGCGCGCGCCAGGGCCTGCCGCTGCCGCTTGTGCGCCTGCTCGAGCCCTGCGCGGAGGCGCTCGCACTCGCCGCGCACCAGCGCGTCGACCTCCGCGCCCTGCCGGCACAGCTCCGCCACCAGCGCGTCCGCCGCCGACCACTCCGACGACGACGACGCGGTGGACGGCCGCCCGCTCGTGGATACCGCCGCCGAGTCGACCATCCGGTTGGCTATCGCCGGCGGCGAGTAGTTCGGCGCCACGACCACCTTGTGCATCATCGCCGGGATCGGCAGCAGCGCCGCCGACGAGGAGGACACGTACTGCTCGAACTCATCCTCCCTGCCACGCTTCCGCGACGGCAACGCGCCGCCGTTGCACGTCAGCTCGCTCTGCGCGCCGCTGACCACGCCGGCGGCGCAGTTGTACTGGTACCCCTTGTTGCCCGCTGCGGCTGCTGACAGGAGCGCCTGCACCTGCTCCTCGGCAAACCCGCCGGCGCCGCCGTAGAGCGGCAGGCACCCGGCGAGGCCCCCGAACTGCGCCTGCACGGCCATGTCGTCACGAAGTCTCTTCCAGGAGAGGGAGAGCGCAGGGAAGAGTGAGAGGAGGAGGAGACGATGCCACGATGGAGAAGGCGAGCGGAGGGCGTCGGTATATAAAGCGTGGGGAGGCGACGCCACGTGGAAATTACCACGCCGATTAATCGGGCCCCACCCACGCCTGCACAGCTCGGAATGGGCACCTTCTTCCATCACAGTCGTACAGTCTACTACAGGTGTGGATGCATATGAAAAATGCCGAATTGTTTTGTCGTACATACATAATAGTATAATTAAACTGAGCTACTGTAGTATATTTATTTCTCCTTGTGCCGTGGCATTATTTGCTCCTAATGTATTAATTATAAGTTAATTAAGGCCGGGTTGAATTTGACCATATCACGATGTATATGGAAAGCATCTTTTATGTTAGAGAAAAAAAAATATTGCTGAGTTGCTGCTGCTGGTGTCTGGTGACAGCCAGCAGTTCTGACCAAGAGGGGATTATCTAATTCCAACAGCTTGTGGAGCATAACTAATCAATAAACAAAAGACTAGCTAGTACTCAACTCGATCAGATAGATCTATGCATCTATACTGTATTCAATAATTCAGCAGGCTCATGGAATCGAGTTGTAAACAAAAGTGTTTTTTTAGTAAACAAAAGTGTTGGATGCTCACCAAAGACTCTTCTGGACACATGGGTTTGTTTATGCTACTTTTGTTTGTATATATATCAGTGGGTGTGCTCTGCTATGATCTCCACTCCACATGATCTATCAGCTTATTAGCCGGGGACTGAATATTGGCGGGGCATGATGTGCATGTGATGGTGGCTAACCAACCGAAACAAAACGATTTGTCAGAGCATAATGCATGCACGGCAGATCTTATCTAGATATAAACAAATCCGGCTAGCAATGATGCTGCTTTGTTTCCTTAAAATGCATATAGATGTATATATGCAATGTGTGGGTCACTGGTAGAGCTAGCTAACCTCCATACCTCGTGCAATTTGTTTAGCTCATGGTGGACCAGTCAAATACAGTGGGGCATTATTTTTTCTGCTTAATTTGAAGAGAATATAGATAATTAATAACATGTATGGTCTTCGATCTGATCCTAAACTGGTGCAATTAATATGGTTTTGATTGGTGAAGACTACAAGAATTTCTTATAAGGTCTTTGAATTACTGAAATTCGTATATTACCTTTATATTCCAGTGTGGATACTTCTGAATTGAGTTTATATATATTCCCAATAACATTTCCATTAACTTACTCAACTCATTTTGAGAGATCCAATTTTTGAAATCATTTTAAAATTTTCAAGATTTCTGTAATGGAAATGAACACGCACTATGATCTGCTCAACGAACGGTTAATCTTTACACAGTGCATTTCACAAAGCTAGAGAGTAGTTCCGTGATACGATTTCTTAAATATATAGTTTTTTATTATTTCGACATATGTATGTTGGTTTTAAATTTACCCGTCGCTTCTTAAATAGTTATGTTGATAGATAATTTGTAGCCTCATTTTTATTATCATAATATTAGTTTATTTTTAAAAAGCCCATCATTACATAGCCTCTTATTTGATCATGCTCTAACAATTAGAGTAGTACTTAGCACCAAATGAAAATTGATATACTAAATCATAAAGTTCCATCATGGTAAACACAATCATGTCATTATTAGGACCAAGACCAACACAAATGGGAAAAGATGTTTGGAATCCATAAACTCCTCATCAAGTAGAAAATTAAAGGCAGATCATTTTTCCTTTTCCACACAAAAGCAAGCCAACCAAATCTCCACATCCTCATGATCGGCCATTCATCATTTTGGAATCAAAACTTAATTAGTCAGATCGAAAAATTCCTATCTTTCTCTATTGACAAAGATCGATGCCATTGGGATTAATTTTCTACTGCATCAAATGCATTGAACTACCCAGCAGCCCACCCATTAAACTAGTTTTCCTAAGTCTTGCTGTCGAGGTACCTTTTACTCATTAAGCTACATCATGACTTAAATATTACTCATCATCTAATTTGACCTGAAAGCTCTCCCACTCACCGCGATCCACGGGAAAATCAAAAGAATATAGTATATATTTAGCTTCGACAGTCATCATAGTTGGCGAATCAAGTCGATTCGTGTACGAATTCGAACCAGCAAAGGCTCCATTTATAGGAAATTTCCTAACACCCACTGTCATCATCGCTGTCGACCTGTCGTGTGTACAGACCTGAACGCACGTTATGAGAAATATTCTTGATTGAGAGGATAAACCAAAATGACCTTATATGTGTGCGTGCATGCATGTGCATACCTGCACAAAGTCCCAAACTTTTCCTTAATTCCACAGGATATTATATTGTGCAAGGTTGGATTAGTTGCTGGCACTCTTTCAGTGACGACACACACATCAATTATATGCATGGGACGCAAGACGATAATGCTTATCGACAGCACCATGAGAGGTGACCAGGCCCTGCTGCTCATGATACTTTATTGTGCATGCACATTTATATATTTGTATAGATGTGCCTGATTAAGCAGATCGAGACCGGATCACACATGTGGATTGAATAATTGAGAAAACGGCAATGCCGGTGTGGCAGCTTGCATTGCTTTTATTTGAAGCTTCAACGGCACTTTTTCGAACAAGATTTGGAAGTATTTTAGCTATTAGAAAATGAGGTAGGAGTGATGATAGTGAGACGGCACCACTACACACGGGCACAAATGTCGACATTTTGGAGAAGCGGACGGGATGAAAGCGAGGTATGGAGAGGTATTTCTAAGCACATGTCGTTGGAAGATGAGGTGGAAACGCAAGATATCAATGGTTTAAAAGGGCTTGGACACACAGTTTGTGAAAGCAATGTCTGGTTCAAAGGTAAGGCAAGAAGAGAAAGAATCATTCAGGAACAACGGCGACTCTCAAACTTCACAAATATTACGAGACGGGAGGATATTGTTGACGGATGCCGTGGGTTTTTTGTTTATTGTGCAACCCAAGCTAAGCTAGCTCTTCCTTCAATTGATTGTACATGTATTTTCGTTATGTCAAAGCATTTGGTATTTGTTAGAATGTCAATTCTTTCTTGCAATTTTGGGAATTCTCGCAGTCGAGATTGACTGGAATCATTCTATGACTCTCGTCAGTATGTATAACCTACTGCACATATATAAATAACGATTCTATTTGTTATTGATATTACGCATATATAGACGACCTCCGATTAGATTTTAGAATCTGCAATTTTGACAACCTTCTTGTTACGTGTATCTAGAAAAAAGTCCACAAAGACATAAAAATTGAAATGTTGAAGTTCCAATGATGTGTTCAAATCAAACAAATCAGGACAGCCGCGCCAAACCCTGAACATCGAGTCTCTCGGGCGTGCATGATTGATTCGCTGTACCAATTGAAGTCATATGGTTTTTGATTGGCCAAATCAAATACTGTAGGCACGCGGTCCGTGGTCTACGCAGGACTCATAGAGAAAAGGCACCGTGCATGACTGGGCATGGCCCATGCAGCTATAGCACACGTAGATACATGACCCATGGGGATGATATGATGGAGGGAGATATTCGGATATGACTTGTTCTCAGTCGTGCACACAATACCCGTGACCACCTCCATATACCCTGTTGATATGTGGGCGCATTGAGAGATCGGCTTGTGTGGACGATTCTCTGGTGTTGTTTTATAGTGCCGACAGATACATTAATAAAATGACTTATGTTGCCAGAAGAGTTTGGCAGTGCTATTTGATTCAATACAGTTGGGGAACAAAATCTGTACGTTAAGCTCATAAGCATCAGGCCAACTGAGCTAGCAGTTTAGTTTATTAGATTTCTTGTAGTGGAACCTAAAACTACATAGGTAAATTTGGTGGTTGCATTGTGAATTTTTGTTCAAATGTTAATATGGATTTCTGACTGCATTCTCTCTTCTTTATCCAATCTTGGTTTGGAAAGAGAATGGTGACATTCGCAACTACCGGCAGTTTCATAACGGGAAAGCGATATCTATCGATCAGTTTAGACTTTAGAGGCAAAGTGGTTTGTTCAAAGCAAGCATTTTCTTGATTGAGATTGGTTAGAGCTTGACTCTGCCTAGCCAGGACACATCTAAGCTGATTGAGGTGGCTAGCTGCCTCACCACCAGCATTCCCATAAACCATTCCATTCCATGTGCTCTTTCCATCATATCAGACTTGGCCGAACGGGCACGGTACATACAGCAACACACGTACAGTCCCCATCATTCTTCGGCATCAATCTATGATCAAAGCCTCAAAGGTGAAAGGCCAAACCATGCATGTATGGGCTAATGAGCATGCACATCCAGTGAGAGTTGGGTGGTGTTTAGTTCTCGAAAAGGGAATGTGAAGTTTGGTGAAAGTGGCACATCGGACACTGTAACGCACTGTAGCACTTTTCGTTTGTTTGTGATAATCGTTGTCCTACCATGACCTAACTAGGCTCAAAAGATTCGTCTCGTCGTGTACATCAAAAACATGTACTTTGTTTTTTTATTTACCCGCGTTTAGTGTTTCATGCATGAAGAGAGAGATTTGATGTGATAGGTGAATAGTGAAGTTTGGAGAGAGAATTTTTCCTTTTCAAGGAAAGTAAACAGGGCCCCAAAAGGCAGGCAGCAGGCTCATCAGTTTGACTGACGGGGACTACACGCAGAGCAGCAGGCCATGAGGAATCAATGCACAAGCCATGCGGCAGAAAGATGGGTCGATGAAAGAGACGCCGGCCGGCCGGCCGGCGGTGGTCAGTCGGTCGTCCCGCACCACTGGTCGTGGATCGTTGATGTGCAGCGATGTGACCTGCTCAATAGCGCATCGCATCCATCGATCTGTTGCCATCTGCTAGGGCACAGATTGTCATCATATGGTTTGGTTGGATTCACACACACGCCTCACGCGGAGAGAGATCGATAAGTCCAACTGTTTCAGTCTCGAAATGTCAAAAGGACGAAGAAAGAGATTAAAGGTGGAAAATAAAGGCTGGAAAATTATATCAAAAGCTAGCTATAGTAGTATAGGAAGAACAAAGCGAAAGACTTGGGTGGTTATTTTTTTAGAATACGGAAAACATCCGGCCTCGACCTCCCTGGGGAAGTCCACAGCCACAAGGTTACACACCCTCCATCGTCTTTAAGACTCACAAAAGCCCAGAGGCTGACCTAACAAATCTAGCTGATACAAGGAAGGAGTAAGCCTTCAGACTACCAGCCAAAGCTGCAACCAACAACCTGAAAAACTCACAAGGAACAACTCAGACAGCAGCAAGGACTCAATTTTCCAGCCGTCCTCTAGTCCTCCATCCCGCAGCACCGAAAACTTCCATGGCAACCACCTCCAGTTTCCTGCTACAATGGTTTAACAGTTCATTCTCTTCCTCTTTAGACAGCTTTGCCCACGTCCGGATCCAGTATGTCGCCCTGAAGATCACCTGCAGAGAAGCATTAGCCTGTTGCTTTTTGAAAACAGTATCATTTCTATCCAACCAAATGGCCCAACATAAAGCTGCTGCTCCAATCATTATTTGATTCCTAACATTGCTTTGGAAACTAGAAACCCAATCTCCAAACAAGTCACAAGCACTGGAAGGTGCCCTAAAACCAAAAGCAATCTGCACAATATTCCACCAAAGCCTAGCTCTATGACAGTCAAAGAATAAGTGTTGAATACTTTCATCAAAGTTGCAGAAACAGCAAGCAATGCTGCCCTTCCACTTTTTTTTCCGTAGATTATCTTTGGTCAGAGTGACACCCTGCCTCAGGTACCACAAGAATATCTTTATCTTGAGGGGAACTTTAACTTTCCACAAAACGTTATCCACTCTAAGCCTATCTTTGTTCATGATGTCTTTGTACATTGAAGATGTAGAAAAACATCTGTTCTTGCTTAGATTCCAGCAGAATTTATCACTCTGGTCTGTAAGTACAACAGAAGCCACCTTCCCTACAAGGTTCATCCATTGTCTCAACCTATCCCCAGTTAGAGCCCTTCTAAAGGAAACATTCAGAGGTATGGTTCCCAAAACCTTTGCTACCGTTACGTTTTTCTCTCTTACAACCCTGTACAGGGATGAGTACAACTCCATTAGTGGGTTACTGCTAATCCACCTGTCCTCCCAGAATCTAGCCTGGTTGCCCCCCTGCACCATAAAACTTCCTTTTGACAAGAAAAGATCCTTAATCTCCATCAACCCTGCCCAGAAATGAGAATCCCCCGACTTTCTGGACACTTGCGATAACGCCTTATCTTGCAGGTATTTCCTTTTCAGCACCTGCTGCCAAACCCCTTCCTCGTTTAACAACTTAAAAATCCACTTGCTTAACAAGCAAATATTCTGAACTTCTAAGTTTAAGATACCCAAGCCTCCCACACATTTCGGTTGGCTAAGGATTTCCCACTTCGCAAGTCTGTACTTTTTCTTGTGCTCATCACTCTGCCAAAAAAATCTAGATCTATAATAGTCTAGCTTTTTCAGAACACCCTTAGGAATTTTAAGGAAGGACATCAAAAACATTGGTAAGCTAGACAGGACCGAGTTAATGAGGACTAGCCTCCCTCCTGCCGACAATAGCTTACCTTTCCAACTACAAAGCTTTTTCTGATATCTTTCTTCTATCACCCCCCAATCCTTCTTATTCAGTCTCTTTGTATTCATAGGGATTCCCAGATATTTGAAAGGTAGCTCACCCTCCTTACATCCAAAAAGCTGCACAAAATCCCCTACACACTTCCTAGCCTCCCCAAAACAAAAGATCTCGCTCTTATGAAAATTGATCTTGAGCCCAGAAAGTTTTTCAAAAGCATCAAGAACTAGTTTGAGGCCTTTTGCCTCCTCAATATCATTTTCCATAAATAAAATCGTGTCATCGGCATACTGGAGGATAGATAATCCTCCGTCTACCAAATGGGGTACTAGACCCCTGATCACACCACTCTCCTTAGCTCTCGAAATCAAAATGGCCAACATATCGGCCACTAGATTAAAAAGAATAGGAGACAACGGGTCTCCTTGTCTCAAACCTTTTTTAGTCTGAAAAAAGTGTCCCAAGTCATCATTAACCTTCACCCCAACACTTCCCCCTGACACTATGCTCTCTATCCATTTGCACCACTTATCGGAGAAGCCTTTCATTCTCATAGTTTGTTGAAGAAAGTGCCAATTAACTTTATCATATGCTTTTTCAAAATCTAACTTCAAAATTACCCCATCCATCTTTTTCCTTTTGATTTCATGCAAAGTTTCATGCAGTACTACTACCCCTTCCAAGATGTACCTACCAGACATGAAAGCGGTCTGAGAAGGTCTAATCACCTTGTTCGCTACCCGAGAGATCCTATTTGCCAACACCTTCGTAACTATTTTAAAACTCACATTAAGCATACAAATTGGCCTATACTGCTCAATTCGTATCACTTCATTCAACTTAGGAATAAGAGTAATGATCCCAAAATTCAAACTGTACAAAGGTAATCTATTCTCCTGGAAATCTTTGAACAAAGCCATAATGTCCGCTTTTATTAGGCTCCAGAAAACTTGGTAGAATTCCGCAGGAAATCCATCCGGGCCTGGAGCCTTATTATGCTTCATATGAAATATGGCCTCTCTCACTTCTTCCTCGGAAAAATTAGCAGTTAGAATCTCATTTTCTACATTTGAAACCTGGGGTATATCCATTCGTCTTTCCTCCTGTAGGGAGTACCCATTCCTCATAGGTGCCCCAAACAGATTTTTGTAGTATCTTGTTATGAAGTCTTTAAGTTTATCCTCCCCTTCTATGATTCCCTCCTCCTGCTCTAGTCTAAAGATTCTCGTCTTTCTGCGCTTACCCCCAGCCACCAACTGGAAATATTTAGTGTTGTTATCTCCTTTTAGGAGATCAATCGTTTTGGCCCTCTGAAACCACTTCATCTCTTCCTCTCTTAACATGTGGGCCAGCCTATCTTTAACACACTGCTTCAGATCGAGCTCTTGCTGACTTAACAGCTGGATCTCAGCCTTCTTATCTAGTTCATCTGCCTTCCTCATCAATTCTTGTTTTTCTTGTTTTTCGGCCCCTCTCATATCTTTAGCCCAGCCCCTTAAATATTGGCGCAACTTCCTAATTTTGTTTTGCCATTTCTGTATTGCACTCTCACCCCAGTTTTCACTCTTCCAGACTCTTGCCACCAAGTCAAAGAAACCATCCTTAAGTAACCAGCCCAGCTCAAACTTAAAGGTAGGGTGCATTCTCTTCCCCTTACTCTCTCCTGTATTCAGCAAGAGTGGAGTATGGTCTGAGATTTCCCTTGTTAAAGCAGTCACTGTGGCCAGAGGAAATTTCTCTTCCCACTCAGTACTAACTAACACCCTATCCAGCTTCTCAAAAGTTGGAACACTAAGCGAGTTCGCCCAAGTGTATCTGCGCCCGGACAACTCCAACTCTCTTAAGTCTAAACTGTCGATAATTGCATTGAAAAGAAAAGGCCACCTGGCACTGAATCTTGCATTGTTTTTCTCACTGGGATGTCTAATGATATTAAAATCTCCTCCCACCATAATGGGGACGTTCTCCTTCTTGCAAGTATTCACCAATTCAGCTAAGAAAGCCTCCTTATATTCTGGTTGGGCAGCCCCATAGACTGCTACCAACACCCACTGAAAATCATCCACTCTGCTCCTAACTCTGAATTTAACATAAAACTCTCCTTCTTCTATGCCTCCTATATCCAAATTATCAAGATTTACACCCAAAAGAATACCCCAGACCTCCCATGTGGTTGTGTCCAATGCCAAATAAAATTTTTTCCCCCACAATAGTTATCTAAAATGGATTGAGAAAAATCCTTTTTGCCGGTCTCCAACAGAGCAATGAAATCTAAGCCATGCTCTTTGGAAGACTCGTTAAGAAATCTTGTTTTAGCCAAGTCACTAAGACCTCTGCTATTCCAAAAAATCCCTTTCATTTGGACACTCTTTTAGAATTTAAGCTCCCAGCCATTTTCACTTTACAGGCCTTTTTCCCAAGTGACTTAGCACTGGCTCTGCCTTTTTTCCTTTTCAATTTAATATCATCATTTAGATGATACATATCATCATCAAAGATTTCCTCAAACATATCCCCGCAAAGTTTTTGCACTGCTACATACTCCAATTTATCTATGCTGTCCTCATACTCACTGCAATATCCCTCTTCTACTTCTACCTCCAAGTCCCTATCTTTAGCCCCCTGATATTGAAAAAGCTGAAGAACAGATTTCTCCAGCTCCTCCCTAGGTGCTGTACAAGTCACCCCAATACTACCCAGCAAACTGGCAGCATCATCGACAGATATAGGAATTGGAGCTGAATTTAAAGAGGTGAAAGAGTTCGTACCTTGCCAATTCTCCATTGCTTTAGCTGCTGCTCTCCTTTGGGCCTTCTCCATGGTGTTCTCATCAGACGAACCTGCCAATCTTGGGCTGGCCCATGTTGGTGACACAACTGCCTCATGGATAGCTGCTGCGGCTTGCACCAAACTCCCCTTCTCACCTCCCTTGATCTCAGTGGCCTGTGTATGATTGATAGGATCCACATGAGTGTCAGTTCCCATTTCTATCCCCTCCTCACACCCTGTCTCCTGCTGCTCTTCATTTTCAAATTCATCAACTTCTGCCATCACCTTGTCCGCAACTTCCTCCAGTACATTACCCACCGAAATATCCACAATCTGCTCCGCTTGCTGTCGTAGAAACTTTGGAAACTCTTCTTTTAGCAACAGCTGAATCAAGTTTCTGAGTTCCTCCTGTTTTTCAGCCCACCTCCCTTCTTGTTTCTCCCCCTCAAATGCTTCATTTGCTGTTTTTTCACCCCTCATTCTTTTATGCTCTCTATTCTTTGCATCTTCATCTTCTTCCACGCTGTCTGTTACTCCGTCTGGGCTCCAAACCACCTCAACCTCCTCACCATTTTCATCCACCCCCATCTTCTCAACCTCAAAGTCCAGCTCAAAGTAATGATCTCCAATTACTATGTCAAGGCGTGGTGGGATCAGCCTTGGATTCAAAACTGCTACAAAAATCCTCCCATATTTATTCTTTCTCGTAGTCTCCATATCTACTATTTGGGTGGAGCCTAACATTGAGCCAACGGCCCAAAGTTCCTGAAACTCTCTCAACTCCTCTCTGATGCCATAAACCCGGACCCATACCTTTGGTAACAAAAACCCTTCCTTCTTTTCCTGCCACCAATCAAACTTAATTCTCACCCCCTGTGGAACATCAGCTGCCTTCACATCTGCCACACCAAAAGCAATGGCCCTTTGCAATTCAGTCTTGGATGGGAACTTCGTGACAAAAGCCAGCTCCTGCTCAGTGATCTCCCAGGCCCATTTCCCCGGGAACAATCTCTGCAGCTGCACCACCACCTGTTCCTTAGAAATCTTCCCCCCTTCCACACTGATTAGGGCCATTCTTGATTCATGCTTCACCTTAGGCAGGGCCGGTCTCTGAACGTGATAGAACCCCAGACCGTGAACCGCGTAACCAACTGCATGTGCTACCGGTCTGGGCATCTTCAGAAGTGGGCACCTATGGTTTGCATGATCATGCCCGTTGCATATCACACATGACAGTTCAGCAGAGCACTGTGCAACAGCATGCCCCTTCTTGGTGCACCTTGAGCATTTGATCTCAGTCTTGCCCTTATCAGTACCCTCCGGGATCTCCTTCTCTGCCTCTTCCATCTCAACATCTCCTCCCTTGCTATCAATCCCCATCTGATTCTGTTGTTCCTTCTCCACCCATCCACTCTTTGTTGGATTCTTCATACTCTTGTCTTGAGAATTTGCCTCTCCTCTACCTCTGCCTCCAAACTGTCCGGGCGGTGTCCCCGGCCTATGGTAGCCTCTTCTCCCATAGGTATTCGAGTAGCCCCCTCGCTGCCAAGTCCTATCCCCACCATAGGTCGGTACAAAGCCCCTGCCATGGCCGCCAAGCCTTCCTCCTCCATGTCCACCCATGAACTTCCTACCTCCACCTTGCCCTCTGCCACTGAACCTCTGCATTGCACCCCTGAACTGGCTTCCTCCTCTCTCACCCATCTGTTTGGGCCCGAATTGCTGCTGCAGCACGCTCTCCTCCCCTACTCTTCTCTCTGCGACTCCTGGTGACAGCCGCTTCGTTTCTGGAGCCTCTTGAATGTTTTGGCGACTCGAAGCGTGGCCTCTCGGTCTCCCCCCATTAGCGAAGAGCACGCCGAGACCAACCGTTCCACTGAACAACCCATGGGCTCCCACCATGACTTTGGGCCCAGTCCACCAATCCGGCCCACGAAGCCCAGGTAACCTCCGACCTTCTCCCCGGATGTGCGTCGCCGTCGTCGACGCACTGCGATCCTGCGCTACCGCGTCCGAGCTCTTCGGTGACACCACCGGCAGCTCAGAGACCTCCTCCACCGGAGCAACAGCAGCCGCCGCCCCCGATTGCACCATCCCTGCTCCCCTCGTCGCATTTCTCCGGCAGTCCCGAACTGGCAGATCCCCAAGCGTCAGATCCGGAGAAATCCGCCGGCGAGGAAGCGGCCCCTGCCATGGCCGGGGAGCCAGCGACCTTCTCTCCGCCACCGCATCCACTATCCGCGTTGATAGTCTCCTTGGGTGCTTCACCTGCCCTGCACCACAGTCTACAGAACCAAAACTTGGCGACACCGCATTAGAAACCAACGTTTCGGCTCTTCGAAGCTCATCCAGTTCAAAGCCAGCCTGAAACGCATCTCGCATGAATCTGACCGGAGAACTGGGGCTCGAATAATGCTCACCTCCGCCTTCCACATCGTCGCTCTCTTCCCCTGAACTTACCTCACCTTCCAGTGCCCAGAATCTCGATCCACTTCGGCAACCATCCCGCTCGCCTAGCGAGCATGTCGGGGAGTACACCCATGGAGCCGAGTGTCTTCTGGTTGGCCTGGCCCCCGGCGAGAACTCCGTTGGAACTCCGTTCACCTCGTCGCCGTCGCCATCGCTTTCGCCGCACCCGTCCATCTCACTGCACCTCCGTGTTTAGTCTGACCAAGTTTCCCCAAACTTCTTGAACTTGTTGGGCAGGGCAGGCAATGTCTGGTCTTCTCAGACTTGGGTGGTTATAGGCTACATTGATTGAGATAGGGCTAATGATGTGATTCTATAGCTTGTGCATTTCAAAGTATGACCTGTATGGTTTTGCCCCTAACGCGGGTAAAACTAAAGCCCAAATGACGCGGTGAAAGAGAAACCAAGTGAATTAGAGAAAAGGTATAAAGAACCAAAAGCGACACTCTCCCTCCATTTCAAATCAAGGATCAAAGTGATTACATCTCAGCTCTGAACTACACTTTGATCCTTGATTTCTCATATATTTTTAAATCAACCAATCATAACCATATATTTTCAAGTGTAACTGTAATGATATAATTCCATTGGACTATACAAGAGGTTACTTGTTGATTGAATATTACGAGGTTTGGCTCTTGATGAAATCCCTAAGAGCATCTCCAAGAGTGCCCAATAAATCTTGCCAATAACTGATTTTGGGAATGAAAGTGAAAAATAATGCTCCAACAGAGGCCCAATCCGATGCCCAAAATTTTTGTGTGCCCAAAATTAGAGCTATCTTGAGCCAAATATAGCCCTTTTGTCTGCACTCCCAATCCAGTAATCCCACGTTTTTTCTCGTTCCGCGGTGGAGAAAAAAAAGGCGACCAAAAAAAACTAACGTAGGAGGCCACGTTTGTCCTGCTTTTTTTTTCACGGCAAAAATAAAATCATTGGCCGGGGCCACCATTCCAAGAGTACTTATCTTTTTTTCTTTTGGAACCAAGTTTTGGGAACTGTTGGATGAGTGTCTATTTTTTCCTCCCAAAAGTTTTTGGCAAGGTCCTAAAATCATCATTTTGGGACTCTATTTTTTGACACTGTTGGAGATGCTCTAACCGTCTTATAAAAACAAGTTGAGTATCCTTTACCTGCTTCAAATTGCAAAAAAAGAAAAAGAAACTCTTTATTGCGTACTGTATTTTTAAATTGCCAGTGTACTCGTGGTGAAATTTTGGGTCGCAATCGATCACTACGACAAAGGAGAACGACTTGGCAAGGACCAGACAATCCACGTACAAGAGCAGCCATCCCATCCATGTGTGTGTTGACATATGTGATGGGAAGTATTCCCACTTGGCCGGCACACAGGGACGTGAGAATTGACGTGGTCCGATCTGTGCATCTATCCGTGTCATGTGCCATGCAGCAGGACTATATAGCATCCAGAAATGTCACGGCAAGGAAAAGAACAAAAACCTATGGCAGCAACAGTTACTGTACGTATGCTGAACTTGGGCCTTCCCTTTTCCCTCACGTCCTGAACGTGAATGGAGCCCACACGGCCTGCTGCGGCTCTGCTCCGCGTGGCCAGTGCAGGCATGGCGATCTACCGATTGACGACATCACAAGTGACAAGTCAAGTGTAATTCAAATGTAATGCATGTGTCGTGCTACTGCATCAAGCATGCCGTCGTAACAATAATGCTTATTATTGAAAGATAAGAGGGCATGGCAAGTGACCGGGATGGACCATTACTCCTGTAGTGATACCTGCTACTCCCTCCGTCCCACAATATAAGTATTTTTCGATTTTCGTGTATCACATTTAATCCTTCGTCTTATTCAAAATTTTTGTGAATATATTATTTATTTTGCTATGACTTATTTTATCATTAGATATACTTCAAGTGTGACTTATTTGTTTTAAATTTTTATAAATTTTTTTGAATAAGACGGATGGTCAAACGTGATGTCTGAAAGTAAACAAATGCTTATATTTTCGGGACGGAGGAGTATTTTCATGGAACGTCAAGCGCTGAACACCATCGGATTCCACATTTCCACACCCACATTGCACGCAACACAAGCGTGTACTTCTGTACAGCACAACCATGTCATGCATGCACCTGCTGCTTTCACTGTCTGCCGTTAGCTGACGACCCAACTCATCCAAAGAAAAACTTTGGAATTGGAAGACGTACAGATACGTGCAAACTCTTCAATCAGAGGCTAGCTTGGACGTCACGCATGACCCGTTCCGCTGTTTCGTTTTCTGCGTACTCAATCCGGTACGTGCATTGCATTGTTGCAAAGAGACAGAGTCGTCTAGGTCGTCTCCTCCACAAAATACAGGCCTTGTTGTCGCACATTAGTTTAACCGGCGACCATTCCAAGATATTAAATATACGTCGTCTATGCATCTCCTTCGGTAGGCATCACCGTTTCCTCTGAACTTCTGAAGAGACAAACGGGAGCCAATCTCTGTGAACCTAAGTGTTGGCGCAAAAAAGAAGCATCAGCACGACTTTTCAGCACAACCGGAGGAGGTTGATGGCAAGGCAATTGAAATGAGCAGCATGATTTGCACTGGCAGCTTCAGGAGTTTACTGGCGTAACCATAATACAGTTCACGTGAATCTCAGAAGGATCAATTGATCAAAGTATCTTCTGTGTGTGTGTGTGTGTGTTAACCTCTCAATTCTATATACAAATTACTCATTTCTGTTACTACAGAAATATAATCCAGAGTACCCTAATATTGATTTAAATTACTCACCTTAGTTTTCCACTTCGAAAAATGAACTAAATTAACTCTAAATTTGCATCCAAGCGGGAAATTGCAGCCAGGAGTACCTTGTCCACCACTCCATGTCTCCACATCATCACGGCCACCCGGCGGCATTCAGTCTAGCTACTGACCCGAAAAGCAGAGCAAGAACTCGGCTGAAAATAAACAGCTGAAAAACAGAGGAGTTTGAAGAGCGCGAAAAGATTGAACTCGAGTTATGTTTCTCAATTTTTCATCTCTATGTTATAACAAAAAGAGGAGAGGAAACGGTGAACATGGATGGAGTTCGTCGAGTCTCCCGGAAAGAACAAACGAATTAGATCAAATATATCTAACCTAACCTAACAGCCTAGTACTAATTACACATCTGTGGGATCAGTTAGTTGACGAGACCTACGGATCCAAACCCAATTGACGCGCGCCATGGATGGAGGCGTTCTTGGCGGCGAGGCAAACGGGGCACGCGTCCCAGCGCGGCTCGCATGCCTTGCACAGGCACAGGTGCCGGCACGGCAGCACCAGCACCGACGCCTCGCCGCCGCCGCACGCCCGGCACCTGCCGTTGTTGTTACCACCCGACGACGTGGCCGTGGCCGTGGCGGCGGCGTCCGGCAGCCGCGCGCGCTCGGCGTCGGGAACGAAGCAGCACGACTGCGCGTCGTCAGGGTCGGACTCGCCGGAGCCTTCCTCGGCGGCGGGCTGCCGCGCCGGGGCGCCGGCGCCGCGGAGGAGCACGGCGTCGAGCGTGGCGCGGAGGCCGGCTGCGACGGCCTCGGTGCCGCGCCACGCGTGCGTCTCGGCGGCCGCCTGCCGCAGCAGCTCCTCGAGGCCCGCGGCGCGGCGGCGCGCGGCGTCGATCTCGGCCTCCTTCGCCCGCAGCGCGCGCGCCGCACACGACGCGGCGGCGCGCGCCACCGCCTGGCGCTGCCGCTTCGCCGCCTGCTCCAGCCCGGCGCGGAGGCGGTCGCACTCGGCCCGCACCAGCGCGTCGATCTCCGCGCCCTGCTGCCGGCACAGCTCCGCCACCAGCGCGTCCTCCGCCGGCGCGGCGATCCCGGCGGCCGTCGGCCGGCCGCTTGTGGACGGCGTCCGGGTGTCGATCAACGTCGCCGGCGCGGGCATCCCCGGGATCGGCAGGAGCGCCGCCGTGGAGGCCGGCGCGCGGTAACGCTCGAGCTCGTCGTCCCAGGCGCGCTTCCGCGAGGGAACTGTCACTGCGCCGCCGCCGCCGCCGTTGCAGGTGAGGTCGCTCTGCGCGGCGCTGACGACGCCGCCGGCGCAGCCGTGCTGCGGGCACCCACCGTCGTGGGCCGCGGAGAACAGGAGCGCCGAGTAGTCCTTGGCCGCCCACATCTGGTCCTCAACCAGTAGACCGGCGCATGGCGGTGGCGGAATGCTCCCGGCGAAGTGCGCTTGCACGGCCATGGTGTCGTGCAACGCTTCTTTATTCCTCCCGCTTTCCTGAAGACAAATCGCCCTCCGACGCATCTTGTTTGTACTAATATTTTGATAAAGGCAGCCGGGTCTTGGCTCGGTCGCTGCGTCCAGGGATAGCACGGGGAGTGATGGTTAGCGGACGAGGAGAGGAGGCAAATTAACCACGGCGGCCACGTGCGGGGCCACGCCGGGAGCGCGGAGGCACCACCCACCCGGCGGCGCTCGCTACACGTCGGCCGGCCGGAGCGGTATGCATGGGCATGGTCGCGGTCAAACCGCCGGTGATGACGCGGCCCGGATCCCGCCGGCGCCGCCTACCTTGTATATATGGGATTGTTAACCAGCTAATCCGCCTGCTGCTAAGTTATATTAACCTAATACCCAGATCTCTGGTCACGCTCACGCCTCGCCTCGTCTAATATAATCTGATCTGCCGAGCGCCGAGGCAAGCAGGCGTGCGTGGCCAAGGGGACACGGGCGGCAGGGGGGACGCGACAATGGAAAGCAACGGTGGCACTAGCTAGCTAGTTTGGCGGATCCGCGGACAAGGCGCAGGATCGCGTTCGGTTTGTTAATGAAGATGCCGCCGGCTGGACGTTGGCCGCACGTATGTGCAGAGTCGCACATGCATGGCTTAGTACTAGTTTACACTGCTCACTGATGATACAGAGACGGGCGCATGCATGCAGGTGACGCTTCGCTGGAGTAGCAAAAGGATTGTACGTGGCACAAGCATGTGCATGCTCCGCCTCCCCGCCATCTTTATGTTTCTCATAAAATTTAAATGTACGTATGTTATTTCTGGCAGACAAGGATAGATTTCACGTACCATTTAAAAAAAATATATCGATTCTCTTAAAAATAAGGATTCACCTGCATCAAAATTGGACTCTTGCTTGTTAGTGTGTTATGCACAGCATGATTTGCATCTTTTTTTACTTATTGTGCAATTATTGTATACTTTTATGAAAAATCTTAATATTAATTGCCACAACATGCGGTTTGCACTGTTTCAGAAACCAGAAATGTAGCAAGCATCGAAATGGTGTGATTTAATAGTTTGTTTAAATTGGGGGGAGAGCTATAGGGAGGCATGAGCCGATCCCCAGACCCCAGCTGAACTTCTCCACTGATGGCGCAATGCCAATAGTCAGTGGCGGCATGCAACAGTAGCGATGGTCGGGCTGGCAGAGGGTGCCCAACGCAAACTAAATTAGATTACGGCGAGAGACTGAGGGTAGACAGGCCATGTGTGTACATCGGTACGTGTGGGGGGGACTTGCTGGCACAGTAACGTACTGCATGCATGGGTGATGGGTACGTGTACGCGAACACTGCAGGTACACCGCACCTGCGCGCGAGTAGTATCTCTTGCGCTCGCTGTGCATGCGTTCGTTTGTACGGAGTACCCCCTGGTGAGCAACAGTGTACTGCCTGCCCTGCACGTCCAGCTGTCCTATTAAGTGTACTGCACGCGTTGCCCCATCCCCGTCGTCCCCGTCGATGATACACATCGATCCCGTCGTGCTCGTGTGCACACATGCTAGCACACGCGGAGAGGTGGTTGATGGGATCGTATTCGCGTACACGTACGCACGCACGTACGTACGCAAGCGCCTATATTATTGTAGCTGAAACTCTGCAGATGGAGGGGTGGATAGCTAGCTACGGCCCACGGAGCGATGATGATGATGCGCCGATGCCCTCGGGCTTTTTCTTCCTTGGGCTTCACTGGCTTGGACGTACGGCGTGGGCACGTACGTGGCCTACATGCACGCTGGACACACACAGCACACCACCTGCCCGCGCGTTGTCTGTCGCGCGCGCTGGCGCTGTCTCGATCCGGTAGGTGGTTAACGTTGCCTCACGCTACGCCTCTCCTCTGCGCCCATGCCCTGCTGTTGCCTCGGATCGGAGCAGCTGCAGGCCGGCTACGCGGCTCGTGAACGACAGCCTAACCTAACTGCACCACACTCCTATACGTACTGTGTCCCACGTATAGTAGCTAGGCTAGGTGTGGGGGCAAACATGTTTCCAGTTCGTGCAGTGCAAATAGGTTGATGGGTTTGATGAGGTAGGCACACCGCACACGGCCGGCACAGGTCATGGTCGTGACTTGTGAGCGAACACCCGGCCTGTTTGTTGCCTAGTGCAGACGGGCTTTAACTAATTTGGATTGCTGACCCCCTGCTAGCTATTTTTGGTCAGCTGTTTCTTCGTTCGACCCGGCCGGGCCAACGTTTTCCTCCCACGACAAGTTTGAAAACTGCCTTGGCGCGTGGAGGATATACCAATAATATCTTCCTCTGCCCCGGTAGGTGACAAAACATCACAATATATAGGACACGGGAATGTTCAATACCCGATCAACGAAATAGACATCATGTATGCATGGTGTTTATCTTGGTTTGATTGACCGACCTCCTTCTGTACCGACCATCTCCCACAACGGATAATGAGACCCGGTACGGAGTATGTAGTCATTTTCGTGCACAAACGTCCAGCGAAGTATCCCGTGCATGCCTAGCTTGTCCCGTGTGTTTTTGTTTTTGTTTTTTTTTTCTTTTGAAGCGGCTGCGTTGTCCCGTGTGTTTTGTTCCAATAATGCAAATGGCTCACGGTCACGGATCACGTCGACTGAACTTGTCCCAATCGACCGGACAAACAAGGAAGTCATCGACGTGACTTGGATACAAAGTTACCCCTGCTCCAATATAATAAGGTGGACGAGGACAAGCAGGCAACGGCCGCGCGTGATGCACGTATGATGTCTACATGCATGTGTACATACGTGCAGACGGATCGATATGCATAATAATATATGCACGGGTGAACGTGCACGACGAACGACTTGCCGTGCCCGGTGTCCCTAACCACCAGCACGTCGTCGTCCACTGGGAAGCGTCGAGTCGACCAGCAAGGAATCCAGCGCAGCAGGATGCAGGCTTTTCCACTGCACTTTGTTGGCTGGTCCAAACTGATCCCCAAACTCTATCCGGCCCAGCACTGGATGCATGCATGGACACGGAGAAGAAAAGGCACAAGGCGGGCCAAGTCAGTCTCGTGTACAGTAGGTTGAAACTCCAGCCACTATACTGTACTGTGCGTGTCATTTCTCATCGGAGCTTTCCTTTGCTTGCCGTGCCATTTCTGGTCTCTATCCTATAGTCCTGTAGACGACAAGGATAGATGCACGGATCATATTCTACGTCAACTCATGCCCCTTTGGCCCTGTGTGCCGGCCAAGAGTGGGAATTACTACGCATCATGTATGTCAAATTATCAATACATAGACGGCTTGTACGTAAATTTGTCTGGTCCTAGGTTGTCCTAGTGATTCTGATTCACAATTTTTCACCGTTGCTATATAATCTGTGCTGAAAAAAAAACGTAACCAATTGAATGGTTCTTTGTGAAAGAAAAATGAGACTTGATGAACTGGTGGATTAGCATTTAGGCTAGCCCTTGTATTATTAATGTAGCTGGATTTTGTCCCTTTATGTTCTTTCCCTGCTTGTTCCCCAGTTAGCTGGTTTCACTTTCTCCGCGCGACATTCGGTTGAGCCTTCAGTTTCGTCCGTGTTAATTAGGGAGGAAAGCATACAAAGTCATGCGTGCACGCGTCATGGAAGAACCACATGAACAACAGCCCTATATATCTTGACCAATCTGCTACATCGTGCATATATATGGCTCATGTTTTTCTTGCTCTTTTCTAACTTTGTTTAATTTCCACCTTTATATTTATTAATTTCTTTCTCCATCCTTTTGACGACATTTCGAGACTGAAACAGTTGGGCGCTGCTGATGGATCGTCTGTCTCTGTGCGTCATGCATGAGGCGCGTCGTGTGAATCCAACCGAACCCATAATATAAGCTGACAATCTGTGACTTAAATTGTGTTTTTTAACGGATGGCGTACAAATAAAAAGTCATTTTGTGATGATAACCTGTCGGCAGAATAGAACACGTACACGTACTGTGGACCCGGCCACGTACACAGGCCTACCTCTCTCGCTCGTGCGCCCACCCACAAACCAACAGGGAAATTAAACGAGAGATCACGGGAGGACCGGACCGGAGGAAGAGTCAGATCGACCACGCCGCCGTGCGGTAGGTGTAAACGGTCACGGGTTTGCTGTGCACCGTCGAGAACAAGTCATTTCAGTCTTCATCATCGCCCTCTCGTACATACGTGTGGGTCCTGCATCTACAGTACGTACGAGCGCTAGCTAGCATTGGGCCAGCAATGCGCCACCGTGTCTACCGTTTCTGATTCATTCTTCCGCCCCAAATCCAACGCCAGCGCTGCCGCGTTGGAGTGGAGCACAAGCTGTAAAACCCACACACAAAACATTTCTATATTGTTTCTGCTCTTTCCTCTCTTCACCTGCTTGTAAGCTTGTACCAAACACTGCTTTTTTCCCCCCAGTATATATAAACTGCGTGTGCGCTAGCTAATTAATAAACCCTTATTGACGATTTCTATCTCGTGTACGTTTTCACCTGATCTTCCACGTACACATACACGTTCTAAATAAATTAATATAGGAGGTAATAGATGACCTATTAGCTTGCCTATCCATACTTCGCTTTCAACCCCGTCTCTATTCTTCGTCCTACCCCAAAATGCTGACATTTGTGCGTCTGTAGTAGTGGTACGGTGGCGTCGTCTCATCATCATCATTCCCACTTCATTTTCCAACACCTAATGCTTCCGAATCTTGTTCTAAAAGGTACGGTGCCGCTGGATGAAGCTTCAAAGCAAGCTGCCACCGGCATTGCCGTTTTCTCCTCTCAATTATTCAATCCACATGCCCGATCGATGCGGTCTCCATCTGCTTATTAAGCAGGCACTACTGCACTACTACTGTCGATATATACAAATATATATACATCTGTGCATGCACAATAAAGTACCAGACAATCATGCATGAGCAGCAGGTCAGGTCGTCACCTCTCATGGCGCTGTCGATAAGCATTATCATTTCGCGCGCTCCATATAATTTAATTTGTGTGTCGTCACTCAAAGGGTGCCAACACCACAACTAATCCAACCATATTGAGGAATAAGATACGCTTTGGAAACAACACAAAAAAGTTTGGGACTTTGTATGTGCACAAATGCACGCACGTACGTAAGCCACTTTGGTTGGTACTCAAACCAAGAATATTTCTGATAACGTGCGTTCAGGTCCAAATACACGACAGCCATGATATATACATGACACTAGGACAGTGGGGTGTTAGGAAATTTTGTATAAATAGAGCCTTTGCTGGCTCGTACACAAATCAAACTGATTCGCCAACTATGATGACGATGCATATCAAAGAATTCTTTTTTCTTGGATCCCGATGCGCGGAGGAGCCTTCAGGTCAAATTGGATGATGAGTTATTGAGTGATTATCTAGATTAGTGGAGTATAAAGAGGCACTTCAACAGCAAGGCAGGATCAGGAGAAGTTTAGGGTTGTTGAGCTTGCGCTTGAGCTTGGGAGGTGCAATGCATTTGAGGCAGATAGGCAGTTCATTATTTGTCCCCAATGACAACTTGCAAATAGAGAAAGGTGGACATTTTCGATCCAATTAATTAAGGCTTTGTTCCAACTTGTGTGTAGGAAAAGCCAAAATGGTATGCCAATGATGTTCTAATAGTGTGGAGTTTATGGATTCTATATATTTTTTCCCATTTGTGTTTGTTCTAATAATGTCATGATGATGGTGTCTGTTGACGCAAAGATGTGCCAACACACTCGAGAACTCACGAACGCGCAGCACAGCCGTCGCAACGGCCAACACCCCGACCTCCCTGTGGCAAACCAGTTAGACCGGCTTCAAGAACCGGTCGGACCGCTTTCAGGTGGGAGATCGTGAAGACCTAGAAACTCGAGCTCGGGAGGGACCCCGTCGGAGCTCAAGCAAGCTAGGGTTGCTCTAAGGTCGGCAGACCACCTTGAACGCCTTTGTACGCCGTAGAGACGAGCAAAGAACAGAGGATAGGGTTTGGAAGAGATTAGAGTTTGAGGGATAAAAAGTAAAGGACAAATATGTTGGTTCGATTGGGAACACCTCAATCGGCCTTGAGCCTTTATATTTGTAGGCTGAGGAAGTCGTACCCCTTCAAGTTCGGTTACAATACGGGATAAAACATAGAGTCCTAAACCTACTCGAATTACAGACCCAACCGGTCTGACCGGTTGGGCAAATCGGTCAGACCGGTTTCCCTCGAGAGCAAATCTTGTCGAAGTCGCGACTCTCTCATCCGGAGTCCAAATTAGCCGTTCCACATATGCATCTTGATCGCCTCGACGAGAGCTACATAATGGTGAAGTCCAAATCGTATTTTGACAACATTACTCAAACCGGTCTGACCGGTTTGTGCATACCGGTCAGACCGGTTTGCACTATTGCCAATTTTGGGTGTCAACACATGCCCCACTGTTTCTTGGTAAAGCTTGCGTAGCAAGAAACATTTCTTCAAGCCAAGATTGCACTGAAACAATGACAAGCACTCGCACATCAATCACAACTTGTCTCTAATGATGGAAAATCCTCAATTCTCCATATATCTTGATTCTCATGACGATGAATTCACCATGCTGCTCATATTCCTGCATCTTCCATGAGATATGAACCTGAATATATACTACTTCGGCCATGATTGTCTAGAATTTGGCTCAATGTCAATCTTGTACTTCAAATGATCATGGATGTACGAACTGACCCAATTACAATGAATAGCAATTGGTCTTTGGTCTTCTATAATCACAACTGAAAATGTATAATAACATCCACCAGCTTCATATCCTCGAATCAAAAAACCTTTAGTCGAAATAAAAGAACTATAGAGGACTTGCTTGTTAGTGTAAAATATTCCAACCGGCCTTATTAATTAATATGCCACAATCACGATGAAAATGGCCAAGATCAGATTATCATCAAGATCTAACTTATGAAATTTTTGAACAAAACCATCCCCACGCTTGTAGACCATCATGGATGCAAAAAACGACCAAATTGCTTTAAATGATAATTGGTCTTCGAAACACTTCAACTTGAGAATTGAAGAATGGTAATTAATCCAATATTGCATCCATAAATCATTTTAATCACAAAAACCGAGAAATCGGCCCAAAGAATGAATATAATAGCCGAATTACTCATGAACTTTTCTTGCTGTACACATATCGTTCATATACGCCCGATAGTGATCAATTTGCTGCTGAAGCCGCTCTAAATTTGAATGGTCTGAGCAAACCGGTCTGGCCAGTTCCAAATCCGGTCTGACCGGTTTTAGGCGACTCATTTGCATGAGCCATTGATTATCACAAACGAAGCCGATTTTTCATCGGTTTTAACATAGCAAGGACAAAACATATTTGTTGCAACTGAATAATTCTTAATCGGACAGACAAGCCCGATAAGCCCATGTGTATCTATAAGATCAAGATCGGTCATAAAAACAATTATCACCATGTACCACTTCAGTCTTATCACCGATCCACTGAATAAGTAATTGATGCAAGGTAGACGGCACACATTGATTTGCATGAATCCAATCGCGTCCAAGAATTAAACTAAAGTTACCTTGCACCTTTGCAATGAAGAAGACTGTATCGAGCGTCTTGCTTCCAATAGCCAATTGAATGGAAGCAATTCCCTTTATATTAATATGATTATCTTCTCCCATGCCGGTAATCGTCGCATTTGTCTTGACCAGCTCTTCATCTTTCCCGCCAAGTTCCTTGAAAAGAGTGTAAGGCATGAGATTCACAACAGCCCCTCCATCGACTAGCATCCGTGAAATCGGCTTTCCATTGATATATCCTTTCATAAATAAAGCTTCCAAGTGATCAACCGATTCCTTAGGCTTAGAGAACACGGCATCATGAGGTCCAAAGTGGAGACAAGAAAATTCTTCCCCTGTCACCACAAAGTCATCGGGAACCGAACCAAATACCACTGATTCGGCTGATTGTCTTGTACCGGATTCTCCGAAACCGGTCTGACCGGTTGGCGAAACCGGTCTGACCGCTTTGGCTGCTAGCTGGCCACTTGACTTGATTCGCCACTCCTTGCCTTGAGGAATCACGTGTTTGTGACTGTTAAGTTTTTCACTTCTCAGCATCTTTGTTTCCTGCTCCCTTTTCTCTTTATTGCGCAAGCGTTGCAACTTTCTTTTCTGTGTATGATTCAAACCCGATGGACACCATCTGGGTTGATAGTATTTTTCTGCAAATTTGCTACTGCTAGCTTCATGATCATCGGTCTCGACTGATCCTTTATTTGCAACAGCAGCCGAATTTCCAATAACAATCGGCTCTTTATTCAAATCTTGCATAACTGCTGGAATATCACCAACTGTCACAAACCCATTAACTTTAGTCAGCTTTGGATCAACTATAGGCTTCACATCCTCATTCTTCTTCTTGACACGATATTCTTGCTTAGAAGGAACACGTGGCTTCTGATCAGACCGAAACCGGTCTGACCGGTTTGATGAAACCGGTCTGACCGCTTTAGTGGCTGGCGCCGAACCTGATTGGTATGAGCCCAATCGGCTATGCACTGGAGTCCTGGGACTTTTCCCCATATAATCCTGAGGTGGTTGTGGCATAGGGAAGTATTGCATCCACACGCCTTGATCCCACATCGGATATTGAGAATTTGATACGGGAAATATCCATGGTATGGTAGTATATATATTTTGTGGAGGAAACACAGTAATAACATCACCTCGGTGCTTGCTATCCCTTTTTGGAGCTGTAGAATTATCCCAACGTGATGTTGCTTTTGATTTCCTTTTTGTTGGCCAATCAACTTGAACGGCCTTTGTGTACTTGTTCAGGAGCTGATCATTCACCTTGTAAGTACCCACTTCCGAGTGCCTAGGTTTGAGAGCTCTTGGTCGGTCTTGGGACCAACCGGTCTGACCGGTTTCGCCTGATTAGCGAGCCGACCTTCAGTTGACGAACTCTCTTGCCCCCCGGGCCTAGATGTTTCAATAGTAATCTTTAGAGACTCTTTTCCATCTAGAGTCCTTCCAACCATCACCTTTCTAGCCGAAATTTTGACATTGACATTATTCGGCCTTGGTTCTCCAATGATCACATTTTTCCCTTTGGCTCGTTCGGCTTGTTCCGGCCGAATAAGTATTCTGGGATTATTCAGATTCAAAGTATGAATAGATAAAAGAGCTTCATCAATTTGTGTCTCAGCTAATAACAACCGTCCTTCATTAATGGCCGATTGTATTCGTCGACGGAAAATATTACAATCATTAGTTGCATACAAAAAAGAATTATGCCACTTACAATATGCATGTCCTCTCAGGTCCTCCGACGATGGTATAGCATGAGACAATTTAATGTTGCCACTCTTGAGCAGTTCTTCAAAAACAAGGTCGCATTTGGCAACATCAAAAGTAAATTTTACTTCACCTTGCCGATTTTTCTGCATCGGCTTGAGTGAAGGACAATAACATAGTTCGGCCTTTGATGGCCAGACAAACTCAGCAGCACAAATTTCTTTACCCTCATCGTCCGAACTATCAGAACTATGATTAACAATAGGCACGTTGGACTGATGAGTTTTAACGGGTTCTTTTATATTTCTTAATCTATATTCTAAATTCATAACCATCATTTGCAACAAATTAACAGAAGTAAATCCTTCAATTTTTTCTTTCAAATGAGGTTGTAAACCCGCAAAAGCCAAATTAGCTAAATCCTTCTCAGAAATTGTCAAACCTAAACATCGGTTCTTAACATCTTTAAATCTTTTAAAATAATCAATGACCGATTCATCGCGGCCTTGCGTAACCGATGTCAAATCTGTCATTTTAGCTTCGTTCTCTCTATTAAAGAAGTGATCTCGAAATCTACGCCCTAATTGACTCCATGTTTGTATAGAATTCGGAGCGAGCGAAGAGAACCAAGCAAAAGCCTTTCCAGTAAGAGATAATGAGAATAAGCGCACACGCAAAGCCTCGTGAAAGCCCGCTATTCCTAACTGGAGAATGTATTGACTCACATGATCCCAAGTTGTACAAGTATCAACACCATTAAATTTAGTGAACTCGGGAACACGCTAACCAGCAGGATAGGGAACAAGATCAAATTCCTGAGGATATGGTTTTTTATATAAACATGAATTACCTATACCAATCTCATTAGTTCGACCAGAAGCGGCCGAACTAGGCATTGCTGAAGACAAAGGATTACCAACCACAGAAACGGCCTGACCAGCCGTGAAACTGGGCAGACCGGTCTTACCGGTTTTCCCCCGGTTTGGAAAACCGGTCTGACCGGTTTGCTGGCCGATGGTATGTGATGTCTGTCCAACAAAGAAATTCGTCGGTATGCCCAAATTTGGATCTAAAATATTTTCTAGCACACCTGACGAACTAAATTTTATGTCATCCGATGAAAAAGAATCATCTACAGTATGTTTATTCTTTTTTAATGTACTTAATTCATCGGATAAAGAAGCAAGCCTATCACCAATAATATTTGCTACTGAAAATTTCTCATCCATCATAAGTGATAATTGCTTCATGAGATCAGATGGGTCATTATTTACCTTGGGAAATTCTTCCACTTGACTATTAGTCAATTTGAAAGAAGGCATGACAAATTCCTCGACCCTTCTAATGGAGCCACCACAATCCTTCTTGAAACCCTTCAAGAATTGCGCCTTGAAGTGTTCCACAGCGATCAGGTACTCCTTGTGCTCCTCTTCAGTGAGCTCCTCCATCGTTGCCGCGATGATGTTGTCGTTGTCGGAATTAGAGATAGAACCCATCTTCTTTGGAGAAAACTAGATCGGTTTTTAAACCAAGATCTTTTTCCCCAGCGGAGTCGCCACAAAGTATGTTGACGCAAAGATGTGCCAACACACTCGAGAACGCACGAACGCGTAGCACAGCCGTCGCAACGGCCAACACCCCGACCTCCCTGTGGCAAACCGGCCAGACCGGCTTCAAGAACCGGTCGGACCGCTTTCAGGTGGGAGATCGTGAAGACCTAGAAACTCGAGCTCTGGAGGGACCCCGTCGGAGCTCAAGCAAGCTAGGGTTGCTCTAGGGTCGGCAGGCCACCTAGAACGCCTTTGTACGCCGTAGAGACGAGCAAAGAACAGAGGATAGGGTTTGGAAGAGATTAGGGTTTGAGGGATAAAAAGTAAAGGACAAATATGTTGGTTCGATTGGGAACACCTCAATCGGCCTTGAGCCTTTATATTTATAGCCGTTCCACATATGCATCTTGGTCGCCTCGACGAGAGCTACACAATGGTGAAGTCCAAATCGTATTTTGACAACATTACCCAAACTGGTCAGACCGGTTTGTGCATACCGGTCAGACCGGTTTGCACTATTGCCAATTTTGGGTGTCAACAGTGTCTAACATGATGAAGGTTTAAGATTTGATACGGGAATTCTCCTTTGTTCTAATAATCTATTATTTCTATATAGTTCATATACCTACTGACATCAACAAATTCTATATGCTAGCAGTTGGTCTGTTGTTTTGCTATGTTATTCCTTAAATCTGTAGTTTAATGAGATAACTTTTACATGTTAAATCAACTTATAGGTTTATGAAATTTACTCTATACAAGTTAACCATTCATAGAGAAGATGATAGCTACCGTCCATGTTAATTGAAAGGAAAAACATAAAGTACTTGATATGTTGCTTTTAATGTTATTGGCCAGGGCTGACCTTATAGCTGTCCACATTGTCATATATGGTGTCCTAAAAACTTGCAGATCCAAAAATAAATTGATAATTATGCCTTAATTTCAGACCAATCAAAATCCTAGAATCATATATAAATAAAAGCATTACTTTGGGATCAGAAGATTATTGCACTAGCTGGTCCAAACCATGGTCTAATAAATTGGAACATTATTGGATAACCTTCCCAGTGTGCTCCACAAATACCTATATCCATGTTAAGGAAACATCATGCATCATTGCTTGCTGGATTTGTTTATCTAGATAAGATTTGGCGTGTTTGATCTGACAAATCGTTTTGGGTTTGGTTGGCCAGCCACCATCACATGCGCATCATGTCCTGCCAATACTCAGTCCAACTTGTGTGCCACCCAGCTAGGCTGATAGATCATTGTAGTGGAGGAGATCACAATGCACCTATTAATACTAATACACAAATATAAAACTACGATATTTAAACAAATCCAGATGTTCAAAAGAGACTTTCAGGACCATCCATATATTCATGTTGTTTACTTCGATTCCATTAGCGGAATACATTATTGAGCAGATTGTAGGTGTGAAGTGTAGATCCCATCTGATCAAGTTGAGGAGTACTACTAGTCTTTTATTTGTTGGTTAGTAGACAAGCTATTGGAATAGAAAATCTCCTCATGGTCAGCATTGCTGGCTGTCATCAGACACCTGCCATTCAGCACAATATTTTTCCATAATAAAGATGCGTTGGTAAACATTACAACCCTTTGAATTTCAAAAGATACTTTAAGATACGGTCAAATTCAACCCTGAGCGAGCTTATTTTTAATTTTAATTAATTTAAGGCCAAATATAATGTCGCATCAAAAAGAAAAAAAAATTGGCACGCGCCGCACGCTACTACACCTACAGTATACGCATTCCGAGCCGTGGGCGCGGGTGGGGCCCACCACGGCCGCGCTTTGTCTCGGCCGTTGCGGCAGGCGCGCCATTATCGCGATCACTCGTAACCGTGCGGCGCCACCACCTCCGCCGCTTTATATAGCTCCAGAGTCTTTGGTCTCGTCGTCTCTCCCCTTCGTTCCATTCACTCCGGCCACCTCCTGAGCCTTGATCTCCTCGCCTCTACCCTGCTCTCCCACCTTCGACGAAGACTTGTTCGGCGTCATGGCCGTGCAAGCGCAGTTCGGCGGCCTGCTTCCCGTTTGCTTGCCGCCCTACGGCGGCGGCGGCGGATTGGCCGACGAGCAGATGCGCGCTCTCCGGGAATACGGCGCGCTCATGTCGGCCGCCGCGGGCAACAAAGGATGCCTGTACAACCGCGCGGCCGGCGTGGCTAGCGCCGCGCAGAGCGACCTCACGTGCAACGGCGGCGGCGGCGGCGCCGCGCTGCCGTCGCGGAAGCGCGGCAGGGGGGATGACTTCGACTTCGACTTCGAGCAGTACGTCGCGTCCTCGTCGGCGGCGCTGCTGCCGATCCCGGGAATGCAGAAGGCGGCTGCCGCCGCGCAGTACGCGCCGTCGCCGGCGGCCACCATGGCGGACCGGATGGTGGATTCCACTTCCACCTTGGCGTCGACGAGCGGGCGGCCATCAGCCACCGCGGCGCCGTCGGCGGCGGCGGAGGACGCACTGGCGGCGGAGCTGTGCCGGCAGGACGCGGAGATCGACGCGCTGGTGCGCGCCGAGTGCGACCGCCTGCGCGCCGGGCTCGAGCAGGCGTCGAAGCGGCAGCGGCAGGCCGTGGCGCGCGCCGCCGCGTCGTGCGCGGCGCGCGCGCTGCGGGAGAAAGAGGCGGAGCTGGGCGCCGCGCGCCGCCGCGCCGCGGAGCTCGAGGAGCGGCTGCGGCAGGCGGCGGCCGAGTCGCAGGCGTGGCGCGGCCTGGCGCGCAGGAACGAGGCCGCCGCGGCCGGGCTCCGCGCCACGCTCGACGCCGTGCTCCTCCGCTGCGCCGGCGTCGCCTGCGCCACGGCGCGGCAGCCCGCCGCGGAGGAAGGCTCCGGCGAGTCCGACCCTGACGACGCGCAGTCGTGCTGCTTCGTTCCCGCCGCCGCCACGGCCACGTCGTCGGGTAACAACAACGGCAGGTGCCGGGCGTGCGGCGGTGGCCAGGCGTCGGTGCTGGTGCTGCCGTGCCGGCACCTGTGCCTGTGCAAGGCGTGCGAGCCCCGCGCGGACGCGTGCCCCGTCTGCCTCGCCGCCAAGACCGCCTCCATCCACGTCGCCGCCGACTGACCGCGCGGTCCATCCGTCTCCGGCGATGTCGCCCGAGTAATTATATTAGGCCGATTGGCCCCCCGTTGGTTCTGTTCTTTTGGTGAATATTTAGACTCTACCCGTGGTGTAGAAAAGATTAACCTCATACTTCTACCATACTTTTATACTGTTACTTTACCGTGGCATCTCTTCATCTGGATGCAATTTCTGTGTCTTGCTCACTTGCCGACCTCTGTTCTTTGCTTGTTTCCATATGATGGGTTGTGTTGCTCTGTTTTCCGTTTGCCTGTTTCCATATGATGGGTTGTGTGGATCAGAATCCCTAGGCTTTCTTGATCCCGGATTTGAAGAACGTTGGCATTGATGATGCGTTACACATTTGCACGGCAAGCGGTTGGGTGGGTGCATCCAATTCCAAATCATCTGCTGCATGCCTGCATGCACCAACAACGCCATGTCTCTTAAGTATCAAAAAAAAACGCCATGTCTCTTGCTTGCGCCACGGGTCTCCGTACGTTAATTAACCGAGATCAACGTTGCATCCGCCACGTTTTTCCGAGGTGACGGCATCGAGTGCCCGGCGCCATTGTGGCACAGGATCTCCTTGTGTCGAGCCGCGGCGTAAAAGTAAAAGATACTCCTGGATTACCCGTGTGCTGCATGCCTTATTGTCTTGCCTGCCACTCACTGGTGTGGTCGGTTAGCAACTTTGGTGGTGGTGCATGGCCGAACATTCAAGTACAGGAGTCGAGTCTAATTAATCAATAAAATATTACAGTATCGTAAGAGCAAGTACTATGGTGGGCGGTAAGCAGGCGGATGTCTACGTGGAGCAGAGAGAGAGTAAAACGGGCGACTCGCGGTACGCCCGCTCAAGCCGGCGAGAAGGTTCTGCTCAGCTTTTATTGGCTGAGCTCCCGGCTCAGCACTAAATGCTGGTGGTGGGGCCCCTGTCCATCACCCGCCAGATCACACGCGACGCAGCCGGCAGCCGGCGTTTTTACAAGCCATGCTCTAGCGATTACGAAGTGATCCCAAATCTCTATAAATCCTCGTCTCCCTGTTCTTCATCTAAACACGGTGCAAATCTGCTACTACAGTGCTAGTTCGTCTCTGGGCGCTAGTGCCACGTACTGCACTCCTTTCCTGACGTTGCTCCCGCCCTGCATTTCCTAGTTGCAGCTCAGTACTGCACCAGTACCAGTACCGGAGTAACCCGTCGTCCTTTTTGGGTGCGCAGCGGCCCACGTACGATTGCCGGCTGTGGCCGTCGGTGCGTGCAGGTCCAGCCACTGGATCGGATCGAGCCACTGCTGCTGCTGCTGCTGATAGTCTGATACGATGCACCGTGCGGTCCGGCCGGGCAGAAAGAGAGAAATCGCAATGCACGGAGCAACAGGAAACAAGCCGCATCGCTTTGGGAGCCTTTTCTGGGTTTCGCTTTCCGTTCAGCGTCCATGGATGGATGCCCCGTCATCCTCACCTCGCTCGATCTCTATAGCTGCCTGCTGCATGGATGCCACGCCCACTGACCCACACGAATCAAGGTCCATGAGAATAACAAGCATGATGCCACGCCACACCGATCGCACTACCCGATCGGCATGCGCCATCGGTTGGCACCTTTGGTTTTGGCTTGTACGACGGTGGTTCTCTGTCTTTTCCTTTTCTTTGCTTTTATTCGTTCATGCACGTAGATACCTGCCCGCTTTGCACATATCTTGCCATTCGTCTTTTTCACCTAGGTAGCTACTG
Organism: Echinochloa phyllopogon; assembly: GCA_033239725.1. NCBI lineage: Eukaryota > Viridiplantae > Streptophyta > Magnoliopsida > Poales > Poaceae > Echinochloa > Echinochloa phyllopogon. Next base: position 29,234,817 of record BTCW01000008.1, on the reverse strand, counting down.
CGGGCCGGGGCAGCAGGGTTGCAGTTAGGGGTGGTAAAAGGCCTCACTTTTATACTAAAAATTTTAAGATCGAATTGAATTAGGGCCGGACCAAAATAATACTAGTTTTTGAGCTAAATTTTGTTAAGACTAAGTTAGATTGTGAAGGAACAAACAGGCCACGATCCGTTACCATTCCTAGTTGCAGTGCATATCCTCTCGGGCCTCGGCCGGCCGCTTTCGGATCGAGAAACTATAGCTAAAGCGTGGTTTCTTTTGGTGTGGCAAGATATCATATCGATCAACTGATGAGTATTGACAACGGACCGGGACGCCCTGCTGCTCGCCGGTTCACGCTAGATATTTCTTTTTTCCTGCTTCCAAGTACACCGTAGAGTACATGGCAATAAAAAAAAAAATTCTCCGGCCTTTGTCCGACAAGGAAATTTCAAAGTTTTGGTCCAGGCCCGCCAGTGGCCCGACCCGGCAAATACATCGGTATAGGAACGGAGAAGTCTCAAGATGTGAGCAAAGATGCTAGCATGCGGATCAACCAACTATATCAAGCATAACTTTAAGACCTGGTGATTACCAATAACCAACCTAATTGACGATCTGTGTCCTAGCAGGTGCAACCCACCATATATCTGTGCTAGATTGGTGCATTATTGATTCCCTCAAGCTGTGGCCGGCATGCTGCGCGAGTAGTGTAGTCCCCCGCCCGTCAGTCAAACTGATAAGCCTGCCTGCCTTTTGCGACCCACGCACTCACTGGACATGCATGATGCATGCACATACACGTACTTATGGTTTGGTCTTTCACCTTCGATGGTTGATGCCGAAAAATGATGGGGACTGATGGACTGTGTGTGTTGCTGTACCGTGCGCGTTTGGCAAAGTCTGATATGACGATGGAAACTAGGAGCACATGGAATGGAAATAATGCTGGTGGTGGCCTGGTGGGCAGACACCAGTGCTCTAGCCTCTAGGTGCTTGTCGGAGTCAATTCTCTGACCGATCTCTGTTAACCAATCCACAACGACCAAATGTATGATCACAAAAGCCACAACGACCAAATTAGTCCAAAGTGGTAAATAGAATATTAATTAGAATCAACATTCTGGCACCATCATTGCTTTGACACGCATCACAGAACTACAAAATCAGCTGATATATAAATGAAGAGCTGCATTGCACAATGTACCGACCCAAAAATAAATATTTATATCTTTTTGTTCTTGCCTCAGCACCTTTTTACTGCTTTTCTGAAACTGCGTGTGCGCTACCGTAGCCCTCATTGACGATCGCTACTTTGTGTTTTCATCCGACCTTCCAAACATGTTCTTAGAATAGTAGGTAGCCTCCCCGCACCTTTTTATCCCGTCTGTCTTCCTCCAAAATGCTGACATTTGTGCGTGTGTAGTGCAGTGATGGCGTCTCACCATATCCTACTTTATTTTCTAACAACTAAGAGCAACTCCAGTGGAGCCCTTCAAATTGAGGCCTCAAAAACTCATTTGCAGACCCATCTCTAAAAAATAGAGGCCCAAGATTACATTCCAACTCCAGCAGCGAAATGAATCCGGGCCTCTATTTTCCCAGGGACCCATAGTGGCCCCACACGTCAGTCTCCTCCTACCTCCTTTTCTCCTACCCTGCCCTCCCTGCTTCCCCATCTTTCTCCCCGCGCCCCAACGCGTCGCCGCCCCTCTCGGCCTCCTTCTCCGCCTCCACATCCGCCTCCGCCGCCGAGGACATCATCCGCGTCCACGCCACCTACTCCACGCTCTCCGACCCCGATAAGTGCGCCGACTACGACCGCCGTCTCCTCCTCGCCGGGCGCCGCCGCACGCAGATGGTGGCCCTGGGCCGCTCGCCCTCGTTCCCGGCGCGCCGCTTCCGCCGCACCTGGGAGACTCCAACCTCTTGTACTCGACGTCCACGACGCGCCGCGCCCTGAGGCGCGCGGACTCGCCTGCCGCCGCCTCGCGGTCCCGTCACCGGCTCGCGGCTGCGACCGCTGCGTGCGCCGGTCCAAGCAACAGCATGTCGGCCGCCGGTGTATGGTCTGGTGAACCTCCGGCCGTCAGAGCCGTTCTGGCGCTGGCAGTGGAAGTACATGGCGGCGACGGACGCGCCGAGGTTGTAGCAGCGGGCGAAGCCGCGCGTGCTGAAGTTGTTGCGCCTGGACGGCGCGTACACCGTCTTCCTGCCCAGCTGCCGGAACAGCACCAGCACCAGCCGGTGGATCCCTGTCGTCGGGCTTGGGGCCTCGTAGCACATCGCCTCATGCCCTAATGCATGCGTTTTCAAGTTGATTAATTCGTTTCCGACTTCGAAGATTGGCCTAGCTCAACTTGTGATTGCTGAATTGCGCAGCCGGTTCGTGCGGGTACGGCTCCCTGGCCGCGTCCTTCAACGGCGGATTCCTCGCTGCCACCGGCCCCGAGCTCTATAGGGGCCGCGTCGGCTGCGGCGCCTGCTTCCAGGTAGGCGGCGGCTGCTGCTGCTTCTTCTTCCCGGAGCAGTCGGCGGCAGCCCCGATTCCTCTGTGGGTGTCTCTTGGTGGTCGAATTTGGGATTGATTAAGTGAGGAATTTGGCCCCCATGCATTGCAGGTGCGGTGCAGGGACAGCGCGCTGTGCAGCGCCGCAGGCGCCAGGGTGGTGGTGACCGACGAGGCGTGGGACGCCTCGAACCGCACGGGCCTGGTGGTGAGCGCCGCGGCGTACACGGCCATGGCCCGCGCCGGCGAGTCCGCGCACCTCAGGGCATGGCGCGTCGTGGACGTCGAGTACAAGAGGTTGGAGTCTCCCAGGTGCGGCGGGAGCGGCGCGCCGGGAACGAGGGCGAGCGACCCAGGGCCACCGTCTGCGCGCGGCGGCGCCCGGCGAGGAGGAGACGACGGTCGTAGTCGGCGCGCTTGTCGGGGTTGGAGAGCGTGGAGTAGGCGGCGTGGACGCGGATGATGTCCTCGGCGGCGGAGGCATATGTGGAGGCGGAGAAGGAGGCCGAGAGGGGGGGCGGCGCGTTGGGGCGCGAGGAGAGAGATGGGGAAGCAGGGAGGGCGGGGTGGGAGAAAAGGAGGTAGGAGGAGACTGACGTGTGGGGCCACTATGGGTCCCTGGGAAAATAGAGGCCCGGATTCATTTCGCTGCTGGAGTTGGAATGTAATCTTGGGCCTCTATTTTTTAGAGATGGGCCTGCAAATGAGTTTTGGAGGCCTCAATTTGAAGGGCTCCACTGGAGTTGCTCTTAGAGGCCCTGCTGGAGTTGTGTTTTTGCTCCAAGCCTCCAAATTTTGGAGTAGAGGCCCACGCTGGAGTTGCTCTGATGCTTCCAAATCTTGCCCTGAAAAGTTCCACTGAATGAAGCTTCAAAGCAAGCTGCCACCGGCATTGCCGTTTCCATCTCAATTATTCATTCCACACGCCTGATGTGGTCTCGATCCCCTTGAGCAGCCGTATATATAGAAATATGCAGATGTGCATGCCCAATAAATTAAAGTACCATGAGCAGCAGGTCAGGATCACCTCTCATGGTGCTGTCTGATAAGCATTATCATTATCATTTGGGAGCACTCCATACAATTGATGTCATGATGTGGGTGTCGTCACTGAAAGAGGTGCCAGCAACTAATCCAACCTTTGCACAGTATAATATCTAGTGGAACTAGGGAAAAGATTGGGGCTTTTGCAGGCAAGCACATGCACGCATATAGATCATTTTGGTTGATACTCAAATCAGGAATATTTCTCATAACGTGCCTTCAGGTCCGAATATACAACAACGATGATGCATTTTTTAGAAAAGGGAATATATTTCAATATTCCAGCCTCTGCATAAATCTATACATATAGTCGTTCCTTATTACAGAAGAGAACACAAAATGACTCGAGAAAAAAACAGCTTGTTTCAGTAAACAACTCGAACTAACTGAAAGCGATTCTATTCATAAAAGACCATCCATTGTGGGCAAAGATCTCCATCGCCGTGGTCTCAAGCGCACGGCACCCATGAATAATGTGTAGTCGCTCGTCCTCCTTCTGCAGCAATGTCCAAAAACGGATCAAGTGAGTCCCGCGGAAGATAACCTGCATAGGAGTAACAGCTCGAGCATTGTTAAAAACCATATCATTTCTACATAACCACATTGCCCAGCACAAAGCGGACGCTCCAACCAGGATTTTATACTTAAGTTTATTATTAATCCCATTAAGCCAATCAGAAAACATATGAGTAATGCTTACAGGCATTATTAGATTAAAGAAAACTTGTACAATCCTCCATAATGTTCTAGCTAGTTGACAATCAAAGAAAAGGTGTTGTATGGTTTCCTCTAAGTTACACGAACAACACTTTAAACTTCCCTTCCATCGTCTACGGGCTAAATTATCTTTGGTTAGAACTATTCCTTTTTGTAAGTACCAGATAAATATTTTAACTTTCAAGGGCAACGGTAATTTCCATATCACATTTTTCCTTGGTGCAGGCAACCGACTGATCAGCCTTTCGTACATGGATCGAACAGTAAATTGACCATTTTGTTTTAGAGACCAAATAAAATTGTCTCTCTGATCTGATAGTTGAACATTTACCAGTTTAGCCACCAACTGGTGCCAAGCCTGTAAATTGTTGCCAACTAAAGATCTCCTAAAGGCCACATTCAAAGGATTCGATCTAAGAACCGTTGCTACAGTCGCGCTTTTCTTTCGCACAATATTATATAAAGCTGGGTATTGGATTTTAAAAGGAGTATCTTCCAGCCAGGCATCCTCCCAAAAACGAGTTTGTGACCCATCTCCCACATTGAATTTGCCCATTCTCAAAAAGTCGTCTTTAGTCTTCATAAGACCAGACCAAAAATGAGAATCACCAGGCATATATTCCACTTGGGTGATTGTTTTATGCCTCAAATATTTATTTCTAAGGAGTCTCTGCCAAATGCCATCCTCGTTAATAAGTCTAAATACCCATTTACTAAGTAAGCACTTGTTCTGAAGGCTTAGGTCTAAGATTCCTAACCCACCCTGGTCTTTGGGTGTACATAATACACCCCATCTTGTCAATCTATACTTTTTCTTATGTCCATCGCTCTGCCAGAAGAATCTAGATCTATAGTAGTCTAGTCTTTCCAGGACGCCACGAGGAATCTCAAAGAAAGACAACATAAACATAGACAAATTGCTAAGAACCGAGTTGATAAGAGTCAACCGACCCCCAACAGATAGCATTTTACCTTTTCAACCACTTAATCATTTTTGAAACCTCTCCTCAACTTCTTTCCAATCAGAATTCAGGAGTTTTCTATGATGCATAGGAATGCCAAGGTATCGAAACGGGAGAGTCCCCATATCACAACCAAATATTTCTGAGTACTCCCTCCCAAGGTCCCTAGCGTTACCATAGCAGAACAATTCGCTTTTATGGAAATTAATCTTGAGGCCTGACAATTGCTCAAAAGCACAAAGCAAGAGCTTCATATTCTTGGCCTCTTCCAGATCATTTTCCATAAAGAGGATTGTATCATCTTCATACTGCAAAATAGATAAACCATCGTCTACTAAGTTTGGGATCAGACCTCTGAACATTCCATTATCTTTCCCGCGAGCTATCAAAATAGCTAGGACATCTACAACAATATTAAAGAGAATAGGCGATAAAGGATCCCCTTGCCTAACCCCTTTCTTTGTCTGAAAGTAGTGACCTACACTATCATTGACCTTAACTCCTACAGAACCTTTCGACGTAACTTGCTGAATCCAAGACGCCCATTTAGGTGAAAAGCCCTTCATACACAACACCTGTTGCAGAAAGGGCCATTTTACCTTGTCATAGGCTTTTTCGAAGTCAAGTTTTAGAATAATTCCATCCTTCTTTTTCCTATGCAACTCATGGATTGTTTCATGAAGAACAACCACCCCTTCCATGATATATCTACCAGGTAAGAAGGCCGTTTGGGAAGATCTAATAACCTTTTGCGCTACTAGATTAATTCTATTCGTAAGAACCTTTGTAAAAATCTTAAAGCTTACATTCAATAAACAAATAGGTCTATATTGTTGAATCATAGTCGCCTCCGTTTTTTTAGGCAGCAATGTGATTACCCCAAAATTGAGACGGTGCAGAGGTAAAGAACCCAAATGGAACTCATTAAACAGCGTCAAAAGGTCAGGCTTTATAATATCCCAGAAATGCTGATAGAACTCAGCCGGGAAGCCATCCGGCCCAGGTGCCTTGTTGTGTTCCATTTGAAAGATTGCCTCTTTAATTTCACTCTCACGAAAGGCCTCTGAAAGAATTACATTTTCTACATCTGAGACCTGAGGAATGTCCTCGTTGGGAGTCTCAACCAAAGTAAAATAGTTACTGTCCGGGGAACCAAACAGACCTTTATAATAATTTGTAATATAAGTTTTTAGATTATCCTCTCCCACCACGACACCTTCGTCCTGTTCTAGTTGATAAATTCTTGTTTTGCGATATCTACCATTTGCAAGTAACTGAAAATATTTTGTGTTATCATAGCCTTGCAATAACCTAGAGGCTTTAGATCTTTGGAGCCAGTATAACTCCTCTTCTTTAAGCAACTTGGTTAATTCGGCATGAAGTAAACATTTATAATCAGTTTCTTGTAGGGATAACGCATCTTCCTCTGCTTTCCTATCAAGAAAATCTAATTGCGCCAATAAGAAAGATTTCTTTCTCCTATTTTCTCCTACTGAGTTCCTTGCCCAGCCCCTGATCCCCCTTCTAACTGCCCTAATCTTATTCTGCCAACGTTGCATGGGAGAATTTCCCCTAGAGTTTCTTTGCCACAAATGAGCCGCCATATCATGGAAACCATCTGTAGCCAGCCACCCCAATTCAAATTTAAAATGGTGTGTATTGCCCCTATGAGCTGCGTCTCCCGTATTTAGTAACAACGGTGTGTGATCAGAGAGTTCTCTATTTAGCGCTTCTACTGTTGAAACAGGAAATTTGTCCTCCCAATCCGTGCTGACTAAAATTCTATCAAGCTTCTCATAAGTAGGTATCTCAGCTGAACTTGCCCATGTAAATCTTCTTCTAGAAAGCGCTAGCTCCCTCAGATTCAAAGATTCGATGCAAGCATTAAAAAGCAAAGGCCACCTACTATCAAAGCGATCATTACTCTTTTCCCTTGGACTTCTAATAATATTGAAGTCACCGCCCACCAAAAGTGGTAGAGTCTGACTACTGCAGGTACTGACAAATTCTGCAAGAAAGCTATCTTTATGTTCAGGTTGAGCCGCACCATATACAGCCATTAAAACCCAACGAAAGCCATCACATTTGTTTTTAACGGTGAAATTCACAAAGAAATCACCTATCTGAGTGTTCTCTACCACGAAAACAGATAAATTAACACCAAGCAAAATACCTCCTGATCTGCCTCTAGGCGGGACCCAATGCCAAAAAAACTCTCTACCCCCACAAAAATCCTCTAACATTGAGTCAGTGAAATCTCTCTTGTGGGTTTCGAGTAAGGCAATAAAATCGAGGTCTTTATTTATAGCTATATCCCGAAGAAAATTAATTTTAGCCAAGTCCCGAAGACCTCTGCTGTTCCAAAAAAATGCCCTTCATTTAGAACTATTGGGTTTTTTGGGAGCCTGTCTTTTACGGGTTGTTTGCACATTTTTAATCTTAATTTTTCGTTCGGCTACCTTTTTCATGGCGCCAGAACTCTTTTTTCCAGGTATATGTGAAAGACCCGAGATCAGATTGTTATCGTCTATTAGCTCCTTAGTTAATTCACCACAAAGGTGACCAATAGCCAAATGGTCAATTTCACAATCCGACTCTTGTAAGTCTGCATGGTCTTCCAGACATTTTTTAACATTAGAAGGACGCTTAAATCTACCTTTTTCAACTTTCTTCAAAAGCATTACAGAAGAATGAACTAGACTGGCATCTGTACCAATAGAGATACCTAGATTCTCTACATTATCTATAATGTGCTCATTCGAGAAAGAAAGAATAGAATTATTAAAAGACGTACCTTCATCTGCTTCTAAATTCTTTTTGGCGACCAACCTAGCCGCCCTCTCAATGTTGTCCTCGTCTGCAGTTGCCTCCCTTCTCTTGCTCCTCCTAAGTGGTGGGTTTTGGACAGACTTGATGAGCATCGTCGTTGGAGGCGTTACCTCCCCTTGGCTCCTCGTCACCAGCCCCCTTTCCATGCTATTCTTCACATCGCCATTTATCTCCTTAAGCCCCATAATTGCCCTCTCCAAGAGAGGCCCTAGGGCCAGCGAAGGAGGTACTGACGGGCTGTCTGTGCACACTGCTTCCTTCTCCTCCCCCTCCATGATATCCGAGTCAGGTACTGGCATTACCCCTGTCGCCATCACCTCAATCTCCTCTGAAGGAAAGAACGAGGACCCGGAAATAGCCTGTTGCACCTCTTTGTCACCGACTGTTCCTCCCTCATTATTATCTAAAAGATCATCCTCATCAAAATCTTCCATGCAGCCGTCACCATCATGTTGCTGTCCCGCTGCGGAACTCTCTGGCTTTTCATTTTGTTTGGATGGTGCGAAATCAGTCTGCTTTGCTTTTTTGTTAGCATCCTCCATTTCTATGTCTCCATCTCGATTACCTCTATCATCTCCCTCTGCATTATAATTGGTAGCAGGCTGCGCTGACTCCCCGGATGGCACAAATGGCTCAATCTCAAACTGAAGTTCAAAAAACCGAGTCCCAATAACGCAGTCCATTTTAGTTGGCACAATGGCGGGATTGAGGACAGCAACCTTAAATCTGCCAAATTTGTTCTTTCTTGTTGTTACCATGTCCACGCTCTGAGTAGCCCCTATCATGGTTCCCACATCCCAGAGCACCTCATATGTTCTAAGGATTTTTGGCAAATTAAGAACTCTCATCCAAACCATAGGGAGTTCATGACCAAAATATTCCTCCTCTTCAAAGCATTCAAAATTCAGCCGCATTCCATTCTTGAGATTGGCTGATCCAAAGTTTATGGCACGAGTAAATTCGACCTTTGATGGAAAGGTGGTTACCCGCACCCCTGGTGCTTGTGCTTGTAAAACCCAATCAAAATTATGTGAAAACAGACGCTTCAAATGACCTCTGAGGTCCTCCTCAGTCAGAGCTCCTCCCTCCACCTTTACCACAGCAGTAATGTTATCCACTTTAGATGGCTTAAAGGGGTCATGTGGAATGTGATAGAACCCCAAATCATCCACAACATAGCCTACAGCAAGTGCCACCGGCCTAGGCTTTTTTTTAGCGGACATTTGGCTGCCACATGCTCATTGCTTCACAGATATTGCAGAATAAAGGTGTGGTACACTCAGCTGAAACATGACCTTTTGAGCAACATTTGAAACACCAAGCTTCCTGCTTGCCTTTACCGGCTTTCTTCCTCTTCTCCCCAACAAGAGTTCCTTCTGTGATTCCTTCCCCTGGCGCTCCTACATGGCCTACCATTGGTGCATTCGCTTGAGCACTTGGAGGTTGACCCAGTAGTTCTGTAGATGGGTCACTAGCACCTGTGTTAGCCACCTCTGGCTGCACAAAGTTATGTGGCAGCACATCCCGGGCGCCCACCACAGCCGCACCAAATCCTTGCTGAACATCCTGAGCCCTGAAAGCAGACTCCCGAATGAAACCCCGGCCTGCTGAATTTCTGCCCCTTCCTCTGTCCTGGCCACGCCCTCGCTGCCTAGACCATCCTCTTACAGTTCCCTCATCTTGATTGAAACCACCAAAAGAATTTGGCCCTGACCCCGACGAGGCACCAGGGAAGTGCTGCTGCGTTGGAAATCCACCAAATTGCACCTGCTGCCCAAATACTTGCTGCCCACCGAAGCCCTGCTGCTGAGTGTTGAAGGTGTGCTGTTGCAGTCCGGCACCAAATGATGGACCTGCTTGCCTGCCCCAGCCGTGGCCTGAGAGCACCTGACCCTGAATCACAGCCGTTCCCGGAAAGCCACTGCCCCCGCCTCCACCCTAAAAACCCCCTGCTCCACCTGCGCCAAGCACATTGCTGCTGCCATGCGACTGACCCTGATAAGCTCCTGGGCATGCTCCCTGAAACCCCCCTGATCCACCTGCGCTATGCAAATTGCCACTTCTATGAAAGGCAGACTGCTGGGGAAAAGAGGGGACCGAACCATGCTGCTGTTGTGGCTGCTTGCCGCTACGGTTTTGCCCCAAGCCATGAGGATCCTTGCACTCCATCTCCTTGCACCGGCGCAGAACGACTTCGGCGTAGGACGGAGAGCCACGAGTTAGGTCAGGTCCGCCGCCGCCTCCGCGAAAACACAGCGGTAGGGTGCCTCTTCGCGATAGCAGATGACCAACGTGAGATCGGAGACCCACTCGTGTCCAGGCCGGGCCCTCTTTCAGCCAAAATCCAGGTACGTGATCCCTGGACCGGCCCAACAGTGGCCCTATCACGCGGTCATCACGCTCATCACGACAGAAACGCCGCCGGTCTTCTCCCCGCGAGGAAAACGGATCGGGACTCCGATTCAAAATTCGAATTGTGCCATGGACGTCTGCCAGACGGCTACCGGCGCCGGGGAAGCTCCCTGTAGCCACCTGCACTGAGCAATCGCCAAGAGTCAATGGTGGCGAAACTCGCTTCGGTGGTAGAGGACCTTGCCAGACCCCAGCAGCAGCTCGCCTGGTTTCCATCATCCTGATGAGTTTTCTTGCTAACTCCGTTGGACGATCCATGGATGTCGGCGTGGAAGAGGCCAAAATCTTGTCCCAAGTTCCTGCCTCGTCCACCACGGCCGCAGCAGCGACCATCTCCTCCTCGGAGAACCCTTCTCTCACAGCAATTCGAACCAGGGATGCCGTCGAAACCGACTCCGGCGTCGCTGCTCGTGGTTCAGGTTCATCCCCGTTACCCCAAAACCGTGACGACGATCCGCAAGTCCTTAGACCATAAAGAGGATCGCCGTCATTTGGTAAGGATTTGACTGGAGTTGCCCAAACCACTGCATCTTCCACCTCGTCCACTGCTTTCAACGAAGTTTTTCCCACCATAGATGATGCAGACTCCTTTACCTGCCTTACCGAATGCGAAGGAGAGGTTGATGTCCATCGCCGCCGAATCTCCCCGACGGGTGCAATCCCTAGCCGGCGACCCCTCATTGCTGCATGGTGCTGACAGAAGAGAACAGGGGAGAAAGGCTGAACTCGTTAGGTAGAGTATTTCACAGATGATGCATGACAGTGGGTGTTAGGAAATTTCATATAAATGGTGCCTTTGCTGGTTCGTACTCAAATCAAACTGATTCGCCAACTATGATGACTATCAAAGACATATATTTATATTTACTTTTCTTGGATCGCGATGCGTGTTGGAGCTTTCGGGTCAAATTAGATGTGGGTTATTAAGTGATTATCTAGATTAGTAGAGTATATATTCAACAGCAATAAACATGAAAAGTTTAATTAGTGGTTTGGTTTGGGAGGTCAAATGCATTTGAGGGAGATTGGCAGTAATACAAAATTTGGCCCAATGACATTGTTAACTAATAGAGAAAAGTGGGGATTTTTATCTAATTAATTAAGGTTTGATTCCAACTCTAATAATGGTCTAGTATATATTAAGGATTTGGAGATTTGATCGGCCTGCTTTTTTGCGTGGAAAAGACAGAATAATGGAGAGCCCACGATGTTCTAAATGAGGAGTTTATATATATGGATTCCAAACAACTTTTCCATTTGTGTTGGTTCTAATAATGACATAATGGTGTTTGGTGTCTAATATGATGAAAGTTTAGATTTTTTGAAGGAAGAAAGTTTAGATTCGATGCAAGCATTCCCTTTTGGTGATGATAAGTAATATTTTGTTGGGGATGGTTCAGATAGAAAGGGCTATATATGTAGTAGTGGTGAGCATATTAGTTCATAAACTAGTAGTATTATTAAGATATGAGTCTGTGAATTAGCTTGTGAAATATGATCAATCACTCGTTGAGAAGACGAAAGCATCCATGTTGATTGAAATAAAGTAAAAAAATCAGAAATCAATCGAAACATTGCATGTTATAATATTGGGACTAACCTTAATGCATAAATATATCCACATTGGAATTTATGGTGTCCTATGAACTTCATTATTTAAAAAATGAGAGAATTATATGTCTTGAAGTTTTCACCAATCAAACCTGTAGAATAATAAATGCGTTACTTTGGGATCAGAAGACTATTGCATTGCATTGGTCCAAACTATTTCCCAAATTATTCGATAACCCTATCCCAGAGCTCCACATACAGTATATACACTGTATATGTATCTGTATCTATTTTAAGAGCATCTCCAGCAGTGTTGCTAAATTTGGAGACCTAAAAATGATTTTAGGTCCTGTAAAACGAAAAATTTAGGTACCACAAAGTGGCTCTCTCCAGCAGTGTTGGTAAAACTGGATACCTATATTTCACTCTAGGACTAATCTGCGAGGAATCATTTTTCTAGGGTTCAATGTTCAAAATGTACAACCTTATCCTCTCCCCTTCCCCATCTTCCCTCTCATCCTCTCCTCTCCTCTGCTCGTCGTCTTCCCTCTCATCCTCTCCTCTCCTCTGCGGCGGCGCGAGCTGCGGCGCGGCGGGTTGCGGCGCGGCGCGGCAGGCGCGGCGGGTTGCGGCGCGGCGCGGCAGGCGACGACACGGCGGGTGACGGCGCAGCGGGCAGCAGCGGCGTGGAGGGCGACGGCGCGGCGGGCCGCGGCGGCGCAGCGGGCTGTGGCGACGCGGCGGGTGGAGGCGTGGCAGGCCGCCGCGGCGCGGCGCGGCGGACGGCGGCGCGTCAGGCGTGGTGGAGCACTGAAGAATCAAGAACTGGCGGTTGGGCTTTCCCGGGTGGATGAGAAAATATAGCAACCCATGCTTGGGTTGGTATATTTGGGTATCCAAGGGTGAGTTTTAGGTCCGGACCTAAAATAGCAACTCATATAGGTCCCCTGCTGGAGCACGTTTTTTTAGTTGTTTTCAGTCCCCTCACAGTTTTTAGGTTTACCAACCCATTTTAGGTCGTCTGCTGAAGATCCTCTAAGGAAACATCAAGCATCATTGCTAGCTGGATCTGTTTATATAGACAAGACTTGGCGTTTGATCTGACAAATCGTTTTGGGTTTGGTTGGCTAGCCACCATCGTCACATGCACACATGTCTGGCTTGCACCACCCAGCTAGGCTGATAGATTATTGCGCAGTGGAGGAGATCACAATGCACCTGTATACTATTGTAATACGGAGTATATGTATAAAGAAATCCATATGTCCAAAGAGTCTTTCAAGATCATCCATATATGCTGTTGTTTACTTGATTGATTCCATGAGCAGAGTATATTATTAAACAGATTGTAGATGTGTAGATCCATCTGACCAAGTTGAGTACTACTAGTAGCAGTAGACGGTGTTTAGTTCCCTTAAAATCTCAAACTTTCTCTCTCCAAACTTCACTATTCACCTATCACATCAAATCACATCAAATCTTTCTCCTTATACATAGAGTACTAAACATGGGTAAATAAAAAACTAGTTGCATGGTTTTGATGTACACGACGAGACGAATCTTTTGAGCCTAGTTAGGTCATGATAGGACAATATTTACCACAAACAAACGAAAATTGCTACAGTGCGCTACAGTGATTGGTGTGACTTTTTTACTTCCCTTTTCATCCTCTTATGATGAACTAAACACCGCCGAGCTATTGGGATTAGATACTCTCCACATGCAGGTCAGAACTGATGGCTGTGTCATCAGACACCTGCCATTCAGCACAATATTTTTCCATAAAGATACTCTGATAAACATAAACATTATGATACGGTCAAATTCAACCCTTCCAGAGCTGACCTAATCGAAATTAATCTGAGGCAAATAATGTCGCAGCAATGAGAAATATTAAAAGTATAGGCGTATAGCCCACCTCAGTTCCCAAATTAATCAAAACTAGCCAATCAACCCGTGCTACCGCACGGCTATCACTTTTAGGTGACACAAATATTAGAAGTTTATGTTTAATTTCAGGGTGTCAAATCACTCAATTTTCTCTATTTTGATCTTCTATGCATGACATAATATTTGAGTAACACATAATATATTGATGAGCATTTGGTAGTCATGATTGGGAGCGAGATCAATTACAACAAAATCTAAAGATTGTAGTGCATAACATGCATGTTTGAAAAATGGTACCAATTAACTTTAATTTTATTTATGAGATCCGCGGCAATAAAAAGCAAATCGATCGCTATAGGTTGTTGTCTTCTCCTTTGCCCATTTTGCGACTGTGTAAGTATCAAGAAAATTAAGTAATTGGACATGTGGGAGGCCTCTCTTTTCAAATTTAATCGTGTATACAACTACATTAAAAATGACAATTGTTAATTCACCAGTAAATTAAATGCATACTCCATTTAGTAACATAGTTGAATATGAGATGTTCAGATCATTACTTGGAGCTGTTTCCCCAAAGTTTTGCTATCTGACTGCCAAATAAACATTAAGTATTTAACTATCTGACTGCCAAATAAATTGTTTGGTGGGGCGCTACATGATTTAATAATTTTGAGTACAACAGGAGTACTGGTAGCATGTATGTAGACACTAAAGTACGTTTCATAGTTCTTTTCGTCAAAAAGGGAACATGTAACCTACTCAATCAAGAGTGCAGTGTCATGAATTTTGGTGGAGACAATGTTTGTCCTAGTTTCTTTTGCTGATCCATGGTTTGCTGCAACTCCTCTAACATCTATGAAACATAAATAGAATTGTTATTATCGAATGAGAGTAATAGTGAAAAACCTATAAAGTCACAATGATGTTTTACCTGAGAGGTACATGTCCACATTTATCCTTTTACAAAGCATGTATGTGCTGAAAAACTTGAATCTATACTTTGAAATGTTTTATGTATCTTTGATCTTTTTTTTAGTAGTTATGGGCAAGAAGTTGAGTACCTTGTTATTTCCATCGGTCAATATTTCCGTGCTAATGGTGGACTCGGATGTTTGAAATCATATATACATTACCTTTTTTATTCAGTGATTTGAATTTTCCATTATCCTTATTGATAACGTCGTGCATCATAGTCTCCAGATTTTAATTGGATCATCATTCATAATCTGTAATTAAAAATAATCTAAACAATGCAATCATAGCAAAGAACTATATATCATACCTGCTGATTCCATAGCAGTCATTAACTACTCACCATTACCCAGCAAGATTGGATTCCATAGTCTAATTACTCTTCCCTTTTTTTTAACAATTGCTTTCCTGATCTAAGGTTTTGCTCACCATCACTACTTGTTCAACTGCATCAGCAAGACGGTGCTGGTCCTAATCGAGTTATTTTTCATACAGAAGTCATGGTATACAAACATGGGAGTATAGGACCTGACAACTATTTGAGAAAAACAACAATCTTGTAAGATAGATTAGGGATGCAAAATTGAGCTATTTTTCTATACATAATTTATGGTATATAAACAACGATCATGTAAAATAATTCATCATTCAAGAAGGAGAATAGTCTTGCTAGATAAATTCAGAAGAAATACAAAATATAGCAATTCTTCTATGCACAATCATCGATACAGTTCAGGTGAATGGAAATTAACGCAGGCCAAAACAACAAATAACAAATTATTTGAGTTGGCTACTGCCTTTTTGATCGATGGAAACTGTATAGATGTGAAGAATTAATGGTGAGAACCTTCCATACCGTGTAGTTGAATAAAAGTTGACGCAGGCTAAAACAACAAATAAAAGTGTTGACACTCAAATTGGGCCAAAGGCCAAACCGGTCTGACCGGTTTGCCAAACCGGTCAGACCGGTTTCGTTCTGTAATTCGAGTAGGATTAGGATTCCGAGTTTAATTCCATATTGTAACCTATTCGAAAGGGGTAAGACTTCCCCGGCCTATAAATATAAAGGCTAGACGGCCGATTGAGGTATTCCCAATCGAATCAAACATTTTATCTTCTATTTTTGTATCTCTCAAACCCTAATCTTTTTCCAACCCCATATTCTGTTCTTTGCTCGTCTCTACGGCGTTCAAAGGCGTTCTAGGTGGCCTGCCGACCCTAGAGCAACCCTAGATTAGCTCGAGCTCCGACGGGGTCCCTCCCGAGCTTGAGTTTCTAGGTCTTCACGACCTCCCGACCAGAAGCGGTCAGACCGGTTCTTAAGACCGGTCAGACCGGTTTGCCCCGGGTGATCAGGAGTTGGCCGTTGTGACGGCCGTGCTGCGCGTTTGATCGATCTCGAGTTTGTTGGCGCATTTTCGTGTCAACATACTTTTTGGCGACTCCGCTGGGGAAGATTAATCTGGTGCCAAAACCGATTCAATCTACTCCGGATATGTCTGGATCAAAGTGCGACCTTGACAAAGACAACATCATCACCGCGACGATGGAAGAACTCACGGACGAGGAGCGAAAGCGATATTTGATTGCTGAGGAGCACTTCAGGGCGCAATTCTTGAAGGGCTTCAAGAAAGATCGCGGTGGTCTTGTCAAGAGAGTAGAGGAATTCGTCATGTCGGCTTTCAAGTTGGCAGATGATCACGTCGAAGAGATTCCAAAGGTAACGGGCGAATCCTCTAATTTAATGCAGCAAATTACTCGCATGATGGATGATAGATTACTTGCTGCACAAACTGCTACTAGTGAATTAATTGCTAGTATGACTGGTAATTCTGATAAAAATAAAATTAATTTAGAATCTAATGAATTACCTAGCCCATCAGGCGTGCCAGAACATGTTTTAGATTCTAATTTAGGCATGCCGGTGAATTTTTATGCGGGACAAACACCTCACCCTGGTTCGGTCTACGAACCGGTCAGACCGGTTTGTACAACCGGTCAGACCGGTTTGGCCCCCTCTGGTGGTCAGACCGGTTCTTTGGGTGCAGGAGCATCTGGAGCGATGGTTTTGTCTAATACATCTACTTCTGGTCCTGTTTACACTATTCCACGCACCACGGGAAGTATACCCCACGGATCTGGCACGTTTCATGCGCCGATTCCGAGTACTTCTCAGAATACGATGTATGGTGTTCCCCGCGTTCCACATAACAGAGGTGATGAGAAATATCAAGCCGAGTTAGCTAAGTTTAAAGAAGACATAGCTAATACACTTAGAGCAAAACTCGGGCTTGAATTGGGTAGTGCACGCTTATATCAGAAACCGTATCCGCCTGAATTTGATTTGGTTCCTTATCCTAATGGTTGGCGTGTTCCTGATTTTATTAAATTCAGTGGTGAAGATATTAGAACTCCTTGGAAACACATTAGTCAATATATTTTGCAATTAGGAGAGGCATCATTTTATGAGGCATTGCGTATACGGTTGTTCTCATTATCTTTAACTGGAACTGCCTTTTCATGGTTTTCTTCGCTTGCTCCAAATTCTATTCATAATTGGACTCAATTGGAGCGAAAATTTCATGATCACTTCTTTAGCGGAGAAAACGAGGCAAAATTATCTGATTTAACATCGGTTAAACAAAGCCGTGAGGAATCGGTTCTTGAATACTTTAAAAGATTTAAGGATGTTAAGAACCGATGCTTTAATATCACTGTTTCTGAAAAGGATTTAGCAGATTTAGCTTTTGCAGGCTTACGGTCTAATTACAAGGAAAAATTAGAAGGTTCTGATTTCCTTACTATTAATCACTTGCAAATGAAAGCTATGAGTCTAGAGCTTAAGTTTAAAAATTCGAAAGAATCTGCTAAACCCCATCGTTCGAACGTGCATATTGTTGATAATGATTCTGATAGTTCGGACGATGATAAAGAAATTTATGCCGCCGAATTTGTTTGGTCATCAAAAAGTAAACCTAGTTCTTGTCCTTCATTAAAGCTGATTCAGAAAAATCGGCAAGAAGAAAAATTTACTTTTGATGTAGCCAAATGTGATCGTGTTTTTGATGAATTGCTTAAGAATGGCTTTATTAAACTTTCTCATGCAATTCCACCAGCCGATCAGTTGAAAAATCGTGCATATTGCAAGTGGCATAATTCTTTTTCTCATGCAACCAACGATTGCAATGTTTTTCGACGACAGGTACAATCGGCCCTTAATGAAGGTCGATTGGTGCTCGCCGAAATGCAAATTGACAAGACTCCTTTCCCTGTTCATACCTTGGATGTGAACACCAAGATGCTGATTCGGCCGGAACAAGCCGATGGAGCTAAGGGTAAGAATGTGGTGATTGGAGACCCAAGACCGGAAAAAGTTGATGACAAAGTTCCGGTCAGAACAGTGATGATTGGGAGAACTCTGGATGGAAAAGAGTCTCTGAAGATTACTATTAACACATCAAGGCCCGGGGGGCAAGGAAGTTCTTTGGAAGAAAATCGGTCCGCTAGCCAGGCGAAACCGGTCAGACCGGTTTCCCAAACCGGTCAGACCGGTTTGTCTCCAGACCGTCCAAGAACTTTCAAGCCTAAGCGCCCGGAAGTGGGTACTTGGAAATTCAATGAGCCAAAGATTCAAGGGAGGGTTCTGAAGCAAGGACCTACATTCTCTCAACTCATGAACAAGTACACAAAGGTCGTTCAAGTTGATCGGCCAACAAAAAAGAGACAGAGGTCACCACAACATTGGATTGATCCTACAAGTTACAAGCGCCGTGGTGGTTCTGTACATGACCAATTGGGCTCATACCAATCAGTTTTTTTGACTGCTCATCAAAGCGGTCAGACCGGTTTTGTGAACCGGTCAGACCGGTTTCGGTCTGAACAAAGAATTCATGTTCCTCCTAAGCAAGAATATCGTATCAAGGAGAAAAAGGAGGATGTGCAAGCCCAAGCAAATGAATTCATAAAAATTGGTGATATTCCAGTGGCTATGCAAGACTTGGGTAAAAAGCCGATAGTCATTGGAGATTCGGCTCCTGTTCCAGTCAAGAAGCCGATCATGGTTAATGATCATGAGGCTAGCAGTAGCAAGGGCGTGAAGAAAATCTTTCAACCAAGGTGGTGTCCTTCTGGGTTGACTCATACACAAAAGCGGAAATTACAGCGTTTGAGAAACAAAGAAAAAAGGGAACAGGAAGCTGAGAAGATGAGGGATGACTACTTCAACAACTACAGGCCTATGATCCCTCAGACCAAGATTTGGCAAGCCAAACCCGTTGTGCAATCAGCAGCACAACCGGTCAGACCGGTTTCTGAATCCGGTCAGACCGGTTTGGGTCAGCCGACCACTGCAGAAGCGGTCAGACCGGTTTCTGAAATCGGTCAGACCGGTTTGATGACAGAAGCGGGGGCTAGTGCTTCTTCAACCATCGAAACTACTCCACCGATTCCTCCAGTGGTTGAAGATGAAGAGTTAATTGATTTTGAGCCTTCTCCAGAGCATGACAACATGGAAATTAATGTTGTCTATTTATCTTCTGATTATTATGTGGTGCCGGAGGAGGAAATTTCTCATCTTCAACTTGGGCCGCGAGATGCTGTGTTTCAAAAGCCTAGTGAATCAGAAAATCATCTCAAGGCTTTGTATATGAGAGGGCACATCAACGGGAAGCCAATTTCTCGTATGTTGGTTGATGGTGGAGCTATTGTGAATCTCATGCCATACTCTCTCTATAAGAAGATTGGCGGGAAAGATGAAGAACTAATCAAGACGAACATGACGGTCAGTGGAGTTGGTGGAGGTGATAACATTGGTGCCAAGGGGGTAGCTTCTATGGAGTTGACCGTCGGGAGCAAGACTATTGCTACGGCTTTCTTCGTCTCTGAGGTGCAAGGTAACTTCAGTTTAATCCTTGGTCGAGATTGGATTCATGCAAATAAATGTATTCCATCTACCTTGCATCAATATCTCATTCAGTGGATCGGCGACGAAGTTGAGATTGTCCATGGTGACAATTCTTCCTTTGTTGCAGCGGCCGATTCCGACTCTCTTAGTGCAAATGAGAAGGTCCAATGTTTGTCGGGCATGGATTTGACCGACTATGAGCTGATCAGTTGCACTAAGGATGGTTTTGTTCCTGCTACATTAAAGCCGATGGAAAATCGGTTGAATTACTTGCTGTAATTAATGGAGCAACAAAATCAACAGAGACAAACCGGTCAGACCGCTTCTGGAAACCGGTCAGACCGCTTCTGGGAACCGGTCAGACCGGTTTGCGTCTGGACAGTGGCTTCAAGACCGAATTGATCATTATCGAGAACATTCGGCCGGTACGTTCGAAGCCATTGACGATCTTGGTGATATGGATAAGCTGGGTCAAGGTTTTACATCAGCTGATCCTTTAGAAAAAATAGATATTGGTGATGGTACTATTCCTAGGCCTACTTTTGTAAACAAAAATTTATCGGCTGAGTTTAAAGCCGAATTAATAAATTTGTTGAAGGAGTATGTCGATTGTTTTGCTTGGGAGTACCGTGAGATGCCTGGTTTGAGTCGTGACTTAGTTGAGCATCGTTTACCAATAAAGGCCGGTTTTAGACCTTTTAAACAATCGGCTAGACGTTTTAATCCCGCTATTTATGACCGAATAAAAGAAGAGATTAATCGTTTATTAGATGCTGGTTTTATTCGGACTTGTCGTTATGCGGAGTGGATTTCTAATATTGTTCCCGTTGAAAAGAAAGATTCGGGAAAACTTAGAGTTTGCATTGATTTTAGAGATCTTAATAAAGCCACTCCAAAAGATTCATATCCCATGCCTATAGCCGATGTCTTAATCAATGAAGCTTCTGGACATCGTGTTGTTAGTTTTCTTGATGGTAATGCTGGATATAATCAGATCTTCATGGCCGAAGAGGATATGCACAAAACGGCCTTTCAATGTCCGGGATTTATTGGTTTATTTGAGTGGGTAGTTATGACCTTTGGATTAAAGAATGCCGGTGCAACTTATCAAAGAGCTATGAATTTAATCTTTCATGATTTACTTGGTGTTATTGTGGAAGTGTATATTGATGATATTGTAGTTAAATCGGATGGCTTGGATTCTCATTTAGCCGATTTAAGACTTGCTCTTGAAAGGATGCGACGGTATGGTTTAAAGATGAATCCACTCAAATGTGCTTTTGGTGTTTCGGCTGGAAAGTTTCTTGGGTTTGTTATTCATGAGAACGGCATAGAAGTTGATCCCAAGAGAGTTGAAGCTATGAAGAAAGTCGAAGCTCCTACTTGCAAGAAGGATTTACAAAAGTTTCTAGGCAAGGTAAATTTCTTGAGAAGATTTATAATTAACTTGTCTGGAAAGGTTGATGCTTTTACTCCTTTACTTCGGCTAAAGAATGAAGCCGATTTTACTTGGAGGGCAAAACAGCAAGAAGCTTTTGAGAAGATCAAAGAATACTTGTCTTCACCACCGGTACTTAGAGCACCTAAGAGAGGGGTTTCATTCAGACTTTATGTGGCGGCTGAAGATAGAACTATTGGAGCTGTTTTGACTCAAGAAATCGGCGATAAGGAGTATGTGATTGCTTATGTAAGCCGACGTCTCATTGATGCAGAAACAAGGTATACTTTCATTGAGAAGTTATGTTTATCCTTGTATCATGCTTGTATTCAATTGCGGCATTATCTACTATCTAGTACTTGCATCGTGTTGTGTCAAACCGATGTGATTAAACATATGTTGCAAAAGCCAATATCTAGTGGAAGAGTCGGCAAGTGGGCTTATGCTTTGGTTGAATATGATTTGACTTGCGAACCTTTGAAATCAATGAGAGGTCAAATTGTAGCCGATTTTATTGTTGAACATCGGATTAATGACTCTTGTGAGTTCAACGTCAGTTATGTTATTTGTACACCATGGAAGCTATACTTTGATGGATCGGTTTGCAATGATGGGCAAGGAATCGGTGTTGTTTTTATTTCTCCAAGTGGCACCGTTTTTGAGTTCTCAAACCGATTGGCAGAAAAGCGAACCAATAATCAAGTTGAATATGAAGCTCTTCTATTTGGCTTGGAATTTTTGCAAGACATGGGAGTAAAGCATGTTGAGGCTTTTGGTGATTCGCTCCTGGTGGTACATCAAGTATCAAAGGTATGCCAATGTTATAACGGTTCATTAAATGCATATCTTGATAGATGTCTTGATATCATTGCTTCTTTTGATGAATTTACTATCAAACATATTCCGAGAGAAGATAATGATAAGGCAAATACTCTGGCTCAGAAGGCATCTGGTTATATGGTTGCAAAGAAATATTTCTATCTCCAAAAACCGATGCGAACAAAAGCCGAGGTTCTGGTTCTGGACGAACCGGTCACACCGGTTTCAGAAACCGGTCAGACCGGTTTTACTGCCAGAACCGGTCTGACCGGTTCTGAAAGCGGTCAGACCGCTTCGTCCCCTGACAGAAGCAAAAATCCTTTGGATGATGCTAATCAATCCAAAGTTGAAGATCAGGATTGGAGAGTGCCTATTATATCTTATTTGAGAGATCCTGGTCGTGGTGTAGATAAAAATATTCGGCGAACGTCATTTAAATACGTTTTGCTTGGCGATGAACTCTATCGTCGGAACGCCGAAGATTTATTGTTAAAGTGTCTTGACTCGGATCAGGCCAAGGTTGCCATGGCTGAGGTCCATGAAGGTATCTGTGGTACACATCAATCGGCTCCAAAGATGAAGTGGTTACTTAGACGAGCCAGTTTCTATTGGCCTACTATGACAGCAGATTGTTTCAAGTATTACAAAGGATGTGAAGAATGTCAGAGGTTTGGAAATTTACAACTTGTTCCTACTGCATTGATGCATCCTATTATTAAGCCATGGCCGTTCCGAGGTTGGGGATTGGATTTTATTGGACAAATTAATCCTCCATCATCAAAAGGACATCGTTTCGTGTTGGTTGCTACTGATTATTTCACTAAGTGGACCGAAGCGATTCCTTTGAAGAATATGACGCATCGAGAGGTGATTGAGTTTGTTACTCAAAATATTATTCATAGATTCGGTATTCCTCAAACATTGACAACAGATCAAGGTACTTCTTTTATGTCTAAAGAGGTACGTGAATTCGCCGAATCCTATAGAATTAAGTTGCTCAATTCATCTCCATATTACGCTCAGGCTAATGGACAAGCCGAGTCAAGTAATAAAACTTTGATTAAGTTGATCAAGAAAAAGATAGCTGAAAATCCTAAGAGATGGCATGAAGTTTTATCCGAAGCATTATGGGCTCATCGTATATCTAGACATGGTGCTACTAAGGTTACTCCTTTTGAGCTTGTTTATGGTCAAGAGGCCGTTTTACCTGTTGAGGTGAATTTGGACGCTTATAGATTGGCTAAGCAAAACGACCTTGATGCTGTTGATTACCACAACTTGATGTTGGACAATATTGATGAGGTAACCGACAAGCGATTGAAAGCTTTGAAGGAAATTGAGAAGGATAAGCTTCGGGTTGCTAAAGCTTACAACAAGAAGGTGCGAGGAAAATATTTTCAAGTTGGTGAGCTTGTTTGGAAGACGATCTTGCCTATTGGATCAAAAAGCAACAAGTTTGGTAAATGGTCACCAAGTTGGGAAGGGCCTTATAGAGTTGTCAAAGTCATCTTTGGGAATTCTTACGTATTGGAGACACTGAAGGGAGATCCTTTGCCTAAAGCTATCAACGGGAGATATTTGAAGAAATTCTATCCAAGTGTTTGGCAAGATGCGTGAAGATCAATGGCCGATATGTTGTTTAATATCGCCCTTAGTATAAATTTTTAGCTCCTGAGTCATATTTACTTGCTTTTTAGTTCTCAAGTTCACTAAAAACGCAGGGGGGCATGTGTTGACACTCAAATTGGGCCAAAGGCCAAACCGGTCTGACCGGTTTGCCAAACCGGTCAGACCGGTTTCGTTCTGTAATTCGAGTAGGATTAGGATTCCGAGTTTAATTCCATATTGTAACCTATTCGAAAGGGGTAAGACTTCCCCGGCCTATAAATATAAAGGCTAGACGGCCGATTGAGGTATTCCCAATCGAATCAAACATTTTATCTTCTATTTTTGTATCTCTCAAACCCTAATCTTTTTCCAACCCCATATTCTGTTCTTTGCTCGTCTCTACGGCGTTCAAAGGCGTTCTAGGTGGCCTGCCGACCCTAGAGCAACCCTAGATTAGCTCGAGCTCCGACGGGGTCCCTCCCGAGCTTGAGTTTCTAGGTCTTCACGACCTCCCGACCAGAAGCGGTCAGACCGGTTCTTAAGACCGGTCAGACCGGTTTGCCCCGGGTGATCAGGAGTTGGCCGTTGTGACGGCCGTGCTGCGCGTTTGATCGATCTCGAGTTTGTTGGCGCGTTTTCGTGTCAACAAAAAGATTATTTGAGTTGGCTACTGCATTTCTGGTAAATGGAAGCAGTATAAAAGTGTAGGATTTTTTTGAGGGACATCAGCTTTATATATACGCGGGCATACATATCTATTTTATTACTTGAATTAGATACTAACCATTTTATTACTTTATATGGTAAGGTGGAGAGATATTAAGGAGCCAGTACAATAGGGTGGAGAGATTAGTAAGATTCTCTCACGGATTTAAATAAGATAGATTAAGGAGCGATGTAGAGATTGACTATTGTAGCATCGTGATAAAAGAACGAGGGTGCAGTGATCGGTATAATATTTTAGGCTAACTTTGGGAAATATTAAATAAAGAAGGAGTGCAAAGATTAGTTAGGGGATGGATCGGCAGGATATTATTTTTACGGTGTTTGAACAGCTCGATAGGATAATTTTTTTTGTATGGCAGAGGTGGGAAATTAAGATGTAAATATAGGGGCTTATTTTAACTTAAATTTTTACAATGGCATAGGTGGGTAATTTTTTTAGAAACAAAGCAGATCCGACGGTTATGATTATTACGATATACTAAACTGATGGCCGGATGTTTCTGATTTTTGTGGGAATTTCTAACATTTATCTTTTTTTCTGGCGCGTCTCATTAGAATTAACGTGGAGCCTTGGCCTCCAATTAGTAATAGTAAGATTAATCCAATTGTGCATCCACACCTGACTGTAGCAGCAGCGGCAGTATACTCAAAGCAGTAGGCGTGGTGGGGCCCATCTCGGCCGCGCTTGTCTCGGCCGTTGCGGCATGCCCGCCATTATTGCGGTCACTTGTAACCGTGCGGCGCCACCACCTCCGCCGCGTATATAGCTCCATCCCCCTCCTCCGTTTGCCTTCATTATTCCGGCCATCTCTTGAGCCTTGACCTCGTATCAACTCCCCTGCTCCCCCTCTCTCCGACGAAGAGGACCTCGCGGCATGGCCGTGCACGCGCAGTTCGCCGGCCTCCTCGCCGGCTGCTTGCCGCCCTGCGTCGCCGGCGGATTGGACTACGGCGCGCTCCTATCAGCCGCCGCGGGCAACAAAGGCTACCAGTACGCCTGCGCGGCAGGCGTGGTCAGCGCCGCGCAGAGCGAGCTGACCTGCAACGGCGGCGGTGGTGGTGGCGGGGTGCCGCCGGCGCGGAAGCGCGGCCGGGAGGATGAGCTCGGCTTCGAGCAGTACGTCGCGTCCTCGTCGGCGGCGCTGCTGCCGATCCGGCGGGTTGCCGTCGCGCAGCAGCAGTCGCCGGCGGCGGTTGCCAACCGCACGTTGGATTCCACGTTGGCGTCGACCAGCGGGCGCCCGGCGACGACGGCGTCGGCGGCGGCGGAGAACGCGCTGGTGGCTGAGCTGTGCCGGCAGCAGGGCGCCGGGATCGACGCGCTGGTGCGCGCCGAGTGCGAACGCCTCCGCGCCGGGCTGGAGCAGGCGTCGAAGCGGCAGTGCCTGGCGCTAGCGCGCGCCGCCGCGGCGGGCGCGGCGCGGCTGCTGCAGGCGAAGGAGGCGGAGCTCGACGCCGCGCGCCGCCGCGCGGCCGTCCTCGACGAGCGGCTCCGGCAGGCGGCCGCCGAGAGCCAGGCGTGGTGCGGCCTGGCGCGCCGGAACGAGGCCGCCGCCGCCGGGCTGCGCGCCGCGCTCGACACCGCCCTCCTCCTCGTCGGCGGCGGCGGCGCCGGCGCCGGTGTACCGTCGCAGCCCGCCGAGGAAGGCTTCGGCGAGTCCGACGCGGCGTCGTGCTGCATCGCCGAGGCCGAGTGCGCCGGCGCGTGCGCGGCGGCCACGTCGTCGCCCCTGGCGCCGGCGGCGGGCAAGGGCCGGGCGTGCGGCGGCGGCGAGGCGTCGGTGCTGGTGCTGCCGTGCCGGCACCTGTGCCTGTGCAAGGCGTGCGAGCCACGCTGGGACGCGTGCCCCGTCTGCCTCGCCGCCAAGACCGCCTCCATCCACGTCGCCGCCGACTGACCGCGCCGCCTCCGGTGATCTCGCCATTCGCCAACTAATTCCAGTCCAGCCGAGTAATCAGGCCGATTGATTTGATTAACCCAGTACGTTCTGCTCTATATCGACTCTTGGAGTCGAGTCCTGATTCGATGTAAAAATGATTAATACGGTCCTTTTTACCGAGCATTCTCTTGATCCGGATGCAATCGATGTCTCGTTGTCCTCTGTTTTCTTTGGCTCTGCTCCTTGAAGCCGAGATCTTGCTCTGATCTCGGTCTGCTCTTCTTTTCGCGCGATCAGCTCATTACCCATCTCATGGACAAAGATTGTTGAACCCGGAAAAACGTGGACAGTATGTAACCAAGACAAGGTCCATGTTGTAACAGAATTCCAAAGATGTAACAGAACTGCTGAAGCGCTGATATTTTCCTTTTTATCTGGCGGCCGTGTCAGGTCTTTGATGATGCAGAGGCCACAGGCCGGCCAGCTACGCCGTGGCCACTAGAGGCCAGGGCAGCTGGGCCGTGGATCTGCCACGTTTTCCGAGGTGATCCCAGCGCCATCACGGCACATAACTATGCAAAGCAAGACGACAAGAACACGCACGAAAGAAAGAACAGCACTTTCTCTGCATAAATCTTTCCCTGTGTGTTGCCTGCCACTCACTTTGTCTGCATATATCTTTCCTTTTTCTTTCAGCAGCTCTGTGAGTTTCAACTGCCGCATCGAGTAATCTCGCCCCGGTGCGGTCATCAACTTTGGTGGGTGGTTGTTGCTATTGGGATGCAACTCGATCGTGATTTCAGTTGCCCATCTCTTTCCAGTGCATCGCGTCGCATTGGTCGCCGGCCGGTAGGAGTAATTTAGCAGAGCACTAGTAGTGGCAGGCTGGACTTTTGGATTTGAGAAAAAGAAGTAGAAACCCGTCAGCTAGCCTTTGGGGGTGCGGCATCTGATGCATCTCGATTGCAGGCTCTGTGGCTGGCGTGACCGTCGGTGCCTGAACCCTGAAGATGTGCAGCCACTGCCCATGCACTGATGATGATGATGGTTCCTTTGAAGCAATTAATCAGGAGACGTACGTACGTTGTTTTTCGTTCGGTGCGTCAGTTCGTACATACAAGTCATCTCTTTATTCTTCGGGCTAGCAGATGTCATCATCATCGACATCAGTGCTGCTAAACGTTGTACTACATGCTTTCGAAACCGATGGACGCTCTAGGAAACGGATGGAGAGAACGAATGCAAATCTTAATTATATCTCCAGCAAGTGTACCATGAACTGTGAACACAATTGTACGTGTGTCCCACAAAAAGATTGCACACTAGCTTCATGCATCGACCCGGCCTTTTCACTTTCCGTTCACGCCACTCTTTAAGGCAGGTACATTGCTACACGTCAGCGGTCTCGTAGGTCGTCTCATGCAGAGCCACGTAGAAATTTACTGATGTGGAGGAGAGAGAGCGAGGTGAGAGAACGAGGTTGTTGCTTCGCGAAACGACCGCCTCATGAGCTAAATTTTAGGACTATGAGACAACTCTTCCACCATTGTATGAGTTTTGTTGCCATGCAACCAATAATATCTCTTTATTTTTCCATAAATTAAGGGATCTTATATTACTATGAGACAACTAAAACAACAAACTATTGTATATATTGTCTGATAAGTTGTCTCAAAATTACGAGTCACTGCATGAGACCGCCTGTTAGACGGCACCAATGTCCTCGCCTTTATATATGTGCGTGTCTCTCTCGATCTACAAACTGACACGCCCCCACAAAGCAAGCTGCCACGCCGCTTTGTAGCTAGCCTCGGCATGTACGATCATCGGTTGGCACCTTTTGGTTTGGTCGATCGCATGCACCCCGGCACACCGGCCGTACCGTTCCCTCTCTTTTATTTCCTAGCTTGTTTATTTATTTATGCAAGTTGCAGCAGGGTCTCACCGGCCGACCGCTAGCTAGCTTTTCAGAGAGAGGAGAAACAAATAAGTAAAAGCTAGCTGGCTTGTCTCTTTTGGGTGGGGGTCGAACGCCTCGATCGAGCTGGATCTATCCAATATGGCCATCGATGGAGCACGATCGATCAGCTGGTGATGATGGACTGATGACACCACGACCACCACCAACGAATTGAGCAACATGCGCCTGCCATGGACGGCCTGCTGTTCATTGGTCCACGCTAGATGTCGAGCCAGCTCGGCTCGTTAGAGCTCGTTAGCCAAACGAGCTAGCTCGGCTCGGCTCGTTAAGGAAACGAGCAAAAATTCTGGCTCGGCTCGGCTCATTAAGCTCGCAAGCTGGCTCGTTAAGCTCGCGGGCTAGAGTTAAATTTAAAATTACCATGATAATAAATATAATAAAAAATTATAGTATTTATATGGTCTTAATACCTTCAAAATCTACTCTATCATATTATAATAATAGAATATAACCAAAACATCATCTAGAACTATGCATATAGTATACATATGTTATTATTAATTAATAATTTGCTTATTAGTCTATTAAACCTTCTAGCTCGTTTGGCTCGCGAGCAGCTCGCGAGTCGGCTCGAACTCGCTCGTTATACTAACAAGTTAAACTCTTGCTCAGCTCGTTAGGAACTTGCATCGAGCCGAGTCGAGCCGAGCCGGCTGCGATCCGAGCGAGCTTCGAGCATTTTGTCCAGCCCTAGCTACCTACCAGCCGGCGCAGCTTCAAGTGCAGTGGAGTGGGATGGGGGTCCTAGACTCCTAGCTTAGTTAAGCTCGTGTCGTAATGCATCCATGCGCGGTAATGATCCACCACAGACGGACATGTTAGCTTTGATCATGCATCATGGATGATCGCGTCACCCTTTCTCTGGCCGGACCGTATGCCGGTGGCGCCACTTCGAGCCAGGGACCAGTAAAGAAGTAAAGAGGCGGCCGCCGGCCATCAAAACAGGCACTAGCTAATCATTTCGCGCTGCTCCTGGCACGGTGGCACCACTACTACATGCTGCTTCTGCCCTTCTTCTTGCTACCGTTTTGGAATGGGAAAAACACCGTACCGGCCTCTCATTGTCTTGTTTGTTTTGGGTGTGAAGTATATTATCTAGTTTCGTCTTTCTCATGCTATCGTTAGATGTTAGGGTGTTCCGCGGGGTTCCTTGCCAAGTTCTGGCCATATATAGACATAGCTTCTAATTTTCGTTACTCCATTTCCCTATTTTCTCTAGTACTAATTAAATAGAAGGACATGATGTTTCCCTGGGTTATATATCATTTTTAACATTTTATTTTAAAAGTTGTCCAACGAAATTATGAACAAAACTAAAATGACCTATCTATACTACTTGTTTGTCACTGAATTTAATCCAAAGTTTTACTTAGAAAAGTATTAGCAAAGTTTATATGCACTTACTTTACATATGCATTCACTACGTTTTGTCTATTTAACTATCTTGTTGTGGCTAGCTGTATTTACAGATTGCTTGTTATAACATATATCCAGATCCATTCTTGCCTAACCTGTGCAATAAATTTCATGCATTTTTTTTAAAAAAAATTGCAACCAAAACATTGATCGACAATCATAGGGATGTGGAAGGGCACATATGCCCCCTCCCCTCACGTAAACAATTAATATACTAGTACTCTATGTTTTCTAACCATGTGTGGACACAATTAATTATTGTTTCTGTTTGACAATTTAATTCTGTACATGCATTATTGAGCTAATTCTTTTAGACATTGATAAAGGTTTAGCAAGTTGATTTCCCATGATGAGTCTGGTTGCTATTTAACGAGAGGTTGTGGTATGTGCTTTGATACTCGTAGTTGCCAAATTGTATGTTAATAAACTTACATGTTGGTTTATGTAGTTTCTCTCCTATTTTAGCTTGTGCCATAATAACTCAGCCTCATGGTGCATAGACGTTTATGTATTTTTCTTATCTTCTATTAACATGAAAGTCATCAATTATCTCCTAGTCTTATAGGAATATAAAATATAGGTGGAATTTTTTCGAGTTCTTAAAAAGGGTTGGACATAGATAGATATATGCATAATAATTAATGTCATGAAAATTTTGCAAAGATCACATGTTACTTGTTAGTGTATTCTTGTATCGATGAAAGAGTAGAATAGAAAGGGTATTTTTGAATCAAAGAATTGTAATTGAATGAATTGCAGTGCATCTCCCTACCTACTTTCGTATGTTGAACCATCTCCAACATATATAGAAATCTAGGCACGTGCATAGGTCCTATATAATTTTAGTTTTTGTAGGTAACTGAGATTCATCTAGTATAGTGGAGTATAAGACAAACTAGGAAGGGAGGGCGCACTTCGCTGCACCCGTATAAATCGCGTGGCGACTATAGTTAATGAATATGAATTTATAGCACATTTTAATTTGTGTTGACATGATGTTGCACGCTACAGACTCGCGGTGCTCCAAGGGATGCTCTTATACAATACCCAAGGTCAATGACACCCGAAGCTCCAAGTGACGCTCTTATTTTCAATTTGATATAAAATCCTTATAAGTATTGATACAAAATGTCCCAATCAGTTATGCTATGCATAGGCAAAGTATGCATCAAACATTTATACTATATAGGACAAGCATATAGCAGATGAGTTTAGAACGGATCCTGAAATCGTCATTACGTAACATCTTCATCGTGTCAAACTTGTCTTGAAAGTACTGCAAAATATTGAGAGAAGCATAGATTTACACGATTTATGATGATCAAACAGAGAATAGATTATGTGGATTACTTTGTAAGCATGCATGTAAGCTATGAGCATCTAAGTGGTCCTGCTGAAACGAAAAAAGAAACATTCTAGGAATTGTCATATCTTACAACATAAAAATTTACAATTATACGTGCCTGCTGAAAATAAAGAGCTTAAGTCAGTGTAGGATTGATGTAGGTTTGGCACAGGAAACACAAAAATTTCAATGATACACTGTCTCTATGTAGGACTTCACCAATTTTAGGAAAGAATAGGATTCAGTCATCTTCTTATTTTTGCGTATGAGTCTAATGGAGTGATGGATACAGGTGCAGTTATGATTTGTAAATTAAAACTACCTGGACCAAAGCCCTTGACATCATGACGAAATTGGTGTGATCTTCCAATTTTTAACTTGCCCTGTCCATCACCTATAGAATTTGCGTAACTAAATACCTTGCAGGTGGAATGACCAAGATGCTTGTGGAATTGCCTGTAAGGATCTAGCAGCAAGAGCAAATAGTGTAATACCTTGGAGATGACCGCCTAACAACCCAAGGCATGGACGGGATGGAAGCAACAACATAGTCCCCGCAAATGCCCGTCCCCACGGGCAAATTGGCACCCTGATTTTTTACATATGTCTGAGGACAATTGTGTCTTACATATGTCAGATCAGTCCGTCGTGAGTGTCTTGCATATGTCAGAGGACGATTGAGTCTTATATAAGTTAGAGGACGATTGGGTCTTGCATACGTCAGAGGACGATATGTTGATGTAGTCTTTTACCATCGTAGACGATGCGGTCATTGGCGTCGTCGATAAAGCATATTGCACAATTGCTTGTCAGAGGATGCGAGATGGTTGACGAAGTGGCGGCGGCATGTTGATGCAGACCATGTTGACGAAGACCTTGACGATGTAGCAGATGAAAAAAATCTAATCTATATTGTATGATATTTTGGAGGCTAGCTAGATAATTGATGCAGCGCCCCAGGGAGACTAGAAATTTGTCTCCCCAAGGCGGTGCGAGCGAAAGATGTGATATGTCCTAAGAATTGAGCGACATTAGTCTTATGGCTGTAATACCATGTAGAATGATGGAACAACTTAATCTCTAGGGTCGCCTGTTCTTTTTTATTATATAGTACAGGCTCATACAAGTCCTATACGGTTTACATGTAAAGTCCTGCCTCAAACTACATGTTCTAGGCCTAATCCTATTACACCAGCGAGCGCTAAACGGAGAGCGGTCTCCGTCTAGTTGCATCCTTACCTAAAACTGGTAGGGGCATAAAAATTATACGTAATATACCTAATAATATATTACTACACGGTTACACCCATAACGCTCGAAGCGACATGAACATTTCATCACAGCTAGTTCCCTCGGCCAACACGTAGCATCGAGCCCGGCAGCCACACAGCCACCCCGGTCTTGCCGTACTTGAGGCCGAACGTCAGCAGGAGCGGCGGCTTCTCGTCCAGCCTCTTCCACGGCTCCCTGGTGAGCTCTTTCGACACAGAACGTGCTGCTGCCCATGTACACGTGTGCCGCCGCCTGCCCTTGGCGCGGGAGAGCCTCTCCGATCCCTCGCCAGCTTCCACCCCGTCGCCTGCTCGTGCTTGTCGGCGCTCTAGTCGCCGGTGGCGGGCGGCACGACGTCGCAGCAGGAGACGCGTCCCTTGCCGCCGCCGTGGAGCCCGACCCACGCGTCCAGCTCCTAGTCGTACTGGAACTGTCCGTGTCCATGGAACGGCAGCATCCAGTTGCCTCGGAAAGTCCACTTCACCGTCTCGGTGTCGGAGGAGAAGGTTGCCCCGGCCTCTTCGTCGTGAGGTACAGAGAAAAAGATGGTGCGGCCGTCAGGATGCACGGCGTAGCAGGTTATGCAGACCGGGTCGAACGGCGGCTGCGAAGGGACGCTGCTCCAGGACCAGCACCGTGCCATTGCTGCTGCTGGAACAGCGCGCGAGCGCAAAGCGGAGCCGAAGCGTGGTACCTCGAAGTTGCACGAGCCTTCGCCATCGCCATCGCCCTCGCCCTCCTTGACGGCGTTGACGCCCATGCTGTAGAGTGTAGATCCTGTCGCCGACGACAACCAAGCCGCTGCAATGATACGGCTCGGCGTTAGCTTGCGGTAGGGGAGCGCCGGTGATCGTCATGGTCCTGGCCTGTGTTTATGGCGAGGCCAGCGTGGCCGGGCGAGGGGGCCATGGCGAAGATCTTGGTGTCATGGGCCACGAAGCACGTGGCGTTGTTGATCTCTGATTCAACGCGGAGCAGCGGCGGATCGGGGAGCGGCCTTGCGCGCGAGTCAGAGGTCATCCGTGTCGTCGTCGGGGTCGAAATCGCGCACGTCGATCTTGTGGATGCTAAACTCATCCAGCACCAAGTACAAATACTCATGACTCCAATGGATCTGTCACCAATCCGGCCGAACGTACAAGTCGGGGCTCGAAGCGTATCTGACTTGAGCTCCAATTACAAACGGACAGAGACTAATTGATGCAGGCTCTTCGCTGCCTTTGTGCTGCCATATAATAGTTTTAGGTATGTATTTATATGGAAGTAGGGAACTGTGAATTTGAAGCCTGCTCGGATGGTCGCCCGGCCGTGCATGGTTAGCTTTTTTTTTGTAAATATTACATGGTGGAAGGACCACATATTTATTTATGAAAATATCAGGGAGTGTTTTATAAAGATATGGCGTCCCGCTGAATCAATCCTTGCTTTATAATTAGATAGAGATAGAGGAATGTCGACGGGATTGGACCCCCAAATAAGAAAAATGCCTAGGCGCCCTACGCATGCGGCATGAATTGCTGGGTCGAGATGTGATTCTGTGAAGCTAGAATGCATATGCAATGTGGCTGGTCAATTAACCCTGGACACTGGACAGGCCGGCATGGGTCCGGCAATGCAATGCATGCACATGAGCGTACACTAGCTATATTTCGTGCATGAATAATAGCGTGGTGCGGAATCTGATGATGTACGTTAACTCTGAGCATGGAAGCGGATACTGCTGTCCACGCGAATCACCAGCAGACAGCAAGACACAACAAAATATACATTGCACTAATGCACTTGATGCATATGCAGACCCTGTCCTGGTCCGCGCATGCATATATGGTTGCTTGCTTGCAACGTACTGGTCCTTACTCTATCCGTCGTCCCTTGCATGGGCCAAGACATCGTGCATGGAACAGCGCAATAATCCGCGTGGGCTCGAACCACGACATGATCGAGCTCATAACTTTTACAGAAAAGCAAAACGCCAGAGTCTAGACAGAGAGTTCACGGGTTTATGAACTACACGTGAAGATATGCGTCGTGGTGTCCGTGTGCATTTTGCTCTGCGCTCCTTTATTTCCTGCTCTTGTTCATATCTCCTTGTTTTTCTTTGAGAATTACACAGTACAACGTATACGCTCACATACACGCACACTCATCCCTATGAATAAAGGTATCCGACAGATCTGGAGATTCCCGAAGTCACCATAAGCTCCTCGTTGTCGACGGAAACACCGCTTACCATTTAACATATAGCGCCGGTAAATCCTGAAAAAATCTTAGAAAAAGGTGCGACCAGCAGGATTTGAGCCCTGATGGACATGTCATACCATTGGACTACAAGCCAATTCCCTCATATCTCCTTGCTTTCCTCGTCCTCTTTGGACATGTCGTCATTATTGACAAAGTTGCTGGGCCGAAAGACAGATTCGTGAGGCGTGGAAATATACGGTACCCCTATGCTGACAAGGTGATGGATGCAGACCAGTCATAGCAAATAGCGATAGCCGTGTGCTCTGCAAATAATATATGCACAAAAAAAAGGTAGTGACAGACTGACAGGCGGCTAAGCACACGTCGTTGTTGCGGCAGCCGGCAAGAAATACATCGTCAACATGTCGTGATCGAGTCGTGACCACCGGCCATATCATCACTTTCTTTGGTCGATGATCTCTCTTTTTTTAGATTAAGGGGGATTAAACCCGGTCTCAGCAATCACAAGTGACTGCCTGCAACCTGAACAAACAAGAACATCCAGCAGCACTTAAGCCGCACACGTCTAAGACAATAAAACTCCCAAGAGAACGCAACTCAAGAAGGAAAAACGCAACCTAACAAACAGGTAAAGGACACAGCTAGAACTTGATCCTCTTCAACACATTCCATCCGGTATTACTGAAGAAATCCAAAGCCGTTATCTCCAAACTTCGACATCCTTCCTTCAAGCTGCCTCTCTCTTCTTCTTTAGATAAGATGGACCAACTCTTGATCCAGAAAGTTCCTCTAAACATCATCTGCAAACAAGAATTAACTTTTGATCGTTGAAAGACCATATCATTTCTACTGAGCCATAAAGCCCAACAAAATGCAGCTACACCCAAGAGCACTTGATTCCATTGCTTAAGCGGGAAACTCCGAAGCCAAGGACCAAAAAGATCATTTGTACACACTGGTTTTCTAATGTCAAAGGTCATGCTAATTACATTCCACATCAACCGCGCCATTGGGCAATCAAAAAGAGGTGCTGAATTGTTTCCTGTCCATTGCAAAAACAACAATTCAAGCATCCCTTCCACTTCCTCCTAGCCAAGTTATCCTTGGTGAGGATTACCCCTTATCTAAGATACCAAAGGAAAATTTTGATTTTGAGTGGAACTTTAACCTTCCATGTATAACAATTTGAAGGTACACCTGTCCCTTTCATTATATCTCTGTACATAGCCTGAACCGAAAAACTCTTGCTGCTGGTCCAAATGAATGTATCCCTATGCTCGTTAAGTCTCACAGCCAGAATACTGCCCACCAGACTCAACCATTTGGACCAATTGTCCCCCACTACCGCCCGCCTAAAAGAGACGTTTAGTGGCGACATATTTAATACTTGAGCCACCGATGCATTTTTGTTCCTAATAATATTATACAGTGAAGGGAATTTTTTCATCAAAGGCACATCACCAAACCAGAGATCTTCCCAGAATCTAGTCTGAGTGCCATCTTGGACATTAAATCGGCCTCTTTCCACAATGAGATGTTTAACTTCCATCAAACCCGACCAAAATTGTGAGTCCCCCTTTTGTTTCCTCACTTGAGAAAGAGTCTTGTTTTTAAGATATTTCTTCCTAAGTATGTCCTGCCATAAACCCTCTTCATTTGCCAGTTTTAATATCCACTTACTTAGTAAGCGTTTGTTCTGAGTATCTAGGTCAATAATACCTAAACCCCCCCCCCCCCACACACACACTTTGGCTTGCGAAGAATGCTCCATTTAGCAAGTCTATACTTCTTTTTATGCTCATCACATTGCCAAAAAAATCTTGATCTATGATAATCTAACTTCTTAAGAACACCTTTAGGTATTCTAAGGAAGGACATGATGAACATTGGCAAACTAGAAAGCACTGAATTAATTAAGACAAGCCTCCCACCAGTCGAAAGGAGTTTGCCTTTCTAGCTACTTAGCTTTTTCTGAAATATATCCTCAATTACCCTCCAATCCTTATTTGCAAGCCTTTTGGGGCTCATTGGAATTCCCAAGTATTTAAAGGGCATGACCCCCTCTTTACATCCAAATAACTCCACATATTCATGTAGCCTTTCTTTGGTCTCCCCGAAACAGAACATCTCACTCTTATGGAAATTGATCTTAAGGCCTGATACCTTTTCGAAAGCACACAATACTAACTTCAAGTTCTTGGCTCTATCTAAATCATCATCCAAAAAGAGTATTGTGTCGTCTGCATACTGTAAAATGGAGATGCCACCCTCCACCAAGTGAGGGACCAGTCCACTAAAATGATTCTGTTTTTTTGATATCTCAATCAAAACAGCCAGCATATCTGGTATCAAATTAAACAAGACAGGTGATAGAGGGTCACCCTGTCTCAATCCTTTTTTTGGTTTGGAAATAATGCCCATCTCATCATTCACCTTTACACACACACTACCTCCAGTAATCGTCTGCTCAATCCAATGACACCACTTGCTAGAAAAACCTTTCATTCTTAGCACCTGCTGTAAGAAAGACCAATTCACCTTATCGTATGCTTTCTCAAAATCTAATTTGAGAACCAAACCCTTTTGCTTCTTTCTCTGCAGCTCATGGATTGTTTTATGTAAGACAACCACCCTCTCCAAAATATACCTTCCAGGCAAGAAGGCCGTTTGAGAGGGTCTGATAACAGTTTTAGCAACTTGCGAAAGTCTGTTAGCAATCACTTTTGTAAAGATCTTAAAACTAACATTAAGCATGTAGATGGGATGGTACTGCTGAATTTTCTTGACCTCTTGCTCTTTGGGCAGCAAAGTTATGATTCCAAAATTGAGGCTGAAAAGCGGAAGGTTTCCATTATGAAAATCTCGAAACATGGCTATTAGGTCATCTTTAATGAGACTCCAAAAAACCTGATAAAACTCCACCGGGAACCCATCCGGCCCGGGGGCTTTATTGTGTTTCATCTAGAATATAGCCTCTCTTACCTCCTCCTCTGAAAACTCCGTCGCTAGCGACTCATTTTCAGCGGAAGTTATTTGTGGAATATCCTCTGTCATGGATTCAACCATAGAGAAATTATTTCGATCCGGCTTCCCAAAGAGACCCTTATAATAATTCGTAATATAATTTTTCAGCTGTTCCTCTCCTTCAATTATGCCTTCGTCTTGCTCAAGTCGGAAAATTCTAGTTTTCCTCCTTTTTCCATTTGCTACCATCTGGAAATATTTAGTGTTATTGTTACCTTTTAAAATCTTAGTTGTCTTTGCCCTTTGAAACCACTTTATTTCTTCTTCCCTTAGAAGCTGGGCAATTCTTTCTTTAATGCTTTGCTTTAGGTCCCATTCTGGTCGATAGCCCTATTCGTCTGGATGGTTTCCAGCCAGTGAACAGTGTTTTTCTCTCAGCAGAAACCAACACAAGCCACCAGCCACCAACCAGCCAGCAGTGTTTTCTCTCAGCAAAAATCAGCGCCAACCACCAGCAAAACGAACATGGCGGATCTCTCTTCCTGCCACATGCATGCTGCCTCCTCGATCTGACCTGTCCACACATCAATGCATGGATCTATGACATATAAAACGCATTATATATTGTTTCATGCATGACCATATACTCCCTCCATTCTGAAATAACTGACGTTTATGACAAGGTTTGGGTCAAACATTGGGAATATAAATCATCAATAACTTTTAAATTGTTGAGTTTGTAAATGTGAAAACTATATGAATAGATTTGTCTTAAAAAATACTTTCATAAAAGTATACATATATCACTCTTTGATAAATATTTTTATAATAACAAGAGGTCAAAGTTGTGTTTTGGAGACCGTGTCGCTGTCCTAAACGTCAGTTATTTCATAATGGAGGGAGTATATGGTTAGGCCCAGAAATGACCGAGGACTGCTACGCCGTGCCAATTGGGCCAATCCTGATGATGGCTAAGGGCACATGGGAATGCTAAACATTGCTCTCACTTATTGCGTGCTGATGAGCCATAATTGATGAGTTTTAGCTAACTTCTGACTTTCCTCCAACAGCATTACTTTATCCATTTTAAATTACTATTCACGGTTGATATTTTCACACAGCATTTAACTGTTCATCTTATTTAAAAATTTAGTCCAAATATATAAAAAATCTGCGTTTAGTATAAGTTTGATAATATTGTAAGCTACAAACAAAATATACTATACTTATATAGTTTGTTTTTGAATAAAATGAACGGTGAAATATTGTAATAAAAAGAACAACGAAGTAATTTGAAACGGATGTACGGACCCAGTATGCAGGCCCGGCCCAGCTTGCACATGCAGGCCGTCAACAAACTACACAAGCGACTGGTTACGCCCAGCGCATTGCTACGGTCCAATAACGCCAGCAGTTAACCATGTCACAGGCATCTCATTTGCTATCAGTTGCACTTTGCATTGCCGCACGCCTCCTTATTACACATATTTCCATGTCAAGATATTATCCAACAGATAGGAGAAAAGACACTTGAGCGAAAGCTATCATGAGCAGCCCAGGCCTGAAGAAGAGTGGCAACAAGTGGAAAAGGAAAGATCATGGCGGCAAGAGTATGCTGAATAGTTAATGTTATTAACACATTCGGTTGTAGCCAGGACACAAAGACAGAAACCACGCATAGCGGAGGCGCAACGGAAATTGTACATACATACATTTATGAAAATAATCAAGCTATCAATTCCTTGTTGACTGGCATTAGCAGCTCAACGACAGTATATACCCCAGATAAGCATTGTATGCCATCTCCATTGGACAAACAACACTTCTGAAATTAGAAGCTCAAAACAGCACGGGGGTTACATAGGTTGAAACTAAAACAGCAGCAGAATTTTGCTCAAAACGAAAACTAGGATGCCTGCCCAGTACGTGACAGTGAAGAGACATAATAGCGGCCCATATGTGGCCCAATAGCCAGTAACGAAGCCAGAATTCAAAGTTGGGGGCTGATCGAGTTCCCTCCCCCTTCTTCCTCTTCCTTCTCTTCGTTTTCTTCTTCTTCCTCCTTTCCTTCTTCTTCCTCTTCATCTATGATTAGAATTTGTAGGGGGGCTCCATTGGTTAAAGGGGTAGGGGGGCTCCGCCCCCCTGGAGCCCCCCCCCCCCCCTGCTGGCTCCGCCCCTGCCAATAGCCATAGAATTCTTGCTAGCTCTACTGGTGTAGAACGGCACACGATGGTGTAGACGGTCTGCAGGAGTGTGGCGATAAGCAGGATGACGGCGGCCACGAGGGAGATGAACACCCAGGGGTTGCTCAGGTACTTGTTCACAAAGTTGGCGAGCCATTTGTTCCGGCGCCTCCTGCAGTGTGCGTTCATCTTCCATTGTATGTGGCCCAGTCTATTGTCCGAAACGAGACCTTGGGATCTCAGGAGCGCCACGTCCTTTTCCGACTCGATGATATTGTCCAGGAAGGAGATGTAGCACCTCACGCCGTCTTCTGCGTCCGTGTGTAGCAACTCGAATGCCATCAGGTTGAGGAGCTCGGCTTCCGTGTTGTCGTGTAACTTGAAGAGCGGCATGCTCAGCACACCGTTCTTGAAGTCGACGTCGTGGATGCTGTCAGTGTCGCTCTTCTTGAACTTGATCCCTGCCTCGCTCAGCTCAACGACACAGGGCGTGCGAGGCGCATGTTCTTCAGGCGGTGCTTCCCAATTCGGACAGGAGCCACCGTAGCTTTTGTGGAAAATGTCGAGGAAGTGGAGGCCCAGGATGTCGTCATCATCCATGCCTTCTTCATCAAGGGGGCAGTCCAGAAGGCGTAAGATCATACAGTTGAGTTCTTTGGCGCTCTGTGCTCATAAATGAAAGCAGAGATCTAGTAACAGTAAGAGCGAAGATACCGCATGCAGCCTGCATTTGTGACGATGCCCGTTGGAGTTGGGCGTTGGTATGCCTACTATGCTCAAGAAATGGAACTAATGGATGATATATGGCTTACAAATTCAACGAGAGAATGGTCTTTTTAGATTTGAGACCACTAGCGAGGCTCAGTATGACTGAAAAAAAAGAGTCTCGTGCCTTTATTTTTGGGCCTTCTAATAAGCTGCTCATCATGTCTAGTTCTACGATTATTTTAATTTACAAGTCCTAGAAGCGTACATTATTCTTTTAGCATTAACAATTTGAATGATGTTTAGATTGTACAAACTCACTGCAGGACCCTTTGGTCCTTCCAAATCTAAAATTAGGCCCTGTTTGGATCCACTCTAACTAAAAATTAGCTAGCTAATTTGTGATTTATTTAAGCTGGCTAAATAGTACCTAGTAGCTAAACTTTAGCTGGGGGTGTTTGGATCCATCAGCTAATTAAATTAATTAGACTATTCTACCCTTCATTAATTATCAACAGTAATGTGTCAATGGAAAATTTCCATAAATAGGTGGGGGTATTTTGATCTTTGAACTCGTTTAGCTGGGTTTACCTAGGTTCAATCAGCTAAAGGAATCATGTACCTTTTGGCATGCAGTTGAAGGTTAACTGAGTTTTAGTTGCTCCCGTTGTTTGGATCCCTAGCAAGGTTAGCTAGTGGATCCAAACAGGGCCTTAATTAATAGAACTTTTTTTATTAGTGCGTGATGTAACTTTTTTTAATCTGTTCTGGAACATGAACCAACTAGAACTAAAGTATGCTTTTAATCCTGGCTTTGGAACTAGAAACTAAAGGAGCGGTTTTTTAACCGAGACAAAAAGGGTTTAGAGCCGGCCGGGACATAGTACAGAGTTTCTTCTACTAGTGTGTGATTGAAATAACTACATACTCGCATATCTGAATGAAAACAGACCACTTAGCAACGACCTTGGTATCAGTCAAACTAGAAAACTGTGTACCACATACTCAGGGGAAAGTTTCCTAAAAAAAACTCAGGCGAAAAAAGTACATACCGGTAATTTGCCACGCTCAACAGCTAACAGCCTCTACAGAACGACCAAAGGCAGCTGGTTTTCCATTGCGATCATGTCATTACTCAAGATTGGCCACAAATTAAGAAAGCTGCCCTCACTGAAGCTGGGGTCGTTGGCCGCATAATCATTATCTCTTGTCCCTACTGCTAGAATTCCATCTATCCTTATCAACTCCAACAAGAGACCCACCGACACGAACTGCGGCAGGTAAACTAGGGGGGGGGGGGTCTAGGGGGGCTCTAGCCCCCCTACACATCTCCATCTAGAGATGAAGAAGAGAAATGAAAGGGAGAGGATGAGAAATGAAAGGGAGAGGAGGAGAGGAAGAAGAAGCATGAGAGGATCAGACCCCCTAGGGGGCAATCCTGCCTGGTAGGCATCTCTAGTGGTCATCTTCTTGATGATCTCTAGCACCCGATAGATGGAGTGCTGCTTCCACCGTGTCATCTCCACTGATGGGATGGTGCCCTCGAGCACACTACCAGAATGATCGACATCTGCACCGGGTGGGAAAGCCCTTTAGCACCGGGTTTCCCACCCGGTGCAACTAATCCGAGGCTAAAGGGGTACCCCTTTAGCACCGGGTTGAATAACCGGTGCTAAAGGGGCCCTTTAGCACCGGGTGCAGCCACGACCCGGTGCTAAAGGGCCTGCCCCGCAGCGCCGGTAGCAGGGCCTTTAGCACCGGGTCGTGGCTGCACCCGGTGCTAAAGGGCCTGCCTTTAGCACCGGTTGCTGCCTGAAACCGGTGCTAAAGACCCCGGATTTCTTTTTTTTTTGCTTTTTTCAGTAGCCATGCGTGCACGTCTATATACGTATATATTCTAATACGTGTATTCTAATGCGTATTCGGCCGACTCTATATTCATACTAGCTGACATTTCATCAAAATAGAAGACATATATATTACAAAAGTAGATATTCATGCATGTCAACTCGAGTTATATATATTTAAACTGTATTTTCTACATAATTAAGATTGACGACTAGCTAGCTCTCGTTGGACTGTCCGGCACGTCCTCCAGTATTGGCGAGTGGAATTCTCCTCGGGGATTGACGACCTCATCCCAGATCCATCCGACGAGCTGTTCTGCAATTGCGTCAATTCTTTCTATCTCTAGGGACTCTTCCTTCAGGTTGAACATCTATAATTTAAAAATATTTGAAAGACATTTAATCCGTCGAGTTGGAGACAATAATTGTGCACTTAATAATAATGGAAATGTCTTTATTATTACGTACCATAATATCGCGTTGTGTGAGCTTTTTATGTCCCCAATTCCACATGTAGTCGCACACATAGTATGCACATAAATTATTTCCCGGTCCCTGTTTGGCACACTGTCGACCAAAAGAAATCTAGTAAAATTCATATAATATATTAGTCGATGCCTACATGTACAAATTACTTGCTTACCGGAAAGCCAATGTTCCATTTTAGTGTTTCATGTTGTATACCCGTGTGTTCTGTACGAAATTGAATCCAGGCCCTGCGAACAAAAAAATTGAGTTAAGTCATTGCGAGTGGAAGGGGTGGATTAAGTAGGGGAAAATATACATCACCTTGCCATCATGTCCATGATGTTCTGTAGTTTTTCTTTTGGGGTGTGCAATGAATCAAAGACGTTCACGACACCCCGATCAGGACACAATATAATTAGGAACCAGTGGAATCTGTGCACATGTATACATTATAATCAGAAATGAATTGTTACACAGACAGTATAAGAAGAAGGCTGTGAATGTACTCACTCGATGTTGTACGGGATTAGTATGGAGTCACAGTAATTTTGTTTCTTGATATATTTGTATAGGTTTAAATATGTTTCCTCAGGATTGTGCATTATCATTGCTTCACTTATCCTTCGAGGGTCAACGAAACCAACGTCATATATATATTGTCTCTGCGACATTTTTGAATCTCCATTCTGCATATGTTAAGCAATAAATAAAGCCCGCGTCAACATAGATTGGAATTATTGTTTTCAAACTGTGAATTATAAGCAACAACAAAGTACTTACAATGTCCAACATGTGATCAAATCCACGTCCATGGCGTCGCGGTGGTACAGCTCATATATATCATTAAACCTGAGCCAGACAAAATCCGCGTCACCATTGTAGAAGTCTTGGTCCTTCACGCCTACTTTTATCATGCGCCGTTTATTCGTTCTTGATTCTTCCAAATACCAGTCATGGAATCGGCGCATCTTCGTTTGTAGCTTCCTCTCCATTTCAGGAGGGACCATAGGCTCGCCAAGCTTAAACGGCCACTTCAGCGTTGTGTTTACTGGCACATCTGCTTCCCCCAGGACTTGCGCTCTGGTTAGTCCAGTCTCGGCCATT
This sequence comes from Echinochloa phyllopogon, assembly GCA_033239725.1. NCBI lineage: Eukaryota > Viridiplantae > Streptophyta > Magnoliopsida > Poales > Poaceae > Echinochloa > Echinochloa phyllopogon. The sequence goes on along the minus strand of BTCW01000008.1, from coordinate 29,191,091 downwards.
ACTCGTTGAATGTTAAGCTCGTCCAGAGATGGCAATGGACCCAAGGGACGCTGAGGTTGCTGGCCGAGTTGAGGAACCTTTTTGGATGGGCCCGCCTCCTTATCCGCAGCCTTCCGTTTCCGGCGAGATTTCAGTAATGAGCGGTCATAGTCTGTTACTATTACTTCCTTCTGTTGACCCTTGCTCAAATTACCGAGGAATGACTTCACGATGGTGGGATCAAGCTTCGGCTCCGCCTCAGGTTTTCTCCTCCACTCGGCCATTTGCCTCTTTGTGTCTGCTTTTACCGAGGCTTCGAGCTCCTCTAGAGTCTTCTCGCCCGCTCTTTTCTCTGGTGCGGGCTTCTCTCTAGTTTTTCGCGCCTTCTTCGCTGGTGGAGTGGGGGCAGAGGCTTTAGTGCGGCGTCCCCTCTTCGGCGGAGGAGACGGAGACCTCTTCGGCGGAGGAGACGGAGACCTCTTTGGCGGAGGAGACGGGCTTGCATCAGGAGCTCCCGGAGAATCGTCATGATCCTGTGGATCTCTTGGAGGTGACGGGGGCTTGTTGGTAGCCGCAGGTGTATCGGGTATAACGATGTCTGCCTTGCTCCATAGAATGATGCAGTGAGAACACTGACCGAGTTTTGTTTCTCCGTCACCTCCGGGGATGTCAAGTTCCAAGTCTTCCCAGCTGGTGACGACTTGCTCCACCTCAACAGGTACGTAACCATGTGGAATGTCATTGCAGTGCCATTTTTGCCCTTCTTCCACACGTTTGGTCATACCGTATGCGACCTGATAAGTTAGTAGTCACAAAGAAAGTTAGTAAATGAATGGTATTTACGGTGAAATGTATGCAGTATGAACTAAGGTCGCATACGTACCACCACAGCTAAGTTCTTCTACCTGACGACAAGCTCGCACGCGGTCCGTTGAGTTATTTCATCCACGGTGTAACGGACCGCTTCGGCGGCCTGTGTGGAAGCGTGACTGCTTTGATATTGCTGTGGAGGGCTAATAAGGGCCGCATCTTGGAGAGGTGCATGCTCTGTGGAACCGGTCCCGCCTGTGGCTTGTTGGAGAGGTGCAGGCTCTGTGGAACCGGTCCCGCCTGTGGCTTGTTGTATCTGCAGCCATGCTACCTTCATCCGTCGCTCCATCTCTGACTCCATTTCTTGGAGCTTTGAGCCCTGGGCGACAACCGTTTGCTCTAGGTCCCTTACCCTCTGCTCATATTCGGCCTTCTTCCTCGAACGGCTCCTATAGGTGGCGGCGTGCTCTTGGAAACCTTTCTTCCATGAGACGCTTGTGCCTACGCCGCGCGTCCGTCCAGGATGCTCCTTGTTCCCTAAGGCATAGGTTAGCTCATCTCTGTCTCTATCGGCAACAAATTCTCCCCTATCAGATGCCCTGAGGATATCGAGGAGACGCTGAGCTAGTTCTCGCAAGTCCTCGGGAAAAACTAAGGAGCCGTCGATTGGGCTCAGGGTGCCTCCATGACCATAGTACCAATGCTTGGTCCTTGTGGGCCAGTCATGTGTCGCTGGAGTGATGCCTCTAGCATATAGATCTTCTTCCATCTTCTCCCATTTAGCGATGCTTGCCTTGTAACCTCCCGAACCCATCTTATGCGAGTACTTCTTATTTGCGGCGTTTCCAGCGTTTCTAGCGCTAGCCGTTGCACCCTCTTCGGAGGTTTTGTACTCAATGAATGCTTCCCACTCGTCATTGGTGATCTTCTTATACTTCTCAGGATCCGGGGCCTCTCCGGTTTTGAGAAATTGCGAGTACAACTTCTTCTTGAAATTCTGAAACAGAACTGCCATCTTCTTCATTGTCCAATCCCTCAGTTCTGCTTCATGAGTGCTAGGCCAGTCGAATATTGCCTTTAATTCCCTCCATAGCATCTCCTTCTCTGTATCGGGGAGCACGTACTCCTCAGTGGGGTCCGTGGACTTCCATTTTCTGATACTAATGGGCACATTGTCCCGTACAATTACCCCGCACTGAGATACAAATTTCTTGGCCACTTTTGGGGGCTCAACTGGCTCCCCGTCATCCTCCACTCGGGTGATGTGTAACTTGACATCCTTCAGCTTCTTCGTGGTCGATCGTTTTGATTTCTTAGCAGAGGCGGCCTACACAAATTACATATATACGAGATGATATAGAGATGGTATACATAATTGACATGTACAGTACAAATTTATGTTATCTATATACACACCTGACTAGACGAGGGCGCGCTACCGGCTCCTTCAATAGTTTCGGCCCTTGCAACATTGTCGCCCTGGACATTTGCGGCCCCTTCAACATCTTCGGCCCTTGCAACATTGTCGCCCTGGACATTGTCGTCCCTTCCAATGATGCCCAACACATCATCCATCGACATTGGTTGGGTTACAATATTGAAAAGTTGATTCGCAAAGAACGTGTCGTTGTCCTCTTGCATGGGTGGGACAGGGGTGTTGTTGTCCTCTTGCATGGGTGGGACAGGGGTGTTGTTGTCCTCTTGCATGGGTGGGACGTTGTTGTTGTTGTCCGCCATCTATAGAATTAAAAATAATTGGTAAGAATTGATTCGGGTGGGACGTTGTTGTTGTTGTTGTTCGGGTGCGCGGTGTGAATTGATTCGCTAAGGGTTTGCTAAGGGGGTCGGTGCGCGAAAAACGGATTCGCTAAGGGGTTCGGGTGCGCGATGGGTTCGGGTACGCCATAGAATTTCCGATAACAAACATTTTCGATAGTATACATTATACAAACATATAACATTTCCAATATACATTTAAATGAAGCACATATATTTCTAATATACATAGAATTTCCAATATACATTTCAATGAAGCATTTTCCAATATACATTTCAAACATATAACATTTCCAATATACATTTCAATGTAAATATCTCCAATACATTTAAATGAAGCATTTTCCAATATACATTTCAAACATATAACATTTCCAATATACATTTCAATGTAAATTTCACCCTCAAAGTTTCACCCTCAAAGTTAGCACTGTTTAGATCACAAATTTAGCACTGTATACATTTCAATGTAAATTTTCCAATGTAAATTTCCAATATACATTTAGCACTGTTTAGATCTCTGTATACATTTCAATGTAAATTTTCCAATGTAAATTTCCAATATACATTTAGCACTGTTTAGATCACAAATTTCACCCTCAAAGTTTACAATGCAAAAAGAAGATTGTCATCACATCAAAATATCATAGCATGTATGGACTACTAAATGTAGATAAAATCAAAAACTAATTGCATGGATTGGTTGTACTCTACGAGACGAACATTTTGAGCGGCGCGGGACGAGGGGCACCGGCGCGGGGACGACGGGCGCGGGGACGACGACGGCGGCGGGGACGACGGGCGGCGGCGGCGTGGGTGTCGGAGCGCGGGGACGACGGGCGCGGGGACGACGGCGGCGGCGGGGACGACGGGCGGCGGCGGCGTGGGCGCGAGGACCACGGGTGGCGGCGGCGTGGGCGCGAGGACCACGGGCGGCGGCGGCGTGGGCGCGAGGACGACGACGGCGGCGGGGACGACGGGCGGCAGCGGCTGAGGAGACGAGGCGGCGGTTTCTGTGAGGATTGAGGGCGAAGTGAGGGAGGGGAGAGAAGTCCCCGGCCTATATAGGTCCGGGGCATTTAGCACCGGGTGCAGCCACGACCCGGTGCTAAAGGCCTTTTCGCACCGGGTGGTGGGAAGACCCGGTGCTAACGGCCCCCCCTTTCGCACCGGGTCTTCCCACCACCCGGTGCGAAAGGCCCTTTAGCACCGGGTCTTCTACACCCGGTGCGAAAGGCCGTAACTGTGCGCCAGACTGAGGCCTTTAGCACCGGGTGCAGCCACGACCCGGTGCTAAAGGCCCCCCTTTCGCACCGGGTCTTCTACACCCGGTGCTAAAGGCCCCGTAACTGGCGCCAAACGAAAATTGGGGGCCTTTAGCACCGGATTTTAGATCAACCCGGTGCTAAAGGCCCCAACTTTTCGTTTGGCGCCCAGTTTCCAAACGGGCCTTTAGCACCGGGGGCTACTATTTGGGAATCTTATAAATATAGTTTTTAATGTATAGTTATTAATACTTGTTTTAATTCAGTTATTAATACCTATTAAAAATATATATTAAAAAAGAAAATCTTATACATTACTAGAAAATCAATATAAAATGCTAGAAAATCTTATAAATTACTAGAAAATCTTATAAATTAATAGAAAATCTTTTAAATTACTAGAAAATCCTGTAAATTAATAGAAAATCTTATAAATTAATAGAAAATCTTATAAATTACTAGAAAATCTTATAACTTACTAGAAAATCTTATAAATTACTAGAAAATCTTATAAATTACTAGAAAATCTTATAAATTACAAAAATTGATAACTAAATGAAAGATTTTGGAACATTAAACGGTCTCAGATGAAAAAGTCATGAATACCAAAATTTCATATCTCATCAAGATCTACAATCTTTATTTAAGTCATTTTTGCATTTGAGAAAGTGGTAGTGTACATTGTTCATTAATCCTAGATTCACTCGCATAGTTTCCAAAACTTTGTTAGAGACTTGTCAAATTTCTACTACATGTTATTACCCATTTTGAAAATGACAAAATGACCTAAATAAAGATTGTAGATAATGATGAAATATGAAACTTTGGTATTCATCACTTTTTCATTTGACATCACCTAGTGTGAAAAAAACCTTGGTTGTAGGTGTCATTTTTAATTCAAAATTTGGATTGTTCAAACACGAGAAGATTTTTCAAAATAATAACATTAATATGTTTCATAACCTGATAGAGTATGATTTTAGGAATTTTTAGGAAGAAAAATGATCTTTTTTGAAGTTTGTACGAGGGAGAACGACTAGTTACAACTTTTATACAGAGATTAAAAAGAAAAATTGTTCTTGTTCATCCAGTGACGTGGCCCGGTGACGTGGCCAGCTCTCGCACGGCCTCCGTGGCCAGGCCGGTCTTTGGCCCCGCCGCAGCGTGGCCTTTAGCACCGGGTGCAGCCACGACCCGGTGCTAAAGGCCACGACCGGGCCAGTGACGTGGCTCGTGTGCGCCCGGTGACGTGGCCAGCCGCGGTCGTTGCCTTTAGCACCGGGTGCAGCCACGACCCGGTGCTAAAGGCCTAAATCTTATAAATTAATAGAAAATCAGTATAAAATGCTAGAAAATCAATATAAAATGCTAGAAAATCTTATAAATTACTAGAAAATCTTATAAATTACTAGAAAATCAATATAAAATGCTAGAAAATCTTATAAATTAATATAAACTCTTATAAATTAATAGAAAATCAATATAAAATGCTAGAAAATCAATATAAAATGCTAGAAAATCTTATAAATTACTAGAAAATCTTATAAATTACTAGAAAATCAATATAAAATGCTAGAAAATCTTATAAATTAATAGAAACTCTTATAAATTAATAGAAAATCAATATAAAATGCTAGAAAATCAATATAAAATGCTAGAAAATCTTATAAATTACTAGAAAATCTTATAAATTACTAGAAAATCAATATAAAATGTTAGAAAATCCTATAAATCAATAGAAATTACATGGCATCATCGTTTACTCGGATGCTTGGGTCATCAGCCACTGAGAGTGGAGGCCGGTCATCGAGCATATCATAATCTTCATCCGTCTTGTCCTCAACTCCTACGATTTTTCACTTTCCAGGAAGAACTATATGACGCTTTGGCTCGTCTTGTGATGGGTCCAATTGCTTACCCCCACCTTTCTTATCCGCCCCTTTCTTCGGTCTGCTAGCCATGTCCTTCACATAAAAAACTTGTGTGACAGCTTTGGCCAGGACGAACGGTTCGTCTAGAAAGCCAATCTTGTTTAGGTCCACTAACGTCATTCCATAGTCCGCTTCAACTTTAACACCTCCTCCAGTCAGCTTCACCCATTGGCACTTGAACAGTGGGATCTTCAAAGGTCCGTACTCTAGTTCCCATATCTCCTCTATGACTCCATAGTATGAGTTTGTATTGCCATTGGTGTCTGTCGCGTCGATCCGGACACCACTGTTTTGGTTGGTGCTTTTCTTGTCCTGGGCTCTTGTGTAAAATGTATACCCATTGATGTCGTATCCTTGGAATGTCAAGATCGTGCTCGATGGACCTCTAGCTACAAAAGCTAGCTGCGCATCAATGCCCTCGACACCCATAAGACGTCTTCGCAACCAATCGGCGAAAGTACTATTGTGCAGACGCTGAATGAAGGCCGCAGACTTTGTTGAGTTTTCGTCCCTGAGAATCTGCATGTGCTCCTCGATGTACGGAGCAACTAAGGTTGATTGTTGCAAAACTGTGAGGTGCGCTTTACGAAATGTCTCAACGTCCTTGATCACCATCGATCTTCTCCCTAGTGTGCCCTTTCCACCAAGTCTCCCCTCGTGATGGGATTCGGGCACACCAATCGGCATAAGATCGTCGACAAAGTCAACACAGAATTCAATGACCTCCTCCGTTTCGTATCCCTTAGCAATGCATCCTTCTGGACGAGAACGATTACGGACATACTTCTTTAGGACAGCGAAGAACCTCTCAAATGGGAACATGTTGTGTAGAAATACTGGGCCCAATATACGAATCTCTTTGACGAGGTGAACCAATAGATGTGTCATGATATTGAAGAAGGATGGTGGAAATATCATCTCAAAGCTGACAAGACATTGCACCACGTCGTTCTGTAGCTGATCTAAGTGGTCTGGATTGATCACCTTCTGAGAAATTGCATTGAGGAATGCACATAGCTTCACAATGGCTTTCCGCACGTTTACTGGTAGCACACCCCTGAGTATGACGGGAAGCAGCTGTGTCATCAACACATGGCAGTCGTGAGACTTCAGGTTTGTGAACTTCTTCTCTTTCATATTTATTATTCCCTTAATATTGGAGGAGTAGCCAGACGGAACCTTGATACTGTTCAAGCATTCAAACATGCTTGCCTTCTCTTCTTTGCTGAGAGTGAAGCTGGCAGGATGCAAGTACTGGCGTCCTTTGTCTCCCTTTTCTGGATGTAGATCAGTCCGTTGCTTCAATCGTTTCAGATCCTGACGTGCTTCCAGTGTATCTTTTGGCTTCCCATAAGTACCCAGGAAGCTTATCAAGTTCACGCAAAGATTCTTCGTCAGATGCATCACATCAATCGCGTTACGGACCTCTAAACGTTGCCAATAAGGTAGCTCCCAAAAGATAGACTTCTTCTTCCACATCGCGGCACGACCATCCTCGCCCGTCGGAGCAGCCTGGCTTCCGTCTCCCTTGCCAAACACCACGTGTAGGTCCTTCACCATATCAAATAGCTCTTCTCCACTCCGGTGTCTCGGCTTTGTACGGCGGTCAGCATTCCCGCCAAAATGCGCACATTTCTTTCGTAGCTCATGCTTCGCCGGAAGGAATCGACGGTGACCCATGTACACAACTTTACGACAATGTTTCAAATACATGCTTTCGGTTTCCTCTAAACAGTGAGTGCATGCTTTATATCCTTTGTTTGATTGTCCTGATAGGTTACTTAGTGCAGGCCAGTCGTTGATGCTTATGAAAAGCAGTGCTCGAAGGTCAAACTGCTCCTGCTTGTCCTCATCCCACACGCTAACACCTTCATTCTTCCACAGCTGCAAAAGTTCGTCAACCAATGGTCTTAGGTACACATCAATGTCGTTGCCAGGTTGCTTTGGGCCTTCGATGAGCACTGGCATCATAATGAACTTCCGCTTCATGCAGAGCCAGGGGGGTAGGTTGTAGATACAAACAGTCACGGGCCAAGTGCTATGACTACTGCTCATTTCACCAAAAGGGTTCATGCCATCGGTACTTAAACCAAGCCTAACATTCCTCGCATCAGCATCAAACTCTGGGAATGCTCTGTCGATGTTCCTCCACTGGGATCCATCGGCGGGGTGTCTCAACATGCCATCCTGCTTACGTTCTTCTTTGTGCCAGCACATCAGTTTGGCATGGTCTTTGTTCCTGAACAAACGCTTCAGACGGGGTATCAGAGGGAAATACCACATCACCTTCGCAGGGATTTTTTTCTTAGAACGCTCTCCCCCAACATCACCAGGGTCGTCCCGCCTGATTTTGTATCGCGCGCAGGTGCAAACCGGACAACGATCCAAGTGTTCGTACTGTCCGCGATAGAGGATACAGTCATTAGGACACGCATGTATCTTCTGCACCTCCAAACCGAGAGGGCAAACAACACGTTTTGCTTGATACGTTGTCGATGGCAATGTGTTACCCTCTGGAAGAATCTTCTTTACGAGTTTCAGTAGCTCCTCGAAACCCTTATCAGTAACACCATTTGCTGCCTTCCACTGCAGAAGTTCAAGTGTGCTACCCAACTTCTTTAGCCCCTCTTTGCAATCTGGGTACAGGTCAGTCTTGTGGTCCTGCAACATGCGCTGTATCTTTTTTAGTTCCTTATCATTGCCGCAGTCTTTCTCGGCATCACGCAACATTTGCCCGAGCCCATCAGTAGGTTCATTTTCCTGAGCAACATCTTCCTGAGCATCGCCTTCCCGAGCAACATCTTCCTCATCGGCATCACCCATTGCAGCATATGCAAAGGAACCGTAGTATTGAGCCAATAACGGAATGTCGTCATCGGCCTCGTCTTCTTCATCTTCATCCATTAGAATTCCTCTTTCACCGTGCTTCGTCCAAACAGAATAATTCCTCATGAAACCGTGCCTCATCAAATGCACTTGAAGACAACCTCTTTGTTTGTACGATTGTATATTTTTACAATGGGTGCATGGGCAGAACATGAAACCGGACGGCGTCCTGTTAGCCTCGGCGGCATCGAGAAACGTCCTAAGGCCATCACGGAAGGCCTGAGCGTGGGGGTCCCCGTACATCCATTGTCTATTCATCTGCATTATTAACCAATAACAAATATACAATACAATTTAAAGATAAAAAAAAATTAATATATAAATAAATACAAATTATAATATATATTCCATTATATAAATAAATTTCTAAAACTACATTACTATATTCATTAAATATAACATTACTATAAGCCTTATAAGATTTATAAGATTTATAAGATTTTCTATTAATTTATAAGATTTTCTAGCATTTTATATTGATTTTCTAGTAATTTATAAGATTTTCTATTAATTTATAAGATTTTCTATTAATTTATAAGATTTTATAGCATTTTATATTGATTTTCTAGTAATTTATAAGATTTTCTATTAATTTATAAGATTTTCTAGCATTTTATATTGATTTTCTAGTAATTTATAAGATTTTCTAGTAATTTATAAGATTTTCTAGTAATTTATAAGATTTTCTAGCATTTTATATTGATTTTCTAGTAATTTCTAAAACCACATTACTATAAGCCTTACAACTATTCACAAGTCATACAAAACAAAATACTAACTAGCTTGCCTTCTCTCTCCATTTAAAACACAACATGCATGAACACTCTCTCCACCATGAACTCAAGCTCTCTCCTCTCTCTCCTCCAAGAACACAATCTCTCTCTAGCTAGCTTTACTTTGATTCACAAATCCCTCTATTTCTAAATCATAGAAGGATTACAAGCTAAATAAAACATTAGAGAATGAAAGAGTGTACCTTGTAGTGCTCCTTAGATGAGTAGATTCTTCACAAATTTTGAAAAAAATTTGGGCAGCACCTCCCCTCCCACGGCCGAGCAGCATGAACACAGCGCCTAAGTGTTCAGCTGGCTCGGGCGGGGGAGGGGAAGCCACTATATTCAAACACATTAGCACCGGGTCGTGGCAAGACCCGGTGCTAATGTTCACCCTTTAGCACCGGGTGCAGCCACGACCCGGTGCTAATGTGCCCGAGGCCTTTAGCACCGGGTCGTGGCTGCACCCGGTGCTAAAGGATGAACATTAGCACCGGGTCGTGCCACGACCCGGTGCTAATGTGTCCGCCCGGACACACCTCCGCGCCGCCCCCGCTCCTAGCCGTTGGACCCGGTGCTGAAGCCCCATCAGCACCGGGTCCAAAAATGGCCGAGGCGGAGGAGGCGGGCGGATGTGAAGGATTCTGGTAGTGGCAGCTTCTCCATCTCGACCACCCAGCTGCTAGAACTAGCATCGAAAGACTTCTGCTCCATCAGTAGACGATCATCACTAGACTTTTGTGATTTTAGTGTGGCAGCCATCTCGGGCACTGGTGTTCACTTGTGTATGATTCTATGGGCAGGGAGAAAGGGAGACGCACTTGTGGAACATTCGGCCGGTAACCTCAGCTCTGATGGAAAATGTTTATGCTTGCATTCTTGATTCAAAGGCAAGAAAGTGATCAAAGCCAGTATAATGTTTGTTGTTCGGTTTGATCAGATGCCCAGAAATGACACGCCATTGAAGGAAAGAAACAGAAGACGCTTTGTGTATCAAAAAGAGAGAGATCAGCATCAGCTGAGGCCAAAAGGATGCTTGGGGTTCAGTTTGATGGGAGATGCGCTGAGACTGTCAAAGAAGAAAAGAATCTGGATTTGGAGGCCTTTGGAAGTCTTCCTGTCAACCCAAACACAAGGTTTTGTTTTGGCTTTTGCTGAACGATCGGCTAAATGCAAGGGGCCTTCTGAAACGGAAACACATGAAGCTCCAATCCTATAATTGTGTGCAATGCCAACCAGTGATGGAAGAAAGTCTACAACATCTGTTTTTGGACTGTACTTTTGCTTGAGATTGTTGGGCACTTTTGCACCTGAACGTTGAGGACCCCTTGGACCCTGGGGGTTCCTTTTTTCATGAAAATCATAATTCTGATGAGCTGACCCATTTGGTCTTCTAGAAATGATCAAATGTTCAGAAACATCGCACCAAATGTTGAAAACTGCAAGACTTTCTTGAGACAAATTTTTCTCTGATGTTCCATCGAGCAAAAAGTAATTACTTCACTGGAATAGAACAATGGCTTGAAACTGTTTTCTTTAATATATTATAACCAGTAGGGGTAACCCCTCTTGTTTTGTCAAAAAAAAAAGTTACCTGATCGATCAGTTAAAGATGGAAAGAAATAGAACCCGTGCTGCCGTGTGCATGCCCAAGTATAAGAACTCGTGGGGCACACGACGTGCTTACCCATCCTTGCCCACCGACGAGGGTTTTCGGCACTGGTACAAACTTTATGAGGAAGCCACGTGATCCATCTGTCGTACTCTTGACATTTCTGTCATGGCATCACGCAGTGGTTCATCGATCATTAATGGAGATTTAGCAATTGGATTTTTGCGCTGAAAAAGTCGTTTTGCCAGTCCAAACTTTGTTACGTTCTATTTATTTCAGCCCAGAAATGTAAGTTTGTACGCCCTCCATTCCAAACTTTCTCAAATTTGCTCACTGTAATCTTTTGTGACATGAACTATTTGTTTATAATTTTTGGATTTTTTTCTCCACAAATATTTTACATAATTTTTTTCTTAGATTTTTGCTTCCAAATAATTGTTTATATAATTTTTAAAAAACTATATATAACCTTTTTTGTTTTTTCTTGTTATTTTTATATTTTTGAACATATTTCTATGGTTTTTTGCATAATTTTTGTGATATAATTTTTCCATAACTTTTGTGACACATAACTTTATTTGCATAACTTTTGTCCCTTAATTTTACATGCAAATACTTTTGTTTACATAATTTTTTTAGTTTAGTTTGCAAATAGTTTTATATGTTTCTGAATACAGTATTTTGCTTATGGAGGACCGCTGGGAGTGCTTGTCGGACGCTGCACGGAAACGTGTCGCACGTGGAACGGTGGTTTGCTTGCACAATCAAACTATTTATGTATCAATTGCAAAGATAATTTGACGTATTACAAAAGTTTATTTATGCTAAAAGAATTACGTACTTCCTAAGATGATGCTCATAGTGAAAATTTTGGTACATTATAAATCAAAATTATAGCATATAAATTGCTAACGGTAACACTTTCTAGATATTATTTTAATCAAAATTATTACTCTAAGAGCGAGAGATTAACTCATAATAGTCATTTAAGTATAAAAAGCACATAATTAATAGTCAATAGATGAGCATCACTGAATCAGGCAAGCTGCAGCAGGAGACAACATCACAGCAATCGGCATCTGGCAACTCATCGAGCGGATGACAAGCGAGGCTGCGTCGATGCCGATTTTGATTTGTTTTGTTCGAACGGCGGTCCTCCACCATCTAGGACTGTACTTATTTGGTTTGGCTATTATAAATGAAGCTGAGGCGTGGCTTATTATACCTATTCCAAAATATTGCATTTGTAGTTTGAGAATGGTCTGGATACTCAATCATTTATACAAGTAGGAGAAAACAAGTTGATGCTAGCATATAGTGAGGTATCAAAATACCATCTCAGGATAGGAAATGAGATTATTGATTTTGTAAGGTATATACCCAAATATTTATTGGTATAGATGTCAGTAGCTATCCATCCCGAGATGAAAGATATCGAAATACTCATATATTTATTGGAGCATGTGAGAAGATGTCAAACCCTAGATAACCAAAGCTATCAAAATTCTCATATATTTATTGGGGTTTGTAAGAAGATATCAAACCCCAGTCTAAAGATATCCAAATACTCATGTATTTAATGGAGGATAGGATATACAAGGTATCCTGGCTGTTTTAGATACACTGCAGAAGCATTGCACCTAGACAAGTGTATGTTTAGGTGCAGTGCTTCTCCTGTGTATCTAGAAAAACCCAGGATGCCTTATATTACAGGATGGAGGGAGTACATTAGAGGACATGGATTGCGAGACTACATAGCCATCAAGTTGGCTTTGCTTCTATATAAACACCAACACACTTACATAACAAGTAGTGCTCCACTCGTCCTCAAAAAAGCAAAGGAGTAGTTGTGCCTCTTACTCATGGCTCTAGTTAGGATGAGCACAGCGAGACTTGTGAACTTAACTGCTGCTTTGTTCTTGGTTCTGGCGATCATGTCTTGCACCCAACCGGCCTGCCAAGCTGGAGGAGGCTGTATACTACCATCTACTTTTATTATCTCTGCCTTGATTGATTTGCTAAACGTTGTTGACATTAATAATAAACTTTTTAAATTTTTATTTGGATTTGGTGGATGTGCAGGCTGGGGCAGATTTTGTGGTCCGCCACCACCGCCAGTGCTAAAAGTGCCATGCTTCGCCACTCAAGGACCAAGGCATTGTATAGCTGCTGAGTGCCCAGATATCTGCTCACATCATGGCATTAAGAGGTGCAAGGATGCCTACTGCAATACAGAGTTTATTCCATATAGGTGTTGCTGCCCACACTATAAAGCGGTGTAATGCGATCTTCTGTTTGTCTAATGCAAACACAATAAACATGTGTTTTCTGTTAAATATATGCCTGTAAATTGCTATGGGTGTAATTTTAATAAGAGTTGTTTTATAATGATTGGAGAGGTACACACTAAATATATAGTGTAAATCAATGGTTGGTCCCACTAAATAAATTATTATCTAAGCAAGTGTCAGCCCGTCTTGCTCCTCTATTGTTGGCTTGCCGCATGCAGTAGGTACATGCCGTCTTAATCATACACAATTCAGTTGTTTTTCTTGCCTAATAACTAACATATATACTCCAAAAGAGGCCACATATGTATGGGTTGGCTCTTTTCATCCAGAAGTCCACACGGAAAAGGGTCTGTTTGACACAGCTCCAACTCCAGAAAATCTATGGAGTTCTTGGAGCTGGGTATGAGGAGCTCCAATAAATCCTGGAGTTGGAGTTGTAATTACATAGAGAGTATTTAGATGAATCATTTTGTTTATAACGTGTACTAAATATTAATATTTGAAGTATATTAATTTAGCATAGAAAGTGCAAATCTGGACTGGAGTTTGGAGTTGAAGCCGTGCCGAACAGCCCATATATATGCATGCATCCATATCTTTGCCGAAGACAGTTCGTTGTTGCTGACAAGCTAGGGTAATCAACATGTGAAAGCTTCCAAGGAGAAAGATCCACCCCATTGACAAGAACTGCACCCTGTGGTGTCCTGCTGTTTCTGCATGTTGGCGAATTCAATCATAGGGTCAAGGATTATAGCTCTAGCACTAAGGCGATGTGTTGACACGAAAATGCGCCAACAAACTCGAGATCGATCAAACGTGCAGCACGGCCGTCACAACGGCCAACTCGTGACTTCCCGGGGCAAACCGGTCAGACCGGTTTACAGAACCGGTCAGACCGCTTCTGGTCGGGAGGTCGTGAAGACCTAGAAACTCAAGCTCGGGAGGGACCCCGTCGGAGCTCGAGCTAGTTTAGGGTTGCTCTAGGGTCGGCAGGCCACCTAGAACGCCTTTGAACGCCGTAGAGACGAGCAAAGAACAGAATATGGGGTTGGAAAAGGATTAGGGTTTGAGAGACAAAAAATAGAAGATAAAGTGTTTGATTCGATTGGAATTTCTCAATCGGCCTTCTAGCCTTTATATTTATAGGCCGGGGAAGTCTTACCCCTTTCGAATAGGTTACAATATGGGATTAAACTCGGAATCCTAGTCCTACTCGAATTACAGGACCCAAACCGGTCTGACCGGTTTGGCAAACCGGTCCAATTTTGGCTGTCAACACATGCCCCCCTGCGTTTTTAGTGAACTTGAGAACTAAAAAGCAAGTAATTTACAATTCAGAAGCTAAAATTTATGCTAAGGACGATATCAATAATATACCGGCCATTGGTCTTCATGCGTCTTGCCAAACACTTGGGTAGAATTTCTTCAAGTATCTTCCGTTGATAGCTTTGGACAAATGATCTCCCTTCAGCGTCTCTAGCATGTAAGAATTCCCAAAGATGACTTTGACAACTCTATAAGGCCCTTCCCAACTTGGTGACCATTTACCAAACTTGTTGCTTTTCGTTCCAATAGGCAAGATCGTCTTCCAAACAAGTTCACCAATCTAAAAATATTTTCCTCGTACTTTCTTGTTGTAGGCCTTAGCAACTCGAAGCTTATTTTTCTCAATTTCCTTCAAAGCTTTCAACCGCTTGTCGGTTACCTCATCAATATTGTCCAACATCAAGTTGTGGTAATCAACAGCATCAAGGTCGTTTTGCTTAGCCAATCTATAAGCGTCCAGATTCACCTCAACAGGTAAAACGGCCTCCAGACCATAAACAAGCTCAAAAGGAGTAACCTTAGTAGCACCATGTCTAGATATACGATGAGCCCATAATGCCTCAGATAAAACTTCGTGCCACCGCTTAGGACTATCTTCTATCTTTTTCTTGATTAACTTGATTAAAGCTTTGTTACTTGACTCGGCTTGTCCATTAGCCTGAGCGTAATATGGAGATGAATTGAGCAATTTAATTCTATAGGATTCGGCAAATTCACGTACTTCTTTAGACATAAAGGAAGTACCTTGATCCGTTGTCAAAGTTTGAGGAATACCGAATCTATGAATAATATTTCTCGGTGTGTCATATTCTTCAAAGGAATCGCTTCGGTCCACTTAGTGAAATAATCAGTGGCAACCAATACGAAACAATGTCCTTTTGATGATGGAGGATTAACTTGTCCAATAAAATCCAATCCCCAACCTCGGAACGGCCATGGCTTAATAATAGGATGCATCAATGCAGCAGGAACAAGTTGTAAATTTCCAAACTTCTGACATTCTTCACATCCCTTGTAATACTTGAAACAATCCGCCATCATAGTAGGCCAATAGAAACCGGCTCGTCTAAGTAACCACTTCATCTTTGGAGCCGATTGATGTGTACCACAAATAGCTTCATGTACCTCACCCATGGCAACTTTGGCCTGATCCGAATCAAGACATTTCAACAACAAATCTTCGGCGTTTCGACGATAAAGTTCATCGTCAAGCAAAACATATTTAAATGATGTTCGCCGAATATTTCTATCTGCACCACGACCAGGATCTTTCAAATAAGTAATAATAGGCACTCTCCAATCCTGATCTTCAACTTTGGATTGATTAGCATCATCGAAAAGATTTTCGCTTCTGTCAGGGGTCGAAGCGGTCGGACCGGTTTCAGAACCGGTCAGACCGGTTCTGGCAGTCAAACCGGTCTGACCGGTTTCTGAAACCGGTGTGACCGGTTTGTCCAGAACCAGAACCTCGGCTTTTGTTTGCATCGGTTTTTGGAGATAGAAATATTTCTTTGCAACCATATAACTAGATGCTTTCTGAGCCAGAGTATTTGCCTTGTCATTTTCTTCTCTTGGAATATGTTTGATAGTAAATTCATCAAAAGAAGCAATGATATCAAGACATCTACCAAGATATGCTTTTAATGAACCATTATAGCATTGGCATACCTTTGATACTTGTTGTACTACCAGGAGCGAATCACCAAAAGCTTCAACATGTTTTACTCCCATGTCTTGCAAAAATTCCAAGCCAAATAGAAGAGCTTCATATTCAACTTGATTATTGGTTCGCTTTTCTTCCAATCGGTTTGAAAACTCAAAGACGGCACCACTTGGAGAAATCAAAACAGCACCAATTCCTTGTCCATTATTGCAAACCGATCCATCAAAGTATAATCTCCATGGTGTACAAGCAACATAGCCGACGTCGAATTCACAAGTATCATTTATCCGATGTTCAACAATAAAATCAGCTACAATTTGGCTTTTCATTGATTTTAAAGGTTCACAAACCAAATCATACTCAACTAAAGCATAAGCCCACTTACCGACTCTCCCGCTAGAAATCGGTCTTTGCAACATATGTTTAATTACATCGGTTTGACACAACACGATGCAAGTACTAGATAGTAAATAATGCCTCAATTGAGTACAAGCATGATACAAGGATAAACACAACTTCTCAATGAAAGTATACCTTGTTTCTGCATCAATGAGCCGTCGGCTTACATAAGCAATCACATACTCCTTGTTTCCGATTTCTTGAGTCAAAACAGCCACAATAGTTCTATCTTCAGCCGCCACATAAAGTCTGAGCGGAACCCCTCTCTTAGGCGCCCTAAGCACCGGTGGTGAAGACAAGTACTCTTTGATTTTCTCAAAAGCTTCTTGCTGTTTTGCCCCCCAGTCAAAATCGGCTTCATCTTTCAACCGAAGTAAAGGAGTAAAAGCATCAACCTTTCCAGACAAGTTAATTATAAATCTTCTCAAGAAATTTACCTTGCCTAGAAACTTTTGTAAATCCTTTTTGCAAGTAGGAGCTTCAACTTTCTTCATAGATTCAATTCTCTTGGGATCAACTTCTATGCCCTTCTCATGAATAAAAAACCCAAGAAACTTCCCAGCCGAAACACCAAAAGCGCATTTGAGTGGATTCATCTTCAAACCATACCGTCGCATCCTTTCAAGAGCAAGTTTTAAATCGGCTAAATGAGAATCCAAGCCATCCGATTTAACTACAATATCATCAATATACACTTCCACAATAACACCAAGTAAATCATGAAAGATTAAATTCATAGCTCTTTGATAAGTTGCACCGGCATTCTTCAATCCAAAAGTCATAACCACACACTCAAATAAACCAATAAATCCCGGACATTGAAAAGCCGTTTTGTGCATGTCCTCTTCGGCCATGAAGATTTGATTATATCCGGCATTACCATCAAGGAAACTAACAACACGATGCCCAGAAGCTTCATTGATTAAGACATCGGCCATAGGCTATGAATCTTTTGGAGTGGCTTTATTAAGATCCCTAAAATCAATGCAAACTCTAAGTTTTCCCGAATCTTTTCTTTCAGCGGGAACAATATTAGAAATCCACTCCGCATAACGACAAGTTTGAATAAAACCAGCATCTAATAAACGATTAATCTCTTCTTTTATTCGGTCATAAATAGCGGGATTAAAACGTCTAGCCGATTGTTTAAAAGGTCTAAAACCGGCTTTTATTGGTAAACGATGCTCAACTAAGTCACGACTTAAACCAGGCATCTCACGGTACTCCCAAGCAAAACAATCGACATACTCTTTCAACAAATTTATTAATTTGGCTTTAAATTCAGCCGATAAATTTTGTTTACAAAAGTAGGCCTAGGAATAGTACCATCACCAATATCTATTTTTTCTAAAGGATCAGCTGATGTAAAACCTTGACCCAGCTTATCCATATCACCAAGATCTTCAATGGCTTCGAACGTATCGGCCGAATGTTCTCGATAATGATCAATTCGGTCTTGAAGCCACTGTCCAGACGCAAACCGGTCTGACCGGTTACCAGAAGCGGTCTGACCGGTTTGGCTCGATCGGCGCTGTTCAGATCCAAACCGGTCTGACCGGTTTCCAGAAGCGGTCTGACCGGTTTGTCTCTGTTGATTTTGTTGCTCCATTAATTACAGCAAGTAATTCAACCGATTTTCCATCGGCTTTAATGTAGCAGGAACAAAACCATCCTTAGTGCAACTGATCAGCTCATAGTTGGTCAAATCCATGCCCGACAAGCATTGGACCTTCTCATTTGCACTAAGAGAGTCGGAATCGGCCGTTGCAACAAAGGAAGAATTGTCACCATGGACAATCTCAACTTCGTCGCCGATCCACTGAATGAGATATTGATGCAAGGTAGATGGAATACATTTATTTGCATGAATCCAATCTCGACCAAGGATTAAACTGAAGTTACCTTGCACCTCGGAGACGAAGAAAGCCGTAGCAATAGTCTTGCTCCCGACGGTCAACTCCATAGAAGCCACCCCCTTGGCACCAATGGGATCACCTCCACCAACTCCACTGACCGTCATGTTCGTCTTGATCAGTTCTTCGTCTTTCCTGCCAATTTTCTTGTAGAGAGAGTATGGCATGAGATTTACAATGGCTCCACCATCAACCAACATACGAGAAATTGGCTTCCTGTTGATGTGCCCTCTCATATACAAAGCCTTGAGATGATTTTCTGATTCACTAGGCTTCTGAAACACAGCATCTCGCGGCCCAAGTTGAAGATGAGAAATTTCCTCCCTCGGCACCACATAATAATCAGAAGATAAATAGACAACATTAATTTCCATGTTGTCACGCTCTGGAGAAGGCTCAAAATCAACTAACTCTTCATCTTCAACCACTGGAGGAATCGGTGGAGTAGTTTCGATGGTTGAAGAAGCACCAGCCCCCGCTTCTGTCATCAAACCGGTCTGACCGGTTTCAGAAACCGGTCTGACCGCTTCTGCAGCGGTCGGCTGACCCAAACCGGTCTGACCGGATTCAGAAACCGGTCTGACCGGTTGTGCTGCTGATTGCACAACGGGTTTAGCTTGCCAAATCTTGGTCTGAGGGATCATAGGCCTGTAGTTGTTAAAGTAGTCATCCCTCATCTTCTCAGCTTCCTGTTCCCTTTTTTCTTTATTTCTCAAGCGCTGTAGTTTCCGCTTCTATGTATGAGTCAACCCAGAAGGACACCACCTTGGTTGAAAAACTTTCTTCACGCCCTTGCTACTGCTAGCCTCATGATCATTAACCATGATCGGCTTCTTGACTGGAACAGGAGCCGAATCTCCAATGACTATCGGCTTTCTACCCAAATCTTGCATAGCCACTGGAATATCGCCAATTTTTATAAAATTATTGGCTTTGGCTTGCACATCCTCCTTCTTCTCCTTGATACAGTATTCTTGTTTAGGAGGAACATGAATTCTTTGCTCAGACCAAAACCGGTCTGACCGGTTCATAAAACCGGTCTGACCGCTTTGATGAGCAGTCGAAAAACCTGATTGGTATGAGCTCAATCGGTCATGTACAGAACCACCACGGCGCTTGTAACTTGTAGGATCAATCCAACGCTGTGGTGACCTCTGTCTCTTTTTTATTGGCCGATCAACTTGAACGGACTTTGTGTACTTGTTCATGAGCTGAGAGAATGTAGGTCCTTGCTTCGGAACCCTCCCTTGAATCTTTGGCTCATTGAATTTCCAAGTACCCACTTCCGGGCGCTTAGGCTTGAAAGTTCTTGGACGGTCTGGAGACAAACCGGTCTGACCGGTTTGGGAAACCGGTCTGACCGGTTTCGCCTGACTGGCAAACTGATTCTTTTCCAAGGAACTTTCTTGCCCCCCGGGTCTTGATGTATTAATTGTAATTTTCAGAGACTCTTTTCCATCAAGAGTCCTCCCAATCATCACCGTTCTGACCGGAACTTTGTCATCAACTTTTTCCGGTCTTGGATCTCCAATCACCACATTCTTACCCTTAGCTCCATCGGCTTGTTCCGGCCGAATCAGAATCTTGGTGTTCACATCCAAGGTATGAACAGGGAAAGGAGTCTTGTCAATTTGTATTTCGGCGAGCACCAATCGACCTTCATTAAGGGCCGATTGTACCTGTCGTCGAAAAACATTGCAATCGTTGGTTGCATGAGAAAAAGAGTTATGCCACTTGCAATATGCACGATTTTTCAACTGATCGGCTGGTGGAATTGCATGAGAAAGTTTAATAAAGCCATTCTTAAGCAATTCATCAAAAACACGATCACATTTGGCTACATCAAAAGTAAATTTTTCTTCTTGCCGATTTTTCTGAATCGGCTTTAATGAAGGACAAGAACTAGGTTTACTTTTTGATGACCAAACAAATTCAGCGGCATAAATTTCTTTATCATCGTCCGAACTATCAGAATCATTATCAACAATATGTACATTCGAACGATGAGGTTTAGCAGATTCTTTCGAATTTTTAAACTTAAGCTCTAGACTCATAGCCTTCATTTGCAAGTGATTAATAGTAAGGAAATCAGAACCTTCTAATTTTTCCTTGTAATTAGACCGTAAGCCCGCAAAAGCTAAATCTGCTAAATCCTTTTCAGAAACAGTGATATTAAAGCATCGGTTCTTAACATCCTTAAATCTTTTAAAGTATTCAAGAACCGATTCCTCACGGCTTTGTTTAACCGATGTTAAATCAGATAATTTTGCCTCGTTTTCTCCGCTAAAGAAGTGATCATGAAATTTTCGCTCCAATTGAGTCCAATTATGAATAGAATTTGGAGCAAGCGAAGAAAACCATGAAAAGGCAGTTCCAGTTAAAGATAATGAGAACAACCGTATACGCAATGCCTCATAAAATGATGCCTCTCCTAATTGCAAAATATATTGACTAATGTGTTCCCAAGGAGTTCTATTATCTTCACCACTAAATTTAATAAAATCGGGAACACGCCAACCATTAGGATAAGGAACCAAATCAAATTCAGGCGGATACGGTTTCTGATATAAGCGTGCACTACCCAATTCAAGCCCGAGTTTTGCTCTAAGTGTATTAGCTATGTCTTCTTTAAACTTAGCTAACTCGGCTTGATATTTCTCATCACCTCTGTTATGTGGAATGCGGGGAACACCATACATCGTATTCTGAGAAGTACTCGGAATCGGCGCGTGAAACGTGCCAGATCCGTGGGGTATACTTCCCGTGGTGCGTGGAATAGTGTAAACAGGACCAGAAGTAGATGTATTAGACAAAATCATCGCACCAGATGCTCCTGCACCCAAAGAACCGGTCTGACCACCAGAGGGGGCCAAACCGGTCTGACCGGTTGTACAAACCGGTCTGACCGGTTCGTGGACCGAACCAAGGTGAGGTGTTTGTCCCGCATAAAAATTTACCGGCATGCCCAAATTAGAATCTAAAACATGTTCTGGCACGCCTGATGAGCTAGGTAATTCATTAGATTCTAAATTAATTTTATTTTTATCAGAATTACCAGTCATACTAGCAATTAATTCACTAGTAGCGGTTTGTGCAGCAAGTAATCTATCATCCATCATGCGAGTAATTTGCTGCATTAAATCAGAGGATTCGCCCGTTACCTTTGGAATCTCTTTGACGTGATCATCTGCCAACTTGAAAGCCGGCATGACGAATTCCTCTACTCTCTTGACAAGACCACCGCGATCTTTCTTGAAGCCCTTCAAGAATTGCGTCCTGAAGTGCTCCTCAGCAATCAAATATCGCTTTCGCTCCTCGTCCGTGAGCTCTTCCATCGTCGCGGTGATGATGTTGTCTTTGTCAAGGTCGCACTTTGATCCAGACATATCTGGAGTAGATTGAATCGGTTTTGGCACCAGATTAATCTTCCCCAGCGGAGTCGCCAAAAAGTATGTTGACACGAAAATGCGCCAACAAACTCGAGATCGATCAAACGTGCAGCACGGCCGTCACAACGGCCAACTCCTGACTTCCCGGGGCAAACCGGTCAGACCGCTTCTGGTCGGGAGGTCGTGAAGACCTAGAAACTCAAGCTCGGGAGGGACCCCGTCGGAGCTCGAGCTAGTTTAGGGTTGCTCTAGGGTCGGCAGGCCACCTAGAACGCCTTTGAACGCCGTAGAGACGAGCAAAGAACAGAATATGGGGTTGGAAAAGGATTAGGGTTTGAGAGACAAAAATAGAAGATAAAGTGTTTGATTCGATTGGAATTTCTCAATCGGCCTTCTAGCCTTTATATTTATAGGCCGGAGAAGTCTTACCCCTTTCGAATAGGTTACAATATGGGATTAAACTCGGAATCCTAGTCCTACTCGAATTACAGGACCCAAACCGGTCTGACCGGTCTGACCGGTTTGGCAAACCGGTCAGACCGGTTTGGCCGGGCCAAAGCCAATTTTGGCTGTCAACACGATGTCTCTAGCAGGTGCAAGGAGGGCGATCGGAACTACGCTCTCCAGTCCCATCATGATCGGTAGCTTCACAGGTAACCTTTTGACTGTAAGCACCTGACGCCGCCCGTGCTGCTGGCATACTTCAGTTCATGAGACCGACCAGATGCATGAATCTATGACAGCGTCATCATTGTCACCAGTTAAAACATGTAATTAATTTAGTGCAGTGTCATTGGGAGCAACAACAATGTTGAGGCAGTCCAGTTAGCTGTAGCTAGAACAAGGTCGGCTGGGTACCAGAACTAGCATGAAGCCGCCAGTAATGTGTTTCTGTCCAGTTAGAAGTAGTTCTAGCAGCTAACAATTATCAGGTAGCAAGTAGCATGATGACGCTTCCAGTAAAAATGCTGGCAGCACAGTTGGAAGGCAAGTTGTTTGAAATGTCAAGCACAAGGTAGAAAAATCAGTTGGAACTTGGAAGTGGTACCAACCATGAAGCCATAAGTGGAGATATATCATGATTGTGTTGTTTTGTGTCTGTAGGAGCAAGTCTTCAATTGTTGTACATTTCAGGTTGACGAGGGCATGAGGCTGAAAGATAGACGATCGAATTAGTTATTAGCATACTCAAAGATGTCACGCCAGAAATCAGGTGATGTCGTGCATTGCTCCCTTCAACCCTTCCCTTTTTCTTTTTCAACAAACTTTTCACTTTTGTAGCTCGAGCATGTAGGGAAGGCAAGAATGGAAACTTATCGCATTAGCTTTGCTAATCTTGGAAGCAGCACTAGAAGTTTGATGGAATTCTTCCCAGATCCTTAACCAATGCAGGATTGGAATCAAGTACAATTTCATGACTGCACGCCAGTCGGGGTTCTTCTTTCATGCCACACAAGAAGCCTCACGCTTGGCACGCCCAGTAATCCTAGGCTATCAACATGGCTTCGGACCTGGATGCAGTGCAGTCGCCATATTGACTACAACTTAAGCAGTCCCGCGATCTTGGCCGTCCAAAACAAATTGAAGGGTGAAAAGCAAGATAGTTCAGCCTTCTCAACTATCCAACACACTTGCCTTCCGTTGATTCCAAAACGAATTGAAGGGTTGCGTTAGGAGTGCCACTAGCCACTAGTTCTTGTTGGCCTAGCCCCTAGCTCACGCTTGTCACACCTGGCTCAATAGTGACTCATGAGTGCGGGATACACGTGTAGTGTCACCTTGCTAGTTTAGTAAGGGTGGAGGCAACTTTTAAGCCCTTGTATTCCAGTCATAGCACCTTCGAGTTAATTCTTTTACATAAAACAATGACAAAAGTGTAAGCATGATGCTATGTGTACGTGTGCACGCCCCTTGAAAGGGCTATGCAGAGTGGCTTTGGAGGGCGGGGTTTTACAAATAGTATTAGAGCTGACCCTCGTGCACGGCATGGCATATGGCGCTGGTACTAGACATATGGTCGTGCTCTAAGAGGGAACGTTCTTGGACATTTTCCCGTGTGGGTGAGTTGTGCCGACGAGTATGTCGGGTTCTTTGAGGGGGGGTGTATGTCATACCCGATCCAGTTTGTATGGCCTAGTAGTGGCTAATGAGTATGGGATACACGTGTTTAGTGCCACCTTGCTAGTTTAGCAAGGGTGGAGGCAACTTATAAGTCCTCATCTTCCAGCCATAGCACTTTCGGGTTAACCCTTTTACAAGAAACGAGGATAAAAGTGTAAGCAATGGTGCTATGTGTACGCATGCATGCCCCTCGGAAGGACTGTGCCGGGTGTCTTTGGAGGGCGGGGTGTTACAACGCTCACTCATGAACGCACATAATGATGGTGAGGGAAACACAACTTTAGAGTTGGCTGGCGACGAATGTCGTGGAGCCAAAACGCTCATTTATCTTGGCCTTTGCTCAAGCAAAATAGAACGGGCAATGATTACAAAGGAGCAATGCGGCTTAAGTAGAGCTTGCCTCCACGTTCGGTTATTACTCCAAGATCCGAAGGACCCGCTTAGCGACGTCGCGGTAAGCCGCATGCTCAACCTTGCAAACCTCCATCTGATGGACCTATAGACTCTCTTCTAGAGCTTCTAGTCTTGTTATTTAGCATTGAGTTGCTTCACGATCTCAGAGAATCCGACTCTAGAGTAAACTGAGTATCGGGCCAATAAGATGCCAATTTGATCCCTTGAAGACAGGCAAGGGCCGCTGCTTCCCTGCACAGGGAAAGCACACACACCAAGCAGCTAGTACACGTTGCCCTCAATATCGCGGATGATTACACCTACAATAGACTGCACAGAAGTAGTTACGAAAGGCCCATCAACATTGATTTTGAGAGTGCCATATTGTGGAGGCTTTCATCTAATGATCTTTCTATGTGCAACCTTTGTGCCATTTGCTTTGCACTGGCTATGGTTATTAAGTATCCCTTTGCCATTAGATTTTGGAGCCTATAGATAGATAATGGATAGGGAGTCCAGACACCTTTTTCAAGAAAATAAGAGAGCCTTCAATTGATAGTTTTTTTCCGGCTTTCAAAATATTGTTTCTTACACTCCACACATGCCAAATGAGCATTAAAAAGCTAGCATTTACCTCCTCTAGCTAGTGTTGTAATAATAGCAGAAGCCACTCAAGTCTTCTGTAACCAAGGTCGTCCTCCTTAGGTAGTTCCCAGTGATTCCTCATGACCCGCAACGATGTAGCATGATGGCAGGCAAGTATGAATGCAATCCTCCATAAAACCACACAATTCACATTTATTTGCTCGTGTGGGTAGACTATTATTAATAACTTTCCAAGCAAATACGTACCTTGACCTTATATGTCACTGGAATTTTCCACAACTCATTCCATGACTGACGCCCACTATCAGGTAAGGAGCTGCTCCTGAACTGGATAGCTAGTCGGTAGGCACTACAAAAAAGAAAAAAACCCGACTTATCAAAGTTCAAGCAACATAATCATTGCAGCTCTCTTATGGCAATTTGATTTTTAGTATCTCTTCCACATCACATTGGTAAAAATACCTCCTTATTATTGCTTCATCCCACATATGTGCAGCAAGATCAATCACATGGTGGACTCTTCTTAGTCGCCACACTCTGAGTACTGCCAAATAGCAGGCCGTTGGCCAGAGCCCCTCGACAACCAATTATCGTTCCAAATTCTAGTGCGCATTCCATCACCAATTTTGTTATGACGTCATGCTTTAATAAGTCTAGCACATGCTCAATTGCTCGCCAAGTTGTTGAGGCATTACCTGTAGTTACAATATCTAAGTGGTTTTCTTCAAGGGAAGTACTTAGCTTCAAGAATTCAAGCGCACAAGCTTCCTGGATAGAACACTAGTCTCCATGCTTGACGGTCTAGAAGACCTTGGTTAAACAATCTCAGATCCTTGAAACCCATACCACCAAAACCTTTGGACATAATAATCTTCTCTCAAGACACCCATTGCATTTCCCTCTTCCTCTGTCCTTAGCCCCACCAAAAGGCTCTGTGCTTCATCAGGTCTTCACACAAAGTCAGGGGTAGCTTGAAGACACTCATTACATAGTTAGGTAAAGCTTGACCTACACATTTAATTGTCACCTTATTAACAGCTGCAGAGAGTTCTGTTTCTTTCCATCCAAACATTCTTTTGTGAAATCATTCCTTGAGGAGTTGGAATACATGACCCCTTCACATGTGACCATTAGGTGCCGGCACGAAGGCAGGATTGCGTCCATTCGAAAATTGAGCATGCTGAGCTACCATGCTTTAGCCCTTCGATTTATTTTGGACGATTAAGATTGTACGACTCGACACATAAGTTGCATTCACTGTTAGAAAGCTAGGCAATTTTTGGCATATTTAAATTCCAGAAATTAACAATAAATTCATGACACTAGTGAGTGATCTTGTGTGACAACATAGCATGTGCGAGTGTTTAAGTTAAATCTCCAAATTAACATGAACAACAAGTAAAACCAGCTATGGTTTAGGGTGTACCCAGAGGCGGAGCCGGTACTACTGATCAAATCATTTCATGCAATGCGTCTACAATTCTTCACTACCTTCTGCCGATGCAATAGGATCACCTGAATATTGGCATCATAGTTGAAGATAAAAATTGCATGTCAGACATGGAGGACAACAAAGGCTGCACTCCTTTATGACCTGAAAATTGGTATTGGAGCTAAAAAGATAGTCCAACCGGTAAGGTTCGTGTTTACTTTTAGAATGTATACCTCATGTGTGAATCATAAAACATTGTAATGCAAGTTGTTTTTGTTAAATCGATGACATGTGGTTTTGGTGCTTTAGGATATATCTTAATATTTATTGATCAACTTCTGGCAGGCTGAACTTGGACCTCTTTGTTGCTAACTGAGAACCTATAATTGCATAACTAATATCTGGTCAATGGAAGAGATACAAAAGACAACACAGGTGTAGGCTTCATTCTTGAATAATATAGGCATTGAACAGAAAACTATTTGTATGCTCCCTATCGAGAAAGAATAACTTTGCCAGATGCTATATCCATCCTTTTCCATTTAAGTTACTGAAGATTGCATTACTTCCAATTGGCTAGAATAATGTCATTTGTGTTCCATATAAGGGAGATACGAAATATGGATGGTGGTTATCACTCTGGCCACTATGCTCTACTCACATCAACGACAAGCCTGATCCTTTAGCAGGTCATATTTCTTCATCTATCTTCATTGGTCGGAAATAGCCCAGGATATGTTTATAAATTAGCTTTCTACATATGTACGATTTCTGAACAGCTGACCATGTGTATGGTTACTACTGTTCAAATCATTTCATGCAATGCGTCTACAATTCTTCACTACCTTCTACCGATGCAATAGGATCACCTGAATATTGGCATCATAGTTGAAGATAAAAATTGCATGTCAGAAAGTGGTTAAAAATAATGGATGGTGTGTGCGCAGCTGGTCTTGGATGTTTGGCTATTGAGTTCTGTTTAATATGTTGTCTCAATGATCTTCTACATAGGTTATTTTCCTGAGTAGCTGTTTTCCATTTTATTAAAGATTCATATAGCAAAATCGATCAGTCTAGGTGATGAGGACATCCCAGGACACGATTTGGCCAGGCGCACGACAGTGTAGGCGGTAGCCGTGAAACGGTTTGGCCAGGCGCACGACAGTATAGGCGACGTGTCGTGGTCCAGCGGCAACATGGTTTGGCCAGGCGCACGACAGTGTAGGCGGCAGGCGTGTGCACACGGTTTGGCCAGGCGCACGACAGTGTAGGCGGCAGCTGTGCGTGTTTGAATTATTCCACCTTGCTTAGCGAAGGAGGAGGAAGCCACCTTAAAAGTGAGAGCCACCCTTCCCCTATCAAACTAGTCTTTTGGGGCGATTGAGCCTTTCTCCGAGTGGGTGTGCCTAATAACTGTTGGGGTCCGGGCAACCTTAATTTGTTGGGCCTCGGCCGACCCCACGCCTGGGCCCGATGCATCACTAGGTAGGGAAGAAATTCAGGAATATGTTGGTCTCTAAGTCCAGTTAGCTGTTTAGTTCCGTGTATCCCAGCAAGAAACACTGATAAAATCCATGAAAGTCAGGGTTGATTTGGTGTCTTAACTATGATATGTTGTGCTTGCTCAACTGGCCTTCCTGTTTCATATTCAGATTTCGTCATTCTTCTAAGCTCCTGTCTCTCTTTAATGTACAGATTTGTAAAATTTAGAATGCCTATCGTCAGTCATTCAATTAGTCATAGAACTCATATGAATTAATGGAAAGGGATATGAGAAAATCTAAGATTTGTTTTGCTTCTTAGTGGCTTAGTTATGGTGTCACTCAAAGCTTGGGCTTCCATGTGTTCGGCTTGCAATCTATCAGAGTTACGTCGTAACATTTTGTTCTGCTTGCAATCTATCAGAGTTACGTCATAACATTTTGTTCTACTTGCAATGTTGGAGCTTAACTTTGCTTCCCACTTATTAGATTAGTATTCTTTCTATATAAAAGTATCATTTTTTTTTGTTGTAGAATGATGCGAGTGCGCTGAGTTCTAAACCAAAAGTAATGCTTATTTGGTTGTTCATAACTTATGGTTTGATGTACATTGAGGTAGAGCAAACAGCCAGATGAAAACAAGATTATTAAATTTTAGAATTCATCTTTGTACTATTCCGTATACAACACATCCTACGCACGCGCGGCCTACCACTAGTTGGGTGTATTTTTTTTCTTAAGCACAACGTGAATGGGTCCTGTCTTCGTGATTACCTGTGTACCCCTAAAAAGTTCGTAGACACCTCTATGCCATCCACCAAACTTTCTTTTACCTACAAGCCATTCCGTCCATGTTCTGTTAGTTTGTAGGCTCTTACATGTGGGTCCCACCTAGTGAAATGACCATATTATCCCTGACTCTATATTGAACCGGCATCTGCTCCTTTGCGTCGCGAACTGCTTCGCTCGCCGCCTCCTCATCGCCGGTCCGCCACCTCCCCGCCGGTCGCCGCCGCCCGCCGGTCTGCCGCCTCCCGCCGGTCGGCCGCCCCTCCGCCGGTCCGCCGTGCCGCCGCTCGTTCGTCGCCCGCCGGTCCGCCTCCCGCCCGTACGCCGCCCGCCGGTCCGCCGCCCGCCGGTCCGCCTCCCGCCCGTACGCCGCCCGCCGGTCCGCCGCCCGCCCGTCCGTCGTCGGTCCGCCGCCCGCCCGTCGGTCGCCCGCCGCCCCGACCCCTTCCCTCGAGGTCGTTCTTCCCTCTCGCTAGGGGTGGTGGAGCTGGTGCTGGACGTGACGATGGACGGGGGTGCGGCCGCCGTGACCTCGGGCGGCGCGGGCGCGATGGGGGCGTCGACGACGATGGCGGCGATGTCGTCCCAGTCGGCGTCCTCGGTGGCGAAGCGGCGGGGATGGCGTCGGGGGCGGCGGCGGCTGGTGGTGGGCTGCGGAGGAGAGAGGGTGCGGGTGCTCCGCCTGGACGCCGGCGAAGTGCAACAGGGAGGGAGGAGAGTGACGGAGGTTAGGGATGACAAGTGGGCCCCGCATAAGGGCAAAAGAGTCTATTTTCAACTCTGTTAGTCTCCATCCATCCAAAATGGTACACAGGTAAAAGAAAGTTTGGTGGATGGTATAGAGGTGTCTACAAACTTTTTAGGGTACACAGGTAACCACGAACTTTCTTAATGGCATAGAGGTAAAAAGACTCCAGTTACATAGCAAGGCCGAATTCTGGTATGGGCTGGGCCAGGCCGATGTTGTGGGGTGTGGACATGGGTAGCGGGTATAGATACCGACGACATCATGACCCAAGATTTTCCCACTAAAGTCCGAATTCTATTATGGGCTGGGCCAGGCCGATTCCAATTCGGTGTCGAGACGTGTGCCGGATCATCACTCCTGCCGTCCTGCCTGCGCCCGACTCCGCTCGGAGAAACGCGAAAGCAAAACCAATCCTCGCCGCCCATAAATCCGCGGCCGACGGCCTTCCTATTTTAGGGCCCGAGGAGATATTATTTTCCGTCCCACCTCTCCACAGTAGGAAAAACCCAACAAACTGCTCCATTTCGTCGCTCCTCGCCGCCCATAAATCCGCGGCCGACGGCCTTCCTGATGCTACCAAATTGTCTGTTGCAGGCGACATCTTCTAGTGTGTCAGACCATTCACCGTTGATTCTTGTCGGTAATGCTACAGGGAGGAAATATCGGGGACTCCGGTTTGAGGCATTCTTGCCTAAAATGCAAGGATATGAGGACATAGTTAAGGAGGCATGGAACCAGAAATTGCAGACACATAACCCTTTCCTAAGACTGTATATTAAAATGCAAAAAACAGGTGCTGCTCTTAAGAAATGGGCCAGATCCAAAATCGGAAAGAATAAACTACTGCTATGTGCAGCAAAGCAGCTGATTGGTATCCTCGATGTGGTTCAGGAATTCAGAGCCCTCAATACTTTAGAGATACACCTGAGACAGGACCTCAAAGCAAAGGTGTTAGGTCTGACGGCAATAGAAAAGCTGAGGGCTAGGCAACAGTCAAGAATAACATATATTAAGGCAGCAGATGCTCAAAGCAAGCTGTTCTTTCTACAGGCCAATGCAAGGAGGAGAAAAAATTTTATTCAGTATATGTCCACTCCAAATGGAACTGTGCATTCTCACCATGACAAGGCAACTCACATTCATGAGCATTTCAGTAATCTGTTTGGGCCGAGGCAACAAAGAACTCAAACACTTGACTGGGAGCTACTCCAATTACCACGGTTGCAGCTCGGAATCCTGGAGGAAATCATTACAGAGGAGGAAGTACATGGTGTAATAGCTGAAATAGCCTCCGAAAAAGCGCCGGGGCCAGATGGATACATAGGCATTTTCTTCAAGACATCATGGCCAATTATCAAGAATGACATCATGCATGCCATAACCTATTTTTATCATCAACATGATCAGCATTTCAAGCAATTGAACTCAGCACATATGGTGCTGATCCCAAAAAAGCAGGATGCAATCAAGCTTGGGAATTTCAGACCCATTAGTCTGACGCATAGTATTGCAAAGCTCATATCCAAGACTCTGGCAAACCGTCTAGCACCACACCTGAGTACTTTGGTCTCAAGAACACAGAGTGCTTTCATCAAAAAAAGAAGCATACAGGATAATTTCTTGTTCACCCAAAATCTAGTGAAGGCGCTACATCGAGCTAAACAGCCTGCCTTGTTCCTCAAACTTGACATTGCCAAAGCTTTTGACAGCGTACGGTGGGACTATCTGATGGAAGTTTTACAGCAAATGGGCTTTGGGACAAAATGGTGCAGCTGGATCTCGATCTTGCTGTCCACGGCCTCGACGTCAGTACTGCTAAATGGGTCCAGGGGACCATGGTTCCAACACAGGACTGGGCTCAGACAGGGGGACCCTCTAAGCCCAATGTTGTTTATTCTAGCAATGGAGCCATTACAGAGAATGATAGATATTGCAACAGAAGAAGGTGACCTGTCAAGAATTAATAACCGTGCGGCAAAAATCAGAATGAGCATGTATGCAGATGATGTAGCACTGTTTGTGAACCCGGACAAGGAAGAAATTAAAGTGATTAATGACATATTGCAAGCTTTTGGCGATGCCTCGGGTCTGATCACCAATAAAGATAAAAGTGTTGTTTTCCCAGTCCAATGCTCGGGCATTGATCTGCAGGACACTATGGAAAGTTTCCAATGCCAAGTTAAGGAATTCCCATGTAAGTACCTTGGCCTACCGCTACATACAAGAGCTCTACGTAGAGTAGACATTCAACCACTGATAGACAAGGTGACAGCGCGCCTCTCATCATGGAGAGGACGTCTTCTGAACAAGGCAGGGCGGCTTGTGATGGTAAATACAGTAGTCACTTCAATCCCAACGTACTATTTAACAGTGTTTCCTTTGCAAAAGTGGGCAATCAAGAAAATAGATAAGATCAGGAGATCCTTTTTATGGAAAGGGGATGAGAGTGCAAATGGAGGACACTGTCTGGTCAGATGGGGTAAAGTGCAGCGGCCAAAGAGATTTGGGGGACTTGGCGTGCTTGATCTTGATATGTTTAGTAGAGCTCTAAGGCTCCGATGGTTGTGGTTTGAATGGCATGATGACGAGCGCCCATGGGTCGGTACTGAGCCACCAGTAAATGAGACAGATCGTCAGTTGTTCAGATTAAGTACAGTAGTGACAGTTGGGAATGGCCACAAAGCTGAATTCTGGAATTCTTCATGGATTCAGGGAAGGGCTCCAAGGGATATAGCACCCTCCTTATACAAACTTGCATGGAGGAAACACAGGAAGGTTAATGAGGAGTTGCTTCACCACAGCTGGACAAGGGGACTATGGAGAATGTCAACAACATCTGAGATGGTTGAGTTCGTTCATCTGTGGGGTTTAGTGCAAGACATTCAGCTCACGGACAGATCAGACGAAATGGCATGGAAGTGGACAGCTGACGGCGTGTATAGCTCTAAGTCAGCGTATGCAGCTCAATTTAATGGATCATACTGCTCATTTGATAGTTCATCAATTTGGAAGGCGCCAATGGAAGGCAAGCACAAATTCTTTGCATGGTTATTGGTACAGACCAAGATACTCACAACAGATAAGTTGGCTGCAAGGAATTGGCCTTGTAACCCAATATGTTGCCTGTGCACATCACAACAAGAGACGGCAGAGCACATCTGCTTGCACTGCCCATATGCAGGCCAAGTTTGGGGGTTGGTTAGGGGTTGGTCAGACAATCTGGTGCAGTGTCCATCGCCTGCGAGCAACATTGAAGACTAGTGGCGGGTTTCCTTACGCGCTCTTCCGAAGCAGCAACGACGAACCAAGGCGGCGCTGATGATCTATACAACATGGAATCTGTGGAAAGAAAGAAATAGGAGGGTCTTTGATGGTCAGAGTCGTTCGCCTCTCCAGGTATTTGCGCTAATCAAGGAAGAAGTGGGGCTACGCCGGGCAGCGTGTGGTTCACCGTGTATCGATTAGTTAGTAATGTTAAGATCGTTGCTAAGAGTGTTGAGTTTTTTTTTAATCTATTTTGTAATACAACTTTTGTAAGCCTGAAACTTCTTATGGCAGTGCTCCGCCCTTCCGTTCAAAAAAAAATCTCATCGGAGGAAGCGAGGCGAGGGGGGGAGTGGTTGCGGCGCCGGCGGCGGAGCGGGAGGAGGAGAGAATGGCGGCGGCGAGGGACCAGCTCCTCGACGCGATCCGCGCGATGATGGCGTCCCACTCGCCGCCGCTCCACGCGCTGGTGGTCCCCTCCGAGGACGCCCACCAGGTGCGTGCCGTACCGCGCCGCTCTCCCGCGCGCAGATCGGTTGGGATCGGATCTCCGACCGGGGTTGCCTGTGCTGCGCTGTGCTGGGCTTAGGATTTGTTCGATCGATTCGTTCCGCGGACTGATTGATGATGGCTTTGGATTGTGTCTGTGTGTGCAGAGCGAGTACGTCTCGGAGCAGGACAAGCGGCGGGAGTTCATCTCCGGGTTCATAGGGAGCGCTGGTGCGTGCTGAACTCATCCCTCGCTCGTCTTAGTTTGTTTTGGACCGGATCATGTTATTCCTGCTGCGGCTGACTTGAATCCTTGATATTAGGTTTGCTTGGTTTTGGTATGGATAGATTAGCTCTTTATTAGGCAACTGTTTATTTGTGTTACATGCTGCTACTTCTGGATGGATGTTTGTGTTGTGGAAGAACTGACGCAGTTAAATCGGTTAGATATGCCGAGCTTGGACTATGCTTGGTTAGCTGTTTCGCGGGTGAAGTGCTACAATTTGCTGGAGCCCTGTCGCAGTGTGATTCGAGTCGATAACTGCTGCTAGCTTTTAGTTGGAGAAAATACTGATTGAGCTGAGGCGTTACGTTTTGTGGGTATTAATGAGTCTCATCATAAATAAAATAAATCCTCAACCGGCTTAATACAATGCTGTCTTGTACGGAGTTTGCACCATCATTAAATAGTCACAGCAAAGGAAGGGTTGGAATAGTAACGTATAGATTCAAATACTATTGCACGTTGGGACCAATCAACGATGGTTTTAGGATTTTGGTCACTAAATGAGCCAGAATGCGACAATCGGCTATTTTTGGCGTTATGCGTTAGACAGAAAAGCGTGCACACCTGTACGGAAATATAAAAATGCAATGGGTAACCGACGGAGTTTATTCCCTCTTCATGTATTCATGTTATGACAAATTTGAAGGCTCTTGTGTCCACAGTCCACGTACACTATGGACCCTTGTTTAAAGTTTCAATTTAAATGGTAGGACATTGGTGTGCCATGTTTCCACATTTCAGTGGTACCGTATTCAGTATAACATATAAAATTTACCTGTGAGAAGGCATTTATAGGCACCTTTGGTTACTGATCTCTTCTCTGTATCTATTTGCGTTCGTCTTAAACAGTTACATTGATCAGAAATTAGATGAGAGTAGTGGACTGATCACTTCAACTCAAGCTTCCTAAGAGAAGTAACAGGGGGTTTTGTGATGAACGACTCTTTCTCTTTAATACAAGATACACAGCTCTCCCGCGTCTGAGAAAATAAAAACTTTAACTCAAAACTTGTAAGTGGAATAATTTTGTTTATATTCAAATGCTGCCAGAAAGGAAACCTGTATTTCTTTAATCTGTCAACAAAAATACTCCTTCCAGTCACAAATTTGTGACATTTTTCACAAGAGTCAAACTCTTGAAAATTTTAAAACATGTTTAGACTTTGCACGAAAAGTAATTCCATACTATAAAGTTATAGAATATAGATATATTCTGTCTATTATAGATAGTGGTCGAAGCTAAGCTTTGGAGACTCTGGTATTGTTCAAGTCAGCTATTTGTGACCAGGGGAGTAATAAAGTTAAAGAATGATTGATTCCGACAAGAATGTACCTGTCTCACAGTCTATGATGAGAAATCCCTAGCTGGACTTGATTGTCGAACAATCTCCTTTAGTGCTCCCTAACTGATTTGTACTTTGTGTTGTGATGGTTGAGGCCTTAAACAGTTTGCTGGTTGTCACGTTGGTTTCTCAGTTAGTCTGTGTGTGTTTTTGTTGCATTTTAAACAGGCTTGGCTCTTATCACCATGAAAGAGGCTTTGTTGTGGACGGATGGACGCTACTTCTTGCAAGCGACGCAGCAACTGAGTGATCGTTGGATACCAGTTGAAATATTTTGTATTTTGCGACCTAGCTTTGTTTGTGAAGAACATCTGTGATTTTAGCCTTCTAAGGTTCCACATAAAAGCACTGGTCACACAACTTCTATACGGCAATGACTAGGTTATATATTTGGTTTTGAATTCATCCACAACTTTGTTGTTGAGAAGTACAGATATGGTTTCCTTGATCACCTTTCTTCTAAATACAAAATATTGCACTATCTGTGGGGATAAAAACCACTAGGTTTTACTTGTTTGTTTGGTGGTGCAGTATATGTGAATTCACACCTCAACTGTTTTGTTATATTTTTTTTTTTCTGAATGGAAGTTTTCTGACTCTCAACTGCACAAGTTATTTCTCCCACATCTGTTGCCAAAAAAATATCAACACTGTTCAATCCTTAATTTTGTTATCTTTTTGAAATTTAATTAGTTAATGTTTTTCAGTTTGTTATGATAAAAATTAATAACAACCATTCTAAATGGATTTGGTGATAGAGTAAATTTTTGGTGTTCTGTATTGAATACTGCTTCTTGCTAATTTGTAGCATTTTTGTCGTTGTGCTGTCAGAATCTGGCAGATGAAGCTGTCATTGGAATCAATCCATGGTGTATTTCAGTTGACTCTGCTCAAAGATATGACAACACATTTTCAAAGAGGCGCCAGACTTTGTTTCAACTTTCCTCTGACTTAGTGGATGAAGTATGGAAGGATCGCCCTCCAGTCGAACCTAGGCCTGTAATTGTACACCCTGTAGAATTTGCAGGACGAAGTGTATCAGAAAAGATCAAGGAGCTAAGAGAAAAGCTGGTACATGAAAGGGCTACTGCCATTATAATAACTGCTCTTGATGAGGTACAATATACTCTTTCATCTTGCTTCATTTTCAAAAAATTTGTGGGAATTGTGGTTATAGTTTCCTTTATTTTGTAATGGTTCTTTAGGTTGCTTGGTTGTACAATATTCGAGGAAGTGATGTGGATTATAGCCCAGTGGTTCATTCTTATGCTATTGTAACCTTGCACAATGCTTTCTTTTATGTGGATAAGAGAAAAGTAACTATTGAGGTCAGTTAATTAACTTAGCACATATCCTTTTTAATGATTATCCAATTATATTGTTCATGCTCATGATTTTGTAGGTTAAGTGATGCCGTATCTTTGTTATGTGCTTCTTCTTTGTACAGGTTCAGAAATACATGGCTGGAAATGGTATTGATATAAGAGAGTATGAAATGGTTCAATCAGATGTGAGTCTGCTTGCATCTGGCAAGCTAAAAAGTTCTGTGCACGGGGAAAAGGATAATGAGGTGGAGAGTTCAAACATTTGGATTGATTCTGCCTCTTGTTGCCTTTCACTTTACTCAATGTTGGGTCCGCATCAAGTTACGGTGCTGCAATCACCAATTGCCCTTTCAAAGGCTGTTAAGGTGAATTTACATTATCTCTCTTGTGCTGTTGTTATTAATACAAAATTGCATGGAAAATCAGCTGGAAAGGTCCCACGCTAACATGGTATTTTAGCACTCCTTGAAGTCTACTTCTGTCAAGAAAGTTTAGAAAAGCAGAGACTTGCTAGTTTAAGTTTAAACCTCAACTTCCTAGGTTGATATGTGCTTTATTCAAAAGTTCCCATATTTTGATCTGTGCTTTGTTCAAAAGCTCCATTAGGTGGAAGAATAGAAACACTGCATTTGCGCCAGAAATGCATCACGGCAAATTATTTTTGTTTTGTACTTCTTTTCTTACTACATAAAGTTTCAGTTCTTGGAATTTAGCATGCTTATTACCCTAGATTTTCTAATTTCTTTACAAAAATGTTGTAGAATCCCACAGAACTTGATGGATTGAGGAAGGCGCATATTCGTGATGGTGCAGCTGTTGTGCAATACCTTGCTTGGCTGGATAATCAGGTCAGCAGAGATTAATTTCTTATGTACTAATATATATGTCTGAATGTAGACTTGAATTTCATAAACTGTTTTGCATGTATACTCATTTCTGTCATTAATAGCTTTATTTGCATCTTTGAAGCTGACCAATTATCCTCAGTAAGTTGCTGTCCTTGTTCTGATCTTCTTTTGAACTAAAAATTCAGATGCAAGAAAATTATGGAGCTTCTGGTTACTTTAGTGAGATAAAAGGATCACACAAAAAGGAAAATCTGTAAGTGTATCCTATTGTGCGTCAGTCTCAGATCCAACTTTTTAGCTGTTTTAATATCCTTTTCTGTTCCGCAGATCAACCAAACTTACTGAGGTTTCTGTCAGTGATAAACTTGAAGGCTTCCGTGCAACAAAAGAGGTATACTACAGCAATAATACCCCCTAAACCTCAGTTGTAGTAATCGGATAGATATATGTTAGCATGTTACTGGCCTCAACTTTGGAACTTTGAAATGAGCCTAGGTATTTATTTATAGAATTTGCTAACACACTGAATTCCATGTAATTATCTTGGTCACAGTTCTAGTCACTGTTGATATCCTTTTGAACTACTGTTAATCATGTGTTCAAGCCAAGTTCCCAGTTACATTAGCTGTATGCAGAGTCAACCATAAATGGCAAAAGCTACTGTTTACTGGATTTCTTTGTCTTCATTTATGGATATTTGCTATTCAATAAAATGAAAAGCAAAGTATGATAGTGTCTTTGTTGTTATCATCATTTCTTATGAAGTTGTTGGATGACTAAATCTGAAATGCATTGCTTCATAGAGGCCAGGGAGCATTTTTGTATTCAGTTTGTTGATACACTGCAACATGTGACAAGTTACGATATTTTTTCAGCACTTTAGAGGTCTGAGTTTTCCTACAATTTCATCTGTGGGACCAAATGCAGCAGTTATTCACTATAAACCAGAAGCAAGCACATGTTCAGAAATGGATGCTGATAAAATCTATCTGTGTGACTCTGGGGCACAGGTTAAGTATATTAAGTCCTGAACTGTAGCTTTATGTTACTAGATCTCTTTGAATATGCTGACCTCTTCCGTTATGATGTACATGCAGTACCTGGATGGTACAACGGACATTACAAGAACTGTACATTTTGGTAAACCCTCACAGCATGAGAAGTCATGCTACACAGCAGTAAGTGCAGTTTGTTTGCTGCAATATTTTATTGAGAATTCAGAAGGATGGATATTGTTGTGTCATTACCCACTTGTTTTTGTGAAGCTTTTTTTTCCCGATCATTCATTCAGTTCATATTTTCATCTATAGCAATAATTGTATTATTCTTTCTGTAAACCATCAGTTTTGATAAACCATCGGTTTCTGACTCACTGAGAGATAACAGATGAATAGTTTACAGTACCACATAACTCTTTCTTACTCTGAAAGCTTCTCTCATTATACTGGTGTTTTACAAAAAAGTTGGCAATCTGGCTTAATCAGCTAGCGTTTTATGTGTCTGTCATTACAATGAACTTCATCATGAATTCAGAATTTAATTAAACTAAGTTGGATTCCACTTAGTTTTATTTACACCCCCTGTGGTTGATTGATTTCTAATACCTATTTTCTTCGCATTGAAAATAGGTCTTGAAAGGCCACATTGCACTAGACATTGCTGTATTTCCTAATGGGACAACAGGTGAGTTTTGTTTGACTCTTTAATCATATATTTATCCATAAAACTGTCTGCAAATTTGTTACAGAGAAACATGGTTGTAATATTGATGAAGTCACTTATTTATACCTATTTTGCTATGGTTTCAGCATTTTGTTCCAAACTTAAATAAGATAACCAATACCTTAGGGTTGGTGTGAAACAGGACATTAGATTGAATTCATTTTCTTATAAATAAACTGATTGCCTTGCCTGATCATTCTACGATATGTCCCTATAATGTAAATCATGTTAAGTAAAGTTGAAATTTTGGGGAATAATGCCGTCATAAGGGCTCAAGCCTCCTGGAGGCAAAACTGGGCTCAGGCACCTCTTCGTCCTAAAATATTTTTAAACACCAGAGTATACTCAAGGAACTCAACTGATTTAGCAACAAAACAAAACATTGGCGCAAAGGCTCCCTGTCCATCCTATGTCCCACATTGACCTTCTAGGTAGAGAAGCCAAGAGGACCACTATCTGTCGCATCAAACGACTTATCCTCTAGCTTGCACCTTTCATCACTCAATGGCGCTTGCTGGCTGGGTTGCTGCACTCTCTTATTACTGTGCTTGCCAAATCCTATCATCCTGCCGAGTGCTGTTTCCTTGAGCCGACGTATGCAAGTAGTGGAATCCTAGCAGCTTAGCTCATAGGTATAGATTGAGAATGGAGATGCTTTGCCATTATGTTTTGTTAACTTTGATCTGTATGCTAATTTCTAACTTTGAATGTTTTGCTAGCTATTGTTTTTTTTTTAATCTCATGGACCACACATGACCTTGGCTATCAGCCACCAGCTTCTGCACTTGTTGGCCATGCCATGCTAGTGACTTGCCCTATATCCCACACTCCCTGGCGCCACAATAGGCACTGCAGGAGCTTGCAAGCAAGTGAGTGCGTATGTCCTCGCATGTCAGCTCCTTGCATTCGCAGCTTTGCTACTGCTCCTCGCTTAGTTGTACCTCACCCTATGCCACTGGCTGTGACAAGGTATCAGTGGTAGATGTGATCTTACTATCCAGAATGCTGCGACAAAACTGCAGGATGTTCATTTTATATCATATACTCCTGACACCAACCTATGTGCCATAATTTGCTTTTATATGTTATTTTTAAAGAAAGTCATAATCATCTACTCTGAACTGTGATGGAATTCCTTAAGTAATTTTGTTATACTGAACCTCTATAATATTCGTAGGGCATGCTCTTGATATTCTTTCGCGAGCCCCACTGTGGAGAGAGGGTCTTGATTATCGGCACGGTACAGGCCATGGAATTGGATCTTATTTGAATGTTCATGAAGGTTCGACTGACTGGCTCCCCTTATATTATCTCAGTGAATCTAATTTTATGACTCCCTGAAATGATGAAGCTGTTCATTACTTGCTTTTGGGCCAGGTCCTCATCTAATTAGCTTCAGACCCTCTGCACGAAATGTACCATTGCAAGCGTCGATGACTGTAACAGATGGTCCGTGAATATCCTACTTCAATTTTGTTTTCATTATTTATGGTTTGATGTCAAGTTTCTACTGTTGCCGTTGTTAATATTCTTCTCAAAGATTTTTGAGGAACTAATAATTGTGTTACCTTTCCCTGTAGAGCCTGGCTATTATGAAGATGGCAGCTTCGGTATTAGATTGGAGAATGTTCTTATTTGCAAAGAGGCCAATGCTAAATTCAATTTTGGAGAAAAGGGTTATTTGGCATTTGAACATATAACATGGGTAAGCATTTCTTGCCTAATATTCTTCGGTGTCAGTGGCATCTGACTATATTGCAAGAACACTTATCAATTGATGAATCCCTTCTGTTATGCAGGCTCCATACCAGGCCAAACTGATAGACACCAAGCTGCTGATCCCTATCGAGATCGAATGGGTAAACACATACCATTCAGACTGCCGGAAGATCTTGGAACCCTATCTGAACGGGCAGGAGAAGGAATGGCTTTGGAAGGCCACCGAGCCCATTGCCGTGAGCAGTTGAGCCTGTTCCTCCGGGTTGAATGTCGCAATATCAGCCATTCATTGTAGTTGCGATATGGCATTCCATAGGTAGATAGGTTGGCTACTCCCGCTCCCTGTTCACCTGCAAAATAAGTGCGAGCAGCAGTTAAAGGAAAATGCGATTGACAGATCATTTTTTTTACTTTATAGTTGCTGCGAAAATGGAGTCAGCCTTGAAATAAAATTAGGTACTGGATGGATGGTTCTTTTACATGAAGTGGATTGTACAGTTTTTTCAAATTGAATGCCGTGCTGCTTTTAAACTCCGGTTGGTTTGCTCTTAGGTTAAATGTCTATGAAAAATGTTGCGTGTATTGTACGTGTTGCGTAGTCCGTCGTCCACTACGGGAAATCTCGTATATGCTGAGTGTCTAGCTCTTTGTCGAGTGTATTTTTTCGGACACTCGGCAAACAAGCTCTTTGCCGAGTATATTATATTTGACACTCGGCAAAACTTAAGTTTTATTGTTTTTGAACCGCAGGTGATTCAAATAATAAAATATAAGGAATAGAAAAAATGTATGCATGTTGTTTGCCGAGTGTCAATGGAATACACTCAACAAAGAAGCATAGAAAATAAATAATAAACTTGTTTGCCGAGTGTCAAATAAATACACTCGGCAAAGAAGCTCTTTGCCGAGTGTAATACAATTGGCACTCGGCAAAGAATTAAGTTTTTTTTTGTTTTTGAACCGTATGTGATTCAAATAATAAAATATAAGGAGTAGAAAAATTATATGCATGTTGTTTGCCGAGTGTCAAAAAAATACACTCGGCAAAGGACCATAAAAATAAATAATAAACTTGTTTGCCGGGTGTCAAATAAATACACTCGGCGAAGAAGCTCTTTGTCGAGTGTAATACAATTGGCACTCGATAAAAAATTAAGTTTTTTTATTTTTGAACCGTAAGTGATTCAAATAATAAAATATAAGGAGTAGAAAAAAATACACTCGACAAAGAGGCTCTTTGCCGAGTGTTTTTGCTTTGACACTCGGCAAAGATGAGAGTTAAAAAAAAGAGTGTATATTCTAACAAAGCAAATTAAGTCCAAAAACATGAGATTTGTCTTGATGTGATGGTAACACACATAGAGCCTATGGTAAAAAGTTGAGAAGATTTCACACATTTTTTCATAACGATATTTATAAAATCGAAACATCTCATGAAAGTATACGTGTGATTCTATATAAGAGGGTTAGTGCATGTATTTTTTGAATACAAACTTTTTTATATGATCTCATATGAAAAAACCCTTTATACGAAAGTCGTACACCTTTACGAAATATAAAACTTTGTAGTCGACAACTTTTATATTTGAGATTAATTAATAGTTCAAAATGTTATTATAAGTTATCTAATTTGAAATTTGAAATTTCAAACTTTGCAAATGACCTCGAATGTATATATGTTCTATATAAAAGCTGTACATATCGACGAAATATAAAACTTTGTAGTTGATCACTTTTTAATTTGAGATCGTTTAATACTTAAAAATATTCTTATAATGTATGTAATTTGAAATCTTAAATTTTTAAAATTTTTAAATGATCTCGGATGTAAATATGTTCTATATCAAAGTTGTAGGTCTCGAAAAGATGTAAAAGTTTGTGATTTACAATTTTTTTCATTTGAAATTGTTTAGCCATCCAAAACTTTGTTATAAACGCAATGAGAAAACACAAACTCGCCATATGAGCGCCACGTCAGCAATCCAACCCCTCCAAAATGGTGAGCTCCCATTGGTTGATTGGTGAACACATGGATCACCCCCTCCAACTTCTAAATAAAATATCTCTCATCTCTATCCTCTCCCTCTCTCCCCCTCTCTCTCCCTCTCACTCACCAGCGCAGGAGGCGGCGCGACCCTCCAGCACGACGACGGCTGGCCAGGGGCGGCGGCGGCGCGAGGGCGACCGCGGCCGAGTCCCTCTAGCGCGGGCGGCGGCGCGGCCGGGCGGGGCCCCAGCGACGGCGAGGGCGGCCGGCAGCGAGTGCGGCCACGCGACCGGCGAGGGCGGCTAGCCGGGCGGGCGGCGGCGAGCGTGGCCAGGCGCGGGCGCACGCGGCTTTTTATTTTTATTTTTTTGAAACTTGTTTACCGAGTGTCGCATCTTTTTCTTTTTTTATTTTCTCAAAATACTTTGCCGAGTGCCCGACAGAAAACACTCGGCAAAGGCCGCCTTTACCGACACTAGATATGCCGAGTGGGCTTTGCCGAGTGTTACACTCGGCAAAGTGTTTTTGCCGAGTGTTTTTGGCCTAAAAATTGCCGAGGCACTCAGGCAAACAATCGGTTTCGCGTAGTGGTCGATGTATCGGTATGTATATCGTGATGCGTATCCATTGGTTTCTCACATGCGTTGCGTGCATGGCTGGCGATTTCTTATGATTAGTGATGAGGTGCGGTGGATTGTACGGTTCTTTTTTATGATTAGTGATGGCGATTTCTTATGATTAGTGATGAGGTGCGGTGGATTGTACAGTTCTTCCTCACTACGTGGTTCAGAGTTCACCTTCGCTGATTTTAACCGTTTCTGGTCTCCTTGAGGTTAACAATCGTCGCGAAAATGTCGCGTTTGTTGTTCCCAGCCTTAGACTGGTGCGAGCCGCATGCAGGCGGTGGGCGATTGTGCTAACGATTCTGGGGGCTGTTTGAATCCAAGTTCCCAAAGGCTTCTCCGATGAACTGATTCTTAATTCCTATTGACTCGCCAGCAGTACGTACGTTAGCAACGTAATACTGCGGCTGTGCACACGGTCGTTGGGTCAAGTTGTGCACGCACGGGCAGGTGTTTCTTGACTAGCTGACTTACGATCGATGGCCAGCCTGGGCCCCACCGGTGAGCAGCTTTCCCAGGTACGGAGTAGTGGACTTTTCTGTCAAAACCTGCACTGCCGTACTATCCATTCAAGCGTGGCTAGCTTGATACGGAGTACGAATCCAAAATCGAAGCTTCTCCGTTCAGGGGGTGCAGCTTTGTTCTACGAATCTGACGCGAGATTTTTCCCTTCCAAAAAGGACCAGACCACTACGGCACTACGCCATACTACGCATGTTTTTCCATTGGCAAAGGACTGCCTGCCTCATGAAGCGATTTACATTATATTTGCGCGGTCATCAGTTTCTCGAAACAGGTCCACCAAGGAATTTGGCCGATGCGATGAGGCCCATTAAGCTCGTAATGTGCGTAGTGTTTCCGGGCTTTTCTTCCTCCACGTACGTTGCAATAGTTCTAGCCTTGTTTAGTTCCCAATTATAGGAGCCAAATTTGAGAGTTTTGGGGTGCGTGTGCACCGTAGCATTTCGTTTGTACGTGCAAAAAATTATCCAAAAATTGATTAATTAGGGTCAAAATGGTCGTCCCGCGGAGTACAACAAAACTGTGCAATTAGTTTTTGATTTCATCTACATTTAGGACTCCATATATGTTATGACATTTTGATGTGATAGAAAATCTTCTTTTTGTATAGTGAATTTGGGAGTTGCTTTTTGGAACTAAACAGGGCCCTAGTATTTCGTAAGATAGAAAAAAAACATGCTGTAAAAATATCACAACACAAAAACTCGTATGAATTTTTTACAAATTACATATTACGAAAACTC
Source organism: Echinochloa phyllopogon (assembly GCA_033239725.1). Taxonomy (NCBI): domain Eukaryota; kingdom Viridiplantae; phylum Streptophyta; class Magnoliopsida; order Poales; family Poaceae; genus Echinochloa; species Echinochloa phyllopogon. The sequence continues at coordinate 29,146,637 of BTCW01000008.1, read as the reverse complement.
TATATCTACGAGCATCTTAGAAATACTGGATTATCAGATCTTGATATTGGTAATTTACCACAAGAACTAAAAAATATATGGCCTTTAGTTTTAAAAATAAATCTATAAAAGTGCAAGTATTATTCATACTAAATGGAGGACTTAAATGCGGGTGAGTAGTTTCTACCGCAAGACCTAAAGACGATTTTTTTTTTGCGGGTAAAAGACGAATTATTTCACAAAACTCGTAGCAAATTAAAGACGATCTGATACACAATCAGAAGTCATATGCGTGATTATAGCAACCGGAGGGTAATATAAGGTATTAGGATGCAACTCGTTGATTTTTTTTTTCTTTTTGTTCCACACGCGCGAGGACATAATCGGAAGCACCTCTTCTTCCAGAGGTGGACCGTGTGGAACCAATTTTCACCAATGCTGACGATGCTTTGCGTGATAGATCAACCCTGGCGAGCCACCGCGCCAGAGACATACTATAGCAGTTAGCACCAAGTATCCTCTGTCCAAGCTGTGTCGCACCGTCCTCTCTGTCTCTCACCTGGGCTCTGGGCTCATGTTTGCGGCGGCCGGCGGTCCACTTCGTTCACCTGAAACGAAAACAAATTAAAGTTCTGGTCCGCGGAAATGGCCACAGGCCCATAGAAAGAGCGAGAACCTGAAACAAATGCACGTCTGCACAGCAATGTTGTAAACCTGTAACCGTGATAAGAGTCCAGCATAATGATTTTTTTAAACACACACGTATACCCTTTTATATTTAGTACATATGTATCTAGAAGCTAAATTTGTTAAAATGTCACGGAGTACTATTTACATCTTTACAATATTGCAGATGCAGAGATGATGATGCTAGCTGGCTCCGTGGCAATGCGCGCATGCAGAGCAGTCAGCAGGATATATCCACCACCACCACATGCAATCGGGGAAAAGGTGTCTCTCTCGTGGAAACACGGTATATGCATGCACACGTAACGGGGAGGGGAAAGAGGTGACCAGACGTCAGACGAAGTCTCACCAAAACCATGGCAAAGCTTTGTCACTACCGGAAATACCGTGGATTGCTTTTGTGGCTTTCTAGTGTTCTGCATAAGTATTCGCCGGCACGGTATTTAGTCAAAGTATTTGTGCTACAAAAATACAAAATACTTTTTAGTCAGGGTCAGGTAAAGAGTATTTCAAAGCAATGGCATTATTCATGCACTGCACATGTAAGAAAGAAAATTAATCCAAATGTGTACCTTGGTTAGGTGCTTTTCAGATAGTAAGACTGAGGGCCTACAAATGAATTATAGTTAACTTCTAGACTAAAGGTAGAGTTATATAAAATTTTCAAATGAATATTAAAATAAATATAATTGCCAACTTAATTTTGGAACTTAATTTTGGAAGCTAAATATAGCTTCATGGTGAGTACAAATAAAATTTTAAGTTCAACTAAAATCTTATAAATTGAAGTCTTTCATCAATAGATAACTAATTTACTGTTCAATCTATAAGTGTGAATAAGATGTAAAAAGAAATAAAATATCCCGAGTAACTAATACACATATAATTTACCCGCAGAAAGGAAAACATGTGATTTTTAATTTGGGAAGTAAAAAAAAGTTAACTTCTAGTCTAAAGGCAAAGTTATAATGTAACTAAAAATTTCAAATGAATATTAAAATAAATACAAGTGACAAATTAATTTTGGAAACAAAATATAGCTTTCTTGTGAGTACAAAAAAATGAATTTTCAAGTTACTGTTCAAACTATAAATGTGAATAAGATAGAAAAATAAATATAATAACCAGAATAGCTAATAAACATATAATTTACCTACGAAAACGTAATCATGTGATTACTAACTTGAGAATTAGGAAAAAGCTTGAAATTATTACTTCGGACCAACAGACAAAATTTCCAAGTTATTTAGACAGAAGGGTCATGAAGGTCAATATGATCGACCAGAGGAATTCGTAGCCATACACCCGCAGAAAAAAAAGAAGGGAATTCATACACGTAGCAGTACTATTTGTGAGAACCAAAGAGAAACGTACAAGTCCATCACATGATCACAACTCTCCTATAAATACCGACGTGTATGTTGTGCACTTGTGCATTGCCCACCAAACGCAAACCAACAGCAGTACTGCACAGTACACAAACACAGCCAAACTAAAGCTCGCTAGCCCGGCTTCCCCATCAGTCGAGGTAGAAGAAATGGCGTTCCTCCACGACCACGAAGATGTGAGCTCCCAGCAGGAGGACATGGTCGGAGCCTTCGCCCTCCTCTACCACCACGTGTTCAGCTACATCAAGCCCATGGCGCTCCTGTGCGCCGTGGAGCTCGGCATCCCCGACGCCATCCACGGCCGCGGCGGCGCCGCCACCCTCGCGGACATCGCCGCCGACACTGGTGTCCACGAGGCCAGGCTCGCCGACCTCCGGTGCATGATGAAGATGCTGACCACGTCGGGCCTGTTCGGCTTCGGCGCCGCCGCCGCCGCGGACGCCGGCGGCGAGCCCGTCTACACGCTCACGCCGGCGTCCGGCCTCGTCGTCGGCCCGCGCGGCCTGTCCAACATCGTGCGCTTCGCGGCGGGGCCCGTCTCGCTCTCGCCGTTCTTCGACATGCCGGCGTGGCTCCGGAGCGCGCCGGCGGCGGCGGCGGCGGCGGCGGCGGCGGCGGCGGGGGCCCCCAGGTCGCTCTTCGAGCTGACGCACGGCCGCTGCAGGTGGGACCCGGCGAACGCCGACGACGACACCATGAACGCCGCCGCCTTCGCCGAGAGCCGGCTCCTGATCGAGGCCGTCCTCGGCGGCCACGGCGAGGTCTTCCGCGGCGTGACCTCGCTGGTCGACGTCGGCGGGGGCCACGGCTCGTTCGCCAAGGCCATCGCGGCGGCCTTCCCGAACATCAAGTGCACCGTGATGGATCTCCCTCACGTGATCGCCGCCGATGAAGACGGTGGCAACGTGCGTTTCGTCGCCGGCGACATGTTCGAGTACATTCCACCAGCGGATGCTGCTTTACTCAAGGTATGCTGTGACTGTAGTGTTTCAAATAGATGTTCACTTTGCCATACTGCAAGTCATTAGCAATTTTGGCCAATTATGTTTGCATTTTTTGTATGAATTTTCTAAAATCAGAATCGTTGTACTCCACAAAACGTTATGAACGTTGCACATTACTGTCAAATTAATATACTCTATCATTTATATGATATTGTAAGTTAAACATTACTATTTGCTAGAAGTACTATTGTGAACATATTAGTCTTACCTCTTAACATAGTAAAAAATATTAGTCTTAAACTCTTAACAAACAGTTTCATTTACGCACGACAAGTTCCGCATTTTCTAAAACGCTTGCGAGCGAACGCGCACACACACCGATAGACTAGTAGATTTTTCATCAAAATTACCTTTGTATGATTATTATTTTTTTAAATTTAACATAAACTTATTCTTGTTTTCGTGTTAGTATGTTTTGCATTGCTGGGATGATGACAATTGTGTCAAGATTCTTAAGAACTGCAAGAAAGCTATCCCTTCAAGAAATGCCGGAGGAAAGGTAATAATCACAGAGATGGTGTTGGGTTCCGGACCTCGTGACACAAATGTTGCTGAGACAGAAGAGATGCACAGCTTGTTCCTCACATGCATCAGTGGAGTGGGCCGAGAGGAGCACGAGTGGAAGAAGATCTTTTTCGATGCTGGATTTAGTGACTACAAAATCACTCCAGTGATGGGCCCGATCTCAGTTATTGAGGTTTACCCTTGAAACCAGCTAAAGGATGAAGTTCGCCTACATGATGAGCTCCAGGGACAGAGAACTCTAGCCTCTATGTATGGTCGGTAATAACTAAATAAGCATGCTGCTAGTAGCTATCTCATTTGCGCGCATATGTTTCACAAAAATAAAATTACTGCAAATATTTGCTTGCCTTTTTCTTCCATGCTTTATTTCCATTTGTACCGGCGTGAGTTGATGGACCTTTCTTGTATCCAGAGTTTATAAAGTCAATAATGAAACCATATGTTTCCCCCAATGCCAGTGGCTTGGACTAGTGGGTGTTGTATAGTTCTTCTCTCAAAATGAAAAAAGAAAAAAAGAGAGGTGGCGGTGGTGTAGGTACTGCTGTGGTGGTCCGGGCGTGCGGCTCATGTTGATATCCTAATCCGACCAGGTAGAGTTTCTTTGAGGCTCGTGTCAATGTCCCAATCTGACTAGGCGGAGTTGGTTGAGTCTCGTCCCAATCCGACCGGGTAGACGTCAACATTGAGCTGCTCGAGTCGATGTGCCAATCCAACCAGCTAGAGTGTTGACACCAAGTAAGGATGTGGCCGTGTTGATGTGCCAATTCAATCGGTCGATGTTGTGTTTGAGTTGAGTGGTATGGCCGTATTGATGAACCAATATAATCCAACCGGTTGTTGTTGAGTTTGAGTTATTTTTCTTTGATTGTAATTATGTCCAGTTTGGACTTCATCTTCTTTTTAATATAATCGGCAGCTCTTCTACCTAGTTTGTTGTAAGAAAATATTTGTATTATTGGACACAAAAATCACCGAACACACTAACAATTGCATTTGGAGTCAGCGAATACTGACATGTAACATGGAACTAACATCTGCATCATTGACACAATCACTCATATAGTTTCTCATCTGATTTCCATTGCCAAATACCTCTTCTAAATCATCATCTAAGTCCTGTGAGGCGCCAAATTAACGACTCTATTGCAGTGGGCTGAGCAGGGCCACACCCACCACGGCACTTGTTCCAACCGATTTGGTCAGCAGAGGAGCCCGGTAGGGTTGGCCCGCAGGACGGGACAGCATGCCTCCACGGGGTGGCACTGAACCATAGGTTTGTATAAAACCGAAGGTTTCGTACAGATAGTCTGCTTTGACATAATTTTTTTATGTCTTATCGCATATGTTCTATTTTATTTTCTCTTTTAGGTTGTATGCATCTTAGCTATGCAGAGGCTGGGAATGATCTTAGTATAATTGTATCTTCTTGATGTAATTAATTAAGATTAGTAAAGTTTCCTTATAGAAAAAAAATATTGAGATACAGGTACCGCACTACCCGCCCTACAGAGGAGGTGTCCGGCGTGCCAAAGCTAGCCGTGCCACAAATTTCATGAAACATCAATGACATAAGGAAAATGAGCCAAATTTTATTCCATTCTCATGGTAGGGGTAAACGAGACTTTCGTACCAACATAACAGCAATCTTTTATTACATCGTACTCACGATAGTGTCAATGAGAGTAATACAAATTTGAAACAATGGCACACAAGGGAATTAAACAATTTTGATAGCATACGAGCATGCATCAATTTTCAATGATGTACAGGGAATTTACTCATTCTTCTTTCTCGGATCTGAGTGCCCCCCCCCCCCCCCCCCCTGCTTCCTTGAAGCCGAATGCAGCCTGCAAAACTTGTGCTTGAGCTCTAATTTTTTTTCTAATCTCTTCCTTCTGCGCTTCCTTCTTCAAGTCCAGAGTATACCTGAATCGCGGGCTTGGTTGTTGCTCAACATGAATACCATCCAGCAAGACCTTTTTGATTCTTGGGAGGTCGTGAAATAGACGCAAACTATCGTCGCTCAAAAGTTTGCAGTTATAGACTTGCAATATCTCTAGGTTTGGCACTGCTCCACTTTGAAATGACAATGACATGAGATTATCTAACTGAACAAGCTGCAGCAGCTCAAGCCTTGGAAACATTTCACTTTGAAATACCATCTCCTCCACCGCAACTGAATTAGCCAACAGACGTAGCACGATCAACTTGGGTAGCTTTGCGATGATCTGTACAGCATCCCCATCCAATTGGGTTGCGCTCAGGCATAGTTTGCGGAGACTATGGAGGGTTTTGATCCACCTTGGGAGCTCACCAAGCTTGCCGTATAGTTTCAGTGTCTCTAGGTGGTGTAGGGGTAAAGAAACAGTGTCTAATCTGCTGAGTGAATCGTCAGAGTGAACCATCAATGACCGCAGATTGTGGAGACACTCAAGAGTAGAGCAGAGATGCTTGCTGTTGCGCCTTGTGACGCCCATCACACCTAACTTCTGTAGCTGTGTGAGCTTCTTAACCTCCTTCATAACAGTCCGACTTCCTGCAGCATTAATCGTTCCCATTGTCAGAAGAGACGTCAGCTCCCCTATCTTCTCTGGGACGCCCACACTAAATGGTTTCTGCCTCTTACATAGAGATAGGAAACACATGGAGAAATCAGATGGAACAACATTTTTGAGAAGCCCAGGACAATCTGTAGTGATTTCAGTAACAATCTCTGGCTGAGAATTGAATACAGCCAATGTACCACCACGGAGATGGAGCAGCTTTGTAAGATGGATGACAGTAGATGGAAGCTTAGCTATGTATGTGCCTCGGATATCCAATTCCTCAAGGCCATGCAACTTGCCCAATGAATTGGGTAGAAGTGCAATGCCAGTGTTCCTGAGACCCAGATACTTGAGATGCCGGAACTCCCCAATATGCTCAAGGTCATGATGCTCCACCAGATCTTCAGTGTCTTCCAAATCGAGCACCCTCAGTAAGTTCATGCTTGGTGAAAGGAAACAAGAACTCCACTTCCCAATAACTGTCAGTGATCGAGCACAGGAGACGTCCAATTTCTTGAACTGATCATCATGTCTTTTCCAGCCACTTGTAACAACTAGGTGCTTGATTTGGGATATTTCCATTTCCATGTTGATGACCGTGTGCTCATCTAGGATGTGGATAAAGCCCCCTGACTTTGCTTCTGAGAAACAGAGTTGTCTAAACACATCATCAATACGGCAGCCACTTATTCTTCCGCTAGTTATCTGTGCTCGCTTCAATGGATGAACCATACTCCTCGTAACAAGGGCATCAAAGATATCCTCAACTTCCTCAGCATTATCTCCTCTTGCATTCCTTCTGTAGGTTTCTGCTAACCATGCCTTTGCCAATCTTCTGCGCCCTAGGTTGTAGCTTCGGGGGAAAATGCTAAGGTACTGGACTAAATATTTCATATGGAATGGTAAATCATCATAACCCACTCTTGCTGCTATACCCTGGCAACTCCAAGGCCAGGGTTGTTCTTGAACTCAGAGTCAAAACGGTTTAGCAGCTTCTCCCATTCTGTAGATGTTCGAGATTTAGTACACAGAAGTCCACCTATAATGTTGATTGCGAGAGGGTTCCCATCACATTTTTGTATGATGAGATAAGCATGATCAACCATCTGTTTAGACAACTCAATTAGTTTGTCATGCCTGAATACCTGTTCATAGCCATATAATAAATTTTAGTACTAATCTTGCAAAGAGAGCACAAAAGAAAAGCATAACCATCGTTCTCATAGTGCAGATAAAAATAAACTGTAGTGGTGAAGCATAGGTGACATATTTCTTAATTTATTCCTGCAGCAATGAATTTACCATGTTAGTACTAAAACTCTTTGAATTAGTTCTTAGAGGATCAACAGAAGAAGCAGAAAACGGCTAAATAGGTGCTATATGGACAACAGAAGAAGCAGTTATTATTTCTAAAATATCATAGAGGATCAGCTACATTGTTCGTAGGAACATACCTTCTTATAGAACAACAGATGGGCATCAGCAGTGTTAAGAGGATTCATCTTGTACGTGAAGCTGGGGCTATACCCCGAACAATAACTAGCAACTGACGCGCTCGTCGCAGTAACAATGACACTGCAGTTAACACTTGTACCAAATCCGTCGGTCCATAAGCATAACTTCACCTGATCCCATTCTTCAGCTGCTGACAGCCCACCGAGAACTAGCAGAGATCTCCCGTCTTTCATGAGGACATAAAGCTCAGTTACCAAGTCGTCACATGACTGGTTCTTGATACCAGTTTTCGATCTGTCAACGTTATTCTTCCACCGTAAGGAACAGCTTGCTTGGAATTGTGAAATTGTATCTCGCAGGAACTCCTCCTTACTGAAGGGGTGCAGCATAGAAATCCAGGCTACCCTTTTGAATATGCTACGTAGCTCTCTGCTATCATAGACATTTCTGACAAGGGTGCTCTTCCCAATACCAGTGTCCCCATGAACTGAGAGTGCCACATGCTCTGGATTATTCAGAGTTAGCCAACTTTTCAGTTCTTTGACATCATCATTCCTCCCGATGAATTCTGAGTGCGGCTCTATTTCTATTACATCCATAAATCCTCTGGAGATGGCGTCCTGAAATGGACACATATTTGGCAACAAGTTAGTGATAGAAATGTCGTGGCGTAGCTAGAGTTTCGAGTTAGGGTGGTCCGACTTAATACTATTTCTTACTAGTCTTAATTTCGGGCTAGCATGCCATCTGAAAATACAATATTACATAGAACTATAAGATTTATTTATCAAATATAATACAATTAAATAAAAAAGTGTCTTATATACATGTTCTAAACTAAACAAGTATAAAATATGTATTTTTTAAATAAAATTCAACTAGCATACTTTGTTTACAACAAATTTCAGGGTGGGCCATGGCCCACCATGTCCACCCTCTGGCTCCGCCTAGGAATGAGTTTATAACTTTTTTTATATAAGTAATTCAGACCAATCTTAGGCTTCGTTTGGATGTAAATATTGGAGGCCTTATAATTGAATTGGGTTCAATATCAAATCGGCCACGGTATTGAAATTAGCCTCAATTCAAAATCTATTGTTTGGATGAGCATTGCATTGCCTTTTCGAATCCAAGGGAGCCGTCAAATTCAATACATGTTTGGATGTACAAGAGTGGTATTGAAATTTGGTCACCTGACATGCTCGTCGCGCCGCCCGACCGTGACCCCGCCTCTCCCTCATGTCGCCGCACGGGAGGAAGAAGATGGGGGCGCCGGCCATGTGCAAGAGGAGGAGGGCAGCTGGACGGGAGGAAGAGGAGGGGCGCCTGCCGCATCCCACGAGGAGGAGAGGCGCGCCGAACTCGACCCGCGAGGAGGAGGCTGCGTCGGATGGGAGGAAGAGGAGGAGGCCGCGCCGGACGGGAGGAAGAGGAGGAAGCCGCGCCGGACAGAACGACGAGGAGGAGGACGCGCCGAACGGGAGGAAGAGGAGGAGTCCGCGGCGGAGGGGGCTCGAGGGGCCAGCAGAGAGGGCTCGAGACGCAACGGCAGTCGGCAGAGGAAGCTCTCGGTGCGGCGGCGGAGGGAGCTCGAGGAAAAAGGCTTCTGTTTTTTTTTTTCACGAGCAGAACCGAAGGGGCGCGATTCGACTCAATACGGAGCGGAGGGGCTCGGAATCGTGGGCAGGCTCGAGTGGGCTGGCCAAATACTTCATGGCATTGGAGCCCAATTCCATTAGCCAATACCATGGTCTGCCAAACAGCTGAATTGAGGCCCCCCAAATCCAATTCTGAATTCTAAGCCTCAATGCCAACATCCAAATGCTACCTTAGATGCAATGGCATTCTGCAGAATCTAATTGACCAGGATGGGCCATTGGATCGCCATGAAATGTCAAAAAATATAGATGTAAAGAACATAACAAAAAATCTAATTTGTCTTGTTATCCTGCGGTCTCTCTACTAAGTCTGTATTATTGTATTATGCATTTATACTACCTTCCTTCCAAATTACAAATTTGTTTTGGTTTTCTAGACACATAGACTTTTCTATGCATATAAATATATGCCATATGGCTTGTATTTTTTGGACCACAACTCAAGTTTCCTTTTGGACTCAAACACCTTTATGTGTTTCTGAGATTTGTTTGGTAAGTGGCTTAGAGGTTTCCCTCACATGCTCAGGAATCAAAATTTGATTGGTGCATCAGCTCTATATTGGGCAATGTGGTTGAATAGGAATGATGTGGTTTTCCAAAGGAGTAGTTCTAATATCTCTGCTGGTGATCTTCTGGACGATACTGGATCAGGGCGTGGTCTCAAATGTCTAAAGAGGAAGAGAGCTTGTTCATGAAGGAGTATTGCCACAAGCTGGAGGTTGCTGATATGGAAGTGTTCAACAAGTTTGGATGGAGTATCAGGAATAGGTTAGAGGCCTAGGTTGGGGTCTTGTGGCAGTCTGTTTATCAGATCTTTGGCTGTCTGGTCAAGCCGTTTGGCGTGCTGGGTATTGAGTCTATATATGAACTCATTTCGTTTGTATTTGTGTTGGCTATAGACATCCACTGATTGGGTGTTATGGCCGGAACTTTTTCCTTAATCTAAAAATATACAATTAATATGTCACTACCGGAATCCGGCTGTTTGTCGTGTGCCACGGCAAAGCCCGTTATACACACGGCAAATGCTTTGCCGTGTGTGGCAAACGGCGGCCGGCAAAGGCTTTTCCGTGTGGCCGACAAATGGCCCACGACAAAGGTGCCGGTCCGTTAACGGCAGCGGCCATGTATACTTAGTATAAGTTATGTTATGTATGCAGAAAAGTCAAAATAAATTGTAATTTGGAGTGAAGGGAGTACATACAACAATCTAGTAAGTGCGGAAAAGAAAAAATAAATCTCGACGCGAAGATGGTATGAGAGTTGAGAGTTGAGACTAGCTTGAGTGAGATGGAGGGTGATACACTGATACCTGGTCCGAACTGGCGTAAATCCTTGCGTCATCATCGGGCACTAGCTCATGATTGAACGACCTGCTTGGCCTCTCGGCGCAATGCCTGGCCACATCTTCTCTCTGAGATGTCACAATGATCCAACTGCCATTGCTGTCATCCGGGAAGATGAGCTTGATCCAGTCCCAGACAGGCCTCGCGCACACGTCTTCGATCACGACCAGGTACCGCATTTTGCGGAGTTGCTGCTCTACAACCACCATCAGCTGCTCTGTCCCCATAGTCTCAGTATCCCCAAGAACAACGTGCCCCTGCGATGCCGCCTGAGCCGGATCATTCACAAGGAGCTGCCTCGCCAAGGCCCGGAGGAACTCAGTGAGGCTGATGATGGGGTGGGTCGCCGTGACCCATGCATGGCGCTGGAACTCCTTGCTGGCGCCGTCGTAGACCTCGCCGACGAGAGAAATGGCAGCACTTGCGCTGCCAGGGTGCTTCATCAGCCAGAGCGAGACCACTGCCAGTGGTCGGTCTGCCTGGGCAGATGCAATCAGGTTGCCGAGACTCAGCCTTTCCGGCACGGGCCGCGCCTCCTCCTCCGCCGGCCCGAGCATCGGCTTCTTCGTCCTCCCCGCCCTGCCGCCGGCGCCGGCGCCGCGCCGCCGGTAGCGCTCCCTTCTCGGGTTCAGGTTGTTCACCCGGGACACCCAGACGTCGAGTTCGGCGGCGATGGAGTGCCGCGACGCCATGGATGCCCACCTCCGTATGGACGACCTCTCCTTGTGACGGGCCAGGTCGCGGAGGCAGTCCTCGATGTCGCATGCCATGTCCCGGATTTTCTCCACTGACCGCTGTGCCTCACCCAAATCAGCACTTTGTTCCGCGAACTCAATGGTCAGCTCGTTGTTCCTGTCCACGTCCTGGAGGAACTTGTCCATCTCCTCGAGCTCTTCAGCTAGGAACAAGGCGTTCTTGTCCATGGCTTCTTGCAGCTCCATCTCTTTCGCAGCAGATGACGTCGCTTGGCTTGCCAGGCAACTGCATGCGGATTTGAGTACGTACAGGACTGCACCCTCCATTGCTGCTACTGCTTGCAATCTTTTCTGCCTTCAACCGGGAGATGATCGAAACCAGTGGGTGATGATGATCGCAAGAGATGTGGATCGGAGATCCCACAAGCAGGAGAAGATGATGATCGAGGAAAGGAAGAACAGGCGGGTGATAGTGGTGATTGACGAAGTAAGGAATCCCGGCCGGCGGCCGTAGGAAAAAAAAGAAAAGTAACGACGTGCTCGACGGAATGGAATCCATAAATACATTCCAATCAAGAAAAAAAAAGGTCGAGTTCACTGAACACGCAAGGAACCGTACATTGAGGTGCCGTGATTCGGTGGGTCGAGTATCTGGGAAATGGTACGCCATGCATCTTTCTTTTTCTTTAACACATCAATAACAAATGTGCACCTTTTTTTAAAAAAAACAACAAATGTGCACCTGAGAGGGTATCTGCAGTACAATGAAAGAAAAAAGAGCAGCTAACAACACATTCCGTATCCAGGCGGACAAATAACAACACGCCCATGCTGATTCAAAAAGGGGGGAAAAGCAATCCTTAATTGGATTTTTGCTCAAATTGGATGTAAAAACCTAGGTGTATATAGATATTTGAACTATAACCCAACATGAATGGAAAAACGTAGGTGTATATAGATAAATGTGGCTAGGCATAATCCTTAATTGGAGACATCAAATTGACACTAGCATGCAGTAGTGATTAAAAATTATTAGCAATGTATATCAGATACACTTGCCTTTCTCCAAATAGTAGTTGCTCATAGTCTTAAATTCTTGCTCTTGGAACTCTTAATCTTCAAAGCTCTGGATAGTGTTCCTTCTACTAGTAGCAAACAGTGGCACAAACATACAAGCAAACAAATAAATACAACCGAGAACAATACACCAATCATCAAAAGAAACCATTTAAAAGACTGTACTAAAGGATATGGCTAATGCAAACAAATAAAACTTGTATTGGTTGGTATGTGTACAATTTTTCCGTCTCCACCCTGTACATATTTACACCCTAAACTAAATACACATAGACGATGACTACTTATTACAAACCTGACAAAAAAGAAAACTACTATATTTACAAAGCAGACCCACATAGGACTCGGTCTTGTATGACGTCATTGTTTCATCAAGGAAATCTTCAATACCGACTCCATCAATTTCCTTACGCTCCATCGCTTCACATCTACATATCGACATCACCTTCTTCGATCCGTATCAACATCGGCATTGGCTTATCCACTTGTATCAACATCGGGTTGATCCTGGCGCAAGCCCAAATTTGGTGTTAACATATGGTTATATTTAAGAGAAATACCTCACTTAGAAATTAATGTAAATTAATTTGAACATTGGATAACATTGAGAAAACTTAATCATATTTAATTACAAGCATTTAGGTACAAATTATTCAAATTAGATCAGTGAGTTGAAATAAAATTGGTGGAAACACCTAAATGTATAACTTTATAAATCATGTCAAACTAATCACATTATTATACAAACACATTTACATTGACATTTGTCATATTATCATTAATTATAAAAACCTGATGTGTGCTCTAGTTAGGTTTTAATAAAAATTAATCACATTACCATGAAAAACTGAGATATACATAATCAAATTTTAGTTATAAAACTAATCAAATTAATAAATTAATATTAAACAAATTAATATTAATATGAAAAACCAAAATGTAAACCTTAATTAGATTTTAATAAGGAAAACATTTTTAGATAATTTTAATCAAATTAATATAAATAAAATTTAGAAACAAGTTACATGGTAATCAGTACTGCTAAGTTGTAGCTACGTTGGTATGAAGCTAACAGACAAGAATGAATGAAATCCGAGCCAAAATGCTGAATATATGGTTAAAACATGGCTATAGGGATCTAATCGTAAATAACTATAGACCTGGATGGCTGGCAAGGTACTTCCTCGAGACACATTAAATAGTGCCGAAAAAAATTTGAAAAAAAAATAGGGTCCACTATGCAAAGATAGCTTGGGCTGGAGTGAGAGGATCTAATAGATTTGAGGGGGTTCCCCATAAAAGTCACTAGACATAAGAAACAATTTAAATATGAGCATGTTCCTCAGGGTTCTATATGAAAAAGATCGTAGAGCTTCCATGGCCCCAACGGTCCTGGCATCAATCTCATTGGTGCTCTGGGGAGTTAGGATGGTGGGAAGGTGGGACAAGAGAGAGAGGATGGGACTGGGATCTTGTAGGTGTGCTCACTAGCGGTGGACGAGGACAATGTTGGCTGGAATCTCGGCCAGAGTTGGAGATGGCGGATGGCTTAGGTCTTTGTGTGGGGCGGCAATCTCCATTGATGGGATGATGACGAGAACACGATGCAGAGTTGCGGCTCGATGAGGAGAAGCTCATGGCGGTGTTTGCTTGCTATAGCAGATGACCAAGGCATCCAATCAGAGTTACAAAGCTCATCAGTGGCACTGTGCTAGGGCTGGCCTAGGGGGGCAAAGGAGGGGTACGGGATTGGGGCAGCCGTAGGACAAAACAAGGGGAAAAAGCCAGATAACACGAGGCAAAAAGCAGGCCCACTAGAAGGGAGGGAAAAGAAAACTTTCACGTCCATTTGTTATTGGTGGACAACCAAGGGTGAGCTGGGCCGGGTTGTGGATCTTGATCATCCTCGTACGTTGGAAACTATAAAAATAACGAAATGCGCGAGCTTTTCATCAAAACTTTCTCCGACCGGACCAGCTAAGTGCGAAAATCAATGATGAAGCTAGATAACGGGCCGGTAATGGCAGAGGTCGAGCATTTAGGAGAGATTTTCCATTATCATGAGTAATTCTATTTATTTATGCACTGTATACCTTTTTTCTTTTAGACCTAGGTCTGTGTAAATCTGTACTTTCTCTATATAACTAGGTGATACTCCGCGCGTTGCTGCGGGAATTTCTACAAAATTTAAAGATGTAATTTGAAAGTAGAAACACTAAAATGATTGCATCGCGCTATTTTTTGCAAACAACAATGTAGAGGAAAACACATTCATTTTATTAAGAGAACTACTTAGAAATTTGTAGCATGATACTCGACTAACATAATGCATAGCCGCAGAGAATCAGTAAAATAAATAAATTCACGATTCTAGTGGATGGTGACGTGGACAACTTGCATGTTGAGAGAAGAGATAGTGGATGGTAACGTGGACATCTTGTATGTTAAGAGAAATTTAACCATAACTTGTAGTGGGTACCAATTATATAGGTTATATAGATTCCGGCAAACTCCTACCAGTTTTACGTTAAAAAGACATCCACGCGTGGTGGCCTCGGCGACGCTTGGCTCGTAGCGGGGTCAGCGGGGTAGCATGCAGCGGTGCTAGCAAGACGAAGGCGCAACAGAGCGGTGATGTGCTGCGGGGTGAGCTGAGCCGGGTTGGCTAGGTGGGCTGGCACAAGCGATTGCTGGACAGAGAGGGCAGCGGGCCGGTTAGCAGGCCTGGCCGGTTAGGTTAGTGGGTCAAGCGTACTTAGACACTTACGGAGTAAGTTAGAAGGGTCAAGTGTTCCTAAAAAGAAAAAAGTTAAAAGGGTCAAGTAGTCAGCTGTAGTCTGAATTTTGCTAAAAAAAACTGTAGTCTGAAATCAAGCACACTCAAAGAAGTTCAAAATAAAAGGAAAAACCAAATCACACTAACAATATTATCCTTAGCGAACAATTCCAATTTAAATTGAATAAAATGCCTAAGAGCAAATGGGCATAAGAAGACATCCTCATAGTGAGAGCAATAAGCACAAAAAGTTTTTGAAAATTCATATTTTTTACATAGAACACCTTACAAAAACTGAGATGTTACATACCCATCGATACTGAGATAACTTATAGTGACTTTATCGATCTCGACACGTATTTATTCTCATCTTGTTAGTGTTTATAAGGATAGTATTTACGTGTGTACTTATCAAAGTGAGTTCTGGTATTAAAAATACTACATAAAGCCGTCTACATTGGACAAAATCAATTTACTTGCCAGACTCGTCGGCTTACTGGACCGACGCTACGATTATGCGACTGATAACACACACAGTGTTGATTCAACCTTGTCGCTCTCCCCTACGCTGCACGCCTGGCATGTTTTGCTTAATTGCTTGGCCTAGTGGCCATCATATTGGGTCGTCTAGGTAGACTTTTTCTTAGCAGTAGTATTAAAGAATTGAATTTTCAGAGAAAATATGCTTCCTCGCGAAAAGTCCTTGTTGCGTTCGAACAGGACATATTAATGGTCCACCAAAAAGGAATACATAGCTAGTCTACTCTAGTCGATGAAAGTGGCTAGTTCAACAATTCAGTCAAGCAGGACATGTTTACTTTTCCATTAAGCTCGAGGAATACTCTGACCCTAGGTGATGCAATTTTTTTCCGGTCGTAAAAGACTGCTCCCGGCCGCAGACGATACAGACACTGTGGCAGGAGGAGTGGAGGACACACGCGACGGGTATGCACGGAAAGGTCTTTGCAGCCGGGCTGCACGGAAGATTATTTTTCCGATTCGAGACGAATCATTTCTTCTACAGTTCGGCGGTTCTTACAATAATGCGTGACAAAGCCGTCGGGAGCTGAGGCTATTTCGAAGCATGAGCTGAGGTCGTCCTTTCACCAGACGATGATGAGTAATGATGAGGATTATCTACTAGTATTGTTGGGTAATGATGAGATAAATAATTAACTATTAATCTATTTGTACAGGTACAGTAGTTAAGCTATGTACGTTGGTGGAGCTGCCTTTTGCGTCAATAATCTGTATTAGTTATATTACTGTAAAAACCTCATCTTGTGACTCCTATCTCAAACCATGTCCGTTATCAACCCGGATTATGGAGACGACGACATGGGTTGGTAGGGATGATCAATTGATCATTATCCCTGATGGTCAAAAAAAATTGATCATTATCCCTGCTCGCTAATAATAATACAGCTGGTTTGGATAGCTAGTCAGATATGGGAAAAGGAAATAGCAAAAATATATTACTTTTCTTGATAAAAAGGCCTCCAGAGAGAGCTACTTACCGACATATAGTGGCAAGTCATACGTCATGCACTTTTTGCATGAAATACACACACCTGCAGTTTGACGATTGCTCTGCCATACATACAGATACAGCTCTTCTATTTTATATTCAATCGGATTCAGTATATATTAAGTTTAACATATTAGCACGATATACAAGTAAAATTTTCACTAATCACTACCAGAATCCTTCACATCCGCCCGCCTCCTCCGCCTCGGCCATTTTTGGACCCGGTGCTGATGGGGCTTCAGCACCGGGTCTAACGGCTAGGAGCGGGGGCGGCGCTGCGGGGTGTCAGGGCGGACACATTAGCACCGGTTGCTGGCTGCACCCGGTGCTAAAGGGGGCGCATTAGCACCGGGTTTTGCCACGACCCGGTGCTAATGTGTTTGAATATAGGGGCTTCTTCCTCCCCCGCCCGAGCCAGCTGAACACTTAGGCGCTGTGTTCATGCTACTCGGCCGTGGGAGGGGAGGTGCTGCCCAAATTTTTTTCAAAATTTGTGAAGATTCTACTCATCTAAGGAGCACTACAAGGTACACTCTTTCATTTTCTAATGTTTTATTTAGCTTGTAATCCTTCTATGATTTAGAAATAGAGGGATTTGTGAATCAAAGTAAAGCTAGCTAGAGAGAGCTTGTGTTCTTGGAGGAGAGAGAGGAGAGAGCTTGAGTTCATGGTGGAGAGAGTGTTCATGTTGTGTTTTAAATGGAGAGAGAAGGCAAGCTAGTTAGTATTTTGTTTTGTATGACTTGTGAATAGTTATAAGGCTTATAGTAATGTAGTTTTAGAAATTACTAGAAAATCAATATAAAATGCTAGAAAGTCTTATAAATTAATAGAAAATCTTATAAATTACTAGAAAATCTTATAAATTACTAGAAAATCAATATAAAATGCTAAAAAATCTTATAAACTAATAGAAAATCTTATAAATTACTAGAAAATCAATATAAAATGCTAGAAAATCTTATAAATTAATAGAAAATCTTATAAATCTTATAAATCTTATAAGGCTTATAGTAATGTTATATTTAATGAATATAGTAATGTAGTTTTAGAAATTTATTTATATAATGGAATATATATTATAATTTGTATTTATTTATATATTAATTTTTTTATCTTTAAATTGTATTGTATATTTGTTATTGGTTAATAATGTAGATGAATAGACAATGGATGTACGGGGACCCCCACGCTCAGGCGTTCCGTGATGGCCTTAGGACGTTTCTCGATGCCGCCGAGGCTAACAGGACGCCGTCCGGTTTCATGTTCTACCCATGCACCCATTGTAAAAATATACAATCGTACAAACAAAGAGGTTGTCTTCAGGTGCATTTGATGAGGCACGGTTTCATGAGGAATTATTCTGTTTGGACGAAGCACGGTGAAAGATGAATTCTAATGGATGAAGATGAAGAAGACGAGGCCGATGACGACATTCCGTTATTGGCTCAATACTACGGTTCCTTTGCATATGCTGCAATGGGTGATGCCGATGAGAAAGATGTTGCTCGGGAAGGCGATGCTCAGGAAGATGTTGCTCAGGAAAATGAACCTACTGATGGACTCGGGCAAATGTTGCGTGATGCCGAGAAAGACTGCGGCAATGATAAGGAACTGAAAAAGATACAGCGCTTGTTGCAGGACCACAAGACTGACCTGTACCCAGATTGCAAAGAGGGGCTAAAGAAGTTGGGTAGCACACTTGAACTTCTGCAGTGGAAGGCAGCAAATGGTGTTACTGATAAGGGTTTCGAGGAGCTACTGAAACTCGTAAAGAAGATTCTTCCAGAGGGTAACAAATTGCCATCGACGACGTATCAAGCAAAACGTGTTGTTTGCCCTCTCGGTTTGGAGGTGCAGAAGATACATGCATGTCCTAATGACTGTATCCTCTATCGCGGACAGTACGAACACTTGGATCGTTGTCCGGTTTGCACCTGCGCACGATACAAGATCAGGCGGGACGACCCTGGTGATGTTGGGGGAGAGCGTTCTAAGAAAAAAATCCCTGCGAAGGTGATGTGGTATTTCCCTCTGATACCCCGTCTGAAGCGTTTGTTCAGGAACAAAGACCATGCCAAACTGATGCGCTGGCACAAAGAAGAACGTAAGCAGGATGGCATGTTGAGACACCCCGCCGATGGATCCCAGTGGAGGAACATCGACAGAGCATTCCCAGAGTTTGATGCTGATGTGAGGAATGTTAGGCTTGGTTTAAGTACCGATGGCATGAACCCTTTTGGTGAAATGAGCAGTAGTCATAGCACTTGGCCCGTGACTGTTTGTATCTACAACCTACCCCCTTGGCTCTGCATGAAGCGGAAGTTCATTATGATGCCAGTGCTCATCGAAGGCCCAAAGCAACCTGGCAACGACATTGATGTGTACCTAAGACCATTGGTTGACGAACTTTTGCAGCTGTGGAAGAATGAAGGTGTTAGCATGTGGGATGAGGACAAGCAGGAGCAGTTTGACCTTCGAGCACTGCTTTTCATAAGCATCAACGACTGGCCTGCACTAAGTAACCTATCAGGACAATCAAACAAAGAATATAAAGCATGCACTCACTGTTTAGAGGAAACCGAAAGCATGTATTTGAAACATTGTCGTAAAGTTGTGTACATGGGTCACCGTCGATTCCTTCCGGCGAAGCATGAGCTACGAAAGAAATGTGCGCATTTTGGCGGGAATGCTGACCGCCGTACAAAGCCGAGACACCGGAGTAGAGAAGAGCTATTTGATATGGTGAAGGACCTACACGTGGTGTTTGGCAAGGGAGACGGAAGCCAGGCTGCTCCGACGGGCGAGGATGGTCGTGCCGCGATGTGGAAGAAGAAGTCTATCTTTTGGGAGCTACCTTATTGGCAACGTTTAGAGGTCCGTAACGCGATTGATGTGATGCATCTGACGAAGAATCTTTGCGTGAACTTGATAAGCTTCCTGGGTACTTATGGGAAGCCAAAAGATACACTGGAAGCACGTCAGGATCTGAAACGATTGAAGCAACGGACTGATCTACATCCAGAAAAGAGAGACAAAGGACGCCAGTACTTGCGTCCTGCCAGCTTCACTCTCAGCAAAGAAGAGAAGGCAAGCATGTTTGAATGCTTGAACAGTATCAAGGTTCCGTCTGGCTACTCCTCCAATATTAAGGGAATAATAAATATGAAAGAGAAGAAGTTCACAAACCTGAAGTCTCACGACTGCCATGTGTTGATGACACAGCTGCTTCCCGTCATACTCAGGGGTGTGCTACCAGTTAACGTGCGGAAAGCCATTGTGAAGCTATGTGCATTCCTCAATGCAATTTCTCAGAAGGTGATCAATCCAGACCATTTAGATCAGCTAAAGAACGACGTGGTGCAATGTCTTGTCAGCTTTGAGATGATATTTCCACCATCCTTCTTCAATATCATGACACATCTATTGGTTCACCTCGTCAAAGAGATTCGTATATTGGGCCCAGTATTTCTACACAACATGTTCCCATTTGAGAGGTTCTTCGCTGTCCTAAAGAAGTATGTCCGTAATCGTTCTCGTCCAGAAGGATGCATTGCTAAGGGATACGAAATGGAGGAGGTCATTGAATTCTGTGTTGACTTTGTCGACGATCTTATGCCGATTGGTGTGCCCGAATCCCATCACGAGGGGAGACTTGGTGGAAAGGGCACACTAGGGAGAAGATCGATGGTGATCAAGGACGTTGAGACATTTCGTAAAGCGCACCTCATAGTTTTGCAACAATCAACCTTAGTTGCTCCGTACATCGAGGAGCACATGCAGATTCTCAGGGACGAAAACTCAACAAAGTCTGCGGCCTTCATTCAGCGTCTGCACAATAGTACTTTCGCCGATTGGTTGCGAAGACGTCTTATGGGTGTCGAGGGCATTGATGCGCAGCTAGCTTTTGTAGCTAGAGGTCCATCGAGCACGATCTTGACATTCCAAGGATACGACATCAATGGGTATACATTTTACACAAGAGCCCAGGACAAGAAAGCACCAACCAAAACAGTGGTGTCCGGATCGACGCGACAGACACCAATGGCAATACAAACTCATACTATGGAATCATAGAGGAGATATGGGAACTAGAGTACGGACCTTTGAAGATCCCACTGTTCAAGTGCCAATGGGTGAAGCTGACTGGAGGAGGTGTTAAAGTTGAAGCGGACTATGGAATGACGTTAGTGGACCTAAACAAGATTGGCTTTCTAGACGAACCGTTCGTCCTGGGCAAAGCTGTCACACAAGTTTTTTATGTGAAGGACATGGCTAGCAGACCGAAGAAAGGGGTGGATAAGAAAGGTGGGGGTAAGCAATTGGACCCATCACAAGACGAGCCAAGGCATCATATAGTTCTTCCTGAAAAGAGAAAAATCGTAGGAGTTGAGGACAAGACGGATGAAGATTATGATATGCTCGATGGCCGGCCTCCATTCTCAGTGGCTGATGACCCAAGCATCCTGTTAGCGGCGGAGGAGACACCGTATCTACGGTGTGATCACAATCAAGGAACATTTGTAAAGAGGAAGTTTATTAGTGTTCGAGTAAACGATGATGACATGTAATTTAATTGCACTATGTTCCACCCAATTTGTAATAACTATATTTGCATTTATGTTCAACCTATGTTCTAAGATTTTCTATTGATTTATAAGATTGTTTTTATTAATTCTAGCATTTTATATTGATTTTCTAGTAATTTAAAAGATTTTCTAGTAATTTATAAGATTTTCTATCATTTTATATTGATTTTCTAGTAATTTATAAGATTTTCTATTAATTTATAAGATTTTCTAGCATTTTATATTGATTTTCTAGTAATTTATAAGATTTTCTAGTAATTTATAATATTTTCTATTAATTTATAAGATTTTCTATTAATTTATAAGATTTTCTAGCATTTTATATTGATTTTCTAGAAATTTATAAGATTTTCTAGTAATTTATAATATTTTCTATTAATTTATAAGATTTTCTATTAATTTATAAGATTTTCTAGCATTTTATATTAATTTTGGAAACTGGGCGCCAAACTAAAATTTGGGGCTTTAGCACCGGGTTGATCTAAAATCCGGTGCTAAAGGCCCCCAATTTTCGTTTGGCGCCAGTTACGGCCTTTAGCACCGGGTGTAGAAGACCCGGAGCTAAAGGACCTTTAGCACCGTGTGGTGGGAAGACCCGGTGCTAAAGGGTCTTTAGCACCGGGCCGTGGCTGCACCCGGTGCTAAAGGCCTTCGTCTGGCGCACAGTTACGGCCGTGCGGCAGCTGGCCACGTCACTGGATGAACAAGAACAATTTTTCTTTTTAATCTCTGTATAAAAGTTGTAACTAGTCGTTCTCCCTCGTACAAACTTCAAAAAAGATCATTTTTCTTCCTAAAAATTCCTAAAATCATACTCTATCAAGTTATGAAACTTATCAATGTTATTATTTTGAAAAATCTTCTCGTGTGAGACTGTTTGAACAATCCAAATTTTGATTCTAAAAATGACAACTACAACCAAGGTTTTTTTCACACTAGGTGATGTCAAATGAAAAAGTGATGAATACCAAAGTTTCATATTTCATCATGATCTACAATCTTTATTTAGGTCATTTTGTCATTTTCAAAATGGGTAATAACATGTAGTACAAATTTGACAAGTCTCTAACAAAGTTTTAGAAACTATGCGAGTGAATCTAGGATTAATGAACAATGTATACTACCACTTTCTCAAATGCAAAAATGACTTAAATAAAGATTGTAGATCTTGATGAGATATGAAATTTTGGTATTCATGACTTTTTCATCTGAGACCATTTAATGTTCCAAAATCTTTCATTTAGTTATCAATTTTTGTAATTTATAAGATTTTCTAGTAATTTATAAGATTTTCTATTAATTTATAAGATTTTCTAGTAAGTTATAATATTTTCTAGTAATTTATAAGATTTTCTATTAATTTATAAGATTTTCTAGTAATTTATAAGATTTTCTAGAATTTTATATTGATTTTCTAGTAATTTATAAGATTTTCTTATTTAATATATATTTTTAATAGGTATTAATAACTGAATTAAAACAAGTATTAATAACTATATATTAAAAACTATATTTATAAGATTCCCAAATAGTAGCCCCCGGTGCTAAAGGCCGGTTTGGAAACTAGGCGCCAAACGAAAATTTGGGGCCTTTAGCACCGGGTCGATCTAAAATCCGGTGCTAAAGGCCCCCAATTTTCGTTTGGCGCCAGTTACGGCCTTTAGCACCGGGTGTAGAAGACCCGGTGCTAAAGGTCCTTTAGCACCGGGTGGTGGGAAGACCCGGTGCTAAAGGGGGGACCTTTAGCACCGGGTGCTGTATAGACCCGGTGCTAAAGGGCCTTTAGCACCGGGCCGTGGCTGCACCCGGTGCTAAAGGCCTTCGTCTGGCGCACCGTTACGGCCTTTAGCACCGGGTGTACAAGACCCGGTGCTAAAGGGATTTTAGCACCGGGTGGTGGGAAGACCCGGTGCTAAAGGGGGGGCCTTTAGCACCGGGTGCTGTATAGACCCGGTGCTAAAGGGCCTTTAGCATCGGGTCGTGGCTGCACCCGGTGCTAAATGCCCCGGACCTATATAGGCCGGGGACTTCTCTCCCCTCCCTCACTTCGCCCTCATTCCTCCCAGATCGAAACCGCCGCCGGTGCCCCCTCGTCTCCTCAACCGCCGCCGCCCGTCGCCGTCGCCCGTCGCCGCCGCCACCCATGGTCCCCACGCCCACGCCGCCGCCGCCTGTCATCCCCACGCCCAGGCCGCGCCGCCGCCCTCGTCCTGGGCCGCGCCGCCGTCCCCGCGCCCGTCAGTCGTCCCCGCCGCCGTCGTCGTCCCCGCCGCCGTTGTCGTCCCTGCGCCCTTCGTCCCCGCGCCGGCGCCCCTCGTCCCCGCGCCGCCCATCGTCCCCGCGCCGGTGCCGCTCCTCGTCCCCTCGCCGCCGCCGCCGCTCGTCCCCGCGCCACCGTCGCCCGCCGCCCATCACGCGGTGAGCCTCTGTGAAGCCGGCCTTCGTGCCGTGCGTGCATGTTTGTGAGCCGGCCTTCGTGCCGTGTAGGTGTTTGTGTGTGCAGGTACCCGTTGCATGGCCGAATTCGGCCATGTACATTTGCTTAGCGAACGTGTTCAGCCATGCGCATTTGGTTAGCGAACGCGTTCGCTAACCAAATGCGCTTAGCCGAACGCGTTCGCTAAGCACATACATTGAAAATATTAGAAATTACATTGAAATGTATATTGGAAATGTTATATTGGAAATGTATATTGGAAATGTTATATGTTTGAAATGTATATTGGAAAATGCTTCATTTAAATGTATTGGAGATATTTACATTGAATTGAATATTGGAAATGTTATATGTTTGAAATGTATATTGGAAAATGCTTCATTTAAATGTATATTGGAAATTCTATGTATATTAGAAATATATGTGCTTCATTTAAATGTATATATTTCTTATCAATTATTTTTAATTCTATGTATATTAGAAATATATGTGCTTCATTTAAATGTATTGGAGATATTTACATTGAAATGTATATTGAAAATGTTATATGTTTGAAATGTATATTGGAAAATGCTTCATTTAAATGTATATTGGAAATTCTATGTATATTAGAAATATATGTGCTTCATTTAAATGTATATATTTCTTATCAATTATTTTTAAAATTATGTATATTAGAAATATATGTGCTTCATTTAAATGTATATTGGAAATGTTATATGTTTGTATAATGTATACTATCGAAAATGTTTATTATCGGAAATTCTATGGCGTACCCGAACCCACCGCGCACCCGAACCCCTTAGCGAATCCGTTTTTTGCGCACCGACCCCCTTAGCGAACCCTTAGCGAATCAATTCATACCGCGCACCTGAACCCCTTGGCGAATCCGTTTTTCACGCACCGACCCCCTTAGCGAAAATGTTAGAAATATTGGGAATATGTATGCTTTGTATATATTTCTTATCAATTATTTTTAATTCTATAGATGGCGGACAACAACAACCCCGCCCCACCCATGCAAGAGGACAACAACACCCCTGTCCCACCCATGCAAGAGGACAACGACACGTTCTTTGCGAATCAACTTTTCAATATTGTAACCCAACCAATGTCCATGGATGATGTGTTGGGGATCATTGGAAGGGACGACAATATCCAAGGCGACAATGTTGCAAGAGCCGAAAATGTTGAAGGGGCCGCCAATGTCCAGGGCGAACGTGTCCAGGGCAGCACTATTGAAGGGGCCGGTAACGAGCCCTCGTCTAGTCAGGTGTGTATATAGATAACATAAATTTGTACTGTACATGTCAATTATGTATACCATCTCTATATCATCTCGTATATATGTAATTTGTGTAGGCCGCCTCTGCTAAGAAATCAAAACGATCGACCACGAAGAAGCTGAAGGATGTCAAGTTACACATCACCCGAGTGGAGGATGACGGGGAGCCAGTTGAGCCCCCAAAAGTGGCCAAGAAATTTGTATCTCAGTGCGGGGTAATTGTACGGGACAATGTGCCCATTAGTATCAGAAAATGGAAGTCCACGGACCCCACTGAGGAGTACGTGCTCCCCGATACAGAGAAGGAGATGCTATGGAGGGAATTAAAGGCAGTATTCGACTGGCCTAGCACTCATGAAGCAGAACTAAGGGATTGGACAATGAAGAAGATGACAGTTCTGTTTCAGGATTTCAAGAAGAAGTTGTACTCGCATTTTCTCAAAACCGGAGAGGCCCCGGATCCTGAGAAGTATAAGAAGATCACTAATGACGAGTGGGAAGCATTCCTTGAGTACAAAACCTCCGAAGAGGGTGCAACGGCTAGCTCTAGAAACGCCGGAAACGCCGCAAATAAGAAGTACTCTCATAAGATGGGTTCGGGAGGTTACAAGGCAAGCATCGCTAAATGGGAGAAGATGGAAGAAGATCTATATGCTAGAGGCATCACTCCAGCGACACATGACTGGCCCACAAGGACCAAGCATTGGTACTATGGTCATGGAGGCACCCTAAGCCCAATCGACGGCTCCTTAGTTTTTCCCGAGGACTTGCGAGAACTAGCTCAGCGTCTCCTCGATATCCTCAGGGCATCTGAGAGGGGAGAATTTGTTGCTGATAGAGACAGAGATGAGCTAACCTATGCCATAGGGAACAAGGAGCATCCTGGACGGACGCGCGGCGTAGGCACAACCATCTCATGGAAGAAAGGTTTCCAAGAGCACGCCGCCACCTATAGGAGCCGTTCGAGGAAGAAGGCCGAATATGAGCAGAGGGTGAGGGACCTAGAGCAAACGGTTGCCGCCCAGGGCTCAAAGCTCCAAGAAATGGAGTCAGAGATGGAGCGACGGATGAAGGTAGCATGGCTGCAGATACAACAAGCCACAGGCAGGACCGGTTCCACAGAGCCTGCACCTCTCCAACAAGCCGCAGGCGGGACCGGTTCCACAGAGCATGCAGCTCTCCAAGATGCAGCCCTTATTAGCCCTCCACAACAATATCAAAGCAGTCACGCTTCCACACAGGCCGCCGAAGCGGTCCGTTACACCGTGGATGAAATAACTCAACGGACCGCGTGCGAGCTTGTCGTCAGGCAGAAGAACTTAGCTGTGGTGGTACGTATGCGACCTTAGTTCGTACTGCATACATTTCACCGTAAATACCATTCATTTACTAACTTTCTTTGTGACTACTAACTTATCAGGTCGCATACGGTATGACCAAACGTGTGGAAGAAGGGCAAAAATGGCATTGCAATGACATTCCACATGGTTACGTACCTGTTGAGGTGGAGCAAGTCGTCACCAACTGGGAAGACTTGGAACTTGACATCCTTGAAGGTGACGGAGAAACAAAACTCGGTCAGTGTTCTCACTGCATCATTCTATGGAGCAAGGCAGACGTCGTCATACCCGGTACACCTGCGGCTACCAACAAGCCTCCGTCACCTCCAAGAGATCCACCGGATCATGACGATTCTCCGGGAGATCCTGATGCAAGCCCGTCTCCTCCGCCGAAGAGGTCTCCGTCTCCTCCGCCGAAGAGGGGACGCCGCACTAAAGCCTCTGCCCCCACTCCACCAGCGAAGAAGGCGCGGAAAACCAGAGAGAAGCCCGCACCAGAGAAAAGAGCGGGTGAGAAGACTCTAGAGGAGCTCGAAGCCTCGGTCAAAGCAGACACAAAGAGGCAAATGGCCGAGTGGAGGAAAAAACCTGAGCCAGAGCCGAAGCTTGATCCCACCGTCGTCAAGTCATTCCTCGGTAATTTGAGCAAGGGTCAACAGAAGGAAGTAATAGTAACAGACTATGACCGCTCATTACTGAAATCTCGCCGGAAGCGGAAGGCTGCAGATAAGGAAGCGGGCCCATCCAAAAAGGTTCCTCAGCTCGGCCAGCAACCTCAGCGGCCCTTGGGTCCATTGCCATCTCTGGACGAGCTTAACGTGCAACGAGTAATGGCCGAGACTGGACTAACCAGAGCGCAAGTCCTGGGGGAAGAAGAGGTGCCTGTAAACACAACGCTGAAGTGGCCGTTTAAGCTTGGCGAGCCTATGGTCCCTCCTGAAATGGAGAGCAAGCTACAGACGAAGATGCGCCGATTCCATGAGTGGTACTTGGAAGAATCAAGAAGTAATAAACGACGCATGATCAAAGTAGGCGTGAAGGACCATGATTTCTACAATGGTGACGAGGATTGGGTCTGGCTGAGGTTTAGGATATATATGAGCTGTACCACCGCGACGCCATGGACGTGGATTTGATCACCTGTTGGACACTGTAAGTACTTTGTTGTTGCTTATAATTCACAGTTTCAAAACAATAATTCCAATCTATGCTGACGCGGGCTTTATTTATTGCTTAACATATGCAGAATGGAGATTCAAAAATGTCGGAGATCCGGGATATATGACGTTGGTTTCGTGGATCCTCGAAGGATAAGTGAAAATATGATATTTATGAATCCTGAGGAAACATATGGAAACCTATACAAGTACATTAAGAAACAAAATTACTGCGACTCCATACTAATCCCGTACAACATCGAGTGAGTACATACACAAGCTTCTTCTTATACTGTCTGTGTACTATTTCATTTCTGATTATAATGTATACATGTATACAGATTCCACTGGTTCCTAATAATATTGTGTCCTGACCGGGGTGTCGTGAACGTCTTTGATTCATTGCACACTCTAAAAGAAAAACTACAGAACATCATGGACATGATGACAAGGTGATATATATTTTCCCCTACTTAATTCACCCCTTACACTCGCAATGACTTAACTCAATTTTTTTGTTCGCAGGGCCTGGATTCAATTTCGTCAAGAACACCCGGGTATTCAACATGAAACACTAAAATGGAACATTGGCTTTCCGGTAAGCAAGTAATTTGTACATGTAGGCCTCGGCTAATATATTATATGAATTTTACTTAATTTCTTTTGGTCAACAGTGTGCCAAACAGGGGGCCGGGAAATAATTTATGTGCATACTATGTTTGCGATTACATGTGGAATTGGGGACATAAAAAGCTTACACAACACGATATTATGGTACGTAATAATAAACACATTTCCATTATTATTAAGTGCACAATTATTGTCTCCAACTCGGCGGATTAAATATCTTTCAATTATTTGTAAATTATAGATGTTGAACCTGAAGGAAGAGTCCCTAGAGCTACAAAGAATTGACGCAATTGCAGAACAGCTCGTCGGATGGATCTGGGACGAGGTCGTCAATCCCCGAGGAGAATTCCACTCGCCAATACTGGAGGACGTGCCGGACAGTCCAACAAGCTAGTCGTCAATCTTAATTAAGTAGAAAATACAGTTTAAATATATATAACTCGAGTTGACATGCATGAATATCTACTTTTGTAATATATATGTCTTCTATTTTGATGAAATGTCAGCTAATATGAATATAGAGTCGGCCGAATACGCATTAGAATACACGTATTAGAATATATACGTATATAGACGTGCATGCATGGCTACTGAAAAAAGCAAAAAAAAAAAGAAATCCGGGGCCTTTAGCACCGGTTGCAGACAACAACCGGTGCTAAAGGCAGGCCCTTTAGCACCGGGTGCAGCCACGACCCCGTGCTAAAGGCCCTGCTAAAGGCGCTGCGGGGCAGGCCCTTTAGCACCGGGTCGTGGCTGCACCCGGTGCTAAAGGGACCCTTTAGCACCTGTTATTCAACCCAGTGCTAAAGGGGTACCCCTTTAGCCTCGGATTAGTTGCACCGGGTGGGAAACCCGGTGCTAAAGGGCTTTCCCACCCGGTGCAGATGTTGATCATTCTGGTAGTGTAATATAATTTCTACAAAAATATGATATTTTAGATAAAGACAATTAAATATCTAAAAGAGGTACTTGCCATGTTAAATATATTAAAGTATATATTATATCATCGATCTGTATAATCTCTTATATAGGTAGTCAAAATCAAGATAAATTTGCCACCTGTTCTAGCTAGAGCCACAGACATACATAGCACCTAAGCCTTAGCTATAGGTTTTGTGTCCATGGTGCCGTTATCTTGGCAAAGTTGATGGCAACATTATTTGAAATAATGGTCCTACAATTTTCTCTTCACCCTGGTGTTCCATCAAACACTTGGTGAAGATTTGTATGGTTGGGTCCGCAGATTGTGGCATATCTTAGTGGGTCATCTCGCCAGTTTTTATTTGGTGGTTCTGTGAATCAATTCTTCTAGAAAGGTGAATAGATTATTGTGGCATAGGAGGTAGGAGCAGAACAAGTTTTCTTGTCTACTGTATTCACCGTGACCATGATCACTACGTTGAATTTGATTACAATAATCAATTCTCTACTTTGTTTATGTTTTTGTTATTATAAACATGTATAAGGCGGCTAGGATGTCTTACGTAGAAAAAGGAGGTTAGAAATACCTAAATCGATGTGTATTTAAAACCAGACGGAGTAGTTGTATGAAGGTGCCACTGACGTGATGGCAAGAAAGCATCTGTGGTTGAGTGGTATTGTTTTGACTCTTCCTCTGAGAAATCGACCTGGGGCCAATCAGTGCCGCCCTACATGCCTGCGGGATCAGCACTGGCGGGCGAAACGTGAACACAGTCAGAGTCTTGGCGGTCGTCACCAGGTATTGTCAACCTGGACCATGCGCGCTGTAGTCAACTTATTGGCCCCTGTAACAGCATTTGTGGAGCACGATGGTCAAAATTGAGGTTCTGGTAGTTAGACCGCACGTGCGTTTCCATCGTCTGATCGTCACGAAGGGCCATGGGACTAAGAAGTAACCAGGCAATCTCTGATTTTATTTTTTTAGGTCCAATAGATATTGAGCATTATTAATCAGAATGATGGTGGCGCACTATTATTGATTTGATGGTGAGTTTCAAGGTGACAAGGTCCCAGCAGATGCTACTAACACTTCACAGAAAATATATGGAGAGACTCTCGATAGTCCCTACAAGGCTAATATGACACTGCATGGATATATGCACTTGATTATGTAGACGAATTCCTAGGACCGAACATTATCGATATCAATTGTACTTTGTACCTCATGAGGCATGCAAGCATACAAGGCCCTTAGTGTTGTAGTGATTATTATGTTTTTTGTACTTACTAGTAATTGCGAGACTTGATTTATCCTATCTGTGAGATTTGGATTGTAATACATTGGAGATCTTAACACTAAATTTATGTTCGTTTTATGCATTTTCATCTTAAAGATACCTATATGAATGAACGTATCACAATAGCAACACAAAGGAAAAGAAATGGCCAACTTGATATCAGCACTGTCTTTTCTGTATGAATAAATATGAATTAAAATCAAAATCAAAAAATATATCAGAACAACAATAACAAAACATGGCGAGTAGTTTAATTAGTAGTGGTTGGTGTTAACATCAGTACTAAATGTCGTATTTAGAGTGTGTTTGGTTTCACAAGAAAACCTCTCCTTGCCTTGCCTGCACAGAAATCGGAGCAGAAGAGATGTTTGGTTCTCTTGTCGTGGTACATTGGAGCCTATGCAAGCAATTTTGCCTCGCTGAAGCGAGCGAGCTGAAACAGATCTTCGCCGTCAGCGAGCAAAGCTTGTGTGGCAAGGCAAGACTAGGCAAAGGTGTCTTGAGAACCAAATGTGCCCTTAGTATCGGTTTAGTTGACCGGTACCAAACTGGTCGTATTTAGTATGATAATGTGGTACTGGTCCGGAGAGAAGTAGTAATTGGATTTCCTGACCAGTGGTAGCAGGTCTTACTTTATGAATCTATCTTAAGTTTGAAAAATCTCACATTTGTTTCTCTGTAAACACAATACAAGCGTAGATGCTCACCAAACACATATGCACACTTACTCTTTTAAATACACGGATATAATTCTATCCTATAAGCATCTTCGATAGACCCATCACCGCATAGATTAAAAATCCCACCGTTCTAGGTAAGGTCCCAGCAAATTATTAACCTTTGGATTAAAAACATAAATGGTTGAGACCAACCTCACCTGGTTCCTTGCCATCCCCATCCTATGGGATGTTTGTTTTCATGGTCGTAGACAGCCGATCTTGGCTGTTGAGACCGGGTTTATCCCTTAATCTAAAAAAAATCCCCGGCCTGACCAGAATTATTCAACACTGCCCCAACCGTGCTTTATGCACACCGCCACGGTGCCTGGGGGTAACGAGTTCTCTATAAATAAGGATGAACGTAGTGTGTTCTCTACCAAGCACAAAGCACCTCAAAGCACTAGCACCACATAATCACAAGGTACCCATTGCAGAAGGTGAAGTTACAATGGCGCCATCCCTCCATGATCAAGTGAACTCCGAGGAGGACATGATCGGAGCTTTCGCCCTGCTCTACCACCACGTGTTCAGCTACATCAAGCCCATGGCGCTCTTGTGCGCCGTGAACCTCGGGATCCCGGACGCCATCCACGCCCGCGGCGGCGCCGCCACCCTCGCCGACATCGCCGCCGACACGGGTGTCCATGCGGCCAGGATCCCAGACCTCCGGTGCCTCATGAAGCTCCTGACCACGTCAGGCCTGTTCGGCGCCGCCGCCACCGCTGGAGAAGACGGCGAGACCCTGTACAAGCTCACTGCGGCGTCCAGCCTCGTGGTCGGCCCGCGCAGCCTGGCCAACATGGTGCGCTTCGACTCTGGCTCCGTCTCCCTCACCCCGTTCTTCGACATGCCGGCGTGGCTCCGGACGGCGCCGGCGCCGGAGGCCCCCAAGACGCTCTTCGAGCTGACCCACGGCCGCGACAGGTGGGATCCGGCGAACGCCGACAACGAGACGATGATCAGCGGGGCCTTCATCGAGAGCCAGCTCCTGATCGAGGCCGTCCTCGGCGGCCACGGTGACATCTTCCGCGGGCTCTCCTCGCTGGTCGACGTCGGCGGCGGGCGCGGCTCGTTTGCCAAGGCCATCAAGACGGCGTTCCCGGACATCAAGTGCGCCGTCATGGATCTCGCTCACGTCATCGCCGACGCCCCGGATGCTGGGGGCGACGACGTGCAGTTCGTCCCCGGCGACATGTTCGAGTCCATTCCACCTGCGGACGCTGTCTTACTCAAGGTATGCGTGCGTGTCTAAGCTGGTTTACCAGCTTTGACCACTGAAATTTACAGAATCGTTTATATTAAAAAATGAAAATTGCTGTAAATAATATCTTTTCATCAAAGAAAAAGAAACTAAGCTTTTATCTTTTGTACATGTTAGTATGTTTTGCATTGTTGGGATCACAACGATTGCGTCAAGATTCTTAAGAAGTGCAAGGATGCTATCCCCGCAAGAAATGCTGGTGGAAAGGTGATCATCACAGAGATGGTGCTGGGGTCCGGTCCTCGTGACCAAAATGTTGCCGAAGCAGCAGAGATGCACAGCTTGTTCCTCACATGCATCAGCGGCGTGGGGCGGGAGGAACACGAGTGGAAGAAGATCTTCTTCGATGCTGGATTCAGCGACTACAAAATCACTTCTGTGATGGGCCCTATTTCGATTATTGAGGTTTACCCTTGAGATCTGAATGAGGAGAAAAAAGACTTGTTTGCCTATA
Organism: Echinochloa phyllopogon; assembly: GCA_033239725.1. NCBI lineage: Eukaryota > Viridiplantae > Streptophyta > Magnoliopsida > Poales > Poaceae > Echinochloa > Echinochloa phyllopogon. The sequence continues at coordinate 29,113,882 of BTCW01000008.1, read as the reverse complement.
TGGTGAACTCTAGTGACATGTTATTCCAGTCGTATTTAGTGATGTAGTTAAATAAGCGTGCTCCTAGCTGCCTCATTAGCATGCATGTAATTGTCTTTTTCTTTTTGCATGGCTTGTGAGTTTATCGAGCTTATAAAGTCAATATCCGATTATTTGTTGCAGTAACTCTAGTACAAAACTTTCCACCTCTTCTTTACTATGAAAAATCACTAGTGTCAGGGAGATAGAAAAATCATAGCAAGTGAAGGTCAAGTACCATTCAGTGATTTCATTTAAAAAATCACCAAGCCTTTTTATTTTTTTGTGATAGTTTTCCCATCTTTCCTTAAATGTTAGACTTTCTCATCCATCTAATCCTAACCCTAACTCACCAAAACAACATGATGAGAACACGTAATGGAAAGCCCGGAGGATGAACAAACTTGGAGTATTTCTGGTGTGATGTCAACTACTAGAAGTATCTTGTCTATCTGATACGGTGTTTTGTGAGTGTTGGATAGGAAGGTCTTGAGTGAGATGTCGGTTTTGCTCTTGAGATTTTACGTTCGGATGGTTGGATGATCTGCTTTGTGCCTACTCGCATCCCAGCAAACAAAGCTCGCTTTCAATACAAAGTATGGCCTTTGAGATCTTTGATCTAAATAAATGTAAACAAGTACTATTTTTCTTAATCAATATCCTCTAATTCCATAAACTTTACTAGTTTCAACTGTAATCACCGAGCGCACGTTTTCAATCTAAATGAGGAAAAACAAAACACTTGTTTGCCTATATGGTGAACATCTAGTGACATGTTATTCCAGTTGCATTCTGTGATGTAGCTAAATAAGCGTGCTGCTAGCTGCCTCACTGGCACTCATGTAATTGTCTTTTTCTTTTTGCATGTTTTGTTTTGGTGTGAGTTCATCGAGCTTATAAAGTTAATAGGCATTCGCGAATTGGCTTGTAGTCCAACGGTAGGACGGTCCGGTAGGACGGTCCAGTAGGACGCTACCCACCAGGGTTCAAATCCTGGTGCTCGCACCTTTTCCTGGGATTTACCGGCGCTATGCGTTAAGTGGTAAGCGACGTTCCCGTCGACAACAAGGCGCTAATGGTGCCTTCGGGAATCTCCAGATCTGCCGGTGCTCTGCTCACTGAAAGGACCTTGATGTCGCCTAGAGGGAGGGTGAATAGGCGATTGCTGGAAAATTTAGCACAACTTGCAGCGGAATCAGTTTATCGGAACTTTCTATCGGAAATTTCCGGTGTCATCGGAAATTTCAGACAACCACGAAAACGAACTTAGTTGTAGAGGATCCTATAAAATTCTAATCAAAACGATGAGTTGCAAGAGGTTACTTGGGATATGTAGAAGCTTTCTAACCAACCACCTGCAACCAAAAGCTCACAAGAAGATAGATCGGGTCGAATTGCTCAATATCAACAAGAACAACAATATGAACACAAGAACACACGGAGACACAAGATTTAATCCGAAGTTTGAATTCACCGCTGCCACTAAGGCTATCACAAAGACACGATGAATTCTACGTCTCCGTTGAGGGCCTACGAAAGGCGGGCTTATACACACCAAGCCACTTTCCTCCACTTAGTCACCACGAAGGAGCAAAGTGCACTTACTAGCAAATCCACAAAGGATGGGTGATACAAACTTCCGAGACGAATCCACAAGCTTGGCTTGGATGCTCTCGACGACGCCTAGTCGTCTAGGGGATGAATCCCCAAGAGTAACAAACACTTCGAAGATTACTTGCTATGAACTCAAGTGCTCAAGGATGGAATGAGGCTTTCAAGTCTTCAGTCTGTTCTCTCAACCCTAACTCACTTCTCTTCTCAAATCTCAAGCAAATAGAGAGAGGGGAGAGCAAATCTTGGCTGTAGAATATGTGCTTCGTGAGAGGAACCAGCAGCCCCAGCCGAAATGAGTGTGGGGGTATATATAGAGGACCCCCAAAAACTAGCCGTTGTGTCTCAGGTTAGTCTGGACCGGAAATTTCCGTCGCATTTGCCGGAAATATCCATCTAGGAACGGAAATATCAGCCCGTACCGGAAATTTCCGCCATCACCGGAAATTTCCGTCGCCCAGACCGGAATTCTGCCAGCCCGGAAATTCCAGAAAGTGCCCAACTAAAACAGTCATAACTTTTTACTCCGATGTCCGATTTCGGTGATCTTGGACTCTATGTAAAGCTTATTCAGAGGGCTATCCATCCCACCTAAAATTAAGCTCCAGACCTACCTAGTGCAAGTGTTGTGATAGGAGTTTCTCTTATGTTAGCACTTGGATAGATCACTTTGAGCACCGAGACATAGACAAAGCTATCAACGTTGCATCCCACTTGATAGTACGACATACCTATACTCAAGATCAAAGATAAAATCTAGTTCAACCACTTGAGATTGAATAACTTGAGCCTTAACACTTTTCTTCAATTCTCGCTTCATGAGGGTGCAACCTTTCTTATCTCTTGAGCACATCCAACTTGAGCTAGAGGCTTAGAATATCCAAGTGTTATGATCAAGAATGCATTACTCATTCATAAGCCACTTTATCATAAGATTAAACAATGATTAGATGCATTGCATTGCTTCACTAGATGAGGCTTGATTAATGCCTAGAAATCAAACCATGATGCTAGACTTCACTCCAGCAAAGTCCCTCGGCTACAAGACCAACTTGCCCTTCTCTTTGCTTAGTACCTCGTCACTCGCCATCTAGCTTGATCCTTTCATCCTATCTTGCCACTTTAAGTTTAGCTTTGCTTTGCATCATCATGAGTACCACTTTGAAATCCATGTTCTTAGCTTGAACATTTGCTTTCATATCAATATTGTTACCACATAAATTCCTATCTTGACTTTCCTTGTAATACCTCTTTGTCTCTTTTGCTTACTTCAACCTTTAATTGTCGTATCTTTACTTTTGCATGCTTTGGATGACATAAGCTTGACTTTATCATTTACAATAATATCTATCCAAAGCTCAACAACCTTATTAGTCCTTTAATTGTTTGTGTCACTCAATCACCAAAACCCACAAGGGGCCTAGATGCACTTTCACTCACGCTAATAGGGGTAGGGTTTACCTACGTGTATTCATAGGGGTGAGTGTGCGTGTGTGTGAGCGTCTGGGTTGTACTGTCTAATCTAAAAAAAAAGTCAATAGGCACTCGGCAAACAGTCCATGTCATCAATCCGGCCCTCTAGAATACTGCTTCCCTATTGGTCCTCGCAACCACACACGCTCATCAATCCGGATAAAGCCCTTTCTCTCTCACAACCATACACGCTCTACTCTGTATCCTCACGCTCCTCCTGCGCCTGCCGCCACCTCGTCGCCGCCGTGTCCTCCCCGCCACTCCGGACCACCCTCGCGCTCCGCCTCGGCCTCCCCTCGCCCCCTCCCTTCCCGTCCCCGCCCTGCCCCGCCGCAGCCCACAGGTCATCGCGGGCACGGGCGTGACCCCAGCGGGAGGGCAGCCTCGGCCAGAGCGGGTGCGGGTGCGACCCTGGTCGGATGGTGCGGTGGCGGAAGGCCCGGTGGCTCCAAGCCGGGCAGCCCCAAGCGCGACGGCTCCAAGGCAGGCGGCCCGTGCAGCGGTCCCTTCAAGTTGCAGGCCGGCGAGGGTTGCACGCCGGCGAGGGGCGGCGAGAGGCACAGCGGCGGCCCCCGGCAAGGCTGGGCGTGGTGGGGCTGAGTGTCACCGCAGACCTGGTATTTTTTTATCTTGTCAAAAAATGTTTTCCGAGTGTCGTTTTTGGCGGCAAACGCTTTGCCGAGTGCTCGATGGAAAGAACTCGGTAAAGAGCTCTTTGCCGGCACCCAATTTGCCATAAGGGCTGTGCCAAGTATGCACTCGACAAAGCCTTTGCTGAGTGTTTATGAGGCTTGGCACTCGGCAAAGAGCGGCTCTCCCGTAGTGTCTCTACTTGTTTATGTGTTCGTTACTGTAAACATTTTGTAAACATTTGTAAGGTGTCTAGGGTGAATTATGCAAAAAATGTGGTTAGAAATGTTTGACTGAAAGATACCTAAAACGATGTGTATTTAGAACCAGATGTAGTCGTATGAAGGTGCCACTGATGTGGTGGCAACAAAGCATCCGTGGTCCAGTAGTAATATTGTTTTGACTCTTCCTCTGAGAAATCCCGGGGCCAATTAGTGACTTTTCCTCTCTGAGAAATCGACCTGGGATCAGCACTGGCGGGCGAAGCGTCAACACGGTCAAAGTCTTGGCAGTCGTCACCTGGTGTCGTCGACCTGGACCATCCATGCGCCCTGTATTAGTCCACTTTGCCTTGTAAGTGTAACAGCAACACATATGCGCACGATGGTACAAATTGATGTTCTGGCCATTACACTGTATGGGCGTTTCCATCGTCACATATGGCAATGGGACCAAGAAGTAACTAGGCAATCTTTGATTTTAGTTTTTAGGTCCAATGGATTGAGCATTATTAATTAATAATTAGAATCGCAGGCGATGGTTTTGAAGAATTGACAAATAACTTTGAAGAAATGCATACGGGGTTGACCCTCTTGTGGCCCCCCTTAGGCCAATACCAACCCAAATCTATCAAACTAGTGTCCATGCCATGCCATGTCATATAGACACTACTCTAGACTCATGTCTAAAAAATAAATTAGTTACTCAATTCTCTCTTTTCTATGAGTCCTATGCACCATCCATTTTTCTTCTCTACCAATGGTATAGACACAAATCTTCTCGAGTGCAATATTGATAATATCTAGTGCATTGGTTTTCTTATAGAAACTGGGTCTAGACATAGTTTCATCCTATCTTCATTCTCTCTCCCATTTAATATCATGCCACATCACACATATATCCTATGTGGCACAATAATTAATTCTATGTACACTATCCTAGTAAGACGGTTGGGACTGCCCTTAGGTCAGAACATGTAATAGGCTATTAGGGCCTTGCTTTCCGAATATATCTATTTTTTCTAGATTAAAATAATAGAGTTGCATTTAATAAAAATCAAGTACTACTCTTCATCCTTATCGCACGTGCTCACACGTTATGTAGATCTAAATCTCAACCCCAAATCTGTATAAAAATTCATATAGTATGGCGCACAGGCATAAACTCAGCAACCAAGCTAAGAACTACCGCTCAAAAAATGACGGCCAACATCCCTATAGACGGGGAGAAGCATAATCTTATATTTTCTTCTTACGTCTTTCTTCTCTTTTTTTTCTCCCACTAATGAAGAAGAGAGACCGATCCCGGTATATCGAACCTAATATCGATCAAGATCAGCCTAAGAAGCATAATATTCTCACAAGTCTTCCATCATGGCTGGATCTAACAATGACAAAATAGAAGATCGCCAAGAGACACCTATTCCACGACAATGATATGGTCTTGGCTGGATCTAACAATGACAAAATAGAAGATCGCCCAAAGACACCTATTCCACGACAATAATATGCTCATCTCGCCATCAGGACACCTGAGTCTTTATGTTGGGTTTTGTAAATCTATGATTAAATACCATAAAAAGACCAAACCCTAAATCTAAGATTAAATCTTAAGGGAAATGGATCTCCACTCCCATTAGCACCACGAATGAGCCGGAGGGGTGTAAGGCGGAGAGAATCAAGTAGTGGGCAACCGACGGCGGCACTGAAGCCTCAACATCCATGTAGAAAATGAGGAAAAAAACAAAATCTTGGAAAAATAGCACAAAAAACGAAACACAAAATCAAAGATTAAACCTAGAGGGAAACAGATCTTCACTCCCTTTAGCGCCACGAACGAAATCATCGGGAGAGGAAAAGGGAAGTGGTCGGGCGACTGACGGCAGCACTAAAGCCCCTGCAGCGGCGGGAGTCCCATGTGGCATACACAGTACAAACGCAGATGCTGACATATACACATGCACACTTACGCTTTTAAATACACACGTAATTCTCTCTATAAGCATTTTTAAGAGACAGCCATCACTGCATACATTAAAAATCCCACCGTTCTACGTAAGGTTCTCGCAAAATCTTAACCTTTGGATTAAAAACACAAATTGTTGAGACCAACTTCACCTGGTTCTTTGCCATCCAATGACAAGATCAACATTGACCCCACCGTGCCTTATTGAGTTATTATACACGCCGCCACCGCCCTCCGGCCTGGACTCCTGGAGGTAACGAGTTCTCTATAAATAAGGATGAGCGTAGTGTGTAGTCTACCAAGCACAAAGCAGCTCAAAGCACTAGCACTACAGAAACACAAAGTACCCATTGCAGCAGCTGAAGTTACAATGGCGCCATCCCTCCACGATCAAGTGAACTCCGAGGAGGACATGATCGGAGCTTTCGCCCTGCTCTACCACCACGTCTTCAGCTACATCAAGCCCATGGCGCTCTTGTGCGCCGTGAACCTCGGCATCCCCGACGCCATCCACGCCCGCGGTGGCGCTGGGACCCTCGCCGACATCGCTGCCGACACGGGTGTCCATGCGGCCAGGATCCCCGACCTCCGGTGCCTGATGAAGCTCCTGACCACGTCCGGCCTGTTCGGCGCCGCCGCCGCCGCGGAAGAAGGCGGCGAGGCCCTGTACACGCTCACCGCGGCGTCCAGCCTCGTCGTCGGCCCGCGCAGCCTGGCCAACATGGTGCGCTTCGACTCCAGCTCCGTCTCCCTCACCCCGTTCTAAGACATGCCGGCGTGGCTCCGGACGGCGCCGGCGCCGGAGGCCCCCAAGACGCTCTTCGAGCTGACCCACGGCCGCGACAGGTGGGACCCGGCGAACGCCGACAACGAGACGATGATCAGCGGCGCCTTCATCGAGAGCCAGCTCCTGATCGAGGCCGTCCTCGGCGGCCACGGTGACATCTTCCGCGGCCTCACCTCGCTGATCGACGTCGGCGGCGGGCGCGGCTCGTTCGCCAAGGCCATCAAGACGGCGTTCCCGGACATCAAGTGCGCCGTCATGGATCTCGCTCACGTCGTCGCCGACGCCCCTGATGCGGGTGGCAACGACGTGCAGTTCGTCCCCGGCGACATGTTCGAGTCCATTCCACCGGCGGATGCTGTCTTACTCAAGGTATGCGTTCGTGTCTATGCTGGTTTACCAACTTAATTTGACCACTGATATTTACAGAATTGTTTACAATATAAGAAAAATGAAAAATGCAAGCTTATGATATTTTCTCATCAAAGGAAAAGAAACTAGAGAAACTGACATTTTCCTTTTTGTACGTGTTAGTATGTTTTGCATTGTTGGGATCACAACGATTGCGTCAAGATTCTTAAGAAGTGCAAGGATGCTATCCCCGTAAAAAATGCTGGAGGAAAGGTGATAATCACAGAGATGGTGCTGGGGTCTGGTCCTCGTGACCAAAATGTTGCCGAGGCAGCGGAGATGCACAGCTTGTTCCCGACATGCATCAGCGGCGTGGGGCGAGAGGTCTTTGATCTGCTTTGTGCGTACTGGCATCCCAGCAAACAAAGTTCGCTTTCAATACAATGCATGGCCTTTGAGGTCTTTGATCTAAATAAATGTAAACAAGTACTTTTTTTCTTAATCAAGCCCGTTCGTTCAAAAACAATATACTCCAATTCCAGAAACATTACTAGTTTCAACTGTAATCACCGAGCGCACATTTTCTACGATGAAACTTATTAAAAATAGGCTACCAAACCAAATGAAAGATGGGATTTTTAAAGATTTCTTGGTACTCTATTGAGAGATTGCAATAAAGGTCACGACAGATTTGATTATTGATGATTTAATATGGTGAAGAATTGTACAGTGTAATTTAAATGAACAAGTAAGATATATATTGACTATTTTTGCAAACTATTCAGTTTTGCATATTAATTACTCAGTCATGGCTAGCTAGTGTATGTTCGTGTGGAAAATAAAAATTTATAGAAAATTACCAAACATTACTAGTCATGGCTAGCTAGTGTATGTTCCTGAAAATTACCGGCGCCCACTCATACAACGCGCCACCGTGGCACGCTTGCCGCAGCATTGCATGTGACGTGACAGCTTTGTTTTGCAGCGTCAGGAGCGACGGCGTGGCCAAAAAGGGTCATTGTGTGCAAATAAAATTTGGGAGGTTTTTTGAAAAATAATCTTTTCAAATTGGTTAGATTTTTTAAAAGAATCACGATGGGAGGGGCAGCGTGAGTATATGTGCAAACTTAGATCTGTCGGGAGCCTTGATTCCATATGGTGTCCTTGCTTAATCCAGCCGTATCAGTTTATTTCTATAGTTTTGCAGTTCTTTCAACAAAATGATTTAATTATGTGGTAGAAACCACTTACTGACTGTTATTGTATGTACCTTTTGAGAGCAAACAAAAATAAGGAACTACTGAACTCTGGACCTCTAGTGGGTATCTCAACAAGGAAATCATATGCTATAGCTAATTCTTTGGAGAGGATTATCCATTAGTATTATCGGTAATGATGAGATAAATAATTAACTCTTATGCAGAGACGGTAGTTAAGCTATGTTGTTGGAGCTGCCTTTCATGTCCATAATCTGCTGTAATTGTCTATAAAACTTGTATATAGATGCACCCCACTAAGAGTTATTAACTCTATTTTTCTCAACATGTAAGCTATCTACGTCATATATAGGGGTGGATGTCGAGCCAGCTCGGCTCGTTTTGGCTCGGCTCGTTCGAGCTCGTTAGCCAAACGAGCCAGCTCGGTTCGGCTTGTTAAGGAAACGAGCAAAAATCTTGGCTCGGCTCGGCTCATTAAGCTCGCGAGCTGCCTCGTTAAGCTCGCGAGCTAGAGTTAAATTTAAAATTATCACAATAATATATATAATATAAAAAATTATAGTATTTCTATGGTCATAATACCTTCAAAATTTACTCTGTCATACTATAATAATAAAATATAATCATAACATCATCTAAAACTACGTATATAGTATACATATATTATTATTAATTAATAATTTTCTCATTAGTCTATTAGGTCTGCTAGCTCGTTTGGCTCGCGAGCAGCTCGCAAGCCAGCTCGAACTCGCTTGTTATACTAACGAGCAAAATCTCTTGCTCGGCTCGCTATAACTATGCACCGAGCCGACTGCGACCCGATCGAGCTAACGAGCTTCGAGCATTTTGTCCAGCCCTAGTCATATAGGAACCCACTATATAAGACATCATGTCACCACCCACTAGGACCATCTATTTATGTCTTTCACTGATTTTCTATGACTAGTAGCATCTGTGCATGTAATTTATTAGTGTTAAATCTATCTAGCGACAGGTCGCGCTACGCGCCGAGCGCGCGACCCGTGCGTGCCGCCGCCGGCTGGGTTAGCGGCCTTCGGTTGCTAGTGTTGGAGCTCACTGGTAGTCATAAAAAAGGTGGCCGGGGCGGCCGCCGGCATGGCGGCGGCGACGGTCGCCGGGTGGAGTGCCAGGCGGTGGGGGACCCCTGGTGGGCAGTGTCCGCGATGCGGGGCAGCGACACTGGAAGAGGTGGCGGCAATAGATTAGCATGGCGGCGGCGGATCAGGAGGCGCCGCAGTGCCGCGGCGAAGGAGGTGGAGGGGACGGAGGAGACGACCATCGAATGGTTACCGTGGAGGCGGGTGGTGGGCAGCGGAGGAGGCGGCTTGGCTGTCGGAGCAGGGACAAGGAGGCCATTGGGGCGGAGGAGACGAGGAGGACGGGGTCGCACCGTCGGCTATAGCGCGATAGGTCGCAGGATATCTCGGTCCTTTATTAGTCTTTACGAGTACAATTCTACAAAATTCTCATAGTAGAAATACATGAATAATCAATCATTTATGAGTCGTCCTCTCTTAATAAAATGAACATGTTTCCATGTATAATAACGTTTGCAAAAAAATATTGCCATGCAATCACCTTAGTGTTTCTACTTCCAAATCATGTATTTGTTTGCAAAAGTATATTGCTGTGCAATCACTTCAGTGTTTCTATTTTTAAATTTCACTTTAAAATTTTGTTTAAAAAATTCCCACAGCATGGCGCGAGGTATCACCTAGTTACTATAAGGAAAACGTGTATTTTTTCATCTCTTAAGTAACTTAGAAGTGTAAGTTTGATCCATTGTGTTTCAATTGGTGCAAACTAACCCCTCAACTATCTAAAATGGTACACTAAACAGCCCACCTTGGTTTAATAAAAGTTTAGTGAAAATGACCCAATTACCATGAGTGGATCACCCATGTCCTGGCCATTCAAATGGTTCTCCAAGGGTGGGACACAAGTTACACAAACATGTTCCTTTTGTAGAAACGGGTGACCTTTTGGGCCGCTGCTAAAAATAAATCAGGGCGCATCTTGTTCTAGCGCCCGGACGTCCGATGTCTCAAAAAAATTGGACGGGGTGATGTGGCACAACCACAGCCAAGCTTTCCTACCCCGACGGTGCTGTAGCAGTTCAAACTCCCGTCGCAACATGGGTGCGATGTTGCATGCAACATGTAAAATTTTTGCAACATCCAAAAAAACCATATGCAACAACAAATAATAGTATCCGCAACATAAACAGTTATCGTTTGCAACATTAGAAACACGCGCTCACAACTCTCAACCATGCATGAAAGCAGTCAGAAAATTCCACAATAAAAATGCAACATCTGGATGAAACACTTGCAACATGCATGCGAAACATACGCAACATCCAACATCTCAGATCCATTTTTGCAACATTCAGATCAGACAGTTGTAACATTCTAATGAATCATCCGAAACACATGAAACGTGATGTTGTAACATGGAGCGAAACCCTAGAAACATCCCAGATCTATTCTTGCAACATTCACATTAACCAGTTGCAACATTCTTTTTAAACATCTGAAATACGTGAAACATGCTCCTGCAACATGGAGCAGACCCTAGAAAAAAGAGCAAATGTGGTACCTACCTCCCCCCTCGATGCCCATCCCTTTGCTCTCCCGTGGGCACGCCACCCCTTCACCTGCCGGAGGAAATGGGCGGCGGCGGCGCTCGCCGTGGAGGAGTGGCGCCCGAAGGAGGGCACGGCGGCGAGCGCCCACGGAGAAGGTGTCACACCCGGTTTTAAAGGCAAAACCAGGTGCATCTCATATGTGCGCCAGGATCAGTTTACACACATATGGTAGACGTCACAAGTGAATATCCATAACCATGCATAACGAAAGAGTATTAAAGTGCATTTATTACAATATCAGAGTTGACTCAAATGTCATAGCGGAAGACTTAAATAAACGTTCATCTAACGAAGCAAAAGTGACTCCATCTCTACAGGCATTGACTGGGGGAGACTCGCCTAGAACTCCTCAAAATCAATGGTGAAATCCTCAAAATTCTCCCAATCTGAGCAGCATTCCGGGTGTAGTTGATGCAATAAAAGAAAGAAAAATAACAAGTATGAGCACATGACGTACTCAGCAAATGTAATATGACATACAAGGCTGAGGCAAAAAGGCTGGCTGACCATACTGCAGTAAGCACTTTTAATTGGTCATGTTTTATTAAGCAATTATTTACTAGCAAATGAAAGTATATACCACCCACAAATTAATGAATGTCATATTCCCAATATATTCATGTAACCACGATTTAGATCATGTTCAAGTATGATTATCATGTAAGGGTCCAGGCCGCTCTTGACCGTGAGCACGGCTGTTATAACAGTTTTACACTCTACAGAGGTTGTATACTTTCACCATAAGCCATGATTCCCATTGCCGAAGCATTGTACCCTTCCCACACCACGTGGACCGAATACTGGGTTTCACTATGAGACCTTTACAAAAGCACTCTAATAAATGATAGCCCGCTAAGGTTTCCGGTTCAGAAGCAAAGCATAACCCTCCCTAATGAGGTCTGTCTCTTACCAAAGCCCACAGCTCAAAAGGACCGAGCTATACTCCGTCAACCGCCGCCCCCCATGCCCCTTTCGAGTAAAGCTACCATAAACTAGAGCACCTAATTAGTCAGTCAAAGCCACAGCCACATGGCACTCATGGTTGTACTATTTTCCTGGGTGGTTCTCCATGTTCCAATTAAAAAGATATGATCTTGCCATTTAATTAATTCAAAGAGTATTTGGAACATAGAGTAGGGGTTCATTTAACCAATCCTAGTTGAGAAAACTAAGCATCATCTACCATCAAAATTAATTAAGTAACCCAGTTTCAGGGACAGGAAAATATAGTGGCTAGGCAAATCCTTAAATAGGAACCCATCAAATTAAGACACATGCATGGATGGTGAATTTAATAGTTATTAGGATATTTGCAAGACATAATACACTTGCCTTCTTCCCAACTCTGTTGCTGGTCAAATCCTTCTCCAACAGTTGGTTCTTCAGAGAAATCCTCGAACTGGTCATTTCCTAATCGCATCACACATAGACATGCAAGGAAACAATACAATAAATAAGAAACAATACACCAAACAATTCCAACAGATCAAAACAACAGAACAAAACTAATCTACGTGTCACAACGAACGCGTGAGCGCGAGAATCACTAAAATCGGAGTTAAAACGCAAAATATATGGCTTTTCTAATGTTCAGGGACTTGCTGGCAAAGTTTTAAAACTTCCAGGGGCTTAACTGCGAAAAACTAGGGGCTAAAACATAATTTTGTATAAAAACTCGAGCGCTAAACCATAAAACTAGGGGCTGGACTGCGGGTGCTAGTTCAAAACTTGTAGGGGCTAAAACAGAAGAAAAAAGACCTAAACGTAATTATTTTTGAACTAAACTGGACCGCGGGTTGATTTCCAGAAAACTCAGGGGCTCTTTAGCAAAATTGCCCGCGCTGACCGGTACTCGGCTGGTTTGACTCGGAGCTCGGCTGACGTGAACCGTTGGATCTTGATCCGACGGCCAGGGACGGATCGGGCGGAGGGGAGTCTCCGGCGACGACGGACGCGGCAGCGCCGCCCGTTCCCGCGGCGGAGCATCGCCGGACTTGGACGGGAAGCAAGAGGAGAGGACGGCGAGCTCACCAGGCTAGATCTTGATGAGCTTAGGGCTACGACGGTGTCGGACGGCAATGAACGGTGGCCGGCGGCACTGGAGAACGTCGACAAGCAATGTTAGCGCGGAGCGCGGCCAAATTCCAAGCAATAACGCGATGGGTAGCTCTGGGGCATCAATACGAACCTCCCGACGTGCTTCACGGCGAGAGCGAAGCTACGACGGCGAAGATCGACGGCGGCGGCGATGGCGCAGGCGGCCAGGGTTGCGCGAGCGCGGTTGGTTTCGGTTGGGGGGAGAAGCGGAGGCGGCGGCGGTTTTATAGGTGCGGAGCGGAGCTCAGGCCACGCCTAGGCGTGCGTGTCCCGGCCGGACACGGCGGCGCGGCGGGAACGGACTCGGGGAAGAGTCTTGCTCGGAGAAGACGGACCCGATAGGTGGGTCCCACCTGTCGTCGAGAGAGAGAGATGGGGAGAGAAGTGGAGCGGGCCGGCGCTGGGCCGAAAGGAAATTGGGCCGGGGAAAAGAGAATCGGACCGGGGAAAGAGGAAGAAAGTAGAGGGGGCAAACTTGGACCGGGCCAAGAGTTCGAGGGGCAAAAACGAACTCTGCCTATTTTAACTTTTCTAAAACTCAAACAAAAGCAAATCAAATTCGAATTTAAACCGAATTTAAATTCCAACTTGATTTACTAGCAACCAAAAATATATGCAACAGCATGAATGCAACAAAAACTTATTTTGACTACAATAATTATTTAATGTGATATTTAAATTGATAAAAGGGCTAGAAATTCCAATTAAATCCTAGAAAATTTATTTAAGCCTTAATAAATCCTAGAAAAATTCAGAGGGTTTCTACTATTTAATTGTGATGAATTTTAGGGTGTTACAAACCTACCCCCCTTAAAGAGAATCTCGTCCTCGAGATTTTGATGGATTAGAGAAAATCTGAGGGAACTCTGCCATCAACTCATCCTCTCTTTCCCAAGTTGCCTCGCTTTCCGCGTGATGACTCCACTGAACTTTACACATCTTAATCACTTTACTCCTAGTAACTCTTTCAGCAGTTTCCAAAATCTTAGCTGGGTATTCCTTATAAGTCAAATCCTCCTGCACATCCAACTCATCCATAGACAGTTCTTCCTCAGGAACTCGAAGACACTTTTTCAACTGAGAGATATGGAACACATCATGCACATCTGACAGTCTGGCTGGCAACTCCAATTGATAAGCAACCACACCTTTTCTATCAACAATCTTGAAAGGTCCAATGAAACGAGGAGATAATTTACCTTTCACCTTAAACCTTCTCAAGCCTCGAATAGGAGATACTTTCAGATACACATAATCACCTACTTCGAAAGTTAATTCTCGTCTCCTTGTGTCTGCATAGCTCTTCTGCCTGGACTGAGCCATTCTTAAATTCTCTCTGATAATCTGAACCTGTCTCTCAGCTTCCTGCAAAATCTCTGGCCCAAATAGCTGACTTTCACCTGTTTCACTCCAATACAAAGGTGTCCTACACTTTCTACCATAAAGCGCTTCGAAGGGGGCCATCTTTAGACTTGCCTGATAACTGTTGTTATATGAGAACTCTGCATATGGAAGACTCTTGTCCCAACTGCCTCCATGCTTCAAAGCACACGCTCTCAACATATCCTCCAAAATCTGGTTAATCCTCTCTGTCTGACCATCCGTCTGAGGATGATATGCAGAACTGAAATTCAACTTTGTATCCATAGACTCATGCAACTTCTGCCAGAATCTAGATGTAAACTGAGTACCTCTATCAAACACTATCTTTTTAGGTACACCATGGAGACAAACAATTCTGGACATGTATAACTCTGCTAACTTAGCGCTGGTATAAGTAGTGTGAACGGGTATAAAGTGAGCTACCTTAGTTAATCTGTCCACAATAACCCATATGGAGTCATATCCTCCTCGAGTGCGAGGTAACCCAACAATGAAATCCATACTGATTTCTTCCCACTTCCATTCAGGTACCTTGAGTGGCTAAAGCAAACCGGCTGGTCTCTGGTGTTCAGCCTTGAATCTCTGACAAACATCGCACAATGCCACATGGGCAGCCACATCCCTTTTTAGTCCATACCACCAATACCTTTGCTTTAGATCCTGATACATCTTGGTGCTTCCAGGATGAATAGAATATGCGGAATCATGAGCTTCCCTCAATATCTGCTCCCTGAGAGACTCGATATCCGGTACACATATCCTCTTTCTAAACCAAATTGTACCTTGATCATCTTCGGTGAAGTCGGGAGCTTTCCCTGCTAACATGGTTTTCTTGATTTCCTTTATCTTCTCATCAGTAAGCTGACCCTTCCGAATTTCCTATTCCAGTGTAGACTCAACTTCCATTGTCACACCTTCTGTCTGATTCAGGAATCCCAAGTTCAGCTTTTCCATCTCTGCAAGCAACTCAGCTGGTAACTGGCGACCAAACATTGCATTTACTTGTGACTTCCTACTCAACGCATCAGCAACCAAATTAGCCTTGCCAGGATGATAGTTGATTCCCAGATCATAATCCTTGATCAACTCCAACCATCTTCTCTGCCTCAAATTCAGATCCTTCTGAGTAAATATGTACTTCATTCTTTTGTGATCAGTATACAGCTCACATCTGTTACCTAGAATATAGTGCCTCCAGATCTTCAAGGCATGGACAACAGCTGCAAGCTCCAGATCATGAGTAGGATAGTTCAGCTCGTGCTTCCTCAACTGCCTGGATGCATAGGCTATAACTCTGCCTTCCTGCATGAGCACACACCCAAGACCTATGAGAAGCATCACAATATATATCAAAGTTCTTGTGAATATCTGGCATAGTAAGCACTTGGGCTGTAGTCAACTTCCTTCTCAACTCTTCAAAGCTGGCCTGACACGCTTCTGACCAAACAAACTCCTTGCCCTTCTCTAATAGCGAAGTAAGAGGTTTCGCTATTTTAGAAAAGCCTTCAATGAATCTCTTGTAATATCCAGCCAATCCCAGAAAGCTTCTGATCTCAGAGACTGTGGTAGGAGGTTCCCAATCCAACACATCCTTGACTTTACTTGGATCCACTGCAATACCTCCATCAGTAACAACATGACCAAGAAAAGACACTTGATTCAACCAAAACTCACATTTTCTAAACTTGGCATACAACTGGTTCTCTCTAAGAGTCTGCAACACCAACCTCAAATGCTCCTCATGCTCCTCCTCATTCTTAGAGTAAACCAGAATATCATCAATGAACACCACCACAAATTTATCCAAGTACTCCATGAACACCTTATTCATCAGGTACATAAAGTAGGCGGGTGCATTTGTCAATCCAAACGACATCACAGTATACTCATACAATCCATACCTGGTGGTGAATGCTGTTTTAGGAATGTCGGAACGCCTGATCCTCAACTGATGGTAGCCAGATCTCAAGTCAATCTTGGAGAAAACCTTGGCTCCTCTCAACTGATCAAATAAGTATTCAATTCTGGGCAATGGATACTTATTCTTGATGGTTACCTCATTCAATGAACGATAATCCACACACATCCTCAGAGTACCATCCTTTTTACCCACAAAAATTACAGGTGCTCCCCAAGGTGATGAACTAGGATGTATGTAACATTTATCCAACAATTCCTTAAGTTGTTTCTTAAGTTCTTCTAGTTCATTAACAGCCATTCTATAGGGTCTTTTAGAAATAGGAGCAGTACCAGGTAAAAGCTCAATAATAAACTCAATGTCTCGTTCGGGTGGCATACCTGGCAAATCATCTGGGAAGACATCCGGAAATTCACAAACAACTCTGATATCCTCCAAAGGAACACCGCTGGCCTGATTCACTGAGTAAGTTGAAGCTGAGGGTTGAGTGGCTCCGAATTCAATCTTCTCTCCCTGAGGGCTAGTCAACAACACGGACCTCTTGGCACACTGAATCACCGCATTAAAAACAGCTAACCATCCCATTCCAAGTATGACATCAATTCCCTCAGAGTTTAGGACTATCAGATCCGCAGGAAAATCTACCCCAACTATTTTCAGATTAACTCGGGGACAGATAAAATTGGCTTTCATGTTTCCACCCGGAGAGCTAACCAGCATGGAATTTTTCATAGGGAGCATGGTTATATTATACTTAGCTAGGTACTGAGCAGTAATAAAAGAATGAGATGCTCCAGAGTCGAATAAAACCGATGCAGGGGCTGAGTTGATGAGGAACATACCAAGTACCACATCCTGGGCCTCCTGTGCAGTCTCTGCAGCAACATGGTTCACCTTGCCCCGCATCTGATTCTGCTGGCCTTTGTTGCTCTGGGGCGTCGGGTTCACATTCATGTTCTGTTGCTGAGGGTATTCTGCCTAGGTGCACTGCCACTCTGGCGCTGTGGGGTCTGAGCATTCCTCTTAGGACAATTGTAACTCTCATTCTGAGTATCCAAAAATCATCATCTTTTGTCGAAACGTAGACTATCAAATTCTGAAACTAACCCAACTTGAATCACCTCAATCGGAATTTTGTGGCTCGAGGTATAAAATAAACAAGACAGCTGTGTCAGGACCATGGGACAGATTCTGGTTACTCCAATAAAACCATTATATCTCTCTGCCAGAATCTCCAAAAATCACGAAAAATTCCCAGAACCTAGGTTATCAAGTCCTTAATCCAACCCAACAGGATTTATGTCAAACGGAGTTCTGAAGCTCCAGAAATAATTCGGACAGTACCAAGATATCATGCAGCAACGAGAACAGATTGTCGCATAACATGATTTATATGAGGGGTATAATTATATGGATAAAGTGATAGTTAAGGGCTAAGATCAGAGACCAAGATAACCCAAAACTAACTAAATTTATTTATTTAATAATTACTCAATTGTGGTCATCACTCCACAATTAAGTTCAATCATTACAAAGATCCAAATCACACACTTAGCACAAAAGCAAACATCTCTACCACACTTTTAAACCAAACTAAATCACATGCTACGCACGAGTCTCAACGATTCTAAACGTACTGAACTAACAAAAGAGAGGGTATCCTATCTTAATAGGTATGGGTGAAGCAATTAGACGATCCACCGAGCACTCTCTAGCGGGGCGGTGAATGACCCATCAACCCTTCTATATCTTCAACCAAGGGCGGAAGTGCTTCTCCCTTGAGTTCAGCTATCAGCCTCTTGTTCTTCCTTCATTCAGCAGCGAGTTCTTCATGCACTTCTTGTAGCTCTCTTGTGGTGTCATCGGCGTGCACGTTGAGCATCTGGGTGAACGCCACCTGGACGTTGAGTGTAGAGTTTACACCTGGTGGTTGTGGCACAACCCCAGTTGGAGTGCCTTGCTGCCTTCGAGGAAGATATGCCCAAGTAGTGTGACGTACTTCAGCAGCCTCCTCATGACAAAGCACAGAAAGTGCCGTCTTGCTGCATCCTGGATTCCAGCTTCGAAAGTTGATCTTACGGCGATGGCATGGTGCACTGCGGCCTCTTTGGTTCCTCCATACTCATAATCAGGCTCTCGGATGTATACAGAGACATCCCAGTCCTCTGGGTAATTTGGATGTGTCCTCCTTCTTCCACGATATTCTATCTCCACTGGGTAGTTCAGACGCTCGAAGAGTATTCGAAGCATCATCGGGAATCCACTGTTGCCTCCGTCGTGGTGGTGAAAAGTCACTACCCACATGTCAGGCGGCGGAGGTGGTCCTTCACTTCCTTCAGATCCAGCTGGAGCATTCCCCCCTGAGTTGACTTCTTCATCCATTACTTCCATCTCTTCAGGTTCCGGTTCCTCTTCTTGCACCGAATGCGACGAAAAAGAGGAAAGAGTGCTAGCCAATCTACGAGCACCTTGCCTTGTCAACACCATCTATGGTTTAAGCAAGAAAAGGGGTGAGAACAGTTCTAAAGACATCAGAACCAGGTGAGATGGTGAAAAAGATAGACCAGAAAACAAAATCAAGGAGGAGACAATTATCAATGCCCAGGAATAATAGTAAAATAAGCCAAGAATAGCTAGAACAAGAGTAGCTAAGCGAAATAATCCTTAGAGAATGACCATTGCTATCTAGGCTTGCGTCCTACAGTCAACATAGCTCTGATACCACCTCTGTCACACCCGGTTTTAAAGGCAAAACCAGGTGCATCTCATATGTGCGCCAGGATCAGTTTACACACATATGGTAGACGTCACAAGTGAATATCCATAACCATGCATAACGAAAGAGTATTAAAGTGCATTTATTACAATATCAGAGTTGACTCAAATGTCATAGCGGAAGACTTAAATAAACGTTCATCTAACGAAGCAAAAGTGACTCCATCTCCACAGGCATTGACTGGGGGAGACTCGCCTAGAACTCCTCAAAATCAATGGTGAAATCCTCAAAATTCTCCCAATCTAAGCAGCATTCCGGGTGTAGTTGATGCAATAAAAGAAAGAAAAACAACAAGTATGCGCACATGACGTACTCAGCAAATGTAATATGACATACAATGCTGAGGCAAAAAGGCTGGCTGACCATACTGCAGTAAGCACTTTTAGTTGGTCATGTTTTATTAAGCAACTATTTACTAGCAAATGAAAGTATATACCACCCACAAATTAATGAATGTCATATTCCCAACATATTCATGTAACCACGATTTAGATCATGTTCAAGTATGATTATCATGTAAGGGTCCAGGCCGCTCTTGACCGTGAGCACGGCTGTTATAACAGTTTTACACTCTGCAGAGGTTGTACACTTTCACCATAAGCCGTGATTCCCATTGCCGAAGCATTGTACCCTTCCCACACCACGTGGACTGAATACTGGGTTTCACTATGAGACCTTTACAAAAGCACTCTAATAAATGATAGCCCGCTAAGGTTTCCGGTTCAGAAGCAAAGCATAACCCTCCCTAATGAGGTCTGTCTCTTACCAAAGCCCACAGCTCAAAAGGACCGAGCTATACTCCGTCAACCGCCACCCCCCATGCCCCTTTCGAGTAAAGCTACCATAAACTAGAGCACCTAATTAGTCAGTCAAAGCCAGAGTCACATGGCACTCATGGTTGTACTGTTTTCCTGGGTGGTTCTCCATGTTCCAATTAAAAAGATATGATCTTGCCATTTAATTAATTCAAAGAGTATTTGGAACATAGAGTAGGGGTTCATTTAACCAATCCTAGTTGAGCAAACTAAGCATAATCTACCGTCAAAATTAATTAAGTAACCCAGTTTCAGGGACAGGAAAATATAGTGGCTAGGCAAATCCTTAAATAGGAACCCATCAAATTAAGACACATGCATGTATGGTGAAATTAATAGTTATTAGGATATTTGCATGACATAATACACTTGCCTTCTTCCCAACTCTGTTGCTGCTCAAATCCTTCTCCAACAGTTGGTTCTTCAGAGAAATCCTCGAACTGGTCATTTCCTAATCGCATCACACATTTACATGCAAGGAAACAATACAACAAATAAGAAACAATACAGCAAACAATTCTAACAGATCAAAACAACAGCACAAAACTAATCTACGCGTCACAACGAACGCGTGAGCGCAAGAATCACTAAAATCGGAGTTAAAACGCAAAAGATATGGCTTTTCTAAGGTTCAGGGACTCGCTGGCAAAGTTTTAAAACTTCCAGGGGCTTAACTGCGAAAAACCAGGGGCTAAAACATAATTTTGTATCAAAACTCGAGGGCTAAACCATAAAATAATAGGGGCTAGACTGCGGGTGCTAGTTTAAAACTTGTAGGGGCTAAAACAGAAGAAAAAGGACCTAAATGTAATTATTTTTTAACTAAACTGGACCGCGGGTTGATTTCCAGAAAACTCAGGGGCTCTTTAGCAAAATTGCCCGCGCTGACCGATCCTCGGCTGGTTTGACTCGGAGCTTGGCTGACGTGAACCGTTGGATCTTGATCCGACGGCCAGGAACGGATCGTGCGGAGGGGAGTCTCCGGCGACGACGGACGCGGCGGCGCCACCCGTTCCCGCGACGGAGCATCGCCAGACTTCTCTCGATCTACAGCTACGGTGCATGGTTTGCGACGAGACTTGGACGGAAAGCAAGAGTTGAGGACGGCGAGCTCACCAGGCTAGATCTCGACGAGCTTGGGGCTACGACGGCGTCGGACGGCGATGAACGGTGGCCGGCGGCACTGGAGAACGACGGCAAGCAATGTTAGCGCGGAGCGCGGCCAAATTCCGAGCAATAACGCGATGGGTAGCTCTGGGGCATCAAGACGAACCTCCCGACGTGCTTCACGGCGAGAGCGAAGCTACGACGGCGAAGATCGACGGCGGCGGCGATGGCGCAGGCGGCTAGGGTTGCGCGAGCGCGGTTGGTTTCGTTTGGGGGGAGAAGCGGAGGCGGCGGCGGTTTTATAGGTGCGGAGCGGAGCTCAGGCCACGCCTAGGCGTGCGTGTCCCGGCCGGACACGGCGGCGCGGCGGGAACGGACTCGGGGAAGAGTCCTGCTCGGAGAAGACGGACCCGACAGGTGGGTCCCACCTGTCGGCGAGAGAGAGAGAGAGATGGGGAGAGAAGTGGAGCGGGCCGGCGCTGGGCCGAAAGGAAATTGGGCCGGGGAAAAGAGAATCGGACCGGGGAAAGAGGAAGAAAGTAGAGGGGGCAAACTTGGACCGGGCCAAGAGTTGGAGGGGCAAAAATGAACTCTGCCTATTTTAACTTTTCTAAAACTCAAACAAAAGCAAATCAAATTTGAATTTAAACCGAATTTAAATTCCAACTTGATTTACTAGCAACAAAAAATATATACAACAGCATGAATGCAACAAAAACTTATTTTGACTAAAATAATTATTTAATGTGATATTTAAATTGATAAAAGGGCTAGAAATTCCAATTAAATCCTAGAAAATTTATTTAAGCCTTAATAAATCCTAGAAAAATTCAGAGGGTTGCTACAATTTAATTGTGATGAATTTTAGGGTGTTAGAGAAGGGCGTAGCGGCGGCGACGACGCAGAGACGAGGAAGGCCGACCTCGACGTGGTGGAGGAGCTCGACGTGCAGCGGCGCCCGCGGAGAAGCGGCGCAGCGCATCGGCCGCGGTGGCCGCGGAGGAGCGGGAACGGCGCGGCGGCGGCCATGGAGCAGCGGCACGTCGGCGGCGGCGTGCGGCACGCGGAAGAGCGGGCACGGCGGCGGCGTGCGGCACGGGGAGCGAGCGAGCGCTGCAAGCGGTGCGTGAAGAAAGAGGTTGGGGATAAGGCTGCAGCGTGGATTAATAAATGGATGAGGCAGCAGTTGTTTTGTGGATGATATTGTGCTCCTCTGTCCGGGGGGAGGAGTCCGTCGGAACGCTCGAGTAATAGCATTACCGATGTTTTTTAGTAGTGAAAAGATAGTATTTTTCTTGACCCAAAGGCCACCAGAGTGCAATCGACATGCTGGGAAGTCATAAGTCATGCATTTTTGGATGAAATACACACACCATGCAGTTAGTCGATTGCTGTTCTAGTTAATACTCAATTTGATTCAGTATATACTAATATAATTTCTAAAAAAATATGGTATTTAAAATAAAGAAAATTGAACACCTTAAAGGTACTTTCCATGTTAAATCTATTAACATCTACCTTATATCATCGATCTATATAACTTCTTTTATAGGTAGTCAAAATTAAGATCAATTTGCCACTTGTTCTAGGCACAAACATACGCAGCACCGATGCCTTAGTGCTATCACGCTCTTGTACCGTCCCTCTTCTCCCTAGTGATGCGTCCATAGGATGAGCAAGCAGGAATCCATCCCGCTTGTAGATCTACTTTCTCCGTATATGATTTAGATGTCTTTTTGGACAACGACACGGTCTCCAAAACGTAATTTTGACTTCTTATTTTTACAAAAATATTTATTAAAAAATAATATATCTATACTTTTTAAAACATTTTAAGACAAATCTATTCATATAATTTTCACATTTCTAAACCCAACGACTTAAAAGTTATTTGTGATCTATGTTCCCGACTAAAATTTTGTCCAAAACGACATCTAAATCCTATTTATGTTCCCAATGTTTGACTATAATTTTGTCCAAAACGACATCTAAATCCTATACGGAGGAGTAAATAGTTATTAAGTTTTTTCTCCAAATAGCAAACTTTTATGGTATTGGTTTTCAGTTGCTAAGGTGTTTTCTTTCATTGGGGGCCCTTTTTAGCTAGACATTTCGTGTCTTTGTTGTCGTTGTCTTGGCGAAGTTGATGGTAACGTCCTTTGAAATGATGGTTCTGCGATTTCTTTTCGCCCCACTGGTGTTCCATCCAGCACTCGTGAAGGATCTGTACTGTTGGGTTCGCACATTATGGAATAGGAGCAGATCTTAGTGTGCTATCTCCCCAGTTTTCCTTTGGTGGTTCGGTGAATCCATTTTTCTAGACAGGTCACTATTGACATCTTCAAAAGCCATCGCATAGATATGTTCAAATCTTGTCTGTTCTCTTTTATTTGTTCTCCCTTCGATATTAGCGGTAATTAACAGTGCCAAAGAATAACACAAAGTGACAATGTCATGGTGAATATAGTAGAGAAGAAGACTTTGAAGAATTTGATTACAGTATTCATTCTCTACTTGTTTATGTGTTCGTTACTGTAAACATGTATAAGGTCTCTAGCTAGGGTGACTTCTGTAAAAATGTGGTTAGAAAATATTTTACCGAAAGATACTACCTAAGACGATAGTGTATTTAGAACCAGACGTAGTTGTATGAAGGTACCACTGATGTGGCGACAAGAAAGCATCTGTGGTCCAGTAGTAATGTTTTGACTCTACCTGAGAAATCAATCGATCCGGGGTCAATTAGTGACTTTTCCTCTGAGAAATCGACCTGGGATCAGCACTGGCGGGCCGGCGAAACGTCAACACACGGTCAAAATCTTGGTAGTCGTCACCTGGACCATGCGCCCTGTAGCCCATTTTGCCGTGGAACAGCTACTTTCGCCGCCACCGTTCCTTGGGGCAACGAGTTCTCTATAAATTAGGATCAGCGTCGTAGTGTGTTCTCTACCAAGCACAAAGCACCTCAAAGCACTAGCACCACATAATCACAAGGTACCCATTGCAGAAGGTGAAGTTACAATGGCGCCATCCCTCCATGATCAAGTGAACTCCGAGGAGGACATGATCGGAGCTTTCGCCCTGCTCTACCACCACGTGTTCAGCTACATCAAGCCCATGGCGCTCTTGTGCGCCGTGAACCTCGGGATCCCGGACGCCATCCACGCCCGCGGCGGCGCCGCCACCCTCGCCGACATCGCCGCCGACACGGGTGTCCATGCGGCCAGGATCCCAGACCTCCGGTGCCTCATGAAGCTCCTGACCACGTCAGGCCTGTTCGGCGCCGCCGCCACCGCTGGAGAAGACGGCGAGACCCTGTACAAGCTCACTGCGGCGTCCAGCCTCGTGGTCGGCCCGCGCAGCCTGGCCAACATGGTGCGCTTCGACTCTGGCTCCGTCTCCCTCACCCCGTTCTTCGACATGCCGGCGTGGCTCCGGACGGCGCCGGCGCCGGAGGCCCCCAAGACGCTCTTCGAGCTGACCCACGGCCGCGACAGGTGGGATCCGGCGAACGCCGACAACGAGACGATGATCAGCGGGGCCTTCATCGAGAGCCAGCTCCTGATCGAGGCCGTCCTCGGCGGCCACGGTGACATCTTCCGCGGGCTCTCCTCGCTGGTCGACGTCGGCGGCGGGCGCGGCTCGTTTGCCAAGGCCATCAAGACGGCGTTCCCGGACATCAAGTGCGCCGTCATGGATCTCGCTCACGTCATCGCCGACGCCCCGGATGCTGGGGGCGACGACGTGCAGTTCGTCCCCGGCGACATGTTCGAGTCCATTCCACCTGCGGACGCTGTCTTACTCAAGGTATGCGTGCGTGTCTAAGCTGGTTTACCAGCTTTGACCACTGAAATTTACAGAATCGTTTATATTAAAAAATGAAAATTGCTGTAAATAATATCTTTTCATCAAAGAAAAAGAAACTAAGCTTTTATCTTTTGTACATGTTAGTATGTTTTGCATTGTTGGGATCACAACGATTGCGTCAAGATTCTTAAGAAGTGCAAGGATGCTATCCCCGCAAGAAATGCTGGTGGAAAGGTGATCATCACAGAGATGGTGCTGGGGTCCGGTCCTCGTGACCAAAATGTTGCCGAAGCAGCAGAGATGCACAGCTTGTTCCTCACATGCATCAGCGGCGTGGGGCGGGAGGAACACGAGTGGAAGAAGATCTTCTTCGATGCTGGATTCAGCGACTACAAAATCACTTCTGTGATGGGCCCTATTTCGATTATTGAGGTTTACCCTTGAGATCTGAATGAGGAGAAAAAAGACTTGTTTGCCTATATGGTGAACTCTAGTGACATGTTATTCCAGTCGTATTTAGTGATGTAGTTAAATAAGCGTGCTCCTAGCTGCCTCATTAGCATGCATGTAATTGTCTTTTTCTTTTTGCATGGCTTGTGAGTTTATCGAGCTTATAAAGTCAATATCCGATTATTTGTTGCAGTAACTCTAGTACAAAACTTTCCACCTCTTCTTTACTATGAAAAATCACTAGTGTCAGGGAGATAGAAAAATCATAGCAAGTGAAGGTCAAGTACCATTCAGTGATTTCATTTAAAAAATCACCAAGCCTTTTTATTTTTTTGTGATAGTTTTCCCATCTTTCCTTAAATGTTAGACTTTCTCATCCATCTAATCCTAACCCTAACTCACCAAAACAACATGATGAGAACACGTAATGGAAAGCCCGGAGGATGAACAAACTTGGAGTATTTCTGGTGTGATGTCAACTACTAGAAGTATCTTGTCTATCTGATACGGTGTTTTGTGAGTGTTGGATAGGAAGGTCTTGAGTGAGATGTCGGTTTTGCTCTTGAGATTTTACGTTCGGATGGTTGGATGATCTGCTTTGTGCCTACTGGCATCCCAGCAAACAAAGCTCGCTTTCAATACAAAGTATGGCCTTTGAGGTCTTTGACCTAAATAAATGTAAACAAGTACTATTTTTCTTAATCAATATCCTCTAATTCCATAAACGATATATACTAGTTTCAACTGTAATCATCGAGCGCACATTTTCTACGATATGATGAAACTTATTAAAAATAGGCTAGCAAACAAAATGAAAGATGGAACTTTTAAAGATTTCTTGGTATTCTATTGAAATATTAGCTACTATTGATGATTTTAATATGGTGAAGAATCGTATAGTGAAATTTAAATGAACAAATATGATATATATCGACTATTTTGCAAACTATTCAGTTTTACATAATTAATTACTCAGTCATGGCCGGATAGCTAGTGTATGTTTGTGTGGAAAATAAAAATTTAGAGAAAATTACCAAATTCTGTAGTTCCACCACTTCTGTGGTGTGAAAGCGCCTATGCCACGCTCGCGCCAACTCGCACACCACACCACCATGGCAGGCTTGCTGCACCACTGCATGTGACGCGGCAGCTTTGTTTTGCAGTGCCAGGAGCGATGACATGGCCAAATGGGTCATACCGTGCAAATAAAATTTAGGAGGTTTTTGAAAATTAATCTTTTCAAATTGGTTAATTTTTAAAAATCACGATGGGAGGGGCGGCGTGGTTATATGTGCAGACTTACATCTGTCGTGAGGCTTGATTCGATATGGTGTCCTTTCTTTTAATCCAGCCGAATCATTTTATAAAGTTCCGGAGTTCTTTCAACAAAATGATTTAATTATGCGGTAGAAACCATTTACTGACTGCCATCGCATAAATAAACAGCCTGTTTGGTTAGGCGGACGAGTAGGTCCGGAATGATCCGAGCCTCCATCCGAGCCTAGCGCCACTGTTTGGTTAGACGGACGAGATCATGTCATCTGTCATCATGCCATTCCGCTTTTCTATAATCGCAGGCTAACGAAGTGGAATCGAGTGAATCCACGAGAAAACGTCGGACGATCTGATCCTTCTGCATGCGGAACTAGTAGATGCCGGACGAGGCCATCCGTGCTCCAGTAGTATTGTTTTGACAAGTATTGTTTTGACTCGTCTTCCGAGAAATCCCAGGGCCAATTAGTGACTTTTCCTATCTGAGAAATCGACCTGGGATCAGCACTGGGGGGCGAGAAGCGTCAACACGGTCAAAGTCTTGGCAGTCGTCACCTGGTGTCGTCGTCCTGGACCATCCATGCGCAATGTATTAGTCCACTTTGCCGTGTAAGTGTAAGAGCAACACATATACGCTAATGCGCACGATGGTACAAATTGATGTTCTGGCCATTACACTGTATGGGCGTTTCTATCGTCACATATGGCCATGGGACCAAGAAGTAACTAGGCAATCTTTGATTTTAGTTTTTAGGTCCAATGGATTGAGCATTATTAATTAATAATTAGAATGGTAGGCGATGGTTTTGAATAAAGACAAATAACTTTGAGGAAATGCATGCCAACCCAAATCTACCAAACTAGTGTCCATGCCATGCCATGTCATATAGACACTACTCTAGACTCATGTCTAAAAAATAAATTAGTTACTCAATTCTCTCTTTTCTATGAGTCCTATGCACCAACCATTTTTCTTCTCTACCAATGGTATAGACACCAATCTTCTCCAATGCAATATATTGATATTATCTAGTGCATTCGTTTTCTTATAGAAACTGGATCTTGCATGAGACCCTGATTCTTCCTATCTTCATTCTCTCTCTCATTTAATATCATGCCACGTGACACATATATCCTACGTGGCACTATAATTAATTCTATGGACACTATCCTAGTAGGAGGGTTGCGACTGCCCTTAGATCAGAACATGCATGTAATATGCTATTAGGGCCTTGCTTTTGAAATCTATCTATTTTTTCTAGATTAAAATAATAGAGTTACATTTAATAACAATCAAGTACTACTCTTCATCCTTGACCCATGTACTCACACGTTATGTAGCTCTAAATATCGACCCCAAATATGTATAAAAATTCATATAGTATGGCGCACAGGCATAAACTCAGCAAGCAGGCTAAGAACTAGCGCTCAAAAAATGACGGCCAACATCCCTATAGACAGGGATAAACATAATCTTATATTTTCTTCTTACGTCTTTCTTATGTTTTTTTTCTCCCACTGATGAAGAAGAGAGACCGATCCCGGTATATGGAACCCAAGATCGATCAAGATCAGCCTAAGAAGCATAATATTCTCACAAGTCTTCCATCGTGGCTGGATCTAACAATGACAAAATAGAAGATCACCCAAAGACACCTATTCCACGACAATAATATGGTCATCTCGCCATCGCCATCAGGACACCTGAGTCTTTATGTTGGGTTTTGTAAATCTATGATTAAATACCATAAAAATACTAAATCCTAAATCTAAGATTAAATCTTAAGGGAAATGGATCTCCACTCCCATCAGCACCACGAACGAGATCACCGGAGAGGAAAAGGGAAGGAGGCGGAGGGGTGGAAGGCGGAGAGAATCAAGTAGTGGGCCACCGACGGCGGCACTGAAGCCTCAACATCCATGTAAAAAATGAGGAAAAAAAACAAAATCTTGGCAACAAAAAAAAATAGCACAAAAAACCAAACACAAAATCTAAGATTAAACCTAGAGGGAAACAAATCTTCACTCCCTTTGGCGCCACGAACGAGATCATCATGAGAGGAAAAGGGAAGGATTCGGAGCGTGTGGAATCGAAGAGAATCAAGCAATGGGCGACTGGCGGCGGGAGTCCCATGTGGCATCACGAGGAGAGTTTTCTGAAACAAAAAACGCAGATGCTGACATATACACATGCACACTTACGCTTTTAAATACACACGTAATTCTACCTCTATAAGAATTTTTAAGAGACAGAGCCATCACTGCATACATTAAAAATCCCACCGTTCTACGTAAGGTTCTCGCAAAATCTTAACCTTTGGATTAAAAACACAAATTGTTGAGACCAACTTCACCTGGTTCTTTGCCATCCAATGACAAGATCAACATTGACCCCACCGTGCCTTATTAAGTTACTAGCAAATGTGCCCGTGCGTTGCTACGGATAGAGGAGGCTTCATTAGTTAAGGCGTGTGAGAGTCCATAGATTTTGTTGATTTCGCATCTGACGAGAAGCACGATAAAATAAGAGATCCGATCCTCAGCAGACACTATGCACGGTTTGACGGCAGGTTGACAACGGGGATGCGAGTAATGTGAGACGATAAAAGAATGCATACGACGGTGCGAGACAACAATATGATGGATAATAGTAATGATAGATAGATGATGGATGTTTAAATAATGATATATCGAGACGATGCGAGACTCACCCTCCTCTCCCTAAGCTATTAGCTAACACTGCTTAGATAATACAGATGATGGATGTTTCGGTCCTTTTTTTCTCTCTAATTTTAAGCACGCTTTGTTCCTGCTTTCCATTCACTACCAGAATGCTTCACATCCGTCCGCCTCCTCCGCCTCGGCCATTTTTGGACCCGGTGCTGATGGGGCTTCAGCACCGGGTCCAACGGCTAGGAGCGGGGGCGGCGCTGCGGGGTGTCAGGGCGGACACATTAGCACCGGGTCGTGGCAAGACCCGGTGCTAATGCGCCCACTTTAGCACCGGGTGCAGCCAGCAACCGGTGCTAATGTGCCGAGGCCATTTAGCACCGGTTGCTGGCTGCACCCGGTGCTAAAGGGTGCGCATTAGCACCGGGTCTTGCCACGACCTGGTGCTAATGTGTTTGAATAAAGGGGCTTCTTCCTCCCCCGCCTGAGCCAGCTGAACACTTAGGCGCTGTGTTCATGCTGCTCGGCCGTGGGAGGGGAGGTGCTGCCCAAATTTTTTTCAAAATTTGTGAAGATTCTACTCATCTAAGGAGCACTATAAGGTACACTCTTTCATTCTCTAATGTTTTATTTAGCTTGTAATCCTTCTATGATTTAGAAATAGAGGGATTTGTGAATCAAAGTAAAGCTAGCTAGAGAGAGCTTGTGTTCTTGGAGGAGAGAGAGGAGAGAGCTTGAGTTTATGGTGGAGAGAGTGTTCATGTTGTGTTTTAAATGGAGAGAGAAGGCAAGCTAGTTAGTATTTTGTTTTGTATGACTTGTGAATAGTTATAAGGCTTATAGTAATGTAGTTTTAGAAATTACTAGAAAATCAATATAAAATGCTAGAAAATCTTATAAAGTAATAGAAAATCTTATAAATTACTAGAAAATCTTATAAATTACTAGAAAATCAATATAAAATGCTAGAAAATCTTATAAATTAATAGAAAAATCTTATAAATCTTATAAGGCTTATAGTAATGTTATATTTAATGAATATAGTAATGTAGTTTTAGAAATTTATTTATATAATGGAATATATATTATAATTTGTATTTATTTATATATTAAATTTTTTTATCTTTAAATTGTATTGTATATTTATTATTGGTTAATAATGCAGATGAATAGACAATGGATGTACGGGGACCCCCACGCTCAGGCGTTCCGTGATGGCCTTAGGACGTTTCTCGATGCCGCCGAGGCTAACAGGACGCCGTCTGGTTTCATGTTCTGCCCATGCACCCATTGTAAAAATATACAATCGTACAAACAAAGAGGTTGTCTTCAGGTGCATTTGATGAGGCACGGTTTCATGAGGAATTATTCTGTTTGGACGAAGCACGGTGAAAGAGGAATTCTAATGGATGAAGATGAAGAAGACGAGGCTGA
Organism: Echinochloa phyllopogon; assembly: GCA_033239725.1. Taxonomy (NCBI): domain Eukaryota; kingdom Viridiplantae; phylum Streptophyta; class Magnoliopsida; order Poales; family Poaceae; genus Echinochloa; species Echinochloa phyllopogon. The sequence goes on along the minus strand of BTCW01000008.1, from coordinate 29,083,217 downwards.
TGACGACATTCCGTTATTGGCTCAATACTACGGTTCCTTTGCATATGCTGCAATGGGTGATGCCGATGAGGAAGATGTTGCTCGGGAAGGCGATGCTCAGGAAGATGTTGCTTAGGAAAATGAACCTACTGATGGACTCGGGCAAATGTTGCGTGATGCCGAGAAAGACTGCGGCAATGATAAGGAACTGAAAAAGATACAACGCATGTTGCAGGACCACAAGACTGACCTGTACCCAGATTGCAAAGAGGGGCTAAAGAAGTTGGGTAGCACACTTGAACTTCTGCAGTGGAAGGCAGCAAATGGTGTTACTGATAAGGGTTTCGAGGAGCTACTGAAACTCGTAAAGAAGATTCTTCCAGAGGGTAACACATTGCCATCGACGACGTATCAAGCAAAACGTGTTGTTTGCCCTCTCAGTTTGGAGGTGCAGAAGATACATTCGTGTCCTAATGACTGTATCCTCTATCGCGGACAGTACGAACACTTGGATCGTTGTCCGGTTTGCACCTGCGCACGATACAAGATCAGGCGGGACGACCCTGGTGATGTTGGGGAAGAGCGTTCTAAGAAAAAAATCCCTGCGAAGGTGATGTGGTATTTCCCTCTAATACCCCGTCTGAAGCGTTTGTTCAGGAACAAAGACCATGCCAAGCTGATGCGCTGGCACAAAGAAGAACGTAAGCAGGATAGCATGTTGAGACACCCCGCCGATGGATCCCAGTGGAGGAACATCGACAGAGCATTCCCAGAGTTTGATGCTGATGCGAGGAATGTTAGGCTTGGTTTAAGTACCGATGGCATGAACCCTTTTGGTGAAATGAGCAGTAGTCATAGCACTTGGCCCGTGACTGTTTGTATCTACAACCTACCCCCTGGCTCTACATGAAGCGGAAGTTCATTATGATGCCAGTGCTCATCGAAGGCCCAAAGCAACCTGGCAACGACATTCATGTGTACCTAAGACCATTGGTTGATGAACTTTTGCAGCTGTGGAAGAATGAAGGTGTTAGCATGTGGGATGAGGACAAGCAGGAGCAGTTTGACCTTCGAGCACTGCTTTTCATAAGCATCAACGACTGGCCTGCACTAAGTAACCTATCAGGACAATCAAACAAAGGATATAAAGCATGCACTCACTGTTTAGAGGAAACCGAAAGCATGTATTTGAAACATTGTCGTAAAGTTGTGTACATGGGTCACCGTCGATTCCTTCCGGCGAAGCATGAGCTACGAAAGAAATGTGCGCATTTTGGCGGGAATGCTGACCGCCGTACAAAGCCGAGACACCGGAGTGGAGAAGAGCTATTTGATATGGTGAAGGACCTACACGTGGTGTTTGGCAAGGGAGACGGAAGCCAGGCTGCTCCGACGGGCGAGGATGGTCGTGCCGCGATGTGGAAGAAGAAGTCTATCTTTTGGGAGCTACCTTATTGGCAACGTTTAGAGGTCCGTAACGCGATTGATGTGATGCATCTGACGAAGAATCTTTGCGTGAACTTGATAAGCTTCCTGGGTACTTCTGGGAAGCCAAAAGATACACTGGAAGCACATCAGGATCTGAAACGATTGAAGCAACGGACTGATCTACATCCAGAAAAGAGAGACAAAGGACGCCAGTACTTGCGTCCTGCCAGCTTCACTCTCAGCAAAGAAGAGAAGGCATGCATGTTTGAATGCTTGAACAGTATCAAGGTTCCGTCTGGCTACTCCTCCAATATTAAGGGAATAATAAATATGATAGAGAAGAAGTTCACAAACCTGAAGTCTCACGACTGCCATGTGTTGATGACACAGCTGCTTCCCGTCATACTCAGGGGTGTGCTACCAGTTAACGTGCGGAAAGCCATTGTGAAGCTATGTGCATTCCTCAATGCAATTTCTCAGAAGGTGATCAATCCAGACCATTTAGATCAGCTACAGAACGACGTGGTGTAATGTCTTGTCAGCTTTGAGAAGATATTTCCACCATCCTTCTTCAATATCATGACACATCTATTGGTTCACCTCGTCAAAGAGATTCGTATATTGGGATCCGGATCGACGCGACAGACACCAATGGCAATACAAACTCATACTATGGAATCATAGAGGAGATATGGGAACTAGAGTACGGACCTTTGAAGATCCCACTGTTCAAGTGCCAATAGGTGAAGCTGACTGGAGGAGGTGTTAAAGTTGAAGCGGACTATGGAATGACGTTAGTGGACCTAAACAAGATTGGCTTTCTAGACGAACCGTTCGTCCTGGCCAAAGCTGTCACACAAGCTTTTTGTGTGAAGGACATGGCTAGCAGACCGAAGAAAGGGGCGGATAAGAAAGGTGGGGGTAAGCAATTGGACCCATCACAAGACGAGCCAAAGCGTCATATAGTTCTTCCTGGAAAGAGAAAAATCGTAGGAGTTGAGGACAAGACGGATGAAGATTATGATATGCTCGATGGCCGGCCTCCATTCTCAGTGGCTGATGACCCAAGCATCCTGTTAGCGGCGGAGGAGACACCGTATCTACGGCGTGATCACAATCAAGAAACATTTGTAAAGATGAAGTTTATTAGTGTCCGAGTAAACGATGATGCCATGTAATTTAATTGCATTATGTTCCACCCAATTTGTAATGACTATATTTGCATTTATGTTCCACCTATGTTCTAACATTTTCTATTGATTTATAAGATTATTTTTATTAATTCTAGCGTTTTATATTGATTTTCTAGTAATTTAGAAGATTTTCTATTAATTTATAAGATTTTCTATTAATTTATAAGATTTTCTAGCATTTTATATTGATTTTCTAGTAATTTATAAGATTTTCTAACATTTTATATTGATTGTCTAGTAATTTAGAAGATTTTCTAGTAATTTATAAGATTTTCTATTAATTTATAAGATTTTCTAGCATTTTATATTGATTTTCTAGTAATTTATAAGATTTTCTTATTTAATATATATTTTTAATAGGTATTAATAACTGAATTAAAATAAGTATTAATAACTATATATTAAAAACTATATTTATAAGATTCCAAAATAGTAGCCCCCGGTGCTAAAGGCCGGTTTGGAAACTGGGCGCCAAACGAAAATTTGGGGCCTTTAGCACCGGGTTGATCTAAAATCCGGTGCTAAAGGCGCCCAATTTTCGTTTGGCGCCAGTTACGGCCTTTAGCACCGGGTGTAGAAGACCCGGTGCTAAAGGTCCTTTAGCACCGGGTGGTGGGAAGACCCAGTGCTAAAGGGGGGCCTTTAGCACCGGGTGCTGTATAGACCCGGTGCTAAAGGGCCTTTAGCACCGGGTCGTGGCTGCACCCTGTGCTAAAGGCCTTCGTGTGGCGGACAGTTACGACCTTTAGCACCGGGTGTAGAAGACCCGGTGCTAAAGGGGGGCCTTTAGCACCGAGCACATTTGTAAAAAAGAAGTTTATTAGTGTCCGAGTAAACGATGATGCCATGTAATTTAATTGCACTATGTTCCACCCAATTTGTAATGACTATATTTGCATTTATGTTCCACCTATGTTCTAACATTTTCTATTGATTTATAAGATTATTTTTATTAATTCTAGCATTTTATATTGATTTTCTGGTAATTTATAAGATTTTCTAGTAATTTATAATATTTTCTAGTAATTTATAAGATTTTCTAGTAATTTATAAGATTTTCTAGTAATTTATAATATTTTCTATTAATTTATAAGATTTTCTAACATTTTATATTGATTTTCTAGTAATTTATAAGATTTTCTAGTAATTTATAAGATTTTCTAGTAATTTATAAGATTTTCTAGTAATTTATAAGATTTTCTAGCATTTTATATTGATTTTCTAGTATTTTATATTGATTTTCTAGTAATTTATAAGATTTTCTATTAATTTATAAGATTTTCTAGCATTTTATATTGATTTTCTAGTAATTTATAAGATTTTCTTATTTAATATATATTTTTAATAGATATTAATAACTGAATTAAAACAAGTATTAATTACTATATATTAAAAACTATATTTATAAGATTTCCAAATAGTAGCCCCCGGTGCTAAAGGCCGGTTTGGAAACTGGGCGCCAAACGAAAATTTGGGGCCTTTAGCACCGGGTTGATCTAAAATCCGGTGCTAAAGGCCCCCAATTTTCGTTTGGCGCCAGTTACGGCCTTTAGCACCGGGTGTAGAAGACCCGGTGCTAAAGGTCCTTTAGCACCGGGTGGTGGGAAGACCTGGTGCTAAAGGGGGGGCCTTTAGCACCGGGTCGTGGCTGCACCCGGTGCTAAATGCCCCGGACCTATATACGCCGGGGACTTCTCTCCCCTCCCTCACTTCGCCTTCATCTCCTCCAGATCGAAACCGCCGGCGCCCCCTCGTCTCCTCAGCCGCTGCCGCCTGTCGCCCGTCGCCGCCGCCACCCGTGGTCCCCGCGCCCACGCCGCCGCCGCCTGTCGTCCCAACGCCCACGCCGCGCCGCCGCCCTCGTCCCGGGCCGCGCCGCCGTCCCCGCGCCCGTCGGTCGTCCCCGCGCCCGTCGGTCGTCCCCGCCGTCGTCGTCGTCCCCGCCGCCGTCGACGTCCCTGCGCCTGTCGTCCCCGCGTCGGCGCCCCTCGTCCCCGCGCCGCCCGTCGTCCCCGCGCCGGTGCCGCTCCTCGTCCCCTCGCCGCCGCCGCCGCTCGTCCCCGCGCCGCCGTCGCCCGCCGCCCATCACGCGGTGAGCCTCGCTGTGAAGCCGGCCTTCGTGCCGTGCGTGCATGTTTGTGAGCCGGCCTTCGTGTCGTGTACGTGTTTGTGTGTGCAGGTACCCGTTGCATGGCTGAACACGTTCGGCCATGCACATTTGCTTAGCGAACGTGTTCGGCCATGCGCATTTGGTTAGCGTTCGCTAACCAAATGCGCTTAGCCGAACGCGTTCGCTAAGCACATACATTGAAAATATTAGAAATTACATTGAAATGTATATTGGAAATGTTATATTGGAAATGTATATTGGAAATGTTATATGTTTGAAATGTATATTGGAAAATGCTTCATTTAAATGTATTGGAGATATTTACATTGAAATGTATATTGGAAATGTTATATGTTTGAAATGTATATTTGAAAATGCTTCATTTAAATGTATATTGGAAATTCTATGTATATTAGAAATATATGTGCTTCATTTAAATGTATATATTTCTTATCAATTATTTTTAAAATTATGTATATTAGAAATATATGTGCTTCATTTAAATGTATATTGGAAATGTTATATGTTTGTATAATTTATACTATCGAAAATGTTTATTATCGGAAATTCTATGGCGTACCCGAACCCACCGCGCACCCGAACCCCTTAGCGAATCCGTTTTTCGCGCACCGACCCCCTTAGCGAACCCTTAGCGAATCAATTCACACCGCGCACCCGAACCCCTTGGCGAATCCGTTTTTCACGCACCGACCCCCTTAGCGAAAATGTTAGAAATATTGGGAATATGTATGCTTTGTATATATTTCTTATCAATTATTTTTAATTCTATAGATGGCGGACAACAACAACCCCGTCCCACCCATGCAAGAGGACAACAACACCCCTGTCCCACCCATGCAAGAGGACAACGACACGTTCTTTGCGAATCAACTTTTCAATATTGTAACCCAACCAATGTTCATGGATGATGTGTTGGGGATCATTGGAAGGGACGACAATATCCAGGGCGACAATGTTGCAAGGGCCGAAAATGTTGAAGGGGCCGCCAATGTCCACGGCGAACGTGTCCAGGGCAGCACTATTGGACGCCATCCTCCAGCTGTTGCACACCCCCGAACACCGGCTATCATCTCCTACGTGGACTCGACACCGATCCTCCAGGTGGCCTGCGTGTGCAGCATGCAGATGCAACCGGCGACTTTCAATCCAAACCCATGCGCGTGTATGCAGCCGCACTGCTACCCATCAGAAGGGAGGGGCGAGAAGGACCGGGGGAGAGAGACTTGCACTGGTCAGAAAACAATGAGTCTCCGCCTTGAGGAACGCATTCTTCACTTGCATCTCGAGTTCCTGAGGATGGAGAGGTGAATAGGTGATGGTGGTACGGTGTAGATCGATGGCTGTGGCCACTGCACGTGTGATGGCAGCGATGATTCAACGATGCGAGCGAGCGCACAGGGCACAGTTCGTTTCTAGAATTCTAGGGCCACGGACTCAGCTTCCCGGCGCATAAAATGCGCCGTCATGGATCTCGCTCACGTCATCGCCGATGCCTCTGATGCTGGTGGCAACGACGTGCAGTTTGTCCCCGGCAACATGTTCGAATCCATTCCACCGGCGGACGCTGTCTTACTCAAGGTATGCGTGCGTGTCTATGCTGTTTTACCAACTTTGACCACTGATATTTATAAAATCGTTTATATTAAAAAATGAAAACTGCTGTAAGTAATATCGTTTCATCAAAGAAAAAGAAACTAAGCTTTTCTCTTTTGTATGTTAGTATGTTTTGCATTGTTGGGATCACAACGATTGTGTAGAGATTCTTAAGAAGTGCAAGGATGCTATCCCCGCAAAAAATGCTGGAGGCAAGGTGATAATCACAGAGATGGTGCTGGGGTCGGGTCCTCGTGACCAAAATGTTGCCGAAGCAGCAGAGATGCACAGCTTGTTCCTCACATGCATCAGCGGCGTGGGGCGAGAGGAGAACGAGTGGAAGAAGATTTTCTTCGATGCTGGATTCAACGACTACAAAAATCACTTCTGTGATGGGACCCATTTCGATTATTGAGGTTTACCCTTGAGATCTAAATGAGGAAAAAAAAGACTTGCTTGCCTATATGGTGAACTCTAGTGACATGTTATTCCAGTTGTATTAAGTGATGTAGCTAAATAAGCGTGTTGCTAGCTGCCTTATCAGCACTCATGTAATTGTCTTTTTATTTTTTGAATGTTTTGTGAGTTCATCGAGTTTATAAAGTCAATACGCAATTATTTGTTGCAGTAACTCTGATACAAAACTTTCCACCTTTTCTTTACTATATCAAAGATGTATAGTGCCAAAAAGGAGATAAAAAATAATATGAAGTGAAGGTCAAATACCATTCTGTGATTTCATCACAAACAAAATCACCAAGCCTTTTTATTTTTTAGATAGTTTTCCCATCTTTCCTTCAATGTTCACCAGGGACCTTGTCACCCATCTAATCCTGGCAGGAATGTATCTCGCTCCGTGCAACCTCAACTCCCATATAACCTTCATACATGAGAGGTCACCTGGCGTCCACTGAAAAATAGTTCCGACATTATGTGGTGCCAACTGGTCGGTTACACTACTAGAATTGCAAAAACTATCGAGAGTTTATGTGAAATGGCCGACGGGCCATATAATATTCTAACCACCTTACAATAACTCGGTAATAGACTAATAGCTCGTCGGTGATCCATAATTACCCTCAGCAAAGATTCAAACAATACAATATAACTCTCGGCAGTTAGTTTAGAAAAAATAGTAGATGTCGAAATCCCGTCGGCCACCAATGTGACACGCTCGGCGATTGTTGCAGATGGCGTAGTGTTAGCTAGGTTCCTCGTGGAGTTGAGGTGAACTATGGCCCTGTTTGGCAGAGCTAGGAGCTCTGCCAAATAGTTTTTCAGAGAGAAGTGATTCTTTGCTGATTCTGTGAAGTGATTCTCTGAAATGAACTAAGAGGCTGGGAGCTAAAAAAAGGTAGCTTCTCCTGATTCTGCGAAGTGATTCTCCATCCTGATTTTGAAAGTTTATGGAGAATCAAAGAGAATCAATTTCAGCCACAGAATCACTTCTCTCAGAGAATCAACTTCTATAGAGACTCATAATCAGATGAAGCTCTACCAAACAGGCCCTATGTCATTTCAGGGGAGCCTTTAACTTTATCATATGAGGTTACATTTATAATTGATTGTTCTTTTAGGGATAGACGACATGTTCTTCACAAGCTAGATGCTTGTGTTGAATTGTCAAGATATGTCTGCTCAGTTTTTCAGTGGTGGTGACATGGGTATGGAGCCTATGAACAAAAAAGAATTAGAGTTGTGTTTTCTACCAACATTTTCTACTAACATTTTTTTGCTTTTCAGGTGGACGGATTGGTTATTTTTTAAGACAGATAATATAGTTTGGACTAGTATAAAAGTCAAGGAGGAGGAAAACAAGGGCCAGAATTTTTTGGAAAAAAAATCTAAAAGCGCGTTTGGTTTGAAGAGTGATCTTGTCCAGCATCAGCTGATTCCGTATGGCATGAGCATGGATAGGATCGGATGACTTTGTATGGTGCCGGATGAGCTCGTACGATGGTTTTGAAAGGAATCAGTTGATCCGTTATTTTAGCCTGCTTGTGGAGTGATCCGATGACGGATGGACTCGTCCGGTACGTCAAACCAAACAACGAGATTAGGTTCAGATGGAGGATCGGATAATTCCGCACCGCTCCATGACGCGAACCAAACGTGCTGTAACTGCTCTGTGATAGAAATATGCATGTACTGATAAATAGATGACATGACACCTGGTTGGCTAGTTCCTCATAGATCAGTCCTCATTCTCTTGGCTCCATTGACCAAAACAATATTCTAAAAGCATATCATTATGTACTGCATCTCGTTGATGCTTCCAACTCAGTAAACCTCAAATGTTTATGTGCAATGATACGAATCCAAAGCTTCAATGTAATTTATAACAAAACCAAAATATTTCTCATGATTTTACAATAATCATTTAAACGAATACATAGACCTCATCATAGTCATCATATCATAGGCTGATAGTAAGACATGTTTTGGAAATAAACATTTCAATAAATTCAGTGAAAATCCTAACATTTCAGTCCCTATAGCTACCCCAAAAAGATTGATGGAGAAGGAGAACAAAATGGCAAAGAAACATAAAAATCTATTTCTTTCTGAATCACATAACAGTAAATATGTGGCGGTACACGCCTTTGCGAAGGAAGACCTGAGCCATATCCTTCCAAACTCCGTCAAACATCGTTGCTCTGACCAATCCAGGCGGGGGAGCCACTGCACGTGACCCTGACCATTAGACCAATGTCGATGGTGTTAGCACTCGAAGAGTCAAGAGTGCTTGCGCTCCAAAAGGCTCCAAAGAATGTGCAGCGCGAGCTCAAGTTGACCGGCACAATTTCCTCAAAAAAAAAGTTGACCGGAACAATTTTCTAGTCCAACTGACGGATGTTGCCATACGAATGATTGTTGCCACACCTGTGCTGTCGAGATCAGACGCAAGCAGAATGGTTGTTGCCATACGAAATGAGAAGTTGGGGCTATGCAGAGTAGGAATTGGCCAGAGGCTGGGCCACACGGGCACAATTCAGCCGGGAATCCTATATGGCTTCCGGAAGTTTTTTTAGCCATCTAGCTTCCACACTAGGAGCCGTCAGATCATCTTCATCATCTCCTCCTCCTCCGTCGGATCTCTTCCTCCTCCATCTTGAACAGCTGGAGGGACGCGGTGCATGCGCACGGAGTTTGCTGCATGCATGCGCACAGATTCCTTTTAGATTTTGATATTTGATTTCATTTTTTTCTCAAACTATAAATCATTTTTCAAATCCGTCTGAACCGTGGTAGTTAGAATTTATGCAACAAAATAAGCTCCAATTTGAATATATTTTATATTTTTGGTAGTTGTTTTCAACATTTGTAATATATTATTTCAACATTTTTTTAGAAAATGTTGAATTAGTTTTCTGTGAATGTTGAACCAATATTATTGAAATGTTGAATTGAGTTGATAAAAATGTTGAATCTGGTATCATATGAAACTGTTGGAGGCTAATAAAATTTCGTGCCCAAAAATATTCGAATACAATACGTATGCAACTTTGTTTTTAATGGAATAAAAAAAGTCTCGTGGATGCACGGGTACTAATAAATAGTACTAGTGTGTTGGGCCTAAATAGGCCTCTAAGCCATGTTACTTAACTAGCACATAGAAGCCATATAGGAGCCCCCAATTCAGCAGGTTGCCGAGGGCGAGATGGGCTCCTGAGGGCCTTCAGCGCCAGCCAACTCGGCCCACGCAAAATTTCTCCTTATGAAACGGGACGGCGTCGGTGGCCTCCCAGTTGGTACACGATAGCAGAAATTATGTTGTCCAATAGATTTACATCCGACGGTTTTCATTCACCTTGGCTCTTCACCTCCCTGCGCACACGTGTCATTAGTTTGTTGGTAAGAAGGCTCTAGAAGTACCTGGACTATCCGGTTGCTACTGGTTGGCCTAAAAAATATCTGCTTGTCCCTCCCCCATTTCATCCCAATCTGAACCGTCTTCTCTCTGCCTCCCTTCTCTGCTAGCTCGCGCAGGAGCTGCTCATCCACGGAAAGCAGAAGCTGTGAAGGGAAGAATAATGCCATCCCTCCCATGGCTGCGTGAGTCTGCTGATGCCATTTTCTTGCCAATCAGATCCAGATGACGATTGTTTTCGTGTTCAGTTTTTTTTCACTCCCATCTATTTGTGTTGGATGTCATGCCAAATTCACCTGATTAATATTTTCCCCTTAATGCAGACGATAGCGGCGGTGAGCGGCCAAAGCTACGGCCATGGCGAGCGCAGCCAGTTCGGGCGGACCGAGCAGGCATACGGCAGCGGCAGCGCGTGCGCCCGCAGCAGTGGCGTGTACTGCAGCGGCGGCGCGTGCGCCCGCAGCCGTGGCGCGTACTGCAGCGGCGGCGCGTGACCAGAGTCGCTAATTGCCGCACCTCTGTGACAACACGGTGGGCAAGCATGCAGACGGTGGCAGCGACACGCGGATGCGAGCGACGAGCGGCATCAACGTGGCGGGCGTACTGCGGCAGTGGCGGGCAACATGAGCTGAAGCAGACCGAGGCCCTCTTTGTGTTGCTTCCTTTCCGGCTGTTTCATACGATGAACATCTGCTTTCCTTTCCTGGTTTTTCATATGATGAGCATCTCCGTGCCGTCGATCTCCCTCCCACCTTCTGGATTTGTGGTGATTTCTATTCCCTAACCTCTTCTGGGTTCAGATCCACTGGATAAGAGGACAACTGCTGCCTTTTTCCCCTTTCTTCTTTCTTACATATATGCAGAATCAAATTTCTCTAAGCCTGCAACCAGCTGGACCAGGGGTTCTAGCGTTCTTGGTTGCTTTTTTGGTTCTTTTTTGTGTGGGTTTTGGTACTGGGCCTTCGAAAGAATTTTCCCCTCTTCACACGAGTTTGAGATTATCATGGAGTACCAATTCTTGGTTTGTGTATGGTGTTCTTCGTTGCCGCTGGTGGTTTCTGGAACGCTTTCAGTTCATAGAGTGCTTTTAGGTAAGATTTGTTAGCTATTATTTTTTTTGTTGATGCATTGCACTTGATGTGGATGAATTAAAATACATAAAGGAAAAAAACAGAATTAACATCCTGCTACATTATTACGCTACCAGCATGCCTTTCATGTTAACTTACAGATTCGTAATTGTTGAAGCACAGCGACTTATTTCCTGCTCTATGGCAACGTGATTTGCATTATGGAAATTATTGACTAACAATTGCTTTTCCTATGCTAGGTTAACATCAGAACCTGTTCTGCACCGTGATTACTCTTTAGCCATCCTATGTACATGATAGGCAGGTGAATATATGGTCCATGAGTTTACTTCTGACATATTGGCATGGTTTTTTAATTTAGGGGTGCGTTAATTTTCCTAAAGATTAAAATTAGGGAATATGTGGACGACCATGTACATTCAAAGATTTACTGAAGTTCAGTAAATATACATTCCTGTGATTGTAATAATATAAACACATCCAAATAGTTATTTGGTTTATGTGCACATGATGTTTTCAGTTCTTCACAGGTCCATTTCCATCTGTGTATGTTTCATGCCCATCGGTAGACGAAACTTAGTGTGCTATGTTCTGTCTGAAGCGCAATAAGTTTTTGAATGCATCCTTTTCCTCTTGTCAGGCTAATCCAGGGGATGTTTTTTAGTGTATTAATAAGTGACATGCCCTTTAAGCTCTTTAATTTCATCAACCAAACCTTGGTTCCCCGGCAATGCGAGTGTATGACCTCTGTTATCTTTTTATATCTTTTGTTCAGCTCTCATGTTGTCCAATTACGTAGCTATAATTTCTGTTCATTATATATAATATTTTTGTTATTTAAGAGGTAGCTATTGACACATTATACCACGTGTGTTCTATTAATTATGTGCTAACCAATAGTATCATTCAGCATTCTAGCCAAGTTGCCCGCAGTTTAATTCGACCCTGTTTTATGTCTTTTTTTTGCGTCTGGGCAGAGCTTAATGGATGTTTTAAGTTACCACTCAGCAGTGCCTTCTACTATGCATGGCGGTCTGGATATCCTTTGATTTTTTGTTAAGTTCACCGACACAACAATAGTTAGAATTGTATGTGGTTTATGAAATATATCAACAAATTAGTTCATTTGACACAACAGCGCATTTAACTTTACTGTTGAGCTTTTATCGCAAGAATTTAACTTTACAATACATTTTTTTTTCTTGAGTGTAACTGCAGGTTAATCTTCGACCTTAACTTTCTATTATTTTTGATATGTTGAGTTGTTTTCTTTTAGTTTACATCCCCTTCCCACAAGTGTCTTGCTACAGCTATGTGCAGATTTACCTTAAACTTTCTTGTTGTACATATCAAAATATGCATGAGTAGCAACGTTATGCTAAATTAAAATTATCTCTCATCTCAGATTTTTCTTTTTTTGTAGATGTGCAAATTTTTAAATTTTAGTTGGCTTAAAAGATAGCTAACACCATTGCATGTCTTGTTATTTGCAGGTTCAGGAATCAGAAGACCACAGTAGAGTGGCTAACCACCGGTAAGCCATTGATGTTACCCCCCTCTCTAGAAGTTTACTATGCTTAGCAGTTTGAATACCTCTGTCTGTTACCTGGCCTTATTATTTCCTGCTTGGTTTACTATGCTTTTGAGTTTTATTTGGCTGAGATGTTAACGTTCAGGTTCTGACCGACTCCCATTGCTTGCTGAATGTTTGACATGATGCCAGGGTCAAGCGTCTTGAACCCATTTTTCTGAGTATGTATTTGCTTTCCATGGTAAGAGCTTGTACTGCAATAACTTTGCATTTGCAGCTATTGCTACTGAAATTCAGTCTATGGAAATGCCATCTCAAAAACACCACATATTTACTTCATTCTAAAAAAACAATTAGTCTGCACCCAATTATTGGAGTTAAGTAATACTGTTCCGTATTAAGCTTTGAGGTGCAAACATAGGTATGGCCTGATAGGTTTAACACTAAAGGAACTGTGCTACTTGGAACCAGTTCTGAGGGCTCTTATATTTTTATAATCCATACTATGTTTCAGTCTCCCTCTGCTGTCTTCAAAGGAAATATAACCATATAACTTCTTAGTCTATGCATTAAAAAAGAACATGCATTCCCATAAAGTTTAGCTATTTGTCTCCAAAGTTATAAATCCATTGGTGTTTATCTGGACCTGACTGTCAATGAACTGCACTAGAATTATACCGCATAGCACTGTTTGACTATGATGTGAGTATATTCCAATTCATTTTTCTTGAATATGATGTAAAACTAAGAATTTCCATTTGATGTATTATATTAGTGGGTGTATTTTACTGAAGGGTCCCTCATTCTTTAGTTTTCAAATTCGAAAAAAATGTCAGTACTTTAGTAAAGAGCTGACTACTGCTTTGGCTACTGACTTGGTGCAGGTTAGCAGTTTTTCCAAAATTCTCAATTGTTTCGATTATCAGCAATTCATTTTGGTTTTTGCTACTAGGTTTGAATGATGAATCCTATGTGATCTATACAGGCATCCATCTGTTGTTATACTACCGAATTTACTATTGTTATTCCTGTAAGCTCTAAAACTTGCAGCTCCACTTCGCCTTGTGTCTACCCATATGTCCAACGAGACTAAAGCTACTGATGAAGCTGCAAGATAACAATTTGTGAATCATGCACCATACCTATGGACCTTATATATTACTATACATCCAAGTTTTAATTAACTGCATTCTCCGATTGATTGTTTCCCCATTAACATCCTACGTCATAGCAGTAAAAGTAGATTTCGTTTCTCGTTTTGTAAATTATGTGCTTCTGTCTCAACTCTTATACTGCCAGACATGTCGCTTATGGAATTGATGTATAATTAAAGTACTTCTTTATATATAAAACCTTCGGAACAACTATATATGTATGTCATCTATATGTTATTATATCTTTATCATATTATAACGTGTCAATGTGCTAAATAGGTACATAATTGTGCCGCCATCACGTGCGCGCCTGGGCGCGCGCAAATCACTAGTATAGATTATTTACGCTACGCCGCCGCGCCAGGAGTTGTCTCTCTCCCATTCTTTGGCATCGATCGATCAGCCTTTCCCTTCCGCTGGACGCACGCCTGATTGTAAAGTGTAAACCCTAGCGCCGCCGCCGTCATTTGCCATTTCCCCCACGGATTTGGGCTTTAACCATGGGGAAATACGGCATAATCAAGCTGTTGTTCGAGACGCCCTCCGGCTTTGCGGTTTTCTCCTTCGATGGGACGCACACATTTTGTTGACACGAAAACGCGCCAACAAACTCGAGATTGATCAAACGTGCAGCACGGCCGTCACAACGGCCAACTCCTGATCTCCCCGGGGCAAACCGGTTTGACCGGTTTACAGAACCGGTCTGACCGCTTTCTGTCGGGAGGTCGTGAAGACCTAGAAACCCAAGCTCGGGAGGGACCCCGTCGGAGCTCGAGCAATCTAGGGTTGCTCTAGGGTCGGCAGGCCACCTAGAACGCCTTGGAACGCCGTAGAGACGAGCAAAGAACAGAATATGGGGTTGGAAAAGGATTAGGGTTTGAGAGACAAAAAATAGAAGATAAAGTGTTTGATTCGATTGGGAATACCTCAATCGGCCTTCTAGCCTTTATATTTATAGGCCGGGGAAGTCTTACCCCTTCCGAATAGGTTACAATACGGGATTAAACTCGGAATCCTAATCCTACTCGAATTACAGAACCTAAACCGGTCTGACCGGTTTGGCAAACCGGTCAGACCGGTTTGGCCGGGCCAAAGCCAATTTTGGCTGTCAACACATGCCCCCCTGCGTTTTTAGTGAACTTGAGAACTAAAAAGCAAGTATTTCATAACTCAGGAGCTAAAAATTATACTAAGGGCGATATAAACAATATATCGGCCATTGGTCTTCATGCATCTTGCCAAACACTCGGATAGAATATCTTCAAGTATCTTCCATTGATAGCTTTAGGCAAATGATCTCCTTTGAGTGTCTCTAACATGTAAGAATTCCCAAAAATGACTTTGACAACTCTATAAGGCCCTTCCCAACTTGGTGACCATTTACCAAACTTGTTGCTTTTTGTCCCAATAGGCAAGATCGTCTTCCAAACAAGTTCACCAATTTGAAAATACTTTCCTCGCACCTTCCTGTTATAAGCTTTAGCAACTCGAAGCTTATCTTTCTCAATTTCCTTCAAAGCTTTCAATCGCTTGTCGGTTACCTCATCAATATTGTCCAACATCAAGTTGTGGTAATCAACAGCATCAAGGTCGTTTTGCTTAGCCAATCTATAAGCGTCCAGATTCACCTCAACAGGTAAAACGGCCTCTTGACCATAAACAAGCTCAAAAGGAGTAACCTTAGTAGCACCGTGTCTAGATATACGATGAGCCCATAATGCCTCAGATAAAACTTCGTGCCACCGCTTAGGACTATCTTCTATCTTTTTCTTGATTAACTTGATCAAAGTTTTGTTACTTGACTCGGCTTGTCCATTAGCCTGAGCGTAATATGGAGATGAATTGAGCAATTTAATTCTATAGGATTCGGCAAATTCACGTACTTCTTTAGACATAAAGGAAGTACCTTGATCCGTTGTCAAAGTTTGAGGAATACCGAATCTATGAATAATATTTTGTGTAACAAACTCAATTACCTCTCGGTGCGTCATATTCTTCAAAGGAATCGCTTCGGTCCACTTAGTGAAATAATCAGTGGCAACCAACACGAAACGATGTCCTTTTGATGATGGAGGATTAATTTGTCCAATAAAATCCAATCCCCAACCTCGGAACGGCCATGGCTTAATAATAGGATGCATCAATGCAGCAGGAACAAGTTGTAAATTTCCAAACTTCTGACATTCTTCACATCCCTTGTAATACTTGAAACAATCCGCCATCATAGTAGGCCAATAGAAACCGGCTCGTCTAAGTAACCACTTCATCTTTGGAGCCGATTGATATGTACCACAAATACCTTCATGGACCTCACCCATGGCAACTTTGGCCTGATCCGAATCAAGACATTTCAACAACAAATCTTCGGCGTTTCGACGATAAAGTTCATCGTCAAGCAAAACATATTTAAATGATGTTCGCCGAATATTTCTTTCCGCACCACGACCAGGATCTTTCAAATAAGTAATAATAGGCACTCTCCAATCCTGATCTTCAATTTTGGATTGATTAGCATTATCCAAAACATTTTCGCTTCTGTCAGGGGACAAAGCGATCAGACCGCTTTCAGAACCGGTCAGACCGGTTCTGTCATTCAAACCGGTCTGACCGGTTTCTGAAACCGGTGCGACCGGTTCGTCCAGAACCAGAATCTCGGCCTTTGTTTGCATCGGTTTTTGGAGATAGAAATATTTCTTTGCAACCATATAACCAGATGCTTTCTGAGCCAGAGTATTTGCCTTACCATTCTCCTCTCTTGGAATATGTTTGATAGTAAATTCATCAAAAGAAGCAATGATATCGAGACATCTATCAAGATATGCATTTAATGAACCATTATAACATTGACATACCTTTGATACTTGTTGTACCACCAGGAGCGAATCACCAAAAGCCTCAACATGCTTTACTCCCATGTCTTGCAAAAATTCCAAGCCAAATAGAAGAGCTTCATATTCAACTTGATTATTGGTTCGCTTTTCTTCCAATCGGTTTGAAAACTCAAAGACGGCACCACTTGGAGAAATCAAAACAGCACCAATTCCTTGTCCATCATTGCAAACCGATCCATCAAAGTATAATCTCCATGGTGTACAAGCAACATAGCCGACGTCGAATTCACAAGTATCATTTACCCGATGTTCAACAATAAAATCAGCTACAATTTGGCTTTTCATTGATTTTAAAGGTTCACAAGCCAAATCATACTCAACTAAAGCATAAGCCCATTTACCGATTCTTCCGCTAGAAATCGGATTTTGCAACATATGTTTAATTACATCGGTTTGACACAACACGATGCAAGTGCTAGATAGTAAATAATGTCTCAATTGAGCACAAGCATGGTACAAGGATAAACACAACTTCTCAATGAAAGTATACCTTGTTTCTGCATCAATGAGTCGTCGGCTTACATAAGCGATCACATACTCCTTGTTGCCGATTTCTTGAGTCAAAACAGCTCCAATAGTTCTATCTTCAGCCGCCACATAAAGTCTGAATGGAACTCCCCGCTTAGGCGCCCTAAGCACCGGTGGTGAAGACAAGTACGCTTTGATCTTCTCAAGAGCTTCTTGCTGTTTTGCCCCCCAAGTAAAATCGGCTTCATTCTTTAGCCGAAGTAAAGGAGTAAAAGCATCAACCTTTCCAGACAAGTTAATTATAAATCTTCTCAAGAAATTTACCTTGCCTAGAAACTTTTGTAAATCCTTCTTGCAACTAGGAGCTTCGACTTTCTTCATAGCTTCAATTCTCTTGGGATCAACTTCTATGCCGTTCTCATGAATAACAAACCCAAGAAACTTTCCAGCCGAAACACCAAAAGCACATTTGAGTGGATTCATCTTCAAGCCATATCGTCGCATCCTCTCAAGAGCAAGTTTTAAATCGGCTAAATGAGAATCCAAACCATCCGATTTAACTACAATATCATCAATATACACTTCCACAATAACACCAAGTAAATCATGAAAGATTAGATTCATAGCTCTTTGATAAGTTGCACCGGCATTCTTTAATCCAAAGGTCATAACACCCACTCAAATAAACCAATAAATCCCAGACATTGAAAGGCCGTTTTGTGCATATCCTCTTCGGCCATGAAGATTTGATTATATCCGGCATTACCATCAAGAAAACTAACAACACGATGTCCAGAAGCTTCATTGATTAAGACATCGGCTATAGGCATGGGATATGAATCTTTTGGAGTGGCTTTATTAAGATCTCTAAAATCAATACAAACTCTAAGTTTTCCCGAATCTTTCTTTTCAACGGGAACAATATTAGAAATCCACTCCGCATAACGACAAGTCCGAATAAAACCAGCATCTAATAAACGATTAATCTCTTCTTTTATTCGGTCATAAATAGCAGGATTAAAACGTCTAGCCGATTGTTTAAAAGGTCTAAAACCGGCTTTTATTGGTAAACGATGCTCAACTAAGTCACGACTTAAACCAGGCATCTCACGGTACTCCCAAGCAAAACAATCGACATACTCTTTCAACAAATTTATTAATTCAGCTTTAAACTCAGCCGATAAATTTTTGTTTACAAAAGTAGGCCTAGGAATAGTACCATCACCAATATCTATTTTTTCTAAAGGATCAGCTGATGTAAAACCTTGACCTAGCTTATCCATATCACCAAGATCTTCAATGGCTTCGAACGTACCGGTCGAATGTTCTCGATAATGATCAATTCGATCTTGAAGCCACTGTCCAGACGCAAACCGGTCTGACCGGTTCCCAGAAGCGGTCTGACCGGTTTGGCTCGATCGGCGCTGTTCAGATCCAAACCGGTCTGACCGGTTTCCAGAAGCGGTCTGACCGGTTTGTCTCTGTTGATTTTGTTGCTCCATTAATTACAGCAAGTAATTCAACCAATTTTCCATCGGCTTTAATGTAGCATGAACAAAACCATCCTTAGTGCAACTGATCAGCTCATAGTCGGTCAAATCCATGCCCGACAAACATTGGACCTTCTCATTTGCACTAAGAGAGACGGAATCGGCCGTTGCAACAAAGGAAGAATTGTCACCATGGACAATCTCAACTTCGTCGCCGATCCACTGAATGAGATATTGATGCAAGGTAGATGGAATACATTTATTTGCATGAATCCAATCTCGACCAAGGATTAAACTGAAGTTACCTTGCACCTCGGAGACGAAGAAAGCCGTAACAATAGTCTTGCTCCCGATGGTCAACTCCATAGAAGCCACCCCCTTGGCACCAATGGGATCACCTCCACCAACTCCACTGACCGTCATGTTTGTCTTGATCAGTTCTTCGTCTTTCCCGCCAATTTTCTTGTAAAGAGAGTATGGCATGAGATTCACAATGGCTCCACCATCAACCAACATACGAGAAATTGGCTTCCCGTTGATGTGCCCTCTCATATACAAAGCTTTGAGATGATTTTCTGATTCACTAGGCTTCTGAAACACAGCATCTCGCGGCCCAAGTTGAAGATGAGAAATTTCCTCCTCCGGCACCACACAATAATCAGAAGATAAATAGACAACATTAATTTCCATGTTGTCACGCTCTGGAGAAGGCTCAAAATCAAATAACTCTTCATCTTCAACCACTGGAGGAATCGGTGAAGTAGTTTCGATGGTTGAAGAAGCATCAGCCCCCGCTTCTGTCATCAAACCAGTCTGACCGGTTTCAGAAACCGGTCTGACCGCTTCTGCAGCGGTCGGCTGACCCAAACCGGTCTGACCGGATTCAGAAACCGGTCTGACCGGTTGTGCTGCTGATTGCACAACGGGTTTAGCTTGCCAAATCTTGGTCTGAGGGATCATAGGTCTGTAGTTGTTGAAGTAGTCATCCCTCATCTTCTCAGCTTCCTGTTCCCTTTTTTCTTTGTTTTTCAAGCGCTGTATTTTCCGCTTCTGTGTATGAGTCAACCCAGAAGGACACCACTTTGGTTGAAAAACTTTCTTCACGCCCTTACTACTGCTAGCCTCATGATCATTAACCATGATCGGCTTCTTGACTGGAACAGGAGCCGAATCTCCAATGACTATCGGCTTTCTACCCAAGTCTTGCATAGCCACTGGAATATCGCCAATTTTTATAAAATTATTGGCTTTGGCTTGCACATCCTCCTTCTTATCCTTGATACAGTATTCTTGCTTAGGACGAACATGAATCCTTTGCTCAGACCGAAACCGGTCTGACCGGTTCATAAAACCGGTCTGACCGCTTTGATGAGCAGTCGAAAAACCTGATTGGTATGAGCCCAATCGGTCATGTACAGAACCACCACGGCGCTTGTAACTTGTAGGATCAATCCAATGCTGTGGTGACCTTTGTCTCTTTTTTGTTGGCCGATCAACTTGAACGGCCTTTGTGTACTTGTTCATGAGCTGAGAGAATGTAGGTCCTTGCTTCAGAACCTTCCCTTGAATCTTTGGCTCATTGAATTTCCAAGTACCCACTTCCGGGCGCTTAGGCTTGAAAGTTCTTGGACGGTCTGGAGACAAACCGGTCTGACCGGTTTGGGAAACCGGTCTGACCGGTTTTGCCTGGCTAGCGGACCGATTCTCTTCCAAAGAACTTCCTTGCCCCCCGGGCCTTGATGTATTAATTGTAATTTTCAGAGACTCTTTTCCATCAAGAGTCCTCTCAATCATCACTGTTCTGACCGGAACTTTGTCATCAACTTTTTCCGGTCTTGGGTCTCCAATCACCACATTCTTACCCTTAGCTCCATCGGCTTGTTCCGGCCGAATCAGCATCTTGGTGTTCACATCCAAGGTATGAACAGGGAAAGGAGTCTTGTCAACTTGCATTTCGGCGAGCACCAATCGACCTTCATTAAGGGCCGATTGTACCTGTCGTCGAAAAACATTACAATCGTTGGTTGCATGAGAAAAAGAGTTATGCCACTTGCAATATGCACGATTTTTCAACTAATCGGCTGGTGGAACTGCATGAGAAAGTTTAATAAAGCCATTCTTAAGCAATTCATCAAAAACATGATCACATTTGGCTACATCAAAAGTAAATTTTTCTTATTGCCGATTTTTCTGAATCGGCTTTAATGAAGGACAAGAACTAGGTTTACTTTTTTATGACCAAACAAATTCAGCGGCATAAATTTCTTTATCATCGTCCGAACTATCAGAATCATTATCAACAATATGCACGTTCGAACGATGGGGTTTAGCAGATTCTTTCGAATTTTTAAACTTAAGCTCTAGACTCATAGCTTTCATTTGCAAGTGATTAATAGTAAGGAAATCAGAACCTTCTAATTTTTCCTTGTAATTAGACCGTAAGCCTGCAAAAGCTAAATCTGCTAAATCCTTTTCAGAAATAGTGATATTAAAGCATCGGTTCTTAACATCCTTAAATCTTTTAAAGTATTCAAGAACCGATTCCTCACGGCTTTGTTTAACCGATGTTAAATCAGATAATTTTGCCTCGTTTTCTCCGCTAAAGAAGTGATCATGAAATTTTCGCTCCAATTGAGTCCAATTATGAATAGAATTCGGAGCAAGCGAAGAAAACCATGAAAAGGCAGTTCCAGTTAAAGATAATGAGAACAACCGTATACGCAATGCCTCATAAAATGATGCCTCTCCTAATTGCAAAATATATTGACTAATGTGTTCCCAAGGAGTTCTATTATCTTCACCACTGAATTTAATAAAATCAGGAACACGCCAACCATTAGGATAAGGAACCAAATCAAATTCAGGCGGATACGGTTTCTGATATAAGCGTGCACTACCCAATTCAAGCCCGAGTTTTGCTCTAAGTGTATTAGCTATGTCTTCTTTAAACTTAGCTAACTCGGCTTGATATTTCTCATCACCTCTGTTATGTGGAATACGGGGAACACCATACATCGTATTCTGAGAAGTACTCGGAATCGACGCGTGAAACGTGCCAGATCCGTGGGGTATACTTCCCGTGGTGCGTGGAACAGTGTAAACAGGACCAGAAGTAGATGTATTAGACAAAACCATCGCACCAGATGCTCCTGCACCCAAAGAACCGGTCTGACCACCAGAGGGGGCCAAACCGGTCTGACCGGTTGTACAAACCGGTCTGACCGGTTCGTGGACCGAACTAGGGTGAGGTGTTTGTCCCGCATAAAAATTCACCGGCATGCCTAAATTAGAATCTAAAACATGTTCTGGCACGCCTGATGAGCTAGGTAATTCATTAGATTCTAAATTAATTTTATTTTTATCAGAATTACCAGTCATACTAGCAATTAATTCACTAGTAGCAGTTTGTGCAGCAAGTAATCTATCATCCATCATGCGAGTAATTTGCTGCATTAAATCAGAGGATTCGCCCGTTACCTTTGGAATCTCTTCGACGTGATCATCTGCCAACTTGAAAGCCGGCATGACGAATTCCTCTACTCTCTTGACAAGACCACCGCGATCTTTCTTGAAGCCCTTCAAGAATTGCGCCCTGAAGTGCTCCTTAGCAATCAAATATCGCTTTCGCTCCTCGTCCGTGAGTTCTTTCATCGTCGCGGTGATGATGTTGTCTTTGTCAAGGTCGCACTTTGATCCAGACATATCCGGAGTAGATTGAATCGGTTTTGGCACCAGATTAATCTTCCCCAGCGGAGTCGCCAAAAAGTATGTTGACACGAAAACGCGCCAACAAACTCGAGATTGATCAAACGTGCAGCACGGCCGTCACAACGGCCAACTCCTGATCTCCCCGGGGCAAACCGGTCTGACCATTTTACAGAACCGGTCTGACCGCTTTCTGTCGGGAGGTCGTGAAGACCTAGAAACCCAAGCTCGGGAGGGACCCCATCGGAGCTCGAGCAATCTAGGGTTGCTCTAGGGTCGGCAGGCCACCTAGAACGCCTTTGAACGCCGTAGAGACGAGCAAAGAACAGAATATGGGGTTGGAAAAGGATTAGGGTTTGAGAGACAAAAAATAGAAGATAAAGTGTTTGATTCGATTGGGAATACCTCAATCGGCCTTCTAGCCTTTATATTTATAGGCCGGGGAAGTCTTACCCCTTCCGAATAGGTTACAATACGGGATTAAACTCGGAATCCTAATCCTACTCGAATTACAGAACCTAAACCGGTCTGACCGGTTTGGCAAACCGGTCAGACCGGTTTGGCAAACCGGTCAGACCGGTTTGGTCGGGCCAAAGCCAATTTTGGCTGTCAACACCTTTATAAAGAAAACGCGATCGAGGTACTATTGCTAAAGCCTCTCTCTAATCATCAATCTCCAGCGTCGTTCAAGCACGAGGCAGTCTTAGATAACCACGCCTGTTTCTTCTCTCCGTCGCAGCACATCTGGGCGAATTTCGTGAAGGAATTTATGGCAGACAATGTTCGTAGTACTTCGTACCACTACGGCATCATCAGTTGATTTCTGTCCTCTTTATGATCAGCTTGTCATTGCCGATTCGATCGGCGTAATGCACCATGTTTTCTTGCAACACAAAAAGAAAATATTACCCTGACTAATTTCCCCTGTGCATTTCTTTCTCGATCGTCAGGTTGTCTGGCTAAAAGAATTTCAAATGTTTGAGGACAAGTCTGCTGCAATTAATCCTGTCACCGGTCTTGACAAAAGGCTAACTGAGATGCTGAAGAGGTGGTGTGAGTTTGGGGAGACTCTAGCGGTTGGACGTCCTGAATATAAAGCAGCAATTGAAGCTGCGGATCTGGTCAGTGTCAGCTATCTAGCTAGCTACCTTATTTTCCTTGTGCATTTTCAGTGAACAATACGAAACACCATTTTATTTGCTATGAGTATGGGGTTTTCAGGGAATTGCCTGCCTGTGTGATGATGCTGTGATGGACGTGATGTGGGGGCTGAAAAATCTCATGCATTATCTAGTGCCAGAAGAGGAAACTAAGCTGACCGAGGAGGATCGTCTCCCGATGAGTCGAGGGTTGGAGATGCTCCTGCGCCGTTATAACTTCGATGTCAAACCAGAGAAGGTGAGCTCAGATCCTGTGTTTACACTTTAATTGCGTCTGACATGCAACTCACTTACGGTTTGTGCACTTAAAGTTGAAAACCTTGATCTTTAGAGTATTTTAACAGAAGTTGTTTCTCGGATGCAGATTAACGATGACATTGTAGTAACAGCTTGTTTCTTATATGATTGTGATTTACGGGAAAGGGTGCATTTTGAGTGCCTTCATAGTGTCGACGAGGTTCTAATGGAGGTATCTGGCATTGATGCTACGGGTTGGGAATTAATGAAACACGCGACGGCTCTTCAGATGATATGTTTCCCAAAAGAAGAGGTTGATTATCCCACTGAGGTGAACCACGACATTTTGTAGATCTGTCTTCACTACGCTTGCATTCATATATACAAACTCGTTATTCAGTGATGGACTAATCAAGTGTATCTTTCAGATGTTTCAACCTTTTGAGCTGTCAAAGATACGGGACGATGCGCCTCTATACGAAGATTTAATCATTAAGCAGAATATCTCTATGGTCTATGAAGAAATGTTGGTAATCCGAGAAGTTAGGGCTGCAAAACTGAGGCTCATGTCGTCCTTGGTTATGGAGGCCAAGGAAGCGATAGAAAGCAAGGATCGGGATGATGAATAGCCAGGATGTTGAATGTGATGATGAGGGTGGCACTCGAAAAGAGGCAGTAATGTCGTCCAGTGATTTCAGTTGTGTGAAATTGCGATTCCAATCATAGCTGCAAAAGGAGGATAGAAGCATGCCAATATTTTAAGGCTACAGTGATGGACATCTTTCCCGAGCATGGATACAAAGGTTCACTAAGGACGCGTTTGGTTACCTGGCTCCCGCAGAACCAGGCTCGCCGCATGTAGTGCCATCAGTTTGGTTGCCTGCTCCACCGTCTCAGCCAGGCTGAACGCATGCAAAAGAGCCTCCGCGGCCAGGCTCTGGGGAGACAAGGAAATCGGCCGTTTCTGGAGAGCCAGGCCCGGCTGATGCAACTGAGAGCGCAAGTAGAGGAGGCTGAAGGTGTTGGACATGGAAAACGAAAAAAATACAGGCAACTAAACATCTGCTGTGATGAGCCCGGCAGAAGACATGCATGCAACCAATCACACTGCTGTGCATGCAACCGGCCTGGCCAGAGGGGGCGTGGCTCAGCGGTGCGATGCAGGCTAGGGGCACCCAGGCATCAAACGCGCCCTAATTGATTATGTGCTTCCAATCTGTCGCTGTATTTTGGTTTCCACAATATGGCCGGCTTTTATTATATATATATATATATATATATATATATATATATATATATATATATATATATATATGCCTTTCAATTTTGTAGATTCGTGGTTGTATAAATGAAGCTATGCGCATATGTAGCTGACGCAGCATATAGCCCGAGCCAGCAGTACGCCAGCACCGCATACCCGCTATACTCACATATTTATTGCGGTTTAAGAAAAGAATATCGCACCGCAATTCTGATATACAAAAATACTAGTGTTGGATATGAAAGGACCTACATTGTGAGGCTATTTGTTTATGTCTGAGATTGGTTTGGATATTCACGTATTTATTGCATTAGAGTGCAGGAAGATATACTAAATCTCTCAAAAATACTAGTATTGGAGACACGAGAAAGGGCCTAAATTAATTATAAGGGTAATTGTTTATGTCTGAGATTGGCTTGGATATGCACGTACTTATTATTGGAGTGCAAGAAGGTATACAAAATCCTTTGTTAATTTTAAGGTATATCAAAACAAAAGTGCTGGATATATAATAGGGAGCACAAATTCTGAGAGGATACATATGTACCTGAGGTCATTTGTGCTTCCGTATAGCTCCTGCACATCAAAATAGAAATACGATACGAACATATATGTAATCATCTACCCCCTTCATCAGAAAAACAAATCATAGCAAGATTCTGTTCATGGTGCACAGGAAGACCTCTACGATGAGGATTGTATATTCGCTTGCTGCCTTATTCTTGGTTCTTGCATCTATGTCTTCTACCTTCCCGTCCTGCCAAGCTAGAAGCGGTAGGCTCCTCTGCTTTTACTTTGCTCTATATTTTTTCGACAACATTTTCATACTGTATGACCAATAAATCTTGTTTGATCTACAACGTGTTCCAAGATTAGGTTCCAGCAGCCCAGGCAGGTCACCGCCGCCCCCAGCGCTACCGCCATCACCACCACCACCACATCCATCACCACGACCGGGGAGGATATGCTTCAACGATATACACTGTAAGATGTCGATGTGCACTGTAAATTGCGTATCCAGGGGCTACAGGGGTGTAGGCGCCCGCTGTGTCAAACACAATCATACTGTAACATCGGAGTGCTGCTGCGGCAAAACTAATCATAATGTATGGTAATGCAGCCATCTGTTTTAAACAAGTGCATTATGAGAATAACTGTGATATCAGTTGACAGGTTTATCGGGCATGTGTCTGTCTAATTTGTGTCCCCTTTGAAATGACTGTTGAGCCTGAAGTAGGGTGAATTAAGGATTCTACTAACTATTCTGCTAACACAAATTAAAACACAAGCAAGTTCCATATAGATGTGTGCATTCATATAGATTTGACTTTTACTATACTCTCTCTGTTTTTATTTACGTGCCACATTTAGGTTTGTTCTAAATCAATCTATTTAACTTTGACCAATAGAAAATATAAAAAAATCTAACTAAATTTGTTTTGTTCAATCCATCATGTATTATGTTTTGATAATACATATGTTCGATGTTGTAGATGTTTTTATATTTCCCTATAAATTTGGTTAAAATTGAACGGCTCTGACTTAGAAACATGATGACATGTAAATAAAAATGGAGCTGCTGGTTCATCGAATCCCAGAGCTATCATAGCTGGCGCATAAAAAATACTAGAACTACCTAGAAAGCGGAACTACAACCCCAATAGGAGCGTGCACGGCATCGTCCCTATCTGGGCATCTTGAGCGGCAGTCTTCCTCCCGTAACCACCAGTCCACCACTGTTCTCCCTCAGCTCGCCCCACTCCTAGGTGCCGCCGGAGGAGCCTGCCGCAGGCGTGCAGCCATGAGGGAGGTGGCGACGGGGCCTTGACAGGATTGGCCATCCACACGGAAGTACAGTAGGCATCACAGTTGAATTTGGTCATAGTCAATTTTAGCTCAAAAAGTAGTAGTATTTTAGCCCGGCCCTAATTAAGCCCGATCTTTAAAATTTCTAGTATAAATTTTAGGGCCCTTTACCACCCCGGGTGAGGAGACATTGCGATGCCAAAAATCAATCTCTTCTTTTCCGGGTGCTTGGTCGCTGCTTTTTGCAAATTTGGTCAGAGAGTTTTCTTCTGGCCTGCAGATAAGAGTTATATGCATGGAGTCCTCATAGTATCGTGCACTCTAGCGACAGATATCTTGCATTCATACAAATCCTACAGGTTTTGTCGGGTTCGTGCCCGATCGCAGTTGGTTAATACGTACTCTGGAAGGTATAGAAGTTATAACTTGGGAAGAGTAGCAAGGCAACATTAGTGGACTTTCTTTGCTGTTTGGATCATGCCAATTGCATCACATGTCGTTCTTCACTAAAAATTTTTTTTAGATCAATAAATTTTCCTTTTAACTAAAAAGAAAAAATCCTGTCACCGCTGATTGCTGGTAAAAGCCGCTAGTAATATGTTCTTGTAAAAATAACGGTAGTAACTAGTAAACTTAGCACCAAATCGAACCACTACTAAAGAATATCTAGTTCCTGCTAGTTCCTAATTCTCATCCTTACACAAATGACCATTATCCTTATCGGTATACTAGTGATTGACGCGCGCCCCGATGAAAATGTGATATCATACGCTAAATTTATGGCGCGTGAAAAATGAAAATTTTCATAATGCGTTGTATATGATATGATACAAAAAATAACACAGTTGATGGTAACATATTACGTAGGAATCACATCATATATAATACACAATACATTATTTTGAGTTGTTGATCTAATACTAACAGGAACAATTGATAGTTTAACACAGTAGGCGAATATATTCAGCTTAATGATGCCCAGGCCATTTCTGCTTCACAAGCCTCTTTTTCCTCATAGCGGCCTTCAAATGTTTGTTGGTACTCCCAGGAGCAGCCATCAGATCTTGACGACCATAAAGACCAGTTATAGGTAAAATGAGAACATGGAAAGAGAATGGGGTGGTGAATAACAAGGCTAAAACAATGGCACCTTCAGCATCATGAGATTACACAAAGCCATTAGCAAGGCTCTAGAGGTAAATCTCAGTCAGTAGATTTCAACCTGTTCGATTTAAAGAGGCCAAACAAAGAATATATATGAATGGCATGAAGTTTCAGCATTCGGGTACCTCACTGACGAAGGCACTAAATGTGAAACGTGGTGTGCAGAGAGGTAATGCATATTCATGGAGACACAGTCACCCCATGAGGCATTGATCATATAGGAGCTTCATGACTTTAACTTCAGTGGGAAAAAACACAGAGGGCAGACACCGGATGCATAGTATCGTATGCAGAGTGATATTGTCGGGGACGATCATAAGGGGTCCCCTAATCACCGGGGGAATTACCTCAAAAAACGCAAAAACACAACCCACAAACTCCCTGGGCCAAAGGCCATCCAAGTACCACGACCCACTACGGCGTGGCGTGGCCCAGCAAGCCGTCCAGGCTTACCCCTCGAGGAAACACCAAGCCTCCGCCTCGCTCGAGGGTCGCTCACCCCCTCGAGCGGGCACTGTGCAAACTCCACCTCGCACGAGGGTCTTCGCCCCCCTCGAGCGGGCAACCGCACTCGTCCCGCTCGAGGCCTCCCCTCGGCGCACACCCGGCGCGCCCAACCACTCCGCCCGGCAACGGCATTTATTGCCACGCCCCGCCACCAGGCGCCGAAGTCAAAAGGCAATCTCTCCCCAACTCCACGCCGCTGACACCACCAAGCCACTGTCCCACCTGCTCCAATCATTGTGCGGCCTCACCGTCACTGTGCGGACATGCGCAACACTGTGCGAGGCCTGCAGAGCCCTGTGCGGGCAGACAGTCGTCATTCCTACGCACTGTTCCACCTGCCCCCGTCATTCCCCCCACGACGAAGCCCTCGAATGGGCATGGGGGCACCCTCGAATGGGTACGGGGGCGACGACCGGGCGCGGACCCCGGTCAGGCACGTCTGTGTGGATGACGCAGGCCGGGTCAAATCCACCAATTCTTGGCCATCCCCCCACGAGCGGGACGCCGCGCACTGTGCCGAACAGGGAGCGCCACGCCGGATCCTGTTCTGCCAACTCCCGTCCTTCCTCCACGACGAGACCCTCGAGCGAGCAGGTGGGCGACGACCAAGCGTGGACCACGGCCAAGCCACCCCTTGAGGCCACTCCAGGACAAGCACAGGAGCTTCCGCAACGCCCGCCGAAGCCGGAGCTCGGCCATAACAAGCGCAAGGAGCAAGGATCCGCAAGGACGAACGCACGCCCAGCGCACGGCTGACTGTACATCTTTACTGTAGCTAATTACTCTACCCAAGAGTGTACACCGTCTCCCCCTTGGTATATAAAAGGGGAAGACGGGCGCCCTTCGGGGCAGACAGAAAAAACAACACACGGACACGCACATGATCACCACCACAATATTGGCACTCAACCTCAATCACTCCACTCCCAGGGACTTGGAGACTTCTCCTCCTCTCCCGCCTTACTTGTAACCCCCCACTGCAAGCACCCCGGTGCAAGATAGTATGGTGTCACGAGCACACTTGGTGGACGTACGGCCCCGTGGCACTAGGATAAACCCCGTGTCACCA
Source organism: Echinochloa phyllopogon (assembly GCA_033239725.1). Lineage (NCBI taxonomy): Eukaryota > Viridiplantae > Streptophyta > Magnoliopsida > Poales > Poaceae > Echinochloa > Echinochloa phyllopogon. The sequence continues at coordinate 29,053,488 of BTCW01000008.1, read as the reverse complement.
TGCTAGCTCTTGCGTCGACCGTCGAGGGACAGGACACAGCGCATTCTGTGTGATGTGAGGTTGGATGACCAATCTCAACACCGACAGATATGAACAAATATCACTTTAATTTACATTTCCTATGGTAGTAGTCAGAAATGTCACCACCGTAACGGGACCAATCAAATACATGGTATAGACAGCGGAAGTAGAGACAGGCAGAGTTCGAAGAACAAACCATGACAGTACCAGGAACTGACGAAACAGGGGCAGCCCAATGACATTGGCATGCATAGGACTATAGTAACATACAGAGCTGGAATTTGCATGTAAAGCATAAAGGGTATATAAGCAATTAAACCAGATCATATAAATTAACTCGAATTTACAATTCCAAAGATGCACAGAGAAGGTATCCCAGAACGGAATGGAGTCAGGTAACCATTCATGTACTCAAGGATCCCAACAACATTGTGTAAAAGTAAAACAGAAGGAGGTTCATAACCAATTATCATAAAAATAGCAAAGTCGCCAATCTAATAGCCACATAGAAGACCCTGGACCTTTTTCTAGGTCTTCCTTTTAATTATTTTTATGGTTAATTGAAAAGGACTGATAATATGTTATGAGTACCACTGCCCTTTTAAGGTAAAACTCCATTATCTTATAGTTCACTTCTTGGTCAGTTATCCCAAAATTGAAAGAGAAATTTAAAAATATAGAAGAAAACATACTTAGAGGGAATTGTAGATTTTAATGCTATCAATTTTTTGTAAATAAAAATATATCAACATTAATGAAAAGGATCTAAATATACCATGAGGCAGAAAATAGCGACATGTATATGCAAAAATATTTAGTCTAGGTCATGCATATAAGAAAAAGGGTAATATTTTGCAAAGCATTAAATGCATGGGTAAACAGGGCACGAGGACATTCAAATCACTAAGCCCATCAACATCCGTTATTCTATTTCAAGGAAATTAAACACATATATGACTCTTAACCCTACCATCTTGTAAAAGGAGAGAAATTTATTCTGATAACTATATATTAAAGGATTGGACTTTTTAACATCACAACTTTAAGAAAACACAATTATCTTTAAGGTAGGATAGAGTAGAACCATGGAAACATGCAATCATTAATCCGCACATAACCACGCATGAACTTAACCAATTTGCTTTAGACTGGATGGTCGACATCCATTATGAACTCAGATAATTAATATAAATGACGATTGTTTTTATGCTGACTGCCCGATGTTTAAATATTCTTCTAAGTCTTTAATGCCCAAATTAAGAACTACGCCAAAACATTGTCAAATCTAACCAAATCTATTTAACTTTCCAAATCTAACCAAATTTATTTAAGTTCTTATAACATATGAGGGTCCACCAGTCATTATTATTATTTTCAACTAAATATGGCTAAGTGACATCTTGTTTTGTAGATTTAATTATTAGAAATTTAAATGTGAAAAAGGAATAGTAATTAGATAAGACATATTAGATAAGACATTTAAGAGATGTTAATGTTTAAATATTTCTTAGCCAATTAGATTCTTTTCCGCTTTTGTTAATGTGCGTTGGCTTAACACCATCCCATCTCGTGCTTGCTCGCCATCTCACTATACTAGCTCATCAATTGTGTTGTGTTTATTATGTTGCTAGTATTCAAGCTAGTCTGCCTAGTGTCAATTTATATACTTATCCTGACACGGAAATATTTGGTTGCCTTCTCAAGCTAGTTATACTTTTTGAATAGAGCAAATTAACTTCGATTTGCATAACATGAAACTTGATTCCACTAATGGCTCCAGGTATTGTACTAGGGAGTTAAATAGATTTTGTTAAATATCAAAGCTCAGTACCAGAGATGTCATGCTAGGTTTTGAGTTTGGTTTGGATACTTGTGTGTTCATTATATGGTATGAAAATATTAAACTCTTGGTCCTAATAAATACTAGCATGGTGAGAAGATATCAAACTCTTGGTCCTAATAAATATATACTAGATGGTACAAAGTTATCAAAGCTAGTACCAGAGATGTTAACCTGTATTACCAGGGTTATTTTAGACTATTTGGTTGGTGGGTTCGTTGGGCGGGTAAGGAATTCCACGGTGAGAAAAGGAATGCCAAAACAACGTAAACTCTCTAGAAATATCTTTTTTTTATTGTTTGTGAAAACTTTCCATGTCTTTTCCACCCTAGACCTGATATGTGGGTCCTCCGTGAGGGGTGAGTAGAAATTATTTAGGTGCGAAGTGTTTTCAAAAGAAACTGTATCCTTATAATATAGATAGATACTTGGTTATGTATATATTTTTCAGTTTGGTTTGGATACTCATGTATTTATTATGTATTTATTGGATGGTAAGAAGATATCAAACTCTTAGTCCTAATAAATATCAAAGCACTAATTTTGATACATTCTCAGAGGATACATATACTTGTAGACCTACAAATAGAAATACAATACAGACACAAATAATCATCGCCTTTTTCTCACAATAAGAAAAGACTAGCGATATTGACTTCCTCATGGCTCTCGCCAAGAACTCTACGAGGAGAAACGTGTACTTAACAGCTGCTTTATTATTGGTTCTTGCTATCGTGTCTTCTACATTCCCGTCCTGCCGAGGTGTAAGCGGTACGGTAGGCTCCACTGCTTTTACTTACTCTACGTGGATCCTTTTGTTTTATTTCAATGAACAGTGTGACCAACCAATTTTACTTGATCTATGATGTGTCGCAAGATTAGCCATGAGATGGCCACCACCTCAGCCGGCACCACCAGGGGAGAAATGCTTCTTTTTTCCAGAGTGTAAAATGTCAGTGTGCACTAGAGAATGTGTACACAGGCGCTACAAGGGTGTGGGTGCCCACTGCGAGGAAATCCGTCACACGGAAAAGTGCTGCTGCAAAATTGAATGATGTAGTACTGTACTCCGTATGTCTGTATGCTTCAAACTAATGATTGAATAAAATGGTATTGGTATTTATGTACTACCTCCGTATCGAAATATTTGTCGCCGTTGACTTTTTTTTACAACTTTGACCATTCGTCTTATTCAAAAAATTATCGCAAATATACAAAAGGGTAAGTCAAGCTTAAAATACCTACAATAGTAAAGCATGTGACAAACAAAATGGATGGTACTTGCATAATATTTTGAATAAGACGAATGGTCAAAGTTGTAGAAAAAAGTCAACGGCGACAAATATTTCGATACGGAGGGAGTAGTTGATAGGACTTTGGGTCAAGTTTCTATTTAACTTGTGTCCCTTTCGAAACGGCTAAGAGCCCAAAACGGGTTGAATTAGAGATTGACGGATTGTAATCTCTCTCGACCGAGACCGAGATCAACTAGGGAACCATGAGAAAATGTTTTTATCTGCAGGATTGTTTCGATGAGCAAGACCCACAAACAACTACTCCTACCATGGATCTTGTATAAGATATGGGATTATTTGGCGGCGAAGATGAGCCGGAAGAGGGCCATGCCCGATCAGAGTAGTTGTAACAACACCGTCCTGTTTGCATTTGAATCGGCGTGGAGATTTGCCTGTCATCCCCAAAGTCTTTGCTCGTTCAGCAGCTTTTCCTGTCGCTGCATCATAAAAGCTCATCCTAATTAATTCGAGTGTGTCCCGTGTGTCAGGATAGCGCCGACCATGACAGGCTCAGGTTCACAGGAATAGCTTGGACATACACATACTGATAGCCGATAGGCTGCAGCCTGCAGCACTGAACTGTACGTACACCCGTGGACCGTAGCATGCATGGACGGAGAACAGGACAACGTACGCAGCAGCCGTTGGCTGGCGCCGACCGCGGACGACATTCTGAACATGGCTCCACGTTGCGCGCGGGCACGCCGGTTCATTTACCGCCAGCCGGCGACGCATGCTGTGTGTACGGTGACCGGCCGCCGCGAGGATCCGCGGCCGGTGCACGAGATCTTGGCAGAATCTTGGTACAGGTTCGCCTTGGTTTCTGGAACCATGGCCACCTTTTCCTTTCGTCGCCGCGCACGCGAGAACAAGCAGAAAAGATTTGGAACCGAGTGAATGCCCAAAGGTGCTTTTGCTGTTCTTGGCATTTTCTTTTCGGATGAGCAACTCCACAACCGCAAGTTCCCACCCACGTTATCCTTCCACCGTTCACGTTTCCCACCGTTTACATCCCACCGTTGTTTTTTCTTCCCCACGCTGCGCCTCGCCCGTCGCCTCGTCCCCTCCGCCCACGCCCTCCCCCGGATGCCGTCGCTCCGCCATCGCCATCGTGGACCCGCGTCGCGCCGAGATGCCCTCCCGCCGTGTCGCCGCACGAGCTCCGCCGCGCCAAGATGTGCTGCCACGAGCTCCGCCTTCTGCCGCCGCGCCGAGATGTGCCGGCGGCATGTCCGACTGAAGGATCGAAGTGGCGACCAGAGAGGGGGGTGAATGGGAGCCGATAAAATTTCTTCTCGAAACTCGGCCTATGTCCCAAAGTCACTCGCCAAAGATTCCTCACAGGCTTGTCAAGGTAGCGTAGTCACAGCGAACCTACCAACCCTAGGAACAAGTTAGAACAAATTAACAAGCGGAAGCACAACTCAAGAACCAAAACAATTCGCAATCTGCCTGGGTCAGCTCGGACCGTCCGCACAGGGGTCGCGGACTGTCCGTGGTCACGGCGGACCGTCCGTCTAGACAAGGCGGACCGTCCGTAAAATCACCTCAAATCTCCAGTAGCTCCAGGCCCTTTCGCGGACTGTCTGAGCTCCTACCGCGGACCGTCCGCCAGTGTAGCGGACTGTCCGAGGAGGTCACGCGGACCGTCCGTGAAAACACTTAGCCAAAACCAAGACAACACCGTCGAACTCTTCTCCACGGACCGTCCGCCAATCACATGCGGACCGTCCGGCAACCTCGCGGACCGTCCGCCAACCCCGCGCGGACCGTCCGAGAAACACGACGGACGAACAGAACGAACAGCTACAGTAACCCGCGGATCTCTCCTCCCAAATCCATCACCGGATCTCCCAAACGGCTAGAGCTCTTGAGACGAAACTTTGGGGAGATGATTAGCACCCTAAGGGGAAGCTATGCCCCAAAAATCTCGGCCTCTAACTCCCTACAACTCGAGAAATCACGGATCACACGGAAGAACACCTTCTCACGAGTTCATCCCAAAAACTACGAATCGAGACCGATTCCCGGCGTTTGAGAGGGCAAGATCACACACAAAGAGGCGCAAGGCACTCACCCATGATCCCCTCAAACAAATCCGGAGCCAAACGGTCTAGAAACGAAGAATCGAGCCAAGAACGAAAATAGCACAAAAAGGAACTCGAGGAGAAACAAAGAGATTCAACTAGCACTTGATTTCATTCCAACAAACAAAGGTCAGATTCTATACAAGGCTAGCAACCTCCCAAACATCCTCCCGCTAAGATCGACATGAAGCACGGGCTAGCCTAGAGAAGCAGGAAAGAAATGAACTAGGGTTCCAGCGAGATAACTTGACATCCCCTCCACCTCCTATTTATATTAAGTGTCCTGGTGAAGGGAAGTGACCATACTACCCCTACAACTTAACTCTACGATACACGCCCTCAAGGGCAAAACAGTAAAGTTGCAGATAACTCCTCCAGCTGAGCACGCCGTCCATCCGGCCTTGCTTCCCTCCGACGCAAGCTCCCGGATCCCGCCACGCGTCCACCGCTTCGAAGCTTCCCGAACGCGCCCAGATCACCGTCTCCGTCACGTTGGGCCTTCGGGCTCGGTTTTGAGGCCCAAACCGAGAAAGCCTTCTCCGATGGTTTTGTGGCCCAACCATCAAACCCCGCGTACAAGCTTCGGTCGTTAGCCGCCACCTTGCACCGGCTCCAAGTCCACGACCTCGTCTTGCTCTTCTTGCACCATGTTGACTGCACTTGATCCCGTCTGGCCACCGGGTCCCTCGAACCAAGCCTACTTGTCTCTCCACTCCTCGGAGGCCACTCTAGCTAAGACCTTTCGCGCTTGTTCTTCACCTGCACCAACGCAAACCAAGTCGCACCAACACCTGCAGTACTAAGCCAAGAGTCAGTCCACACAACGTTGTCAATCACTCATCACACTGAGAAGCGACCATCCACCGGTCCTCGGACACACATGGTCCTCAATCTCCCCCTTGATTAGTGCATTGACAACACACACATAATTCAGGATATGAAAAAGGAAAACAGAAAAAGAAAAGAAAAGAAGACTCAATCAAGTGACCAAAGCGAAGAACAAGCCGAAAACAAAGTCACTCGAAAGAGGAAGTCTCGGTCCCCTAAGTCAAGGGCAATGGCTCAACACAACCGAGACAACGAGCTCCGAATGCCGATCCCTCAAGAAGAGGCAGAAAGGGCTCAACACCATCGGCAAAAAAGCAAAACACAAAAATCAGGAACACAAGGAGCTCCCCCTGCAGAAATGCATACTCCCCCTGAACAAGTGCATACAAACTCAAGTTCTCCCCCTGAACTGAGTATCCCTCTTAATGCAAAGCAATGCATATATGCTGAATTGGAACAAATTCTCCCCCTTGTTGCCAATGCATGAATCAAGGCACAAATGCAAAAGATTCAACCTAGAGCTTCTCAAATATACAATGAACAATATAAAATGCTACACATGGTCAAATGAGCAAGTAAGATATTCCTAGGTGTTGTATAAGCATTGCCAACAAAATTTCATGATTGTATAAGCATATGGCCAAGTAGTTTCCAATTTAACCAAGTTTTTCAAAAATTCACCACATCATGAGCAAAAAGTCATTTTCAAGCCAAAAAGAGCTATATCATGCAAAAGTTGTCCCTGGTTACCTATTCTTAGCAAGAGATCATCGCAAACACCCACAATCTAGTTCATGTCATGTTAAAGCTACTGAGCCATGTGTCTACTTCCAACAAGAGACTTCTCTTTGGTAGACACATGCAACGGTTTAGCACCCAATTTTCACATTTAAACACAAATGACATGATCAACCAATTGGAGAGCATATATTTGAATTTTTAACACTTCTTTTTTAGATTTTAAACATGGTACATGAAATGCCTTTGCGGCAAAAAGAAGCTTATGCCTCTCCACAACATAGACAATGGGCTAAACATTTGCAATGATAAAATGATCTTTGACCCAAATGGCAAAAAATAGATACCCAAGCACAACCTAAGCATGAAAAAGCATTTAGGCTTGAACTCAAACATTTAACCAATTTGCTCATGGGTGAGATCAAGTTTAGCATTTTAAAAATCATTAGCAAGCACATTATGGATATACAAAGAATCAATCAAGTGCTTAGCTATCCAACACGGCAAGACTATCCACAAGTTCATTAGCTCAAATGTAGCAAGTTATATTGGTCACTCCATATAAGAGAAGCTCATCCTATCATGCTTCAAAATAAATATGTACAAGAAACAAGCTCTAAGTATATCACAATGCACCCTATATGACAAATGCAAGACATATGATACACATGCAACAAAAAAACATGATATACAAATTATACAAGAAGGCTATACATATGCTACAAAGTGAGCTCCAAAACCAACTCAGAAGGGAAAACACACCCCAAGCTCCCCTCGCAAACGGGCAAAAGTAGCTTGGTCAACTGGTTTGGTAAAAATATCGGCTAGTTGGTTTTGGGTGGAGACATGGGATAACTCAATATGTCCTTTCTCAACAATGTCTCTCAAGAAATGGTATCTCACGTCTATGTGCTTGGTTTTTGAGTGAAGCACCGGGTTTTTGGCTACACTTATGGCACTGGTGCTATCACATAGAAGTGAAACATGGGTATAACTCAAACCAAAGTCACTCAAGGTAGAAATCATCCAAAGAAGCTGAGAGCAACAACTGGCTGCGGCTACATATTCGGCTTCGGTTGTAGACTGAGCAACACTTGACTGTTTGCGAGAGGACCAAGAAACCAAAGACGAACCCAGAAACTAACAAGTCCCAGAAGTGGACTTGCGATCCATCCTACACCCAGAAAAATCCGCATCGGAATATCCGCGGAGTGTGAGTGTGGAGGAGGCAGAGTACCACAAACCAAGCTCAGGAGTGAAACGAAGATACCTCATGATTCTCTTCACAGCCTGGCGATGAGACGTCCTTGGCGAAGTTTGAAAGCGAGCGCACAGACACACGGCGAAGTGTATGTCCGGCCTCGTCGCAGTCAGGTACAAGAGTGAGCCAATCATGCTCCGGTACGTCTTCTGGTCCACCGGTTCTCCATCTTCATCCGCATCCAAAGCTGTTGTCGTCGACATGGGAGTGGACAACGACTTTGCATCTGCCATCGCGAACTTCTTTAATCAATCTTTCGTGTACTTGGCTTGATGGACAAGCGTCCCGTCCTTGACTTGCTTAATCTGCAGCCCGAGGAAGTATTGTAGTTCTCCCATCATCGACATCTCAAATTCCCTGCTCATATCTTCAGAAAACTTGGCAACAAGCACATTAGAAGAGCCACCAAAGATTATATCATCCACGTAAATCTGAACGATCAAAATATCTTTGCCAACCTGAAGCAGAAACAGAGTCTTGTCAACGGTGCCCATCACAAACCCCTTACTCAGCAAGAACCCTCTCAGCCTACCATACCACGCTCTAGGTGCTTGCTTGAGGCTATATAGTGCTCGGTGGAGTTTGTATACTCGGTGGGGGTATCTCTCACTCTCAAACCCAGGTGGTTGTCTCACATACACATCTTCCTCTATTACCCCATTCAAGAAGACACTTTTCACATCCATTTGGTGCAACTTGAACCCTTTAGCAACAGCAAATGCTAGAAGGATTCGAATTGCCTCCAAACGAGCAACAGGAGCAAATGTCTCCTCATAATCAATTCCCTCTTTTTGTGAAAAGCCCTGGGCAACCAACCTCGCTTTGTTTCTCACAACCTCACCACTCTCACCTTGTTTGTTCTTACAAACCCACTTTGTTCCAATAGGATGGCAATTTGGTGGAGGCTCGACAAGTTCTCACACCTCATTCCTCTCAAAGTTCTCAAGCTCTTCGTGCATGGCATTGACCCAATTCGCATCAGATAAAGCATGTCCAATATCTTTGGGCTCAAAGGAGGCAACAAATGCAGAATGAGCAAAGTTAGAGTTGTTCCTTGACCTTGACCGTGTAGTACGTTCATCGATGTCTCCAATCATTCCTGAGGGTGGATGGCGAGCTTGAATGTGTCTTGGTGCCTAACGTGTTGAAATCGCCTCCCCCTCAACCGCTGCTTCCACTTGATCTCCATGTACTTGTGTTGATGTCAAAGTGGTGGATGGACCATCATCAACCGTAGTCGTCGTAGTGGAAGTAGTATGTACAATCGCCATTGGAGGATCACCATCTCCATCATCATCTTCATCATCCCCATCCTTGTCTTCAAAGATCGTCTTTCTCATCTCTTCATCACCTGCACACTCAAAGACAGACGAGCTACATGGAATTGTCTCGTCGAATGTTACTTCGCAAGTCTCCATGATTTGGTTAGTGGCAAGATTGAGCACACGATATGCTCTATAATGATTAGCATAACCAAAGAAGATACCATCATGAGACCGAGACTCGAACTTATCTAGATTACCCTTTTTGAGAATGAAGCACTTGCAACCGAAAACTCGAAAGTGACTCACCTTGGGGGTTCTCCCATGAAAGAGTTCGTAGCAAGTCTTCTTCTTGAACGCATGAAGGAAAATCCGATTAGACACATAGCACGCGGTGCTCACCGCTTCAGCCCAATACTTCCTAGGAGTCCTATGCTCATCGAGCATCCTCCTGGCCATAGTACAAATGGTCCGATTCTTTCTCTCCACAACACCATTCTGACAAGCGACATAAGGCGAATAAAACTGATGCTCAAGACCTAGATCACGGCAAAAGGTTTCAAATCGAGTGTTCTTAAACTCAGTGCCATTGTCACTGCGTATAGCTCGTATGGCATCACCATTTCGCTCATTTTTCAACCTCAAGATCAGATCTCGAACAAAACCAAACGTTTCATCCTTAGCCGCCAAGAAATACACCCATGTATAGCGAGAATAGTCGTCCACAATCACAAGGACATACCACTTCCCACCGACTGAGCGAACGCGAGCTGGACCAACCAAGTCCATATGTAAAAGCTCCCCAGGACGCTCAGTCATCACATCGGTCAGAGATGGGTGGGAAGTAGCGACCATCTTGCCATGCCTACAAGGTGCACAAACCAAATCCTTCTCAAACCGAAGCTTGGGCAATCCTCGGATAAGGTCAAGACTGCTCAAACGAGAGAGCAAGTCGAAGCTCAAGTGACCCAACCTCCTATGCCACTTCCAAAGCTCGGAAGAGGAACCAGCAACGAGACAACGAGCAACACCAAAAGACCTCGAGAAATCAGCAACGAAAACTTGACTCTCGGGAATGATCATGCAAACAAGGTCACCTCGAGAATCAAGAATCCGAGAAGCACCACTAACAAACCGAACCTCAAAGCCCTCATCAAGCAGCTGAGAGACCGAAAGCAAATTAAAGCCAAGCGACTTGACGAGAGCAACACGCTTCAACACAAACTTCTCTCTCACCTGAATATCACCTTCTGAGAGCACTCTACCCTTACAATTATCCCCAAAAGTGATGTACTCCATTGTCATCACCGGGGTGAGGCTTGAGAACCACCTTTGATCTCCGGTCATGTGTCGAGAGCAACCGGAGTCAATCAACCACAAGCTCCTCAAGCCTCCCACCTGCAAAATCAAAAACAAGATCAAAAATGAGCAAACGACTCAACACTGGGTTAGAACAGAAGGAGTCAAACCAGTGCTGAGCCATCTGCTCAAAAGAAGGGTTAGCCGGAGCCACTCTACCAAACCTATCAAACTGTGGAAACCTCTCACGCCTAACCGGAGGAACACCACGCGGGGGAAAACACGGTCCAGGCTCCCTCCGGTAACCAAAACCACGGTCGTCTCTCCTGAACTCGTACTGACCACGAGGAGGAGGACGCCTGGCGAAACCACCACGTCTCTGAGGAACTCTCCCACGAGGAGCAAAGCCACGAGCATCCTCTCTAGGAATCGAACGAACAAAACCATCACCCCTAGGCAAAGGTGCACGAGACTCAGGTACGCTATGAGAAGAGCGGTACCTGTCCCGGTTACCCATTTCCTTCTCATGCCTCATCTCTCTCTTTTTCCTGAAGCAGAACTCCTCTTGGTGACCATCCTTACCACAAAACCCACAGTGGTAACGGACTGGTTTTGGCTTTGGATCTCCTTTTGGCCCTGGCTGCTCACTAGGTTTGAGACCACTCGACTCTCCCACAAAGATCACTCGCTTTTGGAAGTTGTTGGCTGGTGTGGTAGAAGCTGGTGGATCAAGAATAGTATTGAGTTTGTTTCTCAGGTGGTTGGGTTTAGGATCAAAGGTGTTTTTGGCTGGGATTTTTTGTGGAGGAAATGACACACCCTCACAAATCATTCCCTCATTCTTAACCACCGTCTCCCAGCCAAGCCCACGAGAATCACCTCTTCTGAGCTCAGCCATCATCATTTTCAACTGAGGCTCTCGACTTGACATCCAACCCAAGCAATGTCTCAACTCGTCATTTTCTTTTTGCACACGATTCATTGCATCCTCAATTTCACTGTTCTTCAAAGCATTTTTATCACACACAGCACATGCATGTGATTTAGCAGAACATTCGAGACATTTGATTTTAGCAAGAGCATCATCAAGTTTTGCATGCAAGACAGGGCAAGTGGTACAAGCTCCTAGCAAAGCAGATCTAGATTTCAATTCTTCAAGATTTGACTTAAGCAAGTCACATTCTTCAATTTTAGACATATGCTTGTTTTTAAGCTCAACCAATTCATTCATCACAGCATCACAATCATTGCAAGTATGCTCATTAGAGACAACAGGAGCAATTTTCAAAGCATCAATTTCAGATTGAGATTTAGCAAGTGATATTTCAAGTTGAGCAATTTGATCTTTAGAGGCAACAAGCAAAGACTCAAGATCAACAACTTTCTCCTTAGACTCACCAAGCAACGATCTAAACTCCCTCTTCTCCTTGTTGGTCTTACGAAGCACATCATCACGATTATCAAGCAATTCATTCAACCTAGCATTCTCCTCTAGAAAGAAGTTGGGATCTCGATTTACCTCATCCTCAGACTCTGACTCGGAGTCTTCTTTTGCACTCTTCTTGTTGTCGGAGTTGTGCGCCATGGTACAGAAGCCTCGGGACGCCATGCACGCCAAGCCGTTGAAGTTCTCGTTCCTCCGGCGTCGACCTTGATCTTCATCCTCGCTGCTTGAGCTTGACGAAGAGTTGCTTGAACTTGTGTCGACGTTGCTCGCCCCGGCCACCATGACTCGTTCCTTGCGCTTGTACTTGTGCTTGTGCTTGCGGTCACCATGCTTCTTCTTGTCCTTGTCCTTGTACTTTTACTTGTGGTTCTTGTGATCATCCCTCGAGCGGTGCTTGTGCTTGCGGTCCGGCTCTGCTGGCTCCGGACACTCGGCGATGAAGTGTCCCATCTTGCCGCACCTGTAGCACGTACTCCCAAAGCGCCTTGTACTCTTGCGGTTCTCGTACATGCGCCCGAACCTCTTGGTGAGCAACGCGAGATCCTCTTCGCTCAGCACCTCAAACTCCTCATCTGGCAAAGACACAAGCAAAGACAAAGCAAACTGCCGTGAAGAGTTAGCACCAGATCTAGAACTAGAACCACTCATAAGAGCCAGACTATGGGAATCAGTCGGGTTCTCAAGCTTGGATCTAGCTATCCTATCAACCTCTGAGGACTTGAGCTTTGAGAACAACCCATCGACTGTGAGTGTCAGATAGCTAGCCGACTCCATAATCGCCTCAACCTTAGTGCCCCATACAGACATATCCAAGCAGTGTAAGAGCTTCAAAGCCATATCATGGTCTGTATACGGAAGGTTGTTAATGTTGGCTCTCATGTTGTTCACTATCACGGTGAACCTCTGGAACATGGCATCAATTGACTCACCGGGCAAATGAGAGAAGTTCTCATATTCCCTCCGGTAAGTCGAAAAGAGCCGAGCCTTAACCCCACTATCACCTCCATGGGCGATCTCCAACTTTTGCCAAATCTTCCACGCAAGATGCTCTTCGATCGCACGATTGAATTCATGCTCGTCAAGCGCTTTGAACAAGAAATCAACAGCTTTTGCATTTGCCTCAAACTTGTCCTTAGCAATTTGTGTCTCTCTCGAAGCAGGGGTGATATAAGTAGTATCAAGAGTGATATCCCATATCAACTGTCCCTTGCTTCGGAGGAAAGCTCCCATGCGAACCGACCACATCCGGTAATTCTTCCCATCGAAGAGAGGAGGACCCGAACCCTTTCCGGCGTACGCCATCCTTGGATCTTAAGACTGGTTAGAATCACGAAGATCCGTAACCGGCTCTGATACCAATTAAAGGATCGAAGTGGAGACCAGAGAGGGGGGGAGTGAATTGGAGCCGATAAAATTTCTTCTCGAAACTCGGCCTATGTCCCAAAGTTACTCGCCAAAGATTCCTCACAGGCTTGTCAAGGTAGCGTAGTCACAGCGGACCTACCAACCCTAGGAACAAGCTAGAACAAATTAACAAGCGGAAGCACAACTCAAGAACCAAAACGATTCGCAATCTGCTTGGGTCAGCTCGGACCGTCCGCACAGGGGTCGCGGACTGTCCGTGGTCAAGGCAGACCGTCCGTCTAGACAAGGCGGACCGTCCGTAAAATCACCTCAAATCTCCAGTAGCTCCAGGCCCTTTCGCGGAGTGTCTGAGCTCCTACCGCGGACCGTCCGCCAGTGTCGCGGACTGTCCGAGGAGGTCCCGCGGACCGTCCGTGAAAACACTTAGCCAAAACCAAGACAACATCGTCGAACTCTTCTCCACGGACCGTCCGCCAATCACATGCGGACCGTCCGGCAACCTCGCGGACCGTCCGCCAACCCCGTGCGGACCGTCCGAGAAACACGATGGACAAACAGAACGAACAGCTACAGTAACCCGCGGATCTCTCCTCCCGGCGTTTGAGAGGGCAAGATCACACACAAAGAGGCGCAAGGCACTCACCCATGATTCCCTCAAACAAATCCGGAGCCAAATGGTCTAGAAACGAAGAATCGAGCCAAGAACGAAAATAGCACAAAAAGGAACTCGAGGAGAAACAAAGAGATTCAACTAGCACTTGATTTCATTCCAACAAACAAAGGTCAGATTCTATGCAAGGCTAGCAACCTCCTAAACATCCTTCCGCTAAGATCGACATGAAGCACGGGCTAGCCTAGAGAAGCAAGAAAGAAATGAACTAGGGTTCCAGCGAGATAACTTGTCATCCCCTCCACCTCCTATTTATATTAAGTGTCCTGGTGAAGGGAAGTGACCATACTACCCCTACAACTTAACTCTACGATACACGCCCTCAAGGGCAAAACAGTAAAGTTGCAGATAACTCCTCCGGCTGAGCACGCCGTCCATCCGGCCTTGCTTCCCTCCGACGCAAGCTCCCGGATCCCGCCACGTGTCCACCGCTTCGAAGCTTCCCGAACGCGCCCGGATCACCGTCTCCGTCACGTTGGGCCTTCGGGCTCGGTTTTGAGGCCCAAACCGAGAAACCCTCCTCCGATGATTTTGTGGCCCAACCATCAAACCCCACGTACAAGCTTCGGTCGTTAGCCGCCACCTTGCACCGGCTCCAAGTCCACGACCTCGTCTTGCTCTTCTTGCACCATGTTGACTGCACTTGATCCCGTCTGGCCACCGGGTCCCTCGAACCAAGCCTACTTGTCTCTCCACTCCTCGGAGGCCACTCTGGCTAAGACCTTTCACGCTTGTTCTTCACCTACACTAACGCAAACCAAGTCGCACCAACACCTGCAGTACTAAGCCAAGAGTCAGTCCACACAACGTTGTCAATCACTCATCACACTGAGAAGCGACCATCCACCGGTCCTCGGACACACATGGTCCTCACCGACACGCCATGTGCCGACGCGGACGGGTGCGGCCGCGCCTCGCCGGCGGCATGTGCGGCATCTCGTGTGCCACATGCCGTGGCGGAGGTGAGTCGGAGGTCGGGGGCGGGCAGCAGCTCGGCGAAGCGGAGCGGGCGAGAGGACGAGGACGACATCTTCTTCTCTCCCGGCATCTTCGGCGGCATGTGCCGCGGCGGGGTGGCGGTGAGGGCGCGGAGCAGCGGCATCTCGGCGGCGAGGCGCGGCGGCGATGGCGCGGAGCAGCGGCATCTCGGCGGCGAGGCACGGCGGCGAGGCACGGGCGCGGGCGGGGACGGCATCTTCTTCTCCCCGGCATCTTCTTCTCCCTCATGTGCGGCGCGGCGGGGCGGCGGTGCTGCGGCGCCGACGCGCGGGCGGGGAGGAGGAATGGGAGGGGCGCGAATCTCGAAGCGCGTGCTCCCACCGTCGGATAGCGCGTGTTCCCACACGCCGTTGTGGGAAAACCGCCTTGATTTTCTTTTCCACTCAGTAGAGTTCGGTTGGGTCGCACGACAGCCAGACGATGCAAGAATCAGTCGAACAAATCGAGCAAAGATGAATGCTCGAGGAGCGAAAAGGAATTTGTGGAACGGAGGGGAATCCCCGAGGTGCTTTTGCTGTGTCTTGGCCTATTGTGGAACGGGTTTAGTAGCGGCGCTCGGTTGGGCAATGGAAATGATGGAATCATCACTCGAACAAAATCAAGCGAGAGGATCAACAAGTTTTCACTCGAACAAATCAACTAATCTTCAACGTCAATGCTAATACCAATTCGATGATCTTGATCTGAGACGGTACAATACAGTACATCATACACACTCCACCCACACACGTGCCATGGCCTCTCTGAAACAAGCCATGAACATCACCCAAAACACACATATCAATACGATACAGCAGGCTAGCTGCTTACAAATCCAGCAGCATATCCAATATGCAATCGCTCGTATATCTTTCTTTTTCTTCCTCCCCTCCCCTCCCTCGTGCGCAGGATCGATCAGAGACCGTACAGTACATCCCACCGCATCAGGGGTTCCGGCGTGTCACCGGCCGCCGCCGCCGCCACCACCGATCAGCTAGACGTCGCGGTCGCGCGCGCACTCGGGCGGCATGGCGGCGTAGCGGTCGCGGTCGGTGCAGTAGTTGTAGATGGTGTAGCGCCGCCGGACCTCGGCGAGCTTGCGGTACTGGGCGCCGTCGAGGTCCCTGAACTCCGGCTGGTCCCACCAGCGCGCGCCCTGGGTGGCGCAGAACCGGGCCTCGGCGGAGGCCTCGCAGCCGTCGACGTGGAAGCCCCGGTAGGAGGCGACGAAGGGCGCGTTGGACCAGTCCGTCTTCTCCCGCCCGCCGCGGGTGGCCCAGTCGTCGGCGTTCCACAGGCTCGAGTACAGCTTCATCGGCTGGCTGAACGGGTACCGCACGCCCAGGTCGCCGCTGCTGTTCTTGAACACGCGGATCGGCACGTCGTCCACGAAGAACCTGATCCATCAGGATGGTTGTTGCGTTGGATTAGTACAATGGATTATTATTAAGGTGAAATAGGACAGGGATTAGCTAATGCTAGTGATGGTGCACGGTGCAGGGTTGTTGCAGAGACAGACAGGCCTCTGCACGGGCAGTGAGCATCGACTGCGTGCACATGGAGGCACGCGCGATCCTTTCCTGTCCTTTTAAGATGCGATTCAAAGCATCTTTTCAGTACTGTTAACGCTGCTGTCCTACAGTGTCCTACCACGTCCCAGGTTGGTAATTAATTTAACCACGAATTTTTCACAGCTCTTTAATTTGCCGTGGTGATTAACCCGCTGTTATGTTACAATGCTAGGAGAAGATAATGTACTAGGTGGCTGGTGCTTACGCGATCATGTAGAGGTTCCATAGGACGGAGTAGGAGTGGTACTCCTTGGTTGGGTCGAACCAGAGGTAGATCCTCTGCTCGCGGTCGCCCTTGCCGCCGGTGAACACGTTGGTCTGCAGGATGTAGGGCTGCCCCGTCCGGTTGCCCAGGAACTCGAAGTCGATCTCGTCGTGCTCCGAGTTCTGCGACGACAGCTGCATATATTTCGTTTTGCATTGCGTCCCAGGTCAGTTCAGGCCTCCTCCATGGATTGCATTGCATTGCAAAAGCAACGGTAACACCGGCTGCCAAGGAACAGAGAGCAAGCTGAGACAGAGACGAGAAATAAAGAGATTTCCTTACGTAAAAGGCGGTGACGGTACCGGCCGAGTCGCCGCCGACGAGCTTCATGTGCATGCTGAAGTGGCCGAAGAGGTAGGATCCCCGGGTCTGGAAGCCCGTCCCCGTGGCGCGGTCGAGGTAGAGCTGCACCTCCCGCCCGCCGTCCACGTAGTGGATGTGGTCCTCCGCCCACGTCGGCACGTAGTTCTTCTGGAACGGCACGTCCACCGGCTTCCGCGGCGCCGCCGCGCTCGCGCACCCCGCCAGCACCACCAGCGCCGCCGCGGCGCCGACCAGCAGCCGCCGCGCCGCCATCCTCTGTTCCGGCCTCCCCGGCGCGCACTCGCTTCGGCCGGCTTGGTGGGTTCGTACCGTATCGAGTAGTGGTTGCTACTGGATGCTGTGAGGCTGGTGGAGTGCGCGAGTATTTATAGGGAGAGCTCGGAGCTGTGCCGCCCGGGCCCGCTATGCTGAGCTCTGGTTAAGATGGCTGTGGCTGATTAATGGCGGATTAACTCACTGTACGTGTTCGTGATGATGATCGAGTTGTATATAGCTCGGAGTTTCGATCACATGGAAATGTGTACGCCGACGAGGTCGCGATCTTGTCCCGGCGCAGGTCAGGTTGGCCCAGTGGGAGCAGGAATCGACTAGACAAGTACTACTTACTACAGAGGCCTGACTGATTGGTCATTGCATTGTTGGTGGATCAATCATGGATCAGATTCACAACTTGCGAGATGGGATGATATCCGACGGTGGAGATGTCCGTGGTTTCGCAGCTAATCATGTAGTACATCGACTCATCGGAGGCTGGCTTGGCTCGCTGGAGGTGTGTGATCGATCGAGCACGTACACTGTGCGGCGATGAGATGGTATCAAGTGGCTGGCTGTCGCCGGCTGTCAGGCAGGCGTCAATGGCGGTCACATGGGCCCATCACCACCCATCAGATTCAGGAGCCGTCCGGTCCCTTTCGTGGCCTGAATCGCCGAGCCCCCGCGGCGTCATGCGGCTGGGCACGGTTGGCCGTCGTGCGCTACCGACACGGACACGAGCCGGCTGCGCGGCGCCTCGCCGACTCGACTCGATTCGGCGCGTTCCCTGGCCATGTTGGGTAGGTTTGGCCTTGTACGCGCCACGCCCATGACGGAAATCGCGGCATGCCGCAGAACATGTGCGCGCTGATTCATACGAGACGGACGTATCTTCGGTAGACCGGTGTATACTACTCCGTATCTGTTTAATATACTCGTGTGGTGTAGAGGTGACACACGTATCCGCACGCTGTTAGTGCTACAAATATATGCCTAGCTTTAGCTTGGAGGGTCCCGTCCTGTTTTAACACGTACGAGTGGCCACAGCCGCCCATAGGAAAATCGATATCTTTCTACGGCACAGCAGCACAGGGCCGGCGGGGTGAGGTGTCGCACGAGGCTTCGCGGATGTCGGGTGTGCCAGCGGATAGACTGGCATACCTTACCCGTTCCGGCTTTAACCAATCGCAAGCAGCAGTTACTCGATCCAACCAGTACGGTGTTGCCTTGCCATGCCGTGCCACATGCCAACGTACGCAGTGGCTGGTGCCTGCAACGGGAACCCGGCCCGAACCTGCCACGTGCATACGGTCCTTTGTTCCGGTACGCATGGGCATGGCCCGTGATGAAGCGGCCGGCCGGGCGCATGCTCGATGCAGAGCTCGCAGGCCTGCAGCAGCGTATATGGGCAATTGGGCGTTGCCGCATAGCCCTCGCGCCTGGCCCCAGAACATGCGAGGGAGGGACCGTCAAGCCGGCGACGGCGACATGCGGCGCTGCAGATGCTGTCGGCGGCCTGCTCTCTAGTGTTAGTTTCTGTACCATCCCCCACCCAATACAGCATGTTACCCAATCCGCGCCTGATGTACCGACTACTACATGCATGCCGACCGGTCGTGAGTGAGTGTGAGTCGAGATAAATATATGGTCGACAGCGGTGCCCAAAATCTCAACAGGGTACTAACTACACGTGCGCTTGTAGACGACCGTCGATGATCCGCGCCGGCCAGTCTAACTGTAAGTGTATACCGTTCCCTTTCGCGCTACACACACGTCAACCTAACTACGTCTTTGTCGATACGCATCTAATTCTCATCCAAATCGAAAAGGGAAGGGGATTCCTGGATGGACAGAGACAACCCGAGAGCCCTATGGACCATCGAGTAATCCCAATCATTTCGCTGGGAGCAGCGGAGCTCCATGCGCGCGCGTACAGACCGGATGCGCATGGACCTGAACCCAGCATCTCAAATGAGATCAAGCGCGAGATACCATGCTTTTTCACCTGGGAGACTCTTACGTGACAAAACTAAATACTAAAACAAGGTATTCACTGTCATGAAAGTTACAATATACATACGAATAGAGATGGATGAAAAGATCGAAAATCGCGAGCTGGCTCTCAGCTCGGTCATAACTCGGCACAGTTCAATGAATTTTTTTAAATGAGACAAACAGTTATTTTTGCTCGTTTCCTTAATGAGCCAGCACACGAGCTAGAAGGTCCGGTAGACTCAGTGATGGTATGATTATGTATTTATGTTCTAGAATTATGTTATATGTTGTTATGGAAAGAAAATATTGTCTTAAATATTGGAAACATAATTTTTTAGATAGTTTTTAAAAACCCAAATTCTACCGGGAGAGGGCTCTCCATTTGGAACTATCGCAAGAGCCCTCCCCATTGCCGTCCATCCACCATCCAACGCCAGCTCGCGCATATCCTTTATTTTATCGTGTGGTCTACCTGCTGCTGAGGGGAGAGAGTAACCGCAGAGATGTTGCCCCTTCCATTCCCGTCCTCAGAGACTTCAGAAGGCGAGGCGACCGGCTCGAGGGGAGGCAAAGGCCGACGAGTAGAGGTGGCGAGCAGGGAGCGGAGGCGCTGCACAACGGCGAGTGGAGGCAGCGAGCGGGGAGCAAAGGTGTTGCGCAATGGCGAGTAGACGTGCCCAATCCGCTCTGCTCCATCGAGGAGAGGTGCTGCGGCTTGGTCTACTTCGCCCTCAAGTACATCTCGAGGGCCCCAAGTACATCTCGAGGGATCGTCTCGATGGCTTCGACAACGTGTCGCTGGTTCCAGCAAGGGGCAACACGGAGTCACAGATCTAGGAAAGTGAATGTCCCCTTCATCTCCATGCTCGTGTAGGTATTTGGATCGAACTAGCTGCTGATTTTAGTGTTATAATGTTGTTCTTAGTCAGATCTGCTAGTGTAGTAACCATGGGATTCGAAATTTCTTGTGGGATTCGAACTATGGTCAGGCGGAGGTCTAGGTTTATATTGATTCTCACTGAATTGCAGTTGAAGTGGTCATGCATCTCTTATGTTCTCATCAGATCGAGGAGTGCTAGAAGAAGGTCTGTGCTTGGTCGTAAGAGAACATAAGAGATGAATTGCTCTATTTCTGAAGATTTTATTAGTTTGTGTGCAGAAGGAAATTTGGATTTCTGAAGATTCTGTTGTCATGTACTAGAAGTTGATTAGGTGATGCCTTCTATCAAACTACGGATCAATTACATATTCAGTAAATTTTAGTCATGTTAGTTCTGTTCCGTACATCAGATTCCAAATTAGAGTGGAGTGATGGTTTAGTTTGTGTTGGGTGCATAAATCATGTTGTTTACTGAATTTTCTCTTTGCTGTGAACTATTTGGGAATTCTCACCATGAGTTTCCAAAGGACAATTGGGAAATTTTATTATGCTTCTTTTATGGATTTATTCTATTTTGCCAACGCTTTCCATATGGCAGTATAGATATATAATCAGCTTGTTCGCTTCTGTTTTTTGCAGCCACTTCTGTTGCTGTAGTACAGCACGTCTTTCAGCTACATGTCATCTAAGCTTGTGTTGGCTGGCAGCCTGGCAGCTTGCGGCTCCCGGTGGACTGCAGAAGCTGTAGCAGCAGCTGCTAGCTACGGTAGCCGCAACGCTGCAACAACCAGCACTACCGAACATGCAAAGTAATTTTATGGACTACTTTTTGTAGTTTCCTGAATTTCTCATGCGTTTTTTTTCGTTTCATTGTTGATATGATTCCTTTCCATGTGTTGATGTTCAGGACTGGTTAGCAACTTGGCAGCTTTTGGGCCAAAGATATTTTGCTTGGTGAGTATATTCATATGATTTTTTTTTTTTCTATATGGGCATGTCTAGTGTCTCCTACACAGGATCTGAGTAGGATGGGTTTTGTACAAGTCGTTTCACTAACAAATCAATGCAAGAGCTTAATCTTAAAAATGTCTAGTCTGATGAGTGCATTTTCCTCTATATTTTACCATGTCATGCCCTTAATGACCAAGTCTCGCTTTTCGAACATCTAGTAAGTAATTAATTATGTATTTGTATTACATAGGATGTAACTTGCTCTATCTTCAGTTATATTAGAAGTAACTAGTTATCTATTTTAGATGAGACAGGAAGTTAGCCCACCTGTTATTCTGCCAGGATATTCAACTAGCTTTACTGTTATCTGGCTCTGCATATTTAACTATATAGAAGCATGTAGCTCAATCTTTTATATGTAGCATATGTCTGCATAATATTTAAGCAACTCATAGTTTATTTTCCTCTTCTACTAAAACTTCATTATTTCAGATAATGTTCCATCAATTTAAAAGTAATCTTTCTCTAAACCACAATTTATGTTTAGGTCTTGCCCAATATTTTCTATGTACGATCTAAATTATAGTTGTACATCATGAACATCATGCTACCACAAATACCAGTATTAGAAAATAACTTATCATATTTCTAGTTGAACACTAAGTAGCTTTTCTATGTTTTTTTAGTTTTGGAGTAAGTAACTTTTTGGATCTACATACTACAAAAAAGTAACGGAAATCAGTTTTTATTGGTCTAGGAAGTAACTGATCATATTTTTAGTTGAACAATAAGTAACATAAATCAGTTGAAAAATAAGTACACCGGTAGAAACTTAAATCAAGATTTCTGTGAACTTGTTTAAGTGAAAAAAATCTAACTGAATAATTTTTAGATTTTTTCCAACTAGAGCTTATGTTTAGGAATGAAAGTGTAAAACAAGGTAGTAAATAACACAATGGTTGATTGCACTAGGTTATGGATGAGTGCTGAATATACAGATCATACAAACATGGTCCGGTATTTTTTTTGTTGACCTGACTGTGCACTTGAGATGAAGGCCTCTCATCAAAATATTTGGTTGATATAATATAATGTAGAGAAGCAACAAATGACTTGAGACATAGGGTATTAAAACCATATTGTGTAGTTCAAGTTATCATTTATCTCTTCTGACACATATTTTTCTTCATGGCCTGCAAGCGAGGGAATTTAATGAAATGGAATTGGATAATGCCGGCAATTGTTACTGCTGACTTAAGTATTACTTTTGATAAAGTAACTTATCCTATTTGTTGCTCAGAAATAAATAACTTTCTTATATTACTAGTTTTAAATTAAGTAACTTTTTGTAGACACACAACCTAGTAAAAAGTAACTAAAACCTCATTTTACTACCTTGATAAAGTAGCTCACATTCTTAGTTCAACATGAAGTAACTATTCATATTTTTTACTTTAAGAGTAAGTAACTTTTATATTTTCTTGTCTTATTTGTAGCAACTTTGAGTTATACCTTTTATAGGTTCTATGTTGCTGATAGAAACTAGCAACATTATCATTTTTTTCAATGCTTTTGTATCCACATAATACAAAGTAACAGTATATGAAGTACAATTTTGAAATCTCAGCTCCTGACAAGGTACATTTGTAGTATTTGGGTGCATCATTGTACTCCTTGTATTGCCTGTAGTAGTCCTAGCAACTAAACATGTCTCTTCCTTTTGAAATAACTCTGGTGCACTTTCTTGAACTTCCTGCTCTGCAACAAACCAATTTCTGGTGCAACAATATTGAGGTCAAATAAGCTCATCCTTACAACTGCACAACAACTGACTTTGTCATAATACACCTGATTTTAGAAAGTAACTTGTCAATATTCCACATTCCAAAGAAAGTAACTTCACAGTTTTTGCATGGTAAAGGAAAGTAACTTATCCATACATGAAGTTAGTAATTATAAACTACAGTGCAGAAAATATAACTACAATTGATTTGTGTTATGCAAGAAGTAATTCTGTTTGCAATGTTTGTGGTACAAGCCTCATACATTTTTGCAATTCATTGAGTTACTTCCTAATATGCTTGTCTATGTCTTGGAAGTCAAAGTATCTGGTGCAATGTTAGTTCTAGGCTTAGAACTACAATTAGATAGGTTTCATATGTTGCACGATGTTAATTGGCGAGTCACATATTCAAGGTTCACAAATGTTGCTTGTATCAAGTTTCACACAATTATGAACCTGTTATCAAGATTTTTCTTTTTGCAAATCAATTACAACTTATAATATATTATGCTTTTCAAGTTGTAATTTCTGATTTTGTCGTCTTATGGAATGGTTTTTCTGATTCTAACCCATCTATGTCTTCAATTATATACATATCTAAATCTGGAGGCTAACGGAAGTCACATATCCATACAAAAAGTCACTAGCTATAAAATACAGTGCAGAAAATGTAACTATGATTGATTACTATTACACAAGAAGTAACTTCTTGCCCTTTGGCAACTCAATAGTATATTACGTTTTTCAAGTCACAATTTCTACTTTTGCATGGATTTGTTTTCTGATTCTGACCCACTAATGTCTTCAATTAGGTACATATCTAAATCTGAAGGCCAGCTGAAGTATCTGATAGACAAATGCTCTATATGCAACACCCATTTTTTCTTGTTGAAGATGCAAGCAGGCAAAAACAAACATTTTTATACTGTTATAATCTATGCCTCTAGGATTTGAAATACTCATGTTATGTGCTAATAGTCCTCTGTATCTCAGAGTCCTCGTTTCAATTTTTGTAAGGATTTGTGTGAAAAATTATGTGATGTTGCTGTTAATTATGTACTGATTCTTAAGACGTCATGTTGTTGTCCCTAGTCTTTTTAGCAGTTTTTGTTCTTCTTTTTATCTGGATTAATAGCCGTATGTATTGTCGGCTCTTCGGCAGTGGTGCTGGCACCTGGGAGTTTTGATCCGCAGGGTTTATCTCCTGTACATTTTGTTTTGGACTGGATCGCCTATTTCCATCTTGGTGTGGGCCTTCATCATTTTGTTCCTGATTTTTTTCCCGCTATTTTTTTTTCTTGCAGCGATGGCTTCATATCCGTTCTTTTTTGGCACGCCGCGCGCGCCAATGCACTATTTTGTTGCCCGGCCGCGCAAGCAGGCGTGCTCCCACTAGATATTAGTTACTTTCCTTTTTTGTCCTTCCGTGGAATCCTAGGATTACTATATTAGGGGGGCTGTCCGGATAGGACTATATGGAGAGGTCTCTCCATGTAGTCGCGTCCTTTTAAAAATTGATGGTATGAGGGTCTAGACATGTCATAATTAGGGAGGACGGCGGGGTTGGTACTTTTGAATTAAGCAATCACCCCCACAATGTTGCCCCCATCTTGATTTAACATCAACTAGTCAATCAACCCGTGATCCTGCACGGGCTAGGAGTTCTATGAGGCAACTATTTTACATATATAATCATAAGCATATATTAGAAGTTTGTGAATTATACCTTGGGGTTTACAACCATTATTTATCTTTTCTCTCTCTTATATAATATCCATTTAAATTAATATGTTTATCTGGTTATGACATATTTCAGCTAAAAATGCTTCATATGTTTCATCCTCTTTAGACCTTGTTTTGGTACATACTAATCTCCTTTGAGCTGTATGTATATTGACCAAGTCCAAGGCTGAATCAATCCCCATATCCATTTCTTCAAGAAATTAAACCTATCACACAACATAATGTTTTCCTATCGATACTTATAATATGTAAATAGTAGAAGAAAATCAGAAGAGATACTTTTGACTGTATATAACTTGCCTCGTTGTAGAACAACACAGCCGTGTTGCTTGAACAAAAAACTAAAAATTATTGTGCAACACGCGGCTCGATTTGCATGCATGCACGCGGTGATTATACTTGCCTCGATGATTCGAGTGGTTGTAACTTTATTTATACTGATGTCCATGGAGCCGCCAAGTTTTGAATCTCTTGCAGAATTGTATGCCCTGCTAGGCGTTGAATTGCATGCCATTTAGGTTGAATAAATCGACCTTGGACAGGATCACAGAGGAATAGAGCCACGGTACGACATAGCTAGGTGTTGACACAAAGATGCGACAACACACTCGAGATCGCAGCATGGCCGTCACCACGGCCAACACCCGGCCTCCCTCGGGCAAACCGGTCAGACCCGTTTCTAGAACCGGTCAGACCGCTTTCTGGCAGGAGGTCATGAAGACCTAGAAACCGAAGCTCGGGAGGGACCCCGTCGGAGCTCAAGCAATCTAGGGTTGCTCTAGGGTCGGCAGGCCACCTAGAACGCCTTAGTACGTCGCGGAGACGAGCAAAGGACAGCAATTAGGGTTGGAAAAGTGTTTAGGGTTTGAGAGACAAAAGTAAAGGACAAATAATGATTGATTCGATTGGAATAATTCTCAATCGGCCTTAGCCTTCATATATATAGGCCGGGGAAGTCGTACCCCTTCCAATTCGGTTACAATATGGGATAAAACTCGGAATCCTAATCATACCCGAATTACAACTCCAAACCGGTTTGACCGGTTCGGCAAACCGGTCAGACCGGTTTCCCTCTGCTGCTGCCAATTTTGACTATCAACACATGCCCCCCTGTCTTTTTAGTGAGCTTGCAAACTAAAAAGCATGTATATAGACAATTACAACTCAGAAACCAAAATTTATACTAAGGGCGATATAAAAAGATCTATCGGCCATTTAATCTTCATGCATCTTGCCATACGCTTGGGTAATATTTCTTCAAATATCTTCCGTTGATAGCTTTAGGTAAACGATCCCCTTGTAATGTTTCCAGCATATAAGAATTCCCAAATATGACTTTGACAACTCTATACGGCCCCTCCCAACTTGGCGACCATTTACCGAACTTGTTGCTCTTCGTTCCAATAGGCAAAATTGTCTTCCAAACAAGCTCTCCAATCTGAAAATATTTTCCTCGCACCTTCTTGTTGTAAGCTTTAGCAACCCGAAGCTTATCTTTTTCAATCTCCTTTAAAGCCTTCAACCTCTTGTCAGTGACCTCATCAATATTATCCATCATCAAATCATGATAATCAACAGCATCAAGGTCATTTTGTTTAGTTAATCTATAAGCATCCATATTCACCTCAATAGGTAAAACAGCCTCTTGACCATACACAAGCTCAAAAGGAGTAACTTTAGTAGCACCATGTCTAGATATACGATGAGCCCATAATGCTTTGGATAACACCTCATGCCATCTCTTAGGATTTTCTTCTAACTTTTTCTTGATTAATCTAATCAAAGTCTTATTACTTGACTCGGCTTGTCCATTAGCCTGAGCATAGTATGGAGATGAATTGAGCAACTTTATTCTATAGGATTCGGCAAATTCACGTACCTCTTTAGACAAAAACGAAGTACCTTGATCCGTAGTCAAAGTTTGAGGAATACCGAATCTATGAATAATGTTTTGTGTAATAAACTCAATTACCTCTCTATGCGTCATATTATTCAATGGAATCGCTTCGGTCCACTTTGTAAAATAATCCGTAGCAACCAACACGAAACGATGTCCCTTTGATGATGGAGGATTAATTTGCCCAATAAAATCCAACCCCCAACCTCGGAACGGCCATGGCTTGATAATAGGATGCATCAATGCAGCAGGTACCAATTGTAGATCACCAAATCTCTGACATTCTTCACACCCTTTATAATACTTGAAACAATCCGCCATCATAGTAGGCCAATAAAACCCGGCTCGTCTAAGTAACCACTTCATCTTAGGAGCCGATTGATGTGTACCACAAATACCCTCATGAACTTCTCCCATGGCGACTTTGGCCTGATCCGAGTCTAAACACTTCAAAAGCAAATCTTCGGCGGTTCGACGATAAAGTTCATCATCAAGCAATATGTATTTAAATGATAATCGCCGAATATTTCTTTCAGCACCACGACCAGGGTCTTTCAAATAAGTAATAATAGGCACTCTCCAGTCCTGATCTTTAAACTCGGAGTCATTAACATCATCCAAGACTTTTTTGCCGCTGTCAGGAGACAAAGCGGTCAGACCGGTTTCCAAACCGGTCAAACTGGTTCTGGCGGACAGACCGGTTTGTGAAACCGGTTGGACTGGTTCGTCCAGAACCTTAACCTCGGCTTTTGATTGCATCGGTTTTTGAAGGTAGAAATATTTCTTTGCAACAACATAACCAGATGCTTTCTGAGCCAGAGTATTAGCCTTGCCATTCTCTTCTTTTGGAATATGTTTGATTGTAAATTCATCAAAAGAAGCTATGATATCAAGGCATCTATCAAGATATGCATTTAGTGAACCATTATAACATTGGCATACCTTGGATACTTGTTGTACCACCAGGAGTGAATCACCAAAAGCCTCAACATGCTTAATTCCCATGTCTTGCAAAAATTCCAATCCAAATAGAAGGGCTTCATATTCAACTTGATTATTGGTACACTTTTCTTCTAATTGGTTTGAAAACTCAAAAACGGCACCACTTGGAGAAACCAAAACAGCACCAATTCCTTGTCCATCATTGCAAACCGATCCATCAAAGTACAACTTCCATGGTATAAAAGCAACATAACCGACGTCGAAGTCACAAGTATCATCAATCCGATGTTCAACAATAAAATCAGTTACAATTTGGCCTTTCATAGATTTTAAAGGTTCACCAGCCAAATCATACTCCACTAAAGCATAAGCCCATTTACCGATTCTACCACTTAAAATCGGTTTTTGCAACATATGTTTGATAACATTGGTTTGGCATAACACGATGCAAGTACTAGATAATAAATAATGCCTTAACTGAGTACAAGCATTATATAATGACAAACATAACTTCTCAATGAAAGTATACGTCGTTTCTGCATCAATGAGCCGTCGGCTTATATAAGCAATCACATACTCTTTAGCATCAATTTCTTGGGTCAAAACAGCTCCAATAACTCTATCTTCAGCTGCCACATAAAGTCTGAACGGAACCCCTCTCTTAGGTGCCCTAAGCACCGGTGGTGAAGACAAGTACTCTTTGATCTTTTCAAAAGCTTCTTGCTATTTTGCCCCCCAGGTAAAATCGGCTTCATCTTTCAACCGAAGTAAAGGAGTAAAAGCATCAACCTTTCCAGACAAGTTAATTATAAATCTTCTCATGAAATTCACCTTGCCTAGAAACTTTTGCAAATCCTTTTTGCAAGTAGGAGATTCGACGTTCTTCATGGCTTCAATTTTCTTGGGATCAACTTCTATGCCATTCTCATGAATAATAAATCCCAAAAACTTCCCAAACGAAACACCGAAAGCACATTTGAGCGGATTCATCTTCAAACCATACCGTCGCATCCTCTCAAGAGCAAGTTTTAAATCGGCTAAATGAGAATCCAAGCCATCCGATTTAACTACAATATCATCAATATAAACTTCCATAATAACACCAAGTAAATCATGGAAGATTAAATTCATAGCCCTTTGATAAGTTGTGCCAGCATTCTTCAATCCAAAAGTCATAACCACCCACTCAAATAAACCAATAAATCCCGGACATTGAAAGGCCGTTTTGTGCATATCTTCTTCCGCCATGAATATTTGATTATATCCGGCATTACCATCAAGAAAACTAACAACACGATGTCCGGATGCTTCGTTAATCAAAACATCAGCTATAGGCATAGGATACGAATCCTTCGGAGTAGCTTTATTAAGATCTCTAAAATCAATGCAAACTCTAAACTTTCCCGAATCTTTCTTTTCAACGGAAACAATATTAGAAATCCACTCTGTGTAACGACAAGTCCGAATAAAACCAGCATCTAACAAACGATTAACTTCTTCTTTTATTCGGTCATAAATAGCGGGATTAAAACATCTAGTCGATTGTTTAAAAGATCTAAAACCGGCTTTTATTGGTAAACGATGCTCAACTAGATCACGACTCAAACCGGGCATCTCACGGTACTCCCAAGCAAAACAATCGACATACTCCTTCAACAAATTTATTAACTCGGCTTTAAACTCAACCGCTAAATTTTTGTTTACAAAAGTTGGCCTAGGAATAGTACCATCACCAATATCTATTTTTTCTAAAGGGTCGGCTGATGTAAAACCTTGACCCAACTTATCCATATCACCCAGATCTTCAATGGCTTCAAATGTACCTTCTGTTTTTTCTCGAAAATGATCAATTCGCTCTTTAAGCCACTGTCCCGACGTAAACCGGTCTGACCTGTTCCCAGAAGTGGTCTGACCGGTTTGGCTCGACTGGCACTGTTCAGTCCTAAATCGGTCTGACCGGTTTCTGGAAGCGGTCTGACCGGTTTCTGGAAGCGGTCTGACCGGTTTGTCTCTGTTGATTTATTTGCTCCATCAATTACAACAATTAATTCAACCGATTTTCCATCGGCTTTAATATAGCAGGAACGAAACCATCCTTAGTGCAACTGATTAGCTCATAATCGGTCAAATCTAAGCCTGACAAACACTTAATATTATCATTTGCACTAATAGAATCAGAATCGGCCGTTGCAACGAAGGAAGAAGTATCACCATGTACAACTTCAACTTCATCGCCGATCTACTGAATAAGATATTGGTGCAAGGTAGAAGGTACGCATTGATTTGCATGAATGCAATCACACTCAAGAATTAAACTAAAGTTACCTTGCACTTCTGAGACGAAGAAAGCTGTAGCAACAGTCTTGCTTCCAATGGTCAACTCCATAGAAGCCACACCCTTGGCACCAATATGATCACCGCCACCGACTCCACTGACCGTCATGTTCGTCTTGATCAATTCTTCGTCTTTTCCGCCAATCTTCTTGTAGAGAGAATAGGGCATAAGATTTACAATCGCCCCACCATCAACCAACATTTGCGAGATTGGCTTCCTATTGATATGACCTCTCATGTATAAAGCCTTCAAGTGATTCTTTGATTCTTGCGGCTTCTGAAATATAGCATCACGAGGTCCTAACTGAAGATGAGACACCTCCTCCTCCGGCACCACAAAGTAATCAGATGATAAATAAACTACATTAACTTCCATGTTGCCATGCTCTAGAGAAGCTTCAAAGTCAACCATCTCCTCATCTTCAACCACTGAAGGATTTTCTGACGTAGTACTTTCATTTATAATGGGAACATATGTGCTTTCTGCCTCTGGTTCCAAACCGGTCTGACCGGTTCCAGAAACCGGTTGGACCGCTTCTGTTGCAACCAAACCAGTCTGACCGGATTCTGAAACCGGTCTGACCGGTTATGCTGCTGGTTGCACAACTGTCTTCGCTTGCCAAATTTTCTTCTGAGGAATCATTGGCCTATATCTGTTGAAGTACTCATCCCTTATTTTCTCAGCTTCTCGTTCCCTTTTTTCTTTGTTTCGCAAGCGCTGCAACTTTCTCTTTTGTGTATGAGTCAAACCAGAAGGACACCACCTTGGTTGAAACATTTTCTTCACAGCCTTGCTACTCCCAGCTTCATGATCATTATCCATGATAGGTTTTTTAACAGCCGAATTTCCAATAACTATTGGCTTTTTACCCAACTCTTGCATAGCCACTGAAACATCACCAATCTTAACAAACCCATCAATATTGGCTTGCTTTGGGTCCTCTTAAGCTTCACTTCCTCCTTCTTCTCCTTGACACGATATTCTTGTTGAGGAGGAGCATATTTCTTCTGTTCAGACCGAACCGGTCTGACCGGTTTGGAAATCGGTCTGACCGCTTTGCTAGCTAGTGCCGGACCTGATTGATATGAGCCCAATCGGTCATGTACTGGGATCCTAGGGCCATTGCCCATGTAATCTTGTGGTGGTTGCGGCATGGGAAAGCATTGCATCCACATTCCTTGCTCCCACGACGGATATGGAGAATTTGACACCGGAGGTGCCCATGGCATAGTAGCATACACCTTTTGTGGGGGAAACACAGTAGTAACATCACCACGACGCTTGTTGTTATCTAAAGAATTATCCCAACACGGTGGTGACCTTGTTCTCTTTTTTGTTCGCCGATCGACTTGAACGGTCTTTGTGTACTTGTTCAGGAGTTGATTAAAGGTAGGTCCTTGCTTCAGAACTGTACCTCTGACTTTAGGCTCATTAACTTTCCAAGTACCCACTTCCGGGTGTATAGGCTTGAAAGTTCTGGGTCGGTCCAGGAGCAAACCGGTCTGACCGGTTTGGGAAATCGGTTTGGCCGGTTTCGCCTGATCAGCGGACCGATTCTCTGTTGATGAACTTTCTTGCCCCCCGGGCCTTGATGTGTTTTGTAATCTTCAGAGGCTCTTTACCATCCAGAGTCTTTCCAAGCATCACTTTTCTGACCGGAATTTGATCATCAATTTTTTCCGGCCATGGCTCCCCAACTACCACATTCTTCCCCTTAGCTCCTTCGGCTTGCTCCGGCCGAATCAGCACTTTGGTATTCAAATCAAGGGTATGAACAGAGAAGGGAGTCTTGTCAACTTGCATCTCAGCTAGTACCAATCGACCTTCATTAATAGCCGATTGTACCTGTCGTCGGAAAGCATTACAATCATTAGTAGCATGCGAAAAAGAATTATACCACTTACAATATGCATGATTTTTCAATTGATCGGCTGGTGGAATCGCATGAGAAAGTTTAATGAAACCATTCTTAAGCAATTCATCAAAAACACGATCACACTTGGCAACATCAAAAGTAAATTTAATCTCTTCTCGCCAATTTTTCTGAACCGGCTTTAATAAAGGACAAGAACAAGGCTTAGCTTTTGATGGTCAAACAAATTCAGCAGCATAAACTTCATTATCCTCATCATCCGAACTATCAGAATCATTATCAAGCATATCAACATTAGAACGATGAGGTTTAGCATTTTCCTTAACATGTTTTAACTTTAATTCGAGACTCATGACCTTCATTTGCAAGTGATTAATAGAAAGAAAATCAAAACCTTCTGATTTCTCTTTCAAATAAGATCGCAAGCCCGCAAAAGCTAAATCTGCTAAATCTTTTTCAGAAATTGACAAATTAAAACATCTATTCTTTGTATCCCTAAATGTTCTGAAATAATCTATAACCGATTCTTCTCGGCTTTGCCTAATAGATGTTAAATCAGTTAATTTAGTTTCATTTTCTCCGCTAAAGAAGTGCTCATGAAATTTACGCTCCAATTGAGAACAACTTTGAATAGAATTAGGAGCAAGTGAAGAAAACCAAGAGAAAGCAGTTCCAGCCAAAGTTAATGAAAACAAATGAACGCGCAATGGCTCATAAAAGGCTGCTTCTCCTAGCTGCAAAATATATTGACTAACATGCTCCCAAGTGGTACGATTATCTTCACCATTGAATTTAACAAACTCAGGAACACGCCAACCATTAGGATATGTAACTAGATCAAATTCAGGAGGATATGGTTTTTGATATAAACGTGAGCTACTCATATCTATCCCAAGCTTTGTTCTAATTGTATTAGCCAGAATGCCAGATCCTCTTTGAACTTAGAGAAATCGGCTTGATAATTTGCACTAGTTGTATTCTGAAAACGAGGAGCACCATACACAGTATTATGAGTAGTATTTGGAATCGGTCCAAAAGAGACACTAGATCCCATAGGTGCGCTTCCTACAACAGTAGTGCGAGGGGGTGTAAAAACAGGACCAGAAGTAGCTGTATTGGATAAAACCATTGCATTCGTTGCACCTACACCCATAGAACCGGTCTGTCCAACTGAATTGGGCAAACCAGTCTGACCGGTTGGGAAAATCGGTCTGACCGGTTCTTGGACCGAACTAGGATGAGGTGGCTGGCCTTGATAGAAATTCGGCGGCATACCTAAATTATGATCTATAATATTTTCCGGTATACCTGACGTGCTAGCATCAATTTTAGGGCATGCATTAGGATCTTCTAAAGTATTTTTACCCTTATTAAACGCCTCAAAATTACTAGCCATATTAACAATTAACTCACTAGTAACAGTTTGTGCAGCATGCAACTTTTCATCCATCATGCGAGTTATTTGTTGCATTAAATCAGAGGGTTCACCGGTTACCTTATTAGGAAGCTCCTCAACTTGATCGTTAGCCAACTTAAAAGCTGGCATGACGAACTCTTCAACTCTCTTGATGAAGCCTCCACGATCCTTCTTGAAGCCCTTCAAGAATTGCGCCTTGATGTGTTCCTCAGCAATCAGGTACCGCTTCCGCTCCTCGTCCGTGAGTTCTTCCATCGTAGCGGTGATGATGTTGTTCTTGTCAAGCTCACTGGTTGCACCCAACATCTTCGAGGTAGATTAGATCGGTCTTGGAACCAGATTAATCTTCCCCAGCTGAGTCGCCAAAAAGTATGTTGACACAAAGATGCGACAACACACTCGAGATCGCAGCACGGCCGTCACCACGGCCAACACCCGGCCTCCCTCGGGCAAACCGGTCAGACCGGTTTCTAGAACCGGTCAGACCGCTTTCTGGCAGGAGGTCATGAAGACCTAGAAACCCAAGCTCGGGAGGGACCCCGTCGGAGCTCAAGCAATCTAGGGTTGCTCTAGGGTCGGCAGGCCACCTAGAACGCCTTAGTACGTCGCGGAGACGAGCAAAGGACAGCAATTAGGGTTGGAAAAGTATTTAGGGTTTGAGAGACAAAAGTAAAGGACAAATAATGATTGATTCGATTGGAATAATTCTCAATCGGCCTTAGCCTTCATATATATAGGCCGAGGAAGTCGTACCCCTTCCAATTCGGTTACAATATGGGATAAAACTCGGAATCCTAATCCTACCCGAATTACAACTCAAACCGGTCTGACCGGTTCGGCAAACCGGTCAGACCGGTTTCCCACGGCTGCTGCCAATTTTGACTATCAACATTAGGTCAACCAAGCGCCGAGGTCAAGAGCACCTTCTTCTTGTGTCCAAGGTTGCAGTGCTGCTATCTGATACTGCTATTTACTGGTGACCGCCTGCCTAATCCCGTTAGCGTGTGTCATCCTACCATGTTGTCACGTTTCTAAAGATCAAAGCAATATTATCACGCATAATAACTAAAAGGGTATGCCATCGGTCAAAAAAATCTATAAAATTACATTCATATTAAAATATAAATATTGATATTAATTTCAAAAAAATGTTTTTATATAAGATATTACCTTCTCTTCTAAATATAAAAAATATGACTCGGGAAAAACATAGACAATATATCTCTTGATTCGGGCTAT
The DNA here is from genome assembly GCA_033239725.1 of Echinochloa phyllopogon. Classification (NCBI taxonomy): domain Eukaryota; kingdom Viridiplantae; phylum Streptophyta; class Magnoliopsida; order Poales; family Poaceae; genus Echinochloa; species Echinochloa phyllopogon. The sequence goes on along the minus strand of BTCW01000008.1, from coordinate 29,018,930 downwards.
TTGAAAAAAAATACTTCATTAGAAAAAATTGCATCTGCTGTTTAAATAATATAAAACCAAAATTTAGTAAAAATAAAACTAGATACCGCGCAAGTTGTACATGCCACCTTGCTAGGTAGTAATAGGAAGATAAGATTCTCTACGAACCCGAGTCACCCTTGGTAAATTCTCGGGTGGTTCACGTTTTTGCTGAACCCTTGACGAAACAAATAAACTTGGCACCGGCGGGGACCTGCTTCGCTCTCGCGACCTTCATTCCCGGCCGTTGATAGAGCGGCCCGCCGGGCACCGTCGTGCTGATCAGCGAGTGCCCGCTGTTCCAGGCGCAGGTTCCGTGCACAGGCACACTGGCCAAACCGGAAAAGTTGTAGCCGGTGGAACGCGTGGTGTGCCAGAGAATCCGGATCGACGATGAGAAGAGACCAGTCGGCATATGCATGCAGGAAGCTTCGTTCACAGCTCGAGGCAGGTCGATCGAGGGACACATACAGCCACCGGTCCATGTCCATTCCATTCCATTCCCATCGCCGTCTCATCATCGGTCTGCTGCCAGCTCGCTCCGGCATGAAACTGACGGGGCTAGCTGATGGCCTGATACGGGGCCGCCGGCCCCTGTTTCGCCGCCAATTGGTGCCTGCTTCTTTCTTTCGTGCCGGTTGCTAGCTTGCTTGCTGTCGGTGTGTAACGAGTTTATTAGTGGTGTCGTCGTAACTTGCTCACCCAGTCACCCGATCAGAAATCGCACACACGGTTCACCAACCAATGTTGCCAAGCAATGCAGCGAGTGGCCAAGCCCAGCCAGCGGGAATAAATGCTGCTGCTGCTGCCTGCAATGCATGCGAAGCTGCCACGTACGTACCGTATACATGAATCATGTATGCCTATGGTCCCTTTACTTTGCTCCCGTGTAAGCATGCTGATGCAATGTAAGAGGCCTGTGAAGCGGCCGGCCGGGAGCACGCGCATATGTATGCACGGTACCGTCCATCCATGCATGCATGTTAATTACCCAAATCGAAACTCTGCGATTGTGCATTTGTGCCCGCCGCACGCTCGTGGCCGGGGCTCTCGATCGCCCTAGTTTTTTGCAGCGAGCACGCGACTGGTGATCGAGCCGAGACAACACATGGCGCCCAAACTCCAACCACACGTGCGCCCATGGGACGGGATATACGCGCCGACGACGAGATCAGATGAATATTGCATTGCCTGTCGACATCTCATCACTGATTCGAGTCTCGCGATATAGTACGTCGAGGCCGGCCGGCACAGAGCTAGCTAGCCCCGCCCGGATGATTCGAGTTCGGTGGATGAAAAGACCAGTCGACGCGACGCGCTGTGGACCTTGACTGCTTGGGGGCCGCGATTCCATTTCCGTCACCATCTCCAGCTCGATCGATCTCTCATCTGATAGTCAGCTCCGACATGAACCAAAGGGTGCTGGACTGCTGGTGGATGCGCATGGACGCCGCCGGCCGCTGTTCGCCGTCCGGTGCCTTTCGTTCCTGCGCACCGTCGTGCTTGCTTTATTTCGAGCTTACATACGTGTTTCCACCGGAGAATGATGAATACCGGATCGCGTCAACTTTCTACAGACCGTACGTGCAGGATGGGCTTGCTTCAAATCTACTCCCTCCGTCCCGTGTCGCCGTTGGTTTTCGTGCCATGATTTAGATTCGATTTGTAGAAAATACGTGCAACATTTTAATCTCTAAATAAATTTATTAAAAAACTAGATGAAAAGATCTATCCAATGATACTAATTATATATGTACCTTAAATATTAATATATTCTAATATAAAATCAATCAAAGTTATTTCTCGGGAAGTGAGAAAGACAGTTATTTAGGAATGGAGGGAGTAGGATACAGGCCTGGGCTGCCCTGCTCGCGCGAGATCTGGGCCCGTCACGAAGATCGAATTGGGCCGCCGCCCCCAACACCATGCCGCCTCCTTTGGAACCGGCTATTTTTTCCCATAGGTCACGACAACTCGGGTACTGCGAATTGGCTTGTAGTCTAATAGTAGGACGGTTCGGTGGGACGCTACCTACCATGGTTCAAATTTTACTGCTTCCTCTTTTATCTGGGATTTTTGCAGGATTTACCGGCGCTATGCGTTAAGTGGTAACCGACGTTCACGTCGACAACGAGGAGCCAACGGTGACTTCGGAAATTTCCAGATCTGCCGGGTGCTCAGTGCCTCAGTCATTCGGAGGTGCTCATAGAGGTAAGGTTTGCGTACGTGTATCGGGTGAGTGTGCGTGCGTGTGTGAGCTTCTGCGTTGTACGGTGTAATTTTAAAAAAAACACCTCGGATACTCCGTGGCATCAACCTCGATTTGGAGTTTGGAGGCATAGAGTCATAGAGGGTCATGCTCCAGCGGCAGGAAGCTCGCGTCAACCTCATATGGAGTCAGAGAATGTAGTCAAGCTCGCTCCAGCGTCAACAAGCTCGAGTGAATTTGAACAGCAGCGACCTCAAGCTTTGCCGTGGGAAGCTGAATTAGAGAAACTAGCCAATCAACCCGTGCTACCGCACGGCTATCACTTTTAGGTGACACAAATATTAGAAGTTTATGTTTAATTTCAGGGTGTCAAATCACTCAATTTTCTCTATTTTGATCTTCTATGCATGACATAATATTTGAGTAACACATAATATATTGATGAGCATTTGGTAGTCATGATTGGGAGCGAGATCAATTACAACAAAATATAAAGATTGTAGTGCATAACATGCATGTTTGAAAAATGGTACCAATTAACTTTAATTTTATTTATGAGATCCGCGGCAATAAAAAGCAAATCGATCGCTATAGGTTGTTGTCTTCTCCTTTGTCCATTTTGCGACTGTGTAAGTATCAAGAAAATTAAGTAATTGGACATGTGGGAGGCCTCTCTTTTCAAATTTAATCGTGTATACAACTACATTAAAAATGACAATTGTTAATTCACCAGTAAATTAAATGCATACTCCATTTAGTAACATAGTTGAATATGAGATGTTCAGATCATTACTTGGAGCTGTTTCCCCAAAGTTTTGCTATCTGACTGCCAAATAAACATTAAGTATTTAACTATCTGACTGCCAAATAAATTGTTTGGTGGGGCGCTACATGATTTAATAATTTTGAGTACAACAGGAGTACTGGTAGCATGTATGTAGACACTAAAGTACGTTTCATAGTTTTTTTCGTCAAAAAGGGAACATGTAACCTACTCAATCAAGAGTACAGTGTCATGAATTTTGGTGGAGACAATGTTTGTCCTAGTTTCTTTTGCTGATCCATGGTTTGCTGCAACTCCTCTAACATCTATGAAACATAAATAGAATTGTTATTATCGAATGAGAGTAATAGTGAAAAACCTATAAAGTCACAATGATGTTTTACCTGAGAGGTACATGTCCACATTTATCCTTTTACAAAGCATGTATGTGCTGAAAAACTTGAATCTATACTTTGAAATGTTTTATGTATCTTTGACCTTTTTTTAGTAGTTATGGGCAAGAAGTTGAGTACCTTGTCATTTCCATCGGTCAATATTTCCGTGCTAATGGTGGACTCGGATGTTTGAAATCATATATACATTACCTTTTTTATTCAGTGATTTGAATTTTCCATTATCCTTATTGATAACGTCGTGCATCATAGTCTCCAGATTTTAATTGGATCATCATTCATAATCTGTAATTAAAAATAATCTAAACAATGCAATCATAGCAAAGAACTATATATCATACCTGCTGATTCCATAGCAGTCATTAACTACTCACCATTACCCAGCAAGATTGGATTCCATAGTCTAATTACTCTTCCCTTTTTTTTAACAATTGCTTTCCTGATCTAAGGTTTTGCTCACCATCACTACTTGTTCAACTGCATCAGCAAGACGGTGCTGGTCCTAATCGAGTTATTTTTCATACAGAAGTCATGGTATACAAACATGGGAGTATAGGACCTGACAACTATTTGAGAAAAACAACAATCTTGTAAGATAGATTAGGGATGCAAAATTGAGCTATTTTTCTATACATAATTTATGGTATATAAACAACGATCATGTAAAATAATTCATCATTCAAGAAGGAGAATAGTCTTGCTAGATAAATTCAGAAGAAATACAAAATATAGCAATTCTTCTATGCACAATCATCGATACAGTTCAGGTGAATGGAAATTAACGCAGGCCAAAACAACAAATAACAAATTATTTGAGTTGGCTACTGCCTTTTTGATCGATGGAAACTGTATAGATGTGAAGAATTAATGGTGAGAACCTTCCATACCGTGTAGTTGAATAAAAGTTGACGCAGGCTAAAACAACAAATAAAAGATTATTTGAGTTGGCTACTGCCTTTCTGGTAAATGGAAGCAGTATAAAAGTGTAGGATTTTTTTGAGGGACATCAGCTTTATATATACGCGGGCATACATATCTATTTTATTACTTGGATTAGATACTAACCATTTTATTAGTTTATATGGTAAGGTGGAGAGATATTAAGGAGCCAGTACAATAGGGTGGAGAGATTAGTAAGATTCTCTCACGGATTTAAATAAGATAGCTTAAGGAGCGATGTAGAGATTGACTATTGTAGGATCGATGTGATAAAAGAATGAGGGTGCAGTGATCGGTATAATATTTTAGGCTAACTTTGGGAAATATTAAATAAAGAAGGAGGAGTGCAAAGATTAGTTAGGGGATGGATCGGCAGGATATTATTTTTACGGTGTTTGAACAGCTCGATAGGATAATTTTTTTTGTAATGGCAGAGGTGGGAAATTAAGATGTAAATATAGGAGGTTATTTTAACCTAAATTTTTACAATGGCATAGGTGGGTAATTTTTTTAGAAACAAAGCAGATCCAACGGTTATGATTATTACGATATACTAAACTGATGGCCGGATGTTTCTGATTTTTGTGGGAATTTCTAGGATTTATCTTTTTTTCTGGCGTATCTCATAGAATTAACGTGGAGCCTCCAAAAGGAGCCTCCAATTAGTAATAGTAAGATAGGGATTTTGATTGCCGCGTCCAGGAGATCCATTCAAGCGAATAAGCTTCAAGCCACCTACACGCTGCTCATTTTCGTCCAACAGGAAGGCAAAATAGTCAAATTAAATCAGCGGATCGGATGAAATCGATTTTTAGTATAGTTTATATATAATTTTTGTCATTCAGCTTCCTCTAATACCTTTACATCGATGTATGGAACTCTTCTGAATTCACAAGCACTTCCTTAAAATAAATCAGTTTGGAAATAGAAGTTGCCGCTAAAAATAAAAATATTCATGTGGTACTTAATCAAGGGTGTGATCCTAACAAAAGATAATTTAGCTAGACGGCAATGGTAAGGGGATAAAAAATGTTGTTTTTTTCTCAAAATGAATCAATTCAACACTTACTCTTTGAATGTCATATGGCTAAATTTATTTGGAGAATTGTTCATGTTTCTTGTAACTTAAGTCCGCCTACTAGTATATATCATATGTGTGGGCGTAAACAAGAAACTCAAATCTCAGATTTTGGTTGGGGCAAGTGCAATGTGTTGGACAATTTGGCTTAGTCGTAATGACATGGTTTTTGACAAGGGCCCAGCACCTTTGTATTTGCAGGTTATCTTCAGAGGAATACACTGAACCAGATTTTGGTTCCCGCTTCATAAGATGGAGGATCGCCCGGCGATGAAGGAGGCCAGCAGACAAATTGAGACGACTTCCATGGAGGTCTTAGCTAGATTCGGCTAGCATTTTAGCAATAGAGTTATATTTGAATAATTTTGTTAATGATAGTGTGTCAAAACTGGGTTTTCGTGGTTCCTTAGTACGTTGAACGCCATTTTTTCTTGTAATAAGAGAAACATCTCTATGCATTGATCGATGCAACGACTGGAATAGTAATATATTCCCTGTTCTAAAAAAGCTTCCTCTAATACCTAGACAATTTTAATTTCGTCTAATAGCTAGAAAATTTTAATTTCATTTAATAATAAGTAGACGAAATCTAGCCAACTTCGTACAAAATATTAATTTTGCCTTTTCTATGGATGAAATCTTAATTTCATTCCAATCAGTGGACGATAATAGTATAGTTTTAAAATTTTATAGTTAAATGGTATATTTATGTAATTGCCTTACTGATTAATATTAAAGTAAAAAATACCTTAAAATAAAGTAGGGGTTTTTCCTTTTCCTTTTTCAGTTGCTTATATTCTCCGTTTGTTTTAGTTTTCACTAGCATGAACGCACGTGCGGCACGCACGTTTATTAATGACATATGTACTAAAATAATATCACTTCACTTTAGTGCAAAGCGCTTTTAAAAATACTTTATATTCGCTCTCTCATGTATAGAGAGCTTTAGGTATTATCAAAACTCATGATAGTTGGCATTTATTTATATGGAGAAAAACTCTTCAATTTATTGTCTATTAGCAATACGAGATAATTTTGTATAGACGTGGGTACAAATATGGGTATATTTAGGTGGGCCCTTTTTTGGGTGAAAAAAGTTTTGGGTTTTGAGGGGAAAATCACTTTACAACGTCGACAAAATGGGTCTCCCCCCTCCTTTTTGTAGTCCCTTTTTTCATGACAGGTGGGTCCTCTGTGAGGTGGGTGGTGGTCCTAATCTTGGTGAGAAGTGTTTTCAAATCTAATTCTCTTTATAGCATAGATTTAAACGATCCATTTTCTGTTCTTGAAGGGCAAGTTGAGCCTGAGTGCTTTGTCACCATGCAAGGTTGTATCTCATCATATATGTAGAGGCTAGAGGCTAGATTAACCTCCTTTGTCACGGACACGGCCCATGTATATTTTTTTTGACCGGAGTCAGCAGGGGAAGCCCTACCTATTTTCTTATAATTTTTATTCCAAACCCAGTTAATTCGGGCAAGTTGAGCCTGAGGGCTTTGTTACCATGCAAGGTTGTATCTCATCATATATGTAGAGGCTAGAGGCTAAATTACCCTGCTCCGTCACGGACGCCAGGCCCATGTATATATTTTTTTGACCTTTCATGCCACATGTATATATTATTTGTCATTTGATAGAATATATTTTTCCATCATTTTATTATTTAATCATATTACTTTCTCTATTCTATTTTGTTTTATTTCCATTTTTCCTTTCTTTCATTTCTTATTTTCCCTTTTTCTTTTTCATAATTTTTAACTTTTATTTTTCATTTCTTTGGTTCCTTTTATATTTTATTTTTTGGGTGATAGTATCTTACGTTATTTGTGTTCAGTCCTTTTCCTTTCATAGTTTATTTTCTTTCTATTTGTGGTTTCTTCTAAATCTTAATTTTATTTTTGGTACATTTTTCTTTGTCCTTTGAGTTTTCCTTTATCTTTATATTTTTTTTCTTTTGTTCATGAGTTCTTATAACATGTTCTGGTTGTGGGTGTACACTTAGTTCGTCAATTTGTTGTGGGTGTACACATATTTCCTTTGCGAGTTTGTATATTTTATTCTTGATGTACATCACTTTTTTCTGTAAGTTCATATAATTTTTCTAGTGAATCAATATTTGTTCTTTGAGTTCGCATAGTTCGTTCAAGGCATATAAATCTTTGTTATCGAGTTTGTATAATTTTATAAATATATTGACAAACGATTGAACCTCTAAAATTCACATGTAATGCATCTGAGACCATTATCCATAAAAATTTTAAGACTTTCCTAATATGATGTTTCAACCTCTTCAAAAAACTACATTATTATTGTCTAGTTTTCGTGCTTTCTGTATTTTCCATTGCACATGACTCGAGGTACTATGTCACTCATATTTCATGTTTTTTTTCTATTTTTGTGTTTCAATTTAAAGTAGCACTTATAAGAGTTTTAAAAGATTTCAGATGAAAACATATTCTCAAAAATAAAAAAAAAATAAACTTCAATATAGCTATAATCCTGAATTCTAGTTCACCAAACATTCAATGGTTTGCGATAGGATAACTAGGCATTGAGAAGTGTGGCGCATATGAGTGGAAAGTAAAATGCATGAGGGATAAGTTGCAACATATAGTACAATTTTCCACAACCCTCCATTTCCCGCAATGAAGAAAAACTTTCGATTTTGACCCTTTAACATGATTCATCAAACATTTCATTGGTACTTATAAACTTTGTAATACATACTTGGGAATTATTGCTTCAAAACTATACTTTAACATATTTTTGTTGAACGTTACATGAGAAATATTGCTTCTAAAGGCATCTTTATAGAGTAGTCATAGCGCCTTAGAGAGGGAGGACTGAAAGTCACTTATGTAGTTCTATTCTTTGTGGAGTCTTTAACCTAACATAGTTGCTCATATTCTGGGCTATTTATTCTTTTATTAGCTGAGGATGTACCCATCAACTGTGAGGCACATGTTGTGACTTCGCTAATCCTAAGACCTTTCAACCTAGAAGAACGTGTTATTACTCGGCTCAAACAAGTAGCTGGGGCCATAGAACAAAAATGAGTTGCAAAGGGTAAAAAAATGAGTTGCAAAGGGCAATGATGAAAACTGAGTGTTGAGGATTGCGGCTATATATAGCTAGTTGTCACCTAGGATGGAATGTATCCTAGTGAGCATGGATCCTGGGATATTTTATAGCCAAGGAGACAATACCCTAGGCCTTCCCTTTTATGTTGTTTCCCCGTACAAAGGCATGAAGGGAATTATTCATGCATACTCGAGGACCCCTTGGTTTCAACCTTATCTTGGTTCAAGATGAAAATTTAGGGGTTTCTTTAGACTATATTTTGTATAACTGTAGAGGTGGGTAATTTAGATATGGATTTAGAAGGATACTTAAATTAGAATAATGGACAGAGGTGGACATTTTTAGAAAACATAATTGATTTAGCGATTATTATTCCCATCAATAATCAGAGCCCATCCGATTGGTGGGTACACATTGATGTTTTCTTATGAAATTTTAAAGTATTTATCTTTTTTTTAGCGCGTTTTGTAGGGATCAACATGTCGGTTCTAAAAGAAACCTTTGGTTATTGATAATAAGAAACCTGCTGGTGGTGGCCCAGCGGTGCATGTGTGTCTTGATTAGCCCAAGTTGTTTTACTGCCATCAATGCTCTACTCCAAAAATTTTCAGCCACCAATGCAGGCCACCGAAGCTCCTCCTTCTCACCTTTTCTCCGGTACGGATGCACGCGAGAGACTCGTCGTACACGTGATCCGCGGAGAGGCAAGCAAACACCACCTCTCTTTGATAAACCCTATTTCCTGGGCCAGAACCTTTCGAGCCCAGTACCTACCAAAACCAGGCTCTCTTTCTCCAAAGCAAAGTCGGTCCATGTTGGTTGCACCTGCACCTGCAGAAAATAAGAAGGCTGGTGCAGTGTGATCAGCCCATGCTAGTAGGTCGGCTCCAGTCAACTTATTACAAGTCGTCCTTCATTACCTACCTAATTGGTTCGTTCAGCACCCGAGCCAGCAGACAACTGCAAACTGCAAACATCACGAACTAGTCGCTTGGTCACTTCATCAGTACGTAGTCTCTTAACCATGCATCCTGCTCCGAACCAAATTCGGAAGGGCAAAAATATATATTTACTGGCTTTTCTATTTTTGTTGTTCCTTCATCAACCCCAAATTGCGATGATTGACGACTAAGAGTAAGCAAGAAACCAAATCAGAGTTGGGTGAAACCACTTCCAGACAACGGTCTGTGTCGCTGCTGCATGGTCAAACGACTGGTTATTGCTAAGGTAAATGACGGTGCAGAACACGTACTCTAGTACTGCGAGCAGAAGGAAGCAGGGAGAAGAACAATATCGATTTTTGGGTGCGCGACCAAAGAAAAGGGTAGAAATATTATCACTAATAAAATGCGGTTAGTTGTGAAACCTCTGTTTCTGGTTGGAGTACGTAGTCGAAGTCATCGAAGCCCGGCGGCCGTGTAACTTAGGCCGCCGAGCCAATGCAAGAAGTCTTCACGCAACCGGTACAATCAGTTTGGTCAACACAGCTTGGTCTTTGCTGCATGTATGGGCACGGAGCCATCAGCCATGGTCCATGGACCAATACAAGTACGTATACGTACGTACATGCGGCGCCAAAAACCCAATGTAAAACCGGTGCACGGAGGAGCTGCATCGCCGGCCCTGTTCGTCTGGCTTATCACCCATCAATCACCAGTACTTTTATCTCAGAACAAATCAGTCACCAACCAGCAGTACTTTTCTCTCAGAACAAATCAGCATCAGCCACCAACCAGACGAACAGGACTGCACTCCGGCCGGCCACTAGTAGAAAAATGACTTTTCATCCATTCCTTTAATCCCGGTTAAGTTTTATCCTGAGACAAATAAACTTTTAGTCTGGTTCACATTTTTCTGAGTCCGGAAGGACCTTAAGGGCCACCTTTAGTCCCAATTGGAGCCTCCAACCGAGACTAAAAGTCTCAACCTTTAGTACCGGGTGCTAGTTTCACCCGGGACTAAAAGGGTGGCTTTTAGCCCCGTTTGGGTTAAGGTGTTTCACGGATTACAATAAAGAGAAAGCATCTCACCTTTTATCACATGACTGCGTAGGTGGAGTGGGTAGGTGGCTTCTTTCATCACATGTACTGCGTAGGTGGAGTGGGTAGGTGGTTGCGTGTGTTCGAATCTCATTGGGCGCAAATATTTTTTAGCATAAGAGACTTTTAAGTCCCGGACATGAGGACCGGAACTAAAAGTCCGGATCCTTTAGTGTGAAAGTGAAGCCCAAAAAAATATCGGGTCCCACCGTCAAAAACAGGCATCGGTGTTCCTGTCTCGTAGCGTATATGAGCATCGTTCGCATGCCTCATTTGAGAAATAAAAAACAGAAAAGGACATGCCAACACTAGTTAAAAGGTTATCTCAATCTCACACTTGTGTCAGTCTCTCTCCTTCGTCTCAATCTAATTAACGGGCACCGATGTTTGTTCTTGCATCGCTCCTGAGAATTTTATAGCGCCGGCATCACTTGTTGTAGCGTGAGGAACGACGCTCTAATGCTCTCTCTCCCTTTTTTAGCACCACTCCAACGCCGTGGAGGGTCTAAAGGGCTTGAGGACCGGGACTAAAGGCCGGCCGGCACCACCTAGCTAATAGCCTTCCAGCTTTGCTGGCAAATTCCGGTATTATTCTTTGCAGCAGCGTGATGCCGTGAACTCGACGAATGGATCCATGGAAGAACGGAAGAAGATGCTGGATCACGTACCATTCATTGATCCGGAGCTACTACTATACCCTAGTATACAAAAGTAGTGGAGCTTAACCAACCGTTATGCTCGTGATGATCACTCTCTCTCTCTCTCTCTCTCTCTCTGCATGGACCGAGATGTATCGGCAAAGCGATCGAGCAACTCGTGTCGTGTCGTGCAGGGCTAGCGGCTAGCTGCATGCGAGAGCTAGCTCAAGTCTTTGGCTGGCCTAGCTTTCTTTTCTCTCTCTGACGGCGACATTTCTCAGACACGCGTCGTAGCTACTTCACGTTTATGATATAGATAGAGGTCTACATTTATACCGAAGAATCATGGCCTCGGCCCAATCTAATAACCTGTCCAGCTGGGCCTTTGACAATTCAGGCCCAACACGTGCCCAGCTTTTCCACGGACTCACTGTAACATCCCGTATTTTCATGCAAAAATGTGGAATTTCAAAAACTTTTTCGTGGATTGTTGCTAGATAGAAAATCATAAGGATGTCTTCTTGTTTCCTCTCTAAATTTCTAGATTAAATAAAACATTAAATAGAATTAAGGTGTATTTTTACCTTAGTGTGATTTTGGGTCTTATTTGGTTTCTTGGAGTTTAATTGCTTGAGCATTTGAATTTGAATTGGATTCAAATTCAAATTAAAACACTAACTAAAGCCCCAACTAATTGTTAAACCCTCTAACCTGCCTTGGGCCGAAACCTGCTAACCAACTAACCCGGCCCAGCCAACCCAACCTTGTCTCCCGCCAGCCCAGCCTCGGTGCTCCTCGGTCGAGCCGGCCCAGCAACTCCCACCGCGGCACAGCACCGGCCCCGCGCCCTCTCTTCCTCTCACACTGACATGCGGGCCCCCGCTGTCAGCTTTACTCCCTACCTCGCGTCATCCCCTCCCCCACCGAGCTCTACCGCGCCGGCGCTCCGCGCCAAGCACGCCGCTCGTCCGCGCGATGCCCGCAGCGTGTCCTAGGGCACGGACGCCGAGACCCCAGCCGTCCGCGTCCGTGACCGCAGCCGCTAACCCTAGCCGGCCGTCTATTTAAAGCCCCGCCGGCCGCCACTCCCTGACCTAGCCGCCTCTCACCCCATCGGGGTTTCCTTCCACCCAAGCCGCCGCCACCACTCGAAGTAGGAGGGGGAAGTGGGGGAGAAGGAGAAGAGGAGGAGCCGCCGCTGCAGCTCAAGCCGCTGATGCCCGCGCGCCGTCGCCGCTCGTGGAAGAGAGCCGCCACCGTCTGCGCAAGGAGGAGGAGGACGCCGCCGACCAAGAGAACCGCGAGCCCGCGTCCGCTGCCGTCCGCGAGCCTTCCCCGAGCTGCAGCGTACGACTACACCTCGCCAAGGTGAGCCGCCGCCGCGCTCCCCTGTTTCTCTGTGGACTCCGGCCTTCGTGCCGTCGAGCCGAGCTTGAGCCCCGCCGCCGCAGCCTCTGTGTGTCGCTGGCCTTTGCGCCGAGCCATCTTCTTGCAGGGACCCGTCGCCGCTTGCCCCCTTCCCTGCAACCCGCCGTCGCCGCTCGCCGTCCTAGGCCGCCATGGCCGCCGCACGCCGAGCACCGCTCGGGCCGCGCGAGCGCCGCCGTGGCCGTGCCGTGCGCAGGCCATTAGCCAATATATATATATTTATGCTGTTGAGAATGCTCCGCTTGCATGCGTGTGAGGAAAATGGATATTTTAAACTATTTTCGGTGTGAGTGTGAAAACCGAGGAGTTGGAGGATTTGAAAACCCTTTTGTTGAAGCGAGCGTACCATAACCCAATCCTCGGATTGGGGGCTTGGGAAGTACACTTGGGTACTTCCTGCGGAGTGCCTGTTGCGGGCACAAGTTGATTTGATCTGATGTTGAGGAGTTGGCGGCGATACCTGTAATGGGTGCGACTGGCGGACTACCGTGGTGGATACGCATTTCGAGAGAAGAGCTCGCTTCGACAGTTTGAGGACCGGGTCGGACAAACCGCGTCATTGGGAATTTACCGTGCACTCTGTGTGTCCATTATGAGGGTGGGCCCGATACGAGCCTAGCAAGTGCGGTGCCAAGCCTGCAGGAGGACAGTGTTTCAGTGTAAGGGGGACTGGTGTTGACCTTTGCCCCCTGATTTGCTTTGGCCCCCGACTGGCCCCGGGGGAGTGCTTCACGGTTCCGGGGCGACCTCTAGCGGAGGACGCGCCCTAAGCCCGGAAAAGCAGGATGGTGCCGTAACTACTAGACCTCCGTTCGGTGTGATGTTGTTCAGAAGGTTCACTACCGACTGGGCACATCTCGCATAGATTCCAGGTGTACACACTCTGCAGAGTTAAAACTATACGTATAGCCGCGTCCTCGGTCATGGACAACCGCCTATGAACTGTTCGTCTGATTAGTGTTTTGGTGACTAAAACTTCTACCTCTCCCCTTTTTAAACTAAGGATCCGGCTTGGCCGTTGAGATGGGAGGAGCGGGAGTCCTCCCATCGAATAGACGTTGGAGACGGGAGCATGTTCTGTCAGGATTGCCCGTGGAGGTGTGAGTTGGTGTTGGAAACTGATTTATAAACTTCTATTGCTGCTGCATAGGAAACCCCTGGCTATTCCTTGTCTATTTGTTTACTAGAATAGTCCACCTTAAATCTTGCACATCTATGGATGGTGACGTGGAACTGTTCCAACCCTTGGGAACAGTTTAAGGTCTTGCAGGTTACGAGTCTGACTTCGACAACAACGCCGATGGACGGTACGACTGAGGTGCGGCGCTACACTTGAGTGGCCGCCTGTGGAGGATATGGAGATGAAGCCCTGATGACTTAGCTACCGCTGCGTTGGCTTTTCTTTCTGTCGATTTAGCCCAAGTGGCTTGTACCCGTACTTCCTATGTTGGGAGATGTAATAACCTTAACATTGCACTGTTTTATTCGATGTATGGATGTGATAACTTCTGGAATGAGTTCTGTACGCGATAGCTGTTGATTCTGGGACTATCGCGATGGTACATGGAGTCGGATTTTCGGTAAGGAAAATCCGGTTCGTTTCACACACACTCACCCAGATCAGTAGGAGGCAGTTGATGACTTGATGCAGTACTACTCCATAATTCGTAGAGTAGATCAGATACTTTTGTCCATCAATCCATGGTACATTAATAATATATATAGGTGCACATGTGTAATCATACATTTCCTACCAAACCGGTTTGATCAACTTTGGACTTGACTCGTCGCCCGAGGCATGCGCACTCCAAATTGCACATCCAGCTGGCACTGGCATATTAGTCTGAGGCCGGGAACTCAAGAAACACCGATAGATACGTTCGTTCACGAGACTACTGCTCGTAAAAGACAGACGGAGATTCAACGAGACGTTAACGTACCTACTCGTGCCGACACGTACGGTGCCTGAGTCGGTCCCAGTTGGATCAAACGCAGTGCAGATCGATCGAGAAAAGGCTATAGTCCACAATTATCTCCCTCCTTTCTCCGGCACCAACCCAAAAGACCAGGTTGCTGCATTGCATGCAGTCATGCACAGCCGCACGCGGGGGCGCAGTGCGTGTTCAATTCAAGCGAGAAGCAAGCATGTGATTCAATTCGATTTTGGGTGACCAAAACGGAGTTGAGTCAAACATATATATGATCGAGATCATCGATCTGTTTGTGTGCTGTTAATTAGCAGGCCCGGTCAACGATCTGCATGCTGCTGCTATCTGCAAATTGGACGGGCAGGCGACGGCTCAGAATAGTCACCACCGTGAGCCATATGCCGCCGTGCTGGTCGGGTTTGCATGCACGTCTTGGCCTTTTCCGACCGGCGCGTGTCATCAGGTGCCTCAATGCCACACGCGCGCCTTTAATTTGCGCGTTCTATAATCTCCGAATGGTAGAGCTGGGTTCGTTGGACACGATCGACTTGGACAAAGGCCTTGTTTAGTCTAAAATTCCACCCCTAAATTTACTATGTAAAAACAAGATTCCATCCCCAAATTTACTATGTAAAAAGAAGATTCTCGATCACATCAAAATGTCATAACATGCATGAAGTACTAAATGTAGATAAAATCAAAAACTAATTGCACAGTTTTGTTGCACTCTATGAGACGAACATTTTGAGCCTAATTAATCATTTTTTAGACAATTTTTCACACATACAAACGAAATGCTACAGTAGCGCAATGATTACGAAGATACATCACACTCCTAAATTTGACCTACCAAATTTGGGATCTAAACAAACAAAGGCCTAAGGTTTTCGTTCGTCGTCACCACCTGAGACTGA
The DNA here is from genome assembly GCA_033239725.1 of Echinochloa phyllopogon. NCBI lineage: Eukaryota > Viridiplantae > Streptophyta > Magnoliopsida > Poales > Poaceae > Echinochloa > Echinochloa phyllopogon. The sequence continues at coordinate 29,003,482 of BTCW01000008.1, read as the reverse complement.
TCGGACATGATTCTTCGACTTGTGACTCTTAATGATATTGAAAAGAGAGAGACTATATGTATCAGCAAGTTGCAAAATTCGGTCAAGAACTTTTTATGGTGTAAAGCTAGGGACGGTACATCTCCAACTCCAACAGCATGTTACTACTGCTACATATATGCGTTACTTGACCGATTAATAAGCTGCATGCATGCTGCCAAACCCCGAGCAGCACGGGGAGAAATACGGCAAAACATTTTATGCTACCAAAACTAGAAATATAAATCCTGGCCTGCTGCATCTATTTAGATGCATGTTTGTATACATGCATATGTATCTTTATTAGTTGGTGCAGATGATGCAAGTTGTAGTTTCTTCTGCAAAGGACTGTATACATAAATTTTCTGGTTTCTCAAAACATTTCCCATAGTACGTCAGTAGGCACCATTCTGTGCCTTTTATTACCAAGAAGTCTAGCGACGACTAGACAGACAGACATGATTACCAGCAACTAAGCTTGGCTCACGGAAGGAACAAAGCAACAACTGCGCGCTTGTGAAAGCTGAACCCTTTGCAGGATCACTAACCATTCTTGCATTGTGCCGATCGAAGGGTCGCCCGTGTCAATAATATTGTTACAACTAACCCATGTCGCACTCTGTGCTATCCAGCTGAATATATATATACATGCACTGATGTGCACATGCATGGCATGCGAGCGCCCATGGTATGCGTGATCGAGACGGCGGTAATGCGGCTGCCAAACCAAACCCTGGAAAGAATTTTACCGGCCGTGTCAAAGGCTGACGCATGAATGCCTCGCTCGTTGGCCACGTCGATCACGGTCATGTGTTGCCGTGCTTATCTCATATGCACGCCTATGATACGTTCCTTTCTAGGAGGGCCAGCGTACGTCATCGACACCTACCATAGAGATAGATTAGGTACAGTAAGCCGTCATGATTTCGCCTATACAAGAATAGTACCAGTAGCTACACAGAAGCCATCCGAAACTCTGTGTCTGCCACCGTACTCTCAAGGGCTTATGGCGTCATATACTCCGTATATAGTCAGACAAGGTGGTGTGTACTGATCAAATAAGAGAGTGTGTGTGCGCGTCAGCATATGGAGACTCTCTGCTGTTTTTTTTTTGATAGGCGGAGGGCCGGAGGCTCTGCTGTTGATATCTAATTAACACAAGGAAAAAGGAGAGCTGAAGGAGAAATATAATAATATATTAACATAACTTGTAAGCAAGTCCCAGGTGCAGTGATATGTAGTGGCAACAGTGAAACAATTAACCATATTGAAGAACCCCCTTGTGGTCGTAGGTGTGAGAATGCGCAAGTCTTCCTGTATTGGGAGACCGCCATGGTCATATGGTCATGAGGATTTGGTGGATCGACATGGTGGAAGGGCAATGCCAGAGTACCTGAATTATGTATTCTCATGTCACTTGTCGAAACCGCGTGGACGATGAAGAAAACCAGGATGCAAGTGGAGGGGAACAAACCAAATGCATTCGTTCTTTTCTCACTTTTGGACTTTATTAGTACTCCATTGGAGTCGTCGATCGTAATGTACCATATCATGCATGATATGATCCTTTTTAGGAGAACAAAATCTAGCATGAATTTGACGTGGAATTACTGTATGGTCGTCTACTTCTGTTCAGTTTTACTATTTCCATACTCCACTTCCTATATATAAATATTCATTTAACTTTATGAGTGACACGAGAGATCTATTATATTAATACAACAAAGTTAAAAGGAGCCACCACGTTCGCCAAGAGGGTCAAGAAATTCCCACGTTAATCTAAAAAAGAGAAGAATATATGCCGTCGGATTTTATGAAGATCTAACGATCCATATTATTCCGTTAATTCAAAAAAGATAAAAATATATGCCGTCGAATTTTATGAAGATCTAACGGTCTATATTATTCAATTCAATATTACCATGCTAAATAGAAAAAGGTGCTCTACATTGACTTAACGAGTACATGCCAAATAAGTAAACAGACAAAAAGTAAAAGAAAATTCGGAAGACTTGGTAGAGTCATGGTCTAACCCGCCCTGTATAGCAATGGAGTCATGGGCTGAGTTGGTACTGTAGCAGACTCGCGTTACTGTAGCGAGATAGAGTCATGGTTGGTTGCTGTAGCAAAACGATGTTGCTGTATCGTTATTTTTTTATAAAAAAATTGGTGGGTAACTTAGTGATCTGAACTAATTTCATAGCTCTATGCATCTACGGTTCCTAATCTTGCATTTAATCAACGGATCAAAAAGTCAAATTTGTCTAAAGAAATTGGTAAATTATTTGTATACAAAATAGGAAAAATGGATGAATAAATGTTTATGATAAATATAATTAATAAATAACTAAAAGACGAAAGTATACATCGTTGATAATCATAGATCTAAGTTATAACTGTTAGATGTATAGAATAATAGATAAAGAATAGAAGACAAGTAAATATTACATTGGAGCCGATCTATGTGAATTAATTATTGCAACTAAAATTTTGGATCAAACTAAAATCCATGTTGAATAGGATAAAGCAATTGCTCATTAATATGAAGATAAAAGGAAAAATCGATAGTCATAAATAAAGTTGTGCAACTATCTATTATATTAATACAATAGGGTTAAAGAGTCTAAAAAAATACAATAGGGTTAAAACAAGCCACCATATTCCCACATTAACCTAAAAAAAGAAGAATATGCACCATTAGATTTAATAATGATCTAATGACCTAAATTTATTGAGAAAGTCCATATATCAAGATACAACTATGTATTTATTTAATTTCCTTTTCATCTCATCTGTATCTGTATTTTTTTTAACGCAAGAGGTACAAGTTGTATTAAGTAACGAAGTACTTTCCCTAAAAAGACGATAAGTTGCGCATTCTTCTCGGCGGGGAAAAAAATCAGCCATGAGCCTAAGAAACGTTGCTGCGTAGACCGCGTCTTCGCTGCCCGCCGCCTCTCAAGGCATTAGGCCTTCTCGAATGGTTGAGCTAGCACGCTAGCTCTAAGCACTCTAAGAGACAGCTTCAATGATCTATCTCTTAGCACCTAGCTCATAATATGAATGACCCCACACGTCATCCTCACGTAATCTCTAAATACGTGTATGCGACTGTCTCTTCAACAAGAACAAGCTCTTAGCTTTTTGCATTGTTCACCGATTAAAAAATTTATGAGCTAGCGTAAGAGCCACCATTGGAGGTGGCCTTACATCGCTTCATGTACCTACAGGCCACTTTGTTAACCACGCACTGCCGACTCCGCGAATGGCGAGAACACAACTAATTGCTAGACATCAATGCACATTCCGGTGCTTCAATTTGTACGCCACTATAAATAAAAATTCCAGAACGACGCACTGTGTATCGATGATGGCACGAGATCTGGGACTAAACGTTTAGAAGCTATGAAGAATAATGTTGAGTAGCAGCTTGATCTGCTCTAATTTTAATCCAACTAGCAACCCATTCAACCATATTGTGGCTCGACTTCATGGAGTGAGCAAGAGCAACTTCATGGCAGCTGTCTGTGCGGTTGTAGCAAAGCTGGATTGTACGGAGGCAAAGGGCCACAATCACTAAGCAGGCAAGAGGCAATGGGAACATAACAGTCTAAAAGAAAGTTCAAGACAAGCAGCCTTAGAATGTGCGTTAAGCTGCCCCTGCATGTCATCTTTTTTGTTTGGAGTTTAGATCGGTTTAGGGTTCGTAAGGAGGTACATAACTGTACACACATTAAAAATAATTAAAGAAATAAAAGCAGATGCCCAAACACAACTTCTAACTTTTTTTTTGAAGACAAAAACAACTTCTAACTTTTTTTTGAAGACAAAAACAACTTCTAAATGAGTTTGTCAAAGTTGTATAGGAGTCCTTTCATGCACAAAAGGAGCACTTTTTGAGGAAAAGTTAAATGAGCTAATCAACTAGGTCCCCATATATAAGAGAACTTGCTAACATGCCCTCACGTTGACAAAATAACAGCTACCAAGATGAAACATTCTCTTATTACTATTAGTGCAATCTAAGATATTATCATATGAGTTGGGTATAAGAAGAGTTTCCATGTCCACACAAAAAAGTAAAATTACCATATTAATCATAGTAAAAAAAGAATTTTAGACCATTATATAGATTCTAATAGATAGCTACACATTAGAACTCAAAATGTGAAAATTATGCATAACGATGTGGTTAATTATAGGACCAAGATTACCACTACGTTTGGAGGTTCAATTGCACCAAACTTGGTTGCACATGTGGCCGGACGGGAGGTAATGACAGCAAGATCCCCGTGAAATTAAGCTAGCATAGCAGTAGCAATGATTTTCCTATCGAACTATGAGGTTATTCTCCACTACTATAGAAAGGATTTGCAGGCGCATCCCCGTTCTTTTAGGGGCAGTCAAGAAGCTCGGCCGGACCTAGAAACAACGGCGGGTACTGTATCAATCGGTCCACTCTAGCATATTGTTGACTGTCTCTTTGGATTTACTCCCATTGTCCCATGGCACCTTTTTTGTTTCATTCATACATAATTGTAAGTGACTTTTGTGACCTCGAAAAAAGTGCGAGTGATTTGTGCAAGCGGCAAGCCTTTAACATGTGTCGGTTAGACGGTTATTTCTACTTGCAAAAAGCGAGCGCAGGCGGCCAACCACTCCTGCAAACCCCATTCCACCCAGCCAAAAATCCTTTTTGTGGTATTGCTCTAATTCAAAGACGATTATAAAGCTATACTTATCATATATAGATTGGAGCACAAACAATAAGGAGACCAGAGATATTTATCATGCACAATAACTAAAATTTAACATCACTAATAAAGAATTATAGAAATGTACTTTATAAAAATACATTCATGTCAAAGATATAAAAACATATATTAATTTCAAAAATATGTTTTTATAAAGTATTTCCTTTTCTTTTGATTTGAAAAAATACGACTAATGATAAAACATACATAAATAATATATATCTTGATTCGGGTTATTTGGAAAAACAAATACCCCACTAAAAATTTTATTTACATCTATTTTTTAATAATAAAAATATAAAGATTGGTGAAAGATAAACTAGCTACCCGCGCAAATTGCGCGGGCCACCTTGCTAGTTATTTAATAACTAAAGAGATATGTGTAATAACTGTAAGCATAAGCTTGTACAGATGGAAGCCGCCGCAACATGGTATTGCTTGGTAGCTAGTAGTCCAGCAGCTACACTACAAAGCCCCAATATGTCCTTGTCCTTCACCTTCTTTGTTAATAAAATCAAATTGACATTAAATAATAACTATAATATATCATCAACTTGTAGCTGGGTTTACTTTTAAATTACCACTTTTAGCTAAACTAAATATATGGTAGTATATGATTATGGAGGCAGTTATAGATAAAATTTGTTGAGCACAGTGAGGAAATGTGGGTGTCCATTTGCAGCAGACTAGCAGCTAACCCACATGTTCTATTTGCTTGGAAGCTTCCTTTTGCCACATTTTTAAATTTTCCGAAGTGGTATACATTATTAAAAAAAAGGCGTTGCACGCATATATTTCAGGACTATTTTGAGTTTACATTGATGTTTCCTGCTTTTAGCCCACTAGCTAGTGTATTAATGTACACGAAAAAGGGGAGGAGAAATCAAGAGGATCCACTTCGCTTTGTCGCACCATGATACAATCTTTTTGAGCTTCTGCACTTTCATAGGTCCATATTTCTGTCTCACATTTTTCATCACGTACATCACAAAAGCGTGGAGCATGAGGCTTCAAAAATGTTGGAGAAAAATATAAATTCCACTCGTAAGCACCGTAGTCAGATAAAGCATGCATTATCTAGTGACTAATGATATGGTGAGGGGTAAACAGGGGATCGGACCATAGTAGCAGGTAACAGGTCAGGGTTTCAACTGCAGTAAGTTAAGATGGACGGAGTATATGATTAACTCAATCATAGAGAATTAGGTGAACCTTTTACTTTAATCTCCACTACTAGATGCTAATGTAAATTTAAGCATAACTACTTTAGTCTCCAGTTGTACTAATGACATAACCACACATGACTAGGCTATGATATGAAAGCAAAATCTGAACAGGCGCCAACGACGTACGTACTTCTTCTTACATTGATGTGTATGTGTACCTATAACATATATGCATATATATATATATATATAATTAAAATGTTTGCACAACGGACAACCCTGCTTGAGTCAATGTAACACTGCTCGCTCTGGATTATTCCTCCCCATCATTAAACGCAAATCCGGTAAGATCCCATTTCGAATTAGCAATGATAATGTCATCAACCAATGCAGAAAGATATCCCTTGATGATTTGTCCCATCAAAGAAGTTGCTAGGCACAACAAAAGAAAGATGCCACCTTGCATTAATTGTATAGATCCAGTACATGATGAAGAAGCAACACCGTGCAATTGCAGCCGATGGTTAACAAACAATGCCACAATAATCTCGTTATTATGATAAGTTGACGCGTAAATAAACTATGCTCAGTCCCTATCCACTTTACCTAAACAGCCCAGAGTTTGAAGGACCGTCCATGTGGCACGTGCGGAATGTGCGCCAAATGACCAGGACATGCAGTGTGAAACTGCTGAAGTTTAGTTTACTCTTGCAGTCCGTCACGAGTAATATAATCGAGTAGGTCTTCTTCTGGAAGCCGTTGAAATCGCTGGACTCTCTTCACCTTTCCTCTTCTTGACCTAAAAAAAACCAGATATGCAACCAATATATTATTCAGATATTTAAAACAAACGATTTCTTAATTTCCGTCCAATGGAATAGCCAGTTGTCATCAGTGAGTACCACATTACTCTGTTCCTTCTTTTCTTTAAATAATTAATTCCAAGCAACATTATTGTTTTGTGTCGGCGACACGCGTTGGCAAACGACGAATTGTGCATGAATCATGTCATGGCATCCTCCGCCGCCGCAAATATTCCGTCAGTATGTAATCACCAGCTAATTCGACTGAAGCTGATTTGATTCTCAGAAACTGCAATCAGGTGCTCGAAAACAATTAAAATAGATGCTAATCTGGCTTTAACCTTCCACAAAACGTGCATGATTCTTGCTTGAGTAGCTTGCTGGGGCTAAGGCCTACGCCAGTCTACCAAGTACCAACAATATTCCTTTCCTTGGTTCATTTTCTATCAAATTAAAAAAAACGAAGAAAATGCGTTTCTTGTAATATCCTCCTGCTGGGAGTCAACGTACTCATCCTCAGCTGATCATTGACAAGTCAAAAGTCATCAGCATATTCCGCATATATATAAGGCCAGCTAGCCCATCAGTAATTAAAAATTCAGACACTGTCCTTGATTCCTCGCTTAACTACCCGGTAACCCACAGTTTGATGATATGTTTAGGTGGTAATGAAGGACTGACGCGACGAGAACGAGCGTCTCGTGCCTTTAATTTCGTTGGTTGAAGACTGGCAGCAACCCTCCAATGCAAGCCTCCGCGTGTCAATTGTCGAAACTGCCCTTGAAATCGCCGGCAGGATTAGCCTACGTGGCTGAGGGTAGACGGTCAATCAGTGTGTGAAAAATACGTGTCCATGATCACGTACACACGCACGCAACGGACGAGAATCCGTGAAGCACATCAGGGCGATGGGGTTGTATGCGGTGCAACGGTTTTCTATGCGCAAAGGTCAAATCGGATGTTATAGTTTAATTAAGCTCGACTTAACTTACTCCCCTCCGTTGATCACAAGCGTAGTAAGTGCGCTTAAAAGTTTGTTCAGAGAGCTGAGCATTTTATAATCCTCAACCAAAGTTAAAATATCACAAGTGTATTTTTTTCAACATAGAAACGCAAACGTGTGGTCACTTTCGTACACGCATTGTTTTCGATAGATGTCCGTGTCATCACAGTGTTCACGACCAAAGTTTTTCTCTACCGAGTTTAATTACGCGTATCGCGACGTGACGATGGATTTTCCCCGGGGTCATTGTTATCGTTCTGCTCCACAAATGGTTTGCGCCAAACCGGTTTCATTTGAACAGGCTAGTGCTGCTAGTCTGCTACCACAACAAAACGCCACAGCAACGTAACGCCATCAGATCATCCAGCAGAGATAGAACGCATATATAGCCGTGTCATATATCGGCTGTCTACGTCGAAGTCCCGGCCGTTCCACACGTACGAGTGCGTAACGCTGACGTGGAGATACCCGTGACAGGTACCTTGTCCTCATTGTCCTTGTGCCTTTAATTAATCTAGATTATCATCAGCAGTGTGACGCTCCACGCAGTGATGATGATCGACCATCATCAGTAGTGTGTGATGTTCGAGCCAGTCACGCAATTCAGTTTGAACTGTGTGGTGATGGGGATATCTGATATCTCACAGTGGTATAGCAAACAGGGCAAGGCACGGATGATTCTTGAATTGTTTTTGGATCGATGAAGCTTTCCTTACTTTTCATCGCTAATATACAATACAAATGCTGCGCTACTTTTCCTAATAAAACAAATAAAAGGTTGGTAGTGGTACGGTCTAATAATAGAAATATATATAGAAGTAATCCAGTTGGAAATTAACCCCTCCCAAGAAAGAGTCAAATGACAACTAACTAGTCCTCTAGAATAGCAGCATAGAACGACCTAGTCTGAACGAGTAAAGCAGAACATGATGGATGATTAGTACACCCCCACAGTAGATAGATTACCAAATTAATCAACCTAGTCAACCACGAATTAGGACTACAAAAATGACCCAAATGCGTGGTAGGTGAAACTTCTCTGGAGACCATTCAGACCTCAAGAGTCAGAAACCAGAGGAAGCGTTTCAATGGGCCCAGCATGGAAATGATATGCAGATCTTTAATAATTTCCGAGGACTGGCTTACCTACAATTTTGACTAGAGCAGTACGTAAGTGGCCTCTGGAATTCAAGTCCAAGAAGGAACATAACTGACAAAATTTGGTTCTCCAACATACCAACTTCTATAGTCTGTCTAACGTAAGAACTTTTACAAGTAGTGTGCCGGTGCCCGGCCCGGCACGTAGAAGAAACAAAATACATGGACTCGTACATTCAAATGGGAAACCTGCAATGTACAGCCAGGGAAATGAACGCACTCAGGCACGAGCAGATTGAGCAATACTTGTTAATTTTTTAACTAATTAACTTGTCCTAATAGTAGATAATATAATATTAAGTGATGCATCAGAGAGTAAGTAATGTGTAAACAAAAAATATACGAATAACCTTTTTCATTTTGCAGCCGACTAGGAGCCCCAATACTTTCTTCGCTTGGAAGGTTCTTTGTGCCATCTTTTTTCCAAAGTACATTATTCTAAGACAAACGAAAAGTTCTCAGCACTATTTTGAATTTAGTTCGATATATATTTCCTCATTCTAGACAAGTTATGAGTTGGTATACGGTAAAGGGAAAAAAATAAGGGGATCCATTTCACTTTGTCGTCCCATAATGCCATCGCGCGCTGTGGACTTTCTGCACTTTCATAGGTCCATATTTTTGTCTCGCCCTTTTCAACACGTATATCAGTAAAAGCATATGCATGGAACTTGACATTAAAAAAGTTAGCAAAGGCGCTCCTTTCTTTGCCTCATAGATAAAAATAATAAAATAAATACATTTCCTGAGTATTTTCTAACGGTATTATATATTAAAAGCCATCAAGAGATGTATGGGCACTTGTACTTTTTAGTCCCTAATGATACGAATATACGATTAGCAGGGGACTCGCTTTATATGTACTTCATCATTAGTAGCACGTGTCAAAATGACAGCTCAATGGGAGCAATACACAATGATACTGCAGAAGCCATGATCTCAGTCATCCATCCGGTGGTACAGCTAGTTTATAAGAAAAATTAGTTATGGAAAATTAGTGTAATTATCTTGTTATACGATACACTTGTACTAAATTAAGCATGATGACCACATTAAGAATGCTGCCTCGCGCCAACTTTGGCAGTGATAGCATAACTGCATTATGATGAAAGCAGAAAAATCTAAACGCCTTATAGATTGCCATGATGGCCATTTGTGTGTGTCAACTGCCATGCAATTGTCAACCTAGGGCAAACTATAGGACAAACAACGTTTACACATACAAAGGACAGCACTGTGTACGAATCAAAGCTGCTCCATTATACAAATACGCTATAGATTATTGAGAAAATTATCGATGACATTATGACAATGTCATCAACCTATGCAGACAGATTCGCTTGATTTGTCCCATCAAAGAAGTTGCCAAGTCACAACGCAACAAGGGCGCTGTCCGGGTGCACCGCTGCACGGCTCCGTTACCTGTGGCTACATGCTGTTTTGGTTCCTACCATATTATATCAAACCGAGTCTAAATTGCTTGTTTGAGGCCCTAAATGACTTCAAATCAAAAAGTGTTGAACTACAAAGTTTCATAACTTCTGAAGATCTACAATTTTTATGTTGACCGTTTTTTCATCCGAGGCCGTTTATAAAATTTGAATTTCAAATTTGAGAACATTCAAACTTAGATCTAGCTAACTAGATGACTTCAAATGACAAAGTTGTCAACTACAAAGATTCACGACTTGTTGAGATCTACAACTTTTATGTTGACCGTTTTTTCATCCGAGGTGGTTTGAAAAAACTTAAATTTCAAATTTTGAGTACAAACTTACTTTTTATTAGTAAAACAAATTCAAATTAAAAAGTGGTAAACTTCAAAGTTGTATGACTTGTGAAGATCTACAACTTTCATGTTGACCATTTCTTCATCCGATGTAGTGAGAGTAACATTGTTCACAAATCTTATAGGTCTCTTATAGTTTTAGGAAACTAGAACTCTATGAGAGAGATGGATTTTATGAACAATATTCATATGAATTTGTCAAATGAAGAAATGACCAAAGTAAAAGTTCTACATCTTGAGAAGCCATAAAACTTTGTAGTTCAACACTTTTTGATTTGAAGTGATTTACTATATCAAAATGTGGTTTGAATGTACCATACACATCATCACAAACGGTTTTCATTACAAACCGTTTGTGATGTATGTGTCATCGCAAACGGTTTTTAATACAAACCATTTGTGATGTGAGGCCGTTTGTGATGGGGGTATCACAAACAGTTTTCATTACAAACCGTTTTTCAAAACCGTTTGTGATGAGGCCGTTTGTGATGGCGCTTTCTGTAGTAGTTCTTCATTGATCATGTCATATATATACATTTAACCTCTTCCATCGCGTTCAGAAAAAAACTCTTCCATCTATATTCTCAAAACGTGTTGAAAGTGTTCGTAAAAAAAACATGTTGAAAGAATACACAGCAACAAATCCTCCTTTAGCATGCAGCAACAGAACGATTTCTTAATTTCAGTTCCAGTGGATAGGTTTTGTCACATTGCTCTGCTTCAACATGCAGCAACAAAGCATGCACCTGCGTGGTTTCAAAAACACAGATGCATGAATCATCCTCCACCGCCACAAATATTCCATCGTGAATAGGTTACCAGAAAATTTGAAGAATGCACGATTCTTGCTGGCAAACTCAAACAGCAACATTCCTTCCCCTTTCATTTTTTTTGAAAGTACGAATTATTTCAGTTTCCTGTTAGGTGGTCAATGCTGTACTCTCATCTTCAGCCGAAGCCAAGTATGGTAGCACAAGTCAGGAAGTCAGCATACCTAGCCCACTGATTTAATAATTAACGACATTGTACTTGATTCCTCGCTTAACTACCACGATAACCAACGATTGATTAGCCGATAATGAACGAGTGATGCGACCCTCCGGACACGAACGAACGCACATCTGTTCCATCCGTTGAAGATTGGGAGGGGCACCTGCAGTCCTTACAATTGTGACGGGGTTAGACTATATGGCCAAAGTCTATATTAGTCCTAACGCGACGCTCAAAAAAAGTAGATTCTAAAAATTCAAAAAGTAACATTCAGTTATCAATTCGGTTGAGTGTTCATCATTAATTGTAATAGCAATTGGATTTATTTTGGTCTTAAAATATTACCCACACCTACTCATTCTGTTTTTATTTACATGCCATGTTAGGTTTTTCTCCAAAATCAAATATATCCAATTTTGACTAAGTTAAAAAAAATATAAAACATCTACAATACTAAATCTGTTTCATATGATCCATCATTTACTATATTTTGGTGATCCATATGTTTGGTTTTGTAGATGCTATATATTTATTTCTCTATAAATTCGATTAAAATTAGACAACTTTGACATCGGACAAACCTAATGTGGCATGTAAGTAAAAACAGAGGCAGTATCATTATAAAAGTATTATAAAATATAACATAAACATCTTAATCACTAACACATGCAGTACAAAACATAAATAAAGTAAACAGATAAATTTACATCTAAATTACTCTTATATGTCATTATAAAAGATAATATAAAGTAACCTATCAATCTATATATAAATTACCCACCTTTATCATTATATTCCTAAATTTACACCAAAATATACACAACTTTATCATTATTAAAAAATAAGTGAAAATAACACTTGAAGTTTATATCTAAATAACCCTCATATTCTATTATGAGAAGTACCATAAAATATTCCATATATGTTTTTATACTGCCAATTTCTAGCATTATAATATAAACAAATTAACTGAAAGTAAGCATGTCATTTTGTCATCGTTTGTAACAGCATAACCAAAGTTGTGAAAAATTTAATTACATGTATCACGGCGTGACAATTTTCCCAGGGTCATATCAACCACCTAGAACAACATAACACCACAATAATTTCAGCGAGATAGAGCACATAGTGACAGTAGCCTCATGTTCACTTCAAGTCGCGGTCAACCCACGAACTGATGGTAAGGTTCCTTGCGGTAGAACCTGTTCGATCATCAGTCATTACAGAAACAAAAAAAAGTCAAAATTATTACTCTCAAGTAAAGTCCAGATAACCTCTAAATTATGTTTTGGTTCATTTTTACACCCACAACTATCTCAAACGGTCCAATCTACCCCTTTACACGATTTGTCTTTTTTATTTCTCCATGCGCAAGTGTTGTTTTAAATTAAAATTTTATGGATGATAGAGACCCACATATAGTATTTTTCAAAAATATAATACAAATTTTTCATTATTATTTCTCATAAAATTTTGTTTGATATAGTTTATTTACTATTGCATATCATAGCCTTTTAAAATAATGATGAACAAATCATAATATATTTTTAAATATAAGTTATGATTTGCTCTATTATATCAAAAAAATTCAACTCAAATAACATGTATGCATCGAGAAACAAAAAAAAGAAATCTTGCGCTGGGGTGGGGTGTAAATCGAACCAAGATATACTTAAAGGGGTTATCTGACCTTCGTGAGAGTAGTAATTTAAACTTTTTCCATACAAGAACAAAGGAACCTAACCAACTGAGCTAATCTCAGTTTTCTTTCTGGCTCTCCCACCTACCATATGTTTTATATTAGAAAATCTTGGCTCCAAAAAATAAATATCGCACCACTACTGGTACTGTGTAATAGAACAAATCCAGTTTTAATAGACCTAGCACTAAGTGAACATTGGTCCTTGAGTATCATAGACCTAGTCCGTCCAAACCAATAAAGCATCATGATTAGCATCTCAAAGTTTCCAAATTTCTTAATTATAACAGATAAAACTATACTGGCTTGTAGAAACAACTAGTCAACTCCAAATTATGTCTACAAAATTTGGCCCAAATGCATATGGTAGGTGAAAGCTTCTCCGGGAACCTTTAGTCTCGAGAGTCAGAAACCAGGGGAGGCGTTTAGCATACAGGGATTTCCCAAGACTGACTTACCTACAATTTGACTACAGCAGTAGGCCCTTCTGGAATTTGAGAGGAATAAGAAACAAACATGAGGTTAAATCAAAAAAATAGTGCTCCAACATACCATCTTCTAAAGTCAGTTAACATAGTACAACCTTTTACAAGCAGTTTGCCGAGAAAATTATGTTCTCAATGTCACTTGTGTCGATCTTGAACGGCATACCTTGAAGCCAAACTTTTAAGCGCGTGCAAAATTGCTAAGAATCTTCTAGTCTGAATTAAAAGCATGTGTCCTGCCCCGCACATGTTTTAATTAAGAAAAATAAAACATGTTGACTTGTGCATTCAAGAATGGAGTATAGGGAAGGTGTGCTAGAAAATGACTGAAACGGAACCTGGCAAGTGCCAAGCAAACGCATGAATGCACGCAGCACAAGAGCATTTCCAGGAACGTTCAATTGTTCGTGCTAATCAGGTTAGACGGTTTGACAAAATCCAGGGTCCATGCATGCCTGTGTGTGACTGCATGAACCTGCCCTAGTTGAGCTAGAGATCCTGTCAGATATTTGACACAGGTGGTTGTTGGACAAGCAGGGTACTAGTAGTTAAGAACAGAGACCGTGACAGCTTGAGCAGAATAATACCAGTAGATAACTAGGTGATGCCTAAGAGAGTAAGCAAAGCGTAAAGAACACTTTATAAGCAATCTGATCTGGTAGAAAATCTAGCGGCTGTTTGACCTGAGCAGAGCTTGTTAATTTTAAAAGATGTTTGATCCACAACTGAAAGCTCAGATCAGCTAGTGGCACTAGTCTGAAATAAAGCATCTGAGAAATCTTCTGACCAAGAGAAGGTCTTGGATTAGGATGATGTAGGCAAAATAATATCACAAATCAAGTTCTTAGTTTTATATCTTGATAGAAGGAGCATTTCCACCATTTAAGTCTCTTATTCTTGATTCATGTGTCATCCTTCTTGCATTTTTGAAGTCGGTGGAATGCCGTGTAAAATTTATTGACAACTGTATATGTAGAATACGCAGTGTCCTTTATTAAACTGCGTTGAAGGTTCCCATAGGCGTCAGCTCCCGCACCTACCCATCCACTGAATTATCAAAGGCAAAGAACGAAAAACATCCGGTGCCCTGGGCGGCATCTGCCCCCCTGCGCAGAGTGCGACGCGTGGCCTTGATTTGGAAACGAGGATTAGCAGGACCGAGGCATTAGTACTAACACACCTTGTAGACCCCACGGCAGCAGCTTTATCTATTTCGCGGAGGGAATCCTACTCGCTCCGTCCCGTAAAAAATACAATCCTCACTTTTTGAGAAGTCAAACCATTTCAAGTTTGACTGAATTTATATAAAAAGTTACTTACATTTACGATACAAAATAAGTATCATTAGATTAATTACAGATTATATTTTCATACTAAATCGATTTGAAGACATAAATATTAGTACTATTTTGTATAAACTTGGTCAAAGTTGAAATGGTTTGACTTCTCGGAAAGTGAGGATTGCATTCTTTACGGGACGGAGGGAGTACACGCCAGCAACAGTCCAGGAGCGCACGTGATGGGCCCCACGGGAGCCTTAAGGGGGAAGCCGGCATGGCGTTGGGCCTCGCCACAGCGCACGCGCGTACTGCCTGGGCGACCTCCTCCGCGCGGGGGGAGCTGGAGCCATGCCTAGCCCGCGGCGGCGGCGCACGGGGCGAGCGCGCAGAGCGTGGCGGCGGCCGCGCGCGGGGCGAGCTGCGCGCCGTTCCTGCCTCCGGCGGCGGCGGCGCGTGGGGCGGGCTGCGAGCCGTGCCTGGCCCGTGGCGGCGGCGGCGCTCCCCTCCGTCGCTGTCGCGGGCGTGCCCCTCTCTCTCAAGACGGAGCTCCACGCCACCTGCAGATCCATTCTTCATCCGGATGAATAAACATTTGTCCTCTGCAGATCAATTCTTTTTGGGTTTTTTTCTGAAGAAAGGAGAAGAGATTGGGTTGCAGTTTCTTCTTGGTTGATTCTCTTTTTCTTGTTTGTCTTTTCACATTGATAGTATATTTCTTTGTAGTTTTGCAGATTTCATCTGATTTCAAATTGTGTCAGTGGTTCAAATAGAAATAACATCTTGTGTATCTTTATAGATTTTGTAGAAAAATGAAAGTGTTCTACATGCATGCAGTACCAAACAAAAACTTGCGTTAGTGGTTGCTGCAGAGGGGCATCCGAACTTTTTGTCAGGACATGCATGAAGTGTTAGCACTAATCCTTCTGCCTGGCTAATCCAGTCTATGTAACCATGCCCACGTGTCGCACACTGCATGGGGGGGCATGTGCCGCCGGGGGCAGGAAATCCGCTCTGGGCAAAGAAATGTGAACTTGCATTTTTGAAGAAAAATACAGTTATGGTGTCATATTCATATTTTTTTCAACCGATGTCGATAATTCAGGTAATCGGAAAAGTAATATTCCTTTCGTCGGTAAGAATTTGAATTGTTAAAGTTTTCAAGCAGAAATCAGTTTGCACGCAGTCAAAGAAAACGAAATCTTTTGTGAGATTTTGTTAGTTCGCAGAAGAAAGAAGAGGTCAAGTGACCAGCGTACGGTCGCTTCACCATTGCCTTTTTCGCTGCTTATACCGGGTAGCCTCGTGATATCAGCAATGTCTTTGTCCGGAAATATACTACCTCATCTTCTTGTCCTATACGTTTGGGAAACCAGTTGGGAGCTTTTTCTTTTTCTTTGAAGCCGCATCGATCAGGTCCTCCTAATATTTCAAGACACTGAAAAAAGAATCAATACCCTTTAGGTTCATACATGTCCATCACATGGCGTCACCAGGAGGAACAATATATAGTATCTTGACCGCACAAAACGTAAATCTGAAAACATCACATTGGTAAGATCAGCTTATTTTGCCTGTCAAACCCTAGGAAAAAACAACTTCAGAAACCTCCATTCAGAGGGAAAAATCACAAAAGAAAAATTCTTCACGGTTGAATTTGATTTAATTTTCAAGAAAAAATATGCATCTACATTCCACGGTAACCGTGAGTGTGATGCGCCTTGATCGCCAGGGTACTACAGTATTGCAGAGGAGTCATTCCAGTTATGGGTGGGTCCTAATGATACTATGGCCCACACGTCAGTTGCTGCAAGTCCCCCTGCAGGTGCTGCAGAGGATATGCTTCCCCATCTCCAGCCACACGTGCTTGGTGAGCCATTTAGAGCTGGACCATGAAACCACTAAAGCCCTCGTATACACAGGTGAGAGGTGAGATTAAGACACTCAAGTTGCCCCAGTCGCTTTACAAGCAGGATGATCACAATTTACAATCATCCATCTGCAGCAAAAAGGCAATAATCAAGGCGCACAAACCGCCTGAACCGAAGCGAGCAGAAACTTTTCAGGGAAAAAAAAACCCCGCGTAGTTCAGAGCCGAGGAAGACTCGAAAAGCGCGGCGACTTGGTTCGGTTCGGCGCACGCGTGTGAACAGTTGGGTTTGCCGCCGCCGATCATCTCGGCCGCCGGCAATGGAGAAGAAAACGACCGGTCGGACGAAGCGCACTTTCTGTTGGAGGCACCCCCGTACTCCCATCTGGCAGCTGCGTGGAATTGTATATATATAAGTGGTGCGTGACGACAGCACATATGTGATCAGTGATGCCTGTGCTCCGGCCGATCCATGCGGTCTCTGGGGAAAGCTCACTTGCAAGCAACTTTTTTTAGGAAAAAAAGGAAATTGTTCCGTCTTCTGACGAGATGAGACTGTGCATAGCTCAGGGAGTTACACTTACTGACGATAATCTAGTTAAAAGAAATTGAAAAGAAAATAAAAAATGTTGTATTTGTGGCTGCATCGAGACTATACAACGTCTTTTCTTTGAGTGCTTTATAGCTAGATTCATATGTACAATAGTGGAAATAACTGTTGGCTTCAAACCACTAAAAAATATGCAACACATGTTTGGAATGTGGCTTAATGGTTTTGATACGAGGGCAAAAGAAAAATGCTTGCTAGTAGTCGCCACGTGCTGGGCCATATGGTTAAACCAAAATGATATGGTATTTGATAAAACATATTTATATTCTCCTTTGCAGGTACTTTTTAGGGAACTCACTGGATCAGGTCATGAAGGCACCTCCAGAAGGAGGAAGCAAGAAGCTCCATAAAAACAGCATGTCACCGCCACTTGAAGTCCTTGTCCATGCAGGTTTTTGGCAGACATGGATGGATGTTTAGCAATGGATTAAGCTTTTGAAATAATTGTTTGCTTTGCCTTCTCTATCACCAGCTTTTGAGCTTGTGCCGTGCGTGTTATGTGGAGACGGAGTCTTCAAAATAGCAAAATTATAATAATTTTCAGGCCTCATACATTTGCATCGGTCAGGACACTTTCATGACCTAGACGGCATTGTTCTTCTGGCATTGACCCGGTCACGGGTGCTTTCACCTAGATTGCTGGTTGGAGCTTGGGTGTGTGATCCGGTTGGTTTTTGCTTAACGTTTCGCTATTAGTCTTGTACTCTTACTAAAAAAATTATCTAGTGCAAATATATATGAAACGATAAGTCATAGTTAAGGTACATTTGATGATAAAGTATGTCAAACAAAACAAATACCGAAAAACCGACGGTGACACAGGCGGCATATGCGCCCATACCACCCCTAACGTCGTTAGCATCCGTTCGAAGCAGAAGAGAGAGAGTGTGGGCCATGACCTCAGTATGTATTTGCACTGTTCTTTAGCATCCGAATTTTTCCTCCCTCCCATCCACGAAATGTAACATATATGAAAAAAACATATGATTTAACCATAAAATTTACCTTTCTAAAATATCATAACAAATCTTCCTGATTTTTTCATCTGCATTCAGTGCCTTTCCCAAAGAATCATTACAAAATCTTCCCCAAAGAATCATTACAAAATCTTTTTAAGATATCATAACCAATCTTCTCAAAAGAAAAATTCTGAGAATCATTACAAAATCTTTTTAAAATAGCATAACCGATCTTCCTCAAAGAAAAATCCTGAGAATCATTACAAAATACTGAGAACCAATCCCCACGTGTTCGTAACAAATTAGCAATGGAAAAACCCTATATAATGAAAAAAAATCAGCAATCCCCACGGATGCAACAATGGAAAAAATCAGCAATCCCAACAATAGTAATGGGAAATCAGCAATGAAAAAATTTGACAAAATCTAGCACCAATCCCCACCCACGCCATGTCCTGCAGCACCTCCGGCGACGCCGCCCTGCCCCACCGCCGCCCGTGCCCGCGCGCCGCCGGCCGCCGCCTGCCGGACCCCTGCCCGCCGCGTCTGCTGTGTTGAGGAGGAGAGGAGAGAGAGAGGGGGGGGTATGCCGGATGAGACGCGGGCGCGGGCGGATGAGGACGAGGATAAGGTTAGCTGTGGAGTCCACCACGTGGGAAGACGCTGCCTGCCGCTGTGTAGTCTGTTAGTTTTCTCCCCAATGAATCGTGGCCGTTGGAAAATTATTGGACAGCAGATAGAGGGGGTGGGCATATGCCGCCTGATACACAGAAGTTACTCTGAATAAATAATAGTTACGTATCTTTTTAAATAAGATGAATGGCCAAATATGAGAAAAAAAATCAAACGTGTATAGTAATTTGGAACAAAGAAAATAGCTTGGACGATCATGGACATAGTGACCATATCAATCGGGTATTGTCTCGATGGATATGTTATATATCTGTTGGTACCATGCTTTTGCAGGGGCTTAGCTTGGACTTTTGGTGCGACCTGAATTATTAAAAGAAATGATGGATGATAATTTATTTCAGGTTTTCCCCTCTACTCAATATTCATTAATCTACAATAAAAAGAATATTGAACAAAGATCATCATGTGTGGAAACTAAGATATGTTTCAATGCATTAAATCAGAAACTAGATAACCGAGTCATGAAACCATTTTATCTTTTGGCATATCATCAAATTTAATACTATAAAACAACTATCAAAACTAATCTAGTTAGGGCAAGTACAACAGTGCAGACAGCTGCTGTCTTTTTGACACACACAGACAGCTTGTACAATGAGCTGTCTATTTGACTGTCTGTATGGTAATTAATAATTCATCATTTGACACAAAAACTAATGATGATCTACTACATATCTAATCTTTGTAGCATTTTTTGTTGTATACATCAGATGATATAAAATACATTCAAATGTGTGACTGCCAAGTGGGACCCATGTCCCCAACCTTATCTTCTCTCCACCCCGTCGCCCACCATCCACCGGTACACCGAGCACCCTCTTCCCCCCTTCTCTCTCTCCCTCACTCTCTCCGGCGAGGGGCGGCGGCCCCGGCGCGGCGGCGGGCGGGGCTGCGCGGGCCGCACCCTCACGACGGACGGTGGCCCCCGCGGCGGGCCTCCCGCGCGCGGCCTGCGAGGACCCGCAACGGGGCTGCGGCGGCCGACAACGAGGAGGCCGGCCGCTGGAGGTAAGCTTTGAGCTCCTCTGGTCCCTCTGCTCGACGGTCGTTGTTGCGCGAATCTTGGGCGGCAAATCCTTCTCGCGCGCAGTGGATCCGTACCTCTGTCGTCCCCCGCAGCTGTTCCTACAGCGCGCGCCGAGCCGTCGCTCGGACCTTGGAGTACGCGCCTCCCTTGTCGACGAACGAGACGACGACCAGGCGTCGGAGTCGTGCGCGGGGCTTCTGCAAAAAAATCGCCCGTTGTACTTGCCCTTAGTAGCACGAAGAATTAAATTCTTCAAGCTTTTAAGTCGCATTCCTCACTCCTAGTATTTGTACTACACACTTCATCACCCGAGGACACGAAGTTCTGACCGAACTGGGTACGTACGTAAATACGCAAACACGTGCAGCGAAAAGAAAAGGATATTTTATTTTTGTTTCTGATAATAACATGTCAACTTATTTACCTGTCAATGCAACCCTCCCTCGATCGATCGGAAGAGTCCGGCTTTCAAAACGAAATCCGGTCCGTTCGTAGATAAAAGACACTTTTGTATTCAAATCAACTCGTGCGAAGTTTGAGCAAGTAGACATTGCGTGTATTTCGTGAGAGCCGGGAGAGAGTCCAGCCAGTATATGCATCCGTCTCTAACCACACGTACGTGCCGTTTGCGTTCCATTTTTTTTTCTGCGAAATTTTGCGATCCATCTAGAGCTAGATGCCTGGATCGTGAAACCACCATAGTCACACACACAGAGAGAGGATCGAGTCATGCCCAGTGCATCCTGGATTCTATATTCCTTACCTGTTCCTATCAGCTGCGCCACACATATATGTCCCAATTGCTTTCGGGACCAGCAGGACTAAATATCACGATGCAGGAGAAGGTTCAATATATTTGACGGGGCACGACGGAAAAGGCAGCAATCAGAGCGCACAAACTGCCTGGACTGGACCCAAAAAGCAAGCCAAAAGATAACCCACCGGCACCTCGGAATGTCAGATCGACAGAGCCGAGAGGAGGACGATGACCTGAAAATTAAAGCACGCGTGAACAGTGGGGCATCCGTGCGTGGATTCGTTTGCTTCCGGCGAACGCCCGTACGTTGTCATCGTCGGCCGCTCGCCGTCGCCGGCGACGGAGAAGAAAACGACGGGTCCGGAGCGCACCTTCTGTTGGAGGCGGATGGGCATTATTCGTTCATATACTGACGATGTGTACTTGCACTTGCTTGGTTGGATGGAGTATGGAAGCTGCTTATGCTCGGTGATCAAGAGATAGTGGTGCGTGATCTGGTTGCTAGCTTATTGCTTTGAGCCTTTGACGACCACGGGTGTGTCAGTGTGTGTGTGTGGTCATGTCTGAGTTAGCCGTGCGTGTGCCTGCCTGCCCGCCGCGTCGACGGCGACGTGAATGAATTGAAGGTCCTGTAGTGTTGATGAGTCATGGATGCGCGTGGTACATATTCGATATTCGTTAGTACCAGTAGTTTGGTTGGTAGATTATTCATATATTCTATGGTTCGGAAACGATAGTTTGATTGGTGGAGACGACTGTTCCTTTGAAAATCCTTGGTTCCGAAAATGGTACGGAAGGAGCTTGCCATTTTGAACACATTGTTTGATGTTTTGTCTTGCTTCGATCTTTTTTTCTGTCTGGCTCCAAGGCCTTCTGTATTTCTGATTTCCGCAGGAAGGGTTGCCAACGATATTAACCAGAAGCGAGTACCGTAAAACGTAGGTCAGGTAGCTCCGTCGTCTTCTGGAAACTAGTCTAGAGGGACCCATGGGAATCCTGCACGTACCCACAATAGAGCCTTTCATAAACGTCGATGTGCAAAAGGGTTTGGATTCTCTCTCTGTTTTTTTTTAATGGGAGTAGCTAGTGTCAATGGATGTGCTTCCTGTAAAACACTACGGTTAAGTTATTTGAGGATAATAATCATCTTGAAACTTTCTTGCACACCAGTAAATAAAACACTACTCCCTTTTTTTCCTTTTTGGACAAACGAACAAACAAACACTCCTCCTTGCGTCCTGCGAGTTAATTTTGAGTTTTTTTACCCCCACCTCAATGTTTTTTATTTTATTTATAAAAATATATTATGTTCTCGATTTTTATCCGTCATCATATTTCAGAAAAGGCCCGCTCGCGTCGCCCCTACGTGGGCGGCCGAGCGGCTCCAACCCGCGCCGCCGCCCCCGTCGAATCTCCGTCGACCTCCATCGCGCCGCCGCCCGAGGGGCCTCTGGATGTCCTTGCGGCGCCCAAGGACGGTGGCGGCGCGGCCTCTTCCCCCTGGCACGGGAGGGACATGGCGGGCGCGGCCGCCCGGTCTCCAAGTGCGGGCTCATCGGCGCCGGCGGTTTCCATGGCGGTGGCGGCCGGAGGTCACAGATCCGGCCCTGCCCCGCCCGGATCCGGTGGCTGCGCGGCTGGGGCGCGCATGTGTGCGTGGGTTGGCGCCCGAGGGACCGGCGGCGGCCGATGAAGGATTGCGGCGGCGGTAGTGGCCCCAGCCGATGCGGAGGGCGACGGCGGCGACGGCTGCGGTCGGTGCAGGACGGCGGTGGCATCAGCCGGTGCGGGACGGCGGCGGTGGCTGCCATGGGGACCTGAAGTGCACAGGTGTCGGCTTGTGCAGGGACAGCGGCGACAGCGGCCGGCAGCGACCTGTGTGGTGCAGGGCACTGTTGCTCGGCGCCGCGGGAGGCCCTGCGTGGAGGCGCTGGTAAAGCTGGCTGTGCTCTGGGTCATGGTGACTCGGAGGTGAAGATGATGGTCTTCTACGTTCAGGCGATGGGAATGGAGGTGAGGCGGCCGGCGTTCTCCATCCCTTCTCCTTGACGGCGATGCAGGTTCGACGCTGCTTTGGTGGTAGGGCCAGATGGTTTGTGTTGTACACTTGTGGTGCCGTGGTGGCAGTTCAGGTTGTGCCAAGCCATCTCTCCTGCAGAGGCGTTGCGGAGGCGGCGGAGAGCGTGCCACTACTGTTTTGTCTGTGATTGTGCAACGGACATGGTGTTACTCCGGGCGAAAGCCCTCACCGGCACCCTTATCGGTGGTAGTGGTGGCGGCGCCCTTGCGGTGTCGTTCTCCCTGTTGGGGGTGCCATTATGGAGTACCTTGTCTTGTAGTACGGGGTGTTGGGGTGAAAACCCTGTCCAGTTCTTGGACAAGTGACGACGGCGCTTTTAGCGTCGTGCCCTTCTTGAAGGCGTCACTTCGACCCGTCACGGCTTGCGGTAGTGGCAGTTTGGTTGCCTGTGCGCAGAGGCAGAGGAGGTGCGCTAGGTCCTCGGTGGAGGTGTGAGGAGGTGCAGAGGAACCATGGGTGCTGGAGGTCTTGAGTTGGCACGCTAGGAGCGGTGGTGACCTCGGTGACGGCTGGGCGGAAGCGTTGCTCTCATAGCGGTTTCAGATATCTGAGTCCTTGGCAGAGGAGTGTGAGGCGGTGGGTGAGGCGAGGACCCCACGCAGAGTGGCCGGGATCGGTGTTCTTTCATCGGTGCCGTGACGGGAATTTTCTGCCGACGCTTTGTTGGAGCGGGGGGACCGGTGACCATGTGCGCGCGACTTGAGGATGATGGTCCGTGGTGGAGGAGTTTGAGTTGTCGCTTGGCTTGCAGCGGGCCACGACATTTGGCGTGGCACAACGTTGGTGACAGCGGCGCAGTTCAAGGCGGCTTACTTTCGGCTACTCTCCCAGCTTGAGGTGGTGTAGAGTTTTGTTGGGTGCGTCTGCGTGTGTTGTGTTTGTGGTGGTGGTGATCCGCTTCGACTCGTGATGTACAATTGCTTCTTCTTCTTAAATGGATCGGCAGTGCTCCTGTCTTTAATTTTTTTTAAAAAAAAAATATCCGTCCCACCGCATATGTCCATTCGGTAGCATGGCCGCGCCAGCGCAGAGCAGGATAGCCGGATAGGAGCCCGAACAAAATCCCCCGTCACACCGTCAGCAACGCAAACGACACCAGCGCCTGTTTCGATTCGCCTGGCACGTACTGTACGTCCTCCTCGGAGCCACGTGCGCGCGATCAATACACTGAAACCGCCGGGCCGCCGCTGCTGCGTTGCCGGCGACCCGACCCCGATCCGATTGGAATCACCATTCACCCCGCCCCGGCCGGTATGTAAAAAGCTAAGGAGAATAATTACCGGCCAGCTAGCATAGCGACGCGTCGATCCAGTCGTCCACACCACCCTGCCGCCGCCGCTGTCGACGTCGCAGGCCGGCCGCGCGCCCGCCGCCGGGGAGTAGTCGGCGACGACGACCCATCCCGCGTGCACACGCGTCCGGGCCGGGAGCGGGCGAGACCTGGCCTCGCGTATATATTGTACAGTACTCCGTATGCGTCTAGCGCAGTATATACAAGTAGGGGAATACACACGGTAGTCGGTAGTGTACGTACAGAACTGGGGGGTTGGCGTTTTCTCGGGCGTTCTCACCTGGCCGGCCGGCCAGCAGCAGCCAGGGCGTTGGTGATCGAGCTCATGAATGCGCGCGCCTAGCTGGGGAATGGATGGAGCCGTTCGACGCGGAGACTGGCCGGGCGTGGCAGGGAGGGACCGTTGCAGGGGAGGGTTGAACGCTGTCCTCTCTCGGCCGTTACGAGCGCGTTACTTACACAGTTACTCCCTCCGGTACCACAAAAGAAGTCTTCTAGGACATCGACACGGTCACCAAAGCATAACTTTGACTTCTCTTTTTTATAAAATTATTTCTTGAAAAGTTATATATGTATATTTTTATGAAAGTAATTTTCAAGACCAATTTATTTATATGATTTTCACATTTCCAAACTCAACAACTTAAATGTTATTCATGATTTATATTCCCAATGTTTGACTCAAAACTTGTCCAAAAAGACTTCTAATATGACACCGGAGGGCACTACTACTACTCTCGCCGTGTACTATGATCCAACGCCAGGGAGAGTACGGAAGGAGGAGAGCTGGAGACTATTCATGTGTGTTCATACCTCGCGTAGGTAAGCAAGGTGGTGTGGTGTGGTGTTCCTACTTCCTTCAGATTTTTTTTATACTTAAAGATAGATTAAATCAAAGCAGCCAAAGTACAGGATGCTCCTTCAAAGAAGGACAAATTACAACCAGGTCCCTACGGGGAAACACTGATGATAGAAACACCATGAACACCGACGATAAGCTCACCAAAGGGGACCGTGCACAGCATCGGTTTGAAGGGCCGAGGAAGCCGGCAAGAACTTTCTTCTCCACCAAACCTTGAGTTTTGTAGAAGCTGCTGATGGAGTGTATATGGGCGCCTTCCTCAAAGCCGGGATTTGGCTCACTGAATCGACGATGACGGTGGAACCGGCACCAGGCTGTTGTCGATGAACTCATAGCTGCTGCTGACGCGAGAGGGGATGGAGACGGCGGGAGGGATGACGTGGTGGCTGTGGATGTGGCTTTGGTGGCGGCGAAGTGGACGATCTGACTCCAGAAAGTTGAAGCCATCTCGCAGTAGAGCCGAGCGGAGGGGAGGAGAAGGTTGCGGGTGGCCAGATCTGCTTCGGTGACCAGCACGGAGGAGACCCGGACCACAGCAGGAATCAATAGATCCACTGCTCCGGCGCCAATACCCTTTGGCGTGAACGCCAACAACGTTCGAGAACAAACTCGGTCATCAATTCATGGCTCAAGGACTCCACTACTGGTATTTTAAGTCTCCTAGAACCTGGTACATCCCAATGTAAGGACCATTTGCACTTACATATATCTAGGAGTACAAATGGTACAGATATTTCCCAATCGACCGAGCCAAGAAGTTTGAATAGTGATTCGAATATTTTTTCATGATGTCATGATGTTTTTGTTCTGGATATCAGTTATGGATTCAGATAGTTTATTGGAATATCACATTCGAATACAAGAAGGACATTATTCATCGCATACCCGCTCGGATAATCTGGAAAACCAGTCGGATATTTATTTAGATAGTTGTATAATATCATATATACAATAATAAAAATCATATTTAATTTCTAAAAATTTATAATTAATTTATTTAAATAAAAATCATTTAACTAACACCAATATTTTTCTAAAAAATATAATCTATCTATTGTGTTCCATTTGGAATTATTTGAGTATTATTTAATAAAACCACAAATAATTTTTTAGGTTGGTAAGTGAAGTAAGTTGTGGTTTTTTGTCTAACCATTTTTTATCTAATCTACTATTTGGATTCACCATATTTTAGTTAATATCCATATGTTAATTAGTTCTTTATTTATAAGGTAGAATGTCGTATAATCAGCCAAAAGACTCTCCTTGCTTGTATATGAATCTATGCTATCTATCTATGTAACTGGACTTGGTAAATGGCAGGTCATCTATTGTTAATTTGCTTGTATGAACACAAACTAATTAGAATTTGGGCAAGCAATGAACAAACCGTTACAACAAGTGAGATATATGTATATGGTTATTGTTTTCATTCAATATCCGAGAAAATATTCATGACCGATGTTGTCCACATCCGACTCATCCCGTATTCATTGTCGAGATCCTCCGTATTCTCATCTATACCAAATAGGTATCCGTGTCCCATACCAACTCCAAAAGAATATGAAAATATAATATATTAATGATATCTGTCTTATTTATCCAATTAGTTTACATCCACCAATCAGTCAAGCTAACCACACTAACTCTAATATAATTAAAAAAACAATGATTTAAAGATAGCTGAAATGTCTTACAGAGTACTATGTTTGAGTATAAAATTTGAACTCAAAATGCATTGTATTATTGGACAAAAGGACGTATATATAAACTGCCGTCAATGTCCTTCAGTACGAACGTAGACGTTGACGCCATGTATCTTCGAAATGAAATGACCAAGCTGCCCCATATATCATCCGTGTTTGAATTGCGAGCTAAAAGCAGCTGAGCAGAGTTAATCCCCAGCCAAGCAGAATTACTATTCCCTGCTTAATACTGTAGCCCGGTGCGTGGCGGTACTTCAGACAGCAACGCCGTAGTCCCGGCGTTCTTTCTCCCCCTGTTGAATGGAGATGGCATTGGAAATATTTTCTTTTTGGGAAAAGAAAGAGGCATTGGATGTATTTGGAATTTGGAGACCAAGACAAATCCCGAGATTACGCTCCGGCCGTGTCCAGGCGCTACATGCAGGCCAGCCGGTACCCGTTGCCGGAGCCAGCCAACAGCGTCCAACGAAACGCTCGACAGCTCAGTAGCGCGACGTCCCTGCCTGCATCCGGAGCGGAGCAGAGCAGAGCAGAGCAGAGCAGGGCAGAGCAGAGCAGGGCACGCGCTCTCCTCTCGCCGGTCGCGGCGGACACGTACGTAGCTAGGTACGCGCCGCATACGACGACGGTACACGACGGGTGTTGAAAGTGGGTGGGAGGCGCGAGCTGGTGCTGCGAGGCCCCAGCAGGAGGGGGATCAAATCAAATCGGGCACGAGGCGACCAAGCGGCGTTTCCGCGTCAGCCGCCTCCTTGACGCCCGCGCGGGGGTGACTCCTCCTACTCTTCTTTCCCGGCCGGCCTCCTCCTCCCCTTCCCCACCCGCACACACACCTCACCCAGCCGCAACAACCCCCACCGCACACCAACGGCGGCGGGACCACGACGACGACCAGTAAAACGTACTCCGCTCTTTCCTTCCTACGGCTATAAAACCTCCCCCTACCCCCGTTCTCCCCTCCCCAGACGCCCCCCTAGCTAGCCTCCCCTCCCTCCTCCTACAGAAGAAACCGTTTCGATTCGTTCGTTCGTTCCCGAAGCTGGGCGCGGCTGTTGTTCCTTCGACGAGACGCACACCCGGCCGCCGGCCATGAGTAGCAGCAGGCCGGGCGGCGACGCCGCCGCCGGCGACATCGTCGAGATGTCGGCGGCGGCCCCGCGGGACCGCGAGCGGGTGATCCCGCACAGCGGCCCGCTGAGCAAGAAGTCGGGGGCGCGCAAGAGCGCGCGCTTCGCCGAGTCCGTCTCCGCCCCGCTCTCCGCCCCCCCTCCCCGCGCCTCCGCCGCCGACGACGACGACTACGTCGAGATCACCCTCGACGTGCGCGACGACTCGGTGGCGGTGCACAGCGTCAAGCCCGCCGCCGACGGCGCCGACGACCCCGACGTGACGCTGCTGGCGCGCACGCTCGAGAGCCGCCGCAACTCGTCCTACGGCAGCAACGTCATCCGGAACGCCTCGTCCCGGATCAAGCAGGTGTCGCAGGAGCTCCGCCGCCTCGCCTCCGTCAACCGCCGCGGCGGCGGGCGCACCCTCGACCGGTCCAAGTCCGCGGCGTCGCACGCGCTCAAGGGGCTCAAGTTCATCAGCAAGGCCGAGGGCGCCAAGGGATGGGAGGCCGTCGAGGAGCGCTTCGACAGGCTCGCGCAGAACGGCCTCCTCCACCGCTCCAAGTTTGGCCAGTGCATCGGTGAGCTGATGAGCGAATAATTCAATTAAATTCCGTTCAATCGATTGCTCCAAGTTTCGCTTGTTTTGTTGCACCAATTCGATCGATATATGAAGCAAGCACCTTACTGATCGACTGACATGATCGACGGGCTATCACAGGGATGAAGGAGCCCGAGTTCGCCGGCGAGCTGTTCGACGCGCTGGCGCGGCGGCGCAACATCTCCGGCGACACCATCAGCAAGGCCGAGCTGCTCGAGTTCTGGGACCAAATCTCCGACACCAGCTTCGACGGCCGCCTCCAGACCTTCTTCGACATGTACGTCTTCGTTCTGTCTCCATCCATCGATTCATTCCCATCATTCTTTCATTCGCACGCAGCGACAGACAGTAATCTCTCCCTTAATCACCTCCCAACGCTCGCTAATGGCGCCGTGATAATTAACAACCAACCAACCTACCAACACGCAGGGTGGACAAGGACGCGGACGGCCGGATCACCGAGGAGGAGGTGAAGGAGATCATCACGCTGAGCGCTTCTGCAAACAAGCTCTCAAAAATCCAAGAGCAATCCGAGGAGTACGCGCGGCTGATCATGGAGGAGCTGGACCCGGGCAACCTGGGCTACATCGAGCTCTACAACCTGGAGATGCTCCTCCTGCAGGCGCCCAGCCAGTCCGTCCGCATCGGCACCACCAACAGCCGCAACCTCTCCCAGATGCTCTCCCAGAGCCTCCGCCCCACGCCGGAGCCCAACCCGCTCCGCCGCTGGTACCGCCGCGCCGGCTACTTCCTCGAGGACAACTGGCGCCGCGTCTGGGTCATGCTCCTCTGGCTCTCCGTCTGCGCCGGCCTCTTCACCTGGAAGTTCCTCCAGTACCGCCGCCGCTACGTGTTCCACGTGATGGGCTACTGCGTGTGCGTGGCCAAGGGCGGCGCCGAGACGCTCAAGTTCAACATGGCGCTCATCCTGCTGCCCGTGTGCCGGAACACCATCACCTGGATCCGCAACCGCACCAAGGCCGCCCGCGTCGTGCCCTTCGACGACAACCTCAACTTCCACAAGGTGGTCGCCGTGGGGATCACCGTCGGCGCCGCGCTCCACATCATCTCCCACCTGACCTGCGACTTCCCCCGGCTGCTCCACGCCACCGACGCCGAGTACGCGCCGCTGGCGCAGTACTTCGCGACGTCGCAGGACTGGCGCCCGCCCAACTACTGGTGGTTCGTGAAGGGCACCGAGGGGTGGACGGGGCTGGTGATGCTGGTGCTGATGGCGGCGGCGTTCACGCTGGCGACGCCGTGGTTCAGGAGGGGGCGGGTGAGGCTCCCCGGGCCGCTGAAGAAGATGACGGGGTTCAACGCGTTCTGGTACTCGCACCACTGCTTCGTGGTGGTGTACGCGCTGCTGATCGTGCACGGGCACTACCTGTACCTGACCCACAAGTGGTACAAGAAGTCGACGTGGATGTACCTGGCGGTGCCCATGGTGGTGTACGCCGGGGAGCGGCTGACGCGGGCGCTGCGGTCGAGCGTGAGGCCGGTGAGGATACTGAAAGTGGCGGTGTACCCCGGGAACGTGCTGTCGCTGCACTTCTCCAAGCCGCAGGGGTTCCGGTACAAGAGCGGGCAGTACATCTTCGTCAACTGCGCCGCCGTCTCGCCGTTCCAGTGGTAAGCAGCAGCTAATAGCGTTTATATTCTGATTTCTTTTGTGGTTTTAGTGAGTGATCGGAGCTAGAGAGCAGATTAAGCGCTGATCGATGCTTTGGGTAACGGTGAGAGGATCGGGGGCTAACGACTTTTTTGTGTGCGCTGTGAATGTTTGACCTTGGCAGGCACCCGTTCTCCATCACGTCGGCCCCGCAGGACGACTACGTGAGCGTCCACATCAGGACGCTGGGCGACTGGACGCGCGAGCTCAAGAACGTCTTCTCCAGGGTACTCCTATCTGCCTGCTTGCTCAATTCTGGCAATTGATTCAAGCTTGCTTATGAATTGTACAGTTACTACATATGAATGAAGCGCTGGTGCTCATATATCGTGGAATGAATTCGGTGATGATTGCAGGTGTGCCGGCCGCCGACGGAGGGCAAGAGCGGGCTCCTCCGGGCCGAGTACGACCGCGACGGCGGCAGCGGCACGGCCAACCCCAGGTGAGCGATCGAAAGTCGAAACACTCAGCCGCCGTCACAAAGGCAGAAAAAAGCGCACGAGGAGCGCGCGCTAGAGACTAGAGTAGAAGGTGTTGACCCCTGGGGGATCATTTTGCCATTGATTAGCAGCAATGGTTGACTACTGGTAGTGCGTGGTAGAATGCATGGTTCAGCCGGCCGGCGGTGCCAAATGAACGGCGGCCGGCCGGGGCGGTGGAGGGGAAACACGGCTGTTGCTCTGCTTTATTTTCCACGGGCATCTGGAGGGTGCCCGGTGGTTGGGGATAGGCTGGTGAAGGTTCCATGCGGCGGCGGCTATGCGTGCACATATGCCCAACATATATACTTATATTCTTCTCGTTTAAAGAAAAAAAGTCTGGGACGACGGAGCGAGGACATTCATTCTCTGCTCCCGTCCCCATCTGTTACCTCTGGGAGAACGAAACGGGACCAAGCAAGTGCCTGCCAATGGCTTATGAGTGTGGGTTAGGTTCTCCGATCGATCGATTAGATTATCCGGCACCGTTGACTTGCGGCCGGCTCTCCGACAAACTAACAGATCAGATCACCTTTTGACATCCCAAGTTTTTTTTGGCACTACTTCAACCGCTCCATCGATTTAATAATCAGCCGTATATTTAGATTAATCCACATTGCTTGCATTGGTTCATCGTGTCATGTGTCCCAGCATTAACAAAACATTTGTTTGCGCAGCTTCCCGAAGGTGCTGATCGACGGGCCCTACGGCGCGCCGGCGCAGGAGTACAAGCAGTACGACGTGGTGCTACTCGTCGGGCTGGGCATCGGCGCCACGCCCATGATCTCCATCATCAAGGACATCATCAACAACATGCGGCAGCTCGACGGCGACCTCGAGTCCGGCTCCGGCTCCGGCGCCGACGCCTCCGTCTCCGCCGCCTCCTTCCGCACGCGCCGGGCCTACTTCTACTGGGTCACCCGCGAGCAGGGCTCCTTCGAGTGGTTCCGCGGCGTCATGGACGAGGTCGCCGAGACCGACAAGAAGGGCGTCATCGAGCTCCACAACTACTGCACCAGCGTCTACGAGGAAGGGGACGCCCGGTCCGCCCTCATCGCCATGCTCCAGTCGCTCAACCACGCCAAGCACGGCGTCGACGTCGTGTCCGGCACACGCGTCAAGACCCACTTCGCCAGGCCCAACTGGCGCAACGTCTACAAGCGCATCGCCCTCAACCACCGCGACCAGCGCGTCGGTAAGTCACAATTATTCCCTCTCTCCAAGCCACTCGATTTCAACGCAGTAAGAAAAAAAAGGTGGGTAATTAAAGTCGAGATCAGGAATGGTCCTCAGATGGTAAAAAGCTTCATCATTTAGATAGATAAAATGGCGGTTGTTAGCTAGGGTCGTCGGCATCTCTATGGCGGTGAAAAGTAAGCTAGGTTACTCATGCCTCCACGCTTCGCTCACTCGATCGCGGTGAAAGGAGCACTCTACCAAACTTGATGCGGTGTGCTGCCTATCCAGGGATGAGCTCGGAGAGCAAAGTGGCTGGCCTTGCTTTCGTGGAGGGACCTAGCTGATAGGGACATCACGCGTGACCAGCACCAGAGTGTGGGGTGCTTGCTGTGTTCAATTTGGACTTGGGATAGCCATGGCTGGGATTGAATGGGACCTTGACAGCCTAGGGGCCAACAGACCAGTCACTGTTGCTTGCTGATAGGTGATAGGCACAACCAATAAGTAAATTATGGGACAAACAAGAGTTTCCATGGCATTGGCAACTGGAATTGGGTTAAGGATTAGGGACTAGATATGATACAATCATTGTTACATGTTGATAATTGCAATCACACATAAAAAATGCTGATGGGGAGCATAGTCAGTATAGATAAAGATGAATAGTCAAGTCAGATATAGGCGCCAGATTAACATGTTCCCAAGAGGTGCTGCTTGCCCAAATCAGTCAAATCAGGCATGCCTGTCAGCTCAATCTTTACCTAAAAAGGGATAATAACACTAAATACAGGGCCAATCTGCATCCTATTTTCGTTTTAAAAAAATCAGCATCTTGGTTAATGCACACGGCATGTAATTTCTTTTTTCTGAATCAACACTCATATCTTTGCTCTTGGATATTGCAGGAGTGTTCTACTGCGGTGCCCCGGTGCTGACCAAGGAGCTGCGTGAGCTCGCGCAGGATTTCTCGCGGAAAACCAACACGAAGTTCGATTTCCACAAGGAGAACTTTTAATTCATTTAGCATCAACAACTTTTCGCATGACAAGTTCGGTACATGCCGAATTTGATAATGTAGCGTATATATGGATGTAGAGGGAGAAGTAGACCAAAGTAGGTATTGCTTGATTGTGACCGACCAGTTGGGTCAAAATCCCATCAGTTTTTTGTTTGCTTTAGTAGAAGAATTAATAATACAAATGCCTTTGTACAGACCCCCTCTCTCAGATAAACTGTGTCACCTAGACAGTTTTGATTAGACAGGTTGATCAAGCAGCATGATAGGGAATTTGATGGCCTAATCAGGTCAAAAGATCAAAATGTCTGATCTGGCAAGATCAAGAAAGTGGAGCCAATGCAGGAAAGAAAGTGCACACATTTTGTGGCTGCTATCAGCGGTGGTGCTGCAGGCCACATATGGCATATCCCTCATGTTAAGGGCACCATCTGGTGGGCAGCAACCATGAACGGTCTCAACTAATGAGTAGTGCTAACATGTTACGGTTCTAGAGGATGATGAACATGATTGCATACGCCCTGCCCCACAGAGCAACCAGGGCGGTCACCTCTGCCTTCTGTTTTTTTGTCGGTATGTGTTGTTGTTTATTTAAGTTCCTTTTAATGTTTTATTTAAGAGTAATTGCCATAAAGCACGATTGTATACTATATAGTGCATTTTCGGAAAGCAAGAGTACCGCATATCGGCATATGGCAAAATAATGCTTGTGCAACGTTGCAAGTTACACATTCTTGAATAACAAAATTAGATATTCTTTTTTCTGTGGTTCTGATTAGTTTCTCTATCTGCAGTTCTAGCAGCTTGTCCCAGAACTTTCAATCTGGCTGTCAAATTCAAACATAAAGCGGGATAAATTATCATCTTTGTCCGACAAATTTAAGATTTTGAAGAGACTTAACATGATTTTCTCTGACAAAAAAGAATTTGTACTCAGGGATTATGTGCTAGTTTCACGAGACTCAATCTTTGTTCATTAGCCTGCAAGTTTGAACAAGGGCGAATTATAGGAGAAACAAACTTCATCACATAAGCAAGAGGCAAACTTTCAGTAGGGGACTATGGTCGTTTTCCTCTGCTTAATATGTGCTTACAAGTGTAGAAAATCACATGGAAATTAAAGAATTTAATTAACCTGCAAGAAAGTTATGCAGGTTGACTATATGCATGATACACTTGCGTGATGAATTGTTTCTTGTTGTCACTTCCATGAATGAATCATGGATGTTAAAAAATATATAATACTCAAGACAAAGACTGTGTATAAGAGTAATTATAGCAATCGTGTTGAAATGGACATACAAACTGGTTCATCTTGGAGAACTCTAATTTGTGAACATCAAACAGTCTATTTATAAGTTGTTTCATTCGGAAAAACAGAGGTGCTGCTGAAAGCAAAACGACACTAGCACAACAACTGGTTTGTGTACATAGACAGCTTCAAAGAAAATTTTTGTGTTCTTTGGCTCTGAAGTTTTGAGTCAGGCAAATAAATGCTTCTCACCCATCAGGGCAAGCTCTCAATTGTCTGGTCTTCTTTTGACAAATTCTTGGTCAGATAAGATCAGATCAAATCACAGAATCAACTTGAAGATTATTTAATTATTATGACCCTGTCATCAAGTTTGTTAAAAAAGTTCTATATCAGTAGTATTCCTAAATTGTTTCCTTGTAAGAAGAAGAAAAGCCACTCTCATGAATCATCACTATCAATGAGTAAAGATGTCGCTGAAGAACTGACGTTTCAAAATCCCCCAAATTTTGCAACAATGATGAAAAATCTAATCTCAAAAAGGATGGAGCAACCGAGTCTGCAAGATCTAAAAGCAAACGCATAGCTCCACAAGTTCTTTTGTAGCGGGTCATTATCAACAGCACACTTGGTACTGCAATAGACCAACAGATAGGAACATCTGACAAGAACCCTAGGGATCGAATTCAAAACCGATCACCTAACAAGTCATCGAGCTAGACTCCGTGCCGGCAATTTCGCGCAGTGCGCACCAATCAACAACACATTCAGTTACAAGAGCAACTTGCATAATAAAGCATCGTGTGAATATGAAATGATTAGCCTGGTGCTAGGAGTCTACCTTAATCAGCTGCACGAGCTTTCAGTGTGGAAGAGAAGGCGTGAAAAAGAAAGTGATCTCACCTTCGAGGAGCTGAGAGATAATGCTAAACAACAAAAGGTGTGTAGAGATCCACTGAGTAAAGCAAAAGGCAAAGGAAGGCTACACTGTCCGGGAAATGCCAAACTTTGTGATGATAATGAATTGAGAGAAGAGGATGGCAATTGCTACGTGACACAATTTCTGCATAATGTAATAAGTTTGCAAATGAAATAGGATCATGTAACAAAAATAAGACAGAATTCAGAGGTTGCAACATCATAATCCCACACGGATAAGGCAGAAAAGTCTCTGGTCTTAATCTGTGTGGTGCCCAGATAGTTGTTCAGATTAAATGCCAGGACCGTCACAGAAATTAAGCAGAATCACTAGGCATTAATCTTCAAATCTTCTATTGATCGATTTTCCTTCAAATTGTATCACTAAGTTGAGTTAACACATAATCAGAATGTCCATGGCAAACTAGCGCCAGTACCGTTGCCACTGACGCTCATCTCTCCAAACTTTAGCATTCTTGCCATCAGTCCCTCAACCACATCTGAATCTGCCGCAAACATCGCATGGGTGATGCCCACGACGCCAGGGTTCTGGCTGTTGAGCACTGAAAACGTCGTCGCTGAACCAAAACCATAGTTCATGATGTAGTGAACAAGACCACGGGGGAAGATGAACACTTCGCCCTCCCCCAGGGTCTTCTGGAACAGCTTGCCCTTGGTGTCAAAGAAGCCGACCACCACGCTGCCACCATGAACGAACATCATCTCCGATGCCCTAGGGTGAGAGTGGGGCAGCACCACACCCCTGGGGGCGATGTCGGTGCGCGCCATCGCCAGGCCCAGGGTGTTCAGCCCGGGGAACTCGGTGGCGGTGACCATGTTCACCGACGACTGGAACATGTTGTCCAGGTCTCCGGCATGGTTCAGCAGCAGGGTCTTGAAGTCGGAGGCCAGGATGGTGCTGGGGTGCTTGCAGAGGAAACCATTCATGAATAGATTCCTCTCACCTTGAGGTGCCATTGGGCATACATCCTGCAGAGGGGGACTATCTGACAGGGCTGTTGGAGCATAGATGCCGACGAAAAGGATGTAACACAGGGCGACAAAGAGCTTCATCTCTTGGAATTTTTGGACAAGGATGAAACAGCAGAACATGTGTTAAATAGTGTGATGAGAAAGGAGTGAATCCAAAGTTTAATCAAACTGTATAAGATTCTTGGAGTTCACTGCATGATTTGCTTTGGATTGTAGCAAAAGAGTACAGACAACTGCTTGTAGTCACAGAATGTGACAGCAGCTGCCCACGCAAGCAAACGCAATTTTTTTTTGAAAGAATCAAAATCAAATGCAGTTCTGAGTCGAATTCTGATCCAGAATAATATTTGATATATTACCTCTTCGGACATACATTTGAGTTCAATACAAGATACAGTCAGAATAAGCTAAATCTAAACCACCAGATTACTTTGGGTGTACAACATATGAGCTTCTATCATATTTACCTTGCGGTATTATCCGCCAGAACGAGAGAAGCTCAAAGGACAGAAACGAGAAGGTAGCATCTGTTAAATGCCCCAAAAAACCATGGCATGGAACAGATAACATAGCTTACTGTCGTAATGCACCAATGTGGAAATTTGAATCTTTGACTAACATCTGACTGTAGCTGATTGATACTCAGTGGCTGTGATTGCGACGTAGTAAATCGTGGATACAGGGCAGATACTGCCAGTCACCTTCTCTTCCTAGTTTTCCCAGAGTTGGTATTTGTAGATGGTGCTGAAGCCAACTTTGCATCACCATTGGCATTTCCATTAGTAGATGAACTCCTAAGCTCATCAGGAATAGCAAGTGCAGAAGAATACTGCTTAATCCTCCAAGAAATGAGAACGCTGGACACAATGCCTATTGCTGGAAACAGGTAAGAGTAGATATGGGACTTCTTTGAACCTGTACTGGAGGCCACTGCAGCACCGGCAAGGCTTACAATGGACACATTCTGTAGTATCATTGGTAAGCAACCAATAACTGTGGGAAGGAGAAAATCTCTGAAAAATCCAACATCGGTGGCTGATAGAGCGTAGTTGATAATGTAGGAAGGCAATGGCGAGAACCTAGCAAGCAATACGAATTTCCAGCCATCACGCTCAACCCCTTTAACCACAACATGGAAATACTTGTTCTTCTGCAGCCATTCCATTGCTGAAGTGAAGTATCTGAAAATTGCTCTGAGGAAATTCAGAAAAGATTTGTTAGGAAAGAAAGTTATGAGATGATATAGACCAACAATTACTAGTTTGTTCAAATAAGTAAAACAGAAATAGAACTATATTTGCTGAATGAGTATAACAAGCACCAAAATATCTGTACTGTGAATTATTTTAAAGGGCTAAAATTAATATTTCTTACAGCGCTACTATTGTTCATTCATTCATATTAGTTGTACACTATCCAAGACTGAGTTTCATGTAACAGTATCTTCTGAATTAGACCTTTTTTTTTCAGTTATCACAACTCACAAGACCACATAGGCATCTATGTTAGCATTGTCAAGATATCTATAACTCTATAGCCTAATCTCAGTTTACGAACAACATCCAAAAAAAATATTTTGCATCTTGCATATCTCAAAACAAAAGAACAGCTCGTATGGCAAAATTGCCTTCAGTAAGAGATGAACAAGTGAAGAATTTAGTAGCCAATATTTCCATTTGAGAACTAAAGGAGTTGCATCTAAGCTTAAAATGGTTAACTGCTGTTGGCATGCAGCCAATTCCATGCATCAAGTTGTTTCACATGACTTTATGCATGCAATTATCAGTTTGAGAATTGTATGTACAAGTACCAACAATGGAATCAACAAGACTTAAACACTACACTATTGTTGCATAAAAAAAAGCAGAGAGTATGAGCATACATATCCTAGACCATTATTTATCTAAAAATAATCCGTTGCAATATTTAGATAAACATTAATCTCCTAATAGTTCACATGTCCAAAATCAAATGTATCCTTTGTTATGATACATAACTACGTTGATGTGCTATGAATGTATCAAATGCTGCTAGTGTGAATTTCCATCAAGCCTACTACATGAACAATATGTACAATGCAACTAAAGATTTTGAGACCAGAAATGGTTAATAACCCATGCACCGCCTTTATGATTAAATAAACTTGTAATCATGGTGACAGCAAAGTGAAGTCTGGTGTAATCTGAGTATCTGATATCAGCCTTCATTAGTTGTCATAAGCAATTAAGCATTGGTACTCAACTACAACCAATCAGTGTGACACTAGCATTGTTTTGCAGTTTTGCTAGTTCCAACCTACTCTCTTGCCATGAGTCATAGAGTCCACTCTATTCTCCATCCCTTAAGTCTCAATTTCAACTTATTGCTGCAGACTAGTCACTATTGTGCTGGTGAAACAATGCAACTTCCTCCTAATATCAAGGACTTTTCCTTTTCTCGAACATGCCCTAATATCAAGGACTAGCCTGTCACACTGCATCAACTTGCAACTAGGCGACCCAAATGCAGCATAACTGAGGGCAAAAGTAATAGATTACTTCCACTCGCTACTCTCGTCTAGTAACACCTATATCTCATCAATTACCTCGCAATCCTATCTATGTGACCCAAATTCTGCACAGCTGAGCAATGATACCGGGAAAAAATCCTACATAATTCCAAAAATTCCATGGACGTGAGAAAGCCAACAAAATGGGAAACCAACAGAGAAAAGGTTGGTAACTTCTTTCAGTCCAGAACATCCCAAATCAACTTTTCTGAAGCTGGAATGGTTTTGCTTTATATATCTTAAAAAAATCAACTTTTCTTTCTGTCAGTCACGAACCCCACGATCGGTGCCAAGCACAAAAAAACTTTTAGATCGCGCGCCCAAAGCAATAGTATTCTCAGATCTCGACTCATATGCAACCCAGGAAATCAGGAGAGCATGAACGCGACGGAGAGGAGGAGGAGAGGAGAGGCGTCGCGGACCTGCCGATCCAGAAGGAGATCGATGCCCCGAGGACCTTGGCGGAGAAGACGCAGGCGACGCCCGGCAGGAAGCCGAAGATGAGCGCGGCGGCGCCCTCGAAGAAGATGGCGTAGGGCGGGCAGAGCGCGAGCGTGAGCGCGTGCGCGGCGACGTACGCCGGCGCCGCCCAGGGCCCCAGCGCGCCGCGGGCCTCGCGGAACGCCGCCACCGCGGAGGCCCCGTCCCACCCGTACCGCCGGCCCGCGCCCACCGCCAGCGCCACGGCCGCGAACGCCGCCGCGCCGCGCGCCCAACCCCTGCTCCGCCTCGCCGCCATCGCTCGCCGAAGCCGACACCCCTCCCTCCCGCGCTCCGTGTACGGTTCGCTGGTTGCGTACGCGGCGAGCGAGACCGGGACCGCGACGGCGTGCGGCGGCGGAGATGCCAATTAAAGCGGTTCACGGCGGCGTCGGTTCTGACGTGGCGGAGGGGACGTGGGCGGCCGGATCTGGATCGTGTGGTGGGAGACGGCGCCACGCTGTGAGGAGGAAGGGGAGTTTATTTTTCTCCGGGTGTTTGGTGGGGCTAAGCTGTCAGTGAGTATAGAGTTGTCCGCTGCTGCGAACGGAGTGGCTCGGCCCTGTTTGGGGGAGCTGGAGCTTTTCCAAAAGCTGCTGGTTCGAGAAGCTAGCTAGCTGGTGGGAAAAGCAGCTGGTGTGAGAAACTCTAGTCTGAGAAGTTGTCTGGCAACCCAGCTTTTGGATGCCCGAGTAGAACCTGAGTTGGAGGCCTTTGGTTGTTTGTCGAGAATGCCCTTTGTATAAATGATAGAATTATGGTTGAACACTGGTTAATGTATTTATTTTACTTATTTTATATTTTCAAAATTGAAGTGCTAATAAAATACTATTGGCTAATAACCTTGTCCATTTCAAAGTTGACATGTTTTTACCGAGCATATATATTATCAAGACTGACATGTTTTTTCCCAGCGTATACAGCTGGTTAAACCTGTACTGAAATATATGCATCTCTTCCTCCTCGGCATTCATTTACACATAAAAGAAAATTCATTCGATATTCATTTATTCTAGAGGATCCTTTACTTTCAGTAAACAGGGACCAGATGTATGCAAAATCAAGCAGCGGATTAACCAAATCGGCATACGCTAAACCAGTTTCAAACTAAGTCCATCTACATGTCCAACATTGCACAAAGGATACAACTTTTTTCCCCTCTAAGATTTCTTTCGATGGATTTGGCGCTGCATGTTGAGGAATGGTGCCTGTCACTAACTGAAGAGGGGCATCCTTCCTTGCACCGAGGGGCTTTGCCCGTGAAAGGACCGTAATGTCACCTAGAGGGGGTGAATAGTTGATTCTGCAAATTTCCAACACTTAAAACAAATTGTCAGTTCAACTCCGGATACTCCGAGGGTATGCCGGATACTCCGGGGTTAAGACCGGAGACTCCGCAACACCTCTGGATACTCCGGAACAACTTTAGCTGGAAATATGACTAAGTCAGTACCAAAACCGGTCAGACCGGTTTCTGACTGAGAAACACAAGAATGTGAATAAACCCTCTTTTGAGCTCTAGCACAAAAGCAACTTGAGTAGTGCTTGTGTAGATGATTTCTAGCAGGTCCAACTAGTCCCTGCACACAAGATAAGCACAACCAAGTAGATCGAAGTGGAAGCAAATATATGTGCTAGAAAGGAAATTGTGAGGCAAACCAAATTGGAGACGCAGCGAATTGTTTCCCGAAGTTCGGATTCGCTGTTTGCCCAAAGGCTGCCCAAAAGCACAGCGAACCCTACGTCTCCGTTGAGGAAGCCCCTGGTGATCCAAAGGTCGAGCTATCTCCTCGGTTCCACTAACTTGATCTTTTCCCCGAAGGAGGCAAGACCACATCTGCACAAACAATCTGTGGCACACCACAACCTTGGTGGCTCACCGGCGACGCCTAGCCGTCTAGGAGGCTTCACCTCCAAGAGTAACAAATGCTTCAATGAGTTGCTAGACCTCAACCGCGAGTGCTCAAGCTATGGATTCACTCTTTACTGAGTTAGCTAGCTCTCTATTGCTCACACACAAACCCTCTCTCAACCCAATCCAAAGATATGAACAAATTCAACCAATTCTCACAAAGAGAGGCTTGGGGAGAGCTTGCTGGTGCTTGAATTGCTTCTGGTCGCCCAAGAGACCCAAATGAACCAGCAACCCTCAAAGGTGAGGGCTAGGGGGTATAAATACCCCACACACAAAAACTAGCGGTTATGCCCGAGCAAAACCGGTCACACCGGTTTCCAAAACAGGTCACACCGCTTTTCAAACAAAACTAGCCGTTACACCCTGAGCACCAAAACCGGTCACACCGGTTTCCAAAACCGGTGTGACCGGTTTTGGACCAGTCAGCACACTAAGCCCCAAAACACTCTTCTCAAAGGCTATCTCACATGGGTTGACCTATGAGCACTTTTTGGTGTGTAGTCAAACAACTAATGTTGCATCCCTCTTGATAGTACAGCATTCCTATACTCAAGATTGCAAATGACTAAATTCTCCATTTGAGCTTCTATGTCTTCATTGATGCCATACTTGATCAATATCAACTTGAGGGCTTCAACATTCCATTCTCGCTGAACGAAGCCAACTTGAGCTAGTGGCTTTGAATTTCCAAGTGTATGATCACTAATCCATACCAATTCATAAGCCACTTCTTCATATGATTAAACAATGATTAGATGCATTGCATTGCTTCACTAGTTATGGCT
The DNA here is from genome assembly GCA_033239725.1 of Echinochloa phyllopogon. Classification (NCBI taxonomy): domain Eukaryota; kingdom Viridiplantae; phylum Streptophyta; class Magnoliopsida; order Poales; family Poaceae; genus Echinochloa; species Echinochloa phyllopogon. Next base: position 28,961,542 of record BTCW01000008.1, on the reverse strand, counting down.
TGATTAATGCCTAGGGATCAATCCACAAGACTAGTTCCTTCACCCTAGCAAAGTTCCTCGGCCACAAGACGACTCTTGTCCTTCTCTTCGCTTAGTACCTCGTCACTAGCCATCTAGTTTGATCCCTTCCATCCTATCTTGCCGCTTTAAGCTAGGCTTTGCTTTGCATCCACATGAAAACCACATTGAAATCCATGTCTTCAACTATTCGAGATATATCCAATATCTTCAATTGAGTTGTCCCAATATTATTTGACAAGCTTCTTCTAAATGAGACCTATCCATAAGCATCACTTCTTGTCTCATTTGCCATTTCTATTTACTTGTCATTGTCTATATTAATCACATGGGATCACATCCACTTGTTTGCTTTCACACTATTAAACCAATAGAGCGCATATTCTTATTAACAATTACATGACATGAATATCCATAAGAATAATCCCCTGCTCATATACATAAGCAAACAAGTTAGATTACAAATCATGTTGTCATACAAATCACGAAAACACTTAAGTGCCTAGATGCACTTTCAATCTCCCCCTTTTTGGTGATAGATGACAACATGATTAAAGCTTACAAATAGATATGAAATTTAAGGCTCTAAACTTTTGAGATATATAGTGAGCTCCCCCTTAATATGTGCTTTGAGTGGAATATCAAAAATTTGGCCTCACATGCCAAATGCACATAAAAGGAAGAAAACGAGAGCTCCCCCTATATCTCAGCATCCAACATGTGCAACAAGTGTGTGTGACAAAATAAAATAACTCGTGATGCATATGACATGTAGATCATTCAATAGCATAAAATGAAGTGCATGTGCTGTCTCAGGCCAAACCGGTCAGACCGGTTTTGCCCAGACAGCACACACACAACCATCATATCAACCAATACATGCATATCACACTAATATAATGTCACTTAGGATACATAAATGAGTTCAACACACATAGTAGCACACATTACAAGTCCTCAAGTCCACAAATGAGATAAAATCTAATTTATTACATCCATGTTTCTGCACACACAGCAGAAACCGGTCAGACTGGTTCTAGAAACCGGTCAGACCGCTTTTGTCTGACAGACTACAAGAAACTGCTGAAACTTGACGTTTTAATCCATTCTTCTCCCCCTTTGTCATCAATCATCCATAAAAGGGCCTGGAGAAGCTTGTAGTCCTGCTCCCACCATCCGTCATGCATCCACATCTTCGCCGCAACTAGAAGGTCGGGCTATGATCATCTGACGAAGAAGTAGTAGTCCAATGAAAACCTTCACTCAATCGAATGTATATGTGTGATAGTGTGAGAGTGATTCAGATGTGCTAGTCATGGAAGAAGATTTAGATATGCTAAACTCACCATGACTAGGAGCAGAAGTGGGTCCGAAGATGGAAGCCGCTGCCTGTGAAGCAAAGTCTCCGGGAGATGGAGATGGTGCACTCGAGAACTGAAGTCCCGCCATAGATGATGATGTACCAGCATAGTCATATGACGTGGACGGTAGTGTAGCAGCTGCATAGGTAGGTCCTGAAGGTGCAAAACCAAATGAGGAATCAAATGGGGCACCCTCTGAAGTAGACATGAATGGCATAGACCCTGGAGCTCCAAATGACTGAGGAGGAGGTGGCGCTGGAGATCCATGGGGGCAGCGCCAAGTCGAAGATGCAGCAGATGGGGATTGGGACCTGGTACGTGGAGGGTAGGGCATCGCAGATCTGCGAGAGGTGCTGCTCCTCGTCGCCGGGAAGGGCATCGCAGATCTCCGGAGCTCGAAGGAGGTGCGACGGGAGGGGCGAGTTGAGTCGCCCTCCGCCTATTCGGGGGAGGGGCGGCGCGCGACGGGAGGAGCCGAGGAACGAACGATTTCGTGATGTATATACCAGTGGCAATTGCGGGTAATTTCTTTGAAGTTGTAGGCGAGATTGAAAACCATCATCCGCAGAAGCTCGGGAAGCGTCTCCCGCCGAGCTTTTCCCTCACAGGTCAAATATGAGTTTTTGGTTGTCTGGCTTGTAGGAAAAGCAGACCCGTTTGGGGTAGATTTTAGCTTTTTCAGCTGTTTGAAGTAGCAAAAGCTCCTAAAAGCTACCCCAAACAGGGCCGAAGTGGGTTCTGAGTGCGGGGGTGGAAGCGAGTTGGCTTAGAGCAACTCCAACAGCCTCTCTAACTCATTCTGTATCGGTAACAAATAGAAAAAACGGTGAAAACCTCGTTTCCAACAGCCTCGTTAAAACATCGGCTCGCAATCTTCCTCGCCATCCGCCTCCGTCCGCTCGCCAGGTTTGGCGAGGCCGAGCGCCTCGCAATCTTGTCGTTCCGTGCGAAATCGATCCCTCCCGCCCCTGCTTCCCGCGCCAAATCAACTGCTCCTCGAAGGCTCGTCCATGACCTCGGCGGCGGTGGGGAAGCTTGCCGGCGGCGGGGAAGCTGCGTGCGGCGGCTCGGCGGGGGTGGGACCGCCGCAAAGAAGGCTGCGCGCGGCGGACTCCGGCGGTGACGTGGACGGCCTCCTCCTCGTGGCGCCGCTCGGGTTGTTCTTCTTCCCGGGCTTTGGATCTGGGACGTCGTACCTACTGCGGCGGACCCCGACGTGCTGATGGGCAGGGGCGTGGCGGACATGGAGCTAGCGGTGGAGGAGAGGCGCGGCTGGGCGTTACGGCCACCGCCGTCCCGGAGCTCGCCGCGGTGGCCGCGGCGAAGGACATCGCCGAGAACGACCGCGGCGCGCACGTGCCCGTGGCCTGCGCGGACCTCACACTCGTCCTGTTCCGCGCGCCCAGCGACCCCGGCGTGCACATGGTCATGCAGGCTCTGTTCGGCGACGGCGCCGCCGCGGTTGTCGTCGGCGCCAACCCCGTGGTGAGCTCCGTCGAGCGCCCGGAGTTCGAGATGGTCCCCGCCGGCCGGCTCCGCCACGACGAGTTCCTCTTCCGCTTATCCACGAGCGACGAGCTGCAGGCGGCGGAGCCTCTCGAGGTTCATGACTCCGGTGCATGGCACGAGGTGCTGCATGACCCTCTCGGCCACCTCGCCGCAGTCCCCTCCGGCGAGGTCGTCGACGGCGACGCCCTCGGCCTCCGGCTCCAGGACCTCGGCGCCTTCGTCGCCCTCCACGGCGAGCGCGCCAGCGGCGGTGTCCTGGCGGATGCGCCCGCTGCGCCTTCTTTTTTTCGTAAATTGCTGCTCCTTCGATATGTTCCCGTGGGAGGGAGAATATAAGGTTGATACGTGGGGTCCACTTGTATTTAAAATATGGAGAGTTTATTTTGGAGAGGCTGTTGGTTTACCCATGCTTTTATAAAGTGGATTTTAGCTAAATGACTAGCTAAATGAAAATATAAAGAGTAAAATATAGAGAGGCTGTTGGAGTTGCTCTTAGAAGCCCATCAACGATGCGCGCGTGAGGAAATAAGCAGAGGCATGCAGTGGCTCAATTTTTTTATGTTATCGTTCCGTTAACAGCATGCGGATGATGGAAAGTACCTTGTGCTTTTTTTTTCTTTTTTATTTTTCAAATTATCACCATTAAGTATGAAGTTATAGGAGGTACGATGTTGCAGTTGATATTTCAGAAAAAAACAGTTCAACATTCTGATTATACCATTTTGACATTTTTCATATAAAAGTTAAACTAACATGCTTAAAGTGTTAAACGAATACAGTCAACACTTTCATATACTAGGTTCAACATTTTGCTCAAACTTAATTCAACAATTCTGATAAATTAAATCAACATTTTATGTGAAAATGTTGAAGCAGTAAGTCTAAGATGTTGAAATAGCATATTAAAAGTGTTGATTTAAAAAGATATATATATAAAATAAAAATATACTCATATTGGATTTTATTATGTCGTATTAATCCCAAATAACATGCGAGTTCAAACGGATTCGGAAAATGATTAACGATTCAGGAGAAAATCGCATTTGAAGGTTGGGACTCAAATTAGATTCCCGTCCGTGCTGGCGTCGGATGCCTTTCGCTCACCCGCCCACTGCTGTGCCCCGCTTCGGATCCAAACAGACATGCGATCTCGACGAATCTCAAACATTAGAAGCCAACTAGCTAAAAAAACTTGTGGAAGCTATATAAGTTTCCCGGAGTGCAGGGAGAGCATGGCCCGGGGGAGCCTATATGGCTCCCGTGCACTTTTTAAGCTAGTTAGCTTACAGCCCACTAGAGCCCACGACCGCGCGTGGGAGGAACACTGAGGGAACAGCCCAAGCAACAGACGCTCAAGCAACAAACGCGCGCGGGACTTTTTCCGTTACCACCGTGCCGTTGCCGCTCTTTGATTTTTTTTGAACGGTTTTTTTCTCGCGCTTTGACTTTTTTGAACGTACTCAATTATCACTACTAAGTATGTAGTTATAGGAGGTACAATGTTGCAGTTGACATTTCAAAAATAATAGTTCAACATTCCGATTATACCATTTCAACATTTTTCACATAAAAGCTAAACTAACATGTTCAAAGTGTTAAACTAATACAGTCAACATTTTCATATATTAGGTTCAACATTTTTCTCAAACTTAATTCAACAATTCGTATAAACTAGATCAACATTTTGTGTGAAAAGTTGAAGCAGTAAGTCCAAGATGTTGAGATAGTTATTCAAAATGTTGAAATAGCATATTGAAAGTGTTGATTTTAAAAGATACACATGTAAAATAAAAATATACTCATATTGGATCTTATTCAATCGCATTAATTGTAAATAACATGGTAGTTCAAACGGATTCGAAAAAACATTAACGGTTTAAGAGAAAATTGCATTTAAAGGTTGAAATTTAAATAAGATTCCCGTCCGTCAGTCCGTGGTTGACGTCGCACGCCTTCCTCTCTCACCCACCCGCTGCGAGCTCGTCTCGGATCCGAATAAATATAGGATCTCCACCGTTACACGGATCTCAAACAGTGAAAGCTACCTTGGTAAAAAAACTTCCGGAAGCCATATAGGTTTCCCAGCATGGCCTACATAGCCAACACAAACCAATGGTCACCGCGCGGCCCAAGCCCAATGTACTCCCTCCGGTTTGATAAAAGAAGTCGTTTAGGACAGCGACACGGTCACCAAAGCACAACTTTGACTTCTCTTTTCTATAAAAATATTTCTTGGAAAGTTATATATGTATACTTTTATGAAAGTAATTTTCAAGACCAATCTATTTCTATAATTTTTACATCTCCAAATTCAACGACTTAAATGTTATCCATAATTTATATTCCCAATCTTTGACTCAAACCTTGTCCAAAACGACTTCTTTTACCAAACCGGATGGTGTATACATTTTCTTTTTTGAGAATGAATTTCATTTTTCTTATTTGGTAACAATTAAGGGGTGTTTAGTCTCATCACATCGAATCGAATGTAAGAATACTAATTAAAACTATTTAATATGAATTAATTATAAAATTCATTACACCAAGATTATTTTTAACGTCTCTAATTCAAAACCGAACATGAAATTTTGAGTTCATTCGGCTCCTTTATGAAGAGCTAATTTACGAGACGAATCTATTAAACCTAATTAGTCCATAATTAGATAATGTAATGCTACAGTAAACATGTGATGATTATGTACTAATTATAGCTTAATTAGACTTGTTACGTTCGTCTCGTGAGGTAGAGATGACTTATACAATTAGTTTATGTTTAATATATCTAGTTATCATTTATTTAAAGGACTATACTTTAGTCTCTTGATCCAAACACCCCCTAAATCCAGCCATACCATCCAAAGGCCAACGACATCAAAATCATGATTTCCACTAAGAACGATATGGCCAGATTTTTCTTTTCATGAAATGAGGTTTTGTGAGTCTAGAAAATTTCGGTTACTCCGATCCAAACAACGCACAAGAAGCCTTTTCAAAGTTGCGGCCTACAAACACATGCATCACTTCTCCTTTTCGAATGCATAGCGTACAAACAAATGCATCCAGCGACGGTCAACAATCTAGTTCAGATGGAATATCCTTTTGTTGTCAGTTTCAAACTGGCTGCATTCCTAGAATTATGATTTCCGGAGAAATATCTAAAATCGGAACTGATCGTTCTTCTACCGCCACAGGTGGCCCAGAACACCTCGGGTTGACCAACCTTGTGTACTGTTGACAGCACTACTAACTTGAGCCACCACTACGAGATTAAAGATCTACATGATTCTTTAAATGTTTTTTAATGAATGGTCAACAGTTATTAGTTTTCTTTATAATTTTTTTACCTGGGTATGTATTTTTGACTCAACATATACAAGTGCTCGAATTCTCATAGATTTATTCTAAGAGTAGCAATGCTATTTTGTTATATATAATTTTGTTCCTATAGATTTTTTTACACATAAATTTTCTTGATTAAAAAAAGTGAAGGAGAAGGGGGCACATGTGTGGGACTAAATATGATAAAATGGAACATGAAGAAAGCGGGAGAGGATAATAGGAAGTGAGTGTCGTAAATGGATTGATTAAGTTTGTAATGCTCACTGATTAGTGAGGCTCGACTATATGGTGACATCTACAAATATCAGTTCTTGGAATCTATACAACCTATATAGATGCACCCCACTAACTATTTCTCTCAACATGCAAGCTATCCACATCACACATGAACTCATTATATCAAACGCCACGTCACCATCCACTAGGACCATATATTTATGTCATCCACCGATCTTTTATGACCAATAGAATCCATCATCTTCATGAATACAATGCTATAAAATTCACACAGTAGAAATACATAGATGATCAATCATATAAGAGTCGTTCCCTCTCAACAAAATGAACATGTTTTTATATATAATGTCGTTTGCAAAAAATGTTGCATGTCACCTTAGTGTTTCTACTTTAAAATTTCACCTTGAATCATGTATAATGTCGTTTGTAAAAAAAATATTGCTATGCAATCACTTAGTGTTTTTATTTTTAATCTTATTTTAAAATATTGTTTAAGAAATTCCCGCGGCATCGCACGGGGTATCACCTAGTGCTATAAGAAAAGAATGACAGTAACCCCGGCCCATATACATTATGATGACACAGTTACAGTGTATCAATTAGTTACAGTCAAACAGTTATGTAAAAGACTGAATTCTCGGGGCATTTAAGTATTTACTATTACGAGGTACTCTCTACACGTGAAAGGGCCTCTAGTTAGTGGTTAGAGCACCTGAGTAGTACCCAACAGACCCAAAAAAAACTACTCTTTACATCCTAAAATAAGTGTGTTTTGTTAAAAAAAGTGTCCTTCTAGTTTGTTCCTAAGTCAAATAATTCAAAGTTCAATCGAGTTTATATAGAAGAGTTTAAGGGCTGTGAAAATCAACTTCGTGTGCAAACTATGAAAACTGTCATCACAATCGTTGGATCTCCATCCGAAGGCTAGAGAGAAGTGGAAAACTTTAGCACCCACCATTAACTTTGCTAAAAAAACCCCTCAAATCAAGCCTGAAATAGAGAGATCTTTTTACGGCGTCCCATCGTTCCGAGTCGCGACCCTTCAGGTCTCGCGTCCAATCGCGGCTACCTGGAGATCGACGCCGCCGCCGCATAGACTGGGATTCACGGCGTCGCCGCGGACTAGAAGAGCTGCACCGTGGACGCGCGCTGTTGCGCCTGCGAGCTCATGCCAGCATGCAGGCACGCGCGCCCCGTCTGCTCGTACTCGCGCCGGTCCGCGACACGTGCGTTCAGCTCTTGTAGCTCCGCCACCAGCTCCGCGCACCTCTCGTTGCCGGCCAGCCCGGCGGCCGCCGAGGCCTGCCGTCAGGGGTCCAGTATCTGAGCCGCCCCCGCGTGCTCTCCGCGCTCCGCCGCAGCCCGCGCCGCGCGCCGCAATGTCCTCGACGACCTCCATGCGGAACAGCTCCCGCGCCACCTCCACACACGGCTCCATGTCCGTCACCACCACCGGCCTCTCCACCGATGCGTCTTCGCAGGCAACGTCCACCAACCTCCCAGTTGTTGTGTCCTTGTAACGGTCGCGTGCTTACTTTGATCAGAGGGGTGACGACCGGGATTCACGGCGGCGCGGCGAAGGACGCAGTCCTAATCCAGACGGCGGCGGCGGCGTTCCCCAAGCGGCGGCGGGGGCAATCGTGAAACACAACTCGTAACAGCGTCTCGTAAAAAGGATCCTTCATTCCAGGTTTAGTTTGAAGGGGTTTTTAGAAAAATTATGATTAGTAAAGTTAATGGTGAAAGGGTTTAAGTGCTAAAGTTTTCACCTCTCTCTCTGATCTTCGGATGGAGATCCAGCGGTTGTGATGGGAGTTTTTATAGTTTGCATACGAAGTTGGTTTTCATAGGATACGTTGCCGAGTTTAAGATACTAAAGAGATATACTGTGAAAATATACTTCATGACAAATCCGGTTATACTTATTTAATATCATAAACGTAGGTGAAAGGGCATCTAGCCTAGTAGTTAGAGAACCTGAGTAACACCCAGCAGACCCAAGTTCGACTCCCTGTGGGAGCGAATAATTGAGTTTGGAATAAAAAAATTAAAAAAATAGGTAGGAGCTTCCCCTCCCGACTTCGGTCAAAAAATATCATAAACGTAGATACATTTTGTATAAATATATACTATAAATTGCAAGAGATTTGGTGTTTCTCCCATCCTCCCCCGCCTATATATAGAGGGGAGCCATCGGCTGCATGGCCCACCGCCAAACATGTTAATTTTCTTTCATAATTATACGTACCAGCATATCTTTAATTTCTTGTGTAACCACATCCTTTAATTTGTTTCCGAATCATGTACCTTTAATTTTTTTTGACTAATTATGTGTGTAATAATAATGACTAATTATGTGTGTAATAATAAAGCAATTCTGGGACGCACTCAGGGTTTACATACATAAAGTTGGTTTTAATAAGAAAGTGAAAGCCATTGAGATTTTGCAATAAAATTTAAAATTTTTATTTACTACATTATTTTAAAATAACAATGTGTGTCACACGAGCATCTATGCTAGTTTGGTTAAACTTGTGATAGTTTAACTAGTAAAGATTCACGTATTTGGTACAGTGGGAGTAGAAAAGTACTACCTTCATATCAAAATATTTATCACTGATGACTTTTGATTACGATATATATTTGTCATTGATGACTTTTGATCACGATATTTGATCATTCATCTTATTCAAAAAATTATACAAAAATCATTTATTTTGTTTGTAATTTACTTTATCATGAAAGATACATTGAACATAACTTATCTTTTTCATATATTTGGATTATCTTTTAATAAGACAATGATCAATTATTGTGAGAAAAAAGAAAAAGTCTATGACAAATAATTTGACAGGGAGTAACATAGATGATATAATTTGACATTACCAAGGGGCGAATGACATGCAATTTTCCAGTTCCAGCTTACCCATCTTTAGCGACTCAAATGAACCAACTTATCAATTAATATATCCGTTTCAAATTATAGTTTGTTTGATTTTTTTATCAAAAGTTTGACCGCTCATCTTATTTAAAAAATTTATGTAAATATAGTCAATCTATCTATTATCTTATTACAATAGAAGCAAAAGGAGCCACCAGATTCGCCGAGAAGGCCTAGAAAATCCCACGTTAATCTAAAAAAGAGAAGAATATATGCCGTCGGATTTTATGAACATCTAACGGTCCATGTTATTCCGTTAATTCAAAAAAAGAAAAGAATATATACCGTCAGATTTTATGAAGATCTAACGATCCACGTTAATCCAATAAATCTAGAACAAATATGATTAATACATATATAAATAAAAATAAATAACATGAGATATTATTTCGCAGCCACCCCTCCGTGCGGGAGTCCTCCACCGCCGTCGTGCGGCCGTCCGAGGCCGCCGCGGGAGACCTCCACCGCCGTCGCGCGGCCGTCCGTGGGCGCTGTGGGAGTCCTCGCAGAGGGCATGCGATCATCCACCGCCGTCGCCACCACGGGAGCCGCTCGCGCGCCTTCGACTTTCGGGTGCGTCCGCTCAACGCGCAGCAAAAGGCCTTCAGCGCAGCCGCCGCGGGAGCCCTCTGTCGTCGTCATGCGGCCGTCCGAGGCCGCCGTGGGAGACCATCACTGCCGATGTTGTGCGGCTGTTCGAGGCCGCCGCCGACCGCCGCCGGAGCCCTCCACTGCCGCAGCCCGGCCGTCCGTGGCCGCCGCGGGAGTCCTCGCAGCCGCCGCGTGATCGTTCGCCGCAAGAGCCCTCCACCGCCGTCATGCGGCTATCCGTGGCCATAGCTGGACTCCTCGCAGTCACCACGCGATCATCTGCCGTCGTCGCGGCCGCAGGAGCCGCTCGCGCGCGTTTGAAGTTAGGGGTCCATCCGCTCTGCGCGTAGCCAAAGGCCTTCAGCGTGGCAGCCGTGGGAGCCTTCCACTACCGCCGTGCGGCCGTCAGAGGCCGCTGCGGGAGACCTCCATCGCCGCCGTCATGCGGCCATCCAAGGCTGTCGTGCGGCTGTCCGTGGTCGCCATAGGAGTCCTCGCAGTCGCCGCATGATCCCCTGCCATCGTCGCTGCCGTGGGAGCCCTCCACTGCCACCGCGCGACCGTTCGTGGTCGCCGCGGGAGTCCTCGCAGTCGTCGAGCAATCGTCTACCACCGTCGCCGCCGCAGGAGCCGCTCGCGCGCCTTCGGAGTTCGGGGGTCCGTCCGCTCCACGCATAGCCAAAGGCCTTCAGCGTAGCCTCCGCGGGAGCCATCTGCCGCCGCCGTGCGGCCGTCCGAGGCCGCCGCGAGAGACCTCCACCGCCGCCGTCGTTCGGCCATCCGAGGCTACTGCGCGTCCGTCCGTGGCCGCCACGGCAGTCCTTGCTATCGCCGCGTGATTGTCCGCCGCCGTCGTCGCCGCCCGCCACGAGAGCTCTCCACCTCCATCGTGCGGCCGTCTGTGGTCGCCGCGGGAGTCCTAGCAGTCACCGCGCGATCGTCCATCCCCGTCGCCGCCGCAGGAGCCGCTCGCATTCCTTCGGAGTTCGGCGTTTGTCCGCTGCGCGAGTAGCAAGAGATCTTCGAGGCTAAAGGCTGCCGGGCGAGGAGACTTGCACCTCTCGCCGCCGCCACCACCACTAGAGAAAGGGGGGAGATAAAGGGAGAAAGATAGAGTGGTGGGGGGACTGATGGCGCCAGTGAAAGAAAATGATAAAAAGAGATGGGAGGGCTCAAGTGTTGGTAGTTGGTATAGACTATGAGATATATAGAATAACGGGTGCACAAGAAATTCATATAGAGGGGAGATTCTCAATGACTAGACAAGAATATTTATTTTAGAGGATGATAATAGAGTACGACGAGTGGGGACAGACTAAAGCCCTATGTGCCCTACCACGTTCCGCTTTATATAAGAGGCAACGTTCAACAATGAGCGGAAGACAACAGGGTCAATCTGCACGTGTACCTGATGAGAGGTGCTCGGATTTAGGGCGTTCAACAATGTTGTGAGCACAACAGGAGAGAACAATTCTCCCTGTCCAAAGTAAGCGAATCGTTGCCGGGATTGAGCACCATGGCCACACTCTACACTCAGTGTCTTTGCTAACGCAAGTAGAAGTTCAACAAATTATTTGCCCACACTTAAACCCGTTTGATGGTCTTCGTTAACGAGTTAGTGTAAGAAGGAGGAGATTCAGGAAAAACAAAGTGAAGAAACTCAGGTGTCGTATAACTTTGATGATGGACGCGCTTGCCATGCACATGTGTTGACATGGAAGTTAAGTAACAACAGGCTGGGCAAAGAAATGCTTCTCTTAATGTCCAATATAGTCATGCAACTGTAAACTATTGTCGATCATTCACTAGATCGGGCATCAACCATCTCTATATATTACTCCATCTTTTACCGGAGGAGGAGAAAGGCAAAATATTAATCCATAACCGTGATAGGCACCCATTGGTTACTGCAGCCTAAGTTCTTATTGCATAACTTGCAAAATAGCATTATTTTTCTCATAATATTTTCTCGGATAATATTTTTCGGGTGTGATTAATTACCCTCTATATTTGATTTTCTCCGTCCTTAAGCTTTCCTTTATGCTATGGCATTCTGATCATTGATTTGTGCAGCAAACTAGGCTACCGATCATACCGCTGATTTGTGGAGGGAATCGCTCCAAACAACATTATGTTTTGTGGAAGCTTTCTACTTTAATCCAGTCATACCGTGTACGCTATTGCAAGTTCATCAAGGTAGTTCGCATATCCGTGGAGGAAGGGAGTATCTCATGTCAGCAAGTAACATTTTGTATATGTAATGTTATATGAATTACTTTATTCACTTACCCACTATCACTACCTCAATGTTAGATCACGCAATCCATTATCTTAGAGCAGCTTCATCAGACCAAACAAGCCCCTGTCTAAAGTTTAGAGGGTCTAAAAAAAGTTGTACTCCAGCAAACCCAACAAGCGTCTGTCCCAAGTTTAGAGGGTCAAAAAAAGTGCACTCCAGCAGACCCAACAAGCCCCTATCCCGAGTTTAGAGGGTCCAGAAAAAAAGTTAAACTCCAGCAGGCCTCTACTTGGACCCCCTTTGGGAGGCTTCCAGGTCTATAGAAAGCCCTATATTTATGAGGGCTATTGCTAGAGTTGTAGCATTTTTGTGGCCCTTAAAAAATAAAGGTAGCCTCTATTTAGTATTTGGAGAGTCTGAATTTTTTTTACCGAAGTCAGCAGGGGAAGTCCCTACCTATTTTTAATATTTTTAATATTTGGAGAGACTGTTTTAAGATGTATCGGTGAAGTTAATCTTAATAATATAATCTTATTACATATTAATTGAAATAAAAATAATACACACTGTTTTTTTGGTACGATCTAACAATCTATATTAACCCTTAAAGTCCATTGGTTATAGTAAATAAATAGTTAAATTTTAAATTAAATAAATAAGGAAATTATAAGTTGATCAAAGAATTAATGTCAAATATTGTTTCATATCATGTGGCAAATACATGATGATAAAAAATGATAAGTTAGTTTGGGCACACTTGAATAAACCGTATTGACAATATAACAACGGATATTTAAATAAAATTGTATTTAAGTTTAAGAAACCAAAAATTAGTGTAATAACTAGCTACCCGCGTAAATTTACGCGGGACACCTTGCTAGTTTTAAGTATTTTTGAAGATTTTTTATTAATATAAAGTAAGCCATCATAAAAAATATGATAATTTGCACAAAATTTTGAATAAGACGAGCGATCAAATTTAGAGTAAAAAAATCAAATGAACTATAATTTGAAACGGAGGGAGTAGAAAGGTAATCAAGGTGTACCATTACACAGTCAACTCTTCCATGCTTCTCACAATACGCACCTTACAAAATGTACAACAGAATAAAGAAGAGATACTAACAGCAAAAAAAACACATTTTACGCTGTGGGGCCCATGATATACGGGATCGTGCTCATCATTCACTGGAACTAGAAGTTCTCCTTGTGGAACTCGAACTTTGTGTTCGTCTTCTGCGAGAACTCCTGCGCCAGCTCGCGCAGCTCCTTCGTCAGCCCCGGGGCACCGCAGTAGAACACTCCTACAACATCAAAAGTATAGCAGAGATATTAGGTTTTCTCCGCCTCCGTGGATATGATTGCGACTCTGATACGAGCTAAGCATGCAAGAAGCATGTAGCTAGCTACTAGCCAGGGGAGAAATTAACTTACCGACGCACTGATCGCGGTGCTTGACGGCGATGCGCTTGTAGACGCTGCGCCAGTTGGGGCGGCCGAAGTGCGCCTTGACGCGGCTGTCGGAGATGACGTCGACGCCGTGCTTGGCGTGGTTGAGCGACTGGACCATGGCGATGAAAGCGGAGCGGGCGTCGCCTTCCCCGTGCACGCTGGTGCAGTGGCAGTGGAGCTCGATGACGCCGTCCATGTCGGCCCCGGCCACCTCGTCCATGGCGCCGCGGAACCACCCCAGGGTGCCCGGTTCCCGGGTCGTCCAGTAGAAGTAGGCCCGGCGCGTGCGGAAGGGCGGCGAGGCGGAGACGACGGAGTTGGCGCCGCCGCCGCCGCCGGCCTCGAGGTCGCCGTCGTGCTGCTGCTGCTGCTTCATGTTGTTGACGATGTCCTTGATGATGGAGACCATGGGCGTGGCGCCGATGCCATTGCCGATCAGGAGCACGTTGTCGTACTGCTTGTAGTCCTGCGCCGGCGCGCCGTAGGGCCCGTCAATCAGCACCTCCGGTAATATCCTGTTGTTGTTTTTTAATTCCACGTCATGCATGTATGTTTAAAGAAAGAAATGGAGATTCTAATAACAAAAGACAATTATTGTCTGTTTTTATATTTCATTTCAACTGATACACTGCGTAGTTCCCAGCTGTTCAGACGATAAAGTAGTTGATGTTCAAATATTGAGGACTTTGATCTTATGGTCTATATGGTCCCATTAGCATTTCTCAGATCTTAGATTTGACTTTTCGTGAGAGCGAATTTCAGGCCGGGTTAAAAGAATCCCCTCACATGCCACCACGCCAGAGCACAGGTTTATGGCTCGGCCCAGGTTGTTGGTCGTCTAACATGGGTAACGATGCCACTATGTAAGGATGGGGTAGGGGTTCACGGTTTACTCGACCTCGTCAGGTCTTCTTTGCTATTAATATATATAAGATACAAGTGATCTTTTTTATTTGAACCTGCCAAACAAAACCTTAATAATTACCAAATATTTGAGTCAAGGCCATGGCGTCCAAAGGATTCGTGCCATAACTGCCCTCCTCTGCCAGAGCCACTGCCACTGCCACTCCACACCCCAATGCTAACCTATGTAAGCGAATTTTCATGGTTTCAACCATTCCTATTGGTCATCTTTCAGTCTTTCACAATCCTAACAGCTTCACTGTCTTGCCGACCAATCGTCTCCATTGTTAGCCCGGCCTTCTCCCTAGTGTTCCTTCTAGAGCTCGAAATATATAATTACCAACCCTAAGATCTGAAGTCATAAATGCTATAAGTGTAATCTGTTGGAGAAGCTTGGATTCGCTAGAGATAGAAGAGGAAGAAGCAAATTACTCAGAATTGAGATGAAGATTCATGTGTGGGTAGTTCAAGCCAACATCAAGGTGGCATATAGCTATTTATCTTCTTCCTTGACCGTGAGACTCTCGCTAGCTTGCCATTTCTTTCAGTCCTACCTACATCCCCGTCCTTTCTCTTCTATCCATCTTTGTCAACCCCACCACGGTAAACTAGCTCTAGCAATGCTTTCAAAAACCCCCTCGCTCTCCCACAAGGAAGTTGTTCACCTACTCGTGATTGTTAGGATAACCCCCCCCCCCTCCCCCCACCATACCCCACCACCACCACCTCCTCCTCCTCCTGCCGCCGCACTGTTTGCCCACCACTCACGCCCACCTCCTCCCTCGTCCTTCCTAACCACTCATGTGCTTCGTGCGACCATTGTTGGTCTACCGCGCTCTTGCTGACCTCACGTGTGCCATGCCTACACTATCTACCCCGCCCACTACTTATTGTCCTCTGCTTGATCGGCAGCGACCCACCGCCATGTCCCAGCCGCTCAGTGCCCACCACCGACGCCAGACCGACCCCCAACCCTGGCCATCCCACTAAGGCCGGCGAGGCAGTAGCCCAGCAGCCCCAAACCCCGAACCCAAGCGGCGCACAGCAGAGGCAAAGCTCCCGTATGTGTGGAGGAAAAAGAGAAATAGGGAGAGAAGGGGATAAGGTGGGGCCTTCCTGCAAGATAGGGAGGAGGGGTTGGGTGTAGAGTGGTTATTTACCGCCTAGGCGATAGATAACATTCCTCCTCCCCAGCTACTAGGGGTTCAACCTTGCTTGTGGAGCGGCCTCCACCACCATGTTTGCACTACTTTCACGACACTTCATGTAAAGGCCGAAAGATCTAGGCAACCTCAACCGGTCTCCAAGTTCAGTTCTCAAAAAAAGTTATATATATATATATATATATATATATATATATATATATATATATATATATATATATATATATATATATATATGACGAGTTTTATCTACCAACGTTTGTAGCTACCATCACCATCAATATACCATTGTGTGTATGTTCACATACTCATTTATCAGTTTGAGTATGTCCGTATACTAATTCTAAGATACTCTAAAGCGAGTTGCACGAAAAAATTCAGAAGCAACCCTATTTTTAAAATTTATTATGATAATACCACTATACTAATATATAGAAATTAGTATGTCCACATACTCAAAGTACCCTTACATACTCAACCTACATACCATCTAGATAGTCTAGTATCATCATATACTACATGTACATACTCTTTGTTGGGTCATACACGTCTTCTAACATGAGATACACAAGTGATGGTAGCTACCAGCGATGGTAGAAAGGAATTTTCCTATATATATATATATAAACCATGATTTTCTATCACTAGGAGTTGTGTCGTGTTAAAGAAAGTTTGTCAAGGTCACTCACCTCGTGTTGGTCATGGGGTCATGGCAGTCGTACACCACCCGGGCCTGGTCCCTAACCAGGTCTTTCTTGTCCTCCGGCGTCGGTGCGAATTTTTTCTTGAGGTCACCAGTCCAGTCGCCTAGCACCCGTATATGGACGCTCACATAGTCACCATGCGGGCCCGACGTGATAGAGAATGGGTGCCTGCACATCCAAGGTTCATAGCCGTCAGCGCGTCCCCTGCCAAGCCGTCCTTTTGGGACGGCCACGCGCGTGCTTAAATATATACTGTGAATTACATACCACTGGAACGGCGATACGGCGTTGCACTTGACGAAGATGTACTGGCCGCTCCTGTACCGGAATTCATGCGGCTTATTAGTGGAGAAGTGCAACGACAGTACGTTCCCAGGGTACTCGACCACCTTCACAATCTTCACCGGCCGGACGCGGGACCGCAGCGCCCTCGTCAGCCTCTCGCCGGCGTACACCGCCATGGGCACCGCCAGGTACATCCACGTCGACTTCTTGTACCACTTGTGCGTCAGGTACAGGTAGTGCCCGTGCACGATCAGCAGCGCGTACACCGCCACGAAGCAGTGGTGCGAGTACCAGAACGCGTTGAACCCCGTCATCTTCTTCAGCGGGCCGGGGAGCCTCACCTGCCCGCGCCGGAACCGCGGCGTCGCCAGCGTGAACGCCACCGCCATGAGCGCCACCATCACCAGCCCCGTCCACCCCTCGGTTCCCCTCACGAACCACCAGTAGTTGGGCGGGCGCCAGTCCTTGGACGTCGCGAAGTACTGCGCCAGCGGCGCGTACTCGGCGTCGGTGGCGTGGAGCAGCCGGGGAAAGTCGCATGTCAGGTGGGAGACGATGTGGAGCGCGGCGCCGGCGGTGATCCCCACGGCGACCACCTTGTGGAAGTTGAGGTTGTCGTCGAAGGGCACGGCGCGGCCGGCGGCGGCGGCGGCGCGGTTGCGGATCCAGGTGATGGTGTTCCGGCAGATGGGGAGCAAGATGAGCGCCATGTTGAGCTTGAGCGTCTCGGCGCCGCCCTTGGCCACGCACACGCAGTACCCCATGACCTCGAACACGTAGCGCCGCCGATACTGCACGAACTTCCAGATGAAGAGGCCGGCGCAGACGGAGAGCCAGAGGAGCATGACCCAGACGCGGCGCCAGTTGTCCTCGAGGAAGTAGCCGGCGCGGCGGTACCAGCGGCGGAGAGGGTTGGGCTCCGGCCTCCTCTGCATATACACGCTCAGCATCTGGCTCAGACGGACGTAGTCGTCGTCGTCGTCGTCCTGGTCCCTTAGAGCCTGCAGCAACAGCGCCTTGAGTTGGTATAGGTCGATGTGCCCTAACCCGTCGGGGTCCAGCGCCTCCATGATCAGCCGCGCGTACTCCACCGCCTGCTTCCGGATCTTCGACAGCTTGTTCGCCGACGCGCTCAGACTGATGATCTGTTGTGGCAAGTAAAACACACGGTATATATGTAATGTATTGTATTATTTCTAGGTAATAATGATAGCTGTTGGGCGAAACTTCGAAAAAAATACGGTGCGCGCGGTGCGTATGCGCGCCCTGCCTGCTGTCGCTGCCGGATCTCGTGCACGGAGCGATCGCGCGGGGGCGCGCACCGCACGCACTTCACTTTCTTCGAAATTTCTTACTTTTTTTTTTTTTGAGATCGAAACTTCTTACATACTCCGTACCTCTTTGATCTCCTCCTCGGTGATCCTGCCGTCCGCGTCCTTGTCCACCCTGTTGGGTTGACGGAAGGCTTAGTTAGTTAGCTTAACAGAGATTAAGGTGTTACTATTGCTACGAATTAAATGATTGCTACTAGTCTAGTCAGTCGATGACAGACGGACATGTCGAAGAAGACATGGAGTCGGCTGACGAAGCTGGTGTCGGAGAGGTGGTCGAAGAGCTCGCGCATCTCCGCCTTGCCGATGCCGTCGCCGGGCATGCCGTGTCAGCGCGTCGAACAGCACGCCGGCGAAGTCCGGCTCCTCGGGCTTCTCATCAGCTTCTTTCCCTTTCCCATCGGCAAGCTTCTCCGCCCGCTGCTCCGACGACCTCACTTCTTGTCGCCTCCAAAACCACCAACTAACCAAGCCTCCTATCCTGTCCGGCCTTCTCCTTCTTGTTCTTGTCTTCCTTCTTCCTGCTGTCCTCCTTCTTCTCCTTCATCTCCTCCATTCCTGCGGTTGCTCGCACGGCACGACAATCAAAATGATCAATGGATTGAACAGAGACCGGGCATGGGAATGAAGCGAAGCGACGAGGACGAGGTGTGGTCCCACCCACCGATGCACTTCCCGAACTGGGAGCGCTTGAGGACGCCGCCCTGGTTCTCGGTGAGCTTGTTGAAGCGCGCCTCGACGTCGGCCCACGCCGCCGCGCCGCCGCTGATGAACCTGAGCCCGCCGAGCGCGTGCGCGGCCGCGGTGCCGGACCGGCCGAGGCGCGCGCCGCCGCCGCCGCGGCCGAGGGCGGAGACGCGGCGGAGCTCCCGAGACACGTACCTGATCCGCGACTTCTTCTCCTCCGCCGTGGCGCCGCCGCCGACGCGGGGCAGCTCGACGCGGCGCGCCACCGCCACCGATCGGTCGCCTACCAAGTCGAGGGTGATCTCCACGCCGTCGTCGCTTGAGGTATCGGCGTGCGTCGGCGCGGACGCCGACGACGGCTGGGCGAACCGCGTGGTCTTATTGCGCGCCACGGACGACAGGTTGGTGCTCGCCGTGCCGCCGCGCTCTTGCGCACCCCGCGCCGCGGGCGAGGACGGCGACGCCTCCACGATCTCCCCGCCGCCCGCGCTGACACTATGCATGGCTACGTACCCACCGGTCGTCTCTGATCTCTGCTCAGCTCCCGAGATGAAAAACGAGGGTACCGATCGAGAGGGTTCTACTTGGCGCGGTGTCTCGTGTGTCAGTTTTGTAGTACGTGATGTGTAGTGGATGGGGAGGGGCAAGGGTGCGTTTCGCTAGTCGTCGTCGTCCTCACCGTCATGGTCACCGACTCGCCGTCGTCACCGTCCCTGCGTGGCGTGGTCGTGGCGTGGTGAGGGACTGAGGGGTGAGGAGGCCTGACCCTCACGACAAAAAAAAACAGCGGTCAATAGGTGGCTAACGCGGGAACGACGCTGCTAGCTCGACAGATAGGAAATATATACGATTCTAGATAAGATATGATTCTATCTACAAGTGTAAACAAACCGTAGTCTAGCTTGTACAGACACGGAATCTCTTAAAACCTAAGCTTGCCTTGCCAGCCAAGGATGTCATACACGTAGTTGCAACGTTTGAACATCTCCAACAGTTTTTCTTTTTTAAAAAAGAATAATAAGATTGCCAATAATATGGTTTTAGGGTCTTATTAAAAGGATTATTGGAATGGAAAAATCAGAGCCAGTTGCATTTCGTATAAAAAGAAACCTTGCCTTACTAGATAGTCTGTACTGATTTCTCAAAAAAAAAGATAGTATGTACCAATTCTGTAATTGTCAAGATATATATGTTGATCAATATTGCACTACCACATGTACATTCCCCTTATATGTTAACACGTAGCCGCGGCACTATGTCCTCACGGGTATAGAATGCTTATTTCACTTGATGTTTGGAGAAGACAAAGTCGTACCTCTAGTCAGTTTAGTGACAAAAGATGGAGGCTATTGGGTGATAATCATGCTTCACTAGGTGACACCCCGCGCGTTGCTGCGGGAACTATAAACTGCTATATTTAAAATAGCTTTCAAAAAATATCTATTCCGAAAGCACATAGTAGTAATTGTCCGTGCCCATGCCTCATATGGATGACATGAGTTGATGAGCATATATATTTCTAAATTTCTAATTCTCTTTTGAACAATGAAACAAAATCCATATGTGACAGTGCAAGTCAAAAGAGGATTAGAATTAAAGCTGTGGATAATATAGAATGACACATAACCTGCACAACTCAAAAGTGCAACTCAAATGAGAATCATAATCAACATGATGACGTAGATGAGCATATATATTCTAAATTTTTAATTCTCTTTTGAACAATGGAACAAAATCCATATGTGACAGTGCAACTCAAAAGATGATTAGAATCAAACCTGTGGATAATATAGAATGACACATAACCTGCACAACTCAAAAGTGCAACTCAAATGAGGACTATAATTGCAACAAATCATTATAATATGCAAATATTGAAGCATATGGTAGGTGGTGTGACAGCAGAAATCAAGCAAAATGAAAAAGGAAGGGTTACGCCATAGTAGTACAGCACGCCTGGTGATTTAGAAAAGTATAAAATACCTAATGCAGTAGATGATTAATGGAACGAATGAAAATGTGATCTGCCATGCGTTTGAGAGCTCTTGAGCACATGGAAGCAATGACCATCCCCAATCAAAGCGATACAAAAGGAAGTATTTCTATGTAGTCAAAAAAATCAAGCAGAGGCGTTTGCAGGCATGACTACAGGTTTGCCTCTTCATTTTATATAGACCACGGGATTGTCTCTTCATTTTGTATAATGCACAAACTTAGCCTTTTGATTGTAAGGTGGTGGAGGAAGTTTCGAAGCGAAACATCCTATCTCTAGTAACTCCAGTAGCATATTAATTAATGCTAATGCTTCCTTTTTTGCTGAACAGAGCATTGAAAAGGGGTAAAGAAGAGGAGCCGAGGAGTTGCTCTAGCTCCTGTGCAGGGGAATCGGCGCCGGCCGCTGCCCGTCGGGGAGCCCAAGCGATGGCCTGCTCAGCGCACGGTGGTTCTGAATGGATTGGTGAGGGAGTTGAGGGGCCATATTCAGTAAAGAAGAGTGGAGGCTATTCATCTGCCACCATTAGTGAGCTTCTTGAACTGCCGTGCTGAGTAAAGAAGGGGGAGGTGGGTGGGATGACGTGGCATAGCTGAGAGCTCAAAGAATTCCTTAGTGGGGAGCTAAAACTAAGTTTTATATGATTGGGGCGCTCTCTCTCTCTCTCATATTACAGGACAAAGCAATGCCACTAAAACCATATAAACCTCACCTCTCTCCTTAAGAAGCCATTGTTTGGACCAAGCATAGAAGGGTCTGAACAACAGTGAGCTCAAGTGTGGGAAGTAGTTTCATGCGAAGAGGCTCAACTTTTTTGAGATGGTTTTGGTTCTCTCTTTTCCAAGTTTAGTAAATTTTATTTTTATTTCTAATACAACCCAGCCATCCACAGAGTGGTGAGAGGCACAACCCAATGTAACAAAAGGCGCTCGATCACATGCTCCTTCATGGCTTTTCGGTAGTCATTCACTTGATCTTATGGAGTATGGTATTTTGTGCTATAATTTCGTGTCTTGGCAAAGACTTATTGTTTCCCGGCCGACATCGCTAAGTTTTCTATAGGGTAGTTTCGTTTCCGTTCAATTTGGAAAAAAAAAAGGTGAAACTAAGGGCCCCTTTGGCAGGGCTCCAGCTCCTTCTAAAATGGCTCCATCTATGGCTCCACAAGTGGAGCAGCTCCTTTGGTGGAGTTGAAGCTATTCTAGGAAGATGTTTGACAAAACAGCTTCTCCTAGATTTTTATAAATGAAGAAGTTCAAATGTCTAATATGTCCATAATCAAATTAGCAAAAAGACCCTTCTGTTTTGACCTGCTGCCTAGCGATCAGAGCTTGCCTCACTGTACAGTTTGCCAATTTGATCGTACAGTACAACAGTGCAGGAACACATAAATAAAACATCACTCTGAAAGCTACAGCACAAGACCGGGAGGTCACAGGCCACCAAAACTGTCCAAAAATAAGGTAATGACTGTATTAATAGCTAAAAGGGGCGGTGAAACAAAATTCATGCACACATCCTGCAGCAGCCAAGGCATCCTAATTCTGGGGCATATACCAGCAGCTTCAGTATCTGAAATGGCCGGGGCTGCAAGCTGCTGGAGGGGCGCATCGGAGGCATCTAGGCAGGATCAGCGGTGATGTAGTGCATGGATTGTTGCAGCTCAGGAGGAACCACCAGTGCCATTCCCTTCCCCATGACCAGCATCTGTGTGCTCAAATGCAACAGTAAACTTGCATTGCACAATTTGTATGTTCAGACTGAGACTATCTGAAGTAGATCTCTGCTGGCTTACTTATTGAAACAACAAAGGATGCAAAAAGAGAGAAATAAACATGATGGTCCAGGGGCAGGCAGAACAATGTTGTGACTGTATGGCAGAAGCTTTAGAACATATATTTTGCAAGGGATTGTTTGGAATAGAGTACTGAACTTGAATATAATTACCAGAACTGAGCAGCACACTTCAAATACACCCAAAGAAATTATTGGAGCTTTCCAGACTTGTCACAAGACAATCCACAAAACATTAGGAGCTCAGGCAATCTGAACATTCACTGCCCAAGATTTTTGTGTATAGCAGTATTAGATAAACTCAACGATGGTCTGGCAATAATTCTAGTATACAACAACATTTGATCCTTGGGTGTCCTTAATAATTCAACCTAGAAGCTTTTAGCCGGTCATTCAAAAACCTGAGTGCATATATGGCTGTCCACTAGTTCATGACACTTCAGAGTTTTTACTGACAAGGACAGGGTAATAAGCCAATGACAGTATGGAGTTGTTTGGATGAGGGCATTACTTGGCAACTAAAAAAACAAGAGCATCAGATATGAGACGCACTGTCACAATCTCGATTACCATTATCTTGAAACCATGACTTGGACCACACTAGAGCTTGGATCAGTAACTCAAGACACGAAAAGACTCGAGATTTTAGCAACTAACAGTACATGGTTGTATGTAGAACAAATTGATTACCTTTCATCGGTGAGGTCGATGTGCTCGGATGTAGGAGGAGCAGCTGGAGCCGCCGGCGGCGGCCTAGGTGCCCGGCCACCTCGTCGCCGAGCAGAGGCGGCCTCAGGACCAGACACGCCCTGAACCGGCACCCGCTCGTCAAGCCGTGCTTCAGACTTCAGAGCTCGTCCCACGCGCTCGCGGCGGCGAGACCGGTCGCCGCTCCAGACGTGCCTGCCCCCAGGCCGGTAGCGGCGGGGCCGCTGGGCCACGCGCCAGGAGCGACCCCATCGGCCCTGCCGGCGGGCCTCCTGGCCACAGAGCGACGGGTGGCGCGGCGCCTGGCCACCCAACGGGCGGATCGACCGCCCGCTCGCCGGATCCCATCCGGAGGCGCCCCCGGCCGGCCCGCCATTCGCCGTCGCCGCCGGTTCTTCGAAGAGGAGACGAGCGAGGAGAAACGTCGGAGATGGAGCGTTCTGTTCGTGGGAGACGGTGGCAATTTTGGCATAATTCTTGAGAAAGCTCAGGGGCAGTTTGGTCGAGTCGGCCAGCAAGGTCCCCAAGCAAGAATAATGCACGTCTTCTTGTTTTTGGAATTTTGGGTAAGCTGAATTCATATTGAATACAATTTTTTTTCTTGGGCATACTTTATTTTCGTTAAAGCAAATCAGACAGCTGCTGCAAATAATTGTAGGTCTGGAACCTGCCTACTGAGGTTTCAAGTCATCAACTCCGCACATATGTCCCATTTTTTTAGATTTATTTTAGAAATTAAATAGCACTATTCTTTTAGTATTATGCGATGTTTCCGTCAATAGCGAGGCGCCATTGCTGACTTCGCGAATCCCAAGATCGGATCTGCGGACCTAGACTCCCAAATGCTATGATTCATGTATTAGTTGCACTAGTACAATTGCAGCTTGTATCGACGGTTCCAAAGTATCATTACCGTCGGGATATCAACCGTCGGTACCAAAACGATGGTACAAATAGACTTTTCTACCGACGATTCTCTATCCGACATTACTAATCTTTTATCACCATCAGTTTCTGCGACAACCCGACATTAGAAATGGAGTTATACCGTCGCACAATTCACCGACTGTACAACCATTTCGAAAACCGACGGTAAAAATGGACAGGAAACAGAAACCCGCCGCCGCCGTCGCCGTCGGGGTGGGGGTCGGGGGGTCTATGGTGGAACAAATATGTTATCTGAGAGGTAACTAAGTAAATCCATGAATAGTTGGGCGGTTACATACAAGAAGGGCATGTACAACCGTCAAAAGAACGGGCAATATCTAAAAACATCGCGATAGCGAGACCCGTCTACCATACTGATCAATTTGTACAAACCAACTGAAAAAAGGAAGTCGGTTGTATGTTTTCTCTTTCACATACACCACCTGCCAGCTGTGATCCCGATTTCTTTTTGAAACAGAATACACGTGATGCTGACAAATCCAACATAAAGTGCCTCCATGCAGTGGATCCCGTAAGATGAATTGAAGGCCAGGGGCACATTACTGAGTTATTTGTGGCACACGTAACAGATGCAAATTGAAACACAACATGATAGACAAGGTAAGGAGAGCAACTAAGAAGTACAGATCGATTACCTTTAGACCAGACATTACATGTATTTATAACTTGTCCATAACACATAGACATTGGTTTGCCAAGTGCTTTTTGTGTCAATCAGATCGATGAGCCGGGACAACCTCAATACTACCACGCCATTATGCCACAAAATACATCTCCACAAGCGCGTATATGTATGTATGATCTACAATATATATATAATATAGTCACGCAAACATCTTAAACAGCAGCAACAACAACATACCTACACCCCAAATTGCCAATCGAGCTATGAGAATAAAGCAGACAGGTGAATTAAGTATGTACAAGGTTATTCCAAACGTAAGTAGTATCCAAAACAAAAATATAACTTCTCAGCCGCTGTGACGTAGAAAACATCTCCATTAACTTGAACCTTCATTATTGCTTCCTGTTAGATTTCAACTCTAGCATGGCCCAAGTTGTTTGGGACTTAAAAGGCTCTGTTCTTGCTGCTGCTGCTTGTTGACATACAAAACATACAAATGCGAGAAAACTACGACGATATATATCAAATTAACTGCTTCTAGGAACAAAAAACAAAGCACGATCCATGTGAGGATCGCATCCCATTCTAGTGCAGCTCTACGATTGTACCTCGATCTGACATAGCTGGAATACGAATTGACAATTTTTTCTCAAACATGTTTGAGCATGTTTTTTATTAAAAAAATAAAAGGTTGATAAGATCATTCTTTACCATTATATAAAGTTTGGCTTCTTTCGCGTCAAGAGCATCTCTAACATTTTTTTTATGAGAAAGCTCTATATAAGTAGGAATAGAATGTCTTTAGCAACTTTGACACATAAGGTGGAACTTCTTGTCTAAGACTATGGGTCTGCTTATATAAGCTGCAGCTTTTTCTAAAAAAGTTGCTACAAACTTTTAGTTTTAAAAAGTCAATACTAAATTTTACAAGTTGTTTTTAGCTTTATGAGCTGAGAAATCTATGAAAAGCTCACAAAATTGAGCTTTTCTGCTTCTCATATAAACTTAACCTTTTTGAGATTTTGACTTTCCGTAAGCTGCGCGAAAAGTTCGCTGTTTATTTGAGCTTCTAGCTTTTCACGCTGAGATGCACAAAATAATAAAGAAAATTATCAGGGATGCAAGAGAGCGTATTGGTGGAATTATGTACAAACTCGGTTCCATATTCCTAGCATGTATCGCTCTTGGAGTGATAAAGGTTATTGTAAGAAAAAATGAATAAGGGGTTAAAGTTCCCTCGCCATGCGGAAAAATATGTTTCGCACAGTTAAGTTTTAGTTCTCGCGTCTTTGCTTATTTTTAATTGTCGAGATCTTCTTTTAAAACTGTTGTATACTTGTATGTAAAAAATATAATAATTATTGGTTCAGTGTAAAACTTTTTTTGAGGGCATTCAGTGTAAAACTTTTGTAGAAGTCAGAATAAAATTTCCGTTTTCTTTAAAAAAGCAGCCCATGTATGATAGTATAATTATTTAAACGGGCTCAATGGCAGACACGGCCCGCCCTGGCCCACGACTCTCAGACATGGCTGGGCCAGACCGTCATAGTGGTGGGCTTTCCGGGCCATTTTCTCATCCGGCAACACGACAACCGGAAGACCACATTTTTTCCCTTGCAAAACTACAGCGAAACAGAATTTTGGTTCGCACAATTCAGGATGGGAATGGGCCGGCCCGGCCTTGGCCTTGGACCCGGCCCTCATGGCCTCAAGATCAATTTTAGAGGGCCATAGGCCGACCCAATTTAGTATTTAGCTACGGCCTCGATGGCCCAATGGGTAATGCGGGTCGGCCTTGTTCACCCTTTTAAGCTATGCTTAAGCAAACAATCGGATAAATTTTGGCCATGTTGCTACTTGACGATTGCTAATTTATAAAAAGAAAAATAATTGTGTTGCTATAATACTACCGGTAATTACGTGCAAAGAAGGGAAAAAATATTGTACATGTGCTGTTGGGCATCAACATGAAAAAAAATAATTATTCAACCAACATCTTGTATGCATACATAGATAGAGATGCAAAGTTACTCGCAAAAAAATAGAGATGCAAAGTTAATTTTTACGTGCGAAACTGCGTATGGATGTAAATTGCGTGAGACTTTTGGGTCGGCCCTATCATACCCATTGGGTCGGTAGGGTCCGGCTCTATGGCCCTATTTTTTGTTTGAGGTCGACCCGTACGACCCATTGGCCTTGTTTTTATGGGCCGGGCCAACTACCTAATGGGTCGACCCGGCCCATTCCCATCCTGACGCACAATCACACGGGGGGGGTGTACCACGCAACCTCCAACCAACCACCAAGCCTGGCGTGAACGTCAAGCCGCCGGCGGCAGCGGTAAAATACGTTCGAAATAGTGTTCTGTCGCTTCGCTATTAGTTACATATATGATCACACAGTGTCCTCTGTGTTTTGTTATTAGCAATAGCAAGTGATCCGCAAGATTGTAATGAAACAAAAAAAAGTAAGAGTAGTAGAGACAACTGCAAGTATATACACGGGCACGGCGTAGCGCACCGGTTCTCCTACTATATAGCTCATGCTAAGATTTCAGTTACACATGTCAAATGTGTGATGAAAAGGAGGAAGAATCCATAACGCGCTTTATTTGGATAAACCCATTCAACTAAATTTCCACCTCAACCCCTCCCAATACATATGGATTGAAGGAGATTAGTATGTACCAAACAAGACCTAATGAGGATGGAAAATGTATGGAGCAATTATACCTTAAATCTATCATAACTAGACAAAATATATTATGGGTATTATATATATGAGATTGAGAAAAGATACTTAATTTTATTAGATGTATGTAAGGCCCAGAAAGTGATCCACATACCTGTAATGTTTATGCATCTTCAAAATATCTATCTCCTAAAACTCCTAGCCCGTGTTTATAATATAGTTTAGTGATGATTGATGGACGAGTGGAGATGCTCCTAATAATAGTACTCCCACCGTACTGGCTGACTCCACCGAGAACATTCTCTCTTTTTTAAGACTTGGAGATCCATTCATTATCATGAAAGGGTATTCCATTGTGGATACTGAGAACATTCATTCCTGCTTCCATTTGCTCCCTCCTATAACCACCACCACCATTACAAACACACCCACCCCCAAAACAAAGAAAAAGAAACAAATATGTTTTTTCCTTTTGGGCGTCAATAGTACATCAACTTTAGTTGACTAACAAGTCAAAAGTGAGCATATTCCCCAGCTCTACTTTTAATAACTGACCAACGTGCGATTCCTCGTCTAACTACCCAGTAATCCATCCACAGTTAGTTAGGTGGCCGATAATGATGGATGACGACTGACACGACCGGCCGCCATGCCCTCGTTGCTTCTCGTTGTCATTTTGTAACACTACTAGCACGAAACCCGGCCTTAGGCAGTGATTTTTTTGATGCGAGGTTCAATTCCACCCCATTTCCATTCCAACAAACGGAAAAAGCTAGCCGTGGCCAGTGACAGTGATAGTTTCATTATATTTTCTTCTAAACAAAACTAAATATGATGTGGGACAGTGGGTAAAATTAAAACCGAAAGCTAGCCGTGGCCAGTGACAGTGATAGTTTCATTATTTTTTCTTCTAAACAAAACTAAATATGATATGGGACAGTGATAGTTTCATTGTTTTTTTTCTAAACAGAACTAAATATGATGTGGGACAGTGGGTAAAATTAAAACTGAAAACGCGTCAATAATAACAACCAGGAAATGACCACGTTGCTAGCCAAAACGCGTAACTGTTGCACAGCACGAAGCTCCATAAGAACCGAGTGAACAAACGAGTCATATATAAAGAGAAGTTTAAGGCATGCATCTAGTTTGTGTAAGTACTACCGTCCATCAACCATCTTTTTTTAATTGTGTTTATGCTACACATATTATTTAGAATTACACTACCTGACAGCTTAAGTAATCTTTTAGGTAATAACTTGGCAAAATAGGGACGACATAAACCAATTGTGCACTTATTGATAGGAGCAGCAGCACTTTGTTGAGCAATTTAGATTACTAGAAATGAAGTGTTCTCCTGGGAAATCCTTGGCCGGCAAGGCAAGCTAGCTTAGGTTTTAAGAGAGAATCCGTGTATACAAGACTTACCTGGCTGTGATTTGTTCACAACCGGAGATAGAATCACATCCTCATCCTCCTGAATCTTAGTACTCTATTTCCTAACAATGGAGCAGCGTCGTTTTCCCGCGTTAGCCAACCTACCCCCACATCCTCCTACCACTCCACCTACGCGTAGGAATGGTGACGACGACGGCCGTGACGGCAGCGAGATGGCGGCGATGACGTGGTATAAAACTGAGTCCAGAGACCGCTCGCATGGATGGAACCACCAAAAAGCTTCGTACCAGCGTCTCCCTTCTCCATCATCACGAGCTGATCACCGAGCGGAGCTGCCGCCTCATCGTTGTTGCCTTGTTGGGCAACCAGCAAACCCGTGGGAACCTAATAGCCATGCATAATAGTCCTAGTGCCGGCGGCGGGTACATGGCAGAGACGTCCTCGTCCGCGCCGGCACCGCCACCGCAGCCGCACCCCGGCACCGCCGGCGGCGACGTGGAGATCACCCTCGCCGTGTCAGGCGGCTCGGTCTCGGTGGCGGTGCCGGGCCTGCCGGCGCGCTGCGTCGAGCAGCCCCGCCGCGGCGGCGGGGCCGGCTCGGACCCGGACGACGCCGTCGTCACGGTGGAGAAGCAGCGGCCCTCGCCGCCACACGCCGGCCTCTCCGCCACCCTGAAGCACGCGCCATGCCGACGAGGGCTGGGCCGGCGTCGAGAGGCGCTTCGACAGGCTCACCGAGAAACAGGACGGCATCCTCTACGGCTCCCAGTTCGGGCAGTGCATCGGTGGGTGCTTCCGACCCGCCTATGGCGCCCGGTCGTGTTGCACCGTAGGTTTGACATGGCTGACGGCTCTGAATTAATCTGCAGGGATGGAGGAGGAAGACAAGGGGAAGAAGAAGGAAGCTGACAAGGCTGACAAGAAAAAGAAGTGCCCGAAGCGGTTTGCCTGGTGCTTTTGGAAGCGAGACGGAATGAAATCGGAAAAGGCTGCGGAGACTGAAGCTGCCACTGCGAAAAGGCCGGACTTTGCCGGCGTGCTGTTCGACGCGTTGAAGCGGCAGCAGGGCGTTCCCGGCGACGGCATCACCAAGGCCGAGATGCGCAGCTTCTGGGACCGCATCTCCGACACCAGCTTCGACAGCCGCCTACAGACCTTCTTCGACATGTCAGTATATATATATGAATCCGCGATCGATCGATTCACTAGTAATTAACATTAACATTTGCAGTAGTAACAGTAACCCTTTGATTAATCACTGTCAAAATCTCATCAACAAAACCTTTTCCGTCGATCGACCCAGGGTGGACAAGGACGCGGACGGCAGGATCACCGAGGAGGAGATCAAGGAGGTAAGTTTCGCCGGCATCCTTGCGTTCTTGAGTAGCA
Source organism: Echinochloa phyllopogon (assembly GCA_033239725.1). NCBI lineage: Eukaryota > Viridiplantae > Streptophyta > Magnoliopsida > Poales > Poaceae > Echinochloa > Echinochloa phyllopogon. The sequence goes on along the minus strand of BTCW01000008.1, from coordinate 28,931,236 downwards.
ATGTAGCATACTACATACCATCAAGCTCTGCCATATATATGTGGCAGATCATCACGCTGACGGCGTCGGAGAACAAGCTGTCAGCGATCAGGGAGCAGGCGGCGGACTACGCGCGGCTGATCATGGTGACAATGGACCCGGCCGGGCTGGGGTACATCGAGCTGCACCAACTAGAGACCCTACTGCTGCAGGCTCTCCGACCCAGCTGGAGCACGCCGACGACACCAGCCACCTGAGCCGGCTGCTGAGCCTGAGGCCGCCGGAGCCCAACCCGCTCCGCCGCTGGTGCCGCCGCGCCGCCTACTTCCTCGACGACAACTGGCGCCGCGTCTGGGTCATGCTCCTCTGGCTCTCCGTCTGCGCCGCCCTCTTCGCCTGGAAATTTCTCCAGTACCGCCGCCGCTACGTGTTCGAGGTCATGGGCTACTGCGTCTGCGTGGCCAAGGGCGGCGCCGAGACGCTCAAGCTCAACATGGCGCTCATCCTGCTGCCCGTCTGCCGGAACACCCTCACCTGGGTCCGCGACCTCGCCGCCGCCGCCCGCGTCATCCCCATCGACGACAACCTCGCCTTCCACAAGGTGGTCGATCGCCGCCGGGATCGCCGCCGGCGCCGCGCTCCACGCCGGGCCCCACCTGGCCTGCGACTTCCCGAGGCTCCTGCACGCCACCGACGCCGCGTACGCGCCGCTGGCGCAGTACTTCGCGACGGCCAAGGACCACCGGCGGCCGCCGAACTACTGGTGGTTCGTGCGGGCGACGGAGGGGTGGACGGGGCTGGTGATGGTGGCGCTCATGGCGGCGGCGTTCACGCTGGCCACGCCGTGGTTCCGGCGCGGGTACCTGCGGCTCCGCCGGCCGGCGCTGCTGAGGAAGATGACGCCCGGGTTCAATGCGTTCTGGTACTCACACCACGGCTTGGTGGTGGTGTACGCGTTGCTGCTCGTGCACGGGCAGTGCCTGTACCTGACGCGCGAGTGGTACAGGAAGACGACGTGGATGTACCTGGCGGTGCCCATGGCGGTGTACGCCGGCGAGAGGCTGACGCGGACGGTGCGGTCGCGTGCCCGGCCGGTGAGGATACTCAAGGCGATCGAGTACCCCGGGAACGTCCTGTCGCTGCGCTTCTCCGCGCAGCCGCACGACTTCCGGTACAAGAGCGGCCAGTACGTCTTCGTCAAGTGCCCTGCCGTGTCGCCATTGCAGTGGTAAGTAACTTCCGGTCGCCGGCGTTGACGACTGGCCAGCAGGAGACGACGCGCGCTGACCTAGGGCGGCTGTGTTATCCTGACTGTGCAGGCACCCGTTCTCTATCACGTCGGCCCCACAAGATGACTATGTCAGCATCCACATACGGGTGCTGGGTGACTGGACTGGTGAGCTCAAGAAAATCTTCTCACCGACGACGAGGAGCGACAAGGTGCGGGTGGTGTACGACTGCAATGACCCCATGACCAACTCCAGGTGAGTGAGATCACGTACAGTTTTCTTTCTTTAAACATACTCCGTACATGCATGACGTGGAAGAAAAAAAACAACAACAGGCTATTACCGGAGGTGCTGATCGACGGGCCCTACGGCGCGCCGGCGCAGGACTACAAGCAGTACGACACCGTGCTCCTGATCGGCAACGGCATCGGCGCCACGCCCATGGTCTCCATCATCAAGGAAATCCTCAACACCATGAAGCAGCAAGACGGCGACCTCGAGGCCGGCGGCGGCGGCGGCTCCTCCGGTAATAGTAATACTACTGCTTCTTCTACTGCCGCACCAGCCATGGAGCGGGCCTACTTCTACTGGATGACCCGGGAGCAGGGGACCTTCGCGTGGTTCCGCGGCGTCATGGACGAGGTCGCCGAGACCGACAAGAATGGCGTCATCGAGATCCACAGCTACTGCACCAGCGCCACCATGCTCCAGTCCATCAGCCACGACAAGCACGGCGTCGACGCCGTCACCGGCGGCCGCGTCTGGGCGCACTTCGGCCGCCCCAACTGGCGCAGAGTCTACGAGGGCATCGCCCAAAACCACCCCGACAAGCGCGTCGGTGAGTCGTCTGTCATACCTGCTCGTACCAGAGTCGCATCCGCTGGGACCTTTGGAAAGCTTAATAATATCTGCTGCTATGCTTTGATTTCATGATGAAGGAGTGTTCTGTTCCGGTGCCAAGTTGCTGACAAAGGAGGTGCGCAAACTCGCGCAAGAGTTCTCGCAGAAGACCTCCACCAAGTTCGAGTTCCACAAGGAGAACTTCTAGTTCGATCTACTACTGAATGATGGATGAACATGATTATTCACAGAGCAACTGTTTTTGTTTTGCTGGTATTTCTTCTTAATTTGTTCTGCGTAGTGATCGAGAAACAACAGGGTGATCGATGGCTAGAGTTGTAAACCAATGTGGGAAAACTCAAATTGTGTACCACTCACCTTCTCATCTTACTATTACTAATTGGAGGCTCCTTTTAAAGCCTCCGCGTTAATTCTCACGAGACGTGCTAGGAAAAAAAGATAAATCCTAGAAATTCTCACAAAAATCAGAAACATCCGACCATTAATTTGGTAGAATCTAATCATCACTGATACTAATAGTCGTTAGATCTATTGTATTTTCTAATAAATTACCCACATTTGCCATTATAAAAATAGTCTAAAGTAACCCCCTAATTATGCATCAAAATTATCCACCTTTACCATTATTAATAATTGAAAAAATCTACAAATTCCAATAAAAAAGTAATACACGTGGCCCTTAATCTCCTCTTCACGTGATCTTTGAAACTGCAGTCCATCCAAACAGCCTCATGATGACCATCGGGAGACCTTCCTCCATTTTTCCCTCTCCTTTTGTTAATCGATATGATCCATCTGATTAAATTAGTTGTGAGTCCTCTCTCTCTCTGCCGTGGACCTTAGACGAAAAAGATTAATCTGTCCAATGAGGAAAGTTTTGAGGAGAGAGAGATGGGTAATGTGTTCATCGAGGCGTAACTGTGTGCCTGGTCGCATGATCGTGCTTGCCACCGACGCTAGGTCTGGCGGCATGGTTCATCTCATGACACTTGCCATGTTATGCTAACTAGCAAGGTGGCCCGCGCAATTTGCGCGGGTAGCTAGTTTATCTTTCACCAATCTTTATATTTTTATTATTAAAAAATAGATGTAAATAAAATTTTTAGTGGGGTATTTGTTTTTCCAAATAACCCGAATCAAGATATATATTATTTATGTATGTTTTATCATTAGTCGTATTTTTTCAAATCAAAAGAAAAGGAAATACTTTATAAAAACATATTTTTGAAATTAATATATGTTTTTATATCTTTGACATGAATGTATTTTTATAAAGTACATTTCTATAATTCTTTATTAGTGATGTTAAATTTTAGTTATTGTGCATGATAAATATCTCTGGTCTCCTTATTGTTTGTGCTCCAATCTATATATGATAAGTATAGCTTTATAATCGTCTTTGAATTAGAGCAATACCACAAAAAGGATTTTTGGCTGGGTGGAATGGGGTTTGCAGGAGTGGTTGGCCGCCTGCGCTCGCTTTTTGCAAGTAGAAATAACCATCTAACCGACACATGTTAAAGGCTTGCCGCTTGCACAAATCACTCGCACTTTTTTCGAGGTCACAAAAGTCACTTACAATTATGTATGAATGAAACAAAAAAGGTGCCATGGGACAATGGGAGTAAATCCAAAGAGACAGTCAACAATATGCTAGAGTGGACCGATTGATACAGTACCCGCCGTTGTTTCTAGGTCCGGCCGAGCTTCTTGACTGCCCCTAAAAGAACGGGGATGCGCCTGCAAATCCTTTCTATAGTAGTGGAGAATAACCTCATAGTTCGATAGGAAAATCATTGCTACTGCTATGCTAGCTTAATTTCACGGGGATCTTGCTGTCATTACCTCCCGTCCGGCCACATGTGCAACCAAGTTTGGTGCAATTGAACCTCCAAACGTAGTGGTAATCTTGGTCCTATAATTAACCACATCGTTATGCATAATTTTCACATTTTGAGTTCTAATGTGTAGCTATCTATTAGAATCTATATAATGGTCTAAAATTCTTTTTTTACTATGATTAATATGGTAATTTTACTTTTTTGTGTGGACATGGAAACTCTTCTTATACCCAACTCATATGATAATATCTTAGATTGCACTAATAGTAATAAGAGAATGTTTCATCTTGGTAGCTGTTATTTTGTCAACGTGAGGGCATGTTAGCAAGTTCTCTTATATATGGGGACCTAGTTGATTAGCTCATTTAACTTTTCCTCAAAAAGTGCTCCTTTTGTGCATGAAAGGACTCCTATACAACTTTGACAAACTCATTTAGAAGTTGTTTTTGTCTTCAAAAAAAAGTTAGAAGTTGTTTTTGTCTTCAAAAAAAAAGTTAGAAGTTGTGTTTGGGCATCTGCTTTTATTTCTTTAATTATTTTTAATGTGTGTACAGTTATGTACCTCCTTACGAACCCTAAACCGATCTAAACTCCAAACAAAAAAGATGACATGCAGGGGCAGCTTAACGCACATTCTAAGGCTGCTTGTCTTGAACTTTCTTTTAGACTGTTATGTTCCCATTGCCTCTTGCCTGCTTAGTGATTGTGGCCCTTTGCCTCCGTACAATCCAGCTTTGCTACAACCGCACAGACAGCTGCCATGAAGTTGCTCTTGCTCACTCCATGAAGTCGAGCCACAATATGGTTGAATGGGTTGCTAGTTGGATTAAAATTAGAGCAGATCAAGCTGCTACTCAACATTATTCTTCATAGCTTCTAAACGTTTAGTCCCAGATCTCGTGCCATCATCGATACACAGTGCGTCGTTCTGGAATTTTTATTTATAGTGGCGTACAAATTGAAGCACCGGAATGTGCATTGATGTCTAGCAATTAGTTGTGTTCTCGCCATTCGCGGAGTCGGCAGTGCGTGGTTAACAAAGTGGCCTGTAGGTACATGAAGCGATGTAAGGCCACCTCCAATGGTGGCTCTTACGCTAGCTCATAAATTTTTTAATCGGTGAACAATGCAAAAAGCTAAGAGCTTGTTCTTGTTGAAGAGACAGTCGCATACACGTATTTAGAGATTACGTGAGGATGACGTGTGGGGTCATTCATATTATGAGCTAGGTGCTAAGAGATAGATCATTGAAGCTGTCTCTTAGAGTGCTTAGAGCTAGCGTGCTAGCTCAACCATTCGAGAAGGCCTAATGCCGAGAGGCGGCGGGCAGCGAAGACGCGGTCTACGCAGCAACGTTTCTTAGGCTCATGGCTGATTTTTTTCCCCGCCGAGAAGAATGCGCAACTTATCGTCTTTTTAGGGAAAGTACTTCGTTACTTAATACAACTTGTACCTCTTGCGTTAAAAAAAATACAGATACAGATGAGATGAAAAGGAAATTAAATAAATACATAGTTGTATCTTGATATATGGACTTTCTCAATAAATTTAGGTCATTAGATCATTATTAAATCTAATGGTGCATATTCTTCTTTTTTTAGGTTAATGTGGGAATATGGTGGCTTGTTTTAACCCTATTGTATTTTTTTAGACTCTTTAACCCTATTGTATTAATATAATAGATAGTTGCACAACTTTATTTATGACTATCGATTTTTCCTTTTATCTTCATATTAATGAGCAATTGCTTTATCCTATTCAACATGGATTTTAGTTTGATCCAAAATTTTAGTTGCAATAATTAATTCACATAGATCGGCTCCAATGTAATATTTACTTGTCTTCTATTCTTTATCTATTATTCTATACATCTAACAGTTATAACTTAGATCTATGATTATCAACGATGTATACTTTCGTCTTTTAGTTATTTATTAATTATATTTATCATAAACATTTATTCATCCATTTTTCCTATTTTGTATACAAATAATCTACCAATTTCTTTAGACAAATTTGACTTTTTGATCCGTTGATTAAATGCAAGATTAGGAACCGTAGATGCATAGAGCTATGAAATTAGTTCAGATCACTAAGTTACCCACCAATTTTTTTATAAAAAAATAACGATACAGCAACATCGTTTTGCTACAGCAACCAACCATGACTCTATCTCGCTACAGTAACGCGAGTCTGCTACAGTACCAACTCAGCCCATGACTCCATTGCTATACAGGGCGGGTTAGACCATGACTCTACCAAGTCTTCCGAATTTTCTTTTACTTTTTGTCTGTTTACTTATTTGGCATGTACTCGTTAAGTCAATGTAGAGCACCTTTTTCTATTTAGCATGGTAATATTGAATTGAATAATATAGACCGTTAGATCTTCATAAAATTCGACGGCATATATTTTTATCTTTTTTGAATTAACGGAATAATATGGATCGTTAGATCTTCATAAAATCCGACGGCATATATTCTTCTCTTTTTTAGATTAACGTGGGAATTTCTTGACCCTCTCGGCGAACGTGGTGGCTCCTTTTAATTTTGTTGTATTAATATAATAGATCTGATAATGTTAGATTCTTGGTTATTCTAATGACAGGCTACATATAGCCAGATAGGAAAAGGATCAATCTAGCTACTCAGGAAAGTGTGTTTGTCAGAGATGGTGATGTGTTCATAATCGAGGGGTAATGCTTTGTGCATGCATGGTTGCAGCTGAATTTGCCTGCACGGTTCATCTCATGTCACTTACCATGCTAATCTAATGATTTTAGGTTCTTAGTTGTTCTAATGGAAAGCTTTAATTTGTGCATGCATGGTTGCATTATCGTCCCCTTGCCGTTGACCTGGGTTTGCCTGCACACACGACTAGAAAAAAATACCTTTCATCCAACATAAATATCCCGGCAAAAATTTGATCTGCTTAGTAGATGCATTGTGAAACTACCATAACATGTAACTTTTCTAATTAAAATAAATATTTTTAGAGATATTGTTGGTCAAAGCCTAAATGGTTTGACTTAGGACAAAGCTAAATGTTGTTATGCTCAAAGACAGAGAGAGTAGATTCATTTTGCCTATAATATTAAGATGACTAAAAAAGCAACTTGAATTGAATATCAGAGAATTGTTTCATATACAAATGCACCATTTGTAGAACCACTTGAATTTTGAAATAAACAACTTATGTACCATCAAAAGATTTTTCATTGGCATGCTGATGCAATACATATATTTTCTCAAACTGTAGAGGAGTGGTCAAGTAATATTAGTAACATCAGGCATGGAAACAACACTTGAGTGTCAAATAGAGTTGTTCTGTAAACACATATTTTAGGGTTTGCTCATATCTATAATAACATATATTTCCCACTTCCCAGAATATAGCTATGTTTAGGTTTTTCAAAGTAAAATATTTTGAATTTTGACCAACAATTAATATAACTTTTTCGTGGGTCGATAAACGCAAATCCGACTCCAACTACCGCACCGAGTTCTCTCGGCTCCCCGCATGCCTGTAAAGCCGACTCAGTGGTCTTCACGTGTAGGATCGCATAGGCTGGGTACTCGTTCTGTGCGTGGTACCTGTTCGTGCCCTCTGAAGTACCGTCGCACACGGGTTCCCACCTTGCCCTCCCGTGCACCGGCACGGCAACGGCGAGTCGGCGAGAAGCAAAGACAGGTACGTGCCGGCTATCCAGTGCCTGGGGCCTTGCTGTCCGTCATAGCACGGCATCCTAGCTGGTCCGACGGCTTGCTGTATATGTTTCTTTGTGCTACTAGCCGTAGTGTGTCTATCTCAGGATTGTGCTTGCTCGATCGGTGTGTTAGCTCTTGCTGCTCCTGCTCGTTGGACAGTGCCTCTACTGCATGCACTTTAGTCGTTGCTCGATGAAACGTGTGCATGACTTTACATTTTTGCTATTTAGTCTAGCTAGGATGTCCTAGCTGCGATTAAGGTAGTGTAATTAATAAGAGATGCGGCCTATCCTAAAACAAACAAGTGGTGTAATATATTTTGTTGTACAAAAACTATGGTATGGATTTTAGTTTGACAGTTAATATAATAGCCCTTTGAATATATATAGTATATATATTAGAAATAATATATATATATACACATCGGAATTGAAAAACAAAACATAGCGGGTCTGATTTTATAGTTTGATGATACAGCGGAGTCTGCGTTTCATACTTTAGGGACACTGACCCAGATACAGCAAGAACACAAATCCACCACCAATATATATCGACCAAGACATCAACGAAAAGGAGCGGCGGGGCAGTCCTATTTCAATGGTGGGGCGAAATTGGAGCAAGGAGGGAGGAACAACTCAGGCAGGCAGGATGTCGGTCTGGCGGTGTCCGCAAACTCCTCACTTGCAACGCCGGCCGTCCAATAACTCAACCGCAATCTGCAGCAGCTCGCGTCATCGGATCTATGGGGACTGTGACGAAGAACTCTAGAGTTTGTTGAGTGGCGGCGATGAATGGGATTAGGGTCTGGCCGAGCGGAGCTGAGAAACTTGCACCGGCTACTGGATCTGAACCTAGGTGCGCAGGATTTATTTGCTTTGGAAGGGACCATGGGGGGAGGAGCGAAGGCAGTGCGGGGGAGCGGACGCTGTCCGTGGTGTTTGGAAAGCACATGACGAACGCGATGGGGAAGAAGACGGTTGGGTTTCCTTTTTAATTTTTTTGCCATAAGTGGGAGCCACCATTGTGGGAACTGGGAACCGGATATTTTACAGCCCGTGGGACCCAAGAAAGTTAGCTCTGGTCACAAACACTCTGGAGGTCCGGTTGGCCGGGGCAATTTTTCATATTTAAACTTTAAATTTCCATCTGTTCTATAATTTTTCTCCTATTATTTAAACATTTTAATCTATTTGATCTATGAACTACTAATGTGCAAAAGACATATACAAGCAACAAATTGACATATACATACTTAATAACTAAAATTTATCAGTCTATACATAAATTAAATAATTTACAGAAGTTGTTTGTTTTGCTATTTTTATATAATATAATATGTGCTTGCAAACATAAGCCATGTAGATGTTGTGCATAACCTAAATATCGAATTCTTAAGGTTGATGAAACTCCTAATATGCGAACCATGATTTTCCTAAAGATTGTCCTGGATTACTTGTTCAAAATAGATATGACATGACCAGCACAATATTTTTTTGTGCTGGTCATGTGCGGCCGTGCGGGTGCTATGGTCTTGTGAGAGAAAAAAACACATCGTTCAAGGACCACCGGATAATTTCTCTTGGGAAAAGAAATAAAAAAGATCAAAATATTATGAAAACTTTAGTCAAGATGAAATATCAATTTACTATTTGATCAATAGCCCCTGTGTCGATAGGTGTGCCTATTCGGGATTATGCATATGTTAAAAAAATGCTTCACCTTGAATCCATCTTCCTCGGCCATGACAATACAAATGTAAATGCTTATAGACTTCTATTTTTTGTTGGCTATATGCTTAGACAATAGTATAATTATATGTATATTAATGCATACATTACCGTAGCAACGCACGGGCATGTTTGCTAGTATAACTAAAAACAAATTGCTTCAAATATAAAAGGATAAAGATTATAGTTGGTTTCAGGAAAAAACTACTAACATAGTTTTTATGTTATCAGTCTCCATGATTATTTTGTTATTTATAGTCAAAATTTAAATGGTTTGACTTTAAAAGTGTCTAAATGTAGGTATATTCTAGGATGGAGGGAGTAGTTATTTGTTGGAATCACCTTTGTTAGGAGGTTTGGTATACCATTGAACAAGACATAACAACAAAAGGAGAAAAACTAGAAAATTCATTCTAATCATATGACTCTTACCTTTGTGGGCCCTAATTGTTGTTCCAAATTATTCAATTTCAAAAAGAGAGAAGAAGAGTTCCTACGTTATGATTACATAAACAAGTCTCAGTTTAGTTTACCATACTACATCACCAATAGAAAAAGTAGTTATCAACACAATTTTTGTGAAATGAAGTATATTTCGAGTATTCAAGAATAAAATAAAATTATATATAATATTTTGCATAAACTTATGATACTCATATTATATTTTTCCTTCAAACTATAAGCCCGTGCAGCTGATAGCCTAGTAAAGACAAATCATTAGGTTGACAAAGTTTATGTGTAGTACAGTTCTGCTTCATCAGGTGACTCACCCTCTCATACCCTGTATGCTTGATACTCGGTGACTGTCATCACAGTTCACACAGGCGCCTCACCTAGTTAGGCTAGTCTTAGTGGAAGTTTCATAGAGAGTTCTTAGATGTAGTTTTCGTTCTTCTTCATTCATCTAAACTACGGCCTTACTTTTAAGTGACCCACGAAGCTCCATGCATTTGCCAAGACGAAAAAAGAACATGTTTGAGATTCAACATAGGGTGTTTCTATTTTTCTAGATTCATTCTAAATGTAGTGGCACTAACTTTTTTAGTGTAGACAATGTGCTTGTCCGCAGCAAGACATATATAGTGATTCCATCAATCTCAAATTGTGAGTTTCCGTACGTCAGTACGTGCGTATAATCATAGCGGTGAGAATGCTTGCATGTATGTGAGCGTCTTTGTTTTTATAACATCTTTTGCAAAATAAATTGTTTCTTATGTATATATAATTTTGTTGTGATAAATGTTGTGGGTATGTTTTTTCTTGATTAAAAAATAGAGAATGGGAGACACACACGATGAAAAAGAAAAGAAAGCAAAACAAGGAGCAGCATCGGGAAGTGAATGCTAAATGAGCTGTCAAAATCATTTATCCGAGCACTTGCTAATTAGGCCAGTCTCAGTGCACAGTTTCATTGCACAAAGCTATTAAAACTCCTTCCACATGCCATGACACTCTCACTCCTCCCTCTTCTCCTACATCAGCAAATTTAATGTGATATCAAAGTAAAAAATGGGTCAAGTGAACAGCACAAAAGATGAAATGCAAAGAAAATCTTGGCAGATAGTATTCAACTCAAGATCCATCGTCTTTTGTGTTACAATATGTCCCTGAATTTGCATGAAGATGAACCTCTTCGAGTTATAATTACACTTGGTGCAGGTCAACAACTACATTAAAAAAAATATGAGCATGTGAGAGCAAAGACTGTGGCGGAGGACAAGAAAAAATTAAGGTATGATGACGTCGATAGCACAAACAATAATTCAGCAAAGCATAAAGAATTGAAGTAACTTTCATGTAAGAAATTGAAATTGCAAAAGTAATTTTCATGTTCGAATTGGACTTCTTCCCCTCTTTCTTTCTTTCTTTCTATCCATCTTCACTACCACCGGAAAAAATAGCACTAGTTAAATCTTGAAATAAACCAAGAAAAATACGACACCCATGCTGAGTCGACGACTCGAACCCTGGTGGATAGGTTTCACTACCAACTGATCTACGACCAATTCACCAAGTCTGGTCCAATTCAGCAGGTGATTTAACAACATATAAAAATTTATGCAAAAAAAATCCAAGCCTTGGCCATGTCTAAAGCTTTTCTCAATGAGCCATTGGCAAAGCTTTTCCTTTTATACCATCAATGAACAACGCAACCTAGCTAAACAATCACTATTTTTATAGAGAATAAAGTTAAAAAGTCATCATCCACCAATAATAGGTACTCTCTTTGTTCTTAAATATATGATGCTTATGATAATCAGATTAGTAAGTTTTGAAGTAAATAATTTGTCCTAAACTACATATATTTGAAAAGAGAGGTAGCAAAAGGGATGTACGGATATGATGGTGGTTATCTATGCGGTCGTTTGAGTGTGAAAAGCCTCTGCATAAGTAGAAACAGAATGTCCTTAACAATTAACTTTGACAGATAAGGTGGAACTTGTACACATTTGTAAAAACTACAACGGTTGGTTTAAAAAAAAACAGTACTAGTCTCAATCCTGGGAGATTTATGAAACTCTTGGAGTGATAAAGGCTCGGTTAGAGTTTCATTGAAAAGAAACGAGTACGGTAAGAATCCCCTCATGCTGCAGGAAAAACTCTGTTTTGTGCCGTTAAGAGCACATCACATGTAGGAGTATGAATGTACGTATGATTTAGCGACTGTGATTGTTTAAACGGGCCGTTTATCTGACTCGGCCCTGCATGGCCCATGCCTCTCGGAAATGGCTGGGCCAGACCGTCATAGCGGTGGGCTGTCCTGGCCGCTTTCATCTGACGACACAACATCCGACGGCCCAATAACAAGAAAGACCACTTTTTTTCTTTTTTTTTCCTGCAAAAGTAGAGCAAAACCGAATTTTGCTCACACAATCACGCGACGACACGAGTGTGTGTACACACAGCCACCCACTGACCCATCCAAACATGGCGTCAACGTCAAACCGCCGCCGGTAATACTCGCGCTAGCGGCGGAAAAGTCGGCCCGGACAAAGCGAACGCGGCATGTCACCATCTGCGCTATGCAGTTCGGCACCCTTGGCTGTAGTGAGGGCGAGGCGGGCCAGAGAAAAGCGGCAAGCAAGCCTGCAGCAACCTGCGAGCTGCAGCTGCAAAGCCCCACCACTTGTCTTCTCTCTCTCTCCCTCCCTCTCCCTCTCCCCTACGCCTGCGCCGCCGTGCGTGAGGCCGCCAGGTGTCGGGCATGCGGCCGCCACGTCCCCCCGGGCCGCCGCCACGTCCCGGCTCCCACCACCGCCTGCGCCTCCTCTTCCACCCCGTCATCGCCCCGATCCTCTGCTTCGCCATCCTGACGCCAGCCCTCGCCGCCACCGCGGCGCCTCCATCAGCAGAAGCAGCAGCAGGGGACGCCGGCGGGGAGCGCCGCCGCGTCACCAGGGCCGCCCTCGCCTGGCCCGCCATGGTACGCCATCCCTCCTCGATCTCACCTTCGTTCCTCGCGTGATCTTTTTTTTTCTTCTTCCTCTTCCTGACGTCCCAGCGAGGAAAGCCGTGAGCTTTCTTGCTGGCCTTTCTTGTTTTTTGGGGAGAGTAGCTAGCTACCAGCCCTCCGAAACCTACCTTTCCACGGTGTTGGTTGACAACTTAATTGATGCTCGATCATGGATCCGACTAGGCATGCCTGCTCGATCAATCGACGAAGATGCTTCAGCTAGCAGCTAATTAAGCATTTAAGCGTGTCCATCCGTTTCCTTGCTTGTTCCTGCAACAATCTTGGCTGCAAGGCCTCCGATGATCCGTTGCAGTTAGTGATGCCATCACGCCGGGTTACTCGGCGGCGGAGGCGGAGGCGGAGGCGATGGGTAACATGCCTGGGATTGCCAAGGAGGTGCGCCAGCTATGGCATCTTGGCACCTCGTGTTTTGCGTGCCTTTAGAATTCCAATTCCCCGGTGTATGTACCTGTCAACCTCAGCGGTCAAAGTTAGCGGGCCCCGGATCACGACAATTAATGCCTACTATAAACCACGACTTGATCAGTTGGTGGACCTGCTGGTAGCTTAATTAGTTTATTTAATTGGTGTGCTAGTTGTTCTTATCAGCAGTGCCTCTATTTCCCTTTTTCCTTCTTCACATGTATTGACTGAAGGTGTGCCAGGGGCGGCTGGGTAGCATAATAACCATACAAATTGCAACCAAATGGGATATATCTGTTCAGGGGCGGAGCCTTGAAACGAACCGGATTCTCGAAACTGAGAATCCGACTCCCTGTACCATTGTGATAGTCCCAGAATCAACAGCTATCACGTACAGAACTCATTTCAGCCAAATATCACCTCCATACAACGATAAATATGACTTCAATCATTATTTACATAACAGAGTACGAGATTAGTACATGCCACTTGCCGCAACGAGTCCCCTTTACACATATCAAGCTCGAATCTCCTACAGTCTCGGCGCCGCACTAGAGTAGGCTTGCTGGAACCCTCCCCATTCTGGGTAGATGGTGAGCACGGTATTCCCACGTCCAAAGGTGGAACTCGACTCGGTCCTTAATTGTCGGTAAAGCGAGTATCAGCGTCATAAGCGATCCGCCGCAACGGTCCGCAATCGGCACCCATAACAGGTATTGCCGCCCAAACTCCTCAAGTAACCAAATAACCAAGTAACCATGTACCCGCAACAGGTACTCCGTAGGGACTGCCCGAGTGCAGTCCCCAAGCACCCCGATCAAACGATCGAGTTGTTATTACTCGCTTACACCGCCTAGCTGCACTACACCTCCCATACCACCCACAACTCACGCCAAGAATAACAGATCACTCCCATCCCAACACATGCATAGCATAGCATAATCCATAAAGTGAGTAGTAGGTAGCAAGGTGACAGGATGATAACAAAGGCAGTGCAGGTTTATCATGCGAGTAAAGTAAAGCGCTAGCATACTAGTTGCATGTCTAATAGGTATTTCAGAGAATGGTCGGGCGTGAACCTGGAGCAAAGTCCTCTTCTTTCTTCACGTAGTCGAAGACGAGGTCGACGAAGTCGTCCGAGTCTTCCGAGGATCCTAATAATCGGATTACAAATAACAACGATAACTAAGCAAAAGAACTCCAAAGAAGAAACAAAGAAGAACCAAATAACACCAAACTCTGGACTAACGTGTAGATCAAGATTTTAGAAAAATAATGAAAGCAGTTTCATATCTTTCTAAGCTAGAGTCAATTTATTATAGATTTTTAATTATCGAAAGACATTTTGAATTTAATTGATTACGAGAAAGAAAACAACAAGGACACATGGCAGCAAAGAGCGTGCCACATGTCGACTCTATGTTAGCTACCCTGACGTCAGCAGTGGGCTCTGCATACATCAGCGTTGACCGAAAGATAGTCAACAACTCGTTAGCGATAAAAGTCAGAGGGCCCCATATGTCAGCATGTGAATCCCTTCATGTTAGTGGACCCTTGATTCATGTCAAGTTAGTGGGTCCGACTGTTAGTGGAAAGACTACACGAGCGAGGATCACTTGCGGACAACGAGGAAGGGTGTAGTGTTGGTCTAGGGGCTGTTGGAATGCTTGCGGCCAGGGTTGGCCAGCTATAGACAAGCATGGCCGGCTATGGCTGGCTTTGGCAGGCAGCAGCTGGCTGTGGCCGGCTGCAGCTAGGCTGCTGCTGGCCGCGGCCAGGCTGTGGCCGGCTAGGAGTGGCATCAGGCGGCCAGAGGTGGCTAGGATGCAGCTGCTGCTGGCCAAAGGTGGCCACAACAAGCTGGCGCAAGGCCGAAGGCGTCCAAGGCTTGGTTGGGTCAGACATGCAGTCGAGGGTTAGCTGGACAGGAACGGACACAAGGTGTTCGATGAAATGCCAAAGAGGCATTTGCCTCGCCGCTGCGCGTGGCGCATGCAAGGGAGGCTACTTGGCTTGACGAGGCTGGTGATCTTGGCAAGGCATGGAGAGATGGCCGGCCTCCATGGCAACGGCTGGCGGGCTGCAGCTTGCACGTGCTTGAACGAGTGCACGACGTCGCGGCATGGCGCGACACGAGGCGCACGGCGAGCATGCGGGCGGCCGGGTGCGATGTGTTAGCAGCGCGTGTGCGCGGTCACCAACTATCGCTGGACCGTGCCACGGCTTGGCGCGCGGCTGGAAGCACATGCGCGGACTCGCGTTTGTCCGCGACCGCAACACGGCCATGGTTCGCACGCGGGCGCCGGCGTTCCGGTCCGCGGCGGCCACGACTGCAGCTTGGGAGACGGCGGGCTGCAAGGAGCTAGCGGTGGCACCTGCAAGGCGGCACGAAGGCGCGCGCACACACAGAGGCCACGACAGCGGCGGCGGTCAGTGCACGCGGGATCGAGGTGTTCCTCGTCCGCAGCGGAATGCGGCCGGCATGGGAAGGGTCCGGCAACGGCGAGGCCACAACGGCAGGGGCTTGGCTGTGGCGACGAAGGCAGCGGCACCTGCAAACGAGAGGCACGGCTCGAAGACCGGCACACAAGCGACGGCGGGCTGCGGCGAAGCGAACGGCACACGGAAACAAGCGGCTCGAAGGCCGGGCATGGGAGGTTCCATCGGCACATGGCCAGACAGCAAGGGGTTGGAGAAGAACGGGCAGCGCGGCTCACCTACGGTCAGCTGGGCATTCCATCGAGCAGCTCGTGGGCGAGGTTGGTGTGGTCGGTGTCGCTGCAGAGAAGGGGCAGCAGCTTGAGCTCGCGGTTCAGCATTCTGCCGAGCAGGTTGTGGGCGAAGTGGAGGCCAGATGAAGGCAGCAGCTTGGCGTCGTCGACGTGGTTGCAGTGCAGCTCCTTGGCAGCGGCCTCCTCGACTTGCAACAGATGGCGACGTGTGCGGCGCCGGGCGACGTTGGGCTCGCGGTCGTAGGCGGCGAGGACGGCGAGGATGTCGTCGATGAGAGGCTGCCGGTGGTGGCGTCGTCGAGCTCGCGGTACGGCTTGGGAATTCCATCGAACAGCTTGGGGTCGACGCCGGTGGAGGCAACAGCTCGGCGGCGGCGGCGTCATCCGCGGCAGCTCGGCGGCGTCGTCGTGGTGGCCGTGCGACGCGACGTCATCTCGTCCCTCCTTCCGGCGGCCCGGCTCGTGGGTGGTCGTCGCCGGCTCCTCGACGGGCGACTCCGTTTCCTCCCCTCCTGGTGCCTCTCTTCCTCTCTGGTCCTCGCTCTCTTCTGCTGGTGCGGCGGTGGCGCTGATGGGCAAGCGGCTGCTAGGTTTGGGAAGAAGCGGCGGCTGCTGCTAGCTTGCTTCGGAAGAAAGAAAAGAAACAGAGGAGAAAGAGAGCTGGCGGCGGCGGCTTGGAGGACACGAAGAGGAGAGCAGCCGGTGGGGTTTTATAGAGGAGAGCTAGGGCATCCGGGGTGAGCAGGTGGGGATGGGGCTCGGCAGCGTTGAGCGCGTGCGTGCGTGAGCAGGTAGGCAGCATCGGCGCTGGGTGCAGAGAGAAAAGCGAGAGCCTGGCTTGCGAAAGAAGAAGAACAGGATGAGTGCGGTGCTAGCTGCGGTCCCACCTGCCAGTGAAAGAAAAGGAGGAATGTTGCATGCTTCAGCGGTTGATGGGCCAGGTTTGTTTACCGCTGGGCTGCATTGCGAGAAGGCTGGGCCGGCTAGCTTGCTGCTGCTGGGCTTCTCGTGAAGACAGCAGGGAGAGATGGAAGGGATTTTAGAGATTAAACGAGAGACAAAAGAATTAGACATGGCTTGTGCAAAGAAAAGATTAGCAAGAGAGATAGAGATTGGGCCGATTAATCCTAGCTCACCAAATAAATTATTAGCAATTTATTTGGTGAACTCGATACAAATGAATTAGACTAATTTTCCGGGAACAAATTAATTAGCAAAGAATTAATTTGAGAAGCCGGGAAATAGCCACAATTCAAATGAAGCTCATAGAAGTTTAATACAAAGGAATTAGACTGTTTCCCGAAATCAAATCAATTAGCATGGAATTGATTCGAAGAGTCGGAAAATTATGTCGTAGTCCATTCATCAATTTTCCAAAGCACTCACAGATTGAGCTGGCTGAGAAAGTTAGCGGGTCATGTTAGTTGGTTAATTAGCAGGCTGAGTTCGACGGCTGAGTTAGCTGGTTAAGGCCCAAGAATTAGTTGTTAGCTTTTGATTTAATTTGAATTTAGAATTCAAATTAAACCACACACAAAGAACCAAGAAACCAACTAAGAGCCAAATCACACTAACATTAGATTGTCCTTAGCACACAAAGCAATTTAATTAGTTATTTACTAGGAAATTAGAGAGAGAGCACAGGAAGACAGCCTTACGATTATGAGCAAAACACATTAAGCACGAAAAATTTTAAAATCCACATTTTTAACATTCCAGAAAAATCTGGGATGTTACACTAGTCTTACTATTACTAATTGGAGGCTCCTTTTGAAGCCTCCACATTAATCCTCACGAGACGCGCTAGGAAAAAAGATAAATCATAGAAATTCTCACAAAAATCAGAAACATCTAGCCATCAATTACGTGGACTTTAATCACCATTCATGATAATAGCCATTGGATCGATTCTATTTTCTAACAAATTACCCACCATTGTCATTATAAAAATTAACTTAAAATAACCCCCTAAACTTATGTTTAAATTACCCACCTGCCATCAAGTAAAACCGTTTCACGTAACTAGAGAAAAGTACCCGACAGCTGCCTTTCCAATCGTAGGGAAAATAATTATAGATGTGAACCTATTGATCTTTAAGATAAACTAGCAATAATGCCCGTGCATTGCTACGGTGCTTTCAAGTCGTTATTATCCAACTATAGTTATGAGCTTTTGGGGAGCTTTTGGACCTCAGCTTTTCAACCTTACAAAAGACAAAAAGTTCCAGGAAGCCAAAAGCCCAAAATCACATTTACTTGCTTCTCTTCCTATCCTCTTTAGAATGCTTCAGTAGTCTACTATGTCACTCTGACGATAATGAGTGGATAATCAATCCTTTGTTTCTTAAGCGGCACATCTTACCGTGGAATCTAAATGTTTCATGCAAAACTTCAATTTTAGCTTACACGAATTAGCAGGTTATTACAGAGGTAAAATATTGTTCACAAAGTTTTCAGCCCTTAAAAAAATAAGATGCTAAAAATTTGCACAGGCTTTGATTAGAATATACTCAACTTATTCAAATGTCTGTTGTGATAAAAGAACGTACTCCACAGCTCCACCTCAGCCTTCAGGCGATTCGAGATCGAGGCAATGCGAGGACGCACATAACATCCCTGGACGATGATGAAGACATTTGCATATGATGCCTTAGAGCGCTGCTGGGCTTCGGGATTTTTTTTGGCTCCGGGGGTTCTTGTGTGCGGTTGCTGCGTGTATTTATAGATCGTGGCTGTTGATAACTGAACGTAGTCCGTGTCGGAATCAGGGAGGGAATGTTGTCGTCCACATCTCGATCCCGGGCTTGTGGAAGCAACGGATGACAGGGATGGATCAGAGACGAACAAGGTCGATCAGGTAGCTGACGGACGAAAACTAATGCGGGCAGAACGCACGAAGATTAGTTCCGTGCTTTATAATTTTCTATCTAAACAGAATCCCCGTATGCGGGCAGAAACTAATGTGGACTTTGATTTAGTATGGGAAGGCAACACATTTATCCTAGATGGAATTTGCACAATGCACGGTCGGAGGACGTATGCATATGATGCCTCGCTAGTTTGCTCACGTGATGAAAATACCATATAACCTCATCCAAATACCATTTCTGCATGTGAGCCGCGGGATGTTTGGATTCACATTATTTGTTCATCGTTGTTGCTCTGGTTGCTAAATCACTCAATGGCCTACCGCTGGCCCAGTCGACGTTGCACACGCAGGGACAGCCTAGGAGGGGCATGCGAGCCTGGCCAGTAGCCAGCCACGGAGAAGCCATCGTTCGGAGAAGCAGTGACACGTACACGCAGGAGGAGCCATCGCCCAGCCTGTGCAGCTTCCTAATATTTCCTTCCTATCAAAGCTTTTCTCTCGAGACTCTTGTTGTTTTCCGTTTCTGATTCGAGGCGGGTGTAAATAGCTATGGACGAGAAACAATTAGGTATTCAGACGACGGACGAAGAAACAAGAACGAGAAGAACGTATGAAGATTTCATAAGATAAAGAATAGAGATAGGTTAGGATTAGGACGGTGGGTTAATAATATAATTTTTAGGGTCTTTTTTGTAAAATTATGACGTACCGCAGAATCAATCGTTTCCTAGGTACCGTGGAAGCAATCCTTGCTTTATAATTAGGTAGAGATAAAAAAGAAATTATGGAGAAAAAAACTAGCGGTGCTCCCAACCTCCTGAATCTTAATCTTGACCTTTTATATCTTGTGGTAAGGCCTGGTATTTTTACTGAGCCCACGAAAAAGAAACCTATCCTCATGATCTCCAACAGATATGCTGCATGCACCACGATGAACTCTGGCAGCTATGGCCTATGGGTCATGGTAGTTTAGATGTCAAGGGAATCCCTAAAATGCCTTATAGACTGCAGCCACCACCGATAGGGCACAATGACAACGTGATTATGTAGGCAGCGACAGACCTAGGAGAATGAAGGGGTTGTGCAATCTAGCTTAAAACTCTAATTGTTGTGTTATAATATGCAAAAAGTGTTATGACATATATACGACGGCGTAGGATTCAAAATACTGAATAGGGGATGAGCTCCGATTAGCGCATTGGCATGAACTTTCCATATCCATCTGAAACCATTGAATATAGTGACGGTAATAGAACCTCTGTAGTCATGCACGCAAACAGATCAACAATGAGAATTTAGAGAAAAACTGCGTACATTGAAAGTGTAATGGTTATGTAGCACAGAGGAAGATAATAACAAACAACGGGGAAAGAAAGGCTCTAAATTTGGGGCTAAACATAGAGCATAATTGGTAGACAAGCAGAAGGCTATCTATATATAGCAATTTGCAGTAGTCAAACAAGGTGCATGATGCAATAATAGCATTGGTTATTTCAGATAAATGATTTAATTGATGATATAAGAGATTGCAGCCTTCTATAATACTTGCTCTAATAGCTAAGATGAAGCAAGTAATTAATACGGGTTGTGCATTCTCAACGTACATTAATTAATAAATCCAACAAATAACAGACTGTAGGAAATTTTAGTTCTGCCATAACTAATTTCCTTTCATTTCTTACATTCACCGTTATCATCCGCATTTACATTTGCCAAGAATCTAAAAAATCTACAAATTTTCCTTTGTTTTTATTTTTATAGGAAAAACCATCATAGATGCAAACGTTCACAATACATGCACATTCAACCCTATGAATACACGAACGCAAAACCGTACCCCTATGAGCACATCTGGAGGACTGGGCCGGTGGATGTCGAAATTGACAAAGTTACCACAGCCGCCTTGCTGTCAACAGACACATTGCCTACCACTGAAAGAACAACGCCGGTCAATTCAACAAAATACGACACCAGTCCCGAGTCAAGGAACTCGAATCCAGATGGTAGAAACTTTACAACTGACCTACAATCAGTTTGCTTCTTTTTCAAAATATTGAACATATAGAAAAACAAATCTTCTCCTAACACGTATTAAAAATATGAACACGTATTTCCTTTTAAAATATCTAGCCCGTGCATGTGCACGGGTTGATTGACTAGTACTACTAACCAAGTGTTGCTACCACTTCAGTCAAGGGGACCTATTTTTTTTAATCGGTTCTCCAAAACTCAAGTGCCATATATTCATGATGGCGGGTGCCCCTGTGCAGTTTCTGATTCTAACTACAGGGTT
Organism: Echinochloa phyllopogon; assembly: GCA_033239725.1. Lineage (NCBI taxonomy): Eukaryota > Viridiplantae > Streptophyta > Magnoliopsida > Poales > Poaceae > Echinochloa > Echinochloa phyllopogon. The sequence goes on along the minus strand of BTCW01000008.1, from coordinate 28,910,121 downwards.
CAAGGGGTACATAGCTAGAGCTTGTATGTTCACATGCAAAAGGCTGTTTGCTTCAACAAAAATGTATGCAAAATGCCATGACTAAGAGTTTATTGTTGATTCACTGTGGAATACAGGCTTGGCCATCAAAATGTACATGGTTGCCCTTACCAAACAGTGGGAGGTGTCATTCGTATACTCTTGTTTCCAAATACCACAAGATTTGGAAGGCACGGCCTTTTCTACTGTTAAATACTTAAATCTGCTACTATTTGTGTACCCCTGTTCTCGACTGTTAGAACATCTCCTCTGTTCGTCCTCAGGACACAAAGGGAGTTGTCTCTGCAAAAGAAGTTTTGAAGAAAGAACCAGTTAGCGATGTGATTGCTTTAAAGGATTCCATGAAGTTCTTCGATGCAAATTTCTTCAACGATTCAAAAGTAAGTTTGAGCTGTTCTTTTTATAGCCTTTACACAAAGTTGGTATGTTAACATTGTTGTGTAATCTATGCTGCTCTGCTTCTTGAAGCTGCATGAGATGGAAGACGGTGCAAAAGAATTCAATGTACCCGCATTCAGAGAAAATCGGAAATTGGTTGCCTCAGAGAATGGTGGATTGCATAACCCTTCTGTTCTAGTCTTCAAATCATCATGGAGTGGTGACAGCATGACAAGTGAGAGTAAAAGTTTCGACTACCCTCGTGCATCTGCAGTGCATCGTCCAAGTAATGATGAAGATATTGCCTTTATGTCGGTCAGTTTTCTGAACCACCTTGTAGCACATTGACTATACAAATTTATTCCTTCTCAAATAAAATAAGTAATATTCATGTTAGGTACTTGAGCTCGGGGAGCTTATTAGGACCAAGCAAATAACATCGCGTGAACTTACGGATATATTTCTGAGGAGATTAAAGAGGTCAATCCGCGTGCCTGTTTTCCATGCATTCTTCATAGGACTTGAGGGAATAAGACATGTGGCCGACGATTATCTCATTTTAACAATGTGACTGTCTTATATGCCGTTTAGGTACAATCTTGTTCTCGAATCTGTTGTTACATATACTGAAGATTTAGCATACAAACAAGCAAAAGAGGCAGATGACTTGCTGGCACAAGGAAAATATCTTGGTATATAACTAATCAGCCTGCGAGTATCTGCTTTTGGCTGTATCTTTGGTATATGCTTTCCATAAGCTTCATTGGGAATATTGTCTGGTATATGTAGCTTCTGATTACAACTGATGCTTGCTTGGGTGTTATCTCAGTATATGTTATTGCAAAGTCTGTAATTTCAAGTTTATGCTCATGTACTATTAGCCTGACTACCTGAGGATCTTTGTAGAAAAATGTTAACAAGTGCCTTTTTTTCCTCCTTAGGGCTAATTATGTCTTTTTCATTAATGTTATGTTATTCAACTTGATAAGTTTTCACTGCCTACTCAAAAGTCAAAACTGACAAATCTTGATGCCAGGTCCTTTGCATGGTATTCCATATGGCTTGAAAGATATAATTGCAGTACCACACTACAAGACCACTTGGGGCTCAAGGACGTTTAAGAACCAAGTCCTTGATAAAGAAGCATTCGTGTACAAAAGGTTTGTTCATTTTCCAGGTTATGCATCATGTTTTAAGCTATCATGTGAAATTAGTGGTGACTAATTTTCATGTGTGCCATTGCCCTTCAGATTGAAGTCGGCTGGAGCAGTCCTTGTAGCTAAGCTTGTTACAGGCTCACTTGCCTATGATGATATATGGTTTGGTGGAAGGACACGAAACCCCTGGAACATTGAGGAATTTTCTACTGGTTCATCAGCAGGCCCAGCGGCTAGCACCTCTGCAGGTGAGTATACATGATGTGTATATGTGAACTAGTAATTTATAAAGTTTATGCTGAACACCATATTTTTGCCCTGTTCTAGGAATGGTTCCATTTGCAATTGGTTCAGAAACCGCAGGATCCATAACATACCCTGCTGCTAGATGTGGAGTAACTGCATTGCGCCCAACATTTGGAACAACTGCACGGACCAACGTCATGAGCATCTCTGAGAGTTTGGTATTTACATGCAAAACTCATTGTTGACTTCGTAGGTTTCGTGCCATTGTGCCAATCTTTGTAGTGATGAGGATTTGAGTGTACAATTCCAGGATAAGCTTGGTCCTTTCTGCAGAGGTGCAGTAGATTGTGCTATTGTACTAGACGCGATTCGTGGAAAGGATGCCAGTGATCCATCATCTCGTGAGGTTGCTTTGGGTGATCCATTTCATGTCGACATCACAAAACTCACCGTTGGCTATCTTGATGATGCTGAAATGGAGGTCTAGTACAGAGTTTTTTATCTGGTCACCCATCTGTGGTTTATGTGTTGGTCATTCCTGATCTGCTTCTCAAACATGAAACATGTTCTTGTTGTTGTGATCATGCCAGGTCGTTGATATTCTTTCCTCTAAAGGTGTCAAGCTGATCCCATTCAAGTTGAACTACACTGTTGAGTCAGTTCAGTCCATCCTGAATATAACGATGGACGTTGATATGCTTGCGCATTTCGACAACTGGCAGCGGGAAGGACATGATGATGACTATGAGGCGCAAGACCAATGGCCAGTGGAGCTTCGTCGCGCACGGTTGATCCCAGCAGTTGACTATATACAGGTGCTTTACAAATCAAATTTAACTGCACTGTTGGAACTTATTCATGATGATCTGAGATATATTATGTGTCCTGGGCATCCTATATGAACAGGCGCAGCGAGCACGGGGCAAGCTGATCAAGGAAGTCAGAGATAGCTTCACTGTTGACGCATTCATCGGCAACGTGACCGACTGGGAGCTTGTCTGTCTTGGAAACCTTGTTGGTCTGCCGGTAGTCGTGGTACCGACAGGCTTTAAGAGCATAGAGAACCCACCGAAAGGTGGCACGAAGAGGAGAACCACCGTGACAACAGGCATATATGCTCCCCCTGACAATGACCACATTGTAAGTTTCTTCCTCATATAAACTTATCAGCGCTTAACGGTAACAGGCACTAATGCCTTCAGATTAACAAACTTGTGCAAGGATGACTCCCTGATACATTTACTCCCATTTCCTCACAGGCTTTGGCGCTGGCGATGGCATACCAGTCCGTCACCAATCACAACAAACAGCGGCCACCAATTGATGATCTGGGGCCGAATGACCGCATACAAAGGTAGGGCAACCTGCTCACGAGGTGAAATAATGCTGGCACAAAGGCCGTAGAAGCTGAAATGAGATGTACCATAGTAACGATTCAGAAAATTGATAGCCAGAATCGTAATAGCTACACTGCGATTTCTGCTATTTGAGTATTTTGCCTGTATGCTGGCCTGCTGCAATCACTCTACACATAGTATTATGCAGTTATTTTAGCATATTTTTTTCTTTTGCAGTCTATCAAAAATGAACAGAAAACAAGATGAGGCTTCTTAGCATCATGAATCTGAACTTTCAACTTGAATTCCATTGATCCGCGACGCATAGACTGATGTATTAGTCTCAGCATTTTCATTTTCTTGTCTGGGACAGTATCGGGCTGGGCTTGTGTGAAAAGACTTAACCTTTTGGTCCCAGCGAGTTAGTAAAATCGGTTCGGGCTGGGCCCACAGACATTGTACATGTTAAATATTGTTGACTAGTTTTCTTTTATTTGGCTGCAAAAGTGCCTCCCAGGCTCTTCCAGCAGAAATGTACCTGAGAACAATTGGCCTGTGAATGCAAAAACAAACAGAAGACAAATAAATTTGAAAAGTAAGCCATCATCCTTGGCAAAGCAATAATTTGGCCTGCAAAGGGGAATGGAGAGGGCCAGAGGAACGGGAAAACAAATTGGCGCAGCCGATCGAGAAGAATTGGGCCCAAGACGTCGTAAGCAAAGCAAGGGCACTCCCATGTGGCCATGTGTACGAATCACGAATCGTGGCTACGATTGGATGGACTGAAGTCTGACTGAGATCGCAAGTTCATAAAAAAAATTACTGCGATCACGAGTTCATTAAAGAGATTGACTGAGATCGCCAATTCACTAGAAAAAGACAAATATTTTGGTCAAGAATCTGCAAGGCGTCTTTTTTCTGTAACAGATCTCCAGAACCAGAATGGAAACAGACCAGTCACTGGCGGCCAATATGGCAAATAAAAACATCCCTTACTCGAAATTGAGTGGGTGGAGCCTGTGCTGGGACATGCTCCAGCTCATGAGCAGCGCTCGGTTAGGGTCAATTCACACCGTCCCAGATGCGTGCACAATTAGCGTTCGGTTGGTTAGGTTTTCTGTCATGTAGTTTATATTCATCTAAGGAGAATAAAAAGGTTCAGAGTTTGACAACACAATCGTGCATGCATCTAGGACGACGACTGCAGCTCGATCTACTGTATTTCGAATGAAAAAAAAAGTGCGCCCACAAGCATCTGGAAAAGTGGAAAAACACTGCAGTCTACAGAGCGCAGCGAGCAGCTGAGAGACAAGAGGTTGCCAAATGGCAACACGACGGCAACGGTCAATTATTTGAGGCAATATTCAACGACGCGATGATGATCTATCTCCCTGCTGATTGCTGAACCTGAACAACGATGCCAGTCGTCGTTGCAACTAACCGGCGACCAGGCCGCCGCGCCGCCGTCCGGGCATGCAGAACGTCGACACGTCGTCGTCCGGCTGGTCCCTCCATAAACGATAAACATAATTTAATGACTGGTTGCAACTTGCAAGCACGGAACGGAACGGAACGGAAGTCCAAGCACATGCCTTGGAACGTTGACCAACCGTGAACGGATGGAGGAGAACGTTCTGCAAGTTGGGACGGATCGGACGCAACAATAGACTAACCTAACGGTCAGCCTAGCTAGCTAAATCCATCAGTATCCATGGAGTGACAGCGACGGATTGGATGGATGACGGCGGCGGCCGGCCATGGCGGCGTCGCTGTCCGCCGTCGTCGTCGCTGCCAAGGAAAGAATAGTCCGCGCGCGGACGGCGACGACGGCGATGCATGCGACTGACTGCATGCGGCGTCCGTGCGTGCGCCAGTGTGGTCGATGACGGGGATGCGCCTTGTAATTGACCGGCCGGCCGGCGCTAATTAAGCTCTCGAATCCGTCGTTTTCTGCGCGCGGCTGGCTGCTAGCTGCTGCGGCTGCATGGCTAGCTCGCGTCGCTCTCTCTCTCTCAACTGTGAGGCTGGTGATTGCCCTGCCGCCATGGCATGCAGTGGGTAGTGCCGTAGTGGTAGACGATGGCCTGGAGCTGAGGTCCACTGGTAGTCCAAGACCGGAGGGCGTCGTGTTTGTGTGGCCTGGCGAGTGCCGGGAGGGACTAGGCGTCGAGCGGATGGCAACAGGGATGGTGAGGTGGCATGGTAATTTTCTCTAGTCCAAAGTGGTTGTGTGTGTTCAGCTAGCACTGTTTTGGTCTAAGTGGAGCAGTTTGAAACGTCAGGGAAAGCGATTTAATCAATAGTTGATTGAAAGTCTACATATATAGGCGCATGGACACCCTAATCCTAATGTCCTCTATTCTCCTCCCTGACTCTGAAGGTTGTACTTTAGTAGTACTCCGTAGTAGCTAGCTGAAGATATACTTATTTTGTCCCAAATAGAAGTCCATTAAAAAAATCTCTATTGGACAATGTGTATGGTGCCCAATTACATCGACAAGATACAATTACACCAAGATTATTTCTGGTCTCTGCATAGCTAAGATGCACACAGCCTAAAAGAGAACATAAATGACAAGACATAAAAAATTATGTCAAAGCAGACTATACATATGACTTAACCTTCAGTTTCATACCCTAACAAAGCAACATATTGACTACGAAAAAGTGTCACACCCGGTTTTAGAAAACAAACCGAGTGTACACTGTATGTATGCCAGGATCAAGTTTCATACATACAGTAAACCAGTAGTGAATAAAAGATGCAGTATCACGCATAATAAACTATATAAATGACTTACGAGTCTATCAGAGTATACAGCGTATCCTGGAAACGAAGGCTCCAAACTTCACAGGCAGTCGACTGGGGGGTTGCGTACGCCTAGAACTCCTCAAAACCAGCAGTGAAATCCTCTAAATTCTCCCAATCTGAGCAGCATTTCGGTTGCAGTAGACGCAATAAAGGAAAGAAAGAAAAGCAACAAGTATGAGCACATAACGTACTCAGCAAATGTAATATGACATACAAGGCTGAGGCAAAAAGGTTGGCTGACCATACTGCAGTAAGCACTTTTAGTTGGTCAAGTTTTATTAAGCAACTATTTACTAGCAAATGAAAGTATATACCACCCACAAATTAATGAAAGTCATATTCCCAACATAACTCAAGTAACCACGATTTAGATCTTGTTCAAGTATGATTATCATGTAAGGGTCCAGGCCGCTCTTGACCGTGAGCACGGCTGTTATAACAGTTTTACACTCTGCAGAGGTTGTACACTTTCACCATAAGCCGCGTAAAAGTTCAAAAGAACTTTAAACCCAACCATGCCGAGGGGGCCAATCCTCTTAAATCACACTACCGAGGTGTGACCGCATAGGGACGCTACGAGGCCTTTACAAAGATTCCTTAGTAAATAGTAACCCGCTAAGGTTTCCGGTTCAGAAGCAAAGCATAACCCTCCCTAATGAGGTATGTCTCTTACCAAAGCCCACAGCTCAAGAGGACCGAGCTATACCCCGTCAACCGCCGCCCCCCATGCCCCTTTCGGGTAAGGTCACCATCCACTAAAGTCTCTAATTAATTAGCCAAGACCAGAGCCATATAGTACTTATGGTTGCACTGTTTTCCTGGGTGGTTCTCCATGTTCCAATTAAAAAGATATGATCTTGCCAATTAATTATTAAAAAGAGTATATGGAACATAGAGTAGGGGTTCATTTAACCAATCCCAGTTGAGCAAACTAAGCATCATCTACCATCAAAATTAATTAAGTAACCCAGTTCGAGGGACAGGGAAAATATAGTGGCTAGGTAAATCCTTAAATAGGAACCCATCAAATTAAGACACATGCATGGGTGGTGAAATTAATAATTATTAGGACATTTGCATGACATAATACACTTGCCTTTCTCCAAAGTATAGCTGCTCAGATTCTCTTCGAAGTCTTCTTCATTTGAACAACGTTTCGTCTACTCGAAGCAATCATCAAGCACAAGAAGAAGCTAAACAAGCAAACAAACAATATACAACTAAGAACAATACACCAATCAAAAGAAAAGCTTTAAAAGAGCGTACTAACAGATAGGGCTCGTTACTATGGTTACGAGAACCTAAGGACCACGAAGATCAGAGAGAGAAAGAAAGATACAAAGGTTCCAAGGCAGAGTTTTAATTGGCACAAGGAATAACACACGTACAGAGGATTTATGAATACGAGGATCTCAAACAATAATATATTACTTTAATAATTTAATTTTATATTACAATACAATGACATAGTAACTCACACCATATCATTGAAGCAATATAAAGTTAAAAATTAAAATAATATTGATTTGCAGAGAAACCACACCATAAGAAAAGATCTATACTCAGGCTCAGAAAAGATGGACTAGCGACAGGATTGCAGAAAAGAGTGCTGCGGACATTGGAACACTGGCCGATGAATTTATAGGATGCGATAGATATTGAAGACAGTGGATTGGCAAAACAGAATGGGGACTAAGTGAGAAACGTAAGGTGCACTAGCAGGATTGGGTTTAGAGGCATAGAAAAGGCTGAGAACAGAACTATGATTGAAAATTTAAAACTAGCGGAAGACTTTAGATTAAAAAAAACACTTATACGCTTTATAAATTTTAATTTGATAAAATCATATATAAGAGACTCTTTCCTGGAAATTGATTGAATTATATTTAAATATGTGAAACCAAGAATGTATTTTATTTATAACTATTTTTTTTGTAGATATTATGTAATTAAACACATAACTTTAGTATTAAAACAGATGCGAGCATCTAATTGATTAACTTTTATTGACCATGTTGAACTAATCAATATTATTGATAAAACACCTTTATGTTGACATTCACACAAATTAATACTCATTTAAGAAAGCATTAAGTTTGACGCTAATCACCTTTTTAGTTTGAAAACTAGTTTAATATTCATTAATCAATTTTACATAAGCTTATTAAAATCCGAAATATTACTTAATCATATTTTATAGAGAAAACTTAATAGATAGATAATTAATAAGCAAAACGAGAACACTAGAACAAAGTCACATTGAAGGTTTATTAATCAAATTACTTGGAAGTGAAACTTCTAAGTTGGCTTTAATTAGAAACACTAGTTAATAATCATTTAAACAGTGATCTACGAAAGCATATGAATTCTAAATATAACCTTAATCCAAGTTAAATCAAAGTTATACCTAGGTTTCCAATATTATAACTTGTTCAACTATCACTTTTAAAACTTATAATATATTAACCATATTATCATTAATAAGAAAACCAAAATATAATTCTTAATTGGCTTTTAATTAAAGGAACATGTTTATCAAATCAAATAACTTTATATCTCTAGTTAAACTAGTCATATTTTTAATCGTAAATATTCAAGTACAAATTATTTTAATTAAAGTATTAACTTAAAATAGATTATATGAGAACATCTAACCGAATAATTTTATGAACGGTGTTGAATTAGTCAGTATTATAACTGAAACACATTTAAGTCAGTATTTATCAAAGTTAACATTTATTTATGAAAAGCCGGAGTTTAATCTCAATTAGAAAGAGCTATTTAAGTAATTATTAATCAAATTAATATCACTTTACAAAAATCAAGATGGAACTTATTTATATTTTATTCAGAAAACTAATGAATGATAATTATGTTAATATTAATCAAGATTGACAATTATTTATGAAAACTCGAAGTTTAACTCTAATTAGCTTTTAATTAGAGAACTAGTGATCATAAACATCAATCAAGTTAACATAATTTTATGAAGCAACAAGATAGAGCCTAATTAAATTTTAGTTAGAAAGATTATAAAATTAATATTGATCATGTTAATATTATTTAAAGAAACCAAGATATTATCTACTTCAATTTTATTTAAAACGCTTCAAGAAATAAGTATTAATCAAGTTAATATTATTTATGAAAATCGAGATATAACCTTAGTCAACTTTTATTTACACAACTCATGGAATAAATATTAATCAATTTAATATTTAACAAGAAAAACCGATGTGTCAAACTTAATTAAATTTTATTTAAGAAAGCACATGTAATTAGCCTTTAATTAAATTAATAATAAATAAATTTCAGAAATAAAATATGGTGTAAATAACAGTACTAACGCGTAGTTTAAGTTGATACGAAGCTAACGCAACAAGAACGAATTAAAACGGAGTTAAAACGTGAAAGATATGATTTTTCTAAGGTTCAGGGACTTGTTTGCAACGTTTTAAAACTTCCAGGGGCTAAAACAAAAGAAAAAGGACCTATTTGTAATTATTTTCGAATTAATTTGGACTGCGGATTAATTTTCAGATTCCTGAAGGACTCTTATGCAAAATCGCCAGGGTTGACCGGTACCTCTTTTATTTGACTCGGGTCGTATTTAATCTGGCCGTTGGATGAAGATCCGACCGTCCACAACAGAACGGCCGAGGGGTCGCCGGCGAAGACGAAGTCAGCGGCGGCGATACGGCGGCGCATCGCCGGAATTTCATCGGAAAAACGCTACGAAGCTCGGATCTCGACGGGAACAAGCTACACGGGACCACTGGAGCACGACGAGTTCACCTAGGCTGCTCTTGACGACCGACGTGCAGCGGCGAAAGCGGACGACGATCCATGGCGGCGGCGGCGCTCGGTCGAAGGTGGACACGACGCTACGGTGCACAACGCGCGACGAGACATGGACGGAAAGAGAGAGGGAGGCATTGCGAACTCACTGCGGGTGTTCATGACGAGAGAAGAACGACGACGGTGGCCGGCGACGAGAGGAGGCGGCGGCGGAGCTCGGGTTCACTCGGAACAACGACTTCGGCGGCCGAACCACGACGAGGAGCGGCGGAATCGACGCGCAACGACGAAGAGAAGCTTCTGGCGATCTCGGTCTCCCTCCATGAGCAACGACGGCGACGAATCGTTGGCAATGGCGGCCGGCTCGGCGAAGGCGGCGATGGCGGCTCGAATTGCGGCTTCGATTCGAGGGGAAAACATGGATGCGACGCGGCTATATATAGGTCGGATACCAGGGCCTAGGCGGCGTGTAGCAGCAGGACTCGGCGGCGGAAAACAACTCAAAATCGGAGCGGCGTTCGGGTCGGACACGGTCGGGGAGGGAGAGTCCCTCGCGGGGACGACGGGTCCGACAAACGGGCCCCACTGGCCAGTGACGCAGGAGAGAGCCGGGGAGGAAAAATGAGACGGGCCGGCATTGGGCCCAAAGTGAAGCAGGCCGAGCTGAACAGAAGGGAATTCGGCCCAGAAAGAAAGGAAAACAGGCCGGGGAGGAAAAACGAACCGGAGAAAAAAAATCAGGGGGCAAAGATGGACTTGGCCGAGACTTCAAGGGCCGAAATCGAACTCTAACAGTTTTAACTTTTCCAAAACTCAATCAAATGCAAATCAAATTCGAATTTAAACAGAATTTAAATTCCAATTTGATTTACTAGCAACCAAAAATATATGCAACAGCATGAATGCAACAAAAACTTATTTTGACTAAAAATAATTATTTAATGTGATGTTTAAATTGTTAAAAAGGGCTAGAAATTCCAATTAATCCCTAGAAAATTTATTTAAGCCTTAATAAATCCTAGAAAATTCATAGGGTTGCTTCAATTTAATTGCGATGAATTTTAGGGAGTTATAAACACTTATTGTTTTGAAATTAGAAAACATATATTTATATTATATACATGTTACATTCCCTGTTAATTATTTAAACCTTAGAAAATTTTTATAAATTAAATAGAATCATTCCAAATTTTATAAAATTTTATAAACTTTATAAATTTTATATATATATATATTTTGTTTTATTCATTGTATTTATTTATACTATTTATTCACATCCCATATTTAGAAAATTTGGGGTGTGACAAAAAGGCTCTCTAAAAACAACGCCTCCAACAAGGAAATAGCACGTGCATGAGCCATCGTTGCCATGATCCAACCAGTTAAGATCAAATCATCGATTTTTACCGTAGAGAGCAATTTATCGAGCTCCAAACAATGCTTCAGCAAGACCATTTGTCAAAATCTCTAATCCCCTACTGCTATTTTTTAGAACTCCTTAGTGTGTAAAAAGCAAGACAATGAGCTCCCAAGGTGGGGATGAAGAATCTATTCCTCTTCCAATCTTCCATGTATATATAGGCGGATTAGGGCCAGTCCGTTCAGCAGGGCGTGGTATCGTGTTCTTTGATTTCTCTCTGATTCTGCACATCTCGCCGAAAATGCTTTTGGATTAGAATCACACCCCGTGCACTCATTAGGCTAATGTGAGGATTTCAGATTCCTGGGGAGGTCGCATGAGGGATCACGTGTACGGATGCGATCCTCATGAACCACAATTTACTTCGAGCTATTCTCTCATATATAACAATAGAAAAATTACTTTTAAAAAAACAATAGAAAAAAGTTCTCCCAATTCGACACGTGTCTCGCTTAGCATGGATTCTCCTATTTCTGACGAGAAGGCCAATCTAAAGTCCCTACCAAACGGGGTCGCTCTCGCTCATGTGAAATTCCTACGGAGTTCATACATTCTAAACGCGCCCTAAAGATAATTTACTAGTAAGTAGTGTGGCACTCTGGTTAACACCTGGAAGTTAACAAAAGAATTCCCTCTAGGGCCTATCCCCTATCCTTATCTACCCATCCGCATCATGTCATTAGTTTAACCACCTCTCCAAACCTCAAACCAAATCTTATATGCAAATGCAACACATCCATAGCCAATCAGACCTATTTCCCTGTTTCAAACTCTGAGCCTCGCGCCCTCGCCTGCCACACACCACATGCATGCTGCTCTCCCTCCCCGGTAATGTAAAAGATTCCTTGGCCTTGGTTGAACAAATAAACAAGCAGTGCAACGCAACCAGACAAAAGGCTGGCACACGTACGCTCGCTCACCTCCGTGTGCAAACGGGCGTGCACACATGCTGCAAACTCGATCCGGTGATCTGATGAGGTCATGCAATTGCAAGGGCAATGGCATTGTGATGTGTGTGTGCCTAGAGACTTGGCAAGGCCTGCCACCTTGGGGAGCAGCAGGCGCCTTGTGTGGCTCAACTTGGGGTTTGTTTGAATCGGAGCGCTCAAGGGAGATCGAGGATCTGAAAAGCAGAGGATAGGATTGTTTAGGGTGCCGAGGAACGTGTAGTAGTGTGAAAGATTGGGGTGGACTTACCTAGATTCCTTGTGTATGACGCGGCCGGCCGGATGCATGCAATGCAAGAGAGCGTTGTTGCAGACGTCAAGAGAGCGTGAGAGAGAGTGAAATGCACGGTTTCCGGGGAGAGCCAGCGGCGGCGTGCGCGTGCGTGTGTGTACGTGTGTGACGGGTCAGAGGCCGGGGTGGCACTCGTGTGGGTATTCGTGTTCACCTTTCCGTGCTATGGATGCAAAGGTTTGAATGAGACATGTCGATGCTTATGTTCAAAAAGACATCTCGATGCTAGCAGCAGTACTCCTCACCAGTTTGAGCATTTGTGCGTCGGTCTAGAACGTGGACTATCAAACTTCTTTTTAGGAATCGTAATTGTATTGTTGCTTCGTAAAACATCGATCCACGTAGTCGTGATGTAAAACAAACTCCGCCTAGAGTAGCATTGCTTGCATGAACGCCAAACTTACATCGTAAGCGCGCACGGCGCACCGGCCGTGTACCGTGTTACGTAGTTTGATACACACTCGACACTCGTTGGATGATATATACACTGGTACTTCCTCTGTCCCATATTAGACGTCGTCCTAGGGGTTATTTGAGGTGTCCATGTTCAGCTCATTCTCTAGCCATCTCGAAGCAAAGTTTGTCCAGATTCACTTCATCTTGCATGCGCCTGGTAGGAGTCTAGAACGACGTTTAATACGGAACAGAGGTAATACTATATAATAATATAAACTATATACCTGTACTATCGATTAGCAGTAAGTAATAAAACGTGCATTATTCCAAACATGATCCAGTCCACTGTCCGGCAAGCAAACTGATCGAAAGCAAGCTGCAACTGCAATGCAAGCAGCACGAGCAAAGCTTTTATCTTGAGCGCGTGGGATGGACTTGACCGATGGATGCGGTGACCCAGGACAGGACAGGAGGAGCGGCACCCACCAGAGCAGGCCGACGCCGCCGTGGCCGCGCGCGCCGGGGACAAAGGCGTTCAAAAAGGAGACCGGGGCGGCGTCGCCGAGCGCGCCGGCCGGCCTTCCCTGCCCCGGTCAGCCTCCCGCCGTACCTAGGGCAGTAGACCAATGCGACCGCGGTAAAAAAAAAGTTGCCTTTCGTTTTGTGCAGGCAGTGCTCCGCCAAGTCACGTCGCAGGCTCGCAGCGACCGGCACGCACACCCATGCATATGGGTGAGAGAGAGACAGACATGACGAGGCAGGCAAGCCTGGGCTCCTGGCTGTACTAGCTTCTTCTCATCTGGGCACTACTCACCGCCTTGTGCTACGCGCCCAGCTACTCGCTCGCCGTAAAAAAAGGGCAAGCAGTGTTTTCCTTTTTCACCGCGCAGTTCTACTCCACTAGCTTTCCTTGCTTACCCATTGGCCTCTCTCTCGATGCGGGCGCGCAAAGGCGTGCTCGCGACGCCGTGCGCGGCCCCGACCCCGGGGAAGACGAAGACGAAGAAAAGGCGCCGGCGACCGGCGAGGGGGCCCGGCCGGCTGGCGGTCAAACGGAGGGATCTCGATCGAGGCACCGGCAAAAAAGGAAAAGCTTTGTATTAGCGACGACGCCGAGCGGCAGTGCCGTGTTTTCAAATTTTCCTCTTTTTTGACTCGATTTGAAGGGACCACTGAACGTAAAGTGACATGACGGTAGGAAAAGGGCGTAAACAGGATGAAAAGATCAAGATACGAGTTCAGAAAAAAAAAAGCGAACTAGACACTTCGGGCCTAGCTATACCACCGAGGGCCAACTTTTGTACCATCGATTTTTACTACATTACTGGAATTAAAACTCTTGAGCATACATAGGGCCTGTTTGATCCATCCGGCTAATTCATTAGCTGATTAGTTAAAATTAGCTGGGTTGGACCAGCTAATTGGATAGTTGCTATTTAGCAAATGAAAGAGATATTAGCTGAGAATTAATTGGTCTAGCTGGTGGATCCAAACATGCCCTTTATATTGGTTATTCCTAGGTCATACGCTTACCAATTAGATCAACTAGTTCATCAACCGTGCATCCGCACGGGTTTAAATCTTCTTGTAATCAAAATGTAAATTCTATTGTCAAATTGTCATCATAAAGAAACACTACCTTCTCCAACATCAACATGTATGTTGCATGTAATCATTATTTTTAGTAGGTCATGGTAAATAATGGTAACACTTTTAAGAAGGGTTTTATTTATTATATATTGTAGTTTGTTTCATATTGTTTAGTTTTGCTCATGTCTCTTTTGTGTACTCTATTTCAAATTACTGGTGTTTTTAGCTTTCTCCTGGGTAACTTTGATAAAGCTTATAAAAAGATTAGTAACATCTATAATACCAAAAAAAAATACACTATTAGACATACTCAGACTCAATGAGACCAATTTGATGGTGCAGATGTCGAATTTTGACCAACAATATTTCTAAAAAAATAATTTATTTCAAATAGAAAAAGTTATATATCATGATAGCTAGTTTCAAGATAAATCTACTACTATCATTTTTATGTTGTCAACCTTTATAGCTTTTTGCTATTTAAAAAGGTTTGACTTAGAATAAATTTTAATAGTAAGTAATAAATAAAACATGAATAAAAAGGACATGCATGAGTTGAGAATTATGTAAGGATCAAGAGGCAATAGGAACTTTTAGTTTGCCGCGGCTGCCGATCGAATATGTAGAGCTACTGCTACATGCCAGCGCAGGTCACTTCGGTCGCATCCATCTATGCCCGTTAACGTGTAAGGCATAAACAATATTGTTACCTCGGTGCGACCAAAACAGTTCTGGGAGGAGGTTAGAGCAAGTTTAATAGCTTTCGCCGGCCGCCGGCTGGGACGCGCACGGCATGGTGGTGGCCCCCGCAGCCAGGTCGCTGTACAGCCAATCGCAAGACGCGCAGCGCGTCTCCGCCAGTGTCAGTCGGCGTTTCGTTCCCCGTCCGCTTCACTCTCTCTCATGTGCCACGCAAGCTCCCCGCCAACCATTAAACTTGCTCTTACTTTACATATACGCAGTCATGCGTATTAGGTTTGTTGGTTGGATTGACCCTTTGCAAAAGATTTTCTACCGAAGGATGGAGAGAGAGATTTTCTACCGTGGAGAGAGGTTAAGGTGATGTTAGCAGTTACGTTAGGATGGAGATATTGGCCGGATTCTCTCTTAGATTTTAATAAAAACATTTAAGGAACCAGGGAGATCGGTTAATTATTTAATATTTTTTCTGAAACGGAAAAGGAGTCGTACAAAGAATACTTAGGCTTCATGGATCGGTACTATATTTTTTTCGGTTTTTGGAGTTATGCAAATCTCTTCCAATGGCAGTGGTGAGAAATTTATATGTATATACAGGGGGTTATTTTAGGCTGTTGTTTCATAATGGCATACTCCCTCCATCCCGTGAAAAGTACAATTCTAGCTTTTTTCAGACAGATTAATGACGTTGGGAAATGACTATGCTACCCTCGGTAACCATCCCAATCTCACTAATTTTGGCATATAGATGGTTACTGTATGCAAATAATTATCTATTTTTAGAATAAAACAGGTGGTTACAGCTAGAATTGTATTCTTTTGTGGATTTTTTTTTGAATATTAGGATTGCACTCTTCACGGGACGGAGGGAGTAGGTAGGTAATTTTCTTTAAAATAGAGTAGATCCATCAGTTAGCATGATTATGTATACATAATTAATGGTAAGATGTTTCTGGTTTTTGTTAGAATTTTTAGAATTTATCTTTTTTTAGCGCTTCTCGCGAGGATTAATGTGGAGGCTCCAAAAGGAACCTCCAATTAATAATAGTAAGATGTCAATCGAGAGATCAATCAAATTAGGGATTCGGTTTCCTTTTGATTAACTGTGCGGTTTTCAGATTTTTCAAGCCTAATTTCTCTTATAAACTAGATCTTCTATTCTTTGATAGTAAACTATAGAAAGCTTAATGATTCACCATATGAGTAGTGTATCTGGCTACAATAAAATATAAATAAAACACTTTTCACAACTAGTGTCATTTGCAGTCTGGTGTACTTTTGATATTATTAGGCTTATTTTCTTAAAATACATTGCATTTTGTTCAATCGTCGGTGAAACCAAAGTGCTAGTGACACTCTGTCCGGCAAAAGAATAATAGTTTCATGTTTGCACTAGATTTTGGTCGAGTAGGTCCATATCTATAACACAAACTTGTCACCATATAGTTATCCCCTTTTCCCTTTTATTGTGATATAGCAATTGATCAGAGGTGCATGTCCTCTAAATTGTCAACAAGTAGAACAATTGATCATCTCAAAGCTGTTTCAATTTACTTCCAAAAAACAAAGTTGATTCAATTTAGTAATTGATATCAAAGGAAAAAAAGTCCAAATTACTACCTTCAAGTATGGAGAAAGTCCTGATAACCCTTTAAAGTATGTTTTGGTTCATTTTACGTCCGCAACTATCTCAGTCGATCCAATCTACCCCTTTATAAGATTTATCTTTTTTATTTCTCCATGCGCAAGTGGTGTTTTAAATTAAAATTTTGTGGGATCATAGAGACCCCATATATGTTTTTTTAAAAATATATAATACGAATTTTTCGTTATTATTTCTTATAAAATTTTGTTTGATATAGTTAATTTTGGTTAAAATCACAAATAATTAAAATAAGATCACCAACATCTCCCACCATAGTGAAAGGGTCTCTAGTCTAGTGGTTAGAGCACCTAAGTAGCACCCTGCAGACCCAGGTTCGACTCCCTGTGGGAGCGAATTAACTGGGTTTGGAATAAAGAAAATTAAAAAAAATAGGCAGGGGCTTCCCCTACTGACTCCGGTCAAAAACATCTCCCACCATATGTCATCAGTAAATGTTTGCACTAAATTTTGATCTCGTGATCTCTACTATGAATCTGACGAACTGAAAAAAAAAGAAACATGACAGTGTGTCACCGTTTAGCTGTTTTCCAATTTTCTTTCCCTTTGTCACGACACAGCATTAGATCGAAGAGTGCATGCTGCCAACTAAAGCGTGAAAGTTGAATCATCAATATAGTAACAATCAATTCCCGTCAAAAATATAGTAACAATCAATCAAATACTCCAGTAGTCTCCTTGCGCCACTTCTTCTGCGCCGATGACTAGCATCTAGGCTCCAGTCCTGAATGGTATGCTCCTACTCTATCACTAACAACAATAACGCCACCTAAACCTTGGACCCTCCTCTGGAATATACGACCAAACCTAGCTTCCACGGGAACGAGATTGAGCTACACGACACTGCCGAGAGTGGTTGCCTAGACGGCTGGTTTGGTTGAACACCTTCAGTTACCACGACACCCATCACCACCGGCAGCAGTGACCATGCATGCATATATGCACGCCGAACACTACTACTCTCGCACATATTATCAAAGCTGGCTGGTACCGACCTGATGACTGATGAGGCATGATTGGCGGGCTCGCCGGTCCAACGACCGGGCGTCTGCACCTAACACACAACAAACATCCAGCCTTTCGATCAACGTACTCTGCTCATTGACGAATGTTTTGGAAGCAAGCTAGCGATCGGCCGGTGTGGGACAGACGCCGTACCGGCCGGCTGCGAGCGTGCAGATTGAGTGAGTGATTGAGCTAGCTGCACGCACGCATGCATGCATGCACGGTCGACAGTCAGAGCACACATTTTTTGCATACTCGATCGGTCGGCCGGTCCGCTTTCTCCTGTTGGGTTGGGGACCCACGGTGGGTTGGCGCGCGGTTGAGTGTCTAGTGCGGTGTGGTAGAGGCCGGAGTGGTAGTGGTTCACTTGCTTTGGAGCTCTCTGCTGTTATTCTAGAAGGTTTTACTTAGCTCGCGGTGGAATGCGGGAATTAATATGTTTATTATGCAGTCGTCGTGCATGCAAATATAATAATTTGGGCACCATAAATGTTGTTCTCATTAAATAAAAAAACTCATATCATGTGGAATAGTTTTGCCCACGGTGTGGTGCTTAGATTTCTTGTCCCTTTGTTACATTTTGATAATTGCAATCAACCAACACCTTATGTAAAGATCCATATCAATACACATAGTTTATTGGGTACAACACAATAGATTAGCCTGAGACTAGAAAAATAAAAAAAATCTAATTTAATCACTTGGACAATAGAAAATAAATAAATGCCAATTTGGATCGGCACAAACAAGTTTGAATGCCTGCTAATAGAAACCACTTGGATTGAATTGAACCATATATGGAACTTGTCGGTGTTGGAAACGGCCGGCACTCCCTACACCGCACAGAAATGCGTTGTGTCTCGTCCCTTGATGGTCGACGCGGAAGCTAACACAAGGACACGGGTTTATCCTGGTTCCGGCCGCGGGGCCGTACGTCCAGCAGGGGCGTGCTCGCGCACTCGTATTAGCTTTGCACCGGGGTGCTTATAGAGAGGGGGCTACAAGTGGATGCGGGAGAGGAGAGGCAGTCTCCAAGTCCCTGTCGTTGGCGGAGATGATTGAGGCGAATGCCAATATCGGACGTGTGTCTGTGCGAGCGAGTGCCAAGGCAATGAACCTCGGGCTGTTGCTCTGTTGTCCTTGTCCCGTATGGGACTCCTCTCTCTCCCTTTTATAGTTCAAGGGAGAGAAGGGTTACATTTTGCGTGTACAATACGTGCTACAGTGTGAGTCGTACGGCGTATCCGTGCCTTGCAGGCCTCGTCAAGATTGCTTCCTGGTCTTGTCTGCTGACGCGGTGTCTCCTCGCTTCCTCTTCGACGGGGTCTCGAGGGGTCGCTTAGTCATCGAGGTGGCCTGGGCGTTTATTCGAGGACCCCCTCGAGTGGGCCCCCGACCGCTTCGAGGGCTAGCCCGCTAAGAGGCACAAGGCTAGCATGGCGTAGGTTGTTGCCTCAGCGTCAGACTGTCAGGCGTGGTGACAGGATGGACTCGACCTGCCCTACTGTGCCGGTACGACCAGCTTTTGCCCTGGCGAAGGGAGCAGGTCATATTCGTCGGGGCGGCCGCTGCCGGGGTGGCTCAGGGATTTCCTCGTATCCGCCGCGGGGCCCCCCTCCGTTGGGGGACGGGCGTGGGTGATGTAGGTGAGGCGCCAGCCTACTCCACAGTGCACATCCTGCCGCCCGGAGACGTGGTGGGCAAGGGTCAAGGGATCCGTTCCTTGCCTTGCCGGACCAGTAATCTTTGTTTGACCGTGGTGAGCCCCCTGTGCTTGGCCATCTTCTATTGTTGGGGCCCCCATCGCCCGTTCGAGGACGTTTCAGCGCGGGAGGCGAAGGGGGCTCCCCGGTAGAACCGTGCGAAGGTACGGCCGGGGTCAGCGGTGTCGGGGGCATAGTGCCGCACAGGCCCTGCACAGCTTCCGCCTGTCCGTGCCGCAGAGGGCACAGTGCACCGGATTCTGTCAGGGGCGACGTGCGGGGGAGATCTTCCCTTCGACCCCGGCGCCTGGTGCGGGAGTTGAGACCGTCAGTGCCTGTGCTGTAGACGTGGCGTTCGTTTCGAGAGGTCGGAGCGAGTCCCGGTGAGGCGGGGCGGAGGTTTGTCGCTCGAGGGGGGGAGCGAGGGACCCTCGAGCGAGGCGGAGTTTCGGTGTGAGGGCGACGTGTCTTTGTGGGCCGTAGTTTGGGCCCTGCCGGCTGGTAGTGGGCTTCGCGGTTTCGCTGGTATGGGCCCATAGGCTTATGGGTAATAACCTTGTTTTACGTTTTTTGAGGGTGATCAGAACTCTTATGCATGTTAACATAAAAAAGTGGGTGCCAGAAAGGATCGGTGAAGATCTCATGTAAAGAAGTCGGATCGATGTAGGTTTTTTGTTATGCATGCTAACAAAAAACCATTTGGATCAATGCATAAGAAGAAATTGTGTGACAAAAAAAGCTACTTTGATCAATATTTAGAAGAAATCAATGATGGTATGTGATCTACTCAATGATCACATACCATCAGATCGCTAAAATTTAGAAGACACAATAGTCATTACCAAACATCCTAGTGAAACTCAACAATTCTCAGGACCAAATATCGAGCACTATTGGACCTCTTTCTGTTATGCTTGCGAACAAAAGCCGGTAGGATTGACACAATGATGTTCTCGTTCGTGCCAACGGAAAGGACCAACATGTACGAATTTCCCGTTCAAGCCAACAGAAAGCCAGTTGAATCGACACTGACAAAATCTTTGTTGTGCATGCT
Source organism: Echinochloa phyllopogon (assembly GCA_033239725.1). Classification (NCBI taxonomy): domain Eukaryota; kingdom Viridiplantae; phylum Streptophyta; class Magnoliopsida; order Poales; family Poaceae; genus Echinochloa; species Echinochloa phyllopogon. Next base: position 28,889,585 of record BTCW01000008.1, on the reverse strand, counting down.
AACAAAAAAACCACGTGGACCGATGCAGAAGAAGACACCGGGTGGCAACGGAAAGATACTTTGATGGGCGCATAGGAAGTTCATGTGCATGGGTACGGGAAAGGCCAATTTGATCAGCACACCGGAAGTTCCTATGCGTGCCAACAAAAAGTTAGTTGGATCAACACACACAATTTTTTTGTGCGTGCCAACAAAAAAAGCCAGTTGGTTCATCACGCTCGAAGAAAAATTGTGAGGAGGAACGGTCCACAGCAACCCTCCACCCTTTTTTGCAGACACCAACGTCAAAACGTCATGAGGAGACGCGTGCATTACTGTTACAATATGCAATAATGCATCCCTACTTACTATAAATCTAAAACCCCCCTTCCGATCAGAAATAGCCTCCCACGAAAAGACTCGTATTCGGTGGGTAATTAAAACGCATCAGAGAAAGGTAAGTTTCGCTGAGAAGCCACCGTGATCAGTGGGAGACTTGCTTTTAGGCTGAGATATTTGTGTTTTAGATGGTCGAAAAATATTTCGCTAAATTCCTTTTTTTTAACGAATCAAGCTGAAGTGTTTTCCTAAATTACATCCAGACGGGGGAGGTTTAAAATTTTTGAGACACAGTCGGTACTCTTACCAATCAAAATTAAAACCCAGCAATTCTTTTTTTTGAAAGTAATAAATAAAACCCAGCAATTCTCGTGCATTGTTTCGCGATCATTCTCGTGCTAGTACATTCTGCGAAGGAGAATTCAAAATTGTAGCGTGAGCGCGATGGAACAGTACCGAGATCCCGGACGACCAAACCCCACGGTCTCATTAAGCTCGGCTCGGCTCGTTAAGCTCGCGAGCTGGCTCGTTAAGCTCGTGAGCTAGAGATAAATTTAAATTTGTCACAACAATATGTATGAATAAAAAAATTATAGTAATTATATGGTCTTAATAATTTTAAAATCTACTCTATCATACTATAATAATATAATATAATCATAACATCGTCTAAAACCACATAAATAGTATATACATGTTATAATTATTTAATAATTTACTCACTAGTCTATTAAGCCTTCTAGCTCGTTTGGCTCGCGAGCAGCTCGCGAGCTGGCTCGAGCTAGCTCGTTAACGAAACGAGTAAAAACAGCTGCTTGGCTCGTTAAAAAATACATCGAGCCGAGCCAAGTCGAGTCGAGCTAGGACCGAACCAAACCGGCTCACGTTCGAGCTTTTGGTGCAGCCCTAGTCTCATCTCATCGGCCGGTCAAACTTCCCCCGCTCGCTCGCTTTCGTGTGCCCGTGGCCACCAGTCATCCTTCCCTTTATTTTTTTTTTGCCCGAGATCCGCGGCCAGTCAGTCATACACTGATACACTGGTGGGTGGTCACTGGCTGGCAGGGGTTTCCAATTCCGTCCCCGCCGTGCGGCGACGACCACCGCCACCGCCGCTCCCATGGCCGCGCCACGCCGGCGACCCGAGTCGAGGCCATCTCGCTCGCGCTAGTCACTCGCACCCCACACGTGGGCACCGACTGACTGACTAGTGAGTGTGACCGACTGACAGCCTATCTCGCTCGCATCTTTTGAATTGAACCCAACCCACGACAGACAGCCCACACGCCGGGACTCTCTCTCTCCAGTCCCTCTCTACGCTCTCTCTCTACAGTGCTTTGGAGTGAGAGAGAGATCGAGGGGAAAGAAAGAAAAGAGGGGAGAGAGAGAGGGAAAAGGAAAAAAGAAAAGTAAAGGTCACGGAGAGCCAGGCGAGCCAGCTGCTGGATCCAGACGACGAGGCCCAAGAGGGGCCCCTTAAAAAAACCGCCGGTCAAAGTGTCAAACCTGCCACCACGCCGGTGGGCCCCGCCCCCCGTGCCTCTATACTACCCACCACACCCCACTCCTCGCCCCCACCTCCTCCTGGTCGCCTTCTTCCCCTTCCCCCTCTCCACTCTCTCTTCTCCTCCCTCATCACCACCACCGCGGACGAAGACGAAGGCAGCAGCAGCAGCCATGAGGCAGTGGAAGTCGCTGGTCCCGGCGCTGCACCTGCCGTCGTCGGCCCCGTCCTGCTTCCCGCAGCCGCCGTCGCCGTCGCCCTGCCCCTCGCCGCCCAGGGAGGACCAGGCCGCGGCGCTCCCCCCTACGCCGGAGAAGCAGCAGGTGGTGCGGCTGGTGGGGTGCGACGGGCGGGTGCGCGCGTACCCGCCGCCGGTGACGGCGCGGGAGCTGATGCAGCAGCACCCGCGCCACCTGGTGTGCCGCGCCGACGCGCTGCTCATCGGGGAGAAGATCCCCGCCGTGGCGCCCGGGGAGGAGCTCCAGCCCGGGCAGGCCTACTTCCTCCTCCCCGCCCACCTCTTCCGCTCGGTCCTCTCCTTCGTCTCCCTCGCCTCCTCGCTGCTCCTGCTCCTCTCCACCGCCTCCGCCGCCGGCGGCGGGGTCGGCAAGGGCGGCAAGCAGAATGGCCGGCCGTTCGAGCTCCAGCGCACCGCGTCGGGGACGCTGCAGATCAAGTTCTCCGACGACTTCCTCGTCGGCGGCGAGGCCCAGCAGGAGGAGGAGAAGGCGAAGGAGCCCGCCGTGCTGCGCGGGGACGCGCGCCTCGCCAAGGACTACGAGGAGCTCGTCGGGTACGGCAAGTCCCGCCGCTGGGCGCCCAAGCTGGAGACCATCGAGGAGGTGGTGTCCGCCGCCTCCAACGCCGCCGGCGCCACGCCGAGCCCGGAGCGCAGGAGCCGCCGCGCGCTGCCGTTCCTGGGGCGCCTCGGCAGCCGGCGCCGGCGCGGGGACAGCGGCACCTGCAGCGGCGGCAGCGCCGTGGCGTGCTCCGGCTAGCTAGGATAGTTGGTTCTGTTCAAATCCGGTTTAGCTTTAGGTTCCTGATTTGTAATTAGGGGAGGGGGAGCAGACAAATTTTGGTGCGAATGAATCTGTAAAAAGAAATGGGTGGCCGACAGATTTTCCCTTCGCCGTCTCGCTAATTCCCATGCTCTGACCGCGCCGAGCCGGCCGGCAGCGCCAAAAACTCCGCGCGTTTTCCTGTGTGCCGCCGCCGCCGCCCGTGCCTGCGGTTTTGTTGCCGCCTGTGCTTGCCTGACGAAATGGCCGGTGGCCGGAGCGGCAGCCAGCCATTACCGTTAGCATGGATGGATGGGCTAGGCAGAGGGATCGGAATTCGAATCGAACCATTTGTTGAGCAGTCTGTCTAATCATCGGCCGGTCAGAGATTAGCAGCAGGAGGTGACGTCGCCGGTCAGCCGGGTTGGCGCATGTGGCAAGCAAACGGGCGTGCGGTGGCGGGTCAAACGAAGGAACAAGTAATAAGTATCAAAAAGAAAAAACACGAATAGATATTACGCACTACTACTAATACGAGCCAGGAGGTAGCTAAGCCAAGCAGCGTGATTCGGGGCGAGATCACGCGGCAGCCTTAAGCAAAGCGGAGGGAGGGACCCAGCGCGGCTGGCTTTGACCCCGGTCAAACCAAAGCCAGCACGCAACGCTAGTAGCTCATCAGTGCACGAGCTGCTCGCTTGCTTGCTGACCGGATTATTAAACGAGATGGATCACCCGCAAGCACGTTCTCGGGGGTAAATTAAACAGAATCGGGAGGGGAAGGCGATATGATCGAGCTAGCTAGCATGAGAGTTCCAGCTCACTCGAGTCGAGTCCCCCGATTGGTCAGGGCAGGGCGCGTCGGTCATGGATTCAGGCGAGGCGAGGCGATGCGATGCGATGGATGGGGAGGGGATCAATGTTGCCGCCCTCCAAAGCTGTACCCCTCCTCGCTGGTCAAAGCCATCAGCTCCCCTCACTACGAGTATCCAGAAGAAAAAGGGAAATGCAATTGGGAGATCATGTGAGCGTCCACAAGCAAATCACCAAACATATATACGCTAGCTTGCTTTGCCTTTGCTTGCTTGGATAGCTTTGGCCTTGTACAATTAATAGGGATTAATAGGGAAAAGGGGGGTTTGACCCGGCGGTCAAAGATGCATGCCGCTGCGTGGGCCCGGCCGTCCGGGCTCCGCTATTGTATGTGATGTACTGTACTGCTCCCTCCGCCGCCGCATTGTTTGTTTATGCATGCAAAGCCCGGCCTTGTGCACCTGCTGTTGCTTTCCGACGGGATCCTGGAAAATGGACATGGAGTCATGGATGATCTAGCCGGTCACAGCCTGTGATTCTGTCAGGCCCGGCCCGTGGGGGGTCGCTGAGGCTACTGGGCTGCTACTTGGGCCCAGCACTGGGCGTGGGACAATTCATGCAGCATTGGGCCCAAACTAACTGCGTAGGAGAAGCCGGTTTACCGGCCGATATAACACCACCCCGCTTGTGAGAGCTCTGCAGCGTGCGCTCATAGCCTGCCATCGTGTCAGCACGGTCACGGTCACCGCGAGGCATTCGTGGTTAGCAATGATATATATATATATCGTATAAATACATCTTGATGAATATAAGATAAGATAAGAGTGCCATTACCTCCATGAGGCGTGGCTCGATTGGAAAGGTTCGGTGATAAGGAAAAAAATGGCCAAAGGTTTTGTGTTTTTCATTTTTTGAATCCAGTATTATTGCTGTGGAGCCTTTTCTTGACCTAGTTTTTATCTTGCACATGTTGTGTGCCCCTTTTGCCTTACGACTGAGGTCCTCACCCACACACACTGGAGTAGTACACTAATCATACACTGCAGCTAGCTGGCTCAATGCACGAGCTTGTAGTGGCGGTGACCGGCCGGTTAAACAAATCGAAGGAGGAGCAAGCGTGAGACCTCCAGCTCACTTCACTCACTCGCCTCCCTGATAGGGCGCTGCGCGTCAGTCACCGCGGGTGATGAGGAGACGGAGATGCCATCAGGTTTCCGTCGAAGCTAGGCACACGCTCGTCTCTGACCCATCTCAGTGATTCAGTGCCCCTCGCCGGTCAAAGGTAGCCACGGCGAGTACTCTCCTGCATCACACGCCAGTCAAAGCCCCTTTTGTCTCTACACGTGCAGCAGCTGGTAATTCCTGATGCGGGCGTGCAGCTGTATACAAAAGGTAGAAGAAGAGAAACAAATTAATTCGGAGATCATGTGGCCCGTGGGCGCCCAACAAATCATCAAATGCGCGCTTGCTTGCTTGCTTGCTTGGTGAGCTAGCTTATACTCCGTATACGGAGAACTACGTACTACTCCGTATATTAATAGGGAGGGTTTGACCCGGCGGTCAAATTGATGCATATGCATTGCGTGGGCCCGCCGGCATTGGATCCGGGCTCCACTATCTACTCGATCCACTATACTCCGCATTGGGGGAGTTTTGTTTGCGGTCGACCGCACGGAAGCTTCCGTGCGGTCACCAGCAACCTCCCGCCCCCCGCCTCCTCCGCGCCCCCCGCCTCCTCTGCCGCCCGCTGCCCGCGGCTCCCGTCGCCGCCCGTCCACCCAGCTCCCGCCCGCCGCCCCGCCCACCCGTCTCCCCTCGCCCGCGCCCAGCCTCCACCTCCCCCGCCACGGCGACCTCGCCGCCGTGCCGGCCGCCCTCCTCCCGCCCACCGCCGCCGGCCCCGTCCTTCCTAACCTCTCCGGTCGTCTTCCTCCGTGCCGGCCGTCGCCCCCGCCGCCGGCCCTGCCCACCGGATGTCCTCCGCCGCCCGGTCGGCGGCGTCCCCACCGCCTCTCCACCGCCCCGCCGCCCGCCACCGCCGCCCCCGACCCTCCTTTTTCTACAGCCGGAGCTCCTCCCCAACCCGGCAACCCCAACCCCGAACATTAACCCGAGCCGGCTCGCCGCCGATGCCGCCGCTCCTCTCTTCTTCCCCTCTCCTCTTCTTCATCCTCTCCTCTCCTCTCTTCTACATGAGTTGGGAGGCGACCGCACGAGACCGCACCGTGCGGTCGACCTCAAAAGCAACATTGCGCTCAGCATTGTTGTTTTATTTGGAGTCTTCATATATGGATCAACTTTTGAGCCACTGTATCATCATCGTTATCCAATTCGCCTGCCAATCGCGTGTGTACTAGTCAGTCGGCCGGTCAGCCCGTCAATTACTAGTACAAAGTTAACACTAGGCTTAGGAGCCACTCATTGCACGCAGTGCCCCAGTCAAAATACTGCTCGAGTCTAAAGTGAACCTAGCAAGAAGCACCCCCCGCGGGAGCGAGGCGACCCGGGGGGCTACATTGCATCGCCGCCCCAGCACTCCACCGCTCCTCCCCCCTCCCTCGCCGTCGCCTGAGCAGCCCCTCCGGAAGCCCGGAGGCTCGCGATGAAGGCGGCGGCGGGGCAAATCGGCGGGTGCTCGCCCGGACGCCGTGCGGGCCGCGCGACGAGCGAGGCCGGGCCATGGCGGCGCGGCCAGGGAGGCACGGATCCGGGGCGGCCGCCGACGGATCCGGGGCTGCCGCGCCAAGATCCGTGGAGTCCGGCCCTCCTCAGCGTGGGAGGTGCCTTCGACGACGACGAGGGCGGAGCCGGTGGCCTCGCGGGCGGATCCGGCCGTGTGAGGCGCGACGGCGGCCGGAGAGCACGGGCGGCCAGAGCGCAAGACGGCTACGACGACGAGGTGTTGGCAGCGGGGATACGACCCCTGATGCTCCGACGGTGGACGGGGGCGCGGGCCGGCGGCGCCCTGCGTTCGGGAGCTCGGCGCGCGTGCTCAAGGCCGGCGGGTGGTCTGGTGACTGGCGGGCTGGCGGCGACCGGCGCGACGGCCGCGCGGAGAGGCCGGGTGCGCGAGGACGCGGTGGCGTCGGCGGCAGATCTGCGGCGACGGCCAACGGCGACCGGCCTGCAACAGCGGCCGCGCGCGCGAGGACCAGGAGGCCGGGCGTGCGTGTGGGGCCGGGACGGCCTGAGGCGCGCGGCAGCGACGGTCGGTGAGGGCCGGCCTGAGGGGATGCGGCCGGTGGCTAGGCTTGCTAGGACGCCGGTGTGGGCGGCGGAGGCGGCGGCCGGCCCGCGAGGAGGATGCGTGCCGCCGGCGCGAGAGGGCCGCACGTTGGGCGGCCAGGAGGCTGACTGCGGGAGGAGGCCCGGTGAGGGCCACGAGGAGCCGCGCAGGCGTGCGCGTGGTGGGGGTACGGCGGCAGGGAGACGGAGTTTCGGTAGCGGGATGTGGGGCACTTCGACGTCCCTCGATTCGGGCGGCTGCGGTGGTGGTGTCGGACTGCTACGGCGAACGTGTGCAGCAGGGTCGCGACGCTCCGGGCGAAAGCCCTCGCCAGATTCTTCCTGGCGGAATGACGGCGGCGCCTTCGGGTGTCGGTCCCCCCTGCTGAGGGCGTCATTATGGAGTTGCAACCCTGCCGCAGAAGGTCTCGGGGTGAAAACCCGGTCCAGCTCCTGGACGAGCGACGGCGACGCCTGTGGGCGTCGCGGCCTCCTTGGAGGCGTCGTCTCTTGAGACACCGTTCGTTCGGCGGTAGGGTTGGCCTGCGACATGCGGAGGCTTCGGTCGGCGGCGGCAGATCTATCGGAGGGCATGCAAAAAGGGGGTTGACTACCTCACGTCAAGACATTTGCTCTCATGTTGGTGACCGGGGTCATCACATGACTTGGCCCGCAGCGGATCGCAGCGGTTGGTTCAGCACGGCTGAGCCTACCCGGTGCGGTACAACGTCGGAAGACGGCGTGGGCGACATTCTCGGCCATCCGGCTAGAGGGCGGCGTCTTCGTGCGAGGGGAAAAGCAACGTGATGATTTTGAATCACGGCGGTGGTCTGGTAGCTTGGTTTAGGTCCAGGGGGCGGAGCACTTCTTCTTGCGGCTTCGGCGGCAATCCCTGAGACGAGTCCGGAGCCTGGAGCCGTGTGGCGGGTTGGAGGTCCCCGCACACGGGAGAGGCGTGCTGAGTGGCGGGTTGGAGGTCCCCGCGCACGCGAGTGTTCAACGGCGGATGTGGCGAGGCCCCCGCGCGTTTGAGTTGCTTCGGACTTGGTGTTTTCATGTTGTCGGGCGGTCGGTTTGGGTGCAGCAGCACTGCGGCGTTGGGTCCTGCACAGCAGTGGCCTCTTGGTGCGATGTTGTCTGCCCCTCCTGCTCCTCTATCAACGTCGGAACACTTCTGTGGTTCGATAACCGCAAGATTGCGATTGTGGGTGGATGCTGCGATTGGGCCTTGTCTCTTCTGTCGTCGTGAGTAGAGTTTGGCCGTGTTGATGTCCCAATCCATCCGGCCAGTGAGTTTTAGTTGAGTGGCTACCCGTGTTGACGTCCCAATCCAACCGGACGAGTTTGTTGCTTTTTTCTCTTTCTTTTCCGTTTCCTGCCTATGGCCTCCTAGGACCATAGTCTTGTATTTTTTCTGCTATATTAATAGAAACGCACTCGTCGAGTGCCGTTCGTTCAAAAAAAAATAAAGTGAACCTAGCTACCGGCAGGCCGGTACTCCATGTGCTTCAGCTAGCTTCTTTCTATATGCAAGCTGACCACCGGTTTGTTCAGTGTCCAACTCTACAATCACAGAAGCATTGTCGTGGCCGGCCCGTGGGGGAGTCGCTGAAGCTACTGGGCCTCTAGTGTTTTTTTTAACAGAACTGGGCCTCTAGTTGTGCACAGCACTAGGCGTGGGACAATTCATGCAACATTGGGCCCAAACCGCGTAACCGACGCCTGTTTCCCGTCAAATATAATACCGCCCTGCCAGTGGGAGTCGTGAAACGCGCGCTCATTACCCGCCATCGCGTCACCAGAGTCACCGCGAGGCAATCGTTGTTAGCACTGATACATATGTCATACAAAACCTCTGCTATGCTGCCTCCTCCATGAGGCGTGCATAATGGCAGAAAGGTTCGGAAAGTTGGGGAAAAAATGGCCAAAGGTTTTTTTAAATTTTTTCTGAGTCCAGTATTGCTGTTGGGCCCTTGACCTAGTTTTTATTTTGCTCATGTTGGCGCCACGGTGATGCAGTAATCCTGTATTCCTGTGCCACAGCACCAGGCAAAATCGATGGTTGTACACTTGTACTGTGCGATAGAGCCGATCCCTTTTTTTCTCTCTTTTTGCCGTGTCAGCACTCAGCAGCTCAGCGTAGTGGGCGCAGCGGGGGCAAGCAATTTGGGCTGGATGAGCAGCCCATGGTCCTATTTTCTGACTTGTCTATTCCGCCGGCCCAAAAGGCCGAACTACCAAAGCCTCACTGGAAACAAAATAATTTTTTGATAAAAATAATAACCAATTGTCACAAAAACCATAACCATATTATATCGCCACACGCCCGGATGTAAAATTCATGTAACCAATGTGGGTACTATATAAAATTAGCACGATATATATACGAGCATCAATCGTTCAGGCCTAGGGGATAAGTTCTTGGCTATGGCTTAGAGGGAAGTCCTAACTAATAAAATAATCTAATTATTTCAAAATTACGTATCAATATATAAGACCGTTTATTATACATTATTAATGTATTTGCTCTAAAAGCACGTTGGACCAGTGGCTGGAGACAGCGTGGTGGTGACACTGAAGCTATAGAAGGCAGGCGGACAGTCTCAGTGTACAGTTTCACTACATAGTTATCTAGACCAGAAACTAGATAACTGTACCAAAGAAGTTTCATGGTGATAAACTGATAAAACTCATCTCACATATCATAAAATTCTATCTTCTCTCCTATGTCACATCAATACATTTAATGCCATAAAACTCCCCGTAGAACTCCCACTGAGACCGGCCTCAATGGTGCGAGACCATTGCCAAATAGAGTTGGTAGCATAAAAATTTGCGTCATCGAAATAAAGGCGCTAACATTAAAATTTGAAGGATACGTACGAGCATGAATCATACAGTGTTGAGCAAACAGGAGAAAGAATAATGGATGATTGTATAACACGACTATATATTTAATTTTCACCATTTTTTGAGACAACTGAGCATTGGCATCTACCTGTCTCTAGTCATTTTGCAAGTTTTAATCCATTTGGCGCAAAAATAAGATACATTTTCGCTGACGAATAATGCTAGCCAAACCTACGGACTATTGATATGCAAGCTCCCATGTTTTGAGGGAAAAAAGAACCAAGTACTCGACCAAAGAAAAAAAAAACACTGTTGGAATTTTTCACAGGACTGCAGCTTGTTCCGCCGAATCCGTCTTTACGGGTATCGAGTCCCCGGCGGCGGGTAGTAGTGCGCCGTCCTGGCCGCGCCGTCGAGGTCGGGGTGCCGTGTCCCCGGCGGAGGGTAGTACGAGCCGCCGGGAGGCGCCGGGTAGTACGGCAGCGCGCGGTCCACCGTGCTTGCCGGCGGCGAAGGCGCCGATCTCGGATAGACTGGGTAGGAGGACGAACCTGACTCCGGCGGCGGCGGGTAGGTGCTGGCCGGAGGGGTCCAATTGGACGCCGGTGGTGGAGGGTAACCGCTCGGCGGTGCCGGTGGGTAGGCGGTCGATGGCGGCGGCGGCGGCGGGTAGCTGGCGTACTCGTACTGTGCCGGAGGGGCCGGGCAGGTTGCGCATGATGCCGCCGGTGGTGGTGGGTATGCTGTAGAAGCTGACGGCGGCGGCGGCGGCGGTGGGTAGCTGGTGTACTCTGCCGGCGGCGCCGGATAGGCTGTGCACGACGCGGGCGCCGGTGGGTATGCTGTAAGGGCCGCCGTCGACGGCGGCGGCGGGTAGCTGCTGTTGATGTTTGCCGCTGGATTTGGCGGCGGCGGAGGCGGGTAGCTGCTCGGCGGAAGCAAGTCTTGCAGCGGCGGGTAGAGAGGAGCGGAAGCCGGCGGCGACGGCGGAGGGTACCCGCCGCTCGGCGGCGCGAAGTTCGCCGCCGCTGGAGCTGATGGGTACGCTGCGCTCGGCGGCGGCGCGCAGCAAAAGCTCGGATTTTGATCCGGCGCCGGGTAGAGCTGCGGCTGCGGCTGCGGGCGCGCGCCGGCGCCGGGGCCGCCGCTGATGGCGTAGGCGAAGCTGAGCGTGCCGTTCGGCTTGCCGTCGGGGGCGCTCACCTGGTAGCTGATGTGCCGCAGCGCCGCGCCGTCGCCGGCTCCGGCTCCTCCTCCTCCGGCCGCCGCCAGGTCGGCCACCGGCACGCTGGCCGTGCCGACGAGCTTGGTTCCGAGGAGCGGCACCTGCGCCTTGACCTCGAACTCCACCAGCTGCTGCTGGTGGTGGTCCCCTCCGTCGCCGTCGAGGTCGAACGCGAACACCGCGTCGTCCCAGTCCGGGTTCTCGCCGCCGTCGGCGTCGGGCGGAGTCTTCTCCCGGCGGCCGCCGAGAGACACCGCGGCGTAGAGCGGCGGCTTCTGGAACGGGACGAAGGCCCTGACGCCGCGGCAGGAGACGGACTTGATGGTGATGCGCCGGCCGCCGGAGGCCGACGACATGGCCGGCCTGCTTCTTGGCTTTGGAGCTCGGCGCGGTGGGGATTTGGGAATGAAGCTATCGCTATCTGAGACCGGCTTTGACGATGGATCTGAGGCGTGAGGGCCTCGCAGTCGCAGATTTGAGGATCGATTTGACCTTGGGTTCTTGGTTTATTGGATCTCGGTGCAATTAATTTGCTGATGTCTTTGTTTGTTGGATGCTGGACAGATGGATGCTGTGTAGCGTGACCGAACTGTTCTGGGCTGCAAATAGACATTGCTTCCATCTTTAAATCTGTTATATTATTATTCTTTCCTTTTCGTTTCTTAGACGAGAAAAATACAGATTACACTTTTAGGTTTTTATATGCGCTGTCACTTGCAGCAAGTTGCTTCTTTTTTCGAAAATTAGGCACTGCCGTGTCATATAAGAAGGAGAAGAATGCCGGTTCTTACAAGTTGCTTCTACTGTGCTCATTGTTCTTACAGGAAAAAAAAGGAAGTTGAAGTTGTCAAAGCCATAATTTCTTTCAACTGTGCGATAAAAAAAGATTTGAAGTAGTTTGGTGCAAAAGCTAGCATTCCAATGTTTAATTGAACCTTTTAAAAAATCAGGTTTAAAAGTAATTTACAAGGAATCAAGTTGGTAGTTTCTTTCTTTCTATTTCAAAGGAACAAGTTGGTTATGTGGAGTATGTTTAGGTCACCTTTGAGCTACAATTTGCATTCTCGAAAAATACTACACATAATTAGGTAATTTATTCAGACAAATAAGCTAAAATCATTGCATGTACACATTTTATCTGCATATATACACTGCACTCTACTCTGGACAAAATAGGAACAGTCGAACAAACATATCTAGCGTCTACACTTTCTCGTCTCTCTTCTTACCTCCAATGAGGCAATGACGCATCTTTGTGATACATAACGTGAGGAACGAGTCATGTCTGATGACAATAATTGCCCGCCTTTTTCTTCTTCCATTTTTCTTCATCTGTACACTCAATGATGCTGGTGTTTGTGCTTCCGTCCCGGTACAATTGTGACAGCGAAAGCTCACCACACATGCACAAAACAGTATTTGACAATACGCACAAAAAGCTATAGACAGATTTATGTTGGAGGAAAAAATATAATTTTCAAAAATATCTAAATATTTTTTCGGATTCCAATTTCTGTTTTCCAATTTCAGTGCTTAGTTTTATGGCACGCTTACATAGACCAGAAACTAGTAACCCATGAAACTACTCTAGCATAATATGAAACTTTGCATTCTCTATACTTTGCCACATCAGCGCATTTAATACCATAAAACTCCTATGAAACCTTCACTGAGACCGGCCTAAGTAAACACGACATCCTATTAATCTCATATGCGTGTCATCTCAGAGCATATTCTCATATTTTTTTCTAGTCTTTTCTTTGTAATAGAATAACTGTCACCCATATTTTATACTTTTACAATGTCTACTTATATGCACTATGTCTACTTATCTGCACTAAACTATATAAAATATATAGTTCAATCGTGTTTTCAAACTTAATTCAACAATTTCATGACATGCTTAACACTTTTTGTTAAAAGAGAATGTTAAAACACATCTTAGATACAATGGTATTCAAACCTGTAAAGTCTAATTAAACAATTTGTATTTCAAAATTCATACATGAATATTAAAAATAATAAGTATAAACATATATTGATATTTTGATTTACTTCGATGGTTCAAGTAGATTCGGAAATGAACATATGCCCTTATGGGTACAGAGAAAAACCTGTTTCGTAAGCTTGAAATTCCAAGTAGATTGTGAAATATCCACTTAGAAAAAAAACCAAAGATGCAATCTCATATCTCTATTTTTTTTACTTTCTCAACCGTCCATTGTGAAAATATCCCAAAACTGCTTAGCTATTTAGCTTTGCCTCTCTTTTTCCTTGGCATTGTCCCGCGACGACTATAATATGGAGGCTCGCATAGGGTTATCCACGCCGTGCTGAGGGCCTAATTATGGTTCACTAGAACATTTAGCGCGCTTTGCACGCCCTATCATCATTACCATAACGATAGAAATAAACATGCAGTTTAATAGAATATTATGAAATAGTTAGACAACTATGTGATTGCTAATCTGCAGCCACGCTAAGCATAAGTAGATATATTTAACTTTGTAATATGACTGAACATAATAGCTCAGATGATTCTTATGTAAATAACATGGCGCCATGAACAAAATCAAGCAGCATTTTTTCTATCAAAAATAGACTATATTCAAATTGAAAGAACATTAAGGTGATTTATTTATCATCAGTATATGGTTTTCACAAACACATGTATTAACTTAATGAAAAAATCAACTGTACTCAATACAGAAACAATCAATACTGTTGGTTTGATGGTCAGAAATGTCATTTTGGTTAAAGTACATGATAGCAAAGATTTAGAATATTTCATGACTGGCCAGCTGAATACAGTCTCAACCTATGCCACTCATTAGAATGAGTACTTCGTGTAATTGTATGATACGGTTGTTTCATTTTTCACAAGAACGGTCGGAAGTCGAGAATGAAGAGCAATTGAATACATATACCACTATCTTTTCACAGAAAAATGAATAGGACATGGCAATCTGAAATTCATATTATTGACAAGCTAACTATGCAAGGGTTAAACTTGTAAGTGAAAAAGTGATCTAAAAAGAATCCAGTAAGGTAGAGTAGATTAGTTTCTAGGCATTCTACGTAAAAATAATATAAATCAATAGTAACAAACCTCTGACTGATACTTAAATTCTAGCAGTTATATATAAAGAAAATTAATGAGTAAAAACACCAATGTCGCTCACGGAGTAGTAAGTTGATCACAATTACATAGACATATGGAAGCAAAAGATGGATTAAGTTAATAAGTTCTAACTTTGCTCACAATCTTATCCAGTGGACAAGTTTATTTCTTTACCTGAATCTGGCCTTGCATTTTACCTACAGAAGAAAACCAGTAAAACTCGTTCAGTGATAAAAATAAATGCATGGCTATTCATGTAAAAATAATAGACACTAATGGGAAGAAGAATACCCCACACAAAACATCAAACAATAACAACACATAAGTAATCTTGTTTCCATAAGCTTGAAATTCCAAGTAGATCGTGAAATATCCGGTTAGAGAAAAGCCAACAATGCGATCTCATATCTCTATTTTTCTATTGTCTTCTCAGTCGCCCATTGTGAAAATATCCCCACACCTTAACTTCTTCAGCTTTCCCTCTTATCTTTGTCCTTGACAGTGTCCCGCGGCTCTCCACCTTCTTCCTTGGCATGTTCGCATAGGGATATCGCACGGCGTGCTGAGGGCCCAATTATGGTCCGTGGGCTATGTTCAGATCTACCATTTTCTTTATTTTTTATACCAAACTAAGGATCTCGGCGAGCCATGTCGTCGATTAATTCCGATCGTCGGATTGACCGGATGGATGGTCTAGATCACGTGAACATCGGTCACTTTATATAAAGGCCCTCCATCTTTTACGAAATAGAACCCGCCGTCCACGCCCCCTCTCTCAGCCAATTTTTGGCCCTGTTCGCTTGGCTTATCAGCCACCAGCTACCAGTGTTTTCTCTCTGCAAAAACCAGCACCAGCCACCAACCAGCCAGCAGTGTTTTTCTCTCAGCAAAAACCAGCACCAGCCACCAACCACCAGCCAGCCGAACATGCCACGTAGAAGAACCCTCGAGCTTTTGCAAAATAGAACCCACCGTCCACGCCCCTCTGTCAACCATTTTTTCAGAAGAACCCTCATGCTTTTGTGAAATAGAACTCACCGTCCATGCGCTCTCTCCCAGGCCATTTTTTTAAAAAGACTGTCAAACTTTTACCAAATAGAACCACCTAAGCAAACATAGTAGCGTCAAAAATATTGGTAGTTGGTAGTCAATTATGTTAAAATACGTAGCACAAAGTCTAGAAAAATAGGTGATTTTTTTGTTTTTTTAAATGCGTAGCATCAAGTCTGAAGATAGGTGAAAATGCGTAGTGTAGAAAAATAAGCGAAATTTGAAATCTAAATTAACAATTGAGTAAATAATAGAAATTTGTGTGATCTCTAAATCAAGTAGCACTAAGTATAGAAAATGTACATCAGATGAATCATCATGTTCATGTTTTCATCATCGAGGCTGTCTTTTGCTTCTGTAAACAGATACCAAACATTTGGTCCTCATGCATAATTATGTTAATAACTATCTGCAAAAGTAAAGTGCTGCTTGCACAGTGTTTGATTTCTATAAATCAATATTTTATATTAACTATTACTGCACCTGCTTTCCCGCGGGTTGCCGCGGGTTACTGGCTAGTATATCATATGTACGTGTAAACCAAAACTAATACTCCCTCCGTTTTAAAATATAGGTGGTTTGATTTTTTTTATTCTATGTTTGACCGCTTATCTTATTAAAAATTTTGTGCAAATTATCATAATTTTTGTGGTGGCTTGCTTTATTAATGAAAAACCTTCAAAAAATGCCATAAATTTGACTATATTTTCACAATTTTTTTGAATAAGACGAACGGTCAAATTTGTGGTAAAAAGTCAAATGACCTATATTTTGAAATAGAGGTCGTAACTAACGACCCCGTCCGGCCTGTGGTGCGTACCGGCCATGCACCTGCAGTGAGCCGACCGACCAAGCATCACCGCTGCCGCTCGATCGCCTGAAGCGCGTCTGCTTCAAGGGGCCGGGCCGGGACGTGACGCGATTCGTCTACCTCAAGTCCCTCTCTCTCTTCTAGCTCGTGCTCCCTGTCTCTCTCTCATCCACCGCACCGGCCTCATGTCCCTCTCTCTGCTGCCTCCTAGCCCTCCGCCTCCGCCGCCTGCATCCCTTTCGCATGGACGACGAAGCCGCCGATGCTGGCTACCTCGCCGCGGCCAGCCACCTCGCCTCAAGTCTCCCTCTCTCTCGTCTAGCTCCGATCCCTCCCTGTCTCTCTCTGCCTCCTCCCACCACCAGGGGCGGAGCCAGCAGGGGCTAGGGGGGCTGGAGCCCCCCTCCCCCCGGGCCTACCCCCATGCAGTCCATGAAGCTAAAAAGAGGAGATCAAAAGGCTATAACTCTAGAAAAATGCTTTGCTTCTCGATCTTATTATCGTTTACTTTTTTCTTTTCTATTTATTTTCTTAATTTTCTTTTAATACACTTTATCTTGTACTTCGTTTATATTAGTTGTATCACTTATCTTTATGTCTTATAACCAGATCTAATAAAAAATAGATACTTTTGTAGTTTGTTCAATTCGGTTATTGAAAGTCTACTATTTCATAGTTATTTGGTTAATTTTAGTTTTCATTCAATGATGAAATATTAACATTCTATAGTATACTTGATTGTGCTTCAAATTTAAAAATACATAACATTCTGCTGCATATATTAAAAAGTAAAACTATTTTTCTTCTATCAATGAAAACTCGTCGTTGAGTATATATATTGGACTGCTCCAGCGAGAACTTTTATCATGGTGACAAAGATGGCATGTGGGGATCATGAGTTATGTTAGTTTTTCATGATTACTTTTCCTTGTATTGTTGTGGCTGAGTGCTATATTTTTGTTGTAATATTGTTCTATAAGACTTTTTGAATTGCTTCCCTTCTTAAATTGCAAGGCAAGGCAGTGCTCCTGCCAATGTTTCAAAAAAAAGACTTTTATATTAATCTATATTATGATTGATTGTTCCAACCATGAATGTATTGTTTAGTAGATACTTTAGATTATTCTGGTAGTGAAATTTTTTGTTTCACTATATATTTTGCATTATTCTAGAAGTAAGAAAAACATTGTTATGTGTTTGGGCCAGACCCTTTCAACAATTTTGAACCTAATGATAGCTCAACATAATTTCGCATATGGGCTGACAACATATCTAATATATAGCTTTTTTTTGCGGGTATCTAATATATAGCCTTGGCTGAGAGCGCGGGAGGAACAACAAGAAACTACTCCCTCCGTCCCGTAAAGAATGCAATCATCACTTTTTGAGAAGTCAAACCATTTCAAGTTTGACTGAATTTATATAAAAAGTTATTAACATTTATGATACAAAATAAGTATCATTTGATTAATCACAGATTATATTTTCATACTAAATCGATTTGAAGACATAAATATTAGTACTATTTTGTATAAACTTGGTCAAAGTTGAAATGGTTTTACTTCTCAGAAAGTGAGGATTGCATTTTTTACGGGACGGAGGGAGTAGGCCGTTGACTGAGATAAAGTTCATTTTTCGCGCCACCATAGGATAGCGATAGCATCACTACTTCTTCAATTCCTTATGAGATTCTTTGAGATAATAAAAGGCCAACGACTCCTCATGATGAGTTTCTACTCCAGCCAGATATATATCTCTTGTCTTCCTGGAGCTGCCTGTACGTGATATGATGCGCGTGCTATCTTTAGCCATGGCGATTCCCCTCCTCCGATCCATCCTTTACACCCCGACAATAACAAGCACGATGCGCGCGCTATAGCTTGTCTCCCTCCTATGGATAGCACGATCATGTCTGAAACGGGAAACCGAGGAGATCTCCCCGGCCCTTCCCTCCTCTCCCCCCACCCCCATTCCGGCCGCTGTTCATCAGGGCCGGCCCACGCCCATGCGGGTGAGGTGACGACGACGACGCGGCGGCGATCACCGGACCGGCGGCGCACCGGCGGAGACCATGAAGGGGAGGTCCCTGTTCAAGAAGCCTCTCCCCCGCAGCTACCTCTCCGACACCTCCAGCGTCACCTCCGCCGCCGTCGCCACCCACCGCGTCTACCAAGTCTGGCGAGGAAAGAATGTACGTTGTCGTACGTGCATTCTCCATTGCCGTCGGCCGGCCGCAGATTTCCCGTCCGGCGATGGGCTATTGTAATTAATAATCGTGCTCTGAGATGGTATGATGTGATCGTCGTGTACGTGCGTGGCAGAGATTCCTCTGCGGCGGCCGGCTCATCTTCGGCCCGGACGCGAGCTCCATCGTGCTCACGGTGGCGCTCATCATGACGCCGCTCGCGCTCTTCGTCGCCTTCGTCTCCTTCCGCCTCGCCGACCTCATCGGCAAGCCCCTCGGCCCCGCCGTCCCGGCGACGGCCATGGCCGTCGGCGTATTCGTGAGTCCGTCACTCATCTCCATCCAATCCACACACGAATAATTTCAATCATCATTAGCTCCCGGCGCGCACGTCGTGACGTACGCCGCCGACGATCGGCAGGACGTGGTGGTGCTGGTGCTGACGTCGGGGCGGGACCCCGGGATCATCCCCCGGAACGCGCGGCCGCCGGAGCCCGACGACGCCGACAGCACGGCCTCCCCCGCCGCCGCCAGCGCCGCCGGCGGCCTGTCGTGGTCGCTCCCCCCGACCCGCGACGTGTACGTGAACGGCATGGTCGTCAAGGTCAAGTACTGCCACACCTGCATGCTCTACCGCCCGCCCCGCTGCTCCCACTGCTCCGTCTGCAACAACTGCGTCGAGCGCTTCGATCACCACTGCCCCTGGGTCGGCCAGTGCATCGGCAAGGTTAATTAATTTGCTTGGTTTGGTTTGATCACTGAAAAAGTTGACAAATCAAAATTCAAACTTTTTATATTTAAATTCGTGCGTGCAGAGGAACTACCGGTTCTTCTTCATGTTCATCTCGTCGACGACGTTCCTGTGCCTGTACGTGTTCGGCTTCTGCTGGGTGAACCTGTACCTGATCTCGCGGCAGTACGGCATCGGGCTGGGCCGGGCGGTGGCGGAGTCGCCGGTGTCGGGCTTCCTGATCGTCTACACCTTCGTGACGGCGTGGTTCGTCGGCGGGCTCACGGCCTTCCACTCCTACCTCGTCTGCACCAACCAGACCACGTACGAGAACTTCCGGTACCGGTACGAGGGCAAGGCCAACCCCTTCAACCGCGGCGCCGCCGCCAACGTCGCCGAGATCTTCTTCTCGGCGATCCCGCCGTCGCGGAACGACTTCAGGGCCAAGGTCTCGCCGGCGGACCCGGACGCCGCCGCGCTCTACTACCTCGGGCCCCTCACGTCGGAGTCCAGG
The DNA here is from genome assembly GCA_033239725.1 of Echinochloa phyllopogon. Taxonomy (NCBI): domain Eukaryota; kingdom Viridiplantae; phylum Streptophyta; class Magnoliopsida; order Poales; family Poaceae; genus Echinochloa; species Echinochloa phyllopogon. The sequence continues at coordinate 28,870,244 of BTCW01000008.1, read as the reverse complement.
ATCAGCTTCTACACTAGGGGCAGCCTCAGCTTCGACATGGCCAAAGCCAGCTTCGACCTCGGCTACTCCGCCAAGCGCACCAGCGTCGCCTCCTCCGACTTCGGCGACATCTACGACAAGGCGGCGGCGGCCGGCGGCGGGGTCGACGGCAGGGTCTCGACGCACCAGCAGCCGCGGCACTCCATCTTCGGGTCCGGGCCAGGGAGGGAGATGAGCAGCAGGAAGGTGGAGGACGAGGCGGACGCCGTCACGGCGGAGCTCGGGGCGGCGATGCAGCAGCAGTACGGCGGCGCCGCCGGCCGGCCGCGGGGGAGGGAGTTCGAGGTGGTGTGAGATGAGCGCGCGCTTGCAGGGGAAGAAGGGGGATCCAAGGCGCAATTAATAATGATGCCGTTCTTGTGAACGCGATTTTGCGTGGGGTGCGTGTTTTTTTGTGTGATGTGCGTATCGTGTGTATGTCGTCGTAGCCTCAGCTGAATTGGTGTCCTCGATCTCCTGTATGGAAATGGGATGGCGCATAGCATTCTACTTCCTGGTACACTGTAGTTCAAGGCGTCATGTGTATGTAGCTTGTATACATGTATATATATAGGCTGCCTATATGCACATACATGCACACATGATCGAGTTGGTGATTGGAACTTGCAAGTTTGGAACGAATGCTAGTTAGGATATATGAGATATACCTTACAACCGAGATGGGTTACGCGCTGTGTCCGTTACGTCTTCTCTGTATGTATTGCATAATTGCTAAGGAGGCACGAGGTGATTGGAGATGGTGTACGTGTAGGAATTCTTGCCGACACTAGGTATGTCGAGTCCCCTTTGCCGAGTGTTACACTCGGCAAAGACTTTGCCGAGTGCAAAATGGCTTTTGCCGAGTGCCCCAGGCACTCGGCAAATAGCAGGTTTCCGTAGTGATAGTTCAATTTCGAGGTTAAAGATGAAGTTCACTTCAGGTCACGGACTAGGGTCGACAGCGGTGGGTCCGGCGATCTGAACACCATAATTCGAAAGGAGGGGAGTTAACAAAGGCAGCCTTAGGATCCTCCTCGTATTTGGAAATGGGATGGTTCATATAGCATTCTACTTCCTGGTACACGTTCAACGAGTCATCTTACCATTACTAAATCTTAAAAATTTTCACAAAAATCAGAAACATCAGCCATCAATTCGATAGAATCTGATAATAGCAATCGTTGGATCTAATTTATTGTCTAAAAAATTATCCACCTCTGCCATTATAAAAATACTCAAAGTAACTGTTATGGATCTGCTTGGATTGGCTGCCACGCTACGGTACTCGTGGTACTGTTCACGTGGCTAGGAGGCTGAGGAAGAGGCAAGCGGCTAGGGCTGCGAGGGCGTGAGGAACGCCGGCCACGGGGCTGCCATGGCCGGCAAGAGGGAAGAGATTTCCTTCTAAACTCTTGCTTGATTAGATTGATGCATCTCCTCTCCTTATATAGAGAGGATTAGACCAACTAACCCTAATTACGCCTAATGGGCTAAGGCCCAATAGGCCCTTGGCCCTCCTAACACTATACCCCACCTGGACTTGCAGCTCGTCCTCGAGCTGCGACCCAACAACGACTCGATGAAGCCTAAACCTAACACCTAAAAATAAGCCTTTTACATCTTGGCCTATCTTATTATTTGAAAATAAATTGGGACTCTTTATTTTATTGACTCCTCAAGAGAAGAACGCGAACATCCTTCACGTGTTGGAGCTGCACAAAAGTAGCCGCCTGGATCCCACGTCAGCTGCTGAACGCAGTCCAACGAGCAGCCCGCTAAAGGCCCAGCTTCTGCAGATGTGCGTTGAGGCCCAACTGGAAGCCCAGCTCGCGGCCAACCTCCTTCTGACGCATTTGGGAGCCCAGCTCAAAGCCCAGGTCCCGCCGCAACCCTAGCCAGCCGGTCACCCCCGTCCGCGCCGCACTCTGTAGTTCGGCGCCGCCGTCCCCGCCGCAACTGCCACCGCGAACGGCGCTGCCCTGGTGGAGCGGGAGGGGGCCCGCCGGAATCGAGGACCCGGAGCGTCCTCGCGCGGGGAAGACGACCGCGCTGGCCGCGTAGCGAGCGGGCCCTGCTCCCATGGGTCCGGGGCGGTCGCGGCGACGGTCCGCGGAGGCGACCGCGCGGTGGCCACGGGCGCATGGAGGCGGCGACGCGGTGCACGTCTCCTGGCAGCGGAGCGCGGAGTCGGCCCCTTGGAGGTCTGCGCCCATTCCGGCGGCGGCCTGCCGAGCGGCTCTGCGGGGGCCACCCGTGGCGACGGCCTCGCGGCTGCGCGCCTCCCGCTGGTGGAGCGCAGAACGACGACCTCGCGGCGTCGCGCGCCGCGCGCCTCCCGACGTTGCCCGTCGCATCCGCCCGAGAAGACGGGACAGATAGGTGGCGCCGCAATTCCCGCCGAACATGGCGGCGCCCACCGCGGAGAGGCGCGCGCCGGTGAGTTGGGGTTGGAGGGCCGCCGCCTGAATAGAAGACCCGGTGCAGCTGCGCGTGGAGCCGCAGCGACGACGAGCGGAGGCGAACTCGTGCCCGCCGATGCGTGGATGCGGCGGCGCGATGCGGTCTGCGCCCTCCCTTCCGTCGCCCTGCACGGTACCCGCGACGACGGCCACACTGCTTCCAGCGCCGTGCGCACCTCGGCGGCGGACCCCGGAGGCGAACGCCGGTGCTGCTGCTGATGCTAACGGTCGGGGCGGGGGCTTCACGCGCCTCCCGATACCGCAGCAACTGGCATATCTTCTGAAGCCGCCCTCCCTTGAGAAGGCCGCGCACCACCGCCACCACGGACGTTGGACATGTACGCATCTCCTAGAACATGATTGTTGTTGCTGCCGAAATCCCACCCGTAGGGGCGCGCCGCCTCTTGAAGGTGCGGCGCTGCAATAGCGGGATGGAGTAGTAGGCGAATCGGGACGGCGCCACAGCAGAGGCCATGGTGGGGATCGAAACCAAAGCCATCTGATACCAGTTGTTATGGATCTGTTGGGATTGGCTGCCGCGCTACAGTACTCGTGGTACTTGTAACAACCCTAAAATTTCCCTTAGGATTTGTTGAGTGCAAAAATGTGAATTTAAAAATTTTTGGTGAATTTTGTGCAAGTCAACAAACATATAAGAGTGTCTTCTAATTGCTTCCTAAATTCCTAGTCAATTTAAATTCAAATTAAAAATAAATTGAAGTGCTAAGGACCAAATAGATGTGATTTGGAGTTAATTTAGTTTTATTAGATTTTTGGTTGTGTTTGAATTCAAATTCTAGATTTGAATTCAAACAAATACTAACTAAACTAATTAAAACCTAACCTAACCTTAGTGGGCCGAAACCCCTAACCCAAGTCCATCTAACCCCCTCAAACTCTCTTTCCCGAGCCAACCAGCCAAGCGCCCTAGCCGGCCTTGCGGCCCAGCAGCGGCCCAGCCCTTCCTCCACGTCGCCTCCGCGTCGCCTCTATCTCTCCCACTGACAGGCGGGTCCCGCCTGTCAGCTTTCTCTCCCACCTCATCTTCTTCCCCGCGCCGCCCGCTCTCTCCCTCGCGCGCGCCTGTGACCCAACCACCCGAGCCGGCCCTATCGCTCCTGTGCGGCCCGTCCGATGCGCGCCGCGTGTCCGCGGGCTCCTGGCCGCCCCATCTCGCCGTTCGTGCCGCCCCGAAACCCTAGCGGCCGCCTACAAAACCAGCGCCGGGGAAACCGTTCCCTTCGAGCCGCCGCCCCATTGGGGTTTCCAGTCCCCGATTCGTGAGAGGAGAGGGAAGAGGAGGACCAGAGGAGGAGAGGAGGAAGAGGAGAGAAGCCGAAGCTTCTTCCCCACGACGCCGCCGCCGAAGCCGTCGCCGCCGCTCGCGGAGCCGCCGAAGAGGAGCCGGACCCGGGACGAGAAGAGGAGCATGAGCACCGGAGGAGCACCGCGAGCACTACCCCGAGCTGCAGCGAACCTCTGCTTGCCCCTAGGTGAGCCGCCGCCGTGACCTTCCCCTTTCTCCCCTGTCTCCGGCCGAGCGCAGCCGCATCGCTTGCTAGCCATCTCTGGGACCCGGTCTTCGAGCCGAGGCCGTCGATCTTGTGCAGGACCCCGTCGTGCCGCTGTCGCTCCCGCAACCCGCCGACGTCTCAAACCGCAGCCAAGGCCGCCGCGGCCGAGCTCCGCTCACCGCGCGCGCACGCCGAGGCCGTGTCGCGGCCACGGGCAACCGTGTGCCCGCGCACGCGCACCCTCGCAGCGCCCGCGACGTCGCGCACCAGCACGCGCTGGTGTCGCGCGTGCGAGGGCCATCGCAGCTGAGTCGCTTTCGAGCCGTTTCCGCCCGCGCGTCGCCGGCCGCCGTGGCGCCATGGCCGCGCCGCCGCCGCTCGCGTCGGGAGGGCAAAGCCCCAGCCAAGCCGTGACCTTTTTCACCCCGCTCGTGTCCACCGAACCCTAGCCAAGCCTTTCCGGCCATCCTTGAGCCATGCCGAGCCATTCCCGGCGAGTTTCGCCGTCGACCGTCGCCGCCGGCCGTGCTCCAGTGCGCGCCGCGCGCGTGTCGCGTCGCGTCGTGGCCAAGCCACACGCTGGACCACACCAACACGCCACACGAGCGCCCGCAGAAAATCCCGAGTCGGCCACAATCCGATCCCGTGCGCCTGGTTCACGTGCACCGCACTCACGGCTCACCGTGGACCGAGTCCACCAGAGCAGGCCCATCAGCACCCCCTTCGTGGGCCTAATCTTGCGCTTAAGTCTGGTTTGCACCCTTGAACTTTCTGAGCCCATCCAACTTTCGGCCCAATTCCAGCCAAGCGCGTTCTTTTCTTTTTCTTTTTCTTTTAACTGCGCTGACGCATGGGGCCCACATGTCATACACTGTGTGTCACTGACCGTTGGGGCCCACTGACCAGAGCTGACCGTTGACCCGTTGACCGTTGACCAGTCAACGCTGACGTCAGCAGGGCCCACTGCTGACGTCATCCTAGGCGGACCCCATTGCTGATGTCAGCATGACATCATGCTGACGTCAGCAGGCTAATTTCTGTCTGTTTTCTTTTTCAGAAATTATTTAATATTTTCAGAAAATGATTTAAAATTGAAAAATTCATAATAAATCAACCATAGCTCAGAAAAATATGAAACCAGTTTCTATATTTTTCTAAAAATCATGATCTACGCGTTAGTGTAGAGTTTGGTGTTCTTTGGGACTTCCTTCATCCCTGTTTTGGTGTTTCTTTGCTAGTAGCCGCGTCTTATTTTATTTTCCGCAACCCTAAGAGTTCCGGAGAGTCAGGAGGAGCCAGACCACTACGACAACTGCTTTGACGAAGACGAAGACTTTTGCCCAGGTTCACGCCCGACCAATCTCTGAAATACCTATTAGACATGCAACTAGTATGCTAGCGCTTTACTTTACTCGCATGATAAACCTGCACTGCCTTTGTTAATATCCTGTTACCTTGCTACCTACTACTCACTTTATGAAATATGCTATGCTATGCATGTGTTGGGATGGTTGTGATTTGATCCTCTTGACGTGAGTTGTGGGTGGTATGGGAGGAGTAGTGCAGCTAGGCGGTGTAAGCAAGTAATAACAACTCGATCGTTGATCGAGGTGCTGGGGGGCTGCACTCGGGCAGTCCCTATGGGGTACCTGTTGCGGGTACATGGTTATTGGATACTTGGGTTATTTGAGGAGTTTGGGCGGCAATACCTGTTATGGGTGCCGATTGCGGACCGTTGCGGCGGATCGCTTATGACGCTGATACTCGCTTTACCGACAATTAAGGACCGAGTCGAGCTCCAACTTTGGACGTGGGATTACCGTGCTCACCATCTACCCAGTATGGGGAGGGTTCCAGCAAGCCTACTCTAGTGCGGCGCCGAGACTGTAGGAGGATCGAGCTTGATATGTGTAGGGGGGATTCGTTGCGGCGTAATCTCCCTGATTTACCACGGCCCCCGACTAGCCCCGGTGGGAAGGTTTCACATCCCTGGGGCAGATGTTAGATCAGATGTTTCCCGAGCCCAGGGAGACAGGATTGGCGCCGTTACTGTTTAGGGTCTTTGCTGTGGGCTGTGTCTCAGGTTGGTTGCGGACTAGCCTTGCAGCCCGGATGGATTCCTGGAGTGCCACCTCTGCAGAGTGTAAACTATACGTATAGTCGTGTCCACGGTTACGGACGACCCGCTTCTGATAAGTTCCGACTAGCATGGGAATCTGCTTTCTTACCTCATCCTTTGATTTGGGTTATGAGAGATTGGTCCAGCGTTGCTGATGAGACAAGGTGGGGAGGGAGCTCACCGAGTCGACTAGTGAGTGAAAGGCGTTGGTGAATAATGTTTGCGGGAACCTGCTGTGGCAGGACGAGCCCGATGGGAATGTGAGGCTGACGGTTGGATTTTGGGGAGTGGATGTGCGTGTGAGAGAAGGAGTTGGTGATGAGATGAATTTGGGTTATTGCTGCTGCTCGCATAAGAAAACCCTGGCTCAAACCTTAATTATTTCTATACCTTAGAATAGGCCACTTTAAAGCTTGCTTCATATTATGGTTGGTGACGTGGACCTGTCCCATTTCCTTGGGGACAGACTTTGGGTTCTCAGGTGAAGACCCCGACCACGAGTTCAACCAGGACGGGTGGTACGATTGAAGGGTGCGCGCTATGCTCAAGGATGCCTGTGGAGGAGTGGACCCTGATGATCTAGCTACCGCTGCACAGTTGTTTCTTATTGTCGATTTAGCCCAGAGGGCTTGTACCAGACGCTATGTTTTATATATGTCATGTAATGGATCTTTTATCGTTGTATGGATGTGATATTCGACTGAGATGAGTTCTGCACGAGATAGCTGCTATTCCTGAGACTATCTCGAGGGTACAGGGAGTCAGATTCTCGTCGTTGAGAATCCGGTTCATTTCAGTACTGTTCATGTGGCTAGGAGGCTGAGGAAGAGGCAAGCGGCTAGGGCTGCGAGGGCGTGAGGAACGCTGGCCGCGGGGCTGCTGCCCACGGCCGGCAAGAGGGAAGGGATTTCCTTCTAAACTCTTACTTGATTAGATTGATACATCTCCTCTCCTTATATAGAGAGGATTAGACCAACTAACCCTAATTACTCCTAATGGGCTAAGGCCCAATAGGCCCTTGGCCCTCCTAACAGTAACTCCCTAAATTTATATGTAAATTACCTATATATTTGCCATTCACAACAATTTAAACTAACCCATTAATATTTTTTCAAATTACCCCATCCCTATGTATAACTATACAATTCTTTGATGAAAATATTTAAGAAATGATAGATTATGAAAACCCAACTAATTTTCTACGAAGAAAATCAACCCTTGGAATGCATCCGCATCACGACTCCTCACGTTGACGGGAAGGGACTCCTATCATCGCAAAAAAAAGGCCTGCTAAACAAAGAGAAAATACTCGGTAGAAAATAAAACGGTAATGCTAAGATAAGGACGTTCGACACCGACGGAAATATTGGACGCGCTCGGTGTCCCCGTCTATACATACGCGGCCGCCGTTTCGTTAAAAAAAAACCGCATTGTCTTCCTGCTCGCTCCCGCGTCGTCTTCTTCCTCGCTCCAGCGCCGCCGCCGCCACCACTCCCCTACGTCACGGCCAGCCTCCTCGTCTCTGCTCCTCCGCGTCGAGGCGCCGCTCCTCCGCGTCGTCGCTGCGCTTCTCCTACGCGTCGCCGCCGCCGCCTCTGTAGCCAGCGGAGCTCGCCGGTGGTGCGGGGCGCGGGAGCTCACCGGCGGTGCGCGTTGCCGCTTTGCGGCCGCGGGCCGTCGTTCCCCGCGGCGTCCCCCGCGCCGGCTGCCAGAGGAGCTCTAGGGGTCATTCATGGCGTGCAGTGGGTAGGTGTTGGTGTACGTTGCTAGGGTTTGCTGTATATTGCAAGAGCACATTTTACGTGTATCGGGTGTTCGAGAAGAATGTTGCAACTATTTGATGTGAATGTTGCAAAAGTAGATCTGGAATGTTCTAGGGTTTCGCTCCATGTTGCAACAACATGTTTCACGTGTTTCGGATGTTCGAAAAGAATGTTGCAACTGTTTGATGTGAATGTTGCAAAAATAGATCTGGGATGTTGCAATGTTGCATATGTTTCATATGCATGTTGCAAGTGTTTTATCCGGATGTTGCATTTTTATTGAGATGTTTCACGTGGATTTGAATGTTCCATGCAACATAAATTAGATGTTGCAGTGAGTTTTTTCCATCAATGAATGATGTTACAGATACCTCTTTTTGATGTTGCAGATATGCGGGTCCCACCGTCCGAAAGGAGCGCTCCGTCCGGACGTCCGGGCGCTAACAACACCGTAAATAAAATCTGCCGTCATGGCTGAGCAACCGCCGCACTTCTACCGCCGTCCTCGCCGTCTCCGGCAGATGCCACCTACCGCCATCTTGCATCGAAGTTGATCCTACCGCCATCTTGCATCGAAGTTGATCACTTCTCCTTTGTGTCGGTCTCACACCTGCATCGTCCTCGGTGCGTCTCTCTGACTCTCTCGATTTCTTAATAGTTCCTTCTTCCTACATGATTCAGAAACAGCTGGTGCGGCCAGATTGCTGAGCGTGATCCATAGGAGAACATCCCTTATAGCCTGACTCGAGTCACCTGCGCTGCAAGCCCTCTTCTCCTTGCTCTGCCTCATCTTGAAATTTTGATAGACATGAAGATGCAATCAATCGAGGTGAAAGGATCTCTCATTTGCATGGACGCTTGGAAAGATAGTACCTCCGTAGCAGCATTCTACTAATTAATATGAATTCAACTTATTTTCTTACCATGTCTGGATTTTTAGGACATGGTTTTGAAGACTATAGGTATTTGAGCGAAGGGAATTGAATTGCACTTTGCGTTTCAGGGACAATAAGTATGTCATGTGCAATCCAACTATTATTAAGTTTATTAAATATTTAACATCTGCATATCATACAGATATTATCGACGTATGAATTAGCTTTTGCTAGGAGGCCTAGTAATTAATTAATGTGAACTTAATTACTCAAGAATATATTGTACGTACCAAAAAGTTTCTAAATTGTTCACATGAGACCGTTCCAAGGGTTTGAAATAGAGCAACGCATGCTATGGAAGCGTACGGTAGTTTGTTTTTTGTAAGTTCATATACACTAATGCAATGTACTTTCCATTAAAAACAGATTATATGTAATAGCTCTATTCTTACGGATCAATTCAAGCTAATCCTACTTGATTATGACTAAGACCAGTCTATTCAGGAGCATGAGTCGGTATTCAGCAAGATAGTGCATCACCATATAAAATATGATATTTAAGAATAAGATATGGGATTCAAGTATATTATTTGCATCTCAAAATACGTCACAAGAAGCATATGGAAGAAACAAAGTATTCAAATTATCAAGGAGATACACAGGCATCACAATATAAATGATCACGTTCCATTTATGTTCTAAATTTCCAAACGAGAAGTTTTTCGTAGTTACAATACCGAATTTCTCAATGTCCTTCAATTTGGTGATCCTCATTTAATATATAAGTACTGAATATAATAATTAAGCAATACACCTGAAGAACCTCATGTCTGAAACTAAAATGGAAAAAAAATTATACTACCCTTGGTACCATCGTATATTAAGTTACTTATTTTAATTTGCACTTTGTTCTTTTGTTTTTATTTTTTTCATGGCATGCAATAAATTACCTTTTACCAACAGTTTATCTGGTCAGTGCCCCGTGTGCTATTTAATAAATCGATCAGCTTTGTCTATTGAAACTCTGTTTTAATTACCAAGCAGTATATGTGTTCTCTTTCTTGATATTTTACCCATGCAAGAATAAGAGTTGCATGAATATGATAGCACTGACATGCACAATTCGTGTTACATGAGTCAAACTAAAAAAGCAATGAGCCTGGTAAAAAAAGGAAGAAAAATAATGAACCTACTCGCTCAATAATTCACATTGTACAGTTCAGTTTCTCCTTTTGCATAATTTTGGTCGGTTTGTAAAAAAAGTAATTGAATAACATAGCTTAGCTCACATGCTGCAATCAAAATTTCTGCATTTTATCATTGTTGTCATAATCTTCCAGTAGTTCTATACATACAGACTTTGCTTTATTGTTTTATGTGCCAAACATTTTCCGTTTTCCTAGAGTTAGACAAGTGCAAATAATTTCAATAATATGTGACAACAAACTTGACCTAGAACTTAGTAAATGATTATACATGCTATCTAGCAAGCATTCACCTAATATAAACAAGGCATAACCATGATCCTTTGTCCTGCAAAGAATTCATGGTTAAACAAGACAGATGTTTCCTTTTGGTTGAATCTGACTATAGCTGGATATTCCTTACATTTTCTGTACCTTGCAATCAAGGATGTCAGCATGTAGAATAATCATATTTGATTTATAAACTGACTTCGTCAATCTTGAGATCAGCCGGCTCAGTCTTCCGAAGGTGCTCATAGGGGTAGGGTTGTGTGCATGTATCCATAGGGATGAGTGTGTGTGCGTGTTTATGTGAGCATCTGCGTCTGTATTGTGTTTCACACACAAAAAAAACTATGATGTTCTCAAGCATAATCATGGTAACCATGTTGGCAATTGCCTAGGAATTTGGTTTTGCTACTATGTTCAATCTTATACTTCTTGGGCCAAGTGGGAACCAAAGAGTTGTCCAGTCAAAAGCTTTGTTTTCACCACTTTCAAATTTTGTTTATATTATGCAATGGAAGCCGGATGACCCAATTTTAATTAAAGTTTAGTTGAGTTCTAATTAACCTGGTACATATCCATACTATGAAAACATGCAATTTTTGTTAATACTCCCTCCGTATAGAATTTAGATGTCTCTTTGGACAAGATTTTAGTCAATCATTGGGAATATAAATCATGAATAACTTTTAAGTTGTTGAGTTTGGAAATGTGAAAACCATATGAATAGATTTGTCTTTAAAATATTTTTATAAAAGTATACATATATTATTTTTAATAAATATTTTTTGTAAAAATAGGAATTTAAAGTCTATCCTAACACTAGACATAATATTATTTAGTATTCACAATGAAAATAAATTCCTAATTTTTTACAACATACCTTTTATGACCGTAATATATCATTCTATGGCTAGCCCGTGTGAATGTACGGGTCGATGGACTAGTGTATACATAGTTATATACTCATATCCATATGCATATATATATATACCAATGCACATATTTGGAATTTGGAACCGAATACTAGTTACTCCCTCCATCTATCTTTCTAAGGCGCGCCTAGATATTAAAATTTGAACCTTACAATCTTTGACCAATAATTTATAATAACTATATAAAGATCCAAAACTTTTGACAAGGAACACACCCACCAGTCATTGAAACACTACCCCTCCTAGCGACCCCACCCGTCAGACCTATTTTTGTCAAACTTTTGATAGCGGACGGACCCACCTATCATTAAAATACTACCCCTCCTAACGATCCCACTTGACAGGCCTTTTTTTCGTCAAACCCTTCACCCCCCCTCGTCTGTTTCTATAATGTGGAATTGTCGAGTTCGTAACCAACACGATCTCCGACCAACTATCTGTTATACAATCTTATTTTCTATTAAGCGTGCGTGTTGCACGTGCGTTCTTGCTAGTTTAACTAACAAATTTTAACTTTTAACTTTTATAATACAAATTTGATACGGTTGTATTTATAATCAAATATACTCTTCAATGATTATAAGTTTATAACCCATAAATGATATAATTAATATAAGATAAATAAATAGTCAAAGTATAATTTAGAAGACCGTGTCAAGTCAAACCGTGCCTTGCAAAGATAGATGGAGGAAATAGTATTTAGCATATGTAGTTGACTGGGGAATCAATCTTTTCAAGAGTTTGATTATCTAGTTATGTACATGCGCCCATACCAATCCATCCTCGTGTGAAAAAATAAAGTCAATTCACTCTAATCCAATCCACCACCGCCAAATACCAATCCTCCCTAAACTTTCAGCCATCACATGATAAACGACTGACAAACTACGAATTCAATCCATTAAGAAACCATTTCCCACTATGGCAAGGCGGAAGGAGGCAGTGGTGAGCCCGTGGTGGCGGCAAAGAAGCGGAGGCGAGGTGTCCCATTGCATTGTGACTCTGTAGTACCTTGCTACTAGGGACCCAAGCTAGCAAGTTAAACATCGTTACAGCCCACACTAAACCACATCGAACTATTAGGGAGTGGAATTCAAACCAAACCAACTCATTTTCAGTAATGATCCATTAGCACCCGGCCTAGAGGGGCCAGCGCAAAATCCAAACTATTACTTGTGCATTTGGTTTGGGGACTGAAGTCATCCGGCATGGGTTGGTCCGGCCAGAAAAAAGATCAGTTCGTCCGGCCTTTTTCTGTGGAACCGGATCGTCCGAGCGATGGCACGCCTTTAGTCTGTGAAAACATACTACGAGGAACGACCTCGTGACATACGAGTTGATGATGCGCCGTCAACCAAACACCACATTTAGGCTCGTCAATGGGATTGAATGATTCTAGATCACTCCATCCGGCAAACCAAACGTGCCATAAAGTTTTCAACCCAAACCATGTATGTATATAGACTACCTTTGTGCATACATACACACATAAGCATGTGCGGATCAATCTAGGTAGCATGGGGCGGGGAAGCAGGGTGGGGCATGAGCCCCCCTCCCCCCTACTTGCTTCGGACCAGTGAAAAACCTTGTGCATTTTCTGTGTCCTAGAAAGTAGGTTGGAAAATCCCGAAACCCTATGAATTTTGTGTGCCCTAGAAGGTAAGTTGAAGGAGCTCAATCGTCTAGAGATAGCTAGATGCATCGTTCGGCTACTAAGCTCAAATCGTCTAGAGATAGCTAGAAGCATCGTTCGACCCTCGGTTCCATATCTAGTCAAGTTTCAAACGACGTGGGCACCACTATAGATAGTGAGCTCAGGCATATACATACTTGTGTGTCATGTTGAATTCATATGGGTTCATCGCGTCTTTCTGTTTCCATGTTTGTATGACTTGTGCTCGCCTTTCTCTGCTCATAGATGGTGTGCATTGGCCAGCAAAACTGCTATGCTATTTTGCTTTATATATCCAGTTCAATTAGCAAGCACTCGTCCCATTACACCTTCTCTATATAATACTGCAGAATTGCTAAGTAGAGATGAGATGGTTTAAGAATGTGTTAGATTTTTCTTTATTCACACTACCAGAATCCTTCACATCCGTCCGCCTCCTCCGCCTCGGCCATTTTTGGACCCGGTGCTGATGGGGCTTCAGCACCGGGTCCAACGGCCAGGAGCGGGGGCGGCGCTGCGGGGTGTCAGGGCAAGACCCGGTGCTAATGCGCCCCCTTTAGCACCGGGTGTAGCCAGCAACCGGTGCTAATGTGCCGAGGCCATTTCGCACCGGTTGCTGGCTGCACCCGGTGCTAAAGTGTGCACATTAGCACCGGGTCTTGCCACGACACGGTGCTAATGTCTCCCCCGGCCGAGCCAGCTGAACACTTAGGCGGTGTGTTCATGCTGCTCGGTCGTCACCGGGCGCACACGAGCCACGTCACTGGATGAACAAGAACAATTTTTCTTTTTAATCCCTGTATAAAAGTTGTAACTAGTCGTTCTCCCTCGTACAAACTTCAAAAAAGATCATTTTTCTTCCTAAAAATTCCTAAAATCATACTCTATCAAGTTATGAAACTTATTAATGTTATTATTTTGAAAAATCTTCTCGTGTGAGACTGTTTGAACAATCCAAATTTTGAATTAAAAATGACAACTACAACCAAGGTTTTTTTCACACTAGGTGATGTCAAATGAAAAAGTGATGAATACCAAAGTTTCATATTTCATCATGATCTACAATCTTTATTTAGGTCAATTTGTCATTTTCAGAAGTGGTAATAACATGTAGTACAAATTTGACAAGTCTCTAACAAAGTTTTAGAATCTATGCGAGTGAATCTAGGATTAATGAACAATGTATACTACCACTTTCTCAAATGCAAAAATGACTTAAATAAAGATTGTAGATCTTGATGAGATATGAAATTTTGGTATTCATGACTTTTTCATCTGAGACCATTTAATGTTCCAAAATCTTTCTTTTAGTTATCAATTTTTGTAATTTATAAGATTTTCTAGTAATTTATAAGATTTTCTGGTAATTTATAAGATTTTCTGGTAATTTATAAGATTTTCTAGTAATTTATAAGATTTTCTATTAATTTATAATATTTTCTATTAATTTATAAGATTTTCTATTAATTTATAAGATTTTCTATTAATTTATAAGATTTTCTAGCATTTTATATTGATTTTCTAGTAATTTATAAGATTTTCTTATTTAATATATATTTTTAATAGGTATTAATAACTGAATTAAAACAAGTATTAATAACTATATATTAAAAACTATATTTATAAGATTCCCAAATAGTAGCCACCGGTGCTAAAGGCCGGTTTGGAAACTGGCGCCAAACGAAAATTGGGGGCCTTTAGCACCGGGTTGATCTAAAATCCGGTGCTAAAGGCCCCCAATTTTCGTTTGGCGCCAGTTACGGCCTTTAGCACCGGGTGTTGTATAGACCCGGTGCTAAAGGGCCTTTAGCACCGGGTCGTGGCTGCACCCGGTGCTAAATGCCCCGGATCAGCACCGGGTCGTGGCTGCACCCGGTGCTAAATGCATCGGATCTATATAGCCTCGCGCCGGCCCCCGCCCCCGCAGCACTTCGTCTTCCCCCAAACCGCCGGCCCTCCTCCTCGCCTCGCCCCCGCCGCCGTCGTGAGGCGCTGGCCGACAGAGCCCTTCGTCAAGGTACGGTAGCATGCCCACCTCACCTGATTCGGCTTGATGCGAGGGTAATTTGGGATCTGTTGCTGTGGGCGATCGATCCTTCCCCGTGGATTGGTGCTTGCTTGCAGGCCGATGCGTTCGATCTTGTTGGATTACCCATGATCCAGAACACCCTGGCCGGATTCAACACGTCCCTCGTCTGCTACGGTCAGCGGGCCAGGTACTTTGCTAAATGCTAATCCAAAGGAGTCGGTTTCCTGTTCTCTGCTTCTCTATTCCTGTTTTCTGATGCAAATATGTACGTGTTGTTGAATGCTTCTAGTGTGGCACTCGCATGGGGAGCGGAGGCAGCTGGGAGTGGATCGAGGCACACACTTTTCTTTTCTTCTTTTGTTGAACAGGCGGAGGCTTCTCTTTTTCTAATCTCTCTGTAATCTAAATTTCTATGTTGAATCTACGTTGAATCTTGAATGTTGTAATTGTTGGATCTTAAATGTTGTGATGTAAATTAAGATATTTCTACTCTTAATTTCTTTCTTTCTCCTCTTATTTATCTACTCTCACCTTCTTCTTTTTTCTGTTCTTGAAGAATAAGAACAAAAATTTTGTTCTTGTTCTTGAAGGACGGAGAGAAGACGACGGTGAGCTAGAAAAGAGAGGAGAGGGAAAGAGACGAGAGTAGAAAAAATATTTATTTTTTTTGCGCGTAAAAATTTTTAGCACCGGGTCGTGTTTTCAACCGGTGCTAAAGGCCTTGCTAAAGGCGCTGCGGGGCAGGCCCTTTAGCACCGGGTTGAATAACCGGTGCTAAAGGGTCCCTTTAGCACCGGGTGCAGCCACGACCCGGTGCTAAAGGGGTACCCCTTTAGCCTCGGATTAGTTGCACCGGGTGGGAAATCCGGTGCTAAAGGGCTTTCCCACCCGGTGCAGATGTTGATCATTCTGGTAGTGTCACTCCATGGTTCAATTCAAGGTTAGAGGCCATTGAGGTCATGCATATGCTGATATGCAGAGGGATATATTCATGTGGTGTGTTGGAAGATGGCGAAGTAGAGGAGTTATCAAAGGTGTCGCTGTGGAAGAGGAGAACAAGCATAATTGAAAACAGCATGTAGGAACTAGGGATGACGTCAATGGCAAGAGGTGGGCCTGTTTGGCATAGCTACACCTCCAAACTCCAATCTAGATTTACACTTTCTATGTTAAATTAATATACTTTAAATATTAGTATTTAGTATAAATTGTAAACAAAATGATTCATCTAGATACTCTCTATGTAATTCCATCTCCAATTCCAGAATTTTTTGGAGCACCTCATACCCAGCTCCAAGAACTCCACAGATTTTCTGGAGTTGGAGCTGTGCCAAACAGGGCTATAGTCTCAGCCTCGCAGAATGGCAGGTAGGCTACTTGCTACACCAATATTAGGCATGATGACGACGACAAGAAGTTGGCATATGAGTTGTTGGGCAGGGTGGAAGAAACGAGCGAAATCGACATTCGTGTCTAGTGGCGGTAGTAGTGGCAACCGGTTTGCAAATCAACACCAGTAGGTATTAGGGAAGGTCATTATCCAAAAAAAACACCAAGTAGGGAAGGTGGTGACAAAGACTGAGTCATGTTGACAAAGAGTTTTTTTTAAGAACTACACAGTACAACGCAGACGCTCACACACGCACGTACACTCACCCCTATGAATACACGTACGCTAACCCTACCCCTATGAGCACATCCGAAGGATTGACCACCCGGCAGATCTGGAGATTCTCGAAGTCGTCATTGACACCTCGTTGTCGACGGGAACGCCGCTTACCACTTAACGCATAGCGCCGGTAAATTCTGAGAAAATCCTAGAAAATGGTGCGAGCACCAGGATTTGAATATTGATGGGTAGCGTCCCACTGGACCGTCCTACCATTGGACTACAAGCCCATTCGCATGTTGACGAAGAGGTGTGGCGGTAGCCCAAACTGTGCTCGAAACCTGGCCCAAGAAGTCCAAAAGTGTAGGCCCGCATGTATGGGTCTGGAAGGCCAGCAGGCCTGAAAGAAACTGCCCGAGCCCAGTCCCAAATATTTTATTGTCCATCAACATAGATGCAAGAATACTGTATTTCTGCACGTTTTATTCGAGATCCATCAAAATAGATGCAAGAAGTAACACAGCCAAGTCGTAGCTGAGTGTAGACAGAGCAAGGACAATATGTATGACAGCATCCAGCATGTCATACCAACAGACGTAAGTCCAAATAAACAAGTGCTTCCGAGTTCCGAGTGTGGAGTAAAGAACGACTCGCTTTACTACCACTCATCAAGTAACACAAAACGGAGGGGGTCCAATTTTTATGAGTTTATCTGTTGGTTGGCATCTGACTGTGTTCAATCAATATTAAAGAAGTCCATTTCGTGATGCAATGTGATAAACTGGCGGTTTGGCGAGCACCCATAAAGTTAGAACAGAGGATTGCTAACCAGTGCATCCTTTAAGAGAAAGGTGAGCACGATCAAAAACCGTAACATTCACCTAGAATAGAAAGAATTAAAAAAATTTCGTTCAAAAAAAATTCTTTCAAACAAAAGAATTAAAAAATTGTCAGCTTTGTGCAATTGAAATAACATGAGATATTTCCCCATCACGAAAATTTGACAAAGAAAATTCTGGGGAAAGATAATATTGCTTTTGATTTGCTTATAATAGACCATCGTTAGCCTGTTTGGCCTCTATTATTATGATTACATTACTCATACCTTTGTTGTATGCGTACAACTCAGTAGTGATGAGACCTCCAAGTAAAGAACTTGGCGATTGATTCTCTTCAGTCTTCTCGTACCTGCTTAAGTTAGATGATCAGTAACTTACAAATCCCCCTTGTCCATTCCTTGTATGCAGCGAGCAATGTCAGTTTGCAAAGCTATATTCGTTTTAAATAACCAACACAGCCAATGATTACTCAAGTTCTCATAAAAACAAATAACTAATCAAATAAACAAATAACCACTCAGTACACATCTTCACTATTGGATACAGGCACTGTGGCTTGCTTGGGTTCTCCCCTCCCCGAAGGCTTTCACGAGAAGGTATACTGGATCTGCGCTGCAAAGCCGACCCGAGTTACCAGAGAGAGCCTTCAAGGGAGAGAGGGACCAAGAGAGCCATGCCAATTGTCACTCTTCATTCTGAACTTATATGCAGACAACATTGGAGGGATATGGAAATGGAAGAACTTAGCGGACATTTATATAGTGCTCAGAAGCTACTATGCATGATGCAGCTATCACAAATTACTAAACTAATCTGACCAAGACATGCAACAACTGATGTATAATTAAAACAAGGTGATATTGGATTACATAGCAGTAAAGTGATGAACATAGGCTCAACCGCCTAGAAAGAGACCATATGCTTTACCTAGTGGAGCTATCTTTTTTAAGAAAGCATTTGTCTGATGGTACCTGACTGTGCCCATCAATTGGTCCATCTCAAGGTTCAAACTGATACCTACATGCAGTTTAACCACCATCTTTCATGCCAGATCACCTAGTACCACAAGGCTCCAACAAAATTAATCAGCTTTGTTTCAAAAGAAAGCTAAACACTCATTTTGATGTTTATCAGGTTTTATCAGACTCGATGCCTATGCATAAGACAATAATACTACGTGCCAACAGAAGTTCTTGATAAGTTGAGTGGAGTTAATACATTAGCCGCATCACAGAGTTCGCTCTTCACTAACCTCTTTGAAGATGCAAGATGAAATCACAACTTTTATTGGTAAAGCATGCCCACTTCCCTAAATTTTAATCAGAATTACCAAGGAGTGGATGAGCTGCCCAAATAAAAGTAGCATGGTTGGATAGCTGTATGAAAATGCTGTGGTGCAAGAAACTATCATGTGATTCCCACTCACGAAATAAACATACAACCACAAGGAGAAACAGCATAGCAGAGATCCATACACAATCGAAGACGTTAATCTGAGCCTAGCAATTCAGTTTTTGCATTTGCACAGGACAAGTTCAACCAGATACAAGTGGTATACACCCACAGGTAAACTAAATAAGAATTTCACAAGAATCTCATATTGGATAGAAATATATTGTAGAACTCCTAGGTGACCCTTGGGTAAAGGAGTAGCCAAACAACTTCTCCACTAATAAAGAGAAGCACTAGGCAAAAGACCCATAAAGGTGTAGATCGGGAGCACAGATGGTACGGTAAGTAGTTAATTGTCAGTGTCAAGATCTCTAGAGGACATCTTTTGCTGTCCAGCATATCTTTGTTAGGTCAATACAAGATTCTTACAGCTGCCAAAGAAAATTTTACAGCAGTGACCTGCGGGAAGCATATGAAAATGCACCTTATATCACATTTGTTTTATTATTTCACAAGCAGAAGAGAAATAGCTTGTCCACAACCATAAAGGAAGAGTTGTGAAGGAAACAGCATAGGTTTGCCACTCTCAACAGATACCCTTAGATATAGCTACATAATTCAGTTATACATGATAGATAACAAAAAAAAAGCACAAAGATACAATTTCATTTGCGAAATTTGAGGATAAATCTCAAAGAAAAAATTCAAAATATAGTCGTAAAAGAGGGAGCATTTAAATTTGATGACGATACATCATTACACGCCTATTAATAGCAGATAAATTCCTATGCACTAGCTAAGGTATAGGCTCAATAAAATACAGTGAATCATGATACAACTGAATATGGCTCGTGTCAACCATTTAGCTTCAGTTTGTTGAATAGCCCTTTTCTCACGTTCTAATCAAATAATTGAAAAAATGAAAAGTAATTACATCAAATTTAACAAATCATGGAGATGAGAACCTAGCAGTGTTGTCCCTACAGCCTGGGGTTCTGATTCTGAATAATCTTTTTGGGTGCAGACAGATTCTACATTCTTTGACTTCTGGTTCCATAGTTAATTTTTTTTAAGTCACTTGTGAATTAATAGCATCTGAAGGATGCATCTAACATCATCATAAGGTCATCAGGTAATTCCTCCAACTTACTGAATATTTCACTCTGTTAGTCTGTAAACTATCTGTTACTCAGACCTGGTGTTTGAGTTTGTCCAAGAAAGAATACACAAGACTCAATTGTTTGAGGACAAGGCACAATTACAGGCCAAAATTCTAGCAAATAATTACCTAAAAGTGTTTGAATGGACTTGTCAGTATGAAAGCGCCGGTTATCGACAGCTACGTGCATAGAGACCTGGTACATGTATGGTGCTTCAAAATTAGACAGCGAAGAAGCCAGTAATAATAAACTAGAAATGTTGCAAATTAAATTCTCTTGGTTGAAGTAGACAGAGCTACAAAACTTCACATCGCGAACATCAATAAAGCACTGAGATTAGTGCAATGCCCTTCAGAAATTGTCCAGCTATAGATTGGGCTTCATCGACCAATTCAAAAGGCAATTGGTCCGCAGCAGCAATTACTAGTACCCCCTCCTAGCAACTAAAGATCAGCACCCCTCTGAACAAATTCTGCTGCCATTTCGACCCAAATCACCCATCCATTTCAGGGGTTCACATCTGGACAAGATCAGATACTTGAGTCGGTCGAAATGTACCTAGTTAATCCAACACAACGCATCATATTTCACTCCTGCGCCACGCTCTTGCCGACGATGCCCTTGCCCTGCAAATGCTCCATCTCCGCCATGGCTCCAGCGGACGCCACTGTGGGCAATGCATCATACGACGATCCATTATGCCTCCTCCCGGTACCGGCGCTGCCATCAACCCCAAACCACCTCGCCACCCCGAGGAGCACCCCAGCCGCAACGGCGGCCACGACGACGCAGTGCACGGACAGGGCGAGGTCCATGACGGCGACGGCCCTGAGCCTTGCCTCCTCGACCTCGCACCGCGTGGGCGGGAGCGCGGCACCGCCGGCGTCGAGGAGGCGGTGGCACCCCGCGGGAACGCACGCGTCGACGTAGAGGGTGAGCCCGGTCTGCGCCGCCCAGAGCCCGCCCACGGCGCCCGCGCATGCGAGCCCGGCCTCGGCGACGAAGTGCGCGGCGGCCGCCACCGTGCCCCTCGCCGCGGGGGCGGAGAGGGAGGAGGCGAGGGAGGCCGCGGCGGCGGCGAGGAGGAGGGTGCGCGCGACGTCGAGCGCGTGGTGCTGGAGGTCGAAGGCCGGGAGCGAGGCGGCGAGGAGGCCGGCGGCGCGGGCGAGGAGGACGAGGGGCAGGGAGAGGAGGAGCGGGCGGAGGAGCGGCGGGAGGTGGGGTGGCTGGGGCGGGAGGAACGGGAGCGGGAGGAGCGGCAGCAGCGGCGGGAGGAGGAGCAGCGGGAGGAGCGGCGTGGGGGCGAGCGGGAGGAAGGCGAAGGGGAGCGCGAGGAGCGGCGGGAGGAGGCGGAGGAGCGGGTGGCGGAGCAGGCGGAGGAGGCGGTGGTGGTGGAGGGGGGAGGAGGACGGGGAGAGGTGGGAGACGGCGGCGGCGAGGAGGTGGGAGAGGGAGGCGGCGAGGAGGGAGAATGCGAGGGCGAGGTGGCACGCGAGCAGCAGCGCCTCCGCCATTGGGGTCGGTTGCAGCGCGGTCGGGGGGGCACGAGGTTGAGGAGGAGAGGAGGATGCCGGAGTTTTTGGGCAGGGGAGCGGGGGAGGAGGGCGGCGAGAAATGCGGCGGGGGCGGAGGAGCGAGAGCGCGGTCAACCGTGTCCCCGAGGACGGCGGTGGGGCACCGGTTGCCGGCGGTCTAGGAGAAGGAATCACAGAGCATGAAGTGGCAAATTGAAATTTAATCTCATCTAGAGCTGTGTAAAGTTTGAAAAAAATTAAAAGCTTTTAGGAACTGTTTCAACGGATTCGCACCATTTCCGAGTGTTGGACCATTTGCAGATGCTCCCATCGACCCCATGACAGATGCCGGATGCCATTAGTTTTGTTCATATGATTGCCTGACTCTCCAATTAACCATTGGGTTCAAATGCAATCATAGTGTTCATATGAACCCAATCAATAATTCAACATACAAATTTGTAAAAATTTTCCCAGGACATGACGTTTTGATTCCGGATCAGATGTTACTTCTGATTTATATGTTCCTGAATTTACTATGCAAAATGTTTCTTCTAACAGATCAGAGTGCTCTTCTGAGAATTTTTTTTTTCCATCTTCAATTCAACCATGCTAAGCTTATACATGAATCACAACTTGAACTGCTACACAACTTGTACAAAACCAATGTGTCACTGTGAGTCTGTCACTGTCTGCTTGGACAGGCATTTACAATACATTAGCTCACAGACCAATTGGCCAGGTTTCCTAATAATTCTTTTTGTCTAACAAATGGTGTATATGGTTAATGCCATCGCTACCTAGTTAGTCGAGCAACATTCTGATAGCTCATCTGTCAAAAATCCTGGTAGAACTCTGAATATAATCTATTTTCTCAGATGGGATCTAAACTTAGTTCTTGGAGCTTCCCAATGTCACTGCTGCATCTCAAGATAGTGATTATGCAACAGGCAATCCATCGGCAATTGCTATCAGCAAATGTAGAAAATGCAATCTGTGGCTTCTTGTTCAACATCCTCCTGTAAAATTTGGCAAACCGACTTCAGTTAGGAAGATGATTAGGGAACAATTGCCAAAGGAAAAAAAATGGGAACTTTTGGGCTGAAGAGAATACCAGTTTGTGTACAGAACGATAGGCATACTCCGTTATGTTAACAATTTTGACAGACTTTTTCCCTAACCAATAATGTGTATGACCGGGCATGCCTTGGCTTGCCAGAGCCTGAGTGCCAGGAAGAACCATCCATGATCCATCGCAGACCAACCAAAATGCGACGACTGCTTTCTCCGATAGTCTTTCTGTTCGAGCATGAATAGTTTGTTCCCTTCCATGGCAGCGGCAAAAAACCTTCAGTTCTTGTAAAAATAATCTAGTACTTCACAAGGGCTGGTATTACAGCATAGCAGTCTGCTAAGCAATGGAAAAGCCAGTTCAGAAGCAGGGTGTCTGGTAAACTGACGAGTAGTTCAGCCTACAAAAGAGCACACTTGTCAAAAAGGCAAATCATATGAAAAAGGGAAGACACATTCAAAAGGAAAATTCTAACAAGGGACACGATGTGCAGAGTTACTTAGACTCGGCACTACACAACGAGGCAGCAGGCTGCCATGCCAATTTTTCTAGGTATTAAGGCTTTTGCAAAAGAAATAATTAACAATAACCATAACTCAGAGTCTGTCACTAGGAAGCTGGAACTGGTTGCTTCTTGTTTCTCTTTCATCTATTACATTAGACACATGGTTGATAGAAGGATTAGCACTAAGCCGCTAGCCATTGGGTTGCACACCTAGATTAATGACATTACTTACAGACAACAGATGAGGTTATGTAATTTGGCAACATTGTTCTGTTGGATACTGAACATCAAACCTATAAACCCCAAATTCATGCATGAGTAAAATACTACTTTGGTTCCTTAAAAAAAACGATTACTTTGCCAGCTTTGTTCAGTGATCACTGTAAGCTGATTTTCCTCACAGCTCTATCTGATCTGAGAAATTGCATATTCAGACACATGGATCTTTACCTTAATTTCTTTTCTAACGAATGATAGAGAATTCCGATGTGTTTCAGAAGTCATCGCTTCTGTCATGAGCCTAAATACCTTCTTGTTCATGTTTGTTTTCATGAATATTGTTTTGCCAGAGGGATATATCCGACTGATACCAAGATCTGCTGCCATCCGCCTTACATAGAGCTTTTTCAGTAGCAACTGCAAGAAAAAGAAAGTACAGCAGAGTAAGCCACTAAACTGAAATCATCAAGTCTGATTATATTAGCACTTCTGACCTCCATATCACGGGGCTCTTTTCCATATCGTCGACGGAGATCTTCTGTGAACTGTATTAAGGTCCATAGATCTTTCTCTGCAGCCTTTGCTGCTTCGTTGAGCAATTCAACAGGATTTTCCAGGTAACTTATGTATTCAGAGGAGAGATGAGGAGAAATGTTTATGTCCAGCTGCTTGAAGAAAAGAGCCACTCAGAAACGATATTTTAATATAATGGCAAAATACCATTATGCAATGCTTGCATAAGAAAGCTAGCTGCCCAAATTGAGAAGTATTTTCAGGTTCACCTGAACATCTTTGTAAGGAACAGGTACAAGGCAAAACTGATCAACCTGAAAGAGTGCAAATAATCATGTCAAAACTATCACAGAAAAATATCATGAAATGTTGAAATTGCAGTAAGATCTTAGCTTAAAAAAATACTTAATACTAAAAGGAAAACATAATTCTTCCCGAATAGTTTCAAACTGGAATTGCTTACAGGTTAACACATAAGGACTAGCCAAAACTCTCTTAATTATCCTTTGAGTGATCTCAAGACTCAAACAACAATAATGCATACACCATGAATGAGGCAAATAATATGGTTAAAAAGGGTATGGCATTATCATGAGACTTGTACGCCAGTAAGAAGAAGATAAATCGTTCATAACAGTAGTCCTCTTCTTGTCCAAGACAGATGCATCTTAGTCTCCATTCCATTTTATTTGACATTGGTTGCATACTAAGAAGTGACTAGCCCTACTGATGCAAATGTATAGAAGACGATTATATGCATTATTAGTGCTTTTTTTGACTTCGGTGTTTCAAGTATGGTAAGGGAAAATTTCAGAATTCGGAAATTAATTTCTGCCTTTTTTTTGCCCAAAAAGCCCAATCACAAATGTTATGTCCAAGGAAGAAATTTGCAAGGAAGAAATTTCCTAAGGCTCAACATGATGTTAGATAACTAATGCCATGGTTACTAAATATGATATCACAGTAATAGGCCCTATACGGGCCTAGAAAGAAAGCAGTAAGTATGAGAACAAAATGAGGGATTCGTAAATATGTCCACGGATAAATGAAGATACCTTTGATAAACTGTCAAAAAGCATATCAAAGAATAGATCAATGCCAACATTTGCAACATCTCCAGATTGTTGGTCACCAAACAAGCTTCCAAACCCCCTGATACCCATATCCTTCTCTGCAACATGGAAACCTTGGCCAAGCTCTGAATGCTCCTCAATAGCTCCAAGTCTATCCTGTAGATGGAAATGTTAAAATGGCAAATGTAGAAGGCTCTCATCTGCTGGATATAAAATGGACTCTTTTGGAGTTCAATTCTTGCTTGATTCTGTAGAGCAAAAGAAGCCTCCCATTTACAGAGGCTCCCAGGCACATGGTTATAAAAGTAAATAGCAACCAGGTACTCCCCCAGTTAAAAATACTTTGACATTTCGGACATGCCTTGTTTTCCAATGTATGATTTTTCAAGTTTCCAAACTAAATATTTTAAAAGTAATAGTTAAAGTTTCACAAGTGTGGCCTGATCTTAAAGTACTTACGAAAGCAACCAAATAAATAGCATGTTTCCTATCTTAATGGCATTATATCTTTTGCCTATGCGGCTGCAGGAGTTATCAGTGTGGCATTATCCTGCTTTAGTGCCTCATGTATGAGTAGGTTTCATCTATAGATATGCCCAAACAGCTAATAAGGTACTAGTGCCAGCTACTCTGTAAACTGATCTTAGCAAAACACAAGTAACAAGAAGAACATATCTTTGAATAATCAAAGGTTGGGTTCTATTTGCTACTCAGGACTTCCCACATCTCCTATAACAGCCAAATATGCTTCCAGTATCATATACAGTAAACACTATGAGACCAAATAATGTATGCAAATAAGATCATAAAAAAGTAGAAAGCATTTATGTCGAGCTCACCGTTGCAATTCTTGAGAGCAGAGACTTATCCGTGTAGAAGAGGTACGCAAAAGCTTCCCTACCCGATCTTCCTACTCTTCCTCGTAACTAAAGGAAAGGAAAAACAATGGACTAGAGATTTAGAGAAGAGAGACATGCATCCTATTAATAATTAAAGTATTCGTCAATGGAGCACAATTTAGCAATTAATCACACTGGTATGATCTGAGCTTCGATAGATCAAATAACTCTGCTAACAAGGCAAAGCAAAACGTACAATAAAGCTACCTGATACAGTTGGGCGAGTCCAAATAGTTCAGCAAACTGGACAATCATTGTATTGGCATTTGCAATATCTATTCCACTTTCAATGATATGTGTGGAGACAAGAATTTTCACTTGCCCACCGGCAAACTTTTCCATAGCTTCTTGTATGTTCTTTGACATTTTCTGCGGGAAATAAGTTTTAACAAGAAAAATAGTGAATGTTAGCAACGGGGAAAACACTTTCTGGCAACAGTTAACAATTTAAGATAAAGACTTGAATTGAGTTGGCATGTTAAGCTTAAATGGATGAATTGAAGCACAAAACCATGAGCTATAGAAGAATCAGGTCGCCCGTGAATCCCAGACAGAACATGCGCTTGAATTATTTCGGATGATAACCAACCACAGATGGTACTATACCCATAATTGAAGAAAAAATAGTAGGGAATTTTCATTTGTGTCTTGGTTTTAATACAATGCAAGTTATGCAAATATAGATAACGTTTACTAAAGAGCAACAAATCATGAAATAGCAGTAAAGAAGATGTCCTGCTTAACAACTTAGCTGACGTACCTTTCCATGAGCCACAGCAATTGGTACATCCGGCAAAGAGTCCTTGAGAAACTGCAACACATCGTCTATTGCTGTTGAATGATGAAATGAAATATGAGAAATGAAGATGTACTTTAAAATGTAATAGTGCACTGTTTTATCGAAAACATCCATACAGGTGTATCTCTTATTATATAAGATCCAGTGCACCATAAAATAATATAGAGACAAATCATATGCATATTTGTAAAACCAAAGCAGCCCAGTTCATACTGTTCAACAGTCCAAATGAGATATCTATAAACAGGCTAAACAATAAATACACTTTAACCAAGGCAGTTTTTTCTAGCCAGGATTTATCTTGTTGATAGCATGATTCAGTGAATTCGACTCAACCAGGCCTACTGTTCCCCTTGGTAACAGTACAAACTTAAAGAACAGTAAACTGAGAATTTTAATAAAACAAGATTGCGTTTCATGCATTATGAGGGTCAATCAAGAAAAAAAAATTATCTGAATATAACTAAATTGTGACCTTTTATTCGTGGTGCAACATAGAATACTTGACCACCACGTTGCAGCTCAAACCTTATAGCTGATAGGGCCCTTTCTTTACTAAATGCCGACACGTATGTCTTTACAGCAACTCTTTCAGGTGGTGGTGTAGACATTAAACTGAAAGTAGAAATAGACTTGAATGAGAAAAAAACAGAAAATGAAGTATAAAAGTTGAACGCAACTAAAGTGTTTGTTGTTCAAATATTGAAGCATGTAAACATAAACACTACAGGGACAACATTATCCAATGTATCAAGCATATCACCTACCTGCATTAGTGTTGATTGTTGATTAATTATTTATACTTTATTGTTGACTAATTTGTTGCAAGTTATAACAGTCCAGTCATCCATGGAATCTAATATAGCAAAAATAAAATGAATAGATTGTACTCTCATGGAGAGATCCTTACAGCACCACAAGTTTTTATTTGGAACAATAAGGTTGAAGTGCTACTTATTATTCATCTTCCGAACAAATATGAAACAAAATACAGTGATACCAAAAGCCATGTCCATTATATTTTATGTTTAAAACCTTATATTAATAACCTGGATAACAATCCAGTTAGAGTATCAGCAGATTGGTAGAGACTAAAGGGAGCAAAACTGGATCAGTTAGCAAGTAATATTGAAAAACCTGAATTTCTTGTTGATGTCTAATGGTAATAATTAGCTAAGAATGGTTTTATTCTCATAATGTAACTAGCAACCATCACATTATGCAATAAAGAATAAATCACATGTGTTTAAACTCCAAAAGGCACAATATCTCCTCATTCAATGAGAATAAAGGTAAAAGTACAAAAGAACATGGCACTGTGACCACACCTTACCTTGCATCACGGAAACCAGTCAAAGCCAGATACAGGGTACGTGGGATGGGTGTTGCAGAGAGTGTAAGAACATCAATAGAAGACTTGTATGATGCAATCTTCTCCTTTTGTTGGACACCAAATTTCTGTAAAGAAGAAACATGGAGCATGTGAAGATATATGCATAAAAGAAAAACAAAGTATGATAAGTTTAATTGAACTCAAACTTTCTTGCGTCAATCACATCATAACTTCATTAGACTATGGCGACGATTGTATATAATGTTTCAGAAAATCAGTCCTGTGGGCTTTGGAAAGAATGACATTAGTTTAACTTTCAAATAATTAATTCTTTTCTGGGCACTTTCCCTTCATCCAAAACATCCCATAATCAAAGCAATGCATGACACCACCAGACTAGAACAGCAAACAAACACAAATAAGAACAGGAGAAGACAGATCATTTCAAGGACGGCAAAGGATGTAGCGAGATTCATAAATGTACTTGTTCTTCATCCACCACTAGAAGACCAAGATTGTTATAGGCCATCCTTTCTGCAAGGATTGCATGAGTTCCAACAATGATGTGCAAATCTCCGTTCTTAATCTTTGTTATTAGCTCATCCTTTTCCTCTTTGTTCTGCAAAAAAAAAACATATTACCATGTTATGCAATGCAATTGATAGAGTTGACCCCTTAAGAAATAAATTATTTTAAGATGTAATAACTCTTCGATAGCTGCGGTCTGCTGGGCTGCAATACACTTGACATCAACACAACCATTCCAAAAGTTATGAATAATTATTAGAATTTCCTGTTGCTAATGGAAGAGAAGGATGAGAAAATATGCTTCAATAAAATACGTCTGTACAATAATCTGACAATTAATAACATTCAGCAAGAAGGCAGTACTCACAGCTATGCCTATGCAACATATCTATATGTTACCTCTCTAGCTAATAAAATAAGGCATCTGTATATGTATTCTTTTTCACACCATGTTCGACTATGAATCAGGAGATTGGGGTGCAACTTTTCTTTGATGAAGAATTAAATATGAACTTAAATTGTTCTGAAGGAAAACTTGAATGCATTACATTGTGGAATGCTGATTTCTGCCATGGCATACCTGAGCACCACTAAATATGGCAACCTTTATGTTCGGATAGTTGGCAAAACGCTCAGTCATTACATCGTAGTGTTGCTTGGCAAGTATTATCGTTGGTGCGAGAACCATAGCTTGATATCCTGCAGATACAACAATGAATATAGCACGCATTGCAACTTCAGTTTTGCCAAAGCCCACATCTCCACAGATTAATCTATCCATTGGCGTTTCCCTTTCCGTCAGATCTTTCTCAACATCTATAAAAGCCTGCCATCAGAATTAACACCATTTAATCCAGCACTTCAATACTATTGAGAAAGCGTACAGTAATACAATAAGTACATAATCATACAGACCATCACAGAAATTAGGACAGCTCGGTCATGCCTTTGTGATGAAAAATACAAAATTATACGAAATGTTTATTCTAAAAAAGTGAGGAAGTAAAAAAGAAAATATCAATGGCATGCAACTGCAAAATTTTGGATCCTGGTCAGAGCAATTTTAATGTTAACGGTATTTGCTAGTGGGGAATAATTGCTGTGTATTCCTCCAACCCTAGATGGGTGGCTATATGGTTAACTGTAGATGGGCCTAGTATACATGGGCCCTATGGGCTACATATGTCTATACTCCAACACCCCCCCCCCCCCGGCAGTCTGAACTACCGGCGCAGCGGAGTTCAAGATGGACAACAAAGAAAGCAACAACAACACACAACAGGGCCCCCCGCAGCCACAACTAGCCACCCGCTATGTTGAGGCTGGAGCGAAACTCCGAGAACGTCGAGGAGGGAAGACCCTTCGTGAAGATGTCGAAAAACTGGGAGGTGGTCGGTACATGGAGGACTTGAACATCGCCGATGGCAACCCGGTCGCGAACGAAGTGCAAGTCAATCTCGACATGCTTCGTCCGCTGATGCTGAACCGGGTTGGTGGAGAGGTACACGGCGCTGACGTTGTCGCAGTAGACGAGCGTGCTCTTGGCGAGCAGGCTGTGAAGCTCCGCCAAGAGCTGTCGAAGCCAGGACGCCTCGGCCACGCCGTTAGTGACAGCCCGGTACTCCGCCTCGGCACTGGAGCGAGAGACAACCGGCTGCCGCTTGGACGACCAGGAGACAAGGTTGCCGCCTAAGAAGACGGCGTACCCTGAGGTAGAGCGGCGAGTGTCCGGGCACCCAGCCCAGTCAGCGTCGGTGTAGACGACCAGCTCAGCAGAAGGAGACCGGTGGAGGACCAGCCCGAAGTCGACCGTGCCACGGACATAGCGGAGAAGGCGCTTCAACGCAGCAAGATGGGACTCCCGGGGATCATGCATGTGGAGGCAAACCTGCTGAACAGCATACGCAAGGTCCGGCCCGGTGAAGATGAGGTACTGCAAGGCCCCCGCAAGACTCCGGAAGGCAGTAGGATCAGCCACAGGAGCACCCGAATCCACAGACAGCTTCGACTGAGTATCAACAGGAGTAGAACAGGGCTTGCAATCTGATATGCCAGCCCGCTCCAGGATATCAAGAGCATACTGCCGCTGGTGAAGGAAGAGGCCAGAAGGACGAGTCTCCACAGTGACACCCAAGAAGTGGTGGAGCTGACCCAGATCCTTCATAGCAAACTCCTGTTGCAGAGACGAGATGATGCGCCGAAGCAACTGCTGACTGGAGACGGTCTAAACAATATCATCAACATAGAGCAGCAGATAAGCAGTCTCATCCCCATGCCGATAAACGAATAGAGAAGTGTCGGACTTGGCCTCCGTGAACCCCAACGTCACCAAGAAAGTGGCAAACCGGGAGTACCAAGCCCGAGGAGCCTGCTTCAGACCATAGAGAGACTTGTTGAGCCGACAGACCAAATCCGGACGACTGGAATCCACAAACTCCGTTGGCTGGCTGCAATAGACAGTCTCGGACAGAGTGCCATGGAGGAAGGCGTTCTTCACATCGAGCTGGTGCACAGGCCACGAGCGAGAGAGAGCAATCGAGAGGACCGTGCGCACTGTAGCAGGCTTCACCACTGGACTGAATGTCTCATCATAATCAACTCCAGGGCGCTGAGTGAAACCCCGGAGAACCCACCGAGCCTTGTAGCGCTCGAGAGTACCATCAGCCCGACGCTTGTGCGTCCAAATCCACTTGCTGGTCGCCACATTGCAACCAGACAGACGCGGCACGAGGTCCCACGTCTGGTTGGCAAGAAGAGCCTCGTACTCCTCTTCCATCGCGCGACGCCAGTTGGGATCCGCCAGGGCGTCGCGGACAGAGGAGGGCACCGAAGAGATCCGCGGCTCACTCTCGGTGGCGGAGAGAGCCGCGGGTCGGAGAACACCAACCGCCTGCCGAGTCACCATGGGGTGCACATGGCGAGGGTCTCGATGGAGAATCGGCGGGTGGTACACGGCCGACTCGACACGGGAGCGAGGCGGCGGCGGTGGTGGCGGTGGAGGCGGTGGTGACGGCCCCGGTGGAGGTGTCGGTGGAGCAGGGGCCTCCGGGCCCGGAGCCGGAGAGCTCAGTACCGAGCGACGCTGGTACACCTGGACCGGCTCGGCGAAGCGCTCCGGGGCGCCAAGCCCCGGAGCCGTAGAGCCGGGCGCCGGTCCCAGTACCGAGCGACGCTGGTACACCTGGACCGGCTCGGCAAAGCGCGCCGGAGAGCTGGGGGCCGCGCGTGGCGCGGCGGGGGGCTCCGGGGCCACGCGTGGCGCGGCCTGTGGTGCCGGGGCCGCGCGTGGCGCGGCAGGGGGCGCCGGGGCCGCGCACGGCGGCGCACCACGAAGACCTGCAGGAGACGGACAAAGAGGAATGGGTGGCTGAACCACCGGGTCAGAAAACATAGACTCCAACTCAGGCTCAGGAGAAGGTGAAGAGGAGGTGGAGTAAGGGAAATCCAACTCGTTGAAGACAACGTGTCGAGAGATAATGACCCGGTGAGAAGTGAGGTCATAGCAGCGGTACCCCTTGTGGTCAGGGGAGTAACCAAGGAACACACAACGTGTCGAGCGAGGCGCCAGCTTATGAGCAGCAGTGGCGGTGATGTTAGGGTAACATGCACATCCAAAGACACGAAGGTGATCGTAAGTAGGAGGGGTACCGAAGAGAGCGTGGTGTGGAGTAGGAGCAGGACAAGCAGTGGAAGGAAGACGGTTGAGAAGGTAGGTAGCGGTGTGAAGGCTCTCGGCCCAGAAGCGCGGGGACAGAGAGGCCTGGATCAGGAGGGTGCGCATGACATCGTTCGTGATCCGAAGCATGCGCTCAGCCTTGCCGTTCTGAGAGGAAGTGTACGGACAAGACATGCGCAACTGAACAACCCGAGAGAGAAAGAAGGAGCGAGAAGCGTGGTTATCGAACTCACGCCCGTTGTCACACTGAACGGCCTTGACAGTGAGACCGAACTGAGTAGACACCCAGGCAAAGAAGTGGAGGAGGGTGGGAAAAGTCTCAGACTTGGCGCGTAAAGGAAAAGTCCAGGAATAATGAGAGAAATCATCAACAACTACAGAATAGTATTTATAACCCGAAATGTTGGATACAGGAGAGGTCCATAGATCACAGTGAACAAGATCAAAGGCATGCGAAGCATGCGAAGAAGAAGTAGAAAAAGGAAGTCGAACATGACGACCGAGCTGGCATGCATGACAGAAGTGCTCAGCTGAAGTCCTAGTACAAGAGATGTCTGAACTACGACTAAGCTGAGACAAAACGTCCCGGCCAGGGTGACCAAGACGGCGGTGCCATGTGGTGGAGGGAGTCATCGCCAAAGCAGCTGACGAAGGAGGTGCAGCGGAAGACGGGAGTCGAAGAGTGTAAAGGGGCCCCACGCTGTCACATCGGAGAAGAGGACGTCGTGTAGCCAAATCCTTCACAGTAAGACCAGAAGTGTCAAATTCGATAGAACAAGAATTTTCAGCAGTGAATTGACGAATAGAAAGAAGATTGTGGATCATCTGAGGAGCAACGAGAACACTCGAAAGACGAAAAGGACCAGAAGTAGAACCCACGGAGGTGACGGGAAGACAAGAACCATCACCAACCATGATAGAAGTGGGATAGGAGGGATGGGGGGGATAGACAGAGGAAAGTATACCAGCATCAGGAGTGGTGTGGAAAGAAGCACCCGAGTCGGCGATCCACTCGGGACCGACATGTGGAGTCAGGCCCATGGTGCTGAAGGACTGTGCCAGGGCAGCCTGATCCCACCCCGGCCAGGTCTGGGGCTGGGAGGGTGGAGTCCAGGCCGGCCCAAGTGGAGAAGGACCGGCAAGCATGGCAGCCGACTGCTGGTGTGACGGACGAGGTCCTCCTCCCTGCCCCTGGAAAGGCCACATCGAGATACGCCCCGACCATGGGTTGGCGAAGGATGGCCAGGGCATACCTCCAGGACCAGGGGCAGGAGCAGGAGCGGGTGTGGACGTCCCACGACGCCCCCCACCAGAACCTCCAGACGTGGTGCCACCAGAAGCACCACCGCGGCCGCCTCCACGCCGACGACGACCCCCTCCACCTCGGCCGCCTCCACCTCCGCTCGGCCCGGAGGGAGGAGGACCAAGAAGAGAGCTGGACGGAGAGGCAGAGGTCGGTGGTGTAGTCACAAGTGCCTTGGAGGTCAAGGAGGCGGACGAAGGCGGAGGGGAGGCGGACACATTGCCTCGAGTGATCTCCTCCAGGACAAGGTCATCCCAGACCCGCAGGAAGGTGCGGAACGGCTTCTGGCGGCGTATCCATGTGTGCAGGTGCTCAAAGGAACTGTTGAGACCCCGCAGCACATTGAGCACCAAGATGTTGTCCTCCACCGGGTACCCAAGGTCACGAAGACCATCGGCCTTGGTCTTCATCTGCCTGCAGAACTCCCCCACAGGCAGGTCCCCCTGCTCGAAGGTGCGGAAGGAGGCGTCGAGCTGGAGGGCACGAGCCTCGGCATTGCCGAGGAACTGCCCCTCGAGGGCCAGCCAAGCCTGGCGGGCTGTGCCGTCGCGGGTCCTGACGAGGTCCTGGAGATCAAGGGATATGGTCCCGTTGATCCAAGACATGACAACGCTGTCGATGCGCAGCCACACCATGTCACGCGCCGCGACCGGCGTGTCGAGGAGGACGTGGTCGTCGAGGACGTAGCGGCGAAGGGCGATGAGGACCTGATCACGCCAGCGGGCGTAGGAGGTGGACATCGGGTCGAGGACGACCGAGACGAGGTGCTTGATATGGAGGACGCCAGAGGCCTGGCTATGCAGCTGGGCGACCGAGGGATCGGTCAGCGCGAGCTGAGAGCCAGTGGACGGCATCAGGCAGGTGGAGGAGGTGGCCTGCTCGACGACGGGGGCAGCAGCAGGAAGAGGTAGCTGCTGTCCCATGGAGGCGAGTAGGAAGCGCTCCGCCTCAACCACCTGGCGTCCAAGGGCGTCGGCCGCGGTATGTTCCCGCTCCCAGGCGAGAGCAGCCTCGCGGGCGCGCGACTGGGCAGCGGCGGCCTCCGTCTTGGCGGCGAGGAGTGCTGCAGCGAGGGCCGCAGCAGCGGGGGACGCGCCGGCGAGGAGCCCCTGCTGCGCATGGAACGCAGCAGAGTAGAGAGGGCTGCTGGAGGAGCCCGCAAGGCCCTTGCCCTTGCTTGCTGCAGCGGCGACGGCGGCGGCGGCGGCGTCGTCGAAGCCAGGAGGGTGGACAGCCGCGGCCGCGTCGGGGAGGGCGCCGCTCGCGCGGGCAGCAGCGACGCCAGCGGCGGCGGCGGCCGCAGTGTCGGCGGCGCTCAGATCCGCGTCAGGGAGAGCGTCGCCCACGCGGGCAGAGACGGCGGCAGCTGCGGCGGCGTCCGCGGCGACAGGAACGGGCGGAGCCGCGCGGAGGAGGCCGCCAGCCGCGCGTGTAGCGGCGGCGGCGGCGGCTGCTGCAGCCGCGGCGCGCGGATCCGCGTCGGAGAGAGCGGCGGCGGCGGCCGCGGCGCTGGAGTCGCCGGCCGCGGGAGAAGACGGCGGGGGCGGAGGAGGAGGAGACGCCCCGTCGGCGGCGGCGTCAGGCGCGGCGGCGGCCATGAAGGCGCGCGCGCGGGCGGCCGCGTCGGCGGGAGGAGAGGGCCGAGCGGCGCCGGCGTAGGAGAGCAGGGGAGGGAAGAAAGCAGAGAGAGGAGGGGGCGGCGGCGGCGGCCGGCCGACCATGGTGGCGGCGGCGGCGACGCTACAGTGAAGGGGAGAAGGAAAACCTAGCTGATACCATGCTAGTGGGGAATAATTGCTGTGTATTCCTCCAACCCTAGATGGGTGGGTATATGGTTAACTGTACATAGGCCTAGATGGGCCTAGTATACATGGGCCCTATGGGCTACATATGTCTATACTCCAACAGTATTAGGACAGTAGGATCCTAGTAGAACTATTGTGATTACTGATTAGAACTAGTTAGTTCTATCTCATTTAGATCCCACACAGGATAGTAATCCGAACAGCTCCACAGATTAGAATTCTAAGATATACCAAATGAGATCCAAACTATCAGAACAGTAGTGCATACAATCGATTATGCCATAGTAGAAATGATACCCCAGCTAGGAGGCTCATAAGTCGTAACAGCCTAACAGATGTCTTACACCGGTATGAATAAGTAACTTCAGTACTGAACAAGGTACAACTGGATCTGAAAGACTTCTAACTCTAAGCAACCCCAAAAAGTAGTACAAATATGCCAGAAGTCAGGAAAAAATATAGCTACAGGTTCTGCGGGCATAAAGAAACCTCTGTTACAATTTCCATACATTTCACCCATCATTTAAGCATCTACAAGGTAGGAAATGTGTTCTTTTCTGAAAATACCATGCATTGTTGAAAAGGATCTAAAGTAGCAAATGCACACATCGCATCAGTCATGAAGGTGTTAGTACTCCTATCCTCTATGTCAGTTAAAGGACAACTGCAATTTTTATATTTGTGCAAATTAAAAACATAAGGTATATGAATAGCAATTCTTTAGAAGAACAAACAGTAGCAATTGATTCAAGTGGACCTGGGATTGATCCGGAGTAGGCTCGTAAGAAAATTCAGCGGCAAACTCGTCCATTGTGATGGGCTTTGGGTATGGTGGTCGTTTCTGCCTCATCCGTTGCAAATACAATTCCATCAGGTTGACAACCATCTTCTGAACAGCAATCTTCCCTTTCAGCCTCCGCTTCTCCCAGGTAGAAGGATCATTCAGTTTGCTCAAATTCCGTGGCTTCTTCTTCTCGTGAGGCCTGAAAAACACATCAATCTGGATAAATGGTTAACGTGAATTTTTAGTTTCCAGTAGAGATCGAGATAATGGCTCATAAGTCATATCAATAGCATGGAAGCAAAATTCAAGTGTCTGTTGCAACCAATTGAAATTGCAAAGCCACCTCCATCCGAAAGTGACAGTTCCAAATATTGGTTTCTACTAGTACCAATTAGCATTTCTAATTGGAGCACAGTGATTGAATGTCAGTTTCCAGTACCAATCAGCATTTCCAATTGGAACACAACTTCATTTTCCAATTAGATGGGTTGCAGCACAGAAGCAGTATAATGTACATTGTGAAAAACGGTGGGTGAATGAGGACCAAGGAGGCCATACAGGTTGTATCTGTAGAGCATGCGCGCGGCCTGGTCGACGGCGAGCTTGGCCATGGCATCGGCGTACTGGATGAAGACGTAGTCGACGCCGTCCTCGGCGCTGATGCAGGCGAACTTGCCGACGCCGACCTTCTTGTGCACGACGTACTCCCCGGGCTCCAGCTCCCGCGGGTCCACGCGGTGCCCCAGCGAGCTCCCCGCCGCGACCCCCTTCCTCCGCGGCTGGCCCTCCTCGTCGGCTTCGGCGTCGGCGTCGGCCTCGCCTCCCCCGCCGGCGGCGCCGTTTTCCCCGCGGAGCTGGCTGAGGCCGAGGCGCTGCTGGTCGCGGATCATGCGGAGGTAGGCCTCGGCCTGCGCGGGGTCGACGGGGGAGGAGGAGGGCGAGGCGGCGGAGGCGGCGTCGCGGCGGCGGACGATGGAGCGGAGGCGGTAGTTGAGCTGCGAGATGTCGTCGGGGGCGACGGAGGCCGCGGCGGCCGTGGCGGTCGCCGCCGCAGCCGCCGCGAGGCGCAGGCGGCGGGGCGGCGGGAGGCGGGCCCGGAAGGTTCGAGCGGGCGGCGGGCGGAGGCGGAGCAGGAGCAGGGGGCGGGGATGGGGATGGGGATGGGGCGCCGGAGGCGGAGGGGCGCGAACGGGTGGGGCAGCCATGGAGGGGCGGGGATGGGGGACGCGGGCGCCGAGGCTACGGGGAGGGGGAGGCGGGGGTCATCGGAGGGAGGGGAGGCGGAGGGGTTTAAGCCGGGGAGGGGAAGCGTGTGGATAGTGGGGGGGAGAGGCGGGGCAACGGATAAATTCTTGGCGATTCTTGGGTGGTTTTGCGTGGACCGGGTGCACGGGCGGGAGATATTTGGCTCCTGGCCTCGTGGGTGTTGGACGAAATGGGCCGAAAGGCCCATGGCTCTGATTTTGTCAGGCAAGTGGATTCCGGACGGAGTGCTAAGGTTTTGGAAAACGTCCATTTTGTCTCCCTGAACTATCGGCCGAATCCACGATTCCTCCTTGAACTCGAAAACCGTTCGACTAGCACCCTGAACTCCCGAAACCGGACGTGTAACACCCCCCCCATTCCACCATGGTTTAGGGTCGCCCCCTTGGTGGAGCCAAGCGCTGCCGTCGATGTTCGCCCGTCGATTCGCCACGGCCATCGCCCGCTGAGCCAATTCATCAGCACAGTGAGCTTCGCGACATTGAACCGCATCTCCTTGTCGCCGAAGGAGCGCGCCCGCCCAAGGACCTCACCGTCGGCCACTGTCTTCGCCATTGCGGCCGATTCGCCGAGCTTCGTCACCCTCGGAGCAAGCCATCGCCACCACGTCGATCCACACACCAAGCCACACGACCTCCACCGCTCGTTGAACCCTCCCCGCCATTGGAACACCGCCGCCACGGGAAGGCCGACGCCGCTCCCTCCCGCCTGCGCCACTGTCTCTCGCCCCGCCTCGTCGTCCACGTGTAGTGCCGCCGCCGCCTGCAGCTCGCTCGAGCCCGACGTCGAGCTCCCTCGGGCAAAGCCGAGACCACCACGAGCTTCCCCGCGTCGAGCCGCATCGACCTCGCCGCTTCAAGTCGTCGTTCCGTCCGCCAGAGCTCGCCACCCACGGGGCCGCCGGCGCCATTGTCGTCGATTCGCCGAGCCCTGTTGCCCCTGGAGGAAATTGAGGTCACGACGATCATCGACGCGACGTGTCGCACCACCGTGCCTGCTTCCCGTCGCTGTAGTGCTGCCGGAGGAGTGCGCCCCATGATGGCGGGGGCGGCGCGGGGAGCTTCTCCTCCCCCGCACCGCGGCGGCGCCAGACCGCCCCAGCGCCCTTTCTCGCTCCGGCGCCCGTGCCCACCTTCCCCTCCGACGCGCAACTTGTCAACCGCGCCACGG
The DNA here is from genome assembly GCA_033239725.1 of Echinochloa phyllopogon. Lineage (NCBI taxonomy): Eukaryota > Viridiplantae > Streptophyta > Magnoliopsida > Poales > Poaceae > Echinochloa > Echinochloa phyllopogon. The sequence continues at coordinate 28,831,935 of BTCW01000008.1, read as the reverse complement.
CGAAGAAGGGGAAGACCGTGCCCGCCGCGCTTAGCCGCGCGCAGGGGAGGGGAGCCGGAGGGGAAGGAGGAGAGGGGCGGCGGTGGCCATGCGCAGGGGAGGGGAAGGAGGGAGGGCCGCCCGCCCGCCCGCAGCCGCGCGCAGGGGAGGGGGAGCGGGAGAGGAAGAGGAGAGGAGCGGCGGCGGCCACGTGTCTACACATTGGGAATCTGCCGGGCGGGGGGGGGGGTCACGTGTCCTGTTTCGAGAGTTCAGGGTGCCAGTCGGACGGTTTTTGGGTCCAGGGAGGAATCATGGATTCGGCCAATAGTTCAGGGAGACAAAATGTAGTTTTTTCCTAAGGTTTTTGACCCCTCTTAATGTACTGAGGGTGGGCCTAGACCTGAGCGATTTGGGCCCGGTGTACCAACGGCCCAACACCTGGCTCAAGTCTGAGATGGTCAAAATCATTGCTAAAAATTGTATTCGGAGAGGGGTCGAGTCAAATACGGGCTCATTCCAAGTTTTATTCGTTGTTAATTTCTTCTCATAATGTATAACCATTTATATTATTTAGAAAATTATTATTAATTTTGTTTGTGGCTTACTTATTTTATCATCAAATTTAAACTTAATTTTATATTTTATATATTGAGACTATTTTTTTTGAATAAAAGGAATGATTACACGTCGTGAGCTAAAGTCAATAGAATTTAAAGTTGTGGGAGTAGTAGAGTAAATTATATACATAGCTCTACTCTGTGGGTTGAAATCCTAAACTCGGGGCTTGTTTAGATGCAAAATAGGGGGAGCTAAATTGGGGGTTTGGGATCACTTCGCAATCATTACGCTACTGTAGCATTTCGTTAGTATCTGTGAAAAATTATCCAAAAATTGATTAATTAGGCTCAAAATGTTCGTCTCGCGGAGTACAATAAAACTATGTAATTAGTTTTTGATTTCATCAACATCTAGTACTTCATGCATGTGCCGACATTTTGATGTGATGGGAATCTTCTTTTTGCATAGTGAACTTTGGGGGTGAAATTTAGGATCTAAACAAGGGGTTGTATTCAGAGCTGTACTATGTAATTGATTAACGTTGGCTATGTTTTTTTTCTTTAAGAAAGATCAGTATGAACGGCACTCGCAGGCACATATATTCACCCTTCACCCCCTATAAATACACGTACACAAACCCGATCTCTATGAGTATATTTGAGAGACTAAACCAGTAAATCCGATCTTGACATTCATGAAGTCACCACTGACACATCGATGTCAATGAAGACGTCGTCTATCACTGAAAGAATAGACTACGTGATGTCGGTAGTCTTAATATCAACCTTGTATGGTACAATTTTTTTTCCGACGGATCAACTTAATTTTTTGATGAAAGGTACACTCTTTTTACTACTAATACCCTTCGTAGGTAAGTAAAGACTACATTTATTAAATTATATAAAGAATAAATATTCCAAGATATGTTTTATTGCGAAAAAATCTCTTATGTGATGTTAGCGTACAATTGATCAAAGTTTAGTCCAACATAGAACTAACGATAATGTATTAATATTCCTAGAACTTTATCAAAGTGATAAACATTTGGGGCACGTGTCACACCCCAAATTTTCTAAATTTGGGATATGAATAAATAATATAAATAAATACAATGATTTTTTTTCTAATTTATAAAATTTTCCAAGGTTCAAATAATTAACAGGGAATGTAATATATATATAATATATATAAAATATATATGAAATATATATAAAATATATATATATGTATTCTAATTTCAAAACAACATATGTTTATAACTCCCTAAAATTCATCACAATTAAATTGTAGCAACCCTATGAATTTTCTAGGATTTATTAAGGCTTAAATAAATTTTCTAGTAATTAATTGGAGTTTCTAGCCCTTTTATCAATTTAAATATCACATTAAACAATTATTTTAGTCAAAATAAGTTTTTGTTGTATTCATGATGTTGCATTCATTTTGGTTGCTAGTAAATCAAGTTGGAATTTAAATTCTGTTTAAATTCGAATTTGATTTGCTTTTGTTTGAGTTTTAGAAAAGTTTAAATCGGCAGAGTTCGTTTTCGCCCCTCCAACTCTTGGCCCAGTCCAAGATTGCCCCCTGGACTTTTTCTCCCACTCGCTTTTTCATCCCGGGCCGATTTCCTTTCTCCCCGCCCGGCCTTTCCCGCTTTAGGCCCAGCGCCGGCCCGTCCTTCTTCTCCCCCGCTGCTCTCTCTCAGTATCGCTGATGGGTGGGACCCCCCCTGTCAGGGTTCGTCTTCCCCAGGACGGACTCTTCCCCGAGTCCGTCTCTGCCGCGCCGCCGCATTCAACTTGGGCACGGACGCCTAGACCGTCCGGACTCTTTTCCCTCCGGCCTATATAAGCAGTGAACCCCGCCCGTTGTTTTTTTTCCAACAAACCGAGCCCTCTCGAGTTCAAACCGAGCCTCGCCATAACCGCCACCGCCGAGCTTGAGCCACCGCCGTCGAAGGCCGCCCTCGCCGACGATCTCTCATCCAGAACTCGCTGAGAAGCTTCGGCAGGAGGTAACGAAGTTTCGCCGTCCGAATTTGTGCTCCAATTTTGGTTCGATCGTGCTAACGACGTTCGCCGTCGTTCTCCAGCTGCCGCCGGCCGCCGTTTGCCGTCGTTCATCGCCGTCGCGCACCAATCCTCGATGAGATCACCCCTGGTGAGTTCGGCATCATCTTCTCGTCCTTTTGATGTAGATCTAGTAGCCTAGTTGGGTCTGTAGTCGCGTGTTCGCTTAGCTCCGGCGACCGCCGCCGAGCTCGCAAGGCGCCGCCGTCGTGGTCCGTCGTCGGTGTGTCTCCCCAGCCGTCCAAAACCACCCAGGTGAACTTGTCATAGTCTCGTGAGTCCATAGGACTTGATCCCATCTCAAACCGACCATCCTAGCGTGTTTCCGATTGGTCTCCGGCGACCTTCCGCCGCGGAAGAGGGCGGCGCCGCCGGTCCGTCGTCGCCGAAGTTTCTCCCCCTCGGCCCGATCTGATTCAGACCGTCCGATCGCGATCCGACGCTCCTCAGCCGCCCGAGCACCCGAGTCAAAGCAGCCGCGTAACGGTCAGCGTGGTTGTTTTACAAAGAAGCCCCTGTAGTTTTTCAAAATCAAGCCGCGGTCCAGCTTAGTTCAGAAATAATTACGTTTAGGTCCTTTTTCTTCTGTTTTAGCCCCTGCAATATTTAAAATTGTGCCCAAGGTCCTGTTTTGGCCTTTTTACTCGTTAGCCCTCGTGTTTTTATAAGAAATTATGTTTTAGCCCTCGGATTTTCGCAGTTAAGCCCCTGGAACTTTTAAAACTTTGCCAGCAAGTCCCTAGACCTTAGAAAAATCATATCTTTCACGTTTTAACTCCGTTTTAATCCGTTCTTGTTGTGTTAGCTTCGTATCAACTTAAACTACGCGTTAGTACTGTTATTTATACCATACTTTATTTCTGAAATTTATTTATTATTAATTTAATTAAAGGCTAATTACATGTGCTTTCTTAAATAAAATAAGTTTGACACATCGGTTTTTTTTGTTAAATATTAAATTGATTAATACTTATTCCATGTGTTTTTGTAAATAAAAGTTGACTAAGGTTATATCTCGATTTTCATAAATAATATTAACATGATTAATATTTATTTTGTAATTTTTCTAACTAAAATTTAATTAGGCTCTATCTTGTTGCTTCATAAAATTATGTTAACTTGATTGATGTTTATAATCACTAGTTCTCTAATTAAAAGCTAATTAGAGTTAAACTTCGAATTTTTCATAAATAATTATCAATCTTGATTAATATTAACACAAATCTGTTTTAATGACAATATGACTAGTTTAACTAAGAGATATAAAGTTATTTGATTAGATAAACATGTTACTTTAATTAAAAGCTAATTAAAAATTATATTTTGGTTTTCTTATTAATGTTAATATGGTTAATATATTATAAGTTTTAAAAGTGATAGTTGAACAAGTTATAATATTGGAAACCTAGGCATAACTTTGATGTAACTTGGATTAAGGTTATATTTAGATTTCATATGTTTTCATAGATCACTGTTACTTGGTTTAAATAGTTATTAACTAGTGTTTCTAATTAAAGCCAACTTAGAAGTTTCACTTCCAAGTGATTCGATTAATAAACCTTCAATGTGACTTTGTTCTAGTGTTCTCGTTTTGCTTATTAATTATCTATCTATTAAGTTTTCTCTATAAAATATGATTAAGTTATATTTCGGATTTTTAATAAGCTTATGTAAAATTGCTTAATGAGTATTAAACTAGATTTCAAACTAAAAGGTGATTAGCGTCAAACTTAATGCTTTCTTAAATAAGTATTAATTTGTGTGAATGTCAACATAAATGTGTTTTATCAATAATATTGATTAGTTCAACATGGTCAATAAAAGTTAATCAATTAGATGCTCGCATCTGTTTTTATTACTAAAGTTATGTGTTTAATTACATAATGTCTGCAAAAAAAATAGTTATAAATAAAATACATTCTTGGTTTTACATATTTAAATATAATTAAATCAATTTCCAGGAAATAGTCTCTTATATATGATTTTATCAAATTAAAATTTATAAAGCGTATAGTGTTTCCTTTTATAATCTAAAGTCTTCCGCTAGTTTTAAGTTTTCAATCGTAGTTCTGTTCTCAGCCTTTCCTATGCCTCTAAACCCAATCCTGTTAGTGCACCCTACGTTTCTCACTTAGTCCCTATTCTGTTTTGCCAATCAACTGTCTCCAATATTTATTGCATCCTATAAATTCATCGGCCAGTGTTCCAATGTCCGCAGCACTCTTTTCTGCAATCCTGACGCTAGTCCATCTTTTCTGAGCCATATCACTAAGTTTGAGTATAGATCTTTTCTTATGTTGTGGTTTCTCTGCAAATCAATATTATTTTAATTTTTAACTTTATATTGCTTCAATGATATGGTGTGAGTTACTATGTCATTGTATTGTAATATAAAATTAAATTATTAAAGTAATATATTATTGATTGAGATCCTCGTATTCATAAATCCTCTGTACGTGTGATATTCCTTGTGCCAATTAAAGCTCTGCCTTGGAACCTTCGTATCTTTCTTTCTCTCTCTTATCTTCGTGGTCCTTAGGTTCTCGTAACCATAGTAACGAGCCCTATCCGTTAGCACACTCATTTAAAGCTTTTCTTTTGATTGGTGTATTGTTCTTAGTTGTACTTGTTTGTTTGCTTGTATAGTTTTATGCTTGCATGCTTGTGTTCGATGATTGCTACGAGTAGACGGAACGTTGTTCAACTGAAGAAGACTTTTGAAGATATTTTGAGCAGCTACACTTTGGAGAAAGGCAAGTGTCCCTAACCATCCTTCTACCTATGCTTTATTTATAATATCAAGATGTTTTAATTGGAACATGGAGAACCACCCAGGAAAACAGTGCAACCATAAGTACTATATGGCTCTGGTCTTGGCTAATTAATTAGGGACTTTAGTGGATGGTAATCTTACCCGAAAGGGGCAAGAGGTGCGGCGGTTGACGGGGTATAGCTCGGTCCTCTTGAGCTGTGGGCTTTGATAAGAGACAGATCTCATTAGGGAGGGTTATGCTTTGCTTCTGAACCGGAAATCTTAGCGGGTTACTATTTACTAAGGAATCTTTGTAAAGGCCTCGTAGCGTCCCTATGCGGTCACACCTCGGTAGTGTGATTTAAGAGGATTGGCCCCCTCGGCATGGTTGGGTTTAAAGTTCTTTTTAAACTTTTACGCGGCTTATGGTGAAAGTGTACAACCTCTGCAGAGTGTAAAACTGTTATAACAGCCGTGCTCACGGTTAAGAGCGGCCTGGATCCTCACATGAGTAATATACTTAAACATGATATTAATTTGATCTCTGGTTATTTCTTGTGGCCTTGCTGAGTACCAACCATAAGTGTACTCACCCTTGCTAACCGCTGCTCAGAAGAAGAACTTGTATGAAGCTGTTTGAAGATGGTGCTCAGTTCTAGGCGTACGCAACCCCCAGTCGACTGCCTGTGAAGTTTGGAGCCTTCGTTTCCAGGATACGCTGTATACTCTGATAGACTCGTAAGTCATTTATATAGTTTATTATACGTGATACTGCATCTTTTATTCACTACTGGCTTACTGTATGTATGAAACTTGATCCTGGCATACATACAGTGTACACTTGGTTCATTTTCTAAAACCGGGTGTGACAGCAGTGGTATCAGAGCTGTATCGACTGTAGGACGTAAGCCTAGATAGAACTGGTCGTTTATTAAGATCCAATTTGCTATGAAATTTTGCTCCCACTATCCTTGGTATTTTTGTAAAAAAAAATGCTATCCTTGAGCATTTTACCCCCTTGATGATTTATCTTTCTGGTCATTACATCCTTGAATATTCCACCTTCGCCTTGATCACTTATTTCTCACTATAGACCTCTGATTATTCACCTCCACCTTGGTTTAATAAATTGCTGATCTAGCATCTTTGACCCTCTCACTTCTCCTTTTGAAGTACTTTACCTTGACCATTAACCTCTCTCCTTGAAGTGGATATTATGTCTGTGAGTATCCTTGTTTACTCACACATATCCGGATATTAGTCAACTTACTCCTGTTGCCTCATTTCACCCTCCGTGCTTTTAAGTCACTTTGGATTTCTTCCTTGGTTTTGGTCCCAAAGTGTCTTCTCTACTCCTCATTTATTTTAAAAAGATAGCATGTATGTATCGTTTAATGCAAGCCCAAATCACCTTGAAGAATGAAGATATGAGTATATTACAAGAAGTCCAACCGGAACAATGGAAGACTGCATCAAGCCTACCAACGTTACAACCAAGAAGTCAGCTTCAAGACATTTGAAGATGTGCCATATGCCCATATTTAGGAGGATTCCCTAAACCTTGACTAACAGCGTTTAGTACCATTATATGCTTGTGTGATTAACCTTAGTTGAGTGTGCTTGTAATGCCTGTTATTATGCCATTGTTTGATTTGCTTCTTTGCATTGATTGTATAGTTGGGTTCTCCCTCTTTTTCCTGTACATCCTTGCTTTCTTGCTATCTCTTCGTCACAAGTCGATAAAGAACATCGGAGAAAAAGAAAATTTCATGGTGAAAAAAAATGAAGCTAAAGAAGATTAGGAGTGAAGACTTTGCAACTTCATCAACAAAGAAGATGAAATCTAGTAAACCAAAAGATCTTTCTTCCCAAAAATCTACTGTACTGTTCTCCTCCTTGATCCCTAGTTTCTGTGAATCTCGGGACGAGATTCTGTTTAGGGGGGTAGTCTTGTCACACCCCAAATTTTCTAAATTTGGGATATGAATAAATAATATAAATAAATACAATGATTTTTTTTCTAATTTATAAAATTTTCCAAGGTTCAAATAATTAACAGGGAATGTAATATATATATAATATATATGAAATATATATAAAATATATATATATGTATTCTAATTTCAAAACAACATATGTTTATAACTCCCTAAAATTCATCACAATTAAATTGTAGCAACCCTATGAATTTTCTAGGATTTATTAAGGCTTAAATAAATTTTCTAGTAATTAATTGGAGTTTCTAGCCCTTTTATCAATTTAAATATCACATTAAACAATTATTTTAGTCAAAATAAGTTTTTGTTGTATTCATGCTGTTGCATTCATTTTGGTTGCTAGTAAATCAAGTTGGAATTTAAATTCTGTTTAAATTCGAATTTGATTTGCTTTTGTTTGAGTTTTAGAAAAGTTTAAATCGGCAGAGTTCGTTTTCGCCCCTCCAACTCTTGGCCCAGTCCAAGATTGCCCCCTGGACTTTTTCTCCCACTCGCTTTTTCTTCCCGGGCCGATTTCCTTTCTCCCCGCCCGGCCTTTCCCGCTTTAGGCCCAGCGCCGGCCCGTCCTTCTTCTCCCCCGCTGCTCTCTCTCAGTATCGCTGATGGGTGGGACCCCCCCTGTCAGGGTTCGTCTTCCCCAGGACGGACTCTTCCCCGAGTCCGTCTCTGCCGCGCCGCCGCATTCAACTTGGGCACGGACGCCTAGACCGTCCGGACTCTTTTCCCTCCGGCCTATATAAGCAGTGAACCCCGCCCGTTGTTTTTTTTCCAACAAACCGAGCCCTCTCGAGTTCAAACCGAGCCTCGCCATAACCGCCACCGCCGAGCTTGAGCCACCGCCGTCGAAGGCCGCCCTCGCCGACGATCTCTCATCCAGAACTCGCTGAGAAGCTTCGGCAGGAGGTAACGAAGTTTCGCCGTCCGAATTTGTGCTCCAATTTTGGTTCGATCGTGCTAACGACGTTCGCCGTCGTTCTCCAGCTGCCGCCGGCCGCCGTTTGCCGTCGTTCATCGCCGTCGCGCACCAATCCTCGATGAGATCACCCCTGGTGAGTTCGGCATCATCTTCTCGTCCTTTTGGTGTAGATCTAGTAGCCTAGTTGGGTCTGTAGTCGCGTGTTCGCTTAGCTCCGGCGACCGCCGCCGAGCTCGCAAGGCGCCGCCGTCGTGGTCCGTCGTCGGTGTGTCTCCCCAGCCGTCCAAAACCACCCAGGTGAACTTGTCATAGTCTCGTGAGTCCATAGGACTTGATCCCATCTCAAACCGACCATCCTAGCATGTTTCCGATTGGTCTCCGGCGACCTTCCGCCGCGGAAGAGGGCGGCGCCGCCGGTCCGTCGTCGCCGAAGTTTCTCCCCCTCGGCCCGATCTGATTCAGACCGTCCGATCGCGATCCGACGCTCCTCAGCCGCCCGAGCACCCGAGTCAAAGCAGCCGCGTAACGGTCAGCGTGGTTGTTTTACAAAGAAGCCCCTGTAGTTTTTCAAAATCAAGCCGCGGTCCAGCTTAGTTCAGAAATAATTACGTTTAGGTCCTTTTTCTTCTGTTTTAGCCCCTGCAATATTTAAAATTATGCCCAAGGTCCTGTTTTGGCCTTTTTACTCGTTAGCCCTCGTGTTTTTATAAGAAATTATGTTTTAGCCCTCGGATTTTCGCAGTTAAGCCCCTGGAACTTTTAAAACTTTGCCAGCAAGTCCCTAGACCTTAGAAAAATCATATCTTTCATGTTTTAACTCCGTTTTAATCCGTTCTTGTTGTGTTAGCTTCGTATCAACTTAAACTACGCGTTAGTACTGTTATTTATACCATACTTTATTTCTGAAATTTATTTATTATTAATTTAATTAAAGGCTAATTACATGTGCTTTCTTAAATAAAATAAGTTTGACACATCAGTTTTTTTTGTTAAATATTAAATTGATTAATACTTATTCCATGTGTTTTTGTAAATAAAAGTTGACTAAGGTTATATCTCGATTTTCATAAATAATATTAACATGATTAATATTTATTTTGTAATTTTTCTAACTAAAATTTAATTAGGCTCTATCTTGTTGCTTCATAAAATTATGTTAACTTGATTGATGTTTATAATCACTAGTTCTCTAATTAAAAGCTAATTAGAGTTAAACTTCGAATTTTTCATAAATAATTATCAATCTTGATTAATATTAACACAAATCTGTTTTAATGACAATATGACTAGTTTAACTAAGAGATATAAAGTTATTTGATTAGATAAACATGTTACTTTAATTAAAAGCTAATTAAAAATTATATTTTGGTTTTCTTATTAATGTTAATATGGTTAATATATTATAAGTTTTAAAAGTGATAGTTGAACAAGTTATAATATTGGAAACCTAGGCATAACTTTGATGTAACTTGGATTAAGGTTATATTTAGATTTCATATGTTTTCATAGATCACTGTTACTTGGTTTAAATAGTTATTAACTAGTGTTTCTAATTAAAGCCAACTTAGAAGTTTCACTTCCAAGTGATTCGATTAATAAACCTTCAATGTGACTTTGTTCTAGTGTTCTCGTTTTGCTTATTAATTATCTATCTATTAAGTTTTCTCTATAAAATATGATTAAGTTATATTTCGGATTTTTAATAAGCTTATGTAAAATTGCTTAATGAGTATTAAACTAGATTTCAAACTAAAAGGTGATTAGCGTCAAACTTAATGCTTTCTTAAATAAGTATTAATTTGTGTGAATGTCAACATAAATGTGTTTTATCAATAATATTGATTAGTTCAACATGGTCAATAAAAGTTAATCAATTAGATGCTCGCATCTGTTTTTATTACTAAAGTTATGTGTTTAATTACATAATGTCTGCAAAAAAAATAGTTATAAATAAAATACATTCTTGGTTTTACATATTTAAATATAATTAAATCAATTTCCAGGAAATAGTCTCTTATATATGATTTTATCAAATTAAAATTTATAAAGCGTATAGTGTTTCCTTTTATAATCTAAAGTCTTCCGCTAGTTTTAAGTTTTCAATCGTAGTTCTGTTCTCAGCCTTTCCTATGCCTCTAAACCCAATCCTGTTAGTGCACCCTACGTTTCTCACTTAGTCCCTATTCTGTTTTGCCAATCAACTGTCTCCAATATTTATTGCATCCTATAAATTCATCGGCCAGTGTTCCAATGTCCGCAGCACTCTTTTCTGCAATCCTGACGCTAGTCCATCTTTTCTGAGCCATATCACTAAGTTTGAGTATAGATCTTTTCTTATGTTGTGGTTTCTCTGCAAATCAATATTATTTTAATTTTTAACTTTATATTGCTTCAATGATATGGTGTGAGTTACTATGTCATTGTATTGTAATATAAAATTAAATTATTAAAGTAATATATTATTGATTGAGATCCTCGTATTCATAAATCCTCTGTACGTGTGATATTCCTTGTGCCAATTAAAGCTCTGCCTTGGAACCTTCGTATCTTTCTTTCTCTCTCTTATCTTCGTGGTCCTTAGGTTCTCGTAACCATAGTAACGAGCCCTATCCGTTAGCACACTCATTTAAAGCTTTTCTTTTGATTGGTGTATTGTTCTTAGTTGTACTTGTTTGTTTGCTTGTATAGTTTTATGCTTGCATGCTTGTGTTCGATGATTGCTACGAGTAGACGGAACGTTGTTCAACTGAAGAAGACTTTTGAAGATATTTTGAGCAGCTACACTTTGGAGAAAGGCAAGTGTCCCTAACCATCCTTCTACCTATGCTTTATTTATAATATCAAGATGTTTTAATTGGAACATGGAGAACCACCCAGGAAAACAGTGCAACCATAAGTACTATATGGCTCTGGTCTTGGCTAATTAATTAGGGACTTTAGTGGATGGTAATCTTACCCGAAAGGGGCAAGAGGTGCGGCGGTTGACGGGGTATAGCTCGGTCCTCTTGAGCTGTGGGCTTTGATAAGAGACAGATCTCATTAGGGAGGGTTATGCTTTGCTTCTGAACCGGAAATCTTAGCGGGTTACTATTTACTAAGGAATCTTTGTAAAGGCCTCGTAGCGTCCCTATGCGGTCACACCTCGGTAGTGTGATTTAAGAGGATTGGCCCCCTCGGCATGGTTGGGTTTAAAGTTCTTTTTAAACTTTTACGCGGCTTATGGTGAAAGTGTACAACCTCTGCAGAGTGTAAAACTGTTATAACAGCCGTGCTCACGGTTAAGAGCGGCCTGGATCCTCACATGAGTAATATACTTAAACATGATATTAATTTGATCTCTGGTTATTTCTTGTGGCCTTGCTGAGTACCAACCATAAGTGTACTCACCCTTGCTAACCGCTGCTCAGAAGAAGAACTTGTATGAAGCTGTTTGAAGATGGTGCTCAGTTCTAGGCGTACGCAACCCCCAGTCGACTGCCTGTGAAGTTTGGAGCCTTCGTTTCCAGGATACGCTGTATACTCTGATAGACTCGTAAGTCATTTATATAGTTTATTATACGTGATACTGCATCTTTTATTCACTACTGGCTTACTGTATGTATGAAACTTGATCCTGGCATACATACAGTGTACACTTGGTTCATTTTCTAAAACCGGGTGTGACAGCATGTTTGGTAGAGCGAGCTTCGTCTTATTCTAATTCTGTATAGAAGCTGATTCTTTAAAAGAAGTGATTCTTTGATTTTCTAGCATGAACTCTCAAAATTAGGATGGAGAATCACTTCATAGAATTAGGAGAAGCTACTTTTCTCAGCTCTTAGCCCCTTAGTTTATTTCAGAGAATCACTTCACAGAATCTACAGAGAATCGAAACCATTTGGCAGAAAAACAGGCCCGTAGCGTTTATTGAAGCCACCTCCATTAACTTGTCACGGCTGTAAGTCGTTTTGAAGATTTCGTTTGATGGCTCCCGAGTCCTTACTCGATCAGTGCCTTAAGACGTTTTTAGCCTCTGCTTGTAGTTCTTGTACTAAAAAAAAGACACTTGATCCGAATTCAGATGGAAGGATATGGTTATATAGCGAGAGCGTGGCAGATGAATGTATAATTTGGATGTGTTTACGTCTCACACAATGACACCGACGAGCATTTCGTTCTAGAAACGCTTGATATCTGAGCTTCATCATCGCAGGCTCGCTACGGTGGTACTACTGACAACCTAGCTGCGCTTCGCCACGTAGGGCGCCTTCCACCCGTACCAGTACGCGAACGCGGCGATGGACACGGCCGCGGCCACGCCGACCGTCGCATGCCACGCGTAGCCGCTAGGATTGTCGCCGCCGCCGCCGCAAAGCCCGCGCCGCGCGACGAACGCGAGCCCCTCCCGCGCGAGCCGGCCCACGTCCGGGACCGCCGCCCCTCGCCGGACTGCGTGCGCGATCGCCTCGTACTCCTCCGGGCTCCCGCCCTCCAGGAACGCGCCGGCGACGCGACCCGCCCTGACCCAGAACGCGCCGAACTTGGGCGCGGACGGCGGCGAGCCGCCCACCATGTCCCCGAAGTGGACGGCCTCGCCGGCGTTGTCGCCGTAGAACCGCCACGACAGCGCGAAGGCCCTGGAGTAGAAGAAGGGCAGGTAGTCGATGTCGTCCCCGGCGGCGGCGGCGGCGCCCAGCAGGGCCGCCGCCACGGCGTGCCTGGCGGTCCTCCGGGCGCAGTCGACGTGCTCGAACCGGCGGGCGGCGCCGCCCAGGAGCTTGACGGGGAACGCGGCCACGTCGCCCACCGCGTACACGGAGGCGTCGCTCGTCTGCATCCGCCCGTTCACCTTGATGCCGCCATCATTCTCCATGGCCAGCTGGCCTTCGAAGAGCGTGGTGTTCGCGCGCGCGCCGATGCCGACCACGACCATGTCGGCTGCCAGGCGCCTGCCGTCTCGCAGGATCGCTGTCGTCACCTGCACAAAACATTGCCGTATTAAGTTTCCTGACATTGACGTAGTGCTGAAAATTCAGATGATCAGAACACTTCAAACTTTGAATATATAAATCAAATAGTTAATGGTGATTAGTAGTGAAAAACTGCTAGAAGATATATGGCGCACATACATCCTACTGGCAATCTGAATTTAGCTGCTCTTCAAATCATCTACGCTAAAGCTTCAACAAGTGCTGAACGGAAATTCACCTTCCCAGATGAGCTCTCCAATGATGAAACTGCAGTTCCTTTGATAAAAGTAACTCCTTTTGAAGTGTAGTACTTCTCGTAGAATTCAGCAATTTTTGGTGTAAACAGACGACCCACTGAAAAGGAAGTCGATCACCGCACATATTTTGGCATTTAAAGTCAGGTAAGAAGAAATAGGATATTATGCGTGTATGACGTTAAGCACTGAAGTGCATAACGGTTCATAGTATTCAGACTTCAGATCTTCATAAATAACAGCATCAGCTACTTACTGCAGTGTTTTCCAGGGAAGACTATGGTAACCTTTATATTGTTGGCAACCAAAACGGCAGCACATTCCATTCCTATGTATCCACCACCAATGACAATAGCATTCCCACCAGGACATGATCTCATTACATGGACTAATTTTTCTGCATCCTCAATATTGCGCAGATAACAGACGTTCTCAGCATCTGAGCCATTCCCTCCAAATTCTTCCAGCTCTTCCAGCTTCAAGGCCTACATTTTAAACAGGCAAAATAACATGTTCTAATTGGATTTCATGCCAAACACATAGGTTAAGTCCAGAAATAGCAGAGGCTGAGCATACATAACCAGAAACAGAATCTCAACATACCCGAGCACCCGTAGCAACAATAAGAGTTGTATAGCTGATAGTTTCCCCTGTGGAAGTAAGCAATGTCTTCTGGTGCACATCAGCAGAAACTACCTTCGTTCCGAGAATAAGCTCAATACCTAGCCAAGTGGTAATACATATCAACCATAGTGCTGAACAGGTACTATATAAAAAATAATTGACTTGATTACAGGATCAGAATACAGATGAGGGAAAACCAGACAGTATTGATCCATCCATGTCAGAAAACAATAGACTCTAACACTCACTGTTGTCACAATCCAGAGGCTACAATCCAACTGAAATCTAACCAAACAGAGATTGCGATCATGTAAAGCATAGCTGCATAACTAGAAAAAAAGGGCACTAAACACTGGCAGGAGCATACCATGTTCTTTGTACCAATCTGCTGTAAGTAACTGATCGTTGGAACCAACACAAGTATGAAATCCTGGGAGACGAGCACCACCTGAAAATGTGATAAAATCCAAAAGTCGAGTAAAAATAGATTTCAACATCTCCAGCACCCAAATCATTCGAGTAGTACTTTGTATGTGGACAGCCATGGCATGCAAAATTTAATCGTCTGTTTGATAATGATGAAAGTCCACGAAAAATAATTCAATATAAAAGACTGAAGTCGTGCCATTTCGAATGAAACTGTATGTGCCCCTTCTACATTCAATATAATTTGAAAGAACCAAATTAGGAGTTACTGCTGGTTGCCCAAATCTTGGAAGTTGAGTATACTATCAACTGGACCATTCACAGTCGCATGTAGCAGAGAAAAGGTCTAGCACTCTAGCAGACTACATCCATTTTCAATTAATTTCAGCTGAACGATCAGCTAGCACTGTCAGCAGCAACACTGCTATCGGCGACGGTTGGGGTTGAATGAACTGACGACTGACAAGATGAAGGTTTTTTTTAGACTCGACGAGATGAAGGTTAAGGTTGCAATTCACGCACGTCTAGATTCGAGAGCAAACACACCTTGATCTGAGTTTGAAAAATGCACGCACCTTCAGGGAGCAAATAGCCTTTGCTTAGCGCGGGACGTTCATAAGGAGCAACCTGTCAGGTCAGGTGATCGGAGAAGTGATTACCGGCCTTTCTGCAGAGCCTTTTCGAATAGCAAAAGACACAGCGTGTGGCAAGGAAAAGGAGGGAAGCAGGGAAGCGTACGGCCTCGTCGGAGATGATGCAGAGCTCGCCGGCGGCGGCGTCGCTCCGGCGGCGGACGAACTCGAGCGCCGCGTAGCCCGCGGCCACGCCGCCGCCCAGTATCACGTACGGGAACGCGCGGTGGTCCATCTGGTTCCTTCGCGCCGTCTCTCACGTCTCGCCGCCGTTTCCCGTCATTGATCCTCCATGGATGAGCTTTAAGTAGCTGCAGCACGGCTCGATCGAGGGGCCCGGCCTCCGGCCAGGTTCTTGGCTTTCTGGGAGGAGAGCAAGCGCGGGACCGCCCGCCATGGCAGGAAACTATGCCTTGCCGCCTTGCCGGCCTGCCGCCTCTGCTGCTGGGCCGGTGGGACCGATCGGTGCCATTCTGCTTTCCGAGTTTCCCTCGCCGTCAAGGAAATATTTGGGATCCTTCTGGTTGAAGCAAGACAAGGTTCTCCATCCTGAATCCTGATCCTTCTGTGCCGGCCGGGATCCTTCTTTTTAGAATGTCACCAATGCAATGGAAAGCGCACAAGCATCCGAGCTTGGGCATGCACATCGGCTTCTTTGCTGATCAGATGGGCTTGCACACACACATTGGCATCCACAGCTCGGAGTGGCCTTTCAAGAAATGCATATATTTCCCTAAAAAACAGAGAAAGAAATACAGATGGTTAAGAAAAGCTGGCCAGCAAGATCACAGAACTGTATGCATCTCATTTGGGAAAGAATTGTGATTTTACAACAAGAAGATAGTGTTTGTAACTCTGTATTCTCTCCGTATATGATTTAGATGTCGTTTTGAACAAGATTTTAATCAAACGTTATAAAAATATAAATCACGAATAACTTTTAAGTAGTTGAGTTTGAAAATATGAAAATTATAAAAATAAATTTGTCTTTAAAAATATTTTATAAAAGTAAACATATATTATTTTTTAATGAATATTAAAAAAAAGAAGTCAAAGTTGTGTTTTAGCTGTTCAAAACGACATCTAAATCATATACTAAGGGAGTATACTGTCTGTTTAGATTTGAAAGTTAAAACCAAGGCTATACTCCCTCCGGTTTGGTAAAACCAGTCGTCCAGCGCGCGGCCGGGGTTGCACAAAAACAAGTCGTTCGTGACCTGGACGCTGGGTTTGGACATTGTTGCCCCCTAATTAATGCGATCCGAGCGCTTCGTTTCCCTCACGTCGGACGCTGCGCGTTTTAATGCCGCACGCGCGCCTCACCTCCCTCGCACACCGCTCGCTGCATGCCCCACGCCTCGCCTCCCTCGCATGCCATGCGCTGCAACTGCAAACCCCAGGCCTAGCCGCACTCCTGTTCTCCGCTCGCCATGGACTGCGGCCAACACCGACGGCCGGAGGAATATGCGGCGCTGCAAAAAAAAAAAGATGAAAAACGCGGCCAGAGCGCGCGGCAACCATGCAAAATTTTCCAGTGCGCCCTCTAACACAGCATCGAACCGGAGACCTAGCACCTTAGGTAGAGCCGCACTAACCAATCAAATCACGTTTGTATTCATGCAAGGTTGCATCCGCTGCTTATTTAATAAGGACAAACATGAAAAACTATTTCCTAGTTATTAATCACTTTTTGGTAAGCGTAATCATATCCTAAGTGACCTGTTTTAGCAAACCGGAGGAGTAGGGCTTTTGAGAAGCTGCAGCCAATAGCACATCCTAGATCTTGCTGCATCAGCTGACCGCAAGATGCAGCGAATTGGTATAGGCCACAACAGATGGCACGTAAATCAAAACGAGGTGCTCCTGAATTCACCACGTGCGGCGCGTCCTGCCATACCAATAACCAACTGCAGCGATTGACACTGCTGCAACCACACCACCCGTCACTACTGGAAATGTTAATATGTATGACGTACAATTTTCGTCGTAGTAGAGCACAAATTCGTCTTTAAAAAATTTCTATGATGAATTAATGACGAAATGTCATTCGTCGAAGACGGAGCGTCAAGTTTGTTTGTCCGAGACGAAAAGACATATTTCGTCATAAAACACGCTGTTGTTCAATGACGAAAAAGACTTGCCGCCTGATTTTTGTCACAGAAATTTTGATCCACGTGGCACGGTCCATGTTGGCATCTGATGTGGATTGGTCAACATGGCATGGTCCACGCTGGCATGTGAGGTGGCGGCTGACGTGGCAGCTGACGTGGCGCCCCATGTGGCCAATTCGTGAAGCCGATGTGGCCCATTCTGGTTGGACCACTTGGCGCGTTCTAGTTGGTCCACGTGGCGCGTACTGGTTGGTCCACATGTCGAGTTCTGATTGGTCCATGTGTTGGGTTCTGGTTGGTCCACGTGGGGCCTTCTGGTTGGTCCACGTGGCACGTTCTGGTTGGTCCATGTGGCGCGTTCTGGTTGGTCCACATGACACGTTCTGGTTGATCCACATGGCGCGTTCTAGTTGGTCCACGTGGTGCGTTCTGGTTGGTCCAATGTGGCACTGATTCCGGCCCACGTAACAATTGGTTCGTTTGCAGAAACTAATTTTTTTTGTATATATATAACAAACACAAATCAGAACACATTAATTGTGGCACATATTACACATCATTTGACAGTGAAATTCAAAAAACCGATTTACAATTACAACTGTCAGCCACAAGAATGATAACTACCACTATCAGAACCCCAATTCAGCTGGTGTGGTAGGTAATGGCAGCCCAACACTTCCTGAAAAAAAATTGCATTGAATTAGTACAGTGCAGACAAGCTAATTTGCAGGTTAACTGAAATGATAGAGACCGTACAAAATACATAGAATTACGAATATAGTAGAGTATAAAGGAATGCACGCAAATTCATAGTATATGTGTGTTCAAATAAACCAACTGAATTCCACAGACAGCAACTAAAACAAAGCAATCTCACGTAAGGAGATTAACTATCATAGTAGGTGAACAATTTACAAAGCAACGTCACATAACAGCTATTGATTAGGGAGCAATTAGGCATAGCAAGTTAGCAATATTTCAATCAGTTAAGTGATCTGCACAAGGAGCAACTAACCATGGCAATAACAACAATAAAAACAAGTGCAGTATTACACAAGTGCTGCCACAAGTGGTTTGCACAGGAAACTCTTGATTTAGAGAGGAACTGTTTAAGCTTACAGGACTAAATTAGATGATCACTGTTCATTGAGAAGATTAATTATCAGCAAGTAAACTGACCAGCTCTACACATGATTGAAAGTGACACACATATAAATTAAAACATAATTATCTGAACAATGGCCAAACCTGTCCTGTTGTTACCGAAACTACTATTCTCACTTAGACATCACCAAGCAAAAATCAATAACCAGTACATTTGGGAATACAAGTGAATATAAAATTTCAGATCAAAACTACAGAGAATAACAGTGGCGAGGGATCAGCGGTCACCAGGAGCGGCGGCGACAGATTGTATGGAGATGCAATGTGGAGCATATAGATAATGTAACCACACACTGATATCGGCAATAGTAGATGACTGTCGTAAGTCATAACCAACCTGCTGATCCTCCTAAAGAGTCGTTATTTTGTCCCCCACCACACCCTGCTCCTGCACAATGTTAACAGGTATATAACATCAATATGACATATTTCCAAAATTATTGTGCTAGAATGTTGGATAAGAATGTAGCATCCAATAAAGTGCTCATCATGCAATAGAACTTGATCGAACTGTCATTCTTAACAGATCAACACATGACAGTCAATTTAGGGACAGCTAATTATGATAAGCAGACTAGCAGCCTAAGACAAACAAATTGATGCCATGGAGTAAAAGTATACTAGACAAACAGAGGTTGAAAAGAAAATAAAAGTGATTTATGTTCAGGACATACAAAACAATCTGAAGACATTTTATGGAATATTACAAAAAACATATATAAGGTCCAGCTGAGCAAAATGCAGTCGAGATGTTACTGCACCTCTGATTTAATCCAGAAGGGCAGGTACTGTCAAAGTCGAACTATAGCTAAACAGCCACTAAGCACAATGTGATCAACTGATCATAGGAAAAGCAATTAACTTGCTACTGGCTAACACAAGCATCCAGGAAGTACACTAATCAAAAATTGTAAATGCTCAAAGCAATGATTGCCTAATCATTTATCCCTGTAGCATGAAAGGGACACAACAACAGAAATGCATGATCAATTGTTTAGCCGTGGCTGCTAACACATACTCCTAAGTGATGCACCAAACCAACAAGCAGAGCTTTTGCAGCATTACTAACCAAGTAACATGAAGCTTTTATATATAGGCACCAGGCACCGGCATCAATCTTCTTCTGTAATTCCAATATATGGGATTATTTAGGTCCAAAATTGGAATGGCAATCACTTTGCAAAAATGTAAAGAATCATCGTGCAAAACTGCATAAGAAAAAATCAGTAGTCTTATCATTATTTTTTACTTTGTGGAGCAAACAGCCCGTTGATTCAATGCTGAACATGAACTAGAATTACAAAGTACAGATCATGAAAAGTGGAAGAGTACAAACTCAGAGCAACCGATATTTCTCAAGGGCAAATCATATCCCGCAGGGACCCAAATCACACAACCACCTGGATGCTAAAACTGAAGCTCCATTCCTGAAACTCAAATTAACAGCAACATGCGCGAAATGATGAGGTTTAATGTTTCAGATAATATGTTAGCATGACAATTATTTCAAGAGTAACCTATCATAATGTTAACCCTCTTTGAATCTATTTTAATCCCGTGGTGCAGCTTCAAGCACAGACTCTTTTATTCATGTGCTGCTAGAAAAGAAAAGAAAAGGTAACAAATGAAGCCACCTACGCCCAGGTGAACACCAAAACAAATTTAACACTAGTACTAGTGAGCTCTAGGAATCATACAGACCATGAGTGGAATCAAGAGGGCGCTGCGACCATGAGTGGAATCAAGAGGGCGCTGCGGCGCGAGACGGTGGGCGAACCTGGTTAAGGACGAAGCTCTTGCCTTGGCGCGCGCGGCGCAGACGGAGACGACCCCGACGGGTCCCTTGACGAGCTGCAGCGCGGCCACGGTCTCCGGGTCCATCCAGAACCGGCCGCGCTTGTCGCAGTACACCAGCAGCATCCACGGTTTAATACCTTCATCCTCAACTTCATCCTTGAGGGCGCCTTGATTCCAGAAGACCTCATCCTGCTCAATCTCGTCCTCGAGGAGCTTGGTTATCCTGAGAAATCAAATCAAATCAGATCAGATCGATTCCAATCTCAAATAAATCAGGAGCAAAGGTAGGTGGACCGGGGGAGAGAGACGCAAAGGAAGCTGACCAACCTCTTGCCTCGGGTGGCGCGGGCTACGCGGTGGAGGAGGACGGGCCTGTTCGTCGTCGCCGGCGTCCATGGCGGCCAAGAGGGAGGGCGGTGGCGCGGCGGAGGGGCTGTGGCGCGGTGGAGGCGAGGACGTCGACGAGGACGGCCAAAAGGGAGGGAGGTGGCACGGCAGAGGGGCTGTGGCGCGGTGGAGGCGAGGACGTCGATGAGGACGGCGAGGAGGAGGAGGACGGTGGCACGGCGGAGGGGTGGTGGCGCGGTGGAGGCGAGGACGCCGACGAGGACGGTGAGGAGGAGGATGCCGCAGCGAGGGCGTCGCGCCTGGAGGTGGATGCGGAGGCCGGGTGCGAGGCGGTGGCGGCGGTGGCCATGTGCCCCCGCGCGTCCGCCGGGGAGGCGGGGAACCGGGGAAGCACGACGCGAGATGGGATCGGAGGGAGCGGCGGCATGGGGCTGTCGGGAGTGGGAGGGAGGAGGAGCTAGGGTTCCAGACCATTTTATACCATGGGAACGCGATTGGAGCCATTGGATCGGCTATCGACGGCCATAAATAGTTGGGCCGTTCGGGTCGAAACAGGTCTTATTTCATTCCTTCCCTACTTAACATTTTTCTTTTTCTTTTTAATTTTATTGCACCATTGTGAAGTAGCACATAAAAATAATTGTCTTATGAACACCAACTCATTTTTTATAAGTATTAGACTATATATGAGTTATCTTCTGGAAGTTTAAAGAATTTTAGAATTGATTTACTATTTTCTATAACTTAAATGAATTTCTTCATGGTTATCAAAATTAATTTCAAATTGAACTACATGTACACATAATAAGATACTAAAAATTGCATAAAAATTAAAGTTAGGCTCATATATTCCATTCTAGTCCATGTCATATAGATAGATGAAAAATTTAACTGTCTTCTATGGACAATACAATCTTCTTTCTCCAAATTACCACGTAACAATTACAATAATATCCAAATTTACTCAAAAAATTCTACAATTTCATATGACAACATACTTTTGATCTATAATCTTGCCATAAAAAATTTAGATAGTTTTAGTGAAGTAAGATCATACATTGTTCACAATTGGATACAACCCTCACATATTTCCTTATAACTCTAGTCTAACTTTGAGATTTTAGTAGCGCATTACAATTTCGAACTCATATGGAACTCATACTCGGATAGAATCTTAGAGTCACTGTACCATTACAAAATATGAAGTTAGATGACCAGTTGTTATAGAAAAATATAGTTTATCAATTCTCTTTCGGTGAAAGAAAAGAAGGTATATAAAAATGTAATGAAAATGAAAACAAGTATACAAACAAACGATATGACATGAAAGATAGTAATTTTATAAAAATTCAGAAACAAAAACCACCGAATTTGGAGTTCGTATGATCAAGAAATACTAATTACAAATTCTAATTATAGATTAAAAAGAAAAAAGACGGTGCAGGGAGTCAGCTGCACGCGCCACGTGGCCCTACCCCCCGCACGGTCTGCTTTGGACCCGCAACGAAGCAATTCAACCAACTGATTGCTGCCACGTGGTCGCGAGATTTAAAATTTATATATATAAAGTAACATCCTCATCTCAATATCATACTAGTAGTAGCCCAACTGGTAAGGCGCCAGCTTCTCATCCACGGGGTCGCGGGTTCGAGCCCTTTGCACGCACCCTTTTTTTTTTGCTCCCCGGCCCTCTGCATCTTTGCCGAGCGAGCCAGGCTCGCCATCTTCCCCTCCCATCTTTGCCGAGCGAGCCAGGCTCCCCCGCGCCCAAGCGCGCCCTTCCCGCACCATTTTTTTCCTCTCCCCGCGCCCCTGCTGTTCCCCAACCAAATCGCCGCCAAGATTCGTCTCCCGAGGGACCAAACGCCCCTGCTGTTCCCCAACCAAATCGCCGCCAAGATTCGTCTCCCGAGGGACCAAATCAAAGCTCCTGCTGGATGCAGTCGCCGCCGCCGCCGTAGTCGCCATGTCCCCGAGGTGCGTCGACCGCCGGCCTCCGCCGGGTGGGTTCAGGGTCATCTGCTGGCCGGCCGCTCCCACTGGGATTTGAGTATGCGGACGCCAGACGCGATGACGGAACGGAGATGGGCGATGACATGAGCCAAGGTAATTTCAGTTTCTGATGATCCGGTTCACTAAGAGTCTTGATTTGTGAGTCTTGGTGAATATCATCGCAAAGAGAAACATAATAGTTCTCTTCTGTATTGTTAAAAATCGCAAAGAGAACTGTTATCGAACTAGGAATTGCATTCATAAGAAATATGAATTCAGAAATTTTGAGTTTCTACTTTCTAGCCCTCGATAACAAGCTTAGTATAATTTGTTGACCTTCTTTGATAACGTGATTCCTTTTTAGTATAATTTTAGAACTTGGATAGTATGCTTGCTTTTAGCACGTAATCACATAGTAGTTCAGTGTTGTAAAGCAAAAGACAAAGGTCCTCTTCTTTATTTTAATATAGCTGCTAACTTCGAATGAAGCAACCCTGGAAGGATTTCAGTGGTGGCTTTCAATGGGCAGGAAAAGACCAAAAGAGAGCTCCAGTTTGGAGTTATCTTTCTGCCAGTTTTAGGAGAACCTGTGATTTGACCTGTTACTACTTACTAGTATGAGTTTCTGGACCAGCTCACTCGGTTTGAGCAATTCTTGGCTACTGACTGGATATGTAGTGATGTGATGAGCTGCTGCATTCTTGTGGGCTTGAATGCTATTTTTTGTTCCATTGCACTAATAGTTTTGCTTGTACTGTATGCACTATGTCCGGCCAATTTGAGTCTGATCAATCTGCATTTGCCATCCTACCTGTTAGCTGAATATGACTTGCAGCAGCTGTGCTTAAATACTAATTCGGTTAATCCATCTTGATCTTGGCTGTGATATCTGCAATGTGTGCCCTTGTTTGCTTCTGCTCAGGTTCACCGAGATTACTGTGTCTTTTAAGATTTGTCATGTGTCTTGGTAATCTGTATCACTAGATGCAGAAAAGGAGCAAGGAACTTGATTATCAAGCTGCTATACAATTGTTCCTTGATGGATATAAATGTTGGTTGCATGTGGGTGTGGACACATTTTTTTTTTGGGCAATCTGTATCACTACAATTCTTCCTATACAAACTGTACCTGTTCCTTGTTAATGTGTGCTGTGTTATGCTGCAGAGTAGTATATGCTGGTGAGTAAATCTGGAAACTAAGCTGTGAGTCCCTGAAGCATTTGTACTGTTGATGTCCAGGTACTCTGTGCTTCTGGACTGGCGGGTTGGTGTTCAGGTACTCTGTGCACAAGAATAATAATGTTGAGCAGTGCTGGTGCTAAGTTCATCCTGTCAGTGCGCAGGTGAAATGGTGGGCTGGTGTTCAGGTACTAATGTTTGATGGTGCGCTAAAGCTTCTCTCTGCAGATGAGTTGAGGCAAAAGTTTCAGCAAGCAGGTCTGGAATCCGTTGCAGCTCTCCCTTTCTAGTCTCATTCCTGTAATTTTGACGTGTGCAGGCGAGGGACTGTCCAGCAGCGTGCAGGCGATTTGAGGGCAGTGCAGTAGCGTCGCCGAACGTCCAGCGTCGAGGCAGGCGTCGTTGGTTCCACGTCCAGGCGGCGGCGGCAAGCGGAGTTCCGCGTGCACGAGGGATCGGCCAAAAAAAAATACCGAGGGTTGGGTTGGGTGACGTGGAACAGGGATTTTGAATATAGCCATCAAGTTTATCTAGTCTCTTGGATTCCCCCTTAAAATTATGTGCTTTTTTCTATTTTTACAAAGGAATTCTATCTCTAAATTTAGCTAGCAGGATATAAGAGCTCTTGGAGATTGTTAGCAGCGTGTTGATCCGTGATGTACCCAAACAATTTGTGTACATTTATGCTTTTTTGAATGAAATATTTTTATGTGTTAAAGCCAATTAATCAAGTCGTATGTGAGACATGTGAACGCTAAACTATTTGTAATGCATATGGACCCATATCTCCATGATCGTGCACGTCAACCGGCGGAACCCACCACACCTGATAGCCACGTAGACAAGTTAACCCACAACCCTTGCATGTGGACTAGCGAGACCCATGCCAAACTGTGACGTTTGGCAATCGTCACAAGTGAGTTATGTGAGTAATGTGTCGATGGTGAATTATTCTATGACGATACGAGACATTGTTTTATGACAATTTTGTTAATTTCGTCATAAATTCGTAGTGGTCAAGGGCAGTGATCACTAATCAATGACGAAATATAATTTTTCGTCATAGATATGCATTCTTTAATGACGAATTTTGAAACCGTCACGAGCAAAACGTCATAGATATTAACATTTCTACTAGTGCGTGGAGTCATCAGGTCGCCTCGGAGGGGCGACGCGAGGGGAGGGGGGCGTTGTTGTGTCCTAGGAAATTAATTTAATTTGGGTGTGTTTTTAAGGAGCTAAGTTTGGAAGCGTTTAGTGCGGACAGCTTAAGATGCGTTTGGTTGAAGAGCGAAGTGGAATGGAATGGTTACATTCTATATTAGAAGGATGGAACGACTCCATCTTTATGTTTGGTTGGAAGGATGGAATGATTCTAGTTTTGTGTTTGGTTGAATGGATGTACATCAATCGGCTCCTGTTCCGTTAAATAAAATTACTGTTTATTTAGTGAACAAATAGAGAGAGTAGGGGGCCGGCACCCACTTTGGCCCTCACGTAGGTCCGCCAGTGCATGCACTACCGTACCTTCTTCATCCCCTCCCCTCGCTCCCGCCCGCGCCGCCGCGCCTGCTCCGCCTCGCGGCCGCCTCCGCCCGCGCCGCCGCGCCGTCCTCCGCTTGCGCCGCCGTGACCCTTCTCCCTTCCCCCACTCTCGACGCCACGTCCGCAGCCCACTCCGATCTCCTCCTCCACGCATCCCCTAGTGCTCCGCCTCCTCCTCCGACGAGGGAGGCGACGGAGACGGCGTCGCCGCGCGCCTCCCACACGCCCGCCTGTCACGACTGCAGAGGTGAATGCGCCAACATAGGAAGGAAACGACCCAGGAGTTTACGTCTTCAATGTAATAGACGTTAGTAGGTGTGAGTATGACGGGTAGGCCCGGGTGGCTGGGTCAAAGGCCAGCGCTAAAGGGTTGTGCCATGTAGGAGATAAACCATTCTGTTGTGTATCTGAAACTTGGACTGAAAAGTTCATCGGGGAAACAGGGCTCCGCCTTACCCCTGACTTCGGATTCGATTCTTGTTGGTGTCTCTCACGTCGACGGCTCATCGCCGGCGGCCACGGGTGTATCAATTGGTATCAGATTCGGCTTTACCTGGGTGTGCTCCAACTGCGGGTGGTTCGATTTCGTGTCGACGGGATTGGATTTCCTCGGGTTGACTGCGTCTTGTCGATGCACAACCGCGCCGGCGAGTAGCACTCCGCACTCGTCGCCCACGCCCCGCCCACCGACTCCTAGTCGGCGGCGGCCACAGCAAATCGCCGATTAGCCGTTCCGGCGCCGTCGACCAACCCCTGTTCGCGCCGCTTAGGGTAGCAATTGAGGAAATCGAAATTGGAGTTGCAGCTTTGGGGATTCGATTTGGTACCCAAGTGTTGTTCAGGAAGGAGCATCGAGCAAGCACGGCGACGACCTCTTCGCGCTGTTCGTGGGAATCAGTAAGTGTTGCTGCCTTCCCTTGGCCTTGGGGGAATTGATTGAGTTGGGGCCTTGTGGAGTAGTGGAGGTGCTGGTACATCAGATCGTAGTTGGCTCGGTCCGCAGTGCAGACATCACGGCTCCCCCTAAGCCTTCTGTTCAGTCGAGTTTGATCCTGCAAAAGATGGAAGAACAGAGTCAAAAGGGTGAGAAGAGATGGGATCAGGTGATGGAGAACCTGGATCTGTTATTTGCCAAAGTAGGTGAGATTGACAAGAATCAGGAGAAAATGGAGACACAATTTGACATGACAACGAAAGTGTTGGAGCAAATGGTGAAGGATCAACAGCTCATGGGTAAACAGATTGAAGCAACGGGACAGGCAGTGGCTAGACTTACATTGAATCAGATGGCCAGCAGGTCTGAAGCACCCACAAGTCCAACTTCCTCTGATTCTGCATCTGATTCTACTCTGGAACCAAGAAGAAGGCAGATAGCAGCTGGGGGGCGTCGAGACAACAGGAAACAGCAAGAAGAGCAAGTAACCAGCAAGTCCTACATGCCTAAGTTAAATTTTCCTCAGTTCAAAGGCAAGGATCCATACATTTGGAAGGATAAATGCTTGGATTTCTTCAAAATCTATAGTCTGCCTAAGGGACTCTGGGCATCTACTGCTGCAATTGCTATGGAAGGGAAGGCAGGGCAATGGATGCATGTTTACAAACACAAGTTTGGGCTGTCTGATTGGGATCCCTTTATTAAAGCTGTTCTAGAGAAGTTTGGTGATAATGACTACAGAGAAGCTATGACCAAGTTACTGGAGTTGCAGCAGACACACACTTTGGAGGCTTATATATCAGATTTTGAAGATCTGCAGTACCAGCTATTCATGCACAATACTGGGCTTGATGACATGTTTTTTATCACACAGTTTGTGAAAGGTCTTAAACCAGAGTTGGGCAATGTAGTACAAACCCAGATGCCAGACAAATTGGACAAGGCAATCCTGTTAGCAAAAACACAGCAGCAAGTGTTGGACAGAAGCAAGAATAGATGGAATAGAACACTGCCCTATTCCAGCAGATCTCAACAACCCAACAAGTCTGAACAGAAGGGTAACACACAGCCCAGTACACTATGGAGAGAGAGACATACTAGAGATTTTCGAACAGCTAATGGATTGTGCTATTTTTGTGCTGAACCTTATGATTCTAATCATAAGAATGTGTGTCCCAAGAGGCCACAGGCTCAGGTGAATGCATTGGTGCCAAATGATTTAGATGTGGTTCTCACTGAAGAAGTGCTCAATCAGTTGGCAGTTGAAGATGCATTGGCTGAAGACTTTTGTCAACTATCTCTAAATGCAATTTTTGGGACTGACACAGGAGATGCAATGAAGCTCAGAGCCATGGTCAGTAACAAAGTGATGCTTACACTAGTGGACAGTGGGAGTTCCTACAGCTTCATCAGCAAATCATTTTTAGAAAAAGTTGGAATTAAGCCTGTACCTACACTAGCCAAACGAGTAAGACTAGCAAATGGGGATATTTTGATATCTGATCACTGTGTACCAAATCTGGAATGGTGGGTTAATGGGTACACATTGCACACTGCTATGAGGGTATTGGATTTAGGGGCATATGATGCAATTTTGGGTTATGACTGGCTAACACCCCATAGTCCAATGGAATGTCACTGGGGAAACAAAACATTACAGTTTTTTGATGCAGGCAAGACAGTGATACTAAAGGGAGTGCAATCTGTGGAGCATAAACCTTCTGCAATATCTATTGAGCAAGTACTTAAGTGGTCCAAAGGGAATGATGTCTGGGCTGTGGCTGTGCTGGAAGCAGTTCCTCAAGACCAACCAGAGCAGAATCCAGCAGCTGTTCAGCAGTTACTTCAAGAATTTCAAGATGTGTTTCAGGCACCACATAATCTTCCACCCAGCAGATTCTATGATCATCATATCCCATTAATACCAGGAGCCATGCCAGTGAACTCCAAGCCATACAAATACCCTCCACATCACAAGGATGAAATAGAAAAACAAGTCAGGGAATTACTAGCAGCAGGACTAATCACTCCCAGTCCTAGCCCTTTTGCTAGCCCTGTGCTGTTGGTACTCAAAAAGGACGGTACTTGGCGTTTCTGTATTGATTACCGCAAACTCAACGACATCACCATAGAAAACCGCTTCCCAATGCCACTGATAGATGAAATCTTGGATGAACTAGCATGTACTCAATACTTTACCAAGTTGGATATGAAGTCAGGGTACCACCAAGTGAGAATGAAAGAAGAGGATGAATTCAAGACAGCTTTCAAGACACACCAAGGACACTACCAATTCAAGGTAATGCCCTTCGGGTTAACAAATGCTCCGGCAACCTTTCAGTGCATCATGAATGATATTCTGGCACCCTTTCTACGCAAATTTTTTATGGTTTTCTTAGATGACATTTTGATCTATAGTCCTACCCTGGAAACCCACATAGAGCATTTGAGATTGGTATTGTCTAAACTGAGAGAGCATCGATTGTTCATGAAAGAGAGCAAGTGTTCTTTTGCACAGAATAGGCTAGAATATTTGGGTCACATTATCTCTTCTGAAGGGGTATCCACTGATCCCAGCAAGACAGAGGCAATGCTGAGATGGCCTGTTCCTACTATTGTCACTGAATTGAGGGGATTCTTGGGTTTGACTGGCTACTACAGGAAATTTGTCAAACACTATGGATTGATTGCTAAACCATTGACCCAATTGTTAAAGAAGAAGCAGTTTGCATGGCATGAGGGAGCCCAAGAGGCTTTTGAGTTATTGAAACAAGCCATGTCTAGTACCCCTGTACTAGCCTTACCAAATTTTACTGAAACTTTTATTATAGAAACTGATGCTTGTGACCTTGGAATTGGGGCAGTGTTGATGCAAAAAGAGCAGCCAGTGGCCTATCTTAGCAAGGCTTTCACAGAACAACACAAACACCTATCCATCTATGAAAAGGAGTTCTTGGCATTAATTATGGCAGTAGACAAGTGGAGACAGTACCTTCAAGGCCAAGAATTCATTATCAGGACTAACCATAAGAGCCTTTCATACTTGACAGAACAAAATTTGCATTCTGAGATGCAGAGAAAGGCTATGACTAGGCTGATGGGCCTTCAGTTCAGGATAGTTTACAGGAAGGGTAAACAGAATGTGGCAGCAGATGCATTGTCAAGGATGAACCATTTATATGCTTTACAGGCAGTCTCATCATCACAGCCAACTTGGATACAGGAGCTGGTGAATGCCTACACTACTGATGCCCAGGCACAGCAACTGTTGACTAGACTGGCTATTACAAGCCCAGATGATCAGGGTTATTCCTTGCAGCAAGGTTTGATCAGATACAAGGACAAGCTGTGGATGGCACAGAACTCTGCACTACAGACTAAACTCATTAATGCCCTACATTCGAGCCCTGTTGGGGGTCATTCAAGAGTTCTAGCCACATATCAAAGGGTCAAAAGGTTGTTTACATGGAAAGGGTTAAAACAAGCGGTGGAAGATTTTGTGAGGCAATGTCCTGTCTGCCAACAAGCTAAACATCTCAACTCTTTACCTGCTGGTTTGCTTCAACCTTTACCTATCCCTGAGGGTGCTTGGCAGGATATATCTATGGATTTCATAGAGGGTTTGCCTAAATCTGAGGGATTCAGTGTTATTCTTGTGGTGGTGGACAGATTTACTAAATATGCTCACTTCATCCCTCTCAAACATCCATACACTGCTCACACAGTTGCTAAAGCTGTCTTTGACAACATTATCAGACTGCATGGGCTGCCCAAATCCATTGTGACTGATAGAGACAAGGTGTTCACAAGTCACTTATGGAAAGACTGGTTTACTTTGTTGGGCACACAATTGAGTTTTAGCTCAGCATACCACCCACAGACTGATGGACAAACTGAAAGGGTTAACCAGTGCCTAGAGATGTATTTGAGGTGTGCTATTCATGATGACCCCAAGCAGTGGAAGAGTTGGCTGGCCCAAGCTGAATTCTGGTATAATTCCTCTCATCACTCCACTATAGGCTGTTCTCCATTCCAGGCACTTTATGGTTATGAACCAAATGTGGGAATAGTACCATCAGCAGAGGCTGCATCACATTCTTCAGTAACTGAAAGGATGGCTGAGATTCAGCAGCAGTCTCTGGTGCTCAAGGAACATCTGGCCAGGGCACAGAACAAGATGAAAACCCAAGCTGATAAAAAGAGGAGACATCAAGAGTATCAAGTGGGAGACCAAGTCTTGTTAAAGTTACAACCATATGCACAATCTTCATTAGTGAACAGACCATATCCTAAATTGGCATTTAAGTACTTTGGTCCATACAAGGTGCTGGAGTGTGTTGGGAAAGCAGCTTATCGGCTAGAGTTGCCACCTGAAGCTTTGATCCACCCTGTGTTTCATGTCTCCCAGCTAAAACCGTTTCTACCTGATTATACCCCGGTCTTTTCTACTTTACCAAGTGTTGCAGCATTGGACACTGGAGAAATTCTTCCAGAGGCTGTGCTCCAGCGAAGGCTCGTGAAGAAGGGGAACAAGGCGGTTCCACAAGCTCTTATCAAGTGGACCAAGTTACCGGAGCAGGCGGCGACATGGGAAGATTGGTATGTCCTGCAGAAGCGTTTTCCAGGTGCGCTTGCTGGAGGACCAGCAAGTTCTGAAGGAAGGGGAGATGTCACGACTGCAGAGGTGAACGCGCCAGCATAGGAAGGAAACGACCCAGGAGTTTACGTCTTCAATGTAATAGACATTAGTAGGTGTGAGTATGAAGGGTAGGCCCGGGTGGCTGGGTCAAAGGCCAGCGCTAAAGGGCTGTGCCGTGTAGGAGAAGAACCATTCTGTTCCGTATCTGAAACTTGGACTGAAAAGTTCATCGGGGAAACAGGGCTCCGCCCTACCCCTGACCTCGGATTCGATTCTCGTTGGTGTCTCTCACGTCGACGGCTCATCGCCGGCGGCCACGGGTGTATCACCGCCGTCTCCGCCCACCGCGTCATCCTCGTGAGTGATTCGTTCCTCTTTGAACCTCTCTCTTCGCCCGTGACGCCGCCCGTCGTTGGGAGGAAGCATGAGACGGGGAGAGACGACGTTGGATCGGAGCGGACTCGTTCGGTCGTTTTTGGCTTGCGAGTCCGTCCCGCACATTAGGGAATATTCGCTCTAGGATAGCTCCGCTCCTAAATTCACGAACCAAACAAAACATAGAATCACTCCACTCTAGTTGGCTCTCCAACCGAACGTATCCTTAAGCTGCAGCCAGTGCAGCTGATCAGGCCCTCGAATCGGCGGGACCCGGCCGTTTGGTGCTGGAGCGGACAGCAAGGGCAAAGACGGCAGGCCAGCTTTTTTTCTTTAATTAACTGCAGCGCGCGGCAAACATTGCAACTCTTTTTATTTTGCTCCATCCTGGACGTGTAGTTTATACAGTACTCCGTTGTCCGTACAACAAGGCAGCGCCATCGTGAAGGTCCGAGACGAGGCTTCCATTACGCGTGACACCATGTTAACACATTTATCTTAGGCGGGCCAGAGCGTAAATCTCTTTTATCTTATTCCTTATGAGACTCCAGAGTGTTCTCGACTATATATGTACATCACATGACACACACATCGACCTTGAAAAAAGTACAGCCGATTTGACCCCGAAACTAGACACTAGCTAAATGGAAGCAGTAAGCTAGTAAACCCAACGACTCGAGCAGATCATCTTAAGTACTACAATATTAATCAAGCAGTTTCGCTGCTTAATTAAGCGTGGTTCTTCTTGAAGATCCTGTCGATGACGCCCTCCCTGCCCTGCTCGATCCCCGGCGTCTCCACGCCCACGTCCTTGAGCGTCACCGCCTTCTTCGCCCTGATGCATGGACAACCAAATTAAGCAATCAGATCAGCAGCAGCCCGGAACGAAATTAATTAGCTCTCAATTCGTTGCTGAGAAACCAATGAAATGGCAGCAGATGATCGAGCACGGCGCCGGACGTACGGGTAGTCAGCGACGGGGTCGGCGACGCCGGCGGCGAGGCTGCGGTCGTCCTGCACGTGCGCGACCTTGCGGAAGAGCGAGCCGCCGACGAAGCGCTCGGCCTCGTCGAGCGCCAGGTCCGGCGCCGCCACCTCGGGCACCGTCTCGCGCTTCTTCTTGTCGACGCGCACGTTGGGCGCGTGCGCCAGCTGCTGCCGCGCCGTGTTCAGGCCCAGCGTCACCGACAGCGCGATCAGCCCCAGCGCCACGTACACCGGCACGTAGTCACCCCGGGGGAGCTTGCTGCCGGCCTTCGCGCCGCCGGGGTGCGCCGCGGTCGCCGTGGCCGCCGAGCGGGAGTACGGGTGGTGGAGGAGGGCGGACGACGCCGCCGGGGCCGGGCGCCGGGAGCAGCGCTGCAGCGCCGCCGCGCGGAGGCCGGCGGCGGCGGCGGAGGCTCGGGATGCCATCGACATGGCGGCGGTAATTATCGGCGACGAGCTGAGCGTGCACTGTGCTAGCGTGTGTTTTTGATTGCGACGGAGCGGAAGGATCGGATGGAGAATTGTGAGCGCGCGGTGGTGGGTTTTTATACGCGGGCGGAGTGGAGGCGAGGGGAAGAGAAGCGTCTGGAAGCGGCGGGGGCGAGGTGGCGCGGGACGTGTCACGGCGCCGGGACACGCGGCGGGGCGGGGGCGCGCCGGCGTGGCCGCCTGATCCTGGGAACTGGGATAGAAGCGGCTAGAAGACGACACGGTGCGGGGTCAGTGGTATCGTATCGTAGGCCTGTACGTGCCGGCGTGGGTAGAGGGCGCCGGCGGTGGCCGGTGGACGGGGCTAGCCTCGCTCAGCTCGAAGCGCGGCCGTTGGATTGGAACGGCGACTACAGCGCTAACCGTTTGGTTTGCACCGACCAGCCTGCGGCAGGCTTGCAGCCGGCAGCAATTGGGCTCTCTTTTTTTTTCCCTCTTGTCCGTGACTCTGTTTTTCGTTTATTAGCACCGAGTAACTCGATCTCAGCTCTGCGCAAAAATAATTTTCTTTGGACTGTTTTTTAATAATGGAAATTAATCCAGCCTTGACCCAAAAGACTACTGCCAAAGTTTACAAACTTTCAGCACTTCCGTCTGCATCCTCACAAATTAACCAAAACAAACCACATCATAAAGTTTAAAGATAAATTAGCCTGCAATCCTATTGCTAAATCTACGTCTATAGTGGGCGAAAAATCGCATTGCCAATGCCTTGCCTCATTTATTGCTTTTCTGTCTTACTCATGCCGCTGTAGTTGCGCCTAGAATCGGAACCAGTGTGTCCCTCTAAACAGTGTAAGTTTTTAAAGGTGATCTGTCAAAAACTATATCATTTCTACTGAGCCACAGTGCCCAACATAAAGCAGAGGCCCCAGCTAACAGTTGAGTTTGTAACTTCCCATCCAAAGCTACAAGCCAAGTATTGAATAAATGATTGAAGCTATAAGGTATTGGTAAGTTAAAAGCAAACTGTACAGCTCTCCAAAGGAATTTGGCCATATAGCAGTAAAAAAAGAGGTGTTGAATTGTTTCTTCATTAGTATAGAAAACACAAATTTTACTTCCATTCCAATTCCTTTTTGCTAAATTATCCTTTGTAAGGATAATCCCTTTTTTAAATATCATAGGAAAATCTTAATCTTGGAGTTTCAACCTCCAAATCAGGGTATTCCGTTGCACATTTCTATTAGTAATAAGAGCCATATACATTGACTTAACAGAAAATAAACTAGATTGAGTGAGGTTCCATCAAAACCTATCGCTACTGTTATTCAACTGTACATGACTAATACGGCTCACCAGGTCATGCCAGGAATTTAAAATTGGACCAACTAATGATCTTTTAAAAGACACATTAAGAGAAATCCTAGAAAACACCATAACTACTGTGTCGTGTTTTTTTCTAGCAATCTGATACAATGATGGGTACTGTTATTTCAGAGTGAAGTTACCCAACCATTTGTCTTTCCAGAACCTGACTTGGTTTCCGTCATTTAACTGAAAAGTACCAAAATTAGTAAAGGTTTGTTTCACTTTCATTAGCCCCAACCAGAAGTGAGAGTCACACGGTCTACTTTCTATCTGTGTAATAGTATGAGACCGTAAGTATTATTTCTTAATAGTTGTTGCCACGGACCCTCCTCATTGACAAGCTTAAATAGCCATTTGCTCAAAAGACATCGATTATGTACCTCCAAATTTTTAATTCCTAGCCCTCCAAATTCTTTCGGTTGGCACAGGATGTCCCATTTAGCTAACCTGTATTTCCTCTTATGTTCGTCCGATTGCCAAAAAAATCTCGATCTCTATAGTAGTCTAGTTTTTCCAAAACCCTTTTTGGAACCTCGAAAAAAGAAAGCATAAACACCGTCAAGCTAGATAGTACTGAATTAATCAATACTAACCTCCCGCCTACTAACATGTGCTTTCCTTTCCAACTACTTAGCTTCCTTTCGAACTTTTCCTCTATCGCCTTTCAATCCAAATTGCTAAGCTTCCTATAATGCATCGAGATGCCAAGATACCTAAAGGGATAAGACCCAGATTGACACCCAAAGAGTTCTGCATATTGTTGTTCATACTCTTTTGCCTGTCCGAAACAAATTAGCTCACTTTTATGAAAGTTGATTTTAAGACCAGATAATTGTTCAAAAATGCACAATAGATACTTCATATTAGTGGCTTTTGTTAAATCATGATCCATAAAAAAATCGTGTCATCCGCATATTGTAATATGGAAAGCCCACCATCAACTAAATGCGGTACGACCCCAGAGATCTGTCCTTCCTCCTTCGCTCTATTAAAAATGATGGATAACATATCAACAACAATATTAAATAGGATAGGCGAAAGCGGATCCCCTTGCCTGAGCCCTTTCCAGGTTTGGAAATTCGGACCCACCTGATCATTTATTTTAATACCTACATGACCATATTGTGTGAACGCCTCGGTCCATTAGCGCCACTTTTGTGAAAAGCCCTTCATCCGCAAAGTCTATTGGACAAACGGCCATCTCACCTTGTCATATTCTTTCTCAAAGTCAATTTTAAAAATTACTTCGTTCTGGTTCTTCCTACGAACCTCATGAATTGTTTCGTGTAAAACAACTACCCCTTCCATAATATTCCTCCCAGGCAGGAAGGCTGTTTGAGTCGGACTAATGAACTTCTGAGCCACTTGCGAGATTCTATTTGTTGCCACCTTTGTAAAAATCTTGAAGCTCACATTTAGTAGACATATGGGCTTGTACTGTTGTATCTTAATTGCTTCTTTACATTTTGGTAAATAAATGATTGTTCCAAAGTTTAAGCTATATAAAGGCATATTTCCATCATGGAACTCCTGAAATAGTAGCATCAGATCTCCTTTTATAATGTCCCAGAAGGCTTGACAGAATTTAATTGGGAATCCAGCAGGCCCTGGAGCTTTAT
Organism: Echinochloa phyllopogon; assembly: GCA_033239725.1. NCBI lineage: Eukaryota > Viridiplantae > Streptophyta > Magnoliopsida > Poales > Poaceae > Echinochloa > Echinochloa phyllopogon. The sequence goes on along the minus strand of BTCW01000008.1, from coordinate 28,796,286 downwards.
TATATTCCATCTGGAAAATTGCCTCTTTGACTTCCTGTTCTGAAAACGTGGCTTCAAGGATTTCATTCTCAAGCGCAGGAACCTGGGGAATATCATCAATCCGAGACTCATCTAACTGGAAATTGTTATCCACAGGAGGCCCAAATAAGCCTTGATAATAAGTAGTAATGTAGTTTTTCAGCTCATCATCACCACATATTATTCAATCCTCGTCCTGCAATTTATATATCCTTGTTTTTCTATGTCTACCATTTGCTATGAGCTGAAAATACTTAGTATTAGAATCCCCCTCAAGCAGCCCCTTCATGTTTGCCCTTTGGTACCACTTAATTTCTTCTTCTCTCAACATTTCAGCTAATCTATTTTGAAGGCACTATTTTAAATCAATCTCCTGTTGCGACATAAGACAAGATTCTGCCTTCTTGTCTAGCAAATTCAGTTTATTTAATAACCTCTTCTTTTTTTATATATGCCACTTGTATTCTTTGCCACCCTCGTAAATGCTGGCGCGCCCTTCGGATTTTCGATTGTCATCGTTCCATGGGTGAGTTTCCAACATTTTCATTAATCCATATATCCTTTACCATATCCACAAAACCATCCTAGAGCAACCAACCTAACTCAAATTTAAAATCAGACTGGTTACTAACCGAGGCAGATTCGCCGGTATTTAGGAGTAAAGGAGTATGATCAGAAATATCACGTGTGAGCGCAACAACCGTAGAGATGGGAAACTTTTGTTCCCACTCCGTGGCCATCAAAACTCGATCTAGTTTTTCATATGTCGGTATCTGTAATGAGTTAGCCCAAGTATAGTGTCTTCCTGACATCTCCAGTTCTCTCAAGTTCAGACCATCAATTACGACATTAAATAAAAACGGCTAGCGATGGTCAAAGTTATCATTGTTTTTCTCATAAGGGTTGCGTAAGATATTAAAATCACCACCTATAAGAACGGGTAGAGACTCATGATTACACATGTGAGCTAACTCCGTCAAAAAACTTTCCTTAAATTCATCCTGTGCAGGTCCGCAGACTACAACTAGAGCACACTTGAAGCTGTCATTCTTATTGCACAAGTGAAATTTAACATAGTAATCCCCTTCATCCATAGCGCCAATATGAAAAACATATAAATCAATACCTAGTAAAATACCACCTGAACATCCTCTTGGCTCCTTGCAGTGCCAAATATAGTTCTTACCACCACACAGATTTCTCAAGAAAGGATCGGAAAAATTCCTCCTCCTTGATTCCGAGATAGCGATAAAACTAAGATTTTGTTTCTTGGTTAAGTCGGATAAAAATCTATGTTTCTTCTGGTCCCTGAACCCATTACTGTTCCAAAAACACCTTTCATATAATTTTTCTTTTTAACCTTTTCTCCTGGCGTGGAGGCTTTTTTATTCTTTTTTGACACTGGTGATTTTTCAAATGATAACCCAATGGTACGATCAAATTGATCACCACCGGAATCCATCACCTCCTCCATAATTTCTCCACACAAATGGTTCAGTATAAAATTATCCACTTCCTGCTCTTCAGCTAAATTCTTTTCTTCTTTATCAAAAGTGTCAATTAATTTGTCTCTAATTGGTTGATCTGCTAATCTCTTTCCCTCTATAGATTTGAGAACAATAACTGAATCCCTAGCATTTGACATAGTACCACCCAAAGCAATACCTACACTATCAAGGCTAGTAATAATGGCATCAGCTGCAAGCTGTAAAAAAGAACAATTTTGTTCACCTTTGGAGATAGTCCACGTTCCAGCTTTACGCTTCATGGCCATATCCATAGAGTCCTCGCCATGAGACCCTGCCCAACGTTTGCTCCGCCGAAGGCCAGCGTCCATCGCCTCTGGAATGGCTGCCAGTATCATGTCATCCACCTCCCGCTCATTGTGCAGCACCACCGATGACCCCTGATCTGCACAATCTGCGCCAGCTGCCACCCCTGCTAGCTGCAGCTCCTGCTCCATCGCCCCACCTGCCTGTTTCATCGCCACCATTTGTCCACTTGCCGCCAAATTCAAACCAGCACCTGAACGAGCAGCTGAGCCATCTACTATCTGATGTCGAGTCGCCGGAGATTTATCCAAGCTCTTCTTCTCTCCATTGGTAGTCGTTGGAGATTTATTAGAGCTCTTCTTCTCTCCATCGGTATTGTGACCCAACCCTTTGCTAGTGTCCTTCGCCAAGTCATCCTCTCCCTGTTTCTCATTGCCACCATTCGGATCCATATCCATAGATTCCAGATTATTGTCATCACTATTGTCTTCCACCAAAAACTGGAGCCCATACAAAGCTTCCCCGATAGCAACATCCACGTACTGTGGAATAATGTTAGGATCAAGAACTGAAACCATAACACGACGCCGGTCATACTTCCTTGTAAAGGCTATATCTACCTCCCTAGTCACTCCCAAAATAGAGCCAATCGCCCATATCACCTCATACTCCCTTAGGTCTTCCGGCAAACCAGTGAACTGGACCCAAATCTTGGGCAAGACAAATTTTACCTCACCCCCACCAAACTCCTCAATCTTCAATGTAATGTTGGGGAACTTTGTATGCAATACTCCCCACTCCATCATCCTCTGTAATTCGGCCCTGGTCGGAAACACCGTCTTGAACGTGTTCGGGGTTATTTCCTGAACCACCCATTTCCACTGTCCAGGGATCAGACGTTCCAATTCTGATGTCACATTTGCTGCTGTAAATTTCCCCCCATTGACACGAATCGGCCCTGACTTCGACTCCACCTTATGCTTGCGGTTAGTGGGTGCCGGGATGTAGTAAAATCTCAATCCGTCAACAGCATACCCACAAGCCTCTGCAAAAGGTTTCTCTACTCTGTACCGAGGACAACGGACTTTCGAGTGGTCATTCTTGTCACAAATCTCACAAAACACTTGAGCAGTACAATCCGCCATCACATGCCCTTTTGTATAACAACGGTAACAATAAGGTTGCTTACCCGTCGACTTCATAGCCCCCATGGCTGATAATTCAGGCACCTCCTGAGTGCCGGTTAGCTTCGATGGCACAAGAACGTTACCACCCTTGGCCACCTCAGCACTTGCCGGTACCTGATCCTTTCCTTTGGCCTCTGTCGGTACAACACCATGCATGACCGTAAATGGCTGCAGCAGCAGCCTGGCCGCCTGTGCTGCCTGATCTGATGAAGAAGAGGCGATCAATTGTTGTAGTGCTGTCACAGCCTGCGTCACCTGATCAGGAGCTGGATGCATCCCTGTCTGCCCGGAAACCGGCACAACTTGCCCAGCCGGAACACTGGACTGCGCCGGAACACTAGCATGCGGGTGCCCACCGTGATGTCCACCATGGCCATGGCCATTCCTGCCTCCATACGGCCTGCATCCTCCAAAATAGCGACCACCAAAATGACCTCTAGAGTTGCGCCCGCCGTCCATGTAGCGGCCACCTCCACGTCCCCCATAGCCACAGCCATGGCCTGGGCGAAAATTGCCATGGAAACCCCCATGACCGAACAAACCACTCTGGCCATGTCCACCACGTACCCCTGTTCGACGCTCCACCACGGCCTCCGTTCTCCATTGATCTCCTCACGGCGTTCACGTACGAACTACCGTATGAGGTCACGGCGGCAGAGTGTGGCGCCCTAGGGTTACATGATTGAGTTCCTGTTCTCGCGAAAAGGGATACAAGTCCAAGAGTAGGCCTGTATGGCACCGCTGGGCTGCACCAATTTCGTTTTGGGCTACCACTCGTTCATGGGCCGTCCTCCGATAGTGTAGTTCGAAATTCAGATTTTGAACACACCGACAAAGCCGTCCCCAAATTTCTCTGATCCGATCTCACAATTGGCGTCATCTTGTCCAGCGTCGAGATTGAACTCGCCGGTGAGGAAGACAAAACCGGCGAACTTGCATCGCCCACACACACAGGAAAGGAAATGAGATCGCGAAGTTACCTTGGCATTGACCATCGCATCGCCCAAGGTGCGTGGCGGCGACACGCGCGGTGGTGGCAATGGCCCTCGCCATGGTTTGCCTGCCTGTTGACGTTGCAACGGTGCCTCGACGATCTTTGACGCCAAAACTCCTTCCCCAAGTTGCCGTCTGGCCGGGCTTATGCCTAGCTCCTCAGCTAGATAAATCTACGGAATTGTGAACCCCGCTTGCTGAGCCTTCGTCAGCAGCTTTGGTGTGTCAATGGATCCGATGGAACCTGGAGTCCCAACATAATTGTCATCTTCTTCTTCCGCTTCCGATTCTGAGTCTTCATCTCCGATCACCTAGAACCTCGATCCACGACAGCCCTCTACGCCATGGACGACTTTCGCTGTCCTCACCGAGGTTGCGCGGATCAACTCCGCCTCCCGGTGCCATTGCTCCCCCGCCAAGATGCGGTCCGCCTCCGAGCACAATTCAGGAACGGGTGTCTCGCCGGACTCCGGCCGAGATACCGGGGCCAGGGTGAGCCGACGTACCCGCAATCGCCTCACCATCGCCTGATATACTCCATATCTAGCTCCCCTTTGGACTGTTAGGAAGCATTAGTAACGATGATCAGGCCGGGTACATCTCAATTGTTCCTGTACGAAGGTTGGATTGGATGTGACACGGTACCGTATCTTTTTTTTGTACCATTTTTTCATAATAAAAAAAGGTGAATGGAGAGATGTAAATCGAGTGGAACGGTTAGCGGTACGCGTTTTAAATTACGGTTGGAAGGGGATACTTCCAAATCGTTTGGCATACTTTCAATGGATTTCCCTAAATGAAATTAATTCCTCAAATCTCCCAATCGCTTTTCGAGTTTTAGAGGCTTTGGTTTTATTTTTTTGCCACGAAGAGTTGGAGCCAAATTCGAATTCAGTATACGGGCTGGGCTGTGAAGGGCTGAAGGCCCAAGTGCCGGGCAGACACTGGGCCGATCCGTCCTCCGTACCTCTGCAAGCAGGTTCTGACGCTCTCCTCTCCCCAAAAAAAAAAAAGTCCTGACGCTCCGCCGGCGCCTGTCGCTCCGTCCCCTGCCGCCGCGCCGCGCCGCCGTCCGCAGCGTCGTCCCTAGACCGAGGCGTCGGTGGCTCGCCCAACTCCCTCGCCTTCCTCCTTGTTCTCGAGCAATTCGTCCGATTCCTGTCTGATCCGTGAAATTGCGTAGTTTGTATGTGGGCACCAGCTTCTGACATATGAGGATCTTGCCCTGTTTCGTTACCCCGATCCCCAAATCTCCCAAACCCTAGCTCGCCGGAGCCCGCGCTCCCCGGCGACTCCTCCGGCCGATTCGTCGCGGCCACCGTTTGGTTTCGATGGCCTCGCAGCCCCCGCCGGCGCCTCCCGCCGTGGAGGCGCGCTTCGCGGATCTCTGCAAGGTCAGATCTCTCGCGGCCCTTCGCCCGCTGGTGTGGTTTTCCTGCGTTTTGACGTCTTAAGTTTTGCGGGGTGGGCGCGTTCGTGCAGGAGCTGGGAGTGGGCGAGGGCGTCGCCGGCGAGGCCGCGGCGCTGCTGGATGAGGTGAAGGGCGCGCTCCTTGCGGCGCCTTCGGTCGGAGGCAGATCGGTGAGATGCTGTGTGGCTTAAACCTTCGATTCATGTGTCGCTTGTGCTAATTGGAGCGTGAACGGACCACTGCAGGCTAAGGATGCGGAGAGGCTCTGCTTCGCGTTCGTGCTGTACTGCGTGGTAAAGCTGAAGGGGCGCAAAGAGGGCTCCCGGGTCAGGCTGTGTGAGATATTGGAAGGCTGCAAGCTCAAGTGGGTGATGTTCTTGTTACGATTATTTGAGTTGTGGTTTTGTTATCTTTGGGGTTTCATTGAGCTGGTTGCGGTTGAACTCGATTTGGTGTGCAGGTATGACGATTTCTTCAAGGAAACGCAGCAGCTTGGTCTGAAGATTGAAAAGATTCTAGAGAGGCGTTATGGCCGGGATTGGGAAGGTCAACTTGAGGTGGGTTGAGAGCTGGTCTTATTTTGTTTTGAAAAGATGGAGATTCAGGGAGGCCCTAACTTTCTTGTTTCTGCATGGGGCTTTGGACTTGTGAAAAACAGCTGAAGCAGTTGGAGAGTTTGGTAAATTTGCTGGCAGAGGCAAGCAGGTAAATATTGCGTCATGCCTTGTACACAATTTGACATTGCAAAATTGTTGATGAATTTTCGTTTCTTGTATTGAGATGTGATGCTCATTGTCAGTAAGAGTGTGTTAATTTGTTGCAACTTAATTCCTTTATTTGTTTGTATGGTAGTAGAAGTCTTACCAATGTTCTCATGAAATGCCAGGTTTTATCGTAAAGCATATAATGAACTATTCACAAGTGCATCTACTGATCAGGAACCTGGATCAGCAACAAATACTCCTGAGTATGTTCTTTTTGGGTGGCATCTCTTCTTAATGCTTCGTTCGAGATCACCAGAACTGTTTAAGGACCTAGTATCCTGCATCCATGGATTGGTTGCTGTATTGGTCAGTTTGCTTTTCTTCCTTCCTTTTTGTTTCATTATTGATTTTTGAATTTTGCCTCCCTTAATACTGTGAGCTGAAGTAACCACAAAACTGTTTGAAATGCAGGCCATACTTTTAATTCATGTGCCTGCTAAATTCAGGAGCTTCACGATTGAAGGATCTTCTCACTTAAGTAATTGTTCTCCACATTTTGTCAATTGCTCCTTCTAATTTATTTGTTCAGCATGTAGCACATATTTATGTTTGTTTTGTTTTTTTGAATCCAGTCAAACAAACTGAGAAAGGCGTGGATATTATTGGTTCGTTATGTCACAACTATCATACCTCTGAAGAACGCTTGAAAGAAATGATGGGCAAATCTCACAAGGCAATAGGGGACTTCTTCAGCTTGAAAGCACTAAGTGCTTCAAATTGCAAAACAGAAAATTTGGATAAAATAGACACAGGCATGGAACCTACCTCCCTCGCATTTGTGTGCATGCATACTGAGCTGTTGTTGTGTCACACGCTTTAATTAGCTGAAGTATTATATTAATGTTCTACTGCAGATGGTCTGATGTGTTTCAAAGGTCTCATTGAAGAGGAGAGTTTCCAGCCAAATTTGGAAAAATTGAAGACTCTATGTAATTCCAATAACTGGGAAGGGGAGCTTAACTTGAAGTTATTTCTCAGCAGTGACTATATTCCCTGTGCTGAGAACTCATCTGGGGGCTCCGCTAATTTAGGAAGTTCAAAGGTATATGGTTCATAACCATTTAGTAATCTAGGTTGAATTCTTATTGCAGGTTATTTCAGTCGTTTTGTTTTCTTCTTTTGCAGCGTGCCTTCGAAACATTAGCATCACCTACGAAGACAATAAAGAACATGTTGACTGTCCCTTGTTCCCCTTCATCACCTGCCAATGGTGCCTCAGTCAAGAGTGTGCAAATGACACCAGTAACTTCTGCCATGACGACAGCTAAGTGGCTTCGCGAGGTGATATCTTCATTGCCAGAGAAGCCTTCATCTAAGCTTCAGCAGTTGCTGTCATCATGTGATAGGGATTTGACAAATGATGTGACCAAAAGGGTCAGCATTGTTTTGGAAACAATATTCCCGACAAAGTCTTCTGCAGATCGGGGTGGTTCAATAGGCCTCAATTGTGCAAATGCATTTGATATCCCATGGGCAGAAGCAAGAAAAATGGAGGCCTCCAAACTGTATTATAGGGTATTGGAGGCAATCTGTAGAGCTGAGTCACAGAACACTAGTGTAAATAATCTAACTCCATTGCTGTCAAGTGAGCGTTTTCACCGATGTTTGATTGCATGTTCAGCTGAGCTAGTATTGGCAACACATAAGACAGTCATCATGATGTTTCCTGCTGTTCTGGAGAGTACTGGTCTAACTGCATTTGATTTGAGCAAAATAATTGAGAACTTTGTTAGACATGAAGAGACCCTTCCAAGAGAATTGAAAAGGCACTTAAATTCTTTAGAAGAGCAGCTTTTGGAAAGCATGGCATGGGAGAAAGGTTCATCATTGTATAACTCACTGATAGTTGCCAGGCCATCTCTTGCTTCAGAAATAAATCGTCTTGGTCTGTTGGCTGAACCAATGCCATCTCTTGATGAGTTAGTGGCAAGGCAGAATATTCATGTTGAGGGCTTGCCAGCTACACCATCTAAAAAACGTGCTGCTGCTCCAGGTACTTTGCTACTCAACCTTGGTTTAAAGTTTGTTTGATTAATTCTTCCAACTCCCAAAGTCGTTTTCTTCTTGTTGAGTTTCTGCATGCAACTTGCAGTTTGCGCATCATCCAATCAGTTTGATTGGTGATTGTACTGTTTTGCGTTTTATTTGGTTGCACAGCGTGTCATGTTTCTTATCGTACATCAAGGTCGGTAGCTGTCCTTGTCTTACCAATTGGTCGCATGAAGTTTTGCAGTCTGTTTCAGTAGCTATATTTTGTCGTCACTGCCATTTTATTAGCGCTTTCATGAATTATGAGTTCAGGATACACTAGTTTTAGGAATGTGTCCTGAAAGTCTAGATTAACTGTACTGTGAAGGGTAAAAATGGTAAAGAGTAATGTGCGCTGAAAGCTATGGTAAAAAAAAAGAATGGCTCAGTTCTATGAAACTATACCACAGTTAATATGAAGGAAAATAGATCCAGGATTGCAACTTAAATTCATGATACCTTCAGCAGTAATAAATGACTGACCATGCTCATGAACCATACTCTACACTAGGAATAAATTGTACAGCTGCAATGAACAAGTGTGGTCTAAAATTTCATTGGTGCAGAGTTTGGCGTAGAATATGGTGTATTGGTGTGTTTCCGAGTGGGCACCATTTAAAAATTTCAAAGTTTAATTACATTAATTCTTAGATTGCAATATTTTAAAACAAGCAATTCTCTTATTTCAATTGTTATTTGTAATCGGTCCCTCATTTCTATCTTTAATACAATGACACACAGCTTTCCTGCGTGGAAAAAGAAGAAAAAAATTGTTGTTTGTAAGTACTTTTGATTTTGATTTTGGGCTTTTGGCTCTTCACTATTTATTCATCACTTGTTTCTTGCAGATGACAACACTGATCCTCGATCACCAAAGAGATTGTGCAGTGAATCCAGGAACATAGTAGAGCGCAATTTGCAGACACCACCACCCAAGCAAAGCCACATCATGTCGACTAACTTGAAAGCAAAATGCCATCCACTCCAGTCCACATTTGCAAGGTTTGGTCACCCATTTTTGTTGTACTAGTGTTCATACATTCTACTTTTCTCTTAACCAAACAAAAATATTGATTTACCACTTGCCTACCGTGCAGCCCAACTGTCAGTAACCCTGTTGGTGGGAATGAAAAATGTGCTGACGTAACGGTTCAGATATTCTTTTCCAAAGTATGGATCTTCTTGTAACTAGAACTTCATTTCTATGATTTATCTTCTTTTTAAAGTTCTAACTTTGGGTTACAATTTGTTCAGATTCTGAAGCTGGCTGCTATTAGAATAAGAAACTTGTGTGAGAGGGTCCAATATGTGGAAGAGACAGAGCGTGTCTATAATGTGTTCAAGCAAATTCTTGATCAACAGACAACATTATTTTTTAATAGACACATTGATCAACTTATCCTTTGCTGCCTTTATGGTGTTGCAAAGGTATCGTTTATGCTATTTAATGAACTGTCTGTTGTTATTTCCATATTATTTGGGCTGACCACGGCACCATGCCTTCTCTTTCAGGTTTGTCGATTAGAACTGACATTTAGGGAGATACTTGGCAATTACAAGAGAGAGCCACAATGCAAGCCAGAAGTTTTTTTGAGTATCTATGTTGGGACTAGGAATCGCAATGGGGTATGTACCTTGGCTTCGATATCTCACCTTTTATTCTGAATTCTCTCTCATGATTTTGGTTCCCCTTATTGCTCCTTTTTATGACATATTTCTTATCAACAGGTACTAGGATCACGCCATGTTGATATCATTACCTTCTACAATGAGGTGTTTGTTCCAGCAGCCAAACCTTTCCTGGTGTCATTAATTGCTTCTGGTACTCGTCCAGAAGATAAGAAGAATGCTAATAGTATGTGCTATACCTGCTTTCTCAGTTTGGACTGCTACTTCTTCTATGAGTAACTGATATCATCACTTCTATTTAGGCCAAATTTCTGGATCACCCAAGCCATCTCCTTTCCCAAATTTACCAGACATGTCCCCAAAGAAAGTTTCATCTTCTCATAATGTTTATGTGTCTCCGTTGCGGCAAACGAAGGTTTTTCTCATTCTGTATTACATTGCTTTATTTGTCTATTTGCTCTTCATTTAGTACTATCAAGTTAACTAATTCATTTAACTGCAATCTGTTTCCGTAAGGTAGTAAGGTATGAATGATATTTACTATAGCATATACATATTTACAATTCTACAACACAGTAATAACAACAAGAAAGCCTTTTACAGTTTTACTCCTAAGCAAGTTGGGTAGGCTAGAGATGATTCCCAGCGAGACCCGCAACTTGATATGTATCATGCAGATGAATACCACAGTTTTTCTATGCCACTCCTTACCATTAAATGACAGGGACAATTCTCGAGATGCAGATAGTCTAAATTCCTAGGGTTCGAGTACCTTTTGCTACTACAGTTTTTGTCCCCACATTTCATTTTATTTTAAATAACTTTAAGACTAGTCAATGGCTCAATGCTATGAGGGTGGGTGCTATTGCCACAATATAGTGATCTATATGTGTCTGAATGTCATTTTTTGTTTAACTATGGGCTAGAGTAATGCTATCAGATTTTTAGCACTTCACTCTTTGCTGCAATCCCCACTTCCATAACGCATTCTTCTCTACGCCACTTGTCAGATGGACCTTCTGCTTTCACCAAGTTCCAGGAGTTTTTATGCATGCATTGGTGAAGGCACCCATGCTTATCAGAGCCCTTCGAAAGATTTGGCCGCTATAAATAGCCGCCTAAACTAGTAAGATAGCTTAAAGTGACACTTTCATTGTACAACATGATTTTATGTTTACAACACTAATTGGCATCACTTCATTTTGTTTTAAATCTGCAGTAATGGCCGGAGAATAAACACTCGAATAAACTTCGACATGGTGAGCGACTCAGTGGTAGCTGGTAGTCTGGGCCAGCCAAATGGTGGTTCTACCTCCTTGGATCCTTCAGCTGCATTTAGTAGCCCCCTATCAAAGAAGAGAAAACCAGATACTTGATCAAATAAATGTCAACTTCTCCCTGTACATAGCTCACAAGTCCATAGCAGGATTTCTTCTGAATAAGTGGGTTAAGTGGAGCTTTAACTGTACATGTATGTGTAGTGAGGAGTAGCAGTTTACTGGGATCAGACCATTTGGGTTTAGCTTTGAGGTTGTATCATCATTTGCTGCTGATTGAATGCATTAGATTGTAACATCTGCGGTGTAGAATGCTAATGAACCTTATAGTTTTCAGTGAATTAACTTGCATTTCATGTACCAAATCCTGGCTCTTTCAAGGTTTTCATCAGTGGTATGTTTGGTTGAGATAGTACTGCACTTGATTCATACCTTTTTAAATGTTCCACTAGGATCAGCAAACCTAAATTATTTTTCTGACTAGGAATAGTCATCATCATGGGTATAAGTCTGCTCTTCAGATAGTTTACTATTTGATCCTTTTAGTTTCTTACTTTGCAAGTACTTTCTCTGTATCTGCTATTTTTGTACTGTGCACATCCAGCTTCTCCGGACTAATCAATCGCTCCATATTTGGTGCACTGCAAGTGATTTTGCATATGTGGCCTCTCCGTCAGGTATGTCTGAGGGTGACTGGGTGTGTGAGAGAGATTTTTGGTTGAAATTGATTTTGTGATGAATAATGTAACAGTACTGTTGACTCCATGGCTCCACTTATATCAACCTTTTACTGCTTTGTATTAATTGTTATCTTAACGTGCACAGCCAGAATGATTAGTTTTCCGCATCACTGAATCCTTTTCTCAGGACACAAGGAGCAAGTTACACTCGACAAATTGCCACTTATTCAGAACGATGAAACATTTCATAAACGAAATGTGAAATCTATTAGATTCTTTCATTCTTTTCTTAGCAACATTGAGCAGTTATGAATCAATCTTCCAACAACATAGATGTTCATTTGGTTATTCCAAAGAACTCTGACATTGCATCTGTTTATGCAGGTGAGATTAGAAAAGCCTGAACATTATCACCATTAAACATTGGCTGCTGGAAGTTAAGATGATAAGCCAAGCTACTCGCCACCTCCATTGGGGTGAGATCAGCAGCATCAACACACAGCGGGCTCCTTCAGCTATATTTGTCATCACCATATACGTTTGAGCCCAGCAACTCCTACAATGGCACGAGTTGCTCTTAAACAGCTGCCCCTCCTAAAGTTTGTTCAGTACATCTTGCGTCTGATTGTTTGTATTGACAAAAACTACAAGCCTCCCCTTCTGGTACCTTTGTATACACATAACTTCATGAGTTGCTGATATTGACTCGAGTCTGCGTAATGGCTGATGGCTGCAGCTGTAAAATGAGATCCTCCTATTTTCTTCCATGGCTGTGCTGCTGAGCGCATGATTCAAACAGCTCCATGACCTGGGGTGCAAACATGAAAGCCCTGCAATCACTTTGCAGGCCACAGCTGTTCTTGCTCTTTCTTGCAACTTGAAGATCCATTCTCTCTGCAGTGTTGCCAAGATAAAAAAAAGCCATTTTTGCTTGTTGTCTCCACCCTGACATACTGGCAGATTAGTGTTTGGTTGCCGTCATGCGCTGCTTAAGTCTCGGAGCAGAAGTCATTGGTACCAGCATGGTGAGTTTCAGGCAATAATACTCCAAAGGAAGCTGCTTGTTACCTGGAAATGAAGGAGAAAGGTGAAATGTTGATAATCGAATTCAGTTCTCTGTATATAAGCAGCCGAATTTGGATTTAGCTTTGAGATGTATCATTTCATTCCTCAGCTGATTGAATGCGATGCAGCATCTGAGATGTGTAGAATGCCAACGGACCTTAATTTTTGCTGAACAATTTGCTAGCGTTTGGTGTATGAAATACTTGTCCTAACTTTTGGAATGTATTTTCAATGGGTAGATTTTCCTTCAAGTAGTATATCATTTGAAAAGATTTTTCAAAGCAACTATACAGACACACATTCCTTACTTTTTCAGTGTGTTTGGTATATGGTCTCTAGATAAGCATTGGAAAGGTTTTCACTTTGTGTGCACCTTTTGCTTTTATATGCTCCTTTCGTACTGTGTTTCTCCATCTTCGCCATTGGCCTTATGGTTCCATTTCATTGCACTGAAAAATGATTTTACATGCAACTTCACCTGGTATTACTTAGGTCTCTGCATGTCTTTTTGAGAAAATTTTATATGCATTTAGTATGTCAGTTGCTGAAGGAAACTAATAGTTTTGTGATGACTCCATTGCCTGTTGTCATTTTGCTCAGTACCATCACAAAAATCGTGGAAGTTGGAAAATGGCATTCATTGTGTCACTAATTTTTTTTTCCAGTATGCACATCTTTGGATTGGGGGCAGAGCTAACTAATTCTCAGTATCCCCTGCTATTTTGAGTTTTTGACTTGCACACCGAGAGTGATCAGTTTTCTGCATCAGGCAATTGATCCTCGGGACACCAGATAATTCTTAAAGGCTTCATTCAAGAACATGTTACAGTTATCAAAATTGCAATTCATAAGGCGGGAACATTCAACAAATAGAACTTGAAATTTGTTAGCTTCTTCCAATTAGTTCTCAGCAACATGAAATGGTTATTAATTAAACATGAGGTGCCGTTCTGGTGATTCCACAAGGTTCTGACATTGCGACTCTTTCTGCAGGTAAGATTTGAAGTCTGAACCAATACATCTTGAATCATCTGGCTCCTGGAACTTCAGAATGTGTGGAAAGCTCAAAGCTGCTGTTCACTGCCACTGGGAGCAAGATTATCAGCATCATCAGCACAGTGCTACAGTGCCTTCAGCGACAGCCGGCACCACCATGTACAGGCTCGATGAGTCCACTAGCTCTGGCGATGGCAGAGGCCTGAAGTTGCTCTCAAACAGCAGCTGCTCCTTCAGTTTGTCCAGCGCTTCCCGCATCCAGTCGTACCGACAGAGACTGTATGCCTCCTCGACGGGTACCTGAACATGAAGACAAATCCATGGAAGAACTCTATGAGCTGCTGCTGATATGGAATAGGGCGTGCAGATTATTAGTTCCAGCTGTAGTATACTAGTATGACATGCATGCTCACCCATCTCCTGCCATGGGTGACCTGCTCAGGCCAGATCTCCAGCAGCTCCGTGACCTGGAGCCCAAACATGAAGCCCTTGCAAGACCCTTGCAGGCCGCAGCTGTTCTGCTTGCTCTTGCTCTTGAAGATCCATTCTCCCAGCGGTGTTGCCTGAACCAAAGTCATTTTAGCTATTGACATATTGAGGGTTCCATTCTCAACGGTGAACTTTTGGACTGAAACATTTTCTGTTTAGCCTCAATTTCAGGCACAAAAATGCATAAAAGCAAAGATTGCTATCGCCGTGGTTTGAATTTGCATATTCCCTGTTTTTTTTCTGAAGCAAACATGTGAATTACTGTTACCAATAACGTTGAATATATCCATGTCGGCACATGGAAATCATGCGCATGGGTCAAGCATGATGGTTGGCTGTGCATCATGTGGGTTGTTGGCCACCTACCATTGGTGTATTTGTTCCTACTGGATTACATCTAGCAAAGGAAACCAGCAAGATTGGCAATGCCCCATGCTCGTCACGCAGGCCTTTTGCAATGGTTTTAAATCTTCAAAGTGCATACATTTTTCCCATGAACTATGCACTACGCTCTTTTTCATCCAAGGAAAATTTCCTTGTAAAAGAAAAGTATATTGCAATCAATGGCCTTGGCCTATGTGAGTTGAGAGGATGAGCACTTGACTTTTCTAAGTTACTGGCCAGTGACCATTCTGTCCTTCACATACCAAGCGATAGGCATGAAAAAGCAACCCATCACCATCTCCTACCATATCTATTGCAACAAAAACCCAAACATGTCACGGCACTAAGCCCACGGGCTCCCTATCAGGCCTGACGCATGCGTACATATTATATACTCTAATAATCCCCACCAGCTAAATAATATAATAATAATGACCGATAAATTAAAGACGCGTGCCACGTCAGGAGTAGGTCAAGGCACCTACGCTGATAATGCCCTTGACGCCTGCTTCCTCGAAGACCTCCCGGCACGCAGCTTCGTCGATGCTCTCGTCGTCCTCCCATCCACCCTGCATCATGATAGGTGTCAGAATTGAAGCTTTTTTCGATCTGTATGTCCATGGCGATTCCTTTTCTGGGCACTACTTGATGATTGATTGATCTCTGACGATCTTATTTTTAGCTTATCATTGAGCAATTATGCTGCTGCATATGCTGATTCTTTCTGGGATTGATTGAAAGGAGGTTATCAGCAGCATGATCTGTGATTCTGCGGCAATCACCTTTGGGAAGATGAGATCGCCTCGCTTCGGCGTCGAGATCATGAGCACCTGCAGCCTGCCTAGCACATCCTGGCAGCTGCTTTTCCCTTCCTCCTCCTCTTTGAGCATGTAAGGGATGCATCTGAGAAAGGGAGACAAATAATAGAGATCAACCATTAGTACAAGATGAAGGAGAATCATTTTGCTATAATGTTGCTGTTCATCCCACGTCAACTTGTTTGAGCATATGAATCATTACTTCTTCAGCGCAGTGGAAGCCTACATGCTCTCTCCTATGCTCCTAAACTCTTCAGTTGTGATTTCATGTGATCTTTTGAGTATTGGAGAAAGTTACAGCTAACCCTTTTGTCCTTTCTAACAAATAATGTGTTCAGTTCATGCTTAGCTTCGAACGCCTCATCAGTCAATGCAAACTCTGATCTTAATGAATAAGGTGTGCTTGGTAGCAAGCAGCTAGAAGTTACCCTGAGACAAGGCGATAGCATCCTTCATAGCGCTGCCGGAGGCGTCCCTGCCTCGCAGCACAAACCATGGCGGTCGTCAACGGCGATGACAACGCAGGAGGTGCCATCTTCTCTCTTCTCGTCCACAGGAACAATCTCCTTGTTAGCTGAGCAAGAGCCTATGCACACAACTACAAATCTAGGTCACAACCTATGCTCCCAAACCACAAGTTTACAGATTAACAAATTTATAGTCGATCGGATAGAACTAGGGACTAGCAAACTCACCTCAAGCAGACAAATCCAATAGCGATTCAAACTCTCCTTCATCACACCTAGCAACCAGTGTCCTCCCTGATGCCACAAGCTTCTCCCAGCTGCATGCCACTGGCCCCAAGAATCTCTCCCTTTGCATTACTCCACTGGCCCTGACGCAATTGGAGGCTCTAGATTTGGAGATATGGCTGCAAGATAAGGTTCCCAAATGGAGGAAACTGGTGCCCAAATGGAGGAATGAAATTGGAACCCGATTCTCCTGGAATCCAATCCTTCTCTATCCGGCTACTGTCTACGCCTTAATTTATATAGCTAGATACCAGCTAGTGCTCTGGAATTGAGCCGAAGAGATTACATATATACAAAGTACCCAGAGATGGCCTTCTTGCTCCTTGTGATTCTTGGACCTATTTATAGGGAGAGAAGAGGATGAGGTTTTCTTGGAACTAATTCGCGTCGGACCCCTTGGTTTATCTTAATCTCGGGTTCACCCCTGCTTTTTTTTGTTTCCTCGGCAGGTCAATGGGCTGCTGGATTTTTCTTATTGTGTCAACCAAACCATCCTTGCTAGGAAACCGCCAATATGGACGAAGGGGTTTCCCTGGTCATATGTGTTGCCCCTTGAGTTTACTGTTCTTGTAGCTAGACGTTTGGTTTTTTTATAATTATAAATTAACAATCGAAGAATTTTGTTACAAACTTACAACTGAACTACTACATGTTTATACTATTTTGTACATTATGTTAGATCAAGTACTACTATCAAGCAGAATTTTGTGTCAAAATCACGAGCATGTCACATCAGAAATTTCAGAGGAATTTTGTATGATTTTAACATGAAGTTGTTCAATTTACATATTGAACTAATAATGAATTAATAATCATATAAAGAACCTTGCCACATTCCAAACGGGTATGGATTGGAGAATACTCAACCTGATGGAATCAAATTCTTTTGGTGGATTGATCAGGCCGCACTAGACATAATTTTGAGGGAAAAACTTTTGCAGGCTTAGATAAAAGTTGGGCATCTAGATTTAGTTACCAATTAAATTAAAATAGATCAGTCAAGCAGAGATGGTCATATGCAAGTCATCAACAAGTAATTTTTTAAGAAAATAAGTCCACTATTCTCTGCTGTGTAGTACCTTTTTTACTAGTCAGTAGTCATGCCTGGTAGTGCTCAGTGAAATGGAGTATTTTAGCTAAACTGTAGTTTTAAAAGGGAGGAAACTTCTTGACACCTTCCTCAACACCATTTTTAACCAAAGCTGCAAAGAAGTTGCAGGTTAAATACCCTGTTGTTGCCCTATATATCCCTTAACTTTTCTATCATTCATGGATCATATATATAGTTGGAAGGGTATATTACTATTCCTCCCACTAAGTTTGAAAGATGAAGGTTGCTTCCTAGACTCGGAGCCTCATCAACCGTAGTGGTTATTGAGAATTAACATCATAAGAAAGTCACATTGTACTGATCCTAGCAGCCTAGTGCTTTTGAATCCATTGCCGAGTGGCGGAAAGGTACACAACCAGGATTCCCTAAAGAACAGCGCCTCACATTCAACGGGGGGTGATAATTTATATCATATAGAACATTTGGAAAGAACGAAACCGATAACCTCAGATCAAGTGCAGCCTTAAATTGCAGAAACTAAAATTTTAAGTACTCCATATTGGTAAAGGAAGCCGTTTAGGACAAGGTTTGAGTCAAACTTTGAGAATATAAATTATGAATAACTTTTAACCTGTTGAGTTCGAAATTGTAAAAGTTATATAAATAGATTTATTTTGAAAAACACTTTCATAAAAGTATACATGTATCACTTTTCGATAAATATTTTTATAGAAATAAAAAGTCAAAGTTGTGTTTTGAAGACCGTGTCGCTGTTCTAAACGGCTTCCTTTACCAGTAGGGAGGGAGTATGTGATTTCACATGCCACATTATCATTAGAGGTTAACACACATTATCTCCTTTGGAACAACAAAGTTTTATCAGAGTGAAAAATGCAAAAATCTTCTGCAGCCAACAACGACCAATACGAGGTGAGGTCATATACTTTCAGCGCGAGAAGGAGACGCGGAGACGGAAGCCACGTAGATCATATCTAGGACGGCAGCAACTTGGCCACTGCTCGGCAAAACGGCAGTTCTTTTGACGGCTTCCCGGCCCGGTTCGTCCACTAATCAATCTGAGCCCTCTCTTGTCCTCTGGTGACGTATGCTTTGACTGCCTAGAAATTAATCGTCCTGGATCAGACAGAGGATAGGCTTGTTGAGAAATTTCGCGCGGTAGACCGGTTCAACTCGCGATGTGCACGGCTCTAGATCTTCAGGATTATCCTTTGGATCGACCTATGTTGCAATTTGCAGCACATGGACAGGGAAAGGACACCGAGCTTCTGCCTTTTTTATTCTGAACTTGGGTTTTTTGTCGCACACTACTTGCACAGCAAAGGCAGAAGGGACATCGAGGTCTAACTAATATTGTGGGCATTAAAATTATTTGTATATTTGTGGCCTTTCACGTGCGGTTTAAGCAATTTTTCGCAATTCTTGCAGGGACTGATTTTTTTATGTAAACCTTAAGGGGCATACATGTCTGAATTCCCTCAATGAGATGTGGTTAAGTCGTCACTTACAGTTGGCCAGGGTTGCAAATGTTTGTCACTCACCATGTAAGAGTGGCTAATAAAATGCAACAACTACACATCATATTCTCTGCACATTGTTTTCATATATTTTTTTTGGTGAGTTATACAAATATTTTCTATATCCTATCGGACATGTTCACAGTCCGAATTTGAAATATTCATATGCCAGGAGATGATTTTTTGGAATAATTTAAGAACTATAATATTGTGGAAACGATTAAAAAAACTATAGTGGCATGGAAGGATACGGATAGATGAATATTTGAAGGCAAACTGACATCGCCTTAGCAGGTGTTCAGTTTACCGGTAGTGATCCCAAATTAATACTAATATACTATATCTTTGTTCTGAGTTACGGATTTTTTTCCTTTTTCTTACAACGCTTGACTATTAATTTTATTCAAAAAATATACATGCGTTATTTATTTTATTTATGGTTTACTTTACCATCAAAAGTTTTTTAATTATGACTTATTTTTCAAATATTTGGAATAAATTTTCTAATAAGGCAAACGGTCAAATGTTGAGAAAAAATGTCAATAGTGAATACTAATTTAAAATTAATTGAGTATGCATTATATCAGATAATGAGAGTTGTTTATGTAATCAAATTATTGTAAGAATCTGATTGTTTCTCCTTATATGATATGGCAGCTCCTAATTTTTGTTTTTAAAAGAGAACTATATATATAGTTGTGGTTGACAAAAGAAAATGCAGCATGTGTGCATCTATCAGAGTACTGTGGCACGTGTGTGTGCACGCGCGCGTGATGCGTCCAATTTACACGTTGCTACTACTACAGTGACGACAAAGCGGAGCCACCGATCGAAGTACATAGCAACTTCATGCTTCAATTTTATTCCCATTCCATGACGTGACTGACGATTGAGAACCACTACAGGTCTATTGCTCAAGTTTTCTGCTCGACTTTTTTTTTTGAATAATTTCTGCTCGACTTTTTTTTGAATAATTTCTGCTCGACTTTTATCTGTGTGTCCTGTTCAGTGAAGATCGAGGATGAATTGAAGGTGACTAGACGACGATGGCTCATTGGCTCAGAGATGTTCCCTCCGTTCTTTCTTTCGTACACAAAAAGACTTGCATTTTTTATATATGTTCTACATTCAACTGCAGCTGCTTCGATCCCACCTTCCTGCATGCTTTTAGTAGCTCTTTTTGTCAAATTGCAAAAGAGGTTGAAGATAAACTACAGCCGCACCTTTTTTACGGTAATGAAGTTTCCAAACGAATTTCCTAAACGCTGATAATTTAAAAGATAGTGTCAAGTCAAGTCGTGCCTTACAAAAGTAAAAGGAGGGAGTAATTACTAAGTTAAAGGAAAGAAGAATTCTATCACTGTTGCTTCCCAAATGAGTCACCATCAGCATTTACTTTTGTACTTTTCTGTGGCTCATCAAGTCATCAGGCTAAAGATATGGGGAGGGGATACATTTAATAGGACGCTGCAAGTGGATTGTGTTAGCAATATCTTGTTACTAGAGAGTGGTGTCTAGGTTTACTGTCACAGGGCCAGTCTCAATTTTATGGAGACTTCATGCATGACATTAAATGTGTTGATGTGGTATAAAAGAGAGAAGAGTTTCATCAACATGAAACTCATAGTCTCAGTGTACAGTTTCTGTGTAGTGAAACTGTGCACTGAAATGAGATTCATTGTGATGAAACTTCTCTTACATAACATTAAACTTTTCTTTCTCTCCTATGCCACATCAGCACTTTTAATACCATGAAACTCCTCGTAAAACCTTCAGCTAAATGTGTTTGCTAGATTTCAGCTTATAGTTAAGGAGAATAATAGATAGATCATAGGAGGCATTGAATGCGTTAGCTAGGAGGATACCACCGATCGGAAGAGCTTGCTGTGGCTGCGGCTGTAGCGGCAAAAGCAAATGCACATAGAGTAGATGGCTGCTGCAGCGCAACACCAATATATACAGGAGAAAACGATGAATTGCAGAAAGCCAAATGCATGGCCTTATGTTTTATTAAGGAAAACTCAAGTGGTAAGATGGCAAAAGTGTGACGCCTTGAATCTGTTACACGTGTGAAAGGACAACAAAGGAAGCTCAGCACGTGCCAATCTTATTTTTCCTCGATTTGCCTCCCGCTCATCAAATGAATGAAGCCTAGAAGAAGGCGTTTTTAATGTGACAGCAAGTACGGCGCTTGTTTAATCAAACGTGCTGTATATATGTACTCGTGCCTGATGGGGATTGGTGAAACGTGAAAACTTTTAACTGCTTTGAGGCTACAAATTCAAATTCCTGAACCTTTCACGAAAAAGAATTCCGTTCCTATCCAATCATCTCTGTTGCACTTGCGCTGTTAACCATCAATATTAGCTGCTCGACGGTTTATACACAGGGCCCAAAACATCGCTAATAGTGCAAAAGCAACTATCCAACCCCCATTTGGATCCAAACAATCCCGGCTAATACATTATATCAAGGTAAAGACTTGTTTACAGCCGGCCGTACGCTTATCCACCGGAACGGCCGCTTCCGGTCACCGCAGGTTTCGTATGCCAGCGGTACTCCTCCATTTTCTTTCCATTTCCCATTCTCTTTTTTTTTCGGTTTCCTATTCACCCGTAAGCTCTACTCCCCACATCTCCCGATGTCTCCCCCGACGAGCGTCAGATCTCAGATGCCCCGGCGGTAGAGCTCCATAGCTCAACCCGCGCACGGCCAGGAGCTTCTTCCCGGCGGCGGCGGCGGCGGCGAAGGAGAACCTCCCGGTGCACGGGGCTGCAGCGGAGTCCCCATGGCCGTGCGAGGGGGGCGGCAGCGGGAGCTCCCAGCGTGCGGCGCCGATGGCGAAGAAGCCCCAGCGCACGTGCCGCCAGTGGAGGACTTCCCACTAACGCGTAGCGCTGCGTGCAGCGGCCGAGGGCGACGAGGGCATCTCCACCCCTGCTATCTCTCAGATCTGGTGGAGGGCTCGGGAGTCCCCCTAGCTCTGGCTGATGGTGTAATCCATGGAGGCGGCGGATGCCTGCGAGATCGCCTGGCTGCCGGAGGAGCTCATATCGGCGGCGCTCTCCTTCACCACGCCGCTGGACGCCTGCCGCATCGCCGCGATCTCCTGGGACTTCCGCGCCGTCGCAGATTCCGACGCTGTCTGGGCCTGCTTCATGCCCCGCGACCTGCCGCCGCTCGCCGACGGTAGCTCTCCGGCCCCGCTCAGGCATCGATAAGGGGCTGTTCCTCCGCCTCGCCCACAACCCCGTCCTGCTCGCCGACAGCGTAATTGTACGATCCGCAAGACGCTAGCCTAACAAAAGCGGTGGGTTTCTCAATTGATTGGTTTTCTCAATCGATCGGCTAATCGATGCTCATGTTCATAGGATGTGGTTGGACAGGGGAGATCGTTGCCAAGTGGCTCCATGCTCTCGGCGAGGGCGCCGCACATCTCGTGGTGCCTTGTCGCGCATCTCGTGGTGCGACATGCTGCAGTACCAGCGCTGGATCCCAATCGCTGACTCATGTAGGTTTGCTCAACAATTTGTCGATTTCCCTCCACCTCGCATCCGATTATGTTGCAAATCATATGGTGAATCAACATGTATGTATCCTATGTTGTTGAATTGCATGGTGCCATAGGTGTTTAAGAGCTACAATTTGGAGCAGGGACTTTTGTTTGGTTCAGAGTTACTGTTAGAATTTTTTTTAGGAACCTTGGACAGGTGCTATGCATTTTTTATTAAAAGACTTACTGTTAGTAGGTACACTCTGCTTTAGAATACTATGAACTAGTATATAACCAGTAGCAGCTTGATTGAATGATTGTTACCACTCAGAACTTGATCAATGTCCTCATTGCCTCTTCAGAGGATAGTCTAATTTTTGAAATAGTAGGTACACTCTACTGGGCGGATGGGTGCTGAGTACTATAGATTGGCTGCTAAATTACTTGATGTTAGCCCATTTATAGACAACATATATTGATAATGTGGCAACATAGCATCCCATCTCTGCAAATAGGCTGGTTCTAATCCAGGACCTCCAGGCCACAAGTGGAGAGTCTCTACCACTACTTGTTGTCACATTGATCTCATTCTTCGCTTTGTCTAGTGTATGTAGGCAATACTATGGTTTCTATTAGGCAATATCATAGATCTGATTAGGCAATAATATGTATTACTACTACCACTACTTGTTGTCTGGGTATTATGATTCTCAAGTAGGCAATACTATGGTTTCTATTAGGCAATATTATAGATCTGATTAGGCAATAATATAGTTGTGATATAGGCAAATCTATGTTTCTCAGTTTTCTATGCAAAGACACCATCATTGCTACTAGGATACAGAAGTATATCATTTTTATTGATCATATAGAATCACCATGAGATCCGTTATTTGGTGTATTCTGTTAGCTTAACCCTGTTTTCTCTCATTAATAGTTGTTCGTGTCCATTTCCTTTTTTACTGTCGCTGCTGATGCCCTTGCTGTTTTTTACCTATAGACACAAATATACATCCTTGCAGCGATAGCTCGTCATTTCTCTCATTCTTCGCTTTGTCTAGTGTATGTATGGACACAAATTAGGCAAAATATGGTTCTCCATTAGACAACAATATGGTTCTGATTAGGCAATGATATTGTTCTGAAATAGACAAAACTATGGTATGGTTCTCTGTTTTCTATCTAAATACACCAGCGCTTGTATCAAACTACATAAGCTAATTTTAGCGTTTGCCTCTTTTTTTTGTACCTTTGTGTGCCAATGCAGCCTGTAAGATGCTTACTATTTAATGTTGGTTTGTTTCCCTTTGTGCTTCACTTTCTAAAATTTTTAATAGACGATGAGTGCTATCCCTGGTAGGCAATAATATAGTCTATTTTTTATGTTAGGTTGATGGTGAAACTACATAAGCTAATTTTAGCATTTGCCTCTTTTTTTTGTACCTTTGTGTGCCAATGCAGCCTGTAACATGCTTACTATTTAATGTTGGTTTGTTTCCCTTTGTGCTTCACTTTCTAAAATTTTTAATAGACGATGAGTGCTATCCCTGGTAGGCAATAATATAGTCTATTTTTTATGTTAGGTTGATGGTGAACTGAGTGGCATTGAATCCGAAAGCCATGTAGTCTGCAATATGCAGTTCCCAACACAGATTCACACAAGCAATCTGTAGTTCCCTAACTAACATATATCTAGTATAAATTAGATAAAATATTGTACTTCATTATGCAATGTAATGTGCGCATTTTAAAATTCTAGTGACCATTTTCTTGTTTCTTTGGCTGCATGTCTTCAACAGTAGGTCATGTAGCACTACCAGAAAAACGTATTGTTATACTGGTCAATGCGCAAATATAGTGCCTCTAACATGCTGCAACAGTACAAAACTTTCTTTGCAGTGTATCTCATTAGGCAAAAATATGGTTTACTGAACAGGCTATAATATGATTCAGAAATAGGCAAAACAATATATCGCATTAAGCAAGAATATGGTTTTGATTAGGCAAAAATATGGTTTAATGAATAGGCAATAATATGATTCTGAAATAGGCAAAACAATATATGGCATTAGGCAATAATATGGTTTTGATTAGGCAAAAATATGGTTTACTGAATAGGCAATAATATGATTCTGAAATAGGCAAAACAATATACCGCATTAGGCAATAATACGGTTTTGATTAAGCAATAATATTTATTCTGGATTAGGCCAATCAGTGCATTTTCTTTGTTGATAAACCATTTTTGGTCTACTGATCAACTTGTGAAATTCATTTGTAGGCAAGTAATGCAAAATCAGCAAGAAAATTATTCATTTTAGGTTAGTATTTTTACTTTATTTTATTTCAGCATAGGTTTGACAATTGCTAGCAATACATAGTTGTATATTGGATATATTTCTCTTTTTTTTATTCTGCATTCATTCCATTGGTGTGTGTTCTTCACTTTTTCTTGTGTTCTCTAACTACTGTTCTTTGGTAGATTCATCTTTCCCGTCGAAGTACCAACTAAAGCATTTTCTTGTAGATTAGGATGAGATGGTGCAGCTATAGGCACACCTTGCAGTAGGACCCTGTGATCTAGTAATAATGTGGTTCTGGTGGTGCCAGAATTAGTCTTGATTAGTGGCAGCTTTTCGATTCTGATCAGTGCAAACCTCTCTTTTCTTGTTATATGGTTGTTAACTAGTAATGTGATTCTTGACATATTTTAGTCTGCTACATGTTATCTGATTGTTGCTCTTTTTTTGCAGTTTGAAAAATGAATACCATGTTGTAGAAAATACTGATATGTTGTGCAATTCTTGCTCACATACAACCTTTTTTGGGTTCTGATTTTAGCAATTCATGAGTTCTTGAAGATCTGTATATTTTTTTCTGCTTGTTGTTTGAAAGCCAATGCCACACATGTTTCATGGCCTTGGTTCTAGAGGATTAAGCGTGAAGATTGTTTTATGTATGTTTAGATGTCATTCCCTGATTGTAAATGCTATTGTCTATGTTCTAATTTGCTCATAATTGTTTCAAATATTTGCTTATGGGTTAACACAAAGTTGCTTATTGTATTTGTTGAGCTGGATTATCAGTGTATAAAATGATGATAATTGGGTTACATGGTAGCTCATGCGAAAAAGGCCTACTGATTAGCATTTTTATGTGTGAACCACTGTACCTTAATGCTCTTTTTCGTGTATACAGGGGACAAGGAACCAGACGTTCCAGAAAACGTAAGCTGGTAGTCCACGTTTTGTCTCCTTTCCGAAAAGAAAGCAGCCGTGCGGTAAGCTAATAATACGGCCGGCCGTAATTTAGCTGGGTCCATATATCAAATATGTATAACATGAAAGTATGTTTCATCATGATGAATGTATGGTATTTATTTTGTATTACAATTGATTTAGGTAAATAAAAATAATTTGACTTAAGACAGAGTTAGAATTGCATTACTTTTAAGATGAAGGTATATGCATCAATTAAAACTCCATTGGAATCAACTTGAGCTAATGATTAACTTGGTGGGAGCAGCTAGCTGGATAATCCGTAGCTGAAGCTAAGGGTTGTTAGTTAGAAATTAGCTTGACGTGTTTGAATCTTTAGCGATAGCTCCGACTTGGTGGAATGAAATTAACATGTTCAAAATATGATCATCAATTAGAATCGTTTGTGAATCATATATCCAACAATATAATCATCACTGGACTGCAGGGTTCATTTTAGACGGTAACTTGACAAGTGGTTGGGTTCACTTCCCAAACTTTCCCAAAAATTCTCCCTCCAAACTTCAGTATTCACCTATCACATCAAATCTTTCTCCTCATGCATGGAATATTAAATATAAATAAATAAAAAAACTAATTACATAGTTTTGATGTACACGACGAGACGAATCTTTTAACCCTAGTTAGGTCATGGTAGGTCAATATTTACCACGAACAAACAAAAGTGCTACAATGCGCTACAGTGTCCGATGTGACATTTTCACCAACCTTTCTCTTAACTAAACACACCCACTGCTCTATGCACGTGCTCGTGGAAATTAAAGGTCGTTTGTTCTACGCGAAAAGTACGCAGAAGTTATCCGGTACGGACGGGTCCCCTCTTTTAATTTGCAAGGCACGAAATTGTACACGTGGCACGGAATAAAAAAAGCTTAATTAAGCATTATATATAGACAACGTATCCTATGCAAACCAGCTTCGTATACAAACTATGCAAACTTCCACCACATCCGCTGGATCCCCATCCGATGGTCACATAAAGATGTGGGAAATTTTAACACTTAAACCCTCCCACCATTAGTTTTCTTAATCACAGTTTGTCCAAAAACCCTCTCCGTCGCCGCCGCCCTAGGATTCGACGAAGCGGACCGGACCCGACGCCGCCGCCGCCCGCCGCCATCATCTCCTTGGCTGCCTTTGCATTCGACTCGGCGACGTGGATGCTTGAGCTTCATCAGGGCCTTGAGCTCATACTTGCGGACCATCTCCCGCGAGACGTTGAGGTTGCCGGCGATCTCGATCTCGCTCAGCGTGCGCTTGCCCTGCCGTCAGTCCGAACCGTGGCCTGATCACCAGGCTCTCCTTGGGCTTCAGGGAATCCAGCTGCAGTCACACGTATCTATTGCACACATTCAGACATGATCTCATTGTTTGTTCCATTCCATCTCGAACGATTGGTGTCCATGCAATTCAGCAGGTAGGGAAAAAGAAAAGGGAAAGAGGACTCATGAGATCGTCGATGGCCAGGCGGAGCAGCGTGCTGTGCTTGCCGGCGTCGACCCCGATGGCGTCGTCGTCGGTGACCTCATTGATGAGCTCCGCGAGTGCAGCGAGTATGCAGGTGGGCTTGGTCATCCGCAGCACGTCGCAGTACCTCTCCTGGGAGATCCCCACCCTCCCGATCACCTCCTCATCCATGGGCGTCCTCCCGAGCTCGAACGCCAGCTCCTCCCGAACCTTGCCAATCTCCTGCCGAGAGTGCAAAAGCAGCAAAGGAGCTGATGGCGGGACGGCGGCGGCGTCGAGTCCCAGTCCGCGTCGAATCCTAGGGCGGCGGCGGAGAGGGATTTTAGACAAATTGTGAGTAGGAAAGACAACGGTGAGAGGGATTAAGTGCTAAAATTTTCCACCTGTGATCATCGGATGGGGATCCATTGGATGTGGTGGGAGTTTGCATAGTTTGCATACTAACCTGGTTTGCATAGGATACGTATGTATCCCTATTTGTAAATATATTGTATGTACAAGGATTGCTTGAACGTCTCTACTGTTTAGCCTCTATTTGTAATACGGATAATTGGATATGTTTTTCATCCTCTCGAGGTTGCTTTTATTTTTGGTATTTGTTGGTACTCGAGTAGGATTTAGGGTTAGAACAGACTTTATACCGTTGCTACATAACGTACAGCTAACTTATAATAACACACTCATCATATAATAGTTTGACTAATGAAACATATTAAATTAATATTTGACCAATCTACTCTAATACTGTGGTTAAAATGCTTGCCATACAGATCGATCTACAGGACAAATCCAGTGATACATACTATGCGCATCTGACGAATAATGCAAATATTTCTTTGGACCGCGGTCACAGCTAGGGAGTTCTTCGTACGTGGTAGGACGTCGTACGTTTCGGAACAAGTGAGTACAATCTTGACACCGGAAAAACTTCTCCAGTCACCACCACCGTAGCCAAGCGACGACGTTGCAAAAACGCCACTTAGTTTCCAAAGAGCGAGGCTAATTAAAAAAAAGGGTTCCAAAAAGGCCTAAACGCTGGGTAAGGTAGGTCCGGCCCAGGCATCTCATCTCATCTACTTGAACGCATACGGTTGGCATTTTGCGTGACACGACGCAAGAATGTGGAATGTTCAGAAAAAAAGGGTCCACGCACAGTCCAAACAACCGGACAGTGTCAGTATCCTCTCCCTCAGTCGCAGACGAAACGGATTCAGACTTCAGCGTCAAAGCGGAGAAGCTTCCGGCCGGGCTCCGATCCCATCTCCCAGCTCCAGCTCTGACCAAGCTCCGGCGATTCCATGGCTGCAGATCCGCGGACGCACGCGCCACCGGTCTGCTGACCGCGAGCTTCGCCACCGGTCTTTCGCCGGCGGGTCAGCTTCTCGGTCGGTCGGGTCAAGGGAGGAAGAGTCCTGGCTGTTCACATGCCCTGGCTCTGGCTGACTGACATACTGATTGAGTGACCGTGTCTGAAGGAAATTCAGAGAACCCATCCGACTGAAACAACTCTGAACGATGAACCAGGATCGGCAGCGTTTCCGGAGCCGCCGAAATGTGGTCGCGAGGATTTGAACAGCGTTCGGGCAACTTCTAAGAAAATCAGTTGAGAAAATCAAGCGACAATTATTGCAGCGATTCGTCAGAGTTTGGTCACTTTGGTCTAGTGTTGCTCATACAAGCAGGCTTGAGTGCTTGACCCGAGGACTCCAGGCAACAGATGAGAGATGCGCATCAGATTGCCATCTTTGTTTTCGTTGCTTACGCAGTAATGAATTTCGGGTTCGCCCGTAGTGAAAAAAGATTGTTATCTTTGTGTTCCATAAATAATGTAAATATAATTGCCAGGGCAGATTTACGGCCCGTGGAAAATCAGTTTCCTTGCCCAAAAGCCCATCTCAACACAACCGTGCAAAGCCAATGTCCTGACGCGCTAACACCAACCCAGTTGCCAGTCGAGAACGATTCACCATGGACACAAGCAAAGGGCAACAAGCTAGCCAAGGAAGGATACATGTTCTTTAATTCATCCCATTCTTGGAAGGCACCCTTCAGATTCATACTCACGGCATATATATACAATAGACACATAGTATTAAGTTAGAACCTACATTAAGTTATTAGCTAAGCAGTTACTGGGCCCACTTATTAGGGGTCCTTTTAGCCGTTTGTCCATCCTAAATATATAGTCTCTATATATATTATGTAGTTCACTACCACTGGTCCTGAGCCCTGATTTCTACGAGGCACATAACCCAGAGATAGAATGAGACCATCAGTTCACCACATGCTTCTGACATCCTCGCAGTTGGGGACAATTGCTCTTCCTGTGACCGGCAATGCCGCAATGGAAACAATCATCTCCCGACTCCCGGAGATGGCTTAGGGCAGTTCCTAAACCAGTGACCCTTCTCACCGCATCGGTAGCAGATATCATCAGAGCACGGAGTCATCGGACTGCGGGTATTGTAAGGTGGCATGGGTGATTTCGCGGGTGTTCTCACCATGGCAGTCGGTTGGCGCAGCATACTTGGTGATCCCTGACAACCCCCAGAATGGGGTGTTGCCAGAGCTGTGGGCACAACATCACCATTGACGATATCAAACGGCCACTGATTGTCTTCGTCTTGAGCAGGATTGGCCGATCTACATGCATTGTCGTCTTCCACTTGAAATAGGTTGTTGTTCCCATGCGCTTCCTTCGCAGCAGGCTTGTCCTTCAAATCCTTATCCCTTCTTGTGTGGTTATCTCCAGTTTGTAGTAGTTCATTAGCTACAGCATGGACCGGCACATTGTGACTGCATGCACCTTGTCCCTGCAGAATAAACAGTAATGTGACAAATATTCATCCATAACAGCAGTACCATAGATGATGCATACAGAATGTAACTGTAGAGGTCCAACAATGGATTCTGATAACAAGCAAAGAATAATCATAGGTGAGTCTTATCTATCATGACAATCATATTGGCACAAGTGAACAAAAACATACAAGGATCGTCAGGATACGGATTAGATAGCTTATTTATACTTTTCATAAGAACAGTTAGATCAAACTGGTTGATTTAAAAGCGATGAAGAAAACCACGTGAACCGATAAAATTGCTCCACGGAGAATTAGAAACAGAATTATGGTCATAAATTTTCCATGCTCTATTACTGGTCAAGATTTATTTTTCATGCTAGCCATCAGTATGGCAGTAAAGAAAAGGAAATACTAAATGAATAGTGATGTACTTATTTAGAAGAACAAGCCACCAGGTCTTTTAATTTTGCATGTGCCCAAGATGAGATAAGGCAACAAGATCTTGCTCTTGCTTCTGAAGCTTGATCAATTGCATGTAGATTAAAATTTTAGATTGTGAGCCTAATTTCAAGTTAGGACTTGTTAGAAAGGCTAAAAGTTCCTACAGCTGAGGTTTTGAATCGTTATCTTAACAAATCAACACTTTCTAAACAATTCAACAAGGCACAAATAGATGATAAATGTTACCAGGCAATACATCTAAGAGCATTTTCAGAGAAAGATGTTGGAATTTTTGTAATTTATATTCTTGATGACTGATGCCATATTGCTATCATCTATGCCCTAACCCAATAGAAACTAGTTGAGGTTATAGCTTCCCTAAACTTACAAGGACACTTATGTTTTGTCAATAGAGTCTAGTTGAATGATACCAAAAAACCAGAACCCTTAGAATTCACTGTCGATAAATAGGAAATGAAGTATAATATTCTAGCATTCTTATTGGAAGAAAAACATATGCTTTTTTCTTTTAAGAAAAGAAAATGGATAAAAAGTCTGGTAAATACTGAATGAGAAGCAAGTCCTAGGGCTAAAATCCGAGTGGCTGGGGGGATTTAACAGGCTCTCCGCCACCTGGCTTCTAGCTGACTCGGCATGCATGTTATGCAACCTTAGGATTGCAGGAGCAACTTCATTGAAATATATATTGCTAGTAGGCAATAGCATTATTACTTCAAACTCCTAGAAAAAAAGAGAACCATTTGACGCCTTTTCCTATGATCTATTTGGTTACTTTTCTTGGAACTAGCACGAACAAAAGAAGAAGCTGCATCATAGTACACAATCTCTGGAGCTAAAATGTCTAGTAAATAAAGGGAAAAAATCCTACTATTATTAAGTAATAATACCAAAGACATACTAAACAGTAAACATCACAAGAGAAACAAAAAAACAGAACACTATTTAGGATTTACCATAGGAAACATTACCTTGGGTATTGGACATACATAGCAGTCTTTGCCATTCACTTTCACTTTTTTGCACTTCCCTGCTGTACACTGGCAGATTGGCCATTCATCATTGGATCGAGCCCCGCGGGGGCTAATTTTAACCACAGTTGTAGCACGTGCGCCTTGTGGACTAGCATGAACTGGAGTTGTAGTGCCAGCACCTTGGAAAGTGGAATAAACTGGTGTTTTAGGAACAGCAGCCTGGGAGCTGACATTAATTGGAGTTCTATCACCAGCACCCCGGATATTAACATTATTGATTGGTGTTCTAGGTTCAGCTGCAAGATTGCTTGGACTGTCAAACACCCAAGGGTTGCTTGTTTTAGGACGGCTCCAAACAGCAGGCTGTGATTCAGGACTAAGACCAACTTCTTCACACAAAGCAAAATGCTTGCATTTCTGAAAAGTCGTGTTCAAGAAGTAAACAGTTTGTCAACTATATACATGAAAACCAGTGCAGTTACGTGAAAGAACATTGAGAGTCAAAATACTTTGCAAGTTGGTTGAAAGACACTCCATATAACTAAATAATACCAAATTCAATTTTTCGAAGATTAAAGCAGAAGGAAATAGCCAACACTCTCACGGTGAAATTGGTCAGCTGAGAATGCCAAAGAAGCGGTTCACTCAGCCAGCTCAGGTTCGAGTCGCGGCACAATCTTCTTTAAGATAAAAATCAGGGGGACATCTCTCCCCCTGGTTGTTTTTTTTAAGCAGAAGGAAATACAGTGGGATTCAAATAAGAACAGCTCTAAATAATTGAAGGAATTTGTAAAAATTTACATGCATAAAGAATAAGTCAGCAGCTTCAGAAAATGGTATGATGAAAATAAAAGGTGAATATGTTTAGAAACATCAACACAAAGCCAGTTTATCTTGGAAACCTTGGGGCTCTGATTGTATTTTTTTTTCAAAGACACTTGAGGGCTAATTACCAAAAATGTAAGGATATAGTTATGAGATCAAACCTGAAGTTATAAATATGCTTTTGAGAAACTGGTTTGGACATCACAGAAGCAGTAACATTGCAATTAAGGTTTCGAGATATAGATTTGTAACGAAGAACATAACAGAAGGCTGGGTGGTAAACAGAGAACTTGCAGACAAATCCTGGAGTCTAAAATGGAAGATATTTTGGCTGTACTTCTACATTCACATAAACAATAACCATATAAAATTGTTGCGATGAGATAATACTGCTTTATCATCGACTACATTATGTTCCCTACATGCCTAAAGTATCCCAAGCATGGAGCATATGGTTGGGTGTCAGATAGATTACCAAAAAAGTTAATGACCAAAAGATTCAGTAAACAATGCCACATTTTTATTGAATGTGGGACATTAAATTTTCATGGTAAGTGATTGTTCACTGGTCAAGAATAAAAATGGGCGGTACTTGGGGGCATATTGATTCAAATAAAGAGAAAACTTGCACATGGATCATTGTATTGATTCTTAAACATGCTGAAAGCCTGGTATATCTCCAAAATACATACATGACGAGCTTTTTTGAATTCTCAATTTTAGGAGTGAAATGTGACCTTTTTGTTTGATGTTATAGGACTGCAAGGAGAGACATATGGATAAATCTTTCTAAAATGGCTCCTAATTACACTTGTAATAATAGCAGAAGACATGACAATAACTTCCTCCATATTAAAGTGACAGACAGCTACCTGGCGAATACAGAAAACCTTTGCTAAACTTAGTAATAAACTTGGTCACAAAAAGGGTTGCTACAATCTGCATATATCCAAGGTGTACGCAGTTGCACAAACATGGAGCAAGGTCCCCTAGGAAGAAAATTAGTAGATAAAACATCCCCAATTTCAGCCCAACTGGCCGAAAGATAAATTCTGCAGCAAACTGAAAGTGGTATCTGAGGCCCTCTTTGGAGGCAACAGGGGAGCCTACATCCCCAATTTCAGCCCAACTGGCCGAAAGTGACAGATTACTGCCAAATTGAGCCCAGACAAGCCCCAATTTTCCCCCGAACCACCACATTCCAACTCACCAACCAGAATCCGCTGCTCACTCAGGAAAAGGACATCACCAAGCCAAGCAAAACCTATGCAAGAGCTCTTCTGCACAAGAAACGCTCCGTGCAATCCAGCATTCTGCATCCCCGCCTCTCAAATCCACCTCCTCTATCCGAATACATTTCACCACCAAGTTTCAAGAATCCAAATTTACCCCCATCTAAACAGTAAATCTGCAGTCCCAGAAACTAACCATCTTTTGCCCCCAAAAGGAGCAAAAATCACGGGGGGCAAAAAAAGGAATTTTTTTTTGGTGGGGGTGGCATTGGGAGGCTCACCGGCTGCGACGAGCAGACGTACATCCACCGGCCGCTCTGCTCGTCCCGCCGCACCGCGCACTCCCCGCGCCCGCAGACGCACGGCGGGGCCCGCCGCTTGGCCTCGCTGTAGCCCCGCTCGATGTCGTCCACGGCGCGGATGACGAAGTCGTCGATGTCCTCCAGGTCGGCGTCGTCGAAGTCCAGCTGCCGCCTCACCGGAACGGGGGCGCCGCGCGGGGCCGGCGCCGGCGCCGCCGGGACAGGGGGAGGGGGAGGGGGAGCGGGAGCCGGAGGGGTCGTGGGGCGGCAGGAGCCGACGCTCTCAGGGTAACTGTCGGCGGTGGTGCTGCTCATTGCCGCCTCGGCCGTCGCCTTCCCCTTGTTGAGTTGCTGCTCTGCCCCCGCCGCGGAAACTCCTCTATCTCTCTAGCTTGTTGCCGTTAGGAAAGGACAAAAACCCTACTTAAAATATGTTCACAGTGCATGGGATTTTCACGGGGGGTTTTCCCTGTCTTAGTCAACAACGGCCATTCTTTTTTGTTTACAGGGTCCGTGATCACGTCAGCTGAACGTTGCAGCACAGAAAATAATTCTACAATATTTATTATTTATTTTTCCTAAATGCTCGTATAGAATCTCGTCCCAGCGCTGTATAAACAGGACGCGAGGGATGAAATAACGTGTAAACTGACTCATGTTTGTAACGCAAAAACTTCGCGTGAGTTTCATCGAAACCTCAAAGAAACAATTTCAATTGTATTACAAACAAATAATGCTGGTAGAGATGCACGGTGGCACGGTGTGGATGTAATAATAATGTTTATTACAAACAGTTTATACATCACCTCACTCACTTGCGTATGCGTATCTTCCAGAAAAATATTAGGGTGCATTAAATTTGCACTTAATATACTAGCAAGAACGCACGTGCGGCACGTACGTTTATTGATGATATGTAGGTACTAAAACAATATCACTTCACTTTAGTGCAAAGCGCTTTTAAAAATACTTTATATTCGCTCTCTCATATATGAAGAGCTTTAGGTATTCTCAAAACTCATGATAGTTGGCATTTATTTATATGGAGAAAACTCTCTAATTTATTGTCTTTTAGCAATACGGGGTAATTGTGTATAGACGTGGGTACAAATGTGGGTATATTTAGGTGGACCCTTTTTAGGTGAAAAAAGTTTTGGGTTTAGAGGGAGAAATCAACATAGGAATGTCCGTCCCCCCTCTTTTTTTGACCATTCATCAACCAATTTTCCCTACAGGTAGGTCCTATGTGAGGTGGGTGTGTTTTTTTTGTTGGTGAGAAGTGTTTTCAAATCTAATTCTCATACATTAATACATTAATATTGATATTGGTCAGAGACTCGGAAGTCGGAAGTGATTTCCACACCCAAGAGGCCCAACAGAATGGCCACTTTGAATGGGCCACGCTTTGCTAAGGACCTGTGTGATCCATCTCAAAGCCCAAACTTCAACATGGAAACATCAAGATTCTTCTCATAATTGGCTTGGGTGACTGTCCGCTTGAAATGGGCCCAAGTTGAACCCTGAACTAAATTGTGCAAAAGTGTTCAACTTTGGGTTCTTTGTTTATGACGAAGAAAGAAATATGCAGATCGGAGAATTTCAGACAATCAGTTTTTTACTACCACACTTTCGGCCAAGGGTTTTACTTTATCAAATCTAGTTTTGTAAAAGAAAATTTAGTCCAAATTACTCTCCTGTTAACTTTTTCGCGCGCGTTTGACCATTAGTTTTGTAAAAGAAATTTTAGTCCAACTATATGAAACAATAATCACAGTAAAAGTCAAATCAACTTAAATTTGACAGATTTACGGAGAAACTATCGTTTTTCCTTTCCTCCACGGCGGCCGGAGCCCAAATTTCATTACTCAGAGTCAGAGGAGAACGACTCTGTCAAGTCATACTTTAGTACTTTACACACCTTTTTACTAAATGTCAGTCAAAACCAAACACAAGTTATCCGTGGTTTATCATTTTTAAACAGGGATCACTTTTGACACTTTGTATTTAGTTAGGAAAACTCATGCATGTATAGGAAGTCAAGAACAGCGCTAATTTGAATTGAAATTAAATGCTAACAGCTGCTGATTGCCAAGCACACGAATGCGATCGTTTCGCAAGAAAGCAAGGAGCGCACCAGCATACGTTCTGGCTAGAGAGTACAAGATATAGCTTCATTCACTCGTTCATTGGTTGTCCATAATCATTGCTTAAACATATTCTAGACTTGATTGTTCCGCCATCGATGATCACAATTGCACAAGAAAGTGTTACTGTCTGATCGCACTACCAGAATAGTTGATATCTGCACCGGGTGGGAAAGCCCTTTAGCACCGGGTTTTCCACCCGGTGCAACTAAACCGAGGCTAAAGGGGTACCCCGTTAGCACCGGGTTGAATAACCGGTGCTAAAGGGTCCCTTTAGCACCGGGTGCAGCCACGACCCGGTGCTAAAGGGCCTGCCCCGCAACGCCTTTAGCAGGGCCTTTAGCACGGGTTCCAGACACAACCCGGTCCGTTGAGTTATTTCATCCACGGGGTAATGGACCGCTTCGGCGGCCTGTGTGGAAGCGTGTCTGCTTTGATATTGTTGTGGAGGGCTAATAAGGGCCGCATCTTGGAGAGGTGCATGCTCTGTGGAACCGGTCCCGCCTGTGGCTTGTTGTATCTGCAGCCATGCTACCTTCATCCGTCGCTCCATCTCTGACTCCATTTCTTGGAGCTTTGAGCCCTGGGCGGCAACCGTTTGCTCTAGGTCCCTCACCCTCTGCTCATATTCGGCCTTCTTCCTCGAACGGCTCCTATAGGTGGCGGCGTGCTCTTGGAAACCTTTCTTCCATGAGATGCTTGTGCCTACGCCGCGCGTCCGTCCAGGATGCTCCTTGTTCCCTAAGACATAGGTTAGCTCATCTCTGTCTCTATCAGCAACAAATTCTCCCCTCTCAGATGCCCTGAGGATATCGAGGAGACGCTGAGCTAGTTCTGGCAAGTCCTCGGGAAAAACTAAGGAGCCGTCGATTGGGCTTAGGGTGCCTCCATGACCATAGTACCAATGCTTGGTCCTTGTGAGCCAGTCATGTGTCGCTGGAGTGATGCCTCTAGCATATAGATCTTCTTCCATCTTCTCCCATTTAGCGATGCTTGCCTTGTAACCTCCCGAACACATCTTATGAGAGTACTTCTTATTTGCGGCGTTTCCAGCGTTTCTAGCGCTAGCCGTTGCACCCTCTTCGGAGGTTTTGTACTAAAGGAATGCTTCCCACTCGTCATCAGTGATCTTCTTATACTTCTCACGATCCGGGGCCTCTCCGGTTTTGAGAAAATGCGAGTACAAATTCTTCTTGAAATCCTGAAACAGAACTGCCATCTTCTTCATTGTCCAATCCCTCAGTTCTGCTTCATGAGTGCTAGGCGAGTCGAATATTGCCTTTAATTCCCTCCATAGCATCTCCTTCTCTGTATCGGGGAGCACGTACTCCTCAGTGGGGTCCGTGGACTTCCATTTTCTGATACTAATGGGCACATTGTCCCGTACAATTACCCCGCACTGAGATACAAATTTCTTGGCCACTTTTGGGGGCTCAACTGGCTCCCCGTCATCCTCTACTCGAGTGATGTGAAACTTCACATCCTTCAGCTTCTTCGTGGTCGATAGTTTTGATTTCTTAGCTCGACTAGTAGAAGCAGAGGCGGCCTACACAAATTACATATATACGAGATGATATAGAGATGGTATACATAATTGACATGTACAGTACAAATTTATGTTATCTATATACACACCTGACTAGACGAGGGCTCGTTACCGGCCCCTTCAATAGTGCTGCCCTGGACACGTTCGCCCTGGACATTGGCGGCCCCTTCAACATTTTCGGCCCTTGCAACATTGTCGCCCTGGATATTGTCGTCCCTTCCAATGATCCCCAACACATCATCCATGGACATTGGTTGGGTTACAATATTAAAAAGTTGATTCGCAAAGAACGTGTCGTTGTCCTCTTGCATGGGTGGGACAGGGTTGTTGTTGTCCTCTTGCATGGGTGGGACGGGGTTGTTGTTGTCCGCCATCTATAGAATTAAAAATAATTGATAAGAAATATATACAAAGCATACATATTCCCAATATTTCTAACATTTTCGCTAAGGGGGTCGGTGCGTGAAAAACGGATTCGCCAAGGGGTTCGGGTGCGCGGTGTGAATTGATTCGCTAAGGGTTCGGGTACGCGACGCGAAGTGGTTTGTTAAGGGTTCGGGAGCGTGACGCGAACGGGTTCGCTAAGGGGGTCGGTGCGCGAAAAACGGATTCGCTAAGGGGTTCGGGTGCGCGGTGGGTTCGGGTACGCGATATAATTTCCGATAATAAACATTTTCGATAGTATACATTATACAAACATATAACATTTCCAATATACATTTAAATGAAGCACATATATTTCTAATATACATAGAATTTCCAATATACATTTAAATGAAGCATATATACATTTAAATGAAGCATAGAATTTCCGATATAAAATTTCCAATATACATTTAAATGTAAATATTTCAATACAATGCATTTCAATAAAATAAATTTCCAATACATATAAAGCATATATATTTCTAATATTTTCAATACAACGCATTTCCAATAAAATAAATTTCTAATATTTTCAATATATATGAAGCATATATATTTCTAATATTTCAATACAATGCATTTCCAATGTATGGGTTAGCGAACGTTCGCTAACCAAATGCGCATGGCCGAACACGTTCGCTAAGCAAATGTGCATGGCCGAATCGGCCATGCAACGGGTACCTGCACACACAAACACGTACACACGACACGAAGGCCGGCTCACAAACATGCACGCACGGCACGAAGGCCGGCTTCACAGAGGGCTCACCGTGACGGGCGGCGGGCGACGGCGGCGCGGGGACGAGCGTCGGCGGCAGCGAGGGGACGAGGAGCGGCGCCGGCGCGGGGACGACGGGCGGCGCGGGGACGAGGGGCGCCGGCGCGGGGACGACGACGGCGGCGGGGACGACGGGCGGCGGCGGCGTGGGCGCGGGGACCACGTACGGGTGGCGGCGGCGTGGGCGCGGGGACGATGGCGGCGGCGGGGACCACGGGTGACCACGGCGTGGGCGTGGGGACCACGGGTGACCACGGCCGGGCGGCTGGGACGACGGGCGCGGGGACGACGGGCGGCGGCGGCTGAGGAGACGAGACGGAGGTTTCGATCTGTGAGATGAGGGCGAAGTGAGGGAGAGGAGAGAAGTCCCCGGCCTATATAGGTCCCCCGTCTTTAGCACCGGGTGCAGCCACGACCCGGTGCTAAAGGACCTTTAGCACCGGGTCTGTACAGCATCCGGTGCTAAAGGCCCCCCCTTTAGCACCGGGTCTTCCCACCACACGGTGCTAAAGGCCCTTTAGCACCGGGTAGCACCGGGTCTTCTACAGCCGGTGCTAAAGGCCGTAACTGGCGCCAAACGAAAATTGGTGGGGGCCTTTAGCACCGGGTGCAGCCACGATCCGGTGCTAAAGGCCCTTTAGCACCGGGTCTATACAGCACCCGGTGCTAAAGGCCCCCCCTTTAGCACTGGGTCTTCCCAACACCCGGTGCTAAAGGCCGTAACTGGCCACACGAAAATTGGGGGCCTTTAGCACCGGATTTTAGATCAACCCGGTGCTAAAGGCCCCAAATTTTCGTTTGGCGCCAGTTTCCAAACCGGCCTTTAGCACCGGGGGCTACTATTTGGGAATCTTATAAATATAGTTTTTAATATATAGTTATTAATACTTGTTTTAATTCAGTTATTAATACCTATTAAAAATATATATTAAATAAGAAAATCTTATAAATTACTAGAAAATCAATATAAAATGCTAGAAAATCTTATAAATTAATAGAAAATCTTATAAATTACTAGAAAATCTTATAAATTACTAGAAAATCAATATAAAATGCTAGAAAATCTTATAAATTAATAGAAAAATCTTATAAATTAATATAAAATCTTATAAATTACTAGAAAATCTTATAAATTACTAGAAAATCTTATAAATTACTAGAAAATCTTATAAATTACTAGAAAATCAATATAAAATGCTAGAAAATCTTATAAATTACGAGAAAATCTTATAAATTACTAGAAAATCTTATAAATTACTAGAAAATCTTATAAATTACTAGAAAATATTATAAATTACTAGAAAATCAATATAAAATGCTAGAATTAATAAAAACAATCTTATAAATCAATAGAAAATCTGAGAACATAGGTGGAACATAAATGCAAATATAGTCATTACAAATTGGGTGGAACATAGTGCAATTAATTTATATGGCATCATCGTTTACTCGGACACTAATAAACTTCCTCTTTACAAATGTTCCTTGATTGTGATCACGCCGTAGATACGGTGTCTCCTCCGCCGCTAACAGGATGCTTGGGTCATCAGCCACTGAGAATGGAGGCCGGAAATCGAGCATATCATAATCTTCATCCGTCTTGTCCTCAACTCCTACGATTTTTCTCTTTCCAGGAAGAACTATATGACGCTTTGGCTCGTCTTGTGATGGGTCCAATTGCTTACCCCCACCTTTCTTATCCGCCCCTTTCTTCGGTCTGCTAGCCATGTCCTTCACATAAAAAACTTGTGTGACAGCTTTGGCCAGGAGGAACGGTTCGTCTAGAAAGCCAATCTTGTTTAGGTCCACTAACGTCATTCCATAGTCCGCTTCAACTTTAACACCTCCTCCAGTCAGCTTCACCCATTGGCACTTGAACAGTGGGATCTTCAAAGGTCCGTACTCTAGTTCCCATATCTCCTCTATGATTCCATAGTATGAGTTTGTATTTCCATTGGTGTCTGTCGCGTCGATCCGGACACCACTGTTTTGGTTGGTGCTTTTCCTGTCCTGGGCTCTTGTGTAAAATGTATACCCATTGATGTCGTATCCTTGGAATGTCAAGATCGTGCTCGATGGACCTCTAGCTACAAAAGCTAGCTGTGCGTCAATGCCCTCGACACCCATAAGACGTCTTCGCAACCAATCGACAAAAGTACTATTGTGCAGACGCTGAATGAAGGCCGCAGACTTTGTTGAGTTTTTGTCCCTGAGAATCTGCATGTGCTCCTTGATGTATGGAGCAACTAAGGTTAATTGTTGCAAAACTGTGAGGTGCGCTTTACGAAATGTCTCAAGGTCCTTGATCACCATCGATCTTCTCCCTAGTGTGCCCTTTCCACCAAGTCTCCCCTCGTGATGTGATTCGGGCACACCAATCGGCATAAGATCGTCGACAAAGTCAACACAGAATTCAATGACCTCTTCTGTTTTGTATCCCTTAGCAATGCATCCTTCTGGACGAGAACGATTACAGACATACTTCTTTAGGACAGCGAAGAACCTCTCAAATGGGAACATGTTGTGTAGAAATACTGGGCCCAATATACGAATCTCTTTGACGAGGTGAACCAATAGATGTGTCATGATATTGAAGAAGGATGGTGGAAATATCATCTCAAAGCTGACAAGACATTGCACCATGTCGTTCTGTAGCTGATCGAAATGGTCTGGATTGATCACCTTCTGAGAAATTGCATTGAGGAATGCACATAGCTTCACAATGGCTTTCCGCACGTTAACTGATAGCACACCCCTGAGTATGACGGGAAGCAGCTGTGTCATCAACACATGGCAGTCGTGAGACTTCAGGTTTGTGAACTTCTTCTCTATCATATTTATTATTCCCTTAATATTGGAGGAGTAGCCAGACGGAACCTTGATACTGTTCAAGCATTCAAACATGCTTGCCTTCTCTTCTTTGCTGAGAGTGAAGCTGGCAGGACGCAAGTACTGGCGTCCTTTGTCTCTCTTTTCTGGATGTAGATCAGTCCGTTGCTTCAATCGTTTTAGCTCCTGACGTGCTTCCAGTGTATCTTTTGGCTTCCCATAAGTACCCAGGAACCTTATCAAGTTCACGCAAAGATTCTTCGTCAGATGCATCACATCAATCGCGTTACGGACCTCTAAACGTTGCCAATAAGGTAGCTCCCAAAAGATAGACTTCTTCTTCCACATCGCGGCACGACCATCCTCGCCCGTCGGAGCAGCCTGGCTTCCGTCTCCCTTGCCAAATACCACGTGTAGGTCCTTCACCATATCAAATAGCTCTTCTCCACTCCGGTGTCTCGGCTTTGTACGGCGGTCAGCATTCCCGCCAAAATGCGCACATTTCTTTCGTAGCTCATGCTTCGCCGGAAGGAATCGACGGTGACCCATGTACACAACTTTACGACAATGTTTCAAATACATGCTTTCGGTTTCCTCTAAACAGTGAGTGCATGCTTTATATCCTTTGCTTGATTGTCCTGATAGGTTACTTAGTGCAGGCCAGTCATTGATGCTTATGAAAAGCAGTGCTCGAAGGTCAAACTGCTCCTGCTTGTCCTCATCCCACATGCTAACACCTTCATTCTTCCACAGCTGCAAAAGTTCGTCAACCAATGGTCTTAGGTACACATCAATGTCGTTGCCAGGTTGCTTTGGGCCTTCGATGAGCACTAGCATCATAATGAACTTCCGCTTCATGCAGAGCCAGGGGGTAGGTTGTAGATACAAACAGTCACGGGCCAAGTGCTATGACTACTGCTCATTTCACCAAAAGGGTTCATGCCATCGGTACTTAAACCAAGCCTAACATTCCTCGCATCAGCATGAAACTCTGGGAATGCTCTGTCGATGTTCCTCCACTGGGATCCATCGGCGGGGTGTCTCAACATGCCATCCTGCTTACGTTCTTCTTTGTGCCAGCGCATCAGTTTGGCATGGTCTTTGTTCCTGAACAAACGCTTCAGATGGGGTATCAGAGGGAAATACCACATCACCTTCGCAGTGATTTTTTTCTTAGAACGCTCTCCCCCAACATCACCAGGGTCGTCCCGCCTGATCTTGTATCGTGCGCAGGTGCAAACCGGACAACGATCCAAGTGTTCGTACTGTCCGCGATAGAGGATACAGTCATTAGTACACGCATGTATCTTCTGCACCTCCAAACCGAGAGGGCAAACAACACGTTTTGCTTGATACGTCGTCGATGGCAATTTGTTACCCTCTGGAAGAATCTTCTTTACGAGTTTCAGTAGCTCCTCGAAACCCTTATCAGTAACACCATTTGCTGCCTTCCACTGCAGAAGTTCAAGTGTGCTACCCAACTTCTTTAGCCCCTCTTTGCAATCTGGGTACAGGTCAGTCTTGTGGTCCTGCAACATGCGCTGTATCTTTTTAGTTCCTTATCATTGCCGCAGTCTTTCTCGGCATCACGCAACATTTGCCCCGAGTCCATCAGTAGGTTCATTTTCCTGAGCAACATCTTCCTGAGCATCGCCTTCCCGACCAACATCTTCCTCATCGGCATCACCCATTGCAGCATATGCAAAGGAACCGTAGTATTGAGCCAATAACGGAATGTCGTCATCGGCCTCGTCTTCTTCATCTTCATCCATTAGAATTCCTCTTTCACCGTGCTTCGTCCAAACAGAATAATTCCTCATGAAACTGTGCCTCATCAAATGCACCTGAAGACAACCTCTTTGTTTGTACGATTGTATATTTTTACAATGGGTGCATGGGCAGAACATGAAACCGGACGGCGTTCTGTTAGCCTCGGCGGCATCGAGAAACATCCTAAGGCCATCACGGAACGCCTGAGCGTGGGGGTCCCGTACATCCATTGTCTATTCATCTGCATTATTAACCAATAACAAATATACAATACAATTTAAAGATAAAAAAATTTAATATATAAATAAATACAAATTATAATATATATTCCATTATATAAATAAATTTCTAAAACTACATTACTATATTCATTAAATAAATAAATATACCTTCCGTTAAATAAATAACTATTCTACCTTTTAATAAATAACTAATAATATATATTTCATTAAATTAATAAATAACTATTCTAACTTTAATAAATAAACCTCTCTAATAAATAAAATACATAAGCCTTATAACTATTCACAAGTCATACAAAACAAAATACTAACTAGCTTGCCTTCTCTCTCCATTTAAAACACAACATGAACACTATCTCCACCATGAACTCAAGCTCTCTCCTCTCTCTCCTCCAAGAACACAAGCTCTCTCTAGATAGCTTTACTTTGATTCACAAATCCCTCTATTTCTAAATCATA
Source organism: Echinochloa phyllopogon (assembly GCA_033239725.1). NCBI lineage: Eukaryota > Viridiplantae > Streptophyta > Magnoliopsida > Poales > Poaceae > Echinochloa > Echinochloa phyllopogon. The sequence continues at coordinate 28,752,409 of BTCW01000008.1, read as the reverse complement.
GAAGGATTACAAGCTAAATAAAACATTAGAGAATGAAAGAGTGTACCTTGTAGTGCTCCTTAGATGAGTAGAATCTTCACAAATTTTGAAAAAAAATTTGGGCAGCACCTCCCCTCCCACGGCCGAGCAGCATGAACACAGCGCCTAAGTGTTCAGCTGGCTCGGCCGGGGGAGGAAGAAGGTGCTATATACAAAAGACATTAGCACCGGGGCGTGGCAAGACCCGGTGCTAATGTGCACCCTTTAGCACCGGGTGCAGCCAGCAACCGGTGCGAAATGGCCGAGAGGGTGCACATTACCACCGGGTCTTGCCACGACCCGGTGCTAATGTGTCCGCCCTGACACATCTTCGCGCCGCCCCCGCTCCTAGCCGTTGGACCCGGTGCTGAAGCCCCATCAGCACCGGGTCCAAAAATGGCCGAGGCGGAGGAGGCGGGCGGATGTGAAGCATTCTGGCAGTGTCGGGATCCCAAACTCCAGTGACGGACGTAGCTTGAGAAACATATAGGGGGTTCGAAGCAAATGCATAATGTCGATCGAGACTAGGCTGCGCTATTTACGACTAGTCGTGTGCATGTGCATCCACAATATATCATCGTGCGCATGCACGTGATTGTCGTCGTCGCGTCCTTCCTATGTAGCAGCAGCAGCGGTGTATGCATGCACAGGCACAGCACGACGACCTTGAATTAATCGCGGGTAGATAGGTCAGGTGCTGCGGCGCACGCGCGCGGCAAATTAGAACATTGAAGAATCCAAACACATGTCTTTGCCTTTTTGATTATTTCTCTTGTTTGCGGGCGAAACCCGTGGGCACGAGCACGACAGTAGTCCTTGGAAGCAAGCTAGTTCGGGAGAAAAAACGCTTGACAAATGGAGAATTGGAGAGAGAGAGAGAGAGTGGCACGCGTGCGAACACTGTGCAACAAGTTGGCAAGTGCCCCAACGAGCCGGATGATTGGCCGGCCACTTGGTTGATTCCGGCCGAGACCGGCGACCGGTCGGTCCGGTCAAGCCATCCGACGGGTAGGTCGGACCTGCTGGACCCCCCATTTGATCCACGATGCCTCGTCGTCCTCTCCTTTTTACACATGATGGATCGATGATCCTTTGAGGCAGTTGCGGACGAGCTGTTACCAAAATTCAAGACGGGGATGGTGCGGGTCAACCCGGCGGTTCGCCGTTCCGGCTCGAAAAAATTAAACGACCCTAACAGGCTACATTTACTACCTACGAAATTAGTTTGGATCGGAGGATCGATTACACTCAAAAACCTTTGGGTCGAGTGGTTTGACCCGCCCCTCGACTCCGTCGTGCTCGTGCAGCGGCGGCGCCCACCGAGCCGCTGCCCCCTTTCGTTGCCGGCCGTGAGACGAGACCTCCGTCCTCTTCGAACCCGTTCTTGCTAGGCCTGCAGCGCTGAGGCCGCGCGTAGATGAGCTTGCCGATTTCTTCTGTCTGTGATTCCTGCAGTGGACTGATGTGATCTGCGTGTTCTTGCACAGTTGCACCATCGGCCTGTCCCTAGTGTCGTGGAGCCTTGGCGCATCCAGTCAGTTCTTGGCGCAGCTCAATCCTCGTCTGAAATGAGTGGCTCCTTGTCCAGAGTTGTGTCCACCTCTGAATGTCTGATGGACACTTACGAATTGTTAGAGCCCCCCAGTCAATTGTTTTCTAGCTGTGTTGCATAATTCATCTATGAAGCGGTGCACACATTTGTAGATATCTGTATTACGAAAGCAGAACATGCTTTGTAACTGCGCTTCAGCTGCATTGCTCGAGTGACTTGACCGCTGCTGTGGTGGAGAAGGTATTGACTTGTTTTGTAATTGTAACGGCAGCGCAAGCAGGCCGCACGTTCCCAGAATAATCCCAGGCAAGCAACCTATATGGATAGATGGATCGAGTGCGGTTCGCTCCGTGGTTGAACCATCCCCATCTTGAACCAAAATAGAGGGAATTAGGATCTAAATGCTCTTGGTTTACATCTTCACTGGAAGAAATCATTGGGCTTAATAAACGCCTAGTTTAGCAATAATTTCTGCTGACGGTCAAAAAACATTTTTGTATTGACGGTCGAGGCACCGGCCAACAACTCTCTGTAGCCCGGCGGGTTCTAACCGCCAATATAAATGGCTTTTGCACCGGCGGATCCTTACATCATCTGTTAGAAAATTAGCCCTCGCGACGACGAGCCGCCTGCTAATCTCCTCCAGCGGAAGCGCGGGTTGGATCTACCGAGACAAACTTGTAAGATCACAGACGATACCGGAGACACGATCTTTGTTAACGAGGTTCAGCCGAAGCCTACATCCGCGGGGCATGACTACGGTCGCTCCTCCCCAAACGGCAACACCGTCGCTCCGGGGTCCCGGCAACGTGCCGCCTCCCCCTGCGAGCCTGTCGCTATGTCGTCATGGTTACAACAGCGGCCCCCCTCTCATATTTATGAGGAGCCCCAGGTTTGACACGAACTCTACCCTATACTGCTAAATACAACTTCAAGTACCGTCGTAACCGGACTCGTCGACACAATATCTAACATCATCCGCCAGCACTGATTGTTGCACGTCATAAAAAAAAGTAGTACCGCACAGCAGCTGCTGGCTGCCTGGCACGTCATCGTCGACGACTGTCTAATAATTCAGCTTTTTTTACCGTGGTGATGTAATAACACACTAAACTTCACTATGTGAATCTCACAGTGCATATGCCTGGCCAGCAAACAAAGTGATCCGTAATTCTCATGCATATTCGAGGAGAAAAAGACCCTATATTATTTGGCAGGATCTTTTGATCGTTCTAACCATGTTGGCACTCCTATTCCTGACTTATTTTGCCTCTCACACTATTAAATAGGCATGATATCGAAGAGGAGCACCGCCTTTGCTTTTTTTCGATAAAGGAAGCTCTATTGATCTCAAAACATTACATCAAGTGATACAATTAAATCAAGATCACTCCTAACCTATGTGTAACTAAGACATGCACAATCTAAAACGAAATAAAGAAAAAGAAATAGCATGGCAACTATATATCTGCCTCTGCTGCTATCCACAAGAAGTTAAACTAGCTGGCTAGTAGTTATCTTTTAAATCAAGGCAATACAGTAATATATGTAAATATGTATTGAAGGCCGGCTGCCATGCTCTGGATAACTTGCATGTCCATGTCGGTATTACGTTGGAATTAATATCACCCGGAACCAAGTATCATCTCACTTTGCTAACTTGACCATTTCAGTTCAAACTAATCGAATTTGTTGCTTAACCATCAGATCGAAGCAGGACGGCTTTTAGGCCTTGTTTAGTTAAAAAAGCAACTCTCAAATACACTATGCAAAAAGAAGATTCCCATTACATCAAAATGTCATAACATGTATGAGTAATAAATGTAGATAAAATCATAAACTAATTACACAGTTTTGTTGTACTATGCGAGACGAACATTTTGAGCCTAATTAATCAATTTTTGGATAATTTTTCACAAATACAAACGAAATGATACAGTAGCGTAATGATTACGAAGTGATATCTTACGTTTAAACAAGGCCTTAGTTCGATCGTGAATGCAGGCTGGAAAAATCAACTGCGAACACGCGACGATGGCGCCAAAGCATTATGCCAGAATAGCCTTCAACCTGCCTGCTGTGTAAACAATGCATGCACTCGGCCGGCATGCATGTCAGCTTCATAAACAATGATGGTCAAACTACTGATGACATGCAGATGCAGATTATAATCTTCTACGTTCTTCATACTATCAGCTTTCAGAAGGCAGATGATGGTATAGTTTAGTTTCAACAATATGCTGCCGACAAACCAGAAAGCATCAGAGTATCGGACATGGCCACATGGGTCACAGACGCTTGTTCCTGCTTTGTCGCCTTTTGAGAACCCAAGCACGACCATGTCAATTCGCATCAAACATGTCTCGATCCGTACGATGCTAATCTGGTTGGTTACCTTTGTGCCGGCTGATTAAGTATAACTTAATTATTTAATCAGCTCTATCCCTTTCATCTAATTAGACCAGGCATATATGTGTGCATGTTAGCTGAATCTAACGCACTTGTTTGGTTCATATGCACATGGGCTACTGCAGTATGACAAACGCTATCGTCACCCAATAATATTTCTCTAGATAGAGAAAAAGAAAACAAAAGTGAACATGAAAGAAGGTGCTCGAGTGCTAGCTGAGTCCATTTCTTGATGTAGACTGAACATGCATGACAAATACTCAACGACTCCTGGAAAGGAATTGATCATCTCACCATGGTTGAGACGTAGCTTGGAATGGATGTACACTACCAGAATACTTCACATCCGTCCGCCTCCTCCGTCTCGGCCATTTTTGAACCCGGTGCTGATGGGGCTTCAGCACCGGGTCCAACGGCTAGGAGCGGGGGCGGTGCTGCGGGGTGTCAGGGCGGACACATTAGCACCGGGTCGTGGCGAGACCCGGTGCTAATGCTCCCCCTTTAGCACCGGTTGCAGCCAGCAACCGGTGCTAATGTGCCCGAGGCCATTTAGCACCGGTTGCTGGCTGCAACCGGTGCTAATTGGTGCACATTAGCACTGGGTCTTGCCACGACCCGGTGCTAATGTATTTTGTATATAGCACCTCCTTCCTCCCCTGGCCGAGCCAGCTGAACACTTAGGCGCTGTGTTCATGCTGCTCGGCCGTGGGAGGGGAGGTGCTGCCCAAATTTTTTTCAAAATTTGTGAAGATTCTACTCATCTAAGGAGCACTACAAGGTACACTCTTTCATTCTCTAATGTTTTATTTAGCTTGTAATCCTTCTATGATTTAGAAATAGAGGAATTTGTGAATCAAAGTAAAGCTAGCTAGAGAGAGCTTGTGTTCTTGGAGGAGAGAGAGGAGAGAGCTTGAGTTCATGGTGGAGAGAGTGTTCATGTTGTGTTTTAAATGGAGAGAGAAGGCAAGCTAGTTAGTATTTTGTTTTGTATGACTTGTGAATAGTTATAAGGCTTATGTATTTTATTTATTAGAGAGATTTATTTATTAAAAGTTGGAATAGTTATTTATTAATTTAATGAAATATATATTATTAGTTATTTATTAAAAGGTAGAATAGTTATTTATTTATTTAACGGAAGGTATATTTATTTATTTAATGAATATAGTAATGTAGTTTTAGAAATTTATTTATATAATGGAATATATATTATAATTTGTATTTATTTATATATTAAATTTTTTATCTTTAAATTGTATTGTATATTTGTTATTGGTTAATAATGCAGATGAATAGACAATGGATGTACGGGGACCCCCACGCTCAGGCGTTCCGTGATGGCCTTAGGACGTTTCTCGATGCCGCCGAGGCTAACAGGACGCCGCCCAGACCATTTAGATCAGCTACAGAACGACGTGGTGCAATGTCTTGTCAGCTTTGAGATGATATTTCCATCATCCTTCTTCAATATCATGACACATCTATTGGTTCACCTCGTCAAAGAGATTCGTATATTGGGCCCAGTATTTCTACACAACATGTTCCCATTTGAGAGGTTCTTCGCTGTCCTAAAGAAGTATGTCCGTAATCGTTCTCGTCCAGAAGGATGCATTGCTAAGGGATACGAAACAGAAGAGGTCATTGAATTCTGTGTCGACTTTGTCGACGATCTTATGCCGATTGGTGTGCCCGAATCACATCACGAGGGGAGACTTGGTGGAAAGGGCACACTAGGGAGAAGATCGATGGTGATCAAGGACGTTGAGACATTTCGTAAAGCGCACCTCACAGTTTTGCAACAATCAACCTTAGTTGCTCCGTACATCGAGGAGCACATGCAGATTCTCAGGGACGAAAACTCAACAAAGTTTGCGGCCTTCATTCAGCGTCTGTACAATAGTACTTTCGCCGATTGGTTGTGAAGACGTCTTATGGGTGTCGAGGGCATTGATGCGCAGCTAGCTTTTGTAGCTAGAGGTCCATCGAGCACGATCTTGACATTCCAAGGATACGACATCAATGGGTATACATTTTACACAAGAGACCAGGACAAGAAAAACACCAACCAAAACTGTGGTGTCCGGATCGACGCGACAGACACCAATGGCAATACAAACTCATACTATGGAATCATAGAGGAGATATGGGAACTAGAGTACGGACCTTTGAAGATCCCACTGTTCAAGTGCCAATGGGTGAAGCTAACTGGAGGAGGTGTTAAAGTTGAAGTGGACTATGGAATGACGTTAGTGGACCTAAACAAGATTGGCTTTCTAGACGAACCGTTCGTCCTGGCCAAAGCTGTCACACAAGTTTTTTATGTGAAGGACATGGCTAGCAGACCGAAGAAAGGGGCGGATAAGAAAGGTGGGGGTAAGCAATTGGACCCATCACAAGACGAGCCAAAGCGTCATATAGTTCTTCCTGGAAAGAGAAAAATCGTAGGAGTTGAGGACAAGACGGATGAAGATTATGATATGCTCGATGACCGGCCTCCATTCTCAGTGGCTGATGACCCAAGCATCCTGTTAGCGGCGGAGGAGACACCGTATCTACGGCGTGATCACAATGAAGGAACATTTGTAAAGAGGAAGTTTATTAGTGTCCGAGTAAACGATGATGCCATGTAATTTAATTGCACTATGTTCCACCCAATTTGTAATGACTATATTTGCATTTATGTTCCACCTATGTTCTAAGATTTTCTATTGATTTATAAGATTGTTTTTATTAATTCTAGCATTTTATATTGATTTTCTAGTAATTTATAAGATTTTCTAGTAATTTATAAGATTTTCTAGTAATTTATAAGATTTTCTAGTAATTTATAAGATTTTCTAGTAATTTATAAGATTTTCTATTAATTTATAAGATTTTCTATTAATTTATAAGATTTTCTAGCATTTTACATTGATTTTCTAGTAATTTATAAGATTTTCTAGTAATTTATAAGATTTTCTATTAATTTATAAGATTTTCTAGCATTTTATATTGATTTTCTAGTAATTTATAAGATTTTCTTATTTAATATATATTTTTAATAGGTATTAATAAAAGAATTAAAAAAGTATTAATAACTATATATTAAAAACTATATTTATAAGATTCCAAATAGTAGCCACCGGTGCTAAAGGCCGGTTTGGAAACTGGCGCCAAACGAAAATTTGGGGCCTTTAGCTCCGGGTTGATCTAAAATCCGGTGCTAAAGGCCCCCAATTTTCGTTTGGCGCCAGTTACGGCCTTTAGCACCGGCTGTAGAAGACCCGGTGCTAAAGGGCCTTTAGCACCGGGTCGTGGGAAGACCCGGTGCTAAAGGGGGGCCTTTAGCACCGGGTGCTGTATAGACCCGGTGCTAAAGGGCCTTTAGCACCGGGTCGTGGCTGCACCCGGTGCTAAAGGCCCCCACCTATTTTCGTTTGGCGCCAGTTACGGCCTTTAGCACCGGGTGTAGAAGACCCGGTGCTAAAGGACCTTTAGCACCGGGTGGTGGGAAGACCCGGTGCTAAAGGGGGGCCTTTAGCACCGGGTGCTGTATAGACCCGGTGCTAAAGGGCCTTTAGAACCGGGTCGTGGCTGCACCCGGTGCTAAAGGCCCCCACCAATTTTCGTTTGGCGCCAGTTACGGCCTTTAGCACCGGGTGTAGAAGACCCGGTGCTAAAGGGGGGGCCTTTAGCACCGGGTGCTGTATAGACCCGGTGCTAAAGGGCCTTTAGCACCGGGTCGTGGCTGCACCCGGTGCTAAAGACGGGGGACCTATATAGGCCGGGGACTTCTCTCCCCTCCTTCACTTCGCCCTCATCTCACAGATCGAAACCGCCGCCGCCGCCGCGCGCCCCCTCGTCTCCTCAACCGCCGCCGCCCGTCGCCGCAGCCGCGCCTCCGTCCACTGTCGTCGCCCGCGTTGTCCCCTGCCGCGCCGACGCCGCCGCCCATCGTCGTCCCCGCGCCCGGCCACGCCGCCGCCGCCGTCGCCCGTCGCCACCGCCACTCGTGGTCCCCGCGCCCACGCCGCCGCCGCCCGTCGTCCCCGCCACCGTTGTCGTCCCCGCGCCCGTCGTCCCCGCGCCGGCGCCCCTCGTCCCCGCGCCGACCGTCGTCCCCGCGCCGGCGCCGCTCCTCGTCCCCTCGCCGCTGCCGCCGCTCGTCCCCGCGCCGCCGTCGCCCGCCGCCCGTCACGGTGAGCCCTCTGTGAAGTCGGCCTTCGTGCCGTGCGTGCATGTTTGTGAGCCGGCCTTCGTGCCGTGTGTACGTGTTTGTGTGTGCAGGTACCCGTTGCATGGGGCACATTTGCTTAGCGAACGTGTTCGGCCATGCGCATTTGGTTAGCGAACGCGTTCGCTAACCCATACATTGGAAATGCATTGTATTGAAATATTAGAAATATATATGCTTCATATGTATTGAAAATATTAGAAATTTATTTTATTGGAAATGCGTTGTATTGGAAATATTAGAAATATATATGCTTTATATGTATTGGAAATTTATTTTATTGAAATGCATTGTATTGAAATATTTACATTTAAATGTATATTGGAAATTTTATATCGGAAATTCTATGCTTCATTTAAATGTATATATGCTTCATTTAAATGTATATTGGAAATTCTATGTATATTAGAAATATATGTGCTTCATTTAAATGTATATTGGAAATGTTATATGTTTGTATAATGTATATTATCGAAAATGTTTATTATCGGAAATTCTATCGCGTACCTGAACCCACCGCGCACCCGAACCCCTTAGCGAATCCGTTTTTCGCGCACCGACCCCCTTAGCGAACCCGTTCGCGTCACGCACCCGAACCCTTAACAAACCACTTCGCGTCGCGTACCCGAACCCTTAGCGAATCAATTCACACCGAGCACCCGAACCCCTTGGCGAATCCGTTTTTCACGCACCGACCCCCTTAGCGAAAATGTTCGAAATATTGGGAATATGTATGCTTTGTATATATTTCTTATCAATTATTTTTAATTCTATAGATGGCGGACAACAACAACCCCGTCCCACCCATGCAAGAGGACAACAACACCCATGTCCCACCCATGCAAGAGGACAACGACACGTTCTTTGCGAATCAACTTTTTAATATTGTAACCCAACCAATGTCCATGAATGATGTGTTGGGGATCATTGGAAGGGACGACAATATCCAGGGCGACAATGTTGCAAGGGCCGAAAATGTTGAAGGGGCCGCCAATGTCCAGGGCGAACGTGTCCAGGGCAGCACTATTGAAGGGGCCGGTAACGAGCCCTCGTCTAGTCAGGTGTGTATATAGATAACATAAATTTGTACTGTACATGTCAATTATGTATACCATCTCTATATCATCTCGTATATATGTAATTTGTGTAGGCCGCCTCTGCTTCTACAAGTCAAGCTAAGAAATTTGGAGAGGCGACACGTGCCCAGGCGGGTCGTGCCTTCCCGATCAGTCGATTATTTGGGATTTAGCCTCCATCTCAGTCTTGAGAGTTGTGCTAATGTTGGTGGGATTAATACCCAGGTATAGATATCCCACATACTTTATTTATTCATGCACCACTCCTAGTATTGAGAAGGACTCGCTAACAAATTTTCACCTAATTAAACTAAAAGAGCCTATATATCAAGATTCTTATGGAACTGGTCGGTTTCTAGGACCTTGGTGAACTTTTAACATGAGTAGTTACTAGTATCAACCTTAGTATACCTACTCTCTCTGTATTGAAATACATGTGGTTTTGAGATTCTTGAGAGTCAATTACTTTTAACATTGGCCATCAATATATAAACAACAACATAGATTGGTAATACAAAATAAATCTTACTAGATTCACATTGAAAAATACTTCAAAACATTTAATTTTGTTTATATGAAATGTTATATTCCCTCCATCCAACAACAAAAATCATTATAGGTCTGTCTAAAGTCGAACCATTTTAAATTTCACTAATTTTATTCCAAAGCACCGATATTCATGATAGTACACAAGTATCATCAAATTCATCATGAAATGTATTTTTATAGGATACATATTTGTTGCCATAAATTTTCATACTCTTATGTACAATCTTGATCAAATAAATAATTTAACTTAGGACAAACTAGTAGAATGAATGTGTGGAATTTTTTTTATCAAACTATCGCATTATGGACTGTATTGCACTATTACGCAAACAATATGTGCTAATGGTTTTGGAACCTGCCAGCAACCTTGTTCCAGCATAAATCACCATTTATGCTGGCGGGTATGCACCACCAACACAATGCATCTGTGCTGACGGTCATCTTAAGCATCCGCCAGTACAAATCAATTCCAACATTTCAAATTTCAACTTATATTTTCTATCTGAGAGTCATAAATGACCGATCCTCCCCAATAACCAGTTACATGCTATGTCCTAGGTTGGTACAGCAAGGACAAAGTGTTGCTGCCGTGCGAATATAAATTTTCTGCAATAGTTTTTTTGTTTTTTTTTGTTTTTGCAAAAGACCGGTGCAGACGTAGATGGTTACGATGCAACACATGAATATATACACACAACCCTAAACATATGGTTACCTCCAAAAGACTAGACCAGTAGATGATCGAGATTGACGAAGTCACCACATGTGCCTCGCTGTTGATGGGCACATCACCTACCACTAAAAGAATTGCGCCGATTCAATCCTGAAATCAATCTAGAAAAATGCGATACCAGTGCTGAGTCAACAGAATTCAAACCCTGGTGAACAGGTTGTACCATGAGGACACTTACCAACTAATCTATGATCAATTCGTAATTATCCACGGTAGTTAGCCTAGAGTTATAGCTTTTTAGTCCATGCCAGTACATCAATGCTCAATTTATAAATCCCTCGTTAACACATTATTATCCTCAGCGCGTTCTCGTACTTAAGAGATTTTTATGAATTTAATCATTTTTAATGAAAATTTTAAAAGAAACCCGTCCGGTACTTAGGCCTTGTTTGCAATGAGGAGAATTATGAGCAGCCTCCAAGTCCAAGCTTAGATTTCAAGGTTCATTCTTCAAAAAAAAAACAATCCGGTCAACATAGTTGGATGATAAAAGTACATACGGAGTATTGCCTCTCCATTTTTTTACTTGGCGTTTAAAAGATACACAATAAAATTAATTATAATTATAATTTTATAAAAAACATCTTCTAGTGACTATCATCTTGTGGTACTCCATATAACAAAGTTCATGTAGATTCGAACACGTAGCCCCGCGCGAATTCTAGGACGTCAAGTAAAAGGAAACGTGGATAGTGTATGAGCAGACTTTAAATTTCCCACTTGGACGCAACTGTCATAGCACGTGGTTCGGTATCAAAATCAACGTTTAGCACTAGACTAGAAATCAGCTCTCTCCAAGACCGCTTTGTTAGCAAACTGAAGATTCTGATTAGCGGCTAATTAACTAAGTGACGAATATATACGAGCCGTTAGACTTTGATGATGCCCCGACTAGACATTTAGGGCGTCTCGCGTGGAGTATAACAGACAGACTCTGAATGAATGGAAACAAACTTTCACCGGATCAGAGAAAACAAAAAACAGCCACGTTTTGGTAATATGGATAACTCTGGTAGAAGAAAACGAACCCCACGTGACTTGACTGTCTGACAATTGAGCTCCTGCTTGTGTGTTGCTTCCGTCCCATTTCTGACCATGTGGTCCGGTCTGTTTGCACTCATCAGCATGCAAGCAAGCTAAGTGTATGTAGTATCTGGTGGTCCATTCATCAGTCTACGTACACGTTAGAATTGAAATCCCATGGAAGAAACATACGAAGACGATGGCGACTCGATCTCCTCGTGCAAAAGTAGCTAGAGCTTTGAATCTCGCCTAATTTCGGAACCATAACCAAAGAACATATATGCGTGTCCTCGCTTTGGGGCGGCGCGTGCACAGCTCTTGACTCGTCCGGCCTCGCCAATAAGCCAATAAACAAATGAGGACGCGATGCACGTAGTACTATTATACGCAAATATATATATATATATATATCCGGATGTACACCTACCGAGCTTTGTTTGGAATAAAAAAACGATATCAGCACGTACACGGTGGAAAATCTCCCCAACTGTGTCCTCGGCGATCCCACAAAATCCACAAATTTATCTGAAATCAGTGATTGATTCGCTACCAAACCGAACAAAAAAAAACGTGTATTTGTCGCGGAAAGAAGAAAATAATAATATACATACGGAACAAAACAAAAATACAAGGGATCGGAAACAATCGAATCATGCATCCATCCAACCGCGTGCCCGCCCGGCCCGGCTGGCCACTATCGATAGAGAGCCAGTTTTAATCCCCACGCGAGCACGTGGCTGACCGGTCGCTGCGTGCTCTCCTCAGCTGCTGTCTCACCTCACCCCCCACGTCGTCGTTCCGCTGTGGCTGTACACACGAGCTACTAGCTAGCTAGCGAGTCCACGGTAGTGCCAGTGCCTGCTACAGGACTACAGGAGGAGTAGTAGTAGTAGTTTTCTACACGGCCGTGGCGTAGTGCAGGCATCACGCATATGCGGCCGTGGCTCCGCTCCCAGCGGCACAGCGCTGGATCGGACCGTGGCCACGCGACCCAACTAACCCCGAGCCCCCCCCGGCCGGTAGCGTCCCGTCGGGCGCCGCACACGTGGACGCCATCCGCCCGTCCTGCCGACCTAACCCCTCTCCTCCCTCTCCCCGACCCTATAAAACCACCCCGGGAGCCCCATCTGCCATTACAGCTCTCGATCTCGCTCTCCAGCCATCAAGCAGCAGCAACCTGCGCGCCTCTCGATCTCGCTCTTGCTCTTGCTCGCAGCTAGCTAACTCTGCTAGTAGCAGCAGCAGCAGCTCCGGCGAGCCGGCCGGCGTGTCTGTTCGTCGTCCCGGAGCCTAGCTAGCTAGCTAACACTAGCTGCCTCTGGTACAACGTGAGAGAGGGAGACGATCGAGATGGCCGCTGCCGGCGCGACGATGAGCGTGGAGGAGGTGAGGAAGGCGCAGCGGGCGTCGGGGCCGGCCACCGTGCTGGCGATCGGGACGGCGACGCCGGCCAACTGCGTGCACCAGGCCGACTACCCGGACTACTACTTCAGGGTCACCAACAGCGAGCACCTTACCGACCTCAAGGAGAAGTTCAAGCGCATGTGTGAGTACCCCGTACCATCACCATCGCCATCGGCCATCGAACTGCACACACACGTACTTGCACAACAAACTGTGGGGTAAAGTTTCTAGAGATAACACAGCCGGTACCAAGCAAGGGCTGGACTCCCCTGCACCATGAAAGCCTCGTGCTCCAGGATTCCGGGGTGCAGTGTGACAAGAGCGTCACCACATTCACGTACCAGGGACGCTACATCTCTGGTCCACGCACCCACCCACACACACACAACAAGCATGCATGGCCTCCCATATATGGGAGGGGGGAAAATAGGAGAGTCAACCGGCCGGCCAGCAACAAAAAGTTTGTTTACTCCCAACTACTACGCTATGTAGCTAGTAATGTTTTTTTTGGAGGGAGAGTTAATCTTTTTAATTACATGCTAACCACGGCATCTAGCTAGTTCCGGCGCCATGCATGGGCTGCGAGCTGCCGGCTAGCTGATATGATCGATCCCGTTGCGCCTTGCCTGGGACTGGGACATGCCACGCCGGCTTATTAGCAAAGCAGGCGTGTGCACGGGAGTACGTACTGCAGGAGCTGATCGATAAGGCTCTTTTATTTTCTCTTTGTATCTAGTTTGGACGGGTCACGATCGACTCACGAGGACGATTGTGCGGAACACAAATGGACGCCTCACCATCCTAGTTCTTCTCACTCACATGCACGGCAGCAAATAGAAGCCCCCTGATTTTGACTGGGGGCAACTTGTGAACTTTGCGTAGCTGATATATTTGACAGTTTACTGTACGTGCACACACACTACACAGGGGTGCTCTACTACTGTGTGATCCCTGGTTCGATTCGAAATCCTTACCAACATCGATCGTCTGGGAAGAGAATTGGCCGGGTCCACCCAACCAAATTTGGCTTCTTTTCGTAGATGTATGTAGAAGAAGTTGACAGTACATGACGTGAGCGCTGCAGGCCAGCTCCACCTAAAAAATAGGTCGCTCGGGCCCACCGGCCAGACAGCAACCGCTTGCCGGCCTGCTGATGACTTGGCTTGCGTGGCTAGCGACTCCATCATCACTTGACACTCGTAGTAACTCCTGACTAACCCAGCAACGAGTAAATTAAGCAATTACTCTCCGTCGCCGTCTGGTTTCTAATGAATTTTTCCTGCAACGCAACGTAATTAACAGGCGACAAGTCGATGATCCGAAAGCGTTACATGCACCTGACGGAGGATTTCCTCAAGGAGAACCCCAACATGTGCGCGTACATGGCACCGTCGCTTGACGCGCGGCAGGACATCGTGGTGGCGGAGGTCCCCAAGCTCGGCAAGGCGGCGGCGCAGAAGTGCATCAAGGAGTGGGGCCAGCCGCGGTCCAAGATTACCCACCTCGTCTTCTGCACCACCTCCGGCGTCGACATGCCCGGCGCCGACTACCAGCTCACCAAGATGCTGGGCCTCCGCCCCTCCGTCAACCGCCTCATGATGTACCAGCAGGGCTGCTTCGCCGGCGGCACGGTGCTCCGCGTCGCCAAGGACCTCGCCGAGAACAACCGCGGCGCGCGCGTCCTGGTGGTCTGCTCCGAGATCACTGCCGTCACGTTCCGGGGCCCCTCCGAGTCCCACCTCGACTCCCTCGTCGGGCAGGCCCTCTTCGGCGACGGCGCGGCGGCGGTCATCGTCGGCGCCGACCCCGACGAGCGCGTCGAGCGGCCGCTGTTCCAATTGGTGTCGGCGTCCCAGACCATCCTGCCGGACTCGGAGGGCGCCATCGACGGGCACCTCCGCGAGGTCGGGCTCACGTTCCACCTGCTCAAGGACGTGCCCGGGCTCATCTCCAAGAACATCGAGAAAGCGCTGGAGGAGGCGTTCAAGCCGTTGGGGATCTCCGACTGGAACTCCATCTTCTGGGTGGCGCACCCCGGCGGGCCGGCCATCCTCGACCAGGTGGAGGCCAAGGTGAAGCTGGACAAGGAGAGGATGCGTGCCACCAGGCACGTCCTGTCCGAGTACGGCAACATGTCCAGCGCCTGCGTGCTCTTCATCCTCGACGAGATGCGCAAGCGCTCCGCCGAGGACGGCAACGCCACCACCGGCGAGGGCTTCGACTGGGGAGTCCTCTTCGGCTTCGGCCCGGGGCTCACCGTCGAGACCGTCGTGCTCCACAGCGTCCCCATCACCGCCGGCGCTACCGCCACCGCCTGATCTCCCGCTGCCCGATCGCCGTACAAGAAGCATTATTCGCCGCGCGCGCGTCTCCGTCAAGAAAAATAATCTACTCCTGAATTTGTTTGCCATGTAGCTGCTACATACCTAAATTTACTTTTACTTTGCGTATGTATACTGTCGCGTCAGTTATAAATATTATGCAAGTGAGCCCTGGTCGTAGAACCTGAATTTTAAGGGCGAGCCTGCACAAGGGTAAAAAACATAAGAGTGCCATTTATTTAGTATAACGGATGGTGAGTGAGGTATTGTATACCTGTGTAAGACAAGCCTGGCTGGTTTTTATTTTATTTGATGGAAAAAGATTACAATGTTGTGAGGAGCAATAATGGCTGCCATTTTCAGTGTTGCTCAAGTTAGTTTCTAGTCATACGTCCTATGTATGGATGCTTCAATTTAACTCGACTAATAATAATGAGAGCGTATATATTGCTGTCTGCTCGCAAATATATTCTAGGACAGGATTGTGACATGAATCAATCTCGAGATCAAACAGTCATAAGGGTAGTTTGCAACTCACGAAAAAAAGAGTGATTACACACTATATTAATGTAATTGGGAATTAAAATTTTTGATTCCTTGGATATTCCGTCATCACGTAAGAATCCTAGTTAATTGTCTCGCACCGTGTAGGACGAAAGATAGCACCATGCCAATGTGTATATATTTGATAAAGTTCCATAAGGATTTGCTGTCTTACATAAAAGATCAATAAACCACAACTAACGTTTATCATGTTCTTGTAAACTAATTAAAGAATGTGTCGTTTTCATATTATTAATGAAGTAGTTGGATGTAACACCCTAAAATTCATCACAATTAAATTGTAGCAATTTCTGAATTTTCTAGGATTTATTAAGGCCTAAATAAATTTTCTATGGTTTAATTAGAATTTCTAGCCTTTTATCAATTTAAATATCATATTAAATAATTTTAGTCAAAATAAGTTGTTGATGCATCCATGCTGTTGCTTTGTTCTTTGTTTGCTGGTGAATCAAGTTGGAATTTAAATTCTGTTTAAATTCGAATTTGATTTGCTTTTGTTTGAGGTTTAGAAAAGTTCAGCCGCTCGAGTTCACTTTTGCTCCCTGAATTCCTGGCAAGTCTGCTTCTGCTCCCTGATCTCTTGCCCCATTCTGTTTCGCCCCCTCCTTCTTTCTGTTTTCGCTCGGCCCAGAAATCTTGCGCGGCCCAGGTCTCTTTCCATTTTGGCCCAACTTCAGCCCGTCTCGCCGCGCCGTTCTCTCTCTTCTCTCTCTCTCTGCCAGGCGGGACCCGCCCGTCATCCCCGACCTCCGGCCGAGCCAGACTCGAGCCCGACTCGGTCCTCCGTACCGTCTCCGTGGCACGCACGCCAAGGCGTGGGCCCGAGCCGTCCCCCGCGCCTATAAAACTTCTGCCGCCGCCCCTAACCTCTCTGCTCTCCCCGCGCGTCGCCAACCGAGCCCGCAAACCCTAGCCGCCTGCGCCATAGCCGCCGCCATTGCCGAGCTCGAGCCGCCGCCGTTGATCTCGCTCGTCACTATCTCTTTCTCGCCAAGGTTCACGTCTGGAGGTTCGCAAGGAGGTACCGATGCTACCCTCCGTATTCTTTTGCTCCGATTTTGGCCGCGCCCCTATCTAATTTGCTCGCCGTGGATCCAGGAGCTCCGCCGTCCGCCATCTCTCGTCGCCGGCCGCCATCGAAGCTTCTCCGCCGCCGTGATCTGCCGGGGTGAGATCGTCGTCTTCCCCTCTCTCTCCTGGGCCAACTCCCGCCGAGTTTGATGGCCTCTAGAGCATTGTGCGCGTTGCGCCGGCGAGCCTCCGCCGTGTCCGACGGCGGCGCCGCCGCTCCCGTCGTCGCCGGAGTCTCCCCTCCGCCCGATCTGTTCACGATCGTTAGATCGTGATCCAACGGCCGAGGACCACCTGAGCTCCAAGTCAATCCGACCCATACCGGTCAACTTTGGCGATTTTGCAAGAAGGCCCTTCAAGTTTTCAAAATCAACCCGCGGTCCTGAGCAGTTCAAAAATATTTCAAATTAAGTCCTTTTTCTTTCGGTTTAACCCCTGCAAGTTTTAAAATTGCGCCCGAGGTCCAAGTTTTGTCTTTTTACATGAAAACCCTCGTAGTTTAATATAAAATTATGTTTTAGCCCTCGGATTTTCGCAGTTAAGCCACTGGAACTTTTAAAACTTTGCCAGCAAGTCCCAGAACCTTAGAAAAGCCATATCTCTCTCGTTTTAACTCCGATTTTAGTGATTCTCATGCTCACGCGTTCGTTGTAACGAGTAGAATAGTTTTGCGCTGTTTGTTCGCTCTGTTGAAACTGTTTGGTGTATTGTTTCTTATTTATTGTATTGTTTCTTTGCATGTGAATGTGTGATGCGTATAGGAAACGTGCCGTTCGAGGAGAGCTTTGAAGATCCGGTCGTTGAAGACTTTGAGCAGCAGCAGGGTTGGGAAGAAGGTAAGTATTCCTTGATCATACTCGTTTGTACCTGAATGACATGCATTTTAATTACACTGTTATTTATCGCTTGCAATAATACTGTTGGGTCCCATTAAGGATTTCCTAGTCTCCTTTACCATACCTTGCAGCTTGGGGTACTTAATTAATTTTGATGGTAGATGATGCTTAGCTTGCTCAACTGGGATTGGTTAAATGAAACCCCTACTCTATGTTCTATTACTATCTTTTTAATCAATTAATGGATAAGATCACATCTTTTAATTGGAACATGCAGAACCACCCAGGAAAACAGTACAACCATGAGTGCCATGTGGCTCTGGCTTTGACTGACTACTTAGGTGCTCTAGTTTATGGTAGCTTTACTCGGAAGGGGTATGGGGGGCGTCGGTTGACGGGGTATAGCTCGGTCCTCTTGAGCTGTGGGCTTTGTTAAGAGACAGACCTCATTAGGGAGGGTTATGCTTTCCTTCTGAACCGGAAACCTTAGCGGGCTATCATTTATTAGAGTGCTTTTGTAAATGTCTCATAGTGAAACTCAGTATTCGGTCCACGTGGTGTGGGACGGGTGCATGCTTCGGCAATGGGAATCACGGCTTATGGTGAAAGTGTACAAACTCTGCTGAGTGTAAAACTGTTATAACAGCCGTGCTCATGGTCAAGAGCGGCCTGGACCCTTACATGATAATTTTACTTGAATATGACCTAAACTGTGGTTACCAGAATTTGTTGGGTTATGTCATTTATTTAATTGTGGTTGGTATATACTTATATTTGCTAGTAAATAGTTGCTTAATAAAACTTGACCAACTAAAAGTGCTTAATGCAGCTAGCCTTTCAGCTACCCACTTTATAAAGCCTTGCATGTCATTTATTTTCCAAACTTTGCTGAGTACGGCATGTACTCACGCTTGTTGTTTATTTATATTGCATCGACCACACCAGGAACGCTGCTCAGATTGGGAGAATTTTGAGGATTTCACCGCTGATTTTGAGGAGTTCTAGGCGAGTCTCCCCCAGTCAACGCCTGTGGAGTTGGAGTCACTTTTGCTTCGTTAGATGAACGTTTATTTAAGTCTTCCGCTATGACATTTGTGTCAACTCTGAGATTATAATAAATGTACTTTAATACTCTTTCGTTATGCATGGTTATGGATATTCACTTGTGACATCTATCATATGTGTGTAAACTGATCCTGGCGCACATATGAGATGCATCTGGTTTTGCCTTTAAAATCGGGTGTGACAGAAGTGGTATTAGAGTTGTGTTGACTGTAGGACGCAAGCCTAGATAGCAATGGTCATTCTCTAAGAATTATTTTGCTTAACTACTCTTGTTCTATCTATTCTTGGTTTATTTTGCTATTATTCCTGGTCATTGATAATTGTCTCCTCCTTTATTTTTGTTTTCTGTTCTATCTTTTTCACCATCTCACTTGGTTTCGATGTCTTTAGAACTTTTCTAACCCCCTTCTTGCTTAAACCATAGTTGGTGTTGACAAGGCAAGATGCTCGTAGATTGACTAGCACTCCTTCCCCTTCTTCGTCGCATTCGGTGCAAGAAGAGGAACCAGAACCTGAAGAGATGGAAGTGATGGACGAAAAAGTTAACTCAGGAGGGAATGCTCCAGCTGGATCTGAAGGTAGTGAAGGACCCCCTCCGCCGCCTGACATGTGGGTAGTGACTTTTCACCACCACGACGGAGGCAACAGTGGGTTCCCAATGCTGCTTCGAATGCTCTTCGAGCGTCTGAACTACCCAGTGGAGATAGAATATCGTGGAAGGAGGGCACATCCAAATCACCCAGAGGACTGGGATGTCGCTGTATACATCCGGGAGCCTGATTATGAGCATGGAGGAACCAAAGAGGCTGCAGTGCACCATGCTATCGCCATGAGATCAACCTTCGAAGCTGGAATCCATGATGCAACAAGACGGGCACTTTCTGTGCTTTGTCATGAGGAGGCTGCTGAAGTACGTCACACTGCTTGGGCATACCTTCCCCGAAGGCAGCAAGGCACTCCAACTGGGGTTGTGCCACAACCGTCAGGCGTGCTAAACTCTACACTTAACGTCCAGGTGGCGTTCACCAAGATGCTCAACGTGCACGCCGATGTCACCACAAGGGAGCTACAGGAAGTGCTTGAAGAACTCGCTGCTGAACGAAGGAAGAACAAGAGGCTGATAGCTGAACTCAAGGGAGAAGCACTTCCGCCCTTGGATGAAGATGTAGAAGGGTTGATGGGTTATTCACCGCCCCACTAGAGAGTGCTTGGTGGATCGTCTAGTTGCTTCACCCATACCTATTAAGATAGGATACCCTCTCTTTTGATAGTTCAGTACGTTTAGAATCGTTGAGACTCGTGCATAGCGTGTGATTTAGTTCGGTTTAAAAATGTGGTAGAGATGTTTGCTTTCGTGCTAAGTGTGTGATTTGGATCTTTGTAATGATTGAACTTAATTGTAGAGTGATGAACACAATTGAGTAATTATTAAATAAATAAATTTAGTTAGTTTGGGTTTATCTTGGTCTCTGATCTTAGCACTTAACTATCACTTTATCCATATAATTGTACCCCTCATATAAATCATGTTATGCGACAATCTGTTCTCGCTGCTGCATGATATCCTGGTACTGTCCGAATTGTTTCTGGAGCTTCAGAACTCCGTTTGACATAAATCCAGTTGGGTCGGATTAAGGACTTGATAACCTAGGTTCTGGGAATTTTTCGTGATTTTTGGAGGTTCTGGCAGAGAGATACAATGGTTTTATTGGAGTAACCAGAATCTATCCCGTGGTCCTGACACAGTTGTCTTGTTTATTTTATACCTAGAGCCACAAAATTCCGATTGAGGTGATTCAAGTTGGTTAGTTTCAGAATTTGATAGTCTACGTTCAGACAAAAGATCATGATTTTTGGATACTCAGAATGAGAGTTACAACTATTTAATTATGACGAACAGAATCTGTTTCAGAATTTGATTCTCCAGTCATTGGCAACTCGTTCTACATGTCTCTGATCTTAGCACTTAACTATCACTTTATCCATATAATTGTACCCCTCATATAAATCATGTTATGCGACAATCTGTTCTCGCTGCTGCATGATATCCTGGTACTGTCCGAATTGTTTCTGGAGCTTCAGAACTCCGTTTGACATAAATCCAGTTGGATCGGATTAAGGACTTGATAACCTAGGTTCTGGGAATTTTTCGTGATTTTTGGAGGTTCTGGCAGAGAGATACAATGATTTTATTGGAGTAACCAGAATCTGTCCCGTGGTCCTGACACAGTTGTCTTGTTTATTTTATACCTAGAGCCACAAAATTCCGATTGAGGTGATTCAAGTTGGTTAGTTTCAGAATTTGATAGTCTACGTTCAGACAAAAGATCATGATTTTTGGATACTCAGAATGAGAGT
Organism: Echinochloa phyllopogon; assembly: GCA_033239725.1. Taxonomy (NCBI): domain Eukaryota; kingdom Viridiplantae; phylum Streptophyta; class Magnoliopsida; order Poales; family Poaceae; genus Echinochloa; species Echinochloa phyllopogon. The sequence continues at coordinate 28,731,217 of BTCW01000008.1, read as the reverse complement.
TACAACTATTTAATTATGACGAACAGAATCTGTTTCAGAATTTGATTCTCCAGTCATTGGCAACTCGTTCTACATTAACTTTTATCTGTTCATGATTTGAGTTACCTCTTTTTACCACCCCCTGAACCTCATGTTTCTAACCATCAGATGGTGAACACCAGGTCTGGAAGTGGAGTGGATCAACCACCTATGAATCGTCAGGGACGTGCCAACCCCAATCCAAATGCTCCGCCGAATCAAGCACCTGTAGCAATGGATCAGATCCTCGCCAACCAGACTCAGATACTCCAGGGCATGGCTAATACCTTGGCAGCCATGCAAGCACAGAACAACAACAACAACCAGCCGAGAGACAAGCACCGGGAGTTCATGTGTCACAAACCTCCTACCTACTCCCACTCTGCAGATTCTCTTGATGCTGATGATTGGCTGAAGACTGTTGAGAAGAAGCTGGATATGGCTCAGTGCAATGACAGGGAGAAGGTCCTGTATGCCTCAGGTCGCTTGGAGGGATCAGCTTCAGATTGGTGGGATGCTTACCATGCTGCTCATGCCACCCCTGATGCTATCACCTGGCAGGAGTTCAGGACCAACTTCAGGAGACACCATATTCCTGCTGGTGTCATGAAGCTGAAGAAGAAGGAGTTCCTCTCACTCAAGCAAGGTGGGATGACCATCAGCGAGTACCGGGATAAGTTCATTCAGTTGTCCCGTTATGCCCCAGATGAGGTGAAAGAGGATGAGCAGAAGCAGGAGCGATTTCTGGAAGGATTGATTCCGCTGCTCCATTATCAACTCATGTCTCACACCTTCCCAACATTTCAGAAGCTGCTAGACAAGGCTATTGGCCTAGAGAGCATGCGCCGTGAGTTGGGAGAGCAGAAGAGGAAGTTCATGGCCTCAGGACAGTCAAGCAGTAACACCTGCCCTCGTCTCCAGCAGCCTCAGCAGAACATGGCCGTTCACTTTGGTGGGCAAGGGGGTAACTTTGTGCAGAGTCATGGTCGGCGGTCAGCACCTCCACCTCAGCGTCCAGCATTTCAGCAGAACCGCCAAACCACCCCGGCTCAGACTCCAGTGAAGACCACTGCACCAGGCAGTGCTCCTACTCCTCGTACCTGCTACATTTGTGGAGATCCCAACCACTTTGCCCACAACTGTCCTAAGAGGAATGCTCAGACCCCACAGCGCCAGAGTGGCAGTGCACCTAGTCAGAATACCCCTCAGCAGCAGAACAGGAATGTGAACCCGACGCCCCCGAGCAACAAGGGCCAGCAGAATCAGATACGGGGCAAGGTGAACCATGTTGCTGCAGAGTCCACACAGGAGGCCCAAGATGTGGTACTTGGTATGTTCCTTGTCAACTCAGCCCCTGTATCAGTTTTATTCGACTCTGGAGCATCCCATTCTTTTATTACTGCTCAGTACGTAGCTAAGTATAATATACCCATGCTCCCTATGAATAATTCCATGCTAGTTAGCTCCCCCGGTGGAAACATGAAAGCCAATTTTATCTGTCCCCGAGTTAATCTGAAAATTGTTGGGGTAGACTTTCCTGCTGATCTGATAGTTCTAAACTCTGAGGGAATTGATGTCATACTTGGAATGGGATGGTTGACTGCTTTTGATGCGGTGATTCAGTGTGCCAAGAGGTCCATGTTGTTGACTAGTCCTCAGGGAGAGAAGATTGAATTCGGGGCCACTCAACCCTCAGCTTCAACTTACTCAGTGAATCACGCCAGCGGTGTTCCTTTGGAGGATATCAGAGTTGTTTGTGAGTTTCCGGATGTCTTCCCAGATGATTTGCCAGGTATGCCACCCGACCGAGACATTGAGTTTATTATTGAGCTTTTACCTGGTACTGCTCCTATTTCTAAAAGACCCTATAGAATGGCTGTTAATGAACTAGAAGAACTTAAGAAACAACTTATGGAATTGTTGGATAAAGGTTACATTCGTCCTAGTTCTTCACCTTGGGGAGCACCTGTAACTTTTGTGGGTAAAAAGGATGGTACTCTGAGGATGTGTGTGGATTATCGTTCATTGAATGAGGTAACCATCAAGAATAAGTATCCATTGCCCAGAATTGAAGACTTATTTGATCAGTTGAGAGGAGCTAAGGTTTTCTCCAAGATTGACTTGAGATCTGGCTATCATCAGTTGAGGATCAGGCGTTCTGACATTCCTAAAACAACATTCACCACCAGGTATGGGTTGTATGAGTATACTGTGATGTCGTTTGGATTGACAAATGCACCTGCCTACTTTATGTACCTGATGAATAAGGTGTTCATGGAGTACTTGGATAAATTTGTGGTGGTGTTTATTGATGATATTCTGGTTTACTCTAAGAATGAGGAGGAGCATGAGGAACATTTGAGGTTGGTGTTGCAGACTCTTAGAGAGAACCAGTTGTATGCCAAGTTTAGTAAATGTGAGTTTTGGTTGAATCAAATGTCTTTTCTTGGTCATGTTGTTACTGATGGAGGTATTGCAGTGGATCCAAGTAAAGTCAAGGATGTGTTGGATTGGGAACCTTCTACCATAGTCTCTGAGATCAGAAGCTTTCTGGGATTGGCTGGATATTACAGGAGATTCATTGAAGGCTTTTCTAAAATAGTGAAACCTCTTACTTCGCTATTAGAGAAGGGCAAGGAGTTTGTTTGGTCAGAAGCGTGTCAGGCCAGCTTTGAAGAGTTGAGAAGGAAGTTGACTACAGCCCTAGTGCTTGCTATGCCAGATATTCACAAGAACTTTGATATATATTGTGATGCTTCTCGTAGAGGTCTTGGGTGTGTGCTCATGCAGGAAGGCAGAGTTATAGCCTATGCATCCAGGCAGTTGAGGAAGCACGAGCTGAACTATCCTACTCATGATCTGGAGCTTGCAGCTGTTGTCCATGCCTTGAAGATCTGGAGACACTATATTCTAGGTAATAGATGTGAACTGTATACTAATCACAAAAGCCTGAAGTACATATTTACTCAGAAGGATCTGAATTTGAGGCAGAGAAGATGGTTGGAGTTGATCAAGGATTATGATCTGGGGATCAACTATCATCCTGGCAAGGCTAATTTGGTTGCTAATGCGTTGAGTAGGAAGTCACAAGTAAATGCAATGTTTGGTCGCCAGTTGCCAGCTGAGTTGTGTGCAGAGATGGAGAAGCTGAACCTGGGATTTCTGAGTCAGACCGAAGGCGTGACAATGGAGGTTGAGTCTACACTGTAGCAGGAAATTCGGAAGGGTCAGCTTACTGATGAGAAGATAAAGGAAATCAAGGAAACCATGTTAGCAGGGAAAGCTCCCGACTTCACCGAACATGATCAAGGTACAGTTTGGTTTAGAAAGAGGATATGTGTACCGGATATCAAGTCTCTCAGGGAGCAGATATTGAGGGAAGCTCATGATTCCGCATATTCTATTCATCCTGGAAGCACCAAGATGTACCAGGATCTAAAGCAAAGGTATTGGTGGTATGGACTAAAAAGGGATGTGGCTGCCCATGTGGCGTTGTGCGATGTTTGTCAGAAAGTTAAGGCTGAACATCAGAGACCAGCCGGTTTGCTTCAGCCACTCAAGGTACCTGAATGGAAGTGGGAAGAAATCAGTATGGATTTCATTGTTGGGTTACCTCGCACTCGAGGAGGATATGATTCCATATGGGTTATTGTGGACAGATTAACTAAGGTAGCCCACTTTATACCCGTTCACACTACTTATACCAGCGCTAAGTTAGCAGAGTTATACATGTCCAGAATTGTTTGTCTCCATGGTGTACCTAAAAAGATAGTGTCTGATAGAGGTATTCAGTTTACATCTAGATTCTGGCAGAAGTTGCATGAGTCTATGGATACAAAGTTGAATTTCAGTTCTGCATATCATCCTCAGACAGATGGTCAGACAGAGAGGACTAACCAGATTTTGGAGGATATGTTGAGAGCTTGTGCTTTGAAGCATGGAGGCAGTTGGGACAAGAGTCTTCCATATGCAGAGTTCTCATATAACAACAGTTATAAGGCAAGTCTAAAGATGGCCCCCTTCGAAGCGCTTTATGGTAGAAAGTGCAGAACACCTTTGTATTGGAGTGAAACAGGTGAAAGTCAGCTGTTTGGGCCAGAGATTTTGCAGGAAGCTGAGAGACAGGTTCAGATTATCAGAGAGAATTTGAGAACGGCTCAGTCTAGGCAGAAGAGCTATGCAGATACAAGAAGGAGAGAGCTAACCTTTGAGGTGGGTGATTATGTGTATCTGAAAGTATCTCCTATTCGAGGCTTGAGAAGGTTTAAGGTGAAAGGTAAATTATCTCCTCGTTTCATTGGACCTTTCAAGATTGTTGATAGAAAAGGTGAGGTTGCTTATCAATTGGAGTTGCCAGCCAGATTGTCGGATGTGCATGACGTGTTTCATATCTCTCAGTTGAAGAAGTGTCTTAGAGTGCCTGAGGAAGAATTGTCTTTAGATGAGTTGAATGTGCAAGATGATCTGACTTATATGGAATATCCAGCTAAAATTTTGGGAACTGCTGAAAGAGTTACTAGGAGTAAAGTGATTAAGATGTGTAAAGTTCAGTGGAGTCATCATGCGGAAAGTGAGGCAACTTGGAAAAGGGAAGATGAGTTGATGGCAGAATTCCCTCAGATTTTCTCTAATCCATCCGAATCTCGAGGTCGAGATTCTCTTTAAGGGGGGTAGGTTTGTAACACCCTAAAATTCATCACAATTAAATTGTAGCAATTTCTGAATTTTCTAGGATTTATTAAGGCCTAAATAAATTTTCTATGGTTTAATTGGAATTTCTAGCCTTTTATATATTTAAATATCATATTAAATAATTTTGGTCAAAATAAGTTGTTGATGCATCCATGCTGTTGCTTTGTTCTTTGTTTGCTGGTGAATCAAGTTGGAATTTAAATTCTGTTTAAATTCGAATTTGATTTGCTTTTGTTTGAGGTTTAGAAAAGTTCAGCCGCTCGAGTTCACTTTTGCTCCCTGAATTCCTGGCAAGTCTGCTTCTGCTCCCTGATCTCTTGCCCCAGTCTGTTTCGCCCCCTCCTTTCTATTTTCGCTCGGCCCAGAAATCTTGCGCGGCCCAGGTCTCTTTCCATTTTGGCCCAACTTCGGCCCGTCTCGCCGCGCCGTTCTCTCTCTTCTCTCTCTCTACCAGGCAGGACCCGCCCGTCATCCCCGACCTCCAGCCGAGCCAGACTCGAGCCCGACTCGGTCCTCCGCACCGTCTCCGTGGCACGCACGCCAAGGCGTGGGCCCGAGCCGTCCCCCGCGCCTATAAAACTTCTGCCGCCGCCCCTAACCTCTCCGCTCTCCCCGAGCGTCGCCAACCGAGCCCGCAAACCCTAGCCGCCTGCGCCATAGCCGCCGCCATTGCCGAGCTCGAGCCACCGCCGTTGATCTCGCTCGTCACTATCTCTTTCTCGCCAAGGTTCACGTCTGGAGGTTCGCAAGGAGGTACCGAGGCTACCCTCCGTATTCTTTTGCTCCGATTTTGGCCGCGCCCCTATCTAATTTGCTCGCCGTGCATCCAGGAGCTCCGCCGTCCGCCATCTCTCGTCGTCGGCCGCCATCGAAGCTTCTCCGCCGCCGTGATCTGCCGGGGTGAGATCGTCGTCTTCCCCTCTCTCTCCTGGGCCAACTCCCGCCGAGTTTGGTGGCCTCTAGAGCGTTGTGCGCGTAGCGACGGCGAGCCTCCGCCGTGTCCGACGGCGGCGCCGCCGCTCCCGTCGTCGCCGGAGTCTCCCCTCCGCCCGATCTGTTCACGATCGTTAGATCGTGATCCAACGGCCGAGGACCACCTGAGCTCCAAGTCAATCCGACCCATACCGGTCAACTTCGGCGATTTTGCAAGAAGGCCCTTCAAGTTTTCAAAATCAACCCGCGGTCCTGAGCAGTTCAAAAATATTTCAAATTGAGTCCTTTTTCTTTCGGTTTAACACCTGCAAGTTTTAAAATTGCGCTCGAGGTCCAAGTTTTGTCTTTTTACATGAAAACCCTCGTAGTTTAATACAAAATTATGTTTTAGCCCTCGGATTTTCACAGTTAAGCCCCTGGAACTTTTAAAACTTTGCTAGCAAGTCCCTAAACCTTAGAAAAGCCATATCTCTCTCGTTTTAACTCCGATTTTAGTGATTCTCACGCTCACGCGTTCGTTGTAATGAGTAGAATAGTTTTGCGCTGTTTGTTGGCTTTGTTGAAAGTGTTTGGTGTACTGTTTCTTATTTATTGTATTGTTTCTTTGTATGTGAATGTGTGATGCGTATAGGAAACGTGCCGTTCGAGGAGAGCTTTGAAGATCCGGTCGTTAAAGACTTTGAGCAGCAGCAGGGTTGGGAAGAAGGCAAGTATTCCTTGATCATACCCGTTTGTACCTGAATGACATGCATTTTAATTACACTATTATTTATCGCTTGCAATAATACTGTTGGGTCCCATTAAGGATTTCCTAGTCTCCTTTACCATATCTTGCAGCATGGGGTACTTAATTAATTTTGATGGTAGATGATGCTTAGCTTGCTCAACTGGGATTGGTTAAATGAAACCCCTACTCTATGTTCCATTACTATCTTTTTTAATCAATTAATGGATAAGATCACATCTTTTAATTGGAACATGGAGAACCACCCAGGAAAACAGTACAACCATGAGTGTCATGTGGCTCTGGCTTTGACTGACTAATTAGGTGCTCTAGTTTATGGTAGCTTTACTCGGAAGGGGCATGGAGGGCGGCGGTTGATGGGGTATAGCTCGGTCCTCTTGAGCTGTTGGCTTTGGTAAGAGACAGACCTCATTAGGGAGTGTTATGCTTTGCTTCTGAACCGGAAACCTTAGCGGGCTATCATTTATTAGAGTGCTTTTGTAAAGGTCAGTGAAACTCAGTATTCGGTTCACGTGGTGTGGGACGGGTGCATGCTTCGGCAATGGGAATCACGGCTTATGGTGAAAGTGTACAACCTCTGCAGAGGGTAAAACTGTTATAACAGCCGTGCTCACGGTCAAGAGCGGTCTGGACCCTTACATGATAATTTTACTTGAATATGACCTAAACTGTGGTTACCAGAATTTGTTGGGTTATGTCATTTATTTAATTGTGGTTGGTATATACTTATATTTGCTAGTAAATAGTTGCGTAATAAAACTTGACCAACTAAAAGTGCTTAATGCAGCTAGCCTTTCAGCTACCCACTTTATAAAGCCTTGCATGTCATTTATTTCCAAACTTTGCTGAGTACGGCATGTACTCACGCTTGTTGTTTATTTATATTGCATCGACCACACCCGGAACGCTGCTCAGATTGGGAGAATTTTGAGGATTTCACCACTGATTTTGAGGAGTTCTAGGCGAGTCTCCCCCAGTCAACGCCTGTGGAGTTGGAGTCACTTTTGCTTCGTTGGATGAACGTTTATTTAAGTCTTCCGCTATGACATTTGTGTCAACTCTGAGATTGTAATAAATGCACTTTAATACTCTTTCGTTATGCATGGTTATGGATATTCACTTGTGACGTTTACCATATGTGTGTAAACTGATCCTGGCGCACATATGAGATGCATCTGGTTTGGCCTTTAAAACCGGGTGTGACATTGGACTTATAAAATTGTACTCCCTCCGTTCCTAAATGTCGGTCGTTTGACTTTTTTAACCCCAAGTTTGACCGCTTCGTCTTATTCAAAATTTTGTGCAAATTATCATATTTTTTATGGTGACTTGCTTTATTAATATACAATCTACAAAAATGTCTTAAATTTGACTATATTTTCACAATTTTTTTGAATAAGACGAAGCGGTCAAACTTGGGGGTCAAAAAAGTCAAACGACCTACATTTAGGAACGGAGGGAGTACTCCCTTATCGGCTTTGATTTTGTATACCACAAATGGGTACTTATTTGTATGGGTACCCTTCCTTTAAGAAGAAAAATATTTCCATACGATATGCTGATATGAGGTATTCTATAACTGTGTGAGAGGCACATTGCAAGCTCCTGAACATGTTTGATGTGAATGAGAGGCCATTGAAGGTGAAGCAGGCCAGAAAAGTTGAAAGCATACCCTAATTGGCTATGCGTTTTCATAAACTACTACTACCTCTGTTCCAAATTATAGTTCGTTTGACTTTTTTAACCGTAAGTTTGACCGCTCGTCTTATTCAAAACATTTGTGTAGATATAATCAAATTTGAGATATTTAGAAGATTTTTATTAATAAAGCAAGCCACCATGAAAAATATGATAATTTACATAAAATTTTAAATAAGACGAGCGGTCAAACATAGAGTGGAAAAAGTCAAACGAACTATAATTTAAAACGGAGGGAGTATATGAGAATGAACCAGCCACGTTTTAAAATGTAAATTGCTCGGGTTGGATTTCTTTTTGAAACGCAAGATACTGCCGTTCTGTATTTATAAATAAACAGAAAAAATGCCAATGTTTTCGTATTCTAATAAGATTTTTTCCCAAACGAATTGAAGCTGTTTGTAGCTACCAACTGTTCCACAACTAATTAACTACCATATATAATGTTCCATGAACCATGATGGAGGCTACAGAGATATCATCCACGTACTCTGTAGAGCTGCTTTTAGAACTTAATAGAGAGAATGAATAAGCTTGATATTATGCTATAGAAAGTGCATTTCCAACACTACATCTCAACCATGCTCATATCCAAGGCAAATCATGTAACGATCTGCAGTGAGGTGACGGACTACCAAACAATGCATTTTTCGGCTGTGCGAGCCCGAGTTTGTGAAGATAGAGCTCGGTTGGTAACTTGGTATGCAGCTAAATTAAGCTTCATCAGAAATCAAACAATACAGAGTTCAGATAAGCTTTGATGAAATACTGGATACCCAAGAGTAGTGTGGCCCGCGCGCATATCCGAAGTTTGGCATATTGAAGCAGAATATTTGAATTTTTGGAGTTTCGCTGTTTTTTTATTCATAAACACTACTACCTACAACCCGATATTGAAATGTGGTCCATCCTCATCAAAGCATCGTTCCTTGGCGTCAATGTTCAGACTTTTCTTCGTGTTTATCATTGGCTGCAGAAAAAGCCACCTATCAGGACAGGACGATGTTGACTGGAGTACTCAACAGGAGACACAGTGATCTTTATGAGCCATGATGTTCTGAAGGCTGTAAATATGAAATTTTTACTTAGTACCTTCGAACAGTTATCTGGTTTGAAGATTAACTTCCATAAAAGTGAAATATTCTGCTTCGGAAAGGCGAAAGAAGAAGAAGTGTTCTATTCGCAATTGTTTGGTTGTAATGTTGGAAATTACCCATTCAAATACCTAGGCTTACCAATGCATTTTAGGAAACTTCTTAATAAGGATTGGAGAATTATCGAAGAGAGAATAGGGAAAAGACTGAGTGGTTGGAAGGGTAAATTGTTAACGGTTGGCGGTCGTTTAGTCCTCATAAACTCGGTGCTCTCTAGCTTACCAATGTTTATGATGTCTTTTTTCGAACTACCAAAAGGTGTGCTAGAAAAAATAGACTGCCTTCGTTCAAGATTTTATTGGCAAAATGATCAACATAAGAGGAAATATAGATTAGTCAAGTGGGAGACCATGTGTCAACCTAAGGACCAGGGAGGTCTAGGGATTCTTAATATAGAAATACAAAATAAATGTCTACTTAGTAAATGGTTATTCAAGTTACTGAATGAAGAAGGGTTATGGCAGGAATTGTTGAGAAACAAATATATCAAAACCAAAACATTGGGAAGTTGCGTAAAGAAACCTACCGATTCTCACTTTTGGAAAAGCCTTATGAACATTAAAGATACTTTTATGCAATTAGGACATTTTGTTGTCAAGGATGGGTCCCAAACAAGATTTTGGGTTGATACCTGGCTAGGCAGTAAACCTCTGAAAGATAAGTTCCCGGGGTTGTTTAGTATTGTAAGAAGGAAACAAGAGACAGTTGAAACAGTCATGAGCTCACCAGATTTAAATATCTCTTTTAGGAGAAATTTAGTCGGAGCAAATTTGACAAACTGGAATCGTATCGTAGCCTCATTACAACAAGTTGTATTACTCCAGCAAAGGGATGTGTTTCGATGGGGTTTACAGGCTTCTGGAATGTTCACAGTCAAATCAATGTATGCTGCGTTAATTAACAATGGTGTTAGGATGTCACAAGATATTTGGCAGACAAAATTGCCAATGAAAATTAAAATCTTCATGTGGTATTTAAAAAGGGGGGTTACTCTAACCAAAGATAATTTGGCTAAGAGAAACTGGATAGGGGATAAAGGTTGCTCTTTTTGTCATCTACCAGAATCAATTAATCACCTCTTTTTCAATTGTTCATATGCAAAATTTTTGTGGCGTGCTATTCATATACTTTTTGGGTTACAACCTCCGCATAACATTGAGGATTTTTTTAATGTTTGGACAAAAAGAGGGACTAAAAAGTATAATACATTGTTATTAACAGCAGCAGCAGCACTACTTTGGACAGTTTGGCTAACACGAAATGATATGGTTTTTGATAAATGCAAACCAAAAACTTTTTTGCAGGTACTATTCAGAGGAACTCACTGGCTTCGTCAATGGGCGAACTTGCAGCGACATGAAGATGTTAAGGGTCAATTGGCCGCTGCAGCGTCGCATCTTGAAACTTCGGCTTTAGCCTTTTTTAGTTCCAATGGATGGCTTCATCAAAGACATATTGGTTTCATTTAGTCATGAGCTTTTTTCTTTTCTTTTTTAGCCATTTGTGCCTGGTGTGCACCAGTAAACTTAGTATTTTGAGAGTCTGTAATAAAGGCCTGATTCTATCCTCGGATAGATGAAGCCGGATATTTTTTCCATTATCTAAAAAAAACTCAACAGGAGACAGGAGTTCGACTCGTACGTACTGAGCTCAGTCAAGCCGAGCTAAGCCACCTGAGAGAGCTTCGAGAGCTAAAATAGGTAAACCCAAGTCCCAGTGACAATATAACATCAGCATTAGACATTTCGAATTCGTTTTTCGTTTTTATTCCACATGAAAGATTCAATTTGTCATTCTCAGGCACTGGATCGATTATTGTAATTTCTGAGCAAAATATGCTCAATGCCTATCTACAAGCTTTGCTTGGCTAGTTTGGGCTCGGCTTATCTCCTGCAATAATTAGTGAACCAAGTTAACTCGTTGGCTCAATGAGCCGAGCCTGAGCTACAGCTCGTGAGCTGGTTGGTGGTTTGGCTTCTGAAGCTCGATGCATCAAGAGAGCACCCGGTGGCTCCACCACACACATCATCAGTTTGGCAGTTGGCCGTGGCCCAGTGGACCACCCCACACCATGCATCTCAAGTTCTCAACAAAGCCCAACGGCCCAAGTAGTTTAATTCTGGACCGTTTGATATTTGTACGGGCATTTGAACCTTGTCAGTTGTGCTCTTCGCGAAAGAAACCTTGGCAGTGTTTGACTGGTTGGTGTGTGTGGCAATCCTTATTTTACCGATGTCATAGCAGGCCTGCTTAATATATACTACATGAATACAATTCTTTTGAAAACATTTTTCACCTAAATAATTCATACCCACCACTTACAGAGGATCCACATGTCAGGTCTAATAGTGGAAAAGACGTGGAAAGTTTTCACAAACAAAAAAACGATGTTTCTAGATAGTTTTTGCCATTTTGACATTACTTTTCTCAGTATAGAATTTTTTTACCCACCCCCCGAATCCACCAACCAAATAAACTAAAAGAACCACAAAATAAAGATAGCACGCGCGGGTCGCGTGGGCATATTTTCTAGCAGTTGTAGAGGAACCAGAAAATAGCAGGGAAGGAAAATGAAAGTGTTCCTTGTTTGATTCAGGTAGCTAGAGAGGTACAATTTTCAATTGCGGTGCTACTTACTGTACCTGTCGCCTTTCCTTGTATATGCTGAGCTCGACTGATTATGTCAGTCTCTGAGAGACCAGACATAAGTGTGATTTGTGATACTTTTGGTCCTGGTAACTCTAGTTTTCATAAGTTCTTCGATCTGTGCTTAAGGAAACATTCATATTATATTTTAAAAATAATTTATGCGTCTCTATATCATCTCAGAAAGTTTTAACTTAAAACACGGGTTGTGTATGGAGAAAAAAAAATCTTGCAAAGGGGTAGATTGGACCGATTCAAATAGTTCTTGGTGTAAAGTGAATCAAAACATACCTTAGGCGATTATCCAAACTTTATCCATACTTGAGAGCAGAAATTTGGTTTTTTCCTACCATGTACTTCCTCCTTTTCAAATTATAGTTCATTGACTTTTTTGACTCTAAGTTTAACCGCTCGTCTTATTTAAAACTTTGTGCAAATTATTATATTTTTTGTGGTGGCTTGCTTTATTAATAAAAAATCATCAAAAATATCTTAAATTTGATTATATTTACATAAATTTTTTGAATAAGACGAGCGTTCAGACTTGTGGTCAAAAAAGTTAAACGAACTATAATTTGAAACAGAGATAGTATCAATTAAGCTTTTTGAAACGATGCTTCCATCAGTATGTCATTGTCACATGTGCTCGTATTTTTGGATGTTAGAGGCAAAGAGTAGTCTTATCAGATAAGCTTTTTCATATATATAGTGCAAACGCCAGGTAGGAGCATTGACCATTTGCTTTCCGCAATAGTATCTTACTATCTTAGTAAGAGGATTACATAATGTTTTTTGAAGTCTTTTGAAGTCATTCGCAAAAAAGAATGTAAACATGCTAACTGATTCAATTATCTATTACAGTCGATAGTCACTTTAATTTCCATGTAAAACAAAATGTTAACGTAGTATATAACCCAGTTCGTAGAGAGGCAGCACATGAACGTCGTCTAAATGAAAATTCAACTGTATGGCTTGCTACTTTCATGAATTGTACGATGATGGGCGTACGCGTACTGATTGGATAATCATTGGCCCCGTCTCACTCACTACCACAAAAAAGGTTTATAGGGGCGGACGAAATGTCATTTACGGGGTCGGGTGCCCCGCCCGCTCCTCCTTTTCGCAGCTAGAAATGGCGTTTGCAGGGGCGGACGGACGCCTGTTCCTACAAATGCCGTTTGCAGGGGCGGGCCACGCACTCACCCGGCCCTGGAAACCGATTTAAAAAATAAAAAAACTGCCCGTCTCGGTCTCATACTTGTAAATTCCATTCCGGAGGTCATTCCGTTTTTGCTCTTGGAACGGAACATTCCGGTATCGGCCGATACCGATGTACCGTTCCGGACTTTATTATATTAAAAATATATGAATGTATATATATATAAATATTCATATAAATATATACTTACGGCATAATTATGCTTCATCACACTGACATTTTTAGTTTTTTACCAAACTCACATATTGAACGAGGCGTCATTTGATTTTAGTCCGGTACCGAAATGAGCGGAACAGGCGTTTGACCCGGTATTGACCGTATTTGACCGGGATTGACCGGTATTGACCGGTATTTGACCCGGTACAAGATTTCAGCCCTTCTATACCGGTTTAGGCACCGGAACAGGGCATTCCGGCCATTCCGGCCGATGGAATTTACAACTATGCTGGGTCTGGCTCCCCTGCCGGCAGGTCCACACCCCCGCTGCTGCGCCGGCCGCCGTGACCCCGCTGCTGTGCCGGCCGCCGTGGCGCTTCTCCGTGCTGATCTACTATACCAAACAAATTGGTTTTGAACATCAAAATATACGAAGCAAAGACACAGGCATATGCAATATTTGAAGTACCCAATTTTGCAACTTAACATATATGAGTCCTAGATCTACGAGTAGTAATACTAATCCACATCCACATAGAGGAATTCAGATCCATTAGTGAGTGGTCATGGCGTTTAACCACAAGGTGCAGGGAAGGGGACGGGGAGGGAAGGGGAGGGCTGGCCTTACCTGACCCTTTTGTCTTCACCGCCGATGGATTCGCCGCGCCGGCACGCCAGGAGGACGAGCAGAGAGAAGGGAAGGCGAGGCTCGCCGGCCGCCGCACCAGGGAGGACGAGCGGAGGGAGGCGAGGCTCGCCGGCTGCCGCACCAGGGAGGACGAGTGGAGGAAGGCGAGGCTCGTCGGCCGCTGCACAGCCGGCCAGCCGCTCCCGAGACCGGCCGAGGTGGGCCGACGAGGAGCGGGTGGCCGCGGCCGCGCCACCACCGCCGCGCGCCGCCCGACCGCTCCGCCCTGCCACCTCGCACCGTTGTCGCCACTCCTCCGCGCCTCCGGCTACTCCGCCGCGGAGCCCACCGTCCCTGAGCCCTCTCCGACATGGCCGGCCGCTGCAAGGTCGTGGCCGGCGGCGGCGTCCTCCGCCGCGGCTCGAGGATTGGGTGGAGTGGCGAGAGAGAGAGAGAAGAGTGGGAGAGAGTGGAGATAAGGCCGGACCGGTGCGTACCGCGGATAGATAAGATGGTTGCTGATTTACAGCAACGGGTGGCCTTGCCCACAGTTCCTGGAAATCAATTTCCACGAGCGGGTGGCCTTGTGCGCCGTAGCTAAAAATGGGTCATTTATAGGGACGGCTCGGAAGGTCACCCGCGCTTAGAAATATATTTGCAGCATCGGGTCGATTGCTACAGTGTATGAATCGATCATCAGGCGCGGTTTCCATTTTTGTCCGTTGCTCGAAAAAAAAGCAGGCGCACTTACAAATCGTTTCTGTGGCAGTGACTACTTCCATGTCTTTTTTTTGTGTGACAAGCACGGCTCAATCCAGATCAAGAAAGCAAGCCATGCCAGCACGAAAGGTGTATACTTTCCATCCTTTTTTTGCGAACAGTATACTTTCCATTCTTAGGGAAAGGCTGAGAGATGCATTTGTGCACGGCACGCGCGCGTGGTAGGTGATTTATATGTCTCCATTTTGTGGAGGAGGGATATGATGACGGTTTGCTAACGTACGCATCCCGGGACCCGGGTCAATGGACCATGCTGGAGTACAAGCATATAAATAGCCATAGTGTTCATATACGTATTCTTCCATGTGGGTCACTCCTCACCACTTTTACGTACTGGTTATCACTGAGTTAGTTGTATTATTGAGCCATGTCAAGATCTAGTGAGTTTGTTCGAGGCCAAGTCGGGAATAAGTGGTGCAGTAGTGGTCGTAAGTTAGCGAGGGTGCAATTATGCAAGCACGTACACAAAGCCCATTATTCTGAGTAGGACCAGCTTGTGGTTGATGTGATGGGAATCTACTCCACGAAGAATTTCGCTAATGTGTTGGTCCATATATAGCACACTATCGATACTCTACCTAGGTGCTTTGTTTGTTGAATGGATAATCCATCACATTTTCACTTGTTAAATTTTTATTTATTTGGTCTGAGAAACAGAACAGGTGATTCATCAACTACATCATTCATCACAAGCAAGCAGATGCATGGTTTAGCTTAATAATTAGGAATTGGTTCGTCCCACTAAAACTCACACTACCAAAGAAATCAACGTCCCCCCTCGTATGCCTCGGCGCACTCAAGATCCGGTGCTAATGTAATATTAGCACCGGGTGTAAAATTGGGATGCCCTCGGGGACCCTTTAGCACCGGTTGGTGGGTCTCCCCCTTTAGCACCGGGTCGTAACACCACCTGGTGCTAAATACGACCCGGTGCTAAAGGAGGTGTCGCATGCTACTTTAAAATAAGTGCATCTTCTATCCTATCACATGTTTTGTGTAGGTGAGATGGTAATAAAGAGGGTATGCGCGAGTTAAAAGGTCCTGAGTTCGAATCCCAGCAACTAACCCCGGTGCCAAAAGGTAGTCCTCCGCTAGTGTCAAGGGATACTATGATCCTATGATGAAACAGTTCCATTCTAGAAGGGGTGATTCTTCAAACCAAGCAACATATAAAACTTTAGCAAAGAAGTCTTAGTCACAAAAAAGTAAAATGACCATCTATACCCCGTAATAAAACAACATATATCACAACAAGTTTTCTTTCACAAAACTGAGAGACGTTGTTATATGCCTTGACTTGATTGTTCACAGCTGTTTCAGAATGTTACAACCTGCTTTCCACCTCTCGTACATCCCTTTCGAGGGGCGTATACGCGTCGCATCCTGCTTACACTTTCGTCCTCGCTTCATGTAAAAGGGTTAACCCGAAGGTGCTATGGCTGGAAGACAATGACTTATAAATTGTCTCCATCCTTACTAAACTAGCAATGCGGCACTAAACACGTGCATTCCGCACTTATGGATCACTACTGGACCATAAAAACTGGGCTGGGTGTGACACAGAAATACACAAGCAACTAGCGAAAACAATGGTGCATTATTGTTTCAACAGCAGTCATGTTGTGCAACAGGAAATATTTGTGACAAATTTAATATTTTCATCACTTAATTTTCTGGTATGCCGAGGTGTTCATAAATGAGGATGGGACATAAGATAGAATCTTCTCCATCAGGTTTTCTGCTTATTAAGCTTCTTGTGGATACAAAATGTCATTCCATCTTGTTTCCTTTTCACCTCCGGCTACTATTGACGTTCGTTCCATTATCTCTTGGCCACCCTTAGTTTGTAGTTGAACTTTTGTCCTTTTCCTTCTTGTCCACTGGGTGTCTTGTCATTCCAGCCCGGAAATAAAGTACTAAAACAATCAATATAATTTTGTACGACATCCAGATGTGGTACTAATTCTAACACGTTCGCTAATTAATCTACTCAAGACCTGCGGATTGATCTTAACTTTGCGTCTCACCAAACCTTAAAAAGTGAACAACCATTACATTTAGCTATTCATGTAGCTAGGCTGCCTCAATCCATCAACCCCCATGTTATCCATCCAACAACACAGTCCCCCCTTTACCTTGGAACCTACAGCAAGCATTCATGTTGTTCCATCAAAATCCAAAGAAGTACTAGCAGCTGTCCTTGCTCATCAATCAGCAGTGCCCCAATAGCTAGGAGATGCAACGGCATGCCAAGCTGTTTTAGGCTAGTGATGTAACGAGGAATGAACCCTGTTGATTTTTCAAATAAAGACTTACGTTAGATCACGTGTCAGCCTGTGACTTGCGCCTGCCTATATTAGTTTGTGATTTGCTTGCAGGCGGCTATATATATGATGATCAGTTGGATGGTGAATGTATAGCAGTGATGCATAGAGGTGGGCATAAAACCCGATACCCGAAGCCCGAACCCGAAAAACCCAAACCCGAACCCGAAAAACCTGAAATCTATAAAACCCGAACTTAGATCGGGTTTGAAATCTCATAACCCAAATTAAATTAGGGTAATTCGGGTTTGAGCCCACGGTACCCGAATAACCCGAACTACCCGAAATATGTTAGAAATTCTATATATTACAACACATAAGGCAATTTAAAGGGTCATATAGTATATATATATTTATTTTTTTATGTCAAAATACTATTACTCTATGTTAGCATGATCTTTTTTACGGTTAATAGATACATCATTGTGTCATTTTTAGGCTTAAACGATGTTAGGTCTCTCAAATGTTACTAAAATTTTGTTTCACTTTGTTGTGATGAGGTAGTTCGGGTTACCCGAACCCGAACCCGAAATTATCAAATACCCGAAAAACCCGACCCGAACTTCTGTGAATAAATTTCGGGTTTCAATTTTCAAAACCCGAATTTTTTAAAACCCGAAAAACTGGCAAGTGCCGCGTTAGGTAGCACGTTCACAATTTCTTTCATTTGTAGACATGGATGGCAGGATGGCTGCACTGTGCTACTGTGGACTTTTATCAGTGCAGGAAAGGTGGCTACATTGTTCTGTGGTATATATGTATGCAAAAGTTCATTGGCTCACTACTGTGTAGTATAAGCCGGGAAAGTTGGTGAGAGGGGCTTATCCGCTGGTAATATCACGCCATCTTTTTCTCACGTACACTCGAGAAATGGTAACAATTTGCGAATGTTGTCGTGACTAGTAAAACAAGTGAAATCCCCGCTAGTTTGAAAAACAACACAACAAAACATAACTTTCATCACTTAACAGCAGAGAAAACAAATATCACTTATACCCACATCTTAGTCATCTTTATTGCAGCTTTGTTTTCTGAAAAAAGTAAACAATCTAGCAAGGGCGTATTCATGTTTTTTTTCTAATAAAACAATAGAAAACATCTAGCTAATTATTTAGTTCTTTGACTTCATTTGCTGAGTGTTATTTGGCATATGCCTTTCCTTTTGACTTGAGTTAGCCTCCTCCGATCCGGGCAGAAGTTGCAATGCTTTTTTTTCGGAATTCCTAATTATCACTTGATTGTTGTTTTGTTGCGTCATCAGTTGATTGTTTTTGAGTAAATTTCTTATTTGACACTGAAATAAACTCAGTTCCAGCTGCAAGTGGGCGGTGACTTAACAGCCGGCTTCATTCTCTATTTATTCATCTCTTCATCCACGTCTGATTCAGCCGGCTTACAGTCTACTATTATACCTGCTCTAAGCCGCAACGAACATGCCGCTAGCAACCCTAGTCGCCTGCAGAAGCGACGCCAGCTGCATGCACATCGATCAGGCGCCATGGCCGACGAGCTGACGTAAATTGCACGCAGAAACGTTACGCCGGAATCAACAAGTGTCCAACCGGGAAGGCAGGAACGTCGACTCGACGACGAATCTTAACAGCATTTGGATAGGAAACCTCGAGCATAAACTATATAAATATCATAAATCTTAAATCTTAAATCTTAACCACGGGAGGTTTGGGCGGATTGGGAACTCACACACAAACCATAGATTTAGAAGTTCTTGGGCGAACAGAGAAAATGATGGGTGTGGTGTTTCACTTTTAGTTTTCAGTCTTTTGTTGCCTGATGGCTCTTTCATCTCAGAATCTGACTGAATTTTATTTTCTTTTCACTCAATTTTTCTTCACCATACGCTGGCATGATTCTATTGGTCCGAAAATCAACTGAAACTTAAACGACAGTTACTCGAGTGTTATGTTCTTTTTTTTGAGGTAATTAACTCGAGTGTTATGTAATCACTCCTGTTTCTAGCTATACTAGAGATTTTTTTTTGAGAATTTCTTTCTATACTAGAGATGCCGTTAGTGATTTTGGAGCCTGATTGAAGCAATCAAGCCCAGTATGCGCCGAAGTCGCAGGCCAGGCCTTCAAGTTTGTCCGTTCTTTAAACTACACCCCGACTTAAACAACAGTTAAACCAATGGGCCGAGATAGGCCCATAGGTTAAGATTTTTCTGCATTCTGGACCGTGATGGGCTCCAACGGCCTACAATATTATACCAAACACGCCTCGGAAATACAGAAGGATATAGAAAGCGAACCGAGTCCTGAAGTTTACAACGAGACGGCGGCATAATTTTGGCAATTTGTTTTCGGAAACATAGTAAAAATGACGTTCATATATAAGAATTTAAACATTTATTTTATTGGTCAGCCACAACCTAGATTAACCCTTCTTGGCCTTGCTTGTGTTGGTCCCTGCCTTGCTTGTGTTGGTCCCTGCCTTGCTCCTTGCTGTTTTACCAGCCTTAGTTGCTGTTGTAAGTCGAGCTTGCCTAGCTGGTGGGAGGCAGGAAATGATGAAGGCACTGTCTGGCAGTGGTTCACTCATTGGTGTTTGTGTGACAGTCTGGGATGCCTGCTTAATGTGAGACATGATCATCAGGTTTGAATTTTGACAAATATTGTAATGAAAAAATGTTGCTGAGTTGTGGTACCTCATCATGTAGCTGTGACAACATAGGGTTCTCCACTTGGGACAGCAATGCCTCTGTTTCAACTTGAACATGTTCTTCAGGCCATTCTTCCTGAAACAAATTGCAGTGAACATAGGCATGAAAAAAATTGCAGTGAACCAGGGAAAAAAAGGCATTTTGGTTGCACATGCCTGGACATGTTCTTCTTCATGCCTTGCTTCCTCATCTTCCAGTTCAATACTTGACCTTTTAGTTTTCTTAACAGCCGGTTCTCCTGCTTTCTTTGCAGCACATGTTGTCACATTGTGGTCAGGTTTTCCACAGTGACTGTAGTGCATGGTTACACCATGTTTGGATAGCCTTGGTCCATTGCTACCTTGAACTTCATGTGCTGCTCTCTTCCTTGTCTTAGGTGGTCTACCTGCTTTCTTCTCATACTTAGGTGGCTGCACTACTTCACCTCCAACATTTTCCCAGACAGTCTTGTCATGACATGGAAATATTTGGAAGCTGTATGCATTCTGATAAGCCTCGATAGAGTAACAAGAAGGGAGCACAGAGTCTTCTGGTGTTCTCTCATGCTTGAGGCAAGCAATTGCATGACTACATGGTATGCCTGTCAAGTCCCACCTTCTGCATTCACATTTCCTAGCTGCAATGTTCACTGTGTATCGCCATTCTCTGTCATGAACTTCAAAAATTCCAGCGCCACTAGGTATAGGATAGCAGGTGTTAGACATCTCTGCATGCCTAGCTAACTTCTTCCTTATTTTGGGGCATATGATCATGTGTAGCCACTTCTCAGCCGCCTCTTTCTGCTTGTTGTAGTGTCTGGTCATAATCTGCACCTTGATCCTTTGTAGCATGCTCAGGATAGGTAGCTCCCTGGCTTCCAATATATATTTGTTGAAAACTTCACAAGTATTGTTCAAAAGGATATCACACTTTGGGTACTCACTAAAGAAAGCCCTGCACCATGTGTTTGGTGGCATCTTTTCTAACCAGGCATGGGCATCCTTGTTGAGAACTCTAAGTTTCTCCATCTCCTCATTCCACCTAACTAGTGTACTAGCTCTAGCACACCTCCACAATTGATTCTTCAAGTTCTCTCCTTTGAATTTGCCTGAAAAATTGGAGTACAGGTGTCTAACACAGAACATGTGCTCTGCATCAGGAAACACTTGTTGAACAGCAGGGATAAGACCTTTCTGTTTATCTGTCATTATGGTCCATGGACTGGTGTTTTCAATCCCAAGGTCTTCTTTCAGGGTCTGTAAGAACCACTTCCATGATGGTAGATTTCTACCTCCACCACTACCATAGCCACAGGGTATATACAGTCATTGGGGTCTATACCTATAGCAGTTAGCAGCTGCCCTCCAAACTTGGTCTTGATGTGGCAGCCATCCAAACATATAACAGGCCTACAACCACTGAGGAAACCTCTCTTGCATGCATCCAAAGAAACATACAGTGAACTGAACAAACCACCAATGGATTTTACAAAGAAGGTAGTGCCTGAGTTAGTCTTCCTAAGTTCATGGCCATAATTCCTGAGCTCATTGAATTGCTTCACTTCATCCCCATAAATGATGTTCCATGCCATCCTTCTTGCCCTAGACAGCTTCATCCTTGATATGGTCAGATTGAGCTCCAATTGAACAGTCTTCCCAAAATGGGTCAAGCTCATCTTCTCATCAGCCCTAAACCTATCCAAGTACTTGTTAGCAAGCCACTTTGCAGTGCACTTCTTCAGCTCCCACTTCTTCTGACAAGTATGATCCCCAACATAAGTTTTGATCAAGATGCACTTCATCCTTGAGTCAAATGAAGCATACAAGTTCCATGGACAATTGTCATCACAATGTGCTTTGATCCTTGTCTTGTCATTTATTGGCTTCTTAATCTCAACCCTATGTTTGATACTGTACTCTGTAAGTGCCTGTCTAAGCAGTTGGATTGAGTCAAACTTCATCCCTATCTTGAAAATGGGGTTCCCCATATCCTCTGGCCTGAAGGTCTTCATGTTAGCCCCACCCTGTCCCTCTTCATCAGAATCAGGTAACTCTAACTCATCCTCATCAGAAGATAGTTCATCCCATTGCCTAGGTGTTTGCATGTTCTCTCTACCATATGGTGCATTTCTATTGTGTCCTCTGCTGACTACAATGCCCATAGCTGCCCCCTGATCAACCAGCCCATCATCAACATTGTCCCAAAATAGGTCATCATCTTGGTCATCAACTACATAGTCACTGTCTTCGAAGTCCCCATCTGTACTGCCAACAAAATCACTAATGCTGCTGCCATCATCATCCTCATCATGTCTTTCAGGTGCTCGCTTCCTTTGACTAAACACTTCAGGCACTGTACTCATTGGATTGTTCACAATGTCTTCTTTCCATGCTTTGTCATCAAAAGAGTTGTAGCTATCAAAGTACAGCACAAACTTGCTAACCTTGTATGCAACTTGCTTCATGATTAGTGTTTCTGCATCTGACTCCACAATTCGCAACCCAGTTGCAATATCCTTCTCAGGCAACAGCCAGTAAACATTCAGATTGTCAATTCCATAACCTAGCATCACACTTAACTCTTGAACTGCAATAAAACTCCAGTACTGTCCTTTGCAGTAGTCAAAAACATCCACCTTGCCATCCAAATAGACCCGCTTGTAACCAGACCCACAGAAAAAGCCCCCATGATGTACTTCTACAGAGAATTCCTCACCATCAGGCCCTAAACAGTGAACAAAACCCTAAAATTTCAGATTCTTGTCGTAACAAACAAATGTACACAACAAATTGAATGACGATGACACCACAATCAAGAATCATAGGATGCAAAGGTAGCCGGGGGCGTCATTGACCGTAATCTGGTTCTCCTGCTCCTTCCAATCAACGGACACCGGCCATGGTGCCGCTCCGCGCCGCGCCGTGCCTCAACAAAGAGGATGCGGCGGGCGGGGCGAAACCCTTGTGCAGCAAACCCTATCAATGGGCGGGCGCAGAGTCGGAAAGCATGGAGGAGGAGGCGGCGATTCGGAGTTCGTCCGGCGAGAGCGACGGGGAAAGAACGAGCGTTGGGGAGGAGGAGTGAATGGGAGGGAGAAACAATGGGCAGGGGGTTTTCAGAAAAGTCCCCCATCACCTGAGTCCACTAGGCCACCGTGGCACGTCCACGTAGGACGCTGGCGCATGGTTGGCCAAGTTTGTACCGTTGGATGAGGGAAATTATAGATCGAGTACCTACATGTTACGTTTTATAGTACGAGTACCTATCTGTTATCCGTCAAATAGTTTAGGTACCCCAGTGCAATTTACTCTTTCCTTTAAGTACAGTAGAGTAGATCACATGGTGAGTACCTACTAAACACGCACGCACACGCATATAATGTATTAATCTCCAATTTTCAGGAAATGGCATAAAAAGGAGTGAAACTGCAACAAGTGGAAGTGGGGAAAGGAAAGATTTTTCCTATAACGCACTTGAAACATGGAATAAATTAAATCAAAACCATCTAAGTAGTAGCACTGCAGTATATGTACATATCAGCAAAACAACAGGCACCACATAATTTTTCATGAAGGCATCACCAATATCAAAGCCTTAACAAACAGCACTCTAGTAGTGAAATCTATGAATGGAATCTACTAAGCACCGTAAAACCTTGAAAATAATATATCTCGGAAAATACTATAGGAGGCCCTGATATTGAATGACATAACCTTGGACAACTCCCTGAGGAAAACAGTCATTTTTTCATCTATGCATGACATAAGCTTGGCCGACAAGATATTGCAATCACTTCTAGCAGTGTTGCATGATACGACAAATACTGCAACAGGCAGTGAACACTGAGCAATGAACCAAAAAGAGAGTGGACCCTAATTGCCCAGAAATAAACAACCCAAAACTATGCGCAGAAATGGACAACAACATACCATGAACCCTCAAAAAGATCTGACCATGGCTGGGCATGAAAATGAGATGGATTGCTGACGAAATAATAAATCCTACGGAAACAGCTCTAAATCAGCACAAATAACTGGGCTATGTGCCTAATCCAGCCCCTTCCCCGACGATTCCAAACAAAGATAGTAGAATGGATCAACTAATAACCCTCGTATCCCCAATGCTCGGGCACAAATAAATCGATACAGACGACCCCAAGGAACAGGTGCCACTCCCCCATGTGCATACACCCGTCGAACACACAATTTTTTTTTTTTGCCAGAGCTCCTCCCTCCCCCTCAGTCGCTACTAACAAACAACGGGCGGCAAAAAAAAAGCGTACCCAAGAAAAGATCGTAACAGGCGTAATAGTCAGCTGTGCGGGCCCGTTCGTCTATTTGCACAGGATATGACATCAACCATCGATTGCCGATCCAACGAACAACCGCGTCGATTAACCGAATTTTCAATCGAACAACGGATGACCGAATTTTCAATCGACTGACGTCGCGCAATTCTCAAATCTTTAACAAACTTATAAACACATCCACCTCCGGGTACACATGACATGCATATGAACCTTTACTAACAAAGTTCTGCCACTGTTCTATTTTTTTTGAAGGAGAACTCCACGCAAACTGTTCTAGTTAGTCTTCCTTCCTGCTCAGCCCATGTCCCAGGCTCCCAGCAGCCCAGTGGACCAGCCGCTAGCCTTGCCTAAAGCCTCTTTATGCTTGCTCCTGCTCTACTGAGCACCTTTTGTTCGTCTCTCTTTCACCGGCTGCCTCCCACTGCAGCATACGGCCGGGTGCGGCGACGCCGGAAGGTAGGAGCTCACCATTTGTATGTTGTTTTGTGTGTCTGTGATGATTTGTTCTCTTAGAATGCTATTGATATATGTTAAATCAAAATTTGGAACTTGGTTCTGGGGTGCTTAATTTTGATCTAAATTAGGTAGCTTCATTTCCGATACTTCTAAAATACTGATGCATTTCACTTTTCTGACGACATAATTGATTTAATTTTATATATGAAATTGAAAGTGATTTGGAACTTTTCCCGGTCATTTCCATCCCTATCGCCAATTCATTTTCCCAGGGTCGCTGGAGAACCCCCAATACAAATGTTTGAACTCTAGCAATTTTACTCAAGCTTGAAAAACGGTAGCTCGACCATTATAACAATTATTATAAATTTATTTAACTCTCGATAAAATCTTTAACAAACGTACAAACTCATATATCCACCTCCGGGTACACATGCATATGAACCTTTGCTAACAAAGTTCTGCCATGCACTGTTCTAGTTATTATAGTCACACCCAAACCAGGTCGCGCATACTTGCCTGAACCCGTATGATAAGCTAGTCTTCCTTCCTGCTCCCTGCGGCGTGCAAAATTATCGTCTCGATTGTGAGCCCTGGCCCCAGCCCCGTCATGATCCCCCATTGCCACTCCTCACCTTCCTTCTCATCACCATCTTGGCGGCGCCGCCGCTTTATCTCATCGAGGACAAAGATGATCGTCGCCCCGAACATGTTACCGTGCTCGCTGAGCACACGCCGGCTCGCCGCGAGCTTCCCGGCCTCCAGACCCATGGCGGTCTCGTAGCTGTCCAAGAGCACGCGGCTGCCAGGGTGCACCGCCCAGAAGAGCCCGTTCCAGCCGCCGTCACCGGCGTTCAGCTGCAGGCCGAGCGCCGCCATGGAGTCCGCCAGGCACCGCTCGACGCCGCCGCGGACGTGCGCCGGCACCTCGACGGACAAGCGGTAGTCGGCGCCGCCCTCGCCGATGCCGATCGCCGCGGCGCGCTCCGTCCCCGGCAGTGTCGCCTGCGAGTACGACACGAGGTGGAAGACGGGGCGCTCGGCGGGGTCATCTGCCGGGCCGCCGCCGGCGGCGGCGCCGACGATGAGCGCGCCGGCGCCGTCGCCGAACAGGGCCATGGAGACGAGGGCGTCGGGGTCCGGGGCGCGGAACGGGAGGAGCACGGCGTGGGCGCAGGCCACCAGCACGCGGGCGCCAAGGTTGTTCTCGGCGATGTCCTTGGCGAGGCCGATAGCGGCGAAGCCCGCCGAGCAGCCGTGGAGGTGGAGCAGGGTGCGGCGCACGGCGGGGCGGAGGCCCAGGAGCGCCGCCACGCGGAGGTCGGCGCCCGGCTCGTCGAGGCCGGAGTTGGTGGCGACGACGAGGTGCGTGATGTGGGACGCCGGGCGGCCCCACTCCGCGATCGCCGTCGCCGCCGCGGCCGCAGCGAGCTCCGGCACGGCGGCCGCGGAGACGCGCAGCCGCGCGCCGAGCGACGGCGCCGCGCGGTCGAGGAACTCCGGGTGCCCGGCGATCGTCTCCTCGTTGTGGTGGAAATAGCGCTTCTTGATGCCAGGTTTGTCGCCTGAGAGACGCAAAAATTTTACCAAATTTGAAGGTTTTATCGATGAACTGAATGGAATTAGTAAATTCAGTACAAATTCTCTTCATCTTGGCTTTGAGCTCGGCGAGGTGGTCGCTCTTGGTGACGCGGAAGTACCAGTCGGCGAACTGGTTCTGCAGCACGCAGTTCGCCGGAACCGCCGTGCCGATGGCCAGCACGGCGGCGGGGCCATTGGCGCGCTGTGCCTGACGAAGGTCATTGAGGAGGGTGGCCGGTTGGGCGGTGGCAGCCATGGTGGTTGGTTGGCGATAAGCAGCTGAGCTCGTCTGACGTCCATGAGAATTAATTTGCTCATGTATATGTACACACTCTATATATAAACCTACACACCGAATTAGAGTATCCGGTTTCATATGCTGCCTTGGCGCCCGGCCAACTAACTGCTAACGACCAAGTATGTGTCTTCACGTGGAAAAAATGCTCGAGCACGGCGTCTTAAATATGTTCAAGTAGCTTATCTGCATTGGATGTATTTAGGATTTTTTTTCCATTTGAGATGCCTTGTTATTGTGATTACACAATTCCTTGATGCAGTCGACATTCAATTTAAAATTAAATTACGACATTTATATGTCAATAGATTTCAGAGTTGGAGTCGGTCGTTTCTCTATTTTAATTTAGGAAAAAGAGCGTTTGCTTGGTTTTTATTTTATTAGGTGTTCGCACCCAAAATTGGTAGTTGCCTATCAGGTCGAGGGCAACCGGTCCGACCGGTTCTGGAAAGCGGTCAGACCGGTTTCGCTGTAGCCGATCTGGCAATGGCCGAAACCGGTCTGACCGGTTTCTCTATCCGGTCTGACCGGTTTACTCCGAGTTGGAGTAGAATTAGGAGTCCTGATCGTTTTCCAAATTGTAAAAGGATTCCTTGCGGGGCAAGACCTCCCCACCCTATAAATATAAAGGGCCGTGGCCGATTGAGACCTATCATCCAATCGATCAAATACTATTTTTCTACTTTTATCTCCAAACCCTATATTTTCCAACCCCTTTGCTTTCCTTTTTGTCTCGACGGCGTTCAAGGAGGTTCTGAGTGGCCTAACCGATCTCAGAGCAACCCTAGACGCACCATCTCCGACGGGGTCCCTCCCGAGGTGGTGATTCTAGGTTTTTCCCGAAGCCCTAGCAAATCCGGTCTGACCGGATCCCTAAACTGGTCTGACCAGTTTGGGCTGAGGCTGCGGCAAGTGCGAAGTTTCTGGTGTTGCGCGATCCGGCACTCGTGTGTGTTGACCAGAAAAGCGTCAACATTAGGTTACTATCAATATTCGCTTTTTGGGATCTAAACATAAGAGTAAATCCATAAAAAAAGGAGTCGGCAAATAGAGTGAGGGGGATTCTTCCTAATTATTCATTGAACATACACAAACAATGTTAGAACCAGAAAATAGAAGGGGTGTGGTTTAACCTCCAAAAAGGAACTAATTAGATGAAATTTTTTCTATAACGATCAAACGGTGATTCGTGCAGTTTCTTCTTCCCCGGTGACCTTTTTTTTCTCTGGCAAGGGGCTGCTACGATGAACAACATAGTTCTTGCTAGGGGGTCAGGGGTTGGGATGCTTACAGTTATAGAGGAAATAACCTTATCATACAAAACTATGTTTGTGCTCCCCACTAAGGAATTCTTTGAACCCTCAGCCTATCCACGTCAGCTCCCACCCAAACGACGCGCCGCCCCGCCCCGCTATCTCATCCGCTAACAGTCAAAACGCAGCCCCGTCGTCATCCCTGAATCCCTCCCGCCGTCGCGTTCCCACGCCTCCCTGCCTTCTCCACCCGCTGTCGCCTCCTCGCCTCCACGCCCGAGGCGCCGCCCCCTCGCCTCCGCGGCGCCTCCTCACCTTCTCTGTCCCTTCGCCTCCACACCGTCCCCATAAAACTGCCCCCTGCCCTCGGCAGATCCAATCGGGACTCACCATCCGGCGCCCCGTCGCGCAAGGCAGCCGGCCGCCGCCGAGCTCTGTCGTCCCCGATTCGCCGCCATCGAGCTCACCGGCCGCCGCGCACCGCGTGATGGGGACGGGATGCCCGATCTTCCGTCAGGTGAAGGATAAGTCGTTTTGGGCGGAGCGCAACACACCGATCTGGTTTCAAGTCAGCGACTCGAACCCCGCAATCTTAGCACCACGACTCCTCTGGTTATCAACCGTGTCACAACCCGGTTGACCTCGCCGAGAAGGCTAATCCATGCCTGCGAAACGAAGAACACAAGCAAGAACTCGGAAGAACGCAGCTCAATCTGAAGTGACTCTGCAGATGTATGATTAAGATCGAAAAGTTGGGGTTCTACAAACCGATAGACGGCGAAACTGTTCTCGACAGAATAATCTAAGCAAAACCCAAGTCTTAATGATGGCGGCTACTGAATTTAATGTCGTGGGGTGAGCTAGGGTTGAGGCGCCGTGCCCACGACATGGGCCGAAGGCCCGACACGATACAAAGCCTGAAAAGGCCCAAAACAGGTGACGCAACACCTTTCGTGGTCACATAGAATGATCCATGAATCTTCTAGAGCTGAAACCAGAACCAAAAGAAGTGTCTCGTCGTCACGGTTCCAACGCATCGAAGAACACCTTGATTGGACATCGTATGAGGGAGATATCGCAGTTGAAGCGCAGATGTGTCGGTTGACTCCGAACCGAAGTTGTTGTCCGACGTGGTGACGACTTGTACCCCGAGAAAGAGTCCGTCTCTTGTATGTCCAACGTGGTGATGTCCTCATCATCCTCCCCTTCTTGAACTGGAGTCGTCCTCGACTCCATCTCATCATTATCAAGCTCCTGCAAAAGGTTAGTAACAGGAACATGCAAAGAGGGAGGCAAAAGATCATCTGTTATAAAGCACATAGCTCGACTAAGCATAGTATAACAAGGAGCATCAGGGTTATCACATAATGCAGCAGCAGCGGATGTAGTAGCAATAAAAGCACCTCCTTTTAATTTAATCCCTGGTGGGTTATCATCAGAAGACCCAACACTATCAATTTTAGCTTTATCTCGTGCAGCAAGCTCTTGAAAATGTTTTCTAATATCAGCAGGCGATAAAGGAAGCAAAGTAATTTTCTTGTTCTTATGCATGAAAGTATATGTATTAGTTCTACCATGGTGTGCAACATCATTATCAAATTCCCATGGTCTCCCCAACAAAAGAGAGGATGCGTGCATCGGAACAACATCAAAATCAGCAGAATCATGATAAGAACCAACAGAAAAATTTACACGTGCCGATTGTGTTACTTTAGCTTGACCACTACTGTTCAACCATTCTAAATGGTAAGGATGTTCAAGGCGACGTGTCGGCAAGTGAAGCTTCTCTACCAAATCTGAACTCACCAAGTTGTTGCAACTCCCACTATCAATTATGGTGAGCACACGATAATCTTTGACTATGAGAAACATGTGGAATAAATTCTTGCGCTGAATCTTCTCCTCCTCACGTTCCACCTGTGAACTCAATGCGCGCTGAACAAGAGCCAAATTTTGGAACCCCGCGGATGCAGCCTCGGAGTCAATTGCTATAGCCTCATTGTCGTCCTCCGAATCTGCAACAAAATTAGTCGCAACAACTAATGCATCTTCAACATCACTAGCACTTACATATCCATTACCATCTGGCGAAGTGATGAAAGCACGAGTACTTGGACAATCCTTCATGACATGGCCCATGCCCTTGCAGCGGTGGCACACGATGCTAGCAGATTTACTTGACGAGCCCTTGTCAGGAGAGGTAGAAAGTGGCTTCTTGTGTTGTGGAACCTGCATATTACGTACTTCCACAGATGGCGCCGGCGTTGTCGAACGTGTACTCACTGGTGGCGTCGGACGAGCACTTGCGACTGGTGACGGTGTGAAGGTCTTGGTTCGTCCCTGCAATTCTTTTTCTGCAAGCATAGCAAGCTGGAACAACTGGTTGGTGGTAGCAAACTCTTTGTAGTCAACAATGTCCTGAATATCGTGTCTCAAACCACCGTAAAAACAACATATTTTATCCTCAGGATCCTCTACTACCCCACAACGAACCATACCCTTCTGTAGCTCGGCATAATATTCCTGAACAGACATATTTCCCTGCTCTAAACGTTGCAATTTCTTACGCAAATCACGCTTATAAGAGGCACGAACAAAACGATCACGCATAGCAACTTTAAGTTCATTCCAGGAAGCTGGTTGTATCTTTAATGAAGCACATTCTTGCCACCAGATTATAGCAAAATCCTTAAATTCACTAGTTGCTTGTCTAACCTTATGTTTATCAGGAACAAGGTGGGCAGCAAATTTTTGTTGTATCGTCATCTCCCAATCTAGATATTCTTCCGCATCATAACGCCCATAAAAAGATGGTATAGTAAATTTAACTTTGGCGTAAGAATCATCATTACCTTGAGATCGGCGGTGTCTGTTACCTCCCATACCTGTGGTATTCTTGCGAAAGTGGCGACGACGTAGCCTCTCAGCTCTAGTCTTGATGAGATCAGGCTCGCCATCGGATCCAAAAATAACATCATCATCGTCGTCGAGGTAGTCTTCATCAAAGGCATCCTCTTCCTTGGGCTTGGGGGGATTGGACTCGAGGTTCTGAACCCTTGTTGTCAACGTGGAGACTCGCTTGTCCACACCCTCAATGGTATGGTAGGCAGCCTTGACCTCCGTCGTTAACTTGCTTAACTCCTTCATGAAGACATCCTTCAGGTCGGTCGTTGCCTGCACCAATTGACTAGACAAAACAGGAACGTCGTCTGGCATGGTTAGTGATCAACAAAATCCCTATGAACTATGCAGTCGGCTTTGGTGGACCTACAACCTCACACACGTCTCACCAAGTTCTTACCAGGTTCTTACCAAAGCAGGCAGTGGATGGTACAACCGGTGGCTGGTTCGTGATACCTGTGAGGAGGTAGTACCAAGATTGCAAGGGTCCTTCGCTGCACTAACCTGAAGTATAATTTGTGGAGCTCTGGGAAGGCAAAGTATGTGGCAAGGAGTAGCAACGCACGAATACAGATTAGCAAAGTTAAATAAGTATCTAAAGTACAAGTCACAATTGCTGGCGTAGCCGTATCCTAGACGTAGCACAACAAGTGAGACAAAACAGAACGAGGAGCAAAACAGCACCCTTATGCAATTGTTTTTAATCTTTTCAGCAAAAGCCCTCCGAAACCTCAGGACTAGTAGGAATCACAAATTTTTTATTTTTTCAACTATTTTTTTATATTTTTATCCGAACAAGGATATCAAAAAGCTCCAACCACACAAATTTGCAACTTTTTTGGAACAAGGATGCGGTCTACAGAAAATCAGGAACGTTTCCTGAAATCCCGGAAACAACTTCAACAATTTTTTAATTATCTTCCCGATTTTTTTTGAATTTTTTGGCTGGGGCCCCTCACAATGGAGTCACGAAGCTGCTGTAAAAAATTGAGCTAAAACGGAGCACCGAGCGAAAAGTTATGCCCGTTTTACTGAAGGTACCTCAAGTTATGGTTTTCGAGAGGCACAAGATCTGGTTCTTTGGAGGCTCAAAACGGCAGGATGCGCATCGACGGCTAGGGTTTGCACGATGAACCAAGAAGGGCTCCGATGCAAGGCGATGAACACAGGGCGGCTCGCAACCTATCTAGGGCATGCACGGCAGGAGTTCACACAAGGCGGCTAGCGAGGGCAAGTCGAGTTATGGAGTGGAACGACTTGTAATCTGGTGATGGTGGTGGATGGGATAGCGGCGGAAACAAACAAATCACACGCAACGGGCGATTGAACTACGACACGAACACGGCCTAACCAGCAACAAGACTCGACCATGGACACAAACTCAACAAAGCCAATCTGAAAACGAAATTGCAAGGCGAAAAGGGGTTCTAGGACAGCGGAAAATTATTTTTTGTAGGCAATTTTCTGGACTATAGGGTGAATGAAAACACGAATCCAAACTAAGGTAAATCTTGATGGTAATACCTGAGTCTCTAATTATCACTTGATGGGGACGGGATGCCCGATCTTCCATCAGGTGAAGGATAAGTCGTTTTGGGCGGAGCGCAACACACCGATCCGGTTTCAAGTCAGCGACTCGAACCCCGCAATCTTAGAACCACGACTCCTCTGGTTATCAACCGTGTCACAACCTGGTTGACCTCACCGAGAAGGCTAATCCCTGCCTGCGAAACCAAGAACACAAGCAAGAACTCGAAAGAACGCAGCTCAATCTGAAGTGACTCTGTAGATGTATGATTAAGATCGAAAAGTTGGGGTTCTACAAACCGATATACGGCGAAACTGTTCTCGACAGAATAATCTAAGCAAAACCCAAGTCTTAATGATGGCGGCTACTGAATTTAATGTCATGGGGCGAGCTAGGGTTGGGGCGCCGCGCCCACGACATGGGCCGAAGGCCTGATACGATACAAAGCCTGAAAAGGCCCAAAATAGGTGATGCAACACCTTTCATGGTCACACAGAATGATCCACAAATCTTCTGGAGCTAAAACCAGAACCAAAAGAAGCGTCTCGTCGTCATGGTTCCAACGCATCGAAGAACACCTTGATTGGACGTCGTATGAGGGAGATATCGCAGTTGAAGCGCAGACGTGTCGGCTGACTCCGAACCGAAGTTGTTGTCCGACGTGGTAAAGACTTGTACCCCGAGAAAGAGTCCGTCTCTTGTATGTCCAATATTGTGATGTCCTCATCACCGCGACCTCTGCCCGGCCGCCGCACGGGGGAGCTTCATGGGCCGCGCACTCCGTCACCGGCCGCGAGCTCCGCCACCCGTACCGCCTCGCCTTGGCTGCGGCGCAAGCGAGCACCACCGGCGTCGCCACCATGCTCGACCTTCTCTGGGAGGGGTGGCCTCCGTCGCCCGCACACGGCGAGCTCGGCCTCCAGCCACGGCGGCAACACCGACCAGGACCCCTTCTTCCGGTCCCTGCGCATCCGCACGCGCCTCCTGGAGCTCGAACTGACCTCGGCGGGCGGCTGCCGCCGTTGACTGGCGAGCTCCGGCAACTTCACCTCGAGGACAATGCCATCTCCAACTCCATCCCGCCCAACATCTCTGCCCATCGCCTGCGCAGGTGAGCGCCCCCCCGTCCCGTGCCTCCCTCCGTAGATTTGGGGCAAGATTTGGGGAGAGAAGAGAGATGCAGGTTCGTGTGGTCTTTGCAAGATTAATCTGGGGCAGCTCGATGTGGTTGAAGGGAAAGATGATGTGGGAGAGGCAGCGCAAGAGCTCGAGCTCAATTTGTCATGGAGGAGGAGGAAGGCGCGAGGATGCGAGGAGGATGAACAGCGGTGTCAGAGGAATCAGCCGCGGCGACGGGAGAAGAAAAGAACGGACGCAACGACGGGAGAAGGGGGATTTTGCCGTTGACTTGGCATCTTTGCAAAAAGATCCTCATAAGAACATGTAATTTTTGGTAGTTATTTTGTGTCTTGAAAATTGTTACGAAATACCCCCGGAATCTAACAGTATTTGTAAGAAGCTTTTAGGTTTCCAGTTCTAAGTGTGCTGTTGGAGAGAAGCACAAATATTGGGAAGGGGAGAGATATAGGGGCGATACACCGCATATCTATGGTCCTCACGTCAAATGATTGAAAACTTCACAAATTGATCAAATAATCCGATAAATTTATGTAAAATATCCCGCAGCAACGCGCGGGGTATCACCTAGTTTTATTGGAGATCGTCGTCACAGAAACGGAGGCAGCAGTGTGTAAAGTAACAGGTGGCAGGCAGGGCGGTAGAAGCAGGGTTCAAAATTTCAGCAAATTTTTGATGAGATTTTGAGAAATTCAGTGTTTTCGGCAGTAAATAAAAAATACATTTAGCAAGCCTTGTTGTAGTGGTGGGAGACCCATCCTGGTGAACAACAGGTCCCAAATTCTAGTTCCTGCTCTAAATTCTTTTTCTAGACATTTTTGTCTCAATGACAGGTGGGGCCACCCTCTATAGAATAGAATTGATGAAATAAAATGAAGCAAAGGGGGTTCGAAGTTGCACCATAGCTCTCAACAAAATGGAATCAAACTACTGAGCTATAGTCATTCTTAATTGTAATTTTTCTTCAACAGATTTGACAAAAAATTCATGAATTTCGTTGATTCCGCTGCTGACCAGAAATTTACCAAAAACAAAATCGGAAACCTTGATTGGAAGGCGGTTGGGAAGAGCCGATGGTTGGGGCATCAAATCAACTCCAACGGCCAGAGTAAATCTATCTGCCTCGGTAAAAAAGAAAAGCAAGGCAAAACACTCATGCAACGGACTCTCTTTCTGCCTCGCCATTCTACCCCCTTCACTCGGCATCTTTGCCGTGTGCGGCTGCCTCGCCATATCCCTCCTCCCGCACGCGCCTTCTGATTTGCCGCGCTGATTTTTCCTCCCACACGCCTTCCCGCCGCCGCGCCCGAGGCTTCTCCCACTCTCCTCGCGCCCGAGGCTTCTCCCGCTCTCCTCGCGTCCGAGCCTTCTCCCATGGGCGGCTATCCTCGTTGTGGGCACCTGCCCGGTCTGCGATGCCGGGGGCCCGGGATGAGCCGCGACATGACGGAGGCGGCAGCATCGGAAGTCCTGTGCGGGGTCGTCGGAGTGGATGCAGGGGGTGCGGCTCAACCGGGCGACAGTCGTCGTGTCCGGTAGGACGAAATGGCTGCCCGGCAGCATCCCAAGCCCGCTCCGCGGCGACGTTGGTGAAGAGCCAGGAGCGTCGACGCCGGCGCCGGAGCTGGTTCTACGGCATTTTTGTTTCAGTGAAAATAATTTGCAGGGTGGGACGGTAACATCGACCGCGCCTGCAAAATGCTTCAAGAGCGGGTACGCCATGGCCCATTCCTGCAAAAGGTTTTTCGGGCCCTGCAGATGCTATTCAAGGGCCCGCTCTTTCAGCAGGAAGCGAGAGAGTAGGCGCTGAGTCCGCTCCTCCAAATGCCATTTAAACCGCTTCAATAAATTATTTTTATAGTAAAGGGATTGTAGGAACCGACCCCTCCAAGCTATAAAAGGAGGAGGATAACCCCCTCACAAGACACAACATAATACACCGGAAGAAGAAGAGGAGGAAGACTCCATCTTAGACCACTTGTAGCATTAGGATAGGGAGTGTGTGAGAAGTGTGGAGAAGAGCCAGACTTGTTGGCCTCTCTTCTCTCTTCTCCGTGAACCATTTGAGTAAGTATCCGAGACTCCGAGTTCATCTATTGGTGAGTTCATGGTAGAGTTATCCACTTGTTATTACTCGTTTATAGGATCATCATCCGTTGTTGTAGTGGATGCTCTAGTAGAGAACCCCTAACAGAGATGGATGACCCAGCGCGACGCTATAGTAAGTAATCAACGGCATAGACATAGTGTCTAGGTCTTATATTACCTTTATTTGCCACAAACCCCACGGTGACGAGGGGTTGGCGGCAGGAAGTGACAGCCTTGTCCATCTCTTGAATTCCTCCACGTCCGGATTTGGCAGAGTTGTTGAGCTCTTTTACGGTGTGCCATACTAGCCTTAAAAAGGACTAGTATGTAAACATCGGAGGACTAGTATGTAAAGATCGGACGGACCGGATTAATTGTATACTACTGTAACCGTTTTAGTAGTATGGGTAATATGAACTCAGTAGCATAGGTAGTATAAGGGTACTATGGGAAAAAAATAAAATGGCAGATATGTAATTTTGAGATATAAGTTTGGAATGGCAGATATGTAATTATGGCATATCTTTTTTGGATCCGGCAGCTCAGACGGGCGAGACAGGGGTGCGCACACGGGTGAGACAGCACGGGTCCGGCCGCCTGGAAATTTTTTTAGGGGGAATTTTTTTTATGTTACCATAATACCCCTGTCAGTATCTAGTTTATACTACCATACTAGCAGGTGGCACACCGTAAAAGAGCTCGAGTTGTATGCCCAAGTGGCTTGGCATACCAGGTGTGAGCCGGTGCCCGAAGTAAAAGATTTGAAGCAGAGTTTAACCCCTCTAATTTTATCCTTCCGGCCTGTTCGACTGCCTGGTGGCTGGTGCTGATTTTTGCTGAAAGAAAGACACTGCTGGCTGGTGGCTGATGATGATTTTTGCTGAGAGAAAAACACTGCTGGCTGGTGGCTGATAAACCAAGCAAACAGGGCAGTATCTTGTTCTTCGGGCATACTATAGTTGGAAAATCGTTACAGCTCCGTTCATCATGAAAACATCCATGCCCAACGCAACGAACAAACAGGTAGCAAGGTTCACCTATTTGGACTTCACGTCACCACGTATGATTCTTTTTCTTCCTTCCAAGTATCTGAGTTTTCGGAGGCACCGGGCCAAAATAACGTTGGAGGCCCCTATTAAACATAAACATTAAGATTCATTTTATTGTACTATGACAACGAGCTAGCCGTTCTAGAGTTTGTTTTTACAAAAAGGAACCAAACACTAAAATCGTGAGATACTACTACCTGATAAGCGTACATAGTAGCCACAGTTCCCTTCCTATACCTTCGGATCAAGAAATGTTACAAAGAAAATGATCAAAAATAATCTCTAGAAAGTGTTACCATTAGCAATTTATATGCTATAATTTTGATTCATTAATAAACCATAATTTTCACTATGAGCATCATCTTTGGATGTATGTAAGTCTTTTAGCAATAATAACAAACTTTTGGAATGTGTTATCTTTGCAATTGATATTTGATACATAAATAGTTTGGCTTTTGTTTTATGTTCAACAGAGTCCTTTGTTTTCGTTCTGCCCTGGCGCACATGTCTCAACATTGTTTAATGTCTGCAATACATTAACAAGAAATGGCTCGCACAGAATGTACAGGATGGACCCCTGACTTATTGGCTCGCCAAAGCACGGACACGAAGCTAACATTGACCTGACTAGTTGTGGCACGTCAACTACCAACTTTGGTGAGTTGAGGTTGCCAAGTGCCAATGAAACACACGTGATGTAATAATGCGAAAAAGAATTATGCCATTTACAATATGTATGATTTTTTAATTGATCGACTGGTGGTATTGCATGAGAAAGTTTAATGAAACCATTCTTAAGCAATTCATCAAAAACACGATCGCACTTGGCAACATCAAAAGTAAATTTAATTTCGTTTCGCCGATTTTTCTGAACCGACTTCAACGAAGGACAAGAACAAGGCTTAGCTTTTGATGGTCAAACAAATTCAGCAGCATAATTTTCTTTATCCTCATCATCTGAACTATCAGAATCATTATCAACAATATGAACATTGGAACGACAAAATTCAATGACCTCCTCTCTTTCATATCCTTTAGCAATGCATCCTTCTGGACGAGAACAATTACGGACATACTTCTTTAGGACAACGAAGAACCTCTCAAAAGGGAACATGTTGTGTAGAAATACTGGGCCCAGTATACGAATCTCTTTGACGAGGTGAACCAATAGATGTGTCATGATATTGAAGAAGGATGGTGGAAATATCATCTCAAAGCTGACAAGACATTGCACCACGTCGTTTTGTAGCTGATCTAAATGGTCTGGATTGATCACCTTCTGAGAAATTGCATTGAGGAATGCACATAGCTTCACAATGGCTTTCCGCACGTTAACTGGTAGCACACCCCTGAGTATGACGGGAGGCAGCTGTGTCATCAACACATGGCAGTCGTGAGACTTCAGGTTTGTGAACTTCTTCTCTTTCATATTTATTATTCCCTTAATATTGGAGGAGTAGCCAGACGAAACCTTGATACTGTTCAAGCATTCAAACATGCTTGCCTTCTCTTCTTTGCTGAGAGTGAAGCTGGCAGGACGCAAGTACTGGCGTCCTTTGTCTCTCTTTTCTGGATGTAGATCAGCCCATTGGTTCAATCGTTTCAGCTCATGATGTGCTTCCAGTGTATCTTTTGGCTTCCCATAAGTACCCAGGAAGCTTATCAAGTTCACGCATAGATTCTTCGTCAGATGCATCACATCAACGCGTTACGGACCTCTAAAAATTACCAATAAGGTAGCTCCCAAAAGATAGACTTCTTCTTCCACATCGCGGCACGACCATCCTCGCCCGTCGGAGCAGCCTGGCTTCCATCTCCCTTGCCAAACACCACGTGTAGGTCCTTCACCATATCAAATAGCTCTTCTCCACTCCGGTGTCTCGGCTTTGTACGGTGGTCAGCATTCCCGCCAAAATGCGCACATTTCTTTCGTAGCTCATGCTTCGTTGGAAGGAATCGACGATGACCCATGTACACAACCTTCCTACAATGTTGCAAATACATGCTTTCGGTTTCCTCTAAACAGTGAGTGCATGCTTTATATCCTTTGCTTGATTGTCCTGATAGGTTACTTAGTGCAGGCCAGTCGTTGATGCTTATGAAAAGTAGTGCTCGAAGGTCAAACTGCTCCTGCTTGTCCTCATCCCACATGCTAACACCTTCATCCTTCCACAACTGCAAAAGTTTGTCAACCAATGGTCTTAGGTACACATCAATGTCGTTGCCAGGTTGCTTTGGGCCTTCGATGAGCACTGGCATCATAATGAACTTCCGTTTCATGCAGAGCCAGGGGGGTAGGTTGTAGAAACAAACAGTCACGGGCCAAGTGCTTTTACTACTTCTCATTTCACCAAAAGGGTTCATGCCATCGGTACTTAAACCAAGCCTAACATTCCTCGCATCAGCATCAAACTCTGGAAATGCTCTATCGATGTTCCTCCACTGGGATCCATCGGCGGGGTGTCTCAACATGCCATCCTGCTTACGTTCTTCTTTGTGCCAGCGCATCAGTTTGGCATGGTCCTTGTTCCTGAACAAACGCTTCAGACGGGTATCAGAGGGAAATACCACATCACCTTCATAGGGATTTTTTTGTTAGAACGCTCCCCGCAAGCTCACCATAGTCGTCCCGCCTGATCTTGTATTGTGCGCAGCTGCAAACCAGACAACGATCCAAGTGTTCGTATTGTCCACGATAGAGGATACAGTCATTAGTACACGCATGTATCTTCTGCACCTCCAAACCGAGGGGGCAAACAACACGTTTTACTTCATACATCATCGATGGCAATTCGTTACTCTCTAGCAGAATCTTCTTCACGAGTTTCAGTAGCTCCTTGAAACCCGTATCAGTAACGCCATTTGCTGCCTTCCACATTAGCACCGGTTGCTGGCTGCAACCGGTGCTAAAAGGGGTGCATTAGCACCAGGTCTTGCCACGACCCGGTGCTAATGTGTTCGCCCTGACACAACTGCGCGCCGCCCCCGCTCCTAGCCGTTGGACCCGGTGCTGAAGCCCCATCAGCACCGGGTCCAAAAATGGCCGAGGCGGAGGGGGCGGGCGGATGTCGAAGTTTCTGGTAGTGACACCTGCCTGTTTTAGAGTTTACATTGCTCCTTGGTAAGTTATGAGCATCAAAATTAGACAACATACTCTCGTAGACAAACTCGACCAAATCAAACTCCTTTGGCCTGGATTCGATATCCTGAACAACAACGTGCCCATAAGCACCCAAACTCACTTCATGCAAGCTCCTGGTGATGGAGGCATTGTTTGATACTTCTCGAAACTTCTGCAGGAGGAGATCACTTGCCAAAGCCACTCCCTCCCTACAGCAAGCCCTTCCATAGTCTCTGGATCTGTAATATCATACAGAACCATCGTTGACGCTCTGAGAAACCCTATGTATTTGTGTCTTGCATTTTTTGAAAATGCCCCTAGGAAATTGTTGACGGTCCTTAAGATCCAAATTCAACCGTCAACTTCTACATATTTCAATATTAAAATAATCACCAAACATAGATATAGGGATTAATCCTAACTAGTCCATAAGTTTTGGTGAATTGTGACATACAAGCACCCATAATCGAATTACAAGAGAAAACATACATAAGCGCAGAATAAATGCACAAAAGATCATACCCTGTGAACACCCAGAGATGAGAGGACTCACCTGGTGGAGTAAACCGCCTCACAAAGGTATCAGACAAGGGCATCAGATAATCCCCAAGAATCAGCACAAGGGCCTACCTATCAACATGCTAGAGGAAGGCAGTGCTAGATAGGCGCCACCTGAGTTCGGACAAACCCCGGGTTAGCTGAACCTAGCCGGCTTCCTAGCAGGCTCAGATTTGGTGGGGGAAGATCTCCCGCGCTCTGCCAAAGGCGGTGGCTAAGGTTTCCATATGAAGGGATTGTAGGAATGGACCTCTCCGAAGGAGGAGGATAGCCCGCTCACAAGACACAACATAATACACTTGAAGAAAAGGAGGAGGGAGACTCCACCTTAGGCCACTTGTGGCATTAGGATAGGGAGTGTGGAGAAGAGCCATACTTGTTGGCCTCGCTTGTGCCTTGTACCTCAGCGGGTGAGCATCCAAGTTAGTCTATTCGTCAGTTCATGGTAGAGTTATTCTTTTGCTATTACTCATTTGTGGAATCATCATCCGTTCTTGGAGTGGATGCTCTAGTAGATGAGCCCTAATAGAGACGGTAACCCAGCGCGACGCTAGAGTACGTAAGTAATCAACGGCATAGACGTAGTGCCTAGGTCTTAGATTACCTTGTTTGCCTCAAACCCCATGGTGCCAAGGGGTAGACGGCAGGTGGTGACAGCCTTGTCCGTCCCTTGAACTCCTCCATGTTGGGGTTTGGCATAGAGTTGTATGCCGAAGTAAACAATTTGTAGTAGAGTTTAACCTCCCGGGACCTTATCATTAGAAGGAACTACACTACCGGGGCCATCCTATATCTTGTTTATCAGGCATACTATATATAAAATCCTTAGACCTCCGTTCATCGTGAAGACATCAGTGCCCAACGCAACAAACAAACACAGGTAGCTTGGTTCCCTATGTGGACATTCACGTACGTCACCACGTATGATCATTTTTCTTCCTTCGAAGCATATCGTCGTACCATCTCTCATTCCTGATAAGCGTGCACATTAGCCAGTTCCCTTCCTATACCTTCGCATCAAGAATTGTTTCAAAGAAAATGATCAAAATGATCTCTAGAGAGTGTTACCATTAGCAATTTATATTCTATAAATTTTGATTCATTAATAAACCATAATCTTTGGATGTAAGCCTTTTAGCAATAACAAATGTTTGTAATGTGTTAAGTTATCTTTGCAATTGATATATAAATAGTTTGGCTTTTGTGTATGTTTAACAGAGGCCTATGTTTTTGTTCTGCCTGGCCTGGGCCCCAGAAAATACCGGGTCGGCCCTGGTGCACATGTCTCAACATTGTTGAATGAATGCAATACATGAACAAGAAATTGCTCGCACGCAATGTACAGGATGGACGCCTGACATTGTCGCCAAAGCATGGACACATAGCTGACATTGACCTGACTAGTTGTGGCACGCCAACTAGCAACTTGGTGAGTTGAGGTTGCCAAGTGCAATGAAACACACGTGATGTACGACACAACATATGGTTTCGAAGCAACAAAATCAAACCATGCTAAAGACATAAGTGTTTATTTCAGAAATATGCTATTTCTTTTCTTATTACATGGATATCTTGGAAACATAAATGTAAGAACTCTCCGCTGAGTCCACTACAAATCTATGTGGTTCACTTCTCTCCGAAACATTCTCTAAATTATTTAAAATAGAAACTGTGATATACTCCCCGTGCAAGCATAAATGAGCCTTATTGTTTCG
Source organism: Echinochloa phyllopogon (assembly GCA_033239725.1). NCBI lineage: Eukaryota > Viridiplantae > Streptophyta > Magnoliopsida > Poales > Poaceae > Echinochloa > Echinochloa phyllopogon. Next base: position 28,689,576 of record BTCW01000008.1, on the reverse strand, counting down.
TGGGTTGTCGTGTTATTATTGAGTTCATCATAATCGCATTATCGTAGGAAGCTTCTACGAGCTACTTTTCGTCATGGCTGGCGGTGGCATGTATAACACAAAAGTCTCGACTGTGAGTCCTGGCCCAAGCCCTGACATGACTCCCCACTCACTGCGGATCCCAGCTTCCTTCTCAACACCATCTTTGGGGCGCCGTCGTATGTCATCCAGAACAAAGAAGATCGTGGCACCGGTCATATTGCCGTACTCGCTTAAAACGTGATAGCTCGGGGCCAGTTTGTTGGGCTCCAGATCGAGGGCGGCCTTGAAGTTGTCCAGGATCGCCCGGCCACCAGGGTGCACCGCCCAGAAGAAGCTGTTCCAGCCGCCATCACATGCGTTCGGGAGGAGGCCTAGTGGTGCTATAGCGTCCACAATGCACTGCCTGATACTGTCGCGGACAAGTGTAGGGACCTCGACAGAGATGCCAATGTCGAGTCCGGTTTCGCTGAGGTGCAGCCCCACAGCTTTCTCTGTACCAGGCAATGTCACCTGTGCAGTGGAAACTGCATAGAAGATGGGGCGCTCGATGGGGCCTGTTGGATCCGCCCCAACGATGACCGCGCCAGCACCGTCACCAAATATGCAATTCGCAACGATGGAGTGCGAATGGGTGTCGTCGTCCAGGCCATGAAAGGAAAGAACCATGGCTTGGGAGCAGGTGACGAGGACGCGTGCCCCGCGATTGTTCTCGGCCAGATTCTTGGCAACCTGCAGAGCCGCAAAGCCGGCGGAGCAGCCATGGAGGTTGAGCAGGGTGCGGTGCACGGTCGGGCGGAGGCCCAGGAGCCCCGCCACACGGAAATCGACGCCTGGCTCGTGGGCGCCGGAGTTGGTGCTCACGACGAGGTGGGTGATGTCGGCTGCCGTGCGACCCCCCCCCCCCCCCCCCCCCCCCCCCACTCTTTGATTGCCCTCATCGAGGCATCCGCGGCGAGCTTGGCTGCTGCTTCCGCGCATATGCGCAGCCGTGCGCTAAGTGACGGCATGGTGCGGTGCAGAAACTCCGGGTGGCTAGTGATCATGTCCTCCGTGTGGTGCAAATAGCGCTTCTTGATACCTGATTTGACACCTGCGCGAGAAACCAAGATCGAGGTTAATGATGTATGTATGGACAACAATTTGCCTTCTGTATTTGTTAATTATAAACTGATCGACTTGAATCATAATCAGGTACATATTCTCTTCATCTTCTCTTCTAGCCTGATGTGCTGGCTGCTCTTTGTGACACGAAAGTACCAGTCTGTGAACTCATCCTGCCTAACGCAGTTGCTCGGGTTTGCCGTGCCGATGCCTAGAACAGCGGCAGGGCCTTTAGCACGCAGCTTCCGCCGCAGGTCCTAGAGGACGATGGCAGCAGCTGGTTGGGTGGTCGCAGCCATGGTCTTTGGCTAGCAAGAAGCAGTTGAGTCAATCAAGCGACGCGTTTCACGCATTGAGGCTGCGATAGGATGATATGACAAAATATATAACCATAAACATACCCGGTATATATACTATATTCAACATGTGAATGCTGTGTTGATGGCCTGCAAACTGCCAACAACCTGGTGTCAACCTGCATCGTATCCTTCTAGCTATGAGCAGCAACCATGTTTTAAATACGGAATCTTTTCCCTAGAAGCTATATAAGGCTATAGCGCACGCAGCTACAGTGCAGTTATGATCAAATAGCGGTCACTACTAGAAAACTCGACATCCGCCCCCCTCCTAAGCATCGACTATTTTTAGACCCGGTGCTGATGGAGCATCAGCACCGGATCCAATGGCTAGGAGCGGGGGTGACGCGGAGGGGTGCCAGTGGGAGCACATTAGCACCGGTTGCAGCCAGCAACCGGTGCAAATGTGCACCCATTAGCACCGGTTGCAATCAGCAACCGGTGCTAATCACTACCGGAATCCAAATATTCGCCGTGTGCCGCAGGCACACGGCAAAGCCACTATTACACACGGCAAAGGCTTTGTCGTGTGTCGCACACGGCAAAAAGCGGCCGGCAAAGCCGGCTTTGCCGTGGGCCATTTGCCGGGCACACGACGAAGCCTTTGCCGTGTGGCATAACAGCACTCGGCAAATAATTTTTGAAAAAATAAAAAAAAATCGTAGATGCGGCCGCCGCACGTGCGCCCTGACAGCCGCCGGGCCCGCCGTCTCCTCCCGCCGCCTGCGCTCCACGCTCTGGCTGCCACGCCGCCGGCCGCCGCGTCGGGACAGGCTGGCAGCCGCGCTGGGACAGGCTGGCCGCGCCTGGCCGCCGCACTGGCCGCCGCGCCGCCCGCCGCGCGCTGGGCGCCGCGTCGGGTCGCGCCGCTCGCACCGCCGGTGGCCGCGGCGGCTGCGCCGCTCCCGCCACCGAGGTTGGGCCGGGGCCGAGACCGCGTTGCGCCAGGCCGCCGCCCGCCCGGCCGCAGCGGCCACTCGCCTGCCTGTGCCGCCCGCACTGCCGCGCCGTGCCAGGGCCGCCGCCCGCAGCGGCCGCTCGCCTGCCCGTTGTTGGCGATCGTTACAACCCAATTTCGACCACCAATACTCGGGAAAAAATGAGGCTTTATGCAACATTCCACGTACTTAGGTTTTATTTCTAATAAAGTTCCACGAGTTTTGGTGAGTGTCACTTGTGCAGGTACAATAATAGGAAAAGCGTGCTATAAGGGTCGGAATTGACCGAATCGGCCGAACGACTCCGTTCGGCCGGTTACCCCCCTTAGTCGTACATGACACCGGAAGCCGTCCACGTCAACAATGACTAAGTGACAACACACACGACACGTGGACGACCGCCACCAATGCCACATCACCCTAGGCTTAAACAACACGAAGTCCATCACTAGAAGCCAGCCCAGGGGGGTCCAAGACTGAAGGCAGTGCTGGGGAGGCCGGCCACGGGCCGGACCCAGTTCGGCCGAACCGCCCCCAGCACCAGGAACCGCCTCCCAGGTCGAATCCTGGCCCTTGGTGGCCAGGTCGGTGTATCTGTCTAGTTCGGCCGAACCGCCTCATTCACCCGAATCTAGGGGAATATCCCCCTGGGTGCCTTGGCGGTTACCCAGCCTCAAACCGCCATGTCCAAGTATAAATAGAGGGTCACTTCACTTATAAACACACACCAAGCCAAGGAGCCCATTACCACTTTCATTCTAGTAGAGTTAGGATAGTTTAGTTGGGAGTTAGAGTTGAGTCGAGCTGTGCCTCGGAGGTTCCGGAGTCATCTTCAGAAGCTCTGGTATAAGCTCTTGTATCTTTTCCTTTTCCTTTTGTAAGACTTGAGTTATCAATATAGTTATCTTTATCACTTTGTCTTCGTCATCTATAGCCTGCTTCTACTTTATTCTAGTTGCATCTATATCGTGTTTAGACTATAGTCGGTTCTAGTTCTAGTGCTTCTAGTTCTTGTTTAAGTCTTTGTCTTAGCTGGTTCTTCGATCTTGCTTGATACTGGAGGTGAATTGTCACCAAGAGTATTGACAAGGTTGCTTGCTCTTGCTAGCGGAGTAAGTAGTTATTGACTAGTGTAGGAGTGGTTCCTAGACTAGCTAGTGGCCTTAGTTTACCCGCGTCGCAACGGAGGTGGTAGCCGTAAGGTGGTGACAGACCTTCCGGTCTTTGTAGCCCATCACGTTAGTTCCGGCCTGTAGGATCCCCCAGTGTGGAGTTGGTGGCACCCTTCTCATCCCTTTCTGTGTGTCATAGGTTCCATTGTCCCGACGCTAAGACATTAGAGTTAACCCAGATCTTCTAGTGCTGGCTCCCTAGCCGCTGTATCTCTAACCCGAGTGACTTAGACAGATAAAGTACCCAGGAATCCTCTCTCTCTTCTCGTTGTCCTCCCAGCTATCTACTCCTCTCCCTTACTTGAGCCTCCCTTGAGCTGTGTGTCATGGTATATCCATTCCTATCCAATACCGTTATCCTCTGACTTGTCTAGTCGTGTACCCCCTCTGATAGTCTCGAATATCTTTTTGTCAGTAATCTTGCCAAAGCTTCCTGGCGGAAATATAAATTACGATACCTCGGGATAATCCCAGGTGAAGTGCTACAACGGTGATTCTGTGCGCTTGCAGAATATTTCTATATTTTACTAAGCCATAAGGAAAACCACTAAAACACTCCTTACACCAGTACCGAGATTCTCAATTCTGATATTGGACCGTAAGAAGTGCCAACACCCGTGCTGGCCGTGCACTGCCGCCCACACTGCCGCGCTGTGCTAGGGCCACTGCCCGCTTGGCTATGCCCGCGCCGGGGTCGGGGCCGCGCCGCACTAGGGCCGCCGCCCGCTCAGCCGCGCCCGCGCCGAGAGACAGAGATGCGAGAGAGATGAGAGAGATGAAAGAGAGAGAGAGGTGAGACGTGAGATATAGAGGTGGGAGAGAGATGTCGGGTGAGAGAGAGAGATGGGAGAGGGGGATCCAGTGGGATCGTAATGGGCCAATGGGAGGCCATGTTTTGGAAAGTGAGGATCGATGACGTGTCACGATGATGTGGCACGTGTGTTTTCTCTTTGCTCTTGTATCCAAATTTTGGATGGTTAACAAATTCAAATAAAAAAGTTGTAAACTATAAACTTTTACATCTCTTCGAGACCAACAACTTTGATATAGAACATATTTACATCCGAGGTAATTTGAAAATTTTAAAAATTCAAGATTTCGAATTAGATACATTATAAGGATATTTTATAGTATTAAACAATCTCAAATTAAAATATTGTCAACTAAAAAGTTTTATATTTCATTGATATGTACAACTTTAATATATAACTTATTAAAATTCGAGATCATTTGAAAATTTTAAATTTTTAAATTTCATATTAGATAACTTATAATAATATTTTAAATTTTGAAACAATCTCTAATACAACAATTGTCAACTACAAAGTTTCTTAACTTTTATAGATCTACAACTTTCATTTAGAGTGTTTCTCCATCCGAGGTCATTTAAAAATTCCAAATTTGAAATCTCATCTCTCTAGTAGTTTTTACCCCTACTAGAGAGAAACTTCTAAAGAGACATGTAAGATTTATGAACAAACTTACTTTAACATTCTCAAATGAAAAACTGCCAATAACAAAAATTGTTCATCTTGATGAGTTGTACAACTTTGTAATTTAAAATATTTTAATTTGAATTCGTTTAGGGACTCAAAATGTGCTTTTAAACCCCTCTTTACCGTGTGCCAAAATAAAGGCACACGGCAAAGTATGACTTTACCGTGTGCCAAAATAAAGACACACGGCAAAGTCATAACTTAACTTTGCCGTGTGCCACGAAAATACACACGGTAAAGCCACTAGCACAAGGCATGCCGGGATTTTCTGGTAGTGAATGTGCCTGAGGCACATTAGCTCCGGTTGCTGGTTGCAACCGTGTCACACCCGAATTTACAAAAAAACCCCGAATGCAGCCATATGTGTACCCATGAAGTCATAGTACACATATAGCAAACAAATATGATAAACACAAAACATATGCTGAATAAATACTCGAATAAATAGAGTGTTTACATCAGAGTGCATCATAAATAAACTAACCAATACAGCGGAAGACTAATAACACTCTCTAAATGAAGCCGCACTCCACAGGGACTCTGACTGGGAGAACGCAACTCAGTAGTACGGTAGATCTTCTGGAAACTCCGCAGCAGACTCATGCACATCCCAATCTGTTACCCATCCGGGATTTTGTTGAATAAATAGCAAGTGTAAGTAAAACAATTACTTAGCAAGTATAGCACGAGTTATGAAGGCTCAAAAAGGCTAGACACGGCTTAACTGCATTAGCATTTTTAGTTGGTTCGTTTTAACATTATCCAAGTTACTACAAGTATATGAATCCCAGTTGCAACCCAATTAATAAAGTGTAAGTGACATTAAACATAAATAAACATCATATTCTAATAAAAAAGGATCCAGGGCGCTCGTGACCCTGAGCAAGGCTATCATGATAGATTTACACTCTGCAGAGGTTTCGCCTTCTACCCACCAGTCGCGTAAAAGCTCAATTGAACTTTAAACCCAACCATGCCGAGGTGGCCAAACCTCTTAAACCACACTTCCGAGGTGCGATCGCATAGGGACACTACGTGGCTTTTCACAAGACACCCTAACAAGACAGTAGCCGCTGGGGTACTACAAGGCGGTGAGACCCTAGGCGCCGAGATTGACTGGCTCCCAGGGCGCAGCGATAGGAGGGTCAATGGCGTCCGGAGCGCGGGCTACACAAGCCAACCAATGCGCAACGTGCGGAGTTCCTACGCGAGGACTCCCAACAGGGGACTGTGCCTAACGAGACATAGCCAATGGAGCGCATCCGTCCTCGGTGGAATAAGGAAACACCCAGCACCTTGCGTCCCACAACGCCGTTGGCCCCTCGGTAACTACTGTCAAGCTAGAGCCGTACAAGTTTCTTGACCAAGACTAGAGCCATTATAGTTCTGGCGGTAGCGACAGGCTCCTGGGTTGCCGCTTTAAGAACCGGTCCTTAGGGGGAGACACTAGGGCCGAGCACGAAGCACACGCCCTAGCTCCCTAATCCATGTTGCTAAAAATGCAAGTTTTAACATTAAAGTTGAAGTGAACCATTGTGTCAAAATTAACAATTAAATAAAGGTGACAGTAACTGCGCTGCGCATAGCAAAGTTGTACCCATATGCATAAACCCAAGGTTAACAAGGACAGGATAAATAAAAGCTAGGTTCAACCTTAAAGGATATATCAAATTAGACACATGCATGTATGAAATGATTTAATACAAGTGAGTAGGTAGCAAGGATTGTCCGTGCTATAACTTGCCTTCCTCAAAGTGCTGCTGCTGCTGCGAGTCCGGCTCCTAAAAGTCCTCGTACTCAAACTCCAACGCCAACGGCTCACCGACTAGACACGAATCACCACACAAGCATCCACACAAGCCAATACATGCAAACAAAGGTATTCTATTAGAAACAGTACACCAAACAGTAGAAACAGTACAAAAGAAGGTTCTAGAAATAATCTACGCTTCGCTACGAACACGTGAGCACAAGAATCACAGTAATCGGAGCTACAACAAGAAAGTTATGGTGTTTCTAAGTTTCAGGGGCTTATTAGTGGAAAACCGAGGACCTATACGTAATTTCGCTTCAAACAGGAGGGTTAAACCATAAAAAGGTCGAGGCTGGACTTCGGGAGGTAAAAACAGGAAACTCAAGGGCTTTTTCGCAAACCAGGGGCATAACTGCAATTATTTTTGTATAGGACAGGACGGCGGGTTGATTTGTGAAGAGTGCAGGGGCTCTTTTAGAAAACGGCCAGGGCTGACCATTATGTGGCTTGTTTGACTTGGGCTCGACCGCGCCGTGGACCGTCAGATCCCGATCCAGCGGCCAGGGTTTGATGGGGGGTTTGGATCGCCGGTGATGGGCGAGTGTGCGGCAGCGCCGCCTCGAATCGCGGTGGAGGCTCGCCGGAGCGGAGCCTAGAACACGCTAGGGGCCAAGGTTTCGAACGCGGTTTGGCTCTACGGCACCGGGAGAATATGGCGAGTTCATCTAGGGTGATCATGACGTCAATGGGGCAACGTAGTCGGCGGTCGATGATGGACGGCGGAGGCACGCGACGGTGATCGGCGGAGACCGGGTTTCGAGGCGTGAGAACGAGCGAGAAGTGGCTCGAGACGGAGCTCACCACCACGCGAAGCGAACCAGAGTCTCGAGGGAGGCGGAGGGGCTTGGGGCGGCGGACCGACGGTGAGGGGCGGCTCCGGCGGCGCTGTGCACAAGCGGCGAGGAAATTAGGCGCGGAGACAATAAGTCAAGGGTCGTGGATGGCTCGGTTAGGTGTATTACCTCCTGGCGAAGCTTTAGGGCGGCCTCTCGTCGTGGGATTCTTGCCGGTTACGAAGATCGACGGCGGTGGGATAATGGCGATGGAGCAGAGCGAGGAGAGGCATTAAGGAGGCTGGAGCTCGGGGCGAGGATGGTGAGGTGAGGGTTGGGGTCGCGGTGGCGGGGTTTTATAGTGCCCAGGGGGGCCTAGGCGTGCGGGTCACGCCGAATCGGGGCGCGGCGGCGGCGGAGCTCCCCTTCCATAGGGGGGATTGGTTTCCGTGCCCGGCGAGTCACCTCCTCGTTGTGGATCTCCTCCCCGTCGCTGTGCCCGGCGAGTCACCTCCCTGTTGTGATCTCCTCCCCCTCGCTGTGCCCGGCGAGTCAACTCTCCACTGTGGATCTCCTCCCCTGGAACAGTGGCTTTGCCGTGTGCCACGGCCTGGCACACGACAAAGTGACCAAGCCTTGCCGTGTGCCAGCACACGACAAAGTGACCAAGCCTTGCCGTGTGCCAGGCCCAGGGCACACGGCAAAGCTTGGGCCTTTGCTGTGTGCCGTTCCGTCACGGCCCACGGCAAAGCCCGTCGTCGCCGTTAACGGCCGTGAGGTTGGGCTGGGCTTTGCCGTGGGCCGCAGTGGCACACGGCAAACATTTGGCCCACGACAAAGCCCGCCTTTGCCGATTGCTGTTTACCGTGTGCCGTTTGCCGTGTGCGGCACACGGCAAAGCCTTTGCCGTGTGTAATATGGCCTTTGCCGTGTGCCGCAGGCACACGACATATAGCCGGTTTGCAGTAGTTCTCCCGGTGAGTGTAGGGTCGAGATGGCAGACTAGAGGGGGGGTGAATAGTCCTTTCTAAAAAATAACACGTCGGCTAACCGAAACAACAGCGGAATTAAAACTATCGGTCTAGCCAAGACTTTACCCCTCTATCTATGTTCACTAGCACCTTATACAAGATCCTAATTAAGCAAATAAGGTGCCAAGCTAGCACGAGCTCACCTAATTATTTCTAGGAGCAAGGTCACACAAACCTATGCCTCTAGTACTTCACACACCGGGGAGCTTCTAAACAACTAGTAAGCAAAAGCACAAAGCACCTAAGCTCACTAGCAATGCTCAATGGACAAGACTACACAAGTCTAACCCAAAGGCTCAATTTACTTAGCTACACAAACTAAGCAAAGAGACTAATTAAGCTACACAAGCTAATTACACAAGATCACTACTTCTAGCTACAGAAGCAAGAAGACAACTAGCAAGCTACACAAGCCAACTAATTATAGAGCAACCTCACAGGCACAAGATATATAAGGATGTAAATACAATCCTTGTGATCGAGAAATGCAAACCACCGAGAAGAGTAGACAATGTTGACACGGTGATTTTTATCCCGAGGTTCACTTGTTTGCCACCAAGCTAGTCCTCGTTGTGTCGACCAACACCTCGATGGTTCTTGGGCAAAGCTCTCAAGCCGCTGGCCACTTCGGGATCTCCAAGACACCACTCGCAAGTGAGGTAACTCAATGACACGCTCCACTAGAGTTGCTCTTCGTGATCCCCACGGGGTGAGCACAATCCCCCTCACAAATCCTTCTCCGGAGCACCGCACAATCTCCTTGCGTGCTTCAACGGAGCCTCAATCCACCAAGCCGTCTATGAAAGTGCATCTAGGCACTTAAGTATTTTGGTGATTTGTATGACAACATGATTTGTAATCTAACTTGTTTGCTTAAGTATATGAGCAGGGCTTTATTCTTATGGATATTCATGTGATGTAATTGTTAATAAGAATATGCGCTCTATTGGTTTAATATTGTGAAAGCAAACAAGTGGATGTGATCCCATGTGATCAAGGTGTACATGACAAGTAAATGAAAATGACAAATGAGACAAGAGGTTATGCATATGGATAGGTCTCATTTAGAAGAAGCTTGTCAAATAATATTGGGACAATTAAATTGAAGATATTGGATATATCTCGGATAGTTGAAGACATGGATTTCAATGTGGATTTCATGTGGATGCAAAGCAAAGCCAAACTTAAAGTGGCAAGATAGGATGGAAGGGATCAAACTAGATGGCTAGTGACGAGGTACTAAGGGAAGTGAAGGACAAGAGTCGTCTTGTGGCCGAGGAACTTTGCTAGGGTGAAGGAACTAGTATTGTGGATTGATCCCTAGGCATTAATCAAGCCATAACGAGTGAAGCAATGCAATGCGTTCAATCATTGTTTAATCATATGATGGAGTGGCTTATGAATTGGTGTGGATTCGTGATCATACACTTGGAGATTCTAAGTCACTAGCTCAAGTTGTATTCGCTCAGCAAGAAAAGAATGTTGAAGCCCTCAAGTTGATATTGATCAAGTATGACGTCGATGAAGACATAAAAGCTCAAGTAGAGGTTTTCATTTATTATTTGCAATCTTGAGTATAGGAATGTCGTACTATCAAGAGGGATGCAACATTAGTTGTTTGACTACACACCAAAAAGTGCTCATAAGTCAACCCATGTGAGATAACCTTTGAGAGGAGTGTTTTGGGGCTTAGTGTGCTGACTGGTCCCAAACCGGTCAGACCGGTTTGGGAAACCGGTGTGACCGGTTTGGGAGCTCAGAGTGGTAACGGCTAGTTTTATTCAAAAACCGGTGTGACCGGTTTTGGAAACCGGTGTGACCGGTTTTCCTCGGGCATAACGGCTAGTTTTTGTGTGTGGGGTACTTATACCCCCTAGCCCTCACCTTTGAGGGCTGCTGGTTCATTTGGGTCTCTTGGGCGACCAGAAGCAATTCAAGCACCAGCAAGCTCTCCCCAAGCCTCTCTTTGTGAGATTGGTTGAATTTGTTCATATCTTTGGATTGGGTTGAGATGGATTGTGTGAGTGAGCAATAGAGAGCTAGTGTGAGCTAGCTAAACTAGTGAGGAGTGAATCCATAGCTTGGGCACTCACGGTTGAGGTCTAGCATCCATTTGAAGCATTTGTTACTCTTGGAGGTGAAGCCTCCTAGACAGCTAGGCGTCACCGGTGAGCCACCAAGGTTGTGGTGTGCCACGGATTGTTTGTGCGGGTGTGGTCTTGCCTCCTTCGGGGAAAAGATCAAGTTAGTGGAACCGAGGAGATAGCTCGACCTTTGGGTCACTAGGGGCTTCCTCAACGAAGACGTAGGATTCACTGTGCTTTTGTGGCAACTTTAGTAGCAAGCAGTGAATCTGAACTTCGGGAAAACAACTCCAAGCGTCTCTCTTTGGTTTGCCTCACTTTGTTCAATTCTAGCACATATATTTGCTTCCGCTTCGATCTACTTGGTTGTGCTTTACTTGTGTGCAGGAGCTTGGTGAACCTGCTAGAAAACATCTACAGAAGCACTCCACCAAGTTTCATTTGTGCTAGAGCTCGAAAGGCGGTCAACTTGCATTATTGTGTTTCTCAGTCAGAAACCGGTCAGAGTATCCGGAGTTTGAGCTGACAATTTGTTTTAAGTGCTGAAATTTGCAGAATCACCTATTCACCCCCCTATAGGTGACATCACGGTCCTTTCAATTGGTATCAAAGCTTGGCCCCACATCCGACTTGCAAACCGACTTGCCACACGAACACCTAGTGCCACTCGATACAATCTCTCAAAGCAATGCACTAGATTCGCACTCACTCGCAATGGATTCGCAATATTGCAACAAGAAGTGAGTTAGTGGACTCCCAAGGCAAGCACAACCATGGGAAACACATTCCCAAGGTGCTCAACCTTCCCCAAGCCCTGGCCATCCATCTATTTATAGAGAGGGGAAGAAAACTAGCCGTTACACCCTTTTCCCGAGCTCCAACGGCTTCCGCGGACTGTCTGCCTCACAGTTGGCGGACTATCCGCCTCAGAGTTCCAATGGCTAGAAACGTGTCAGACGGTGTCAGAAGTAGCCGTTAGAGACCCGCGGACAGTCCGCCCATTAGACGCGGACTGTCTGCCACACACAAAATTCAACCGGCCACAACTCACACTTTTGCCCGCGGACTGTCCGCCTCACAAAAGTGCTCTAGATCGCTCGGAAACACTTCTGTGTGAACGGTCTGCCAAAACGGTCCGCCTCACAAAATTTTCCCTGCGTACTGTCCGCCACAAGGGCCCGAACAGTCTGCCTCACAAACTTCTCCGCGTTGAAATACACCGGCGGACTGTCCGCCCTCCAGACCACGGACAGTCTGGACCCCCCGGACGGTCCGCCACCCCAGAGAGGCGGACTGTCCGCCACCCCTTTTTTCAGCACAACCGAAGCTCGGTTAAACGGCCATAACTTCTAGCTCCGATGTCTAAAATAGGTGATCTTAGACTCTATGGAAAGCTCATTCAGAGAGCTATCCAACCCAACTGAATACTTGACCCAAAACACTTTGGATCAAAGCAGAAATTCAATCCAAGATCATACCAAGTCATAACCAACATCCAAACTTCAACCCCTTTGCAAATGTGCCAACCCCATAAGTGTACCACCTTATGTGTGAATGAGTTAGTATTTTCACAACAATTTCTCAAAGGGTTTTTCACTCTCTTCACCACGCCACTCGATCCTAGCAACATCGCAACGTTAGATCTCTCAAGTGGCACTAGATGACCGATATGCAAACAAGTTTGACCCTCTTGATAGTACGACCATCTATCCTAAATCCGGTCATAAACTTCTCTACTCACCTATGACCGGTTAAATGAAATGCTTATTGGTTATACCTTTGCCTTGCGCATTTCATTCCATCTTCTCCTATGTTGATGCAACACATGCACCAACATCGTCACAAATGATATGATCCACTTCATATCATCATGCGACTTAATGGTCCATTGATCTTGACTCCACTTGCTCTTCACCGTTGCAACGGTCCATCGGCGCCAAGTCATTGCTCCAGCATCCCGCCACGCGGTCCAGCACTTAACCTCTGACTTGCCCTTCACACTTGCAACCGGTCCATCAAACCAAGTCTTGTCTTGATCTTCTCCGCTTAGTCACATGACTCCATGTCATGTCCCATATGCAATGAGCTCCTTCATCACATTTACCTGTGGACAACACATGAATATGCACATATCAAATGCAATCAATCAAGTTCATGAGGTTGCTCCCCCTACTTGTGTGCTTCTATTTGTCCAAGAATTATGATCCTTTTTGCTCTTTCTTGACTATGTCCAAGTCCATGTCCATATCCATAGTGGCTCCAATATTTCATAATCTTTCACTCTCATTTCTTTGTACCACTCTCATTCTCATTCCATCTTCTGCAATATTTCATATCTTTGTACCACTCTCTCCCCCTTTGTCATCAATTTCCATAAAGGTATGCTCATTTGATACTAAGGGTTAGGTGATACTCTCTCCCCTTTATGTGATACTTGAATCTTAATTTTTGATGGACACTATCACATATGTAGAAATGATGTCATTTGTGGATACCAAAAGAAAGATACCACTTAAGGGTTACTTGAAATGCCTCATGAAGGATCTTTTGACCTTGATACCGGTATGTGGGGCTTCTTCCATATGTCAAAGATTTGATCATTCAACTTGATCAACTTGAGTGTGAGAAATGCATTCTTCTCTTGATGATCACTTAAAGTTGAGGATCACTTGTAATCTTGTAAGATATCACTTGCAATCTTGATATAGACATCAATTTTGAATAGCAATTAAAAATATACCACTTGTAGAAATCACAAGAAATGCCACATGAAGAAATACCAATTCATACCACTTGAAGAAATGTCAATTTATACCACTTGATGGAATATCACTTAAAGAATGATTGATAAAGTTCATGATGAACCTCACAAAGACCATTGAACCCCTTTTTGACTTGATCAAGGACATGATATAGTTGATGACATTCCAATAGTGCTCACGAATGGCATCCCTATTTCCACTTTTAGGCATGAAGGTGCATACTCTTGAAATGTGGCTGAAAACTGACTTTTACCCGTCATCCACTATATCTTTCCTTCATCAATATCAAGCTTATAGGTAGCATAGAATTGCCTAATGATAGTCTCATTCCAATCACATCTATTCTCCAAGAAGGGTCTAAGTCTAAGATTTTCAAACTTGATAGCCACTTCCTCTAAAACTTAATTTGATTCAAGCTATGGAAAAACAATTCGCTTGTGGGGAAAGACAATGCAATCAACCAAGTGACCAAGAAAAGCATTTTCTTTGTATTATGAATCCACTAGTAGGATAAAACTTGCTAACCATTTGCATTGTTATCTCATTCTTGAACTAGATTATTTCCACGAGCTTCACAAATTTGACTTGAACAAATTGATTTGCCTATCCTTTCCAAGTTTGGTTCAAAACCCTTTCTAAGCTTCTTCATAAGCATGAAGTGATTATCTTATCAAGGTAATGCTTGTCACTCATAGATAATCCAAAATATATCAAGTACTTGGGTTTACTAGCTCATGAACAAACTCATAGACTAACCACTAGATCAAACAATCATACAAGCAATAGTGATAAGCTATGAATTTCGAAAACTTCATTTGTAATGCATGATCCTATAAGCATGTTATATATGCACTATCCGCATACTAGTAAGGGATGAAAATGATCAATGCACATTACAATAATACCTTTGCTATATTGGAGTAGAGGATAGTCAATAAAGTTCCAATTCCGCAATAGCAATGTGAAGTCCAATTAGTAGCTTGGTGAAGATCAATGAATACTCATTTGAATTCCATCCTTCACCCATATGAATTGATAACCACCAATAATCAAGTGCACTCTTCATGTTGTGGTTGGCTTGCTTCTTCTTTTAATCGATGCTTGCATGAGAGAACTATTTCGAACACCACTTGAAATCCCATTACTAGCTCTCTTTTGGGTGTTGCTTCCTTTCTTGATCAACCCTTTAGATTGCTTCAACTAAGCATCTCAATTGTTCCTCGGATCACAACTTCCATGTTAGCCTTTCAAGCCCCACGCTTGGTTTACCTCCAAAAGGCGGCAAGCCCCTACACTAGGGAGAAGCGATCTCTCTCCAAAGAACCTTTCTTGACACTCACTTGAAATGTCTTTGTTTGATGATCCATATGATTGACTTATCTTGACGAATAACTTAGAATTCTTCATTGAATGTTTTTATTTCTACCAAATGATCTCCAATAACCATTAGAACTTGAACTTCATTTTCTTCTTGAGTTTGGTCTTGATATCTAGCTTGAGTACCAAATGTGTGTTAAGTACACTTCCACAATAAAGGACCTAGTACTCTTTGCTTGTCAAGCTTCTCATTTAATCCAAAACCAAACTAGGTGCCTCAATTTCTTATCCAACATGATTCCAACTTGAGGACCTTTCAACCAAAGTGACTTTTGACTAATCCAATAATTGTCACTTTCATGGCAGATTCTATACATTTCAAAGAATAATCCATAACTCATAATGTACAGCTCCAATGACCATGAAATTTGGTGGAGAAGTGCTTCACTAAGTCATCTTGCATCTTTGTACATCATGATCAGCCCATAGCAAGCTTCAACTCAAATAATTTGCAAGCCTTCATATATATCCAATAAATCACCACAACTTGATAATTTGCACTTGAATGTTGTAGCACATTTGGACTTCACTTATTTAACTTGGCATTGGAATGAGATAGCATTAAGCTTCATTAATTCACTCAATCATATGATGAACAAAATGAATCCAATTGAGTTGAGCCTCCAATGCCATGGTACCTACACACATTCATCCACTTTTTGATGGTACCCAAACTAGTTTGGGTCCTCTCAAGTTAGGAGCAACATACTTCGGCATTGCCTTAGCATGAGTAGCGGGATGTTTTGCAATTGCAACCAATGAGGTACCATTGTCATCCTTTCTAAGCATAATATCATCAACAATTGAAATAGGCTTAGAATTGTTACCTAGGGGACATGAATTAGCCATGTGTCCCCTTTTCCGGCATGAGTAGCAAACTCTCTTTGATTGAGCATTTTCTTCCTTGCTCATGTGTTGCTTCTCATTGCCTTGCCTCTTCAATTTTGCTTGAATCTTCTTCTCAAGCTTGGTAGGACACTTCGAGGCAAAGTGTCTCATATCTTTGCACTTGATTTGAGCATAATATTTTTCATCTTGATTCTTGCTCATCGTTTGGGTGGCTTGCTTAGGAGTTTGATGCTTTGCTCTTGCTTTGCCACCTCTTCTAGTCTTCTTCTTCTTCAACCTCAAATCATCATCTTTATGGTTGGCTTGGACTTGTTTTTGAGGTTTTACTTTTGGCTCAATTTGAGGCTTCTTGGTTGGGCAATATTTTGCAAGGTGTCCCACATCATGGCACCGATGGCACATGAGGTGAGATTTCTTTTCTTCTTGTATTTTCTTGTTCTTGCCCTTCCTCTTGCTTTCTAACTTGTTGCTCAAATTCTTCACTTCATTTTTGAGCTCATTGTTCTCCTTCAAAATGTTAGTCTCAGAAGATATAGAAGTAGAACATGCATATATTTGTGAAGAATATGGCATATCCAATAAATCATTGCAAGAGGTGGATACATGCTTCATCTCTACAGCACAAGGGTTAGCAAGATTATGTGATTGATCATTTGACCCAAGTGACACTACAAGGTTTTGTGTATAATGTAACGCCGGAAAAGTGTTGCAAAATGTCCAAAATGGTTGCAATAGACACAATGGCTACAGAATTTTAGCGTTGCGGGGCGTTGCCATTGTAAATATAGTCCAAAGTTTGGACCACGGTTTATTTTGAGTGTTGCTATTGTGTTCCCCCTATTACAACAGCAAGAATCTTTTTGCAACCCAAAAGTACCGTTGTAGGTATCCTTATCTGCAACCATCATGGGTGTTGCACTCGTTACTATTGCAACGCACCAGGCATTGGAAAAGCTATGTATTACCACATAAAGGAAATGTAGCAATAGTAGAAGTGGCAACGAAACTATGTGTTGTAACAGACCCTATTGCTACGTGTTTGTAGCGTTGCAAAATATGTCATATCGCAACATTACTCTTATGGTTGCTATACGAGGGACCCTTTATTGCAACATTAAACATTTTAGTTGCAATAGATGAACTCTCTATTACCACGCTACTACAATGGTTGATATACATGACACCTCTATTGCCACTAAAAAACTTGGTTGCTACAAGCTTCTTCCCTATTGCAACACTTAATATTATGGTTGTTATAGGGTGTCCCTCTATTGCCACGACCAATACATGTGGTTGCTATACTTGGACATGTTGCCACGCTTACCATTGCATTGTTATAATTTAGAAACCATATTGCCACGCCTTATGTTTCTTTGCATGCGGGTTTTTTTTGCTATAGCATATAATTGCAACGCCATGCTTATCGCACGATAGTGCATATGGCCCATCAAAATTCATGCATTTCAGCCCAAAAGCATTTCATTTCATCACACCATGCATTTCAAGTTACATTGTCACAATACAAGCATCATGGTTATATATCAACTCAAATATTATCACTATGTGAAAAAATGACATATGCAGATCAATGACTGAAGCCCTCCACCATCAACCATATTTTGAAAGCAGCAACCTGCAGCCAACACAGCAACAGGAAGTGAGGAAGCAATTAATTTTGAAACATCAGCAGAAACTTTACAGATTACTGAAAATTTTTATCATCTAAACACATAGGCTTAAGCTGAATAGTAGTTACACAGGTCTTCTTGGTCTTAGGAAGCTAACTCCATATACAACAGATTAGTATTCTTAGGAAGCTTACACAGGCAACAGATTAGTTAGATACATACACAAGACGATTGGCTGCAGTAGGTCTTCTTGGTCTTAGGAAGATTCACCTACATAAGATTTGGAACAAAATTACACAGGTTAAAAGAGGTTTGGTGGATAGACAACAGAATTAATAGAATTTAAGCCAAGTTAAACATTCAACTAGGTAAGTGTCCGTGCGTTGCTACGGGTATGATACATGGAGCAAAGATAAATCGAACATACAGAAATTCAATTTTGATGGCTTTAGGATTGCACCGAAGTCCATGAAAGTTAATACTTTTGTTTTCCGCAAAAAGAAAGGTGCGGAATTATGACATTTGATTTTACTACATATTTCATTCAAACATTATCACTTACACCACAAATGACTTTAGATCTTTATACTGTTACGTACACTCGCATTATCTAGTTTGGTTGAATTCAATAGTTTAGCATTGATGGCATCCCCTGCTGAACATCAAACAATATCTCTTTGTAACTCTGTAACATCAAGCAATATCTCTTTTCAGTAGCAGGCCTAAGCAAAATAATAGAACTAATTACTATCAGAGTGCTCAGAGATTCAGACAGAGATACATTTGCTAATGTGGTGGGGCATTCGTATTCCCATGGACAAATGGAGCAGTTAATCTGGTGGCTTTTTCAAACTGAAATTAGATGGAGAGGATGTAGGTACCTCCGACACAGTCGTCTGAATTGAGCAACAGTAAAGGTCCGCACCACACAGCTGCTTAATTGGATTGCTCGTGGCCACTGTCGGTGGCTGCATCGACATACGCTTTTGGTGGTAGCGTGTTTGGCTCAGCGGAAGACATTGCAGCAGCAGGTCCTCGCAGCTTCTCTTCGGATTTCCTGTGGCCACAACGTTCTTGAGGTTGGAAAATTCTTCTTTGCCTACAAAAGCATAGTAGGAATCTAAACAAAAGCATCACCATGGCAAGAATCTGAACAAAAGCATCCTCCTGATTCAGACTGAAGCTAGAATTCTAATGTTCTAATAATTCATGTTGGTGATCATCACCTTGTGCACGCAGTTGCACAAAAAACCAGAAACTATTATGCAAGGTTCACTGCAACAACTAAGTAATATTACCATTAGGGAACAATCGAATTTCATGGCTCTCATAGAAAATGCTGCTACCTGGTTAATCAGAAACTTTCTTGCTTGGTTAACTGCAATAGCTAAGTAATATAATCATGAGGCAACAATCAAATTTCAAGGTTCATGACTATACAAAATGCTAGTACATATGGTAAATCAGAAAATTTACTGCAAGGTTAACGTAGAGCATAGAACCAAATCTTGATCTATTAAAAGATGAACACACCAACATTCCTGAGCCACTAATTGCCACGGCCAACATATGGTCAGACTACTATTTTTTCAACTAGCTAACAATATCAACAACGGATTCTACAGAATCCAGAATCAAAATCGATGAAGGGATCTGTTGAGTAAACTGAGTGTACTCGGATATCTTAATAATGCATGAAGAACGTTGAAAGGAATTGATATCCTAATTGATTTGCACTGCATTTACTCACCAAATTGATTCCCCTGGTGAATGGAATTGTTGTCGAGAGATCTGCTTGGCAGCGGCGGCGCCGGCGACGCTGGGTTGTTGTGGACGTCCCAGGCCTCCTTCAGCCGAGGGCGGCTGCTGATACTTGTGCGTACTTTCTTCTCGATCAGTCCTGCACATGGATGAGATGGAGTCTGTTTTAGGAAGAGAACGTGGAGGACACGAAGATTAATCGCAGGGAGTTTAATTAACACGGCAATCAGATCCACGAACCCTTGGCATTGCCTCAGATCCCACACGAGGGTTGACTGTAGCACGAGGGAGAAATCTCCAGCGCAGCTCGTCAGGCATGGCGGCCGCCGTGGCGCTGACACCGGCCTCTCCTGTGCTTCTGCCAATCTCGGGTGCGCCTCTCGCCCCGAGAAGGAGGTGGAAAACTGGTTTAATGGAGGAGAGGAGATGGCGGAGATTATTGCGGGGGAGGGAGGTTATGGTGCACGATTTTGTGCTCGGTGAAAAGTCCAAGTGCACCACGTTAAAATTAGAAATTAGAAGGAAAGTAATTAGCAGCTTGTGTGACGCTTTAGCCTGTTTTTTTTCAAAAAAAATAACTGTTTTGGTGCGTGGCTGATTAGGCAGCAAATAAAAGCGATCATAACTGAAATTTGGGGGTAAGTAAATTTTTATGATTTATGAAAGCATGCCGCAAAAAGCATGATTCCAAACTTCTAATTTCCATGTTATTTCTAATCAATGGATAATTTTTCATTTGTTGAAATATTTCATATTGTTGAAGTATATATTGATAAAGATATTATTATATATGTACGAACTTCATTTTATTTGTAAGCATGAGAAAAATTATTTTCATATTCATACATGTACTTGTTATTTGTCATGTTTGGGACTGATTATCATTATGCTAATCCTAATGTATAATGCTGGTAGACATAGCCGCTATGCTTTGGGCTCAATGTTTAGTGGCAGGGGAGCGATGCTCGATCATAAGAATAAAATGACTGGTGATGATTAGGAAGATGGTGAGCATCAATTTACAGTGCAAATCGCATGATTGGCATATTGAAATTAGCAAACAACACTGGCCACAATTACCTCTAGTCCTGGCGTACCCATTCAAACGCCCATAATGTGTGTATCACTTCTTATAATTATATTGTTTGTTAAAATCTTTTATTTATGTTTTGTAGACATTTAATGCTAAGTATTGCATGCCTATGAAAGTACACACTACCGGATTTCCCTAGTTTGCGGTCATAATATACACGGCAAAGCCTTTGTTGTGTGCCACGCACGGCAAACAGACACACGGCAAACTTTTTGCCGAGCGACAGATCTGACCCACGGCAAAGTTTGTTTCCCTGCGCACCGAAAAATTCAAAATAAATATCAAAAAAATCCCACAGCAAAGTTTGTTTTCCTACGCACCGAAAAACTCAAAATAAATATTTAATAAAAAAAATCAAGTCACGACCTACTCTAACCACTACACCACACTCTCACTTTGTTTAGACTCCATTCTATTGCTATCATATTATACTAATCCGAGTGTAAAGTACTTATTTGAGGCCCTAATCGATTTCAAATAAAAAAGTTGTCAACTACAAAGTTTCATAAATTTTTGAAATTTACAATTTTTAATTTGGTAGTTTCTCCATCCGAGGTCGTTTATAAAATTTGAAATTTCAAATTTTAGAACATTCAAACTTAGTTTTCGTTGACTAGATGAATTCAAATGAAATAGTTATCAACTATAAAGTTTCATAACTTTTTGTGATCTACAACTCTTATGTTGATTGTTTCTTCATCTGAGGTCATTTGAAAATTTTGAATTTCAAATTTTGAGAACTACAAACACACTTTTCATTAGTAAAATAAATTCAAATTTGATCAAACAATTCTACTAATTAATATGACTACATTTTTTTGGTTCATAAGCTTACTATAAAAAATTTAGATTGCTTTAGTAAAGTAAAACCCTATATTGTTCATAATGGGTACATCTCTCGTATAGTTACTTGTAACACAACTCGAACTTTGAGATTTCAATACCTCGTTACATTTTTGAATTCATATGCACCTGAAATTTGGACACAACCTTGTGTTGACTATAACATTATCAAATATGAAGTTAAATTACCAAATCTCATACAAAAACATGTTTTTTATATTCTTTACTCGATAGATGAAAACAACCTATATATAAAAGGTCCAAGAAATAGCAATTAACATACAAACAAACACCATTATATGAAAGATCGTGATTTTAGAAAAAATCTGGAAAAACAATCATCAAATTTGGAGTTCAAATGAGTGAGAAATACCAACTACAAAATTTAATTCCAAATTAAAAAGAGAAAAGATAAATGTTCATGTGCAACGTTATAAGGAACCAAGCAGGCACCGCCACGTGGCCTCGCTCCCGCACAGATCCGTTGCCAAGCTGGGCACCCAATAGCTTGCTGCCATGTGGCAAGATATTCGGAAGTTCACAACCTATAAGGGATAGCATCTGATGGTAAATAAGTGAACCACTATGCGGTGCAGTGGTATGGAGCCCTTTTCTCTAGCTCAAAGTCCTGGGTTCGAGACCATTGTGCATCTCATTTTTTTATCCGTCAATTCAAAACAGTAAATGGATTATAAACAAATAGAACACCATTTTTATCAGAACTGATGTGTTAGCCCAATGGTAAGGAATTTGCTTTTCCTTTGGGTGCGCGACTCTCTCTAGCGGCATATTTTTGCTGATTTAATTTTATCACTCAAAATATGCCGATTTAATTTTATCACTCAAAAACTATAAAAAAGTAAGATTCTACTGTTCTTTACAAAGTGTGTAGCAGCCTGGTGGTAAGGCAACTGTTTGGTTTTAGCAAGGTGATGAGTTCGACTCCCTATGAGTCTAATGTTTTTTGCGACTTAATTTTTTGTAATTTTGCATCGTCTAAAACAGTAGAGTGCAACCACGAATCACAAATGCTGCAGCAGCCTAGTGATAAGGCATCAGGTTACGAGGTGAGGAGTTTTATTTCCATGGGCGTCAAAATATTTTTGGGACATAATTTTTGGTAAATTTGTCTATTTGTCTTTTCTTTTCTGCTGGCCGACATAATTTTTTGTAAATTGGTAAATTGATAGCTACCACTAGTATGTACATAGGATTTTGATGTGTGGCCACTAATCAAGAACCTACACCTATGTGAAATGAAAAGCGAGAGCAATGTGGCCAAACTACATCAGGAGGGCCCACTAACATGTAGCTAACTGTGCATAAAAACATAAAAACATTTGAATGATGCTATCCAACACTAACAAAGTAGTGATGTAGTGGTAAGTCATGCATTAGTGCAATCGTGACGTTATTAGTTCAATCCCTTTATATGATGCCTTTTATTTGTTTTTTTACACTTTTTTATTACTAACTGGTTATTTTTCCACCAATACGGGTTATTTTTCCACCAATTAAATCTTCATTCCCCAAGTTACAATTGTATCTATAAATTTGGTTAGAAAAAATTTGGAACTTGACTGGATAGCATAATTTGGGTCCATAAGATTTACAAATGGTTTTTGTAAAGGCAAACTAAATATTATTATGAAATCATTATATTTTCAAATTGTTTTATATAACTTAAAGTCACAATTTTATTTGAAGTTATACACAAGAAAGTCTACATTCTTGCTCATTGATTTCTCAAACTTGGATACATACTATATTTAGTCTCACATTACATGTGAATCGACATTGATACATTTGTAGCCACCCAAAAAACCGTTGTAATAGAAAAATCATATTACATCCATTTAGGTTTCTCGTTGCAATAAAAAAACACAATTGCAACACCAAAGAAGGTTTTTGCAACTCTAAAAAGTTATTGCAATAGACACAACCTATTGCATCTACATTAGAGTTTCTGTTGCAATAACCATCTATCAATCGCAACACCACTGAAATTTATTGCAACATGAAAAAATCGTTGTAAAAACACCAATCAAAAGCAACCATTTCAAATATAGTTGCAATAATATCTTATTATTGCAACGAAAAATAGTGCTATTGCAACTCCAAAGTTCCGTAACAATAACTCTAAATAATTACAACCAAAGCCCAATATAGTTGCAATAACACATCCCTATTGCAACCAAAAGTCACACCTAAGGCAACACTTTTAGTTCGTTGCATTATAGGACCATATTGCTACCATTTTACACAAAAGTTGCGATATGACCCCCCTATGGCAACCAAAATAGTGGCATTGCACATGTGTAGCATGGCAATAGCCACAAAACCTTGTAGTGTGATGAGCTCTCACTAGTTTTAGTCTTTTTATTGGAAAGTTGTTTAGTGAGAGAAGCATGGTCTTGTACCAAGTTACCATGAGCAACACTAAGTTTCTCATGAGCCATTTTTAACTCATCATGTGAACAAGTAATGACATGAAGTAGATGCTTTTGTTGTTCACATGTGGTCTTTAAAAATGAGTTTTCATCTTGCAATTTACTTGTTTTAGCCATCTCATTTTCTAAAGCAATATTCATGCTAGCAAGTCTACTAACAAGCTCATCATATGAATCATGACCAATTACATTGCAACTTGATACATTTGTGTTACCTTGTGTTACCTTGGAGAGCTTGCGGTAGCATTATCACTCTCATAGCTTGAGAATGAATCATCCTCATCAACATCAAGTGTGCTTGGAGTAGAAATATTACTTGCATCACTTGAGTTGTGGCCTTCAACAATCTTGGCAAGTGATCTTGTGGTAGAATGAATATCATCATCATCACTTGGCCATGAGGTGGAGCAATCTTCCACAATCACCAAGTTGTGGTCATGCTCAACATCCTCATGAGCCTCTCCCTTGGGCTCATCATCATTATTATCATCACCGGAGATTGACCCATACTTTTCATTGAGATAAATCCAAATCTCATGAGCATTCTGCATGTTAGCAATCTCCCAAAATATACACTTATCCAAAGAACTATGCATGATATCAATAGCTAGATAATTAAGTTGTAAGCATTTATCTTGTGTAAGAGTTGCATTATTTTCATCAATTGGATGAGAAAATCCAACATTGACAATCCACCAAATTTGAGGACTAATGAACTTAAAATTGCATGTCATCCAATTTTTTCATAGTGTAAAGTGTGTGCCATCAAAAATGTATGGACAATCAACATCTAGCCCGTAGTTCGCCATCCTCTCGGGTCGGTAAAGACCACAAAAGAGAGACCTCGGCTCTGGTACCACTTGTAGGGTCGAGATGGCGGACTAGAGGGGGGGTGAATAGTCCTTTCTAAAAAATAACACGTCGGCTAACCGAAACAACAGCGGAATTAAAACTATCGGTCTAGCCAAGACTTTACCCCTCTATCTATGTTCACTAGCACCTTATACAAGATCCTAATTAAGCAAATAAGGTGCCAAGCTAGTACGAGCTCACCTAATTATTTCTAGGAGCAAGGTCACACAAACCTATGCCTCTAGTACTTCACACACCGGGGAGCTTCTAAACAACTAGTAAGCAAAAGTACAAAGCACCTAAACTCACTAGCAATGCTCAATGGACAAGACTACACAAGTCTAATCCAAAGGCTCAATTTACTTAGCTACACAAACTAAGCAAAGAGACTAATTAAGCTACACAAGCTAATTAGTCACAAGATCACTACTTCTAGCTACACAAGCAAGAAGACAACTAGCAAGCTACACAAGCCAACTAATTATAAAGCAACCTCACAAGCACAAGATATATAAGGATGTAAATATAATGCTTGTGATCGAGAAATGCGAACCACCGAGAAGAGTAGACAATGTTGACACGGTGATTTCTATCCCGAGGTTCACTTGTTTGCCACCAAGCTAGTCCTCGTTGTGTCGACCAACACCTCGATGGTTCTTGGGCAAAGCTCTCAAGCCGCTGGCCACTCCGGGCACTCCAAGACACCACTCGCAAGTGAGGTAACTCAATGACACGCTCCACTAGAGTTGCTCTTCGTGATCCCCACGGGGTGAGCACAATCCCCCTCACAAATCCTTCTCCGGAGCACCGCACAATCTCCTTGCGTGCTTCAACGGAGCCTCAATCCACCAAGCCGTCTAGGAGGTGGCAACCTCCAAGAGTAACAAGCAAACCGACTTGCAACACGAACACCTAGTGCCACTCGATACAATCTCTCAAAGCAATGCACTAGATTCGCACTCACTCGCAATGGATTCGCAATCTTGCAACAAGAAGTGAGTTAGTGGACTCCCAAGGCAAGCACAACCATGGGAAAAACATTCCCAAGGTGCTCAACCTTCCCCAAGCCCCGGCCATCCATCTATTTATAGACAGGGGAAGAAAACTAGCCGTTACACCCTTTTCCCGAGCTCCAACGGCTTCCGCGGACTGTCTGCCTCACAGTTGGCGGACTGTCCGCCTCAGAGTTCCAATGGCTAGAAACGTGTTAGACGGTGTCAGAAGTAGCCGTTAGAGACCCGCGGACAGTCCGCCCATCAGGCGCGGACTGTCTGCCACACACAAAATTCAACCGGCCACAACTCACACTTTTGCTCGCGGACTGTCCGCCTCACAAAAGTGCTCTAGATCACTCGAAAACACTTCTGTGTGAACGGTCCGCCAAAACGGTCTGCCTCACAAAATTTTCCCTGCGTACTGTCCGCCACAAGGGCCCGGACAGTCTGCCTCACAAACTTCTCCGCGTTGAAATACACAGGCAGATTGTCCGCCCTCCAGACCGCGGACAGTCTGGACCCCCCGGACGGTCCGCCACCCCAGAGAGGCGGACTGTCTCTGCCACCCCTTTTTTCAGCACAACCGAAGCTCGGTTAAACGGCCATAACTTTTAGCTCCGATGTCTAAAATAGGTGATCTTGGACTCTATGAAAAGCTCATTCAGAGGGCTATCCAACCCAACTGAATACTTGACCCAAAACACTTTGGATCAAAGCAGAAATTCAATCTAAGTTCATACCAAGTCATAACCAACATTCAAACTTCAACCCCTTTGCAAATGTGCCAACCCCATAAGTGTACCACCTTATGTGTGAGTGAGTTAGTATTTTCACAACCATTTCTCAAAGGGTTTTTCACTCTCTTCACCACGCCACTCGATCCTAGCAACATCGCAACGTTAGATCTCTCAAGTGGCACTAGATGACTGATATGCAAACAAGTTTGCCCCTCTTGATAGTACGGCCATCTATCCTAAATCCGGTCATAAACTTCTCTACTCACCTATGACCGGTTAAATGAAATGCCTATTGATTATACCTTTGCCTTGCGCATTTCATTGCATCTTCTCCTATGTTGATGCAACACATGCACCAACATCGTCACAAATGATATGATCCACTTCATATCATCATGCGACTTAATGGTCTATTGATCTTGACTCCACTTGCTCTTCACCGTTGCAACGGTCCATCGGCGCCAAGTCATTGCTCAAGCATCCCGCCACGCGGTCCAGCGCTTAGCCTCTGACTTGCCCTTCACACTTGCAACCGGTCCATCAAACCAAGTCTTGTCTTGATCTTCTCCGCTTAGTCACATGACTCCATGTCATGTCCTATATGCAATGAGCTCCTTCGTCACATTTACCTGTGAACTAATTACCTGTGTATTTCACTTAAATACATATTAGTCCACATAAGTTGTCACTCAATTACCAAAACCAAACAAGGACCTTCAGCGAGGCATCGCATCCGGTGACACCGGGAGCGGATGGATCTCCTGCCGCGAATGGAGAAGCACGAGAACGGGAGAAGTCAAAGGAGAAAGGGGATGGTCCAAATATTCTCTTCTCTCTCGCTTCGACAGTTCGGCGCGACTCTTCTCCCTCCCGTACACGTGGTGTTGGTGTCTAATTCACGAGTAAACACCAAACAGGTGAAGAATGGAGAACTTTTGCTATTTTCTCCTTGTCCGTTCAATTCACGTACAGAGGCCGCCTTTTATAGCGACCATTCGAGTTAGGGATTACATTCAATACCCCCGGGTCACGCCTTACATGACTACCTCTATTAGATAACGACCGGGGGTATTGGGGTAAATTAACATGAGAAGACAAAGCCAATTTGACTACGTAACATCCCTCACGCCATACACGTCTGTTTGCACCTTTCTTTTGCCACGACCTCTCCTTCGGCGTGACCTTTCTTGTGGCGTGACCTTTCTTGACGGATGTTCACCAAGGTCAGCGATCTTCCGTTCGCCGCGCGCTTCTGTCAATGTCTTCGACCAGATGCGCTTTTCTCGGCTCCCTGGGCTAACCTTTCATCTCGCGATCCATTCGTCACCTTTCTTCATGGTGACCTTTTCCTTTGGCGCGCCCGCTTTCCTCCGAAGGTACCTGCATATCGCCTGCAACCTTTCCTTTGCGTTACCTCTTTTTCAAGGTACACTCGCTAGCTAGAATAACACGTCCGACCATGCATTTTGGGTACCAGAAGACCTTTTGCTTGTGAGGCTTTTCGGGACCTTTCCGAGCTGTGGTCAAAGGACCTTTTCCTATCTTTAGCTGAATAGAGAACCTTTTGTGGCTTTGTTCAAAGATTGCCCGGAGGCTGACCTTTTTGGAAAAACGCTCCCCAACACGTGGAAAATTAAAGGCAGGTGCAACAGATCGTTGGATCATGTACGAACGGTAAATGATATAACAACATAATAATCGAAAGAATAACACAAATTTAACGACAAAGACAAATGATGCATTATATTTTTTTGGAAATCGGCCGTAGGAAATGGAAACACAGTAAATTAAAAATTCTAAATTATAAGACGTGGTGACGACGAATTGGTGCTGGTCCAGACATGGAAGATCCTCGATCGAATCCAAGAGGCTGATTTCACATGCAGCTCATTCACGCGGCAAGAGACACAGACGACCTTACCCTGCCAAGTGCTAGCTGTAGTTGTTTCTAGGAATTCTGAGCAAGCACTTTGGATGCAAGTCGATTCCGCAGGGGTTGCATCGGTAGCGCCACATGCAGTTGGCGCCACGGTGCGTGCACGTCCTGGGTGTCGCCACGGTGAGCGTGACAAGGTGCGCCGGGTGCAGCGGCGAGACGGCATCAACCGGAAGCTGCGAGCAGACAGGGTGCACGTCGAAGCCGCACGGGCGACAGCGCCCTTGATGGACGTGCCGCAGAGGTCGCGGGTCCTCCGGGAACACGGCGGGAACAGGTCGAAGTTGCATGTCTGGCAGCGGTAGCGGAAGCCGACGCAACCATTGCAGCGGAAAGCCCGAACTATGGGTGTCAACCAGAAGCAGGGGGTGCTGGCTGTGGGCGTTGTGGAGGATTTGCTTGGGCATTGTTGTGGCTGCAAGTCGTCTGGGCTGGGCGCGGTGGGCTGATGATTGGAGAATCTACCACACTTGTAGATGAGGGTAGAGAGCGAGCGAGGGGGGGACGTGCTGTACTACTCTGTAGCTGGGAGGATGAGAGAGCGGAGCGTATTGGAAAGAACGAGCTTTGAGGGGGCGCTGACGTCAGCAGGTGGGGGCCAAGGTGTCATTGACTCATAGAAAACACATATTTGCATTAACGGTGGAGATGGATCCAGGTGGCCTCCGATCCAGTCGCTCATGAGGTACACGTCAGCGATCCGTTGGAGTGGGTTTTCGTGCACTAGTGCCGAGGTGAGGCTCTGGTTGCTTGCGTTCACACATGGCATGAGCGGCTGCATGTAAGGTCAATAAAGAAGTAGGCTGGATCCAAGTGCAGCTTGGTTCTATATGGCCATTTCTGCGGCGCGGGAGGGTGTGGCCGCTGGTTCTCTGCCATGTGTCAGGGGTTTTGCATGAAGATCACAGGGCTGTGTTTAGTTCCCAGCAACTTTCCAAAATTCTCTCCAAACTTCACTATTTACCTATCACATCAAATCATATCTAATCTCTCTCCTCATGCATAGAGTATTAAACGTGGGTAAATAAAAAAACTAAGTACATGGTTTTGATTTGCACGACGAGACAAATCTTTTGAGCCTAGTTAGCTCACGGTAGGACAACGATTACCACAAATAAATGAAAAGTGCTACAGTACACTACAGTGTCCGATGTGACATTTTCACCAAATTTTTCCATTTCATTTTTGGAACTAAACACACCCCTCAGTTGCAGTTTGATTTCTCAAGCAGCGTCGGTGGTGGCGGTTTTACGGGCACAATTACCTAAACTGTCATGTCAGCTTGTCTGTGTTTACTTTCGGTAAAAAGTGTTTCCAGTCACGTCACCAAACTCCCTGCCGTCGACTGAACTCCCATTGGAGCGGTTTCACATTTGAAATGACACATTCACATTCACATTGGCAGAACTTGCATAGGCACTTTCAGTCACCTCGACTGAAACAGATAACTGCAAAGTTTTAAGACCAAAACAGAGTGCTGGTTTAAAACCAAAATGATACAAAAGTTTCCTATTCAGAGATACGAAATTTATAGAAGACATCCACCTGCAGATCATTTGCCTTCCAGGTTCTCCAGTGGATAATGCACCATCCATCATCCCACCACCTAAAAATATAAACCCCAGTCATATATCATGTACAATTTCAGGCTACAAACATCTAGAATCTAGAACATGTCAAAGTACAGTTTCAGGTTACAAACATCTAGAATCTAGAACATGTCAAAGTACATGCCAACAGAACAGGCAACCAATCCATACTTGCTGGTTAACATATTTTGACTATGAGACGCTATGGTTCAGTAACAGATAACAGAAAAAAGAATAACAGTAACTGATAGCTAACCTCAACAATCCCCATCAGTACCAAATATCTTCGTCTCAGTCTTTTGCAATGTCTTCTCTACTCTAGCCTTCTCTTCTTGCGACATGTTGCTTGTATCCTTAGCCAATAGCAAATTATAAGCTTCAACCCACTTCGCTTCCTTTTGATCCTTTGCAATCTGAAGGTGTGACTCTGTCACTTTTTCATGCTCTTTCTTTCGGTACTGACGATCAATTATTTTTGTTACAGTATCTCCAAGCATGGTAATACCATCTAGAATCTGATCTGCCTTCCGCTTGCCTTTGCGCTGTGCCTTGGCTGCTTCTCTCCCCATTGGACGTGGCACATCTTTGTCATCTGTAGCATCCAAATCTATACTTTTGTTTTTATTTCTTTTTCTGATGCAGCAGCATGTGTACACCATTTTGGTTCTTTTTTTAGGATCTTCCACCAGTGGATCAATTGAAATGGTTTATTTGGAATACTTCTTCTTATACATCAGTTGTGCTTCCTCCATTATTTGGTCATCAGAGTATCCACTCTTATTCATTTTGATAACTGAATTATAATAACCATTGAACTCATTTATCGTTCTGCTTAGACGTGACCAATGGATCTTCAGTTGGTATCTCTAATACGATCTGGCTGACTATTCTTGTTATACTCCTCAGTGATTTGACCCCAAAATCAATCACTTTTCTTGTCATTTCCATGTATAGGATCTTTAGAAAGGTCTCGGATTTGAGGCTTTTGAGAGAGCACTTTTTTCTTAAGTTCTTTCTTTTTTCGAATAAAACACAATATAAGATATACAAAACTCCCCAATATTAAATAAATAAACAAATGATTACGTAGCTCAGTGGTAAGGTGTGGGATGTCTGTTCTTGTGATCAAGGTTCGGCTCCTCACATAGGCTACCTTTTCTTATTCGTTTTTTTTTTCTTAGATTAGACATCGTTTTTTTTCTTATTCGTTTTTTCTTTCTTAGATTAGAAATCGTTTTTTCTTCTTTCTGTCGAACAGTTACTTAGAAATCGTTTTTTTTCTTATTCGTTTTTTTAGATTAGAAATCATTTTTTCAATCCTTTTTTTATATGTAACAGATTACACATATTTTGTTGTATGAATTTCAAACTCATTTACTATTTTTAATAATTTAAATGATTTTTTGCGTGCTTATTAGAAGTAAATGTAATTTAAACTACACAAGTGTCTCAAATAAGATTTGAAAATTCTGTAAACAAATACATTCAATGATGTACGTTCCATTTTCACTCATTTCCTAAAAAGAATTGAAAGATTCAACTAGCTATTGGGATAACTCAAACTTCTATTTACAAAGTCTATTTAAAATAATACTGATAATATCTAAATGTGGTCCAAAAAGTCTGTAAATTTGCATAAGATCCTTTCATGAGTGCATAAACATGACCTAAAAAATTCAAAAGATTATATTATTATTATTATATAAAAAGAGGCTTGACCCCATTCTGTCTTAGACCCACAAAAAAATTTTATGGAGGCCCAACTTCACATGTGGCGTTTGCTAGTTGTCATGAAAATAAAAGATTATTCGTCACCATATGACACTGGAATAGTTTATGACGATTTGTAATTAGCCTTAGTGACGAGCTTCGGATTTCCGTCATTAAAACATACCCTCCCTTCCCCTACAAATAGTCACAAAAGTGCCTGACCTTATGACATTTTGATCTATTGTCACGAGAAATTTGTCACAAAAGGTCATATTTGTTGTAGTGTAGGGGTACCCGAGTGGTTGATTTGTAGGCGAGGGATCGTCGAGCGTGTAGCTTGATGGTGACATTGAAGACAAGATTTAGACAGGTTCGGGCTACCCGGAGGTATAATACGTACCCTAAGTCCTGTGTCGGCGGTGGGTGCTTGTATTGCTAGTGCTCAGCCGTGCTTCAGGAAGCAGGGGCGAGCGTATGGGTTACAGGACGGAAAGTTGTTCCATCGTGTGGGTGTCCCCCATGGAATTGCCCTAGGCCGCCTTATATAGGGTGACAGGATAGGGTTTACAAGTCGGTTTGTATCTTAACCTACTATATTACGACAGGGATCCTTATCCGAGTTGGTTACAACTACATCCCCGAGATATTCGGCCGAGTCAACGGCCGCATCTTCATCAAGCTTGTCCGTCAAGTCGGGGATCCCTTGTGGGCTGCCCAGGGGTCGGCCCACAACCTTGTCAGGCGTGGACCCTGGTAGGCGCAGTCTCCTCTGACAGTGGGCCCAGGGGTACCCATATCCCATAAGCCCCCGAGCAACGTGCAGGCACGTGTCGAACTGTTGATGAAGAAACGAGGCCAATCCAGTCGGCTGAAGGTGCTTCAACACATGGTCGGCAGAAGGGTGGGCGGTGCTCCAAAGAGAAACAACAGTCGTTTCGCTGCCGAGTCCTTCGAGGTGGTCGATTGGTTCTAATGAGGACCGAGTACAGGGCGACGATTAGGAGCACTGTACGTACAGTAGCCCCCGAGCGTTGGGTTGGTTAGTATAAGCGAGCCAAGGATCAAAAGAAGTCGGACAACCCTGTTGCCAAAGTTGATGAAAGTGTGCTGCCACCAAGGTGAAAGCCGGAGCTAAAGCGCGGGTCGGTCAACGTGTTGCTCGAGAAAGTAG
The DNA here is from genome assembly GCA_033239725.1 of Echinochloa phyllopogon. Taxonomy (NCBI): domain Eukaryota; kingdom Viridiplantae; phylum Streptophyta; class Magnoliopsida; order Poales; family Poaceae; genus Echinochloa; species Echinochloa phyllopogon. Next base: position 28,657,038 of record BTCW01000008.1, on the reverse strand, counting down.
GTGAAAGCATGCTGCCACCAAAAGAAGGGCCAAGGCTATCAGTGCCCGTGAACCAGGCACCAGATAACGAGACGAAAAAGACGCCACTGGGCGCGCCTGTTCAAAAAAGCAATCAACGTCTGCACAGAACATGGGCAAACGCATGCGTTACCGCACCTAACTACTGATTTTTTTTGGAAAAGGGAAGCTTTATTGATCTTAGACAATTACATCGAGATGATACAATTATATAAAATCTAACCCGGCCTCTGCATAACTAAGATGCACATAGCCAAAGAAAAAGAAACAAAAAAATGAGAGCACCCAACTACGGATGAGTCACGAGCCAGCAGTAACCGGCCATGTGTGCCTATAAATAGACCCTGTTGCGTGGTATACCAGCACAACATCTCTCGGGCTACCCACATGTGGAACCCCAAAGTTCATCCTCCTGATATGTTCTTGTGCAAGAGTGGAGTAGTTGTAGGAGAGCGGCTTGGTGCGCACCATTGATGCCAGAAGAAAGTCAGCGAGCAGTGAAGCAGACATTGAGTGGTAGCAGCTGAGGATGAAGCTCCACGTCGCTGAGACAGGTGTCGACCTCGGAAGGAAGCAGAAAGAGGAGGCCGAAGTTCGTGCTGATTTTGCTAGGAAGCTAGCGAATGACGCGGAATCGATGGCCGATTTTGTAAGGGAGCACGCACCATGTAAATTAACAGGGAACATTGAAGTGAAATTAACTTTGGAGCCCTGATGTTGGGTACCTTCGGCAACTAGATAGTTTACCAACAGTATATCCATTGCTATTTTGGTTAACTTTGTCGGTACCTTTCTCTTTTGGTACGGTTTAACGGGCCAATTAGTAGTTTTCGAAAAAGTTATCCCCATACCATTGGTCACTTGCATGGACATCGGGAGAAACTGTTGCAAAATATGGTCATATGCAATGATTATACGTACATGGTATTAAGCGAAATAACTTGCCAACAAACTGTCTGTAGTCTGTACTATGTGACTGGATAGTCGAGAAAATGAAGGCAGATACCGAGCATTGATTTGACTCCACGAGACACTGGCCGTGGATATGTATTCATGTGAAATGAATGCTGCAAGACGCTGAGGGTTCCAGAAATTGGATGCCGATACTCAATCTTTATATTAGGTTGCTTAGAATTCTTACCATTAATCTTTGTAACTGTTGCTAAAACTACAATATAGGCATTCTGTTGACACGAAAACGCGCCAACACACTCGAAGATCGATCAAACGCGCAGCACGGCCGTCACAACGGCCAACTCCTGACTTCCCGGGGCAAACCGGTCAGACCGGTCTATAGAACCGGTCAGACCGCTTCTGGTCGGGAGGTCGTGAAGACCTAGGAACCCAAGCTCGGGAGGGACCCCGTCGGAGCTCGAGCAATCTAGGGTTGCTCTAGGGTCGGCAGGCCACCTAGAACGCCCTTGAACGCCGTAGAGACGAGCAAAGAACAGAATATGGGGGTTGGAAAGAGATTAGGGTTTGAGAGACAAAAAATAGAAGATAAAGTGTTTGATTCGATTGGAATACCTCAATCGGCCTTCTAGCCTTTATATTTATAGGCCGGGGAAGTCTTACCCCTTCCGAATAGGTTACAATACGGGATTAAACTCGGAATCCTAATCCTACTCGAATTACAGAACCTAAACCGGTCTGACCGGTTTGGCAAACCGGTCAGACCGGTTTGGCCGGGCCAAAGCCAATTTTGGCTGTCAACACATGCCCCCCTGCGTTTTTAGTGAACTTGAGAACTAAAAAGCAAGTATTTCATAACTCAGGAGCTAAAAATTATACTAAGGGCGATATAAACAATATATCGGCCATTGGTCTTCATGCATCTTGCCAAACACTCGGATAGAATATCTTCAAGTATCTTCCATTGATAGCTTTAGGCAAATGATCTCCTTTGAGTGTCTCTAACATGTAAGAATTCCCAAAAATGACTTTGACAACTCTATAAGGCCCTTCCCAACTTGGTGACCATTTACCAAACTTGTTGCTTTTTGTCCCAATAGGCAAGATCGTCTTCCAAACAAGTTCACCAATTTGAAAATACTTTCCTCGCACCTTCCTGTTATAAGCTTTAGCAACTCGAAGCTTATCTTTCTCAATTTCCTTCAAAGCTTTCAATCGCTTGTCAGTTACCTCATCAATATTGTCCAACATCAAGTTGTGGTAATCAACAGCATCAAGGTCGTTTTGCTTAGCCAATCTATAAGCGTCCAGATTCACCTCAACAGGTAAAACGGCCTCTTGACCATAAACAAGCTCAAAAGGAGTAACCTTAGTAGCACCATGTCTAGATATACGATGAGCCCATAATGCCTCAGATAAAACTTCGTGCCACCGCTTAGGACTATCTTCTATCTTTTTCTTGATTAACTTGATCAAAGTTTTGTTACTTGACTCGGCTTGTCCATTAGCCTGAGCGTAATATAGAGATGAATTGAGCAATTTAATTCTATAGGATTCGGCAAATTCACGTACTTCTTTAGACATAAAGGAAGTACCTTGATCCGTTGTCAAAGTTTGAGGAATACCGAATCTATGAATAATATTTTGTGTAACAAACTCAATTACCTCTCGGTGCGTCATATTCTTCAAAGGAATCGCTTCGGTCCACTTAGTGAAATAATCAGTGGCAACCAACACGAAACGATGTCCTTTTGATGATGGAGGATTAATTTGTCCAATAAAATCCAATCCCCAGCCTCGGAACGGCCATGGCTTAATAATAGGATGCATCAATGCAGCAGGAACAAGTTGTAAATTTCCAAACTTCTGACATTCTTCACATCCCTTGTAATACTTGAAACAATCCGCCATCATAGTAGGCCAATAGAAATCGGCTCGTCTAAGTAACCACTTCATCTTTGGAGCCGATTGATGTGTACCACAAATACCTTCATGGACCTCACCCATGGCAACTTTGGCCTGATCCGAATCAAGACATTTCAACAACAAATCTTCGGCGTTTCGACGATAAAGTTCATCGTCAAGCAAAACATATTTAAATGATGTTCGCCGAATATTTCTTTCCGCACCACGACCAGGATCTTTCAAATAAGTAATAATAGGCACTCTCGAATCCTGATCTTCAATTTTGGATTGATTAGCATTATCCAAAACATTTTCGCTTCTATCAGGGGACAAAGCGGTCAGACCGCTTTCAGAACCGGTTAGACCGGTTCTGTCATTCAAACCGGTCTGACCGGTTTCTGAAACCGGTGTGACCGGTTCGTCCAGAACCAGAATCTCGGCCTTTGTTTGCATCAGTTTTTGGAGATAGAAATATTTCTTTGCAACCATATAACCAGATGCTTTCTGAGCCAGAGTATTTGCCTTACCATTCTCCTCTCTTGGAAAATGTTTGATAGTAAATTCATCAAAAGAAGCAATGATATCGAGACATCTATCAAGATATGCATTTAATGAACCATTATAGCATTGGCATACCTTTGATACTTGTTGTACCACCAGGAGCGAATCACCAAAAGCCCCAACATGTTTTACTCCCATGTCTTGCAAAAATTCCAAGCCAAATAGAAGAGCTTCATATTCAACTTGATTATTGGTTCGCTTTTCTTCCAATCGGTTTGAAAACTCAAAAACGGCACCACTTGGAGAGATCAAAACAGCTCCAATTCCTTGTCCATCATTGCAAACCGATCCATCAAAGTATAATCTCCATGGTGTACAAGCAACATAGCCGACGTCGAACTCACAAGTATCATTTATCCGATGTTCAACAATAAAATCAGCTACAATTTGGCCTTTCATTGATTTTAAAGGTTCACAAGCCAAATCATACTCAACTAAAGCATAAGCCCACTTACCGATTCTTCCGCTAGAAATTGGCTTTTGCAACATATGTTTAATTACATCGGTTTGACACAACACGATGCAAGTGCTAGATAGTAAATAATGCCTCAATTGAGTACAAGCATGGTACAAGGATAAACACAACTTCTCAATGAAAGTATACCTTGTTTCTGCATCAATGAGTCGTCGGCTTACATAAGTGATCACATACTCCTTGTTGTCGATTTCTTGAGTCAAAACAGCTCCAATAGTTCTATCTTCAGCCGCCACATAAAGTCTGAATGAAACTCCCCGCTTAGGCGCCCTAAGCACCGGTGGTGAAGACAAGTACTCTTTGATCTTCTCAAAAGCTTCTTGCTGTTTTGCCCCCCAAGTAAAATCGGCTTCATTCTTTAGCCGAATTAAAGGAGTAAAAGCATCAACCTTTCCAGACAAGTTAATTATAAATCTTCTCAAGAAATTTACCTTGCCTAGGAACTTTTGTAAATCCTTCTTGCAAGTAGGAGCTTCGACTTTCTTCATAGCTTCAATTCTCTTGGGATCAACTTCTATGCCGTTCTCATGAATAACAAACCCAAGAAACTTTCCAGCCGAAACACCAAAAGCACATTTGAGTGGATTCATCTTCAAGCCATACCGTCGCATCCTCTCAAGAGCAAGTTTTAAATCGGCTAAATGAGAATCCAAACCATCCGATTTAACTACAATATCATCAATATACACTTCCACAATAACACCAAGTAAATCATGAAAGATTAAATTCATAGCTCTTTGATAAGTTGCACCGGCATTCTTTAATCCAAAGGTCATAACTACCCACTCAAATAAACCAATAAATCCCGGACATTGAAAGGCCGTTTTGTGCATATCCTCTTCGGCCATGAAGATTTGATTATATCCGGCATTACCATCAAGAAAACTAACAACACGATGTCCAGAAGCTTCATTGATTAAGACATCGGCTATAGGCATGGGATATGAATCCTTTGGAGTGGCTTTATTAAGATCTCTAAAATCAATGCAAACTCTAAGTTTTCCCGAATCTTTCTTTTCAACGGGAACAATATTAGAAATCCACTCCGCATAACGACAAGTCCGAATAAAACTAGCATCTAATAAACGATTAATCTCTTCTTTTATTCGGTCATAAATAGCGGGATTAAAACGTCTAGCCGATTGTTTAAAAGGTCTAAAACCGGCTTTTATTGGTAAACGATGCTCAACTAAGTCACGACTTAAACCAGGCATCTCACGGTACTCCCAAGCAAAACAATCGACATACTCTTTCAACAAATTTATTAATTCGGCTTTAAACTTAGCCGATAAATTTTTGTTTACAAAAGTAGGCCTAGGAATAGTACCATCACCAATATCTATTTTTTCTAAAGGATCAGCTGATGTAAAACCTTGACCCAGCTTATCCATATCACCAAGATCTTCAATGGCTTCGAACGTACCGGCCGAATGTTCTCGATAATGATCAATTCGATCTTGAAGCCACTGTCCAGACGCAAACCGGTCTGACCGGTTCCCAGAAGCGGTCTGACCGGTTTGGCTTGATCGGCGCTGTTCAGATCCAAACCGGTCTGACCGGTTTCCAGAAGCGGTCTGACCGGTTTGTCTCTGTTGATTTTGTTGCTCCATTAATTACAGTAAGTAATTCAACCGATTTTCCATTGGCTTTAATGTAGCAGGAACAAAACCATCCTTAGTGCAACTGATCAGCTCATAGTCAGTCAAATCCATGCCCGACAAACATTGGACTTTCTCATTTGCACTAAGAGAGTCGGAATCGGCCGTTGCAACAAAGGAAGAATTGTCACCATGGACAACTTCAACTTCATCGCCGATCCACTGAATAAGATATTGATGCAAGGTAGATGGAATACATTTATTTGCATGAATCCAATCTCGACCAAGGATTAAACTGAAGTTACCTTGCACCTGGAGACAAAGAAAGCCGTAGCAATAGTCTTGCTTCCGACGGTCAACTCCATAGAAGCCACCCCCTTGGCACCAATGGGATCACCTCCACCAACTCCACTGACCGTCATGTTCGTCTTGATCAGTTCTTCGTCTTTCCCGCCAATTTTCTTGTAGAGAGAGTATGGCATGAGATTCACAATGGCTCCACCATCAACCAACATACGAGAAATTGGCTTCCCGTTGATGTGCCCTCTCATATACAAAGCCTTGAGATGATTTTCTGATTCACTAGGCTTCTGAAACACAGCATCTCGTGGCCCAAATTGAAGATGAGAAATTTCCTCCTCCGGCACCACACAATAATCAGAAGATAAATAGACAACATTAATTTCCATGTTTTCACGCTCTGGAGAAGGTTCAAAATCAACTAACTCTTCATCTTCAACCACTGGAGGAATCGGTGGAATAGTTTCGATGATTGAAGAAGCACCAGCCCCCGCTTTTGTCATCAAACCGGTCTGACCGGTTTCAGAAACCGGTCTGACCGCTTCTGCAGCGGTCGGCTGACCCAAACCGGTCTGACCGGATTCAGAAACCGGTCTGACCGGTTGTGCTGCTGATTGCACAACGGGTTTAGCTTGCCAAATCTTGGTTTGAGGGATCATAGGCCTGTAGTTGTTGAAGTAGTCATCCCTCATCTTCTCAGCTTTCTGTTCCCTTTTTTCTTTGTTTCTCAAGCGCTGTAGTTTCCGCTTCTGTGTATGAGTCAACCCAGAAGGAAACCACCTTGGTTGAAAGACTTTCTTCACGCTCTTGCTACTGCTAGCCTCATGATCATTAACCATGATCAGCTTCTTGACTGGAACAGGAGCCGAATCTCCAATGACTATCGGCTTTCTACCCAAGTCTTGCATAGCCACTGGAATATCGCCAATTTTGATAAAATTATTGGCTTTGGCTTGCACATCCTCCTTCTTCTCCTTGATACAGTATTCTTGCTTAGGAGGAACATGAATCCTTTGCTCAGACCGAAACCGGTCTGACCGGTTCATAAAACCGGTCTGACCGCTTTGATGAGCAGTCGAAAAACCTGATTGGTAAGAGCCCAATCGGTCATGTACAGAACCACCACGGCGCTTGTAACTTGTAGGATCAATCCAATGCTGTGGTGACCTCTGTCTCTTTTTTGTTGGCCGATCAACTTGAACGGCCTTTGTGTACTTGTTCATGAGCTGAGAGAATGTAGGTCCTTGCTTCAGAACCTTCCCTTGAATCTTTGGCTCATTGAATTTCCAAGTACCCACTTCCGGACGTTTAGGCTTGAAAGTTCTTGGACGGTCTGGAGACAAACCGGTCTGACCGGTTTGGGAAACCGGTCTGACCGGTTTCGCCGGGCTAGCGGACCGATTCTCTTCCAAAGAACTTCCTTGCCCCCCGGGCCTTGATGTATTAATTGTAATTTTCAGAGACTCTTTTCCATCAAGAGTCCTCCCAATCATCACTGTTCTGACCGGAACTTTGTCATCAACTTTTTCCGGTCTTGGGTCTCCAATCACCACATTCTTACCCTTAGCTCCATCGGCTTGTTCCGGCTGAATCAGCATCTTGGTGTTCACATCCAAGGTATGAACAGGGAAAGGAGTCTTATCAACTTGCATTTCGGCGAGCACCAATCGACCTTCATTAAGAGCCGATTGTACCTGTCGTCGAAAAATATTACAATCGTTGGTTGCATGAGAAAAAGAATTATGCCACTTGCAATATGCACGATTTTTCAACTGATCGGCTGGTGGAATTGCATGAGAAAGTTTAATAAAGCCATTCTTAAGCAATTCATCAAAAACACGATCACATTTGGCTACATCAAAAGTAAATTTTTCTTCTTGCCGATTTTTCTGAATCGGCTTTAATGAAGGACAAGAACTAGGTTTACTTTTTGATGACCAAACCAATTCAGCGGCATAAATTTCTTTATCATCGTCCGAACTATCAGAATCATTATCAACAATATGCATGTTCGAACGATGGGGTTTAGCAGATTCTTTCGAATTTTTAAACTTAAGCTCTAGACTCATAGCCTTCATTTGCAAGTGATTAATAGTAAGGAAATCAGAACCTTCTAATTTTTCCTTGTAATTAGACCGTAAGCCTACAAAAGCTAAATCTGCTAAATCCTTTTCAGAAACAGTGATATTAAAGCATCGGTTCTTAACATCCTTAAATCTTTTAAAGTATTCAAGAACCGATTCCTCATGGCTTTGTTTAACCGATGTTAAATCAGATAATTTTGCCTCGTTTTCTCCGCTAAAGAAGTGATCATGAAATTTTCGCTCCAATTGAGTCCAATTATGAATAGAATTTGGAGCAAGCGAAGAAAACCATGAAAAAGCGGTTCCAGTTAAAGATAATGAGAACAACCGTATACGCAATGCCTCATAAAATGATGCCTCTTCTAATTGCAAAATATATTGACTAATGTGTTCCCAAGGAGTTCTATTATCTTCACCACTGAATTTAATAAAATCGGGAACACGCCAACCATTAGGATAAGGAACCAAATCAAATTCAGGCGGATACGGTTTTTGATATAAGCGTGCACTACCCAATTCAAGCCCGAGTTTTGCTCTAAGTGTATTAGCTATGTCTTCTTTAAATTTAGCTAACTCGGCTTGATATTTCTCATCACCTCTGTTATGTGGAATGCGGGGAACACCATACATCGTATTCTGAGAAGTACTCGGAATCGGCGCGTGAAACGTGCCAGATCCGTGGGGTATACTTCCCGTGGTGCGTGGAATAGTGTAAACAGGACCAGAAGTAGATGTATTAGACAAAACCATCGCACCAGATGCTCCTGCACCCAAAGAACCGGTCTGACCACCAGAGGGGGCCAAACCGGTCTGACCGGTTATACAAACCGGTCTGACCGGTTCGTGGACCGAACCAGGGTGAGGTGTTTGTCCCGCATAAAAATTCACCGGCATACCCAAATTAGAATCTAAAACATGTTCTGGCACGCCTGATGAGCTAGGTAATTCATTAGATTCTAAATTAATTTTATTTTTATCAGAATTACCAGTCATACTAGCAATTAATTCACTAGTAGCAGTTTGTGCAGCAAGTAATCTATCATCCATCATGCGAGTAATTTGCTGCATTAAATCAGAGGATTCGCCCGTTACCTTTGGAATCTCATCGACGTGATCATCTGCCAACTTGAAAGCCGGCATGACGAATTCCTCTACTCTCTTGACAAGACCACCGCGATCTTTCTTGAAGCCCTTCAAGAATTGCGCCCTGAAGTGCTCCTCAGCAATCAAATATCGCTTTCGCTCCTCGTCCGTGAGCTCTTCCATCGTCGCGGTGATGATGTTGTCTTTGTCAAGGTCGCACTTTGATCCAGACATATCCGGAGTAGATTGAATCGGTTTTGGCACCAGATTAATCTTCCCTAGCGGAGTCGCCAAAAAGTATGTTGACACGAAAACGCGCCAACACACTCGAAGATCGATCAAACGCGCAGCACGGCCGTCACAACGGCCAACTCCTGACTTCCCGGGGCAAACCGGTCAGACCGGTCTATAGAACCGGTCAGACCGCTTCTGGTCGGGAGGTCGTGAAGACCTAGGAACCCAAGCTCGGGAGGGACCCCGTCGGAGCTCGAGCAATCTAGGGTTGCTCTAGGGTCGGCAGGCCACCTAGAACGCCCTTGAACGCCGTAGAGACGAGCAAAGAACAGAATATGGGGGTTGGAAAGAGATTAGGGTTTGAGAGACAAAAAATAGAAGATAAAGTGTTTGATTCGATTGGAATACCTCAATCGGCCTTCTAGCCTTTATATTTATAGGCCGGGGAAGTCTTACCCCTTCCGAATAGGTTACAATACGGGATTAAACTCGGAATCCTAATCCTACTCGAATTACAGAACCTAAACCGGTCTGACCGGTTTGGCAAACCGGTCAGACCGGTTTGGCCGGGCCAAAGCCAATTTTGGCTGTCAACACATTCCTATCAATCTCTTTTAGGACCACATGAACTGTTGAGAAATACGTCAGGATTCCTCCACAGTTGCTCCACTTTAGGTCTTTAGCTGAGAGCTTTCCGAGATCTGTTGTCCTAAAATATATAAGACAGGTAAACCTTGTACTTCCAATAAGATAGGGGAAATAACTTTGACACGAATGCCTAGGTTGTGGTTCCCATGCTAGTGCAAGTAAACATTTCAGACCAGTAGATGTCTAATTTTTGTTAGAAACACCCGGCACCTTCTCTTAATTAACAATGTATTCCGTAAGTGCATTTCCAGCTTACAACACAGGATGCTCCTTGAAAATCATTCAGCAGGTAGGGCTACTGAAAAAAGATCCCAACTTCAGGAGCATCAATCTCACCGTGGCACCGTGTCCTCAACTGAAAGTTGGACTACCTCAAGAAGCAGTGCTCAGAAATCATATCATCAGCCAGCTATTGATGGCCAAGAGTTCTCCTAGAGTTGAGGCTGCAACAAGCTTGGGCACCAGAAGTTTGAACACCAAACCCATCTTGATGGCAATGTTCTAAACAATATAATTAGCAAAACATGTGCACTCCCAAATTAAAGGCGTCCATTTCATGGTGTCATACTCAAACTGTCGTCGATCATGTTTCAAAAGTGGCAACGTACATATGTTTTCCATCTATCAGAGTAACCCATCCCATCATGATTTAAACCATCCAGCAGTTCACCAGCCACCTACACAGCACGAATTTGTGCGCAGTATACAAATATCTCTTACTCCTAATAATCCCGTGCTCGGGAACCGCGTCCTGCGAACGAAATCTGTCCGCATCCCGTCCGCCCGCCCGCCCGCCTGCGTTCCGCGAAACATCCGCGAATCATCCACCAAATCCCCGTCCTGCGAAACATCCGCCAAACCCCCGTCCTTTCCAACTCAGCCACCGCGCGCCGTCTAAACCCCCGTCCCCTCCTCTCGTGGATCGCACCGGATCGCCGTCGCCATCGACATCGACGTCGACGTCGCCGGCGTGGGTGCATCGACGTCGCCGCCGCCTAAACCCCCGTCTCCACTTGCCTCCCGCTCTGCACCGCAGGACCGCCAGGTAGGGACGCCGCCACTCGTCATCGCCATTCCCCGCGAGTACCAGGAACCTAGCCTCACGTCTTCCTCCGGCCAGACCTTGAACCCCGCCGTCGCAGCTCGCCGAAGTGCCCTAGGTGGGATCCCCGTTCCGTGGGCTTTCTGTTTTGCCTTGTCGCGTTGAGTTCCGTGCACCGTGGGCAAAGTTAGAGGTGCATCAGTAGCTTGCAAACCTTGAACAGGAGCTCGTGCTTTGGTGCTTGGCCCCCTGTACATACTCATATGTGCTGAAGGTAGAAGATGAGCTGCTAGCCTTTAGACAAAAGATCGACGGTATAGATTAAATCAATGGCATACCCCTTCGTGGTGGACCTGGTTCACCATGGGCTGCAGTTCTATTTCTTCGGTCCACATGATCTTTAGACCGAGTTCACAGCACAGTAGCTGCCACATCACCAGATCTTTTCATTTCAGCCCCTGTCCTATTTGTAATCGCGACACAATTATTCTGTCTCAACCATTTATGCGTCCTAAACCCTGAACACCTTGATAATATTATTCCAGGCCTAACCCTTGCACTTTTACACCTAAAACCTTGATATTTCACTAATTTTCGGTCACTGTTCAGTCCCTGTTATGTGTTATTCAATTTCACGTATAAGCCCTTGAACCTTTAAACTCTTATATCTTTTTAACCGTAGATCCGATTTTAGCGATTCTTGCGCTCACACGTTCGTATCAACGAGTAGTACTCCCTCCGTATCGAAATATTAGTCGCTGTTGATTTTTTTTATAACTTTAACCATTCGTCTTATTCAAAAAATTATCGCAAATATGCAAAAGGGTAAGTCAAACTTAAAATACCTACAATAGTAAAGCATGTGACAAACAAAATGGATGGTACTTGTATAATATTTTGAATAAGACGAATGGTCAAAGTTGTAGAAAAAAATCAACGGCGACAAATATTTCGATATGGAGGGAGTACGCGTTAGAATGCTTTATTCAGAATGTTGTCAATGTTTGGTGTACTGTTATTTATTTAATATTGTGTGTTTTCTTTCCGGTTGTTTGCGCGACTAGAAAGTGAGCCCTTCATATGACCTGGTTCACCGTGGACCATGGTTCTGGTTCTTTAGTTCACGAAAACCCACAGATCGAGTTCACAGCACAGTAGCCGCCACATCACCAGATCTTTGGGTTTTAACTCCTGATCTTGTTGCATTTGAGTTGCTTCTCCACCTGGGCGATCCTGTTTAATTATTCGAAGGGTTTTTATTCCTCCTCCCTCCATTCCAAGTAGCATAGTAGTTGCAATTTCCATATCAGTGAGCAAATTACGTCATGCTAATATACTTAGCTGATTGATTACGTGTGCTTGCATTTGTAAATTGTTCTGTAATTAAACATGCTGATCGATTACGTGTGTTTACATTTCTGATTTGTTCTGTAATTAAACATGGTAATTCCCTGGTAACTGGTAAGGTCACTGGAGGTTCTTACAACGTAGGAGAGAAATGTGTGTGTCATTTATTTATTTACGTATCAATGGGCCTAAATATATCTTGGTATTATCAAATTTATTAAATTCATTGTATTCTTATTTTCATGCCTTGCGTTAATGATGCAATGTGTTGTGTGTTATTTGTCCAGATATGCCATGTATTATTATTCAATTTTAAATGCCAATATATTGTGTGCTAGATGATGTTATTTCTTAAATAATGGAGGCTGTGTGCGGAAGAAATTTTTGTCTTAACTGTGCGCGAAAGAGACTTGTGATTTTAGTTTCATAATGCCTTGGGGACTGTATGGAATAGACGCGTGAAAACTCTATGGCATCAAGCGACGCGCTCCATGGCGCTCAGTGAAAATTACTAACGGATATTGACAGCGGTGCGACCATACAACCGTAATAATTGAATTTTTCGTGTGATCTATTTATCTTACTCCGTGTCTCATACCAGTAGCAACACACGGGCACTTACCTAGTATATCCAATAAGCAGGTTCTCGGTGATGCTTGTCATCCGGCTACCATGGCTACAACTGCTGTGCTAATACTATCTCGTCTACTGCTTCGGTCCGTGCTCCCATACAAAATAACAGAAACCAGAGTGCGTATTTATTATTAAATAGACAGCTAAATAGACAGTCCATTGTAAAATTGTCTATTTAGCTCTCTGTATGTGTTAAATAGACATCAGCTGTCTAAACTGTTGTACATGTCCTTAGGACCTCGTGAACTAACAAGAAGTACGTCAAGATTCCTCCTCGGTTGCTCCACTTTAGTTCTTTAGCGGAGAGCTTTCCGAGATCCCGTTGATATGCCTTCTACTGTCCTTAAGTATGTAAGTAGGGGTGGATAGCGAGCGAGCTCGGCTCGGCTTGGCGATTAGGACGGACCACCAAGCCGAGCTGGTCCTTGATTAGGACCACCGAGTCGAGTCGAGCTCGCTCGTTATCCACCCCTAATCAGAAGTTTGAACACCAAAACACCCATCTTGATGCCTTGATGGCAATGTTCCACTACGGAAACCGGAGGCAAACCCATAAAAACACTCGGGAAAGTCTTTGCCGGACACTCGGCATATCAGGCGACCGCAAAGCCACCTTTGCCGAGTGTTTTTTGTCGGGCACTCGGCGAAGAGTTTGCCGAGTGTCAACGCAGCACTCGGCGAACATTTTTGGAATGGCGAAGAGTTTGCCGAGTGTCAAACGCAGCACTCGACGAACATTTCTGGAATGACGATGAATTTGACGAGTGCCAAATGTAGCACTCGGCGAACATTTTTTTAAATAAAAAAACAGCCTGCCGCCCGACCACGCCCCATGCCCGGCCGCCCGGCTCGCCGCCCAACCGCGCCGCCCGGAAGCCTGGCCCCCGAGCCGGTCGCCCGGCCGCGCCCCGCATCGGTCGCCTGGCCGCGCCTGGCCGCCCCGCGCCCGTCGCCGGCCGCCGCCTGACCACGCCGGGGCCCGTGCCGGAGCCACTCCTGGCCGCCCCGCCCGGCCCGGCCGCCGCCTACATCTATGATAGCGATCTTTACCGAGTGTCAAATAAAAAACACTCGGCACTCGGTATACGCAGGATTTCCCGTAGTGTTCTAAAAAAATTGCAAAACATGTGCACTCCCAAAGGCGTCCATTTCACCGTGTCATACACAAACTGTTGTCGATCATGTTTCCAAAGTGGCAGCACATGTTTTCTTTTCCCTCAGACTCACCCATCCCATCACGCGTTAAACCCTCCAGCAGTTCACCAGCCACCTACACAGCACGAACTTGCGCGCACTATACAAATATCTCAAATCGATTCTCTTTCCTGCTGGTCATCCAGCAACCATGGCTGCTACTGCCAATCTCGCCGGCGTTCTCCAGGACTCCGCGGCCGTGCTGGCCATCGGCACGGCCAACCCGGCGAACATCCTGCACCAGGACGAGTACCCCGACTGGTACTTCCGCGTCACCAAATGTGACCACCTCACCACGCTCAAGAACAAACTGAAGAGAATATGTACCGATTACAAATTTATAGCAAAAGTTTGTCAATCAACAAAAGTTTTCTAGATTTGCAATCCCTCTTTATCCGTGTGCGTGCAGGTGAGAAATCCGGCGTCCGGAAGCGTCATTTCCACTACACCGAGGACACGCTCGCCGGCCACCCGGAGTTCCTGGACCGCGCCGTGCCGTCGCTGGACGCGCGCCTGGCTATCACATCGGACGTCGTGCCGGAGCTCGCCGCGGCCGCCGCGGCGGCGGCGATCGCGGAGTGGGGTCGCCCAGCCGCCGACATCACCCACCTGGTGGTGACCACCAACTCCGGCGCCCGCGCGCCGGGCGCCGACCTCCGCCTGGCGGCGCTCCTCGGCCTGCGCCCGGCGGTGCAGCGCACCCTGCTGTGCTTCCACGGCTGCTTCGGCGGCTGCAGCGCGCTCCGCGTCGCCAAGGACCTCGCCGAGAGCAACCGCGGCGCGCACGTGCTCGTCGCCGGCAGCGACGTCGCCACGTCGCTGTCCTTCCGCGGCCCGGAGGCGGCGCGCCCGGACGCCCTCGTCGGCGCGGCGCTGTTCGGCGACGGCGCCGCCGCTGTCATCGTCGGCTCCGGCCCGGCGCACCCTGCTGAGCGCCCCGTGTTCCACATGGTGTCCGCCGCGCAGGTCACGCTGCCGGCGACAGAGCGCGCGATGACGGCGCAGCTCGGCGAGAGCGGACTCGACATCCGGCTGTCCCGCGAGATCCCGGCGATCATCGGCGGCGGCATCGAGGGTGCCTGGGGGACGTGCTGGCGCCGCTGGGGCTCGCCGGCGTCGGCTGGAACGGCCTCTTCTGGGCCGTCCACCCCGGCGGCCGCGCCATCCTGAACAGCTGCCAGGCCGCGCTCGGCTTGGAGCCCGGGAAGCTGGCGGCGTCCCGGCACGTGCTGAGGGAGTACGGCAACATGATCAGCCCGACGGTGATGTTTGTTCTCGACGAGATACGGCGGCGCCGCCGAGATGGTGGTGAGCATGAGGAAGAAGAGGACGTGGCTGGCTGCGAGTGGGGGGTCATGCTGGGCATCGGCCCGGGGGTCACCGTTGAGATGATGGTGCTGCACGCTGCCGGCGAAAACGGATATTAGTTTTATCCGTCACTCGCTGGTTATGTTACTAGCAAACTTACTAGCTAACACCATACAAAACAAAAGGGGCGAGTCTTCTCTAGTCTTGCGGAGAACTCACCCACTAACGTATGGTCCCCACCGGTGCCATGGTTTACGTGTCAGTGACAGCGAGTCCCTATACGGAGGATTTGCTTCTAATAAAGGTCATGAATCGTCAAATGTTTGTACCAGTTGTGCTCAAATCGCACGAGAAAATTACGTAATTAGAATTATTTCTTCATATGGACATGTAAAATTCAGCAAAGAAATGCCAAAAAGACTACGTTTTTGTAAGGATCCTTGGTTTCGGTTCTCCAGTGCAGGTGCTTGAATTTTGAACTAATTGCTCTGGTGGCGTGGTATCGAGGCATGTTGTCAATCTAAGTTTATTTCCAGCTAATACATTTTGAAGCATACATGGTTTTGGTATGACGTCCTATGGTGTTCATATATCCTGTAATATACAACTAACGAGGTGGATGCATGCATGTTACCGATTAGTGGACCCCTATATATTTATGGACCCTTCTTCCTCCCCCAGCTCAAGCCAACCATTTGAACGAACTCGGGCTCTTCTTTCTCTATGGCGTGTTAGAGGGGAGGTGATGTCCATTTTCCTCAAAAATTGGGGGGATTTTCATTCATCTAAGTGTGCCAAAAGTTAGCAACTTCATCCTCTCTTCTTTTTATGGTCTCTGTGGCTTGTTTCATGTTTGTAGTTAGACAATTTGTAATTTTTAGAAGAACAGAGAATGAGCACAATTTTTTTTTATTTATACATTAATTAGAGATATGTAAACTCGATGACTTCAATTTCAGAGAATGTTTATTGGATTGTTTGCATGTGGCAAATTATTAGAGTGATTTTCAATTAATTTCAAGTCACACATGTATATATCATTATGCAATTTTTTTCTTTAATAAGATGTTAGATGATGTTACTAGCAAATTAGCATGATAAAAGCAATAACCAATATTTTAAATTCTAATTGCCAATATTTTTAATTGTTAATTATGTTGAATCCGTATAAATGGTTTTGCATCTTGATGGATTGGAGCTTTGTGCATCCGTTAATATTTGATTGTGAAATTTAGAAAATATTGTAGAGTATAGATTATTATGGTACACATGAAATTTGTAATTTGTATACTAATATTTTTCGTCATCTTATTTAAAAATTAAAAGTAATTTGTACGGTATTTTGTATTGAATGTTAAAGAATAAAACTTTAATTGTAGATGAACCGGCAATGGATACACGACAAAGGCCAACAGGTCGCGAAAGGGTTCCATATATGTGTTATCTATGTGTTTTTGGCGAAAATTGCAAGGAATACTCGAGAAGATGCACTCTAATGGCACAGATATATGAAGACGGTTTCGTGTCGTACTCTACTCTTTGGACAAAGCACGATAAACCTGAAGTTGTGATGGGAGACAATGAATAAGAAGATAATGAAAATGACATTCCAGACTGAAAGGATCAGCACTAGGCCTAGAGGGATGGGGAGTGAATAGGCACAACTGAAATTTATCAAAAACAACTCCACAAAAAGTCAGATAGACCGGAATATCCGGTAGCCACTGGAAATTTCCGTTAATTACCGGAAAATTCTGCTTACTACTAGAAATGTCCGGTGACAGCAAATAAGCTAAATCACAAGGTAAATTCAATCGTAATCTACAAACTATTTGAATCAAAGAGAAGCCCTGGATGCAAGATCTACTTAGGCACCTTAACCTGCAACACAGATACCACATAAAAGTAGATCGAGACCAAAAAAGTACAACTGGCTTGCAAGAACTATATGAACACGAAGAACAAGAAGAACACAAACACCAACGGAGACACAAGATTTAACCCGAAGTTCACCTCTACACAGGAGGCTACGTCTCCGTTGAGGGCCTACGAAACGCGGGCTTATCCACTTCAAGCCTATGGATGGCAACGGGGCGGGACGGGGGCGGGTGGAGCGCCCGCAGACCCGCCCCCGAAACCCGACAAGTAAATCCGCCCCGCCCCCGAAGGCCATCACGGGTGAAAATTCCCACCCGCCCCCGAACCCGCCGGGCCCCCGAAACCCGTCGGGGCCCTCGAAACCCGTCATCACATCTTCGCACCGCTGCTGGAGATGTGCTACGCCGGCCGCCGTTGACTGGCGACGACCACGGAAGGGCGGTGCAGTGCGCTGCTGTGGCCGCGCCGTGTGCGGCCGTGCGGGGCAGCAGCTGGCGGCGGGACTAGAGAGGACGAGCGGAGGCTGGAGGTCGGAGGGCAGCTCGCGTGCGGCTGGCGGCGGGAATGGAGAGGAGGGGCGGAAGCTGGAGCTCGGAGCGCCGCTTGGTGTCGCGGAGGCGTGCGGCTAGCGGCGGGACTCGAGAGGAGGGGTGGAGAGGAGGGGCGGAGGCTGGAGCTCGGAGCGCCGCTCGCGTGCGGCTGGTGGCGGAAGTCGGGAACTCGGGAGGAGGGTGGAGCGCCGCTCGCGCCCGCGTGCGGCGGGAGTCGGGAGGATGGGTGGAAGGGATAGGGTTTCCAGTGTTGAGAGTGTTTATATACCTAGATTATTGGGCTGGCCCATATTATTTCGGGGCCCGTGGGTCACCCACAGGGGAAATACTGCCCCCGCCCCGTTGTATTTCGGGGCCCCGAACCCGCAGCCCTGCGGGGGGAAAATTAGCCCCGCCCCGCCCCCGTCGGGGCTGAAACCCGCGGGTTTCGGGTTTAAACCCGCCCAACTGCCATCCCTGTTCAAGCCTCTTTCCTCCACTTAGTCACCACAAAGGAGCTAAGCGTACTTACTAGCAAATAGACGAAGGATGGGTGATACAAACTTCCAAGGCGAATCCACAAGCAAAGCTTGGACGCTCTTGGTGACACCTAACCGTCTAGGGGATGAATCCCCAAGAGTAACAAACAAGATCAGCGGAGATCACGAACTTGATGCTCAAGAGAGGGAGAGGATGAAACTTGGACCACTTAGCTCAAATCCCTCACCAACACACCACCACACTTGGAAATCAAACCAAGGGGTGTTGGGAGAGCTCAAGAAGGCTTGGGGAATGTTAGGGTTCGAGTGAATGCACTGGGTGGCCGGTTGGTGGAGTGGGATAGAGTATATATACCACACACATAAATGTGACCGTTGGGGCGAGTAAAACCGGAAATTTCCGATACAGATCACCGGAAATCTCCGTCGCATTTGTCGTATATTTTCACTAGTCACCGGAGATTTCCGGTGGAAAGTCAACACGTGCAATGTACGGTGAACATCGGAAATTTCCGATGATTGTCGGAAATGTCCGGAGAAACAGAAATTTCCGCTAGCAAGGTTGCCTGAACAAGATATGTATGTGTTTGTGCACAAGGACTTTGGGGAAAGGTTTGAGGATGTTGTTTGAGCATCAAAGTCACATGATTTCACGATTACCTGTCCCTCTTGATAGTACGGTGGTCCTATACTCAAATTTCAAATCAAAAAGAAATTTAAATCTTTTGAAAGCTTCCGCCATCATAGAGAATTTGAGTTGGGCACCTTCCTTTCTTATTTCTTTCCTTTTCATTTTGCTTTATTACTGCACATCTCATTCAAAACATTATATCCAAATTTCTATTGTCATTAACCATCAAAATTGATTAAATGCCTAGATGCACTTTCACAGACTGGGCTCACTTATATGCACCCGGTGCTTTTTGATGAGGCAGACCTTGTTGATGGCGACCATGGCAGCAGCTTACATGGGGGGAAATGGCTTTGGGAGGCAAAGGTTGGAGGCAAGGGATGGCCTATGGGGCCCACATGGCAGTGAGTGGAGAGAAAGAAACATGGGGGACATTTTGGTCTATACGAATGTATGGTGACATGCAAGCGGGCCCAAAGCCGATAAAGAGGTAGAAAATGGCACAGCTCACTTTGAACGAATTGTAATGACATATTTTGAAATAGACGAATTGTAATGGTATTTCTCCGAAGTTGAAAACTTGTAATGGCATATATCCAATTAACCTAATATTTGATCTCATTAGGACTGCCCTAATAATCTAAATTTTTTGTTTCAGACATGCATTCGGATCTTTAAGAAAACAGCTTAGAAATTGCCGCGGAACACGCCGAACTCGCTGTGACGCACGCGATCATGGAACGAGCTCTAAACCTCTCGCCGCGGCCGTTGACGACGCCCAGCAGCCGCAGCGCCGCCAGCGCGCGGCCGTGCTCAGTATCGGCACGGCGAACCCGGCGAACTGCGTGCCCCAGGACGAGTACGCCGACTGGTACTTCCGCGTCACCAAGAGTGACCATCTCGCCAGGCTCAAGGCCAAGATGAAGAAGATTTGTGAGCCCCTGACGTTACTTCCTTAGTTCTCAAACTGAAATCAAGCGAAGTTAGCTCAGAATTCGTCGAAATTTTACAGGTTTCAACTCGACGATAAAGAAGCGCTACTTCCACCACACCGACGCCACGTTCCGCGACCACCCGGAGCTCGTGGACCGCGCGCTGCCGTCGCTGGACGCGCGGCAGGCGATCTTGGCGCCGGCCGTGCCGGAGCTCGCGGCGGCCGCGGCGGCGAAGGCCATCGCGGAGTGGGGCCGGCCGGCGAGCGACGTCACCCACCTCGTCCTCGCCACCTACTCCGGCGCGCACATGCCCGGCGCCGACCTCCGGCTGGCGTCGCTGCTGGGCCTCCGCCGCTCCGTGCGGCGCACCATGCTGTACCTCGGCGGCTGCGCCGCGGGCTCCGCCAAGCTCCGCGTCGCCAGGGACGCCGCCGAGAGCGACCCCGGTGCCCGCGTGCTGGTGGCCTGCGCCGAGCTCAGCCTCGTCCTCTTCCGCGCCCCGCGCGCCGGGGAGCACGACGACGACACCTGCACGCTCGTCGTGCAGGCGCTGTTCGGCGGCGTCGGCGAAGGCGGCCTCGAGCGCCCGCTGTTCGAGATCGTGTCCGCCTCGCAGACGGTGATACCCGGCAGCGAGGGCGAGGCGGCCGGGCACCTCGGCGAAGGCGGCCTCGCGTTCCGGCCGTCTCCGACGATGCCGGACAGCCGGAGCTGGTGCGCCGGCACATCGAGGAATGCATGCTCGGAGCCGTCTCGCCACTCGGCCTCGGCTCCGGCGGCTGGAACGATCTGTTCTGGGCGGTGCACCCCGGCGGGCCGGTGATCCTTGACGCTGTCGAGGCGGGGCTCGCGCTACCACCCGGGAAGCTCGCGGCGAGCCTACGCGGTCTCAGCGAGTTCGGGAACATGTCTGGCGCGTCGATGATCTTTGTGCTCGACGAGCTCCGGCCGCGCCACTGTGAGGAGCTGGATGGAAGGTTAGGGGTGATGCTGGGTCTTGGACCGGGTATCTCTGTCGAGACCATGGTGCTGTGCGCGGCGAGTGGCATGGAGGAAAAATAGTGCCATTTTCGTATACACAAGGAATGTGCACTTCTGTTGTTGGTCACTGTTGGTCTATATGTTCGCTAGACGAGAGAAAGGAATGCGGTGTGATATGCTCCTCAAATGGATCAGATAATATTTCTGTTGACCACCAAAATTGGCACCGGTGTGCAAACCGGTCTTACCGGTATGCACAAACCGGTCAGACCGGTTTAGTAAACATTGTTAAAATACAAATTGGACTTCACCATTGCGTAGTTCTCGTTAAGACGATCAAGATGCATATGTGGAACGCCTAATTTGGACTCCGGATGAAAGAGTTATGGCTTCGGAAAGATTCTGCACCTAGGAAAACCGGTCCGACCGGTTTCTAAATCTGGTTAGACCGGTTTGGATCTGAATTTGAGTAGGTTTAGGACTTCGTGTTTTATACCATATTGTAATCGACTCAAACGGGGTAAGACCATCCCACCCTATAAATATAAAGGGCAAAGGCCGATTGAGTATCATCCAATCGATCAAACACATTTATCTTTCTATGTTTCGCATTACTTTTATCTCCAAACCATAACTCTTCCAACCCTCGTATCTGCTGTTCTTCTCTCGTCTCGACGACATTTGAGGACGTTCTAGGTGGCCTGCCGACCCTAAAACAACCCTAGACTCTCAAGCTCCGACGGGGTCCCTCCCGAGCTCGAGATTTTAGGTTTTCGTCGTCACCCTAGCGAAAGCAGTATGACCGGTTTCATAAACCGATCTAACCGGTTTTGTTCAAGGCAGCGGCGAGTTGTTGGCGCAATCTCGTGTCAACATATTTTGGCGACTCCGCTGGAGAAGAAAGAAAAGGAATCTGCTACTATGGTTAATCTACCAAAACCAAGTGAAGTTGATCCTGATAAGATCGTTAGGCCGACTGTTGATGAATTGTCGGCTGAGGATCGTCAAGCTTATGAAGCCTTCTGATCGTCAAGCTTATGAAGCCTTTTGGAAGGAGAATGAAGAGAAAGAAGCACAACGCAAAGCAGAAGAAGATGAAAAAGCATGTCGGTGGTATTTATCTCAGTTCTCCAAGAATCGGAAGGGCGACATCTCCAAGTACAAGGAGGTGGTCATCGATTCGAGTGAGGACGAGCAAGATAAGGTAAAATCCAATGTGAGTACTACAGCACCACCCGTTACTTTGGAGCAAATTAATCGCTTATTGGTCAATGGCCAAAGACAAATGATTGCTACTGTCCAAAACATGATTGATAATTCATTAGGAAAGCAACCTTTGGCCCATGATAGTAATGCTCCAAAGTTAT
Organism: Echinochloa phyllopogon; assembly: GCA_033239725.1. NCBI lineage: Eukaryota > Viridiplantae > Streptophyta > Magnoliopsida > Poales > Poaceae > Echinochloa > Echinochloa phyllopogon. The sequence continues at coordinate 28,634,874 of BTCW01000008.1, read as the reverse complement.
TTGATGCTGCCAGTACTTCACAAAATAATGACATGCCTCCTGAATCATCGGCAGCACACATGCCTCAATTTGGCATGCCGATGAATTATTTTGAAGGTCAAAAGGCTCCAGGACATTCATCATAGATAACGCGGTCAGACCAGTTGCACAAACCGGTCAGACCGGTTCTGGGGGACCGGCTTCAGCCGGTCTAACCGGTTCTGGTGCTTTAGTTGCTTATCAATCATCTCCCGAACCAAATACTAGCGTACCTCTTGTTCAGGTTGAATTTAGCTAAACAAATGGATTTGCTGGTAATTACGTTCCTCCATATGCAACTATAGATTATACTATGCCTCCACAAAGTTCAGGTTATTCATACGGTGCAGTGCCAAATAATGTTTACTTGCAGCAACCGCCGTATGTACAGCCGAACCAGGTACCACATCATGCGCCGAATAATTCTAGTGTACAAAAGCCAAATAATCCTTATTACGATCAAGTGTTTGAAAAATATAAAAGAGATTTGGCTATTATGTTTAAAGAAACTTTCGGCGTAGAACTTAAAGACAAAACTCTAGTGTGTCAAAAATCATATCCTGAGAGTTTTGATGCTATACCATATCCTCACAATTTTAAGGTACCAACATTTATTAAATTCACTGGGAGGATAGTAGAACTACATGGGAGCATGTTAGCCAATTTAATGCACAAATGGGTATTCATGGTAATCTTGATCATTTAAAAATCTGAATGTTCTCTTTGTCATTATCTGGTACTGCTTTCTCATGGTTTTCAGCATTATCCCCTAATTCTATTCATACATGGTCTCAATTAGAGAAAAAATTTCATGAACACTTTTATAATAGTGATAATGAATTGAGACTTTCTCACTTAACATCGGTTAGGCAAAAGAGTGATGAGCCTGTTTCTGATAATATTAGAAAATTTAGAGATACAAAAAACCGATGTTATAGTTTGGTTATTTCTGAAAAGGATCTTGCTGAATTGTGTCTTAATGGTTTGAGATCTCATATTAAAGAGAAATTAGAAGGCTATGAGTTTCTAACCATTAATCAAGTGTTGCAAAGAGCTTTGGCTCAAGAAAGCCGAAGTAAAGATTCTGAACCTAAACCCGATCGTTTTCGTGTGCATGTTGTAAATTATGATTTTTCAGACGACGATGATAAAGAGGTTTATGATGCTGAATTTGTATGGTCATCTAAACCTAAACCCGATCGTTTTGGTGTGCATGGTCGTCATCGGCGCCGGCGGCGACACCCCGGTCTCCGGCGGCGTCGAGCGCCCGCTGTTCGAGATTGTGTCCGCCTCGCAGACGGTGATACCCAACAGTGAGGGCGAGGCGGCCGGGCACCTCGGCGAAGGTGGCCTCACGTTCCGGCAGTCTCCGACGATGCCGGAGCTGGTGCGCCGGCACGTCGAGGAATGCATGATCGGCGCCGTCTCGCCGCTCGGCCTCGGCTCCGGCGGCTGGAACGACCTGTTCTGGGCGGTGCATCCTGGCGGGCCGGCGATCCTTGACGCCGTCGAGGCGGGGCTCGCGCTGGAGGCCGGGAAGCTCGCGGCGAGCCGGCGCGTGCTGAGCGAGTTCGGGAACATGTCGGGCGCGTCGATGATATTTGTGCTCGACGAGCTCCGGCGGCGCCATCGCGAGGAGCTGGATGGAAGCTTAGGGGTGATGCTGGGTCTTGGACCGGGTATCTCCGTCGAGACCATGGTGCTGCGCTCGGTAATACACAAGGAAGGTGTGCACTTCTGTTGTTGGTCACTTGGTCTAGATTTTCGCTAGACTTGAGAAAGAAATGTGGTGTGACATGCGCATTTAATGGATCAATAATGTTTCCCTCTTTCCCTTCTTATTTTACTTGAATAATGTTTTGCAGATCTGCGTATCAGGATGTAATTTAAAAGAATTTAGAACGGGAGTCACTACGAAAGTAAGAAGCACGGCATGTGTTATATGCGAAAAGAGATCCCATCCTTTTCACTGAACTATCTAGGCTAAGCTCACCTCTGCCCTTTCCTGACAAATTACAATCACATCCAACTGCTCAACAGAAGGATAACATGCATGAGCATGAGGATGCGTTATAGCAGATGGCTGTTTATTAACAGGATATGTAACGTTTTTTCAAATATGATGTATGCTGACACATGCTATTGGTGACATTTGCTTAGATCTAATGGCTCAAATTCATAAGAGGATGGTTGACTGTAGTTATCATACATATCGCCTGGAATAGGACTATTGCTTCGTCTTAAAAACTACAGTAGTATTTGTGACTGGCCAGATGAGTTTGTGTCGAATACCTGTACAAAATTCATTACTAAAATGGGGACTTGAGTTGTACTAGGACTTAGGATAAAAGTTAGAGTCCGATTATGTAATAACCTAGGTTGCACAAGGTCACCAGCCCATCGTGGGGTTCAAACTGTGACGAGACGAGGCTTTTGACTTGCGGTGGGTGCTGGCGATGCCTTTACGCTGGTGTTTGCTATGTTTGTCAGACTTTAAGACTAAGCAATCCACAAGGGGTAATTAAGTGGTATATTTATAGACAGAAGATCGCAAAACTAGGGAGCTCGAGGTAACACAAGGCGCATGGTTTAGACAGGTTTGAGCTACCCAGAGATATAATATCTTACGTCGTGGTGTTTGTATTTCTTATACTCGAGAGTATCAAAAAACTATGGCCAGTTTTTGTGTTACAATGGGGGTGATGATTCGTGTCCCCTAGTGGTCAACCTAGGTCGCTTTATATAGGCAAACGACCTAGAGTTTACAAGTAAGTTAAGATCGAAATCTACTAGAGTATAGTTAGAAAACTAATCCAACAAGATTACAAGTATTCCTACATATCCTTGTATAACCTGCCTGTCGAGTCGCACACCTTGCAGGTTACATCATCATCAAACTTGTTCAGCAAGTCGGCGGTGTTCCTTATGGTCCATGTCGAAGTAGGCCCACAACCTTATCAATAGTGGGCCTAAGCCGCCTGTCAACGGGATACGACCTATGCTCGATGGGTTGTAATTGAACTCCACTAACCATCCCGCTCATGATTCGCTTGTACATAAAAGAAATACATATGATATATGAGTATTGCAAAACCACGGTCGGATCGGTGGACCACTAGTCGACCCGTTGAACCAGTGAACCGACAGTCTGATTGGTTCGACTCCTGGTCCGGTTTTTTCATTCTTGGGTTGCTTCTGAACAGGGGGACAGATAGTTCCGTCCATCGTCAGATCTCAAGGAATAAATTTCACACTTGGCCAATGGTAAATATCTATTTTTAGCACTTCATACAATGCATAATATCCATAAAATGACTAATTCCGAACGAATAAAAAATAAAGCTTAAGAAACACGTACAAGTTCGTAGCATTAAGGCTATAACATATATCAAATATTTATTGTAACAGAAATACATAGGAACCACTTACTAATTACGACTGAAAGATTTATAGTGTACAGCTCACACTTATGAAAGTGCCGATTATTGCTTAACCCTTCACACCACATGTGCTCAAACATACCAAGATTGGTAGGTTTGATCATTTGACTATATAATTATAATATAATCAGATAATGTATGTTATCTGTTGTAGAACATATTTATTAGGCGTGCATATTCATGGCTTCTTGCGTTTTCAATGTGCTCTTATTCTTTTGTAGTCTTGTTCGCTGAGGTTTCATGGATAAAGCTCGATAATCGATCGCATACCAAGAAGTGATATGATTTTCTAGTCCTTAAATCCAGCATCTAGGAAAATCTTCTTCCACTCTTGCTCGTCCCGTTCAACTCCACCGAGAGCGATCATTAGAAGATCAAACAAAACTTGTGCCTCTTTATGCTTCACATCTTGTGGACCTGATCCAAGTACCATATATATTATTATAACTTTACCTCCAGCATCACGTGGAGGGATAGCCTCCTTGCATCTCTTCAATAGCTTGATGCACTCATCATCGCCCCAATCGTGGCAAATCCACTAAATAAGTAAGCATCAACTTAATCCAATAATTATTAGAACTAGGTGATACCCCGCGCGTTGGTGCGGGAATTTTTAAACAAAATTTTAAGGTGAAATTTTAAAATAGAAACCAAGATGATTGCATGGTAATATGCTTTTGCAAATGACACTAATACATTCATTTTGTTGATAGAGAACAATTGTTAAATGATTGATCTTTTATGCATATCTGATGTGGGAATTTTGTAGCGTGATACTCGCAAAGATGTACATATGTTATTAGTCACAGAAAATCGGTGAGAGACATAAATTGATGGTTTAGTGGGTGATGACGTGGCGTATGAGGTGATAGCTTGCATGCTTTGTAGTGGGGTGCTCTTGAGTAAATGACTCATGAGTGGATGGCATAAGCGGATGACGAGGCACGCTGAGGGTTGAGAGAAATCCAACCATGACTTTTAGTGGGTACCAATTATATAGGTTATATAGATCCGATCTCAACATACCCACTGAAACTATACTCAGTGTTCTGTTTGATCCATTTTAATTAGCAGGCAATATATGGCGTAAAAGGAGAAGCTGGGCAGGGTGCAAGGCAAGAGAGGAGTCCATGCCAACACGCCCCATCCAAGTCCCACCTCTAGCTATTACTATATGACCTTAATTTGAAAACACGAGTCATAATTTATTCACCAATTTGAAGGCATAATTCACATTCAATGCAAAATATGGATGTTCTAATAAATCTATAACACTCATATATATTTTACTTCAAAATTTTCATATATGTTTCTTTTTACATGTATTCATTGAATATTTCTTTGTAAATAATAATGAAGTTTAGTGTATTGTTTCATATTATCTCTTGTTGTATCTGCATGGAGTCTTGGCTAAACAGAGCGAAGTATTAGTCTTGGCTAAATATACCTTGTACTTTTTCATGCTAGTTAGATGTTGGAAAAAATGTTTAGATCCGCATAAGGATCGATTTGTCTATCCAATTTACTTGATTTGCGGTTCAACTTTATTCTTGGGATTTTTTTTGTTGAAAGTTGTGTTGCATTCTCTTTTAAGTGCTTCGGGCTATGTTAGATCTGCGAAATTCTTTTAAGGGCCTGTTTGGATGCTCATTACTAAAGTTTAGCCCTTGCTAAAGTTTAGCAAGCCAGTAAGTGTAGCTACAACAATCTCTCTCTCTCTCTCTCCAACTCTAATGCTTAATTTTAATAGACCTACAGTAGCCTTTGTTTCACCATCATAACCTTCTTGTACTCTTATCACCATTATTAGTCTAGTAGTCAACACAGTACTGTTGCTCGATCTATGCCATAAAGAAGATTCTTGTGCCTTTCACCATTAATTCAGTCTCTATTATTGTAGAAGAGGGTTCTATGCTGACAGTCTGCTTACAAAGATTTCCAATGATTACCACACCCAGACAAACTGTACACTTGATAGTGGGAAACTATGATCACTTAATTTATTCAGATCAGTAACCAACAATGAAAAGGAGTTAAATGTAGAAAAACCTGTCACTAAAAATTGGAACACAAAACCTGTGGCGGGTGCTGATACCCGGGATATACCTCCAGGGGAACGGAATGCTGGAGGCCCACCGAGGGGGCCTCAACGAATAGCACACCCGGCGGACCAGAACCGGCCGCACGGACATCCCCGACCCAGCCCGCACGTAAGGCAGTTTCAGTGGGGTTTCATGAACAATAAATTGACTGTCATGTTAGTATTTTTGATGATTTGATACTGTATTAATAAAGAGAGAGGTGAAATGAGTTTTATGGTGATAAAACTCTATGTACACAGTTATCTAGACATCTGGTGTCTTATATGTGACCTAGAAAACAACAATTGATGAAACTATGCATTGAGAGGGAGGTGTTTCATACTAGTTTGAAACACTTTCACATGATGTGTCACTCTAGGTAATTCTGTCCATGAAACTTTCATTGAGACTGGCCTAAGCGAAGGGAGCCGGGGAGCACCTGCACCTGACCAACCTCCGCCCGAGTCCTGGGTATCCCGTTCCCCTATGGCGGTCGCACTGAAGTAGAGCGGGGCCCACCGACAAACAGCTCCGCCGAGATGGTGACGTGGCGCCCTGCTGACCCCCAAACCGTGCCGCCAAGCTGCCAACCTGGGGACCCCTTCCACTTCCTTTATTTCTTCTCTTCACTTGTGTTGCTTACCCCCGAACCTATTTCTATATATGAAACCGGACGGCCTCGGAGGCCAACCATGAAGCCATGTCACGGGCGATTTTATGAAACTGGATAGCCTCGGCCAACCGTAAAGCCACATCACGGGCGATTTTTGGCCGTCGGATTGGCCGGGTGGACGGCCCAGATCGCGCGAACGTTGGTCACTTTATTGAAAGGCCCTCCATCTTTTACGAAATAGAACCCGCCGTCCACTCCGCTCTCTCAGCCATTTTTATTGAATAACCTTGAGCTTTTGCGAAATAGAACCTGCCGTCAATGCACTCTCTCTCAGGCCATTTTTCAAAAAGACTCTCAAACTTTTACAAAATGGAACCATCTAAACAAATTTAGTAGTCTCAAAAATATTAATAATTGATCATCAATTATGCTAAAGATTTGCTAAAATAATAGCAATTTTTTGTATCATCTAAATGCGTAGGACCAAGTCTAGAAAAACATGTGAGATTTTAAACCTAAATTAACAATTGAGTAAATAAAATTTACAAAAGTAATAGCAGTTTGTGTATTCTCTAAATCACGTAGCGCCAAGTCTAAAAATTACGTCAGAATTTAATTATAAATTAAATACATCCAAGTATCCAAGTATCCAAGTACTAATTTTACATCCCTATGCGCGCTTGGGCGCGCACGCAAATCACTAGTATGTATTGAGTCACGTCTCATTTTCAATCAATCGCCATTATCATGCACGGCACCCAATCACCTGCTAACGAGCAGCCCAATGTAAGTCTAAAACATTCTACGAGAGAACATGAACTCGCATCACTGGACATAGGGTTGGCCCAAACCAGATTTATCATCAAGATCAGAAGAAAGCAGCGTAAATTTACTAGCTGGTGCATGTAACATCCACAACCTAACCAAGGATATTAGAATATATCGGTAGAAAAACTATTTGCAAAATTTTATGGGATGATCAAGAGCAACATAAAGTATTTTAAAAAACACAATATGATTTTTCATCATAATTTTAAAAGTCTACGATACTTAATAATAAATTAATCATATCGATAAATTTGAAATAATCATAAAAAATTGATATTATTTTTTTTTAAAAAATAATCTATATTTTCCTCTATCGTCCCACAAAGTTTAAACTTGCAACACCACTTGTGCATGGAGAAAAAACAAATCTTAAATAGGTGTAAATTGGACCAATTGAGATACTTGCAGGTGTAAAATAAAGCAAAACATAGTTTAGAGGGTTATCCAGACTTTGTCCATACTTTGAGGGTAGTAATTTGGACTTTTTCCATCATCATAATACTATTGTCGGATATACGGAGTAAAGAAGATTCTTGTGGCATTTTGTCGTCCACCCATGTTGCCGGAAATTAGTTTAGCCTCAATTACAACTAGTGTCACAAAATTAACCCTTGTGGCTCCCTACCACCTCCTAATATCCACCAGCATATTGGATCAACTAAGATGAGGTTGCAAGAATAAATACGATCAAGAAATTAAGACGACACAAAAACACGATCTTTATGAATAAAGTTTAGCAAAAAAAACCTAGATCCATGGGGGATGCTTCTCCCCAATACTACAACACCATTCGCTTTGGGGTCCCGGCAATGTCTCCATGCAAGAAATGTTGTTATGTCGTCTGGGATACAAAGTATGCTCCTCTCATATTTATGATAAGGTCTGGATTAGAGAGTTTGACATGAACTCCGCCTATACTGCTAAATACAACTCAACTCTTATCACAATTGAAGTCGTACAAATATTCGACACGATATCTAACTAGCTAGAACATTATATGATAGTGGCGATGTGATGATGAGAAACAATTATGCAATCAATACAAATAATACACCACCCATCTGGCCATGTGATGATGAGAAACAATTATGTAATGGTGGCTTTGATTTCAATTTATCTCTGATCTAGTTATAATCACTTGATACATTCAATAACCAATGACAGAGAGATGATTTGAAAAAACTGCCACAAAAAGCTGGAACACGTACAAAACCTTAATGAGAATATTATAGAGAAAAACTTTTTGCAAGAAATAATGGCAAGATAAAATTAGTAAATGAATCAAGAAATTAAAACCAACGTATTCCATTAGTTAGTAAGAAAAAATAAAGTATATCCAACAATAAATATGAGTATAACAATTCACAACAAAGAAAAGTTAAAGTTGCAATAATAACGAATGGACACAACTCATGCCATGACTCACCAGGCAGTGACCACCCTAAAAGGGTCATATGAGTGGTTGGCAGCTGGGGAGATAGCAAAAAGGACAAAAGGGCATGAAGGAGTCCTTTGTAGCATTTTCAGTGTACCTTTGGGACCATACATTCTTTCAATACATTGTTGTGTTGTTTTTTTAAGATCAAAGGAAGAATTGTACTATATCAAAGTCGAGTACATCATCAAGTTACAAGCACTCTCAATGTACTCACAGATGAAGCAGCTCCAATTCTCAATTCCGAACCTGTGTACAAAAGCAACCAGAAGGCCGCACAGGCATACGCTTAGCAAACAGGCTGAGAACACTCGCCCAAAGAATAACGACTAGCATTCATGTAAGCTGGAACGAGCACAATCTTCTTCTCCTTTCTTGTGTCTTTCTTCTTCATCTTTCTGCCACCGATGAGGAAGAGAGACTGATCCCAATCTATCCGACCCAAGACTGATCGACATCAGCTCGGGGGACAGACCTATTCTCCCAAGCCTTTCACCGTGGTTGGATCTAACCATAACAAAACAGAGAAGTGGCCGGAGAAAATTATTCCACGATGACGGCACCATCTCCGCCTCGATGTTACCATCCGGAAACCTAAATCTCCATGTCGTTTTCCTTACCATTGCCAGAGAGGGGGAGGAGAACCGCCAATTCCTTCATTGAATCCGCCATGGAGAACCCCAAGCCACTCTGTCTCCTTGCCATTGCCGGAGAGGGGTAGGAGGAAACAAGACTCCCATACCACAAAACACGGCATGAATAAACCCTAACCCTAACCTAGATTCGATCTAACGGAGACTATTGGGAGAGATGGATCCCCACTCTCTCTGGCCTCCGGCGAGATGCTGGAGGTGGGAAGGGAGGGGGGCCAACGGTGGTGGACGTAGAGGGTGGCGGCTCAGCGAACACGGCGGCGCCGCCCGTGTCGCCCCTCACGAGGCGACGCGGGGGCGGTTTCTTTTCTACATTGTCGTGTTGCTGTGCCTTGCAACAGTTGCAGCAATACGTACGCAGAAGTATTGTCATATAATGCCTAATGTTTTGAACTTATTACTAGAGTTTGCATATACACAGTTGTAGCACCCTAGTCCTTTGTCCCACATATTTCAAATTCAAGCGCCAAATGCCGCTAGCAGGTACATCTTTTGCCTAAATTTAGCATTTTTACTGTGAACCATTCTGTGTAAAGTGAAATAAGAGATTGTCACAGATGTATACATATGCACACACTACTACACATATCAACATCACAAACGGTTTTGAAAAACTGTTTGCGATGAGGGGCATCTAGGTTCTAGATCTAAGTTTGAATATTCTCAGATTTGAAATTCAAATTTTATAAACGGCCTCGGATGAAAAAATGGTAAACATGAAAGTTGTAGATTTCGAAATGTTAGGAAACTTTGTAGTTCAACACTTTTTAATTTGAAGTCGTTTAGGGCCTCAAACAAGCAATTTAACTTGGTTTGGTATAATATGGTAGGAATCGAAACGCTATCTAGTCACAGGTGATGGAGTGGTACAGTGGTAGAGGAGGCTATGCGCGAAAGAGAGGTCACAGATTTGAACCCAGCCGGCCCTGTAGCGCGTGATTTATGTGCGAAAAAATGGCGCGGCTTACGGCTTGATGGCTTTGGTGGCCTTCTCAAATGAAAATATTTTTTTTCTTATTGTTTTCGTATTTTTTGGGTTTGTTTCGGATGCAGGACATCACAAACGGTTCGGCGCGGCTTACGGCTTGATGGCTTTGGTGGCTGGTGGCCTCCTCAAATGAAAATAATTTTTTTTCCTATTGTTTTCGTATTTTTTGGGTTTGTTTCGGATGCAGGACATCCGTTTGTGATGGGGGTATCACTCGAACCGTTTGTGATGCCCCGAGCATCACAAACGATATGTCACAAACGGTTCCCAAAACCGTTTGTGACGGGGGGTTTGGAACCGTTTGTGATATTGATGGCGGGAGTAGTGACACGCTAACATCTCATTTATTTTTAGTGAATTTTGGTCCGTACTTTACATGCTGCTGGCACATGTTTGTTGTTTCTTTTTAGGAACAAGATATGCTTCAGTAATTTATAGATGCTAATTCTCATCATTTAGTGAATGAATCAAGAAGCTAAAGCCCAATCAGTATTCCATTAGTTAGTAAGAAAATTTAAAGATGCAACAATAAATATGAGTATAACAATTGACAACAAACTTTATAATTAAAGTTGCAGTAATAGACCAATGACAGAACTCATGCCGTGACTCACCAAGTCACGAGTGGTTGGCAGGTGGGGAGGTAGCAAGAAAGACAAAAGGTCATGAAGGACACGTCCTCAGACTTATAGCATTTTCAGTGTACCTATGGGACTATACATCCTGACAGTACGTTGTTATGTTGTGCCTTGCAACAGTTGCAGCAGAAGTACTGCCACATAATATGTAATGTTATGAATTTGAAACTCTAGTCATATAATCCGTACTTTTCATGCTCGCACATGTTTGTTGTTTCATTTTTAGGAACAGGATGATTTAGTAATTTATAGCTGCTAGTTCTCATCATTTAGTTTATGACAGTATTCCTGTAGCTAAAGGAAATTTTCAGCCTCTATTATTCCAACATCTCATTTGTTCGGCTTTCATGTTCGGTGTTTAATTTGTTTTCCAACTCGTACACTTCATAAAGATATGTGCAGATATAAAAGATTTAGAATGGTGAGAAGTCTTGGCAGCCTTTCAGTCATGCTTGTTAAATCAAATTAATTTGAGTGGCTCTTAGTTCTTCCTTTTGCAACTATTAGTGTTGACAGGGTGTTTTTAGCCATTAGTTATTTGTGTTGACAGGGTGTTTTAGCCATTAGTTATTTGAATGTAATAATAAGGTTTATCTGTTCATGCTGACTTTTTCAGGAAGGTTAATGACAATTGATATCTTGCTTTCAATCCATCATGGAGGAGAATTCCTAGTTGACTTGTACTAGTTATTGGTTTACCTAAGTTATACTTGAGTTTTCTCTAATTCATGCATAATTTGTATGTATTATGGTTATGGACTATCTATCATGTTTTTCTTCTGCTTGCTCGCAGTTGGGCCACAAGAGGAGGCCAGCCAGCCTGGTTAGCATGATGGTCCAAAATTAAACCTCGGGCACTTGCCACTATATGGGCTCAGCTTCGGTCACGAAATATGTGCTTGGACTACTATTTGGTTTGTTTGGAAGAAGACAGCCCAGTTATCATGGACCAGGTATTGGGACTAGGTGTTTATTACTTCGGAGGTTGAGCTAGATGCAAGTTTGATGGGCTGGACATATCATGTTGTAGTGATTATAAGAAAGTTGAAACTGATCTCAAAAAAAAAAGAAAGTTGAAACAAGCTAGCTAAGTTTTGTTTTTTTATTTGTAAATTCTAAATAGGCAGATATACTTGTGAGTCATCTTGTAAATATATTCCGTACTAGTTCATATTTTTCTTAATATAGATCATATAATGAGTATTATATATAGATAAATAATTTTTTGAATAAATCTGAGTAGAAAGAAATAAACACAGAGCATTGAACTGCTTGTAGGCAAAAATAGTATTTATAATATAGAAAGGAGCGCGATTTTTTTCGATCAAGACATGAACGGTTAAAACGTGACACCATAGCTTTACATTTTGAGATTCATTACTGCCATGCCGGATGCATAACCCTGTTCTTAGAGCAACTCCTATCCGGTCTTTTAGTTGCTCTGGACAAAAATCACTCTCCAACGGAACGACTATCCAGGCGACTAAAATTGGTAGTCCACCAAATTTCGGGGCAAAGCTCACAAATCTGGAGTCCCTCTATCCTCTCCTAAATGTGGGCCCACAAATCTGGAGTACAACTATGGGTGCTAATGGGCTATGGCCTTGGCTGACTAATTAGAGACTCTAGATTGAAATAGTCTTACCGAAATGGCAAAGGTGGAGGCGTTAATGGCGTATAGCCCGGTCCTCTTGAGCTGTGGACTTAGCTAAGAGACAGACCTCATTATGGAGGGTTATAGCCTGCTTCGACCTGAATCCTTAGCGGGCTATTGCTTATCAGAGAATCTTTGTAAAGGCCTCTTAGCGTCCCTATGCAGTCACATCTCGGTAGTGTGATGCGTGTCTGATCCGCACAGCATGGTTGGGTTTAAACTTCTTTTGAACTTTTACGTGGCTCGTGGTGAAAGTGTACAACATTTGCAGAGTGTGAAACTGTTATAACAGTCGTGCTCACGGTCATGAGCGGCTTGGACCCTCGCATGATTAATTTACTTGTAGTTAATAATAATTTTGTTCTCTGGTTATTTCTTGTGACCTTGTCGAGTACCAACCATAAGTGTACTCATCCTGGCTAACTGCTGCCCAGAAGAAGGTGTGTGAAGCTAACGAAGACGGTGCTGAGTTCTAGGCATACGCAACCCCTAGTCGATTGCCTCTGAAGTTTGGAGCCTTTATTTCCAAGATACACTGTAACTCTGATAGACTTGTAAGTCATTTATATAGTTTATTTACCTGATATTGTATCCAAGCATACATACGGTGTACACTTGGTTTGTTTTCTAAAATCGGGTGTGACAAAAATGGTATCACCTCGGTAGCGTTCCTATGCGGTCACATCTCGGTCGTGTGATTTAAGAGGTTTATCCACCTCGGCATGGTTGGGTTTAAAGTTCTTTTTAAACTTTTACGCGACTTGTGGTGAAAGTGTACAACTTTTGTAGAGTAAAACTGATATATCAGACATGCTCACGGTCAAGAGTGACCTGAACCCTCACATGACAATCAAATTTAAAGATGAAATAAATCATGGCTGCTACATTATGGTCCTGTTATTTATTAATGCTTCTATTAATTATGGGTTGGTATAAACTTACAATTGCTAGTAATTAGCTGCGTAATAAAATTTGACCAACGAAAAGCACTTACCGCAGTGAGTCAGCTAGCCCTTGGCCTTGTGTGTTTTTTACAATTACCATGTACGATATGTGCTCACCCTTGCCATCTTTAAATTATTTTCGTTCCGTGTCAATGGATGATGCTCAGAAGGAAAAAGGTGTTGTGGAGTTTCATGAAGATGGTGCTGAAGTCTAGGCGTACGCAACCTCCAATCGATTGCATGTGAAGTTTAGAGCCATCATTTCCAGGATACGCTATATCCTCTGAAGGTTCGTAAGTAATTTATATAGTTTATTTACCTGATATTGTATCTGTTATTCACTATTGGTTTACTGTATGTATGAAAAATGATCCTGTCATACATACAGTCTACACTTGGTTTGTTTTCTAAAATCGAGTGTGACAAAAGTGATATCACCTCGATAGCGTCCCTATGCGGTCACACCTCGGTAGTGTGATTTAAGAGGTTTGGCCACCTCGGCATGGTTGGGTTTAAAGTTCTTTTGAACTTTTATGCGACTTGTGGTGAAAGTGTACAACCTCTACAGAGTGTAAAACTGATATATCAGTCGTGCTCATGGTAAAGAGCGCCCTAAACCCTCAAATGATAATCAAACTTGAAGATGAAATAAATCGTGGCTTCTACATTATGGTCCTGCTATTTATTAATGTTTCTATTAATTATGGGTTGGTATAAACTTACATTTGATAGTAATTAGCTGCTTAATAAAATTTGATCAACTAAAAGTGCTTACCGCAGTGAGTCAGCTAGCCCTTGGCCTTGTGTGTCTTTTACACTTACTGAGTACGACATACGCTCACCCTTACTATTTTCAAATTATTTCTGTTTCATATTAATGGATGCTGCTCAGAAGGAAAAATGTGTTGTGGAGTTTCATGAATGGAGTTTCGATTGCCCGTGAAGTTTGGAGCCATTGTTTACAGGATATGCTGTATACTCTGACAGATTCATAAGTTATTTATATAGTTTATTTACATGATATTGTATCTGTTATTCACTACTGGTTTACTGTATGTGTAAAACTTGATCCTGACCCCACATTCATGGTAGACATGGTTTGTTTTCTAAAACTAGGTGTGACAAGACATCAATTCAACCCGATGCACATCTTCCATACCAATTGCTCGTGCGACTGTGGCTTCGTTCGGCTTCTTCTGCAGTGTTTTCTCTCACAACAAATCTACCGTACCAATCAGCACAAAGTATTTTTCTCTCACAACAAATCTGCATGCCAAATCAGCAGAATGTTTTATTTTCAACGGCAATTGATAGCTTTCTGGTGAGTTCTCCAACAGTTTCATCTTGCTTATAATCTTCCCCTATGTTTTGTAGAACCTCTTCAAAAGACTGTCTTCAGAGTACTGTTGGGAAACACAAATACAAGTGTTAAGATGATCCTAACATTGAAGAAAAATGAAAACAGTACTTGCTCATTTAAGAAATTTTTTGCAATCACTGGGTATTATTAAAATGGTTCTGTAGGAAAGCATGTGAGCTAAAGATATATGATGGTGCAGTAAGTATCTGTGAGCTAGTACATTCAAGATCTTCAAGAGTTAGGCGGAGTTTAAACAGAGAGCAGTGTATCACCGAGAGAAATGAAAACCGACAGAACACACCCAGCAATTCCTGGAAGAAATGGAGACAACTAGAACAGCTTATCAGGTTAAATAACACTCCTATTGATCAACACATATAGCTAGAAGTCCGGAAAAGCTTAGCGGGTAGTTAACTAGAATAATTACCTCTAAGTCAGAATTTTCAGATCTATTAGAGCTTCAAAAAGTAGTTGAACAAGGGACAACCTGTAAGGCACCAATTAGAGTGCTGCATATGGAGATCAGTATGTCTCAATGCAAAATCTTTTGCTCCAAACGGGGTTTGTTGAAATCGTGTCCAAACAAAAATGTGTGCACTGTGCAGCATGATCTTCTGCTATCTCTGTATGACCAGGCAAGTTTTGCAAGAACAGAAAGGAGTAAATCAGAACTGGATGCTGTGAAGCAATCCTTATGCACATCATCCCACCTGTTCCTCTTCTTGAACTATGCCCCACGAGGGCGACAAACCACAAGCTGGGCAATTCGGTAAGCCACTGACAAGAGTTGCATATGGAGATATGTTTGTCTCAATGCAAATTGTTTTGCTCCCAACACTCCAAAAGGATCTCTTAAACTTTTGGTCCAACAGAAATGGCTGCACTGTCCAGAATGAATCTTCTGCTATCTCTGCATGACCAGGCAAGTTTTATGAGAACAGAATGGCGTAAATCATATCAGAACAGATTCCTGATTAACTGGATCTACATCCAATCCAAGAACATACCTTGAGCAGAGCAGGGAGAATGGATTCCAACAGGGGTTGTGTATATGGAGACCGGAGAAAAATTACTGCAAAAGGCTCTTCCTTGCATCACATGAATAATGAGACGGGGACTTGCAAAAAGATGCTTTAGTGCCGCAATATTTTCCCCCGTGTAAAGTGATGGCTATCACAGCAAGTTTGTAATGTCAGTGCGTTAGGTAGGTAATTTGCTGCTTCTACCCCACCCTGCATAAGAATATATCTGTTAGGAGAGTCAAGGGCCTATTGGACCTTAGCCCATTAGGGTTAATTAGGGTTAATTGGTCTAAACCTCTCTATATAAGAAGAGGAGATGTATAATTCTCAAAAAAAAGGAGAGAAGATGTATCAATCTAATCAAGTAACAATTAGAAGGTAAACCCTTCCTCTTGCCCGGCCGAGGACGAGCTGCATGTCCAGGTGGGGTGTAGTGTTAGGAGAGTCAAGGCCTATTAGGCCTTAGCCCATTAGGATTAATTAGAGTTAATTGGTCTAAACATCTCTATATAAAGAGAGGAGATGTATCAATCTAATCAAGCGAGAATTAGAAGGAAAACCCTTCCTCTTGCCCGGCCGTGGGCAGCAGCCCCGCGGCCGGCGATCCCGCGCCGCTCAACCATAATTCTCCACATGTAAACTCTCGGTAGGTAGGTAGGTAGGTAATGTGCTACTCCTACCTTACTCTGCATAAGAAGATATCCATGCAAACTCTCACATTTTCTCTCATAGTCACGTCAGCAAAATCGATAATAATTAATATCATAAAACTCTTCATGAAATCCCTATTGAGACTGGCCTAATAAATAACAGTAAAATATAAAACAAACTCATGATGCAAAGATTAAATACCTGCCTCCACTAGGGAAAGGTACCCGGTTCTTCCTTTCACCAAAGAAAATAATGAAGGATACGAAAAAACCATAGACTAGGACGGCAGCCCAGCTTTTGGCAGCTCATGAGCATCGATTTTATTTTTCTAATATTCCGTCCTAAGATTTATGCCTAGCTAATTAATCCTCTCCCAGAGAGGTTGCACGTGAGGTAATTGCTTTTTATCAGGTCAGTTCACACTGACTTTAGACTTAATTGGTGAGGAAAAAGGGCAGGATAATGGCGACAGCACACCGCACTGAGGTAAACAATACCCTATCTTTCTGAAAGCAGAGGGACAAGTGAGGGCAGATTTTCAAAAGCATGCATTTGGAGATTTCAGACTGCAGCACTACACACAGACAGTCTAAACTTGTAGTGCACATAATGGTATCTGGATAGAACTGTGCCCTGGATCAGCACGCTCGTCGGTAGAACAGGATGCCCAGCCGCCCAGGGCGCCGACAGTCTGAGAGCTTATCCAGCTCACGCCATGAAAAGTATTCTTAAAATAAAACATTTTTTAGTTATAGCAACTCAGTTACGTTATAGATCATCTATGTTCTAAAATTAATGTGGTTTTGTAAGTCTTTAACTTCTAAAACTACAATTCGTTGATACCGCCCTGTTTCTGAAACTACTGGGTCACCACTCTCTTTTCTATCCAAATATAGGTATTTCTCATGGAGGGAACTTGCTCGTCGTTGAGATCGAGCAGTGGTGCTCTGGCGAGAGTGGGGTTACACGAACGCGGTGTGCGGTGGCACTCCAACGAGCATGGAGACGATGTGTGGCGGGGCTCCAAATCTCAAATGAGCACGAGGCAATTCAAGGGTGGCATGTGGCGGCGCTCTAGCATGGCACGGCGGCGGCCCACAACAGCGTTGAGGTTGGGACGATGCCGTAGGAGTGGCGTAAGGTGCACGCTAACCATGGCTGGGGGAAGGAGATCCAAGGGAGGGGAAATGTTCGGGCACTTGTGTTGGCGAAAGGTAAATCATGTTGTTGCAATAGAGGTTTTCTCATGTTGCAGCTCTTGTGTTCCAGATGTTGTAGTTCTCATGTTTCAGATGTTCAAGGGTCATAGATGTTGAATGTTGTAATTGGTAGCATTTGATGTTTCCCTTTGGATTCAGGATGTTGCAGATGCTCGGCGCGGCTTGGCTCGGTTCGGCTCATTGACAGCACAAGTAAAAAGATCGTCTCATTGACAGTACGAGCCAGAGCGAGCCGAGTAAAGAGGTCGGCAAATTGACAGGACGACTAAAAAGGTCGGCTCTGCTCGGCTCGCAAGTTAGCTGTAAATTTTGGATTACTACCAGAATATATATATGAAATATAAAAAATATAGTAATTATGAAGTTCTAAAACTGGAGGTTACAAAAGTGGAGAGATCTGACAGCAGATAAACAGCATAATGTTTTTTAATAATTAACTTGAACCGACGCATACAGGTACAGAACCTATGTAGATAACTCTTCCTGATTTCGAATTTTCTCCATGAGTAGCAGCCAATTTTCGATTTGCCGCCGGCTGGGGAGGCTGGCACTGTATATGAGAATCAACCACCATGTTCTCTTCACGCCCATCCTTGTCCATGTTCGTCCTATGTAGTCCGAACAGCCTCGTCACCATAGACTTCTGGTTCGCTGCTATTAGCATAGTCGGGAACTCGATATCAAATTTGATCCTTAGCCTTCCCTTCTTCCTCGTTGGATCCTTGGGGATTGGCATGCCCTCCCCGTGAACCACCTCCTCGTACCGCGGGTGGATGACGGACCTGATCGGGACCGTGAGGCTCCGCCCGTCGAGCGTTGTTTGGTGGACAGTGTACCCTGTCAAGGCGTCGGCGAGCGGGACTGTGTGCATCACCACGAGGTCGTTGCCGTCGCGGGTGAACACTGGGTGCGGCTTCTCGTCGATGATGAAGACGAGGTCGGCCGGGATGACGTTCGGCGCCTCGTTACCTTTCTCCGTGAAGGTGATCTTGGTTCCCTTCTTCCACCCAGGCTTCACGTGGATCGTTAGGATCTCCTCCACTAGAATTGTTCGGCTGCAAACGACACGTGTAGTAGTGTTTCAGTACATGGTACAAGCTAGAAACAAACTTTGAGAAGGGCTCTGCTTTCTCGTTTTGTGCAACTCATGAACCGAACAAACTGGAGAGAAGGCAGAATAGCTACCCATAAAGGCATAAATTAAGCGAAACAATAACATATGGCTGCTAAACTAATAATTCACAATCTTAGGAGTGTACATGTTCTCTCAAAACTAATCATTGACTATTGCTTCATCAAGACATATGGCTTCTGAACTATTAATCAAATTAAAGCATTTATTGTTCACATTGAGATTCAATTTGGAACAATTAGCTAGGACAGCTCCAATCCGCGCGCCAAGAGGAGCTGCTCACTCCAAACAAAGTTTTCTTATAATATACGTATAAGAAAACTAATTAAAAGCGAGGCCAAGGTTGTCTTATTTGGCCTAATATCTTAACTGTAAACAACAGATGGGCAACATGATGATAAGACACAGCTTTGGGACAAATTAAAGGACACGCGAACACTTACCCACTGGCATCAATAGTTTCCCTGGAAATCTTCATCTTCTTGGTGGTTCCCCTGTAGAGCTCCTCGAGGCTGCACGGCAGCTTCCTCTCGATCGCTGATGCCTTCGCTGCCCTCCTCTGGCCGCGTGCATGCCTGTCGGCGCTCGTGCTGGCGCCGGCGCCGAATGGATCGCCCCCGAAGGGCGAAGACGAGGAACCGAATAGATCGCCCCCAAAGGGCGAAGACGAGCCAAAAAAGTTGTGGAATATATCGTCTGGAGACGCCATGCCGCCGGTCCGCGAGCTTCGCACTCTGCCTCGAACTCTTCAAGATCAGCTCATGGCTTACTGCGATGGGGGTATTTTTTTTATCAAATCGGAGATCCAAGATTTCTTCCAAGAAGTGCAGGCTTGAAGCAGGAGCTTTTCCTCTCCTGTTATCGGTAAGGAGATGCAAACAAGAGAGGACGGGAAAAGGGGAGGAGTCATATGAGTGAGAGAGACCCGTCGCTGCCACTTTATTCTTCACCTTTACCTCTTGACTTCAGGCGGTCAGGGCCCGTCGCTGAGTGAGACCCTCTTGACCCTAGGCGCGTTCGTCGTCGGCAGTCGGCACTGAAGCTCACCTACATCTCGCACCAGCACCCGCAAGCTGCTGCTCGAGAGAGAGTCCGCATCTCGACCTCTCGGCCATGGCTCCGAGTCGCCCGTAGGTCTCCCCTGTCGCTGCTGCTCCAACGTGGAGGATGGAAAGGAAAGGACGACAACAACTGAGCAGTCAGCAGATTAGCAGAATAAAAGATCACAACAAGTGGCCAGCAGCAACCATGGATAAGAATATCGTGAGAGCTTCAATGACATGAAGGGCCATTCATTCTCTACTATTCCAAACACTCATTCATTTATATTTTTTTTCAATCCTCTTTTGTGTACCTAAAACCTTCTCGCCTTCCTATATATTCTAGAAAGGCTCTTATAGCAAGTGTTTCAGGAAAGTGTTTCAGGATTTCTGCTACTACCAAATAAAAACACGGCGCACGATCTAGTCTAATATACATGGCACAAACTCAGCACATAACTTGATTTCCACAACATTTATTTCAAAGTAGCTTCAAATTTGCGAGCACCACACTCATTTTTGTGACCATGCCACATGGTGGGTGGTCCGCAAAGGACAGGTACCGGCAATAAACATGACGACCACACAGTCCACACGCATGTGTAACACCCTACCCATCATCACATAATTTATTTATAGTAACCTCTGTATTTTCTATGTTTTATTTAAGGTTTAAATAAATTTCTCAAATTTAATTGGAATTTCTAGGAGATAATTGAATTTAAATTCATATTAAATTATTTATTCCAAATGCATGTGTTTTGGCATTCATGTTGTCCGCAAAGGCTGTGAAACTATTATTTTACATGCAAAATAGTGAACGGATTAGGTTATTCCAACTAGCAAGGTGGCCCGCGCAATTTGCGCGGGTAGCTAGTTTTAATTTCACCAATCTTTATATTTTTATTATTAAAAAATAGATGTAAATAAATTTTGTTGAGGGGCATTTGTTTGTTCCAAATAACCCGAATCAAGTTATATATTATTTATGTATGTTTTATCATTAGTCGTATTTTTTCAAATCAAAAGAAAAGGAAATACTTTATAAAAACATATTTTTGAAATTAATATATGTTTTTATATCTTTGACATGAATGTATTTTTATAAAGTACATTTCTATAATTTTTTATTAGTGATGTTAGATTTTAGTTATTGTGCATGATAGATATCTCTTGTCTCCTTATTGTTTGTGCTCCAATCTATATACGATAAGTATAGCTTCATAATCGTCTTTGAATTAGAGCAATACCACAAAAAGGATTTTGGCTGGGTGGAATGGGGTTTGCAGGAGTGGTTGTCCGCCTGCGCTCGCTTTTTGCAAGTAGAAATAACCATCTAACCGACACATGTTAAAGGCTTGCGGCTTGCACAAATCACTCGCACTTTTTTGAGGCCACAAAAATCACTTACAATTATGTATGAAGGAAACAAAAAAGGTGCCATGGGACTATGGGAGTAAATCCAAAGAGACAGTCAACAATATGCTAGAGTGGACCGATTGATACAATACCCACCGTTGTTTCTAGGTCCGGCCGAGCTTCTTGTCTGCCCCTAAAAGAACGGGGATATATGCGCCTGCAAATCCTTTCTATAGTAGTAGAGAATAACCTCATAGTTCGATTGGAAAATCATTGCTACTGCTATGCGAGCTTAATTTCACGGTGATCTTGCTGTCATTACCTCCCGTCCGGCCACATGTGCAACCAAGTTTGATGCAATTGAACCTCCAAACGTAGCGGTAATCTTGGTCCTATAACTAACCACATCGTTATGCATAATTTTCACATTTTGAGTTCTAATGTGTAGCTATCTATTGGAATCTATATAATAGTCTAAAATTCTTTTTTACTATGATTAATGTGGTAATTTTCCTTTTTTTGTGTGGACATGGAAACTCTTCTTATACCCAACTCATATGATAATATCTTAGATTGCACTAATAGTAATAAGAGAATGTTTCATCTTGGTAGCTGTTATTTTGTCAACGTGAGGGCATGTTAGCAAGTTCTCTTATATATGGGGACCTAGTTGATTAGCTCATTTAACTTTTCCTCAAAAAGTGCTCCTTTTGTGCATGAAAGGACTCCTATACTACTTTGACAAACTCATTTAGAAGTTGTTTTAGTCTTCAAAAAAAGTTAGAAGTTGTGTTTGGGCACCTGCTTTTATTTCTTCAATTACTTGTACCTCCTTACGAACCCTAAACCGATCTAAACACCAAATAAAAAGATGACATGCAGGCAACTTAACGCACATTCTAAGGCTGCATGTCTTGAACTTTCTTTTAGACTGTTATGTTCCCATTGCCTCTTGCCTGCTTAGTGATTCCCTTTGCCTCCGTACAATCCAGCTTTAGCTACAGCCGCACAGACAGCGGCCATGAAGTTGCTCTTGCTCACTCCATGAAGTCGAGCCACAATATGGTTGAATGGGTTGCTAGTTGGATTAAAATTAGAGCAGATCAGGCCGCTCCTCAACATTATTCTTCATATCTTCTAAACGTTTAGTCCCAGATCTCGTGCCATTATCGATACACAGTGCGTTGTTCTGGGATTTTTATTTATAGTGGCATACGAATTGAAGCACCGGAATGTGCATTAATGTCTAGCACTTAGTGTGTTCTCGCCTTTCGCGGAGTCAGCAGTGTGTGGTTAACAAAGTGGCATGTAGGTACATGAAGCGATGTAAGGCCACCTCCAATGGCCGGCTCTTACGCTAGCTCATAATGTAAGAGCTAGTTCTTCAAGAGACAGTCTCTTGTACACGTATTTTGAGATTACGTGAGGATAACGTGTAGGATCATTTATGTTATGAGTTAGGTGAGATAGATCATTGGAGAAGTTGTCTCTTAGAGTGCTTAGAGCTATCGTGCTAGCTCAACCATTGGAGGAGGCCTAATGCCGAGAGGCGGCTGACAACGAAGACGCGGTCTACACAGCAACGTTTTTAGGCTCATGGCTGATTTTTTCCCCGCCGAGAAGAAGGCGCAACTTATCGTCTTTTCAAGGGAAGTACTTTACTTAATACAACTTGTACCTCTTGCGTTAAAAAAAAATACAGATACATATGCGATGAAAAGGAAATTAAATAAATATAGAGTTGTATCTTGATATATGGACTTTCTCAATTAATCTAGGTCATTGGATCATTATTAAATCTAATGGTGCATATTCTTATCTTTTTTACATTAACGTGGGAATATGGTGGGTCGTTTTAACTCTATTGTATTAATATAATAGATAGTTGGACAACTTTATTTATGACTATCGATTTTTCCTTTTATCTTCATATTAATGAGCAATTGCTTTATCCTATTCAACATGGATTTTAGTTTGATCCAAAATTTTAGTTGCAATAATTAATTCACATAGACTCCAATGTAATATTTACTTGTCTTCTATTCTTTATCTATTATTCTATACATCTAACATTTATAACTTAGATCTATGATTATCAACGATGTATACTTTTGTCTTTTAGTTATTTATTAATTATATTTATCATAAACTTTTATTCATCCATTTTTCCTATTTTGTATACAAATAAGCTACCAATTTCTTTAGGCAAATTTGACTTTTTGATTCGTTGATTAA
Organism: Echinochloa phyllopogon; assembly: GCA_033239725.1. Taxonomy (NCBI): domain Eukaryota; kingdom Viridiplantae; phylum Streptophyta; class Magnoliopsida; order Poales; family Poaceae; genus Echinochloa; species Echinochloa phyllopogon. The sequence continues at coordinate 28,611,563 of BTCW01000008.1, read as the reverse complement.
ATGCAAGATTAGGAACCGTAGATGCATAGAGCTATGAAATTAGTTCAGATCACTAAGTTACCCACCGATTTTTTTATAAAAAAATAACGATACAACAACGCCGTTTTGCTACAGTAACCAACCATGACTCTATCGCGCTACAGTAACGCGAGTCTGCTACAGTACCAACTCAGCACATGACTCCATTGCTCTACAGGGCGGGTTAGACTATGACTCTAAGTCTTCCGAATTTTCTTTTACTTTTTTGTCTGTTTACTTATTTAGCATGTACTCATTAAGTCAATGTAGATCACCTTTTTTTATTTAGCATGGTAATATTGAATAGAATAATATATAGCATGGTAATATTGAATTGAATAATATAGACCGTCATATGTTCATAAAATCCGATGGCATATATTTTTATTTTTTTTTTGATTAACGGAATAATATGAATCGTTAGATCTTCATAAAATCTGACGGCATATATTCTTTTCTTTTTTGGATTAACGTGAGAATTTCTTGACCCTCTCGGCGAACGTGGTAGCTCTTTTTAACTCTATTGTATTAATATAATAGATTATTTTGTATATAAACAGTGTCACATGCCTTCTGGGGTATTAGAGTTATTTCTTCCAAGAGTCCTTTTACGGTGGTTGGGAGGAACTTCTAGGTACCTCCAGGTACTTCCCCAAATTAAATTCATTAGGCAATTTTAATCCCTCAAGGGTAATATGGTCATTTGTCCACCCAAAAACACCCTCCCCACCGGCCCACCCACCGCCCGCCCCCGCAAACCGCACGCGGCACGCATCGCATCTAGCCGCGAGCGCAGCCTCTGTGACAAAGCCCCCGCCAGCGCCGTCGGTGCCAACACCCTACGCTCGTCGTCTGCCTCGCCGTCGCCCTCGCACGTTGTCGACGGGCGACGGCCCTACAATTGCTAGCCCCTGCCGCACTCCGCCGCCCGTAGCCTCTACGCGGGGGTGCCCTAGTCGGTGCAGCCGTGCTCCGCCGCCACCGCCCACAACTTGCCGGTTGTGTTCCAGGACCTCGTCGCGCCCTTGCGGCCGCGGCACCAGATTCAATTGAGCAGAAATTCATCAGGCCACAGGACGCAGGTTGGACTCCGTCATTGCCTCAAATTTTGATTCTTGATATGCCAGTGTTCATCAGAAGGCAATTTGCGCTAGACAGTGACAAATTTGTTACGTGGATATCTAATTTGTGTAACGCTCTTGATGGCTGTAGGAGTCATTGATGGAGATGGCGGATTATGGGTCTTTGATGGAGTACAATCAAATTGTTACGACGGCGTTCGCTAGTGAAGATGAAGGATTTCAGTTTTACAATGCATATGCTCTTGACAAAGGCTTCAGTGTGAGGAAGGGCTATGTTGAGTGGGACACTGGCCATAATCACGTGATCCTTAGGAAGTTATATTGCAATCGTGAGGGTTTCCGTTGTAACAACCCTAAATTTTCCCATAGGATTTGATGAATGTAAAAATGAGGATTTAAAAAAAATTTGGTGAATTGTTGTGCATGCAAACCAACATATAAGGTTGCTTCTAATTGCTCCCTTTGCTCTTAGGCAAATTTAAATTTAAATAAAAATAATTTGAAGTGTAAGGATCAAATAGTGTGATTTGGAGTTCATTTGGTTTTTATTGGATTTTGGTTGGTTTGAATTCAAATTCTAGATTTGAATTCAAACTCTAATTGGCCAAACCAATTCAAATCCTAAACTAACTTCGTGGGCCAAATCTTCTATCCAAAGTCCGAAAACCACCTTTCAACTCTTTCCCCGAGCCAACCGACCAAACCAGCCCGGTCGGCCTTCCGGCCCAGCAACGGCCCAGCCGCGTCGACTCCGCGTCCCTCACCCCGTCGCTGACCAGCGGGTCCCGCCTGTCAGCCGCTCCCGACACAGTGTCGTCTTCCCCAACTACTTCCCCCTCTCTACTTTTCGCCGGCGCCCCGCGCTGCTCTCTCTGTCGCCGCGCCCGTGAGCGTCGAGCCAATCCCATCACTGCGCTTGCGGCCCGTCGTGATGCCGCCACGTGGAAAGGGCATGGACGCCCAAAATCTCGAGCCGTCCATCGCCGCGGAGCCCTAGCGGCCGCCGCCCTACTTAAACCCTGCCGCGGCTTCTCCCAGCCCTAGCCGCTGCAAGCCCTTCGGGGTTTTTCCTTCGTCACCAAGTTGAAGCCGAGAGTGAGGGAAGGAAGGAGAAGTGGAAGAGGAGGAAGGGAGGCAAAGGAAGAGAAGCCGACGCCGGTCGCTGCGCCGCTGCAACGCCGCCGCCCGTGGAGACGCCAAGCCGAAGCCGGAGCGGAGCTGTTCGTGGGAGCACGAGGATCGCCGTCGTACCGCAAGTCTTCCCCGAGCTGCAGCGAACCACTACGTGACCCTGGGTGAGCTGCCGACGACGACCCCCCCCTTTTCTTCATCTATTCCGGTCAAGCGCCGCCGTCTCTGGTGCTCGCCGTTGCCAAGCCGTCTCTGGGACCCAGCCTTCATGCTATGGTCGTCTTTCTGCAGGACCCCGTCGTGCCGCTTACCACTTTGCAGATCGCCGACGCCAATCTTGCAGCCAACGCCGCCGCGGACCGGGATGTCGGCCACCGCGCGCGAGCCGCGGCCGTGTCGCGGCCACGGGCAACCGTGTCCCCGCGCACATGCACCTAACCCAGGCCGCGACGTCGTGTTCCAGCACTCGCTGGTGCCGCGCGTACGCGAGCCATGCCAGCTGAGCCGTGTCCGAGCCCTTTTTGGTCGCCGAGCGCCGCCGGCCGCCGTGGCACCATAGCCGCGCCGCCGCCGCTCGCGTCGGGAAGCCAAACCCCCAGCCAAGATTCCCACTTCTTCTTTCCGGTTGCGTCCGCGAAACCCTAGCGAGGCCGTAGCTGGTGATCCTGAGCCTCGCCGACCCCTTTTCCCGATGATCGCCGTCGGCGACGTTGCCGCCGGCCGCGCGCCAGAGCGCGCCGCGCACGTCGCGTTCACGCCGTGGCTCGGCCACACGCCGGGCCACACCAACCGGCCACACCGCGGCCACAGAAAATCCCGAGTTGGCCACACTTGATCCTATGCACCCGGTGCACCATGAACCACAGACTCGGCGCATGGTGGACTAAGTCCACCAGATCGACTCCAGCCGCCCCCTTTTGTGGGCCTAAAGTTGGCGCTAAAGTCTGGAAAAGCCCCTTGAACTTCTTTGGCCCAGTCGCCTTTCGGCCCAGATCCAGCCCAGCCATCTTTCTCCTTTTTCTTTTTCTGATTAACTGCGCTGACGTGAGGGCCCCACCTGTCATACTCTAGCAGTCACTGACATGCGGGACCCACTGACCAGAGCTGACCGTTGACCTGTTGACCGTTGACCGGTCAACGCTGACGTCAGCCGGGCCCATGCTGACGTCACCCTAGGTGGACCCCACTGCTGACGTCAGCATGACGTCATGACGACGTCAGCAGGCTGATTATTTGTCTGTTTCTCTTTTTCGGAAGTTATTTAATATTTTCAGAAAATGATTTAAACTTCGAAAATTAATAATAAATCAACCGTAGCTCAGAAAAATATAAAACCAGTTTCTATATTTTTATAAAATCATGACCTACGCGTTAGTGTAGAGTTTGGTGTTCTTTGGTTCTTCTTTCCTTGCTGTTTTGGTGTTTCTTTGCTAGTAGCCGTGCCTTATTTATTTTCCGCAACCCTAGGAGCTCCGGAGAACCTGGAGGAGCCGGACTACCCCGACAACTGCTTTAAAGAGGAGGAAGAAGCCTACCCAAGTTCACGCCCGACCAATCTCTGAAATACCTATTAGACATGCAACTAGTATGCTAGCGCTTTACTTTACTCGCATGATAACCCTGCACTACCTTTGTTATCATCCTGTTACCTTGCTACCTATTACTCACTATATGAATTATGCTATGCTATGCATGTGTTGGTATGGTTGTGATCTGATATTCTTGGCATGAGTTGCGGGTGGTATGGGAGCTGTAGTGCAGCTAGCCGGTGTAAGCGAGTAATATCAACTCGATCGTTTGATCGGGGTGCTTGGGGACTGGGCAGTCCCTACGGAGTACCTGTTGCGGGTACATGGTTACTTGGTTACTTGAGGAGTTTGGGCGGCAATACCTGTTATGGGTGCCGATTGCGGACCGTTGCGGCGGATCGCTTATGACGCTGATACTCGCTTTACCGACAATTAAGGACCGAGTCGAGTTCCACCTTTGGATGTGGGAATACCGTGCTCACCATCTACCCAGAATGGGGAGGGTTGCAACAAGCCTACTCTAGTGCGGCGCCGAGACTATAGGAGATTCGAGCTTGATATGTGTAAGGGGGACTCGTTGCGGCGTACTCTCCCTAATTTACCACGGCCCCCGACTGGCCCCGGTGGGAAGGTTTCACATCCCTGGGGCAGATGTTAGATCAGATGTTTCACAAGCCCAGGGAGACAGGATTGGCGCCGTTACTGTTTAGGGTCTTTGCTGTGGGCTGTGTCTCAGGTTGGTTGCAGACTAGCCTTGCAGCCCGGATGGATTCCTGGAGTGCCACCTCTGCAGAGTGTAAACTATACGTATAGTCGTGTCCACGGTTACGGACGACCCGCTTCTGATAAGTTCCGACTAGTATGGGAATCTACTTTCTTACCTCATCCTTGATTTGGGTTATGAGAGTTTGGTCCAGCGTTGCTGATGAGACAAGGTGGGGAGGGAGCTCACCGAGTCGACTAGTGAGCGAAAGGTGTTGGTGGATGATGTTTGCGGGAACCTGCTGTGGCAGGACGAGCCCGATGTGAATGTGAGGCTGATGGTTGGATCTGGGGAGTGGATGTGCTTGTGAGGAAAGGAGTTGGTGATGAGATGAATTTGGGTTATTGTTGCTGCTCGCATAGGAAAACTCTGGCTTAAACCTTGATTATTTCTATACCTTAGAATATGCCACTTTAAAGCTTGCTTCATATTATGGTTGGTGACGTGAACCTGTCCCATTTCCTTGGGGACAGACTTTGGGTTCTCAGGTGAAGACCCCGACCACGAGTTCAACCAGGACGGGTGGTACGATTGAAGGGTGCGCGCTATGCTCAAGGATGCCTGCGGGAAGTGGACCCAGATGATTTAGCTACCGCTTCGTAGCTGTTCCTTATTGTCGATTTAGCCTAGAGGGCTTGTACCAGACCGCTATGTTTTATATATGTCATGTATTGGATCTTTTGTCGTTGTATGGATGTGATAATCGACTGAGATGAGTTCTGTACGAGATAGCTGCTATTCCTGGGACTATCTCGAGGGTACAGGGAGTCGGATTCTCGTCGTTGAGAATCCGGTTCGTTTCATCCGTGCAAAGAAGTACATGAACACGGAGGATATGCAGCGCACGCCAAAAGATATAACTCGTGTTGGATGCCCTATGAGAATTTGTAGTGCACGAGATAAGAACACAACCATCCTATTGTGCCAAGAGACCTTAGTTGTCTTCTGCCTTCACATCGCAGAATCGGCAATGAGCAGAAAGCAGAAATTCTCGAGATGGAGATTGCTGGTGTCCCTAAATTCATGATATACGAAAGTCAGGAAATGTAGTACGGTGGGTATGATAAAGTTGGCTACACACAACGGGACTTGTACAACTTCTTGCATCGTGATAAGGTGGAGTCAGTTGCTGCTAGTGATGCTCAAATAGTCCTCAGACACCTTTGGGAGCGTGAACGCAGAGACCCTGAGTTTTTTTTCAGGATCAAGACTGATGGAAAAGGACATCTGGTGGCAATGTTCTGGTGTGATACTCAGTGCCTGCTTGATTATGCAGCATTTGGTGATGTCGTTGTATTTGATAGCACCTACAAAACAAATCGGTACAACGTGCCCCTGGTTCCTTTTGCAGGGGTGAATCATCATCGAAACACTGTTATTTTTGGGTGTTCAATAGTTTCTCATGAGGATACAGCCTCGTATCAATGGGTGCTGAGAACATTTGTGCAAGATAATATTCAGAGGCATCCTATTTCCGTGATCACTGATGGAGACCTTGTTATGCAGAGAGCAATAAGGAATGTGTGGCCAAACTCAACACATAGGCTTTGTGGATGGCATATTGAGCATAACATTGTGCGTAGTATTCACAATGATAAAGTGAAGGATGTGTTCAGGGGGTTTCTGTATGACTCTTGCTCCGTAGAAGAGATTGAGAAGAAATGGCTGGCATTCCTGACAGAGCATGAGGTTACAACGGACTCCAGGATTTATGTGATGTATGAGCTGAGGAAAATATGGTGTGTTGCGTATCGTGTGGGTAAGTGCTATTTAAGAATTAGGAGCAACCAACGGAGTGAGAGCCTCAACGCTAGGCTTCAGATGAAGCTGAATCTTAAATGACACTGTTAAAAATGGTACAGAGCCATAAGAGATGCCTTGGAAGGACGCGCATAAATGAGGCCGATAAAGATAAAAATGCCTTGTCATCTGAGCCATTCACAGCTCCAGATGCTCCAATTCTTGAGATAGATGCGAAGAAAAGGTTCACACCTGATGTTTTTAAGAAAGTGCGGTTCAGCATACCAGCAGCAAACAATTGTGATCTAATTGAGATCCAAGATGGCGATGATACAGAAGAGTATATTGTCAGTAGGAAGGACAAAGGAGACATCTGATACTATGTGAAATCTGAGTTGAGCGCAGAGGGCAATTTGGAGGGGATTTCTTGTTCTTGTCTGTAGTTGCAATCCCTTGGCCTCCCCTGCTCACACATGTTCTTTGTATTGGGCTATCGGGGCGAACGCAAGCTTCCAGACTGCTGTGTTTTGGATAGGTGGACAATGCGGACGAAGAGTGCATTTCCTCCGACAAGGAAGAGCAGCATGTACGAGTATTCCAAAACCCTACAGAGGTTCCGTGAACTACGCAATTTGAGTCACGCTGCATCATTCGCAGCAGCTAATTCAACTGAAGGATATGAGCGCTTCAAAGCCGTCCTTGCTCAGGAAGTTGCTGGGGTCCAGCAAAATGTTGGAGCGAACCAAGGCAGACTGTATGGACCGGTGCTGCCACAAGCCCTGAAGTCTGATTGTGAAGACATCATAACCATATCTCGGATCCCATCCTAGTGACTGGCAGAGGGGCGCCGAAGAAAAGGCTCAAGACAGGTTTGAGTGAAAACAAATCGAAGTCTAAATGTTCGCTTTGTAAGGAGGAGGGTCACAATCGGCGAACATGTCCCCAGAGAGATGAGGTATTTCTCAGTTCATCAAATCTGACATCATGCCATTTTGTGAGGCATGTGTAGTTATGACTAATATTCCTCTTCATTTGTAGGCAACAAAGCTCCCTGAAGATGTGCTCGATGACTGATTTGTAGGTGAGGTGGTGCATCATACAATTTTAAACTCTTCTTCCCTCAGAAACTGCTCTATACGATGACCTAATAATTTTTTTTCTGCTTGAACAGAACAAGGCTGTTGATCTACATCTTCTTCGCACGCGATTGTGATATCATGGGGTTCTAATCAAAGAGATGCATGGTTCAATGGTAGCAGTGGATATCAGTGGAGCTGGGTTTCATAGCTCTTAACTCTCCTTTTGTTACCACATTCATTATACTCTGTTTACCATGGCTGTATGGCTAGACATCTTCATGGTGCATAAAATGACCATGAATTTCTGAATTATTTGTGAAACATATGATGCTGTGAAACGTGGGGATCGATCTGAGACCTTGACAGCAATTATCGTGACAGGTACTGCTACTGCACCCATCGGTCCGACTGGTGGGACAACATTACCGTTTAGTTTACCTTTTACGTAAGATTCCATTGGCATTGGGATGCAAACGCACTACTTTTGCCGGTGAGCAACCTAGCAGACTCGTACAGCGAAATTAAGTTACGATCCGTTGATCACCTTATTGCACTGGTGATCATCACCCGACATGATCATCATCGCACCCCGCCAATGCCTTCTCGCCCTGCGCCATGACTGGTACGAAGCAGAGGGATGGAACCGGCGGTTTCGAGCTCACCTTGACGGATGATGGCCTCCGTCGGGCGCTGGGAGATCCCTTCCCCCTGGATCCATCTCCGCCGGCTGCAGCTCCAGGCATCACGCCGGCGCTAACGGCACTTCGCCGGATGAAGACGAGGGAGACGCGCGACCGGTTAGCGGAAGAGACGAGGAATAAAACAGACGGTCACCAGGCTAGGGTTCAGCGGCGGCCGTGGATGGTAAACTCACCCATATCGTGTAGGTGAGGGGCCTAACGGGCTTGTGCATGCTTCAAATCACAGAATTCCAAACATGGGCCAAAATGCATTATTTTCTTGGGCCTGTACAACAAACCAATCAGACCCACTATGAATTTGGTTCCTATTATTCGCATGCACCCGCTCGTCCGGTGGTAATCGTTAATGCCCACGGGACAATGTGTGAGGAAGCTATAAACATGCTCTTCAGAATTGAATGAACTAATGTTTGCGTGCACAGGCGGGACCGGCGCGTCTGTCGGATGCGATCAACGGTCTCTCCTTGCCACCTCCATAGAACCATCCTTAGGACTCTCAAGTTTGTATGCTTCATAAACCCTTTTATTATAACCATGGTCTAATAGCCCATGAATTCCTAAATTATTTGTGAAACATATGATGCAGTGAAATATGCGGATCGATCTGGGACCTTGACGCAGTCCAGTGGTACTGTGGTCCGCTTCGTCGATTAAAAAGTTTCGATGCTAAACTCCAAATACCATAATCACTCGACCGGTGTTACCAGAACGGTTCTCACCGGTCCAATTGGTACGTTGAAGCACATTGGCGTTGCATATCCAGGGCCCCGTCCGGTGAACGTCCAGTAACTTCATGGATTATAACGGTGAGTGCAATTAATATGGAACTCGTCCTTGTCTCCTACTTTGAGTTTGAACTCAATTTCTTTCAACTTATTTGTTCTATCTAAAAGTGGAAAGTGTCATCGAACGGTTACCATGATTGTAACTAGGTCACCGAGGCAAAGGAGTGTGGTCACCATATATATGAATGATTCCGTATATATGTAGAGATTAAAGTGTCTGCATACTATGCCCATTGGGTCACTGGCGCATAGGTCCCGGCCCACGCGGCCACGCCTCATGCCACGCGGTCACAGCGCGTCACCATGGCAGCAAGAACTGCGGGAAAATGGCAATCAACTATGGCAACCTATGTAGGCGCTTATCCTCGATTGTTACATAAGGGAACGAGACAGGGTCACAGGCGTAATCCCTTGGCTATCGTGCCCTCATCCTCTTTCCGGCGACATTGTCAGCTCCCCGTACAGCACCTCCTTAGCGCTTCTCGTTCTCGGGCAGATCGAGCATGGAGCCGGCTAGATCCCTTCCCCAGCTTCCAGAAGACATGCTCGTCGAGGTCGCCGCCCGCGTGGCGGCATCATCAAGCTTCCCCATGGACGATCTGCGTCGCCTCAGGGGGGTTTCCTGTCTCGTCCGAGACAGGGTGTGCGGCGCGACGCTGGTGCGCCGCGGCCTCAACCTGAGGCGGGCGTTGCAGCAGGAGGGCAACGAGGAGACTCGCCAGCGGCTGATCGCGAACACCTACAAGTCGGGCAACCTTGAAGCGCTCTTCGTCGAGGGGATGAGGGCCGCGTTCCGACCCCACGTCGGGGCTCTTCATCCGCCACTGCACGACCTAGATTAGGCTGCCCGCGGTGGCCACAAGCCGGCGGCGTACATGCTCGCTATGTTCCTGTGGCGAGCAAATCGTGGCGCCGAGGACGACCGCCGGGCCAAGGAGCTTGTGGCCCAGGTGACGGATGATGACACGACGGTCACCGTATGGAGCGACCGCGGGGTTTTCAGTACACGCGCGCATATCTTCGACATACTTTGGGCGGACGTCTGGCCTAGTGACTACCACCCCCCGTTGGTCGTGCTTGGGCAGCCGGTGCATCACACGGTTCATCAATGCGCGTCCCCGTACCCGAATCCGGACAGATGGCATCGGGGCTGGTGCGGCAAGCGAGCCGGCCTTGATGGATGGTGGTGGTGGTCGTACTTCTGCAGCGAGGAATGCAGGATCCGGCGCCTGTGCGAGTCTACCTTCCGCATGATCGGGAATCGTTTTTAGGACAGCTTCCTCTGGGTCCATGCTGTCGTGGGGTTCACGGCGCGATCTTTAGTAGGGTGGCTAGGGAACCAGCGTCCTTAGGACTCTCATAGAGTGTTTTGCACCATTTTACCTACTGTTCATGATATCATTTGTGTTGTACTCAAAGTTTGTACGCTTCATGTGCAATTTAACCGCGATGGATGATGGGGATAGATGGAGGACGAACTTTGAGACTCCACATGCTGGAAAGCTCTCTCAAACGTTGTGCCGGTATACCGCACAAGCTCGTCTATATATAGGCGTGCTCAGCCGGGTACTGTTGACCCGTGACTCGCTGGCAGCCCGGCGCGGATACGCATGCGAGTCTACCTTTCCCTGTGCAGTCAGTGGTAACAGCTTTTGACAGAGCATGAGCATGATCGGTGCATCGTTATCACCACATTGTTCACTCACGGGCATTGCTAGGGGGCTCTTGTTTTCTTCCTCCTCTACATTGATCTCTTTTCCCTTTCTTTATTCTTCTTCCCTTCTTCTCCTCCTCTTTCACCGGATGCCCTAGCTGCAGGGGTGTTGGAGCACCCCAGCCCATGCTATAACCAGCGAGCCTCGGCTATGGTGGTACCGCTGAGTCCTTAATTCTCTGCGTCCAACGATCCTACCGGTGTTGACACCGGTCTGACTAACTAGTGTACGTGCATGTGCTTGGTAGATTGGGACCTTTGTCTACCGCTGCGCTGACCAGTGATCATAGCATATGTTCACCGGACAGTCTAGCGCAGTACGGACGTGAGCACAATCTAGCATGGCAAGCATGAACCCCCTTGTACTAGCGCTAGGGTTGAGCGGCGGCCGTGGATGGTAAACTCACCCATCTTGCGCGGCTGGTGGGCCGAACGGGCTTGTGCAGGCTTTGAAATATGGACTTCCAAACATGGGCTGAAATGCATTATTTTCTTTTCCATGCCCACCAATATTCATTCAGACCCTCTATGAATGCGGGGAGCATGCACTCGTTCGACCGGTGATAAACGGTAATGCTCACCGGACAATATTTGTGGATGCTCGAAACATTCTTTTTGAATGAACTAGTGTTTCTGTGCACAGGCTGGATCGGAGCGGCTATCAGGTACGATTAACGGACTCTCCTTCCTATCTAACATGGAACCATCCTTAGGACTTTTGTACGCTTCATGTATCCGTTTAAGATGATAGCGAGGCTCCCATGTCTGAAGCATGATCTTGTAGCATGGTTCATACAATTTCCATTAATTCCCATCATTACCGGATGTGATCACTGTATGACCACCGGATAGGATCACTGGATATCTCATCGTGTGAGACTGACGCGTGTGGGGTTTTATAGAGATGGGAGCTAGCATCTGACTCTTGCCATGATACTACTCTACTCTACTAGATGCAGGGCGACAACACTGTATGCCGGTGAGGGAACAGGTAGCGAATAATAATGTGAAAAAGACAAAACACTGTGCGCCCGTGAGGGAACAGGTAGCAAATATCAATGAGGGAAAGCCGCTTCCATGCATGCCTGGTCAAAAGGGCAATCAATATCTGCACAGAAAAAAGATGATGTGCATGCGCATCCGCGCTGCATCTGTGAAGAATCACGAGCCAACAGTAACTAGCCTCGCAGCGCATATAAATAGACACCTCTACCTGGTGTACCAGGACAACACTCTTCAAGCCACCAACATGTGGTGCCCGTCCTGTTCGCTTGGATTATCAGCCACCAGCCAGCAGTGTTTTTTCTCTCATAAAAAACCAGCACCTCCTCCTCATGAGCTCGATGAGGGAGAAAAAGCAACGCGCAGGGGGAGTGCAGTATTGATGCCAGAAGAAAGCTAGCGAGCGGCGATACGGAAGCTGGGCGAGAGGAGTGGAGGATGAAGCTCCACGTCGCTGAGATGGGGGTCGACTTCACTAGAATGCTAGCGAATGACGCCGAGATGGGCGCCGATTTCGTGAGGGCGCTCATCGACGACGCCCGCCACGGTCAACTCTCAGCACCGGGGGTAACTTGAATGCCGCCCTCTTCCATTCATGCAGCCGCACAAGGTTCTTCAGCTGGTGGGATGTCAGAAGAAAACTAGCGAGAGGTCTGTGCAGACTATGCTGGTTTCTCTTGGGCTGAATACCTTACTGTTGTAGCCTAAGTACTGCCAAATAGGCAGTTTATGTCTTTGTATCTGTAAACGGCCCATGGCCGACTGTAATTTACCATTATAATTCCTCAGAGTTTGAATATGAACATGTTCACCATTGCCAAGCGTCAAGGTGCCCAACTCCCAATTTCGGAAGCCAGCATGGTTGGTACGTAAGCTATCACCTCGAAGGATCACCTTATGTGCCCGCTGATCAACACCGGAATGTTCACCGGATATGTCAGTTAATGGCACCGGTGATCATCACCGGATATGACTGTTGACACGATACTTACTATTGTACTCCGTACATGTATAAAAGCTAGCAGCTGGCTTAACCATTGGAGAAGGCTAGTTCAATAGATAGCCTTCCTTGGACATAGGCTGGTTGCCGCCTCGGGTGACAACATGGCGCCCGGCGGGCGTCTGTCGCCGCTCTGCCTGAGGGTCCCGCGCGCCTGGGGGTGCCACCTATATCCCGGGATGTCTCCGCGTCACCCCGGGCTGTCTCCGGGGCAGCCTAGGACCCCGGGGTCACTTTTTTTTTATGCAGACGGGACCCCGGGGTCACCTGCCCATGACCGACGAAGCGTCAGGCGCCTTATGAGGTGAGGTCTTCTGGGCCTTTCGTTTGAGCGGGCCGATGGGACGGGTCGGGGCCCGTATCGACGGAGTCACCGGACATTGTATCACCGGACGGATCTGAGGCTCTAACAGGTGATCACAACGGTCTCACCGGATAGTGTATCACGGGACGGACCTGCTCTATCCGGTGATCTCACGGTCTCGCCTTTGAATGCTAACATGAACTACTAGCGTGGCAGCAACTTAATTCTAGCATCCGAGGCTAAGTACAAGACGCATTACAGTTCATATACTTACAGTATTTTGAAAGCTTACAGTAACGAATTACAGTCGGCCATTAGCCGTATACAAGAACAAAGGTACAAAGGCAGTTTGGGGGTATCCACAGCATGGTATGCTACAAGTTCTAGCGGCTATGTCCACATGAACTGGTCGCAAGTTTTCTTGTACCATCATGCCAACTGAAGATTCTGAGGCGGATGAAGAGGAGGTGAGGAGCAGCATTCAGGTTACCCTCGGCGCCGACACTTGGCCCGATTCGCAATGATCGACATCTGTCCTGCCATTGTCGATCTCAGTCCCGGCCTTCTGCCAAAAATCCTGATGCTGCTCTCGCCCTTCATCTACTTCGCCGCTCGCAAGGTTTCTTCTAGCATCAGAAGTACATACCCTTGTGCTCTTCTCCCCATATGCTACTACTACTGGAGCACTCGTGAGGAGGCTGAAAGAATTTTGCGTGCTCATTATGCTGAACATCGGCATGTGCACGATGGCCGGCAGCGGTCAGATCACTTTTGTCACAGACGAACTGTTGGTCAACAGACATGTCAGTCCACCGACACAGGTTGTTGGATGCACCCGCATGCAGGTTCACGGATGTATGATTTTTGCCGGGACTCATCTTCCGCATTATCTCTCAGCAACATGGTTGATTCCTTCTCAGTATCCAGTTGCACTGCCTGAGATCTCCATTTCCCTCCTGAGCCATCTGAAACTTCTTCTGCTCCTATGCTTTCTTCCTCTTCATCTGCCAAACACCATCACGAAGATCACACAGCAAAATCCGCTCATACTGGGTGGCCTCACGATCAATCCACGCATATTAGCCGCAATCCCCGAGCTTCTGCACTAAAATTGAACAATGAATCAAAAAATCAATCGCAGAACGGACCAAATCCAAGGGAAAACCTACAGAAAGGCTTACCAATCGTCAAGGGCATCTGAAGTACCTCCAGTCCAGGTTATCGTCGCTCCTTCGTGTCCAGGGAGGCGCCGTCCTATTGGACTTCACCGGCGGGGAGTACATCTCCATCTCCCTGCCGCCTCTTCCTTTCGACGACGATGCGGACCACCGTGGCGAGCGCGACCTTGACGACGCCATGGCGGCAGCCTCCCTCCCGCACGCCCCCTCGTTGGCAGGAACCCTATGTCCGCCACGAACCCTAGGCCCGACCTTCCGATCCGATCAATGGGCTCGAACTATATTAGATCAACCATTCAATCTAAACTATACTACAAAAAAGTTATCCCAATCTTTGTGGATTGACTATTCTACCCTTGATGCAAAAACTTAATCTCGGAATGACCATTACCACGGCTGTACCCCACCCTCTTTTTTTGTACGGGCCCCACCAAAAGAGAGGTACCAGGTACATACTGGCCCACCAAAAGAGAGGTTCCGGGTACATACTAGGTACCTCTCTTTTGGGTTCCTCTAGGTACCTCCTCCGCTTACAGCCGTCGGATAGAGCGATGTGAGCCATCCAATTTTTCTTCAACTACTGTAAAATGATTCTTCTTCCAAAGCTATTGTTTCACAGGTGCTCTAACCAAACGGCCTTCTATTTTTCCCACTGCTCCTTTCACATAGCTGCTTTTTTACAGCTCACATCAACTTTTTCAAAAGCCACAGTCTAACCAAACACATCTTTAGAATAGTAGGTTGGAAAAATGGTGGGGCTCTTTACTATTAGATCTAAGACCCGACAATCTATTAGGGGGTGGTAGATTTGTAGGATAGGGATCGCCGAACATGTAGCTTGATGGTGACACAAGAGGCATTGTTTTAGACAGGTTCGGACTACCCCGAGTTATAATACCCTACGCCATGTGTTGGTGGTGGTTTGTATTGCTTGTGCTTGACAAAGCTTCATGAAGCAATGGCGAATTTCGTGGGTTGTTACAAAGGATCAATTACCCTCATGGGGTTGCCCTAGGCCACCTTGATGTGTGTTTTTTCTTGTTGTGCCAGCATCTGTTTGTAAGAACTAGTTGGTATGCACGTGCCACAGGCACGTGTCTTAAAAAGGGTCTGAAAAAAATCTTGAATTCAATATAAAGTTGTTTGTTGTTTGTAATTTAAACAAAATATACAATTTGCAAAACCGAAAAAAGTAAATACATATAGAAATACAAGTAAATATTACAAAGGCAAATAAGTAAATATTCGAGACCGAAATATAAGTAAATATTCGAGACCGAAATGTTCCAAACGACACTATAAAATACAGACTAAACGTGCAATTGGCACATCTACTCTAACTCATATACTTCCGGAGGAGGAGGTACCATTGTGTGATGAAGATCCATGTAACTATTTGGAAGCAGGTGAAAATAGTCATGACTACAGACAGGGCAATTCGTGTTTCTCTTGAACCAATCTAAGATGCAGCTAAAGTGGAAACCATGCCTACAATGTGGCAAAAGCAAAGCATCACCACCTATTCGCAATTCCTGAAAACAAACCGCGCACCTAGGCCTCTCATTCCAGCACCCTCGCAACAGAGCTGTTGGCTCACAGTACACGCACTGTATTGTGATGCGAAAGGACAATTCACACTTGAAGGTCATGCCACTGACGAAGTTGTTGGAATGCTCTTTAATGGTGTTTTCAACACCATTTGGCACAGTTAGGTACCAGTCCGCTACAGAGGCACATGTTTAAAAACAGTATACATAAGCTTCATCCACTTTAAAATAAATTTACTTTTACATCAGAAATGATTACTAAGATAAAATAATCCAAGTAAATAAGACATACTTAGTCGACCAACTATTGAAAATGAGTAGTTTATAACCACATAATGATTATGAACATATTTAGACATTGATTGTTTAGAGTAACCAGAATAACCGAATATTTAAGGGGAACCAGTCACTTGGTATATCTACTCGTCATCCATCAACCATGACCAGTATATTAAGAAGAAAAGCATGGGGTTTAGAGTGCCTTAGAAACCACACATGTGATACGTTTCACCTTGTAAAGAGACTTACTCACCTATCATATATTGATTTCCTTGACCACTAACATAGACCGACCCATTGGTAGTGTCTTTGAGAGGAGACCGAGCTAAGTTTGTTCACGAGGTTTTATTATTGCATAGCAGAGTGCAATTTTCTAATACAACAAGATGAGCATGAAAAAACATAATATTTGAAATACCCGCACAATCGTAGCAATATTTTAATTAGCCACATTGAGATCTCAACAAACACTAAAACACGTAAATATGCATAATTTAAGTGGCTCAAATGAAAGACTTGTACTATCAGGATGTGCATGAGACTTTGTGTAAGTGCTTGAGCTATCAAGAAGGCATGAAGCGGTCAGAAAAATACATCAGGTGCTTTATAGCCTACCATATATAAGATATTAACAAACGATTATTTTACAAGCTTATTTCACGTCTCCTACAGAAATATCACGGCGCAATCTTGTTGTCTTATTCTCATACAGAATTATTCTCTCCGTTGCCTAATCTGCTAATAGTGTTGCCGTCACCAGAGATTTATGACCTTAAGCTGCTGCTTCGCAAACCTGGTAATATCACTAACCCTTTGTGGCACTGCTCCGCTAACATTGCAAAACAATGAATGGATCACTGCAGAGATCAGGGAGAGTACTCCTAGCTGATTCATCAATAATACAGAACCTTGTAGCTCTTGTTCCTCCGTGGTTATGCAATCCTCGTTAGTTAAACCTTCTGCAATATACTAACAACACAAAAATAATTAGTTAACCTTGCAATAGTGAGACCTGCACACAATTTCTACTAAATCAAGTAGAGAGCACTTGAAATTAAAAAGAACTCTTCAGAAGAAGAAAAAAAATCCATCACTTCTATCAAATATTGGATTTGCTACAAGTGCACTGAATGATCTTCTAAATATCTATCTCATCAGCAGCATAAGACACGAAGAGTATTCATTCTTTTTAGTTCTGTAAAGGTGAACACAAGTGGACCTAATATTCCAGTACTGTTGGTGGGTGCCATAGCATAATTCTACTGCAGGCTACATCACGTATATACAACATCATCTAAATAACCCAGAGAAGAGTGAAATACACCAGCGGTCCTTAAACTTGTCCCGGGGTGTCATCTAGGTCTCCAAACTCTCAAAATGCATATTTGGGTCCCTGAACTTGCTAAACTGTGTCATTTAGGTCCAAAGTGCCAAAAATACCCCTATGTTGCTGATGTTTGTATCTATAATTATCGCTATGGTACAATCAAATAAAGTTTGCTAATTATTGTGATGGAAACAACTGATTTGGTTAGAGAAATATTATAAAATTTCATGCTGAATTGGCAGCCATGTCATCATACATAGGGGTATTTTTGAAACTTTGGACCTAGATGACACGGTTTAGCAAGTTCAGGGACCCAAATATGCATTTTGAGAGTTTGGGGACCTAGATGACACCCTGAGACAAGTTTAAGGACCGCTCGTGTATTTTACTCCCCAGAGAATATCTTTGTGCTGCAAGGGGATCGACTACGCACCAAATAAATCAGGAAAAATAAGCAGAAACCACAGGAACATTACCAGAAACAGCAAAATGAGAACATATACGAACCTCATACTGTTCCTTCTTTTTGCCCTTGAAAATTCAAGCCATGATGATTTTTTTTTCTTCAAGGGGGGCATCTCATGGCAGCTGGCAAACTACTGAGATCCCTTCATAGATTGTATTGCAAGTCCTGCTAAGGAACAATGAAATATGTCAGGTTTACAATACTTCTATTGAAACCAGTGCATTGTTCAAAAAAGCAGTCACAGACAAAACCTGTAGCAAAAAAAATAGATCAAACATTTGAGACAGATGGAACAAAAATAGCACAAATATAAAACCTATATATCATGATGGAAAGCCAATAGATTCCCTGATATGATATGATAGGGGGGGGTGGGGGGGGGACAAAGAAAATGAAATCTAAAAGGCAAGTGAACTGTTGAGTGTTGAAACCTACTAATATGAGTACCACTTGACAATGTAGAACCTGCATCTCTCTCTGCATGTACCTCTGAACCTGCATATCTCATTCATTCTTCTCAGCTAGAGATTTTGCCTGGAGACATGTGTATGATGATTAGTAATGAGAGAACGAAAAATATTGTTTATTTATAACAATAAAAAGGTACACTTATACAACATGGAAGAAGCTTGCAGGTCAGACATATTGCAGTGGATATGATCCTACACCCATCTATCTAGTCTCATATAAAACTGCACAGCACAGAGTCATGAAATGGAATATGATACCTGGATGCTCAGCCTACAAGTACTGCAGCCCTGTAAAGAAAGGTCTTATAACTCCAATGCTAACTCCAAACTCTTCTAAGTGAAAAAAGCCAGTAGATGAATAATAACTTTATTTATTTTAGAGCGGTAGAATATACAAGAGAAACAAAGAAAAAAAATAGAAAACAGGAACAGGGGATATTTAAATAGTTTTATCCGACCATGAGTGTCTAGGAGATCAGGATGCTGTCCACCACCCCACACCTCAACCAAGTTTACATGACTTAAAATGATTAATGAACTTAACCAGGCTTACATTGTTTTCCTGAGTCCTATTGTGCTACTGCTCATACTCTGGTTTTTGCTCTGCTCCAAAAACCAAAGCTTGTCATTGCTAGAGCTAATATTGCAGCTTCTAAAGGCAATGCAATGGCCAAGATCGTTCTTGTTCTATCTCTTCTTCTCCCTGAAAGTGAAAGCTTTTCATGAGGGACACATAATATTAGCCAGAGCATCAATAATCTGTGATGGTTTGACCATCGCCTCTGTATTGCCAGCACTTCTATAGAAAAAAGGTTGATGTACCAATATTAATTTTCCCATTAAAAGGTTGACGCACGTGCACAAGAAGCCAAGAACTCTAATCAGGTTCTGCAATCACAAGACATAGCATTCAGCCCCCTCAACACATAATCAAGCATAAGCAAGAAGTTGTAGAGCAGACATATGCTGCATGTCGATGGGGTAAGGGCCGTGAGTCCACCAGTGTGGATCAAAGGCAGGACCTTCTGTATGATGCCCTGGTGACAGAGCTGGTCGAGAACATCAACTAAACTGCTAAAAGCATCTCCACTATGCTTATCAAGCAAGCTGCAACCTTGTCCAGTATCTGGAAATTTACATCAGCTTAGAATCAAAAGAAGATCACTGTGCTCATGCTTAAAAAAAAGCTCAGTTTGATGAGGGAAAGAAGTACCATCTTGTCCTCAGATTGAAGAAGTTTACACAGGGTTGGGACCGAATCCACAACAAACTGGGAGCAATCTGGGGGGACCTTTTTGCAGGCATTTGCTACTGCTGGTACTGCAACCTTCTGAACCATGGAAGCAGGTATCAAATTAGCAAATGTACTACATTCTCGTCACAAAGATGAGTACCTTAAGGCCATAACCTGAATACTTGCAGAGAAGAAGTCAATATATTGCAGCACAGCAGCGATCATGCCTGCCTGCAAGCACTGGGTAGGCTGGCTCCGTGATATCTTCTCAAATGCTTGCAGACACTGCATAGGCACCAAAACGGTCGAATAAACCGCCTCGAGCAAATATTATTGAAACAAATATTATCAAATTTTTAATGTTTGGAGCGCATTAACATTGAAGACAATATATCTATTCAATATTTTTTGTGAAAATGTATTCAATAATTATTGAAACAAATAGATGGAAGGATCTGAAACCCACCTATTGTAAATAATATGGCCATATGGAATGTAACCGCAACTAATCCAGAAAGCTGAAAGAGGCATAATCACTTGTATACAATGCGACTATCATCGTTTTCAGTCATGGCTTCCAATTGTTGATGCAAATGAGGCGGAAACAATATTTGTACTGGTTTGTGCATCCTGGACACAAACTGATTTCACCCGCGGTGCCCCCAGTACAGGAATAAACACAAAATTCATTTTTTTCAAAACGTAAACACAATAATATAATGTTGTCAAACTTCAATCGGACATGATGCTAGATAATTTCTAGTGATATGAAAAAACAGAGCAATTACTAAACTACATGTATACGTTTTGAAGCCTGCTTCCTGGCACATAATGTACCATTTTCTGCTGGTACTTAATCCAAAACCATTGGACCCTCTGTAGATGTGAACGGAACACTTTGTATCACCAAGTAATTGGAGGTTAGGTAATTTTGTGATAAATGATGACCACCCAAAAGAAATCTTTTTTCACAAAATGAGCCATGGTCATTGCTTTAGTCTGACATGCCAGTGATGCTTACGGTAAAATTGGTGAGAGCAATGTACAGTTTGCAAATGCAACTCTAGTGACCTACAATCATGCAAGAAAATTAGTGAGATAGGGCACATGCTGGAATTTGTGAGGTCCACCAATGACCCATGTCATGGGCAAGAGCTAAAGCAAGAACCCAAATATATAACCTGTCATGTTAACACAAGTTTTGTATCAGAGATATGTAACGTAAATATAGAACCTATCATGTTAACACAAGCTTTGTAATTGACCACCAACCTTTTGCCAAAAGAGCTACCGTAAGCAGCCTGACACCTAAAAGTGGTAGACTGCCTAATATGAGATATGCTTTGGTCCTAAATAAACTCTCAATATATGCTGCAATTTGTTCGATGGAAATGGTTGCCACTGGGTACAGAACACACAAAAGGTTTCATGGATCTAGGGAAAAAAATGACCATTTGCCTGCTGAACAAAGATTGCAAAAGCAAATAGCAAAGATGATCTGAAACTGTAGGGATATATATACTGTACACACCAAAGGGACATATCGTCGAACACATAATATGCAAGAGTGGACTAACCTATGGACCTGAATAGACCTGCTCTATGGTATTTGCAGAGTTGTTCCCCTGCAACTTGATGGAGCTGCCGCCGCTTGTCGGCAATGACAGGCACTTGCTGCATATAAATCAAACAAAATGCAACGGAGAGAGAGGCACAACACATGCGTGCACACCCACCATCACAGCTGTTCTTCAGTAGCATCCCTGTCATGGCAATAGCTCTTTGCAAGTCGGAGTTTGTGATTGCAACAGCCAAAACTTGAATCTTAACAGATATGGTAACCCAAATAAATTACTACAGATTTAGTTCCGCATACCTGAGGTGGGTGAAGAAGCCCCGCCGCCCAGCGCAAGCCGTCCCGCCGCAGCCCACCGGAGACCGCCCCGCCGCCCTCCGCAGGACGTCCCGTCGCAGCCCACCGCAGGCCGCCCCGCCTCCCTCCGCAGGCCGTCCCGCCGCCGCCCACCGCCGAGGAGCCGCCCTCTCCCACCGCGAGGGCCATCTGAGCGCCTCGGAGCCGCCGTGGGGCGCCACCGCGGGGAGCGCCGCACCCCCGTGCTGGCGGAGATCCACACAGCCGAGGGAAAGATCACGGGCGGCGTCGGGGAAGAACGCGGGCGCCGTCGGCGGCGTCGGGGAAGAACGCGGGCGCCGTCGGCGGCGGGGAACATCACGGGCGGTGAAGATCGCGGCCGGCGACGCGGCGGCGGCGGGGAAGATCGCGGGCGGGGAGGGCGGAGGGGACCGGCGGCGGGTAGGGCGGAGGGGACCGGCGGCGGGGAGGGCGGAGGGGACCGGCGGCGCGGCGGTGACTGCGGGTGGGGAGGGCGGAGGAGACCGGCGGCGCCTGCGGGTGGGGAGGGCGGAGGAAACCGGCGGGGGCGTGGGCGCCGGGGGGGGACGGAGGCGGAGGCGGGGGATTGAGAGGATAATAGGGTCACCGGCGTCGGCTGCTCGAGCTCGATCGTGCGAGCGGGGAATGTGAGTTTAGGGTTTTTTTTCCAGGTATCCATCGCGGGTACAATTGTGGGTCCGTGCATGTGGGTATGGGTACAGGTGGGGAAGGCCGGTGAAAAAAGTTTTTGGTTGAAAATCAATACAGGAATGTCCCTCTCCTCCTTTGTTGTCCATTTATCAATCAATTTTTCTGATAGGTGGGTCCTCTGTGAGGTGGGTATGGATTTTTTTTGTTGATGAGAAGTGTTTTTAAATCTAATTCTCTTTATAGTATAGATTATTAACTGATGCATTCTCACGAGAATAGAGAATAACGGAAGCCGGAAATAAACACGTAAAATGATCACATGGAGGGGCAAGTTCTGGATTTCCGAATACGGCACGCGTACATATTTTAAGATAATTTCAAATGGAGAGAATGCAGGAGAATGCCTAGTTGACTTGTACTAGTTATTTGTTACCTAAGTTACTTGAGTTTTCTCTAATCTATGCACGATTTGTATGTATTATGGAGTTTGGTATCGATCTTAGCATATTTTTTTCTTCGGCTTGCTCGCAGTTGGGCCACAGGAGGCCAGCCAGCCTGCAAGTTAGCATGATGGTCCAAGACTAGAAAACCTCGGACACTAGCCACTATATGGGCTCAGTTTCTGCCACGAAATATGTCTTTTGGTTTGTTTCGATGAAGACAGCCCAGTTATCTTGGACCAGGTATTTGGGCCTAGGTAGTGTTTACTTCAGAGGTTGAGCTAGGTGCAAGCAAGCTAGCTAAGTTTTGTGTAATTCTCAAAAAAAAAGCTAAGTTTTGTGCGAATTGGTTTGTAGTCCAATGGTAGGACGGTTCAATGGGACGCTACCAACTAGGATTTAAATCCTGGTGCTCGCATCTTTTTCTATGATTTTTCTAAAGATTTACCGGCGCTATGTATTAAGTGGTAAACAGCGTTCTCGTTGATAACGAGGTGTCAATATTAACTTTTCTCTCAGAATAAACCAGCACCAGCCAAACGAACGAGACGAGTATTTACGTGAGACAGGAACGTGTTTTTTTTTCGATCAACACTTGAACCGTCAAAATGTGACAGGAACGTGTATTTATGTCAGACAGGAACGTGTTTTTTTTTCTACCATAGTCAATAGCTTACGTTTTGAGATTCTTTACTGCCATGCTGGGCCGCATAACCCTGTTCTTACTCTCGCTGCCACTTACCGCGCGCAGCACCATGGTCTCGACCGTGATCCCCGGCCCGGTCCCCAACATCACCCCCATCCCTCCCGCCGGCGGCGCGTCGTCCAATCCGCCATCGACCCGCCGCCGCCTGAGCTCGTCCAGCACGAACAGCATCGACGCGCCGGACATGTACCCGTACTCTCTCAGCACCCGCCGGCTCGCCGCCAGCTTCGCCGGCTCCAGCGCGAGCCCCGCCTCGACGCCGTCCAGGATCGCGCGACCACTGGGCTGCACCGCCCAGAAGAGCTCGTTCCACCCGCCGGCGCCTCCGCCGCCGAGGCCCAGCGGCGCCAGCGTGTCGGCCACGCACCGCCCGATGTCCCGGCGCACCAGAGCCGGCATGCCGCGGGACGGGTGGAAGACGAGGCCGTCCTCGTCCAGCCGCCCGGCCGCGCCGCCGCCGGACGCCGACGCCGCCTCCTCCGGGATCACGTCCTGCGACGCCGAGACCATCTCGAACAGCGGGCGCTCGGCGGGCTCCTCCTCGCCCCGGCGCCCACGACGGCGGCGCCGGCGCCGTCGCCGAACAGCGACTGCATCACGAGCGTGCCGGAGCTCGCCGCCTCGTCGCCGTCGGGCGCGCGGAACATGACGAGCGTGAGCTCGGCGCAGGCGACGAGCACCCGCGCGCCGGGGTTGTTATCGGCGATGTCCTTGGCGACGCGGAGCGCGGCGCTGCCGGCGGTGCAGCCCTGGAGGTAGAGCATGGTGCGGCGGACGGAGGGCCGGAGGCCGAGGAGGGAGGCCAGGCGGAGGTCGGCGCCCGGCATGTGGGCGCCGGAGTAGGTGCTGACGACTAGGTGGGTGACGTCGCTCGCCGGGCGGCCCCACTCCGCGATGGCGTCCGCGGCGGCCGCCGCGGCGAGCTCCGGCACGGCGGACGCCAGCAACTCCTGCCTCGCGCCGAGCGACGGTAGGTGGTCACGGCCGAGCAGGACGGGGTGCTCCCGGATCGTCCTCTCGCTGTGGTGGAAGTAACGCTTCCTGATGCCGGACTTGTCGCCTGGTGAAATCAAATGCAAACATCACATGAACAATTGCGATCAGCCATATGTATTATATGATTATGTCATCTCAAACTTGAAGCAAATCGAAAACAAGTGGACGCGACGCGAACTCACGTACACATTCTCTTCATCTTGGCCTTGAGGTGGGGGAGGTGCTCGCTGCCGGAGGCGCGGAAGTACCAGTCGGCGTACTCGTCCTGGCGCACGCAGTTCGCCGGATTCGCCGTGCCGATGCCGAGCACGGCCGCGCGCGGCCGCTGCCCGATCTCGTCCACAACGACCGGAAGGCTCGTCGCCACGGCTGCAGTAGAGTGACTTCAAGGACAAACAACATATAAATATGCAAATTAACGAAGCCTACAGTACTCGATTTCAAGAATCATACTTTCATCAAATCAAATGGGAAACCATATGGAATCATATTCTGAATCTTCGATTGTCATGCGGCATCGGTTAATTTGCACTCAATAAATTACCAACACATAAAACCATGAACAGTTATGCCGCCTAGCTTTAGTTACCTTTGTATTATCCTGCGGAGTGGAATACAAGGTTTTTTTACCGGTAAGAGAAAAAACCGGAGGTCATCGATAAACACGTTTATCGGATTTCTCGGAAATGTACCGGATTTATCGTTTTATTTTCGGACAAAATTTAGAGAAAAAAATCTCAAATTTTACAGAAAGTATGCTAAAATGTTGACAAGCAATCTAAATATGTTTAGGGTTGGGAATGAAATGATAACGTTTAGGGTTAAGAGGAGACTGAGTGAGCTGTTTTGGGTCGGGCTGGTTTCCTTTAGGTAAAAATTCAAAATGATCGAAAAATTTGAGCGATAAGTAAAAAAACCGGACCCCGGCGATAAACGTGTTTATCGGATTTCTCGTTTTTTCTAGCCGAAAATTTTTTCCGGTGGTGACGCACTGGTAGGTAGGTCTGGAGGCTGCCGGATGGTATGGTAGCGTTGGGCATTGCCACACCAAGCATCGCGCCGGCAACAAGACAATTGTAACGGTGACGCTCAGCTAATGACCACCGATAGAGATATGTACGTAATTGTGTCTCGCTCCAATAATTTTTTTTTAGAAATACCAGGAAAGACGCAGACACACATACGAACGCATACTCAACCATATGAATACACGTGTGAGCACATTCGACAGATTGGATGGGCAGATTCAATTTTGAAATTTACGAAGTCACCACAGGTGACTCGTTGTTGATGGGGACGTCGTCTATCACTGAAAGAGTAGTGCTGGTTAAATCCCGAAATAAATCCAGAAAAATGTGACACATGTACCGAGTCGAGGAATTAAACATGAGTGGGCAGATTCTACTATAAAGAATCTCCCAACTGATCTATGATTGATTCTGGTCTCTCCAACAATGCGCCACCAAGCATTAGTTAATGTAAACAAAGTAGTTTAGGCACAAGCATTAACCAGTTTTGAAGCTAGCTCCCAACCGTGTCCGATTGAGATGTACGCGCGAATGAATAAAAAGATACCACAGCAAAAGCTAAGTAGCTACATAAGACAAGACATATATGAGCTTTGCTTTGTGGAGTCCAACTCGGAGCTATTATATATATGCTTCCGTCTTAAGATCTATTTGTACAGGTAATGATCATGCTTAAGATCTATTTGTACAGTTAGGGGGTGTTTGGTTCCACGGACTAAAACCGAAACGGACTAAAATTAGTCTCAAAACGGACTAAAGATCCAAACCCTTGGGACTAAAACCTCTAAAAGGGACTAAAACTCTTTAGCTCCACAAGAGGAGCTTATAGGGACTAAAGCCACTACTTTTCCACTGGATGCCCCTCCTCCACCCGCCGGCCCACTTGTTCCCTTTTAAGTCAATGGGCAAAGTAGTCTTTGCGCAAGCCATTAAAGCAACTTTAGTCCCTTTTAGTCCAGGGATCTAAACAGCAATTTTAGTCCCTAAGAGACTAATTCCATTGGTTTTAGTCCCTAGGAACCAAACGGTCCCTTAGATTGTTTCGATGTCCAATAAGAGAAGTGTCCAATAAAAGCTATTCTATTTCAAAGGTTTTAGGCGCCGGGGTCAGCTGAACCAAGAAATACACGTAGAAGTACGTACCACGTGCATGCATCGGATGCGCAAGAGTTGGACAGGATATGAATGCATCACACGAGCCTCGAAAAACACGGCACAACGGAAATAGAGTACGTACTCGAGTTGAAGAACTGAAGGACTCCTTAGAAAAACTCACATTCGTACACCTATATTATTAGTACCGGATATAAAAGACCCATAAATCCAGAACTACAGGTGTCATAGAGAAATCAAATGCAAACTTCACATGATGAATTGAGATCAGCCATATATATTATATATTTATATATCATCTCAAATTAACTCGAAGCAAATTGAAGAGAGAAGTGGGCGCGGCGCGAACTCACGTACACATTCTCTTCATCTTGGCCTTGAGGTGACGGAGGTGCTCGCTGCCGGTGGCGCGGAAGTACCAGTCGGCGTACTCGTCCTGGGGAACGCAGTTCGCCGGGTTCGCCGTGCCGATGCCAAGCACGGCCGCGCGCGGCCGCTGCCGGATCTCGTGCTCATCGACCGGGAGGCTCGTCGCCACGGCTGCAGTAGAGTGACTTCAAGGACAAACAGCATATAAATATGCAAATTAACGAAGCATACAGTACTCGATCTCAAGAATCATACTTTCATCAAATCAAATGGCCGAGAAACCATATGGAATCATATTCTGAATCTTCGATTATTGTCATGCGGCATCGGTTAATTTACACTCAATAAATTACCAACACACAAAGCCATGAACAGTTATGCTGCCTAGCTTTAGTTACCTCAGTATCCTGCGGACTGGAATAGCCAATCTATGGGGGCGGGGGATGGCGACGCCATGGTAGGTCCGGAGGCTGCCGGATGGTATATGGTAGCGTTGGGCATTGCCACACCAAGCATTGCGCCGGCAACAACACAATTGTAATGGAGACGCTCAGCTAATGCCCGCCGATAGAGATATATATAAATACGCAATTGTGTCCCCTCCAACAACTTTTTTTTAGAAAGACCAGAAAAGACGCAGACCCCAGGTTGGGATGGGTAGGCCCACCACTTCACTTTTTCACTTTCACTTAGGCCCGGGCCAAGTCAGTATGAGCACCTCCGACCGATTGGATTGGCGGATCTAATTTTGAAATTCACAAACTCACCACACAAACGCTTGGTTGTCGATGGGGACACCGTCTATCACTAAAAGAGTAGCACTGGTTAAAACCCGAAATAAATCTAGAAAAATACGACACATGTGCCGAGTCGAGGACTTGAATCCGAGTGATCTACGGAGCATTACACGTTTGACGTGGCTATAGAGTTGTGCTACATGCACCGGTGTGATTCAATCGGGCCAAGGGTCTGGTGCCACTTCGTATTATAAAAGTTCATGGCTAGCGTTTGCTCTTCTCCCTTTCTTTTTTCTTCAATTGACCTTCTGAGCCCGAGCTCTTTCTCTCCCATGGTGGCTCCCTTCCCCCTCCTCCCTTTCTTTTTTCTCCGGTTCACCGTCCGAGCCCTCCCTCCCTCCCTCCCTCTCATGGTATGTGCTGCCACCCTCCCCCTCTAGATCCCCATGAGATACCTCCTCTCTACCGGTTTATTAGTTTCCTTCCATTCCATATCTTTTTTGGATTTGGCTTTGGTATGGTTAACCTAGGTTTAAGTTGAAATGGTGAAATTAGTACGATTCGGGTATGATTTATTGTGTGGTATTATGTATGTGATTGTTGGAGTATCGCACTATCATGTACAATGGATTGCAAGGAACGATTTCATCATTATTTTGTTGGGTTGATATTCATTTATTTTTGAGTTTCTGTATATGTACTGTTTCAATTGTATATATGTACATAATGAAGATGGTTCGATGTCTGTAGATGGATCGTTTAGTCACATTTTTTTTCTAAAGTGGTGTAGTACTTGAAATGGGGAGTTTGAAATTATGAGACAACAAGTTCAAAGATTTAGTAGCCCACCTAGTTTTGACTAGCTCATTGGAGGACTTAGGACTATATTCAAGGTTGAAAGGGTGGCATGGAACTTAAGTGTTCATGGTATGGTCAATGCTGGTGACAAGCGATCTCACTAGGTGCTAATGGATATTAAATCCAAGGATGATTGGATGTTTTGCAAAGATTTAGTTAAAGGTTCTCAAGTACGTGTAGCCGAGGTTGTGGTTGATGTGTCCGTAGATGTAGAGGAAGATGATGAATAGTATTTATATGTAGTGAACTATCTAGATTTGGATGATGAAAATGATCTTGACAAGTGCGACAGAGTGAATGACTTTGATTCGATCACATTCGATCATCAGGAGGAGCCGGAGAAACACGATGATGAAAATATCTCAAAGATTAGAAGAAGACGATGAGGAGGAGGCTCGTCCTGTGCATGTTGCCAATGTACAAGAAGGTGACGATGAAAGAGGTGATATGGATCAAGGTCTTATGCAAGAGGAGGTCATGGTTCAACCACAGCTATGGTCGAAGCACCATTTGTGGTCGAAGTACCACAAGGCCAAGAACTATATGCATTCCAAATACAAATTGTGGTCCAATCACCACAAGGCCAACCACTATCTGTGGTAAGAGAACCATCTGTGGTCCAAGAACCAAGGCCAATCTCCGTCTATGTTTCGGACCCCAATAGCCGAAGCACCACCCATGCAAGATGAAGGTCATGCAAACACTTTTCTGTATTGTTTTGTCTTCACTCAAAGCCCTGAAGTTGTTGCAATTAAAAGCTATTCATCTTGATGTCCCAGAGGTACCCATTTTCCATTCCAATCCACAGAAAGGCTATTGTGGTTCGGGTTTACACCTAACTTCCCTTGAACTCTATAGTGGAAAGGAGTTGATTGAAAAGGGGGTGACATTTAATGCCCTTGAAGTCCTTATGTTTTTCCTAAGGGATTACTCATTTGACAACCACTGGCCATATGCTGTGGTGTATTCTTATGCCAGACTGAGATATACGGTGAGTTGCCAACTGGGATATGATTGGAAGGTATGGGTACATCCTATCCTCGATGATAGAAGTAAATTGAGAACCACTTAAGTCAGTCAACCTCACACATGTGGAACCTTAGTCCCTTCACAAGAGAATTCTCAATTCACCTCATGATATATTGTAAGATGGATTGCCTCCATGGTATACGCTTACCCTAATGTTTCTACTGCCGCCTTTATTCAAGCAACCAAAGGGTTCACATCTTACGGTGTGAAGTATTATAAGAGTGAGATAAGAAGCATGCTATGCACTTGTTGTGGGGTGATTGAAAGGATGCTTATGGTAGGGTACCATGAATACTAAATGCAATATCTCACTTGAAACCCGGAACCAAATGGTGCACTCAAACTAAAGGTGAAATGACGAAAGTCATGCAACGTGCCTATTGGTGCTTTCCTCAATGTGTGGAGTTATTCAAGAATGTAAGCTAATGTTTAGTTTTAATGGCACTTTTGTAATAGGGAAGTACGGGGGTGCCTTGTTTTATTGTGATGGGTATGGATGATGAGAATTGTTGATCCCGTTAGCATTTAATTTGGTGGAGGGGGAGACCAACGAGAGTTGGTCATGGTTTCTACATCTTGTCCGTAGAAATGTCATTGGCCAGGAAATCAAGTATACATTTGATCAAACCAGCATCAAGGCATCATGAACGTTGTTGACAAGCAAATAGAGAGGTCCCAATCACTTGTGGTCCGGTGGTGCATGCGACACTTTGCCGCGAATATACGACATAGACAGAAGGTCAATAAAGTTATAAAGCAATTCAAGTTGGTATGTGCATCAAAGGCGGAGAGAATAAAAACGGCCTAGTCTAGGCTACGTTCATTCAAAAATATATATATTTTATGAAACAAAAAAAATATGTACCATTAACACCGTATATATATATAGGAAAAATCCATTCTACACGCGCGTGTAGCTACTCTCCCACCAGTGTATCTCATGATACACGATGAATCTGATCCAACGAAGAGTATATATACATAGTATGTGATGATACTAGACCATCTGGGATGATATATACCTTAAGCATACATCAAGTATATGGACATACTACTTTATATAGTATTATAAATGTATAATCACAATGTATTAAAATATAGGGTTGATTTTGAAATTTTTTCGTGTAAATCGCTTTGAAGTATCTTAGAAATAGTATGTGAACATACTCAAAATGATAAATGAGTATGCGGACATACACACAATGATATACTGATGGTGGGTGTAACTACACGCGCTTGTAGAATGGATTTTTCATATATATATATATATATATATATATATATATAGTATATCTATTGTATCTCTGGCTGTATCCGCGGCAGTGGATGCACCCAGCCTTATCTATGAGCCGGAACCTGCCTTCCCACCGAACCGGTTCTCGCCCACCCACCCCCACCCCGATCCGTCAAACCTGCGCCTCCTGCCTGATCCAGTCCAGCTCCCCGCGCTTCCTTCCTCGAGCGGGAGCCGCGAGCGCGCGGAGCGCGGCGAGCGGCGACCGCGAGACCGAGACCGGTGAACGGCGAGCGGCGAGTGGCGGCCGCGAATCGTGACTGGCGAGCCGGAGCCCGGAGACGCGAGCGCAAGGAGCGCGGCGACCGCGAGCCTGTACTGGCGGCGGGCGAGCGGGAGCTACGAGGACGCGGAGCGCAGCCAGCGACGACCGCGAGGAGTACTCCGGTGAGAACCAGACGTCTTCCGGCTGGCCGGCATCTCCATCGAGGGTCTAACGGTGATCCTCCTCACTCCCCCTCCCCAGTAGCCTTCCCCCCAATCCCTCGCCTCGTCCCCTCAGAAATTTGTTCCCCCTGATGTGAACAGGCAGCGGCGACGCTAGCGTGAGTAGCAGCGGCGAGCGGAGGGAAAGCAGCAGCAAAAATCGGCCAGCAGGAGGCGAGCTGAGTAGCGTGCGCGTGGGGAGGCAAGCGTGCAGCCGGTGGAAACCCGTGAGGGCAGCAGTAATCGCGAGTGGGTCAGGGCGCAGCGAGGTCGCAGGTGGTGGGAGCGGCGGCCGAGATCCATGAGCGTGCTTCGACAGCATCGAGGCCCTGGAGGTCAAGTTGGAGTTCCATCCCACTGAATCGGCTCCCTGAAAGACTCGAAAATCAGCAGAAAACGACCACACGAAAAATCCTCACTAGTGATTGAAGGTAATGGATCCACTTTACATTTGTTTCCCTCAATAATTGCGCTCTCCAGTCACCTGATCTCACTGATGTTCGACGATACTGTATGGGCGCAGCCTTATATTCAGTAAATTCAGTAGTTCATCAGCGCTGTCAGATGTATTTTTGGGCCATGGATTTTGATAGCTCAGTAGTACTTCCTAGTTCAGAAGTTTGTCTTCCTTGCATCATTCCATATAGGCGTGCTCAGACTTGTTCAGTTAAAATGATACGGTCTTATTTGGTGCATCAACGAGTTCGATAGCTTAGTAACAAAATCAGTAATACATACTTGTTATGTTAGTTGTTCATTTATTTCAGAAAAAAAGAGATGCCAATGGCCTCTTGTTCTTCTTGTTCTCAGTAATGTTGTGTCTTTAACTATTTGTTATTTTTGGTTCAGTAATTACGAGTACCTCTCAGCAAATCATTTATTCAGTGATGCTGCTTTTGGCTTTTCTTATTCCTTTCTCTTTGATAAACTCTACTTTTGGCTATAGCGCATGGTGAAGCTGCAATGCATCAGTGATGCTTAGATAGCTTGGCAAACAAAAGTCTCGTCAGTAAATTCAGTAGTTCATGGCCCCACTTAAAAGTAATTTTGGGTCATCGAGTTTGTCTTTTTGTAGTATGCTGGTAGCTTAGTTGTTTAGTACTCGGTAACAGACATCCTTGTTCGGTTCATCATGGTAGCTCAAAAATAAATTGATGGAGGTAGCCCCTTGCTCTTGTGTCTTGTGGACATCTCGTTCATAAATCAGAGGAAGAAACCAGCGCACAGCCGCAGCGAACCCTGAACATCCTGTAGTTTCAGATTCTGTTGCTTTGATCAACGACGCACCAGGTCATACGCATAGCTGTCCGCCCCAGGAAGACCACATAAAGCCTGCAGTGGATGAGGTACGTATGCTTTTTTGTTACTATAATCTAGCGATCAAGCCCTTTTTGCAATCGTGTAACTGCTGATGTTCCTCATTGCCTGTAACTGCTGATCTGAATTTTAACTGAATGAGCACCTGAAATTGATTTCCCTCAGAGCCTACAACCAGAGCCTACATCTGAGTGACCACCTGATCTGCAATTTAACTGAATGGCCACCTGCTGTTTTTTACCTAGTCTGAATGATATGATTGTCCCCTTTTAGTTTTTTTTTTTGCAACTACTGATTGCATTGATCTTAAATTTTTCTGTCTCTCGTTTAGATTTGTTAGTGAAGTCCTTTTGTTATTTTTTTATTGTCAGTGTCAACCAGTGAACATTTGCAGATGTGTCAGTTAGTAATGAATCGTATTTATGTATGCTATCCTATTATATTTTTCGTTATCGCAATCCGAGTATATGTAGACTGGCAACTGATTGATACAACAACCAGCAATTACGTGTTTCTTTAGTTTTACGTTTTAAAATCGACTTTGCTTTCATGTTTCTGCAATTATATTTTTTTTTCAGAATCTACTTAAATTGAGTTGTTCCGTAGTTGCAAAATACATAAGTAACTACTTTTTTTGTGCACTGTAAACTGTCAATCATGAATGTAACTGATACTGCTTTTTTCTGCAATTACACGGAATGTACACCTGCAATTGATGACCCACTTTTGATCTGAAATTAAACTGAAATGATCACCTGCCACCTGCAACTGATACTGCTTTTTTTTGCAATTGCTCTGAGTGAACACCTGCAATTGATGATCCACTTTTGATCTGAAATTAAACTGGACTGATCACCTGTCACCTGCAACTGATACTGCTTTTTTCTGCAATTGCTCTGAGTGAACACCTGCAATTAATGATCCACTTTTGATCTGAAATTAAACTGGACTGATCACCTGTCACGTGCAACTGATACTGCTTTTTTCTGCAATTGCTCTGAGTGAACACCTGCAATTGATGATCCACTTTTGATCTGGACTGATCACTTGCCACCTGCAACTGACACTGCTTTTTTCTGCAATTGCACTGAGTGAAAACCTGCAATTGATGCTCCACTTTTGATCTGAAATTAAACTGGACTGATCACCTGCCACCTGCAACTGACACTGCTTTTTTCTGCAATTGCACTGAGTGAAAACCTGCAATTGATGACCCACTTTTGATCTGAAATTAAACTTGAGTGATCACCTGCCACCTGCAACTGATACTGCTTTTCTCGGCAATTGCACTGAATGTACACATACAATTGATGACCCACTTTTGATCTGAAATTAAACTTAGTGATCACCTGCCACCTGCAACTGATACTCCTTTTTCTGCAATTGCTCTGAGTGTACACCTGCAATTGATGATCCACTTTTGATCAAATTAAACTTGAGTGATCACCTGCCACCTGCAACTGATAATCCTTTTTTCTGCAATTGCACTAAGTGAACACCTGCAATTGATAATCCATTTCTATCTGAAATTAAACTGGAGTGATCACCTGCCACCTGCAACTGATACTGCTTTTTCTCTGCAATTGCACTTAGTGAACACCTGTAATTGATGACCCACTTTTGATCTGAAATTAAACTGGAGTGATCACCTGCCACCTGCAATTGATACTGCTTTTCCTCAGCAATTGCACTGAGTGAACACCTGCAATTGATGACCCACATTTGATCTGAAATTAAACTGGAATGATCACCTGCCACCTGCAACTGATACTGCTTTTTCTCTGCAATTGCACTTAGTGAACACCTGCAATTGATGACCCACTTTTGATTTGAAATTAAACTGGAGTGATCACCTACCACCTCCAACTGATACAGTTCTTTTTCTGCTATTGCATTGAGTGAACATATGCAACTGATGATCCACTTTTGATCTGAAATTAAACTAGAGTGATCACCTACCATCTGCAATTGCAAAAATGCGTCCAATTGCAATTAGGACGGGTCCAGTTGCAATTGGTCCGTATCTAGCTGCAACTGGGCTGGATCCAGTAGCAACTCGATCGAATCCGTTGGAACCAGTTCCGTCAACTTGCAATTGATGTGGTGTCCCATCTACAATATGCCCAGTGTTATGGTTGCAACTGGGTGTGTTCTTACGGCTATTTTAATTGTAACTGGGTAAAAATAGTTACAACTAAAATGGTATTGATTTCTTTTTTTTCTTCAGTGCAACATGCCATTTTTTTCAGCAAAGTGTTGTTCTTCATGTGGAGGTGCCAGATAAGGATAAGGATCAAACAATTAACTCTTAAGAGGTTGGGAACAACGCCGTCCCCGACACCAAGGATGACCTGCCCACCCCACATGGATCATCCTGAAGGCCTCAAAGTTTCTCCTTCTAGGATTGTCCCGGAACAGCGGTCGGTCGCAACTGAGGTGTTTATTGATATGCAACTTATCTTGTAATTACAGGATGATTGCAAGATATTATTTTTCAGTGCCATCATCCATGTTTTTTTGGCTATATTATTTTCAACATCATGCTTCAAGTTGATTTAAAATCGGATTCACGGTTGAACAGATATTATATTTTAAAATTTTGAATATAACAAAGCTATGTTCGTGCATTCTTTACTGGTCTTGCGGTGGTAAAATATGAACAGAAAACGATATGATTCGTGAACATAACATATTTGCATGGCTCACACGTAAAGTCAACCTGTTATCGTCCCGCAAAGGGAAAAAAATTCCCGACTTTTCCCAACCGCCGAAAAAAATACCGAAAAAAGAAATCAAACTTTCCCAACCGTCGAAAGAAAAAAAAATCCAAAAAAAAACAGCCGTGCGGACGCCGACTCCACGGTGTGCGCGCGTAGCAGAGGAGGCGCGGGGATGGCGCGTGCGGGTGGCGCGCGCGGGGGCTGACGGTTGGTTGATTTTAGGGTCTATGCATTCACGGTAGGCAATGCACCTAGGTGTATATATACAGGACGGGTTTTATCTATCATCCCTTGTAGCTACCATCACCATCAATATACCATTGTATGTATGTCCACATACTCATTTATCAGTTTGAGTATGTTTGTATACTAATCCTAAGATATTTCAAAGAAAATTGTATGAAAAAATTCAGAAGCAACCGTATTTTTTTAATTTATCATGATTATAGCATTATACTAGTATATAAAATTAGTATATCCACATACTCAAAGTACGCTTACATACTCAACCTACATACCACCCAGATAGTCTAGTATCATCATATACTACATGTATGTCGGGGACAAACCCCGGGGGTCCCCTAATCATTGGGGCAATCTCTCCCCACGCCGCGTCGCTGACACCGCAGAGCTCGCTGTTTCAACTGCTCCGGTCACTATACGTCCTCACCACCACTGTGAGGACGCATGCGGCGCTGCACGAGGCCCTGTGCGGACTTGCAGGCGTCAATCCGCACCACTATTCCACCCGCTCCCGTCCTCCCCCCCCCCGGCGCAGCCCTCGAATGGGCGCGAAGGACCCTCGAACGAATATACGAGCAGCAACCGAGTACGGACTCCGGTCAGGCGTAGTCCGGTGATGACGAACGCCGGGTCAAATCCACCAACTCTCGGCCATTCCCCGGCAAACCGGGCACGCCGCACACTGTGGTCGACAGCAGGCGCCATGACGGCCCCTGTGCTGCCAACTCTCGTCCTTCGTCACCTGCCCCGCCCTCGAAGTCAACCAGCGGCGGGCAGTTGGGTGCAGATTACGGCAGCGCCACCCCTCGAAATCACTCCAGGAAAGGCACAGGGACGGCCATGACGCCTGCGGAAGCCGGAGCTCGCCATAAATCCCCCGCCTGAGTCAAGGACGGCCGCACGCCCAGCGCCACGCTCTCCAGTACACATCTCTGTAGCACACACTATATTTGTACTTGTAAGCCCCTCCCCCCTTCTCTCCTTAGCCTATAAAAGGAGGGAGGGGGCAAGAGAGGAAGAGAAAAAAAAACAATCACACACACACCGTCACACACGATATTGGCACTCGCCCCAATCACACTCGCTTTCAGGGACTTGGAGACTCCTCCTCCTCTCCCGCCTTGCTTGTAGCCCCCCTCTGCAAGCACTCCGGTGCAAGATAGTACAGCGCCCCGAGCGCACCCTGCTGGACGTACGACCTCACGGTCGGAACCAGGATAAACACTTGTCTCATCGTGCTAGCTCTTGCATCAACCGTCAAGGGACGGGACACAGCGCATTCTGTTTGGCGCTAGGGATTGGCCGACCGATCCCAGCACCGATAGTGGCGCGCCAGGTAGGGGGCTGCGCTGTGGTCAATCACACACGATTAGTTCCCTTGACGGCAGGCCGCGTCGAGACCATGCCACCACGATCCGCCACAGGGTCCCCCGGCCCGCTTCCGCGCGGGTACCGGATCACGTTTGGGAGCCTGGAGTTCGAAGCGACCGGTGAGGGCCTCCTCATGCGGCTCGCCTCCAGGCCGCCCAACATGATGGCCGTTACCCCGACACCGCCGACGCCGGCCCAGCTCAGGCGACGACGAAGACGCATCATGGGTGACGGCGACGACGCCGGCCCTGCCATGCCTCCACGAGCAAGCCAGAAGCTCGTCGCCGCAGCAACCCTGATTCGGGCCATGCCCGAACCATCGACACCAGAAGCGCGCAGCATGCGGCGCCAGGTGCAGGCCCTTGTCGAAGAAGCGGCCGTTCAACAAGCGGAAAGTTCCGCCTCCCGCATGCGCCACCAAGCCAGTTCGAGAGCCGGAGGTGGCAAGTGGGATAAGGAACAGTCCATCCATACCCCACCCAGGGCCGCGTGGACGCCTCACCGTCCAACGAACGACGGGAGGGCGCTCGTGACCGGCGACCGAGAAACGAGGAGGTCCGCGAAGGACCGACTCGTGGACACACAGGGCGCCGTCGACGATGGCGATGCGCGCAACGTCCTGAACAAGAAGAGACAGGACGCGGCGCCTCCTCGCAGCAGGCACCCCCGACGGGGAGGTCGCTATGACAGCAAGGAGGACAGAAGCCCGACGCCGGAACCCCCGGGAACCCCTGTGTTCAGCCGGAAGATCCGTTCGGCCGCCATCCCGCCGCGCTTTCGCCAGCCGACCACCATCACCAAGTATTCGGGTGAGACGAAACCCGAGACGTGGCTCAACGACTATCGCCTGGCTTGCCAGTTGGGTGGGGCCACCGACGATGCCATGATCATCCGCAACCTTCCGCTTCATCTCGCGGACTCGGCGCGGACATGGCTCGAACACCTACCCGCGAACCAAATCCACGATTGGGACGACCTGGTCAAGATGTTCGTGGGTAACTTCCAGGGCACATACGTGCGCCCCGGAAACTCCTGGGACCTACGCGGGTGCCGATAGGCGGCCGACGAGCCGCTGAGGGACTTCATCCGCCGCTTCTCCAAGCGCTGC
This sequence comes from Echinochloa phyllopogon, assembly GCA_033239725.1. Lineage (NCBI taxonomy): Eukaryota > Viridiplantae > Streptophyta > Magnoliopsida > Poales > Poaceae > Echinochloa > Echinochloa phyllopogon. The sequence goes on along the minus strand of BTCW01000008.1, from coordinate 28,573,914 downwards.
ACCGAGCTCCCGAGCGTGGGTGACTCCGAAATCATCCACGCCTTCCTCAAAGGCACGACCTGCCGGGAGCTGGTGCGCGAGCTGGGGCGAAACCATCCCACCAGCGTCAACGCTCTGTTCGACATCGCCACCAACTTCGCCTCTGGAGAGGAGGCTGTCGGGGCGATCTTCGACGGCAAGACCAAGAGGAAACGCGCGGAGGAGCTGCCCGCGGAGGGCAGCAAACCCAAGGCAAAGGCAAAAAAGCAGAAACGAGGCGGTAAAGGCAAGAAGCCTCGGCAAGCCGCGCAGCAGCAACAGCAGCAGGGCGAGGACTCTGACGACGCCCTCGTGGTCGAGCGAGGCCGCAAAGGCCCTCGAGGCCCCCCTCAGGGGGGAGGCCTGTTCGACGAGATGCTGAAGAAGCCATGCCCGTACCATAAGGGCCCTGTCACCCACACCCTCGAATAGTGTGGGATGATCAAGGGTTACTTCAGGCGCACCTCCGCGAAGGAGGATGGCCCGAAGAAGGATACGGGAGATGGCGGCAACGACGAGTTCCCCCATGTGGAGAATGTATTCTTCATCGTAGGAGGGCCCACAATGAACGCGACGTCCCGGGAACAAAGACGTGAACGCCGAGAGGTCTTCTGCGTTCACCCCGCGACGCCAACTTACCTCGCCTGGTCGGACGAGACCATCTCCTTCGGCCGCGAGGACCATCCGGACTATGTCCCGAATCCGGGGCGCTATCCGCTTGTCGTCGACCCCGTCATCGGCAACACGCGAATCTCCAAGGTGCTGATGGACGGGGGCAGCAGCCTCAACATCCTCTACGTCCACACCCTAGAGCTCATGGGCATCGGCACAAACCAGCTGAGGCCAAGCAAGGCGCCGTTCCACGGCATCGCGCCGGGAAAACGGATCCAACCCCTCGGGCAGATCGACCTGCCCGTTTGCTTCGGTACTCCCGATAACTTTTGGAGGGAGACCCTCACCTTCGAGGTGGTGGGATTCCCAGGAGCGTACCACGCTATTTTCGGGTGACCGTGTTATGCCAAGTTCATGGCGGTCCCCAACTACGCCTACCTCAAGATGAAGATGCCAGGGCCAAAGGGCGTCATCACCGTGGGATCGTCGTACGAGCACGCTTACGCGTGCGACGTCGAGTGCGTCGAGGGCGCGGAAGCACTCGCCTACAGCGAGACCCTGGTGGCGGACTTGGAGAAGATGGCGAACGAGGCCGTCGACTCCACCAAAAGGCACGCGGGCACCTTCGAGGCTGCTGAGCACTCCAAAGCGGTGCCCCTCGACCCCAATGCCCTCGAAGGCAAGGCGTTGAGGGTCAGCACCACCCTCGACCCCAAATAGGAAGCTGCGCTCGTCGACTTCCTCCGCGCCAACGCCGACATCTTCGCGTGGAAGCCCTCGGACATGCCGGGGATCCCGAGGGAGGTCGCCGAGCACAGCCTCGACATCAAGCCTCACTCCAAGCCGGTGGTACAGCGACTGCGGCGGTTCGACGAGGAAAAGCGCCGCGCCATCGGGCGCATGTGCGTACGAGGAGGTCATCAAAGAGGTATTTCACCCGACGTGGCTTGCCAATCCTGTTCTAGTTAAGAAGAAAAATGAAAAATGGCGCATGTGCGTAGATTATACCGGTTTGAACAAAGCATGCCCTAAGGTTCCATTTCCTCTGCCTAGAATAGATCAGATAGTAGACTCCACCGCCGGGTGTGAATTGCTATGCTTTCTTGATGCTTATTCCGGTTATCATCAAATCAAGATGAAAGAGTCCGACCAGCTCGCGACTTCTTTCATCACCCCGTTTGGCATGTTTTGCTACGTCACTATGCCGTTCGGCCTCCGAAACGCTGGAGCTACATACCAGCGATGTATGCAACACGTTTTCGGAAGCCACATCGGGCGGACCGTTGAGGCATATGTTGACGATATCGTTGTAAAAACCAGAAAGGCGAACGATCTGGTCAACGATTTGCAAATCACATTCGGTTGCCTCCGGGCGAACGGGGTAAAGTTGAATCCGGAAAAATGCGTATTCGGGGTGCCACGAGGCATGCTATTGGGTTTCATCGTCTCCCAACGAGGCATCGAACCCAACCCCGAAAAAGTCTCGGCCCTGGAACGAATGGGGCCAATTCGGGACCTCAAGGGGTGCAATGGGTACTGGGCTGCCTCGCAGCTCTCAGCCGCTTCATCTCTCGACTTGGTGAAAAGGGCTTACCTTTGTACCGGCTCCTAAAAAAGCACGAACGCTTTTCGTGGACCCCCGAAGCCCAAAAAGCCCTCGACGGGCTAAAAGCGTCGCTCGCGCGCGCACCCATCCTCACGCCACCGCAGAACGGCGAACCCCTCTACCTATATGTGGCTGCGACAATGCAAGTTGTCAGCGCCGTCATCATTGTGGAAAGGATAGAGGAGGGCCACGCTCTGCCGGTCCAGAGGCCGGTGTACTATGTCAGCGAGGTGCTGACCGAAACCAAGATGCGATATCCACAGATCCAGAAGCTAATCTACGCTGTAGTGCTCGCGCGTCGAAAGCTGCGACATTACTTCGAGGCCCACCCGGTCACCGTGGTCTCATCCTTCCCTTTGGGGGAGATAGTCCGCAACCCGGACGTCTCGGGTAGAATAGCGAAGTGGTCTATGGAGCTCGTAGGGGAAACTCTCTCCTACGCACCGCGAAAGGCGATAAAATCGCAAACCTTAGCGGATTTCGTCGCTGAGTGGACCGACGTCCAACTTCCGCCGCCGCAGATCCAAGCCGAATGCTGGACCATGTACTTCGACGGGTCGGTGATGAAAACCGGGGCAGGCGCGGGCCTCCTCTTCGTCTCACCCCTCGGAGAACATATCCGGTACGTGGTTCGCTTGCACTTCCCAGCGTCGAACAACATGGCGGAGTACGAAGCCCTCCTCGCTGGGCTCCGCATCGCCATCGACCTCGGCGTCAAACGCCTCGATGTCCGGGGGGATTCTCAGTTGGTCATCGACCAAGTGATGAAGAACGCAAGCTGCCGCGACGAAAAGATGGAGGCGTATTGCAACGAGGTTCGTCGTCTCGAGGACAAATTCTATGGCCTCGAGCTGAACCACATCGTACGCAAATACAACGAGGAAGCGGATCAGCTGGCCAAGATCGCGTCAGAGCGAATCACCGTTCCTCCGAACGTCTTCGCCCGCGACCTCGATCAACCCTCCGTCGACTTCGAGCGAAGGGCCGGAACCCTCAAGACGCCCTCGGGGGCTGCGGGGGTCGAGCCCATGGAAGAGGACCCCTCGAAAGAGGGGCTCGAAGCCCTCGACGTTGAAATTTCTTCGGCCGAGGCCATGGAAATCGACGAAGACGCGCGACCACAAGACTGGCGTGAGCCGTACCTCGCGTGGATCGACCGCGGGGAGCTGCCCTCGGACCGAACCGAGGGGCGCCGCATCGCCAGAAGGGCCAAGACCTTTGTCTCGGTCGGCGGTGAGCTGTACAAGTGCAGCGCCTCGGGGATCTTGCAGCGATGCATCCCCATCCCCGAGGGAAGGCAATTGATCCGCGACATCCACGCCGGGGCGTGCGGACACCACGCAGCGTCGCGTACCCTCGTGGGTAATGCATTCCGGCAAGGCTTTTACTGGCCCACCGCCGTATCCGACGCGAACGAGGTCGTGCGCACCTGCGAAGGGTGCCAATTCTACGCACGAAAAACGCATCTCCCGGCGCACGCCCTGCAGACCATCCCTGTAACATGGCCTTTCGCGGTCTGGGGGTTGGATCTCGTGGGGCCCTTCCGCCCAGCGCCCGGGGGATTCACCCACTTGCTGGTAGCCATCGACAAGTTCTCAAAGTGGATCGAGGTCCGGGCCATCACCAGCATCAGATCTGAGCAAGCCGTGCTGTTCTTCACCGACATCATCCACCGATTCGGGGTACCCAACTCGATCATCACTGACAACGGCACCCAATTCACCGGCAAGAAGTTCTTGGAGTTCTGCGACGACCATCACATTCGCGTTGATTGGTCGGCCGTGGCACATCCACAAACGAACGACAGAGTAGAACGTGCCAACGGCATGATACTACAAGGCCTGAGGCCAAGAATCTTCAACAAGCTGAACAAGTTTGGCCGAAAGTGGGTTGCTGAGCTGCCATCGGTGATCTGGAGTCTCAGGACAACCCCAAGCAGGGCCACAGGCTTCAGCCCGTTCTTCCTCGTCTATGGCGCCGAAGCCGTCCTCCCAACAGACTTGGAGTACGGGTCTCCGAGGCTCAAGGCCTACCAGGAAGACCAAAACCAGCGGGACCGCGAGAATTCGCTGGACCAGGTGGACGAGGCTCGCGACGTAGCGTTGCTTCACTCAGCACGCTACCAACAATCGCTCCGGCGATACCAAGCTCAGAAGGTGCGGCGTCGAGACCTCCACGAAGGGGACCTGGTGCTGAGGCTGCGCCAGGACAATCGAGAGCGCCACAAGCTCACTCCGCCATGGGAAGGACCATTCATCATCGCCAAGGTCCTCAAACCTGGCACTTACAAGCTGGCGAACGAGAAGGGCGAGGTCTTCACCAACGCCTGGAACATCCAACAGCTACGTCGCTTCTATCCTTAAAACTCTCAGTATTTCTTGTAAATACTTCATGTTCTTAGTTAACAATAATGAAAAGTTTGCAAAAAACATGAAAACATTGTTACTAACAGCATGAACAAGGGAGACTTGGTCCTATTCTCAATAGAGCCAAGCCCCCCTCGGGGGCTGCAGGGGGGTTTACCCCCCTAATCGTCCAAATTTTCAAAAATTGTGCTAAAACTCGAGGCGCTTAGAGAGATACGGGGCGCGAGCCAGCTAAAGCTGGAGCCGTGAGACCGCCTATGCCCGCGAAGGGATACGGCAACTCCCTCTCCACTCCACGCCTTAATTACTCGCGGAGTCGAAATACCCGGTCGAAATCTTTCCAAGCCAAGAGTAGCACGATAGAACAATCGAACAAGTTTGAAATGCACAACCGACTTTCAATCTTAGTTTATGTACAGAGCTAGTCTCCTAAAAACTAAGATACACCTAGATACTAAGCCTGAACCATTCAGGCTCCACCTTCCTGCGGGGGCGCGGTGGCTTCGGCGGCAACAGTCGAGGGAACCGATGCAAGCGCCCCAGGACCATCGTCGTCGCAGCACACCGAGGCGATGTCCTCCTCAAGGGACGCCACGGCGTTGGCCTCAGGATCAACCTCGGCTTTGGTGGCGGTCGCAGCCTCAGGCCCAACGTCGGCGCGCGCATCTTCATCCTCCTCGGGGAAAAGATCGCGCCCGAACTTGGCGGCAAGTGTCGTGGCGGCATCTTCGGCGCCGTCATCGGCCTCGTCGAGGGCAGCAAGGGCGGCGTCGTCGTCCAGGTCTGCGTCGATGAAGTAGCCGCGCGCCACCGCCGCGAGGTCGATGTCGTAATGCGTCGACACCACGCCGAGTGCCTTCTTCACTCCAAGGTGAAGCGCGCTCTCGAGGCGCTCCGCCACGCAGCTCTTCAGAGACCTCAGGCGGCTGGGCAACGACGACCCCGACTGCACGTCGACGCACTGGACGTCCCGGCACGCCACATCGGCGGCGACCTTCAGCTCCTCGAGCTCCCCCTGGGCCTCGGAGTAGGCGGCCTGAACAGCCATCACTTCATCCGCCTTCTCCGCCTCGGCCCTCCGCAGCCCTGACAAAGCTCAAGCACATCAAGACGAACTCCAACACAGAAAGCCAGGAAAGCGTAAAGCCATACCGTCCACCAGGGCCCTGGCCTCGGTAAGCGCTGTGCGTTCTTGCTGGAGCAGGCCCTCCGCGGTCGCCAGCGTAGCCTGCTTCTCTCGAAGCGCGCGACCCAGCTGTTCGGCCTCCTGGGCCTTTTGCCCTGCCCGGGCCGCCGCCTCCGCGAGCTGGGACTACGCGGCCTCGCGCGCCTTGCGCTCGAGCTCGAGCCGCTCCAACGCCGCGGCCGAGGCTCGGGCCTCCCGCTCCGCCGTGCCTCTCTCAGCGTCGCGCTCCCGCTCCGCGCGTGCCTTGGCTTCTTCGTATGCGCGGGCGGCCGTCTCTGCCTCCCTCACCCGGACGGTGAGCTGGGTCACTTCCGTGCCCAGGTCCGCGTTCGCCTGGCGGAACCGGCGAAGATCGGCGTACAATGCTTGTGCCAAGTTGAAATCTGGTGGGAGTGGGGGCATAACAAAAGATCCCTCATTCTGACTCCTGGGATGGCTTGCTTCTGGTCCGCCTCTTACAGGCGCTTGTCCTTCGGGCTGGTTCTCTCCCATAGGATCCTGCTGATCCACTTCCTGGTTCTCAGGATTCTCTCTCCTTCCTTCTAGTTGCTCTCCTCCAGCAGGAGGGGCGCGTCTCTGAGAGGCGCTAGCACGAGTGTTCACCATCTGCAGTTGGAGCAAGGCCTTCGTGAGGTTGGGTTAAATGACGTTTAAGTTGATTAGTTCACATTTTGAAAAGGCAGAAACAGCACACAAACTAACAAACAAACACACAAGGTTCCATTCCAACAGCTGAGGGCTACAACACTTGGGGGAGGTTACAACAAGGCTCGCACTTCGGGGCGGGGTACAGGACGAGGTAGGGAATCTACTGCTAGAGATACAAGGGTTCTTCGGACCAAGCTGGCTTCATTCCCAACTGAGCGCTTGACTCGGGGCTTACTCGCGGGGCGAGCTTTCCTCTGGAGGTGCAAGTCGTGCCTGCTCAGCCTCGGTCAAGGTCCCATTCTCCCGAGGCGGCTCAGATGGTCCTTCTTCAGCGGGCGGCGATCCTGCCGGAGTTCCTGACAGTGCTTGGGGGTTTCCCACAATTTCTCCCCATGCCATGATCGGTGTCCCAAGTAGGACATGGGGTTCTCCAATTGCCGGAACAGGCGTTCCACTTCTGGTCCAATCCTGGATACGCAGGTCCCGAGCTTGCCGGAGGCTTTCTTGGGCGACTGCCTCATTGCTGATGGCAGCAGCAGCTCTTGCTTCAGCTTGGGCCACCTGAACTTGGTGCATGCGGACCGAGAATTCTGCTTGTTCAGCCCGGGAGGTCTGTTCTCTCAGGCGTTCAGCCTGCTCGTCAAAGAGTTGGTCCAAGGAATTGAGGTAGGTGACCACTTGGTACAGGATGGGTTCCTCTTGACGGCGCTGCTCCAAGTTTCTTATGCGGGCTCGCCAGACTGCGCTTCTGACGATCGGTGGAAAATACCTCATTGGGGTGGGGACCAGGTGCCTTTCAAAGATTCCGCACATGAAGCGGAGGGCTTTCCTGAGAGCCAAGGGGTAGGTGTCCTGGTGCCTGAATCCTGTGGCGGTCGTTCGCCATGCTTCGACAGGGTGGAGGTCAATCTTGGCGACAACTATGACCACTCTGCAGCGTTGAGTCCCATGGTGCTCATACTCCCTGCTGTAGTACCTCGGGCGTTCAGGTACACCGAGGCGTTCCAGCGCGGGGATCAACAGGCTAGCGAAGCCCGGTGTGACTGGGCAGACTCCCTGGGTCCATCCTTGTTCCGCCATCTGAAACCAGGGGAAAACAAAAACTGAACAGGTGCAGGATAAAAGATGACCTTTATTGCATAACATGGTGGGGTACAAAGATCATGGGTACATCGGGGCTAAACTGGTAGCGCTAACTGGATACAACAGACACTAATTAAGGAGAAGCTAAACTATGTGCTAGTCTAAACTAGAACTCTACTCCAGGCAGACTCGACGCTTCTTCAGGGGGAGCTGATACTCTGGCACTTCATCTTCGGTCTGTGTGCCTGCATCCATGTGGGTCATCTCGGGCTCTCCTTCCAACAGCCCATTCTCCCTTCTGTAGGCCTCAAGCCTATCCATATACTCAGAGTAAGCCTGGCATCTGGCCTGTTGAGCAGCTAGGGAGCTGACAGCCTGAGTAGCTGTCACCTTCTGAATCTCCAACTCTCTCTTCACTTCTTCCAACTCCTTCTCCGCTTTCTCGGCTCTGCGGATCTGGTGCCTCAACTGTCCCGATGTCTCTCGGTACAGCCTGTCCAAGCCAGTGAGGTAAATGGACAAGTGGGATACAGTGTCCTCCATATCTTCATCTCTCCCAAGGTTCCTCATCTGGGCAATCCACTCACGTCCTCCACTTTCCAGGGGTGGGGTAAAACCTAACGCGGTCCCCACAAGGTACTGTTTGTAGAGTGTGCGGAGGCACATCAGGGCTCTTCTTGCGGCTTTGCGGTAGGCATTGGGGCGGTCGTAGCCGGTGGCGTGGACAAACCAAGGTGCCACTTCTTTGTACAGCGAGCTTCCCCCCACAAAGATGAACATCCGGCACCGACGGGTACCATTGGTGGTGAACTCCCGGCAAAAGTACTCGGGGATCTCTGTGACTCCAACGTGCTCCAGGCTGAGCAGCAGCAACTTGGGGAGGCCAGGTTCTGCGGGGCAGACTCCTTCGCCCCAACCCTCGTCAGCCGGCTGGGCCATCTGGAACAAGTCAAAAAGCCGTCGGTGAGTACTTGTGTGGGGGAAGAGGATTAGGCAAGAACAAACTAGGGTCAAGATCCTAGGGGTACGTCCTACGGCCAACCTATCGGCTCTGATACCACCTGAAGCGTCCCCTCGAAAGAGAGAACTTAATGTGATACAAATACCAGTCCCAGGATGCTGGTTCACATTATTACAACAGATAGTTCAGTACAACAACAACATTACGGGAGACAGTGGCATTGCAGGGCCACGACAAACAGAACTAACGCTAAGCTCCAGATAAAAAGGTTGATAACGTAGAGGTCTTCATCAGAGTGGCAACGCATGCGGCTTCCAGCGGGTGACCCTAACACACAGGCAAAGGTTGGGTGCAGAACGAACCCCTCTAAACGACGTCCTCAGGCACAAAGTCCGGGTCTGCCTCTGCAACAGATTAAGCAAGGGTGAGTACAAACGTACTCAGCAAGCGCAACCACAACCACGGAGGGGTATAACAGAGGTATGCTCAGGATATCAACAAGGAAGGCTTACGGTTTATTTAGCAGCAAAGCAAATTTTATTACACATGCAAAGGGGTTGGTTTTCGCAACGGGTTTTCACAACTATTATTTTTAACAGGAACAGTAAATGTAATACTTTTTCGTACAAGATTTTGTTGCTACCAGATTTCCCATCTGTCGTAGCCCATGTCAAAACATTTCTCAGCTCAACCAAACACCAACACTTTCTTACACCAAAACAGGGGACTAGTGAAGTGACCAAGCCGTAACTCGCCCAATGCCGTGGACACGGCTATCCGGATAGGTTTTAACTCTGCAGAGGTGTACACAACCACAAGTAGGCTACCACAACAAGAACACCTTAGTGCCAGTGCAGCTCCTATCAAAGCCATAACCCACCATAGCTAAACTGACAAGTTTTCACAGACGCGACCAGGGGTTAGCAACCTACCAACGAGGTTCTAACCGGGGGCATACCTCACATAGACCGTATCCCCGGCTCCATGGCCCTCTGTTGCTCACCAGCACACCACATAACCAGCAGCTCAACTAGTGGGATTTATGCTAGGCCGTTGCCACATACAACGGTCGAGTGGTGGTACAGAAAAATGGGTTAGGCTAGATGACACATCAACATCATCCCAAAACTTGTGATAGGATAGACAACTCCCACCATGCTCAACCACACCGGTTCGAGCTCACCTCGGTATTTCACACGGAAACACCGTCTGTCTCATCCCACACGGGTACTCATTTTATTTACACAAATCATCTCTTTTATTTTAAAGTACGCACACGGTTGCTTTTGTAAACACCAAGTATTTGTCCTGGGGGTTAAATGATAAAATGTTCCTAGGCATTTCTAGCAGTGACTAATATTCAAATAGAACATTGTCATATTTAAATATTAATCTAGGTTGTCAAGGAATCAGTCATAGAAATCAAGGTATGGCTATCCAACCGGGTTTAGCAGCAAAATCATGCAAGTTTTATAAATCAGGCCATGGGTTGTGTTTATAAAAACTGGGACAACAGTATGCATCAAAGGGTGGGATTGCACTTGCCGTTCTCCCAACCCTCGGGGGATTCCTGCCCGGGGTCTTGGTCTCCAAGCTCCTGCTCGTAGCACTGCTCCTCCTCGAGTCCTTCCTCGTTCACAGCGGAGTCTACGGCACACGCAAACAAACACCCAATAAATAAAAGAAAACGCTTTTATTGAGCTCCGAAAGAAAGAACGGAAAAAGAAAAAGAGCGGATGATGATGACACGATTATTTTTGAGTAGGGACTGGTTGGATTTGGCGAAAATATACTGGTGAATATTGTGGTGGAGTTTGGGGTCAAACGGGATTAATTTGGCGCATGAAATGACGAGTTTGGTGGAGTTTAGGGGCTGTTTATAGAGAATAAGGACCTGTCTGTAATTATGGGAAAACTCAGGGGCCTCGGGTAAAATCAACAGAGAGAGAGGGAATAGTGACCGTTGGACCGCGGGTTGATTTGGTTAAAGTTCAGGGGGTTTTGTGCAAAGTGCCAGAGAGAGAGGGTCCTGTTCATTTGGACCGCGGGTCCGAATATAAAGAACTTCAGGGGGTTACGGGCAAAACTGCCCTTTCTTCTTTCTCGAGCCGAACAGTACCGAGGGGGGGGGGGAGAGCAACGGCGGTCGGCGGCGGCGAAATCGCCGGCGAACCGGGGCAGCTCGGGTGGAATTGGTCGGGGGAGGAGGGAGAGGAGAGTACGGCGAGTCCACTGGTGCTCTTACCCCAGGCGGAGGTGCAATGGGGGGGGGGGCTGCCCACAAGGGTCAGAGACGGCGGCGGCAATGGCGGGTGGGTGGTGGCGTTGTGGCGGCGGTGGAGGAGATTGGAGTGGTGTGTGAGCTGGAGGTGGCGGAGGAGAGGTCGTCGGGCCCTTTTATAGGGGCGGAGAGGCGGCGAGGGGGCGGGCCGACGAGAGGCCGCTCGGTGGTCGTTGATGGTGGTCGGCGGCGGAATCAAGGCGGCCGGGGCCCGTGGCCGTGATTGGTACGGCGGCGGTGTGCTTGTCGGGATGCGGCGTGCGCGCGGTGGTGCGGTGACAGGACGGTGGCGGGGCCTGCGATGGCGTGGTCGGCGCGGGAGCAGCGTACGGCGGTCGGAGCGGCGGGTCGGGGTGTGGCGTGCGGCGATGGCAGGCGGCGGTTCGGCGGTGGGCGGCACGGCAGTGTGCCGGCTCGGCTGCGGGCACAAGGACGACGGGTACGGGGCCGGGGTGGCTGGCGGAGTGGCAATGGCCGGTTGGCGGGGGAACAGCCGGCGGCATGCACGGCGTTGGGACGGGGAGTGAGCAGAGGGGTGGGGTTGGTCGGCGATGAGTGGAGCCAATGAGTGGTGGGGCCGAAGTGGTGGCGGACACGGCGGCGAGCAGGACAGGGGAGCGAGTGCGGCGAGCGCGCGGGGCGGCGGCGTTGGCGTGTGCGAGTGCTCGGGTGTGTGGCATGGCAGCTCAGTGGCCGGGCTCGGCGGTGGCCATGGTGGCGTGTTGGCGCGGCGCGAGGCAGAGAGGTGGAGTGGCGGCGACGAGCACAGCATAGAGAGGGGGTGGCCGGCGGTGAGCGGAGCGGGGAAGCGGGGCAGAGCAGAGCGGTGGCGTTCGGGGCCGGGAGAAGCAGAGGAAGGGAAAAAGGAGGAGAAAAGAAAAAGGAAAAAGAAAGGAAGAAAAAGGGAAAAAGAAGAAAAAGAAAACGAGAGGGGAAAAAAGGGGAGGGAAGCGGCGGGATTCGCGGAGGAAGGACGACGGGCGGTCGACAACGGTCGGCCAGCGGTGGACGGGTCCGGCGGGCGACTCGAGAGTGTTCGACACGAGGCGGGACGGAAAAAGAGGGGGCGGTGACAACGAAGCGAACAGGAAAGGAGGGGGGGGGGGGAAACGGCGGTGACAAGAATGACAAGGTTTTGGCGGAAGTGGGAGCTCGGGCGGTAAAGATTTTGAAAGATTTTTAGCGGCGATTTATTTTAGTGATTTTCCAGGGATTAGAAACGCGGGCGTTACACTGAGATGGCCCGCTCCAGGTCCGTCCCGACCCGTTCGGCCTGAGCCCACAGCTCGTTCTCCTCCGTCATGCTCTGCCACACCCGGGCGGAGACGCCAGGCTCCTCCGGCCACGCGCTCGGGCTGCGACGACCCTGAAGCAGCGCCACCTCGGCCGCATCCCACTCAGCCGCTCCCCCGGCCACGGGCATCTGCGGCGGCCCCTGAGACAAGAAGCGCGCCGCCGACACCTCGGCCGCACACACCCCAGCGGGGGGAACGCGCCCGCCATCACCACCCTGGGCCACGCCTTGTGCGCGACCCAAAGCCGGCAGGACGACCGTGCCGCTGACCGGCACGACCGCCTCCTGCCTCCCTCCAGTAGGGGCCGCGATAGTGGCGTGGCATCCCTGCTCGCCCGCTTCCGTCGCCGGGGCGCCGTGCCCCGGCTCCACCTCAACCACCGGGGCGTCCTGCCCCGGCTCCGCCACCATGGGCGTCCTCTCCCGCTCCTCCTCCGCTGACCCGGAATCTCGTGCCCCTGGCGCCGGCTCCACCGGCGTCGCTGCGGACATCGCTGCGGGACGCGGAGTCCCGCGCGAACGCGATCCCCCGGCGTGAGGGGAATCCGACCCCCCAACCTTCAACGCCTTCTTGGGCGCGAGGTTAGGGGCGGCCTTGGCGGCACCCCGCGTGCTAAATCAAAAAGAAAGAGCGGAAATCACGAAACGAAAATCCGAACAAGGATGGAAAGCTACGAAAAAGTTCGAGGCAGAACTTACCGGATGAAATCCTGCAGCACCTGCAGCTTCCGCTTCGAGCCGCCCGTTGAGGGAGCCCTCCTCGAACTCGAGGACCCCCTCAAACCACTCGGGGGCTGCGCACCCCCCGAGCCCTCGGCACTCAATCCGTTGCGGTGCGGCCCGCCCTCAGCAGGGGAAGAAGTCGCTCGCGCCCGCGGCACCACGGGTCGAGCAGGCGCGACCGCCGTCCGCGCCGCCACCGGCGCAACACCGCCCGGGGCCACCACGCCCGCCCCGGGCAGCGGCGCGGCCATCTCTTCCTCCTTACCGGCAGGCGGAACCCCGCTGGCATCGATCTCCTCCTCATCCTCTCCCTCGCTGGGAGGGTCCGGGGAGTCCTCGGGGGACGACGGCGGGGCCCCGCCGTCCCTCCTCCACCGGCGAAGTGCCGCCTGGTGCGCGTCCCGCCGGGCTTGCCTCCTCCGGCTGCTGGCTCTCTTCACCTCCTTCGCGTCCCTCTCGCGGTCACGGCGAGCGGTAGAGGCCGCAGTTCACCTCCTGAAATCACGATGAATTGAGGAAGGGAATTTTAAACTAATCAATCCGACAGCCCTGAGAGGTGGAATGACGACTCACCGACAAAACATGGCCCTCGTCGGGGCGCAGCCGGAACAACCGGAGGTCGCTCGGCATGGTGTCGGGATGCACCGCCGTTCGCACCCTCGTAACGACGTACTCTTCAAGCAGCGGCTCCGACAACATGCGCGAAGCCGCCAGTGCCGCCGGGTATGCGCCCTCCGTCATCCAGAACAGAGGGAGCCGCCTCTCCATGAGGGGAACCACCCGGCGGCGATGACAGTGCGCGAGCACGTGCGCCACGGTCAGGCCCGACCCCTCCAAGGTACGAAGGGCGTCGATGACGGGGCGGAGCCTCTTCCGCTGAGCTTCGCCGGAAACGCCGTAGCTCCAGGAGTCGGCCTTCTCCGTCAAGACCTTGCCGGTGTACTCCGGCAACCCCAGGCCGTCGTTGCGCAGGTAAAACCATCCCTTGGCCCAGCCGCTGTTGTTGGTGGTCATCCTGCAGGCCGGGTACAAGTGCTTCCTGGACTCGATCGGCGCGAGCGTGAGACTGCCGGCACACGAAGAACGGTGCACCCTCCTCCCCGCGCCGGACGTGCTGAGCTCGGCGCGGAAGAGGTGGACCCACAGGTCCCAGTGCGCCTCGATCCCCAGCACAGCCTCGCAGACGCCGACGAAGGCCGCCGCCTGCGAGATGGCGTTGGGGGAGAAGTTGTGGAGCTCCATGCCGTAGTAGTGGCAGAGGCCCCGCATGAACTGGCTGGCTGGCGCGTTGAAGCCCCGCTCGTGGAAGCGGATGAAGCTCACCACATACCCCGCCGGCGGGTTCGGCACCCTGGCCGTCAGCGCCGGGACAATCCACGCCGGCCGCGCCGAATCGCCCCGGGGCGAAAGCTGCCCGCCGTTCACCAAGCCCTCCAGGAGGTGCTCGGTAGCGGTGGACGGAGTCCACTCCGTGACGCCTTCGATGATCACCATGGCGGACGGCGGAGCAGGGAGCGCAGAGCAAAGGCGACGAAGGCGTGAAGGACGAACAGAGTGCGACTAGAGGGCTCGGAAGCAAGCGAAAGGCAGAGGCGAGAGCTGGTGCGAAGGATGGCGAAGGTAAAAAATCCCCCTCCTCCCCCGCTTTCCTTTTATAAGGGAGCGGGCTCGTCCCTGCCGCGACACACTGGCAACGGGTTCGACAGGCACTCCAGATCGACAGAGTCAGGGACGATTCGGGCGTGTCCAACGGACTTTACCCCGAACGCGAAGTTTGGGGCGCCCCTGTTGTGTTCGAGGCCGGACAAAGGCAACTAGTGGGGGGATCCCAACGAGGGAGAACTTTCGCGCCCTCGGTCTCTGCGAAAGGGACCGAGCCCCACCTAGCAAACCTTTGCAAGCGCTACATGGACGCGTCTCCGGACCACGAGCCGACCCCTAGCGAACGGGGCACGGGCGTCCACTTGAACTACCCGCTAACAGCTCACCGAGGCATCCGTGTACGCTGCCCGATTCGAGGGTTGCACGAATGACCTCACCCCTCTCCCCCGCGAAGGGGAAGCGAGGGTCGCAACTCAAAGACAAGAAGCCCCTCCGATCGCCTCCGCTCGGGCCAGGAGCTCGGAGGCTCCTTGCAGCATGTCCTCCTCCTCTTATGCTCAAAACGCATCGAAGCCATGCAGGGTCCGCCCCCCGAATTCCGTATAACTCGGTCTCACCCCCACCACGTCGAAAGGGGAGCGACTGACACAACCCTCGAAAGTCAAAGCCCTTGCACGAGTGAATTCACTCCTCCAAGGGCTCGGGGGCTACACCCGCGGGTGCGCTCGCGCGCCCCCATGGAAAAACGTGCATAATCAAAAAGGAGTAATCCCCGCAAAATGACTGGGAGCGATCCCGCGAACCATCAGCCTCTGCCCGACTAATCCTTAGTCCGGCAGAGACTCGGGGGCTACTGTCGGGGACAAACCCCGGGGGTCCCCTAATCATTGGGGCAAACCACCCTCAAAAAACGATATGCCACAAAAGGCCGAATCACCGACAGCCAAGAGGGGCCGCCAAGGCAGCTCGGCCCGTCACGGCCTATCGCGGCCCAAGAACGGACGTCCGAGCTCACCTATCGAGGGGACCCGAGTCGCTACCCCCGTCTCCGCCTCGCTCGAGGGCCGCGCACCCTCGAGCAGGCGCAACGCAAAACCCGCCTCGCTCGAGGGCCGTGCACCCCCTCGAGCGGGCGGGCCGTCTCCGCCTCGCTCGAGGCTACCCCTCTACATAACGCGGCACACTCTGGCGCCCCGCCCGGCAACGGCATTTAATGCCCGCCCCATCAGGCGGGCGTCGAAGTCAAAAAGGCAATCTCTCCCCACGCCGCGCCGCTGACACCGCAGAGCTCGCTGTTTCAACTGCTCCGATCACTATACATCCTCACCACCACTGTGAGGACGCATGCGGCGCTGCACGAGGCCCTGTGCGGACTTGCAGGCGTCAATCCGCACCACTATTCCACCTGCTCCCGTCCTCCCCCCGCCCCGGCGCAGCCCTCGAATGGGCGCGAAGGACCCTCGAACGAATATACGAGCAGCAACCGAGTACGGACTCCGGTCAGGCGTAGTCCGGTGATGACGAACGCCGGGTCAAATCCACCAACTCTCGGCCATTCCCCGGCAAACCGGGCACGCCGCGCACTGTGGTCGACAGCAGGCGCCATGCCGGCCCCTGTGCTGCCAACTCTCGTCCTTCGTCACCTGCCCCGCCCTCGAAGTCAACCAGTGGCGGGCAGTTGGGTGCAGATTACGGCAGCGCCACCCCTCGAAATCACTCCAGGAAAGGCACAGGGACGGCCATGACGCCTGCGGAAGCCGGAGCTCGCCATAAATCCCCCGCCTGAGTCAAGGACGGCCGCACGCCCAGCGCCACGCTCTCCAGTACACATCTCCGTAGCACACACTGTATCTGTACTTGTAAGCCCCTCCCCCTTCTCTCCTTAGCCTATAAAAGGAGGGAGGGGGCGAGAGAGGAAGAGAAAAAAAAACAATCACACACACCGTCACACACGATATTGGCACTCGCCCCAATCACACTCGCTTTCAGGGACTTGGAGACTCCTCCTCCTCTCCTGCCTTGCTTGTAGCCCCCCTCTGCAAGCACTCCGGTGCAAGATAGTACAGCGCCCCGAGCGCACCCTGCTGGACGTACGACCTCACGGTCGGAACCAAGATAAACGCTTGTCTCATCGTGCTAGCTCTTGCATCAACCGTCAAGGGACGGGACACAGCGCATTCTGTTTGGCGCTGGGGATTGGCCGACCGATCCCAGCACCGACAATGTACATACTCTTCGTTGGATCATACACGTCTTCTAACATGAGATACACAGGTGATGGTAGCTACCAGCGATGGTAGAAAGGAATTTTCCTATATATATATACTATAACTGATAAATGAGTATGTAGACATACATACAATGGTATATTGATGGTGATGGTAGCTACAAGCGTGTATATATATATATATATATATATATATATAGCGCTTGACTAATGGGAGCCCAGGGCTCGGGAATATAACTGGAAGCCCCGGTCAGCCAACCAGCCCCCGCGTCCCGGCGGCCCACGCGAGCATCAACCAACCCGGCCAACTAAAATGTCGTAGATACTGGTACTCGTAATCGTAGATTGTTCGCCGCAAATCATAGAAATCTTTCAAACAAAAGTAAATACCTGACACCCTGTACCTGCCATCTAACGCACACATGCATGCATGCAAAGCAACGAGATTCCTACTACTTTTCGCGATAATTCTTCACTTGAATCTCCAATTCACAAACGGTTTTCACCGGTGGTTTCCTAACATTTTTGTGCACAGTTTGAGATCCATTTTGAATATATTTTCATAAAAATTTTGAATTTAAAAATTGACGTCTTTGGTGGGATTTCTATGACAATTTCTATGATTTCTATGATTCCGCCGACATTCGGCTGTCATAGATATCTACACCTTTTGGGGGAGTTCTATGACAAAATCGATTGAAACAAATTCGTCTCGCCATGCGTCAAAACCTACTCATTTATCATATAAACCCACCAGACACATGCATACTCATATGATTCTTCAGCCGCGAATCATAGAAACATTTCAAACAAAAGTGAATAGCCGCCATGCGTAGAAACCTACTCGTTTATCATATAAACCTACCGGACACATGCATACCCATATGATTTTTCAGCCGCGAATCATAGAAACATTTCAAACAAAAGTGAATAGCTGCCACCTGAAACATCTTGTACATGCCACATAACCACACATGCATGCACGCAAAAGCAATGAGATTCCTACTATTTTCGAGATAATTCTTCACTCGAATCTCCAATTCACAAACGGGTTTCATACATGAACATTACATCCCACTAACAGATAGATCTGTGCATCATACATCATCAGAAATTAAACTTTCGATTTGTATGCTAGGAAGCTATGCATCATACATGAATTCTAATCAACATCGCCAAAGTATCTAAAAACTAGAAATAGAGTCAACATCATAATAGTATCAACATTCACAAGCTTTCTATGAAAAAACTAGAAATCCTATTCCTTCGTTGACACCTCCCAACAACCATCAGCCTCGGACAACCTGTTCATGAGAAAAGAAAATAAAATAGTCATGGAAACCTGGGAATAAATGATATATATGAAAAAACAAATGCTAATCAGATTCTTGACAGAAAAGGCACCATAGAAACAATAAAATTTAGAAAATCCTAGAAACAATGAAAAAAATCATAGGAATATAAGCATTCATGCATGTTGGGACCAACATATTCACATATCAAAAAGTCATAGAAACAATAGCAAAAATCATAGGAATATAAGCATTCATGCATGTTTCTCCTATACAAAATAAGAATTTCAAGAACGGAAGGTTGCATTTGAGTACACATGCATCTGCAATCACTATTGTATCCGTGAATGGACATGGCAGCCCGCAGAGCTGCAATACTCACATGAAAACAGGTGGAGGGCAATGAGACATCCACGAACAAGAGATAAGCAAGCAGACTACTTTGCTTCATTCACAAAATACAAACAAGCTGCGGTTAAACATGAGACATCCGCGAAATCGAATCCACCACAAGAAATCGGGAAAAAATTGCATAAAAGACGAATGACCCGCAACCCATCATTTGTCCCACTTGAATCCAAGTCACAAGAAAACTCATAGAAATTAACTATACATAAGCACCAAATCTATTTCAAGGCATGAAGTGAGCTTTGACGTGCTATTTCATATTTTTAGATTAAGGAGCACTACACAGCAAAGCTACGTGTCAAGTTTCAGGATTTTATGGCTTATCAATATTTTTCTATAATTTTCGCAATGTCTTGAATGAACAAGTACAGACATGGATGAGAGCAACTAGCAAAATCATAGAAACCTGGCAAGATGCTATGATTTTTCCATCAAAATAAATGGTATAGAAACCTAGCATATATTCATAAAAACATAGACAAATCCAGCACATATTCATAAAAACAAGGCTAGATCCACATTTATTTTTGTTATGCAGGCTCAAAGCACAGAATTTACTCCCGAGATGCTAACAAGCAGCATCCTCAAAGCACAGAATTTTCTACTCGGGAATTACTGAACAACAACGCAGGATGTAGAAGCAGAGAATTTTTTACCCACTGGTTACCAGCGCTGCTTCCGGTGGCTGTGCTCGAGGATCAAACGGGGAAGCTGTCGCAGCAGTGATGCGGATTACCGGATAGGGCTTCGACCTGCCATGGATTTGGCTTCCTCCTCCCCTTCCGCGGGGCCCCGGCACGCCTCCCGGAGCACCTCGGCGAAGGGCCCGAGCAGCCGAATCCGCCACGACAGCACCAGCAGCTGGCGCTGCTCAGCTTTCTACTCCCGTTCGTCAATCTGCGAGCACAAGAAACAGACCACACGCATGAACAAGCAAATGAAAGAAATTGATTTCTCTCGGTCAGACCCAAACACGAAAAGAAGTTTTCTCGCGTTGGTCAACCTGCGCCCCTCGTGGTTTTCGCCGGTGCTCCTTGGTGTGGACGGCTGCGCCTGCGTGCTGCCTGCGTAGGGAGACCGTCGTGGGGGAGGGGAGCCTTGCCAGAGTTGTGCCGCCGCTCGAGATCTGCTAGGGAGAGGGAGCCCGCCGCGCGTGAAGGACCCAGCCCGCGGTGGGTCGCCAGAGCTGACCGACGGCACCAGCTACTGGATCCCAACGGGGTTGGAGGGGGTAGCCACCGCTTTCTTGCTGCAGCGCCGCCGCCGCCGGTTTGCAGCGCCGCCGTGACGCCTGGGGACCGCCGCCGCGACGCATCTGACGCCGGCGGATCTAGTCGTTCGGCCGGGCACGGAGAGAGGAGAGAGAAAATCATGATTCAAATGATTTTGAATCGGTTCGGCTCGGTGCGACCCGATTTGCAAATAGGCAATGACTAGCAGGCTCCATGTGGTTGTGTGGCTGGTTCGGTGGAACGAGGTGCCACGTAGGTTGGTGGACCGGTTAGAACCAGCTGGACTGGTTGGTTGGTTGGTTGGGCTTCCATTTGTTAATAGGAGCCCTACGCTCCCCGTCGGTAAATGAGATGAGCACCATGTCTCCATCGCTGTCCATGGGAATCACGTGCAGCGGTAGGTGCATACAAGCTGTAGCACACTACATGCCTAATTGGGACTAGGACGGCTTTTTACTTTGTCTTCCCACAATATTTGTTAAATTGTCTTGAGTGATTGGGACATAGTTTATGTCACAACCCATTTCTCATCAGGATATATAGTAGACGACGAACCCGTGGTTGCGTCGATCAAATTTTCATCATTAACCATGCCCTACTGTAATTATCTATCATTAATTGCATGCATGTTTGTCGGTTGACTCAGCTTGAGGTTGATGTTCGAGTACACTCGGTCTGTTCGCTTGGCTTATTAGCCACCAGCTATGAGCGTTTTTCTCTCAGCAAAAAATCAACACCAGCCACCAACCAGCCAACAGTGTTTTTCTCTCAGCAAAACCAGCACCCACACCAGCCAACAGTGTCTGTTGGAAATCATGTTAGCAGTGAGAAGCGTATTTTTTTAGCACTAAATGATCAACCGTTCAACACCACATGTAAGGTTGTACCAAGTCCCATGCCGTGGGCCTACTAGCTACCTTGGGAGTATCTTGGAAATTTGTTACTAGAATTACAGGAGAAAGAAGTGCCTTGTAAAAAGACACTTCACCACAAAAAAAGGTAACAAAGAGAGGTGAACCGGTAACATTTACGGTGGTGGAAACTGTCCACCCGAGTTCGAGTACCGGACTCAGCATGAGCGTTCGTAGTTTTTTGGGTTTATTTTATAATTTAATTGGTACTATTGTTTCAGTGGTACGTGGCATTTCCATTAACAACGGGACGTTTATAGTGACTTCGTCCATTTTGAGATCAGCTGGCTTAATCTCTCATATGTGCTTATAGTTGTAAGTGTGTGTGATTTTATATGAGCGTTCGTATTGTGTTTCATAAAAAAAGAAAAGGAACAAAGAGATCAGTGAGAGCAGAAAGTAACTAGAGTACATATGGATGCAAGACTACAAGAGATCGACGAAGAGGGATTGGTTTTGATGGGTTATAAAGCTCTAGATCCATAAATTTATCCCTCCAATATGTTGTGTTACCAACTAGTATCAAAGAGGCCCCCGATGAGTCAATTGAAACGGAAAACCTCTCTCATCCAATCAAATGTGATGTGTAAGTGAGATGATATGGAAACTATACCGGTGAGGCGAGAGGTGCCAGGTTTGAATCCCACGTATACGCATATTTCGTGTGAAAAATCACGTGACTTGTCTCCAACTGGTATTAAAAGTGTTTATTAGTCCTGGGTATGTGACCCATTACTAATAAGTCTCTGCTGCATCCAGAACCGAACAAGGGTTTCTTTCATAGTGTAAGTAATTTAGCACATCCACCCACCACAAACGCTTGTCATTGCTGTTCAAGATTGAAAATGTTATTGTATCTGTGCTGCTAGTGCTATCTATATAGAAACTTGTCTTCCCAAAAGCATACGCCTGATAATTTTTTTCTCCCATCCCACCTCAACCTACACATGCTGTAGTGAGGTTTTTTTTTGAGATTATGCTGTAGTGAGTTCTGATATCGCCCCAACCCATCTATGTACCTTTTCACAGTAAAAAAAAAAGAGCGCACACACACACCAGTATAATCCACCACACTAAATGTGCCAATTGTGCCAAGGATCAAATATCCAACGAAAATCAAGCCACCGACGATGTCCCCATCAGCGCAGGAGCATGTGCATCACCTTGAGAGAGGTCGTGCATGTAATGATCACCAAGAGACAAGAGCCGACATTAGGGTACACACTCTAAACGGGCCGTCCTTCCACTCCCCACGTTTTTCTGACTCCTTCGCTGATTGGGACAGATTTCATTTAGCAACCTTTCAGATCACGTGCATGCAGATCTGATGCTTAAGCCCCACGACCTTACCATCGACCTACATTTCATCGCAGATGTGAAAGGGAATCTATTTTAATTCTTTTGTTCCTTGGTGTCTAAAGAACTATAATCAGCTACTAAGACATTTAAATTATTTCAAAAAAATTAGAAAGATCTCGTAAAAGCGCTAGTTATTTTTATATAAAGTTTTTACCTCCGTATGAAAATAATCATGGATTTCTCAAACAAGCTAAGATTGATCTGATCCTCAATAGAGCCAGCACATACAGATAACTTGCCTACTATGCCCGCTAGCTATTGTTATAGGCTGACACGGACAGTTATCGGTATTGATCTTTTTTACTACGAAACGGCACAAATGATTTATCTGTGCAAGGTTCAATTTTATTGGCGCAATTGAGCAGAGCCGGCGTGGATACGAGCTTTATAGTAGTATCAGTGCTTCTAGAGCTGTAGTTCACCACCAATAGGTCAAGTCTTCCACAGAGAAGAAAAAAGAGATGGAGAAGAAGATGATTGAAGAAGAGAGATCTTTTGCATGAGGGCCATATTGGAATATTTTCATTCCTAAAAGGCGTGTATGTTAAAAAAAACTAACCAAAGCCGTGGATTTGGTATGTAATCGGACCGCTGGCTTCTTTCTATTAATTTAAAGACGCGCAGCTCTCTTGCGTGTTCGAGAAAAAAATAAATATTTTCATCAGGTTGTGAATTTCATAAATGCAGCATTGCTGCTTCCAATTTGTTCTCGAGGATGTTCTTGAGTTGGTTTTAGATTTTGTGGAAATTATTTGGTTAGGCTGTCACGAATAATGTTGAACAGCACTTAAGGGCGGCTATTTAAAGACCAAAACCCCTTCGTTCCCAGATTGCAAAGAGATAGGAGTGGCCTCGGCCTCGTCCGTTAAGAGCTGTCCTTCGTACTGTCCACCTACAATGCATCAAGCTTCACTAGTGCAGGCATGGTTCTCTCCGGGGTCACCGACCTCCGGTCCACACGCGGCTAGCTACTTGACGAGCTCTGGCCTCGGCAAAAGCCAACTCAACGCCATGGCAGCTGCTGCGCCGGCGACGGCGGCGCCGGCCGTCTTGACTGCCCGTCCATGCATCGCCCTTCGACGGCGACGCATTTACAGGTAGCTCTAGTGAACACGGATGACAGAATTGTAGCAGATCGAGCAGTAGTTTGCGTGTAGGGCTGTACTAATCACTAGTTTACCGTTTACCCGTACGCCTAAGTTTCATAAATCATAAGGACAAGCCAGAGAGAGAGCTCACGGCCCGGCCTCACATTATTCAGGTTCTAGAGTTTATAGGCTTATTAAATAAAGTGATTCGAATATCTATGCTTATTTTATCATGAAAAGAAAAGTTAAATGACCCAATCGAACACTTTTAGTGTACCGGTAACTCTTGCTCAATAATCCTGTTAAACATGTTGGCCAAAACATGTTGGGCCCACCTGTACATGCCTCTATCTTGGGTAGGGGTGGTAAAGGGCCCTCACTTTTATACTAGAAATTTTAAGGATCGGGTCGGATTAGGGTTGAGCAAAATAATACTAGTTTTTGATCTAAATTTTGTTAGGGTCAAGTTAGATTGTGAAGGAAGAAACGGGCCATGATCCGTTACCACCCCTAATCTTGGGTCCTACGAACATGGCTGCCAAAGCGAGACAAAGTTGGTCAAAAATGGCTTTCCTACTACCCCACCGAAAGATAAGCGAGACATTTTTTATATTGGCATGCTCTTTAAAATAAAGAAAAGCTTTTACTAGTAATTTTTTTAATGTAGAATCAAATAAAACATGACTAAATCGCTCAATCCTATTTGAGCATTCTAAAGGACTCCAACGCCTCAATTTTAATTTATTTGTGCGAAGATTCTTATTTCAGGGATATGAGGTAAGATATTTTTTCCCAACATATGAATTTTGTCTATAACTTAGTTAAACTTATTTATTGGTAATCTACTGATGTAAGTGTTTCTTTCTAAATATACCAAGTATGGACATTCTCTATTTCTTGTTGATGAATAGAGTATGATTAGGGTATCATAAGTTGTGCCAAACTAAATAAGTGTGCCAAACTACAAAAACTAATTTACTATCCAAATATTCTTACTTTAGTTGCCAACCACGTACTAGCCAATTTGTCAAGTGTTGACACTTTTTCCGGCCAACACACACGAATGCGCTAGACGCGCGGGTCGCGAACGGACCAAACGGCGGGATGTGCCCAAACCGGTTAGACCGGTCTAGCAATCCGGTCAGACCGGTTTCCTAGGGTTTTGCCGGATCGATCGTTCTTAAGGGTAACTACCAAGCTTACGTGCTGGAGGACAACTAGGTTTACGAGTAAACCAGTAAAGAGATAACCAACGCACTTACGTGGCGAAGAACGACTAGTTTACGAGCAAACTAGCAAAGGCCGTCGAAGCTCTCGCCCGGGAGGGACCCCGTCAGGGCGTGGACGTCGCCGGCGTGTCCTAGGTCGACCAGCAAGCCTTAGGACGCCATCTATGACCGTGGAGATCAGAGGATGAACAACATGGAGGTTGGAAGAGATTAGGGTTTGAAGGAAAAAGTAAAGGTAATGTTTGATTCAATTGTGGATCCTCCCTCAATCGGCCATAGCCCTTTATATTTATAGGGTGGGAAGGTCTGTACCCATGGGAAGTCGAAAATATGTTACAAACCGACCTAGAATCAAATTACAACTCTAATTCGGACTAATCTGCCTAAAACTGGTCAGACCGGTCACCAAATCCGGTCAGACCGGATTTCTCGCGCTGCACAGCAGCCAAAACCGGTCAGACCGGTCCTCAGATCCGGTCAGACCGGATGTGCCCGGATAGGCAAACTTCCTGACACCATAACTCCTACATCCGGACTCCAAATTAGGTGATCCATATGTCCGTTTCGATCGTCTCGACGAGGTTTTCATCCTGGTGCATTCAAACACATGATTTGACCTTATCTTGATGCCTTTTTGTGCCAATCTTTGACTCAATGATGAAATCATATCCAGAATCTCCCAAAACGATCTCCATGTCTTCAATCCCTGCCAATTTTGGGTGCGAACATCAAGATAAAGTGTGACAAAGGATAATGGCTGGCAATTAACCAACACCTTCATGCCTCCAAGCTCCAAGGCACAGTTACTACTTTTCCTCCTGGACACAAACTATAAGACAACAATTTCAAACTGACATCTTCAACACAAAAAGCTCTCAAGTCGACTATATTATTAAAGAGCATAACGCTACAAAATTCCCACGCCAATGGAGCAAGATTGTTGCTTGTGATTTTATTTACTCTTTCACACCTCAATTCAATTGTGCTCTTGCTGTTGCCTTCATACCAGAACCCGCTGTTCGGTCATCATGGCGCCACCAATAAATCCTCAACCTATCTCCACCGCCGTCGACAAGGCCCGGCAAGTGAAGAAGCACGCTGCCGTCCTCGCCATTGGCACGGCCAACCCGGCCAACTGCATGCCACAGGATGAGTACGTCGACTGGTACTTCCGCGTCACCAAGAGCGATCACCTCACCAAGATCAAGGCCAAGATGAAGAGGATATGTGAGATCATGTTATTTTCCCCGTCTCAACACCCAAAATCTTAAAGAATTTGGCGTAATTTTGTCGAATATAACCACACACACAGGTTACAACTCCGGGATCAAGAAGCGCTACTTCTACCACACGGAGGACACGATCCTGGACCACCCGGAGTTCATCGACAGCGCGCTGCCGTCGCTCGGCGCGCGGCAGGGCATCCTGGCCTCGGCGGTGCCGGAGCTCACCGCGGCGGCGGCGGCGAGGGCCATCGCCGAGTGGGGCCGCCCGGCGCGCGACGTCACCCACCTCGTCTTCGCCACCAGCTCCGACGCGCACATGCCCGGCGCCGACCTCCGGCTGGCGTCGCTGCTGGGCCTCCGCCCCACCGTGCAGCGGACGGCGGTGTACCTCAACGGCTGCTCCGCCGGCTCCGCCGCGCTCCGTGTCGCCAAGGACGTCGCCGAGAACAACCCCGGCGCGCGCGTGCTCGTGGCTTGCGCCGAGCTCAGCGTCAACTTCTTCCGGGAGCCGCGCGAGGAGCGCCCCGAGACGCTCGTCATGCAGGCGCTGTTCGGCGACGGCGCGGCGGCCGTCGTCCTCGGCGCCGGCTCCGGCGCCGACGGCGGCGGTGCCGGCGAGCATGCTGGCGTCGAGCGCCCGCTCTTCGAGCTGGTGTCCGCCGGCCAGGCATTGATACCCGACACCGAGGACGCCGCCGTAGGGCAGCTCGCCGAAGGCGGCCTGGTGTTCCGGCCGTCGCCGAACATGCCGGCTGTACTCCGGCAGGTGATCGAGCGGTGCCTGGTCGAGGCGGTGGCGCCGCTCGGGCTGGGCGGCGGATGGAACGACCTGTTCTGGGCGGTGCACCCCGGCGGGCCGGCGATCCTTGACAGCGTGGAGGCGGCGCTGGCGCTGGCGCCGGGGAAGCTGGCGGCGAGCAGGCACGTGCTGAGCGAGTACGGGAACATGTCGGGTGTGTCGGTTATCTTCGTGCTGGACGAGCTCCGGCGCCGGCGTGAGGAGCTGGATGGAGGTTTCGGGATCGTGCTGGGTCTTGGACCGGGGGTCACCGTCGAGACTTTGGTACTCCGCGCGGCGACGGGTGAAAAGAGAAAGCTGTGAGGATGGAGCTAGTGAACACCAGCAGTGTGTCTCTGATGAAAATTGTTTTGGATCGTGATAGAATGTCACTTAAGTTGGACTGAATGAAATAAGATCCATATGTCAATGACATACATATATCTTGGTTTCATGTCTAACAGAAAGTGTTTCAAGTATATGCGTTATTTCAATGAATAAAACACACTATGAAAGATAGCATACAAAAACTCCATGCGCCATTTACTGTTTTAGACATTGGTGCTCATGGTTTACAAACGGGTGCTAGCCAACACTACTTGGTCTCTGTGATGATAAAAGAAAAAACCCGCTCCCTGGGTTGTTTTAAAGGTATTATGCTTCAAACCCATGTAGGGACTGGGAGTACGTTGAACAACTAGTAGAGTTCAAGCATTCTAACTAGTCCTACGCATGAAGCTTGTGAGTGATAGAAAGTGTAGCCTTTTTCGTCGAACCAGATGGAGGATATGTATGTGGTGGATATATATCTCATGGCTATTTCTCCCCAAGGCTTAATTTTCTGCGGCCCATTTGGGAGGGTTTGCATGTTTTCTACTTTTTTTTCCCCTTTTGGTGCTTGTTTTTCTTTCTTTTATCTTTTATCTTTTTCATTTTCATTTAATAATTTTGTAGGAATTTGTTTATCTACTTCAAAATTCTCTTAATTTCACAACCCTGCATTATTAATTTGCAATTTTAGAATAATCATATTTAACAAACTTATACTTGAATTGTTCTAGAAGTTAAAATTTATTGTTTGGTGGGTGTATATCCAAATGGTTCCAAATATTTAAATTCATAATTTACACAGTCCATTTCAGCTGCTCATCTCGCAGTTGAAATACATTCCTTCCATGTCTTATTTGAATTGTTCCAATAGTAAATATCATTATTCTGCATTATGTTTTTCATGTTCCCATAGTAAAATTAATAGTTCATATATAATTGGATTGTTCTAACAGTGAATTATTTGGAGATGTATCAGTTTATTCAATATGTAGATAATGTTTAATTTCTTTCTTCGTGTTCAACATCGATTTTGAGCTGGACACCGTGGCTGCTCTAATAAGCTTCTTCTGTAGCATTTTTTCCTGCATGTCTCTCGCTAATTTTTATATTGTTCTAGTAATTTGCCCTGGTACAACCATCCATTTGTTCTGTACTTCTGATACTTCAAGGGGATGCAATTTTGCATCATATTATTTTGATAATTTGTTAAAATAATCCCTTTTCTCGCATGAATGTATTGATTCGTTTGCTACCTATTTCTATTGAATCAAACAATAAGAAAAGGAAATAATCACAAAATAAATCTCTTCCATGTATAGAGTTTGATATTGTGCTACGATCTAATAAAAAGATACAAGTCAGCCCGTGAACTTGTTGGGCCCTTAGCCAATTAGGCCTAAATAGAATAGGAAAGTAAAGAAGACTCAGCAGGCCTAAATAGTAACCTGTTGTGAGACGTAAATAGGTCACAGTAGGAAAAAGTCTATTTGGCATCCCTCAACTATTTTCTAAGTTTGTTTTTCGTCCCTCATCTCTAAAACTAGATGCTTATAGTCTCTTGAAAACCGGTTGTTTTCATCCTCTGCTGTTTCGAGAGTGGTTTCGAAGGGGGTCAATTGGAATCTAGTCGAGAGTTTGAGGATGTAAGTTGGTCTTTTCGAAAAAAAGTTTGCAAATATTTTTTTCTAAAAAATCTGACAAAAGTTCCTAGAATCTAGTTTAATCTTAAAAAATATAAAAAATGTTTGAAATCAAAAAGTTTGAAAGTATTTTCATATTTTCTGTAAAATAATGTTGTTTTATGACTACTTTGGAGGTACACTGGTTTTCAGGCATATCGGACGAAGTCTAACAAATAATAGGAGCAACTACTTAGTAAAACTCATGGGCCTTGGTTCGGTCAAACCCCTGAATCTGCCTTTGCTCTAGGGCACTGCCTGGTGGGACCTCAAGTTGGTGCAGGCTGGTTTGTGGGCGTCAAGTTAAAGCGGTTTACCCTTGATATGGGTCCATGGAACCATGTGCTTTTCCGTGGTTAGCTGGAATTGTGCTTCTTGATGTGCGTTTTCTCCTCGTTTTCACCTAAAATCATATGCATGCAAATATTCACCAACACTTATGGAATTCGTTAGTACATAAACCTACCACTCTGTTTGGTGATTGATCTTGGCTCTTTTTTTGCAAGACAATAGTGTTCTAGGCAGAATGTGGGGCTTGACCAACCAACCCCCCGCCCCCCAAGATTCACCACAACTCCCCATCACTACTCCAAAAGAGCAATCAATTTAAAATCACGCCCAAAATCCTATTCCCGGGATGCTCCCACTATCTCATCTTTGTCCCTAGCCTATCACATGACTCCTGCTCAGGCACTTTCTCTCCCATTATACTGTTTTCCTCACAGCTTCCTCTCCCATACTACTTCTCCCTCTCTCATGTGTCTTCGTCTGCCCCCACACTAGCACATTATTCTCTATATAAATTGATTATATACCAAAACTATTGTGTGAACCACGCCCCTTTCAAGGCCGATGCTCTGCTAAACCAGACCATAAACCAACTGATCAGATCGAAGTACTCCAAGTGTACAACGAGTTCACCAAGTTTAGCGCAAATCTAAGGACAGTTCAGTCTCCAATCAATAACTTAAGCAGAGCGTCTCGGAGGCACCAAATCTGGATAGATTTCCCTCTCCCTTCTCCACTCATCTTTTTGTTCAAAGTTTTTTCCTATCCTCCACTCTATTGCAAAAAGCAATATTCACCATTGGTTCCAACCGGAATCAACTACTTGCAAAGAATTGGCCTTGTGAGCTGTACTGGGCTGGTTTGCTGCACCTCTAATCCCCACCATTGGTTCCAACCGAAATCAACTGCTCACAACGATTGGCCTTGGTTTGCTGCTTACTATGAATCTAATTAGTACTAGCGATGAATATACGAAAAATACAACACAGCAACATTAACTAGGGAAGTAGATAAATCTTCAGCCCATCTGCATGCACCACTGCCAGAGCAATTATGCATATGGGATGATCATCCATGCCCGTTATTCGAAAGAGATATAAAACTAAAACTGGATGTACATGTATGGTACGCGGACGTCTTATACAACAATAAACCATGTTGATCCAAAGGGTCAAGCATTCTAATAAATGATGCACGGGCACTGACGAGCTTGGTTGGCGTGGATTGGGATCAGCCACAAGTCGAAATCCCAGTTACTAGCTAGCAGCTAGCATATGTAAAACGTGATGCTATAATTTGTGGCCACAAAATACCTGTTGTTTTCCAGAGTTCGGTACCATGTCAAAGCCTGATGACATTTTTTTGGCTTTAAGGACCAATCGAAACCCTCCGGATCGAAGCCTGATCAAAAAGCGTCGAGCTCAGGGCGCTGTTCCTGATCGATTTCCTGGCCGATCGATTGACCCAGCGCCGCCGGCCGGCCAGCATGTCTCACCAAGCTTCTCCACCGACGCCACTGCCCTGCTGTCCCGACGCGGCAGCCCAGCCCTCCGGCGATGCCAACGGTGGCCACCGCGCAGCGGCGCCGGCCACTTCTGCCGCCGTCGCTGATCGCCCCAATGACAGGTAATTATATAGCCGTTCATCATAAACCATCAGGAGGGCAATACACTTATCTAACATCCATTCGACTCTCTCGTTCTTCTCCGATCGGTCAGCGGGCGCGATCCACCGCCGCCGCAGCTCCACAAGCTCTGGCGGGAGCAGCGGGCCGACGGCCCGGCGTGCGTGCTCGCCGTCGGCACGGCGAACCCGGCGAACTGCATCCCGCAGGATGAGTACACCGACTGGTACTTCCGGGTCACCAAGAGCGATCATCTCACCCACCTCAAAGACGTCATGAAGAAAACATGTAAGATATATATGCGCCTGTCCATGCTGATGTTTCTTTTTTTCAGTGAGAGATATGCTCATATCACCATCACAGTTTCAGTAAAAATCTCTCTTTCCTCGTGCTGTATATATATCTTGGTTTGTTGTTGCTCAAGCGTGCGGATGCGGCACACGGTTAAAACTCAAAACCAGCTACTTTGGTGATCAGAATGGGGCCTTGTAGAACGTTATAACATAAATTATTAAATATATATATGATTACTACGTAATTTGGACAAAGTAAATATTGATTGCGACGTTGGACATGTTGGTTTTCTAGAACATTGTTTTTTTTGTTTGTGAAAACTTTCACGTCTTTCTACCGTTGGACCTGACATGTAGATCCTCTGTGAAAGGTGGATAGAAATTATTTAGGTGAGAAGTATAGAAATTATTTAGGTGAGAAGTATTTTTAAAAGAACTAGATCCTCATGAAATCTATAGATAGATTGTGAAATATGAATAAAAAGGGATCTGGATTTAATGCCGCCGCAGCGTAGTTAGGAGAGTTTGAGTTTCATATATGCCAATAGCTATCCTGTGCACAAAATATATGACAGAATCTTGTTTAGCGCACACGAAACAGAGGTAACTAATTTTTTTGCTAGTGCATAAATAAAGTTTTAAGACATTTTTTGGGTAACGTATAAGACATTTATGTGTTAGTTATTTACAATTATAATTAAATCTGTTTTAAGATCTGTGGTTCGGTATGCTTCAAAACAATTCGGCATGATGCTTTGTATTGATGGATTCGAAACAACAATTATACTTCGATAAAGATGTCCCTCCAAGCATAATTGTTCTGGTCTGGTCGTTTATTTGCTTCTCCATCTTCTTGCCGCTTCTATAGTTGATGGCTTGAATCTTGATCCTCTGCTATGGTTTGACTTGTGCTATGCATGCGACTCTGCTGCTGCTCTTTGTTCTACTGCTGGTGCTCTAGCTCTCGGCTTACGGACCAACTGATCGATCACCAACACTTGTTTTCCACCTGTCCTAATGCCTCCCATTATCACACACGGAGTGAGGATATGGACCGAGCAGCAAATGAAATCTATTATATTAATACATCTATTATATTAATACAATAGTGTTAAAAGGAGCCACCACGTTCGCCGAGAGGACGAAGAAATTCCCACGTTAATCCAAAAAGGAGAAGAATATATGCCGTCCGATCTAAAGGTCCATATTATTCCGTTAATCTAAATAAAAAGGAAAAATACTAGCCATCGGATTTTATGAAGATCCAACGGTGTATATTATTCCGTTGATCAAAAAAGAGAAAAATATATGCCGTTAGATTTTATGAAGATCTGTTGGTCCACATCAACCTAATAAGTCTAGATTGAATATTGATTAATAAATAAACAAATAAAAATAAATAACACAAGAACTCCGTGTCTGTCTCTATTATATTAAGGAGGCGACTACATGGAGAGCCCTCTCCAGATAGTCTTATCTGGAGAGCCCCCAATTATGGTACCCCACGTGCGGAGATTCCATTTAGGGAAAGACAACCACGGCCCTCCCCCGGCCCCACCACCCGACGCCGCGAACCACGCGTCGGAACTTTTTCGCGCGGGATCCTTTTTCACACAGTACGTGGATCTTTTTTTACATAGATTATTGTAAAAATCAACAGGAATAATTCCCACATCGAGGGAGCTAACTACTACATTAATCATTTCCACTTATAATAGTAGATGCATGTTTGGTTTGCATATATATTTACATCTTCAACAAGTAAAATCAAGTGCTGCATACATAGCACTTATCCATCCCTTTCTCCAGGAAAAAAAGCTACATCTCTTGGGCTTTAGATTTAGAAATGTACCTGATGGAAAATAAAAAGGAGTCACAATTAGAGAAGCATTTCATGCAATTGCAGAATTAATAACTTAGTGACTTGAAAAGCATAATAGAATATAACCTGCAATAAAGTGAACCGTAGCTATATATAGTTCAAGAAGTAACAACTTTTTTTTTGGCAACATGACGAGAACTATTTCATCTCGATGACAGGTTCATAGTTGGGTTAAACTTGATGACAACAACCATAACTTAGCAACTTACATCTGCACAAATACAACACATGAGGCCTACCAAACATAGACTTTGCTTGAATTTTTTGGAAGACCAGCAAGTAGAGGCACTAACAACATTATGATTTAGAGGCACTGATCAAGTCGTTTGGAGAAACTAAACTTGCTCTTCATTTTAGTCTATTGGGTTCTCCAGGTAGGGCAAAGATATGTTAGATTTCAAACGTATGAACGTTATGACCTTCTGTTAACCATGTCATGGAGTATCTTTTAACATTCACTTTCAGTATGTGGAGAGAAGTTACCTCCGCTTTTTGTGCATGTTTGGGGGAAAGTTACTTTCTTTAGCATTTAAACTATTTAAAAGTTACTTTGTAAAACCACATGTGTATTTCCAAGTTACCCCCTTTGCTGTGTAAATTAGGGTCAAGTTATTCTCATATGATGTAAACTGTGTAAAAGTTACTTACTAAAATCACATGTTTATTTTCATGTTACTTGGTATGGAATGTAAATTTGGGGCAAGTTACATTCTATATAGTATAAATTAATCCTAAGTTACTTCCTATATTTTTAAAATAATTTATAAGTTACCTTTTATGTTATCATCAAGTATAAAAAGTAGGGAAAGTGGGCACAATGAGGGTCATCAACTCAAGTGCATGGTTAGTTCGGCAAAAAGAGAATGCTAGACTTGGTTTCTATGATCTCTCTATTCAATGCCCGTCAATACATTCATTCCAATCAATCATATGATTAGTTTTTGTTTCGAGACTTTCAGTCCTTGAGCTCAAGATGAAAAACATCTACAATTCGGTATTTATATGGTAGTAGGGTGTTCACAATGCACAACTATAAGTTGGAAGTTAGGTACAAGAAAAAGAGTGATGGTATCATAGTTTAAAATAGTATAAATCTATGGTAAGAACAAACCTGTAGCTTTCTCTTTGCTGTTTAATTTTCCTTTTTGTGCATCACTAAATGCAGAAGTCCCTTCAGCCTTCACTTCCTTTCCTCGTCCTAGTGGAAATGAGATTTAACTTGCCCATCACAACTCCCAGCATTGTCATTGGGGACTTCACATTGTCATCCAGTATGTTCTCCATTTATAGCTTAAATGGAAAAACCAAACCTATCATAAACTTGACCTAGATATCATGTAGTGGGGGAAAATAAAAAAGTTACTTCATGTATCACAAGTAGTAACCATAAGTTACATTTTATGTCATAAATATTGATGGTTAGTTACTTTCTGTATGTGGAAATAGTCATAGGTTAGTTTATATCATGTTTCATGTGAGGGGCAAAAATATTACTATCAATATAAAGGTAGTTAATTGATTAAAGTACTTTCTATAAGTTTTCAAATAGGAGCAACTTACCCTCAACATACTCTTGACATACAAAAACAAAACTAGAAGAGGTACTTATGGTTTAGCCCCAATGACCACATACTCTCGACATTGTACTCAACAGTTAGACCTAACACCACCACCTCCAGATATGGTTAACAGCTCAAGTGGTGAAAGGGAAAAAATCAGTAAAGTAACATAGATGGGAGGTGTGTGTACGGAATATACCTATAATTAATGTCTTTACAGCTGATTG
This sequence comes from Echinochloa phyllopogon, assembly GCA_033239725.1. Lineage (NCBI taxonomy): Eukaryota > Viridiplantae > Streptophyta > Magnoliopsida > Poales > Poaceae > Echinochloa > Echinochloa phyllopogon. Next base: position 28,539,902 of record BTCW01000008.1, on the reverse strand, counting down.
AAGAGAGACCTTGCAGTACCCAATCTGCACTATCTGAGATAGATACACCTGCAAAAAGGTTCACTGAAAGTAAATATATGCATGAATGACCAGCTAAAAGGCCAATATGACTGCACCATCCAGTTATCACAAAAGAAATTAGCACGACATATATGTTCAACAAAGAGGGGCACAAAAGCAATGCATGAATCAGTGTTCCGTAATCTGCACATAATTTATAAGCATTCACCCAAAAAATTGTAACAGTGTTCCATGAATCAGTTACCTTCTAAAGACACATAAATGGTAACAAGTCACTTTCTAATTGACATTAGAAAAATGATGAGCTCTGTCTTCTGCAAGCTATGGAAGCATTCACGCAAAATATAGATAAAAAAAGTTGCGCGCATATGTGCTCACACGCAGCGAATAGTGGCAAACCCATATAGCTACATACATATAGCTATATGCATATAGCTACAGCACACACTCCAACCCACAGCTGGAACTAACAATGAAATAAATTATGAGTAAAGAGGCAAAGTAATAATGAAATGTAAATTATCAGTAAAGGGGCAAAGTTACTTTCATTAGACATATAAAAACTGCAAAGTTACTTTATAAGTTCGTTAAACATTACCAAGTTACTTTCTGTATAATATGGAAAAAAGTCAGTTCATTAAATGTGTAAAGCACTGATAAAGTTGCTTTCGAAAAAACATGAGACATCACCGTATCATTATCACAAAAGACTGATTAATTTCAGAGAAGTTTTGAGAACCACATTTCATTTTCATTAATTAAGTTAACATATCACCATTACAGTCAGCATCAATGCAAGATAAAAAACAACCAGGTTAACCAGCAACCAAACACAGCTCCTAACACTATTACTGATTAACCAGCAACCACAAACATATTGCAAGATAGCACTATTACTGAACTAGCACTTGACCAAATCAACTATCAGCTACAATTACCAAAAAAGGAACAGAACAACAAGTTTGTGTTATGATAATAAAAAATTCAGGTTTATAAGACATCAGGAAAAATTCTACATAGAAACGAACACTTCATCAGATATACAAGTACTACCAGTAGTCCTATGACACCCTTTACACGGCACATTGCTGTAGAAGGAAAAATATACCAGCAACAATGAGAGCAGCTAGAGAATACAAATAAGATTTACAGATTGTTAGACAGGATCACAGGAATGCAGTGTTGGGCAGAAACATGATCCGACAACCACAATAAAAATATTAACACAAAATTCATAACTATAGCTGATCATAAAATTCCGTAACTATAGTTGCATGACTACGCAGAAGTACTTTATCCTCTTGTAAAGAAATCCTCATCTGACATCATTACATCTATAACTCAATAATTGCAAAAAAGCCCGAGCATAATTATAGCTTCATGACTCAACAGGCCAACTATCAGCTACAACTAGAAACAGGAGTAGAACAACCAGTTTGTGCTATGATAATCAAAAGTTTAGATCCTTAAGTCATCAGAAATTTATACATCGCCTAGGCATCACGTACCAATCTCATAGAAACTGCTAAGTTAGTTTTTAAGTATCGTTAAAGATTACTAAGCTACTTTTTATCTAATATGGAACACTAATAAGTTACTTTATTAAATATGTAAAACACTGATAAAGTTACTTTCTAAAAAAATAATGTGAAATACAGATAAGTTACTATAATAAAAAGAGACATAACTGACAGCTCATAAGCAGAAGTAAGATACGCCGGACCTGACAGCTCATAAGAAACACTATAAAAACACCTATTACACTAGACAACATAGGAAACTTAATGGAGATACATAAGAAACTTAATTTTTTGAATAAGTCGAATGATCAAAGTTGTAAGAAAAAGTCAACGGTGACAAATATTTTGATACGGTGGGAGTACTTATAGCTTAAGATACTCACAAGCTATAAATCCAACTTAACCAGAACAAAAAAAGAAGGGGTACCCATTTCATCACCAAGTCTATATATTCACAGTACTACATCGAGCCAAAGTAAATCATGGATATGCAGAACCTATGGATTCTGTAAGAAAATGTTTCACAAAGCCACTACTGGCTAGACAAGGGACGGATATCGAAATAAATTATGAGGACCCACTAGTTAGTTGTTCAGAAACATGTCATAAATTTCATCCGAAAATGCCTTCAAGATTCAGAGAGACAATGTTGACATATGGGCACACTTTGTAAGCATTTGAATTTATAACCATGGCCATGCTTCCTGAATTAACGAATTTATAATCATTAGCATGCTTGCATGAAAAATATTCACTAAACATAACAATTCCGGTTAATAAAACAAATTTACATGCAGCTGCAATCTAGCAAGAGGATGTGTGCAACACTCATCAGTATATTACTACCCTGATGACTAAAGAATACCAATATAATTGCACCGCTATAGCATAATGTTTAGTGTATATCAGAGAATGTGCAGAACTCTGTCTGAATGCAAGGAAATAGTGCAGCGACAGACATAGCAATCTCTTGCTGCAGGTGTCAGACTAGATAGTGACCAATTACACTCTAATTGGATAATCCTATTGCTTAAAAATGAATCATCACAACTAAATTCACGGGTACCTCACAATCCAAATCAAGAGGTATGGCGGAGGGCATGCAGTACCTGGAGGTGATTCGCATCGCTTTAGAGTGGGGCAGTCCATGTCTTAACCCGGCTTTGAGGTGCAAGGGAGGGCAGTGTTGCAAAGTGCCGAACGACTGGGCGAGATGGCGTCAGACAGATCTGCACAGTGAGATTTGGCGGTGAAGTCGAATCGACAAAATAGCTGCAGATTTAGCCTCCGAGGACCGTGGGGAACATAGGGTCATCCACTGGTCAGATGCGTGGAGCTGTCTCGTGCAACGAAGTTTGGGAGGTGGATTTGCCGCTGGGGCAATCTTACCTTGGACTGCAGGAGGGAGGCCCAAACGAGGTGGAGAAAACAGGCGCATCCTCGTCCGCCGTGATGTCGCCGGCCATGACCACCGCCCACCGTGGAGGCCGGCGAGCACCTCCCGTGCAGGCGCGCAGCTCATCTTTCCGGATCAGAGCGGCCTCGACGGCAGCCGCATGCCCTCACTGGATCCGCCGCTATGGTCGCCGGAAGGAGGGCACAACAGATGTAGGCCACATGAGCGGAGGTCGTGTCGGCATCGAAGCGTCGAGCTGGGAGCCCGCTGCCTCTGGCAACCGTGAATCGAATCTCCTCTGGAAGTTTTCGATGGAGGGGAGAGGACAGGAGAGGAGAGAGAGGAAGCCATGGAGGAGGGAGGACGGGAGAGGAGACAGAGGAAGCGAGATGGGGAAATGAATGACAGCACGACTCCCAAAATTTCAAAGCAATTCATATCCGGCGCCGCGTCCGCTCCCTTCCCGCAACCTCTCTCATTATCAACTGATGTGTGGGGCCGCACCGAATAGGAAAGGTCGCAGCTGCGGTACGCGTCCGATTAAGAAGGAACGGAGATTGGGTGGAGGTCTCGCGATAAGGCTAAAGAGAGAGCCCTCTCCTGGTAGATTTTGGGTTATATTAATACAACCGCCACGCTAACCTGTCGGTCTCCTCTGCCCCCGGCTCTGACGGCGTCCCGCCGCCTACCGTCGCCACCATGCTAATCTGCTGTTGTCGTCTCCTCTTCCTCCGTCTCCGCCCGCGCCGCCGGCACCTCCCACCTGAGATCCCCCACACCTAACCGGCGGCGCCCTCGCTGCCCGGCCCTCCATCCGGCGACCGTCACCGCCGCCAGGCTGGCCACCGCCTTGGCCACCCCTTTTAGGTCTGCGTCTTCCCTCCCCCAGAAACCTGGAACCCTAACTAGCTGGTGGCAGCGGCGCGCGAAGCTGCATGCAGCGACGACGGTGGGTCACACGTGAGCGCTTCTGCGCGACCCGTCGTCGTGCAGACATTACATATTCCAAAAAATTCTATACTATTACGGCACATAGAAAAAAATAAAGATAGAAACCATGGGATTTTATGAAGATCTAATGGTCTAAATTAAGTAAAATAGTACATATCAATCACAAATCATAATTTTCTAATTTAGAATTAAAATAAGAATAAATTATTCATCATATGAACTACTCACTACTCCCTACGTCCTAAAATATATATTAATACAATAATATTAAAAAAGCACCGCTTTAGTTGAGAGTGCGTAGAAATTTCCATGTTTGTCTAAATAAGAAAAGAATTTATTACACCATCACATTCAATAATGATATAACGGTCTACAATAGTTCATATATTTTGGGCTTAAATACATATATTTTGGGCTAAATACGACTACTAACTATATGTAATTTTAAAATAAATAGAGTCCGTGTTGAATTGGAGAGCACCCCGTGCAATGAACAAATCGATGCTCATTCATCAGGACATGCAAGTAGAGTATGTAGGAAACAAATCATTGCTCAGTGAAGTCTGGCGGCAATCCAGCAGGACAAACAAGCTAGACTTAGATGTACGGTGCAGTTTAGCGGGAAGCTACCAGCAGTAGATAGGTGCAGTTGCACCCCCAACGTAAGACATCTAACAAAAATATAAATTCAAAGTTCATTGCATTCTTACAGACTTAGATGACGAAAATGAAAGCATCATATGATGTAAGCCTAATGGATTTACAATGTAGTAAACTGAACATGAATAAAGATCCAGAAACTGTACATATGGACACTCAAGTTTTGGGTTAAAAATATACCGAGTAAAATTGAAACCATACGAAAAACAATAAACTAGGCTCAAATCAAACTCTCGAAAAACTATTATCCAATCAAACTCTCGAAAAACTATTATCCATTTAAGCAGCATAAATTCTAATTTAGAGAGGAAATTCGTACAAACCACAATAAAAACCTATATGGGACCACAACACATGCAAAACCAAAAATGATCATGCCACTGAATAAGACATCTAGAGCAGGGGTGGGCACAAGATTTAGACCACCTTACTGTGTATCTGTTGCCCTTAACCCTCGAGGCCTTGACACGTGTGTCCTCCACTAAGCCACCACGATCACGCTTGCTCGATTTTGGTTCCAACGGAGAAAGGAACATGACTCAATGTCACAAAGTTCCCAGATCAATAGATTAAGAAACATGGATCATGGTAAGAAATATTTTACAAGGTTGGACTAAATTGTTTTTGAGTTTCTAGAACGAGAACGACACTGTGATATAGATGGTAGAAGGTGTAGGAATTATGTCACTCAGTTAATCGATTTAAATATAGGGGTTAGAAAATTGAATTAAGCACTAAGAAACTAGAATCGACCACTTCACGGTAGCACATGCTATATAAACATATTTTTTTTTGAAAAAATATAGGATATTCAACCAAATAACATTAAATTGAAGTGCCTCCGCACGTATCCTTAGTCAAAGCAATACCGAACACGTAAAAAGATATCTCAAGAGATAGAAAAAATAGACCCAAACTATGGCACACTTGGACACATAAAAGTAAATAGAGAAAAAAACAAAATAGACATGAAAAACAACTAAAATAAAAATAAAATACATTTAGGCATATAGGTCCTCATTGGCAAATCTAAATACAAGATATATGACTAAGATATATGCTGAAAAATTTAGACATGAATCATTCGATATGAAGTTTGGACTAAAAAACTTATTCTACAAAATATGTAAACCCATATCCAAAATCATATACACTTTAAATAATTGATTTATCTATAACTTCAAAAGTAAAATGACAATGAATGACTGAAAAATTCTTATGACATAACTTAAAATTAAACAAAAAAATAAAATATATATTAAAGAACTAAAAATATTTATAAAAAATTAATACTTAAAATATTATCATAAAAACTGGCTAGCTACCGCGCTGTTTACGCGGGCCACCTTTCCATGAAAATTACGTTTCTATACGACTATATCTATGGTACAGATGTGCATCCCCATCAAATTCAGTACAGCTTGGTACAATGCCACGGATGGCTGCGTCAGCCTGTGCCTGGGCGCGCAATAACAAGGATGCAAAAACTTCAATGTTTCAGGTCAGCAGGTGGGAGTCAAGAAGCGTCACTTTCAAGTCACCGAGGATCTCCTTAGTGCCCACCCGGAGATCCTTGACCCCGAACTCCCATCCATCGACGCAAGGCTACAAGCCGTCGCGGCCGCCCTGCCGGAGCTCGCCGCGGCGGCCGCGGCGAAGGCCATCGCGGCGTGGGGCCGTCCGGCCGGCGACATCACCCACCTCGTCGTCAGCACCAGCTCTGGCGCCCAGATGCCCGGCGGCGACGTCTGCGTCGCCTCCCTCCTGGGCCTCCGCCCCACCGCGCAGCGCACCCTGATCTACTTCCAGGCCTGCACGGGCGGCGCCGCCGCGCTCCGCGTCGCCAGGGACGCTGCCGAGAACAGCCGCGGCGCGCGCGTCCTCGTCGTCTGCGCCGACGCGCTCAGCGTCATGGCGTTCCACGCCCCCGACGAGGCCCGGCGCGCCGAGTGGCCCCTCGCGCACGCCATCTTCGGGGACGGCGCCGGTGCCGTCGTCGTCGGCGCCGGACCCATGGCCTCCGGCGAGCGGCCTGTGTTCGAGATGGTGTCGGCCTCGCAGGCCACGATCCCGGGCACCGAGCGCCTCGTCACCGGCGACTTCGGCGCGGCCGGCGTCGGCTACAGCCTCGCGGCGCCCGAGGTGCCGGCGCTGGTCGCCGAGAACATCGAGGGGATCCTGGCCGCCGCCGTGGCGCCGCTCGGCCTCGCCGGCGGCGGGTGGAACAGCTTCTTCTGGGTGGTGCACCCCGGCAGCCCTCTGATTATGAACAGCTACGAGAAGGTGCTCCGGCTGGAGCCAGGGAAGCTGGCGGCCAGCCGTCGGGTGCTCAGCGAGTACGGGAACATGATTGGCCCGACGGTGATCTTCGTCCTCGACGAGGTGGTGCGCCGCCGCCGGCTCGGCGGTGAGGATGGAGGGGACGGGTGCGAGTGGGGGCTCCTGGTGGGGCTCGGGCCAGGGTTCACGGCTGAGGTGATAGTGTTGCGCGCGTGCAAATAAGTCTATGCCCACGCCATGTTTCCACGTCTTCACATGCAGTGCTAAGTGCTTTATGACAGGAACCACTGCAATATTAGCAATAATGCCACCAAGAAATGTAGCTGCGCCCAATCGACTTGACCAAGACGTACGTACATCTGTTGTTTCTAGTGTCAACGGTATCTATAATTTTTTTAGATAATGGATAATATATTACCCGATCTTAACCAAAACGGCTACGGCCAAACAAAAAAAACATAAAAATTACATCTCATCAAGGGGCTCCAGTAGTCCTACGCGACCACCAAGATCGCTATAACACGTCAGACCTTATAAAGAACTAAAAACGCTGGACACCAACCACCATTGATGCTTCGTCCAAGGCAACAGCACGAGGACTTGGTGCAGATACTGTCAACCAACATCCGAACTGTTACACCATCCAATGCCTCATCCGCCCTTAGCTGAATACCGAACATAGTATCCACACGGGAGAATTGCCCGGCCTTGGCGAACAAGAACTTCGACGACGCGCCTGCACTGCCGCCGCCGGCCTGGAGAAACCAGGCTAGGTTTTCACCCAGTTATTGATCATCCACGGACGCAACGAGGGACGGTCCGACCAACGACTTCAGCAGCGCCTTCAACAAGGTATGTGTCACGGACACTTCACCGCCGCCGGTCCGGCAAAACATGCTAGACAAGGATTTCACCCAAATCGCCGCCACCACCGTCACCACTGCGCCCGGCCAACGAAGACGTCGCCCTCACCGGAAGGACACCAGCATCTGCGCACAGGACGCCGCCACCGCAAGACAAGGCACATTTTAGCCACCGTCGACGAACACCGCCACCCTGAGCAAGGATCCGCCGGCAAAGGGACAGCACCAACCCGTGAGGAAGGCGGCTGCACGACAGCTAGCGAAATCCGCCCAAATTGCCCCCGTGGGGGCGACGCGGAGCGATGAAGGCGTTGGATCTGTTCCCCTCCGTAGCCTCCATACTGCCAGGGACGGCAGAAGCCGAGGGATCACTGCGCAACGACCGCGTCGCCGGCGGCCTCGCGCGCCGCACGTGCAGGCCGGCCGTCGCTGCGCAACGGCCAGCGGCGGCCTGGATCTGCGGGATCCCGCAGTGGCCCGCCACGAAGCAGCGGCGCGCGCTGGCCGGCCACAGTGCATTATAATAAATCCATGTGATGGGTCTTTGTTTTGTTTTTTTATAGCAACATGTAAAATCCCAGTGCATTATTGCTGTCACCAGTAGAAATCATAAATCTGGTATGTTTGTCCATCGAGTCCCTACATGACTTTTTTTTCTCATCCGCACGCGTCACTCCTCAGGGTGGCTCGGGTGGACGCCGAGCGCCCTACGCCGCCACCCTTACCCTCCACTCCTCTTCCTCGCCACGGCTAGAGTAGTCCAACAAAGAAGGTGGCACCGGGGCCTCTTTCAGCCTCTCCTCGCCTACACTCACACCGGCTAGGTTTGTGGCCACAATGACCGGCGACTGGATATCCAGTTTTTCTGGCTCGCATCCACTGCTCCCCCAACTTGATCTGCCACCTTGACATAATTCGGATGGGTGTCAAGCATAGCCACATTGGCACGGGGTGCAAGCGCGTCGGCATATTCTCGCATGGGGCTTCATGCTTTGAAAGGGAGTGTGTGTGTGTGTGTGTGTGTGTGTTGTGTGTGTGCTAGATCCCTTCTTCCTGGCAAGGCATGGAAGCGGCCGGCCAGCCGCCCCTAGGTCGACAAATCCATGTGAGAATAACTCATCTCGGTTGGATCGGTCGTCGGTCGGCATTTGTAGGCTTGGGAGACCAGCGGTGGATTGTCACATGTAGGGGTGTGCAGCAGCTCGTGGTGGCCTAGATTGATGTTCTATGGTGACGGCCGGATGTGGCGAATATGTTGTGCACATGATCGGATCTGCTCCATGTTGTTTGTCTCATTGACAAGCGCCTAACGTAACTATATCATCCGTTAGCCAATCGACAGTGGATTTGGAATGACTGCATTCTGCTTCGTTGCTTGTTGCCACTGCTCGACGGCGGTGACGCCTGTGGGCACCCTTCTCACTAGAGGCATCGTTGCACCCGATAATTTCGGATGGATTTCTCCCAAATGAAACCAAGATTGGTTTTTCCAGTTGCACGTCGCCAACACTGGTTGATGTTACTTTCTTCCTGAAGATGTCGCATTGGAAGGATCACTAATTGGACGCTGTGGGAGGTTAGTGTCTTCAACGTTGGTTGCTTCACTTTAGGGCTCAGTTGCCAGTCCAGTATACAGTGTCTCTAACAATAGACGTAAACTTACGGAATTAATTGTCCTAGTGGGAGGTGAGATGTTACGTCGGTATATACAAGGCTTGGTTGTTAGAGTCTGTCCGCTGGTTGAAGACTTGAAGTTATTATTTTATCTTTGTCGGATTTGGCTTAAGCTACAGTTATGTGTTCACCCACATGTGGAGAAGTGGGTTCTTTTAGAGTCGATATGATGTAAGAAGTCGTAATACTACAGGACAACTACATGAGATGTTTGTTAGAGTATTTTTTATCAATGATCAGAAGATGTCTTAGCAATATGTCTTTTATTTATACATGTGCTCTTCTCAGTTGAGAATGACTAAAGCCGGAAATAAAATTTGCATCGTATAAAATAGATAATTATTTGGTTCTCTGATTCGAGTCCAAAATTTACACTAATATTTGAGTGGACACTAGAAAGAGTGTTGGCGATGAAGAAAATATTTGATCACTAGAGAATGCTCTATTTGTCCCTGTCAATGTCCCGGTTCAAAAATCCCTTTAGTCCCGGTTTTCCAACCGTGACTAGGATCGGAATCCCAGACTAAAAGTAAGCCCTTTTGTCTCCGTTGTAGAAACGGGACTAAAAGATCATGTTCTAAAATATCTCAAAAAAAATATTGCACGTGGGAAGAGAAATTTTTGAGCGAAATGCGCACATACGGTGCATAGGACTCAAACTCAGAGACATATCCCCTTGCGTGTAGTTTTTTTACCATTTCACTTGTAGAGCACATGTGGTATAGTCCTGGGTGATTTTCTTTAAAATTAACCCATGTGAGGAATTTTAGTCTGTGGTGGTAATACTAACCGAGACTAAAATCATTTAGTCTCGGATAGTATTACCACCAGGGGCTAATGCCTATGGGATCCTTAGTCCCAGTTGGTAACACAAATCGGGACTAAAAGGTCACTATTAGTCAGTTGGTGACACCAATCAGGATTAAAGAGCCTCTAGTTCCTCTAAAATTGCACCATAGACTAATGCTAGTATTAGTCCCAGGTGTAAACCACCCGGGATAAATGTAGAGGATGAAAAATGATTTTTCTACTACTGAATAATTATATTTTATTCCACTCTTAGTCCGCAATTTATTTGATATACAGTGTGCTCACTTCCAAAACATTTTCTTACACTAGAGGTTAATATTTGCAAGTTTATGGTGTTGCTGAAGTTGGAACTAAAGGCATGTTCGGATCTGGTAGCTTCTCGAATCTAGCTTCCAGAAGCCAACTTTGGATCCAAAGAACCCTACTTTTGTTCTAGCTTTTGAAACTGTGATGCCACCGGATTCTAGAATCCTAAGGTGAGGACAAGTTGCTTCTATAAACTTCTAGGCTTGAAAAGATGGCATTGCCCCTTATTTTCCATCGATGGCCATTTCTCCTTGTTGTCTCTTGTTTGGTGTATTTTTGTTATTTCACAGCCTAAAGTAACAATCTAGCTTATAGAATTCAATAAGATCCAAACAACGATCCAAATTTGCTTCTTCAATCCAGCTTTTATACAATCCAACTTTTAAAATCTAGCTTCTACGATCCTCATTGATCCAAACACACCCTAAGCCGGGTGGGGTGACTATGGCCCATCAATAAAGGACACGTGTGTACCCACTACGTTTTAGGTTATATTTGTTTTCCCTTTGGTGAGCTGAATTATAATTGAAAAACAATAGGATAGAAGAAAATCGTTACGGAGGACCACAAGTAATTTGAAATTATTTTTAGACCGATGTGAGTTCCAGAGCAGTGAGTGCATTTGTTGGAATAATGCCTGTTACATGTGGTACGTACTGGGGTTGGGTCATTTTCGCACTGGAGCATGCTAGTTGCTAGATTCTGTCGCCATCCTGGGCCAAATTGTACTTATGATTTGGCCTTCCTGGGTTGGGCCATTTCCCCTGCTTTGTTTAGTTCCTGGGTTGAGCAGACCATATCCAAAATGCTAAGTTGATGCTCATGATGAAAAGCACAAACAACTCCTATTATTGTTTGAACTATGAATTACTATTGGTCAAAAAAACACAAACTATCTCATAACTGTAACTAAATACGTACTAGCCTTTGATCAAAGAAATAAGATGATTGATAATGTATTGTTCCTTTGAACAAAAATGTGTACTGGCGATGGTTACCGGCTAATTTATGGTTTTACCAATAGCTAGTTGTATATCAATTTGCTTTTCATCAAAACTGGATATTTGCTAGAAGTTTGCGATAGATAGATTATATTTTTAGAAAAAATGGTGCTAGTTTCATATTTTTCTGCTTGAATATGAATTAGTTATCAATTTTAGGGATTAAATCTGATTTCTATTAATATACAACTATCCAAATCAAATATCTGGCTGGACTATCTGGATTATATCGATGGATAATTATCTCCTATAATTGAATCCGATATCCGAATAAACTATCCGAATCCATTTTCGATATCCGAGAAAACATTAAGATATCCAAAAAAAATATCGGAATCACTATGCGAACTCCTTCGGTGGGTCGGTCGGAGAATATCCGTACCATTTTCATCCCTAGTAACTCTGTTTTGACTGAGTAATGAAAGCTCTGGTTGAACACACAAAAAAAATGTGACGAGGCGTTTGATTATTTTGTAGTTACTTCAAATTATTCCGCAATACATAGAGCAAATATGGTTTGTACGTTGGACTACCACCTTTCCTTTTTCCACAACAGGACGAGCTTGTGGGGTGGTGGTGAAGGTTACTAGGAGGCCGTTGGAGGCGAGGCGCCGGCCGAGGGCGACGAGGGGGTTGACGTGTCCGAGATTAGGGGCGGAGACGAGGAGGACGAGGGGTGGCGGGGGCAGAAGCGACGGCATGGCTAGCAGGACGTACACGTACGTACGTGGCGGTGCTGCGTGTGACTCGTCTTGGGATCGAGGTTGTTGGGAAACACAGACTCGACCGCGGCATATATATATGTAGCTCTCGATCGCGCGATCTACTACGGGCCCCTTTGGTAGGACTCCAACTCCTTCTAAAACAGCTTTAGCTATGGCTTGAGCAGCTTCTCTTACGAAGCTGAAACTGTTTTGGAAGGATGTCTGGTAAAACAGCTTCGCCATCGCTGCATGTCTGTTGAGTGCTCTGTTGCTACGGACCTACGGCTGCCCGGCCGCACGCTCTGCCATGCCATGCCAGTGGCTGAGGCATGCTGCATGCAGGAGTGCAGGACCGCAGGTGGCAGGACTGGACAAGCCATGCGCCGCCGTTCAGGCCCATCTCTTCACCAACACCGCTCCGCTTTTCCGGCCGGCGGCTGCTGCTTTCTCTTTGCCGCGCGGACGCTGCTCTTGTCCGGGTATTCTCGTATGCACGCGCAGAGACAAAGAGCAGCCGGAGGAGTCACTATTTTTCTGCTCCTCGCCTCCAGTACAAAACTAGCTCCGGCTCCTTAGTGCTCCGCGGGTGGAACTGTTTTTGACGTCGTCGTTTGATAGGGCTCCAGCAGGAGCCGCAGCAGGAGCCCTACATTGTGTTGTTCTGCAGTAACGTGAACGTGAGGTCGCTGTACTCAAATCTTTCCCCTAGCTATCTAGTGTTAATAGAACATGTGATCACACACGTTGTCGAAAAGTAGGTGTTTGAACGAGGTACCTTCTTGATGGGTTCGTCTCACTGTCTCCATGAATGCACATGTGGCCAGGGAACTGTTAGGTTTAGTCCCACATCGTAAATTGATGATGAGGGAGCACAACATAGAAGGCGGGGGCAGTCTTACCTATCAGCTGGCAGTTTTTGGGTTGAGTTAGACCTGAGCTTTGTTAGTTGTAGCTCCGTTGTTGCGCTGGTCCCGTGGGCATATTGTCCGGGACGCATTCCGCTAGGCGCTTATAACAGGAACCATCAGTCCATTCGCCAGGCAATTGTATATGATGAAACATGCCATCTTTTAAAAGGTCGGTGTATTACCGAGACAATCTAACCTGATTCAAGCTGGACCCCCGGAACTCTGAACACCCAGGATTCCCAAGTGCCCAGGAGCAAACCCCACGAGAAGCGACAGTTCATTATTACAGTTTGCAAGCACAGATAAAAGCACAACGACCAAGCTATGACAGACTGCAATTGCCCCGATTCTCTTTTTCCTGCTCGCCATGTGTCACTGATCTTCAGCATCCTCCGTGCCATCACCGGGAGCTACAGGTAGAAGAGGGAGCACTCTTGTGGATTGTCGCGCCAGGACTTTGTGAGCACACGCCAACATGATCTTCACTCCATCTAGGATCTTGCCTTGGACCTCCACATTGTATAAACCTGCCCAAAAAGACATAAAAGAACATGTATGTATTACCAGCTCCATAGGACTTTTTATTAACTTTTGGTCGAAGCAGGCCTTGTTTCTGCATTTCCAAATGGCCCAGCAGAAGGCCGCAATGCCAAATTGGTGTAACTTTCCTCCCCCTGGGAGCCACACTTCAATCCATTTTCTGTATTGATCAATGCTTTGAGGAATGGTGTTTGTTCCTAAACATAACCCCACTATTCCCCGGGCTACTTTCACCACTTGACATTGGAAGAACAAATGATTGATGGACTCCACTTGGTTACAGAATCTACATGTTGGATCACCCACCCATTTCCTTTTGATCAGATTATCTTTTGTCAAAAATAGCATTGTTATCCATCAACCAGCAGAAAATTTTCACCTTATATGGAATTTTAGCCTTCCAAATATGTCTATTGTGTGATCCCGAAACCATGTTAGTCAAGTGATCATACACAGACTTGGTAGTATATTTCCCAGTCTTAGACCACTTCCAGCTTATGCAATTCCCCTCATTCACAAAATTATATTCATATATCTCGTCAATAACCTCCATCCATTGACTGAACAGAATGTCATTTAGCCATCCAGGGAAATTCAATCTCCCATTGAGGCTAAAAAATTCATATACAGATTTTTCTTTCTCCGTACAGATATCAAAATGAATTGGTAAAATGATACAGAGGGGTTTATCCTTCAACCAAATGTCTTTCCAAAATGAACATATTTTGCCATCTTTTACTTTTAGATCTAGCCCCCTCAAGTAAATATGTTTGACTTTGAGGATTTCTTTCCAGACAGGAGAGTCATCAATCCTATGTTTTACCATTCCTATCAATCTACCTTTCAGGTATTTGGCTTCAATGATGTCTTGCCAAATCCCACTTTCATTATCCAAACGCCACCACCATTTACATATAAGACTAATGTTCATCTTCCTGATGTCTTTTATACCCAACCCTCCTTTTTCTTTGGCAACACAGACTTTCTCCCACCTTATCAAATGGTATTTTCTTTTTTGTCCACTTCCTTGCCAGAAAAAGGACCTCCTTTGTTTATCCAGAAGATTCACAGTAGTCCGAGCGAGTAAGTACATAGACATATGGTAGACAAATGCACTGGATAGACTAGAGTTAATTAATGTCGTTCTCCCAGCTATTTATAAGGTGTTCCCATTCCAAACTATCAATTTCTTCCCATTTTTCTCTCCCAAAGAAGTCCAGTCTGCCACATGCAGTCTGCTTGGGCAACCTTAATTCAACAGGCCAGAGAAGTCCACGTATAGTATATAAGATACATATCGCTGAAAGTTTTCTGCTTCATCCATGAGTCCACCTCTCCATGCTCGCCGCGTGGCTGCCGCGGACTGATGGCGCCCATCCGCTGGCCCCATTTAAATAAAATAATTTTTCCTCCGCGTCCTTCCTACGCGTCTTTGCGCCGTAGGCCCCACCGAATGTCGGACTCTCCCAAACGAATCTCTTCTCTCTCATCTCTCTCGCTCGCCCCCGGCGCCGCCACTCCCTTCCCCTTCGCGCCGCCCCGACCCTCCCCTTGCCTCTCCGCCCTAGTGCCACCGCACCCCCCTCGGCTCGGCCGCCGCCCTTCCTCTCCCCCACCGGCGGTTCGCTGCGGTCATCTACCACGACGGCGGCGACGGGCGGCCTCCGGCGGCGGACCGCCTTTCCTCTCACCCACCGGCGTCCCGCCGCCGCAGGGCCCGGCCGGGCGTCCTCACCGCCGCGAAGGCCTGCGGGCGGGCGGGAGCCGCGCCGTGCGGCCTCTCGACCGCGTGCTTGCGCCGCCACCGGGGCCACCGGCCGCCTCAGCACATGCGCCGTTGCCGGGGCTGACCGGCCCCGCCGCAGATACACCGGCTTGGGCCCCGGGCGGGCGCATGTGGGTGCCGCGCGCCGGGCGTCCCTCGCCAGCTGCCCCCGCCCCTCCTGCGCCCCGCCTCTGCTCAGCGCCGCCGTCGCCAGCGAGGAGGAGGAGCCGCCGTCGCCCGCACCACTCGACTCGCGGCTGCTCCAGCTCATCGCGGCGTCGCGCGCCCTCCATCACCGACGCGCCGTGCGCCGCGAGCCGTTAGTGGCCGTCCGGAGCCGGAGGCGGATTGGGGTGGGGTAATCGGAGGCGGGGAGGGAGGTGGAGCCGTCCGCCGTCGCCCATTGCCCCGCCGCTCCCGCTCGCCCACCGTCTCGCCGCTCCCGACGCCTTGGCCACCTCAGCCCGCCCTGCCGCGCTCGTGCTGCCGCGGCGGCGGCGGCCTGCAGCCTGCTTCCCGCCGCGGAGGCCTGCTTGGCGCCGTCGCCCCCTCCCGCCGCTGCCGCTGCTCATCTCTCCTCCCTCTGCGTGTGGCAAGCCTACAGGCTAGGGCCGAGATCTGGGACCTGCTCTTTTCAAGTAGGCACGAGAGGCCTTGATTCCCAGGGAAGAGCGGCAGTGGTGCGCGAGCTGGAGTTAGACGCTGCGTGGTGCTCAACGACATGGCCAGGGCGCGGAGGTCGGCCATGGCAACCCAAGATGCCCTTCGTCAGGCTGCATGTAACACCCTAAATTCAGCACAATTAAATTTTAGAAACCCTCTGGAATTTTTCTAGGAATTTTTGAAGCTTATATAAATTTTCTAGCATTTAATTAGAATTTCTATCTCTTTAATCAAATTAAACATCATTAAATAATTATTTTAGTCAAAATAAGTTTTTGTTGCATCCATGCTGTTGCATTTGTCTTTTGCTTGCTGTTCAATTAAGTTGGAATTTAAATTCTATTTAAATTCGAATTTAATTTGAATTTGTTTGAGGTTTAGAATAGTTGTTTTCTGTCGAGTTCGTTTTTGCCCCTCCAACTTTTGGCCCGGTCTATCTTTGCCCCCTTTTCTTTTTCTCCTCGGTCAGCCGGCCTGTCCCTTTCTCCGGCCCAATCCTTCTTTCGGCCCGTTCTTCCGCGCCGGCCCGCTCCGCTCTCTCTCTCTCTCTCTCTTTCGCGTCGCTGCCAGGCGGGTCCCGCCTGTCGGACCCGTCGTCCCCAACCCGGACTCGGCCGCGCCGCCGCATCCGACCCTGGCACGCACGCCAAGGCGTGGGCCCGAGCCCCACCTCGCACCTATAAACCGCGGCCGCCGTCTTTGCCTCTTCCCCGTGATCCAATCGAGCCGCGAACCCTAGCAGCTGCTCGCGCCGCCGCCGTTGATCTCGCTCGTCGCTGTCCCTCTCTCGCCAAGGTTTTTCGCGGGAGGTTCGCAAGGAGCGCCGCCGCCCGCCATTCGTCGTCGCCAGCCGCCGTCGAAGCTCCAAGCCCGTCAAGAACCCTCGGGGTGAGATCGCCGTCCTCTCCTCTCTCTCCTAGGCCAACTCCCATCGTGTTTGGTGGCCCGTAGCGCGCTAGCGCGTGTGCGCCGGCGATGCGCCGCCGTAGGAGCCAGCGGCGCCGCCGCTCTTCTTCCCCCGCCGGCGAGCCTTCTGCCGATCTGTTTTGAACCGTCCGATCTAGATCCGGCGGTCCACGTCAGCCCGAGCTCCAAGTCAATCCGACCCATACCGGTCAGCCTAGGAGACTTTGCAAAAAGGCCCTTAAAGTTTTCAAAATCAACCCGCGGTCCTAGCCAGTTCAAAAATAATTATGTTTAGGTCCTGTTTTCTTTCGTTTTAGCCCCTGCAAGTTTTAAAATAGCACCCGCAGTTCAGCCCCTATTATTTTATGGTTTAGCCCTCGTAGTTTTATACAAAATTATGTTTTAGCCCTCGGATTTTCGCAGTTAAGCCCCTGGAACTTTTAAAACTTTGCCAGCAAGTCCCTGAACCTTAGAAAAGCCATATCTTTTGCGTTTTAACTCCGATTTTAGTGATTCTTACGCCCACGAGTTCGTTGTAACGCGTAGATTAGTTGTGTGTTGTTGTTTTCTTCTGTTGGAATTGTTTGGTGTACTGTTTCTTATTTAGTGTATTGTTTCTTTGCATGCGATTGTGTGATGCGATTAGGAAGCGAGCAGTTCGAGGATTTTTCTGAACAACCAACTGTTGGAGAAGGATTTGAGCAGCAACAGAGTTGGGAAGAAGGCAAGTGTATTATGTCATGCAAATGTCCTAATAACTATTAATTTCACCATCCATGCATGTGTCTTAATTTGATGTGTTCCTATTTAAGGATTTGCCTAGCCACTATATTTTCCTGTCCCTGAAACTGGATTATTTAATTAACTTTGATGGTAGATGATGCTTAGCTTGCTCAACTGGGATTGGTTAAATGAACCCCTACTCTATGTTCCAAATACTCTTTGAATTAATTAAATGCCAAGATCATATCTTTTTAATTGGAACATGGAGAACCACCCAGGAAAACAGTACAACCATGAGTGCCATGTGGCTCTGGCTTTGACTGACTAATTAGGTGCTCTAGTTTATGGTAGCTTTACTCGAAAGGGGCATGGGGGGCGGCGGTTGACGGGGTATAGCTCGGTACTCTTGAGCTGTGGGCTTTGGTAAGAGACAGACCTCATTAGGGAGGGTTATGCTTTGCTTCTGAACCGGAAACCTTAGCGGGCTATCATTTATTAGAGTGCTTTTGTAAAGGTCTCATAGTGAAACTTAGTATTCGGTCCACGTGGTGTGGGACGGGTGCATGCTTCGGCAATGGGAATCATGGCTTATGGTGAAAGTGTACGACCTCTGCAGAGTGTAAAACTGTTATAACTGCCGTGCTCACGGTCAAGAGTGGCCTGGACCCTTACATGATAATCATACTTGAACATGGATTAAATTGTGGTTACTTGATTATGTTGGGATTATGACATTCATTAATTTGTGGGTGGTATATACTTTCATTTGCTAGTAAATAGTTGCTTAATAAAACTTGACCAATTAAAAGTGCTTACTGCAGTATTGTCAGCCAGCCTTTTTGCCCCAGCCTTGTATGTCATATTACATTTGCTGAGTACATCATGTGCTCATGCTTGTTTTCTTTCTTTTATTGCATCAACTACACTCGGAATGCTGCTCAGATTGGGAGAATTTTGAGGATTTCACTGCTGATTTTGAGGAGTTCTAGGCGAGTCTCCCCCAGTCAACACCTGTGGAGTTGGAGTCACTTTTGCTTCGTTAGACGAACGTTTATTTAAGTCTTCCCCTATGACATTCGAGTCAACTCTGAGATTGTAATAAATGCACTTTAATACTCTTTCGTTATGCATGGTTATGGATATTCACTTGTGACGTCTACCATATGTGTGTAAACTGATCCTGGCGCACATATGAGATGCATCTGATTTTGCCTTTAAAACCGGGTGTGACAGAAGTGGTACCAGAGCCATGTTGACTGTAGGACGCAAGCCTAGATAGCAATGGTCATTCTCTAAGGACTATTTTGCTTAACTACTCTTGTTCTATCTATTCTTGGTTTCTTTTGCTATTATTCCGGGTCATTGATAATTGTCTCTTCCTTGATCTTTGTTTTCTGTTCTATCTTTTTCACCATCTCACCTGGTTTCGATGTCTTTAGAACTGTTCTAACCCCCTTCTTGCTTAAACCATAGATGGTGTTGACAAGGCAAGGTGCTCGTAGATTGTCTAGCACTCCTTCCCCTTCTTCGTCGTATTCGGTGCAAGAAGAGGAACCGGAACCCGAAGAGATGGAAGTGATGGACGAAGAAGTTAACTCAGGAGGGAATGCTCCAGCTGGATCTGAAGGAAGTGAAGGACCCCCTCCGCCGCCTGACATGTGGGTAGTGACTTTTCACCACCACGACGGAGGCAACAGTGGGTTCCCGATGCTGCTTCGAATGCTTTTCGAGCGTCTGAACTACCCAGTGGAGATAGAATATCGTGGAAGAAGGAGGGCACATCCAAATTACCCAGAGGACTGGGATGTCGCTGTATACATCCGGGAGCCTGATTATGAGTATGGAGGAACCAAAGAGGCTGCAGTGCACCATGCTATCGCCATGAGATCAACCTTCGAAGCTGGAATCCAGGATGCAGCAAGACGGGCACTTTCTGTGCTTTGTCATGAGGAGGCTGCTGAAGTACATCACACTGCTTGGGCATATCTTCCCCGAAGGCAGCAAGGCACTCCAACTGGGGTTGTGCCACAACCGCCCGGCGTGCTAAACTCTACACTCAACGTCCAGGTGGCGTTCACCAAGATGCTCAACGTGCACGCCGATGACACCACAAGGGAGCTACAAGAAGTGCGTGAAGAACTTGCTGCTGAACGAAGGAAGAACAAGAGGCTGATAGCTGAACTCAAGGGAGAAGCATTTCCGCCCTTGGATGAAGATGTAGAAGGGTTGATGGGTCATTCACCGCCCCACTATAGAGTGCTTGGTGGATCGTCTAGTTGCTTCACCCATACCTATTAAGATAGGATACCCTCTCTTTTGTTAGTTCAGTACGTTTAGAATCGTTGAGACTCGGGCATAGCGTGTGATTTAGTTCGGTTTAAAAGTGTGGTAGAGATGTTTGCTTTCGTGCTAAGTGTGTGATTTGGATCTTTGTAATGATTGAACTTAATTGTGGAGTGATGACCACAATTGAGTAATTATTAAATAAATAAATTTAGTTAGTTTGGGTTTATATTGGTCTCTAATATTATCACTTAACTATCACTTTATCCATATAATTGTACCCCTCATATAAATCATGTTATGCGACAATCTGTTCTCGCTGCTGCATGATATCCTGGTACTGTCCGAATTGTTTCTGGAGCTTCAGAACTCCGTTTGACATAAATCCAATTGGGTTAGATTAAGGACTTGATAACCTAGGTTCTGGGAATTTGTCGTGATTTTTGGAGGTCCTGACAGAGAGATATAATGGTTTTATTGGAGTAACCAGAATCTGTCCCGTGGTCCTGACACAGATGTCTTGTTTATTTTATACCTCGAGCCAAAAAATTCCGATTGAGGTGATTCAAGTTGGGTTAGTTTCAGAATTTGATAGTCTACGTTCAGAAAAAAGATCATGATTTTTGGATACTCAGAAAGAGAGTTACAACTGTTTAATTGTGACGAACAGAATCTGTTTCAGAATTTGATTTTCCAGTCATTGGCAACTCGTTCTGCATCAACTCTTATCTGTTCATGATTTGAGTTACACCTTTTTACCACCCTCCGAACCTCATGTTCTAACCACCAGATGGTAAACACCAGGTCTGGAAGTGGAGTGGATCAACCACCTGTGAATCGTCAGGGACGTGCCAACCTCAATCCAAATCCTCCGCCGAATCAAGCACCTGTAGCAATGGAACAAATCCTCGCCAACCAAACTCTGATCCTCCAGGGCATGGCTAATACCTTGGCAGCCATGCAAGCACAGAACAACAACAACAACAACCAGCCGAGAGACAAGCACCGGGAGTTCATGAGTCACAAACCTCCTATCTACTCCCACTCTGCAGATCCTCTTGATGCCGACGATTGGCTGAAGACTGTTGAGAAGAAGCTGGATATGGCTCAGTGCAATGACAGGGAGAAGGTCCTGTATGCCTCAGGTCGCTTGGAGGGATCAGCTTCAGATTGGTGGGATGCTTACCATGCTGCTCATGCCACCCCTGATGCTATTACCTGGCAAGAGTTCAGGACCAACTTCAGGAGCCACCATATTCCTGCTGGTGTCATGAAGCTGAAGAAGAAGGAGTTCCTCTCACTCAAGCAAGGTGGGATGACCGTCAGCGAGTACCGGGATAAGTTCATTCAGTTGTCCCGTTACGCCCCAGATGAGGTGAAAGAGGATGAGCAGAAGAAGGAGCGATTTCTGGAAGGATTGATTCCGCCGCTCCATTATCAACTCATGTCTCACACCTTCCCAACATTTCAGAAGCTGCTAGACAAGGCTATTGGCTTGGAGAGCAAGCGCCGTGAGTTGGGAGAGCAGAAGAGGAAGTTCATGGCCTCAGGACAGTCAAGCAGTAACACCCGCCCTCGTCTCTAGCTGCCTCAGCAGAACATGCTCGTTCGCTTTGGTGGGCAAGGGAGCAACTTTGCGCAGAGTCAGGGTCAGCGGTCAGCACCTCCACCTCAGCGGCCAGCATTTCAACAGAACCGCCAGACCACCCCGGCTCAGACTCCAGTGAAGACCACTGCACCAGGCAGTGCTCCTACTCCCCGTACCTGCTACATTTGTGGAGATCCCAGCCACTTTGCCCATAACTGTCCTAAGAGGAATGCTCAGACCCCACAACACCAGAGTGGCAGTGCACCTATGTAGAATACCTCTCAGCAGCAGAACAGGAATGTGAACCCGACGCCCCAGAGCAACAAGGGCCAGCAGAATCAGATGCGGGGTAAGGTGAACCATGTTGCTGCAGAGTCCGCGCAGGAGGCCCATGATGTGGTACTTGGTATGTTCCTCGTCAACTCAGCCCCTGCATCGGTTTTATTCGACTCTGGAGCATCTCATTCTTTTATTACTGCTCAGTACGTAGCTAAGTATAATATAACCATGCTCCCTATGAAGAATTCCATGCTAGTTAGCTCTCCCGGTGGAAACATGAAAGCCAATTTTATCTGTCCCCGAGTTAACCTGAAAATAGTTGGGGTAGATTTTCCTGCTGATCTGATAGTTTTAAACTCTGAGGGAATTGATGTCATACTTGGAATGGGATGGTTGGCTGCATTTGATGCGGTGATTCAGTGTGCCAAGAGGTCTGTGTTGTTGACTAGTCCTCAGGGAGAGAAGATTGAATTCGGAGCCACTCAACCCTCAGCTTCAACTTACTCAGTGAATCAGGCCAGCGGTGTTCCTTTGGAGGACATCAGAGTTGTTTGTGAGTTTCCGGATGTCTTCCCAGATGATTTGCCAGGTATGCCACCCGACCGAGACATTGAGTTTATTATTGAGCTTTTACCTGGTACTGCCCCTATTTCTAAAAGACCCTATAGAATGGTTGTTAATGAACTAGAAGAACTTAAGAAAGAACTTACGGAATTGTTGGATAAAGGTTACATTCATCCTAGTTCTTCACCTTGGGGAGCACCTGTCATTTTTGTGGGTAAAAAGGATGGTACTCTGAGGATGTGTGTGGATTATCGTTCATTGAATGAGGTAACCATCAAGAATAAGTATCCATTGCCCAGAATTGAAGACTTATTTGATCAGTTGAGAGGAGCTAAGGTTTTCTCCAAGATTGACTTGAGATCTGGCTATCATCAGTTGAGGATCACGCGTTCCGACATTCCTAAAACAGCATTCACCACCAGGTATGGGTTGTATGAGTATACGGTGATGTCGTTTGGATTGACAAATGCACCCGCCTACTTTATGTACCTGATGAATAAGGTGTTCATGGAGTACTTGGATAAATTTGTGGTGGTGTTTATTGATGATATTCTGGTTTACTCTAAGAATGAGGAGGAGCATGAGGAGCATTTGAGGTTGGTGTTGCAGACTCTTAGAGAGAACCAGTTGTATGCCAAGTTTAGTAAATGTGAGTTTTGGTTGAATCAAGTGTCTTTTCTTGGTCATGTTGTTACTGATGGAGGTATTGCAGTGGATCCAAGTAAAGTCAAGTATGTGTTGGATTGGGAACCTCCTACCACAGTCTCTGAGATCAGAAACTTTCTGGGATTGGCTGGATATTACAGGAGATTCATTGAAGGCTTTTCTAAAATAGTGAAACCTCTTACTTCGCTATTAGAGAAGGGCAAGGAGTTTGTTTGGTCAGAAGCGTGTCAGGCCAGCTTTGAAGAGTTGAGAAGGAAGTTGACTACAGCCCCAGTGCTTGCTATGCCAGATATTCACAAGAACTTTGATATATATTGTGATGCTTCTTGTAGAGGTCTTGGGTGTGTGCTAATGCAGGAAGGCAGAGTTATAGCCTATGCATCCAGACAGTTGAGGAAGCACGAGCTGAACTATCCTACTCATGATCTGGAACTTGCAGCTGTTGTCCATGCCTTGAAGATCTGGAGGCACTATATTCTAGGTAACAGATGTGAACTGTATATTGATCACAAAAGTCTGAAGTACATATTTACTCAGAAGGATCTGAATTTGAGGCAGAGAAGATGGTTGGAGTTGATCAAGGATTATGATCTGGGGATCAACTATCATCCTGGCAAGGTTAATTTGGTTGTTGATGCGTTGAGTAGGAAGTCACAAGTAAATGCAATGTTTGGTCGCCAGTTGCCAGCTGAGTTGTGTGCAGAGCTGGAGAAGCTAAACCTGAGATTTCTGAGTCAGACCGAAGGCGTGACAATGGAGGTTGAGTCTACACTGGAGCAGGAAATTCGGAAGGGTCAGCTTACTGATGAGAAGATAAAGGAAATCAAGGAAACCATGTTAGCAGGGAAAGCTCCCGACTTCACCGAAGATGATCAAGGTATAATTTGGTTTAGAAAGAGGATATGTGTACCGGATATCGAGTCTCTCAGGGAGCAGATATTGAGGGAAGCTCATGATTCCGCATATTCTATTCATCCTGGAAGCACCAAGATGTATCAGGATCTGAAGCAAAGGTATTGGTGGTATGGACTAAAAAGGGATGTGGCTGCCCATGTGGCGTTGTGCGATGATTGTCAGAAAGTTAAGGCTGAACATCAGAGACCAGCCGGTTTGCTTCAGCCACTCAAGGTACCTGAATGGAAGTAGGAAGAAATCAGTATGGATTTCATTGTTGGGTTACCCCGCACTCGAGGAGGATATGACTCCATATGGGTTATTGTGGACAGATTAACTAAGGTAGCTCACTTTATACCCGTTCACACTACTTATACCAGCGCTAAGTTAGCAGAGTTATACATGTCCAGAATTGTTTGTCTCCATGGTGTACCTAAAAAGATAGTGTCTGATAGAGGTACTCAGTTTACATCTAGATTCTGGCAGAAGTTGTATGAGTCTATGGATACAAAGTTGAATTTCAGTTCTGCATATCATCCTCAGACAGATGGTCAGACAGAGAGGACTAACCAAATTTTGGAGGATATGTTGAGAGCTTGTGCTTTGAAGCATGGAGGCAGTTGGGACAAGAGTCTTCCATATGCAGAGTTCTCATATAACAACAATTATTAGGCAAGTCTAAAGATGGCCCCCTTCGAAGCGCTTTATGGCAGAAAGTGCAGAACGCCTTTGTATTGGAGTGAAACAGGTGAAAGTCAGCTGTTTGGGCCAGAGATTTTGCAGGAAGCTGAGAGACAGGTTCAGATTATCAGAGAGAATTTGAGAACGGATCAGTCCAGGTAGAAGAGCTATGCAGATACAAGAAGGAGAGAGCTAACCTTTGAGGTGGGTGATTATGTGTATCTGAAAGTATCTCCTATTCGAGGCTTGAGAAGGTTTAAGGTGAAAGGTAAATTATCTGCTCGTTTCATTGGACCTTTCAAGATTGTTGATAGAAAAGGTGAGGTTGCTTATCAACTAGAATTGCCAGCCAGACTGTCAGATGTGCATGATGTGTTCCATATCTCTCAGTTGAAAAAGTGTCTTCGAGTTCCTGAGGAAGAATTGTCTATGGATGAGTTGGATGTGCAGGAGGATTTGACTTATAAGGAGTACCCAGCTAAGATTTTGGAAACTGCTGAAAGAGTTACTAGGAGTAAAGTGATTAAGATGTGTAAAGTTCAGTGGAGTCATCATGCGGAAAGTGAGGCAACTTGGGAAAGGGAAGATGAGTTGATGGCAGAATTTCCTCAGATCTTCTCTAATCTGTCCGAATCTCGAGGACGAGATTCTTTTTAAGGGGGGTAGGATTTGTAACACCCTAAATTCATCACAATTAAATTTTAGAAACCCTCTGGAATTTTTCTAGGAATTTTTGAAGCTTATATAAATTTTATAGCATTTAATTGGAATTTCCATCTCTTTAATCAAATTAAACATCATTAAATAATTATTTTAGTCAAAATAAGTTTTTGTTGCATCCATGCTGTTGCATTTGTCTTTTGCTTGCTGTTCAATTAAGTTGGAATTTAAATTCTATTTAAATTCGAATTTAATTTGAATTTGTTTGAGGTTTAGAATAGTTGTTTTCTGTCGAGTTCGTTTTTGCCCCTCCAACTTTTGGCCCGGTCTATCTTTGCCCCCTTTTCTTTTTCTCCTCGGTCAGCCGGCCTGTCCCTTTCTCCGGCCCAATCCTTCTTTCGGCCCGTTCTTCCGCGCCGGCCCGCTCCGCTCTCTCTCTCTCTCTCTTTCGCGTCGCTGCCAGGCGGGTCCCGCCTGTCGGACCCGTCGTCCCCAACCCGGACTCGGCCGCGCCGCCGCATCCGACCCTGGCACGCACGCCAAGGCGTGGGCCCGAGCCCCACCTCGCACCTATAAACCGCGGCCGCCGTCTTTGCCTCTTCCCCGTGATCCAATCGAGCCGCGAACCCTAGCAGCTGCTCGCGCCGCCGCCGTTGATCTCGCTCGTCGCTGTCCCTCTCTCGCCAAGGTTTTTCGCGGGAGGTTCGCAAGGAGCGCCGCCGCCCGCCATTCGTCGTCGCCAGCCGCCGTCGAAGCTCCAAGCCCGTCAAGAACCCTCGGGGTGAGATCGCCGTCCTCTCCTCTCTCTCCTAGGCCAACTCCCATCGTGTTTGGTGGCCCGTAGCGCGCTAGCGCGTGTGCGCCGGCGATGCGCCGCCGTAGGAGCCAGCGGCGCCGCCGCTCTTCTTCCCCCGCCGGTGAGCCTTCTGCCGATCTGTTTTGAACCATCCGATCTGGATCCAGCGGTCCACGTCAGCCCGAGCTCCAAGTCAATCCGACGCATACCGGTCAGCCTAGGCGACTTTGCAAAAAGGCCCTTAAAGTTTTCAAAATCAACCCGCGGTCCTAGTCAGTTCAAAAATAATTATGTTTAGGTCATGTTTTCTTTCGTTTTAGCCCCTGCAAGTTTTAAAATAGCATCCGCAGTTCAGCCCCTGTTATTTTATGGTTTAGCCCTCGTAGTTTTATACAAAATTATGTTTTAGCCCTCGGATTTTCGCAGTTAAGCCCCTGGAACTTTTAAAACTTTGCCAGCAAGTCCCTGAACCTTAGAAAAGCCATATCTTTTGCGTTTTAACTCCGATTTTAGTGATTCTTGCGCCCACGAGTTCGTTGTAACGCGTAGATTAGTTGTGTGCTGTTATTTTCTTCTGTTGGAATTGTTTTTTGTACTGTTTCTTATTTAGTGTATTGTTTCTTTGCATGCGATTGTGTGATGCGATTAGGAAGCGAGCAGTTCGAGGATTTTTCTGAACAACCAACTGTTGGAGAAGGATTTGAGCAGCAACAGAGTTGGGAAGAAGGCAAGTGTATTATGTCATGCAAATGTCCTAATAACTATTAATTTCACCATCCATGCATGTGTCTTAATTTGATGTGTTCCTATTTAAGGATTTGCCTAGCCACTATATTTTCCTGTCCCTGAAACTGGGTTATTTAATTAACTTTGATGGTAGATGATGCTTAGCTTGCTCAACTGGGATTGGTTAAATGAACCCCTACTCTATGTTCCAAATACTCTTTGAATTAATTAAATGCCAAGATCATATCTTTTTAATTGGAACATGGAGAACCACCCAGGAAAACAGTACAACCATGAGTGCCATGTGGCTCTGGCTTTGACTGACTAATTAGGTGCTCTAGTTTATGGTAGCTTTACTCGAAAGGGGCATGGGGGGCGGCGGTTGACGGGGTATAGCTCGGTCCTCTTGAGCTGTGGGCTTTGGTAAGAGACAGACCTCATTAGGGAGGGTTATGCTTTGCTTCTGAACCGGAAACCTTAGCGGGCTATCATTTATTAGAGTGCTTTTGTAAAGGTCTCATAGTGAAACTTAGTATTCGGTCCACGTGGTGTGGGACGGGTGCATGCTTCGGCAATGGGAATCATGGCTTATGGTGAAAGTGTACGACCTCTGCAGAGTGTAAAACTGTTATAACTGCCGTGCTCACGGTCAAGAGTGGCCTGGACCCTTACATGATAATCATACTTGAACATGGATTAAATTGTGGTTACTTGATTATGTTGGGATTATGACATTCATTAATTTGTGGGTGGTATATACTTTCATTTGCTAGTAAATAGTTGCTTAATAAAACTTGACCAATTAAAAGTGCTTACTGCAGTATTGTCAGCCAGCCTTTTTGCCCCAGCCTTGTATGTCATATTACATTTGCTGAGTACATCATGTGCTCATGCTTGTTTTCTTTCTTTTATTGCATCAACTACACTCGGAATGCTGCTCAGATTGGGAGAATTTTGAGGATTTCACTGCTGATTTTGAGGAGTTCTAGGCGAGTCTCCCCCAGTCAACACCTGTGGAGTTGGAGTAACTTTTGCTTCGTTAGATGAACGTTTATTTAAGTCTTCCGCTATGACATTCGAGTCAACTCTGAGATTGTAATAAATGCACTTTAATACTCTTTCGTTATGCATGGTTATGGATATTCACTTGTGACGTCTACCATATGTGTGTAAACTGATCCTGGCGCACATATGAGATGCATCTGATTTTGCCTTTAAAACCGGGTGTGACACTGCAGCTGTGTACCTCTAAATGATCAGTGTTTTCAGGCGTCGTTATCTTCTTTCATAGTTCCGATTACAAAGGTGGATTCATCATGTTCTTGCTGTCCATCCGATCATTTAATTGGTTTCTGAAGGAGCATGATAGAAGTCTACAGCCTGAAGAAATATACAATTTCAATCTTTGTCTGAAACTCCGAATGATGATTCTTAAAATCTCAAGGTAATTACCGTTACTCTTGCTCTCCTCTGTTTAGTCGATTTACATAGTACAAGAAATTTATGTGTTTCTTTTGTTTACAATGATTTGGGCATCCACAGCTAAATCTTCTTTTTTTTCTACTAGCAGATTGTACATTCCTTCCATATCAATAGCATAACTGTTTAAAGTTTCAGGCTTCCCAAGAGGTGAGAATTACTTGTGTTGCTATACCATAGAGTGATGTTTGGCATAGTTGTAAACCAAATAGAAGCTGGTCCAGAGAGTAAGAGGTTAATGAGAGAACTTTTTTTTTGCCACATAACTGACAGCACTAAGATTGTCCTGATCAAACTAAGATTATCTTAAACTTCACCAATCACCACAGCCCTGCACGAGATTGTCTCAAATCTGTAGGGGGAATATGAAATACCACATCTTTACGAAGCAATCTGCAAGTTTTGTACCCTGTGAGGTTGTACCTTCCATTTTTGGCTTTAGTGTGTAGATTATTAATCGATCTTAGTTGTGGACCTATTTTCTAAAATTTGAGACATACTTTCATTGGATCTTGCCCTGTACTTCATGACATGGTGGTTAATGTACATGGCAGTTGGCTGTCAGCTGTTTCAAAATATCACTCTGCAGCAAGGTCAATATGCTAATTTCATGTCAAGTTATTTTGCAAAATTGTCTTTTGCCATTGTGTACTTCCATCTCATTGATATTTTCTTTGTCCATCTTCACAGCTTTACGGCCTAATTTGTTCTTATAAATATTTTATCTTACCATATTTGTGTCCTCCAACTTCTTAATGCAATTCCATGATAATCATGGGTGCCCTATTGGTTCTCATGTCCAATGCACTTCCTGTTACAGTATAAACCATATGGGCACACAAATTTGTAGCAAAAAGAAAAAAAAGGATTTTCCAGGCTTGAGTGGGAACATGAATTTGTCTCTTTTGTTGCCTATTTGAAGCCAGCTGGGAATACTACATGCCAATTAACACAATTTTTCTTCTTTTAGTTGAATGCAGATTCGTACTAACCATTCAAATCAGATGCATATTTAATGGATCACAACTTCTTGATTTGACTCAAGCTGTCCTGCCTGTCCAATGCTTGGTTTGACTGTCAAAGTCAGTATGAATGACTATTGCAGATTCCAACATGATGCATTTTGCAGATGAACATGGGCAATTTAGGCACTGCTCGTTATGGGACAACGATATTGGGCTTAACAAACAAGTTCTCTGGTGAGTATATGTCATTTGTATTATTACTGAAACTGGTGATATAGATGTTTATCTGTCTGTAGTTTGTTTCGAAGTTCCCTATTTGTTTCAGAGTTTTTTTTTAAACAGTGTTGATTCATACCGCAAGGGGCTCCAAAGTGATTTTCATGGATGAGTAGCCTTTCTATTTGTACCTATACTTATGTGACTTTTTGTATATTTTACAGATTATACATTTGTAACTGATTTTACCTGCCCTTTTCCGCTTTTCGTACCTCTGGACCCTCCTTCATGTCCTCTACTTCATGTTCATGAGGTCAAGCCATGGAAGGTGTTTATTTTACTAGCCATAGATGTGATTCATTCAAGTGAGACTGCAAAAAAATGCAGATAACCTTTACTACACTGAAAATTCAGTTCAGTACCGAGTTCCTGCATCGTGGAGCCAGTTCATTGTGTAACTGATCTCATTGACATGAGTTTAGGCATTCTAACTATTAATTTCACTTACAGCCTGATCTACAAACTATACACTTGATCAACCAGATGATCGGATTGTGCTTCCTGAAAGAAGGAAATGATCCTATTTCAAATTTAGAAATGGCCACAACAAAGTGGTAATTTGAACATTATTATTTTTCCTATGGGATATCTGTTGTTATTTGATGTATGCTGAGTTTTTCTTGAGACAACATGGCCATTTGTTTCCCTAGAACTAAAATATTTATGTTGATTATGTGTACATCTACCTTCCTATAATATACAAGCTTTGAGCTGTTTCAATGTAGTCACGTTAGTTTACATTTATCCATAGTCTGTTAGCTCACAGTATCGGAGTATCCTGAGCAAGACAGCTGACTCCCTCACTTTACCAAAGCTGATGGTTTGCATTATCTGAAGTTAGCTTCTCTTTTGTCCAGAATTTGGATCACTTATCTATCTTTTGAATGACTACCACTTTACCTGCTCCGATTGTACTCACATTTTCACAATGAGGCTCGCCCCCAAATCGCAAATGGGAACCCAACAAAGAACCTCTTTAATATATGTATGGACTTATTGTCATGTATATACTATGTTGTATATATCTAAGCTTTTTTCATGCCTTTCTTTCAATAGTATACATAAATATGTATAGAACTAATGTACAGGAATAGACAATAATGGAAGCATGCGAGCTACACACCAAAGTCCAGTCATGTGCGTGCAAGGGTCGTGCCCAGCCATGGCCGCAGGCGCAGCGTTAGCGCGCCTACCTGCCTAGTTAATTCAACAGGCCATTTGAGTAGGCATGCTCTCTTAATGCCACGTGGTAACATAGAAGGAGTAAATTCTCTATTTAACATTAAAATAATGATCCGTCCTTTCTTGTCCCTTAAATAATTTATGTTCCGTGTATAACACTAACTTTAACTTTCATTCACAAAATGACATTGCCGTCAATTATAAGGACTAGCACCGCTGGCACTTGAAAGGACATTATTTCCCACATTTGACACTACCGTGTCGATAATGTAACTATTTTACCACATTTGATGCAAATACCACTGCTGCTGCATAACTTTTGCATGTGATAAATTAGTCACAATGGTTTAAAGTGTTTGATAAAATAGTCACACAATCAAATGAGGGGCAAGAATGTCTTTTGAAGTGCTATTTTGGGAAGGAAAGTTAAAATCAGTGTCAAATAAAAACAGAAAATTTTGGCTGTTTGATGGGCAAATGGCAAATGGCAAAAATTTTGCCACTTTTTTTTGCCATTTGCCTCCAAACACCCCCATGGCAAAAAGGCAAATAAAAAATGAGATGACAAAAATCTTTTGGCTCAACATTGTGGCAAAATTGGGCAAAATGGCAAAACTTTTGCCATTTGCCTCCAAACACCCCATGGCAAAAGGAGGGAGAATGGGGTTTAAATGAGTTTTTGCCAAAAATTTTGCCATTGGATCCAAACACCCCTAATGGCAAAACTTTTACCATCTTTTCTTGAGGATAAAAGTTTTGCTCTTTTTTGCTTTTGCCATGTGGATCCAAACAGCCCCTCAAAAGAAACGGTCATTATTTAGGTGGAAAGGTGGTGATATCACGTGGAGGCGCAAGTTATGGATTCGAAGGTTGAATACATGCGTACCTATTCTGCGTGAAAAAACGCATGACTCTGGGATGGCCTCTAAAGCTAGAAAAAAAATGCACTAATATGTGTTGGCTCATAATAATAGGTCTGTCGACTCATAATATGTCCGGAAGAGATAAACGATTATATTTGGCTGCGGATACCCACGTACCCCTCGTCTGTCTGTACCGTTGTCCAAGCTCAATAACCAACATAAATGACATCTTTGAGCTGATACGGATGACATTTTTTGCGATTTTGCATAGTTGATAGATTTTCTTTTATCGAAAATTCTGAGAAGAGGTTGACAAAATAAAATGTATTTATATGTCAACGAGTGACTTTGGACAAAATCATAACAAATTAGACTCTATTAATATACTAACATAGTTTAACTTACAATAAAAATATAACACTAAGTGATATACAAAATACCCTCTTCAAAATATCCTCTTCGTCTAAACTATAGTTTTTTGTTCCTCACTACTCCAGGAAACCTCATCACAAACGGTTCCCACAGGCCATCACAAACGGTTTTGTGAATCGTTTGTGATTCTCGGGGCATCACAAACGGTTCTAGAACCACAAGTTTGTGATTTCCTGCATCCGAAACAAACCCCAAAAAATACGAAAATAATAGGGAAAAAATTTATTTTCATTTGGGGAGGCCACCAACCACCCAAAGTCATGCCATTTTTTTGCTCAGAAACTCGTGACCTCTCCTTCGCGCGTAGCCTCCTCTACCACTGCACCACTCCATCACCTGACTAGATGGCGTTCCGATTGCTATCATATTATACCAAATCGAGTTTAAATTGCTTGTTTGAGGCCCTAAATGACTTCAAATCAAAAAGTGTTGAACTACAAAGTTTCCTAACTTTTCGAAATCTACAACTTTTATGTTGACCGTTTTTTCATCCGAGACCGTTTAAAAAATTTGAATTTCAAATTTGAGAACATTCAAACTTAGATCTAGCAACTAGATGACTTTAAATGACAAAGTTGTCAACTACAAAGTTTCATGATTTATTCAGATCTACAACTTTTATGTTTTTCCATCCGAGGTCGTTTGAAAAAAACTCAAATTTCAAATTTTGGGTACAAACTTACTTTTCATTAGTAAAACAAATTCAAATTAAAAAGTTATAAACTACAAAGTTGTATGACTTCTGAAGATCTACAAATTTCATGTTGACCGTTTTTTCATCCGATGTAGTTAGAGTAACATTGTTCACAAATCTTATAGGTCTCTATTATAGTTTTACGAAACTCTATGAGATAGATAGATGTATTTTATGAACAATATTCATATGAATTTGTCAAATGAAGAAAATGACCAAAATAAAAGTTCTACATACTGATAAGGCATACAACTTTGTAGTTCAACACATTTTGATTTGAAGTGATTTATTACTTCAAAATGTGGTTTTAACGTGTACCATACACATCATCACAAACGGTTTTGCTACAAACCGTTTGTGATGCCCACATCACAAACGGTTCGTATTGTAAGAAAAGCCGTTTGTGATGATGTACCATCAGAAACGGTTCGTGTTACGAACCGTTTGTAATGCCATCACAAACGGTTCTTGTTACGAACCGTTTGTGATTTTGTGATGCCCCACATCACAAACGGTTTTGGTATCACAACCGTTTGTGGTTGGCCGTTTGTGATGTTCATTTCTGTAGTAGTGCCTCTAGATATATAATTTTTAATTTTTATTATGTATTTAAACATTACGTACATTCAGATGCACTCGCTCTGACAATAAGCTTGTCATGGTGGACATTCAGATGCACAAGCTTGACATGAATTTAAACGAGCGGCAACTTAGTTCACAAACCACAAGAGTGATTAATCCAGCTAATTGTGACTTCTAAGCACATGTAAGACATGGAGACCGTGGCAACCACAAAACAATTGTTTTCAAGTATAAGATCATGACCTTGACGTCGAGTGCCATTTGGCCTCAGGAACTATACGGTGCCACGTGGCATGCTGTGATAGTTACACCATGACGATAAGTTCGTGGTCCTTGTTTTTTTATGTGAATAAGTTTGACGTGGATTAAAACGAGCGGCAACTTAGTTCACAGATCAGAAGAGTGATTAGTCAACTAATTGTGACCATATGTAAAACGTAGCCATAGTTACAGTAAAAAAAACAATTGTTTTAGGTGTAGGCAGCGTGTTGAAGGTGCATTTTTTTTTCTTTTGCTGACAAGAGCGCTTAAGCCGGCTCTAATACCAAAACCCTTAGGGTGCGAATCCTATTATATTGAGAGGACTTAGTAGATAACTCATTAACTCATATAATTGGCATTCGTTTTTTTATCTCGTCACTACTAGAATCTGCCTATATCTAGTAGAACTGAAAATAGTACTCACCTAAACTTTTTCTGCCCAACCTTTACGAGAACAACATGTCGGGTTCGTGGAGAAAATGGGTTACTGAACTTGCACGTTAAACAAAAAGAAGCAATTTCTACAGAATTTCCATCGATTGAAGGCTATTTTTTCACCGGAAAAAAACTTAACCACGTTACATATAGCCACGTCTCTGCCTGCATTTAAGTTTTTATGGAAGTCCTCATATAAATGGATCTGCCATCTTTTGACTGAGTGCACTTATGTCGTATCTTCTTTAATATATTATAACAAGTAGGGGTAACCCATCCTGTTCCATAAAAAAAAATTGCTCAATAATCATCGAGCACTATCTGAACATTTATATAAGAATAATTCAACATTTCATGAAGATCAAATAGTATTTATGGTTTATCTTAGGAGATCATACACTATTTACGGACATCTTGCTCCCCCACTTTATCTTAGCCATTCATCTCGGATCTTAAATATTAGAACACTAGTAGATAAACGCCCATCGGTCCCGGTTGGGAGTGGTTTTTAGTTCCGGTTTCCCAACTGGGACAAACAATCCGGGACTAAAAGGCACCCTTTAGTCCCAGTTGGTAACTCCATCCGGGTTAAAGGTCGTGTGTTCCAAACAATTAAGCCCCGTGCTCCAAAAAAAATATAAAAAAATCAGCCACAAGTCACATGAGTTTTCGCTGGGAATACACGTGTATGGTGCATGCGAATCAAATCTGGGACCTCTCAACTCGCGCGTAGCTTTTTTAACTTCTCACCTACAGAGCACATGTGACATAATCATTGGTGCTTTCTTACCTTCTCGCCTATAGAGCACATGTAATTCGTGGAGGACTTTTAGTCTATCCGGGAAAAGTGCGACCTTTTAGTCTCAGTTGGTGTTACCAATCGGGACTAAAAGTCTTCTAGGACTACAGAGAATACTAACCGGGACGACTAAAAGTGACATTAGTCTCACACCAAAACATACCTGGGATAAATGTAGAAGAAAAAAGTCTATTCTCTACTAGTGGAAGGTGCCGCCTAAAGTCCTAAACTACTTTTGGAAGTTAGAATATGGATAGGAAATCGATGCTAAATGTATATGCTCAGACTGGCTAACCCAGGCAAACCAATAAAAAACAAGACCCAACTTGATTAGGCCTGTGGAGTAGGGAGGAGGCATGAGATTTGGCCCACGGAAAGCTTGGGCCATGGGTGGGCTTAGGCTACAATATTTTTTTCTCAAGATTCTAAAATCCTACTCTCTATCTCCTGGCGCATAGTTGAAGATTTTTATATTTTATAGGAATAAGTCTATTTTACTACTGAAATGTCACACCCGGTTTTAAAGGCAAAACCAGGTGCATCTCATATGTGCGCCAGGATCAGTTTATACACATATGGTAGACGTCACAAGTGAATATCCATAACCATGCATAACGAAAGAGTATTATAGTGCATTTATTACAATCTCAGAGTTGACTCAAATGTCATAGCGGAAGACTTAAATAAACGTTCATCTAACGAAGCAAAAGTGACTGCATCTCCACAGGCATTGACTGGGGGAGACTCGCCTAGAACTCAAAATCAGTGGTGAAATCCTCAAAATTCTCCCAATTTGAGCAGCATTCCGGGTGTAGTTGATGCAATAAAAGAAAAAAAGAAAACAAGCATGAGCACATGACGTACTCATCAAATGTAATATGACATACAAGGCTGAGGCAAAAAGGTTGGCTGACCATACTGCAGTAAGCACTTTTAGTTGGTCAAGTTTTATTAAGCAACTATTTACTAGCAAATGAAAGTATATACCACCCACAAATTAATGAATGTCATATTCCCAACATATTCATATAACCACGATTTAGATCATGTTCAAGTATGATTATCATGTAAGGGTCCAGGCCGCTCTTGACCGTGAGCACGACTGTTATAACAGTTTTACACTCTACAGAGGTTGTACACTTTCACCGTAAGCCGCGTAAAAGTTCAAAAGAACTTTAAACCCAACCATGCCGATGGGGCCAATCCTCTTAAATCACACTACCCGAGGTGTGACCGCATAGGGACGCTACGAGCCCTTTACAAAGATTCCTTAGTAAATAGTAATCTGCTAAGGTTTCCGGTTCAGAAGCAAAGCATAACCCTCCCTAATGAGATCTGTCTCTTACCAAAGCCCACAGCTCAAGAGGACCGAGCTATACCCCGTCAACCGCCGCGCCTCTTGCCCCTTTCGGGTAAGGTTACCATCCACTAAAGTCCCTAATTAGTTAGCCAAGACCAGAGCCATATGGTACTTATGGTTGCACTGTTTTCCTGGGTGGTTCTCCATGTTCCAATTAAAAAGATATGATCTTGCCAATTAATTATTTAAAAGAGTATATGGAACATAGAGTAGGGGTTCATTTAACCAATCCCAGTTGACCAAACTAAGCATCATCTACCATCAAAATTAATTAAGTAACCCAGTTTCAGGGACAGGGGAATATAGTGGCTAGTCAAATCCTTAAATAGGAACCCATCAAGTAAAGACTCATGCACGGGTGGTGAAATTAATAATTATTAGGACATTTGCATGACATAATACCCTTGCCTTCTTCCCAACTCTGTTGCTGCTCAAATCCTTCTCCAACAGTTGGTTCTTCAGAGAAATCCTCGAACTGGTCGTTTCCTAATCGCATCACACATTCCCATGCAAGGAAACAATACAACAAATAAGAAACAGTACACCAAACAATTCCAACAGCACAAAACTAATCTACGCATTACAACGAACGCGTGAGCACGCGAATCACTAAAATCGGAGTTAAAACGCAAAAGATATGGCTTTTCAAAGGTCCAGGGACTTGCTGGCAAAGTTTTAAAAGTTCTAGGGGCTTAACTGCGAAAAACCAGGGGCTAAAACATAATTTTATATAAAAACTCGAGGGCTAAACCATAAAATAACAGGGGCTGGACTGCGGGTGCTATTTTAAAATTTGTAGGGGCTAAAACAGAAGAAAACAGGACCTAAATTGAAATATATTTGAACTAAGCTGGACCGTGGGTTGATTTTGAGAAACTTCAAGAGCTCTTTTGCAAAGTTGCAGCGCTGACCGGTACGCGGTCTGTTTGACTTGGATGCTCGGGCTGACGTGGACCGTTGGATCTCGATCTGATGGTCCTAAATAGATCGGGTAGCGGGGTGACGCCGGCGACGACGGACGCGGCGGTGCCGCTCGTTCCCGCGGCGGAGGCTCGCCGGAGCGAACGCGATTCGGCGCTACGTTGCACGGTTTGCGATGAGACTTGGACCTAGAGAATCGGGAGGGGATGACGAGCTCACCTGGCTAGCTCTTGGCGGCGGAAGGGGAACGCAGCGGCTGGCCGGCGATGAATGGCGGACGGCGGCTCTGCTAGATCGGCGGCGAGCACAATTAGCGCGGCCGAAGCGGGGAAACGAAGCGCGGGTGACACAGGAGGGTTCCTTACCTCCTTGCGAACCTCCCGCGGTGGCTCAAGTCGAAGGAAAGGCGGCGGCGGTGCGAATCGGCGACGGCGGCGCTCAACTTGGCGGCGGCGGCGTGAGCAGCTAGGGTTGCGGCTCGCAGTTGATCTGGAGGGGAAGGCAATGGCGGCGGCGGTTATATAGGTGCGGAGCGGGGGCTCGGGCCCACGCGTCTAGGCGTGCGTGCCCGGGACGGACGCGGCAGCGCGGCCAAGTCGGACTCGGGCAGAGTCCTGCTCGGCGACGAAGAGGAGAAGAAGAAGCTGACGCGTGGGCCCTACGCGTCAGTGAGAGAAGGTGGGGGAGAAAAAGAATGGGCTGAAGCTGGGACGAAAGTGGAGAAGCAGGCCGGGAAAAGGAATCCGGCCGGGGAAAAGAAAAGAAATAGAGGGGCAAAGCCGAGCTGGGCCAAGAATTGGAGGGGCAAAAACGAACTCTGCCTATTTAACTTTTCTAAAACTCAAACAAAAGCAAATCAAATTCGAATTTAAACAGAATTTAAATTCCAACTTGATTTACTAGCAACCAAAAATATATGCAACAGCATGAATGCAACAAAAACTTATTTTGACTAAAATAATTATTTAATATGATATTTAAATTGATAAAAGGCTAGAAATTCCAATTAAATCCTAGAAAATTTATTTAAGCCTTAATAAATCCTAGAAAAATTTAGAGGGTTGCTACGATTTAATTGTGATGAATTTTAGGGTGTTACATGAAATATGAGATAAAATAGCTCCAAACTAGCAACTATGAGCAAAAATGCCCATTAAATCTATGGACCCAAAGATAGAGCATGATTTAGAAAAAATATAACTAGTATCATTTTTTTCATCTAAGTAGATTTTCTCACAAATTTTCTAATATTAAACCGTAATAACAGCCAGGGGACATTAATCACAAAGCATGACTAATTAGTTCTTTGAGGAGGCTTCCCATAAATCAAGAATACAAACTAGAGAGGTTTTATGATCTCAGTAAAATTATCATGTCACACTATCCTCTCACAAGTACGTATACGAAGTCGAAAATGCCATACTCATAGACTGATGTTCCTCCTTACCATTTCAAGCTTATTCAAGTTTTATTCCTTTTGACTTGGGCTGCGCGCCTAGTACGAACCTTGAGAATGAGAATGTAGGTATTGTTGTATTTGGTATTGATACCGCTATGTGTCACCTACTCAGCAGACATCTAAGTACATTTGTGTAGAAACAAAGACACAAAACTTACTGACCCTCGGCAGGGCTTATCCCTAAAACAACTTATCTGGATAACCTATTTTGGCCAAGCCACAAAAATTGGCGGCTGTACACGGATTCTAGCTGTTTTGCCTTGCGAAATGGCCGACGCTGCAATGTTTTAATTTGCACAAAACAAGAGATAGCTGAAGCCACTATAAAAATATGTTTGATAGCTTCTGATTCTGAATCTCTATAGGATATGATTTTTTAAGAGAAGTAATTTGTTTGGCTGAACATGATTCTTTTTTATTCTTTAGCATAAACTCTGAAATGCAGCAGGACGAAAAATCCCTTTGTAGAATAGAATAAGAATCATTTTACAGAATTAGTAGAAAAAAATTGTCTCTAAAAAGTAAATTCAGTATAGAAACTGTTTTGAGAGCTCTGCTAAACATGGCCTAAGCCATATCAAACGGGCCCTTATAAAGTAAGTAGTGACCCACACTTTTCTTGAATCTCGATGATTTACCAACAATTCACTCCAACACTATTGAGTCAATGACGAGTTGACAGAACAAATGATCAATCTCAAATGCAATTGAACAACACTACAGCAGTAAACACGTACGCGTCACGATTCACACACTCCTGCAGACTGAACATCACATTTAGACACCACGCAATTATCTACGTAATAATCAAGCGAAGAATTAAACCGTCTCTGTCTGTCTCTGCACGCTCTTATGCGCAGTATGCTCCTTACGCCGGCGCCCCTTCGTTTAAGCTGGCTCCGGCACCGCCGGCGGCGTCCGTGTGGCGGTGGCGGCGGCGACCTGGAACGGCTCCCAGTGCGGCACGGTGTCGCTGAAGAACCTGCCGACGACGCGCGCCTCCAGGACGGCGATGGCGTCGGGGTGCTTGATGCAGCGCGGCGTCTTGTACTGGTTCACCGACGAGCCGTGCGACACGCAGAGGTCCATGAGCGCGTCGAAGGCGCCGGGCGACACCACCCGTATCTCCAGCGGGCCGACGGACCTGTCCCGGCTCCGGCACCGCCGGTACACGGCGTCCAGCCCGGCCTCCACCTCGGCGCAGCACGCCGCCATGACGCGGGCCACCACGGCGGCGTCGGCGCCGTCGCCGTCGGCGGCCGGCAGCGGCGGCGGGGTGAGCTCCCAGAAGAGGACGTAGTGGCCCGGGATGGAGGCCGTGTCGGCGTACGCCGTGTACTCGGAGAGGATGGCGCCGGCCAGCTGCGGCGCGGCGAGGAGGCGCTTGGCGGCGGTGACGGCGCGGAGGAGGTCGGCCTCGGAGGTCTTGTCGGTGTCGACGCTGAGCACCACGTTGCGGCGGTGCACGAACCGGAACTGCGGCGCCGCGTTGTGGAACCCCGACACCTGCAGGATGTCGCCCACGCGGTACCGGTACAGGCCTGCATGCGTCACGGTCAGTTGTGTTATTCAGAGTCCATGGCATCCAATCACCATGATCCATGCCGGGAAAAAAAAAGAAGAGTGCAAGGTTTTGATGATGCATGCTGATAGCTATAGGAACTGAAGATGTCAGTGCATCGAGATATTCAGGGGGATGTAGTGGGATCATATCCACGAGCAAAGGTGCGGTAAAGGATGCACAACAAAAATTATGCGAGATAAAGCATGAATCAAATGTAGAGTAGTTCATGCTTATATTCGGATAACTACACATATCACCACCTGCAGAAAGAATCCTTGATTTTTTTCGTGCCTTTTAGAATGACAATGATAGCCACAGGCACGCACACCACTAGACATGCACACCATATGCGTGGACACTTCCGAGAGCGACTCCTACCGTGCGGGTACAAATAAATGTTGTGTATGCATGAGTGCTGGTTGTAATTTTATTTGAGGATAATAACAAAAAAAGATTGATTCTAGGTATAAACTATTACCGCCTCATTCTTAAAAAAAAGAACTATTACCGCCTTTGGTCAGAAATATATATCCATTATGGATTATATATATTTTTTCCAAGTCAAATACTTCTACTTTAAACTGTGAATATCTAAAATTGAATAGCCTGACAGCACATGTTGGCATTACTGGATTCGTTAAGAAAAATACTTTCTGAACGCATAACCTTTTACTGGCCCTGTTTAGTTCCTACAAACTTCCTAAAATTCTCTCCAAACTTCACTATTTACCTATCACATCAAATCTATCTCCTCATGCATGGAGCATTAAATGTAGGTAAATAAAAAAACTAAGTACATGTGTTTTGATGTACACGACGAGACGGATCTTTTGAGCCTAGTTAGGTCATGGTAGGACAACGATTACAACAAACAAACAAAAATTGGTACAGTGCGTTACAGTGTCCGATGTGACTTCTCGACCAAATTTTACCCACCCTTTTTACAACTAAACACACCCACTATATTTGTTTGAAGCATTTGCTAGTCAAAGTGTGATACAGAAAACCACGTGCTGATGCCCTAATTGTCTAGCTTATAAGCTCATATAATAAAAGAAATTAATAACGTTCCTTTGAAAATTCAGTTGCTTGTTTAAAAAAATCAAAAAATTTGAGAGGACTTCAATTGTTGGGAACACATCTCTAGTCATACATGCTACAATAATGAGCACTTTGACTTTGTGGCCCCACTAGCACACTAATGCTGAGCATTTCCACATGCAGAGGCTATCTATTTGATTCACTGCATTAATCACTTTTGCCTCACGAATATAGTTTAAGGTATCATGGATCCATCAAGTGATGTGCAAAGTTGATCGTATATTCATGGAAATGCAAGATTGTAAGATGGAGCCAATAAATGAATGTTGTGGGGTTGAGATGGACGTCGCATTGACTGGATATCATTTTTTTACATATCACATCTGGATCTCCTCTTAATCTTGTGGCATATATTATTGGTTGATTCTGCCTTATAGCTAGCCTTTTCTTTCGGTAGTATGACATAGCTACTGCTACAGGAAGTAAATTGTATTCTTGTTCTTTACTCCATCACATTCAGAAGAGACTATTATATACGTATACATCAACATCTTTAGATGCAGACTTCTTTTAAAATATAGAAGAAAAATTCAAAATATAACTGTTTTTCAATTTTTCAAAGGTAGCAATTGTACGTAATTATACCTGGAGAGAATAAAGAAAGTTCTTTACTGATCTCAAGGAAAAGGAACCGTACCCGGCATGGGATAGACATGTGCTGTCTGACCTGACCTTTCTAATCATCTGCCTCTGAACATAATGAAGCTACTAATATCTCCTTGCCTGGTGAAAGTGAGTGTGCAGGCAATCCTAACATGAAAGCTAGAAGGCAGGTTTTTACCTTTGGGATGAGTGTACTGTCAGTAATCTGGTGAAAGTGATTGTGTTGGCAATAAAATAAAGCTACTGGGAGATTGGCAGTCAAGAATTGACACACCATTTGCCAAGTGGGAGATCCCAAACTATTCCTACTTAATTTGGTCAAATCAGCCCCAGCAGGTATATACTTCTATATATCACCAAGCCGTCGTGTTTTTTTTTCTTGCACCAAAAATACAAAAATATGGTGATTGATGAGCTGTGCACTACTTACATAGAGAGTCAAGGTTGTATTTTTAAAGAAGAAATTATAACTCAATGATGAAAATGTAGAAAAAAATAAAAATGAATGGCAGGCGGGAAGATTAGTGCAGAGTGAAGAAGCCTAAGGCATATAAAATATGCAGACTGCAGTACACTGTGGCTGAGGGAAGCAAGGCTCACTTCTGTCCAGCAGTAGAGGAACAGCAAGCAGACCACAAAAGCCAAGCAAAAATTAAACAACTGATACAAAGCAAAGTAAAAGGTGGTCATCTTTTCATCCAAGACACCTGCACCACTTTTATCTTTGACATGCAGATAACCACCATATATGCTAGCTAGCGTGGTATCACATCAAAAACAAAAGTTTTTCAACCTACTTTTGAATTTCATTTTCATCAAAAAGTGCAGCCCAATTCGGTTATACGAACAAGCACCAAGTCAATTCAGGAATGTGCATGATTGCTAAACTAGCACTCAAGTGTAAAGTGTCCCTTGCACACTTGCTTCAAACGGGACGCGAAGTAAAGCAATTTATGTTCACCGCAAGTTTTGTAGCAAGCTACAGCATGCCAAACTTTTTGAGCTAAGACCGTAATTTGCTTAACCTTTTGAGCTAAAAAATGGCCGGAAACTATCTAGACGTACACTTGTCCAGGTAGCTAGTGTCCACGCACCGTTGATTCGGGACTATCGGACGGCCTTGAAAGAGTGCACAGTTCTATTAACAACCTCCAATGCATGCATTTGTTACTAGCGTGAACTAGCTAGTATCTACGAAGAAGCCAATTTAGAAATTAACGCAAGATAATGGCTGGGGATGAGACCGACCTGTGAAGGTGGTGACGACGAGCTCGTAGTGGCATCCGAGCTCGACGTCGACGAGGTCGACGACCTTGCCGTCGCGGACCTCCTCGCCGTCGCCGTCCTTCTCCACCTTGAGGAACTCGTAGTAGCACATGTTGGGCAGCAGCGTGTACGCCACCTCCTCCGGCGGGTCCAGCGGCCGGAGGTTGATCCCGAAGAAGCACTCCGACGAGGCGTACATGGTGGAGACCAGCGGCAGCCCGCCGCCGTAGAACTCGAGCAGCGGGATGTACTGCGCCATGGACCCCGTCACGATCACGTCGATGTACTTGGTCCGCGGCCACAGCCGGCGCACGATGCCCCTCCACGACGGCGCCGCGCACTCGGCGGCGACGGCGTCGGCCAGCGCCGGGCCCGCGCGCGCCGCCACGACCCGTGCCACGGCGTCCCGGCAGGGCGGCGGCCACGCCGCGGCGCCGGCGACGGCGCCGGCGCGGAGGTCGGCGCAGAGCTCCCGCCAGTGGCGCTCGAGGAACTTGACGGCGCGGAGGAAGGCGGAGGCGAAGACGGCGCCGACGCGGAGCACCTCGCCGCGGCGGGCGAGGCCGCAGAGCAGTTGCGCGTACATGCTCTGCGCGCTGTCCGGGCACAGGATCGCCGCGTTCGGGCTCGTGTACCGGGTGTAGGGGCTGTCGGGCCGGTCGCGGAAGTGGCGGCTCTTGTAGTAGCTCGTCAGCACCGGACGCGCCACCAGACCCGACGGCGTCGTGATCTCCGGCTTCACGAACAGGAGGTACATGCACCTCCCCTCGTCAAGCCCTGCCACGTACCTGCGTGCATGATATATATATATATATATATATATAAATATATGTATATGCCGATGGACAATGATGATGATCCCAGCAGCTAATTAATCATCAGTATATCGTCACTAGCACACGAGCTAGTGTCATACTGTCATGGACATGGAGACGATGACACGACTGATCAACACTTACTTGTTCATGACGGGGACGAGGAGGTTGTAGAGGAAGGTCTTGCGGTCGAGCTCCTCCTCCGTCGACGGCATCAGCTTCGGCTGCCCGCCGGACGTGCCGGAGCTGCGCTCGCAAATTAAAGGGCAAGACCGCCGCGTGATCAGTAGTGGAGAGATTAATTCCGGCGATCGACGTCTCCTAGCCGAGAACGAAGCTTGTGATTTTGTGCGTGTTAATTACCTTGTGAGGAGCTCGGTGATGGGCTTGGAGGAGATGAGAGACGAGGGGGCGCCGTTGGCGATGCGCTCGATGTACGGCTTGACGTCCTCGTACTCCACGACGGGCACGCGCTCCTTGAACGCGGCCGCGAGCTCGTCGGCGGCGCGGCCCTCGGCGGCGTCGCCGGCGCCGAGGAAGCCGCGGAGGTAGTCGGTGCCGGCGTTCATGGCGAGGATCTCGCCGAGCACGCGCCGCTGGATGGCGCCGGCGTGGGTGGTCAGGTCCTCGATCAGCTGCAGGCTGCCCGGCCCGTCGTGCGGGTCGCAGGCCGGGATGGTAGGCGGCAGCGACGGCGGCGGCGCCATTGCGGCCGGCGACGCTGGGGAGACGAAGGAGGGTGCTGAGGAAGAGGAGGGGAGGAGGTGACCGTGGTCATGGTCGTCGGGCGCCGGGGACGTGGACGTCGCCGTGGTTGACATTGTTAGATCCACGCACGCG
Organism: Echinochloa phyllopogon; assembly: GCA_033239725.1. NCBI lineage: Eukaryota > Viridiplantae > Streptophyta > Magnoliopsida > Poales > Poaceae > Echinochloa > Echinochloa phyllopogon. Next base: position 28,495,177 of record BTCW01000008.1, on the reverse strand, counting down.
TGCACTCGCTGTGGCAGGACATGGAGCGAGGGGCTTGCGCACGGCCGTGTTCTTGTGCAGCTACTGTTGTTGCAGAGGTGAAATTCTCTTGCTCCCCATGCTCTATATATATCTCATGACAAGCTAGTCCATGGGTGCGGAGAGAAGGAGATGTTGTGTTGTGTGTGGTTTTAGAGCGAGAGAGACAGTGTAGAGAGATGCTGCCACTGATTTATTTGTTTTAGAGAGAGAAAGAGAGTACAGAGCTGAGAGATGCTAGGTGTGAGTGATTTCTTTTTCTCTCTGTGGTGCAACAAATTTATGGGGAAGAGAGCACAAGGTAGTGTGCAAGTCATTTGTGTCAATGGCCAACACATGTGACCATGTCTTGGAGCTTGTGATTAGATGCATCTATTATGGGTCAAAGCTTCATATGGCTGCCTCCTCAACTTTGGCGTCCCTTTTATGTTCTCTGTAATTGCCTGCATTCTTTTTGGCAGACAGAGTCGTTCTTTTAATCAGATGAGTCACCTGATTTGGGTGAAAGATGCATCACTTCAGTGGACAAAATGTGAAAGGTACCAGCCTCTCTGCTCCTAAGGATGTACAGTAATTTGCATGAATCCCAAGGCTATCTACAACTGTTGGAAAATATACTCATAACTTAGCATACCTCAAAAAAGCTAAATCTTTCACACTGACAAAAACGTAAATAAGTGAAACAGAGGCTTCTTTGTCAATTTGAGGAAAAGCGAGCTAGCTAGGTCTAATGGTTAATCAGATCTCTTCTCCTCCGACATACTGCAGATTCTGGTGTAAAATAATAGAGCCATATGATTCCTTCACAAATCTGGGTCTAAAACTGTTACCATGATCAGTAATATCAACATTTTTCTTCGATGGTCATCAGGTCATGTCACCAGGAATGTACTGACCATGTTGTTAACTTATTTTGTATCATGCTGACCTTGTAAGCTGCTGTTGTCCAATTTATTTTCCCGCTTGCTTGATCAGTGACTAGGCGCCAAATCGACTGCTTAAGGTTGCGTGCGACATGATAATCTGGACGGATCAGAAATCTGAACTCTGACAGAAATATTTGCAGGCAAAGATTAATCAGATTAGTACCATAATGGACCTTTCAATGACATGTTCTCTGGGCCTATTTTAATGCCTGAAATGTGTCTCTTCTTCTTGATGCTCTGTTGGCTCTTGTCAAGAAAGCATTTTAGTAGAATCTTGAGCTGACCTTTTTGGGACATCTTATTTTCAGTCAAGGCAGAGAAGTAGAATGACACACATGGCTAGTCTCTTAGTCCTAGCTGTCATAATTTTTCTGGGATTAAATACCAACCTAATCATCCATGACAACAAGTACATTCACATCTCACTTCATCATGTAAAATAATATTAAATTTAATATCAGAATGGGGAAACTACATGCTCCCTGTACTGTTGCATCATTATATAAGTTTTGTTGATTCTTTATTCAAGAAATCTGTTAAATCAGATGTGAGGTGATATATTTAGTCAGTGCAGACAGCTAGAAGATTTAGAGCGATCATGAGGTCAGGTTTGCACCAGCTGTCCACACAAACAAACTTATAAATGGGTCTTGCTTCGATATGAAAGATCTGGGATTGATTACCGTGTCTAACTGATCAAATCGGCATAGCAAAATGTGTTTTAGTCCATTAAAATATCTTTGATTTTTTATGTTTGCATAATGATCTTGTTGCACTAATATTAGTCCAAAGACATAGAGTTGTTAACAGGTTCGGCTCAGATAACAAAAGCAACTGTGATGGTTGCAGTCAAACACACTGTATGACAAGATGTCGATACAACTGTACACACTCGTGTATGTGGTGCTCTAGTAGGTACTGAGACTGCCAACCCATTGTTTGTCCAACTGATTTGGCATTGAGCCTGGTATCCAATAGTAGACTGTTTGGAAATGCAAGTGGGGGATTTTCACACAGGTGTACCATTTGTCTACTGTCTATCAGGCTTACCTGTTAGCAATTAATACCATAGCCCTGTAAGGCTGGATTCTTGGTGCTTACAATTTACAAAGTTCCGACTGACATCAGCAAACTTCAGCGGATTGTGTATTCCGCAACTTGTATATTTTATTACCTGGTTAACTGCAATGAATCGTTTTCTACTATTGAACAATTTCTCAGTAAAATAATTAGGACCCTACACTCCTGTGAATTGCAAAGCAGGAATGATGGTTATGTGCACTGGGAAGAGAACTAATTCAGTCAGCGATCAGTAAATAATTTAGCCAGTCCAAAGAAAAACATGTAGGGTTTCTTTATTATTTATTTATTGCCTAACATGCCAATTCTCCCAGTAGTGGGAAAAGACAGATTTGTATCTTAGCGAATAGATTGACAAAATGGCGGATCTGATAGATTTAGTGCCTCACATGTTGAAATTAACAACCAATAAAAATGTACAACTAAATGTTTTTAAACAAAACTATAGACAAGAGAAACAGTAAAGATGTTGATAAGGCTTACTTTGAAGGAGACAGAAGATCCTTGAAAAGAGCAGGAAAGGAGGAGGAAAACAAGGGAGCAACTACCAGCTGTTCCAAGAGCAGCTGGTGTTATGTACAAAGTGCCAAAACAATTCATTAGTCAACACTCTTCCACATTCACAACACCAATACACACAAAAATACCTGTATGGTCATGAAGTACAGGAAATTAAGCTAGATAGGAGAAGGAAAATAAAAAAAAGAGATATATAACCATGACGGATAACAATTTTAACTTGTTGATCGTCGCATTGTGATTACATTGCCTACGTGAGTGATGTCTCATGATTAAACTCGACCCGCGGGGTTAAGACAGCATCCCACCTCCCCTCTCGCCCCCGATATTTGCTATTGAAAGACCTTCTCATGCAGGGTAGAGAAAAGCCCCGAACCTCGACATCTCTGCCCCACCCTTGTGAGACGATCAACTGGGCTAGCAACCACTACAACTGACCCGGGTAGGAGGGCCCAAACAAACCATAGTTGCTTCTTGGGGTGGGCCTTGGCCTGTGTTTTGGCATAGTGACAAACGGGGGAATTTTGTTAACTCTAGCCTGAAATTTGCCACAACAGGGAATCAAACCTGACCTGAGTGCTTCTGAGTGTCTAAGACCATCTAGCCAACTCAGCTATAGATCTGTTGGCTGATGTCTCATAATGACTTGATCAATGGTATGTGTTGACAAAAAGGGATGGATGATATGATTTGGGTGCCTTACCACCACTTTTATCTTGTTGATTTTGATAAAAGCCACTATACTTACCAAATACCTCTCTATTTCCTGTTGATGGTGCAGGTCCTTTTACCTCAAATAGGTAGCTCCAAGTAGGCAGGTTGCTGTAACCTAAAAGTATTCCTCTTCCGTTCCTTGACATGACAAGAGACACTAATTTGAATTTTGACCATGAAAAGTGTACTTAATATTTGCAATTGGCTCATACCTACCCTAGGTACAACTCCCATGTGTAGTTACATTAGACATGAGCGATGGACCAGGCAAGACCGAAGAAAACACCAGTATGTTTCAGGCCTAATATGACTGCCTGGGGCTGGCCTCAGAATCCCATTGGTCAGCAAAATCAAGCTCAGCTCTCGGGTTCGGGCCAGGCTACTCCTAAGTATTCTTGACCTTAGACCCTAAATTATTTTCCCATTGTTATTGCAGTTGCCTTCTCTATTTTTCAATTTCCTATATAACACTTTTGTTCTATGTGCAAGGGCCTAGATTCACATGAACAAAAAATCCTACTTGGCATATTCCTCTGTTTTATGTTCTTATATGATAGCATTGACTGAAGTGTCGTCTCCAATCTTGTATTTTTTACCCCACATTTTGTTAATTGATTCCAATGGGAACGGCATACAAACTTTTAAATCTTCAGTGGAACAGGGAAATGATCAATAGGCCGGTATCCCGAATCTGTTCTGTGATTTTCAGTTGTCAACAATGAGGACCGGCATATATGATAACTGAAGAAACCTCGACGATCACAACCATTGAATCATCATTTTGCGCGGTCAAACGACCACTCAGGGGATCAAGTAAGATATCATTCAAACAAACTAATTGCCCTTGCGATGGTCCGTAGAGCTTCTTCTGATCGCCTCATTATACTCTATTGACATATGACACTAGGATAGTACCTCTTAGGGAAACCACTTGGCACTTTGTGGTGGTTATATGTGATGATCCTTGACCAATGATAATAATGTTAATACCCTCCAATGATGCGTTGATAGATAGATAACACAGGACCACCACTAACCCATCTCCTAAATTAAAGGGATAATATTATGTGAAGTACAACCACAAAATCTTGTCCTGAGGACCACAAGGCACTGGTGAGCTCATACGATCTCCATGCCTCCCATTGGGATGCATTTGTATTGGTGTTTGGTATACTCAAAGCCCGATGAGTTAGAGAAAGATTGCAAAGTACAGGTGACTTTTTGGTTCAAAGCCTTACATCGCACATCATGTATGCATGCCCTATTAGCCTACTCAATAGCTGATTAGTAGGCTAGTAGGTAGGGCGAATTTAAGGACCATCATCTGTGATGATCATGCGAGATTTTGTAACCAATCAGCGAAGAAACTTATTTCATTACTTGCTCAAATGCTATACCAGCAAAGTTCACATGAATAGAAAGGGTGAAGGGTTTGTAGACCCAAAATTCTTACAGAAAGAAACTAAAAATGAAACTTCACATCTGCGATTTAGTTTTAACATATTATTGAAACTGTGATTATTTGGAAATCCCGGCCTGGTTCAGCACAGCTAGTATGCAGATTGCAGGCTCTCTGCTCTGAAACTGATACACACACAGACTGCACAGTCACTACTCTAGTCCAGCGCAGCCTGAACACAATTGTTAGTTGTCTCTGAAACTAATCATTTTGACAGGACGGGCACGGAAATCGGAGGGCACCAGATCCAAGAAACGGGTGGTCCTAAAACCAACAAAAAGAATGCATAGAAGAGAAGGAACCCCTGAGAGAAAAACGATTAAGAACAGGGCAACTTGTGCTTTGTGAAGCCCTACAAGATCACCACGGGAGACAGGCCACATGAGCTCAAGTGATGCCCTCCTACGATGAGCCTAAGCCTCACATGGCGCAATGCTCATAAACAAAGCCCCCTTTTTCCCCCCTGCACAAGGGTGGCCACTAAACTAGGCTCCTGAATCCTCCCTCCGAGAAGCTGCACATGAGCACTGCACATGGATCCTCTGATCTGCTGGCAATCTTGCATGATCATGCCTGCCGCTAGCTCATGTAACCGCCTCGGCCGCGCCGACCAATCTCCAGCCTCGGGGAGCTGCCGACGATCAGATGCGGCCATGAAGCAGCAGCATCTGGGATAAATTTTGCTGCAACCTAGAAAAACAAGTCAGCCAGATGCATGCCGTGATTCCAACTGTCTCCTCCTGACGATGCCTTGCAATTTGTTTTTGTTTTCTTGCAGATGGCACATATGTTCAGGTAGGTGATGGAGGAAGATGGACGGAGGGTCCTTTGACCTGAAAAAGCTATGTGTTGGACTTGGACAGATCATGATTCAAGACTAGAGGAGTGAGCTCTGAAGTTGTTCTTGAGCCGGATATATATGTTGATTTCTGCAGTTACAAGTGTGCAAAAATAATAGCAGTGTGCATGTTAGGCTGGGTGCTAGTGATTCATCGCAGCTGACTCACTATGCTGCAGGGGATGTACATTGGAGAACAGATCTACAAAGCTATCCTGTACAGTATAGTTCCAAAATTCTTGGGCTCTAACACGGCAGAGAGGGTACCAAGGAGGGAGAAGAGGGGCGCGGCGCGTGTCTCAGGTGGAGGGGATGCTCTCCCGGGGACATATGGATGTGGGAGAAGAGCAGGGCGGCGGAGGGAACCGCGCCGCCGCTGGTGTCCGTCGCGCACAGGCGCGGGCGACGCGCGCTCTGGCGCGCAGCCAAGGAGGTGGGAAATTGGGCTGAAGGAGTAGAGGGAGGAAAGGGGACTGGGCCGGTATGGGTCGAGCCCAGTCCGGAGGTGGGGTTTATGTGTGAGAAGGGAAGGTTTTGCAGGGGCTTTTTGAGTTTTTGGTGAAAAAGCAGGGCTGAGTTGAAATGATCTTTTATTTCCATGGGCAGATCTGTGAAGTTGCCATGTTTTCGTTTATGCTGGAATTTGTTTATTGCACAAGAAACTTTAGAAAAATGTTAAAAATGCAAGAGTTCTTTTGATGGGATCCTGAGTATGTCTAGGCATAGAACATGTTGGTTCATGGTAAATTTCAGTTTTAGCCGTCAGATTTATTTATGCAAATAAATGGGTACTAGATCTTGTAAAATCATAGTAAATGTTCTGCATGCGCTTAAAATGTGAATTAAATTTTTTTGTCTGCTTAGCTTCAGATCTATCGATTAAAAATTTCAGTTGGCTCACTTTGCATGTGTAGATTCTAGTATGATTTATTATTTGTACTAGTTTCTAAGCACTAGTTTAATTATTGTAAATTTTGAGCACATGATAATATCATTAAACATGGTGAGAGTCTAGTTTGCTAAATGCTTTGTGGATGCAGACTCTAGTAGATAATGCTCTATTAGTCCCGACCGGTTTTTGCATTAGTCCGGGGCCTAAACGTATGAAGGATAAAAAGCCTTTTCTCTAGTAGTGAGACAAGGCTGGCTCTATAGATGATCGAAAGTTCACTATTATCTGGAATGCTCACCAAGCAACTTACTGTATCAAGATTACCGAGACTCAGTACAAAGCTATTGTTGGTAATGCCACAACAGAAGTTATATGGGTACAAACATTGCTACAAGAACTACAATCAGTATGTATCGTCTAGTCCATTTTTCATTCCATATAGAGAGGTAGACTATTATTTTGTTGAGAGAGAGTACGTAACAAAGAAGCTGCTACAAATAGATTTTGAATCATCAGGAGATCAGATCGCCAATGACTTCGCGAAAGCCCTTCTTGTTCGGCTTTTGGATTATATCAAAGTCAATCTTAACCTAACACGGTTATGACTGAGAGAGGCCTAAATATATTCCCGGAATTAGGATTGCTGTAATCAGCTGTATGAATATGTTGTTGTTTTTATCCTTGGGTGGTTTACTAGACTGCAGGTTGAGGATGCAGTGTTGTGAATTTTGGTCCTTTTGTTTGGACCCACTTTTTTTGAAATTGTGATACAAACATATCAGAACGTGGACAAATATGTGAGCAAACCTGTGAAAGAAACAGAGTCCAATATGTCACTGTGATTTGGTTGAGTACTTGTCTATTTGAGTTTAGATTGATAATGCAGTTATGCAGAATTTTGTTCATTTTATGAGACTGGGAGAAAAAGATAGCTGGACAAGGTTAAATTGATTTTACAAACAGAAAATGATATAACGATCTGTTTGGATCCTCTGAATTTGGCTGAATTCGAAACATATTCTAGGAATTGTATTTATCTTGTATTCCGTAATAGTATTAGTTACACATCCTCACTATGGTAGTAGTATATATCCAGTAATGCCAGCAGCAAGTCTAAAATATAACAGAAGGATAAATCCCGTGCCTTCTGTTGAAATTGAATAGAATATCCTTCATTCAGAGGATTCAAAATGCAGCTTCTTTTACAAAATAGGTGGCTATTCCTAAATGACATTCTCGAATACGACTTTGACTATGTGACTGTCAATTGTTTCAGGTGAGCAATGAACAATATAGTAGTAGCTCTTGGCCACATGGAGAAATGTTTGCCTGGTTACCCAATTGATAGAATTGCAGCTCTGAAGAACACATTGAGCCAGTTCCTGCATCTCCAAATCCACTTCACGGTCTGAATTCTCAATGTCCTCAATGTTTCCTACATTCTGTTAATTATTGGCCAGATTAATTGGTGAATTGCTTACAGCTATGTAAAATTGTTTTATGATACATCTGCATATATACCAGAGCGAGAATGGTCAGTTTGCAGCAGATGGATAAGGTGAGCCGCTCAAGCTTGCTATAGTCCAAAGGGTTAGCATCCTGCTCCTTCAAACTGTGCCTTCCTGAATAAATCTCTATTGTACGAACTATCAATAGTGCTGTATTCCCTCCACATGATTCATAACCCTCTTTTGTGGTCCACGACCTGAGCCACTGCTTCCACTGCAACCACAAAGATATATTACTTCAGCATCCCAATGCCATTTCTAAATAAGTTACTGTCATCTGGTTGCAGTGGAAATGCTGCCAGTAATTCTAACAACATTCTATGACAATCCATTTGAGTGTAAGGTATTTGCTGCATCTTACAGCATTTCGGAGGCCTTGAGAATCATTGTCAGATGACGATTGGTTGATGAGCTCACGAATTACAGATTGGAGGACTTTCTCTGGGTCCACCCCTACCCTGCATCCAACACATGTTACATTGATCACCGAAACCGTCTTTTTGACAAAAAAGAAAAAGAACAAAGGAAACACACTGAAGTATGAAGTTGTTCAACCTGTCTATTGGATGATTCTTCTCGAGCCCACTAATTAGCGCTTCCCTTGTGCTGTCAGCAGATCCTTTGCCTCGTAAGTGCCAGGAGACAGCTTCGACAATTATCGCCGTGGCGCCCAAGCAAGACGCTCTGCTGCTCTCTCGGGCTCGAATATGTTGGCCGCAGCTACGAAGTACGCTCTCAGAGCACTCTCCTGTGTCACACCGTGCAAACCAATGTTGTTTTCGTCGCACCACCTGCATACATGCATGCAATTAACGATCACAAACAATATTGAGATAATAAAGAGTTGGGGACCATCTTTCTAAAAAGAATATTGAAGATGTAAACACATCCTCCTGATATCATGCGAAGCAGACGATCGAAGCTCACTTTCTAAGACCATGCCACTCGAGTCGGCAGAGCCGTTGGAATCTGCGAAAATCATGTCTTGCTGTCTCGAGGAACATGTCATTGCTGATTAGGGGCATCCTGCAAAGTTCAGAGCCGAATCTAATGGTGAGCAGGCGTGTTTATGTTTGCGCATTGAGGCGTTAGATTACTTCACCTATAGAGGACCTTCCCGATCCATACATCGGCGCTGCCACCGTACTGCTCCAGATACATCCTCGTTTCGATTCGTGGTAGGCTTGCTCTCCAGGGGAGGTCCAATGGATACCCAACCTGACAATCCAGTACAACACGCCAAAATGTACACATGTGATGGAAATATGTATACATATTCATCAACAGTGGGGACAAAATGAAGTGTCCAAGAAGCACTTAATTAGACCTCGCCGGGCAAGTCCTTGGCGATGACCCACTTGTCCTTGAGCTTGCCGGAGGATCGCCTCTTGTCCAAGAACGCGCGGCAGTATTTGCTGGCTCGTTCAAGCTCGTCCTCCCCGGGGAAGGAGACCTGTGCGGCACGGTAGAGATTGTACATGGCCGTAACCGATTGGTTTGCCTGCCCGGAGTAGCACACAAACTTTCCATCGTTCTCGAAATGCTTGAATACACCTGGTAGTGACCAGAGTTCAATACTACTTCCTTTCCAAATTATTATTCACTCCTGACAACGTTTGACTATTCATCTTATTAAAAGAATATACAAGTATAATTTGTTTTATTTTCCTGACTCTCTTTATCGTCAAAGGTACTGCTTTAAACCTAACTTATTGTTTCTTATATTTTCATAATTTGTTTTCAATAAGACGAATGGTCAAATGTTGTGAGAAAAAACAACTATAAATAATTTGGATCGGAAGAAGTACATTTCAGTGTTGGTTTTCATGATATGGGATACTCCGTTGTCAGTTATGCTAATCGCCGTAGTACCCATAACAAATTATGTATATGCTAATCATCGGACTGGGAAGGACTAAAATGCAAAAGAGAAATCTACACTGTTCTTCTACTCCTTTTATCAAGAACATGGTAACAGTTCCACCAATTCAAAGAAATACAGGAGGTTCGTGAAACCGTTTTCTTTGGTGTAATTAGGATGCATCTTGAAATCATCTTAAAATTGTTCTCCTATTCTGCCTAGGTAGGGAACAGAAATATTGAAGGAAAGTTTCTGCTACTTACGTGCAGAGACACAGTAGCCATGCAACCGAAGTAGACGAAAACCCATGGCTGTGTCATCGATGTCGCTAAGCGGGAAAACCCTAGCAGCAGGCAAGCCATCTTGAGCCCAATGCCTGTTAACATGTACTATGTCATTTTCATGTAACAATGGCTTCAATAATTACAGGATAGATTTGCTAAATTTATGAGAAAAAACAGGATTAAATCATATACTTCTTTTCTAGTATCTTTCTTTACCTGTAGGTATAATCCAAGCAATCTTGAATTTCACCTGTGAAGTACCTCGAAAGGCCAAGTCGTGCCAACCGATCAACCACCCACAAGCGCTCAAAAATATCAATAGGATAGTTAAACGGTACTGCGGTGAAATAAAGATCCCAACATATTAGAATTTCCCAAGATAATTAGTTATGCAATACACATATTTGGCAAGTATGAAACTATGATATACTTTGTCTATAAGAATTCCACAAAGCTGAATAAAGAAGAAATGGCATCTGATCAGATAATCTGATATTATAATGCATAATTTATCAAAATAAATCAGCAACAGTATTTTCTACAGAACAAAAATATATTGAAGTAATTCCACTGTATTACACTGCCTCGCATAAAGTCAATGGAAAGAATTTTGCGTAAATAGGATCATCTTACCACAATTTTATTAGCTAATTATTTGTACCATTGGCATCTTTTTTGTTATTGTTATGCAGATAAGTTTCTGGTGAATATTCCACTTAAATTAATTACATATATTATCATTAGCCATCCCGAAATAATATGTAGGATCAAAATCTTTTCTCGGCACCTATTTCGATCCGGAGATATAGCAACACCCCAGATCAATCGTATTTAATCCTGCAAATGCTAAATAAATCTACATTTCTAAATAGTCCGTCATAAGCTGCAAATGCAAAGGCATAAAAATGTCATCACTTGCTATGCATACGCTGTTGCATAGTAGGTTTCATATACAAAAGATTACCTCCCTGGTTGAAAATAGCGAGAATTTCTTCAAGGTATTGAAGGCACTTCTTGTCGCCAGTTTGCATAAGAGCATAAGCTGTGGGAGCAGGTGATGACATAAAGGAACCGTTGGGACTCTGGAACTTAAATAGCCTTTCCCAGTCAAGGCCTGCCATTCCTTCTATGCTAAGAAGCAAAGTTGTTGGCCTGGCATGTAGTACATCTTTTGGAATCCTACAATGGAAGTAAGCAACATATTAGTCAACTTAGTGCATTTTTAATTCAAGAAATTCTATAGACCGTACCAGGTCTAATGGGAGAGAAGGCATGGTTCCCATTCTTAATTTCCTACATATTAGTTTCCGCCTATAATTCTAGATGAGGATGCTCATAATATGATTAAATTACTGTGTAGTTCGTGATGCTATATCAAGAGAATCGCAAAAAGGAACACTAAACTTGAAATATTTAGATATTATTAGTTACTAGCAAGAATGCACGTGCGACAGATATTTGATAGAAAATAAGACTGCATAATAAATAGTTGGCCGGAGACCGTATTGGTTGTGAACTCGATGATGCCAGACTATATAGAGGGATGAGGGAGGGGGAGGGTTCCATGAAAAAAGTCCTGACAGATGGGGTCGCTAGAAGGGGTAGTGTTTTAATGACTGGTTGGTCCATTACTTTTTGGATCTTTAGAGAATATATATAGATGTATACTTAAATCGATAACTTTATATTTCTTTTTGTATATATTTCATTCAGGCCTGGCTCATCAAACGGTATGTCGAGGCCTACAATAAATCAAATGAAAGGTTTCATTAACGGTGTCGATTTTTATACATAAGCACTAATGAATCAATGGATTTGAGTCTTCATGGACAATAAAGTTTTGACAGAGAAAAGGTTTAGTCTATTACATGGTAGCTTGGTTTTCTTGCATGAGAATGTATTTAGTTTGAGGTCTAACTTGGTTATTGTTGGAGACTCATGTGGATCTAGTCATGTAAGCAATTCGACTTTGGAATGCTTCCATTAATTTGATATATGTAGCTATAGATGAAATTTTGGTACTTATTTTATTATTTACCACTCTAATAATAATTTGTGAAAATTAGTTAAAATTGTAGAAGGATAGTGGGTGATTTTATGATATGCCAAGATGGACCAAACTGTTCCTTGCTGACTTCTCAGCCATTGTTAGAGCTAATAAAGAGGAGGAATGAAGAGAAAGAAGATAAATGACATATGTTGTCCATGTTTAGGGTACGCCAATAGGATTAACTAGATCAACCCAATTGGTATGAGGATATGGATGCATGCGGGACTAGTGTTAGTTGCAGGGAGGGTGAAGTGGTTGTAATGTCAATTGATGAAGAGTTATTTCCATAATATGTCAACTAAAAGGTCTATCTATGAAGAGTTTTGGTAAGGAAATTAGAAATTGTGCAGCTATGGAAGTGAGGTATTCCAGTGGAGCCCCTGAACCACTTCACCGGTGCTGAAGCACTAGAAGAGCCATCAAAAGGTCTCATTACGCTTCTGTGTTTGGCATTGTTAAGGTTACTATATATCATAGGATCTTTGATGAGTAGCCAAAATCTGGAAAAAATTAGTTAGTCTCATGCTATACCGCCGCTTAATATGAATTGAAGCGGCATGCATATTGTTATGTGTTTCATTGGCAAATCCAGTGGGCCATTAATGAAGTCCATTTGAGTTTACATAAAGTGCAAGTTGATACCAATCCTTTTCCAATAAACACCATTGAGTTACAAAATGGTAAAGTGCTAGTCGTTCCCCTCCTGATTTGTCAAAAAATAAAATGGTAAAGTGCTAATTCGGAGTATCAATTATGGATGAGGTGTAGTTTTTCTGTAACCGGAGGTTCCAGCTTCAAAACTAGATCATCTGGTTTTTCCATAGATTCTTGAGAAAAAGAATCAGATGAGGCTAGCTTCAGAGAACTTTTGCTAAGCAGAATGTACCTACCCATGAGCAAGTGAATTACTGGAATAAAGTTAAGGAACCAATGAACCAATACCTTCGTTGAGAAATAGCAACCGACTTCGACAAGCATGAGGTAATTGGGTTGTTGCATTGTACTCATTCTTTGTGAAGGCTACACCATGGTCTTGTTAATATTCTTACGATTATGCAAATGTGTATATGCAACCTTTTATTATTCAATTTCCTTTCTCATATATGACCAATTGTAGAGCATCACAATGACCGGTTGTTAATAGCAATAACCTAATCAAGACAAGAACATCTATTTATAATAAGATAGGTGAGAAAAGGCGACAAACAAAGTTCAAGGTATAAATAGCTGAGATGATGGTGTCCCATAGGCTTATCTCACAAACAAAAGAGGAGATTGCGGCAGATGTGCAAGTAATGATCACGTCAAGAACAGCCCGAAGTGAAGCCACTAGGATCAAGCAAATCAAGAAGGAAATTAATTCTATGACCATGAAGCTTGATGTACTTTCGGTTGATTTCTTAAGGCCCAGAGATTAATTCTTTAAGTGCACAGAATGACCGCTATAGCATTTCATCCCACGAGTATTCTAGAGCATCATTTTATATTTTTCATAGGAAATCTCTATGGTGAGATAATCGGTAACTCAACAGGGTTAATAACATAAAAGATAGGCGTGATAAATGCGACGCACAAGGCAATTAAAAAATAAATAAAGAGAGCAGATTATAGCTAGCTGGGAGATAGTGGCCGATATGCTCACACTTCTAATTAATAGAGCTAAAATAAATAATCAGATACAAGGTGTGGTGCCCCATCTAGTTGATGGAGGCCTTTCCATACTTCAGTACGCTGATGATACAATTTTGTTCTTAGACCATAACATGGAACAAGCTCAGAACATGAAGCATATTCTTTGTGCATTCGAGCAGTTATCGGGTCTCAAAATAAATTTTCACAAAAGTGAAATTTATTGCTTTGGTGAGGCTAAGAACGATGAAGACCAGTATAAAGAACTGTTTGGTTGTAACCCCGGAACCTTCCCAGTCAAATATCTAGGTATTCCTATACATTTTAGGAGACTGGTTAATAATGACTGGTTGAGGATCCAGGAACGATTTGAAAGCCGCCTAAGCAGTTGGAAAGGGAAAAACCTTTCATACGGAGGCCGGCTAACCTTAATCAATTCAGTTCTTAGTAGTCTGCCGATGTATATGATGTCCTTCTTCCAAATCCCAAGCGGAGTTCGTAAGAAGTTGGATTACTATCGGTCTAGATTTTTTTGGCAAAGTGATGAGCATAAGAGAAAATATCGATTAGCTAGGTGGAGTATCCTATGTCTCCCACGGGATCAAGGAGGACTAGGGATACACAATCTAGAGCTCAAGAACATAGCCCTACTCAGCAAGTGGTTGTACCGTCTGCTTACAACGGATGGTATTTGGCAACAGATACTACGCAATAAATATCTAGGGACCAAGCCTTTGGTTCAGGTTCAATGGAAAAGCGGGGATTCACATTTTTGGGCTGGGCTTATGAAGGTTAAGAATGACTTTCTAAAATTTGGCACGTTCACTATCAAGGATGGATCCCAGATAAGATTCTGGGAAGATAAATGGTTGGGTAATAGGCCTCTTAGGGATCAGTATCCTCAATTATACAATATTGCTAGAAAAAAGCAGGATACGGTGGCTGAAGTTCTTAGTACGGAGATTTTCAATATATCCTGGCGGAGAGATCTCATAGGACCTAAACTGGTAATGTGGAATAATTTAATTGCAAGGCTGGCAAATATAAATCTCACTGACGAAGCAGATGAATTTAAATGGAGTTTGAACCCGACAGGTGTTTTCTCAGTGAAAACACATTATCTGGCTCTGATCTACCAAAATGTACCAAATACAAATAAGAGACTATGGAAATCAAAACTTCCCCTTAAGGTTAAAATTTTCCTATGGTTTTTAAAGCGGAAAGTTATTCTCACTAAAGATAATCTGGCTAAACGAAATTGGAATGGCAGTAAGCAATGTGTCTTCTGTCATGAAAATGAAACCATTCAGCACCTTTTTCTAGAGTGTAGATTCACACGTATGGTATGGGCTTCGGTCTACGCGGCATGGGGTTTACCTAAACCATCTAGTGTGTCTAATATGTTTAATGGTTGGCTGAATTTAGTACCACCAAGTTTTAAACCTATGATATCTGTAGGCGCGGCAGCCTTATGTTGGGCGGTTTGGTGTTACAGAAATGCAGTGGTTTTTGATAACAAGTCTCCAAATTTTTTGCAGGTCATCTACACAACGGCGCATTTGCTCCGCACTTGGTCTATCCTTCAACGGCGCATTTGCTCCGCACTTGGTCTATCCTTCAACGGCCATCATCGCGGGACAATCTTGTGGTGGCGTCGCAGTACTTGGTCCAAGTGGCCAAGGTTATTTTTGGCCGGGCATATGGCTGGCAGTCTAGTCTTAGGATTGACGGCTAATTAGGTCCGGAGATCGTGAAAAACTTTTTTCTTTTTGGCTGTGTGCCACTTGGCAGAGGCCGGGATCATTTCAGGCGGAGGTATCACCTCGATGTATCTAACTGAAAATTAATAAAGTATCCCTTTTCCAAAAAAAAAAGCTAGCTGGGAGAATAATGGGACATGGCTAGGTTCCTATGATGATCAATCCGATCAGGTCAACTTTTTGCGAACACTGAAATTGATCGATCTGATTCACTTTCTCGGCTTTAGCAGTTGAGGTAGTACCGCTCGTAGAAAGGGATGCAAAGGGGAGTGGGAATAAATGTAGGGGGTCCTAGGAGACTAGAACTGACGTGGCGGACTACGTCGGCTACATAGGGCTATCGGGACCAACTGGTTATCATAACCATTCTATTGAATTGGATGCAAAACAAGTGAACGTAAAGATCTACCTATGACACCAACTTAACACAGAGAAGCATCTTCGATCCAAACCGAACATCCCTACCAGGCACGACAACTGGATTTGGATGGGAACTCTCTATAGCCAAAATAAGCTAGCTATAGCCTAAGCCAATCTATCAAAGTCTAGTGTAGAAAATAGTGCAAAATGGATAAAGTATACGCTAAATATAAATTGATTTGAAACAATTATATCATTTATATTGGTAACATAAGTCATGAGGAAAAGAAAAAGAGAAAGATGTAAGAACTTCTGAAGACTCTTCTGGAACCTCAAGCTAATGCTTGGGTTCACTAGTCACTACTACAAAAACCATTCTTAGCGTCGGGTGAAACAGCGTTTGTAGGATCGGGCGTCATACCCACACCTGCTTTTCGCAGCTAAAAATTACCATTTGCAGGAGCGGACCTTCACCCGATGCTGCAAATGCATTAGTAAACACGGGGCACGCCGTCACCCGTTGTTGCAAATGCATTCTCCCAATACTGCAAACGCATTTACAGGTGCGGACAATCTGATCACCAGATGCTAAAAACCGTTTAAAAAAATAAAAAAACACTGGCAGGCGCTCCAGGCCGCCGGCTGCTCCATGGGTCGTCCTCCACCACCGCCGGAGCTAGGACCTGTGCCCGCGTTTCAAGCTGTAACTCGTCGAGCCACAGTCTACTGGCAGCCGGCCACAGCCATGCCCCCATGCCGTGCTGCCCGTAGGGGCCGACCGCGTAGCTGTCGTGGCCACCGCGCCGCCCCTAGGAGGCCGGCCGAGGGAGGGCCCCTGCGCGCCCACCACGCCGGTGAGCGAGCGGAGGAAGACAGGAGCTCCGCCCAGCGCCGCGGCGACGAGCCGGTCGAGGAAGCCGAGCGCTCCACCCAACGCTGCTCCGCCGCGCCGGCCGAGGAAGTCTGCGTGGCCGCCCAGCCGAGGCATTGACCTCCGCCCCTCGCCGATGGTGCCGAGCCACCAGGGCCACACCGCCGAAGGTAGGGGCTCCGCCTGCCACGCCGCCGAGCTGGCCAAGGAAGAGGGCCACCCTACGCTGGACAGACGGCTGAGGCAGGGAGTTGCTCCTCTCGCCGGTGCTGAGCCACCAAGGCCGCGCCGCCGAAGACAGGGGCAGCGCCCCTCTCTGGGGACCAGGAATGAGAGATTGAGAAAGGATGAAGTGAGAAGATAGAATGGGAGTGGAGAGAAGATAAGGCTGGGGATAAGATAGGCGTGGAGCTCGGCAGCCGTTTCTGGGGGCGGACGGCCGCACCGTCCGCTCGTAAAATTTAACTTAGGGTCGGAGCAAGGATCGTCCGACCCAGGAAATTAACCTATTTGCAGGGACGGGTGGCCCCTTGATCCGGCCCTGCAAAATAATATTTTCAGGAATGGGTCATAGGCTCATTCGTCTTTGAAAATAGATGTGATTTCTGGCAACAGGGCATTCCCTGGTCCGGCTTTCTAAATGGATTTGTAAGCTCGGGCCAGCTACTACATTTCACATCAAGTTCTTCAGGATCGGGTGTTCTTTTAGTCGGTTCCTAAAAAAACACCCCGCTCCTACAAACCATTTTTGTAGTAGTGGTTGACTCTAACTCCGAACTCTTCTAATTGACAAAGTGGAAGTAGAGAGCTCCTTCTTTATTCGAATTGAATCCTGGTGGGAGGGCACCTATCAGGTTCGGCCAACCTGTCCCCTATACTAATGTCATCCATTCTTGGTAGGCTGCGTCATGAGCATCACTGATGGCATCTTAGATGCGGGTAGGGAGGTAAATTCCATGTTTGTGTTGGTTTGGTGGGTCCATCGATCCAAGGAAGGTACACTAGGACGAACCATGCTCCATGGATCAAATCGACTTAATGCTAACATACATGATCATTCCTGGCTGTGTTTCCCTACATGTCAAGATGACCTAGAATGGAGGAGTGGGATGGTGAGCCGACCCTGGTGGGTTCAGCCAAACCTGGCCCAACATTGACCATGTGGGTTCTGCTCCAGTCAAATATTCACCAAAGCTCATGTTAATTCATTACTTCAAATATGCACTACCAGAAATACTGATCAGTACCGGTCATCCCAGCCGGTACTGGATGGCCGGCACTAACATGCAAGCCATTTAGTACCGGCTGGTGTTACTAGCAAAGTGTTGCTTCCTTATCATCCCACATATGTGTAAGCAAGGTAGGATGCGTATGACCGTGGTCGATGGGTTGTATTGCAATGAGCCCCTAGGGCGGTGTATATGAGAGTATAAGGCACCTCTGTGAATGCATACTAGCAATACGGGGTTATCCTAACATATACTCTAACAACATGCATCACATGTGACCGAGTGAGAGATGCTTTCCTTTTTAAGAAACTCGTGGAGGATCATTTAGTAGTTCTGGTAACACTAGCCGGTACTAAAGTGTGACATTAAGTATCGACTGGTGTTACTAGCTGGTACTAAATATAGGATTTAAATGCAGTCCCAAATAGCTCTTGTTTGATGTTTAGAAAAGTTTCCTTAGTATGAGTTCGCTTTTGCTCCCTTAACCCTTGGCCGGATCACCTTTGCCCCCTTCCTCTTTTCGCTAGTGTTCCTTTTCTCCCCAGCCGGCCCAACCCCCATCTTCCCTCTCTCTACCTGGCCTGCCTTGGACTCATGGGCCATTCTTGTCACTTCGGCTCAGGGAGCTCCGGCCCGTGCTCTATCGCCCTCTCTATGAATGTCAAGTGCCTCCCCCATGCCTGTCAACTCCTTCCTCCGCCCCTACCCAATCAGACTCGAGTCTGATCTCGGCTGCGCCATCTCGGTGGCATGCATGCCAAGGCGTGGGCCCAAGCCACCATGTGCGCTGGCTATAAATCACAGCACCGCTTCTTTGCCCTCCTTTTTCCCCTCCACAAACACCACCCCTAACCCTAGCTTCCAACCTTTGTCGTCGCCGCCATTTGAGTTCCTTGTCGAATGATGTCGATCCACCGTTTTGGCACCGATCCTCCCGTTTGGACCCCCTGGGCTACTGCTCCTAGTAGTAAGATTCGTTTTGAGACGTGTTTACCTACCTTGCTCGCTCTCTCACGCAGGTGCCCCCTCCCCGGAGTCGTGTTCCGCCGTTTACCGTCGTCCGCCGCAGGCGTGGCCTCATGGCCGACGAGAAGCCCAACGTTAGACACCCTATGACCCCATCTTCCTCCCCGACCAATCCTCTTCGCAAAGCGAGCCTTCTAGCTCGATTCCGAGATCGCTCCTGCGATCCCCCGCCGTGACCCAGAGTCACGCCGCCGTCCGCCACCGCTGGTGTCCACTCTCCCCGCCCAATCCATTTTGGATCATCATATCAGCATCCGACGGCCCTTAGCGCCCGAGACTCTTAGTCAAACCGGGCCATACCAGTCAGCATGACTGCTTTTGCTAAAGTGCCCCTAGAGTTTCTTAAACTCAACGCCGAAGCCAAAAGTATTTACAGTTTTGCCCCTATCCAAAAGTATTTACAGTTATGCCCCTATTTTATGCCTTAACCCCTGAAAGCTTAGGAAATCACACCCCGATTCCCATCCTTTGCGCTTTTATAAGTCAGCCCTCATGTTTTTAGATAAAATTATGTTTTAGTCCCTAGTTGTTCTCAAATAAGCCCCTAGAAGTTATAAAATCTCGTCATCAAGTCCTTAAACCTTAGAAAAGCCATATCTTTCCCGTTTTAACTCTGATTTTAGTGATTCTTGCGCTCACGTGTTCATTGTAACATGTAGAATAGTTGTGTGCTACTGTTCAGTTTTGTTAGAATTGTTTGGTGTACTATTTCTTATTTTGTTCTATTGCTTTCTTGTATGTGCCCCTGTGATGCAAATAGAAAGGAGCAACAAATGTGGTGTATAAGGTTTGTTCATGGAATTTGAGGATCATGCTTGTGAAGACTATAAGCAATTACTCTTTGGAAATTAAGGTAAGTGTATTCTTGCTCATGCTTTTGTCCTAATAATCATATGCGTCACTCCGTACTTATGCTATGGTTGCATGTTTTTCAATCATGATGGGTCCTATGTTAAGGATTGCCTAGCCTTTTTACCATTCCTTGTCAACCCCGGGTTTTTACTATAATGTTGGGTAGATGATGGTTAGTTGCTCCACACAGGATGGTTTACACTAAGACCAAAGATAATAAATTTGTGTACCTTTATTCATGCTCCTATATATGTTGCTATTAATCTCTAAGACCACTTACATTAATTGGAACATGGAGCGACCATCCAGGAAAATAGTACAACCATAAGACCAACAGGCTTTGGTCTTGGCTAAATAATCATAAGGACTCTTTGTGTGTGGAGACACTTTATGTTTTGGATGGGGCTGGTGGCTACCGACAAGGTTCGTGTGCAGAGGTGCAATAGAGGAAGGTGTTTCCTTCTAGAGACATGCACATAAAGGCCTCATAGTGAAACCCAGTACTTGGTTCATGTAGTGTGAGGAAGGGTACACGCCTTTGGCAATGGGAATCGTGACTTCTGGTGAAAGTGTACAACCTCTGCGGAGTGTAAAACTGTAATAACAACCATGCTCATGGTCAAGAGCAGCCTGGACCCTCGCATGATAATTGAACTTGAATATGAATTAACCTGACCCATGCATGTTTATGTATCTATTAATTTGGGATGGTATAAACTTGTACTAAATAATTATGTTGCTAATAAAATTTGACAACTAAAAGTGCATGATGCTGTTAATTGCCAGCCTATCCTTATTTTAGCCGTGCATATCATTTTCTTTGCTCTACACTTGGTGAGTATGACATGTGCTCAGTTCTTGCTATTTTCAAACTCTTTTGTTCTATATCAATGAATGCTGCTTAGAAGAAGGAGATATTTTGGAGTTTCGTGAAGATGATGCTGAGTTTTAGGCGTACGTGTTCCCCCAGTAAACTGCTTGTGGAGATAGATGGAGTTCCGCTGCTAGTTATACGCTTTTATCTTGTTAGATACTTTATGTCTTCCAGTGTAGTAAAGTACTTAACTCTCTTTATGATGTGAAATGTCTTTGTTTATTCACTGATGAAGTTGCTATAAGTATGAAACTTGATCCTGGCATACATATTGTTTCCATCTGGTTTTGTTTTTAAAACTGGGTGTGACTGCATGGAGGTCCAGATGATGGGCCTGACAAATTGCATGAGAAAGAAAGCATCCGCTCTCCCAATGCGTCCCTTGCAGTTTCTTCACTACTCCCTCCATCTACTTTTCTAAGGCAGATTATGTTTTTTTTGCTTTTCTCAGTGGACATAGCTTCTTGGAATCTGACCCCTCTACCTTGGTACTTGGGCTTGGAAAATTAAACAAGGTATTTTGATTAAATTAGGCCCATGAATACAAACAGGCACCTCCTCACGCCAATGGGACCTGCATGCAGATGGAATTTCACCGGGTACAAGGCATGCGGCTGCATGCAGCCAAGCAAATTGGTGTGGGGAAAATCACTTGTCATCATCATACAAAACTATTTTTTAGCTTCCCACTACAGATTTATCTCAACATGCAAACTTGCCACGTCATCCATCCACTAATACTATCCATTTATGTCATCCATCGATCTTCTATGACCAATATCATCCATGGTCTCTGCGAGTGCAACGCTACAAAATTCGCACAATAGATGTCATCCACCGGTCTTCTATTACCAATAGTATTGATGGTCTTTACATGTACAATGCTACAAAATTCGTACGATAGAAATACATAGATGATCAATCATTTAAGAGTCGTTCTTTCTCAACAAAATAAACATGTTTTTATGTATAATATTGTTTGCAAAAGAATATTGCCATGCAATTACCTTAGTGTTTCTATTTTCAAATTTAATCTTAAATCATGTATAATGTCGTTTACAAAAAAGAATATTGTTGTGCAATCAATTTAGTGTTTTCAAATATTATTTAAGAAATTCCCGCAACATCGCGCGGGGTACCACCTAGTTTAAGTAATACTAACACATGGTTCCATGATTTCTTGGGTATCTCGAGTACCCTCCAATATATCTTAGAAAAGTAGATGGACGGAGTAGTTGCATGTTGTATAATAGCAACACTTTTTCCCATCTCCGTTTTAACTATCCTACCAACTCAGTTTTTTTACATAACAACCCATTTAATTATGTGGAAAGCATTTGAGTGCTGTACTATTGGGACTACCCTAAGGGCAGTCCCAACACGCTGACTAGGATAGTTTTCATAGCATTTAATAGCATGCCATATAAAAAGTTTGATGAGGTGGCAGGGGACAAATTAATGATGTGAGAGAAGAAAATGGTTTTTATGTAGGAAACCATATCTACATGAGAACCAAGAAAAAAAGGAAGACAATTGGATGAAGAAAGGAAAGAGAAGAAGGATGATTGATTGATATTTTATTTTGAAGAAACTTCCCTTTGGGAGTGTAGTTTCCATAGATAGTGTCTGTATGACATGCCAACTATGGAAACTATGAAGTAGTGTCTGGGTTGGGCTTACGACGGCATGGGTCGCTCATGTAAAGAGCCTGGTTGGAGACAACAGTCCACAGTTCCCCGCCAGGATTGATTGGATCACCAAAAGTCAACAGCCAGAGGGCTCTTGGGGCGACACATTCTTCTTGGTTCAAGACAGGATTATTAATACCCTAGCCTGCATTGTGGCCCTAAAATGGTGGAACATTCACCCAGACAATATGGATTAGAAAAGTAGATGGAGGAAGTAGTTGCATGTTGTACAAATGCAACACTTTTTCCCATCTCCATTTTAACTATCGTACCAACTCAGTTTTTTTACATAAAAACACATTTAATGATGTGGAAAGCATCTGAGCGCTGTATTGAGAGTCTCAACCCGCTGACTAGGATAGTTTCCATAGCATTTAATAGCATGACATATAAGTAGTTTGATGAGGTGGTAGGGGGAATAATTAATGATGTGAGAGAAGGAAATTGTTTCTCATGCAGGAAACCATTTCTACGAGAACCAATAAAGAAAGGATGACAATTGGATGAAGAAAGGAAAGAGAAAGAGGATGATTGGTTGATATTTTATTTTGAAGAAACTTCCCTGAGAGTGTAGTTTCCATAGATAGTGTCTATATGACATGGCAAATATGGAAACTATTGAGACAATGATTGGGAGTATACCTTTTTGGCACTTGTCTGGGTGAATGTTCCATGATTTGAGGGCCACAATGCAGGCTAGGGTATTAATAATCCTGTCTTGAACCAAGAAGAATGTGTCGCCCCATGAGCCATCTGGCTGTTGACTTTTGGTGATCCAATCAATGCTGGCGGGGAACTGTGGACTATTGTCTCCAACCAGACTCTTTACAAGTGCGACCCACGCCGTGTCGTAAGCCGATATACTGATCTTGCCGTCACCAATTGCCATAAGGTCTGCTCTGATGGCATCGATCATTCGTGACATATTTCTTGGATCATCCTGAAGCACAGATCGAAGACATTTGTCTAAGTATGCTCAAATTATGCATTCACATCAATATAGGCCCTGTTTGGTTCCACGGACTAAAACCAAAACGGACTAAATTTAGTCCCAAAACGGACTAAAGATCCAAACTACAGGGACTAAAATGCCTCAAAGGGACTAAAACTCTCTAGTCCCACAAGAGGAGCTTATAGGGACTAAAATCCCCACTTTCCACTGGATGCCCTCCCCCCGACTCTATCCTCTCGTCTCCATCGCTCGCGCTCCTCTCCTCGCCGCCCCCTCCCCGCTCCGCCGCCGCCCGATTCCCGCTCCCTCCTCCGCCCCCTCCCTGCTCCGCCCCCTACCCGCCCGGCTCGCCTGCTCCTGCGCCGTCGCCGCTGCGAGGACCGCCCGACCGGCTCGCTGCGCCGCCAGCCACGTTGCGCTGCCCGGTTCGCCGCCCGCCCGCTCAGCTCCCCTCCTCCTGCGCCGCCGTCACGGCGAGGGCCGCCGTCACGAACCCGCGGAAGCTCCCGAACGGCCACAGCCCGCCGCCGTGGCTTAAGTCGCCGCTGCCCCTGGGACTGCACCCGAGGGACCCGCTCCGCCCGAACGGCTGCGCCGCCGTCAGGTCGATGGCGAACCGCCCGCCCTTGGACGCGGGGAGGCCGGACTCCGCCACGCAGACGCCCACGCCGGAGTTGGTGTGGTCCGGGACCAGCTCGAACCGGTACCCCAGCGAGTCGCCGCCGGCGCCCGCGCCGCCGCGCTCGCGCCAGCACTCGAGGCGGCCCCACGGCGTCCAGGTGCCGTCGACGGGGCGGAGGATGAGCCAGCCGCCGGGGTTGGAGCAGCTCACGCGGTCGGTGCCAGGGGAGGCGGCGAAGGCGCCCGTGCAGGAGGCCGGGCCCTCCTCGGCGGAGGGCAGCAGCGGGGCCGTGGTCGTCTTGTAGGGGAGCTTGTTGAGGCGGATCCGGCAGTAGCATGGCGCGGTGGTCGGGTGCACCCCGGCGCCGGAGCTGGAGGTCGACCCGCCGCCGCTGCGGGGGGACGGCGCCGGCATCTTCAGCGCCAGGTTGCCGACCAGCACCCGCACGAACGGGCACGGGTCCATCGGCCGGCCGGACAGGGTGCTTCTCCTCCTCCTCCTTCGGATTGATTGACGCAATGTGATGGCGGGAGGGGTAGTAATCAGGGGTAAAATAGTCTTTGCGCAAGCCATTAAAGTCACTTTAGTCTCTTTTAGTTCAGGGATCCAAACAGCAATTTTAGTCCCTTAGGGACTAAATTTAGTCCCTTAGTTTTAGTCCCTAGGAACCAAACAGGCCCATAGTTTAGTTTATTACGTACCTTTTGTTTTTCAAATTGTTCCCAGGTAATTCGGTCCAAATCTTCAACGTTCGCTAGTCTTATCATGCACTCTATACGAATGAGAGAAAAATATTAATTACAACCTTCACAGAGCCGTAATGGGTGATTACAGAGCCAATATCTTATCAAATATAGAACACAAAGATAATTTTAATAAATAATGTGCATGCCCACCAGCAGTAAAACATTAACAAAAGGAAAAATAAGATCCAAAAATATTTAAATACCTTACTAATAGGTAGACGATATTTTTAAAATTTGTTTGGTGTTGGTTTCATAATTGTTTTGATTTAAAACGAATTAGTTATGCATTTTTATATAAAACCAAATTTTATTATTTTTTGAAAATACATATATTGGCAAAACCACCTTTCAAACCAGACAGAGGGTTAAAGTTGTCCGATTTTAATCGTTCGATGGTAAAAAATACCAGGTTTTGAAGTTCAATGGCCAAAACCAGACACCGGCAATAGTTCGATGGTCAAAATAGACCTCTTCCTCCCATTAAACTTATTGCATCTCCCTCCTCATAATGACCATGCCATGTTAGCAAATTTGTCGATGTGGTATAGAGTTTTTTGCCATAAAACCCTATTGAAACTATAGGATTGCTACATGACCAACCGTCTTTCAGCTACTATCCCTCCTTTCCTTGCCAAGCTACTGAGTTATGTACGAATTTACCATGGCGTGCCCATCCTCGAGTTGTACAATGGCCGGAAGCCATTTGCAGTGGGAATGTAGAAAAAGATTAAGGTGGTCACTAGTTGAGACAAATTTCCATCCACTATATTTGTCATGGGTAGGTTTTGGTCCGAGACAAACTCTAGCTTTAGTCCGGGTTGGCACCGTTTAGTACTGGTCAGCCCAGCCGGTACTAACATGGCCATATCACCAGTACTGATGGTCTGTTTTCCACTAATAAATAAGAAACCATGGAACTTTAGAGTTGAACGAAATAGAAATAGAACTGGACTGGCACGAAAATTTGGAATAATAAGTCTAGCCAAGTTATTTGTTCGGGTATATGAGATCCAAGACAATATTGGCACCATATGACACCAGCGTACCTCAACTGCGGTAAGATAGATCACCGCAGCAGGCGACTATGGAGCCTTATTTTTGCACCTTACTGTGTCAACGTTTCGTTATCAGCTGATACAAGGGGTGCTTACTATCAAATTTTTACATCTCCATGGTTGTTATTGGGGGTTCGAGAAAAGGTCACATCCGCATAGGCCGTGTTTAGTTCCCGAAAAGGGAATGTGAAATTTGGTGAAAATGTCACACCGGACACTGTAGCGCACTGTAGCATTTTTTGTTTATTTGTGGTAATCGTTGTCCTACCATGATCTAATTAGGATCAAAAGATTCGTCTCGTCGTGTACATCAAAACCATGTATGAGGAGAGAGATTTACCCACGTTTAGTGTTTCATGCATAAGGAGAGAGATTTGATGTGATAGGTGAATAGTGAAGTTTGGAGAGAGAAATTTTACCTTTTCAAGAGAACTAAACAGGGCCATAGAAGAAAATCCTAAATAATGCATATATGAGATTTGAGTAAGTAAAGGGTCATCAGTGGAAAAATGCTGACCTTCGATCATCGATATCGCGAGGCCGAACTGAGCTAACGGTTGTCAATATTCTAGAAGGACCCTAAGCCCCTTGTTTAGTTTCCAAATTTGGGAGCCAAACTTTGGTTTTTTGGGGTGCGTGCGCACTAGCATTTCGTTTGTATGTGTGAAAAAATATCTAAAAATCGATTAATTAGGCTCAAAATGTCCGTCTCGTAGAGTACAACAAAACTGTGTAATTAGTTTTTGATTTTATCTATATTTAATACTTCATGCATGTGCCGATATTTTGATATGATGGAAAATCTTCTTTTTGTATAGTGAATTTTAGAAGTGAAATTTGGGATCCAAATAAGGCCTAACTCCTGTGGATGTCCCGTCACGTCATGTCTATTGTTTTTCTGTCCTTTAGTGCAGGAAATTCCTGAGCAGACATCAAGACTGACAAAAGGACAAGGTACTAGCCAATGAAGACGAGGGTCACCGTTTATCAAAATATCGGCACATGTATGAAGTAATAAATGTAGATAAAATCAAAAACTAATTGCACAATTTGATTGTCCTAGAATATTTTGAGCCTAATTAATCATTTTTTGTATAATTTTTCATGCATACAAACGAAATGCTACAATATTGTAATGAATATGAAGAGACCCAAACCTCCAAATCCCCGCCCCTATTTTACATCTAAACACGGCCTAAAGTAGAGCGAGTGGTGAGGTCAAGCGATTTGGTCCAAGCACTAGACTCAAGCTGGCCTGGTGCGACGGTGAGCCATCACAACAGAGTGAAGGTCGACGAATGCTGGAAGTGGCGTGTGAAGCATGATCTGATCTTAATTCCTCGTGTCATTCCTCCAAAATTTACTATGTAAAAAAAAGATTTCCATCACATCAAAATATTGGCACATGCATGGAGTACTAAATGTGAATGGAATTAAAAACTAATTGCACAGTTTTAATTTGATGTACTCTACGAGACAAACATTTTGAGCCTAATTATTCAATTTTTAGACACTTTTTCACAAATACAAATGAAATGCTACAGTGACGTACGCACTATAAGGGGCCAAATTTCAACCCCCAAATTTTGCATCTAAACAAGGGCTAAATGGGTTTAGGCAATCTCGTACTTTTACTTTTACTTTTATGCCCTTTGGAACACTTCCCCTAGAGTATATTTTGAAAATATAATGGGTGACGTACTAAAGGTATATTAATCTAGAAAAAGTCCCTTGGACTCCCTGTAGATTCTAGGATGTGAATAGGTAGCACAATGAATACAACTAAATTCTCTAATTTATAAAATCTCACAGTGTTTATATAATTATAATAGTGAATTTAGTATAGTAAAATGGTTATTTTATTAATTTAATTAAAACAACAAGTGTTATAATATCATGTTCTTTGCTAACATGCCGGTTGCATTTGATGTTTTTGTGTGTAAAGTTTTCAAAAAATGTGTTTAGAAGCCTAATGAGAATTTTCTAGAATTTATTGCCATTCTCCTGGAGCTCCAAATACTTTATTTGGGTTCCTCATCTCCAACTCTATCTTTGGGATTTATCCCGAGATTTTTGGAATTTTTAGAGCCTTTCCCATGGCGTATATAATTTATCTAGAATTTTTTGATATTTCTTTGCACTGTAAATATTTTCCAAAAATAAAACAAAAAAATCATATATTCATACCGACCCCCTAACCTTACCTTGGCCAAGATTGGCTCAAATCTCCCTCGTGCTCCATTGGCCACTAGACCGCCTGGCGCTGCCAAGGCACCCACGCCAGGTCGTGGCCTTAGAAGCCATGCCCAGCATCACCTATCAGTGCAAACAAGCGCCGCCACCAGGATCATCGCCGCTGGCCTTCTCCACCTTGTTTCGCCGCAATCGATACCCGCTAGGGAAAACTAACACCACAACGATGATCCCCACGGCGAGCCGCAACTCCGCCACTGGCTCTCTCATCGTTCGACTGCCGGATGAGCTCCACCATGCAAGCCATCGAGCCACCGTTGGCCATCTCCGTTGAGCACTGAAACGAACCGGATTTCCGTAATGGAGAATCCAACTCCCTATACCATTGTGATAGTCATAGGACACATCGGCTACCACGTATAGAACTCATTCAAGCATGATATCATTTCCATACTATTGACACAAAGTCGCGCTAACACACTCGAAAATGATAGAACTCATGGCACGGCCGTCAACATGACCAACACCCACGGCCTCCCTGGACAAACTGATCGTCAGACCAGTTTCCAGAACCGGCCAGACTACTTTCTGGCAGGGAAACGTGAAAACCTACAAACTCAAGCTCGGGAGGGACCCCCGTCTGAGCTTTAGGAGCCAGGGTTGCTCTAGGGCAGTAAGCCACCTAGAACGTCCTTGAACGCCGTAGAGATGAGCAAAGAACAACAAATAGGGTTGGGAAAATTTAGGGTTTGAGAGACAAATATAAAGGACAAATATTGATTGATTCGATTGGAATACTCTCAATCGGCCATAGCCTTTATATTTATAGGCTATGGAAGTAGTACCCCTTCAAGAGTCGATTACAATAGGGAAATAAACTCAGAATCCTAAACCTACTCGAACTACAAAATACAAACCGGTCCGACCGGTTTGGCCAGACCGCTTTACCACGGCTGATGCCAATTTTGGTTGTCAACACATACAGCAAAAACATAGTACAACAGTCAATATTTAGATATGGAATACGAATCTGGTACATGCCCTTTGGGCTAATCGACAAGTGGAACTCCTGCGCAATGATAGCTATGGCTAAAAATCTTCATCTTCAGTCTTCACTCCTCTACGGGCATCCTTGAGTGAAGCGATGCAACCCTCGAATCCAAACATTTGCAATCGCAAAAGTGAACCTCAAAGCTTTACTAAATTACTGCATAGGAAACCTCAGTATGTTCCTTGCTTATTTGCATACTAGTATAGTGCACTTTAAAGTTTGCACATATCTGTATGGTGACGTGGAACCATCCCTATTCCTTGGGGACAGTTCGTGATCTTGCAAGTTAAACTTGGAGCTCGAGTCCAATCATGGTGGATACTACGATTGAGGGGTTGATTTCGATGTATGGAAATGAAATTCTTCCGAAATAAGTTGTGTACGTGATAGCTGATGTGTCCTAAGACTATCACAATGGTATAAAGAGTCAGATTTTCGATTCTAAAAGTCCGGTATATTTCAACTATACTATAGCGCTACCAATTACAATCGGATCAAGCACACATTGGCATCTAGCCCAACTATAAAAGACCTGGCCCTTATCCTTGTCGACGTCGTGTTGTGCAGCAGTGCATTCTCGGCAGCTCGACTTCCTTCTATTACTTTTCTTTATTTAAAGTTGGCAAGTTTTTAGCCTTCTTGACCACTGGATGTGGTAGTGCATTCTTGACCACTGGAAAACATCGAGAATTTGATTCACTTTGGTTATATAAAAAGGCATCCCTTATAGTTTATGATGTTAGCGTATGAGTAGTAATAGTATAGGACCAGGACATTTCGTTTGAATAGGACTACATATGTAATTGTGTGGGACTTTTATGAGCCTGGACTATATAATGAAAGCCCAGGTGACCCTAGAGGTTAAAACGTTCCAACAATTATTTCTACATGGTATTAGAGTCATAAGACCAACATTGCTCAATTCTTGGGACAAACCACAAGTTCCGCCCGCGTCGCCCTGGGGAGACAAATCTCTAGTCCCCCTGGGGCGCCGCATCAATTAGCTAGCTAGCCTCTAAAATATCATATAACATAGGTTAGATTTGTTTTTTTTTCATGTGCTACATCACCAAGGTCTTCGTAAACATGGTCTGCATCAACACGTCGTCGTCACTTCATCCACAAGATGGACATCTTACATCCTCTGACAAACAACTGTGGAAGATGCTTAATCGACGGTGTCAACGACCGCGTCGTCTACGACGGCAAAAGACCACATCAACGTATGCAAGACACAACCATCCTCTAACATATGCAAGGCCCATCATCATTTCATATATGCTAGACTTAATCATCCTCTGACATATACAAGACACTCACGACAGCTTCCTCTGACATTTGCAAAACGGAGTCGTCATCTAACATATGCAAGAAGCCCACAATGGCATCCTCTGATATATGCAAGGTGCCTAATCTATGTTTGCAACTCCATTTTTACAACGTAGCACAGATTTTTGCGCCTTCGGGTATGTGCGGCTACAATGACAATGACCACTACATCGACCACAAGTACTACATCATCATGATCGGCTACGCCTTTAATAACTCATCATCACCGACAAACTCTAGTCAAAGCGTCCATGTCATATATGACACCCCTGCTATGACTGCGGGAAGGAATAGAGGAGAGATAAGGGACGGTACCATAAGGGGACGGAGGCACCGTTTAGGGCCAGACCATCCATTAGAAACATAGTTGATTATGGTGAAGCGAAGAAGGTAGTGAAAGTACAAGACTTCATATTCAGTCGTTATCATCCGCTTCACTCCCACTATGACTAAGGGAAAATGCTAGAGTATAAGTTGTAATAGAATATGAGTAAGACATGTAGTTTGAGTAGGACTCTATATGTAATTATATATATAGGACTTCTATGATCCTGGACTATATAATAAAAGCCCAAGTGACTCTAGAGTTCAAGTTGTTCCAACAATTATTTCTACATATGATAATCTAACAGCAACAATCAAAATGCCCAATTGCGAGCTGATTATAGATTGCTATAGTGATACCTACCCGGATACCTGGGTTCAAATACTCGTCTCGGCATGGATGCCTCATTATCCTTGATTAGATTGATTTAGTATAGAATTAACTAGCACCACTCTTTCAGTTGTATGCGATATGCTCATCAACAAGGAGTCGTTTCTGGTGACTTTATCAATCTCAACATATGCTGGTATAACCCCTCAAAGGTGCTCATATGGATAGATTTTACCAGTGTTTATTCAAAAGGGTAAGGATAACACTGTACTCATATTTTACAAAAAAAAATGCCCAACTGACATTTTCCTCAAAAGCATACTCCCTCCATCCCAAAATAAGTATTCATATAACATTCAAATTTTGTCCCATAAAGAGTATTCTTTTAGCTCGTAGGGATGCACACATCTCATTAAACCAACCCCACATTGATAAAAATGTGCATAGAAAAGCGTATTGAGTCATTCAAATAGTCAGTTGATGCTACTTTTCAAGTTCCAATGCATATGCATTTATTTAGAAAGTATGAGTAATGCGGGGCAATATGGTCATTTGTTATGAGGAATAGTTTGTGTGAAATTTTCTAAATAAACACTTATTTTGGGATGGAGGGAGTATATATGTACACCTTGTGACGACAAACTCTATCAACTTTGAATCTCTAAATCATAAGTCATTATAGCAATCATGCTCGTGGTCATCAAACAAGACTAGACTACATTTGTTTTAGGTTCATGCAAAAATATTCTTGCTTAATTTTTTTTTTCAATAGGAATATCTAAACACGCTCAAATATGCCCATTCCCTGAAACATGTCGTTTTCAAAATTTAATTTGGGTGCTGGATTTGAAGTCCGTAGCATTTGTACCTTCAATATTTATTTATCAGTGAATAAACTAGCACAAAATGTCGTCTAGGTTCTAAACTTTGAATTTTTTATATTTGAGTCCGTAAACTTGTACGGAGGTCGACCTCGTCTAGGTCCCAAACTCATAATTTTTTATGGATTCCGAAACTTACGCGGTGTTGTCAACTAGGTTCAAAATTCAAAATTTTGAATATTTAGGTACGGTTTTTCACCGTGTTGATAAAAAAGAAAAGTGTAGCTAACGCTTTTTCGTGGCGTCGATCCATAACCATTGTTGTTGATTTAATTGCCACCTTCTACTCAATCTTCAACCCGCAGTGGCTCAATTTTTTCCAGTCGTGTTCACCTTTGTTAATCGTTGAGTTATTGTGCGGCGATCCCTTGACTACTTGAGTGATACTCCCACTAGTGGAAAACACTTCATTAGGCGTCAACCCCTTTTAGTCCGGGGCGTGGCGCCCGGGACTGTACATTGTGATGTAAGATGGTATGCTTTCTCTTTAATGTAACCTGTGAAGCACCCTTTAGTCCTAGGTGGTGGTATCACCCAGGAGACCCTTTAATCCCAGTTAGAGTCACCAATCGGGACTAAAAGTCACCCTTTTAGTCCCAGGTGAAACCCCTTTAGTCCCGGTTGGAGGCTCCAACCGGGACTAAAGGGTCGCTTTTAGTCTCGGGTCCAAATCTACTCGGGACAAATATAGATGGATGGAAGGTCATTTCTCTACTAGTGTCCCTCTGATTATTTGCAAGTGTTAGATGTTGAGTTTGGGACCTACATGACACCAACATATAACTTTAGGTACCCAAATATATAAAAAAAATCATACGTACATTTGAAATTTAGATGACACCGAGGTGCGAATTCTAGGACCCAAATATAAAAATACTGAGTTTTGGAACGGGATGATACCATGTACCGATAAATTTTATCCACAAATTAATACTAAGCGCGCTCGAAAAAAAATTCCAGTGAAACACAGTTTTCGCAGGAGAGAGATAACGGCATACCCCCGCAAGGCCGCAACAACACCCATTGGCGGGTGGGGCCTCGCGCTCGGTTGGTACCATCCAGGTCCAGGTCCAGGTCCAGGTCCAGCAGAGCTCGCCGTACCCAGGCACCGCGCCAAGTGGCGAGGGCGTCCAGAGGAAAGGGATAGCGAGCGAAGGGCCACCATGAACGCCACGCAGCTTCCACACGGCCTCCCGTACCAGCTCGACCTCCGTCCACGGCTCCACCAAAAGGCAAAAAGAGAAAAGAAAAGGCTTGCAATCCATCCATCTGCCACCCACCAATCGCCTCTCCCTCCTCTTATCTCCTCCTCCGACCGGCTCTGTCCTCGCCTCCTGCTACTCGCTCCGGCCAGCTCGATCCTGCACGAATCGGCAGGTAGCGCGGCGCGCGGCGATGGCGGCCCTGCAGGCCCCTGCGTCGCCGTCCCTGGCGGGGGTGGCGCCGCTCCGGTCGTCCTTCTCCGCGCCGTGGTCCGTGCGGCTGCCAGCGCCGGCGCGGCGGCGGGTGGCCAGGGCGGCCACGGCCGCGCGGATCACCATGCGGGTCGCGTCCAAGCAGGCCTACATCTGCCGCGACTGCGGGTGAGCCAGCGAGCTACTTTTTTGTGCTCTGTTTCATGTTGTCAGCTACTTTTCTGCAGCCCGGTGGTGACTGGAAGCTGACTGAAAAAACAAAAGCTGAGCTCTTGCCTCGATCTGCCCTGCAGGTACATCTACAACGACAGGACCCCGTTTGACAAGCTGGCCGACAACTACTTCTGCCCCGGTGAGGATGAATTCCACAGTCCTCTGCTTCTTCTCTGATATTCTGTTTTCCCAGTCTGATGCTTGCACATGGACGACCCATGGCAAATAGCTTGTGTTTCTTCTTGGCTTCCAGAGAGGTTGCCTATGCTTTTGTATGGTTGGGAATACTTGTGTGTAAGCGCTCTTGCAATGCATAGCAATTAGCAACACCCACGTTAACAAGGAACATACTCCTACATGTTACATATACAGCAGTACATATAAAGCGCGTTTTGTCTTTCATTTACATGCTTATGCAATGCTTTTAATTGCACTAATTTTTACGCGAGGTTGAACAAAATGGCAAGAATTTGAAGAAACGACATAGCAACATGCACCAGTTCACACGGTCTAAAATCAGACGTAATTCATTTGTTTAAAAGACAAACATTTAGTGCACGTTAGCATAAACAGCCATGCCTTTAATAGGAACTTCACAAAAAGAAAATGTTTTCAATCGGGACATTTTCGTCTCAAAAGAACTGTTTATATTTTAAGACGATGTTGTTCTTGTTTACTTATGTCTGCCCACATGAAAAATATATAGATCGACTCCTCTCTAATGGTTGAACAATTGCTGTCCACTGTTAATGCAGTATGTGGAGCACCAAAGAGGAGGTTCAGATCGTACGAGCCAGCGGTGTCCAAGAACGCGAATGCCACCGATGTTCGCAAGGCGAGGAAGGAGCAGCTGAAGAAGGATGAAGCAATCGGGTAATATATCAAACCTCAAACACACAAGAACTGCAAAGAGCACAAACATTTTGTATATGCATTAAGCTTCTACAGTAAATATACTAATATCCGGATAAATTAACTTAGTAGAGATTCTGTATTCACTCGCAGGCAAGCCTTGCCAATCGCTGTCGTCGTCGGGGTTATTGCCCTGGCTGGCCTCTACTTCTACCTCAACAGCGCCTACAACTAGACGAACAAATATGCATGACGCATGAGAGAAGATCTATAAATTTGGTGCCGGGGACAGGATTCTTTCCATTTTGCCCTTCTTTTTCACTGTACATGTGTGTCATGCTACATGCATACTACTAGGGCCCCATCCTCAAAACTGTTATATACAAGTCATGGTTAATCTTGAAATACTATACGTTACTCAACTGATGACAGCTGATTTTAAGTACCACTATGTTTATACTCCAGCGTTTTATTTTAGGTTTCAGCTGCAATAATTTGTCTAAAATAAGTGCTTTCAAAAATTTCTGAGCTTTGTCGATCTTCGGATGTACGCCTGTGTTAAACAAGAGTAATGTCATTTCAAAGTATAAAGAAAAAAGGGGAACATCCCCTTTGCATTAGAACCAATTCATATCTGTAGGATGAGGACCGAGCCTAGCTCGGTTGGTCGGACTCCCAGGTGGGGGACCGGCCGCTCGCGGTTCGATCCCTGCCTGGGACGGATTTGCGTGCCTCACCGGGATTTTTCCCCTGGGGGCTCACGGCTTTGGCTGTGGACCTCCCACAATTTATGGAAAATAAAAAAAGGCCACTCGCTGCGCTATTTAAACAGACATATATGTGGTCCACTGACGGTTGCAGTGTGATACGCAGACGCGCCCTCGCCGTCAGTGGCACGTCCTGGGTAGCCGGGGTTCGTGGCCTTTTCTCAACCCAGCGGAAGAGAGAACTTCTATCTTTCCAGTCAAAGCCTCGGGGAGGTCATTCCCCCAGGGGTCGAGTTTTTTTTCATATCTGTAGGATGCATTTCAGTGTCGATGTATAAAACGGGTAAGAGCATTCGTAGTTGCTTCCCACTTGACATACAGTAGCTTATTATTATACAACGTGAGGACAACTTTAGTATTGAGTTACATGCACCAAGATAAGTCAACCTTAAAAATCTTAGGGTGGTGATGAAATGATTCACTAACAATCTATGATGTGCCGATAATGTGTGGCCCTTCAAGCTTCAAGTGTGAAAATAAAGTGGGTTACCATTTTCCAAAATTTGAATTGTGCATGTCAACACGGGACATCCCCTACCAGTGTTTGTTTCATGCCATTAAGGCCTTGTTTTTTCGGCTTGGCCGATATTGAATGCTCGATTTCAGAGAATGGGGGTGTCAACTGACTCTTGGAATCTAGCTAGTTTCTCGATTATGAGAGTCATCTAACTTTTGAAGTTCTCAAAATCAAACCTTGAAAATCGGCTATAAGAAATATTGCTTCTAATCCTACATGCGTTTGATCAAGCTATTACTTTTATGTAATCTATCTACATCAGGATGGTTAGGGTTGCGACTGCCTACGCGGGCACATCATCGCCACATTGTTCCCTCTGCCATATGTGCCTTCTGCTCCCTACCTCAAACCCAGGAGCACTTGTTTCTTCACTGTGACCATGCCAGGGCCATTTGGGCTGCCGTTGGTGCTCCAGACATACCCCTGCTCATGCATGTCCAGCAACTTTGGATTGCTGACAATCTCTGGAATTCAGCGGCTGGTGCCCTCAGGAATTTTGTCGTCACTGCTGTACTTTTGAATATATGGAAAAACCGTAATGCCAAAGTATTCCGAGCACAAGTTGCACCGCCGGCGAGCGTCGCCGCTAAGACAGCACAAGATCTCCTGCTCTGGCTGCATCGACTCTTGGACCATGTATCAAGGGCTAAGGTTCTAGAGTGGAGCACAAATATTGAGCCGGTTATTTACTTCGTAGTCACATTTGTTCCCCCCCCCCCCCCAATTTCTCAATGAACTTTTGAATGCAACGCTTATCATCCTTAATATAAAAGTTCAGGTCGACGTAAGCTTACCATAGTGTTCCTCGAAAAAAAAGGATGGTTATAGCACCACTTAGCATACTCTCAAGGCGTTAAAATTAATTACTAATTAATTATATCCAATCAGATCCAAGAGTACATATGTGCATTGTTATGAATGAATTGCACATGCAACATATACACATTATTGAAAGGAACATGGAGGTGCTAGACATTTGTAACAACAATATATATTACTCTCTTCATCATCAATTTGGACATGCCAAAAGCTGGAACATGCAGAGTCTAGCTTGAAATCAACATAAACATAGCAGTGCGAGGGGGGTAGACCGAGCTCCAGTCGTATACGGGGGATGCAGCTGGGACCTCGGTCTTGCGATCTTAGCTGCTGGGATGGCCACCAGGTGAAACTGCACACATGATAGGTGTCACGGTGAGATGTGGCCTCGCTAAGGTTAATCACCACATTGGAGCTTCTCACAATGGCGGCACTGCGACTTGAT
This sequence comes from Echinochloa phyllopogon, assembly GCA_033239725.1. Taxonomy (NCBI): domain Eukaryota; kingdom Viridiplantae; phylum Streptophyta; class Magnoliopsida; order Poales; family Poaceae; genus Echinochloa; species Echinochloa phyllopogon. The sequence continues at coordinate 28,458,227 of BTCW01000008.1, read as the reverse complement.
TTCTAAGATCGGATCTAAGATTTGCTTAGGGTTGTCCTTCACGCTCGCGGGGAAGGTGACACGAGATTGATTTGCCATCGAGCTAACTGTGGAAAACTTGACAATCACCCCTACCCGACGCGCCAACTGTCGGATCTGAGATCTGGCTTCCACCTGGGAGTACCCAAGTGATAGATTTATAGGAGGGGAATCACCGAGTTGAATAGCTTGAAGGTGATACAGAGGACAAGATTTAGACAGGTTCGGGCTACCTGGAGGTATAATACCCTACGTCCTGTGTCGGTGGTGATTTGTATTGCTTTTGCTCGGCAAACTCCAGGAGCAATGTCTAGCTTTGTGGTTACAAAAGATGTGTTCGTGGTGGTTCGTCTATCTAGGGACCCCTGCCCTCCTTTATATATCCCAGGAGTTCGGGTTACATGGAAGTCTCCTAGTTGATTACAATATGGGAGTCATAGTAGGAGTGTATTAGGATTCGATCTTCTTGGTGATGGGCCTAGGGGTACCCATATCCCACTGCCATCGCTATGGCTCGAGGGATTGAGCCGTCCAATCAAGGGATTAACCGAACAAAGCCTTATAGATAGCAGGGTGAGTGAAAATGGCCAAAATCGTGTCGCATCTTTCCCAGCCATTGATGGTTGTTAAGGTCTTGTTCAGTTAATCCACTTATGGGAGGGAATGGAGGGGATTAAGGAGGATTAGAACCCGAACTGACTTATAGGGGAACTAATCTGTCTGGGACTCCGCCTGGAGATCAACGCCGCCGCCGCCGCCGCGTGGGTAGAGGCGAGCCCGGATCAGGGCTGGCCGACATACGCGGCGGCGGCGGCAGCGGCAACGTCAATCTCCAGGCGGAGTCCCAGGCGACGACAGCAATATGGAGGCGGCGGCAGCGTCGATCTCCAGGTGGAGTCCCATACGGCGGCGTCGATATGGAGGCGGAGGCGGCGGAGTCCCAACGGCGACGACGCTCCTAACAGTGCGACGCCGTAAAAAGGATCCCTCTGTTCTAAACTTGGTTTGGAGGGGGGTTTAGAAAAATTGTAATTAGTAAAGTTAATGGTGGGAGGGTTTAAGTGCTAAAGTTTCCCACCTCTCTCTCTGACCTTCAGATAGAGATCCAGCGATTATGACGGGAGTTTCCATAGTTTGCATATGAAGTTAGTTTTCATAGGATATGTTGCCGAAAAGATGTGAAAAGTTTTCATAAATGAGAAAAAAATATGTTTCTAGAGAGTTCTGCCGTTTTGACATTACTTTTCTCACGATGAAATTGTTTTATCCATTCCAGGTACCCACCAACCATATAGTTTAAAATAACCCCATAATAGTTTCCTAAAAAAATAACCCCATAATAAAGGTAGTACACGTTAATCTCTATAAATAAATATTCTGGTTCCATATTTTTTCTTTAATTCCCTGTACATATCAGCAAAATGTTCAGCGTGGAACTTAAGTAATGGTCTTACACACGTGACACGCCTCGCACCTATTATGCGTACACTCGGATTATTATAACGTGATGTCCACGGTTGATTAAAAAAACGTAATGTCCACGGTTGATCTAGAAAAAATTAACGTAATGTCCACGGTTGACCCAATCTGGAACCGAAGCCAACCATCGACAGGCCGCTCCTCCTGCCGCCCCCGCGAAAAGGCGCGAACCGTCCCCGCGCATCGCCGCTGGCCGACGCGATCCCTCGCCCCGGCTCCACGGCTCGAACAACCGAATCCGATCCCTGCCGGCTGCTCTATACATCGCGCCGGCCGCCCGGGCCGCTGATGGAGGAGTCGGGGGCCAGCCGGGGCGAAGCAGGGAGGCCCGCGACGGCGTCGGCGGCGGCGATGGAGGCCAAGGGCAAGGCGAAGCGGGACGGGGTCGTCAAGGAGGTGATACGGCTCGAGCGCGAGTCGGTGATCCCCATCCTCAAGCCCAAGCTCGTCATGAAGCTCGCCTACCTCATCGGTATATATCTTCCCATCTACTACTCCACGTCTCCACCTCGTCCGGTCATGGCCGCCCGTTTCTTGGTCCGGAATTCTGTCCGGCCATGCTTCTGGTTCTGTCTGTTGGGGGCACTCGCCGCCGAAGGATTTCGTTCGCCCGCGGGCATTGCGTCGTAGTGTCATCTAGAGTCACATCTTTATTTGTGCCCCGGCCATTGCCTGATCATTAGGTTCAGTTTGTTTTCTTTATTTTTTCTCTTGCTTCCTTAGCATCGCAACACTGCTGAAGAAAAATGCAAGTAATTTGTTTGAGAGATTTGGGAGTCTTAGGTTAGTAAATTGGTCCGGATTTACTTAACTGCTGAAGACAAAAGAAAAATACTGGCTTTATTCTTCCAGTTTCGTTTGGTCATAGGAACACTGCTGAAGGATCAGTCTGTTGTACGTTTAAATTTCGGTATTTAGAACAGCATGTGCATCATCCTTTTCAGGGATATGTAAACGCCAGTTTCTCTCACAAAAAATATGCCAACATTAGCCAATTCTTCTATAGATAATGTCAATCCACAATATTCGTTTGAATGGTTAATGAGTCCTTTATTTTATTGAGGAAAAAAATCCAAGTTGGTTTATTTCACAGTACTATTTCTGACTATCTGAAATTTCAGAACTGAAATGGTGTGAATCATTTGCCTGCCATAACGCACACATGCTCTTTATTAACTCTGCAGAGCGTGAAAATGATCGTGCCGAGTTCATGAAGCTGTGTAAGAGGGTGGAGTACATAATCCGTGCCTGGTATCTTCTGCAATTTGATGATCTAATGGTTTGTACCTATTGTCTTATACATTTATGACAGTCCAATGCAAGTTGGTAGATTGTCTTGATTTGTGCTGTGATGCAGCAATTGTACGCGTTATTTGATCCTGTTAATGGTGACAAGAGTTTGGAGCAGCAGGGCATGACATCCAAAGAGCTTGATACTCTAGAAATCAATTTCTTAACCTACATTTTTGAGGTTGGCTCACTATCTCCTCTTCGTACTAATGAGCATGATACTTTAGATTTTAAACGAAAGTAACTTGTACTAAATGTTTCAAAATACAATTATATTGCTGATCTTAAGTAGATAATGGAAAAGAGCAACTTCAAGTTGTTATCCGATGAAGAGTACGAGGTAGCCCAGTCTGGGCAGTATCTTTTGAACCTCCCCATAAAAGTAGATGAATCCAAGGTATGAAGTCACTTTTGTAAATTCTGGATATGCATGCTAACACTGCAATATACTTCACTTCTCAACTAGCTATTTGAACAAATATAGGTAGACAGCAAGTTGTTAACAAGGTATTTCAAGGAGCACCGACATGAGAATCTTCCAGCATTCGCTGATAAGGTATTTTTCGTTTCCCATAGTTCACTCAACTCAACTAGTCATCTTTCCTCCTTAAACTGTACAGTTACTTGTGCTAGGCCGATAATTCATAAACAGAATGCCACATGTAAATAGAAAAAGCAAATGAGAATGAGAGAAACTAGAATCTTTGTTACATTTATTTCATAATAAATCTCTCCATACACAAGTGCTCGGGAGGGAAATTAAAGTTAGCATGCCCCTCATTTTTTCTGTTTTTCATTGAGCTCTACATTATAACTTATTAGTTATCGTCACACATATTCGTAGTATATTGTCTTCCGCCGGGGCATTGGAATTGATCGGACAACTGACTACTTCTTCATGGAGAAAGTGGACGTCATCATATCTCGGGCATGGAGGTCATTGCTCAGGGTAACAAGGTATCGCATCTCAATATCAATAGTTTTTTTTCTGAATTGGATGGTTTTTCCTTTGATCAAGCATCACATACAATTATCAATGCAAATGTTTTAATATCAGGATCGATAGATTATTCAAGAAGAAACAAGTACCTTCAAAAATGGACAGAAAGAAGACTGATGAAATTAATGAAGACGCAGAAGAACCAGACCTCTATGTTGAGCGCGTCCGTTTAGAGAAAATGGAGCTAAGGTTGATTAGGGCGTGCTTCACAGGAATCTTGGTAAATTAAAGTTCATCATATTTTCTAATGTTTTATATATGTCATTTTTATGGCAGCATAAAGAACCTGTTGAGAAAAATGACAATTCAAGAGCCTACATTTGAAAGGATGATTGTGGTGTATAGGTATGTATTTCTGTATTCATCTTTTCCTTTAGCCTTCTGAAATCTTGAGGTAATCTCTTATCTTCAGATTTCACACACCGACACTAGCTAGCCTGTTCTGATCCAAACCTTACAGGAAGGCTAGCACAGAAAGTAAGCCAGATCGTGGGATATATGTAAAGCACTTCAAGCACATTCCAATGGCCGATATGGAGCTAGTCCTGGTAATATATAGGTTACTGGAAGTGCCAATCCTATGAAAACTTATTTTACTATCTTTAAGCATGTTTTGTTTCTTCTCCTAGAGTACCTTGACATCAGTGTTTGTGTTGTAGCCAGAGAAGAAAAACCCTAGTTTAACACCAATGGATTGGGTTACATTCCTAATTTCTGCTGTCATTGGCTTGGTACATCTCTTACGCTTTCGGCATTAAACATGAATACTACCTTTTTGTCTTCAGCCATCTGAATAGTCTTTTCCTTTCAGGTCACTCTAATAAGTTCTCTTGAAATGCCAAAGGCTGACGTATGGGTTGTCACAGCTATCCTATCTGGTCTGATTGGATACTGTGCAAAGATCTACTTCACGTAGGTGGTTTAATTTGTAATACCTCAAAAGAAAGTTTTCTTTTGCTCATATGACACTCTAAGTATCACTAATGTATGTCTGAAGGTCCTGAAGGAATGATACATTTTACCAACTTGGTCAATTTCCTGGTATTACATTGATATACAATGAATTTATCTCTTTGGGAACAGATTTGAAGCAAATATGGCGACGTACCAAAATTTGATTACAAAGTCAATGTATGATAAGCAGCTTGATAGTGGGAAAGGAACACTTCTTCACTTATGTGATGATGTGATCCAGCAAGAAGTACGCAACCCTCGGCTGAATAAATTTAACTTGTCTCGAATGTGCCACACCAATATATCTTAAAACTGTTTTTTCAGGTTAAGGAGGTTATAGTTTCTTACTATATTTTGATGGAGCAAGGAAAGGCCACGATACAGGTAACCATATCTCAGTTTCAGCATTGATATCAGTGACATTTCTGCCACATCTTGTGTGATCAAAGTTTTGCATGGGCAGTTTATTTGTGCCCAGCTGTTATGTTTGTTAATTTTTTATTGTCATATGGGAGAACAACCTCATGTTACAGACTTACAGGTTGTTAGTAGTTTAGCATATATTTGCACTGTATGTCTCCATTGAAATCCAGTTTTGATTTGTTAGTAGTAATTCTGTGTCAGTCGGTTAGAGTCTTTTGGGTCAGTCTGTCAGAGTCTGTTTCTTTGGTTCAGTCAGAGTCTGTTTATGGTTTCCTCTTAGATAGGACCTGACCAGGTCTGGTGACTGGTCGTGTGCTAGAAGATAGGAGTAGTGGAGTTGGTTGCTCATGCTTAGTTTGTAGGAGGCCTTCACGGCCACACCTTTGTTTTACCTGTTGTTACAAATAAGAGCAATAGACAACAGAAACGCTGCTTGTTGCAGCACCAATATCCTGTGCATCTGAGTTCTTGCATCCAAGTGAGTTGAGCGCACTTACAAGATTTCACTGCCTTAATCGTTTCTAAAACTTAATATGCATTGTCATGTTAATGTTTATGAGAAATTTTGAGTATATCCGGTAAAAACATGCTTAGAGTTGGAAACTTGAAAACTCCATTGAAAATCATATCTACAAGCTTTAAATATCTTCATAAAACTCATCACCCCAATCACCCATAGTTTACGTCATATTAACAATTTCAATAACAAACTATCACATATGTCAAACGCATCTGCAAAGTGGAGAAGATCAACGTACACAGTTAGTAAGCCTAGCAGTTGTCATCATTTTATCTCTCAAATTGTGTTCTTTTATATTGCTTCATAAGCTCAACTATGGATGTTCTTTTTTCAAGATGGAGTTTTCAAGTTTCCAATACTTGCTGATCATATTCCCTGTTACTTATGTGTTACCAGGAGTCTTTACACATGAATTGCTGATATTGCTGTATCCTATTACCCTTCCAGGATCTTGATTTACGCTGCGAACAGCTCATCAAGGAAGAGTTTGGCGTGGAGTGCAACTTTGATGTTGTGGATGCTGTAAAGAAGCTAGAAAAGCTGGGTATTGTTTCTCGGGTAAGTTTTTTTTGCAAACTTTAAATTATCACAAAAAAAACTAAATGAATGGGGATAGAGTATCCTTCTTAGTAATTTTTATGGCAATTGTGGCAAATCTTCAGTAACATAAATATCTGCTAGTTCAAGATTTCCAAATATATCCTTACAATAATTCTCTACTCAGGACTCAATTGGGAGGATCCTATGTGTTCCTTTGAAGCGTGCAAATGAGATCATAGGGACAACTACTGAAGAAATGGTAATGCGAGCCCAGCAAGCCCCGGCTGCTTCCTAAGTTTCACGATATGTCTAGAGTGATAATTCATTCGTTCTCCGAGATTTCGTGCTGCAAGCCTGTCGTGTCTGTCCATTCTTCTGTGCAGTTTTTCTGGTGTATGAAATGATAATCTAAAATACTGGTTGGGTTATTCTTTCAATTGTTCATTTGATTGTAAATAAGAATGATATCTTTGATTTTACAGTGTATCAGAAGTGGAATAAGTGAACTGTACAGCGCTGTGGCATGCCAGCCTAATATAACCAAAGACAAATCTTGTTCTGACAAATTAACCCAGCTGATGCTCATTTATCAGAAACAACTCCAGATAGCCATAGTGCTTTTTCATAAAGAATTACCATAATGCAAAAAAGGGTCTATCGAATTCAAGACTCCGTGCTACTACTGCCACAGAAACTGCATTAAAACATGATCCAATGCTACATGTATAACTCTGTTTATACTGAACTCGGCCCTTTTAAGACCACACGTATTTGAAACTTAAAAAAAGAAAGCAACATAAAAAGCTTCAATTCTTACATTGCTGGTTGCTGCACGTAAACCGCACTTGGCTACATAGATTTTAGTCGCAGACGTAAATGTCTGAGGTGTGAGCTGGTTGTAACAACATAGGTATCAATCAGAAGACTACTCAGTAATTAACATAAAGTCTGATCTATTTTAGCACTACTCACAAATCACATGATCAAGAAGCTATCCTAAATATAGCAGTACTCACCAGTTAGGATTGTTTACCTCTATGCACACATAAATTCTTATTGGCATACAAACTATATTTTATAATAGTTTAATAGTCTTCGGAAATTACAGAAAAATCAAAATTGATTCCAACTAAAAATACCAATGGGGGCTTTTGCAACAAAACAACTTGTATGGCTCTCGTTCACATTTTCGAAAATAAAAAGTTTCAGTCCGAATGCTTTACCTTGATGGATTGCCAGTACGTTTGCCACCAACAGAAAAATAATACAAGCAAATTTGCAGCAGATTAAAGAAGAGGTAAGACCCTAAACCAGAAATGCCAGGACCAGGAGAGACAGTGGTGGGCACCACATGTGAAAATATGCAGTACATATTAGCACAAATACACAGCTACAAACTGATGCTCCAGATCATTTAACAAACATCGCACATGTCAGCGACAGTTTTATTTATTCTACATATGAACCATATGCTAGAGATAAGGGCATTATTTAGGACATAAAACTGTCTTCCCTGTTTCAAGCACCTCTTCACTGATTTCCATACTTTGGTCCATCTTTGCCTTTCTTTATGTCATCCCATCCTATCACCCAGGGCTGACCTGGCGTTGATCGGGTCTCAGGAGAGGCATGCTTAGTAAGGTTATCAGTGACCCTTGACTTGATGGCAGTGAATACCTATTTGACCATGAACTGTCCAATAAAAAAGCAGTCGTTCCAAGAAAAGAAGAGCAAGCAGAATAAAGGTTGCAGTATGTCATACTGGATTAGAATTCAGATCGTTTGGTGGCTGCTCCTGACCAGTAAGCCATTTCCACAAATCTGGGTTTTCCTGATGAATCAGACAATCCAGGAATTAGACTACGCAGAAACTTGAAAGAGTACTCAATAATAGGAATGCTTCAGTGACTACATGAACAGAAGGATCACAGTCACTATCTATGGCACTTGCTGGTTGCTGCAATCCAAAAAGATGCATTTTCGTGAAGGCACATAGATCTGGTTTTATTTTCTGTTGATTCAAAATTCAACATGTCAATGTTACAGCAACAAGACACTCCATGAGCAGGTGCTGAATTCAATTAGAGCTATGTCCCCCTAAAAAAGATCAAGCATGCAACTATCTGGTAGCTAGGAACCGCCCTTCATTTTTATTAAAGAAGATGAATAACCATGGTCAATATGAATAATAAATCAAACAAGGAGATTATATTTTCCTGAAAATTCAGAAGAGGAGCTTTTAGGATTATGTAACCTGAAATTATTTTGCCCATCAATGGACTTCATTGTAGTTAAAAAAATCTATTGCCCATCCAAAGAGCACAGAACATAAACAAATCTTTTATTCTGTAAACCTAAATTATTTTGATCATCCATATGTCATGGACTTCTTTTTAGGTTCCAAAACTCTATTCCCTGTCCAAAAGAGCACATAACATAGATAATTCGACATCACTAAACCCATTGAGCTCCCTAACAAGAAAATTTAGCTTGAAGAGAAACTCAACTCATCAAAGAATAATGACTTATATTTTTTTTCTTAAATGAAGACTGAACCATCTAAAATCAACCAGGTTTCCAAATTTTTGAAGAAGGTTTGATTGTATGAATGTATATCTGCGGAGGTGAGCAAATTCTGCTCCTAATGTTGCTAGCATATATCAAGTGAAAGGGAAACAGATTCAACATCACACTGCATATAAGATAACTTAGTAACCAACCAACATACTAATCGATCAACTGGTTGATTTACTTGCTCTAACAAAAAAACAGGATGCCACAGAAGGACCATCAGGTGACGAAATTAAGCTTAGGCGCTGGAAACAACAACTTGTGATGGGGAATACGCTGCAGAGCAGAGCTAAGTGGCCGTGAGCAAGTTCATCGACCAAAAATCCGAACAAGGCCTCTTCGTCTAGCTTCTATCCCTTGCCATTCCCTTACTCCCCATGCTAATCTTCCTCAAATCCTCGCTTCCTTTTTCTTTGAAACAAAAATCCTCGCTTCCTTATATCTAAAAGGAAAAAGTCCACTTTACTCCCCTCAAGTATAGCAAAGGTCCAAATAACCCCCTAACGTATCAATTGGTCTATTTAACCCCCTAACTTTGCTAAACCGGATCAAAACACACCTTTGGACACATTGTTAAAACCGATGGCTGGTTTTTGATCGGGTTTTGCCGACTAGATTGACACGTTGGCGGCCTACGTGGCAAAATACATTGAAGTCCAAAACACCCCCTGCTGCTCAGGTGCCGAACCCACCCACCTCTCTCCGATATATCGTCACGCTTCGCCGCCGCCGGCCGCGAGACGCTGGTGCTCCAAGGTCCTATCATCGCGGGCAGCACCTGTGCTCACGGGAGCCTCGGATCTCATGTTTGCCGGCCGGCCATCGTCGTGTGGTACTGGCCGTGTATGACAAAACAGTGTGTGTATATTTCAGTGATACATATGACCGCTTACTTTAACTATTCCGTATGGCAACTTGCAAAATCCATTCACATACGTGGTTCACCATTGCTTCAGTGCAAAAACAACCACTAAAAATTCAGTTCACCATTCCGTAGGCAAAGGTGCAAAATTGAATTCATATACTTATTTCAACAATGGTTCAGTGACAAAATAAGACAAGTTCATTTCCAATGCCCAGTTCACTTTGTTTCAAATGCAATCACTTCATTACATCATCGTGGGTCATGAGATCATTACAACTAAAATTACACAAGGACACACAATTCTCATATGCTTGTGGATCTTGTGGTCTCCAGAACTATAACTCTGTTCTGGGTATAGGGAAAGCGAGAAGCAAGCACCAGTGGATTCTTTTTCATCCTTCAGTTCATTCTGGAGCATCCACGTGCAAGCACCAAATTAAACTATCTTTGGCACTGAAAGATAGTGGCTTCAGGAACCTAATCAGAATTGTGGAGGAACTAGAGGGAGACGGTTCTCCCGTCGTCTTGGACCTTCAGTTTCAAATTGTAGTAGCCGATTGCTTGATGCCCCCATGGTTAATCTTTCTGTCTGCAACAATAGTCTTTTGGATCAATGTGCTAAAGCTCCATGCTGCAAAATAAAAGCTAATTCAGTCTGAAGCTCTACAAATTATACTCTCACAACCATCTGTTTACTAAACAAAAAATTCATCGAACACTTAGCAGGCCAAAGTTCCTGCAGGGGCATGGGTTGCGGGGGACATAGAGAGCACAAGATGGCGCAAGCTAAGGTGCCCGCAGGGGCATGGGATAACCAGGCTCTCGTGAGCATTTTTCTGCCGGTGAATCGACGACGATAGGTACTGCAACCACCGGCGCCTCATGGCATGTTCTCCGCGCAGCCGGCGACGACGGCGCAAGCCAACGTGCTGGAGGGGCACGGGATGCAGGGGAACCGGCCAGTACCACACGACGATGGCCCGGCCAGTACCACACGACGATGGCCGGCCGGCAAACATGAGATCCGAGGCTCCCGTGAGCACAGGTGCTGCCCGCGATGATAGGACCTTGGAGCACCAGCGTCTCGCGGCCGGCGGCGGCGAAGCATGACGATACATCGGAGAGAGGTGGGTGGATTCGGCACCTGAGCAGCAGGGGGTGTTTTGGACTTCAATGTATTTTGTCACGTAGGCCGCCAACGTGTCAATCCAGTTAGCAAAACCCGATCAAAAACCAGCCATCGGTTTTAACAATGTGTCCAAATGTGTGTTTTGATCCGGTTTAGCAAAGTTAGGGGGTTAAATAGACCAATTGATACGTTAGGGGGTTATTTGGACCTTTGCTATACTTGAGGGGAGTAAAGTGAACTTTTTCCTATCTAAAACTGTTGGTGACCCGGTCGCTCTGCTAACAGCATTGCTAACTGCCTGGCGTACCGGGCGCGCCACGCCCGCGCTCTCGGCGCGCCCACGACGCCCGCTCGCCTATACTCGCTCTCGTAGGACCAGCGCTCAACCCCTGGGCATGTACTCACTATATATGTATGCAACCATGAGATCAATACAAGTGTGCAGTTTTGATCTTCTCCTCGAGTCTCTACTCTCTACATAGTATCAGTGTCCGACGGAGCCTCTCTCGCGAATCCGTTCGCATCCTCTTCCGCTCTCTCCGTCATGGCCTCCTCTGTCTTCTTTGCCTCTGACTCCGACGACCAGCTTGATCCTCCACCACCCGCGTCGGCTTCCACCATCCAGACGGTGAACATCCGTTCGCACGTCTCCGTCGTCCTCGACATGGAGAACTCGAACTACAGCCAGTGGCGCTGTTTCTTCGAGTCCGTCCTCGGCAAGTTCGGTCTCGAGGAACACGTCCGCTCCGCTCCTCCGATGGCGCAGCGCACGGCGGAGTGGCGCCAGATCGACCATTACGTCGTCAATTGGCTCTACAACACCGTCAGCAAGGCCATCTTCGACATCGTCTACAAGCCTCGCATCTCGGCGTCCACTCTCTGGTCCGATATTGAGGCCCTCTTCCGCGACAACGAACTACACCGCGCCGTCTACCTCGAGGTGGAGTTCCGCAACGTCGAGCAAGGCGACCTGAGCATCAACGACTACTGCACCAAGCTCAAGCGCCTCGCCGACAACCTACGTGACACCGGCCACCCCGTCTCCGAGCCAAGCCAGGTTCTCAACCTTCTTCGCGGCCTCCATTCCAAGTACCGCTACGTCAAGCCGGTGATCAAGGGCAAATTTCCACTGCACACATTTATGAGTGCTCGGTCGTACCTGCTTCTGGAGCAAGCCAGCGAGGACCACGACGACAAGGTCCAAGCCGGCCACGCCCTCTTCGCTAGCCACGGCGCCGACTCTACCTCTGGCAGCGGCTCCGGCGACTCCGGCTCCTAGCCCGGATCAGGCGGATCCGGATCCGGCGGCGGCTCCAACCCGCGCCCCAAGAAGAACTTCAAGCCGCGTGGCCGGGGCGCCGGCGCCGGCGCGCCATCTTTCGGCGGCTCCAGCCAGCAGCAGCGCCCGTCGACTCCAACCTGGGATGTGGGTATAACCCTTGGACCGCGCTCGTCCAGGCCTGGCCCATGCCATTTCATGCTCCAGACGCTGGCGTCTTGGGCCCCCGTCCACCATTCCAGCCCACGGCGGCGATGATGGTTCAACACCAAGCCCCTGGCTCCAACACCTGGGATCAAAGTGCACTGCTTGCCGCGCTTTCCTCCGCCGACGTCAACACTCAACAGCCACCGCCGCCGAGCTCCAACGACTGGTTCTTCGACACCGGCGCCTCCACGCACATCGCCTCCAACCCTGGTACACTCCACTCTGTTCGCCCCTTGCAATTTCCCACCTCCATTATTGTCGGAAACGGTGCCGAGCTGCCAGTGTCTCCCTCGGCAGCCGCCACCATTCCTACATCCTCTTCTTCCATTAAACTGGACAACATCCTTGTTTCTCCTTCTGTTGTTAAGAATCTTGTCTCCGTTCGCAAGCTGACTCGTAACAATAACATATCTGTTGAATTTGACCCTTGTGGCTTTTCTATTAAGGATCTTCCCACGGGCAGGGTGATGCTCCGATGTGAGAGCTCCGGCGAGCTCTATCCTACCCCCGCCGAAGCACGTCGCATTCACCACGTCCGCAGCCACCATCGACCTTTGGCATGACTTTAACAACGTCTGTTACCAATGTTTACCAATGTGGTGCACATCGGTGACAGACATTATTAAAGTCTGTTACCAGTATCATTGGTAATGGGCTGTTGTTGACATCCATTACAAATAACAAGTTAATGATAATAGACTTTAATGTTGTCAGATGGGCATGCCTTATTTGTAACGTGCGCTAATAATGTTTGTTACCATTATCAATTTTTTGTAACGGACAATATATGCCTGTTACTAAGACGGTGTCACCTATCTTCGATTTTCACGTAGTGTTGGCCACATAGGAGTAAGTGCGAACGTTCTTTTCATCGATTCCAAAGAATTAGAAAGTAGGGATGTTGCATGCAGGGGCGGAGGCACAGGGGGGGCTCCAGCCCCCCCCCCCCCCTACCGTCGGCGCCACCATGGAAGCCCCCCCAAGCCCCCCCTTTGCTGGAGGTTGAAGATGAAGAGGGAAAGGGGGGCTGGAGGAGGAAGAAGGAGGCAGCAGCCCCCCCTTTGCTGGGATGTTGGCTTCGCCACTGGTTGCGTGCAAATTACACTGACAGCATAGTAACTGAAGGGATTCACTGCGGTTTTCCATGAATTATAATCCAGCCTCTGGAAAATCAACACTAGATTATGTGTGGATCGTATGTAATTAGGGTTGCCATTAAGTTCCAACGGTCAACAAATAGCAACAACCAACCCGTCAACCAGAACATGTAGCAATAAATTGTATCATGTACGTCTTCGTACAAAAATCTGGCCAGGAGAGGCGGTATAACTGCACCCCACAACACATGACGGCAGACATACCATATGGCTCAAAGGCCATTGACAGAAATCCATGATAATGGCACACAGGGAAAGCAAATGTGATAATTATCCTTCACAGTTGTTACACAACGACACACGCAATTCTTTTCATATTGAAACATGTTTCTAGGTAGTAGTTGAGCTTAATTTTCTCAAAAAAAATAAAATAAAAAAGGTAGTAGTTGAGCTTAACAGGGGATGTTTAAAAATGGATTGTTGTTTATTTGTGATTCTGGACTTGTGGTATACTCCCTCCGTTTCATATTATAGTTCGTTTGACTTTTTGACTTTAAGTTTGACCGCTCGTCTTATTCAAAAAATTTATGCAAATTATCATATCTTTTGTGGTGGTTTGGTTTATTAATAAAAAATTTCAAAAATGTCTTAACTTTCACTATATTTCTATAAATTTTTTGAATAAGACGAGCGGTCAAATTTATGATATAAGAAGTCAAACGACCTACATTTAGAATAGAGGTAGTAGTAAGTTGATGAACCCAGGATGACCGGCGATTCTGCCAAACAAATTTTCACACAGCAAACTGTACAGCAAGACGTGCTACAATTTGTTGTCTATACTACGGAGACAATTACGAATGGAGTACATTTTAAAGCTTAAAAATGTAATGCCAATACATAATGTTAGATTACTACAGATCCGCTGGGAGATTCTGCTTATAATCTTTATATTACTCTAATATATGGTAGCATTAGTGGAACAATAATTTTACACAAAACATGAATGAAAATGTATGGTATGTGCTTTTCCCATTTTGGTCAGTTGATGAGGACATCGCCACGTTGGACATACACAAGCTGGCTTCGTCTCCAAGCTACAAGTCGTCGCCATGTCAGACAACAACTTCGGTTCGGATGCAGCCGACATGTCTGCATGAAGACGGTAATTTTTCCCTCATACGGCGTCCAATCGAGACGTTCTTGGATACGTTGGAACCTTGACGACGAGACGCTTCTTTTGGTTCTGGTCCTAGCTCCAGAAGACTCGTGGATCATTCCGTGTGACCATAAAAAGGTGTTGTGTCACCTGTTTTGAGCATTTTTAGGCTTTGTATCGTTTCGGACCTGTCGGCCCATGTTGTGGACGCCCCGGGGCGCGCCCCAACCCTAACTCGTCTCTACGCTATTAAATTCAGTAGTCGTCGTCGTTTAGACTTAGATTTTACTTAGATTATTCTGTCGTGAATAGTTTCACCATCATCGGTTTCTAGAACCCCAATTTTCGTGCTTAATCATACATCTGCAGCTTGTCACATCTTGTTGAGCTGCGTTCTTTCGAGTTTTGCTTGTGTTTCGTTTTGAAGGCATGTATTAGCCTTATTGGCAAGGTCAACTAGATTGTAACACGGTTGATAACCAGAGAAGTCGTGGTGCTAAGATTGCGGGATTTAGGGCGTGTTTGGCAAGGCTCCAAACAACTCCAGATTCAAAGAAATAGCTCCACTCCAGTTTTTTTCTAGCCAAACACTCCAAACTCCACAAACTCCAGATCCAAAAAAATATGAATCTACCTCCCAACTCCACCAAATCCATGGAGTCCCTCAGGGGGTACTCCGCAAACACAGATTTTGAAAGGACTCGTGGAGTTGGGTGGAAATTACCCACAAATGCCATCGGTTACACAGCATACCGTTTCGTTTTTTTCCCCACGCCGAACCTCCGACGCCTCCTGTTCCGAGTCGTCTTTTTTTTCCGTCGCAGGGCCGCCGACTCCTGTTCCCGAACGCCGCCGCCTCCTGTTCCCGATCGCCGCCGCCTCCTGTTCCTGATCGCCGCCGACTCCTGTTCCCGAACGCCGCCGCCTCCTGTTCCCGATCGCCGCCGCCTCCTGTTCCTGATCGCCGCCGACTCCTGTTCCCGAACGCCGCCGCCTCCTGTTCCCGATCGCCGCCGCCTCCTGTTCCTGATCGCCGCCGCCTCCTGTTCCCGATCGCCGCCGGAGAAAAGGATGACCCGTCCGCCGCCTCCTCCCCCGATTCCGCCGCCTCCCTCGCGCCGTGTGGGTCTTGGTCACCCTCCCTCAGCAACCCTAGCCACCGCACAGGGAACGGGCGGCCAGGTCGATGGCGGCCATGGGGCGGCCCCGCAGCCAAGTTCGGCCGGCCAGGGGGCACCCAGCAGCCATGGTGCGGCTGCCAGTGCCGCTGCCGGGTCGGGCAGTGTTGCGGCCGGCCTGAACGCGGCCGAACTTGGCGCGGCCGGTATGAACGCGTCTCAGGCTTCTCCTACGTCTAGAAGACATGCTGCGTCGACCAAAAGGGCTAGAGATGATGATCAGGTATAATTTGTTGTTGAATTTGCAGATAAATCATTCTTTATATCTAGATATTTATATTGATTGGAATGATCATACATGCATAGGGGGATTATATTGATTGGAATGATCATCATACCACTGTTGTTTGCTCGTTGTTTGCTGAACAAGTTAGAAAAGGAAATAGACCGAACACGCACTTGAATAATGTGGGCTATAACGAGGTGATTGAGAGGTTTTTCCAATGTACCGGTATCATGTTGAAAAAACTCAGCTTAAGAACAAATGGGACAAGTTGAAGAATGATTTGACTGTTTGGAGAAAGTTGATGAGGAAACAAACTGGTCTCGGTTGGAATTGGGACAGTGGAACTATCAACATGGATGCTGTCATTTGTACGTATCATTTGTAGTATAATTATTTTTTGTATCATTTATAGGTAAATATTACGTTATCGATGCGGGGTATCCTAATCGCCCCGGTTATCTAGCTCCGTACAAGGGTGAGAGGTATCATATGCCTGAGTGGCATAGATGTATGGAACCTAGAGCCCCGAAGGAAAAGTTCAATCGCAAACATTCATCTATTCGCAATGTGATTGAGAGATCATTTGGGTTACTGAAAATGAAGTGGGAAATTCTATACCGGATGAAGAAATACCCCATGTGGAAGCAAAAAATGATAGTTGTGGCTTGTATGGTCCTCCACAATTTCATTCGCGAGCACAACAGTGAGGATGCAGACTTTGCTCGGTTTGATCGTGATCCTAATTTTATGCCTACAATCCCGAATCGGTATAAACGGTTTGCCGTTCCGGCAAACACATCAGATACATCAACTACAGAAGCCGGGGAACATTGCATGGATATTTTTCGGGATGAACTTGCCACAACTCTCGCTATTGGTTGGAATTAGTTTGTTATCGAAATATGTAATTTTATATTTCTAAGCTTTTGAACAATTCTTGTGAGTTGTTTGGATGATGAACTATTCTTCTAGGAGTTTGAACAATTCTCATTTGATAGGATTGTTGTTTGATCAAATGCATGCTTGTCCGTTTCACTATTGCAAAAAGAAAAAAAAACCAACGCCATGCGCCATCTAGCGTCCAGGCAGGGCGCACCAAAAAACAAAAAAAAACAACGACATGCATGTAGTCTGCAGCCACGGCAAAAAAAAAGAAAAAATAGACCAACACATTCTGTTTTGGAGGGCAAAAGAGGGCAATCCATTCAAATTCCTTGTTTCTGGAGCTGGAGCTGTTATCCCTGCCAAACACATTTCTCAGCTCCAAATTGAGAGTCCAGCTCCAGGCGTGGAGCTGCTCTGTGGTGGAGCAGCAGCTCCAGAGCTGGTTTGGCAGAGCAGGAGCCCTGCCAAACACGCCCTTAAGTTGCTGACTTGAAGCCGAATTGGTGTGTTGCGCTCCGCCGAAAACGAGTTATCCTTGATGTGCCAAACGCCGTCGGCACTGACGTGCGCGGGCTCCGCCCGGGCGACCGCGTGTGCTCCCTCGCGGTCCTTGGGCCATTCGCCGACTTCATTGTCGAGGAGGAGAAGCGGTTGTGAGTTCTTGTTTCTGCTGGTTTCTCTTGATTGGTTTACAACATACAAGCTTCGAGTTGCTATTTGGCGTTGCGGTGGACGGTGGTCCGATCTTACGCTTGATTCTTCCGTGGAAGTTTACATTTAGAAAGGGGGTCTCAGGAGTCACGAATATAAGGGCAAGTAGCCGTATAATAGGCGGTCTCATGCAGTAACACGTAATCTTGAGACAACTTATCAGACAATATATACAATAGGTTGTTATTTTAATTATCTCATAGTAATACAAAATCCCTTAATTTATGGGAAAATAAAGAGATATTATTGGTTGCATGGCAACGACCTCATTCTCTCACCTCGCTCTCTCTCCTCCATATCAGTAAAAATCCTACGTGGCTCTGTATGAGACGACCTATGAGACCGCTGACGTGTAGCAATGTACCTGCCCTAAGGGATATATACACTGTTTTACAGAAACTGATCAATGTATTGGTATTCTCTTTAGTAGGTAAGGCAAATTTAACATGGAATTCGGCTCACAAATTACAATCAAAACGTGGTCCATAACTCTCCTTATTTGACAGAAATTAGTATTAGCTTGGTACTTGCAATGCAAATAATAGCTGAAAAGGTCGGGGTTTTCACCGTTTCGTAGTATATTACGTTTTAGGTATAGTAGACTATACACACTAGTAACGGTTTTTTCTTTCATATCCGTCATTTGAGCATTATTAATCTAGTTTTTATAGGATCCAGAGGTCCATTAGTCCCGGTTTTTAACAGTTTGTCCTATTGGTGCTAACAACTGGGACTAAATTAAAGATCCTCTAAATCGACATTAGTCGGTAATAACATGTTTTTTGTGAATCAGATTTTTAGTGCCTGATGAATGCGATCTGGTCAGTGCTGGAGCTTTGCCTGGTGCATTTGGTACCTCACATCTGGCCCTTGTTCACAGAGCGCAACTGAAAACCGGCCAGGTCTCCTTCTCTCATGTGATGTGATATCTTTTTTTCTTGAATATACAGGAGAGTTGCGCATCATTACATTAACCAGAAGATAAATAAATAGAGTACATGTGATGTAACATCCCAGATTTTCTGGAAATGTTAAAAATGTGGATTTCAAAAAAATTTCGTGCATGATGTGTTTTGCTCATAATCATAAGGTTGTCTTCTTGTGCTCTCTCTAAATTTCTAGTAATAAACTAATTAAATTGTTTTGTGTGCTAAGGACAATTTAATGTTAGTGTGATTTGGCTCTTAGTTGGTTTCCTGGTTCTTTGAGTGTGGTTTAATTTGAATTCTAAATTCAAATTAAATCTAAAGCTAACAACTAATTCTTGGGCTCTAACCGCTAACTGCTCTGTCTAACTTCAATCAGCCCTCTAACTCAGCCTGCTAATTAACCAACTAACATGACCCACTAACTTTCTCAGCCAGCTCAATCTATGAATGCTCTGGAAAATTGATAAATGGATTACGACATAATTTTCTGACTCTTCGAATCAATTCCATGCTAATTGATTTGATTTTGGGAAACAGTCTAATTCATTTGTATTAAACTTCTATGAGCTTCATTTGAATTATGATAATATTTTCCGACTTTTCGAATTAATTATCTTCTAATTAATTCGTTACCAGAAAATTAGTCTAATTCATTTGTACCAAGTTTACGAAATAAATTGCTATCAATTTATTTCGTGAGCTAAGATTAATTGGTTCAATATCTATCTCCCTTTGCATGCTGCTGTTCACGAGAACCTCAGGTCACCCTCTTTTCCCTTTTACGACTTTTCTCCTACGTGAACAAAAGCCAGAAACCAGCTAGCCCAACTAATAATCCTGCTGGCTGGCAAATCCAAACCAGCACCTTGCGTGCAGTTCGGCCCAGCACTCTCCTCTTCTTTTCTTTTTCCTGACGTGCAGCCCAGCCCAGCTGTTCTAATCCGGCCCAGCATGCCGACCGCTGTTGCATGCGCAACAACCCGCCAGCTCTCTTTTTTTCCTTCATCGCTGACGCATGGAGCCCACCAGCAGGGCGCGTCTTCCTCACGCGAAGCTGCTGCCGCTGTTGTTTTCTGTCTCTGCTGACCGCCCGCCAGGCCTGCAAGCGCAAGTGCAAGGAACAGCACGCGCTGTTCTTCTTTCTCTCCAAGCCAACACCCAGAGCCGCTTCTCTCTGTTCCTCGCTTTCCTACGCACGAGCGCCTGGCTGCTTTGGCCCCATACCAAACCGCCTCCCTGCAGCCTCCCTCGCGAAGCTTCCTGCGCGCTAGCACCTAGCGCCCCTGACCCTGTTCTTCTTCTCTCGCAAGCCAGCCGCGTCGCCTGCTCGCTTTGCCTCTCGACCGCCAGATGACGGCCACGTGCACGGCAGCGCAGACGCCGAGATCGCTGCCGCACATCCCATCCTCGCCAGCACCCCGAAGCCCTAGCTCGCGGGTATAAATCCCCAGCACCGCTCTCTCCTTCCCCTTTCCCAAGCCGCCGCCGCCAGCACCCTTCTTCCCCTCTGCTCTTTCTTTCTTCCACCGCAAGAAGCTCTTCTCTCTCCCTCTGAATCTCTCCACCACCGAGCCAACAGAAGCAACGCAGCAGCGCTGCAAGCCTTCATGCGCGCCGCCGGTAACCGTGGCGACTGCAGCGCCGCTGAGCACGTCCACACCGAGCGCCGCGCCGACGACGCCAAGGAGGAGGAGGAGCACCGCGACGTCGAGCAGTTCTGCGACAAGACGATCGAGCAGATGGCATCGCGCCATCGTCTTCCGCAAGCCAAGGCACCCACGACGACCACGAGATGGACAGGAAGCTGCCGCCGTCGACGACCGCGAGCGCGACGAGGCCGAGCCGAACCACGACGACGACGCCGAGCTGCTGCTTCTTCTCCGCACCAACCTCGTCCGCAGCCTGTTCGACGCTGTGCCTGAACCGCGAGCTCGCCCCGGACTGCCCCAAGCTGAACCGCAAGTCGTCCACTTCGCCCCCAAGCTGTTCGGCAGAATTCCCAGACCAGAACCGCGAGCTGCTGCCTTCGCCAACCGTCGCCCCCCATCCTGTTCGACGTTATGCCCAGCCGACCCTAGGTGAGCTGCAGCTGCCCATCCTTCTCTAGACCCCATGCTGTCCGGCAATGTGCCGATGGAACCTCTCATGTCCGGCCTTCGAGCCGCTTGAGCCCGTGTGCCGTCCGCTTCGCTGCAGCCCGCCGTCGCTTGTGTGCCGGTCTTCGAGCCGTGCCTCTCGTTTGCAGGTGCCGCTGCCTTTGTCGCCGCAGCCAAGCCACTGTCGTGGCCTCGCCGTTGCCTCGACCCTTCCCAAGCTAGCCGCATGCCGCCGCGAACCGGAACGCCGGCGCCCGCGTGCGAACCATGGCCGTGAGCCCACGCACGTGCTCCCAGTCGCGCGCCAAACCGTGGCGCAGCCCAGTGATAGCTGGTGACCGGGCACACGCGCTGCTAACACATCACAGCCAGCCGCCTGCATGCTCGCCGTGAGCCGCGCGTCGCGCCATGCCGCAATGTCGTGCGCTCGTTCGAGTGCTTGCAAGCTACAAACCGCCAGCCTTGTCATGGAAGCCGGCTTTCTCTCCATGCCTTGCCAAGAACCCTAGCCTCGCAATGCCAAGTAGCTTCCCTTGCGTGCGCCATGCGCAGCAGCGAGGCAAATGCCTCTTTGGCATTTGATCGAACACCTTGTGTGCCTTCCTGTCCAGCTATCCCTCGACCTCAAATCTGATCCAGCTAACCTTGGAAGCCTTCAGCCTTGCCCCAGCTTGTTGTGGTCACCTTTGGCCAGCAGCAGCCGCATCTTAGCCACCTCTGGCCGCCTGTTGCCACTCCCAGCCGGCCACAGCCTGGCCGCGGCCAGCAGCAGCCTGGCTGCAGCCGGCCACAGCTAGCTGCTGCCTGGCCAGAGTTGGCCATAGCCAGCTATGCTTGGCTATAGCTGGCCATCCCTGCCCGCAAGCATTCCAACAACTCCTGGATCAAACCTACACCCTTCCTCGCTGTCCGCAAGTGATCCTCGCTTGTGTAGCCCTTCCCACTGACCATCAGGCCCACTAACTTGACATGACATCTAGGGCCCTCTAACTCTGCTACCGCTGCTAACGAGTCGTTGACTGTCTTTTGGTCAACGCTGACATACGCAGAGCCCACTGCTAGCGTCAGCAGAACTAACCTAGAGCCGACATGTGGCATGCTCTTTTGCTGCCATGTGTCCTTGATGTTTTCTTTTTCGTAATTAATTAAATTCCAAAACATCTTTTGATATTTAAAAGTCTATAAAAATTGACTCTATCTTAGAAGGATATGAAACTACTTTCATTACTTTTCTAAAATCATGATCCACCCGTTAGTATAGTATTTGGAGTTATTTGGCTCTTCTTTGCTTCTTCTTTTGGAGTTTATTTGCTTAGCTTGTCGTTGTTATTTGTAAATCCGATTAATAGGATCCTCGGAAGACTCGGACGACTTCGTCGACCTTGTCTTCGACTACGTGAAGAAAGAAGAGGACTTTGCTCCAGGTTCACGCCCATCCATTCTCTGAAATAATTAATAGATATGCAACTAGTATGCTAGCGCTTTACTTTACTCGCATGATGATGATATGCCCTGCACTGCCTTTTATCTATCCTGTTACCTTGCTACCCAAGTATCCACTCTATATATGAATGCTATGCTTGCATGTGTTGGGATGGTTGTGATTGATCTTCTTGGCGTGAGTTGGGGTGGCATGGATGGTGTAGTGCAGCTAGGCGGTGGAGGCGAGTGATAACAACCCGATCATTCGATTGGGGTGCTTGGGAACTACACTCGGGTAGTTCCTACGGAGTACCTGTTGCGGGTACATGGTTACTTTGGATACTTTTGAGGAGTTGGGCGGCTATACCTATAATGGGTGCCGATTGCGGACCGTTGCGGTGGATCGCTTATGACGCTGATACTCGCTTTACCGACAATTAAGGACCGTGTCGATGGCGGCTTTCAGTGGGAATTACAGTGCTCACCGTCTACCCAGAATGGGGAGGGTTCCAGCAAGCCTACTTAGTGCGGTGCCAGACCTGTAGGAGATTCGAGTTTGATATGTGTAAGGGGGACTCGTTGCGGCGTACTCTCCCTGATTTACCACGGCCACCGACTGGCCCCGGTGGGAAGGTTTCACGACCCTGGGGCAGCTGTTAGCTCAGATTGTTTCCCGAGCCCAGGGAAACAGTATGGCACCGTTACTTCTTAGGGTCTTTGCTGTGGGCTGTGTCTCAAGACGGCTCATTACCGTCTGCAGCCCGGATGGTTCCAGGAGTGCAACCTCTGCAGAGTAAAAACTATACGTATAGCCGTGTCCACGGTTATGGACAACCCTTCTGATATCGTCTAGATTAGCCCGGGTATCTGCTTTCTTACCTCATCCTTGGTTTGTGTAATGAGAGGTTGGTCCAGCGTTGCTGATGAGACAAGGTGGGGAGGGAGCTCACTGAGTCAACTAGCGAGTGAAAGGCGTTGGTGGATGATATTTGCGGGAACCTGTTGAGACAGGACGAGCCCGATGTGGTTGTGAGGCTGATGGTGGTTTTGGGAAGTGTGTTTTCTCTGGTGAGGAAAGGAGTTGGTGCTGAGTTGAACTTGGGTTTATTGCTGCTGCGCATAGGAAGCCCTGGCTTATTCCCTTGAATATTTTTATTACTAGCTAGGCCACTTTAAAGCTTGCTGCATATATGGTTGGTGACGTGGACCTGTCCCAATTCCTTGGGGACAGAGTTTGGGTACGCAGGTGAAGACTCCGACCGTGAGTTCAACCAGGACGGTTGGTACGACTGAAGGGAGCGCGCTACGCTCAAGGTTACCTCTGGTGGAGTGGACCCCGATGATCTAGCTACCGCTGCGTAGCTGTTTCTTATTGTCGATTTAGCCCAGAGGGCTTGTACCAGACGCTATGTTTTATATATGTCATGTCTGGATCTCTTTTATTGCTGTATGGATGTGATATTCGACTGAGATGAGTTCTGTACGAGATAGCTTCTATTCCTGGGACTATCTCGAGGGTACAGGGAGTCGGATTCTCGTCGTTGAGAATCCGGTTCGTTTCATGTGATGTGATATCTTTGGATCATTTTTATATTGATTGTTAGTTTGAAATATCATGTCACAATTATTTACTACAGATTATATGTTCCACCTACTTTCCTCATAGGCCATCATGGATTACATGTTTGTGTACTATGATGGCTGTACTATGGATTCAATACACACCACGGTATCAGATTATATAGTCGAGATGGACAGTTTTGTAGTGTAGACTTGAAGTTATCCAGACAATATAAATACCATCATCACAGTGCCATTTTGATTTATATAAACATGGTTCATGTGCTAAAAATTATGCATATACAATGTTATATTTCTTTCTGTTGTTGATAGAAGTTCCTATGATTTTTCTCCTTTTTGAAGCTCAGATAACTAAAAATATCAATGTCTTTTGTGATAAATATTGCATGTTTCGTCTCTTGACACCTAGGAACTGGAAATTCCCTTGATAAGCACAAAAGAAAAGGCTAATATGCAACAATTTGGCCTATGTGTCCACGTGCTTTGTTGCTTCTAAGTTGGTTCATATAATTCCAGGTGCTACTTGTTCTTGGTGCCGGTGGTGGTGTTGGAGTATCTGCTGTGCAAATAGGAAAAGTTTGTGGTGTTGTTGTTATTGCAGTTGCTAGGTGATTGCCACAATTACAGAATTATTTTAGATTTTGGAAACATTTCTTATCATGTAGTGTTTGATGTGTCTAAACATACATCTTCTTTGACTTAGGGGGGCTGAGAAACTGCAATATTTGAAGTCCATAGGAGCTGACCATGTAATTGACTCAAGCAAGGATAATGTTAAAGAGAGTGCGGAGTCCCTCTTGATGGCCAGAGGTCTGAAAGGGGTTGACGTTTTATATGACCCTGTTGGGGGTGTATTTACTCAAGATAGCCTGAAACTTCTCAAATGGGGTGCACACATTATGGTAATTGGATTTGCAAGTGGTGATGTACCCATTATTCGAGCGAATATTGCTGTTGTTAAGGTGCGCTTATGCAAAGATACATCTCTAGAATTCATATTTTCTTTATGTCCATCTTTTAAGGGTACATTTAATAGTGGATTTTGAATTAGAGTACACATGGTCACATTAACCCATTTGAAACCTAAACGTTTAATGCTGGATGCAACGGAATGGTTGTTAGCTGGAGGTAAGGAAAAAAAATGTAGATAATGGAATTAAATCCAGCCTTGACCCATAGGGCTACGGCCAATGATTACAAAGTTGCGGCACTTCCGTCTGCCAGCTCACAGTAAAATCGAAATAAAACACACCAAAAAGTTTAAAGATAAATTAGCACTCAATCCTATTGCTAAATCTCCAACCATGATGTGCGAAAAAAACGCATTGCCAACGCCTCCAATGCTTGGCATGCCTCCTTTATTGCTTGGCTGTCCTGATGATGCCTTTGAAGCTGCGCCCAGAACCGTAGCCAGTACGTCCCTCTAAACAAAACCTGCATATAAGTTTTCATAGGAGATTTATCAAAGACTACATCATTCCTATTGAGCTAGAGTGCCCAACATAATGCAGAGGCCCCCACTAACAATTGGCTCCTTAACTTTCCACCCATCCCTATGAGCCAAGTATTAAATAAATAATGAAAGCTATAGGGTGTATGTAGATTAAAAGCAATCTGTACGGCTCTCCAGAGGAACTTCGCCATGTGACAGTCAAAAAAGAGGTGTTGAATTGTTTCTTCATTGGAACAGAAAGCACACAGTTTACTACCATTCCAATTCCTCCTAGCTAAATTATCTTTTGTTAATTCCACCCCTTTTTTAAGTACCATAAGAAAATATTAATCTTCAGAGGAAGTTTGAGTTTCCATATTACAATGTTCCATTGCACATTATTATTGTTAATAATAGCCATATACATTGACTCAACAGAAAACAGCCCAGACTGAGTAAGATTCCGGAACTTGTCACTATTGTTATTCAATTGAATGTGGCTAATGCGACACACAATGTCATGCCATGAGTTCAACAGTGGACCCATTAATGATCTTCTAAAAGGCACATTAAGAGGAATCCTAGAAAAAACCATACTACAATATCGTGCTTTTTCCTCGTTATCTGATATAAGGATGGATATTGTTGTTTCAAGGTGAATTTGGCCTCCCAGAATCAGACTTGATTACCGTTATTTAACTGGAAAGTACCGAAATTAGTAAAAGTTTGTTTCACCTTCATCAGTCCCGACCAGAAGTGAGAATCACTTGGTTTTCTATCTACCTGGGTGATCGTTTGAGTACGCAAATATTTATTTCTTAAGAGCTGGTTCCAAATACCATCCTCATTGACAAGCTTAAAAAGCCACTTGCTCAACAGACACTGATTATGTACCTCTAAATTTGTAATCCCTAGCCCTCAAATTTATTTGGGTTGACAAAGAATGGTCCATTTGGCTAGTCTATACTTTCTCTTGTGCTCATCAGACTGCCAAAAAAATCTTGATCTATAATAATCCAACCTTTCAAGAACCCCTTTTGGAACCTCGAAAAAAGACAACATAAATACCGCTAAACTAGATAAGACTGAGTTAATCAAAACTAGTCTCCCACCTACAGACATATGCTTTCCTTTCCAACTGCTCAACTTCCTTTCAAATTTTTCCTCTATCACTTTCCAATCGGAATTACTAAGCTTCCGATAGTGCATCCAAATAGGTCAGCGTATTGTTGCTCACAATCTCTGACCCGACCAAAACAAAATAATTCACTTTTGTGAAAATTTATTTTAATACCAGATAACTGCTCAAACGCACGTAACATAAGCTTCATATTTGCAGCCTTTGTCAAATCGTGATCCATGAACAAGATTGTATCGTCCGCATATTGTAAAATGGAAACACCTCCATCAACTAACTGCGGCACAACCCAGATATCTGACCATCCTCCTTTGCTCTGTTGATGATAATGGTTAGCATATCAACAACAATGTTGAAAAGGATAGGTGATAGCGGATCACCCTACCTGAGCCCTTTCCAAGTCTGAAAATTCTGGCCTACTTGATCATTTATCTTAATACCCACATGGCCGCGCTGAGTAAAAGCCTCAGTCCACTGGCACCATTTTTGAGAGAATCCCTTCATCTTCAAATATTGCTGTACAAACGGTCATCTCACTTTATCGTAAGTTTTCTCGAAATCAATCTTGAAAATTACTCCATCCTGATTCTTTCTATGGAGCTGGTGAATGGTTTCATGTAACACTACAACCCCTTCCATAATATTCCTTCCAGGCAAGAAGGCCGTCTGAGTTGGGCTAATGACCATTTGAGCCACTTGCGTGATTCTATTTGTTGCTAATTTCATAAAAATCTTAAAACTCACATTAAGCAGACATATAGGCCGGTATTGTTGGATTTTGATCACATCATTACATTTCGGTAATAAAATAATTGTACCAAAATTTAGGCTATATAAAGGCAAGTTTCCCTCATGAAACTCGTGAAACAGAAGCATCAGATCTCCTTTTATAACATCCCAGAATGCCCGATGTGACTTTTCGATCAAATTTTACTCACCCTTTTTACAACGAAACACACCCTCTGTAGGGAACCATCAGGCCCAGGGGCTTTGTTATGTTTCATCTAAAAAATTGTCTCCTTTACTTCTTGTTCTGAAAATCTGGACACCAGAATCTCATTTTCAATTGCAGACACCTGAGGAATATCATCAATCAGAGTCTCATCTAGCTGAAAATTATTCTCCTCAGGAGGCCCAAATAAGCCTTGATAATATGCGGTAATATAACTTTTCAATTCGTCATCACCACATATAATTTGGTTCCCATCCTGCAACTGATAAATCCTTGTTTTCCTATGCCTGCCATTTGCTATGAGCTGGAAATACTTGGTGTTAGAGTCTCCTTCTGGTAACCCCTTCACCTTGGCCCTTTGATGCCATATGACCTCCTCTTCTCGCAACAATTCAGCTAACCTATTCTGAAGGCAGTGTTTTAAATCAATTTCCTGTTGAGTCAAGAGACTAGATTCTGCCTTTTTATCTAGGGCATTCAGCTTATCTAACAACTCTTTCTTCTCTTTTTTATAAGTCCCACTTGTGTTTTTTGCCCAACCTCGTAAATGTTGGCGCACCCTCCAGATTTTCGATTGCCATCATTCCATTGGTAAATTTCTGTTATTCTCCTTAGTCCATATATCCCTGATCATGTCCGCGAAACCATCCCGGAGCAACCAACCCAACTCAAATTTAAAGACAGGTTGGGTATTGCCTGATGACGATTCGCCAGTACTCAGGAGTAAAGGAGTATGATTGGATACATCACATGTGAGCGCAACCGCTCCCACTCTGTTGTCATCAAAACCCGGTCCAATTTCTCGTATGTGGGAATCTGAAGTGTATTTGCCCATGTGTATTGTCTACCCGACATCTCCAATTCTCTCAAATCCAGACCATCAATTACGTCATTAAAAAGAAAAGGCCAACAATGATCGAAATTGTCATTATTTTTCTCATTTGGGCTATGTAAGATGTTAAAATAACTGCCCATGAGAATTGGTAAAGACTCATGACTACACATAGAAGCCAGCTCAGTTAAAAAACTCTCTTTAAACTCCCCTTGTGCTGGACCATATACCGCCACTAAAGCCCACTTGAAGCTATCATTTTTATTGCATAAGTGGAATTTTACATAATACTCTCCCTCATCTATCCCTCCAATATGAAATATATCCCTAGTAAAATACCTCATGAACGCCATTTTGGTTCCTTGCAGTGCCAGATATAATTTTTTCCACCACATATATTTCTCAGGAAAGGATCGGAAAAATTCCTCCTTCCTGATTCCGATATGGCGATGGAACTAAGATTCTGTTCCTTTGTTAGGTCATATAGAAATCTATGTTTTTTCGGGTCTTTGAACCCGTTACTGTTCCAAAAAACACCTTTCATTTGGAATTCTTTTTAGCCTTTTGTCTCGATGTGGATGATTTTTTCCTGTTCTTTTTTGATGATGGTGAATCCTGATACGGCGACCTAGTGGTATGATCCGATAGATCACCACTAGAATCCATCACCTCATCCATAATTTCTCCACACAAATTATTTAAAATAAAATTATCAATCTCCTGCTCCTCATCTAAGCGTTTTAATTCTTTATCAAAAATATCCTCTATTTTGTCCCTAACCGGTTGATCAGATAACCTCTTCTCCTCTACTAATTTAAGCAACTTAACTGACTCCAATGCACTACCCATGGAAATGCCTATGTTATCAAGACTAGAAACTATAGACTCCTCAGGAAATTGTAAAAAAGAGAGGTTATTGTGTTCACCTGAATCCGTTGCAGTTGACCCTGCTTTGCTCTTCATGGCCATCTCCAAAAAATCCTCGCCTGTAGAGCCGCCCGACGCTTACTACGCCGATGGCCAGCCTCCATCGTCTCCGGGATAGCAGCAAGGGCAGCCTCGTCCTTCCCTAACTCACCCTGTTGGTCTTCCACCAGCACCGCCAAGACCTGCTGCCCAGGCGGTGTCTGCTCTCCAGGGACCTCCTCTTCCTGCTCTACTTGCTGCATGTTTACATCCATCATAGTCAGGGGAGAAGGCGCCACACAGGACCCCGCCGCTGACCTGCCTCCCTGTCCACCAGCGACCTGGTTCTTTGTTGGTGGAGTTTTCTCAGTACCTTTCCCGCCAACGGATTTGTGACCCTATACTTTCCCACTCTCCCTGGCTAGATCATCTTCCTCCTTCTCATTGTCGTCGCCATTAGTATCAGTATCCATAGGCGCTGGATTATCATCATCAAAATTTGCTTCCACCAGCAGTTGTAATCCACACAAGGCTTCCCCGATGACCACGTCCACATGATGTGGTATTATGGTGGGGCCAAGAACCGAAACTCTAACACGACACCTGTCATATTTTCTCGTGGCAGCCATGTCTATGTCCCTGGTCACTCCCAAGATGGAACCAACTGCCCATATCACCTCATATTCTCTCAAATCATTGGGTAATCCAATAAATTGTACCCAGATTTTTGGCATCACATATTTTATCCCACCCCTCCTAGCTCCTCAATCTTCAGTATTGTGTCGGGAAACTTTGTATGCAGCACATCCCATTCTATCATCCTCTGTAATTCAACCGTAGTGGGAAAAACTGTCCTAAATGTATTATCTGCTAACTCCTGAACCACCCACTTCCACTGCCCTGGAATCAAACGCTCCAACTCAGATGTCACATTGGCAGCCGTTAGTGTGCCCCCGTTGACCCGAATCACAGCTGACTTTGATTCACCTTTCTGCTTGCGGTTACTTGGTGCCGGAATGTAATAAAACCCTAAACCATCAACCGCATATCCACATGTTGCCGCAAAATATTTTTCTGCTCTAAACCGAGGACAGCGAATTTTTGAGTGATCTTTCTTATCACATATCTCGCAAAACACATCAGCGGAACAGTCGACCATTGTATGACCTTTCATATAACAAGGGTAGCAATAAGGTTGCTTACCCGTCGTCCTCGAAGCCCCAGCAGCCGATGACTCACGAACCTCAGGCTTATACGAACTGGCTTGTGTATTGTCCCCCTTGGTTGCTACAGAAGCCATCTGCTCCTTGCCTTTAGCCTGGACACCCACACCTCCTTGCATCACGGAGAATGCCTGCTGCAGCAACAGAACCGCTTGAGAATCCCTGGCAAGATCATCTTCCTCCTTCTCATTGTCGCCGGCGGTGCATGGCCGCCGCCCATGTACCGGCCACCGCCACGCCCGCCGTATCCACCATGGCCGGGGTGCAAGTTTCCTTGGAAGCCCCCACGCCCAAACAGTCCGCTTTGTCCATAGCCACCACCTCTCCCCGACGCGCCACCTCTGCCGCCATTCTCCATGGATTTTCGCACCACGTTGGCGAACGAACTCCCGAGAGAAAACGCGGCGGCGGTGTGCGGCGCCCTAGGGCTTCGGTGTCTGGTTCCGGTACGAGCGAAGAGGGAAACAAGGCCTTGGTAGGCCGGTATGGCACCCGTGAGCTGAATCCTCTTCGGTTTAGGCCAGAGGCGGCTGTTGGGCTGGGAGTCGGCCCACCATATTTTGAATGGCGTTCGATTTTCGAACAAGCCGGTGATGCCGCTCCCAGGTCCGGATATAGCGGATCCAAAGTCAAACTCGTCGTCATCGTCTCCGGCGACCTCGCCGGCACGGAAGACAGATTCGAGGTGCTCGTCTTGCACTGTTTCGAAGCTGAAAGAGAAGGAGAACGATGTGTTACCTTTGCTCCGGCCAATGCATCGCCTATGGTGAACGGCGGTGACACCCTCGGCGGCTGCAAAGGCCCCCGCCATGGCTTCTGGCGTTCAACCATCGCATCGACGATCTTCCCATCGCCAGATCTCCTCCGGGCCGGGCTCACTCGCAACTCCTTCTCTGCCAGAAATACTTGTGGGATTGAGAATCCCGCCTCTTGAGCTTTGGCTAGGATCTCCGGCGTGTCGATGGAGACGACGGATTCACGGATCCCGGAGTTCCCACCGACTGATTTTCATCCTCCGGCTCGGTCTTGGAATTCTCGTCCTGCAGCGCCCAGAACCGCGATCGCCTGACCTCCTCCACGCCATGAACAACATTCTTTGTCCTCACCAATGACGCCTGAATCAGCTCCGCGCCGCGATGCTGCTGTTCCCCGGCGAGGATGCGATCCGCCTCTGAGCACAGCTCGGTCACGTTGTACTCCTGCTCCAGATGGTTAGCCGGCGCCAGAGTAAACCGTCGCACGCGCAATCGCCTCACCATCGCCGTCTCTTTTAGATAGGCAGTTGGGTGTCGCTGCCCAATTTATGGGATCTTTTAAAGGTAGTTTGAAGGCACATATACTGAACTTAATTAAAGTACTACGGAAGAGAAGTGCTTAATATCTAAGAATTGAAGGGAAATTCTGAAGTTAAATAACGATACCTACTGATGATACAATTATTTTGTTTACAAATTCTGTATAATAAAATCACAAAATTTTCTCCAAAAGCAGAATAAATAGCTAATTTCTGTGTTACGCTGTATCAGAACTGGACAATTCATCGTCTGTATTGGAGCAGCTACTTAACTCATAGGCCACAAGTATTCAGTGACACCGTCAATGAGCTCTTGTCATGGCTTTCAAAGGGTCTAATAACAGTTAAAATTTCACACCGCTACAGGCTTGCTGAGGTAACCAACTTTGCAAGCTTAACATGTTTTGAAATTTCACTGCCCAAACGCCCCCAGCCTAATTCACTGAAATTACCATAAGTTCATTCTGAAGTAGCCTTGTCTAACCTCTAAGCACACACCATATTTATTTCTCTATTGTTAGTAACTTTTAGGCATCATTTTGTTTCTTATATAGTTATCATACTTATAAATACTTATAAATAAACAAATACGGGACAATATGTTAATGTGGCTATGTTATGCAATTGGAGAATACTATACACAATAGCACTTCTCCAATTATATTGAATCAATAATTATGAGCATTTCATTAAGTTGGTTTCAACAAAATTTCATCAAATATGCCGCCATCACAATGAATTAAAGAATAAGGGGCAGAGGCTGTGCAATTCCTTGAATACCCAACAATTCCATTAAATTTGTTGTTATGTAGGAGTTATATCTATATATATACTATAAAGATCCAAAACTTTCAAGAGTCGACGGGCCCACAAATCATTGAAACATTACCCCTCTTGTTTCGAAGAGTTTGACTAAACAGTACGTGGAAAAAAACACGCGCTTGCGTGGAATTGTCGAGTTTGTAACCAATACGGCCTCTGGCCAACTATCTGTTACATAATCTTATTTTCTATTAAACGTGTGTGGCACACGTGCATTCTTGCTAGTAAATATATATAATCCGTAATTAGGCAAAACTGAAACTAACCTCTACCATGACTATCTATGGACTTTGATTCAAGCAGCAAAGATGCAAGACCTAATTTCCCTGGGCAAATTCCAGATGCCTTGATCTGATCATCTCAACGGCTCATCCTTGTTCTTACCCTCTCTATCCCTACCCACCACACCATATAGTTCAATGAAAGCCAAGGGCAAGCGGCAGCTAGGGCTAGGCATGGCATTGTCCACGGGAAACCCTCGGTCAGGCATTCGACATGAGCGACGAGGCTGGGCTTTAGGTCATAGGCAGCTAAGAAGTGCGCTATAGGAGCTGCAGACACACTTACCGTAGCAAACATTTGGCCACCCGTGACCAACATCATCACGTCATTGGAGCTAGGAAGCCAATGGCACATGCACAGAGGCTGATGAACGCTACATTTGGCCACCCACAACCTATTATTATCTTTTTACATGCACCATGAAATGTTTACAATTTAATTTGAGGTGTGTTTCTATACTGTGGATTGTACTAGTTTGTCTGTAGAGTTTTGGAAATGCATAAAACGTCAAGTATCTTAAAACAGCCGCTAAATCTAAAAAAAACCATAGTTTCCTTGATGGTGTTCGCAAGGCTGCAAAAAAAAGGCTCCTACTTTGAAAAGAAAATTACCGTACTTATGAATGATTATTGTGCATGTATAGATTACCTAAAATGGATTGTGATTGAGGTTTTGAATATCTGTAATCTGAGGGACTTCTATTTCGTGTAATTTCCCACAGGCCCATCTTGCTTTTGCTGCCCTGAGAGACAGGAAGGTGGTTGGCAAAGTGATGATTGTAATGGAATCGTCAGCGACAGCATGGCTCTAATATTCTTCAGAAATGCTTCGGTATCATGAGGCATCTACTGTGCATTATAGAACACAAGATCATCTGAGCTGGGATAGTTTCCACAGTCCAAACTCTTGTGTACCATACCAACAAAAGCATTTGGACAAACAAACAGTTTATCTTCACACATTTTTTAGCTTCAGACACATCTGTGGGAAATAATGTACGATGCCAGTGTTGTGAGTACTAAAGTGCAAAATAAATACATTCCGAATAATCAGCAGTTACGTCGCAGCTGGAGAAGCAAGTGCACATTTAACATGGATTGTCTCGGTCCCATTTCTGTTACAATCCTTGCTTCTTATTGGTCAAATGGCCTATGCCTACTGCTTTATGCTTTTGTTCGATCACGTGTTGAGGACCAATATTAGGTTAATCGTATATCCACTTCTATAAAAACCCTCAGCCGTGCTGGCGAATAACCCTCAACCAAGCCCTTGTTCCATGATAACTTTTATTCAAATATTTATGATACATGATAAAACAGGACCATGGCAGGGAGGGAGAGGGAGGGAGGGAGAGGGAGAGAGAGAGGGAGAGAGAGAGAGAGAGGGAGAGAGGGAGAGAGGGAGAGAGAGAGAGAGAGAGGGAGAGAGAGAGAGAGAGGGAGAGGGAGAGGGGGAGAGGGAGAGGGGGAGGGAGGGGGAGGGAGGGAGAGGGAGGGAGGGAGGGAGAGAGAGAGAGTGAGAGGGAGGGAGAGGGAGAGAGAGTGAGAGGGAGGGAGGGAGAGAGAGAGAGGGGGAGAGAGAGAGGGGGAGAGGGAGAGGGAGAGGGGGAGAGAGAGGGAGAGGGAGAGGGAGAGGGAGGGAGAGAGGGGGAGAGAGAGAGAGGGGGAGAGAGGGAGAGGGAGAGGGAGGGAGAGAGGGGGAGAGAGAGGGAGAGGGAGAGGGGGAGGGAGGAACTACCCCCCTTAAACGGAATCTCGTCCCGAGATTCACAGAGGCTAGAGATCAAGGAGGAGAGTGGAACAATAAGATTCTAGAAGGGAGATGGATCCATCTTCTTCGTCTTGTTTGTTGATGCAGTTACGAAATCTCTACTTCAAATCTTCTTTAGCTTTATTTCTTTATTGAGGAAATCGACTTCTGGCTTCCTTCTTAATGTTCTTCACTTGATTTGCGTGAATAGATAGCAAGAAAAACAAGGAGGTACAAGGAAAATAGAGAGAGCCCAACTACACAATCATTACAAAGAAGCGAATCAATCATAGGCATAAGAACATGCATTACAAGCATACTCAATCAAAGTTAACCACACAAACATTTAAACGAAGCTAGACGTTGTTAGTATTGGTTTAGGGAATCCTCCTAAGTATGGATAGGTCTTCAACTGTCTTGATATATGCATCCTTCAACTTGACTTTAAGGCGTAGTCTTGTAATCTGAAGTTGCTCAGGCTTGGACTTCTTGTAGTAGGCCAGTATCTTCATTCTTCAAGTGACTTGGGCATGCATTAGGACCATACGGGTAATCTAGAATAAAGTGATAGAGTAGAACTTGCACTTTGGGATTAGAGGCCAAAAAAAATCCAAAGTGCGAATACTTGAGGAACAAGGAGGGAGTCAAATAGTATCAAGGAACGATTGAGTAAACAAGGATACTCACAACAGTAATAGAAAATTTCAAGGGGCGGGATAAGCGATCAAGGTAAAGCAACAAGGAGGAGTTAAATAGACAAGAATTGAAGATTAGCAATTTATCAAGCCAAGGTGGAGGTAAATAATCAGAAGTCAAGGGTGAGAAGTAAATTATCAAGAAGAGGATAAAACATCCAAGGATATAATGACCAAAGAGAAATTTTCAAGGAGGGAAAAATGCTCAAGGATAGCACTTTTTATGAATCAAAATATCAAGGATTGAGAAAGCAAGGGTTATATGGTAAAATGAATCTTAATGGATGGCTAGTACTATCTAGACTGCGGTCCTATAGTCAGCATAGCTCTGATACCAATCTGTCACATCCGGGTTTACACAGAAACCCGAAGCTACTATATGTGTGCCCAGGAAGTTCACAGAACACATATAGTTAACAAATATGATAAACAGAGTACATATGCTTGAATAAAAATAGTTTTACATCAGAGTTTACCTAAAACATAGCGGAAGTCTAACTCTCTCGACGGTAGAGCCTCAAGTCCACAGGGACACCGACTGGTTGACCACAGCTCAGTAGTACGGAAGATCCTCAAGAAACTTCATCTGTTACCCATCCGGGATTTTGTTGAATAATAGCAAGCATAAGTAAATGTCTTACTTAGCAAGTATAGCACGGGTGTATGAAGGCTCAAAAAGGCTAGACACGGCTGAACTGCATTAGCACTTTTAGTTGGTTTGTTTTAACATTATCCAAGTTACTACAAGTGAATGAAATCCCAGTTGCAACCCATATAATAAAGTGTAAGTGACATTAAGCATAAATAAACATCAGCTTCTAATCAAAAAGGATCAAGACCGCTCGTGACCCTGAGCAAGGCTATCATGATAGATTTACACTCTGCAGAGGTTTCGCCCTTTACCCACCAGTCACGTAAAAGCTCAAACGAACTTTAAACCCAACCATGTGGAGGTGGATCAAACCTCACAAACCACACTTCCGAGGTGTGATCGCATAGGGACGCTACGAGGCTTTTCACAAGACACCCTAACAAAACAGTAGCCGTTATGGTACAACACAGGCAGCATGATCCAAGGCACCAAGATCGACTGACTCCCAGGGCGCATCGATAGGAGGGTCAATGGCGTCCAGAGCGCGGCAACGCATGCCAACAACAAAATAAAGAGCGCAACGTGCGGAGCTCCCGCACTCACGGTGGCTCCCAACACGGGACTGTGCCTAACGAGGCATAGCCGACGGTACCCCCGTCCTTGGTGGATCAAACCATACTCTCACGAGTGCTTCCCATAACGCCATCGGCCCGTCAGTAACTATTGTCAAGCTAGAGCCGTACAAGCTACTTGTCCAAGACCAGAGCCATTATAGTCCTAGCGGTGGCGACAAGCTCCTGGGTTGCCGCTTTAAGAACCAGTCCTTAGGGAGAGACACTAGAGCAAAGTACAAAGCACATGCTCTAGCTCCCTGATCCATGTTGCTAAAAAGCAAGTTGTAACCTTAAGTTCGAAGTGAACCATTAAGTCAAATTTAACAATTAAATAAAGGTGACAGTAGCTGCGCATAGCAAAGATTCTACCCATATGCATAAACCCGGGGTAATCAAAGGAACAGGATAAACAAAGCTAGGTACAACCTTAAAGGTATATCAAATTAGACACATGCATGTATGAAATAATGTATTATAAGTGAGTAGGTAGCAAGGATTGTCCGTGCTATAACTTGCCTCAAATCCATTATACAGCTGCTCAGACTCTTCAATTCTTGATCTTGAAATCTCTTGAACGACCTTCCTCTACTCGCCACAATCATCGAGCACAAACATGCAGCTAAACAAGCAAGCAAACAATATACAACTAAGAACAATACACCAATCAAATGAAAAGCTTTAAAAGAACGCGCTAAGCGGAAGGGCTCGATTCTATGGTCACGTGAGCGCAAGAAACGCTGAAAACAGAGTTACGGTTGAAAGGATAAAGCTATCGGGAGTTTTGTGTTATTAAACAACAACTATATGTTTGATTGATTTTAATTGAACAAAATCATATGCAATGGTTATTTCAAAGATTTACATTGAATTTGTAAACCCGAGGTAAATCTTAATCACGTTTTATTTATAATTATTTATGTATAAATTACATCAAATTAAATATTAATTTGAATTAAAATATGCGGGAGCGTCTAATCGAATAACTTTATAAACCGTGTTGCTTAAATCAATATTATAATCAAAAACACATTTATGTTAATATAAATCAATGTTAACATTTATTTATGAAAAGCCGGAGTTGAGCTCTAAATTGCTTTTAATTAGAAAGAGCTAGTTATCATATTAATCATGTTAACATTAATATGAAAAATCGTATAACCTTAATTAGATTTTAATTAAGAAAACATATTTAGATTACATTTAATCAACTTAATATTAAATAAAAATTCAGAAACAAGTTGCATGTTAAATAACAGTGCTAACGTGTAGTTTAAATTGACATGAGTCTAACGCAACGAAAACGGATTAAATCGGAGTTAAAACGCGGATTTTATTGAGAAAACAAGGTTGTAGGGACCTATACGTAATTAATCATAGTCTTCAGGGGCTTCTTTTCGAAAATCAGGGATCTATCCGCAATTACTTTTCAAAGGGGCTGGACGGCGGGTTTATTTCCAACAAAACAGGGGCTCTTTAGCAAAACTTCCAAGGCTGACCGGTAAGGGAAGGTTTGACTCGGGTCGAACTTGATCTGGACCGTTGGGTGTAGATCGGGCGGCTCTAAACAGATCGGCCGAGGGGGGTTCCGCCGGCGACGACGGGAACGGCGGCGCCGCCGGTCTTGCGGTGGTTCCTCGCCAGGGTGAGATCGATCTAGAGCTCGGGACTACCATTCGACGCGTGGTTTGGTCCTACAGATTCAGGAGGAGTTGGCGAGCTCACCTAGGGGGTTCAAGTCGACGGCGGAGCGACGGAGACGGCGGTCGACGAGTCGAGGCGGAACCGGCGGTCTGAGCAAGGAACGGCGAGCAGTTAGGCGCTATTCATGACCAAATGTGGGTCGTGGAGGGCTTGGTCACGTTCGTTACCTCCTTGCGAAGCGCCTGGGTGAGTTCCCGTCGAGCAATCGACGGCGGCGGCGGGGATCAATGGCGGCGGCGCGAGGGAAAGAGAGGCGCTGGTGCTTGGGAGCTCAAGGCGAGGATGGATGAGGTTCGGAGGCTGCGGAGCTCGGATTTTACAGGACCTAGAGAGGGGCAGGAAGGTTTGGGCGCCGGGGTGGCACAATCGCCAAGGGGGAAAGAGCGGCGGCGCGGCAGCTTCACTTTCCATGCGGGAGGCAATGCGAGAAGGAAAGGGGCGGCGTGAGAAAGGGAAAGGCGGCGGCGAAGCTTCCGCGAAGCTCCTGGTGGGTCCACAGCGCGGGAGGCGGTTCGGGAGCTGGGCCGCGGCAGCGTGAATTGGAGTCGGGTTCGACTCGACGGGAGGTAGAAGAAGGGCCTGACGGCCTGGGCCCGCCGCTGAGCAAGAGAGGGGGGGAGCTGCAGCTGGGCGGGGCGCGTTGGTAGGCCGAGCGAAACGCGTTGCCGAGCTGGGCCGAACGCCGGGAAAGAGTGGAGGGGGCGAAAGTGAGCCGGGGAGAAAGTTCAGGGGGCGAAAACGAACTCGGGCTGAAACAACTTTTCTAAGGCTCAAACAACGGTGATTCAAACTCGAATTTAAATTCTTATTTGAACAACACACACAAAAAAGCTCAATGCAACAGCATGAATGCAACATTCAAAGTAATTTATTTATAATTCGTAAATATATTTTTTTTTCTACTATAAATTCCCTGTAAATTTAAACAAAGCTTGGAAAATTTTAGAAAATTGAGAAAATTATTGTATTAATTACGTTAAAAAATTCACATCCCAAAATTCAAAAATTTTAGGGTGTGACAGAGGGAGAGGGAGGGAGGGGGAGGGAGAGGGAGAGAGGGAGGGGGGAGAGGGAGAGAGAGAGGGGGGGGAGGGAGGGAGAGGGAGAGAGAGGAAGGGAGAGAGAGAGAGAGGAGGAGGAGCTCGACCGTTGGTTTTGGAGAAGGACACCATGGCAGTCAAAATCAAGGTGAAATATTGGGGTTCATGCAATTTCCCAAAGAAAAATGTTCCTGACTTTGACAGTGGCATTTGTTCAGCATTTCGAAACTAAAGTTTCTGTCTGAATACGACCTTGACAGATTGCAAGTTTGCCACCAACAGATAAACAATACCAACACATTTGCAGCAGAAAACAAAGGTGGTAAAACCCTAAACAAAAACTGCAAGGAGCAGGAGAGCCGGTGGTTGTCAACAAGAGTATGAAAATATACAGAGCATATTAGCACAAACCCACAGCTACAAAATGATTCTCCAGACCATTTCAACAAACGGTCAAGGCACATCAGACATGCCAGCCACAGTTTAATTTATTTTACACCAGAACCATATGCTAGAGAAAAGGGCCTTATTAGGACATAAAACTGTCATCCCTGTTTAAAGCGCCTTTTCACTGATTTCCGTATTTTGGTCCATCTCTGCCTTTCTTTATGTCATCCCAGCCTCTCACCCACGGCTGTCCTGGTATTGATCGGGTCTCAGGAGAGGCATGCTTGGTAAGGTTATCTGTGACCTTCGACTTGATGGCAGTGAATACCTATTTGACCATGAACTGTCCAGTAAAGAAACAGTTGTTCCTAGAAAAGAAGCAGCAGAATAAAGGTTGCAGTATGTCATACCGGATTAGAATTCAGATCCTCTGGTGTCTGTTCCTGACCAGTAAGCCATTTCCACAAATCTGGGTTTTCCTAATGAATCACAGTCCAGGAATTAGACTACATACAAATCTGAAACAGTACTCGATAAAAGGAATTCTTCAGTCACTACAGGAAGGGAAGCTATGGAACTTATTGAAAGCCAAAGAGATGCATTTTCGTGAAGACACAAAGATCTGGCTTTGTTTTGTGTTGTTTCAAAATTCAATGTCAATGTTACAACAACAGGGCACTCCATGAGCAGGTGGTGAATTCAGATAGAGCTATGTTTCCCTAAACAAGATCAAGCATGCAACTTTCTGGTAGTTATAACTGCTCTTGATTTTTAATGAAGTTGTATAAACATGATCCAATATAAATAACAAATGAACCAAATTGATGAAGACCTTGACCTTGATTGGATGGTTAAAAATCAAGCAGGTTTCCAAATTCTTGAAGAGGAGTCGATTGTACGAATTTCCCAAGGAATATTTGCTGAGATGAGCAAATATAGCTCCTAATGTTGCTGCTAACGTATGTCAGAGGAAAGGGAAACAGCTTGGTCCAAATCACACTGCATATATCAGATAACTCAGCTACCAAATAAACATACTAATCATCAAATGATGATTGATCAATTTGCTCCAACAAAAACTAGGATGGCACAGAAGAACCATCAGGCGACGAAATTAAGACTAGAGCGCTGCAAACAAGAACTTGTGAAGGGGAATACGCTACAAACATCCCTTGCAGTTCCCCAGCTCCTCTTGCTAATCTTCCCCAAATCCTTGCTTCCCCCTATCTAAACTATCTCTAATCCTGCAAGCTCTGAAGCAATAGATAACCTGGGACGCCGGACGCGACAAAGGAGTCAGGAGTGATTGGTCAGGACAGGCAGGGGAACTTACAAGGTCGAGCACTAGGAGGAGGGCGCGGATGTTAGCCTCGTCCATGGAATGGACGTGCTGCTCCACCCAGGTCCCCAGCACCAGGTCCAGCTCCAGGAACCCCCGCTGCTTGCTCCGGTACACCAGCCTGCGCAGCACCGCCCAACAGTCACTCCAACAAAGGAGTGGCAAACGGAATCTAAAGCGAGAACCACCACGGGGGATCCAATTACGGACACTCACCTGTTGAGGAGGCGGCGCCGGCTCTCGTCGGAGGAGAGATCGACGGTGGTGGTGGCGGCGTTCTGCTGGGAGGTGGTTAACGCGGAGAGGAGGCGGCGGGCGGGGGCCGCGGCGATGGTGGGCGAGGGAGAGGACGAGGGGAGCACGCGGCGGAGGTGCAGCGCGCAGCGGAGGAGCGCGGCCGCCATGGCTCTGCTTGGCTCGCCGCGGCGGGGGCACGAAGAGGCAGATCGGCGACGGCGAGGGCGGCGGGGGAGGGCGACAGAGAGGAGACGTGGCTGACTGGTGGCCCCACATCGCCGTCTATTTAATGGGCCGGGCCGGGTTGGTCGGTAGGAGGAGACGTGCGGAAGCCCATATTCCTGGTGCACGAGGCTTAGTGACCTTGGGCAACGTGGCTCACTGATGGCCCCGCGCTGCCATATCTTCGTTGGGCCGGGCTACGTCGGTGGTCGGTGGGAGGAGGATGGCGGTGGGCAGAGAAGGCGTCTGCCGCATAGTAAAGGCGGTCTGTGCAGAATACGTGTCTCTACGAGCTTATTATTTCTTTCACAATCTCACAGACACATATAGATACATAAGATGGCATAGAGTGGAGAGGAAGAGTTTCTATATTCACTGCTTGATTTCTAAAAGCATTACAGCTCATGACAATGACCTCCTATTTATAAGAATATGTACATACGAATACAAATGTATTACAGTGTGTGAACTAGTTGAATTCTTCTTCCCCTCTTCATTTAATTGACCACCATCAAAGTCTATTTTCATATATTGTAACTTAGACTTTGATTCATAACACTCTCCCTTGGCCAATTGAATGTCATGTGTATGCCTCGTTAAAAACTAACCAATCCAGTGGGGAAAAAGTGGGAATAATTTCTATATTCACTGCTTGATTTTAAAAAGCATTACAGCTCATGACAATGATCTTCTATTTATAGAAAAAGAGAGACGCGAGATGACATAGAGTGGAGAGGAAGAATTTCTATATTCACTGCTTGATTTTCAAAAGTATTATAGCTCATCACAATGACCTTCTATTTATAGAAAAAGGTACATATAAATACAAATGTTTTATAGTGTATGAACTAGTTAAATTCTTCTCCACCTCTTTATTTAATTAGCCACCATCAAAGTCTCTTTGTTCATATATTATAACTTAGACTTTGATTCATAACAAATATGTTACACTCATGATATAAACTATCATAGCTCCTCATTTTACTTTGTTTGCATGCAACCTTATCTTTTCAACATGTACCATGTGCACGTCTCCGTTGGGTAGCTAGCTTCTCTCCGTTGATCGATTTCTTCTTTTTCACGTACAGGTCCTTCTACTGATGGCTCGCGACGGCACCAGGCAGGACATGGAGTGGCCTTCGAGGAGGGTTCGCTCAGAGAGGAACCGCGTGGAACGCGACGGACGAGGTCCTACAAACTGACATGTCCGTGACACCGTCCGAGCGCTGGTCATGGCAGTGTTCATGCTGAGTGAGACTCTTCGCAGCGTCAAGGCACCACGGAGCCTCGCGCCAAGAGAAGCCTACGCGTCATGTTGGCAGCGATGAGAGTGATGGGTCGTCTGAGCGCTTGCTCGAGCCAACGAAGCCTGAGAAAAAAAAAGGTGACAGTA
The DNA here is from genome assembly GCA_033239725.1 of Echinochloa phyllopogon. Lineage (NCBI taxonomy): Eukaryota > Viridiplantae > Streptophyta > Magnoliopsida > Poales > Poaceae > Echinochloa > Echinochloa phyllopogon. The sequence goes on along the minus strand of BTCW01000008.1, from coordinate 28,415,818 downwards.
AGGCGCATGCAGAAGCTTTTATCATGAAGCGCCATGATAATGACCTCGATGATGACGGATCACCAGTAAAGTCATTGTTAAAGCAGACTTCATTGAGGAGGAAGACAGAGAAGGATTAGGGTGGTGAGAGCTCCCGACAAGGCAAACAAGACGAGAAGTCGTCGGGGCTATCCATGGGCCACCAATCACACGGCATTAGCTTCAAGCCCCATCCTTCCCTTGCGGTTTATGAGGCAACTGGCTCTCTTGGAATTGCTACTTCCAAGGTGAGTCGAGCGTTAATAACTCGCACTCTTTTCTTTAAAAGAAGTGTGTGTACGCATGATAACATCTGCTTCTTTTTGCCGACCAAATTCACTCAGGGGAAAGGCATCTCATCGATGGAGACAGGCGGGCTGGCAATCCCATATGATCCGCTTGATGAGCTTATCTGCCCTCATGATCCCAACATGAGTATGCTCCTTGTGCTTCTTTCTTGTTTTGGCGCCATATGCAGTGTTCATGCCCGTATGTTTTCTTTAAATGGCCGCACAACATAACTTGGGAAGGCGCTCGGAGGGATTTTAATAACCTCTCGATGGATGATATTCTACTGGACAAGGATGTTAAAGATCCACAAGTTCAAGATGTCGCGCACCCCGCTGGCACGGCATCCTAGCTCCAAGTTTCAACTCCGCCTCCAACCGCCGTGGCACTCCCAGCCGTGGTGAGCAGTACATCATCAACCCCGGGCCAAGCTTCCATGCCTCCCACACATGAATTGCCTCTCCCGATGAGCGGAGCTGTCGAAGGAAACTGACGCATAGTTGAGTGGTGCGGCGGATGCGACATTGGTTAGAACATGCATATAGCGTTTCAACTTTGTTTTGTTTTCCTTGCATGAAAAGATTTGCTCATACGTTCGCTATTGATCCTGGAGCTAGTAAGGCGGCCGATTGAGTGACAAAACAAAGACAGTGCGCGGGCACTCCTAGTCCTAGAGCAAGCGGAGGACTCCAAAAGCAAGGCGGAGGCGCTCGTTTCAAGCCTGAAGCTCGAGGGGTCCCAACACGTTGTGGATTTTGTTCATGCACAGGATGGGGCTGAAAAACGCCCAATCCTGGACCTTTCAGTTTCCTTGGACGCCGAACACGAGAAGGCCAAGGAGGTCTATGCCGACCTGGTGAACATCCAAAATTTGCCGCGGGATGTTCTCGTTGCTCGCCAAATCCCCGAAAAGGTTTCACACCCTACCAGTTTGGATGATTTAATCTCACGCCTGGAGACTTTGGCAGGATGCCTAGAGGGGTGGAGTCGCTGCCGAGAAAAACCGCCGTCGACCCGGCCAAAGAACAGGTGCACGCGTTGCTAAAAAGGCTGGACGCATCTCTTGTGGAGGTGCAAGACAAACTGAAGCTCGGGATAGAGGGGCGGAAGGCCATAGACCCGGGGCGCCTGAAGTTCGCTTCTGAACTGCAAGAAGCGGAGACCCAGGACGCCGAATACGAGGCGAGCCGTGGAGCTCAACGACTTGGCGAGGTCCGAGAGGAGATGGGCAAAGGAGCTGCTGGAGCAGGAAAGCACATTCGTCGAGTACATCGCCACTTGTGACAACTCCCTCACGTCCCAGCGGGCTAGCATCGACCGGCTAGAGAAGCATAGAGACGAAGTAAAGGCTGAGGTGGAACAAGCCATGCAGAAGAAGAGAAGCCTGGAGCTCCAGGTTCCACGGACGTCGCCACGATCCTGACATATCCCATCAAGGAGTTCCCTGACGTGGAGCAGTCTTGAAAGGGGAAACCTCACTGAAGCACATCGCATGGAGTTCTTGGTGGGATCCATCTTGAGGAAAACGGTTCCGGCGACCATAGAACACGTGGTCATGAGAAACATGAGCCCGATCGACGCGGAGGTTCGTCAGCAAGTGGTTGTCTCTTGAGTTTTTGGTGGCTGTCCTCAATGTGGCCGACCGGAGCATGACGGCGATCAGCACCATGAGAGCTCCAGTATCACCGGCATAGGAGTCCGGAGCGTCATGATCCACGCTTAATTTGGCCTCGCCATGGAATTGTTGGGGAAGCCAGAAGACGCCGGCCGGCCATCTGCAAACATGCATGCACAAGCAGAAAAATAACAGAGAAGCGTTAGAGCCATAATGGAAGAACACGAGCACGTACAACCAAGCTTTGAAGTGCACTCGCCGGAATAGAAATTTGACGTGGAGAGAAGATGAATCTTCTCGATCCTCCGATTGGGTGGTGGATGGTTAACAAGGCAGGGCGCTAAGGCGTGTATGGGATGGTGGTACGACGGGGCCCGGTATGTATCCGTATTTCGCTCGACGTATCCGGCTTGGAGTATTGGTTTGGTTCATCAAAAACAAAAAGGGGTTCTACGTACGTAACCTCATCAGATTCAGAAGAATCCGGCTGGAATAAAATAGGTGGGCTCGAGCAATGGCTACATACACAGTCCATGTCCATCTACGAGACGACGACGTTGTTCTAGATAAATAACAATTCAAATACCAGATCATGTTAATTATCATGGTGATGGGCTGATGCGTTTATCAGGGCCCAGTAATGATATTGTATACACCAAGTTGAGCTCATGATCTCTGCTCGTTCACATGAACTCCACTCGGTGGGGGGCATTTGTACGTATGATGAGTTTTTGGCGCATAGTGTAATACAAGATTCATATAACCCGTGTGTGATTCAGACATAAACATTGATGAAGCCCTTTTTAGCGGTATAAATATAATAGAAATATGAGTGTGGAATGCTATTAGGCCCAGCGTTTTCCAAATGTGTACGTGGTTCATATGGCCTTGATGAGGCTGTGTCAACAATTAGTGGGCTAAGATAATTATGCACCACGTGATTGTCCGTGCAAGCTTATTAATCAAAGAGCCATATGTCAAGAACTCGTACAGCTAGTGTGTATCTAGCTAATTGTCTTTTTGAGGCAGCATGGACATGCACGTACAAATATACCTTTGAATTCAACGTATATGTGTACGTATGCACGAACAAGTCCTTTTTACTAGGCCGAGGACGGGAAGCGGCGGTGCACGATACAGGTGATCAAGCCGCCACGGGCGCCGGCCATGAGGGCACATGTGCCGGCGAGCTGCGCGGCGGAGGCGCTGCTTCAAGCCTTCTCGCTGTGGATGAGGGTTTAGTACTTTATACTGTGAGGAGTTTCTTCAGCACGTGAATGATTACGCTTTGCTGAAGAGTTGGCCTAAAATTTCGTTTCATAATTCATAATGCTGAATCACTAACTGCTGTTCAGTTGTGCAATATACACAGCAACGGCTTTTTGTTTTTTATATCCATTGCTGGCCATGCAGAAGGACTGTAGAGTGCTAGATATCTGTCAATAAGCATAATGTTTTGAAGTTTGCGAGCACCAGGGCAACGAACTTTAACCATACACCGGGGCTGTCAGACAGCTCAAGCTCGATTTTTTTTATTTTTAACCGATTTTTTAAGATAATTTTAAAAATAACCTGTCGCCAACTTTATTTACACCGCGTGACCCTTTTGGTCATGTCAGAAGCGGCGGCGCGACGAAACAATATTGTCGCGCTGGAGCATGTGGCGCGACAGGGTTGCCACCGTGGCCAGGCGTGCGGCGGGCTGCCATGCTGGCACACGCTCTGTCGCGCCACATGAGCCGGCGCGACAGAGCCTGTCGCGCCAGGCGGGGTGGCGCGACATGCGCAACATACAGGCCCGCACACCCCCCCCCCCCCCTCACTTCTTCCTCCTCCAGACGCACGCCGCCCGCGAGGAGCCCTACCGCCGCCCGCCGTTCCCGCCCCAGATCCCGTCGAAATCGGCCGTTTTGGAAGGGGAAAAGTAGGGGGAATCGATCTTCACCTCGTCACGAAGGTATTCCCCCAAATATTTCCATGTTTGACCATAGGATTTTGTAGATATTGGGTAGTGTAGGTGGATTAGGGTTAGGATTAATTTTCAAAATTTGTATAAACTGATGTTTTTCCTTATTGATTGGATGCTTAGTTGGTACGTAGTGTAGTCTCTGTCCGCGGTTTTAACGTGTAAAATGACTTGAAAGCTTTGATTTTTGAATGTTATTAGATTATCCTAATATGTGTTATTGAATCATAGGATGCCTAGGCCGCGTGGTTGAGGTGGTCGAGGTGGTAGAGCAAGGTAAAGTCTCTGATTTTGTTATTAGATTAGTTATTTTGAAAAATCCATAAATAATGTTGGTTGTTTTGTTGAATAGGGGAAATACCTATCAACTACGCCCTCGCAATCCCTACGTACCTTATGAATTGCCTAGTGGTGTTCCCGTGCCGATGTGCTTTTGCGGTGATCCTTGCAAGGTAGAAGTTTCTGAGGAGGAGTTAACTTTTAGGCAAAGGTACTGGATGTGTGCGAACTTTTCGTTCGATCCACGCCGGCTTGATGGTGAGAACTTGACGGTCAAATTAGTTATTTTTTAGTTGTTATATCATCTAATGGTTATTTTTGTTTGCAGACTCCACCGCCGCTGTGCGATTTTGAGCAGTGGATCGACACTGAGATTAAGGAGAAAGACAAGAGGTTTTGGGATTCAATGAAGCAGTGGGATGCCGAGATAAATGAAAGGTTGGAGATGAGGCGCAAACAAGAGGTAGAAAGGAAGCAGCGTGAAGAGGAGCTAGAAAGGAGGCGTGCTGCGAAGTCGAAGGAGGAGAGGGACAAGGAGTTGGAGCGTGTCCGTCGTGCGAAAGAAACATTGGAGGAGAATCCCGACGCTTTGAGGAAGGGAAAGTGGCCTCGCTGCACTCAGTAGCACTCTAGATTTCCATGTCCCAGGAAGTTGCTATGAGCACTGTTGGAGAGTATTGGACTATTGTTGTAGTTTGCGTGTAATGGACTTTTATTGCCGGCGTGTTTAATTCATGAACAATGTTGCACTTTTTATTGTGATGACATGTAATAGACTAGTTCTCAAGTGATGTGTTTTTGCGCTTCCTTGTCCCGTGATACGAATAAAAGATTAACAAAGTAGTGTAGTAGATAATCCAACATACGCAACACATGTAATGGCATGAGAGGACATGTACCCAACAAGGATAAAGATGTCCTAGACTAAACCTAACATGCCTTAGGGAATTTAAATAACAACAGCAACATGGATGTAGCACGTGACTACAATAGGTTACTCCTAGTAGTGTCCCCACATAGCATATTGTGTTGCACCTTCTCCATAGTATCCTCCCATTGGAGGCGGGGGCGGCGGCGGAGAAGACTGTGGCGGTGGAGGTCCATCCTTCTTGTGACATGCGCAGGTGCAATAAGGTTCCGTGCACAATGCCTCCTGTTCACCATCACCATTGTTGTCCTCATCCTTGTCACCGCTGCTCATGTTCATTTCTAGATCAAAGATACGATTCTGCAGGTACTCGATGTACTCCTGATATGGGTGAAAAGGGGCAGGATCGACGCACCTAATGAAGCCACAGTTTTCTGGAGCCTTTGAGGACTGTAGAGAAGATATCATCAGGTGCTGCAAACAATATGAAAAGATATAAACACAGCAAAACGAATAATATGTACCCATGCTCGTGGGCATTTGAAGAAACGACGGCCTCCATCACTACCCCCGGCCATCATTTGCACTAAGCAATCCTCACCATGCCTGCATTTTGGCCAGTCCTCTGTGCGGTTGTCGTATGATCTAAGAGGGCATTTTTTATTGAAATCACTCTTGCTCTCAACTGGAAACTCATACACCACCTCCCCAAACTCATCTGGACCAATAGACCCTTCCCATATAATGGGCGGTCCCTTCCTCCCACCCTTTTCTCTACCAAAGCCAAAACCCTTTCCGCTAGACGACCCGCCAGACATGGCTACTCCTGCGAATGTTTGGCTCTTGAGTGTGTTTGTTTATATAGCCGTCCCCCTCGATGCATTGGACATGGTCCATGTATATTTTGAACTCTACATTAGATGCTCTCTGCAACTCTGAATCATTGAAATGATGGCACACTGAAAAGCCTATTCTTTACTAGGGTGATGTGTACTCTGACAAACCTATGCTCTGAAAAAGCCTATGCACTGAAAAGTTATGACGACTCTGACAAACCTATGCTCTGAAAAAGCCAAAGGTTACTCTGAGAAGCCTATGCTCTGAAATTTCAGTACATTAAATTCAGCACTTGATAGTTGTGTTGTGTGGAGGCTGTCGCGCCGAGAGCCCTGGCGCGGCAACGACCCTTTGTCGCGCCAAGAGTCCTGGCGCGACAAGAACCCGCTGTCGTGCCAAGCGAGGTAGCGAACCAGGAGAAAATGACGGCAAAATCCAATCGACCGCGCGAGCGGCGCGACAACACAGCTCTGCCGCGCAAGAAAGCACGCATATTTCTGTAACAATAGATGACTCATATACCTCCGTGGCTACACTTCGTTTCCTTGATCTATTGCTACTTTTCTTGCCCTTTGATTTCTTCCCTTTTCCTTTTTTCTTCCGGCACTTGCAATTCTTAATAAAGGCATGACACTTGGAGCATCGATTGTCGGTCTTGGGAGCATCAAATTCCCCTAGGCTATAGTCGGCACCCCTCTGGCCTTGAGATGCATCCATATCGCCTTTCAACCGTTTGGTCCTTCTCCTTCCCTTTCCAGTCTTCATCGAATCTGGGTCTGGGATAAATTCCAAACCATCGTAAGGTGGCCATTGCTTAGGATCTAGATATGGTTCAAAACTTGATTCTCATTGTGGGATATGGGTACCCTAGGGCCCATCATGGAGGGCAGCGGCAGCCGGCCCAAAGAAGACCGAGTCTTAGTAGACTCCTACTAGGACCCCCCTATTGTAAATAGTCCCATATGGAAAATACTCATACTGTAACCCTGCCTCCTGGATATATAATGGAGGGCAGGGGTCCCTAGAGGGGACAGGCGGAAAACCATCGGAGATCATCCGAATACAGCAATACAATACAACCACCAACACAGGACGTAGGGTATTATACCTCCGGGTAGCCCGAACCTATCTAAATCAGTGCCTCCTGTGTACCATCAAGTCACTAGTTCATCAATTGCCCCTCCTACAAATCAACAACTCGGGTACCCCCAGGTGGATTGCCGGTCCTAAGGTCCGACACCCATATCTTAATGGTGTTTTCTCTCATGTACAACGGCGACATGTATGTGTGCCAATCAAGACCTCTAGCCCTACAAGCTGTAATCAAATGTGAACATGGTAGGTGTTTCAATTGTGCAATCATGCATTTGCACTCGCCAGTTGTCAAGTCTACTCTATAATTGCGTCATCCGTGACTCTCTCCGCCCTCTGTTGTGCCTCCAGCACCTCTCACAGAGTACACCATTCTTTGGGGCCCATAGGCCTCCCCAATTTGAAGAACTGAACGCTCTTGCGCACCTGCAAAGTGTTTCTCAGCAATTGCACCAAACTTCTTACCATCATCAAGCAAGTCACGCGCCTTCTGCCACCTATTCACAAAGTACTCATTGCATTTTTCGAATGAGTACTCAACGATTCCGGCTACCGGTCTACTTCTGATTCCTTTGAAAACATTGTTCAATGCTTCTGAGTTGTTGGTTGTCATAATTCCGTATCGTTTGCCGCCGTCATCATAAGCAAGTGCCCACTTATCCTTGTCCGCCATTTCATTTTCCAACCATTCCTTTGCTGGCTCATTTAAATCCTTGATTAGGTCTTTCAGAGTGTCCTCAAATCCTTCAACCGTCTCCTGACTACACACTATTTTCAACTTTTCAATAACAACGTGCTTCTTTTGTCGACGCCACATATTAGCGGCAAAATGCCTCATGCACCACCGATGGACAAGTGGTGGGTATCCATCCATGTGATCACCGACACACTTGAGAAGTCCTGCATGCCGATCAGATATCATACACACTTGCCGTGATGGACCCAACACATGCCGGCGAACTAGAGCCATGAACCATGACCAGCTCTCATTGTTCTCGCTCTCGGCCAATGCAAAAGCAAGTGGGACCAGCTGGCTTTCAGGGTCTACTGCAACTGCCATAATCAATGTGCCCTTGTACTTCCCGGTCAAGAATGTTCCATCGACAAGAATCACAGGACGACAATATTGAAAAGCGGTGGAGCACTGCGGGAAGCACCAGAATACCCTTTGAAGCACGTACTTCATAACACCTTTGTCCGGCCGCATTAACCCCGAATAGTAAGGGTACCATCTAATGCCCCGGATTAAAGTGAGCCATAGCATTGAGTACACGTGGGACCATCGCATAGGACTCCTTCCAATCACCCCACAACACAACCAATGCGTGTTGCTTTGCACGCCAAGCCTTCGAATACTTCACCCTAAAAGAACTGAAGGCGAAAATGGATTCCACAAGAGATGACACCGACGTGTTGCTGTCCTCTTGAATAATACCTTGAATCCGGCGACCAAGGTACCTTGCCGTCAACTGCGCATGCTCTTGCTTCACCACCACCGTGCTGCAAGTGTGAGGTTGCACCAAATTAGTAATCTTCCATTGTCTAGTGCTCCTCACTAGTCTACACCAAACACGCCACATGCACCCTTGCTTGCTGATAATATCATATCTTAGGTTCCGATTTGAGTGAACAACACTGAAAGGCCTGAAAACCTTAACCGCATAGTCAGCCAAGAAAAATTGCAATTCTTCTAAGGTGGCAAACTTCATCCCCTTGCGAATCTGTGGGTTCTCCGTGAAAACAGTACCTTCTGATTCCATAAATGCGGAGTCACATACGGCTTTGTGGCACATGCTTATGTCCCTAGAATTGGGCACCGAAGGGAGTTCAACGTGACATTCCTTAAGCAACTGCAACTCTCGTTCCGTATATGAAAACCGCCCGTCATCACGTGGCACGGATGAAGGTTGCGATGCACCTTCCTCTAATTCTTCTGGTTCCACATCATCCCCCGCTTCCTCTTCAGACACTTCATCAACTTCGACTTCATCCAAATCATCCTCTTCGGATCCTAATGATATTTCATCATCGTCAACATTTTCTTCCTCTTGCTCAAAATAATCGGCCCCAAAATCATCCGAAGCCACCGCTAAATCAAAATGAGGGGAGCTAGGAAGTGGCAAGGACGAAGTAGGTTGAGTTTCAGTTCCATCATTTGCAATATCCTCCGAACCCATCGCTAAATTGAAAGGACCTTGATGTCACCTAGAGGGGGGGTGAATAGGTGAATCTGCACTTAACAAAACTTTTTCACAAAATCAGTACTGAAACCGGTCAGACCAGTTTCCCAAACTAGTCAGACCGGTTTCTGGCAGAAACACACAACTATGCAATTGACCTCCTCAACGAGTTCTAGCACAAACCAAACTTGATGTGTAGCTCTTGTAGATGATATCTAGTAGGTTCACTTAGTCCCTGCACACAATTAGAGCACAACCAAGTAGATCGAAGCGGAAGTAAATGTAAATGCTAGAATTGAGCTTGTGAGGCAAACCAAATGAGAGACGTGATGATTTATTTCCCGAAGTTCGGTTTCACCGCTGCCACTAAGGCTGCCACCAAGGCACGATGAACCCTACGTCTCCATTGAGGGCCTATGGAAGGCGGGCTTATCCACTCCAAGCCACTTTCCTTGGTTCCACTAACTTGTGACCCTTTTCCACGAAGGAGGCAAGGCCGGCCTATACAAACAATCCGTGGCTCACCACAAACACGGTAGCTCACCGGCGACGCCTAGCCGTCTAGGAGGCTTCACCTCCAAGAGTAACAAATGTTTCAAATAGATGCTAGACTTCACCGAAAGTGCTCAAGCTAAGTATATGCTCTTTGCTGCTGCAATTAGCTCTCTCAAGCTTTCTATAGCTCATACACATACATCCCTCAACCCAAATCCAAAGATATGAACTAAATCAATCAACTCTCACAAAGAGAGGTTTGGGGAGAGCTTGCTGGTGCTTGGGAAGGCTCTAAGCGTGCAAGAAAGGCAAATGAACCAGCAACCCTCAAAGGAGAGGGCCAAGGGGTATAAATACCCCAATCCAAAAAACTAGCCGTTATGAATAGAGGCAAACCGGTCAGACCGGTTTCCCAAACCAACTAGCCGTTATGCCTGTCAGAGCTCCAAACCGGTCAGACTGGTTTCCCAAACCGGTCAGACTGGTTTGAGTCGAGTCAGCACACTAGAGTCTTTGAAAGACTCCACTCTCAAGGCTATCTCACATGGGTTGATCTATGAGCACTTTTGATGTTGTCAAACAACTAATGTTGCATCCCTCTTGATAGTACGACATTCCTAAACTCAAGATTAAAACAATAAATGAAATCTTCCACTTGAGCTTCCATGTCTTGATTGTTGCCATACTTGATCATTCTCACTTAAGGGCTCACAACATTTCTTTCTTGCTGAGCAAATCCAGCTTGAGCAAATGTCTTAGAATTCCCAAGTGTATGGACCAATTCATAGGCCATTCCAACATATAATCTAGAATGATTAGATGCATTGCTTAGCTTCACTCGATAAGGTTTGATTAGTGCATAGGGACCAAACCGTGATGCTAGTCTTCACCTTAGCAAAGTTCCTCGGCCACAAGACCAACTTACCCTTCTCTTTGCTTAGTACCTGGGCATCGTCATCTAGCTTAACCCCTCTCACCATATCTAGCCACTTTGAGTTTCACTTTGCATTGCATCACCATGAATACCACATTGAATTCCATGTCTTCAACTAATTTAAGATATATCCAATATCATCTTCTATGTTATCTTTGGTAAATAACTTGTCCATAAGCTTCCATGCACTTGAGACCATATACCAACCATAGAATCATGTCTTATTTTGAATGTAACCATTGTCATGGATCAAGCCCAAAGAAATCCCAATTGCTTCAATTATATTGTCCCAAAAGCCTTTGACAAGTATCCTATGGATGAGACCAACTAACTTGTATAGGACCATGTCTCATTTATCATTTCTATTCACTTGTCATTGTATTGATTAATTGCATGGGATCACAACCACTTGTTTGCTTTCATGTCGTTTACACCAACCAATGAGCTTATATTCTGCAACAAATATATTACATGAATATCCATAATAATAAAACCCTGCTCATATTCTTTAAACAATCAAGTTAAATTACAAATCATGTTGTCATCTAAAATCACCAAAACATATAAGTGCCTAGATGCACTTTCATAAATCAAGTTGAGTTGCCCTAGCAGCATCAAGTGAAATGGTTGACTGTTGGCTTAGGTTCTCAACAACTACATGATCGGACACAACATTATCAACATTGCGATTACTTCCAACCACACAACATATGTCAACGACCACCTCCATGCAAACCACATTAGCATTGTCAACTATTTGCTTGTATTGGTTCCAATTAAATTCCGAAGACAAGTTCATCATCACATAATGTGCCCGAGCTTTACCACAATCAAATCGACCTCTCAATTTTACTTCATCCACCCCACACCCATACTTTGCTGTCACACGGTCAAGTACATCCCTAAAACTTGGACGAGTATCAAACAACTCAACATCCTCATTCATATTCTCAAATTCTCCGCCTTCTTTCACAACTCCACCATGAAATAAACGAACTAAACGGTCCATCTACATACACAATACACAAAGATATAACCTAAGTGTCATATGCATGAATTAAATCCAACAAAACACTACCTACATTGCACCAACAAAAAAATTCATACTAACATGTGCATATACACTACACACGTCCATCAATATTTATAAAATCGAACCATGCAACTAATTCTACACGTTACAATCGCGGGCAAAGACTTCACTACGTGCAAACTAAGCATCCGATCCAACCAAAAAAAAACATATACTTCATATAAATTTCGAAATCCAATCCTAACCCTAGGTCACCACAACCACTCTACCTACCAAATCCTACGGTGAAACAAGGGAAAAACTGGAGGAATACCTTCGGGACGACGCGGGGAACGATTCCCCCTACTTTTCCCACCCCAAAACGGCCAATTGGGGGGGGGGGGGATGTGGCCTTGCGGCGACGGAGGAGCTCGCGGGCGGCCTGGAGGAGGAAGAAGTGAGGAGGGGGGCCGCGCGCGGGCCAGGCTCTGTCGCGCCAGAGCATGTGGCGCGACAGAGCCTGTGCCAGTGTGGCAGCCCCCCGCCCGCCCGGCCACGGTGGCAGCCCTATATGGCGCGACAATGTTGTTTCGTCGCGCCACCACTTATGGCGTGACCAAAAGGGTCACGCGGTGTAAATAAAGTTGGCGATGGGTTATTTTTAAAATTATCTTTAAAAATCGGTTAAAAATAAAAAAAATCCTCAAGCTCTTGCTTCAGGCTCAGGGTCCAGAACAACATATAAATGGATCGAAAAAGCTAGCACATGAGCGACAACCAAGACCAGACAGCTATATGGGAACATTGACATGTCCTGTCATTCTGGATTAACTGATTAAGTCATTTAGACAAAAAAGAATCTACCAAGATGTACAAAGTCTTTTGCTCAGGCTCGTCTTCGACTATTTGTCACGACATGTTGCAACGTATGTGCAATTCAACATCATTTATATATGCAACAGCACCTTTGGGTAAACTCAGTATACAGATCATTCAGTACAAAATCAAAGACATTCAGCCCTTATTTCTCTCTGCTCCATGGCACAATTTTGCTCTGAGCCAACCAGGCAAGGTTAGTCTCTGTTCCAAGCCTTTGAAAGAACTTGATGTATGACAGCCTGCAAGCAATGCATTGAAAGGTTGCTTCAAGAAACTGGATATTACTGACAGTCATTGTGCCAAAGCGGTACAAAATTTACCTCAAAAAGTCACCATATCCAAATTTAAATATATTTCATCCCAGCAATTCTTATCCGCCTTGATATCAGGTACTGGGCAAGAGAGTACATAGCTCCTAGCAATCCTAACACCCGAATAGTAAGTATGTCTGTCATTATAATTGAGGGCAAGTTCAGAGGTAACGTCAACAGTAGCTTTGCGTCTGTCTGCCTGACATAATCCCACATGAAGCGGTTGAAAAGTATGTGATTTGGTACTGTAAGAACAAGAAGAGCGACATTTTTCACAGCAAATAGCCAGCCTGGGCCCCCAATATCAAGAGCCCATCCTCCATTGCCAGGCCAAGTCTCCTCCCATATCCTGTACAGTGCTGTCAATAGCAAATACCCAGAAACAGAAATTGTTACAGGGAAATAGCGCTGCCTGTCACCAAATCCTGCAAAGATATCTGAATCCTGGTTCAAAAGCAGAAGGATGGGTGCTAGGAAGAAGATAGCACGGTTGGAGCCACCAGTAAGTGTTATATTGAGCACAAGGCAGATGATGAAGCACAGCACAGTAGAAAAGTTGCCAATAGCAGGCATCCAAGCTGCCTCAGCTGCCAATCTTTTGATGGTGAATGTCGGTGCAGCATGAGCTCTTCGTTGCTGGAGCAGCCTTGCTTTGGGTGGGAAGACAGAGCTCCGACTAGATGGGCCATGTGTCACACCTCTGTCTGCAGCCTTGTCACGCAGTAGCAATGCCAGTTCAAACTTAATCTCTAATGCAATGATCATGAAGATAGCAGCATAGAGACCCAAAAGTGACATCCTTGCCCCTTCTATAGCCAACATGTTGGTGAACTTCTCTGCTTCATCCTCATCTGCAAAACTTTTGGCTCTTAAGTGTCCTTCAAGCAGATAGGTTATTGGGAACAAAGCTACCATGAAAGCGAACACCCATGGCAAAACCCTTGTGCTTGATTCAGAAGGGAGATGGGTGAATACGACAAAGACTGCCACAGAGACAATTATTGCAACAAGAAGAGGATACAGAACAACTGCCTGGAAGAAGTACTGAACAGATATGTAGATGCCTAGTGTAACCCCAACCGCCACTGCGTACAACGCCCTCAGCTCAACAACATACTTCACTGGAATGATGGATGTAACTGCTGCTAGTGTAAGTACCACAGTTGCAATGAGCAGCCATGATGGCCATGTGGGCTTCGATGCTACAAACCCATATATTGAAGTGTCATCATCAGTTAAATGTGCTGCTGTGATAAAGTCTGACCGGTATACCCATGATAGTTTAATAGGAGGCTGCATAATAACAAAGAGAAGGCCTGTAGCCACAACAAGGACCAGGAATCTCTTTGCTGACTGCAAGAAAATATTGAAATATAATCAATTGTTGAGCAACAAGAGAATTTGCATGATGTAGACAGGCATAGAGCAAACATTAGCATAATAGAGGAAAAACACAAAGTATTAAACACCGAGAGGTATGGTTCAGTCATTAACTTGAAGATTGTATAAAGAGAAATCACATTCGCTTACAGAAAACAAAAAGGCAAAACCACTGTTTTTCATAGACTGGTCATAAAAAATAAATGGGAAATAACTTAATAGCACCACCTATTAATAAAATCAGAAGCTATGAGGACTATTTCTTATGTTTTGGATGAAGGAAGCAAAACCAACAGGTGATAAATACATAATTAAAATTCCAGAGATGTAAAGTTACAAAGCCAAATCCATAATTATTTGTTTGTACATGCAATACAGCCATTTCAGGTGACGGACATTTTTTAGCATCACGAAAGTCATATGCTGATAACTGTTCAGTAAAAGATAGTCTAACCTAGAACCCATCAAATGAAATGAGTTCCATTATCTCAGGGCAACGGAAATAATGTCAGCTATTCAGCTCATACTAACAACATCTTTGAAACCATTGGGCTATTTTTTCTGTTCAGAGTTCAGAATGCGTCCTGTAAAACAAACTAATTTTTTTTCTATTTTTATTCGCTATGGCTAGGGCTATTCTTATTCAGCCATTAGAGTTCGGAATGATTCAGCCATTTAGGGTGTGTTTGGTTGGAGAGCCTACTAGAACGGAGCGGTTCCACCCTGCGTTTGTTTCACGGATGCGGGAGCCGAGCCATCCCCGAGAGGGAATATTCCTCTCATATGCCTCACCAGCTCGCTCGCCGAAATCAAGCGAACGCGTCCGCTCCCGTCCGTGTCTCCAACGCCGTCTCACCTTCTTCCTCCCCGCCCTTCGCCTCGCCGCCGCCGACCCTACTCGCGGGCGAGCGGCGCCTCCCTCCTCCCCTGCTCCTCTCCGCTGCCGACCCATGCTCCGACCGGCGACCGGCGCCTCCCTCCTCCCCTGCTCCGACCGGCGAGGGGCGCGGACAGCCGACCGGCGTGGCGGGCGACACGGCGGGCGGGTCAAGAGGCCGGCGGAGCGGGTGAGAAGCGCGACGGCGAGGGTGCGGCGACCGGCGAGGAGCTCATCGGCGCGGGCGGCCGACCGGCGCGGCGGGTGGGTCAAGCGGCTGGCCGAGCGGGCGAGGCGCGGCGGCGCGAGGAGCAGCGAGGGCGGCGGTCGAGGAGCGTGCAGCGGCGCGAGGAGAGGCGAGGGCGGCGCGGCGGGCGGGTCGGTGCGGCCGGCGCGGCGTGCGGCGCCATGGGAGGTGCGTGAGGGGCGTGCGGCGCCGTGTGGATGACAAGTGGGACCCACAGAACGGAGTTTAACAGAAGAGGAGCCAGATGATGCACATCCCTCCAACCAAACACAAAACTAGAACCACTCCATCCTTCCAACCAAACACAAGACTGGAGCCGTTCCATCCTTCCAATTTAGAATGGAGCCGTTCCATCCCACCTCGCTCTCTAACCAAACACACCCTTAGAGTTGTATATGGCCAGGGAAGCAATATAAGTTTGAACGTCCAGATTGCAAGTAAGATTTTGATTTTTTTTCTGACCTTGCATTGATGAATTTGGCCATGTGGTCCTAAACAAGTGCACCTTCTGACAGTCTGACATTAAATATGACTGCAGGCCCTATATCATGCCTTTAAACAAATTAGTAACTTCTATTTCTAGGATTAGGAGTAATTATCCATAGTAAGAACTCCTAACATCTTGCTACAACTCTGAAAATGAACAGACTTTAAGTAAATATTTGCCAAGAATACAAACAATAACAGCAGAGCACACAAATGTCACATGTAAAATGATCACTCTTTTCAACTAGAACAGAGAGGTAACTACCAACTACCTGAACATGAGAGAAGTGGAGAATGACTATCGGGATGCAAGCGACTCCTGTCAACAGAATATATGAGCCCAGTAACAGACCATCGGAAGGAGGTCTTCCATTCCACCACTGCAAAGCTTCAAAAATTGTTTCCCGACAGAGCCAGGCAGAAAATGCTACAACAGATGCATGGAAATAAGCTTGCCAGACCTTCATCCTAGAGGCCCCTTTGGACTTGTCTCTAAAAGTCACAAGCAAGAAGATGTGATCAACTTATAAGATTGGCAGCACTTTAATTGCTACAGCACAACAAAAATATATCGATGATCCAATTAGAAACTAGAGTTGCAGTAAATACCTGTAAAGAAGTAAAGGGGGAGTTACAGCAAGTAGCAAAACAGCTGAAACCCATAAAACTGATCTTGATGTCATAAACAACATTGATAGTTTTGATGAATATAGACATGTCAAGATCCAAGCAGCTTTAGGCCCAACTCTCTGATCAACATATAATCTTCTTACAAGAGCCAGGCCCAAAAAGGTTGTCATCAAAACCATATAACTAGGATAGATGATATCCTCTTCAAATCCAAAGTAATACATGGTGGCATAGTTGAACAATCGGTTCTCAATGTAGCATAGCAACAATGTATGACCAATAAGACCAAGTTCTAGAAGAAAGCGAAGTTTTGCTGGGAGAAGTGCCAAACCAGGAACAGCCATTGCCATGATGACAGCTGCAACAACATACTTAGTGAAGGACTTCAATGGCATGCCAGCAATCCAAATATTCAGCTCCCAATAATTGTGCACCACAAACCAAAGGACCATCAAGCTTGCAATTGCCACAAAGGTGAAGTATGATGACAAGCTTTTCTTAGTAAAGAACCTTGCGACATAATAGCCAGAAATCATCGGCAGTGGAAGGAACTGCAAAACAATTAAGAAAAAATCACTAAGAATGGTCTTACACAACTATCTGTTTATTGGCAAAAAAAAACTGGTTAGATTGCAATTCAAGGACAGGGTTGCTTGTCAAATTCAACGGCATGTTACTTTAACATTGGACATTAGGTTATATTGGTTGCGACAAGATATGCCTTTATGTCATTGCCAAGAGGCTAGACGATGGTTAACTTATGCCTTTAGGTCTATAATGCAAAGGGACTTCTCTCTGCTCACCAAAAGACTGATATTCCACCACCCTAAGTGATTACAAGATACTCATGATGGTCTTGAACATGTTTTGCTAAGAAATTTGAGTGCCTAAAGAATCCGACAAGAGACAACAGAGGACCCTTTCTTATCTCTCCCCGTTTGAAAAACCATCTTAAGGGTTTCCTAGATCATGAATGCTACCGAGAATTAGCTCATGTGTCAGTTGAAATTCGTACAGTAGAGACAAATATTGCCAAACACATATCTATCTACTTTTACAAATTACAACATACATCCTATGTCAGTATTTCAGTATTTCCGCAATAGATATTCTATATGATCGAAATAAGTTTGAAAACAATTGGCAACACTAGCATTTCAAAAACCTTGACCCCAGCCAAGGAACTCACTAGCATCATCACAACCATGATCCAAGTACTCAGCAACATCAACGAATATATTCTGGTGGAGGATGAAACAACGAGTTGGGGACTATAAGGGTGTAAGTATTCAGGTACTCGGCTACAGCATTTCAAAAATGTACCAGTGGGTCAAAACAACAAGGACCACAGAATCTGCTAAACATGTAGTTCATAATCGATGACGATCTACCAGCAGCAATGGTAAAGTATTAGTATGGTAAAGTACTAGTAAGTGAGCGCTTATGTATGGCAATACAATATCACAATTTACTTTCATTGAAACATGGGTAACTTTATTTCCCTATACTGCAATTAGCCCACAACATGCTGCAGTGTAAAGATAAAAAAGCCACTGCAGCACCTATCAGAAAAGGGTCAACCTTGTTTCAAGAAGCAGGTCTAATATTCTAAATTCAGAAAGGCTCTAGTTGGTCGGTATGCTCCACCAAGATACTTTTTTGAGTTATTCATGTCAAAAATCTTTGTTACAAAGTACCATAAATCTAGCAAAAACCTTTAAAAGTTGTCTTGCTTAAATTTGGTGGTTGAACCTTTCAAAGATGATCCAGATAATAATGATCTTGTTAAAAAACAAAGTATTGCCAGGTTGATCTAAAAAGACTATTCTGATCTATCTTAATTCCAAAAACTATTACTGGAAAAGCAGCTAAGGCCCCAATTGAACTAAAAAACTTCAATTCAACCTCAGAATAAAAATAGCCCAAGCCATATAACGAAATACATGATTGGTATCCCATGAAACAGCTTTGAGTGTACAGTACTGATCTTGTAGCAAATGCAAAAGAAATTAAAAATAGACAGCAATCACAATACCAAATAAATTAGACAGTAATACATCATTGAGTATTAATACAAATGACAAGTTCAAAAAATTCAGCATGCACTAGTGTTAAGCTAACAAATTTAAAAAAATAAACATAATTGATGAATTGTTTTAAGCCTATGCTAGAAAACTCAATTAGGCTCTGGTAATGTTGGTGAAAATTTTCACAAATTCAGATATCAGTTGCTATAGAGAAGACTGCAACATACCATGATAGGGAATCCAATGACTACAGCTCCTGCTCCACTGACTAACACTGCCAACACTGTAAAAGCTGCCGAGCTAGCTGCATCTCCAACCTTACCCGCAGCATGTGCTGCGAGGCCCAAAGTTCCACCAAGCATTGTGACCGTGACAAGCAGGTAATTTAGTGGTGGTGGAGCATGAATGTACCTTCCAAACGAGTGGAACACAATTCGCACCTCAAGGCACAGCACCACCACAACTAGTGCAACCAATCCATTTGCTATCCTTATCTGATCCATTGCGCGCGCATCCCTGGTGATCCACCACAGTGCACCCCTAGTGGACGCATAGAGCTGGAACAAGAACGGTATGAAGAACAGCAGCAACAGTTCACACACACTGCCCCAAGATGTGAAGAGCGTGGCATGATGGGATGCGGCGTGGAACAACACTGGCACGAACAGCAGATACAACGAATGCACACAGCTCTCCAAAGGGCCCAGAATGCCATCACTGTCCTGCATCGGAGCGTCCTGCTTCCGGTTATTGAAGCTCGTTGGCCGGGGTATGGAGAACAGCCAGTAGAACACCATGCAGAATGCGGCAAAGTAGTAGGATGCGTTGGTCATGCCGACCGCAGACACGAAAGCCCAGGTGAAGAGGGCGGGCGTGGCAATAGGCACGCACGCGAAGAGCAGCCTCTCGAGGGCGGCCACGATGGTGGGGTTCTCGAGCTGGATCCATCGGAACTGCAGCGACGCCCACACGCCGATGAGGAAGGAGGTCTGGGCACAGAGCAGCAGCGCGAGGACGGTCAGCGGCAGGGAGGCGGCGGCCGCGGAGGAGAGGGAGGCGGAGAAGAAGAAGGCGACGTCGGCGGCGATCAGCGCGGCCCAGACGGTGAAGAAGGCGCCCTGGCGCAGCTGGAGCGCGTCGAGGAGGTAGGCCGCCGCGAGGCCGATGGCGAGGACAGCGAAGACGGGGAGCCCGCCAAGGTCGAGGAGGAAGGTCGCGGCGGGCACCAGCGCCGCCGCGAGGCGCGCGTTGTGGGCGAACGCCGCGCCCGAGGCGGACGAGGCAGACGCCGCGGCGCCGCGGGCCCCCGCGCCGCCGATGGAGGAGCGGGGCCTGTAGGCGCCGGCGGAGGATGAGGAGGGGAAGGGGACGAGGGGCTTCGGGGAGGACGTGGAGTTGCGGCGCTCGTGGTGGTGGTGCGGCGCGGGGGACGCAGCCGGCGACGGCGAGGGGGAGCGGGTGGAGAAGGTCGGGGTGGAGAGCGACGGCGAGATGAGGAGGCGCCCGTGGCGGGACGCGGATCCGGGGGACGGGTCCATGCCAGCGGCGGCGGGATCTGGGGTTTTGCGGTGGCGGGGGCTAGGGTTTGGGAGGCATCGGCCGGCCGGAGCTGAGGAAGAAGACGGCGACGGAGAGGGACGAGGAGATCTGGAGTGGGGGGAGTGCCGGGGATGGGGGGAATGGGAGGCGTCACGGGTAGTAGGACGGGTAATTTCTGACGGATGCGGACGCGGTGGCTGACAAGTGGGCCAGAGACTGCGCGCGGGCCGGTTTGTCAGTGGACGACGTACCGAAGTCAAGTTGGACTGACGGGGCCACCTGTCATTGACAGGGAGGCGGGGGGTTTGACTTTGGGTTTTTGTTGCTTCGAGGACGGAGAGACGGGTGCTAGGCCTTTGGTTACCTGACTTTACTTTTTTTTTTTACCTAAACTTTAGTCCATTTTAGTCCCAAAACTGCCGAACAGAGTGACTAAAAGGACTAAACTCTAGTCCCTACCCTATAAATGCAAGTACATTGGTGTCGTCTAATACTCTAATAGGCGGTCTGATGCAGTGACACGTAATCTTGAGACAACTAATCAGACAGACAACCTATACAAATACAATAGATTGTTGTTTTAGTTGTCTCATATTAATACAAAACCCCTTAATTGGTGGGAAAATAAAGAAATATTATTGGTTACATAGCAACAAAACTCTACAATGGTGGGAGAGTTGTCTCAGATTCCTAAAATTAGCTCATGAGGCGGTTGTTTCGCGAAGCAACGACCTCATTCTCTCACCTCGCTCGCTCTCCTCCACATCAGCAAAATTTCTGCGTGGCTCTGCATGAGACGACCTATGAGACCGCTGACGTGTAGCAATGTACCTGCCCTAAGTCCATAAGCTCCATTTTAGTGACTTATTAGGACTTCTACTGACTTTTCCCCCCACTACCCTCATTAAACGCTCCACACGCCAAGGGGTGTGAGGGCAAGGCTGCAAGGGTAGTATGGTCTTTGTCCAGTCACTTTAATTAGGCCTGGGCAAAATACCCGATACCCGTACCCGAACTACCCGAACCCGAACCCGAATTACCCGAACCCGAGGTACCCGATCTCAAATTCGGGTAGCGATTTTGATTACCCGAAATTAGTTTAGGTAATTCGGGTAATAGACTCCGGTACCCGAATTACCCGAACTACCCGAAGTTTGCCATCCTCTTTGTATTTTATCACGTGTTGTTAGTTGAACACTTGAAATTATTATTTTATTATAATATAATTCTCTCGGTTTGAACAAGTGACTATAATATATTGTTGTCCACAAATTGTTGTTGAAATTCTACACAAATAGTTGGTGAAATTATGTATAAATTGCTACTTCAATTTTGTGTATTTTGTTGTTTTTTTTAAATTCGGGTAGATCGGGTATACCCGAACCCGAACCCGAATTATCGGGTACCCGAAATTTCGGGTAATGTTTTTCCGGGGCTAATATCGGGTAGCTATTTTCATTACCCGAATTACCCGACCCGAAATAATCGGGTAACCCAAACGTCCAGGCCTAACTTTAATTACATTTAGTCATTTCAATCCCTACAACCAAACAGGACAACTGACTAAAGTTCAGTCCCTAGAAGGCACCTATAAAAAGTCACCTTGAACCAAACAGGGCATGGCCTTAGAAGGGTCCATGACAAGTGGGTCTAACTCGCTGCATGAGCTCGCTGTCGCTACACTACCGGAGAGTGCAGACTGACGAATTAAGCATTCAGAGTTGAGACTCCGAGAAAAATGTTCTTAAAATTTTGGAAAAATACCAAAACTTGGTTGAATTAACCATTGATTTTTTTTTAAAAAAAGTATGCACGGGTAGGCTCTGAGGCATCCATTTAAGAATTTCATTCTGGCGTTTTAAAGAACAGGATACACACATCGGAACATTTAGGGTGCGTTTGGTTGAGGGTCAAGGTTGGATGGGATCATCCCATCCATGCTATTCAGGATGACTTCATCCCTATCACGTGTTTGGTTCGAGGGATAGTGTCATCCATGTTTTGTCTTTGATTGGAGGGATGAAACGTGGATAGGATCATCCCATCCTTTGTTTGGTTGGATGGATGAGGGTGTACAACAAAGATATGGTCACCTACAATTGTAAGGTTACCACATGATAACAATCACAAAAATAACAGGTGTCATTCTACAAATAAAATCTACACCAAAAATTAGGACATCCAAATCCACAAATAAAATCTACACCAAAAATTAAGACATCCAAATCCACAACCGAAAATTGAGACAAATTTTCATTCTCGCAAGATCATCTCTATTGCTTCACCATAATAGAAAGAAAAACCATACAGATCAGACACCCTTTTTTAGTACCCATCTGCTGGCCGCAGCTATATCCTTTGAACCACATGTGTTGTGTTGATCAAATCATCTTCAAATTTGTTCTGCATATTATCTCCCGAAGGTGACCTCGATGCCCATCTCCATGGACTGCCGCTATTGTCCCCTGCTGCCACGAAGGAGGGGAAGAGTGGCACAGATGGAGTCGTGCCGGTCAGGAAGAAGATCTCTCTCCTTCGTTGCCTCCCTGGTCTTCTCCTTCGCTTCTGGTCGCCGGCGTTCTTGGCACGAAGGGAGCTGCAGCAGATCGGGCAGGAAGCTTGCTGTCGGATCTCGTGGAAGGCGACGAAACGAGGGCGGGGATGGGGTCATGGGGACGGTGATGGCGGTGGGCGGCGGATCCAGGAGCTCCCGATTGAGGGCGACGCACAGTGGGAGAGAGGGGCAAGAGAGGGAGTCGGGGGTGGGGGTGGGGGCGATGGGCGGTGAGCGAGAGGGAGTCGGGGGAGGTTACCCTAAAAACGGTTCGGCTTGACGCTGCCGCCCACATCTGGCCGATTCAGAGGGATCGTTCCATCCGGCTGAAAGCATCTAGGCCCTTAATTTATGTTTTGATAATTAATGACAATTATAATGGACTAACAATTCCATTGAGATATGAGAATAGGTTAGATCATGGGATTGGATGAGCTCTTGCGGTATGTTATGATCATGGTGTACATGAGAAGGATTGAAAGGAGCGCAAGACAAAGGTATAAGATAGGGTGTTTTATTTTACCGGTCAAGCGGTGTTTAGTGGATGAATCTTTGACCGGATTATAGGCTAGATAGCCGTACTATCAAGAGGGGTCAATGTCTTTGGCTTGATGAGTCCATAGTGCCACTTTACTCAAACAATTGCTTGCTTGCATGAGGGTTTTTCATAGTTGAGAAAGTGGGTAAAACAAGAAGTGAAAAACTAACTTGTGGAGTGCTGACTGCGTCCTGGCGGACCGTCCGCCTGGCCAGTTGGTGGACTATCTGGGGGTCCCGGACAGTCCGCGACCAAGGTGGCGGACTGTCCGCAAGCTTTTTCCGCGCGCTGTGTCTGTCTAAGTATGAATCCTGCTCGGCTGAAAAATGAGAGGCGGACAGTCCGTCCGCTACTGGCGGACTGTCCGCAGTTATGTTTTTGTGAGGCCGACTGTTTTGGCGGACAGTTCACACAGAAGCGTTTCCGAGCGATCTAGAGCACTTTTGTGAGGCGGACTGTCCGTAGGCAAAACTAGTCGTGGAAATTTTGCCTTGGCGGACTGTCCGTGGATGGCTAGCGGACTGTCCGCCAGTCCCTAATGGCTCTCTCTGACACACTCTGACACACGTTCTAGCCGTTGGATTTGAAGGGCGGACTGTCCGCCATGTGTGAGGCGGACTGTCCGCCAGTGCCCTGTTTTGAACGTAACGGCTAGATTTCGAGGGGGTGAGTATATATACTCCACCCCGGGGTTGGGAAGGCTCTCTTGGCCCATTTGAAAGCTTCCTTGACATATTTGAGCATTCTCCACTCTCTCTCTCTCTCACTCACTTGGCTTAGTGGTTGCATCTTTGTGAGATTGAGAGCATCCTAGTGCTTTACATCAACAGTTTGAGCTTTGTGGCACTAGGGAGTCTTCAAGCAAGGTTATTGATTTGTTACTCTTGGAGGTTGCCGCCTCCTAGACGGCTTGGAGCTCGTGGTTCCTTGAGCACTTCAAGAAGATTGTGAAGTGGCCTTGGAAATTTGGTGTGAGAGGTCTTGTGCTCACCTCACCGGAGTGGTGAAGGGCAACTCTAGTGAAAAGAGATTTGGAGTGGTTCTTTGGTTCTAGCCGGCTCATACATCAAGTGGAGACTTGATAGAGGAGCAGTTGAACATTGAATCCATCTCAACGTGGATTAGGGGTGACCGGCAAGTTATCGATACCACGGGATAATTTCTTGTGTCTTATTGTGCTTGTAGCTTGCTTATTTAGTTTGTTTACTTACCTTGAGCAAGTTTATTTCATAGAGTTTGAACTATATTTTGTCACCCTAGGTTGCAAAACAATCAACATAGGCATAGAAATAGCGAGAGATTTAATCCTTATTGTGGTTCTAATTAAATTTCCCTAGTGTTGTGCTTGAAGTTTTGAAACCGTCTATTCACCCCCCCTCTAGTCGGTAATCCTAGATCCTACAAGTGGTACCAGAGCTAAGTACTCCCTAATCAAGGATTTAATCATCCCGGAGTTGGATTAAAATGGCTAGAGAAAGCAAAATGAAGCAAAGGAAGGTTCCTTACTTTGATGGGGAAGATTATGATTATTGGAAGACTAGGATGACAAGAAAAATTTGGGAAATTGTTGGGGACGGGTTTGTCATCCTAGACAAAGATCACAAGACCGAAAAAGATCTTGAGAATGAGGACCTTAATGAGGAGGCATTGTGCATTTTGTATGAGGGTCTATCTCGTGATCAATTCAACCGTGTAAAGGGCATTAGAGTTGCAAAGGATGTGTGGAACAAGCTAGCGGAAATCTTTGAGGGAACATCCTCGGTTAAAGAAGCCAAGCTCTATGTACTACAAGGAAAATTAAATGAGTTTACTATGAAGAAGGATGAAGACATTTCATCCATGTTCAATCGGTTGAATGAGATTGTGAATGAGCTAAAATGTCTTGATTAAGATGTGCCGGATCTAGATTTCTCTCGAAAATTTCTTAGAAGTCTCCCGGAGAAATATGAGACAATTATCACCATGCTAGTGAGAGAAGACTTGAAGAATACACTCCTATGGAGGTGCTTGGTGAAGTACTCACACATGACATTTTCAAGCAATCTCAAAGGGAAGCTCATGGTCAATCAACTTGTGAAGAAAAGAAAAATATTGCACTCAAGGCCAAAGCAATTTTAGAAGAAGAAGATCATGAAGGCAGGGAAGATGATTCGGATGAGGAGATGACTCTCATTGTTAGAGGGCTCAAAGGAATTCTTAAGAAGAAGAAATTTGGGAAGAAAAATCAATTCTCAAAGAAGAATCCATTTGAATACAAAGATTGCTTCTCTTGTGGTGAAAAGGGACATATATCAATCAATTGTCCAAACAAGAAATAAGACAAGTTTGGCAAGAACAAGAACAAGAAAAATGATCACAAGAGGAAGAAGTATTACAAGAAAGAGAAAAATGGGCAAGCTTACTTTGTTGAGTGGGATTCCGATACAAGCGATGATGATGAAGATGATGACAACAAGCCATCAAAAAGTCTTACCGGGATTGCCATCAAAGAAGCTCCATCACTCTTCTCCAAGCCCCATTGCCTCATGGCAAAAAGTACTTCAAAGGTAAATTATAAAGTCAGAGGAAGACATTGGGTGATTGATAGCGGTTGCACAAATCACATGACTGGTGAAAGGGAAATATTCTCATGTCTTGATGAAGATATCTTCGACTTTAATAATATTACCTTTGGTGATGATAGCAAGGGAGGTGTACAAGGCATTGGTGACATTTCTATCTCTCAAGATTATAAACTCTCCAATGTTTTGCTAGTTGATTCCCTAAATTTCAATCTACTATCTATTGCTCAACTTTGTGATAATGGATATAGATGTTCTTTTACTAGCAATGACTTTGTAGTAACCTCTCTTGATGAAAAGGAAACAATCTTTAAAGGATTTCGACATGATAGCCTATATCTAGTGGATTTCTCTTTTAAGGAGGCAAATCTATCAACATGTTTATTTTCAAAAGCCTCCATGGGTTGGTTATGGCATAGGAGGTTAGGTCATTTTGGAATGAGGCAACTTAATAGATTGATCAAGCATGATCTAGTTCTTGGCTTAAAAGATGTGAAATTTGAGAAGGACAAGTTATGTAGCTCTTGTTAAGCCGGAAAGCAAGTTGTAAATTCTCATCCAACTAAGAGTGTTATGTCCACTACAAGAATCTTTGAACTATTGCATATGGATTTATTTGGGCCTACAACTTATAGAAGTATTGGTGGCAATAGTTATTGTCTTGTGATAGTGGACGATTTCTCAAGATTTACATGGGTGTTCTTTCTACATGATAAAGCCGATACATATGATCACTTCAAGAACTTTGTTATTAGGGCCGAAAATGAATTTGAGGTCAAATTGAAGAAAGTTAGAAGTGATAATGGTAGTGAATTCAAGAACACTCGTGTGGAAGAGTTTTGCAATGAGAAAGGGATCAAACATGAATTCTCAACCACATATACACCGGAGCAAAATGGGTTGGTTGAGAGAAAGAATAGAACATTGATAGAAATGGCAAGATCAATGCTAGCCGAGTATAATGTTTCGGATTCATTTTGGGCCGAAGCTATCAACACCGTGTGTCATTCATCAAATCGGCTATATTGTCATGATTGTTTTTCAACAAGACCCCTTATGAGCTACTTGTTGGAAGGAAGCCAAATATTTCATATTTTCGGGTTTTTGGTTGTAAATGCTATATCTTGAGGAAAGGCTCTCGGTTATCCAAGTTTCAAAGCAAGTGTGATGAGGGATTCTTTCTTGGTTATTCATCTTGTAGCAAGGCCTATAGAGTTTACAATAAATCAAAAGGATTTGTTGAAGAAGCTTATGATGTTCAATTTGATGAAACGATCAATGGGTCACAAGATGAGAAAGACAACTTGGATGATGTGAGAGGTGATAGTTTGAGAGAAGCCATGAAGAAGATGGATATTGGTGATATTCGACCAAGAGAAGAAGAAGAAGATGATGATGCTGATGATGATGATGATGATGATGATGAGGGACATATTGTTTGTAATCAAGAAATTGCTTCATCTTCTCAAAACCAAGTGATTGATAATGCAAGTTCAAATGATTCTCCTCAAGAAGATGAGCAAGTGATCTCTACCACATCATCGTCCACATCTTCTAAGATCAAGTTACTCAACCAAGAATTCATGGCCAAGTTGCCAAAGATCACCCCATTGATCAAATTGTGGGTGACATTAGTAAGGGTGTTCAAACTCGATCTCATGTTGCTTCATTTTGTCAACATTATTCTTTTGTATCTTCTCTTGAACCTAAACGTATAGATGAAGCACTTGTTGATCCGGATTGGGTGATGGCTATGCAAGAAGAATTGAATAATTTCACCCGGAACAAAGTTTGGGAGTTGGTGGAAAGACCCAAGAATTACAATGTCATTGGCACCAAATGGATCTTTTGCAACAAGGAAAATGAAGATGGTATTGTGGTGAGAAACAAGGCAAGATTGGTTGCTCAAGGCTACACTCAAGTCGAAGGTTTGGATTTTGATGAAACCTTTGCTCCCGTAGCTAGACTTGAAGCAATTAGAATTTTATTAGCTTATGCTTGTTCTCACAATATAAAGCTTTATCAAATGGATGTCAAAAGTGCTTTCTTAAATGGTGAAATTACTGAACTAGTCTATGTTGAACAACCACCCGGTTTTGAAGATCCTAAGTTGTCTAACCATGTTTTTAAACTCTCTAAAGCTCTCTATGGTTTGAAGCAAGCACCTCGTGCTTGGTATGAAAGGCTTAGAAACTTTCTTATCTCAAAGGGGTTCAAAATTGGAAAGGTTGACACTACCTTGTTCACTAAGAAAATTGGAAATGACATCTTTATTTGTCAAACCTATGTTGATGATATCATCTTTGGGTCAACAAACGAAATCTGTTGTGAAGAGTTTGGAAAAATGATGTCAAAGGAATTTGAAATGTCTATGATTGGTGAATTGAGCTATTTCCTTGGTCTCCAAATTAAACAAATGAAGGAAGGCACATTCGTTTGCCAATCTAAATATGTGAAGGATATTTTGAAGAAGTTGGTATGGAAGATGCTAAACCCATCAAGACACCTATGGCTACAAATGGACATCTTGATCTTGATGAGGGAGGTAAACCGGTTGATACTAAGCTTTATAGGTCTATGATTGGTAGTTTGCTTTATCTTACCGCATCTAGGCCCGATATAATGTTTAGTGTGTGCATGTGTGTTAGATTCCAAGCCGCACCTAGATAATGTCATTTGACCGCCGTTAAGAGGATTTTAAGATATTTGAAGTTCACTCCTAATATTGGTCTTTGGTATCCAAAGGGTGCTCAATTTGAGTTAGTTGGTTATTCGGACTCTGATTATGCCGGTTGCAAAGTTGATAGGAAGAGCACCTCCGGTGGTTGTCAACTTCTTGGGTGCTCTCTAGTTTCATGGTCTTCAAAGAAGCAAAATTCCGTGGCTCTTTCTAACGCCGAAGCGGAATATATCTCGGCGGGAAGTTGTTGTGCTCAATTGTTATGGATGAAGCAAACACTTCTTGATTATGGTGTGAAATTCAATGGAATTCCTCTCTTATGTGATAATGAAAGTGCTATCAAGATTGCCAACAATCCCGTTCAACATTCTAGAACCAAGCACATTGATATTCGGCATCATTTTCTTAGGGACCATGTGAGCAAGGGTGATATCAAGATTGATGGAGTAAGCACAAATGATCAATTGGCGGATATATTCACAAAGCCTTTGGATGAATTAAGGTTTTGCAAATTGAGAAATGAGCTAAATGTCATTGACATCTCAAATGTGGCTTGAGTTTAGGACATGTGACTTGTGCATCTTGCATGTTATCTAACCAACTTTATTCAATATTTCTCCTTATCTTTGTTGCATCATAACTCTTGCATGTTCATTCATGATTCATGGTTCAAATCTCTGAAAATATTGGCTACAAGCATCCCAAATCGACTGAGATCCAATAACAAGTGTCAATGGGTAAAAATATTGGAAACAATCTCAAAAGAAAATCAAAAGAAAGGCTTCTCGGGTCAAGTTTTCTGGGTACAGCGGACAGTCCGCGCGAGTAAGCAGCGGACAGTCCGGGGTGTGGACAGTCCGCCACCACCCTGGCGGACAGTTCGCGCGCGTCGGGCGCAGGTGGACCCGCCCGGCCGCGGCAATAAAGGGGGAAAGGAAGGGGTGTCGCCCCCATTCGATTCAAGGCAACATAGGCAGCCTCCTCTTGTTCTCTCTCTCCCATCTACATCAAGGAAGAAGCTCTCATTGAGGGGGAGAACTTGGTGCTTCGTCGGACCATCCGAAGCTCGTTCCCGGACACTCCGCGACTCTCTCCATCATGTCCTCTCGGTATTTCATTGAATTCTCCATTGGTTCTCTTGGATTTCACTCATAGGGCAAGGTTAGGGTTTGATATGGGATCTCGATTTCGTCCATGGATTCATGCAAATGACTTTGGGATTACGTTGATATAGTCAAAAGGAATACATGCTAGGGATTTGGTTGATTTTCATTGGATAAATATGGAGATCGATTCATGGATTGTTGGGCGGTTCCCGTAGCTGTTCGTCGCCTGAACAGTACCGGCGGACTGTCCGCTTCCTGATGGCGGACTGTCCGTGGGTACTCTGTCAGACGCGACAGCTGCAGTTGCCTATCTTGAGGATGCTTTCATTGCTCATGTATTGTTTGTTGCTCATTGCTACTGGGTTATTTTGACAGTGCTGGTGGCTCAAGAGGAGGAAGAGGACGGAAGAGAACCACAAAGAGAGCAAGAAACCAACCTTCTGACAGTGATGAAGACTATCAACTAAGTGAAGAAGAAATATCACATGTTGGGACAGAAATGGAGGATGAGGAAAGTGAGGATGAGCTGGTGGATGTGAATGCAAACCGAGGTAGTAGGAGTTGGAATCCTACTAACTATAGAAGAGATCGTGCTGGGAATCAATATGATTTTGATCGGGACACACATGATTTGTTCTTTCACACACAAGTTCAACAAGAGGTCTTTTATGGTCACATGCTCAACAAGGTAGTGTTCAAACATCAAATGATTGATCTCTATTACATGGGTGAAAAAGATGTCATGAGTGGCTTAGTGCCAACATTTGAGGCTATGGGATTGACTGAATTTTTTGAGCACAAATGTGATTGGGATAATACAGTCATCAGGCAATTCTATGCCACAGTTGAGGTGAATATGATTGAGAAGACACTTGTGTGGATGACCGGAAAAAGAAAATATGAAGCTACATTTGCTGAGTTTGCCGCAGCAAATAAGTTGGATTATGCATTCCTCACTAGTGATCCCACCTATGACATTCTTGATGAAAATCCACTGCTACTTGATGAGATTACACAGTTCTATGAGCCACATAGGACAGGCATTGTCAGGGTGTATGAGAGGATAACCGGTCTTAGGCATCATCTTGCTGTTCTTCTCAAGATTGCCAAAGCCATGGTTCTCCGAAGAGTGGATATAGAGAGGCATTTGTTGGGTGGCATAGAAACTTTGTGAAGCATGTGATGGCCGGTGATAAGATTAATGTGGTAAACTTAATCATGGGTCAAATTATGGACAAGAAGACAAACTTTGAGATCAATCTTTACTTTGCTCCATATATCATGTCACTCATCCTTGAAAAAACCAAGTTCAGGGGGCCTTGCAATGAGAAGCATACCCTATACAGGTCTTTCAAAAATGACAGGAACTTTCTTGAGCGGGCGTTGACTGAGTACTTGCCTGAGGATGCACATGAAGAATGGGGAGATCCACAGGGTGATGAAGAAGAAGCTGAGGATGCTGATGCACAAGCTATGCCACCACCTCCACCTCCAGCAGCTCAGCCACAGATTCCACCACATTGGGTACCTCCACCGGGCTACTTTGATCCTTACTTTACCACCATGCAGTAGTCCATGAGTACTTAGTTTCAGCAGATGCAGCTGGGGTTTGCCAACCACTTTGAGGCATATGGGAAGCAAATGAACACCAACTTTCAGAACATGCAGCATGGGTTTCAGCAGCAATTTGATGCTCTCAGTACTCTTCTTGACACTATGAACATCACTGAACAAGAGCTCATGACTAGGAATCAGCAACTTTTTGATCGTCAGACACAACTTGAGAGCTCATTTGATACTCTCAACACCAGCTTCACAGATTTCAGTGACCATTTCTATAGCATCTATCCTCGGCCTCCTCCACCGCCTCAGCAGGACTAGGGCCCTTTTTGGGTAAATTGGTGACAACGGGGGAGAGAAATTTGAAGAAGTGATGGGCTAGTAGGAGTGGATGAATCATGGTCATGGATGGACATTTGCATTTGCATATTTATTTTATGGCACTGCATGAACTTTGGCTTGTAATAATTGTTAAACCTCTCTATGTGTGCTTGCTTGTTGAACTAGAACCTATATGGATGATTGCTTGTGATGAACTATGTTATGGTCATTGTTTTACTCATAGTGTGTTCTAGTTCTTGTGAAAATTTGAGGCTAATTCTTCTTCATTTGAGCTTGTTGGATATATCTATGTTTTTGTTGCCTCTTCTTTTCATCTTTGTAGGGGAAATTCCGCCAAAACTTCTATTCAATAATGTGTGCAAAGTCAAATGCAAAAGTTCTATGCACATATGTAGGGGGAGTTTTCCTATCTTTCGGGTTTTTGAAGTTATTCACCCTACCTATTCTTTGGATTCTATATAAAGGGAGTAAGTAACTTCAAAACTCAAAACCTATCTCATATCACTTCTTGAAATGGTTGTCATCAATTACCAAAAAGGGGGATATTGAAAGCATCTAGGCCCTTAATTTATGTTTTGGTAATTAATGACAATTATAATGGACTAACAATTTCATTGAGATATGAGAATAGGTTAGTTCATGGGATTGGATGAGCTCTTGCGGTATGTTATGATCATGGTGTACATGAGAAGGATTGAAAGGAGCTTAAGGCAAAGGTATAAGATAGGGTGTTTTATTTTACCGGTCAAGCGGTGTTTAGTGGATGAATCTTTGACCGGATTATAGGCTAGATAGCCGTACTATCAAGAGGGGTCAATGTCTTTGGCTTGATGAGTCCATAGTGCCACTTTGCTCAAACAATTGCTTGCTTGCATGAGGGTTTTTCATAGTTGAGAAAGTGGGTAAAACAAGAAGTGAAAAACTAACTTGTGGAGTGCTGACTGCGTCCTGGCAGACCGTCCGCCTGGCCAGTTGGCGGACTATCTGGGGTCCCGGACAGTCCACGACCAAGGTGGCGGACTGTCTGCAGGCTTTTTCCGCGCGCTGTGTCTGTCTAAGTATGAATCCTGCTCGGCTGAAAAATAAGAGGCGGACAGTCCGTCCTCTACTGGCGAACTGTCCGCAGTTATGTTTTTGTGAGGCGGACTGTTTTGGCGGACAGTTCACACAGAAGCGTTTCCGAGTGATCTAGAGCACTTTTGTGAGGCGGACTGTCCGCAGGCAAAACTAGTCGTGGAAATTTTGCCTTGGCGGACTGTCCGCGGATGGCTGGCGGATTGTCCGCCAGTCCCTAACGGCTCTCTCTGACACACTCTGACACACGTTCTAGCCGTTGGATTTGAAGGGCGGACTGTCCGCCATGTGTGAGGCGGACTGTCCGCCAGTGCCGTGTTTTGAACATAACGGCTAGATTTCGAGGGGGTGAATATATATACTCCAACCCCCGGGGTTGGGAAGGCTCTCTTGGCCCATTTGAAAGCTTCCTTGACATATTTGAGCATTCCCCACTCTCTCACTCACTCAATTGGCTTAGTGGTTGCATCTTTGTGAGATTGAGAGCATCCTAGTGCTTTGCATCAAGAGTTTGAGCTTTGTGGCACTAGGGAGTCTTCAAGCAAGGTTATTGATTTGTTACTCTTGGAGGTTGTCGCCTCCTATACGGCTTGGAGCTCGTGGTTCCAATAGCACTTAAAGAAGATTGTGAAGTGGCCTTGGAAATTTGGTGTGAGAGGTCTTGTGCTCACCTCACCGGAGTGGTGAAGGGCAACTCTAGTGAGAAGAGATTTGGAGCGGTTCTTTGGTTCTAGCCGGCTCATACATCAAGTGGAGACTTGATAGAGGAGCGGTTGAATATTGAATCCATCTCAACGTGGATTAGGGGTGACCGGCAAGTCATCGATACCACGGGATAAGTTCTTGTGTCTCATTGTGCTTGTAGCTTGCTTATTTAGTTTGTTTACTTACCTTGAGCAAGTTTATTTCATAGAGTTTGAACTATATTTTGTCACCCTAGGTTGCAAAACAATCAACATAGGCATAGAAATAGCTAGAGATTTAATCCTTATTGTGGTTCTAATTAAATTTCCCTAGTGTTGTGCTTGAAGTTTTGAAACCGTCTATTCACCCCCCCTCTAGTCGGTAATCCTAGATCCTACACCGGCATATGGAGAGAATATATTTTAGGTGTCAACACCGTCCATCTCCATCCAACCAAACATCCCAAAAACATGGATGGACTCATCCCATCCCTCTTCATCCCATATTCCCATCCCATCCAATAAACCAAACTCATCCCATCCCTCTTAATAATTGATGTAATTAAAATAATGCTTCCCATGTATAATTTTTGTTTTCATATAGGCAACACAAAAGCAAGAGAGTAACGATGCCAATGTATTTTTATCTAAATGAAGTCTTTTCATATATCTCTTTAATATTTTTTACCACTTATTTAAGATTCTAACATGCCCCCCTATTTAATGGAAATGATACCCTATTGACATTGGCAAAAGGTTGAAGACATTTTTCTTGAAAATTTCGTCAATTTGGAAGGTTTAGAAAATGGGGGAGCATGAGGCCAAGGTCAAGTAAAAGATTGAAGAAATGTAACAATGGCTAAGCGCAAGAAGCTCCCTAATTTAGAATGTAGTGAGAATTTTACGGTTTGGACTTGGGTTCTTCCATGGAGAGAAGAAGATGCCTAGAAATGTAGAGAAAAATTGGGAACCTCTGCGAGTGAGGAACAAGAGGGCAGGATATATGGTTCATCAATGTATGGAATATGGTTAATCACTCTGTGGATATGCTGGGAACGTGGTTGCCGTTGCGCAGATAGTAGTCGTGGGTCACCGGAGGGCGAGGTCGGGGCTCCCGATGCCGGCGTGGTTGCGACGCCGTCGTCGAGAACGAGAGACACGAGCGAGGGAGAGCTGGGGGCGTGGGAGATTGATCTCAATCTCAAGCTTATCCTTTCATTAACAAACGTTTAGGCTTTATAGCCTCAATCCTAACAAACTCAATCCTAAACAAACTCTCACACTTTCCTAACAAACTCTAGCCATCCTGATCTGTGCGCGCCACGCTCGCGCCATCGTCCGCAGTGCCCGCTCCTCCTGCGTCGGTCGCCCCCGTGTCGCGCACCCTTCCACGCCTATGGTACACCCGACCCACCATAACATCACTCCCGTCGTTGACAAACAGCTCGTCCTCGAGCTGGAAGTCAGGGAACGCCGCTCGGAAATCCTCGACGGGCTCCCATGTTGCCTCCTGCGGCGGTAGTCCCGCCCAGCGCACCAGAACGTGCCACACGCCACGACGCAGCTGGGCTTGTGTGACGCTCTCGGGCACCTCCAGGACACGACCATGCTGTAGAGGCGACAGTGCTGGGTCGCCTACGGTGTCGGTCCTCTGTACGGCTTAAGCACGCCGACGTGGAACACATCGTGGATGCGGGCGCCGACCGGTTGCTGCAAGCGGTAGGCCACCTCGCCGATGCGGTCGATCACCTGGTAGGGACCGGCGTAGCGAGGACCGAGCTTGCCTTTGGCGCCGGGCACCAAGGTCTGCGCGGGCCGGTGCAGCAACCGAAGCCAGACCCAGTCTCCCACGGTGAACTCCAAGGGTCGATGGTGAGCGTCGTAGTTCCGCTTGGCGTAGGCTTGGGCCTGGAGCAGGCGATCACGCACGTCCACCAGGAACGCGTCACGATTCTGCAGGAGCATGTCCACCACCATAGTGCGTGCTGTCGCCGGTTCATAGGGCAGCAGCGCCGGGGGTGGGCGGCCGTAGACCACATGGAATGGCATCGCCCGCAGCGCAGAGTGAAACGCGGTGTTGTAGCAGTACTTCGCCCAAGGCAGCCACTCAAGCCACGCACGCGGTCGATCTCCGGTGAGGCAGCGGAGGTACATGGCGATCGTCTTGTTAACAGCCTCCGACTGCTCATGCATAGCATGACCCCTGCCAGCTTGAACAAGTCCCGCCAGACATGGCTAGTGAACACGGGATCACGGTCGCTCACGATGGAGACCGGCATGCCATGCAGCCTGACGATGTCGGCGAAGAACGCGCGGGCGACGGACATGGCTGTGTAGGGGTGGCCCAAGGCGATGAAGTGAGCGTACTTGGAGAAACGGTCGACGACGGTGAGGATGACACTCTTGCTGCTGACCTTCGGGAGGCCTTCCACGAAGTCCATGGCGACATCCGCCCACACATGGGACGGCACATCGAGAGGCTGGAGCAGGCCGGCAGGGTGGAGCGCCTCCGTCTTGTTCTTCTGGCACGTCGTGCATGCACGCACGAAGTCGGCCACCACACGCCGGTCATGGTCGACGATGAAGTCTCGGCGGAGGCGGTGGAGCGTCTTCTGGACCCCTTCGTGGCCGATGGTGTGGGCGATGCGAAGCGCCGTCTCTAGGAAGCGCGACGTCGCAGGCACAAAGACGCGCCCGCTGCGCAGAACGAGCCCACGGTCGACGCGTTAAGGCTCACCCCGCTCAGCCACAATCGTGTCGCGGATGTGGCAGAGATGCTCGTCCTCCTGAAGCTCAGTGCGTAGGTCGTCGTAGAGGGCGAACGTGGGCGTCGAGATTGCGGCCAGAGCATCCGGTTCCTGCTCCCGCCACGAGAGGGCATCTGCGATGGTGTTCAGTCGGCCCCGCCTGTACTCCACCGCGAAATCAAAGCCAAACAGTTTGATTATCCACTGATGTTGCGGCACCGTCGATAGGCGCTGATCCAACATGTACTTGAGGGCATAATGATCCGCGCGGACGATGAACCAACGGCCCCACAGATATGGCCGCCAATGCCGCACGGCTTGAACCAAGCCGATCAACTCGCGTTCGTACGCCGCGACCTTGAGGTGCCGCGCGGCGAACGGCTTGCTGAAGAACGCCAGCGGCCCGGTGTGTAGATGCAGGACGACGCCAAACCCTGTGCCAGAGGCGTCGCAACCGACGACGAATGACTTGCCGAAGTCCGGGAGATGAAGCACCGGCGCCGTGGCCAGTTCCTCCTTGAGCGCAGCGAACGCTGCTGATGCCGCCTCCGACCACCGGAACCCCTCCTTGTGCAGCAGCTGGGTCAGCGGCGCAACGGCCGTCCCGAAGTTCTTGATGAAGCGCCGGTAGTAGCCAGCGAGGCCCAGAAAGCCCCGCAACGCCCGGGCATTCTTCGGCGGGGGCCAGGAGGCAACGGCCGCCACCTTGTCTCCATCCATGGCCACGCCTGCTGCCGAGATGACATGGCCTAGGTAGGCCACGGAGTCGGTGGCGAACGCGCACTTGGAGCGTTGACACGGAGCTTGTTGTCGCGCAGGGCGGTGAACACCTCGTGGAGGTGTTGCAAATGCTCGGTCCAGGAGGAGCTGTAGATCACGATGTCATCGAAAAAAACCAAAGCGAACTTACGAAGGAACGGCTGTAGCACGGCGTTCATCAGCCCTTGGAACGTCGCCGGGGCATTTGTGAGGTCGAACAGCATCACCAAGAACTCGAAGTGGCCGTGGTGTGCTCGGAACGCCGTCTTCTCGATGTCATCCGGTTGAACGCGGACTCGATCGTAGCCGGCGCGGAGATCCAATTTGGTGAAGAAGCGCGCGCCTTCATCGATGAGCTCCTCCACAACCGGAATGGGGAACTTGTCCTTCACAGTCCGCTCGTTCAGCGCCCTATAGTCCACGCAGAAGCGTCACGTGCTGTCTGGTTTCTTGACGAGGAGCACCGGCGCTGAGAATGGCGAAGTGGACGTCCGGATGATGCCCTGGGCGAGCATGGCAGCGCACTGCGCCTCCAGCTCGTCCTTTTGCAATTGAGGGTATCGGTATGGACGTACCGCCACCGGATCCGTCCGTGGCAGGAGATGGATGCGATGGTCACATGGCCGCTGCGGTGGAAGGCCGGTCGGGGTGTCGAAGATGTCGTCATAGTCGCGCAGAAGGCGTTCCAGGAGCTCCCGCTCGACGCCGCGCATCGCATGCAGCCGGCTGGTCGGGGGAACGTCGACGCGCGTGGAGCCCAGCCCTTTCCATAGAACGCGGCATCCGTGGTGCCAGAACGTCATGCACAGGTCGTCGAAATCCCACAGAAAGGGCCCAGCGTTCGGAGGAACTTCACGCCAAGTTCCATGTCGTAGCAGTCCAGCGGAATGGTGTAGCAGTCGATGTTAAAGTGCTCATCACCGATGCAAACGGCGACGTCGCGCGCGAGGCCGCGGCAGTTCACTCGATCGCCATTGGCGACCACCACCGTGGCGCCGTGGCAGTTCTGGAAAACCCAGTGCGGATGCCCGTGATGGCGTGCAGCAAAATCAATGGCTCGTCGTCGACTGGCGCAGGGAGCTCGTCCATCAGATTGGGCTTCTCGTCGACGACCGCCGTGCTTATTGAAACGCATAACCGAACGTACAAGCGACCGCCGTGCTTATTGAATAGTCTTGCATGTCGTACTTAAATATTGTAAAATTTTTTGAAACTTTGCACACATAATAGTACCAAGTAGATGTGAAACATATCAAAAGTTGAGATTCAAACAAATGTTGTAAAAATTCATACGAAAAAAACAAATTTCAGCCACTAGAGGACAAAATTCAGCATGACTGAAATTTGTTCTTTTCATATGAATTTTTACAACATTTGTTTGAATGTCAATTTTTGGTATGTTTCACATCTACTTGGTGCTATTGTGTGTGCAAAGTTTTAAAAAATTTTAAAACCTCTAAATACGACATGTAATAAGCCTCGCGGTCGCTTGTACGTGCGGTTTTTTCCGTTTGGAGGACCAGGGAGCCGGGAGGGGAAAGCAAGCGAAGCGGAGGGGAGGGTAGAGGCCTGGGAGAGAGAGATAAGGCAGTAAAAAAGATAAAAATCCGGTGAGGCGAGTCGGGTCGGGTGCGTCATGCGTGTGTACGCGTGTCCTTGGGGGCCGTCGTCAAGACAACACGCATTGATCGAGTCGCAACAGGTACGCATGTGACTACAACGGCGGTGCATCGTGGCCAGGTGTTGCCCCTCCTGGCACAACAAATCGAGACACGAAAAGATGATTGGCAGAACTGGATGTCAAGCGGTAGTGATATTTGATTGGCAAAGGCAAACTACATTGGAAAGAGTCGTGCTTCTTTCAATGATCAATAGATGATTTCTTGGCACAAGTGGTGATCAAATTCACTATTTTTTATATTCTCTGATCACCATCCTTCATTTATGTAATTTGGGTACAATATAGACAAGCCAGGTAATTATTTAGACCAAATTGAATAAATGCAACTTGAATCATTCAGTCAAAGTAACCGAACAAAAAAGCACATAATGACACGTAGTTCTGAATAACAGTGGTCAACATGCTTCTACTGCTTCCAATGAAGGGTTTTTGAGTAATAGAATTTTCAAATAAAACTCAAGTTAATGAAAAGCACGCAGCACCTTAAAAATATTCAGCATGACCTGTGGCTGCAGAGATCTAAATATTCCGCAGCACCGCGCGGGGAATTCACCTAGTAAATTATATGTTCTGAAAGCATTTTTATGATAATTCTAGCAATATCAAGCTTACACTACAGATCAATCCAAATTTTGTTTTAGCTTAGAGAAAGGTTTAACTTAAAATAAACTCATGTAAATTTATATTTATTTAAGATCAAAGATAACACAGGCAACAAATGCACCGTAACATATCATTTTAGAATAACTCTCTTTACATCAAATGCACAGGCAAGACCGCAAGAAAAAGGTCAAAACAAAGCTCCAGAAACCCAACATTTATCTTGATTTCCAAAAAAAAGCAACAGCAAATGGAGCATATCTAGTGCATACATTTACCTACGCGGCTACGCCAGAATTTTAGGTTATTGTGTTTTCATCAAACATTTTATCTAAAGGCTCTCCTTTTCTTGAACTTCCTCCAGCCACTTTCTTCTTACATTGGCCATGTCTATCATGCCCGGATGCCCAAGCCGTAGTCTTATGTCTATCATGCCCGAGCTGGAGTGCAGCGCCCCAGTATCATCCTCCTCCCAGCTCCAGTATCTCTCGCTGCTTCAGGTCAACTTTTCTGCTCCAAATCTCTAATCCCCTATCCTAACCAGTAACCATGGAAAGCAACAATCCGATAACATCCTTCCAATTGCATCATGAAAGCAAACTCACAATCTTTGGGTGCCGTGCTGGACTTCAGTTGGCACCAATCAGTGTGAGATGCAGCCACACCTCCACAGATACTTCTTTTTCCCCTAAAGGGCTATCATTTTCAAGCTGAAAAAGGTGTTTCTCAACAAGTTTTCACAATGACCTCAAACTTCCTGTCAGTCTAATACATTAACGATCCTTATATTTGAAGCACTCATAGTAATCAGAGTTAACACACTAAAGATCCTCATATTTGCAAAACTCATAATAATCTGATCTCATACGAAGATCTTCTTTTTCCATAAGCCAAGGTACAGATTTGCCCATCTAATTTGCACCCTCACCTGGTTTCCGCAATTCACATTGCAGCAAAGGCTGGTCTCCAAGTTATGGTTACTTAAATCAAACTCTTGTCAGGTTTCGAAGATGCCCTTCACATGTATCCATCCCCTTCTAGCTAAACTTGAGCTCCTTCATCTGCTCAGTTGGACGTCATCGCCTCGGACAAGGATATGTTCCCGTCATCGGACAGGATCATTCTGAATTGCTGGAAGCTGAGTGTTGGCACGAATTCGCGGCCAACAGAGCACAAACGCAGGAACCGGTCAGACCGGTTTCTGTAACCGGTCAGACCGGTTTGCCAGGCAGAGCTGGCGATAGACCTTCGAGCGTCGTCCGGGCAGGATCCCGTCGGGGCAACGCACGTAGGGTTGTCCTAGAGTCGGCAGGCCACCTAGGACGCCCTCAATCGACGTAGAGACGAAGGAGGAACAACAAATAGTAGATTGGAAAAGTAGGGAAAAGAGAAAAAGTAAAAAGATAAAAGATAGATGTATTTGTTCGATTGGATGATGATTCTCAATCGGCCATGACCCTTTATATTTATAGGGTGGGGAAGTCGTACCCCTTTAGGTTGGTTTACAATACGGGATAAAACTCTAGAGTCCTAAACCTACTCCAACACGGGAGAAACCGGTCAGACCGGATAGGGAAACCGGTCAGACCGGTTTGGCCGTTGCCAGATCGGCTACAGTGAAACCGGTCTGACCGCTTCCTAGAACCGGTCTGACCGGTTGCCAATTTTGGGTGCGAACATATGCCCCCCTGTTTTCTGGTAAAGCTTGCGTGTCAGAAAACATCTATAATAATCAAAATTGGTTAAAGACGATGATTAACAGTACATCGCCTATATATTTGCTCTAAGGGCGATAATTGTTTTATCGGCCATAAACTTGCCTTTTATTTCAAGGAACGACTTGTTTTGGCCTCCATACTTGCTTGGTAGTTGCTAACCTTGTTGGCGTGACCTTTGCTTGTTGCTCCATTGATTCTTGCTTACGCATCCGCTGCAGTCTTCTCTTTTGAGTATGAGATAAGCCTGAGGGACACCACCTCGGCTGTGAGTATTTTGAATCTCTCTTGCCGTCCTTCTCATCTCCTTTAGAACTAGGTGTACTTCTGACCAGATTATTGTTAACAACAAACGGTCTTTGTATTGGACCATAACTTGCATATGTAGGAGCATATTGAATCATATATGAACGCATATGTAAATTGCTATAATCTGAAGGTGGACAATAATAAGGATAGAACCAGGACCATGGTGAGGTCGGTCCAACATATGAACAAGGTGCAGCAGCATAATTTACTTGAGATTTGCAAGAATAAGATTCATTTTGATTTTCTGATGGCGGTTTTGATTTTTTACCTTTACTAGGCCGATTTCCTTGCTTTTGACTTGATCTTTTCTTCTTGTACTTGGCCAAAAGCTCCTCGAAGGTCGACTTCACCTTTTTCTTGTGCTTGGGACACTCCCAGTTTTCCTGGAGAAACCGGTCAGACCGGTTTACAGAACCGGTCAGACCGGTTTGCGCGTTGTCAGTCTTCTTTGTCTTTTGTTGCCCCCCAGGCACTTGAGGGACCTCCTTCTGCACCTTTATCACTTCTGGATCAGCAAACTTGTCATCTCCAATAATTACATTTTTTTCAATGGCTTTTTCGGCTTGATGTGGCCGAATTAGCACTTTAGGATTTCGTAACTCAATGGTATTCATAGGAAAAGGATTAGTGTCAACTTGCATAGGATGAAATGTCAAACGACCTTCATCAATGGCCGATTGCACTTGCCGCCGAAATACATTGCAATCATTCGTTGCATGAGAATAAGAATTATGAAATTTACAATAAGCACGTCTTTTCAACTCTTCTAATGGCGGCATAGTATGAGTTATTCTAATTTTTCCAGCTTTCAACAACTCATCGAAAATCTTATCACACTTAGCCACATCAAAAGTATATTTAACTTCCTCCTGCCGATTCTTGCGGACCGGCTTTAGAGACTCGCAAGTGCTAGGCTTATCTTTAGTTGACCATACAAATTCAGTACTATAAACATTATTACTTTCATCGTCCGAATTATCAAATGCATAATATACAAGACGATTACTTTTATCATTAGTCTTTTGTGAACTCTTAGATTCTTTAAGTCGGTTTTCATTAGCTAGAGCTTTTTGCAACAACCGACTCACATCTAGAAATTCTTGACCATCTAGCTTATCTCTATGAATATCAAGCAAACCAGCATAAGCAAGATCAGCTAAATCTCTATCTGAAATTGTCAAACTATAGCATCGGTTTCTAGTATCTCTAAATCTTCTAATATATTCAGAAACAGATTCATTAGATTTTTGCTTAACCGATACAAGATTTGACAATTTTAACTCAGTTTCACCATTAAAGAAATAATCATGAAATTTACTTTCAATATTAGCAAAGGTATAAACTGAGTTGGGTGGCAAAGAAATAAACCAAGTAAATGCAGCACCCGATAGAGATAAAGGAAATAATCTCATTTTACAAATATCATTAGAAGCAGCTTCACCACATTGTATAGTAAATTGGCCTATGTGCTCTAAAGTACTTCTACCATCATTCCCATTGAATTTAGTAAACTCTGGTATTTTAAATCCCGGTGGGTATGGGATATACTCGTAATTCTCAGGATACGGTCTTTGATATGACCGACTCTTGGTTTTAGGCTCTGTACCAAAAGTTTGTCTAAATATTTCAAGTATTTCTTCTCTGAATCCCTCCATCCCCGAAACGGTTCTAGGTCTAGATGATCCAGGATGTGGTACTTGATTTAGAGTGGGTTGTGGTGTGCTATATGTTGCTGTTTGATTCGGCAATGTATTAGGAATATGATGCAACGAACTATTAGAAACATATGCACCTATAGATGGCTCATTATACACAACTGTATGCGGCATCATAGCATTAGTAGCAGCCATCGTATTCACTCCACCAGCCGAAGTACCAATAGTAGTCCGGCTATGTATGTGGTGGACTGGTGATGAACCAATGGGAATTTTTGGAATATGCAAATTTGATAAATCATCGGATGCATTATAATTTTCGGTATTAGAAGTAGATCCATTAACATCCTTACCAGAAAATTGTTTATCAAATTTGGCCTCTAAATGTTCTAAACGAGATTTAATCGTAGACTCAAATTTTTCACCCATGGCAACAAATTTATTATTAAAGCTAGCACTGACAGCTCCATCAATAAAATTTGCAATTTCTGAATTAACTTCAAGAGGGGCATTGGATTGTACCTTCAGTGCGGGAATATCAATGACGACATCCTTGTCTTTCTTGACATTCCCTTGTCGATCCACGGAGAAGTGCGATATATATTGCCTCACGGCTTCTTCTTCCATCTCCTGGGCCTCCCGCTCTTTATGCTCACGGATCTTTCTTCGGATTTCCGCAAGCGCTTTCCGCTCCTCAGCCGCCGTTTGATCAACGTTCGGCCTTTGAATGTTTGCAGCATCGACATCAGCAGGTTTAGGTAATTTACCGGCCATGGCAGCCGATTGATTTACCTAAGGATCGATAAAACGGTTTGAACAACCAGATTTTCGTCCCCAGCGGAATCGTCAAATCTGTTGGCATGAATTCGCGGCCAACAGAGCGCAAACGCAGGAACCGGTCAGACCGGTTTCTGTAACCGGTTAGACCGGTTTGCCAGGCAGAGCTGGCGATAGACCTTCGAGCGTCGTCCGGGCAGGATCCCGTCGGGGCAACGCACGTAGGGTTGTCCTAGAGTCGGCAGGCCACCTAGGACGCCCTCAATCGACGTAGAGACGAAGGAGGAACAGCAAATAGTAGATTGGAAAAGTAGGGAAAAGAGAAAAAGTAAAAAGATAAAAGATAGATGTATTTGTTCGATTGGATGATGATTCTCAATCGGCCATGACCCTTTATATTTATAGGGTGGGGAAGTCGTACCCCTTTAGGTTGGTTTACAATACGGGATAAAACTCTAGAGTCCTAAACCTACTCCAACACGGGAGAAACCGGTCAGACCGGATAGGGAAACCGG
Organism: Echinochloa phyllopogon; assembly: GCA_033239725.1. NCBI lineage: Eukaryota > Viridiplantae > Streptophyta > Magnoliopsida > Poales > Poaceae > Echinochloa > Echinochloa phyllopogon. The sequence continues at coordinate 28,372,002 of BTCW01000008.1, read as the reverse complement.
TCAGACCGGTTTGGCCGTTGCCAGATCGGCTACAGTGAAACCGGTCTGACCGCTTCCTAGAACCGGTCTGACCGGTTGCCAATTTTGGGTGCGAACACTGAGTTGCAGAGAGCCGGAGAGACATACGCCAAGAAGCTTAGGATCATAAGCTAGAACCAGTTGTTGCCACCTTCTGGAACAGTGATTGATAGAACAAGCTCAACGTTCTCGATGCTAATGCAGGTGCAGGAGTCAGCAGCACTGCCTGTCCTCTGCTTGGTACCATCGCGCCCTCAAAGCTGTCCAGAAATACAAAAAAGAAAATCAGTTTACAACGCATTTTCATGCCAACCAAATTCCATAAGGACATTACATTAAATTACAGAAATATGTGAACTGCAGCTTCACTGGATGAGTCACCAATGACCAGAACAGTGTCTAGTCTGCTAAATTACTACTGTGCAGCTACTAAGTAAGAGAATAAGATGATAAATGCATTTTCTCCAGATTTTTGTAGTTAAGCTCATCATTTTATTACTCCTTGGTTCTGCAACTAATTCTGGTTACTAAAAACACCAATTACCATGTCCAAAGCTACGATGGAGATCACTGTGAACTTAGAATTCCAAATCGGCAGCACCTTTTCAATTAGCAAACAAATTAGACTGTCATATGCATTCCCAAGAGTTTTTCCACACCACAGGAAAATATAGTTTGCTTACTCTTCTGTCAGACAGTAGTTTTGCTGCACTAGGATACAACACCAGCATGCTACTTACATGATAACCTTGCCGTGGTCTGAGAGAGTGGAATTGCTGCAGGTGAAGAATGACAGGATCTCTCCAGTCACTTGATTTGGCGCCATCGACTGCCCTCCCTCTTTGACAAATGTCTCGTGCACAATCTGCATCCTCCAATTTGGCATAAATGACAAAAGGCTCTACTGAATTTGGGGTCCAAGGAAACCACAATAACCTCTGAAGTAGCAGCCAAACTTTAGCCACTATGAAACTGCTGTGGTCAAACCACTTTGCCACATCAAGAAGTAAGAAATTTCAATTATGCGATGCAGTGCCGTCCCTATCGGGCGTGGTGGTGGCATCCTGCATCAAAGAAGAAAGCAAGGCGGTTGTCCTCTTTTGCTGACACAGAACAAGTCCACTCCACTACCTCTATCCACATCATACAGCACTAGCAGTCACATCTCGGAAAGAAGAATGAACGAAGCCTGCTTCGAGGCCAATCACGCAAGCTCAGATCCGTGTGCAAGCTCGCCATGGAGCACGGACAGTTCTGGAGACAAGATAATGCGCACCTGGACGGAAGGACCAGAATTACCCAATTCCACATAGATCTACGGATGCATCTACCCGGATTTACTATAAAATTGGCAAGCAAAAGTAGCACGAGCACGGCGCGCCCTGCTCACGGGACGCCCGTGCGCGCGCGTGCTCGCTCGGAGCAGCGACGAACGCGCGTGCGGCGCGAGCAAGTTGGGAACTTGGGATGCAAGAGGGGGAGAGGCCGGGAGATGGATTAATCGCGGAACTTAGACTTGACGGAGAGCTTGATGAGCGGCTACATAGCTCGCCTACGAGCACCCGGTCCCGCCTGCCGCCGCCGCCGCCGCCGTTGCGTTGAGCAGAACCGCGGCGCGGTCGAGCGACGCGCCGGCCGGGGCGGCACAGAACCGTCCCCTGGGCCGGCACGCCGCCGGGAGAGCCGGCATACCGCGCCCCGCGGCGGCGGCGGCGCCGTCACGCGCCGCGGCGGGAGGAGGCGCCTCGCGGCCGCCGCGGTGGTGGCGTGGCGTCCATTTTCGGCATGGGGGGATAAAGGCCGCGGGGGCGGGGGAGGGCGAGGCGGTGCGGTCACAAAGTTGTGGGGCCTACGTGTAAGTGGGGGAGGTACTTTGCACTCTGTTGGCAACTTTTTTTTTTAGAATTACGGTCGCACGAACACTCACCCCTAAGAATATAGGTACGCAAACTTTACCCCCATGAGCACCTTCGATGGACTGAGCATCCGGCAGATCTGGAGATTCCCGAAGTCACCATTGGCACCTCGTTGTCGACGGGAACGCCGCTTACCACTTAGCGCATAGCGCCGAAAAATCCTTGGGAAAATCCCTGAAAAAGGTGCGAGCACCAGGATTTGAACCCTGATGGGTAGCGTCCCACTGAACCGTCCTACCATTAGACTACAAGCCAATTCGCCACTTTGTTGGCAATTTGAGAGGCAGTCGATAGGACAATGTATGAATATTTTTCTAGGCCAGGGTTCCACGGAGAGATGACGAGCCTTATTCATTTGACCGGTGCTGGTTTTTATTGAGATAAAAATATTGATGGTTGGTGAATGTTGGCTGGTGGCTGGACCAGCCAGCCGAACATGGCCGTCATTAAAATAATTTACTGTGATGTGGTGGAGAAGATATAAGTGAGAGTTTAGCATGTGAAAGAAGTTTATTCCTACGAAACCCATCTACCACGGTTATCTAGTTTGTAGTCTAGGTAAACTATACAATACTGGCCTTAGAGCATCTCCAAAAGAATAGGTATCCTGTTAGGTAAATTTAGAGATAGAAGCTCCCTTATAAAAATAGAAAAGCATCTAATTGCAGTAGGAAATCCAAGAGACTAGGTAAGCTTGATAGATATATTTTAAATCTTGTTCCACGTCATCAAACCATCGGTGTTTTCTTTCTGCCGATCCGTTTGCGTCGATGTCGACGCTGGCCTCTTTTTTTTTCCTGATATTGCGCATTGAACCACAACAGCACAGCTTGCTTTCTCTCGATTTCTGACACCAATGCATCTGAACATCACAGAACAGAACAGATTCACCTGAACTCACACCAGAACAGTACAGATGCACCTGAACAGATGCACCTGAACAGTACCTGAGCAGTACCAAGCAACAGGTTCAAAGCATAGGTTCGAAGCACAGGTTCAAATGACAAGAATCTCATTACAATTCTTAATATAGGATTTTTTTTCAAATATAGTAAACTATAGTACTCTAGCAACCACAGCGTCTTGCATAAATCTCATCTTGACGCCTTTCATAGTTTGTCCTCCTCATCTTTGAAATTTTTTGTTCTTCCCTGTGATCCTTTAGATGCAGCAGGACCATGATCACTGGGTGTGTGTAGTAGGCGAAAGATCTTGAGTCTCTTCAACATCAGTCCCTAGTAGGTCCGTGAAATATGACCCTGAACTCATATCATCTGCCACAAGATTCCAGATTTCAAATCTCATATCTAGGATAGTATAGTCTAAATAAATAACAGAGCACACTATCATGGAAGCAGTGGTTGCAGGGAAAAAAACAGTAGTAGCATTCAGTACAACTCAGTCGTAGCATTGCTGCATCAGGTTGTGGCGCTGATAAATGAGAGACAACTAAGATATGATTAATATATGATGCATTATGCACAAAGCAAATGGTCATGGGCAAATCTTATATTTGAAGGTACTCAATGCTGCAACACAAATTTGTACAACTTGGATCAGGGAAAGCACAAGCCCAATCACACACTTAAGTTCGAAAAGGACCAGATGAATTCAGTTGATAACACTTGTCTGCTACATTCCTGCATGGTACTACTTCATTCAAAGCTTGAGAGTTCCCGGGAACCACGTTGTGTAGTATTAGAACTATCACACACTGCATGTTCTTTAACCCAATCATCTGACTTTCAGGATAAATTGAATAAATCAATCATCTGGCTTTTTAGGACATTTCTACCTCAATTATTCCCAGTGACATAACATAAACCTACTAGACAAATTCCTGTATAACCTAGAATTCACCTACGTCAATCATCTGGCAGTGTTTCAAGTGCCTAGGAAGGCAGACTATGTCATAACTGCCAGCTATTCAGAGCACCTAGTGACACGCTAAATGAAAGGTATGTATGAACAACATGGCAATCCAAGGATTGTATAGTATGCATAGCACCATATCGATCGACCGTTTGTATTCATAAATTCAGTAGATGATATTCAATGGTACAAGGTAAAAGGCTAAACCTGTTGTTCACAATTGATTCAGGTAGAACAGAAGGCTCATGTAGCACTCCATCTCTGTCCAGCATCATTGCTATAGATCAAGAATATTTGGGCCCTTCCCCGTTAATCTAAACATACTAGGACATGGACTTATCAAACAATTGTTGTAAATCTGAACAACTGAATCTTGTAGTGTAGCAATTGCCTGAACTCATCATTAACCAATTCTAGGGAATGAATACCTCAAACAATCAGACAAGGAGAAGGTCTAAAACAAATTCAACAATCTCTAATCTCATCCCACCAGAAATTATTGCTTACCAGGGATCACGTCGTCTCCCTCCAGACCCTCCAACCCTTGTGGCACCTGCCGGCCAGGAGAATACCACGCCACACCATCATCGCGGCCGACGGCGGTCGGCGCAGCTGGGCGACGCGGCGGCCGGCTCATACCGACGTTGAAGAATCCGGCGCCGATTTGGTCCCCCGGCGGTGAAGAATCTGTTGGTCCCCCGGCGACTTGGTGGGGAAAATGAGCAGTGACTTGCAGGGAAAAGGAATGGTGACTTGCGGGGAAAAGGAGCGGCGAGGCAAGGAGAAGCGCGGGAAGATTTGGGGCGGGCGCGGGCGCGGCAAAATTGGCGCGGGAACCTTGAATCGCCCGCGTGCGAGGGAGCGATGGCGAGCGTGCGGGGCGAGCGAAAGAAACCGAGCGTCGGACGCTGGATACCGAGCCGGGGAAAATACTGTGCGTGATAGAGTTTCTGTTGGATGAGGTTTTTTCCCTCTGTTTTCTTTTTTTAGCTCACAAAGAGTATTTACATGAGCTGTTGGAGTTGCTCTTAGAATTATACTACTGCTTGTACAGGACGAACAATGATGGTACTGTGCCAAGAAAAATAATTTAAAAGTGGGCGTGTGCATTTTAAAAAGTTTTAGTTAGAAAAAACTGTAATCTTTATCCGATTTGAGGCTAGGAAAATCAAAATCTTTTTGGGCTGCTTTTCCATCCATCCATTTTGACTCGACTGCTGTGACGAATTTGTTAGCGCTATATATAAGAGTTGAGCTTCCAGTAGTCATGGTCCTCGTGAGTGCATGATTTATTTGAATTTGATCCAAATTTAATATGGCTGAGGTGAAATACATATACTGCATCTGCATATGCTTCTGTATGGCACATGTTTATGCTAATGAAAAAAGGGAGACACAGCCTTGTTAATGCAAACTTTTATCTGCATTTGCAAACTTTTGTCTTATCTAGCTAGTATTCCATTTTTCAATAGATGGCGTAAAAGGCAGCATTAAGTGGGAGTAGGGGTGGTAAAGGACCCTCCATTTTGTACTAGAAATTTTAAGGATCGGGCCTTATTGAGATCGAACCAAAAAGTACTAGTTTTTAAGCTAAATTTGACTAGGGCCAAATTGGATTGTGAAGAAGGGCCACGATCCATTACCACCCTAGGAGGGGTGATCGACTATGTCACATGTCACATGTCCGTTCATACAACATTCGGCCTATTTAGCTGGTTGGTGCTGATTTCTACTGAGAGAAAAATACTACTGGCTAGTGGCTGATAAGCTAAGCGACAGGATGATTGTGGAAATATGATATTCTACATGCTTCCCATGATACAAAAGTGTGTGTTTTTATGCTTTTTATGCAAAGCTGATATCTCCGGCGGTTCTTGTATCGAACCTATATGCTTCCCACAGAAGAAAAGTCTTTTTTTTTATGGAAGACGAAGTTCCATTAACCGGTGGCCCCAGGCTTATAACCCGCAACCAAACCAGTAACACAGGGCGGGGCCTGGCTCGTGTAAACAGCGGAGCCAGGCGACACCGTACGCACACCAAAGGTAGCCAGACCATCTGCTACCCGATTACAAGCCCTTGGGCACACTGATACAATACATTGATTAAAATTTTGTCGGATGAACTCTCTAGCCCGCCGAAACAAACCCCCTTCTGGGCCTCTATCGCTCCCATCATTTTGCAAGCCTTGGCCCAACATTGATGCATCAGTCTCTAAAATGATATTCATCATCCCCAACTCTGCCACTCTCTCCAAAGTGTAAACCGCCGCCAGTGATTCAGCTTGCAAAGTCGATGAAACCCATCTCAGGCGCCCTGCTCCTCCTTCCAGGAACTCTCCCAGTTCGTTACGCACCACAAAACCCCAGCCTCCCACTTTATTTTGGTCGTGAAAGGAAGCATCAATGTTGACCTTGTAAAAATTTGGAGGTGGGGGATTCCACTTTGGGGCTTGCTTGGTCCCATTCGAAACAGGTGCCTTCAGTTTTTGCTGTTCCTGAAAATGATACAGGATTGCCCGCTCCACATCCTCAGCCGAGTCCCTTCGACGCCCACAGAAGAAAAGTTAATCATCTCTTCCAAGAAAAAAAAAAGGTATGAAAACTTCTATCTACCCATACAGCGCCTGCTACTGTAACTGTAACTGTATCAGTACTTCACTTATGAATCAGCAGTGTCCGTCGTCTGCTACTGTAACTGTATAGGTACTTCACTTAGGTTCATGAGGAATCCTGGCCTAATCCATCATCGACATGTATTTAGATCGATGAAGTTAAGCAGATTGCATGAATCAAAATGAACTGATTAATGCAGACTGCAGGGGAAACAAAAGGCGTCATTGCATTATACAATTGCTAACTCCAAAGCTGCATTATTAAGTTTTTTCATTAAACACTACACAAACTGAACATGCTAGCTCAGCTTGCATCTATTATGAAATGGCACGTCACAAAACTTAGGAAAAGGCGCATACTTATACTGTTTAGTCAATAAATAGTATTCAACAATCTCTCTGGCAGGGGGTGTAGAATTTAGGTTCGCTTGACACAATCCATGAAAACAACACATTAAGTCCACAAAACTTGGAACAAATACCGTTTATCTTTATATGCACTGGATGCACGGCTCGATAACCTTCAAGTTCACAGCCGCGGGCACTCTCCCCTCGATATATGTCTGAATGGCAACACGAGCCTTTTCTGCCTCTACAAACCCCTCATCATTCAGCGGCAAGCATCTGTCAATGCTGTGGAACCTCCTGTCATGCCCACGCGTAGTGTCTAGTGTAAGGCACTCCAGTGATTTTGTTTTCTCCATAATGTGGATCGTGAGCTCAATCATGCTCTTTGCGGAGCAAAAGCCGGTTATCATCACGTTCTTGAGGTTGTCATGGCAGTGCTCTGAAAGGCGCCGTGCATGTGAGGAATCACCAACCAGATCTTCAATAATCGAGTCTTGCCTAATGGTTGGGGTCTCAATCTGCACGGGAATAAGTCAGTGTCTCTTCCATGATAGCTAGAAGGTTTTCAATTAGATTGGATATACCAATGGTCACACAAACGTGTAATTCACTTTTAGCAAAACCATGACTAAGGAAATATTCAGCAACATGCCAACAAGTAACACCCAGTTTCCAGATTTTCAAATCCATGGTGCTTGAAATCTGAACTCTCAGGTTTCTCAATCTGAACCAGCTATGTTCAGAAAAAGGAGCGAGGAAGAGGCCAACTCAGCTATTGCCAGCTCTTTAACTAGGTGATAGATATTATTTTTCTTGACAAATAAGTAATTAGCTTGCATTTAAGTAGAGATTACATAATTGTTAAGTTTGTTTTCATCATGGACAGCTTTTTGGAGATAAATGAACACTTACACGGAATATGAAAGTTTCCAAGGTGGGAGAAGCATCGAGATAAGAAATCAGGGAGCAAAAGTCAAAGTCTTGGTCAAAATTTGATTCATACAACGTTATCTCCAAGTACTTCAGCTGGAGGAATTTGCCGAAGGTTGTTGGTATATTGATAGTCTGAAGACAGAATGCGCAAAAGATTAATTAGTATTTGGCCAAAAGCTGGAGTACCAAGTATGAGTAATTGAGTAATGTACTATTCAGCGGTGCTTCACTTCCATAAAAAATAAATAATTAGGAAGATGGAAACTAACCTCAGCACTTGTTGACAGAGATAAAGTTCGGAGATTTAATGCGATGAGTGGAAGTCTGCAAATAGCATAATAAAGTGCATTGGATGAATAGCCACAATGAAATCTTATTTTCCTCACTTGTGATGCTCGTCCAAGGGAGATATGTATTTGACGTCCTGAATAGGAGAAGGTTGAGAGATTTGGGGCATTGCTGTCAATCATCTCCAGCATTCGGCAATCCAGCACCCACAGGGTATTAAGCTTTTGCAGCTGAGAAGGTATCTTCAAGCAAATTATAGTATCGCAGTGCCATAGGGAAATTTTCTCCAAAGCATAAGAATTGGAAAGAAAACAAAATAGTTCCTCGCTAGTGATGTCAACTGAACACAAATCCAAGTCTGTCAGGCTACTCATGAAACCAGCTTGTGCCGCGGAGCGAATAGAACATCCATTAAGCTTCAAAGACTGAATGGAGCTTCCTCTCTCACCAGATAAAAGGGAACATGGGAAGCTGTACTTTATGTCACTTAGTTCAAATAATGTTAATTCAAACTCTTTAATACCAGGTGTAATGGCAACTTGAATCCAGCGATCAACAAAACTGGAATCTATAGTGGAACAAGGGAAGTGCTTTTGTAGTCTAAACTCCTTCACTCCCATGCCAGAGTGATTCTGCATAATGCGGTCAACTCTACTAATAAAATCCCTTGTTAATTCATCATACTTAGATCCATATTTACGTTCCTCTATGCCTAAAGAATCCATATTAAGGATGAGATGGGGATAGTATCTCCAAGAGCGCAGAAAACCATGAGACACACAGGCGGCCTGAGCAGCATCTTGGATTGGCATGACAGCATGTATCTGATAAAGAATGTCCTGTGCAAGCATGGGACAAATAACCAACATTATAAAACTGGATGTAACAATAATGCTTTATTGAAGTGAAAAGTAGAGGTAAATTCCTATCCAATTACACAATAACATTTACTTCTTCCTAACAAATTATATTTGTGGGCATCCCCATCTTCTATCGCTGAGACAAGAAACAAGTGTTGTACCAATAACCATCCCCACTTGACGACACGGCATAATCACACCCCTAATGAATAGACCAGGGACTTAACTTGCACAGCAACTCAAGACATGACTGTGTTGATTCAGTATCAGAGGGACCAAAAAGTTTCTACTTAGTACTGTATAAACCAAATCCACCTGGACATTGTGCTAGACGTGAACACGATGTTTCTTCCCCACTCGTAATTACATTACATAGACTAATAACTGTTAGGATCTCATCTCAAACCTCTGGAAGGTGAACCTGCGATCTCATTCCTTCGGCACAATGAGAATCGGCCTTCACTTGATCACCTGTAAATCAGCAGAGGTCATGAAATGTAATGGAATGGAAGTAGCAGCTGCTCAGACCACAGAGGCAACTTTTGCCGAATTACAATTACAATAAACTGCAACGAGCCTAGGTTTTGAGGATCCTGTAAACACTGCTTGCACTGAAGGGGGAAATACACAAATCTATGCACATAGTTTAAGAGACCTAGCTTCTTCGTACAGATCGGAAATTGGAAAGAGCAGGACGGGTACCTGTGATCGGGTCTTGGGTCTGCCGCTGGATGGGCAGCGCCTCCATCTGCTCGGGCGTCCCCATGGCCTCCGCCCTCAAATCGAAGCCGAATTCGGCGAAATAGACGGTCCCTCGCTCTCGCTTATTTAGGTACTGAAAGGCCAAAGTACAACGGTGCCAGTGGTGGTGGTGCGGGTGTTAGCGGGCGTTGAAGAGATGGAGAGGATGACCGCACAGGACGGCGGCGGCGGGGGCGCCGGAGAGTCCGGTAGACTTTGGAGAAAAAGCGAAGAAAGTGTTTTTCAGATTAAAAAAATGACTGCCTATTTCAAAAAAAAAACAAATGACTGGCTATAACTTTGGAATTTATGATTGAACACCCTCACAACTTGTTTGAACACCCTCACAACTTGATTTTTTTGTCTAAATTTGTCCTCCGACTTATATGTGGTGTCCTCCGACTTATATGAGAGTTTGTATTAAGCATTAGCAATAGGAAAAACTAGAGCATCTCTAAGAGTGCCTAAAAAATGGAGTCCAAAATCTCTAGTTTTAGGACCTTGTCAAAAACTATTGGGAGCAAAATAAAGTCTCTTGTCCAACCGTTCCAAAAAAATTAGTTGGGAGTGCAGAAAGCTGCACAAAATCTAGCCCACTTGACTTTTGTTTGAAACTGCAGAAAGACTGGGAGTACCTTTTGGAAACTGTTGGAGAAAGTTTTTTTTACTATAGATCTAAAATTTAACTTTTGGGTATGTATTTTGGGCACTCTTGAAGATACTTTTAGCCCTCCAATTAATACAATACCTCATTTTTCAATCCAAAAGCACAAAAAGGAAGTGCTATTCTACAATTGAAACCACACAAATTTGGCCTCGTGAATTGTTTTAATGGTGGTTTTTCATTTCTTTTTAAAAATTTAAAAAATCTTGTTTAATACAAAAATCATAATTAATTTAGTTTTAATCATAATAATATAAAAATTATATAAAGATTTTTCTAAAAATATACCTATATATAAGTGCACCAATTGGAGTTATTTAGAGCCTATACAATACAATGAAAATAATAATAATTTAAATTAAATAGAATGCATAACTAAAAGAAATAAAGTATTAGGACATGGAAATATTTATGATATGAATGACTCAAATTAGAGAACCTATAGATAGATTGCATTTTTATGAAATTTTTGAACCAATTTCAGATTTTTCTGATTTAAAATGATTTAGTTATGAGTTTTAAGATTAAATCAGTTTTTTATTTCTAAAAAAATATAAAACCACCTTTCAAACCATACAAAGGACCATATATGCCCAGTTTCGATGCCTTTTGTGTCTAGTTTTGTATTTTAAAGTTGAAAATAGTGCTAGAGTACTAGTTATAGTGTGTAAATCGGAGTTTTTCATGTACATTAGCTCTTAAACCTTGGACAACTTTTTGCCATTTCTACATTAGCAATGCAATACATTTCTCTATATCACCAAATCAGGAGCTAAGTTTGTCGCAGATTTCATGACCAAATTGCAGCATGTTATATACATACCATTTCAGAATATGGCAACTCCTATTTATTCCACAAGTGATTTCTAAAAGAGAAAAAAAGCCATTTACTCCAACGATCAATCCAATTCATTTATTTGATCTGTGAGACTATTTTAATTGGTCCAATTTTCTAATGAGAGTTGCTTTTTTGTTCTCCACATACTAAGTTGAGTTTCAATTTCAATTTTTTGTGTGATGATATAAATAACATAATATCCTATGTAAGAAATATATCCAATATTATACTTTAAGAATTTACTATCGTTACAATTTTTCATGTAATTTTTTATTTCTACAATTAATGTAGTATTAGATGCTTCTGACTATAGAAATAATCATAAAAGTTTAATATATTTTTAATATATGTATTGTGTCATATTTTATCCCATAAACTTTGAATCTTAAACTAATTTGTACAACAGAAAAAAGAGACAATATCAGTAATTCTAATTGAAAGAAAAGTAGATCGAGTTGATGATTGTGGGTAGTGAAAAGGAATTTTATCGCAAGTCTGACAAAGCTTTCCATCATCTGAATGTTGCAGCCAATTGGATATATTGTGTATCGTACCTCCACATTTGTTAATTCTAACGTCTATGACAGGAATCAACAGTTGAATTTACCATGGTGCTAGTGATTTGGATATATGGGCATTGACTCTTCATCAAACTATTTACTGGATAAAGTTGGAGAGGAAACAATATCACTTCTTTTAATGTCATTTTGTTGTCAGCTTTTTTGCTGTGCCATGTATTTCAAGTAGATAGTTTAGGTTCTCTATTCTTGCAGTCATCATGTAACTCGCCTAATTGTTAACCCGAGTAATACATAAGCGTAAGATAATCCCTAATAGGAATTAAGTATTTTTCTAGAAGCACGAACTACAAGATCATGGTTCATGAAAAATCCATCTCTGTTTCCAGATCGAACTTAAAGCAGTTTTCAGGAAAATGTGTCTAGCAAATTATATTCTATACTAAACTGAAAACCTCCTTTTGTGCTGACATTCTATTAAACAAGATACGAATTTCATGTAGTACTTCTCATCATATATTACGGTAAGGCAAACTCCTGGGCGGACGGCGATCTGACCACCATGATCGACAGCCGCAAGAACACCATCATGGAGCTGCTTCGCTTGGATCCACCCACAGGGGAATTCCCATTTCCAGTAGTGACGGCAGGATGACCTGATCTGCTCTTCTGCATGCATGACTTTAGTTCGTGGATCCAGAGTGCGAACCAGCGCTGGGGCTGCCCTAAAGCACTTATACTAGGCTTAAATCATTTGGCCCGTACTTCGCTTAATCTTCAAAATCCAAACATATATCGGCTGGCACCGTAACTATATTAATCTTCAGATTTGTCACTACATCCTAGGCCCGCGCAATATCACGATACAGGACGGATTATGTGTTGCAAGAGAGAAACGCTATTAACAAATTATAACTGGATTTGGTTCATGAAGCATATCCTGAGAAATTTAGTAGAAAACAAAGTTGAGCAGATTGTAGGAGCAGATGGCAGAAAAAAGCTGTTATTAGAAACATGCATATCCTGGATTCGACAATGCTAACTCGAAAGCTGCAGCATCATATTTTTTCATTAAACACTATAAAGATTCCACATACTAACTTGCTTACTTGCATATGTTATGAAATGACATCACAAAACTTTGGGAAAAAAACATATTACTTACTATTATGTCATCAAACCTCTCGAGCAGGGGTGTAGAATTTACTCTTAACACAATCCATGAAAACACTAAACAAGTGAATGCAGGGGCTTTATCGGTGTCAGAAATAATAGAACCACTATCATTTATCTTTATATGCACTTGCTGCATGGCTCGATAATCTTCAGGTCCACAGCCGCGGGCACTCTCCCCTCAATGTACCTCTGAATGGCGGTTAGGGCCTTTCCTGCCTCTACAAGCGCATCCTCGTCCAGCCGCACACATCTGACAATTTTGGTAAACCTCCTGTCATGGCCTCCGGTAGTGTCTAGTGTAAGGCACTCCAGTGATTTTGTTTTCTCCATGATGTGGATCGTAAGCTCGATCATGCTCTTCGCAGAGCAAAAGCCGGTTATCATCACGTTCTTGAGGTTGTCATGGCAGCGCTCTGAGAGGCGACATGGATTTAAGGAATTACCAACTGGATCTTCAAGAATCGAATCTTGCCTAATGGTTGGCACCCCAATCTGCACAGGAATATGTCAGTGCCTTTTCCATATAGACAGAAGCTTTTCAATTATACTGGATATACCAATCGTCGCCACAAACATGCAATTTACTTCTGGCAAAACCGTGACTAAGGGAACATTCAGCAACAAGTCAAATCTAGTTTTCAATCAGCAACATGCCAACAACTAACACCCAGTTTCCAACGTTTTCAAACCCTTGGTGCTTGAAATCTGAACTCTCAGGTTTCTCAATCTAAACCAGCTATGTTCAGAAACAGGAGTGAGACCTGCCCAGATCTTGCCAGCTCTTTAGATAAGAGCTAGACACTATCTTACTTGACAAATAAGTAATGCATTTAGGTTGAGATTACATAATTGTTAAGTTCATTTTCATCATGGACAGATTTTCAGATATATATGAAGACTTACACGCAAGATGAAAGACTCCAGGGCTGGAGAAGCATCAAGAAAAGAAATCAGAGAGCAAAAGTCGAAGTCTTGGTCAAAATTTGGCGCATGAAACATTATCTCCAAGTACTTCAGCTGGATGAATTTTCCAATTGTTGTTGGCATATTGATAGTCTGAAGACAGGATGCCCAAAAAGATTAATTAGTACCAAGTATGAGTAATGTAAACATACAAATATTCAACGGCACATCAGTTCCATAAAAAGTACAATACCTATGAAGACTGAAACTGACCTGATCACTTGTTGAAAGAGATAGCTTTCGGAGATTTGATGCAATGAGTGGAAGTTTAGTAGTAGCATAATAAAGTGCATCATCACATGAAAAAAATCTTATTTCCCTCACTTGTGATGCATGTCCAAGCGAGATATGTATTTGACGTCCTGAATAGGAGAAGGTTGAGAGATTTGGGGCATTGTTGTCAATCATCTCCAGCATTCGGCAATACATCACGCCCAGGATATTAAGCTTTTGCAGCTGAGAAGGTATCTTCAAGCAAATTATAGTATTGCAGTCCCATAGGGAAATTTTCTCCAAAGCATAAGAATTGGAAAGAAAACAAAATAGTTCCTCGCCAGTGATGTCAACTGAACACAAATCCAAGTCTGTCAGGCTACTCATGAAACCAGCTTGTGCCGCGGAGCGAATAGAACATCCATTAAGCTTCAGAGACTGAATGGAGCTTCCCCTCTCACCAGATAAAAAGGAACATGGGAAGTTGTACTTTATGTCACCGAGTTCAAACAATGATAGTTCAAACTCCTTAATCCCAGGTGTAATGGCAACTTGAATCCAGCGGTCAACGATACTGGGATCTATAGTTGAGAAAGGGTAGCAGTTTTGTAGTCTAAACTTCTTCACTCCCATGCCAGAGTGATTCTGCATAATGTGGTCAACTCTACTAATAAAATCCATTTTTAATTCATCATATCTAGATACATATTCATATTGCTTTATGCCTAAAGAACCAACAGAAAGGATGAGGTTTGGATAGTATCGCCAAGAATGCAGAAAAGCATGAGACACACAGGCAGCCTGAGAAGCATCTTGCATTGACATGAGAGCATGTATCTGATGAAGAATGTCCTGTGCAAGCATGAGGGAAATAATCAACAACATAAAATGTATGCAACAATAATGCTTTCTTGAAGTGAAGAATATAGGTAAACTCCTATCCAGTTATGTGATAACATACATTTTCCTAACAAATTATACTGTTTCTGAACTGCACGTACACATCCTGGGGCATCTCCATCTATCTACTAACTCTAAAACAGAAACAAGTCTTATTATTCTATACCATATACCTAGCCATCCCCACTTGAGGAGGCGACATAATCACACCTCAAATACATAGTAGACCACAGGCTTAACCTGCACTAAAATCCCAACCCGATGGTGTTGATTGAATATCAGATCGGCCGACAAATCACTACATAGTATATACAAAATGCACCTGGTACAGTGGTACTAGCTAGCTGTAAACACGATGCTTTTTTTTTTCTTACTTGCAATTACATAGACTAATAACAAAGGGGTCCTCATCTCAAACCTCTGGAAGCTGGACCTGCGATCCCATTTCCTCGGCAAAATGAGAATCAGCCTTTATTTGAGCAGCAGAACAACTTGACTCGTTACCTGCAAAGAACCAAGGTTTTGACTTTTGAGGATAAGTATACAAATCTATACACAAAATTTCACAGATCTACGTCTCACAAATCAAGAAATTGGGACAAACAGGAGGCGTACCAGCGATTGGGTCTTGGGTCTGCCGCTGGATGGACGGCGCCTCCATCGGCTCGGGCGTCCCCATGGCCTCCGCCATCAAATCGCAGCCGAATTCGGCGGCCCCTCGCACTCGCCCAAAAGTACGATGGTGGTTTGTATTTATTGTAACCCGTAAAACACCCTTTAGTCCTAGATGTTGGTTTCACCCGGGACTAAAAGGATGACTTTTAGTCATGGTTGTTGACTCCAACGAACCGGCATAATCTGCCCTACCACGAATGGAACTGAACAACAACCACTTGTCACAACCCTCAAAACTTTCTACATAACCCCGTAAGAACTGAAACTACCACCAATTCTGATGAAAATTGGGGTTCACGACCTCGCCCTGGATCCCGCGTTGCCTGCCTATTCTGCCTTCGAATTATAAGCGTCTTCACTCCCATGCCGGAGTGACAATGCATAATGTGGTCAACTCTACATATGAAATCCCTTTTTATTTCATCATCACTAGAAGCACTCTCCTTAATTCCTAGTGAATCAATAGAAAAGATCGACGAGATTTAGAAAACATCTCCAAGAACGCAGGAAAGCATGAGAAACACAGGCGACCTGAGCAGCATCTTGCAATGGCATGACAGCATGTATTTGATGAAGTATGTCCTGTGCAAATAAGCATGAAAAAATAATAAACATCAGAAAAAAAGTTCGTGCATGACCCATGGCCGGTGACTGACAAGCGAACGACCGGCTCTTCACAGTAAGTGAATCAACACTTCCTCAGTTCCTCGAAACAAAAAAAAAACTGAATCTGCACAAATATTGTTATCAACAACTTTGCTTTGCACTTGGCTGATCTCCAGTTCTCCACTATCCAGTCTAATAACAAACAGGAATGAGAAAAAAAAATCTGAGTTGCAGACATATCAGGGTGAGGTTTCGTTTATTCATGAAATGGAACGGTGCTCCCATGGACTTGGAGCCACATGATGTGCAGCCTCGCGCGCCATGCTTGCAGTTGCAGCCGCAGGAACACCATCGCTGGTGGCATGGAGATCACTGCAGCGATGATGGCATTAAAAGCTTCATTTGACAGCATAAATAGTTTGATATAAGCACCCTAATCTCGGTGGAGGAGTATATAAGGACCTCGATGGCATTGCAGACTTAAGACTTTGAAACTTCATGAGACAACATAAATAGTTTGATATAAGCACCCTGGTGCATTCCATTGTTTCATTTATATGACACGTAGCCAGAGATGAAATAGAGCAATACATTGGTCAGCTGATGCAGTATTCTCCACAATACTAAGAGAAATGAAAGTGACGCATAAAGGTGTAACTAGTACTTTCTTCAAACTAAATTATGAGCTGTTTTAGATGTCCGGATAAGAATAAATCGCCTTTCTCACCACAGCTTCACAGAAGCACGTCGTACATGCATGTATGGAAACCAATGTTACTGCTACAGAAAATCATGCTTTGAATCAATCAACATCGGACATGCCTCCTGTGATCAACAGTTTGCTCCTGCACATAGGGCAGCGATTGTGCGCCCTGACAAGGAGCTTCTCCAAGCACTTGCCATGGAAGACGTGGGAGCACCGGGGCCACTCCGCGAGGCCGTGCTCCAGCATCATCACCTCGCGGCAGATGGTGCACACCTCCGCCGCGGTGCCAACGTCAAGCCTCCTGCGCTTCTCCGCCGGAGCGACCACGCCCGTCGACGGCGACGAGTCGGAGTCGTCGCTGCACACCGGCGCTGGAAGCTCCTGCTCCTGGCCGGACACCACCGGCGGCGACGCGTCAGCCTCGCGCGCCTTCTGCTCAAGCGCTGAGCGCATGTTCTCCAGGAGCTCCGGTGTGTGGTCCTCGCGCCGGAGCGCACCCACGTCGACGGTGACCACGAGGCGGGTGGTCCGCGGCGCGACGCGCACCGGCGCCGCCGCGAGCAGGCCTGACCATAGGGCTTGGAGCCGCACATTAATGGAGCGGTGCGGCGGGTAGGCTTCGGCGGCCAGCGAGGCGCCGGCGAGGCGCAGCGAGCTCGCCGGGTCGGCGGCGAGGGCGGGGAACGGGACGACGTAGCGGACATGGTGAACGTCCGTCCCATAGTCGGGAGCTTCGACACCATTCTCTCCGCCGCCATGAGTCTTGGAGAAGCGGTAGTAGCGGAAGTGCACGACGATTGCGCCGGCGACCTCTTGGCCCGGCGGCGGCGCCGCCGCCTCTTCGGTGTCGAGGCGCATGAAGCCGGCGAAGCCCTTGTAGGAGGCGAAGCGCGCCGGCTGGCCGAGGAACGTCAGAGCCTGAGACACTACGTCAGTAATTTCGCCGTCCCAGAACCTCACCTGCTCATCGTTCCATTCCAGGTCACTGTCACCGTCGTCACCTTCGTCGTCGTCCATGTCATAAGCCTCCACAACCTCGTTGTCGTGCACATCGATGAGCCCTTCCACTTGAACACTAGGAACCGAGCCTTCTTGAAGCACTCTGCGACCAAATGCCGGCAGGGCAAGAATGGGGATGGGGTCGAAGTCGAATGACATATCAAGAGTCCAGTCTTCCTCCAGCGTGTCGTGCGATGGCGGAATGGCAACAATGGCGTCGTCCAACCGGGCAGGGTTGGATGACAAGTCACTGCCTGGAGGAGGCATAGGATCCGTTGGCGCGGCAGCTGCCGTAGGCTCCTCCACTCTCGTCCTGCTGCCGCCTTGTGGGGTCATGGGCTTCTCCTCCATGGTCCCCGTGTGTCTCCCACCGAGTGAACGATGTAGAGGCAGGTCAATCAAGAGAGCTAGGCAGTTTATTGGGCAAAGCCAGATGGATGCATCTTTGCGAGCCTACTACTTGGGTTGAGAATCCGAGCGTATTCTATCAAGGAAATAGAAATTAGAAATCAGTTTAGCTAGATATTCATTGGCAAACATATGGAGATACAGATCTGTCGATTTTTTGTACCACTGGATCTTACCTGGAGGTTGGTCCTCCCTTCTCCGGTGAGCTCGTCGACTTCTTCAGTTGCACCTTCTTCTTTGGCGATGTTAGGGTTAGGGTTCAGGCTAGGCTTTAGGGAAGGTTACGTTTGGGAGGTTGATTGAGTTGCCGGCGACCGCAGAGAGAAGGTTAGGGAGTCGCCGACCTGGCTATGGTGGTCGGCTAGACAAGGCAGGGGGGTGCTACCTACCACAATGGCGGATGACGCTGGTTAGGCAGAGTCGATGGAGGGGACACCACACTCAGAATCAACTAGCGAGAGAGCGGTCTTGGGGGCGCCATCACCAGATCCAGGGGCCACGGTGGTGCATGGGTTGCGGACATGGGAGGGGAGGTTCAGCGAAGAAGAGCGGCCGGACATCTAGCCAGAGCATCGGGTTCTTATCAAGGGCGATGTTGAAGAGGAAATGGGGGGGGGGGGGGGGAGGCGGCGCACTGGTGGGGTTGAAGAAGAGCGACGGCGGCTGGGAGTAGGATTGAGGGAGAGGATTAGGGTTAGTTATATATATATATATATATATATATATATATATATATATATATATATATATATATATATATATATATGAAGCGTAAACTAATCTCAACCGGTGATTCGAGATCCAATGGTGGAAATTTTACAAATTGGCCCCCACAAACAACAGATATCTACACATATAGGTATGGAAGTTACGGGCTGAGAACATAGTATATTAATTTTGCTGATGTTAAAGGGTTTCTTAGCAAAATAATTTAATACAAAGTGGTACTTGCTCATGCTTCTAGAAAAATGGAGGTATTCAGCAGCAGGCATACCTTATCGTGAGTATTCGTTTAAAATTTACATGAGGAAACAGAGAATTGATTCATTGGGAAAATAGAAGTACAGATGGAAAAAGGAAATTTTTTCTTGATTGTCATAATAAAGTAAATTTTGGAGATTTTAGTTTGTAGTGGAGCTTATGGAATGGAACCTCCTTACCTTATCTAATATTACACAATAGCAAAAGAGTATCAATACCAAAAGGACATTTTAAAATGATTTTCAAACTTGATTTGGTCTACACATATTACACATGGATATAAGGCTTGATCATCTAAACTAAATTTGACATTTCTTTTTTTCAAAACATAGTACAGAGGCATACGCTTACAAGCATGCACACATACTCACCCCTTTGAATACCATAGATATGAAGACTGATGAAGTCACCACAGACGTCCCGCTACCAAGGGGCACATCATATACTATTGAACAAATAGCATGGGTTATATACTGGAATATATCCAGGAAAGTATTGGTACCGACGCTGAGTCGAGGACGTAAACTCGGGTGGGCAGGTTCCACCGTACCGTAAGGAACAACCTTACTAGATGAGATGCGCTTAGTTTGCTGCAAATGGACTTTTCTTAAAAAATCATTTACAATACATTGCACTTAAAACACTTTATATTAAATAAAAATTGGACATACATGTACCATGACATATGTACAATGCAATGACATACGTGCTTATAAGTAAGGCCTTCTCCAATGACCGTGTTATTGGTGGATTTACGTTAGATGGTTGTTGAAAAAAATCAAACTATTTCAAAATTAAGATACTAATGTATAAAAGAAATTGCCTATTGAACCACTTTGTGTAGAACTTAGCACAATTTCTGGTTTTTCTATGGGATATAATAGCTTAATAGTAATGGTATAATAGCTTTTCATGTATATGTTTAATCCATGTTATAATTTCCACGAGTCTGAGATATACTATTACTATATAGCAATTATATCCAAGCTATTGCAATACAAGTAAAAAAGGTTCATGCCATATTGTTTTCCTGGGACATGGTTTTGATTCAGTTTGACAGGTTTTTCCTACTGTATATTCATATGAACAGTTGACACACACGGGGTGAATGCGGAGGCAGGGTGGTGCTGCGGCTTGTCGTGGAAGAAGGAAAATCGAGGTAGGAAATATGAAGGGAATGGGTGATGCGTGAGTCCACGCACTCATGCATCCGTGGGTTAATACAGAGGTTTAAAAGAGCATTTACGGCAATACCAAAATAGTTTGCCCATGGGATAGCGCTAAAGACGCAGAAATAGGGTATCTCAGGTATATGCAGAATTGTAACAAAAAATTCTAATATCATGAATAGTAATAGTATATCTCCAATCATTACTGTTGCAATATCATAGATCAAATTACCTTACCACCGGTTTGATAGGGCCTATAGTGTATTTGGCTTCACCTATTTTTGCAAAAGAAAAAGGCAAAAATAAGGGTCTGTTTGGTAGGGTTTTGGCTCCTCCTTAAATGGCTTAGGGTGTGGCTTCTCTAATGGAGATGAAATCTTTTGAAAAACGTTTGGTATACCAACTTCTTTGAATGGATTGAAAACGTTAAATGTCCATTTGCTTCTAACTATCTGACTTTTTGTATCGATGAATTTAATGTTTGCCCTCAATCTAAAGTTTTAGTTTGTCTGAAATTAAAAAATTAATATCAATATTGTTTAATTAATAATTAGTGCTATAATATATGGTTAAGGTTTGGCCGATGTAACAAATTATCCATAATTATGGGCTTTTGGTCAAAATGGATATGAAGAGAGAGAGAGAGAGAGAGAGAGAGAGAGAGAGAGAGAGATGAAGGATACATGTACTCGGGATACCCGTGAGTTCGCGACATGGCAAAGGCCCACCACGCTCTCTGGACCACATTACAACTTGTTGGCCCATGAAAGACATCCTGGCCAAGCATGCATGCGCGGGCATTCTGGGCCAGCACCTCAGGCATGTTCAAGTGGGACCTGCCCCTACCACCTTTGTGGGATCGTGTGCGATCGGGCGAGCCCGACAAGCCTTGCGGTGGGGTCGGGAGGTGTCGTGGGCCTACGCTTCGACACGACTCGATGGAAGACACAACGAGGTGACCTGCTTACGCCTCGCACAGGATCGGCAATCCTACATTGGGAGCGGAGAAGGCTGGCACGCGCCATCATCCCCCCATCCCATGGAGATGGGGCAACCCAACAGACCTAATCTCGTCCCCTCTAGGGCGTAGGGGCTCGCATGCCACTAGGGCACAGGCCGGCGCGAAGGGGCGCATCCTTCCGACCATCCAAAGGGGCGCCTTCGTGGACAAACCATTGGCCTATAGGCTTGGGGCCGTGACCCACCGTACCCCAGGCATACTTGGACACGTCATCACCATGCTGGTAGTTGGCGGACATGAGATGTGGCCCTGAGACACCGCATGCCGGTACTCATGACACTGCCACACCATGCCTGGTACCGCGTGGACTGCAATCATATGACACCCCGATGACCCTAAATAGGACAACGTTGACCTGCCAACTTGGGCGACCCCCAAGATGACCCTTTTTTCTTTCCACTTCTTGTTGCATGGCCGACCTCCAGACATATATAAGGGGAGTCGGACATCTCTATCAAAGAGATCCTTTTCACACACACACACACACCCCCACACACACACTTACGAGCAACTCTATTATAAGCCTGGAACATGAACTCGAAGCATCTCCATTGCCCAAACCAGTATACATTATTATGTTTGAGTGTTCACCATTGAGTCCGGAAGAGCACGACACATATATAATCACTAGTCAGCGGTACGAAACACCAACAGTTGGCGCGCTAGGTAGGAAACACCGACAGTTGGTGCACCAGGTAGGTGGATGTCACGCATCTTTAACACCAATGGTCCCTCGATAGCCTCCTTCACCCTTCATTCAAGCAACGGGCCCTTGTCGAGCGCATCCGCTTTGAGAGCCTTAAATTCATCCGCAAATGAACCGGTGAGTTCTAACTCGTCCCGTGTCTGCTTCGAAAGAATGAACATCGTGGCTGCCCGGCTACGCCAGCTACAGTTCGATGCTGGGAACTCTTCCCACCTTTGAGCACCGCCAACTGGCGTCCAACATGTCTAGTAACCTTGCCCTTGACATCGACATCCTTGCACGCCCGATTGAGGAATACCTTGGGCCAAACCCTGAGCCTAATTAATAATAAACGAGTTGTTGGTGGAGGGGGCGACGCGATCGGATGATGGAGATCGTGAGTCGGCAGGATGACGGTTTTTACGAGGAAGGGTTATAGTGCTTCTTCTTCACCTGTTTTGTGTAAACCGAGCCACTATAGCTTGAAGTTGTTTCAGAAAAAGGCAAAAATAATGGTTTATTTGGTAGGGTTTTGGCTCCCTTTTAAACGGTTTCATCCGTGGCTTCTCTGATCCTAGTTATTTGAACCGGACCGGAGATCGAACCGCTCGAGTGCTCGGTTCAATGGATCATTGGTTTGACCCATTGAACCGTCCGGTTCAAATAGAGTTAAGTTTTACTGTATAACAGCTTTACTTGTTCTGTTTGTCACAATATAAGCAGTTTAGGAAGAACACACGCAACGGATATTTGTGCTACGGTAGCTTAATTGAGTACTCTGATTGCTCTTGCTCTGTTCACACGCATATACACTTTGGCCTTTTTTTTCTATAAAAAAGCAAGAATGGTTATATTGCAAGGACAAACAACTACAACTTATTAACAATTGATGTATAGTGCATTCACTATCTATACTATCGTTGTACTAGGGCAATTGAGTTTCAGAGCACTCCTGCACATAGGGCATTCCTGGTACCCTCTGAGAAGGTGCTCCTCCAAGCAGCTGCCATGGAAGATGTGCGAGCACTCTGGCCACGCTGCCAATCCCCGCTCCAGCGCCTCGCAGCAGATCGGGCAGTCTTCCCCGGTGACCCTCCTCCGCTTCGCCGGCCGCGCGTCGTCCTCCGACGCCAGGGGCGCCGGCAGCCGGAGCTCCATGCCGGCGTCGAAGGCCGAGCTGGGCCCCTCGTCGCCGCCGTCGCCGTCGCGCGCCACGGACTCCAGCGCCGCGCACATGCTCCTCATGCGCGCCGGCGTGCGGTCCCCGGGCCGGAGGATGCCCACGTCGACGGTGACCAGGAGCCGCGCCGTCCGCGGCGGGACGCGCACCGGCGCCGCCGTGACCTGGGCACCTGGCCGGACCAGAGCTCCCGGAGGTGCGCGCCGAAGCGGGACGGGTAGAGCCCCAGGGACGCCAGCGAGGCGCCGGCGAGGCGCAGCGAGGTCGCCGGATCGGCGGCGGCGGCGGCAGCGTGGGAGGGGAGGTGGAAGCGCACGCGCGCAAGCTTCGGACCCATGGCGTGCATCTCGACGCCGTCGCCGCCGCTCTGCGGCGCCAGGAAGCGGGTGTAGCAGTAGCGCACGAGGATTTCGCCGCCGCCGCCGCCGCCGCCGCCGCCGTCGTTGCCTGGCGGCGCTGCCTCCTCGGCGGTGAGGCGCATGAAGCTGGCCGTGCTCTGAACCGAGGCGAACCGCGCCGGCCGCCCAAGAAACCTTACGCCGGCTAGCAGGACGCGGCTCCGGGCAGCTTCTTCGCCGATCCCGACACCTGGCGGCGGCCGGTCGTCGTCTTCGAACTCGCTGTCGTCGCTGTCGACGTCCTCGTCGCCGTCGTCCTCTTCTTCGTCGCTGTAATAATCCTCGCCGGCGGTGAGATCGTCGTAGCCAAGAACCGCGTATTCCTCTTCCTCCTCCCTTTCTTCTTCCGGGGGCGGCGGAGCAGTTACATCGCCGCCGCCGGAAACGTCGCCGGCAGCAACCGGCACAGGTGGCGCCCCAGCAACCGCGGGCTCCCCTGCCGGCACGGTCATCTTGATGCCCTGCACGGCCATACGTGCCGCTGCTACCACTTCGCCGCTCCGAGGGATGAAGAAGAGAGTAGAGAGAGCTTGGACGATGCATGCAGAGAGCAGAGCGGCTTGAATATTTACGGACGGGTGCAATCCAACAAGCAAGCCGTGTCTTCTCAATTCGGACTCCGATCCATTCCGAGTCCGCTTGGCTGAGATTCCTTCACGGACTCGATTGGGAAACAGAATTGGTGAAGACTGGTTCCGCGATTAATTACTCAGTAATCTACTTCAAAAAAAGTAGTCGGTCGATTCCGATTATATTACTCAATAATCTTCAGACCCGGCTAAAAACTTTTCAGACAAACCAAAGAGTTACTCCATTTTCATGTATTTAATCATGGGCGGCTAAGGTACAGAAGTTCAACTGATTTCTGGAGGTGTTATCGACCACCTGCGCAGTAAGGGAGAATTTCTGAATAATGGAGGTGTAATCGATTATTGATCAACTTCAGTTCAAGGACATAACTGATAATTTGGTAAAGGTAGAATTATTTTGCATGGCCAGCAGCAATCCATGAGCAGTTTGTCAGATAATTAGTACCATTTACAGCTTCAACAACCATGTTTTGCGTGTTGTGGCACCTTGGCAACCCAAAGAAAAATCATCTACGATCATCTTTCGATCATGTTATTTGGATTAGATCCTCTACAACTAGTTAATCCTGCTATGCCCAAGGGAACACCACCAAATGATTTCAAGGCGCAAAGGCTTCTCTCCAAAATCCAGATTTTTTAGATAAAGGGAAGTTTTCATTAAGTGAATGAAAGTGTCTCGGCCGCTGCAATCCAATGCATAAGGCCTAAAAATTATTACAAGTTTTTACTATATCAGAGACTCCGTCTCCTCATAGCACACATAGCACAAGCATAAAAGCTGGCATAACCAAATGAAGACTAAGCAAACAACCGCACTAAAAGCTTAATCTATTGCTAAACCTCCACCCATGCCTGCTGAAAACTTTCATGGATAAGACTTCCAAATGGCGACACGCCATTCTTATGGAGCTTCTTTCTTCCTCCTTCTGGAGGACAGCCCATGACCGTATCCAATGAGTACCCCTGAAAAGGACCTGCAACTGAGAATACAAACATGATTTGTCAAAAACTATATCGTTTCGGCTTGACCATATGACCCAGCACATGGCGCCTGCTGCTACCAGAAATTTTCCTTTTGTCATCTTATCAAAACCATTTAACCACGTGCCAAACAAATGATGTGTATTTTGTGGTGGTTTCAAGCCAACAGTTATTTCCACTATTCTCCATATGAATCTGCTATAAAACAGTCAAAGAAGAGATGTTTTATAGTCTCTTTACAACCACAAAAACAACACTTTTCAGTTTTCAGTTTTTTTCAATCTCCAACGAAATCATTGGATTTTATGAAATTTTGTAGTTTCGATCACGTTGTTTGCAAAAATATAAAAAATTAAATATTCACAATCATTGTTAAGTCAACTGTTGCAGTAATGATGTTCACAAGTATGCTTATTGCTCAGTAGTTTCGCTGTTATTTCCACCGGTTGCTTTTTTTTCTATGAACTAGTTAAGTGCCCACGCGTTGCCACAGATACGATACATAAAGCATGACAAAAATATATGTTTGAAGCTTGAAGTTTTGGAATTATCATAAATAACACTGGCAATGATCCATGAAATGAGAAATAACTAATACACAATTTCATTTGACATCACAATGTAGAATATGTGCTTGAAGCTTGAGGTTTAATTTTGAATGTGCATTGCCATTTAGCATGAACACCAAAAAATAATGGAACCTGAGGCGTTTCCTTGGCAAACCAAACTGAATGTGTCACATATGCAGATGCTTAAAACATTGAATTTCTATCATTGTTTTCATAACCATAACACTAAACATGTAAACGGAACCCATGGTATGACACACAATTAGTAAATATAGGAAAGGAGCAGACATGTAGTATTGAGCTGCAAACAGGAGCTCATATCTTGATGTGTAGATTGTTACTTTCTGAGTTTTTGAATTGGAATCCTGGAATTTGTTTACTGGTTTTTCCCCATTGAATAATGAAATCCTGCATAACTCTGAATTTGGCTAGATGCACTTGCAGTCTGTACTCCTAAACATATACCACCAGGACGGTCGGATGCACAATTACAGATCAATGTCCCATACAATTTTTCTATTGCACATACCCGCCACAATCATGCTATATCTATCACTGCTGGAACTAATAAAAGAAATTAATTGTTTACCACTAGTAGCTTTCAGCTGTACCTCCTTTGCCAAAATCACCTACAAGCATGCCTTGCTTTCTGCATCAGTACCTTTCGATGGAGGCCCTTCTTCACCCAGGATCGGTAGCTCCTAGTAGATCAGTAGTGGCGTGGCGTCATTGCGTCAACTTGTTTTCTGCATGCAAGTAACAACTAAACAATGAAAGATAATGAGCAGTAGCAACTAGCAATGACATCCAGAAGATAACACTACCCCAAGTAGCTAGCTAGAAGACCAATCTCTACGAGAGAATGATTTGCTCTATTGACATCACCACCTCAACTTGTTTTGTGAGATAACAGAAAATGTATCAAAACACCCAACGCATAGGCAACAACGCTCATAGGCAACAGAAAACTTTGGTGTATACTGCTCATCAGCAAAGATATATGAAACAATAGGGTACCTTGGTTCTTGTTGTTCTATCCACACCATTGACAAGTAAGACCTTTGTGGCAAATTAATATATTATTGCAATGGTGTGGATGGATGCACACCACAACATGGGTCAGTATGAAATATTACATCAGCCTTTTGTATTAGATATACTATCAGGGTTAATGCAATAATATACCTCCACTCGTACCCATTTTTGCTCTTATGTCCTATTTGAGCAAGGACACCAACTGCCTGGAATGGTTTAAGAGAAGAAATAATAGGAAGTATTGACTTTTGATATTTTGTTGTGTTTTTAGCATTCCACAAAATGAAAATATAATGCAGCACCTGTTAAAACAAAATATATCTGTGCCAACTGGGCAACCATAGACAATAACATGAGATGACAAAGAAAATATTTCAGGATATATCTGTACCAGAACATACAAATGATAATTTTTAACTTCTCGGAAGATGCAAAAGTAAATTTTACTCAGATGTTCTTTTTTGGCAAATTTTGCTACAGGACATTATTCGATTTCGATATTGCTGTGGGACACTGTAAAAAAATATTGGTCACAACACACTAGGCGGTGTGTTTCAGCAAAGAAATTAGTGTGTTCCAGCAAAGAAAAAATATTTTAGTGTGTCACAACTAATTTCACAAAAGTGGAGTGTCCCAGCAAATTTTTCCTTCTTTTTTTCCATGTGCTACTCTCTGTTTACTATGGTATCCCTACTCCTAAAAAGTCTCTGAAAAATCAGATTAAACTGAGCACGCCTTATTCCAGGACTAATTGCACGATGATACAACTGGTGTAGACTTTGATGAGCATTTAGTTCACGAGATTGGTCCCAAGCTTCAGATATGCGAGACATATGTTTTGCGCGATGGGATTCTACATCAGTTGAAAAGAAGGATTCTAGGCTGGGCAGCAATCGAGAAGGCACGCAAGAAACAGTGCTCCCGAATCACCTATTTGCGCGAAGGTGACGCCAACACAAAATTCTTCCACCTCAAAGCGAATGCGAGAAGGCAGAAGAATTATATACAACGGCTTCGGGACGGCTCAAGATGGGCAGTCTAACATAATGACAAGAAGGATATAATCAAAAATCACTTCTCGAACGTCATGACAACTCCGCCGGCAAGAACTGACTTCAATTGGGAAGCAATACAATTGCCGGCCGTCGATCTATCCGCGCTTGACGCGCCCTTCATGGAGCAAGAGGTCCTAGAAGCCATCATACAACTGTCGTGCGACAAGGCCCCGGGGCCGGACGGCTACACTGGACTGTTCTTCAGAACATGCTGGGAAATAATCAAACCAGACATAATAGCCGCAGTAAATACCTTCTACAACATGCGATGCGCCGACCTCAATCTACTAAACACGGCGCACGTGGTCTTAATCCCCAAGAAAGAAGGTGCGGAGACGGTGCAAGACTACAGACCTTTCAGTCTCATCCATGGGGTGGCAAAAATCATCAGCAAAATTCTCGCTCTCAGATTGGCTCGACGAATGAACGACCTAATTTCACACTGCCAAAGCGCCTTCATCAAAGGGAGAAGCATACACGATAACTTCCTCTATGTCCGGAACATAGCGCGTAAGTTCCACAGAAATAGAACGCCAACGTTACTCATGAAACTCGACATCTCCAAAG
Organism: Echinochloa phyllopogon; assembly: GCA_033239725.1. Taxonomy (NCBI): domain Eukaryota; kingdom Viridiplantae; phylum Streptophyta; class Magnoliopsida; order Poales; family Poaceae; genus Echinochloa; species Echinochloa phyllopogon. The sequence goes on along the minus strand of BTCW01000008.1, from coordinate 28,343,515 downwards.
CATTCGACTCAGTACGCTGGGACTATCTGCTAGACTTGCTCCAACGCCGCGGCTTCCCGCAGAGATGGAGGAACTGGATTGCTGCATCCTTCAATACATCCACCTCCAAAATCCTCCTGAATGGGGTGCCAACTGAATCGATCTTGCATGGCCGCAGACTGCGCAAGGAGACCCCCTATCACCGCTGCTCTTCATTTTAGCTATTGACCCCTTGCAGCGGCTGCTATCAAAAGCCACAGACCTGGGCCTCCTAAGCAAAATAGGCGGGCGAATGGTACGCTTCAGGATTTCCATGTACGCTGACGATGCAGCAATTTTCGTGAAGCCCACCAAAAAAGATGTCCACAATATCAAAGAATTGCCATGCTTTCGGAGATACCACCGGCCTCAACACAAATTTGCAAAACAACAAGCATCACCCCCATCAGTTGTGGCGCCATTGATATTGACGATATCCTCCAGGAGCTGCCGGCGATAAGAGCCAGCTTCCCATCAAATACCTGGGACTCCCCCTAACAGTCAGACGTCTGAAGAAAATCGACTTCCAGCCTCTCATTGACAAACTGGCAACCAAAGTGTCGGGATGGTACGTAAAACACCTCACACAAGCTAGCCGCGCATGTCTCATCAAATCAATCCTAACCTCGCAGCCGGTGTACCTTCTCACAGTCCTCAAGGTAACAGGCGAAGTCCTTGAGGAGTTGGACAAAAAACTAAAGCGCTTCCTATGGGCGGGGGACGAGGCACTCATAGGCGGGAAATGCAAGGTCAATTGGATCAGAACGTGCCTACCAAAGGAAAATGGAGGACCTGAGCTGCTTAATCTTGAACGATTTGCAAGAGCCTTGCGCCTCAGATGGCTATGGCAAGAGTGGACCTTGCCGCAAAAAGCATGGGTCGGGACAGGGCTCCCATGTGATGACAGAGATCACCTTCTCTTCGCAGCCTATACGGCAATCACCTTAGGAGATGGAAAAAAGACGAGCTTCTGGCACTCCGGATGGCTACAGGGCTGCCGACCAAAAGGCCTTGCTCCAAAATTATTCCAAATCTCCAGACAAAAGCACATGACAGTAGCGCAGGCACTTCAAGATCGCGCATGGATTCGGGAATTGCGGCTTCAGCCAGGCCTCACAATAGGCCACCTGCACGAGTACATAAAGATGTGGACCCTTCTGCGGGATATACGACTTGTGGATAATCAGGAAGATCAAATCCGGTGGAAACTCACGGTCTCGGGAGAATACTCGGCGTTCTCAGCATATAAGGCACGGTTCATTGGATGCACCAAACATCAGGGAGCCAGCAACTTGTGGAAGGTGTGGGCGCCACCAAAATGCAAACTCTTCACGTGGCTCATCACACAAAATCGAATTTGGACATCCGACAGACTCGCGCGGAGAGGATGGTGACACTCCCCGGTATGCCCCCTATGCCGCCAAACTGGCGAATTAGCGCACCACCTGCTCGCACAATGTAGATTCACGAAGCACATTTGGAGCATGGTCGCAGAATGGGTGGCGCAACCGGACCTAAGGCCACAAGAATGGAGACCAAGCGTAACCGCAGGACAGTGGTGGGCAAACCTCATGGCACCCTCGGCCACCCCCCGCAAAGCCAAAGCAAGCATAGACATGCTACCTATGTGGGAGCTATGGAAGGAACGTGTTTTCAGACATGTTGAAACAAGTGCGCCTGAGCTCTTAAGGAAAATCAAGTAAGAGGCGGCCGCCTGGATCGCGACGGGGGCAAAAGACTTAGCGTCAATAACCATGCGAGAGTAATCCTTTGTACATTAACCGGTCTGTAACTCTTCTGCTCTATCAATGAAATTGGCACAATCTCGTGCCGTTCGTTCAAAAAAAATGTTTTGTTTTGCCTGATGGAGCGAAAAGTTCATGCATAACTCTTGGCTAGTGGCAGACAAGCAATCGGCTCTTCACAATAGGTGAATCCCACACATATATTGTTATCAACTTTTCCACGAAACCTTGGCATTGCCTGACTTTATTACCACGATATTGATCTCCACTATGCAGTCATAAGTGAGAACAAAAATCTAAGTTACAGAAATATCGGTGAGGTTTCATTTATTCATGAAACCATGTTCATATGCTGAAAATGCTGCTGCAATGGATGCAGACGCACAAACATCATCGCTGGTTGATGATGGGGATCTCTGCAGTGATGATGGAATCCGCCATGTCAGACCTTGATCTGCCAGCACACACTGAGGTTGCAGCACAAACTGAAGTTACAGCACACATGGCTCTAGGTAATATCCCACATCATCATCAGGATCACGTCTGAGTTGGATGGCATTGCATATTTAAGACTTTAAAACTTCATGAGCAAGAGCTAGCAAGAGCAAGCAGTGAGACTATGTTTAAGAACGCTGGTGTATTCCATTGTTTCATGACATGTAGCCAGAGATATTATAAAAGTAATCCATTGTTCTGCTGATGCAGTATTCTCCACAACACTGAGAAATGGAAGTGATGCATAACGATGAAACCAGTACTTTCTCACCACAGCTTCATAGAAGCTTCATAGAAGTAATATGATGTAGGAACAAATAACATGATGTAGGAACAAGAACAAAATGTCCTCTCTTACCACAGCCTCATAGAAGCAACAGCAAATCATGCTTTGAATCACTCAATCAAACATGCCTGTGACTGACAGTTTGCTCCTGCACATAGGGCAGCGATGCGGTGCCGTGGCAAGGAGCTCCTCCAAGCACTTGCCATGGAAGGCGTGGGAGCACCGGGGCCACGCCGCCAGGCCCTGCTCCAGCATCATAACCTCGCGGCAGATGGCGCACACCTCCGCCGCAACGGCGACGTCGTCCAGCCTCTTGCGCTTCGCCGCCGGAGCGACGACCTCGCCCGATGACTCGTCGGCGTCGCCGCAGCACACCGGCGCCGGCAGGTGCTGCTCTTGGCCGCAGACCACGGGCGGTGACGCGTCTGCACACTACCAGAATGATCGACATCTGCACCGGGTGGGAAAGCCCTTTAGCACCGGGTTTCCCACCCGGTGCAACTAATCCGAGGCTAAAGGGGTACCCCTTTAGCACCGGGTTGAATAACCGGTGCTAAAGGGGCCCTTTAGCACCGGGTGCAGCCACGACCCGGTGCTAAAGGGCCTGCCCCGCAGCGCCGGTAGCAGGGCCTTTAGCACCGGGTCGTGGCTGCACCCGGTGCTAAAGGGCCTGCCTTTAGCACCGGTTGCTGCCTGAAACCGGTGCTAAAGACCCCGGATTTCTTTTTTTTTTGCTTTTTTCAGTAGCCATGCGTGCACGTCTATATACGTATATATTCTAATACGTGTATTCTAATGCGTATTCGGCCGACTCTATATTCATACTAGCTGACATTTCATCAAAATAGAAGACATATATATTACAAAAGTAGATATTCATGCATGTCAACTCGAGTTATATATATTTAAACTGTATTTTCTACATAATTAAGATTGACGACTAGCTAGCTCTCGTTGGACTGTCCGGCACGTCCTCCAGTATTGGCGAGTGGAATTCTCCTCGGGGATTGACGACCTCATCCCAGATCCATCCGACGAGCTGTTCTGCAATTGCGTCAATTCTTTCTATCTCTAGGGACTCTTCCTTCAGGTTGAACATCTATAATTTAAAAATATTTGAAAGACATTTAATCCGTCGAGTTGGAGACAATAATTGTGCACTTAATAATAATGGAAATGTGTTTATTATTACGTACCATAATATCGCGTTGTGTGAGCTTTTTATGTCCCCAATTCCACATGTAGTCGCACACATAGTATGCACATAAATTATTTCCCGGTCCCTGTTTGGCACACTGTCGACCAAAAGAAATCTAGTAAAATTCATATAATATATTAGTCGATGCCTACATGTACAAATTACTTGCTTACCGGAAAGCCAATGTTCCATTTTAGTGTTTCATGTTGTATACCCGTGTGTTCTGTACGAAATTGAATCCAGGCCCTGCGAACAAAAAAATTGAGTTAAGTCATTGCGAGTGGAAGGGGTGGATTAAGTAGGGGAAAATATACATCACCTTGCCATCATGTCCATGATGTTCTGTAGTTTTTCTTTTGGGGTGTGCAATGAATCAAAGACGTTCACGACACCCCGATCAGGACACAATATAATTAGGAACCAGTGGAATCTGTGCACATGTATACATTATAATCAGAAATGAATTGTTACACAGACAGTATAAGAAGAAGGCTGTGAATGTACTCACTCGATGTTGTACGGGATTAGTATGGAGTCACAGTAATTTTGTTTCTTGATATATTTGTATAGGTTTAAATATGTTTCCTCAGGATTGTGCATTATCATTGCTTCACTTATCCTTCGAGGGTCAACGAAACCAACGTCATATATATTGTCTCTGCGACATTTTTGAATCTCCATTCTGCATATGTTAAGCAATAAATAAAGCCCGCGTCAACATAGATTGGAATTATTGTTTTCAAACTGTGAATTATAAGCAACAACAAAGTACTTACAATGTCCAACATGTGATCAAATCCACGTCCATGGCGTCGCGGTGGTACAGCTCATATATATCATTAAACCTGAGCCAGACAAAATCCGCGTCACCATTGTAGAAGTCTTGGTCCTTCACGCCTACTTTTATCATGCGCCGTTTATTCCTTCTTGATTCTTCCAAATACCAGTCATGGAATCGGCGCATCTTCGTTTGTAGCTTCCTCTCCATTTCAGGAGGGACCATAGGCTCGCCAAGCTTAAACGGCCACTTCAGCGTTGTGTTTACTTGCACATCTGCTTCCCCCAGGACTTGCGCTCTGGTTAGTCCAGTCTCGGCCATTACTCGTTGAATGTTAAGCTCGTCCAGAGATGGCAATGGACCCAAGGGACGCTGAGGTTGCTGGCCGAGTTGAGGAACCTTTTTGGATGGGCCCGCCTCCTTATCCGCAGCCTTCCGTTTCCGGCGAGATTTCAGTAATGAGCGGTCATAGTCTGTTACTATTACTTCCTTCTGTTGACCCTTGCTCAAATTACCGAGGAATGACTTCACGATGGTGGGATCAAGCTTCGGCTCCGGCTCAGGTTTTCTCCTCCACTCGGCCATTTGCCTCTTTGTGTCTGCTTTTACCGAGGCTTCGAGCTCCTCTAGAGTCTTCTCGCCCGCTCTTTTCTCTGGTGCGGGCTTCTCTCTAGTTTTTCGCGCCTTCTTCGCTGGTGGAGTGGGGGCAGAGGCTTTAGTGCGGCGTCCCCTCTTCGGCGGAGGAGACGGAGACCTCTTCGGCGGAGGAGACGGAGACCTCTTTGGCGGAGGAGACGGGCTTGCATCAGGAGCTCCCGGAGAATCGTCATGATCCTGTGGATCTCTTGGAGGTGACGGGGGCTTGTTGGTAGCCGCAGGTGTATCGGGTATAACGATGTCTGCCTTGCTCCATAGAATGATGCAGTGAGAACACTGACCGAGTTTTGTTTCTCCGTCACCTCCGGGGATGTCAAGTTCCAAGTCTTCCCAGCTGGTGACGACTTGCTCCACCTCAACAGGTACGTAACCATGTGGAATGTCATTGCAGTGCCATTTTTGCCCTTCTTCCACACATTTGGTCATACCGTATGCGACCTGATAAGTTAGTAGTCACAAAGAAAGTTAGTAAATGAATGATATTTACGGTGAAATGTATGCAGTATGAACTAAGGTCGCATACGTACCACCACAGCTAAGTTCTTCTGCCTGACAACAAGCTCGCACGCGGTCCGTTGAGTTATTTCATCCACGGTGTAACGGACCGCTTCGGCGGCCTGTGTGGAAGCGTGACTGCTTTGATATTGCTGTGGAGGGCTAATAAGGGCCGCATCTTGGAGAGGTGCATGCTCTGTGGAACCGGTCCCGCCTGTGGCTTGTTGGAGAGGTGCAGGCTCTGTGGAACCGGTCCCGCCTGTGGCTTGTTGTATCTGCAGCCATGCTACCTTCATCCGTCGCTCCATCTCTGACTCCATTTCTTGGAGCTTTGAGCCCTGGGCGGCAACCGTTTGCTCTAGGTCCCTCACCCTCTGCTCATATTCGGCCTTCTTCCTCGAACGGCTCCTATAGGTGGCGGCGTGCTCTTGGAAACCTTTCTTCCATGAGACGCTTGTGCCTACGCCGCGCGTCCGTCCAGGATGCTCCTTGTTCCCTAAGGCATAGGTTAGCTCATCTCTGTCTCTATCGGCAACAAATTCTCCCCTATCAGATGCCTTGAGGATATCGAGGAGACGTTGAGCTAGTTCTCGCAAGTCCTCGGGAAAAACTAAGGAGCCGTCGATTGGGCTCAGGGTGCCTCCATGACCATAGTACCAATGCTTGGTCCTTGTGGGCCAGTCATGTGTCGCTGGAGTGATGCCTCTAGCATATAGATCTTCTTCCATCTTCTCCCATTTAGCGATGCTTGCCTTGTAACCTCCCGAACCCATCTTATGCGAGTACTTCTTATTTGCGGCGTTTCCAGCGTTTCTAGCGCTAGCCGTTGCACCCTCTTCGGAGGTTTTGTACTCAATGAATGCTTCCCACTCGTCATTGGTGATCTTCTTATACTTCTCAGGATCCGGGGCCTCTCCGGTTTTGAGAAATTGCGAGTACAACTTCTTCTTGAAATCCTGAAACAGAACTGCCATCTTCTTCATTGTCCAATCCCTCAGTTCTGCTTCATGAGTGCTAGGCCAGTCGAATATTGCCTTTAATTCCCTCCATAGCATCTCCTTCTCTGTATCGGGGAGCACGTACTCCTCAGTGGGGTCCGTGGACTTCCATTTTCTGATACTAATGGGCACATTGTCCCGTACAATTACCCCGCACTGAGATACAAATTTCTTGGCCACTTTTGGGGGCTCAACTGGCTCCCCGTCATCCTCCACTCGGGTGATGTGTAACTTGACATCCTTCAGCTTCTTCGTGGTCGATCGTTTTGATTTCTTAGCAGAGGCGGCCTACACAAATTACATATATACGAGATGATATAGAGATGGTATACATAATTGACATGTACAGTACAAATTTATGTTATCTATATACACACCTGACTAGACGAGGGCGCGCTACCGGCTCCTTCAATAGTTTCGGCCCTTGCAACATTGTCGCCCTGGACATTTGCGGCCCCTTCAACATCTTCGGCCCTTGCAACATTGTCGCCCTGGACATTGTCGTCCCTTCCAATGATGCCCAACACATCATCCATCGACATTGGTTGGGTTACAATATTGAAAAGTTGATTCGCAAAAAACGTGTCGTTGTCCTCTTGCATGGGTGGGACAGGGGTGTTGCTGTCCTCTTGCATGGGTGGGACAGGGGTGTTGTTGTCCTCTTGCATGGGTGGGACAGGGGTGTTGTTGTCCTCTTGCATGGGTGGGACGTTGTTGTTGTTGTCCGCCATCTATAGAATTAAAAATAATTGATAAGAAATATATACAAAGCATACATATTCCCAATATTTCTAACATTTTCGCTAAGGGGGTCGGTGCGTGAAAAACGGATTCGCCAAGGGATTCGGGTGCGCGGTGTGAATTGATTCGCTAAGGGTTCGCTAAGGGGGTTCGGGTGCGCGATGGGTTCGGGTACGCCATAGAATTTCCGATAATAAACATTTTCGATAGTATACATTATACAAACATATATTTCTAATATACATAGAATTTCCAATATACATTTCAATGTAAATATCTCCAATACATTTAAATGAAGCATTTTCCAATATACATTTCAAACATATAACATTTCCAATATACATTTCAATGTAAATATCTCCAATACATTTAAATGAAGCATTTTCCAATATACATTTCAAACATATAACATTTCCAATATACATTTCAATGTAAATATCTCCAATACATTTAAATGAAGCATTTTCCAATATACATTTCAAACATATAACATTTCCAATATACATTTCAATGTAAATATCTCCAATACATTTAAATGAAGCATTTTCCAATATACATTTCAAACATATAACATTTCCAATATACATTTCCAATGTAAATATCTCCAATACATTTAAATGAAGCATTTTCCAATATACATTTCAAACATATAACATTTCCAATATACATTTCCAATATAACATTTCCAATATACATTTCAATGTAATTTCTAATATTTTCAATGTATGTGCTTAGCGAACGTGTTCGGCCATGCGCATTTGGTTAGCGAACGTTCGCTAACCAAATGCGCATGGCCGAACACGTTCGCTAAGCACATGTGCGTGGCTGAACGTGTTCGGCCATGCAACGGGTACCTGCACACACAAACACGTGCACGGCACGAAGGCCGGCTCACAAACATATATTCACGCACGGCACGAAGGCCGGCTCACAAACATTTCACAGAGAGGCTCACCGGGTGCAGTGACGGGCGCGGCGGGCGACGGCGGCGAGGGGACGAGGAGCGGCGCGGGGACGACGTGCGGCGCGGGGATGAGGGGCGCCGGCGCGGGGACGACGGGCGCGGGGACCACGGGTGGCGGCGGCGTGAGCGCGGGGACGACGACGGCGGCGGGGACGACACGCGCGCGCGGGGACGACGACGGCGGCGGGGACGACGGGCGGCGGCACGGCGTGGGCGCGGGGACGACAGGTGGCGGCGGCGTGGGCGCGGGGACCACGGGCGGCGGCGGCGACGGGCGACGGCGACGGGCGGCGGCGGCTGAGGAGACGAGGAGGCACCGGCGGCGGTTTCGATCTGTGACGAGTGAGGGCGAAGTGAGTGAGGGGAGAGAAGTCCCCGGCCTATATAGGTCCGGGGCATTTAGCACCGGGTGCAGCCACGACCCGGTGCTAAAGGGCCTTTCGCACCGGGTGGTGGGAAGACCCGGTGCTAAAGGCCCCCCCTTTAGCACCGGGTCTTCCCGCCACCCGGTGCGAAAGGCCCTTTAGCACCGGGTCTTCTACACCCGGTGCTAAAGGCCGTAACTGTGCGCCAGACGAAGGCCTTTAGCACCGGGTGCAGCCACGACCCGGTGCTAAAGGGCCCCCTTTCGCACCGGGTCTTCTACACCCGGTGCTAAAGGCCCCGTAACTGGCGCCAAACGAAAATTGGGGGCCTTTAGCACCGGATTTTAGATCAACCCGGTGCTAAAGGCCCCAACTTTTCGTTTGGCGCCCAGTTTCCAAACGGGCCTTTAGCACCGGGGGCTACTATTTGGGAATCTTATAAATATAGTTTTTAATGTATAGTTATTAATACTTGTTTTAATTCAGTTATTAATACCTGTTAAAAATATATATTAAATAAGAAAATCTTATAAATTACTAGAAAATCTTTATAAAATGCTAGAAAATCTTATAAATTACTAGAAAATCTTATAAATTACTAGAAAATCAATATAAAATGCTAGAAAATCTTATAAATTAATAGAAACTCTTATAAATTAATAGAAAATCAATATAAAATGCTAGAAAATCTTATAAATTACTAGAAAATCTTATAAATTACTAGAAAATCAATATAAAATGCTAGAAAATCTTATAAATTAATAGAAACTCTTATAAATTAATATAAAATCAATATAAAATGCTAGAAAATCAATATAAAATGCTAGAAAATCTTATAAATTAATAGAAACTCTTATAAATTAATATAAAATCAATATAAAATGCTAGAAAATCAATATAAAATGCTAGAAAATCAATATAAAATGCTAGAAAATCTTATAAAATGTTAGAAAATCCTATAAATCAATAGAAATTACATGGCATCATCGTTTACTCGGACACTAATAAACTTCCTATTTACAAATGTTCCTTGATTGTGATCACGCCGTAGATACGGTGTCTCCTCCGCCGCTAACAGGATGCTTGGGTCATCTGCCACTGAGAATGGAGGCCGGCCATCGAGCATATCATAATCTTCATCCGTCTTGTCCTCAACTCCTACGATTTTTCTCTTTCCTGGAAGAACTATATGACGCTTTGGCTCGTCTTGTGATGGGTCCAATTGCTTACTCCCACCTTTCTTATCGGCCCCTTTCTTCGGTCTGCTAGCCATGTCCTTCACATAAAAAACTTGTGTGACAGCTTTGCCCAGGACGAACGGTTCGTCTAGAAAGCCAATCTTGCTTAGGTCCACTAACGTCATTCCATAGTCCGCTTCAACTTTAACACCTCCTCCAGTCAGCTTCACCCATTGGCACTTGAACAGTGGGATCTTCAAAGGTCCGTACTCTAGTTCCCATATCTCCTCTATGATTCCATAGTATGAGTTTGTATTGCCATTGGTGTCTGTCGCGTCGATCCGGACACCACTGTTTTGGTTGGTGCTTTTCTTGTCCTGGGCTCTTGTGTAAAATGTATACCCATTGATGTCGTATCCTTGGAATGTCAAGATCGTGCTCGATGGACCTCTAGCTACAAAAGCTAGCTGCGCATCAATGCCCTCGACACCCATAAGACGTCTTCGCAACCAATCGGCGAAAGTACTATTGTGCAGACGCTGAATGAAGGCCGCAGACTTTGTTGAGTTTTCGTCCCTGAGAATCTGCATGTGCTCCTCGATGTACGGAGCAACTAAGGTTGATTGTTGCAAAACTGTGAGGTGCGCTTTACGAAATGTCTCAACGTCCTTGATCACCATCGATCTTCTCCCTAGTGTGCCCTTTCCACCAAGTCTCCCCTCGTGATGGGATTCGGGCACACCAATCGGCATAAGATCGTCGACAAAGTCAACACAGAATTCAATGACCTCCTCCGTTTCGTATCCCTTAGCAATGCATCCTTCTGGACGAGAACGATTACGGACATACTTCTTTAGGACTGCGAAGAACCTCTCAAATGGGAACATGTTGTGTAGAAATACTGGGCCCAATATACGAATCTCTTTGACGAGGTGAACCAATAGATGTGTCATGATATTGAAGAAGGATGGTGGAAATATCATCTCAAAGCTGACAAGACATTGCACCACGTCGTTCTGTAGCTGATCTAAGTGGTCTGGATTGATCACCTTCTGAGAAATTGCATTGAGGAATGCACATAGCTTCACAATGGCTTTCCGCACGTTTACTGGTAGCACACCCCTGAGTATGACGGGAAGCAGCTGTGTCATCAACACATGGCAGTCGTGAGACTTCAGGTTTGTGAACTTCTTCTCTTTCATATTTATTATTCCCTTAATATTGGAGGAGTAGCCAGACGGAACCTTGATACTGTTCAAGCATTCAAACATGCTTGCCTTCTCTTCTTTGCTGAGAGTGAAGCTGGCAGGATGCAAGTACTGGCGTCCTTTGTCTCTCTTTTCTGGATGTAGATCAGTCTGTTGCTTCAATCGTTTCAGATCCTGACGTGCTTCCAGTGTATCTTTTGGCTTCCCATAAGTACCCAGGAAGCTTATCAAGTTCACGCAAAGATTCTTCGTCAGATGCATCACATCAATCGCGTTACGGACCTCTAAACGTTGCCAATAAGGTAGCTCCCAAAAGATAGACTTCTTCTTCCACATCGCGGCACGACCATCCTCGCCCGTCGGAGCAGCCTGGCTTCCGTCTCCCTTGCCAAACACCACGTGTAGGTCCTTCACCATATCAAATAGCTCTTCTCCACTCCGGTGTCTCGGCTTTGTACGGCGGTCAGCATTCCCGCCAAAATGCGCACATTTCTTTCGTAGCTCATGCTTCGCCGGAAGGAATCGACGGTGACCCATGTACACAACTTTACGACAATGTTTCAAATACATGCTTTCGGTTTCCTCTAAACAGTGAGTGCATGCTTTATATCCTTTGTTTGATTGTCCTGATAGGTTACTTAGTGCAGGCCAGTCGTTGATGCTTATGAAAAGCAGTGCTCGAAGGTCAAACTCCTCCTGCTTGTCCTCATCCCACACGCTAACACCTTCATTCTTCCACAGCTGCAAAAGTTCGTCAACCAATGGTCTTAGGTACACATCAATGTCGTTGCCAGGTTGCTTTGGGCCTTCGATGAGCACTGGCATCATAATGAACTTCCGCTTCATGCAGAGCCAGGGGGGTAGGTTGTAGATACAAACAGTCACGGGCCAAGTGCTATGACTACTGCTCATTTCACCAAAAGGGTTCATGCCATCGGTACTTAAACCAAGCCTAACATTCCTCGCATCAGCATCAAACTCTGGGAATGCTCTGTCGATGTTCCTCCACTGGGATCCATCGGCGGGGTGTCTCAACATGCCATCCTGCTTACGTTCTTCTTTGTGCCAGCGCATCAGTTTGGCATGGTCTTTGTTCCTGAACAAACGCTTCAGACGGGGTATCAGAGGGAAATACCACATCACCTTCGCAAGGATTTTTTTGTTAGAACGCTCTCCCCCAACATCACCAGGGTCGTCCCGCCTGATCTTGTATCGCGCGCAGGTGCAAACCGGACAACGATCCAAGTGTTCGTACTGTCCGCGATAGAGGATACAGTCATTAGGACACGCATGTATCTTCTGCACCTCCAAACCGAGAGGGCAAACAACACGTTTTGCTTGATACGTTGTCGATGGCAATGTGTTACCCTCTGGAAGAATCTTCTTTACGAGTTTCAGTAGCTCCTCGAAACCCTTATCAGTAACACCATTTGCTGCCTTCCACTGCAGAAGTTCAAGTGTGCTACCCAACTTCTTTAGCCCCTCTTTGCAATCTGGGTACAGGTCAGTCTTGTGGTCCTGCAACATGCGTTGTATCTTTTTTAGTTCCTTATCATTGCCGCAGTCTTTCTCGGCATCACGCAACATTTGCCCGAGCCCATCAGTAGGTTCATTTTCCTGAGCAACATCTTCCTGAGCATCGCCTTCCCGAGCAACATCTTCCTCATCGGCATCACCCATTGCAGCATATGCAAAGGAACCATAGTATTGAGCCAATAACGGAATGTCGTCATCGGCCTCGTCTTCTTCATCTTCATCCATTAGAATTCCTCTTTCACCGTGCTTCGTCCAAACAGAATAATTCCTCATGAAACCGTGCCTCATCAAATGCACTTGAAGACAACCTCTTTGTTTGTACGATTGTATATTTTTACAATGGGTGCATGGGCAGAACATGAAACCGGACGGCGTCCTGTTAGCCTCGGCGGCATCGAGAAACGTCCTAAGGCCATCACGGAAGGCCTGAGCGTGGGGATCCCCGTACATCCATTGTCTATTCATCTGCATTATTAACCAATAACAAATATACAATACAATTTAAAGATAAAAAAATTTAATATATAAATAAATACAAATTATAATATATATTCCATTATATAAATAAATTTCTAAAACTACATTACTATATTCATTAAATATAACATTACTATAAGCCTTATAAGATTTATAAGATTTATAAGATTTATAAGATTTTCTATTAATTTATAAGATTTTCTAGCATTTTATATTGATTTTCTAGTAATTTATAAGATTTTCTATTAATTTATAAGATTTTCTATTAATTTATAAGATTTTCTAGCATTTTATATTGATTTTCTAGTAATTTATAAGATTTTCTATTAATTTATAAGATTTTCTAGCATTTTATATTGATTTTCTAGTAATTTATAAGATTTTCTAGTAATTTATAAGATTTTCTAGTAATTTATAAGATTTTCTAGCATTTTATATTGATTTTCTAGTAATTTCTAAAACCACATTACTATAAGCCTTACAACTATTCACAAGTCATACAAAACAAAATACTAACTAGCTTGCCTTCTCTCTCCATTTAAAACACAACATGCATGAACACTCTCTCCACCATGAACTCAAGCTCTCTCCTCTCTCTCCTCCAAGAACACAATCTCTCTCTAGCTAGCTTTACTTTGATTCACAAATCCCTCTATTTCTAAATCATAGAAGGATTACAAGCTAAATAAAACATTAGAGAATGAAAGAGTGTACCTTGTAGTGCTCCTTAGATGAGTAGATTCTTCACAAATTTTGAAAAAAATTTGGGCAGCACCTCCCCTCCCACGGCCGAGCAGCATGAACACAGCGCCTAAGTGTTCAGCTGGCTCGGGCGGGGGAGGGGAAGCCCCTATATTCAAACACATTAGCACCGGGTCGTGGCACGACCCGGTGCTAATGTGTCCGCCCGGACACACCTCCGCGCCGCCCCCGCTCCTAGCCGTTGGACCCGGTGCTGAAGCCCCATCAGCACCGGGTCCAAAAATGGCCGAGGCGGAGGAGGCGGACAGATGTGAAGGATTCTGGTAGTGGCATCACGCGCTTTCTCCTCGAGCGCCGAGCGCATGCACTCCATGAGCTCCGGCGTGCGGTGCTCGCGCCGGAGCGCGCCCACATCGACGGTGACCACGACGCGGGTGGCCCGCGGCGGGACGCGCACCGGCGCCGCCGCAACCAGGCCCGACCACAATGCCTGCAGCCGCACGTAGGAGCGGCGCTGGCGCGGGTAGGCTTTGGCTGCCAGCGAGGCGCCGGCGAGGCGCAGCGAGCTTGCCGAGTCGGCGACGATGGCGGGCATTGGGACGAGGTACCGGACGTGGTGCACGTCCGTCCCGTAGTCCGTCGCTTGGACGCCGTGCCCCCCGCTTTGATTATTCGAGAAGCGGTAGTAGCGGAAGTGCACGACGATGGCCCCGGCGGCGGCGTCCTCCTGCCCCGACGGCGGCAGCGCCTCGTCGGTGTGGAGGCGCATGAAGCCGGCGAAGCCCTTGTAGGAGGCGAATCGCGCCGGCTGGCCGAGGAACGTCAGAGCCTGCGACGCTATGTCAGTAGTTTTGCCATCCCAGAACCTCAGCTGCTCATGGTTCCCTTCCATCTCACTGTCACTGCCGCCGCCGCCATCTTCGTCGCCAGCCCTGAAGCACCTCCTGAAGGGCTCTGTGGCGCCGTGGGCGCCACAGTGCTGGCAAAGCAAGAATGGGGGCACGGTGGTCACTCAACCAGGTGGTGTTGAGGTCGAACACTTCCTCTTCGTCACCAAGAATTGAGTCTTCGTCCAGCGTGTCATACGACACTGGCATGGTATCAACAGCGCGTGCCGGGTTCGACGACGAGTCACCGCCCGGCGGCGGCATAGGCAGGGTCGTGGCCTCGGGGGCCACCATGGGCTCCTCCACTGACAATGTTGCCCTGCTACCCCCTTGTGGGGTCGCTGGCTGCTCCTCCATGGTCTCTGAGTGTCTCTGACCGAGTGAGCGATGCAGAGGCAAGTCGATCGAGCGAGCCAGGCAGTTTATTGGGCAAAGCCTGAAGGGTGCATCATATCTTTGTGATCCCACTACCTGCGTTCAGATTCCGACCGTATTCTATCTATCAAGAAAATAGAAACTATTAATGAGTTTTGCTAGGCATCCATTGAGGAAAAAGAGATACAGATGTGTCGAGTTTTCATACCATTGGATCTTGCCTGGAGGTTGTTGCTCCCTTCTCCGGCGAGCTTGTCGACTTCTTCAGCTGCACCTTCTTCTTTGGCGATGTTAGGGTTAGAGTTTGGGCCAAGGTTTTAGGGTTTGTGGTATTTTTGGGTTGGGGGTGATTGAGTTGCCGGCGACCGCAGATGGATGGTCAGGGAGTCGCCCGCCAAGGGTTGGCTAGACAAGGCGGTGGGGTCGCTAACTACCAAGATGGTGGGTGACGGTGACTATGCCGAGTCGATGGAGGGACATCACACTTTGAATGGATTAGCGAGAAAGCGGAGGCACCAGAGCTAGGGGCCACAACAATGCCATGGATTGCGGACATGGGAGGGGAGATTGAGGGAAGAAGAGCGACCCAAGATCGAGCAATACAGCCGGGTTCTTATCAAGGGCGATGTTGAAGAGGAAATGGGAGGCGGCGCAGAGGTGGGGATGAAGAAGAGGGGCGGCGGCTAGGAGTTGGATTGAGGGAGAGGATTAGGGTTAGTTCCTTATATATATGAAGCGTAAACTAATCTCAACCGGTGATTCTAGATCCCCTGGCGGAAGTTTTACAAATTTGGCCCAATAGTCAACCGATGGCTGCACATATGGGCCTGAAGAAGTTACGGCCCAAGAACATAGTATACCAATTTGGCTGATGTTAAAGAGTTTAATTTTAGCAAAATAGTTTAATCCAAAGTTGAACTTTCTCGTGCTTCTAGCAAAATGGAGGTATCTGGCAGCAGCCATACTCACCATATCGAGTGATTCCGTTGCCGTAAATATTATATTTACTTGAACAAACAGAGAATTGATTCATTGAAAAAACGGAAGCAGACACGAAAAAAGGAATTTTTTGCTTGGTTGTCGTAATAAAGTAAATTTTGGATATTTTAATTTATAGTGGAGCTTATGGAATGGAACCTCCTTATCTTGTCTGAAATTACACTATAGCAAAAGATTATCAATACCAATAGGACATTTTGAAATGATATTCAAAATTGATTTGGTATAAACATAAATTACACACGATTTTAAGGCTCGATATTGTCTAAACTAAATTTCGTGGGTAAAAATCCACATGTGATAATCTCAACATATTCATACTAGTTTTCTATGTACGAGTTGTTTAAGATATACATAATCATTATAAATGACTTTTCATTCTTTTTTTTAAAACACAGTACAAACATATACGCTTACAAGCATGTAACGAAACTCAGCCCTTTGAATAGCACAGATCAGGCGCCTTTGCTGTCAGTTGGCAAATCGACTACCTTAAAAAATAGCACCGGTTAAATTATGTAAAAAATATTGAAAAATATGAGTGCCGACGCCAAGTTGAGGATTTGAATCCGGGTGGTCAGATTCCACTGTAAGGAACAACCTTACAATATGAGCTATGGTTAGTTCACTACAAATGGACTTTTCTTAAAAATCACTTTTGCAATAATTGCACTTAAAACACTTTATATTAAATAAAAATTGGACATACATTGTGCCATGACATATGTGCTTATATGTAAGACCTTCTCTAGTGACCGTGTTATTGGTGGATTTACGTAAGATCACTGTTGACAAAATTGAACTATTTGAAAATTAAGATATAAATGGATAAAAAAATTATTACTAAGTAAATTTTCCAAAAGCGAAGCACAGCCTCTCATTTTTCTATGGGACTAAGCTTACCCTTGTGCCAGTCTACCAATAGTTTCATTTATAAGTTTAATCATATCGTCATATTTCCCATACTATTACTATCTAGCTATTATATCCATGCTATTGCAATACAAATAAAAAGGGCCCATGCCATATTGCATGCCTGGGACATGGTTTTGCCTCGATTGGACGTTTTTTTCCTACCGTATATTGCCTGGGCCCATGCCATATTGCATGCCATATGAACAGGTGACAAGCATGGGTGAATTTGGAGGCAGGGTGGTGCGGTGGCTTGTCGTGGAAGAAGGAAAAATGAGGAAGGAAACATGAAGGAAAATCGAGGAAGGGAACATGAAGGAATGGTTTAAAGGGGTACTTAGGGCAATACCAAAATAGTTTGCGTGTGGGCAATAGCGCTAAAGACATAGAAAATATCATATATTAGCTATATGCAGAATTGTAATAAAACGCTTCCAATATCACAAATAGTAATGATATATCTCCAATCATTACAATTGCTATGTTAATAGATCAAATTAACCTTAGGACCCGTTTGATAGGGTTTAGGGTGGATTCGGTCTCACCTAGTTTCGTGAAAAAGAGAGAGACAAAAATAAAGATCTATTTCGCAGGGTTTTGGCTCCTCCGTAAATAACTTCGGCCGTGGCTTCTCCCATGGAGCTAAAGTCGTTTTGGAAAATATTTGGCAGAACAACTTTTTTGAATGGATTGAAAAGGTTAGGTGTTCTTTATGCCTCTTAACTATCTGACTTGTTTGTTGAGATGAATTGTATGTTTGCCCTCAATCTATAATTTTAGTTCATATGAAATTTTTACTTGTGTGTTAGAGATGAATTGTATGTTTTCCCTCAATATATAATTTAGTTGGTATGAAATTAAAAATAAGTAAATGGATATATATGAATTAATATTGTTCAATTAAGCCAATGTAACAAATTATCCAGATTGTTTAGTGGGCTTACATGGAATAATGGCCTTTTGGCCAAAATGGAGAGAGAGAGAGAGAGAGAGAGAGAGATATGCTCTCCTTCTTGGCCATGGCCGGCCAAGATCTCCGAGCAAGAGGAGCCTTTTAGCAATTCCAGTGTTAGCCGTTTTGGGATTTTTTTCACGGCTTTCGCAACTAAGGCGGATTAAAGATGACCCTTTCGCACGGCTTCACCTAAATCTGGTGGTGAAGCCAAGTGACAGAGCTCTACCAAAAATTGCTAAGCTAGAACGCGGTGAAACCAATATTTTTCTTCTCAAAACCACTTACTGATGAAACCATAGCGTGTTTGAGTGATATATTCAGTCCCTACCAGTCAACATTTGACTTATTGTTTCTTGTATATAAACCCCCTTAGTATGTGTTAATCATCCAGGATGGAATAAGTCCATCATTTTTTACCAGTGTTTGGTCACGAGACAATGAGGTACCGAGTCATCCCGTGCAGGACTATAGCCTGAGACGAGGGACGAGCCGCATGCTCAAAATGAGCGAACCGACTTGTGCGTCCCTCTTCCATGCAATCACAATTCATTTAGGTATCTATATCTATATATATCTATATAACTTATATAGATGCACCCCACTAAGTATTTCTCTCAACATGCAAGCAAGTCAAGTCATCCAAGAACCCATTATATCAAACGTTACGTTACCATCCACTAGGACCATCTATCTATGTCATCCACCGATTTTCTATGACCAATAGCATCTAAGGTCTTTGTGAGTGCAGTGCTACAAAATTTGCGCAGTAGATGTCATCCACCGATCTTTTATGACCAATAGCATTCATGGTTTTTGCGAGTATAATGCTACAAAATTCGCACAGTAGGAATATATAGATGATCAATCATTTAAAAGGCATTTTTTCTCAACAAAATAAATATGTTTTTATGTATAATGTCGTTTGCAAAAAAATATCGCCATGCAATCATCTTAGTGTTTTTACTTTTAATTAAATCATATGTAATACTGTTTGCAACAAAATATTGCTATGCAATCACTCAATGCTTTTATTTTTAATCTTTTTAAATATTGTTTAAGAAATTCCGCATCGTGCGGGTATCACTAGTCAAATCAGATTTGAGCGAACCGACTTGACTAAAGGCAATGTTTCTTTGGGTGTGAAAATTTTTACACACACGTTTGACCACTAATCAAGGATATTAAATAAAGAGTAAAGTCCATTTTATCCCCCTAAAATTGTCACGAAATCTAAAAAGTCCCCTGAACTCAAAAACCGGACAGCACACACCCCCAACTCTTTAAAACCAGACAAACAACCCCAGCAACAGTTAGAAGCGTATTTTCAGGATGATTTTGACTTTTTTAGTTCAAAAAAATAAATCTAGTAAACACAAGATAGGTTTTTAAATCATGAAAAAATTCTATAGGCTAAAAAATTTCCAAGAAAATTATAGAGACATATTGGGACATGACAAACCCAAATATAATATATAAAGCTTGTGAAAATATATTTAGAGGATTTTAAAATTTTGATTTAATCCTAAGAAATCGCAAAATATTTTAAGTGGTGAATAAATGCATTTTGAGGATTTGTATATACAATGATAGAAACACAAGAGAAAACCAGCATGAATGCAACTAGTACCAATGTGTGTAGCATTTATGCTAGTTTCATGTTATTTTTTGCTGTGCAAAGATATCAAAATACATTTAAATATTAATTAGAATGTTTTGACAATTTTCTAGCTATTTTTCTAATTTTATCAAGGCTAAATTAATTTTTTAGAAGTTTTTTGAGATATTCTCATAAGCTCCAAATATTTTATTTGGATTTTTCGTGTCCCAATATATCACTAAGAAAATCTGTTTGAAAGATTGGAGGCCAAAAGTTTTTTTTATGATTTAAAAACCTGCCATGATTCATTTTTGAACTATAAAATGGTCAAAACCAATTTGACCAAGAGTAGGGGGTTGTTCGTCTGGTTTGAAGAGTTAGGGGTGTAAAATATCTGGTTTTCGAGTTCAGGGGGTTATTTAGATTTCATGATAAGGTGATGGGGTAAAATGGACTTTACTCTTAAATAAAGTCAGTTTACAAAACTACGTATAAAACCCCCCGGTTAATTCGTCAGACCTATCTAATGAGTTCTTTGACCGTATGATTAAAGTACGGTTACTGACAACAATACTGTAGTAAATTATGGGTTAATGAGGCTCATTAAATTCATATGTAAAGTTGCACTAAAGTTTTACAAACAGACTTTATTTAATATTTTATGCATGCAAGTTTTTTAAGAAAATTTTTTTAACCCCACGAAGAAACATGGCCAAAGTGATTATTTTCGAGAGAAACTGGCTCCCAAATGTTTCTCACGGAAAGATTCTGAAACGTTGAGAAACCGGCCGAGCTGAGTGCGAGGCGCCGCGACCGACGCCGCCACGCCCCACTCGTACCCCGCTTCGTCTCCGTCCATCCAGAACACTAACCCCTCCGCCTCCATGGCGAGCCACGGCCCCCCCTCCCCCTCCCTCTCCCCTCCAGCCTCCGCCCCCTCGCCGCCGCAGCCGCCGCGCCCGCCGGAGGCGGCGGAGGACTACCCCAATCCCGGAGCCGCCTCCTCCTCCGCGGCCGCCGCGTCGCCGGCGGGGTTCATCTTCATCTGCAGCGGCGCGACGAAAGCCGAGTGCTACCGGCATCGGGTGCTGGGCCTCCCCAGGGGGAGGCTGGAGGCCGTCTCCCGGATCCGGCGGGGCGCGGCGGTCTTCCTCTACGACTTCGACATCAAGCGCCTCTACGGGCCCTACCGCGCCGACTCCGACGGCGGGGCCGATCTCGTCCCCGGCGCCTTCCACGGCCGCTTCCCCGCGCAGGTGGGTAGCCTCGCTGTCCTCGCTCCAATGCTATGAGCTTTCTGGTGACTGGAATCAAGAAATGGGGCTGGTGGGGTAGGGTACTAGTCACTAGTGTGGATTTGGGAATGTGGGGAACTGTGCGTACGAATGTGGGGGGGGGGGGGGGCAGTGAGCAAATGTGCATGATGAGAGTAATAAGCATTGTTAGAAATGTTTGTGGTTGGCGAGAACAAATCGGAGGGTGGTCTTTCGACAATTGTGCTGATACAGGAAGGATATCAACATTTGTTTGTCTATGGTATGATGGAATAAGATCTATGCGGTGGAATCCTGTAATCATACTGAGTTTTACTTAACTATGTTGATTCTTGACAGTTAGTTTGGAGATTAAGTAATTCATATTATGTTGTCTTTGCAATGTAATGCCGTGCAGTTTTGGATAATCTGAAACAACTGAGTTAAGTAGTAAGTAGTAATATACCATTCCCCAGCTAAATGAGTGGTTATCTCGTCTGGCATGGATCGGCAACGCTTGCCCTCTGAATCAGGTATATTGAGCTAGTTCAGTGTGAGGATGCAGTTATTTGTTTCTCTTTTTTATTGTTTTTCTTGTTGATTTGTTCTTTTCTGCTTGCTATTGTGTCTGAGGTTTTTTTGAATCACCAACAACAGCTTAGGCAGATTAAGATGGTTTTACCGGAATAGGAGCTTACCTGTTACTTGGAATGTTTAAGCATATACACAGTTTTAGATTTCCTGGAATCTCTTCATATATTGTTGCACATGTACCTTCTAACTCATTACAATGATGCGAAGGAGAAGACTACAAATATAAGTGACATTTCATTGTGGTTTTTTATGGCATTAAAAAGGTTGCATTTTTGGCTTGCTGTCAGATATCTCCACTTCTGTCTTATTGAGGATATATTAAGATGGTTTTAACAGAATAGAAGCTTACCTCTTACTTGGAATGTAATGGCGTATAGCAAATAACCTCACTGATTAGAAGCACATTGTTCTAAATGGAACAAAACCATTTTTTTTATGTGTAGGTTAAATTTACGATCGATGGTGATTTCATGCCGCTCCCTGAGAGTAGCATAAAAAGTGTTATAAAGGAGAACTATTTCAAAGGGAAGTTCAGCCCAGAGCTTACCTCAACACAAGTAAGTTTTGAATAAGCAAAATTTCAACTTTGTGTGCTGTTCTTACATGAGGAGAAATGAATTATGCCGATTGCTGAACTATTTGATGTATAACATGCGGACATGAATAATGAAGAAACCTGTACTTCAGCCACCCTGTTGGATTATAGTAAGGATGGCCATTGATAAATATGAAACTTGTGTGTAATTTGTATCTTATTTTGTCTAGTTTAACTGGTAATTTTCCATAAAAGTTGCATGTTAACCTTTCCTTCTGAATTTTCTCTCACAACACATGCAAATGCAAAGTCAAGTTGCAGAGAAAAGAAAAATCGGGCATGATGAGAACATTTTCATCTTTTTTTACGCTGTTCCCTTTTTTTTATATGTATATGAGTTACGAGTCTTGTCCTTTCATATCACAGTTTAGTTGGTAGCTGGAATGCAACGGCTTATAACTTCATCTTCTATTTTGCCTTTGTCTGTCAATCATATTTGTTTTTACTTTTTAGCTATTAATTTACAATACAAGGTAGCTAATTCATAAGCTATTGGTTTCTTTGTAGGTTGAAAAATTGAGGGCATTATTTCAGCCAATTACTTTGCTTCCGGAATCATCACCCCCACGTGATGTTGATAACTGGCCCCCTGCTCCTGCTTTTCTACCTCCTTCGGCTCACCCGGCACAGCCACCTCCTTATGCACATCATCCAACTACCTATGCTGCCCCAGCCACCTCCATGGCAAGCCAGCCCACACCTCCAGCCCCTGCTTCCCTGCTGTCTCGCAAGCGGATGCACTCCTTGGCGGTGGCAGCAGAGGATGATGCCCACCCCGGAGCTTCCTCCTCCACCGCCTCTGCGTCACCAGCGGGATTCATCTTCATGTGCAGTGGCGCAACGAAGCCTGATTGCTACCGCCACCGGGTACTAGGCTTGCCACGGGGCAGTCTAGAGGCTGTCTCCCGGATCCGGCGTGGGGCAGCACTCTTCCTGTACGACTTTGACGCCAAGCACCTCTACGGGCCTTACCATGCTGACTCCGATGGTGGGGCGGACCTTGTCCCCAGCGCCTTCCGCGGCCGCTTCCCTGCCCAGGTTGGTTGCCTCACTGTCCTTGCTACAAAGCTATCAGCTTTCTGGTGAACAGAATCAAGAAATGGGGCTGGTGGGTTATGATTCTAGTCACTAGTGTGGAACTGACAATGCGTGGAACTGGTGAGCTAATGGGCATGAGCAGAGCAATAAGTGTTTTCTTAGAAATGTTTGTGTTTGGCAAGAACAAATTGGAGGGTAGTCTTTGTGCTGACGAATTGCGATTTCTGTTTGCCAAATCGGGTCACCAAACGAATTTTATGGTCTGTTATTGATGAGAAGTTGGAATATTGATAATCTATGCTATGTTATTTTTGCATGCAATGCCTTTTAGTTATGGAGATTCTGAAAATGAGCAATCTGTGCTAACTAATATTCCATTCCCTAGCCAAATTAGTGGTTTTGTGGACTTTTATGGATCAGACAAGTGTTTTATTATGTATGTGCACTCTGAATCAGTTTGGACCTTTGAACTAGTGTGCTAGTTCTATGTGAGGAATGGATATAAATATTCCTCTCTCTTTTTTCGTTAGTTTGTCCTGTTCTCTTTGCTATTGCGTCTTGGAAGTTGCTTGTCATCCCCAAGGACACAAGGCAGATTAAGATGGGCTTTGAAGGATATGATCTTACCTGTTACTTGGAATGTTTAAGCACATGCAGTATCTACAGTTTTAGGTTTCTTGGAATCTCTTAGTATATCGTTCCACCAGCACTTCTTCATTCATTGCAATGACGTGAAGGAGAAAACTGTATCAAAATGATCTTTCGTGGTGGTTTTCAATGGCATGAGAAAAGAGGTGATATTTTTGGCTTGCTTTCAGCTATCTGCCACTTCCGTCCTATTGAGGATAGGTTTCTTTGAGATAGGCCAGTTTCAATGTTACACTTTATTAAGGGCAAGAATTTAAAATGCTGAAGTTTTACCACTTTAATATTTTTGATAGGTGAGGCCATGGTCATTATGGATGATTATTATGTAGGGAACAATATACTTGGATTGTACTGATTGTTTGCATGTAAAATAGAAAATCATTATCTGATACTATAGCCAACACTCTTGCGGTGCAACTGGTCAGCCGAACACACCAGAGAAGAAGTTCGCTGAGCCACAGCCCGGGTTCGAGTCACGGCACAATCTTCTTAAAACAAAATCAAGGGGATGCCTCTTCCCCTGGTCGAGTTTTTTTATTTAATACTATAAATATACAATAGGCAAACGATTATATGCTGTCATAAGTGAAAATCATTATCTGATACTATAGCCAACACTCTTGCGGTGCAACTGGTCAGCCGAACACACCAGAGAAGAAGTTCGCTGAGCCACAGCCCGGGTTCGAGTCACGGCACAATCTTCTTAAAACAAAATCAAGGGGATGCCTCTTCCCCTGGTCGAGTTTTTTTATTTAATACTATAAATATACAATAGGCAAACGATTATATGCTGTCATAAGTGGTAGGATATATGATGTCTGTTACTTTGTGGTTGTAACGTCTATTCAGGAAATGCATCGGGCAATATTGGATGGCAGGTAGCCACACCAAATGGGGATGATGAGTCACTTTGTTGCTGCTGTGATGAGATAACAGCAGCCTAGCAGCGTTTATATGTCTGTAGCCTAGGCACTCGTAATCTGTGTAACATTGGTGCGAGTGGTGTGTGTGTTTGTAGGTGCTTCCTACTCTTTTCTTCTTTAATAAAACGATATGAAGCTTTCCGCATGTTTGCGAGAAAAGATAACTACAACCTACAGCATGAAGCACCTTGCTGGGACATTTGACAGTCTAAGGCGCTGTTTTGGATCCCCACTGACTATCCCGCTGTTCTTGAGGTTTTGCGAACAATTGGATTCTGAAACTAAAGATCTAAGGTTAAGATTAGGTTTAAAAATATAACGCCTTTCAGTACTTCCCTTCTGGGGTGCATGTGGAACTGATGACATGCATTCAGCAGCATATGTTTGCTTACATCTCTTACCATAAGGGTCTTGAGAAAGGTGTCAAAGAGGTTTCTCTACTATAAGATAACCTTTTGATGTGAATTAATCGCTTACATTTTTGTTTTACTTTCATTTTCATTCTCTTGGCACATGTTATAACCTTTTTTTATATGTGCAGGTTAAATTTATGATTGATGGTGATTTCATGCCTATCCCTGAGAGTAGCCTAAGAAATGCTATAAAGGAGAACTATATCAAAGGAAAGTTCAGCCCAGAGCTTACCTCTACACAAGTAAGTTTGAATAAGCAAAAGTTGAATATGTATGTTCTGTTGTTAGTTGTTATGTTCACGGTGATAAATGTGTTAATATGTTTATAGCCTAGGTAGTTTTCTGTCTTCTGGCCCATGTAGGCTATATGGCCCATATCTTGTATATGTTACCCTAGACTCAGAGGAATAGATTTAGCAGTCATTCTTCTCTAACAAAATGAATTGTGCCAAACATCATTTAGGCAGTGTTTGGTTGGGATGTTTTGCGGTGTAATCAGATCACCCTCTGATGTGTTCACATTAGTTGGTGTTTGGTTGAAGCCTACGCAATCAGATAGCGCAGGACCTGATACGGGCTAGTACAAGGCTGATACTACTCGATACCTCCCCTATCAAATACCTCCGCAGACTTGGTGAGTTCAGCAGCAGCGCACAGGGAGGCTTGTCATCCTAATGCAGAGCTGCTGCTTGTCCGTGCGGAGTCGGCTTACTTTTAGCGCTTGCTTGATAGTAGCCGTATAGCCGGCTGCAGAGTCTGGTTTGATAGTGCGTGCTTGCTTTCTTATTTGATAGCGCTTGCTTGCTTTCTTATTTGATAGCGCTTGCTTGCTTTCGTATTCGATAGCACTTGCTTGCTTGATGTTTCTGTTACATGAACTGGACCAAAGTCTGGTTTAACCTGTTCTGCTTCCATTACCGGCTTGATCTAATATCGTTACCGTTTGCGTTTAAACAGCACCTTAATGTCAACTCACGGGATGATTTCTGAAGAACTCTGCTTCAGCTATCCCATTAGAATAAAATGAGGATTATAGTTGACAAACTCAAACTAGTGTCTGATTTGTATCTTGTGTCTAATTTAACTGTTGTCCATTGTATCTGGGACGAGGATGTAGTAGAAACGATGGACAGTAATGCCATAAAACACTATGTAAACCTATCCTTCCACATTCCTTCGCATCACATGCAATTCCCAAGTCAAGTTGGGGTTGAGAAGTATTTCATCCAATTTGCTATCCTCTATGTTTGTTTGAATTTAAGGCCTGGAGCTTATTCTTTTTTTACACCCTTTGTTTCTCATAACTACTGCATATGATTTTTTTTTAACCTTGTATGGAGCTTGGGTAGTAGTATTGGGACATGGTAGGTTTTCTTGTCATATTTGAGTCATCCTGAACGAAAAGATGCAGAGAAAAGAAAATTAGGCATGATGGGAACAATTTTTTATCTTTTATTGTTTTTTCTTCTCTTCTTATCGATAAGAGTTATCATTCTTGTCATTTTGTATCAGTTTAGGAGGTAGACGGAGTACTGAGAAATAAAGAAAAGGTGTACTAAAAAGAACAGGAAGATTTGGATGTAATGAGAATATTTTTACGTGTTTCTTGGTTTCATATCATTCTTGGTCTTACGTGTCAGTTTAGCAGCAAGCTAGAATGTGGAGGGTTATGACATTATCTTTTTACTTTGTCCTTGTGTTCATTAGTATTTGTTCATGAATTTATAATACATGTAATGAGATCGCTAATTCATATACTGTTGATTTTCTTTTGTAGGTTGAGAAACTGAGGGCATTGTTTCAGCCAATTACTTCATTTCCACAACCATCATCCCCACATGATGTTGATAACTGGCCCCCTGGTCCTGCTTTTCTGCCTCCAGCTCTCCCGGCACAGCCACCTGCTTATACACATAATCCTACTGCCTTTGTTGCTCCTCTGGCTGCTCATATAATGCCACCTGAAGCCTGTGCACCTCCATTTTCTTACCTGCCTCCGACTACTCAACCTGCCTCTGGGTATGGTTACCAAGCTGGATATGCAGCGTATGGTCCATTGCCTTATCAGTATGTGCAACCACCCCTTCCATGCTCTCTTTATGACCGAGACTCCATGTCGCATTATGTTTCAGCTCCTGTCTATTCTACTGGCCCCTATTGTCAGTATGATCGATATGAACTTGGCGGTGTGAATTCTCATTACCAGCAAAGCACATATGAGAGGTACACGTTAATGAACCTAGCAGTTCCAGCATGTTAAATTGTTAATTCTGTTACATGGTAGCTATTTCTTGTTTAGCAAATCATGTTGTACATACGGCCAATGCTGGCAACATTGATGTCCAAACCATTATATTCAGCTGAATAATATCTGAACATACTTAAATGAACTATTTGCAGAGACAACATAGAAACATTTTTACATTTTGGAAGCCCTCATGTTTGCTGCAACATGCAGAAATCTCTAAACATACTTTCGTACTCTTCCATTTCAGGGCTACCTATGGTGTAGGGCATGACATGTTTGCAGCAAACTTGCAACATGTCGGGTATTATGGATCCACTCCAGGCAATCTGAATGCAACACCTGGAGCAGCCATCACAGACTTACAAGCCATCAGGGGTTCGGGTCCTGAGGTCAATCTGCCCCAGCAGGAAGTTGGCAGCGCTCATGCAGCTGGCAGCAATCACTGAGCTGGCTTGGTGGACTCGCACATCAGCTACTAGGGCGGCAGTGATTGCTATTTCAAGTTCTGATGGTCTTCCAAGGAACTAGGGATTAAGCTTGTCTGAATGTGGCCTCACATCCTACTGACATTTTGAGGGTGATGTACAGCTGAGTTGGTTCTGTAGGTAGGTTCTTTTGACTGGGTATAGGCTTATGTAAATAGATTAAACTGTTGGCTAAAACAGCTTTGGGAAGACAAAAGCCCAATTGAGAATTTGGCAACAAAACCTCAGATTTATCAATTTGGCCTAGTGTTTGTACATATACGAGATGATGAACAAGAGGAATGGGCCTGTACAGGGTTAGCTTGTGGTCATCCACAAAATCATATGAAATTTCAGAAAAATTCTCGGCTAGACATTCAATACTGACATTTAAATTCCATTCGGTGGTTCGGAGCAACTGCAACAAATATTTCTAAGCAAAAAAAAATGACACATTTGGACTGATTGATAGCGACTGTACAAATATAACTTTTGCAATATAAACTTCAGCAGAAATACATAGAATATCTCAAAAAGTTATTTTTAAAGCACAAAAATGTTAGTGTTACATGCGAGCTGTGAAAGCTTTGAAACAGAAGAGCAAAAGGGGTTGAATTCTAGGGCCTCCAACGCATTCTACCTACTCGGTACAATCACAAGTAGGGAGAATCTATCTGCTGATCATCTCTTTCACTACCCATCATCAGCGGAGGCAATCCAGGATCAGGACGTGGAAACAATAGTTTCAGGCGAAAAGCGTCCACGCCATTTAAATAGTATCTGTACAGCCTCTTTGCTCGGATAAACCCCAGGCGACCATACAGAGCGAGGGCACCCTTATTTGTAACTTCTGCTTCAAGTGTCACCTGGTTGCAAGCACAAGTTGGATGCTACATACTTCAGCTTTTCACAAAGTCTTGGTAAAGACGTTTCTATAGAAACTTATAGAAACTGGAAGCTAATCTAGGACTAATTTCAACCCTGAATCCAATTTTCCCGTTGAAGAGATTATAAACCAATTTTACACCCAACAATAAATGTGGTTACCAAAGATAAGACACATGATAAGCTTTCACATTTACAAGTTTCAAAGTCAATGGAAAGAGTAATTACCTCCTCACAGCCAGATTCCATCATTACCCGAATAGATCTAGTAACCAGTTCAGTTGCTGTATCACAAGATATAGAGATGCAGTTAGTGTATTACCATAAAAGTTGAAGTTGCATATACTATGCTTATGTTCACACAAACTGAAAGAAAAAGTAACCAACAACCATTTGCAACTTGCAAGAACAAAGCATCTGCCCAATTTCAGATGGCTAGTGAAAATGAAGCTGGTGTGCTACACTGTCCCCTGTATACAAGTTATTTTAGATACTGGAATAGAAGTAGTCAGCATTCTGATAAGACTATGAAGTACAACTAATGCGTGGATATTTATATGCCCATATTACACAAGTATCAATCCATTACAAAACTATGAAGTGCTTTCAACAAATAACTGAATAGGTACTAAAAGAAAGACTACATAATTTCAAGCACTTATCATCAATGTATGCTAAAAGAAAGACTCTTAATGGGAGGATCTAATAAAAGATGAGAGCAGCACAAACCACCAAATGAAACATGTTGATGCTTCACATCATAAACACTAAGGAACTTCACTGTTCTTTTAGCAATATGAACAAATGCCCAGATGATATCCCACTGAGCTACCTACCATACATGACCTGACTACACTGGAAGAGTCAACCTAGAAAACTTGTGCAGACCAATAATGGGAAGCTATTCAAACAAAGCTTACTAACTCCTCTTCTAACTAGTAATGTGATCTCTAAGTACAATTAACCAATGGAAGTCATTCACTTATAAAAAGAGAAGGTATCAGCCTACTGGACACATGATGCATGTCAGTCTTTTTCTTGCTGCAACCAAGCAAGCGAAGTACTGCACCCATAAAGCAACTTCTTTCTGAGACACTATAAATACGCTAAGCCTTTTCTTGCTGTTAAGAATTTCGATGACAAATGAACGATGAACAGCACAAACAAGTTTCTGCAGCATAGTAATCAAAGTATGTCAATATGGGTTTCCACCTTACACAAAACCGAACATTTCTGTAGCCTAGTGATTGATACAAACCTTGCAGGCTTTGCACATTTTGAATGACACTAGAACAACAGAACTGGCCATGTTTAAGAGGCAAGCAGCAGGTAATGACGAAGAGAAGTGTCACCTATCCCCCTTCCTCGGTAGGGCTTGAGGACGACGAGCATGGCAATGTAGCCCCTGAAGGCGCCCCTGTGCTCCCCCATCTTGCACACCACCGTCCCCACGCACTTGCCCTCGGCATCGAACGCCTGCGCAATCCCCCAGAAAAAACGAAGCGTCGTCAAATCCACCGGGAGCTGACAAGCACCGCGCGATTCGGGCGCGGGTAGCGGAGCGCGGGACGCGCACGTACAAGGAAGGTGAGCTGCGGCCAGAGGTAGACGAAGTAGCGGTAGGTGAAGATGGAGTAGGGCTCGCTGAGCTCCGCGTCCACCAGCGACATCACCAGCGGCAGGTGCTGCTCCCCACCGTAGCTCACGTACGTGATCTCCCCTCCCCCGCCCCCGCCCCCGCCGGTGGCGGAAGAGGGCGAGTGGGCGCCGCGCGAGGTGGCGGCCGCCGACATCGCCGCTGGGGAGGGACTCGCCGACGAGGGAGGCGTGGGGGCGCGCTGTCTCGCGTGGCCGACCGGTGGCGGCTCAGGGGCGCCGGGGAAGGCGGAATACGTAAACCGATGCGTCGAAGGCGGACAGGAAGTTCACCTGGCAATGGGCCCCCGATCACTCATTGTGGCTGTGGGCCTGTGGGCTGGCACATTTTCCCCACCGTGGGGGCCTTCACCGGCGGCGGAAAAGGAGCCCACCTGTCGTCGCGGATCTCCGGAAGTGAGATAGCTTCCAATGTATAAGGTTCGTGTTGGACTTTGGAACGGCCGAGATCCATGTAGACGGAGGTGGACGCGGCAAAATGAGCCAATACCAGTACGTGGTGATAATACGTGGCAGCATGATGTTGGATTGGTCAGAGGAGAACTTGAGCAAGTTTCAAGATTCGAATGTATTTATCTTCTAAACCTTTTACTCATTTTCGAATCCGTTTGAACTATGGTGCTGTATAGAATTAATGCAACAAAATAAGATCTCATATATATATTATGGTACGCTATATATGTAAGATCTCTATAGAAAAAAAATCAGCATTCAAAATGTACTGACTCGACAATATGGTACGCATATCCAATATTTAGGATATACTGTTTGAACTGTTTACCTAAAATGTTGAACTAGTTTATTAGATTTGTATAACAAAACTAGAAAAATATTGAATCTAGTATTTAAATGTGTTGATTATATTTATATTGGTTTGTCTGTCCTCCTCTCCTGGGCGACAGCTATGGACAGTGATATTGAAATTGTTGAATCGGTTCATTAGGATTATTGAACAAAGTTTGAAAAATGTTAAATTTAGCATTTTAAAATACTATATTCATTTGCTCAAATAAGAAACATAAAAAATCACAAAGCGCATAAGCAACAGTGCGCGAGAAAGATTCTCACGACAATAGTTGGATGGAAGCAAAACAAAATAGAGATTTGAAAAAGATACGGATGTAATTTGGGCTTATTGGGCTTTAAAGCTAAGTTGCTTATCTAGTTTCCGTTAGTTACATAGGAGCCCCTGCCTAGCCCCTGCACAAGACGCCTCGATCCCATCCAGAAACCTCTCAGGATCAAATCGCTCAAGGACATCAGGGAAAATCGGAGCACACCCCCACCGGAATCGGAGGAGGCTCTATTGTCATTCGCCTGGACAAGATGTACGAGTGCAATGACATGATTTTGCCCTTCTGCGCAACAGGGATGGCAAGGGATGTCGTGTGCTAAGAGCACAAAAGGTCAGGCAAGTCGATCAATTGAACAGTCGTTTGCAGTGCTTCGGCACCTACCTAAAGAAGATCCGACACTCGGAGATCCCGCATCAAGCCCCTGAACACATCGAAGGTGCGTCAACTCGCTGGATAGCTGTCGGGGTGATCGACCTGATTCGTCATGAGCACCCTGTTGTTATCTGCACAGCCAATGTGTTGCCCAATTTTATCCTCTGAGTAGCTTTCAAACTGTGATGATGAAAGAGAAAGATCTTCGGTAGCTTTGAACTGATGAATCTTAGAGTAGTGCAATAACATTGATTGTAAAAGTGTTTGATCTGTGTACCATATGCTAAGGTGGTGTTTGGATCCAGGTGCTAAAGTTTAGAGCTTTAAATATGTGATAATTAAACGTATTAAACATAAACTAATTATAAAACTACTAATTGTATAAGTCATGTCTATTTTGTGAGACGAACCTAACAAGCCTAATTAAACTATAACTAATACATGATTACCATATGTTTACTGTAACATTACATTATCTAATCATGATGTAATTAGGCTTAATAGATTCATCTCATAAATTAGTCCTCGTTTATATAATGGTTTTTTAATTAATCTATATTTAATACTCCTTATTAACATCATTACATGGGCTAGTGTTTGGAATCTTGTGGTATGGGAATATGGAACCGGGAGCAAAAGCATGACAGTAGGTGTGGTACTTCAATTCCATGGATCATTATTGTCTCCTTCACATGTTCTGGCTTTTGTGTCGGATATTGAAAGTTCTGATAAGACAGCTTGTTTTCCTTAAATATTTGAAATTGCAAGCCTAGTACATGCTTTTATATAGCCAGAAAAGAGCTTAGATACTGAATGCTTATTTGGAATAAATTCTTATTAACCATTGATATTTTCCTGTATGGTTTGATTTGTTCTGAAGGGCTGCTAGGATATTTCACTTGTATACTTTCGCTTTTGTAGATGATTGTTGGAATTTTATATGGGCCTGGCCCATTTAAAATTTAATTCAACTCTATGGTACGTAATATTTGCATGGAATAACAATAATACCGGATGAAAATTTCAAGAGTTTTTTACACAGCTTAAATAGTTAGATTTATTCTAATTAATTTGAGAAGCGGAGAAAGAGTGCTTGAGTGCCGCGCGCGCCACCGCCAGCCGGCTGTGCCGAGCGAGCGTGCGGACTCTTCATTTTGTCAGCCACTGTCCACAAGTGCTGGAGTTATCTTAATGAATGTGAGTTGAGTTTGATGACAACTCTACACGTTCCGTCCTTTCGCATCCTGCGAGACTGCGTGCCAAATAGTAGAGTCTCTGTCTCATCTCTGGAGGTGTACGGCGATTTGTTTTTTGGGGAGCGTTCATGTGACTGCCTGCAACGACGACGACACCAGACTGCCTGCTGCAACTTCTCTGCTACGACGACGACGAAACCATGAGTGAATCCAGTCCCTCCAATGCCACTGGCAATGCTGGGTATCTGTTTTTATCTCTCATCTTTATTTTTTTTAGATAATAGATAAATTAATACCCGGCCTTGGCCAAAATGCCTACAACCATTGTTTACAAAAGAGCAGCACTTCCGTCTGCGAGTTCACAACATAATGAAATAAGCCACACCATACAGTTTGATGAGAGAATTAGTTTGTGATCATTTTACTAAACTTCCATCCATGGTGAGCAAATGTGCATGGCCAAAACCTCCAACTCTTGGCACGCGTCCTTTATTACTTGTCTGTCCTGCTCAAGCCGATGTAGTTGCGCCTAGAATCGAAGCCAGTAAGTTCCTCTGGTTATGTGATGTTCGTCCTGTCTTTCTTGTCTGCTTCCTTTTTAAATGGATGTCTAGAAATTGTTCTGTTCATCATGATCAATTATATATATGTCATCATTTTTAAACCGTTATTTTTTTGGATTAAAATAACGTGGAAATTACTTAGTTTTCTAATAATGTTTACAACCATCCAAATTTATAGCCATTGATCTTGCTTTCCGTGGAGTTAGAACTCACCGGTTGGGTGCCAGGTTGATCGACCTGATTCGTCATGGCCACCCTTTTGTTTTCTGCAAATGGATGTGCTGCCTCATTTTATTCTCTTAAATACCTTTGAAAACTCTACTGATGCTAGAATGCCCTTCAATAGCTTTGAAGTGATGAATCTTAGAGTAGTCCAATGGGTAGAACTGTCCTGTTTGGATGTGTGTATTATATGCCGAGTGTTTGGAAGTGGGAACACGGAATCGAGAGCTAGAACATGACAGTAGATGTGGCACTTCAATTTCATGGATCTTTATTGTTTCCTAAACACTAAACATATTTTGGCTTTTGTGTGAGATCTTGGAAGTTGTTCTCATAAGCCAGCTGGTTTCCTCATGATGTAATCCCAAGTATCTGATGGTGTTTTGTATCAGACTTGGATCAACTTATGGCAACATTTATGAGTTCCCAAGTTCCCAAGCATCCCAAGCAAACATGAAAAAAAAAGGTGCCATAAGTTGATATACTCCAGATTGTCAGGACCAAACTGACATGGACAGTTCCATTCAGAACTGAGGTTTGTGGCTGAACTTCCAAGTCAAAGTATGATGAGGATTTGGTGGCTTCGTTGCAATCAGTGCAACACAAAAGCTGATGATGCTCAAGGCCGCCATGGCCGTATTATTTCTTATTTCCTAAACAGAATAGATGTCAAGCTAATAATACAACATTGGCCCTGAACACCATCGGGACCTCCTCGGCAAATAGACTATTACAGTAACTGATTGCCACTGATACTGTGGTCGAAACTAACAATGAACGTGCGGATCTCCATTGGCCCTAGCTCAACAACAAGCTTTGAAGGATCCACAGGTCCTCCACGGACCACCTTCTCGTCAGCAGAAGGCCCTTGCACCTTCCATTTCAGACGCTTCTTCTCCATGGCTGCACGTTCTTGGTTTGCAGATAAGCTGGTCTCGATGATCTTGCCAATCTGGAGTGCGAGATCCAAAATGTGGGTCAAGAATACTCTTGAAGACTAAGTTAAGCGTAAATCAAATGCGATGTGATGAAGAGTACCTTCTTGTCTGGGAATACTCTCTTGAGGTCAACACTCGCTAGAGCTGAAAGATCCTTGTGCTCTCCAGCCTATGTGCAGAACAGCACAATAATTAGGAAAACATATAGAATGTACCTGATTTAGCAAAGTAAGAATGGTGGTGGCAAAACCTCGTATAGATGAGCAAACCGAAGAAGAACACTTCCATCTTCGAGTTCCTGTGTATTTGACATATATAACCAAGTTTTAAAAAGATATGTATTTAGTAAAGAAATAAATGCAGGAAGCAGTTTTGCACTTGTCGTGATATACAGCTAGAAGGAATGGTTTTGTGTTCATTGTTTGTTATCAATTAAACCAGCCAGGACCAGGCACCTATGCACAGAATATATACTAAAAAAGAATATGAAGCTTCAAGTTCTAACATCCATCAGTTAACATAGCATAAAAAAGTTATGTATATTTTCACTTTCTAGCACATTGTGGAACAGCGGTATAACAAGGCAGGTACCTGAAGGGTAAGCAGTGCAACATTATCAGGCAAGGTGTAGGTTGGATCCATCGCAGAGAATTTTGGAATATGTGAATTGGCCCAGTTGCCTCCATCCTGGGTAAACAAGTTGGTGCATGTTGAACACATGGAAAGCTTGAGCAAACATATTAAAGGCAAGTTTCACCCCATACCTGCTCTGAGAAAGCAAGAAGGAGAGGTGAGTATATTTCCTGACCAAATGTCCGCCGCCACCTAGCTCCTTCTCCTTGTGGATCAATTTTGAGATAGTATTTTCCTTCAATCTGTTCAAAATAATGAGATGCTTTCCATTACATGTCTGTATGACATTCCATGCTTGCAGTCATAATATAATAAAGTGATCTGTAATGACACAACATTATACTCTGATGACAGGTTTTCTTCAGAAAGTATGAGATGTGTTCATACTTCATTCCAATACCAATATGGCATCAGTAAGCAATTAACAACTGACTTTCGCCTCTATCCTACTTAGGTGTCAAGGAAGATATCACATTTACTTACAATCAGTCCTTCGCACTGATTATCGAGACAGACAGTTTCATTTAGTGCCTCTGCAACGCCTCGCCCATCATCATGAAGTAGCCTCCTATACAGGGAGTACTGAGGGTTTAGCCACACAGAGGTGCACACAAAGGAAGTAGTAAAGTGTGAAAGAAAAAGAAGCGATAAATTATTATTACAATTATGCTGCTTGAGGGTGTACCTGTGTAGCATTAGCTCTATTTGTCCATCTTTTATACTTGAACCTCCAATCGATCTGTCTACCAGTACAGACAACTCTTTGTTACCATCTTCCACATAAATGCCTAGATTAACCTGAAAAGATGTAAAGAGTCACCTATCTTTGTGCAGATTGCCCCAACAAAAACTACATATGAAACTACAGTCATTTGCTCAATTCTTCGCTGCACAGTTAGTAAGTAGTAGGAAAAGCATTCTAATTTTTTTTCTCGAACAGGCAGGAGTGCTGCGTATCTATATATTAAGGAATAATTTCTTAAAGCACTGATAAGAGAATTGTTGGAAAGTGAATTGCCCATCTCTCCCCATCAGCTTAAGCTTTTGGGTTAGATTAGCCGGAGGATGCAACTCGATATGGTACCAAGCCCAGAGGTCTAAAGTTCGAATCCTGGCGGGCGCGATTAAGAAAAAGTAATTGCAGCCTACTTCCACATGAAGGGAAGTGCTGAAATAAAGTAAATCACCCACCTCTCTCCCCATCAGCTTAAGCTTTTGGGTTGAATTGGTCAGAGCATGCAATAAGAACGTCAGATTCTTGCCCCTTTTCTTTTTCTTTTCTTTTTTTGAAAAAACTATCCCTTTTCAGGCCTTCTCCAACGGTTAACTTTTAGCTAGCTCATAAAATATTTTCTCATATTTTAATAGAAGAGAGAGAAGAGCTATCTCTTGATCAAGAGATGGTCATACACGTACTTTAAGATTATGTGACGATGATGTGTGGGGTCATTCATATTATGAGTTATGTGCTAAGAGCTAGATCATTGGAGGAGTTGTCTCTTAGAGTGCTTTGGGCTAGATACTAGCTCATACCATTGGAGAAGGCCTCATAATCATCAAACACTGTATATGCATCAGAATTTTGCAAAGAACATCAAATATTAACTTCTTGCGCCACCGTATGCAGAAAGATGATTCATCTAACGTTTAACGTCTATGTTGTCAACTTTGAGTAAAATCAAAAAACGTTGGCATCAAGACCAAAATAACTAATACAATCATCTAGGTGGAAAATAATCGATTCAAAACTGCAACTGAGTGGAAAATGCCACTCTTGATTACGGTTGCTCAGATAAAAGGATGCCACTTTACTAATGTTATTGAAGTTCATTAGAAAATAGAGAGAGCACACAAAATCTCACAGGATAATAGTTTCCAGCAATGGGCTGGTGCACTTCAATCTTCCACTCCGATCGATAATCTCTTATCTGCAAAAGGGGTACCTCATGTATTAATATAAAGCTTGAGATAATCTCACAACATTCTGACATGTATTTTCTGTATTAGTTATCCATTGTGCTATTCTTTAGTCCCTTTCGTGTTCTAAACTAGCACAGGAATCACTAACACAGTTATTTCTGGAGAACTCTGTCACTGAGAAAAGCAACAAAACTGCAGGAAGACAAGAAAAGGTAAAACATGCCAGTGCTGCATACCCTTTTGATGAAATCACGTCCACTTGAATCAGTGTAGAATGTTTTGTTTGTCGCCATGTTTGTGATAATTTCAGTTGCGACTTCTTTTCCATTTCCATCACCTGTTGGTATAGGCCCAACCTACGCATGGGAGCAATCAGTCAGATGTTAAAATCTTATGCCAATGGAGAGAAGAAAAACGAAGTACAGACAAATCGTCAAAAAGTTGACAGAAAGGGGCAGACCGCCCCTCCATTTTGGTTTAAGAGGATGCAGGAAGCTTAACAAACATATGTAGCAATGCAAGGCACATCTTATTGGCAGAGTACTCACTATAAATTCCGTTTCCACATAGTCCTTCCCCTTGCAAACTCTGGTAATCTGCATTCAGAATTGAAAAAAAGTATCAGAACATATTTGATAAATACTATTTGAAAATTGATTGATCAAAATTTATATAACATAATTAAAGTCCACAACTGATCATCTTGTGTGTTCTTTCACGATAACCAAAAACCATGTGCACGAGTAAATATGCCATCTACTGATAGGCAAAACCTACAAATTACTCAAAATAACTTGATTAAATAATACTCCAACCATCCCAAACTATAGGTCGTTTTAGCTTTTCTAGATACATAGATTTTGTTATGCACCTAGATATACACTAGCTTTTGCAATGCCCTTGGAAAAGCCAAAACAAACTATATTTTGAAACGGAGGGAGTCACAGTGACTAGAGTGCAAATAGCATTGCTAGTGAGGATTATCCTTACATATCAAGCTAAAAATTCATTAAGAACCTTGGGATATTGGATAAGAAGAAAAACATATAAAAGATAAAATGTACATGAATGATGATCCAAAGAAGCATTTCCCGTGGGGATAACCTGATATATCCATGAATTAATCTGCTGGTGCACTTCATCCAATATGGGGCCACGTAGAACTGTGAGAGGAACCTTACATAAATTTAACAAAACTCATGTTAAATCTCATGAGAATAACATAGTGGATCATGCAACTTATATGTTGTTCTAGAGCAAATTTAATCCCTTCTTCATACCTGACCATCAGTCTTGATAGGAACGGTGCCATTAGGTCGAAATATGTATGCTCCAGAAGCCTATGGTCCAGGGAAAGTAAATTAATGCCATTATACAAAAACAAAGTATGGTATTACAATGGACAACTTATAGAATTTTTAGTGCACCTGAGGATCACTTCCGTTTCCATCCTGCCCTATGTAATACTTGTATTTCTGCTCGAAGTTTGCTTCAATCTTGAAATTTATTAATAGATTAGTAGGCAAGATGCTAGATTACAACGGAAACTCAACACAAGAATCATAATTTAAGACCAAGCAGTGCACATATGTCCTGCTAGGGAAACACGCTTTGGAGTCTCAACTAAAAAGTACTAAAATAAGTCTATAACCAGGAGTGATCATGCAACTCCATTTATGTAAGATAAATTAGGGAAATAACAAAACACTGAACATGAAGATTGAGATTTGGCACATTACCAGTGTCTTGCTATCAGAGTACAGAGATAATGATCCAGCTGCATTATACTGAAGTTTCAAGTTCCCTTGCCCAACATGTAGATTACTATCTTTACTTCCTTGAGATGAGTATACAGTAGACTTTGAAGAAACAGATGCTGGATTATATATACAGATTAGAAATATGTTTCGAATAGTACTTCTGCAGTTTGTGTATATCAAGAACAACGAAATGAAGTCACACCTGATTTCTTCATGCTTGAGACAAAATAAGTGTTAAAACCAAGCGGTGGCACTGACACAGGAAAAGCAAGCCAAAACTGGGGCTTTGCACCTGGTGAAGTGCCTAGGTAAGCCTTGACATGTTTGTCCCGTATGTTTAGTGAGGCGCTAGCTATAGGCAGAAGTTGTGATTCAATTTCTCTTCCTTCAGAATCATGAACCACAATTGAATCACTGACAACCTGTTATTCCATTAAGTGGTACATTTAATTTAGTTATGAGGTGAAGCAGCTTTGTGGTAAAAAAAATATATCACAGCCCTATTAAAACACAAACAAAAAATCTTCTGAAGAGAGTAAAGAAAAATTTGCATACAGGAACGCGAAGGACATCTTCTCGTTTCCAACCGAGCGAATTGTACACAAGAACAACCTGTAACAAAAAAATATATTGAAAACAAAATGGTTGATGAATACACAGTTTATCTTTTGTTAAGTGTCATGCGTGAACTGAAAAAGGTATACTTCGTACAGTTTTCACTTTAAAAGGAGTAACACATAAGTTGGTACCAGAACTCACCAAGCTTTTTCCTTTAGAAAAGTCCATCTCGGAAGGCGGGCAATAGGTAACATTTAAAAGAAG
This sequence comes from Echinochloa phyllopogon, assembly GCA_033239725.1. Classification (NCBI taxonomy): domain Eukaryota; kingdom Viridiplantae; phylum Streptophyta; class Magnoliopsida; order Poales; family Poaceae; genus Echinochloa; species Echinochloa phyllopogon. The sequence continues at coordinate 28,303,730 of BTCW01000008.1, read as the reverse complement.
GCACTGAAAAGGTAGATACAGTGGTATAACAAATATTAGTCATTTCTAAAAAGATGAGATAAACTGAGAAGGTGGTTGTGCCCATTATTGTCTGTTTTTTGAGGTATGTAACATTGCATTTCATCTTGTATTAGGATACACTAATCAAATTTATTGCACGTAGAAATTTATTCAACGTAAAAATATAAGGGAAGGTGTTGTCTCCATTGATGCCTAAGTTGAAAGTATCTCTCCTTCACACAGGGAAGAAAACAAGCTGCAAACTAACTTGTGCAAACTTTGTTGTTGGGGTTGAGCAACGTAATTTTGAGCCTGATTCAGTCATGCATGCAAGAGAAGTCGAAACAAGCTCCTGGGCCTGTAAAATGAATCAGACCAAATGGAGTTATCGAAATCAAAAGGAAAAAACCATCAGGCATGAATTGGAAGAAGTTTCTCAGGATGCTCACTTGTGTATATCCAATTGACAATCTCTTGGCATAATCGTTTGCAACATGTTGCTTCTCTGTTCCTGTAACAGCATCATGATGCTGAGCAAGAGCTAGAGCATCACCTAGATAATCTGTTGTTGGACCTGATTTGCTTTTCCCTTTAAAGAACTCAAGCTGCCGGGCTGCCTGGAAATAAATTGAATTTTATGAATAAGCACTCCATCAAATGCATATGTAATTAAGCAGTTCATGATGGCCATGTGAAGGCCACGGCAGCCCAGTATAGTAAAAAAAATGGGATGTCAACACTACCAGGTAATATCCACTCATCATTCGGACATATCGCTTTAAGGCAGGTCTACTTGTGAAGTAGCCCGTCCAATATGCATTAGGGTTATCTGCATACCTGGTTGAAGAAACAATACGGTCATGCATAGGCAAAAGAAATATAGTAAAGTTAATCATATCAATTGCGAATACAAAAATAAAAACATACGGGAAGAAATCATTGGTCTTGAGAGGCCATTGTTCGTTTGCAGCATATTTTGCATCAGTATAAATGGAAGGTGTGGAATAAAGAGCATTGATACGGCCATCCTGAGGTATGGTCCAAAACAACAAGCATGGTGAGTTCGACCATCATTAGAGTAGAAACAACTCAAATGCATTCCACAAACCATAACTAAAAGTCATCATGGCCATACACCAGATATGCATTAAGTAATGCCATAAGCTTTCATCACGGAATTAAACAAACATAGAAAATAATAATTCAATTTCTGTTATCTCCATATTCATCCTTAACCTTATTCACATAGTGAATTAATTTGTCCATATTTCTGAACCAGGTCTCTGCATATTGGTACTTGAAGTCTGTTCCCATTGTAAACATGATATGGTTTGTCCTCGTGATATTTGCCTACAGAAAATAAAGACACAAATGCAACTTAGGATGCCTATGTCTCAAAAAAAAATGCAACTTAGGAAGCAAAGCTGTATTTCTGAATAGAACAGATAACATTACATACAAATATTGTAGTACATATAACCAGTAATAATGCAAAATAAAGATAAGTCAAACTTCACAGTACAAACAACACCCAAGTTGCATTCTCATAGGTCATAAAACCTATCATCAAAACAATCAGATGTCCAATATAAACTAAATAAGGTGAAGTTTGTAGTAGGATCAACCAAACCTTGTGGTATATATAGCTGCAAAGAGAGTACATCGTAATTCGTAACCGAAAAAGAGAATAGAAACATGACATAATGAGATCCATATATGGTGTGCGGCTGGGGCCAAAGGGCTCCAGGGATTAGTCTTGGGAGTTAATTAGAGGCTGCAGATTTAGTTTGGTCATTTTTCGTGTGTCAGTAGCACAGTTGGTAAGGGCGGTGGTGTTGTACATATTACTTTTTCTTCTGTAAATAAATGATATGTAGCTCCCCTGCATATTCAAGAAAAAAAGATGTACCTGTGCTAGAGCTGCAGCAACAAAATCATTTACTCGTTCTTCAACATTATAATCAAAAAGAAGGGGGTCATCCTGCACAGAGGAAAACCATGAAGAATTGGCTCCTGTTTAGTGCCTGAGCAATATAGAATAACTATAATTCTGATTAATTACCTGGACAACGGGAGAATCAGCATCAACTTCAAAATAAAAGCCACCAGGAGGTGGTTCGTAGTTTTTCGGAAAGATACCAGCAAAGATCTGAAACAAACATACAGATTTCCGATCCAACATTACAGAAAAAATAGAATAGTGCCTAGGCATAAACAGAGCATCAAACTGGAGTGTGGCATGCACTTCGGAAAAAGAAAAGGCTACTTACATCAGCTGATGAGCCAAAGCTCTTGGAGCCCCTCCAAATAACCTCAAGTTCTTTTGTTCCCTTTCGAGTATCACGATCTTGGTAATCAATCCGGAAGAAATAGAAAGCATCAAATCCCACCTGACAGGCAATAAAGTGTTTACTGAGCCATCTGTCCTATTTAGTTATAATGTTTGCAACTGTAGATTGAGGACCATGGTAACCAGTAACCACAACACAACAGCTATTGATTTATAGGTAAGTAGATAGGCTAAAAATATAATATCTAGTCCAGAACCAGAAGGGTTGAATACTCCAATGTTCAGGTATGAAGGAAATTCGTAAGCAGCTGTCTAGTCAAAATTACAATAGTAACGACACAGTTGTAAGTGCATAGTTCATCTTATCATGCAAATGGGAAGTATGGGGAAGTTTGAGTGCACCGCACCATATAGGAAATTCAGACTTAGTCAAGCCTTTGCAAGCATTAGCTAGCTGCGCGAGATATAAGGAGAGGACATAAATGTATATGGTTAGAGCAACCTACTTCTGCCCCAAGAAGGTATGCCTGAACCGCAGAGTGGCCAAATGGATCAATCTGCCAGCCGATTCGTGGAATCTGACCAAACTCTTCCTTGATGTACTTGTGCCCAAGCGTAGTCTGATCAATCATGTCTATATAGTGCACAGTGGCCTCATCATGCATGCACATGCCCCCATTGCTTCAACAGCAGAAGGAATTTTATTCACTAAACTGCAGAAACAACTTTGGCAATACAACACATAAAGTGACAGCTATGGAACATGAAGGAGCATACATCAATTCCAACCGTCCAGAGCTGATAAGCCCCTTCACAGTATCCTTGATCATGTCGTTCTGGTTCCTCCACCATCTCTGGAAGAATGCCTGCAATCGTAGATAAACCACTGGTCAGAAGAAAAGTCAAAAACACTCCATTCAATCAAGGCTTTAAACTCTCTCATGGTCCTAGCTACTTGGGAAACCTCGAAGCACCAAAATGCTTGCATGTTTGAAGGCGCTAATCCCAGCATTCAGGTGCTCCTTCAGACCATTACAAATGATAGTTGCTCGCTAGTAAGCTCAGATAGTTGCTCGCTAAATTGCTTCCACCAGCCTCTTAGGCTTAGTGGTTTCTGGTCATGTGTTACCTTATTATTAGCAAAGCTGTACAGTCCCTAGTGTTGTTTTTGGGTGTGTGTTTGGGGTGTTTAGGTGCTATAAAGATTAGCTATTCTTTCTTAATGAAATGACGCGCAGCTCTCCTGCATAGTTTCGAAAGAAAAAAAAATCAAAGACAGCCTACATTGCGTAACTGCGGTATATGGCATTATGCATTAGGATGCAGAGTTGGTAATCAAGCTTCAATTCTCTGAATCGGCAGCAAGGAAACAGAGTCCTATACAAGTTCCACAAGCCCAAAATGCTGGCAGAAACAACAAGTAGATGTGCATTGCTTCATATTCCCCAATTTCACCACCAAGCTTGCCACAACCCAACTTCTGAGTTCTGACGCATCGAAGGTTCGAAAGTTACAGGTCAGAACTATTAAATGTAACGTTTACCTGCTCGACATAGACGAACTTGCGGTTCTCGTCCTTGAGCAGTGCCGGGATGAGCGAATCCAGCACGTTCTGCACGCATGCCCCCTGCAACCAGGAAAAAAAAACCAAACAAATTTTACTAAACAAAGCAGAGCCAGCCAGAGCCAAGTTGACGAACAGCAGGCTCAGTTCAGAGAATTAGCTACAGAATCCGCAGAACTGCTCCAAAGCGATTAGCACGCCAATCATAGCCGCCACCCAAACAAAGACATCGAATCCCTCCGAGAAAATCGGGGAGAACCGCGAGCGACGAAATCGGGGAGCGGCAGCAATCAGTCAGCCCGGCGGAGGCGGCCGGCGGCTCACCTGGATGGAGTTGTTGGATCCGACGTAGTACTGGTCGACGGTCTTGAGCCACCCGACGTCGTCGTGGGTGTGCGGCACCACGTGCACGTTGAGCTTCCCGGGCACCACCCCCGCCGAGGTGTTGTAGGGGATGTACACCGCCTCGCCCACGCCCGCCGCTGCGGCCAGGGCGGCGGCGACGAGCGCGGCGGCGAGCCGGACGGGGCCCATGGAGGTAGGCGGGCCGCGGCTTCTGGGAGAGCGGAGCGGGGAAGGGAGGGAGGGAGAGGCGGAGGCGGTGGTCGCCGGGGAGTGTGACACTGTGACTGTGGCCTGCGACCCGGCGGAGGGGAGAAGCTAAGAAGAGAGCGTGGTGTGGGGCCCACCTGGCGGTGGGGGACGCCGCGCGGCGAGTAGTTGCGCAATCGCTGGGCCACGTCGGCGTCCGCGGGGGTGGTTTATGCAAATGTTGCATTTTATCCGGAGGTTCAAGTTGGGCCCTCCTTTTAAATCCAAGTACTGTATCCTATCGCTAATTCGCTATCCTTACCTTCACAGACTTCCCAAAAAAAAATTAACTCAACAAAATTGACCGTTGCAGTTGGAATTAGTTCTAACCGGTCAAAAATATTTACAAAATATTGATTAATTTAAAAACAAAGGAGCAGGGGCCAAGCTGCCTTATGTCATTGCGATCACAAAATTGACCGTTGCAGTTGGAATTAGTTCTAACCGGTCAAAAATATTTACAAAATATTGATTAATTTAAAAACAAAGGAGCAGGGGCCAAGCTGCCTTATGTCATTGCGATCACCGGACCCGACCGCCACCCCGACTGTAACACCCTAAAATTCCATCACAAATAAATCATAGCAACTTGGTTTAATTTAATTTTCTAAGGACTTAATTAAATTTTTAAATTAATTTGAGCCTAAAAATATTTAAACATCATTTAAATAATTTTGGAGCAATAAATGCATGTGCATCATATTTGGTTTGCATGTCTTTTGTTTGATTTGTGTGTGAATTTCAAAATCATGAAAAGTCCAGAACCGCTCCCTCAACTCTCTCTCCATCTCTCTTTCTCTCCCGCGGCCCATCTCCCTCTCCCTCTTTCTGTTCGGCCCAGCACCGCGCGCGCGGCCCAGCTCCCCTGCCGGCCCACTCGCCCTCTCCCTCCCTTTCTTTTCCCCTGCTCCGTCGGCCTGCTCGCCGCTTTCGGCCCGGCAGCGGCCCGAACTTCTTCCCCTCCCTCCCTCGCGTCACTGGCAGGCGGGCCCCGCTCGTCAGCCCCACCTTCTTCCCCTTCCTCCGACGCCTCTTCCCTGCCTCACCGCCGACCGAGCCGCTCGGCCTCCCCCGCGCCGCTCCCTCTCCCGCGTCTCTTCCCCTCTTATCTCCACTGAGCCGCTGCAACGCTCGCGCCACTCCAATCGCTCGCTCTCCCATCGAAACGCCCGCACCACCGAACCCTCCCACCGCTGATCGCCATTGATGGCCGGCCCATCCTTTCCCCTCGGCACCGACCCTTCCCACTCCCCTTTTCGCCCTACTTATACCTCGGCCGAGCCCCCAAGAACCCCCTTTGACCCCTCGCGCCACCCATTCCCCTCGGAGCAGCTCCAATTTCCGCCGCCGCCATCGCCGAGCGCCGCCGCCTCGTCGGACCGCCGCTCCAGGACCGCTCCGCCCTCTTCTTCCACTCCAGGACCTCCGCACCGAGGTAACGAAGCTCCCAACCCCTCTTCTTTCCCTGTTTTATTTAGCACTAGGCCCGGCAACCTTCGCCGGAGTGAATCGCCGCGGACGCTCGTCGGCCGCCGCCGCTCGCGCGCCTAGCATCGCCCAGGGCCTCTGTTTTGTTTCGGTTAGTCGCTCCGGAGCTGTAGGAACCCCAATCGTGGCCTCCCGAGCACCCCTGCGAGCACCTGGCCTTGCTCCGGCGATGCGCCGCCTCGGCGCCGCCGCGTCGCGTCTCTGCTCACCATCGCCTGCCACCCTTGGTGCGCAATCCACGACAAGAGCCCCCTGATCATGTTCGCCAGCTCACCACTCGCGCACAGAACCTATCCGCGCTCGAATCCGCGACCCCGAGCTCGAGTTCGGGTGAACTCCGGCGAGTTCACCGCCGCCCGCCTCTGTCCGACGACGAACCGCCGCCCTCGCCACGCAACTCTCGACTTGAACCCCCAGCCTTGTTCGTCATCCCAATCCGAAGCCGTAGCACCTATCCGCGCCCGAAACCGAGCCTCGTAGCTCGATTTCGAGCTTCGCCGGCGAGGTTCCCGGCCGGCGCCGCCGCCCGCCGGTGTTCCCGCCGCCGCCCGACTCGGCCCTTTCTGTCAGCCGTCCATCGCAAGATCAACGGCCCACGTTCATCGCGACCCGAGTCAACCAGGCCAAATAACGGTCAGCGCAGGCCTTTTTGCAAAAGAGACCCTGCCTTTCTCTGTAATCAACCCGCCGTCCTGTCTAGTTCAAAAATAATTAGATTTAGGTCCTGATTTTTACAGAAAGCACCCTAAGCTTCTCTGTTTTTGTATCCCGAAGCCCAGCCCCTGTCTTTTACGCGTTAGCCCTCGGGTTTAATGCGTATTTATGTTTTAGCCCCTGTAGACTTAGTTTCTTTGCCAACAAGTCCCTAAAACTTGTTTTGGCCATATCTTTTCCGTTTTAGCTCCGTTTTTAGCGTTCTTGGTGTCCAAGCGTTCGTCTTTTCGAGCTTATTAGTTTTAGATGCTTGTTTTGGTCTGTTAAGAATGTTTGATGTACTGTTTTCTTATTATTTTATTGTGTTGATCGTAGACCTCGTACCAGTTGCAACTGAATCGCCCGTCGACGCGGATCAAGAACAACTCTACGAAGAGGAGGAAGATTTCTTTGTAGAACAAGGCAAGTGGCCCTCCCCGCATATTCTTTTTGTCCTATATAACTGCATGTCAAACTAAAATTTACTATTATTGCATTAATATGATGGGAATACCTTTTTAAGGATTTATCTAATCTTTTACCATGCTCCCTTGTACCAACCCCTGTTTTAAATAATATTTTTTTGGGTTAGTTCATGCTTAGTGTTGCAATACCTTGGGAATGGTTAAATTGGACCTTTATAAAATTATTTGATCATGATAACTTCGATAATAAATGTTGGTTAATATAAGAGAACGATTATTTAATCGGAACATGGAGAACCACCCAAGAAAACAGTGCAACCATGGTGTCAAAATGGGCTCTGACCTTAGCCAAGTAATTAGATGTGCGATTGTACTGATGGCCTTATCCGAAAGGAGCAGAGGGGGTCTGGGGTTGCAGGGGCACAGCCCGGTCCTTTTGGGGTAGCAGCCTTTGCTAAGGTGTTGACCATTAGGGAGGGTTGTGGTCCGCCCTAGCTGTAACTCTTGCGGGTTGTTGGACTTTTGCATACCTTTGTAAAGGCTTTGTAGTGGACCCCTAGCCACTCACCTCGGAAGTGTTTAAGGGCCTTGCAAACCCGGGCAACATGGGGAACACGAGCTATGGTGAAAGTGTACAACCTCTGCAGAGTGAAAACTGATCGATCAGCCGTGCTCACGGTCAAGAGCGGCTTGGACCCTCACATGATAATTAAACTTAAAGATGGAATCTAAATCGTGGTTTTACTCGTGGGTTTTGGAATAAGATGTTCTTTTAAAGCCTTAAGTGGGTTGGTATAAACTTACATCTAGTAAATAGGAAACTGCTAATAAAACTTGATCAACTCTAAAAAGCTCACTGTTGTGAACCTTAGCCTATCCTTGTGGCCTTGCATTTTCACCCCGCTTGCTGAGTACCTAGTTAGGTGTACTCACACTTGCCATTGCTGAATCAGAAGAAGGAAATGGAGAAGAATACTACAGCGACTACGATGAGTTCTGAGGCTTGCGTTTCCCCCAGTCAAGATGCCTGTGGAAGATGGAAGCTGAAGACGCTTCGTTTAGCTATCGCTTGTTCTGCGATAAAGACTTTCGTGTCTCCCGAGAGTGTAATATGAATATTATAATAAATCTCTTGTAATTTAGAACACTGTGTTTCGATATTACACTCTTTTGTCTATCATATGTGTGTAAACATGATCCTGGCGCACATATGAAATGCACTTGATTTTCTTTCGAAAACCGGGTGTGACACCGACGAAAATTAGCAAAACTAATGAAAAATGATCTTCATCTATGTGGTTGACCCCTAGTGTTCAATGGAGCCAACCCCCATGGTTTTCTCGCTTGTCGCTTCGCCCCTTGCATACTTCAAGACACAATTTTAAACATATAATTTTCAGGTTTGTAGGCTAAATATAAGGCGATGAAAGACTAAAGTTTCAAATGTTTGATAAGATCCTACAAATGAAAAGTAAAAAATAACTGAGAAGATTTCTCGTTTTAAATAAACTTGTATCCTTTAGCGTTCTCATTTCTGATCTCATGCCTATGACCTTATTTTAGTCTTCTTTTACTAAGTTGGAGCCTTGGAGGCGAGGCATATATAGGTGCAGATTTTCATGATGACTCTAGCACGTGCATACATTCCAAACATGGATAAAGAAAACATATAACTCTACAATAGATCCGTTTTATGTGAAAGGGTCTCTAGCCTAGTGGTTAGAGCACCTGAGTAGCACCTTAACTGGGTTTGGAATAAATAAAATTAAAAAAAATAGGTAGGGGCCTCCCCTACTGACTCCGGTCAAAAAAAAATAGATCCGTTTTATTGCACTAAATTTTAATACTCCATATATTTCAATTTGTAAAGCATCTTAGAACTAAAACACATTCTCTTGCATGATCGCGTTCCATGCATTTGAAGCCAGGTTAGGTTTGTTGAACAATATTGACATTCTAGTGTTTTTATCAATGCCTTTCTCATATCATGCTAAAGCCTAGAACGACCAAAAAAATCGAGGGATAAATGACTCTTTTCTTTCTAAAGGGTGGAGGGATAAAGGACTTTTTCAAAAGAAAAACACAGGGCAAAACAGTAACAAAGAAATCACTATCTTTAGAACGACCATTTTTCTGGAACACAAAGAAACCACTTTGGTGCCCTGCGTTCACAGCAAAAAGGCCACCTTATTTCTTTTGGCTAATATAAGAGACCGCGTCGATCCCGATACTAATTGCCCTGCACGTTCTAGGGTACGTACGTAATTCGCCGAGCATTGGAGGGCCCGCGCGCAAAAAGAAATCGGATAAGGAGTGTGAACTGTGACTGACAGACAGCGAAAAAATCGCACCTCATCAGACAATCAAAATCCCAAGGATCCGCTGCCGTGCGCCGAACAGCGAGCAGCAGCCGTCGCTAGGCGCCAGATAAATAAAAGGAACCGAGACGCATCCGAGCAGGCGAGATGGCGTATGGGACGAGTCGACGCCGGTTGGTTTGTCGCCGTCAACAGCTATGGAATCACGGCACGTACAATTTTGTTTACGTGGTAGTAGTAGGCTGGTAGTAAGCAGTGGCAATCTTTTTTATAGTATTTTCTTTTTATGTTCTTCACAAGAGCTAACGCCTACTCCCCGTCCAAAAAAAAAGACATCCTAACATTTAAAAATTGTCCCAAAAAAAAAGTCATTGTAGCTATTTAGACATCTTATGGGCCCTCAAACAAAAAAAATCTGCCGTCTCCACATCTTGTTGCCATGATTTCCGTCGCCTCTCCTACGACTATTCTGTTCCTTGGACACGAATAAAATCACCGGAGGTCACAAAACATGCATGCAGCCGCCCTTTACGGAAGTTGATCCAAATGATAGGAGCTGCATGGTTATTTGATGTTTTGGCTATTCTGTTATAAAATTTCTTTGGTGTCTTCTTTTCTAGGACGGAGGGAGCACTTCAATTGCCAATAGCTATCAAGGGCATCAACACGTACGGCGCTTAAAAAAAGAAAAGAAAAATCGCCGTGCACTTTGCATGCTTCTCTCTCAAAACGCACGGGCAAGGCACGGCAGAGTCTTGTGCGTTTGTTTTGGAAAAAGAAAAGGAAACCGTATAAGTGTTTTGCTCTCTCTTTTTTCTCACCGAAAAAAGAAATCCCGATAAGAAGAGCGACGAACCGGACTGCAAACCAATGCAGTTAATTCTAAAATGTTCCATAGACTAAACTGATATATGTTAAGATTGATTGTCTGATAGATATATTCCACCACAAGAATCCTCAGCAACTGTTGCTGTTCGCATAGGCTGCACTGCAGCAGCCTCTCTCGCTGCGAAAGCAAACTCACTGCGGTGGCGCACAGGCCAGATCACCGGCTGTGTAGCGTGTTACGATCCGATCCACGCCGCGGCATCGTCAGCTTGTTCCGTGACCTGGGCCCTGGCCCTTGGCCGCCGATCGGTTCGCCTGTCCTCCGATCCAGGGATGGCGAAGCCTCCACGGCAAAGTGGTGAGGGTGAAGCAAGGCCTTGGCGCTCGGCTGGGTTTTGGTTACTCGTGTAGGGACGGACTAGGGAGGGGCTGCGGAGAAAGACGCCCAACATCTCGCCGGACCCAGCGTCGTGACACCGGGTGAGCGCTGCGGCGAGGTCTGGTGAGGCGCTGTGGCAAGTGTGGGTGAATTTGGAGAAAAATACAGCAAAAAGTAGGGGCATTCCGAGAATTGAACTCGGGACCTCTCGCACCCTAAGCGAGAATCATACCAGTAGACCAAATGCCCACGCGATGATTATAAATTCAGTATTTACTATTTAAACACATTACATTTCTGTAACCAAGCGTGAATTCTATTCTTCTGACGGCTCTTGGGCGACAATTAATGTCGTGTGGCTGGTTTGCTGAGACGGTGAAGCAGTTGCTGAGATAGTGGCATCAACTAAGAAAAAACCACCGGCAGTAGGTGTGGTTCATAATTTTTCTTTGGAAGATTGCAGCAATCCACCAGCGGGTGGTTCATAATTTTTCTTTCGAAGATTGCAGCAAAGATATGAAACTTCCGCCTAATGCAGTAGTGCTCGAACTATGTATAAAAATTTGTTTTTGGAATAATTTATCTGCTCAGCAACAGTGGCATCAACTAAGAAAAAACCACCGGCAGTAGGTGTGGTTCATAATTTTTCTTTGGAAGATTGCAGCAATCCACCAGCAGGTGGTTCATAATTTTTCTTTCGAAGATTGCAGCAAAGATATGAAACTTCCGCCTAATGCAGTAGTGCTCGAACTATGTATAAAAATTTGTTTTTGGAATAATTTATCCGCTCAGCAACAGTGGCATCAACTAAGAAAAAACCACCGGCAGTATGTGTGGTTCATAATTTTTCTTTGGAAGATTGCAGCAATCCACCAGCAGGTGGTTCATAATTTTTCTTTCGAAGATTGCAGCAAAGATATGAAACTTCCGCCTAATGCAGTAGTGCTCGAACTATGTATAAAAATTTGTTTTTGGAATAATTTATCTGCTCAGCAACAGTGGCATCAACTAAGAAAAAACCACCGGCAGTAGGTGTGGTTCATAATTTTTCTTTGGAAGATTGCAGCAATCCACCAGCAGGTGGTTCATAATTTTTCTTTCGAAGATTGCAGCAAAGATATGAAACTTCCGCCTAATGCAGTAGTGCTCGAACTATGTATAAAAATTTGTTTTTGGAATAATTTATCCGCTCAGCAACAGTGGCATCAACTAAGAAAAAACCACCGGCAGTAGGTGTGGTTCATAATTTTTCTTTGGAAGATTGCAGCAATCCACCAGCAGGTGGTTCATAATTTTTCTTTCGAAGATTGCAGCAAAGATATGAAACTTCCGCCTAATGCAGTAGTGCTTGAACTATGTATAAAAATTTGTTTTTGGAATAATTTATCTGCTCAGCAACAGTGGCATCAACTAAGAAAAAACCACCGGCAGTAGGTGTGGTTCATAATTTTTCTTTGGAAGATTGCAGCAATCCACCAGCAGGTGGTTCATAATTTTTCTTTCGAAGATTGCAGCAAAGATATGAAAGATAGGCATATCATTATTCCCAAATACAACGCCATAGTCCGGTAAACCCCACGAAAATTAAAAAAACATTAATTGGGGCAACAGTGGCATCAACTAAGAAAAAACACCGGCAGTAGGTGTGGTTCATAATTTTTCTTTGGAAGATTGCAGCAATCCACCAGCAGGTGGTTCATAATTTTTCTTTCGAAGATTGCAGCAAAGATATGAAACTTCCGCCTAATGCAGTAGTGCTTGAACTATGTATAAAAATTTGTTTTTGGAATAATTTATCTGCTCAGCAACAGTGGCATCAACTAAGAAAAAACCACCGGCAGTAGGTGTGGTTCATAATTTTTCTTTAGAAGATTGCAGCAATCCACCAGCAGGTGGTTCATAATTTTTCTTTCGAAGATTGCAGCAAAGATATGAAAGATAGGCATATCATTATTCCCAAATACAACGCCATAGTCCGGTAAACCCCACGAAAATTAAAAAACATTAATTGGGGCAACAGTGGCATCAACTAAGAAAAAACCACCGGCAGTAGGTGTGGTTCATAATTTTTCTTTGGAAGATTGCAGCAATCCACCAGCAGGTGGTTCATAATTTTTCTTTCGAAGATTGCAGCAAAGATATGAAACTTCCGCCTAATGCAGTAGTGCTCGAACTATGTATAAAAATTTGTTTTTGGAATAATTTATCCGCTCAGCAACAGTGGCATCAACTAAGAAAAAACCACCGGCAGTAGGTGTGGTTCATAATTTTTCTTTGGAAGATTGCAGCAATCCACCAGCAGGTGGTTCATAATTTTTCTTTCGAAGATTGCAGCAAAGATATGAAACTTCCGCCTAATGCAGTAGTGCTTGAACTATGTATAAAAATTTGTTTTTGGAATAATTTATCTGCTCAGCAACAGTGGCATCAACTAAGAAAAAACCACCGGCAGTAGGTGTGGTTCATAATTTTTCTTTGGAAGATTGCAGCAATCCACCAGCAGGTGGTTCATAATTTTTCTTTCGAAGATTGCAGCAAAGATATGAAAGATAGGCATATCATTATTCCCAAATACAACGCCATAGTCCGGTAAACCCCACGAAAATTAAAAAAACATTAATTGGGGCAACAGTGGCATCAACTAAGAAAAAACACCGGCAGTAGGTGTGGTTCATAATTTTTCTTTGGAAGATTGCAGCAATCCACCAGCAGGTGGTTCATAATTTTTCTTTCGAAGATTGCAGCAAAGATATGAAACTTCCGCCTAATGCAGTAGTGCTTGAACTATGTATAAAAATTTGTTTTTGGAATAATTTATCTGCTCAGCAACAGTGGCATCAACTAAGAAAAAACCACCGGCAGTAGGTGTGGTTCATAATTTTTCTTTAGAAGATTGCAGCAATCCACCAGCAGGTGGTTCATAATTTTTCTTTCGAAGATTGCAGCAAAGATATGAAAGATAGGCATATCATTATTCCCAAATACAACGCCATAGTCCGGTAAACCCCACGAAAATTAAAAAACATTAATTGGGGCAACAGTGGCATCAACTAAGAAAATACCACAGGCAGTAGGTGTGGTTCATAATTTTTCTTTGGAAGATTGCAGCAATCCACCAGCAGGTGGTTCATAATTTTTCTTTCGAAGATTGCCGCAAAGATATGAAAGATAGGCATATCATTATTCCCAAATACAATGCCATAGTTCGGTAAACCCCACGAAAATTAAAAAAAAAACATTAATTGGGGCATTCCGAGAATTGAACTCGGGACCTCTCGCACCCTAAGCGAGAATCATACCACTAGACCAAATGCCCAGGCTATGCTATTTTTTTCCGTGTTATTTATCAGTATACAAATTAGCTGAACTTTAACTTCAATTAACCAACACCTTCGTTCTGGAAGCTCCAGATAACCAGAAAGTCAGGAACCCTTGCCGGTTCAGAGATTCTTCTGACGGCTCTTGGAGGACGATCTCGTGTGGCTGGTGCGTGCAGACGGTGTAGTTGTCATATTGTCACAGCGACAGCCTCGCGGACATGGAGGAAAGTCAGACGGCAACAAGCAATGGTCTCTGTTTCAGTTTCAGACACAGACCATGGCACAACAGTTTCTGGAGAACAGAACCTGGATAAAATGCTGAAGATTATGGCAGGCTGATGAGAATACAGCAAAGCTTAGCTGAAGATCAGGTTTACTGAAGCCAATTCTGGATGCTTTCCACAATTACCTGCATCCAGAGCAGTCATTCAATCACCCTTGCTTAGATTTGGATTGCCAATTCCTATTTCCTCCGTTCGAAATTATAGTTTGTCTCAGCTTTTCTAGATTTGGAACAAAAATAGTATTATATAGAGCACACATGATTTGCGTGGCTTGTTTTCATTTCTTGTCTATAAGCGGTATGTTATCCAGTTGTCGATAAGATTGACTAGTACTCCTCTAGTTCTGCTGTTGTCACCGATCATACATCGCGGCCATTACTCGCAGCTGACACGAGTTGCCAGCAGGCCAGTTGAAGAGCAAAGCAAACATAGAACAAAGCGTGTGTTTGGTTGAGAGGACGACGTGGGACGGGACAGGTCGATCCCTTTTTTCGTAGTGTTTGGCTGAGGGACGAGTGGGATGGATCCATCCCCAAAGGGGAATATTCCCACAATATGCGGGATGGAACCATCCGGCCAAAACGAGTGGACGGGGGCATCCCACTTCGCCCCCGTCTGGCTCCGTCTCTCTCCCGTCCAAGGCCGCCGGCAAGGCCAGGGCAGTGGCGCGCGGCGGCGTCCCGCGAGCGCCGCGGCAGCGGGCGGCGCGTGCGGCTGGGAGGGCACGACGGCGGCAGGAGGACACGGGCGAGCAGCTGCGGCCGGCGGGAGGTGCGGCGGCGAGCGACGAGGCCGCGGGCGGCAAGGTCCGGCGGGAGGTGCTGGCGGCGCGGTCGAGCTTGGCGCCCCGACGGCACCGGCGGTCGAGCTCGGCGCCGGCATGGAGGAGCGGGCCGGGCGGCGGCGGCGGTCGAGCTCAGCGCCGGCGTGGAGGAGCGGGACAGGCGGCGCTGGCGGCGGTTGAGCTCGGCTCCGTCTCGCTTCGTCTGGCGGGCGCGCTGGGAGGCCTTCGTCCGCGGCGGGGAGGGCGTGGCGGGGAAGGCGCGGCCAGGGGCGGCGGCGTCCCGCGGGCGACGGCGGGGAGGGCGCGGGCGGCGGCGGCGAGCTCGCGGGGAGGGGATGAAGGTGAACACGGGCGGGCAGCGTAGTTGTGGATAAGAAAAAAAAAGGAAAAACAAATCGTTTTGCTGAGTATGACATGTGAGGCCCATTAACAGTATGTCTAACGGTGTTAAAGAGCCCTTCCATCCCATCCTTTCAATCCATTACACCAAACAAAAAACTGGGACGAACTCGTCCCTCATAACCAAACACGAAACGAGACGATCCCATCCCTAAAAACAGGGACGGGACCATTCCATCCTACTTTGTCCCCAAACCAAACACACGCAAAGAATTCCGGCCAGATGAGATCTGAGAATGCAACAGAACACTCCTGCATATCCCCACAATTTTTAAGGCCGGAAGTCCTGCATAGGCACAGCTCACAGCTCAGTTTAAAATCCAAGATATGCAACAGAAGAGATACAGAGTAGGTCACATTGCCTGAACAACAGGATCACATATTCACTGAGCACTTGTGTTTATTCATTACACAGGGTTACTTGCTCGGTTTTATGCTTGAATCCATCTACTAGAATGATTATCAGTGGAATTGCAACAAGGTGCCACATGCTCAGATGCTACTGAGTTTAGATTTTTGCTCAGGCAGCTCACAAGCGAAAGTTGCAGATCATGACTGAACCACAGGGAAGCAAATTACAGAATCCTAAACAATGGAAACACTCCTAAACGGCTGGGAGCACACAGAAGAGCATAACACCGATGAAATGCTTACAAACAAGCAACAAGATCAACTGACAAGAAGCAAACTTCCCAAGAGAGTCATGATCTTAGTTGTCCACGACAAGCTTCCGCCTCTTGTAGTTAACCATCACCTCGTCCTTGATGCCAACAACCATCGCGTTCCAGTTAGTCTCCGGGAACGGCGAGACCAGCTCGAACTCAAAGTTCCTCAGCAGGTGCGTCCAGATCGCCTTGATCTGCAGGTAGGCGAAGGGCTCGCCGAGGCAACCGTGCCTGCCACCACCGAAGGAGATGTAGGAGAAGGCGCCTGCAGCCTTGTCCTCCTCCCTGCCAGGACCAAACCGGTCAGGGTCGTATGAGTCTGGGTTCTTGTAGATGTGAGGCAGCCTGTTGGCAAAGGCTGGGGATGTCGCGACGATGTGGCCCTTGGGGATGTCGTACTCTTGGCCTTCCTTGGTTGTCACGGTGAAGTCACTGTGCGACTGGCGGAGCAACATGATTAGCGGTGGGTGGAGACGGAGAGCCTCCTTGATGCACCTGTAGAGGACATCCATCTCTGCCAAGATGTCATGATCAATCTTGTCCCCGTGCCGCTTCATAACCTCCTTCTGCTCCTCTACAGCCTCTGCAAAGTACTGCTTGAACCGAAGCATGTAGGCTCCAGTCCAGGTCGAGGTGATAGAACTAGTGTGTTGTCCGGCGAAGAGTGCAGCAATGAGTAGCCCAGTTACCTCACCCTCTGTAGTGGAGCGTCCGTTCTTGTACTTGGAATCAATAAAGCACTGCAGCATGTCTTCCTCAGACTGTCCAGAGGCCTTGCGGGACTTAATGATGGTGGAAAAGATTTCTGCCAGACGTGCCCGTGCCCTGTCTCGGCGCTTATGCGCAGGGATTGGGAGGTAGGGGAAGATGACACTGACGGGCTGCATCCCATTGTCAAGGTCATGGAAGAGAGCAGAAACATCATCAAACAGCTTCTCTCGCACCTCCCTTCCCAGCAAGCATCGACTAGCTGTTAGTATGATGAGGTGCTCCAATTCGTACTTCAAATCGACGGTACCACTTTCTCCCCATTTTGAGAAGTACTCCTGCAGGTAAGGTCAAATTTGCAGATGAGGCTAATATCATCAAACTTATATGAAAAAAAAATAGTATGTTGTCAACAAAAAAACAAGAAATTCATACTGCTAAATCCTATTGGAGTACAGACAGGATTCATCATTTTATCTTGAAATACTCAAACTCAATGCACATGTTCCTTTGCTATATGCCCACATACAGAATGTATTGAGTAAGGAGTATAGCAGTTTATCTGGTCATTTCTAGTGTTTGCACTTTCCAGTCACATCAATTACTTTTTTTTGGAAACAAGCTTATATGAAATCCTTAAATGCCAATTCTGAACGAAGCTCAAAAACCCAAAAATAATATTTAGACGCAGCTTGTCAGGACAGGGAAACAAGAATTATTGTTGCGATATGAAGCATGCTTTTTTAATTGGAATTCACTCAAAAACCCTAAATTAATATTTAGACGCAGCTTGTCAGGACAGGGAAACAAGAATCATTGTTGCGATATGAAGCATGCTTTTTAAATTGGAATTCACATTCATCAGGATAGGCAATATATCTCCTCAATTGACAAGGAAATATAACTGCAGCTCTTCATAATTTACATACCTAGCAATTTCCACAATATTTTTTAACCAACACGATATGATATTATCCCCGCCTCCACTTTACACGAAACAGAAAACAGTGTCCATAGTTAAGACGCATTTGAGAATTAACAAGTAAACATATATTGCAGCACAGAAACAGATCATCAGGACACAGAAAAGTAACTTTAATTGACAAAACCAGTAAAGATATAAAGAACCAACAAAGTGGCATTAAAGACGTTAAAGAAACGGGACACCAAAATGCCCCATTAGGGAGGGGGAAAAAAGCAGCATGCACAGCATCGCAAAAGCCTAATACTTGAGATCTGGAAACATCGGCCCAAAAAGGTTGAAGATCATGTTAGGTAGCCACGTATTGGTTCCAGAAGTCACTCATTAGTTATAGTGCAACTTGCCAACTTCTTTCCTCAAAGAAAAAGCATACTGTAACTTTCAGAAGGGACTCGATAGTCCAATGCAGAACAATATGGTGGACCCAAACTTGGACAAAAACTAGAACACCATGTCTATAATTGTAGCAAAGGTACAAATGTACCTCAGATGTTAAAGGTTATACATAGAACAAATGGAACTATTGTCACCACAAGATTCAGGGTGCAGTAAAATGCTACAGAAGCATTATGTTACCACATTTTCAAATAGAAATGCTCGCAAAACGAACAATTAAAAGACTTCTGGTACTCAGCTGCAACTATCGAATTGCAAATACTGTCCCCAGAAATTGATATCCCTTGATACAGATCCAGAAATCCAATTTCTCAGAAACAAGCATACCACTCACAACTGAATCACCACATTGAATTCATACAAATTTAAAAACAAATGAAGAAAGCTGAAACAAATTCTGACCTCAGCCTCAGCAACCATCTGGTCGACATAGCTGCGGAGCTTGTTGGCACGGAGCGCCTCGGTGAAGAACCGGAACTGCTCCTGCCTGACGGAGTAGTCGACGTCGAAGACGACCCCAGGCCCGAAGGTGGGCACGTTGAACTTGTACACCTCCTGCTGGCTCATCTCGGACTCGTTGCCCTTGAAGAAGTTTGCGGACACCTCCGGGCCGATGAGGAAGGTGATCTTGCGGCTGAGGATGGGCACAGTGAAGACGCTGCCGAGGTGGGCGTACTGCTCCCGGATCATGGGGATGGGCCCGCGCATGAACTTGATGAGCCCGCCGACCACCGGCGCCCCCGGGATGGTGGGCGGGAGGCGCTTGCCACGGGTGCGGGAGCCCAGCAGGAGCTTGACGAAGGCGATGGTCGCCAGCAGCAGCGCCGCGCCGGCGATGAGCCGCTGCTGGCTGTCCGCGAGATCCATCATTCCCACCTGGTTATTGAAAATTGGCATTTCCCTGGATTAAAATCACTCACAGTGCAATGACAGGGGGGCATGGAAGACGGACAGAGCTTCGTTTGTATCGACGGCACTAATTAAAAATAAAATGGTTCCTAGCAAAATAAAAAATGGTGCTGGCACTACATGCTGTCATGCTGAGCACTAGAGGAGTGGGGGATGCATGCTCGGACGACCGGGCATCAGAAAGATTCCTCCCACACGGGGCAATCCATCCCGCATCAAAGGTTTAAAAAAAAAGAAAAAAAGGAGGTACAGGGTTCTAGATCGGAGCAGAGTCCGCAGGCTACTGGAGAACTCTAGAAAGCAGGCGAGGAGGGCTGGCGCTGTCTAGTGTCCCCGCGCGCGCGCCGCCAGTCCTACAGAGAAGCCTAGATGCAGAAATACTATCGGGCCACGATTCCTAACGGAACGCCGCCGCGGCGTCCGGCTGCGCGGCGCGGGCGATGGCGCGCGCGGAATCCCGTGGGAAATGCCGCGACGCGTGGTCGCCGAGGATCCGATCCCGGATCGAGAGAGAGGTGGGGAGGAGGGATCTCACCTTGGAGCGTCGGATCAGTGCCGGAGATGCGGGGGTGGAGGCGGGGTGTGCGTGGGGTGTGGACTGGACTGTCGAGGGAGGACGACGGGGGTTTATATAGGTGGCACTGCCAGGTGGAGGGAAGAGGGGAGTGGGAGGGAGATTCCGAGGTTGGGAGGAGGGGATCAGCAATGGCGGGGGGGTTTACCGGGGGCGGAAACAGGGGCGGGAGGGGAGGGTGAGGAAGAGGACGAGGGAGCGGAGATGGGAATCAATGGAGAGTGGGCTAGCCGCGGCTGGAGACCTCTCTGGGGGCCCACGTCTCCCTCCCACGCTCTCCGCTTTGTCGCTGCTCGCCTCGCACCACGCCACACGTGGACAGCACATGTGCGGCGGGCGTGGCCAGCGCGGCCACTGCGGCCGAGGCGTCTCCGTCCGAGCTCCACCCGATGTGGTGTGGTGTGGCCGCGAGTGTGGGTGGACCTGTGGTCAAACGATGCATTTGTATTTCCGCCTAGAGTTTTTTCTTTTTCTTTTTTTTTAAAGATTGGTAGAGATGCATGTGTCTACGAGAATGTGCAGACGACGCAGACTCTATCTTAGAGGAACTTTAGAATGGCTGGACCGATAAATGTTTAGATTAACAAAGTCATTACGAGCGTTTTCCTATTGACGGTACGTCACTTTACATTAAAATGATATCGCTCGTTAAATTCTAAAATAAATCTAAAAATGCGACACCTGTATTGAGTTAACTCAATACTCATACAAGCAGCGTCACTATAGAAATCTTGTCAACTAATATACAACCAGTCCATTGTAGAGCTTTTTCCGTCTCAAAGAAACAATCGACCTGTTCGGCTGACTGGCTGGTTGGCTAGTGTTGATTTGTGCTGAGAGAAAAATATTGCTGGTTGGTTCTGTTGATAAGCCAAGCGAACGGGTCGAATAAGATTTTCAAGTTGTGTATGGTCTCTCCTCCGACACAACACTAGCAATGACATTGTTACTGAGAAAAGCTCTAAGTCTTTTCCTCCGTTCTAAAGGGGCCTAAAATTGGTGCTGGGCCCTAAACTTGCTATAGTTTTTTATCAATACGGATAAAAATCCCAGTTGTTAGAAAGTGCCTTAGTTATTGGGCTCATGAAAACTACAAAGGGTTCTTTTATTTAAAAAAGGATGATAGAGGAGTCCTCACGTCAACTTCAGTTAGGATGTAGTAGCATTCCACTACGATATGAATACATCATCATCCAAATCAAAAGTTCTTTAATTCCCCAGTAAACTCCAGCTTCGAGCGGCATTTGTTTAGTCTGCCACTCTGCCATTATGCTTTCGGAGACATCCACTAAAAAAGAACTAATGACCAACCGATTCACATAGTGACAGGCACATGATCTGATCTCGGCCCCTATGGTAACCTCTGCTATGCGCAGCCCTAGAAAATCCAAAACATCCGGCCAGTAAGCAGTAGCTTTGTCATGACCATTGGCACAAAAAGCTCCGGCCAGTAGATCCAAGGGTCCACTGGACACTCCAATCCAGATCAACAGGCAATTAGCTGCTAGAATACATGGCCGTGAAGAGTTGTAAAGCAGAATACCACAGGTGCCAACGGTATGGGCCTCAAACCAGATGGTATGTTCGTAGTTTGATCCTTTGGTTTGATTCAATTTGTTTAAATTTGGGCATGTAACAAACACACACAAAAAATCAATTGAAGAGACACGAACAGCTCCGGTACGCTAGTGCCAAGTACATGTGACTGGAAGTCCTGTTGGAAGTTGAACACACTGCTGCTACGACCCCAAACAAGAATACAGCACGGCAACAAGAAAGACTTCAAGAGCTAACCACTTATAAATTGGCATTGGTTTCGAACTGTGTTTGGTGACCATCGTATGACACTTTCAAGGTGAAGTTCATAATGCCAGTGTCACAAGTCATAAAATGCCATTAGAACAACCTTTTGATACGCAATCTGATGCATCGCCATTTGGTCATCTTGTGCACTTATTTAAATTGGTTTGAACTAGGACATCCTTCACCATACGGATTTTGGGAAAGCAGATGCACAGCTTGGTCAAAAAAAGAATGCATTAGAACTCAGTACAATATATACATACATGCTATTCACTTATTGCATTCCTACGAACAAAATTAGGGTTCAGGCTCTACTGGTCATCAATTACATATGCTTTATCCAGCTTCTTCTCTAGTGACAAAGGGGCGGAGAAATTTAATGGAGAGAACATGTCGTCATATTTGGACTTGGGAGCAGGCTTGAACTCGTAAGGTCCAGCCTTCGTTCCCCAAACCTAAGAGTAAGTGAGCACATTGTCGAGAAAAAAAAATGTTATCTTTTACTCAAGCTTAGTAAACCAACTGGAACACTAGTGTGAAGCATATAAGAAAATCACCTGGTTTCCCTCGACGTCAAAACCTTTGTCCCAGATATGTACTTCACCATTCTTGTGGATGGACACATCCGATGTACAATATGATGCACCACTCTGTTAAAATATCAACGTCAAGATGAGAACAAGCAATACATTACAGAAAAGGATTACCACTGATGGGTTCTTGTGTATTAAATTATCAATTATTCTGTCAGGAAGAGAACTGAATATGCTGATTGAGAGGAGAGCAAGTGGCTTACCCAATTGTTGGGAAAACCTTCGGGTGGGGTAGATCCTTCGTATAAGCAGCGTTTTCCACGTCCACATCGCGACAAGTGTATGGTGGTCAGATGCTCTGCGATATCCTGAAACACCAAATGCAAACTTAAATGTAAGAGCGCTACATAAGCTTATATTTAAGGGTAACATAAAAAAAATACTATGTGTGTGAACAAAAACTAGCACAACAAATTATGTACAGTTTGAGCTAGGAATGTACTTTGCGAAGCTATACTGGTGCCAATGAATGATCACATATGGAGTTACATTGTAGACATGGTTTATACTTTAGAGTTAATTACATAGCTTCAATAAAAAAACGATTACTCTCTGTCTCAAAATAAGTGTTCTTCTAGAGTTCAAATTTTGTCCCGCAGAGACTCTCTGAAATTTTCTAAAAGGACAATTATGTTTGGATGGAGGGTGGAAGTCATCAAAAAAGGGAGTCAGTGTTCATTTCTGTGTGGAAAGTAAAATTATATACTGTTTTAGCTAGGAATGTACTATGCAAAGCTGTACCGGTGCTATTGCATGATTCCATTTAAAGTTACATTGTAGATGTTACTACAGGTATATATGCACAATTTACTATGTAATGGTTTACAGTTAAGTACATAGCTTCAAAATACATTAAACGATTAAGTAGTTATACCGCATCCAGTAGTACACAAAGTGAAGCATTTAATGGCCAGAATTTAGGTCAGCAGCAGCAATATTACATAATTCAATTTCATATTCAAAATATCAAAGGCAGAAATGGCAGATCCATGGGTTATAAATATTACCCATAGTGAAAACTCATTGAACTACCTATATCATCTTTAGTCTGGTAACAGAAGGGACCCATGCCCTTGATAGTACAGTATACTAGTGCATATCTATTTCCTGTGGAGTTATTTATTCATTCATTGGAAGCCCTACCTGGTCCCTAACTCTCTGTACCCACATTAATATGCACAGGGCAACTTAGAATGAACCTTAATTTAGCAAACGGACCTCTAGCTGAACTGGTTAGGTGGCTCCACTAGCCCTCCTCAGGTCCTGGGTTCGACTCCCAGTGGGAGCGAATTTCAGGCTGGGGTTAAAAAAAATCCTCATGTTGTGCCTCCCCACTGCAAATAGTGGCAGGGTGCCGGCCTGTGGTAACAGTGCAGTCCTACCAGGGGGTAGTGGCAGTGGTTGCCAGCCTAGGTTACGGTGCGCCCTAGGGTTTTCTCCGCCGGTATGCCTGGGGTCTTCTCTGCTTATACAAAACCGTGGGGGCGGCCTTTCCCCCACCAGCCGAGGTTTTTTTTTTAGATTTGTCTAATTGTTGTATAATATTTTCTTCATTTCAAATGCAGCTCTCTGCCAAGAGTTTAAGCCAACAACAATTAACATTCTTAAGTGTACCATTGTGTTTGGACATGACTTACCGCAATTACTTCTTCTGGCTGTGGCCTCTGATCCTTTGGACGGTCACAGAAATTCTTGTACTCTTCAGCATCTCTAATTGCATAGGAACTCAACTGTCCATTGTAAATAATTTAAAATGTTATTTAGTCAGCTTTGCCTGCAGAATTGATTTAAAATATAATATCCTTCAATCAGCTTTTTGAGAAGCGGGAACATGGATGAATCAAAGTTGCATTGCTTCAATTTTATTGCCCTTGTTAACACCAGATAATAAAAGCAAATGGCGCTAAATATTAGTAGATTCACTTAATGGTTATTAAGTGACAACAAGATAGATTACTGTTAGAACTTAGAACAATGAAAATATAAAGTACCACATTAGAAAATATGTGCAACTCTAATTAGACCATGTGCTCATGATGGACAGGCTACATCACACCAAGCTTATTGGGCAATCAAGTTTACCCAACATGGGAAATATAACTGCGGTAATGACCTCAAGTGACAGCATACATCTTTTTGTAGTTGAATAGGAGATCCCATTTACTCAGATGGTCTCATTTTTTACAAAGCAGAGGACAAACTGAATACAGCTAGTAAACTCTGCGAATCATTATTATGAATGCATTAATTTGTTCCGTACAACAGTTTCACAACAGGATCTCAGAGGAAGTATGCAGTGTATTCTGTACATCCAATAATTTAAAACAGGTATGTCAAATTTGGGCTCACCTCAACATCACATTTCATCTCCTTTGGACAGGGCTTTACCATGTAGAATCTCTGCAGGGAGCAGAACTTATCATTATGTGTACATATGAAGAGCACATAAGATATTGTATAGAATGGACAAACAGTAGGATAGAAATCCAAATTTAATCTGAATACTATCCTATCAACAGGAATTTGATAGGTAATGGAACATATTCTCAATACTCCAAACTAATGGAATCATCAGATCATCCACGGTTACTAGAGAAAAGCAATACATATGCAAGAATATAGCATGCAAAATGGCTAAGCAAGTTTTAATTTGGTCATGTTTACTAGGAAGAAAGGGTTTCAAAGAAACAGGGAATAGTTATATGTGTGTACTGAAATGTTCATCAAAAGAGTACATGGGTAAAATAAAGCGCTTGATCACAGAATATTCTTATGCTGCAATGTAAGGTGATATTATATAATATCATCTTGTTTAAACTATATTGATTAGCATAAGATTATATAAGACAGGAATTATAGAAAATAATATCTTACATATGAATTGGTAAGGGCAAGGAGACATATAAGAGCGATTACAACAATTTAGGAGTTACTTACTTGTCTAAAAGGCTTTTCTGGAGTTCTCCAAAACGCCTGGAAAGGAAAGCATGTAATTTAAATACCCAAAAGGGGCAATGTGATGAAGAAGAATGTATAAAGATAATGGTCATACTTGCTCAAAATAAAGTACTCTAGAACCATCCACCATCTCAGTTGCAGGGCAAGTGAGCATTCTGAAATAAAAGAAGATTGATTGGTAACCCAGAATATTTATATGACCACAAACATGTTAGCAATATGCTTAAAAATATACTTATCTAGTGTCCAAAAAAAGAGAGTTGAAAGGATTAAAAATAACTGCAAACCTACATGATTATGGGAGTGTAAAAAATGTTTTTGCATCATAAGTGCACGTAAACTACAATTTTTCAGTATCATAAGTGCACAGTCACTTCTACCAAGTTATTTACATACAAGCAAAATATTTACTAATCCAATAATGATTATCAGCAATAATGAGTTAACAACAACAGAAGATTAGGAAACGTATACATGAATACAAAGAAAACAATAACAGGTTAGTGTAACCATGCAGACACTAATCCATCGGACCCCCCCCCCCCCCCCCCCACACACACACACACAACACATACAGTTTAATAAACAATTTGCTCAATGTGGCAGTGCAAGAGGACATCATTTTAACATGTGTATCCTAATAGCCATGAAGGAAGCATCCCATAAATGTACAAAACAAAAGGTTCATTAACCACCATTGGTTCATCAAGTTCCAATGTTTGTTTGGCTCCCGCTGCATATTATACGGCATGGTGCTTGAAATGAAAATCTTGGTTGACACAGATAGCAGACAGAAAGTACAGAATTTAGTCTGGAAATATTGGCTGCCCACAAACAACTATTACATTGCTAAATTGATACCACCATATTACCCCGGAGCACATTTATTTAAGAAAATCGAATCAAAACAGTTTGCGGTGTTCAGACCAACTGTCTTAGCCAAATATTGCATTTTCAAATAATCTTAGTGATATTCAGCAACTAGTGAAATCAGGAATTCATCACCACCAAATCTAAATATCCCAAACCTCTGGTAATCTATGGTCAGCAACAATTATGGTTATCAACAATGTGAATTGAAAGGATCAACGCAATTTTAATAGGAAACACAACCTATTGTCATGCTTGCGCATATTAGTTCACAGATACCATCATAGTACCAGACCCAAGACAAGAACCCTGATCAAATGGACAGTGGAAACACTAGTGTGCGAGAATAGAATGAAGGGCTTGTCTAGCACGAAATTCTGACCTCAAATTGAAGTAGCTGTCAGGATCCTTCCTCGCCTGCTCCCTCGAGAACTGCACACCAAACCAACAAGCACGCGAACCAGTCAAGTTCCAGTACACACCCAAGAGGCATATCAAGACACAAACATTTGATTCCCCTCTGTCCAAAATTGGGGACTATTCTCCTCGAAAAAAGTTACGGGATTTTTCTTTTCTGAGCGAATTCTCAGTCAGGCCGCATCGGATTGCCCCGGGAACCGAGCCTTCTCCAGGGAGGGGCGCGCGGGGTGCTAACCTTCTCGCCGGAGAGCGCGTCGGCGACGGCGCGCGCGTGGTCCCACCTGGTGGTGGAGCGGCGCAAGCGGCGGAGCAGCAGGACGCCGCCGACGACCACGAGCGCCTTGAGCACCGCGCCCCGCACCGCCCCGCCGCCGCCGCCGCCGGTATCCTCCTCGCCGGAGCCCATCGCCGGGGGGGCTTCCACGGCGGAGTCGCGGGGGCCCGGCCGAGACGGGGGTGGGGGTGAGGTGGGGGGACGGGGGGAGGAGGAAGAGGATAGGAAATTCGCGGTTTTTGCAGGGGGTTAGGGGTGATGTGGGGAAATGGCGATGTTTTTTCTGTGGACTGCGGAAGGCTGGGTTCTGAAAAAACCCAAACTGATGGCGGAGAAATTCCCAAATTCCGGTGGGGTGCCCTTTCCAGTTTGTTTGTTTTAGCGCGTTCAGTGCATCATTTTAGAATTTAGCATGGCACTTGGAAAAAAGTGTAAATTGGTAATATTTGTTCTGTAATAAAAGAATCCTGTAATATACTCCGTATCAACTCTGTCCCAAAAATAAATAAAAAAACTCAGACCCAAACGAAAAACCTGACCGACATGTCTGCCGGAAAACCACGAACTGCACATTCTGGCCCAATATCAGTGCACCACCTAGCCCACTTACCATGATGGGCCGAATTTGTGCGATGGACTTTCTTTTGCCGAGCCTTCTTGTTCAAACGCTTTGCACTAGCTAGTTTTTTCTTCTTTTTTTCCAAAAGAGATAGTCTATATATCTATATTTATCTATAAACATTACTAAAGAGATTTGGGACATTCCTAGAAGTCCTGCTACTGTAGCACTAGTCCCCACAGCAATGTGAGACCCCTTTTAAACTTTGTATGTTGCATTAACCCTACTTTTTTTTACTTTATCTTTTCAAGTAATCATAAACTTGCAAAACATAATTAAATTATTTATTCATTATTTATTTCATATTTTATTTATCGAAATTGTGTATCGGTATATCATAGCACGCCAATCCGTTATGTATATTTAAATATAAAATAAACAGCGTATTGATAACAAAGAAAATGTGTGATGCCCATCTGAATGGTATGAAAGAGAAAACATATGTGTGAATTTGAGATCGGATGCAATCAATTTTATTTTAAATTATATTATATTCTTTTTGTTTGATTCAATTCATCGATGAGGTGCTGCTTTGTGCATAGAGCTAGCTTGTACTCTACCTATGTTGATGTACTCTAGTTCTAGTTCTAGACGACTTTCTTTATCAAACCGGAGGGAGTATATCTGCATCTTTTCCGTACGTGCTCGTTTGTAAAGGGCGCGCTTCCAATCTTTCCTTCACATGAAAATTGAAGCGCCGGGAAAGGAGCTGACACCGGAAGCGCCACAAGTGTCGCTGTGGCCCAAATGGATGCCGAATGCAAATTTTCCGGCAGCGATATACGTGTCTTTCAAATCAAATGTTTGCTCGTGAGGCTGCACAGGCAGGAGCATGTTGCTGCCCGTGCACAGACGGACGGTTGGGATCGGCGCACGCCGGTGGCCGGACCCGAGAATAGTGCCCGCGCGCTCTTCACCGTCATCGGCCCAGCCAGCGTCTCGGCACGGTGAGAGAACGAAGCGGAGGCATCCGGCCCGCGGGCGCGTCAGGGTCTGCCGAGTGGGCCGGGAGGAGGCAGGCGACGCGGGGCCCACCGCAGCGGCTGCCTGCTGCGCGGGGCCCGCCGCACCAGCCACCACAGCCTTTTCCTTTCGCTCTCCCCGCACACACGCTCTCTCTCTCTGCGGATCGCCTGGGGAGGTGTGCCGTCCAAGGTTCCCCGATCTCCCTCCTCCTACCTTTCTCTCCGATAGCCCGATGGCCGGCTTGGAAAATTCGCCGGCCCGGCGCACGTCAAGGCAGGGCCTGCTTGGTTTGGTGCCAAAATATTGGCATGCTAAAATTTTGGAAGCCATTTGGTTTGCTTCCAAAAGCTGCCAACATCTCACAAGTATCCTACCAAAATGTTGGCAAGATTTTGGTCCAACTTTTGGCCTCCCAAAACTCAGGCATGCCAAAAGATTGGTAGCAAACCAATCAGGCTCGCAGGCCCGGGGTGCCTTGCCTCGGGTTCTCGATCGGTCGGAGCTCTGTCTGTCTGGGTTCGGTACTCGCGCGCGCGTAGCCGTAGGAAACGGTGGGTGGGTTGGGTTGCCGCTGGTGTTGGTTGGCGCGTGCCTGCCGCCCGGGGCGAAACGGGGTTTCGACTTTGGACCGTGCGTGCGCGTGTGCACCGGTACGTAGCTCCCAGTCGATGTGATCTCCAAGGCGTTAGTAATTTGCACGTACACACGAACGTGGAACGTGCGTGTACGTACGTGTGCATTTGCTGCTCGTCACATCACGATGTTTCTTCAACGTCCGTGCATGGTTCGATCAGGTTTGCGCGACAGCTTATTTTATACTTATCTTGTATGGATGGTTGCCAAAGGCAGTACGTTAACCCGGCCTATCAACGGACAATGGACAAAGCACGGGGCCGATCGATCGATCCTACCCGCACTTGTATGCTAAAGAATCGTATGAAAGCATTTTCCGGCCACGGGGATATGTACCCAAACGTTTTCGGTCATTGCTTTGTGTGTGTGCTAAAGCTATGTACGACATCACCTACTTGCTGTCCTCCATTGTATTCGTAGAGAACAACTTAAGCCCATGTGACTGGTTAGGCAAACCCAAAGCAGCGGAAAACCGCGCGAGCGAAGGTCCATGGGCCTCCTTTTCCCTCCTCCCCTCGGAAACCGCGGGCGCGCGCAGTCGCACGCCGCTCGCCGCGCCCACCGCGAGTCCGCGGGCCGCGGACCAGAAGGACCCCACAGGCCCCACCACCACGGCACACAGCCGGGGCCCACGGAGTCACGTGCCGCGCGCGGCAATCGCAGCCTCCCGATCGAGCGGGGGGATCCGGTGCTGGCGACCCGGCGTGACGCGGCGCCCAGCCATTGGTTCGCGGCCGCGGCGCTCGCCACGCGGCGGCTGGCGAGCTGCTGCAGGGGTGGTCCCGGGCGAGGTGGGGCCAGGCGCGTCGGGATCCGGTGTTTCGTGTTCCTCGCCGTGCGGTGGTGGGGCCCGGGCAGTGGCAGACGGGCGGGCGGTACGGTGGGGCCGCGTGGCCGGTCGGGCCCATAGGTCAGTCAGTCAGCCGGGGGCGTGGGTGGGGTCGCGTCCTTCTCCTCCCCCCCGTTCGCGCGCGCAGGCGCCGGTGGCCGTGGAAGGACGGGAGGCGGGGTCGGGTCACCACCGGCCCCCTGGCACAAGGGGCCCACCCGTTTCCCGCGCGAGTGGGCCCCACTGGTCCGTCGCGCGCCGGGGCGGAGGGGCCGGAGCGCGAGGGGATCAGCGACCGGTGGGGCCGGCCGCTGACGTCTGGCTTGGGTCGGTTGGTCGGTGCGTGGGCCCCTTTCCTTTCCTTTTCTTTTCTTTTTCTTTTTGTTTTTTCCTTCCGGGCCGTGTTGTTTTCTGTTTTTTTTTTTCGTTTTATAATAATGCTGTGCACAAATAGGCTTCGACGAGTTCTGGCAAAACATTTTAGCATAGTTCTTGTGACAAGGCTTTCATTCGTCGAGCCAGATCAAATTCGGTTTTTTTTTTTTTTTGAAGGGCAATGTCGCTTCTATGCAGACCAGCAGCTGCCGCCCCTTGTTAAAATAGAGGAGCAAATGGTTCTTGAATATAGTACGAATCCAACTTGTCGGAGTCGTGCGTCCGGTGTCCCATGTTAGGAACCGTCAAACAATATATTCCCTTGCTATAGGCTGCCTCTGTGCCACCAAACACACCAACATCTCTTGTACTCCTGCGTGTCTTTTTGTCAGTTGCTAATTTTTTTTAGTGTGACGGGCGCGTTTGCTCGTACTTTCTTATGATCTCTCATGATCTTTGGGTGGCAAAATGTCGTGGCAAGTTATACGCAAGTACTAGTAGCATGTTGCATGGTTTATTTGTCGTGCATGTTGTGCGGGTCTTCGTGATCCAAGATGCGGATTCTAATGAGATTATGTTGGAACCGATAGATCATGCAACCCAGATCAGCTCGTACGTACTAATTACTGGTGTACTAGAGTCGGAGATTTCGAGCTGATTTTGTTTTGGTCACTGATGCTGTTGGTTTGTTTCTCGATTGAGTAACACTCGTGCTGCCGTCTTCTTTTTGGAACGCTCTCTCGTTGCTTTAATCCACGAATATTGCTTAGTTTTCATGCTATCTCCGTACGTCATTCTGAAAAAGAAAGATAAAGTTGGATGGTCGAAAATGCAGGGAACCCGCCGGATCTTGTTGGTTATGAAGGCAGTTGGATCGAAATGGCCGTGCGCCCGTGCAGCTTGTCTGCGCTGCGAAACAAGGCGATTCCTTTTGGGCTTTGGCACACGGATGGTCGAGAAACAACGTTTCTCCTTTTACACCCCCTTTGGTGTCTTCCTGTCGGTAACAACGTTTCACCATACAAAATGGCTCGTACGTATTCCAGCCGCGTACCTTACGGACACAGCTCGTGAGACGGTCGAGAGAGCCATAGAATTGTAGCAACAACGCACGATTCTGGCTCACACCTGACGCGGGCACGTACGAATCTCAACCAAAACGTGCCGATGGTAACAACGTACAGTACAACAAGCTAATTGACGTGCCAGAGCTCACAGCAGTACTCGCCCGCTCGAAATTCCTCTTGCCCCTTGGACGGTGGTACTGGTAGCGCTAGTAACTGTGGGACGGAGAGGGTCCGGTCAGACCGGCACAGGCCAGCGGCCAGCCCGAGCGAGCGCGTACACGGTGAATTCAAGGCGGCTCTGGGACTCTGGCTGGGACTGGGAGCGTGTCGTGCCCTCGAGGTGAGGCGAGGCGGCCACCCCGTCGAACGAAGCAGGAACGGGGAATAAAAGCGCTAGCTGCAAGCCTGCAACTGCTGCTGCGCGGCGGCTGAGCAGGCCGCACCGTCCGACGACGCGGCGGGGCCGGGGGGAAGAGACACGCGGGCCCCGCCTGGCCGCGGATCCCTCGACACGTCCCGGGAGCTCGGGGAAGCCCACTGTTCCGGTTCCGGCCCACCGTTTCGTCCCGTCCCTCACCAGTCGCCACCACCCGCGCCTCGCCTTTCTTTCCCCTCTCGCGTGTGTGTCTCTGACGCGGACATCCCATGTTGCCACCGGCTTTTTCCCCCGGAATACACACGACTGACTGACAACCGCATTGATACCACACGTCTACACGACACAAAAGTACGTACTACGCAGTACTCTACGTAGAAAGCAATTTTTCGGAAAAAAGAAAAGAAAAAAAGTGAAGCGATTTGTTTTCCTGGCCTGATGGCGAGTCCCGTCCGGACCGTGCCGGGATTTCCGGCACGACGGCATGCGGTCTCGCCTCTCGGTGATCTTTTCCAACTCAGGTCTCATTCATCGAGGAATAGCATGACTACAATCAGACACAGGGGTCTCTGATGCACACATGATGGGGCCTGATGCCCCTCGCCCATCACACACGCTAGAAACCTGCTTGGCTAGCACATGAGCTGCCCAGTTACAAGCTCTACCAGTATAACATAAAGAGAAACTAATTAGACACAAAAGGCAGTAGGTTCAATGTGTCTTCTATGGAGTACTTTCTTTACTGGCAAGTACTCATGAAGCACACGTCACCAGAAAACCTTAACCTTTGGGGGAACATCAAGTTTCCAGATCAGTTTCTACTGTTGTTCGTCTGAAACCCCCACTATGGTGATCTTTTCCTTTCTTTTTCTCCGTCTGGTGAATATTGCTGCGATCCCACTGTCTTTGGGAAGTAACACCGGTTTGAATTTTGAAACGAAGTGCACTAGGAACGTAGGTCAACTCCTGTAACCCTCTCGGTCGATCGCGAGAGGATTTGCCGGACATAGTCAGATCGTGCTCGCGCGGTGGATCCGGCGTGTGAAAAATTGACTTCACAAAACCGTCACTGGAGACCGGGTAGGAGCCAGAGAAGGAGACAAGTATCACTATGGCACGTCCAAGTCACCCTCGAGACTGCGACTGCCACCAGCTATTTCTATTCCAAGGGCACGCTACCACGAAGAGGAGAGGTTCGAAGAGATGATCATTTGGTATCTATATAAACATCTCTAGCTTACAGTGGAAGAACCACTTTGATCAATTTTTGGTGTGAACAACTGCTTCAATCAATTAATTAGTACGCGTCTCCTATTTTCCTTCCTACCAGCCTTTTTTTTACCGGCATGGTTCTCCACTTCTCCCTTCACCGCTTCTAGCTCAGCTTTGGTACCAGCAAGTCAACTCCGTTTTGCACTCCTTGCTAGAGCAAGAAAATTGCCTACGAGCATGCATGGTTTGGATCCAAGAGCGAGCTTGGTCTGAGCGGGGAGCTAGAGTCCTATCCTGCGAGATCACACTTGCCTTGCCACTTACAAAATTAATAGTAGTGCAAGTAAATTTAAAGCATGCGACAGCTTGTTACTGAATTCCTACGTTTCAAATTCCACTATTCAATGTGGAATTTTGTTTATTATAAGTCCGACCATTTAATTTATTAGAAAATTAGCGTAAATGTATGTAATACTAAGTCATGATTAAAATATATTTAGTTGTAAAGAAAATCACAAAAAAATAAATAATATTTATATATTTTAAAAAGATAAATAGTTAATTTTTGTAAGTAAAAAAATTAACAACGAATAATAATTTAGATTATCGTGTACTTTCACTAATTAGACTAATTCCAATGAAGAATTTCATAATGATGTTTTCAAGATGATCACATCATCAAGAAAAAAATGAAATAATGTTTGAAACTATCCCTACAATGCAATAGTTCCATTTCGTTGTTTCATAAACACTATTTAGCATTTAATTTTATGACTCATCTTGAGTTGGTACCTGTGCAAATAAAGTTTCATCCCGATGAAACTTGTTTATTCTTTCTCATCTTAAAATATCTGCCACATCGCTGATGTGACATTTATTTTTAATGCATATAAAACTCTTACAAAATTAGCGTTGAGAATACCATTACTCCCTCACGGAGAATATATATAGCCTTGGACTTACAGCTCCCATATGCTGGCAGCATTATGAACCATATGGTGGCATAAGGCTAGTGCCAATGAACCACATCATGTCGCTATATCTGAAAATTGCAATGTCTAAATATAAATAATACGATGCAATTCACCTGGTGCATGATATCTTGGTCTAGTTCAATAATAGAATACACGTTGTATTGGTACGTCCTCGGTTTAAGAACCCAGTACACGTTTCATTTTGATCCTCTCTTCAAAGGAAGGAAGTGGGGCCATTATTTTCGATATCCGGAACATATAAATTTCGAGTCACCATCGATCATCCGATCCAAAGATTGTACTACTACTAGAGTTTGGTATTCTTTCTTTTTTCAGAATAAAACACGCACTGTATTTCCGAAGAGGAGTTCTAGATGTACTACCACCCGGGCTAGTCAGTAAAATTTAAGCCTTCATCATTTGTCAAAGTACTAAAAAACGTGGCAAACCTTGTTGGCTGATTCTTTACTTAGACCAGTCTCAGTGGGGATTTTATGAGAGTTTCATGACATTAAATGTATTGATGTGGTAGAAGAGAGAGCGAGGAGTTTCATCATCATGAAACTTATCTGCCATAGTTATCTTGTTTTTGATCTAGGTAACCGTGTGATAACATCCTGCATTGAGATTGGACTTAATATAAAAAATTCAAAAGAATGTGATTATTACTGCCGGCAGTGCGGCCGTCTGCTCTGACCAACCACGCGCTGCCACGCACGCCACCCAACGTGGCAATAAAAAATGGCCACAGCGAAGGCACCCTCCCCGCAGGGAGGCAGCAGAGGATCCGACCCGCCCCCAATGCCCCAACACGAATATTTATTGCGTCCACCCCTTGCCTGCAGGAGCCAGACAGCCCCACCCAGCCCAAACCCCCTTTCCCCCTCCCCTCCCCGGCCCAAGCCCAAGCCCAGCCCCTCCGAAAACCCGGCCCGCTTCGTGAAATTATTGCACCCCCCTCCTTCCTCGCGGTCGCCTCACCCCGTTCTCCCTCGCGGTCGCCTCACCCCCCTTCTCCCTCGCGGTCGCCTCACCGCCTGCTTGAAATGGTGGAGCTCCCTCACGCTGAACGCACTCGCGGGAGAGGTGAGAGAGAGAGAGAGGGAGGGAGGAAGGCGAGGAGGCCACTCCACCACCACCCCTCGCGAGCGAAGTGACGTCGCCTTCCCCCCTCACATAAATCTCCCCGTCTCTCTCTGGGGTAGAGTCCAGCCAGCCAGCGGTAAAAAAATCGGGGGAGGTGAAGAGAGGGAGCGGAGCTGGAGAGGAGGGTGTGAGAGGCGGGGCGAGGGGAACGAGGGCCGGCCGCGCGGAATCGGAGGGGAATTCGAGGGGAGGAGCTCGGTCCGGCCGGGAATTCGCGCGATTCGGGCGCCGGCGAGGGGGCTGACGGGGTGAGCGCGCGCGCGGGGCCGCCGCTTATGTGAAGATCTGGTGGTTGTGCTCGCGATGGCTTCCTCGGCGGCGGCGGCGGCCGCTGCCGCTGCTGCGGGTGGTGGTGGAGGCGGGGGCGAGGCGGACGGCGCCGCGGCGGCGCGAGGTGAGCCGGGTCGGGGTCGCGTCGCGGGGAAGGGTTCTCTTCTTCTCGCGGTGTGCGTGCGTGTGTTTGGGTTTGGCGGGTTTTGAGGTGGGTTTGGCTTGGGCATCTGTGCGTGCAGGCGGCAGCGGCGGTGGAGGCGGCGCGGCGGAAGACGGCATGTACACGGAGCTCTGGAACCTCTGCGCCGGGCCGCTGGTGACGGTGCCCAGGGTCGGGGACAAGGTCTACTACTTCCCGCAGGGGCACATCGAGCAGGTGCGCGCACCACACACAATTCCAGCGCCCTCTTCCTCCCTCCCTCCGCTATCTCGCTTCGGGAGCCCCGTTTGGGCGCGTGTCCCCGGGTCTCTTCGAGGTTTTTTTTTGCCGCGTCTCCGGTGATCAGGGGGGTGTTTCTGTGGAGCGCACGGTCGATTCCGTCTCTGACGGCCGAATTCTGTTTGCGCGGGCTGTGTTCGTGGTTTTTTCTGCATTTCGGGGGCCTTCTGGGCCCTGTGGTGCTCCAATTCTGGGGCTTCGGTCGGTGGAGGCGAATCCATACTCTTGCGCCCCGGGAAAATCCGAGCTTCCGCGTCCGAATTTTGTGGTACTGTTGGATATTCTTGGTTTTCCCAAAAAAAAATTGGAAGTTTTTTTGGTGGTTTAGTGCAATCTGAACTGTCCCCTTGGTTTCTGTCCTGGAAGACGTGGAGATTGTAGTAGTTCCTTCGAGGAATTTGGTGGTGTTTGTGCTGGATCACTTGGTAGTTCTTGTTTCTCCTTTGGATTTCACTTCCTACTTCTAAACCATCAACCAGGCTATGGTTTGGCGCAATCTGTGCCTTCCCCGTGTCACGCGCACGGGTTTATAGTTTAGTGGGTAATTTCTTCCGGTGCTTGTTAATATTGGCGATTCTGTTTAGTTTTATGTTTTTTTGACTTCAGAAAATTCCTGAATTTCATACTCTCTCGTGATCAGTGTGTGCCTCAGTTCAGAGTTCTTGCGGGCTGGTGTGCCCAATTTGACCGTTAACCTGTTGCTTTGGGTTTCAGGTGGAGGCATCGACCAACCAGGTGGCGGAGCAGCACATGCAACTGTACAATCTCCCATGGAAGATCCTCTGCGAAGTCATGAACGTTGAATTGAAGGTACTTGCATCCTCCTCCCTTCTTGTTAATATGAGGAGCTTTACATTGCAATGATATGTGTGTTTGATGCCCATTTGTTTGGTGTAGGCTGAACTTGACACTGATGAGGTTTATGCTCAGCTTACTCTGCTCCCTGAATCAAAGGTGAGTGACGCTTTTAGCTGTCAAACTGTCCTCCGTGTGAGGATCTTGGTCTGAAGTGTTTAATCAGGCATCATTTGTTCTATTGTTTTTGTGTGTAGCAGCCAAATGAGAATGGCTCTAGTGAGGAGAAGCCTGCTGCACCCTCTGCTGCACCTTTGAGGCCGCGTGTGCACTCATTCTGCAAGACACTGACAGCCTCGGATACCAGCACACATGGTGGCTTCTCGGTGCTGCGACGCCATGCAGACGAGTGTCTGCCGCCACTGGTTAGTTTGCTGGGTCTTTGACTTGGTGATGTAGCCATGGCTTCAATTGCAGATTTGGTATTTGTTGCTTGAGTGGCAGTGATGATCTTTGCTTTGGCTTCTTGGTCAGGATATGAGCCGTCAACCTCCAACGCAAGAGCTTGTGGCCAAGGATCTGCATGGTGTCGAATGGCGCTTTCGCCACATATTCAGAGGTGATCACTCAATTTCTTTCTTATTTGACCATATTCCAAGAACATGTAGTGCCCTTTGCTCACTTGCACCCGTATGAAAGAGCGGCAAACATATATTGAATTATTTTTTGTTTGTTTTGTACAGTTCAAAAATAGTTCTTGTCTGCATTAATGACTTGTTAATTTGATCTTAAATTGGTTTAAATGTGCTTCTGGGTACAATATGTATGCACCATTATACCTCATTGGCTTCATGGGAGGGACCGACTTGTGTTCCAACACCATGTGTATTTTGATTTCTTAGCATGGGCCTGCCTTTGATGATGCCAGGATAGCCATTTAGTTTTGTCAATTAATGTTTCATCTTACACGCTTTGGTTTCTTGGGACACGTACTTGATGTCACCATATGTCTTTCTGACTTGTGAGTTGTGCCAACTAATAGTTTTTGTTTCAACAGTAGATTGTTATATGTCAACAGTAGATTGTTATAGTTAAGTTGTATCCTCGTTGAAGTATCTCATGTACATTTCTGCTACTTCAGGTCAGCCACGAAGACATCTTCTGCAGAGTGGCTGGAGTGTTTTTGTTAGCGCCAAACGACTTGTTGCTGGGGATGCCTTCATCTTTCTAAGGTATGTTTTGTGACACTGATCAACTTCTCATATGAGCTTTTGATCAACTTGCTGCTAGGTATGTTGCCCCCTTGACCACATAACAAGTACGTTCATGTATGATGCATGCAGAGGTGAGAATGGGGAGCTGCGCGTTGGAGTTAGGCGTGCAATGAGGCAGCAAGCAAATATTCCATCTTCAGTAATATCAAGCCACAGCATGCATCTTGGTGTTCTTGCTACAGCATGGCATGCTGTTAACACTGGGACCATGTTCACTGTCTACTACAAACCTAGGTTGGTGCTAAACTGTCTCTAGGTTTTATACTTGATAGTTCCTGAATGCCGTAAGCCTTGTGCTATTTTTTATGGTCTAACACGTTGTGCTTTCGTTTAATTAAATTATCTTCTGAATTACTGCTCTCAGGACAAGTCCAGCTGAGTTCGTGGTCCCCTGTGATCGCTATAAGGAATCACTGAAACGAAATTACCCAATAGGAATGAGATTTAAAATGAAGTTTGAAGGCGAAGAGGCTCCAGAGCAAAGGTAAGCAATTGACTGGTGCAATAGTGGATGTTTTCTGCTTCACATAGATGGTTCCTCTATTAGAAGCGACTTGAAACATTTATAATTCCTATGCAATTAGGTTCACAGGGACCATTGTTGGAAATGTGGATCCTGATCAAGCTGGATGGGCTGAATCTAAATGGCGTTACCTCAAGGTATTACCCTTTCTCAATTGAAGTAAGCTTGTTTTACGGAACATTATTGTGATGTACTTTCATGTTATCCAGGTGAGGTGGGATGAAGCTTCCTCCATTCCGCGTCCTGAAAGGGTTTCTCCCTGGCAAATAGAACCTGCTGTAAGCCCTCCCCCTATCAATCCACTTCCGGTGCACAGACCGAAGAGGCCTCGCTCAAATGCTGTAGGGTCCCTGCCTGATTCTTCAGCTCCAACAAAAGAAGGTTTGACCTTGTCATGCATGCAAAACTTGTAAGCCTAATTGTTATCTTCCTAATGCATATGTTTTACCTCATTCCAGTGGCATCTAAGGTCACAATGGAGACTCAACAAAATGCCCTACAAAGGGCCTTGCAGACCCAGGATAACGCGACCCCGAAAAGTGGTTTTGGTGATAAAAATGAGCTGAACACTGCTCAGCAGTCAGTCCTGCAACCATCAGGATTTGATCGGGAGCAGAGTACCATTGGTATGCAGAGGAAGCTGGGTTCAGATAGTTGGATTCAGATGAACAGGCCTGAGAGCTACAATGAGATGTTACCTGGGTATCAGCAACCTAATGATCTGCAAAATCAGCAGGGTTTCTGTTCTTTACCTGATCAGATTGCTGCTGGTCGCCCTAACTTCTGGCACACTGTGAATGCTCATTATCAGGATCAGCAAAACAATCACAGTATGTATGGTTCATGGTCCGTGATGCCTTCAAGTACTGGCTTTGGGTTGAACAGACAAAACTATCCAACGATACAGGAAATTGGTGGGTTGTCACAGAATTCTGCAAACACCAAGTTTGGAAATGGAGTTTATGCTCAACCGCCTGCCCGTAGCATTGATCAATACTCAGCTGGATGGTTTGGACATATGGTACCTGGTTCTCGCATGGATGATGCACATCCACGTGTGATCAGGCCTCAACCTTTGGTCCTTGCTCATGGTGAAGCTCAGAAAATGAAAGGCAATTCATGCAAGCTTTTTGGAATTCACCTAGACAGTCCAGCTAAATCTGAGCCGTTGAAGTCCCCACCAAGTGTTGCATATGATGGGATGCCACAAACTCCAGCAGCTGCTGAATGGCGAAGGGTGGACACAACTGAAGTCGAGAAATGTTCTGACCCACCTAACACACCAAAGCAACTTGGTGCTCCACAGGCAGATCCTGTCTCAGAGAATCATCTTTCATGTCCACAAGCTACAAGCACAGTCTGTAAATCACAAGGGGGATCAACCAGAAGCTGCAAGAAGGTTTGTTTTTCTTGTCATCATTACCATGCTGCTTCTCTTCTATATCTGAAGTCTGTCAAATGCAGCTAGAAGCCTAGAACTGTAGTTCTCTATGAATTCTTTTCACAGGGTGCTCCAATTATTATCTTTTTTAGTTTTCTACTAGGAGTGGGGACATGCCTAGTAGAGATTACTTCTGAAGCACCCTTGGATATGTTTGTTTGCAATGTTCCAAGCCCACACTAGACTAGCTTCCAAAGCCTGCTAATTTACTAATGTAGCTGCCAAGACAATTAAATATCCACCTTCCTTGCATATTACTCCTGTTTGGAACTGCATGGTAGGTGCCATTTGGATGCTGTGACTGTATGAACTATCTAAGGATATAATTTTTATAGAAGCATACCTTTTTTAGCATCGCCGCTGTACATGAAAATGGTTGATGTGGTTGTTCATTTTCAGGTCCACAAGCAAGGAATTGCACTTGGCAGGTCTGTGGATCTTACGAAGTTTAATGGCTACACAGAATTGGTTTCTGAGCTGGATGAGATGTTTGACTTCAACGGTGAGCTGAAAGGTTCTAACAAGGAATGGATGGTTGTCTACACCGATAACGAAGGCGACATGATGCTGGTTGGCGATGATCCCTGGGAGTGAGTAACTGTTGAATATTTCCCTCGATTGTTTGGTTGATCTATGAAACCCAAAAGCCTAATTTCCCTTGGTTTTGCCTGGACAGCGAGTTCTGCAACATGGTCCACAAGATCTTCATCTACACAAGGGAGGAGGTCCAGCGGATGAATCCAGGCACCCTGAACTCAAGGTCCGAGAACAGCCCAGCCAATTCGATGGAGAGGGGCTCTGCTGCCAGGGAGACGAATGGCTGCCTGTCCGCCTCGTCCCTTAACTCTGAGAACTGCTAATGCCTTAACAGCTGGTAATGCAATCCGCCTCACTAGCAGCTGGATCCAGCTTTAATTATAATTCGAAATGAAATATTATGCGACATAGCACTAATCTTTGCCTGATTGTTGTGCTTTTGGTAGGTCTTTTGAAGTAACAGCAAAGGACGGAAGGCGATGTATCCATAGGTCTGGTAGTGGAGCTTAATGCTTTTTATATGCATTGGATGAGCCCAAAGTACCCTAGTATTAATAGCTGGTGCTCGTCCTGGTG
Source organism: Echinochloa phyllopogon (assembly GCA_033239725.1). NCBI lineage: Eukaryota > Viridiplantae > Streptophyta > Magnoliopsida > Poales > Poaceae > Echinochloa > Echinochloa phyllopogon. The sequence continues at coordinate 28,263,160 of BTCW01000008.1, read as the reverse complement.
GTCTAAGTCGAACCCTCTCATTCGCTGCAGTTTTGGTTTCTCTTTTGGTGAGGTAAGTTAGCTGGTCGCTTGTCCTACCACCTAATGTATGCGTAGAACAACTAAGCGAAGCCCTCCCGCGCGCTTTCCCTTCGGCACTAAGCGTTCGTTGTACATAGCCGGCCCCTGCATCTAGTCTAATTTATTATCTGCTTAATGGACACTCCCGTCTCACCTTATTTAGTCTGGCCGTTGTGTTGCTGTTGGGTTCCTGTGCTCCCCTATAGTGGAGTGTTTCTTCAATGTTAGCTTGTGCTTCATGTTTCATTGTAGTGGAGTCTGGTTCAGTCTCGGCAGCAGTGTGTGGATTGTGTTGCTGAATGTTTGTGATCCAGTGGTATCCTGGTGGGGTCTTGTTGTGGATGTGGAGTGATGAGGAACTAGGAATGGACTCGGTGGAGAAGCCATGATGGCACCCTGAGAGCTGATCCTTCCTGGTGGTGTGGTTGGTGGTGCGAGTGTTTGAGTGTGACATGGTCTGGTCGGAGGCGGCATGTCTGAACGCACGCTGCCGTCGGAGTAGCAGCTGCTGGTCAGTTGGTGTGGGTGTGTGGCCTCCCAGTTGCGCGCAGCCTCATGACTTTGTGAGTGAGTGGCTGCAGCTGTATGATGCTGCTCTCGTCTGATGTTCTGGCTCGGCTCCATGTGCTGATATGCGTACTACCAATATCTGTGGTGCTTGGCAATGACATTTTTATTCTGTAGTCGCTTGGGAAACTAGTACGTCTTGGTTGCCGTGTTTTGGTGGATGAAAAGGGTATCTTGATTTCGAAATCAGGGTGAGAATTCAGCAATGCGCATGTATGTGAGTTAACTCTCGGCAAGTTAACTTCGTCTGCTCCGGGGCCTTTTACGGCTGGTTCCTCCGGCCGTCGCCGTCCGAGGCGGCGAGATCCCCAGTTCTTCGAGACGCGAGAGCTTCCAAGGCCTTGACGGCGCCGCCGATCGAGGGGTCACCACCTGTGGATTCTGAGTGCCGCGCAACGCGGCTGCTTTCGCCGGCCCGCGGCCACCGTGTAGGCCGAACGTGCCGGCCCAATGATGCTCCGATCCTGCTCCTCCGGCATGTCAACGCTTACCGAGCAGATCATCACCCCGTACGTGGATATCTTGCCACGCTTTGCGTTTTCTTTTGGAGGAAGATCGAGCTTAACATGCATCGCTGAACATGTATCTATGATGAATATGAAAACCATCCAATATGAAAACATTGAACTCTACATCATCTCTGAATATGTCTCGTTTGTATGATTATCATCAGACCCCCTGATTCTCTGAACTAGGGATCACTGAATCTGAATTGTCATCACTGTTTTCCTTCTGAATTCTGCATCTCAGAATATGAATCTCTCTGCATCTCCGCGTTTGTGTCTACATCTCTGAATCAGATTACAAAGAAGCTGCGGTGTGTTGATCTCGATGCCTACATCTGTATTTGCGTATCTGTGTTTCTTTTATCTCCAAAGCTCTGTTCTTTCACTAGAACTGATCGGGTGTCGGATTGGTTGGAAGCACTCGAATTTCCCTGCTCACATTTTCATGTTCTCCGACTCGTTTCGATACTCGGGGGTGTCAGGCTCCTCTGAAACACCCGGGTATGAGGTAGACAGTCTTTCTTATCAGGTCAGGTCTGGCGTTCTAGTCGTGTCATAAGTTGGATGACCGGCGACCGACGGCTTTGAGGCAAGAACCAAAAAGCAGCGAGCAGGTTTTGGGAGAGATGGATTTGGAACGCGTCGCCTGCCCCCTGAACATGTTGAATAGCTATACGGTTACCACATTAAATTTTTAATTAAATAAAGCAAGATAAAAATAGAAAATAGCATGCAATTCTCTATCATATAAGCACCAACCACAACGTCATGTTACGGATGGAGTATAGCATATGGCGTTGGAGACGACAATATGCCGTGGCATCACACTTTCCATAAACCTTATTCGGCCTGCAATCTCGTTTGTCGGTGCACGCCAACGCAATAGAATGGTCCAGACTACAGCAGCGGCGCGACAAGAAAAAGAAACCTAACTCGTATATACTTTCTTGAAGGCAAACCTAGCCCCCACCGTATATCTATCTATACTATATGGATCCAGTAGAATACCCCTCATAAAGTCCCCACTTGCCATGCCTTCCGTGGACCCAAAAATAATAGAACAAAAAACGTGTATCAAGGACCGGGTGAGTTCACCTCCTTTAAGCTCCTCCTCCTCCTCCAACGGGACAACGACAGCCGGTGGATTGGGACAACCCCAATGGGGTGATGCGTCTAGGGTTAGGAAGCGGCGGCGGTTTTATAGGGCACCCCTTTTTCCCTGCTAAGGTTCATCAAGCAGCGGCAACGACGGCAACTGCTACTCACACGCTGAGCTCGATTCACACGGTGGTGGCTTCACAGGTGCATGTGTCCCCCTCCCCCCTCGTAGCTGCCGTCATCAGTGGGACCGGGTCCGATGACATCAGCTCAGGTCATGCTGAAGTCAGCGCTGACTTGCTCAACCCTAGGGTTGACTTGGTCAACGGTTAGAGTTGACCGGTCAATGGTCAAGGTCAGGGATCAACGGGGTTAAAGGGATCCACAGGTCAGTTGGGCCCACTGGTCAGCCCACCGGCAGAAGGAGCCCACTTGTCAGCGTTAAAGAAAAAGAAAAAGAAAAAGGGAAACATGTGAACGAGCCGGCTTCAGGGGGCGGCCCACTTACTTAAACGGGCATGAATCGCTTGACAGAGGGGGCTGGCTTGGCGATTACTGGGCCGGCCTTTGGCCCATGGCGAATTCGTGAGGCTTCCAGCCGCTGCATGAGCAGTGACGCATGGCAGGGAGAGGCCGGCGGTGTGGACTCGGTCCACGGTGTATCGGGTCCGCGGTTTTTGTGGACTGGGTCTACGGGATCTGGTGCGGTCGGCGAGATCTTCTGTGGCTCCATGCAGCTGGGGGTTTTATAGGGCACCTATTTTTCCCTGCTAGGGTTCATCAAGCATCGGCAGCGACGACAACTGCTACTCTCGCGCCGAGCTCGATTCGCACGGTGGTGGCTTCACAGGTACATATGTCCCCCTCCCTTCCTCGCTTGTAAGCATTCCTGTGCTAGATCCATGATGACAAACTTCTTGCTAGTTTCTATACTAAATCCCCTCCTTGCAAGATCCTTTTCCTTCTAGAACCGTTGCTAATTTATTGTCTCTTCAACCAAATAGGAGGATGCTTTTTTAGATAAGGAAAAAGTCTAAATTACTCCCCTCAAGTATAACGAAAGTCCAGATAACCCCCTAAACTATGTTTTGGTTTAATTTACCCCCTAAACTATGTTATTTGGTTCAATTTACCCCTTAACACAATTTATCTTTTTTGTTTCTTCATGCAGAAGTGGAATTTAAAGTTTAACTTTTGCAAAATTATAGCAAACAATATAAGACATGTTAAAAAAATATATCATAATTTTTTTGTCACTGTTTTGATAGGGTAATATATTTAATAATAAAGTTATCCTTAAAATACAATATTATATAGAAAGTAGTGCTGAAAAATTTGTAAAATATTTTCTAATATAGATTATGATGTTCACTACCTCTCTGCAAAGTCTCAAATTAAAATTCATCTTGTGCATGGAGAAACAAAAAAGACAAATTTTGTTAAGGGGTAAATTGGACCAAATAACATAGTTTAGGGGGTAAATTAAACCAAAATATAGTTTAGGGGGTTATTCGGACTTTTGCTATACTTGAGGGGAGTAATTTGAACTTTTTCCTTTAGATAACTAAGCTTGCTTCGCTGGGAGGATACCTGTTCAGATAACTTGAGCTTTATGTCCTTTAAAAGAACGAATTGATAAGTTTATTTGTTTAGATGAATACATGTACATATGTTAGATATACAAAATGTTTTTGTTTAGAGATGAGTACATGTTTTTGTCTGAAGCTTGCAATTGCTATTACTGTAATAGTTCCTATAAGATGGCACCGAATTTCTAGTTGAAGAGAACTATAATAACTGTAAATTAGTAGTATGTTTTACATCTTCGTTAACTTTAGGGAAGTTTTTTGTGTCCAGTGGAGATGCATTGGATACAGGGGCATCATTTGTTGGATACTAGAGTAGCAACAAACTTGACTATAAACTAGAATGAGTAGGGAATGGATCCAGCCGAGCTAAGTTTATTTTTTAACTGAATACTATTCTGTTCCTGATGATTCACTTAGGCACTTGCAGAGAAGGGCTTCAGTCTGTAGCCTGATCCTGATGTAAGCCTGATACACTGGTAGTGATGCATCTGAGTTCTTTTTTCTGTTGGATCTGTATAGATGCGTCTCTGTTATATCTGGATAGTGCATCCTGATACGTTTTTCATTTACCAAAAACAATTTTAGCTCATGTTAATAGTTAATACATAAACTGGAGTATGTTGCTTCTTGGAAAAACATAAGTGCTATGTCGCACAGGACATTCTCCAAGAACTGAAATGAGAGGCCTTTTCATATTTCTAGTTCTCTAATAGAAAACCATTGCAAGCTGTATGTTCAAAGTAGCTGAAATGAAAGTTTTCGAACTATACCACCAGATGGAATTTTGCAGTGAGCCACAACATGTGACCTCAAACTATCAATCATTAGATGAATACCTACTCCTTTTGGAACCCTGCATTTCATATTCAGCCAGTATCTACCCGGGACTAAAGCCCTCTAAAATCCAAAAAATATGCGCCCTCATGAGATTCAAACCTGCAACCTCTCACCTGACTCGTGTGAAGACTCATAACCACCCCATCTACACAACATATGTCACCTAGAATGCGATGTTTTTTTTACTAATTCATGGACGATCTAATACATTAGTCCCGGTTGATAATATCAACCGGAACTAATACACGAAGCCCTTTAGTCCTGGTTAGAGCCGGGAGTGGGTGGACGGAGATTTGGTGGATGCGAGGAACTCACCAAATCCACTAGAGGTTTGATTATCCCTTGGTTTGCCTCCCATTACTAGTGTGCCAAACGAAGCCTGAGCGAGTCACAGCCGGTGTTTCGTGTGGTGGCTCCGGCTCTTGGTTACAGATACACTGTAGCACTGGCAGATGGAGCCAGTCAGGCCCAACAAACCGGCTTTCACGGGCTCCCTTGAAACCCAGTCCAATTCTCTTCAGGCTTGCTGAAGCTGCCCCCTTGTTGCTATAGCAATCAGCGGTGGCGCTGGACGGCTGGAGTACTTTTATTTTCACCTGCCTGCCGCGTGCAGTAAAAAAGAAAAACCTTCCGAGTCTGCAGCAGCCGTTCCGGCGGTAGATCCAGCCGCACATGCCGTGAAGACGGGACGGGCCGGGGGCGAGCCGAGCAGGCAGTGATTGATTGTGGCCTGACACGGGTCGCAGCACACCCGCCGTCAATGCCGACTCCATCCATCCATGGCCGGGATCATCCATCCCGCCGGCGCGCGGGCAAGCCCGACGAGTAATAAATGTAGCACTCCCCTCCCGTCCCCTTCCTTCTTCCTTCCAACGCGGGATGCAATGCAATTCACTTGGCGAGTTGGCATCTTGGAACACCAACACCCCAAGGATCCTTGGCAGGCAGGCAGAGGCACAGGAAGGGAGTGAACCGTATTGAATGTCCGGTCGCCTCGCCGCACGCCGACGTCGAGCCGTTCTACTTCTGCTCTGGCCTCATGATTGGGACGGCGGCGCCACTGGCCGTTCCGGCAGGCCGGCGACCGTACGTCGCAGGCGGAGCGGCAGAGAGGGGGCCATTCACGCCGGCGGAAGGAATGAAGCTCTGCGTCTCTGAGCGCCGCGCGTGCAGGCTCTGCCTCTGCCCCTCCTCTGCAAAGCGGATATGCCTCCGCAGTCAGACGAAAGAATATGCATGGTTCTTCAGGACTATAATTGTGTACTGTGTGCTGAAGATCAAGAGGAAACATTGGTGCACCTTTTCTTGGGCTGCTCCTTTGCCAAGAGCTGCTGGGCATTGCTAAATCTTCAAAGTGATGTGGGGGAGGATCCTTACGCTTTGCCAACAACATTTAAAGAGTCCCTGGGAGTTCCTTTTTTTTATGGAGATCTTGATCATCATGGCATGGGCCATATGGATGGAACGCAATGACCTTATTTTCAAGAATCTTCAGGCAGGTTGCAGAGCTTTATTTAAGAAAGAATTTGTCTTAGTTATTCTAAGAGCAAAGGAGAGTCAGAAAATCAACTTTGGTCATTTTGTATTTCCGTTGTGTAATTTTCTTTAAGACCCTTTGGTCATTTTGTAATAATATACGATTTGTAATTGATATATGTTGTGATATTCACTACTGATGCCATTTTATGCATAAAAATTGATCTTGGGCATGCATAAAGGGTGCGTTCGGTTTGTTCTTAAAACCGGGCGTGACATTGTCCCAATGGTTACAATCAAACTTTCCATAGATCATGTAATAGGATTTATTTATTTTCGAAAAAGTGTATTTTTCATCCCTTAAGTATTACAGGAGTGTGAGTTTCATCCCTTACGTTTTAATTACTGCAAACCAATCCCTTAACTATCTAAACCAGTACACTAATCATCCCCACATCGGTTTAATAATGATTTAGTGTAACCAAGCACCGGTTTATGCAATATAATCACCTTTCTAGTGCCAACTTACCCACACTATACCCTGACTAATTCATGATATTATGCTGTGCGAATTCTGAAATGAACCCATCCTTCACCAATAAATCTAACAAATAACTCTAGTAGACCAATAGTAAGTGCAGAGCACTAGCAAGCGAGCGGATTTCTATTAGTTTTCTTGTTGTACTGCACCCTTGCTATGAATGGCCACCATCTGAACATGCACATGCTTGGAAACAAGACCACCATATAATGAATCAGAACAAAAAATGCGGATAGAAGAGTTTACCTCAAGAACAGCAGGTTGTATGTGAATCGTGCATGCAACCACCTACGGAAATAGGCCGTCGCCGCTTTCGCTAATACTTGCGCTAGGATTTATATTTCTGTCGTATATCATCATATATTATTTAAGATATGGTGTGGCTAAGTATACATTAGCCGATATCCAAATACACTAAACTATTATTAAACCAAGATGGGACGATTAGTGTACCGGTTTTTATAGTTAAAGGTTGGTTTGCACTAATTAAAACATAAAGAATGAAAATCACACTTTTATAATATTTGAAGGATGAAAAATACACTTTTTTTTCTTTTATTTATTTCTTTCTTTGTTTCCTGAACTTCATGGTTTTTTTATGGTGTGCTCCGCTTTTTTGATGTATAACCAGTAGGGCTCTACCCCTTCTGTTTCATAAAAAAAACAGATATGGATTATGGCCAATGGGCGGCGGCCGGACGACGGGCAGAGGAAGCAGCAAGTTCTACCAGAGGAGAGGGGACGCAGCTCTGGCCTTGTGCCACGTTCCTTGAGCTCCATCAGGAACCTTTTGCTCCCAAGGTCCGCAGGCTGCGACTTTGTTTTTTTCTTCTGCTGCTTTTCAAATTCAAACAAACGGGGGTGTTTAGTTGCTGGAAAGATGTGAAAAAGAGGGGTGAAAAATCACATCGGACATTGTAGCGTACTGTAGCACTTTTCGTTTGTTTGTGGTAATCGTTGTCCTATCATGACCTAACTAGGCTCAAAAGATTCGTCTCGTCGTGTACATTAAAATCATGTACTTAGTTTTTTTATTTACCTACGTTTAGTGCCCCATGTATGATGAGAGAGATTTGATGTGATAGGTAAATAATGAAGTTTGGAGAGAGAATTTTTTTTTTCTAAGGAACTAAAAAGGGCCAATACATCACCGGAAAGGGAAACCACCTGCCCGCTCCAGCACTCCACCATGCAAAAACACGCAGGCTTTTTACCCTCGTCTCGCGCCAGGAACACAGCTCGTCCCGATCCCAGGGGCGCGGTAGAAACCTGCTTTGTACCGCATTCCAGCAGAAAAAGCCGCACCAAACATTTCACTTTCACACCCGGCTATCTCTCCCTCGCCGGTAAACCAGCATGATCCAGCGCTGGCTGCCAACGGCAGGCTCCAGTGAATCCATCCGCATCCGCCGCCGCGTCTGGCTGGCCCGCCAAGTGTGCCGTGGACCACCACCCTCTCTTCCCTCTTCCCTGCCTGAAACGCTTGCTTCCAAAACTGCCCGGCCTCCAACCTCTGAATCTGTTATCTACCAGCATCATGCAGCACAGCAGCAGCTTCTTCAGCCTTTTCCACACCAAACAAACAGGCAAGGCCACAGCAAACAAACAAACAGAAAAGCGCCATTCCATACAGGCAAAAAGAGGGAGGCACGCACGCAGTTTAAAAAACCGAATTTTCACCTTTTTCAACCAGTTGAGTCGCAGCAGGAGGACTACACAAAGGCCCTGTTTAGTTTCAGAATTCCCACTCCCAAATTCACTATGCAAAAAGAAGATTCCCATCACATCAAAATGTCATAGCATGTATGGAGTACTAAATATAGATAAATAAAAAACTAATTACACAGTTTTGTTGTACTTTGCGAGACGAACATTTTGAGCCTAATTAATAATTTTTTTGATAATTTTTTACACGTACAAACAAAATACTACAGTGGCGCATTTATTAAGTTGGGACTCCCGATTTGGGAACTAAACGCGGCCAAAGGCAGGCAAAAGCATGTACTACCAAGAACCGGAGCAAACAGACAGGGAAAGTACTGACATTATTTTTCGATTGACCCTAGACCCTAATTAACGACTGGTGGATAAACATGGTTCCGGAGAGCCCTGAGCAGGTCTCTCCCTCCCTCCCTCCCTCTCTCTCGAACTGTTAAAAGACGAAGCTGGTTCTGTCGAAATCGCTCCCCAAAACCGGAGACAGAGGTGCTTGTGAATCCCTTAGCTACATTGTTTCTTTCTTTTCTTTTTTTTGGGCGGTTGGTGGAGACGTCTTCTCCTACATCACGCCATGGAGCCCGGCAGATTGCAGGAGGACCGTCTTGATATCCTCTGGCAGGAGCCCAGGGCCATCCTTGCACAGCTGCAGTGAGGAAGAAAGACAACAACCACTTGTCAGTGTATCTTCATATGTGGCATTTTCAGTGCACATTTCAAGCAGCTAATAGCATGTCAGCTTGCGTGCCATCTGCCATGGTACATTACCTCAGCCTTGAAGACGTCTAGGGTAAATCCATTGAAGCAACTGGCAACAGCCTGCTGGACATCCAGACCAAGGCTTTCAATCGCCCTCATAGTAGTAAGCAGAAGACCAGGCCTGCGAGCGCAGATCATGTGGATGTTGACTGCTCGGCCTTCCCTCATCCTTACCTCAATCTGTCGGAACAAAAGAAAGTAAGTGAGCTACATGCTTCAACCAGTATGATAAAAGTGCCACAACACAAACTGATGCATACATCGGCCACACTACAGCTCTAGCCAACTTCAGTCTATTCCTTGCAAAATATTAACCAAATAAATGCTATTTTTTTAATCAAATGCCGCTCTGAGGGAACAGATACTGACTTTAGGTTGCTGAGAAGTAGGGCTTGGCAATGCGCACAGCTCTTCCTTCACACGAGACGGCAGAGTGGGCAGCGTCGGAGTCAGAGGGTGGAAGCTTGTGGGTGTTGGAGGCAGTGAGGCTGTGGAAGGGGACGACTCAAGCTCATTCTGAAGATCATTGATCTTCTGCAGCAGCTCCTTCAGGTACTCAATTGCATCTCCAAGGATAGAAGCCCTGTCCATCTACCAGTTGCAAACAGAAACAGTCAGTTCATTGATCAGGCACAAAGCACAAGTAGAAAGTGTGTCACTAGTGGATATGCTGATTGTAATAATGAGAGATGTACCAATAAGACTAAAGGTGAAGTTCAACATCAACAGAGTCAAAAACAGAAAACTGAAACAAGTCATGCAAAAGTATTATTACGCCATAACTGATGCTTTCTGTTTTGTATGATTAGAAATTAAGAGATTCTCCTTTTCAGAACAAAACTGTAACAGCAGAGATGTAGGGGAGAGCAAGGCCTTTTATTGTTTTTACTGCAACTGTTACTACTTGACTGACTCAAAACAGAGAGAGGCCCCGAAGTCAGGCAAAGACACTGTGATGGATAGTGATTTGTATGCACGGCAACTTATGAACAGGGATCATGGACATCTTATTTCAGATGATCATGTGCTATGTTAATCATAAAGAGTACGTTCGTTAACAAAGAGGTATCCCTGAATCACAACAATAATAAATGCAAGACATAGAACAAGTGCTGCCTTTCTCAAAAAAAATAAGAAAAGAAAGAAAAAGAAAGAAAGGAAGTGAAGACACACAGTGTAGGTTGGGACCATAAGGAAAGCAGTAGCCATAGCATCCTCAGAACCTAAACAGAGGAACTGAAACTGTAGATGCTAAATTGGTAATCCATATATCTATCTGAAGTTCTGAACTGAACTACTACTGAAGAATGTGCAATGCAACCGATAGAAGCCAAAAAAGCTAAGCTATCCCTAGATGAACACATAAACCTCACATATATCAGAATCCACTCGTAAATCTGCCATTCTAGATGAGCATATCAACAGTTTATGACAAACAATTCATCATACCATGGATGACAGCTTCACAAAATCAATTGCATGAAAGTATGTATGAAACATACAAAGGTAATAACATGAACAGGGAATTCTCATCTTTTCACATCGCATCTACAATTCAACAGGAACAATTGCACCTGAGATGCACATGTCTACGTCCTGACAAACAATTTACCACACCATGGAGTACTATAGCTTCAGAGAAGCAATTGCATGAAACATAACAATATAACAGGCACATACATAGCAATGCAAGATGCTAACCACAGAATTCCCATCTTTCCACTCTCCATTGAAACGAAAAAACAGAGAATTCATCCAAATTACACGCTATAAGGCATAAGTAACTGACAAAAAGCAGATGCAGGGGAAGAGTTCTCACCTTGCTGATCTTGGGCACGACGGACCGGAGCATGTAGAGCCGGTCATTGAGCTTCTTCCTGCGACGGCGCTCCGCCATGAGGTTCTTGGCCGGCATCCCCTTCTTCTTGCCCTTCCCGTCGACCGCGCCGCCGGCGGTGACCGTGCTGTTGGCGTTGGAGTCCTTGCCGTCCTTCTTGCCGCTCTCCTCGACGCCCCTCGCGTCCTCCGAGTCGTAGTTGAGCCCGGACGCGTCGATGCTCCCGCCGTCGTCGTCGTCGGCGTCGTCCAGCACCGTGTCGCCGCCGCCGCCGGCCGAGGACGCCCCCGCGGCCGCGGCGACGGCCTCCGCCTTGCGCTTCCTGTCGTCGTCCTCCTCGCCGGCGTTGCGGCGGAGCGCGCGCTTCTGGAACAGCGTCGGCTGCGCGCCCACGGGCGGGAAGATCTCCAGCGGGCGGAGCACCGCCGCCTTGCCGCGAGCGGAGAAGGGCGCCGAGGCGGCAGGGAGCGGCGCGGAGGAGGAGCCGCCGCCGGCGCCGCTGTTGAACATGTCGAACCCGCCGAGGCCGCCGAAGTCCGGCATTTGCGCCGGCGCGGTGCCGAAGCCGCCGAACGAGCCGAGGAGGCCGGCGTTCCCCGCCGAGATCAGCGACAAAGGCGCGGAATTCGACGCGCCGCCGCCGCCGGTGAACGAGACCAGCTCGCCCGCGGACACGCCGCCGCCGCCGGAGAGGCCGCCGAGGTCGAACCCGTGGACGTCGAACTGCGCGGCGCCACCCATGTTGAAGAGCGAGAACATCTGCGACGACGACCCGGCCCCGAGCGACAGCCCCGCCGCCGCCTGCCCCGGCGGCGGCAGGAGCATGGACGACGAGCCCTGCGCGACGGCGCCAGCGGCCGCGTTGAAGTACCACTCTTCATCGATCACCGGCGGCGTGCTTAAAGGCACGCCGCCGATGTCCGCGACGGTGGCCAGTGCCAGGAGGTTCTGATCCATCCCGAACGCCATGGGCGTCGGCGGCGGCGCGTCCTGCTGCTGCTGCGCGTCGCAGTCCTGCTGCACCCAGAGCGGGTTGGAGTACGGCGGCAGCATGGCGGCGCCGCGCGGCGCGAGGGCTCTCCTCGCTTTCTTGGCCTGGGCCGGGTGGGGAGGGGAGCAGCCGCAGATGGCAGAGGACAGCGGACCAGCGCTGCAGCGGAGTCGTCTGAGTTCTCTCTCTGCCACGGCAGTGTGTGCCTGTATTTGTATGGACGCCAAGTGCTGTGTACTGGCCTGCAGGCACCGTGGGAGAGAGAACAACTCTGAAATGACCAAACTGCCCTTCCGGACGAAATTCGAGCCTAGGGCCGGTGCATGGGTTGTAGGACGACGGCAGCCGTTGGATTGGAAGATCAAAGGCCAGGATCAGGCTGTCACTGTAGCATGGGAAAGGAATTTGGTGCACTTGGTCTAGGTTTGTTTGTTCAAGGGAAAAAAAGGTTGAGCATGTACATCTTGTTCGTCGAGTCACGACGCGCTTGTGTGTACGTCTGCGAGGCAATGTACTAACTAGCCAGGCCATATATGCATTGCCGTGGAAGAAAAACATAAAGTTGCCAAAACAAGGAGCGTTCTAGAGTTGTATGCCAGCTTATGCCGACGCTGTATTGATTAGCCAATATTAAGTAGCGACAAATAATGTACTGGCAGGAAGCGTGATCTTTAGCAGGGATGTATAGCCCTTCCAAAAAATCTCTTGGCCGCGTATGTATACCTTTAGAGTGAAGCATCGGTTACTTCCACAGATAAAACCTAAGGAAAATATGTGAGATATTGCTAAAATACGCACCCTTCCAAGATATCATGTCTTTGTTTGGTTTGGAAATAAGTGTTGTTATATGTAGATTTTTGAGGAAAATTGGACACATAGATCGCACTTGCCCAATGTTGCACTATGTGTTTGAAGAAAATTGGAATTATACTTCATATTCACCCCATATTGACTCAATAATGTGTACATATGCAGAGGCAACGTACTAGCTGTAAATTGTCTATCAAGAAAAATGTAAATTACCGAATGCCAACTTATGTCGATGTTGTATCGATTAGCCAACATTTAATAGGGACAAATAATATATTGCTAAGAAGTGTGAACTTTAGCAAGGACATATCACCTTCAAAAAATTGTTTTGCTATGTATCTATGTCTTTACTAACGTATTGGTTATTACCGCAGATAAAACTATAGAAAAGAAGTGAGATATTGCCAAGATACACATCCTTCCAAATATCTTTTGGTAGTTTGGAGATGAAGTAGTGGCGGCGAGAACTGATGTTAGGTAGTGTGAAATTACAAGGATATATTCAAGCTTGCCACGCATCTTAATTGTTTGAATGAAAGAAATGGATATCTCATTGAGCGAATATTTATTGAAGAAAAATCCAAGTTGGAAACGACACTTTTAAGATAGGAAAATACAAATCTTGTTTTGTTGTAGAAAAAGATGAGGTGAAATTAGAGTAATATCTCATGTGAACTTAAACTGGCATAGAATTGTCTAATCTATGTAATTGATAGTTTGAGGAAATTACAATGATGATGATAGTTTTATACGTAGAATTAACCATAATTGTGAACTAGTTGTCAAATAGTTTGCACTTTTTAAAAGTTTTCTATTATTATTGTTGGTCATTGTTATTGCAAAGTTAGCAATATATATTGCTACTTAAAGTACTTAGCATTGTGTCAGCAAAGATATATTGGTAGGAAGTAAGAAATAAGAAGTGAATATTGTTTTGCAACTTTGCTTCTTAATTTATATACCATAATAATATGATTCGAAAACTTAACTTCCAAGAATATATGTCTTTCTAAAGATGTCATTTTTGTTGATTTCTTATTTTTTCCTTTGAAATGCCACTATTTTTTCCTTCTTAGTAACATATATTTTTATTGGTATATAAACATATATCTATTAGTGTTAGTGGCCATGCGCACACAATTTATAAAAAAAAATTGACTACCTAAGTCTCACAATTAGGTATTCAAGAAATTTATAAAAAATCATTAGGAAGATGAACGCACCGACATTTTGATCGAAGTTGGGAGGGGAAGCCCCTACCTATTTTTATATTTTTTTATTCCAAACCCAGTTAATTCGCTCCCACAGGGAGTCGAACCTGGGTCTGCTGGATGCTACTCAGGTGCTCTAACCACCGACATTACAAAACTGGAAATAGATATGTTCTAGGTTTATAGTTGGTCCTAAGTAATTTGAACATTATATGTGCATGGGTAAATAAGAGAAGCAAATATTAATAGATATGATGCACATTACTTCCTGATCCATACTAATTAAAAGCGAACAGATTCTTTCAATTTATCTATGAAGTAGGATTTTTTGTGCTTAGATAATCATATTTCTTCCTCTAAATTTAGATGATCATTTTGTCGGTATATAGGTAGATATGCACTATTATCTTGAGTGACGTACATACAATCAATGCAATGGATTTGAAAGGACCGTGATGTCACCTAGAGGGGGGGGGGTGAATAGGTGATTCTGCAAATTTCCAACACTTAAAACAAACTGTCAGTTCAACTCCGGATACTCCGAGGGTATACCGGATTCTCCGGGGTTAAGACCGGAGACTCCGCAACACCTCTGGATACTTCGGATCAACTTTTGCTGGAAATATGACTAAGTTAGAACCAAAACCGGTCAGACCGGTTTGGGAAAGACCGGTTTCTGACTGAGAAACACAAGAATGTAAATTAACCCCCTTTTCGAGCTCTAGCACAAATGCAACTTGATGTAGTGCTTGTGTAGATGATTTCTAGCAGGTCCAACTAGTCCATGCACACAAGATAAGCACAACCAAGTAGATCGAGGCGGAAGCAAATATATGTGCTAGAAAGGAAATTGTGAGGCAAACCAAATTGGAGACGCAGCGAATTGTTTCCCGAAGTTCAGATTCGCTGTTTGCCCAAAGGCTGCCCAAAAGCACAGCGAACCCTACGTCTCCGTTGAGAAAGCCTCTAGTGACCCAAAGGTCGAGCTATCTCCTCGGTTCCACTAACTTGATCTTTTCCCCAAAGGAGGCAAGACCACACCTGCACAAACAATCCGTGGCACACCACAACCTTGGTGGCTCACCGGCGACGCCTAGCCGTCTAGGAGGCTTCACCTCCAAGAGTAACAAATGCTTCAAAGAGTTGCTAGACCTCAACCGCGAGTGCTCAAGCTATGGATTCACTCCTCACTGAGTTAGCTAGCTCTCTAGCTCTCTATTGCTCACACACAATCCCTCTCTTACAAAAGATATGAAATTTAAAGCTCTAAACATTTGAGATATAACATGAGCTCCCCCTTAATATGTGCCTTGAGTGGAATATCAAAAATTTGGCCTCACATGCCAAATGCACATACAAAAAAAAAAAGAAACAAGAGCTCCCCCTATATCTCAGCATCCAACATGTGCAACAAGTGTGTGTGACAAAATAAAATAACTTGTGATGCATATGACATGTATATCATTCAATAGCATAGAAAAAGAAGTGTATGTGCTGTCTCAGGCCAAACCGGTCAGACCGGTTTGAAACCGGTCAGACCGGTTTTGCCCAGACAGCACACACACAATCATCACATCAACCAATACATGCATATCACACTAACATAATGTCACTTAGGATATATAAATGAGTTCAACACACATAGTAGCACACATTACAAGTCCTCAAGTCCACAAATAGATAAGATACGAATTTATTGCATCCAAAGTGACAAGACTACAAGATCAACTAAAAAAGCTTTAATCCATTCTTCTCCCCCTTTGTCATCAAGCATCCATAAAAGGGCCTGGAGAAGCTTGTAGTCCCGCTCCCATCATCCGTCATGCATCCACTTCTTCGCCGCATCTAGAAGGTCGGGCTATGATCATCTGACGAAGAAGTAGTAGTCCAATGAAAACCTTCACTCAATCGAATGTATATGTGTGATAGTGTGAGAGTGATTCAGATGTGCTAGTCATGAAAGAAAATGTAGATATGCTAAACTCACCATGACTAGGAGCAGAAGTGTGTCCAAAGATAGAAGCTGCTGCCTGTGAAGCAAAGTCTCCGGGAGACGGAGATGGTGCACTCGAGAACTGAACTCCCGCCATATAAGATGATGTACCGGCATAGGCATATGATGAGGACGGAAGTGTAGCAGCTGCAAATGATGGGCCTCCGGACGATGGGTATACAAAAGATGATCCATATATGTCACCCTCTGAAGTAGGCATAAAAGAGTATGATCCTGGAGCACCATAAGACTGAGAGGGAGCTGGTGGAGGCTGTGTGCTCGGCCCAACGTGTCCATATCCAAAGATGTCACCATACTCCTCAAGGTATCCCGCATTCATGTGATCTGTCATGATGTCTCTAAGCGGGGGTATCTCAGGTAGCTCAAGTGGAGGAGAGATAGGTGATGGAGGATCATTTGGACTCATCGTGGTGTGTAATTTCTTGATCGCATCCCGAGTCTTCTTGCTTTCAATCCTCTGCTGCCTAATGTTCACCTCAACATCCCTCTGGCCTTTGCAAATACCAGTGAACATGGATATGAATCTTCTAATGGGAGATGTCCGCCGCTCACCATGTGTAGAGCTTCCTGGGCCAAACCGGTCAGACCGGTTTGGTCTGGCTGCTGCTGGGAAGTGTCAAACTGCTGTGGCTGCTCCCCATGCTGCCGCCACTGCTGCTCCTCTGTTGCTTCTGTGGCTTCTGGTGGGTCTGCTCATGGAGAAGGAAGCCTGATCTTCTTTGGAATGGGCACACGCAGTCGTCCATGAGATGCATCTCATTTAAAACCAATACGTGTGACCGTCTCTATGACCTTCATGAGATAAGGTGCATAGCCACAAAGCTTCTGAGGATTTTCAGAAATATGCTTGATCTCCTCCCAAATGTAATCACCCACACAGAACTTGTCCTCACCCGGCCTCATTCTAGCTAACAAATTCTTGCCAAACAAGGACACTTCTGAAGTGTTGCCGCCTCTGGGGCAAGTGTCGCTCTAAGCATCCTATTCAGCACCTGATAGTATGTGTATAGGCCAGCTACTTTGCCAAAGTTCCCTGTCTCTGTGCTCGGGTACATGAACTTCATGTTCTCAGCTGGAAAAGTTCCATCTAAATGCAGCCTATGGCGTCTCCTGTCAGCCTGCCTGAAACCAAGACACTCTGCAAAGGCTAGATAAGAAATGCTATACGAGGTCCCCTCGGTCATCCAATGCATCCTCCTAGTCTCTAGCTCATCTCCCTCAAAGTAGACTGTGGCATAGAACTGAGCTATTACTTCTGTGTTCCAATCCCTCCGGTAGCCCATGATGGAGTAAATCTTTCTTGCTTTGCATGTTTCAATGATTTGATCAAAGATCACATTTTCAGCTTTCTCCATGTACTCCCAGTCTATCCAGTGCTGCTCACAGATAATCCTCCCTCTAATCACAGCTGTCTGATAATAGTCCTGCTGAAAAGCTGTGTGAAAGCGATAATCAGTAGCTGTCCTCGGGGCACCTATTGGACTTATTCTCCTCTGATCCCTAGCTATATCTGTCATTCCGAGCCCCCTATAATTAACAACTCTCCAAGTAGCAGGGGCAGTCGGCTCTCTGACTCTAGGGAATGGTGGCTCTCCACCCTCATCATCATGTCCCTCTTCTTCCTCATCTTCCTCTCCCTGATCTTCTGCCATATCCTCATCATCATCAACTGATGCCCCACTCACATGTCGTGGCTCAAACCGATACACATCATCCTCATCATCATTGCTCGAAGTGGTCACATGTTCATCCACTTCATCAATCTGCTGATCGGCTTCTCTCTTGGGCTGTCTAGGCCTCAACGATCTGTCACCACCCGCTTGTGAGCTACTGTCAATAGATGGATCTTGGCGACTCTTTTTGATTCTTTCGGCGTGCGTTCCCCTCGGCATCATCCACTGTCTTTCCTAGGTTCACAAGATATGGAATACATAGCAAAAGTACCCAGGACTTAGATTGACATAAGAAATTGATCAACTAGAGAACAAACAACAAAATTTGAGACAGCTCAGAGCCAAACCGGTCAGACCGGTTTCGGAAACCGGTCAGACTGGTTTCACCCGAGCAGAACCAAACCAAGCTGAAGTCAACCTAGACAGAGGCATGAACATGATATGGGCAAGATATTGCAAGAAAAGTTATCCCTACATTTTATGGAGGCCAAACACGGTGCAAACGAAGGACCTGTGCCTTCACTGCCCAAACCGGTCAGACCGGTTTGCCAAACCGGTCAGACCGCTTTCGGCAGTGGAGGTGCTAATCCTTGGTCCGCAAAATGTAGCCCACCAAATCCATTGATCTCTTAGGGATAGGTTCCTAGACATGCCAGAATATGTTCTACCAAAGGGATTTGAAAGATATTCATCGAGTGAGTAGATCGGGCGATGAGAACATTTGAATACCTTGAGAGCCTTGAGAACGAGAGAAGATGAAGATTTGAATCCAAATCCGGTGGGGAACCCGGTCAGGTCGCCTTGGGACACTCCAATCCCACAAAGAATCCTCCTTTTCCTTGGATGAATCAAGAAATCGCCATGGGATGTCCTCTTGCGGTGAAAACTGGAGGAGGAGGTGAGTTCTCGTGGTGAAAAGGTAAGGGAGGAGAGAGGGAATCACGGGAGGGGTTAAATCCATGAGAGCCAGCTCCCTGGGTCAAACCGGCCAGACCGGTTTGGGAAACCGGTCAGACCGGTTTCTCCCAGCAAATATTGCGAATTTTGAGCTCCAAAGATTCTTCACTTGATCTGAGATTGCATAAGGTGGTATTGATCTTCAAAATCTCATAATTATCTTCAGAAGAGAAAAAAATTTCCAATGAAACCTGTGACCCTGGACACTCCGGGTGCTTTCCAGAATATCCGAGAACGTCCAAAACAGAAGGGGTACCCGGAACAATAAAGTTCCAGCCTAGTCCCGGATACACCAGGATATCCAGAAACAGCAAAACTGCTTGCCCGTGAGTGCACTTGTGGAAGAGATAGATATATGATTTCAAAAAGCTCCACTTTCTCTTGCTACTTCCAAGAGGATGGGAAGAGATGGGTGGAAAGATAAGGATTTATGGACTTGAGAATATCTCACTATTTGTGACTAGCCATCAATCAAGCAAAGTTAACTATAGTCACAAATAGATCAACAATGGTCAAAAGACCAAAACTCAAATATTTTCAAAATAGCACACCTCCTATCATGCTAGTTGGATTTTTCAAATACTATCCTATGTCACACAATAACATGCACATATATTGAGTTGAGGATCATGTTAGCATATTTGGCTCACATCTTTCATCGTTTAAACACTACTTGATAACAAGTCAAAATTGAGAAGATGTCAACCAAATATCTAATTGATACACAAGAGAAATGCTCAATATAGTTGCATGTATATGCACACACTAGCATGATGTAGGGCCTAGATGCACAAGGTAACAACTAGTCAAAAGAAAACATACCTTTGCCTCTAGCCACACGTGTTGTGCAATATAATCGATTTAAGCAATGTGTATTCTCCTATGAGATAAGCCATTTGACAAGAGAAAGAATACATTAATTTGCACAACAACAAGTTTCACATCAATGACCTTTATATGTGGATGGCAAATGGGTCATTAAATATGAAACCTCACAATATAGACCAAATTCCTTTTCTCTAGTGCATATGTGATGTATTGTGTAGGAGAAGCTCACATGCACTAGTTTTGGATCAATCAAGATCAAATAAAGGAATTTAGACTATAATATGGTGAGTTGCCAAAACATATATTAAGAGCAAGATCCAAGATATGAGATGATACAATTTTACCGCTTTGGATCGCAAATTGAAATGACAACTCCAATTGAGAGAATTGATCTCTCACCATTGAGACTACAAGTTCACTAAAAGAAATGTTAGTCTCAAAGACACAAATATTGAAGTAATCTCCCCCTGAATATGTGCATCATGCATGGACGGCATGTGACATGCACTTTGTCTTATGAGTGACATGGGTGGATTATTTCAATATTTGATCACGGCACATAATAAATTGCTTTGTATTGAAATGTGCCAAGAAAACTTACTACCACATAGGTATAAGTTGATAGATATATGCCAAAGTGAGAACTTCAAGAAATATTTCATTTGCATCTTCATTTCTCACTTCCTCACTCAAGTTGCAACTTTCTGGGTCAAACCGGTCAGACCGGTTTGGGAAATCGGTCAGACCGGTTTGGGAAATCGGTCAGACCGGTTTCACCAGACTTGGACCACTTGAGTGAGTTTGCTTGTGTCATGTCATGTTGTCTTCCAATATTCAGAGTGTTGACTTTCCTACACATGGCAAGACTTTGCTCTACTAGAGAGCCATTAAAAGCACCATATGGCATATATTAAATAAATTCATGAAATTAGTTTTAGTCACTATAAAATGTCACATGAGTTCAAGAACTAGAAACACTTGATCCTACCAAAGACATGAGTGACTGAAACTTAATCAAATTAATCACAAATTTACCGAGATGACATTGGGTACAAGTTGTAGAGCGGAAGCATCTTCCTTGGCTAGCCATTTGATCACAAGTGATTGTCTTCAAGCCAAGCTTCCAATGCATCTCTTTGTCCCTGCTATCTCATCAAGCACTCTTTGGTACCCAACTCATGTTGGGTCCACCAAGGTTAGTCACAAGATGCTTAGGAACCCAAATGGCCCTTATGCTAGATTGAGGTGTGTCAATCACTCTAGTAGCATAAGTGCTCACTTTGTCCTTCCTAAGCTTAGCAAAGTCATAATGAGTGAGGTTGGATTTGGGGACATTACCATTTGGACAATCCTTACCCAAATGTCCCTTGGTCCGGCACGTGTAGCAAATACGGTTTCGGACCCCTTTTGAACCTCTTCTGACTTTCTTCTTGTGGCCATTATCAATTTTTGGCCTTTTGCTTGATGTCTTGACTTGAGAAGCCCTCTTCAAAGGATCTTGGGCTGCTACTGCCTGAAACCGGTCAGACCGGTTTGCCAAACCGATCAGACCGGTTTTGGCTGAGCAGACAACTTCTTGTGGAATCGGGCACTCGGCAATCAAGTGGCCCTTTTCCTTGCATCTAAAGCATGCCCTCTTTGCCTTCTGCTTCTCTTTTCTTGAAGGGGACTTATGGTTCTTCTTGAGCTTTCTTGGACACACGGATGCGTAGTGTCCCATTGTTGAGCACTTGAAACACTTGATTTGATCAAGGCTCTTTTCACTAGCGGGAATCTTGTGCTTGTGATCTTGATCCCGTTGATGGCTTGGGCGAGTGACGGTTTGTCTCTTCTCAAGCTTCTTCACCATGTAGTCACGATTATCTTGAGAAGGTTGCACTTGACCCTTGCCCTTCAACTTGATCAAGTCCTTCTTTAGTCTTGCAACCTCTTGCATGAGATCTTCATTTTCTTTAGCAATGAGGCAGTCACTAGATTCTACAATCACATGATCATCACAAGAGTTTGTTGCTTGGGAGCAACATGGATTATCACACGATAATAGAATTTGAACTTGTGAGCATGTGCATGTGTGAGTTTAAGGTTCAAAGGATTTTACCGATGTTACCATAACCTCATGAGCTATGTCTAGCAAAACATGGGCGTCTACAAGCTCTTTATGAGAACACAAGAGTTTCTCATGTTTTGCTTGTAGCAACTCATGCTCACTAGCTACCAAACCAAGTTGTTGCTTGAGCACTTGGTTTTCTTCTTCCACGTCCGCTACACATGAGAGCGAGTTAGTAGCACAAGCATATTCATTGACCAAATCATCATACTTACTGACCAAGGAGGCATTCATGGATTTGACTTTCTCAAGCTCCTCGGTAAGAGCTTGAATAGTCCCAATTCTTGCCTTTTCTTCCTTCTTGGTCTTCTTGTGGTCTTTGGCCATGAAACACTTGGAAGCCTGATCACTGGAAGATAAAAATGATCTTGTGCTTGAGGCTTTGCTTGTGCGGTGTCGGCGGCTCTTTTTCTGGCCTTGTGCAGCTCCTCTGCCCAAACCGGTCAGACCGGTTTCAGAAACCGGTTGGACCGGTTCTGGCAGAGAGCATGCAACTACGTTGTTTTGGCCCTCTTGCTCTCTGGTGATAGTCACATGAGGCTCAGTGCATGTTGTTGATGATGTTGAGCACTCCTCATGTGACTTGGCTCTTGCTTGCTCTTGCTCGTCGCCTTTTGTGCTTGAGAATAGTTCTTCAAGTTGAGCCCAAATAAGATGAGCATCAACTTGAATCATCTCACCTTTTAGGATGAGATACTTCACTTCCTTGCTCAAAACACTAAACAAGAAGTTAGCGACACGAGCGTTGAGTTGAAGACAATCCATCTCCTCTTGAGTTAGATTGGACAAGTCGTCCCAATCGACATTTGGAGGATGGATTCCCTCAACTACAACCTGCTCAATAAGAGGACCCATGGTCCTAACAATATAAAGTACATGAGCAGACCAAGTAGCATAGTTTGAGCCGTCACTAACTAGTGGCTCGATGGTTACCTCACAAAGATTTGACATCTTTCCTCACGGCGGTTAAGCTTGGATGTGAGGCCAAGCTCTGATACCAATTGAAAGGACCGTGATGTCACCTAGAGGGGAGGGTGAATAGGTGATTCTGCAAATTTCCAACACTTAAAACAAACTGTCAGTTCAACTCCGGATACTCCGAGGGTATACCGGATTCTCCGGGGTTAAGACCGGAGACTCCGCAACACCTCTGGATACTTCGGATCAACTTTTGCTGGAAATATGACTAAGTTAGAACCAAAACCGGTCAGACCGGTTTGGGAAAGACCGGTTTCTGACTGAGAAACACAAGAATGTAAATTAACCCCCTTTTCGAGCTCTAGCACAAATGCAACTTGATGTAATGCTTGTGTAGATGATTTCTAGCCGGTCCAACTAGTCCATGCACACAAGATAAGCACAACTAAGTAGATCAAGACGGAAGCAAATATATGTGCTAGAAAGGAAATTGTGAGGCAAACCAAATTGGAGACGCAGCGAATTGTTTCCCGAAGTTCAGATTCGCTGTTTGCCCAAAGGCTGCCCAAAAGCACAGCGAACCCTACGTCTCCGTTGAGGAAGCCCCTAGTGACCCAAAGGTCGAGCTATCTCCTCGGTTCCACTAACTTGATCTTTTCCCCAAAGGAGGCAAGACCACACCTGCACAAACAATCCGTGGCACACCACAACCTTGGTGGCTCACCGGCGACGCCTAGCCGTCTAGGAGGCTTCACCTCCAAGAGTAACAAATGCTTCAAAGAGTTGCTAGACCTCAACCGCGAGTGCTCAAGCTATGGATTCACTCCTCACTGAGTTAGCTAGCTCTCTATTGCTCACACACAATCCCTCTCTTAACCCAATCCAAAGATATGAACAAAATCAACCAACTCTCACAAAGAGAGGCTTAGGGAGAGCTTGCTGGTGCAAGGAATGCTTCTGGTCGCTCAAGAGACCCAATGGAACCAGCAGCCTTCAAAGTAAAAGGCCAAGGGGTATAAATACCCCACACACAAAAACTAGCCGTTATACCCGAGGAAAACCGGTCACACCGGTTTTTGAATAAAACTAGCCGTTACGCCCTTGAACAGTAAAACCGGTCAGACCTCTTTCCAAAACCGGTCAAACCGGTTTTGGACCAGCCAGCACACTAAGTCCAAAAACGCTCCTCTCAAAGGCTATCTCACATGGGTTGACCTAAGAGCACTTTTTGGTGTGTAGTCAAACAACTAATGTTGCATCCCTCTTGATAGTACGACATTCCTATACTCAAGATTGCAAATAATAAATGAAACCTCTACTTGAGCTTTTATGTCTTCATTTACGCCATACTTGGTCAATATCAACTTGAGGCCTTCAACGCCCTTTTCT
This sequence comes from Echinochloa phyllopogon, assembly GCA_033239725.1. Lineage (NCBI taxonomy): Eukaryota > Viridiplantae > Streptophyta > Magnoliopsida > Poales > Poaceae > Echinochloa > Echinochloa phyllopogon. The sequence continues at coordinate 28,239,276 of BTCW01000008.1, read as the reverse complement.
TGCTGGGCAAATCCAACTTGAGCTAGTGACTTAGAATTTCCAAGTGTATGATCATGAATCCATACTAATTCATAAGCCACTTCATCATATGATTCAACAAAGACTGGACGCATTGCATTGCTTCACTAGATGAGGCTTGATTAATGCCTAGAGATCAAACCACAACACTAGCTTCTTCACCTTAGCAAAGTTCCTCGGCCACAAGTCTACCTTGTCCTTCACTTCGCTTAGGACCTCGTCACTAGCCATCTAGTTTGATCCCTTTCATCCTATCTTGCCACTTTAAGCTAAGCCTTGCTTTGCATCCACATGAAATCCATGTCTTGAACTATCCGAGATATATCCAATATCTTCAATTTAATTGTCCCAATATCTTTTGACAAGCTTCCTTTAAATGAGCCCAACATATGTATCATTTGTCATTTCCCTTTACTTGTCATTGCCTCTATTGGTTGCATGAGATCACATACACTTGTTTGCATTTATACTAATATAAACCAATGATGAGCACCTTTACTTATCAACAAATATATTACATGAATATCCTTTGACAATAAAACCCTACTCATATGCTTAAGCAAACAAGTTAAATCACTAATCATGTTGTCATACAAATCATCAAAACACATAAGTGCCTAGATGCACTTTAAGGATACTGATTATTCAACACATTATGATTATTTACAAAGTGTGTATCAATGAAAACATATCTGATGGATTAATAGATCCTTACTCCACATCTAAGTTGTTCCTATGTTATTTAACAAATCTAGATAGACAATATGCATTATGACAATAGGGGGCTGGACCATAAGGAAGCCACATATTGGTGGGTTTTAGCGGCAATTTCGACTAGCACCCGAAGTGGTGAAGGTGCCGGCGGGCACATGCTTGGCATTCTAGATGGTTCCATCACCGCGTCTCTCGTCATACTGAAACTACGCTTACCCACTAATTTTGGGCCATCCAACTCTCATTAGCTGTTATCTAAGCATCATGTTTGAAATGCAAGAAAATAGCTCAAGCAACATAGATGGGTTCTCATGAGTAGCATCTAGCATGATCATGTCAATTGTACCAAGAAGAACAACAACCCCAAAATACCAAACGATGCTCGTAGCGAGAACTTGTACCATATGACACTTGAAGCCAAGTCTCCGGGGCTAAATCTATGATTTATGAGTTTGGGACTAGGATGACACCCAAGGGGAACGGTGGACCGGGACCACATCACGATAGGTTAAAGGACCATTTATTATATTGAATTGACTCTTAAAAGAAGCATGTGAAATTGCACTAGCATGGATCTAATATATGTCGTCTAAGGATGATCAATTATACTCTGGGTCTATCAACTTTCAATTTTGCAATTGATTTACCAATTAACGCTATTTATGCATGCTTGATCAAATCTTGAATGAGATGCTTGCTCAAATCTTGCTCAAAGTAGCTGGTTTTTCTTTGAGTTGTTATTGTCTTACCTTTTTTGGTAATTTTGTTGTTATTGTTAACCCATTTTGTCTATCATGAGCATTGTATGTGAAAAAAAAGTTGATTGATCAAAAAATGAGATCAAAATTCCTTTATTTGCACTACCAATATAGTATAGTAGAGCGCGGAAATTGATCACTTTGTTTGTTGTTTGAATATTTTTCCTTCATGTTCAATGGCTAGTTTGTGAGCTTGTTCTTTACTAATAATAACAATTGTAGTACTTTCCTTTACCTTTTATTTTTTATACTTACTTGCAGGGAAGCTAGCCACATATGGGGAAAAAAATGAAGACAATCACTACTAACTCATAGTACAATTACAAGGGTACCCTCCTTGCGTGCTATTTCCTTTTCCCTGTCCGGGGAAGTCATGTAGGCTGTCATCATGAAGGTATCACCATGTACATTTGGCTTTGACGATTCTTTTTTTTTGAAAGAAAACACCCCAAGGGAAACCCCTGAAGTTTGATGTGCCTCACCCAAGATTTGAACCCTGGGTGGGAGCCTTCTAGCTAGTGGCTTTGACGATTCTCACTTTGTTGTGGCATTCCTCTATATACCCTAACTACGTGTGATCTACCTGGGATTCACCATTGTGGTCTGCCATATATGGATGTGTAGAGCTTGGACCTTCAATTGTAATGAGCTCATAAAAACCTTATATTATATGTATTTGAGGCTTAGATTCCTAGGATTCCACATGACAACCCACTAAAAATTGATAGATTGGCAAACCATAATATCCCGAAGAATTGGCTCCACAATTGTCAAAAAACACTTTGGGTCCCATATAGCAGAGACACATATAGTGACGTATTGGCAAGCTGCTATATACATGTCTTCCCTGTTGGTGGGAGGCAATTCTTAGAGCAATATACTATCCTTTGGACCACATTTTCAGACTCCTTATCCGGCTCGAGCTCATGATATTCGGCCGGCCTTGAGCAAGATGACTATGTGTTGACACGAAAACGCGCCAACACACTCGAGATCGATCAAACGCGCAGCACAGCCGTCACAACGGCTAACTCCTGACTTCCCCGGGCAAACCGGTCTGACCGGTTACAAGAACCGGTCTGACCGCTTCTGGTCGAGAGGTCGTGAAGACCTAGAAACTCAAGCTCGGGAGGGACCCCGTCGGAGCTCGAGCTAATCTAGGGTTGCTCTAGGGTCGGCAGGCCACCTAGAACGCCTTTGAACGCCGTAGAGACGAGCAAAGAACAGAATATGGGGGTTGGAAAAGGTTAGGGTTTGAGAGATACAAAAATAGAAGATAAAAGTGTTTGATTCGATTGGAATACCTCAATCGGCCGTCTAGCCTTTATATTTATAGGCCGGGGAAGTCTTACTCCTTTCGAATAGGTTACAATATGGAATTAAACTCGGAATCCTAATCCTACTCGAATTACAGAACGAAACCGGTCTGACCGGTTTGGCAAACCGGTCAGACCGGTTTGGCCTTTGGCCCAATTTGAGCGTCAACACATGCCCCCCTGCGTTTTTAGTGAACTTGAGAACTAAAAAGCAAGTAAATACAACTCAGGAGCTAAAAAATTTATACTAAGGTCGATATTTAACAATATATCGGCCATTGATCTTCACGCATCTTGCCAAACACTTGGATAGAATTTCTTCAGATATCTCCCGTTGATAGCTTTAGGCAAAGGATCTCCTTTCAGCGTCTCCAACATGTAAGAATTCCCAAAGATGACTTTGACAACTCTATAAGGCCCTTCCCAACTTGGTGACCATTTACCAAACTTGTTGCTTTTTGATCCAATAGGCAAGATTGTCTTCCACACAAGCTCATCAACTTGAAAATATTTTCCTCGCACTTTCTTGTTGTAAGCTTTAGCAACCCGAAGCTTATCCTTCTCAATCTCCTTCAAAGCCTTTAATCTTTTGTCGGTTACCTCATCAATATTGTCCAACATCAAATTGTGGTAATCAACAGCATCAAGGTCATTTTGCTTAGCCAATCTATAAGCACCCAGATTTACCTCAACAGGTAAAATGGCTTCTTGACCATATACAAGCTCAAAAGGAGTAACTTTAGTAGCACCATGCCTAGATATACGATGAGCCCATAATGCTTCGGATAAAACTTCATGCCATCTCTTAGGATTTTCCGCTATCTTTTTCTTGATCAATTTAATCAAAGTTTATTACTTGACTCGGCTTGTCCATTAGCCTGAGCGTAATATGGAGATGAATTGAGCAACTTAATTCTATAGAATTCGGCGAATTCACGTACCTCCTTAGACATAAAAGAAGTACCTTGATCCGTTGTCAATGTTTGAGGAATACCGAATCTATGAATAATATTTTGAGTAACAAACTCAATCACCTCTCGATGCGTCATATTCTTCAAAGAAATCGCTTCAGTCCACTTAGTAAAATAATCCGTAGCAACCAATATGAAACGATGTCCTTTTGATGATGGAGGATTAATTTGTCCAATAAAATCCAATCCCCAACCTCGGAACGGCCATGGCTTAATGATAGGATGCATCAATGCAGCAGGAACAAGTTGCAAATTACCAAACTTCTGACATTCCTCACATCCTTTGTAATATTTAAAACAATCTGCCGTCATAGTAGGCCAATAGAGACCGGCTCGTCTAAGTAACCACTTCATCTTTGGAGCCGATTGATGTGTACCACAAATACCTTCATGAACCTCAGCCATGGCAACCTTGGCCTGATCCGAGTTAAGACATTTTAACAATAAATCTTCGGCGTTCCGACGATAGAGTTCATCGCCAAGTAAAACATATTTAAATGATACTCGCCGAATATTTTTCTCTGCACCACGACCAGGATCTCTCAAATAAGCAATAATGGGTAACCTCCAATCCTGATCTTCAACTTTGGATTGATTAGCATCATCCAAAGGATTTTCGCTTCTGTCAGGGGACAAAGCGGTCTGACCGCTTTCAGAACCGGTCAGACCGGTTCTGGCAGCACAACCGGTCTGACCGGTTTCTGAAACCGGTGTGACCGGTTTGTCCAGAACCAGAACCTCGGCTTTTGTTTGCATCGGTTTTTGGAGATAGAAATATTTCTTTGCAACCATATAACCAGATGCTTTCTGAGCCAGAGTATTTGCCTTATCATTATCTTCTCTCGGAATATGTTTGATAGTAAATTCATCAAAAGAAGCAATGATATCGAGACATCTATCAAGATATGCATTTAATGAACCGTTATAACATTGGCATACCTTTGATACTTGATGTACCACCAGGAGCGAATCACCAAAAGATTCAACATGTTTTACTCCCATGTCTTGCAAAAATTCCAAGCCAAATAGAAGAGCTTCATATTCAACTTGATTATTGGTTCGCTTTTCTTCCAATCGGTTTGAGAACTCAAAAACGGTGCCACTTGGAGAAATCAAAACAGCACCAATTCCTTGCCCATCATTGCAAACCGATCCATCAAAGTATAGCTTCCATGGTGCACAAGTAACATAACCGACGTCGAACTCACAAGTGTCATTAATCCGATGTTCAACAATAAAATCGGCTACAATTTGACCTCTCATTGATTTCAAAGGTTCACAAGTCAAATCATACTCAACCAAAGCATAAGCCCACTTGCCGACTCTTCCACTAGATATCGGCTTTTGCAACATATGTTTAATCACATCGGTTTGACACAACACGATGCAAGTACTAGATAGTAGATAATGCCGCAATTGAGTACAAGCATGATACAAGGATAAACACAACTTCTCAATGAAAGTATACCTTGTTTCTGCATCAATGAGCCGTCGGCTTACATAAGCAATCACATACTCCTTGTTGCCGATTTCTTGAGTCAAAACAGCTCCAATAGTTCTATCTTCAGCCGCCACATAAAGTCTAAATGGAACTCCTCGCTTAGGCGCCCTAAGCACCGGTGGTGAAGACAAGTACTCTTTGATCTTCTCAAAAGCTTCTTGCTGTTTTGCCCCCCAAGTAAAATCGGCTTCATTCTTTAGCCGAAGTAAAGGAGTAAAAGCATCAACCTTTCCAGACAAGTTAATTATAAACCTTCTCAAGAAATTTACCTTGCCTAGAAACTTTTGCAAGTCCTTCTTGCAAGTAGGAGCTTCGACTTTCTTCATAGCTTCAATTCTCTTGGGATCAACTTCTATGCCGTTCTCGTAAATAACAAACCCAAGAAACTTCCCAGCCGAAACACCAAAAGCACATTTGAGTGGATTCATCTTTAAACCATACCGTCGCATCCTTTCAAGAGCAAGTCTTAAATCGGCTAAATGAGAATCCAAACCATCCGATTTAACTACAATATCATCAATATACACTTCCACAATAACACCAAGCAAATCATGAAAGATTAAATTCATAGCTCTTTGATAAGTCGCACCGGCATTCTTTAATCCAAAGGTCATAACCACCCACTCAAACAAACCAATAAATCCCGGACATTGAAAGGCCGTTTTGTGCATATCCTCTTCGGCCATGAATATCTGATTATATCCGGCATTACCATCAAGAAAACTAACAACACGATGTCCAGAAGCTTCATTGATTAAGACATCGGCTATAGGCATAGGATATGAATCTTTTGGAGTGGCGTTATTAAGATCTCTAAAATCAATGCAAACTCTAAGTTTTCCCGAATCTTTCTTTTCAACGGGAACAATATTAGAAATCCACTCCGCATAACGACAAGTCCGAATAAAACCAGCATCTAATAAACGATTAATCTCTTCTTTTATTCGGTCATAAATAGCGGGATTAAAACGTCTAGCCGATTGTTTAAAAGGTCTAAAACCGGCTTTTATTGGTAAACGATGCTCAACTAAGTCACGACTCAAACCAGGCATCTCACGGTACTCCCAAGCAAAACAATCGACATACTCTTTCAATAAATTTATTAATTCGGCTTTGAACTCAGCCGATAAATTTTTGTTTACAAAAGTAGGCCTAGGAATAGTACCATCACCAATATCTATTTTTTCTAAAGGATCAGCTGATGTAAAACCCTGACCCAATTTGTCCACATCACCAAGATCTTCAATAGCTTCGAACATGCCGGCCGAATGAGCTCGATGATGATCAATTCAGTCTTGAAGCCACTGTCCAGACGCAAACCGGTCTGACCGGTTCCCAAAAGCGGTCTGACCGGTTTGGCTCGATCGGCGCTGTTCAGACCCAAACCGGTCTGACCGGTTTCCAGAAGCGGTCTGACCGGTTTGTCTCTGTTGATTTTGTTGCTCCATTAATTACAACAAGTAATTCAACCGATTCTCCATCGGCTTTAATGTAGCAGGAACAAAACCATCCTTAGTGCAACTGATCAGCTCATAGTCGGTCAAATCCATGCCCGACAAACATTGGACCTTCTCATTTGCACTAAGAGAGTCGGAATCGGCCGTTGCAACAAAGGAAGAATTGTCACCATGGACAACTTCAACTTCATCGCCGATCCACTGAATAAGATATTGATGCAAGGTAGATGGAATACATTTATTTGCATGAATCCAATCTCGACCAAGGATTAAACTGAAGTTACCTTGCACCTCGGAGACGAAGAAAGCTGTAGCAATAGTCTTGCTCCCGACGGTCAACTCCATAGAAGCCACCCCCTTGGCACCAATGGGATCACCTCCACCAACTCCACTGACCGTCATGTTCGTCTTGATCAGTTCTTCGTCTTTCCCACCAATTTTCTTGTAGAGAGAGTATGGCATGAGATTCACAATAGCTCCACCATCAACCAACATACGAGAAATTGGCTTCCCGTTAATGTGCCCTCTCATATACAAAGCCTTGAGATGATTTTCCGATTCACAAGGCTTCTGAAACACAGCATCTCGCGGCCCAAGTTGAAGATGAGAAATTTCCTCCTCCGGTACCACATAATAATCAGAAGATAAATAGACAACATTAATTTCCATGTTGTCATGCTCTGGAGAAGGCTCAAAATCAACTAACTCTTCATCTTCAACCACTGGAGGATTTGGCGGAGTAGCATCGATGGTTGAAGTAGTTTTGGCCCCTGCTTCTGTCGACAAACCGGTCTGACCGGTTCCAGAAACCGGTCTGACCGCTTCTGCAGCGGTGGGCTAATCAGAACCGGTCTGACCGGTTTCTAAAACCGGTCTGACCGGTTGTGCTGCTGGCTGCACAACTCGCCAGGTCTTGGTCTGAGGAATCATGGGTCTATACTTGTTGAAATGTTCATCCCTCAGCTTCTCGGCTTCCTGTTCCCTCTTCTCTTTGTTCCGTAGACGTTGTAGCTTCCGCTTTTGCGTGTGAGTCAAGCCGGAAGGACACCACCTTGGCTGGAAGATTTTCTTTACTCCCTTGCTACTGCTAGCCTCATGATCATTAACCATGATCGGCTTCTTGACTGGAACAGGAGCCGAATCTCCAATGACTATCGGCTTTTTACCCAAGTTTTGCATAGCCACTGGAATATCGCCAATTTTTATGAATTTATTGGCTTGGGCTTGCACATCCTCCTTCTTCTCCTTGATACGGTATTCTTGCTTAGGAGGAGCTTGAAAATTTGGCTCAGACCGAAACCGGTCTGACCGGTTTATCAAACCGGTCTGACCGCTTTGGAAAGCGGTCAAGCGACCTGATTGGTATGAGCTTAATCGGTTATGCACCGAATTTTCAGTAGTACCACCACGACGTTTATAATCTGTAGGACTGTTCCATCACTGTGGTGACCTTTGTCTCTTTTTTGTTGGCCGATCAACTTGAACGGCCTTTGTGTACTTGTTCATGAGCTGAGAGAATGTAGGTCCTTGCTTCAGAACCCTCCCTTGAATCTTCGGCTCATTGAATTTCCAAGTACCCACTTCCGGGCGCTTAGGCTTGAAAGTTCTTGGACGGTCTGGAGACAAACCGGTCTGACTAGTTTGGGAAACCGGTCTGACCGGTTTCGCCTGGCTAGCGGACCGATTCTCTTCCAAAGAACTTCCTTGCCCCCCGGGCCTTGATGTGTTAATGGTAATCTTCAGAGACTCTTTTCCATCAAGAGTCCTCCCAATCATCACTGTTCTGACCGGAATTTTGTCATCAACTTTTTCCGGTCTTGGATCTCCAATCACCACATTCTTACCCTTAGCTCCATCGGCTTGTTCCGGCCGAATCAGCATCTTGGTGTTCACATCCAAGGTATGAACAGGGAAAGGAGCCTTATCAACTTGCATTTCAGCGAGCACCAATCGACCTTCATTAAGGGCCGATTGTACCTGTCGTCGAAAAACATTGCAATCATTCGTTGCGTGAGAAAATGAATTATGCCACTTACAATATGCACGATTTTTCAACTGATCGGCTGGTGGAATTGCATGAGAAAGTTTAACAAAGCCATTCTTAAGCAATTCGTCAAAAACACGATCACATTTGGCTACATCAAAAGTAAATTTTTCTTCTTGCCGATTTTTCTGAATCGGCTTCAATGAAGGACAAGAACCAGGTTTACTTTTTGATGACCAAACAAATTCAGCAGCATAAATTTCTTTATCATCGTCCGAACTATCAGAATCATTATCAATAATATGCACATTTGAACGATGAGGTTTAGCAGATTCTTTTGCATTTTTAAATTTCAATTCTAGACTCATGGCCTTCATTTACAAGTGATTAATAGTGAGAAAATCAGAACCTTCTAATTTTTCTTTATAATGAGACCGTAAGCCTACAAAAGCCAAATCTGCTAAATCCTTTTCAGAAACAGTTATGTTAAAACATCGGTTCTTAATATCTTTAAATCTTTTAAAATAATCAAGAACCGATTCCTCTCGGCTTTGCTTAACCAATGTTAAATCAGATAACTTAGCTTCATTTTCTCCGCTAAAGAAATGATCATGAAATTTACGCTCCAATTGAGTCCAATTTTGAATAGAGTTAGGAGCAAGCGAAGAAAACCATGAAAAGGCAGTTCCAGTTAAAGATAATGAGAACAACCGTATACGCAATGCCTCATAAAACGATGCCTCTCCTAATTGCAATGTATATTGACTAATGTGTTCCCAAGGAGTTCTATTATCTTCACCACTGAATTTAATAAAATCAGGAACACGCCAACCATTAGGATAAGGAACTAAGTCAAATTCAGGTGGATACGGTTTCTGATATAAGCGTGAACTACCCAATTCAAGCCCGAGTCTTGTTCTAAGTGTATTTGCTATGTCTTCTTTGAACTTAGCTAACTCAGCTTGATAGTTCCCATCACCTCTGTCTTGTGGAATACGGGGAACATGGTACATTGCACTTTGGGAAGTACTCGGAATCGGCCCGTGAGATGCGCCAGATCCGTGGGGTATACTTCCAACAACTGTGGGACGTGGAATAGTATAAACAGGACCAGAAGCAACTGTATTAGATAAAACCATCGCACCGGATGCTCCTGCACCCATAGAACCGGTCTGACCACCAGAGGGGGCCAAACCGGTCTGACCGGTTGTACAAACCGGTCTGGCCGGTTCGTGGACCGAACTAAGGTAAGGTGTTTGTCCTGCATAAAAATTCACCGGCATGCCCAAATTAGGATCTAAAACATGTTCTGGCATGCCTGATGAGCTAGGAGTTGAGTTAGGCAATTCATTAAATTCTATATTATTTTTACCTTTATCAGAATTACCCGACATATTAGCAATCAACTCACTAGTAACAGTTTGTGCAGCAAGTAATTTATCATCCATCATGCGAGTAATTTGCTGCATCAAATCAGAGGATTCGCCAGTTACCTTAGGAAGTTCTTCCACTTGATCGTTCGCCAACTTGAAAGCCGGCATGACGAATTCCTCTACCCTCTTGACAAGGCCACCGCGATCTTTCTTGAAGCCCTTCAGGAATTGCGTCCTGAAGTGCTCCTCAGCGATCAGGTACCGCTTCCGCTCCTCGTCCGTGAGCTCTTCCATTGTCGCGGCGATGATGTTGTCCTTGTCGAGGTCGCACGTCGATCCAGACATGATTGGAGTAAATTAAATCGGTCTTGGCACCAGATTAATCTTCCCCAGCGGAGTCGCCAAAAAGTATGTTGACACGAAAACGCGCCAACACACTCGAGATCGATCAAACGCGCAGCACAGCCGTCACAACGGCTAACTCCTGACTTCCCCGGGCAAACCGATCTGACCGGTTACAAGAACCGGTCTGACCGCTTCTGGTCGAGAGGTCGTGAAGACCTAGAAACTCAAGCTCGGGAGGGACCCCGTCGGAGCTCGAGCTAATCTTGGGTTGCTCTAGGGTCGGCAGGCCACCTAGAACGCCTTTGAACGCCGTAGAGACGAGCAAAGAACAGAATATGGGGGTTGGAAAAGGTTAGGGTTTGAGAGATACAAAAATAGAAGATAAAAGTGTTTGATTCGATTGGAATACCTCAATCGGCCGTCTAGCCTTTATATTTATAGGCCGGGGAAGTCTTACCCCTTTCGAATAGGTTACAATATGGAATTAAACTCGGAATCCTAATCCTACTCGAATTACAGAACGAAACCGGTCTGACCGGTTTGGCAAACCGGTCAGGCCTTTGGCCCAATTTGAGCGTCAACACTATGTTTCTGGACAGACCATACAACGCTCTGTAGTGGTACTGCTCTTGCTGTGTGCATGGCCATTTTCTTGCTCTGCCTTCCCATCCCTCGCTACTTCCATAGTTCCATATTTTTGCTACTGCTGCTATATACTGTACCCCATCCCCTGCTTTGGGAGAGTAGCAAGGGCAGACAGTGGCACTGGACGTTACTGTGCCTTTGCCTGTGTCCTCTGCTGGATACACATATGTAGGAGTAGTAACAACATATGCATGTGGCAGGCAGGCAGTTAAGCCCCCTGTTTTTGGAGCTACTTGACTGGTGGTTGAAGCCCAGCTTGGCTACTGTACTGGCTAAATCTGTTGAGTCTCGGGCTTTCAGCTCCAGAATTTGTGGTTGCGTTTGAAACAAGGATATCTGCCTCTCTCCGTTTTCAGTCAAGCATCAATATTGTTGTAGAGGGGACAAATTTCTTGTGAGCAAATAGAATTGTTTGACCTGTCAGTTAAGTTCAACTTTGGACTTGTAAGTTTTGTAAACAAAATGTATACCCACACATTGAAGGATGGTTTTTATTTTTAGGCTAGTTGAGTAGTTTTGATTAAGATTTTATTAGTTTTGTTACTATAAACTAATTAAATCAGTGATTTTACAGGATATACTCCAAGATGGCAAGATGATAAATAAACTTCAACCTAAAATGAGAAAATCTGTCTATAATGGATTGTTATATTAACCGAGGAATTAGTGCCAATGGAGAGATTTTCCACTTAGTCAGCTGCATATAAAGGATCTATGTTTATTAACCTAACACGATACTGAACTGAGTTACCATCTCTTTATTACCATGGCTGTAATTTTTTACAGAAACTACTAAGGCCCATGGTAAATTCTAGTCATGCCGTATTTATTGATGCTATTAATTTTGGCAAGGGGATTCTACTATTACAATGGTATGTGTGAATGTACCGAGTGGTCCACGGGCTACAACGTAGTGACATCATAAAAGGCCAGGGAGCATGTTCATGTGACAGCAGTAACAGATCCAAAAGTTTAAAGAGTAGAAAGAGAGGGGAGGAGGGGATAAAAATATGACACGTGTTCTTATCATCTAATATATAGACAAGTAGATATGTACACCGAGTCTATAAATTTTGTTCAGCTAGTAAGGAAAAAAGGGGGAGAAAGGCCGTGCTCGATCTGTTATATGCACTCGAGACCCACATGCCAGTGGGAAATCAATGATATCTTTGAACATATGAAAAACTTGTTTAACGCACTCAAAACACATTTGTGAACGAAGGGTAAAATAAGAACAATTATTGGATACATTTGAAAAAGAAAATCCTTATATGACGAATGAAGGGCTTGTCCACACAACAATTTTTATTCATACCTTTTTTTTGGAGGGTCAGCACTGTACTCCCTACATATACTAGTTGGAGTGTAGCAGCCACAGAGCGGTCTTGAGTAGATGCATGCAGATGCAGTGTGAGACGATGCGTTACGTGTGGGCCGTGGTTCATGCAAATCTTAACTTCCTTTGTCCCCGCTGGGCCATAGTGAATTAGTGATCTTCTAGCTAGTGTGGGCAACTGATGTGACTGGCTTCACAGACCAGCTATGGGTGTAATTTATTTGCTATCCAAGGTCATTAGGAAAAACCAATCTTACACTGCATTGCGAGTCGAACTGAACAGGTGAATGGTAACTCGGTAGGGGATAAGCATAGTAAGTGTGTCGACAATACATTGGGGGGAAAACAGACTTTCCTCTCAAAAAATGGGAAAAACAGACCTTGCAAAAATAGGGATTCTAACCTTAGTATTATCGCTACTCTAGATAATACTTTTGCACATTTTACTTGCATGCCATTTTGAAAAATTCCACTGCATGCAGTAGCAATTCTGAACCCACATTGAGTACATGTACGCGTTGATCTTTTGCCGTAATTTCACCAGAATTTAAACAGTCCCTAATGGAAAATGCTCTATATAATTTTACGGCCATCCTGCACGGACAATCAAGGACGCAAACACAGAGGCATCTTTGTACGGCAACAGAATGCAAAAGTGGCATCTAATGATTGTTCTGTTTCCCCTCCTTCCTTCAATGGGCAAAGGGGATCGATGTGCTACGTACTGCTGTCACTATCGTTGGCAACGACCCGGGAGATGGACGCAAACAAGAACTGAAACTTCTTCCGGATATTCTCCAAAGGAACATGCAACGTCTCTCAAGTTTCCTTGCATATTCCACTCTCAAGTACTCTGGCCCTCCATTTATATATGATGTTGGTTGGTTTTATTTTGAACTATCCAATGTCGTATACATAAAAGGAAGGAGTGAGTACTATGATGGTTAGATCGAGATATTTGCTAGCCATCTGACATAGAAAAGAATGGTTAGTTTTTAGAATTAGAGTTTATTTGGATACAAAAGTTTTTTTTAGATTTTAGTAAAAATACTACTCCATCCGTCCTACAATATAAGCATTTGAAGCATTCAAACGCAAACAATAGCTAAAAGACCTCTATATCACTCATTTTATATTACCTATAACTCTCCACCCACCCACCAACTCATTTATTAGTTTGTCCTATCCCTATAAATGCTTATATTTTGATATAAAATTTGAACCTTAGAAATGCTTATATACCGGGACGGAGGGAGGGAGTATGATTTTACACCAGGGGTGGAGCCTGCCCATTTGTCGGGGTTAGACGACGATTTTTCCAAATCAGTGAGGAATTACTGTTTCATAACGCTCAACAATACCAATGACCCCAGCTTCTAATGGTGATAACCCCGGTGCTAGTATACGCTGGCTTCACCCCTTTGCACAATTTTGGGTATCAAAAGCTAGAAGATTTTTGATGCAACTATTTTTCTTGAGAATTATTATTCTATCTGTTTCAAAATGGGTATTTTAGTTTTATCCTAAATTTCTCTAACTATAATTAAGTTTATGATTATGAAAAATATATTATCAAATGATTGCACTACCAAGTAGATACCAAATGAACGTACTACCAAGAGATCAGATTTCATGATGCATTTAATGAAACTAATTTGATGTTTTAGGTAGGTGCTGGTGTATTCAATTCTACTAACAGCATCTGATTTGCTAGTTACTGTGGTTAGCAGCAGCAGATGACGAGGGAGCAAAGCCAAACTGCAAAAGAAACCAGACGCAGCGAGAGCGACCTCTGCCGGCTGTGGGTCCCTTCCGGCAACGGCCGCCGTAGAGGGTCCGTCATTCTTGTGGGCTGCTGCTGCGGCGGGTGGACAAAACAAACGTAGTAGGGCCGGCGTATATACGTGCGCGCGTACACGCATCGTATTTACTCCTATACGTGCCGTCGTAGTAAATACGAGTGATTAAATTCCTGTATACGGAGTAATAAGTAATAAAAATTTATAATGATCGATCGGAGGCGGAGATGAAATCCATGGAGACAGATAGAGAGAGATGATGATGATGATGATGGGGGCGTATGCATGGGACCGGGGCGGCTGGGATGGATCGGCGTCAAGGTTCCCGTGACAGATCTACCAAGGGGCCATAAAAGTTGGTCCCCGTAGCATTATTTCACTAGTATATACTACTCCTACACTGTTCTGTTTCTACCGACCAGAGAGTGGATCGTTAACCATTTGTACTGTATAGTAGTTACGGTATTACCGTAGCAGTACAAAAATGTGCACGCATAGCCTTCTGTCAGTCAGGTCCTGGCATCCTGCCACGCCAAAGGCCTCCGGCTTTTACTTTTGGCTTCTTGTCAAAAACCAAAAGCTGTTCCAGAAAAAAAAAGGACTTTTGGTAGTGGATTTTACAAAGCCAAAAGCATGTTTGGAGTAGCTTTTGCTTGTGGGAGTGGGATGCTGTTCAAAATCAATCGTAGTATGTACAGGCACTTTTTTCAGGTTTTCAAATGAAGTGATCAATGCCGCTGTTCTTGTACGTGTACTGCTGTTAGACTTGGAATGCACATTCATACATAGTTTGTATATATCTATACGCATTTAATCTGAAGGTATCATTTATTTTGTTTAAAATGTAACGACTTGTTCTCAACATTGGGCTCAAAATAAATGATACTTCGAAAGCTTCGATACTTTCTGCTCAACGAGAACACGCCTGATTACATGTTTAAACAAAGTTTTACAAGCAACACGCTCGGTAACACGTCCATTGTATTCCGTATATATACTATTGTGCCTAGGTTACTGATTGTTTCTCAACGGCAACAGCGCAACCACCAATCGTCAAGGTATCTGCGAATTTTTGCAATTCTACAGATTGCAATGCCGGAAGTAGAGAATTCAAAATGTGGCATCCTGGACGCTCATGGAACGAACCGGCCCAATGTTTGTAGGTTGCAATCGGCTCCAAAATTCACCAGAAATTTTTTTTTCTAGGCATCCGGTTCCAAGACAAATCAAATAGAAGAAATGGGCCACCAAGTGTGGCTTCTCCAGCTTCAGCCCAGGGCTGGTTCAATTCAGGGAGGAATGGCCAGGACTCCTCCAAATGGGCTAAATTATTCTAACGTTCGGCCCATATCGCCCTCCTGCCCGCTTTAGGTGTCTTCAAAATCAACGGTCCATACGAAGTCGTCCTTTCCTTAAAAGAAAAACTAGAGTAAAATCAACGGTCCCTAAACTTGTCGTGTAGTGTCATCTAAGTCTCTAAACTTTACATTTTTAGATCTCTGAACTTGTCTAGGTATGCCATTTAGGTCCCCAATCCTTTAAAGCTTATTTTCAACTCTCTGAATTTAACCCAATCTATCATCCGGGTCCCCAGACTCTCAGAATAGAGCGGAAAAGAGAGATATCTAGTGCGACAATAAGGTGGAGTCATCATCTTCTCGCGTGATTGGACTCATGATGATACCCATGACGAGTTTATAAAAATATATTTTTAAGAGTTTATGGATCTAGATGACACCCCTTTACAAGTTCGATGACCTAAAAATGCATTTTGAGAGAGGTTATGGACCCAGGTGACACATCCGGACAAGTTGAGTGATATAAAAAGGAAAAAGTCTACTTCACCCGCCAACCTTCGAGGGGTGGAACACATCACCCCCAACCTATTAAAATAGATTTTTTACCCCCTAAACTTTGTAAAACCAGACAAATCACCCTTGAAGCAGTTTTGAAAAATTATAATAAATCATAGAAAAATCGTAAAATGGAAAATCAAATTGTGTTGGACTTCAAATTACTAGTTCTATGCAGTGAACATATAATATGGAATGCTTTAGTACATTTGTTTCCTGTAACTTTAGATCTATACTTTTCTTCATAGCTGTAAAAAAATGTACTAAAGCATACCATATTATATATTCACTGCGTAGATCTACTCATTTGGAGTCCAACACAATTTGATTTTCCATTTTACGATGTTTCTGTGATTTATTATGATTTTTCAAAACTGCTTCAAGGGATGATTTGTCTGGTTTTACAAAGTTTAGGGGGTAAAAAAATCCATTTTCATAGGTTGGGCGGTGATGTGTTCCACCCCTCATAGGTTGGGGGTGAAGTAGACTTTTTTCATATAAAAATGCATTTTGAGAGTTTAGTTGGTGACACCTCGTTACAAGTTCAGGGATCACCCATACATTTTACTCTTTCAATAACCTCCAAAATAAATCCCCCATCCTCTAACTTCTCTCCTTATGCCCTAGGATTCAAAATTAGGGTTCAGATTTAACATTTGTAGAGAAACTCCAGCGAAGCACGGGTAGCATAAAGATTCACACTGGTGCCACATTAGTTCACGAAGATTAGGTGGAGCGGTATGGACTTATATGACACAAATTGCAAGTTATGAATCTAGAAATAATCCGTGGGTGATTGTGGAGCCACATAGGGGCTCACCATCATGCTATATCTTTTTTTAATGATGAAAAGTTCATTTCCGGCTTCAGCCATCCTCAATTAAGAATGCATCAATCCACAATTGTTACAAACAGATGTCACCACAACAAAGAAAAGCATCCAAAAGGATATATAGCTAAGACATCCTATAATATAATAAGAAAAGTCTAAAAGACAGATCATGTAGTCGTTCTGCAACATTCTGGCTTCTTATGTGATGTCGAATCCAAAAGGACTAGCTTCGCCACATGCAGTGAATGCAGAACCGGAGTTTGAGCCAAATTTAGCAAAGATGAAATAATAACTTCAACCACCGAACGAACTCTGACCACCAAGCCGAGAATATACCGTCGTAACGGTCTCACCTTCCACCAAGAAAAGTGATTCCATAAGACACATGCCTGCCGTTAGAGACACCGGATACTGAAGTGGCAACCAAGCCCTAAAGTGCAGCAATTAACATTGAAGACACTGACCTCCTGCAGCCGGCAAGTGATCCTCCCAATGCGATGTCTCCAGGAAGAAAACAACATCAAACGACGATGCTATCGCATGACTGGATAAACCAATCTTTGGTTTTCGCCCGAGAGAAATCCATCCGGAATTGTAGGATGCAACGACGTCTCCAGCAAGGAGAAGTGGTGCCCGCATGTGTCACCGCCGTCGAGCAGTGGCGACAAGAAACTGAGCATACCGCAGTTGTTCCAAATCCACCGCCCAGTAGCCAAAGTGACTTACATAGTTACACCATGCGCTTGCCGACGGGGCAACCAATAAGGAAGCTGCCAGCCAACGAGCAGATCCAATCATGCACCGCCTCCGGCCACCGCTGATCTAGGCCCTGGGTGGCTGCACATATCATGAGCAGCCGCCGTGCAATGACCCACCGTTGGTCTCCCAAACTTACGAAGGCCCACTGATGACCGAATCGTAGTTGTATCACTTTAGTACAACAAGTTGCAAAATGTGCAAACAAATACATGAACTTGTTAAGTTTGTTCATATACGGTTATATGTATATCACGAAGCGTATTTTCTCATTGTGGCAGACTACAAGAATATAACACAAGTATTAATTTTGAGGCACTGGATAGGGTTGAAAACGATCGAAAGAAGGCTCCACCACTTTCACTTTCACATTATTTTCTCGAAAACGAAAACGACACGATATTGTCGGAAATGAGAACGACGTCGGTATTCCGATAATATTGAAAACGATCGAAATCTATCAAAACGATATTTGAAAAAGGTAAACACATCAAGTTGTAAAACATGGCAATAATCCTCTAATCTGACCTATCTCATACGACAAATACTAACAATTTATGTTAATCCCACCCTACATAGTCACATACATGTTACACAGTAATAAAAGCATGTATAGTGGCATACTTGCTTACGTAACAATATAATAATATTAGGTCTAGACAATGCCAGATTGGCAGACGCATGCAGCTGTTGATCCAAGACCGACACTGGTCAAATAGAAAGTTTGGGTCAACCTTAGCAATGTATTGGGCTGATTGGTGCCTTTGGGAACTTAGAAATCCGATAATTACCGACAGTAGAATACCGATTAAATACGGTATTTTTCAAAAATGATCGGAAAACGCTAGAATCATTTTCGTTTTTGTTTTTTGATAACCGCTATCGTTTCCGTTTTTAGACCTTAAATTCGGCAAAATCTCGGAAACGATCCTCGATAATCAGAAATTATCATTTTCGTTTTCAACCCTGGCACTGGAGGGGCAAAATGCCAGATTAATGTCATGTGACGTTTGCTAGCTCCTCTAGTCACTATCTCTGTAGTTCCTATATGCATCAAGCCGATAGATTGGGCCATAATGTTTATTAATGTTTCCATGCGGTGAAATATGGAGCCAATACAGAAAGACTTCTGTAGATTTCTTGTTTTGTGAGAGATGCAACCAATGATATGCTATTGATAGATGTGACTTTGTGACAAAACATCTGTTCCAAAATCAATGTTGGTGTACAGCCCTCCAAATATAATTAATTAAACAAATACCTCCACGAAAATATTCAAATGTTATTTTTATACGGAACATGTATTTATGAAATCATGAAAGTTTTTTCTAAAAAATGGCATAGGTGCATACCACCTGTGGCGTTTGGATCCAGGTGCTAAAGTTTAGAGCTTTAAATAAGTGGTAATTAGATGTATTAAATAAAAATTAATTATAAAACTAATTGCGTAAGTCATGTCTATTTCGCGAGACGAACCTAATAAGTCTAATTAAGCTATAATTAATACATAATTACCATATGTTTACTGTAACATTACATTGTCTAATCATAGTATAATTAGGCTTAATAGATTTGTTTTGCAAATTAGTTATCGTTTATGTAATGGGTTTTTTAATTAATCTATATTTAATACTCATAATTAACATATTACATCCAATGTGACGGGGCTAAATTTTAGTGAGAGGGAAACAAACACCTCTAATATCATAGTCCATAGCTCAGTCACCGCAAAATTTGTATTTTGGCTTTCATCACCTCAAAATTAATACTTCTGACCTAAACGATAGTCCACTCCATGCGTACATTTAACTGTAGATGCACACACCTAACTAGTTTCTGTACCTATTTGCATATTTTCTTCTTCCAACTGTCCCTATATTCTTTCCCTTGGAAATCAATACAATAGGGAAACATTTTTCTAAAGAAAAGGAGAACCTCCTGTTTAATGTCAGTATATGCCGCTTTTATAACAATATAAATTCACTTGCTCCATATTCAAATATGGGAATTGGTTATCACATAATATTTGGCACACATCAATTTCCTCCTATCCATTCCTGAGAACAAATCTACTGCTCAATATCCAACTGTGGAAACTGATTACATAATTTCGGGAGCACAATCAATTCCCCCTTAAAACCAAAATTAACCACCCCATTTAGCATAAAGCTTGTCCTATAAAAATAGGTAATGACTTCGTTTCAGCCGGCCGTCCATTTGTGCGTCTGCACGGCAGGCTCCATCTACCCTGCAATGTCGATCCTTTACTTTCACAAAAAAAACAATGTCGATCCGACCGCGCTCCCTTCATTCTCTTTCTCTTTTCCCATTTTCTTTTGTCCTTCCGCTTCCTCCTTCCTGTCGTCCCCGTCTCCTTCATTTCCATTTAGCTCCCGATTTGGTCTCTCTCGCGCAGTCCTCTAGGGTTTCAGCGTGACGGCCGTAGAACCTGCGACGGTGGCCGCGGATCCCGAGCCGGCGACCGTGGATGCAGCGACGGCGGCCGCGGATTTCAAGTCGGCAGCCGCGGATCCCACCACGGCAGCCGCTCATCCCAAGCGGGCTGCCTCCGATCCCACCACGACGGTCGCTGATCTCGAGCCGGTGGCCTCGGATCCGGATCCGGTAGGGAGAAGGGTGTGGCGAGCTCTGGCCGCGAGGGGCCACACGGCACGAGCAACAACTTGCAAGGGGTGGTCAGAGCATGCGCGGATCTCATGGTGGCTGCCGTTGATCCAGAGCTAGGAGCCTTGGATCTGGCGAAGGGAAGGATGCCGAGCGCATCGGAGGAACAAGCTAACGTGTGAGGAGGCTCCCATCTCTCATGACTCCGTAGCTTCAGCCCAAGCTGCTGGAACTGCTCACCTAGCAGGCCTACACCAACAGAGCTACAAGGGCCACGTTCGTGGTATTCCCATGTATCTCCTATTCTACTACCTTCTTTGTTGTGTACTCGGTAAGTACTGCTAGATCCATGGGCCAGATGGTTTAATATGTGTACTGCACTACTACCGCTAATTCTAGTTTTTGTTGGTTGGTCAATGCTCCCTATAGTGAAGTCGATTATGTCAGTTTGGTTGGTTTTTTTAGTTATTTTTCGATGATCAGTAGCTGCTAAGCTGATGTGGGCCATTTGCTATTTGCTAGTTCTTGCGTTGGTTGATTAATCTGTTTCATTTTTGTTAAACTACATACTGCAATGGATTTTTCTTCTTGTTATTTGGCATTTTGAATGATGATCAATGACAAATAGAGAAGCTAATAATTCTAGAATGGTCCTGACAGTGGCACAATGCTATGCTAGGGACCTTAGATCGAAGCACAATCTCTCGACATGCAATTTTTGCTGCCTAGTCTGCTCGACCAGCATCTCCTACTTGGTTTTATAATTTTGAGTAATGTTATAACGTCACCGTGGGTGATAGTCTTGTGCGCTTTAGGCAAGTAGGCAATAATATGGTTTCTATCAGACAATAATATAGTACTGATTAGGCAATACTAAGTTCTGAAATAGGCAAAAATATTGTTCTTTGTGCAAATATACTAACGCTGGTATTAGAGTACAGAAGTATATCATTTTTCATTAATGATATAGCATCACCATGATCTGTTTTGTGTATTTTGGTAGCTTATCCCTATTTTCTCTCACTAATATTATTTTCCAAGTCTATCACTGTTTTACCCTTGCATTTATTTGCCATGTTGACAAATACAACAACGCCTTGTCATTTGATTGAATTTTCCTTGTCTGCTTTTTTGTATTCCTTGTCAACTCATTTATCTGTTTCTTAGTGGTCATTATGTACTACTACTATTACTTGCTGATGCCCTTGCTGCTTTTGATACCAATAAAAATGCAAAGACACATCCATCTTGCTACTATCACTCACCCTTCCCTCTCATTCTCGTGGACAATAAATTATGCAATAATACTGGTTCTTATGTAGGCAATAATATGGTTTCTGTTAGGCAATAATATGGTTTCTGTTAGGCAATAATATGGTTCTGATAGAGGCAAAACTATTGTACTCAGTTTTCTATGCAAAGACATCAGCATTGGTACTAGGATACAGAAGAATATCAAATGATATAGCATCACCATAAGATCTGTTGTCTTATGTATTATGTTAGCTTATCCATGTTTTCACTCACTAATAGTCCGTCCATGTTCATGTCATTTTCCTTTTTTACTCTCGCTGCTGATGCCTTGGTTAAGCTAACTAGTGTTATTAGTTAGGCAAATTCCTGCTATTAGTTAGGCAAATTACTGTTATTAGTTAAGCAACAAAATGTTCTTCAGTAGTAGGTAAATTATTATTCCCGGATATAGCATGCTTCATTGGTCCTCTACTTGTTCATACATGTTATGCTCTCTCATATATACCATCTGCTTGAAGAAACAAAACAAGGGGCATATAACATAAATGGCCCAAATTTGTTTTGTAGGAGAGGATGGAGAGTTTTACTAATGGGAATGTTCGGTTATTGAAGCATGAACATAGCATTATTGAAGAGGATTACCTTGATCAGCGATGGCAGGAAGCCACTAGAGA
The DNA here is from genome assembly GCA_033239725.1 of Echinochloa phyllopogon. NCBI lineage: Eukaryota > Viridiplantae > Streptophyta > Magnoliopsida > Poales > Poaceae > Echinochloa > Echinochloa phyllopogon. The sequence continues at coordinate 28,217,065 of BTCW01000008.1, read as the reverse complement.
GCCTGTTTCTGAGGTTATATTCCTCAGCAAGCACACCGCAGTCTTCAACCGTCCAGCACTCACAGTTCATCCAATTGGTCCGTTCTTCTTTCATATGCACCTTCATTTATCCCAATGGAAAGGTCAAATGTTTGATGTTTTTGTTGTTTCTTGTTGAACACCATTTGCTTCACAAGACATCTCATATATATATATGTGTGTTTAATAAATCCAAAAGGATAGTGAACTGTGCTAGTTATAGCATACATGCAATTATGGTACTGATTGATAATCGATCACACAGTGTATCTCATATATGTTTAGCACTTTAGCACTTTTTTTTTCTTTTTGGTTCTATATTCTTCTTTGATTTCCTCTAAATGTTGTGCATGTCATATTGTCAACTTGCATAATCTGTAGTTCAACAAGGTGGAGCATAGCTTTGGTAGGCCATTTTACAACTTTTATGAGGCAAAACAATGCAAGACAGCAGGCAATTTTTCTTGTTTTCACGAGGCAATAAGTTTGTTTGAACAAGTCAATCAGTAGGCAATCTTTTCACCTCATATTTCGCTTAAATTCTCCAATTCATGTTGATTTTCATCCTTTGCTACATTGCAGCTATCCATGATTTGATTAATGGGTGTGCAAGGCAAACAATCGAGTATAGATAACTGTAATATCTCTATGTCTCTTTTTGCTTTGATTGCTGGAAGTGATGGGACAAAAGTATTTTATTAGGCAATAATATGATTCTAAAATAGGAAAAGCAGTGTACTCCATTAGGAAAATTTATTTATTTTAGAATTTTATAGTTCATTTTGAATCTGAAATATGTTGGGTTATTTTGATTCTGAGTCAATGATCTTGTGGATGGTGCAGATTAGGAGGAGATGTGGGAGAAGATGGAGGTAAGGTTATGTTCCCATTTTTCAATTAGTTTCACTTCATGTGGATATTTTGCTCAGCCTCTACACAAATTAATTGTCAGCCTGCAAGCTTGATTGTTCTTTTATGTTTAGGATACAGTGGGGAGTGGAAACCAGAGAGCCCTAGGGAGGATAGGAAGGCGAGCTTGATTGTTTTAGTTCTTGTTTACCTAAATTGAAAATTATTTTTCTGTTAGCCTCAGTTAAGCAAACTAGTGTTATTAGTTAGGCAAATTACTGCTATTAGTTAGACAAATTATTGTTATTAGTTAAGCAAAGTAATGTTCATCAGTTTAATTTAGTAGGTAAATTATTACTCCCAGATATAGCATGCTTCATGTGTTGTTTAGATTAACATAACCTTCTTTTTCTCATCGTATGAGTTTAATCCACTGACAAATTGATTCGATTCATATTGGTTTGTGTGTAGTTATTGTAAACAGGGCTAATCATGTGGCTCCATCTAGAAAATTTACTTGCCATATCTGGACTTCGCCTTAGCTAAGGGTAAGAACCCCAGCTCCTTGCTATATTCTTCCTTTTCTATTTATTGCCATGTTCAGAACGTCGGGGAAACTAGCAAAGTTAAGGCAAGTTATTTGTTTAGCACTTTAGCACTTGTTATTTTTTTTTTCTTTTAGGTTCTGTATTCTTCTTCGACTTCCTCTAAATGTTGGGCTTTGGTCTGTAAAGGTTGGAAGGATGCTCCATCACAATTTTGATTGAAGCCATGGGGACGAGTGATGATTGCCTGACGTCCTGTGCATGCCATATTGTCAACCTGCAGAATCTGTAGGTCAATAACGTGGAACATAGCTTTATGGCCGCGTCAAAGGAGCATTGCCGGCAGCTGCATCAACGCTTAAGGTTCTAGCTTCTCCTTTGTTCTTTTGTTCTAGCTTCTCCTTTTGCAAGGACGGTATGTTTAGCTACCTGCGTGACGAGCTGGCCAGGTTCAATTGATGCAAAGGGTACTTCCCAGCCTGATTTCTTAGAAAACAAAATAGATTTCGTTTCTTTCGGGACTGGCTTGCTTGTGTGATGCGACATGCAAGCATAGGACCAGAGTGTATCAATGCTATTGAGCTCACAAACTAAGCCAACCAATCAGCAGCGCAACACAGCCTGACTCAAGCAAAACAAGTAAACCAAACACGGTTGTCTGATGCACACAAGCTGGCTGCGCTAGATCTGGTTCTACTCCCCCGGCCATTCCATGCCGATCCACTTAACCATTCGCGCTCAAAGTGTGTTGTTACTTTTCAGTAATAAGCAAATCTACAATAGTTTCAAGCATATATGCATTTATACAATAGGACACCAACTCATTTCATTTTAGGTCCAGATACGGTAATATAGGTCCAATTACGGTAATAGTTCTTTCACTGTAATTCATCAGGCAATACTATGCTACTGAATTAGGCAAAATAGTGTGCTTCACAAAGCAATAATATGGTTCTAAATTAGCAATTATATGGCTCTGAGTTAGGGAACAATATACAAAAATGAACAAAGAATTCAGCAATATTGTGGTACTTATTTAATGTGAGATTGCATAGACTCTACAATAAGACTGCAGTAGTTCTAGTTGATGTACTTGTAGCAACAGAAATAACAACAGATAGAACTGTAGTATTAGTGAAAAGTAGGTAGATTTGAGTCTTTGTGTTAGAATATAATAGGATTTTTAAACCTATTGGCTCAAAAGCTGCCGATTCCATATGCATTTCAGTTGCTTCCTGTGTTTGCTTTTAGTGAGAGATTGTGTTACATAGTTGGGAATATTTTTGGACCTTCATTTACACAGTTACACGTTCTCTGATTTTTGTGCATTTTTTTGTCATTGCATTGCAGGTAACCACTGGATTCAACATTAATGCAGATTGGAAGGCATTTGATTAATTAGAAGCAAATATATTAGAAGTTTTGATTCAAATAGTTCTGTAATGAAAATTGTTGGGAAATAAATCCATTTTTGTGTTATTTTGTTCAACGGGCTGATAGTTGTGTGTTCTCTGTTCTGAAGTGCCTGACGATTTTCTATGTGTTGCTTGATATTTACTCCGTATGTTCTAAGATGTCTGGTGACGATGTTTTGCCTGAATTACAAACCTGATGTTGCAGCGATGAATGTATTGTGTTCGATTCTGAAGTGATTGGGTGAAAAATCAATTTGCTAGACTGGCAGGAAAATGGGCACGGCCTAGGTCGAAGGTGGGTTGTTGGCAGAAAAATAGGTTTGCTGTGTTTTTTTAGTGTCAGATAAGAGTCTCTAGTGACCGTCAGATATTGCCTGGTGTGTGCGTGCTCCATGGATACTAGAAAAGGAAAGTTAGCATTTTAGGTTTTTGTCTTCTTTCCCGAAAAGGAGAGGCCGTGCGGACAGGTTAAATTACGGCCGGCCGTAAATTAGCCACGTCCATAAAAATATCCCCCAGAGAGCAACCCACTGCGATGCACAACAAGCAGAATCTCAATATTTTGCCCTCCCACACTCAAAGCACACTGTTTCCGCGCGCGCGTTACAGATCGACTCCAAACGCACAAAGAAATGGACGCCAAGCCGGCGACGGCGATCCTCGCGGCCTGCCTGCTGCTGCTCTGCGCGAGCGGCGCCGCCGCCGGCGGCTGCTCGCTGTCGAGCATCGCCGTGACGCAGTCCGCCACCGGCGACTGGGCGCACGGGCAGCCGGTGTACGCGGTGACGGTGCGCAACACGTGCGGCTGCGCGCAGTCCGACGTGAACTTGGACTGCGCCGGGTTCGAGACCACCCTGTATCCCGACGTGGCGAAGCTCAAGGTCGCCGCCGGCGGGCTGTGCCTCGTCAGCGGCGGCGCTCCGGTGGTGCAGGGGCACGACGTGACGTTCAGCTACGCCTGGAAGAAGCAGTTCAAGTTCGAGCCGGTGTCGTCCACGTTGCCGTGCTACGTACGGCCTAGGGATCAACTGGAAAATGTGTCGCCAGTTTTTTTGTTTTGTTTTGGAGATGGATCTGTGGGAATAAAAATAGTGGTCGGCCAATTTGTATTGTATCCCTGACATTGTCGGGGTACTCTATTTTTTCTTAATGATGGAAATATGTTTTCAAGTTTGTCTGAAGATAGGCGAATTTTACGAAATGCTGACCAGTTAGTGCAAAAACTACTCCCTGTAACAACAATTAAATCTATGAAATTCTAATCGGCAGTCACAGTAAATAGTCATTATACAATTATCTATAGTAGGTAATTGAGCTAGATGACTGCAAAACTCTTCTCACCTGCCATGCTCATCTCTACATGAAACCACCACTACAACTGGCCTAATAGTTACTTCCACAGTTATTTTTTAATAATTACTCCCTCCGTTTATTGTTGTAAGGCGCAATTTAACTTAACACAGACTTCCGAATTATACTTTGACCACTCATTTATCTTATATTATATTATTTATGGTTATAAACTTATAACCGTTGATGAGTATATTTGATTACAAATCCAACTATATAAGTTTGCATTATAAAAGTTAAAAATTGTTATCTGAATTATTTCTCAAAAATTGTTAGCTGCTAATTTTAGCCATGAGCTATTAGGGCAGTCCCTACTCTATAGTTTCTATAGTCGACATGTCATATATACACTACCTATGGAATCTAAAATAGAAAAGTTTCTTCAAAATAAAATATCAACCAATCATCTTTCTTCTCATTCCTTTTTTCACCCAATTCTCTTTCTTTGTTTCTTGGTTCGTGTGGGTTTTCTGCATAAGAAGTCAGTTTCTTATGTCACATAATTAATTCTACTGCCACCTTGTCAAACTGCTTACATGATTGCTATTAAAGGCAACGTACCCTATAGAAACCCCTCCTAACGCCGTTTCCCCGCGTGTCGTTCCTCTCCCGGCCCTGCAGCGTCCTCCGATCCGCGACCCTTCGACGCCGCCGCTTGGAACTCCGCCACCTGCGCTTGGACTGGGACAGCGTGAAGGTCGTCGTGACGGGCGCGGCCAACCGGACGGGGTTCCTGCTCGCCAGGGAGGTCTTCGCCGCCATGGCCAGCCGCGATCAACAACTCGCCGGCGCCATGGACAATAATGTGCAGGTCGACTTCAGGAGGTAATCAAATCAGTCGCATTTAAATTATTTACAACTACAAATTAATTAATACAACTCTGACTTTCTGAAAGGAAGAAGTTCGCCAATCTGTTCTTGCCTCCGCATTGATTGATGGTTGCAGCTCAAAAACTCAACTTTTGATGTGCAGGATTCCTTGCGAGTACAGGAGTAACTTGACAGTACGAGTGGAAGAAGCGAGCCAGAAGCCCAGAACCCGAGCCATCTCGCCATCCGGTTCCTGTACCAGGGCGGCCAGACCGACATCGCCGCCGTCGAGGTCACGCAGGCGGTTACTAATAGCCACCCCGCCCATCAGCCGTCGTAGCGGCCCATGGCGCGGCTGCGTTGCAGCAGCAAGTGGCTCCGGCGGGTGCGGCACTTGCTGCTGCCTCCGGCTCTGGCTCGTCGTCACAGCAGGCTCCGGCGGCAAGTGGCTGCGGGCCGAGGAGGCCGTGTTTCCGGCGGACTGGTGTCTGGTGGCCGTCGCCGACGGCGGTTCCTGCACCCGGTGCTCACCGCGTACGCCGGCCCGCCGGCCAGCGCGACCACATCACGGGTGGCGAGGATCTCGATGTCGGAGCAGGAAACTACGTCGGGGCACCTCCGCTGTAGCTCCGCTTGATGGCCTTGACGCTCAGGTTTGGTGCCGCCGTCTTATCCGTGCCGGGCCCGTCGATCAGCAGACCGCCGTCGCACCCCTGCGATCGGCGGGCACGTCCCAGTCCAGGCGGCGGCAGAGTCCCAGGCGGCGGCAGAGTCCCAGACGGCGGCGTCGAAGGGTCGCGGATTGGAGGACGCTGCAGGGTCGGGAAAGGAACGACACGCGGGGAAACGGCGTTACGAGGGGATTTTTAGGTAGGAAAGCTAATGGTGAGAGTATTCGATCAAGCAGGAATTTTCTCAAGATTGAGCTTGCCTGGGTTGTCCTACGTGCAAAATCAAGCATGTCGCCTCTAATTGACCAATGGGTGCAAACCTAGTTGTAATTTTCTTTATTTTTTTGTGAATTTTTTTGTCTCTTGATTTTGTGGCTGAGATTTTAACTTTCTAAAATTATTAATATATAACCAGTAGGGGAAACCCTCCTGTTCTACTAAAAAAAGTTTCCCACCTCTCTCTCTAACTTTTGGATGGAGATCTAGCAATTATGATGAGAGTTTTCATGGTTTGCATATGAAGTTGGTTTTTCATAGGATAGTTGCCGCTATTAAATGCTATAGAAACTATCCTAGTTAGTGGATACTATCAAAGTTATTAGTTGTTGGATCAAAAGTGAAGTTTCGTGCCACACAAGATCCATCTGGTTCTTCGCATTAATACATGCATGCGAGCAACCCGAATTCCTTATTTGACATCAAAAAGTGACTCTATTCCTTATATGACCCTTAAAACTTAACTATGCCTTATTTGACCTCAACTTTGTACAACTATGCCTAATTTGACGCTACCGTTAGTTTCCATGTTAAGTGTCACATGAAAAGACGATTTTGTCCCTGTTGCAATCGGGACAACAAGATTATCTATCTATACTATAAAGAGAATTAGATTTGAAAACACTTCTCACCAACAAAAAACCCACACCCACCTCACATAGGACTCACCCGTCGGGAAAATTGGTTGATGAATGGTCAAAAAAGAGGGGGGGAGGGACATTCCTATGTTGATTTCCCCTCTAAACCCAAAACTTTTTTCACCCAAAAAAGGGCCCACCTAAATATACCCACATTTGTACCAACGTCTATACACAATTATCCCGTATTGCTAAAAGACAATAAATTAGAGAGTTTTCTCCATATAAATAAATGCCAACTATCATGAGTTTTAAGAATACCTAAAGTTCTCCATACATGAGAGAGCGAATATAAAATATTTTTAAAAGCGCTTTGCACTAAAGTGAAGTGATATTGTTTTAGTACCTACAGGTCATCAAGAAACGTGCGTGCCGCACGTGCGTTCTTGCTAGTATTTAGAAATCAACAAATTTCAGCAAGATTATATTCACAATAAAAGTTCAGCAAGATTATATTATTCACAATAAAAATTCAAAATAACTTCACCCAACAAATATCATACATCAAGCCACAATATAATCTTGCTGAAATTTATTGATTTGGTAACCATACTGTTATTTCAATGTATATAAAGCTAATTCTTAGAGTATCTGATCGAAAAACGTCAAAATAAACAAATAATCAGTGAATAATATTCCTGTTGCTCGATAATAATACCTACAGTAGAAAGAAAAATGTCCTACTAGGACAACGACACCTGTAGAGAAGTTGAGGCCCCCTTTGGGAACAAAGCAAAAGTATAGGAATTTTAGAGGATCTAGATCCTATAGGACAAAGGAATGAATTCCTATCAATCCTATGAAATTCCTATGAAATGGCTTGTTACATAGCAATTTTGGAGGAATTCTACCAGGACTCCTGGAGGTTGGACCTCATGGAAAGTTTCCTTTGTGTCACTCTCTCTCCTCCATTTCCTTTCTTTTTCTTGTGATCCATCCAAATAACCATTCCTACAATTTTTCTGTGTTTCTTCATTCCATAGGATTTGAGATACGATGTCATTCAATTTATATGTTTTTTATTCCTATGTTTCGAAAATCCGAAGTTCCAAAGAGGGCCTGAGAATTTTCACTAACTGCTTCTGCTCTTCCAGCGTCTCCACCTCCGCCGCCGGCACCGCCCACCGGGGGTCCTCTACCGCCCGGCCGGCGGTGCCATCGCCGCCCGTCGCCCCCCGATCCCTCCTTATAGGTCCGCCGGCAACGGATCAACCCCTAGCCCCTAACTCCGGGTCGCTACCCGATCGGCGGTGGCGTGCGCGGGTCGCGTGCTCGGGTCTCTGACCCATCGCCTTATAGACTTAACGCAGGCTTTGATATCGTGACATGTCATGAGCTTTGAGGTGACGGAGAGTTGATTGGGTAATGCACATGAGCTGCTTAGGCCGTGTTCAACGGTTGAGTCTGCTGGTTAGCTCATAGGGCCTGTTCGGCTGATCTAAGCTTGGCTTATTTCGGCTTGTTTCGACTTATTTCCTCTCACACAATACTATTTATTCTACCAGCCGAGCACTATTTATTCTATCCGAACCGGCTCATAGTCTTACGTGGTTTGTCCATGCCGATATAAAAGCTACTCCGTCCATCGGTCTATATTTTACACGCTATTCAAAGTTTTACTTCCCACCGGTCTCAAAGAGAAGGATGAGCAGGGCCTCGTAATGCGTTTGAGATAAGCGTGGACACAAGAGATTGGTGTTTTCTTTTTCTCTCTCCTCCACCTGAGCAAAATGCTAATTTGGATCTCTATGAGCTAGCTGAGTGGAACCATTGGAGAAGGCGACTGTCCGAAAAGGTAACCTATCGAGGGAGTGGCCGGCAATCAGCAGCACCCCGCCGGCCCCACAATCTGTTACGATGAAGAAATAAGGTATTGTACCCCACTAAATAAACAATCACATAGCTGTTACAATACCGACTGAAAATCTATCGGTTAGAAATTCCGAACTCCATCGGAAATGGTTTTGCATGGCTTTGTGGCAATCGCTTGTGAATAATGCTGGAAACTTTCTATTTTGATTTCCATCAGATCAGACCACAGAAAAGAAATTATTTCTTTCAACGGCCCACTGAGTTTCGGCCCGGTCAATAAACGTCGAGCCGACCCACAAGCCCAACCCCTTTCCAACGTCCACACGAGCTCGCCGTTTCCCGCGTTAATCCACCCCGTATCCCACCCGACCCCATCCCGCCCGTCCCTTCCCCATCCAACAGCCCACGCTCCCCTCCCCAAAGGCGGTTTCCCTCCTCCCGCGTCTCCCCTCCCCGCACGCAGTCCACGAGCACCCCGCCTCACCACTTCACCACACCGCCTACAACTCTGTGCACCGCGCCCACGGGCCCACAGCGCAAGCGAAGACTCCCGCCGGCTCACGCTAGCCCCCGCGGCGCACGCTAGGCCTATAAATACAGCCCGACCCCGTCCCGTTCCCGAGCAAACGCACCCCTCTTCTTTTCCCCACCTCGAACCCGCCGACGCAGGCGAACCGATCTGCTCGTTCCCGGCGCCGCCGCGCGCGCGTGCGTGGGGTGGGTTCGAGTCGAGATGGACACGAGGTTCCCGCACTCGCCGGTCGAGACGGCCAAGGTGGAGCTCGTGCAGTTCGGCGTCCTCAGCCCCGACGAGATCGTAATGCCCCGCCCCTTGCTCGCTCGCCTCGCTCTCTGCTAGCTTGAATTTGCTCTGAATTCGAGCGGGCTGGGTGGTTTGGTGGGGGATACGGGGGCTCATTGGTGGTTCGTAGCTTGCGGGTTGCTCTGATGGACTTGGATTTGACTAGAGGAGGCCAATTGGACTGTTCTGATGTAACCCGTGAGGGGTTTGAGCGGGTTCAGCTTAGACGGTTGCTGGGTTGGTTGCGTTGGTGCTTTGGTAAATTTGGGGGGCCTAGAATGTGGCGACAGAACGAATTCGAGTACCATAAAATTTGAGTAAATTGGGGTAGAAGTGATAAAAGTGTCGTTGTTGTTGCTGTAACTGTGGAGGCTCTCATGGTTTGGTTGAACTGATTTGTACTTTAGTGTGGATGGTGTAGTTTGAACTTAGCAGTACTCTGTACAAAATTCAATATAAATTGTACTATGTACTGCAAAATTTAACCAATGTGAGAGAACGCTGTCGTGATTTCTTACCGGAGGAAGTTTAGTCTTACTCTTTATTGCACAATCTAACCAATCTGAGATAACAAATTGTACTGTTGGGACTAGTTAGGGGAGGTTAAACTTGGTCTCGTGCTTTCTTATCTAATCAAGTCTGTATATGGTTATGGTTAGACTTTCTATAGTGAGTTTGATTCAGTTAAGTTTTAATTGCAACCGGAACTACTTGTGAACTAGAAAATACTGACAAACTGTTACGTTCGGTTATAACTTGTAACTACCCATTACAGCTGAAACACGGCATTAACGTTACACAACGAGTAATAGTTTGTCACTGATGATGGGTTTAATAGTTTGCCTTTTTGGTCCTCGTTGTACTGCTTTAGTGAAAGAAGTGTCAGTGCATTTGCAGTGCCTGGACAACAAAATGCAGGGAGTCTAATCTAATGTTATATCTCTCTGTATTTGCAGAGGCAAATGTCGGTGGTGCAAATAGAATATGCAGAGATTATGGAGAAGGGGAAGCCGAAGACTGGTGGGCTTAGTGACCCTCGGATGGGGACCATTGACCGGAAAACCAAGTGCGAGACATGCATGTCTGGGATGGCAGAGTGCCCAGGCCACTTTGGTCACCTTGAGCTCGCCAAGCCGATGTTCCACATTGGCTTCATCAAGACTGTACTTTCCATTATGCGCTGTGTCTGCTTCAACTGCTCCAGCATCCTCGCGGACAAGGTACCAGTTGGTTTGGTTGTCACACAGGATGTGTGTGTGCATGTTACCTGACTACTGAAAGGAGTTCTGATTTTAATTTGCAATCACATCGAACCCATAAGAGCCATATGTATCCTTACCATGACATTAAAGAATGAAATTATCTTTTTGTTAGTCACTAGGTTCTGTTCAGGGTTTGCTCTTGTCCACAGTAGGCATGTCTAACAACATAAAACTTGTGAAGACAGTATCATGCTGAACACAAACTGACAATCATTTTAGCTGTGATCTATGATCTATACATTAAGATGCATATGTAAGCAGACTATTTTTTGATCTAACATAAGACTCATGCAAAGCTTAGAAGCAAGAAGCAAACTTTTTTAATATATTTTGCATTCGTGATATTACCCACCCTAGCCACACAATATCTGGTGTTTATCATAAAATAATGAGAATAAATTTGACCAGCTAACTTTTCAGTGTTCTTGATTAGCTGTTGTCACAAGTTTAGCTACTCTTCATTCTCGTCATGTTTTTGATTCTTTATACATGTTAATTGACATGAATGCTCGTGCTGCAGGATAATAACAAGTTCAAGCAGGCTCTTAAAATCAGGAACCCAAAGAATAGGTTGAGGAGAATATATGATGCTTGCAAGAGCAAAAAATTCTGTGACGGGGGTGATGACCCTTGTATGCAGGAGCAGCAAGATACCGACGAGCCTGTACAGAAAAGAGGTGGCTGCGGTGCTCAGCAGCCAAATATTACAGTTGACGGTATGAAGATGGTTGTGGAGTTCAAGGCACCAAAGAAGAAAAATGATGATACAGAGCAACTCCCTGAGCCAGTGGAACGAAAGCAGATTCTCTCTGCTGAGAGGGTATTTATATAATCAGTCAATTCAACAAGTTGTTCTAAGAAAGCTACTGCAATCATGAGTTTTTCTTACATGGCTCGTTTGACCAGGTTCTTGAGGTTCTCAAGCGCATAAGTGATGATGACTGTCTTCTGCTGGGCCTGAATCCCAAATATGCACGTCCAGATTGGATGATACTCCAGGTTCTTCCAATTCCTCCACCTCCTGTTAGACCATCTGTCATGATGGGCACTTCATCTAGAAGTGAGGTGAGTTTAACACCACTAATTATTTTGTATCCAGTGGTATCATGCATGGATGGATTGCAAATGTACCTTGGTAGCTCACTGTTATTTTTCTTGTCCTTTCATCTGCTTCCTACAGGATGATTTGACTCATCAATTAGCTATGATAATTCGGCACAATGAGAACTTGAGGAGGCAAGAGGGAAACGGAGCTCCAGCTCACATTATAACAGAGTTTGCTCAGTTGTTGCAATTTCACATTGCTACATACTTTGATAATGACCTTCCTGGCCAACCCAGGGTGAGTAATCAAACATTTTGTTCTGCATGTTATTTGTGAATCAAACGCTCTGTCGTTGCTGTTTCTCATTTCATGTTACTTTGATATCATGGTAAGTAATTTTTTTTTGTTTTCTTCCCAAATGATCAGGCCACACAGCGTTCTGGAAGGCCTATTAAATCAATTTGCAGCAGGTTGAAAGCAAAAGAAGGCCGGGTTAGAGGAAACTTGATGGGGAAGCGAGTTGATTTCTCAGCCCGCACTGTTATCACACCAGATCCAAATATTAACATTGATGAATTAGGTGTGCCGTGGAGTATTGCTTTGAACCTGACATATCCAGAAACTGTCACTCCATATAACATTGAGAGGTTAACCAATTTACTGTTATTGAGACACTGTAACTACTGTACTTTGGTGATTGCTTGCACCTAAACACAATGATTTCAGGTTAAAAGAATTCGTAGAATATGGGCCTCATCCTCCCCCAGGAAAAACTGGTGCAAAGTATATTATTAGGGAAGATGGTCAGAGGCTTGATCTTCGTTACTTAAAGAAAAGCAGTGATTTGCATTTGGAGCTTGGCTACAAGGTGAGTACCAACTTCATTTTAGTTGTAGCACTGATGCTTTTTTTGTATATCATCTGACGTTTTCTTTACCATTTTGTGCCTGATCACCCAGGTGGAAAGGCACCTCATTGACGGAGATTTTGTTCTTTTCAATCGACAACCAAGTCTACACAAAATGTCTATCATGGGGCATCGTATCAAAATCATGCCCTACTCAACTTTCCGGTTGAATTTGTCTGTCACTTCACCATACAATGCTGATTTTGATGGTGATGAAATGAATATGCATGTTCCCCAGTCGTTTGAGACCAGAGCTGAAGTTCTAGAGTTGATGATGGTGCCAAAATGTATTGTGTCTCCACAATCAAATAGGCCTGTGATGGGTATTGTCCAGGACACGCTTCTTGGATGCCGCAAAATCACCAAAAGGGACACTCTCATTGATAAGGTAAATAAGGATAAAACTCTACTTACCTTTCCCGTAGTATTCAAGTTTGATAGCTTGATGTTGTGAAATTCATTCCAGGATGTATTTATGAATATCTTGATGTGGTGGGAAGATTTCGATGGAAAGATTCCCGCTCCTGCCATTCTTAAACCAAGGCCTATTTGGACTGGGAAACAAGTCTTCAACCTCATTATCCCGAAGAAAATAAATTTAATACGGTTTTCTTCCTGGCATTCTGAAAACGGAACAAGATTTATTACTCCCAGTGATACTGTAGTCAGGATTGAGAAGGGAGAGCTTCTATCTGGTACACTTTGCAAAAAGACTCTGGGAACAAGCGCTGGAAGTCTTATTCATGTTATTTGGTAATTATGTTTCAGTTAACTTTTTGGTTCTTATAAGTTGCATGGTTTAGTAATTTTCCTCATTCGTTTCTACTAATTAAGTTTTGTTTTTAATATCTTTGCAGGGAAGAGGTTGGTCCAGATGCTGCACGCAAATTCTTAGGTCATACTCAGTGGCTTGTCAACTACTGGCTTCTTCAAAATGGTTTCAGCATTGGAATAGGGGATATGATTGCTGATGAGGCCACCATGAAGAAAATTAATGACACAATTTCTGATGCTAAGAAGGGCGTGAAGGGGCTTATTAAACAAGCACATGACAAGAAGTTGGAAGCTGAGCCAGGACGCACAATGATGGAGTCATTCGAAAATCAAGTAAATGAGGTAGTTGTTAGCCTCTGACTTTTATTTTATAGTTATTTCAATTAAATAAGCTCATTATTCCTCTAAGTTAAGTTATTTAACTTCAAACCATTCTCTTTCCATTGCAGGTTCTCAATAAGGCTCGTGATGCTTCTGGAAGCAGTGCTCAGAACAGCTTGTCTGAAAGCAACAATTTGAAGGCTATGGTCACTGCAGGCTCAAAAGGCAGTTTCATTAACATTGGGCAAATGGCTGCTTGTGTTGGACAGCAGAATGTTGAGGGCAAGCGTATCCCATTTGGTTTCAGTGATCGAACATTGCCACATTTCACAAAAGATGACTATGGTCCTGAAAGTCGTGGATTTGTGGAGAACTCTTACCTTCAGGGTCTCACACCACAAGAGTTTTTCTTTCATGCTATAGGTGGTAGAGAAGGTCTGATTGATACAGCTGTGAAGACTTCTGAGACTGGGTATATCCAACGCCGGCTTGTGAAAGCTATGGAGGACATCATGGTGAAATATGATGGAACCGTAAGAAATTCCTTGGGAGATGTCATTCAGTTCCTATATGGGGAAGATGGCATGGATGCTGTTTGGATTGAGGATCAGAAGTTGGACTCTTTGCAGATGAAGAAAGATGAATTTGATAATTTATACCGCTATGAACTGGACGACGAGAGCTGGAGGCCTAATTACTTGCTGCCTGTCCATGTTGATGATTTGAGGACCATCGTTGAGTTCAGAAGTGTGTTAGAGGCCGAAGTGCAGAAGCTAGAAGCTGATCGAGTCCAGCTTGGGACTGAGATTGCTACAAATGGTGTCAATACGTGGCCTTTGCCTGTCAACCTCAAGCGGCTTATCTGGAATGCCCAGAAGACATTCAAGATTGACACCAGAACATGTTCAGACATGCATCCGATGGAAATTGTGGAAGCAATAGATAAGCTGCAAGAAAGACTTAAGGTTGTGCATGGTGATGATGCTATGAGCATTGAGGCACAGAAGAATGCTACTTTGTTTTTTAATATCCATCTTCGTGCCACATTTGCTAGCAAGAGGGTCTTGAGTGAATACAGGCTTACAAAGGAATCATTTGAATGGATTATTGATGAGATTGTGTCCAGGTTTTCACAGTCTTTGGTGGCCCCTGGTGAAATGATTGGCTGTGTGGCTGCACAGTCCATTGGGGAACCAGCGACTCAAATGACTCTGAATACCTTCCATTATGCTGGTGTCAGTGCCAAGAATGTTACTCTTGGAGTTCCCAGGCTGAGAGAGATCATTAATGTTGCCAAGAATATAAAGACTCCATCATTATCTGTTTACCTTAAGCCTGAGGTGAACAAGGGGAAAGAATTGGCTAAGAATGTCCAATGTGCTTTGGAGTACACCACACTGCGCAGTGTGACCCATGCTACTGAGGTTTGGTATGATCCAGATCCTCTGAGAACTGTCATTGAGGAGGATGTGGAATTTGTCCAGTCATATTATGAAATGCCTGATGAGGATATTGACCCGGATAAGATTTCTCCTTGGTTGCTGCGTATTGAGCTTGATCGTGAGATGATGGTTGATAAGAAGTTGAGCATGGCTGATATCGCTGAGAAGATCAACCATGAATTTGATGACGACTTATCATGCATATTTAGTGATGATAATGCAGATAAGCTTATCCTTCGTTTGCGCATCACAAATGATGAAGCTTCAAATGGAGATATGAAAGATGAGTCTGCCGAGGATGATGTCTTCCTCAAGAAGATAGAGAGTAACATGCTGACAGAGATGTCTCTTCGAGGCATTCCAGATATTAATAAGGTGTTCATAAAAGAAGTTAAGGTTAACAAATTTGATGAAAAAAATGGTGGTTTCAAAACAGTTAAAGAGTATATGCTTGATACGGATGGTGTTAATCTCTTGGCTGTCATGTGCCATGATGATGTTGATGCTACAAGAACAACAAGTAACCATTTGATTGAAGTGATTGAGGTTTTTGGAATTGAGGCTGTCCGTCGGGCCCTCATGGATGAACTTCGAATGGTCATATCTTTTGATGGATCCTATGTAAACTATAGGCATCTGGCCATTCTTTGTGATACAATGACATACAGAGGTCACCTGATGGCTATTACAAGGCATGGAATCAATCGCAACGACACAGGACCTCTTATGAGATGTTCTTTTGAAGAGACCGTGGATATCTTGCTTGATGCTGCTGTATATGCAGAATCTGATTACCTGAAAGGCGTCACTGAGAACATTATGCTTGGCCAGCTTGCTCCTATTGGTACTGGAGGCTGCACACTATTTATGAATGACCAGATGCTAAAACAGGTCATTGAACTTCAACTCCCAAGCTATGTGGAAGGGCTGGACTTTGGCATGACACCAGCACCTTCACCCCTTTCTGGAACACCATATCATGAAGGAATGCAGTCGCCAAGTTATCTAATGAGTCCAGACTACAGGGCTTCGCCCATTGCTACCAATGCTTCGTTCTCGCCATATGTCAGGCATATGACATTATCACCTGTCCCTTCACAAGGTTACTCTCAATATTCAGGGAGATACAGTCCATCTCCATGTTCTAGCTCAGAAAACGGTTACAACCCTATGTGTCCATCGTATGCTCCTGTATCACCAATTTATACTCCTATGTCTCAAGCATACACTCCTGCATCACCGCTTAATGCTCCTACTTCAACATCATATAGTCCAGCAAGTCCAATTTACACCCCGACGAGCCCGGTTTACTCACCCACAACTCCAAGTTACACCCCAACAAGCCCGGTTTACTCACAGATTCCTTCATACTCACCCACAACTCCAAGTTACAGTCCTGTATCTCCTAGCTATAGTCCTATATCAAGCTACAGTCCTGCTTCTCCGAATTACAGTCCCACATCGCCAGTTTATAGTCCAACCATGGCAACATATAGCCCTACATCTCCTGCATACAGCCCCACATCACCTTCATATAGCCCCACATCACCTTCATATAGCCCCACATCACCATCATATAGCCCCACATCTCCATCATACATCCCTACATCTCCATCATACAGTCCTTCTTCGCCCTCATACAGCCCTACATCACCTGGTTACAGCCCGACCTCACCAAATTATAGCCCAACATCGCCAAACTACAGCCCAACATCGCCAAACTACAGCCCAAATTCACCGAGCTACAATTCTTTGCCTGCCAAGTATTCTCCGAGCACTTACTCTCCAAGCAGCCCAAGGATGACTCCAGATGGACAGATTTCTCCAAACTATAGGTACCGACAGTTCTAAAGTGCTGCAAACTTATCTTGGCAAATGATAATACCGATGCTTCCTTTGCTGATCTATGTTCATATATGTTTGTATTTATTGCTTGTCTTACTATTTCTTTTTAATTTCAGCCCGACTTCACTGATGTACTCACCGACTTCACCGACATATTCACTACCAAGTCCATCATACAGCCCAACCAGGTGAATCCCATTCAGGCGTCATCATCATCTGTGCTCTATTTCAGTCGTATGTTCGTTTCTTGGTGGTTCGTGTTTTTTTCTAATTCTAACTCATTGATTTACTTTTGTAGCCCAATTGACAACTCTGGAGGACCTAGTCCAGATTACAGCCCAACTTCTCCAAATTACAGGTAATCTAACACAACATTATTCACATCACCTGCCTGTCCTGAAAGACATCATTATTCACATTTCTGAATTAATTCCCACTGTGAAGCCCCTAGCGGAAGCCACTCCCCCACTGCGCCGGGCTACTCTCCAGCATTCACTCACCAAGCAGAGTACAAGGATGGTGAGATCACTCAATGAAGCGCTGAGAAAAGATTGATTATGGTTGCAGAGGAAGAAATGAGCCCATCGCGCTACGCTGTTTCTTTCTGATTCTGTGCAGTTAATGACTGAGCGATATAGATGAACAGTAGAAACTAATATGGAGTCCTGGTTCTCAAACCCTTGAAACAAATATAGATGTTCAACGGAGTTTTGTGGGAATTCCAAAATTGTATTTTCTGAACTTTATTTGTAAGTGACTAGGAGTATGGCCTTTCTGGGAGTTGTATCAATAAATGCATCTGAAATTCATTCGCAAATATCCGTTCCATACCCTTCTCTGCTACAATTTTAGTTTTAGATACCATAATGATAAAAATAAAATCACAGTGGAACTTACTGATGATACAAATCCACATTCTTTTCTCCAATTCATGAATTCAGTGTAGAACTAATACACAGAAGCACTCAGGATACTTGCAGTTTTTTTCCAAGGTAAAGTTGGATCTAGTTTAGTATATTTCAGTCTCGACAATGTGAGTGGGAGACTGATCGTGACTTAAATCTGTGTTTGTCAGATTCAAGCTGTAGAATTTGATGAAACCTTGAAGGAGCACCTTGGTGATGTTCAAAAGGAAGTCCTGTCCATGCATATGGTAAGATTCAGCATCTTTTCTACTTTCTGTGTTTCTCCATTTCTTCCATAGCGAGTAAGAAACTTATGTTGTCTAATGTCTAGTACTCTGCCAGTAACTTTCAGTTGCATAAAAGACTAGTTGGTCGGAACATTGCAATTTTAGAGCTGTAATTAAGTAAAGTGCAAACTATTAAGTGCTGCAAGTTCGTCGGTGAATTTATCTTGCTTTACTATATAATAAATAAATTTTGTGTGGCATCTGAGACCTATACTGATGCAGGGCCTGTCCAATAGATTACATAGTCATGGAGCCTGCCTGCCTAAGGATCCACTGCTTATTAATACCTGTCACTGCTGATACGCATAAACTTGTTGGGAGAAGATAGGCAAGACATGTTTGTGACTCCTCTTCCACTCTGCAAGTTTCTGATGGATTTGGTCTGCTGTCTTTGAATACTGAATATACATCGCTGTAATGTAATGTATCGGATGATATATACATTGCCTGCTATTATATGATAATATTCAGATGAGATTCTAAGGTCTTATCCTTCTGTTTTTTTAACGAAGGTTATTAAGTGGAAAAAAGTTTAATCTATCTCAGACCTCAGCAAACAGATCCTGATGTTTTAGTATTGGAGCACGAAACTGGGACCGAGAAGGTTCTAGAGGAAAAGTTGGATAAGCAGATTGTCTTAACACACTGATTGAAAAGGTTGCTCTCCTTTGGCCCTGATAATTCTTAACAATATGCTTTCCTGTGCATACCTGCAATTGCTAAGCTAAATAGGATAAAAACTGTACAACAGACCTGCATGTTTAAAATTGTTGAATTCTACATTTTATTGTTAAGCTGAATTAATATGCTCTCTGTAGTGGACTCGGCTAAAGTGTCTTCATTCAGAATTTTTTATTCAGAATTGCATATTATCCAGGATCATCAAAATATTCCGGTATCTCCACTATCACTGGCGCCGCAAACTGCATTTTGTCAGGTCAGTACAGTCTGAACCATTTGATTGTTACTTTGAACTCCAGTAATCTCCTTTGCTTGCTTAAAATGAAGGGCACATCTGGATGATCAAGAGTAAGTCCTGTAACAATGGTGACGTTGGACACGGGGAAGTGACCCTGAATGAAGCCCATATAGAGAGTCCATGTCGATCTGGCCTACATAGTGTAAATCTTACACTTCCCAGCTAAATTAGTTTTGCCGAACTTGTGCTGACTTGTGGATCTGAGCATGTCCTTTTGTGAAGTCTGAATATTGTGCGGCATGTGGGTGTAGATATGTCTATTTCTGACTTCTGAACTTGTAGAACATGTGGACTTGGAGTGTTGTTGTTTTTTTTCGAGAACACGGAGAGCTGTGTATCTTTGCATTAAGAAGAAGAAAAATAGTTTTTAGTACAACGCGGCCTCATGGGCACACTCAACACCTCACAGGCACGAACAATTACATACAAAAGGACTATACGGCGAACTAATCAACCAAGGGGATGGAGGGGGGGGGGGGGGGGGGGGGGGGGGGGAAGAATAGCGCTATGCTGCTGCTCCCCTCCTCACTCCAACCGTTGCCGGGGCCGGCCACCTGATTGCTGCCATAAACCTTGCCCCTGCTAGCGTCCCTTCCTCGAAGATGGCGTGCACCAGGTGAGCCTCATTCCTTCCCTGATCATCACCGAAGGTCCTGCTGTTCCTTTCCTTCCAAACCTGACTTGCTTTGCTCGATCCCGACCGGAGCTGAAGCCACCAGTCCAACATTGATCCTACTGGTGCGCAGGTTATCCCGCCGACACCTCGCGGTTTGGGCATTCCAGACAAGTATGTTATAATTTTGTGTATCCATGGAAAGCATCCAACCAGATGGTTCCTGGGGCATCAACACACCCCGATCGCGGCGTTTACCTGCATGGCAGCTGCCATCAGGTCCGCATCAGAGAGAGCCCGTGCGGCAGGGAAGATGTCGCGGATCGCCGCAAAACGGGTAGCATCAAGCGGACCGTGGAAGACTGCTTCGAGCTTCTGGCCGCCGGTTGGCTCATCTTCTGGTGATTCCCCCAGCCTCTTGAGAACGAGCGCTTCACCTCGTTTGGACGGCCTCACATTGGAGTTAAGAGTTTGGCTAGCGAGTCTCCCGCTCCGGCGTGGTAGGCCCTGCAGCAGTGACCCCACTTGCCGGAAGGTTGGCCAATGGGGAGGCTCATGCTGGCGAGGAACGCCATGGTGGCTGCCTTGGCCTCTTCGAGAGTTGGCTCCGGCGCTGTCTTCTTGGCCCGCCTCCTGGTGGACCTGCCCGGTGCGGTGGTCGTAGGACAGGCCGGCAGTGAGGTAGCTGTAGCTGGCGCCGAATTGTCATCAGCCGGCTCCCCCGAGCCGCAAGCCGTCAGCAGAGCCGGCTCAGCTTCCTCGGCTTGCTTCGACCGAGTCGTGGGCTGTCGACCACGCTGCACGTATGTCTTGAATGGTGTGTCTTCCTCTCTGCTTCTTGGGGCAATCTTCCTTGGCGCTTGTGCTCGAGATTCATACAACATCGGATCCCAAGTGTGGTGGTCCTCGTCACGGGATGGCTGTTGGTCTTCAAATGGGACAAGGTCAGAGCCGCCTGCCCCTGATCCTGCCCCGACAAAGCAGCTTTCTCAGTCGCCAACACCCATGGCTCCACAGCCTGCAACGACCTGTGGCCCGCCACTGCCACGGCATGGGAGGCGAGGTCCCCAGCGGCTCCATCCAGCAGGCAGGCAACCGCTTTCTGTTGGGAAGCATCCACCGCCTCTCCGGAGAAGCTTTTTCTTTTGTCAGGTGAGGAACGTGCCCCGACTTCGCCGCACTCCCTCGTCGTGGGCGGCGGCGGCGCCATTGCGGGCATGCCAGGACGATGCTGCGCGGGTGGGGCGAACTGGCGGTGGCGAGGCGAAGGGAAGGGTATCCCGCCCAGTCGGTGTCGGAGGCGAGGCGTTCCGCCCGACGGCCGATGGCAAGGGGGGCCTGCGAGCCTGTGGTTGGCATCGTTCGCAGGAGGCGACGCTTCCCGCCCACCCCAGACGACACGGAGCTCGCCGAGTTGCGGGGGCGCTGGCACTCCCGCGCCAGGTGCCGGAAGCCGCGACAGCGGAAGCATCTGGTGGGCACGCGGCACTGCGCCACCATGTGAGTGAAGGACAGGCAGTTGAAGCAGCGACCCTCCATCCCCGCCGGGATGCGCGACGAGGGCTGACTGGGCGCGTGTAGCCTCTGGCCCCGTCGTTGGCGTCGGCGGCGGGCAGTGCGTTCCCCCGTCGGCTCAGGACACGGGTGTAGCCCTCCGCATCCACCAGGGGGGTTGTTGGGTCACGCCGCAGCAAGGTCGCTGCTGGGCGCCGGTGGCTGCGACCCCGGGCGGGGCCGTCATCCTGGCGGTGGACGGGGAGACCAACACTAACAGCAACAGCCCTCACAATAACCAACAATTGTTTAAAAATAAAATATTTTGCCAGCCAATCAGGACAGACAAGTCTCACGGAATTTCCAGAAATATTAACAGAACCAAATAGGATTGCAGTTTAATTCAGACGAACAAGACAAATCGGTTGTAGCAAACATAGAGGGAATTGGCTCACAGCAGATGCAATCGAAACCCCTCCATCCGTGGCCTCGAAGAACCACGATCAAAAGCCGAGAATTCAGGCAGGAATCCGAGACAGGGGCAGGCTGCAGCAGCTTGATTTCACCTCCTCTCTTCTCTTCGGACTTTCGGAGAAACCTCGAGGAAAGCACAAATAAAATCCAGTCCGCCTAATACACGGGCATCGGCCCTGGATTTAAAGGCACGCAGGCCACCCATCGACTCAACGCAGGACTCCACAAACTTAGTCCACAACGCACACACGCCTAACTCACATAATAGTTTTATCTCCAGCGACTTACGCCGCGCCTAACGCAGTCCGCCTAATACACGGGAATCCGCACCAGCTACTCCATTTGGCCGCAACAAGGAGACAAATTCCTTGTATATATATGTCCCAGTGCACACCAGCAACCTAAAGCGGACAGCCATGTTGATTTGCCTTATAGCGATATGTCAAGATAAATATCTGACGTGGAAATGGACTCCCAAAGGAATGTTGCTCCCTAATGCCTCCTATTCTTATTCCACAAAGTAGACACATCAATTGTTGTGAAATAATTCTCCTTGACACCGCTGCTAGGTGATAAGCGTCGGTATTATAAATAGTAGACTACTGTTGGAACAATTCTTGTCTTGGCATAGGACATATAAGGGCAGGGTTGGGCTAGTCCATCTAGCCAGGCCCCCGTAAGCCAGGTAGTACATGTTTGGTTCCCTGGTTAAGCCTTTAGCCGGGCCAGGCAGTACGTACTTATGCAAAACTGGCCTCCAGGCCTGGCCGGGTCCGTGGAAACGTAACGACCGGGCGTTTCCGCTAAGCCAGGCTTGCATAAGCCGCTGCGTAGCATCGCATCACCCTCTGTCTGCTCACCAGCCAATGCCCCCATCGCTGCTGGCCCTTACTCTCCTTTGTCGTCGATCCGCGACCCATCGTCGTCTGCTAACTCCACGCACCGCCGTGGAAATCGACGCCGCGTCGCCTGCATTAACGCTGTGGTGCTTAGATCGACGCTGCACCGCCTGGAATCGACGCACCGCCGCCCGAGTCGACGCCGCGCCATCCGAAATCGAATCAACGCCTTCGTGCCCAAGATCAAGCGCGCGTTGCCGCCGGCATCCAATGCTCCGCCTGCGGCCATGGCGGACTGGGATGTGTTGAGCCTCCACGGCTGCTTCCAATGTTCCGCCTGCGGCAGCGCAGGCCACATCTCGCGCCCCATCCCCTCTGCGTCGTGATGGAACCCAGCTTCAGCGCTGCGCATGCCTCGTGGAAACCACTATTTTGGCTTCAGCTGTGATGGAATATCCCCGGTGGCCTTCATGTTCCACACGGGGATGTTGATTCAGGTCCGCCAAAGGAATCTGCTTTTGCTTGGACTTGGAAACCGGATGGGGGCTGGTGGATTAGCTTTTTTTTTTCTGGGCGGAGAAGCTCATCAATTGCTTTCACAGCTGGATTTGGTAGGGGTAAAAAGAAACAAGTGCTGGAGACTTGGTCTCAAATAAATCGAGACATGAATGAGACGAAGTTGATGCTCGGAGAGAGAGAGCGCGCCAGAGAGGGAGAGGATAAAGATGACGTGAGATGGGATGGAGTTAAACTCACCGTGGAGAAGAAGAGGCGAGCACAACCAATACAAACCACGCAACCAAATATAACGTTTTTAGACAGCCTTAGCTAATACATACAACCAAATACGGTCGGTTGCA
Organism: Echinochloa phyllopogon; assembly: GCA_033239725.1. NCBI lineage: Eukaryota > Viridiplantae > Streptophyta > Magnoliopsida > Poales > Poaceae > Echinochloa > Echinochloa phyllopogon. The sequence continues at coordinate 28,193,832 of BTCW01000008.1, read as the reverse complement.
TTGCGCTAGACAGGCTTATGCTAGCTTGGGTTAGATTCTTAGCCAGGCTAGATTAGGCCATGCAACCAAACAGACCCATAATGCCATATGAGAGCCATGTCTCCAGGAGGGCCTAGCTCTTGGTGATTGCAGTACCCCAGCGCAGTTTTACGTGGTCCCATCAACAAGCCTCCAAAAGATCCCATAACTCGAACTGAAATAGTATGACTGAAACATAGACAGATTCAGTGCACGCATGACAGTATTTCTAGATGCTTCGTGCACACCTCTACCTTGATCCCACATACTTCTAGATGTTTAGAGCCTCTGCACCAGAAATTTGAATGGTTCCTTCAAGGGCAATGATCGTAACCCATCTTCTAGTACAAAGTACACAACATCTTCAAATTTATATGCCATAATATATAATCAATGGTCGGTTTATTGGAAAATAGAGCGGGGCCTGTTTGGGAGGGCTCTACTCCACAAAAATCAGCTCTAACTCCACCAACTCTATCTTTTTCAGCTCCACTCCATCTACTTCAATCAAAACATGGCGTCGAATCAATGTGTTTGGCTACAAATGCAACTCCAGCTCTAGAAAATATAATATTTAATGAGAAATATCTTTCTTGCCCTTGGATTTGTTTTGCTGATTTGGGGAATTTTTTCGTGTTGCTACAGTACCACCTTACATGCGCTTCTGCAGTACTGCGGAAGAAAACTAGTCGGAAGGAGAGAAAAGTTCAGGAATGAGAATATCACATAAACAAAATACATAGGAAGAAGTCCATTTTTGACCATCGAACTATAGCCTCGGTTTGGTGGTTTTGACCATGAAACTCGAAAACAAGGAATCTTCGGCCACCCAACTCTCAAAACCGTTCATATTTGACCATCCGGTGGTTTTGATGTGCGGTTTTGCTGACATGGACGCCACGTGGAGGTGGGGCCCTCATGTCAGCTCTTTATCCTCTCTTCTCTCTCCTATCTCTCTCTCTTCGCCGGCCGCCGCCACCCCTGGCCGCGGTCTTCCCACCGGCCGCTGCCCTCCCCACCGATGCGCCCAATGCTGCCACCCCTGGCCGCGGCCTTCCTGCCGGCCGCCCCTAGCCGCGCCCTCCCTGCTGTGGGCACACAGGGGTACCTCGCCCCCGAGTACATCGAGCACGGCCTCATCACGCCCAAGCTCGAGCTGCTATCTGGGAAGGAGGCCACGACGACGGCGGGGGAAGACGAGGCACCGCTGTGGGAGGAGGTGGAGGAGGTGCTGCTGGCGGACGGGGCGAGGACGTGGACCGGGTCAAGGTGTGCGCATTCATGGACCCGCGGCGGTGCGTGGCTAGGGAGCCCCGTGGGCGGCCGGCCATGGAAGAGGTGTTCGGCGTTGAGAGTGTCGGCGGGGAGGGTGGCGGCCGGCGGGCGCAGTGGGGAGGGCGCGGCCAGGGGCCGCGGCGGCGGCCAGGGGCGTCGCGCGGCGGCTGGCGGGAAGGGAGTCGGACAGTGGTGGCCGACGAAGAGAGAAGAATGAGAGAGAGAGGAGAGAGAAGAGCTGACATGCGGGCCCCACCTTCACGTGACATCCACGTCAGCAAAACCGCCCATCAAAACCACCGTATGGTCCAATATGAACGGTTTTGAGAGTTGGGTGGCCAAAGATTCTAGGTTTTCGAGTTTCATGGTCAAAATCAAACCGAGGCTATAGTTCGATGGTTAAAAATAGACTTGTTATAGCTCGCGAGTGGCTTGCAAGCTGGCTCGAGCAGGCTCGTTTACATACCGAGTTAAAACCTTGGCTCAGCTCGTGAACAATTCAAGAACCCCCCCCTAACTGTGCTTCACTGCAACTTTGCCACGTGTGTATGGGCTAAGGGGGTGGTTCGGCCAAATTGGTCATGTTTACCCCGCTTAGTCCATATTTATCAATTATATACCTACACATCATATATTCATCAAAACTTATAGAACTTTATTAGAATACAAATCTAAGTGCATGAAATGATAGATATGACCTCATTTATTCCCAAGAATCGCGCCATAATGACTGCCAACACTCGTGGATGCCCATCTTGTATCGGCTGGTCTTTTGAGCCCGTAATAAATGGGCACATCATTTTAGTACTAGGCCAAGACATCGATCGGTACTAAATGCGACTTTTAATATTGGCTGGTGTTTTGAGCCTGTACTAAAATGGCTCTGGGACTTTCAAGTTTATACCTGGTACTAAAATGGCTCTGTGCCACTATAGTACCTAATCTTTTAAATGTAGGTGGACGAATGTGAGTTTTTCCACTAGTGTCATGTCCCACATACTCTTCATGCACGACGACACACACGGTCGTCATTGCCACATAGCCTTCCTGCTGCACGATGACACGCAGTGCAACCAAAAGCAGCATGTGATGCAAACAAAGTTACATGTTGTTTATTTTAGATTTTCTTTACAAATGGTTTAAAATAAAAAACTCACTATTGTGTCTGATGAACCAATCTTATTACTGCTAATTGGAGGCTCGTTTTACTTTAACCCTTACGAGATACGCTAGACAAAGAGATAAATTATAGAAATTCTGATAAAAATTAGAAACATCTGGCCATCAATTATGTAGAGTTTAATCGCCGTTCATAATAATAGCCACCATTTTTCAAAACAATTACCCACCATTGCCATTATAAAATTTAACTTAAAATAACCTCAAACCTGTGTTTAAATCACCCACCTCGCCATCAAGTTGAACTCTTTGACGTCGTCATTAAACAAAATTACGGAATAGTCGGCCTCTCCCATCGTTGTTAGCAGAGGGGAACTAGCGGTGCTCCTAACCTCGTGGATATTGACCTTTTCTCTCTTGTAGTAAGCCCTAGCATTGTTATCGTGCTGCTACAATCACGAAAAAGAAACATACCATCGTGACCTCCAAATGATGTGCCGCATGCACCACGCTGAATTCCAGCAACTATATATGGGCCTTGGTAGTTCAGATGTCAAGGGAATCCCTCACAATGCCTTCATAGACGGTAGTCGCCACCACTAGGGCACAACGACGACTTGCTTATGTAAGCAGTGACAGACCTCTAATTTTTTTTTGATAAGGGAAAATTTATTAATTTCTAAGGTTTTTAAATCGAGTTGATACAAGAACTTGGAAAATATTTCCCGGCCTCTGCATAACAAGGATGCACACAACCAAAAATAAACAAGACCTCTAATTGAACTATAGAAGGGCCGGGACTCTGGAGGGGCTGACCGGCTAAACAAGGTTGTTTGGTGGATATTTAACGAGATGTCGCGGCCAAACAAGCAGCCATGGCTGCAACAGCTTAACTAGCAGACGACATGCCAGGTGGTGTTCCACGCACCTGGCAAGGTTGCAACTTGCGAGGACACATGGTGCAGGTAAGTGGTTGCAAGTCAACATCACGTGTTCACTGATTCTTACTAATCCAAGGATTGTTTGGTTGATTGACACATGGTGTTTTGTAGCTATAAGTCCATAACACTAGCAGGCAATGACATGGCCACGAAGTGCACCAAAAAGGCATCAACAATTATATCAACGACGATGGGAAAAAGTTAATCTGATTTCTGCACATTCATATGTATCCAATTTTTGCATTTTCAGGTATACCCAATTTCTGCAACACATATATATAAGTGCATGGCGACTGCAGTTTCTGATGAGGACTCATATATTGTGTTTCATTCTATTCTACTTGATTGTTTTCATGTTTTAATCTTTATTAGTTCAAAACATTTTGATAGAGTTATGTGATTATGTATTATAGCTATGCATTCGTGCATAGTTGTGGGTATATATTATGTAATGATAGTTGGCATAAACAAACCAGTAGGCAAGGAAAGGGCCACCTATATAGGGTCTCCCTATGGAGTAGATTGATTGGGTAAAGTTTAATTAACCATAAGGGTTTGATGCTGATATGTAAGTGTCACGTGCAGCAAGCGCCAAGGAGCATGGAGGGGCAGGGTAATTTAGATTCAAAGCCCAATTGTTGGGTTATAATAGGCAAAAAGTGTTATGACAGTTAGGTGTAATTGTACGATGGGGGTGGGATTCGGAATATTGAACGGGATGAGCCCCGAGATGTGCATTGGCATGGGCTTTTCATATCCATGTGAAAAACCATTGGATATAATGACAGTAATATAATCTCTGTAGTTGGGCACATAAATAGATCAACACAATGAGATTCTTGGGGAAAACTGCATACATTGAATGTGGTAATGGTTATGCAGCACAGAGGAAGATAAAAGAAACAACGGGAAAGAAAGGATCTAAATTTGGGACTAAACATTGAGCATATCTTTTTTTCTTTAGACAAAACCAAGAGCATAACCTTTTTCTTTAGACATAACATAGAGCATAATCGGTAGACAAACAGAGACTCCCTATAGCACTTCGCAGAATCGCAGTAGTCAGACAATTGCATGATGGAATAATAAGATTGGTTGTCTTAGATAAATAAATTAATTGATGGCATAATAGCTGAGATGAAACTGAAAGAAATAAATGACAAGCCGGAGCATTGCACCGAAGATGGTGTGCAAGCATGTAATTAGTTCAGTTATTGCATTCTCTAGGTAGATTAATTAATAAATCCAACAAACGGCAGATGGTAGGAGATTTTGAAATCTGTGTGTAGTTCTGGCATAACTAATTTCCTCTCATTTCTTATATTCACTAGATACATTTGCATTTCCACTTGCCTAGAATCTAATAAACAATCTACACATTTGTCCTTCCCTTACAAAATATTAATCATATAGCAAAAAAATGCTTCTCCAAACACCTAGATAAATTATGAAAACATATCTGCCTTTCAAATATCTAGCCCGTGCAGGTGCACGGGTTGATTGACTAGTAGTCTAAAGTAATAAATACATAATAATACAAGATTGTGTTATCATACATGGAAAGAATAAGCACAGGATAGCACAACTGAAGCAAATGTGTGGTAGCATCCTTGCTTGCACGTGATCAGTAAAAGTGCATGTAAGGCTTGTGGAGAAATATGACAGCAGAACCGATCGACGTATTAAGAAAAGAACATAGTAGATCAGAGTAATATCCTACAGTAATATAATGTTGTTTCTTTTTAACGAAGCACGCAGCATGTACCAATGATGAATTCATTAACTAACCGAGGAATTAACAAATCAAGCTAAGTCCCCAAGCACAAACGGAGAACTGTTGAAAAAAGCAACAACAGAGACTAGAAGCAGCGATGACAGCGGCGCGCAGACGTACTCATTCTCAGGGCACCACAAACGCAGGCAGTACTTCCGGAGCACTAGAACAAAATGCCAACTCCACGAGGTAAGGTACCAATATATGGTTCGACTTCAGGTAATAACCAGGTTCCCATCGCAAACTGCTCATTGCCCATTATTCCCTGCACCACGCCCCTTTCCCTTTGTTCTTACTACTTTCACCCTCCTCCTCCTGTTTCCCTGGGCTACGCTCTCCCTCTCTGAGCACCAGCCTAGAGAAAAGCCGCTTGCACCAGCTTGCAGCCCAACGTTCTCTCTACAGGCGCCAGTATCCGAGCCTACGTGTTGTGACAGGGCACCCAGCTGACTCACCACGTTAGCCATAGCCTCATCCTCAGTAATCTCTGGCTCTGGAGCCGCAGACGACTGCGGCTGCTCGATCAAATTGAGGCTAGGATCTCCTGGTCTGCTTGCTGCCCCTCCTCTGCGTCTGATGTTCTCCACCAAACCCCTGGGCACTTGTAGCTGGAAGCAGCCCGATAGGTCCAGGTACTGCAGGCTTTCAAAACCCGGCAAACATGTTAGCCTTGAGCAGCCCGACAAGTCAAGGTGCACCAATGTATCAGTGAACTTTATTAGTTGCGGGAATTGTGTTAAGCTTGAGCAGCCAGACAGTTCAGGTGCTTTAATTCATCGAACTCCGATATTGAATCTGGCAGTGCTTTTAGCCTTGAGCAGCCGGACAGGTCCAGGAGCCACGATTGTTCGGGCATTTCCATGGGCAGTAGCTGTAGCTCCGAGAAACCTGACAGGTGCAAGCGCCGCAACCTTGTGAACTCCAGCAATTGCTTGGGCAGAGCTTTTAGCGCCGAGCAACCTGATAGGTCAAGGTGCAACAACCCCCAGAGGGAGTGGTGGAATGATTCTGATAACGCTTTTAACCCTGAGCAGCCCGCAAGATCCAGGTGCTTCACCTTTGGGAGTCTGGGCAGTGCTTCGATCCCCGAGCACGCCGACAGGTCTAAGTGATCCAATCTTTGGAGCCTTTCGAACGAATCGGGCAGTGCTTTCAGCCCCGAGCAGCCCGCCAGGTCCAGGTGCCTCAAATTTGGGAGCCAACAGAATGAGTCGGGCAGTGCTTCAATCCCTGAGCACGCCGACAGGTCCAAGTGCTCCAGTCGCCAGAGCATCCCAAATGACTCGGGCAGTGCGTTTAGCCTCGAGCAGCCAGATAGGCACAGGTGAAGCAAATTACTGAGCCTTTCGAATGCTTCGGTTAAGTCTGACAGTAGACAAGATCCGTTAAGGTTGAGATACCTTAACTCGTGGAGCCCGGTGATAGTCCTGGGAAACACTTCGTCCTGGGCCCTTGGAGCTTTAAGGTACCTCAACTGCTTCAGATGACGAATGGAGTCTGGCAGCGTCTTCAGAGAGCACCCACTTAGGTCCAATAGACGAAGGTGCTTGGCAAATGCAAATGCGCCGTCGCTGAGCTCTATTTCTCTGCAGTCCTCAAAGCGGAGCCCTAATATCCCAGCGGGCAGTATACTTGGTATATCCAATTCCAATTGCTTGGCATCCAAATTGCGCACCAATGCCAAGTAGGGACTGCTGCTCCTGTTCACATAAGAGGACGGCTGTGTGGCCACATTTCAACCATCCACAACAATTAGCCTGTCGCCCAAAAGATACCTTGCGAATTCTTGCATGAGATTGTCCATCGTCAACAGCGTCCGAGCTATATCATCGACATCCTTCTCATAATCAAATGAACTGGCATTCTGGAACAAATTTAGGCATAAGAAGATTTAGAAATTGCAGATGTAGCTAAGGATTAGGCGGACCCAAGAAAAAAAATATTAGGGCAAACTAGTAAGAGATTGCTTTAAAATAGATCGAATGCAGATTAATATGTTTTTTGTTTATGTTGCATACAGGCATGCTAGCACACAATATATGTTGTAGGTTTAGATCAGCTGATCAAGGTTCACAGTCACCCTATGTTTGGCGAAGAGCAGTCATAACAGAACACGGAGCAAAATGGATTTGTACTGGTTCAGCCCCGGCCCGCTAATAAGGTAAAAGGCCTATTTCTGGTTTAACTTGGCGAGTTGCGTCTGATGCTAGGTTACAACGTGTCTTTAGGTTAAGGATTTCCATGACTAAAACAGGGTAACCACTGGTAAACCCATTTTGTACATAGGGGGTGTTTAGTTCCCGAAAAGGAAATGTGAAGTTTGGTGAAAATGTCACATCGGACACTGTAGCGCACTGTAGCACTTTTCGTTTGTTTGTGGTAATCGTTGTCCTACCACGACCTAACTAGGCTTAAAAGATTCGTCTCGTTGTGTACATCAAAACCATTAGTTTTTTTATTTACCCACGTTTAGTGTTCCATGCATGAGGAGAGAGATTTGATGTGATTTGATGTGATAGGTGAATAGTGAAGTTTGGAGAGAGAATTTTTCCCTTTTCAAGGGAACTAAACAGGGCCATAGTCAGGCGTCACAGTTTACCCAAAACTGTTAGTCCGTTGCATCCACAACTCTCTTTCCCCGCGTCGCCCCCCACGGGCGACACGGGCAGAACCCCGCCTCCGGTGACCCCCCCACCTCCGGCGCCCTCTCCTTCGTCTCGCCGCCGGAAGCCCGCGCGGCCGCGAGGAAGGCGGCGGCGAGGCCTTTCACCCTTCCCCGCGTCGGGATTAATTGAGAATGGCTGCTCAGCTCGCCGGGATCCATGGAGGGCGTGACCCCCGGCTGCAGATCCGGCGCCGGCGAGGCCGGATCCGGTGGCCCCTGTGGTGGATCCGTGGCGGGAGGGCGCGCATCGGCGGCGGGGAGGTGACTTCCGGGGCTGACTTCCGGTGTCCGGCGATGGCGGCACGAAGGTCACACAGCTCGGACCTGCGGTGGCCTGGGCCTGCGGGTGTGATGGCGGGACGACCGTCGTGGGCAGCGGGGCGGCCGGGGAGATACGGCGGCGGCCAGGCAAGAGGCGGCCGGCGGCCGGCGGGCTTGCGGCGACACTGACCGGCGTCTGGCGCGCATGGGGTCGGCGCACGGAGCAGCGTCAGTTTCCATGGACAACAATGCAGCAGCAGTTTCCAGCGACAGCTCCAACCTGCCTAGATCCAAGATACACCCGTACCTCAGGAGCCTTATGGTGCTCGGGCTCAGCTTACGGAATGGTCAGTGCAACATCCTGAATGGTGGATGTGCCCTGCCATACCCGCCGCGCCGCCGCCACCACCATTGGTGTCGGAGAAGAAGTGTAAGAAGAAGGAATTGGCATCCTTATATAAGGATGCAGCCATTGTGCATTGCAAGAAAGAAGAGGATGGAAGTCCTGACTTTGCCAATGGTGATAATGGGGTTTTGGTATTGCCGAAGACAGGATTGGGGCTGATGTTAAACACAGAGCGGGTGCTCAAGGAATGGTGTGGCAGAGGCTCAGTGTTCGCTGACAGCGATTCATCTGACTTACCATTGGCTTCTGCTGATGTGGTTGTAAGTATTTCAAGCTTCTATAGATAAAATTATTATTTCTATTGCAGTTAACGACAAAAGATGGCTAGAGTTGTTTGAAACCTGAAATATGTTTGTTAGCTCATATCCTCTGATAAAGATAATCAGTATCATATCAATAGAAGATTCGATCATCTGTAGTCTTCATATCATTAACAATAAAAAAATGACCATTGTTACTTTATGTTAGTCCATCTGCATTTGCATTCAGTAGTGAATACAAGAAAAATTCCTACCCGAGAAATATGCATATGACAAGTAGAATACACCAGGATTAACACCTCCCCCAATACTTGATAATACTTGGTGAATGGAACGAGGAGAAATTCCAAATTGACATTTTTTAGTGGTCTCCGCGGGCGTTTGCTCGAGGTTCAGTGCCAGCCGTTATGGGTGTCGACGCGGACATCACCGGCAGCAAGGTCATGGGCGGCCTGATTCTATCAGACATTGACAGCGAGACTGACACTACGACGAGGACGTGGGTGGCGGTCTGCCTGTTCGAGTATATGCTTCAGACTCGGATGACACTGTTGACCCTTTCTATGGAACTTGTTTTGAATTTCGTACTGAAGACTATGTATTAGGTGCCCTTCATTCCTGCTGTTTTTTTACGTTACTACTGTTAGAGTATATGTTAGGATAATCCCGTACTGCTACTATGCATCCACGGAGGTGCCTTGTACTCTTGTATATACCGGTCGAGGCCTCAATGCAATACAACCATTCCATTATACCAAATCCTATCTCTCTACATGGTATCACGAGTTTAGGGTTTGAGATCCCATCTTCCGCTGCCCTAACCCTAGCGCCGTTGGCGCCCCTCCTTTCTCGCCGCCGCTGGCTGTCCTGCACGGCGCGCCTCCAGGGAGCCCCCTCGACGACCTCCTAGTGCGCCCCGGGGAGGTTCTCAATGACCTCCGCCGGGGGCAGCGCCCTCGTCGATTCCCGCGGCCGATCTTGAATCGGCTGCCTTGGAAGCGTCAAGCAGCAGTAGATCGTGGCGTACCTCGCCATCTGCCGTGGAAGCCGTTGACGACCTTGACCCGTGCTGCCATGGTGGCAGCCGCGGTCTCCTTGTGGCTGCTTGCGCTCCATTTCATCCCTCCTGTGCACCCTCCGCGTCCGCTACTCGTGTCTACTTGCTTTCCATCTCCATGGATGCTGGCTCTAAACGCATGTTACACATCCACGTTAAAGTACGGGTGTACACTCCTTGAGTATTTTATGGGAGTTTCCATTGCCGAGGGTCAAACTGGGGAGTAATACAGTTCGAACTCCAATGACACCAGGATATCAGATCCAATTGGTATTTTTAAGAAATGCATATTCAATCAAAACCCCAATACGAAATTATACCGTTTTAAGTATCTATATTGGTATTTTGTTATAAAATAAACAAAGAGTGATCAAAGATAAGCAATTTTCATCAGTTTAGTAATCCGCCTTATGTGTTCTAAGGTTCTCACTTGGACAAGAGTAGAAACAGTTGACAGGCTAATACTGCTAATAGGCCACAAGCGGTAGTATAGAGTTATATATGTTTTATATGAAAAGATTATGCAATGCAAGCATCATTTACCTTTTTTAAGACTTACTTTACCATATAAGATAATTGAAGTATGATTTATTTTTTCATATATTTGGACTAAAAATTTGGAGTAGATGGTCAAACATTATGTGAAAAAGTCAACAATTAATAGTAATATAAAACATAGTGAGTTAGGAGGATGACCAAGCAGTAACTCACCGAGGCTGGCTTTCTTTGGAGAAGCGAACGGTCTAAAAGCTCCGAGATACATGCCTTGCCACGCTGACGTGTAGTGATACCGAGAGAGCACCACTGGTTAAGCAGGTCATGTGTAACCATACTGCGCCCCTTGACATTAATTGGAAAGATGAAGGCACAGTAGGCAAAGGAGAACCATGATTCATGCCCCAGATGGCTGGATCGCTTCAAGTGGGTAAACAGGGTGATGCTGTGGAGGGGTAATTGTGAATCACGAGAAAACCCTTCACTAATATTCCAGATATCAAGGTCCTCTCTTGCCCCTGGCCATTCTCGAGGATTCACAGACTGGAGAAAGCGCCCAATAGCCTTTGCTGCTAATGGTATACCGGAACACTTGCTTGCAATCTCACGACCAATCATGTCCGATACTGCTGCTGTTTCTTCTTGATTACCTGCTGTTCTTGCTTTAAGACCACTTGTTCGCTTGATTATCTCCCAGCAGATGTCATCACTCAATGGATGCAGCCTGTATGGCCTAACTGTCTTCATAGTAATGCGCTCGGCCGTGTCTTCGCTTGGTGTGACCAGTATCACAATCACACGACTGATATCATCACCAAGCAGGAACTTACACAATTCTCCGAACATAGAGCCAGACTTCTTTTCGCTGGAAGCTAATAACCCCCCCCCCCCATGTCATCCAAAACAAGGAGAAGGGACTTGTTATGACGCTGTAGCTCTTGGCTAACATCTTCCCTGCACACGCAATACAAATGATGACGATGATCATCATCCGGAAGTGACGACTCTGTTAATGCTTTCCATATAGATCTGTAGATTTTCTTAATGCCCGACCCCTTTGGCAAATCAACCCAGACCTTGATGTAATCATGGAATCTGGGGTCATGGAAGACTGATTTCACCAGTGTTGTTTTTCCGACGCATGGGGGCCCAATTATGGGAATTATGTATTTACTATAATCACTAATGATATTGATCATCCTCTGCTTGTCATCATCCTTTCCCACTGGCACATCACTAACGGTGCTCTCTTCATGACCGCCAACAAATGGCTGCTGCGTGCAGGCGGCAAGCGGTAACCCAGTGTTGTACTTGAATCCCTCGTATTGCTTCTTTAGCTGCTCCAGCTTCTCTGAAACAGAGTCGATGGCAGGAGTAATTCTGGTACTTCTGGTGGTTATCGGGAGGCAAGGGAGCCAGCGTGAACTCTGCAAGGAAGGCGCTGTAGTTAGTGAGGCGGTATGGATACTCTGTATTATGCACACGTACAGAACATATATATCAAATTCTAAACAGATTGCCAAAAGGCATTTCTAACTTGATACATAAATAACTAACCAAAATGTATTGACAATCTAGCAGCTACTGTAGGGATTTAGGAGCTGTTTGGTTGGAGGATTTTACGGTAACATAAACGTTTACCGCGGTACCGGATGCAGCGCTGGAGCGGTATCGGATAACGCTCGGGTAGGAGGGGTATCTGAATTGTATAAGATTGGCAACGGATACCGCGGTATCTATTTACGGCCGATTCGTACCAAACCAAAACAAACGTAAATGATTAGCGGATGTAATCGGATACCGTTACAGAAGAGCGAACCGAACACTACCTTAGTGAAATCAAGCCACATACACATACCAGTTTGTCGTCGATCCCGCTGTCTTGTAGCAGTTCCTTGTGGGCCACTGCCCTCATGTCATAGGCAACGTCCTTGAGCCGCATCAGCCAGTCCCTGATGGATTGGCTCTCTGCCTCCCCGATCAATTGCGTGTCCGGCCCCTCCGCCCTTGTGGTTGTCACCCACACCATTTCTGTCTCATTCAGCACCTCTGAGATCCTATGCACAGCTCCTTTCATATGCTCAGGTACGTCGGTGAAGTTGCCGCTGTACGCCCACGTCAACTCCTGGCGCGCGGCATCAAAGATGGTCAAGGCATGCATCACATCCGTGATTTGGGCCATGGCTGTCTCCCTCTCCACTACTCCCGCGAGAAGGCCAAGGCCTAGGGGTGCTCTGACCTTACAGATCGATCTGTAAACGTTTTGTAGGATGCAATTGCTTCCATCATTTGAACTTGATTATTTTTACATTGCGATGGATCGGAGGGACAGTAAGCCAACCATGAGGAGACAGCTGTGTTCACAACGAGGCCACAGCACATGGCCTATAGTGATTTGCGCACAGCCTGGACCACATTAATCCTCTAGTAGTTGTTGGTAAACGGATCGGATCATCGGCTATTAAAGTAGAGCCCACGTTGCTCTCCTTTCCAGGGACCAGCACCCAAAACCCTAGCTGCCACCAACCTCTCTCTTTTACTCTGTCCACACTACTCTATTTCTGTACTCTAAAAAGAATATTATGTCCTAGTCATCGAGATTCTCTCTTATATCTCAATTCGTCCCGCACCCATGTTATTATATATATCTCATACTATATACCAACTATCATACATTTTATTGAACCATCTCCACTAGAGATGAAATAATTCTCCAGCTACCATCTCATTTTAACAAACATTTAGAATGGTTATTCTAAATCATGGGAGATGAAATAATTTGTAATACAAAATTAAAAGTCATAATTGTTAGTGGTACTATTTAATTAATGAAATGTAATTGAAAAATGCTCACTTACTTACCTTGCATGGACAAAGAGCATGGCCAGACAACATGTGCAGCTTTGAAAAACAATCCGTATGGTCACATGCAAATGTTTCTTGTGAAGTGGATTATTGCACTCATGAAGCACGGCAATGGCCAGTATATGAACTGGTGCCCTTTCTGGCTATAACTTGCACGGCTCCATCTAGTTGTCAATCACCAAGGACAACTACATGTGCTCGTGTTTTAGGCCTTGGATGGCTACCCAGGGTCCCAGGCACCTTGCAAAGGTATTGGATGATGGAGGAGGAAGATGATGACACTCATTTCTTGGTTGATGATGATGAAGCGGAGGCCACGACATCAACCACTTGGTGCAAGCAGAGAGCTCTCACAGGCACCATCGATCTGATACACCACCAAAGGTCATTTGGCCTAGGGACCTTCCTTCCAGTCACAAGAGGATCAAAGCCGACTACTTTGCTCAAACCCATGCTTACAATGATAAGAAGTTCCATAGAAGGTAAAGTTGAGTATGTCTGCAATGTCGATCACTCAATGTCTCTAAGGCCAGTCTTAGTGGAGGTTTCATGGGAGTTTCATGGTATTAAATGTGCTGATGTGGCAGCGGAAAGAGAGTGAAGAGTTTCATGGGATGTAAGAGGAGTTACATCACCATGAAACTCATCTGGCACAGTTACCTAGTTTTTGGTCTAGGTAACCGTGTGATGAAATCCTGCACTGAGACTGGCCTAATACCTCATATCAGAAGTGTTCTTGCAGGTTCCGGATGCGTCGACATTTATCCAAGCATATTAAAGAGGTTGTTAAAAATCAAGATAACTACTTCAAAAAAAAGTATGATGCCACTGGCAAGGAAGGACTATCTGCCATTCAGAAGTGCGTCGTGGGATGTCGTAGGTGAGTACATGAGTATTGGTGAGTCAACTGCTTGAAATCTTTGTACCATTTCTATCGGGCTGTCATTGATGTTTTTGGTGAGTATTACCTATGGTTACCTAACGCTGCCAATGTACCTAGGCTTCTTCAAGAGGGTGAGGATCGTGGGTTCTCAAGGATGGTAGGAAGCATTGACTGCATGCACTATTGAACTAATTCGAGCGGGAACATATTGAAAACGATCGGGATACGAAAAAATAAAATGGGAACACTGACACGTAGAACCAAAACAAATACGATGACACGTTGAAATGATACAACCAAACAACCATGTACAATATACACCATGGTAAATAACAAGTGCAAATCCCTTGGCAAGGATTATTAGTCTCACACAAACAGCCACACGTCCACGACTGAAGCATAGGCCAAGCACTACCCCAATTGACAAGTTAACAAGTACTTCTCTGTTTCTCTGTTGAATAGTACAAGCACGAGCAAACCAAGTTTTGACTAAAATTAAAACACAATTATTTAGAGCCATATAGGAGCGAACCAAAAAGCTACAGCGCTGCAGCCACTACCGGAGACCGAACGTTTGCCGTGTGCCCGAGGCACACGGCAAAGGCTATAATACACACGGCAAAGCCTTTGCCGTGTGCCGCACACGACAAAGGGCACACGGCAAACAGCGGCCGACAAAGCCGGGCTTTGCCGTGGGCCAAATGTCCCCTGCGGCCCACGGCAAAGCCCGACCCAGCCTCACAGCTGTCAACGGCGACGGCGGCCTTTGCCGTGGGCCTGCTCCACGGCACACGGCAAACAGATACTTTGCCGTGTGTTTGCTGTTTGCCGTCGGCCCGCCTGGAGGGGCACACGGCAATGGTCCACGGCAGCCAGCGGTGGCCAACGTCGTGGACCTTTGCCGTGTGCCAGACGTTAGGCACACGGCAAAGACACGGCTGTGCCGTGTGCCCCATGTTTGCCGTGAGCCGGGGGCCTAGGCACACGGCAAAACCGGTCAAAAGCCGTGTGCGTTGCTTTTGCCGTGTGCCATGTGGGCGGCACACGGCAACTAGCTCCTTTGCCATGTGCCCGATATTCTGCACACGGCAAAGCCCACGACACACGGCATATAGCCGTTTTCCGGTAGTGAGCAACATCTATTTTCTGGCTCCTCAATTTTCTTCACGTTCCCTATACTGGCATCTATTATTCTAAAATGCTATTATTGCAAATCCAAATCCATGGCAGGCTTCCAGTACACGTGCCAATATTGGAAGCCTGTGATGCAAATCCTGATGCGTTAGCTGGGCCGAGCAGTGGTCCACAGAGCTTACCGGCAGAGCCCGCGGTCTGCAGCTTGTGGGAGGGGGTGGCATGCTGCGGGCTGGAGGGGCCAGCACGCGGCTGGTCAGAGAGGTGGCCCGCGCCTGGCCAGAGGGGCGGCAGAGCGGCGCTCTGGCTGGAGGCCGTAGCGAGCAGTGGCGTGGTCGGACGTAGGAGCGAGCGGTGGGAGCGGAGGAGACTGGAGAGAGGACGAGGAAGAGGAGGCTGGAAGCGGCTTGGTTAAATATGGACATCAAAGGATTCGGGGGAGTCTGAGGTAACCTAATTTTGGTGGGCGGGTCCACCTCATATTACAGGGCTTGGACCATTAAAAACAGAATATACCGTTTACATGTATACATGATACCCCGACACAAATATGGGAAAAGCGAAAATGTTCAGGATAGAGCCTAAACCATTTCCATCCCGATTTCGTATTTGCTATCCCGTATTTCGTACCGTTTTCGTTTTTGTCTGAAAATACGAATTCAACCGGGTCAAATGTAGAAATCGGATCAGAACGGCACGGGATGTATCCCGACCGTTTTCAACATAATATACAAAATCTTTACCAAAATCCTCATGCTAAGACTGGAGAAGATGATGAACAAAATTACCAACAAATGCCAGACTGCCTTTCTGAAAGGAAGAAATATAATGGATGGAATAATGTGCCTCCATGAAATTCTTCATGATACTAAAGTTAGAAACAATGGCATACTTTTAAAGCTACACTTTGAAAGAGCATGTGATAAGATTAGCTGGGAATTCCTTTTTGCTTGTTTACAACAAAGAGGATTCTGCGAAAAGTGGTGCGAGTGGATAAGGGAGGTAGTGACAAGTGGGACGCTAAGTGTCAAAATAAATGAGAGTAAAGGAACGTACTTTAAAATGGCAAAGGGGTAAGACAAGGAGACCCCCTGTCACCTTTCTTATTCAATATAGCATCACACACACTGGCTAAAATGATCGGCAAGGCCCAAGAAAATAATCTGACAAAGGTTTGGTTCCTCAGTACATCACAAAAGGTTTGGTACAATCCTGTGCTTGGAAGACGATGATGACTGTGCAAGAAATGTGAAATTACTTTTGTATATTTACGAAAGAATGTCGGGGCTGAAAATTAATTTCAGCAAAAGTGAATTCTTATGATCAGCGAAGATGAAAAAAATCGATCATGTACTCTGACCTTTTTAATTGTGCAGTGGGCACTTGGCCTATTAAATATCTTGGTGTTCCTGTGTCTGGATCCTGGCTCCATGTAGTAGACTCGGTGTTCCTGGATGACAAACTACTCAAAAGATTAGATGGATGGCAGGGCAGTGCCCTATCTTGTCTTAGTAGCATTCCAATTTACTGCATGTCTATGTACATGTTACATAAGAGGGTGATTAAAAAGATGGATAAGATATGGAAAAGATTTTTCTGGCAAGGAAATGTCCCTAAGAAAAAGTATCATCAGGTAAAGTGGTCTAATGTATGCTTGCCAAAAAAGAAAGGTGGTTTGTGTATAAAAGACCTAAAAAAAATGAACTTGCCTGTTATGTAAATGGTGGTGGAAATTAGAGAATGGAGGACTGTGGCAAGAAATTGTGAAACAGAAGTGAAGCAACAACACTACTGGAAACGGGATTTTCCCTGTTGGTGCAAATACCCACAGGGAAATACAAAACATCGACCGGGAAATACAAAAATAATTTCACCGACGGCCCACCGACAGGGCTAGAGCGACAGGGAAAAGAAAATTTGCTTCAGTACCTCGATTTCTCTCTCGGTTTTGCATTTCCCTGTCGGTTTTGCACCCACAAGGAAACTGTTTTCCATCAGATTTAATATTTTTCCCTGTCAAATAGAACCCGACAATAAATAACTTGTGGACCGACAGGGAAAGTTTCCCTGTTGGGTAATATCACAAGAAAATTACTTTTTATCATTTTTATTTACCGACAGGGAAATATGTTGGCAACGATCCAACAGGACAAATATATATTGGGTGACAGGATAATTCATTTCAAGCCACATGAGGTCATACAAATAGCTGGATATCATATTAACCATTGCATACATCATACAAACAGTGATGATTTCCAACGTTTGGCATCAATACAATTCACATGCACATCAAAATGCAGGTCAACTTTTTGCTAGCACAACTAACTGAAACCTTGTACTAGCTATAAGCAAAAGTAACAACAACCACAAAAGCACTATCACGGTTGTTGTAACTATGGTTTGCAATGTAATCCTCGCTGTCATAGTCACCATCAATTCAATTGTCAGCAGATTCAAAGGCACCATGAGAAGAAAAAAGGTTAGATTAGCTACTACCTGAAAAATGTTTGAGGAACTTGCTATTATCTGAAAAAAGAACAGGAAAGTCCTATGACAACACACTTGGTACTCTTACTACTATAGAAAGCGACATCACAAACGACAACCTCATCACAAAGGGTTTTACCAAAACCGTTTGTGATGTGGGGTATCACAAATGGTTTGTAAGAAAAATCGTTTATGATGCCATCACAAACGGTGATGGTGGACTATCACAAACGGTTTTTAAGAACTGTTGGTGATAGTCCACAATCAAAAACGGTTTTTAAGAACCCTTTAATAGTCCACCATCACAAAGGGTTTGATACGGGTTTGATAAAACCCTTTGTGATGGTGGACTATCACAAAGGGTTTTTCTTATGAACCCTCTGTGATGGTCCACCATCACAAAATTTGAAAGTCGAGTTTTTTCAAACGACCTCGGATGAAGAAACAGTCAAAATAAGAGTTATAGAAAACTTTGTAGTTGAAAACTTTTTCATTGGAAATCATCTAGTTAATGAAAACTCAGTTTGAGTGTTGTCAAATTTTAAACTCAAATTTTATAAATGTCATCAGATTGAGAAATAGTCAAAATAAGAGTTGTAGATTTTAAAAAGTTATAAAACTTTGTAGTTGACAACTTTTTCATTTAAAATCATCTAGTTAACGAGATCTAAGTTGGAATGTTCTCAAATTTGAAATTCAAATTTTATAAATGACCTCGGATGGAGAAACTACCAAAATAAGAGTTGTAGATTTTGAAAAAGTTATGAAACTTTGTAGTTGACAATTTTTTAATTTGAAATTGTTTAGGGCCTCAAATTAATAGTTTTCACTCGGTTTTGTATAATATGATAGGAATCAGAACGACATCTAGACACAGACGATGGAGCGGCGCAGTGGTAGAGGAGGTTTCACGCGAGGGAGCGCGCGACTTATGCGTGAAAAATGGCGGACATATCATAATATGGTGCATGCAAAAATGATGCATAGTAAAATATTGAATCAAAGCAAGCATCATAGAGTTGCAGAACCAATTATGCACTAAAGCAGATATAAATGGTTTGCACTGACATTTGCTTGGCTAAAACGTGGTATGGTATTGCAGAATAGTTGCACTCTCAGTAAATATTCTGCAAATAAAAAGTGAGCACAGTTAAGAAAAAGTAGAACAAATCCCTCTTGGTTCATTTTGCCCTTTAGTCCTTTACTCCAACCAAATACACTCACAATTAGCATTTATCAATAACGATATAAGGAAGGGGGACTAAGAAATCAAGCAACAAGGAATCGACCTAGAGCACTTTAAAATAAGAATGGTTCATGAACACAAAAGAAATTAGAAGAGTCACCTCCAGAGGAAAAGGCTGTTGTGGGAGGCTAGGAGTGCATAGGAAGCTGCATCTTGGGAATACAAATACGGAGTAGGATGCATGCAAGTAGCAGCTTCAGGCCTTCACACAGTAGGCATGTCGTTTGACCTTAAAACACAACGTGGGCAATCATTTGTTATTTTGATTATGATAAGAAAGAAATCAGAACAAAATGTGTTGTGTTTTTTTATAGCGTAGCAGACATGTAGATGTACAAGAGTGTTTTCAGGTCACAGAAAAAAATCAACAACTTGAATATATGAGCATATAACTTTAATATGTAGTGCACAAGGCCACAAACTAAGAAGATTTATATCATGCCATTTGCATTAACAATTAATTTCCTTTTGATTTTACTCGTTTTGGAATGTACAAGTACTATCATGGATAAACCAAATTGATAGCCTATCTTCCTCACCCAAACACACGGAAAAGGACTACATAGACCTGAATGTATTGCACATCTCTATATAACAGAGACATTGCACATCTATATAACACAAAGACATTGCACATCTATATATATATAACAGAGGGACATTGCACATCTATATAACACAGGGACATTGCACATCTACAATTATGTAGACTTCTATGGACAGGCCCATAATAGGAACTAGGGATGTGGTGATGTATTACCTCGTGGCAAAGGAAGACGATTTGGAAGGAGAACAATGAAGGATGTCAAACCCACGGCTTGACGATGGTGGATGCCAAGGCACTCAGCACAGCGTACGACGCAAGACCACGGGAGATGCAGAACTTGACTGCACACAGGCGCAGGCTTCTGGCGTCTCACCCTGTTCACCGGTTTGGGCTAACCCGGTGGAACCACCAAACCCAACCCGTCCTGACCCATAAAAGTGATATTTTGTGGGTTAACTGGTTTTCGGGTTAAGCCCGTAACCTCTAGAACGGACCGAGATGAAAGCGGGTTAGAACCGGAGAACTCAGCCAAACCCGTCCAATTCCAGATCGAGATGCCGCTGCTTCTCTCCCCGGTGGAGGCGCGCAAGTGCGCGACGGTTGCGGCTCCCACGGCGACGCGTCGCCCCACCCGGACGCGAAGATGAGCTCCACGACCAGCCGCGACGAGTGGCCCTCTGGCAGCTCCGCCATCGTCAGGAATGCCGAGCTCACGGGCGGGCCCGGCGCCGGCGACGGCATCAACAACGCCCCGTCAGCCTCCTTCGCCATCGGCATCGGCTTCTTATCTTGGGCTATGGCCGTGGCTCCCGCACCTCCCTCCGTCTCTCCCGCTCCCTCCCCATCTTCTTCCTCCTGGCCTGCTGCGCGCACTCCACGACGTCCATCACGTCCGCGGCTGCCGCGGTGGCGCACGAGAACAGTAGCGGCGGCAGCGGCTTCTTGGCCAGGGATGGCGCGACGGCGAAGTCCGTGACGGTGTAGGACTGAAATGAACCGGATTTTCCTTACTGAAAACCCGACTCCCTGTACCATCGTGATAGTCGTTGAATCAACAGCTATCACGTACATAACTCATTTTAGAAGTTATCACATCCATACATCGAATAAAACAGTGCAATGTTTAGATTATTATAGCTCCCAACATAGGAAGTACGGGTACAAGCCACTTGGGCTAATCGACAGTAAGGAAAAGCCAACGCAGCGGTAGCTAGGTCATCAGAGCTTCATCTCCACATGCAACTACTCGAGCGTAGCGCTGCACCTCAGTCGTACCATCCATCAGCGTTGTGGTCGAAGTCAGACTCGTAACCTGCAAGACCTTGAACTGTTCCCAAGGATTGGAACAGTTCCACGTCACCATCCATCGATGTGCAAGCTTTAAGGTGGACTAATCTAGTATACAAATAGGCAAGGAATAGCTGGGGGTTTTCCTATGCAGCAGCATTAGAAGTTTATAAATCAGTTTCCAACACCAACTCACACCTCCACGGGCAATCCTGACAGAATAGGCTCCCGTCTCCAACGTCTACTCGATTGGAGAACTCCCGCTCCTCCCATCTCATCGGCCATGCCGGATCCTTAGTTTAAAAAGGGGAGAGGTAGAAGTTTTAGTCACCAAAACACTAATCAGAGCGTACGCTCCATGGGGTATTGTCCATGACCGAGGACGCGGCTATACGTATAGTTTTAACTCTGCAGAGTGTGTACACCTGGAATCTACGAAGTGCACCTAGAAGGTACGTAGCAAGCCAACTGAGCCACACAACACCGAACGGAGGTCTAGTAGTTACAGCACCATCCTGCTTTCTGGGCTTGGGCACATCCTCCCGCAAGAGGTCACCCGGAACTGTGAAGCACTCCCCCGGGGCCAGTCGAGGGCCAAAGCAAATCAGGGGGCAAAGGTCAACACCAGTCCCCCTTCCACTGAAACACTATCCTCCTGCAGGCTTGGCACCGCACTTGCTAGGCTCGGATCGGACCCCCCTCATAATGGACACACAAAGTGCATGATAAGTTCCCCAGAAGCATGTAGTCCAACCCGGTCCTCAAACTGTCGAAGCGAGCTCTTCTCTCGAAATGCGTATCACATTTGTGCCCGCAACAGGCAATCCGTAGGAAGTACCCATTACAGGTATCGCCGCCAACTCCTCTTCATCAGATCATATCACATTTGTGCCCGCAACAGGCAATCCGTAGGAAGTACCCAAGTGTACTTCCCAAGCCCCCAATCCAAAGATTGGGTTATGGTACACTCGCTTCAACAAAAGGGTTTTCAAATCCATCATCTCCTCGGTTTTCACACTCACACCGAAAATAGTTTAAAACATCCATTTTCCTCACATGCATGCAAGCGAAGCATTCTCATCGATAAAGGTGTATATATAGCAGTAGGATAGCAAGGGAAATGGTAAATGAACAGGCTATGCATGGTTTATCATCTCAGGCAGATCATGCGAATAAATAAAGCATAGCATACTGCGAGCAAGTCTAGTAGGCGTTCATAGAATGGATGGGTGTGAACTTGGTGACCCTTCCTCATAGTAGCATTCGTGGAACTCCTCCTCCTCAGTCCCGATGTGAGTCTCCGGTCCTCCTAAATATCAATCCGTAATTTAATTACCGAGACTACGGGCAAATAAACTCTAAACAAGAACCAAGGAAGAGCCAAACAACACAAAACTCTACTCTAGCGTGTAGGTCATGATTTTAGAAAAATAATGAAACTGGTTTCATATTTTTCTGAGCTACGGTTGATTTATTATTATTGTTTGAAGTTTAAATCCTTTTCTGAAATTATTTAATTAATCCAAAAATTAAAATAACTGACAGGACACGTGGCAGCACCAGGGAGCGCCATGTGTCGGCCAGTCAGTACTACTGACATCATCATGGGCCGGATGACGTCATCGTTGACTCGGTCAACGTTGACCAGTCAACGGTCAAGGTTCAGTGGGGTCAGGCGGGCCCACAGGTCAGTCTCAGGTGGTCAGTGACAGGTGGGGCCCGGTGGTTAGCAGGATTTAAAAGAAAAAGGGAAGGGGCGAGTTGGGCTGGCCGTGGGCCGAATTGGCTGGCTCGGCCCATCAAACGCTGGCTTTCGGCCGAAGAAGCGGTGGCTTTTGGCCCGGCTAGGTCAAGGGCGCAATGGACTCGGTCCACCATTGTTGGCGGTTGTTACATCCCAAATCCGACCACCAATACTCGGGAATAAATGAGGTTTTATGCAACATTCCATGTATTTAGGTTTTATTTCTAATAAAGTTCCACGAGTTTTTGTGAGTGTCACTTGTGCAGGTACAAACACGACAAATACGCCCTATTGGGGCCGAAAATGACCGAATCGGCCGAACGACTCCGTTCGGCCGGTTACCCCCCTTAGCCGAACAAGACGAAGGGCACAACCGGAGGTCGTCCACGTCAGCGATGACCGAGCGACGACCGAGCACGACACTTGGACAACTGCCACGTCACTTCTAGGCTGAACCAACACGAAGACCACTACCTACAAGCAACCCAGGAGGGCCCAGGACTTGAGGCGGTGCAGGGAGGCGCCTCTAGGACGGGAGCCCAGTTCGGCCGAACTTCCCAGTTCCGTCGAACCGCCCCCGCACACCAAACCGCCTCCAGGAGTGCATCCCAGGCGTCCAGAGGCCAAGGTGGTGCATCCAAGGGTTCGGCCGAACCGACCTGGTTCGGCAGAACCAGAGGATTCGCCCGAATCCTAGGGGGCACCCCCCCTTGGTCCCTTGGCCGATACTCCTCCTCAACCGCCTTCTCCAGCTATAAATACAGTGTCCAAGTGCCCGGTTCAACACACACGAAGCCAAGGAGACCTCTCATTCCACTTGTTCTAGTAGAGTTAGGATAGTTTAGTTGGGAGTTAGAGTTGAGTCGAGCTTGCCTCGGAGGTTCCGGAGTCGTCTTCAGAAGCTCTGGTATAAGCTCTTGTATCTTTTACTTTTCCTTTTGCAAGACTTTGAGTTATCAATATAGTTATCTTTATCTTCTTGCCTTTGTCATTTATATCTTGCTTCTACTTTATTCTAGTTGCATCTATATCTTGTTTAGACTATAGTCAGTTATAGTTCTAGTGCTTGTAGTCTTGTTTAAGTCTTTGTCTTGGCTGGTTCTTCGATCTTGCTTAATACTGGTGGTGAATTGTCACCAAGAGTATTGACAAGGTTGCTTGGTCTTGCTAGCAGAGTAAGTAGTTGTTGACTAGTGTAGGAGTGGTTCCTAGACTAGCCAGTGGCCTTAGATTATTCCCGTCGCAACGGAGGTGGTAGCCGTGAGGTGGTGACAGCCCTTTCGGTTTTCATAGCCCATCACATTAGTTCCGGTCCGTAGGATCCCGCAGTTGGGAATTGGTGGCACCCCTTCTCATCCCTTTGTGTGTGTCACGGGTTCCCTTGTCCCGAAGCTAAGATAATAGAGTTAACCCAGATCTCCTAGTGCTGGCTCTGTAGCCGCTGTATCTCTAAGCTAGAGTGACGTAGGTAGATAAAGTATCCAGGAGTCCTCTATCTCTTCTCGTTGTCCTCCCAGCTATCTATTTCTTCTCTCCCTTACCTGAGTATCCCTTGAGCTGTGTGTCCGGTATATCCACTCCTATCCAGTACCGTTATCCCCTGTCTTGTCTAGTTGTGTATCCTTCTCTGATAGTCTCGAATATCTGTTCACTAGTATTCTTGCCAAAGTTTCCCTGCAGAAATATAAATTACGATACCTCGGGATACTCCCAGGTGAAGTGCTACAGCGGTGATTCTGTGCGCTTGCAGAATATTTATATATTTTACTAAGCCATAAGGAAAACCACTGAAACACTCCTTACCCCAGTACCAGGATTCTCAATTCTGATATTGGATCGTAAGAAGTGTCAACAACCACGCGCCACGCCTGCGGTCCACATGGACCAGACGCATGGGATCAGAATGTGGTCGACTCGGGATCGTCTGCGGCTGCCGTGTGGTCGACTTGGTGTGGACCAACGTGTGGCGGCCGCAGGGGTGCGCTCTGGTGCGCGATGCGCACGCTCTGGCGCTGGTGACCGCGCTCTGGCCAGCCGGCGTCGCGGCAGCGGTTTGCGATGGCAAGGCTGCTGTGGCGAAGGGGAAAACGGGGTTGGCTTGGGCTCGCGAGAGAAAGAGGCTAGGGAAAGGCGGAGCTTGGCCGACGAGGCGGCGCTCCGGCGCGGGGGCTCTGCCCAAGGCGGCGGGGCGGCAGTGACGGGAACACGGCACATGGGCTAGGCCTGGCTCACGTGTACGCACAACAAGCCAGCAGCTCGCGCGCGCCACGGCCATGGCGGAGCTCGCGTGTGTCGGCCATGGCGGCCTGGGACAGCGGGGCATGTAGACGGCAGGCTTCGGGAAAGGGATGCGGCGAAGGGGACCTGCACAAGAAGGCTCGACACGAAGGCCGGCGACACAGAGGCTGCGGTGGCGGGGTTCAAGCTCGGCTTGACGACCTGCTCACGAGCTGAGGAAAAGGGGTTCGGCGACGACTTATCGCGGCGTGGTGTAGTCAATCGCGGCAGCTCGGTGTAGACTTGCGGAACGACGTGGACACGGGCTCGCGGTGCTCAGGGACGGCGGCTTCTTCTCCTCCACGCGCAACGACGACGCGAGGACGTCGGCGCTCGCGGTACTCTTCCTCTCCTTCGGCGCCTCCTCCTCATCTCCTTCTCCCTCCTTCCTTCTCCTCCGTCCCCTCTCGAGTAGTGGTGGCGGCGGATTGGGTGGAAGGAAACCCCAATGGGGTGAGAGGCGGCTCGGGCAGGGACGGTGGCTGACGGGGGTTAAATAGGTGGCCGGCTAGGGTTAGCGGCTGCGGGGAGCGGGTGCAGACAGCTGGGGACTCGGCGTCCATGCCCTAGGATACGCGGCGGGCATCGCGCGCGCGAGCGGCGGCCCTTGGCGCGAAGCGTCGGCGCGGGGCACGGCTGTGCGGGCTGTGGAGGAGGGGGATGACGCGAGGTAGAAGGGAAAGCTGACAGTGGGGGCCCGCTGTTAGTGAGAAGGAAGGGTGAGAGTGGGAGCGAGGTAGGAAGCTGGGCCGACGGGGTTGCTGGGCCGGCTCGGCCCAACGTTAGGATTAGGGGTTTTCCAATTAGTTGGCTAGTTAGTATTTGAAATTAATCTAAAAAAAGTTAGTATTTGAAATTGAATTTGAGTTAGATTCAAATTCAAATGCCCAAACAATTAAACTCCAAGAAAATCAAATAAGACCCAAAACACACTAAGGCAAAAATATACCTTAATTCCATTTAATGTTTATTTAATATAGGAATCTAGGAAGGAAACATTAAGACATCCTTATGATTTTCTATTTAGCAACAATCCATGAAAAAGTTTTTGGAAATTCACATTTTTGCACATTAACATTCCGTA
The DNA here is from genome assembly GCA_033239725.1 of Echinochloa phyllopogon. Taxonomy (NCBI): domain Eukaryota; kingdom Viridiplantae; phylum Streptophyta; class Magnoliopsida; order Poales; family Poaceae; genus Echinochloa; species Echinochloa phyllopogon. The sequence goes on along the minus strand of BTCW01000008.1, from coordinate 28,168,004 downwards.
TAAAAATACGGGATGTTACAAGGACGACCTATAGCTCAGCGAACGCACCCACGTTGTCGCCATTGTGCGTCACCGCGACAGCTCGAGCTGAGCCCAGCTGCTGTGGGTTGGCTTCGGTGGGTGGTGCGTGGTGGTGGTGGACTGGTGATGGTGGCCACAGATGGCTGGCTCCGTCTCCGCCCCACCTGGCGGCTATAGATGGATTGAACGCATCTTGCCATGCGGAGGAAGACAGTTCTGTATAAGAGAACGGTTTAATCAGTCTGACCCATGAACCAGCCCAGCCCAACCAGTCAATTAATACCTGGTTCCAAGCAGATGGTGGAACCAGACCAACCCAGTGTAAACCGCATGCTGCGGTCTGGTTCGCAAAACCAGACGAGCCCAACGAAACCCGTCAGTGAACAGACTCACTGGCTTTGGTCTTCTGCCCACTGGCACCAAGCAGTAGAGAGGACGAGAGGTTGCAGCTCTTGGAGGCGTTGGGCCGGTGATGTGGAGGCATGGAGGCACAGGGCCGGCGGCGGCATGGATACATGGTGGAGGCACATGACCGGCGGCAAGGTTGAGGCACGGATCCGGCGGTGAGGTTGAGGCGCGGATCCAGTGGCGAGGTGTAGGCGCGGAGAGGATGGGAGGGGAGGGGAGGGGAAGGAGCTGTGTTGGAGGCACGGAGGGTGGGGTTTCACTGTTTCAGGTTGTAGTTAGCCGTTGGATCGGATGGATAGATGGCCAAGAAGAGTTGGGCTGGTGGGGGAGTTTGGGCCATTTCCGTGAATTGGGCCCGATATTGCTGTTTGACCCACTTTCACTTTTATTTTGTGTGTAATGAATAAATACGTATTTTCAGTACTTAGTTATTATTTTAATTTGCAAGAAGATTAAAGTTAGATATTTATTATCTTGATAAATATATGAATATACTTGTAACATGTTTTTTTGCAATACAAATATCATTTTGGTAACACATGTAGCTCAAACATGAACTTATTCTAAACAATAGGTAGAAATGCATTCAAATTATCAAGATAGTATATTATCACATATAAAATAGGATTAAATTATTGTCATGAACAGACACTAAACCAATGTTACATTAAATTTTCATGAAAAAAGACAACTTTAGCTATTCACCACCTTGAATGTTGTTGGAGAGTAGAGAGTTGACAATACACATGCTCTCAAATTTACACCAAATGAAGCACACCATTACTTCTTGTTAATTTTGTTTGTGAAACTTTTTTGGTGATGTTAATGTACGAAAATGTACTCACATAAATGTTTGTTTTTAATTTAATAATATCATTTTGACAACACATGTAGTTTAAAAACTAGTTAATTCTACACATTATGTATAAAAACATTTAAATTATTTAGAAACTATATTATTGCATAAAAATTATATGTTTACTTGGAGAGAGAGGATAGAGGGGAGAGTTAACTATAATCACATATACATGTTTGTTGGTAATTTTCATGTGTGTGGTGTGCTACCCTTACCGTAACACATGTTTTTTGGTGATTTTCCTGTGTGTTTTATGAATTTCCCGAATTTCCCTATATCTTTTAACTAACTCACACGGAAATGTATAATTTCCCTATGTGTTTAAAATACAATATTCAATTCCCTGTGTGTCCTTGAAAATATCCTCAGGGAAATTGCACACATGGAAATTCGAGTTTCCTGTAGTGTGCATGCAAAAAATTAGCTTGTGTTTTTTCAGATCCCTTGTAAGTTGAAGTAACACTCTGCAAACTGCACTTCATCATGGGCCCATCTTGAACTATATTCACCATCAGCAGTCCATCACGAAGTGATTTTTGTTTTGTGTGTCTATTAGAGTAGTTTAGCTAACAATATCCCAGACAAGCAAAAAATCTGGCATGTCTTGTACCGTCTCCATCCTCCATAAACCTCTGGTCCAGTTTAGTTCCAGTTCTTCTTGACAATCCTATTTTTTTTCCATGCTATCTTGAAGAGCCCAGGAAACATGTCCATTGGCGCCCGGCCCTGCAACCATGATGACTGAGCATCAGTGAGCATCCTTTCCTTCCATCTCCATTTTCCACCGCCGTGTGCTTGCTCTAAATAATTGGCCATAAACTTGGTTTACAGGTGATGTTGTGCCCACCATGGTCTATCCTCTTCAGTCCGAGCCCCAAGGCCCAACCCATGTGGACGGTGAATAATGTATCGTACCATCTACGCTAGTCTATGTATACTTTGCTGGTACCAGACAGCCTAGGCTTCTTTTAAACCTTCTTTATCCCTGCGATTGTAGACACATCATTGCTTGCTCCCAACGATGGATGGACCGGTTGGAGGTGAAGAAAATATATTATGGGTGCATCCTGTTCATGTTTTTGTGGAGATCTTCTGAACGGAACGGATTTGAAAAAAAAGAAAGGACATAAGATGTGGAAAAGCTATATAAAATGTAAATATCATTTTTCTTATATAGCTTTTAATAGTTGAGATCCGTGCTATATTAGATGAATGGCTAAGATAAGGTGGGGTGAGCAAGCCAACAAAAAAAAAGCAGTGAGGTGGAAAGTGCATGCAAGCACCTGATCTTATCCCTCCATGAATATTGAACCAAATAATCGGAAATGATGAGATCATGTTAGATGGATTGGAAGATTGGGATCTGGTGGGGATTGCTCTATCACTACCAGAAAACGAAATTTTCTTGGAGGCCAAAAACCGCCAAGGAAAATAGCAAAACCGCCAAGGTAAAGATCCTTGGCAGCCAACCCTCAAGCAAATTCCGCGAAGAATAGAGCGCAAGGAAATTCAATTCCCTTGGCGGTCAGCACCCAAGGTTCATTTTCTTGGCAGTCTGGCTGCCTAGGAAACTAGGACGCCGGCGAAATTGTAAAATGATGCTGGGTAGGAGATAAGAGTTGGAATCGAATCACGAAGTCTGTTGTGCAAAATTCAAACCAAAATCAGATCTCAACAGACAAAAAAGTACGAATTTCAATAGAAGATATTTTCCATTTTCTCCAATCAAAGTAGGAATTTCTACGTATCATTTGTTATCAGTATAGATAGAGAAGATAGATGCTTTAGTTATATATATGGCGCCTTCACTGGGGATTCATGGGGAACGAGTGGTACTTAAGGTGGTGCACTACAAGCCAAAGGATAGTAATGAACTCGTCGCCATGACTGAGCTGCCTGGCATGGGAATCTCGGCTGCAGTGTTCCGCGACATACATCATTAACTCTACCCAAACCTCGAAGATCATTTTCAATGACGTAACATCTCTGCCGTCGTTCCGAAGCCTACGATACATCAATACGGCCCCATAAACATCAACTGCTTGCTCAGGCGCTTCTTGACCCTGAAATAAAAGAATTTCTTTATGGTCCTTGCAAGGCACTAAAATTATAATATCTCAACCCTATATTTGCCCATAGCTCACCATGTCCCACACAAGGGAAGTATAGTGTTAAAAGGAAAAATAGGTGAAATGAGCATACAGACGCCTTTTAAATGTATTAATAATATAAAACCGTCTCTCCTCTATGGTAGTGTTTAATTAGGAGGGGGACTGTAATTACATCAACTACTACTCCGCCCTTGATATCATCGATGGGCAAATATCGTAGATAGGGAGTAGCCCGAGGTTAGCAAAATTGTTTGTTCCATTAGCTACATTTACAAGGATAGTGAAAATGCTCAACAAAGGAGTCTGGCAGATATGAAAACAGATTTGCTCGATAATCTCCTATTGAATTGATGAAGCTTCGATTATTTTTTAGTAGTGTTCCCTTGAAAGAAAATCTATTGGAGGCAAATAAGTTAAACACTCATAATGTTCCAATGCAAGATGCCACCGAAAAATATTGCTATTAATTCCGAAAATAAATCCAAAATATGCAATTTCCCGTGCCAAGTCCAAGACTCAAACCTGGGTCAACAAACTCACTGCAATAAATCAAACTAACTGAACTATGCTTATTTTACCTCTTTCTTCTTTCTTTTTCCTGGTCTAATAAACTTAGGTCAAAGCTTTGCTAACCTTTCAAGAAATATTTTCCTAGTTGTTGGATTGAAAATCTAAGCGCACAAATGCACCAATTTCTCTTTTGTCTTATGATCAAAAAGATGAATTAGCAAGGAAATATCAGAAATCTGGTATCATTAAGTTTCTTTTTTTTTCCGAGCCTCTTCTTTGTTTTGACAAAGCTCTTGACATCCATGTTTTCACAATGTGATTGCTTTGAGGGGCACTTTGAGTGCAGGTAATTAGCAGTTTGCGGTTGTAAATATATCCAGACGAAACATGTTTTCATTTCAAACATATTATTCGTCAATGACGTTAATATATTTTAGAGGTATAAGAATTAATTAGCAGAATGGATATAAGAGTGGCCTAGGTTATGCTAAACAAGAAAAAAGTCCATTTTTCCATAAACAAAGTACCAGATCATTTTGAATTATTGTCATTAATCAGTGTCACCTTCAAAGTGCAATCTATGTATTAAAGATTGTTAATGGATCAGAACGTAGTGTATCGAATACATGTGGGCGGATCAATTTTCTTTGATTTTCAATGCTACTGCAGAAGGAGGTGGCCTGCAATGCTTTGGAAGTGACTTCATCGGAGATCTTCATCGGGGCACACAGGTGGAGGCTTAGTTGAGGGTTTGAGTACTATTATGTTTTGTCTGTGCTGTAGGTACAGCTTTGGTGTTAACTATCGGCCAAATGGTCAGTACATAGAAAGTGTGATTATTTAGTATATTATATCTGACATACAACTTCTATGGTTATACTCCCTCCGTATCGAAATATTTGTCTCCGTTGACTTTTTTCTATAACTTTGACCATTCGTCTTATTCAAAACATTATACAAGTACCATCCATTTTGTTTGTCACATGCTTTACTATTGTAGGTATTTTAAGCTTGAGTTACCCTTTTATATATTTGGAATAATTTTTGGAATAAGACGAATGGTCAAAGTTGTAAGAAAAAGTCAACAGCGACAAATATTTTGATACGGAGGTAGTATTTTTTTTGGTCCGACAAATAGCAGAACATGCAAAAAGATGCGGGAACTGGATAGCTATGTGCATGTACAGTAACATATATGCCACCACACATATTTCACTGGGTAAATACTTCTGAAATAGAGTAAATTGCACTACCATATAACAACTTGTATGGTTGTATCACTTTGGTCTAACAAGTAGCAAAATATGTAAATAGATGCATGAGCTTGTAAAATATGTGCAGGTACGATTACATGTACATCAATGAGTGTAGTTGCCATGACCGTATAGAGTACTTAAGTCTGAGATAATGCATTTCTTACATAGGTAGCAAAATAAAGTTTGGCCTATTTTAATATTTTTTTGCTCTGACAATTATTCATGGTTTAAATAGTTTTCTGATAGATGAGGTCTAACTAGTTGATTATATGCTCTTGCACAAAACACTTATTTTTATGGCTCTTGGATATTCTTGTATATTTTGAATCTTATGTTTCATTTGATGGATGGTGTTAAATGTACTATCTTCTAAGAAATGGTGCCTTTGTTTGTTCTCGAACATATCTTGGACGCAGCACTAGGTGTTGTTTTTCTTATATGCAAACATAAATATTAAGTAACAGTATATACAAAGTTGCATAAAAGCTTGAAGAACATGTACGTATAGGCTTACTCCCAACTTATCCTTATTCTCCTACCATGTGATGGCAGTTTGTAGTAAATACTAGGTAGACATTTATTTCTGAATTATACATATTTTAGACGTATTTATAGTAGTAAAATATGCTTGGTGACCTATACATATGATCGTATATACATACATTTGACAAGTCCATGCATATTTTTTCTACGTGATAGACCAAGATGATACAACCATAAAAGTTTTTGCATTGTGGGTGGACATTACTCTATTTCATTTGTATTTACTCTGCTAAAATAAGTTCGGTGGTGTATATGTATGACTGTACGAGAATTTACTCTTGTTTTACATCATCTAAAATAGGGCATAGAAATGAAATTTTGAATTGCAGATACATTGTAAACAGTTGTAAAACATATCCACCCATACCTCGATATAAATTTTCTCAGTGTAACGAAGAACATAATTTCTGTCCCTCCAAGCATAACGATGTGAATTCGCTAATAACCAGTCAGCTAGCATATCCGTGGGTGGCTGTGATTCGAATTGCTCCCACTGACTACGCGCCTTTAAGCAGTCACTCCAATGGCTGTCCAACTCTTTGCATGCATTAAGGTATACATTGCGGCGGGTACGGCCTGCCAGCATTTCTGGTTTTACCACCAGTAGGAATATCATGTAATTGGATAACACCTTAGTAGCCTCAACAAGTCGTTTGTTAAGATCTTCACCGTCCCAGGGAAGCCGGATGACCAAATCAGTTACAATGTGCAGAAAACGATGCTCTTGTCTAAGTCCTCGTCCACGCTCCTGCTAACATATCCGTGGAATCCGTTCCTTTCCAGTGCAAGCCTGCCTCTTGATTTCGTCTCAGTACCTGTTTTCGCTATTGTTTCCAGCACCAACACCTTGAGGTCTTCCAGCGAGCAAAACCTACTGCCCGAGCAAGTGGCAGAGAAGCGCAGCGTGTTCCACCAGTTCTCCAGACCCACCTTCTTTGCAGCGCAGGACACTATCCCATTCCTGTCGCTGGTTGACAGATCTAACAAGTTGTACTGCCCGATGGAGCCCGTCCAGGGTCTCCTGCTTGCCGGCTGGACATGCCGGCGAAGGTAAGTGATGATATGGAGAAGCCTCTTCCATCCATTACTGTCCAAGAACGAGCATGTCCAGGTGCACAGTGTGGCCTTGCACAGTGACATGGCCTCCAAGACTAATGCCCCAGCCAGCAAAACATAAGTAATGATCACATCAACCCTGCTGTACCTATCTCCGTTACTGCCGATGCTGAGCCTAAAGAGCAGGGCCGCGGCAACTGTGCCAAGCAGGGAAATGAAATGAATACAGAAGCCATACCATGTGTGGATCACGGCTGCCTTGGTGTACAGGATGTCGTACATCAGGGACAGCTCCATCTCCACCAACTTGTAGAGGTCAGGTATCATGGATTTTGAAAGAGCTGTCATGGATCTCGAGGAATCATGTTTTACTGTGACATCGGTGAAGGCACCCTTGCAGATTTCAAAATGGGAGTGAGCTCTGAGCAGCATTTCCTCTTTATCGATTTCCCCTCCATCACTCGTAAGCCGTCTCGATGGTTTCCAAACCTTGTCATCTGAGCTGTCGAATCTGCTGGCGATGCTGCTGATGTTGCCGCACTTCAGTGCCCACACCCTCTCGCCATACTTGACAAGACCGGCAGCAAACATGGAGATGGAAGCACCCAGTAGGAGCAAGGTGCCTTCCTGGCTGCTGCCAATGAAGATGAACTTGTAGATGACATAGGCGGCTCCCAATGCCTGCACAGTGAGAGTCTGCAGGTGGCGCAGCCATAGCCTGTTGTCTTCAAGCGCGTAGGCGGTGATGTTGTCCGGGCCGCCGAGGTGCAGCAGCAGAAACGGCGCCCAGAACGCCACCAGCAGGTGTTCAGGTGACCTGCTGCTTGCCACGGATAGGTGGCCCAGCGTGTATATCGCCGTCGAGTCGGCCGACAGGTACGCCAGCCATAGGACAATCCTCAGCACCGTAGAGGAGCTACGCCGACGGGTTCCTCCGAATGCGAGGAGGAACACTTGCAGCCCGAAGCTCACAAGGACCATGATCTGTAACCCCCATTGGTTCCAGACCAGGAGTAGCTCTCCAATTGCCATTGCTCTTCTATTGGAAACACTGTCTGCAGAACCAATGTACCAAAGAAACCGAATTAACATCACTAGGCTATCAACCCGTGCAGCTGCACGGGCTTATAGTTTGAAGGAAAAATATAATATGAGTATCATAAGTTTATGCAAAATATTTTATATAATTTTATTTTATTCTTGAATACTCGAAATATACTTCATTTCACAAAAATTGTGTTGATAACTACTTTTTCTATTGGTGATGTAGTATGGTAAACTAAACTGAGACTTGTTTATGTAATCATAACGTAGGAACTCTTCTCTTTTTGAAATTGAATAATTTGGAACAACAATTAGGGCCCACAAAGGTAAGAGTCATATGATTAGAATGAATTTTCCAGTTTTTCTCCTTTTGTTGTTATGTCTTGTTCAATGGTATACCAAACCTCCTAACAAAGGTGATTCCAACAAATAACTACTCCCTCCATCCTAGAATATACCTACATTTAGACACTTTTAAAGTCAAACCATTTAAATTTTGACTATAAATAACAAAATAATCATGGAGACTGATAACATAAAAACTATGTTAGTAGTTTTTTCCTGAAACCAACTATAATCTTTATCCTTTTATATTTGAAGTAATTTGTTTTTAGTTATATTGTTGGTCAAAATTCAAAATATTTTACTTTGAAAAAACCTAAACATAGCTATATCCTGGGAAGTGGGAAATATATGTTATTATAGATATGAGCAAACCCTAAAATATGTGTTTACAGAACAACTCTATTTGACACTCAAGTGTTGTTTCCATGCCTAATGTTACTAATATTATTTGACCACTCCTCTACAGTTTGAGAAAATATATGTATTGCATCAGCATGCCAATGAAAAATCTTTTGATGGTACATAAGTTGTTTATTTCAAAATTCAAGTGGTTCTACAAATGGTGCATTTGTATATGAAACAATTCTCTGATATTCAATTCAAGTTGCTTTTTTAGTCATCTTAATATTATAGGCAAAATGAATCTACTCTCTCTGTCTTTGAGCATAACAACATTTAGCTTTGTCCTAAGTCAAACCATTTAGGCTTTGACCAACAATATCTCTAAAAATATTTATTTTAATTATAAAAGTTACATGTTATGGTAGTTTCACAATGCATCTACTAAGCAGATCAAATTTTTGCCGGGATATTTATGTTGGATGAAAGGTATTTTTTCTAGTCGTGTGTGCAGGCAAACCCAGGTCAACGGCAAGGGGGCGATAATGCAACCATGCATGCACAAATTAAAGCTTTCCATTAGAATAACTAAGAACCTAAAATCATTAGATTAGCATGGTAAGTGACATGAGATGAACCGTGCAGGCAAATTCAGCGTCAACAGCAAGGACGATCCTGCAACCATGCATGCACAAAGCACTACCCATCGATTATGAACACATCACCATCTCTGACAAACACACTTTCCTGAGTAGCTAGATTGATCCTTTTCCTATCTGGCTATCTGTAGCCTGTCATTAGAATAACCAAGAATCTAACATTATCAGATTAGCATAACATGGCAAGTGTCATGAGATGAACCATGCCGCCAGACCTAGCGTCGGTGGCAAGCACGATCATGCGACCAGGCACACAGTTACGCCTTGATGAGCACATTACCCATCTCTCTCTCCTCAAAACTTTCCTGATTGGACAGATTAATCTTTTTCGTCTTAGGTCCACGGCAGAGAGAGAGAGAGAGAGAGAGAGAGAGAGAGGGAGAGAGAGAGGACTCACAACTAATTTAATCAGATGGATCATATCGATTAACAAAAGGAGAGGGAAAAATGGAGGAAGGTCTCCCGATGGTCATCATGAGGCTGTTTGGATGGACTGCAGTTTCAAAGATCACGTGAAGAGGAGATTAAAGGGCCACGTGTATTACTTTTTTGTTGGAATTTGTAGATTTTTTTAATTATTAATAATGGCAAAGGTGGGTAATTTTGATGCATAATTAGGGGGTTACTTTAGACTATTTTTATAATGGCAAAGGTGGGTAATTTATTAGAAAATACAATAGATCCAACGACTATTAATATTAGTGATGATTAGATTCTACCAAATTAATGGTCGGATGTTTCTGATTTTTGTGAGAATTTCTATGATTTATCTTTTTTCCTAGCACGTCTCGTGAGAATTAACGTGGAGGCTTCAAAAGGAGCCTCCAATTAGTAATAGTAAGATTAGTTAATATATGCACGGAAGAGAATAATGTACGTGTAACTAGATGACTTACATATGTGTTTTGACAAGTATGTAATTCGGTCCCGATATCCCGCATGCAGACAAATATCGTGGTTATGGAATGTGAACCAGATGGAGGGAGAGTTTGCCGTTCTAATAGGCTATGCAGATGTCAAGGGATCGGACCAAGCCAGCAAGTTGCAAACTGGAGTAGTTAGTCAACCGCTGCCAAATAGCTTCGCACGTTTATAATAATCTAACAACTAGCAATAATCGGTGCTACTTAAAAAAAAATTGTAACTCCCAAAGGTTCGGACGTTATCTTTAATGTTAGTATAATAAAGAAAAGGTATATCCTGAGCTACCATCAAGGGACACCTCATTCGGCTCCATCTGGTTCCAACATTTCATTTTAGAACTTAGAAGTAAGGCAAATTATAAAAAGTGCATGCATTCAGCTAGGACAAGAAATGCATGGTTGATAATGTTTTTATAGAGGAAAAGTCCTATTTTCACCATGAAACTATCGTAGAAGTTTGATTTTCAACCCGGAACTATAAAACCGGACGCCTAGGGCCATTCAACTATCAAAACCGGATAAATTTGGCCCTTTGAGTGGTTTCAAAGGTGGTTTTCCATTTTATAGGCATTTAAAGAAAAGTGGTTTAACATAAAACAAATCATAACTAATTCATTTCAAACCAAAAAAATATGAAACCGGTACTCACATTATTGTAAGAATGTAACCTCTATGTTGGTGCTTTTATTTGAGTTATTTCCATCTTATTTTTCCTAGTGTTTTTACAAAAATTAATAAAGCACTAGGAACATAAACAAATAATATTCAAATGACTCAAAATAGTGCACCAATAAAGGGACTATATTTTCAGGAAAACAATGGTATTAGCTTCATATTTTTATGATTTGAAATGAATTCGTTATGAATTTTTTAAATGAAACCAATTTTCTTTAAATTTCCATAAAACAGAAAACCACTTTGAAACCACCTAAAGGACCAAACTTGACTCGTTTTGATATTTGGATGGTTATAGGTGTCTGGTTTTGTAATTAAGGGTTGAAAATAAGACTATTGTATTAATAAAATAGATTAAACTGCCAGAATCATTCAGAGCCTGGTAATTATATATAGAAGTGCATGCATTCAGCTAGGACAAGACATAGACATGCATGTTGGATAATTGTTTTAGAGCTCCTAGCCGATGAGCAAATAGCTGGAACCAAGTGGAGAATATCTTAGGTCTCGCCCTCGCTACTCCACATCCCTTCCCATGTAGGTCTAAGGCTTCACAGTAGTATTCCAGTTCACAAGGCCATGGCCTCCATAACTCATATCATCTCCTCTGCGATCCCTTCCATAGGAAGCTTCTTCGAAAATGATCGCTGCGCCAGCGTTAGGTGACATATTGGTTGCGAGGACAACAATGATTTTCACATGAGGATTCTCCACCACACGTTGTCATGGTTTAAAATTTCAACAAAAAAAATTTCACGAAATTCGGATATTTTGTTGGTGACCGAAAAACAATATTCGGTCAAAAATTTCGTTGGCCTTGCTCTGTATTAAAGGTTTCCTAAGCATAGAAGATCACTTTGGAATTTGTAGTGCAGTTGTGATCACTTAGGAAGAGAAAAACAACTAGTGCAGTGGTATCCAAAATTTTGACTGATTTTTTATTCCGAATTTTTCAAAATTCATGAATTTCGTTAATTTCACCAGTGAAATAAAAAACCTTGCGTTGACTTTCCAACATATTCTTCTTAGTTTTACGAGAATATTTTCTTACTCTAAAAGCTGCAATAATTATGTGTCTTGGTGATTTGATGATCTTAACCATCTCGCTGAGATGCGGCAGATGGTGAGTTCGACCTCACAAGTCACATGCGTGCCTGAGCTATCAGCATCTGGGGTAGTTAGACAAGCATCTGATCATCTGAAGTCAATTTCATATGCCAATTGCACATGGATGCATGTTCCATTTCTCAAGGATCGTGCTGCGCATGCTTGATAAATATTGGGGAAAGCTACTGACAACAATAATCCCTACCGTACAAATTACCACAATGAAGGATTTAAACGAGGCCAAAGTAGACAAGTAGTTCATCCTGCACAATTCGGATAGGGTGATGATGGGAGCAAATTTGATGGACATGTATGAAGATAAATATCTGCAACATAGAAATAAACATATTGGTACAATGAGAGTATCCAGAGTTTAATAAAATAATATAACTGCCAATAATCGGTGCTACTTAAATAAAATTGTAATTCCCAAAGTTTCGGTCGTTGTCTTAATTTAATGTTAGTATAATTATAATAAAGAAAACGAGGCAACCAAAGATCCAGACCTGCATGTCCCATATCCTGAGCATCAAGTATAAGAGTGAGAGTAGAATATAAAAAGGGACACCTCATTCAGCTCCATCTGGTTCCAACGTTTCATTTTAGAACCGGCAAACTAGCAACAAGGTGGGCCACGCAAATAACATGAGTAGCTAGATTTTCACTTTATAAGCCTAGTATATTTTTACCTTGAAATAAACTTCTTCAAATGTTTCTGTTTCATTGTCATTTTTATCCAAAGGACCAATACAAATGTGTTATATTTTTTATCATCATATATATTGAAATATATTTTTTTGCAATGTGAATCCCTATTGTAGAGTTTTGGTTACAGTGATAAAAATTTTTAAGGCTCCGTTTGAATGTCGATATTGAAGGGTATGGAATTGAATTGGGTTCAATACCAAAGCAGCCATGGTATTGAAATGTGCACAATTCTATTCTATTGTTTGGATACCCGTTGAATTGGCTTTTGGAATCCTGAAAAGCAATCTAATTCGATTCTTGTTTGGATTTACAAGAGCATGGAATTGACATTTATTCCACTATCCCCGTCCATGGTTGACGACCACTACTTCTCCATGAGGACCCCTTGCTGCTGCTACTGCCGTGCATGGGGTTCTCCTTTCGCTGGTTGTCCGCCTAGCCACTGCTGGCATCAAAACGTCGAACAACCCTCCCACCGGATAAGATCCAACTTGCGGCGCGGCACCCATTGAGAGGAGAAGGATGGAACCTGTGAGCAAGAGGCACAATGGCAACCACCATAGAGAACTGCTCGCTGCGAAGAAGAAGAGAACAGGGGCTGGCGGCGAGGAAGAAGGGGGTCGGCGGCGTGGAAGAAGAGATGGTGCCGACGGTGGCCATGGGAAAGAAGAGAAGGGGCTCCCTGGCCACAGGAAACAGAGAAGCGGGCGCCGGCGATGAAGAAGACAGGAGGGTCCGACAGCGCCAAAGGAGAGAAGGCGCAAGAGGACAGTGGACCCACGGAGTGCAGCGATGGCAGCAACAACTACGTCGGAGAGCGGAGAGGGAGGCACGGGATTTCTTTTTTTTTTGGGAGGGAGCAGGGAAATTCAACACAAATCCGAGGGGTAGGCCCCAGTACTGAGGGGAAGGGGGTGCGGGTGTGGGGAATACCATATGGTATTGGGGTTGATTTCCAATTCCAAATTCTGCAACATCCAAACAGCAACAAATTGAAGCTAGACAGTACCAATTCTGAAGTTGAAACCTTGCCCGATGTGAAATCCTTCTCATAGTAATTGCATGATTGTAATAGCAGATAGATGTCATACATTTGCGCTTACCAATTTTTTTCTTTTGTTTCTATTCTGATAATTATAATTTCTATCCCATTCAAAGTGGATTTTTAATTTTATCCAAAATCCAAGTTAAATTATTCATTGTATGGCTCGCACCAAAGCTTTTCTCATATTAATTTTTTATCTATTTATCTAAAACATTTATCTATTGTAACCAGGATCTATCATGATCAACAATATAGACTTTTCTATCATTTCATCAATTAATAATTCATAGTCCCACTACATTAATATGGTGACTTAGATACGAGTTTCAAGAATGTTTTGTTTTTATTTACAAATTTACGTATTAACTAATTATTCTACATGAGTTCTTTATATAAATATTTCTCATATAAATATCAGCAGAAATTGAAATACCTCTTTTTGTTATTTTTCTTTCAAATCTTTTCATTTATTAATTGTACTTTATATGAACTATTTGTTTTTCATTTTGCTTCATAATTCATTTGGAATATAACTAATCTTATTATAATATTAATTTTGAAATTAGCTATTTATTAGTCATGCTCAACATGTATTTTTGGTATAATGGTGTACGCCATTTTTTTATTAGTGTGGTAGTCTTATTTTGGAATTTATCCATCAATTAATTATATGACATAAGCTCTGCACGTAAGTAATTTATTTCGATATCAGTAGAAATCAAAATACCCATTTCCATTGTTCTATTCCACATTTAGTTTTACTAATTGTATACATTATAGACTCCAAATAGAATAATCTTTTATACAAAATAGAGCGGGTAGCGGGAATCAAACCCGCATCATTAGCTTGGAAGACTAGGGGTTATAGTCGATGTTGGCTGATTATTTTTAACGTGTCTGATTCAAAACCGAACATGAAATTTTGAGTCGCTCCTTTATGGATATTCTCACTACCTAACATCTAAGTCAGTTTTTCTGTCTGAATGGAACCAAAGCTCTCCGTTTTCTAGATGATCCCAATAGAGTAGGAAATAGAAAGGTAAAAGAGCACCCAGCCAATTCAAAACAAAAAAAAGGGAACCCAAGGGACCATATTCTTCTCCAATTTGAGTTTTGCTCAAGTCTCAAATAAACTCAAGGACATATACCATTATGTATACAAATAAACTATTAATTTTTTTATTATTCAATTGTATTTGATAATTGATATGAGCTCTTTGATCAATTGCTAATTTGTTTTTCAAAAAGTTTCAAATCTATCTATTTGTTAATTGTATCTGACATAAATATCTATTTGTTGATATAATGTGACATGAACTATTTGGCCAATTGTTAATTTTCTTGTTTTTTAAAATGCCAAAAGTATCTTTTATTAGTCGCATTTGACATGAACTTTTTGTTAGCTCGGATTGAGTGGCCGATTTCAAGATGCAAAAGTTTTTTTTCGTCGATTGAATGAATGATCTGAGACCACATATTCATATAGCTCGTGGAATACATTCCATTTGACTATTCACATAATTTATGTGAAATTTAAGTCACTGAGTTACACTTGGCGCAGGATAAAAAAATAGGAACCATGACTGCTGGTACTGTAGCCGAGTCCAACACAGGCTCGGCTGATAATTCCTTAATATTTTTAGTCTTTGTCTTTGTATCATTTGTTTAGGTATTCATCGAATTAATATGGACCATTGGATCTTCATAAAATGCAACGGTTATTCTTCTGTTATTTAAACTAGCAAAGGCACATGTGCGCACGCACATGTATAAAATAAATCAAACATAACATATAAAATATAGTTACAATGCCCGCGCGACACGCGCGTGATAAACTCTCTTCTATATATTTGTCTTAACTTATGTGCCACGCACGTTTATTGATAACACGTAGGTACCGTCACTTTAGTGGGCTATGGTAAACAGACCAGCCGTGTGAGGCGCTTTTTTAAAAATATTTTATATTCGCTCTCTCATGTATAGAGAGCTTTATGTATACTCTCAAAAATCAATAGTTGACATTTATTTATATGAAGAAAAACTCTCCGATTTATTGTCTTTTAGCAATACGGGATAAACGTGGGTACGAATGTGGGTATATTTAGGTGGGTCCTTTTTCGGGTGAAAAAAGTTGAGCGAGGAAACAACTAAAAGGCCTGGAACAGTCAATTTTTTGTTGCATTTTTTGTTCTTTCCTCCCACTAAAGCCCGACAGGTGGGTCCTCTGTGAGAGGGTGGGGGTGGATTTTTTGGTGGAACCTGTTTTCAATTCTCTAGGATCCTTTTAGTATAGATTAGCGTGTGAATTTCTTGGCTTTCTAGGGAACGTGGTGGCTCTTGTATTAATATAATAGATAGATTAAATTGTCAGAATCATTCTGCGCCTTGTAATTATATATAGAAGTGCATGCATTCAGCTAGGACAAGACATGCATGTTGTATAATGTTTTTATAGCTCCTAGCCGATGAGCAAATAGCTGGAACCAAGTGGAGAATATGTTAGGTCTCGCCCTCGCTACTCCACATCCCATTATCTAGGTCTAAGGCTTCACAGTAGTATTCCAGTTCACAAGGCCGTGGCCTCCATTACTCGTTCCATTTCCTCTGCGATCCCTTCCGTATGAAAGCTTCTTCGAAAATGATCACTGCGCCACCGTTAGGTGACAGATTGGTTGCGAGGACAGCAATGATTTTCACGAGGGATTCCCTACCACGCGTTGACTTTACAAGATATTCGATCTTCTTAGTTTTACGATACTATTTTCTTATTACTATAAAAGCTGCAAAAATTATATGTGTCTTTACCATCTCATTAAGATGCAGCAGATGGTGAATTCGGACTCACAAGTCACATGCGTGCCTGAGCTATCAGCATCTGGGGTAGTTATTAGACAAGCATCTGATCATCTGAAGTCAATTTCATATGCCAATTGCACATGGTTGCATGTTCAATTTCTCAAGGATCGTGCTGTGCATGCTTGATAAATAATGGGGAAAGCTACTGACAAGAATCCCTGCGGCACAAATTACTACAATGAAGGATTTAAACGAGGCCAAAGTAGATAAGTAGTTCATGCAGCACAATTCGAACAGGGTGATGGGAGCAAATTTCATGCACAAGTATGAAGATAAATATCTGCAACATAGAAATCAACTTATTTGTACAACGAGAGTGTCCAGAGTAGCTCATGAGAATGAATTGGACAGCAAACACATCTGCTAGCACAAAATTTCCAACTGTTCTTTATTTCACAAATTTACCACCCGACTTTTGATGGTCAGTATCTATTTAAAATTTTATTTACATGTCATATTTTTTCATGAATCGACTGTTTATATATTGATAATTAATGCTGCTACACATAATTTATTTACGATACGAGGTATTAGGCAACTGCCATTTGAGCGCATTTTTCCGTTTTTCCACTAATAAAAAAACTCACATTCATCCGCGTATATTAGTACCGGACACTAAAAACGCGGTACTAAAGGTGGCATGGAGCCATTTTAGTATCAGATATAAATTTGAAAGCCACCGAAGTTATTTTAGTAGCAGCTCAGAACACCACCTGGTACTAAAAGTCATATTTTAGTTCCGATCTATGTCTTGGCCTGGTACTAAAATGGCACTACCATTTAGTACCGGTCAATAACACCAGCCGGCACTAAACTGTGACATTTAGTACCGATAGGTGTCTTGGCATCCTATATGGAGACGCCGGAGATCGTGGGTTCAAATCCCCGTGGCCGTGCACTCGTATTTATGTGTGAAAAAATCAGGTGACTTGTGATATACCGGTCAGTTTGAAAAAAAAATTGTTTATTTATTGGACACAAGCTACTAAATGGCATGCAGTTAGAACTACACACTACAAGAATAACTCACATCCGCACCCCTCATATGCCTCGGTGCACTAAAGATCCGGTGCTAATGTGACGTTAGCACCGGGTGCGAAATTAGGGTGCCCCCGGAAACACTTTAGCACCGGTTGCTAACATCAACCGGTGCTAAAGGGTGACATTTAGCACCGGTTGGTGTTAGCAACCGGTGCTAAAGGCCCTCACACTTTAGCACCGGGTCGTAACACCACCCGGTGCTAAAGGGCTACCCTTTAGCACCGGGTCGTGTTACGACCCGGTGCTAAAGACCCTTTCGCACCGGGTCGTGTTACGACCCGGTGCTAAAGGGGGTGTCATATACTACTACAAAAGGAAAGCATCTTTTATCTCATCATATGTGTAGCGTAGGTGAGATGGTTAGGTGGGTGTACGCGTGCGAGCCAAGAGGTCTTGAGTTCGAATCCCGCAACACGCAAATATGCAAATGTTTTTTGCTAGTGCCCCCACATTTAGCACCGGTTATTTTACCCGGTGCTAAAGGTGGCACCCTTTAGCACCGGAAGATTGGCACCGGGTGGGAAACCCGGTGCTAAAGGGGGTTTCCCACCCGGTGCCAATGCTCATGATTCTGGTAGTGACACTTAGGATAAAAAAACTGCATTGCTAGTTTGGGTTCATATATATATATATATATATATATATATATATATATATATATATATATTCTTTGCATTGCTATTTACGTATTTTTTGTGTGGGTCTGGATCACGCTACAACACAAATATTCATCAGTCCATAGTTCAAACCACAATCTTAGACAGATCACCAAGCAGTGAAAGATTGTATGCCAACTACAAACATGGTTATCTCATGGACACATATATGGAATATTTGAATTTACTGTTTAAAATGTTCATATCAGATCACTATGTCAAAAACACATATCAGAGACGATTCTAGATTCTAGTGACATTAGATTTTCACGTCTCTGATGCGGACCACATCAGTGACGGTGAAAAACCTGTTACTAATTATCCTTACTAGAGACAGGTATTTTCAAAAAACACATCTCTATTATACCCCCAGAGACGTGCTTAGGCTACCACCGTCTTTGATGTTGAAGCCGTTTTGGCTGCACCCGTCTCCGATGTTGAATTACGTAAAAAAAAGGAAAAAGAGAATAAAATCAATGTTAATCCACAAGTTTTATAAAATATTCTCAACAGCATATATAGCTCACACAAGTCAATCACATATTCTCTTACATGTTACAAAGGTCAGTTCATTTTGTTGTAAAACAGGATAATTTCTGGATAGTAGGATCAATTCCAAGCTAGCACCAGCACCGCTCTCTCGCCGGTGACCACTCGGTCCCGGCGTCCACAGCCCACGCCGGCGGCCTCATTGGCCACGGCGGCCACCATCTGCCTCTCCTAGTGCGACCGATGGCCATCTCCCCACCGTGGCATCTCTCTTCGTCGGCGTTCAAACCTGTTGTGTTTGTGTGAGTTCCCTCCCCTGACCTTCGTCCCCATGGATTGTCTGTCCTTGGATCCATGGCCTGGCTGTCGATTCGCTGCAAACGTGCGATTGCTCCTCAACACCTCGGTGACCTCTTCTTCCGCTGATGGGGATTCCAGTTTTGGCTAGAGGCCTCCTTTGTCCGTTCGAAAGTGTGGAGAATGTGAGCCTTTTGCTTCAATCGGTGCTGGGAGGTATTGCTTCTGATTTTGCGGTGGTGGAAGTTCATGATTTGATTTTCATGTTTAGTGTGGCCTCTAAACAAGTGGGTTTGCTTATCTATGAAATTGGAAAAGTGAGCACAGAAATCTTCTTCAACCTCTGGAATGAGAAAGGCATTATGAAAGCTAGGCACACTATTCCTACCTTGGTCCACAGTATGAATGGTAGATGGTACGATCCAAAACGCCTCCCTTATGTTTTGCAGACGGAGTTAAATTGCATCCTAGATTACCCAAGCCATGAAGCTCGGCTATCTCAAGGCTAGAAATTCCTAGTCCCTGCTTTGCTTTTTCCTGTTCAGTGAATGGTGGTCATCGTTCAGCGAAGAACATAGAGTCTGTCTGGAATGGTCATAATGGCCCTAATTGGGTCCCCAATCACGGTTATGCTTTCATGAGCAGTTATCGGGGTTCATCTCAAATTTCAAATCAAAACATTAGAGCTCCCATGGGACACCATTTTCCCCCGGCACCAGGAAGCGCCACATCCACTGCTTCCGCTGCCTTTCTAATTTTCACAGCACGAAGGAATCTCCTAACAGGGTCCGATGCTCGGTCTGTTTCCAGTTGGGCCATATTGGCATTGACTACAAATTTCTGCCTCGTTTCCAGGGTCTTCCCCAAGATAGGAGTCCTCCTTCCTTTGCTTCTCCGGTGACAGAGGACTTCCCTGATGTTCGTTCCTGGTTCAGGTCAACCCGCCCAATGACAGATGGTCCTAGCTGTAGTGGGACCAAAAGCTTTCGAGTCTCTAGGTGAATTTGCTCGTGCCTTGCTAGGTGTCCAAGGGCTCGCCCCTTCGGCTTCAATTCTTTGGCAGGTTTCTCAACCTGCCATCACTGTCTCTGGCACCGCGAACCCCGCATTGCCTTCCCTGCCAGATACCAATCTCTCGTTGAGACAGTCCATCCAGCATTGCCATCCATCTTTGCGGCTCCAGGTGCCAGGAGAGCCCAGCTTTGGTCCTTCTTCCTCCTCGCCTCGTGTCTCCCATCCAGAGAAAACCCCATTTGGTGCTACAGTGCTTCCACCGTCGCCGCCGTTGACGCCCGACTACTCCTCACCAATGGGAATGGCGTATGATTTCGTCGACCCCGCACTCTTCATGCCACAAGGAGCAGCAAGGGTCATGGTTGCCAACAGGAAGCCCATTGCTCACGTGGTAAAGGGACGAAAGCGCGGGCGCAAAAGTGACATGGGGATCGCCCTGATTAAGCCATTGCCGGAGCAACATGTATCTTTTGCCATCATCTTTTTTTTGTGCGAAAGTATCTTTTGCCAGCATCAATGAGCTTCTCGATGACTTCTTGCGCAATCATAGAAGAATTAGCTTTAGGTCCCTTTGGATGTTGTCATAGCGGTTTCTGTCTAAACACTCATGCTCGCGGTCATCTTGATCAGCCCAGTCGTATGCCACCTTCCTGAGCGAGGCAACGTCACGCGGGCGGTGTAGATCTCTAGTGTCGAGCCCATCTTGAAAGTAGTCGGTGACTTTGAGATCGGAGATATCTACGATGGTAGCCCTTTTGTCAAAGAACCTTTGGACGAATTGTCGTAGAGTTTCCCCCTTTTCTTGTTTGCAAGCAACCAACTCATACCGGGTTCCGGACTGATCCCAGGTTCCCAAAGTTGTCGGTGAATTTCCTGGTGAGTTGTTCCCATGTATCAATAGACCCGGGGCGGAGGCCCTTGAGCCATTTTACTAGCATGGTGTCCAACATAACTAGAAATAGCTAACTTTGGTGTCGTTGTTGCCTCCCGCCATCTGGATGGCAGTCGAGTAGATTCTTAACCTCTGCTTTGGGTCCTGTTTGCCGATGAACTTCCCTAGACCAATTGGTTTGAACTTTGATGGCCATTGAGTACTCTTGATACGTTATAAGAAGGCTGGGAACCCATCATATTTGTCGCAGTGCGACTGCTTGCTAGTGTAGTCTTGCATGTTGCATTGTTCCTCGAGTATACTCTGATTTGTAGTTGCAGTCATAATCATCCCACCGTTGTTGTTTAGATTCCATATGGTTCCGCCGACTTGTGTTGATCCATGAACGAGCATCTCGACTGTTGTTTAGTCATGCGCGAAGATCTGTTGTTTCACCGCGTCCCTCATTTTTGTTTTTCCTGCCCCCAGCTTGATCATGTCTTCCTCCGTCTTGGTCTTGTCGTCCTCCCTGAACTTTAGGTTCTTGCTGCCTGTTGGAAGTCTCGAAAGTAGTCAGAGCGAGAGCTTCCTGGGCAATCTGGATCAGTGCGATCACCTGCATGATGGTTTTGGGTAGAGTTTTGATGACCTCTATTGCGGTAGTTAGGTTGAGTGGTGCTTCACGGAGTACTGGCTCTTCGCCTGCCACGTCAAAAGCTCCACCCAAGTTACGTGTCATAGAGGCACGTAGGGTTGCCGCGACATGCATCTCCTTGTGTGCCATGTTCATACATTGTCTTGCAGTCTTTTGTTCCTTAGTTTCACCGTTGGCAGTGGCTTCTTCGAGTGAGATGTCAGCTATGAGCTCATTATCATGTTGTCTGCCTGCTTGATAACCGGAGGCCATGAAAACCTCTCTGCCTGGGTCAGTGAAGGGGGTGTTGAAATGACATGGGTGCACGTGTAGTTTCCACTTGAATCTTTTGATGAAGAGGGAAGCGGAGCCATGTACCCATCCTAGTAGAGTAGTTCCTCCGTGAGGATGGCCACCGGACGAGATTCGCCGTCCAAATGAGAATCGGGTGGGACCAGGCTAGGCCAGTGAACCACAAGTCCTCCTGGAGTCCTGGAGATAACCAATCCCGACTGGACGCCTGCAAGCGGCTCTTTGTGTAGTTGAAAGCTGAAAGCTTGGGTTGTTGATGACGATCTTGCAGCACACTTTTGTTGATATACAGCTGCAGAGACGACGAGTCTGTTTGAAAATTGATCTGGGTGGGTCTCTGATGGCTCCTTGTTGACGTAAAAATGCAGGAGATGACAATTTGTGCGAACACACGATCGGCCTCAGAGATCTGCTTCACTCCAATGCTGAGCCGGTGTTCTTTGGGTTCAGGGCGTGCCAATCAATTTGACTTGTAATTGATAAGGAAATAAAAATAGTATAAAATCATAGATCGGCTATGATTCCAAATTGTCCTCCTGTTTATTAGGTCGGTTAAGGTAGCCCATGATAGTTTAATGTCCAGACAAAAGACTCAGATCGGCTATGCGCTTAAGTGCTTGGAAGCCGATTCGAATCATAGATGCAGACCGATAGATTGGTAATAAAAACTAAATCTTAACAGAAATAACAGATTAAATCTATTAAGATCTATAGATATCGATAACTTTGAACGAAACAACAAAACAGAGCAAAACAACCTAGGTCGGCTATTCTGATCGGCTAAATAGCAATACAGGGGGTGTAATAATTAGATTATAGATGAAAGTGAGGCACATAAAGCTATAATTTAAAGATTATAATAACTCAGTGCAACAATCAGGTCTTAGATAAAAGTGAGGCACATGAACCTACGATCTAACAATTGCGATAACTTGGTGAACAAACTAGATAAAAGTGAGGCCTAATTTATTCGATAACTTTTAGGAGATCTAGACAAAACTATAGCGATACACCTGATAGTTAAATCCTAGAGAGCCCCAGGTAAAAGCGGAACTTACAAGCAAGCCAGAGATCACAGAGATGCAGCCCAACGGAGACTTGGAAGAACTCGTAGAGCTACTGAAATTAGGGTTTAAAAGTAGATGCAATGTGAATAGAGTAAAGGTTGTGTTTGATTGGTGTGTATAGTTTCTTTCATGGCCCTAAGGCTGCTATTTATAGCCTAAAATACAGACTTCATTTCCATTACGACTTACAAACTTGACAAAAAAGAAAACAAGACTTTCCTAATATGAGACTCCTAAAACAAATCGACTTTGATGTGGCCCCTTTGCCATGTATACTGACTAAATATCGCCCAAATATTGCACCGACTTCATTTGCCTTCCATCACATCCTGCCACGTTAACCTTCCCATCAGCCTTAATCATATCGGCTGTAATCCATCGGCTGCAAACGTCGGCCTCATCGGCTGAACCCTTTTGACCGCATCTTTGACTAAAATGCCAAAAAATGGTGTCAACACTCCTCCTGAGCCGACTTAGAGTCCCAGGCTTCTTCCAAGAGTGAGTTGAGAGCTTGGATTGTGGGTGATGGGAATCCCACAGCGTACATCTGTTCAGTTCGATCGGGAATCGGTGCGGGTGGGCCTCTGATGGCTCCTCCTAAGCCGACTCGGAGTCCAAGACTTGACCTGAGTAACCCGAGCTGAAGTTGAAAAGTGGTTCTGTAGGAGACATCGTCATCGAGGCACTGCCTGGTTGTTCTACGAGGTTGCTCGCAAACTTTCTTTGCCTAAGGCGATGTATGTCCAAGCGCCAAAGACGAAAGTGTCGCCCTACTTGATGTTGCAGGTGATGAAGGTTGTTAATCACATCACCCCTGTTGTTGAGCTTGCAACGAGTGGCCCCACGGTGTTTACGGATCGAGTACCTGCCTAGGGTACCTCAGAATAGAGAAGTCGACGGTCTCTCCGAGTTCTAAGGAACGATGGTGCATACACGAGACAACAATTTAGACACGTTCGAGCCACGATGTGCATATTACCCTACGTCATGTATGTTGTATTGCCTTGCGTATGGGTTTTATTGTTTTGGAGGGGTCCCTGCTCCGCTTTATATGTATGTGGAGCAAAGTTACAAGTCGATTACATGATCCTAGTCATATACAATAGGGAGTACTACAATATGGTAATTGGGGAGTCTTGTATCAGTACACGACTAGTTCTCCAAGTCTACTACGCCGTCTTGCACCATAGCCGACTGCTTCTAGAGTATACGGGTAGGATTCCTCTTGGTAGAGTAAACCAATCACATATGTGAGTGGCCCTAGGGATCCTGGTCCCACTGTAGGGTAGGGTGACATGCCCTTCTACATACAAGGCTATGGTCTATCAACGGCAAAAGAAAGCGAGGGCAAGTACCGCCTGAAGACCACCGTAGTAAGAAGTTTCAGTGCAGCGATCCTGCCCATCAGCTCTACTTAGTGGTGGCCCTAGGCATGGGCTTGGCCAAGCTCCGGACGTGAAGTCCATAATAATAGGCAATCTCCCAAAACGTTTTGGTGGAGGCAGAATGGAACTGAAACAAGGCCAATGTGCCTCAACAAGGGGATGGATGTTCATGTTTTGGTGCAATGCTACATTTTCTCTATCTCAACTGATATTAACGGTAATAGTATAATTATCTGCTAATTCTAGTTATAACCATCACGAAATATTTTAAATATCTTGATTCTATCTCCTTGAATTTAAATGTTAGAAGAGTTTTTTTGTTATGTCTCACGAAATATTTTTTAGGTACTACCGATGTCATTGTCATTGTACTAAGTTCAATACATCCATTTGTTTTAAGAAATAGAATCAAGGAATCACCTTAAAACATGCACAAACTGTCTCCCTTCCCTATATAGCACTATTGACTACTAAAGGTGCAACCATTGTGTATTGGGTGAAACTTGCAACAGTATAAAACAGCACGCACGTGACCTCTTTTATATCCTTAAATGGATATTTGCATTTCGCATATTACCAAGTGCTCTAGATTACACAGGATTTAATATCTTTACCCCACCTGGTATCACTACTACAATGGTATCCATTTCTACCGCCGGTCTTCAAAATGGTTGTACAGTCGGTAAACTGTGTGACGGTAGAACTCCATTTGTAATGTCATGTCACTGTAGGGACCGATGCAATATTAGTACCGTCAGGAAGTGCT
This sequence comes from Echinochloa phyllopogon, assembly GCA_033239725.1. Lineage (NCBI taxonomy): Eukaryota > Viridiplantae > Streptophyta > Magnoliopsida > Poales > Poaceae > Echinochloa > Echinochloa phyllopogon. Next base: position 28,143,010 of record BTCW01000008.1, on the reverse strand, counting down.
CCGCCTGTAGAAAAGTCTATTTGTACCATCGTTTTCGTACCGACAGTTGCTATAATGACGGTAATGATACTTTGGAACTGACGGTACATGCATTATTTGTAGTAGTGTATGACCCACAACCATTGATGCTTCTTTCAGGGCAACAACACGAAGACTTGGTACAGATACTGCCAACCAACATCCAAACTGTTAGTAGTTCGTTATTGGCTCGCAAATAAATAAAGGCCCATCGGTCACTCAGTTGATGCATGGGCCGCTGGGCTAAATGCAGCCGGAGAGTCCCGTGAATCCATCTCGAGCGCCGATGAGCTCAACAGCCGCATGGATAACTGACAGCACAGTGGATGCATTTCCAAATCCCTCCTATTTCTAGCGGTTAGCGCAGCACACTGTCCTGTTGATACACGCTCGTCAAAGACTAATTCCTGGCGTGCTCACGGGATTCCAGCCCTCTTCATTTCGTTTTTTCCTGTTGTGTATTTTGTATGTGCACTGATAACAGAAAGAAGCAAGGGGAAAAAGGAGTGGCTACATCAACTGGCCGGTCGATCGGGTATTTAGATAGGAAAGGAGGCAGGCCAGGTAACCAGCGCTATCTACTTGTTATATCCCCTTTTATAAAGGCAATGAGTAATGTCTAGAAGATGAGTTTTGTGTGTGCACTGCATTTGCACGATCTTAATTAACCTTTGGTGATAATGGTAGGAAAAAGTCTAAATTACTATCCTTAAGTATAGATAAAGTCCGGATAACAACCTAAAGTATGTTTTGGTCCGTTTTACACCCCCAACTATCTCAATCGGTCTAGTTTACCCCTTTGTAATATTTCTCTTTTTTGTTTCTCTATGTACACATGTTATTTTGAGTTGAACTTTTGTGGTATAATAGAGCGGATCATAACTTATATTTAGAAAATATATTATGATTTTTTTCGTTATTACTTTGAAAGGCTATGATATATAATAATAAATTAACTATAGCAAACTAAAGTTTATGAGAAATGATGACGAAAAATTCATATTATATTTTGAAAAATACTATATCTGGGTCTCTATCATCCCACAAAATTTTAACTTAAAATGTCACTTATGTATGAAGAAGTAATAAAGACAAATCTTATAAAGGGGTAGATTGGACCGATTGGGATAGTTGGGGGTGTAAAACGGACCAAAACATACTTTAGGGGGTTATCCAGACTTTGTCCATACTTGAGGGTAGTAATTTGGACTTTTTCCATAATGGTATCAATATCTTCTTGTACGAAAGAATTCAGCATTAATCCACCTGACTATCTGACAAAAAGCAGAGAAATGCCTATCGTAATGTCGACTAGAGGAATCAATGTCTGAACATTTAGAGGTCCTAATCCTCACACTAGTGTCCAGCTTCAACCTGCTTTTATGGGTCATGGCCACAACGCTGATTTTCGATACTGTTTGATGCCTGATTAGCATGTTGACAGTCGAAGCTAAGGTGATGTTTGCCTGGGGAATTGTAACAGTAACTTAAATGGTATCTAAAAGCACCGGCAATGGAAAAGATTTAAGCGACTACTGACATTGTTTGGTTGAGCTCTGCCATTGAATTAGGTTGCAGCAGACAGAACTACAGAAGGGTGAGAGAAGTAGCAGTTGGGGATCGGCAAACTGGTGCCGCGCGCAGAAGCTGTCGCACCCAGTCAGAGTCAAATGTAGACGATGCCATATCTGATAACGATAGGTGGGGCGGTATATCATTTTCCGAAGGCCCATCTCTGTTAACAGAGCGTCTTCTATGTTTTCAATTCCAGCTATGTCCAGCCCCGGCAACGAAGATGTACGTTATGCACGACGAACACGTGCCACTATCAACACAGTAAGACTGAGGGACTTTAGTCTGTACGAAGAAGTCATAGTGGCTACCTAGAAATGGCAGCATTAGAACCAAAGAAGCACTTGAGCTCTGTATGTCAATAGCACAAGTCACGTTAGTCCTGATGCATCCTCTTCCAAGTTCACATAGCTCGCACATCTTGGCTCTGACATGTTTTTTCCATTCACTCCGTTGCTTCCTTCTGATTGTGGGAACTATATATTACATCGTTTTTTTTGCACTTGGTTAAGACAGGAGGCAGGGTACGTAGGGTATTGCGCCCTTTATTAACATATCTTACATGCCCAAGGCAGCGTTTCCAGAAGGCGTTTCATGGATGGTGTTCATTTGCCTTAGTCTTCATTGAGTGATATAATGAGCATGGAAGAGAGCCACCCCTTGTAGTCTCACACATATAACAAAATGAATACCTCCCTGGTAGGGATATGGAAACGGATCGGATACATATGAAATCGGATTTGGATAGTACATTTTATCATATTTTATTTCAAATACGGATACAAATTCGAATATTCTCAGATACAAATACAAAACGGATGTCTCGGATTCGGATACATTCAGATATTTCATTTTCTTTTATGATAACAATTATCAACTACAAATTTATTTTATCCATAGTTTTAAGAAACAATACCATCATGAAACATATAAATAAAGATTAAATATATTATATTCACTTGTTAAAAATAATTTTTAATAAAAACAAGAATTAAATAAAATCATATAAAATAATTCATATTTAAAAAATAAGTAAAATGAAGTATTTGAGTGTAATTTATATAGATAATATATTAGTTTAAAACTAAATCAAAATAATATATTTATAGCATAGTTTGAATATTTGTTTATTTTATACGGATATGGATAATATCGGATATTTTATCCATATCTACATTTATTTTGAATACGGATACTGATTCGAATATTGAAAGACGAATTCAGATAAATCCACTTTACGTACCACATTATAAACCAATACGGATACGGATATTCATATTTATGTTTTAGCGGATACGGATATGGATAATTTGGATAACCATTTTACTGTTTCCATTCTTACGTCCTGGTACTGTTTGTGTTTTTCCTTCCAAGGGCTATAAAAGGGTTCATTTCGATATGGGTGCTTCATTGCCGCATTGGTCATGTTCATGTCTTGATTTTTTTCGAACAAATTCGGTGTGTGTGTGGTGGTGGGAGGGGGGGGGGGGGGAGATCCCCACCTACTTCTCAATATATTGATTCGAAAAATGGCATTTCAGATTACAGCCCATCTCGGGTGCGAGCATGACGTCCTTAGCGTAGAACGGGAGGAGGAAGAGGAAGACACAGGAAGAGAGAATTACAGCAAAGAATGGAGAAAGGCCCGCCAAGCGGTCAGCTGAATCCTGGTCTTCTTATACCGGCAACTCCAATTGTCAAGGTCCCCAATTACCAGCTTTAGGATCTTTGTCACGGGGGTGTCTTGTTGGTCGTAAATGACCCTGTTCAGAGCATTTCAGAGTTGCCAAAAAAACGAGGAGCACCACGTCTGTCCTCACCTGATCTGGAAGGGGCAAAGTCACACCAAGGACCCAGGGGAAGGAGTGAGCCCCCGCGGCCACAGTGATTCCAGCGTGCGCCCAGAGTTGTGCCGCTGGCTGACAAGAGGAGTAAATGTGCTCCTCTTAATTGAAATATCTATGGTATCTTAATTGTATGAACGAGCGGGGTGAGTGAATTAATTATTAAATGCCCCTTTTACTTAGGGGCTCCTGCAAGCATCCAAAAGAAGAAAAGAAAGCACTGAAATGCAAGGGAGAATCTTGCATTTGACCAATTTATGAAATGCAATTATTTTTTTGGAAAAGGGAAACTTGATTGAGTTTTCAGTTAGATACATCGAGCTGATACTTCCAACTGAAAACAGGTTCCCGGCCTCTGCTGAAACAGCACACAGCCAAACAAAAAGTATGTAAAGATAATCTGGACACTAATAGCTGTCAATCCTAAGACTAGACCGTCACCCATATGCCCGGACAAAGATAACCTTTGCCATTTGGACAAAGAAAAGCGACACCGCTGCAAGGACGTCCCGCTATGATGGACGTTGTACGATAGCCCATGTCCGGAGCCAATGCGAAGTTGTGAAGATGACCTGCAAAAAATTTGAAGACTTGTTATAAAAAACCACAACATTTCTGCATTGCCAGACTGCCCAACATAGGGCTGCCGCGCCTACCAAAACTAGCGGTTTAAAATTTTTTGGAATTAAATTGAGCCAACCATTAAACATGTTAAGCACACTAGATGGTTTAGGTAAACCCCATGCCGCATAAACAGAAGCCCATACCATACATGTGAATCTACAATCGAAAAAAGGTGTTGAATTGACTCATCTTCGTGAGAGAAACTACATTGTTTGCTGCCATTACAATTTCGTCTAGCAAGATTATCTTTGGTGAGAATATCCTCTCGTTTGAGAAACCACGGGAAAATCTTTATCTTAAGTGGGACTTTCAATTTCCAGAGCCTTTTATTTGTTACCGGTCCGGTTTGGTGGATTAGGGCTAGGTAATGTGTTTTCACTCAGAAAACACCTGCCGAGTCCAAACTCCACATGAATTCATCACTTTCCTCTGTGAGAACTACATTCCCGAGCTGTGCCGCTAGGTTGTTCCACATTATTAATTTAGGACCAATTAGGTCTCTTCGCCAAGATATATTAGAATTTCTGTATTGAGCAGTTCCGCCACCGTATCCTAGTTTTTCCACGCTATATTGTATAGTTGTGTGTATTGTTCACAAAGAGGAGTGTTACTTAGCCACCTGTCTTCCCAGAATCATATCTGAGACCCATCCTTTATAATGAAAGTTTCAAATTTTAGGAAATCATTTTTAACTTTCATTGGACCAGTACCAAAGGTTTGGTCCCTAGATATTTGTTGCATAGGACTTGTTGCCGGGTACCATCTGTCGTCAACAGACGATAAAGCCACTTGTTGAGTAAAGTGGTGTTTTTTAATTTTAAATTATGTACTCCTAGTCCCCCTTGATCTTTCGGTAGACACAGAATACTCCATTTAGTTAATCTGCATTTTCTTTTTTGCTCATCGCTCTGCCAAAAGAATCTAGACCGATAGTAGTCCAGTTTCTTACGAACCCCTTTATGGATTTGGAAGAAGGACATCATATACATCGGTAGACTGCTGAGAACTGAATTGATTAATGTCAGGCGACCTCCATATGAAAGGTTTTTTCCTTTCCAACTACTGAGGCACTGCTCAAAGCGTTCCTGGATCTTCAACCAATCTTTATTTGACAACTTCATGAAATGGATCAGAATGCCTAAATATCGGATTGGGAAAGCTCCAGGATTTCATCCAAACAGTTCTTTTGTATTGGTCTTCGTAGTTCTTGGCTTCTCCAAAACAGTAGATTTCACTCTTGTGGAAATTAATCTCGAGCCCTGATAACTACTCAAAAGCACAAAGAATATTTTTCATATTCTGAGCTTGTTCTAGGTTATGATCCAAGAATAAAATCGTATCATCAGCATACTGTAGTATAGAAAGGCCACCATCAATCAAGTGGGGCACCACACCTTGTATCTGATCATCTATTGTGGCTCTACTGATACGGAGTGTGAGCATATCGGCGACTATATTGAATAGGATGGGTGATAATGGATCTCCTTGTCTCAGACCCTTTTTTGTCTGAAAGAAAGGGCATATCTCATCATTTACATTGACAGCAACACTACCGCCTCAGATAAGGATTTAATCCACTCAATCCATTTAAGTGAAAAACCCTTTATCCGGAGTGTGTATATCAAAAAGTCCCATTTAACTTTATCATAGGCCTTTTCAAAATCAATTTTAAAGATGACCCCATTAAGATTTTTCATGTGTAGTTCGTGCACTGTTTCATGAAGAGTTATTACCCCTTCTAAAATGTTCTAACCACGCATGAAGGCGGTTTGAGTGGGACTGATAATGTGGTCTGCTACTGAATTAATTCTGGTCGTTCCCACTTTTGTGAAAATTTTGAAACTAACATTCGGTAAGAAGATGGGTCTATATTGCTGAATTTTGTTTGCCTCTTTGATTTTGCGTAGCAATGTTATAACTCCAAAATTGAGGCTAAAATGCAATTACTTACTTTTACGATTGCAACTCTTCTGCGATCAATGCCAACATTGAACACTAGAGCACTGAAAAATAACACATCATGTTGTTTGATGGTTGTTGATGATTTAGGTTTATGTACATAATAAGTGGATGTTAGTTAGTTATTGTTTGGATCTGCAAACCGTCATCCGAAACACTCTTGAGCCCGCAAACCGTCATCCCAAACATATTGCAATATTCTTGTTGGCATAGAGAGTAAGGTTTTAATGGACAACTGTTAGATATAGATTATGGTGCAACTAACACCTATGGGTTGCTGGTCATGTCCAAACTCTCAAGGAAATTGTACAATTTCTCCTGTGTCTAGCGCTCTCCTCTGGGTTGGTCCTATGTTCAGTACCTTTCTGCAGCATAATTAACGAATGCCCATAATAGGTGCCCAAGTGATGCAGACATGCATGATGTCCCCATGTACGTGATATGTCCCTATACCTCCTACATCCAATACTATTAATTTGTTGAACGCCCGACATGGACTTCAGATCAGATCAGGGAGTTGTGACCTCTAGAAGGTTTGCACCTTGCAAAATTGGTCTAACCGGTTTGATTGTTCTGGCCGGTTTGGGAAACAGACCGGCCAGACCAGTTTCGAGGTAGCCCTAGTTGAATGTGTAGATTCTTTTGGATTCAACATGTAACGTTCTCTAAGTTGGGGCAAGACTTCCCCACCCTATAAATATAAAGGGTCATAACTGATTTGGCATTTATCCAATCTATCAAACACAATAGGGCTTATCTTTTTTCCCTACTTTTCCAAACCCTAATTATGTTCTCATTAATTATGCCTCAATGGCGTTTGAAGGTGTCCGTGGCCTGCTGACCCTACAGCAACTCAAGGTGCACCTACCTTGACGGTGTCCCTCTTAAATGAGCGTTCATAGGTCTTTGTCGGAAGGCTGGCCAAACTGGTCTGACCGGTTTGAAAATCCGGTGCTCAAAGGTGATGCAAAGAGCTCCAATACATTTGCAAGTGTTTGCAACGTGACCAATTTCAGTGCCAACCAGCAAAAAGCAAGGTGATGATAGCTTTATAAGGGGCCGTATCATTAGCTATGATCTCAGCTGACTTTGAGGCAGATGGTACCACTATTTTCTAGTTTTAAGAATATAAGATCTAAGCATTCATGGGCGCGCACTGAATTTAGAAATTCAGTTGGTCAGGGATATTATAGGATGATATCGCATAAGCTTATGCTAATACCCTAATATGAAGCAATTTTTAACTGCGTAGAAATAATTGGATTCAACTATGAACCTTGTTCTATACTGTGAATGGCCTCACACTACTAGGAAAACAAACATCCATCCAACACAAATATACTGGTCAAACATGGACACGGTACGTCCAGAGACTTTTCAACCCCGGGTGATAGCACCAAGCAGTATTAAAGAGGTTCTCAAGAGTTAGTTCAAAAGGAAGCCTCTCTCATAGAGTGTAGGTGATATGGTAGGTAAGTTACTAGCTGAGATGAGAGGTCTTTAGTTCAAATCCTTTTGAATTAACTGTGTAGTGCCTCCCGGGAATTTCAAATAGTTTTTTGGCTTTCTCTTTTAATACAGGTTGGAAACTCCAATTAGTATTAAAAATATCTATTGGTACCGAGTGGCTGTCCTGGTAATAATACTCGAGACATTCTATCATTCTGTCTCGGTTGCATAGGACAAGCCGGGATTGATGTGGATTTGGAACTGGTACTAATAGACCTCTGTGTCTGTTGGCCTCTGCAGCTTTGTTTTTCGAGTTGTAAAAGTCTGACGTGCGAGTTCTTTGCCCACCTTTGTTTCAACAATAGATATGAGAACTGTGTGTCGATTTCATCTAAAAAAATCAAACAAAGTTCTATATAATGCGAGTTCAGCACTCACATGCTGAAGCCGTATAATTCGCACCACCAGGCAACGTAAAAACCAAATGTGGGACTTCATTCTCAAACTCCTACTACAGAGCCGAGGATCTGCCATCCAAATGAATTGCATCATGGCGATCCATATGAAAAAGAACTTGAGTACGAGGGTAGACTAGTGCTATGGATCCACCAAGTCTATTTAGTGGGTTCTGTGACGGCCTTGGCAATAATGTGTTCCCAGATGCTTCTTATCCCCAATGAATTACACCATACTTCCATCTCTAACTGGTAATTTCTAATTGCTATGCTATGTCTTCTGCCTTACTTCATTCGTATATGTAGTGTGTTTGGCTATTTATATAGCCAAAGGATGAGTAGGGCTAATTAGGAACTGGAGGCGGTTGAACTGAAGACAGAATAGGAGCGGCCACATAAATAGTCTGTGTGTGTATGACCATGTCGCAGAACCGACTGCAATATAACCATGTCACACAGACTACAAATCACCCATTACTGTAGCTCATATGGCCCGACCATGAAGAAGCATTTAAAGGGGCAGGCCATGGCGTCACCCGCCCCTAAAAATATTGTCACTTCAAGGGCGGTGACGGGGTGACCCGCCCCTAGAAATAGCCATTTCTAGGGGTGGGTCACCCTATCACCCGCCCCTGGAAATGGCCTCATACAAATAATTGTATGATTTGAGATGAACACAAACTTTATATCAAAATTGTAGATCTCGACGAGACCTAAAACTTTATAGTGGACAATTGTTTCATTTAAGCTTATTTATTTGTCCAAAAAATCAATATAATGTATCCATATTTTTTAGGTTTCAAAATAATCTCAGATGTAGAGCTACTCTTTATCAAAGTTGTAGTGGTCAGTGAGATCTAAAATTTTATAGTTTGTTTATTTAAGATGGTTTAGAATCATAAGATTATTTAGACACTAGTTGTGCCATACACGACTATAACTATGAATTCTATAGAACATTCTGTAGTATATGTGAATGTGAATGCAATTTGAACATATGTATTGCGATTTGATATTTTGAGTATTTAAAAGACACAAGAGGTATGTGAAATATATCTTGCTTGAATATATATAGATATATGTCTATATTTTAAAAGAAAAAAATAAAACTAAAAAATAGAGAAATATTTACAGGGACGGGGCGTGGTGTGACTCGCTCTCTAGGGGCGGGTGATGGGGTGACCCGCTTCTGATAATCCTTTCAGATTCTATACAAAAGCCAACGGTACCACATGGAGTCACAAGTGATTATGTGGTGTAGTGGAGAGGAGGCTACGCGCGAGGCTAGATGTAAGCGGTTCGAATCCTAGCTAACACACATGGTGAATATTCCACACATGCAAATAACTATTTCTAGCTGCAAAAAGCAGGGGCGGGGCGACGGACCCGTCCCTACAAATACATTTTAGTCGGTCCCTAAAAACGTTTTTTGTAGTAGTGCGGTCAGGAACTCCATTGGCCAAGGGCTTCGTACTTTATTATTTACTTGACTTGTTAGCTTAGGGTAGACTACAGTTTCATGCATGTGTACTTACTGAACCATGCTGCACACAACGGCTAGTGTATCAATTGGGCTCTCGGCCTGTGTGCGGAGCCCCGTGGCCAGCATGGTGACCCTAGATCGCACGGAAGTTTCATAGCTAGCAGTACAGCACAGACTCTGCAGTTATACTCAAATTTAGAACAAATGAATGAATGTTTACTTCCTGCTTAATTTGTGACCAAAGCTTTGCCTCTGCCTTGCAACCATGAAATGTTTGGCGAATGGAATGCCATCAGCACATTGTAGACGGAAATTTGCATCCCCAATTGACAACACAAGAAACGAAGGAACTAAAATTTGCAGAATTGTTTATTGTTGCAGGGAAACTGGTTTACTAAATTGCACGTGTTACCGTCTGGATCAAGACTCGCCTGATAGCATCATGCAACGTGACCAGTTTTTAGATGAAACAAAACACTGTGTGCTTTGGTAGCGGTGACGGAACCGATGGATGCATGCGAACGGTCGTGCCCAGGCAAAAGTTACAGATTCCGTACACAAGTCTTGGGCAAAAGTGGTTCTGCTGAAATACACCGAAGTGACGCACAAATTCGGTTCCACATGTCTCCTATACCCAGCGATTGCCACAACATATTCGTCAAATTGCAGCTCATGCAAGCTAGCTCGGCCCAACCATCGCTAGTATTCTGATGTAGCAGGTAGCTTAAGGTACGGTAGTACGTAGTTTCTGTAAGTTAAGGAGACCATGAATGCTATCTACAATAGTTAATCAGGGTACTTGAAGTAGGAGAGGAAGCAGACACAATGAGCATATATTTTATAAGGAGCCATGCCTAAATCAGAAGATGTCATGTGGGTGCAGTACTGTATCATGATCATTTGCTCTGATCTAATCTGTATTCAAGACAGATCGATGGATGTATCACTATCTGCTAGTTTTAATGACTTAATAAGATGCATTCATGTGCCTTATATCCAAAAGATATTAATAAGTTGGACCGGGGATATTGTGGAATGAGAGTATGAGATCCATAAGCCTTTGCGGACGATACACTAACGTACGTACATGAAGCAATTTTGAGAGTGTAGCCGATTGGCCGCGTAGGGCGTACGCCTCGTCCCGTTGCGCTTGCGCAGGCGAAGCACCGAGACAAAAATCTGCCAAGACGGATGGATGAAGCCCGGCCTTCTTCTGAGCTTCTGCACGGCTTGTTCTTGAGTAGCACCAGGGATCGGCTAGGTGGATACTCAGTGATGGAAGTTTGTAGGTCAAGCTTACAGTTTGAGAGGACCACATGTCAAGCATGCTTGGCGAAGCTGTAGTCGACGAAGAGTCGATCATGTTCATGAATCATGACGCCGTTCACAAACAACTGGCACACCCGAAGATCGGCCATCCAAATGAGTTGCATCGCGCCAATCCACATGAAGAATTTGAATTCGGTGCAGAATGGAATGGCGAATCCACCAAGTCCTTTTATGTGGGTTCTCCCATGGCCATAGCGACAATGTGCTTCCAGATGCTTCTTATCCCCAACGCATCGCCCCATACTTGTAATTCCATCTTTTAATTTTTATCAACGCCACGCAGTATCTTCTGCTTTACTTCATTCTCATATGCAGCGTGTTTAGGGGTGGTAACGGATCATGGCCCGTTTGTTCCTTCACAATCTAACTTGGCCATAACAAAATTTAGCTTAAAAATTCGTATTATTTTGGTCCGGCCCTAATCCGGCCCGATCCTTAAAATTTCTAGTACAAAAGTGATGGCCCTTTACCACCCCTAAGCGTGTTTGGCGTTTAGCTAGCCTAAAAGTGGGTAAGACTAATCACGAACGGGAGGCTGGAGAAATAATATTATTGGCCACATATATATATATATAGCCTATGTATGTCGTCGACTGCTCGGCTCGCCTGCCTGTTCCGCCGGCCTAGAAGATCGAGTGAATCGCCACGTGTAGCAGAACCGACTAGAACATCCCGGGATCAATCTCTAGAAGATTATAGGTACGTACAGAGAGGGTGGTTGAAGATAAGTAGTGCTAGCTCTGCAGTCGTCATTGAAGACGAGTGCGCATGCCAGGGACTCCATTCACAATTTCACATGGCTTGTTAGCTTCTGGTAGACTACATGTTCACTCATGCACGAGTCAGGTTGCAAGCAGGGTGATCCAAGATCGCAGGGATCGACGATGTTTCATACGCAAAACCCTTTCCGAACACTTCGGCAAAAAGAAGTTTAATTCAACCTACACTTCTGCTCAAATTCTGGACAAATAAATGAATATTTGCTTCCTGTGGGGATTCCGCGTTCCTCAGCCAGCCGCGGGGCGCCCTTGAGATGAAAAATTGAAGATGCGGGTCAAATGCTCCACAACAGTGGCCGGCCTACTACAGGTCTTGGTAGTTGTGAGAGTCAAAGTTATACGAGAAGCTGCTAGCTAGGCCCAACGGATTGAATTGGTCACACACGCATGCCACCCCTCATGTCCTCCTCGCCCCCCAAGCTCTCTAACCATACCACGTACAGCGCTTGAAATTACCAGATTAATCCGCAAAACGAAATGAACCTACAATAATTGGATAGAAACTACAACTGCCTCGATCAGCATCTTTCTTCAATCTTCAGCAATGAGAGTTCTGATTAGACATAGAAACTGCAACGTATCTTAGGTGGTGTTTAGATGTTAGAATTGAGAGATTGAATTTGGGAGTAAGATGTCACTTCGTAATCATTGCGCTACTGTAGCATTTTGTTTGTATTTGTGAAAAATTATCCAAAAATTGATTAATTAGACTCAAAATGTTCGTCTCGCAGAGTATAACAAAACTGTGCAATTAGTTTTTAATTTCATCTACATTTAATACTCCATGCATGTTATGACATTTGGATGTGACGGGAAATCTTCTTTTTGCATAATGTATTTGGGAGTTGCTTTTTGCAACTAAACAGGCCCTGCTGCTGAGACACCCCGAAGTGGTGCGGTTCCTCATGCCTCCTTTTCCTACCACATGCCATATATTTTATCAAATTGCAGTTCAAGCACATCAAGAAAAGCACTGCTCTCTCTCTCTACCTCTGAAGAACACAATAGCAAGGGACAGACATTAATGTTGTCTTGGCCAACAATAAGAAAATTGCCATCTTAAAGTTCCTTAATCGACAACAACTACAACACATGATCACAGGCTACCAACAGCCAAACCACGTAGGTCTCTGTACTATGGTGGTGTTGAGACGTCGTAGGAGCAAGCCAGCACTGGTGACAGATGGAGCAACACCGTACCCCAGATTTTATTGAAACTGCAACCTCAAGGGAGAAAGCAAGCACTGGTAACACAGAAACCACGAATCTAATTGAAACTAGTAGATGAGTTATGTGTTGGAGTTCATCTTGTGAAAAACCCAGAGGTGATGCGGTTCCACATGCCTCCTATTCCCAGCAGATGTGATACAACATATTGCGTCCAATGCAATGGCATCTTATGCGAAGTGTTGACAGTCAAATTTGGCTTTGGCTCGGCCAAACCGGTCTGACCGGTTTGTCAAACCGGTCAGACCGGTTTAGGTTCTGTAATTCGAGTAGGATTAGGATTCCGAGTTTAGTTCCATATTGTAACCTATTCGAAAGGGGTAAGACTTCCCCGGCCTATAAATATAAAGGCTAGAAGGCCGATTGAGGTATTCCAATCGAATCAAACACATTTATCCTTTACTTTTTATCTCTCAAACCCTAGTCTTTTCCAACCCCCATATTCTGTTCTTTGCTCGTCTCTACGGCGTTCAAGGGCGTTCTAGGTGGCTTGCCGACCCTAGAGCAACCCTAGATTGCTCGAGCTCTGACGGGGTCCCTCCCGAGTTTGGGTTTCTAGGTCTTCACGACCTCCCGACCAGAAGCGGTCTGACCGGTTCTATAGACCGGTCTGACCGGTTTGCCCCGGGAAGTCAGGAGTTGGCCGTTGTGACGGCCGTGCTGCGCGTTTGATCGATCTTCGAGTGTGTTGGCGCGTTTTCGTGTCAACACGAAGATTGCGCGCTCCAGCCCTCTTACTTAAATAGTGTAATCCCTTTATTTGGGGCCATGCGCCTATGCCCGAACCAGGTAATAATGTGCGGTGGTTGATGATTGGCTCTGATCCAACCTAACTTCAATATTTGTGATATCACAATCTGCTAGTTACAATGATATAAGCGGTCAGCATTTATGCAACCGTATCTAGAAATAGCGTTGGACCAGGGACATTGTTGAACAACACACATAAGCTTGCAAGGGCAATACTGTGACAACACATATCTAGAAATAGTGTTGGCCCAGTATGCTATAGGACATCGTCCTCCAAAGGATTGCATACAGCAGCTTCGTCTTTCTCAGAACGCGCGAGACATGCATGTATGAGCTGTGTCGGTAGATGGCCACAAAGTAGATCCACCAATACATGACGCTTGTCGGGAAAAAAATATAATTCCAAACATTTATAGAGCACAGGTCACAAGATACGTATTTCAAGAGAATGAGAATGACGCTGAGGTCATTGTTGATGAAGTCATTTGCCTTCTTGCTTCTGGATAGCTGTTGCATCCAATGTATATGTCTTTCATAGCAAATGTAGATGACGATGTCATGTCTTCTTCCTACTTGTGACAGATTATGGAGCCCCCAGTAAGCCCCTCTTGTAATTATTGTTTTTTCTATGGAAGAAGTAGAAGAGAAGAAAAGAGCAGAGGACGAAGAAAAAAAGAAGGAAAAGGAGGTGATTTAGCCCCCCTTGCATATTGGCCTGCCTTCGCCACTCGTGACTGTGCTGTCATGTGTTCTCCAACACGTGGAGATCCCATATCATCCATCATTGTCTGCTCATGAAAACAGCCGCCTCGTGGGTGGAACCAGAAAAGAGGCTAGGACTCAGTAAATCGAACATTTGATAAGTGCATAGGATTTAAGAGATCCATGTACGTTGCTCTCTTCCTAATCGACCAGGTCTTCATGTAGAGTCTCAAATGTTTGTTATCAGAATATCCACCATATGTACTCACCTACCTGTGAAACATTGTCAACTGCGATCAATAGTTAAACTGTAGTGTTTTCTTCAGCTACGGCTAGACTAGAATCTTGTGGAAATGCAGTTCGGATCGCCTCCTACTCCCATTGCATGCCATACAAGTGTGATCCAGCCCTCTAGCTTGCTCCTGTAGTTTACTCCAGCTTTTGTGGGTATTCTCGCTTCTATGCATTAAGGAGACAAACAAAGGCTATGTACAACAATTGTTGTTGTAGTACTCAAGGAATGACAGGAAAGCAGGGCAATCAGCCTTTTATAAGGAGCCATGTCTAGATCAGCGGAAGTAGCGTGGGTTAAGTAAGACTTCCCCGGCCTATAAATATAAAGGCTAGAAGGCCGATTGAGGTATTCCAATCGAATCAAACACATTTATCCTTTACTTTTTATCTCTCAAACCCTAGTCTTTTCCAACCCCCATATTCTGTTCTTTGTTCGTCTCTACGGCGTTCAAGGGCGTTCTAGGTGGCTTGCCGACCCTAGAGCAACCCTAGATTGCTCGAGCTCTGACGGGGTCCCTCCCGAGTTTGGGTTTCTAGGTCTTCACGACCTCCCGACCAGAAGCGGTCTGACCGGTTCTATAGACTGGTCTGACCGGTTTGCCCCGGGAAGTCAGGAGTTGGCCGTTGTGACGGCCGTGCTGCGCGTTTGATCGATCTTCGAGTGTGTTGGCTCGTTTTCGTGTCAACATACTTTTTGGCGACTCCGCTGGGGACAGATTAATCTGGTTTCAAGACCGATTCAATCTACTCCAAATATGTCTGGATCAACGTGCGACCTTGACAAAGACAACATCATCGCCGCGACGATGGAAGAGCTCACGGACGAGGAGCGGAAGCGGTACCTGATCGCCGAGGAGCACTTCAGGACGCAATTCTTGAAGGGCTTAAAGAAAGATCGCGGTGGTCTTGTCAAGAGAGTGGAGGAATTCATCATGCCGGCTTTCAAGCTGGCAAACGATCAAGTTGAAGAACTTCCAAAGGTAACTGGCGAATCCTCTGATTTGTTGCAGCAAATTACTCGTATGATGGATGATAAATTACTTGCTGCACAAACTATTACTAGTGAGTTGATTGCTAATATGTCGGGTAATTCTGATAAGGGTAAAAATAATATAGAATTTAATGAATTGCCTAACTCAACTCCTAGCTCATCAGGCGTGCCAGAACATATTTTAGATCCTAATTTAGGCATGCCGATGAATTTCTATGCGGGACAATCACTTCACCCTGGTTCGGTCCACGAACCGGTCAGACCGGTTTTCACAACCGGTCAGACCGGTTTGGCCTCCTCTGGCGGTCAGACCGGTTCCATGGGTGCAGGGGCACCGAGTGCGATGGTTTTATCTAATACGGTTGCTTCTGGTCCTGTTTACACTATTCCACGCAATGCGGTTGCGGGAAGTATACCCCACGGATCTGGCGCGTCTCACGGGCCGATTCCGAGTACTTCTCAAAGTGCAACGTATAATGTTCCTCGTTTTCCACAAAATAGAGGTGATGGGAATTATCAAGCCGAGTTAGCTAAGTTTAAAGAAGATATAGCTAATACACTTAGAACAAGACTCGGGCTTGAATTGGGTACTTCACGCTTATATCAAAAACCGTATCCGCCTGAATTTGATTTAGTTGCTTATCCTAATGGTTGGCGTGTTCCTGATTTTATTAAATTCAGTGGCGAAGACAATAGAACTCCTTGGGAACATATTAGTCAATACGACTTGCAATTAGGAGAAGCATCATATTATGAACCATTGCGTGTACGGTTATTCTCATTATCTTTAACTGGAACTGCTTTTTCATGGTTTTCTTCGCTTGCTCCTAATTCTATTCAAAATTGGACTCAATTGGAGCGTAAATTTCATGATCATTTCTTTAGCGGAGAAAACGAAGCTAAATTGTCTGATTTAACATCGGTT
Source organism: Echinochloa phyllopogon (assembly GCA_033239725.1). Classification (NCBI taxonomy): domain Eukaryota; kingdom Viridiplantae; phylum Streptophyta; class Magnoliopsida; order Poales; family Poaceae; genus Echinochloa; species Echinochloa phyllopogon. The sequence continues at coordinate 28,126,609 of BTCW01000008.1, read as the reverse complement.
AGGCAAAGCGGAGAGGAATCGGTTCTTGATTACTTCAAGAGATTTAAAGATGTTAAGAACCGATGCTTTAACATAACTGTTTCTGAAAAAGATTTAGCAGATTTAGCTTTTGCGGGATTACGGTCTCATTTCAAGGAAAAACTAGAGGGTTCTGATTTTCTTACTATTAATCACTTGCAAATGAAGGCTATGAGTCTAGAGCTTAAGTTTAAAAATGCAAAAGAATCTGCTAAACCACATCGTTCGAACGTGCATATTGTTGATAATGATTCTGATAGTTCGGACGATGATAAAGAAATTTATGCTGCTGAATTTGTTTGGTCATCAAAGAGTAAACATGGTTCTTGTCCCTCATTAAAGCCGATTCAAAAAAATCGGCAAGAAGAAATTAAGTTTACTTTTGATGTAGCCAAATGTGATCGTGTTTTTGATGAATTGCTTAAGAATGGCTTTGTTAAACTTTCTCATGCAATTCCACCAGCCGATCAATTGAAAAATCGTGCATATTGTAAGTGGCATAATTCTTTTTCTCATGCAACCAATGATTGCAATGTTTTTCGACGACAGGTACAATCGGCCCTTAATGAAGGTCGATTAGTGCTAGCTGAAATGCAAGTTGATAAGGGTCCTTTCCCTGTTCATACCTTGGATGTGAATACTAAGGTGTTGATTCGGCCGGATCAAGCCGATGGAGCTAAGGGTAAGAATGTGGTGATTGGAGAACCAAGGCCGGAAAAAGTTGATAACAAAATTCCGGTCAGAACAGTGATGATTGGGAAGACTCTAGATGGAAAAGAGTTTCTGAAGATTACTATTAACACATCAAGGCCCGGGGGGCAAGGAAGTTCTTTGGAAGAGAATCGGTCCGCTAGCCAGGCGAAACCGGTCAAACCGGTTTCCCAAACCGGTCAGACCGGTTTGTCTCCAGACCGTCCAAGGACTTTCAAGCCCAAGCGTCCGGAAGTGGGTACTTGGAAATTTAATGAGCCAAAGATTCAAGGAAAGGTTCTGAAGCAAGGACCTACCTTCTCTCAGCTCATGAACAAGTACACGAAGGCCGTTCAAGTTGATCGGCCAACAAAAAAGAGACAGAGGTCACCACAGCGTTGGATCAATTCTACAGCTTATAAGCGTCGTGGTGATATTACTGGGACTTCAGTGCATGACCGATTGGGCTCATACCAATCAGGTCCTTTGGCTGCTCACCAAAGCAGTCAGACCGGTTTTGTAAACCGGTCAGACCAGTTTTGGTCTGATCAGAGAATTCAAGTTCCTCCTAAGCAAGAGTACCGTATCAAGGAGAAGAAGGAGGACATGCAAGCCAGAGCCAGTGGTTTTGTTAAAATTGGTGATATTCCAGTGGTTATGCAAGATTTGGGTAGAAAGCCGATAGTCATTGGAGATTCGGCTCCTGTTCCAGTCAAAAGGCCGGTCATAGCTAATGATCATGAGGCTAGCAGCAGCAAGGGCGTGAAGAAGGTCTTCCAACCAAGGTGGTGTCCTTCTGGTTTAACTCATACGCAGAAGCGGAGACTACAATGCCTACGTAACAAAGAAAAAAGGGAACAGGAAGCTGAGAAATTGAGGGATGAATACTTCAACAACTATAGACCTATGATTCCTCAGACCAAGATTTGGCAAGCTAAACCCATTGTGCAATCAGCAGCACAACCGGTCAGACCGGTTTCTGAATCCGGTCAGACCAGTTTGGTTCAGCCTACCGCTGCAGAAGCGGTCAGACCGGTTTTTAGAACCGGTCAGACCGGTTTGTCAACAGAAGTTGGGGCTGAAATTACTTCAACCATCGATACTACTCCGCCAATTCCTCCAGTGGTTGGAGATGAAGAATTGGTTGATTTTGAGCCTTCTCCAGAGCATGACAACATGGAAATTAATGTTGTTTATCTATCTTCTGATTATTATGTGATACCGGAGGAGGAAGTTTCTCATCTTCAACTGGGGCCTCAAGATGCTGTTTTTCAGAAGCCTAGTGAATCAGAAAATCATCTCAAGGCTTTATATATGAGAGGGCACATCAATGGGAAGCCAATTTCTCGTATGTTGGTTGATGGTGGAGCTATTGTAAATCTTATGCCATATTCTCTCTACAAGAAGATTGGCGGAAAAGACGAAGAATTGATCAAGACGAACATGACGGTCAGTGGAGTTGGTGGAGGTGATCCCATTGGTGCCAAGGGGGTGGCTTCTATGGAGTTGACCGTCGGGAGCAAGACTATTGCTACGGCTTTCTTCGTCTTCGAGGTGCAAGGTAACTTCAGTTTAATCCTTGGTCGAGATTGGATTCATGCAAATAAATGTATTCCATCTACCTTGCATCAATATCTTATTCAGTGGATCGGCGATGAAGTTGAAGTTGTCCATGGTGACGCTTCTTCCTTCGTTGCAACGGCCGATTCCGATTTTCTTAGTGCAAATGAGAAGGTCCAATGTTTGTCGGGCATAGATTTGACCGACTATGAGTTGATCAGTTGCACCAAGGATGGTTTTGTTCCTGCTACATTAAAACCGATGGAAAATCGGTTGAATTACTTGCTGTAATTAATGGAGCAAATGAACCAACAGAAACAAACCGGTCAGACCGCTTCTGGAAACCGGTCAGACCGGTTTAGACCTGAGCAGCGCCGATCAAGCCAAACCGGTCAGACCGCTTCTGGAAACCGGTCAGACCGGTTTGCGTCTGGACAGTGGCTTCAAGACCGAATTGATCATCATCGAGCTCATTCGGCCGGCATGTTTGAAGCCATTGAAGATCTTGGTGATATGGATAAGTTGGGTCAGGGTTTCACGTCAGCCGACCCTTTAGAAAAAATAGATATTGGTGATGGTACTGTTCCTAGGCCAACTTTTGTAAACAAAAATCTATCGGCTGAGTTTAAAGCCGAATTAATAAATTTGTTGAAAGAGTATGTCGATTGTTTTGCTTGGGAGTACCGTGAGATGCCCGGTTTGAGTCGTGATTTAGTTGAGCATCGTTTACCAATAAAGGCCGGTTTTAGACCTTTTAAACAATCGGCTAGACGTTTTAACCTGCTATTTATGACCGAATAAAAGAAGAAGTTAATCGTTTGCTAGATGCTGGTTTTATTCGGACTTGTCGTTATGCGGAGTGGATTTCTAATATTGTTCCCGTTGAAAAGAAAGATTCGGGAAAACTTAGAGTTTGCATTGATTTTAGGGATCTTAATAAAGCCACTCCAAAAGATTCATATCCTATGCCTATAGCCGATGTCTTAATCAATGAAGCTTCTGGGCATCGTGTTGTTAGTTTTCTTGATGGTAATGCCGGATATAATCAAATCTTCATGGCCGAAGAGGATATGCACAAAACGGCCTTTCAATGTCCGGAATTTATTGGTTTATTTGAGTGGGTAGTTATGACCTTTGGATTAAAGAATGCCGGTGCAACTTATCAAAGAGCTATGAATTTAATCTTTCATGATTTACTTGGTGTTATTGTGGAAGTGTATATTGATGATATTGTAGTTAAATCGGATGGCTTGGATTCTCATTTAGCCGATTTAAAACTTGCTCTTGAGAGGATGCGACGGTATGGCTTGAAGATGAATCCACTCAAATGTGCTTTTGGTGTTTCGGCTGGGAAGTTTTTGGGATTTATTATTCATGAGAACGGCATAGAAGTTGATCCCAAAAGAATTGAAGCTATGAAGAAAGTCGAAGCTCCTACTTGCAAGAAGGATTTGCAAAAGTTTCTAGGCAAGGTAAATTTCTTGAGAAGATTTATAATTAACTTGTCTGGAAAGGTTGATGCTTTTACTCCTTTACTTCGGTTGAAAGATGAAGCCGATTTTAACTGGGGGGCAAAACAGCAAGAAGCTTTTGAGAAAATCAAAGAGTACTTGTCTTCACCACCGGTGCTTAGGGCGCTTAAGCGAGGAGTTCCATTCAGACTTTATGTGGCGGCTGAAGATAGAACTATTGGAGCTGTTTTGACTCAAGAAATCGGCAACAAGGAGTATGTGATCGCTTATGTAAGCCGATGACTCATTGATGCTGAAACAAGGTATACTTTCATTGAGAAGTTGTGTTTATCCTTGTACCATACTTGTACTCAATTGAGACATTATTTATTATCTAGCACTTGCATCGTGTTGTGTCAAACCGATGTAATTAAACATATGTTGCAAAAGCCGATTTCTAGCGGAAGAATCGGTAAATGGGCTTATGCTTTAGTTGAGTATGATTTGGCTTGTGAACCTTTAAAATCAATGAAAAGCCAAATTGTAGCTGATTTTATTGTTGAACATCGGATAAATGATACTTGCGAATTCGACGTCGGCTATGTTGCTTGTACACCATGGAGGTTATACTTTGATGGATCGGTTTGCAATGATGGACAAGGAATTGGTGCTATTTTGATTTCTCCAAGTGGTGCCGTCTTTGAGTTTTCAAACCGATTGGAAGAAAAGCGAACCAATAATCAAGTTGAATATGAAGCTCTTCTATTTGGCTTGGAATTTTTGCAAGACATGGGAGTAAAACATGTTGAAGCTTTTGGTGATTCGCTCCTGGTGGTACAACAAGTATCAAAGGTATGCCAATGTTATAATGGTTCATTAAATGCATATCTTGATAGATGTCTTGATATCATTGCTTCTTTTGATGAATTTATTATCAAACATATTCCAAGAGAAGAAAATGACAAGGCAAATGCTCTGGCTCAGAAAGCATCTATTTATATGGTTGCAAAGAAATATTTCTATCTCCAAAAACCGATGCAAACGAAGGCCGAGGTTCTAGTTCTGGACGAACCGGTCACACCGGTTTCAGAAACCGGTCAGACCGGTTTGACTGCCAGAACCGGTCTGACCGGTTCTGAAAGCGGTCTGACCGCTTTGTCCCCTGACAAAAGCGAAAATATTTTGGATAATGCTAATCAATTCACAATTGAAGATCAGGATTGGAGAGTGCCTATTATTACTTATTTGAAAGATCCTGGTCGTGGTGCAGAAAGAAATGTTCGGCGAATATCATTTAAGTACGTTTTGCTTGATGATGAACTTTATCGTCGAAACGCCGAAGATTTGTTGTTGAAATGTCTTGATTCGGATCAGGCCAAAGTTGCCATGGGTGAGGTACATGAAGGTATTTGTGGTACACATCAATCGGCTCCAAAGATGAAGTGGTTACTTAGACGAGCCGGTTTCTATTGGCCTACTATGATGGCGGATTGTTTCAAATACTACAAAGGATGTGAGGAATGTCAGAAGTTTGGAAATTTGCAACTTGTTCCTGCTGCATTGATGCATCCTATTATTAAGCCATGGCCGTTCCGAGGTTGGGGATTGGATTTTATTGGACAAATTAATCCTCCATCATCAAAAGGACATCGTTTTGTGTTGGTTGCTACGAATTATTTTACTAAGTGGACCGAAGCGATTCCATTGAAGAGTATGACACATCGAGAAGTGATTGAGTTTGTTACACAAAATATTATTCATAGATTCGGTATTCCTCAAACTTTGACTACGGATCAAGGTACTTCGTTTATGTCTAAAGAGGTACGTGAGTTCGCCGAATCCTATAGAATTAAGTTGCTCAATTCATCTCCATATTATGCTCAGGCTAATGGACAAGCCGAGTCAAGTAATAAAACTTTGATCAAATTAATCAAGAAAAAGATAGAAGCAAGTCCTAAGAGATGGCATGAAGTTTTATCCGAAGCATTATGGGCTCATCGTATATCTAGACATGGTGCTACTAAAGTCACTCCTTTTGAGCTTGTGTATGGTCAAGAGGCCGTTTTACCCGTCGAGGTAAATCTGGACGCTTATAGATTAGCTAAACAAAATGACCTTGATGCCGTTGATTACCACAATTTGATGTTGGACAATATTGATGAGGTAACCGACAAACGATTGAAGGCTTTGAAGGAAATTGAGAAAGATAAACTTCGGGTTGCTAAAGCCTACAACAAGAAAGTACGAGGAAAATATTTTCAGATTGATGAACTTGTTTGGAAGACGATCTTGCCTATTGGGACGAAAAGCAACAAGTTTGGTAAATGGTCACCGAGTTAGGAAGGGCCCTATAGAGTTGTCAAAGTCATCTTTGGGAATTCTTACATGCTAGAGACGCTGAAGGGAGATCATTTGTCTAAAGCTATCAACGGAAGATACTTGAAGAAATTCTACCCAAGTGTTTGGCAAGACGCATGAAGACCAATGACCGGTATATTGTTGATATCGCCCTTAGCATGAATTTTAGCTCCTGAATTGTAATTACTTGCTTTTTAGTTCTCAAGTTCACTAAAAACGCAGGGGGGCATGTGTTGACAGTCAAATTTGGCTTTGGCTCGGCCAAACCGGTCAGACCGGTTTGTCAAACCGGTCAGACCGGTTTAGGTTCTGTAATTCGAGTAGGATTAGGATTCCGAGTTTAGTCCCATATTGTAACCTATTCGAAAGGGGTAAGACTTCCCCGGCCTATAAATATAAAGGCTAGAAGGCCGATTGAGGTATTCCAATCGAATCAAACACATTTATCCTTTACTTTTTATCTCTCAAACCCTAGTCTTTTCCAACCCCCATATTCTGTTCTTTGCTCGTCTCTACGGCGTTCAAGGGCGTTCTAGGTGGCCTGCCGACCCTAGAGCAACCCTAGATTGCTCGAGCTCTGACGGGGTCCCTCCCGAGTTTGGATTTCTAGGTCTTCACGACCTCCCGACCAGAAGCGGTCTGACCGGTTCTATAGACCGGTCTGACCGGTTTGCCCCGGGAAGTCAGGAGTTGGCCGTTGTGACGGCCGTGCTGCGCATTTGATCGATCTTCGAGTGTGTTGGCGCGTTTTCGTGTCAACACGAAGATTGCGCGCTCCAGCCCTCTTACTTAAATAGTGTAATCCCTTTATAAGGGGCCATGCGCCTATGCCCGAACCAGGTAATAATGTGCGGTGGTTGATGATTGGCTCTGATCCAACCTAACTTCAATATTTGTGATATCACAATCTGCTAGTTACAATGATATAAGCGGTCAGCATTTATGCAACCGTATCTAGAAATAGCGTTGGACCAGGGACATTGTTGAACAACACACATAAGCTTGCAAGGGCAAAACTGTGACAACACATATCTAGAAATAGTGTTGGCCCAGTATGCTATAGGACATCGTCCTCCAAAGGATTGCAGACAGCAGCTTCGTCTTTCTCAGAACGCGCGAGACATGCATGTATGAGCTGTGTCGGTAGATGGCCACAAAGTAGATCCACTAATACATGACGCTTGTCGGGAAAAAAATATAATTCCAAACATTTATAGAGCACAGGTCACAAGATACGTATTTCAAGAGAATGAGAATGACGCTGAGGTCATTGTTGATGAAGTCATTTGCCTTCTTGCTTCTGGATAGCTGTTGCATCCAATGTATATGTCTTTCATAGCAAATGTAGATGACGATGTCATGTCTTCTTCCTACTTGTGACAGATTATGGAGCCCCCAGTAAGCCCCTCTTGTAATTATTGTTTTTTCTATGGAAGAAGTAGAAGAGAAGAAAAGAGCAGAGGACGAAGAAAAAAAGAAGGAAAAGGAGGTGATTTAGCCCCCCTTGCATATTGGCCTGCCTTCGCCACTCGTGACTGTGCTGTCATGTGTTCTCCAACACGTGGAGATCCCATATCATCCATCATTGTCTGCTCATGAAAACAGCCGCCTCGTGGGTGGAACCAGAAAAGAGGCTAGGACTCAGTAAATCGAACATTTGATAAGTGCATAGGATTTAAGAGATCCATGTACGTTGCTCTCTTCCTAATCGACCAGGTCTTCATGTAGTCTCAAATGTTTGTTATCAGAATATCCACCATATGTACTCACCTACCTGTGAAACATTGTCAACTGCGATCAATAGTTAAACTGTAGTGTTTTCTTCGGCTACGGCTAGACTAGAATCTTGTGGAAATGCAGTTCGGATCGCCTCCTACTCCCATTGCATGCCATACAAGTGTGATCCAGCCCTCTAGCTTGCTCCTGTAGTTTACTCCAGCTTTTGTGGGTATTCTCGCTTCTATGCATTAAGGAGACAAACAAAGGCTATGTACAACAATTGTTGTTGTAGTACTCAAGGAATGACAGGAAAGCAGGGCAATCAGCCTTTTATAAGGAGCCATGTCTAGATCAGCGGAAGTAGCGTGGGTTAAGTAATTCATCATTTGCTCTGACCTAACCAAACTTCAAGGTTGATGTTACACTACCGCCTAGTTTTAATGATAGAAGATCTCAGCATTCATTTGCGATAGATCTAGAAAGAGAGCTAGTTGGACAGAAGATATTGTGAACTAGCACAATTGAACTTAACCCTAAATTGGATTACAGCCTGGTGGTACGGTCTCCTAGCTCGTTCTGTACAATTAAGGAGCAGCATCACCAAGCGTAGCACTCCCATCAGGTACTGGAACAATTCAATGTTCTTATTCATCCAAATCCGAACATCCAGTGGTGGGTGAGGGGGACCCCAAACAATAAACACAGGATGACCTGCGAATTGTGGACATCATCATCGTATGCTGAATCCACCATGTCATTAGTCGTGGGTTCTTCGTCCATTCCCAAGGGCGGAAGCAGAAACAAAGCAGGCTAGTGCCCAGGCTGATGCAATGTTAATCAAAGCTTGAGTTTCATCAATCCTTTGATAATTAAATACTCCCTTTGTTCGATATGTCCAATCTCAATAGGAGTTTTATATAGAGTTAAGTAATGTTAAATTTGCTAATTTGAGAGAGGAGAGAGAAAAGAGAGTTTCATGTATGGTATATGAGAAGAGTTTAATCCTTCTAGTGTTGGTAACTGTGCACTAAGACTAGCCAAATAGTAAGATGAAAATCACAAGTTACGAGTCACGCGATTTTTTTCACGTGAGGATTCGAACTCATGACCTCTAGCCTCGCGCGCTGTTTTCTTACCATCCCACATATGCATCACATGTGACTCAATGCGAGATGCTTTCCTTTTGAAGTAACCCGTGGAGGACCATTTAGTACTGTCTGGTAACACTAGCATGTACTAAATGTCACATTTTACTACCGGCTGTTGTTTTGAGCATGCACTAAAGTGGCTCCAGGTGGCTCTGTGCCACTTTAGTACCAGATCTTTTCATGTCCGGTACTAAATACAGTGGACGAATATGTTTTTTTAAGAATTACTCATTGCATAATCTGTATTAAAGATAATTCAAGGGAAGATATATATCAAACACAGAGGTAAAATTACCCCATAAATTTCTACCTTGGTTTGGGGTAAAACCCTCTTGGTTTCCTTTTGAAGATATAAATAGCTGGCTAGAACGACACGAACTGTGTGCATCCCACAATTGGCGCAGAGAAGACACGGCAGAAAACAGTGCAAATGGGGGCAAAGCTATTGACGATCTCTGCATTCTTGCTGCGCTGTTCAGGAATAACAACCAAGGTGCATGTCTTTCATATACGTACCAAACTGCCATTTGTCTCTCGATCTATCTGTCTCCATCTCTTGAACTGCACGTCTTTCGGAACCCCACACTCATGGAATCCTTTTCTTTTTTCTGTGAGCAGGAAACGCAGAGTATTGCAAGTTGTCAGACTTGGCCGTCACCCAGACAGCCATACCATCTAAGGACATCGGCTACGGCTACAGGGAGTACATGGTGACGGTGGAGGTAACCGGTGCATCTGCACACAGGCCAACGTCAAGCTGGGGTGCGGGTGCGGCGGCTTCAACTCCTCGATCGGTGTTGACCCAGGGCGTCGACGGCGATGGCAAGCTCTCCACCCTCAACGGCGGCCGCCCCATCGGCATGGGCCCAGACTACGCCGTCAAGTTCTACTATGCGTGGAGCTCCCAGTTTAACTTCAATCCGGTGTCATCCACCATCGCCTGCTCCTGAACTTATGGCCTGTAGAGATCTGAGGTAGAAGAATACTCATTAGTGGTCCAGTACGATAATATGGTCCTCGATCCCAAGGACCAGCAGTCAGTTTCGTCTTTCGGAGAGCTTTTGTTGGCAGCTGTCTAGTGGTTACGCCACGTTCAATGGGGCAAAATGTTCCAAACATCAAGCACACGAACACGAACACGACGCATTCGGCATTCCAGTAGAATGAGAATGTGAAGCAGTTACTTGCATTGTGTGGAAAGTCGTAGTTCTATGAAATGTAAGAGCGGTGCCTTATGCTAGCTCGTATGTTGTCAGCACCATATACTATTTATCACAGGCCGTAGGAGGATCAGTTATTATACACTTATATACCCATGGAGTAAAAGCACACGCTTTGTGCACATCGATACTTTACTGCTGCTCCGAGCACCTTGACCATGTGCTTGAGATGAACACGCATGGCATTGACCTTCTGGAGACTGTATACACGTCGTCCGCACCCGGCCTCTGTTTCCGGAGATACAAACTTCTTCCTTAGGCCCTATTTGTTTTTCTCACGCGCTAAACTTTAGCGCCATCACATCAATGTATATGTTAATTATAAGTATTAAATATAGATTAATTTATCAACCCGTTACATAAACGAAGAGTAATTTATGAGACGAATCTATTAAGTCTAATTACATCATGACTATTGATTGACGCGGCAGACGAGGATGTGATATCATATACTAAATTTATAGCATGAAAACGTTCTACTATAAACTTATTCATTAGGCTACAGACATGACATCTCTTCACGGTTGATGCATATCTTCCCATTTCAATGATCAAAGATCCCAGAATTAATGTTCCCTGGATGTAGAGAGTGTTGGCCTGGGAGACCTTTTCAAATGACGCGATTGGACTCAACTCGCGAGTGGAATTTGACCGTCTGGTGGAATAGAAACTGTGCGAGCAACAATTAACCAATAAAGGAGTCAAATCACACAAGCGTTATGAAAATGCACATCGTTGGTCCAGGCACCTTATCCATGCCCTTGAGATGAACATGCGTGTGTCAAATGCTCCACGACAGTGACCTACTAAAGGTCTTCATAGTTTTAAGTGTCAACAACATATACGAGGAGCTGCTAGGCCCAACGCATTGAATTGCTCACGCTCGCATATATATGTCACCCCTCATGCCCTCCTCGCTCCCCAAGCTATCTAACAGTACCATAGGGCTTGAAATTACCAGGTTAATCCGAAGAAAGAAATAAACCCACATTAATTAGATAGAAACTGCAACTGCCTTGTTCAGCAACGAAAGCACTGGTTAGATAGAAACTGCAACTGATTCTTCATCAACAAGTGTTCTGATTAGATAGAAACTTCAACGTTTATCTCAGCAATGGGTAGACAAGTGATTTCCTAATGTTATGCTGCTGGGACATCCCATAGTGGTGCGGTTCCACATGCCTCCTATTCCCAGCACATCGCCTACCCAGCCTCGATCTGGGCATTGTGGTTGTTGCTGATTTCTTCTAAGAGCAAGTGGATCAACAGGTCACCTAATGCACACTGCAGGACTCAGCTTCCAAATGGCAGTACACCAGAGTTCAATGTTGTGGAACTGTCCTTCGACGTCTGCCTAGAGAGGAAAGACGTGCAGTTTGTAGAAATAATTGATGGAATGGCTCGACCTCTAGGGTCTACCTGGGCTTTTATTATATAGCCCAGGCTCATATGAGTCTTATATGATTAGATTTGGAGTCCTACTCAAACTATATGTCATATTCCAACTCTATTACAACTCATACTCTAACATCCCCTCACAGTTATAGCGGGAATGAAGCGACGATAATGACTGAATTTATAGTCTTGTACTTCCACCATATTCTTCGATTCTACATCGTCAACTGTGTTTCTGATGGATGGTCCGGCCCTAGAAAGAGTATCCGTCCCCTTGTAGTGTTTTCCCTTATCTCTCATATATTCCCTCCCACAATCATAGCGGGAGTTTCCTCCCACAGTCACAACGGCTGTGTCATAGATCACTTGGACGCTTTGACTGGAGTTTGTCGGTGATTAGATATTGAAGGTGTAGCCGATCATAAAGGCATAGTGGTCGTCGTCAATGCAGCCACACATATAGCCGAAGGCGCAAAATCTGTGATATATTATAAAGACGGATCTGCAATAATAGATTAGGCACGTTGCATATATAAAAGGATGTCATTGTGGGCATCTTGCAAATGTCAGAGGATGATTGTGTGTTCCCTATGTGAGAGGAGGCCGTCATGAGTGTCTTGCATATGTTAGAGAATGATTGGGTCTTGTGCATGTCAGAGGACGGTTGCATCTTGCATACGTCAAAGGATGATGTGTTGATGCAGCCTTTGGAGTCGTAGATGATGCGGTCGTTGCTGTCGTCGGTGAAGCGTCTTCCAAAGTTGTTTGTCAGAGGACGCGACATGTCCATCCTTGTGGGTGAAGTGGCGGCGGCCTCGTATTGATGAAGACCTTGGCTCGTCCCCACAAGTCACAAGTCCCGCAAGTTTTCACATGAAAATACGCGCGTGCGGTGCGTGGGATTCGAACCAGGACTTCTTTCCTCGCGCGTAGCCTCCCTTACCATCTCACCCACAAGCACATATGGTACACTCCTGGGTGCTTTCCTTTAAAATTGTCCCGTGGATGACTTTTAGTCCCGGGTGGTAACACCAACCGGTACTATAAGTCACCCTTTAGTCATGGTTGGTGTTACCAGTCTCGGAACGGTCGGTGTTTCCAACCGGGACTAAATGTCCTCCGGCACCACAAAAAAAAACGGGACTAAAAGTTACATTTATCTCGGATCAAAACGCAACTGGGACAAATGTAGGGGATAAAAGGTCCATTTTCTACTAGTGTAATGTCGAAGAAGATGGGACAAATGGTGGTGTATGTCCAGTTGACTACACTCATGCACCACTCCGCATCGCTCTAAGCCATCGAAGTTGCCGTCTTGACATGGTTGTCGAGTCCGAACATGCCAAGAACAGAGTCAAAGCATCAGTGCCATTGGCTATAGTTGGACTCGTGGAAGTTGAGCAGCACGGGAACGTGGGAGTGGATAAAGAGAAGGAATTGATCAACCTCAGATTCTATTGATCACCAGAGTCGTATTTTATACATGTAGATCGGATATTCAGCTAATAAAATGTGCAATGTAACCAAACACAAGCGCTAGATGCACGGAGTGGAGCGACATCGTTGGGAGATATCCGTGGTGACCGCGTCCAGCGGGCTTCCGTGGCGTGAGGGGGTCCTAGAATCATATCCAGGAGTACAAACATGCATGTGAATTTTCACTAACACACAACTGCTTCTTCAACAATGTCTGGGAAATACATCTGTTGAGGTGATAGGATTCCACACGCCTCCTATTCCCAGCTCATGCGACATATTGCGACAAATTCCTGCTCATGCAAAAGCTTGGTCCTCCCCCATTTTTCCCGTAGTCTATTCGGGTTGATCTGGGGAATTCTAGCTTGTATGTATTATTAAGGAGACAAAAAAAGGGCTACAGCTACATCAATTAATTGGGTGATTGAGATTGGACAGGAATACAGGATGCAAGGCGATGTTCCCTTTATAAGAGACCATGTGCCTGGTTGCAGACTTGCAGTACTGCATCTCTTGCTCTGATCTAGGGTGTGTTTAGTTTCCGCGAAAAGTTGGTAGAAAAGTCACATCGGACATTTTAGCGCACTGTAGCACTTTTCGTTTGTTTGTGGTAACATTGTCCTACCATGATCTAACTAGGCTTAAAAAAATTATCTCGTCGTGTACATCAAAACTATGCATTCAGTTTTTTATTTACCTATTTATTGCTCCATACATGAGGAGAGAGATTTGATATGATGTGATGGGACTTTTTGCATAGTGATATTTTTGGGTGAAAGTTTGGAACTAAACACAGCCCTAACATAATTGCATTGTTGATGGAATTACTGTCTCCTAGTTTCAATGCTACAAGATCACATCCATTGCACTATATGTACAAAGAGAGAGACCTAGCTGGTGATATTCTGAAATAGTACACTTTCCTGCGTGCATTCTACCCCGGCATTAGAAGCAAGCGATTACGATTTTCATTGAAACAATTTGACTCCAACAAGGGGACGAACAACTCAATTAGCACAGAGAAAGGAAGCCTCGCCGGGCTAAGAGTCGCCACTGAGAGCAGGGAGTAGTACATCCATCTGAGACTGGAATAATTCATCGTAGTCATTATGCCACGAGACAGATATGTCGGCCAAAAGAAGTTACCAAATGGTGAAGTCGCGGCAACTTGCATGGAATGTGGTCTTATAGCTAGTGTTATGATTATGTAACATAAAAGCGCTGCCTTGTTCTCCTAGGAGTACTTGAGTCAAAGCACACGCTTTATGCACTGCACATCTCATTTCTTGATCAGGCCTTTTGTCCAAGTCCTTGAGTTTAACATGCATGCCAAAGACACACCGTGACATAGACGTCCTGGTCTGGGTAGTAGTACGTACTAAAAGTTCGGTGGGCATCCAACCGGGTGAGTTTGTTGTTTTTTTTTTCTTTTTCCTGCCTATGGCCTCACAGGGCCATAGTCTTGTATTTATAGAAACGCACTCGTCGAGTGTAGTTTGTTCAAAACAAAAAGTCTCTGGTGGGCGAGCTTGACCCTGTCTATGTGCTCCAGCGCCTCGATCACTTCAATTTCCTGAGCTTGAAGCTGCTATTTATACGTACACTGACTGCTACGCTGGATCCGCCAAGTTGTTAATTAGTCCGTGGGTTCCTTTCATGGCCATGTCTACGTACTTTGTTTGTACATCTAAGGGATACGTTTCCGGATGCTTCTATTTCCCAATGCAACAAAGCATAATCAGGACACCAAGTGTGTAATTCCTGAGTGCCCAAGTGTGATTGGGAGGACGTCGATAAAATAAAACGAACGGCCACTTCCCACATCATTTCGATGATATATGGATGGAAACAAGCTGGCATATAAGTACGGTCATTGCTTTTTTGTTGACAAGCTAGGTCGTCTGATTCAAAAAATGGGGACTGGTGGGTTCACTTCTGTCGCACTGCTCTCATTTGCATTAATCAACCTTAGCTAATTTTACCTCGTGGTATGATGGATCTCAACATAAATGCTTTTCAATGGTTACTTCTTATATCCAGATAGCGATGGAGGGAGGGAGAGAGATGGTCACTTCTTATTATAAGGTCATCTAACCATAGCCAGATTACATGTACTATATATCGCCCAAATCGACATCCAAAAGCACAAGCTGAACTTCTGGAACTACATACGTACTTAATAGACACTGGAACGGAGTTTTCTTGGTGGACTCCTACACACCACCAGTAGTACTATGCTGAAAAAAAAGATGTTTGGGAAAAAATTACTCTAGAACTGTTCTATAAATACCGGCATGAAATTTTCCAAAAAGGATTCTGTTCTTACCTGCCGTTTTCATGATTTTCTCTGCTACAAAAATACTACTGAATACATAATCTGAACGTGTGGGAGACACTTACATCAGTGAAAAATATCAAACATATTGGTAAATATCAATGTCCCCCTACTTCCACAAAGATATCATTGTGCAGTCTAAAAGCAGATGCCCTCGCTTTGACGGTTGGTGTATAATACTACCATCGTTCCAAAAATGACTTAATGTGGTGGTTCGATTTGAAGGTTGATTTCTTATACCATGAATTGTGTAAATATAGTTAAATTTAAGTCATTTTTGTAAAATGTTTATTAATAAGGCAAACCACCACAAAATATATGATCATTTACACGAAATTTTGAATAAGGCAAGAGGTCAAACTTAGAGACAAAAAAAGTCAAACGGACTAATTTAAAACGGAGGGAGTAGCTAATAACGAGCCATGCAGCACGCAGGAGGTGCAGAGAAGACATGGCATAGGACAAATGGAGGGAAAGCTAATGATATTTGCATTGTTCCTGCAGTTCAGCCATAGAAACCAAGGTGCATGTCTTTCTCTTTCATACCAAGGATCTCCCTAATTTCTCTCTCTTGAACTCTTGAACTGTCTTTCGGATTCCCACTTTCGTGAAATCCATTCTTATTTTCGTGAGCATCAAAAGCAGAGTATTGCAACTGTCAGATCTCGCCGTCACCCAGACCGCCATGGCATCTAAGGCCACCGGCTACATATATAGAGTACATGGTAAAGGTGGAGATCGAACCGGTGCATCTGGCATCTGCACACAGGACAGCGTCAAGCTTTGATAGATGTAGTGGTTTCAAGTTTCAACTTCTCGATGGGTGTCGATTCGGACGTGCTCAGCATGTACAGCGATGGCAAACCCTGCGCCCTCCACGACGTCCCCTCCATCGGCATGGGCACTGACTATGCCGTCAAGTTCTACTATGCGTGGAGCTGCCACTTTAACTTCACTTCGGTGCCATATCCATCATCTCCTGCTCCTGAACTCATCGCCGATATAGAGCTGAGGTGTGCCTTATGCTGATATGTTGTCAGCATCATTTAGCAGACCCCGTAGGAGGATCAGTTACCCTTACCCGTGGAGTCAAGCACACGCTTTTTGCACCTCGCACATTGTACTGTGGGCACCTTGTCCATTTCATTGAGATGGATAAGCAATCAAGCATGCCAATTGCACCATGGCATTCGCCTGCTCATCTTGGCTTCTGGTTTCTGCTTCTGGAGCTAGAAGCTTCGAATTCTATGCAGACTGGTAGTTGGATGAGACAAGTTGTTAGTCGTGGGTGCGGTCATGGCCATGTCGATGTTGGTTACAGGACAGTAGTAGCAACGGCAAGTATGTGCTTCCGGATGCTTCCTATCCCCAATGCATTATACGCAGGAGTGGCAGGAGGCCGCCAAGGAAAGAATACGAGTGACCACATACATCGTTTTATTGATATATAGAGATGGCAGAAGTAGGAGCATTGTTTCTTTAATAATACGGTCACATATTAAAGAAACATGGGTCCGTGGGTTCATTGTCACATTAATAAGGACGCAGCTAACACACGGAAAGAAAAACCATGATTTTAAAGATGCTTTAGGTATCTAGTTATAGTTGGCCATCAGACACGGGGGGCTCCTATGTGGCTTCCATGTGCTAGTTAAGCAACATGGCTTAGAGACCAACTAGGCCCAAAAACATAATAGTACTACCTATGGTCATCTCATACGCGTATGTATTTCTCATAATATTTTTTTTATTCCGTTGAAAACAATCGTACGCGTAGCTGTATTCGAATTTTTTGGAATGAAATTTTATTAGCCTCCAGCAGTTTCATGTGATACTAGATTCAACATTTTTGTCAACCTAATTCAACATTTTAAGAATATTGATTCAACGTTTATAGAAAATGCTGAAATAGTATATTAGGAATGTTGAACTAGTTTTCGGCAAATGTTGATTTTAAAAAAACTATCAAAAAATCTAAAATATATTCAAATTGGAGCTTGTTTTGTCGTATAAATTCTAACGAATACTACGGTTCAAATGCATTTGAAAAATGATTTACAGTTTGAGAGAAAATTGAATTTGAAGATCAAAATCCAATGGAATCTTTCACGTCTGATTCATGCATGTTACCGGTCATGTGGGGACAGCCGTGCATGTGCATCTCTAGACCGTGGACATGAAACAAATAGCGTGGAGACACGGGGTCCCAGATATGCTAATGGGACGGAGGAAAAAAGTTGCACGAATCTCATACTTTGGAAGTCAGCATCGCTAAAAAAATTCCGGAAGCCATATAAGATTCCCGATCAGACACGAGACCCATGGCCCAGCACACCGCCTGGAAATTTGGCCCGGCCCAATGGCTGTCGGGCTCATGCTGGCACGGCCTGTTCCCTGTGCCGTGCTTGGGCCACCTTTCGAGCACGTAGTGCCGGCCGGGCCGGCATGGTTAACAGGTCAGCCCGACTGGCCCATATTAACTTCCATATATAATGTGGCCCCAACCCTAATCCCTCTCCATCATCTTTTTTCCTTTCGCGGCCGCAGCTGCACCCGTAGCCCTCCTGTCACTTCCTTCCCCTCTCCGCCTCCGAAGTCCGAGCGCAGCTCCCTGCCTTCCCCCTCCACCCTCGACGTTCGTCCGCCATCCCTCCCTCACTTCCCCCTCTGCGTCCGATGTTCGGCCGCCACTCCTTCCTCCTGTCGTCGTCCTGCCGCAGCCGCCATGGACACATCGCCATCGCCGGTGCACGGAAGTGGTCGGTCGGCCGAGCTTGCACGAGGTGGTGTCCAGCGGTGGCTCGTCCCCTCCTCTCCTTCCGGTTGTCGTGGGCTCGTCGTGCCATCGGACTGGCACAACACAACTAATTGGCCGACGTTCCGTGCGTGGGCCGCAACGCCAGCAGGTGGGCCAACACGACACGGTACTCTAGGATAGCCGTGCCTCACTGTGTCGTGCCTCGCCGTGCCCGTGCCGTGTCGGGCCGTGCTGGCTCGTTGGCCATTTATATATCTTGTAAGCCTCCAGGAGAGGACATGCGGAACAAAGCTGCGCCACCAGACCCAACATGGTTGTTGCCTAATTCAAATTACGCAAATTTGATGCATCAAAAGTTGGCAATTGCAAATTGGAGAAGCAATCCATGTAAGCACTCACGCATCTTTCTCTAGTACACTTTTCTATAAAAGATAAAAAAATATTATGCATCGAAATTAACCAGATGCATAGGTTCTACATCATTTGTCTTGTAGCAAAGTACCCAGAGTTTAGTTTAAGTTCCTTCCGAATATCTGTTTCAACCATGCTTGTTCGAAAAATCACATGGCATATTCATCACATAACATGCATATAGCACTTTTTTAACATTATTATGCATCACTTCGTTCACCCATAAAGTATATGTGGAACCTGAGAAAAGGAGGCTCAGAGAAAAGCCAGGGGCCATTAGATTCATAAAAGCAACTGCAATGCAAACCAAAATTATGTATTCTTTTGTTGTGGTAGTATAAATTGCTTAATTATAACTGTAAATTTCTTAAGCATCATAACAAAATTGCTAAGAGCATAATATGTCACACTATTTCTAAACTTGCTTAATCATAACTCAAAAACCGCTTAATCGTATACGAAAATTACATAATGAAGTGCAGTAACTAATCAAATGCACCTGCAGTGACATCAATTGGTGGTATATCAACTAAAATCCCTGATACCCCACCAAACTGATCTAGCTGCCACTATTCCTACTGCTACATCATCAAACATAAAGAACCACCAAGGTCAAAAGTAAAATAAAAGATTCAAAAAGGATTTCCCCATTCAAAATCTAAGTCAAAATAGAATATCATGAATCATTAGGCAAGTCTGCAGAAAGAACATTGCATTAGACATCTTAGAATTGAACGACCTACCAGTATTTTTGTTCAATTTTTTTCATTTCAGTGATAAAAGCAATAATTACAAAACATTTGGAAGAGTAAAAAAAACAAAACAAGTCAAAGCAACGTTACAAGCTAGCTTCTATATATCTAATGCTAGTGCTGCTAGTTGCATGTGAGCTATTAGTGAAGAAGAGACAATGAAACACTAATGGAATCAATGCAGAACCAAAAAAGAGAATAAACAAGAGTAAAATAAATTTGCTGAAATCAAAGTGGGCTACAATTGTCTCAGGATAAAAAAACAAAAGATCTGTGCAGAACGAATATGCAGTTAGGAAATGAAGTTACATCATGGCAAGCATTTCTTAATGACAATTGTCAAACATATAGTTGTGATCATGCTACAAACAATAGTTCTAAAGAGCTTGATTATAGATCTAGTAGGAATGCCGCCATTTCTCTATGACATACTTAAAATTATATGTCCAATAACATTGCCTAATGAAGCACACTATTTTGCCTTTTCTGAACCATATTATTATCTAATTAAGAACCACATAACTGCCTAACATAAGCCCATATTATTGGCTAAGGAATTTAAATATTTTCTCTTAGGATGTCTGACTAATTTATTTACAAGGGAAAGGCTTGCCTCGGTTATTCCATCCCCAAACCCCACTTCATGTGGGAGCTACCAACCCTATGTCTGTCGCCTTTTTCAACTCTCTAAATGATTACACACATAGCATTTACTCTCATTTGGTTATATCAGGATGAAGAACTAGGTTCAATGTCTAAATATCAGTGTTGATAGTTGTATATTACCAATCACTTCCAGAATGTCAAAAACCAAAAAGAGACATATGGGTCCAATATTTGGCTATACTATTTTGTTTTCCTTGCACAGCCATTAGGTGCTCCTTCACCTTATTAAGAGGCAATCCAGAGCACAATAAGGTTTCATTTGAACTGAACATGCACGCATATGCAGAGCATTTAGGAATGAGATCAATAGCAAAAATATCAGAGCAAAACTTATGAGATTTATGCAGCTATCACAAATTATATATGCTTGTTTGTGTTGACAGTTGGCTAAAGTACCTCTTACATTAAAAACAGGAGATGCCAATGGTATGTATTTCAGTCTGTGGCTACATAAAAAATGGTTTCTAGGGCATTCCCAGACAATGTTTCCTATCTATATCAAATAATATTGGAGTAGTATCATATTATCAAAAAATATACTGGGCATGTAGAATATAGAAACAGACCATAATTTGTATCATATTTTAAGGAGCTGTGGTCATCCTCCATTGATATTCAGAAATTTCATAGTACATGAGACTCATATACGTAGCTAACTATTACTAGAGAGTTTCTTTTATATTTTTTATAATACAAATCTTCTAATAGCCGTGTCTTTTCAACCGTAGGTTCATTTTTTGCAATTCTTGCATTCACATGACCGTAGCTTCGAGACCTATCGTTTAGTGCGTTCTTTTAAAGATTTTATTTTTGATCCGTGTATTGCTCTTAGTTGTTCTTGTTTGTTTGCTTCTATTTTTGATTGCTACAAGTAGACGGAATGCCATTGAAGTTTAAGATTTTCAAGGGCAAGAGAAAAACAAGCTATACTTTGGATAAAGGCAAGTGTATTATGTTAATGTAATGTCCTAATAATTATTAATTTCACCATTCATGCTTACTTTTAAATTGATTTGTCCTAATTAAGGTGGTGCCAAACCACAATAATAAACATCCCTGAAACATAGGTTTTTATGTTCATGTTAGGTAGCTATAATTATTAGTTACTCTACTTGGTTATTTGTTGGAAACTAATAAACTATTATAATGATAAACTCTTTTAAAAGATCACTTGCATTAATTGGAACATGGACAACCACCCGAGAAGACAGTACAACCACATGTATCACATGATTCTGATTTTGGATAAGTAATTAGAAACACTAGTGGATTGTAACATACCTGAAAAGGTCAAGAGGGGAAGCGTTGATGGGTACAACCCAGTCCTCTTAAGCGGTATGCTTTGCTACTATACTTTACTTACTAGAGAGGGTTATGGTATGCTTGGACTGGAAACCTTAGTGGGTTATTATTTACTAGGGAATTTTTGTAAAGACCTCGTAGACCCCCTATGCGGTCACACCACGGTAATGTGATTTAAGAGGTTTCACCACCCCGGCATGACCGGGTGTACGCTTCTTGTGGCAAAAGTGTGAATGCTCTGTAGAGTGTAAAACTGATATGTCACACATGCTCACGGTCACGGTCACCAGTGGCATGGACCCTCACATGATAATTGAACTTAAAGATGAAATAAATTATGATTTATGGTTATGCCTGATGCTCCTATTATTATTTATATACTCTATTTAATAGAGTTGGCATAAACTTATATCATAGTAATTAGGTGCTAATGAAATTTTGACCAACTTAAAAGTGATGTCTGCAGTATGTCATCTAGCTCTTTTGCCTCGGCCTTGTGTGTCACATTACATTTGTTGAGTATGACATGTGCTCACACTTGCTATTTTTGCAAATTCTTTTGTTCCATATCAATAAATGCGTCTCGGAAGAGAAAGTTGATGTGTAGAGTTATAAAGTTGGTGCTGAAGCCTAGGCATACGCAACCCCCAGTCGATTGCATGTAAAGTTTGGAGCCTTCGTTTATAGGATAAGTTGTATAGCTCTTAGACTCGTAAGTTAATTATATTTATTTTACGTGACAATGTATTTGTTATTCACTCCTGGTTTAATGTATATGTCAAACTTGATCCTAGCACACATATATAGGGTACACTTGGTTTGGTTTCTAAAATTGAATGTGACAC
Organism: Echinochloa phyllopogon; assembly: GCA_033239725.1. Classification (NCBI taxonomy): domain Eukaryota; kingdom Viridiplantae; phylum Streptophyta; class Magnoliopsida; order Poales; family Poaceae; genus Echinochloa; species Echinochloa phyllopogon. The sequence goes on along the minus strand of BTCW01000008.1, from coordinate 28,104,505 downwards.
TGTACTAATTGCCACCTATTCCGGGTGCATGGCCATATGTATATGCCACATAATGTATCAAATTGCAGCTCACGAGAGCTCGGTCTTCCATCCCTCTTTCTCCCATAATCATTCTAGTTGTTTTTTGGATCCCTCCCCCACTATGTATTAAGGAGAAAAACAAAGGCCAGGTACAGCGATTGTTCTGGTACTTGAGTATGACTGGACCAGAGGCCCTTTACGAGGGAGCATGACTGGACCAGAGGAAGTGGTGTGGGTGAAGACTGCATAATTTGCGCCGATCTACACTTCCAAGGTGATGTCATCAGTATCTGCAAATTTCAATGATAGAAGATCCCAGCATTCATGTGCCCTAGAACTAGAAAGTGTGTTCGAATGGAGACATTTTAAAATTGCACAAATTAGAGTCAACTCTCAACGAGCTACACTTGACATTCTACCAATATAGCATGAGAACAATGATTTGCTCATCTTTAGCATAATCTATCAGAAGCTGTAGCAGAAATTTGTTAACCAAAGGGAATCAAAGCACACGCTTTGTGCACCGCGCACATCCAATGTTGCTCGAAGCAACTTGTCCATGTTGGTTACACATCCAAAGGGACAGATTTCCAGATGCTTCCTATTCCTGATCCATTACATCATGGGTGCGTTTAGTTCCAAAAAGAGAAAGAGAAAGTTTTGTGAAAATGTCACATCGGACATTGTAGCGCACTGTAGCACTTTTCGTTTGTTTGTGGTAAACATTGTCCTACCATGACCTAACTAGGCTCAGAAGATTCGTCTCGTCGTGTACATCAAAACCATGTAATTAGTTTTTTTATTTACCCACGTTTAGTGCTCTATGCATGAGGAGAGATTTGATGTGATTTGATGTGATAGATGAATAGTGAAGTTTGGAGAGAAAATTTTTGGGAAGTTTGGGGAACTAAACACAGCCCATATTTAGGACCACGGGATCCTCTCACCTATCGGGGTGGGACTACGTAACCCACTAAAGAAATTTTGAAAAATCATAGTAAATTATAGAAAAATTATAAAATAGAATAACTAATTGTGTTGACTGCAAATGAGTATATCTATACAATGAACATATAATATCTACATAGCCAATTTTCTTCTCATTGTTTAGTTGTTGTGATGTCATGTCAAGTTAAGTATTTTAGTCATAGCCCTCACCTAAACCTGGTTGTTGGAGACTTAACACGGAACTAAAGAGTCTCAAGTATCAGTACCAGTTGGAGACTACAGCCGAAACTAAAAGGGTGACTTTAAGTCTCGATTTGAGTCACTAACCCGAACTAAAGGGTCTTTAGTCCGAGTTGAAACAATCAACCTGAACTAAAGGGTCATCTATAGCTTACTATAGAGCATCTTCAAGAGTGCCTAATAAATCTACCCAATAACTAATTAATTTTGGCAATGGAAATAGAAAATACTGCTCCAACATGTGTCCGATCCCGTGCCCAATATTTTAGCATGCCGAACACCAGAGCTATTCTGAGACAACTATATCCCAAATTTTCACACTCCGAATCCTTCTGTGGCATTGCCTTTTTTTTCTTCCGCCACCAAGAAAAAAAAGGAGAGGATTTTTCGGCGGGGAGAAAAAGACGGAAGAGGCCACGAGCAAATTAATTTATCACTTAGACAAAAAAGGGTGGGCCATGGAATGCTGACGTGGCCATATATAAGTTTGTTTTGAAATAAGTTTTTTTAGGAACTGTTGGGGGATAGGTTTGTTTTTACTCCTAATAATTTTTAGTAACATTCTAAAACTAGTATTTTGGGTTTTTATTTTTTACCACTCTTGAAGATGCTCTAAGAGGAAATCATCCCATCCAAGCTTATTTGTGTTGTGTGTAGGTGGGGTGATTAGTGCACTTTATTGGAGGCAAGCAAGAGGTTGATGATTCGAATCAGAGACCCCCTCCCTCATGGCGTTGTAGGAGGCCGGATTGGCGAGACGGAGGTCGGAGCAGCGATTCTGGTGTCCGTCCGCAGGCGGAAGACGAAGGGGGAGCCTATATGGCTTCCGTGCACTTTTTAATCTAGATAGCTTAGGGCCCATTGAAGCCCACAACGGCACACGAAACGAACAATGAGCGAACGGCCCAAGCAACAGGCGCGCGGGACATTTTTTCCGTTACAGTGCCGTTGCTGCGCTTTGATTTTTTTGAACGGACTTTTTCCTCGCGCTTTGACTTTAATTGTCACTACGAAGTATACAGTTATAGGAGGTATAATGTTGCAGTCGACATTTCAAAAATAACAGTTCAACATTCCGATTATACCATTTTAACATTTTTCACATAAAAGTTAAACTAACATGCTCAAAGTGTTAAACTAATACAGTCAACATTTTTATATACTAGGTTCAATATTTTTTCTCAAACTTAATTCAACAACTCCGATAAACTAGAACAACATTTTGTGTGAAACTGTTGAAGCAGTATGTCCAAAATGTTGAGATAGTTATTCAAAATGTTGAAATAGCATATTGAAAGTGTTGATTCTAAAAGATACATATATAAAATAAAAATATACTCATATTGGATCTTATTCTGTCGCATTAATTTTAAATAACATGGTAGTTCAAACGGATTCGGAAAATGGTTAACGGTTCACTAGAAAATTGCATTTGAAGATTAAAAATCAAATTAGATTCCCGTCCGTGACGGCTGACGTCGGACGCCTTTCCCTCTCAACCGCTCGCTGCGAAGCCGCTCTTGGATCCGAATAACATGCAATCATGACCGTTGCACAGATCTCAAGCAGTGGAAGCTATCTTGGCAAAAAAAAACTTCCGGAAACCATATAGGATTCCCGAAGATGAAGGGCGTCTTGGGCTGAAATCCAGGTCGTAGTCGATGGCCCATTTATTTGTTGGCCCACCACAATTAATTCTATCTGTTAGATGCCCAAAGGGCCAAAACGACACGCCTGTCACACTCATGTGATGCCGTGCGTGACTGCTCGACTATGCGGCATATATGTGCTCGTTTGGGCCTCTGGGGTCATGTAGTTCTAGGAGTTTTTTTTCGATACTTAGTTCTAGGAGTTAACCTCGGTCACCAGCAACACAACAGGGACATGCTGGATTAATTTTCATTATTAAAAAAATCTTAACGACCACCCTACTTTTACGCAATCATCAGAAAACGCTGCTGCATACAAATTACAAAGTAGTCTTTTCCACTCTTTGTTTCTTCGTATAATATTTCCTAAGATAAATAATCTCTGAGTTCGATTCTTATGTCAAGTTGACTTCGATTCAAACTGGAATATATACAAAATGCGTATAGAATGTTTGTAAATGAGTATCAAACACGCATGATGCATCCATCAAATGTTTATATATGCAACTTTTTTGTTTGTACGGAGTATATATTAGCAGGATTTTTTTAAAAAATATTGCTGGTTGTGTAATCACTAGTAGCTCAAGATCAAGAGCTGGTATTTTTTGTTGATATATAGTACAATCTTAAATCTCCATACATGTTATCTACTAGCATTAGTAATTTTTATCCCGTGAATCCACCCCACCTAAAATTTTAGGTGAGCTCGGCCACTAATTTGAATCCCATCGGAGCAAATACTTTTTTGATTTTACATAACTTTTAGTCCCCATGGGATAACCTTTAGTCCTCGATGGCTTATTAGAGGGTTGGGGGGCCGGCAGGGGGTGTTATGTCCGGCCGTCAACTGGACAATCTGAGCGGAGATGCTGAGCGAAGACGAAGCGTGGAATACAAGTCGTCGCTCCATTACAAGGACCTTCGCCATCTGATGGCGACGCCGGCAGACTGCTTCCACAACTGTCGTCGTCGCACATTCATGTGCCATGGAATAGGGACAAACCAGCATGGGTCCAAGGGCCAGCTTTCACTGCTCACCTTTCTAGAATGGGTCCAGGCAGGGCCAGCTTTCACTGCTCACCTGTCTCTCGGAGACCTATATTTCTTTGCCTGTATGGCTCTCCATGCATGCATCTGAGACCTAGCGTTGATAGTCAAAATTGGCAGCAGCCGAGGGAAACCGGTCTGACCGGTTTACCGAACCGGTCAGACCGGTTTGTTGTTGTAATTCGGGTAGGATTAGGATTCCAAGTTTTATCTCGTATTGTAACCTAATTGGAAGGGGTACGACTTCCCCGGCCTATATATATATATATATATATATATATATATATATATATATGAAGGCTAAAGCCGATTGAGAGTTATTCCAATCGAATCAAACACAATTGTTCCTTACTTTTTATCTCCTGTGAACCGGATTCTCACCAACGAGAACCCGACTCCCTGTACCCTTGAGATAGTCCCAGGAATAGCAGCTATCTCGTACAGAACTCATCTCAGTCGAATATCACATCCATACAGCGATAAAAGATTCATTAAATGACATATATAAAAACATAGCGTCTGGTACAAGCCCTCTGGGCTAACTCGACAACAAGAAACATCTGCGCAGCGGTAGCTAGAACATCAGGGTCCACTCCTCCACAGGCATCCTTGAGCGTAGCGCACACCCTTCAATCGTACCACCCGTCCTGGTTGAACTCGTGGTCGGGGTCTTCACCTGTGAACCCAAAGTCTGTCCCCAAGGAAATGGGACAGGTCCACGTCACCAACCATAATATGATGCAAGCTTTAAAGTGGCCTATTCTAAGGTATAGAAATAATCAAGGCTTGGAAAGACTCTAGATGGTAAAGAGTCTCTGAAGATTACAATTAACACATCAAGGCCCGGGGGGCAAGAAAGTTCATCAACAGAGAATCGGTCCGCTAATCAGGCGAAACCGGTCAGACCAGTTTCCCAAATCGGTCAGACCGGTCAGACCGGTTTGCTCCTGGACCGACCTAGAACTTTCAAGCCTATACGCCCGGAAGTGGGTACTTGGAAAGTTAATGAGCCTAAACTTAGAGGTACAGTTCTGAAGCAAGGACCTACCTTTATTCCGCTCTTAAACTAGTACACAAAGGCCGCTCAAGTTGATCGGCCGGTAAAAAAGAGACCAAGATCACCGATGCGTGGAGATGGTTATGCAGAGAACAATAGGCTCCGTGGTGATGTTGTTACTGTTTATCCACCACAGAAGATGTATGCTACCATGCCATGGGCACCTCCGGCGTCAGATTCTCCATATCCAACATGGGACCAAGGAATGTGGATGCAGTGCTTTCCCATGCCACAACCACCTCAAGATTACATGGGCAATGGCCCTAGGATCCCAATACATGACCGATTGGGCTCATATCAATCAGGTCCGGCACCAGTTAGCAAAGCGGTCAGACTAGTTTCCAAACCGGTAAATCAGGGAGATTACGCCGCAACGAATCCCCCCTACACATATCAAGCTCGATCCTCCTACAGTCTCGGCGCCGCACTAGAGTAGGCTTGCTGGAACCCTCCCCATACTGGGTAGATGGTGAGCACGGTATTTCCCAAGTCCAAAGTGGGGGCACGACTCAGTCCTTAATTATCGGTAAAGCGAGTATCTGCATCACAAGCGATCCGCCGCAACGGTCCGCAATCGGCACCCATAACAGGTATTGCCGCCAAACTCCTCAAGTACCCCCCTCGAGTACCAATCCCCAAGAAACCATGTACCCGCAACAGGTACCCCATAGGGACTGCCCGAGTGCAGCCCCTCGATCAACGATCGAGTTGTTATTACTCGCTTACACCGCCTAGCTGCACTACTCCTCCCAAACCACCCACAACTCACGCCAAGAGGATCAGATCACAACCATCCCAACACATGCATAGCATAGCATATTTCATAGAGTGAGTAGTAGGTAGCAAGGTAACAGGATAATAACAAAGGCAGTGCAGGTTTATCATGCGAGTAAAGTAAAGCGCTAGCATACTAGTTTGCATGTCTAATAGGTATTTCAGAGAATGGTCGGGCGTGAACCTGGGCAAAGGTCTTCGCCTTCGTCGAAGCAGTTGTCGAAGTGGTCCGGCTCCTCCTGACTCTCCGGAGCTCCTAGGGTTGCGTAAAAATAAAAATAAGGCGCGGCTACTAGCAAGGAAACACTAAAACAGCGACGAAAGAAGACCCAATTAACACCAAACTCTACACTAACGCGTAGATCATGTTTTTAGAAAAATATAGAAACTAGTTTCATATTTTTCTGAGCTACGGTTGATTTATTATTAATTTTACAAGTTTAAATCATTTTCTGAAAATATTAAATAATTTCTGAAAAAGAAAAACAGACAAAAATTAGCCTGCTGACGTCAGCATGACGTCATGCTGACGTCAGCAGTGGGGTCCACCTAGGATGACGTCAGCAGTGAGCCCTGCTGACGTCAGCGTTGACCGGTCAACGGTCAGCGGTCAACGGTCAGCTCTGGTCAGTGGGCCCCATGTGTCAGTGACTCACAGAGTATGACAAGTGGGCCCCATACGTCAGCGCGGTTAAAAGAAAAAGAAAAAGGTTAAACGGTGGCTGGGCTGGAATTGGGCCGAAAGAGACTGGGCCGGAAAAGTTTAGGGTGGTGAAACAGACTTAAACGTGACCTTTAGGCCCACGAAGGGGGCGCTGCTGGTGCTGCTCTGGTGGACCAAGTCCACCGTGAACCGCGAGTGCGGTTCACGTGAACCGGGTGCACGGGATCGATCTGTGGCCGAAAACGGGATTTTCTGCGGCTTCGCGTGCGGCGTGTTGGTGTGGTCCTCGGTGTGGCTTCGCCACGGCGCGACGCAGCGCACGCGTGGTGCGCTCTGGTGCACGCCGGCGGCGATGGTCGGCGGCGATTTTCGCCGGAAAAGCCTCGGCTGGGCTCAAGATCGGTCGGGACGGCTCGGCTAGGAATTGGTGAACACGTTCGGGGAGAAAAAGGGCTCGGCTCAGCTGGCGAAGTGGCTCCCCGACGAGCGACGGCGGCGGCACGGGTGCTCCGGCGAGCCGGTTCCGTGGCAACGCACAAGTCAGGGGGCTTTTGGCCACGAGGGTCGTGCGCGTGCTTCGGTGCTGAGTGGTGCGTGTGTGCGTGAGTGCGTTTGGCTCGCGCGCGCGCAGTTCAAGCCATGGGCTTGACTGCGCCGCGGCCATGGCCCTCGCGCGGTCCGAGCTTGCTCGGTGCGCGGCGACGGCATGGCGGCCAGGGCCAAGGCTAGGGCGTCGGCGGTTGCGGGTGCGTCAGCGGCGACGGGTTCCTGCACACGAAGATGGCCACGACTCGAAGGTCGGGTCCCAGGGGGCTAGCAACGCGACGGCGGCGGAATTCGCCGGAGACAGAGGAGGAAAAGGGGAAACTCGGCGGCGCTCACCTAGGGGTCAGTAGCGGTACGCTGCAGCTCGGGGAAGCGCTCGTGGTGCTCCTCCGGTGCTCGTGCTCCTCCTCCCGTCCCAGGTCCGGCTCCTCCTCGGCGGCTCCACGGACGGCGGCGTCGGCTTCGGTGGCGGCGACGCAGGGACGGCGATTGGCTGCACCTCTCCTTGCTCCGACTGCTCCTCGACCTTCCCACTTCTCTCCCTCCCCTCTCCCCTCACGAACTGGCTCGGGACAAAACCCCAAAGGGGCGGCGCGGATTGGGGAAGAAGAAGGCCGGTGGCAGGTTTTATAGGTGCTAGGCTAGGGTTCCGGGGCTTGAACGGCGAGATAGGGATGCTCGAGCGGCTGCGGACACGCGGCGCGCATCGGACGGGCCGCACGGGGCTCGGGTGGTTGGAGGTTCACGGGCGCGCGCTCGGAAGAGAGAGAGAGAGCGGCGACGCGAGGAAGATGACGAGGGGGAAGAAGAAGGCTGCGCTGTTGGGCCGAATGGCCGGCTGGGCTGCTCGGTTCGCTGGCTCGGGGAAGAAAAAGTTGGAGGGGGTTTGTTGGACTTGGCTTCGAGATTTGGCCCACGAACAGTTAGAAGGATTTGACAATTAGTTTGGCCAATTAGAGTTTGAATTCAAATCTAGAATTTGAATTCAAACCAACCAAAAATCCAAATAAAACCAAATAAATCCAAATCACACTATTTCATCCTTAGCAGTTCAAATTGATTTTAAATTTCAAATTTAAATTGCCTAAGAATTTAGGGAGCAAATAGAAGACACTCTTATATGTTTGTTGACTTGCACAAAATTCGCCAAAAATTTTTAAATTCACATTTTTGCACTCAACAAATCCTAAGGTTATTTTTAGGGTTGTTACATCATCAAACCCTAAACACTTTTCCAACCATAATTGCTGTCCTTTGCTCGTCTCCGCGACGTACTAAGGCGTTCTAGGTGGACTGCCGATCCTACTAGAAAACTCAACATCCGCCCCCTCAAATGCCTCGACACATTTTGGACCCGGTGTTAAAGATGCATTAGCACCGGGTCCAACTGTTAGGAGCCGGACGGCGTGCAGGATTGACTAGGGAGAGTTTATTAGCACCGGGTCGTAGCAAAACCCGGTGCTAAAGGTCCCCCATTAGCACCGGGTGCAGCCATCATCCGGTGCTAAAGCTTTCAAGGCCCTTTAGCACCGGTTGCTGGCTGCAACCGGTGCAAATGAGGACTCCACTGACAGCCACATCCTTCCCTCTGGATCCCTCTCCTTTATCTCTTCTTCTCCATGCTTCACCATCCATTCCTTTCGTCTCATTCTCTCTTTCTTCTTCTCTATCCCTATCTATTCACTCTTTTCGTAGGCCAGCGGAGCTGCGGCGCGAGCTGCGGGCGCGTGGAGTCGCCGGCGCGCGGAGCTGCAGGCGCGGCGCGGGAGCTGCGTGGGGCCACAGCGCGGCGCGCGAGCCGCGGGCGCGGCGAGCGGAGCTGCGTGGGGAGCTGCGGGCGCATGGGGCCGCCGGCGCGCGGAGCTGCAGGCGCAGCGCGCGAGTGCGACGCGGGAGCCGCGTGGGGCCGCAGCGCGGCGCGAGCTGCAGGCGCAGCGCGCGGTACCACGTGGGGCCACCAAGCGCGAGCAGGCCTGGCGAGGCGGGCGCGGCGGCCTGGCCGGCCGGCGGGGCATGCGGCAGCGGGCGTGAGTCCGTTTTTTTCAATTTATTTGCTTAGGTAGAGTTTTTTTCATCAGAGCAATTAAACTATGTCCAGATTGACAAAGAGGTGATCTCGTTGATCATGTATTTATGAGCAAAATGCATGGATTCATAGATATCTTTCACTGAGATTTTTGTTGTAAACTTCAATATTGTCAATAGTCATACTTGATCTTAACAGTTTGTTCTCACCTATCTCTGATTTCGGCCTCCACGTTGCACTTATGTGATGATTCTGCAATCAAATAATTTGCGAGATGAACTTACGTGACGATTGAATCTGTTGTGAGATAACTTGTGATGAACTTGAATGAACTTGTGATGGCGCCTGAAAAAAGTAAAAAAAAAAACTAGACCCTTTAGCACCGGTTGTAGACACCAACCGGTGCTAAATGCCCTGTTATCCCTACTGTGGTGGCAGGGCCTTTAGCACCGGTTGATGTTTACAACCGGTGCTAAAGGCCCCCTTAGCACCGGTTATCCTACCCGGTGCTAAAGGGTTTCCCTTTTAGCCTCGGAAGTTTAGCACCGGTTGGGATACCCGGTGCTAAAGGGCCTTCCCAACCGGTGCAAAAGTTAAGTATTCTGGTAGTCTACAGCCGAAACAAAAAGGGTGACTTTAAGTCTCGATTTGAGTCACTAACCCGAACTAAAGGGTCTTTAGTCCGAGTTGAAACAATCAACCTGAACTAAAGGGTCATCTATAGCTTACTATAGAGCATCTTCAAGAGTGCCTAATAAATCTACCCAATAACTAATTAATTTTGGCAATGGAAATAGAAAATACTGCTCCAACATGTGTCCGATCCCGTGCCCAATATTTTAGCATGCCGAACACCAGAGCTATTCTGAGACAACTATATCCCAAATTTTCACACTCCGAATCCTTCTGTGGCATTGCCTTTTTTTTCTTCCGCCACCAAGAAAAAAAAGGAGAGGATTTTTCGGCGGGGAGAAAAAGACGGAAGAGGCCACGAGCAAATTAATTTATCACTTAGACAAAAAAGGGTGGGCCATGGAATGCTGACGTGGCCATATATAAGTTTGTTTTGAAATAAGTTTTTTTAGGAACTGTTGGGGGATAGGTTTGTTTTTACTCCTAATAATTTTTAGTAACATTCTAAAACTAGTATTTTGGGTTTTTATTTTTTACCACTCTTGAAGATGCTCTAAGAGGAAATCATCCCATCCAAGCTTATTTGTGTTGTGTGTAGGTGGGGTGATTAGTGCACTTTACTGGAGGCAAGCAAGAGGTTGATGATTCGAATCAGAGACCCCCTCCCTCATGGCGTTGTAGGAGGCCGGATTGGCGAGACGGAGGTCGGAGCAGCGATTCTGGTGTCCGTCCGCAGGCGGAAGACGAAGGGGGAGCCTATATGGCTTCCGTGCACTTTTTAATCTAGATAGCTTAGGGCCCATTGAAGCCCACAACGGCACACGAAACGAACAATGAGCGAACGGCCCAAGCAACAGGCGCGCGGGACATTTTTTCCGTTACAGTGCCGTTGCTGCGCTTTGATTTTTTTGAACGGACTTTTTCCTCGCGCTTTGACTTTAATTGTCACTACGAAGTATACAGTTATAGGAGGTATAATGTTGCAGTCGACATTTCAAAAATAACAGTTCAACATTCCGATTATACCATTTTAACATTTTTCACATAAAAGTTAAACTAACATGCTCAAAGTGTTAAACTAATACAGTCAACATTTTTATATACTAGGTTCAATATTTTTTCTCAAACTTAATTCAACAACTCCGATAAACTAGAACAACATTTTGTGTGAAACTGTTGAAGCAGTATGTCCAAAATGTTGAGATAGTTATTCAAAATGTTGAAATAGCATATTGAAAGTGTTGATTCTAAAAGATACATATATAAAATAAAAATATACTCATATTGGATCTTATTCTGTCGCATTAATTTTAAATAACATGGTAGTTCAAACGGATTCGGAAAATGGTTAACGGTTCACTAGAAAATTGCATTTGAAGATTAAAAATCAAATTAGATTCCCGTCCGTGACGGCTGACGTCGGACGCCTTTCCCTCTCAACCGCTCGCTGCGAAGCCGCTCTTGGATCCGAATAACATGCAATCATGACCGTTGCACAGATCTCAAGCAGTGGAAGCTATCTTGGCAAAAAAAAACTTCCGGAAACCATATAGGATTCCCGAAGATGAAGGGCGTCTTGGGCTGAAATCCAGGTCGTAGTCGATGGCCCATTTATTTGTTGGCCCACCACAATTAATTCTATCTGTTAGATGCCCAAAGGGCCAAAACGACACGCCTGTCACACTCATGTGATGCCGTGCGTGACTGCTCGACTATGCGGCATATATGTGCTCGTTTGGGCCTCTGGGGTCATGTAGTTCTAGGAGTTTTTTTTCGATACTTAGTTCTAGGAGTTAACCTCGGTCACCAGCAACACAACAGGGACATGCTGGATTAATTTTCATTATTAAAAAAATCTTAACGACCACCCTACTTTTACGCAATCATCAGAAAACGCTGCTGCATACAAATTACAAAGTAGTCTTTTCCACTCTTTGTTTCTTCGTATAATATTTCCTAAGATAAATAATCTCTGAGTTCGATTCTTATGTCAAGTTGACTTCGATTCAAACTGGAATATATACAAAATGCGTATAGAATGTTTGTAAATGAGTATCAAACACGCATGATGCATCCATCAAATGTTTATATATGCAACTTTTTTGTTTGTACGGAGTATATATTAGCAGGATTTTTTTAAAAAATATTGCTGGTTGTGTAATCACTAGTAGCTCAAGATCAAGAGCTGGTATTTTTTGTTGATATATAGTACAATCTTAAATCTCCATACATGTTATCTACTAGCATTAGTAATTTTTATCCCGTGAATCCACCCCACCTAAAATTTTAGGTGAGCTCGGCCACTAATTTGAATCCCATCGGAGCAAATACTTTTTTGATTTTACATAACTTTTAGTCCCCATGGGATAACCTTTAGTCCTCGATGGCTTATTAGAGGGTTGGGGGGCCGGCAGGGGGTGTTATGTCCGGCCGTCAACTGGACAATCTGAGCGGAGATGCTGAGCGAAGACGAAGCGTGGAATACAAGTCGTCGCTCCATTACAAGGACCTTCGCCATCTGATGGCGACGCCGGCAGACTGCTTCCACAACTGTCGTCGTCGCACATTCATGTGCCATGGAATAGGGACAAACCAGCATGGGTCCAAGGGCCAGCTTTCACTGCTCACCTTTCTAGAATGGGTCCAGGCAGGGCCAGCTTTCACTGCTCACCTGTCTCTCGGAGACCTATATTTCTTTGCCTGTATGGCTCTCCATGCATGCATCTGAGACCTAGCGTTGATAGTCAAAATTGGCAGCAGCCGAGGGAAACCGGTCTGACCGGTTTACCGAACCGGTCAGACCGGTTTGTTGTTGTAATTCGGGTAGGATTAGGATTCCAAGTTTTATCTCGTATTGTAACCTAATTGGAAGGGGTACGACTTCCCCGGCCTATATATATATATATATATATATATATATATATGAAGGCTAAAGCCGATTGAGAGTTATTCCAATCGAATCAAACACAATTGTTCCTTACTTTTTATCTCCTGTGAACCGGATTCTCACCAACGAGAACCCGACTCCCTGTACCCTTGAGATAGTCCCAGGAATAGCAGCTATCTCGTACAGAACTCATCTCAGTCGAATATCACATCCATACAGCGATAAAAGATTCATTAAATGACATATATAAAAACATAGCGTCTGGTACAAGCCCTCTGGGCTAACTCGACAACAAGAAACATCTGCGCAGCGGTAGCTAGAACATCAGGGTCCACTCCTCCACAGGCATCCTTGAGCGTAGCGCACACCCTTCAATCGTACCACCCGTCCTGGTTGAACTCGTGGTCGGGGTCTTCACCTGTGAACCCAAAGTCTGTCCCCAAGGAAATGGGACAGGTCCACGTCACCAACCATAATATGATGCAAGCTTTAAAGTGGCCTATTCTAAGGTATAGAAATAATCAAGGCTTGGAAAGACTCTAGATGGTAAAGAGTCTCTGAAGATTACAATTAACACATCAAGGCCCGGGGGGCAAGAAAGTTCATCAACAGAGAATCGGTCCGCTAATCAGGCGAAACCGGTCAGACCAGTTTCCCAAATCGGTCAGACCGGTCAGACCGGTTTGCTCCTGGACCGACCTAGAACTTTCAAGCCTATACGCCCGGAAGTGGGTACTTGGAAAGTTAATGAGCCTAAACTTAGAGGTACAGTTCTGAAGCAAGGACCTACCTTTATTCCGCTCTTAAACTAGTACACAAAGGCCGCTCAAGTTGATCGGCCGGTAAAAAAGAGACCAAGATCACCGATGCGTGGAGATGGTTATGCAGAGAACAATAGGCTCCGTGGTGATGTTGTTACTGTTTATCCACCACAGAAGATGTATGCTACCATGCCATGGGCACCTCCGGCGTCAGATTCTCCATATCCAACATGGGACCAAGGAATGTGGATGCAGTGCTTTCCCATGCCACAACCACCTCAAGATTACATGGGCAATGGCCCTAGGATCCCAATACATGACCGATTGGGCTCATATCAATCAGGTCCGGCACCAGTTAGCAAAGCGGTCAGACTAGTTTCCAAACCGGTAAATCAGGGAGATTACGCCGCAACGAATCCCCCCTACACATATCAAGCTCGATCCTCCTACAGTCTCGGCGCCGCACTAGAGTAGGCTTGCTGGAACCCTCCCCATACTGGGTAGATGGTGAGCACGGTATTTCCCAAGTCCAAAGTGGGGGCACGACTCAGTCCTTAATTATCGGTAAAGCGAGTATCTGCATCACAAGCGATCCGCCGCAACGGTCCGCAATCGGCACCCATAACAGGTATTGCCGCCAAACTCCTCAAGTACCCCCCTCGAGTACCAATCCCCAAGAAACCATGTACCCGCAACAGGTACCCCATAGGGACTGCCCGAGTGCAGCCCCTCGATCAACGATCGAGTTGTTATTACTCGCTTACACCGCCTAGCTGCACTACTCCTCCCAAACCACCCACAACTCACGCCAAGAGGATCAGATCACAACCATCCCAACACATGCATAGCATAGCATATTTCATAGAGTGAGTAGTAGGTAGCAAGGTAACAGGATAATAACAAAGGCAGTGCAGGTTTATCATGCGAGTAAAGTAAAGCGCTAGCATACTAGTTTGCATGTCTAATAGGTATTTCAGAGAATGGTCGGGCGTGAACCTGGGCAAAGGTCTTCGCCTTCGTCGAAGCAGTTGTCGAAGTGGTCCGGCTCCTCCTGACTCTCCGGAGCTCCTAGGGTTGCGTAAAAATAAAAATAAGGCGCGGCTACTAGCAAGGAAACACTAAAACAGCGACGAAAGAAGACCCAATTAACACCAAACTCTACACTAACGCGTAGATCATGTTTTTAGAAAAATATAGAAACTAGTTTCATATTTTTCTGAGCTACGGTTGATTTATTATTAATTTTACAAGTTTAAATCATTTTCTGAAAATATTAAATAATTTCTGAAAAAGAAAAACAGACAAAAATTAGCCTGCTGACGTCAGCATGACGTCATGCTCATGCTGACGTCAGCAGTGGGGTCCACCTAGGATGACGTCAGCAGTGAGCCCTGCTGACGTCAGCGTTGACCGGTCAACGGTCAGCGGTCAACGGTCAGCTCTGGTCAGTGGGCCCCATGTGTCAGTGACTCACAGAGTATGACAAGTGGGCCCCATACGTCAGCGCGGTTAAAAGAAAAAGAAAAAGGTTAAACGGTGGCTGGGCTGGAATTGGGCCGAAAGAGACTGGGCCAGAAAAGTTTAGGGTGGTGAAACAGACTTAAACGTGACCTTTAGGCCCACGAAGGGGGCGCTGCTGGTGCTGCTCTGGTGGACCAAGTCCACCGTGAACCGCGAGTGCGGTTCACGTGAGCCGGGTGCACGGGATCGATCTGTGGCCGAAAACGGGATTTTCTGCGGCTTCGCGTGCGGCGTGTTGGTGTGGTCCTCGGTGTGGCTTCGCCACGGCGCGACGCAGCGCACGCGTGGTGCGCTCTGGTGCACGCCGGCGGCGATGGTCGGCGGCGATTTTCGCCGGAAAAGCCTCGGCTGGGCTCAAGATCGGTCGGGACGGCTCGGCTAGGAATTGGTGAACACGTTCGGGGAGAAAAAGGGCTCGGCTCAGCTGGCGAAGTGGCTCCCCGACGAGCGACGGCGGCGGCACGGGTGCTCCGGCGAGCCGGTTCCGTGGCAACGCACAAGTCAGGGGGCTTTTGGCCACGAGGGTCGTGCGCGTGCTTCGGTGCTGAGTGGTGCGTGTGTGCGTGAGTGCGTTTGGCTCGCGCGCGCGCAGTTCAAGCCATGGGCTTGACTGCGCCGCGGCCATGGCCCTCGCGCGGTCCGAGCTTGCTCGGTGCGCGGCGACGGCATGGCGGCCAGGGCCAAGGCTAGGGCGTCGGCGGTTGCGGGTGCGTCAGCGGCGACGGGTTCCTGCACACGAAGATGGCCACGACTCGAAGGTCGGGTCCCAGGGGGCTAGCAACGCGACGGCGGCGGAATTCGCCGGAGACAGAGGAGGAAAAGGGGAAACTCGGCGGCGCTCACCTAGGGGTCAGTAGCGGTACGCTGCAGCTCGGGGAAGCGCTCGTGGTGCTCCTCCGGTGCTCGTGCTCCTCCTCCCGTCCCAGGTCCGGCTCCTCCTCGGCGGCTCCACGGACGGCGGCGTCGGCTTCGGTGGCGGCGACGCAGGGACGGCGATTGGCTGCACCTCTCCTTGCTCCGACTGCTCCTCGACCTTCCCACTTCTCTCCCTCCCCTCTCCCCTCACGAACTGGCTCGGGACAAAACCCCAAAGGGGCGGCGCGGATTGGGGAAGAAGAAGGCCGGCGGCAGGTTTTATAGGTGCTAGGCTAGGGTTCCGGGGCTTGAACGGCGAGATAGGGATGCTCGAGCGGCTGCGGACACGCGGCGCGCATCGGACGGGCCGCACGGGGCTCGGGTGGTTGGAGGTTCACGGGCGCGCGCTCGGAAGAGAGAGAGAGAGCGGCGACGCGAGGAAGATGACGAGGGGGAAGAAGAAGGCTGCGCTGTTGGGCCGAATGGCCGGCTGGGCTGCTCGGTTCGCTGGCTCGGGGAAGAAAAAGTTGGAGGGGGTTTGTTGGACTTGGCTTCGAGATTTGGCCCACGAACAGTTAGAAGGATTTGACAATTAGTTTGGCCAATTAGAGTTTGAATTCAAATCTAGAATTTGAATTCAAACCAACCAAAAATCCAAATAAAACCAAATAAATCCAAATCACACTATTTCATCCTTAGCAGTTCAAATTGATTTTAAATTTCAAATTTAAATTGCCTAAGAATTTAGGGAGCAAATAGAAGACACTCTTATATGTTTGTTGACTTGCACAAAATTCGCCAAAAATTTTTAAATTCACATTTTTGCACTCAACAAATCCTAAGGTTATTTTTAGGGTTGTTACATCATCAAACCCTAAACACTTTTCCAACCATAATTGCTGTCCTTTGCTCGTCTCCGCGACGTACTAAGGCGTTCTAGGTGGACTGCCGATCCTACTAGAAAACTCAACATCCGCCCCCTCAAATGCCTCGACACATTTTGGACCCGGTGTTAAAGATGCATTAGCACCGGGTCCAACTGTTAGGAGCCGGACGGCGTGCAGGATTGACTAGGGAGAGTTTATTAGCACCGGGTCGTAGCAAAACCCGGTGCTAAAGGTCCCCCATTAGCACCGGGTGCAGCCATCATCCGGTGCTAAAGCTTTCAAGGCCCTTTAGCACCGGTTGCTGGCTGCAACCGGTGCAAATGAGGACTCCACTGACAGCCACATCCTTCCCTCTGGATCCCTCTCCTTTATCTCTTCTTCTCCATGCTTCACCATCCATTCCTTTCGTCTCATTCTCTCTTTCTTCTTCTCTATCCCTATCTATTCACTCTTTTCGTAGGCCAGCGGAGCTGCGGCGCGAGCTGCGGGCGCGTGGAGTCGCCGGCGCGCGGAGCTGCAGGCGCGGCGCGGGAGCTGCGTGGGGCCACAGCGCGGCGCGCGAGCCGCGGGCGCGGCGAGCGGAGCTGCGTGGGGAGCTGCGGGCGCATGGGGCCGCCGGCGCGCGGAGCTGCAGGCGCAGCGCGCGAGTGCGACGCGGGAGCCGCGTGGGGCCGCAGCGCGGCGCGAGCTGCAGGCGCAGCGCGCGGTACCACGTGGGGCCACCAAGCGCGAGCAGGCCTGGCGAGGCGGGCGCGGCGGCCTGGCCGGCCGGCGGGGCATGCGGCAGCGGGCGTGAGTCCGTTTTTTTCAATTTATTTGCTTAGGTAGAGTTTTTTTCATCAGAGCAATTAAACTATGTCCAGATTGACAAAGAGGTGATCTCGTTGATCATGTATTTATGAGCAAAATGCATGGATTCATAGATATCTTTCACTGAGATTTTTGTTGTAAACTTCAATATTGTCAATAGTCATACTTGATCTTAACAGTTTGTTCTCACCTATCTCTGATTTCGGCCTCCACGTTGCACTTATGTGATGATTCTGCAATCAAATAATTTGCGAGATGAACTTACGTGACGATTGAATCTGTTGTGAGATAACTTGTGATGAACTTGAATGAACTTGTGATGGCGCCTGAAAAAAGTAAAAAAAAAAACTAGACCCTTTAGCACCGGTTGTAGACACCAACCGGTGCTAAATGCCCTGTTATCCCTACTGTGGTGGCAGGGCCTTTAGCACCGGTTGATGTTTACAACCGGTGCTAAAGGCCCCCTTAGCACCGGTTATCCTACCCGGTGCTAAAGGGTTTCCCTTTTAGCCTCGGAAGTTTAGCACCGGTTGGGATACCCGGTGCTAAAGGGCCTTCCCAACCGGTGCAAAAGTTAAGTATTCTGGTAGTCTACAGCCGAAACAAAAAGGGTGACTTTAAGTCTCGATTTGAGTCACTAACCCGAACTAAAGGGTCTTTAGTCCGAGTTGAAACAATCAACCTGAACTAAAGGGTCATCTATAGCTTACTATAGAGCATCTTCAAGAGTGCCTAATAAATCTACCCAATAACTAATTAATTTTGGCAATGGAAATAGAAAATACTGCTCCAACATGTGTCCGATCCCGTGCCCAATATTTTAGCATGCCGAACACCAGAGCTATTCTGAGACAACTATATCCCAAATTTTCACACTCCGAATCCTTCTGTGGCATTGCCTTTTTTTTCTTCCGCCACCAAGAAAAAAAAGGAGAGGATTTTTCGGCGGGGAGAAAAAGACGGAAGAGGCCACGAGCAAATTAATTTATCACTTAGACAAAAAAGGGTGGGCCATGGAATGCTGACGTGGCCATATATAAGTTTGTTTTGAAATAAGTTTTTTTAGGAACTGTTGGGGGATAGGTTTGTTTTTACTCCTAATAATTTTTAGTAACATTCTAAAACTAGTATTTTGGGTTTTTATTTTTTACCACTCTTGAAGATGCTCTAAGAGGAAATCATCCCATCCAAGCTTATTTGTGTTGTGTGTAGGTGGGGTGATTAGTGCACTTTACTGGAGGCAAGCAAGAGGTTGATGATTCGAATCAGAGACCCCCTCCCTCATGGCGTTGTAGGAGGCCGGATTGGCGAGACGGAGGTCGGAGCAGCGATTCTGGTGTCCGTCCGCAGGCGGAAGACGAAGGGGGAGCCTATATGGCTTCCGTGCACTTTTTAATCTAGATAGCTTAGGGCCCATTGAAGCCCACAACGGCACACGAAACAAACAATGAGCGAACGGCCCAAGCAACAGGCGCGCGGGACATTTTTTCCGTTACAGTGCCGTTGCTGCGCTTTGATTTTTTTGAACGGACTTTTTCCTCGCGCTTTGACTTTAATTGTCACTACGAAGTATACAGTTATAGGAGGTATAATGTTGCAGTCGACATTTCAAAAATAACAGTTCAACATTCCGATTATACCATTTTAACATTTTTCACATAAAAGTTAAACTAACATGCTCAAAGTGTTAAACTAATACAGTCAACATTTTTATATACTAGGTTCAATATTTTTTCTCAAACTTAATTCAACAACTCCGATAAACTAGAACAACATTTTGTGTGAAACTGTTGAAGCAGTATGTCCAAAATGTTGAGATAGTTATTCAAAATGTTGAAATAGCATATTGAAAGTGTTGATTCTAAAAGATACATATATAAAATAAAAATATACTCATATTGGATCTTATTCTGTCGCATTAATTTTAAATAACATGGTAGTTCAAACGGATTCGGAAAATGGTTAACGGTTCACTAGAAAATTGCATTTGAAGATTAAAAATCAAATTAGATTCCCGTCCGTGACGGCTGACGTCGGACGCCTTTCCCTCTCAACCGCTCGCTGCGAAGCCGCTCTTGGATCCGAATAACATGCAATCATGACCGTTGCACAGATCTCAAGCAGTGGAAGCTATCTTGGCAAAAAAAAACTTCCGGAAACCATATAGGATTCCCGAAGATGAAGGGCGTCTTGGGCTGAAATCCAGGTCGTAGTCGATGGCCCATTTATTTGTTGGCCCACCACAATTAATTCTATCTGTTAGATGCCCAAAGGGCCAAAACGACACGCCTGTCACACTCATGTGATGCCGTGCGTGACTGCTCGACTATGCGGCATATATGTGCTCGTTTGGGCCTCTGGGGTCATGTAGTTCTAGGAGTTTTTTTTCGATACTTAGTTCTAGGAGTTAACCTCGGTCACCAGCAACACAACAGGGACATGCTGGATTAATTTTCATTATTAAAAAAATCTTAACGACCACCCTACTTTTACGCAATCATCAGAAAACGCTGCTGCATACAAATTACAAAGTAGTCTTTTCCACTCTTTGTTTCTTCGTATAATATTTCCTAAGATAAATAATCTCTGAGTTCGATTCTTATGTCAAGTTGACTTCGATTCAAACTGGAATATATACAAAATGCGTATAGAATGTTTGTAAATGAGTATCAAACACGCATGATGCATCCATCAAATGTTTATATATGCAACTTTTTTGTTTGTACGGAGTATATATTAGCAGGATTTTTTTAAAAAATATTGCTGGTTGTGTAATCACTAGTAGCTCAAGATCAAGAGCTGGTATTTTTTGTTGATATATAGTACAATCTTAAATCTCCATACATGTTATCTACTAGCATTAGTAATTTTTATCCCGTGAATCCACCCCACCTAAAATTTTAGGTGAGCTCGGCCACTAATTTGAATCCCATCGGAGCAAATACTTTTTTGATTTTACATAACTTTTAGTCCCCATGGGATAACCTTTAGTCCTCGATGGCTTATTAGAGGGTTGGGGGGCCGGCAGGGGGTGTTATGTCCGGCCGTCAACTGGACAATCTGAGCGGAGATGCTGAGCGAAGACGAAGCGTGGAATACAAGTCGTCGCTCCATTACAAGGACCTTCGCCATCTGATGGCGACGCCGGCAGACTGCTTCCACAACTGTCGTCGTCGCACATTCATGTGCCATGGAATAGGGACAAACCAGCATGGGTCCAAGGGCCAGCTTTCACTGCTCACCTTTCTAGAATGGGTCCAGGCAGGGCCAGCTTTCACTGCTCACCTGTCTCTCGGAGACCTATATTTCTTTGCCTGTATGGCTCTCCATGCATGCATCTGAGACCTAGCGTTGATAGTCAAAATTGGCAGCAGCCGAGGGAAACCGGTCTGACCGGTTTACCGAACCGGTCAGACCGGTTTGTTGTTGTAATTCGGGTAGGATTAGGATTCCAAGTTTTATCTCGTATTGTAACCTAATTGGAAGGGGTACGACTTCCCCGGCCTATATATATATATATATATATATATATATATGAAGGCTAAAGCCGATTGAGAGTTATTCCAATCGAATCAAACACAATTGTTCCTTACTTTTTATCTCCTGTGAACCGGATTCTCACCAACGAGAACCCGACTCCCTGTACCCTTGAGATAGTCCCAGGAATAGCAGCTATCTCGTACAGAACTCATCTCAGTCGAATATCACATCCATACAGCGATAAAAGATTCATTAAATGACATATATAAAAACATAGCGTCTGGTACAAGCCCTCTGGGCTAACTCGACAACAAGAAACATCTGCGCAGCGGTAGCTAGAACATCAGGGTCCACTCCTCCACAGGCATCCTTGAGCGTAGCGCACACCCTTCAATCGTACCACCCGTCCTGGTTGAACTCGTGGTCGGGGTCTTCACCTGTGAACCCAAAGTCTGTCCCCAAGGAAATGGGACAGGTCCACGTCACCAACCATAATATGATGCAAGCTTTAAAGTGGCCTATTCTAAGGTATAGAAATAATCAAGGCTTGGAAAGACTCTAGATGGTAAAGAGTCTCTGAAGATTACAATTAACACATCAAGGCCCGGGGGGCAAGAAAGTTCATCAACAGAGAATCGGTCCGCTAATCAGGCGAAACCGGTCAGACCAGTTTCCCAAATCGGTCAGACCGGTCAGACCGGTTTGCTCCTGGACCGACCTAGAACTTTCAAGCCTATACGCCCGGAAGTGGGTACTTGGAAAGTTAATGAGCCTAAACTTAGAGGTACAGTTCTGAAGCAAGGACCTACCTTTAATCCGCTCTTAAACTAGTACACAAAGGCCGCTCAAGTTGATCGGCCGGTAAAAAAGAGACCAAGATCACCGATGCGTGGAGATGGTTATGCAGAGAACAATAGGCGCCGTGGTGATGTTGTTACTGTTTATCCACCACAGAAGATGTATGCTACCATGCCATGGGCACCTCCGGCGTCAGATTCTCCATATCCAACATGGGACCAAGGAATGTGGATGCAGTGCTTTCCCATGCCACAACCACCTCAAGATTACATGGGCAATGGCCCTAGGATCCCAATACATGACCGATTGGGCTCATATCAATCAGGTCCGGCACCAGTTAGCAAAGCGGTCAGACTAGTTTCCAAACCGGTCAGACCGGTTCGGTCTGAACAGAAGCAATATGCTCCTCCTCAGCAAGAATATCGTGTTAAGGAGAAGAAGGAGGAAGCAAAGCTTACAGAGGACCCAAAGCAAGCCAAGATTGATGGGTTTGTTAAGATTGGTGATGTTCCAGTGGCTATGCAAGAGTTAGGTGAAAAGCCGATAGTTATTAGAAATTCGGTTGTTAAAAAACCTATCATGGCTAATGATCATGAAGCTGGGAGTAGCAAGGTTGTGAAGAAAGTGTTCCAACCAAGGTGGTGTCCTTCTGGTTTGATTCATACACAAAAGAGAAAGTTGCAGCGCTTGCGAAACAAAGAAAAAAGGGAACAGGAAGTTGAGAAGTTAAGAGATGAACACTTCAACAGATATAGGCCAATGATTCCTCAGAAGATAATTTGGCAAGCCAAGTCAGTTGTGCAACCAGTAGCACAACCGGTCAGACCGGTTTCAGAATCTGGTCAGACCGGTTTGGGCGCAACAGAAGCGGTCCGACCGGTTTGGAACCAGAGGCAGAAAGCACATCTGTTCCCATTATAAATGAAAGTACTACACCAGAAAATCCTCCAGTGGTTGAAGATGAGGAGATGGCTGACTTTGAAGCTTCTCCAGAGCATGGCAACATGGAAGTTAATGTTGTTTATTTGTCATCTGATTACTTTGTGGTGCCGGAGGAGGAGGTGTCTCATCTTCAGTTAGGACCTCGTGATGCTATATTTCAGAAGCCGCAAGAATCAAACAATCACTTGAAGGCTTTATACATGAGAGGTCATATCAATGGGAAGCCAATCTCGCGAATGTTGATGATGGTGGGGCGATTGTGAATCTTATGCCCTATTCTCTCTACAAGAAGATTAGCGGAAAAGACGAAGAATTGATCAAGACAAACATGACGGTCAGTGGAGTTGGTGGCGGTGATCCTATTGGCGCCAAGGGTGTGGCTTCTATGGAGTTGACCATTGGAAGCAAGACCGTTGCTACAGCTTTCTTCGTCTCAGAAGTGCAAGGTAATTTCAGTTTAATACTTGGGCGTGATTGGATTCATGCAAATCAATGCGTACCTTCTACCTTGCATCAATATCTCATTCAGTGGATCGGCGATGAAGTTGAAGTTGTACATGGTGATACTTCTTCCTTTGTTGCAATGGCCGATTCTGATTCTATTAGTGCAAATGATAATATTAAGTGTTTGTCGGGCTTAGATTTGACCGATTATGAGCTGATCAGTTGCACTTAGGATGGTTTCGTTCCTGCTACATTAAAGTCGATAGAGAATCGGTTGAATTACTTGTTGTAATTGATGGAGCAAACAAATCAACAGAGACAAACCGGTCAGACCGCTTCCAGAAACCGGTCAGACCACTTCTGGGAACCAGTCAGACCGGTTTACGTCGGGACAGTGGCTTCAAGAGCGAATCGATCATTTTCGAGAAAAAACAGAGGGTACATTTGAAGCCATTGAAGATCTGGGTGATATGGATAAGTTGGGTCAAGGTTTTACATCAGCCGACCCTTTAGAAAAAATAGATATTGGTGATGGTACTATTCCTAGACCATCTTTTGTAAACAAAAATTTATCGGCTGAGTTTAAAGCCGAGTTGATAAATTTGTTGAAAGAATGTGTCGATTGTTTTGCTTGGGAGTACCGTGAGATGCCCGGTTTGAGTCGTGATCTAGTTGAGCATCGTTTACCAATAAAAGCCGGTTTTAGACCTTTTAAACAATCGGCTAGATGTTTTAATCCCGCTATTTATGATCGAATAAAAGAAGAAGTTAATCGTTTATTAGATGCTGGTTTTATTCGGACTTGTCGTTATGTGGAGTGGATTTCTAATATTGTTCCCGTTGAAAAGAAAGATTCGGGAATGCTTAGAGTTTGCATTGATTTTAGAGATCTTAATAAAGCTACTCCAAAGGATTCATATCCTATGCCTATAGCCGATGTTTTGATTAATGAAGCATCCGGACATCGTGTTGTTAGTTTTCTTGATGGTAATGCCGGATATAATCAAATATTCATGGCCGAAGAAGATATGCACAAAACGACTTTTCAATGTCCGGGATTTATTGGTTTATTTGAGTGGGTGGTTCTGACTTTTGAATTGAAGAATGCTGGCGCAACTTATCAAAGGGCTATGAATTTAATCTTCCATGATTTACTTGGTGTTATTGTGGAAGTGTATATTGATGATATTGTAGTTAAATCGGATGGCTTGGATTCTCATTTAGCCGATTTAAAACTTGCTCTTGAGAGGATGCGACGGTATGGTTTGAAGATGAATCCACTCAAATGTGCTTTTGGTGTTTCGTCTGGGAAGTTTTTGGGATTTATTATTCATGAGAATGGCATAGAAGTTGATCCCAAGAGAATTGAAGCTATGAAGAATGTCGAAGCTCCTAATTGCAAAAAGGATTTGCAAAAGTTTCTAGGCAAGGTGAATTTCTTGAGAAGATTTATAATTAACTTGTCTGGAAAGGTTGATGCTTTTACTCCTTTACTTCGGTTGAAAGATGAAGCCGATTTTACCTGGGGGGCAAAACAGCAAGAAGCTTTTGAGAAGATCAAAGAGTACTTGTCTTCACCACCAGTGCTTAGGGCGCCTAAGAGAGGGGTTCCATTCAGACTTTATGTGGCGGCTGAGGATAGAGAGTGATTGGAGCTGTTTTGACCCAAGAAATTGATGCGAATGAATATGTGATTACTTATATAAGCCGACGACTCATTGATGCGGAAACGAGGTATACTTTCATTGAGAAACTGTACTTTGATGGATCGGTTTGCAATGATGGGCAAGGAATTGGTGCTGTTTTGGTTTCTCCAAGTGGTGTCGTTTTTGAGTTTTCAAACCAATTAGAGGAAAAGCGTACCAATAATCAAGTTGAATATGAAGCTCTTCCATTTGGCTTGGAGTTTTTGCAAGACATGTGAATCAAGCATGTTGAAGCTTTTGGTGATTCACTCCTGGTAGTACAACAAGTATCCAAGGTATGCCAATACTATAATGGTTTAGTAAATGCATATCTTCATAAATGCTTTGATATCATAGCTTCTTTTGATGAATTTACAATTAAACATATTCCAAGAGAAGAAAATGGCAAGGATAATATTCTGGCTCAGAAAGCATCTGGTTATGTTGTTGCAAAGAAATATTTCTATCTTCAAAAACCGATGCAATCAAAATCCGAGACTCAGGTTCTGGACGAACCGGTCCAACCGATTTTACAAACCGGTCTGACTGCTTCGTCTGCTGACAGCGGCAAAAATGTCTTGGATGATGTTAATGACTTCAAGGTCGAGGATCAGGACCGGAGAGTACCTATTATTACCTATTTAAAAAATCCTGGTCGTGGTGCAGAAAGAAATATTCGGCGAATATCATTTAAGTACATATTGCTTGATGATGAGCTTTATCGTTGAACCGCCGAAGATTTGCTTTTGAAGTGTTTGAACTCGGATCAGGCCAAAGTTGCTATGGGAGTTCATAAAGGTATTTGTGGCACACATCAATCGGCTCCCAAAATGAAGTGGTTATTTAGACGGGCAGGTTTCTATTGGCCTACTATGATGGCGGATTGTTTCAAGTATTATAAAGGGTGCAAGGAATGTCAGAAATTCGGAGATTTGCAATTAGTTCCTGCTGCATTGATGCATCCTATTATCAAGCCATGGCCGTTCCAAGGCTGGGGATTGGATTTTATTAGGCAAATTAATCCTCCATCATCAAAAGGACATCGTTTCGTGTTGGTTGCTACGGATTATTTTACTAAGTGGACCGAATCAATTCCTTTGAAGAATATGACACATAGAGAGGTAAGTGAGTTCATTACACAGGATATTATTCATAGATTCGGTATTCCTCAAACTTTAACTATGGATCAAGGTACTTCGTTTATATCTAAAGAAGTACGTGAATTTGCCGAATCTTATAGAATAAAATTGCTCAATTCATCTCAATACTATGCTCAGGCTAATGGTCAAGCCGGGTCAAGTAATAAAATTTTGATCAAATCAATCAAGAAAAAGATAGAAGAAAATCCTAAGAGATGGCATGAAGTATTATCCAAAGCATTGTAGGCTCATAGTATATCTAGGCATGGTGCTACTAAAGTTACTCATTTTGAGCTTGTGTATGGTCAAGATGCCGTTATACCTGTTGAGGTGAATCTGGACGCTTATAGATTGGCTAAACAAAATGACCTTGATGCTATTGATTATCATGACTTGATGATGGATAATATTGATGAGGTCACCGACAAGAGATTGAAGGCTTTAAAGGAGATTGAGAAAGATAAGCTTCGGGTTGCTAGAGCTTGGAACGAAGAGCAACAAGTTCGGTAAATGGTCGCCAAGTTGGGAAGGACCATATAGAGTTATCAAAGTCATCTTTGGGAATTCTTATTTGCTAGAGACGTTACAAGGAGATCGTTTGCCTAAAGCAATTAACCGAAGATATTTGAAGAAATATTAGCCAAGCGTGTGGCAAGATGCATGAAGATTAAATGGCCGATAGATTTTGATATCGCCCTTAGTATAAATTTTGGCTGCTGAGTTGTAATTACCTACATCATGCTTTTTAGTTTACAAGCTCACTAAAAAGACAGGGGGCATGTGTTGATAGTCAAAATTGGCAGCGACCGAGGGAAACCGGTCTGAGCGGTATGCCGAACCGGTCAGACCGGTTTGGTTCTATAATTCGAGTAGGTTTAGGATTCCGAGTTTTATCCCATATTGTAACCGACTTGGACAGGGGTACGACTTTTCCGGCCTATATATATGAAGGCTAAGGCCGATTGAGAGTTATTCTAATCGAATCAATCAATATTTGTCATTTACTTTTATCTTCCAAACCCTAATTGCTGTTATTTGCTCGTCTCCGCGACGTACAAAGGCATTCTAGGTGGCCTGCCAACCCTATAGCAACCCTAGATTGCTTGAGCTCCGACGGGGTCCCTCCCGAGCTCGAGTTTCTAGGTCTTCACGACCTCCCACCAGAAAGCGGTCTGACCGGTTCTAGGAACCGGTCTGACCGGTTTGCCCGAGGGAGGCCGGGTGTTGGCCGTGGTGACGGCCGTGCTACGCGTTCGTGCGATTTCAAGTGTGTTGGCGCATCTTCGTGCCAACACACTGTCAAATAGTTTCCCTACATTTTCTAACTAAATAATACACTTTATGTCAATTATGTAAAACTGTCATTTTTATTGTGGTGCATAGTTGTGATATATCTTATAGAGTCAAGAAGATTTTACCGGTGCTTAGGGCGCCTAAGAGAGGGGTTCCTTTCAGACTTTATGTGGCAGCTGAAGATAGAGTTATTGGAGCTGTTTTGACCCAAGAGATTGATGCTAAGGAGTATGTGATTGCTTACATAAGCCGACGGCTCATTGATGCAGAAACGAGGTATACTTTCATTAAGAAGTTATGCTTGTCATTATATAATGCTTGTACTCAGTTGAGGCATTATTTATTATCTAGTACTTGCATCGCGTTATGTCAAACCGATGTTATCAAACATATGTTGCAAAAATCGATTTTAAGTGGTAGAATCGGTAAATGGGCTTATGCTTTAGTTGTGTATGATTTGGCTTGTGAACCTTTAAAATCTATGAAAGGCCAAATTGTAGCTGATTTTATTGTTGAACATCGGATTGATGATACTTGTGAATTCGACGTCGGTTATGTTGCTTGTACACCATGGAAATTGTACTTTGATGGATCGGTTTGCAATGATGGGCAAGGGATTGGTGCTGTTTTGGTCTCTCCAAGTGGTGCCTTTTTTGAGTTTTCAAACCGATTAGAAGAAAAGCGTACCAATAATCAAGTTGAATATGAAGCCCTTCTATTTGGATTGGAATTTTTGCAAGACATGAGAATTAAGCATGTTGAGGCTTTTGGTGATTCACTCCTGGTGGTACAGCAAGTATCCAAGGTATGCCAATGTTATAATGGTTCGCTAAATGCATATCTTGATAGATGCCTTGATATCATAGCTTCTTTTGATGAATTTACAATCAAACATATTCCAACAGAAGAGAATGACAAGGCTAATACTCTGGCTCAGAAAGCATCTGGTTATGTTGTTGCAAGGAAATATTTCTACCTTCAAAAACCGATGCAATCGAAAGCCGAGATTCAGGTTCTGGATGAAACGGTCCAACCGGTTTCACAAACCGGGCTGACCGGTTTGGAAACCGGTATGACCGCTTTGTCTCCTGACAGCGGCAAAAAAGTCTTGGATGATGTTAATGACTCCAAGTTTAAAGATCAGGACTGGAGAGTGCCTATTATTACTTATTTGAAAGACCCTGGTCATGGTGCAAAAAGAAATATTCGGCGATTATCATTTAAATACATATTGCTTGATGATGAACTTTATCGTCGAACAGCCGAAGATTTGCTTTTCAAGTGTTTAGACTCGGATCAGGCCAAAGTCGCCATGGGAGAGGTTCATGAAGGTATTTGTGGTACACATCAATCGGCTCCCAAGATTAAGTGGTTACTTAGACGAGCCGGTTTTTATTGGCCTACTATGATGGCGGATTGTTTCAAATACTATAAAGGGTGTGAGGAGTGTCAGAAAATTGGAGATTTACAATTGGTACCTACTGCATTGATGCACCCTATTATCAAGCCATGGTCGTTTCGAGGTTGGGGGTTGGATTTTATTGGGCAAATTAATCCTCCATCATCAAAAGGACATCGTTTTGTGTTGGTTGCTATGGATTATTTTACTAAGTGGACTGAAGCGATTCCATTGAAGAATATGACACATTGAGAGGTAATTGAGTTTATTACACAAAACATTATTCATAGATTCGGTATTCCTCAAACTTTGACTACGGATCAAGGTACTTCGTTTATGTCTAAAGAGGTACGTGAATTTGCCGAATCCTATAGAATAAAGTTGCTCAATTCATCTCCATACTATGCTCAGGCTAATGGACAAGCCGAGTCAAGTAATAAGACTTTGATTAGATTAATCAAGAAAAAGTTAGAAGAAAATCCTAAGAGATGGCATGAAGTGTTATCCGAAGCATTATGGGCTCATCGTATATCTAGACATGGTGCTACTAAAGTTACTCCTTTTGAGCTTGTGTATGGTCAAGAGGCCGTTTTACCTGTTGAGGTGAATCTGGATGCTTATAGATTAGCTAAACAAAATGACCTTGATGCTGTTGATTATCATGATTTGATGATGGATAATATTGATGAGGTCACTGACAAGAGGTTGAAGGCTTTAAAGGAGATTGAAAAAGATAAGCTTCGGGTTGCTAAAGCTTACAACAAGAAGGTGCGAGGGAAATATTTTCAGATCGGAGAGTTTGTTTGGAAGACAATTTTGCCTATTGGAACGAAGAGCAACAAGTTCGGTAAGTGGTCGCCAAGTTGGGAGGGGCCGTATAGAGTTGTCAAAGTCATATTTGGGAATTCTTATATGCTGGAAATATTACAAGGGGATCGTTTACCTAAAGCTATCAACGGAAGATATTTGAAGAAATATTACCCAAGCGTATGGCAAGATGCATGAAGATTAAATGAGCGATAGATTTTTTGATATCGCCCTTAATATAAATTTTGGTTATTGAGTTGTAATTGTCTATATACATGCTTTTTAGTTTGCAAGCTCACTAAAAAGACAGGGGGCATGCGTTGATAGTCAAAATTGGCAGCAGCCGAGGGAAACCGGTCTGACCGGTTTGCCGAACCAGTCAGACCGGTTTGGAGTTGTAATTCGGGTAGGATTAGGATTCCGAGTTTTATCCCGTATTGTAACCGAATTGGAAGGGGTACGACTTCCCCGGCCTATATATATATGAAGGCTAAGGCCGATTGAGAGTTATTCCAATCGAATCAAACACAATTGTTCCTTACTTTTTATCTCCAAACCCTAAACACTTTTCCAACCCTAATTGTTGTCATTTGCTCGTCTTCGCGACGTACTAAGGCGTTCTAGGTGGCATGCCGATCCTAGAGCAACCCTAAATTGCTTGAGCTCCGACGGGGTCTCTCCCGAGCTTGAGTTTCTAGGTTTTCACGACCTCCTGTCAGAAAGCGGTCAGACCGGTTCTAGGAACCGGTCAGACCGGTTTGCCCGAGGGAGGCCGGGTGTTGGCCGTGGTGACGGCCGTGCTGCGATCTCGAGTGTGTTGTCGCATCTTTGTGTCAACACCTAGGCTTATTCTCATCCTCTGTACGTGGATGCAATTGGAACAAGTTTCTCGTCAATTTGGTAGACAACGTTGATATGGACGTTCAACGAGTGGCGTATGCGTATGACGACCTCACGATCGGACAACGCTATATAAGGCTGCTGCTAGCTTCGGTTGTTCAGTTTATAAATAGGTGCTGCAAACCATCGAAATTGAAGCATTGTATAGTGAGTAGCCGGAGCTCAAGTACGTGCAGAACGTACCGCTCAGCCAACAAGGTACATTCTCTCAGCTTTCTTTTTTTCTGTTCCGACTTCCGATCCATTAGGCTTGGCGTGCCCTTCTTATACGTACTTGTCCCGGAATTATGTTTCAGAAATCGCTCCAAATTAATTAGTTCTTTAAACTTGTTGCTTTGTTTTCGAGGGTTGTTGTCATGATGAACCATTTCCATCTATCTTGCGGCGATGTATTCGAAATTGTTTTTGCTGCAGTGTGCTTAAATTTATACAGGTATATGAAACAAGTTGTTTTATAATGATTAGAGAGATATCACGGGTACCTAAAAGTATCCAGTGTAAATCAATGATTGGTCCCACTATTTTTAATGCATAGTCCCACAAATTTGGTATATTTGGGTATCTCCGGATAGGTACTACTCTCTTTGTTTCCACCATCCGTTTTCTCATAATGGATGGCTCTAATTAATCTCAATCATTTTAAAATTTCTCGTATGGAACATGTGTCATTCATGTATATCACTTGTCCTAATCTCACAACCAAGTAGTCAATGTGTGTACTTGTGTAGCAATACAGGTACTCTCTCTGTCCTCCTAGACTAGTTCTGGAACGGCTTGGCAATTGAAAATAATAACAGCTACAACGACTGACTATTATAACTCTGTAATAGTAACACAACACTCACAGTAAGACTAATAACGCCTACCTAGAAAAAACGAATCACCGCCAAAAGGTTCCAATACCTTTGAAACCCATTAGTGGCTCGATGAGTTCTCCTTTGGTGGTATATGTAGTCCTGAGTAGCTGGGCTTGCCTTTATTTCCAGACGCACAAGATGAATGGGCACCTCGATAAAGTGACGATCTATCATAGAACATACACCATTTTGTCCCTATTATGTCCTATGGGTGATCCTGTTATTTATATATACAATAACTGCCATATGCTGTATAATAATTACTACCTTACTATACTTAACTATTACTCGGTGCTTTAGATATATGTTCCCATTTTGCCCTTATAAAAATACTATAGGAGTATTATAAAAACATATAGAGATAATAACTTTATGAGGGCATTTTGGTCAATATACCTCTTTAATAGGTGAATTGCCTTGGTAACCTTTGGTTTGGTCAAAGTTGCCAACTAGTTGGGGAAGCATAGTGAAATGTTAGTAGTATATCATTGGCACGTGTAGTCTATGATGTAATAATAGAGTCAAACTTATCTAGTTTTAACCAAATTTACAGGTATTTCATGTTCGATATAGTGAAACCAATTTGAAACTATTGATGTCTGAATGGTTTTCTATGAATTTAACTAAAATTTAAACAGTTTTAGTTAAGACAGATGAGGGTGCCAACTAGTGGAGAAGGATGGTCCAATAAAATAATTGGATTGAGATGACATCTCATCGACTCCCTCTATTTTCTTCTCATGTACCTATTTGGAAAATCATTTTCCACACATTTCGTCGTCCTATTTCACGTGGCGTGCCCGTTATGTCTCATAGCCGACACACATTTTGATTTTTCCACCATAGCCCACACATATATAGATAAATCCAATTCTTCCATTTATCAAACCGATGAAAAACGTGAGTGAGAAGATGTAACGACCATCACATTTCTAAACCAAATACCCCCACGTAACTAGGGTTGAAAACACGGTCGGGATAAATCCCGTTTCCGACCGCTCCGATTTCTACATTTAACCCGCTCGATTTCGAATTTTCGGACAAATACGGAATACGAAATGCAAAATACGAAATACGGGATGAGAAATACGAAAACGGGACGAAAACGGTTTGGCTCTTATCCCGATCGTTTTCGCATTTCCCGTATTTACACGGGATATCCCGTGTTTACAGCCCATCCAAACACAATGTAGCCCATTTATCTTCAATATGTAATTTCGAAGGCCCAGCCCATTAGGTTCCTATCCTACTACCGACGCCCTCTGCACAGGCTCCTTCCGCAGCCGCACTCCCTATCCTTCCCGACACCCCCCCTCTACACCGCAGCTTGCTCGCCACCAGAGCGCGATCCCCGTCACGCCTGCTCCTCCCTCGCTGCCACGCCTGCTCCACCGCGTCCTGGTCCTCCCTCGCTGCTGCGCCACCGCATCTGGTCCTCCCTCGCCGCCGCGCCTTCTCCTCCCTCGCCGTCGCCATCTCCAGCAGTCCAGCCACGCGCGCCGAGCCTTCTCCTGCCGTGGCTGCCGGCCTGCCAGGTCGACTCGAGGAGGCTACATGGCGCCAACGAAGAAGATGGCAGATGGAGTCGAGGAGACTTCTATTTCTATTAAACCGAGACTTCTATTTCTGTTTGTGAATTGCGGATTTGAGGTGAACTATTAAATTGTGTCTATTTGAGTGTGTGGTCTGTGGTGTTGTGGTGGTCATAGTGAGTTGGTGATTATTTAGTTATATACTTATATTTGTGTTATGTCAGTGTGGCCTGTGGGTGGTCAACATGTTTGTATCATGTTGTATACTTTTATGGTCGGTGTTTTCGTTTTTTCGTTCCGCATCCCGATCGTTATCGACATGTTTTCGCTCGAATTAGTTCGTTTTCAATTATCATGCTATCCCGAATGTCCGTGTTCGTTTTCGTTTCCGATTTTTTCGATTCCGTTTTCGTTTTCGTATTCAAATGTAAAAGTGAAAATGATAATGGTTCTATCCCAACCGTGTTCGACCGTTTTCAACCCTACACGTAACCACCGTGGTACATGGCTATCAGTAAATAGTATCGATGTAATAATCCGGTCTTGATTGGCAATTTGGCACAGCGCCATGGGATCCGGCTGCCATGGGATGGACGACAAGCCAAACGGTTCCAAGGCGGTGACCCTCCTGCTCCGTCTCGCCACGTTGGTTCTCGGCCTCACCTCCGCCGTCGTCATGGCCACGGCCAGCGAGTGCAGCATCTACGAGTACGAGCCCCACGGCGGCGCCGCCGCCAAGGTCACCGTCACCTTCAAAAAATATCCTCCTTTCGTGTAAGAACTACTCCCAAGATTCTTTTAATTTCCTAGAATCCTAGTCCAGTGTCGTACTAGCCATCGTGCGTGTGTTCTCTGACCGTGTTCATCCGCCGGTGCATGCAGTTACCTAGTATTCTTCAACATCGCGGCGACGGTGCTGGAGGCGGCCGGGATCTACCTGCAGGTCGGCAAGGGCGGCGGCGGCAGCGGCTGCGACGACGACGACGACGAGGCGCCGAAGCTTGCCCGGGTGATGCTGGTCGCCATCGACGTCGTCGTGCCGGCGCTGCTCAACGCGGCGACGGGCGCGGCGTTCGCGGCGGTCGTCGCCTACGGCCCGCAGATCAGAGCCTGCGCCGCCACCGGCGCCGGCGCCGGCTTCTGCCAGCAGGTGCAGAGGTCGAAGCTCTTCTCGCTCGGCGCCGGCATCTCGGCCTCGACCGCCGCCTTCGCGAAGGATGTCCGGCTGCCCTTCTCCGTGTGGCCCTTATCGTCAGACGACGACCACTGCTGAGTTTTGTCGGAGTTTTGTGATGGCTGCCTATTGCCATGGTGGCTGCTTGCATGTCTGCGTTTGTTGCTCCATCCTTGTTTGTTCCTCGCAATTGTGTTATCGACGGGACACCGTGATTAGTCGTCCTGTCGTCCTCGCCAACCACAGTGGGGACAAGGTTTGTTATTTCGTTTTTTGAATTTGTTTAGGTCGCGGACGAAGTTCGTTTAAAAATTTGATCAAATTTGCATTTTGTTTGAATATATGTAACATTTATTGCCTTTTCTTGCTTATAGCATAGTGGTTTGTTGCACTAAAGCTCACCTACAAGTCTTAACGTGTTCTCCGGCCTGGTGAGATGGAAACTATATAATGATTAGAAAAGTAAGGGCTACAGAATTTTAGGCCCAACTTATTCTTTTTGTTCACCAGCGAAAAATGCAGAATTTCCCTAAATTTCGTTGAATTTTTGAACCCTGGCAGTGACAGCTAGCAGCATAATAGGAGTATGCAAAGCACCGTTGGTACTCTTGAAACTGTATATATAATAAGTTTATATATGTTGAAGACACTGGTGCTAAACTCTTTTTTTTCTGGCATCCAAACTCTAGCAAGACAGAGAAGTATGTGCTACAATGACCAGTACTAGGAAGCAAATTTGCACCACAAAACAGAAATCTATTTACCATGTATAGTATTCTTTCTATATATTCTTTCAGTGACACAGTATACAATACACGCTCATTGAAAACATATTTTTTCGGTGCATATCATAAAATTGTATTTAATAACATGTCTCGAATCCAATCTTGTTGAACTGGAAATGAGTTTTATACTTTTATGAGGCATGTGATATCTTTCCTGAGGGATTCCAATCGTATATTCCCCGATGGCCACGAATTTAACGAGAATTATGGAATCTTCAATAATCAAACAAATTGTACCACACTGCTATGCATATTACATTCAGACATTTGTATATTAAAGAAAATGGAAAATTTATAAACACGATTGGGTTAAAAATAGCACAAGCTTCGGCAATTTGATCAAGAAAAAGCTAGTGGCATAAAGAACAGATTTAAAACAGATACGAATAAATAATTTTAAAATAACAGTATTGTCGATCCAGATACCGCTGGTCGAACCCAAACAAAATACTTTTATCTTCCCTTTTTAAAAAAATTCAGTCCTGATGAAACCGTATTCATTAGGCTTGGATTGGTCGATCGAAATTAAGCCTGTGGAGATGCCGTCGTCGTCTGCTAGCCACAAACCAGAGGCAAAAAAGCCAGCCCCACGACCAACCAAATTGTCCAAAAAAGCCCAGCAATCCGGCCCAATGTTCTCGTCACACATGTGAAGAAGAACGACAAAAAAAAGAACATAAACTTCAAAGCAGGAAGCTATACTAAAAGGATCTAGAGAATTGAAAACACGTCCCACCAAAAAATCCACCCCCACCCTCTCACAGATGACCCACCTGTCAGGATTTGGTGGGAGGGAAGAACAAAAAACGCAACAAAAAAATTGACGGTTCCAGCCTCGTTTAGTTGTTTCCCCGCTAAACTTTTTTCACCCGAAAAAGGACCCACCTAAATATACCCACATTTGTACCCACGTCTACACACAATTATCCCATATTACTAATAAACAATAAACGGAGAGTTTTTCTTCATATAAATAAATGCCAACTATTGAGTTCTATTTAATATCTACATGTCATCAATAAACGTGCGTGGCACATGAATTGAGACAAATGTATAGCAGAGAGTTTAGCACGCGCATGCCGCGCGGGTTGCAACTATATTTCATATGTTATGTTTAATTTATTTTATACATGTGCGTGCGCACATGTGCCTTTGCTAGTAAAATAAAATAACGAAAAAGAAGTAAAAAATGCTACAAAAGTAAGGAATACAGATAAATGGGTACAGAAGACACGGAAGAATAAAGGAACAGATCGAAGGAGTAGAAAACAAAAGAAATTCATGCGCCACAGGAAAGAAATGGCTAATACTGTGAAAGGAACGCGCAGCTGAGGGTGAGACGTGGCCACGTGGGTCGGGAAACCTGGGCCAGAATAAAAAAATGTCGTACTCTACCCATAGACGGCAAGAGATCGTAATCCAGTGACATGTTACTTTTCCTGGCGCATGAACCAAATTGGCTCCCATCCGATGGCCACGTCGGCAGACTGTGCAAACCAGCATGGGAGGAAGAAGGACCAGCTTCCATTACTCACCCCTATCAGTGACGAGATAGGCTTCTTTTGTCCTCTTGCTCTGGTTGCATTGCATCTCGATTGCCCTCCTGTTGCAATAATAGTCGTTTCACTTGGCG
Source organism: Echinochloa phyllopogon (assembly GCA_033239725.1). Classification (NCBI taxonomy): domain Eukaryota; kingdom Viridiplantae; phylum Streptophyta; class Magnoliopsida; order Poales; family Poaceae; genus Echinochloa; species Echinochloa phyllopogon. Next base: position 28,068,311 of record BTCW01000008.1, on the reverse strand, counting down.
AAGTCCTCAACTATTTTTTCTCCTTTCTCCTTGTATTATTGGTCGGGTTGGACATTTTTTTATAAAAAAAACGAGACTGACCGGACCGAACTGAACCGAAATGTGGGTTTGTTGGTTTTTTTGGTACCGGATCGGTTATCGTTCTGATTTATTTCGGTGTTCGGCCTCGGCCTCGGTTTTTCATTCCCACCAAACCGAAGAACCGAGGTTCCCAGGTTCCAGCTGCTGCCGCCCACCGTCCGCCAGGCCATTTACCTTTGCCGGCCCACGGCCCACCATGGCCCAACCGCCCGACCCCTCTCAACCCTCAATCCCTCACCGAGTCCTCATGCCCCCAGCCCTAGCCGAGCTCCGAAACCCGACGCCCCACCCTCCCGGCCTCACCAATCCTAGGCGGCGGCGGCGGGCTGACGGTGCCGCGCCTCCTAGATCTATGAGCGGCGGGGGCGCCAGCGGGATCCGAGAGGTGAATCAGCGGCGGCGGCACGCCAGCGCGGCTGTGTGGGCGCTGGGATGGGGCGAAGGCGCAGTGGCAGCGCGCCAACGAGGGAGCCGGGAGCCCGGGACCGGGAGGGGGCGCAGCGGCGGGCCAGCGGCGGTGCGCCAACGCGGGAGCCACGAGTTGGGAGGGGGCGCAGCGGCGGCGCGTCTGCGCGGTAGCCAGGACAGGGAGCAGCGGCAAGCATGAGAGCAGGAGCGGCGGACGCTTCGGGTTGCCGCGGGCGGCAGACCGAGGATCCTGGCGGCGGTGAGCTTGATTGTTGTCTTCAGTCTAGTTGAATCTGCGATGAACATGCACATGTTGTTTGGTGTTGTTCGGTATAAACCAAAAACCGAACCAAAAACCGACACCAAACTCGTCGGTTTTTGATTTTTTGGCAGACCGATCGGTTGTTGATTCTAAAAAAGCCGAAATATTTTTACACCGAAAAACCGAACCGAAATGTCGGTTTAAACTCTGAATGCCCAGACCTGGTTATTGGTGTTATTGATCCAATAGAAGATGTGTGCGGGGAAGGATGTTGTGTTGGGGGGGGGGGGGGAGACTCAGATTTCTCTTCCCAATTTCTAGCTTTGTTTTGCGTCGTGTGGATGAGCCGAAATCAATGGATGAAAAATCACTAGATGTATCTTCGCGCACCCTCAAGTGATGGTACACGTTGCTTCATATATGTAGCAGGTTGTCCTATATATGTAAAATAATACCTTTATAATCACATTTTACCATACATACGATCCTATTCTACTATATACATAAACCTGCTGCATTCTTTAAATCATTCTCCAAACCCAACCTCTTCGTCGATCGTGATCTGTAAAGACGAGCTTGTTCAATTCGTGCGCCGTCACCATGAACGGCGGATCCGACTGCCATGTGATGGATACCCCGCCGAATGGCTCCAAGGCGCTCACCCTCCTGCTCCGCATCTCCACGCTGGCGCTGGCGCTCACCTCCGCCGTCGTCATGGCCGCCGCCGGCGAGTGCACCATCAACGACGGCGACGACGACGACTCCATTACCGTCACCTTCAGGACCTTCCCTCCCTTCGTGTACGTACATACTAGACGAAATTAATTAACCACGCCATTGTTGGAAGCTTGATTGCGTTCTGATAATCTGATCTGTGTATCCTCGTGTGCGTGTGTGCAGGTACCTGGTGGGGTGCAACATCACCGTGGCGGTCCTGGAGGTGGCGGCGATCTACCTGCAGGTGAACAAGGGCGACGACGGCGACGAGGAGGCGCCGGTGCTGCCCGGGATCGTCCTGGTCGTCGTCGACGTCGCCTCGCAGGTGCTGCTCTACTCGGCGGCGGGGGCGGCGTTCGCGGCGGTGGTGGCGTACGGGGATCAGATCACGGCCTGCACCGGCGACGCCGGCCGCTTCTGCGAGCAGGTGGACAGGGCCAAGCTCATCTGCTTCGGCGCCGGCCTCGCCGCGGGGCTCGCCGCCATCGCCAAGGACGTGCCGCTGCCATTCTCCGTGTGGCCCATCTCGTGATAAGAAGAGATTATTGTTTTGTGAGTTGGTGCATAGATATTGTGTCTTGCATTGTGTGGCGTGCCATTATTATTAATCTATGGCATAGAGACTATCTGTCATTTCTTATTTCAGAGATGAGTCGATTGTTAGTTCTCAGTTGAGATATATGCAATGTTTAAAATAGCGGGCTAAGCCTCTTAGCTTTTTGGTTCTCCAACAGATAATAGCAGCTATAGCTGCAGCTAAGACATTTAGCGGATTTTGCAAATATATAGAAGAATTCAGAGTGATTAATCATCTGTTCTAAAAATAATAATAGACCATAACTCCATAAGACATAAAACCATCACCATAGTAGTTTAAGGATACACCATACATACACCATAACAAAATTCAGTCCCAGGTGCAATCATTCAGGCACTGCTTGCAGACCAAATCTAGCAATCATTCAGGCACTGCTTGCAGACCAAATCTAGCAATCATTCAGGCACTGCTTGCAGACCAAATCTAGCAATCATTCAGGCACTGCTTGCAGACCAAATCTAGCAATCATTCAGGCACTGCTTGCAGACCAAATCTAGCAATCATTCAGGCATGTCCATCGATCATTGCAAATCCACTCATGTACAAACCACGCATCACATATTTCAACGATTTGGGCCATAGAAAACTTGCTTGTCGTCTCCTCCGGTTGGGACATGGTTCCTGGCTTCCTGCTCGAGCTTGGTGGTGTGGACGTCGCCTGACAGCATGGGGCCGCTGATCTGCCTATGCTGCTTGGGGGAGAGGAGTTGGACTTAGGAGGGACGGGATTGGAGAGACTCTTCGCGACCTCCCTCCGGCTCGATCTGGGCGCCGCCGCCGCTGCAAGTCACAGCAGACGCCACGCTGCCGCCGCCGCTGCAAGTCGCAGCAGACGCCGCTTTTTCTTTCAGGAGAGGAAGGTTAGCTGGGAACCTGCAGGTTATATATTCCTCGCGAAATTGGGCCGCGCGGGTAGAATTTCAGACTTCGGTTTGACCGCGCTGGATTTCAGCCCACGAGCAATTTTAGCGGCGCTAAATTTTGTGCCATTTAGCGGCAATAGCCGGATAACAGCAGCTATTAGCGGATCCCAAATCATAGCGGCAAAATGTGATTATCTTAGCGTTACTAATCTCCAGCAGCTATGCAGCTATAGTCGGAGATTTAAAACATTGGATATATGTCGGTCGTTCTAGGGTACTTTTTAGACGACGACAATTCTCTCCGTTTATGTTGTTTATATTACGGATGAACGGATAATTTTGGCAGCGTCGTCTTTTAGATGGCAAGCATACCAAGGTGCCGTCAAATTGTTTTATTTAACGGTCTCCTTAGAGCCCGGACGTCCGACGTCATCCCAAAAACCGGACGGGTGACGTGCTGCAACCTGGGCCAAGCATTTCTTCTCTAAGTACTGTAGCAATTAAAACTCCCACCGCAACACGGGTACTATGTTACATGTAACATGTAAATTTTTTGCAACATTCGAGAATAGCGTATGCAACATTATAGAACAATATCTGCAACATGAAAAACCATCGGTTACACCATCGGGAACACCTACAGAACACACGCCGTCGCATATCCTCCAGTTGTTACAGGAGTTGAGTAAAAAATCCCGCCGCAACATCAGAGCGTGTTTCATGAAACATCCAAATCACATGAAACATCCAATCAAATTTCATACGAAATATCCAATTAAACTTCGTGCAACGTCAAGACAAGGCTATTGCAACATCAAAATTATGCAACTACAACATTGAAAAAAATCATTACAACTAATGCAAACATCTGTAGCACTGTGAAACATGAAAAATGGACAAATGAAACATCCAAAAATAAATGTTGCAACATGCATAGAGTTCTGCAACATAAAACAAAATCTGTTGCAACACCGTGGGTGCTTAACACAACTTACGCTAGAGCTCGCCGCCGGCCTGGTGCGTCACCGCCACCCACGAGGGGCTTGCCGCCTGGCGGCCCGCGGCGGCGCCTGGGGAGCGACCACTGACGCCCAGTAGAGCCTGCGTGCAGGTGGACCAGCTCCATCTGTGGCGACGGCGCAGCTCCTCCCTGGCCACAGGGGAGAGGCCGCCTCCACGGGGAGCTTGCCCGTCCGGGGAGTCGCGGTCGAAGGGGGAGCTCGCCCCCTTGGAGAGCGCCCATGAGGAGAGGAGGGGTGACGCCGCCATGGGAAGCTCCTCGTCGGCGCCCGTCTGGCAACCGGACGAAGGGGAGCGGTGGCTGGCGCGCCACGCCCCAAGCTGCACAAGAGGGGTGGGCACACCTCGCCCTAGGCCACGTAGGAGACCGAAGCGCCTCGCCCCAGCGCCGCGCGGGCGGCTGCCGGCAGGTAAGCTCCATGCCGATGGCCGCATTGCAATCTCGCGCAGGCCGTTGTCGTGCTGGAGATGCCGCGCCAGGAGATGTTGACCGGTTTGTGTGGCTTGGAAAGAAAGAAGGTGAAAGGATAAGCTTATAGCTGATTTTTATCGTTGCGTCCGGACGTCATGTATATAGCATTACCGTTTATTTAAATACACAATCCAACATTACTATACGTACTCTTCCAAAAGTTCAAATACAATATGAGTTCTATATTATTGTACCAAGTTGAGAATATACCTTTGTCAATATCCATGCATTTGTGCAGTGCCATTAGTAAACCATATTTCAGGCAAGGGTACTGGACCTATGATAAAAGTGAGCCCATGCAGAGACATATGCAGTACCCAGCTATATCTTGGCTGATGTCAGTAGGACGTGTAATGTTCGTGGGCTTAGGCCCAGCATGCCTAAAAGTAAACCAGGCCGGCCTGTATGCGATGGGTTAACCATGCCAAGTCCACTGAAGCCCGTGTCCATGATCATCCGATCCCCTCTATCTGTTACCCTTTCTCGATCCGACCACAATGCTTGTGACAGGCCAGAAATGACTCGCATGGTTAAGGATTATGTACAAACAGACACTTGTCACACCCAACACATGTAAACATCCTGAAGAAAAAAATTATAAAAACACACATTATAATTATACTTGTCAACATATATTTGGACATGGACCGGCTTGAGGAAGAGGGAGGTCACAATGCCCTCAAGGTCGCGGGAGAAGGTGTAAAGCATCTTTGCCTCCGCAGTATACTGTCTCACTCACCCTTGCTATGTTGATCATAGCCAGCTTCACCGCTGTCTCCATGGAAGCCTGGTTGTCACTGCCGCCGCGTGGTATGGTCTGATCCTCGTCGTCCGCCACCTCAGAGGCCCCGGCAGCAGCGTGCCCGTGCCCATGGACCTGTCCGACGACCCGGCGTGGGTGGATTGATTGCTCGGCTCTCTTGATTGTTTACGTTTCATCCTCGACATAATCTGGTCCGATCCGTGTTTGCACAACCTGATGCTTTTGTGTGTAGTTACAGTTGGGGAAATCATGACATCTAATTGAGTTGCGTCTGTTTCCATTATTTTGGATTAGTTAGTCTACACATTATGTGCACACCTTTTGACATTCCCAGTGAATGACAAAGTGGGTCCAACTGTGTCTCTGAATTGTGGACCGAGTGTCAAAATCACAAAGCACAACGTTTGGAATTCTATAATCACAATTTTCTCGTGATGAGTTAAGTTAGGCAAGAAATACTTTTCACAGTGAATTTAATTTTTGAAATAAATTTCCTGGCGGATTGAGCTGACATAATCTCTCGCTTCTTGTGTTTCACCGTAGTGCTGATGTCAGGCGCCAGGCTCCGATGAGTCTTACAAAGCCATTAAATTGAAGAAGACTAGTTCCATATGCACTCGGTCCTTCTCGCGCAAAGTTGGATGTAATTATATCAATAGTTAAATGGCTCTTGATACTGTGGATGGATGTTAGCACTAGAGGTAGGCTTCCTATGTACACAGTACACTGATATGTTGTCTGCCTGTCTAGAGGTAGGTTTCCTGTAGACACTAGATATGCTGCCAGACTATAACAGTAATCCCATTGTCTATTGGACAGAAGCGATGATTGTATTTCAGACATAAAGATTGTGAATCAAGTACATGTTAGACTAGACAAACTCAAAGACTTCTCTTGACAAAATTGGATCACAATTCTAATGGCCTTTGGCTGAGAAATTAAAGATAAAAAAACGTAGTTAAGCGTGTAGTGAATTAGTGATGTCAAAGTGAAACACAATGTTCAGTCAGCAGGTCACATCCCCTACATAATACGAATTGCAACAATAATATATACACCTGTAGGCTGCTGATGTCGATAATAAAACAACACACTTGAGAACCCAATCCATGTGATCGATCAATATTGATTCAGTTGAAACTCGTTTGAGCTCCACTGGTCCAGTTATAGCTACGAAGCCAGGTAAGAAACTGAAAATAGAAAAAAAAATAGGTTACAAGATCTCTCAAGACTCTTGAGATGCCAAATACTGGAATGTTGCAAATAACCAGGCCATTCTGCTAATGCTAGCCGATCAAAGAACTTCTCAATCCTCACTGAGAAAGCAGTAAAGCCCGCACATCCAATTCAATTGCATGTAGCTTTACGACGGACAGCTGCAAGAATATAAACATTCCCTTTGGTACAATGATATTCAAGTAGTAGTATGCCTCATCATTCTAAGTTAGTTATCTAAGCAGGAATGGAACTTAAGGGATAGAAAATGTATATGTTACCATGCACACAAAAGGAACAGAAACATGTTTCAGCTTCAGGCTATGATTAGAAATGCATATTTGTAAGTAGAGAACACTTCATAATTAAATTTCACCTATCTAAATTCTGAGACACGGACAGAGACACAGATGATTTTACTCTCTTTACAAAAAGTGGCAAAAATATTATCAGAAAAGGCAAAACAGGCATGCAAATGCACACATATTACAACGATTATTATAACATTCAGTCCACATATGTTTGAATGAATCAATGTCAGGCTGCAAAGTTTCAGAAAATGTGAAACACAAATCACCAAAAATTCAGAAATGTTGCAAATCCTAATCTGCCCTATATATACGTTTGCAGTAATGCTATCTGGGTCTTCATAATCAGTGCAATCCTAAATAAACTAAAGCACATGGAGTATTCATAGAACTGAACAATCACATAGTGTTAAAAAAATGTGCATTTGCTATTCTTACACGCTATGCAGATAACGATTTTTCATGATATACATATGGAATATCCACAGCTTGTCACCATATGAGTTGCTGATTGCAAATACAAAAAATATTGTAGAAATGATTACCTCGAGGCCTGCATCCCTGTGTGTCATTTCCGATGTTGCAGGTGGAGATTTCTAGGGGCGCCGCCGGAAAGGACGAGGGCATTGCCAGTTTATGCCGCCGGCAAGTGGATGGGGCTGTCGGTGCCTGATCTCCAGGAGGGGATGAGGCAACATGCGCCCTGGGTGGCGGCGGATGGGGAAGCCGGCTCCATAGACAACGTCAGCCCGTGGAGGAGGTTCCCTGGGCTGCAGTCGAGCTGGACAGCACGTGCACAGGGAGGCCTGCGGCGGTGGAAGGTGATTCGGCCAGGCCAGGAAAATCGAAACAAAAGCATCGACCCCGATTAATATTTAGATAAAAATATAAAGTTACTCTTGTCTAAATAGGATTCGATCCTCTCTGCATCATATACCACAACTTAGTAGTACGAGGCACTGTAAAGGAGCTCTAGACTGTTGTATAAAAAAACAAATACGGCTCATGTCCTAGTATGTATACACAAGCACAATATAAAACAACAAGAAAGTAAACACAAACACAACATGAATTACACCTCATATTTTTTACCATTCTTTTTCTGTTGTGCATATTTTGTTGTTTATACGCTGATCTTGTTTTGTGGGTTGTAGATGCCTCGTGGTGGTGATCGTGCTCATGTTCTGGTCGCGAACATTCTGGTGGCCGTGGAGACCCTGTTGAGGCCAATCCAGACATATCTGCAATTTTAGCGGATATGCAAGTGAAGATGATTGCTGGTGGTGACCCTTTTTTTTTTGAGGAAACGGTGACCCTTCTTGCGCCGCTAGTGGTGTGGTTACTAGTGGTGTGGCTCCGGTAGTCCATTCTCAGGGTCCGTTGGAGTTGAGAGACTAGTGTGATATGACAGATTGGTTGTCTGATATTATTGACAAGCTTGAGTCCTTTGAGATAGCTAAGACAGACTGGTTCCGCTATACTAATCATCTGTTGCACGTCCGGCTGCACGTGGTCCTATTACTTGGACGTAGTTCATCAGCATTGTGGTCCAAACCTATACCTTCGGATCATGCTTAGCTCACATTTTTGTTCTCTAGAAAATGCAAGTAAGCGTAGCATTGTGGTGGACATGTTTTAATCTTTGTTGTTTGAATCGTATTCTCTTAAGTTCAGTACCTCACATGGGTTATATGATCTTAAATTGATTTTTATATTGAAGTATTTCATGCTCCACTTGTGGCTTTACATCTTAAGTTTTTTCTTATTGTAGTATATGAAGTTCATTGCATTTCTAACTTGCATTTGCATTCACATGTTTAATATGCATATGAAGACACCATAGTCGAATTTGTGCGGTAAGTACCATTACAACAACACATTGTTATGATGCGTGGGTAGAAGAGAAGTCATGTATTGCATTCTAGAATTTGCATCCACATAATGAAGCTCTGCTATATGTATTTGTTGCAACCTTACTCTTCAAGTTATGGCAATATTTAATTTACTGGTGATTTGAATGACTTGGTCGAAGTAGTATGCTTGCTACGGTTTAATAGATAAACCTCATATGCTTTTCTTCCTCTGAAGTTTCTTGAGATTGGAAGGTACATTGTTGGATGGGAGTTGCAGCACATGTGTGCACACATCGTCCTTACATATATTTTGAACACATGTTGTAAGGGACAATCATTGAAGATATGGAGTCTTTGATTATCTCACATATACAATCATTGAAGATATGTTAAATTGTTTAAACTAGATGGTTTATGTTTGTTTCCGCATGCTTGTGTTTACATGTTTTTATCGTGTTCATATGTTGTAGCCTAGGTAGCATGGTACTGCCTTAGATAGCGTTGTATTATTCAGCACTCAAAGCTTCAGCTACAATCAAAACGAGTTATATATAAGAAAACCACATATCAGACTGTAAAATGTAGATCCTACTAAAACAGAAGATCATGGATAGACAGAAGACCAATGGCGTGAAAGTAAATAATGTTTTCCAATAAAGAGATTTTTATTCCTTTTATGGATAATTACATCCAGTGGATATAACTTATAACCATATCTTGCAAACTCATGTGCCATCTGCATTACTAGAATGCACATATCTATCCCATAGTGTTTACATGAAGAGATATAGATATTCTGATGACAATCAATACATAGAGATGCTAATAATGAAAATAAAGTAAACATAACAAGCTCTACATTTACATCCCATATGGTATCTGGAAGAGTACATTTTGATTGATGACATTAATGGGTGCGCTCTATATTTTTGTCAAGGACATTGTGATCATAGCAAACTTTGTCTTCTCCTTCTCAAGGTGTTTGGAGACAAAGAATGCATACTCTTTGAACAATGCGTCAAGTATGGTTTCCCCAAAATGGCTTGCAATCAAAGGCTCCAACACTTCTCTAATTAAGTTAGAAACATTCATTCCACTGCAGGCACTGTCATGAACAGCATCGCCTTCCGTATCATCATAAGGATCCCAGTTTGTCTCAAATATGTTCATGTGATCCAATTCAAAAATGTGATTTTGCATTACTATTTCCTTCACTTCAGCAATGGATGGCCCATACACTGGTAAATTGAACGAGTCCAGTTTTTCTCTCTCTACAAGGCCCTATATGTTACGATCAATATGATAGTTAGTTTAACTCTTTTAATAAAATTGAATGGACAAATGAAATGTCAAAGAGAAGTCCATCATACTTAACTTTGCAACAAGAGATTGGAGTGATGTAGAAACTAATCCAAAAAGTATGTTGAGATCTCCATTATATACATCCTCATCCTTCCTCCCACAAAATGTTAAAACCATTTTCCCTCCATACACAAGTTCCTCATGACGCAGTTTTAGGAAGTTAGAGAAGTCCTTATTGAACTGCTCTTTGAAGCACTTCACTACGTATGGTGTAGTAGTCTTTGTGATGTAAATATTATCTTTGTTTAGGAGAACACCTCTACTTCCTTGAAGTACGTCAGGTACCTATGCAAATTGCGTTATTCTGAATATGGCTTGAAGGGAATAGTGCAAGAAAATTATCATTGAATGCCATCACTACCAGAATGATCAACATCTGCACCGGGTGGGAAAGCCCTTTAGCACCGGGTTTCCCACCCGGTGCAACTAATCCGAGGCTAAAGGGGTACCCCTTTAGCACCGGGTGCAGCCACGACCTGGTGCTAAAGGGCCTGCCTTTAGCACCGGTTGCTGTCTGCAACCGGTGCTAAAGGCTCCGGATTTTTTTTTTGCTTTTTTCAGTAGCCATGCGTGCACGTCTATATACGTATATATTCTAATACGTGTATTCTAATGCGTATTCGGCCGACTCTATATTCATATTAGCTGACATTTCATCAAAATAGAAGACATATATATTACAAAAGTAGATATTCATGCATGTCAACTCGAGTTATATATATTTAAACTGTATTTTCTACTTAATTAAGATCGACGACTTGTTGAACTGTCCGGCACGTCCTCCAGTGGCGTGTGGAATTCTCCTCGGGGATTGACGACCTCGTCCCAGATCCATCCGACGAGCTGTTCTGCAATTGCGTCAATTCTTTCTAGCTCTAGGGACTCTTCCTTCAGGTTGAACATCTGTAATTTATAAATAATTGAAAGATATTTAATCTGCCGAGTTGGAGACAATAATTGTGCACTTAATAATAATGGAAATGTGTTTATTATTACGTACCATAATATCCTGTTGTGTAAGCTTTTTATGTCCCCAATTCCACATCAAATCGCAAACATAGTATGCACATAAATTATTTCCCGGCCCCTGTTTGGCACACTGTCGACCAAAAGAAATTAAGTAAAATTCATATAATATATTAGCCGAGTCCTACATGTACAAATTACTTGCTTACCGGAAAGCCAATGTTCCATTTTAGTGTTTCATGTTGAATTCCCTGGTGTTCTTGACGAAATTGAATCCAGGCCCTGCGAACAAAAAAATTGAGTTAAGTCATTGCGAGTGTAAGGGGTGAATTAAGTAGGGGAAAATATACATCACCTTGTCATCATGTCCATGATGTTCTGTAGTTTTTCTTTTGGAGTGTGCAACGAATCAAAGACGTTCACGACACCCTAGTCAGGACCCAATATTATTAGGAACCAGTGGAATCTGTGCACATGTATACATTATAATCAGAAATGAATTAGTACATAGACAGTATAAGAAGAAGCCTGTGTATGTACTCACTCGATGTTGTACGAGATTAGTATGGAGTCGCAGTAATTTTGTTTCTTAATATACTTGTATAGGTTTAAATATGTTTCCTCAGGATTGTGCAGTATCATTGCTTCACTTATCCTTCGAGGATCAACGAAACCAACGTCATATATATTGTCTCTCCGACATTTTTGAATCTCCATTCTGCATATGTTAAGCAATAAATAAAGCCCACGTCAGCATAGATTGGAATTATTGTTTTCAAACTGTGAATTATAAGCAACAACAAAGTACTTACAGTGTCCAACAGGTGATCAAATCCACGTCCATGGCGTCGCGGTGGTACAGCTCATATATATCCTTAAACCTCAGCCACACCCAATCCTCGTCACCATTGTAGAAATCATGGTCCTTCACGCCTACTTTGATCATGCGCCGTTTATTCCTTCTTGATTCTTCCAAGTACCACTCATGGAATCGGCGCATCTTCGTCTGTAGCTTGCTCTCCATTTCAGGAGGGACCATAGGCTCGCCAAGCTTAAACGGCCACCTCAGCGTTGTGTTTACAGGCACCTCTTCTTCCCCCAGGACTTGCGCTCTGGTTAGTCCAGTCTCGGCCATTACTCGTTGCACGTTAAGCTCGTCCAGAGATGGCAATGGACCCAAGGGCCGCTGAGGTTGCTCGCCGAACTGAGGAACCTTTTTGGATGGGCCTGCCTCCTTATCTGTAGCCTTCCGCTTCCATCGAGATTTCAGTAATGAGCGGTCATAGTCTGTTACTATTATTTCCTTCTGTTGACCCTTGCTCAAATTACCGAGGAATGACTTGACGACGGTGGGATCAAGCTTCGGCTCCGGCTCAGGTTTCTCCTCCACTCGGCCATTTGCCTCTTTGTGTCTGCTTTGACCGAGGCTTCGAGCTCCTCTAGAGTCTTCTCACCCACTCTTTTCTCTGGTGCGGGCTTCTCTCTGGTTTTCCGCGCCTTCTTCGCTGGTGGAGTGGGGACAGAGGCTTTAGTGCGGCGTCCTCTCTTTGGCGGAGGGGGCGGAGACCTCTTTGGCGGAGGAGACGGAGACCTCTTTTGCGGCGGAGGAGACGGAGACCTCTTGGGCGGAGGAGACGGGCTTGCATCAAGAGCTCCCGGAGAATCGTCACGATCCTGTGGATCTCTTGGAGGTGACGGAGGCTTGTTGGTAGCCGCAGGTGTACCGGGTATGACGACGTCTGCCTTGCTCCATAGAATGATGCAGTGAGAACACTGACCGAGTTTTGTTTCTCCGTCACCTTCGGGGATGTCAAGTTCCAAGTCTTCCCAGTTGGTGACGACTTGCTCCACCTCAACAGGTACGTAACCATGTGGAATGTCATTGCAGTGCCATTTTTGCCCTTCTTCCACACGTTTGGTCATACCGTATGCGACCTGATAAGTTAGTAGTCACAAAGAAAGTTAGTAAATGAATGGTATTTACGGTGAAATGTATGCAGTACGAACTAAGGTCGCATACGTACCACCACAGCTAAGTTCTTCTGCCTGACGATAAGCTCGCACGCGGTCCGTTGAGTTATTTCATCCACGGTGTAACGGACCGCTTCGGCGGCCTGTGTGGAAGCGTGACTGCTTTGATATTGTTGTGGAGGGCTAATAAGGGCCGCATCTTGGAGAGGTGCATGCTCTGTGGAACCGGTCCCGCCTGCGGCTTGTTGGAGAGGTGCAGGCTCTGTGGAACCGGTCCCGCCTGTGGCTTGTTGTATCTGCAGCCATGCTACCTTCATCCGTCGCTCCATCTCTGACTCCATTTCTTGGAGCTTTGAGCCCTGGGCGGCAACCGTTTGCTCTAGGTCCCTCACCCTCTGCTCATATTCGGCCTTCTTCCTCGAACGGCTCCTATAGGTGGCGGCGTGCTCTTGGAAACCTTTCTTCCATGAGATGCTTGTGCCTACGCCGCCCATCCGTCCAGGATGCTCCTTGTTCCCTAAGGCATAGGTTAGCTCATCTCTGTCTCTATCAGCAACAAATTCTCCCCTATCAGATGCCCTGAGGATATCGAGGAGACGCTGAGCTAGTTCTCGCAAGTCCTCGGGAAAAACTAAGGAGCCGTCGATTGGGCTTAGGGTGCCTCCATGACCATAGTACCAATGCTTGGTCCTTGTGGGCCAGTCATGTGTCGCTGGAGTGATGCCTCTAGCATATAGATCTTCTTCCATCTTCTCCCATTTAGCGATGCTTGCCTTGTAACCTCCCGAACCCATCTTATGAGAGTACTTCTTATTTGCGGCGTTTCCAGCGTTTCTAGCGCTAGCCGTTGCACCCTCTTCGGAGGTTTTGTACTCAAGGAATGCTTCCCACTCATCATTGGTGATCTTCTTATACTTCTCAGGATCCGGGGCCTCTCCAGTTTTGAGAAAATGCGAGTACAACTTCTTCTTGAAATCCTGAAACAGAACTGCCATCTTCTTCATTGTCCAATCCCTCAGTTCTGCTTCATGAGTGCTAGGCCAGTCGAATATTGCCTTTAATTCCCTCCATAGCATCTCCTTCTCTGTATCGGGGAGCACGTACTCCTTAGTGGGGTCCGTGGACTTCCATTTTCTGATACTAATGGGCACATTGTCCCGTACAATTACCCCACACTGAGATACAAATTTCTTGGCCACTTTTGGGGGCTCAACTGGCTCCCCGTCATCCTCCACTCGGGTGATGTGTAACTTGACATCCTTCAGCTTCTTCGTGGTCGATCGTTTTGATTTCTTAGCAGAGGCGGCCTACACAAATTACATATATATGAGATGATATAGAGATGGTATACATAATTGACATGTACAATACAAATTTATGTTAGCTATATACACACCTGACTAGACGAGGGCTCGTTACCGGCCCCTTCAATAGTTTCGGCCCTTGCAACATTGCCGCCCTGGACATTGGCGGCCCCTTCAACATTTTCGGCCCTTGCAACATTGTCGCCCTGGATATTGTCGTCCCTTCCAATGATCCCCAACACATCATCCATGGACATTGGTTGGGTTACAATATTGAAAAGTTGATTCACAAAGAACGTGTTGTTGTCCTCTTGCATGGGTGGGACAGGGGTGTTGTTGTCCTCTTGCATGGGTGGGACGGGGTTGTTGTTGTCCGCCATCTATAGAATTAAAAATAATTGATAAGAAATATATACAAAGCATACATATTCTCAATATTTCTAACATTTTCTCTAAGGGGGTCGGTGCGTGAAAAACGGATTCGCCAAGGGGTTCGGGTGCGCGGTGTGAATTGATTCGCTAAGGGTTCGCTAAGGGGGTCGGTGCGCGTAAAACGGATTCGCTAAGGGGTTCGGGTGCGCGGTGGGTTCGGGTACGCCATAGAATTTCCGATAATAAACATTTTCGATAGTATACATTATACAAACATATAACATTTCCAATATACATTTAAATGAAGCACATATATTTCTAATATACATAGAATTTCCAATATACATTTAAATGAAGCATTTTCCAATATACATTTCAAACATATAACATTTCCAATATACATTTAAATGAAGCACATATATTTCTAATATACATAATTTTAAAAATAATTGATAAGAAATATATACATTTAAATGAAGCACATATATTTCTAATATACATAGAATTTCAATTATACATTTAAATGAAGCATTTTCCAATATACATTTCAAACATATAACATTTCCAATATACATTTAAATGAAGCACATATATTTCTAATATACATAGAATTTCCAATATACATTTAAATGAAGCATTTTCCAATATACATTTCAAACATATAACATTTCCAATATACATTTCAATGTAAATATCTCCAATACATTTAAATGAAGCATTTTCCAATATATATTTCAAACATATAACATTTCCAATATGGTACTAAATACAAAAATAAATTGATATGGTATTGGTGCACAAATTGACACTAAATGTTTGTAGATACAGTGGTACTATGCGGCGGCACATAGGTTGATACCATAGTCACTAAACTTCTACATTTTGTTTGAACTTGTTAGTATTTTGGTTCATCCTCTATATAAGTTGACAATGCTATTGCATATAAATTGATGCAAAAAAACTACTATTTGTAAATCGAAGTAGTTGTCAAACTCAATCCCCAAAAACCCAACCTCCTTGATCCCCTGCATGAACTTCTCATCAAAACTCAATCCGGAACACAGCATTCATGCATTGTCAACCTCCAAAACACACACAGGAACGGTGATTCATGCTAGAAAATCTGCTGGCAATGCACATACCGGTTGTTTAAGGGAGTGAGCTAATTATCCAAGTAATCTACCACGGTTTCTAGCAATTATGTCAATGAAACAAGAAGCAATCAAGCAGGCAGACACTTAGAAGATAACTTGGGAGATGCTGGCGCGGGGACGACGGGCACGGGGACGACGACGGCGGCGGGGACGACGGGCGGCGGCGGCGTGGGCGCGGGGACGACGGGCGCGGGGACTACGACGGCGGCGGGGACCATGGGTGACCACGGCCGGGCGGCGGGGACGACGGGCGCGGGGACGACGACGGCGGCGGGGACGACGGGCGGCGGCAGCTGAGGAGACGAGGCGCCGGCGGTTTCGATCTGTGAGATGAGGGCGAAGTGAGGGAGGGGAGAGAAGTCCCCGGCCTATATAGGTCCGGTGCATTTAGCACCGGGTGCAGCCACGACCCGGTGCTAAAAGCCCTTTAGCACCGGGTGCAGCCACGACCCGGTGCTAAAGGCCGTAACTATGCGCCAGACGAAGGCCTTTAGCACCGGGTGCAGCCACGACCCGGTGCTAAAGGCCCCCCCTTTAGCACCGGGTCTTCTACACCAGGTGCTAAAGGGCGTAACTGGCGCCAAACGAAAATTGGGGGCCTTTAGCACCGGATTTTAGATCAACCCGGTGCTAAAGGCCCCAAATTTTCGTTTGGCGCCCAGTTTCCAAACCGGCCTTTAGCACCGGGGGCTACTATTTGGGAATCTTATAAATATAGTTTTTAATATATAGTTATTAATACTTGTTTTAATTCAGTTATTAATACCTATTAAAAATATATATTAAATAAGAAAATCTTATAAATTACTAGAAAATCAATATAAAATTCTAGAAAATCTTATAAATTAATAGAAAATCTTATAAATTAATAGAAAATCTTATAATTTACTAGAAAATCTTATAAATTAATAGAAAATCTTATAAATTAATAGAAAATCTTATAAATTACTAGAAAATCTTATAACTTACTAGAAAATCTTATAAATTACTAGAAAATCTTATAAATTACAAAAATTGATAACTAAATGAAAGATTTTGGAACATTAAATGGTCTGAGATGAAAAAGTCATGAATACCAAAATTTCATATCTCATCAGGATCTACAATCTTTATTTAAGTCATTTTTGCATTTGAGAAAGTGGTAGTATACATTGTTCATTAATCCTAGATTCACTCGCATAGTTTCTAAAATTTTGTTAGAGACTTGTCAAATTTGTACTACATGTTATTACCCATTTTGAAAATGACAAAATAACCTAAATAAAGATTGTAGATCATGATGAAATATGAAACTTTGGTATTCATCACTTTTTCATTTGACATCACCTAGTGTGAAAAAAACCTTGGTTGTAGTTGCCATTTTTAATTAAAAATTTGGATTGTTCAAACACGAGAAGATTTTTCAAAATAATAACATTAATAAGTTTCATAACTTGATAGAGTATGATTTTAGGAATTTTTAGGAAGAAAAATGATCTTTTTTGAAGTTTGTACGAGGGAGAACGACTAGTTACAACTTTTATACAGAGATTAAAAAGAAAAATTGTTCTTGTTCATCCAGTGACGTGGCTCGTGTGCGCCCGGTGACGTGGCCAGCTGCCGCACGGCCTCCGTGGCCAGGCCGGTCTTTGGCCCCGCCGCACGGCCCCCGCAGCCCGGTCGTGGCCTTTAGCACCGGGTGCAGCCACGACCCGGTGCTAAAGGCCCTTTAGCACCGGGTGCAAACACGACCCGGTGCTAAAGTCCCTTTAGCACCGGGTGCAGCCAAGACCCGGTGCTAAAGGCCCTTAGGCCCGGTCGGTGCTAGAAAATCTTATAAATTAATAGAAAATCTTATAAATTACTAGAAAATCAATATAAAATGCTAGAAAATCTTATAAATTACTAGAAAATCTTATAAATTACTAGAAAATCTTATAAATTACTAGAAAATCAATATAAAATGCTAGAAAATCTTATAAAATGCTAGAAAATCTTATAAATTACTAGAAAATCTTATAAATTACTAGAAAATCTTATAAATTACTAGAAAATCAATATAAAATGCTAGAATTAATAAAAACAATCATATAAATCAATAGAAAATCTTAGAACATAGGTGGAACATAAATGCAAATATAGTTATTACAAATTGGGTGGAACATAGTGCAATTAAATTACATGGCATCATCGTTTACTCGGACACTAATAAACTTCCTCTTTACAAATGTTCCTTGATTGTGATCACGCCGTAGATACGATGTCTCGTCTGCCGCTAAAAGGATGCTTGGGTCATCAGCCACTGAGAATGGAGGCCAGCCATCGAGCATATCATAATCTCCATCCGTCTTGTCCTCAACTCCTACGATTTTTCTCTTTCCAGGAAGAACTATATGACGCTTTGGCTCGTCTTGTGATGGGTCCAATTGCTTACCCCCACCTTTCTTATCCGCCCCTTTCTTCGGTCTGCTAGCCATGTCCTTCACATAAAAAACTTGTGTGACAGCTTTGGCCAGGACGAACGGTTCGTCTAGAAAGCCAATCTTGTTTAGGTCCACTAACGTCATTCCATAGTCCGCTTCAACTTTAACACCTCCTCCAGTCAGCTTCACCCATTGACACTTGAACAGTGGGATCTTCAAAGGTCCGTACTCTAGTTCCCATATCTCCTCTATGATTCCATAGTATGAGTTTGTATTGCCATTGGTGTCTGTCGCGTCGATCCAGACACCACTGCTTTGGTTGGTGCTTTTCTTGTCCTGGGCTCTTGTGTAAAATGTATACCCATTGATGTCGTATCCTTGGAATGTCAAGATCGTGCTCGATGGACCTCTAGCTACAAAAGCTAGCTGCGCATCAATTCCCTCGACACCCATAAGACGTCTTCGCAACCAATCGGCGAAAGTACTATTGTGCAGACGCTGAATGAAGGCCGCAGACTTTGTTGAGTTTTCGTCCCTGAGAATCTGCATGTGCTCCTCGATGTACGGAGCAACTAAGGTTGATTGTTGCAAAACTGTGAGGTGCGCTTTACGAAATGTCTCAACGTCCTTGATCACCATCGTTCTTCTCCCTAGTGTGCCCTTTCCACCAAGTCTCCCCTCGTGATGTGATTCGGGCACACCAATCGGCATAAGATCGTCAACAGAGTCAACACAGAATTCAATGACCTCTTTTGTTTCGTATCCCTTAGCAATGCATCCTTCTGGATGAGAACGATTACGGACATACTTCTTTAGGACAGTGAAGAACCTCACAAATGGGAACATGTTGTGTAGAAATACTGGGCCCAATATACGAATCTCTTTGACGAGGTGAACCAATAGATGTGTCATGATATTGAAGAAGGATGGTGGAAATATCATCTCAAAGCTGACAAGACATTGCACCACGTCGTTCTGTAGCTGATCTAAATGGTCTGGATTGATCACCTTCTAAGAAATTGCATTGAGGAATGCACATAGCTTCACAATGGCTTTCCGCACGTTAACTGGTAGCACACCCCTAAGTATGACGGGAAGCAACTGTGTCATCAACACATGGCAGTCGTGAGACTTCAGGTTTGTGAACTTCTTCTCTTTCATATTTATTATTCCCTTAATATTGGAGGAGTAGCCAAACGGAACCTTGATACTGTTCAAGCATTCAAACATGCTTGCCTTCTCTTCTTTGCTGAGAGTGAAGCTGGCAGGACGCAAGTACTGGCGTCCTTTGTCTCTCTTTTCTGGATGTAGATCAGTCCGTTGCTTCAATCGTTTCAGATCCTGACGTGCTTCCAGTGTATCTTTTGGCTTCCCATAAGTACCCAGGAAGCTTATCAAGTTCACGCAAAGATTCTTCGTCAGATGCATCACATCAATCGCGTTACGGACCTCTATGATTAAAACTGAGGATTATAAATATAATATATAGATGGTGGAAGGACCTGTATGGAGATGTGAAGCTAACCTACTCTCGGGATCGTGCTGTGGAGATGTACTTTTGGAGCTTTGGATTATTCCAAGGGGAGAGAAACTCTCAAGCGAGAATAATGATGTCCAAGATTTTAGCAATCACAAGCCTGATGGATGACACCTATGATACCCATGCTACTTTTGAGGAGTGCAAAAATATCAACGAAGCTATGCAAAGGTAACTTTTTATGGCTTGCGGTTTATTATATTCCTTAGGAGTACCTCACCCTGCCTACATTGTTCACTCGCCATACCTTTGGCAGATCTCAACATGCATTGTACCAAGTTTTTTCAAACTAACTCCAACAAAGAGTTCATTCTTATTAAGTGTAGTGAGATATGAGTATATATGGTGATATGTTGAGGTGAATTAGATCAGCCAAAGAGAAAGGACCCTAATTAACAAAGCACCATAAGATCCTCACGGCTTAAATTCTGGAACCAGTCAAGTAGGAAGGGCTGGTTGTTCTCTCCTCTCACCTACGGTCATATATAGAGAGACAATCAGAGACGGACTGCATATAGACCGTTGGTTTGAATTTCGTTGTATTATATAGGATGTTGTTTACGTCCAAGAAGAAAAACTTTAATAATTCCCTGAACAATAGGACAAACAAATAATATAGAGATAGAATAGAGGTATTTCATCTAGATATATAAAACCACATGACCATGTGTCCAACTTAATTATTTTACCCTCCTGAATTTATATCTTTGAAGCAACAAAATTAAACATGCATTATTGTGCACTATTTCTACCATTATGCAAACACATATATGCTTATGTGGCATTTCTGGAAGCACAGATATCAAACCTCCAAATAGAATTGGTGTTGCTTTGTAACCATTATGCAAACACACATATGCTTATGTGACATATGCTTTGTAGCTGAGTACAGTGGAACTAAGTGTTGTAATATCTGCAGATGGGACGACAGTGCATCTTCTATCCTACCTGAATATCTGCGAGCGTTTTACATCAAAACACTCAGCATTTTCGACGAATTCGAGAATATTCTCGAACCGGATAAAAAGTATCGCGTGTCTTACGCTCGAAACGCAGTAAGTAGCCTATACTCAAAACAGACACGTACAATCCTACAACTGTTACTAACACGGCCGCATGGTTCGGTACAGTAAAGCGTAGAATAAAATAATTTTGCATATATGGGTAACTAATGCATAACAATTGATTCTATGATCTTATGGGAAAGATCAAATCAAATCTGCTTTTTTTTCTTGTACAGTTGTACACAGTTTATATTGCTGTCGAAATGTTACTTTGAGGAGGTCAAATGGTGCAATGAGAACTACATTCCAAGCTTCAAAGATCAGCTAGACCTTTCGTGCATGTCGTCGAACCATTCCGGCACTGACCCTTGCAGCACTGATGGCTGCCGGTGACGAGGCAACCATCGAGGCAGTCGAGTGGGCAAACAATGTTCCTGACATGGTTCTCGCCTGTGGAGAGATCGCTCGCTTACTCAACGATATATCTGCTTACAAGGTACTACAATCTCTAGTTTGAAAGATATATTTTTGACCATGAAAAATATATAACTAATAGTATCAACTACCTCTAGTATAATAAGAAATAACTAAACACCTCTTAATGTTTGTGAACATGACGGGCAGTTTACCACCCCCCCCCCCCCCCCCCCCATCACATCAAGGCTCCCTCAAGCCTGAAACATGCGTCTAGGATTTTCTGAAAAATATTTTATTAATTTACTGCACCTGCCATGGCTCGAATTTGAGGCATCTCGCCTTACCATACTGAGAGAGAGAGTAGTCTTACCCTACCATAATATTTTACCCTCCCATTTAATCTTACCCTACCATAATATGATTCCAGATAATCAACCAATTTAGATATATAGTTGTCATTTTTTAGATAATTGAAAGCCTATTCGGCTTCAACGTACCCCCTTTACAGGGGGGAATCCGTCCATATATTATTATATGTATTTATTACGTAGTAGACAAACGCTACAACTCAAAGTACTGGAGTTTTACGGTATCAACACAAATATTAAAAGCAAACACGTAAATAAAAAAGCTATCTATGTGAGGTGAAAAGGCGAAGCGCCAATGTCTCCCGTGCCATGCACACTTCGAATCATTGTTTCCTTTTGATCCTCACTGCATTGTGATCGCGTATAGTGCTGCAGTATGTTTCTGTGAATAGAACCCGCCTAAAAGTTTTTAATTGTTATTTACGAAAAAGAACATCATTCCTTATGAGCCAAATTATTCGTATGTCAGTGCATGGAATGGAAATGTATCGCTTTATACATGTATTTTTTATATAGAAAGGGAGGAAGAACAAGAATGATGTCGCTAGTTCGCTTGAATGCTACATGAAAGAGCATGGTACTACAGGAGCAGAGGCTGCAGTAGAGCTCTCGGCGATGGTGGAGCTTGCATGGAGGAGGATCAACCAGGCGTTCATGGAGATTGATCGAGCACTGATGCCAGCCGTAAAGGTGGCCGTGGTGAACGTAGCGAGGATAAGCGAAATCGTATATGTCGGAGGCAATGATGCCTACACCTTCACAAGTGACCTCGAGGGCCTCGTGAAATCCCTCTTCCTCAAGCACGTCCCCGTTTGAAGTCTTGAAATATATTGTGTGTTCGTCTTATCGTATGTATAGTTCCTCAAGAAAAAAATTATCTTTATTATAGTTAGCTTGTCTGTGAGCTTGGCCATGTTCCATGCCTTAAAACAGTCAATAATTAGTATTTTATCATGGGTCTAGTACGGTGGGGCCTGGTCTTGGAACTGTGATTGCACAGTTCTAAGGATCGCAGGTTTCAATTTCGTTTATATGTTGTACTGAACTACTGAAGAAACCCAGAAAGTGCTGCCAGCTTTATGCAGTATCTACAAATGCCTTACTCTCGTGTGATCAATAATCTTACCGTCTTCCTTGGAAATCATTGATGTCCATCAGGCACCATTACGTGTTCTCCCAGATTGGAAGTCAAGGGAACCAAACCAAATACACGATCAGTTTATACGTGACAGTAATTATTTTTTCCGTGGACGTTTAATGTGACAGTAATTATTTTTTCCGGGGAAGTTTAATGTGACAGCAGTGAGGGAAAGAATCTTGATGACACCTATAGGTGGTGATTAGGTGATTCTGATTTACAAAACCAGTGAGACCGATTTTATACAGGAAAAGCCAACAAGTTTAGGAAACCCTTCTACGATTTGTAGTACAAACGAAACTTAAGAATGTGGTTCTGTAGATAATTTCACGAAACTATTGCATGGACAGGTACAACTATGTGGATGAAAATGAAATAAATAATAAATGCTAGAAGTGAACAAGTGAGGCAAACCAAAGTATAGACGTGATGAGTTATTTTCCGAAGTCCAGATTTACCAAAGTGAATCCTAAGTCTCCGTTGAGGTGCCTACAATAGACGGGCTACACACCAAGCCACTTTTCTGGGTTCCACTAAATTGACCTTTTTCCCTTAAGAAGGCAAACTTCGATAACAATGATGTATGATACGATTTAGGATTGTTGCTCTTTGCTCAAGTTCATGCGTATGGAGGAGATTGAAGACGAAGATGGGGGCATGAAGCTTAGCTATCGCTGAGTAGATGTTGTTTTTTGTTGATTTAGCCAGAATTGCTTGTATCATATCATATGCTATGGAGTCTGGTTTTCGATGTATTATATTGATATGAGTTGTATAAGTTATAACCAATCCATCCTAAAGCTATCTGAAAATCTAATTTGTTTCACTTAGAAAAGGAGAGGGAATTCAAGAGGACTAAAATGGGCTAGTTGTTGGCTGCACATGCCACCAGCATTACGTTACTCCTATGTAGCTCTTGGAAGTTTTCTCACTACCGGAAAAATGGACATTGGCACCGGTTAGGAAGCCCCTTTAGCACTAGGTTTCGTAACCGGTGCTACTATTCTGAGGCTAAAGGGTGGGCACCTTTAGCACCGGGCCAAATAACCGGAGCTAAAAGTGGGGGCACTAGCTAAAAATATTTGTGTGTTGCGGGATTCGAACTCGAGACCTCTTGACTCGCGCGCACCCACCTAACCATCTCACCTACACAGCGCACGTGATAGGCTCCTTTTGAAGTAGCATGTGACACCCCCATTAGCACCGGGTCGTATTTACGAACCGGTAATAAAGGACCTTTAAGCACCGGGTCATAACATCATCCCGTGCTAAAGGGTCACCCGGTGCTAAAGGAGGGGGACCCTTTAGCGCCGGGTCGTAACACCAACCGGTGCTAAAGGAGACCTTTAGCACCGGTTGGTGTTACGACCCGGCGCTAAAGGATCCCCGGGGGCACCCCAATTTTACGCCCGGTGCTAATGTTGCATTAGCACCGGTTCTTGAGTGCGCCGAGTCATATGAGGGGTGCGGATGATGAATTTTCTAGTAGTGTTTTGGCCTCTTAGTTTCCGATATTTGAGATTCATACGGTCAACATGGCCACACGATCTCCTTCATCCTCCACGCCTCCGTTCGGGGGAGGGGCGCTGTCGTGGGCTGAGGGTCGGGAGGCAGGTGGGAGCAGCTCGGCGGCGAGGGCGCCGCCACCCCCGGGTGGTGGCCGAGGCTGACGATGATGGTGGCGGTGACCACAGTTAGGGTTCGGTGTTTCGACGGCAGGAGGGGCAAGAATGGTGGCTAACGACAAAAAAGGTGTGAAGGGGCAGAGGGAAGGTATGGCAGCGCTGGCGAGGCGGCGCGAGAGTGCCATCGTCGGGCGGTGCCGGACAAGCAGTGGGCGGGGACCGGCGGTGGGGGCGAGCAGGAGCAACGGATTAGGAAGGGCGGGAGGTAGGGCGGCGGCGGGCAGTGGGCTGGCAGATGGCAGCCGCCGGTTGGAGCAGAGGACGAGGGGCGATGGGTGGAGATGTACAGGGAAGAAGTAGAAGTCCAGGGCGATATCGCTCCTATCTGGCTTCCCTAAGCTAGATAGGGGCACCTAAGAGGGTTAGGCTATTGCAGAAACAATAATAGTGGGCTGCCGGCTGGCATCAGGGTATCGTCTGCTGGTTCGTGCACCTGTCGTGCAACAAACAAAAAATTGATTTGACTGGAAAAACAAAAACTACTCGAGTGATAGTCAGGAGTACCGTTTGATATAAAAACACTAATGGAAAGAGTTGTATATGTTATGATTATCAGCAAGTATGATAATGTATAGGATGGGCGCATGGGCACGATGGCACGCAGGAGTAGAAATTGGTGCGAGGGCGTAAGGGCGGGCGGGAGCTGGGGGATGGCGAGTCGTAGGCGCTTGACAAAGATGCCTAGTGGAGAGGAGCCGATGCCAAGAGAGAGATATAGAGCCGAGGAAGAAGGTGAGTCTATTGGATCCGTAATTGACTGTGGTTTTTTTTCTTTCTTTTTACCGAGTCCAAACAGTTTAGCTAGCGTGTTGGAGTTTAGCTGAGGAAGTAAGGTAGAAATAAGGAGCATCTCGCACGAGGGTAGCCATCCATCCTTCATCATCAATAAATAAACTATACCAATGTAACCTTGTACCTTAATACATTTCGCTTTGATCTTTTATTATTTGGACTTAAACCAGCTTCATTTGAAAAGTATATATTACACACCTCATAAAACAACTTGGTTAGTGCATACGGATTATAAAGTCTAACACAATATCTAAAATTGCTCAATATATAAACCCACCACCGACCAAAGCAAAATAAATCTCCGTTTGACGTTAAGCTACATCCTGATCAAATTATATAATCGATCCATGGTTCGAAATCACAAGACTAAACAAGATTCTGTGGTGCACACAAGTCTTAGTTCCCCACCTTGTGAATCAATCAATCTAGACGACGGCTCCAAGGGTCAGAGCCTTAATCTTGCTGTCTAGCCTTTCCCACGGCTGGCGGAACTCCACGTCCTCGCGCCCCATGACGACGAGCACCCCGGGTTCGTGGATGTAGAATGCCACCGTGTCGGCCGGGAACGGCACGGGCTCCGGCATGGCCTCGCCCTTCTCCTCCCTCCACACCGCCTCCATGATCGCCGCCACCAACTTCAGGATCGCGTTCACCTGCAGCTTTGGCACCGGCATCATCAGCGGAGCTCTGCTCTCCTGCTCCTCCACGCCGCGCCGTCGAGCCCAGAACAGCGCCGAGTACTCGGTGCCACCCGTGTCCCGGCGGCTGAACTCGTACTGGATCGACGTCGTCCCCGCCCGCGTCCCGCCGCCGCAGGTGTCCGCCGGCAGGT
Organism: Echinochloa phyllopogon; assembly: GCA_033239725.1. Lineage (NCBI taxonomy): Eukaryota > Viridiplantae > Streptophyta > Magnoliopsida > Poales > Poaceae > Echinochloa > Echinochloa phyllopogon. The sequence continues at coordinate 28,042,447 of BTCW01000008.1, read as the reverse complement.
TGCCGTTGCTGCTGTTGACGCCGTGGTCGTCGGAGCGCGGAAGGAGGCGCAGCGTGGGGGCGTCGCCGGCGCAGTCGAACGCGAGGACGCCGTCGTGGGAGACGTTGAAGTTGAAGATCCGCCATGGCCGGAAGCGCGGGGCGTTTGGATCCTGGAACGAGTCGCCGTGGAAGTAGTGGACGGAGCTAGTCGCCGTGGCCTCGGCGTCAGCGGCCACTGCTCCAACTCCGGCTGCGGCGGTGGGCAGCACGAAGAGGAGCAGCACGGCGGCGAGCGCCGTCACCATGGACACGGTGGCTCCCCGGCGGCCGATCAGCATTGTCCCGCGCGGCGGCTCGACGAGGCTGGAGGACGGCGTGGCGAGAAGCTGAAGTCGGCTGATGGTCTGTTTCGCGTGCGAACGCGCGGGTTTTGTTGGAGGGTGCGGTGTCCAGAGAGGCAGGGATGGAAACGCGCGGGTTTCCAAACACAAAGTTTAATTTCCTTTCAACAAAAACATAAAGTTTAATAATTTCTATAGGAAAGGTTCAATTCAACAGCAGGCAGCTTAATCAATTTTAAGGTTTCATATAGTTTATTTCGAATACTAATATGAATTTGGATATTGCTGAATGCGAATATGAAACAGATAGCTCGCATTCGGATACATATGTGGATATCTAGCCTTATGTGAATGTAGTTAACAAGTATCAATTTGTTTTATCGATAGATTCTTCCCCTACTGGAACGGTGAAAAATCGTGGCAATGGGACCAAAATTGTGGCAATATCTAACAACTGCCACAATATGACATTCAGTGGGAACTGTTGCAATAGTACACGTTACAATGGACGATGCCGTGACAATTGTTTGTACGGTTATGCTAGCGTCCGGACGTCCGACGCCACCCAAAAAATCAGGCGGGTGACGCGGCGCAACCTGAGCCAAGCGTTCCTTCCCCGACGGTAATGTAACAATTAAAACTCCCGCCGCAACATGGGTACAATGTTGCATCAAACATATAAATTTCTTGCAACATTCAAAAATAATCTATGCAAAATCATAAAACAATATCTGCAACATTAAAAGCCATCGGTTGCAACATCACGGACACGTACAGAACTCACGGCATCGGATATCATCTAGTTGCTATGGGAGTTGAGTAAAAATTTCCACCTCAACATCAGAGCATGTTCCATGAAACATCCAATGAAATATCCAATCGAATTTCATATAAAACATCCAATCAAACTTCATGCAACATCAAGACAAAGCTATTACAACATCAAAATTATGTAAGTGCAACATTGAAAAAAATCATTGCAACCGATGTAAACATTTGTGGACAACGATTTCAACACATAAAAATCTAAAATCAACGTTGCCGCAACGTACCAAGAACGCAGATGCAACATCGACAGACAATGACCGCAACATTCAGAAAACATCGAAATCATCAACGCAAGAGGAAGGACCACCCGCACCACCGCGCGAGCTCCAGTGGCTGCGGAGGCCCTGCTCGGGCCGCAGGAAGCGGCGCCTTGCACCACCGGCGACCTCCTGGCTCCTGTGCCCGGCGGCGTCTCTGGCTGTGGAGGGGCGCGCGGGACGGCAGCGCGTGGACTCCCGCCGGTGCAGGAGGAGCGACGGCGGGTGGACTCCGACTGGCGCGTGGAGGAGCTCGCGGGACGGCGGCGCATGGACTCTTGCCGGCGCGAGGAGGAGCGGTGGCCCGTGGACTCCCGCTGGCGCGAGGAGGAAAGGCGGCGTGGAAGCAGGAAGCGGTCAGGGTTTTTTTTACAGCACGATGTGGAGGGTCCGATGGAAAAATATCTACGAAGGACAAGGATGTGGATGACCAGAGGCCACGTCGCGTCCGATTTTATTTCTAGTATTGGACGCCTGTTGATAAACATTACCGTTGTTCGTATTGTCACACAATTAGGCATTGCCTTAGACATCACTTGCAATTAACATTACAATAGTCCCGTCAAAAATTAACATTACAATAGGTTCTTTTGCCATGGCGAACGCCATTGTATCGCCATGTTAAGATGTGTGGCAATAGGATCTATTGACACGATTATATTTCGTTGCACTTAGCTCTATTCCAACTCTAATATTCTGTAACAATACCAATTACCTTTATATTTCGTTGCAATTTGCTATGTTGGCATGCTAATATTCAAATATTTTGTTGCAAATTGGATGGCAATGGATAATGGATTAGATATTTTACTAGAAACGCATGCGTTGCATTGCCGCGCCTGGCCAGAGGGGACCATTTTTTTTTTGTCTGTGGACCTGGATGGTTGTAGTTTGAATGCGGACGGTCAGAGACGATATTAGAATTCGCCTTAGCTGAAGCTTGGATTACATACTAACATTTTGGGATTTTCGATTATGAGGCGATTTAGTGATTCGGTACTTAGTGCTTCTCTGCATGCAAGTCGCAACCAAAGCTGTTGGGTGCTAAGCTCATTTTTAGTCACTCTGTTTCGTTCTCCACTGAACCAGCAAAGAGAACAAAAACTCAAAGAACAGGTGCTATCGGTGCTCTTCTCCAATTCAGATATCTGAAGAAGAATGATTCGGGACAGGGACATTGGGGAACAGAAGGAGTGAGGAGGCAATCGTGCATTTTCAGATGATCAGATCTCCATTTGTCAAACCTCTATTTGTTCATCTGATTCTTGCTAAAATTTTAAGAAAACAATTCTAAGATGGACTCACATCTTGCAGTGTTTGTAGCTTGCATGTGAAATCATTTTTTTTTGGTCATATTCAGAAGCAAACACCACGGCCAGTGGAAACCCGAGCTTCATGGAGCAGACGTTCTTCCACTGGTATAGTGGTATTGCAGCGTACACGCTGCATTTTTTTAAGATATTGGACATAATCCGGCCTCTATATCCGCAAGTGGATATATAGAGCCAAAAATACATGAGTTCTTAGACGCGAAATTTCAAACCAAGGAGCAACATATAGACAGCTAAGACTAGTATAAAAGAAAGCTATAAAGACTAAGCTTCAAACTTCTTCAACGTCTTGCTTCAAACTTGTTGCATTATCCTTGTAACAGCAACCACTCGCATCATCTGTCTACGTAGAAACTTTGATGTTGGAATCGCGCTGCTAGAAAACAGTTCTATATGCTTGATGATGAAAATCGCACTGAGACGATCTCAATGCCTTAAGCAAACATGTCATGACACATGAACAACCACCGTCACCTCTCAGTTCGCTAAAACACAGATCACTTGCATAGAGAAGTCTCCCAATGCGACGCCTCCATGATGGAAAATAACACCATCATAGATGTTATCGCCACATGACCAATTGAATCGATGCTAGATTTCCATCCGGAGATATTCTCATTGGGAGGGCTGGTGCCACGACGACGCCTCCATCGAGGGGATGGCACCCGCAAGCGTCACCGTCGTCCAACTGATGCAGTAACAGATCCAGTTGCTCAAAAACCGTGCTCCTTGCCTCAGTCACCGCCCCTTAACCCAGATGCATTCGTGCTTGGGGAGATGAAACGCCGAACCCGCGCACGGCCATTGGAATCCTGGACACCGTTGGCCCCTCGCCCGGCCGCCGGCGGCACCGCTCATAGCTGCCGCACGCATGGGCGCCGGCCGGCTCCGTGCATGCCGCGCCGCCCTCCCGGCCACTGCTGGCCCCTCACTTGGCCGCCACCGGCCACCATCGCCTCTGCGCCCGGCTGCCAGCGGCTCCGCGCCCGGTCACCACGCGCTTGAGAGCCGCCGGCCCGCACGCCATACCGCGAGTTCTAGATCTGCGGAGTAAAAAGCAAGAGAAGGAAGGGAGAAGGGAAAGAAGATGGAGAGGAGGGAGGGTTGAGGGCCGCCGCCGCCGCTTGGAGCCGGCAGCGACAGTGGCCTGCTGGGCTGCGGAGAGGCGCCCGTCCTCAGACGGCGTGGAGCCCCCGAGTCGTCTTGGAGGAGACGATGCGGGGGAAGAGGATCCGTACTGAAAAGAAGAAAGCACCTGAACAAGAGGAAGCAAGTAGGTAAATTGATTCTGCCCCTTTATGTGGGAGATATATCATGTATAATATTATTTTTTGCTACAGAGATAAGCTGTTTATTTGCTTGTCAATGTTTTTGTAATATCTTCTTTCACTGATGGAAGAGTCCAGGCTGCACAACAGATGCTCTCACGCTATAGTAGGACAGTCGATGTCACGAACTGGGCAGATCCGACAGTTAGCGGGTTAATGGGCGACATGGTCCAATTCTTCACCCATATTGTCTGCCGGATTTCGATCTTTAGATGATTAATAAATCATGTTTACAGTCCAACTACACAAAAATATTTATTGTATTCACATTACTATGAAATAATTCAATCATCAAGCTATTAGAACGTATGAAATTGAATAGTCTCATCTAAACATTGTAACTGCAGAATCCATTGAAACAGTATGTGGAATCAAATAAGGAAAAAATCTATTTTTGGCCATTGAACTATTGGCGTGGTTTGGTTTTGGCCATCCAATTCCAAAACCGGATAACTTTAACCACTGAACTCTGTAAACCGGGTATAAACAGCCATGGTACCCTGTTTTGACCCAATTCAAGTGGTTTTGACTGCCAGGATGGACTCTTTGGCCACATCACCATGCTGACTGGACTCAGGCCCACACGTCAGGCCATCTCCTTTCCTTATCTCACCCGTGAGTCCCCCGACCAGAAGATTCCGACCCGAATCCTAGAACATAAGCACACGGCGGCGCGACTGGGATCCGTCGGCGGCGCGGCGGCACGACTAGAATCCGGTGGCTGCGCGACGGCAAGGACGGAATCCGGCGGTAGCGCGACTGAAGCATGGGTCAGTTATCCTGGTCCTTTTGCTGTCGTTACCCTCTGCATGGCGATTTGGATTGTTTATTTGATTGGTTAGTTGGTCACGGATTGTTTTTTGCTTGGATCTGGTGCATCTGGTACAGTTTCTTGGGTTTTATAAACTAGGATTTGACGATGCGATTTGTTTAATTGAAGGATCTGACAATGATATTTTTGCATGCTTTTGTCTGTAAATGCATATGATATAGAGTAGAAAGAAAGGAGAAGATGGATTGGTTGGGAACATTACCAGTGCGGTTTCATTTCAATGGAGAGTTCATAACATATCAGAAGAATGTTTTTTTACTGTTGTGGAAAGGAAGAGATCTCACACATAGATAGGGACAAAGTGTCTCTGCCTGAGATTTGGGGTCACTTGAAGGATCATTACAATGTAAATGATAGAGCTCTACTGCATTGGCTATATCCTGGCAAAGATCTGATCAATGGGCTGCGTGTACTAGTAGATGACACATCATGCATTGAGATGGCAAATACCATTGTGGAAGGGGGAGTGGCAGAAATTTATGTTGAAGCCCCACAAGCTGATCCATTCTATGATCTTGGACATGAATCACCCAACAACTCCATCACATTAACTCACACCAAGGATAACAGAGACAGAGATATTCAGTTGGTAGAAACTATGAAGAATTAAGTGGTAGTGATAGTGACTACTTACCTGGTGATGAAGCATCATCTGAGGAAGATGCGGAAGCATCAGAAATTGTTAGACATTCAAACAATTAAAGTCAAAGTTTCAGGCTGGTGAAGCGGCAAGTCTAGATGATGTTGTATTGGAGAGACCAGAAGAAGTGTCAAACATGCAGGAGATAGAAGATGATGGCAATGCAACTTCATATGAGGATAGTTATGGTGAAGATGATTCAGTAGAAGAGTTAAGTGATGGCGAGGTTGTGTGCAGGAGAAGTACTTATCCTAGATACAACAAGAATGATCCAAGTCCCAAATTTGAGGTAGGAATGAAGTTTAGAGGGAAGAGGCAGTTTAAGAAGGCAATCACCAAGCATGGATTGGTGGAGAGGAGATTCATTAGGTTCATGAAGAATGCGGCAGACAGGATGATTGCAAAGTGTGATTGGGCCACTTGTCAGTGGAGGTGCATGGCTTCAGTTAATTCAAGGTCCTCTAGTTGGCAGATTGCAAGTTTGAATGATGTGCATACTTGTCCACCAAGGAGAGACAACAGGCTAGTTACTGATACAAGGATTGCAGAGAAATACGAGAAGATGATCATAGCCAACTCAAGTTGGAGCATCTTCTCAAAAAAAAACCCAAGTTGGAGCATAGAGTCAATGAAAGCAACAGTACAGGAAGAAATGTTTGCTGATGTTCATGACTCAAAACTAAAGAGAGCCAAGTCCATGGTAATGCAAAGGGCTTTAGATTCCACTAAAGGTCAATACAAGTTGTTCTGCAGCTACCAACTTGAGTTGCTGAGAAGTAATCCTAGAAGTACTGTTGTTGTTAAGAAAGATCTAGATGCTAAAGATCCTGTGTTTCAGAGGATGTATATCTGCCTAGATGCTTTGAGGAAAGGATTCCTTGCAGGTTGTAGGAAAGTGGTGGGCCTTGATGGCTGCTTTTTCAAGGGGGCAACAAATGGGGAGTTGTTGTGTGCTATTGGAAGGGATGCCAATAACCAGATGTATCCTGTGGCTTGGGCAGTTGTAGAGAAGGAGACCAATGACAGCTGGGACTGGTTTTGTGATTTATTGTTCAAAGACATTGGTGTTGGTGAAGGAGACGACTGGGTCTTCATATCTGTCCAGTAGAAGGGCATTTTAAATGCAGTTGAGAAGTGGGCACCTAATGCTGAGCACAGGAATTGTGCTAGGCACATATATGCTAATTGGAGGAAGAAACACAAGAAGAAAGAACGGCAGAAGAAATTTTGGGCATGTGCAAAGGCTCCTTGTGTTACTTTATTCAACCTTGCTAAGGCTAGATTGGCAAAACATACACCTGCAGGAGCTAAGGCAATTATGAATACAGATCCTCATCACTGGAGTAGAGCCTGGTTCAGGTTAGGTTCTAATTGTGACTTAGTGGATAACAATATGTGTGAGACTTTTAATAAGTGGATTGTACAAGCAAGATTCTTCCCTATAATAACCATGCTGGAGACAATTAGACGGAAAGTCATGGTTAGAATCCAGAGTAATAGATCCAAGGCACTGAGTTGGAACACAGTGATCTGCCCTAACATCTTGAAGAAAGTAAATTCTTACATCAGTTTATCTGGTGTTTGCCATGCCATATGTAATGGGCAAGATCAGTTTGAAGTGAAACACTGGGATAACAGGTTCACAGTGGACCTTCAGAAGAAAGAGTGCAGTTGTAGGTACTGGCAATTGTCTGGTTTGCCCTGTCCACATGCCATTTCTTGTATATTCTTCAAGACAAATAAACTTGATGACTACATTGCTAAGTGCTACACAGTGGAGGAATTCAACAAGACCTACAACTATTGTTTGCTACCAGTAGAAGGTATGCAAAGTTGGCCTCAATCAGATAGGCCACCCTTACAAGCTCCGGGTTATGTTAGGATGCCAAGACGGCCAAAGAAGGAGAGAAAAAAGGAGCCAAGTGAGAAACCAAAAGCAGAAAAAATTTCAAGAGTTGGCACAATCATCAGATGTAGGAAATGCAAGCAAATTGGTCACAATAGGTCAACTCGTGACAAAAGAAATGGTGCAGCTGAAACTGGTGACAGATCAGCCAATGCACAAAGTAGTACTGCTCCAAGAAACTACTCAGGCACTGCACCTCAGGAACCATCTTTGGCTATCCCCACCACTCAACAAAGCTATTCAACCACTCGAACTATCAAAAGGAAGGCACCATCTAGCAGTACTGGAAATGCATCAACAAGCTTGTGCACCTCTGCAACAATAAAGCATGTAAGTACACACAATGCTCCTTTCATTCCTATAATACTAAAGAATTTCATGACATATACTGATACATGCATGTGTTCTTCCTGTAGGGATCCACTTCAGCTGTCAAGTCATCTGCTAAAGCTAGAGTGCAGACAACAACAACTGGGAAAATCAAACTCAATTTGCATGCATCTGTGCCTATGCCCCAAGCAAGCTGCAGTGTCACCATCAATATGACTTCAGGCAAGGCACAAGCACATGTTCAAGCACAAGAACATCCAGGAAAGAAGCTTCAAGTTAGAAGAGGAGCACAAGCACATGTTCAAGCACAAGTGCATGTCTAGGAATTCCACTTATCTATGTGTGTCAACTTTATTTGTACTATGGTTTCAGTTTGATTGTACCAGATTGTTATGTGAACTTTTATTGTACCAGATTGCTATGTGAACTTTTATTGTACCAGATTGCTATGTGAACTTTTATTGTACCAGATTGCTATGTGGACTTCAATCAGTTATGTGACATTTCTATTCTATGTCTGTGTCAATGCATTTCCTTCAGAGATAAACAACATCATGTGCACATAATTCAGAGATAACCATGGTTCATATTTCACTCATCAGGCATGGCCAAAACATACAGAACATTTTCAGCTGAACCATTTGTTCCACACTGCAAGTAGCACAAACACAACACAACACTTAATCAGGAACTTGTACAACACTAATTATGATTCCATCCTACTAACTCTATCCCTCATAGCATCACTCTCTTCTACATTTCGTGATGCATTTGCTTCCATCTCTGCCTTCAATGTTCTTACTTCCCCTTTGTGTTCCTCGACTTTGATAGCTGCATCACAAAGGCGATCCCTCATCTCTCTGTTTTGCTTCTTTAGATGCCAAACCATATTTTTCAGATCACGAAGCATGTCTTGGATGAACTCTGGATGGGGATCTTCTGCCCATACCCAAAGAGAGCATCCGTCGGTCTGTACTTATTTGAGATTCAAAACCAAGATTCAGATTCAAACCCAAATAAACCACGATTCAGATTCAAAACCAAATAAACCAACATTGAGAACAGGACTCACCCGTCGACGGTAATAGGTGAAGTAGCGTCGCCCTAGATTGGCGTCGCTCCAAGAAATCCACCGCGCCGCCTTCTGCCCGCAATAGCACATCCTTGGAGGCGAGTAATCTAGCGGACCCTTCCTGTATGGGATTGGAGACCCCTCCCCCAATTTCCTTGCGCACTCGAGCTGCTGGAGCTCCACGAGCTCGCCATGGCTCTCCACCTCTCTCCTCTCGAAACCGCGGCAGCTCGGAATCTTCTGGTCGGGGGACTAACGGGTGAGATAAGGTCATGTACAACCCATAGACGGTGGGTCATCTGTAAAATCTCGAATTTAGTGAACAGACAGATATACAGACAGCTCATATAGCCCATAGACGGCGAGCCGTCTGTAAGCTGTTTAATGCTTTGTATGTAGCTTAAGATTAACTATAAATGCACTTGTGCATACCTTTGTGTGGCTATTTGATAGGATACGTATCAAGCATAAATAAAATAAAACATGATTACAATAAATAAAATAAACATGATGACAATAATTTTAAAAATCATAAATATAATAGTTATATTATACACATATATAATTGCAATGCCTTTTATCTAGTACAATAAAACATTTTATTGCCATCATTTGGTGACATATCTCCACATGTTTGTTTATTGAGTATATTATACACATATATAGCAATTGTCAATTGTTTTGAGTATCGCGATGTCCCTGGTCTACTACAATACGACACTACCTTATCTCTTGGCCATGGCTTCCCCCAAATTGATAGCCACCGCTCCAAACCCGCTCCCAAAAATTGATTCGTGAGAAGGGATTCGTCGGCAGCGAGTTCACCGGCGCGCGAGAGGAGCATGGCGACGCCGCGTTTGGCCTGGGTGCGGGGGACTCGCGTTCCCACGGAGGACTTCGGCGCGGGGGCGAGGGCTGCCTGGGCGCACGTGCGTGGCCGCCATGCATCCTGCCGGAGGCGGTGCGGGAGGAGGTGGAGGGCATGGTGAGGGACCACGGGGCGGCCGTGAGCTAGGGCCTGCTGCGGAGGGTCGCCGACCGCGTCGAGTGGTGTACAAGGGTGAGGGCTAAGCTTCCAGCGGTCGAGGCATGCCGGGGCGGAACAGCACATGGCGCGGCCCCCAGCTCCCGTGTTGTCTGCACCAATTGCGGCGGCGCCCCTGCCTTCCATCGACATCGCGGGCTCCGGATCCGGTGAGCCCCTCTTCCTCCCCAATCTTTCCCGGCCCGCGACGCGTGGTTTTGGCGGGGGAAGGAGCTGGTTTTGGCACGCACGGAGGAACTGGGGAGAGGGGAGCGCGTGCGCGTGCGGGATCCGCCGCCGCCGTCGCCTGGAAGAGACGATCTCTACAGCCCGTCGATGCGCATCGATTCGGCGTGGGGGAACGGGACGCCCGCGTCGCCTCGCCAGGCGACGCGAAGGCCGTCGGTAGGGAAGCGCGGGGGTGTTTTTGCAAAGTGACCAGCATACAGACGGGCGGAAGAGACGCGCTGTACATGCCCTAAGGAAAGGAGATGGCCTGACGTGTGGGCCCGAGTCCAGTCAGCATGGTGATGTGGCCAAAGAGTCCATCCTGGCAGTGAAAACCACTTGAATCGGGTCAAAACAGGGTACCATGGCTGTTTATACCCGGTTTACAGAGTTCAGTGGTTAAAGTTATTCGGTTTTGAAATTGGATGGCCAAAACCAAACCGCGCCAATAGTTCAATGGCCAAAAATAGACTTTTTCCATCAAATAATAGTGCATATATTACAAGAATGTATATCGAATTTCAGAACTAAAACATTAATAATTCTATTTGACATTATATTGTAGCTAGGTCCAATTGACAACGCAAGACATGGCTCCAAGCGCTCCACTTAAATTCCATCTTCCTCCTGCTGAAATGGGAGCCCAAATTCCATCTTCCCTTCTGCTGAATGAATTACAGTAAGCATATGCTGCAAATTTTTTTGATAAGAAACAAGCTGAAAGATATCAAGTGCAAGGCATATATGAACTAAGATTCAAGAGCATCCTAGCAAGCCAGCAAAGGCATGATGGGGAGCTTAAGCATGTACGAGATGTATTTGCACCGCCTCTGGTCTGAATGACTTGGGTTGTCTCCACATGGCCCGAGCTGCGTGGTTTTGCCCTGGATGGATGATGTCTTCGGCCCACGTGGCCTGCACCATCATCGCTTTGTCACCGCTGACGTGGACGAGACCTTCTTGTTGTGCTCCGCTTCACATAATGCATAAGGCTAAGGAGGATAACCCGACCGAACCAAGTGGTTTGGCCGAATTGGCCAATGCTAACCCCTTAAGTACATATTTATCAATAATGTACCTACACAATGGATATTCACCAAAGCTCATGGAACTTTATTAGAATACAAACCTAAGTACATGGAATGACACATATAACGCCATTTATTCCCGAGAATTCGTGGTCGAAAATGTGTCGTAACGACCGCCAACACCATCCAGCCATGGGAAGAAGCTCATGAAGCTTTTGCATAAATCCCGCCTAGGAAACATGAAACCTTTAGATCCATTCTATTGTCTCAATAACCCCCTGGAAGAATCCCTCACCAAGCGATCCAGTCCAAGCAGTGAACTTTAGCAGATCTAATCCTGAGCTTTTATGTTTTATCTAGTACTAGCGTTGATTGGGTGCAATATTGTTTTCATGTTTCCAAAAGAGCGATTAATAAACCTTGCACATGAGTCAGATCAGCGGGATACTTTGTTTTAGCTAAGTTACCAAAACCTACCACTATTCCAAAATACTCCTTTCATTTTGACACTAATTTAGAAATGTTAGACATCACCACTTTACAAGTCCTTTTCCTTTGCGTTTTAGTGCTGGACTTATTGGTATTTTTTTATAGCACCATTAACAGTTTAAAACCATTAGGTTGGCAACCGTCATCATCAACAATTCCTCTACCATCTCACCACATAGATTTCTAATAGCTACACTTTCGAGGAAAGCCAAATTTTCATCCTCTCCCTCACTATCTTGAGAGTAACAGCTATTGTTATCTCACTACTGGAAATCAGAATTTCCCTGTGTGTGCCGAATTTCCCTGAGGGTTTTTTCATGTGCACACAGGGAAATTTGCATTTCACTGTCGGTATCTGAAATACACACAGGGAAATATCAAAACACACAGGGAAAATCCTCATTTCCCTGTGGGTTAGATTAAACACACGGGGAAATTCACATAGCACACATGAAAAATTTGTGGGTTAGATAAAACACACAGGGAAATTCATGTTACCCACAGAAAAAATGATCTAAATTGGGAGGAAGAACACATCAACCATTAATCTTTCTCTTTTTAATCCGGAATGAAAATTTGTAATCCGGAAGATCTTCCCTTGTCTCGTAAGGCCGTTTTGGTTGTTCTGCCTGGATATTATTAACAGCATGTCATACTTCACTATATATCATTTGAACCAGACAGTACTCCCAATCGTTCAATGTTTAGAAGGGCGTCTTTTACAGAAATGGAAGATAGGGAAAGGTTTGACGATTACCTTCCATGCACTCCAAGTTTCTTGCCGCAGCCCTCCGCTCTGCCTTGGTCAGGGCTATGCCTTGCCGCGGCACTCCGCTCTGCCTTGGTCAGGGTATGCTCATCTACAGGTCCGTAGCTGTAGCTACGCAAATGAACAAGCAACAAACTACTGAGCAGCATGCATATATTATAATAATCTAAAGTAACCTCTGAAAGTACGTAAAGTAATTACCTATATACGTCATTATAATAAAATATCCCAAACTACATAAATATGTGATTCTAAACCACCTATTTCTTCCATGGATAATATAGCACATGCATACATGTATGTAGAATGTGATTTGAATAAACAATTACATATTAGAAAGCATAGCTCAAACTATTGGTTTAACTATGCACATGTCAAACACATATGGAAGTGTTACGTGAAGTGCTAACTGAACATTATCATAACGGAAAACAATATGTATGTACCTAAATAAGTATGTACATGTCGATTTCCTTCTTTTATATTTAGAAACTAACAAGAGCATACATGCGGCACACACGCTCAATAGAAAATAAGACCGCATAACAACGTCTAAAGATCAAATCAGACTGGGAAGGTCATAGTGTTGACATGTAGGGGCGTGTGTATGCAAGACGTGTAAATTTTTTGGCTGTCAAGAAAATGTAGCCTCTAAACCGTGGAAAAACCCTCTAGAAAGTGCCCTTAGAATGTGATCTAATTTACATAGGTGGTCTGTGGGTTCATTATTGTTTTAGTTTGTCTCTAGGAATGATGGCCATTTCTAGAGATGGGCATAGACCGCCCCTAGAAAGCAGTTGATGGAGCGGGTAATTTTAGGAGCGGGTGATGGCATCACCTGCTCTTGAAAATGATTTGTGATGCCACATAATTTTTTTATATCTTTTTCATATGATCTCCGATGAAGATAAACTTTATGCCAAAACTGTAGAGATCGACAAGATCTAGAACATTGTAGTTCATATCTTTTATCATTCAAAACCATTTAATAGTCCAAAAATCAATTATAATGTAACTAATTTTGAAATATGGAATTTCTAATTTCTCAAACAAGCTTGGATGTATAGCAACTCTGAATTAAAGTTGTAGTGGTCAACAAGATCTAAAACTTTATAGTTCATAGATTTTTTATTTAAAATAGTTTAGAGACACATTATTAGTGTTATACACAGACTATAACACTATAGATATGGATAGTGCATTTATATATGCAATATTCTACATAATTAGATTGAAGTGTTATACTCATAATTATAGATACACTTATATATACACTTCCTACCATACTGGATATATAGGTGTAGATACTCACAAACGAAGTGTTCTACTCTATAGTATGAATACATGTATGTGATATTTTGACCACTAGAAAAAGCACTTGAGGTATGTAAATATATCTTGTATGATTATATATAGATATATTTCTATATCCTACAAGAAGAAAATAAAAATAAAAATAGATAAATAATTGTAGGCTCGAGTGATGGCATCACCCACTTCTGGAAATCCTTCTCGGAGTAATATAAAGAAACAACATACATCATAGATTCACAAGTGACTATGTGGTAAGCGGAGAGGAGGGTACGAGCAAGGCTTGAGGTAAGCGGTTCGAATCATGGATAACACAAGTTTGCATATTTGTTAAATAATTAATCCCACAGTCACGGTTGGAGCTCTCCTAGTTGTTGGTTTTCATATGGTATTTTTTTCTTTTTTGCCATTTTTAAGTTTTGTATTTCTGATATTTTATTTTTGTGCAAATTGGTCTCTAGCACTACTGGAAACGGGAATTTCCCTGTGGGTGCACATACCGACAGGGAAATAGAAAAAACGGACAGGAAAATGCTGACGGTGAAACGATAGGGAATCATAGGGAAAAGAAAATTTGCTTGACAGTCTTTATTTACTCCAGTGTCCGAGAATTAAATTCTTCATTTGGCTCATCCTCGTGGATCGTCTGAACACCAAAACAATGTTATCCAGAAGAAACATTGGAAACCGACAAGATGACATCTGTAAACTGTGTGACACGGGGGAAGACGAGACAATTGAGCACCTTTTTTTCATCTGTCCATTTGCAAGTCAGTGCTGGGGATTCATCAATATCAATTGGGACCTTACTTTGAACCTAAGTGACAGATTAGTCCAAGCAAAAGAAAACAGTGGGCAGAATTTCTTCACAGAGGTTGCAATGATCGCTGCTTGGGAAATCTGGAAAATGAGGAATGATAAAATCTTTCAACAGACAACCGCACAGTATACCTAGGTGGTTTGGAAATTTTAAAAGCGAGTGTTTACGTCAATCAGTTAGGTTTAGGGGTGACCTGAGGTCAACCTTCTGCTACTGGCTAGATGGTTTTAGCTAAGGAGTGCTGTAAGTTCCCCATGTAACTATTTTTTCTTTCCATATATATAAAATGTTTTGTGCTGTGGGGATCTCCCCCACAGTTTGCCCTCAAAAAAAAACGCAGTATTTCTGTTGCGAAAAGTGAATGCAGGTGGCCAGGCCGAACCTACAAATATTGTGTTTAGCAGTGCGCTCTTGCAAATGATTTCTGCTGTACAGATACAGTGGTTGTGGTGTGAACGTCAAGTCTGCACTATGGTCGTCACAGCTCTGTTCAGCCCAGCTGCCTTTCATGATGTGGTCATGGCTGACGTTTTTCTGCTCTAGAACACGTGTACCCGCCCCAGTTCACGTTGCATCGTTTCCCTTACATGTTTAAAATATTTCGTAGGTTACGGCGAGCGCATAATGACGTAACACAAGCGGGCGTACAACAGTCGATGGGGTCAGCAGCATGAATAACTTCCCTTGGCTTTTTTATTTCTCTCAACTCACAGCATTTCAGATGTCAATATTTATAGTTGGTTGATGGTTGCCAGTCACATCCTCTATCACGCCTCCTCAACACCACAGTGGTCCTCAACAACAGTGCTATAACTGTTAATATATAATGACCACTGATGTTTGGCCGGTGAACAAGAACGTTATTAACGTTCTTGTTACGGGTAGGCGTTCATGATCAAACCGTGCCAATATTCCCAAGTGAGAGAGAGAGGGCCACCCGCGGCTCCGCCGCCCGTAGCATTGCTCCGACGACGTTTGGGCTACAAACAACATCGGCCAGTGCCTTATTGACGTACTCCTCGCCGGCAACGTGGTAATCAATCCTTGTGAACCTAAACAAGATTGCATGCATGTATACAACTAGTGACACCATGAGTCCATTTTGTAGTCTTTTTTTAAGAAGCCTTGCCTCAATTTTCAAGTCAGAAGAGATGAAATAATGATACTTTGGTTAAATGGCTAATAGGGTTACATAATGGTTCTAATTCTAAATCCTTGTACCACTGTGGTCAAATAAATGGTGCTAAAAGGTAGACACTCGCTAAAAAATATGCGTGTAGCTGGGATTCAAACTCGGGGCCTCGTAGCTCGCGTTTACTCTCTTTTCCACCTCACATACGCAGCACATGTGACTAGGTAAAAGATGCTTTCCTTTTCATGTAGCATGTGACACCACGTATAGCACCGGTTCGTACTACCAACCGGTTCTAAAAGGCCTTTAGCACCCGGTAGTAACATCAACCGGTGCGTAAGGGTCACCCTTTAGCACCGGTTGATGTTACGACTCAGTGCTAAAGGTTCGAGGAGCACTACCAACCGGTGCTAAAGGTGACTTTTAGCACCGGTTGGTAACAACAACCGGTGCTAAAGGGTCCCTGACGGCTCGCGAATTTTGGACCCGGTGCTAATGTAGCATTAGCACCATGTTTTGATGGCGCCGAGGCATATGAGGATGGTCTTCTCTGGTAGTGTGCACCAATTTGTAGTCATAATTGCAATAGGAAGCCTGAAAATCGGTTGTCTTACCACCAATTTGAAAAATAATTGCAATTAAAAGCCTGAAACTTGTTTTTATATTTCAGTAGGCATCAACTCTCATGTCTGTGTGTTTCACGGCAAAACTGTTTCTGGGTGATATGTATAGAATTTCAACCCTAGACCTTTCTCGTCACACATAACATCCTTACAATCTCACCTACAAAAATATTTTACATATACAAGGAATGCTATTCTTTGAAGTTCACCTCTTCAAATCTTATATTGCGAACATAGTACTCCCAATGATCCCAAATAAAAACTTGGTTAAGAAAAGTCAAACATTTTGATATGGAGTCTATCTTCATCCAAGGTCATTTAAGAAATTTCAAGAAAAACATTAGTAAAACTAGATATGGGAAATGGTCAAATATTTGGGCTCTGGTAAATGATATTGAAACAAAAGGGTGTCAATAACAGAAATTTAGATCTTGTCAAGCTCTATAGTTTTGATATAAATTTGTATCTGTCCAGCTTCATATGGAAATGACAATTCAACAAAAAATAGTCACGACTACAAGTAACAAAACACTAGGAATACAAATAAATTATATCTAAATTATCTCCATATAAAACACTAACAAGTATAGGTCACAATTTTAGAAAAAAAATTGCTACCTGTTTCAAAATTAATTATTATGTGTTTTAAATTTAAAAATTAATTTGTAAACGGATTAGAAGCCACCATCAAAATCATCAAAAGGACTAAATTTGTCCGATTTTGATATATATACTACCTCCGTTCTCAAATATATGTCGTTAGGACAAGCTATTTATAGTTCAAAAATGAACTAATTTGCTTGTCCTAAACGTTAAGTATGGAGGGAGTAGTTGCATAGCCCTTGATGTCTGGTTTTGTAGCTTAGGGCTGAAAATCGAATTATCATACTAATTGGAGGGTGGAATCAGAATTTTCCCTCAAGAAAAACCATGGAATATCAACAATATGTAATGCTGAAATCTCCTACAATTTTGGAAGTTCAATGTAATTACATTTTTGTGAATATGGTTTAGATCAGGACATATTAAGAAAAGCCTAGCACATTAATTAGGATCTATGATTCTGAAATTTCCTGTAGTTTTGGAGGACGAGATATATCAACCACAAGCTGAGGACAAAGATGGCCATGACCCCTCCTATGTTTGGAAACTTACGTTGAAAATGGTGCTTAATTAGGAGAAAAACTTTGCACGACTCTTTAGACTACACACTTTCCATCGCAAACCTCATGGTGGTCATAGTTTAGGCATCTTTATTGAACCTAACTTGGTCAATATAGTTTTGACATGTTTGGGTAGCTACTATATAAATTATTGTACCCCAAGAGGAAGAGTATTCAGACTCACTGTGCAATTCGTTGATACAGCCCGGGTATCATATCCTACGATACTTCTTGCAATGCTCAATACAGAACAAGATATCCATATGGCGGAAGGGGAAGGAAAATATAGCTACGCAAAGAATTCCAGGCGCCAAGTGATTATTCTATCCCATCTTCTACGGTGCTGAACTACTATTATGCAATATATATGCATGCATGCCTTGAGTTGTATGTAGGACGTTCATATGCACTGATATATAAATATAATTTAATGTACGATGAATCAAACTTCTATTTCGTTATCTATGGTTTAACATAGCACATGTAACAAAACCATTGCAATTATTAATAGTTTGATCCATGATCCAATCATATAGCAGCCATATACTTTCTTTTACATTTTATCCTGTTTCTATGAGCCTGTATAATGCTCCTTCTAGTCACAAATAAGTGACGATTTTTTTATTCCAGAATTTGAAAACCTTGGTTCCGGTATAGTTTTATTTGTTGATTTTGCACATTTAATAATGTTATGAGTGAATTTTTAATTTGAAATTTGGTTCTGGTATAGTGAATGTTAAAAAAAATATAGTTTAGTGAAATTATAATTTTCTTATTTTATAAATATCTTAAAAAAACTAGTAGTGATGCAACAATTTTAGTGAAGACGAGTAAAAATAGATCCACACTGATTGTATGAGCTACAATTAATTTTCCTCTATTCTTTTGATATTAGGAGAAGATTTTCCTTGAGAGTATGCCAGTGATTGAGAATGCCATCAGAAATGTATACGAGACACTTTTCCTTAAAACCATGACCATTGCTGATCTAGGATGCTCTTCAGGACCAAACACATTGCTCTTCGTCTCCAATTTAATAGATATCATAGCTGATGAACGCGATAAAGCTGCTGAGTGTGATCCTATGGAACTACTGATCTTCCTGAATGACCTACCAGGTAACGACTTCAACCAAGTATTCCGTTCACTTGGAAACTTGCAGAAACTAGGAGCAGATAAAAAGGGAAACACACAAGTTTTATATTATATTTCGGGGTTGCCAAAATCGTACTACCACAGGCTGTTCCCTCGTGAAAGTGTGCATCTCTTTCACTCTTCTAGCAGCCTTCATTGGCGATCGCAGGTATTTGCATTATTGTCAATGCTCACAAGTAATAATTGATTCATGCATTGTATGGCATTCAATGATAATTTTCTTGCACTTTTTTCTTCATGCCGTATTCAGAATAACGCAATTTGCATAGGTACCTGATGAACTGCAAGGAAGGAGAGGTGTTCTCCTAAACAAAGATAATATTTACATCACAAAGACTACTACACCATACGTAGTGAAGTGCTTCAAAGAGCAGTTCAATAAGGACTTCTCTAACTTCCTAAAGCTGCGTCATGAGGAACTTGTGTATGGAGGGAAAATGGTTTTAACATTTTTTGGGAGGAAGGATGAGGATGTATATAATGGAGATTTCAACAAACTTTTTGGATTAGTTTCTGCATCACTCCAATCTCTTGTTGCAAAGGTAAGTATGATGGACTTCTCTTCGACATTTCATTTGTCCATTCAATTTTAATAGAAGAGTTAAACTAACTATCATATTGATCGTAATATATAGGGCCTTGTAGAGGGAGAAAAACTGGACTCGTTCAATTTACCACTGTATGGGCCATCCATTGCTGAAGTGAAGGAAATAGTAATGCAAAATCACAATTTTGAATTGGATCACATGAAACTATTTGAGACAAACTGGGATCCTTATGATGATACGGAAGGAGATGTTGCTCATGACAGTGCCTGCAGTTGAATGAATGTTTCTAACTTTATTAGAGCAGTGTTGGAGCCTTTGATTGCAAGCCATTTTGGGGAAACCATACTTGACGCATTGTTCACAGAGTATGCATGTTTTGTCTCCAAACACCTTGAGAAGGAGAAGACAAAGTTTGCTACGATCACGATGTCCTTGACGAAAATATAGAACGGACCCATTAATGTCATCAATCAAAATGTACTCTTCCAGATACCATATGGGATGTAAATGTAGAGCTTGTTATGTTTACTTTATTTTCATTATTAGCATCTCTGTGTATTGATATCTTCAAAATATCTATATCTCTTCATAGAAACGCTATGGGATAGATATGTGCATCTAGTTATGCAGATGGCACATGTGTTTGCAAGATGGTTATATCCACTGGATGTAATTATCCTAGAAATGAATAAAAATCTCTTATATACATCAAACTTCAGAATGTTGACACTGACATAGGCTGTCTATCAACTTGTTATCTGTCATACAATAATTGAGGCAGAAACTATAGGCCATCAACGTACTGGCAGGGCTAAATGAATCAGCACCTAAAGCTCGGGGTCCTAAGTTTCTAACCAGGCTTAACATTTCCTTCATTATCAATGTAGCACTGATCATTGTAGTTGCTGGGGAACAGCCTTGTGTGATGCCTCTTCTGCACCACAATGAAGGTGATATGCGGCTTCTCATTATTGTACAGAGCTTTCCATGCCTGAACAAGGAATGGTTGTCACTGAGTATTTTGATTAAATAATATAATGGCAACTGCTAGAATCAAAGCAGAGTAGGGCAGGGGACAGTGAGCTTTACATTATGCAACAACTAGCACTAGCACTAGCACTAGCACTGCTCGATGCTGCCATCTACCCGTGGCTAGGAAAAATCAAAGACAACAGTAGATTCACTACAACTGGATGTTTGTTTTGTGAACTGGTAAAGAAAGAAACTCGATACCTTGCTTTCATTTGGTGACCTTCGTGAATGCTCAACAAGCCGTTCCTGCTCAACATTTCATATCAGTTTTAGTATCCAACATAGAAAATAAGCCCAAAATTTCAGCTTCTATAGTGGTAAACTGTTTGCAGAAATTCCAACCGCCACAACAATTACTTCAACTGTCAGATAACTATATTACCTAGTGCTTTTGCTGTAATTCTGCAGCGACATAGCCAACTTCTCCTGGTTGTCAGCAGCATTGGAAGAATGGACAAGTGACCCAAGGATTGCCGCAATCAGAAAGCACCCAACACCAGGGAACAGGATCTCTGCCTTGTTGATCCGGCCATAAAGGAAGTAGTTCAGCGTTGTCCCTAAACGAGAGAAGTTTCAGTGATACATACAATGTTCAGATTCAGAAATTTTCATGATGCAGGAGCAGAGTTGCCTGTGACGACTTTAGGAATTATATATAGCAAGCTAATTTTCAGTCAAGCTAATAAATACAAAGGACAGTATCAAACAGGAGAGTTGAAGAACCTAACGAAGCATATCCTAATTCCATATAAATAATGTTTTGCAAATACAACAAGCCCCCAATAAAAGTTAATCAGTAGATTATTTATATACATACATAAAGCAGCATTACTGTTTTAACTTTCAGAGGCCTAATATGGTTCAGATTTCCAGAAGGCTAATAGATCGATCAAGCAGCGGTATACTTGGAGATTAGGAGACTAGAAAGTAACAATATGAAATTACAACTGGTGGTGAAGGAGTAAGCATACGAGTATAAGGAATCCTTGGTCCCCTCCACGACACGCACAGCAGCAATAGGAAAAACAACCTGGTGGCTCACCGGCGAGACTGCGTGAGGCGTCATCGCCCAGGCACGTGCGGGCTTCGGAACGATGGGATCGACGGCGAGATGAAAATGCGGACTGTGGGCGAGATGAGGAGTGGCCTAGGGACACCCAAAATCGGCGGTGGCCCCGAGAGCCCGACGGCAGCGACCATATCATCGACGATGGCCTGACGGCAGCAGCTCCGAAGCTGATGACGACTCGACGGCGGCGGCGCCGAAGGTGAGGATAGCCAGCAGCAACGCAGACAGTGGAGATCTGCGAATGGGGGAGGGGAACGGACAGTTCATCCTTCTCTCTATCGTGTGCGGCAGCTTGTGACGCCCCAGAAGGACACGGTCATCGATCAAGCGAAGACGTACAAGGCCCAAGCCGTCACCGACGTAGCGGACGCGCTCTGAGTTGTAAACGGGCAGTGTGTGGGCCCGGGTTGTAAGTGTCTAAGCGTTGCGCGAGAGAATGTAAGGGGAGAGAATGAAGAGAACGGTATGAACTTATTCAATAAGAAAGAAATAGAAGTTCAGAGTTTGGGTACAACGCCCTCTCTGCTCGTGTGAGATTATTCCTCTGGTGCCGTTGTTGATCCTCACATCGTCGGAGTAATCTCGCCGGCGGTCACGAGTGCTACAGTGGTATCAGAGACACACTATCCTCGGCCTGTGGAGTTTCCTCTGAGCTGCTTCCGTCTCTCCGGCGCGCAGCTGCATCGGTGAGCTTCCTTCCGATCTCACCACCCACGCCCCGTCGTCGACTTCCGTCGACAGCGGCCTCCGCATACCGCCAGTTAGCCGTTCCGGCACCGTCGCCCACCTCACCAATCGCGCCGCTTAGGTTAGTAGTTGGGGATCTCGATTTCCGCCGAGTTTCCGGTTCTGCACAACAGGCGCAACGATGAGCGATTCGCGCTGTTCGAGATTGCATAGTTGAATTGTTGTATTCCTTCTGTTCGGATCGAAGTTGCTCGAGCCTTTTCTTCTGAGGTTTCATCAAATCGAGCAATCTCTCCGAGTTTGAGATGCAATTGTTATGACGTTTCCTCAACCGTAGTGCAGAATCAGTGTCTGGGAAGTTTCTGCTATGGAGATTTTGGCTGTGTGGACGCGATTTCTTGAGGCCAATTGGGTTTTGGTTGACCGGAATTTCACGGATCTATTTTGCGGCGGCCTTCGATCGATCCAGTTGATTCTGAGGTTGGTGCGGGAAATCTCTGGTGCTCGAGTCAGAAGGGGATCTTGCCTGTGGAATTCCTTTGCACCCAGTCATCACAGCGCCTCCTAAGCGTTCGGTTCAGTCGCTGCTAATCATGGATGCAGTTGCAGAAGGCCAGCGAAAGGATGACGACCGCTGGGATCGTATGATGGATAGTATCAATCTGTTGTTCGCCCGGGTCGGGGAAGTAAGTAACAAGCAAGAGCAGATACAAGCCAATTAAGACCTGCAAGCTCGAGCTCTTCAGGAGGTGATTGATGACCAATCTTTCATGGCTAAGCAAATTCTCGAGACAAGACAGGCGGTAGTAGCGTTGAGGTTTCAAAGGATGACAGATGAACAGTATGAGGCAGACTCTGTGCACTCTGGGCGTCCTCCTGAGCCATCTCGGCGTCCAGATCGGTTTCATAAGGCTACGAGAGAAGAACCTGATCAACATCGAGCAATGGGAGATCATCATAAAGGTTCAGAGTCTGAATACATAGGATTCTTACCCATGCTGAAATTCTCAGAGTTCACTGGTGTCAATCCAAAAATCTGGAGAGACAAATGTCAGGATTACTTTCAGATTTACAAAGTATCTCAGTCTCTTTGGGTGTCCACAGCCTCAGTTTGCATGAAGGATAATGCCGAGAAATGGGTCCAGATGCAGCGTTACAAAGGAGGTTTTGGCATCTGGGAACAGTTCATGACAGCATTAGAAGAAAAGTTTTGGACATATGACTATATTCATGCATTGGGGGATCTTTTGGAGCTGAAACATGTTGGCACAGTAGAGGAATATGCTACACAATTTGAAGCCTTACAGTTTGAATTGGAAATGCATAACAGTGGGTATGATGTGCTGTTTTTTGTGACCCAGTTCATCAAAGGGCTCAAGATGGAGATTGGTGCAGTGGTACAATCTCAGGTACCTACAACAATGGAGAGAGCAGTGATGCTAGCCAAAGTACAACAACAATTGATTGATAAAGGCAAATATAGGTACCAGAAAATGTCAGGACATTCTAAACAGACATCCTTCTTGACTCCCAAGCCTGAATCCAAATCATTGGTGTCCCCATACACAATGTCTAAAGAGAGGCAGAAGAGAGATTACTGCAGGGCCAATAACTTGTGCTTTTATTGTCAAGAGCCATTTGACTCTAACCATTTGGCTAAGTGCAAAAGTAGACTAAAGTCTCAGGTCAATGCTATGGTGGTCAATGGCCTGGATGTCAACTTAACAGATGAAGTGTTACAGCAGTTGGCTATGGAGTATTCTCTAGCTGAAGAATTTTGTACCCTGTCACTTAATGCTATCTTAGGGACAGATGCTGGTGACTCAATGAAACTAAGGGCCATGGTAAAAAACAAAGTGATGTTGATTGTGGTGGACAGTGCTAGTTCGCATAACTTTGTTAGTTCAGCTTTCCTCCAAAAATGTGACATTCAACCCACTAAGATGACCCTCCAGCAGGTCAGGGTAGCAAATGGGGATACTCTAGTTAGTGATGCAGAAGTGAAAGCCATGAGTTGGTGGATCCAGGGACATACTTTTCACTCTGATATGAAAGGTGTTGGAACTGTGATGCTATTTTGGGCTATGATTGGTTGAAGCTTCACAGTCCAATGGACTGCCACCGGGAAAATCGTACCATGCAATTCTGTGTAGCATCTACACAAGTGACCTTGCAGGGTATTCAACCTCCACCTTTGACATTGAAGGGAATTTGTGGTGAACAATTGAGAAAGTGGTGTGCTGGCAATGATGTTGGGGGCATTAGCTATGGTAGAGGTAATCCCTCTTGCACCTACTTCTTCTGTTCCAGCAGAAGTTGATCAACTTTTAAACAATTTTCATGATGTTTTTGAGGATCCCAAGTCCCTTCTACCTCCCAGATTGCATGACCACCATATACCCCTATTACCTAATACCATACCTGTCAATTCTAGGCCATACAGATACTCTCCATTACAAAAAGATGAGATAGAGAAACATGTTAAGGAACTTCTTCCTGCTGGTTTAATAGTTCCTAGTAATAGCCCTTTTGCCTCACATGTATTACTTGTCCAAATGAAAGATGGCAGCTGGATATTTTGCATTGATTATAGGAAGTTGAATGAATTGACTATAAAGAATAGGTTTCCCATGCCTCTTATTGATGAATTTTTGGATGAATTGGCTGGTACAAAATTCTTTACTAAACTGGAAATGAGATTAGGGTAACATCAAATTAGGATGTAACCTGAGGATGAATTTAAAACAGCCTTTAAAACCCATCATGGCCATTACCAGTTTAAAGTGATGCCTTTTGGTCTCAGCAATGCTCTAGCCTCTTTTCAATGCATCATAAATGAAGTTTTAGAACCATTCTTGACGAAGTTTGTGATGGTATTCTTAGATGACATACTAATCTACAGTCCAAGTTATGAGGATCATTTGGTTCATATTCAGTTAGTGTTAGAAAAACTCAGGGAGCACAAATTGTACATGAAGATGAGTAAATATTCTTTTGCTGAAACTCAGTTGGATTATTTGGGACATATCATATCTGATAAAGGGGTAGCAACAGACCCAAAGAAAACAGAGGTAATGTTGAACTGGCCAGTTCCTACAACTGTTACTGAACTCAGAGGGTTTTTGGGCTTAACAGGATACTATAGAAAGTTTATTAAACACTATGGCATTGTAGCAAGACCTCTTACAAATCTGTTGTAAAAGAAAAGTTTCTGTTGGTCTGAAGAAGCAACTCAAGCTTTTCTGCAGTTGAAAGAGTTGATGGCAAGTGCACCTGTATTGGCAATTCTAGATTTCTCTGCACCTTTTATCATAGAGACAGATGCTTGTGACTTGGGTATTGGGGCAGTTCTGATGCAAGGCCAGCATCCAGTGGCATACTTGAGCAAGGCACTGGGACCAGTCCATCAGAAATTGTCTATCTATGAGAAAGAATTTTTGGCCTTAATTATGGCAGTGGAAAGGTGGAGACAATATCTCCGGAGGAAGGAGTTCATAATCAGAACAGATCACAAGAGTTTATCCTATTTATGTGAGCAGAATCTACACTCAGACATGCAACACAAAGCAATGACAAGTCTCATGGGGCTTCAGTTCAAGGTAATTTACAAAAAGGGAAAGGAGAACATGGCAGCAGATGCTCTGTCTTGAGTTGGCCATTTGATGTCTTTACAAGCTGTGTCTGAAATCAGACCCCTGTGGTTACAAGAAGCATTGAACGCTTATCAAACTGATACCACTACAAGAATAACTCACATCCGCACCCCTCATATGCCTCGGTGCACTCAAGATCCGGTGCTAATGTAACGTTAGCACCGGGTGCGAAATTGGGGCGCCCTCGGGAACCCTTTAGCACCGGGTGGTATTACGACCCGGTGCTAAAAGTCCCCTTTAGCACCAGGTGGTATTACGACAAGGTGCTAAAAGTCCCCTTTAGCACCGGTTGGTGTTACAACCCAGTGCTAAAGGGTCTCCCTCCTTTAGCACCGGGTGGTATTACGACCCGGTGCTAAAGGGTCACCCTTTAGCACCGGGTGGTGTTACGACCCGGTGCTAAAGGCCCTTTAGCACCGGTTCGTAAATACGATCCGGTGCTAATGTAGGTGTCACATGCTACTTCAAAAGGAGCGCATCTTTAATCCTATCACATGTGCTGCGTAGGTGAGATGGTTAGGTGGGTGCGCGCGAGCCAAGAGGTCTCGAGTTCGAATCCCGCAACACGCAAATATGTAAATATTTTTGGCTAGTGCCCCCACCTTTAGCACCGGTTATTTGACCCGGTGCTAAAGGTGGCACCCTTTAGCACCGGAAGATTAGCACCGGGTGGGAAACCCGATGCTAAAGGGCTTTCCCACCCGGTGCCAAAGTGCATCATTCTGGTAGTGTACACTGGCCCAGGAGTTATTAGTCAAGATAGCCATCCATAGTCCTGATGAGAATGGATTCTCTATGTGTCAAGGGCTCATCAAACATGCATGCAAGGTTTGGATCCCCAACAATTAAGCTTTACAAACTAAATTGATTGCAGCTTGCCATTCCAGTGCTATAGGAGGCCATTCAGGGACCAAAGCAACATATTACAGGTTCAAGCAGTTGTTTATGTGGAAAGGACTAAAAGCAGATGTGACCAATTACATCAAACAGTGTCAAGTTTGACAACAAGCAAAACATGAAAATAGCCACCCTGCTGGACTGCTTCAACCATTACCCATTCCAGAAGGTGCTTGGCAAGATTGGACAATGGATTTCATTGAAGGGTTGCCTTCTTTTGAGGGGTTCAATACCATTCTGGTGGTAGTTGACAGGTACACCAAATATGCACATTTCATTCCATTGAAGCACCCTTTTACTGCTCAAGGGGTGGCCAAGGCAGTTTTGGACAACGTCGTTAAATTGCATGGTTTTCCCAAATCTATTGTGTCTGATCGTGACAGAATATTCACTAGTGCCTTCTGGAAGGTGCTATTTGCTCTTAGTTATACTACTTTGCTTCGAAGTTCCTCTTACCACCAACAGACAGATGTATAATCTGAAAGGGTGAATCAGTGTCTCGAGATGTACCTCCGGTGTGTTGTCTATGATTCACCAAAGCAGTGGAAACAGTGGTTGTCTACTGCAGAGCTATGGTACAACACCAATTTTCACTCTTCCTTGGGGTGTTCTCCTTTCAAGGCACCCTATGGCTATGAAGCACCCACGAGATTTGTGATTCCTGTCTCTACCAGTGAATCTGATACACAGCAAATGGTCGAGGAGAGAGAAGCCCACAATGCCAGGTTGAAAGAACATTTAGCAGCTGCTTAGAATCGAATGAAAGTTCAGGCATATCATCATAGAATTGATCGGCAGTTTCAGATTGGGTATCAAGTTCTTAAATTATACTCGCATGTGCAAAATTCAGTGGTGAATCGGCCCTATCCCAAACTGTCATTCAAGTTCTTCGGTCCATACCGCGTACTGGCATGGGTGGGCAATGCAGCTTACAAGTTGGAACTGCCGGAGGGGAGCCTAGTGCACCCTGTTTGTCATGTCTCTCAACTCAGACCTTTTGTTCCAGATCACTCTCCTGTGTTTGATGATGTGACTAGGTTGGTGGATTTGAGCGCCCAGGATCTGGTGCCTGCGCGTGCACTGGATCGACGTTTGGTGAAGAAAGGGAACACAACAGTGCCTCAAGTACGCGTCAAGTAGACAAATCCTCCAGAAGAATGGGCAACTAGGGAAGACTGGTACATGCTGAAGGATCGTTTTCCGGTTGTTGCTACTTGGGGAAAAGCCGCATCTTCAGCGGGGGGAGGTGTGACGCCCTAGGAGGACACGGTCATCGATCAAGCGAAGATGTACAAGAGTCAAGGCGTCACCGATGTAGTGGACGCGCTCTGAGTTGTAAACGGGTAGTGTGTGGGCCCGGGTTGTAAGTGTCTAAGTGTTGCGTGAGAGACTATGTAAGGGGAGAGAATGAAGAGAAGGATATGTACTTATTCAACAAGAAAGAAACTGACGAGAGTTCAGAGTTTGGGTACAGCGCCCTCTCTGCTCGTGTGAGATTATTCCTCTTGTGACGTTGCTGATCCTCACATCGTCGGAGTAATCTCGATGGAAGTCACGAGTGCTACATAGCTGCGGGAGGGTAATCGGGGGGGTGAACGGAGGAGGGACAGGAGCTAGGGTTTGGGGTCCTTGCTTTTATTCCACGCGGGCGTGATCTGAACCGTCGATGGGAGATATACGGACAGGAGGAGTCGGGCCCGTTTTGGCACGCCGAAAAGATGGCCCAGGCCTCAATTTTGGCCCATTTAACAAATTAACAGGTTTTGTATTGTTTCAGCTGAAATACAATTGAATTATCAAAAGGACTAAATTAGGATAGTCCTAATATTGTTTAAAGTTATTTACCTTTTCCTTTTCAGTGAAATTATGACTAATAGTATATTTAGAATTCTAAAAAGTATTATTTCTGAAATATATAAATAACTTGTTTTGAATTTTGTTAGAGGAGAGAGTTGACCTTCAACAAGTGCTCAACTTTGGTGGTGACTTTGTTTGCATTTGAGATCGTTTAATGAGCGTTAAACATTATATCAAATATTTTTGTACCTGCATTATTCCAAATGAAAAAGTTGTCAACTATAAAGTTTTAGATCTTTTTGAGCTCTATAATTTTGATATAAAGTTTATCTTCATCCGACTGAAGTACAAAAGTTATACTTGGTCATAGGAGACTTGCTTATGGGAGACGCGGTTGAAGAAAACACGTCACCTATGTATCATCCAGTTATAGGAGACGCGTCTTAAACACCCGCGTCACCAATATACCAAGTTATAGGAGACGCATATTCGTCTGGACGCGTCACCTATATCTGAGGCAGTCATAGGCGAGATGGCTCATTAAGAAGTATCGCCTATTAAGGTACATAGGATACTCGTATTGCGTAGTGCACCCTGTTTGTCATGTCTCTCAACTCAGACCTTTTGTTCCAGATCACTCTCCTGTGTTTGATGATGTGACTAGGTTGGTGGATTTGAGCGCCCAGGATCTGGTGCCTGAGCGTGCACTGGATCGACGTTTGGTGAAGAAAGGGAACACAACAGTGCCTCAAGTACGCGTCAAGTAGACAAATCCTCCTGAAGAATGGGCAACTTGGGAAGACTGGTACGTGCTGAAGGATCGTTTTCCGGTTGTTGTGTTGACACCAAAAATTGGCACCAGGAAGAAGCTGACATGTGGGCCGGATTCGTTGAAAAGATATCATTCGGCGAAGGAGTTTTTTCCTAGAGCATTCGGTAAAGACGTTCTGCGGTCGGGAATGCATCGTCATTCGGCAAGTGAACTGTTTCGCAAAAGGCATTCGGGGGCGCGTGATGACGTGGATCAAGTATAAGGAAAAGGCTGGTTTAACTTGGAATGCAAGACGGATACGGTGCCCCGGCGTTTATCTTTTTTAGGAAATAAATAATGTAATCGTAACCGATTAGGAGTCGTGTCGAAACCTGGGTATAAATATAAACCCGTGGTAATTGTAAAAAGGAGTTCAATCAATCATACAACAAACCGGCCCCGTGCCAACTTCGAGTCCTTTAGTCGAGTCGTCGAGTTCTTCGAGAGGAATCATCGATCCGTCGACCTCCGTAAGTACCGGCAACCCTGCACCATGCCTAGTATCATGCGGTGGATTTAGGCTTTGGTTCAGGAAGGTTCCATTGTTAGATCATGAGCCATGCGGTGGGCTAAGTTTTAGCTTGGAACAAGTTATCGGTTCTGTTTGATTTTGGCAAGATCTGATAGATCCATTAAGTTACCATGTGTTGCTCTGGATTTTACCTTTGTGTTTAATTCATTACAACACTCTTTTGCCCAGTCTAGGTTGATTAGATTCGGTTCCAGCTCACAATGCACTGCGTTTCCATAGCCGAATTCGAAGTCAATCTAGATTGCCACGTGTTGCGGGTCCAAGCTATATCGGTGCTATGTCGTGTTTGAAGCGATTTTCGGGTCTGACACTGTTATAGCCAGCTTTGCCGAATGAGTTGTCCACAATAAAAAAAAACAGAGATAAGGAATGGCAAGATTGCAGGATTGATAAAGCATTCGGCTATCGACTGTTTGTTACAATTACAAGCCCAAGTACTTTGAGATTACATTTTTAGCATCTGATATCATATTGCTAATGCTCTCTAATAAGTTTTTGTCAGCTTCTTGGGTTCTAGCCAGAGCAGCAAGCTTTGCCTTGAGTTGTTTTTCTTCGTTCAGAGCTGCTGAAGCTTCCTTTCGTATCTTCTCTGTTAATTTGGGAAGCTCAACTATCTTCTTCTCATCAGCTTCAATTTCGGCCGATAGATCTCTCAATTCGGCTTCAAGTGTAGCTTTTCTGACCTTCTTCTTTTCAAGTTCAGATTCCAATTTGGTCAGTAATTCTTTGCTGTTCTGAGCTTGAGTATGCAGGTCTTTCACAGATTGTTTGGCTGTGGATCTCCTCTGTTCCAGAGCTGGTTGAGAAGATTGGTGTTTTAGAGCCTGCTTTACTGCGGCGTATTGTTGATCCAAATGAGAAACTGGTTCCAAAGAAGTTTTGATATCATCAGGGAGTTCTTGGTCAATGGATTCCAGTACATCCCTTAAGAGATCAGCATCTTTAACTTGATCTTGGATACTCTTGTGCAGCAAAGCAAGGATATCTTTCAGCTTTGTTTGATTTTCTTCTGACAGAGTTTGGCCAGAAGATGTTTCTTCCCCTTGTTCGGCAACCAAGTCGTCCACAGCAAAAGAATAGCTGGATGATGAATTGGATTTCTCCTGAAAGAAAGTCTTGCCGAATTAGTAATAATCTGCTGAATAAAAGAGTAGAGAAAGTTGAATGATTATGTTTACCTCGTTCCTGACTTCCTGAATGGGAGAAGGAAGCCTCTCAGGCTCAATGGAAAGATTCTGTGTATCTTGCTGAGGAGAAGCTGGAAGATTTCTTGGTGAAGATAATGCTTCTGATTGAGGAAGAAGTTGCAAAGCTAAAGATGAATCGTGATGAGAAGAAGAGCTTTCCAAGATTGGATCCATTGAAGATTGTTCTGCAGTTAACAAAGAATGAGTGCCGATGAAAAAGAAGTTAAGGGGATAAAGTGGTAGAATTTTACGAGTCAATGAAGCATCGGCAAGATCTGTACTGATTGCTAGTTGCTGTTCTCTGACCTGAAACCAAGAAGAGATAAAGCTGAGCAAAATACCAATGGCATTATGGTCAAAGAAAGAAGGCTCTGACCTTGATAACTTTTTTGCTGCTTGTTCTTTTCTTCTTTACAACTAAGGGAGCAGCTAAAGAAAGAGTTTTTCTCTTGACAGATGATGGTCTAGTAAGTATTGGATCTAGAGAAGCCTGTCTAGCCATCAGTTGAGCCAAGGTAGGAGATTGGTGCCCCAAAGCAGATATTGGGCCTGCAGCTTTGTACAAGATCGCCCTGGCAAGAGGGGCAGGTGTTATATCCTGCAAAATGACAGAATCAGAATCAATCGGGGTTAATATTATTGAGACGGATGAAGGGATAAGCGTATTACCTCTGAAGTTGGCTGATAATCAGGCATTAACTCGAGGCAGAAGGGATGGATTGGCATGTTGAAGATATGATCATGGAGTTCTTGCCACCAGAGAGTGAAAGAAGGATGGGCAGATATTATTGGCACAAAAGGCTCAGGTGCATAGATAGTTTCGCAGCATTTATAAGTAAAAATCCTTCTTGTCTCTGTGGAATCCTTGACAATCTCCCTAGGCTTGAGAAATTCGTGAAGAAATAGCCTTGGGGGCACTTGGCCACATCCCAACTGTCTAGCCATCATGTTTGGCTGATAATATTCGTAAGTGCTTTGAACCAGTCTTCCTCCACAGAATTCGGCTGGCAGGATGCAGGGCTGGATGAAGGCGTTGAAGATCGCTATAGATTGTACATCAGTGCATCCAGTTTCAAAGCTGAATTCGCAAGGGAGAGTGAGATTGTCATTGTCCAGATATGGGAACCAAAGAGGATGAGCAAAGCCTTTGAAAAAGAGCTCAAACAGTTCACCGATGTTCTTATTGATAGATACAGTGGAGGCAGCTTCTCCATAGGTTTGACAACCTTTGGTTCTCCGGGTTTCTCCTTCTTTGTAATTAATTGAAGGAAAGTCTCGGCTGTTGAGATCAATAGCGACAATTTGATGCATGTACAACTGCAGCCACATTTGGACAAACCACCAAGGACCATTGACACAGGGGATTTTATTGCTGGTATACATCAGGTGGGTGGTTTGATTGAGCATATGGTAGACACTTCCCAGGAGGTATTTCCCAAGTGGAATGAGTTTTCCGGTAGCCAGCTCTTCAGCCATCACGATATGATTCAGGGTTGGCTCATTGGCTTTGCCACAGAAGACTGATCTGCATAGCCACATGTTCAGGAAGGCTCTATATTCGACATCAGTCAGAGGGCCATCAGACATATGGTTCTGGATGTATCTCTTGTATCCAACCCCTGTTTTTACTCCTGTCTGCTTGGAGGAACCTTTGTGGTCATATGGATATACAGTTCCTGTAACGTTCAGGCCGGTCATCATGTAGACATCGGCCAAAGTAGGAGACATTGGGCCATGACCGAAGAGAAAAGCATTTGCACCATTGGACCAAAAATGGCAAGCTGCAATCAGAAGGTTCTCGTTCTTTGGTGTTTCGGCTAGTGACAGCTCCAGGCAATGAGAAATACGCAGATGATCTCAGTTCTGTGTTTGGGGGCTTTTGTCATCAGATATCCTTTTGTACCAATTTCTCCAGCCGGCAATTGGGGGCAAAGGCCAGTTCTTGAAGGCGTCTTGCCACTCATGAGATTTTGTTAATTAAATCTTGAAAGGAACCCTCTGAGATTCAGCCGCGATGAGTTCGGAAGGATCTGAATTCCCTACAGGGCCGAGGAAGTAGGATGGAGCTTTTTCCTCAACGGGGATAAGGATTTCGGCAGCTAGTGCCTATCAAGAATGGAAAGAGATGAGAGGAAATTTAAAATGCAAATCGAAAGAAGAATATCGAATGTGCTTGAGGGGATTGAAGCTTACCTGGAGGGCAAAATCTTGGTTCGCCATTTGAAGATTGAATCTTGGAAGTCGATAACCTAGGGTTCGGATCCGGACGAGAGCTCTAAAGATTCAAAAGGAGAAGCGGGTGTCGAGCAGAACTAACTTGGGAATGTTGAGTGCTTCTGGTCAATTCCGAGATAAAATTATCTTTTATCCCGAAATTGAAGGGGCATGTGTTGACACCAAAAATTGGCACCAGGAAGAAGCTGACATGTGGGCCGGATTCGTTGAAAAGATATCATTCGGCGAAAGAGTTTTTTCCTAGAGCATTCGGTAAAGACGTTCTGCGGTCGGGAATGCATCATCATTCGGCAAGAGAACTGTTTCGCAAAAGGCATTCGGGGGCGCGTGATGACGTGGATCAAGTATAAGGAAAAGACTGGTTTAACTTGGAATGCAAGACGGATACGGTGCCCCGGCGTTTATCTTTTTTAGGAAATAAATAATGTAATCGTAATCGATTAGGAGTCGTGTCGAAACCTGGGTATAAATATAAACCCGTGGTAATTGTAAAAAGGAGTTCAATCAATCATACAACAAACCGGCCCCGTGCCAACTTCGAGTCCTTTAGTCGAGTCGTCGAGTTCTTCGAGAGGAATCATCGATCCGTCGACCTCCGTAAGTACCGGCAACCCTGCACCATGCCTAGTATCATGCGGTGGATTTAGGCTTTGGTTCAGGAAGGTTCCATTGTTAGATCATGAGCCATGCGGTGGGCTAAGTTTTAGCTTGGAACAAGTTATCGGTTCTGTTGGATTTTGGCAAGATCTGATAGATCCATTAAGTTACCATGTGTTGCTCTGGATTTTACCTTTGTGTTTAATTCATTACAACACTCTTTTGCCCAGTCTAGGTTGATTAGATTCGGTTCCAGCTCACAATGCACTGCGTTTCCATAGCCGAATTCGAAGTCAATCTAGATTGCCACGTGTTGCGGGTCCAAGCTCGTTGGTCTTGTGTAGATCTTGACAGAACCGGGTATCATGCGGTGGATGCAGGTTTTTGGGTCGTCTTAGAGCTAATCATCCGGTGGATTAGAATTCGATTCGATCTGATAGACCTATCATCATCAACGAAGCATGTTCTTTCTTCATGGAACCCGATTCGGCTATATAGCTGTATTCGGCAGTATCGCTACGAGCGAAACATGTCCACGGTTTTGTTTTAAATAAAGAATGCTTTTAGCCTTCCACGTTTAGAGTATATCATGCGGTGGATTGATCTATTCTTGGTTGGTGGTGTGATTCCAAGCAAGTCGTATCATGCGGTGGATTAACTTGCTTGTTTCATGCTCGACGGGTTGAAAAGTACCTAGACATGCGGTAGACTAGTGCTTTTAGCCTATGCATTCTTGTTTATTATGAAATTATGGTCATGTTTTCGCCCTTTTATTTATCTATCATGCTCTGTTCCCCGTTAATCGGTTATGAATATACGTCACAATGTTTATTCAGTTAAATACCGATCTTTCGTCATGCTTACGTCACGCATTCGGCAGTGCGCTTCCTGCGTGCTTTGCCGATTGCCGAATGATGCTTTAGCTGCTGACAGATAGCTTCTCTGTAGCTATATGTCGTTCGAAACTGGCTCCGTAGCCACAAATATGGAACTGACTGGTATCACCCGGTACGTTCCAGGTGTTATCTAAACATCTTTTCTCCCTTTGTCAGTTTTCAGGAAAATTGACTGGCACGCTTTCGGATTCAAACGCTCGGGCCACGTGTAAAGCTAGCTAATTCGGCTTGCTGTGTGCTTGGCGTGAAGTGCGGATTTTACGTCAACATGTTGCTACTTGGGGACAAGCTGCATCTTCAGCGGGGGGAGGTGTGATGCCCTAGGAGGACACGGTCATCGATCAAGCGAAGATGTACAAGGGCCAAGGCGTCACCGATGTAGCGGACGCGCTCTGAGTTGTAAACGGGTAGTGTGTGGGCCCGGGTTGTAAGTGTCTAAGTGTTGCGTGAGAGACTATGTAAGGGGAGAGAATGAAGAGAACGGTATGTACTTATTCAACAAGAAAGAAACTGACGAGAGTTCAAAGTTTGGGTACAGCGCCCTCTCTGCTCGTGTGAGATTATTCCTCTTGTGACGTTGCTGATCCTCACATCGTCGGAGTAATCTCGAGTGCTACATAGCTGCGGGAGGGTAATCGAGGGGGGGGGGGGGGTGAACGGAGGAGGGACAGGAGCTAGGGTTTGGGGTCCTTGCTTTTATTCCACGCGGGCATGATCTGAACCGTCGATCGGAGATGGACGGACAGGAGGAGTCGGGCCCGTTTTGGCACGCCGAAAAGATGGCCCAGGCCTCAATTTTGGCCCATTTAACAAATTAACAGGTTTTGTATTGTTTCAGCTGAAATACAATTGAATTATCAAAAGGACTAAATTAGGATAGGCCTAATATTGTTTAAAGTTATTTACCTTTTCCTTTTCAGTGAAATTATGACTAATAGTATATTTAGAATTCTAAAAAGTATTATTTCTGAAATATATAAATAAATTATTTTGAATTTTGTTAGAGGAGAAAGTTGACCTTCAACAAGTGCTCAACTTTGGTGGTGACTTTGTTTGCATTTGAGATCGTTTAATGAGCGTTAAACATTATATCAAATATTTTTGTACCTGCATTATTCCAAATGAAAAAGTTGTCAACTATAAAGTTTTAGATCTTTTTGAGCTCTATAATTTTGATATAAAGTTTATCTTCATCCGACTGAAGTACAAAAGTTATACTTGGTCATAGGAGACTTGCTTATGGGAGACGCGGTTGAAGAAAACACGTCACCTATGTATCATCCAGTTATAGGAGACGCGTCTTAAACACCCGCATCACCAATATACCAAGTTATAGGAGACGCGTATTCGTCTGGACGCGTCGCCTATATCTGAGGCAGTCATAGGCGACGCGGCTCATTAAGAAGTATCGCCTATTAAGGTACATAGGATACTCGTATTGCTTCTGCAGACTTATTGGTGACGCGTCTGGTAAAGCCATGTCTCCAATAACTTATTGGCGACGCAATTTAGTTAAGTGTCTCCTAATGTCTCCTAATAGTGTGTCTTCTTTAACGAGTTTTTACATAGTGGCGGACGGAGCGACAGTGTGTGGGGAGGCGGTGGCGTGCGCGGGGGGGGGGGGGGGGGGGGACAAACAGCATGGGGAGGCGGGTGCAGAGGGGTGGGAGAGCCAGCGGGGTCGGCGAGGGGGAGGCGGCGGGGGGTGCGCCGGGTAGGGGGAGCGGGCTAGCTGCGATTTTTATCGTTGTGACATTGTGAGGACCAAAGGGAGTCACTACCAGAATCATGCACATTGGCACCGGGTGGGAAACCCCCTTTAGCACCGGGTTTCCCACCCGGTGCCAATCTTCCGGTGCTAAAGGGTGCCACCTTTAGCACCGGGTAAAATAACCGGTGCTAAAGGTGGGGGCACTAGCAAAAAATATTTGCATATTTGCGTGTTGCAGGATTCGAACTCAAGACCTCTTGGCTCGCACGCGTACACCCACCTAACCATCCCATCTACGCTACACATGTGATGAGATAAAAGATGCTTTCCTTTTGTAGTATTATATGACACCCCCTTTAGCACCGGGTCGTAACACGACCCGGTGCGAAAGGGTCTTTAGCACCGGGTCGTAACACGACCCGGTGCTAAAGGGTAGCCCTTTAGCACCGGGTCGTGTTACAACCCGGTGCTAAAGTGTGAGGGCCTTTAGCACCGGTTGCTAACACCAACCGGTGCTAAATGTCACCCTTTAGCACCGGTTGATGTTAGCAACCGGTGCTAAAGTGTTTCCGGGGGCACCCTAATTTCGCACCCGGTGCTAACGTCACATTAGCACCGGATCTTGAGTGCACCGAGGCATATGAGGGGTGCGGATGTGAGTTATTCTTGTAGTGAGTGTCCGTTGGGCAAATACAACATTAGGTGTAGTCGCTTTGGATATTTTTGCCAAAAATGTATGGACAAGTAATAATAGACATTGCATTCTAATTTCTTCATATTGTTCATGTACTATTTATATATTTTTTTGTGAGCAGCTCGTGACCTAAAAAGATTGTAAAACTTGGTTGTGTGCGGTCGCAGAGGACGGAAACTACGTAACAAGAATGCACACAACCTATGAAATTTAAAGATAGAAAATAACATGACATTATATATAATATCATAAGTAAGTACAACACACCACTCAGTCGCTAGTTCCATACACCACAATAGCAACCCTCGAACTGTAAGAAATGCTCCCAAAGACAACACAGAAAACATTGAAACAACACTACACCCACCATCATTGCCATATCCTACTAGTAAAAGCAAGACATGGTTTTCCCATAGAGAGCAATTCTTCGAATTGAACCCGTACAATGGCTACGGAACAAGGCTATTCATCACAAACGGCTAACCACTCTAAAACCGTTTGTGATGAGGGGCATCACAAAGGGTTTTACCAAAACCGTTTATGATGAGGGACATCACAAACGGTTTGTAGCAAAAACCCTTTGTGATGCCCCTCATCACAAACAGTTTTTCAAACCCTTTCTAATGCCCACATATACGCGTAAATTTGAAATTTGAGTTTTTTCAAACCACCTCGGATGAAGAAACAGTCAAAATAAGAGTTGTAGAGTTCAAAAAGTTATGAAACTTTGTAGTTCACAAGTTTTTCATTTGAAATCATCTAGTCAACCAGATCTAAGTTTGAATGTTGTCAAATTTGAAATTTGAGTTTTTTCAAACGACCTCGGCTGGAGAAACTGTCAAAACAATAGTTGTAGATTTCATAAAGTTATAAAACTTTGTAGTTGACAATTTTTCGATTTGAAATCATCTAGTCAACCAGATCTATGTTTGAATATTCTCAAATTTCAAATTCAAATTTTATAAACGACCTCGGATGAAGAAACAGTAAAATAAAAGTTGCATATTTCAAAAAGTTAGGAAACTTTGTAGTTAAAAAGTTTTTCATTTGAAATCATTTAGGGCCTAACAGTCTATATTATTCCGTTAATCCAAAAAAGAGAAGCACATATACCGTCGGATTTTATGAAGATCTAACGGTCTATATTATTCCGTTAATCCAAAAAAAAGAAGAATATAAGCCGTCGAATTTTATGAAGATATAATGGTCTATATTATTCTGTTTTTCAAAAAAAAGAGAAAGATATATGACGTTGGATTTGATGATTTAACGGTCTATATTATTCCGTCCGCTGCCACGCCACTGAAGTCGGTTAGTAAAAGTCAAACAATTTGATATGGATCATCTATCTTCATCCAAGGTCATTTAAGAAAATTCAAAAAAATCATTAGTAAAACTAGATATGGGAAATGGTCAAATATTTGGGCTGGTAAATGATATTGAATCAAAAATTGTGAATAACAGAATTTTAGATCTTGTCAAGCTCTATAGTTTTGATATAAATTTGTTTCTGTCCGGCTTCATATGGAAATGACAACTCAACTAAATATAGGCACGACTACAAGTAACAAAACAATAGGAATACAAATAAATTAGATCTAAATTATCTCCATATAAAACACTAACAAGTATATAGGTCACAATTTTAGAAAAAAATTGCTACCTGTTTCAAAATGAAT
The DNA here is from genome assembly GCA_033239725.1 of Echinochloa phyllopogon. NCBI lineage: Eukaryota > Viridiplantae > Streptophyta > Magnoliopsida > Poales > Poaceae > Echinochloa > Echinochloa phyllopogon. Next base: position 28,003,834 of record BTCW01000008.1, on the reverse strand, counting down.
TATTTATGAGCTTTAAATTAAAAAATAATTTGTAAATGGATTAGAAGCCACCATCAAAATCATCCAAAGGACTAAATTTGTCCGATTTCGAAATATATAGTTGCATAGCCCTTGATGTCATGCTAATTGGAGGGTGGAATCAGAATTTTCCCTCAAGAAAAACCATGGAATATCAACAATATGTAATGCTGAAATCTCGTACAATTTTGTAAGTTCAATGTAATTACATTTTTTGAATATGGTATAGATCAGGACATATTAAGAAAAGCCTAGCAGGTTAATTAGGATTTGTGATTCTAAAATTTCCTGTAGTTTTGGAGGACGTAGAATGTGACAGATCAACCACAAGCTGAGGACAAAGATGGCCATGACGACCCTCCTTTGGTTGGAAACTTACGTTGAAAATGGGGCTTAATTAGGAGAAAAACTTTGCAAATCTCTTTAGACTACACTTTCCATCGCAAATCTCATGGTGGTCATAGTTTAGGCATTTTTATTGAACCTAACCGGTCAATATAGTTTTGACATGTATGGGTAGCTACTATAAATTATTGTACACCCTAGGAGGAAGAGTATTCAGACTCACTGTGCAATTCCTTGATACAGCCCGGGTATCATATCCTACGATACTTCTTGCAATGCTCAATACAGATGAACAAGATATCCATATGGCGGAAGGGGAAGGAAAATATAGCTACGCAAAGAATTCCAGGCGCCAAGTGATTATTCTATCCCATCTTCTACAGTGCTGAACTACTATTATGCAATATATATGCATGCATGCATTGAGTTGTGTGTAGGACGTTCATATGCATGCTAATTGGACGTTCATATGCATATATATTAGCAATATATATGCATGCATGCGGCGCTGTGAGGTGTCAGGGCGGACACATTAGCACCGGGTCATGGCGAGACCCGGTGCTAATTCTCCTCCTTTAGCACCGGTTGCAGCCAGCAACCGGTGCTAATGTGCCCGAGGCCATTTAGCACCGGTTGTTGGCCATTTAGCACCGGTTGCTGGCTGCAACCGGTGCTAATTGGTGCACATTAGCACCGGGTCTTGCCACGACCCGGTGCTAATGTCTTTTGTATATAGCACCTTCTTCCTCCCCCGGCCGAGCCAGCTGAACACTTAGGTGCTGTGTTCATGCTGTCCAAATTTTTTTCAAAATTTGTGAAGATTCTACTCATATAAGGAGCACCACAAGGTACACTCTTTCATTCTCTAATGTTTTATTTAGCTTGTAATCCTTCTATGGTTTAGAAATAGAGGGATTTGTGAATCAAAGTAAAGCTAGCTAGAGAGAGCTTGTGTTCTTGGAGGAGAGAGAGGAGAGAGCTTGAGTTCATGGTGGAGAGAGTGTTCATATTGTGTTTTAAATGGAGAGAGAAGGCAAGCTAGTTAGTATTTTGTTTTGTATGACTTGTGAATAGTTATAAGGCTTATGTATTTTATTTATTAGAGAGGTTTATTTATTAAAAGTTGGAATATTTATTTATTAATTTAATGAAATATATATTATTAGTTATTTATTAAAAGGTAGAATAGTTATTTATTTATTTAATGGAAGGTATATTTATTTATTTAATGAATATAGTAATGTAGTTTTAGAAATTTATTTATATAATGGAATATATATTATAATTTGTATTTATTTATATATTAAATTTTTTTATCTTTAAATTGTATTGTATATTTGTTATTGGTTAATAATGCAGATGAATAGACAATGGATGTACGGGGACCCCCACGCTCAGGCGTTCCGTGATGGCCTTAGGACGTTTCTCGATGCCGCCAAGGCTAACAGGACGCCGTCCGGTTTCATGTTCTGCCCATGCACCCATTGTAAAAATATACAATCGTACAAACAAAGAGGTTGTCTTCAGGTGCATTTGATGAGGCACGGTTTCATGAGGAATTATTCTGTTTGGACGAAGCACGGTTTAAGAGGAATTCTAATGGATGAAGATGAAGAAGACGAGGCCGATGACGACATTCCGTTATTGGCTCAATACTACGGTTCCTTTGCATATGCTGCAATGGGTGGTGCCGATGAGGAAGATGTTGCTCGGGAAGGCGATGCTCAGGAAGATGTTGCTCAGGAAAATGAACCTACTGATGGACTCGGGCAAATTTTGCGTGATGCCGAGAAAGACTGCGGCAATGATAAGGAACTGAAAAAGATACAGCGCATGTTGCAGGACCACAAGACTGACCTGTACCCAGATTGCAAAGAGGGGCTAAAGAAGTTGGGTAGCACACTTGAACTTCTGCAGTGGAAGGCAGCAAATGGTGTTACTGATAAGGGTTTCGAGGAGCTACTGAAACTCGTAAAGAAGATTCTTCTAGAGGGTAACAAATTGCCATCGACGACGTATCAAGCAAAACGTGTTGTTTGCCCTCTCGGTTTGGAGGTGCAGAAGATACATGCGTGTCCTAATGATTGTATGCTCTATCGCGGACAGTACGAACACTTGGATCGTTGTCCGGTTTGCACCTGCGCACGATACAAGATCAGGCGGGACGACCCTGGTGATGTTGGGGGAGAGCGTTCTAAGAAAAAAATCCCTGCGAAGGTGATGTGGTATTTCCCTCTGATACCCCGTCTGAAGCGTTTGTTCAGGAACAAAGACCATGCCAAACTGATGCGCTGGCACAAAGAAGAACGTAAGCAGGATGGCATGTTGAGACACCCCGCCGATGGATCCCAGTGGAGGAACATCAACAGAGCATTCCCAGAGTTTGATGCTGATGCGAGGAATGTTCGGCTTGGTTTAAGTACCGATGGCATGAACCCTTTTGGTGAAATGAGAAGTAGTCATAGCACTTGGCCCGTGACTGTTTGTATCTACAACCTACCCCCCTGGCTCTGCATGAAGCGGAAGTTCATTATGATGCCAGTGCTCATCGAAGGCCCAAAGCAACCTGGCAACGACATTGATGTGTACCTAAGACCATTGGTTGACGAACTTTTGCAGCTGTGGAAGAATGAAGGTGTTAGCATGTGGGATGAGGACAAGCAGGAGCAGTTGGACCTTCGAGCACTACTTTTCATAAGCATCAACGACTGGCCTGCACTAAGTAACCTATCAGGACAATCAAACAAAGGATATAAAGCATGCACTCACTGTTTAGAGGAAACCGAAAGCATGTATTTGAAACATTGTCGTAAAGTTGTGTACATGGGTCACCGTTGATTCCTTCCAGCGAAGCATGAGCTACGAAAGAAATGTGCGCATTTTGGCGGGAATGCTGACCGCCGTACAAAGCCGAGACACCAGAGTGGAGAAGAGCTATTTGATATGGTGAAGGACCTACACGTGGTGTTTGGCAAGGGAGACGGAAGCCAGGCTGCTCCGACGGGCGAGGATGGTCGTGCCGCGATGTGGAAGAAGAAGTCTATCTTTTGGGAGCTACCTTATTGGCAACTTTTAGAGGTCCGTAACGCGATTGATGTGATGCATCTGATGAAGAATCTTTGCGTGAACTTGATAAGCTTCCTGGGTACTTATGGGAAGCCAAAAGATACACTGGAAGCACGTCAAGAGCTGAAACAATTGAAGCAATGGACTGATCTACATCCAGAAAAGAGAGACAAAGGACGCCAGTACTTGCGTCCTGCCAGCTTCACTCTCAGCAAAGAAGAGAAGGCAAGCATGTTTGAATGCTTGAACAGTATCAAGGTTCCGTCTGGCTACTCCTCCAATATTAAGGGAATAATAAATTTGAAAGAGAAGAATTTCACAAACCTGAAGTCTCACGACTGCCATGTGTTGATGACACAGCTGCTTCCCGTCATACTCAGGGGTGTGCTACCAGTTAACGTGCGGAAAGCCATTGTGAAGCTATGTGCATTCCTCAATGCAATTTCTCAGAAGGTGATCAATCCAGACCATTTAGATCAGCTACAGAACGACGTGGTGCAATGTCTTGTCAGCTTTGAGATGATATTTCCACCATCCTTCTTCAATATCATGACACATCTATTGGTTCACCTCGTCAAAGAGATTCGTATATTGGGCCCAGTATTTCTACACAACATGTTCCCATTTGTGAGGTTCTTCACTGTCCTAAAGAAGTATGTCCGTAATCGTTCTCATCCAGAAGGATGCATTGCTAAGGGATACGAAACAGAAGAGGTCATTGAATTCTGTGTTGACTTTGTCGACGATCTTATGCCGATTGGTGTGCCCGAATCACATCACGAGGGGAGACTTGGTGGAAAGGGCACACTAGGGAGAAGATCGATGGTGATCAAGGACGTTGAGACATTTCGTAAAGCGCACCTCACCGTTTTGCAACAATCAACCTTAGTTGCTCCGTACATCGAGGAGCACATGCAGATTCTCATGGACGAAAACTCAACAAAGTCTGCGGCCTTCATTCAGCATCTGCACAATAGTACTTTCGCCGATTGGTTGTGAAGACGTCTTATGGGTGTCGAGGGAATTGATGCGCAGCTAGCTTTTGTAGCTAGAGGTCCATCGAGCACGATCTTGACATTCCAAGGATACGACATCAATGGGTATACATTTTACACAAGAGCTCAGGACAAGAAAAGCACCAACCAAAACAGTGGTGTCCGGATCGACGCGACAGACACCAATGGCAATACAAACTCATACTATGGAATCATAGAGGAGATATGGGAACTAGAGTACGGACCTTTGAAGATCCCACTGTTCAAGTGCCAATGGGTGAAGCTGACTGGAGGAGGTGTTAAAGTTGAAGCGGACTATGGAATGACGTTAGTGGACCTAAACAAGATTGGCTTTCTAGACGAACTGTTCGTCCTGGCCAAAGCTGTCACACAAGTTTTTTATGTGAAGGACATGGCTAGCAGACCGAAGAAAGGGGCGGATAAGAAAGGTGGGGGTAAGCAATTGGACCCATCACAAGACGAGCCAAAGCGTCATATAGTTCTTCCTGGAAAGAGAAAAATCGTAGGAGTTGAGGACAAGACGGATGAAGATTATGATATGCTCGATGGCCGGCCTCCATTCTCAGCGGCTGATGACCCAAGCATCCTGTTAGCGGCGGAGGAGACACCGTATCTACGGCGTGATCACAATCAAGGAACATTTGTAAAGAGGAAGTTTATCAGTGTCCGAGTAAACGATGATGGCATGTAATTTAATTGCACTATGTTCCACCCAATTTGTAATGACTATATTTGCATTTATGTTCCACCTATGTTCTAAGATTTTCTATTGATTTATAAGATTGTTTTTATTAATTCTAGCATTTTATATTGATTTTCTAGTAATTTATAAGATTTTCTAGTAATTTATAAGATTTTCTATTAATTTATAAGATTTTCTATTAATTTATAAGATTTTCTAGCATTTTATATTGATTTTCTAGTAATTTATAAGATTTTCTAGTAATTTATAAGATTTTCTAGTAATTTATAAGATTTTCTATTAATTTATAACATTTTCTATTAATTTATAAGATTTTCTATTAATTTATAAGATTTTCTAGCATTTTATATTGATTTTCTAGTAATTTATAAGATTTTCTAGTAATTTATAAGATTTTCTAGTAATTTATAAGATTTTCTATTAATTTATAAGATTTTCTAGCATTTTATATTGATTTTCTAGTAATTTATAAGATTTTCTATTAATTTCTAAGATTTTCTTATTTAATATATATTTTTAATAGGTATTAATAACTGAATTAAAACAAGTATTAATAACTATATATTAAAAACTATATTTATAAGATTACCAAATAGTAGCCACCGGTGCTAAAGGCCGGTTTGGAAACTGGCGCCAAACGAAAATTGGGGGCCTTTAGCACCGGGTTGATCTAAAATCCGGTGCTAAAGGCCCCCAATTTTCATTTGGCGCCAGTTACGGCCTTTAGCACCGGCTGTAGAAGACCCGGTGCTAAAGGGCCTTTAGCACCGGATGGTGGGAAGACCCGGTGCTAAAGGGGGGCCTTTAGCACCGGGTGCTGTATAGACCCGGTGCTAAAGGCCCCCAATTTTCGTTTGGCGCCAGTTACGGCCTTTAGCACCGGCTGTAGAAGACCCGGTGCTAAAGGGCCTTTAGCACCGGGTGGTGGGAAGACCCGGTGCTAAGGGGGGGGGGGCTTTAGCACCGGGTGCTGTATAGACCCGGTGCTAAAGGGCCTTTAGCACCGGGTCGTGGCTGCACCCGGTTCTAAATGCCCCGGATCTATATAGCCTCGCGCCGGCCCCCGCCCCCGCAGCACTTCGTCTTCCACCAAACCGCCGGCCCTCCTCCTCGCCTCGCCCCCGCCGCCGTCGTCGCCGTGCCCACCGCCCGTCGCCCTCGCCCACGCCACCGTCGCCTGCAGCCTCGTCCATCCTCCCCGCGCCGCCGCCCGTCCTCACCGCGCCTGCCGCCCGTCGTCCCCGCGCCGCCGCCCGTCGTCCCCGCACCTGCGCCCGTCGTCCCCGCGCCGCCCGACGTCCCCGGCCGGCCGCGTCGCCGCTCTTCGTCGCCGACGTCCCCGCGCCGCCGCCCGCGCCCTCGTCGTCGTCCCCGCGCCGCCGCCCGTCGTCCCCGCGCCGCCGCCCGTCGTCCCCGCGCCGCCCGACGTCCCCGGCCGGCGCGCCGCCGCTCTTCGTCGCCGTCGTCCCCGCCGACGTCCCCCTGCTGCCGCTCGCGCCCTCGCCGTCTTCCCCGCGCCGCCATCGTCCCCGGCCGCGGTGAGGCCCCTGTGATGCCGGCCTTCGTGTCGTGCGTGGTTGTGTACGTGTGAGCCGGCCTTCGTGCCCTGTCTGTTTGTGTGTGTGCAGGTACCCTTGCATGGCCGAACACGTTCGACCATGCACATTTGCTTAGCGAACGTGTTCGGCCATGTTCGCTAACCAAATGCGCTTGGCCGAACACGTTCGCTAACCACATAAATTGGAAATGCATTGTACTGGAAATATTAGAAATATATATGCTTCATATGTAATGAAAATATTAGAAAATATTAGAAATTAATTTATTGGAAATGCATTGTATTGGAAATAAAAATGATATATTGGAAATGTTCTATATTGCAATTCTATTAGAAATATACATGCTTCATATGTATTGAAAAATGTTGCAAATGTAAATTGCAAATATTTATATGCTGAAAATGTAAATGTATATTCATGTTTATTTATTGGAAATGTATAGGCATGTTGAAATGTGTATTGGAGATATTTACATTGAAATGTATATTGGTAATGTTATATGTTTGAAATGTATATTGGAAATGCATTGTATATTTACCTTGAAATGTATATTGAACCCGAACCCCTTAGCGAATCCGTTCGCTAAGTGCACCGAACCCCTTAGCGAATCCGTTCGCTTATCGCACCGAACCCCTTAGCGAATCCGTTCGCTTAGCGCACCGAACCCCTTAGCGAATCCGTTCGCTAAGCGCACCAAACCCCTTAGCGAGCGAATCCGTTCGCTAAGCGCACCGAACCCCTTAGCGAATATGTTACAAATATTTGAAATATCTATGCTTTGTATATATCTCTTATCAATTATTTTTAGTTCTATAGATGGCGGACAACAACGAGCTTGTCCCACCCATGAAAGAGGACAACGACACGTTCTTAGCGAATCAACTTTTTGATATTGTAACCCAACCGATGAGCATGGATGAAGTGTTGAGGGCCATTGGAAGGGACGACAATATCCAGGGCAACAATGTTGCGAGGGCCGAAAATGTTGAAGGGGCCGGCAATGTCCAGGGCGAACGTGTCCAGGGCAGCACTATTGAAGGGGCCGGTAACGAGCCCTCGTCTAGTCAGTTGTGTATATATATAACATAAATTTGTACTGTACATGTCAATTATGTATAACATCTCTATATCATCTCGTATATATGTAATTTGTGTAGGCCGCCTCTGCTTCTACAAGTCGAGCTAAGAAATCAAAACGATCAACCACGAAGAAGCTGAACGATGTCAAGTTTCACATCACTCGAGTGGAGGATGATGGGGAGCCAGTTGAGCCCTCAAAAGTGGCCAAGAAATTTGTATCTCAGTGTGGGGTAATTGTACGGGACAATGTGCCCATTAGTATCAGAAAATGGAAGTCCACGGACCCCACTGAGGAGTACGTGCTCCCCGATACAGAGAAGGAGATGCTATGGACGGAATTAAAGGCAATATTCGACTGGCCTAGCACTCATGAAGCAGAACTGAGGGATTGGACAATGAAGAAGATGGCAGTTCTGTTTCAGGATTTCAAGAAGAAGTTGTACTCGCATTTTCTCAAAACCGGAGAGGCCCCGGATCCTGAGAAGTATAAGAAGATCACTGATGACGAGTGGGAAGCATTCCTTGAGTACAAAACCTCCGAAGAGGGTGCAACGGCTAGCGCTAGAAACGCTGGAAACGCCGCAAATAAGAAATACTCTCATAAGATGGGTTTGGGAGGTTACAAGGCAAGCATCGCTAAATGGGAGAAGATGGAAGAAGATCTATATGCTAGAGGCATCACTCCAGCGACACATGACTGGCCCACAAGGACCAAGCATTGGTACTATGGTCATGGAGGCACCCTAAGCCCAATCGACGGCTCCTTAGTTTTTCCCGAGGACTTGCGAGAACTAGCTCAGCGTCTCCTCGATATCCTCAGGGCATCTGAGAGGGGAGAATTTGTTGCTGATAGAGACAGAGATGAGCTAACCTATGCCTTAGGGAACAAGGAGCATCCTGGACGGACGCGCGGCGTAGGCACAAGCATCTCATGGAAGAAAGGTTTCCAAGAGCACGCCGCCACCTATAGGAGCCGTTCGAGGAAGAAGGCCGAATATGAGCAGAGGGTGAGGGATCTAGAGCAAACGGTTGTCGCCCAAGGCTCAAAGCTCCAAGAAATGGAGTCAGAGATGGAGCGAAGGATGAAGGTAGCATGGCTGCAGATACAACAAGCCACAGGCGGGACCGGTTCCACAGAGCATGCACCAGGCGGGACCGGTTCTACAGAGCATGCACCTCTCCAAGATGCGGCCCTTATTAGCCCTCCACAACAATATCAAAGCAGTCATGCTTCCGCACAGGCCGCCAAACCGGTCCGTTACCCCGTGGATGAAATAACTCAACGGACCGCGTGTGAGCTTGTTGTCAGGCAGAAGAACTTAGCTGTGGTGGTACGTATGCGACCTTAGTTCGTACTGCATACATTTCCCCGTAAATACCATTCATTTACTAACTTTCTTTGTGACTACTAAATTATCAGGTCGCATACGGTATGACCAAACGTGTGGAAGAAGGGCAAAAATGGCAATGCAATGACATTCCACATGGTTACGTACCTGTTGAGGTGGAGCAAGTCGTCACCAACTGGGAAGACTTGGAACTTGACATCCCCGGAGGTGACGGAGAAACAAAACTCGGTCAGTGTTCTCACTGCATCATTCTATGGAGCAAGGCAGACGTCGTCATACCCGGTACACCTGCGGCTACCAACAAGCCTCCGTCACCTCCACCGTCTCCAAGAGATCCACCGGATCATGACGATTCTCCGGGAGCTCCTGATGCAAGCCCGTCTCCTCCGCCGAAGAGGTCTCCGTCTCCTCCGCCGCGGAGGTCTCCGCCCCCTCCGCCGAAGAGGGCACGTCGCACTAAAGCCTCTGCCCCCACTCCACCAGGGAAGAAGGCGCGGAAAACCAGAGAAAAGAGCGGGTGAGAAGACTCTATAGGAGCTCGAAGCCTCGGTCAAAGCAGACACAAAGAGGCAAATGGCCGAGTGGAGGAAAAAACCGGAGCCGGAGCCGAAGCTTGATCCCACTGTCGTCAAGTCATTCCTCGGTAATTTGAGCAAGGATCAACAGAAGGAAGTAATAGTAACAGACTATGACTTCTCATTACTGAAATCTCGACGGAAGCGGAAGGCTACAGATAAGGAGGCAGGCCCATCCAAAAAGGTTCCTCAGTTCAGCGAGCAACCTCAGCGGCCCTTAGGTCCATTGCCATCTCTGGACGAGATTAACGTGCAACGAGTAATGGCCGAGACTGGGCTATCCAGAGCGCAAGTCCTGGGGGAAGCAGAGGTGCCTGTAAACACAACGTTAAAGTGGCCGTTTAAGCTTGGCGAGCCTATGGTCCCTCCTGAAATGGAGAGCAAGCTATAGACGAAGATGCGCCGATTCCATGAGTGGTACTTGGAAGAATCAAGAAGGAATAAACGGCGCATGATCAAAGTAGGCGTGAAGGACCATGATTTCTACAATGGTGACGAGGATTGGGTCTGGCTGAGGTTTCAGGATATATTTGAGCTGTACCACCGCGACGCCATGGACGTGGATTTGATCACCTGTTGGACACTGTAAGTACTTTGTTGTTGCTTATAATTCACAGTTTGAAAACAATAATTCTAATCTATGCTGACACGGGCTTTATTTATTGCTTAACATATGCAGAATGGAGATTCAAAAATGTCGGAGATCATCAATATATGACGTTGGTTTCATGGATCCTCGAAGGATAAGTGAACAAATGATATTGATGAATCCTGAGGAAACATATGGAAACCTATACAATTATATTAAGAAACAAAATTACTGCGACTCCATACTAATCCCATACAACATCGAGTGAGTACATACACAGGCTTCTTCTTATACTATCTGTGTACTATTTCATTTCTGATTATAATGTATACATGTATACAGATTCCACTGGTTCCTAATAATATTGTGTCCTGACCGGGGTGTCGTGAACGTCTTTGATTCATTGCACACTCCAATAGAAAAACTACAGAACATCATGGACATGATGACAAGGTGATGTATATTTTCCCCTACTTAATTCACCCCTTACACTCGCAATGACTTAACTCAATTTTTTTGTTCGCAGGGCCTGGAATCAATTTCGTCAAGAACACCCGGGTATTCAACATGAAACACTAAAATGGAACATTGGCTTTCCGGTAAGCAAGTAATTTGTACATGTAGGCCTCGGCTAATATATTATATGAATTTTACTTAATTTCTTTTGGTCGACAGTGTGCCAAACAGGGGAAGGGAAATAATTTATGTGCATACTATGTTTGCGATTACATGTGGAATTGGGGACATAAAAAGCTTACACAACACAATATTATGGTACGTAATAATAAACACATTTCCATTATTATTAAGTGCACAATTATTGTCTCCAACTCGACGGATTAAATATCTTTCAGTTATTTATAAATTATAGATGTTGAGCCTGAAGGAAGAGTCTCTAGAGCTAGAAAGAATTGATGCAATTGCAGAACAAATTGTCGGATGGATCTGGGACGAGGTCGTCAATCCCCGAGGAGAATTCCACACGCCACTGGAGGACGTGCCGGACAGTTCAACAAGTCGTCAATCTTAATTAAGTAGAAAATATAGTTTAAATATATATAACTCGAGTTGACATGCATGAATATCTACTTTTGTAATATATATGTCTTCTATTTTGATGAAATGTCAGCTAATATGAATATAGAGTCGGCCGAATACGCATTAGAATACACGTATTAGAATATATACATATATACACATATATAGACGTGCATGCATGGCTACTGAAAAAAGCAAAAAAAAAAGAAATCCGGGGCCTTTAGCACCGGTTGCAGACAGCAACCGGTGCTAAAGGCCCTGCTAAAGGCGCTGCGGTGCAGGCCCTTTAGCACCGGGTTGTGTCTGGAACCGGTGCTAAAGGGACCCTTTAGCACCGGTTATTCAACCCGGTGCTAAAGCCGGTTCCCAACCGGTGCAGATGTTGATCATTCTGGTAGTGGGCGCGCGGCGGCGGCGGCCGGTCTGCGGCGGCGCGCGGCAGCGACGACCGCGCAGGAGATGGCCGCGCGCGCGAGGGGGGGCTGTGCGCCTTGGTGGTGAGGCTGGTGGTGTTGAGGCCGGCGGTGATGAGGCCGGCGGTGTTGAGGCCAGCGGTGGTGAGGTCTACGCGCCATGGTGATGCTGATGGTCTTCTTGTACATTAGGTTCTCAGCCTTCCAATCCTCCATGCTCCTATGCCGTCGTGGAACAATTCCGATAGTCGGTGTGTGGCCCTGCTGCTGGCCAGCGCGGCCGTGCACCGATTTCTCATGCGGGGATAGGATGGTTGAGGTTAGGGCGAAAGCCTGGACGGCGACGCTTGCGGGCGCCGCTTCCTCCCTGGAGGCGTCCACCCCATCCTATCTTGCCGGTTTTGTCGGGTGAAAACCCAGCCCATTTATGGGCCGCTGATGGCGGCACCATTGGCGTCGTAACCTTCGTGAAGGCGTCGTCGTGTGAACTTGGCACCGTATTTGGAATTGGCCGTTCGGCAGGGGGGCCAAGTTGCATTCTTTGGAGAAGTCGGAGCTGCTGCGTCGGGGTCGGCGAGCTTGGCAACGATGACTCAAAGATGTACTTGGTCGTTGGCGGTAGTTGGCATTGAGGATCTTGGTGGACATTGAGACGGCGTTCTGCCCCATTATTTGATGGGTTCGTGTATGGTGGTAGTGATAGGTTTTGTTTTTGTAATTAGTTTTCTAGGTTGCAGACTAGTATATTAGTTGTATGGTTTTAGGGCCCGGTTTTCCTTATAAACTGGTCCAACTCTCTTCTTCTTATTAATACATGCCGAAACATAATTTGTTTCGGATCTTTCAAAAAAAAAGTTGTGTGTAGGACCTTCATATGCACTGATATATAAATATAATTTAGTGTACGATGAATCAAACTTCTATGTCGTTATCTATGGTTTAACATAGCACATGTAACAATATCATTGCAATTGTTAATAGTTTGATCAATGATCCAATCATATAGCATCTGTATACTTTCTTTTACATTTTAACCTGTTTCTCTGAGCCTGTAGAATGCTCCTAGTCACAAAAAAGTGGCGCTTTTTTTCATTCCAGGATTCGAAACTTGGTTCTGGTATAGTTTTATTTGTTGATTTTGCGCATTTAGTAATGAATCATTACTAAATATAGTTTAAGGAAATTACAATTTTCTTATTTTATAAATATTTTACACATCAACTAGTAGTCATGCAATATTGCATTTTGAAGACTAGCTGATGTCCAAAATATAACTTATTTGTGACTTGACGAGTAAAAATAGATCCACACTGATTTTAAGAGCTACAATTAATTTTCCTCTATTATTTTGATATTAGGAGAAGGTTTATCTTGAGACTATGCCAGTGACTGAGAATGCCATCAGAAATGTAAAGGAGACACTTTTCGTTAAAACCATGACCATTGCTGATCTAGGATGCTCTTCAGGACCAAACACATTGCTCTTCGTCTCAAATTTAATAGATATCATAGCTGATGAATGCAATAAAGCTGCAGAGTGTGATCCGATGGAACTACTGATCTTCCTGAATGACCTACCAGGTAACGACTTCAACCAAGTATTCCGTTCACTTGGAAACTTGCAGAAACTAGGAGCAGAAGAAAAGGGAAACACACAAGTTTTATATTATATTTCAGGGTTGCCAAAATCGTACTACCACAGGCTGTTCCCTCGTGAAAGTGTTCATCTCTTTCACTCCTCTTGCTGCCTTCATTGGCGATCGCAGGTATTTGCATTATTGTCAATGCTCAAAAGTAATAATTGATTGACGCATTTTATGCATAATCCTTCACATCCGCCCGCCTCCTCCGCCTCGGCCATTTTTGAACCCGGTGCTGATGGGGCTTCAGCACCGGGTCCAACGGCTAGGAGCGGGGGCGGCGGGTGCAGCCAGCAACCGGTGCTAAAGGGTGCGCATTAGCACCGGGTCTTGCCACGACCCGGTGCTAATGTGTTTGAATATAGGGGCTTCCTCCTCCCCCGCCCGAGCCAGCTGAACACTTAGGCGCTGTGTTCATGCTGCTCGGCCGTGGGAGGGGAGGTGCTGCCCAAATTTTTTTCAAAATTTGTGAAGATTCTACTCATCTAAGGAGCACTACAAGGTACACTCTTTCATTCTCTAATGTTTTATTTAGCTTGTAATCCTTCTATGATTTAGAAATAGAGGGATTTGTGAATCAAAGTAAAGCTAGCTAGAGAGAGCTTGTGTTCTTGGAGGAGAGAGAGGAGAGAGCTTGAGTTCATGGTGGAGAGAGTGTTCATGTTGTGTTTTAAATGGAGAGAGAAGGCAAGCTAGTTAGTATTTTGTTTTGTATGACTTGTGAATAGTTATAAGGCTTATAGTAATGTAGTTTTAGAAATTACTAGAAAATCAATATAAAATGCTAGAAAATCTTATAAATTAATAGAAAATCTTAAAATTACTAGAAAATCTTATAAATTACTAGAAAATCTTATAAATTGCTAGAAAATCAATATAAAATGCTAGAAAATCTTATAAATTAATAGAAAATCTTATAAATTACTATAAAATCAATATAAAATGCTAGAAAATCTTATAAATTAATAGAAAATCTTATAAATCTTATAAATCTTATAAGGCTTATAGTAATGTTATATTTAATGAATATAGTAATGTAGTTTTAGAAATTTATTTATATAATGGAATATATATTATAATTTGTATTTATTTATATATTAAATTTTTTTATCTTTAAATTGTATTGTATATTTGTTATTGGTTAATAATGCAGATGAATAGACAATGGATGTACGGGGACCCCCACGCTCAGGCGTTCCGTGATGGCCTTAGGACGTTTCTCGATGCCGCCGAGGCTAACAGGACGCCGTCCGGTTTCATGTTCTGCCCATGCACCCATTGTAAAAATATACAATCGTACAAACAAAGAGGTTGTCTTCAGGTGCATTTGATAAGGCACGGTTTCATGAGGAATTATTCTGTTTGGACGAAGCACGGTGAAAGAGGAATTCTAATGGATGAAGATGAAGAAGACGAGGCCGATGACGACATTCCGTTATTGGCTCAATACTACGGTTCCTTTGCATAAGCTGCAATGGGTGATGCCGATGAGGAAGATGTTGCTCGGGAAGGCGATGCTCAGGAAGATGTTGCTTGGGAAAATGAACCTACTGATGGACTCGGGCAAATGTTGCGTGATGCCGAGAAAGACTGCGGCAATGATAAGGAACTGAAAAAGATACAGCGCATGTTGCAGGACCACAAGACAGACCTGTACCCAGATTGCAAAGAGGGGCTAAAGAAGTTGGGTAGCACACTTGAACTTCTGCAGTGGAAGACAGCAAATGGTGTTACTGATAAGGGTTTCGAGGAGCTACTGAAACTCGTAAAGAAGATTCTTCCAGAGGGTAACAAATTGCCATCGACGACGTATCAAGCAAAACGTGTTGTTTGCCCTCTCGGTTTGGAGGTGCAGAAGATACATGCATGTCCTAATGACTGTATCCTCTATCGCGGACAGTACGAACACTTGGAACGTTGTCCGGTTTGCACCTGCGCACGATACAAGATCAGGCGGGACGACCCTGGTGATGTTGGGGGAGAGCGTTCTAAGAAAAAAATCCCTGCGAAGGTGATGTGGTATTTCCCTCTGATACCCCGTCTGAAGCGTTTGTTCAGGAACAAAGACCATGCCAAACTGATGCGCTGGCACAAAGAAGAACGTAAGCAGGATGGCATGTTGAGACACCCCGCCGATGGATCCCAGTGGAGGAACATCGACAGAGCATTCCCAGAGTTTGATGCTGATGCGAGGAATGTTCAGCTTGGTTTAAGTACCGATGGCATGAACCCTTTTGGTGAAATGAGCAGTAGTCATAGCACTTGGCTCGTGACTGTTTGTATCTACAACCTATCCCCCTGGCTCTGCATGAAGCGGAAGTTCATTATGATGCCAGTGCTCATCGAAGGCCCAAAGCAACCTGGCAACGACATTGATGTGTACCTAAGACCATTGGTTGACGAACTTTTGCAGCTGTGGAAGAATGAAGGTGTTAGCGTGTGGGATGAGGACAAGCAGGAGTAGTTTGACCTTCGAGCACTGCTTTTCATAAGCATCAACGACTTGCCTACACTAAGTAACCTATCAGGACAATCAAACAAAGGATATAAAGCATGCACTTACTGTTTAGAGGAAACCGAAAGCATGTATTTGAAACATTGTCGTAAAGTTGTGTACATGGGTCACCGTCGATTCCTTCCGGCGAAGCATGAGCTACGAAAGAAATGTGCGCATTTTGGCGGGAATGCTGACCGCCATACAAAGCCGAGACACCGGAGTGGAGAAGAGCTATTTGATATGGTGAAGGACCTACACGTGGTGTTTGGCAAGGGAGACGGAAGCCAGGCTGCTCCGACGGGCGAGGATGGTCGTGCCGCGATGTGGAAGAAGAAGTCTATCTTTTGGGAGCTACCTTATTGGCAACGTTATAATCGTTGTAGAAATCTTTTAATCAGATCATCCTCAATTTCTCGCTGATTTTCATGAGATGCTGTAGGGAAATAAATCTAGAAGTCCCCACGAAAAACAAATTTAAGCGACCAACCAACTGAGTTTATATATGCTGAATCATTGTTGGAAACTATAACCTAACTAGCTACTTCTAGCGGAAATAAAACTGAAGTAATTGCCTTAATTTTGACCTAATTAGGCAAGGTTGTCCACTGTGAGAATAATAATCAGCCCCAATACTTCCAAATAAATTAGGAGGAATTTAAAAATGTTTGGGATTAGAGTCATCCGTTGCAAGGAATCGGATAGTGGAAACAAAGAAAGTAATCAGATGTATCTAAATCGAGGTAACAAGAGGTACCAAGTTCATGGGTCCATGTACCAAAAGTAGTGGGATCAACTTACTCAAAACACCAGGTACCTTCAGGTACCGGTGGATATCTCTCCAAGCATGGTAAAACAACTCATAAATTAGAGCCAATTCCGTAACAACCATTAGAAAAGTTTGTCATTCCATAAATACCATTAGAAAAGTTTTGTCTCCTTCTGAGCCATCAGTTCAACTTTTACTTCTCCCCCGTGCAGATTTACAACTCCGTCATCAAAATCTCCCTTAGAGCAACTCCAACAATATCCGTTAAATTATGCCCTCCAAATACTAAAGAGTAAATTCCTTATTTGACACTAAAATAAAACTCGGTTCCTTTGGCCCTAAAAAATTTCAGTTCCCTATTTGACACTGACGTTTAACTTCATTTCTTATTTGACATTTTCATCACTTTAAAAAGTTAAGTTGGACGAAAAGTCCTCTAAATCACCTCCAAAATTCATCAAATTTTTTTCTAATAATATAACAAATAGACATGAATATATGTTATTCAAAACAATAAAAGGACCATTATATTTTTAAACTTAAAATTCACCAAACTAAATAGTTTTCAAAACTAATCTAAATTTTATCACACTAAAATACTATCAAAAAATAAATAAAAAATAACTAATATTTGTCACATGTTACACAATAGTGTATAAAATTATTTTCCATGATAACGTAAATACATAATTATGAGTTGTATCTAAAATTTATAAAATACCACGTTCTTTCCAATTCTATGTGTAACTTATAACAGAAAATAATTTTATAAACTACCACATTACATATGTTGAATAATAGTTATTTTTGCACTATTTTGTGAAAGAATTTTGGTGCCATAAAATTCATATTTGTTTTAAAGATAGTCTAATTTAGTGAATTTTAATTTTAAAACTATAAAGGAACATGTGTCCTTTTAATTAAAATACATTGATATCCATATGTTATATCATTTGAAAAAGTTCCATGAATTTTGAAGGTTATTCAGAGGTCGTTTTGTCTGATTTAACCGACGACAGTGACGGAAATGTCAATTAAGGAAAGAAATTTACAAGTTCATGTAAAATAGAGTAGAAAAAACTTTTGAGGGCCAAAAAGGGAATCGGCATTTGTTTTGGTGTCAAATAAGAAATTTTCTCGAGTAAATGGGGGCTTCCTCTATTATTTATGGCCTCAAAACTTATTTCATCTCCAACAATAGCCCTAAGAATGGAGGGGCCAAGTAGAGGGTCTGCTGGTGTGCCATTTTTTTGTTTGTGCCTCTAAACTTTGTTTGTGGGCTTAATTGAAGGGTGTGCTGGAATCTATCAGATTTTGTCGAAAATGGCTAAAATACCGCTCTCCCAAGCCTTCTGCCATCCGTGGTTCACCGGACCCCACCTCGGCACCGAGGCCCGAGAGACGCACTAGAAATACCGGTCCAACGTCTCACGTACTCCTCTTCCGGTCTTCCCCCAAGAAAGATCAGAACGATGGACCCCTAATCATTCCATTGCCCCTCTGTAATCAAGAGCAAGCAATGGAGATGGATTTCGTCATGGAGTACTAAGCTCCTTGGCATCCTTGCCTCCGATCCTGCGCGGCTAGTGTCTCAAGGGTGCTGGCTGTTCTATTGGACCAAGACTGGGCCACGCCATTCGCCGGGCTTGTCAGAGAGCCAAAGGCCAATATGACTTCTTGGTCATATGGCACTGTCACCGGTGGTGGAGCGGATCATGGCGGCAACAGTATGTGCAAATTAAATGGACGGCAGCGCCGAACAAGCTCAGAACGTGATGGCGCCAGCGCAGGCGTAGTTGGAGCGGTCGAGCTTGAAGCAGGGGTAGGCCCCGACAGCAGCTTGTGTGTCATGCTTGTCGGCACGGCGCTAAAAACTAACCTATATAACCATTTAGGCTATCTTAATCTCCCACACAAACCATTATGAAAATTAACGCAATATTCTACCAACATAGCTTTGAAACATTAATCAAATTTTAGGTGCATGATGTATGTTACCATTCATCCCAAAAATGTATGCATCTATAAAGTGGTTCAAAAATTAGTTTCCATGGTTTAGCAATTAATTATGAAAAATATACATTAATTGGAACCTAAGTCCATATGACATAAGTATATACTACGCATTATTTGAGTCACTTTTTACAGAATGTGCTAATTGTTGTGATATGATCCAAATTCACAGACGGAGCGAAGCGGAGGCCCATCACCAGAGGTTTGGGCCGGAGCAAGGGGTACTGTATTTTTCTCTCATGAGCGCACAGTTTAGTCCCACATCGGAAACGCAACCAAGCTCGGTCACGTGAGCTGCCTATATAATAGAGCTTTGCCCTTGATGAATAAATCATCCTCTTGTAAGCCGCCAATAGGCGTTGTAAACACACACCTCATATAGTAAAGTTTTGCTGGCTGGCGCCCGTGGTTTTTTCCCTTCTACATTGGGAGGGTTTCCACGTTAAAATCTCGTGTCTCCTGCGGTTTGATTCCTTTACTTCTTGTCGTTTATTCGACATCATTTACAACAAGTGGTATTAGAGCCGGTTTCAGATTCGGTTTCCTTGATGTCGACGACGATGAAGTTTGATCTACCGCTGTTGGATTACAAGACGAGGTTCGCGCTGTGGCAAGTCAAGATACGGGTTGTTCTGGCGCAAACTCATGATCTCGATGAGGCGTTGGATAAGTTTGGTAAGTCGTCCAACGAATGGTCTGATGAGGAGAAGCGCAAGGATCGTAAGGCTCTGTCTTTAATTCAGCTTTATCTGTCTAATGATATTCTGCAAGAATGTTTGTAGGAACAGACTGCTGCAGCACTCTGGCTGAAACTGGAATCGATCTGCATGTCGAAGGATCTAACTAGTAAAATGCATATGAAGTTGAAGCTGTTCACGCTCAAGATGAAGGAGGGTGATTCAATGATGAGCCATATATCTGTGTTCAAGGAGATCGTTTCTGACCTAGCGTTGATGGAGGTTAAGTATGATGATGAGGACTTAGGTCTCCTATTGTTATGTTCTCTGCCAAACTCTTTTGCAAATTTCCGTGACACCTTGTTGATTAGCCGTGATGAACTAACCATTTTGGAAGTTTATGAGGCACTCCAATCAAGGGAAAAGATTAAAGGCATGGTGCAGCCTGACGGATTGTCATCGTCCAAGGGCGATGCTTTGCAAGTGAGAGGCAGACCGGAGCACAGATCTTCCAATGAAAGTAATGATCATTACAAGAGCCAAAAAAGTAGAGGGCGTTCTAAGTCCAGACCACCCAAGAAGTTCTGTAAGTATTGCAAGAAGAAATCACATTTTATTGAGGAGTGTTGGAAGCTTAAGAACAAAGAGAACAGAAAAATTAATTCGGATGGTAATGCCTCTGTTGTTTCTGGTGCTGGGAATACTTCTGATTCAGGAGATTGTCTGATTGTTCTTGCTGGTTGTGTTTCTGGTCATGATGAATGGATACTTGATTATGCATGTTCGTTTCATATCTGCACTAACAGAAATTGGTTTAGTTCGTTTAAGCCTGTGCAGAAAGGAGATGTTGTGCGTATGAGAGACGATAATCCGTGTGACATTGTGGGGATCGGCTCCGTTCAGATCAAGGCTCATGATGGCATGACACGCACGCTACAGAATGTGAGATACATACCAGGGATGACCAGAAATCTGATTTCGCTCAGCACACTTGATGCAGAAGGATTCAAGTACTCCGGTTCAGGCGGAGTTTTAAAGGTATCAAAAGATTCTCTTGTTTGTTTAGTAGGTGATCTGAATTCTGCAAAGTTATATGTCCTAAGAGGAAGTACTTTACATAGTTCTGTTTCTGCTGCTGCTATTACTAATGCTGAACCTAGTAAGACTAACCTTTGACATATGCGTCTTGGACATATGAGTGAACTTGGTATGGCAGAATTGATGAAGAGAAACCTACTGGATGGTTGTATTTTGAGTAGCAAGAAGTTCTATGAGCATTGTATTTTCGGGAAGCATAAAAGGGTAAAGTTCAACACTGCTGTTCATACCAACAAAGGTCCTCTTGACTATGTACATGCTGACTTATGGGGTCCTTCTCGTAAGCCTTCTTATAGTGGTGCTCGTTACATGCTTACTATTATTGATGACTACTCTAGAAAAGTATGGTCTTATTTTTTGAAAAATAAAGATGATACTTTTGCTGCTTTTAAAGATTGGAAAGTGATGATAGAAAGGCAAACTGATAGGAAGGTGAAGGTGCTTCGTACTGATAATGGTGGAGAATTTTGTTCTGCTGCATTTAATAATTATTGCAGGCAGGAAGGCATTGTCAGGCACCACACCATACCATATACTCCGCAGCAAAACGGTGTGGCTGAGCGCATGAACAGGACCATCATCTCGAAGGCTCGTTGCATGTTGTCCAATGCACGGATGAGCAAGCGTTTTGGGCTGAAGCAGCTAACACCGCATGCTACTTGATAAACAGGTCGCCTTCTATTCCACTTAATAAGAAAACACCTATTGAGGTATGGTCTGGCACACCCGCTGATTATTCACAGTTGAAAGTTTTTGGCTGCACTACTTATGCTCATGTTGATAATGGAAAATTGGAGCCTAGAGCTATTAAATGTCTTTTTCTTGGTTATGGTTCGGGAGTTAAAGGATATAAGTTGTGGAATCCCGAAACTGAAAAGACTTTCATGAGCGGGAGTGTTGTTTTCAATGAATCTGTGATGTTTAATGACAGTTTGTCCTCAGATCATGTTCCAGATAATTTTAATAAAGGGCTACAGCATATGAGCGTGCAGGTGGAGCATGTGGATGATGATACAGACGAGCAGGTGGAGCCGCCTGTGGATGATCAGGAAAATCAAGCTGTTGATGATGAGGCTCATGATGATGTTAAGCACTTACCACCTGATTTGCAGCTAGAGGAGGATTTACCTATTGCTCAGCGCCAGTCAAAGAGAAATTGTCGACCTCCTAAACGTCTCATTGATGAGTGTAATCTAACCCATTATGCTTTGAGTTGTGCTGAACAGGTGGAGAATTCACATGAGCCGACCACATATGTTGAGGCCATTGATTGTGCTGATAAAGAGAAGTGGATTTCTGCTATGCATGAGGAGATGCAGTCACTTGAGAAGAATCACACATGGGATGTTGTACCATTGCCAAAGAAGAAGAAGACAGACCGCTGCAAGTGGATCTTTAAGAGAAAGGAGGGTTTATCTCCAAGCGAGCCTCCAAGGTATAAGGCAAGGTTAGTAGCGAAAGGCTACAGTCAAATTCCTGGTGTTGATTATAATGATGTTTTCTCTCCTGTGGTAAAGCATAGTTCCATTCGAACATTCTTTAGTATTGTTGCTGCACATGATCTTGAGCTCGAGCAGTTAGATGTGAAGACTGCATTTCTGCATGGTGAACTTGAGGAGGATATATACATGGACCAGCCAGAAGGGTTCATAGTGCTAGGCAAGGAGAATTTTGTGTGCAAGTTGAAGAGATCCTTGTATGGTTTGAAACAGCCCCCTCGTTAGTGGAATAAAAGGTTTGATTCATTTATGCTGTCGCACGGCTTTAAGAGGTCTAAATTTGATAGCTGTGTCTACATCATGCATGTTAATGGATCACCTATTTATTTGCTCATTTATGTTGATTGCTGCCAAGAGTAAAGTCGAAATTGCTAAGTTGAAGAAATTATTGAGTAGCGAATTTGACATGAAAGATCTTGGTGCTGCTAAGAAAATTTTGAGCATGGAAATTACTAGAGATAGAAAATTTGGTGTGCTATTTCTTAGTCAGCAGAATTATATTCAGAAAATTCTTCAGCATTTCAACATGGATGATGCTAAGACTGTCAGTACTCCTATTGCAGCTCATTTCAAATTGTCAGCTGCTCAGTGTGCTAGTACAGATCAGGATATTGAGTACATGTCTAGAGTTCCTTATTCTAGTGTTGTTGGTTCTTTGATGTATGCCATGGTCTGTTCTCGTCCAGATTTATCTTATGCTATGAGTCTGGTTAGTAGATATATGACTAATCCTGGTAAAGAACATTGGAAGGCAGTTCAGTGGATTTTCAGGTACCTCAGAGGCACTGCAGATTCTTGTTTGAAGTTTGACAGAACTGAGAAGGGACTTATTGGCTATGTTGATTCAGATTTTGCTGCTGATGTTGATAGGCGAAGGTCGCTCACAGGTTATGTGTTCACTGTTGGCAGTTGTGCTGTGAGCTGGAAGGCCACTTTGCAGTCTATTGTGGCTTTGTCTACTACTGAGGCAGAATATATGGCTATTACTGAGGCGTGCAAAGAATTAATTTGGCTGAGCGGATTGTACTCTGAGCTGGTTGGGGCTGTTTCTTGCATTGATTTATATTGTGACAGTCAAAGTGCTATTTACCTTACCAAAGATCAGATGTTCCATTAGAGGACAAAGCATATTGACATCAAGTATCATTATGTACGAGATGTGGTTGAGGAAGGTAAGCTGAAAGTATGCAAGATCAACACTCATGATAATCCAGCTGATATGATGACTAAACCTGTTCCTGTTGCTAAGTTTGAGCTATGCTCAAGCTTAGTTGGTTTAGTTAATTAGCCCAAGAGGCTATTTGGCGTCAGTCGTATTTTTTCTTCGTGATGATTCAGGATGAAGTGAAGATGCTGCAAGAGAATTTGTCTCAAGGTGGAGTTTGTTGTGATATGATCCAAATTCACAGACGGAGCGAAGTGGAGGCCCATCACCAGAGGTTTGAGCCGGAGCAAGGGGTACTGTGTTTTTCTCTCATGAGCGCACAGTTTAGTCCCACATCGGAAACGCAACCAAGCTCGGTCACGTGAGCTGCCTATATAATAGAGCTTTGCCCTTGATGAATAAATCATCCTCTTGTAAGCCACCAATAGGCGTTGTAAACACACACCTCATATAGTAAAGTTTTGCTGGCTGGAGCCTGTGGTTTTTTCCCTTCTACATTGGGAGGGTTTCCACGTTAAAATCTCGTGTCTCCTGCGGTTTGATTCCTTTACTTCTTGTCGTTTATTCGTCATCATTTACAACACTAATGAGACGAAGCAAATTAAGAAATTTTGATTAGTTCCGCAATGCCCAAATTATTTATTGAAAAACATTGAGTAAAGTATCCAGCGGTCCCTATACTTGTTAGGTTAATAGGACTCTAAAATATTACTCCGTACGTCCTAAATATTATAGATTGTTTTATCTTGTGTAGATTGTTTTTTTCTATGTATTTAGACAAGCCAAACAACATATAACAAGTAGAATGGAGACAGTAATATGTAGCCTCATAAATATAGCTAAACATGTTAAGTTTTCTCTCGAGGAAACTTTAATAATCAACATTTAGTCACTTAGGTGGCACATTGGTTATGTCTGTGATCTTTGATACTAAATGTTCAAACCAGACGACGTCAATGGGTCTTCTCTATATAATGTTATATATCTCCGTCTCCCTCCTCTCTGTGTATAGTACGTGGGTCGTCATAGTGTGGGGATCAGCAGTGATATATATAAATGATAAGTTTGCAACATTAGCATGACATGGAGACCCAGATCATTACTAAATGTGGATGGTTGGACCTCTTATATATGAACCATGTAGCAAGTTTAAGGACATGGAAAAAATTAATAGTTTGTGGCCACCCCACATTCATCAATTATTTCTTGACACTACCAGAATGATCAACATCTGCACCGAGTGGGAAATGCCTTTAGCACCGGGTTTCCCACCCGGTGCAACTAATCCGAGGCTAAAGGGGTACCCCTTTAGCACCGGGTTGAATAACCGGTGCTAAAGGGTCCCTTTAGCACCAGGTGCAGCCACGACCCGGTGCTAAAGGGCCTGCCCCGCAGCGCCTTTAGCAGGGCCTTTAGCACCGGGTCATGAACACTTAACACTACCAGAATGCTTCACATCCGCCCGCCTCCTCCGCCTCAGCCATTTTTTGACCCCGTGCTAATGGGGCTTCAGCACCGGGTCCAACGGCTAGGAGCGGGGGCGGCGCGAAGATGTGTTAGGGCGGACACATTAGCACCGGGTCGTGGCAAGACCCGGTGCTAATGCGCCCCCTTTAGCACCGGGTGCAGCCAGCAACCGGTGCTAATGTGCCGAGGCCATTTCGCACCGGTTGCTGGCTGCACCCGGTGCTAAAGGGTGCACATTAGCACCGGGTCTTGCCACGACCCGGTGCTAATGTGTTTGAATATAGGGGCTTCTTCCTCCCCCGCCCGAGCCAGCTGAACACTTAGGCGCTGTGTTCATGCTGCTCGGCCGTGGGAGGGGAGGTGCTGTCCAAATTTTTTTCAAAATTTGTGAAGATTCTACTCATCTAAGGAGCACTACAAGGTACACTCTTTCATTCTCTAATGTTTTATTTAGCTTGTAATCCTTCTATGATTTAGAGCATTGCTTTTCATAAGCACTGCTTTTCATAAGCATCAACGACTGGCCTGCACTAAGTAACCTATCAGGACAATCAAACAAAGGATATAAAGCATGCACTCACTGTTTAGAGGAAACCGAAAGCATGTAGAATAGTTATTTATTTATTTAACGGAAGGTATATTTATTTATTTAATGAATATAGTAATGTAGTTTTAGAAATTTATTTATATAATGGAATATATATTATTAGTTATTTATTAAAAGGTAGAATAGTTATTTATTTATTTAACGGAAGGTATATTTATTTATTTAATGAATATAGTAATGTAGTTTTAGAAATTTATTTATATAATGGAATATATATTATAATTTGTATTTATTTATATATTAAATTTTTTTATCTTTAAATTGTATTGTATATTTGTTATTGGTTAATAATGCAGATGAATAGACAATGGATGTACGGGGACCCCCACGCTCAGGCGTTCCGTGATGGCCTTAGGACGTTTCTCGATGCCGCCGAGGCTAACAGGACGCCGTCCGGTTTCATGTTCTGCCCATGCACCCATTGTAAAAATATACAATCGTACAAACAAAGAGGTTGTCTTCAGGTGCATTTGATGAGGCACGGTTTCATGAGGAATTATTATGTTTGGACGAAGCACGGTGAAAGAGGAATTCTAATGGATGAAGATGAAGAAGACGAGGCCGATGACGACATTCCGTTATTCGCTCAATACTACGGTTCCTTTGCATATGCTGCAATGGATGATGCCGATGAGGAAGATGTTGCTCGGGAAGGCGATGCTCAGGAAGATGTTGCTCAGGAAAATGAACCTACTGATGGACTCGGGCAAATGTTGCGTGATGCCGAGAAAGACTGCGGCAATGATAAGGAATTGAAAAAGATACAGCGCATGTTGCAGGACCACAAGACTGACCTGTACCCAGATTGCAAAGAGGGGCTAAAGAAGTTGGGTAGCACACTTGAACTTCTGCAGTGGAAGGCAGCAAATGGTGTTACTGATAAGGGTTTCGAGGAGCTACTTAAACACGTAAAGAAGATTCTTCCAGAGGGTAACAAATTGCCATCGACGACGTATCAAGCAAAACGTGTTGTTTGCCCTCTCGGTTTGGAGGTGCAGAAGATACATGCGTGTCCTAATGACTGTATCCTCTATCGCGGACAGTACGAACACTTGGATCGTTGTCCGGTTTGCACCTGCGCACGATACAAGATCAGGCAGGATGACCCTGGTGATGTTGGGGGAGAGCGTTCTAAGAAAAAAATCCCTGCGAAGGTGATGTGGTATTTCCCTCTGATACCCCATCTGAAGCGTTTGTTCAGGAACAAAGACCATGCCAAACTGATGCGCTGGCACAAAGAAGAACGTAAGCAGGATGGCATGTTGAGACACCCCACCGATGGATCCCAGTGGAGGAACATCAACAGAGCATTCCCAGAGTTTGATGCTGATGCGAGGAATGTTAGGCTTGGTTTAAGTACCGATGGCATGAACCCTTTTGGTGAAATGAGCAGTAGTCATAGCACTTGGCCCCTGACTGTTTGTATCTACAACCTACCCCCCTGGCTCTGCATGAAGCGGAAGTTCATTATGATGCCAGTGCTCATCGAAGGCCCAAAGCAACCTGGCAACGACATTGATGTGTACCTAAGACCATTGGTTGACGAACTTTTGCAGCTGTGGAAGAATGAAGGTGTTAGCATGTGGGATGAGGACAAGCAGGAGCAGTTTGACCTTCGAGCACTGCTTTTCATAAGCATCAACGACTGGCCTGCACTAAGTAACCTATCAGGACAATCAAACAAAGGATATAAAGCATGCACTCACTGTTTAGAGGAAACCGAAAGCATGTATTTGAAACATTGTCGTAAAGTTGTGTACATGGGTCACCGTTGATTCCTTCCAGCGAAGCATGAGCTACGAAAGAAATGTGCGCATTTTGGCGGGAATGCTGACCGCCGTACAAAGCCGAGACACCAGAGTGGAGAAGAGCTATTTGATATGGTGAAGGACCTACACGTGGTGTTTGGCAAGGGAGACGGAAGCCAGGCTGCTCCGACGGGCGAGGATGGTCGTGCCGCGATGTGGAAGAAGAAGTCTATCTTTTGGGAGCTACCTTATTGGCAACTTTTAGAGGTCCATAACGCCATTGATGTGATGCATCTGACGAAGAATCTTTGCGTGAACTTGATAAGCTTCCTGGGTACTTATGGGAAGCCAAAAGATACACTGGAAGCACGTCAGGAGCTGAAACGATTGAAGCAATGGACTGATCTGCATCCAGAAAAGAGAGACAAAGGACGCCAGTACTTGCGTCCTGCCAGCTTCACTCTCAGCAAAGAAGAGAAGGCAAGCATGTTTGAATGCTTCAACAGTATCAAGGTTCCGTCTGGCTACTCCTCCAATATTAAGGGAATAATAAATATGAAAGAGAAGAAGTTCATAAGATTTTCTAGTAATTTATAAGATTTTCTAGTAATTTATAAGATTTTCTAGTAATTTATAAGATTTTCTAGTAATTTATAAGATTTTCTAGTAATTTATAAGATTTTCTAGTAATTTATAAGATTTTCTATTAATTTATAAGATTTTCTATTAATTTATAAGATTTTCTAGCATTTTATATTGATTTTCTAGTAATTTATAAGATTTTCTTATTTAATATATATTTTTAATAGGTATTAATAACTGAATTAAAACAAGTATTAATAACTATATATTAAAAACTATATTTATAAGATTCCCAAATAGTAGCCACCGGTGCTAAAGGCCGGTTTGGAAACTGGCGCCAAACGAAAATTTGGGGCCTTTAGCACCGGGTGTAGAAGACCCGGTGCTAAAGGGCCTTTAGCACCGGGTGGTGGGAAGGCCCGGTGCTAAAGGGGGGCCTTTAGCACCGGGTGCTGTACAGACCCGGTGCTAAAGGTCCTTTAGCACCGGGTCGTGGCTGCACCCGGTGCTAAAGGCCCCCACCAATTTTCGACTTGCTGACCGGGCGCACCGAATCACGTCACCGGGCGCAGGGGCCAGCTCACGGGGCACACACGTGCCACGTCACCGGGCACACAAGCCACGTCACCGGGCACACGAGCCACATCACCAGGCGCACAGGCGCCACGTCACCGGGCGCACACGAGCCACGTCACTGGATGAACAAGAACAATTTTTCTTTTTAATCTCTGTATAAAAGTTGTAACTAGTCGTTCTCTCTCGTACAAACTTCAAAAAAGTTCATTTTTCTTCCTAAAAATTCCTAAAATCATACTCTATCAAGTTATGAAACTTATTAATGTTATTATTTTGAAAAATCTTCTCGTGTGAGACTGTTTGAACGATCCAAATTTTGAATTAAAAATGACAACTACAACCAAGGTTTTTTTCACACTAGGTGATGTCAAATGAAAAAGTGATGAATACCAAAGTTTCATATTTCATCATGATCTACAATCTTTATTTAGGTCATTTAGTCATTTTCAAAAGTGGTAATAACATGTAGTACAAATTTGACAAGTCTCTAACAAAGTTTTAGAAACTATGCGAGTGAATCTAGGATTAATGAACAATGTATACTACCAGTTTCTCAAATGCAAAAATGACTTAAATAAAGATTGTAGATCTTGATGAGATATGAAATTTTGGTATTCATGACTTTTTCATCTGAGACCATTTAATGTTCCAAAATCTTTCTTTTAGTTATCAATTTTTGTAATTTATAAGATTTTCTAGTAATTTATAAGATTTTCTAGTAATTTATAAGATTTTCTAGTAATTTATAAGATTTTCTAGTAATTTATAAGATTTTCTAGTAATTTATAAGATTTTCTATTAATTTATAAGATTTTCTAGCATTTTATATTGATTTTCGAGTAATTTATAAGATTTTCTTATTTACTATATATTTTTAATAGGTATTAATAACTGAATTAAAACAAGTATTAATAACTATATATTAAAAACTATATTTATAAGATTCCCAAATAGTAGCCACCGGTGCTAAAGGCCGGTTTGGAAACTGGCGCTTGGGGCCTTTAGCACCGGGTTGATCTAAAATCCGGTGCTAAAGGCCCCCAATTTTCGTTTGGCGCCAGTTACGGCCTTTAGCACCGGGTGTAGAAGACGCGGTGCTAAAGGGCCTTTAGCACCGGGTGGTGGGAAGGCCCGGTGCTAAAAGGGGGCATTTAGCACCGGGTGCTGTACAGACCCGGTGCTAAAGGGCCTTTAGCACCGGGTCGTGGCTGCGCCCGGTGCTAAAGGCCCCCACCAATTTTCGACTTGCTGACCAGGCGCACCGAATCACGTCACCGGGCGCAGGGGCCAGCTCACGGGGCACACACGTGCCACGTCACCGGGCACACAAGCCATGTCACCGGGCACACGAGCCACATCACCAGGCGCACAGGCGCCACGTCACCGGGCGCACACGAGCCACGTCACTGGATGAACAAGAACAATTTTTCTTTTTAATCTCTGTATAAAAGTTGTAACTAGTCGTTCTCCCTCGTACAAACTTCAAAAAAGATCATTTTTCTTCCTAAAAATTCCTAAAATCATACTCTATCAAGTTATGAAACTTATTAATGTTATTATTTTGAAAAATCTTCTCGTGTGAGACTGTTTGAACAATCCAAATTTTGAATTAAAAATGACAACTACAACCAAGGATTTTTCACACTAGGTGATGTCAAATGGAAAAGTGATGAATACCAAAGTTTCATATTTCATCATGATCTACAATCTTTATTTAGGTCATTTTGTCATTTTCAAAAGTGGTAATAACATGTGGTACAAATTTGACAAGTCTCTAACAAAGTTTTAGAAACTATGCGAGTGAATCTAGGATTAATGAACAATGTATACTACCAGTTTCTCAAATGCAAAAATGACTTAAATAAAGATTGTAGATCTTGATGAGATATGAAATTTTGGTATTCATGACTTTTTCATCTGAGATCATTTAATGTTCCATAATCTTTCTTTTAGTTATCAATTTTTGTAATTTATAAGATTTTCTAGTAATTTATAAGATTTTCTAGTAATTTATAAGATTTTCTAGTAATTTATAATATTTTCTATTAATTTATAAGATTTTCTAGCATTTTATATTGATTTTCTAGTAATTTATAAGATTTTCTTATTTAATATATATTTTTAATAGGTATTAATAACTGAATTAAAACAAGTATTAATAACTATATATTAAAAACTATATTTATAAGATTCCCAAATAGTAGCCACCGGTGCTAAAGGCCGGTTTGGAAACTGGCGCCAAACGAAAATTTGGGGCCTTTAGCACCGGGTTGATCTAAAATCCGGTGCTAAAGGCCCCCAATTTTCGTTTGGCACCAGTTACGGCCTTTAGCACCGGGTGTAGAAGACCCGGTGCTAAAGGGCCTTTAGCACCGGGTGGTGGGAAGGCCCGGTGCTAAAGGGGGGCCTTTAGCACCGGGTGCTGTACACACCCGGTGCTAAAGGGCCTTTAGCACTGGGTCGTGGGTGCACCCGGTGCTAAAGGCCCCCACCAATTTTCGACTTGCTGACCGGGCGCACCGAATGACGTCACCGGGCGCAGGGGCCAGCTCACGGGGCACACACGTGCCACGTCACCGGGCACACAAGCCACGTCACCGGGCACACGAGCCACATCACCAGGCGCACAGGCGCCACGTCACCGGGCGCACACGAGCCACGTCACTGGATGAACAAGAACAATTTTTCTTTTTAATCTCTGTATAAAAGTTGTAACTAGTCGTTCTCTCTCGTACAAACTTCAAAAAAGTTCATTTTTCTTTCTAAAAATTCCTAAAATCATACTCTATCAAGTTATGAAACTTATTAATGTTATTATTTTGAAAAATCTTCTCGTGTGAGACTGTTTGAACGATCCAAATTTTGAATTAAAAATGACAACTACAACCAAGGTTTTTTTCACACTAGGTGATGTCAAATGAAAAAGTGATGAATACCAAAGTTTCATATTTCATTATGATCTACAATCTTTATTTAGGTCATTTAGTCATTTTCAAAAGTGGTAATAACATGTAGTACAAATTTGACAAGTATCTAACAAAGTTTTAGAAACTATGCGAGTGAATCTAGGATTAATGAACAATGTATACTACCAGTTTCTCAAATGCAAAAATGACTTAAATAAAGATTGTAGATCTTGATGAGATATGAAATTTTGGTATTCATGACTTTTTCATCTGAGACCATTTAATGTTCCAAAATCTTTCTTTTAGTTATCAATTTTTGTAATTTATAAGATTTTCTAGTAATTTATAAGATTTTCTAGTAATTTATAATATTTTCTAGTAATTTATAAGATTTTCTATTAATTTATAAGATTTTCTATTAATTTATAAGATTTTCTATTAATTTATAAGATTTTCTAGCATTTTATATTGATTTTCTAGTAATTTATAAGATTTTCTTATTTAATATATATTTTTAATAGGTATTAATAACTGAATTAAAATAAGTATTAATAACTATATATTAAAAACTATATTTATAAGATTCCCAAATAGTAGCCACCGGTGCTAAAGGCCGGTTTGGAAACTGGCGCCAAACGAAAATTTGGGGCCTTTAGCACCGGGTGGTGGGAAGGCCCGGTGCTAAAGGGGGGCCTTTAGCACCGGGTGCTGTACACACCCGGTGCTAAAGGGCCTTTAGCACTGGGTCGTGGGTGCACCCGGTGCTAAAGGCCCCCACCAATTTTCGACTTGCTGACCGGGCGCACCGAATGACGTCACCGGGCGCAGGGGCCAGCTCACGGGGCACACACGTGCCACGTCACCGGGCACACAAGCCACGTCACCGGGCACACGAGCCACATCACCAGGCGCACAGGCGCCACGTCACCGGGCGCACACGAGCCACGTCACTGGATGAACAAGAACAATTTTTCTTTTTAATCTCTGTATAAAAGTTGTAACTAGTCGTTCTCTCTCGTACAAACTTCAAAAAAGTTCATTTTTCTTTCTAAAAATTCCTAAAATCATACTCTATCAAGTTATGAAACTTATTAATGTTATTATTTTGAAAAATCTTCTCGTGTGAGACTGTTTGAACGATCCAAATTTTGAATTAAAAATGACAACTACAACCAAGGTTTTTTTCACACTAGGTGATGTCAAATGAAAAAGTGATGAATACCAAAGTTTCATATTTCATCATGATCTACAATCTTTATTTAGGTCATTTAGTCATTTTCAAAAGTGGTAATAACATGTAGTACAAATTTGACAAGTATCTAACAAAGTTTTAGAAACTATGCGAGTGAATCTAGGATTAATGAACAATGTATACTACCAGTTTCTCAAATGCAAAAATGACTTAAATAAAGATTGTAGATCTTGATGAGATATGAAATTTTGGTATTCATGACTTTTTCATCTGAGACCATTTAATGTTTCAAAATCTTTCTTTTAGTTATCAATTTTTGTAATTTATAAGATTTTCTAGTAATTTATAAGATTTTCTAGTAATTTATAAGATTTTCTATTAATTTATAAGATTTTCTATTAATTTATAACATTTTCTATTAATTTATAAGATTTTCTATTAATTTATAAGATTTTCTAGCATTTTATATTGATTTCCTAGTAATTTATAAGATTTTCTTATTTAATATATATTTTTAATAGGTATTAATAACTGAATTAAAATAAGTATTAATAAC
Organism: Echinochloa phyllopogon; assembly: GCA_033239725.1. Classification (NCBI taxonomy): domain Eukaryota; kingdom Viridiplantae; phylum Streptophyta; class Magnoliopsida; order Poales; family Poaceae; genus Echinochloa; species Echinochloa phyllopogon. The sequence goes on along the minus strand of BTCW01000008.1, from coordinate 27,971,094 downwards.
TATATATTAAAAACTATATTTATAAGATTCCCAAATAGTAGCCACCGGTGCTAAAAGCCGGTTTGGAAACTGGCGCCAAACGAAAATTTGGGGCCTTTAGCACCGGGTGGTGGGAAGGCCCGGTGCTAAAGGGGGGGCCTTTAGCACCGGGTGCTGTACACACCCGGTGCTAAAGGGCCTTTAGCACTGGGTCGTGGGTGCACCCGGTGCTAAAGGCCCCCACCAATTTTCGACTTGCTGACCGGGCGCACCGAATGACGTCACCGGGCGCAGGGGCCAGCTCACGGGGCACACACGTGCCACGTCACCGGGCACACAAGCCACGTCACCGGGCACACGAGCCACATCACCAGGCGCACAGGCGCCACGTCACCGGGCGCACACGAGCCACGTCACTGGATGAACAAGAACAATTTTTCTTTTTAATCTCTGTATAAAAGTTGTAACTAGTCGTTCTCTCTCGTACAAACTTCAAAAAAGTTCATTTTTCTTTCTAAAAATTCCTAAAATCATACTCTATCAAGTTATGAAACTTATTAATGTTATTATTTTGAAAAATCTTCTCGTGTGAGACTGTTTGAACGATCCAAATTTTGAATTAAAAATGACAACTACAACCAAGGTTTTTTTCACACTAGGTGATGTCAAATGAAAAAGTGATGAATACCAAAGTTTCATATTTCATCATGATCTACAATCTTTATTTAGGTCATTTAGTCATTTTCAAAAGTGGTAATAACATGTAGTACAAATTTGACAAGTATCTAACAAAGTTTTAGAAACTATGCGAGTGAATCTAGGATTAATGAACAATGTATACTACCAGTTTCTCAAATGCAAAAATGACTTAAATAAAGATTGTAGATCTTGATGAGATATGAAATTTTGGTATTCATGACTTTTTCATCTGAGACCATTTAATGTTCCAAAATCTTTCTTTTAGTTATCAATTTTTGTAATTTATAAGATTTTCTAGTAATTTATAAGATTTTCTAGTAATTTATAAGATTTTCTATTAATTTATAAGATTTTCTATTAATTTATAAGATTTTCTATTAATTTATAAGATTTTCTATTAATTTATAAGATTTTCTAGCATTTTATATTGATTTCCTAGTAATTTATAAGATTTTCTTATTTAATATATATTTTTAATAGGTATTAATAACTGAATTAAAATAAGTATTAATAACTATATATTAAAAACTATATTTATAAGATTCCCAAATAGTAGCCACCGGTGCTAAAGGCCGGTTTGGAAACTGGCGCCAAACGAAAATTTGGGGCCTTTAGCACCGGGTGGTGGGAAGGCCCGGTGCTAAAGGGGGGGCCTTTAGCACCGGGTGCTGTATAGACCCGGTGCTAAAGGGCCTTTAGCATCGGGTCGTGGCTGCACCCGGTGCTAAATGCCCCGGACCTATATAGGCCGGGGACTACTCTCCCCTCCCTCACTTCGCCCTCATCTCCTCACAGATCGAAACCGCCGGCGCCCCCTCGTCACCTCAGCCTCCGCCGCCCGTCGCCGTCGCCCGTCGCCGCCGCCGCCTGTCGTCCCCACGCCCACGCCGCGCCGCCGCCCTCGTCCCGGGCCGCGCTGCCGTCCCCGCGCCCGTCGTCGGTCGTCCCCGCGCCCGTCGTCCCCCCGCCGCCGTCGTCGTCCCCGCGCCGGCGCCCCTCGTCCCCGCGCCGCCCGTCGTCCCCGCGCCGGCGCCGCTCCTCGTCCCCTCGCCGCCGCCGCCGCTCGTCCCCACGCCGCCGTCGCCCGCCGCCCGTCACGGTGAGCCTCTGTGAAGCCGGCCTTCGTGCCGTGCGTGCATGTTTGTGAGCCGGCCTTCGTGCCGTGTCCGTGTTTGTGTGTGCAGGTACCCGTTGCATGGCCGAACACGTTCGGCCATGCACATTTGCTTAGCGAACGCGTTCGGCCAAGCGTTCGCTAACCACATACATTGGAAATGCATTGTACTGGAAATATTAGAAATATATATGCTTTATATGTATTGAAAATATTAGAAAATATTAGAAATTACATTGAAATGTATATTGGAAATGTTATATGTTTATGTATATTGGAAATGTTATATGTTTGAAATGTATATTGGAAAATGCTTCATTTAAATGTATTGGAGATATTTACATTGAAATGTATATTGGAAATGTTATATGTTTGAAATGTATATTGGAAAATGTTTCATTTAAATGTATTGGAGATATTTACATTGAAATGTATATTGGAAATGTTATATGTTTGAAATGTATATTGGAAAATGCTTCATTTAAATGTATATTGGAAATTCTATGTATATTAGAAATATATGTGCTTCATTTAAATGTATATATTTCTTATCAATTATTTTTAATTCTATGTATATTAGAAATATGTGCTTCATTTAAATGTATATTGGAAATGTTATATGTTTGAAATGTATATTGGAAAATGCTTCATTTAAATGTATTGGAGATATTTACATTGAAATGTATATTGGAAATGTTATATGTTTGAAATGTATATTGGAAAATGCTTCATTTAAATGTATATTGGAAATTCTATGTATATTAGAAATATATGTGCTTCATTTAAATGTATATATTTCTTATCAATTATTTTTAATTCTATGTATATTAGAAATATATGTGCTTCATTTAAATGTATTATCGGAAATTCTATGGCGTACCCGAACCCACCGCGCACCCGAACCCCTTAGTGAATCCTTTTTCGCGCACCGACCCCCTTAGCGAACCCGTTCGCGTCACGTACCCGAACCCTTAGCGAATCAATTCACACCGCGCACCCGAACCCCTTGGCGAATCCGTTTTTCACGCACCGACCCCCTTAGCGAAAATGTTAGAAATATTGGGAATATGTATGCTTTGTATATATTTCTTATCAATTATTTTTAATTCTATAGATGGCGGACAACAACAACCCCGTCCCACCCATGCAAGAGGACAACAACACCCCTGTCCCACCAATGCAAGAGGACAACGACACGTTCTTTGCGAATCAACTTTTCAATATTGTAACCCAACCAATGTCCATGGATGATGTGTTGGGGATCATTGGAAGGGACGAAAATGTTGAAGGGGCCGAAAATGTTGAAGGGGCCGCCAATGTCCAGGGCGAACGTGTCCAGGGCAGCACTATTGAAGGGGCCGGTAACAAGCCCTCGTCTAGTCAGGTGTGTATATAGATAATATAAATTTGTACTGTACATGTCAATTATGTATACCATCTCTATATCATCTCGTATATATGTAATTTGTGTAGGCCGCCTCTGCTTCTACAAGTCGAGCTAAGAAATCAAAACGATCGACCACGAAGAAGTTGAAGGATGTCAAGTTACACATCACCCGAGTGGAGGATGACGGGGAGCCAGTTGAGCCCCCAAAAGTGGCCAAGAAATTTGTATCTCAGTGCGGGGTAATTGTACAGGACAATGTGCCCATTAGTATCAGAAAATGGAAGTCCACGGACCCCACTGAGGAGTACGTGCTCCCCGATACAGAGAAGGAGATGCTATGGAGGGAATTAAAGGCAATATTCGACTGGCCTAGCACTCATGAAGCAGAACTGAGGGATTGGACAATGAAGAAGATGGCAGTTCTGTTTCAGGATTTCAATAAGAAGTTGTACTCGCATTTTCTCAAAACCGGAGAGGCCCCGGATCCTGAGAAGTATAAGAAGATCACTGATGACGAGTGGGAAGCATTCCTTGAGTACAAAACCTCCGAAGAGGGTGCAACGGCTAGCGCTAGAAACGCTGGAAACGCCGCAAATAAGAAGTACTCTCATAAGATGGGTTCGGGAGGTTACAAGGCAAGCATCGCTAAATGGGAGAAGATGGAAGAAGATCTATATGCTAGAGGCATCACTCCAGCGACACATGACTGGCCCACAAGGACCAAGCATTGGTACTATGGTCATGGAGGCACCCTAAGCCCAATCGACGGCTCCTTAGTTTTTCCCGAGGACTTGCGAGAACTAGCTCAGCGTCTCCTCGATATCCTCAGGGCATCTGAGAGGGAGAATTTGTTGCTGATAGAGATAGAGATGAGCTAACCTATGCCTTAGGGAACAAGGAGCATCCTGGACGGACGCGCGGCGTAGGCACAAGCATCTCATGGAAGAAAGGTTTCCAAGAGCACGCCGCCACCTATAGGAGCCGTTCGAGGAAGAAGGCTGAATATGAGCAGAGGGTGAGGGACCTAGAGCAAACGGTTGCCGCCCAGGGCTCAAAGCTCCAAGAAATGGAGTCAGAGATGGAGCGACGGATGAAGGTAGCATGGCTGCAGATACAACAAGCCACAGGCGGGACCGGTTCCACAGAGCATGCACCTCTCCAACAAGCCGCAGGCGGGACCGGTTCCACAGAGCATGCACCTCTCCAAGATGCGGCCCTTATTAGCCCTCCATAACAATATCAAAGCAGTCACGCTTCCACACAGGCCGCCGAAGCGGTCCGTTACACCGTGGATGAAATAACTCAACGGACCGCGTGCGAGCTTGTCGTCAGGCAGAAGAACTTAGTTGTGGTGGTACGTATGCGACCTTAGTTCGTACTGCATACATTTCACCGTAAATACCATTCATTTACTAACTTTCTTTGTGACTACTAAATTATCAGGTCGCATATGGTGTGACTAAACGTGTGGAAGAAGGGAAAAAATGGCACTGCAATGACATTCCACATGGTTACGTACCTGTTGAGGTGGAGCAAGTCGTCACCAACTGGGAAGACTTGGAACTTGACATCCCCGGAGGTGATGGAGAAACAAAACTCGGTCAGTGTTCTCACTGCATCATTCTATGGAGCAAGACAGACGTCGTCATACCCGGTACACCTGCGGCTACCAACAAGCCTCCGGCACCTCCACCGTCTCCAAGAGATCCACCGGATCATGACGATTCTCCGGGAGCTCCTGATGCAAGCCCGTCTCCTCCGCCGAAGAGGTCTCCGTCTCCTCCGCCGCGGAGGTCTCCGCCCCCTCCGCCGAAGAGGGGACACCGCACTAAAGCCTCTGCCCCCACTCCACCAGCGAAGAAGGCGCAGAAAACCAGAGAGAAGCCCGCACCAGAGAAAAGAGCGGGTGAGAAGACTCTAGAGGAGCTCGAAGCCTCGGTCAAAGCAGACACAAAGAGGCAAATGGCCGAGTGGAGGAAAAAACCTGAGCCGGAGCCGAAGCTTGATCCCACCGTCGTCAAGTCATTCCTCGGTAATTTGAGCAAGGGTCAACAGAAGGAAGTAACAGTAACAGACTATGACCGCTCATTACTAAAATCTCGCCGGAAGCGGAAGGCTGCAGATAAGGAGGCGGGCCCATCCAAAAAGGTTCCTCAGCTCGGCGAGCAACCTCAGCGGCCCTTGGGTCCATTGCCATCTCTAGACGAGATTAATGTGCAATGAGTAATGGCCGAGACTGGACTAACCAGAGCGCAAGTCCTGGGGGAAGAAGAGGTGCCTGTAAACACAACGCTGAAGTGGCCGTTTAAGCTTGGCGAGCCTATGGTCCCTCCTGAAATGGAGATCAAGCTACAGACGAAGATGCGCCGATTCCATGAGTGGTACTTGGAAGAATCAAGAAGGAATAAACGGCGCATGATCAAAGTAGGTGTGAAGGACCATGATTTCTACAATGGTGACGATGATTGGGTCTGGCTGAGGTTTAAGGATATATATGAGCTGTACCACCGCGGCGCCATGGACGTGGATTTGATCACCTGTTGGACACTGTAAGTACTTTGTTGTTGCTTATAATTCACAGTTTGAAAACAATAATTCCAATCCATGCTGACGCGGGCTTTATTTATTGCTTAACATATGCAGAATGGAGATTCAAAAATGTCGGAGATCCGGGATATATGACGTTGGTTTCGTGGATCCTCGAAGGATAAGTGAACAAATGATATTGATGAATCCTGAGGAAACATATGGAAACCTATACAAGTATATTAAGAAACAAAATTACTGCGACTCCATACTAATCCCGTACAACATCGAGTGAGTACATACACAAGCTTCTTCTTATACTGTCTGTGTACTATTTCATTTCTGATTATAATGTATACATGTATACAGATTCCACTGGTTCCTAATAATATTGTGTCCTGACCGGGGTGTCGTGAACGTCTTTGATTCATTGCACACTCCAAAAGAAAAACTACAAAACATCATGGACATGATGACAAGGTGATGTATATTTTCCCCTACTTAATTCACCCCTTACACTCGCAATGACTTAACTCAATTTTTTTGTTCGCAGGGCATGGATTCAATTTCGTCAAGAACACCCGGGTATTCAACATGAAACACTAAAATGGAACATTGGCTTTCCGGTAAGCAAGTAATTTGTACATGTAGGCCTCGGCTAATATATTATATGAATTTTACTTAATTTCTTTTGGTCGACAGTGTGCCAAACAGGGGAAGAGAAATAATTTATGTGCATACTATGTTTGCGATTACATGTGGAATTGGGGACATAAAAAGCTTACACAACACGATATTATGGTACATAATAATAAACACATTTCCATTATTATTAAGTGCACAATTATTGTCTCCAACTTGGCGGATTAAATATCTTTCAATTATTTGTAAATTATAGATGTTCAACCTGAAGGAAGAGTCCCTAGAGCTAGAAAGAATTGACGCAATTGCAGAACAGCTCGTCGGATGGATCTGGGACGAGGTCGTCAATCCCCGAGGAGAATTCCACTCGTCAGTACTGGAGGACGTGCCGGACAGTCCAACAAGCTAGTCGTCAATCTTAATTAAGTAGAAAATACAGTTTAAATATATATAACTCGAGTTGACGTGCATGAATATCTACTTTTGTAATATATATGTCTTCTATTTTGATGAAATGTCAACTAATATGAATATAGAGTCGGCCGAATACGCATTAGAATATACGTATTAGAATATATACGTATATACACGTATATAGACGTGCATGCATGGCTACTGAAAAAAGCAAAAAAAAGAAATCCGGGGCCTTTAGCACTGGTTGCAGACAGCAACCGGTGCTAAAGGCAGGCCCTTTAGCACCGAGTGCAGCCACGACCCGGTGCTAAAGGCCCTGCTAAAGGCGCTGCGGGGCAGGCCCTTTAGCACCGGGTTGTGGCTGCACCCGGTGCTTAAGGGACCCTTTAGCACCGGTTATTCAACCCGGTGCTAAAGGGGTACCCCTTTAGCTTCGGATTAGTTGCACCGGGTGGGAAACCCGGTGCTAAAGGCATTTCCCACCCGGTGCAGATGTTGATCATTCTGGTAGTGTAAGTAGTGTATGTATTTATATTTATAGAGATAGACAAGTCTTACATGCAGAAGGTCCGGAGCTCCTTAAGGTGGAGAGACCTGGTTATGTTATAGTCCAGCCTTGCAAGCTCCAACAATGTGTCATTGTGTGCCTCTTCCTTCTCGTACTCGGTGATATAGTGCATGCTCACTAGTGACTGCATGTATCGGGGGAGCGGGATATCAAGGGCACGGGAGACTTGCTCTGACAGTGGAGACCCAAGGTTGCCTTTCATAGCCTTGAGATGTGACATGGTGAAGGAGATTGCATCATCAAGGACATCTTCGCCAGGCACAGCCATATAAGCAGCGTTGTATAAGCTCAGAAGCCCCCTTGGGTCTGCTGCTAGAGCCATGCTAAATGTCCCGGTACCATCTCTGTACTTGTCAAATACCTCTGTATGCGTATTCATATGACAACACCAGTCAGATATATTCATGCCTTTTTACATTCATTTTTTAATACTTGCCTTTTTACATGCATTAATAGTTTAGGATGTGATGGTTGCTTCCAACGTAATTACTAGTAATATTTAGACCTTTTTGATAATAGACACATGGTAACTAGCTAAAGCTCTGCAAAAAGTCCACTGGCAACAAATGAACCGGACAAAACGAAAACAATGAAGATGCACGGTGTAAAGTTTTAGTTATGTACCTGTCGACACAAAAAAACCATGCTGCCTAAGCAAACGAAACCGGAGAGCATCTATATGCAGTTCATCATCAGAGCTAACAGACTCGAGCTCCCCATGGTGTAACCGGCATAGTGCTGTGTCAATATGCTCTTGGAAGTGGCGATCTATGCCTAGGCGTTCAAGCGCATCCACGAGCGTCAATGTGTTGGCAACACTGGTGACATTGTGCGCTCCAAACATGCGTTTCACTTCCTTCTTGAGTTGATTTGCCCTCTCTCTCATCCACTCCTCGGATCTCTGCATTATTCATATACAGAGACTACATATGTAACGAAGAGTATTAAGCAGCCAATAAATATTACTAGTAGAAGAGTGTGTGCCTGGGAGGTAGGAGCGGTGTAGGTGACAAAGAAATCGTCCCACAGGGATGGTTCAAAGGGCTAGCTCCAGCGGCAATGGCCTCCACTGAGCCGGCGATCCCCTCATCAGCAGCCTTGCTCTCAGTACCCATTCCTAATACGAACAAGTTTATATTTCTATTACAAGTTTTTTCGTTTCTGGTAGTGGCGCAGCATGCTCTTATTTATAGAGCATGCTAGACACATGCATGAACTTACAAGTAGTGGCGCCTACGTATGTGCATACGTCAAAGGTTCTCAGTAAGTAAAGGCCGAGATGAACCCAAGTAAATAAGACCAGGACACTGCTATAAATGTCGTAGTTATCAGCATGACGATATGACTATAATTCTACTCCTTGCCACTGCACATAATCGGGCTTATGGAAATTGACGTGCCTCTCTTGCAACCTTTAGCTCTGCTTTCTATTTTTTAGTGCATGTGCACTATTCTTTCAAAGTTATCTAAAAAAATTAAGAAATTTAAAGTCAAAAACTAATCATTTAGATCATAAGAACAGATGAGCTACCAGAACAAATACATGTCCACATGTCCATAGGACATAGGACATATATTATTATTATGCCTAAAAGTAAAATATATCTAGCTCATCATCCTGCCTAAGGTATGTAGTTCTGTGTTATCTGTGTGACACAATGTCACAATTGAAGGCTGTCAAACGTGCCCTGAAATGGTTGGCTATTAGTCGATGTCTCCCGGTCATGGTTCCTGTAACGAGGCACGGATAAATATGGCAAAACGTCTAGTCTCAGCTAACATCTTTAATGGTTCATGAGTCATTATCTAACTAAATAACTATCATTCGGTCCTTGAATATTCCTTGGAGAAGAACGCCAAACCATAGCTGTCTATCAAGGGCCTCTTTGGTTTGGAGGCGTTTATAACATGCCCCCCAAAATAAACCTCTTTTTAACCAAATAGGAGTTCATAAGCCCATAAGCCTCTACCGAGGTGCTTTTGAGGCTTATTTTGCATTAACTCCACAAGAATCACAACACTTTCTACTATATGAGTCTAAGAAACTAAACACCTTTTAAGGCTTATTATAACCCTCTCCATACGAGGAGCTTATGGAGCTTACAGTAAGCCCCACCAAACCAAATAGGACCAAACTCCGGTACAATGTACTCCTAAGCCTCTACGGATTATTTAATACATTGACAAATGCATTATTTTATCAATTTCCTAGGTCATGCTGACCACTTCCTGACCTCTGATGCATGGTTTCCGAGCCTGCATCACAACCTGGCTTCAGCCTAGATAGCAAATCAGCCTAAATTAATTTTAACATGGCAAGGATACATGCTTGAGTGCCGACGCTTCAAATTACTAAGCGATCGTAGTAGTGATTTACGACAAAATAATATTGTAACTGATCCAACAAAATCTATACTACAAGAATCTAGTTCTTTTAACAACACTTCTCACCAAAATAATTCTGCCCACACCTCACAGAGGACCATCCCGTTCTGATACTCCCACCGATTCTGCGCCGTCCTCCACACCGATTCTGGATGCGCACGCTCCTTGCCGCACTCATCCCGTTCTGATGCTCCCGCCGCCGTTGTCTGCTTAGCCCGCAGATGAGCTCGTTCCCTAAATCTCCGGCCCCTTTTCTGTTTTTTTCTTGCATTCGTTGTTGTTGTGCGCTGCCTCACCTCACTTCGCCGGCTGTAGGTCGTCGGCCGCTTTCGGATGCCGTTGATTGCGGAGGACTGGTACGCGGCGGCGCTGGCGAGGCGGAGGAATGAGCAGAGGTCGAGGAAGTGCCTGCGCGCGTCGGCGATCTTGGCCGCTACGCGGGGCAGGAGCAAACCGCGGGACATCCCCGTCCAAGCCCGGTGCACCCGCGAGGAGGAGGTAGGTGGATGAGGGAGAGGCCGCGCTTGTCTGAGCAGAGCTCGCGCAGGAGCCATGGCGGCGTCGGGGCGGCCGGGTGGAGCGGGGACGATGTGACCGACGACGAAGAGACAGATGCCGGCAGAGGGGATAGTGATGAAAACCGAGGAGTGTGGAGACGAAGAAGAATATGACATTTGGGTCCAAGGGCAAAATAGACTTGGTACACCTCCTGTAAACTGGAAATGATTATTTTACTAGGCATAATGTGTTGTAGACCAAGGCTGTGTTTCTTTCCGAAATTTTTTTTCCAAAAGTAATCTTACATGCACGTAGTATTAAATGAAGTTTATTTGCAACATCTTTTTAGGGATGAATGTAACTTTGCGCGACGAATCTAAGAATCCTAATTAGTCCACGATCTACTATAGTAATGCTACAGTAACCATCCTCTAATTATGCGGTCAAAGGCCTCATTAGATTTGTCTCATAGTTTTAATACCCTTAATTATTGGTCAAACGGGGTGAAAAAATATTTCCACCCCTAAGGAAACATGGCCCAAGGCGCGTTTTTAAGATGTGCTAAAGACAAAATCCATTTTCACGTTGTGTTTCACACAAAACGGCTCTTTCACGATGTGCCTGAGAAAAAATTTCCCATAAGACTAATTACACCACAACATGACACTTGCACCACCGAAACCGGAATAGTTATAAGATGGGGTATTACACTGTTCTTCGGGTGTGGCAACTGAAATGAACCCGAATTCCAAAATCAAAATCCTATACCTCGTGATAGTCACCTACAAAACTGTCACTTACAAGATATATCACATCTTTTTTTAGATGATGAAAAATTTATTTTTGGCTTCAGTCATTCTCAATTGAGAATGCATCAGTCCACAATTCTCACAAATGGATGTCACCACAACAAAGTAAAGCATATGTAGCTAAGATATCCTATAATCACTATTAAAAAGATTGTAAGGAGTGAAAGGGCCTCTAGCCTAGTGTTAGAGAACCTGAGTAGCACCCAGCAAACCCAAGTTCAACTCCCTGTGGGAGCGAATAATTGGGTTGGAATAAAAAAGATATAAAAAATAGGTAGGGGCTTCCTCTCCTGACTTCAGTCAAAAAAAAGACTGTAAGGAACTACTCATGTAGTCATCCTGTGGCATTTCGACCTGGTACGTGATGCCGACTCTAGAAGAACCAGCTTCACCACATCGGATGAGCGTATAACCAGAGCTTGAACCAAATCCAGCAAAGTGGAAATAATAACTTCAACTGCCGAATAAATTTTGACCACCAAGTCGAGATTATACCACCATAACGGTCTCACCTCTGATCAGGAAAAGTAATTTCATAAGACACTATGTGTCGTGAGAGACGCCGGATACTGGAGTGGCAACCATGCCCTGAAGTGCAACAACCAACGTCGAAGAACCTTGCCTCCCGCAGCTGGCACCATCCGAAATTGTATGGTGCAAAGATGTCTCCACCGAGGAGACGTGACGACAAGCAACGGAGCATACCGCATCCGTTCCAAATCCAGCGCCCATTGACCAAAGGGACAAGTTACACCAAGCGCTTGTCGACGAGGCAACCAATAAGGAAGGTGTCGGCCACCGAGCAGATCCATTCATGTGCGGTTGCACGCCTCACGGGTGGCCCACGTGCGACGACCCACCGTTGGTCTCCCATGCCTTCGAAGGTCCGCCGACAACCAAATACGACCGAGACGAGTCATTCCAACTGGATTCAACGTCCAAGGGCCGGCCGGGTGCCGCCATGCCTTGCCGCGAACAAGTCCAGCACAGGCCACGTGCACATTCCCTCGCAAATCAGGCATCCCCACACGAGGACGTGCCGCCCGCGAGAGGGATTCGAAGGTGGCGGATCCGGCCGGGGAGCAGCGGATCTAAACCCGAAAAAACGGAACCGGCCGACGGCCACCATGGCGAGAGGGCGGCTGAAGGGCTCGTCGCCACCTTCCTTCCATTGGCTACTATGTCGGTGGCAAACGAGAGAAACGGAGTGAACGGAAGTGGCGCCGGACGCTCGGCGTCCGCCCTCGCGCCCGGGGAGCAACGCATGCGGCTCGTCCGATGCGTTTTTTTTAGCCTGACTCTATAAGATATATCACAACTATGCACCACAATAAAAATGACAGTTTTACATAATTGACATAAAGTGTATTATTTAGTTAGAAAATGTAGGGAAACTATTTGACAGTGTGTTGGCACGAAGATGCGCCAACACACTTGAAATCGCACGAACGCGCAGCACGGCCGTCACCACGGCCAACACCCGGCCTCCCTCGGGCAAACCGGTCAGACCGGTTCCTAGAACCGGTCAGACCGCTTTCTGGTAGGAGGTCGTGAAGACCTAGAAACTCGAGCTCGGGAGGGACCCCGTCGGAGCTCAAGCAATCTAGGGTTGCTATAGGGTTGGCAGGCCACCGAGAATGCCTTTATACGTCGCGGAGACGAGCAAATAACAGCAATTAGGGTTTGGGAGATAAAAGTAAATGACAAATATTGATTGATTCGATTAGAATAACTCTCAATCGGCCTTAGCCTTCATATATATAGGCCGGGAAAGTCGTACCCCTGTCCAAGTAGGTTACAATATGGGATAAAACTCGGAATCCTAAACCTACTCGAATTACAGAACCAAACCGGTCTGACCGGTTCGTCATACCGCTCAAACCGGTTTCCCTCGGTCGCTGCCAATTTTGACTATCAACACATGCCCCCTGTCTTTTTAGTGAGCTTGTAAACTAAAAAGCATGATGTAGGTAATTACAACTCAGCAGCCAAAATTTATACTAAGGGCGATATCAAAATCTATCGGCCATTTAATCTTCATGCATCTTGCCACACGCTTGGCTAATATTTCTTCAAATATCTTCGGTTAATAGCTTTAGGCAAACGATCTCCTTGTAACGTCTCTAGCATATAAGAATTCCTAAAGATGACTTTGATAACTCTATATGGTCCTTCCCAACTTGGCGACCATTTATCGAACTTGTTGCTCTTCGTTCCAAGCTCTAGCAACCCGAAGCTTATCTTTCTCAATCTCCTTTAAAGCCTTCAATCTCTTGTCGGTGACCTCATCAATATTATCCATCATCAAGTCATGATAATCAATAGCATCAAGGTCATTTTGTTTAGCCAATCTATAAGCGTCCAGATTCACCTCAACAGTTATAACGGCATCTTGACCATACACAAGCTCAAAATGAGTAACTTTAGTAGCACCATGCCTAGATATACTATGAGCCTACAATGCTTTGGATAATACTTCATGCCATCTCTTAGGATTTTCTTCTATCTTTTTCTTGATTGATTTGATCAAAATTTTATTACTTGACCCGGCTTGACCATTAGCCTTAGCATAGTATGGAGATGAATTGAGCAATTTTATTCTATAAGATTCGGCAAATTCACGTACTTCTTTAGATATAAACGAAGTACCTTGATCCATAGTTAAAGTTTGAGGAATACCGAATCTATGAATAATATCCTGTGTAATGAACTCACTTACCTCTCTATGTGTCATATTCTTCAAAGGAATTGACTCGGTCCACTTAGTAAAATAATCCGTAGCAACCAACACGAAACAATGTCCTTTTGATGATGGAGGATTAATTTGCCCAATAAAATCCAATCCCCAGCCTCGGAACGGCCATGGCTTGATAATAGGATGCATCAATGCAGCAGGAACTAATTGCAAATCTCCGAATTTCTGACATTCCTTGCACCCTTTATAATACTTGAAACAATCTGCCATCATAGTAGGCCAATAGAAACCGGCCCGTCTAAATAACCACTTCATTTTGGAAGCCGATTGATGTGTGCCACAAATACCTTTATGAACTCCCATAGCAACTTTGGCCTGATCCGAGTTCAAACACTTCAAAAGCAAATCTCCGGCGGTTAGACGATAAAGCTCATCATCAAGCAATATGTACTTAAATGATATTCGCCGAATATTTCTTTCTGCACCACGACCAGGATTTTTTAAATAGGTAATAATAGGTACTCTCCAGTCCTGATCCTCGACCTTGAAGTCATTAACATCATCCAAGACATTTTTGCCGCTGTCAGCAGACGAAGCAGTCAGACCGGTTTGTGAAACCGGTTGGACCGGTTCGTCCAGAACCTGAGTCTCGGCTTTTGATTGCATCAGTTTTTGAAGATAGAAATATTTCTTTGCAACAACATAACCAGATGCTTTCTGAGCCAGGGTATTATCCTTGCCATTTTCTTCTCTTGGAATATGTTTAATTGTAAATTCATCAAAAGAAGCTATGATATCAAAGCATTTATGAAGATATGCATTTACTAAACCATTATAGTATTGGCATACCTTGGATACTTGTTGTACTACCAGGAGTGAATCACCAAAAGCTTCAACATGCGTGATTCACATGTCTTGCAAAAACTCCAAGACAAATAGAAGAGCTTCATATTTAACTTGATTATTGGTACGCTTTTCCTCTAATCGGTTTGAAAACTCAAAAACGACACCACTTGGAGAAACCAAAACAGCACCAATTCCTTGTCCATCATTGCAAACCGATCCATCAAAGTACAGTTTCTCAATGAAAGTATACCTCATTTCCGCATCAATGAGTCGTCGGCTTATATAAGTAATCACATACTCATTCGCATCAATTTCTTGGGTCAAAACAGCTCCAATCACTCTCTATCCTTAGCCGCCACATAAAGTCTGAATGTAACCCCTCTCTTAGGCGCCCTAAGCACCGGTGGTGAAGACAAGTACTCTTTGATCTTCTCAAAAGCTTCTTGTTGTTTTTCCCCCCAAGTAAAATCGGCTTCATTTTTTAACCGAAGAATAGGAGTAAAAGCATCAACTTTCCTAGACAAGTTAATTATAAATCTTCTCAAGAAATTCACCTTGCCTAGAAACTTTTGCAAATCTTTCATGCAAGTAGGAGCTTCGACCTTCTTCATTGCTTCAATTGTCTTGGGATCAACTTCTATGCCATTCTCATGAATAATAAATCCCAAAAACTTCCCAGCCGAAACACCAACAGCACATTTGAGTGGATTCATCTTAAAACCATACCGCCGCATCCTCTCAAGAGCAAGTTTTAAATCGTCTAAATGAGAATCCAAGCCATCCGATTTAACTACAATATCGTCAATGTATACTTCCACAATAACACCAAGTAAATCACGAAAGATTAAATTCATAGCCCTTTGATAAGATGCACCAGCATTCTTCAATCCAAAAGTCATAACCACCCAATCAAATAAACCAATAAATCCTGGACATTGAAAAGCCATTTTATCCATATCCTCTTTGGCCATAAATATTTGATTATATCCGGCATTACCATGAAGAAAACTAACAACACGATGTCCAGATGCTTCATTAATCAAGACATCGGCTATAGGCATAGGATATGAATCTTTCGGAGTAGGTTTATTAAGATCTCTAAAATCAATGCAAACTCTAAGTTTTCCTGAATCTTTCTTTTCAACGGGAACAATATTAGAAATCCATTCCGCATAACGACAAGTCCGAATAAAACCAGCATCTAGTAAATGATTAACTTCTTCTTTTATTCGGTCATAAATAGCGGGATTAAAATGTCTAGCCGATTGCTTAAAAGGTCTAAAACCGGCTTTAATTGGCAAACAATGCTCAATTAACTCACGACTCAAACCGGGCATCTCACGGTATTTCCAAGCAAAACAATCGACATACTCTTTCAACAAATTTATTAACTCGGCTTTATACTTAGCCGGTAAATTTTTGTTTACAAAAGTCAGCCTAGGAATAGTACCATCACCAATATCTATTTTATCTAAAGGGTTGGCTGATGTAAAACCTTGACCCAGCTTATCCATATCCCCAAGATCTTCAATGGCTTCAAACATACCTCCTGATTTTTCTTGAAAATGATCAATTCGCTCTTGAAGCCACTGTCCAGATGTAAACCGGTTTGACCAGTTTCCATAAGCGGTCTGACAGGATTGGTTTGGCTAACGTTGTTCAAGCCTGAACCGGTCTGACCGGTTTCGAGAGGCGGTCTGACCGGTTTGTCTCGGTTGAATCGTTTGGTCCATTAATTACAGCAAGTAATTCAACCGATTCTCCATCGGCTTTAATGTAGCAGGAACGAAACCATCCTTGGTGCAACTGATTAACTCTCAGTCGGTCAAATCATGCCCGACAAACACTTGATATTATCATTCGCACTAATAGAATCAGAATCGGCCATTGCAACAAAAGAAGAAGTGTCGCCATGTACAACCTCAACTTCATCGCCGATCCACTGAATAAGGTATTGATGCAAGGTAGACGGTACGCATTGATTTGCATGAATCCAATCACACCCAAGAATTAAACTAAAGTTACCTTGCACTTCCGAGACGGAGAAAGCTGTAGCAACTGTCTTGCTCCCGATGGTCAATTCCATAGAAGTCACACCCTTGGCGCCAATAGGATCGCCGCCACCAACTCTAGTGACCGACATGTTTGTCTTGATCAATTCTTCGTCTTTCCCGCCGATCTTCTTAAAAAGAGAATAGGGCATAAGATTCACAATAGCCCCACCATCAACCAACATACGCGAAATCGGCTTCCCATTGATATGTCCTCGCATGTATAAAGCCTTTAGATGATTTTCTGATTCTTGTGGCTTCTGAAATACAGCATCACGAGGCCCAAGCTGAAGATGAGACACCTCTTCCTCCGGTACCACAAAGTAATCTGATGATAAATAGACAACATTAACACCTATGTTGCCATGTTCCGGAGAAGCTTCAAAGTCGACCATCTCTTCATCTTCAACTACTGGAAGAACTTCAATATCACCTCCATCCATAACGGGAACAGACTTATTTACTACCTCTGGCTCCAAACCGGTCTGACCGGTTCCAGAAACCGGTCTGACCGCTTTTGCAGCAGACTGACCGGTTCCAGAAACCGGTCTGACCGCTTCTGCAGTAGACTGACCCAAACCGGTCTGACCGGATTCCGAAACCGGTTTGACCGGTTGTGCTGCTGATTGCAAAACTGATTTGACTTGCCAAGTTTTTCTCTGAGGAATCATTGGTCTATATCTGTTGAATTGTTCATCCCTCGGCTCCTCTGCTTCCTGTTCCCTTTTCACTTTGTTTCACAAGCGCTGTAATTTCCTCTTCTGTGTATGAGTCAAACCAGAAGGACACCACCTTGGTTGAAATACTTTCTTCACAGCCTTGCTACTCCCAGCTTCATGATCATTAGCCATGACAGATTTTTTAACAGCTGAATCTCCAATGACTATCGGCTTCTTGCTCAATTCTTGCATAGCCATCGGAACTTCACCAATTGTGACAAACCCATCACTTTTGGCTTGCTTTGGGTCCACTATAACTTCACTTCCTCCTTCTTCTCCTTGACACGGTATTCTTGCTGAGGAGGAGCATGTTGCTTCTATTCAGACCAAAACCGGTCTGACCGGTTTGAAACCGGTCTGACCGCTTTGCTTGCTGGTGCCAGACCTGATTGGTATGAGCCCAACCAGTCATGTACTGGGACTCTAGGACCATTGCCCATGTAATCCTGAGGTGGTTGTGGCATTGGAAAGCACTACATCCACATTCCTTGGTCCCATGTTAGATATGGAGAATTTGACGCCAGAGGTGCCCATGGCATAGTAGCATACATCTTCTGTGGTGGATGAACAGTAACGACATCACCACGGTGCCTATCCTTTTGTGAATAACCATCCCCGTGCATTGGTGACCTTGGTCTCTTTTTTACCGGCCGATCAACTTGCACGACCTTTGTGTACTTGTTCAAGAGCTGATTGAAGGTAGGTCCCTGTTTCAGAACTGTCGCTTTCACTTTAGGCTCATTCACCTTCCAAGTACCTACTTCCGAGCGTCTAGGCTTGAAAGTTCTAGGTCGGTCCTGGGGAAAACCGATCTGACCGGTTTCGCCTGATCAGCAGACCGATTCTCTGTTTGTGAACTCTCTTGCCCCCGTGCCTTGATATGTTAATTGTAATCTTCAGAGACTCTTTAACATCCAGAGTCTTTCCAAGCATCACTTTTCTGACCGAAATTTGATCATCAACTCTTTCCGGCCTTGGCTCTCCAACTACCACATTCTTCCCCTTAGCTCCTTCGGCTTGTTCCGGCCGAATCAGCACTTTGGTATTCACATCAAGGGCATGAACGGGGAAGGGAACCTTGTCAACTTGCATCTCAGCTAGTACTAATCAACCTTCATTGATAGCCGATTGTACCTGTCGTCGGAAAGCATTGCAATCATTAGTTGCATGTGAAAAAGAATTATGCCACTTACAATATGCATTATTTTTGAACTAATCGGCTGGTGGAATTGCATGAGAAAGCTTAATAAAACCATTCTTAAGCAATTCATCAAAAACACGATCACACTTGGCAACATTAAAAGTAAATTTAATTTCCTCTCGCCGATTTTTCTGAACCGACTTCAACGAAGGACAAGAACAAGGCTTAGCTTTTGATGGCCAAACAAATTCAGCAGCATAAACTTCTTTATCCTCATCATCCGAACTATCAGAATCATTATCAACAATATGAAAATTGGACGATGAGGTTTAGAAGTTTCTTTTGTATGTTTTAGCTTTAACTCTAGACTCATGACCTTCATTTGCAAGTGATTAACAGAGAGAAAATCAAAACCTTCTAATTCCTCTTCCAAATAAGATCGCAAGCCCGCAAAAGCTAAATCCACTAAATTTTTTTCAGAAACTGTCAAATTAAAACATCAATTCTTTATATCTTTAAACCTTCTGAAATAATCCATAGCCGATTCCTCTTGGCTTTGTCTAATAGATATTAAATCAGTTAATTTAGCCTCATTTTCTCCGCTAAAGAAGTGATCATGAAATTTACGCTCCAATTGAGTCCAATTTTGAATAGAATTAGGAGCAAGCGAAGAAAACCAAGAGAAAGCAGTTCCAGTCAATGTTAATGAAAACAAGCGAACACGTAAAGGCTCATAAAAAACTGCTTCTCCTAACTGCAAGATATATTGACTAACATGCTCCCAAGTACTACGATTATTTTCACCATTGAATTTAACAAACTCAGGAACACACCAACCATTAGGATATGTAACTAGATCAAATTCAAGAGGATATAATTTTTGATATAAACGTGAACTACTCATATCAATCCCAAGCTTTGCTCTAATTTTATTAGCCAAATCTTCTTTGAACTTAGAAAAATCGGTTTGGTAATTCCCACTGGTTGTATTTTGTGGATAACGAGGGGTATTGTGCATCGTTGTTTGAGAAGCATTCGGAATCGGCCCATAAGTAACGCCAGATCCTAAAGGTGTACTTCCCATAACAGTAGTACGAGGAGGTGTAAAAATAGGTCCAGAAGCAACTGAATTGGATGAAACCATTGCATTTGTCGCACCTAAACCCACAGAACTGGTCTACCCAACTGAATTGGGTAAACCGGTCTGACCGGTTTGAAAAACCGGTCGGACCAGTTCGCTGACCGAACTAGGATGAGGCGGTTGCCCTAGATAAAAATTCGCCGGCATGTCCAAATTTGGATCTATGATGTTTTCAGGTATGTGTGACGTGCTAGGATTATGTTCATCTAAAATATTTTTACCTTTTTTAAATGCATCAATATCGCTAACCATATTAACAATTAACTCGCTAGTAACAGTTTGTGCAGCATGCAATTTTTCGTCCATCATGCGAGTTATTTGTTGTATTAAATCAGAGGATTCACTAGTTACCTTAGGAAGCTCCTCAACTTGATCGTTAGCCAACTTAAAAGCTGGCATGACGAACTCTTCAACTCTCTTGACGAAGCCTCCGCGATCCTTCTTGAAGCCATTCAAGAATTGCGCCTTGAAGTGCTCCTCAGCGATCAGGTACCGCTTCCACTCCTCGTCCATGAGCTCTTCCATCGTTGCAGTGATGATGTTCTTCTTGTCGACTTCACAGTTGGAACCCAACATCTTTAAGGTCGATTAGATCAGTTTTGAAACCAGATTAATCTGTTCCCCAGCGGAGTCGCCAAAAAGTATGTTGGCACGAAGATGTGCCAACACACTTGAGATCGCACGAACGCGCAGCACGGCCGTCACCACGGCCAACACCCGGCCTCCCTCGGGCAAACCGGTCAGACCGGTTCCTAGAACCGGTCAGACTGCTTTCTGGTAGGATCGATGTCGTGAAGACCTAGAAACTCGAGCTCGGGAGGGACCACGTCGGAGCTCAGGCAATCTAGGGTTGCTCTAGGGTCGGCAGGCCACCTAGAACGCCTTTGTACGTCGCGGAGACGAGCAAAGAACAGCAATTAGGGTTTGGAAAAGTATAGGGTTTGGGAGATAAGAGTAAAGGACAAATATTGATTGATTCGATTGGAATAATTATCAATTGGCCTTAGCTATATAGGCCGGGGAAGTCATACCCCTGTCCAAGTCGGTTACAATATGGGATAAAACTCGGAATCCTAAACCTACTCGAATTACTGAACCAAACCGGTCTGACCGGTTCGGCAAACCGGTCTGACCGGTTTCCCTTGGCCGCTGCCGATTTTGACTATCAACACAGTGACTAATGCAGAACTACAAATCTATCTCTAACTTGCTAGCGTACCGTAGAACACATAATGAAAAATCTGAAAACCGATCGAGAGGTATGTATATATTCCTCTGAATTCCCATGTTATTGGAGCCCTTACTAGAGCATATGTGATCGGTTAATAACATTGCCTCGTGCAAGCATTTGGAAACGCGATGGAGAAGACGACTGCTGATGAACAGCAAGCTGACCACGACGCCGGCGGTGGCCAAGACAAGACAAGCATCAATCAGATAGACCGGCACCGTCCATGACGAGCTTGACCTTTCTGATTTGAATCTAAGTTGACTATGGCGGACCAAACACTAGGGGAAACCCCGTATATGTCGAGTGTCTCGGGCTTTGCCGAGTGTATTCCGTCAGGCACTCGGCAAAGACACCCTTTGCCGAGTGCCGAACCAAACACACTCGGCACAAACAAAACACTTGGCAAATACACGGGTTTGCCGAGTGTCAACGACAACTACACTCGGCATAGACAAAACACTCGGCAAAAACATGTGTTTGCCGAGTGCCAAACCGCCAACACTCGGCAAAGAGCACGCACGTGGCCAATACGTGCCACGGCCGCGGACGGATGTTTGAGGCATTAGCTCTTTGCCGAGTGTTGGGGCGTAGACGCTCAGCAAAGAGGTGACACGTGCCAAACACGTGCACCAGCCACCAACGGCCGTTGGCGGTCGTTTGGTGCGTTACCTCTTTGCCGAGTGACAGCTGCCAGGCACTCGGCAAAGAGGTGGCACGTGCCTAGCACGTGTCCTGCCAGAAACGGGGTTGGACTTTTGCCGAGTGTACAGGGTAGACAATCAGCAAAAATTTTGAAAATTTGAACGTCCGCGGCCGTCTGTTAGTGCTTTATTTTGCCGAGTGTCAGCTCTTGCACTCGGCAAAGCCTTTGCCGAGTGCCCGACATAAGACACTCGGCAAAGGCGGCCTTTGCCGTCACTAGGTATGCCGAGTCGGCTTTGTCGAGTGTAACACTCGGCAAACACCCGGGAAACCGGCCTTGCTGCTACTTTGAGTACGATATAGCGACTGGGTCGACTCGGCTACGACGTGGAGAGACACTAGCTAGTCAACTATGAACTATGATCGTACAAAACAATTCCTTATTACTGGAAGTTCGACATCAACTAGGGTCTACAACTAATAACCGTTGTAACGACCCTTGCATTGCATGCTCATTGGTCGTTGTTCGATTGCTTGGATTAATGTCTGGTGCCTGGTAGAGTTAGGTGGGCTACACATCCCTAACCTACACCTGATGGGGCTAGCACTGAGGCTACACTGGTTCCGACTGGCATGCACGGATAATGCGAGGACTTGGATTGGTTTCAGGCCTTGTTTAGTTCCAAAATTCTACCCCAAATTTACTATGTAAAAAGAAGATTCTCCGTCACATCAAAATGTCATAACATGAATGGAATACTAAATGTAGATGAAATAAAAAACTAAGTGCACAGTTTTGTTGTACTCTGCGAGACGAACATTTTGAGCCTAATTAATTAATTTTTGGACAATTTTTCGCACAAACAAATGAAATGCTACAGTGCGCATTTATTGTGACGCAGACGGGCGCAGGCCCGATTCGGGCCACCCGAATCGGGAACTAAACGCGGCCTCAGTTTTGGAGTCAGCCGACAAGCCGCTGTTCTTTTCAATGCTTCGGTGTCCATGCAATTGGGGGGGATGGTTCATCCACGCTGTTTTAGGATATATATCTGGATCAATGGTTGCTATTTACGATTTTTGCAACCCCCCCCCCCACCCCCAAATCTCTGTGTAGTAGTTATAAGAACTATCATATAGTGTAGGAGAGAAGAGATTAACCAACCGAGGGTGGGTTAGGGATATTAATTAAAAGATCCCTCACACGGTTCAAATTTTGGTGCAGTTCCTTCGGATCTTGGACATCTTCCTTGATCGAACTTTTTCCACTATAGCTTATAAGTTTATCTGGAAGTGGGTAAACAACGGGGATTTCACTGCAGCCTCGGCCTACCATGCCATTTCTTGGGGCTTGGCAACTTTAGCAGACTTAGGCACCGTCAAGATGCCGTTTGTTTGGCTTGTTGGTACTACACACGGTCGCTGCTGGACATGGAAGACTCAGGCACATGCTACGGCAACATGATCTACACGAGATGGATGATTGTACTTGTACCCTATGTTCACAGCATTGCGAAACCTTGGATAACCTCCTTGCTGGCTGCGTCCATAGCCGTGAAACATGGTTCTTGGTCTTGTGCTGGCTTGGCCTTTGGACTCTCCCCAACGTGAGACCCATTTTGGGCAATGGTGGACACGGGCATGCAAGAGGGTTGCTAAGGAGAAGCTTAAGTAGTTTGACTCCTTGGCTTGGCTCATCGCTTGATCGCTCTGGCGACAGAGCAAAGGGTCATGACCGTGTTGCCTTCATGTCAGTGGCATTGGTTCCCATGATCTTAGATGAGGCTAGAGTTTGGACTAGATCAGGTTACTCAGGAATTAGGATTGTGCGCTCTCCTTGGAATTAGGCGGATCCTTGCTCCTTAGAGGCTTTTGTTTTTCTTTGTTTTTTGTGCTTCATTGTCGCTTCTTCTTTTTGTGTATCAAACAACTTCTCTTCTTGATCAGAGCGTCGCTGCGGCACGGAGGAGGTCAGGAGATATTGGCGCATGCGCTGAGATGCTTTGACTGTGTGGATATAAAGGCCACTCCGCGGCTCCGGTCCGCATCAGCAAAAATACACATGGCCTGTTGCAATAGGATCGCTATCCGCTCAGCATCCAGTTTTTGCGTGCAAGCCAATCCATCGCTTCCTTGCTGCACTACAAGAATAACTCACATCCGCACCCCTCATATGCCTCGGTGCACTTAAGATCCGGTGCTAATGTAACGTTAGCACCGGGTGCGAAATTGGGGCGCCCTCGGGAACCCTTTAGCACCGGGTTGTAACACCAACCGGTGCTAAAGTCCCCTTTAACACCGGTTGGTGTTACAACCCGGTGCTAAAGGGTCCCCCTCCTTTAGCACCGGGTGGTATTACGACCCGGTGCTAAAGGGTCACCCTTTACCCGGTGCTAAAGGCCCTTTAGCACCGGTTCGTAAATACGATCCGGTGCTAATGTAGGTGCCACATGCTACTTCAAAAGGAGCGCATCTTTGATCCTATCACATGCACTGTGTAGGTGAGATGGTTAGGTGGGTGCACGTACGCGAGCCAAGAGGTCTTGAGTTCAAATCCCACGACATGCAAATATGCAAATATTTTTGGCTAGTGCCCCCACCTTTAGCACCGGTTTTTTGACCCGGTGCTAAAGGTGGCACCCTTTAGCACCGGAAGATTGGCACCGGGTGGGAAACCCGGTGCTAAAGGGCTTTTCCACCCGGTGTCGATGTGCATGATTCTGGTAGTGCTGCCCGCACTAAAAGAACAAGGACTATTAAGAATATGGGATCTATGGTCGTTAAAGGTCTAGATGTTGTCATTAAACAACAAAAATATGCATGGTCGTCCAAGGTTGTTAAAGCTAGGCTCCGTCATTAAAAGTATTAATGACCACATGTCGTTAACCTTTTAATGAGGGGATATCGTGTGACCATTAATTATGGATAGACAATAAGGCCAGTCTCAGTGCAGGATTTCATCACACGGTTACCTAGAGTCCTAGACCATAAATTAGGTAACTGTGCCGGATGAGTTTCATGGTGATGAAACTCCTCTCACATCCCATGAAACTCTTCACTCTCTCCTCTGCCACATCAGCACATTTAATGCCATGAAACTCTCATGAAACCCCACCACTACCAGAATACTCAACTTTTGCACCGGTTGGGAAAGCCCTTTAGCACCGGGTAAAATAACCGGTGCTAAATCACCCGGTGCTAAATATTTTTCCGTGAAAAAAAATAAATATTTGTTTTACTCCTCATCTCTTTCCTCTCTCTCCTCTTGCCGCCGCCTACATTCTCAACCATAGTTGCTCTTCGAAGAACAAATTTATTATAAAATCAAGATCCAATAACTTTATTACCAAATCAAGATCCCATAATTTTAGATTACAACATCCAGATCCAAAGATTACAAAATACAAGTTACATTCAAGATTCAACAACCAAACTGTAAGGATTACATCCAAGATTCACAGCCAAACTAAAAATCACATCCAATATTCAACAATCTCAAAATCGAAGGTAGCGCCCGCGCCCGCCGCGCCGCCCGTGCCCGCCGCGCCGGCCGCGAGCGCCCGCGCCCGCGCGCCGGCCGCGAGCGCCCGCGCCCGCGCGGCGGCCGCGAGCGCCCGCCGCCGGTCGCCGGCGCCCCTGCGAGAGGTAGAGGAAGAGAGAGTGAGAGAAGGAAGAGAGTGAGAGAAGGAAGAGAGAAGAAAGGAAGAAGATAGTGGTAGCTGTCACCGGTGCTAATGGGGGTCCTTTAGCACCGGGTCTTGCCACGACCCGGTGCTAATGTGCTCCCCTGCCACCCCCTTCGCGCCGCCCCCGCTCCTAACCGCAGGACCTGATGCTGATGCCCCATCAGCACCGGGTCCAAAAATGGCCGAGGCGGAGGAGGGGTGCGGAAGTCGAGTTTTCTGGTAGTGCACTGAGACTGGCCTAACCACCTAATAATAACTACCATTATGGTCGATAATAATTTTACAAAGGCAATGCCATGGCTGTTAATGACCATGATGCTACATCTTAGTTAGTGACCACATCATATGCTAAACAATGTCTTTAGCTATATTCAAGCTGCTAGCTTACCCGCAAAAAAAAATCTTTTAGCTCAGTTTATATCATATCGAGACAATAATACCATTCTCAGTTTATATATTGGCCAAAAAGGTCCCAAAAAACGTATCCATGTGTTTTGTTGGCAAGGGTTATGTGGCAAAAATAAATATGTACTCCCTCCAGTTTGGTAAATGAAGTCATTTAGGACAGCGACACGGTCACCAAAGCACAATTTTGACTTCTCTTTTCTATAAAAATATTTCTTGAAAAGTTATATATGTATACTTTTATAAAAGTAATTTTCAAGACCAATCTATTTATATAATTTTCACATTTTCAAACTCAACAACTTAAATGTTATCCATGATTTATATTCCCAATGTTTGACTCAAACCTTGTCCAAAACGACTTGTTTTACCAAACCGGAGGGAGTATTCTTTTCAATTCAACCTCTTTAGTGGGGAAATTATCAAAGATTATTGGCCTTTCTTTTTCCTATGGACGATAGCAACAGTATGGACCAACTCAATTATTTGAAGCAATATTATGTTAAAATCCATACCTTCATGGAGTGGAGAATTATCTTTGTGCATGCCTTGATTAATTTGGGGGGCCTTTGATTTTGGGGGCCCGGAGCGGTCGGGCCCTGGCCATCGACGGCCCTGTTTACCTCTTCACGTTCTAATTCCCATTTTGAATTCTGGATCTCGCATAAACAAAATTGAAATACCCTTCTATTCCTTTTTGGAAATAGATGTTTGCTTAATATTTTCATACAATTAAGCATAGTTAATGGTTGAAATTTAAAGATACGCAGGCAGCAGGCTCGAGGATAACAACTTCGGCCTCATCACCGGAGGTGGGAAGGCAACAACCGATGAGTTCATCACCGACCAGTCGAGGCTGGGCCTTAAAACGGTCCACGAGCTCGGCCCACTTCATTCCCTGCTACATGCCATGCCTACATCACACCGTCGAGGCCGAGGCGGTGGACGCCACCCGTCGCCGTCGCGAGGACGGCGGCTGGACGTCATGCCCAACAGAGCCAGGAGTCCAGGATAGTCAACCTTGATCAAGGCTCCCCGAGCTGTCGCGCCATGGCGTGAAGGCTCGCCGGTGCGGACGCCGATGGTGGTGGAGCAGTTGTCGTTGTGGACCATGCTCGGGGGCGCTGCCGCCGAGGGAGAAGATGGCAGCGCGACGTGCGAGGCGGTGCACGTTGCAAAGGCCGCCGAGTACCTCGCCTCCGACGACGCCACGGCAAGCACGTACGTGTCCCACATTTCCGGTTCAGGCAGGGCGGAGTGTTGGATATGTTCCAAATTCACATCCACGATATAGGTCAGGCTTGGGCCAGAGCGAAGCGGAGGCCCATTGTGCTGTGGTTTCTCAAAGAAAGTGCACAGTTTAGTCCCACCTTGGTAACGCAACCAAGTATGAGCGCGTGATCTGCCTATATATATGTAAGCCTATGTAGACGGTACGGTAAGACAAGACAAGGCAAGATAGATAAGCCATGTATCATCCCTACTTGTAAACTCTCCTCAATAATGATTGTCTTCCGTGGTTTTTCCCGCAAGGGTTTTTTTCACGTTAAATCGTGTCTCGTGTTCGATCTTTTTTCTGTATTATTTATAACAAGTGGTATCAGAGCTTGGTACGAGATCACGTAAAAAAAATTAATCTGGGTTTCGTCCCTGTTTATCACGCGCCGCCAGCCGGATCAATCTGCGATTGACTACCTCGTGCAAGACTCGTCAACGTGGAGTTTAAGACGGAATCTGATTCCGTATTTGCCAGATGCTGCAGACCAATCTACGAGAAGCTACCAGAAGGTTTTCTCAGCTTTGCTGAACGTACACGGAGTTGTACACAATGCTGCAGGTTATTGCTAGGTTCACACAGTAACATACCTAGATTATTACTGCAGATTATTTTCTTCTGGTTATTTCTTTCATATGGCTTCTATGATATGTGATTTCTACTGCTGAGATATATTGAGATTTTTAGGAGATGTTGGGATTATTATCGGATCACTTTGAGTTAATTCATCTTGATGTTTTGACAACATCATTCATGCCAGCCTAGTGGTTTTCTTTTACTCCAATGGAGTTGGTTAATTAAAAGTGAAGGTTTTGCTCCGAATTGAGTTCGAGGTGGAGGATTCTAAGTGCAATAGGGGAAGTTTTGTTTGACTAAATACTACAGTGTTTTGTATTGCGGGAGCAGTACGTTTATTGCTGTCTTTGCTCATGTTGAGGAATTTAGTCAAAGTTACTACATAGATACTACAACGTTTTGTACTAGAATTCAGTACGTTTGTTGTTCAAGGTGGAGACGTCCGCTCAGGTCTATTGCAGAAGTTTACACCGTTGGTTGCACATTTATGCCTACATCTGAACCGTGTTTGAATGGAGCAGTAATTGAGTTCTTCACTGGATATTTATTTAATACCACAGGTGATATTTCGACTTTATGTCGTTTAATGATTGAGCATTATTGCCATTTATTTTTCCGAAGCCAGTTGCACAGAATCAGACTTTTGCTGGGATTATGAATTTGTTGAAGGCCCAGATTGTTCGTCTGCTTTGTTGATAGCTGTGTGTATTTGAACCTATTGGTTATTTGCTCAAGTGTTGGGAGAATACTCAAGTGATCTTATTTGTCCGATGGACATTGGTATTCAAGATTTGAATATGGAGGTTTATTATTCGTCTACATGATGGAATTTGTCTCAAGGTGGAGTTTGTTGGATATGTTCCAAATTCACATCCACGATATAGGCCAGGCTTGGGCCAGAGCGAAGCGGAGGCCCATTGTGCTATGGTTTCTCTCAGAAAGTGCACAGTTTAGTCCCACCTTGGTAACGCAACCAAATATGGGCGCGTGATCTGCCTATATATATATGTAAGCCTATGTTGACGGTAGGGTAAGACAAGACAAGACAAGGCAAGGCAAGATAAATAAGACATGTATCATCCCTACTTGTAAACTCTCCTCAATAGTGATTGTCTTCCATGGTTTTTTCCCGCAAGGGTTTTTTCCACATTAAATCGTGTCTCGTGTCGATCTTGTTTTCCGCATTATTTGCTAACACGGAGGAGCTTCGACGCCATGACAGGTTATTCCATTTCCGATGAAGCAAATAATCGCTGGAGCGCGGTGGAGGCTTTGCTTTACATTACAGGGGGGCATTTCCGATGGGGAACGCCGCGAGTTCGCCGGCTACCGCGCAGAAACGGTTGGGCGGAACGGCGCGGGGAGTCGGTTTGCGGCGGCCGCAACAAGGACTCTGGTGTCTGACGTACGTAACCCATTATTACCACCTCTGACGTAATCCAGGCACAGGGATTTTTTTATATACTTGGGTACAGGGATTTGATGTCGGTGCGGCTGCAAACACGTACGCAGTGTCGATGGAACAAGAAAGCGGTGGGCAAGTCTTGTTCCGGCCAGTGGTGGCCAGGCCAGCGTGTGCAGTTCCGGCGACTCAGCGAGACTGCGTGCTGGGCGACGTCGACGTCGCCGTGGTGCGGCCGGCCGATGCAGAGTCCGAGAGATCGACATCCATCCAGGTCGGCGGCGGGGCGGAGAAGATGCCGGCAGCGGCTTAACGGGAGGGAGCCACGCCCGGACCACTTCATTGGGCCCCTGCTGACGGTGCGGAGAAGATGCCTCCAGCCGGCGCCCGAGAGCGCCCTCGACCACCCCGCCGCGCCGCTCTTCCACCGCCACGTCATCGTCGCGCTCGCCATCGCGCCCGCCGCGCGCCGCCTCCTCGCCGAGTCCCAGGAGGCCGCTCACGTGGCGGGTGATCCGGCCGGCGCCGACGACGCGGGCGGCGTGCTCCCGTGGTGCGGGCCTTCCACCCTCGTCAGCGGAACCAACGCAGGCGACGCCGACGAGTCCTTCGTCCGCCGCGGCGACCATCGGGGCTTCCTGGCGCGGGGCGCCACCAAAGGGACCGCGGCTGGCACCCACGCGCACCCCGGCTGGCCGATCTGGCGGCGGCTCCTCGCTCTCGCATCTTCCGCGCCGCGGCCCGCGAGCAGCAGCCTCCTCGCTCTCCCGCCGTGTCCCTGGTTCCCCCGATTGATCCAGCCCCCGCCGTGCCGGCAGACGAGTCCCACGCCGGTTGCGCCGCGCGCGAGGTCCCGCTCCCCCGCTCCCGCCGCGCGCAGCGTGCACGCTCGTCATCTACGTCGGCGGCGCAGGCAGCGGCGCCGGCGCGCTCGAGGTCGCCCACATCGGCGCCGACTATCATCAGCGTTTCTTCGTGGTCCGGGAGTGTTGACACGAGATCGCGCCAACGAAGTCGCCGCTGTCTTGAAGCGAAACCGGTCAGACCGCTTTATGCAACCGGTCAGACCGCTTTTGACGGGGCGACGGTGAAAACCTAAAATCTCGAGCTCGGGAGGGACCCCGTCGGAGCTTGAGAGTCTAGGGTTGTTCTAGGGTCGGCAGGCCACATAGAACGCCCTCAAACGTCGTCGAGACAAGAGAAGAACAGAAGATATGAGGATTGGAAGAGCTAGGGTTTGGAGATAAAAGTAATACGAAACATAGAAAGATAAAAGTAAAGAAAAAACAATAAAAGGTAAATTTGATAGATTCGATTGGATTGGATATTTGATATCTCTCAATCGGCCTTGACCCTTTATATTTATAGGGTAGGATGGTCTTACCCCGTTGAGTCGGTTTACAATATGGGATAAAACTCTAAAGTCCTAAACCTATTCCAACACGGGAGAAACCGGTCAGACCGGATAGGGAAACCGGTCAGACCGGTTTGGCCGTTGCCAGATCGGCTACAGTAAAACTGGTCTGACCGCTTCCTAGAACCGGTCTGACTGGTTGCCCTCGGCCTGATAGGCAACTGCCAATTTTGGTCGTCAACATGGAACATGTCGGCGCCAGAAACGGCACGACTGGCTGCGCGTGCACGCCTTCGCCCGACGACGACGAGACTGACCTCGAGTCCGAGTCCGACTGCGACGGCGATGGCGATGGCGACGGCGACTTCTCCGTGACGATGGCGCAATTCTGCTCCGCGCTCGGGCATGTCGCCACGGCCCTGAAGATCATTCCATGGGTGCCTTGGGTGTGGGCGCGGTTGCGTCATTTCCCTGCTGCCCTCGGACTCCACTGGTTCGATGCAGCCATTGCTGCTTGAGCGCAGAGAAGCGGCAAAGGCTTGAGATGGAGCTTCAGTTGCCAATCCTTTTTCCCCCCTTTTTAGAATGTTGTTAGTAGCATGAATGATGCTTTGGCAACAAATACTTCTGCTGCATTTCTCTTTCTCCCCTGAATTAGTTGCCACGAGAGGGGACTAGTTGTTTCTGCTGCTGACCAATAACCCTGTTAAATTGGTCGATGAAGCCCAATCTATAGCTGGACTATTGTTGTAGGTTATTGCACTGATCTCAGTGCTTTATTGATAGTTTGATTCTCGCAATTTGAAGTTTGGTAGTTCAGTCTACTTCGATCAAGAGAATTTAATTTGCAGCATTTCTAATTTATTATTACCCTCTCCTAGCAAGTACATCATTCCCCTGAATTCTCTGCATGAACAAATGGTGCTATGATAACGAATAGCATAGATTGACCAACATAAAACAAAAATTCAGAAGCAAAACAGCAACCTGGACTGTCAATGGGGCACACATAAACAAAAGCATCAGAAGAAGTTATCAAAAGACAGCAACCATCTTCTGAATTTCTCACAGCACAAGCCTCCACAACCAAAAGTACAGAACAAAAGAATCATCAGTCCACCACACTGTTCAAATTAGCTTTTCTTTTGATAGAACTGTTCAAATTAGCATATACCAGAAGAAATCATAACACCATGTTACTGACTGTTGAAGAAAGTTGCAGCAACACTCAACCTAAAATGTAGACAGAGCGCACAGAAAACAAAAACTACTGCAATGAGAAGATCCTTGCCGGTCTCGAATCACAAACAAACAAAATTAGGATCCACCTCTTACAACTGAGTTGAGCTTTGAACTCAGAACATCGAGGAACAGAGAGATTACTATTGCTGAAACACAATTGCTTTCACCTCACTCCACCCTGACCCTATCTCCTAGGCATTGCTCTTGACGTCTGGGTGTTTGCTCGCCTCCTCTGCCTTGTGCGAGGCAGGAGCGCTGCAGAGCAACACCGATCCATGAACAAACGGGGTAGTCGTTGGAGCCCCGCCATGCTGCTTGGCCTTCTTTGCAAGCTTCCTCTCTTGACGCTGCAGTTGCCTCGCCCTCTTCCTCCTCCTGCACTCCCATCGCTGCCTCTCCTTCTTCTCTTCCATCTTTGACCATTGTTTGTAGGCCTGAACACCGGATTTCATCACGAACTTCAACAGGCTTATGAGGTTGCGGTTGTTGAAGAGAACCGGACCAACATGATCAGGGGCAGGGTCATCGTCGGGGTCATGCCCAGGATCGTGCGGGTCACCGCCGCCATTGCTGTGGCCCGGATCATCGTCGGGGTCGCCGGGGCCGTGGCAGGGGTCGTCGTTAGGGTCGCCGGGGTCGTCGTCGGGTTGGTCGGGGTCATGCCCCGGGTCGTCGTCGTCGGGGTCGCGGCCCAGCCGTGGATCCTCTGGCCAGTGGCGGAGCCACGACCCGGGCTGCCCGTGCGGCAGCCCTGGTTGGTAGCCTAAATCCAGTAGAAACTTTACTCAAGTGTATGTAGAAATCTTTTTAGCACTAGAGATTTTAGACACATTTGAAGCTTTGTAATGAGTTTAGCCCGGGTCCTAACTCTTTTCTGGCTCTGGATTCCCCGGCTCGTCGACTAGGTCGTGGCTCGACGTTGGATCCAGGGCCCCCTCCGGTGATGCCGCGGATGCGGGCGGCGTCATGGTGGGAGCGGGAGATGGAGCGGCAGGCGCGTCCGGCACGAAGTTGCGAGGCTTGGACTCCTTGCCGCGTCCATCTGTCGGCTCCGGGGTTGGCAAGGTCAGGGGAGGCGACAGCGATGGCGTCGGTGCGGGGTCGCGGAAGCAGTGCGGCATGGAGGTGCCGCCCGGGAGCCCTACCCTCCAGGCCGTCTAGGCCGACCCACCCGCAACCGCCGCCGCCGCCGCGGGACGGAACGTTGTGGAAGGACGCGTCGTTGTTGAACACGCTAAAGCGCCTATCGTTGTAGCCGTACGCCGCCCCGTGGGTCACGATGTAGGTCGAGTCAGTGGAGAGGAGGAAGGAGGCCGCGTCGGCGGAGAGGTCCCGTCTTGTACCTAGCGTTCTACCTTCTACACTTGACGCTTTCTCCATTCCTCCATATCTCCACCTTGTGTTGTGACGTGGGTGCAGATGAACGTTGACTTAAGCACAACCGGTGGTTGTTACTTAACCTGTCTCGCTAGACATCTCTCTTTATGCTCAAGCTGTCTAGTCTTCCTCCTCATCCTGCACTCCCAATTCTTATTCCATTCAGCCTCCCTCACTTTAACCTACTCCTTACAAGTTTTGTCACCGACTTTCATCAACACTCTCAGCAATGGTGGAACTAGATTTTTGAAGATTGGGTGTACATTACTTATAAACAAATTTTTGTAATTTATCATATTCTAAATATAAATCATTGTGATATTCTTATAATATAACTTATTTCACAAACTAAGTTATCGTGTTACTTATGATTTTTTGTGAATCATTACATAGACATATTTTATTTACATGGTTGTGATACAAACATTTAAATTTATAATTGGAGGATTCTAACAAAATTACAAATCATTATGTATGTTTCTATACATTGCATAATATACTCTTGAATCTTTCTTGTCTAAAGTTCTATTGTGTTTTTAGATTGTTCTTCATTTTGTGTTTATCGTTTCTACAAAAAAGCTGAGTATGGTTCACTATATTTCAGTATTATTTAGCTGATAACTTGTCAAAGTCAAATAATAAAGGTTTCACATGCCTTATGTGTGGTGTCTAATACTATATTTGTAGGATCAATGCAATCTTTTGCTATAAAATATCTATCAATGTGATTTTTTCTCTGTTATATGATTTGAAATATTTCGTAGCATGTTTTATAGTACTGTAGTTATTAATTTATTGTAATATATTATTTGAAATGTTATGGATGATTTTATTATAAATAAAATTATATTGTAATATCTAATAGAAGATGACTTTCTATGCTTCCTTTTTAAGCACATGTTAATTTCATTGTAAATTGATTTCTAAATATTGCAAATATGGATAAAATGTTCATATATAGGATTTTCTAGACCAGGGTCGCTTGATGAAATTGACTCAATTAATTTTATTAGAATGTTAGCTCTCGGTTTTTTGTACATTTTATTTTTTTGTATTGTGGCTTATGATTTATGAAATTCTGCTAATTAATAATCTGTGAGCTCTTAATTTTTTATACACATTATTGTTGTTGGGGTGTTAAATTTCCGAAGGTCGGACCTCCGCAATTATTACTAAAGAATCAAAAGAGAGAAAGCAAACTATGGAGCTTGCTAGTAAGGATTCGAAGGTAATCAATGTATCAGGAGTGAAGTCAAGCGCAGGTAAAGACCTTCGAAGTCGCGAAGCATCAAAGCAAGAAGTGGGCTGTGCAATGGAAGGTTAGACGTCGAAGGTCGTCAAACACTTGTCTTCGCAACAGGCTTTCGAGGGTGACCAAAAGCGTAATCGAAGGTTTCAAACGGATAATGTGTGTTTCCCGGTGCGAGCAATCACCTTTGAAGCGAGCATCGGGAGGAGTGCGTAGGCTAAACGAAGCTGAGGGATATTGTTGACCTTCGGCCCGAGGGTGTGATGAAGCTTCGGTCAAGCGTGTAACTCGTGAGTAGAGAAAGTAGCCAACTTGTACACGCCTTCCATGTAAAATTATGCCCTTGCGCCATGTATAAGTCAAAAGTCAAGTAGAAATAGAGATGACGTGGGGCCAAGGGCGAAGGGTATTATCATAATCTTTTAGTATTGTAACCACCTATAAAAGCAGGGTGCAGCCCTCCTTTTATGGGGAATCGCTTTTTGAGAATTTTAATAGACAAGAGTGATCTTACTGGCGGGTTTTATACTGTGAAAATAAAAACCAACAATTGTATTTTTTTATCGTATTATGTTTTATGATTTATGAAGTCATTTTTGCTAAAATCAGCTAGAAAAAGAGATGATCTATTGTAGATAAAATGGAGACTCTATCAAATCTTTCATAAGAAAATTGTAGTATTATAGTTATTCTGTTTCATATAACTCTAACCCAATGTAATATGTCGATGTGCATAACACTTCAATCAATAGCCAACATAAAAAGATCCACCCAACAAAATAATGGTTGGAGTAGAGCGCCACTCAAATTCAGTGGTGGAGCCAGGATTAAAGTCAGGGGGCAATTTCATACTAATTTGAACAGCTAAATAATTCATGAGCTCAAGTACTATATTATGTTAAGTGAAACTAATTGACTGCATCAAAAAATATAACTAGCATGTTAAATTAAAACAATCAAACATGTTAAGGTTTCAAAAAGAATTGTCTAAGCTTGGCGCCTCCTGTGAGCTAGCAGAGACGGTGAAGTTTCATGATTACTAGCAAAGAAGCCAACGATTACATTTAAAGATTGGATATGCTTGTGTATTGTGTGCATGCGTCAGGTGTTTGTTGGAGTAAAGATGTGCAGATGTAGACATGCAAGAATGTACCCATTCGATTCAGAGCTGCTCTTAGCTGCCATGCAATAGTTCTACTTCAGAAAATTTTCCGTAGCAAGGGGGTCACAACCCAGGGTGGTCTAAATGTGGCTACATCAGTGCTCAAATTAGTATATGGTGTTTTATATAGTTAAGAAGGTGCATGTACGAACATATACTTCATGCCTAATATTTTCTATGAACAATGAATTCCCCAATTTCTCACTCTATTCAAAAAATTAAGAAACAAAGTAACAATAAGAAAATGCATTAGATTTAGTTGTTTAAATTAAAAAATAATCAACTAATTTTGTTATTTAGCTATAGTATATACATATTAAAAAGATAGTTAGTATACAAATAACGGTATAGTGAATCAATAATTCTTTCTTTGATAGAGCGAGACTATATGCAACAAGGCGTATTTTATACTAGTATAGTGCTCGTGCGTTGCCACGGTTAATACAAATTATTCTGCTTTGTTGAGGGCTATATATTTATTTCATTTAGTGCAATTTAATCTAGATTATTGTTTATGTTGAGAACTCAAAAGACAGTAATTATCAACTCGAACTCTAACTTGGAAGCTCAATCCATTGTTGGCACCAACAACACTTAGAGCATCCTTCCTCTACCTCGAGAAGCCACGCCCAGGCTTCCTTTGTGATTTATCTAGATGTCAAAAAGATTACAAGAATCCATAAGTCACTTCAGAGTTGTTGTCAATGCTACACTCGTGATCGTGATGCAACTGGCTTCTCGCCCTAGGTTTCACCTACTCGCCCTGGGCGCTAGCGCCTCCGTCATGGTGGGCTTGGTCTAGAGCAATGCCCCTTGAGCCCGACAAGATTTAGTTGTGGATGACAGGGCTCTAGTAGTTTTGCTTCCACTTATGGCAGACAGAGGGTCGATAGACACTAACTACTACACAACACACCTTTAGTAGCATTGACATGTGTTACTATATATAAACAAAAGTGTTACAGAGACTAATAGTAACACAACTTATAAGTTGTGGATGTTACTATAGGAAGATCTTTTGTAACACAATGTATGTGTTCTTGTTTGTGAGAAAATGTGTTACAACCAAGTTGTAGTAACACTTATAATGTGTTCCTGTATATAACAAGACATGTTACAACTATTTAGTAAAACTTGTGAATGTGTTGCTGTATGTGAGACGATTTGTTACTTACCATATGCCTAATAAATGTTTTATAGCTGCAGCAACATGGATCATAGTAAACTAGTAACACTTTTTTCTAGATTACACTAGCTCCTAGTAACACAATCTTAATCTATAGTGACACATTGGTTCTAACCATCAATACGGATGAATATAATAATTATAGAAATAATTGCTTTTATTCATGAATAGTTGGAGAAGCATTCCATGTTACACAGTAACAAATTCAAATAATGAGCAACAATAGGACGGTCATTCACTGAACTGTACATCACTCCATAATTTATAATTACTCAATCCATATAGAAAAAAAATCTTGTACAACAATATGGTTTCATAGAATCTAAATCTGAAATATATATAACTATTTCTATCTACTTGAAATCCTTTGCCTCTTGATCCGACATATGGCAAACAACAAAAGATAGGTGAGCATTGGCATTCTGGCACATGCAAGGAAGAAAAAATCCATCATAAACTAACAAAGAGTATGATACATTTTTGCATCATGAAGCCCTAAAATAATAGAACTAACAGAGAGTATGATATATTTTTGCATTACTAAGCCCTGAAATAATAGGCTTTCTATAGGTTGAAGGTTTGGTTAAATTAGAGAAAGTAAAGTCTTTAAAAGATAAGATAAAAGTATTAGAAAACATAGACTTCCTAGCTTGCTGCAATTTTTCATTGCCCTAATGACTCCAAGAGAATCTGCATGAATGCCCAAAACCAACTAATTCGAGTTTACACTAGACCATGCAACTGCAATTGCAAGTAGCTAGCTAAGTTAATCAAATAATGAGTGGTCAAAAAATCACATCAGGGCTGTGTGTGACCAATGAACGATAAGCTGACAAACAAAAATTGGTAAATTTTGCAGGAGTAGGGACTAGAAAAATGTTGGCACGACTTATTTCTACAAAGTATAACAACCATCTCTTTATTACCATAATTTTATACAATGAGTAAGAATGAAT
Source organism: Echinochloa phyllopogon (assembly GCA_033239725.1). NCBI lineage: Eukaryota > Viridiplantae > Streptophyta > Magnoliopsida > Poales > Poaceae > Echinochloa > Echinochloa phyllopogon. The sequence continues at coordinate 27,933,736 of BTCW01000008.1, read as the reverse complement.
AGAGCATTTTTTTTAAAACATGTGACAACATGTGTACAGGGTTGTGTGAAGTCAAGTTAGCTGGATAATACATGGAAAAAATGGACGCAAATCTATCCCAAAATTAATATTGGATATAATAGGACACATAAAAAAAGTACATCTTCAAAATCCATGCATGCACAAATCAGCTCCATATCTCCTGACATGAAAGAAAATCTTTACCTGACCTGAACAGTGAAATCTCGTCACATGAAGAATTCAAATCTCGTCAGGTCACCACATGGTGGAGAGCTTAACCCCATCTTCCGATCATTGCCGAGGCAACCCTTTTCTCGGTGTGACCTTCCCAAAGTCACCTATCCTCAATCAAATCCATAATTATATCCTGCATAAGTGCATATGAACCCTCACAAAACTAAATCAGCTAAAGCATAAAGTCTCATTATTCATAGCCATGAGCCAAATTTGAATAGTCTAAACAATGCACAAGAAAAAATAATTATGTTACGTGCAATTTTGTGTCACACCCGGATTTACACAGAAATCCGAATGCTGCTACATGTGTGCTAAGAAAGTCCACAGAACACATACAGCTAACAAATATGGTAAAACAGAGTACATATGCTCGAATAAAATAGTTTTACATCAGTGTTTACCTAAAACACAGCGGAAGTACAACTCTCTCGACAGGTAGAGCCTCAAGTCCACAAGCACACCGAGTGGTTGACCACAGCTTAGAAGTACGAAAGATCCTTAGGAAACTCAGTAGCAGTAGATTCATTCATTCCATCTGTTACCCATCCGAGATTTTGTTGAATAAATAGCAAGCGTAAGTAAATGTCTTACTTAGCAAGTATAACACGGGTGTATGAAGGCACAAAAAGGCTAGACACAGCTTAACTGCATTAGCACTTTTAGTTGGTTCGTTTTAACATTGTCCAAGTTACTACAAGTGAATGAAATCCCACTTGCAATCCAATTAATAAAATGTAAGTGACATTAAACATAAATAAACATCATCTTCTAATAAAAAAGGATCCAGGCCGCTCGTGACCCTGAGCAAGGCTATCATGATAGATTTACACTCTGCAGAGGTTTCGCCCTTTACCCACCAATCGCGTAAAAGTTCAAAGGAACTTTGCACCCAACCACACACATCAACACTACTAAGGTGTGACTGCATAGGAATGCTACGAGGCTTTTCACAAGACACCCTAACAAGATAGTAGCCACTAAGGTACAACAAGGTGGTGAGTCCTTATGCACCGAGATTGACGTACGCCTACGGAGTCACACCGTAAGGGGGTCGATGGCGTCCAGAGCGCGGGCATCACACCCAACAATGCGCAACTTGCGGAGTTCTCAATCCCTGAGACTCCCAACATGGGACTGGGTCTAACGAGACCTAGCCGACGGGGCTACCGTCCTCGGTGGAATCGGGAAAACACCCCGCACCTTGCTTCCCTTAACGCCGTCAGCCCGTCGGTAACCACTGTCAAGCTAGAGTTGTACAAGCTACTTGTCAAAGACCAGAGCCATATTAGTTTTAGCGGTGGTGACAGGCTCCTGGGTTGCCGCTTTAAGAACCAGTATTTGGGAGAGACAATAGAACAAAGCAAATGCTCTAGCTCCCTGATCCATGTTGCTAAAAATTAAGTTTTAACATTAAGTTTGAAGTGAACCATTAAGTCAAAATTAATAGTTAAACCGAGGTGACACTAGCTGCACATAGCAAAGATTCTACCCATATGCATGAACCCAAGGAAATCAAGGACATGATAAACAAGACTAGGTACAACCTTAGATGTACATCAAATTAGACACATACGTGTATGAAATAATTTATCCTTGATGCATGCATGCTTTCATCCTTTGTCCCTGAGCCACACAAAAAGCCATATTAGATGTTAGGATGAAAAAGAAGGCACAAGCCTTTGGTGAGGATTCAAATACACTTGAGTGATTGAGTGTGCCAATGAGGAACAATTTGCAGTTTTCAAAACTTATGAAAAACTCCAAGATGGGATCCTGAACAGAGTAGAGTGGAATAAAACTGAGTTTAAACTGTTCATCCTTTCAACCGCCCAAGATAAGGAGATTGCTATAAGCCCCATAGGTAAAAAGGTGATTTGAAACTTTGCCTATGATTCAAGTATTTTTGGAGACTAGTTGTTTATAAGTTACCTGCAAAAGAAATGACATTGTAGCAACTCCTGATCCACCGAGCCTAAGTTTATATCTTTGCTCGAGGACGAGCAAAGAGCTAAGCTTGGAGGAGCTTGTTGGCGGTCGTTACAGCCCAAATCCGACCACCAATACTCGGGAATAAATGAGGTTTTATGCAACATTCCATGTACTTAGGTTTTATTTCTAATAAAGTTCCACGAATTTTGGTGAGTGACACATGTGCAGGTACATCTACGATAAATACACGCTATTGGGGCCGAAAATGACCGAATCAGCCGAACGACTCCGTTCGGCCAGTTAAACCCCCTTAGCCGTGCACGTCACCGGGAGTCGTCCAACGAATATCAAGCGAACACGACATGAGGACGGCAGCCATCTCTTCTCGGGCCACAACCACATCACCTCTGGGCCATAAACACACGAAGCCAATCACCAGGAGGCAGCCCAGAAGGCACACCCCTGAGTATGACGGGAAGCAGCTGTGTCATCAACACATGGCAGTCGTGAGACATCAGGTTTGTGAACTTCTTCTCTATCATATTTATTATTCCCTTAATATTGGAGGAGTAGCCAGACGGAACCTTGATACTGTTCAAGCATTCAAACATGCTTGCCTTCTCTTCTTTGGTGAGAGTGAAGCTGGCAGGACGCAAGTACTGGCGTCCTTTGTCTCTCTTTTCTGGATGTAGACCAGTCCGTTGCTTCAATTGTTTCAGCTCCTGACGTGCTTCCAGTGTATCTTTTGGCTTCTCATAAGTACCCAGGAAGCTTATCAAGTTCACGCAAAGATTCTTCGTCAAATGCATCACATCAATCGCGTTACAGACCTCTAAACGTTGCCAATAAGGTAGCTCCCAAAAGATAGACTTCTTCTTCCACATCGCGGCACGACCATCCTCGCCCGTCGGAGCAGCCTGGCTTCCGTCTCCCTTGCCAAACACCACGTGTAGGTCCTTCACCATATCAAATAGCTCTTGTCCACTCCGGTGTCTCGGCTTTGTACGGCGGTCAGCATTCCCGCCAAAATGCGCACATTTCTTTCGTAGCTCATGCTTCGCCGGAAGGAATCGACGGTGACCCATGTACACAACTTTACGACAATGTTTCAAATACATGCTTTCGGTTTCCTCTGAACAGTGAGTGCATGCTTTATATCCTTTGTTTGATTGTCCTGATAGGTTACTTAGTGCAGGTCAGTCGTTGATGCTTATGAAAAGCAGTGCTCGAAGGTCAAACTGCTCCTGCTTGTCCTCATCCCACATGCTAACACCTTCATTCTTCCACATCTACAAAAGTTCGTCAACCAATGGTCTTAGGTACACATCAATGTCGTTGCCAGGTTGCTTTGGGCCTTCGATGAGCACTGGCATCATAATGAACTTCCGCTTCATGTAGAGCCAGGGGGTAGGTTGTAGATACAAACAGTCACGGGCCAAGTGCTATGACTACTGCTCATTTCACTAAAAGGGTTCATGCCATCGGTACTTAAACCAAGCCTAACATTCCTCGCATCAGCATCAAACTCTGGGAATGCTCTGTCGATGTTCCTCCACTGGGATCCATCGGCGGGGTGTCTCAACATGCCATCCTGCTTACGTTCTTCTTTGTGCCAGCGCATCAGTTTGGCATGGTCTTTGTTCCTGAACAAACACTTCAGACGGGGTATCAGAGGGAAATACCACATCACCTTCGCAGGGATTTTTTTCTTAGAACGCTCTCCCCCAACATCACCAGGGTCGTCCCGCCTGATCTTGTATCGTGCGCAGGTGCAAACCGGACAATGATCCAAGTATTCGTACTGTCCGCGATAGAGGATACAGTCATTAGTACACGCATGTATCTTCTGCACCTCCAAACCGAGAGGGCAAACAACACGTTTTGCTTGATACGTCGTCGATGGCAATTTGTTACCCTCTGGAAGAATCTTCTTTACGAGTTTCAGTAGCTCCTCGAAACCCTTATCAGTAACACCATTTGCTGCCTTCCACTGCAGAAGTTCAAGTGTGCTACCCAACTTCTTTAGCTCCTCTTTGCAATCTGGGTACAGGTCAGTCTTGTGGTCCTGCAACATGCGCTGTATCTTTTTCAGTTCCTTATCATTGCCGCAGTCTTTCTCGGCATCACGCAACATTTGCCCGAGTCCATCAGTAGGTTCATTTTCCTGAGCAACATCTTCTTGAGCATCGCCTTTCCGAGCAACATCTTCCTCATCGGCATCACCCATTGCAGCATATGCAAAGGAACCATAGTATTGAGCCAATAACGGAATGTCGTCATCGGCCTCGTCTTCTTCATCTTCATCCATTAGAATTCCTCTTTCACCGTGCTTTGTCCAAACAGAATAATTCCTCATGAAACCGTGCCTCATCAAATGCACATGAAGACAACCTCTTTGTTTGTACGATTGTATATTTTTACAATGGGTGCATGGGCAGAACATGAAACCAGATAGCGTCCTGTTAGCCTCGGCGGCATCAAGAAATGTCCTAAGGCCATCACGGAACGCCTGAGCGTGGGGGTCCCCGTACATCCATTGTCTATTCATCTGCATTATTAACCAATAACAAATATACAATACAATTTAAAGATAAAAAAATTTAATATATAAATAAATACAAATTATAATATATATTCCATTATATAAATAAATTTCTAAAACTACATTACTATATTCATTAAATTAATAAATAACTATTCCAACTTTTAATAAATAGACCTCTCTATTAAATAAAATACATAAGCCTTATAACTATTCACAAGTCATACAAAACAAAATACTAACTAGCTTGCCTTCTCTCTCTATTTAAAACACAACATGAACACTCTCTCCACCATGAACTCAAGCTCTCTCCTCTCTCTCCAACAAGAACACAAGCTCTCTCTAGCTAGCTTTACTTTGATTCACAAATCCCTCTATTTCTAAATAATAGAAGGATTACAAGCTAAATAAAACATTAGAGAATGAAAGAGTGTACCTTGTAGTGCTCCTTAGATGAGTAGAATCTTCACAAATTTTGAAAAAAATTTGGGCAGCACCTCCCCTCCCACGGCCGAGCAGCATGAACACAGCGCCTAAGTGTTCAGCTGGCTCGGCCGGGGGAGGAAAAAGGTGCTATATACAAAAGACATTAGCACCGGGTCGTGGCAAGACCCGGTGCTAATGTGCACCAATTAGCACCGGTCGCAGCCAGCAACCGGTGCTAAATGGCCTTGGGCACATTAGCACCTGTTGCTGGCTGCAACCGGTGCTAAAGGGGGAGCATTAGCACCGGGTCTCGCTACGACCCGGTGCTAATGTGTCCGCCCTGACACCCCGCAGCGCCGCCCCCGCTCCTAGCCGTTGGACCCGGTGCTGAAGCCCCATCAGCACCGGGTCCAAAAATGGCCGAGGCGGAGGAGGCGGGCGGATGTGAAGCATTCTGGTAGTGATGGTTATGTTCTCTTACTCGAGAGCGTTGTCATTCCAGAGGAGGAGAATGCCTCCTTTGTACCTATGGCTAGCTTATGGGCATAGCTCTGTAGCTTGTATCATCCTAGAAAGGCTGCAAGTTGGCCATCGATTTTCTCTAACGTGGTTTCTTGGAGACAGGTATTGGCGGTGGTTATATCCTGTTTTCGACCATCAATACTCTGGAATAAAAGAGGTTATATATGACATTTCATGTATTTAGGTTTATTTCTAATAAAGTTCCACGAGTTTCAGTTTGTATTACTTGTGCATATCAATAACGATAAATACGTGCTACAGAGGTCAAAATTGACCAATTCGGTCGAACGACTCCATTCGGCCGATTACCCCCCTTAGTTGTACACGAAGCGAAGCACAACCGGGAGGTCGTCCACATCAGCGGTGACCAAGCAACAACCATGCATGCCATGTAGAACAGTGCCACCTCATCCATGGGCCAAGATCACACGAGGTACACCAAGGAAGAGCAGCCCAAGGGGTCCAGGGGGGAGAGGCGGCGCAGGGGGCGCTGCTGGGCCAGAAGCCCAGTTTGGTCAAAACGCCCTTAATACAGCACAACCTCACAGAGTTGATCCAAGGCACCCAGGAAAAGGTGGTGCAAGATCAAGGGTTCGGCTGAACCGACCTGGTTCGGCCGAGCCCATGCAATTCGACCGAATCAGCTGGGGATTCCCCCTGGCTTCCTTGGCGGTTACCCAAGCTCAACCGCCATCTCAAGATACAATTAGAGCTATCCAATGCCCGGTTGAAGACACTATTGACACCAAAAATTGGCACCAGGAAGAGGCTGACATGTGGGCCGGATTCGTTGAAAAGATATCATTCGGCAAAGAAGTTTTTCCCCAGAGCATTCGGTAAAGACGTTCTGCGATCGGGAACGCATTGTCATTCGGCAAGAAAATATTCCGCAGGAGGAATTCGGGAGTGCGTGATGACGTAAGGAAAAGGCTGGTTTAACATCGAATGCAAGACGGATACGGTGCCCCGACGTTTATCTTTTTAGGAAATAAATAATGTAATCGTAATCAACTAGGAGTCGTGTCGAAACCTGGGTATAAATATAAACCCATGGTAGTTGTAAAAGGAGACTTCAATCAATCATACAACAAACCGGCCCCGTGCCAACTTCGAGTCCTTTAGTCGAGTCGTCGAGTTCTTCGAGAGTTATCATCGATCCGTCGACCTCCGTAAGTACCGGCAACCCTGCACCATGCCTAGTATCATGCGGTGGATTTAGGCTTTGGTTCAGGAAGGTTCCATTGTTAGATCATGAGCCATGCGGTGGGCTAAGTTTTAGCTTGGAACAAGTTATCGGTTCTATTGGATTTTGGCAAGATCTGATAGATCCATTAAGTTACCATGCGTTGCTCTGGATTTTACCTTTGTGTTTAATTCATTACAACACTCTTTTGCCCAGTCTAGGTTGATTAGATTCGGTTCTAGCTCACAATGCACTGCGTTTCCATAGCCGAATTCGAAGTCAATCTAGATTGCCACGTGTTGCGGGTCCAAGCTCGTTGGTCTTGTATAGATCTTGACAGAACCGGGTATCATGCGGTGGATGCAGGTTTTTGGGTCGTCTTAGAGCTAATCATCCGGTGGATTAGAATTCGATTCGATCTGATGGACCTATCATCATCAACGAAGCATGTTCCTTCTTCATGGAACCCGATTCGGCTATATAGCTGTATTCGGCAGTATCGCCACGAGTGAAATATGTCCACGGTTTTGTTTTAAATAAAGAATGCTTTTAGCCTTCCACGTTTAGAGTATATCATGCGGTGGATTGATCTATTCTTGGTTGGTGGTGTGATTCCAAGCAAGTCGTATCATGCGGTGGATTAACTTGCTTGTTTCATGCTCGACGGGTTGAAAAGTACCTAGACATGCGGTAGACTAGTGCTTTTAGCCTATGCATTCTTGTTTATTATGAAATTATGGTCATGTTTTCGCCCTTTTATTTATCTATCGTGCTCTGTTCCCCGTTAATCGGTTATGAATATACGTCACAATGTTTATTCAGTTAAATACCGATCTTTCGTCATGCTTACGTCACGCATTCGGCAGTGCGCTTCCTGCGTGCTTTGCCGATTGCCGAATAATGCTTTAACTGCTGACAGATAGCTTTTTTATAGCTATATGTCATTCGAAACTGGCTCCGTAACCGCAATTATGGAACTATCTGGTATCACCTGGCAAGTTCCAGGTGTTATTTGAGCATCTTTTCTCCCTTTGTCAGTTTTCAGGAAAATTGACTGGCACGCTTTCGGATTCAAACGCTCGGGCCACGTGTAAAGCTAGCTAATTCGGCTTGCTGTGTGCTTGGCGTGAAGTGCGGATTTTACGTCAACACACTTTTTGGCACGCTCGGTGGGACACAACAAGCTTCGAAGATGCCTGAATTAAAAGACATTCTGGATGTCACTTTCGAAGAATTATCTGATGAACATCAACAAATGGTGAAGACTGCTGCAGATCAGTTCATCAAGAAATGCTTGCTGTCTTTTGCTAAGAACAGGAGTGGTGCACCATTTCTCAAGTCAGATCTGCCAAGAGTTCTTTTACCGGGACAATCTGATCTTACTGAAGATGAAGAAAGGGAGAAGTTCTCTGGCTTGTTGTACAAAGCTTTAGGAGAAACAATGACCAATCATAACGCTGCATTCCTGAACAGTTTTCGGTTCATACTGGTCAACATCTTTGGTCAACACGTGGATAAGCCTTTTTGCAAGCGCATGGACAACTTGGTGGCCCAACATATTTCAATGTTCAAGCATCGATCCCAAAGCGTCATGGTAAAGGTACTGAAGAAACTGAAGCTTCTGGAACCAAAGACGCGAGTGGACAGCCGATTCAGCAAGAGCTCCAGCATGCATTGCCGAAACCTCGTACATATGGTAATATGGCATTCGGCACCACGGGAGATTTACCTGCTTCTGCTTACAAGATATCCCCTCTGAACAACAGGCTGCAAAGGGATATGTATGGAAACGGATATTCTGAGTTCATGGATTACAATGCTATCGACGCTCTCCCAAATCCCGGGTATGTTAGTACTACAGGGATGCCTGCTGGGAGACCAGGGAATCAAGATACCAATATTGACCTCATGGTGCAAAAAATGACCGATGTATTACAAAATCAATTCGGTCTGAAGCCTAAAAATCAGGGGTACATGTACTCGTCTCCTTTCCCAGAATGGTACCAAAGGGTATCATTGCCGAATAGAGTCAAGGTGCCTACAGAGTTCACTAAGTTCTCAGGGCAAGATGATACTAGCACTGTAGAACATATAGCTCGATATCTGATGCAGCTTGGAGAAGCTTCAGCAGATGAGGCTTTCAGAATCAGATACTTTCCTTTGTCGCTGACGGGTCCAGCTTTTACATGGTTTGCTTCTTTGCCTGCTCAGTCAATTTGTACTTGGAAAGACCTGGAGCAGAAATTCCATGCTCATTACTACATTGGCAGTACCGAGAAAAAGTTGGTTGATTTGACCAGCTTAAGGCAGAGGAATAATGAGACACCTACGGAGTTCCTCAGGAGATTTAGGGAAACAAAGAGCATGTGCTTTTCTCTGAACATACCTGATGACCAGCTAGCTGGTATGGCTGTAGCTGGCATGCTGCCTACCATTCGGGAAAAGCTATTCGGAATGGAGTTTAATGATCTGGGCCAGTTGTCACACAGATTGGCCTTAATGAGTAACCAGGCATATGGTTTCAAGAAAGATGCCAGATTTGCTAAACATAATGATGTAGCTGACATCTATAACCAATTCCTTGAAAGAGCAGATCAAGGAGATGAGTATGAAGATAGCGAGGAGATAGCCGCAGCAGAAATAGTGTGGGGTAAAGAACCAGTCATGGTGAATCAGAGGTGGATTAAACAGAATAAGGGCACCTATGATTTTGATGTAACTAAGGCGGATAAATTATTTGACTATCTTGTAAAAGAAGGCCGGATCAAGCTACCAGAGGGGCATTCTATGCTTCGGCCTGATGGAGTGAAAGATAAGAGGTATTGTGGATTCCATGATAGAAATTCTCATTCCATCAATGAATGCAGGGTTTTTAGAGTGAGGATCCAGAAAGCTATCCAAGAAGGGCATCTGAAATTCGACAATAAGATGAAGTTGGACAATAACCCGTTTCCTCAGAACATGATTGGGTTCTCAATCAATATGGTGAGTGTTGCCAAATCTGGAGAAAAGGGAAAGATGAAAGTCCTGACGTCGAAGGAAGCGAAGCAGAATGGCTCAGTCGATCCTAATCGGCAAATCACGATCGAACAGATTCGCGAGGAAAAGCCTCGCTTCCCGAATAGCCGATTTGAAATGGGGAGGTCTTCTAAACCCAGAGTCACATCGCGCATTCTCCTCAATAAGTGGCAGCGTCAGCAAGAAAAAGAGCACTACCAGAGACGTGAGTACGAGGAGGAGAAGAGGAGGTGCGAAGAAAAAAGGTATGAGGAAGAACAAGAGGAATATGTCCGAGAACAAGAACGTGCACATTGGGATTGTGTCTTCTTCAGACACTGTTGGAACAAGGGTTTAAAGCTGCCTACATGGAACAACTGTCCTGAATGCAATAATGGATATGTCGAACATAGGCAAAATGTTGCCAGTCGCCGATCCGTCCACGAAAGAATTGGAAGGGTACATCCTAGTGATGATCGGCGTTTAAAAATATATAAGAATGATGATCAACCAAGGAAAAGACGTGCTGATCATAGATGGATTGATCATGAAGAAGAAGATCGTAAGTATGTCTGGCAGAAAGGACAGTGGTGTCCACCTGGTTTAAGAAAGAGCCAGAAGAGAAGAGTCCAACGCCTGAGGAATCAAGAGTTGAAGCGAGCAGGAACCAGGATGAGATCGATATGGCGTCCAAAAGACAAACCTGACGAATCGGGTCATTCGGCTCCTACATGCATGGTATGTTTCTTGCCGAATGAATTTATGGCTCCAGCTAATCAAATTGTACAGGAAGAAATATTGTCAGAAGTGGATGAAGCCGAGCAATGTGGGTTAATGGCACAATTGGTATTGAATAAGCAAGCTATTTTCGAGAAGCCAATCCAGAATCGGCACATGAAGCCACTGTACTTAAGAGGATATGTCAACGGAAAGCCACTAACGAAGATGTTTGTTGATGGTGGAGCTGCTGTTAATGTGATGCCATACAATACATTCAGGAAACTTGGCATGAGCCCTGGAGATTTAACGCCAACAAGCATAGTTTTGAATGATTTTGCTGGAAATCCGTCGGACACCAAAGGATGTGTACATGTAGATCTGATGATTGGGTCTAAGATTCTGCTTACAACCTTCTTTGTTATTGAAGGCAAAGGGGCATACAGCTTGCTACTTGGAAGGGATTGGATCCATGCAAATTGCTGTATACCATCCACTATGCATCAGCAGCTTATTCAGTGGATAGATGATGAAGTGGAAATTGTCCCAGCAGATGATTCAATTAGCATGGCTAATGTGGAACCGGCCTTCTGGGAATATCAAGGCATAGATTGCTTCTCAGGTAAGGACTGGGGAGAGGGTCCTGTTGAGCCAGTCAGCAGTGATCAAGAGCCGATCGAAGCAGTCGGCTCTTTTAGTAATTTTTAATGGATAATCCAATTGATGGGACTGATGGGAAGCTAGGACGTGGATTTGTGTCGGCTGATAAATTAGAAGAAGTAGACATTGGAGACAGTGACAAACCAAGGCCGATATTCATCAGTGCTAGCTTGGATTCAGTTTTCAGAGAAAAGTTGATTGAGTTGTTAAAAGAATACAAAGATTGCTTTGCTTGGGATTATTCAGAGATGCCTGGTTTAGATCGTTCCATTGTTGAGCATCGATTGCCGATCAAGCCTGGTTATAAACCTTACAAGCAACCACCCCGAAAAATCTACAAAGATGAAGTGTTGACCGATGTGAAGAAGGAAGTGGAAAGATTAATAGCAGCAAATTTTATTCGGCCATGCAGATATGCAGAATGGATCTCTAATATTGTTCCTGTGTACAAGAAAAATGGGAAGATGAGAGTTTGCATAGACTTTAGAGATCTGAACAGAGCTACACCCATGGATGGATATCCAATGCCTATTGCTGACTCGTTGGTTGATGCTGCTGCTGGATATAAAGTGATTAGTTTCATGGATGGTAATGCAGGGTACAATCAAATTTTTATGGCATTGGAAGATATAGCGAAAACAGCTTTCAGGTGTCCAGGACATTGTCACACCCCAAATTTTCTAAATTTGGGATGTGAATAAATAATATAAATAAATACAATGATTTTCTCTAATTTATAAAATTTTCCAAGGTTTGATATCAGAGGTGGTATCAGAGCTGTATCGACTGTAGGACGTAAGCCTAGATAGAACTGGTCGTTTATTAAGGTCCAATTTGCTATGTAATTTTTGCTCCCACTATCGTTGGTATTTTTGTAAAAAAAATGCTATCCTTGAGCATTTTACCCCCTTGATGATTTATCTTTCTGGTCATTACATCCTTGAATATTCCACCTTCGCCTTGATCACTTATTTCTCACCATAGATTATTCACCTCCGCCTTGGTTTGATAAATTGCTGAACTAGCATCTTTGACCATCTCACTTCTCCTTTTGAAGTACTTTACCTTGACCATTAACCTCTCTCCTTGAAGTTGATATTATGTCTGTGAATATCCTTGTTTACTCACACACATCCTGATATTAGTCAATTTACTCCTGTTGCCTCATTTCACCCTCCGTGCTTTTATGTCACTTTGGATTTCTTCCTTGGTTTTGATCCCAAAGTGTCCTATACTCTTCATTTATTCAAAAAAAAATAGCATGCATGTATCGTTTAATGCAAGCCCAAATCACCTTGAAGAATGAAGATATGAGTATATTACAAGAAGTCCAACCGAAACAATGGAAGACTGCATCAAGCCTACCCAAGTTACAATCAAGAAGTCAGCTTCGAGACATTTGAAGATGTGTCATATACCCATATTTAGGAGGATTCCCTAAACCTTGACTAACAGCGTTTAGTGCCATTATATGCTTGTGTGATTAACCTTAGTTGAGTGTGCTTGTAATGCCTGTTATTATGCCATTGTTTGAGTTGCTTCTTTGCATTGATTGTTTAGTTGGGTTCTCCCTCTTCTTCCTGTACATCCTTGCTTCCTTGCTATCTCTTCGTCACAAGTCGATAAAGAACATCGGAGGAAAAGAAAAGTTGATCTCGTGGTGAAAAAGGATGAAGCTAAAGAAGATTAGGAGTGAAGACTTTGCAACTTCATCAACAAAGAAGATGAAGTCTAGTGAACCAACGCCAGAAGATTTTTCTTCCCAAAAATCTACTGTACTGTTCTCCTCCTTGATCCCCAGTTTCTGCGAATCTCGGGACGAGATTCTGTTTAAGGGGGGTAGTCTTGTCACACCCCAAATTTTCTAAATTTGGGATGTGAATAAATAATATAAATAAATACAATGATTTTCTCTAATTTATAAAATTTTCCAAGGTTTAAATAATTAACAGGGAATGTAATATATATATAATATAAAATTTCAAGACAACATATGTTTATAACTCCCTAAAATTCATCACAATTAAATTGAAGCAACCCTATGAATTTTCTAAGATTTATTAAAGCTTAAATAAATTTTCTAGGAATTAATTGGAATTTCTAAGCCTTTATTCAATTTAAATATCACATTAAATAATTATTTTATCCAAAATAAGTTTTTGTTGCATTCATGCTGTTGCATTGATTTTTGGTTGCTAGTAAATCAAATTGGAATTTAAATTCTATTTAAATTCGAATTGGATTTGCTTTTGTTTGAGTTTTATAAAAGTTAAATTAGCGGAGTTCGATTTTGCCCCTTAAGCTCTCGGCCCGGTCCGATTTTTCCCCCTCTACTCCTTTCTTTTTCCTCAGCCGATTTCCCTTTCTCGGCCCAGCTTCCTTGCGGCCCAATTCCTTTCCAGCCCAGCAACGGCCCGCTCTACTTCGCCCCATCTCTCACTGACGCGTGGGACCTCCCGCGTCAGCTTCTTCTTCCCCGAGCCGGAATCGATTTCGTGTCCGACCCGGTCAAGGCCGCGCCGCCGCCGCCGAGTCCTGCTCCCCCACGCCTGCTCGAGCCCGGTCTCCGGCCTATTTAAGGCGCGCAACCGCCCGCAATCCTTTCCAACCAATCCAGCTCTCGCATCTCGTGTTTCCGAGCCCGCACCTCCGCTCAAGTCGCCGCCGCGTCGGGATTCGTCGTTGCATCGTTGTCGGCGACAAATCCTCGTCGAGATCTCCTCCTAAAGCTTCGCCAGGTACTGGTGTAGCTTCCCCAGTAGAAATCGTGGTTCAATTTTGCCCCTATCATACTGACGACGTTCGCCGTCGGTCTTCAGCGTCGCCGGCCGCCATTCATCTCCGTCCGTCGCCATCGCCGGTCAATTCTCGTCGAATTCGCTTCGGGTGAGTTCGTCGAGGTCCCAGCTTGCTCTCCGTCTTGATCTCGTTGCGTGTTGTGCACCGTTGCGTTGTAATCACCGCCGCCCGAAGCTTCGCCGCCGCCCATGGCGCCGCCGACGCGTTCTGCCGTCGTTCGGTATCCCCAGCCGTCTCGATCACCCTAGATGGACTCGTCGTAGTCCAGGGAACGCGTAGAGCTTGTTCTCGTCCAGAGCCGAGCCGTGTAGCGCGTTTCCGACGCTACTCCGGCGGAGCGCCGCCGTCCCGGCTGTTTTCGCCGGCGAGCTTCCCGGCCGATCTAATCCTGGCCATCGGATCGCGATCCAACGGCCCAGGTTAATCCGACCCGAGTCAAACAAACCTTATACCGGTCAACCGTAGCTATTTTGCAAAAGAGTCCTTAAAGATTTTGGAAATTAACCCGCGGTCTAATTTTAATTCGAAAATAATTACAAATAAGTCCTTTTTCTTCTGTTTAGCCCCCGGAAGTTTTAAAACGTTGCCAACAAGTCCCTGAACCTTAGAAAAATCATATCTTTTGCGTTTTAACTCCGTTTTAATCCGTTTTTGTTGCGTTAGCTTCGTATCAACTTAAACTACGCGTTAGTACTGTTATTTACCATGATAAATATTTCTGAATTTTATTTAACATTAATTTGATTAAAGGCTAGTTTAATGTGTCTTTCTAAATTAAAATACAATTAAGGTTTAAACCCGGTTTTCATGTCAACTATGAATTTGATTAATATTATTCAGTAAGTTTTATAAATAAAAGATGATAGGTTACAAATATTTTAGTTTCTTAAATAACATTAATATGACTAATGTTTTTGATAACTAGCTTTTCTGAGTTAAAACCAAATTAGAATTATACTTCGAGTTTTTATAAATGAATGTTAACTTGATTAATAATTTCATAATCTTTCTAATTAAAATTTAATTAGGCTTTATCTCGATTTTTCATAAACTTATGTTAAATTGATTAATGTTTATGACCACTAGTTTTCTAATTTAAAAGCTAATTAAAGTTAAAACTTCGGTTTTATAAAATAAATATTAATCTGATTAATATCAATAAAAATATGTTTTAATGATAATATGACTAGTTCAACTCGAAATATAAATTTATTCGATAATTACTCTCACATGTTTTATTTAAAATCAATACTTAAATTGGTATAATTTATACATAAACAATTATAAACAAAATGTGATTAAGTTATATTTCGGATTTTAATAAGCTTATGTAAAATTGATTAATGAGTATTAAACTAGATTTCAAACTAAAAGGTGATTAGCGTCAAACTAAATGCTTTCTTAAATGAGTATTAATTTGTGTGAATGTCAACATAAAGGTGTTTTATTAATAATATTGATTAGTTCAACATGGTCAATAAAAGTTAATCAATTAGATGCTCGCATCTGTTTTTAATACTAAAGTTATGTGTTTAATTTCATAATGTCTGCAAAAGAAATAGTTATAAATAAAATACATTCTTGGTTTTGCATATTTAAATATAATTCAATCAATTTCCAGGAAATAGTCTCTTATATATGATTTTATCAAATTAAAATTTATAAAGCGTATAGTGTTTCCTTTAATCTAAAGTCTTCCGCTAGTTTTAAGTTTTCAGTCGTGGTTCTGTTCTCAGCCTTTCCTATGCTTCTAAACCCAATTCTGTTAGTGCACCCTACGTTTCTCACTTAGTCCCTATTCTGTTTTGCCAATCAACTGTCTCCAATGTTTATCGCATCCTATAAATTCATCAGCCAGTGTTCCAATGTCCGCAGCACTCTTTTCTGCAGTCCTGACGCTAGTCTATCTTTTCTGAGCCATATCACTAAGTTTGAGTATAGATCTTTTCTTATGTTGCGGTTTCTCTGCAAATCAATATTATTTTAATTTTTAACTTTATATTGCTTCAATGATATGGTGTGAGTTACTATGTCATTGTATTGTAATATAAAATTAAATTATTAAAGTAATATATTATTGTTTGAGATCCTCGTATTCATAAATCCTCTGTACATGTGATATTCCTTGTGCCAATTAAAGCTTTGCCTTGGAACCTTCGTATCTTTCTTTCTCTCTCTGATCTTCGTGGTCCTTAGGTTCTCGTAACCATAGTAACGAGCCCTATCCGTTAGTGCGCTCTTTTAAAGCTTTCCTTTTGATTGGTGTATTGTTCTTAGTTGTACTTGTTTGTTTGCTTGTATAGTTTTATGCTTGCATGCTTGTGTTCGATGATTGCTGCGAGTAGACGGAACGTTGTTCAAATGAAGAAGACTTTCGAAGAGAATCTGAGCAGCTATACTCTGGAGAAAGGCAAGTGTATTATGTCATGCAAATGTCCTAATAATTATTAATTTCACCATCCCTGCATGTGTCTTAATTTGATGGGTTCCTATTTAAGGATTTACCTAGCCACTATATTTTCCCTGTCCCTGAAACTGGGTTACTTAATTAATTTTGATGGTAGATGATGCTTAGTTTGCTCAACTGGGATTGGTTAATTGAACCCCTACTCCATGTTCCATATATTCTTTTTAATAATTAATTGGCAAGATCATATCTTTTAATCGGAACATGGAGAACCACCCAGGAAAACAGTGCAACCATAAGTACTATATGGCTCTGGTCTTGGCTGATTAATTAGAGACTTTAGTGGATGGTAACCTTACCCGAAAGGGGCATGGGGGGCGGCGAGTTGACGGGGTATAGCTCGGTCCTCTTGAGCTGTGGGCTTTGGTAAGAGACAGACCTCATTAGGGAGGGTTATACTTTGCTTCGGAACCGGAAACCTTAGCGGGTTACTATTTACTAAGGAATCTTTGTAAAGGCCTCGTAGCGTCCCTATGCGGTCACACCTCGGTAGTGTGATTTAAGAGGATTGGCCCCCTCGGCATGGTTGGGTTTAAAGTTCTTTTGAACTTTTACGCGGCTTATGGTGAAAGTGTACAACCTCTGCAGAGTGTAAAACTGTTATAACAGCCGTGCTCACGGTCAAGAGCGGCCTGGACCCTTACATGATAATCATACTTGAACAAAGATCTAAATCGTGGTTACTTGAGTTATGTTGGGAATATGATATTCATTAATTTGTGGGTGGTATATACTTTCATTTGCTAGTAAATAGTTGCTTAATAAAACTTGACCAACTAAAAGTGCTTACTGCAGTATGGTCAGCCAACCTTTTTGCCTCAGCCTTGTATGTCATATTACATTTGCTGAGTACGTTATGTGCTCATACTTGTTGCTTTCCTTTCTTTCTTTGTTGTATCTACGACAACCGGAATGCTGCTCAGTTTGGGAGAATTTAGAGGATTTTCACTGCTGGTTTTGAGGAGTTCTAGGCGTACGCAACCCCCAGTCGACTGCCTGTGAAGTTTGGAGCCTTCGTTTCCAGGATACGCTGTATACTCTGATAGACTCGTAAGTCATTTATATAGTTTATTATACGTGATACTGCATCTTTTATTCACTACTGGTTTACTGTATGTGTGAAACTTGATCCTGGCATACATACAGTGTACACTCGGTTTGTTTTCTAAAACCGGGTGTGACAGAGGTGGTATCAGAGCTGTATCGACTGTAGGACGTAAGCCTAGATAGAACTGGTCGTTTATTAAGGTCCAATTTGCTATGTAATTTTTGCTCCCACTATCGTTGGTATTTTTGTAAAAAAAATGCTATCCTTGAGCATTTTACCCCCTTGATGATTTATCTTTCTGGTCATTACATCCTTGAATATTCCACCTTCGCCTTGATCACTTATTTCTCACCATAGATTATTCACCTCCGCCTTGGTTTGATAAATTGCTGAACTAGCATCTTTGACCATCTCACTTCTCCTTTTGAAGTACTTTACCTTGACCATTAACCTCTCTCCTTGAAGTTGATATTATGTCTGTGAATATCCTTGTTTACTCACACACATCCTGATATTAGTCAATTTACTCCTGTTGCCTCATTTCACCCTCCGTGCTTTTATGTCACTTTGGATTTCTTCCTTGGTTTTGATCCCAAAGTGTCCTATACTCTTCATTTATTCAAAAAAAAATAGCATGCATGTATCGTTTAATGCAAGCCCAAATCACCTTGAAGAATGAAGATATGAGTATATTACAAGAAGTCCAACCGAAACAATGGAAGACTGCATCAAGCCTACCCAAGTTACAATCAAGAAGTCAGCTTCGAGACATTTGAAGATGTGTCATATACCCATATTTAGGAGGATTCCCTAAACCTTGACTAACAGCGTTTAGTGCCATTATATGCTTGTGTGATTAACCTTAGTTGAGTGTGCTTGTAATGCCTGTTATTATGCCATTGTTTGAGTTGCTTCTTTGCATTGATTGTTTAGTTGGGTTCTCCCTCTTCTTCCTGTACATCCTTGCTTCCTTGCTATCTCTTCGTCACAAGTCGATAAAGAACATCGGAGGAAAAGAAAAGTTGATCTCGTGGTGAAAAAGGATGAAGCTAAAGAAGATTAGGAGTGAAGACTTTGCAACTTCATCAACAAAGAAGATGAAGTCTAGTGAACCAACGCCAGAAGATTTTTCTTCCCAAAAATCTACTGTACTGTTCTCCTCCTTGATCCCCAGTTTCTGCGAATCTCGGGACGAGATTCTGTTTAAGGGGGGTAGTCTTGTCACACCCCAAATTTTCTAAATTTGGGATGTGAATAAATAATATAAATAAATACAATGATTTTCTCTAATTTATAAAATTTTCCAAGGTTTAAATAATTAACAGGGAATGTAATATATATATAATATAAAATTTCAAGACAACATATGTTTATAACTCCCTAAAATTCATCACAATTAAATTGAAGCAACCCTATGAATTTTCTAAGATTTATTAAAGCTTAAATAAATTTTCTAGGAATTAATTGGAATTTCTAAGCCTTTATTCAATTTAAATATCACATTAAATAATTATTTTATCCAAAATAAGTTTTTGTTGCATTCATGCTGTTGCATTGATTTTTGGTTGCTAGTAAATCAAATTGGAATTTAAATTCTATTTAAATTCGAATTGGATTTGCTTTTGTTTGAGTTTTATAAAAGTTAAATTAGCGGAGTTCGATTTTGCCCCTTAAGCTCTCGGCCCGGTCCGATTTTTCCCCCTCTACTCCTTTCTTTTTCCTCAGCCGATTTCCCTTTCTCGGCCCAGCTTCCTTGCGGCCCAATTCCTTTCCAGCCCAGCAACGGCCCGCTCTACTTCGCCCCATCTCTCACTGACGCGTGGGACCTCCCGCGTCAGCTTCTTCTTCCCCGAGCCGGAATCGATTTCGTGTCCGACCCGGTCAAGGCCGCGCCGCCGCCGCCGAGTCCTGCTCCCCCACGCCTGCTCGAGCCCGGTCTCCGGCCTATTTAAGGCGCGCAACCGCCCGCAATCCTTTCCAACCAATCCAGCTCTCGCATCTCGTGTTTCCGAGCCCGCACCTCCGCTCAAGTCGCCGCCGCGTCGGGATTCGTCGTTGCATCGTTGTCGGCGACAAATCCTCGTCGAGATCTCCTCCTAAAGCTTCGCCAGGTACTGGTGTAGCTTCCCCAGTAGAAATCGTGGTTCAATTTTGCCCCTATCATACTGACGACGTTCGCCGTCGGTCTTCAGCGTCGCCGGCCGCCATTCATCTCCGTCCGTCGCCATCGCCGGTCAATTCTCGTCGAATTCGCTTCGGGTGAGTTCGTCGAGGTCCCAGCTTGCTCTCCGTCTTGATCTCGTTGCGTGTTATGCACCGTAGCGTTGTAATCACCGCCGCCCGAAGCTTCGCCGCCGCCCATGGCGCCGCCGACGCGTTCTGCCGTCGTTCGGTATCCCCAGCCGTCTCGATCACCCTAGATGGACTCGTCGTAGTCCAGGGAACGCGTAGAGCTTGTTCTCGTCCAGAGCCGAGCCGTGTAGCGCGTTTCCGACGCTACTCCGGCGGAGCGCCGCCGTCCCGGCTGTTTTCGCCGGCGAGCTTCCCGGCCGATCTAATCCTGGCCATCGGATCGCGATCCAACGGCCCAGGTTAATCCGACCCGAGTCAAACAAACCTTATACCGGTCAACCGTAGCTATTTTGCAAAAGAGTCCTTAAAGATTTTGGAAATTAACCCGCGGTCTAATTTTAATTCGAAAATAATTACAAATAAGTCCTTTTTCTTCTGTTTAGCCCCCGGAAGTTTTAAAACGTTGCCAACAAGTCCCTGAACCTTAGAAAAATCATATCTTTTGCGTTTTAACTCCGTTTTAATCCGTTTTTGTTGCGTTAGCTTCGTATCAACTTAAACTACGCGTTAGTACTGTTATTTACCATGATAAATATTTCTGAATTTTATTTAACATTAATTTGATTAAAGGCTAGTTTAATGTGTCTTTCTAAATTAAAATACAATTAAGGTTTAAACCCGGTTTTCATGTCAACTATGAATTTGATTAATATTATTCAGTAAGTTTTATAAATAAAAGATGATAGGTTACAAATATTTTAGTTTCTTAAATAACATTAATATGACTAATGTTTTTGATAACTAGCTTTTCTGAGTTAAAACCAAATTAGAATTATACTTCGAGTTTTTATAAATGAATGTTAACTTGATTAATAATTTCATAATCTTTCTAATTAAAATTTAATTAGGCTTTATCTCGATTTTTCATAAACTTATGTTAAATTGATTAATGTTTATGACCACTAGTTTTCTAATTTAAAAGCTAATTAAAGTTAAAACTTCGGTTTTATAAAATAAATATTAATCTGATTAATATCAATAAAAATATGTTTTAATGATAATATGACTAGTTCAACTCGAAATATAAATTTATTCGATAATTACTCTCACATGTTTTATTTAAAATCAATACTTAAATTGGTATAATTTATACATAAACAATTATAAACAAAATGTGATTAAGTTATATTTCGGATTTTAATAAGCTTATGTAAAATTGATTAATGAGTATTAAACTAGATTTCAAACTAAAAGGTGATTAGCGTCAAACTAAATGCTTTCTTAAATGAGTATTAATTTGTGTGAATGTCAACATAAAGGTGTTTTATTAATAATATTGATTAGTTCAACATGGTCAATAAAAGTTAATCAATTAGATGCTCGCATCTGTTTTTAATACTAAAGTTATGTGTTTAATTTCATAATGTCTGCAAAAGAAATAGTTATAAATAAAATACATTCTTGGTTTTGCATATTTAAATATAATTCAATCAATTTCCAGGAAATAGTCTCTTATATATGATTTTATCAAATTAAAATTTATAAAGCGTATAGTGTTTCCTTTAATCTAAAGTCTTCCGCTAGTTTTAAGTTTTCAGTCGTGGTTCTGTTCTCAGCCTTTCCTATGCTTCTAAACCCAATTCTGTTAGTGCACCCTACGTTTCTCACTTAGTCCCTATTCTGTTTTGCCAATCAACTGTCTCCAATGTTTATCGCATCCTATAAATTCATCAGCCAGTGTTCCAATGTCCGCAGCACTCTTTTCTGCAGTCCTGACGCTAGTCTATCTTTTCTGAGCCATATCACTAAGTTTGAGTATAGATCTTTTCTTATGTTGCGGTTTCTCTGCAAATCAATATTATTTTAATTTTTAACTTTATATTGCTTCAATGATATGGTGTGAGTTACTATGTCATTGTATTGTAATATAAAATTAAATTATTAAAGTAATATATTATTGTTTGAGATCCTCGTATTCATAAATCCTCTGTACATGTGATATTCCTTGTGCCAATTAAAGCTTTGCCTTGGAACCTTCGTATCTTTCTTTCTCTCTCTGATCTTCGTGGTCCTTAGGTTCTCGTAACCATAGTAACGAGCCCTATCCGTTAGTGCGCTCTTTTAAAGCTTTCCTTTTGATTGGTGTATTGTTCTTAGTTGTACTTGTTTGTTTGCTTGTATAGTTTTATGCTTGCATGCTTGTGTTCGATGATTGCTGCGAGTAGACGGAACGTTGTTCAAATGAAGAAGACTTTCGAAGAGAATCTGAGCAGCTATACTCTGGAGAAAGGCAAGTGTATTATGTCATGCAAATGTCCTAATAATTATTAATTTCACCATCCCTGCATGTGTCTTAATTTGATGGGTTCCTATTTAAGGATTTACCTAGCCACTATATTTTCCCTGTCCCTGAAACTGGGTTACTTAATTAATTTTGATGGTAGATGATGCTTAGTTTGCTCAACTGGGATTGGTTAATTGAACCCCTACTCCATGTTCCATATATTCTTTTTAATAATTAATTGGCAAGATCATATCTTTTAATCGGAACATGGAGAACCACCCAGGAAAACAGTGCAACCATAAGTACTATATGGCTCTGGTCTTGGCTGATTAATTAGAGACTTTAGTGGATGGTAACCTTACCCGAAAGGGGCATGGGGGGCGGCGAGTTGACGGGGTATAGCTCGGTCCTCTTGAGCTGTGGGCTTTGGTAAGAGACAGACCTCATTAGGGAGGGTTATACTTTGCTTCGGAACCGGAAACCTTAGCGGGTTACTATTTACTAAGGAATCTTTGTAAAGGCCTCGTAGCGTCCCTATGCGGTCACACCTCGGTAGTGTGATTTAAGAGGATTGGCCCCCTCGGCATGGTTGGGTTTAAAGTTCTTTTGAACTTTTACGCGGCTTATGGTGAAAGTGTACAACCTCTGCAGAGTGTAAAACTGTTATAACAGCCGTGCTCACGGTCAAGAGCGGCCTGGACCCTTACATGATAATCATACTTGAACAAAGATCTAAATCGTGGTTACTTGAGTTATGTTGGGAATATGATATTCATTAATTTGTGGGTGGTATATACTTTCATTTGCTAGTAAATAGTTGCTTAATAAAACTTGACCAACTAAAAGTGCTTACTGCAGTATGGTCAGCCAACCTTTTTGCCTCAGCCTTGTATGTCATATTACATTTGCTGAGTACGTTATGTGCTCATACTTGTTGCTTTCCTTTCTTTCTTTGTTGTATCTACGACAACCGGAATGCTGCTCAGTTTGGGAGAATTTAGAGGATTTTCACTGCTGGTTTTGAGGAGTTCTAGGCGTACGCAACCCCCAGTCGACTGCCTGTGAAGTTTGGAGCCTTCGTTTCCAGGATACGCTGTATACTCTGATAGACTCGTAAGTCATTTATATAGTTTATTATACGTGATACTGCATCTTTTATTCACTACTGGTTTACTGTATGTGTGAAACTTGATCCTGGCATACATACAGTGTACACTCGGTTTGTTTTCTAAAACCGGGTGTGACAGACATATAGGGTTGTTTGAAAGGGTTGTCATGACGTTTGGTTTGAAGAATGCTGGTGCAACTTATCAGAGAGCCATGAATTATATTTTTCATGAGTTGATCGGCAAGATTGTGGAGATATATATCGATGATGTTGTGATTAAGTCATTGGATCATGAAGCACATTTGGCCGACATAAGGAAAACTCTAGAGTGCACTAGGAAACATGGGCTCAAGATGAACCCAAATAAATGTGCTTTTGGAGTTTCGGCAGGAGAATTTCTGGGATTTCTGGTGCATGAAGGAGGAATAGGAGTTGGCAAGAAAAGTATGAAAACCATTGATGAAGTTGTTCCTCCAACTAATCTTAAAGAATTACAGTCATTACTTGGCAAGATCAATTTCGTAAGAAGATTCATATCGAACTTATCACAAAAGGTGTTGCCTTTCTCTTCACTGCTAAAAATCAAGAAGGATCAGAAGTTTATATGGGGTGACGAACAACAAAAGGCTTTCGATGAGATCAAGGAATACATGAAAGAACCACCAATATTGGTACCTCCACAGCTAAACAAGCCTTTTAAGTTGTATGTGGCGGCCGATGCCCAGACTATTGGATCGGCCCTCATACAAGAATTTGAGGGAAAGGAAAGGGTAGTTGCATACCTTAGCCGGAAATTGCTTGATCCCGAAACGAGGTATTCGACTACCGAGAAACTTTGTTTATGTGTTTACTACTCCTGTACAAAATTTCGGCACTACTTGCTACATGCCGAATGCATTGTGTATTCAAAATTTGATGTGATAAAGCACATGTTGTCTATGCCGATTTTGAACGGAAGGATTGGCAAATGGATTTTAGCTTTGTCTGAATTTGAGTTAAGGTTTGAATCGGCAAAAGCTGTTAAAGGACAGATTATTGCTGACTTCATTACTGAACATCGCGATTCATCAACTAATTTGCTTGAAATTACTCCTTGGGTATTATTCTTCGATGGATCTTCATGTGACAAAGGTGGTGGAGTAGGTATTTTGTTAATTTCGCCAAGAGGAGAGGTATTTGAATTTGCTATTCCTATTCAACCTACTGTCACTAATAATCAAGCCGAGTATGAAGCGTTGCTCAGAGGACTTCAATACTTGAGAGAAGCAAAGGCCATTGCAGTTGAAATGTTTGGAGATTCAGAATTAGTCATAAGGCAACTAAATGGCGAATATGAGTGCAAAAACGATATCTTAAGGAATTACTATGAAGAATGCAAGCAAATCTTAAAGGAGTTTCAGTCAGTAATTCTGCGGCATATTCCTAGGAGAGACAATGGAGAGGCGAACAGATTAGCTCAAAGTGCTTCGGGTTATAGAGAGCTTCAAGAAGTTTTTGCTAATGATGTATATGCTTTCGGGAGTAATTTGGCAGAAGATGATTGGAGAAAAGAAATTGTTGATTATCTGGAGAATCCATCCCGAAAGGTTTCTAGAATGCTCAGGTATAAAGCTTTAAAGTTTGTTCTTCTTGATGATAATTTATATTATAAATCCTTGGATGGGGTGCTGTTACATTGCTTAAATCAAGAAGAAGCAAAAAGGCTGATAAGTGAAGTGCATAATGGGCTGTGTGGAGCACATCAATCGGCTTACCAAATGAAATGGGTTATTAGGAGAACTGGGTACTATTGGCCCACAATGCTAGAAGACTGCTTTGAATATTACAAGGGATGCCAAGATTGTCAGAGGTTTGGAAACATTCAGAGAGTTCCAGCATCGGTCCTGAATCCTATTATCAAGCCATGGCCATTCAGAGGATGGGGAATAGATTTGATTGGCCAAATAAATCCTCCATCTAGCAAGGGGCATAAGTTTGTGCTTTTAGCAACCGATTATTTTACTAAGTGGGTTGAGGCGATTCCATTAAAGAAGGTGACATCAGAGAATATGGTTGAATTTGTTAAAGAACATATCATTTACAGATTTGGAATTCCTCAAACAATCACCACGGATCAAGGAACTCAGTTTACATCTTCAGAGTTCAGAAATTTTGCTGAAAGTATGGGCATCAAATTGTTGAATTCTTCTCCTTATTATGCCCAAGCTAATGGTCAGGCAGAGGCTTCTAACAAGATTATGATTAAAATTATACAGAAGAAGATTGATCAGAAGCCAAGAAAGTGGCATTCGGTATTAAATGAGGCTTTATGAGCTTACCGAATGGCTCCACATGGGGCTACACAGACGTCTCCTTATGAATTGGTATATGGACATCATGCTATCTTGCCATGGGAGATGCAGTCAGACTCAAGGAGAATAAAGTTGCAAAAAGATTTAAGTTCTAAAGATTATAATGATTTAATGATGGACGAATTAGAAGATTTGCATATGATTCGTCTCAGGGCCTTGGAAAATGTTGAGAAAAATTAAATGCGAGTTGCTAAATATTACAACAAGAAGGTAAAGGTCAAGCAATTTGCAGAAGGAGATTTGGTTTGGAAAGCAATATTGCCGATTGGAACTAAATACAGTGCATTCGGTAAATGGTCTCCAAATTGGGAAGGTCCTTTTCAGAGTGGTCAGATACGTGCCTGGAAATGCATATGTCCTGAAAACTTTGCTAGGAGAAGAGTTTACTGCTGCTATCAATGGGAGATACTTGAAGAAATATTATCCTAGTGTTGAGGTTGATCGCTGATTGAAATATTCAATGTCAGGACAACTGAAACAGCCGGCATTCGGGAAGGAGCCGCCTTCAGAACAAATGCCAACAGAAGGAAAATGGCCAATACCAGAATGTATTGCCCTTAGTACAAATATTTTGCATCATGAGTTTGACCAAGTTATCACAAAAAAGACTGCAAAAGATAAGTTTTATTGCCGAAATTCCATAATCCCTAGTACAAACTAATGGGACAACCTGTTCAGAACAGACTGGGAATGAATGGAATCGGCAATGGCGACGCCATGAGCATCAAGGCGATCTATGGAGGCCTCAATATCATCGATCTCCTCCGGATTGCCATTGGCAAAGCCGGGCGGTAGCTTGGAATAGTCAGTGCCAGTGTGCGTCGACATGGCGACTAGGCCTGCGGCAGTGCCCAGACGGATGCCGTGTAAGGCCACCTCATCGATACGGCATGCCACTGCACCGAGGCGAGCTTCTGGCGTGTCCCCAGGAGCATTCACCTTGTTTGCCAAAGACTCAACCAATGTCTTCAGCTGATCGAGTTCGGCGTCGCGATCTGTAGGATTACGAAGCAACGGCGGGTTAGTCCAAGGTCAGATTGAAGTTAAGCGAACCGCAGAAATTACCGTCGATGGTTTCGAGCAGCTGCTTGCGCTGGTGTTGCCACTCTAGATCTGCGATCCCGGCTTGTTTGGAGATGACCTCCAGCTCATGCCGAGTGTCGTCACGTTCCTGCTTGAATCGGCGGGCATCGCTATCTGAGTAGCGCAGATCCCAGTTGGGCCTGGGGGATCGGCTAGATGACTCCGAAGAATCACCCGCTGCAGCCGGAGCCGCAGTCAAGGCAGTAACGGGGTTCCATTGGATGAGCCTGAAAACACAAAGAAAGTTGAGAATAAGGCAAAATCTGGAGGAAAGGATAAGGAGAGGCAGACAGTCATCACCTCCGACGAGCCCTGGCGCGGCTCCCTTCAGCTTCGTCGACGGCCGGGCGTCTTCCGCTGTTGTTGGTCATTGGGGTTTTCTGGAGATTACTGTGCTCGAAGAAGAGGGGGCTCAGGCTAACAGAAAGCTTGGAAGACGGAGGATTTGATAAAAGATTAGGAGCGCTCAAGGTTCTTATTTATGGAACTAACGAAGAGATCGTGGCCGAAGATTGTGGTGCATATCCCAAGGAGTTCGGAAGGTGGAAAGGATTTTCCAACCGATCGATTTCCATGTCGTTTAGGATTCTTACCGAGTCGTATTCAGTTTTGACTGGATGAGATTCGGCTATGTCGTGTTTGAAGCGTTTTCGGGTCTGACACTGTTATAGCCAGCTTTGCCGAATGAGTTGTCCACAATAAAAAAACAGAGATAAGAAATGGCAAGATTGCAGGATTGATAAAGCATTCGGCTATCGACTGTTTGTTGCAATTACAAGCCCAAGTACTTTGAGATTATATTTTTAGCATCTGATATCATATTGCTAATACTCTCTAATAAGTTTTTATCAGCTTCTTGGGTTTTAGCCAGAGCAACAAGCTTTGCCTTGAGTTGTTTTTCTTCGGTCAGAGCTGCTGAAGCTTCCTTTTGCATCTTCTCTGTTAATTTGGGAAGCTCAACTATCTTCTTCTCATCAGCTTCAATTTCGGCCGATAGATCTCTCAATTCGGCTTCAAGTGCAGCTTTTCTGACCTTCTTCTTTTCAAGTTCAGATTCCAATTTGGTCAGTAATTCTTTGCTGTTCTGAGCTTGAGTATGCAGGTCTTTCACAGATTGTTTGGCTGTGGATCTCCTCTGTTCCAGAGCTGGTTGAGAAGATTGGTTTTTTAGAGCCTGCTTTACTGCGGCGTATTGTTGATCCAAATGAGAAACTGGTTCCAAAGAAGTTTTGATATCATCAGGGAGTTCTTGGTCAATGGATTCCAGTACATCCCTTAAGAGATCAGCATCTTTAACTTGATCTTGGATACTCTTGTGCAGCAAAGCAAGGATATCTTTCAGCTTTGTTTGATTTTCTTCTGACAGAGTTTGGCCAGAAGATGTTTCTTCCCCTTGTTCGGCAACCAAGTCGTCCACAGCAAAAGAATAGTTGGATGATGAATTGGATTTCTCCTGAAAGAAAGTCTTGCCGAATTACTAATAATCCGCTGAGATAAAGGGTAGAGAAAGTTGAATGATTTTGTTTACCTCGTTCCTGACTTCCTGAATGGGGGAAGGAAGCCTCTCAGGCTCAATGGAAAGATTCTGTGTATCTTGCTGAGGAGAAGCTGGAAGATTTCTTGGTGAAG
Organism: Echinochloa phyllopogon; assembly: GCA_033239725.1. NCBI lineage: Eukaryota > Viridiplantae > Streptophyta > Magnoliopsida > Poales > Poaceae > Echinochloa > Echinochloa phyllopogon. Next base: position 27,905,462 of record BTCW01000008.1, on the reverse strand, counting down.
ATAATGCTTCTGATTGAGGAAGAAGTTGCAAAGCTAAAGATGAATCGTGATGAGAAGAAGAGCTTTCCAAGATTGGATCCATTGAGGATTGTTCTGCAGTTAACAAAGAATGAGTGCCGATGAAAAAGAAGTTAAGAGGATAAAGTGGTAGAGTTTTACCAGTCAATGAAGCATCGGCAAGATCTGTACTGATTGCTAGTTGCTGTTCTCTGACCTGAAACCAAGAAGAGATAAAGCTGAGCAAAATACCAATGGCATTATGGTCAAAGGAAGAAGGCTCTGACCTTGATAACTTTTTTGCTGCTTGTTCTTTTCTTCTTTACAACTAAGGGAGCAGTTAAAGAAAGGGTTTTCCTCTTGACAGATGATGGTCTAGTAAGTATTGGATCTAGAGAAGCCTGTCTAGCCATCAGTTGAGCCAAGGTAGGAGATTGGTGCCCCAAAGCAGATATTGGGCCTGCAGCTTTGTACAAGATCGCCCTGGCAAGAGGGGCAGGTGTTATATCCTGCAAAATGACAGAATCAGAATCAATCGGGGTTAATATTATTGAGACGGATGAAGGGATAAGCGTATTACCTCTGAAGTTGGCTGATAATCGGGCATTAACTCGAAGCAGAGAGGATGGATTGGTATGTTGAAGATATGATCATGGAGTTCTTGCCACCAGAGAGTGAAAGAAGGATGGGCAGATATTATTGGCACAAAAGGATCAGGTGCATAGATAGTTCCGCAGCATTTATAAGTAAAAATCCTTCTTGTCTCTGTGGGATCCTTGACAATCTCCCTAGGCTTGAGAAATTCGTGAAGAAATAGCCTAGGGGGCACTTGGCCACATCCCAACTGTCTAGCCATCATATTTGGCTGATAATATTCGTAAGTGCTTTGAACCAGCCTTCCTCCACAGAATTCGGCTGGCAGGATGCAGGGCTGGATGAAGGCATTGAAGATCGCTATAGATTGTACATCAGTGCATCCAGTTTCAAAGCTGAATTCGCAAGGGAGAGTGAGGTTGTCATTGTCCAGATATGGGAACCAAAGAGGATGAGCAAAGCCTTTGAAGATGAGCTCAAACAGTTCACCGATGTTCTTGTTGATAGATACAGTGGAGGCAGCTTCTCCATAGGTTTGACAACCTTTGGTTCTCCGGGTTTCTCCTTCTTTGAAATTGATTGAAGGAAAATCTCGGCTGTTGAGATCAATGGCGACGATTTGATGCATGTACAACTGCAGCCACATTTGGACAAACCACCAAGGACCATTGACACAGGGGATTTTCTTGCTGGTATACATCAGGTGGGTGGTTTGATTGAGCATATGGTAGACACTTCCCAGGAGGTATTTCCCAAGTGGAATGAGTTTTCCGGCAGCCAGCTCTTCAACCATCACGATATGATTCAGGGTTGGCTCATTGGCTTTGCCACAGAAGACTGATCTGCATAGCCACATGTTCAGGAAGGCTCTATATTCGACATCAGTCAGAGGGCCATCAGACATATGGTTCTGGATGTATCTCTTGTATCCAACCCCTGTTTTTACTCCTGTCTGCTTGGAGGAACCTTTGTGGTCATATGGATATACAGTTTCTGTAACGTTCAGGCCGGTCATCATGTAGACATCGGCCAAAGTGGGAGACATTGGGCCATGACCGAAGAGAAAGGCATTTGCGCCATTGGACCAAAAATGACAAGCTGCAATCAGAAGGTTCTCGTTCTTTGGTGTTTCGGCTAGTGACAGCTCCAGGCAATGAGAAATACGCAGATGGTCCCAGTTCTGTGTTTGGGGGCTTTTGTCATCAGATATCCTTTTGTACCAATTTCTCCAGCCAGGAATTGGGGGCAAAGGCCAGTTCTTGAAGGCGTCTTGCCACTCATGAGATTTTGTCAATGAAATCTTGAAAGGAACCCTCTGAGATTCAGCCGCGATGAGTTCGGAAGGATCTGAATTCCCTACAGGGCCGAGGAAGTAGGATGGAGCTTTTTCCTCAACAGGGATAAGGATTTCGGCAGCTAGTGCCTATCAAGAATGGAAAAAGATGAGAGGAAATTTAAAATGCAAAATCGAAGGAAGAATACCGAATGTGCTTGAGGGGATTGAAGTTTACCTGGAGGGCAAAATCTTGGTCCGCCATTTGAAGATTGAATCTTGGAAGTCGATAACCTAGGGTTCGGATCTGGATGAGAGCTCTAAAGATTCAAAAGGAGAAGCGGGTGTCGAGCAGAACTAACTTGGGAATGTTGAGTGCTTCTGGTCAATTCCGAGATAAAATTATCTTTTATCCCGAAATTGAAGGGGCATGTGTTGACACCAAAAATTGGCACCAGGAAGAGGCTGACATGTGGGCCGGATTTGTTGAAAAGATATCATTCGGCAAAGAAGTTTTTCCCCAGAGCATTCGGTAAAGACGTTCTGCGGTCGGGAACGCATTGTCATTCGGCAAGAAAATATTCCGCAGGAGGAATTCGGGAGTGCGTGATGACGTAAGGAAAAGGCTGGTTTAACTTCGAATGCAAGACGGATACGGTGCCCCGACGTTTATCTTTTTAGGAAATAAATAATGTAATCGTAATCAACTAGGAGTCGTGTCGAAACCTGGGTATAAATATAAACCCATGGTAGTTGTAAAAGGAGACTTCAATCAATCATACAACAAACCGGCCCCGTGCCAACTTCGAGTCCTTTAGTCGAGTCGTCGAGTTCTTCGAGAGGAATCATCGATCCGTCGACCTCCGTAAGTACCGGCAACCCTGCACCATGCCTAGTATCATGCGGTGGATTTAGGCTTTGGTTCAGGAAGGTTCCATTGTTAGATCATGAGCCATGCGGTGGGCTAAGTTTTAGCTTGGAACAAGTTATCGGTTCTATTGGATTTTGGCAAGATCTGATAGATCCATTAAGTTACCATGCGTTGCTCTGGATTTTACCTTTGTGTTTAATTCATTACAACACTCTTTTGCCCAGTCTAGGTTGATTAGATTCGGTTCTAGCTCACAATGCACTGCGTTTCCATAGCCGAATTCGAAGTCAATCTAGATTGCCACGTGTTGCGGGTCCAAGCTCGTTGGTCTTGTATAGATCTTGACAGAACCGAGTATCATGCGGTGGATGCAGGTTTTTGGGTCGTCTTAGAGCTAATCATCCGGTGGATTAGAATTCGATTCGATCTGATGGACCTATCATCATCAACGAAGCATGTTCCTTCTTCATGGAACCCGATTCGGCTATATAGCTGTATTCGGCAGTATCGCCACGAGTGAAATATGTCCACGGTTTTGTTTTAAATAAAGAATGCTTTTAGCCTTTCACGTTTAGAGTATATCATGCGGTGGATTGATCTATTCTTGGTTGGTGGTGTGATTCCAAGCAAGTCGTATCATGCGGTGGATTAACTTGCTTGTTTCATGCTCGACGGGTTGAAAAGTACCTAGACATGCGGTAGACTAGTGCTTTTAGCCTATGCATTCTTGTTTATTATGAAATTATGGTCATGTTTTCGCCCTTTTATTTATCTATCGTGCTCTGTTCCCCGTTAATCGGTTATGAATATACGTCACAATGTTTATTCAGTTAAATACCGATCTTTCGTCATGCTTACGTCACGCATTCGGCAGTGCGCTTCCTGCGTGCTTTGCCGATTGCCGAATAATGCTTTAACTGCTGACAGATAGCTTTTTTATAGCTATATGTCGTTCGAAACTGGCTCTGTAACCGCAATTATGGAACTATCTGGTATCACCTGGCAAGTTCCAGGTGTTATTTGAGCATCTTTTCTCCCTTTGTCAGTTTTCAGGAAAATTGACTGGCACGCTTTCGGAATCAAACGCTCGGGCCACGTGTAAAGCTAGCTAATTCGGCTTGCTGTGTGCTTGGCGTGAAGTGCGGATTTTACGTCAACAGACACACTTAAGCCAAGGAGCTCGTTTGCCAGTTCTCAATCGGCGCTAGTACTGCAGGAGGCGTTTGCCCGCGCATCGGCTCGCCGCTGGCCCATGGCTCTGAAGCTCCGCCCGCTGCTCAGCGCCAATGGCCGCATGACGACGCGTGCATCCGTGCTGCTCTCCACCCGCCACTGCTTCACCTCGCTTTTGTTGCTGTAGCTCGGCACGACACCACAGTAGTGCGTTGACGCCTGCCCCGCCGGCCATGGTCACTTACCTCCTCCAACTATTGCTCCGAGCTTCGTCGTTGCGGCGGAAGCGCCATCGGCTCGGCCGCTGCTGTTGTCCTGAGCTCCGCGCACAGGTAAGAGAGAGACGAAATGCAGAGTGGTTCACGTGGTGGGATCCGTAATCCTTGGGGCGAGGGATTAAGTCAGTCTCTCGTCCTCACGCTAGCGCAAAGGATTTCTTTGATTCTCTCGATCTCTTCCACGGCAGCGTAAATCCAATGTGGCCTGCTATGAGCCAGCTTTGCTGTCTCCATTGGAGGATGCCTAAGAGTCGGATACTAGCTTTTATGTTTATCAGACCCTCCATGTGAGCCTCACATAATTTAGGGTTGTGTGCTTGAGACCATCTCTTGAACAAGAGATGTCTTATATGCCTCTCTCCTCCACGTTTTTTCGATAACGGTAATTTTATTAATCTTAGATAAATACATCAAGATGATACAAATGTACTAGATCATCCCGGCCTCTGTATAGCTAAGATGCATACATCCAAAAAGAAAAAGAAAAAAGACATGACATCAGATATTCAAACACAAAAAGCTACTACATGACTTAAACTTCTTCCGGGCACCATCAAAGAAAACATATAGAATACGAATAGGGTTCTCTAAAACAGCAGCATCTTTAAGAATAAATTGGCACGCACACGCACCATCATTGCCATGGTCCAACCAGTCGAGGCCAGCCATCGGTGTGGGATATGGGTACCTCTAGGCCCATCACTGAGAGGGGCGGCGGCCGTCACGCTTACCTAAACAAGGAAGAAGTCGTAGTTGTATTAGACTCCTGCTAAGACTCCCATACTGTAACCTATTAGGAGACTTCCATTTAACCTTACCTCCTGAGATATATATAAGAAGCGCAGGGGTCCCTATATAGACGAACCAACAACAAATCACTAACGCATCTTTTGTAACCACAAAGCTCGCCATTGCTTTCTAAAGCTTTGCCGAGAACAAGCAATACAAACCACCACCGACACAGGACGTAGGGTATTATACCTCCTGATAGCCCGAACCTGTCTAAATCTTATCCCCTGTGTCAACTTCAAGCTACTCAACTCGGTAATTCCCCTCCTACAAATCTACTACTCGAGTATCCCCTAATGAATCGTTCGATCTTAGATCCGTCGGTTGACGCGCCAGGTAGGTGGATTGCCGAGTTTTTCATCCAGTTAGCTCGATGGCAGATCAATCCAACATCGTTTTCCCCTCGAGCGTGGAGTTCATCTTTTTTGTGGTGTGTCACTTCAACTGGCAACAACGGCGAAGATCTCCGATCTAATCCGAGAACTCACCCAAACCCACCAGACTGCGGGAGTTGGTGCTACGGTGGTGCCCCCTAACCGAGCACTCGACCAGCAGTTTTCCAAGATCACGACGGGTTGGATTGCAAAAAGGCTGCAAAGGGCCTGTGCTAGCAGTTCCATCTACAAAGGGCTACAATTGCACTGCCTGCGCGTGGACCAAGGTGGAGAGAGAAAGATCGAGATATGCTGGATCACGGCATGGTGACAGGCCAACCAGTACGCATGCAACAGGACCCATGCGGGTCTATGAGCAATACGCTCGGTCAGATCTTGCATGCAAGGAACCTTCCACGTGTATGGAATAAAATATCAAAATTTGCTATGCGCTATTTGCATGGTTATGCTACATGTCCACGAAGCTGTACGTGGGCATTGCCACACCGACCTATCGAGAACCAACTCCTAGCGACTACTTCAGCTCGGCTACTACTCAAACTAAGTATTTTTATTTTATTTTAATTTACAGCATTTATAGATCGTCATGTGCGTAGTTTTTTCTCCATGTCCACGTGACAACTGCCGACCGGCTTTGTGCATGCTAGTGCCCTTTTTCACAAAGTTATGGCTGTCGTGCTGTTTTTGTCGTATCCTATACGTCTCATCTCAACGGTTATTAAAAGTACTCGGGTAGCACACACCTTAATCTATGAAACCTCGATCTTGCATGCCGCTTACAACTAAGCCTCCATGCGAGCATTGTAGTTGTTGTAAGCCCTCCTTTCCGTGAGCAGTGGTCAACAAGACTAGGTGCTTAAACGTAGTAGGCTAACTACCCGAGGAAATCATATGGCTAACAAGAGCGGGACGCGCAAGAGCTTATTTTGACGACGATTAATTTTCCGAGTTACTCTATACCATACTACATAATGTTTGTTATTCCCCTTTATAGTTCAACACTCGGCTGGCTTATAGGCTCGGAGGATGGCACCGGCAACCACTCTAAGTGCCTCCGACCTCGCCAGCTCCTATGCTTGGGGGCTGGCATCCAGCGAATGCTCCGCACGCTTCGCCCAACATCGTCGGCTCCTAGGCTCGGGGGCTGGTGTCAGGTGACCGCTCCATGCGCTTCGCTTGACTCGGCCGGCTCCAAGACTCAGGGGCTGGCACCCGGCGACCACTACGCGTGCGTCGCCCGACTCGGTTGGCGCTGACGACTGCTCCGTGTGCCTCGCCGGACTCGGCCGGTTCATAGGCGTAGGGGCTTGTGCCACGGCGACCGCTCCGTGTGGCTCCCCCGACCTCATCGACTCCTAGACTTGGGGGCTGGCACCCGGTGACCGCTCCGTGCGCTTCACCCAACTCGGTCGGCTCGTAGACTCGCGGGTTGGCGCCGGCGACCACTCTGTGTGCATCGCCTGACTCGGCTTGCGCAAGGAAACCACTCTGCGTGTCTCGTCCAACTCGGCTAGCTCCTAGGATTGGTGGCTGGCGCTCGGCGACCACTCCACGTGGCTCCCCCGACCTCGTCAGCTCGGGGGCTGGAGCCCGGCGACCACGGCGCGTGTCTCGGCTGACTCGCCAGCTCCTAGGCTCGGGGGCTGGCGCCCGGTGACTACTCCATGTGTCTCACCCAACAGCTGGCTCCTAGGCTCGGGGCCTCAGGCAAGGTGACCACTCTGTGAGCCTCACCCGACCTCGCCGGCTCCTAGGCTCGGGGGCTGGCGCTCGGCAACCACTTCACATGCCTCGTTTGACTCGGCTGGCTCCCAAGCTTGGTGGATCCTTTTGTTCTTTGGCAGTGTGCTGCTAGGGGATTTTTTTGACCCTTGGCCTGGTTATTCTAATCAACCCAACGCTTTGAGGCTACTCCATATGGAGTGCGTCTTGTGCCGTCCTCAATATGACCATGATGCATGGTTATGTTTACCACTCTCGTACTCGGCATGCCGTTATGGTATTTCTTCAGATGACTACATTGGCCTCGTTTCTTCATCAACAGTTCGCCACGTGCCTGCACGTCACTCGGGGGCTTGTGGGATATGGGTATCCCTAGGCCAATCACCGAGAGGGGCGGCGGCCGGCCCGCTTAACTAAACAAGGAGACCGACTAGGAGACTTTCATAAGAAAACCCACTGAAACACTCCTTACCCCAGTACTAGGATTGACAATCCTGATATTGGATCGTAAGAAGTTCCAACACTTACGCTGCTTCGAGCTCCGGCCAAGGAGTCATGCCAGGTGGGAGGGGGCGAGCGGCGGTGAGGAACCATCGTGCGAGAAGGGGTGAGGAGCCGCTAAGCGGGAGGGCACGAGTAGTGGCGAGGGCAGCCGTGCGAGACAAGAGTTTGGAAGAAGAAATAAAAGGAAAAAAAAGACCAAGAAGTGGGACCAATGTGTCATACGAAAAGTAAGGACCAATTAGTAGGGACTATTACCGGAGTTATGGATGAAAAGTAGGGGTCTAGAGTAGGGGCTATTGTTAGAGTTGCTGGAGTGCAGGCAATCTCACTCATCCATTTTCCCCCTAGCCGATCAGATCTACAGCTACAAGAATACACAAAAGTAAATAGTATTCGGATATACAGTTTCGCCAAGTTGCAATTGATATGGTGTCGTAGTTACAATTAGTGTAGTCTTACAGTTGCAACTGCAGGATATGTGCATTCTATCTCTATCTTTATCTTTACCCTTAATAATAAAGAAAGAATTGATGCAACGATATGAGATAATTTTACAAAAACCACCCTAACTTTTCAACAAATCAATCTATGGTCCATTATAATCCTTGTTCGTCTTGTTCCCTTCCCCCCCCCCCCCCCCGAGCGCTCCAATTCAGCGACGCCATCGTTTGGTCGGTAACTTTCAAAAGACACAAAACGAGTCCTTTTGTTTTTTTTTTCCGGACGAGCCGTAATCCAACTAATCTTCGCCTAAACTGTGTCTTTGATTCAATCTTAGTAAAGAAGCTTTGTAGGAACACAAAACTATGTGTTATAATAAATGTTGTAACACATAGCATTGGCTTTTCAAAGTTGTGTTACAAACTAAGATTCCAGTAACACAAAAATCAATGTTACAGTGGAAGTGTTACAAAAAATTGTAAAACTTCATTGAAGGAAAAAATCATTAGAAGGTATAAATAGCGTTATACATATTCTACAAAAGAAAATTATCCATGTTGTTCAAACTTAGTAAAGAAGCTTTGTAGGAACACAAAACTATGTGTTATAATAAATGTTGTAACACATAGCATTGGCTTTTCAAAGTTGTGTTACAAACTAAGATTCCAGTAACACAAAAATCAATGTTACAGTGGAAGTGTTACAAAAAATTGTAAAACTTCATTGAAGGAAAAAATCATTAGAAGGTATAAATAGCGTTATACATATTCTACAAAAGAAAATTATCCATGTTGTTCAAAGGCTTTGAACCCAGAACCTCTCCTATCACATGACCCATCGTTACCGTCAGACCTAAACATCATCATTGAAGTAGATTGGAGTTTTATTATTTTATCCTATTATCTAAAACTTTGACCAACTATTTATAGTTTTACATGACTAAACCACATTGAACCAAAATGTTTTCGAATAAGAAATTACAGAAAATTGTGTCTCCATTTAGATCTGTAATAGAGACACTGTACTTGTAGATAAGATTTGGGGACTTGTCTTGTATATGTATGGACCACTTATCTATGCTAGGTCTAATTTCACTAGCACGAAAGAATCTCTTAATTAGATGATGATCCATTAGGGTTATATCTATCGCTAATATATAAGCGGTTATCAATTGAAATTGAAATAACTCAGTAAATTGTTTTTAATTGAAAAAATAGGACACTATTTAATTAATGTCAAGGGTATTGGTGATGGTCATCATTTGACCTTACTCTAGTCTAGTAAAAAAGTAGTCACTAGTCCTATGTGGCCTTTAATTGTGTTTTTCTTTAAAACGTAATTGAGGAGTGGTTTTCATATTTTAAATTGTGAAAGTATGAATGGATGTTTACATCTCTCTAACTAATCATATATGATATTGTTGGGTCCATACCCATACATATTTATATTTCAAACATTTTATAAATTTGATAATAACAATAATGATCAATGTTATTCCGATAATGTATCAGCCTGAAAAGTATTTTTCATTCAATAGCTCTAAGACAGACACATTTCAAATTATCAATCTCGGTCAGTGCACATATCGTTTTTCAAATAAGTAAAAATAATGTAAAATACTATGACGATTACATTGTGATGAAAACTAAAAAGAAATTGGTAAAACTGTGTGAAAACGGATCAACTTGCTGGAAACACCTGCCTGGCCCCCACACACGTCCTTGTATTCCCAAAGAACCGTCCCTCTCGATCCGCATTGAGCTGCATCACGACGCTGCCCTTCAAACCCTTCGAGCCGATCCGGCGCGCCGCCAACTCACCTACGAGGCTACGATCCCTCCGAGCTCGCCCCTCTCCCTCAGATCGCGCATAGCCACTGCTCTTAATTTAAACCTGGTGTTCCTCCGCCGCCGCGACTCTGCGATGATCCCATCTATGCATGGTGTTGACGACCAAAATTGGCATGGACCGAGGGAAACCGGTCAAACCGGTTTGCCCAACCGGTCAGACCGGTTTGGATCTGTAATTCGAGTAGGTTTAGGATTCTGAGTTCTGTCCCATATTGTAACCGACTCATGAGGGGTAAGACTTCCCCGGCCTATAAATATAAAGGCTAAAAGGCCGATTGAGATATCCCCAATCGAATCTATCAATTACACTTTTATCTTTTTACCTTTCGCTTCCTTTACCCAACTTTTCCAACCCCATGTGTTGTCCTTCTTCTGTCTCCATGGCATGAGGAGGCGCCCTAGCTGGCCTGCCGAGCCTAGGGCAAACCAAGGTGCGCCTGCCCTGACGGGGTCCCTCCCGGGCGGACGTTCGTTGGTCTCTCGCCGGGCACCGCCGATGAGACCGGTCTGACAGGCCATCATACCGGTCTGACCGACCTGCGTGGAGGAGCAGCAAGGAGCACCTCCGTGCAGTGCACGTTCAAGTGCGATTCGTGTGTTGGCCCGAATTGACGCCAACACATGGGTATGGCGTGACGGGCGCTGAGATGCTGATCAAGGAGGGTGGATTGCTGCCGTCCGTAACAGCTAGGCGATGCAGCGCTTCATCATGCCATCGCGGAATGCAGGCATCTCCAGCCCACAAGGAAATTGATGGTACGGGGGCAGGATTATTTTTAAATATGGTTTTGTTTAGATTAGGCATCGTAATCTGCAAAAGTTTCCTCCAGATCTGCAATTTGCTAAGGAGAATTTCTTTGCCCCCCTAACTATATTATAATGTTACACAAAACTTATTAATGTAGTAATTTCCTTTTCACTTGAAAATATTTTCAGGTTGTATGATTGTTGCACTGATTCATCTATTATCTTTTATATCACTTTAGTGAGACATTTTTTATTGAACATAGTGACTCAAAGGACTCCTCCTTGTTTAAGATCATGAATTTCGAGCCAAGATGTGTAGGGATTCTGAAGCAGCAAAGTCCTTTCCTAATTTGACTAACTAGCAAGCCTGATATTTTAATTCTCAGCCGACCTGCTAGGATACTGGTGTGTAACTGGAGTGCACAGAACAGACCAGTAGCAAACATATGGGCATTCATCTATAGATTAAACTAATCACCATTCCTTAAATCATTATGAAAACGCTACCAAATATGTTCTTGTATTGCAAAATGTCACACCCCAAAATTTTTGGATTTTGGGATGTGAATTTTTAACATAATTAATACAATATATTTCTCAATTTTCTAAAATTTTCCAAACTTTGTTTAATTTACAGGAAATTTCTAATATAAAAAAAAATATTTGCAAAATATCAATAAATTGATTTGTATGTTGCATTCATGCTGGCTGCATCGAGTTTTGTTTGTGGGTAGTGCGAATAAGAATTTAAATCTAATTTAAATTCGTGTTTGAACTGCGTTTGTCTGAGTTTTAGAAAAGTTATTTCGGCCTGAGTTTGTTTTCGCCCCTTGAACTTCTCCCTCGGTCCGCTTCTGCCCCTTTTCTTTTTGCCGAGACACCCCAACTCCCGCTCTTGGGCCGCCCTCCGCGCACAACCCGTCTCCGCGCGGCCCAGCACCGTTGTGCTAGCCCAAACCGCCACCCCCTCCAACTCTGTCCATGGTTCACTTTTTCCCCCTTCCTCTTTTCTTCCCAACCAGCCCAGTTGCCTCTCCGCTCAGCCCAGTGCAGCGCCCCGGGCCACCGCTTCGCAGCCCAACTCGGCCCATACTTGCAGCCTCCCCATCCAGACGCCGACACATGGGGCCCGCTTGTCGGCTTCGTCTTCCACCTCGAGCCAGGCTCGGGTTGGAGCCCAAGCTCGACACCGGCGCTGTCGCCCACGCTCCGGCCCGCTCCTGGCCCACCCCGCGCTGATGCAAACCTTCCCCGAAGCTGTCTCCGCCGCCCCTTTCCTTAACCCTGTTGCGCCTCCAAAAGGAAACAGCACCGCGCCACTGCCATGTCGTGGTGTTTGTGCCGCCTCGACCTCCAAGACCCCCCCCCCCCGCGCGTCCCTAGACCCTATAAAAGCCACGCCACCGAGGTCCCAAGTCCTTATCCATTCACATCCTTGAGCCACAATGCCTCCTCCTCGCTTCGCAGCGCCGCAGTTCTTCGAGCTCGCGCCAGCGCTGCCGCACCCCGTCCGCCGCCGACGGCCAAGCCCCCGCAACGAACCCAAACCGTTATATCTCGATCCAACGCTTCAGATCCAACCGACCCGCCGTAACGGTCAAACTAGCAGCGTAATGGTCAGCGCCCGCTGATTTTTCTAAAGAGCCCCTCCGTTTTATGTAAATCAACCCGCCGTTTAGCCCCTTTCAAAAGTAATTGCGGATACGTCCCTGGTTTTTTTGAAAAACCCCTAAACTTTCTTGTTTTCGCATCCCGAAGCCCAGCCCTCGCCTTTTTACATGTAAACCCTTCTATTTATATATAAAATTATGTTTAGGTCCCTGAGTTTTTGCATATAAGCCCCTGGAAGTTTCTGAAACTTGCCAACAAGCCCCTAAACTTTAGAAAAGTCATACCTTTCTCGTTTTAGCTCCGATTAGAGTGATTCTTGCACTCTTGTGTTCGTAGAGAAGCGTAGATAATTTATAAAGCCTTCTTTTGTTTTGTTTCTACTGTTTGGTATATTGTTCTTAGTTATTATTATTTGTTGCTAGTTTAGCTACATGTTGTGCTCGACGATTGATTGCTGCGAGTAGAGGAACGCCATCAAGAGATTTCAATAAGAGTTCGAAGATCAAGAGCTGAAGACTATGACTAATTATATTGGATTTGAGGCAAGTTATAGCACGGACAATCCGGGTTCGTTCCTAAGACTACACTCACAGCTTTCTCTGTAGAGGGTCTAACAAGCTTACTGCAGAATGTCGGCCCGCAGTTTTTGTCAAGGGGAGTTCGAGTGGGAATTCATGCTCCATGGATATCCCATCTTTTATTTGCTGATGATTGCTTAATTTTTACACAAGCCACGGAAAGAGGAGGACAATGGCTGATGGAGATCCTACACCAATATCAAAGGGGCTCTGGTCAGCTAGTTAACATGGCTAAATCAGCAATTTTTTTCAGCGAGAATTGTGATGATAATGAGAAACAGATGGTAAAGAATGTGACTGGTATTCAGAATGAAGCATTATGTGAGAAGTATCTAAGTCAAAGACCGGATCTCAGAGGAGACAAATCACATCTTAAGATCGAGACGTGCAAGTGTGTGGATATGATTGGAGTGGAATATGGTGGAGTGGTGGAATGAAATATGGTGGAATGAAATATGGTGGAATGGTGGAGTGGAATATGGTGGAATGGTGGAATGGAATATGGTGGAATGGTGGAGTGGAATATGGTGGAACTCCTTGGATGAATTTCCCTCTCCTTGATTTATTTTCGAGAACATGGGCTATCTTTTATTCTCATATTTTTGCCATGCCACTTGGCATGCTTTTGTTTTCCTCTTTCTTTTTGCCATGCTCTTTGGCATGCTTTTCTTTTTCTCTTATTTTTGCCATGCTTCTTTGGCATGCTTTTCTTTTTGCATAGCCCATGTCTCTATCAAGAATATTTGTAGAGGGAAATCATAGAACATGGAGCATTTATTTTTGTGGATGGATGATGGAAAATATTTGCCAACTCCCAGTGTAGGAATTGCAAGTGAGAGGTGGTGTGTGTACGTGGGTCTCGATCTTTAAGAATATGAAAGCTTCACTCAAAGGTCACAACAATTTGACAAAGCTCACTAAGATAACAAGCAGCATATGAGTAGAAATTTTTCAACTAAGCTTATCATATGGCTCTGGTAGGTATTTTGACCAATGAGGAACTTGTTTTATTTTGAAAGCATAAATTTCTGAGATTTTCCCCGTACTAAAAGCAGAATAGAATTTAACCAAATTCTCACTATATCAATCCCCACAACAACTTAGACTTGGAATAAAGCATATGCTCCCACAAGGTTTTCAGGATCATTTTTACTCATGCCAAATAACTCAAGCACAATCTAGCAACTAGTTGAAACAAAGTACTTGCAAAATTAATGACAGAGCAACTATTCATCATTTCCAAGGTGAGAGGCATATGATTCATTCCATGCATAGTTGAGAGTTATTTTATTCAAGGGAAATATTGTTTAAGGGAAATATTTTTGGTATTTTCATTTTTTTAAATGCAAACTATCATGAAGGGAAATGAAAGGGAAATTAAATGATCAAAGTGCTGGATAAATCGGGACATACCTGGTGGGGGTCCTCCCCCAAGCTTGGACTTTCACTGGTAGGGGTTGAGCCTTGAAAGGTACTGGCTCAGCTCTTCCGCTTGTTCGTGGACATATTGCTGGATAGACGCCACCATCCCGCTATTCTCTTGATGGTACTGAGAATGGCGGGCTAGTGTGTCCTGGATCTCTCGGGTACGGTCGTCGATGAGCTCGACTCGGTCGGAGATGTAGGACAACTCCCGGCCGTAGTCGAAGCGTGCGGACTGTGAGTAGCCGGGGTAATATGGCTGGGAGGCACTGTCGTACCCTCCTCCATACCGACTCCCAGACCACTCAGAGTCCGTGTCCTGGCCGTAGTCCCAGCGTCCTGAGGTGAAGTAGTTCGGCTCCTGGTGTTGCCCGAAGCCTCCTGCTCCGGACGTCCCAGCGCCGGTGTACATGTCGTAGGTGGCCTCAAAAGCGGAAGTGTGTCGGTGCGGCATTTGTGGTGCATCTTCCGGCTCCTGTGAGGTGGCGAGCCTAGCATCACGCCTGTCTCATCCCCTCGTGACGGGTCCGTCACCTGCAACGCTGTGCCGAGCGGGCTCTCTCCAAGGTGGAGAGTCGTCCGACTCGGTCCTCAACTGAAGAGTTAGTTTCGGCGTGGTATACAACCTTAGTGCTGCACAGGGCAAAGACACTTCAGTTGCAAATCCACGGTAAATCATTGCCAGCGTTGCGTCGGGCGTCCGCCGTATCATGTGGGCTTGCACGAAGTGCTCGGCATCCACAACGGAACGCGCTGTCTCGATGTACGTGAGCCGGGCGCCCTGGAGGACGTCCAGGTGGTTAGCGAGGCGAGTGACTAGAGAAGTCATCGCCATGCTACCCGCACGAGAAATATGAGACAGCCAGTGACCAACCATGTCTTTCACAGGTGAATAGGGAATCTGCTTGACCATGGCAAAAAGAACTCGCAACTCGATGGTGTTGACAGGGCGCAAATCTGCCCGGGGGAATACAGTCATAGACACCCAACGATGCATGAAACGCAAAGTGGGGTTATGTATGTTGTTCGTGCGTGGCGCATGACAGTTGGTATCCCCCGAAATCTTTTTCCAAAATGCCACCCGGTCAAATCTTTTAAGTGCTTTGTTCGGGTCTAATGAACAACGGCTTGAAAATCCGAGACCCGAACTAAAATCCCTCCAAGAGCAGAAGAACTCTTGGTTGAAGAACCGAAAACGAATCCCCCAGTTTCAGAAACCAAAGTCGAGAGGAATTCAAGGGTGAGCAGGTACGAACCTTCTTCGTTGATGTGCCAGAAATTCTCCCAGCCAATGGCCTGAAAGATTTCTGTAAACTCTACGTCCATCCCCGTGTCCCTGAGCAAATCTTACTGAAACACACGGGTGTGCTCGAACTCCTTCAGCCGAAGCTCGTTGAAGGTGTTACGCTCCCTTTCTGTTCTAAGGTTGATGTCACTCTCGCTCAGGAGCTGCCTGGCTGGGGGCGTGGCATGGCCCCATCCCGAGCCGGCTGCTCCGTGCTCATCCGTGTCCATCTGGCTCGAGCCTTGGGACGGAGCTGGGGAACTCCCAGCATCGTCCGATCGTCGGCCTAGCCGGGCGGAACGACGGAGCGAAGTGAAAAACTTCGACATGATTCCTGCAAAAAGTTAGTGCAACAACAACTACCCAAAGGACTGAATATATATGGTTAGCACAAGAAAATCAAGTCAGTCGTTCAAGATAGTTAATCATTCTTGTGGGGATGAAAACCACCACAAAAGGTTAGTCGTTCTTGTGTGTGTCGGTGACCACCACAAAATCGTCCAGAAATTCAGCACAAAGATCACAACAAAAGCAAAATATTTTTGGGATTTTCTAGTGGTGCAAGTGAACCAAAACTTGAGCAAGAACTTGGGGAAGAACTTGAGAAAGCACTAGAGCAAAGAATCTTGAGAGAGAGAGAGAGAGCTTCCTAGCAGAAATTTCAGAATGAGCAAGTGTGGGAGAAGCAAGCAAGCTTGCACCAGCTTTTATAGGCAGAGGGGAGGGGCATGCCATTGTTCGCCCGAAGGCTCTGGTTCGCCCGAACCAGGCCTGGTGGCCAAGGCACTCCCATGTGAGTGCAGCCCCCTCCTTTGCTTTGATTCCACGCCAAAATGTGTGGCCACCAAATTTTTAGGGCATGTGAGTGGAGTTTAGTGGTAGGTGAGATGGAAATGTGACATGACCAAAGTGGAAATTAGTGGAGTTACCCCCATGCTGCCATGTTTGTGATAATTGGTGAGTGTGCAGCCATTTTTAGTGGGGTAGACATGTTTGTTGCTGGTTGGTGGTGATGGTAAATAATTGGAGATGTTCTATAAGGGATGAAAATGATAAAAATTACCAATTACATCCACCCTAGGTAAAATTTCAGCATGCGTCCAATTATTTAAACCAAGCTTGCAAAAATTTCTACTCTCTCTCAAATTAATTTCTCAAGTGGTTCATTTATTTTGGAAAGGGAAACATGCAAATGCAATTGAGAATTTAAAAATTGGAAGGGAAATATGGGATACATACCGGTTTTCCTCGCGGCGAGAGCTTAGCTTTTAAGTCCGCGAGCGGGACTTCTCCTGTCTTCAGTTGCTCTTGTCATCGCCCGGTCCCGGAGTGGATGACTCGGACGATGCAACCTTCTTCCGCCACATTTTCTTGTTCTTCTTCTTCGGTGTTGGTGGCGGTGGGATCGGCGTCTCTGGGGAATTCCAGAGGGCTTGCTCTTCCTCGTATTTCTTTACGAGGAAATCCATTTCTTTTGTACTTGTCGGTTTTGTCGGCTCATTCCACTTGAGCTGCTCACCACCGAGTATTTCCAGCTCTCCATTAATGAGAGCCTTAAGGAAACACTCGGCGCTCCTCTGCTCCGGTGTGAATGGCTCTGTCTTCTTCTCTTCCCGGGGTTGAAACTTGAAGTAAGTCAACCTTCCGTCGATACGGAACGAGATTTCTCTCGCATCCATATCGATCCTAGCCCGGGTGGTGTTCAAGAATGGTCGTTCCCCTCGCACAAGGGGAAACGAATGTTCGTTCCCCGTGTCGAGGACAACAAAGTCCACAGGGACATATCGTCCCCAGATCCGGACCGGTACATTCTTGATCACCCCCTCGGGGTAGCGGATGGTTGAGTCCGCAAGGTGTACCTGGGCAGTAGTAGGTGACAAAGTAGGGTAGCGTAATTTCTTAAATAATACCTTAGACATGATGTTGACGCTTGCCCCCAGATCACAGAGTGCATCATCAATGCGACGATTCCAGATCGTGCACTGAATGATGGGCACTCCGGGATCTTCCTTCCTGTCCGGAGAAGTCTTGATTATCGCCCTTTTTGCAGCTCTCGGCAGGTAGGTCCATCTTGGTGTCAGCACTTGGATGCGTGCGACCTTCCTTGCGTGGTTAGTTCGGAAGACACTATGAGACATCTTACCATGCCTGGTAGTGATGGAATTCACTGTCTCGATGGAAGGCTCGGGTTGCCCCGGAATCTTCCCCGATTCAGTGATAGGAACCGCAACAGCTAACTGAGCGACTTGAGTTTCTATCATTTTATTAAAGCTCAGTTGATTTTTCATAGCAGAAGAAAATGATTCCATCCTAGAGTCTATGCTTTCCAGTGTTTTATCATTAGCAGCAAGCTTTTTATTGATGTTTTCAGTTATTTTCATCTGGCCAAACACAAGATCTCTAAGAGACGGCTGATTATTGAAATTGCTAGAATTGAAATTGTTACCTTGTTGAGGCCTCTCAAAAGGGAGGTTTGGGCACGGATTCCAGCCTTGGTTGTCGTAGTTGTTCGGTCGGTACCCGTTGTTGTTGGAGTTGTTGACGTAGTGGGCATCTTCTCGCGTTTCGGGGCAGTCATTCCCCGAATGGCCAGTGTTGCCACAGACTTCGCAGGTCATGCGAGCGTCCATGGATTGCACCGTTTCTTGAGCAGGGGCCTCCAGTTTCTTCATCAGGAGGTCCATCTTGGCAGCGAGCATGTCCAGAGCTTCAACTTGGTGAACTCCTCGGGTCTTTGGTTGAGTCCGGTCATCGAACCAACCTTGGTTCTCGACCATCTTCTCTATGAGGGCCTTCGCACGACTCTCCTCAAGATAGAAGAACGAGCCTCCAGCAGCAACATCCAGGTACTCACGGGCAGAATTTCTCAGCCCGTGATAGAAAGTTTGGATTATGAACCAACTCTGCATACCATGGTGAGGACAAGCGGAAATATAGTCCTGGAGGCGATCCCATGCCTCCGGGACTGTTTCATCTTTTAGCTGCTGGAAACTAGCTATTTTATTCCGGAGGGCGTTGGTTTTCCCAACCGGAAAGAATTTTAGCAAGAAAGCACTAGTGCATTTATCCCAGGTCTCTATTGCTTTGCGGTTAGCATAAAACCATTGTTTCGCCTTGCCTAATAATGAGAATGGAAATAAACGAAGGTGAATGGCATCGATACTTACTCCGCGGATGGTGAAGGTGTTGCAAATCTCCAGGAAATGCTGGAGATGAGCATTGGCATCTTCATGTGGCTTGCCGCAGAACGGGCTAGCCTGTACCATGTTGATGAGGGCTGGCTTTAGCTCGAAACTACCATCTCCGACTGGCGGAGCTGGTCCGACACGTACGTTCTCGCTTGATGGAGCGGAGAACTCACGGATCGTCTTGGTTGCCATCCTCAATGTAGCCTGGTCAACGACGGGAAGGACTGGCTTCGTCGGAAGGAGTTGCTTCTGAGGAGGTACAACACGGGGTCGTACTTTCCTCACAAGTGACTCCAGATTTTCTTGGAGGTTTGACGGTAGTTGGAAACCAGTCATGCACTGCTCTGTTCCACAAAGACCAATGAACAGAGCAAGGATAAACCCGCTTGAGTAGCGGTACTCAACTAAGATAGCTCAAGATAAAAGTTCAAAAATAATCTAGCCAAAGACTTCCCCGGCAACGGCGCCAGAAATGCTTGTTGGCACTTCATACGATCCAATATCAGAATTGAGAATCCTAGTACTGGGGTAAGGAGTGTTTTAGTGGTTTTCCTTATGGCTTAGTAAAATATAGAAATATTCTGCAAGCGCACAGAATCACCGCTGTAGCACTTCACCTGGGAGTATCCCGAGGTATCATAATTTATATTTCCGCAGGGAAGCTTTGGCAAGATTACTAGTGAACAGATATTCGAGACTATCAGAGAAGGGTACACGACTAAACAAGACAGGGGATAACGGTATTGGATAGGAGTGGATATACCGGACACACAGCTCAAGGGATACTCAGGTAAGGGAGAGAAGAGATAGATAGCTGGGAGGACAATGAGAAGAGATAGAGGACTCCTGAATTCTTTATCTACCTATGTCACTCTAGCTTAGAGATACAGCGGCTACAGAGCCAGCACTAGGAGATATGGGATAACTCTAATGTCTTAGCATCGGGACAAGGGAACCGGTGAACACACAGAAAGGGATGAGAAGGGGTGCCACTATTTCCCAACTGGGGAATCCTACGAACCGGAACTAACGTGATGGGCTACGAAGACCGAAAGGGCTGTCACCACCTCCCGGCTACCACCTCCGTTGCGACGGGAATAAACTAAGGCCACCGACTAGTCTAGGAACCACTCCTACACTAGGCAATGACTACTTACTCTGCTAGCAAGAGCAAGCAACCTTGTCAATACTCTTGGTGACAGTTCACCTCCAGTATCAAGCAAGATCGAAGAACTAGCCAAGACAAAGACTTAAACAAGACTACAAGCACTAGAACTATAACTGACTATAGTCTAAACAAGATATATTTGCAACTAGGATAAAGTAGAAGCAGGATATAAATGACAAAGGCAAAGTGATAAAGATAACTATATTGATAACTGAAAGTCTTACAAAAGGAAAGGTAAAAGATACAAGAGCTAATACCAGAGCTTCTGAAGACGACTCCGGAACCTCCGAGGCAAAGCTCGACTCAACTCTAACTCCCAACTAAACTATCCTAACTCTACTAGAATGAAAGTGGAAATGAGCTCCTTGGCTTGGTGTGTGTTTACAAGTGAAGTGCGACCCTCTATTTATAGCTCCAAAGGTTGGTTGAGGCAGGGTAGTGGCCAAGGCAACTAGAGAGGCGGTGCCGGGCCTTCGGCCGAATTTCCCGGTTCGGCCGAACTGGCCAGTTCGGCCGAACCGTGGGATCTGCCGCCTCTGGCTCCCACGGCCAGGATCCACCCCTAGAAGGCGGTTGTGCACTGGGGGCGGTTCGGGCGAAGCCCCCAGTTCGGCCGAACTGGGCTTGGAGCCCAGGCCCGTCCCCCTGCACCGCCTTTGCTCTGTGGGCCTTCTGGGCTGCCACCTGGTGATTGGCTTCGTCTGTTTATGGCCCAGAGGTGATGTGGTTGTGGCCGGGGAAGAGATGGCTGCCGTCCTCATGTCGTGTTCGCTTGATATTCGTTGGACGACTCCCGGTGACGTGCACGGCTAAGGGGGTTTATCTGGCCGAACGGAGTCGTTCGGCTGTTTCGGTCATTTTCGGCCCCAATAGCGTGTATTTGTCGTAGATGTACCTGCACAGGTGTCACTCACCAAAACTCGTGGAACTTTATTAGAAATAAAACCTAAGTACATGGAATGTTGCATAAAACCTCATTTATTCCCGAGTATTGGTGGTCGGATTTGGGCTGTAACGACCGCCAACAGGTATACATTTTACACAAGAGCCCAGGACAAGAAAAGCACCAACCAAAACAGTGGTGTCCGGATCGACGCGACAGACACCAATGACAATACAAACTCATACTATGGAATCATAGAGGAGATATGGGAACTAGAGTACGGACCTTTGAAGATCCCACTGTTCAAGTGCCAATGGGTGAAGCTGACTGGAGGAGGTGTTAAAGTTGAAGTGGACTATGGAATGACGTTAGTGGACCTAAACAAGATTGGCTTTCTAGATGAACCGTTCGTCCTAGCCAAAGCTGTCACACAAGTTTTTTATGTGAAGGACATGGCTAGCAGACCGAAGAAAGGGGCGGATAAAAAAGGTGGGGGTAAGCAATTGGACCCATCACAAGATGAGCCAAAGCGCCATATAGTTCTTCCTGGAAAGAGAAAAATCGTAGGAGTTGAGGACAAGACGGATGAAGATTATGATATGCTCGATGGCCGGCCTCCATTCTCAGTGGCTGATGACCCAAGCATCCTGTTAGCGGCGGAGGAGACACCGTATCTACGGCGTGATCACAATCAAGGAACATTTGTAAAGAGGAAGTTTATTAGTGTCCGAGTAAACGATGATGCCATGTAATTTAATTGCACTATGTTCCACCCAATTTGTAATGACTATATTTGCATTTATGTTCCACCTACGTTCTAAGATTTTCTATTGATTTATAAGATTGTTTTTATTAATTCTAGCATTTTATATTGATTTTCTAGTAATTTATAAGATTTTCTAGCATTTTATATTGATTTTCTAGTAATTTATAAGATTTTCTTATTTAATATATATTTTTAATAGGTATTAATAACTGAATTAAAACAAGTATTAATAACTATATATTAAAAACTATATTTATAAGATTCCCAAATAGTAGCCCCCGATGCTAAAGGCCGGTTTGGAAACTGGCGCCAAACGAAAATTTGGGGCCTTTAGCACCGGGTTGATTTAAAATCCGGTGCTAAAGGCCCCCAATTTTCGTTTGGCGCCAATTACGGCCTTTAGCACCGGCTGTAGAAGACCCGGTGCTAAAGGTCCTTTAGCACCGGGTGGTGGGAAGACCCGGTGCTAAAGGGGGGGCCTTTAGTACCGGGTGCTGTATAGACCCGGTGCTAAAGGTCCTTTAGCACCGGGTCGTGGCTGCACCCGGTGCTAAAGGCCCCCACCAATTTTCGTTTGGCGCCAGTTACGGCCTTTAGCACCGGGTGTAGAAGACCCGGTGCTAAAGAGCCTTTAGCACCGGGTGGTGGGAAGACCCGGTGCTAAACGGGGGGCCTTTAGCACCGGGTGCTGTACAGACCCGGTGCTAAAGGGCCTTTAGCACCGGGTCGTGGTTGCACCCGGTGCTAAAGACGGGGGACCTATATAGGCCGGGGACTTCTCTCCCCTCCCTCACTTCGCCCTCATCTCACAGATCGAAACCGCCGCCGCGCGCCCCCTCGTCTCCTTAGCCGCCGCCGCCCATCGTCGTCCCCGCGCCCGGCCGTGGTCACCCGTGGTCCCCGCGCCCACGCCGCCGCCACCCGTGGTCCCCGCCGCCGTCGTCGTCCCCGCGCCCGTCGTCCCCGCGCCCGTCGTCCGCGCGCCCGTCGTCCCCGCGCCGGCGCCCCTTGTCCCCGCGCCGCCCGTCGTCCCCGCGCCGGCGCCGCTCCTCGTCCCCTCGCCACCGCCGCCGCTCGTCCCCGCGCCGCCGTCGCGCGCCGCCCGTCACGGTGAGCCCTCTGTGAGCCGGCCTTCGTGCCGTGCGTGCATGTTTGTGAGCCGGCCTTCGTGCCGTGTGTACGTGTTTGTGTGTGCATGTACCCGTTGCGCACATTTTCTTAGCGAACGTGTTCGGCCATGCGCATTTGGTTAGCAAACCCATACATTGGAAATGCATTGTATTGAAATATTAGAAATATATATGCATCATATGTATTGAAAATATTAGAAAATATTAGAAATTTATTTTATTGGAAATACGTTGTATTGGAAATATTAGAAATATATATGCTTTATATGTATTGGAAATTTATTTTATTGAAATGCATTGTATTGAAATATATACATTTAAATGTATATTGGAAATTTTATATCGGAAATTCTATGCTTCATTTAAATGTATATATGCTTCATTTAAATGTATATTGGAAATTCTATGTATATTAGAAATATATTTTCTTCATTTAAATGTATATTGGAAATGTTATATGTTTGTATAATGTATACTATCGAAAATGTTTATTATCGGAAATTCTATCAAGTACCCGAACCCACCGCGCACCCGAACCCCTTAGCGAATCCGTTTTTCGCGCACCAACCCCCTTAGCGAACCCGTTCGCGTCACGCACCCGAACCCTTAACAAACCACTTCGTGTCGCGTACCCGAACCCTTAGCGAATCAATTCACACCGCGCACCCGAACCCCTTGGCGAATCCGTTTTTCACGCTCCGACCCCCTTAGCGAAAATGTTAGAAATATTGGGAATATGTATGCTTTGTATATATTTCTTATCAATTATTTTTAATTCTATAAATGGCGAACAACAACAACCCCGTCCCACCCATGCAAGAGGACAACAACAGCCCTGTCCCACCCATGCCAGAGGACAACGACACGTTCTTTACGAATCAACTTTTTAATATTGTAACCCAACCAATGTCCATGGATGATGTGTTGGGGATCATTGGAAGGGACGACAATATCCAGGGCGACAATGTTGCAAGGGCCGAAAATGTTGAAGGGGCTGCCAATGTCCAGGGCGAACGTGTCCAGGGCAGCACTATTGAAGGGGCCGGTAACGAGCCCTCGTCTAGTCAGGTGTGTATATAGATAACATAAATTTGTACTGTACATGTCAATTATGTATACCATCTTTATATCATCTCGTATATATGTAATTTGTGTAGGCCGCCTCTGCTTCTACAAGTCGAGCTAAGAAATCAAAACGATCGACCATGAATAAGCTGAAGGATGTCAAGTTTCACATCACTCGAGTGGAGGATGACGGGGAGCCAGTTGAGCCCCCAAAAGTGGCCAAGAAATTTGTATCTCAGTGCGGGGTAATTGTACGGGACAATGTGCCCATTAGTATCAGAAAATGGAAGTCCACGGACCCCACTGAGGAGTACGTGCTCCCCGATACAGAGAAGGAGATGCTATGGAGGGAATTAAAGGCAATATTCGACTGGCCTAGCACTCATGAATCAGAACTGAGGGATTGGACAATGAAGAAGATGGCAGTTCTATTTCAGGATTTCAAGAAGAAGTTGTACTCGCATTTTCTCAAAACCGGAGAGGCCCCGGATCCTGAGAAGTATAAGAAGATCACTGATGACGAGTGGGAAGCATTCCTTGAGTACAAAACCTCCGAAGAGGGTGCAACGGCTAGCGCTAGAAACGCTGGAAACGCCGCAAATAAGAAGTACTCTCATAAGATGGGTTCGGGAGGTTACAAGGCAAGCATCGCTAAATGGGAGAAGATGGAAGAAGATCTATATGCTAGAGGCATCACTCCAACGACACATGACTGGCCCACAAGGACCAAGCATTGGTACTATGGTCATGGAGGCACCCTAAGCCCAATCGACGGCTCCTTAGTTTTTCCCGAGGACTTGCGAGAACTAGCTCAGCGTCTCCTCGATATCCTCAGGGCATCTGAGAGGGGAGAATTTGTTGCTGATAGAGACAGAGATGAGCTAACCTATGCCTTAGGGAACAAGGAGCATCCTGGACGGACGCGCGGCGTAGGCACAAGCATCTCATGGAAGAAAGGTTTCCAAGAGCACGCCGCCACCTATAGGCCAAGTGCGAAAAGCCGGACCGGAGATCGAACCGGTCAGGCTACTGGTTCACTAGTTCATCGGTCCAACCAGTGGTTCACTGGTCGAACCATTGGTTCATTATTTATTAATATAATATTTATTTCACATGATTTATATAAATAATATGCAAGTTTTATTACCAAAAGATATCACATATAACATAATAGATGGTATAACACAATTATATCATCATAATCTATTGTTTAAAATTGGAAACCAATTTCCAAACATCAAATTGATCAATGATTCACGAAAAAACCGGTTCACTGGTTCACCGGTTCGACGGAAAACCGGCCGGTTTGACCGGTTCGCACCGGTTCACACCGGTCCAATTGCATGACCGATCTTTTAACTGAACCAGACCGGTCCAGCCAACGGTTCACGGTTTTTCCGGTCCAACTGGTGAACCGGTTCGGTTTTTTGTACTAGGCCTATAGGAGCCGTTCGAGGAAGAAAGCCAAATATGAGCAGAGGGTGAGGGACCTAGAGCAAACGGTTGCCGCCCAGGGCTCAAAGCTCCAAGAAATGGAGTCAGAGATGGAGCGACGGATGAAGGTAGCATGGCTGCAAATACAACAAGCCACAGGCGGGACCGGTTCCACAGAGCATGCACCTCTCCAACAAGCCGCAGGCGGGATCGGTTCCACAGAGCATGCACCTCTCCAAGATGCGGCCCTTATTAGCCGTCCACAAC
The DNA here is from genome assembly GCA_033239725.1 of Echinochloa phyllopogon. Classification (NCBI taxonomy): domain Eukaryota; kingdom Viridiplantae; phylum Streptophyta; class Magnoliopsida; order Poales; family Poaceae; genus Echinochloa; species Echinochloa phyllopogon. The sequence goes on along the minus strand of BTCW01000008.1, from coordinate 27,880,031 downwards.
AATATCAAAGCAGTCACGCTTCCACATAGGCCACCGAACCGGTCCATTACCCCGTGGATGAAATAACTCAACGGACCGCGTGCGAGCTTGTCGTCAGGCAGAAGAACTTAGCTGTGGTGGTACGTAAGCGACCTTAGTTCGTACTGCATACATTTCACCGTAAATACCATTCATTTACTAACTTTCTTTGTGACCACTAAATTATCAGGTCGCATACGGTATGACTAAACGTGTGGAAGAAGGGCAAAAATGGCACTGCAATGACATTCCACATGGTTACGTAGCTGTTGAGGTGGAGCAAGTCGTCACCAACTGGGAAGACTTGGAGCTTGACGTCCCCGAAGGTGATGGAGAAACAAAACTCGGTCAGTGTTCTCACTGCAACATTCTATGGAGCAAGGCAGACGTCGTCATACCCGGTACACCTGCGGCTACCAACAAGCCTCCGTCACCTCCACCGTCTCCAAGAGATCCACCGGATCATGACGATTCTCTGGGAGCTCCTGATGCAAGTCCGTCTCCTCCGCCGAAGAGGTCTCCGTATCCTCCGCCGCGGAGGTCTCCGCCCCCTCCGCCGAAGAGGGGACGCCGCACTAAAGCCTCTGCCCCCACTCCACCAGGGAAGAAGGCGCGGAAAACCAGAGAGAAGCCCGCACCAGAGAAAAGAGCGGGTGAGAAGACTCTAGAGGAGCTCGAAGCCTCGGTCAAAGCAAACACAAAGAGGCAAATGGCCGAGTGGAGGAAAAAACCGGAGCCGGAGCCGAAGCTTGATCCCACTGTCGTCAAGTCATTCCTTGGTAATTTGAGCAAGGGTCAACAGAAGGAAGTAATAGTAACAGACTATGACCGCTTATTACTGAAATCTCGCCGGAAGCGGAAGGCTGCAGATAAGGAGGCGGGCCCATCCAAAATGGTTCCTCAGCTCGGCGAGCAACCTCAGCGGCCCTTGGGTCCATTGCCATCTCTGGACGAGATTAACGTGCAACGAGTAATGGCCGAGACTGGACTATCCAGAGCGCAAGTCCTGGGGGAAGAAGAGGTGCCTGTAAACACAACGTTGAAGTGGCCATTTAAGCTTGGCGAGCCTATGGTCCCTCCTGAAATGCAGAGCAAGCTACAGACGAAGATGCGCCGATTCCATGAGTGGTACTTGGAAGAATCAAGAAGGAATAAACGGCGCATGATCAAAGTATGCGTGAAGGACCATGATTTCTACAATGTTGACGAGGATTGGGTCTGGCTGAGGTTTCAGGATATATATGAGTTGTACCACTGCGACGCCATGGACGTGGATTTGATCACCTGTTGGACACTGTAAGTACTTTGTTGTTGCTTATAATTCACAGTTTGAAAACAATAATTCCAATCTATGCTGACGCGGGCTTTATTTATTGCTTAACATATGCAGAATGGAGATTCAAAAATGTCGGAGATCCTCAATATATGACGTTGGTTTCGTGGATCCTCGAAGGATAAGTGAAGAAATGATATTGATGAATCCTGAGGAAACATATGGAAACCTATACAAGTATATTAAGAAACAAAATTACTGTGACTCCATACTAATCTCGTACAACATCGAGTGAGTACATACACAAGCTTCTTCTTATACTGTCTGTGTACTATTTCATTTCTGATTATAATGTATACATGTATACAGATTCCACTGGTTCCTAATAATATTGTGTCCTGACCGGGGTGTCGTGAACGTCTTTGATTCATTGCACACTCCAAAAGAAAAACTACAGAATATCATGGACATGATGACAAGGTAATGTATATTTTCCCCTACTTAATTCACCCCTTACACTCGCAATGACTTAACTCAATTTTTTTGTTCGCAGGGCCTGGAATCAATTTCGTCAAGAACACCCGGGTATTCAACATGAAACACTAAAATGGAACATTGGCTTTCCGGTAAGCAAGTAATTTGTACATGTAGGCCTCGGCTAAAATATTATATGAATTCTACTTAATTTCTTTTGGTCGACAGTGTGCCAAACAGGGGAAGGGAAATAATTTATGTGCATACTATGTTTGCGATTACATGTGGAATTGGGGACATAAAAAGCTTACACAACACGATATTATGGTACGTAATAATAAACACGTTTCCATTATTATTAAGTGCACAATTATTCTCTCCGACTCGGCGGATTAAATATCTTTCAATTATTTGTAAATTATAGATATTGAGCCTGAAGGAAGAGTCTCTAGAGCTAGAAAGAATTGACGCAATTGCAGAACAGCTCGTCGGATGGATCTGGGACGAGGTCGTCAATCCCCGAGGAGAATTCCACGTGCCAGTACTGGAGGACGTGCCGGACAGTTCAACAAGTCGTCAATCTTAATTAAGTAGAAAATACAGTTTAAATATATATAACTCGAGTTGGCATGCATGAATATCTACTTTTGTAATATATATATCTTCTATTTTGATGAAATGTCAGCTAATATGAATATAGAGTCGGCCGAATACGCATTAGAATACACGTATTAGAATATATACGTATATACACGTATATAGACGTGCATGCATGGCTACTAAAAAAAGCAAAAAAAAAGAAATCCGGGGCCTTTAGCACCGGTTGCAGACAACAACCGATGCTAAAGGCTGGCCCTTTAGCACCGGGTTGTGTCTGGAACTGGTGCTAAAGGCCCTGCTAAAGGCGCTGCGGGGCAGGCCCTTTAGCACCGGGTTGTGTCTGGAACCGGTGCTAAAGGGACCCTTTAGCACCGGTTATTCAACCCGGTGCTAAAGGGGTACCCCTTTAGCCTCGGTTTAGTTGCACCGGGTGGGAAACCCGGTGCTAAAGGGCTTTCCCACCCGGTGTAGATGTTGATCATTCTGTTAGTGCATCCGACATTTCTCCATCTCAGAACGATCCTTCCGGCCGACTCAACCGCTGCATTTCTGCTCACAGTGGTGTATGGCCCCTCGCGCGACAGTCAGAAGCCGGCCTTCCTTAATGAAATGTGGCGTATTAAGCCGGAGGATGATGACATGCATGTGGCTCATGATGGGTGATTTAATTTAATTTACAAAGCCCAGGATAAAAACAATCGAAACCTGAATCTTCCTAGAATGCGTCAGTTTCGGTCTGCCATCAACTATTGCAGCTTCAAAGAAATACGTCTCCAAAATCGCAAAGTCATATGGAGCAATGAGCGCAGACGACCACACTCGTCAAACTCGATAGGGTCTTCTGCAACGAGGAGTGGGAAATAGCCTTTGATGATCATGGCCTGCTGGCCCTTGCGTCGCCTGTATCAGATATTTGTCCAATGTTGCTGACCAGCCTTACAGGACCACGCCGGCGGCGACCATTCAGATTCGAGAACTTCTGGACAAGAATCCCAGGTTTCAAAGAAGAGGTGAAAAGAATTTGGGACATGACGACAGGATGTACACACCCAATCAGCATACTGCACCACAAGCTCGCTACAGTCTCCAAGATATTGCGGAAATGGAGTACAAATATTATCTCAGAGGCTAATCTGAAGCTGCAAATGGCCAACGTGGACATCCAACAACTTGACATCGCCCCAAAAAATAGAGAACTATCGGATGCGGAATGATCAGCCCTGCGGACTGATTTTCTTCTTCTTTTTCTTCAGCCCACGGCGGCCTGACTTGGCGTGGCGGCCCAGCAGTGCTAGCGTGCAAGGTGCGTTTGACGCGCGGTCCATCGGGTGAAGTCCAGCCGCGAACATGGCCCACCGCTATGCGCGACGCACGGCCCGGCTAGTGACTGCAGCCTGCTGCGGCTCGCGGCGCATGGCCCAGGCGTGGCCTGTCTGGTCTCGGCGGCCCATTTGGGCGCTCGGCCCGTATACAAGGGCGGGCGGAGTCCGGTTAGGGAAACCGCTCCCCCCATCTGCCGCCGCTTGCAGGCATTTGCCGCCGCCAATTCGTCCGCTGCCGCCACCGATTCGCTTACTGCCGCCGCCGATTCTCCCACCGTCGCCGACGCGAAGCGTCGTCGGTGCGGTTGCGGCTGCCTTGTGCGCGCGCGCGTGGCCGCGAGGCACGAGTGCGCGACGCCTGCCGCCGTCGCTACGCGCGGGCATGGCCGCACGTCGCCGCCCCCGTGGCATGGCCGTCGATGGAGTGGGCTCCGATGATGGCGCCGCCTCTGGCATGGTGGTCGATGCTGGCGCCGCGGCCTGAGTGGCTGCCACCGGCGGCGATGCCGCCGAGCCCAAGGGGCCCTCGTTGGTGAAGAACGGCGGAGCGCCACGACGTGCAGCCATTGTGCCGACAATGAAACTCGGGTGTACAGATGCACACTGGCGGACCGTAGTTGGGGCGAAGCTGGGCTCCGGCCCCCCTTCTCCACAAACATTTCCAAACTATGCGTACGTAGCCCATAGAAAATACCACTGCAGGCCTGCAGCCCACCGCCCAGCACCCAGCACCAGCAGGCCAGCACGGCAGCATAGCCCATGATGTCTAACGACCAAGTGACCACCAGACCAACACTGCCTAAACAATATAAAACAAATAAACTAAGCCCAAAGCCAAGGAGGCCAGGACACGGACACAGGCTGACAGGTAGGTAGGCAGCAGGCACTCCGCACTCGTGCAGTCGTGCGTCGCAGCAGGCGACGGCGGCGGCGGGGTTCACTCCGCACGCTCGGGCCGCCGCACTTCCGCTCGCGTGCTCGCCGTCTCCCCACCGTATTTCAACAGATCGATAGCTGCCGCACTCAACGCACCCTGTAGCCTGTAGGTAATTTCGATCTTCTCTCTCCAGTCTCCATTCTCCAATCTTTTCCCCTAATTTCTTGCTAGGTATGATTTTTTCAACTTCAGATCTAATTGACTAGATGTGAATATGCAATTATTGAATCAGGTAGAAATGGTTCAGCTGAAAACTCTGCATTCATTTTACAAAAGAAAACGAGATGACTCGACCGTTGGGGAAGGGGATGACCTCTTTGATGATCCTCCCTTACTCGAGTTGCCTCGATTGGAACCTCAAAGGCAAGAACAAGAAGGAACAACAGGAGGTCAATTAGGTGGATTGGAATCCCTAAGGCAAGAAGAAAACCATCAAGGAGAAGCAGAAGAAGCAGCAGAAGAAGAAGCAGCAGAAGCAGAAGAAGAAGCAGCAGCAGAAGCAGAAGGAATAGGAGGGGGGGAGGAAGAAGAAAATCAAACAGGTGAATCTGTCATATTTCGAGGTATTGAATTTTTAGAGAGGGATCCTGCTTTGCGTCCACAAATTTGGCAATACCCAAACAATCAGAGAGATCAAGTCCAACGAGCATACTTGCAGTTAGGTCCCATGCAACCATTATTGAAGAAATACAAGCCCTCTGGACCCAAAGGGCATCAACGCCGTTTCAATTCCATTTGGTTCAGTGAATTTCCTTCTTGGTTGGAATACTCAGTAAGCAGCGGCCGCGCATACTGTTTTTTCTGCTTCCTTTGCAGCAAAAATATAAAGAAGCGGGGTGGTTTTGATGTCTTTACAGCACAAGGATTCGACAATTGGAAGAAAGTTAATGATGGGAAAAGGTGTGCATTCTTTGTTCATGTAGGAACTACACCTTGCTCACATCATAACAATGCAGTGAGAGAATGTCAAGCTATACTGAATCAGCCAAATCACATAGAAAATATCATTGAAGTGGTCAGTGACAGGGAGAAGGAAAAAAATCGTCTACGGCTGAGAACATCAATTGCAGCTGTTAAATGGCTAACATCTCAGTCTTGTTCTTTTAGAGGTCATGATGAGACAACTCAATCGAAAAACAGGGGTAACTTTGTTGAAATGATACAACTTCTTGCAGACTTCAATCCTGAAATTGCAAGTGTGGTGTTAGATAGTGCTCCAAAATTTTGCAAGTACACTTCTCCTAAGATTCAAAAGGAGATATTGAGTATCTTTGCAATGAAAGCTAGGAAGCATATCCGCGATGAAATTGGTGATGCCAAGTTCTCTATTCTTGTGGATGAAACATGCGATGTGTCAAAAAGAGAGCAAATGGCACTTGTTTTCAGATTTGTTGATAAAGATGGTGTTTTACAAGAACGGTTCTTTGACTTGATACATGTGAAGAACACCAAAGCATTGACACTAAAAGAGGAAATATGTTCCGTATTGTCTAAGTATTCCTTCGATGTCCAGAACCTTCGTGGCCAAGGGTATGATGGTACCAGCAATATGAAGGGGGAGCTGAATGGGCTACAAGCACTTTTTCTAAGAGAATGTCCGTATGCATATTATGTTCATTGCTATGCACATCGTCTGCAGCTTGCTCTTGTCGCTGCAGCAAAGGATGTGGTTCCTGTTACCCAATTTTTTCAGCACCTAGTCTTCATTGTAAACACAGTTGACTCATCATCAAAGCGTCATGACGAGCTCCATGATGCGCAAATGGTTGAACTTGCGCGCTTACTAGCTATTGATGAGATTGAAACAGGGCAAGGAGCAAATCAAATCCGCTCATTGAAACGTCTTCAGTTCTACAGAATTTAGCTGCTGATTCGACAGCTGGTGCTAATCGTGCTGATGGAGATACTTCTTTCAAGTACTTGACATCTTTTGAATTTGTGTTTGTCCTATGCATGATGAGGGAAATTTTTGAAATAACCGAACATCTTGGTCAAGCTTTACAGAAGAAATCACAGGACATAGTAAATGCTATTCGCCTTGTGCAATCTACAAAAGTTCTTCTTGAGCAGCTGAGATCTGATGATGGATGGGGAAATTTTATTTGCAAAGTTGTTGAGTTCTGTGTGGATCATGGCATTGCTATTCCCGACATGGAAGGAACATACATCTTGCGTGGTGGTCGTGCTCGTCGTCAACCTGATCACTTTACTAATGAGCGTTACTTTCGAGTGAAGATATTTCGTGCAACAATTGACACTCAGCTGGCTGAATTACATTTGAAATTCAATGAGAAAGTGATGGATCTTTTGTCCATTAGTGTGACATTGATACCTAAAAATAGATTTATCTCGTTCCAAGCAGCTGAGATATGCAAGTTGGTTGAGAAGTACTATCCAGCAGATTTCAATGGACAAGAAATGATTGGATTAGAGCGTCAGCTCAACCATTTTGTTGTTGATGCTTCTAGCAGTGCAGATATGAAAGATATTGCAACCTTAGTTGACCTGTGTCAAGCAATCGTTGAGACTGGAAGACAAAAGATCTTTCACTTGGTTGATAGATTGGTTCGTTTGCTTGTTACTCTCCCAGTTTCAACTGCTAGTGCTGAGCGTGCTTTCTCTGTCTTGAAGATCACTAAGACAAGGTTGCGTAATAGTATGGAAGATGACTTTCTTGCCAATAGCTTGCTGGTGCATATTGAAAGTGAAATTGTAGGATACTACACTTATGATGACATAATCACAGATTTCAAGAACTTGAAGGAAAGAAGAGCAGACCTTTAGGTTGTGGTAGTCCTATATGTTGACATGTATTTTGGTATGGTGCTTGTCTCATGGTCTTTTGCAGTCACTGGTATTTTGTGAAATGTGACTGAATGCGACTATGCATATATATAGCTAGTCTTAGTATATATTGTTAGCTTGTAATGGTTTATCAAGTCACTTGATGTGTGACTAGTGTTATATATCATATATCTGATGCTATCTTTAATGTCAATTTTGTCACTTGCATTTTTTTTTCAATTGGCCCCCCCTACAATTTGCTTCACGGTCCGCCGCTGAGATGCAGTGACCCCAGCAATGGTGAGATTATCTAATTGAAATTTATGCCTACGACTTACAATTGTTGGAGCCGATTGGCTAATTTTTTTTCTTCTCGTTCGCTGTTTGCCGATTTGCCTGCAGGAGGGGGTCGTCGTGATGATGGCCTGTGACGAGTATTGATTGGCCGCCGGCTGGCCTGTTTCTTGCAGAATCTCTCGTTTCTCACAGAAACGATGCAACATATTCGTTGGCAAGTAGATGCTGTTCTTGCGGCCGTCTTCTTGGCCAAGCGTGTCGCTAATGCCTGCAGTAGAAGACTCCGTATGTTCCAGTATCCAAGGGCGATGCACAACGTAGTGGAGAGTGGCCTCTTGATCTCAATGGAGAGCAATGCGTGTCTGATAACGTGTTAGAGGACGGAGAGAATGAAAGGAATGAATGATTTTCTGGATTTGAACAGTGAATGTTTACATTTATCTCTACCTCTCTACCTAATTATAAAGCAATGATTGCTTCCGCGGTACATAGGAAACGATTGATTCTGCGGTAGGTTAACTCCCTGATATTTATAGAATTCAACCCACCATATTGTATCTCTTTCCTAATATGAATTAAGCAAGCCTCTGTCGTTTCTGTTTCGTCCGTAGTCGGCTCTTACACCCAGCAAACACGGTCTCGTCGTCCTGCTAACCTGGTGAGAGAACGAATCGAATCGAAATCGAAAAGCGCAGAGAACATAGAAGTCCAGCTTGAATCAGAAAAGAAAATGAAGTCGGAGTCGATAGGAACATGGACAAAGATTATAGCATATAAAAATAAGAGAACGAGGATCCAACAATCGTCTGGATCGCACACATCAAACAGAATTTGGAAGGAAGAGGTAGAGGATCTAGCAATCACGAAGAACATACATGACGCACGTCAACTCGTGCTTGGCTTGTGAGGTTTCAGAACCTTGCATTACTCCCCGTTGTGCCAGCGGGAGGAGGTTGCAACAAAGAACTCGTGGCTGCCAGGAACCTTCTCTACGCCGGATTCAGAAGCTTTACTAATTAAAGAACTCCGGACACCGGTCTTGGGGAGCAGTGTGTTACGGGGAGAGACAGATGTCGAGGGAGGTCAGCCAGCCGTGCTGAGGATCAGACAACTGCCGACGCCACCCGCCTGCTGCTCCACTGCTCGACAGTTCCACGCGCGTGCGTGGCCACGCCTTCTTCCATCCATGCCTACAACTGCAACGGGGATGATGGCCGCATCACGGGATCCACTTTGCTGCACCAGCCATGGCATCGCACAAATATCTTTTTCGCGACCGTGCCTTAGCACGTATTTCATTAAGAAGAAAGCAAATTTACAAACAGTACTTGGTTTCAGGCTAAACAGAAGTTGACCTACACAAGCGCACAAAGGACTAAAAAAGAGAAAAAACTGAAAAAGACCAACAAACAAGGGGCCAACAGAACAACAAGCAAGAGCAACAACGGCTCCAACACACATCCACCCAAAAACCCTAGACATGATCGCACTCCAGAACCTGCAGAAGATAAACCTCGTCACGAGCGCTAAACGACCCAGAGGTGGCAAAGCATCCACCTAGAAGCACAACGCAGCGGCAAAGCATCCGCCCGACCAAAGACCAAGCACAGCAGGGTGTGGCCAAGCTTCCACCCAATACGACCACGGCGGCAAAGCATCCGCCCGAACCAAATGATCAAACACGGCAGGGGTGGCAAAGCATCCACCCGATCGAAATGACCACGGCGGCAAAGCATCTGCCAAAGCGACAGGGGGCGGCAAAGCATCCGCCAGATAACGATAGCGACAACAGCAGCCCAGACAAGGTGAACGATAGAAACGACGATAGGCGCAGGAGCAGAGACCTCCATGGGGACGACCGACAACTTCCGCCACACAAGACCTGGAAGGCTCCGCCGGGGGGCGACACCCGTAGAAACTTCAAGACAACGCCCCAAAGGAGGAAGCGAAGCCGAAGACGCCGTCGTTGTCCGACCAAACATGGTCAGGGCTTTCGCCCGGAAGTTCACCGAAGAGGATGGGGATGATGCCTTCAACAAGGTATATGGCGCCCAGGGCGTCACCATCAATGGACTTTCGCCTTTCCCCAACCCAACCAAAAAGCATACCTCCACCCAACGGCCCGGATCCAAGCTCAGACGAGTTGGCAGTTAGGCACTCGGGCCATGGCCAGATGGTGGCAAGCTTCCTCCAGGACGCACGCCACCCGCAGCATCGCGACGTCGATGACGTGGCCATCCCAGCGGTGGTGGCCGCCTCGAGCGCTCGCGTCCTGGTGACAGTGGTGTTGACACCAAAAATTAGCACCAGGAAGAGGCTGACAATGTGAGCCGGATTTGGTGGAAGGATGCCATTCGGCTAAAGGGCTTTCTCTGAAGCATTCGGCAAAGATGCTCTGCGGTCGGGAACGCGTCGCCATTCGGCTAAGGGGTTTTCTCTGAAGCGTTCGGCAGAGATACTCTGCGGTCGGGGATGCGTCATCATTCGGCAGAGGCATTGTTCCGCAGGCAAAGAGTGGTAGCATTCGGGAAGACATGATGACGTGGATCAATATAAGGAAAAGGCCGGTTCGAACAAGGAACGCAATATGGGCACGAAGATCCGTCATTTATTTTTAGAAACAAGTGTTGTAGTCGTGTCCGACTAGGAGTTGTATCAAGACCTGGGTATAAATATAAACCCATGGCAGCTGTAAAGAATGAATCCAATCAATCATACAACAAACCGGCCCCGTGCCAACATCGAGTCCTTTAGTCGAGTCGTCGAGTTCTTCGAGAGGAGTCATCGATCCGTCGACCTCCGTAAGTACCGGCAACCTTGTATCATGCTTAGTATCATGCGGTGGATTTAAGCTTTGATGCAAGTAGTCTTGTTACCATGCTTAGTATCATCCGGTGGATTTAAGTTGTGGTCTCAAGAAGGTTCCTCTGTTAGGTCATGAGCCATGCGGTGGGCTAAGATCTAGTATGGATCAAGTTATCGGCTCTGTTAGATTTCGGCAAGATCTAACAGATTCATTAAGTTACCCCGTGTTGCTTCGTTTTTACTCTGTGCTTAATTCATGCAACACTCCTTTGCCCAATCTAGGTCGGCTAGAATCGGCTCTACTTCACGATATGATGACTTACCCCCTCATAGCCGAATCCGAAACCGACCTAGGTTGTCACGCGTCGCGGGTTCGAACTTGTTGGTATCGTGTAGGTCTTGACAGAACCGGGTATCATGCGGTAGATGCAGGTTTTTGGGTCGTCTTAGAGCTAATCATCCGGTGGATTAGAATTCGATTCGATCTGATAGATTTATCTTTACCGATTAAGTTTGTTCCTTCGCCGCGGACCCCGATTCGGCTAAACAGCCGCATTCGGCAGTGCTCTCACGAGTGAACGTGTGTTCGTGGGTTTGCATTGGACAATGAATGCTTTTAGCCTTTCACGATTAGATTGTATCATGCGGTGGATTGATCTAATCTGATTGGTGGTGTGGCCTCAAACGAGTTGTATCATGCGGTGGATTAACTCGTTTGTTGCCATGCTTGACGGGTGCTGCTTTCGGCCTATGCATTCTTGTTTTCAATGTAAATTCGTGACTGTGTTGTGGGTTCGTATTTAAACATTGAATGCTTTTAGCTTTTCATGGTTAGATTGTATCATGCGGTGGATTGGTCTAATCTGATTAGTGGCGTGGTCTCAAACAAGTCGTATCATGCGGTGGATTAACTTGTTTGTTATCATGCTTGACGGGTGCTGCTTTCGGCCTATGCATTCCTTGTTTACTGCGAATTTATGATCATGTTTTCACCTTTTTATTTATCTATCATGCTCTGTTTCTCGTTAATCGGCTATGAGTATGCGTTACAATGTTCATTCGGTTGAAAGCCGATCTTTCGTCATGCTTACGTCACGCATTCGGCAGTGCGCTCCTTGCGTGCCTTGTCGATTGCCGAATGAGGCTTTAACTGCCGACAGATAGCTTCTCTGTAGCTATTTGTCGTTCGAAACTGGCTCCATAGCCGCAAATATGGAACTGTCTGGTATCACCCGGCACGTTCCAGGTTTTGATCTAAACGTCTTGTCCCTTTGTTAGTTTTCAGGCAAACTGACTGGCACGCTTCCGGATTCAAAAGCCCGGGCCACGTGTGAAGCTAGCTAATTCGGCTTGCTGTGTGCTTGGCGTGAGGTGCGGATTTTACGTCAACACACTTTTTGGCACGCCCGGTGGGACACACACAAGTTTACAAGATGCCTGAGTTGAGCGACATCATGGACGTTACTTTGGAAGAATTGTCTGAAGAGCATCAACAGATGGTAAAAGCTGCTGCTGACCAATTCATTAACAAATGTTTACTGTCTTTCGCCAAGAACAGGGGTGGTGTACCGTTTCTCAAGTCCGATTTGCCAAGAGTTCTCCTTCCTGGGCAGTCTGATTTTACTAAAGAAGAAGAGAGGGAGAGATTCTCGGGCTTGTTATACAAAGCTTTGGGGGAAACAATGACCAATCACAATGCTGCGTTCTTGAACAGTTTTCGGCATATAATGGTAAGCATTTTTGGTCAGCATGTGGATAAACCCTTCGAGCAGATACATGGGCAATTGGGCGGCCCGACATACTTCAATGTTCAAGCACAAGCTCAGAGGCCACATGGTAAAGGAAATGCTGATGAAACTGGAGGTTCTGGTACTAAAGATACGAATGGTCAACCGATTCGGCAAGATCCTCAACCTGCACTGCCGAAAACTCGCACATACGGTGATATGGCATTCGGCACCACAGGGAATCCGCCTGCTTCTGCTTATAAGATATCTCCCTTGAACAATAGGCTGCAAAGGGACATGTATGGAAACGGATATTCAGAGTTTATGGATTACAATGCTATCGACGCTCTCCCGAATCCTGGATATGTTGGTACTGCAGGCATGCTTGCTGGAAGATCAGGGAATCAAGATACCAGTATTGACCTCATGGTGCAAAAAATGACCGATGTATTGCAAAACCAATTCGGTCTGAAGCCTAAAAATCAGGGGTACATGTACTCATCTCCTTTCCCAGAATGGTACCAAAGGGTATCATTGCCGAATAGAGTCAAGGTGCCTACAGAGTTTACTAAATTCTCGGGACAAGATGATACTAGTACTGTGGAGCATATAGCTCGATATCTGATGCAGCTTGGAGAAGCTTCGGCAGATGAGGCTTTCAGAATCAGATACTTTCCTTTGTCACTGACGGGTCCAGCTTTTACATGGTTTGCTTCTTTGCCTGCTCAGTCGATTTGTACTTGGAAAGACCTGGAGCAGAAATTCCATGCTCATTACTACATTGGCAGTACCGAGAAAAAGTTGGTTGATTTGACCAGCTTAAGGCAGAGGAATAATGAAACACCTACGGAGTTCCTCAGGAGATTTAGGGAAACGAAGAGCATGTGCTTTTCTCTGAACATACCTGATGACCAGCTGGCTGGTATGGCTGTAGCTGGCATGCTGCCTGCCATTCGGGAGAAGCTATTCGGGATGGAGTTTGATGATCTGGGCCAGTTGTCACACAGATTGGCCTTGATGAGTAACCAGGCATATGGTTTCAAGAAAGATGCCAGATTTGCTAAAAATAATGATGTAGCTGACATCTATAACCAATTCCTTGAAAGAGCAGATCAAGAAGATGAATATGAAGATAGCGAAGAGATAGCCGCTGCTGAGATAGTGTGGAGTAAAGAACCAGTCATGGTGAATCAGAGGTGGATTAAACAGAATAAGGGCACTTATGATTTTGATGTAACTAAGGCAGATAAATTATTTGATTATCTTGTAAAGGAAGGCCGAATTAAGCTACCAGAGGGGCATTCTATGCTTCGGCCTGATGGAGTGAAAGATAAGAGGTACTGTGGATTCCATGATAGAAATTCTCATTCCATCAATGAATGCAGGGTTTTTAGAGTGAGGATTCAGAAAGCTATCCAAGAAGGGCATTTGAAATTCGACAATAAGATGAAGTTGGATAGTAACCCGTTTCCTCAGAACATGGTTGGGTTCTCAATCAATATGGTGAGTACTGCCGAATCTGGAGAAAAGGGAAAAATGAGAGTTCTGACGTCAAAGAAAGCGAAGCAGAGTGGCTCAGTAGATCCTAATCGGCAAATCACGATCGAACAGATTCGCAAAGAGAGACCTCGCTTCCCGAATGACCAATTTGAAATTGGGAATTCTTCTAAACCCAGAGTCACATCGCGTATTCTCCTCAATAAGTGGCAGCGTCAGCAAGAAAAAGAGCATTACCGGATACGTGAATACGAGGAGGAGAAAAGAAGACGCGAAGAAGAAAGGTTTGAGGAAGAACAAGAAGAGTATGTCCGAGAACAGGAACGTGCGCATTGGGGGTGTGCATTCTTCAGACATTGTTGGAACGAAGGTTTGAAGCTTCCCACATGGAATAATTGTCCTGAATGCAATAATAGGTATGATGAACATAGGCAGGAAACTGTCAATCGCCGATCTGTCCATGAAAGAATTGGCAGGATGCATCCTAGTGATGATCGGCGTTTTGATGATCAACCAAGAAAAAGACATGCTGATTACAGATGGGTTGATCATGAGGAAGAAGATCGTGAGTATGTTTGGCAGAAAGGACAGTGGTGTCCACCTGGTTTAAGAAGGAGCCAGAAGAGAAGAGTCCAACGCTTGAGGAATCAAGAATTAAAGCAAGCAAGGCCTAGGATGAAATCGATATGGCGTCCAAAAGACAGGCCTGACGAATCGGGTCATTCGGCTCCTACATGCATGATATGTTTTTTGCCGAATGAATTCATGGCTCCAGCTAATCAAATTGTACAGGAAGAGATATTGTCAGAAGTGGATGAAGCCGAACAATATGGGTTAATGGCACAATTGGTATTGAATAAACAAGCTATTTTCGAGAAGCCAGTCCAGAATCGGCACATGAAGCCATTGTACTTAAGAGGATATGTCAACGGGAAGCCACTGACGAAGATGTTTGTTGATGGTGGAGCTGCTGTTAATGTGATGCCATACAATACATTCAGGAAACTTGGCATGAGCCCTGGAGATTTAACGCCAACAAGCATAGTGTTGAATGATTTTGCTGGGAATCCTTCGGACACCAAAGGGTGTGTACATGTAGATCTGATGATTGGGTCCAAGACTCTGCTTACAACCTTCTTTGTTATTGAGGGCAAAGGGGCATACAGCTTGCTACTTGGAAGGGATTGGATTCATGCGAATTGCTGTATTCCATCTACTATGCATCAACAGCTTATTCAGTGGATAGATGATGAAGTGGAAATTGTCCCAGCAGATGATTCGATTAGCGTGGCTAATGTGGAACCGGCCTTCTGGGAATATCAAGGCATAGATTGCTTCTCAGGTAAGGACTGGGGAGAAGGTCCTGTTGAGCCAGTCAGCAGTGATCAACAGCCGATCAAAGCAGTCGGCTCTGTTAGCAATTTTTAATGGATAATCCAATCGATGGAACTGACGGGAAGCTAGGATATGGATTTGTATCGGCTGATAAATTAGAAGAAGTAGACATTGGGGACGGTGACAAACCAAGGCCGATATTCATCAGTGCTAGCTTGAATTCAGTTTTCAGGGAGAAGTTGATTGAGTTGTTAAAAGAATACAAAGATTGCTTTGCTTGGGATTATTCGGAGATGCCTGGTTTAGATCGTTCCATTGTTGAGCATCGATTGCCGATCAAGCCTGGTTATAAACCTTACAAGCAACCACCCCGGAAAATATACAAAGATGAAGTGTTGGCCGATGTGAAGAAAGAAGTGGAAAGATTAATAGCAGCAAATTTTATTCGGCCATGCAGATATGCAGAATGGATCTCTAATATTGTTCCTGTGTACAAGAAAAATGGAAAGATGAGAGTTTGCATAGATTTTAGAGATCTGAACAGAGCTACACCCATGGATGGATATCCGATGCCTATTGCTGATTCGTTGGTTGATGCTGCTGCTGGATATAAAGTGATTAGTTTCATGGATGGTAATGCAGGGTACAATCAAATTTTTATGGCATTGGAGGATATAGCGAAAACGGCTTTCAGATGTCCAGGGCATATAGGGTTGTTTGAATGGGTTGTCATGACGTTTGGTTTGAAGAATGCTGGTGCAACTTATCAGAGAGCTATGAATTATATTTTTCATGAGTTGATCGGCAAGATCGTGGAGATATATATCGATGATATCGTGATTAAGTCATTGGATCATGAAGCGCATTTGGCCGACATAAGGAAAACTCTAGAATGCACCGGGAAGCATGGGCTTAAAATGAACCCGAACAAGTGTGCTTTTGGAGTTTCGGCTGGAGAGTTTCTGAGATTTTTGGTGCATAAAGGAGGAATAGGAGTTGGCAGGAAAAGTATGAAAGCCATTGATGAAGTTGTTCCACCAACTAATCTTAAGGAATTACAGTCACTGCTTGGTAAGATCAATTTCGTAAGAAGATTCATATCAAACTTATCACAAAAGGTGTTGCCTTTCTCTTCACTGTTAAAGGTCAAGAAAGATCAGAAGTTTGTATGGGGCGACGAACAACAAAAGGCTTTCGATGAGATCAAGGAATACATGAAAGAACCACCAGTATTGGTACCTCCACAGCTAAGCAAGCCTTTTAAGTTGTACGTGGCGGCCGATGCCCAAACTATTGGATCGGCCCTCATACAAGAATTCGAGGGAAAGGAAAGGGTAGTTGCATACCTTAGCCGAAAGTTGCTTGATCCCGAAACGAGGTATTCGGCTACTGAGAAGCTTTGTTTATGTGTTTACTACTCCTGTACAAAATTTCGGCACTACTTACTACATGCCGAATGCATTGTGTATTCAAAGTTTGATGTGATAAAACACATGTTGTCTATGCCAATTTTGAACGGAAGGATTGGCAAATGGATTTTAGCTTTGTCTGAATTTGAGTTAAGGTTTGAATCGGCAAAGGCTGTTAAAGGACAGATTATTGCTGATTTCATTACTGAGCATCGCGATTTATCAGTTAATTCGCTTGAAATTGCTCCTTGGGTATTATTCTTCGATGGCTCTTCATGTGACCAAGGTGGTGGAGTAGGTATTTTGTTAATTTCACCAAGAGGAGAGGTATTTGAATTTGCTATTCCTATTCAACCTACTGTCACTAATAATCAAGCTGAGTATGAAGCGTTGCTTAGAGGACTTCAATACTTGAGAGAAGCAAAGGCCATTGCAGTTGAAATTTTTGGAGATTCAGAATTAGTTATAAGGCAACTAAATGGCGAGTATGAGTGCAGAAATGATGTCTTGAGGAATTACTATGAGGAATGCAAGCAGATCTTAAAGGAATTTCAGTCAGTAATTCTGCAGCATATTCCTAGGAAAGACAATGAAGAGGCAAACAGATTAGCTCAAGGTGCTTCGGGTTATAAAGAGCTTCGAGAAGTTTTTGCTAACGATGTACATGCTTTCGGGAGTAATCTGGCAGAAGATGATTGGAGAAAAGAGATTGCCGATTATCTGGAGAATCCATCCCGAAAGGTTTCTAGAAAGCTCAGGTATAAAGCTTTAAAGTTTGTTCTTCTTGATGATAATTTGTATTATAAATCCTTGGATGGGGTGCTGTTACATTGCTTAAATCATGAAGAAGCAAAAAGGCTGATGAGTGAAGTACATGATGGGTTATGTGGACCACATCAATCGGCCTACCGAATGAAGTGGGTTATTAGAAGAACTGGATATTACTGGCCGACAATGTTGGAAGATTGCTTTGAATATTATAAGGGATGTCAAGACTGTCAGAGATTTGGAAACATTCAGAGAGTTCCAGCATCGGCTTTGAATCCCATTATCAAGCCATGGCCATTCAGAGGATGGGGAATGGATTTGATTGGCCAAATAAATCCTCCATCTAGCAAGGGGCATAAGTTTGTGCTTTTGGCAACCGATTATTTTACCAAGTGGGTTGAGGCAATTCCATTAAAGAAGGTGACGTCGGAGAATATGGTTGAATTTGTTAAAGAACATATCATTTACAGATTTGGGATTCCTCAAACAATCACCATAGATCAAGGGGCTCAATTTACATCTTCAGAGTTCAGAGATTTTGCTGAAAGTATGGGCATCAAATTGTTAAATTCTTCTCCTTATTATGCCCAAGCTAATGGTCAGGCAGAAGCTTCTAACAAGATTATGATTAAGATTATACAGAAGAAGATTGATCAGAAGCCAAGAAAGTGGCATTCGGTACTCAATGAGGCTTTGTGGGCTTACCGAATGGCTCCACATGGGGCTACACAGACGTCTCCTTATGAGTTGGTGTATGGGCATCATGCTATCTTGCCATGGGAAATACAATTAGACTCAAGGAGAATAAAGTTGCAAAAGGATTTAAGTTCTAAAGATTATAATGATTTAATGATGGACGAATTAGAGGATTTGCATATGATTCGTCTTAGGGCCTTGGAAACTATCGAGAAAAATAAAATGCGAATTGCTAAATATTACAACAAGAAGGTGAAAGTCAGGCAATTTGCAGAAGGAGATTTGGTTTGGAAAGCAATACTGCCGATTGGAACTAAATACAGTGCATTCGGCAAGTGGTCACCAAATTGGGAAGGTCCTTTCAGAGTGATCAGATGCGTACCTGGAAATGCATATATCCTGAAAACTTTGCTAGGAGAGGAGTTTACTGCTGCCATCAATGGAAGGTATTTGAAGAAATATTATCCTAGTGTTGAAATTGATCGTTGATTGAAGTATTCAATGTCAGAACAATTGAGACAGCCGGTATTCGGGAAGAAGCCGCCTTTGGGACAAAAAATTTTTCGACAGAAGGAAAATGGCCAGTACTGAATGTATTGCCCTTAGCACAAAATATATTACATCAGAGGTTCATGCAAGATCACAAAAGATAAGTTTTATTGCCGAAATTCCATAAATCCCTAGTACAAACTAATGGAATAGCTTGTTCAAAACGGACTGGGGATGAATGGAATCGGCAATGGCGGCGCCATGAGCATCAAGGCGATCTATGGAGGCCTCGATGTCGTCGATCTCCTCTGGGTTATCATTAGCGAAGCCGGTCGGTAGCCTGGAGTAGTCGGTATTGGTGTGCGTCGACATGGCGACTAGGCCTGCGGCAGTGCCCAGACGGATGCCGTGCGAGGCCACCTCATCGATGCGGCCCGCCACTGCACCGAGGCGAGCTTCTGGTGTGTCCCCAGGAGCATTCACCTTGTTCGCCAGCTCATCCACCAGCGCCTTCAGTCGATCAAGTTCAGCATCACGCACTGCAAGGTTACAGAAGGGGCAGCAGAGTAATATCATTTGGAGGACAAGATTGAGATTGAGCAGATTGCAGGACTCACCATCAATGACTTCGAGCAGCTGCTTGCGCTCGTGCTGCCATTCAAGATCAGCAATCCCGGCCTGCTTGGAGATAGCCTCCAACTCGCGGCGAGTGTCGTCACGCTCCGCTTTGAATCGGCGGGCATCGCCGTCCGTGTAGCGGTAGTCGTCCGATTCGAGAGATCGATTGGACGAACTCGAAGATGCCGCAGGAGCAGCGGCTGGAGCTGCAACTGGCGCACCAGCGCCGGTAATCCATTGGATTACCCTGAAAGAACAAAGAGATTCGTCAAGAAAGAGGAAGGAAATCTTGAGAAGAACAGAGAGAAGTAAGCAGCTAATCACCTGCGGCGAGCGCCGGCGCGACTTCCTTCGGCCTCATCGGCGGCCGGGCGCCTCCTGTTGTTGTCGGCCATTGGAAGTTCCTCGGAGTTACTGTGGATGGGGAAAAGAATGATCTGGGCCGGCAAGGACTTGGAAGACGAAGAACTTGGTGAAAACTGTGGGATACTCGGTATGTTTATTTATAGAACCCGCAGAGGAAATCGTGGCCAAAGGTCGTGGCGCGTATTCCGAAGAGTTCGGAAGGTGGAAAGGATTTTCCAGCCGATCGGTTCCCATGTCGTTTGGGATTCTTATCGAGTCGTATTCGGCTTTGACTGGATGAGATTCGGCTATGTCATAGTTGAAGTGTTTTCGGGTCTAATGCTGTTATGGCCAACTTTGCCGAATGAGTTATCCACAATGGAGAAAAAAGCAGAGTTAAGAGATGACAAGATTACAGGGTTGATAAAACATTCGGCTATCAAACTATTTGACACAATTCACACACCCAAGAACTTTGAGATTACATTTTTGGCATTTGATATCATGTTGCTAATGTTCTCTAATAAGTTTTTGTCAGCTTCTTGGGTTCTAGCCAGGGCAGCAAGCTTCGCCTTGAGTTGTTTGTCTTCGTTTAGAGCTGCTAAGGCTTCCTTTCGCCTCCTCTCTGTTACCTTGGGAAGCTCGACTATCTTCTTCTTGTCAGCTTCAATTTCGGCCGATAGATCTCTCAATTCGGCTTCAAGTGCAGCTTTTCTGATCTCCTTCATTTCAAGTTCAGATTCCAATTTGGTCAATAATTCCTTGTCATTCTGGACTTGAGTATGCAGATCTTTTACAGATTGCTTGACCAAAGTTCTCCTTTGCTCCAAGGCTGGTTGAGCAGATTGATTCTTCAGAGCTTGCTTCACTGCGATAAAATGATCATCCAATCTGGAAATTGGATCTAAAGAAGTCTTGATATCGGCAGGAAGATCTTGGTCAAATGATTCAAGCAAGTCTCTTAAAAGATCAGCATTGGTAACTTGTTCTCGAGTGTCCTTATGCAGAAAAGAGAGGATTTCCTTCAGTTTTGCTTGGTTCTCCTCTGATAAAGTTTGACCAGAAGAGGTTTCTTCTCCTTGTTCGGCAACTAGATCATCCACAACAAATGAATAGCTGGGTGAAGAAGTGGTTTTCTCCTGAAAGAAGATTCTGCCGAATTATTGATGATCCATTGAATAAAGAACTGGAAGACTGAGTAATTATCTCTACCTCATTTCTGATCTCTTGGATGGAGAGAGAAGGCAGCTCAAGCTCAGGCAAAGGTTCTTGTATGACATGCTGAGGAGAGCTTGGAAGGTTCTTTGGTGGAGATGAGGCTTCTGGCTGAGGTATATCAGGGAGAGCTAAAGCTGGTTCTTGATGAAAAGGGGAGCTCTCCGAAATTGGATCCATTGAAGCTTGCTCTGTGACTGAAAGAAAGTTAGTGCCGATGAAAAGAGTTTTAAAAGACAAGATGGTGAGAAATTTTACTAATCACTGAAGCATCGGCAGGTCCTGTGCTAATGGCCAATTGCTGTGATTTGGCCTGAAATCATAAAGGAACAGAAATGAGCAGAATGAAATTAGCATTTTTACTCGAGGAAGGAGAGATTTGACCTGTGCAATTGTTTTGCTGCTTGTTCTTTTCTTTTTTATAGCCGAAGGGGCAGTTAGAGAAGATGTTTTCCTCTTGGCAGCAGGTGGTGCAGCAAGAATTAGATCCAGACTGGCAGGCCTGGACATTATTTGAGCCAAAGAAGGAGAGTGATGCCCCAGAATAGATATTGGGCCTGCAGTGTTATATGCAATTGCTCTGGCCAGAGGGGCAGGTGTTGACGTAAAATCCGCACCTCACGCCAAGCACACAGCAAGCCGAATTAGCTGGCTTCAAACGTGGCCCGGGCTTTTGAATCCGGAAGCGTGCCAGTCAGTTTGCCTGAAAACTAACAAAGGGATAAAAATGTTTAGATCAAAAACTGGAACGTGCCGGGTGAGACCAGACAGTTCCATATTTGCGGCTATTTAGCCAATTTCGAACGACAAATAGCTACAGAGAAGCTATCTGTCGGCAGTTAAAGCCTCATTCGGCAATCGGCAAGGCACGCAAGGAACGCACTGCCGAATGCGTGACGTAAGCATGACGAAAGATCGGCTTTCAACCGAATGAACATTGTAACACATACTCATAGCCGATTAACGAGAAACAGATCATGATAGATAAATAAAAAGGGTGAAACATGATCATAAATTCGTAGTAAACAAGGAATGCATAGGCCGAAAGCAGCACCCGTCAAGCATGATAACAAAACAAGTTAATCCACCGCATGATACGACTTGTTTGTGACCACGCCACTAATCAGATTAGATCAATCCACCGCATGATACAATCTAACCATGAAAAGCTAAAAGTATTCAATGTTTAGTTACGAACCCACAACACAGTCACGAATTTACATTGAAAACAAGAATGCATAGGCCGAAAGCAGCACCCGTCAAGCATGGCAGCAAACGAGTTAATCCACCGCATGATACAACTCGTTTGAGGCCACACCACCAATCAGATTAGATCAATCCACCGCATGATACAATCTAATCGTGAAAGGCTAAAAGCATTCATTGTCCAATGCAAACCCATGAACACACGTTCACTCGTGAGAGCACTGCCGAATGCGGCTATTTAGCCGAATCGGGGTCCATGGCGAAGGAACAAGCCTAATCGGTAAAGATAAATCTATCAGATCGAATCGAATTCTAATCCACCGGATGATTAGCTCTAAGACGATCCAAAAACCTGCATCTACCGCATGATACCCGGTTCTGTCAAGATCTACACGATGCCGATAAGCTCGAACCCGCGACACGTGGCAACCTAGATCGGTTTCGGATTCGGCTGTGAGGGGATAATTCGTCATGTCATGAAGTATAGCCGATTCTAGCCGATCTAGATTGGGCAAAGGTGTGTTGCATGAATTAAGCACATAGGAAAAACGGAGCAACACGGGGTAACTTAATGAATCTGTTAGATCTTGCCGAAATCTAACAGAGCCGATAACTTGGTTCATACTAGATCTTAGCCCACCGCATGGCTCATGATCTAACAGAGGAACCTTCTTGAGACCACAACTTAAATCCACCGGATGATATTAAGCATGGTAACAAGACTACTTGCATCAAAGCTTAAATCCACCGCATGATACTAAGCATGATACAAGGTTGCCGGTACTTACAGAGGTCGACGGATCGATGACTCCTCTCGAAGAACTCGACGACTCGACTAAAGGACTCGATGTTGGCACGGGGCCGGTTTGTTGTATGATTGATTGTGTTCCTCTACAGATGCCATGGGTTTATATTTATACCCAGGTCTTGATACAACTCCTAGTCGGACACGACTACAATACTTGTTTCTAAAAATAAATGACGGATCTTCGTGGCCATATTGCATTCCTTGTTCGAACCGGCCTTTTCCTTATGTTGATTCACGTCATCATGTCTTCCCGAATGCTACCACTCTTCGCCTGCGGAACAATGCCTCTGCCGAATGATGACGCATTCCCGACCGCAGAGTATCTCTGCCGAACGTTTCAGAGGAAACCTTTTAGCCGAATAGCGACGCGTTCCCGACCGCAGAGCACCTTTGCCGAATGCTTCAGAGAAAAACCCTTTTAGCCGAATGGCATCCTTCTACCAAATCCGGCCCACATGTCAGCCTCTTCCTGGTGTCAATTTTTGGTGTCAACACATGCCCCTTCAATTTCGGGATAAGAGGTAACTTTTATCTCGGAATTGACCAGAAGTACTTAACATTTCCAAGTTAGTTCTGCTCGGCACCCGCTTCTTCTTTTGAATCTCCAGAGCTCTCATCCGGATTCGAACCCTAAATCATCATCTTCCAAGATCCAACCTTCAGATGGCGGACCAAGATCTTGCTCTCCAGGTAAACTTCAATCCCCTCAAGCATGTTCGGCATTCTTCTTTCGATTTGTATAGGAGGTATTCTTCTTATCCCCTTTCATTCTTGATAGGCCCTAGCTGCCGAAATCCTCATCCCTGTTGAGGAAAAATCTCCATCCTATTTCCTCGGTCCCGTAGGAGATTCAGATCCTTCCGAAATCATTGCGGCCGAATCTCAGCGGATTCCTTTTAAGATTTCACTGACAAAACCTCATGAGTGGCAAGACGCCTTCAAGAACTGGCCTTTGCCCCCAATCGCCGGATGGAGAAATTGGTACAAAAGGATTTCTGACGATAAAAGTCCCCAGACGCAGAATTGGGACAGTCTTCGCATTTCTCATTGCTTGGAGTTATCTCTAGCTGAAACACCAAAGAATGAGAACCTTCTGATCGCAGCTTGCCACTTCTGGTCCAATGGCGCAAATGCTTTTCTTTTCGGCCATGGCCCAATGTCCCCTACCTTAGCCGATGTCTACATGATGACCGGCCTGAATGTTACAGGAACTGTGCACCCATATGACCATAAAGGTTCCTCCAAGCAGACAGGAGTAAGAACAGGGGTTGGATACAAGAGATATATCCAGAATCACATGTCTGATGGTCCTCTGACTGATGTCGAATACAGAGCTTTCCTGAACATGTGGCTATGCAGATCAGTCTTTTGTGGAAAAGCCAATGAGCCAACTTTGAATCATATCGTGATGGCCGAAGAGCTGGCTGCTGGAAAAGTCATCCCACTTGGGAAATACCTCCTGGGAAGCGTTTACCATATGCTCAACCAAACCACCCACCTGATGCACACTAGCAAGAAGATCCCCTGTGTCAATGGTCCCTGGTGGTTTGTCCAAATGTGGCTGCAATTATATATGCACCAAATCGTTGCTATTGATCTCAACAGCCGAGACTTCCCTTCAATCAACTATAAAGAAGGAGAAACCCGGAAAACCAAAGGCTGTCAAACTTATGGAGAAGCTGCCTCCACTGTATCTATCAACAAAAACATCGGTGAACTGTTTGAGCTCTTCTTCAGAGGTTTTCCCAATCCTCTTTGGTTTCCTTATTTGGACAATGACAATCTTACTCTCCCTTGCGAATTCAGCTTTGAGACTGGATGCACTGATGTACAATCTGTAGCAATTTTTAATGCCTTCATCCAGCCCTGCATCCTGCCAGCCGAATTCTGTGGAGGGAGGCTAGTCCAAAGCACTTATGAATATTATCAGCCAAACATGATGGCTAGACAGTTGGGATGTGGCCAAGTGCCCCCTAGGCTATTCCTCCATGAATTCCTCAGGCCTAGGGAGATAGTCAAGGATTTCACAGAAACAAGAAGGATTTTCACCTATAAATGCTGTGGATCTATTTATGCACCTGATCCTTTTGTGCCAATAATATCTGCCCATCCTTCCTTCATTCTCTGGTGGCAAGAATTCCATGATCATATCTTCAATATGCCAATCCATCCTTTCTGCCTTGAATTAATGCCTGATTACCAGCCAATTGCAGAGGTAATATGCTTATTCCTTTATCTGTCTTAACAACATTAGCCCCAATCGATTCTGACTCTACTATTTTACAGGACATAACACCTGCCCCTCTTGCCAGGGTAATTTTATACAAAACTGCAGGCCCAATTTCTGCTTTGGGGCACCAATCTCCTACCTTGGCTCAGCTGATGGCTAGACAAGCTTCTTCAGATCCAATACTCACTAGACCATCATCTGTCAAGAGGAAAACCCTCCTTATAACTGCTCCATCAGTTGTAAAGAAGAAAAGAACAAGTAGCAAAACCAAGGTCAGAGTCCTTTTTCTTTGACTGTGATGCTTTTGGTGTTTTGCTCAGCTTTATTTCTTTTTGATTTCAGGCCAAAGAACAGCAGCCAGCAACCAGTACAGGTCCTGCCGATGCTTCAATGATTGGTAAAATTTCTCACTATTTTGTCTTTAAAGTTCCTCTCCATCGGCATTGATTCCTTTTCAGTTTCAGAGCAAATCTCAATAGACCCAATCTTGGAGAGTCCTCCTTCTCATCAAGAACTAGCTTCAGCTTCTCCTGATGTTCCTCAACCAGAAGCCTCTTCTCCACCAAAAGATCTTCCAAGCTCTCCTCAGCATGACATACAAGAACCTTTGCCTGAGCTTGAGTTGCCCTCTCTTTCCATCCAAGAGATCAGGAATGAGGTAGGAATAATTACCCAGTCTTCTCAGTTCTTTATTCAATGGATCATCAATAATTCGGCAATATCTCTTTCCAGGAAAAAATAACTTCATCACCCAGCTACTCATTTCCTTTGGATGATCTTGTTGCCGAACAAGTAGAGGAAATTTCTTCTAATCAGGCTTTATCAGAAGAAATCCAGGCAAAATTAAAGGAAATCCTCTCCTTTCTGCACAAAGACATCCAGGATCAAGTCAAGGATGCTGATCTTCTGAGAGATATGCTCGAGCCCATTGAACACAATCTTCCCGTTGACATTCAAGCTTCTTTGGAACCAATCTCTAAATTAGATCAACAATTTGCTACAGTCAGACAGGCTCTGAAAAATCAATCTTTACAACCAGCTTTAGAGCAAAGAAGAGCCATAGCTAAGCAATCCTTGAAAGATCTGCATACTCAAGCTCAGAGTAACAAAGAATTGTCAGCTAGACTGCAGTCAACACTTGATCTGAAGAAGACCAGAAAAGCTGAACTAGAAGCCGAACTGAGGGTCCTGTCAGCCGAAATCGAAGCTGATGAGAAGAAGTTAGCCGAACTCCCTGATCTGACAGAAAGGATACGAAAGGAAGCATCGGCCATTCTAACTGAAGATAAACAGCTCAAGACGAAGCTTTCTGCTCTGACAAAGTCCCAAGAAGCAGGCAAAAATCTTTTGGAGACCATTAATAGAATGATATCTGATGCTAAAGATGTAATCTCCAAGTACTTGGGTGTGTAGTTGTATTGAATATTTAATTAGCCGAATGTCTTACCAACTTTGTAGTCTCACCAACCTTTGCTTTTCTCTCCATTGTGGATAACTCATTCGGCAAAGCTGACCATAATAGCATTAGACCCGAAAACACTTCAACTACGAAATAGCCGAATCTCATCCAGTCAAAGCCGAATATGACTCGATAAGAATCCCAAACGACATGGGAACCGATCGGCTGGAAAATCCCTTCCACCTTCCGAACTCTTCGGAATACGCGCCACGATCTTTGGCCACGATTTCCTCTGCGGGTTCTATAAATAAACATCCAGGCAGCCCACAGTTTCTTCACCAAGTTCTTCACCCTCCAAGTTCTTGCCGGCCCAAGCCATTCTTTTCCCCATCCACAGTAATTCCGAGGAACTTCCAATGGCTGACAACAACAGGAGGCGCCCGGCTGCCGATGAGGCCGAAGGAAGTCGTGCCGGCGCTCGCCGCAGGTGATTAGCTGCTTGCTTCTCTCTGTTCTTCTCGAGATTTCCTCCCTCTTTCTTGACGAATCTCTTTGTTCTTTCAGGGTAATCCAATGGATTGCCGGCGCTGGTGTGCCAGTCGCAGCTCCAGCCGCTGCTCCTGCGGCATCTTCGAGTTCGTCCAATCGATCTCTCGAATCAGACGACTACCGCTACACGGATGGCGATGCTCGCCGATTCAAGGCGGAGCGCGACGACTCTCGTTGCGAACTGGAGGCTATCTCCAAGCAAGCCGGGATTGCTGACCTCGAATGGCAGCACGAGCGCAAGCAACTGCTCGAAGTCATTGATGGTGAGTCCTGCAATCTGCTCAATCTCAATCTTGTCCCCCAACTGATATTATTCTGCTGCCCCTTTTGTAACCTTGCAGCGCGTGATGCTGAACTTGATCGGCTGAAGGCGCTGGTGGATGAGCTGGCGAACAAGGTGAATGCTCCTGGGGACACACCAGAAGCTCGCCTCGGTGCAGTGGCGGGCCGCATCGATGAGGTGGCCTCGCACGGCATCCGTCTGGGCACTGCCGCAGGCCTAGTCGCCATGTCGACGCACACCAATACCGACTACTCCAGGCTACCGACCGGCTTCGCTAATGCTAACCCGGAGGAGATCGACGACATCGAGGCCTCCATAGATCGCCTTGATGCTCATGGCGCCGCCATTGCCGATTCCATTCATCCCCAGTCCGTTTTGAACAAGCTATTCCATTAGTTTGTACTAGGGATTTATGGAATTTCGGCAATAAAACTTATCTTTTTGTGTGAATTCTTGATGTAACATATTTTGTGCTAAGGGCAATACATTTAGTACTGGCCATTTTCCTCTTCTGTCAACATTTGTTCTGAAGGCGATTTCTTCCCGAATATCGGCTGTTCGGCAATTCGATATATCAATCATCGATCGATTTCAATATTGGGATAATACCTCTTCAAATATCTTCCATTTATAGCAGAAGCAAATTCTTCTCCCAATAATGTCTTCAAAATATATGCATTTCCAGGCACGCATCTAACCACTCTGAAAGGACCTTCCCAATTTGGAGACCACTTGCCGAATGCTGCATATTTGGTTCCAATCGGCAATATTGCTTTCCAAACTAGATCACCTTCTGTAAATTGCTTAATCTTTACCTTTTTGTTGTAATACTTAGCAACTCGCATTTTGTTCCTCTCAATATTCTCCAAGGCCCTGAGACGAATCATATGTAAATCTTCTAATTCGTCCATCATTAAATCTTTATAATCTTTAGAACTTAAATCCTTTTGCAACTTTATTCTCCTTGAGTCTAATTGTATTTCCCATGGCAAGATAGCATGATGCCCATACACCAACTCATAAAGAGATGTCTGCGTAGTGTAACACCCTAAAATTCCATCACAAATAAATCATAGCAACATGGTTAGATTCAATTTTCTAAATTAATAATTAAAAATTTCAATTAATTTGAGCCTAAAAATATTTAAACATCATTTAAATAATTTTATAGCATGACAAGTGAATTGTTGCATTCATGCTGCGTTGCATTGTTTTTTTTGTCCGGAAAACGAATTTAATTTTAAAAACACGATTAGATTTTAGATCAGTCCAATCTATATGTAAATCTCAGAAAGAAAACCTTTGAGCCTTTGTTTAATCCATGTTCTAAATAACATCTCTTAGCCCTTATTAATCTACATTGATTAATTTCCTTTTATCTTTTCAATCTCCGCACTAGCCGAGCTTACTAGCTACATCCTCTGATTCCTTTTTCCTAACATATATATTTCCCTCTTATCCAATTGCTCTTCCCTTTTATTTCTCCACCAAGATAATCTGATAGGACTACTGCTATTTGGCCAATCATCTCGCGTGAAGCCAGTCCAGTCCAAGACAAGCAAACTGACTCCCACTGTTACTTTATTTATCCATGCAAATAAACCATCGAGTTAATCTCCCTCTCTCTCTCTCTCTCTCTTAGCGTGAAGCAGTCCAATTGCATGCACTAGAAATATATATCAGCTTGTTTGCCTCCCATGCATGAACGGCTGCTCGTGCTTCATGCTAGTACATATTCGATGAGCACCCATGTCACTAAACAGAAAACGGAAGGCACCCTCTTACCACTATCCCATAATCAATTAGCAGTTTCTCCTTCAAAGTACTAATGATTCAGTGCTAGTCATTGAAACCGACAAGCTTTCTCCTGTTCTTTCTTTCTCTCTCCTTGAGCCTCTAACCATGCACCACGTCAAAGAACAGCAAGTAACAAAACCACATCTCCTTGCTAACAGGCCATTCGTCTATTCTTTTTCCTTCTGAACATCGCCTCACCTGCCTCTCAACCGTCTTCTTCTGTCGACCATGACCAACGAAGGGAGCGCATGCAACTGCGCCATAAAACCCAATCAACATCCAACCATGACAAAAACTGATCGCGCACTCTAATCTCCATCAATTTCCACCACCAGAGGAAGAACAGCTACTGCATTTCGTGGCAATTAAATTATCCAGTGCTCCACCGACAGCAAGCCATGGCCTTTCATTCCTCCACTGTTTGGCCTCTCAGTTTCCTTGCTGCACCTATAAAAAGCACCGCAGTCTTCTCATTAGCCTGTTACAACTCTTCTGAACTCTCTCTCTCGTTCTATCCTTGCCCAAGAGAATTAGTACGTGGTTGTCTTCATCCAGGCTACGGCAAGAAAGCTGCGACCGCCGATGATACTCCGGCCTTGTTTCCATGGCGCTTGGTACGAAGCTTTAACGTGCCACCGCTCGTCGTCGAGAAGACAGCAGCCTGATCCCTCTCTAGCACCAGAGGTCGTCGTCCCTGCCTACGTCGGCCATCGTCGTCTTCTCAAGTCTGCCATCGTTGTTCTTGTTGTCATGGAGACAACACAGTTCTTGTTACGAGCACCGTCATTCACCTCTGCTGCTGCTGGCCGGCCATCTTGCGTCAACGACTACTACAGGTCAGTGAGAAAAATCATCTTCTCATGCTGTCCTCTGTCCGGTCCGTGCATGTTCCTATATTCATTCAGTGCAAAATTTCTAAACCAAAGCCCGGTCATCAGTAGACTTGACCCTCCTTTTCTATTTTCTTTAATCCTTGTTGAAGTCGTCACTTTCATGCAGAGGCTAACTGTTGCACATTTCCTACACACGCTAATTACATACTAAGTTCCATGGTCGGATGTATGTGCTTACCGTAGCATGCTAGTAAACACTCATCTTTTTCATCCGAAACTATTGTCCAGTACATTCTATAAATAACTATCCTCCAAATCTAATTAAGTCACTTATCTTCCATTTAATCTCTCCAATCTTTGTGCCTCATAACCCTTGTGATCCATCTATATTCAAGTTTAGATCCTCAAATGCGTAGTTCCTTGCTTTATAAAATGTCTTTTGTTTGATGTGTGTGAAGTTTTCAAAATCATAAAAGTCCGGAAACGCCCCCTCAACTTTCTCTCAATCTCCCTTTCTCTCTCTGGCCCAGCCCGTCTCTCTCTCTCTCCCTTTCTCTCTTTTTCGGCCTAGCAGCCGCTCGCGGCCCACTCCCTCTTTTTCTTTTTCCCCCGCCCCGCGCGGCCTGCTCCCTCTTCCGGCCCAACAACGACCCAAACTCCCTCTCCTTTTCTCTCTCACCGCCGCCGACAGGTGGGGCCCACCTGTCGGGCCCGTCTTCTTCCCCCCCCCGACGCCCCCTCCTCTGCCCCGAGCCCGACCGAGCCGCTCCCTCTCCTCGCGCCGCTCCCTCTCCCTCACGCCCCTCACTCTCCCCTCCCACCGGCACTGCGAACCGCCTCTCCACTACCCCTTTCCCTCTCCCTGAAACCGCCACCCACCGAGCCTTTCCCCCTCCTCTCCACTGGCCGCGCGCCACTGGTTGCCGCCCGCTCCCCTCCCGCGACGACGGCCTCCCTCCTCTCCTCTCTGCCCCATAAAAGCAAGGCCAAGCCTCTACCCCGTCACCTCACCTCGAACGCGCACCCACATCCTGCTGAGAACCCGAGCCGAGCTCCAATTCGCTTTCACCGCCGCCGCCGTCCGAGCGCCGCCGCCTCATCGGACCGCCGCTCCAGGACCGCTCCGCCTCTCTTCTTCCACTCCAGAGCCTTCGCACCAAGGTAACGAAGCTCCCCGACCTCTTGTTCGTCTCTGTTTCGCCCCTAGCACGCTCGACCACCATCGCCGGAGCTCCGCTGCCACTGTTCGCCGCCGTGCGCCGCCTCCGTTGTAAATTGAACAACTAGAACCCCCCTGAACACATTTCTCACATTGCCTAGATGCTAACCGAACCGAAACCGACTTGAATTGAGGCCCCTGGCATGGTTTGCCGCTCGCCGGCGCTTCGCCACCGCCGCCTCGCTCCTGTTCGCCGTCGATTCGCCGGCCTCGCCGCGCAATCCATGACTTGAACCCTCTAATCTTGTTCACCGTCTCTTCCCGAAGCTATAGCACCAAACCACGCCTAGAACCAAGCCCCACAGCCCGAGTTCCGTCGAACTCCGACGAGTTCGCCGCCGCCTCGCCTCTGTCCGGCGAGCGCCGCCCCCCTCGTCAGCTAAACCACGACTTGATCACCTCTGGTGGACTCGCCTCGCCGCCCTGAGTCCGTAGGACCAGACCCCGTCCCAAACCGAGCGGTGTAGCTTGAGTTCGAGCTCGCCGGAGTTTCCCCTGCTCAGCGCCGCCGTTCGCCGGCATCCCGCCGCCGCCCGACCTGCCCCATCCCCTGACAGCCATCCGATCTTGATCCAACGGCCCAGATCCTTTCTGACCGAAGTCAATCGGCCAAATAACGGTCAACCGAGGCACTTTTGCAAAAGAGACCCTGCCTTTTCTGGAAAATAACCCGCCGTCCTGTTTAGTTCAAAAATAATTAGATTCAGGTCCTGAATTTTGCAGAAAACCCCCTGAGCTTATCTGTTTTTGCACCCGCAGTCCAGCCCCTGTGTTTTTGCGTGTTAGCCCTCGGGTTTTAACGCGTAATTATGTTTTAGCCCCTGGTTTCTTTCAGTTAAGTCCCTGGAAACTTAGTTTCTTTGCCAGCAAGTCCCTAAAACTTGTTTTGGCCATATCTTTTCCGTCCTAGCTCCGTTTTTAGCGTTCTTGGTGTCCAAGCGTTCGTCTTTTCGAGCTTGATAGTTTTAGATGCTTGTTTTAGTCTGTTAGAATTGTTTGATGTACTGTTTTCTTATTGTTTTATTGTGTTGATCGTAGACCTCGTGCCAGTTGCAACCGAGTCGCCAGTCGACGCGGATCCGGAACCACTCTACGAAGAAGAAGAAGAACTTTTTGTAGACCAAGGCAAGTGGCCCTCCCCGCATACTCTTTTTGTCCTATAATAATTGCATGACAACTAAAATTTACTTTTATTGCATTAATATGACGGGAATACCTATGTTAAGGATTTACCTAGTTTTTCACCATAAACCCTTGAATCAACCCAGTTTAAATAATGTTTTGGGATAGTTATGCTTAGCCTTGCTACACTATGGGAAATGCTTTTAAAACTGAATCTTTACAAAATGCTGAACATAATGACTATTGGTGAAATGTTGGTTAATACAAGAGAACAATACTTTAATCGGAACATGGAGTGACCACCCAGGAAAACAGCGCAACCATGGTGTTAATGGGCTCTGACCTTAGCCAATTAATTAGGTGTGTGATCGCACTGATGGCCTTATCCGCCTGCGAGGAGCATAGGGGGATTGGGGTTGCAGGGGTCACAGCCCGGTCCTCTTGGGGTAGCAGCCTTTGCTAAGGTGCTGACCATTAGGGAGGTTTGTGGACCGCCCTAGTCTGTAACTATGCGGGTCGTTGGTCTTTTGCATACCTTTGTAAAGGCTTCGTAGTGGATCCCTAGCCACTCACCTCGGAAGTGTTTAAGGGTCTAGCTAACCCGGGCGACATGGGAAAAACGAGCCATGGTGAAAGTGTGCAACCTCTGCAGAGTGTAAAACTGATATATCAGCCGTGCTCACGGTCAAGAGCGGCTTGGACCCTCACATGATAATTGAACTTGAAGATGGACTATAAATCGTGGTTTTATTTTTACTCGTGGGATATTTTGAATAAGATGTTTTCTAAATGCTAAGTGGGATGGTATAAACTTATACCTAGTGAATAGGAAGTTGCTAATAAAACTTGACCAACTTTAAAAAGCTCATTGCTGTGAACCATAGCCTATCCTTGTGGCCTTGCATCTTCCCCCCGCTTGCTGAGTACCTAGTTAGGTGTACTCACGCTTGCTATTGCTGATTCAGAAGAAGGAAATGGAGAAGAATACTACAGCGACTACGACGAGTTCTGAGGCTTGCGCTCTCCCCCAGTCAAGATGCCTGTGGAAGTCGAAGACGAAGATGCTTCGTGTAGCTATCGTTTGTTCTTCGATAAAGACCTGCGTGTCTTTCGAGAGTGTAATAAGAATACTATAATAAATCTCTTGTAATTTAGAACATTGTGTTTCGATATTACACTCTTTTGTCTATCATATGTGTGTGAACATGATCCTGGCGCACATATGAAATGCACTTGGTTTTCCTTTGAAAATCGGGTGTGACAGGAGTGGTATCAGAGCCAAGTTGACTGTAGGACGCAGCCTTAAGTTAGAACTGGTCGGAGATTAAGGACCCAACATCTAGAAGGCCATGTCATCTTTCAAAATCACTCTATTTTCGCATAAAAATCTAATTTTATTTCTTTTATTAAAATATCTCATCATTTTGATTTATTCTATACTGAGTTCTGTTCTATCTTATCAAATGGTCCGGACATATCTCAAGCCCATCGGAGGACGTTTCCCAGTTGGACTGTTCGTTTCCCAACACCAAGCAAAGGTACCAGCAAAAGAAGCTCCAGTGGAGGCATAGCCTGAAGCTCAGGCAGAGGCACATGCTGAGTTGAAGGCACAGCTTGCAGGATAGGAGCCCCCAAAGGATATGATGCCGCACTGCGCCACTGCATCTCCACCACGCAAGAAGCTTCGCTACAACACCCAGGAGCTGTTACCCGTCTTGGCTAGGAGATTAGATGCCTACCCTTCTTTTTCAGTTTATTCGATAAATCCGTTCCTGTGAGGACGATGTAATAATGGTTGGTTGGTTGAACTCATGCTTGATTTGGTTCTTTGTGATGAATGAATGTTTTTGTGGAGTGATGGCCACAACTACATCAATAAAAATAATTAGTTTAAATAATTAATCTTAGCTCCTTATGCTTCCTGAATCTCGGGACGAGATTCTCTTTAAGGGGGTAGGATTTGTAACACCCTAAAATTCCATCACAAATAAATCATAGCAACATGGTTAGATTCAATTTTCTAAATTAATAATTAAAAATTTCAATTAATTTGAGCCTAAAAATATTTAAACATCATTTAAATAATTTTATAGCATGACAAGTGAATTGTTGCATTCATGCTGCGTTGCATTGTTTTTTTTGTCCGGAAAACGAATTTAATTTTAAAAACACGATTAGATTTTAGATCAGTCCAATCTATATGTAAATCTCAGAAAGAAAACCTTTGAGCCTTTGTTTAATCCATGTTCTAAATAACATCTCTTAGCCCTTATTAATCTACATTGATTAATTTCCTTTTATCTTTTCAATCTCCGCACTAGCCGAGCTTACTAGCTACATCCTCTGATTCCTTTTTCCTAACATATATATTTCCCTCTTATCCAATTGCTCTTCCCTTTTATTTCTCCACCAAGATAATCTGATAGGACTACTGCTATTTGGCCAATCATCTCGCGTGAAGCCAGTCCAGTCCAAGACAAGCAAACTGACTCCCACTGTTACTTTATTTATCCATGCAAATAAACCATCGAGTTAATCTCCCTCTCTCTCTCTCTCTCTCTTAGCGTGAAGCAGTCCAATTGCATGCACTAGAAATATATATCAGCTTGTTTGCCTCCCATGCATGAACGGCTGCTCGTGCTTCATGCTAGTACATATTCGATGAGCACCCATGTCACTAAACAGAAAACGGAAGGCACCCTCTTACCACTATCCCATAATCAATTAGCAGTTTCTCCTTCAAAGTACTAATGATTCAGTGCTAGTCATTGAAACCGACAAGCTTTCTCCTGTTCTTTCTTTCTCTCTCCTTGAGCCTCTAACCATGCACCACGTCAAAGAACAGCAAGTAACAAAACCACATCTCCTTGCTAACAGGCCATTCGTCTATTCTTTTTCCTTCTGAACATCGCCTCACCTGCCTCTCAACCGTCTTCTTCTGTCGACCATGACCAACGAAGGGAGCGCATGCAACTGCGCCATAAAACCCAATCAACATCCAACCATGACAAAAACTGATCGCGCACTCTAATCTCCATCAATTTCCACCACCAGAGGAAGAACAGCTACTGCATTTCGTGGCAATTAAATTATCCAGTGCTCCACCGACAGCAAGCCATGGCCTTTCATTCCTCCACTGTTTGGCCTCTCAGTTTCCTTGCTGCACCTATAAAAAGCACCGCAGTCTTCTCATTAGCCTGTTACAACTCTTCTGAACTCTCTCTCTCGTTCTATCCTTGCCCAAGAGAATTAGTACGTGGTTGTCTTCATCCAGGCTACGGCAAGAAAGCTGCGACCGCCGATGATACTCCGGCCTTGTTTCCATGGCGCTTGGTACGAAGCTTTAACGTGCCACCGCTCGTCGTCGAGAAGACAGCAGCCTGATCCCTCTCTAGCACCAGAGGTCGTCGTCCCTGCCTACGTCGGCCATCGTCGTCTTCTCAAGTCTGCCATCGTTGTTCTTGTTGTCATGGAGACAACACAGTTCTTGTTACGAGCACCGTCATTCACCTCTGCTGCTGCTGGCCGGCCATCTTGCGTCAACGACTACTACAGGTCAGTGAGAAAAATCATCTTCTCATGCTGTCCTCTGTCCGGTCCGTGCATGTTCCTATATTCATTCAGTGCAAAATTTCTAAACCAAAGCCCGGTCATCAGTAGACTTGACCCTCCTTTTCTATTTTCTTTAATCCTTGTTGAAGTCGTCACTTTCATGCAGAGGCTAACTGTTGCACATTTCCTACACACGCTAATTACATACTAAGTTCCATGGTCGGATGTATGTGCTTACCGTAGCATGCTAGTAAACACTCATCTTTTTCATCCGAAACTATTGTCCAGTACATTCTATAAATAACTATCCTCCAAATCTAATTAAGTCACTTATCTTCCATTTAATCTCTCCAATCTTTGTGCCTCATAACCCTTGTGATCCATCTATATTCAAGTTTAGATCCTCAAATGCGTAGTTCCTTGCTTTATAAAATGTCTTTTGTTTGATGTGTGTGAAGTTTTCAAAATCATAAAAGTCCGGAAACGCCCCCTCAACTTTCTCTCAATCTCCCTTTCTCTCTCTGGCCCAGCCCGTCTCTCTCTCTCTCCCTTTCTCTCTTTTTCGGCCTAGCAGCCGCTCGCGGCCCACTCCCTCTTTTTCTTTTTCCCCCGCCCCGCGCGGCCTGCTCCCTCTTCCGGCCCAACAACGACCCAAACTCCCTCTCCTTTTCTCTCTCACCGCCGCCGACAGGTGGGGCCCACCTGTCGGGCCCGTCTTCTTCCCCCCCCGACGCCCCCTCCTCTGCCCCGAGCCCGACCGAGCCGCTCCCTCTCCTCGCGCCGCTCCCTCTCCCTCACGCCCCTCACTCTCCCCTCCCACCGGCACTGCGAACCGCCTCTCCACTACCCCTTTCCCTCTCCCTGAAACCGCCACCCACCGAGCCTTTCCCCCTCCTCTCCACTGGCCGCGCGCCACTGGTTGCCGCCCGCTCCCCTCCCGCGACGACGGCCTCCCTCCTCTCCTCTCTGCCCCATAAAAGCAAGGCCAAGCCTCTACCCCGTCACCTCACCTCGAACGCGCACCCACATCCTGCTGAGAACCCGAGCCGAGCTCCAATTCGCTTTCACCGCCGCCGCCGTCCGAGCGCCGCCGCCTCATCGGACCGCCGCTCCAGGACCGCTCCGCCTCTCTTCTTCCACTCCAGAGCCTTCGCACCAAGGTAACGAAGCTCCCCGACCTCTTGTTCGTCTCTGTTTCGCCCCTAGCACGCTCGACCACCATCGCCGGAGCTCCGCTGCCACTGTTCGCCGCCGTGCGCCGCCTCCGTTGTAAATTGAACAACTAGAACCCCCCTGAACACATTTCTCACATTGCCTAGATGCTAACCGAACCGAAACCGACTTGAATTGAGGCCCCTGGCATGGTTTGCCGCTCGCCGGCGCTTCGCCACCGCCGCCTCGCTCCTGTTCGCCGTCGATTCGCCGGCCTCGCCGCGCAATCCATGACTTGAACCCTCTAATCTTGTTCACCGTCTCTTCCCGAAGCTATAGCACCAAACCACGCCTAGAACCAAGCCCCACAGCCCGAGTTCCGTCGAACTCCGACGAGTTCGCCGCCGCCTCGCCTCTGTCCGGCGAGCGCCGCCCCCCTCGTCAGCTAAACCACGACTTGATCACCTCTGGTGGACTCGCCTCGCCGCCCTGAGTCCGTAGGACCAGACCCCGTCCCAAACCGAGCGGTGTAGCTTGAGTTCGAGCTCGCCGGAGTTTCCCCTGCTCAGCGCCGCCGTTCGCCGGCATCCCGCCGCCGCCCGACCTGCCCCATCCCCTGACAGCCATCCGATCTTGATCCAACGGCCCAGATCCTTTCTGACCGAAGTCAATCGGCCAAATAACGGTCAACCGAGGCACTTTTGCAAAAGAGACCCTGCCTTTTCTGGAAAATAACCCGCCGTCCTGTTTAGTTCAAAAATAATTAGATTCAGGTCCTGAATTTTGCAGAAAACCCCCTGAGCTTATCTGTTTTTGCACCCGCAGTCCAGCCCCTGTGTTTTTGCGTGTTAGCCCTCGGGTTTTAACGCGTAATTATGTTTTAGCCCCTGGTTTCTTTCAGTTAAGTCCCTGGAAACTTAGTTTCTTTGCCAGCAAGTCCCTAAAACTTGTTTTGGCCATATCTTTTCCGTCCTAGCTCCGTTTTTAGCGTTCTTGGTGTCCAAGCGTTCGTCTTTTCGAGCTTGATAGTTTTAGATGCTTGTTTTAGTCTGTTAGAATTGTTTGATGTACTGTTTTCTTATTGTTTTATTGTGTTGATCGTAGACCTCGTGCCAGTTGCAACCGAGTCGCCAGTCGACGCGGATCCGGAACCACTCTACGAAGAAGAAGAAGAACTTTTTGTAGACCAAGGCAAGTGGCCCTCCCCGCATACTCTTTTTGTCCTATAATAATTGCATGACAACTAAAATTTACTTTTATTGCATTAATATGACGGGAATACCTATGTTAAGGATTTACCTAGTTTTTCACCATAAACCCTTGAATCAACCCAGTTTAAATAATGTTTTGGGATAGTTATGCTTAGCCTTGCTACACTATGGGAAATGCTTTTAAAACTGAATCTTTACAAAATGCTGAACATAATGACTATTGGTGAAATGTTGGTTAATACAAGAGAACAATACTTTAATCGGAACATGGAGTGACCACCCAGGAAAACAGCGCAACCATGGTGTTAATGGGCTCTGACCTTAGCCAATTAATTAGGTGTGTGATCGCACTGATGGCCTTATCCGCCTGCGAGGAGCATAGGGGGATTGGGGTTGCAGGGGTCACAGCCCGGTCCTCTTGGGGTAGCAGCCTTTGCTAAGGTGCTGACCATTAGGGAGGTTTGTGGACCGCCCTAGTCTGTAACTATGCGGGTCGTTGGTCTTTTGCATACCTTTGTAAAGGCTTCGTAGTGGATCCCTAGCCACTCACCTCGGAAGTGTTTAAGGGTCTAGCTAACCCGGGCGACATGGGAAAAACGAGCCATGGTGAAAGTGTGCAACCTCTGCAGAGTGTAAAACTGATATATCAGCCGTGCTCACGGTCAAGAGCGGCTTGGACCCTCACATGATAATTGAACTTGAAGATGGACTATAAATCGTGGTTTTATTTTTACTCGTGGGATATTTTGAATAAGATGTTTTCTAAATGCTAAGTGGGATGGTATAAACTTATACCTAGTGAATAGGAAGTTGCTAATAAAACTTGACCAACTTTAAAAAGCTCATTGCTGTGAACCATAGCCTATCCTTGTGGCCTTGCATCTTCCCCCCGCTTGCTGAGTACCTAGTTAGGTGTACTCACGCTTGCTATTGCTGATTCAGAAGAAGGAAATGGAGAAGAATACTACAGCGACTACGACGAGTTCTGAGGCTTGCGCTCTCCCCCAGTCAAGATGCCTGTGGAAGTCGAAGACGAAGATGCTTCGTGTAGCTATCGTTTGTTCTTCGATAAAGACCTGCGTGTCTTTCGAGAGTGTAATAAGAATACTATAATAAATCTCTTGTAATTTAGAACATTGTGTTTCGATATTACACTCTTTTGTCTATCATATGTGTGTGAACATGATCCTGGCGCACATATGAAATGCACTTGGTTTTCCTTTGAAAATCGGGTGTGACACGTAGCCCCATGTGGAGCCATTCGGTAAGCCCACAAAGCCTCATTGAGTACCGAATGCCACTTTCTTGGCTTCTGATCAATCTTCTTCTGTATAATCTTAATCATAATCTTGTTAGAAGCTTCTGCCTGACCATTAGCTTGAGCATAATAAGGAGAAGAATTTAACAATTTGATGCCCATACTTTCAGCAAAATCTTTGAACTCTGAAGATGTAAATTGAGCCCCTTGATCTGTGGTGATTGTTTGAGGAATCCCAAATCTGTAAATAATATGTTCTTTAACAAATTCAACCATATTCTCCGACGTCACCTTCTTTAATGGAATTGCCTCAACCCACTTGGTAAAATAATCGGTTGCCAAAAGCACAAACTTATGCCCCTTGCTAGATGGAGGATTTATTTGGCCAATCAAATCTATTCCCCATCCTCTGAATGGCCATGGCTTGATAATGGGATTCAAAGCCGATGCCGGAACTCTCTGAATGTTTCCAAATTTTTGACAGTCTTGACATCCCTTATAATATTCAAAACAATCTTTCAACATTGTCGGCCAGTAATACCTCGTTCTTCTAATAACCCACTTCATTCGGTAGGCCGATTGATGTGCTCCACATAACCCATCATGTACTTCACTCATCAGCCTTTTTGCTTCTTCATGATTTAAGCAATGTAACAGCACCCCATCCAAGGATTTATAATACAAATTATCATCAAGAAGAACAAACTTTAAAGCTTTATACCTGAGCTTTCTAGAAACCTTTCGGGATGGATTCTCCAGATAATCGGCAATCTCTTTTCTCCAATCATCCTCTGCCAGATTATTCCCGAACGCATATACATCAATAGCAAAAACTTCTCGAAGTTCTTTATAGCCTGATGCACTTTGGGCCAATCTATTTGCCTCTCCATTATCCCCTCTAGGAATGTGTTGTAGAATTACTGACCGAAAGCTCTTCAATATTTCTTTGCATTCTTCATAGTAATCCCTCAAGGTATCACTTTTGCACTCATATTCACCATTCAATTGTTTTATGACCAATTCTGAATCTCCAAAAATTTCAACCGCAATGGCCTTTGCTTCTTTCAAATATTGGAGCCCTTTGAGCAATGCCTCATACTCAGCTTGATTGTTAGTAACAGCAGATTGAATGGGAACAGCAAACTCAAATGTTTCTCCTTTGGGTGAAATTAATAAGATACCTGCTCCACCACCTTTGTTGCATGAAGATCCATCGAAGAATAACACCCAAGGAACAATGTTAAGCAAATTTATTGATGTATCATGATGTTCGGTAATGAAGTCGGCAATAATCTGTCCCTTAACAGCCTTTGCCGATTCAAACCTTAACTCAAATTCAGACAAAGCTAAAATCCATTTGCCAATCCTTCCGTTCAAAATTGGCATAGACAACATGTGTTTTATCACATCAAACTTTGAATATACAATGCATTCGGTATGTAGTAAATAGTGCCGAAATTTTGTACAGGAGTAGTAAACACACAAGCAAAGCTTCTCTATAGCCGAATACCTTGTCTCTGGATCTAGTAACTTTCGGCTAAGGTATGCAACTACTCTTTCTTTCCCTTCAAATTCTTGAATGAGGGCCGATCCAATAGTTTGGGCATCGGCCGCCACGTACAACTTGAAAGGCTTATTCAATTGCGGAGGTACCAATACTGGTGGCTTCTTCATGTACTCCTTTATTTCATCAAAAGCCTTCTGTTGTTCGTCACCCCATACAAACTTTTGATCCTTTTTTATTTTCAACAGTGAGGAAAAGGGCAACACCTTTTGTGACAAGTTTGATATGAACCTTCTCACAAAATTTATCTTGCCCAGCAGTGATTGTAGCTCTTTAAGATTAGTTGGAGGAACAATTTCATCAATTGCCTTCATGCTTTTCTTACCAACTCCTATTCCTCCTTCATGTATCAAAAATCCCAGAAACTCTCCAGCCGAAACTCCAAAAGCACACTTGTTCGGGTTCATCTTAAGCCCATGTTTCCTGGTGCATTCCAGAGTTTTCCTTATGTCGGCCAAATGGGACTCATGATCCAATGACTTGATCACCACATCATCAATATATATTTCTACAATCTTACCGATCAACTCATGAAAAATATAATTCATAGCCCTTTGATAAGTTGCACCAGCATTTTTCAACCCAAAGGTCATGACAACCCATTCAAACAATCCTATGTGTCCAGGACACCTGAAAGCTGTCTTTACTATATCTTCCAACGCCATATAAATCTGATTATATCTTGCGTTACCATCCATGAAACTGAGCACTTTGTATCCAGCAGCAGCATCAACCAATGAATCAGCAATAGGCATTGGATATCCATCCATGGGTGTAGCCTTGTTTAGGTCTCTAAAATCTATGCAAACCCTCATCTTTCCATTTTTCTTATAGACGGGAACAATATTAGAGATCCAATCCGCGTATTTACATGGCCGAATGAAATTTGCATCTAGTAATCTTTCAATCTCTTTTTTCACATCGGCCAACACTTCTTCCTTGTAGATTTTTCGGGGTGGTTGCTTGTAAGGCCTGTAACCAGGTTTGATTGGCAACCGATGCTCAACAATAGAACGGTCTAGACCGGGCATCTCCGAATAATCCCAAGCAAAGCAGTCCTTGTATTCTTTTAACAATGTCACCAACTTTTCTTTGAAAACCGAATCCAAGTTAGCACTGATAAATGTCGGCCTTGGCTTGTCACCATCTCCAATGTCCACTTCTTCTAATTTATCAGCCGACACAAATCCACGTCCTAATTTTCCATCAGTTCCATCAATTGGATTTTCCATCAAAAATTACTATGAGAGCCGACTGCTTCGATCGGCTGCTGATCACTGCTGGCTGGTGCCACAGGACCTTCTCCCCAGTCTTTACCTGAGAAACAATCTATGCCTTGATACTCCCAGAAAGCTGGTTCCATATTTGCCACGCTTATTGAATCATCTGCTTGGACAATCTCCACCTCATCATCTATCCACTGAATAAGCTGTTGATGCATAGTAGATGGAATACAACAATTTGCATGAATCCAATCTCTTCCAAGCAGCAAGCTATATGCCCCTTTGCCCTCAATGACAAAGAAAGTCGTAAGCAGAGTCTTGGACCCAATCATCAGATCAACGTGCACGCATCCCTTGGTGTCCGAAGGATTTCCAGCAAAATCATTTAGAATTATGCTCGTTGGTGTCAAATCTCTAAGGCCCATACCAAGCTTCCTGAATGTGGTATATGGCATCACATTGACAGCGGCTCCTCCATCGACAAACATCTTGGTCAATGGTTTGCCATTAACATATCCCTTCAAGTACAATGGCTTCATGTGCCGATTCTGGGTTGGCTTCTCAAAAACAGCTTGTTTGTTCAACATCAATTGTGCCATTAACCCAAATTGTTCGGCATCATCTATATCGGGCAATATTTCTTCCTGTACAATTTGGTTAGCTGGAGCCATGAATTCATTCGGCAGAAAACATACCATGCATGTAGGAGCCGAATGACCATGTTCGTCAGGCCTGTCTTTTGGGAGCCATATTGATTTCATCCTAGGCCTTGCTTGCTTTAATTCTTGATTCCTCAGGCGTTGAACTCTTCTCTTCTGACTCCTTCTTAAACCAGGTGGACACCACTGTCCTTTCTGCCAAACATACTCACGATCTTCTTCTTCTTCACGATCAACCCACTTGTAATCAGCATGTCTCTTCCTTGGTTGATCATTAAAACGCCGATCATCACTAGGATGCACCTTGCCAATTCTTTCATGGACAGATCGGCGATTGACAGTTCCCTGCCTATATTCATCATATCTATTATTGCATTCAGGACAATTATTCCATGTGGGAAGTTTCAAACCTTCGTTCCA
The DNA here is from genome assembly GCA_033239725.1 of Echinochloa phyllopogon. Taxonomy (NCBI): domain Eukaryota; kingdom Viridiplantae; phylum Streptophyta; class Magnoliopsida; order Poales; family Poaceae; genus Echinochloa; species Echinochloa phyllopogon. The sequence goes on along the minus strand of BTCW01000008.1, from coordinate 27,836,937 downwards.
ACAGTGTCTGAAGAATGCACACCCCCAATGCGCACGTTCCTGCTCTCGAGCATACTCTTCTTGTTCTTCCTCAAACCTTTCTTCTTCGCGCCTTCTTTTCTCCTCCTCATCTTCACGCCTTTGAAAACGCTCCTTTTCTTGCTGACGCTGCCATTTGTTGAGGAGAATACGTGTAGTAACTCTAGGTTTAAAGGATCCTCTCACTTCAAATCGGCTATTCGGGAACCGAAGATCTTTCTGGCGAATCTGTTCAATTGTGATCTGCCGAGTGGGATCAACTGAACCATCCTGTCTTGCCTTCTTTGAGGTTAAAACTTTCAATCTTCCCTTTTCTCCAGATGAAATAGCATTCACCATATTAACCGAGAACCCGATCATATTCTGAGGAAAAGGGTTACTGTCCAGTTTCATCTTGTTGTCGAATTTCAGATGTCCTTCTTGGATAGCTTTCTGAATCTTCATCCTAAAGACTCTGCATTCATTAATGGAATGAGAATTTCTATCATGAAACCCACAGTACCTCTTATCTTTCACTCCATCGGGCCGAAGCATAGAATGCCCCTCTGGCAATTTGATTCGGCCTTCTTTCACCAGGAGCTCAAACAATTTGTCAGCCTTAGTCACATCAAAATCATATGTTCCCTTCATCTGTTTGATCCATCTTTGAGTCATTGTAACTGGTTCTTTGCTCCACACTATCTCTGCTGCCGCTATCTCCTCGCTATCTTCATACTCATCTTCTTGATCTGCTCTTTCAAGGAATTGGTTATAGATGTCAGCTACATCATTATTTTTAGCAAATCTGACATCTTTCTTGAAACCATATGCCTGGTTACTCATCAAGGCCAATCTGTGTGACAACTGGCCTAGATCATCAAACTCCATCCCGAACAGCTTCTCCCGAATAGCAGGCAGCATGCCAGCTACAGCCATACCAGCCAATTTATCATCAGGTATGTTCAGAGAAAAGCACATACTCTTTGTTTCCCTAAATCTCCTGAGGAACTCTGTAGGTGTTTCATTATTCCTCTGCCTTAAGCTGGTCAAATCAACCAACTTTTTCTCGGTACTGCCAATGTAGTAATGGGCATGGAATTTCTGCTCCAGGTCTTTCCATGTACAAATCGACTGAGCAGGCAAAGAAGCAAACCATGTGAAAGCTGGACCCGTTAGTGACAAAGGAAAGTATCTGATTCTAAAAGCCTCATCTACCGAAGCCTCTCCAAGCTGCATCAGATATCGAGCTATATGTTCCACAGTGCTAGTATCATCTTGTCCTGAGAATTTAGTAAACTCTGTAGGCACCTTGACTCTATTCGGCAATGATACCCTTTGGTACCATTCAGGGAAAGGAGACGAGTACATGTATCCCTGATTTTTAGGCTTCAGACCGAATTGATTTTGCAATACATCGGTCATTTTTTGCACCATGAGGTCAATACTGGTATCTTGATTCCCTGGTCTCCCAGCAAGCATGCCTGTAGTACCAACATACCCAGGATTCGGGAGGGCGTCGATAGCATTGTAATCCATAAACTCTGAATATCCGTTCCCATACATGTCCCTTTGCAGCCTATTGTTCAAGGGAGATATCTTGTAAGCAGAAGCAGGCGGATTCCCTGTGGTGCCGAATGCCATATCACCGTATGTGTGAATTTTCGGCAGTGCAGGCTGAGGATCTTGCCGAATCGGTTGTCCATTTGTATCTTTAGCACCAGAACCTCCAGTTTCATCAGCATTTCCTTTACCATGTGGTTTCTGAACTGGTGCTTGAACATTGAAGTATGTTGGACCACCCAATTGCCCATGTATCTGCTCGAAGGGTTTATCCACATGCTGACCAAAAATGCTTACCATTATATGCCGAAAACTGTTCAAGAACGCAGCATTGTGATTGGTCATTGCTTCCCCCAAAGCTTTGTATAGCAAGCCCGAGAATCTCTCCCTCTCTTCTTCTTCAGTAAGATCAGATTGCCCAGGAAGGAGAACTCTTGGCAAGTCGGACTTGAGAAACGGTGCACCACTCCTGTTCTTGGCGAAAGACAGTAAACATTTGTTAATGAATTGGCCAGCAGCAGCCTTCACCATCTGTTGATGCTCTTCAGACAACTCTTCCAAAGTGACATCCATGATGTCGCTCAACTCAGGCATCTTGAAAATTTGTGTGTGTCCCACCGGGCGTGCCAAAAAGTGTGTTGACGTAAAATCCGCACCTCACGCCAAGCACACAGCAAGCCGAATTAGCTGGCTTCAAACGTGGCCCGGGCTTTTGAATCCGGAAGCGTGCCAGTCAGTTTTCCTGAAAACTAACAAAGGGATAAAAATGTTTAGATCAAAAACTGGAACGTGCCGGGTGAGACCAGACAGTTCCATATTTGCGGCTATTTAGCCAATTTCGAACGACAAATAGCTACAGAGAAGCTATCTGTCGGCAGTTAAAGCCTCATTCGGCAATCGGCAAGGCACGCAAGGAACGCACTGCCGAATGCGTGACGTAAGCATGACGAAAGATCGGCTTTCAACCGAATGAACATTGTAACACATACTCATAGCCGATTAACGAGAAACAGATCATGATAGATAAATAAAAAGGGTGAAACATGATCATAAATTCGTAGTAAACAAGGAATGCATAGGCCGAAAGCAGCACCCGTCAAGCATGATAACAAAACAAGTTAATCCACCGCATGATACGACTTGTTTGTGACCACGCCACTAATCAGATTAGATCAATCCACCGCATGATACAATCTAACCATGAAAAGCTAAAAGTATTCAATGTTTAGTTACGAACCCACAACACAGTCACGAATTTACATTGAAAACAAGAATGCATAGGCCGAAAGCAGCACCCGTCAAGCATGGCAGCAAACGAGTTAATCCACCACATGATACAACTCGTTTGAGGCCACACCACCAATCAGATTAGATCAATCCACCGCATGATACAATCTAATCGTGAAAGGCTAAAAGCATTCATTGTCCAATGCAAACCCATGAACACACGTTCACTCGTGAGAGCACTGCCGAATGCGGCTATTTAGCCGAATCGGGGTCCATGGCGAAGGAACAAGCCTAATCGGTAAAGATAAATCTATCAGATCGAATCGAATTCTAATCCACCGGATGATTAGCTCTAAGACGATCCAAAAACCTGCATCTACCGCATGATACCCGGTTCTGTCAAGATCTACACGATGCCGATAAGCTCGAACCCGCGACACGTGGCAACCTAGATCGGTTTCGGATTCGGCTGTGAGGGGATAATTCGTCATGTCATGAAGTATAGCCGATTCTAGCCGATCTAGATTGGGCAAAGGTGTGTTGCATGAATTAAGCACATAGTAAAAACGGAGCAACACGGGGTAACTTAATGAATCTGTTAGATCTTGCCGAAATCTAACAGAGCCGATAACTTGGTTCATACTAGATCTTAGCCCACCGCATGGCTCATGATCTAACAGAGGAACCTTCTTGAGACCACAACTTAAATCCACCGGATGATACTAAGCATGGTAACAAGACTACTTGCATCAAAGCTTAAATCCACCGCATGATACTAAGCATGATACAAGGTTGCCGGTACTTACGGAGGTCGACGGATCGATGACTCCTCTCGAAGAACTCGACGACTCGACTAAAGGACTCGATGTTGGCACGGGGCCGGTTTGTTGTATGATTGATTGTGTTCCTCTACAGATGCCATGGGTTTATATTTATACCCAGGTCTTGATACAACTCCTAGTCGGACACGACTACAATACTTGTTTCTAAAAATAAATGACGGATCTTCGTGCCCATATTGCATTCCTTGTTCGAACCGGCCTTTTCCTTATGTTGATTCACGTCATCATGTCTTCCCGAATGCTACCACTCTTCGCCTGCGGAACAATGCCTCTGCCGAATGATGACGCATTCCCGACCGCAGAGTATCTCTGCCGAACGTTTCAGAGGAAACCTTTTAGCCGAATAGCGACGCGTTCCCGACCGCAGAGCACCTTTGCCGAATGCTTTAGAGAAAAACCCTTTTAGCCGAATGGCATCCTTCTACCAAATCCGGCCCACATGTCAGCCTCTTCCTGGTGTCAATTTTTGGTGTCAACAGCAGGGACTATGTCCTGCAGGATAACAGAGTTAAAAGTCGATGAAAGAGGATGTTATTGAAAAAACAGATGGATTATAAGCATGTTTACCTCTGAATTCGGCTGATAGTCGGGCATCAAATCAAGGCAGAGAGGGTGAACTGGCACATTGAAGATATGATCATGGAGTTCTTGCCACCAAAGAATAAAAGAAGGATGAGCAAGTGCTGTTGGCACAAAAGGTTCGATCTGGTAGATGACTGCACAACACTTGTAATAAAAAATTCTTCTTGTTTCTGTGGAATCTTTGATGATCTGCCTAGGCTTGAGGAATTCATGAAGAAATAATCTTGGGGGCACTTGGCCACATCCTAATTGCCTGGCTACTGTATTCGGCTGGTAATATTCATATGAGCTTTGAACCAGCCTTCCTCCACAAAATTCAGCTGGTAAGACGCAAGGCCGAATGGAAGTGTTGAAGATTGCTGTGGACTCTGCATCTATGCATCCAGTCTCGAAGCTGAATTCACAAGGGAGGGTGAGATTGTCATTGTCCATGTACGGGAACCAGAGGGGATTGGCAAAGCCTTTGAAGAAAAGTTCAAACAGTTCTCCAATGCTCTTATTGATAGCAATAGTGGAGGCTGCTTCCCCATAGGTTTGACAGCCTTTGGTGCTCTGGGCTTCTGCTTCCTGGTAATTGACCGAGGGGAAATGTCGACTGTTGAGGTCAATGGAGACAATTTGGTGCATGTACAATTGCAGCCACATCTGAACGAACCACCAGGGACCGTTAACGCAGGAAATTTTCTTGTTGGTGTGCATCTGATAAATGGTCTGATGGAGCATGTGATAGACACTTCCCAGGAGATATTTCCCGAGAGGGATAAGTGTGCTTGCAGCCAAATCTTCGGCCATTACTATGTGATTCAGAGTTGGCTCATTGGCTTTACCACAGAAAACAAATCTGCACAGCCACATGTTCAGAAAGGCCCTGTATTCAACATCAGTCAGAGGACCATCACGCATATAAGTCTGGATGTATTTCTTATAACCGACTCCAGTCTTCACCCCTGTCTGTTTGGAAGAACCTTTGTACCTGTATGGGTGTGTTATCCCTGTAATGTTCAGGCCGGTTATCATGTAGATATCGGCCAGGGTTGGAGTCATTGGTCCGTGACCAAAGAGAAAAGCATTCATGCCATTGGACCAGAAGTGACAATCTGCAATCAGGAGACTTTCATTCTTGGGTGTTTCGGCTAGAGATAGCTCCAAGCAATGAGAGATACGAAGACTGTCCCAATTCTGCGTCTGGGGGCTTTTATCTTCAAGAATCCTTTTGTACCAGTTTCTCCAGCCGGCGATTGGGGGCAGAGGCCAGTTCTTGAATGAATCTTGCCATTCGTGAGGTCTCGTCAGTGAAGTTTTGAAAGGGATCCTCTGAGACTCGGTCGCAATAATTTCGGAGGGATCTGGATTCCCTGAGGGGCCGAGGTAGAAAGATGCGGATTGCTCCTCAGTAGGGGTCAAGATTTCAGTGGTCAGAGCCTATTGAGAACGGAAGAAGAGCGATTCGGGAATTCAAAATGCAGCTCGAAAAGAGTAATGCCGAATGTGATTGAAGGAAACGGAACTTACTTGAAGAATTTGATCCTGGTTCGCCATTTGAAGATTGGAGCTTGAAAGATTCGACGAACTAGGGTTTGAGTTTGAGAACGCACTCTGAGGATTTGGGAGCGGAAAACGGATGTCGAGCGGGCTCAGCCTGGAAATGTTGGGGATTCCTGGTCAATTCCGAGATAAAAGTATCCTTTATCCCGAAATTGAAGGGGCATGTGTTGACACCAAAAATTAGCACCAGGAAGAGGCTGACAATGTGAGCCGGATTTGGTGGAAGGATGCCATTCGGCTAAAGGGCTTTCTCTGAAGCATTCGGCAAAGATGCTCTGCGGTCGGGAACGCGTCGCCATTCGGCTAAGGGGTTTTCTCTGAAGCGTTCGGCAGAGATACTCTGCGGTCGGGGATGCGTCATCATTCGGCAGAGGCATTGTTCCGCAGGCGAAGAGTGGTAGCATTCGGGAAGACATGATGACGTGGATCAATATAAGGAAAAGGCCGGTTCGAACAAGGAACGCAATATGGGCACGAAGATCCGTCATTTATTTTTAGAAACAAGTGTTGTAGTCGTGTCCGACTAGGAGTTGTATCAAGACCTGGGTATAAATATAAACCCATGGCAGCTGTAAAGAATGAATCCAATCAATCATACAACAAACCGGCCCCGTGCCAACATCGAGTCCTTTAGTCGATTCGTCGAGTTCTTCGAGAGGAGTCATCGATCCGTCGACCTCCGTAAGTACCGGCAACCTTGTATCATGCTTAGTATCATGCGGTGGATTTAAGCTTTGATGCAAGTAGTCTTGTTACCATGCTTAGTATCATCCGGTGGATTTAAGTTGTGGTCTCAAGAAGGTTCCTCTGTTAGGTCATGAGCCATGCGGTGGGCTAAGATCTAGTATGGATCAAGTTATCGGCTCTGTTAGATTTCGGCAAGATCTAACAGATTCATTAAGTTACCCCGTGTTGCTTCGTTTTTACTCTGTGCTTAATTCATGCAACACTCCTTTGCCCAATCTAGGTCGGCTAGAATCGGCTCTACTTCACGATATGATGACTTACCCCCTCATAGCCGAATCCGAAACCGACCTAGGTTGTCACGCGTCGCGGGTTCGAACTTGTTGGTATCGTGTAGGTCTTGACAGAACCGGGTATCATGCGGTAGATGCAGGTTTTTGGGTCGTCTTAGAGCTAATCATCCGGTGGATTAGAATTCGATTCGATCTGATAGATTTATCTTTACCGATTAAGTTTGTTCCTTCGCCGCGGACCCCGATTCGGCTAAACAGCCGCATTCGGCAGTGCTCTCACGAGTGAACGTGTGTTCGTGGGTTTGCATTGGACAATGAATGCTTTTAGCCTTTCACGATTAGATTGTATCATGCGGTGGATTGATCTAATCTGATTGGTGGTGTGGCCTCAAACGAGTTGTATCATGCGGTGGATTAACTCGTTTGTTGCCATGCTTGACGGGTGCTGCTTTCGGCCTATGCATTCTTGTTTTCAATGTAAATTCGTGACTGTGTTGTGGGTTCGTATTTAAACATTGAATGCTTTTAGCTTTTCATGGTTAGATTGTATCATGCGGTGGATTGGTCTAATCTGATTAGTGGTGTGGTCTCAAACAAGTCGTATCATGCGGTGGATTAACTTGTTTGTTATCATGCTTGACGGGTGCTGCTTTCGGCCTATGCATTCCTTGTTTACTGCGAATTTATGATCATGTTTTCACCTTTTTATTTATCTATCATGCTCTGTTTCTCGTTAATCGGCTATGAGTATGCGTTACAATGTTCATTCGGTTGAAAGCCGATCTTTCGTCATGCTTACGTCACGCATTCGGCAGTGCGCTCCTTGCGTGCCTTGTCGATTGCCGAATGAGGCTTTAACTGCCGACAGATAGCTTCTCTGTAGCTATTTGTCGTTCGAAACTGGCTCCATAGCCGCAAATATGGAACTGTCTGGTATCACCCGGCACGTTCCAGGTTTTGATCTAAACGTCTTGTCCCTTTGTTAGTTTTCAGGCAAACTGACTGGCACGCTTCCGGATTCAAAAGCCCGGGCCACGTGTGAAGCTAGCTAATTCGGCTTGCTGTGTGCTTGGCGTGAGGTGCGGATTTTACGTCAACACGTGGTCACCGGGCAGCAGCGCGTGGGGCGCCGGCCCAGGCCCACGCCAGCCCGAGCACGGCGGCGGATCTGAACACGGAGAGGCGGCCGAGCCCGCGGCAGCCGGTGGTGCCCCCCCCCAAGCGCCCGCGCCCCGGCCACCGGGCAGCTGCGCGTGGGGCGCCGGCCCAGGCCCACGCCAGCCCGAGCACGGTGGCGGATCTGAACACGGAGAGGCGCCCGAGCCCGCGGCAGCCGGTGGTGCCCCCCCCCCCCCCGAGCGCCCGCGCCCCGGCCACCGGGCAGCTGCGCGTGGAACACCGGCCCAGCCCGGGTCCACGGTGGCGGATCCGACGGCGGACGGAGGAGGCGGCCGAGCCCGCGGCAGATCCGACGGCGGACGGAGGAGGCGGCCGAGCCCGCGGCAGATCCGGCGAAGAAACGACGGTGGAGGCCGGATCCGGCGCAGGAGAGGACGCCGGCGGCGGGAGTTGGCCGGAGACGCCAACCATGGGCGACCGGATCTAGAATCGGCGGTGGAGCAGGAAGGAGAGGGGGGCGACCAGGAGAAGAAAAGAGAAGGTGGGGGAGAAGGGGAGGCGGGGCCGCCGCCACCGTCATGAGCCGACGGCGGCGGCCGACGGGGCTGGGAGCGGGCTACCGGCGGCGGCGGCGCGCGTCGCCCTCGTGTCGCCCAAGGGGACGACGCGAGGGAGGGGGTTCACGGACTACTGGTCACTACTAACTAGCCAACCTTTCGCTGGCATCGCACAAATATCGTGGCTCTCTCGAAGGAGGTCCGCGCGCGCGACTTCACCATCGCATCAACTGCCGCGCGTGAGTGCCTGAGTGTTGGCTGTGGATCAGGGAATGAGGCTACGACGAATAAACCACCTGGTGGTTCGCTCGCCTCGTGCAATCTCGCCGTCGCTGACAGCCTAGCACCTGCTGTCCCTCCACGCCGACCAAGCAGCCCCCCGGCAGCACTAACGAGAGCCCACCTCGTTGAGTCCTCTTGCTTCCTCCGCTCATGCCGTAGAAGCCACATCTAGCAGCTATTGTGGATGAGCAGGGGAAGCAGAGGTGTGGGTGTGCGGCTGTGAACAGAGATAAGATAGAGGACAGTACTCCGGAACAGTTGAGCACCGAGGTGATAAAGACGGGAGTTTTCTTTTTTTCGTTTACCTGTTGCTGGTTGCTACCGCATATGTTTAACGGGCTTATAATTAGCTTCATCGTTGCCGCTAGCTATTTTGTTTTCAAAAAAAAGAAATTGTTACATATATCCTATTGATTAAACTAAAAAATATCCTATTGATATTTTTATGTATACGAATACAATTTATATTACTCATAGAGCACATATTTAGATATGCTTCTAAGCTTTTGTGGTTCAGTCGTGGACTATTCTTCTGGACTTTCTATTCTATGACCCTAAGTTATTTTATATATGTTTATAATATTTAGAAATTAAAATATTTTCACATTATAACTTTATTTTAGTAGATTTTTTAGTAAAAGAAAATTCAAACTTCAAAAATCATGATCTGTTTTTATAATGTACGTCACTATAATCTCTACCTAATACTAAAGCAAGGATTGTTTGATTTTTCTCTCTCACAATTCTGATAGTGGACCTCACGTGCATGTTTCCATAATAATGTCTATTACAGAGACCAAATACAAGTACGATACGTCGAAATTAAATTAAAGCATGAGCGAAGAAAAAATAAAACTATATGGATTAGGACCGGTTTTAAATCTCTCAATATATATCCATACGGTCTGTGTCCGTTGCAACGCATTGGCATATTTACTATATATATATACACAAGCTCAGGGGGCACAAGCCCAAGGGGCATGGGTTGCCATCCGAAGGGACATACCACTTCGGAGAGGCCCTTTTGCTAATACAATTGATCACTAATATACTAAACTATATTATTCGTAACACTTTTTAAAATATATGTACAATATAGCATAAAAATAATATAATACGGATTACATGGACATATTTGACAGACAGGAAACCTCTAAATAAGAACTTCAACTACTCAAAATGATTGATTAATCGTTGCTGGGCGAGGAGAACAGTGCTATCACCGCCCGGGCAGCGACTTCTTCCGCGAGCTCGACGCGCTCCACCGTGTCGCTGGCCGCGATGAGCAGCTCCATCCTCCCTTCTCTCGGTCCGTGGTAGAAGGCCGCCACGCCGGGGGACAGCGTGAAGGACTCCGGCATCACGTCCGTCTTGTCCGCGATGGGCGACTCGTGCCCCCACAGCACCGACGCCCTCATCTTCTCCAACATCTCCGGCCGCGGCCACGGCGCCGGCACGAAGCGTTGCTCCCCCGGCGGCGACAGGAACATCGTGTGGTCTTTGCCATTCTTGTACAGGAACGGCTGCTGCCGGCTGCAGCAACTCGGAAGAGTCCCCATGATGATGGGCTCCTCGCCCAGGCCGGCCGAGGACGGCGGCTGGATGTGCACCCTGAGCTCGTCGTCGACGCAGCTGAGAGCGAAGGCATGGTCCGACGGGATCGAGAACAATCGCCATAGTTTCTGCTTCTGTTCTCCCGTCGCTTCATCTTGGGGCGGCGGTGGAGGCGTGCTGGATGCTGGTGCAGCCTCTTCACTCACCTTTTGAGCCTCCTGCCACCAAATGAGCACGAAGCATAAACCTTTTTTTTCTTGGAAAGGACAGTTTCATTTTTCATTAGTTCCTATAGTCTATTACGACATTGACAGAATGACAGACAAGCGTGGCATCTATAGAACGGTGTTAAATTAAATGGAAAGAGTCGTGAAATATAAAATTATTTTTCATGATTAATCTAGTGTCATGATACTCTTGTGTTTTGCACTTTTATAAACATTTACACATTAATTAAAGGTTAAAAATGGTTCAAAAACCTAGATAAACTTGTACATATAATCGGAGGTAGATAGTAAGCTACATATTAAAAAACCTTGCGATGAAACTATACTTTAAGCTCTTCCATAACCCCCTGGCACAAAACATAAGAAAAATGGACGTACAGCACCTTTACTCGCTGGTGCTTTTTCATAAGAGAAAACGTACTCTCTGTTCAAAGGGAAAATTACTTATTTCTGTAAGACCACGTCTATGCTTACCATTATATCCTCTGTGTGACCATTCTGTACCGGAGGCTCATGAACGTCGGCATCTATCATTGTGACGGTCAGTTCAGCGTTCTGTGTGCCATCTGGGCTTGTGGCACTGTTGTAACTCATGGACTTGATGTTTCCGGGATTCACAGACAACACACTAGCAAAATTGCTCAACACCCCATCATTTTGCTTCTCGTAGTTCCCTGCATACAGTTATACAAAGATCTAGCATATGTTACTTTCCACCGATTAGGAAAAGTTTATTGACAGTGGCATGCAAGCTTATATTATATCACTAATTTAGTAATTGTACTACTATGTATATGCATAAATTACAGTATATTTGTTAAATTATGACCTGTTCCAATACACGCTAGGCGGATGATTATACCACATGTTTATCCTATATTTGTATCTGTATTGTCCCCAAAAATTGTCAGAATTGCTAGCATTGGTTTTCCTCCTCACAGCCGATTTTTTTTTCTTTACCTTTCTTCATGATGAGTAGCATCTATGCATGTAAGTGAGAGGAAACAAATTAACTTTGAGTGTTTCTAAAGCCTCTGGCCTCAATTTCTTGTTCACACCCTTGTTACAGTAATTTGACTGGAGTTCATTAAGTTGCCCTAGAGTTGGAATGAATTTTTCATGTAATTTTCAAAGTAGAGAGATCGTCTACATAAAAGTTCAGGTGTCGAAGTCTTCTAAAAGTACTTAATTTTTCTAACACTCTAAGCGGCCAGGTGTTAAATACCAAAACAAATCCTAATATTTGTAAAAGGGGTATGCATGCTCACGAATTTGGGTGTGGATTATTATATGACTAAAAGGGTCTAAAATTTCCGTGCAGGGAGGAGGCAAAATATGCATGCAGGTTCACCACAGAGCGACCAAAATTATTTTTTAAAAAACATTGCCTTCATCTGGAAGTGTTAATTAGCCAAAGAGTGGTCATGAAGATCGGTTGCTTACGGATGATTTCTTCCATCTGCTGTAGCTTCATCTCCGTCTCCTCGACACGGGATTCGATGTTCCTGCTGGAGCTGACGACGGCGGCGAGGAGCACCCCGGCATGGAAGAGCAGCGCGACGGCGAGCGCCAGGCTTATGGCTCTCCGGTGGCTGCTCATCACATCGGCCAACCGGATGCTGTAAAGCTTATAGACTGCCACGGCGGCGATGGCCGTAGAGACAAGCCCGGCAACGTCCATGAGCTAGACGACTACAGCGCCGACTCGCCGAGACCTAACGCTTGCTTGAGATCCCGCCTCCGATGCTTCTATCGGTAGTGTGTGTGTGTGTGTATATATATATATATATATATATATATATATATATATATATATATATGTATATATAAATTGAGTCGGTTACGACAGGGACGGATTGAATTGAGCTATATACTCCCTCGGTTTGATGAGACTTATTATCTTTCAACTCCAAGAAGTTGCATTGCCATGGAAGTCTGTCCCTATCGTAGCCGACGAGGAAACCCCGTTTGCCTTTACTACTCTGTCCGATTCTTGAGTTCTAGCTCCTTTGTTTCCTTCATCAAAAGTTGACTCCATTTTAGAGAAGATCTTTGCGATGCTGTGTATCAAGCCAAGCCGCTAGTCTCCCAATTTTATGGTGTATATTATTTTTTCGGTAATGCTAGATCACAGGCGTCCGGAGCAAATAAAAAAGTCGGACTGGCTAGCTCCCATCGCCACTGCCCGTCTTATCCTCTCCAACTGCTCTGGTCCTATCCATTTTATGAGCCCCGCCCGTGCTTCTGCTTACCCTGCTCGCTGCTCGCCTCACGCGCTCGTCGCTACCTTCGCCTCGAAGCCGCCGCCGGCCTTCCCGGGAGATGAGTCACTGCGCCCGCCAGCTCTTCGATTCCCCGCCATGGCTGTCTCTCGCTGTCCTCTGCGCGACGCCGCCGCTGCCCTGCTCCTCCGCGAGACGCCGCTGCTCCTCCGGGTGCCCACTTTGTGCCGGCGACGAGGTGAGTGGAGGAGCGCATGGGGTGCGGCGTGCACGGCTGGCAGCAGGAACGGCGCGCGCAGGCCGGCAGCGAGAGCTTTGTGGTGGTCATCGGCGGGGCGCGACCTGCAACAGAAGCTCCATGGCGGCATCCAGAGCTCCTCCGAGCTAGAAGAGGGCCTCGTGTTATCTTCGACTCTATGTTGCGGATGTTGCAGTAGGTACTTCAGGGTGTTGCAATATCTTTTCTGGAATGTTGCAGCTCCATGATTTTTTAGCTCGATGGAGGTTGCATGAATCGAACTGATTTTTTTCATGTTGTAGCTGCATAATTTTGATATTGCAATAGCATTATCATGATGTTGCATGAAGTTTGGTTGGATGTTTCTTATGAAATTTGATTGGATGTTTCATGAAACATGCTCTGATGTTGCGGCGGGAATTTTTACTCAACTCCCATATCCGATGACGTGAGTACTCTACGTGTCCCTGATGTTGCAACCGATGACTTTTAATGTTGCAGATATTGTTCTATAGTGTTGCATACGCTATTTTTGTATGTTGCAAAAGTTTTACATGTTACATGCAACATTGTACCCATGTTGCGGTGGAAGTTTCAATTGCTACATTACCATTGGAAGAGGAACGGTTGGCTCAAAATGCGTCACGTCACCCGTCCGATATTTTAGATGGCGTCGGACGTCCGGGCGCTAGGATAACCCTTATTTTTTGGGATACTAATCATGCATGTTTGCTGTGTTCATCTTCCGAAGTTTTGGTCATTCATATGGTAGAGCTGGTGAGTGGTGACATGTGTCCAGCAATTTCTTAGCATGAAATCTCCCATGACGGCTTCCAGTGAGACGGTGAGGCAGAGCTTGACCAAAGGATCTGGCATGCAAACAGGTTACTCCCCTCCTAAGCAACCCGATTTCCAGAAAGCCAAAGTGCATTCATCAATAGACACCATCACTTTTCGTGAAGCTCGACATCCAAAATGCTTTCCACACCATAAACTGGAGCAAATAGATTTCAATCCTTTTTGGCACACCAACGTCAAGAGGGCAACTTAGTGAAAAGTAGGGAGAAAGTTACAATCATATATATGCAAGCAGTGCATCAGGGAGACCAACTATCTCTCATGCTCTTCATCCTTGACATTGACCCGCTCCAAAAATATTCGATCTTGATCTGGCCACACAGCAACAGTACGTCGTGCTTACTTGGCACTACTAGAGAACTCAACATCACAAACAGTTGATCACAAACGGTTTTGTAAAACCGTTTGTGATAGCCCCATCACAAACGGTTTTCAAGGCTCCAGGCTACCAGCCGTTGGAACCGTTTGTGATGGGGGCCATCACAAACGGTTCTTGTTAAGAACCGTTTGTGATGCCCCCCCCAGCCATCACAAACGGTTCTTAACAAGAACCGTTTGTGATGGCCCAACATCACAAACGGTTTTGAAAGAACCGTTTGTGATGGCTCGTACAGTACAAAAGCATCTCCCCCCTCCCACTCTTCTTCTCCAACCCGACGCCCACCATTTTTTTCACCATTGTGGAGGCCATTTCTCACCAAATAGCTCAAGAAAGGTCACGTTTTTTGAAGAAAGCTCTCCATCAACATTTTTTGAGGTTGGTAACACTCAACTCCTCCAATTTGTAGCTTGTTTGAACCACTAGATTTTGAAATTTGCCATGAATTTGGTGGAGGGGCTCTTTCATGCTCTCTAGAGCTCAATTCTCATGGAATTCAATTTAGGAACTCAAATTTAGTAGGTAGTTCATCAATATATTGCTTGAAGACACATGATAGGCATTCTTCCATGATTCTTTAGCTTGTGGTTGCAAAATTGAGAAAAATGTGATGAAATGTCTCTTTTTTTCCTCTAGGATAATTTTCATCAATTTATTCATGGATTATCGAAATGCCTAGCACTCATTCCATTGCAACAAGGTTAGTATCTAGCTTGCTTTGCTTACTTAATAGAAGCTTGAATGGTTGCAAAATTGAGAAGAATGTGATGAAAACTCTATTTTTTTGCCTCTAGACCATTATTCATCAATTTATTCATGGATTATCCAAATGTCTAGCTCTCATTATTTTGCAACAAGGTTAGTATCTAGCTTATTTGCTTACTTTGTAGAAACTTGAATGCTTATGAAAATTGAGAAGAATGTGATGGAAAGTTTGGCATGAAACTTTGTAGGCCGTTTTTCATCAATTTCTTCATCAATTTGGTCCTCGGCTCCACTTGGTTCAATTTGGTCCTCGGCTCAATTTGACTCTCTCCCTTGACTCAAGGTTTGTATCTAGCAACACTTCGTGCGATTGATTTGCAAATAATTTGGCATTATTATTTTATTGGAAATATTGGTTTAAGGACAAACCCATTTTGTTTGTAATAGATGGATGAACGAGCTTGGATGTACGTTGCCTGTTCGGATGACTCATTTTGCAAGGGGGTTTGTGAGTTTGTGAATGTTGCGAGGTCGTACCAAACAAGCGATGGATATCAATATTGTCCGTGCGTTGATTGCAAAAACCAGAAGCAGTTTGGATACATCGAGCAGATCCGACGCCACTTGCTGTGTAGGGGTTTCATGCCAAACTACAAGGTTTGGAACAAGCATGGGGAGGAAGGTGAGAATGAAGCCACAGAACCAAATGTGGTTGAGAAATTGTGGAAAACGTCCCAAGAGGCCACACGGGGTGAGAATGAAGCCACACAACCAAATGATACGGGAAATATCGACCATGGATCATTCATGGATAACTTTGCAGACACATTAGTAGATGATGATGTGGTGGATGGCATTGACCAGATGATACGTGATGGTGAGCCAGAATGCCTTGATGCGAAGAATCTGAAGAAGCTAGAACAGATGAGAAAGGATGCCAAAACTCCTTTGTACCAGGGCTGCAGCATGTCCAAGCTTGAAGCTGACCTCTTACTACTGGATTTGAAGTCATCTAATGGCCTATCGGACACAGGCTTTGACAGTTTGTTGGATCTTATGGGAAAGATGCTTCCAAGCCCGAATGGGTTGTCTAAGAACACCTACGAGGCGAAGCAAATGATATTTCCAATGGGGCTCGAGGTACAGAAAATCCATGCATGTCCAAAAGATTGCATCCTGTATCGTGGTGACTATAAAGACTTGGATGCATGCCCAGTGTGCGAAACTTCGAGGTACAAGTCGGAGTCAGCTATACATATGAATTGTGATAGGAATAAAAGGGCACCCGCCAAGGTCTAGAGCTAGCTAGTTCTCTACGCACTACTTTTATTTCTGTAATCGAAACATATATAACTCCATCCACATACTATTTAATTTATATTATATCCATGTCATGTAGTTAATTATATGAATTTCCGGGGAATTACATGTATTCTATGAATTACATGCATTTATTGCTGGGTAAATCAACATCACAAACGGTTCTTGTTAAGAACCGTTTGTGATGTGAACCATCACAAACGGTTCTTAACAAGAACCGTTTGTGATAGGCTGCCATCACAAACGGTTTTAGAGTCAAAACCGTTTGTGATGGCAGCCTATCACAAACGGTTTTTGCCCTGAAATCCGTTTGTGATAGAGCCTGTTTAAGTACCCGCGAAATTTTTAGCCTCCCCGGCGAAATTCTCAGACTCGCGCGCGCCGTTTCCTTCCCCGCCAGGCTGCTCCGCCGCCGCTCGTCCGCTGCCCCTTCCACCGCCGCCGCCGCTCCACCGCCAGGCACTCCACCGCCGCTGCGCTCCACCGCCGCTCCGCTCCCGACCGCTGCCCCTTCCCCGGCGACCCTGCTCTGGCACGCCTGCCCGCGGCGCGGCACCTCCCACGGCGCCCCTGCCCACGGCGGCCCTCAGTTGGCGGGGGCCTCTCCGCGGCGTCCGTCGCCGGCTGGCCGGCCCGTCCTCGTCGTCCTCCAGCCGCATCCTGCGGCGTCCCTGCCTGCGCCCCGCCCGTCCTCGTCGTCCTCCGGCGCTCCCGTCCCCGCTCCAGTCCGCGGCGCCCCTGCCTTGCCGCCGCCCGCCTCCGACCCCGACCAAACTCCGGCCAAGGTGAGCCCACACCTTCCCCAACCCTAGTCCGGCGAAGAACGGCCGGCTATCGCCGCCGGCGAAGCCCATGGCCGCCGGAGGACCACATTGCAAGGAAACGGTTAATTTTAGGGTCCTATCTGTAAACAAACCAGATCTAGCTGTTGTTATGCAATTGTTTTGATGTTTACCTGGCAATTTTGTGTGATGACCATTTGAGGCAGCATCATTTTTTTTAACAGAGAATCATAGCCTTCAGCTGATTTATTTCTGTTCAATTTATACTCTGTAATATGCATCTAGAAATTGCAATCATTTTTCTGCCACTTTTGTGTTAAATTGGTCCATCCACCAGAGGTGATATATTTCATATAGGTGATATTTCATATTGTGCCTGCTGTAAGAAATTGCAGGAGATAGGCACTCATGATATTTCATATTTGCATTTCTGGTGTGTATTTGCTCTCACAGCTGCATTATTGCCTCTCCAGGCAATAAGCGAAGTTAATTTGTTATCTAAATATAGACAAAATCTTGTATTTTGCTCTTTTCATTCCAATTATGCTGTCATTTCTATGGTCTGTCAACTTTATGTAGCTACAATGGGACGTTTCTCACTATTCAAGACCCGTCGTGCCCAACCCGCCACCGATGACGGGGAGAATCAAGGGGCCGATTACCATGAAGGAAGCCCGAGCAATTTCCTCAACCTCGCAGCCGGCAACTCGCCAATTGTTGAGAACCAAGCCGCCGAGGAAACCGCAACCACCTCATCAAAGAAACGAAGGTCCAAGCGAGGGCCAAGCAAGATGCCGGAAGGCCGAACTCTAATCCTCGAGGTCGATGAAACCGGAGAGCCTGTAGATCCTATATCGGCCCAGGGGCCCTACAAGACGACCATCGGCAAAATAGTGAGGGAGAATATTCCCATCAAATGGAGGTACTGGAACAGTAAACAACATCCACAGTGGACAGTTCCGAATGAGGTCAAGGAGATATGCTGGGTCAAGTTGACAGAAAAGTTCACCTTCCCTGCCGGTGCGGAGGACGTTATGAAGCACAAAGCCCTCCAGGTAATGGCTGGTCGGTTTCAATATTTCAAGCATCAACTCAACAAGAAGCATGTCATGGAAGGAACTGTTCCAGATTTCTCAAAATGCCCAATTCAGCGACCTTTCTGGGAAGAATTTGTGGCATACAAGCTCTCTGAGGATGCCAAAGCCGCTAGCGCCAGAAATTCTGAGGCAGCCAAGAAAAATTTACACCCACATACCACAGGATCTCGTGGGTACGTGAGGAAGATACCCGAGTGGGAGAAGGAGGCTGATGAGCTGGAAAGGAGTGGTGTCGAGCTGCAGACAGCAAATTGGGAGCCAAGGTCCGTGACTTGGGCTCTAGGGCACGGGTGTAAATACGGGCCTGATGGGAAGCTTATGCATAAGGATTCTCGTGCCGAAGAAGCGGTTAAACGGATCGAGCAAGCACATTCAGAGATTGCCTCAGGTTCCGTTGAATCAGAGAGTGTGAATGATGCGCTTACCCGGGCCTTGGGAAACAAAGAGCATCCCGGACGTACACGAGGTGCAGGAAACGTTCCATGGCTGAAAACCTTTGAGTTTCATTCGGGCTCGTACAGAAGTCGGTCTCGGGGCAAAGCATCCTACGAGCAGCTTTTGCAACAGCTCCGTGACGAAATGCAGGCTTCGAATGATAAGTTGCGTGAGGAAATGCAACAAATGAGCCAGCGTCCGCCTGTTGCAGCTTCAAATGCCGACCCAATTATCACTAGCCCACTGGGGCATCGTAGCAGCTGCGGGAGTAACGTGAATCCTCCCGTAGAAGATCCCAACTTGAGATTTCCAGTGGATGATATCACGGACCCGAGAAGTTGCAAGCTATATGTGATGTTAGGGTTGATTAAGACTAAGGTGGCCATTGGTCAAGCTCTGCCTACTAGGGAACGAGAGGTGTTGCATTGCCGTGAGTTGCCCGTTGGCTTTGCAAGAGTCACACTTGATGCACTAGTCAAAAAGCGGTACGGCATACTGGAGCTGGAAATTCCGGGGGAGGATGACGCCGTACGGTTGAGAGATAACCTTGGTTGCATTGTCGGGTGGCGCAAACGCTATATATCCTTTGGCGATACGGATTCGGAGTCAGAGGAGGAGGACGGCGGCATGAATGATCAGAACCTTTCTAGGCAACCAAGTCCGCCTCCTAGGCAACCAAGTCCGCCTCCTAGGCAACCAAGTCCGCCTTCCAAGCGTCGACAATCCGTTTCAAGCCCGCATGAGAGCAAGTCGAAGAAAAAACCAGTGAGTGGTAGCATTACATCCCTGATGCGTGAGAAGGAGGAAGTTGAGATATCCAAATCTGCCATTGATCATTTCTCCAGGAATTTTATCAAGACAGTGAATAATAAACCGAGCCGGTCAGAGTTTGAGCGTATGGTGTCTAAAAAGGCAGTACGTAACTACAGCAGGGATATGCTCAAACTAACGGCTGCGCAAAGGGAGGAAGCAGCTAGGAAGCAATTCATGGAAGAAACCGGTCTCTCAACGCAACAACTCCATCAGTTGCAAGAACGCAATGAAGTGGATGTGCCATTCGCGCCACTCGCGCCCCAATGGCCGTTCGTGTATGGGAACGACCTGGTTTGCCCAGATGATATCCCTCGTCTACCGACGAGGATGAGGAACTTGCATCAATGGTACAAAATGCAAGGTGGTTCAACACAGTTTGGGGTCAGATACCCGATCGAATGGTTCGGCAAGGTGGACGAGGGCAAGAACAGCACTCATAACATATTGTGGATTGATTTCAATATTCTACATCAGTTCTACCAACGACAGAGCCTCGATGTCAGCCTCGTGTTCCTTTGGTGCTTGTAAGTACCGTAACTAAATCTCTTTCGTTCTTTTGATGACGACATAAACTCTCATAGCTTTAAATTTTTGTAGGATGGAGGCTCAAAATTTTAGGCGAAACAATATATGCAAAGATGTAGCCTTCCTGGACCCGGTCACGATAAATGAAACGACCTTGCATAACGTCGACACGGGCCATTATCTCTACAACGCTTTCTGCGCGCTGAGAGAGAAGGATCGCATACTTCTACCGTACAACTGCTCGTAAGTGTGTTCCTAGTTGCATGCATCTATACAATAACACGAATCATTCACTATTTTCTAACATGTGTGAAATGTTTTACAGGATGCATTATGTTCTTTTGGAAATCTCCCTTCTAAAGAGCCACATAAGGGTTCTCGACTCATTAATGAGGCCTCGAGAACTCATTCAGCCACTTCTTGACAAGCTAGACAAGTAAGTATTTAATGTTGTGTTGGTTCGTTCTACCGAGTCGTATTATGTTTTCTTTCATCAACCCAATCTCAATTACTATTTAATATTGTATAGCATATTCGCAATGTATTGCAAAAAATACCCGAGGATGCATAGACCTTATTGGAAAAGGTTCTCCATCGACGATGCCAAGTGGATTAAAAGACAGCCGCCGGGCACAAGCGATTGCGGGTTCTATTGTATGCACTACATTCACTGCTTCAGCGGAGATGACTTTAGCGCATTAGAAGATCTGGTTCGTACTAATCTAGTAATTGAATCATGTCTTTCGCTTTCCGAACATGTGTTTAAACAATATATATGCTAATGTATTTGGTTGTTTCACAATGTCGTTTTGTGCAGGAATTAGAACTAGGTGTCTCGGAGATGCTTCCAGGAGAGGTGACTGCACTCCAAGAACAACTAGCTGGGTTCATCATGGATGAAATTGTGAGCGACGACGGCGAGTTTAACATTCTTAAGGTGTAAGACATGTCACATACGTTGGACTTGTAATAAGTTTCGAATTTGGTTTAAGTTTGAAACTTGCAAAATGTTGTTGAATTGTGCTTGTGATGTGAACATGTGACATCTTTGAGATTTATATATGCCTGTGATGTGTATGTGTGCCGTATATGTGATTGAGATGTGTATATGGGCTGTATATGTGCTGTATATAAAAAAATGAAAAAACATAATCACAAACGGTTTTCAACAAGAACCCTTTGTGATGCCCCAGGCATCACAAAGGGTTCTTGTTGAAAACCGTTTGTGATGCCTGGCCATCACAAACGGTTTTTAACAAGAACCGTTTGTGATGCCTCACATCACAAACGGTTCATGAACCGTTTGTGATAGCCCCAGGCATCACAAACGACCTTTCACAAACACTTCCCAAAACCGTTTGTGATGACCTTTTAAAACCGTTTGTGATGTTGAATCCTGCAGTAGTGTGGGGCCTGTTTGCTTCCCTGTACGTGGCCTGAGCCAGGCTCGCAGGGTGCAGGGCTGTGTGTTCGGTTGCCTGCATGCTCGTCGGAGCCTGTCTCGGGGCATGGAGATTCCGCCCCCGAGCCTGGCTCCCGAAAACGAGTCTGACCTCCGTTTCCAGCGGGCCTGGCTAGTAGGATGCGAGATTTGCTAAGATAATGTCATAATTAGTATGGTAATTAGCATGTATTAACTAATATAAATATATTTTAAACAATTTTAAGACGTACAATAACGGTGCAAATAAAGACTATTAGAGTATAATTATATAAAATAAAAATTATAGAGACGAATATTTAACAATTTTGATCTCATGCAACGTAATCTCATGCGGGCAACCAAACACCATCTCTTCTCAACCAGTCTCAGTACATACAAATAACCAAACATGATGTGTTGCATGCACCCGGCCTGGCTGAGATGGGTCTGTCTCACATATACGAGCCAGATTAAGCCCATGCGACCAATAACCAAACGGACCCTTGGGTACTGTGGTATATGGGTATCCTGGGTCCATCACCAACATGAGTGACAACTGGCCTGGGCCCACTGTTAACAGGGTTGTAGGCTGACCTTGAGATGGTCCACAGGGGACCACAACTTGACAGAGGAACCTAATGATGACGTGGCTCACAAGACGTGCAACCTGGTATGCGGATTGCGCCCGGATATTTAGGAGTATCCTATTAGATTAGTTTCATTGATATAGCACGATAGTTTAGATCTTAACCGACTTGTAAACCTTAAGTCGTCAGCCTATATAGGTGGCCTAAGTTGACCCCCAGAGGCACACGAGAATTACGCCCCCATTGTAACCCCAAAGTTAGCTTCTGGAAGCTTTGTCGAACACAAGCAATACAAACACCACATAATGTATGACGTAAGGTATTGTATCTCCGGATAGCTTGAACCTGTCTAGACCTCGTTCCTTGTGTTACCTTGAGCTTACTAACTTCACGATTCCTCCTCCTAATAATATACCATTTGGGTATCCCCTTGTGGATTACCGGTGTCAAAGTCCGACAGTTGACACGACAGGTAGGGGTGATCGTGAAGTTTTCTACATGAAATTCGATGGGGCAGATCAACCCAACGTCATCTTCCTTATGAGCATCAAGGGAAGCCCCAAGCATCTGGACGACATCAGCTTCTTCTCCAAGTGCCACTCCGCCTCCTACGCTGTGATGCAATTATTCTATCATGTTTACTGAGATGATGATGTTTTTTGTGCTTACTAGTACGATAGAGTATTTCGTGCTATTTAGTGTTTTCGTCATGAAGTATTTAATTCAGGATTTATTACGGTGATTTCTAAATTTCTTAACACCCCCCCTCCCCCACGGAACTAAATTTTTCATCAACCCAAGCTGAGAAGAGCTGCAGACAAAAAAAGGACGTCATCAAGATTTTTGGGGACAACGGATCTTGTTTCTAACTTCGACGAGGTCTCCATTTATCCCATCCTTTATGAGAACATCAATCTTGACCATGTGCCCCAACCATTCCCGGCCTTCCATTGCACACATGCTCCCTACAGAAAATTCATTTGCAGCCCGTCATTGGAAAGATCCGAAAGTGCCTACAAGGATAGAAATGACATCTTCTAAACTGGGCTGGCAGGCTGAGGGTATTACTGAAAAAGTTTGAAGCCAACGATGGCGGAAGGCTCGGCGTGACGATAAGGCAAGGAATGAATCACCGGCAAAAGACTACTTTAGGGATTTTCAAACAAAGATGCCCTTCCTATAAAGGAGTCTATGATGTGTCTTTTCCAGAGAAGGGGTGGTTTGAATATATAGGGAGAAAAACTCTTCACCTCTTCACCTCCGCATACATTAGCAATGTGGGACTAATTTATGGTTTACCCCTTCAATGCTAATGGGTTTTAGAGATATTCCATAGCACTAATAGACTTTAAATTTGGCAACATATCCTATGCAAATCAGCTTCGTGTGTAAACTATGTAAACCCCCTATCATTAGCTTTCCTAATCACAATTTATCTAAAACCCCCCTCCATGACGGACCCTGCCGCGTGCCGTTTCCCGTGGGCATCGTTCTCCCATCATCGTGACTCCTCGGTTCGTCTTCTCGGCGGGCCGCCGTCCTGCCCAGCACCGCTGCCCCCCTCACCAGCGCCGCCGGCCCTTCCCATCGACGCATCGGCTTCCATTCGTCGTTGTTCTGTGCTTTCTTGCAGCATGGCGAAGATCAGATCGGCATGTTCATACATTGCCTTAAAATTTGGCCCAATAAAATGATGGGATAGATTTAGGATAAAATCAGGTTGAATCTCGCACAAGGCTAATCTATTAAGATTTAGGCCTTTTTATTTTCGAAATACTTATTGTCCTGTAATAAAAGAAGAACTCCAGATAAGTACATAATTCATATTTAGATCATGAAAAATATTCCAAAAATCCTAGAGATAAAGTTGGACATGATGAACTCAAATAAACTATGTGGAGCTCATGAAAAGGATTTTACCATGTTCCATAAATTGGAATTTGCTATAGAAAAAATAGGAATAATTTCCGAAAAAATCTGGAAAATTCCAGAAAACCTATTAGGCTTCTAAAGGCATTTTGACACTACATGCAGCCATCATGAATGGAAGACACCCAACATTAAACCTATGTTGTTTTATTTTAATTTATAACACTATTATTTTCAAGTACTAAAGCTTGTCAAATTTTAGAAATTTGAGAAAATCATTGTATTACTTAAGCTTACTATTAACGTCCTAAAATTTTGGAAATCCTTGTTGGGGCACTAGGCAAGGTGAACGCGGTGTCACCCTTGTTGCGGCAACCCGTTACAACCCAAATCGGGCATTATCGATTCGCTGAAGACCCCGCTAATGGATTCCGTTGAAGGTGAAATAAACAGATAACAACATTATCAGTTCAGGGCATGATCGGATCACGCCGAAAAATGCCCAACCAAACAGCATCTAAAAGTTTGGTGGCCTTTTCGACTGAAAAATAAAACAGCTAGAACCTTTGAGCTGAGGTTTTCAAAGTCACGACTTCTCCACACTAACAAAGCAAGAGATTAAATGGACATCCACATCTTCTCCACACTAACTTTCCATGGGATTCAAAAGTAACTCACAGCCCTTCTACACTTCGATCACAACAACTCACACATCCTCTTTCTTCTTGCTCATGGTTAGGTGTGCAGTTTTGTACAAAAGAGTACGAACAGACAGTAAGCACACAGCCACACAGTACCACCTCAGAGTACTATCTCTCAGCTCTCAGGCTCATGAGACCCTTGGATCAGCTGCTGCCAGTGCCATTCACTCCTGTGGCTTGGTCGGGAACGGCAGGTTCATGTTCTTGTAGCTGGTGAACCCGCCGTCGACCACCAGGTTGTGCCTGGACACCTACTTGGCGTCGTCGGAGGCCAGGTACACGGCAGCCCTGGCGATGTCCACCACCTTGCACATCGCGCACTTGAGCTCCCCAAGGCCCCTGATCACCGTTGCCACCTCCTCCTCGCCGGCGGTGCCATCGAGCAGCGCTGAGAACTAGCCCACCACCATTAACCTGTCTATGCGGCATTACCTCCAGAAGTTTATGGTGTTCGTTACTGTGTTTGTTTTAAATTTCTCTCCTAGCTGAAGAGCATTAAGTAAACGAAAAAAAATGTTTGTAAACTTAACTTGGTCGACAGCTGGTGTTCTGGAGGTAATGCTGCATAGACAGGTTCCTTGGTGACGGCTGACGACTCCATCAATCTCCTCTCAATCCCATGGAGCACCCTCGTCCTCAAGCACACCATCTGTGTCCTCCGGTTCGACCTCAGGATCAATCGCCATGGCTACGTCGCCTACACCCACCGCCGCCAAGATGGGCAGAGACATCATCACCAAGTCGCCCTCGCCGATGACATCCACAACCTCAGTTGACGCCAACTAGGGTTGAAAGCGGTCGAACACGGTCGGGATGAACCCCATATCGTTTTCACTTTCATATTTTAATATGAAAACGAAAACGAAAACGAACTTGTCGGAAACGGTAACGAAAACGAACAAATTCGAGCGGTCACGTATTCAAAAACGATCGAGTACGGAAAGAAAAACGGGAACACTGCCCCGTGGGGCCAAATCGATCACAATGACATATTAATAAATCTAAATAAGTATTAAGTGCATAACTTAACAAATAATAAGTGCCTTAAAACAATGCAGCACACATGCACAAGGTTAGGTATTTCGTCCGTCAGTCAAACAGTACACAAGCACAATTTTTTTGAACTAGGTCACTTCTCTGGGTTAGACTGGAAAAAACGGGATATACCATATTTGCAAATGCGGGATATCCCGATAAAATATGGAATAAACAAAAACGATCGGGATATAGCCTTGACCGTTTCCGTACCGTTTTCATTTTTGTCCTAAAATACGAATTCGATCCGGTCAAATGTAGAAATCGGATCGGAACGGTACGGGATTTATCCCGACCGTTTTCAACCCTAACGCCAACCATGACGTGGGTGACCCAACCTGGAGCACCAAGCCGATCTGCTACATGCCGATGGTGACTCCACCAATCTCTTCTCGATCCTAGGGAGCGCCCTCGCCGAGTTCTGTGGTCTCCAACAAGCCGCCCAACTTGTCCACGGGTGCCCAGAAGGTGTTTGATAAAAGGGTGCTCCAAGAGGACAACGTGGAGCACGACCTCGTCACTGTGATAACCACCGCTGCTTCGTCTGCCCCCTATAGTACCATCAGTAAGCCATCTACACAAATTTCTACACTAGCGATGGCAGGCTCTATGGATCTTCCTGCACACGGGCTGTTTGAGGAAATGCTAGCTAATGATGGGGATATCACCTTCAGTGCATCTAACCTGAATCCTTGGCCACCACCGACAGATGTTAGGGAAATTGTGTCTATTTCTATGGCTGATGATACAGTAGGCATTTGGAGTTTGCTGTCTATCAATGAGGTTTGGGCAGTGGGTATACTGGGCATCTAAGGCAGTTTATGTGGCAGTGCATGCATAATCACAAGAAAGTAAGTTGTACTGATTCTTTTGAGTATACCAACTGTTAATTATCAAGGCAAGACCTGCAGATTCATGATTTTTACTCTTGGAATTGCCTGTCAGAGAAAATCAGAGTGAGAGTACCTTGTCTTGTAGTCTTTGGTGTGAGAAGATCTGTACAAGGGTTGTGGTGTGAGTCTGAGCAAGGTGGCATATGGCTGAATCCTACCTGGCTGTCAATTGCTACCTATGTTAGTCCAGGGCAGCAGAGTTCCGCTAATGCCAATACCATGGACACCAATCAGTCGATCAGTTGGAGCAGAACAATCTGGGTGCTCTACATTACTTCTTCGAGTAATTGCTAAAACTAGAGGGAGAGGAGCAGGCCTTAAGGTCATTGCAGGTTTTCATATTCTCTCCTCTGGAATGGGTTGCTGGTGTACTACTAATGTGAGGTGCTGTAAAATTCAACAAGATGCTACGAGTTATTGCAAGCAAGTATATGCATCAGGTTTTGCTTCTTCAAAAGAGCAAGATGATGGAGGTTGTATCTCAAGAAGACGGATTGGCATTTCAGGTGCAGTCTCAGCAGACCTATGGATTGGATTTATTGATACATGACTACAAAGTGAATTGGTTGACAGTAAGCATCATGCAGAGCTGCAATTGATAAACATACCGCCATCTACCAACCAGAACCAAGTTAAGTTTATAAACATTTTTTTCGTTTACTTAATGCTCTGCAGCTAGTAGAGAAATTTAAAACAAACACCAGAAACCTCTGGAGGTTACAACAGCAAAACAACATAAAAAGAAGATGTTTTTTCAAGGATGTTTCAGGTCTGAGCTGTGATGGCTATTCTTTCCAGCCACCTTCTCGCTTCCTTAACAAGACGGAACCAGGTAATGCTGCATCATCAGGGTGTGCTGTGAAGACCTGCTGCATGCTCTTCTAGTTTTCCTTTGCCTTCTGCTGAAGCTGGTACAGCATGTTGGAAGCTGCAGAGTCCCGCGCCTCATGAGGGGTGATCTTCCTATCACCATCGGCTCTTAAGTTGAAATCTGGGCCCGTAAGGGAGACACTGGCCTGGTACGTATCTGTAAAGATAGGAATACAAACTGTAAAACATGCGCAAACAACACATAGGAACTAATAGCTATGGCCAAGATTGCACCAGTTGAAGCAGAACAGGTTCTGGTTTTCTATTGTTATTACCAGTGGGAACTCAACTAATTCAGATAATGATTCGGATGTCTAGGTTCTAAGACCATGCATATACTATGGTATGAAGATGACTTAGGTACGCACTGATAGAATCATCAAAGAGTGACTCCAAACTAAAGGTAACAAACAATATTAATCTGGGTTTGTGCATGATAGTTTGGAGCACATTATGTGTGCCAGCTTCATTGCAACAAGAGCAGACTCCACAAGCCTAAATCTGAGTGCGCTATATTCTGATGACTATATGGTCAAAAGGACTTCATACTAAGTCACGCAGGAACTTGGAAACACAGAGATTATCATTTACGTACCACCTGTAACTGTAGGAAGTACTAGGTATCTTGGAAGAATCCAGTTGCTTTCACGGCATATGTCATCCAGTTCCTGCAAGGACTCCTGTCAGAGGATTCGGGAGGTGGTCATATAATTTACTCCATAAGACGAGGTTTCTTGCCTGGCACTTGTTGCGTAGAAGGATGGCCTCTTTCAGTTTCTTTCTCTTATTGTTCATGGTTTGGCATCCTTTTCTAGAGCAGGTTGGATCAGCAGCTTCCATCTTGTTCCAGCTATCCTCATACTTCTTAAGGATTGACATCACTTTAGGTGTCATATCCCCTTCTGCACATGGTTTTAAAATGACAAGTACTGGGTCTGATAGAATTTGAATCTAAAAAGATTGAAGCTAATAGGCAATAATCACACCCAAGGAAAATACATTGATAGATATAGGTTAAATTGTATTGACGCATTCATTTGCCGCAGCCTTGTATGGACGGGATGATGATGTCTAGCTCCATCCATGGGGACTAAGGCCCACATAGACAGGTTAATTTGAATTTTGTTTTTAGATAACGAGACAGGTTTGAAATAACACCAGTATATAAAAGCCTAAAAGTACAGAGGGCGGTATTTTAGTTGCCTTCTGAAAAGACAAGTTTTATGCCACAAGAGGTTTTACACTGTTTACTGTCCATTTTAGCTACATTTAATTGTGAAAA
The DNA here is from genome assembly GCA_033239725.1 of Echinochloa phyllopogon. Classification (NCBI taxonomy): domain Eukaryota; kingdom Viridiplantae; phylum Streptophyta; class Magnoliopsida; order Poales; family Poaceae; genus Echinochloa; species Echinochloa phyllopogon. Next base: position 27,808,434 of record BTCW01000008.1, on the reverse strand, counting down.
GGTAGAATACCTGTCAAGATTGTTTGAATTTCCATCTCATACAGAGCACCTTGATCTCCAAGGATGCGATGCTGATGGAGCTGAAACATATATAGATCAACACAAATTCACATCAGCTTATCGAGGAAACGAAGAGTTATACGTAATCAACAAGCACCATTGTAACTTTTGAAAACCGAAATATAATATGTAACATACAATATCACCCCGCATCTTCTGAAGTAACTGCAGTGTCGCATACTTCTGAACATTCATGTTACCTATGATGCCACCTTGATTGCAGTTTGAAGTATACAGATTAAGATTTGGACACACCAATATGGAAGTAACAAATAATAGGAAAAACAACTTTTTGTCTTGGATAGGATTGTCCTTACTAGACTTTTCTGTGTCTTTCTCCTTTTGGGTTTCCAAAGCATGATTCTTTATTACAGGATCAACAACATCGGGTGCCTGCAAAGAATAATTAGTTCTTTAAGTTGAACAGCAGTAAATGTATATCACATAACACATATATAAATTATTTAACTAGAAATGACACGTCTTATCAGAATGTAACTTTGTCTCGAGCTCATATAGTCAAACTGTAACTTAATTAGCTTATATTTACCGGAAAGATATCTTGGGGCATATCTCTACTCTTAGAGTGCTTCTCTGCTCGGTCGTCCTTGTCCATTTGGACTCCTGAAATTGAGTCTCTTTATATTTAGACGAGGATGAGAAACAACGATGGATCAGTAAATCAAATTACCGTAAGATGGATAGACTTACTGGCTTGTAAGTCTGCAGTAGACCCTCCATTTGTCGAATTTGTGGGTTTTGCACTCACGAATTTTGAACTTTCCACATCTAGAGAAGCAAGTGAGTCAGATTCTTTTTTGGGGCTCTCGCCATTCCCACGCTCCGGGTAGGTAGGAAGTGTAGCCCTGAAGGTTTCTGATTTCCTTTTGCTATTCTTGTTGCTGTTTTTTTGGTTCTTGCTGAAGCTGCCAGTGTTGGTGCCACCTTCACCAACTTCCTTTACTACCTGTTTATTTTTCTTTGGAGCGGAAACATTGGTGGCTACCTTTTGAATTTTAGACTTGCTATTAGTTTGAAGTTCCTTCGAACTTTCATCTATTTCAGAGTAGGATGAAGGGTTTGCATTTAGAAATAATCGTTCTTTTGGAGCACACAGTGAAGAATCCAAAGGCAATTCCCTGCAACATGTCGAGAGTAATATATCTTTAGTCATTTACACAAAAACATTTGTAACATGACACATTGTCATATTATCACTTTCATGCATAATTATCTGAAATAGATCTTATATATACCTGTTGAGGATGTTTAACATAACCTCCTTGTATGGCAATAAATGATAGCAATCAACAACATATGTCGTTTCAAGACATGGATCACTTCTAAATATAGGACCACCCATCCTTGTCAAAGGAAAGAAGGGACAAGAAAACAAAGTTACTGTTACTGAAAAATAGCAGATTAACATTAAGTAAAGGAGTTCATTTGATATATTATCTAATAAAAATGTTAGTGACTAAAAGACCTGCACTTATGGTGGGCATTGATCTAATCATAACATGGAACACAGTTATTTGATAAATTGTACTCGTGTCAATGTGAGATGGACAAATTAGACACACATTAGTTGTTTGACAAATCAAATCACGTTTTGATTAAGGCTGCAATGTTGGATGGTACAATTAGACAGGGGTGTGGTGGGGGAGCAAACCTGTCAATCAGAACTTCCAAAGGCATTTCCTTAAGATCGCTGTTGACAGTTTGCTCATACTGCAGGACGAACAACATCGTAGAGGTCTTTTTTTCACTCAGTGAGTACACCCGATGTTCTTCGAGAAAACGCAAGTTTGGGCGCTTAATACCTATTGAGAACAAGTGTGTAAGATAAAACTATTCAAAACACAAATAATGTGCAAGGCATACATATTAAAGACATTAGTGTGTAAGAAATACCAATTAAAGACATAAGTGTGTGAGATAATAGGTAGGTGCATAAACATAAAATTTGCATAGAGTCAATAAAATCAAGAACATAATTCTATTTCCAACACAACTTTGCACACGGCGAAGTTTTAAGCACACAGTGAAGAATGGGTTTCCGACAAAACGAAGATTGATTTCCATCAGCTCAGAATCTAAGTTACTCCACTATGTAGCCAAAGCATGATAATATTAAATCACATTCCAGTAGAAAAAAGCTTCTATGCAACCAACCCAAGTGAGAGGAGCCAAGCTACAGAAGCTAGTATAACTATGCAAAGCAACCATATTTGTGCAGATGTGTTCGATGGTGGAATACAATTCTACAATCTAAGGCATGGACCTGTAACCACAATGTTGCATCGATTTTTTTCATAGGAGAAAATAACAAACTAACGATGCATGCATGCAACACATTGTAAGTTCGAGAAACTAAGAAAGTAACTGTTGTATAATAAACTGTAAAAGTGAATAGTAACTACCTGTTTTGAGCTCCACCTCTGAATATGCAATTTGCTGAAGCGCGTATGGTTCAGAAGCAAGTGCCATGGATTTATTATTTGCCTCCTTCACTGACACATCATTGCCACGTGTGCCACCTAATGCCGTCTTGATATCCTTTTCCAAGATCGACAAGACACCCTTGGTTTGAGATCCATGCTCGACCAAGCACTTCTTCTTTGCCTGATCGAGAAGCAGAACTGCGACCTTGTAGATGGGCCATGTAGTCATCTCGGGGGAGTCCTTCGTGGCGTCAAGTGCCTCGGCAATGTCGCAGGCATCAACGACAGCTTTCTCGGTGACCGAGAGCCCACCTGCCGCACCTTGGTTGTGCACCTGTGGTAGGTACGCGAGCAGAGCACTGTCCCTGGTGGTGAGGGAAGCGATCATGCAAAACCGCTTGGGCTCGGCGAATTCAAGTTGTGGGAACTGCTTCCGGTGGTAATAGTTGTACAAGAGAACCGTCGCATGCATCTGCACAACCACAATAATGCCATAGGTAAGTTGCAACTAAGCGATTGCAAAAAAATGTGTATAATTATAATTAATATTAGGGCGAACAAAAAGTATGTGATCAAACAAAGCAGGACAGGAAATCAGCACACAGAATCTGCGAATTCCAAATGCCCCAAGCACGTAGCACCCCATGTGACCTAAATCCACCCGGAAACAGATTGCACAGAGAGGATGTGAACTCCATGGCTGTGTAGTTAGGTAAGTCGAAGCTAAGCGATTGGAAAAAAGTATGTATTATCAAGAACAAAGCGGAATAGTGTATCATAATGTAAATAGAAACACGACGGAAACCAAAAACTTAGACTTTGGTCACACGATCCATGATCATGACTCACAACTCATACATTTATACATGCCACATCACTTCCTGGTAAGCATCCAATATAAGCTGGTGTAGATGCGGCACGTACAACACATTTTTTGTTTTTAACCAGATCCTATGGAACACATACAACGAGCCTATATACATATACTAAATTGAGGGATATATCGAGATTGTCCAGCGCACACTATCGCAACAGGTTATATGTGGTCCTCCGCTCAAACAAACGGTATCACGAGTCACTGAAGCCAGAGACGCACATACAAACGAAAATGCTGCTCAGACACTTGCAAACATAACACAACGCAGCAGCCCGGAGCAATACAGTCAACAAGCTAGGTGTGTGGCCTCTTGCGGTGGAGTCAGGGAGGGATGGGGGACTTGTCGACTAGAGGTACTGGAGCGCTACCCCGTCTGAAAAAAAGGGGGGCTGAATATGGGTTTAACCCGGGCAGAAAAGGACATGTCAATAAGGGTAGGATACACCCTAATCCAATTTCGATAATCCGAAGCCCACCTTAATCCATTTTCTTGAGGATCTTGCATTTGTTCGTTCTCTGCCGACCTATTGTTTCCATCACTCCTCTTGCTTATTCCTTTCTCTATCCAACCCGAGCTCTATCGCTCATGGCTGAACTCTTCTAATCATGGGCCACCAAATCCGATCCAACATGCCCCAAAAAAACCCGGCCCATTCAATATGTCAGATCTACTTAGAAATTTTGAATGTCAAAATGGTAGTGCCACAAAACAATCATCTACTTCCTAAAGATCCCGTTATGTAGTAACTATAGTGAGTCAACCTCAACCGTAACTTCGAACAACCACGACGACACATGGCTAGCCAAGAAGAAAACAAGGAAACAATATGTTACCAGATGCGACGACGCATCCAAAAGGCCGCGGCATTCTGTGGCACGTGAATACATAGCGCCAAAAGTCAAATATTCTTATAGCAACCTTGGCACATCTATCATTTCCGGCTACAAATGGCTTGCCCAAGATCTAAAACCTTGCGCTAAACCTCACGACAACAGTACCAAGCATCAAAAACATATATATAGACGCCAACATTCAAGCATCTAGCACAAACACTACCAGTTCTCCGCACCTGACGCGCCACGGTCTCCTGGTTCGCCGGCGCCAGGGCTTCCTCGCGCTCCAGGGCGCCACGCGGCGGCAGCGCCGGCGTCACGAGATGATCCACCAGCACTTTCACTGCAGCCTCCAGCTCAACCGCCACCACGCCGCGGCTGCTGTCTTCCTCCATGGCGGAATCCGAGCCGCGTCGTCCCATGCCGCCGCCTCTAGCTAGCAAGGGTTACGTTTGTGCCGCGCGCGGGTTTGGGTTTTGCTGGGAAGGGTAGTTGTGGCGGCCGCCGTCGTTCGGACGAGAGAACAACTTGGCTATGCGAGGAAACAGAAGGGCACAGGTGCCGGGGGGTGGAGAAGGGAAGAAATTATAGGAGAGGGTTGGTGGGCGGAGAGCCTGGGCGCGGCAGAGATCCTCCGTCCAATTTGGTCATGTGGAGCCCAGTGAATCGATCAGGAACTTCGTAAGGGGGAGCGTTACCAGGATCGATCTGTCCACGGAGAAAGCTAGCTGGCCGGCTGGCTGGTTTTTGTCTCGAGCTTGCATAAGTTACGAGTCGAGTTATGAGGGTGCTGGATGGGAGTGTGCCCAACTTTGTCCGAGTTGTCTTTGCTAATTATTGGATGAGCTGTCAGCAATCTGGCGTCAAGCTTTCTGTTTTTACTTTTGTAGTGTGATGATAGCGTTACGTTTGGTTGGAACAATGGAAACGTGAGCGTAAAAGGAATCAGATCACAGGGTATCCTGAGATGGGTGATTGCGTATGTGATTTGTTTGTGATATTTAACAGATCGATCACAGGGTATCCGCACTGAGATGGGTGATTGCGTACATGATTTGTTTGTGATATTTAACTATTTGCTATATTAATCATGACGCTCCTTCAAAAACTGTATCTAAAATAGTTTCTACAGATTTGCCACCTATCTATTCGGGAAGCAACATAGTTACCAAATTTGTCGATGTGGTGAGTAACCTCACCCAGCGAGCGTGGAGCAGGACACGAAAATTCGACCAAGATACCACCATCTTATTCCTTTAGTTCCCTAGCCGGCCTGACCCGAGTCATGAGCCTAGAGGACATCTTGTCTTATCTGGCAGTTGGAGCATTTGGAACGGTCGGGGCAGCACATGCGGAGGCAGCAACCCCTCATGGGCATGCACCTCTGTCCCAAATCGGTTGTAGCTCCATTGCGGCAAACGCCCCGCACTCGGACCGGTGGTTCCCCAAGGCCCCGGCATCGGATCAGTCGGCATGCATGCCTTGCACCGCCGCCCATGGCCTCTACTGGATTAATTGCCGCCGCTATACCCGGCAATGCTAAGAGCTCAACACGTGGGATAAGAGGGATGTGGTGTAGTAGCAAGGAGGGATGTGCATGCAGCGATGCTGTCAACCTGGAGAAAGGAAGAGACAAATGGTATCGTGATTTGATATAGGGCGAATTGGAAGGGAATCAAATCTGCGTCGCGCCGGTATCCGATTATGTGGCAAGCTATATAAGAGTGAGTGAACGAAACACGCTTATAGATATCGGTTACCTCCCGTTATTTTATTATGTACATTACAAAACCACCAACCAAACACGGTCTATATTTTTTTCGTTCTCGGGACTTCTGTGACCAAGACATAGTCTTCCCCGCTTACTGACAGAAGATACAAAAAAATTCAGCCAAAATCCAAAATAATATTCAACATAAAATAGATTTTCTCCCCTGTTTAGCTCAATATTAAATTTCATATTACATTGTAACACGCAGCACATAGATTCGTGGATTGAGCAATGCATGGAGTGCTTGGTTGTGGCTCCTAGCTGGCTAGACAAGGTGGGACTAAATTTGAGTAGTACGCTTGGTGCTTGTCCATTCATGTTGAGCTGCAATATGCCGTTAGCAAGGTAGGGTGTGCTTGCATCCTGACCACAACTAATCATGCCGTGAGTTAGGCATGCCACACATGCAAATTTGTGGGATATGATCTCAGGTACCCACCAAGATGAAGATGGTGGTGTGTGGGGCAAGCTGGTGTACGGCACCATGGTCTACACGAGATAGAGATAGACCTAGTTAGGATACTTCGGATGTTTAACTTGTATTCCAACATGATATGTTTCCTTGTAAGGATTAGATCTAAAGCGACTTATAACCCGGTCTCCTCAACTATAATGGTTGAAAGGGAACCCCCCCCCCCTCGAAAACAACACAAACTTTGTGGATACACATAACGCATAATACAATCCCCGAGCACAAGACATATGGTATTATACTAATCTGGTAGCCCATACCTGGTTAATCCCGGTGTCTTTGTGTTCACCATTTAGCTCTAGGTGAAGCGCTCCCCTGCCCACAACTCTACCACCATGAGGCACCCTATGGTGGACTGCCGGCACCAAACCCCGACAGTTGGTGCGTCGGGTAGGGGGACGATTCACCATTTGGGCGAGTTTGATGGATGCTATGATCTTCCCCAAGGGCCGTGAGATCTTCACTGCAATAGGAGCAGTAATTCCCTTTTGGGGATCACACGCCGTTCTCGCCAACGATCACGTGGCTCCACGCTCGGAAACCCTCTTGGGCCAAGCTGTTACGGATGTAAAGCTCTCCGATATGCTCATCACTAAGTGCCACAGTGCTCGAGTTCTTGAGCTGGCTAAACACTGGGTCGAGAACTCCTCTGATGTGATCTATAGATTGTTTAGCGTTGCTACCTCCATTGTTGACTGCATTGCCTCTTCGTGTCTGTCCTCCACAAAGCTTCACCGACGCAACTCCGGGCGGTATCCCCAATAATACCTGAGATCGATCCACTCGAATGGTGCTCTTACTGGTAGAAAAGTAGCTATCAGTACCAGTAAGGATACCATGTTTAGTACCAGGCAGCCCAACTGGTACTAAATGGTGCAGTTTAGTACCAGTCGGGAAATGGTCCCGCGCCCAAAAAATAAAGGAAAAAATATTTAGAATGCCAGGCTCGCAGACACGCGCAAGTCACGCAATTATTCACGCGTAAATGTGCGTGCGTGTCCGCGAGGACTTGAACCCATGACCTCCAGCCTCGCGCGTTGCTTCCTTACCATCCCAGTTATGTATCACATGTAACTTAATGGGAGATGTTTTCCTTTTGAAGTAACCCATGGAGAACCATTTAGTACCGGCTGGCCAGTACTAAATGGTCTCCGGGGCCTCCGTGCCACTTTAGTACCAGTTCTTTTTATGTCCGGTACTAAATGCCATGGACGAATGTGAGTTTTTGTAGTAGTGTCTCAACCACCCGGGTGCATCCAAGGAATCCTTCACCGTCAATGACCTTATCGCCGATTTGGATCGGGTCATCATCGGCCTGGCGGATTGCATCTCCCTCTCAGAAGCTGGTCCTCCTATAGTGTCCGGTGGGAGAAACCGCTTGGATCAGGCCCCTTATTGAACAAAACGGTGTACTTCTCCATTGTTCCGTGCCCTTCAGATCGGACGAGGAGGACTATGTCGTGCTCACCGGACCATGGATGGGCATCTCTGTCATGACTAATCCGGTCAGCTAGGTCGTTCATAGGCATTTCCACGACATGCCTGCCCCACTTCCAGATCTGTTGGATCAGGGGCAGCACATGGTTGCCTTTATGGAATCTTCTTCTTCCCATGAGACGTCCTGTATCCGATCCTGGAGGACGGGGCCGTCACGGAATCGGTGACAGACTCCGGTGGTCCTACCAAAGATCGAGATGAAGGACAAGAAGCTACCAAGTCAAATAGCACCGTTGAGGTTCATCTCCAAGATTCATCTTTGCCACCATCGGTGGCGAGATCTCTACTGACAAGCCTACTACCAACGGCGAGACCATCTATGCCCACACGGCCTGCTGTGCCAGAACACTGATCGACAGGAACGTCACTAAGCACGAGTAGATCCAATAATCGCGAACACCACTGGAGGAGATCGCCACTCTTCAGGGGCCGCAGAAGGCGTGGGCACCTCTGATGTAGGCGCCCGGAGAGGCCACAGACGTAGAAGAGCATCTAGTGGGCTACGACCACATAATCTCGGAGTTCATTATTGACTATGGGGGCCATAAGGTGTACCCATCTGTCAAGGAGAACCTCATTGTCATCAACGAGAAACTCTGGAGGGATACTATCGCCTCTACTTGCTACGTAAACAGCTCGGATTCTTCACCACATGTGTGTACCAGCTCATGATGAACCTATAGGCGTCCTAACAACCCTATCAACACTCACGATAGGAGCAACAGGGGCGGAGCCAGCAGCGGGGCTGGAGCCCCCCTACCCCATGCAACCACCACCGCCTCAAACTCGAAGTTCATCCACCGGGGATCGTCGCTGCGTTATCCACTCACTCCTGTAGCCTCGCAAGGAATGACAGGTTCATGTTTTTATAGCTCGTGAACCCATCGTCGACCACCAGGTTATGGCCGGACACATACTTGGCGTCGTCGGAGGCGAGGTACACGGCGGCCCTCGCCACGTCCACTGCCTCGCACGTCACTATGTAAAAAGTCATTAAAGAAGACACACTAACAGGAGACACTTAATTGAAACGCATCACCAATATGTCATTGGAGACGCGGATTTACCAAACGTGTCACCAATAAGTCTGCAGAGACAATACAAGTCTCCTACGTACCTTAATAGACGACGCTTCTTAACGAACCGCGTCGCCTATGACTCCCTCATATATTGGAGACGCATCCCAATAAACACGTGTCTCCTATAACTGGACATATTGGTGACGCGGGTTTTAAAGACGCGTCTCCTATAACTATATGACTAGGTACAATTCGAAACAAAGTAAAACTCACGAATAACGGGGGTCTGGGCCATAGTGGCCTTTGAGCCGCCCAAGAAGTACGCGCCGCACAGCCGGCGGCATTAGGGTTAGCCTTCTGCCCGCACTCGCAACCGCACCCTCCTCCCCCTCCCCTCCCCTCCCCTTGCAGTCTCCCCTCCCCCTGCCCTCGCAGTCGCCAACCGTTGCTGTCGATGTCGCTGGGCGCACCCGCCGTCACCGCCTCGTCCCGCCTCGCCTCACCCCCTCCCTCGTTGCCTCACGGATCCTCTCTTCTTCCCACCTCATCCAGATCTGGGGAAGCACGACGGAGTGAACCAAAGCAAACCCCATACGCTGGCGAGCCGCGGACCCAACGGCGGTGAGGTAGGAGGGGAGCCGGCCGGCGGGTGCCCGCGATGGGGAATAAGATCGCGCGGACGACGCAGGTGTCGGCGGCGGAGTACTACCTCCACGACCTCCCTTCCACCTACAACCTCGTGCTCCTCGACGTCATCAGCCGCGGCCGCTTCCTCAAGTCCGTCCGCTGCAAGCACGACGAGGGGCTGCTCCTCGTCAAGGTCTACTTCAAGCATGCCGGCGAGCCCATCGACCTCAAGGTAACTGTGGCTGCCGGCTGTTTCCAGGCGCGAATTCCTCCGGATTTGGCTGTGAATCGTGTTGTGAGATGAGATCCCGCTGATGGTTTTCACAGGAGCATGAGCGGAGGCTGGAGCGGATTAGGAACGCGTTCAAGGGGATCGAGGGGTCCCACATATGGCCCTTACGGGTGAGGATTCCGTGCTTAGGGCTATTGGTGGTGATACACTACTAGTTAAATTTCGCCTGCAGACTGTAGATTAAGAACAGGGGTCTATCAGTATTGCGCATTACTGCATGTTTAAGAGAATCTTTAGTGGGGTTTAGCAGATTTGTTAACCCTCTCTTCTGGCTTATTTTGCTGTTTTCGCAATGCTATTGGTGCGAAATCAATGGATGCACATTCCATCTCATTCTGAGTTTGATCCTGGCTCAGAAGGAACTGCTTTGACATACTGAATTGGCTTCCGATGTTGTTCAGGTTTGGTTACAAATACATACGGTGGCATATCTCCTGAGACAGTACTTCTTCAACAACATGCATGATCGAATTAGTACACGCCCTTTCCTCAGTCTGATTGCGAAGAAATGGCTTGCTTTTCAGGTGCCTCAACCTTTTTCTTTCTTTCTTTTTGTGTGTGTTGGTGGATGGCTATCAATATTTACAAAAATGTAGAAGTAGTTCCTGCTGGTGGCTGTAGCCCATATAATCTCATATTCTCCTGGCGAACTGCAGATATAAATATTAGGCTAAAATTAGTAGGGCATGTAAGAGCCATTCTCTGCACTGGTGAGTATAGCATGGTCCTTAGTACTGTTGTTTGATTCCTTATTAAGTTTATTAAATTTTTCTTTTATTATTGGTCATTTAGCTGCATTGTTTTCCTAATTTATTGTTTGACTGTGCGATCACTGTTTCGTTTGGTATGGTTAGGTTTATATCTGTTTAATATGTATATATACTTTTATAGGTGGATATATTCAACCTTGTCGGGCTGCCACTTGTAGAAAATTGCTTATCGGGTTTCAACAGCTCGATATTTGACTGCAGCTTTGCTATCTTCGGTTCGTGCTCGTTTCTTTTACGTCTATCCTTTTTTCACTTCATTTCTTCCATTCCAGAATGATCGAATTTGCATTCCAGAAAATCTCTGTTCCTTTCTTGGAAACCTTAATTTCCAGATGTTAATCACTCTGGTTTAGATGACCACATCTCTCAGATATGTATCGTATCAACAAGAGGATTATATATCCTTGTTGGGAAGACCTTTCCACAATGGCTTATTTAAGGTTGGGCTAGTCTGGGTATATATGATTTCTAGACTGTCTTCATTCTGGTAGGGTTACCTTGCTGTTAAGGAGCAAATTTGTAGTTTGGCTGTGATCACTACAAAATTGCTTAACAATAGTTTGATGTCAATGCAGCCCTGGAGATCTGGATACATGTAACATCTCAATGGAGAGATTTCTAACTTTGTGGTCTCATTTTTTCAGTGATCGGAGTCTAACACTTTATGACCTGTGCATGTCATCTCCAGCTATAAAGCTTATTATGAAGGTTAGTTGAATTCCATCAATCCTAATAAATATACACTTCTAGCCTCAATTTTCGTACCTACTGAATTCGTGTACAACCTGATTGTATTTGCTTATGCAGACAAGGTGCAATTCAGTATGCTCGAACCCTAGGGAGCCCATGAACTTAACTGCTGTAAGATTACAATGTTATTTGTATATTTGCTTGAACCACATGATTCTGACTGTAGCATCAAACATGGTTGTCTGTTGAGATTCATAGAAAATCAAGTGTACACTAGACATCAGCATTCTCAAGTATAAAGGATAAAAAATTCTCAAGTTTGATGTATAAAAATATATAATGGGAAAAGCATGTTATTTGTGATGTTTATAATGCATGTTTGCATAATGCCCCAACATTTGCCTAATTCTGAACCATATCACAGAAGCATCAGCAGGAAGCTACATGTTATTTTAGGGATTAGTTGTTTATGGTAACAAGTCAATCACAGCTGGCATACACTGAAATTTTGATGTGTTGGCCTATGACTTAATCTGTGCATTCATTTCATGATGGATTTTATGTCATCATTGCAGCTGGTCTCAAAGAGGATGTGTTTTAGGCCCTGGACCATGTGTTTTGAGGCAATGTGGTGTAATTTCAAATTTTTGTAGGGAGCTTTGTAGATCTGATGTCTCATAGTCTGTTTGAGGTGTGTGTTGTAATTTCTTCTTTCTACAAGGAGTTAGTTGTAAAAAGACATGTGCTAATCAATGATAATGGAGCTTTTTGTAATTTTATTTTTTTATTTTTTTATTCATCAAAGGAGACGCGGGTTGACAACCCGCGTCACCAATGACCCTATCAAACGAGACGCGGGTTGCCAACCCGCGTCACCAATGACCTTATAGGAGACGCGTTTCACCTTAGGCAGTGTCTCCAATGACCATCTTAGTTGACGCGGGTAGCTGGACACGTGTCGCCAATATATCAGTCATTACTGACGCGTAAAAACCGCGTCACCTATAACTTTACATTAGTGACGTATCTTTAGTGACGTGTAAAAAACGCGTCGCCTTTGACTGTCTATACGCGTCACTAGTAACCATTTCTGACATAGTGTGTTGTGCCCTTCAGCTCCCCGAGCTCCCTGACGGCCGCAGCCACCTCCTCCTCGCCGGAGGCGGCGGCGCCACCCCCGAGCAGCTCCGTGAACTTCTCCACCACCATCGGTGTCGGCACCGCGTACGGCGAGATGCAGTTCACCCCGCACGCCGTGGCGCGACAGCTCCGCCGCCGCGGCCTTGACGATCTCCTCGACGGCAAACTTGCACATGGAGTACGGGTACGTCCCGAGGCCGCCGAGCACGCCGCTCACGCTCGCCATGACGGGATCTACTCGCCGCCGCCGGCGGCGGCAGCAGCGGCACAATGACGCGCGTGGCATGCTTGACGGCGTCGAACGTGGCCAGGTCGAGGTCAGCCATCCTCTCCGTGCCCACCAGCGGGCCCGCAACGCCGGCGCTGTTGAGCATGACGTTGACGCGGCCATGCCGGGCGACGGCGGCGGTCTCCTCGACGGTGACGTCGCACGTCGCAGGGGACGAAATGGGCCCGAGGGCCCAGCTCCTCGGCCGCTTCGAGGCCCAGCTTGGTGTTGAACTCGTGGGCCGCCGCCTTCCCGAGCCCACTTGCTCCTCCGGTTATGAGCGCAACCTTCCCCTCAAGCCTGCATATAATTGTTTTTTATCAATGTCACATGGTATATAGGAGCCTCACAGTTAGATAAAAACGAGAATCTGAGCCTCACTGCCCGTGGCGGCCATCGTCGATGCTATACATCATTCGCTGTTCGTTTTGACTGGAGAGCTGATGGATCTACAAGCATTTGCATATTTGCAGAGTACATGTGTATACATGGTAGATATAACATGTGCACCATGGTGCCATAGTGGTCAACATGTGAATTACGCATGAAAGAGTAGGTGGTGTTCGGTTAGGAGTGGTCCGTGACACTTAGTTCTTCCATCTTATAAATAGTGCAATTCTAAGATAAAAAAAATCCTAAAAAAGAATGTAATTCCAGTAATAACTAACTACCTGGTATCCAATGATACTAATCTATTTAAAAAATCAGAATTATATTTTTTATGGAACGGAGGAGTACTTTTTACTAAACAAGTGGGCAGTGATGCTACGGTATATAACGATATGATGTCAACAGGTCTGGCCTCGCGTGTGCAGATCCAGTTTCTTTGGCAAAACAAAACAACAATGCGATTTTATATTATTTGTAGGTATATATTGACTGACCGATCACCTGTGTTACTAGCTGGCTGGAGTAAGTTAAAAATCTTGTAATTCACAGAGACTGGCCAAATCAGAGACTAAATTGTGAATACAGAAACATTTAGTAACTGTGGAAAATATGTACTCCATAATTCGCAACACATGGTTGGATATTGTTGTCCTCTACTATCCTTTTCCTTTAATGGTTGTGAAGTGCTTTACGTTTTGGACAAGGCAGGGTTTAACTTATCAAAGTTTAACTGTCATCAATATAATCTTTTTATTTTGAAGCATGATTAGAGGCCTACACTTCAATTTTCTTTAAAAAATGAAAAAAACTCAATGTAGTTTTATCTTGAAAAAGACTAATAATCGATCTAAAAAAACTCGACCTGCGAGGGGCAAGTCGTCCCCTGGGCATTTCATTTAAGAAGAAGAACTTCTCACGCAGGCTAAGAAAACCCCAGAACCCCCGAACCCCGGTCCCGCCCTGACTCTGGGAAATGTAACCCGCGAGGGACTCCTGGCTGGGCCACACACGGTGCTCAGGCTGACCTGGGCCGTCTCTTAACCAGTGCTTTGGCACACGGGACCGGCGAGGGGATTTTTTTATTTTTCACAAACTGTGCAGCACCTAGGGATTGAACCCTGGATGGGAGCTCCCCAGTGGTGGCCTTTGCCACTGCACTATGAGCCCCTTTGCACTAATAATCGATCTCATACTGCCCCTGGTCACTTCCATGACGTTTCAGACAACAAATTAATACTAAATGTAAGATAAACTCAGTTTGGAACACCATAGAAATATTACGGCTAGTCTCAGTGAGGTTTCATGGCATTAAATTTGCTTATGTGGCAGAGGAAAGAGAAGTGATGTGAGACGAGTTTCATTTTAGCTAGTTAGTTTAGGTAACCGTGTAATGAGACTGGGCTAAAGGGAGTGCATGCATGTGATGGAGTTTATACATACTTCATACTTTGTTTCTAAGTTGACAAAAGTCATGTAAGATATTAAGTGCTCTTTACCAAAGGTTCTAATAATCAATTTAGCATTAAGTCTGCTACTTTTTTTTGACAAGCATAAACAATTTGGTCCCAGTATATTGTGATCCAGCATTATCCACTTCAAATTTAAATTAGAAACTCCAAAAATACCGAATGAATTTCTGCTGATATAGGGAATCAACTTTGGTGGGATATATAGTGGAGAAATTTTGTGAACCAGATGCGTACTGACGATTGTACCTATCATCACAAATTTGTGGTGTGTACATGTGTGTCATCTTGTATTTGGAAAAAAGTCTCCCCGGCCCCCTCACCCGAACACAAGGTTACTGAATTTTGATAGTCTTGTTCACTTTACAAAATCAATGGTTGTGTTATTAAAACCTGCACCCGGGGAGGCTGGTTGGCCCTCGATGCGGGCAACCAATCAACCCCATAACAACTATGGAATTGCAGCAGCCTAGAATTACACATGGGCGCAAGTTGTTGAACTAAAAGTTCCATGATCTTTTCGACTAAAAATAGAACACCTAGAACCTTTGAGCTGAGGTCTTCAAAGTCAAAACCTCTCCACACTAAGAAAGCAAGAAATGCACATCCACATCCTTCTCTACAGAACCCAGTAACTTTCCATGGGATTCAAAAGTCACTCACAGTCCTTCTACACTTCATCACAACAACTCACACATCCTCTTTCATCTTCCTCATGGTTAGGTGTGCAGTTTTGTACAGAAGAGTACTAACGTACAGAAAGCACACAGTACCACCTCAAAGTACTATCTCTCAGCTCTCAAGCTCATGGGACCCTTGGATCAGCTGCTGCCAGTGCCAGTCACTCCTGTGGCTTGGTCGGGAACGGCAGGTTCATGTTCTTGTAGCTGGTGAACCCGCCGTCGACCACCAGGTTGTGCCCGGACACGTACTTGGCGTCGTCGGAGGCCAGGTACACGGCGGCCCTAGCGATGTCCACCGCCTCGCACGTCGCGCCCCTGAGCTCCCCGAGGCCCCTGATCACGGCCGCCACCTCCTCCTCGCCGGCGGCGCCGCCGAGCAGCGCCGAGAACTGCCCCACCACCATCGGCGTCGGCACCGCGTACGGCGAGATGCAGTTCACCCGCACGCCGTGGCGCGACAGCTCCGCCGCCGCCGCCTTCACGATCCCGGCGATGGCGAACTTGGACACCGAGTACGGGTACGTCCCGAGCCCGCCGAGGATGCCGCTGATGCTCGCCATGCACAGGATCGACCCGCAGCCGACGCCGGCGGTGCCGCCGCCGGCACCGGCGGAGACGGGCGGCGGCGCCATGACGCGCGTGGCGTGCTTGATCCCGGCCAGCGTCCCGCGCACGTTCACCGACATGACGGCGTCGAACTGCGCCAGGTCGAGCTCGGCCAGCTGCGACGTGCCGGGGGTCAGCGGGCCCACCACGCCGGCGCTGTTGAGCATGACGTCGAGCCGGCCGTGGCGCGCCACGGCGGCGTCCACGGCCGCGGCGACGCTGTCCTCGGCGGCGACGTCGCAGTGGACGAAGTGGGCCTTGGGGCCGAGCTCGCGGGCCGTCACGGGGCCCAGCTTGGAGTTGATGTCCGCGAGGATCACGGCCTGCGCGCCCTCCTGGATGAACTCGTGGGCCGCCGCCTTCCCGAGCCCGCTAGCGCCCCCGGTCACCAGTGCGATCTTCCCCTCGAGCCTGGCATTCCCAAAAAAATTCTCAAAAAGTTACTCCCAAATACACTATGCAAAAAGAAGATTCTCCATCACATCAAAATATCATAAAATGCATGGAGTACTAAATGTAGATGAAATCAAAAACTAATTGCACAGTTTTGTTATACTCTGCGAGACGAACATTTTGAGCCTAATTAATCAATTTTTGGACAATTTTTTACACATACAAACGAAATGCTACCGTGACGCAATGATTACGAAGTGACATCTTACTCCCAAATTCAACTTCCCAATTCTAACATCTAAACACCACCTAAGCGTTTGCTGTCAGAATTGTCAGTGAGTTGAATATGCCAGATTCGTTAGGGGTTTGATTACAAAAAATTGGACTTGGAAACTTGTACTACTAGTTGAAAACTTAAAGGCAAATGACAAAGGAAAGTGTCAGAAAAAACTTAAATGCAAATGACAAAGCGAAACACAAAGTTTGTTGTAAGCATTGAGAGGCACAATAAATGCCAGCTAACAACAGGCAAGAAAATTGGTAGGTTTCACTGTTTCAGAATTGTCGGTGCTGGGATCGGGCGGCCAATCCCCAGCGCCACACAGAATGCGCTGTGTCCCGTCCCCTGACGGTTGATGCAAGAGCTAGCACAATGAGACAAGGGTTTATCCTGGTTCCGACCGTGAGGCCGTACGTCTAGCAGAGTGCGCTCGGGGCGCTGTACTATCTTGCACCGGAGTGCTTGCAGTGGGGGGCTACAAGCGAGGTGGGAGAGGAGAGGAGATCTCCAAGTCCCTGAGGATGAGTGCGAAAGTGATTGAGGTGAGTGCCAATATCGCGTGTGGCGGTGCGTGTGGTTGTTCGTTGTCGTCTCTGTGCCTTCTTTCTCCCTCTCCCGCGTCGCTCCCTTCCTCCTTTTATAGGTCAAGGAGAAAAAAAGGGGGAGGAGTTTACAAGTACAAGTGTGATGTGTGCTACAGGGATACACACTGGAGAGCATGGCGTCGGGCGTGCGATCGCCCTTGACCCTGACGGAGGATTTATGGCGAGCCCCGGCTTGTACGGGCGTCGTGGCCGTTCCTGTGTTTGTCCGGGAGTGGTCTCGAGGGGTGTCGTTGCCGTAACCCGTGTCCTGCTGCCCGTCGCTGGTTGACTCGAGGGCGGGGCAGGTGAAGAAGGACCGGAGTTGGCGGCACAGGGGTCGGCATGGTGGTTGCCGTCGACCACAGTGCGCGGCGTGCCCGGCTCACCAGGGGATGGCCGAGAGTTGGTGGATTTGACCCGGCGTTCGTCATCAGCGGGCCGCGCCTGATCGGAGTCTGTACTCAGTTGCTGTTCACATATTCGTTCGAGGGTTCCTCACGCCCATTCGAGGGGCGCCCCGGGGAAAAAGGACGGGAGCGGGTGGAATAGTGGTGCGGAATAACGCCTGCAAGACCGCACAGGGGCCTTGCGCAGTGCTGCGTACGTCCGCACAGCGCCGGTGAGGACGCATAGTGACCGGAGCAGGTGAAACAACGAGCTCAGTGGTGTCAGCGGCGCGGCATGGGGGAAAGATTGCCTTTTGACTTTGGCGCCCGCCTGATGGGGCGGGCATTAAATGCCGTTGTCGGGCGGGGCGCCGTCGCACGTCGCGCTGAGTTGAGGGGTGCCCTCGAGCGAGGCGGAGTCGGTTCGCCTGCTTGAGGGGGCACGCGACCCTCGAGCGAGGCGGAGACGGAGGTCGCCACCTGGGTCCCTTTGTCAGGCGAGCTCGGGCGGCTGTTTTGGGCCGTGAGTTGTGTCGGGCCGCGCTGCCCTGGTGGCCCTTCCGGGATGCCGGCGATTCGGCCTTTCGTGGTTAATGTTTTTTGAGGGTGATTACCCCGATGATTAGGGGACCCCCTGTGTTTGTCCCCGACAGTAGCCCCCGAGCCTCTGGCGGACTAAGGGTCAGTCGGGCAGAGGCTGACTGTTTCGCAGGATCGTTCCCAGGCCTTCTGCGGGGATTACTCCTTCCTGATTATGCACGTTCTTCCGTGGGGGCGCGCGAGCGCACCCGCGGGTGTAGCCCCCGAGCCCTTGGAGGAGTGAGTTTACTCGTGCAAGGGCTTTGATTCCCGACGGTTGTGTTAGCCGCTCCCCTTTTGGCGTGGCGGGTTGCGGGGATGACGTCGAGTTATTAAGAATTCGGGGGGTGGACCCTGTACGGCTTCGACGCGTTTCGCGCATAAGAGGAGGAGGACATGCTGCAAGGAGCCCCCGAGCTCCTGGCCCGAGCGGAGGCGGTCGGAGGGGCTTCAAGTCTTTGAGTTACGACCCTCGCTTCCCCTTCGCGGGGGAGAGGGGTGAGGTCATTCGTGCAACCCTCGAATCGGGCAGCGTACACGGATGCCTCGGTGAGCTGTTAGCGGGTAGTTCAAGTGGACGCCCATGCCCCGTTCGCTAGGGGTCGGCTCGTGGTCCGGAGACGCGTCCATCTAGCGCTTGCAAAGGTTTGCTAGGTGGGGCTCGGTCCCTTTCAACAGGGTCCGAGGGCACGAAAGCTCTCCCTCGTTGGGATCCCCCCTACTAGCTGCCTTTGTCCGGCCTTGAACACAACAGGGGCGTCACCAAACTTCGCGTTCGGGGTAAAGTCCGTTGAGCACGCCCGAATTGTCCCTGACCCTGTTGATCCGCAGCGCCTGTCGAACCCTTTCGCGGGCCAGGCTTCGTACTCCTAATCAGTGGGGCCTTGCGAAAGGTGCGGGTCACCCTCGAGTAGCGGGCTCGAGGGTTGGTCGAGTGTGACCGGCAGCCTTCGCATCGCTTAATCTGGGGCGCCCATCGAATCCTTTCGAGGTTTGGGCTTTGGGCCCCTGATTAGTATCGCCCTGCGCCTCGGGGGAGAGGGGCGTCGTTGTCTTACCTTGTAAGGATCCCAACGGTTGGGTCGCTTCGGTTTGCGGGCCCGCGCACGACCACAGACGGGCGTGGTCGTGGCCGTCGTGGCACGGAGTGGGCGAGATGGGCGTAGTGGGTGCGCCTTTTTAGGCGGAGTTGGAGTGTGCCGGGGAGGCGAGGCGACGGGCGGTCAGGCGCTGCTGCCGCGTCGTTTCGTTTTACCGTGCCGCAGTAAATGCCGCCGCTCGCGCGTGCCCTTCCCCGGGGAAAAGGAGAGGGGCCCCCGGCATTCATTAGTGCGCTACGCGCGCCTGGCCCAGGCGTCAGCGGCTTTGTATGTTGCGGCGGGGGTGAATCCGCTCGCTTCCTTATAAAAGGAAAGCCTGGGGGGAAGGGGATTACTTACCTTCGCCATTCCGTGCAGCAGCTCGCGCCTCTGCCTCTCTCGCCTCCGTGTCCGTTCGCAGCTCTCTGCTCCTTCCGCCCGCCTTCGTTGCGTTTCGCTTCCCGCTCCACCGTCCGCCATGGTGGTTATTGAGGGTGTCACCGAGTGGACTCCGTCCACCGCCACCGATCACCTCCTGGAGGGTCTGGCGTCTGGTGGACAGCTCTTGCCCCGGGGCGATCCGGCGCGGCCGGCATGGATTGTCCCACCGCTGGTGGCCAGGGTGCCGAACCCGCCGGCGGGGTACGTGGTGAGCTTTACCCGCTTCCACGAGCGGGGCTTCAACGCGCCCGCCAGCCAGTTTATGCGGGGCCTGTGCCACTACTACGGCGTGGAGCTCCACAACTTCGCCCCCAACGCCATCTCTCAAGCAGCGGCCTTCGTCGGCGTCTGTGAGGGTGTGCTGGGGATCGAGGCGCACTGGGACCTGTGGGTCCACCTCTTCCGTGCCGAGCTCAGTATGTCCGGCGTGGGGAGGGGGTGCGCCGTTCCTCGTGCGCCGGCGGTCTCACGCTCGCGCCGGTCGAGTCCCGGAAGCACCTGTACCCGGCCTGCAGGATGACTACCAACAACAGCGGCTGGGCCAAGGGGTGGTTCTATCTTCGCAACGACGGCCTGGGGTTGCCGGAGTACACCGGCAGGATCCTGACGGAGAAGGCCGACTCCTGGAGCTATGGCGTTTCCGGCGACGGTCAGCGGAAGAGGCTCCGCCCCGCCCTCGACGCCCTTCGTACTCTGGCGGGGTCGGGTTTGTCCACGGCGCACGTGCTTGCGCATTGCCACCGTCGCCGGGTGGTTCCCCTCATGGAGAGGCAGCTCCCTCTGTTCCGGATGACAGAGGGCGCTGACCCGGCGGCAGTGGCGGCTTCGCGTATGTTGCCGGAGCCGCTCCTGGAGGAGTACGTCGTCACGAGGGTGCGAACGGTGGTGCATCCCGACACCATGCCGAGCGACCTCTGGTCGTTCCGGCTACGTCCCGATGCGGGCCATGTTTTGTCGGTAAGTCGCCGTCTTCCTTCCCGAGCTGTTGGATTAATTACTTGGGATTTCCCCTTTCGATTCATTCGTGGTTTCAGGAGGTGAACTGCGGCCTCTACCGCTCTCTTGCGCCGACTCCGGAGGTGCGCGCTTCGAACCGCGCCCACCGCGATCGCGAGAGGGGCGCGAAGGCGGCGAAGAAGGCCAGTAGCCAGAGGAGGCAGACCCGGCGCGACACGCACTTGGCGGTGCTCCGCCAGTGGAGGAGGGACGGTGGGACGCGGCCGTCGTCCCCAGAGGACTCCTCGGACCCTCCCAGCGAGGAGGAGGAGGAGGAGGAGATCAACGTCGGCGGGGCTCTGCCCACCGGTGGAGAGGAGGAGATGACCGTGCCGCCGCCTGACGCGGGCGCGGCGAGCCTTGGCGATGTTGCGCCGGCGGCGGCGCGGATGGCGGTTGCGTTCGCCCGACCTGCGATGCCGCGGACGCTAGTGACTCTTACTCCTGCTGCGGGCGCCCCGCGCCGCAGCAGATCGGATGCCGAGGGCTCGAGGGGTTCGCAGCCCCGAGCGGGTTGAGGGGGTCCTCGATCTCGAGGAGGGCTCTTTTGACGAGCGGCTCGAAGCGGAAATTGGAGGCCTTGCAGGACTGCGTCCGGTAAGCCTCGCTTTGAGCCTTTCTCGTGATTTTCCATCCCTGTTTGGTTTTTTACTTCGTAATTTCTATTTTTCCTTTCTGATTCAGCGCTCGAGGCGCTGCCAGGGCCGACCCTAACCTTGCGCCTAAGAAGGCGCTGAAGGTCGGAGCGTTGGATTCCCTTCTCGCCGGGGGATCGCGTTCGCGCGGGACTCTGCGTCCAGCAGCGACGTCCGCATCGACGCTGGTGGAGCCGGCGTCGGGGGCGCGAGATCCCCGGCCGATGGAGACGGAGCAGGAAGGGGCGCCCTTGGCGGCAGACATGGAGCCGGGGCAGGACGCCCCAGTGGTGGGCGAGCAGGGGAGCCGTGACACCGCCGTGGCCCAAGATGATGACGCCGGGCGCGCTCCTTGGCCCGGGAACCGCCGCCGGTGCCCTTGGCTGGGGGAGCGGCCGAGTGGGATACGGCCGAGGCGGCGCTGCGTCAGGGTCGGCGCGGCCCGAGCGCATGGCCGGAGGAGCCCGGCGTCTCCGCTCGAGTCTGGCGGGGCATGGCAGAGGAGAACGAGCTATGGGCTCGAGCGGAGCGGGTTGGGATGGACCTGGAGCGGGCCATCACTGCCGCCGCCGATTTCCATTCCAGGCAGGCGCTGGAGCTTTTCGAGGTAACCCCGTGCTCATCCACATCGCTCGGTAATTCGTCGCCGTTTTTTAGTTCGTGGCTTATTCCTGATGGTTCTTCATGCAGCTTCTGCGGCAGGAGGCGGCAGACAAAACCGCGTGCATTGCAGACCTGTACACCGACCTTCGTCGGTACCGCCAGGCAAACCTGGACCTGGGTACGGAGGTGACCCAGCTCACCGCCCGGGTGAGAGAGACGGAGGCGGCCGCCCGTGCGCACGAGGGCGCCAAGGCTGGCGCGGAGCAGGAACGCGACGCCGAGAGAGGCGTGGCGGAGCGGGGGGCCCGGAAATTGGCCGCGACGTTGGAGCGGCTCGAGCTTGAGCGCAAGGCGCGCGAGGATGCTCAAGGCCGGCTCCAGCGGGAACGCGAGGCGTTCGAGGCGGAGCGGACCCAGCTCGAGCAGGAGCGCAAGGTGCGCGAGGCCGCACAGTCTCAGCTCGCGGAGGCGGCGGCCCGGGCAGAGCAAAAGGCCCAGGAGGCTGAACAGCTGGGCCGCTCGCTTGCCGAGGCGACGACCTTGGCGGATGGTATGGTCTTACGCTTTTCTTAGCTTCCTTGGCTGTTTTTGTGCTGGAGTTCATCCTGACGTGCTCGATCCTTGTCAAGGTTGCGGAAGGCCGAGGCCGAGAAGGCGGACGAGGCGGTGGCTGCTCGAGCTGCCTACTCCGAGGCTCAGGGGGAGCTCAAATCTCTGAGGGCTGCCGCTGACGCCGCGTGCCGAGACATCCAGTGCGTCGACATCCCGTCGGGATTGCAGTCGGGGTCGTCACTGCCCAGCCGCCTGAGGTCCTTGAAAGGCTGTGTGGCGGAGCGCCTCGAGAACGCCCTTCACCTTGGCGTGAAGAAGGCACTCGGCGTGGTGTCGACCCATTACAACATCGACCTTGCGGCGGTGGCGTGCAGCTACTTCATCGATGCAGACCTGGATGACGACGCCGCCCTTGCTGCTCTTGATGAGGCCGATGACAGCGCCGAGGACGCCGCCACAGCGCTTGCCGCCAGGTTTGGTCGCGAGCTTTTTCCCGGCGAGGACGAGGATGGAGATGCGCGCGCCGTCATCGGGTCCGAGATCATGGCTGACGCTGAGGCTGATCCTGAGGCTGACGCCGTGGCGTCCCTTGAGGAAGCCATCGCCTCGGTGCATCGTGACGACGATGGTCCTGGGGCCCTCGCGTCGGTCCCTTCGGCTGTCGACGCCGAGGCCGCCGTCGTGCCCCCGCAGGAAGGTGAAGCCTGAAAGGTTCAGGCTTAGGGGTTTGAAATGTATCTTAGTTTTTAGGAGACTGGCTCTATACACGAACTAAGTTTGAATTTCGATTGTGTGTTTTGAACTTGTTTCTATTGTGCTGTTCTTGGCTTGGAGAGATTTTGGCCGGGTATTTCGAATCCGCGAGTAATTAAGGCATCGAGTGGAGAGGGAGATGCCGTATCCCTTCGAGGGCGTAGGCAGTCTCACGGCTCAGCCGGCTCCAGCTTTAGTTAGCTCGTGTCCCGCATCTTTCTAAGCGCCTTGAGTTTTAGCATAATTTTTGAAAATTGGGACGATTAGGGGGGGGTGAACCCCCCTGCAGCCCCCGAGGGGGGCTTGGCTCTAATGAGAATAGAACCAAGTCCCCCTTGTTCATGTTGTTAGTAGCAATGTTTCCATGTTTTTTGCAAACTTTTCATCGTTGTTAACTAAGAACATGAAGTATTTACAAGAAATACTGAGAGTTTTAAGGATAGAAGCGACGTAGCCGTTGGATGTTCCAGGCGTTGGTGAAGACCTCGCCCTTCTCGTCCGCCAGCTTGTAGGTGCCAGGCTTGAGGATTTTGGCGATGATGAATGGTCCTTCCCATGGCGGAGTGAGCTTGTGGCGCTCTCGATTGTCCTGGCGCAGCCTCAGCACCAGGTCCCCTTCGTGAAGGTCTCGACGCTACACCTTCTGAGCTTGATACCGCCGAAGTGATTGCTGGTAGCGTGCCGAGTGAAGCAACGCTACGTCGCGAGCCTCATCCACCTGGTCCAGCGAATTCTCACGGTTCCGCTGGTTTTGGTCTTCTTGGTAGGCCTTGAGCCTCGGAGACCCGTACTCCAAGTCTGTTGGGAGGATGGCTTCGGCACCGTAGATGAGGAAGAACGGGCTGAAGCCTGTGGCCCTGCTTGGGGTTGTCCTGAGACTCCAGATCACCGATGGCAGCTCGGCAACCCATTTCCAGCCAAACTTGTTCAGCTTATTGAAGATTCTTGGCTTCAGGCCTTGTAGTATCATGCCGTTGGCACGCTCTACTTGGCCATTCGTTTGTGGGTGCGCTACGGCCGACCAATCCACGCGAATGTGATGGTCGTCGCAGAACTCCAAGAACTTCTTGCCGGTGAACTGGGTGCCGTTGTCGGTGATGATCGAGTTGGGTACCCCGAATCGTGGATGATGTCGGTGAAAAACAACACGGCCTGCTCAGATCTGATGCTGGTGATGGCCCGGACATCGATCCACTTCGAGAACTTGTCAATGGCCACCAACAAGTGGGTGAAGCCCCCGGGCACTGGACGGAAAGGCCCCACGAGATCCAACCCCCAGACCGCGAAAGGCCATGTTACAGGGATGGTCTGCAGGGCGTGCGCCGGGAGATGCGTCTTTCGTGCGTAGAATTGGCACCCTTCACAGGTGCGCACGACTTCGTTCACATCGGATACGACGGTAGGCCAGTAAAAGCCTTGCCGGAACGCGTTACCCACGAGGGTACGCGGCGCCGCGTGATGTCCGCATGCCCCGGCGTGGATGTCGCGGATCAACTGCCTTCCCTCGGGGATGTGGATGCATCGTTGTAGAATCTCCGAGGCACTGCGCTTATACAGCTCGCCGCCGACCGAGACGAAGGTCTTGGCCCTTCTGGCGATGCGGCGTCCCTCGGTCCGGTCCGAGGGCAGCTCCCCGCGGTCGATCCACGCGAGGTATGGGTCACGCCAGTCCTGCGGTCGCGTGTCCACGTCGATTTCCATGGTCTCGGCTAAAGAAATTTCAACGTCGAGGGCTTCGAACCTCTCTTTCGAGGGGTCCTCTTCCATGGGCTGGACCTCCTCAGCCCCCGAGGGCACCTCGAGGGCTCCAGCCTTTTGTTCGAGGTTGACGGAGGGCCGGTCGAGGTCGCGGGCGAAGACGTTCGGGGGAACAGTCATTCGCTCTGACGCGATCTTGGCCAGCTGCTCCGCTTCCTCGTTGTATTTGCGCACGATATGGTTCAGCTCGAGGCCATAGAATTTGTCCTCGAGGCGGCGAACCTCGTTGCAATACGCCTCCATCTTTTCGTCGCGGCAGCTTGCGTTCTTCATCACTTGGTCGATGACCAACTAAGAATCTCCCATGACGTCGAGGCGTTTGACGCCGAGGTCGATGGCGATGCGGAGCCCGGCGAGGAGGGCTTCGTATTCTGCCATGTTGTTCGACGCCGGGAAGTGCAAGCGAACCACGTACCGGATGTGCTCTCCGAGGGGTGAGACGAAGAGGAGGCTCGCGCCTGCCCCGGTTTTCATCACCGACCCGTCGAAGTACATGGTCCTGCATTCGGCTTGGATCTGGGGCAGTGGAAGTTGGACGTCGGTCCACTCAGCGACGAAATCCGCTAAGGTTTGTGATTTTATCGCTTTTCGCGGCGCGTAGGAGAGAGTTTCTCCTACGAGCTCCATCGACCACTTCGCTATTCTACCAGAGACGTCCGGGTTGCGGACTATCTCCCCCAAGGGGAAGGATGAGACCACGGTGACCGGGTGGGCCTCGAAGTAGTGTCGCAGCTTTCGTCGCGCGAGCACTACAGCATAGATTAGCTTCTGGATCTGTGGATACTGCATCTTGGTTTCGGTCAGCACCTCGCTGACGTAGTACACCGGCCTCTGGACCAGCAGAGCGTGGCCCTCCTCTGTCCTTTCCACAACGATGACGGCGCTGACAACTTGCGTTGTCGCAGCCACGTATAGGTAGAGGGGCTCGCCGTTCTGCGGCGGCGTGAGGATCGGTGCGCGTGCGAGTGACGCTTTTAGTCCGTCGAGGGCTTTTTGGGCTTCGGGGGTCCATGAAAAGCGTTCGTGCTTTTTTAGGAGCCGGTACAAAGGTAAGCCCTTATCACCATGTCGAGAGATGAAACGGCTTAGAGCTGCGAGACAGCCCAGTACCCTCTGCACCCCCTTGAGGTCCCGAATTGGCCCCATTCGTTCCAGGGCCGAGACTTTTTCGGGGTTGGGTTCGATGCCTCGTTGGGAGACGATGAAACCCAATAGCATGCCTCGCGGCACCCCGAACACGCATTTTTTCGGATTCAATTTTACCCCGTTCGCCCGGAGGCAACCGAATACGATTTGCAAATCATTTACCAGATCATCCGCCTTTCTGGTTTTCACAACGATATCGTTAACATATGCCTCAACGGTCCGCCCTATGTGGCTTCCGAAAACGTGTTGCATACATCGCTGGTATGTAGCTCCAGCGTTTCGGAGGCCGAACGGCATAGTGACGTAGCAAAACATGCCAAACGGGGTGATAAAAGAAGTCGCGAGCTGGTCGGACTCTTTCATCTTAATCTGATGATAACCGGAATAAGCATCAAGAAAGCATAGCATTTCGCACCCAGCGGTGGAGTCTACTATCTGATCTATTCGAGGCAAGGGAAACGGAACCTTAGGGCATGCTTTGTTTAAACCGGTATAATCTACGCACATGCGCCATTTTCCGTTTTTCTTCTTAACTAGAACAGGATTAGCAAGCCAGGTCGGGTGAAATACCTCTTTGATGAATCCGGCTTGCAGGAGCTTGTGCACCTCCTCCCCGATGGCGCGGCGCTTTTCCTCGTCGAACCGCCGCAGTCGCTGAACCATCGGCTGGGAGTGAGGCTGGATGTCGAGGCTGTGCTCGGCGACCTCCCTCGGAATCCCCGGCATGTCCGAGGGTCTCCACGCGAAGATGTCGGCGTTGGCACGGAGGAAGTCGACGAGCACTGCTTCCTATTTGGGGTCGAGGGTGGTGCTGACCCTCAACGCCTTGCCTTCGGGGGCATTGGGGTCGAGGGGCACCGCCTTGGGGTGTTCGGCAGCCTCGAAGGTGCCTGCGTGCCTTTTGGCGGAGTCGACGGCCTTGTTCGCCATCTTCTCCAGGTCTGCCACCAGGGTCTCGCTATAGGCGAGCGCTTCCGCGCCCTCGACGCACTCGACGTCACACGCGTAAGCATGCTCATACAACGATCCCACGGTGATGACGCCCTTTGGCCCCGGCATCTTCATCTTGAGGTAGGCGTAGTTGGGGATCGCCATGAACTTGGCGTAGCACGGACGCCCGAGGATGGCGTGGTATGCTCCTGGGAATCCCACTACCTCGAAGGTGAGGGTCTCCCTTCGAAAGTTGTCGGGAGTACCGAAGCAAACGGGTAGGTCGATCTGCCCGAGGGGTTGGACCCGTTTTCCCGGCGCGATGCCGTGGAACGGCGCCCTGCTTGGCCTCAGCTGGTTCGTGCCGATGCCCATGAGCTCTAAGGTGTGGACGTATAGGATGTTGAGGCTGCTGCCCCCGTCCATCAGCACCTTGGAGAATCGCGTGTTGCCGATGACGGGGTCGACGACAAGCGGATATCGCCCCGGATTCGGGACATAGTCCGGGTGGTCCTCGCGGCCGAAGGAGATGGTCTCATCCAACCAGGCGAGGTAGGTCGGCGTCGCGGGGTGAACGGAGAAGACCTCTCGGCGCTCACGTCTCTACTCTAGGGACGTCGCGTTCACCGTGGGTCCCCCCACGATGAAGAAAACATTCTCCACATGGGGGAACTCGTCGTTGCCGCCATCACCTGTATCCTTCTTCGGGCCATCCTCCTTCGCAGAGGTGCGCCTGAAGTAACCCTTGATCATCCCACACTGTTCGAGGGTGTGGGTGACAGGGCCCTTATGGTACGGGCATGGCTTCTTCAGCATTTCATCGAACAGGCCTCCCCCCTGAGGGGGGCCTCGAGGGCCTTTACGGCCTCGCTCGACCACGAGGGCATCGTCGGAGTCCTCGCCCTGCTGCTGCTGCTGCGCGGCCTGCCGAGGCTTCCTGCCCTTGCCGCCCCGCTTCTGCTTTTTAGCCTTTCCCTTGGACTTGCTGCCCTCCGCGGGCAGCTCCTCCGCGCGCTTCCCCTTGGTCTTGCCGTCGAAAATCGCCCCGACAGCCTCCTCCCCGGAGGCGAAGTTGGTAGCGATGTCGAACAGCGCGTTGACGCTGGTGGGATGGTTTCGCAACAGCTCGCGCACCAGCTCCCGACAAGTCGTGCCTTCGAGGAAGGCGTGGATGATTTCGGAGTCACCCACGCTCGGTAGCTCGGTGCAGCGCTTGGAGAAGCGGCGGATGAAGTATCTCAGCGGTTCGTCGGCCGCTTGCCGGCACCCGCGCAGGTCCCAGGGGCGCACGTATGTGCCCTGGAAGTTACCCACGAACATCCTGACAAGGTCGTCCCAGTCGTGGATCTGGTTTGCGGGTAGGTGCTCGAGCCATGTCCGCGCCGAGTCCGCGAGATGAAGCGGAAGGTTGCGAATGATCATGGCGTCGTCGGTGGCCCCGCCCAACTGGCAAGCCAGGCGGTAGTCGTTGAGCCACGTCTCGGGTTTCGTCTCGCCCGAATACTTGGTGATGGTGGTCGGCTGACGAAAGCGCGGCGGGATGGCGGCCGAATGGATGAACACAGGGGTTCCCGGGGGTTCCGGCGTCGGGCTTTTGTCCTCCTCGCTGTCATAGCAACCCCCTCGTCGGGGGTGCCTACTGCGAGGAGGCGCCGCATCCTGCCTCTTCTTGTTCAGGACGTTGCGCGCGTCGCCGTCGTCGATGGCGCCTCGCGTGTCCACGAGCCGGTCCTTCGCGGACCTCCTCGTTTCACGGTCGCCGGTCATGAGCACCCTTGCGTCGTTCGTTGGACGGTGAGGCGTCCATGCGCCCCTAGGTGGGGTATGGATGGATTGTTCCTTATCCCACTTGCTTCCTCCGGCTCTCGAACTGGCCTAGTGGCGCATGCGGGAGGCGGAACTTTCTGCTTGTTGAACGGCCGCTTCTTCGACAAGGGCCTGCACCTGGCGCCGCATGCTGCGCGCTTTTGGTGTCGATGGTTCGGGCATGGCCCGAATCAGGGTTGCTGCGGCGATGAGCTTCTGGCTTGCTCGTGGCAGCATGGCAGGGCTGGCGTCGTCGCCATCACCCATGATGCGCGCTTGAGCGATACGCCCGGCAGCTCGCGCGCGTTCGCCGCGCTTGGGCTGTCGGGCTTCCAGTGCTGCGCGCAGCTCCTGTACCTGCTGGCGCTCCTGTTGGAGCCTGGCTTCCAGCTCTTGCACCTGCGCGAGCTGTTCCTGCGCAAGTGCGGCTTCGCCCGCTGGCTCGGCGGGCGCTAGTGGCGGTTCGTCGTGTCCGGCCCCGTCGCGCGTTTCTTCATCCTCTCCCACGGACTCTACTTCGCCGTCGAGGACGAAGCATTCCCGCGTGGGGTCGTATTCCCCTTCGCTGGAATCGTCAGAACAGGTGAGGCAGAAATCCGCAATGGCCTGGAAGGTAGCAAGGCCTTCGCGGTCGCGTAGCCCGGAGTAGTCCAGGCCTGGGTGCTCCTGACCGTGCACACTTTCCCCGTCGTCCGACTCGAGCTGGGACCCGCCGGGCGAGGAAATGTTGGGGCTACGGATCGAACCCAGCCGGTGACCCGGCGGATCCTCTTGCGCGCTCAGGTTGGTGCTGATTGCCGCGGAGTAGCTCGCGGCCGTGTTGCTTATTCCGTGCGGGAGTGGTGCCAACCCGGCCACATTTTCCCGGCGTGCTCCCTCCGCGGGAGCCGCCGGCGGGGGTGCGCCCCCCTGTAATACGGCGGCGGGCTGGAGCCACAGGTGTGCGTCCCAATCAGGGAGGACGACGCGCGGGGCAACGCGCCGTTCCGTGCGAATCTACAGCTCGCGCAGTCTTCGACGTCTCCTGAGGTTGGGTGGCGTTGGTGGCGCCGGGGTAATAGCTATCATGCCGGGTGCCTTGGAGGTGAGCCGCATGAGGAGGTCCTCACCGGTCGCTTCGAACTCCAGGCTCCCAAACATGATCCGGCACCCGCGCGGAAGCAAGCCGGGGGACCCCGGAGCGGATAGTGGCGACATGGCCTTGGCGTGGCCTGCCGTCAAGGGAACTGATCGGGTGAGGTTGTTCACAGCGCAACCCCCCTACCTGGCGCGCCACTGTCGGTGCTGGGATCGGGCGGCCAATCCCCAGCGCCACACAGAATGCGCTGTGTCCCGTCCCCTGACGGTTGATGCAAGAGCTAGCACAATGAGACAAGGGTTTATCCTGGTTCCGACCGTGAGGCCGTACGTCCAGCAGAGTGCGCTCGGGGCGCTGTACTATCTTGCACCGGAGTGCTTGCAGTGGGGGGCTACAAGCGAGGTGGGAGAGGAGAGGAGATCTCCAAGTCCCTGAGGATGAGTGCGAAAGTGATTGAGGCGAGTGCCAATATCGCGTGTGGCGGTGCGTGTGGTTGTTCGTTGTCGTCTCTGTGCCTTCGTTCTCCCTCTCCCGCGTCGCTCCCTTCCTCCTTTTATAGGCCAAGGAGAAAAAAAGGGGGGGAGGAGTTTACAAGTACAAGTGTGATGTGTGCTACAGGGATACACACTGGAGAGCATGGCGTCGGGCGTGCGATCGCCCTTGACCCTGACGGAGGATTTATGGTGAGCCCCGGCTTCTGCGGGCGTCGTGGCCGTTCCTGTGTTTGTCCGGGAGTGGTCTCGAGGGGTGTCGTTGCCGTAACCCGTGTCCTGCTGCCCGTCGCTGGTTGACTCGAGGGCGGGGCAGGTGAAGAAGGACCGGAGTTGGCGGCACAGGGGTCGGCATGGTGGTTGCCGTCGACCACAGTGCGCGGCGTGCCCGGCTCACCAGGGGATGGCCGAGAGTTGGTGGATTTGACCCAGCGTTCGTCATCACCGGGCCGCGCCTGATCGGAGTCTGTACTCGGTTGCTGTTCACATATTCGTTCGAGGGTTCCTCACGCCCATTCGAGGGGCGCCCCGGGGAAAAAGGACGGGAGCGAGTGGAATAGTGATGCGGAATGACGCCTGCAAGACCGCACAGGGGCCTTGCACAGTGCTGCGTACGTCCGCACAGCGCCGGTGAGGACGCATAGTGACCGGAGCAGGTGGAACAGCGAGCTCAGTGGTGTCAGCGGCGCGGCGTGGGGGAAAGATTGCCTTTTGACTTTGGCGCCCGCCTGATGGGGCGGGCATTAAATGCCGTTGTCGGGCGGGGCGCCGTCGCGCGTCGCGTTGAGTAGAGGGGTGCCCTCGAGCGAGGCGGAGTCAGTTCGCCTGCTTGAGGGGGCACGCGACCCTCGAGCGAGGCGGAGACGGAGGTCGCCACCTAGGTCCCTTTGTCAGGCGAGCTCGGGCGGCTGTTTTGGGCCATGAGTTGTGTCGGGCCGCGCTGCCCTGGTGGCCCTTCCGGGATGCCGGCCATTCGGCCTTTCGTGGTTAATGTTTTTTGAGGGTGATTACCCCGATGATTAGGGGACCCCCTGGGTTTGTCCCCGACAAGAATAAACAAATAATAGGGGGTATGCATCATAAACATAGTAATTTTTTTATGAAACAGGAGGGTAATCCCTACTGGTTATAGATAAATAATTTAAATTATTTATAGATAAATAAATGCATACACTACAAAATACAAATAAAATTTTTAATCTCAAAACGTGGAATTCTTGCATTTTTGTTTCTTTCTCCTTTTTCTGAAACAAGCACTGCACATGAATTGGGATGAGTTTGAAATGCTTGAGGAATTTTTTTTGAAAGTAAAAAATGCTTGAGGAATAAGTTAATAAACAGCACGGCAAAGAAAATCCAGTGGGGGGAGAATTGCAAAGACGGAGAGGAGACAATGTCAGATTAAACAATGGTGGGTCGGCTGACAAACCCAGGAAACTCGCGCGCGTGGTTAACGGGAGGATTCTTTGCCATTGGCAAAACTCAAAAGGGCCCTGACATCACTGTTGGCTGGCCCTGCCCTTTGGAAACAGCAGTGCACTCACTCCTTGTCCTCGGAAGCTGCCGTGCTTCCAACTCACAAGAAAACGTACACGCAGGGCCACATAGGACATATCCCCCTCCCTCCCTCTCTCATCATCTACGAGTAGTAATTACTTATCTCTCCTCACTGGGACTGAGAGAGTAGACGGAGATCAATCACATGATACAACAGTGCTGGCAGCTGCATTAACACCGGCAGTTCAGTCCTGGAATCTAACACCCTGGGTTACGCAGATAACACCAAAGTTTCTGCATCATCTAAGCACCAACTGGCAGCTGGATCTCTCCTGGCTAATGCCTTAACTAACTATTACGCAAGACGAACATTAAGTGTGGTGTTTCCTCTCACCTTCCTTTGTTCGCCGCCGCCGACAGCCACCGCTCGCCGCCGGCCATCACCGGCACCGCCCTTCTCCTGAAAAAGAAATACCCAATGAAGAATCAGAATCTCCTTGTGCTCATGGCATGCGATATACGGCACAATTACATGACAAGATTATCGTCGTTACCCACTAGGAAATTCTTTTGCAAAAAGGGTTGAGCCTATGATGGTGGGAGGTAAGTACCTAGCTTCGCCGACGAGCTGGTGCATCAACATGTCGCCCTGCGCTTTTCTTGTTCTTCCTTGGTGATGTTAAGAAAGAGGAGGAGGAGGTATATATGGATGCTCTCGTGAGTATGAGCGAGTGTTGCCGAAGGGATGTTGGAGCGTTTGGAGCTTCAGCTGCTGCCTTCTTTATATACAAACGAGCTGACAGCTGAGCTAGAGGCCACATCTCTCTCTCTCTCTCTCTCTCTCTCTCTCTCGTGTGCAACCAACCACCGTTATTTATTAATATGGGGACAATTTGGTGACCAAAGCAAATTAATTCCTACTACTTTTGTTTGTTGTACATGCATGCCATTGAGTTCATCTGTTCTGGAAGGACTCAGACTCAGAAGGCATCATGTATTCAGGCTAAATAATCAAATTAAAGGTGTGTGCTGGCTCTGCAAGCCACTATATATGTGTGCATGGGTGTGATGGAGTTGGGCATTGTGGAATGTGGAGTGAAGGGTTGGATGGAGTCTTGGAGGGTAGACCAATCAACCAGACTGAAAAAGCACAATGCCTGTGTCCCCTTATCATTCCGTTCTTTTGACCAGCTGTGTTGAGAGCTGCAGATGGATCTATCACTAATATATGCAAATGCAACAACTAATTATTTGCGAGTACTATGCACAAGTACATGCCGTGCATGTGCACCATGGTGGTCAGCTCACTTAACTAATGACCAACGAAATTAATGAGTTGAGACCAGCACTGGCATACAAAGACATGCTATCTATAACAAATAAAAGAGATCATACAACACTGATATTATGCAATATGCTAATATAACATTTCCCCAAGGTACGTTCTGTTTGAAATACAAGGAAGGGCAACATTTAAACAGTATTGTTGGAGTAAAACTACATATATAATTTACATATTTCCTTGCTAGCTTAGACGTTTAGGTGATTTGGATGGTGCATCAGTGCTTGCAACTTAATTAGGTACCAAGGCGAAAGAGTTTACATGCCCCGTGTAATTTAATTAAAACTAATGCAACCAATCCTATTTCATAAATTGAAAGAGGCCACGACATCCTGTCAGTAAATTTGTTGGGTAATTATGGGTTTGCGCATTCGGACCTTTTGTGGACAAATGTATATATACTTTATACAAATAGTATATAGCATTCTAGGTGTATATGTGCATGGAAATTGTTGTTGTACGTGTACACAGATCTAGAACTTGCGAAACATATAAAAAACGAAGAGAAAATAATGTCTACTTTATACTGCAGACGCTGATTATCTATGACCACATCCAAGCAAGCATGCACCCGTGGAGTCTGAGACATCCAAAAGAACTCGTCTAGAAACAGATCTGAATTGTAAGACCTACTTGGGAATTCAGCAGGGGTGTGGTCAGAAAGTTTAACAAGTTGTTGGAAAACCACTACTCCACTAGCTAGTAACACACACACACACACACACACACACACACACAGAGAGAGAGAGAGAGAGAGAATTTCTTATATCTCTTCAAATAATCCTCCAGTATTGAAAACGGGAATTTGTCCGTAGGCGCAAAACAAATAACCGAAAATACAAAATCTAATATGCGTTAGATGAACATTATCCACAGGCAGTCAGTATATAGCTAGTAATAATTAATATCAAGAAGCAAACAGCAGGGTCAAATAAATCACTAAATAAAACTATTTGCATGCAAAACAAGTAGCCAGTGGAGTGAAACTAAAGTTTAGGAGGTTTACATATTATGGGATACTATTAGTGTCCTGACGGGCTTGGTACTAGATAAGGAAAAACTTTAATTAATTTGCTAAGATAGGTCAATCTTCAAGCTTTATCCCCATTTCCCCACAGCCTACCGAGTCTTCCTTTCTTGATTGGTGGGAAAGTGCTCTGATAAAACGAGGTGTGAATTCCCTAATCATTCATGGTTTTTTATTGCAGGGCCACATGTACAGCATCATATCCTAGGCAATCTAGGATATCAAGGACGCCCATGGACTGTCTGTTCTCAGGTAGCGTGTGTGCGGAGCTAGGCCAGCGTTGATAGCAACCTGCAGGTCAAGGCTAAATGGCTAATTGCCGTACATTTGGATAATGGAGCAAAGCTAGTGTTTCTGGTAACAAGATGTGACTTTTTTAACCTTTCCTATTCAAGCGTACACAAGCCATACTTCACTGTATTGCTTTGGGTACGGTGGTAGTTTAGTTAATCTACGCAAATTTGTTTTGGGGGGTAGCTAGGGTTACTGTAATATATATAGCGATATATATGCAAATGCAATTAATTAACATAACGAACCAACTCCTACTCGAAAGAGATGGTTTTACATAAAAAGGATACATGCATGCATGATGCATCTAGCTACCCGTTTTCACTTTTCATATGGGGCTCCCTGTTCGTCGGTTTGGGATTTTTTCGTTCTCAGATAATCAGATCGACGTGTACGCAAATATAAACAGATGAACTTTGGAGTGCGGCGGTAGAGGCCAAACTAACTGAGATCGATATGATGTGGCCGTGCGTATCGTACGTGCCTGTGACTGGACGCAACTTGCAGCACAGTGTAGTGTGGCTGACGGGACGATGCTCATCTAGCAGAACTGTATATCCCCTTGGACCCTGCTCACTTGCAAAATTCACATGGCCGCCACGCTTGACACAAGTCTTCTTTTTTTTTACCTAACTTATTCTGCAAAAACTAGGCAAGAAAACCTTTATTTCCATGAACGAATTGGCCAAGTCTATCCCAGCTAATGAAACGGTAAAGAAGACCTTGCTTTGATGTCATGCATGTTGAGTTTTGCACGGGATGTGATATATCTCCGATCCACAGGCCCCATTCCAATGTACATATATACACTCTTCTTACTACTTAATTCCATAGGTGTCCCCTTTCCTGCTCGATCAAGTGCTCATCAGATCGAGAAGAGCTGATCGATCCTCAAACACTGCCACAGTGGGGGACAAAATGTTACAAAAGAATGCACTAACATATTGAACATAGCCTTCTTTTTAGGTACGTGTACCGGTGTACTCCGTACGTCCTAAACAAAGGGCCACTACAAGGGGACACGCAACCAAAAGGGGTGCCCTTGTGCCGTGCGTTAGCCCTACACAGCCGCGGTCTTTGCATTGCCTCCCGGCCCAAAAGCACCGGCCGTGTGACCATACCTAATCTCTCTACCACCTTTCTGCTCAAAAGCACGCACGCATGCATGCGTGCAATCGTAAATTAGTAGCGCATTTTTAGCACAAGCATCCAAAGAGATTGTCTGATATGATCCTATACAGCATGATCCAGAATGATCGGTCTCATGCACAAATAATAGTTTTTTTTATCCAATTTAGTATAGACGGAGCTCTATTGGATTATTGGATCGGATCGACTACTGTGCCGGCCTCATTTTCTTATCTACAGCAACTATCAGAAGTCCCATCCATGCATTTGCACTTTGGATAAGTTCTGATTAAGACATCATCACAAGGTACAGAAATGAAAAAGGTAGTCCTTCTAACTCAGTACCTCTGAAAACCCCTTTCAACAACTTGCTCAACTCAGGGATCAGCTAGCAGTGGCATTCTTTATGGATATCATCATCTTAATGAGTTGGTGCGTTTGGATGCAGAGAAATGACCTCATTTTCAGAAACACACAACCCTCGCCAGCTGATTGCAAAGCCCACTTCAAGAGAGAATTTGCTCTAGTTATTCTCAGAGCAAAAGTTTCGCTTAAGCCTGCCATGTCTCAATGGATATACCTCTTGTAATTTTTGACTTTTTGTTTTTTGTCTCGTTCTTTGTACCCTGAGTAACTCTTTGTAATCTCCTTTTATTCTTGCTGCTTTAATTTATATATAACCAGTAGGGGCAAGCCCCTCCTGTTTCTTTCAAAAAAAAGGTAGTCCTTTTATCTCCCCGCTACCTGCTGATTGCTGAACCTATTGTCAGCCTCTGAATTCCCATATTTAATTTGTTCCATTTAAAATTTTAATTTGCACCCATAATAAATCATTTAACCATCATAAATGCCGTTCGATTTCTCAGGTTATCATGTGATACGATCCATGCATTAGTTATTATGTGACAGTACGTATATAACAACATTGTACTAGCAATCATGGATGCTTGGCTGCAGTGCTGGAGAAGGGGGACAGGCCATGGACAAGCCCTGGTGTACCCCAGCTGGGCTCGCCATTGTTTAGTTGCACCAGATCCAGCTTTGCGTCTTCCCAGTTTGTTTAACAAAAGCAGGTAATCAAACTTAGTGGCATCCGCTTTGTGTAGTTTAGTACCCCCTTGATCCGTCTTGGATTCTGTTCATACACGCGCTGCTTGTTTTTTCAGGCACAGCGAAATCTGTTCCACGCTATTCCCAGCAAACAAAGCGATCGTGGCGTGCCGTATTTCTTGCTAGTGCTTTAGTAGCTTTTTGTTCTGATTGATATGTAATATATACATATTAATATTATTTACTAGTTGATTACTCTATTAACTGTTCTAATTTTAATTTAGTTCAAACGCACGAATGATCTCCTCGATTTCGGGGGTTTCTGAGGTTCAACAGAGGCCGGGATCCTTTTTTCAGGCAGGTGTATCACCTCGATGTATCTAACTGAAAATTAATAAAGCATCCAATTTTCAAAAAAAAAGGTAGCTGCGTGTGTCGTCTGCTGAGATCGATCTAGGCCACGAATTTGCAAGGACGTTTGTCGAGCAGGTTAGGCCATTCAAGACTACCATCATGAAGAAGTTGGGCCCTTGCTAGCTGTACCTTGGCCTCCCATCTGATTCATGAATTATTAGTATGATCTGCGCCTTTCATTGTACTTTCTTTGGCTGACTTCCTGGTCTACATTCTGCATATGCGGGGAACAGATCAAATCAATAAAGTTGAATCACGGCACTGCTCCATGTTCCTCTTGCCCCTCTTGACTCCCTGTCGATTCATCAGCGAAAAAGAGTGATGCATGGGAATGATCCATGCATAGATCTTATCTGAAATGTGCTCACATCTCTCTCTCCCTACTATTTGGAACCATAGAATTTCGGATAATTGTGGAAATTGAACTGTGCTGCCAGTGATAAATGACACTCATACAATGTTCACATGAAAGTCCCCATATACATATGTTCTCGAATATCTGAACATATATTCCCTAAATCATTCCCCCAATAAGGGGCAAAAGAAATTAGGGCATTTTTTTTAATAAATCCATAATATGCCATATAATAACATATTTGGAGTACATGATCCACATCACTCCGCTCATTGCGTGGAGGACATATCAATGAAAGAGGCACTTTTCAAATATATTTTATTTGTCTGTAAGATTCATCTACTGTTGTGCACTATATTTGTTAATGATGTCTTTTTTTGAAATTCGAAAGGATATTCACAAAAAACTGGATTTCTATCAATCCAGTTTCTTTTAACAAGACTATAATGATTAACGAAAATATCACCTAACAAATGGGATATAACCTATCATCCTAAAGATAGGGGGTTTTGAGAATAACCAACCTCTAGATAAAACACATATGTCTTCTTAACAAATGTTTTTTAGCTACTTAATGAGGAAGGAACTTGCTAGCGGACGTTACCTAGGAATAAATATTTAAATTCAAATGTTTGTCTCAAGTTAAAATTATACCTCGTGGCTCATATTTTTAGAAAGATCTTTTAAAAGAAAGGCAAAATTTTTTGGGATGTGCGACTTTCAAAATAAAAGATGGCACACAAACTAAATTTTAAGACAAGTGGGTGGCCACTAAACTACCACATATTGGTGTATAGATCAAACTCAAAATTGTCCATTTTTTTAGATCCCAGCTGAAAATGTCATTCTTATTAGATAAAGCTAGTAATTAATTAGCTATTTTCGCCAATTGGTTGTTGCAAGCAATTAGTTTATCCCCACATGGATCCCTTCGAACGGAAATATTCAGTGGAGTTTGATTCAAAACATTTGCTTCAGAATCATGAAGGTAATGAACTATGTTATACAGGCTAGGAAATTGCTCTTTCGGTAGTTTAGGGGTACGGTCATTTTTGGTGCAGGCATTATGTGGCTGAGCTATTTCTGTCTGAAAGATGTGTAATATAGCATTGGCTTTGGCGATGCCAAGCACCTTTACTGGTGAAAGGAAAAGATAGCAATATTATTCCTATACGATTCAAATAAGTAAATTCTCCCAATTTGAGTGAATGTCTAAACTATGGTTGAAATGCACTGATAATCATAAGCAAGGCAACATAGGAATGTCCTTATTGCTCCGAAGGAAGAGAGGGAACACAGAAGCGCATGAGATGGCTCTTTTCATTCAGATAAGTTTGCAGTGGTTCATCTGCTCCTCATGGCTGCATTCAAATTTCCAGAATAGCACACCATCTCCACCTCTAATCAACTACCCAGAGAAGAAATAGCTTTATCCATCCCCGCCTCTATTCAATAACGCAGACAGGAGATCACCGGGTGAGGCCAGTCGGGTTCGCCGGCGAGGTGGGGAACGACCGGATCACCGTGTGGAATAACCGGCGACGATGCCGGCGGCGAGAAGAACGGGGATGGATGAGATGGGCCTCACCTTGCAGTGAACCGGCCCACGAACGAGATGGATCCAATGGGCCCGGCCTTTTCATCTGCCCACCCAACGAGCGGATTCGTTCCCGCGAATCTCTCCAAGTTCCTGTCTTGTCTTTCAATGTTTTGTTTTGACTATAGATGTTGTGCAGTCTACATGCGATCCTGCATTGTTAAATTTTTTTACAAAACTTATCCCGTGTCACCAAGCAGCTTGGAAGGGTGCATGCGTGCAACAATGCTGAACCTAGTGATGTATACTCCACTGCCGCGTAGTACATCCTAATTGGAATTTGAGATCAGAAAGACCCTAAGTTGACTAGTTTTATATGAATTAAAAAATCAACAAAAAAATAAAAATTAGAGATTTTTTCTATACTAAAGGATCCCGTTCTTTTGAAAACATTCTTCACCCAAATAATTTGTACCCACACCTCAAAAAGGACCCATCTATCAGATCTGGTGGGGGAGAAAAGAGGCGAAAGTTTTTCATATGTCAAGTTTTCTAGAGAATTTTTCCCGTTTGGCATTACTTTTCTCACCATATAATTTCTTTACACACCTCACAAACCCACCAATCAAAACCCTCCGAGTTTTTTTTTGGTAATTAGCAGCGAAGACAGCAAGACCAACGAGGTACATACATCTCCATCGGTACATATATACAGTACGTCCTTCTCGATCGATCCATGGATTCTATTAAATTGGTGTGCTTGATTATTGATGAAGTAATTAAATTCGATCAATATATATCCTATATATGAACCGATGTATCTGTTGTCGTGTGCATATGTATATGTAGATTCTTATGACGGAAGATTTCCCAGGCCATCGAGACCATCCAGTTACTGTACATTAGTAAAAATTTTGGCCAACCAAAATTGCTGCCGTGGCCTATCCACATGATTAAAAAAAGCATCTTGCTTCCTTTCGTGAAATCCGCGGCACATATGGCCACGACAGACTCTTGTGGCCTAGCCATGTGCCACGTTAGTGTCTCCCAAATAAATCTATAATTTGTCATTTCCTTTCGTTCCTCCAGCTCTGTTGCGCTGCTCTGATCTATTGCTGCTTGCCTGCTTCCCACCACTGGATGCATCATGGCTTTGAGTACACGATGCGTGCCACCGACAATGGATAGTGGGTGTGTTTAGTTC
The DNA here is from genome assembly GCA_033239725.1 of Echinochloa phyllopogon. Classification (NCBI taxonomy): domain Eukaryota; kingdom Viridiplantae; phylum Streptophyta; class Magnoliopsida; order Poales; family Poaceae; genus Echinochloa; species Echinochloa phyllopogon. Next base: position 27,768,193 of record BTCW01000008.1, on the reverse strand, counting down.
CCGTAAAAAGTGGTCGAAAAGTCACGTCGGACACTGCAGCACTGTAGCATTTTTCGTTTGTTTGTGATAATCATTGTCCTACCATGACCTAACTAGGCTTAAAAGATTCGTCTCATCGTGTACGCAAAAACTATGTAATTAGTTTTTTATTTACCCATATTTAGTGCTTCATGCATAAGGAGAGAGATTTGATATGATTTGATGTGATAGGTGAATAGTGAAGTTTTGGGTTCGAATTTTGGAAACTAAACACATCGAGAGTAAAAAAGATTGTTTGACATGGTAATACTTAAATGATTCTTTTATCTATTTATGTAGCGAATTCTTTACATATAAACACACACGTTAACCCTACTCCTGTGAGCAAATCCCTATAAACGTACATACGGTAACTCTATACCTATGAACACCTCTAAAAGAGTGGACCAACAGATCTAATATTGAAATTCATGAAGGCACCACAGACAGACCGCAGATCTAATCTTGAAATTCACGAAGTCAACACAGACGCATCGATGGCCAATGGAGACGTCGCTTACCACTAAAAAAATAGTGTCAGTTAATTCCTACAATGTATCCAGAAAAATGCGACATATGTGCTAAATCAAGGACTCGAACTCAGTTGGTCAGGTTCCACCACACAAGAAACCTTACCAACTGATTTATATGATCAATTCGCCTTATTGTGTTTGCTAATAATGACCCAAACTACAGTTAAAAGTTTAGAAATATATACAGTAATTGTCTAATGTCATTACGCCCCTCACGGTACGTGTGTTATTGCAAATTGACAAAAATGGTCGTACATAGTGAGTAAGATAATATATATTTTTTCTAAGCTATAAATTAATGTCCAAGCAATTCTATTTTTGAATAAAAGTTGTACATATGCTTCTCATCGATATCGCTCAGGGAAGCACCGAGGGTGCTATAATGTGACATTTTTTCTACTATTTTCTTTTGGTTTGAGCCTACCAACGCATTAGATAAATTTTGAGGATCAAACAAAAAGGTTGCACTCTAGCAAACCTTCTACTTCACCTCTTTTTTGGGTGCCTCCAAATTTATCTCGCATCCTCTATTCCTGGGGTTAGAGAGTATCGTTGGAATTGAAACAAGTTATGTTGCGCTCAGAAAAAAAGCAACCCCAATTTAATATTTGGATGACCTAATTAAGGGCTATCGCTGAAGTTGGTCTGATACAACTTATTATAAAGATTCTATGTCAAAGTGGATCGGAAACCAGATCATACCTCGGGTTTCAGTTTCTCCAACATATCTGTCGACGAAGTGGACTACAATACTACGTGCTACAGTGAAATAAGTCCACCCTACTCTAAACAACTCACATTCCAACGCCAACACCCAATGGAATCAAACTTGGAATATGTACATACCTAAGCCGCACTACGCTACTACACCTATACGGGCGGCGCGGAGCGCGCCATTCATCCTAGTATATACGCGCAGTCGACGACGATGATGATGCAGCAGCTGCCGGCACTGCAGGTGGAGCTGGGGCGCATGAACGAGGAGAACCAGCGCCTACGGGGGATGCTCGCGCAGGTCACCACCAGTTACCAGGCCCTCCAGATGCATCTCGTCGCGCTCATGCAGCAGCAGCAGCCGGCAGCCCAGCCCATCGTCAATGCTCCTGCAGTCGAAACAAATTTAATTAGCATTACTAGATATTAGAAAAAAGAAAAGCACACGGTTATGGCACCAAAAAAATTAAGTCCACAGCTAAACAGGAGCGAGAAACAAGCACCGAATTTTCTCTTCAAAATTGCTAATCTAAGGAGACCACCACAAACCACAAGTCGCACGAAGCATCAGAAACAAATTAGAACAATTCTACGCGAAAGTGTCGAGACATCAAAACTTTGAAGAGAAAAAAGGGCATATCTAAATATACTCAAATTTATAACCATGTCTATACACAATTATCTCGTATTTCTAATAGACAATAGATTGGAGAGTTTTTCTCCACGTAAATAAAGACCAGCTATTTCGAAGATGATGTGCCTCTAAATTTGAGTATAACTAAAGCTCCCTATATATGAGAGAGCGAATATAAAGTGTTTTTAAAAGCTCTTTCGCATGACTGGTCTGTTTCATGGCCCACTAAAGTTACATGGTTTTAGTACATACGTGTCATCATCAATAAATGTACGTGCCGCACGTGAGTTATTACCAGTAAACTAATAAATATAACAAAATATGGTACATTATAGCGCACGTGCCCTACCGTAAGAAAAATAATGGAAGGCTCATGTTGCTAGTATTGTTGCCTTGTGCCCTTGTTGGTCTACTAGAGTTATTTTGTTTTGACGTATTGGTGGATGATGGCACGCTATCATGGATTAGTTAGGGTATGGCGTGGCTAAGTAGACACTAGTCAGGTGATACGTGGTATAAAGTGGTGCCCAATTACACTAAACTGTTATTAAGATGATATTGTATCTTATGGTGTGGCTCTCGCATTCGGGTGAGTCTTCTTTCAGTACAGCAGAGGGACTCCAATGTGGGACCTGTTGACGTAAAATCCGCACCTCACGCCAAGCACACAGCAAGCCGAATTAGCTGGCTTCACACGTGGCCCGGGCTTTTGAATCCGGAAGCGTGCCAGTCAGTTTGCCTGAAAACTAACAAAGGGACAAAAACGTTTAGATCAAAACCTGGAACATGCCGGTTGAGACCGGACAGTTCCATATTTACGGCTATGGAGCCAATTTCGAACGACAAATAGCTACAGAGAAGCTATCTGTCGGCAGTTAAAGCCTCATTCGGCAATCGGCAAGGCACGCAAGGAACGCACTGCCGAATGCGTGACGTAAGCATGACGAAAGATCGGCTTTCAACCGAATGAACATTGTAACACATACTCATAGCCGATTAACGAGAAACAGAACATGATAGATAAATAAAAGGGTGAAACATGATCATAAATTCGTAGTAAACAAGGAATGCATAGGCCGAAAGCAGCACCCGTCAAGCATGATAACAAAACAAGTTAATCCACCGCATGATACGACTTGTTTGAGACCACACCACTAATCAGATTAGACCAATCCACCGCATGATACAATCTAACCATGAAAAGCTAAAAGCATTAAATGTTTAATTACGAACCCACAACACAGTCACGAATTTACATTGAAACAAGAATGCATAGGCCGAAAGCAGCACCCGTCAAGCGCGGCAACAAACGAATTAATCCACCGCATGATACAACTCGTTTGAGGCCACACCACCAATCAGATTAGATCAATCCACCGCATGATACAATCTAATCGTGAAAGGCTAAAAGCATTCATTGTCCAATGCAAACCCACGAACACACGTTCACTCGTGAGAGCACTGCCGAATACGGCTACTTAGCCGAATCGGGGTCCGCGGCGAAGGAACAAACTTAATCGGTAAAGATAAATCTATCAGATCGAATCGAATTCTAATCCACCGGATGATTAGCTCTAAGACGACCCAAAAACCTGCATCTACCGCATGATACCCGGTTCTGTCAAGACCTACACAATGCCAACAAGCTCGAACCCGCGACACGTGGCAACCTAGATCGGTTTCGGACTCGGCTGTGAGGGGATAAGTCGTCGCATCGTAAATCAGAGCCGATTCTAGCCGATCTAGATTGGGCAAAGGTGCGTTGCATGAATTAAGCACAGAGTAAAAACGAAGCAACACGAGGTAACTTAATGAATCTGTTAGATCTTGCCGAAATCTAACAGAGCCGATAACTTGGTCCATACTAGATCTTAGCCCACCGCATGGCTCATGACCTAACAGAGGAACCTTCTTGAGACCACGACTTAAATCCACCGGATGATACTAAGCATGGTAACAAGACTACTTGCATCAAAGCTTAAATCCACCGCATGATACTAAGCATGATACAAGGTTGCCGGTACTTACGGAGGTCGACGGATCGATGACTCCTCTCGAAGAACTCGACGACTCGACTAAAGGACTCGATGTTGGCACGGGGCCGGTTTGTTGTATGATTGATTGGATTGGATCCACAATTGCCATGGGTTTATATTTATACCCAGGTCTTGATACAACTCCTAGTCGGACACGACTACAATACTTGTTTCTAAAAATAAGTGACGAATCTTCGTGCCCATATTGCGTTCCTTGTTCGAACCGGCCTTTTCCTTATATTGATCTACGTCATCATGTCTTCCCGAATGCTACCACTTTTCGCCTGCGGAACAATGCCTCTGCCGAATGATGACGCATTCCCGACCGCAGAGTATCTCTGCCGAACGTTCCAGAGGAAACCTCTTAGCCGGATGGCGACGCGTTCCCGACCGTAGAGCATCTTTGCCGAATGCTTCAGAGAAAACCCTTTAGCCGAATGGCATCCTTCCACCAAATCCGGCCCACATGTCAGCCTCTTCCTGGCGCTAATTTCTGGTGTCAACACATGCCCCTTCAATTTCGGGATAAAGGATACTTTTATCTCGGAATTGACCAGGAATCCCCAACATTTCCAGGCTGAGCCCACTCGACATCCGTTTTCTGCTCCCAAATCCTCAGAGTGCGTTCTCAAACTCAAACCCTAGTTCGTCGAATCTTTCAAGCTCCAATCTTCAAATGGCGAACCAGGATCAAATTCTTCAAGTAAGTTCCGTTTTCTTCAATCATATTCGGCATTACTCTTTTCAAGCTGCATTTTGAATCCCCGAATCGCTCTTCTTCCGTCCTTAATAGGCTCTGACCACTGAAATCCTGACCCCTACGGAGGAGCAATCCGCATCTTTCTTCCTCGGACCCTCAGGGAATCCAGATCCCTCCGAAATTATTGCGGCCGAATCTCAAAGGATCCCTTTCAAAACTTCACTGTCGGGACCTCACGAATGGCAAGATTCATTCAAAAACTGGCCTCTGCCCCCAATCGCTGGCTGGAGAAACTGGTACAAAAGGATTCTTGAAGATAAAAGCCCCCAGACGCAGAATTGGGACAGTCTTCGTATTTCTCATTGCTTGGAGCTATCTCTAGCCGAAACATCCAAGAATGAAAATCTCCTGATTGCAGCTTGTCACTTCTGGTCCAACGGCATGAACGCCTTTCTTTTTGGTCATGGACCAATGACTCCAACCCTGGCCGATGTCTACATGATAACCGGCCTGAACATTACAGGGACAACACACCCATACAGGTACAAAGGTTCTTCCAAACAGACAGGGGTGAAGACTGGAGTCGGCTATAAGAAATACATCCAGACTTACATGCATGATGGTCTTCTGACTGATGTTGAATACAGGGCCTTTCTGAATATGTGGCTGTGCAGATTTGTTTTCTGTGGTAAAGCCAATGAGCCAACTCTGAATCACATAGTAATGGCCGAAGACCTGGCTGCAGGCACACTTATTCCTCTCGGGAAATATCTCTTGGGAAGTGTCTATCACATGCTCCATCAAACCATTTATCAGATGCACACCAACAAGAAAATTTCTTGCGTCAATGGTCCCTGGTGGTTCGTCCAGATGTGGCTGCAATTGTACATGCACCAAATTGTCTCCATTGACCTCAACAGCCGACACTTCCCCTCGGTCAATTACCAGGAAGCAGAAGCCCAGAGCACCAAAGGCTGTCAAACCTATGGGGAAGCAGCCTCCACTATTGCTATCAACAAGAGCATTGGAGAACTGTTTGAACTTTTCTTCAAAGGTTTTGCCAATCCCCTCTGGTTCCTATACTTGGACAATGACAGTCTCACTTTTCCTTGTGAATTCAGCTTCGAGACTGGATGCATAGATGCAGAGTCCACAGCAATTTTTAACACTTTTATTCGGCCTTGCATCTTACCAGCCGAATTTTGTGGAGGAAGGCTGGTTCAAAGTTCATATGAATATTACCAGCCGAATATAGTAGCCAGGCAATTAGGATGTGGCCAAGTGCCCCCAAGATTATTCTTTCATGAATTCCTCAAGCCTAGGCAGATCATCAAAGACTCCACATAAACAAGAAGAATTTTTGATTATAAGTGTTGTGCAGCCATCTATCAGATCGAACCTTTTGTGCCAACAGCACTTGCTCATCCTTCTTTTATTCTTTGGTGGCAAGAAGTCCATGATCACATCTTTAATGTGCCAGTCTACCCTCTCTGTCTTGATTTGATGCCTGACTATCAGCCGAATTCAGAGGTAAACATGCTTATAATCCATTTGTTTTTCCACTGACATCCTCTTTCATCGACTTTTAACTCTGTTATCTTGCAGGACATAGTCCCTGCCCCTCTGGCCAGAGCAATTGCATATAACACTGCAGGCCCAATATCTATTCTGGGGCATCACTCTCCTTCTTTGGCTCAAATAATGTCTAGGCCTGCCAACCTGGATCCAACTCTTGCTGCACCACCTGCTACCAAGAGAAAAATTTCTTCTCTAACTGCCCCTTCATCTATAAAGAAGAAAAGAACAAGCAGCAAAATAATTGCACAGGTCAAATTTCTCCTTCCTCGAGTAAAAAATGCTAATTTCATTCTGCTCATTTCTGTTCCTTTATGACTTCAGGCCAAATCACAACAATTGGCCATTAGCACAGGACCTGCCGATGCTCCAGTGATCAGTAAAATTTTTCACCATCTTGTCCTTTTAAAAATTCTTTTTCATCGGCACTAACTTTCTTTCAGTCACAGAGCAAACTTCAATGGATCCAATTTCGGAGAGCTCCTCTTTTCATCAAGAACCAGCTTTAGCTTTACCTGATGTACCTCAGCCAGAAGCCTCATCTCCACCAAAGAACCTTCCAAGCTCTCCTCAGCATGACATACAAGAACCTTTGTCAGAGCTTGAGCTGCCCTCTCTTTCTATCCAAGAGATCAGGAATGAGGTAGGAATAATTACCCAGTCTTCCCAGTTCTTTATTCAATGGATCATCAATAATTCGGCAATATCTCTTTCCAGGAAAAAATAACTTCATCACCCAGCTATTCATTTCCTCTGGATGATCTTGTTGCCGAACAAGTAGAGGAAATTTCTTCTAATCAGGCTTTATCAGAAGAAATCCAGGCAAAATTAAAGGAAATCTTCTCCTTTCTGCACAAAGACATCCAGGATCAAGTCAAGGATGCTGATCTTCTGAGAGATATGCTCGAGCCCATTGAACACAACCTTCCCGTTGACATTCAAGCTTCCTTGGAACCAATCTCTAAATTAGATCAACAATTTGCTGCAGTCAGACAGGCTCTGAAAGGTCAATCTTTACAACCAGCTTTAGAGCAAAGAAGAGCCATAGCTAAGCAATCCTTGAAAGATCTGCATACTCAAGCTCAGAGTAACAAAGAATTGTCAGCTAGACTGCAGTCAACACTTGATCTGAAGAAGACCAGAAATGCTGAACTAGAAGCCGAACTGAGGGTCCTGTCAGCCGAAATCGAAGCTGACGAGAAGAAGTTAGCCGAACTCCCTGATCTGACAGAAAAGATACGAAAGGAAGCATCGGCAATTCTAACTGAAGATAAACAGCTCAAAACGAAGCTCTCTGCTCTGACAAAATCCCAAGAAGCAGGCAAAAATCTTCTGGAGACCATTAATAGAATGATATCTGATGCTAAAGATGTAATCTCCAAGTACTTGGGTGTGTAGTTGTATTGAATATTTAATTAGCCGAATGTCTTACCAACTTTGTAGTTTCACCAATCTTTGCTTTCTCTCCATTGTGGGTAACTCATTCGGCAAAGCTGATTTTAATAGCATCAGACCCGAAAAACGCTTCAACTATGACATAGCCGAATCTCATCCAGTCAAAGCCGAATACGACTCGATAAGAATCCCAAACGACATGAGAACCGATCGGCTGGAAAATCCTTTCCACCTTCCTAACTCTTCGGAATATGCGCCACGATCTTTGGCCACGATTTCCTCTGCGAGTTCTATAAATAAACATCCAGGCAGCCCACAGTTTTCACCAAGTTCTTCGTCTTCCAAGTTCTTGCCGACTCAAGTCATTCTTTTCCCCATCCACAGTAACTCCGAGGAACTTCCAATGGCCGACAACAACAGGAGGCGCCCGGCCGTCGATGAGGCCGAAGGAAGTCGCGCTGGCGTTCGCCGCAGGTGATTGGCTGCCTGCTTCTCTCTGTTTTTTTTCTCGAGATTTCCTTTCTCTTTCTTGACGAATCCTCTTTGTTCTTTCAGGGTAATCCAATGGATTGCCGGCGCTGGTGCGCCAGTTGCGGCTCCAGCCGCTGCTCCTGCGGCATCCAACTCCTCGAGTTCGTCCAATCGGACTCGTTCATCGGACGACTCCCGCTACTCAGACGGCGATGCTCGCCGATTCAAGGCGGAGCGCGACGACTCTCGTCGCGAACTGGAGATCATCTCCAAGCAAGCTGGGATTGCGGACCTCGAATGGCAGGCCGAGCGCAAGCAGCTGCTCGAAGTCATTGATGGTGAGTCCTGCAATCTGCTCAATCTCAATCTCGTCCTCCAAATGATATTAATCTGTTATCCCCTTGTGACTTTGCAGCGCGTGATGCTGAACTTAATCGATTGAAAGCGCTGGTGGAGGAGCTGGCGGACAAGGTGAACGCCCAAGGGGACACACCCGAGGCACGCCTTGGTGCGGTGGCAGATCGTGTCGACGAAGTGGCCTCCCATGGCGTTCGCTTAGGCGTCGCTGCGGGTCTCGTCGCTATGTCGACGCACACCGGCACCGACTATTCCAGAATGCCGGTCGGTTTTGCCAACAATAACCCAAAAGACATCGACGATATTGACGCCTCCATTGATCGTCTTGATGGCCATGACGCTGCCATTGCCGATTCCATTCATCCCCAGTCTGTTTTGAACAGGCTCTTTCAGTAGTTTGTACTAGGGATTTATGGAATTTCGGCAATAAAACTTATCTTTTGTGTGAACTCTTGATGTAACATATTTTGTGCTAAGGGCAATACATTCAGTACTGGCCATTTTCCTTTTCTGTCAACATTTGTTCTGAAGGCGATTTCTTCCCGAATATCGGCTGTTCGGCAATTTGATATATCAATCATCGATCGATTTCAATACTGGGATAATATCTCTTCAAATATCTTCCATTTATAGCAGAAGCAAATTCTTCTCCCAATAACGTCTTCAAAATATATGCATTTCCAGGCACGCATTTAACCACTCTGAAAGGACCTTCCCAATTTGGAGACCATTTGCCGAATGCTGCATATTTGGTTCCAATCGGCAATATCGCTTTCCAAACTAGATCACCTTCTGTAAATTGCTTAACCTTCACCTTCTTGTTGTAATACTTAGCAACTCGCATTTTGTTCTTCTCAATATTCTCCAAGGCCCTGAGACGAATCGTATGCAAATCTTCTAATTCGTCCATCATTAAATCTTTATAATCTTTAGAACTTAAATCCTTTTGCAACTTTATTCTCCTTGAGTCTAATTGTAGCTCCCATGGCAAGATAGCATGATGCCCATACACCAACTCATAAGGAGACGTCTGTGTAGCCCCATGTGGAGCCATTCGGTAAGCCCATAAAGCCTCATTGAGTACCGAATGCCACTTTCTTGGCTTCTGATCAATTTTCTTCTGTATGATTTTGATCATAATCTTGTTAGAAGCCTCTGCTTGACCATTAGCTTGGGCATAATAAGGAGAAGAATTCAACAATTTGATGCCCATACTTTCAGCAAAATCTTTGAACTCTGCAGATGTAAATTGAGCCCCTTGATCTGTGGTGATTGTTTGAGGAATCCCAAATCTGTAAATGATATGTTCTCTAACAAATTCAACCATATTCTCCGACGTCACCTTCTTTAATGGAATTGCCTCAACCCACTTGGTAAAATAATCGGTTGCCAAAAGCACAAACTTATGCCCCTTGCTAGATGGAGGATTTATTTGGCCAATCAAATCTATTCCCCATCCTCTGAATGGCCATGGCTTGATAATGGGATTCAAAGCCGATGCCGGAACTCTCTGAATGTTTCCAAATCTCTGACAGTCTTGACATCCCTTATAATATTCAAAACAATCTTCCAACATTGTCGGCCAGTAATATCCAGTTCTTCTAATAACCCACTTCATTCGGTAGGCCGATTGATGTGCTCCACACAACCCATCATGTACTTCACTCATCAGCCTTTTTGCTTCTTCATGATTTAAGCAATGTAACAGCACCCCATCCAAGGATTTATAATACAAATTATCATCAAGAAGAACAAACTTTAAAGCTTTATACCTGAGCTTTCTAGAAACCTTTCGGGATGGATTCTCCAGATAATCGGCAATCTCTTTTCTCCAATCATCCTCTGCCAGATTATTCCCGAATGCATATACATCATTAGCAAAAACTTCTCGAAGCTCTTTATAACCTGATGCACTTTGGGCCAATCTATTTGCCTCTCCATTATCCCCTCTAGGAATGTGTTGTAGAATTACTGACCGAAAGCTCTTCAATATTTCTTTGCATTCTTCATAGTAATTCCTCAAGGTATCACTTTTGCACTCATATTCACCATTCAATTATTTTATGACCAATTCTGAATCTCCAAAAATTTCAACCGCAATGGCCTTTGCTTCTTTCAAATATTGGAGCCCTTTGAGCAATGCCTCATACTCAGCCTGATTGTTAGTAACAGCAGATTGAATGGGAACAGCAAACTCAAATGTTTCTCCTTTGGGTGAAATTAATAAGATACCTGCTCCACCACCTTTGTTGCATGAAGATCCATCAAAGAATAACACCCAAGGAACAATGTTAAGCAAATTTATCGATGTATCATGATGTTCAGTAATGAAGTCGGCAATAATCTGTCCCTTAACAGCCTTTGCCGATTCAAACCTTAACTCAAATTCAGACAAAGCTAAAACCCATTTGCCAATCCTTCCGTTCAAAATTGGCATAGACAACATGTGTTTTATCACATCAAACTTTGAATACACAATGCATTCGGCATGTAGTAAGTAGTGCCGAAATTTTGTACAGGAGTAGTAAACACATAAGCAAAGCTTCTCTATAGCCGAATACCTTGTCTCTGGATCTAGTAACTTTCGGCTAAGGTATGCAACTACTCTTTCCTTCCCTTCAAATTCTTGAATGAGGGCCGATCCAATAGTTTGGGCATCGGCCGCCACGTACAACTTGAAAGGCTTGTTCAATTGTGGAGGCACCAATACTGGTGGCTTCTTCATGTACTCCTTTATTTCATCAAAAGCCTTCTGTTGTTCGTCACCCCATACAAACTTTTGATCCTTTTTTATTTTCAACAGTGAGGAAAAGGGCAACACCTTTTGTGACAAGTTTGATATGAACCTTCTCACAAAATTTATCTTGCCAAGCAGCGATTGTAACTCTTTAAGATTAGTTGGAGGAACAATTTCATCAATTGCCTTCATGCTTTTCTTACCAACTCCTATTCCTCCTTCATGTATCAAAAATCCCAGAAACTCTCCAGCCGAAACTCCAAAAGCACACTTGTTCGGGTTCATCTTAAGCCCATGTTTCCTGGTGCATTCTAGAGTTTTCCTTATGTCGGCCAAATGAGACTCATGATCCAATGACTTGATCACCACATCATCAATATATATTTCCACAATCTTGCCGATCAACTCATGAAAAATATAATTCATAGCCCTTTGATAAGTTGCACCGGCATTTTTCAATCCAAAGGTCATGACAACCCACTCAAACAACCCTATGTGTACAGGACACCTGAAAGCTGTCTTTACTATATCTTCCAATGCCATATAAATCTGATTGTATCCTGCGTTACCATCCATGGAACTGAGCACTTTGTATCCAGCAGCAGCATCAACCAATGAATCAGCAATAGGCATTGGATATCCATCCATGGGTGTAGCCTTGTTTAGGTCTCTAAAATCTATGCAAACCCTCATCTTTCCATTTTTCTTATAGACAGGAACGATATTAGAGATCCAATCCGCGTATTTACATGGCCGAATGAAATTTGCATCTAGTAATCTTTCAATCTCCTTTTTCACATCGGCCAACACTTCTTCCTTGTAGATTTTTCGGGGTGGTTGCTTGTAAGGCCTGTATCCAGGTTTGATTGGCAACCGATGCTCAACAATAGAACGGTCTAGACCGGGCATCTCCGAATAATCCCAAGTAAAGCAGTCCTTGTATTCTTTTAACAATGTCACCAACTTTTCTTTGAAAACCGAATCCAAGTTAGCACTGATAAATGTCGGCCTTGGCTTGTCACCATCTCCAATGTCCACTTCTTCTAATTTATCGGCCGACACAAATCCACGTCCTAATTTTCCATCAGTTCCATCGATTGGATTTTCCATCAAAAATTACTATGAGAGCCGACTGCTTCGATCGGCTGCTGATCACTGCTGGCTGGTGCCACAGGACCTTCTCCCCAGTCTTTGCCTGAGAAACAATCTATGCCTTGATATTCCCAGAAAGCTGGTTCCATATTTGCCACGCTTATTGAATCATCTGCTTGGACAATCTCCACCTCATCATCTATCCACTGAATAAGCTGTTGATGCATAGTAGATGGAATACAACAATTTGCATGAATCCAATCTCTTCCAAGCAGCAAGCTATATGCCCCTTTGCCCTCAATGACAAAGAAAGTCGTAAGCAGAGTCTTGGACCCAATCATCAGATCAACGTGCACGCATCCCTTGGTGTCCGAAGGATTTCCAGCAAAATCATTCAGAATTATGCTCGTTGGTGTCAAATCTCTAGGGCCCATACCAAGCTTCCTGAATGTGGTATATGGCATTACATTGACAGCAGCTCCTCCATCGACAAACATCTTGGTCAATGGTTTGCCATTAACATATCCCTTCAAGTACAGTGGCTTCATGTGCCGATTCTGGGTTGGCTTTTCAAAAACAGCTTGTTTGTTCAACATCAATTGTGCCATTAACCCAAATCGTTCGGCATAATCTATATCAGGCAATATCTCTTCCTGTACAATTTGGTTAGCTGGAGCCATGAATTCATTCGGCAGAAAACATACCATACACGTAGGAGCCGAATGACCATGTTCGTCAGGCCTGTCTTTTGGGAGCCATATTGATTTCACCTTGACCTTTGCTTGCTTCAATTCCCGATTCCTCAGGCGTTGGACTCTTCTCTTCTGACTCCTTAAACCGGGTGGACACCACTGTCCTTTCTGCCAAACATACTCACGATCTTCTTCTTCTTCACAATCAACCCACTTGTAATCAGCATGTCTCTTTCTTGGTTGATCATTAAAACGCCGATCATCACTAGGATGCACCCTGCCAATTCTTTCATGGACAGATCGGCGATTGACAGTTCCCTGCCTATATTCATCATACCTATTATTGCATTCAGGACAACTATTCCATGTGGGAAGCTTCAAACCTTCGTTCCAACAGTGTCTGAAGAATGCACACCCTCAATGCGCACGTTCCTGCTCTCGAGCATACTCTTCTTGTTCTTCCTCAAATCTTTCTTCTTCGCACCTTCTTTTCTCCTCCTCGTATTCACGCCTTCGAAAACGCTCCTTTTCTTGCTGACGCTGCCATTTGTTGAGGAGAATACGTGTAGTAACTCTAGGTTTAAAGGATTCTCCCACTTCAAATCGGCTATTCGGGAATCGAAGATCTTTCTGGCGAATCTGTTCAATTGTGATCTGCCGAGTGGGATCAACTGAACCATCCTGTCTTGCCTTCTTTGAGGTTAAAACTTTCAATCTTCCCTTTTCTCCAGATGGAACAGCATTCACCATATTAACCGAGAACCCGATCATATTCTGAGGGAAAGGGTTACTGTCCAGTTTCATCTTGTTGTCGAATTTCAGATGTCCTTCCTGGATAGCTTTCTGAATCTTCATCCTAAAGACTCTGCATTCATTAATGGAATGAGAATTTCTATCATGAAACCCACAGTACCTCTTATCTTTCACTCCATCGGGCCGAAGCATAGAATGCCCCTCTGGCAATTTGATTCGGCCTTCTTTCACTAGGAACTCAAACAATTTATCCGCCTTAGTCACATCAAAATCATATGTTCCCTTCATCTGTTTGATCCATCTTTGAGTCATTGTAACTGGTTCTTTGCTCCACACTATCTCTGCTGCGGCTATCTCCTCGCTATCTTCATACTCATCTTCTTGATCTGCTCTTTCAAGGAACTGGTTATAGATGTCAGCTACATCATTATTTTTAGCAAATCTGGCATCTTTCTTGAAACCATATGCCTGGTTACTCATCAAGGCCAATCTGTGCGACAACTGGCCCAGATCATCAAATTCCATCCCGAATAGCTTCTCCCGAATGGCAGGCAGCGTGCCAGCTACAGCCATACCAGCCAGTTGATCATCAGGTATGTTCAGAGAAAAGCACATACTCTTTGTTTCCCTAAATCTCCTGAGGAACTCCGTAGGTGTTTCATTATTCCTCTGCCTTAAGCTGGTCAAATCAACCAACTTTTTCTCGGTACTGCCAATGTAGTAATGAGCATGGAATTTCTGCTCCAGGTCTTTCCAAGTACAAATCGACTGAGCAGGCAAAGAAGCAAACCATGTAAAAGCTGGACCCGTCAGTGACAAAGGAAAGTATCTGATTCTGAAAGCCTCATCTGCCGAAGCTTCTCCAAGCTGCATCAGATATCGAGCTATATGTTCCACAGTGCTAGTACCATCTTGTCCTGAGAATTTAGTAAACTCTGTAGGCACCTTGACTCTATTCGGCAATGATACCCTTTGGTACCATTCTGGGAAAGGAGACGAGTACATGTACCCCTGATTTTTAGGTTTCAGACCAAATTGGTTTTGCAATACATCGGTCATTTTTTGCACCATGAGGTCAATACTGGTATCTTGACTCCCTGGTCTCCCAGCAAGCATGCCTGCAGTACCAACATATCCAGGATTCGGGAGAGCGTCGATAGCATTGTAATCCATAAACTCTGAATATCCGTTTCCATATAAATCCCTCTGCAGTCTGTTGTTCAAGGGAGATATCTTGTAAGCAGAAGCAGGCGGATTCCCTGTGGTGCCGAATGCCATATCACCGTATGTGCGAGTTTTCGGCAGTGCAGGCTGAGGATCTTGCCGAATCGGTTGTCCATTTGTATCTTTAGCACCAGAGGCTCCAGTTTCATCAGCATTTCCTTTACCATGTAGTTTCTGAACTGGTGCTTGAACATTGAAGTACGTCGGACCACCCAATTGCCCATGTATTTGCTCGAAGGGTTTATCCACATGCTGACCAAAAATGCTTACCATTATATGCCGAAAACTATTCAAGAACGCAGCATTGTGATTGGTCATTGCTTCTCCCAAAGCTTTGTATAACAAGCCCGAGAATCTCTCCCTCTCTTCTTCTTCAGTAAAATCAGACTGCCCAGGAAGGAGAACTCTTGGCAAGTCGGATTTGAGAAACGGTGCACCACTCCTGTTCTTGGCGAAAGACAGTAAACATTTGTTAATGAATTGACCAGCAGCAGCCTTTACCATCTGTTGATGCTCTTCAGACAACTCTTCCAAAGTGACATCCATGATGTCGCTCAACTCAGGCATCTTGAAAACTTGTGTGTGTCCCACCGGGCGTGCCAAAAAGTGTGTTGACGTAAAATCCGCACCTCACGCCAAGCACACAGCAAGCCGAATTAGCTGGCTTCACACGTGGCCCGGGCTTTTGAATCCGGAAGCGTGCCAGTCAGTTTGCCTGAAAACTAACAAAGGGACAAAAACGTTTAGATCAAAACCTGGAACATGCCGGTTGAGACCGGACAGTTCCATATTTACGGCTATGGAGCCAATTTCGAACGACAAATAGCTACAGAGAAGCTATCTGTCGGCAGTTAAAGCCTCATTCGGCAATCGGCAAGGCACGCAAGGAACGCACTGCCGAATGCGTGACGTAAGCATGACGAAAGATCGGCTTTCAACCGAATGAACATTGTAACACATACTCATAGCCGATTAACGAGAAACAGAACATGATAGATAAATAAAAGGGTGAAACATGATCATAAATTCGTAGTAA
Source organism: Echinochloa phyllopogon (assembly GCA_033239725.1). Lineage (NCBI taxonomy): Eukaryota > Viridiplantae > Streptophyta > Magnoliopsida > Poales > Poaceae > Echinochloa > Echinochloa phyllopogon. The sequence goes on along the minus strand of BTCW01000008.1, from coordinate 27,752,226 downwards.
ACAAGGAATGCATAGGCCGAAAGCAGCACCCGTCAAGCATGATAACAAAACAAGTTAATCCACCGCATGATACGACTTGTTTGAGACCACACCACTAATCAGATTAGACCAATCCACCGCATGATACAATCTAACCATGAAAAGCTAAAAGCATTAAATGTTTAATTACGAACCCACAACACAGTCACGAATTTACATTGAAACAAGAATGCATAGGCCGAAAGCAGCACCCGTCAAGCGCGGCAACAAACGAATTAATCCACCGCATGATACAACTCGTTTGAGGCCACACCACCAATCAGATTAGATCAATCCACCGCATGATACAATCTAATCGTGAAAGGCTAAAAGCATTCATTGTCCAATGCAAACCCACGAACACACGTTCACTCGTGAGAGCACTGCCGAATACGGCTACTTAGCCGAATCGGGGTCCGCGGCGAAGGAACAAACTTAATCGGTAAAGATAAATCTATCAGATCGAATCGAATTCTAATCCACCGGATGATTAGCTCTAAGACGACCCAAAAACCTGCATCTACCGCATGATACCCGGTTCTGTCAAGACCTACACAATGCCAACAAGCTCGAACCCGCGACACGTGGCAACCTAGATCGGTTTCGGACTCGGCTGTGAGGGGATAAGTCGTCGCATCGTAAATCAGAGCCGATTCTAGCCGATCTAGATTGGGCAAAGGTGCGTTGCATGAATTAAGCACAGAGTAAAAACGAAGCAACACGAGGTAACTTAATGAATCTGTTAGATCTTGCCGAAATCTAACAGAGCCGATAACTTGGTCCATACTAGATCTTAGCCCACCGCATGGCTCATGACCTAACAGAGGAACCTTCTTGAGACCACGACTTAAATCCACCGGATGATACTAAGCATGGTAACAAGACTACTTGCATCAAAGCTTAAATCCACCGCATGATACTAAGCATGATACAAGGTTGCCGGTACTTACGGAGGTCGACGGATCGATGACTCCTCTCGAAGAACTCGACGACTCGACTAAAGGACTCGATGTTGGCACGGGGCCGGTTTGTTGTATGATTGATTGGATTGGATCCACAATTGCCATGGGTTTATATTTATACCCAGGTCTTGATACAACTCCTAGTCGGACACGACTACAATACTTGTTTCTAAAAATAAGTGACGAATCTTCGTGCCCATATTGCGTTCCTTGTTCGAACCGGCCTTTTCCTTATATTGATCTACGTCATCATGTCTTCCCGAATGCTACCACTTTTCGCCTGCGGAACAATGCCTCTGCCGAATGATGACGCATTCCCGACCGCAGAGTATCTCTGCCGAACGTTCCAGAGGAAACCTCTTAGCCGGATGGCGACGCGTTCCCGACCGTAGAGCATCTTTGCCGAATGCTTCAGAGAAAACCCTTTAGCCGAATGGCATCCTTCCACCAAATCCGGCCCACATGTCAGCCTCTTCCTGGCGCTAATTTCTGGTGTCAACAGGACCCCACCAGTGCTATGGCCCACATGTCAGTGACAGCCAGTCCCCTTTGTAGTACAACAGAGGATTTGCTTCCCTCGCATACAATGGTTTCATCGAGACATTTAAAAAAATGATTTCCTAGGCCCCATTGTAATTTGCTAAACTGCTTGTACCTGGCGACCATGACGAAAGATTGACTTATGTGTACACCGCGTACATCACGCCGAGTTTTTTCAGGGCCCGTTTGGTTTCAGGGAATAAAACCAAAAGGAACTAAATTTAGTCCCAATAGAGAATAAAGATCAAAACCCTTGGGACTAAAAGGGACTAAAACCCTTTAGTTTCATAAGCTCCACAAGAGGAGCTAATAGGGACTAAAACTGCTACTCTCCACCGATGCCCTCCCCCACCCGCACCCCCACAGTCCTCTCTCTCTCCCTCTCTCCCTCTCTCTCTCGGTCCCCCTCCCGCAGCCCCGCCGTCCGCTCCTGCACTTCGCCGCCGTCGCTGCAGCCTCCCGCTCCCTCGCCGCCGCATCCCTCTCGCTCCCCCGCCACTGCAGCCTCCCGCTCCCTAGCCGCTGCCCTCCCGCAGCCCCGCCGCCGCAGCCTCCCGCTCCCACCTTGCTATGTGCCGCCTGCCGCCGTCGCTGGCCGCTCGGCCCCTTACTGCCGCGCTGGCGTCGCCCACCCCGCTGGCCACCGCCGCCTGCCGTGCTAGCGCCGCGCGCCACGCTAGCTCCTCCCTCCCACGCACCTGTCCGCGCGCGTTGACACCGTGCAGGCGGCCGCCGCTGGAGAGGGAAGGGAGGGGAGGGGCGGCGCAGATGGAGGGAGGGCGGCGTGGATGGAGGGAGGGGAGGGGCGCGTCGAGGAGGGCGGGCCATCCACGCGCCGATGGAGCTCGGCTGCTCCGCCCGCCGCCAGGCCGCCGTTGACGCCGCCACGCCGTGCGCTCGTGCAGGCCGCCGCTGCAGGGGAGGGAAGGGATGAGTGGAGGGGAGGGGTAGCTCGGATGGAGGGAGGGGAGACGCACGCGGGAGGGGTACATGAACAGGGACAAAATCATCTTTGCGCAAACCATTAATGCACATTTGTTCCCTTTTAGTCCTAGAATCTAAACAACAATTTTAGTTCCTTAAGAACTAGTTGTAGTCTCTAGTATTCAATCAGGCCCTCAGCTACTTTCAGAATGTTCTACTACCATATTGCTATATTTACGTTTTGACTATACATGTCCAGCAGTATTCGGGGTTGTTCCTAAAAAAAGAGTATTCGAGGTTACAGCACATTTGCATACAACTCCACAAGCTGTGAAGGTGCGAACTATACTTCTTTGTAGTTCTTTACTCTCCCCGTCTCAAAAAATAAATTAAAAAATTTATTAAGTCAAACTCTTTTAATACCAACAAAATTTATAGAGAGAAACATAAACATTTATAAAACTAGGTGGTACCCCGCGTGTTGCTGCGGAAATTTATATAAAATTTGAAGATGCAATTTAAAAGTTGGAGCACTAAAATGATTGCATTGCAATATTTTTTGTTAACAACAATGTAGAGAAAAAACACATTCATACATAAATTTATAATTCTAGTGGATGGTGATGTGGACAACTTGCATGTTGAGAAAAGATCTAGTTGATGATGACGTGGACATCTTGCGTGTTGAGAGAAATCAATCATGACCAGTTAGTGGGTACCAATTATATAAGTTTTATAGATTATATAAGTTTTATAGATAGATAAAATAGGTGCGTTCCGAAAACATATCTTATGATGAATCTAATGACATTGTTCATGGCTTGGTGTTACGGTGTACCAGCAACATCTTTCCGATTTACATCACCAATGAATTTTCTCAACCATCACGGGAAGGCTTCGGACAGAGGGCCAGAGGCTGGCCTGACGAGCACGAGGGACTTCCAAGGCTGGGAGAATTGCTCCCCTGTCCCCTTGGGAGGCTCCCCTGCTTGCGGTGATGGACAGAGTCCCATCGTTAGGCCTGGGCATTCGGTTAAATCGGTTCGGTTAAATCGGTTATCAAGAATTTCGGTTATGGAGAAGTGTTAACCGAATTTGTTGTTGAAAAACTAATAACCGATGAAAATCGGTTTCGGTTAAATCGGTTCGGTTAATCGGTTAACCGAAATACATTTTATACTTCTATAGAAGATAATGATATAGCATAATCGTATTCGAAAGCACCTAATTAGACGTTGATCATGCAATAAAACATAAGAAAAAATTTATAAATAATGCTTGTAACAAATAAAGTCTACTAGAAATACATTTGAATATGTAAATAGTGACAATTTTTGTGTTTAATATAACAAGTTAGGAAGAATTTTGGTTAATCAGTTAATTCGGTTAACACCAATTCAAAACTGAATAAATTTCGGTTAACCTAATAGTGATAAAGTCTTAACCGAAAAGATCATGAAAAAATCGGTTAACCGACATTTTCGGTTAAATCGGTTCGGTTTGGTTAATGGTTTCGGTGATTTTTTGCCCACCCTGACCCATCGTCATATGTTTGAGCGGCGGAGTCCATCCTACAACCTGCCTATGCAGACCACAAATTCAACAATGCAATTCACGGAATGCATGCCAAGCCATGGTGTAGTTCTCTTCTTGAAATGATTGGCAAGAGTTCCTGACTTTGGTTCAGTACCATAAATAAGTGTCCCACTATGGACAATCATTGAAGCCAACATAATCAGGGTCGACACAGTTAATTAAATTATTCGATTAGATGCTCTCACATATTTTATTTCAACTTAATGCTTTAATTGGAATGAATGGTATACTTCACCGACCTAGTCTAACAAAATAATTAGAACAGGGTCCCAACAATGACAATTGACAATTTTTCAAACCAAAATTGTCAATGTTGATGGTGATCCTCACACGACTACGTGGCATATAATTCTTTATGTGCCAGCCACAGCCAAACTAAAGAAAGTGAATCTTTTTCTTTTGAAAGAAATATCCCAAGGAAGACCCCTAAAGTTTAATGTGTCTCACCCAAGATTTGAACCCTGGGTGGGAGCCTTCTAGCAAGTGGCCTTTGCCACTACACCATGAGCTCCTTGGCAAGAAAGTGAACCTTTCTTCTTCCCTCCATGGCTGTGTTTAGTTCCCGAAAAGGGATGAAGTTTGGTGAAAATGTCAAATCAGACGCTGTAGCGTACTGTACCACTTTTCGTTTGTTTGTGGTAATCGTTGTCCTACCATGACCTAACTAGGCTCAAAAGATTCGTCTCATCGTGTACATCAAAACCATGTACTTAGTTTTTTTATTTACCCACGTTTAGTGTTTCATGTATGAGGAGAGAGATTTGATGTGATTTGATGTGATTAGTGAAGTTTGGAGAGAGAATTTTTGGCTTTTCAAGGAAACTAAACAGGGCCATACACATGGGAATTGAACTAGTGTTTCCTTGTCATGTTCTGGGTGCAATCTGACCAAGTCAAAGCTATTCATTATCTGGTCACTTTAATTTCAATGTGCCAAGTAGGCAAACTCACATGCTCCTTAGTCACTTTGTCTGCTATGTGACCCACAACCTCAATTCATAAAGGTCTGAGGTCGCCTCTCCTCATAGAGATTATGAGCACAAGAAATTGGTGCAAGTCCAGATTAAATCGATCCAATCATGCTGTCATTACATATAGTGGGAAAGAAGATCTAAACTTTTCTTTGACATTACTACCCACAGAGAAACTATATAGTTAGAGAGGATTCAAGCATTTACTTCGTATTTTCTAGTAGAGTTGATCTCAATTTATTCACACGCCATCTATAATACAGTCATCCTACCACCTCGAGTACAAAATTCCTAAATTCCACATCAATTAATTTTCCGTCACATGCATGGACAAGTTTATCCACTTGAGTATAAAATAAAAACACAATAATATGAATAAACGATTGAAAGCCTCAAATAATTGCTTGGGATAGCTCCAGCTTCTAATTCCATCTCATGTCTGAAGTTTCTGGGGTAAAGTAAAATGGCTTGTGCCTATATTTTTTAGTCTACATTGGAATGAAAATAGCTCATCAAACACTTCCAGAGTATCCACACATTTCTAGATCTACGAATTTGTGGAGCTAGAAATACTAAGATCCAAGATCCAACTCTACTTCATAGTAAACAGTCCATGTGTTCACCTAATATTTTAGTTGCAATGTAAAATTAATTAAGGATAATCATGCATCTTTCTGACTCATAAAACAACTGTACACTATATTCCCGGATGCTACCTGACTCTTGGCAGTTGAGACTTGAGACCATGGTAGGTTCAACAATTATGATCCCTTCTTTATGTCCCCGCCTAACAAATTAAATGGGAGGCTAAACAAATATGACTCCTCCTTTAACATACAACCATCGGTCCTCCATTTACGGATCAGTTCCTAGCTCAGTAGCTTGTCCACTACTGAAGCTTTGCATCTGAGTGTAACTAGCTAAGTGACTTGAGCGAGAGATCGATCCGGAAAGATGGCGGACATGATTCTGAGCTCCGCACAGGGAGCAGTGGGCTCGCTGCTCAGCCGGCTGACATCTGCCCTCAGTGAAGAGGCGCAGCTGCTGGGCAGTGTCCGGTCTGAGGTGCAGTTCATCAAGGACGAAATGGAGAGCATGAACGGCTTCCTGCTGCATATGATGGAAGTCAATAACCACGCTGAGGAGGAGGACCACCAGGTCCGGGCGTGGATGAAGCAGGTCGCAGAGGTGGCGTACGCCTCCCAGAACTGCGTTGACATCTATGTCCAGAGCCTCGGCACCAGGGCAGGGGAGCAAGGACCCCTGGGCTTCCTGCACCGACTGCCCCGGTTGCTGTGGATGCTCCCGGCGCGCCACCGTGTTGCCATGCAGATCCGGCAGCTGAAGATCCGAGCTCAAGAGGTGGGGGAGAGACGGCTGAGGTATGGTGTCGCAATCGCAGCCCCAGCCCATTCAAGATTCTATGCCAAGCCATCACGGCATGCAGTCGAAGATGAAGACACCAAGGAGCAGGAAGATGCTCGACGGCGAGCATTAGCCGAAGCTGAACCAGTTCCATTTGAGAGTTCCTCTCTTATTAAATGGATGACGACAAAGCTTCCTTGCCTGGATGAACGGAGAGAGAAAACCCATAATTCAACTAGGGATCCCCTCTCCGGCCACTTGGTTGATGGAACCGAAGAAAAACTGAATTCAAGGAGGGTTCCCATCCAGCGGGGGTGGGTACGTGAGAACAGCTGTGAAAGGAACCAGCGGCTGAAAGACCAGGAAGACAGCAAGTGGAGCATTCATTCAAGGAGCTGCAAGCGGCTGGCTGACCAAGAGTCCGACGATGATGAGTATTTTGACATGGATGACGAGGAGGACGAGGAGGAGGAGGAGTTTTATGATGTTGAGGGCGGAGGAGGAGGAGAAGGCGAGAAGGCCACACCCAGAGTCATTGCACTTGAGGGAGATCCTGACAGTGGTGCAGCTCAGTTTGCAAAGAAAGCGTATGAAGATCCATGGGTGGCGAGGTCCTGCTCCTTGGACTACAAGGCGTGGATCCAACTAGGATCAGAGTATCCTCCCGGACCTAGTAGGTTACTCCTGGACATCCTAGCAAAGCTTGATCCTCCTGTGGGCCAGTTGGATAGCAGGGTTGAATGGAACCATGAGCAGCTCATGGAGAAGCTTAAGTTGCATCTCAAAGGTAAAAAGTTCTTGATTGTGCTTGAAGACGTCAGGGATCCATCTCTCTGGGATGGCATCAGACTTGCTTTCGCCGTTGGCAATTGCTCTCCTGGAAGTGCATTTCTAGTTACCACAATATCTAGTGAAGTATCCGACTCCTTTTCTCCCTACAAGGTCTGTGAAATGTCTATGTTGGATTCTGAGCGACGACACTATCTTGCCAAGTTTTACTTGAAACAAGCAATTGGCCTACTCAACAGCAACCCCGGAACCAAGCATCGCAAGAAAGTTTTGATATCCATCCTCAGAGACATGGCCCTCCAAACCCAAAACTGTAGGTTGTTCCTTGCTGCTCTGTATGCTAATCCTAACCGGACCTTAGACAGTTTTTTGAGCTTACAGAAGAAGCTAAAGAATTATTCATCGTCCAAGAACAAGAAGCTAGTACTGTCGTTTGCATATGATGGCCTATCCAGCAATTGCAAGAGCTGCTTGCTGTATCTGAACAACTTCCCTGAACATACCACCTTTCGACGGGCAAGATTTGTTAGAAGATGCGCTGCTGAAGGCATGGTAACAAAACGAGGCGGGATGAATGCACTGGAAGAAGCTGACCGCTGTCTCAATATCCTTGTTTCCCACAAATTTGTAACTCCCATCGACACTGATGTTACAGGCAAGGTAAAAAGGTTCAAAATGTGCAGCTCTGCCCATGACCTTGTTACTGAAATTGCAAGCAATGAAAACTTTTTCAGAACCAGCCTTCCGTCTGACTTGGGTTGTCGCCTTCCCAGTCGCAACGCAGTCCAACAGCAGCACATTGCACAACTACTACATGCAACCAATTCCAAGGCCTCCTGGAACATTTGCAATCGATTCGGCCAAAGCAAGCGAACAGAAATTGACGACTTCAATGCTACTACAGTGTTCCTAGAATCACTTCCATCATCAACACACTTGGGGCTGCTCGAAGTGCTTGATCTAGAAGATTGCAAGGATTTGAAGAACAAGCATCTGAAGAACATTTGCAACTGTTTATTTCAGCTCAAGTACTTGAGCCTCCGGAATACTGAAATTTCAATCCTGCCCAAGCAGATCAACAAGCTTCACTACCTAGAGACTCTGGACATTCGACAAACAAAGGTACGGCGTTTCGCTAAAAATTCAGGAATGCTTCCAAATCTAAAGCATTTACTTGCCGGTTACCACACTGGCTACAGAAACAAGGGTAGCTCGCATTCAGAAGAACCATTTCTCACTGTACAGATGCCCAGATGTGTTGGTTTCATGACAGAATTGCAGGTGCTATCTCATGTTGCAGTTTCAGGAAGAGGTGATGTCTTGAATGACATTAGTAGTCTACTCCAATTGAGGAAGTTAGGCCTGGTCCTCAGTGAATGTCAAAAACCAATCTTCAGGCATCTGTACCATGTACTTGGTAATCTAAGCAAAAGTCTCCGTACTCTTTCAATCCAGATCATACCTAACAATGATAATGCAGATGTGGCCACGGGAAATGAAGCTACATTACTGATGCCTCCAAAGTATCTTACAAAATTAGAAATCAGTGGCCTAGCAAATGGATTGCCTCAATGGGTTAAAGTCCTTAGAGAACTTAAAAAACTAGCCCTGCACAAGACTTTCTTGACAGCTGATGATATTGAAATCCTTGGTGACCTCACTAGCCTGTCCTATCTCTTGCTTCAGCAAGAGTCTTGCAGCGAAAGAACATTAACCTTCCGTAAAGATAAATTCCAAAGTCTCAAGTTCCTGGTCATAGAGTGCTCAGATATCACCAGCATCAACTTTGGTGATGAAGCCACTCCTATGCTCAGGAAGATAGCCTGGTCTTCTGATGGGCCACAGTCCCTTTCTATTTCTGGAATCGAGCACCTTCAAAACCTCAAAGAGCTTGAACTATCAGGAAACTTCAATATCCAAATGGTGGAACGGGCAATTGCAGCAAACAAAGCAAATCCCACCTTGAAAACAAGCAAAGACAATAATTAGGGCAAGGACCTACCATCTTGCTGCTTGCCTTCAGCCTTCAACACTTATATTCTATAACAGGAAAGAAGCTCAAGGAAACCCTTTTAATCCATCATGGCATCGATTATTTGAGTTTTCACTCCTCCATGCTTGGTTATGCAGTGTTTTGTGTGTATAACTGTGTCCTTTTATTCAGCTTGTGTGTTGTACGCTGTAAGATTGACCCTGTGCGTCGTGCACTGTAAATTGAATTCAGTTTCAAGAATCTTCTGCTGTGCTGCTTATATATGAAAAAGGAGCAAACTTCTCATCAGCTTGATACCAAATGGGTATTGAATTCTTGATCAATCGAAGTTAGGCCATACTTTGTTATAAGAGCGTATCTGCAGTTGCTACATATAAATGTGATACACATATTTCTAATTAGTATTAAAGTGGCTATATGCCCAATAGAAGAAATATTTCCCTATCTAATTGAGTGCCTAAAACTCTGGTTCAGATACATTGTTAATAGTAGCTTAGGTTGCGCATTATTGTTTGAACAACATTAGAGATTCTCACTGTATGGAAATGGAAGCCATAAGGAGAACACACGCGCACGATATATCCCCTTGAGGCATTCATTTTGCAACTGCGCGAAATTTTTTTGAAAGTAAACTGCGCGAAAATCCGAGACTCATTCTGAACGAACTGAACAGTTGTGCATTAGGGGCAAACTGTCGAATGCCTAGCAAGCAAGATTCAGAAGACGAACTCAAAGGGAAAATAACCGCAGCACACATCACCTGATACGAGTTCACCTCAGCGCGGCCATCCATCTTCGCTTCTGGAGCCGGCCGGACTCCCGACTCCCTCCCGTCGCCGCCATCCTCCGACTCGACTCACGGTCAAAACAGAGATGGAGGCACTGCAAATGCAGAGCGCATGATGCGGGAGCAGCGTCGGGAATGGGTGTGAGGTTGGTAGAAGCCCCAGGTTGACGCCGCCCGCCAATCGAAGTTCGCCGCGGCGGCAACGGCCGACCCGACTGCGGCCGTCGGTCCTCGTGGTGCGGCCGTGCGGGTGGTCCCGTGGTGGAAGAAGGGTCAAGACTCAGGAGAGTAATCGTGTTGTCGTCGGACGGATCAAAACATGGGCCTGCCGCGCCCTTATGCTATCGTAAGGCCTAAGCTAGTTTTTGATTTTTTTTTTTCAGATAAATTAAGAGAGGGATTATATAAACCCTAATTTATTAAAAAAATATACTCTCTGTCCTAAAAAAAGTTTTTGTGACATCCAAAATGTATCTCAAAAATCTCGTGCCACGTCAACCTTGCATCATCAATACACCCCCCGCCGCCGCCCCCTCGCCTCCACGCCGCCTCCCCTCGCCTGCCCACCACCGTCGCCTCGCCTCCTCACCACCTCGCCTTCACCCGACGCGTCTCACCTCCTCCCGCCTCCACCTTGCCAGCCTCCATAAATCGCCCGTCGTCGGGTGCTCCCCTCCGTAGCCTGCCTCAGGCTACCGGCTGCGCCCCTCCTCTGCCTCCCCTCGAGCACCCGGGCGGCCACGCGGCGGCGCCGGACACGGGCGAGGCAGGGTGCGGATCGAAAGAAGAAGGAGGTCACGGCAAAGAACATCGGGTCCGGTGAGACGGGCCCTCCCCGCCGCAGATCCGCTCTTCCCTTCTACTGCTGCTCCGGCAAATCGACAGCAAGGGGACCACGGCTCCAAGGTCGAAATCTCCTTCGCCGGCCGCTTCACCGCCAGCGCCATCGCAGCATGGTTCGCAGAGGTAGTTATCTATCCTTCGACGACATGATCGATCCCACATCGCACCGATCCATCTGCTTCCCTTCCGCGGATCGATTCGATTCCATCGCCTTCGATCTTCTTCTTCCCTCCCAAGTATAGGAGGAGGAGGACGACGACGGCGATCTCTCGCGCTTCCCGCTTGATTTGATTTGATCTGATCCCCCATCCCACCCCGTCGACAGATATGCACCATCCCCCTGGAGACGGCCAAGGTCAGGCTCCAGCTGCAGAAGAACGTCGTCGCTGGGGACGCGCTCCCCAAGTACCGCGGCCTGCTCGGCACCGCCGCCACCATTGCCAGGGAGGATGGAAGGGGATCGTATCGGACATCCACTGACAGTGCATCTACGGAGGACTCCGCATTGGAATCTACGAGCATGTTTGTATACGTACCCGACCACTCCGCATTTCATTCAATTCCTTCCTCCAATACTATCTCTACTTGCTTCCATGTGTTGCAGGTCAAATCCTTTTATGTCAGCCAAGACCATGTTGGGGATGTTTGTTTTTTGTTGGAGATCATGTTGGGGATGTGCCCCTCACCAAGAAGACAGCTTCTGCAGATAGATTATCCTTCATGAGAAAGTGCACAATTGTTAAGTGTTTCATTTATTTCTGCTTCAGACTAAGTTAAGAAAGTGTTCTTGCTTGGAGAAAGTGCACAATTGTTCAAGCGTTTCATTTACAGTAGAGTGCACGTGCGGCACGTGTCGCACGTGTATAAAAAACACACACACAAGGAACCCATGACAAGAAAAAAATCTTATATGTCATAAATATTTATTATGATAAAAAACCCTAGTAAACATAACACACAAAATTAAAGAATTATTTATTTGAGACAATCACTTTCATCTACTCATGGTCGACCCTAAAACCAACCATCATCTTGTCATGCAGAGCCATATAATCACTTGGAAGAAAGATAGAGTACTCGTGCCGGCACACGAGGTATATTGGATTAATCATGATTCATATGTAATTCATACCGGCACACAGGGCATATTGGATTGTTTCTGAACTTGTAGAAGATGGAGCAATAGTGGAAACAAGAATTCTATATCTAATATATATAACCTGATAAATTTATATATTTATAACAAAGACGTACACATGAAAGTGACATATTTCTGAAAATTCTAATAAACAAAAAATATATTTAGTAACCAACAGTTTAGCATAAGACAAATTAATATTGTTTAGTAACAAAACGCATAACTCATATCATAATTATTTTCGTCAGCGTCAAGCTTTTAAAAATTGCTACTGACATGTTTGCATTTTATTGGGTGTGCATGTGCCACAATGATGTGTTTGAAAAAAATCTAGTGAAAAAGATGTTCAATTCAATATAACGTTGATCCCGATTTCACTTGTGTAGGAGATTCACTTCTGAAACTAATGCAAACACCCTCCTTTCTGCTTCACTATTTGATGCACTAAGATCACGAAAACGAACACTTTCTTCACAAAGAAATACAATAGTCAGGTTTCCGAAAATTAGTCACGCGTTCACCAAAGGTATTCAAATTTAAATGGGTGCGGGAAAGACTGAAAGAGAGAATTTCTGTGTGGAGTCTGTTGCGGACGTGGGTGTAAGAAAAGATATACTCTAATGTAAATGTTCGCACCCAAAATTGGCAGTTGCCTATCAGTTCGAGGGCAACCGGTCAGACCGGTTCTGGAAAGCGGTCAGACCGGTTTCCCTGTAGCCGATCTGGCAACAGCCAAACCGGTTTGCCAAAGCGGTCTGACCGGTTTACTCCGAGTTGGAGTAGAATTAGGAGTCCTTGTCGTTTCCAAATTGTAAAAGGATTCCTTGCGGGGCAAGACCTCCCCACCCTATAAATATAAAGGGCCGTGGCCGGTTGAGAGGATCATCCAATCGATCAAAATATTATCTTTCACTTTTTATCTCCAAACCCTAGCTTTTCCAACCCCTTTGCTTTCCTTGTTTGTCTCGACGGCGTTCAAGGAGGTTCTGAGTGGTCTGACCGATCTCAGAGCAACCCTAGGCGCGCCATCTCCGACGGGGTCCCTCCCGAGGTGGTGATTCTAGGTTCATCCCGAAGTCCCCGACAGAAACCGGTCTGACCGGATCTGTAAACCGGTCTGACCGGTTTGGGCGAGGCTGCGGCGAGTTCATCGTTTTGTTCGTTGCGCGATTCGGCGCTCGCGTGTGTTGACCAGAAAAAGCGTCAACATACTTTTGGCGACTCCGCTGGGGATTATAGAAGATCTGGTTGTCAAAAACCGTTCAATCTAAGCTCCAAGCAAGATGGGATCCCGATGTAAACTTGATATGGATAACATCATCACGACTTCATTGGAAGATCTTACTCCGGAGGAGCAGAAGAAATTTGAGATGCTACAAGAATTCACGAAGACACAATTTTTGGCTGGCGTCAAGAAAGATCGCCATGGCAAGGTGGCAAGAGTGCAATAATTTGAGCTACCGGCGATCAAGTTAAGCGACAATCAAGTTGAGGTAATACCCACTGTAAGTAAATCACAACAGACTTCTTCTACTACTGTTCCTAAAAATAGTGTAGAAAGTGATGAATTGCTTGCCTCATATATTGCTCGTTTAGAAAGATTAGAGGATGTTGAAAAAGATAGGACCACTACTTGCTTTAACAATAATGAAACTAGTAGTAGTGTTCCTAAAATTAACACTAGTGGGGGAGTTTTTCCTAGCTTGGCACCCATACCCAATGTTAATACTGAAAAATACATGTATGGTATGCCACCTGAAATTGCCATTGGTCAATCCCTGCCGTTCCAACCGACCGGGCCAAACATGGCCAAACCGGTCAGACCGGATCAGGGAACCGGTCAGACCGGTCTGACCAATGCGCTTGAATTAGTGCATGAGCAACCTTTGCCGCTTTCTGTTTTACCTGATCCAATGGTTTATGCTCACACTAATACTTTGGGTACTGCTAAGCCTCAATTTAGTACCACAATTAGCGCATCTGATCAAAGAAATGTTATACCCGATGATGTGTTTGAAAGTTATAGGCTAGCTCAAGCTAAGATTGCTCCCTACTTAAATAAGATGAATTTGGAGAATAATGTGCAAACACAACAGCCAAATAATCCTAACTGGGCTGAATTTAATAAATTTAGAGAAGATTTGGCTAATGTGGCAAAAACTAAACTTGGTGTTGATATTGGTAACACAAATTTGTATAAAAAACCATATGATGCTGAGTTTGATAATTTCCCTCTTCCATGTGGTTGGCGTATGCCTGATTTGATTAAATTTAGTGGAGATGATGATCGAACCACGTGGGAACATATTAGTCAATACATAGCTCAATTGGGAGAAGCGGGTGCTTATAATGCTCTTAAAGTGCGTTTATTTTCTCTATCATTGACTGGCACCGCTTTTGCTTGGTTTTCTTCATTTGCTCCTGGTTCTATTATATCTTGGGATATGTTAGAACGTAAATTTCATGATCACTTTTATAGTGGGAGTTTGCAATTGAAATTGACAGACTTGACATTGGTTAGGCAAAGTAGAGATGAAACTGTTTTTGCTTACATTAAAAGATTTAAAGAAACTAAAAACCGTTGTTTCAATTTGTCAATTACTGATATGGACCTTGCTGATATTTGCTTAAAGGGTTTAAGGTCGTCCATAAAAGATAGAATAGAGGGTTCTGATTTTCTTTCGGTTGCACAAGTTCAAATTAGAGCTTTAATTGTTGAAAACCGAATGAATAAAGAAAAAGAAAGAGATGCTTCTAGATCACGTCGTTCCAATGTTCATATGATTGATTATGAGTGTGTTGATTCAAGTGATAGTGATAAAGAAGTACTTGCTGCTGAGTTTGTATGGCCCTCTAAAGAAAAAACTTACTCTTGTACATCACTTAAGCCGGTTAGCAAAGGTCGGCAAGAAGAAGTTAAGTTTACATTTGATGTTTCCAAGTGTGATCGTATCTTTGATGAATTGCTTAAATCTGGAAATATTAAATTATCTCATAAGTTGCCTCCATTTGAAGAATTGAAAAGGCGTGCATATTGCAAATTTCACAATACTTATTCTCATGACACTAATGACTGCAATGTGTTTCGTCGACAGGTTCAATCGGCCATAAACGAAGGTCGTTTGACATTTCATGAAATGCAAGTGGATAAAGCTTCTTTCCCTGTCAATACCATGGATTTACAGCAGCCCAAGGTCTTGGTTCGGCCGCATCAAGCCGAAGCAACCAAAGGGAAGAATGTTGTGATTGGTGAAGCAAAAACCGATTTGAGGGGAAAAGAGTTGATTCGAGAAGTTGCATATGAAACAACTCCAGATGGCAGGGAGACATTCAAGGTTACTGTGAGAGCCTCTGAACATGGGGGGCAAGAGTTGATCGTTCCCGCCGCAAAGAGACCGTTTGAGCCTGTACAGGACAAACCGGTCAGACCGGTTAGGGAAAGCGGTCCGACCGGTTTTCCCCAGAGTCGTCCAAGAATGATCAAACCAAGCCGTCCGGAGATTGGAAACTGGAAACTCAATGTTGCAAAGAATCAGGGGAGTACTTTGAGGCCAAAGGTCACCTTTGATATGCTATTTGACAAGTACTCCAAACAAAAGGCCGTTACAAGCGATCGGCCAATAAAAAAGAGAATGAGAGTGCCTCCACATCAAGAAGAGTATTTTCAGCCAAAGAGTAATTTTGTTCCACAATGGGAGGCCTCAAGCTCATATGCACCTCGTCCAGTTTATGATGATAATGGAGTGATGTGTGTGCAGTATCAACGACCTTTCCAACATGGATGGGGAGGACCACGAAGGCCAGCGTTAGACAGAATATCAAGGCCTGGACAGGATAGTTTGGCACTTTGCCAATCCGGTCAGGGTCGCTAGACCCAACCGGTCAGACCGGTTTCACAAACTGGTCAGACCGGTTTCCCTGGGAAATCGGCAACACCTCCTATGAAGCAAGTTTACAAGCCAAAACAACGTGAGGAGGTACATAAGATGGATATTGACCCAGAGAGGACTAGAAATCAAGATGTTATTCAGATCAGGTTGATAAACGTTCCCCTTGGAGACGGTGGCAAAGGACCGATTGTCATAGACAATAAGGTTGAGACACCTATTCAAAAGGGATCTATTTCTGATAATGATCATGGGGCCAGTGGAAGTAGTTCTAACTCCAAATACTTTTTGCCAAGATGGTGTCCTCCCGGTTTATCTCATACTCAAAGGAGGAAGCTTCAGCGCTTGAGGTTTCGGGAGATGAAGGAGAAAGAGCTAGAGAAGCAGAGAGACGAAGCATTCAACAAGTACAGGCCCATGATTCCACAGGGGAAAGAGTGGAGAGCCAAGACCAGTTCCCAGACAGAACCGGTCAGACCGGTTCAGGAGTCGGTCAGACCGGTTGAACCGGTCAGACCGGTTGACGAAAGCGGTCAGACCGCTTTGCCTGACACGCCACCCGGTTTTTGTTCTCCTACTTCTTTGGTTTGTGATGGCAAGTTATCATCGGTATCTACTTCAGAGGATGATGAAGAACTTGTTGATTATGGTTCTTCTCCTGAGCGCATGAATTTTGAGCTTAATGTAATTCATATGTCTATGGATGGTTATGTGTTGTCAGAGGAAAGCATCGCTCATCTTGATTTTGGGCCAAAGGAAGCTATTTTCCAGAAGCCTAAAGCTACTGAAAGTCATCTGAAGGCTTTGTACATGAAGGGTCATATCAATGGGAAGCCTATCTCTCGCATGCTAGTGGATGGAGGAGCGATAGTTAACTTGATGTCGTATTCTCTGTTCAAGAAGCTGGGAGGTTCAGATGAGGAGTTGATCAAGACCAACATGACCATCAGCGGCGTTGGAGGAGGTGAACCTATGGGCGCCAAGGGAGTTGCTTCTATGGAGCTCACTATTGGGAGCAAGACTTTGGCTACTGCGTTCTTCGTCGCTGAGACACAAGGTAACTACAGTTTAATCCTTGGTCGTGATTGGATTCATGCAAACCAATGTGTGCCTTCTACTTTGCATCAATTTTTAATTCAATGGATAGATGATGAAGTAGAGGTTGTTCATGGAGATACGTCGGCTTGTGTTGCAGTGGCCGATAGTTCTACTATGGATAATCATGAGAATCTTAAGTGCTTATTTGGTTTAGATTTATCTGATTGTGAGATCATTGGTTGCACCAAGGATGGCTTTGCTACTGCTGTTATGAGGCCGATCGGAGATCTGGCCATACCATCTCTTATAATTTGATGGATCCGAATCTAGAGTGGTTACAGCAGAGGCGTGAGCACTATCGGGCGCATAAGAACGATATGTGTGAGGCCATTGAAGATTTTGATGATTTGAGCAAGTTAGGACAAGGGTTTACGTCGGCTGATCCTCTAGAGGAGGTAGATATTGGTGATGGTACTATACCTAGGCCGACGTTTGTGAACAAGAATCTTGATCCTTTGTTTAAATCTGAGTTAGTAAAGTTATTAAAGGAGTATGTTGATTGTTTTGCATGAAGTTATAATGAAATGCCTGGTTTAAGTCGTGACTTAGTTGAACACCGTTTACCCATTAAACCTGGTTTTAGTCCTTTTAAACAATCTCGCAGAAACTTTAATCCGGATATTTATGACCGAGTGAAAGAGGAAATCAATCGGTTGCTAGATGCTAAATTTATTAGGCCTTGTCGATATGCTAATTGGATCTCTAATATTGTGCCTGTTGAAAAGAAATGAACAAAAAAGCTTCGTGTTTGCATTGATTTTAGAGATCTTAATAGAGCTACTCCTAAAGATGAATATCCTATGCCTATAGCCGATTTTCTTGTTAATGCTGCATCTGGACATAGAATCCTTAGCTTTCTTGATGGTAATGCTGGTTATAATCAAATATTTATGGCCGAAGAGGATATAGCCAAAACGGCCTTTCTATGTCTGGGTTTTGTTGGTCTATTTGAGTGGGTAGTGATGACTTTTGGTTTAAAGAATGCTGGCGCCACATATCAAAGAGCTATGAATTTGATTTTTCATGACTTGCTTGGCATTATAGTAGAAGTTTATATCGATGATATTGTTGTCAAATCGGCTGGAGTAGATTCTCATTTGGTTGATTTAAGGCTTGCATTTGAAAGAATGCGTCGATATAGATTGAAGATGAATCCACTCAAATGTGCTTTTGGTGTATCGGCTGGAAAGTTTTTGGGATTTGTTGTGCATGAAAGAGGCATAGAAATAGATCCTAAAAAGATTGAAGCTATTAACAATGTAAAGGCTCCTACTTGCAAGAAAGATTTGCAAAGGTTCTTGGGCAAAGTAAATTACTTGAGAAGGTTCATTTGTAATTTGTCCGGGAAGGTGAATGTCTTTACTCCTTTACTTCAGTTGAGGAATGACATTGATTTTACTTGGGGGGCAAAACAACAAGAAGCCTTTGATGGGATCAAGTAATATTTATCTTTGCCACCCGTCCTTCAAGCACCTAAGAGTGGGGTTCCGTACAAGTTATATGTAGCGGCGGAAGAAAATGTCATTGGAGGTGTTTTGACTCAAGAAACCGAAGGAAAGGAGCATGTGGTTGCATATGAGAGTAGAAGATTATTGGATGCCGAAACAAGGTACACCTTTATTGAAAAGTTATGTTTATCATTATATCATACTTGTACCAAGTTGAGGCATTATCTTTTACCAAGTACTTATGTAGTAGCATGTCAAACCGACATAATTAAATACATGTTGCACAAACCAATTTTAAGTGATAGAGTAGGCAAATGGGCTTATGCTTTAGTTGAATATGATTTGCGTTGTGAGCCATTAACTTCAATGAAAGGTCAAATATTGGCCGATTTTATTGTTGGACATAGAATAGATAAGCAACTTGATTTAAATGTCGGTTATGTTACTTTTACTCCATGGAAATTACATTTTGATGGATCGGTTTGCAAAAGTGGTTGTGATGTTGGAATTGTTATTACTTCTCCACATGGGGCTATTTTTGAAGCACTTAACCGATTAGATCATAAATGTACTAATAATCAAGTCGAATATGAGGCTCTTCTATTCGGATTGGAGATTTTGCATAACATTGGAGTAAAGCATGTGGAAGCTTATGGTGATTCTTTGCTGGTGGTACAACAAGTTTCTAAGATATGTCAATGCTTAGATGGATTTTTGAATGCCTATCTTGATAAATGCTTTGATATCATATCTTACTTAGATGAGTTTGTAATTCGTCATGTACCACGAGAAAGAAATCCAAAGGCAAATACTCTGGCTCAGCAAGCATCTGGTTATAACGTTCAGAAAAGAAATTTTCAAGAACAAAGACCGATATTTTTAGAAGCCGAGTGTTCTGTTCTGGAGGAACCGGTCGCACCGCTTCCTCAAACCGGTCTAACCGGTTCAACCGGTCTGACCGCTTTAGACAACCGGTCTGACCGGTCTCCTGGTGAAAATGCTGCTTCGGCTGTTGTTTGCAATCAAGACGAAGTGGACGATTGGAGAAAACCTTTGATTAATTACTTGCAAAATCCTAGCAGTACAATTGACAGAAAAATCCGACGATGGGCTCTCAAGTTCGTTTTGGATGATGATGAGTTATATCGTCGGACTATTGATGGTTTACTTCTAAAATGTTTGGGTCCTGACCAAGCTAGGTTGGCTATGGCAGAGGTTCATGAAGGAATTTGTGGTACTCATCAATCGGCTCCCAAGATGAAGTGGCTCCTTAGGCGAACTTGTTTCTATTGGCCCAATATGATAGCCGATTGTTTTAGATACTACAAAGGATGTGAAGAGTGTCAGAAGCATGGAGATATTCAGTTGGTACCTGCGGCGTTGATGCATCCAATTATTAAGCATTGGCCTTTCCGAGGATGGGGTTTAGATTTTGTTGGCAAGATTCATCCTCCTTCGACGAAGGGTCATTGTTTTGTGATTGTAGCAACTGATTATTTTACCAAATGGACGGAAGCAGTTCCTTTAAAAAATATGACACATAGAGAGGTGATTGAGTTTATTAGAGAAAATATTATACATAGGTTTGGTATTCCACAAACTCTGACTACGGATCAAGGGACTTCATTCATATCCAAAGAGGTGCGTGAATTTGTTAATTCCTATGGTATTAAGCTTCTCAATTCATCTCCATATTATGCTCAAGCCAATGGTCAAGCCGAATCTTGCAACAAGACCTTGATAAAGCTCATCAAGAAGAAGGTAGAAGATCATCCTAAAAGATGGCATGATGTATTATCTGAAGCTTTATGGGCTCATTGTATTTCTAAACATGGTGCTACTAAAGTTACTCCGTTTGAGCTTGTGTATGGTCAAGAAGCCGTTTTGCCTGTAGAGGTGAATCTTGGCGCATATAGACTTGCAAAGCAAAATAATCTTGATGTTGATTCATATTATGCTTTGATGATGGATAATATTGATGAAGTGACCGACAAACGTTTGGAAGCTTTAGAAGAAATTGAAAAAGATAAGAGACGAATGGCGAGAGCATACAACAAGAAAGTGAAATTCAAGTCTTTTCAAGTAGGTGATTTGGTTTGGAAAACAATTTTGCCCATTGGATTGAAAAGCAACAAGTTTGGCAAGTGGTCTCCAAATTGGGAGGGTCCTTTCAAGATTGTGAAGGTTTGTTCAGGAAATTCTTACATGGTAGAGACTTTGCAGGGACAGCAGTTGTCAAGAGCTCTCAATGGGAGATACTTGAAGAAGTTTTATCCAAGTGTTTGGCAAAGTGCTTGATAGGACATGGCCGATTTATGGTTAAAAATCACCCTTAGGATAAAGTGGCCGGTGAATTCTGTAACATCGACCTTAGCATATTTTCTAGTGCATAAAATTTACTAGAAAACAGGGGGGCATATGTTCGCACCCAAAATTGGCGGTTGCCTATCAGTTCGAGGGCAACCGGTCAGACCTGTTCTGGAAAACGGTCAGACCGGTTTCCCTGTAGCCGATCTGGCAACAGCCAAACCGGTCTGACCGGTTTGCCAAAGCGGTCTGACCGGTTTACTCCGAGTTGGAGTAGAATTAGGAGTCCTTGTCGTTTCTAAATTGTAAAAGGATTCCTTGCGGGGTAAGACCTCCCCACCTTATAAATATAAAGGGTCGTGGCCGGTTGAGAGGATCATCCAATCGATCAAAATATTATCTTTCACTTTTTATCTCCAAACCCTAGCTTTTCCAACCCCTTTGCTTTCCTTGTTTGTCTCGACGGCGTTCAAGGATGTTCTGAGTGGCCTGACCGATCTCAGAGTAACCCTAGGCGCGCCATCTCCGACGGGGTCCCTCCCGAGGTGGTGATTCTAGATTCATCCCGAAGTCCCCGACAGAAACCGGTCTGACCGGATCTGTAAACCGGTCTGACCGGTTTGGGCGAGGCTGCGGCGAGTTCATCGTTTTGTTCGTTGCGCGATTCGGCGCTCGCGTGTGTTGACCCGAAAAAGCGTCAACAGTAACACATGGACGTATTTTATAATTTCCTTCCGCAAGAATTAGATCTTTTTATCCGTTCAATAATTATTCACATTCCAAATTGTAGACAGTAGTTCAAGATGCCACCAGCTAATCCACAACAACAGTTCAAAATTTCTCGTGTTGCTAATCCTGCTACCACTTTACTTTTCCAATCGATCTTCAAAAACAAAAGTCATGAAACTGGTGAGATGAAAGAAGAATAAAACGATAACCAAAAGCAGCTCGCGAAGCCATGAAACTGGTGAGATGAAACCTTATTAAACTTGACATGCAACATAAAATAGTGGAAAGTCTCTCTTCAAATTAGTAGAAACTAAATGCTCTCTAAAAACACACTATACAAAAAATCTTGAATTTATGAAGATAACTATTATTCTCTCCCCCTTTCCTTCACATGGAAAAGGTCGATCAAATCATGCACTAACAATGATGTCGGTTTACGACAGCACATGCAAGTGACACAAAATTACGAGGTGCTACAACTAATTCCCACCAACATTCACTACGCACGAAAAGAAATTGGAATTCTCAAAGCATAACAACCACATTCATTTACCCCCACATTTTATCATTACTGGAAAATAATTCATATAATGCAATAGATTTTATTAATACTGGAAAATGATTCGTGTAATGCAATAAAATTAAAGATGGTATCTACTTCCTACAACATATATTGGTTATCACGTAAAAGAAAGATTAAAAATGATTTCTCGGTCTCTTTCCAACACAGAGCACTCTCTATCTAGAGTAAATTTCCTCATTGCCATTGAAATTTTGAACACTTCTCTCATTGCCATCCAATTTTTTTTTGTTTCCTTCACTGCCACTATTTACAATTTCCATTTATTTGATTGTTATTGCCATCAATAGCTGTTAAATCATTACCCACTGACTAAATGGACCCACAGTCTCTAGAGCAAATTCTGGCCGTTTCCAATATCTGTGATACCCCTCATCTGTTAATCAGTAAATAGTGTAGTTGAATTAAAAAAAGAAGCATACATGTCGGTCTATACATCATCTCTCCTGAAGGGAAAGAGCAAATGCTACTTACAAACCAAGCTCTGTACATCCATTTACAAAAGTGCTTCAGAGTTTAGAACACTGAAAAAAATTCCTGCAAATGTTCCTCTGTATCACAACCGGACATGTGCTGACTGCTGCAGCCTTCAAGCAGCTGGCCCTTTGCTGCATATGCAATCAGAACTTGCAGCAGGTTTTCACGAAGCAGAAAGCAAAACCAAGGATAAGACCGTCAAGCTTCAGGTTAGTGCTAGTACTTACCGGCCTCTAAATGGCTCAGTCTTATGAGTTAAACATATATTATTTTGAATAACAAATACCAGCTAACTGTACTCAGCAAATGCCCTTTGTGATGGCTATATCAGAATTCATGCAAAGCCTCCATGGACAGCAAAAAAAAACAACAGCAGACGTGCAAGCCTATTACATCAGTGCTTGTCACCACTGAAAATAAAAGGAAATGCAGAGACAAAAAAGACAATGATGACAAATGAAAAAGCTTGCTTACTTCATGATGGAATTAAATAGAATGTACTTCCAAATTAAATCTGCTAAGTTCCTTGACTGAATGGAACAGTACTAAAGAGGAGAGACGCTAAAAATTAGGCAGGCGTAACTGAATCACAATGTTTAGTGACGAAAATTCAACCATCACCACATAGAAAAATAAACAAAGAATCAAGCGCACAACTTACTCCATGTACCCACAGATCGGAATGATCATTAAACTACAAGATAGAACTATGCAAAATTTATTACCGCATTCTATATATTTGAATCATTTTTATATATATCTCAAAGGGGCAATTTTAGGATACCAATCTACAACGGCAAAACTTAATGAAGCAGAATCTGCCTTGTGAATGGGAGGCCGATGAAGCTTACGTGTAACACTGGCAGTTAGTCGGCATCTGCTGTACAAGCATTTGGCATGTATTATTCATGCTTCTGCCTTTCCTGAAAGTAGTATAAATTAAATGCTCTCTAGAAACACATTATGAAAGCATCAGATTCTTTCTGTGTACAGTTCACAAAATCCCATTAAAATACATTATCCAGTTATTATTTTATCTAGTTATTATTCTGGTAAAACTTTCAATACTACCTGTTCGTGACCTAATGTATTCTGTTCTCACGCCAACCACTCACACCACCTAATGAAAGTGGAGGGAAGCAAGTACCCACTGAACTTTTCTAAACTTTATGATTTTTTATGTACAAACATCTGAATTTTAGGTCGAGTAACATGCAAAAGAGTTCAGGATTTTCTGATTTTTTACATCATGTAACATGCATATTTCTTTTGAATTTACAGGTCAAGTAAGTCACACAAAGATCTTTCTCATGTTTTTCTAGCCCTAAAATTGTACCTTGTGCTGACTTGAAACTGAATGTGTGGTAGAAATTCTGAACCGAGTATGACAACCGTGAAATGAGCTAAACTAAAAACAAAACAAAAAAGGAACTGAAAACTTGAAGAGTAAACCCAACATTTTACCAATCCGGATCATTTGCATCCACGTACAAACATAGAGATATTGATCATCAAAACCGACAATAAGAGTTCTTACCCATATCTGCTGCAGCATTGCCCCCTCCTCTATTTACTCAGCAGGCCAACATGACACCATCTATTAGCTTGTGAAGCTTGGCTCTGTTATCCATCCAGCACCCTATGTGTGGGCCTTGATCGTCATCCCCCGCCCGATCCTGCTTCTATAAAATAAAACACAGTTTCTTTTAGATTACCTTTATTAAACCAGCTAGAATGAACATTGTGGCAATATATATAAAGTATAATACAAGCACAAGATAAACACTGATCAAGTCAATAGGTCCTCAAGAACCTCATGCACCCTTCAAGCAGAAAAGGAAGGAACTTCAATGTTCCTACAGATTCAAGATGTATAAGTATGTATAATCAGAACAGGAAGTATATTTGAAGAGTTAAAAGACCCTGTGATTCTTGATAAAGCATCCAACATTGCATGGGAACCAACTCCCTGCGCAGAATCAGACCCAAACAATGCAGTTGCAAATATTAACCCACTTAATTACCCACCGATATATATTTTTTAAAAATAATAATCATGAAACATAAGAACATCTAGTTTGCATGTCTGAAAGAATATAGAACATTATGGATTCATGAATTAAAAAATGCAGTATTGAAGCCTCATATGCAATACTCCAAAGAATACAAGGTCATCAGTTCCTTCTCCGTGAAAGAGGCCTATTTTACCTATTCAGAAAGCTTATTTCACAGTTTTGCATTGCAAAGCTCATTTGGGTGAAAAACTTTGGTTTCAGGTCAGCAACCTGATCACAATTCAAGCAGGATTTCCTTAGTGATCACAATAGAAGCCTTCTAAACTATCTGGGGGTAATGTGAATTACCAGGTTTAGGCCTCAGAACCAATACTTTTAATACAAGCCAAAATGCCCCTAATTTCCTATAATTTTACCCTTTGCAAGGTATATTCTACTGGTATTTTTACAAGTTAACTTACTTTTAATACCTTCATACAAGCCAAAATGCCCCTGCCTTTTCAGGGAGCCCATGAGGAAATGCTTAGCAAATTTAATTCAGAAATGAAAATTTAAGTATTTCGTATAATTTTACCATTTGCAAGGTTGCAAATTGCATTAGAAGCCCCTCCGCTTGTAAGCAGGTGCAGGTTCACACAGACTGCAAAATGGCAGACATAACATATGGTCATCAACCAACATTCCATAATTGATAGCTTAGAGATAGGAAAGCAAGCATATCTTTAAGCATAGTGAAGCATTATAGTATGTTTTGGTACCAAAGATACCTGAGGTTCTGAACTCCAAACTTTGTGCAGCTGGGGCCAAGTCAATAGACAAGATAAATTTACCCTGAAAATAGTGCATAAGTATATCACAAAGGACATTGTTCGGAAGTCCTGAAAAACAAAGGGTAGTTTTCTAGGTAATATTGAGAGGGGCAAAATGCAATGGATTAATATTGACTGAAGTAGGGCCTGAATAATGACATTGTTTGCACTTCATTGTTACCATAAACACTTACAACATAAGGCTTTCAGAATTTCAATAGTTAATAGCTACTCTGAAGAGGTTAACATCAGTTAGACCAAATTTCAGAAATAGTTATGATGCTATTCAACAGTTGAGTAGGACCAAATATAGAAATCAAAGAAACCTGGAACCTTAAGGCTTAAACCTCCCTTGGGTTAATCCTGCAACTTTTCCTTGTGAAGCTTTTTATAAGAACCATGAACTTGCCAAGCGTTTGTTTTAGAGTTTTCCTGAAGCTGGCGCTTACTAAGCTGGAAAAATAAGTATCATGTAAACTATTTTTACAATAATAGTATAGCAAACAAACATTTCAACCTCATGAAGGATATATCCTATGAGATAACTTTTTCTAGTTACATGTACAGGACCACACAGCAATGATTCTCACATTAATATGGTTAACTGAAACTTGAAAAAAATCCGTAGGAGACTAAGAAACAAACTAAACCTGTAGTGAGATGACAAGCATATAAGACTAAGAAACATCTACAAACATTTGTCCGTGATAATTCTTCTATGCACTTATGTCAAATAAAAACAATAAATTCCTATATACTCAACTCTATAATAGTTATATGTATTTCATCAATAAAATATAAATTAACTAATCACTGGCAGGATAGAAAAATGGGAATTAGATAAGAACAATCAAAACTGGAAGTCAATTAATCACCATGGTCTGCATCGTTCGAGAGAAAAAATAATCACCATGGTTATGGGCGCTGCACCAATTTTTTGGAATCTAAACTTCTGAGATCTGATCCTTCTACATGGTGAAGGTAAAATTTAAGCAAGATTACAGGGAGAGACACACACCTCACGAATCCAAGAAAAAGTTATGATGAACCAAAGAGCTTGTTTATCATGCACCAGCAATGTTATCTAAGCATCAGATCATGGTCCAAAAATATTCAGATTTACTCATACATCAACTGCAGTGTAACAAAGTATCCACCAATTATTTTCTTTTGTAGTTCTTGCATGTCTATGCCATCGTCTAAAAAGAACCAAAAACTGCAAGATAGACACCTATTTCAGATTTTTAATAAGGTGTGTTCAGGCAATTTCCTGCAAAATAGCATGCCAATTAGAATGTAAAGCTGATTGGTCACTAAAATGCAAATATGAGATTCTAAATTACAGAAGTGCTAAAACTAACAGATCACTGGCTGTTCTTTAGCGTACCAACTGACTCATGCAACAAAGATCCACTTATACTACTTTCTTTCATGCAATTCAAATAGCCTAATAAAACAAATGATGGAGCTCAACTGAATTATTTTATGAGGGAGCTCAGATCAAGATTAATTTCCAAAGCCCAACTGAACTTGGATAATCTGACATACCAAAACTTCTCAGAAGATATAGCCTGATGCAACATCGTTCCTACTGTTCTTATCTGAACACATTGA
The DNA here is from genome assembly GCA_033239725.1 of Echinochloa phyllopogon. Classification (NCBI taxonomy): domain Eukaryota; kingdom Viridiplantae; phylum Streptophyta; class Magnoliopsida; order Poales; family Poaceae; genus Echinochloa; species Echinochloa phyllopogon. The sequence continues at coordinate 27,725,336 of BTCW01000008.1, read as the reverse complement.
ATTATCATAGTGATCTTATGTAGGAAATTATGAATATTCCAATTTTGTAATCCAAAAAAAAACACAAATGGAGCGAATTGTCTTGTTTCTATTGCCTAAATAAACTTTGAACTGGACCAAGAGGTGACCACTGTCTTTCCTATACTCTCCCATTGACTCATTGTGCATTGTCCAGATATTAAGACCTAATGTATAAGCTACGTCAACAGTCCAAAATAAGACTCCATGTTCCCCACCATGATTATCTAGAATATGAACCCTACCAACAACAACAACAGAGTTCCTGGTAGTAAAAATTAACTCCTCTTAATGTTCAGGCTATATATTCTTTAGTCATCTATACATCCTTCAATATCATGGTTAACAACTGTAAAACATCCTATGGTGATAACAATTTAAATGCATCTATTATAGCGCATGTGGTCTTATACATTCTTGTCTCAGTTAAAATGATACTACTACCCTTATAATCCAAGCGGAAACAAGCCACAAGAATCATCTCTACCATTCATTGACTCACTAACACGCAAATACACAAGCAACTAATTTTGCTAACCTACCGTTGACACGAAACCGCGCCAACGAAGTCGCCGTTGCCTTGAAGCGAAACCGGTCAGACCGCTTTATGAAGCCGGTCAGACCGCTTTTGACGGGGCGACGGTGAAAACCTAAAATCTCGAGCTCGGGAGGGACCCCGTCGGAGCTTGAGAGTCTAGGGTTGTTCTAGAGTCGGCAGGCCACCTAGAACGTCCTCAAACGTCGTCGAGACGAGAGAAGAATAGAAGATACGGGGATTGGAAGAGCTAGGGTTTGGAGATAAAAGTAATGCGGAACATAAAAAGATAAAAGTAAAGACAAAACGATAAAAAGTAGATTTGATAGATTCGATTGGATTTTTTCAATCGGCCATGACCCTTTATATTTATAGGGTGGGGAAGTCGTACCTCTTTAGGTCGGTTTACAATACGAGATAAAACTCTAAAGTCCTAAACCTACTCCAACACGGGAGAAACCGGTCAGAGCGGATAGGGAAACCGGTCAGACCGGTTTGGCCGTTGACAGATCGGCTACAGTAAAACCGGTCTGACCGCTTCCTAGAACCGGTCTGACCGGTTGCCTTCGGCCTGATAGGCAACTGCCAATTTTGGTCGTCAACATATGCCCCCCTGTTTTTTAGCAAAGCTTGCGTGCTAAAAAATAACCTTCTGGACCAAAATTATCTAAGGACGATGATGAAAAATACATCGGCCATATATAAGCTCTAAGGGCGATAAACATATTATCGGCCATACCTTGGTTTAACTCAAGTTGATGATGAAACAACTTGTTTTGGCTTCCATACCTGCTTAATTGTTGCTGATCTTACTGGTACCACCTTTGCAAGTTGCCCCACTGATTCTTGTTTGTTCATTGACTGCTTCCGACATGGCTTCACACCTTTGACTTTGTTCTGAAGCTTCTTTTGTTTCTGAGCAGCCCATTTCTCTTTATATTTGGCCAAGAGCTCTTCAAAGCTCGGCCTCGCTTTGTCTTTGATTCTCCCACGCTGACCGGTCAGACCGGTTCTAGAACCAGTTAGACCGGTTTGTGTAGAACCGGTGTCCTTGCTCCTGTCTTGCCCCCCGAGTGTTTGAGTCTTCAACTTGAACTGAGGGGTCTTTTCTGATGACATCTTTTAACTCGTAGGTCTTTCTTCACCAATGATCACATTTTTCCCTTTAGCCTTTTCGGCTTGATCCGGTCGAATTAAGACTTTTGGATTCATCAATTCAAGTGTATGTATAGGAAAAGGGTTGTCATCAATTTGCATCATATTAATCATCAAACGTCCTTGATTTATGGCCGATTGTATTTGCCTATGGAAAACATTGCAATCATTGGTAGCATGAGAATAAGTATTATGAAACTTGCAATAAGTTCGCCGTTTCAACTCATCATTCGGCGGTATAGAATGAGAAAATTCAAGTTTCCCAGCCTTTACAAGCTCATCAAAGATCCTATCACACTTAGATACATCAAAGGTAAATTTTACTTCTTCGTGCCGATTTTTATGACTCAGCTTGAGAGAAAACAAAGTGCTAGGTTCATCTTTAAATGACCATACAAATTCAACAGCATAAACCTCTTTACCCTCATCGTCTGAAGAATCATAATTTATAACATGCACACCAAAACGATCGGGTTTAGGTTTAGAATCTTTACTTCGGCTTTCTTCAGCCAAAGCTCTTTGCAACACTTGATTAATGGTTAGAAACTCATAGCCCTCTAATCTTTCTTTAATATGAGATCTCAAACCATTAAGACATAATTCAGCAAGATCCTTTTCAGAAATAACCAAACTATAACATCGGTTTTTTGTATCTCTAAATCTTCTAATATATTCAGAAATAGGCTCCTCACTCTTTTGCCTAACCGATGTTAAGTGAGAAAGTCTCAATTCATTATCACTATTGTAAAAGTGTTCATGAAATTTTTTCTCCAATTGAGACCATGTATTAATGGAATTAGGAGATAATGCTGAAAACCATTAGAAAGCAGTACCAGATAATGACAAAGGGAACATTCGGATTTTTAAATGATCAAGATTACCATGAATATCCATTTGTGCATTAAATTGGCTAACATGCTCCCATGTAGTTCTACTATCCTCCCCAGTGAATTTAACAAATTCGGGTACCTTAAAATTGTGAGGATATGGTATAGCATCAAAACTCTCAGGATATGGTTTTTGACACGCTAGAGTCTTATCTTTAAGCTCTACACCGAAAGTTTCTTTAAACATAATAGCCAAATCCCTTTTATATTTTTCAAGCAGTTGATCATGATAAGGATCATTTGGCCTTTGAACACTAGAAGTAGTACTATTCGGCGTATGATGTGGTACCTGGTTCGGTTGTATATACGGTACTTGTTGCGAATAAACATTGTTTTGCACTTCACCGTATGAATAACCTGAACTCTGGGGAGGCGTAGGATAATATATAGTTGCATATGGAGGAACAAAATTACCAGCAAATCCATTTGTTCGGCTAGGATCAGCCTGAACAGGAGGTACACTAGTAATTGATTCAGGAGATTATTGATAAGCAACTAAAGTATCAGAACCGGTCTGACCGGTTGGAACCGGTCTACCAGAACCGGTCTGACCGGTTGGAACCGGTCTACCAGAACCGGTCTGACCGGTTTGTAAAACCAGTCTGACCGCATTGTTCAGATTGCGCTGTTCTGGAGTCGTTTGACCTTCAAAATAGTTCATCGACATGCCAAATTGAGGTGTGTGTTGCCGATGATCCAGGAGGCATGACATTATTTTGTGAAGTACTAGCAACATCAAACTTAGGAGCATTACTATCATTGACCAAAGGTTGTTTGCCTAACGAATTATCAATCATGTTTTGGACAGTAGCAAACATTTGTTTTTGACCATTGACTAACAATTGATTAATTTGCTCCAAAGTAACAGGTGGTGCTGTAGTACTCACAGTGTTTTTTCTTCATCATGCTCGTCTTCGCTTGAAACGAAGACTATCTCCTTGTCCTTGGAGATGCCGCCCTTCCGATTCTTGGAGAAGTGAGATAAAAACCACTGAGTGGCTTTTTCATCTGCTGCTGCTTTGCATCGGGCTTCCTTCTCCTCACGGTCCTTCATGAAGGCCTCATAAGCTTGACGATCCTCGGCCGATAATTCATCAACAATCGGCTTAACAATGTTAGCAGGATCAACGTCACTAGGTTTTGGTAGATTAACCATAGTAACAGATCCCTTTGCTTTCGTCCCCAGCGGAGTCGCCAAAATATGTTGACACGAAACCGCGCCAACGAAGTCGCCGTTGCCTTGAAGCGAAACCGGTCAGACCGCTTTATGAAACCGGTCAGACCGCTTTTGACGGGGCGACGGTGAAAACCTAAAATCTCGAGCTCGGGAGGGACCCCGTCAGAGCTTGAGAGTTTAGGGTTGTTCTAGAGTCGGCAGGCCACCTAGAACGTCCTCAAACATCATCGAGACGAGAGAAGAACAGAAGATACGGGGATTGGAAGAGCTAGGATTTGGAGATAAAAGTAATGCGGAACATAAAAAGATAAAAGTAAAGACAAAACGATAAAAAGTAGATTTGATAGATTCGATTGGATTGGATTTTTTCAATCGGCCATGACCCTTTATATTTATAGGGTGGGGAAGTCGTACCCCTTTAGGTCGGTTTACAATACGGGATAAAACTCTAAAGTCCTAAACCTACTCCAACACGGGAGAAACCGGTCAGACCGGTATGGCCGTTGCCAGATCGGCTACAGTAAAACCGGTCTGACCGCTTCCTAGAACCGGTCTGACCGGTTGCCTTCGGCCTGATATGCAACTGCCAATTTTGGTCGTCAACACCTACACTACTGCTATCTAAAACCTCACCATGCAATGAAAACTTTTGTAGCACACAGCACACGTCAATCTGCTTAGTGAAGAACATAAGCTAAACGTATCATAGTACTCACCAGTAGTTTCCATGTCTAATATAGAGCAAGGAGTCCAGGATTTCAGGCCAGACATTTTGTCAAACACCTTGCAGGCAGTTGAGGCAAGGTTGCTGCGCCAGGGCCTTCGATTGCTCACATGCCTCTTGTTCGAGTATACAGTTCGACACAGCCGAAGAACGGAACGATGGCGGGGACCCAACGTCAAGCTGTCCTCCGGCTCGACCCAAAAATCAAGCTCTTATCATGGGCGTAGCCGCATTCCTGCAACCTAAAGAAAATGTAGCATAATATTACAGAAATTGTATAAATTCAACAAAAGCAGTAACCTATCATCACAGCAGCGCATGAACCATATAAGAGAAATTGAACTGATTTCAACGGGGGTGGCTGCTGCCAGGCCAACGCCGGCTGCATCCAGGCCATGACCGGCTGCTGCCAGGACCCGGCCGGCTGAATCCAGGATAGAGGCGGCTGCAGCCAGGCCACGGCTGGAGCCAGAGGAAAAGAACCGCGTCAACGGCGTGAACGGGCACGGCCGGAGCCAGAGAAAAAGAACGGCGTGAACACTGACAGCAACGATTTGGGACCTGGGACGTGCGAGAATGGCGGCGGCATCAGCGGCGGCGACGGCATCGACGGCGGCGTCTGCGGCTCCTCCTGCAACGTGCGTGGAAGGATCCCATGCGACGATGACCGCGCGACGGCGATGACCGTGCGGCGGCGGGATCCCCGCCGCCGGCGAAGATCACGCGAGGCGGCCATGAAGACGATACCGTGCGCCGCCGGCGGTAGCGAAGATCCCGCGCGGCGTGACGGCGGCGACGAGGATCCCGTGCGGCCGAGCGGCGGCGGCGGGGACGATCCCACGCGGCGGCAGTGAGGATCTCGCACTCCGCATGGTGGCTGCGACCGGTGGGAGATTTGGGGCACGAGAGGGAGCGCGGGAGCTTGGTTGGAGAAGCCGTCTCGGCCGCGGTGTAGAAAAGGAAAAAACAAAGGGACCAGGGGAGAGAGACGATGACCTGCATGATTGGGCGCGGTACAAGTATTTCATCCGGTGACAGAAACATTTTCCTTCCTGTAAACCCCCCGCATTCTACCTCCTTATTTCCGGGTGGAGCCTCGTCGGTGCTGATCCTCACGCGATTGCGCTACAGGCACGACACTTCTGTTTCCACCTCTCCGATTCGTACAGTTGGACAGGATAGAGGGGTGAAATTTTTTTATGATTTGGGGGTGGAATTGAATGAAGGGATCTGCTGCTGGAGCTTTTGAACAGAGAGAAGAGGTGACTGCGCTGTTTTGGAAAACAAATCAAACCTTGTTGGTTCTTCATTGCAGCTCGTAAAATCCCTCTTCCTTTCATACTATCTCAAGCAAGCATCGGTGGCGACGTGAGATCTTGCAATCAAGCAAGAACGAAGAGAGGAAGAATCGGTGAGACGGAGCAGCAGCTCAGAGCTGGGAGGATCGAGGGACGTAGGCGCTTCTGTGGTTTTGACCTTTCTTTTACCTACTGTGGTTTCTGGTATGGACTTTGGAGCTGCGGTGGAGAGGAAAGGGAGCAGGAGAGAAGGAACAAGGCTTGTTGTGCTTCGGGTGGAAGCAGTGGCGGAGCCATAAACTGGTTTGGACCCGTGCTAAATTAGTGAATACTTTGATCGGGGTCTATATACAAGGATGTATCTCAGGAAGACAACAAGCTAATAGGCAAATCTTGTGAAGTGCCTTGCCATCTGGTTGCTGGGTCTTCTATTTTCTTAGTTGAGTTTCCACGAATTCATCACTTAGCTTGGTGACTTTTATTATTGTATAAGGGACTGCCTGCCTAGGACTCGGGCTGCAGCACCCCCAGCCCGGGTCGTGGCTCCGCCCCTGGGTGGAAGAAAAAACAGATAGAGACAAGAACGGAGGAGATAAGCGGCGGCAGCAACAACGAGGTAAAGAAGGGGGGATTTTTGTCTGTTACAATCTAGATAATATTTAGTTTTTAATAATTTATAAATAGGACGGGTGTACCAACTAAATAAATTAGGCACAAATATATTTTAGAAAATTATTTCAAATGAATTATAGGATTTGTAGTATCAACTTAAATAAAATGAAATTAATTTGAAGTGTAAAAAAATTATGTCCTAACTCAAATACGGTAGTAGAAATAAAGGCTATGAATTTGAGGGTTTGACTTGACCTAGGATTTGAGAATTGGAGTGACTACATGAACACAGATTTTTCATACTCATTTAAGATTAAAATATGTGATAGCTCAGATAGTAATTTCTACATTGCATTCGATCTCAACTTGAGAGAATGAGTTCGTGCTCGATCGGATTTTAGATGAGAGATGACATGTGAAGTTGATAATAATTCACCATTTAGCGTTGAAAGACATTTATTCGACATATTATATGTGATAACCCAAAAACAATTAAATCTAAAGAACGTAAGAGGCAATAAGAAAGGAATCAGTATGCACAGTTATCTAATCAGCAAAAGGATGAATTACTTAAAAAAGCTTTGTGAAGCTCTTGAGCAAAACAAAAGTACCACCAATCTTATTGGTGTGTGGACCCAATATCCTCAATGAAGTCAGAGCAATCTTTATGCAAACATGATAAAAAGGGCGTACCCAGTGCCGTAGGCTTCCCGCACCGTGCGGGGTCTGGGGAAGGGTTGTAATAGCGCCCAAACCTTACCCGCACAAATGTGCAGAGGCTGGGGCTTGAACCCGGGACCTTCCAGTTACAGACGGTAGGCTCTACCGCTGCACCAAGCCCGCCCTTCTCTTTATGCAAACATGATATGTGCCCAAAATAAAATGCAAAGAGAAACCATAAAAAAACATGTTGTGCGATGCGGCACAACATTCCAAATAAGAACTCCGAGTTGTTTCAAGTAAGAAATAATCGAGAAAATCAGTTACTTTGAGGTTTTTGTATATGAGATTTTTTTCCAGTTATAACCGTTGCAACACACGGACATGTTTGCTAGTAATACTAAAATGTGTAAGAGCTCTGCTAAATTGTTTTGGGTCCGTCGTGTAATTTTGACATCGGATCGGACTCGACGTGTTAGTGTGATCACGAGGCCAAAACCGTGTAGAGACGGCAGCAGCTCAGTCTTGCCACGTGGCCAGTGGAGGACTCGCAGACAGGATATATGTGGGGAACTGGTAAAAGGATACTAGCATACATTCTGAAAGGATCAAAATGCCTAGAAGAGGTGAATTATGATTCAGATGGAAAAAAAGTGTATCTTTTATCCCTAGAGTATTATGAAAGTGTGAGTTTCATCCCTAATATTTTAATTGGTGCAAATCAAACCCAGAATTATTTGAACCGATGCACCAATCATCTCCACCTTAACTTAATAACAGTTTAGTGTAATTGGGTACCAGTTTATATCACGTAATCAGCTGACTAGTGTCTATTTAGCCATGCCATACCCTAACTAATCCATGATAGTGTGCCATCCAAATTCTAAACCGGACCCATCATCTACCAATACGTCCAAAAAAAAACTCTAGTAAACCAACAACCAACAAGGCAACATGAGCCTTCCATTAATTTTCTTACCTTAGAATATGCGGGCTATATTGTACCTTGTGTTATCGTACAGAGGTCAATTTTCTTAATTGATTAATCATGCTACTAGCTAATCTTAAAATATTTATAGTAGAATTCTTGTTACATCTCAATAGAAAAACGATAACACATTTGCACCTTTACAAACACAAGGTGTGATGTGGCTAAGCAGAGATTAGTTAGCTAATTATATGGCATAAACCAGTGTCCGATTGCACTAAATCGTTATTAAACTGAGGTGGGGATGATTAGTGTGGCTGTTTTACACCATTTGAAATATAAGGGATGAAACTCACACTTTCATAATACTTTGGGGACAAAAAATACACCTTTTCCTATTCAGATAGAAAATACACAACATTTGTTGATTTAAGTATAAAAAAATATTTGTTGATTTAAACGTATGAGTATGTCTGCATCTTATTTTTTACAACACGAAAACTTTATGAATCTGCCTGCAATTGAAGCTATTTATAGAGGAAAGCGGCTGCACCTTTTACCTTCTCAAGAAAGTGAAATAGGCCGGCCAGGCAATGCACATCTTTTTAGCCCTGGAGAAAGCGAGAAGCCCACTCGGGTGTATCATACACAGGCCAGGGGACAAAGAGCACAAAGAGGAGCAGCATAAGACGCAGAAAAAGGCCACGGTTCCACACTTCCACAGCACGCACAGCAGTTTGGTCGCATGATTTATCGATGGCAACATGCAAAGGGGATCAAAGGAGAAGGTGCACGGGAGGGAGAAAGCATCGAGAAGCACTAGGCAAAGAACCTGTTGAAATTTTTATCCTATAGCTAATTTATGATGATTGAAAATATTTAACCATACTACCCCTCGTTAATTTCATCATGATCTGCTTAATTGATGATGGTGAAGGAATAATTTAGTCTTTAAACAAAATTTAGTTGAGATTAGCTACTTTCTACCGGCTTGAGGGATAATAGGTTAGTTGGAGGTCATTAGCGGCTTATTTAGCTGACGTGTTTGGATCCTAGTACTTATTGGGCCATAGCAAAATTTGGCAGTTCTAGAAAATTGGTAATAGCATTTTATTCAAGGTAACTATTTACTTATGTTGGCTAACAATTCCTTGACTTGTTAAGGGCAATGTTTGAACTTTGAACTCAGCCAACTCCAAAGTCATGTACATAACTTCAGATTCAGTCAGTCTTTTTCTTTTGAGCAGAGCTTTGATTACTCAAATTAGAACTATTTAGTTTTTGAGCTTTTGATCGATGACTCATATCTTATTAGGACTACTTAAGATAGCATGACCAAAATAGAGAGGCTATTAATTTCTTCCACCATGCACTTAGGATAATTCTTTGTTTGCGCTCCTTTTACCTCACTGACACGTTGGTCCAGAAACTCACATATGTGTCGGTGAGAAAATAAACTAGAAACAAAGAAATGGGTTTTTTCCAGTGCCATAGAAAAGCTTATTGAATACAAAACAAGTCTGCAAACAGACGTTGAAGACCTGTTTGAACATATATTTTGCTTGTGAAAATTAGTAAATCTGATATCTACCACTTAAACCAAGGAAAGGAAAAAAGCACTTTGGGCCTTGTCGGCCTCTGGGCCGGACTTTGAGCTTTTGTAAGCTCATAGCCCACCCTGGCCGGGCCCTTGTATCGAACAGTATATAGTGAGGCTTAACCCAGCCCAAAGTTGTAGAGGCTATTATTATCATGCATTTCACGAACGGTAAGCGAGCAGTGCAGTCAGATTGTCTCTCGATCGGACAGATCATGCAAAGGGACGGATGAACGGATGGAGCTGAGTACGTGATCGGACTCGTGTCGATCATGAATGAGCAGCTGCTGTGCTGATCCAAGCTAGCTCCATCGATGATCCTTATTAGCCGCCTGGGAGGATTTCGCTTCGTGCTCCCGCGGCCGGCCGCCGCAGCGGAGCTGCCAAAGCCGCCGGCGGCGGCGGCGCCACCGTGCCATCCCCGGCCGGTCATGCATCTCAGCAGCTGATGAGCCACAGCCCTAGAGCTGGTCGATGCCAACGTGGACGATGCGTGGGCCCCGGCTGCAGCCACCCACAGCATGCAATAATGCGTGTCCGGACCATTCAGTTGCGTTGGTCGTTGAAGTGTGACTGGTCGGAGAGTGCAGCGGCAGCAGCAGGGGTTCCAGCACAAGGCCCAGAGCCCGACGTGCCGCGTCCCTGAGCCGTCTGATCGATTGGCAGAGGCCGTGGCCCGAGCTCATCACATGCATACACGTACGGTGCGTGGCCTGCCCGCCGGGCCGTCCGGTTACACACTTACACAAGTATACGTAGGTGCACGGCTAGTGTTGTCGTCTCTTCTGCTTGCCGGGGCCGCGTCGTGTGACTGTGAAATGTGTGTGTGACTCTTGGAACGGTGCTAGAGTTTTTTTTTCTTATTATCTTTCGTCTCTAGCATCGGGTGCTTTGGTGCGCTAATTAGGGATTTGCAGTATTAGAGCATCTCTAAGAGTGTCTAAAAAATAAAGTCAAAAAACTAATTTTAGGACCTTGCCAAAAGCTATTGAGAGCAAAAAATAATTATCCATCCACCTAACAGTTTTAAAACAATTGGTCCCGAAAAGACTTAGTGCCATCACATCATCCATTTGTGGGCCCAAAGGCTGATTTTTATCCTGCGTGAATAGTACCTCGGATAGTTTTTTCCTCCGTCATTTTTTTCGGGATTGGAAGTGCCCAAAAGAGAGACAAATTTAGCTCAAGATAGAGTCAATATTGGGCATGCGGAAAAATTGGGAACAACTTTAGACAATTGTTAGAGGCTTGTTTTTTCACTTCATTCCCAAAATTCACTATTGAGATAGTTTATTAGGCACTCTTGAAGATACTCTTATCACTGTATCTATTTTTGGGAGGAGATTTGATGATTCTCCTATCTTTTTTTAGCGTGGTATATGTACCCATCTATCATCATATATACTAGCCTCAAGCAGCATGGATTTATATGTATTCATGGGTCAAAAGTTTTCTATAAACTGGATGATGAGTTTAATTATCAGCATGCATAATTAAGACACAGGAATCCATACGTCTAACACAGCTACCAAAACTAATTAAACAGATTAATTAGGCTAGTCTCAGTGGAAGTTTCATGGACAATAAATTGACTGTCATGTCAGCATTTTTGATGATGTGGCACTATACTAATGAAAAGAGAGGTGAAATGAGTTTCATGGTGATGAAACTGCATGTATAAAGTTATCTAGACAGCTTGTGTCTTGCATGTGACCTAGAAAACAACAATTGATGAAACTATGCATTGAAAGGGAGTTGTTTCATCCTAGTTTCAAACTGAAGCCAGTACTATATGCATATCCCCGAGAGTGAAGAACAAATGCATCCGCAGCATTACCAGATGCTGTGCCTCTGATTTGCGACGCTCATCTCATCCAGATACTATTTGTATGCGTATTTACAATGCAAGCAAGTGATTTCCCTTATCAGAAAGCTACTGCAAGGTCTTAACCAATCACTGATCGTGACTTCTTGCGCGTGGAATGTCTCTCCTTTTTCTATCTTCTGGCAAGGCCACGCATGTCGGTTATTTTCATTTAAGGGCAAACGGATGCAAAAAGCAACTCCCAAATACACTATGCAAAAAGAAGATTCTCCGTCACATCAAAATGTCATAACATGCATGGAGTATTAAATATAGATGAAATTAAAAACTAATTGCACAGTTTTGTTGTACTCTGCGAGACGAACATTTTGAGCCTAATTAATCAATTTTTGGATAATTTTTCACAAATACAAACGAAATGCTACATCTTACTCCCAAATTCAACCTCCCAATTCTAACATCTAAACACCACCTAAATCATGTCCCCTCACATCAAAGAGGGCAGGCAATCAATCAATCATGCACAACAAAACACTGATTGATGATGTCGAGCATAGTATAGGAGTGGTCACGTTTTATGAGCTGCTCCTGTGTGTATGTTCATGTTGGACGAAAGCTAAGAGGAAAAAAAATACTGAGCTCGCGAGCTTCGCGCGTCGGCAGTGTCTCACCACAGGAAAAGGACAGTTCATCACCAATATCAATGCATGAGAGAGAGAAAGAGAATCTATATATCCGTGAACAGTCGAACGCCTCTGTCCCTGCTAGCAGTACAGCACTGCTGTTGCCTGCCGGATACTTTCACGCGGGTTAGCTTATCCACGCACGGCGGTGCTTTGTTCGCTTGTGCCCTGTAACCCTTGCCTCTTGTTATCTATCCTTCGTGCCCGTATCAGCAGAGAGCGCGCAGGCAGACTGGTCAGTGGTCACTGATCTACAGACCAGCCCGATATCCTCTTCCCTTTTGCAGAGAGTAGAGTACGGAGTATGTGTATACGCGCGCGTCAGAGAAAATGAAAAATATATGAGGCACTCATACCACAATGCGAATACGTGCACAACTGTCACATGCTTTGTCGTCTTCACGTCAGAGCATGCAGGGGCCTGGTACGTATGTACTTCGTATGTTGGAACAAAGGCTTGCGCAACGCTGACAAGATTCCCCTCCCAGCTGATGGCCAACTATCTGTCCGTTGCTTGCATGCCAAATGGTCTCCTAGTCCCGTGACCTATCCTTTTGCAACGCGTACAGGTGCTAATGTCAACAAGATCACCGAGTGCTTTTAATTTTATAGTACGTGTACTGCTTGCGAGAATTCGACAGGGTAGTCGATCTAGTAGTCATTGTACTTTGTACCTGGTTTGGACATTGGACCCATGCATTATCTTCTGCTCAACGGAAGGGGTTATTATATAAGCATTTGTCTTGTTCACCTAGGCTTTTGTTTGTGTTCAAATATTTGCATTGGGTCTATTAACCTAGAGCTCTGGCAGACACGTTGCGTTTGATCAAACTCAAGCCGATCAGAACTTGATTTTGTTTTTCTTCCACAAAGATTTAGTTTAAAGTCAACCCAACATTTTTCTTGAAGCATTCACGAAGATTGAAACATGACTATTATCAAAGTAGATCGCTCTGCGCCTCGCTCCACATGTAGAGACTTGCCATAGTTTAATTAATACAGAATACTTCATCCCAACAGAAGATGCCCATTATTAGCCATATGGGGTAACTATTTCAGAAAGTTGTTTGCTTTGATGTTGCATCGGGCAAGTAGATATTTCCCTCATATCAAACAACAATGGCTATATATAGTTTTGATGTTTTCATCCGCCTTGGTTTCGTTTCTATAAACTCTTTTAGCAGCATATAAGTTTATTTTGCGAAAGAGCGCCTATAAGATGAAAAAAAGGAAAAGATAAAAACTTGTAATGGGCCAATATACCACCCAACGACCCATCAAGGCATCCCTTTGATCCATGCCGCTAGACATAGTGATACCCTCCACTGGCAAATTTTGTTGAGAAAATTCCCTATACACCACTAATAAAAAGTATAGCTATCCCTTTTATTCTATAAAAAATACTGGTATTTTCCATCTTATTTTCTATGTTGCATACTAAAACTATTATGAAATGCTGTTGAGCAGGAACAGCTTGTTGAGCATCCACTTGCAAAGTGGCCACCTCCTCCTTGTGTAGATGCATTTCGCTGAACACCATGGGCGATCACATCCAGGCCCACTGTGGATAGGTCGATAGCCCTTGATCATTCATGTAGTGATATGTACCTATAAGTCTCGAGCAGATTCTAATGTGAATTTGCAGTTCTGAATTTGTTGAGATGCATATACCAGAAATCGGTACACACTACCAGAATAGTTGATTTCTGCACCGGGTGGGAAAGCCCTTTAGCACCGGGTTTCCCACCCGGTGCAACTAAACCGAGGCTAAAGGGTAAGCCCTTTAGCACCGGGTGGCATAACCGGTGCTAAAGGGTCCCTTTAGCACCGGTTGCAGCCACCAACCGGTGCTAAAGGGCCTGCCACCGCAGCGGGGCTGGCAGGGCCTTTAGCACCGGTTGTTGTCTACGCCCGGTGCTAAAGGCCCTGGGTGTTTTTTTTGCCTTTTGCAGTAGTCATGCATGCACGTGTATATACGTATATATATATATATATATATATTAATACGTTATTCTAATACGTATTCGGCCGACTCTATATTCATATTAGCTAGCTAGGCACTGTAATCAAATATATAGAAGACATATATATTATAAAATATATATCGGACTCGAGTTATATATTTAAACTGTATTTACAACTTAAGACGGTGCATGACTTGTTGAACTTTCCGGCACGTCCTCCACTGGGACGTGGAATTCTCCTCGGGGATTGACGACCTCATCCCAGATCCATCCGACGAGCTGTTCTGAAATTGCGTCGATTCTTTCTTGCTCTAGGCTCTCTTCCTTCAGCTTCAACATCTATAATTTACAAATAATTGAAAGATATTTAATCCACCAGAGTTGGAGACAATAATTGTGCATTTAATAATAATGGAAATGTGTTTATTATTACGTACCATAATATCATGCTGAGTAGTCTTTTTATGTGCCCAATTACACATGAAATCGCAAACATAGTATGCACATAAATTATTTCCCTTCCCCTGTTTGGCACACTGTCGACCAAAAGAAATTAAGTAAAATTCATATAATATATTAGCCGATGCCTACATGTACAAATTACTTGCTTACCGGAAAGCCATTCTTCCATGTCAGTGTTTCATGTTCAATACCGGGGTGGTCTTGACGAAATTGAACCCACGCCCTGCGAACGAAAAAATTGAGTTAAGCCATTGCGGGTGTAAGGGCTGCATTAATTAGGGGAAATATACATCACCTTGTGATCGTGTCAATGATGTTCTGTAATTTATATGTTGGAGTGTTCAACGAATCAAAGACGTTGACTACACCCCGGTCAGGACACAGTATGATTAGGACCCAGTGGAATCTGTATACATGTATACATTAAAATCAGAAATGAAATATTTCATAGACACTATAAGTAGAAGCGTGTATCTGTACTCACTCGATGTCGAACGGTATTAGTATGGAGTCGCAATAATGTTGTTTGTCAATATACTTGTATATGTTCATATATGTTTCCTCAGGATTTACAATTATCATTTCTTCACTTATCCTTCTCGGATCCACGAAACCAACGTCATATATTCCTTCTCTCTGACATTTTTGAATCTCCATTCTGCATATGTTAAGCAATAAATAAAGGCCGCGTCAGCATAGATTGGAATTATTGTTTTCAAACTGTGAATCGTAAACAAGAACAAAGTACTTACAGTGTCCAACAGGTGATCAAATCCACGTCCATGGCGTCGCGGTGGTACAACTCATATATATCCTGAAACCTCAGCCAGACATAATCCTCATCGCCATTGTAGAAATCCTGGTCTTCACGGCTACTTTGATCATGCGCATTTTCCTTCTTGATTCTTCCAAGTACCACTGATGGAATCGGCGCATCTTCGTCTGTAGCTTGCACTCCATTTCAGGAGGGACCAAAGGATCGCCAAGCCTAAATGGCCACTTTAACGTTGTGCTTACAGGGACATCTTCTATCCCCAGGACTTTCTCTCTGGATAGTCCTGTCTCGGCCATTACTTGTTGCACGTTCAGCTCGTCCGTAGATGGCAATGGACCCAAGGACCGCTGATGTTGCTCGCCGAGCTGAGGAACAGGTTTGGATGGGCTCGCCTCCTTATCTGCTGCCTTTCGCTTCCGGCGAGATTTCAGTAATGAGCGGTCATAGTCTGTTATTAGTACTTCCTTCTGTTGACCCTTGCTCAAATTACCGAGGAATGACTTGTCGACACTGGGGTCAAGCTTCGGCTTCGGCTCCGGTTTTTTCCTCCACTCGGCGATTTGCCTCTTTGTGTCTGCTTTCACCCAGGCTTCGAGCTCTTCTGGAGTCTTCTCAGCGGCTTTTTTCTCTGGTGCGGGCTTCTCTTTGGGTTTCCGCACCTTCTTCCCTGGTGGAGTGGGGGCGGAGGCTTTAGTGCGGCGCTGCCTCTTCGGCGGAGGGGACGGAGACCTCCGCGGCGGAGGAGGCGGGCTTGCATCAAGAGCTCCTGGAGAATCGTCATGATCCGGTGGATCTCTTGGAGACGGGGGAGGTGACAGAGGCTTGTTGGTAGCCGTAGGTGTACCGGGTATGACGACATCTGCCTTGCTCATAGAATGATGCAGTGAGAACACTGACCGAGTTTTGTTTCTCTGTCACCTCCGGGGATGTCAAGTTCCAAGTCTTCCCATTTGGCAACAACCTACTCCACCTCAACCGGTACGTAACCATGTGGAATGTCATTGCAATGCCATTTTTGCCCTTCTTCCACACGTTTGGTCATACCGTATGCGACCTGAAAATTTAGTAGTCAGAAAGAAAGTTAGTAAATGAATGGTATTTACGGTGAAATGTATTGAGTACGAACTAAAGTCGCATACATACCACCACAGCTAAGTTCTTCTGCCTGACGACAAGCTCGCACGCGGTCCGTTGAGTTATTTCATCCACGGGGTAACGGACCGGTTCGATGGCATGTGTGAAAGCGTGACTGCTTTGATGTTGTTGTGGAGGGATAATAAGGGCCGCATCATTAGGCTCTTGGAGAGGTGCATGCTCTGTGGAACCGGTCCCGCACGCGGCTTGTTGGAGAGGTGCATGCTCTATGGAACCGGTCCCGCCTGTGGCTTGTTGTATCTGCAGACATGCTACCTTCATCCGCCGCTCCATCTTTGACTCCATTTCCTGGAGCTTTGAGCCCTGGGCGGCAACCGTTTGCTCTAGGTCCCTCACCATCTGCTCATATTCGGCCTTCTTCCTCGAACGGCTCCTATAGGTGGCGGCGTACTCTTGCAAACCTTTCTTCCATGAGATGCTTGTGCCTACGCCGTGCGTTCGTCCAGGATGCTCCTTGTTCCCTAAGGCATAGGTTAGCTCATCTCTGTCTATATCAGCAACAAATTCTCCCCTCTCAGATGCCCTGAGGATCTTGAGGAGACGCTGAGCTAGTTCTCGCAAGTCCTCGGGAAAAACTAAGGAGCCGTCGATTGGGCTTAGGGTGCCTCCATGACCATAGTACCAATGCTTGGTCCGTGTGGGCCAGTCATGTGTCGCTGGAGTGATGCCTCTAGCATATAGGTCTTCTTCCATCTTCTCCCATTTAGGGATGCTTCCCTTGTAACCTCCCGAACCCATCTTATGGGAGTATTTCTTATTTGCGGCGTTTCCAGCGTTTCTAGCGCTAGCCGTTGCACCCTCTTCGGAGGTTTTGTACTCCAGGAATGCTTCCCACTCGTCAGCAGTGATCTTCTTATACTTCTCAGGATCCGGGGCCTCTCCGGTTTTGAGAAATTGCGAGTACAACTTCTTCTTGAAATCCTGAAATAGAACTGCCATATTCTTCATTGTCCAATCCCTTAGTTCCACTTCATGAGTGCTAGGCCAGTCGAATATTGCCTTTAATTCCCTCCATAGCATATCCTTCTCTATATCGGGGAGCACGTACTCCTCAGAGGGGTCCGTGGACTTCCATTTTCTGATGCTAATGGGCACATTGTCCCGTACAATTACCCCGCACTGAGATACAAATTTCTTGGCCACTTTTGGGGGCTCAACTGGCTCCCCGTCATCCTCCACTCTAGTGATGTGAAACTTGACATCCTTCAGCTTCTTCGTGGTCGATCGTTTTGATTTCTTAGCTCGACTTATAGAAGCAGAGGCGGCCTACACAAATTACATATATACGATACATAGTTATGTTAGATATAGAGATGATATAGATAATTGACATATACAGTACAAATTTATATATGTTATATATACACACCTGACTAGACGAGGGCTCGTTACCGGCCCCTTCAACAGTGCTGCCCTGGACACGTTCGCCCTGGACATTGCCGGCCCCTTCAACAGTGCTGCCCTGGACACGTTCGCCCTGGACATTGCCGGCCCCTTCAACATTTTCGGCCCTCGCAACATTGTCGCCCTGGATATTGTCGTCCCTTCCAATGGCCCTCAACACTTCATCCATGCTCATCGGTTGGGTTACAATATCAAAAAGTTGATTCGCTAAGAACGTGTCGTTGTCCTCTTGCATGGGTGGGACAGGCTCGTTTTTGTCCGCCATCTATAGAACTAAAAATAATTGATAAGCAATATATACAAAGCATAGATATTTCAAATATTTGTAACATATTCGCAAAGGGGTTCGGTGCGCTTAGCGAAAGGATTCGCAAAGGGGTTCGGTGCGCTTAGCGAACGGATTCGCTAAGGGGTTCAGTGCGCTTAGCAAACGGATTCGCTAGGGGGTTCGGTGCGCTTAGCGAACGGATTCGCTAGGGGGTTCGGTGCGCTTAGCGAACGGATTCGCTAAGGGGTTCGGTGCGACGCGAAGGGGTTTGCGAAGGGTTCGGGTTCAATATACATTTCAATGTAAATATACAATGCATTTCCAATATACATTTCAAACATATAACATTTCCAATATACATTTCAATGTAAATATCTCCAATACACATTTCAACATGCATATACATTTCCAATAAATAAACATGCATATACATTTACATTTTTAACACATAAATATTTGCAATTTATATTTACAACATTTTTCAATACATATGAAGCATGTATATTTCTAATAGAATTGCAATATAGAACATTTCCAATATATCATTTTTATTTCCAATACAATGCATTTCCAATAAATTAATTTCTAATATTTTCCATACATATGAAGCATATATATTTCTAATATTTCCAGTACAATGTATTTCCAATGTATGTGGTTAGCGAACGCGTTCGGCCAAGCGCATTTGGTTAGCGAACGCGTTCGCTAAGCAAATACGCATGGCCAAACACGTTCGCTAAGCAAATGTGCATGGCCGAACATGTTCGGCCATGCAAGGGTACCTGCACACACACAAACAGACACGGCACGAAGGCCGGCTCACACGTACACAACCACGCACGGCACGAAGGCCGGCATCACAGGGGCCTCACCGCGACGGTGGACGACGGCGACGGCAGCGGCCGGGGACGACGGCGGCGCGGGGAAGACGGCGAGGGCGCGGGCGGCGGCGCGGGGACGTCGGCGGGGACGACGGCGACGAAGAGCGGCGGCGCGGCCGGCCGGGGACGTCGGGCGGCGCGGGGACGACGGGCGCAGGCGCGGGGACGACGGGCGGCGGTGCGGGGACGACGGGCGGCGGCGCGGGGACGACGGCGAGGGCGCGGGCGCCGGCGCGGGGACGTCGTGCGGTGGCGCGGGGACGACGGCGAGGGCGGAGGGCGCCGGCATGGGCGAGGGCGACGGGCGGCGGGCGCGGCGACGACGGCGGCGGGGGCAAGGCGGGGAGGAGGGCTGGCGGATGGGGAAGACGAAGTGCTGGGGCGGGGGCGCCTATATAGGTCCCCCGTCTTTAGCACCGGGTGCAGGCCCCTTAGCACCGGGTCTATACAACACCCTTTGCTAAAGTCCCACCCTTTAGCACCGGGTCTTCTACACCTGGTGCTAAAGTCCCACCCTTTAGCACTGGGTCTTGTACACCCGGTGCTAAAGGACCTTAACTGGCGCCAAACGAAAAATGGAGGCATTTAGCACCGGATTTTAGATCAACCCGGTGCTAAAGGCCCCCATTTTTCATTTGGCGCCAGTTTCCAAACCGGTCTTTAGCACCGGTGGCTACTATTTGGCATTTTTTTTTCATTTCTATTTATCATATTCTTTTCTACCTATTACATATCATAAATATAGTTTTTAATACATAGCTATTAATACTTGTTTTAATTCAGTTATTAATATAAAATCAATATAAAATGCAAGAATTAATAACAAATCCTACAAAATTAATAGAAAATCTTATAAATTAATACAAAATAAATATAAAATGCTAGAATTAATGAAAAATCCTACAAAATTAATAGAAAATCTTATAAATTAATAGAAAATCTTATAAATTAATAGAAAATCAATATAAATGCTAGAATTAATGAAAAATCCTACTAAATTAATAGAAAATCTTATAAATTAATAGAAAATCAATATAAAATGCTAGAATTAATAAAAACAACATAAATGCAAATATAGTCATTACAGCATAGGTGGAACATAGTGCAATGAAATTACATGGCATGATCGTTTACTCGGACACTAATAAACTTCCTCTTTACAAAAGTTCCTTGATTGTGATCACGCCGTAGATACGGTGTCTCCTCCGCCGCTAACAGGATGCTTGGGTCATCAACCACTGAGAATGGAGGTAGGCCATCGAGCATATCATAATCTTCATCCGTCTTGTCCTCAACTCCTACGATTTTTCTCTTTCTAGGAAGGACTATATGACGCTTTGGCTCGTTTTGTGATGGGTCCAATTGCTTACCCCCACCTTTCTTATCCGCCCCTTTCTTCGGTCTGCTAGCCATGTCCTTCACATAAAAAACTTGTGTGACAGCTTTGGCCAAGACGAACGGTTCGTCTAGAAAGCCAATCTTGTTTAGGTCCACTAATGTCATTCCATAGTCATCAACTTTAACACCTCCTCCAGTCAGCTTCACCCATTGGCACTTGAACAGTGGGATCTTCAAAGGTCCGTACTCTAGTTCCCATATCTCCTCTATGACTCCATAGTATGAGTTCGTATTGCCATTGGTGTCTGTCGCGACGATCCGGACACCACTGTTTTGGTTGGTGCTTTTCCTATCCTTGGAATGTCAAGATCGTGCTCGATGGACCCCTAGCTACAAAAGCTAGCTGCTCATCAATGCCCTCGACACCCATAAGACGTTTTCGCAACCAAGCGGCGAAATCCCTATTGTGCAAACGCTGAATGAAGGCCGCAGACTTTGTTGAGTTTTCGTCCCAGAGAATCTGCATGTGCTCCTCGATGTATGGAGCAACTAAGGATGATTGTTGCAAAACTGTGAGGTGCGCTTTACGAAATGTATCAACGTCCTTGATCACCATCGATCTTCTCCCTAGTGTGCCCTTACCACCAAGTCTACCCTCGTGATGTGATTCGGGCACACCAATCGGCATAAGATCGTCGACAAAGTCAACACAGAATTCAATGACCTCCTCTATTTCGTATCCCTTAGCAATGCATCCTTCTCGACGAGAACGACTACGAACATACTTCTTTAGGACAGCGAAGAACCTCTCAAAAGGGAACATGTTCTGTAGAAATACTGGCCCCAGTATACGAATCTCTTTGACGAGGTGAACCAATAGATGTGTCATGATATTGAAGAAGGATGGTGGAAATATCATCTCAAAGCTGCCAAGACATTGCACCACGTCATTCTGTAGCTGATCTAAATGGTCTGGATTGATCATCTTCTGAGAAATTGCATTGAGGAATGCACATAGCTTCACAATGGCTTTCCGCACGTTAACTAGTAGCACACCCCTGAGTATGACGGGAAGCAGCTGTGTCATCAACACATGGCAGTCGTGAGACTTCAGGTTTGTGAACTTCTTCTCTTTCATATTTATTATTTCCTTAATATTGGAGGAGTAGCCAGACGGAACCTTGATACTGTTCAAGCATTCAAACATGCTTGCCTTCTCCTCTTTGCTGAGAGTGAAGCTGGCAGGACACAAGTACTGGCGTCCTTTGTCTCTCTTTTCTGGATGTAGATCAGTCTGTTGATTCAATCGTTTCAGCTCCTGACGTGCTTCCAGTGTGTCTTTTGGCTTCCTATAAGTACCCAGGAAGCTTATCAAGTTCACGCACAGATTCTTCGTTAGATGCATCACATCAATTGTGTTACGAACCTCTAAAAACTGCCAATAAGGTAGCTCCCAAAAGATAGACTTCTTCTTCCACATCGCGGCACGACCATCCTCGCCCGTCGGAGCAGCTTGGCTTCCGTCACCCTTGACAAACACCACGTGTAGGTCCTTCACCATATCAAATAGCTCTTCTCCACTCTGGTGTCTCGGCTTTGTACGACGGTCAGCATTCCTGCCAAAATGCGCACATTTCTTTCGTAGCTCATGCTTCGCTGGAAGGAATCGACGGTGACCCATGTACACAACCTTACGACAATGTTTCAAATACATACTTTCGGTTTCCTCTAAACAGTGAGTGCATGCTTTATATCCTTTGTTTGATTGTCCTGATAGGTTACTTAGTGCAGGCCAGTCGTTAATGCTTATGAAAAGCAGTGTTCGAAGGTCAAACTGCTCCTGCTTGTCCTCATCCCACATGCTAATACCTTCAACCTTCCACAGCTGCAAAAGTTAATCTACCAATGGTCTTAGGTACACATCAATGTCGTTGCCAGGTTGCTTTGGGCCTTCGATGAGCACTGGCATCATAATGAACTTCCGCTTCATGCAGAGCCAGGGGGTAGGTTGTAGATACAAACAGTCACGGGCCAAGTGCTATGACTACTGCTCATTTCACCAAAAGGGTTCATGCCATCGATACTTAAACCAAGCCTAACATTCCTCGCATCAGCATCAAACTCTGGGAATGCTCTGTCGATGTTCCTCCACTGGGATCCATCGGCGGGGTGTCTCAACATGCCATCATGCTTACGTTCTTCTTTGTGCCAGCGCATCAGTTTGGCATGGTCCTTGTTCCTGAACAAACGCTTCAGACGGGGTATCAGAGGGAAATACCACATCACCTTCGCAGGGATTTTTTTTCTTAGAACGTTCCCCCCAACCTCACCAGGGTCGTCCCGCCTGATCTTGTATCGTGCGCAGGTGCAAACCGGACAACGATCCAAGTGTTCGTATTGTCCACGATAGAGGATACAGTCATTAGGACACGCATGTATCTTCTACACCTCCAAACCGAGAGGGCAAACAACACGTTTTGCTTGATACGTCGTCGATGGCAATTCGTTACCCTCTGGCAGAATCTTCTTCACGAGTTTCAGTAGCTCCTCGAAACCCTTATCAGTAACGCCATTTGCTGCCTTCCACTGCAGAAGTTCAAGTGTGCTACACAACTTCTTAAGCCCCTCTTTGCAATCTGGGTACAGGTCAGTCCTGTGGTCCTGCAACATGCGCTGTATCTTTTTCAGTTCCTTATCATTGCCGCAGTCTTTCTCAGCATCACGCAACATTTGCCCGAGTCCATCAGTAGGGTCATTTTCCTGAGCAACATCTTCCTAAGCAACACCTTCCTCATCGGCATCACCCATCGCAGCATCTACAAAGGAACCGTAGTATTGAGCCAATACTGAAATGTCGTCATCGGCCCCGTCTTCTTCATCTTCATCCATTAGAATTCCTCTTTCACCGTGCTTCGTCCACACAGAATAATTCCTCATGAAACCGTGCCTCATCAAATGCACCTGAAGAACTCCTCTTTTTTGGTGCGATTGCATATTTTCACAATTGGTGCATGGGCAGAACATCCTTCCCTCTGGCGTCCTGTTAGCCTTGGCGGCATCGAGAAACGCCCTGAGGCCATCACGGAACTCCTGAGCGTGGCTGTCCCCGTACATCCATTGTCTATTCATCTGCATTATTAACCAATAACAAATATATAATATATTATGAAGTTAATACAAATTTAATATATAAATAAATACAAATTTTAGTATATATTCCATTATAGAAACACATTTCAAAAACTACATTAATATATTCATTAAATAATAAATATACCTTTCGTGTAATAATATATATATTCCATGTAATTACTATATTCATTTTCTAAAAACAAATATACCTTTTATTAAATTAATTAATAAATATTCCAACTTTAATAAATAAGTAATAAATAAAATACATAAGCCTTATAACTATTCACAAGACATACAAAACAAAATACTAACTAGCTTGCCTTCTCTCTCCATTTAAAACACAACATGAACACTCTCTCTCCACCATGAACTCAAGCTCTCTCCTCTCTCTCCTCCATGAACACAAACTCTCTCTAGCTAGCTTTACTTTGATTCACAAATCCCTCTATTTCTAAATCATAGAAGGATTACAAGCTAAAGAAAACATTAGAGAATGAAAAAGTGTACCTTGTAGTGCTCCTTAGATGAGTGAAATCTTCACAAATTTTGAAAAAAATTTGGGCAGCACCTCCCCTCCCACGGCCGAGCAGCATGAACACAACGCCTAAGTGTTCAGCTGGCTCGGCCGGGGGAGGAAGAAGGTGCTATATACAGAAGACATTAGCACCGGGTCGTGGCAAGACCCGGTGCTAATGTGCACCAATTAGCACCGGTTGCAGCCAGCGACCGGTGCTAAATGGCCTCGGGCACATTAGCACCAGTTGCTGGCTGCAACCGGTGCTTAAGGGGGAGCATTAGCACCGGGTCTCGCCACGACCCGGTGCTAATGTGTCCGCCCTGACACCCCGCAGCGCCGCCCCCGCTCCTAGCCGTTGGACCCGGTGCTGAAGCCCCATCAGCACCGGGTCCAAAAATGGCCGAGGCGGAGGGGGCTGGCGGATGTTGAAGTTTCTGGTAGTGACACATTCATAATGTCTTGTGATGAGTTTGTTGTTTATATGAATTGTATATCTGGATGTTATTATGTGTTATTGAGTTCTATTGATTTTAGTAGACTAGAATTCTAAAATTTCATTATTGCAAATAATTTTTGTTTGTTGGCAGTGTGTATTTCCTTGGCGGTTGGTAGCCAGGGAAATTGCAATTTCCTTGGTGGCAAACAACTGCCAAGGTAATAGCTGTTTTCTTGGCAGCCATCGATTGCCTAGGTAATATGTTTCATTGGCAGCCCTTGAACGCCAAGTAAAGATAAATTCTTGGAGCTAGAACATTATCTTGGCACTCTGTAGATTTTACCATCACCCTAGTTTTCGTGGCAGCCAAACCGCCAAGGAAACAACCCTTGGCTGCTAGCTACCAAGGTAATTGAATTTCCTTGGCTCCCCATTCTTGGCGCACTTTGCTTGGCAGTTGGCTGCCAAGGATGATTTCCTTGGCGGTTTTGGTACTTTTCTTGGCGATTTTTGGCTGCCAAGGAATTATGATTTGACGTAGTGAGGGTGATATTCAGACAACCAGAAACCTCCTAGGTTGAGTCTAATGCACTAGAAGGAAATTATGAGTTCATGCAACATTTTTGGAGTTTGGTGTTCATATTAGCGTACAATGAAATTTAAGGCGTTGGTAAATCTCTGCGAGAAGTGGTTATGTGGCTGAGAGAACGTGTTTTTTCTGCTTCTAACATCTTGGTCCAATTTTGAGAATCATTAATTCCCACAAGATCACTCAAGTGACTACTTGCAAACTGTTATATGGCTGAGCTAGAGCTCTCCCCGAAATCACTCTAAAAGCTATTCTTGGAGCGTACTAAATAATCCCTTAAATATAGTGCTGCTATATGGCTCGAAGAACAAGAATAATGTTAGATTATCCCTATTCCTTTAGGTGTATTAGGCGTGGAGGGCCTCTGGCCCGTCCAACACGCCACATACGGCCAGGGGCGGAGCTAGGTTGTTTGCTGTGTGTGCGGCCGCACCCATGACAATCAAAAAATCAGTGAAAGAGTCTAGATTTTCAACATATTAACTTGAGTATCATACAAATGCTATAGAGTACCGCACCCCCTCCTATTTTGGTCTAGCTTCGCCCCTACGGTTGTTGCCGTACCGTATCTCCTGCGTGATCCCCATGCTATCCCTCCACTGATGCCGTTCCATAAATCAAAGAGGCGGGGACTTTGTGATCTAATATTGTAATCCCTGTGATCAGTTGATATGATGCACGAAACAATGGGTTTATATAAACAATACCGTCTCCTAAACAGCGAAAGTAATCTTCTTGCAAAGAACATAACTTTACAAAACAAAATATCACTTGTTTATATCTTGGCAAAGAACATAAATGCTCAAAATTTGGCTAGATTTTTTTGAGAAAATGAAATGGTTCCAGTCCTTATAACCCTCACCAACACACGGACTTTAAAGGAATCATAGGAACTTAGTTAATGCCGGAACAACCCGGCTGCAGATAATGAATGTAAAGGAATTATACGAACCTAGTACCCGCATATATATTGGTACTAAATTAAAAATGTAAGAAAGGCCATAGATGATGCCTCTTACATCACTACTAAAAATGTTGACGTCGACATAAAATTGACAAGCTGTTTTGGCATGGCTACAATCCAAACAATCTTATGCGTACGATTTGGCATTTGCCTAGGATTTGGTCATGGCCAACTTTTCCGCATGGCTAGTTGGCTGCACAGGCCCATCCCATGAGCAACCTTTGTATACGCTTGTCCAACAAGCCATTTCAGAACATGAAAATCTCTAGGAGAGGAGGAGCGCTCTCATGGTGTCCTTGGACACCCCTCTGCTCGGGCAGCTGACTCATCCCTGTCCTTTTAGTATCCATCCACTGAAAAATGTTTCCGTGCCGTATCTCCTCCGTGATCTCCCCATGCTATCCCTCCCCTGGCGCCGTTCCATAAATCAAAGAGGTAGGGACTGGACGGTTGTGATCTATCTTACTATTACTAATTGGAGGCTATTTTTAAAGCCTCCACATTAATCCTCACGAGACGCGCTAGAAAAAAAAAGATAAATTCTAAAAAATCTCACAAAAATCAGAAACATCTAGCCATTAATCTGATAGACTCCAACCATCATTGATAATAATAGCCATTGGATCCATTATGCTTTCTAGAAAATTACCCACCGTTACCATTATGAAAATAGTGTAAAGTAAACCCCTTGAATGTATAAATAATTTACCCATCACTGCCATTATAAAAAAATATAATGTAACCCCTCTAATCTTAATATAAATTACCCACTACTGAAATTATGAAAATCTCAATTTTCTCTACAAATATGATCGACGTGTACCATATTTCCCCAAGGCCAAGCACCGCTAATCCCATGAAGAGTAATTATGCGTTGGGGGCTTCTTTATCACGATGATACCCTAGCAAAACTTGGTGTCAGAATTGGCGGTGCCGGCATAGCTGGTCCTTGATGGAGTTGTTTTCTGCTGGATTCCACAGAGTCAAAGGAATTGGATAGAGGGGATCGGAGGACCATGTTAATCGTTAAAGAACCGTTGCCGATTGCCTGCATATGGATGGAGATAGTGCCGGTGGAGTATTCATGTGTTTCTCCGCCAGAACCATGAACATATCTGCATGCTTGCAACTGTTTGTTCTCAAAAGAGGTCAGGTTCCAGCCGTTTGTTGTCTTCCAGAGATTAGTTTGGTTAACTTAGGTATCTAATTACTTTTCGAAAATTATTGCTTGATAGTCGTTAGTTAAAGAAACGGAGATGGAGGATTCAATAACAAAAGCAGGAAAGGTGCAGGTGCTGGGATTGGCAAAGCAAAACTACGGCAAACACACACATGGTGAAATCATCTAATCAAGAAGGCAACGACATTATTTGACCTCTTATGAGTAAGTTGGATCTAATTAATGAAACATATATTGTGTTCAGATAGGGTAAGTTGCTAATAATCAAAATGTGGGATGTTTGAGTATTTTAGTTTTATTAAACCTTAGCATTAAGAAACTATAGTATTGGAATACAAAGATTGAAAACCATGTGCCTAAAAATATCTGGAATGTTGTTTCTTTAACTTAAAATATTATAGTTTCAAGAAAACCATGGCTTGCAAAAGCAAAAAAACATGGCTTGCAAAAGCATATGGTTAGAAACATCCAAACACGTCACATTTCAATTTAGACACCGGAAGTGCAGTAAAAGTTAGTGGAGCAAAGCAAAGTTTTTTACTCAATATAAATAAGTTTGTGTGGTAAATATGTTCTACATCTATTCTAAAGTGCCAATTCTAACTTGTGATGAAAATGAAAATTAAGAAATTGATATGTTTGATGTTGCTACCTATTAAAGCAGTACCAGAGAGGATTAGGAACATTTATGTTTTGATGAACCTCATATGTGTATATTTTTCGTAAAGAATTTATGTATCTTCTAAACAATATTTATGTATCTTCTAAATGCTAGAATATGCAGGGCCCACTCCGTGTTAATCCACACAAGACGTGTTACAAAAAAAATCTGATTTTTTTATAAAAATCAGGACATTTGGCCATCAATCCAGTAGACTCCAATCACTATTGATAATAATAGCCATTGGGTATATTATGCTTTCAAACAAATGACCCACCTTTACGATTATGGAATGGGTCAAAAGTAACCTTCTGAACCTATATCTAAGTCACCCACATCTTACATGGAAAATAACCTAAAGTAATTCACTGATATTCATCTAAACTAATCAAATATACCATTATAAAAATAATCTAAAATTACCCACTAATCTTCATATAAATTACTCACATATTCCACTAAAAATAATCTAAACTAACCCAAACTTTGAAATTACCTATGTTTGTAATTATAAAAAATAATCCCTAAGTACATCAATAATTGATTTTGATTTAACTATTTCTACCACTGCTAATAAATAAAATCTAACTTAAGGTATATATGTAAGATGTGTCTCACCATGTAGACCATTTATATTTAATGTTGTAACCAATGTGAATATTGGTTTCCATTTAAGCACATAGATAAAACAAATGGTTCAATTAAACATATGTCAAAAACATATGGATGTGTGCGATGGTGCAATTAAAAGTTTAAAAAATTATAAATGTGGATGACAAAGTGAGCAAAATAATTGCTAACCAAAATATATCATAACCGGAGAAACATAATATGTATCATCTATAGATATGATTATTCTATTAGGATATTAAACAGAGAGAGAACAAAGAAAGTAATTTTGATTATTAGCTATGACAAAATTTCTTATGATTTTTAATACTTATGACTCTTAAAATTATTAGCCCATGTTGGAGCATGGGTTGATAGACTAGTATATTGTAATCTCTGTGATCAGTTGATATGATGCACGAAACAATTGGTTTATATAAATGATAGAGTAAATTGCATCCACCATACAATAACTTGTAACGTTGTATCACTTTAGTCTATTAAGTTGCAAAACGTGCAATTGTGTGCTAGAAGTAGTTTGTTGTGTGTATATACGGTCTCAGTACGCCACACATCAGTGTATTATTTTGTCACGGTGAACATATGACGTTGATTGCTGGGATGGTTCAGGTTTAGCTGATGACATGTGTGGACTGCCTGTACCGTGGCCCTTTTGCAAATAAATCCTAACGCTATCCGTTGCTTTTATTCCATGGAGTATGTATTCATCTCGTACATGAGCAGATAATCCGTGTTCAAAGATACTACAAGACAAGAATTGTCTAGCCCATAATTAAGCAAGAATATTTTTCTAAAAATATTTGTAATCTAGAATTGGATAATTAAATATACGACAAAAGTAAAGTGTACTACTTTTTTTCGACCGAAAGTGTACTACTTTAAATTATGATTGACAGTAGATAAGTTCATGTCTATTCTTATTAAAATCACAAAATAAACATAGAATTATTTTTGAGCTTATTGTTGACTGAGGTAACCCGGACGGTACCGTGACATGTCGACCTCCTCAGCAGTTTGCTCTCGTGTACTATCATCATCTCCTGTAGCCCTTTAATTTCTCAACCATATCCCTCTGGTGCTGTTAGCCTTACCACCTGTAATATTTCATGCATGACCACTAAACCATGGGTAATCTGCCGCCTTGGTTAAATACTTGGGTGTGGTGTACTTTAGACTGTATATGCACGTAGCAAACAAGTTGTAGCATGCGGTTGCACATTTTACAACTTGATGGATCAAAGTGATACAGTATTACAAGTTGTTGTATGGTAGATGTAATTTACTCTAAATGATATCATCTCTTAAATGGCGAAAGTAATCTTCGACCTGATCCAAAATTCCAGATTAATCTTCTTGCAATTAAATTTACAAAACAAAATATCACTTGATTATATCTTGGCAAAGAACATAAATGCCCACAATTTGGCTAGACATTTTTGAGAAAATGAAATGGTTCCAGTCCTTAAAACCCTCACCAGCACACGGGATTTAAAGGAATCATAGGAACTTAGTTAATGCCCGAACAAACCGGCTGTAGATAATAAATGTAAAGAAATTATACGAACCTAGTACCGACATATTGGTACTAAATTAAAAATGTAAGAAAGGCCATTGATGAAGCCACTTACATCACTACTAAAAGTGTTGACGTCCACATAAAATTGAGGCATGGCTACAGTCCAAACAATCTTTTGCGTACGATTTGGCATTGCCTAGGATTTGGTTATGGCCAACTTTTCCGCATGGCTAATTGGCGGCACACGCCCATGCCATGAACAACCTTTGGACACTCTTGTCCAACAAGCCATTTCAGAACATGAAAATCTCTAGGAGTGGAGGAGCGCTCTCATGGTGTTCTTGGACACCCCTCTGCTCAGGCAGCTGGCTGACTCACCCTGTCCATGGATCATTGATATACCCCTTTTAGTATCCATCCACTGTAAAAATGTTTCCACGTTATCGATCTCTTGATTGCAATCGCCACGTCACCCTTTCAAATGCTTTCCCTTGAACCTGATGACCATCATCATTGATGGCACTTTTTCAAAAAAAAAATCATCATTGATGGCACACTCGATCAACAGACAGTCTAGAAAGTGGAGCCGGGCAATGCAATACATTCAGCCTACCTATCCCATGTTCTCATCTCTCTGAACCTTCCTTCTTCCTTGGATGATGGCCAATGTCCAAGAGCTACCTGCTAGGATCATGGAGTATTGGATCGCACTCGGTCGCGACGACGAATCGAATGTCTGAACAAAACATGAATCGATGGGGGCTCTCATGGTGCCACCCCTTGTTCCAGGTGTTGTTGCTTCGGGTTACATTTGCCGGCGCCCATCTCGATTGCTCTCATGACGCAACAGCTTTCATTGGCATCATTGCCATCTCTTAGATTTCTGAAACTCCGTGGAGAAGCCAAAAAATCAGCAATCTTTCATATTTCTGGCTGAACAAATCGCATATAGATAGCCATGATTCTTTCTTCTGCAGCTATTTCAATTCAGCATGTACTAGTATCACTGTGATTCACAGTGCTACGAGTTTTTCCTTTGTTTTTTTCCCCCACACTACATCTACATGAACACTTACTGTAAATTTACAAAGGAACAGAACACACCGAATCCAGAGAGTGAAATTTCTTCCGACTTCTTTTGACAATTGCAGAGCCGAGGATACAGAATGAACACGGATCAAAACCTGAAGAACACCGCGATCGTCGCGGCTTACAAACCGGAAACCGCTACTAGCAGGAGGCGAATACATCAAACACATTCTTACAGTTGCAGTACGAAACCCCTTGCAGAAGCACAAGAAACATCTCCATTCATAGATCATGAGAAAGTTTCAGGCAGAGGCTGGCCCTGAAGGAATGCTCTGAAGAGCACGAGCGACCGACCGGGCTGCGAGAAGGGCGCCTCATGGGAGGCACCCCTGATGGTAGCGAAGGACAGGGCGCCGGCGCCATACACCTGAGTCCATCCCCCAACCTGCAGATGAAAATCATAACACATTCAGTAACGAAATGCCACAACGTTCTTCAGTAAAATTGCAGATTCATGTGTGATCAGCTTGTTTTGTCACCTGCTGGCCCTCGAACCAGACCCGGTATGGAGTGGTGGTTTTGAGGCCCATGTCATGAGCCAAGTTCTGCACCAGTGTTCGGCTCCCTGTTAGAGGGATAACCGAGTCCTGATCGCCGCTGAGAAAAAACAAAATTCAGGAAACATGTTAGAACATCTATTGGAGCTTTGTGTTTCGTCAAAGGCCAAAAGAGCAGAGGACCCTCCAACAGAAAAGGTTCAGGTAGTAATTTATATCATGTACACGCTATGAAAGTACATTGTTCTAAAAATTATGTCTACAGTGTGACATCAAAAAAGGAAAAAGGTCACGTAGATTAGTATCAAGTGATAGAGTAGCTTTTCCCACACCTTTTCAGTTTATATTTTCACATGTAAAGCGATACAAATCAAGTACTAGTCCAGCAGTGTTAGTGTTAGAGATTCTTGAACTTTATATTTCCTCAATATTCAGAGGTCCCAGTTGATGCATATTCTTTTCCCGTACATAGTCAAATAAAGGTGCAAATTGACAAAAATTTAGTACCCTGCACTAGATTCAGTTTTCCAAATCCTTTTGTCTCAAGATTCTTGAACTTCATGATTGGTGCGAAAAACCAAAAGACTCCAAAAATACAAAACATAAAAAAAACACCGAATCTGAATAATCTTTCCATACCTGTACACCAGCACTCTGATGCCAGACTTGACAAGCGATCCAACAACGTTGATGGTGGGGATCTGCAGGTTGAGCAGCTCGTACTCAAGAACACTGTAAACCAAACCGCAAACAGAGGTCGTTAGCCCTGCTCTTCATCATCAGACAGTAAACGGACAAAACTGCCCTGAATGAAGCACAACTGCATTTACTATTTCAGACTGCTGCTGATTGCTGAATTTCAGAAACAGTAATCTCATCACCTGCTGCAGACGGCCCACTTGTCGACGCCGACAAGCCTGGCGTGGAGCGCCGCCTGCACGTCCCGGCGGTTGAGGTACCTGACCGTCTCGTCCTCGACGCAGACGTCGATGCGCTGGCCGGGCTGCTGGTGCTGGATGTGCGGCGAGAGCGCCATGGACTGCGAGAGCACGGAGGCGAGGCAGACGTCGAGGGTGACGTCGTACTTGTCGACGAAGCGGCTGGTCTCGCGGGTGACCTGGTTCATCACCCGCGCGCACAGCGGCGAGAGCTCGCCGGCGTAGTACTCGGCGACGTAGCGGGAGTAGTTGCAGGCGGCAGTGAACACGCGGTAGGTGCCGTCGGAGATGAGCCCGTGCGACCAGAAGTACTCCGCGCGGGAGTTGAAGTCCGTCGTGAACTCAAGAACAGGGTTGCCAAGCTGATCAACAAACCAATGATTATAAATAAATCTTACTGAAAAACTTGCAATTCTAACTGGAAGCTTCAGTCTTTCAGAGTTAATTAGCTTCTTACAGCGATGCCTTTGAGGTTGAAGATGTTGTCCTTCTTGTTGTACTCCACCATGGCCTCGGCGAGCTGTGGGATGTAGTGCCCTGATTTGCAATTGAAAACAGAGAGAGAGCATGTTTTGATCAGAACAAGAATTGGAAAAATGCAAAGAAAATTTGTTAGTAAGAGGCACTGAATGAATGAAACCTGCGTAGCTTTCTCCGGCGATGTAGAGGCCTCTGGCCTTGTACTGTGGGAACTTTTGGAGCCACCTTTGCAGGAACACCATGTTGTCCATGGCTTCAGACGTGCAGTGGGGAGGGAAAAAGTTAGAAGAGCTCATCATCACACCCAGTCACAACTCACAACTCCCCAGCACTGCTTCTCAGCCAAACAGAAAACAGAGCATGCCTGCTTCCTACATGTCACTTCTGTTACTACTTTTCTCTTCAGCAAAAAAAATGTTTGTGTTCATTATGCTTATGCAAAGAAAACAAAAACACAACGGCTGATCCTTGCAAATATCTGAACTGCTAATACAAAATTCTGTTTACAATAAGAAAACGTATACACATGGATGCGATTTTACATAAATGAACAGTAAAACTAGTGGCAGTCGAGAACAGAAGGTTCAGTTGAGTACCTGTCATCTTGTCATCCACGCCCTGGTAGTAGGCTGCATCAGCAGAGTAGGAGTAGCCCACACCAGCCGGCGTCTCCAGGTATATCACATTGGCCTCTGCATTATGTTTCAGCAACACACAACATTACCCCCATGAAACCACGCAGAACAGAGAATGCAAAAGCGTCAGGAATTGGAATTTGCAGCATGAAAAGTTGCAGAGGATGCACTCATAGACTCACACACTGACACAGGCACGCACCTTTGTTCCAGCTGTACTCGTTCTTCACGAGCACCTGTCCACTAGGCCTGAAGGGGCCATTCTCTGAAAATGCCCCTACACCCAGTGAAGAACACCCGGGCCCTACACAAGCATTGATCCAAAGGAATCTTAAAAAGAGCAAGGATGGACAGGTACATGACAAAAATTTGGGATCAAGGGCTCCATGAACAAGAACATTAGAAAACAAGCACAAATTTTCAAACAAGAACTGCTTCTCCAACATCCAAGCCCCCCAAAATGCAAGAGCAAGCTCTGCATCCTGGTTTCAGTCAGAAAAGAACTCAGAACTCACCTCCATTGAGCCAGAGCACGAGAGGCTTGGATGCAGGGTCGACCTCGGCCTCGACGAAGTAGTAGAACAGAGCCCTCTTGCCGCCGCCGTCCACGCCGACATAGCCGGAGTACTGGCCGAAGCTCACCTCCGGCTGGCCGGGGAGCCGCCTGATCCTGTCGGCGGCAGCGCCGTCGCAAGAACCCAGCCGGCACAGCGCGGCGGCGACGACGAGCAGGAGCACCATGGCCATTGGCCTGCTGGAGCAGCTCGCCGGAGCTGGCATCGCCATGGCCCCAATGGAGTGAGAATGTGAGAGAAAGAGTGAGAGTGTGTGTGGCTGGAGCTGGAGGCTTGGAGAGAGAGAGAGATGCAGGCAAGAGTCAAGTGTGGTCTTTTGCCTTGAGAGAACAAAAATATGTTCAAAAGATGAATGATTCGGCAGGGGGGGAGGAGGAGGAGGGAGAGAGTGGAAGTGGCAGATGCAGGGAGCTGAGGCCTCTCTCTGCTTGGTTGGGATATATAGCGGGGGGAAAGGGCATAAAAGGTACGTTTTGTTAGGACTGTTGGCTTGTTTGTCAGCCTTTGCTAATAAATATATAAATCAATACACGGTATCAGAATAGTTGTTAACTGTATCTGAAGGTCGATTTGTTTCAGCTGACACTCATGTATGCAAAGAATCAGGAAGTAGGATAGGATTAAGGTGCTCTTCAAACTTTAGCTTGTACTTGCAGGTTTACAGCTTGTGTCTTCAGGATTTGTTCCTGATCAGGATTGTGCATGATCCATGTGAGGGAGAAAGTAGTGGCCAAATTCCTTATGAGTGATGGTTAGTTGATTAGCAGTTACATTCCTTTTTGTGCATAATTTGACAAAACAAGGCACTGACAAAATAGTACGTAGAAACAGAAGAAAGTAGTATGGAAAACAGCTATAAAATTCCAGCAATGATTTCAAACGCTAGGAGTATGCACCGAACCTTTTCCACACCTGACGAAGATGAGCATTGCATTTCACAAATTCTTTTATGTTCTGCCAGTAAAAATCACTGACCAACTGTGTGCACGGTGATCCACCAGTGACGAAACTTTAAAAATTACTACTCCATTTGGGGAAAACAGTCTGGAATGAATTGTTTAGTGGGTCACATGACATGAGAGAGAGAATAGAAGAGGAGAGAGAGAGGAGAGGGACAAGATGGACCCAAGGGAGCAAAAGCCTTTGCTGCACTACAGAAAGTAGACTTTTTCAACTAGGAGTTCCACAGTCACACTGTTGTTTATACTGTTGCCTTGTGCTGTTGTGCATAATGGTGGGCACTGGTCCCCACACGTCAAGGGGACTAATTGTTTCCTTCTACTTTCTTTTATGAGTAAAATTGTTCCTCAATTTCAAAAATAAATGTCAATTCAAAAATTGGTAAAATCGTTCCTACATATTCACACGCAATAGGAATATATTTACTAGTATAGTGGTGTACTATACTCCATTCTAAAATGTAAATGTTTTTTATTCTCAATCATTTTTTTCTAACCTCAGTTAAATTTATAGGAAAATATACCAATATCTACAAAATTAATTAGTATCCTGAAATCCATCATGAGTCCATGACGCCCTGTTTAGTTCCAAAATTCCACTCCCAAATTTACTATGCAAAAAAAAGATTCTCCATTACATCAAACTGTCATAACATGCATGGAGTATTAAATGTAGATAAAATCAAAAACTAATTCCACAGTTTTATTGTGCTCTGCGAGACGAACATTTTGAGCCTAATTAATCAATTTTTGGATAATTTTTCATGAATACAAACGAAATACTACAGTGACACAATGATTACGAAGTGACATCATACTTCCAAATTCACCCTCCCAAATTCAACATCTAAACACCACCGGTTGTAAGGTATAGTTGCGTGCGACCGGCCATTCTTTCTTATGTATTTGGAGCATTTGGATGTGATCTCTAGCCTTCTTCCGTCGCAGGTACGTTGGTACTTGTAAATATGTTACAGGCAAGTATGCAAGTATGCAAACACATTTTTAGTATTTTACTACTAGGTGCCACCGAAAGATTGGCCAAAATTGTGGATTGAAGCAACCGTGTTCTGCTTTTTGTCCACGTCATGGCAAGCCGTTCAACACGGAAAGTGAACATCTACCTTTGGTTCAACAGATCGAGGACCTAGTTCTGGATACAAGCTAATGGACCCATAAATAGAAAATGGCTTAGAATAAAAAATTAATTTCATTGATGCATCCTGTATATACTGTATGAGGCTATATTGGAGGATGGAGAATGCGCGGGTACAATGGGACAGAAATACTAATATATAATTTTTCAGGAAAAAAATAAAGGAGCGTTTAAGCTAGTTAGACTAGAGTGCCAAATACGCGTTTTGGCCGACAAGAAAATGGCAAAAAGGCACAGACCTTTTTTCAATAAAAAAAATTATAGGCTCTTAGAGTGGCATGTGGTCATCCGTTAATTACGGTTTGCCGATGGACGGAAGCGTCATGTTTTATCCCCGGAGAGACGTTCACTCGTTCAGGGGAGGCATGAGGCTGCTGTCTGGGATATAAACCCCCACTTCTTTGTTTTCTTGCCAGCAATGGTCTTGTCCATTGAGCATCTCTCTCTCTCTGTGAGACTGACTGACTGATTGATTGTTGAAGAGAGAGTTGGCTTTTAGCACTGTCTACCCAATCACTGTCTACCCAATTACAAATGCAAACACCAAGATATTCCAAGATTCCACAGCTTCCTTTCCACATTCTCAGCCTCTTGTCTATCCAACCATAATGGAGAGGCTTGAGTTTGCTGAGCTACAAGAGGGGCGAGCATCGCTTGTACATTCTACTATGCAAACACACATGATCTTTGCTAAAATTTCAAAGATTGAGCTAGGATGGACAAATTTATATTTGCACATATTTTTCCCGTTCCTTTTAATATTGATGTTATATTTTTATTTATTTGAGAGGCCAAGGGGTTCCATCTTTATGTAATAGTCTATACTATAAAGAGAATTAGATTTGAAAACACTTCTCAACAACAAAAAACCCACACCCACCTCACATAGGACCCACCTGTCGGGAAAATTGGTTGATAAATGGTCAAAAAAGAGGGGGGAGGGACATTCCTATGTTGATTTCCCCCTCTAAACCCAAAACTTTTTTCACCCAAAAAAGGGTCCACCACATTTGTACCCACGTCTATACACAATTATCCCGTATTGCTAAAAGACAATAAATTAGAGAGTTTTCTCCATATAAATAAATGTCAACTATCATGAGTTTTAAGAATACCTAAAGCTCTCCATACATGAGAGAGCGAATATAAAGTATTTTTAAAAACGCTTTGCACTAAAGTGAAGTGATATTGTTTTAGTACCTACATGTCATCAATAAACGTGCGTGCCGCACGTGCGTTCTTGCTAGTTACTGAAACTACCGTTCATTGTTGATGCACAATATGTGACAAACTAGTTATCCCAGTTAATCTAGTACACTAAATAATGCAATGCATTGGCTCCTCTCTTTCTCTCTCTCTCTCAAATTTTGGGATGACAAGAAATGAACAGCAGTCCAACCATAAAAGTACACGTAGTAGCCAACGACACAAGTACGGTTAGTTACAAGCTACCAGCATTAGGACACCCCTGCAACTAAAGTAACAGACTAAAGCAAGAGGGACAAGCCTGCCTGCTCCTATAGAAAGGATAAACAGGCAACCCCATGCAATTATTGAGCTAATACAAGCTGCCCCCAGCTTTAGGACAAAAACTAATCACTCAAGCACAAGGGACATCGGTGTCTAAAAAGATGGCACCAAATAATCTAAGCATGTGTGTGCCCGTACGGCCCACATGTTCTCTCAGGTAAACGTACTGAAAGCCTGAGGCTCCAGAGGTTTTATATATTTTGCTGGGTTAGTATACGAGGTGTGAGCTCATGCACCTTTTGGATTAAAGCCGGAAGAGATCACTTGCCTTCTGGAACTGGAAACATGCACGCAAAAGATCGAGAATATACAAGCTGCCCTACTTTGCAGTCTGCTAAGTACTCTTGTTTAAATTGCTAATGAGGTCCTACTATATGAAATGGAATTAGGGCCCTCTCTATTTAGGATGGATTCCCATACCCATTATCTACATTCTTTTTTATTTGTTTTTGGCATGGGCACAGTCTCTACTTTTTACCATGTATTCTTTTCTTTTTTCCAAAATCTAAGCATTGTCCTACCCATACATCTTTGGATATGGTGCAAACTGCCTACTAAGAACAAAAGCAGTCATTGTGTTTAGATCCGGCGAGAAGGGTGGTAGAAAAGTCACATCGAACATTGCAGCGCATTGTAGCACTTTCATTCGTTTGTGGTAATTGTTGTCCTACTATGACCTAACTAGGCTCAAAAGATTCGTTCCGTTCGTGTACATCAAAACTATGCAATTAGTTTTTTTATTTACCTATACATTTATTACTCCATGCATGTGCCGATATTTTGATGTGATGTGATGAGACTTTTTGCATAGTGGAATTTTGGGGTGGAATTTTGAGAACTAAACACAGCCACTAACTACAAATGTTCCCTCAGGGCGGATTTGGTCCGTATCCCCAACCTGTCACGCCACAATTATGGACGCACTTACCTCAAATTTGGTGGATGTTTTCATCTGCATAACTTTTGTCCAAAAAACTGGAGACTTTATTGCAATACGAATTGCCAACATGAGAGTAGCAAAGTGTGGTCACAAACGAAACAATGGCCTAAGTGAATGCACCACACTAAACTCTGGCATGGTGTTCCTTTAGATGTAAACCAAACACACCCCTAATGTGGTAAATAAAACAACCCGGCCCTCACGTCGAACCAACTTTGGCAGGACCTTCGCTAATGGCTTTTGTTGGGGAGTGCACCTGATCAGGCTCAACAAGCTGAGCCAAATTAATGCATCGCTAAATCATGCAATCCACGGTTTCTGAATTTGTGAAAAGTTCACTTGAAGTCAAAAGGAAACAGTTTCGCAAAAAAAAAAGAAGCCGGAAGGAAACAGTACAAAATTAACATGCACTGTTGCCATGCCATCGTACGTGCAATATATATGTAGGACGGAGAAGGACGGCAATAATTCATCCCATAATTCATCGGATGGAGAAACACACATCGCATGCACACTTTTGGATTCCAAGCCAGTGTTGTGTATGTACTCTGGTCATCTTTTTTTTTTTTTTGAAAACAAATCTGGTCATCTACCAAGGCCAGCACGGCAGCACAGGCCATGCAATGTCAGCACTCTGCTCAGGGAAGAGGCCCGGTCATACCACTGGAAAGATTCCAATTCCTGCACCTGCACGGTTTCATTCATTCATCTCTAATGAGCATGCATAACATGGCTTTTGTTTTGATGATGCTGTAAATCTGCCATTCTCAAATCCAACCGAAATCCGTTTAGATGACTGGAACTGGACGCTAACATATCTTTCTCTCTCAAATAATACGGATGGGATATGATGCCATTGCCTCGGTTCTCGTGCTCTCGAGCAGGGCTCTGATCGATCTTGCTCTGTCACATGCTGTGTACGTGTACATACAGTAGTGAGCAGCGTGTGCAGGGATGTCACGAGCGTTCGTCTTCGCATACAGACCAATCGATCGTCTCTCTTGTCGAAACTTGCATATGCGCTTGTTTTTTTTTTCATCGGTCGGTTAATTTGTTGGACATGGGAACAAATTTTACCGTCTGCGTTTAGGCTGTACGTGTGACAGTTGCGCATGCACTGGCGAGTAGTGATGGTTTGTCCGCGATGACCTTTCCGTTGTTTTCTTTTGTCGAATACAAATTTGAAAGGGAATATAATGTGTCATATATGGATGAGTCAGTCTAGTCTGGTATATATCGTCCAAATGTTAGCCCTGCTAGGAGTGGGTGGGGACCGAACACCTAAACCTAAACCAAACCGATTTAATCGGACTTTATGCTTTGTTTTATTTCAGTTCCCAACATTAAAAAATGAACTACCTCCATACACGGGACTATTTTTAATACCTAATGCAAAAGACGAAGGTAGTAAGGTATTCCCTAATCAATTCTTAATCCCATCCCTAAAATAGTATACTTTTACTTATCCTTAAAAACATAGCCTATCCAAATTATTATAGAGAGAGTTGATGTTGTCATCGTTACAATATCGCCTGTTATCAAACTATTTGTTACAAGTGGTGATCCGAAATCTGAACAGAGTATACACATATCAGTGCTAGCTGCATGCTAACACGACTGTGCCTGTAGCGTTGCCATCACCACTGCGTGTATGCTGCTCTTCGATATGCACGCACGCATGCAGCAAATATACAAGTACCCTACTGTGCCAACGACAAAAACATGTGTATGTATAGTATCTACGCGCTACGCACTCACACGTATAACAATGGCGTACGAGTCCCCGTTACATTGCACGAGTGTTTATATTTGCTTTCTCTTCTCCTCTCTATCTGATGGAGAACCATTTTGCCGGTGACTACAGTCTTTGTACGTGTGCCCGTGTACAGATGGACGTATCCAGCTGATGATCTGATCGAGCGTAAGCCTCGACAACGACGGGGCTGCCTACAGTACACTGGTCCTGGGTGTGTATAGCGTGCATCGTCTGATAGATGCTTTGCTGCTGCTGCACGAGCACCGGTACGCGCGCAGTACGTGTGTGTGTGATACTGTGATCATCGATGTGCACCACCTGTACGTGCCTAGCCTGCCTGCCTGTGTCTCTCTGTCTCTCTGGCTCGCTAGCTGCTGCCTCTGCGCGTAGGTGTCTGTGTACGAGTCCAACTACATATATACAGTAGCTGCTGATACTGATACTGGCGTGAAGGGTGAAGCAGGCTAGAGAACGTACAAGAGGCGAGGCACGAGAGACCTTGCAAGCATATGCATCACCGTGCAGGCGTGCAGTGCGTGGTGGAGCAGCAAACCCAAGCGAAAGCATTCGGCAGGCACCAGCATCGTAGCGCTAGCTGCGTGCAGTGCAGCAGCCTGCAGCCCTGCAGGTGAGGCCGATCGGGTTCACGGAGAGATTCTCTTCTTCGTGGCGACAATGGACATTCTCTGCCCAGTTTTTTTTATTCCGGTTTATTTCTCCCAGGATGTGTGTTCTCTCGATATTGGTGAGTGCACACCGCGCACATTGCATGCTTCATTGCTTGCACTGTAGCAGGTGGAGCAACCGTTTTGCCTATGGCATGCACGCAACACTGCCAAAAATATTTATAAAATTATGGAATTTATTTATTCACGATGGATCAATGAGCAAGTCATCGTCTATGGATACAAAAGCTAAGCCTAGTAGCATTAGCATGTAGTATGTGCATGCTTTCTAGTTCGTGATTCGGGCGTTGATGTGAGGTCATGAAGTGATTAAAGCAAGCTTGCATGCAAGCATGTCTAAGGTTTAGGGTTTAGCTAGATGGCATGGCCGAATCAGTGAACGCCGCATGCAACGTGAAACCTGCCGGTAGACGTGAAAGCTAGGTAATTTTTTGGTGGTGACGTGCTTGTTTCATGCTCGACATATATCTATCGCTCAATGTTTTATTGTGCATGATTGTCGCCCTTGATGTGAGGGGAACGAAGTGATTTAGAAAAATCGACGTGTCTAGAAGTTGGCAATCAAGGGATACGACCATATGGGGATGTCTCTGCCTCGTGTGGTGGAGTGGAATCAATATGCACTGCAAGGAGACATCTCACACACAAGAAGTCATCACTGATTGGCTAGCCCTATTAGGGCACCTGGAAAGTCACTTATAATAAGCATGTGGATGCATGGTCCCCCTGATGATTATGTTGTGACAAATCACAAGATTTGGATAATTTTACATATGTTTTGTTTTTGAAATGCTAGGTAGTAGGTGAAAACGGTGCAGTACTTTATGACTCTCGAGAGTCGAGATGTAGTAGTTTGGTCCTTTTGGACAGTAGACCATAAAACGTTAACACCATATATAAACCCAAATGCTTTTCATCTCAAAGCTTACAGTCATCTAAACTTTTTGGCCGCAAATATTTTTTTTCTCTAACATATATTGAATGCCCCGTTTGGAATAGAGTTTTTTTTGAGGAATTTTGAAGGAATGCACTAGTAGAAATATGCACATTCGTCCACGTACATTAGTACCGGCTAAAACAAAAACGGTACTAATACATGCAATTAGTACCCCGTTGTGAAACACAGTGCCCGTGGGGGCAGTTCAGTACCGGTTGGGGGCTCCAGTCTGTACTAAATGGCTGCTAGGCCGTTGGTGGCCAACGACTAGTTTGCCATTTAGTACCCGCTGGAGCCCCCAGCTGGTACTAAACTGCCCCTGGGACATTTAGTACCGGCCCGCGGCTGGAGCCCCCAGCCGGTACTTAATGATCTCCTATATATCTAGGCTCCTTCTTCCTCCGCGAGCTCAAGCAAACAGATAGCTTGAGCTCTCCTCTTCCTCCAAGGCGTCTTAGAGGGGGGGTGCTGCCCATTTTTCTCAAGAATTGTGGGGATTTTATTCACCTAACTGCGCCAAAGGTCATCAACTTCATCCTCCTCTTTCATGCTATTTGTGCCTTGTTTCATGTTTTATAGTTAGAGAATTTGTACTTTTTATAAGAAGAGAGAATGAGCAGAATTTTTTTATTTATACATTAATTAGACATATGTAAACTTGATGACTTTAATTAAGGAGAACATTTATCAAATTATTTTCATGTGGAAAATTATTAGAGTGATTTTTTTCAATTAATTTCAAGCGACACGTGTATATATCATTGTTTAAGCTTTCAATAGCATAAAGTTTATTTGTTACTAATTACTCCCTCCATTCCAAATTACTTTTTATTATTTGACCAAATTACTATTCTAAGTGACATGATTTTTTATTTATACATTAATTATAGATATGTAAACTTGATGACTTTACTTTAAGGAGAATGTTTATTGGATTGTTTGCATGTGGAAAATTATTGGAATGATTTTTTTTAGTTAATTTCAAGTGTATATATCATTATGCAAGCTTCTTCCTCTCTATGGTGTCTTAGAGGGGAGGTGCTGCCCATTTTTCTCAGGATTCGCGGGGATTTCACACAACCAAGTGCTTCGAAGGTTGGCAACTTCACCCTCTCTTGTTTCATGATCTTTGTGCTCTTTTCCTGTTTTATAGTTAGAGAATTTATGATTCCTAGAAAATGAGATAATCAGCACTTTTTTATTTAATTCCAATTGCCAATATTTTTAATTCAATTGCAGATGAACCGGCAATGGATTTAGTGCGTAGAAGCTTTTCTCGATGTGGCAGAGGCTAACAGGTCGCGAAAGGGTTTCATGTGTTGTCCATGCGTACATTGCGAAAATTACAAGGAATACTCGAGAAGATGCACTGTAATGTCCCACATATATGAAAATGGTTTCTTGTCGAACTACACCCTTTGGACAAAGCACGGTAAACCTGGAGTTGTGATGAAGACGATGAAGAAGAATATGATGAAAACAACATTCCAGACTGGGCTCAGTTATATGCAGCCGGTGCTTTGGAAGATGAACGAAATGGATGAGGCTGAACAGAATGCTGAAGAAGAGCAGGCACCTGACGAACTAGGTCAAGTGCTACAAGATGCACAAAAAGACAGTGAAACAGCGGCGGAGTCAAAGAAGTTCAAGAAGATGCTGGAGGATCATAAAAAGTTGTTGTATCCACGATGCAAACAGGGCACAAAAAGTCGGCACACCGGAGATGTTGCAATGGAAAGCAAAAAATGGTGTTAGTGACAAAAGATTCGGGGAGCTAATAAAAATTGTAAAGAACATTGTCGGCGTTTTGGGCCCCTTAAGTCTTGGTCTGCTCACGCCTCTCTCCCCCGACCTCGTTTCAGTAGGTCGGAGGCCCTGCCTTGTCGCCATACGGTTCCTAGCATGTCCTACGCTGACGTGGTGGTTGGCACAGGAGGGGCTTGTGCTGTCTTGGGTCTTGCTGATCGCCACAGTGCCGCCCGCATGGACGTGCGAGCACGCATGTCTGCCACAGTGCCCCACTATTTAGGGAGTGGTGGGATGTGCGGTAAATTCGTATGGAAGGGGAGTTGTTGGAGGGGTACGGTCTTCGCCTGATTCGGCATTGTTCGGTCTATCCCCGACCTTGCCTGGGAGGTCGGGGGTCAACTCTGCGGCAGGCGTGGGCTCAGTGCCCTTGCCTGCTGTAGTCTTTTCGGGCCTGTGCCTTTGCCTTGATAGGGCAGGCCTG
Source organism: Echinochloa phyllopogon (assembly GCA_033239725.1). Taxonomy (NCBI): domain Eukaryota; kingdom Viridiplantae; phylum Streptophyta; class Magnoliopsida; order Poales; family Poaceae; genus Echinochloa; species Echinochloa phyllopogon. The sequence goes on along the minus strand of BTCW01000008.1, from coordinate 27,680,954 downwards.
CGATTGCTTGTTGCCTTGGACTGGCTGGGTTGTACCGTGTGCTCAGTTGGGAATCTGAAAGGCATTGTGGTCTCCGGGGGGGGTGAGCCCCGAGCAGTTGGGGGCGGTCGCACAGAGACAGGTTCTGTTCCCCAAGCGGTCGGGGGAGCGCCACGTGGTCTCATCGATTGTGTCCCCAGGTGGTCAGGATGTTGCCTCGTGTCTTGGTCGACTGGGTTCACCTAGTCGGTCGGGGATTGGTGCTTGACTTTGCTTTTGCCGTGGTTGTTTTTAGTTGGTGTCTTTTAGCCGTTGCAGTGAGTACCCCGGATACATGTATCCCACCAACATGCTTCCCGAGAGTAACGAACTGCCCTCATCAACATACAAAGCAAAAAAGATTGTTTGCCCTCTTGGATTGGATGTACAGAAGATACACGCATGTCCGAACGATTCTATCTTGTATCGCGGCCCTGACAATGAGAACTTGGATGTCTACCCGGTTTGCGGCGCATTGCGGTATAATATTAGGCGAGATGATCCTGGTGATGTTCATGGCAGCCAGCCAAGAAGATAGTTCCCGCAAAAGTGATGTGGTATTTCCCTGTAATACCACGTTTAAAGCGCATGTTCAGGAACAAGGCGAACACAAAGTTGATGCGGTGGGACAAAGAAGAACGTAAGCAAGATGAGATCATGAGACACCCTGCAGATGGGTCCCAGTGGAGAAACATTGACCGAGAGTTTCCTGATTTTGATAAGGACACGAGGAACATAAAGCTAGGTACCCCGTACCCGTATACACATAGAAATATAATATGTGTACGCATATGAATAAAATAGTATCGGCTGGTACCGGGCTCTTTTGTATCGACAGCGTATCCGGTACTAAATGGTCGGTACTTTAGTGCCGGCCTGCCAGTACCGGTCGGGGAACCGGTACTAACTAGGCTTCGGGACCGGTACTGATGGTTATTTCTCCAGCAGTGAGGGCATTCGAGAGGAAAGGGTTTCTGTGATGGCGTTTGGAATAGAGGAATACATTTTTTTATTCTAGAGGAAATGTGTGCTTTCATTCACTAAACGTACGAACCAGAAAATCCACTGCGCGCGAACCCATGTTTTGGTGGATGCCGGAGGTGAGCAGCAGTAAAGCAAGGTAGCAGAAGCAAGCTATAGTCTGTAGAGAGAAAACAGTTGTTAGCAAACCTATACACACCATTAGAGCCATGGGAGTACCTAACATCTGCTTTTGCGCAGCGTGAGATTGGTCGGCCATGGCCTGTAGCGAAGCCAGTCGGGGAATAATGATGAGAGAACAAAAAGATAAGAAATTTAACTCAACTGTATGCCGGGCCCTGCAATTAGTTGACCCTATATAAATGTTTTTTAAGTTGTTCTGTACGGAGTAAGTGCTTAAATAAAAAGGCAGTGGTTATTGCTTTTTTAGTATATATACGGAGTATATAAGCACTTGAACTTTGCACTAACTCTTAAATTCCTAGGGTATTGGTTTCGTCTGTTCCAAACACCCTCTTCTTTGTAATTCATGTGTTTTGCAATCCTCTGTTTTCGAATTTCATCCATATTTGTTTTCTATGGTTCCTTTCGTTTCTCCAATTTCTTTGTTTCAAACAGGAGATATCGAGGCGACATATGTTATGATTGACGTCACCAGAGGTCTCTCGTTGTTGATCGACACATCCCTTACCCTATAAAAAGAATAACACCAATAAATTCAGGACATAAATAGAGACAAGGAATATGCTGTGTTTGAGCGGTAGGTTTTATCACAAGAAACCATCTAACTGAGCTGTTGACCTGTACAAGGCAGACATTCATGCTACTTTGTTAAATCTTCTTTACTAAAGATTCGCCTGATTAAACTCTTAGGACATGTTTTTTTTAAAAGGACATGTTAAAGCTTTTTTTGATTAAACTCTTAGGACATGTTTGACAGAGATTGTATTACCTTTGGCTCCACTGCATTTCACGGAAAAGCTATTTCGCAAAACGAGATAAAAATAGATTAGAAGCTAAGTGAAACCAGTTTTTTTTTCTTTTTACTTCTCCAAATGGCTTTTCCGGTGAAGCGTTTTGGAGCAAACCCCCGAAACAACCCCTATAAATTGAGCTCTATATACAAACTAGCAAGGTGGCCCGCGTAAACAACGCGGGTAGCTAGCTTTTTTATTTATGCTAACAATATGGTGGGTTTTTACATGCTAATACATTTATCTAAATGGTTTTTTTCATTGACATTGTTTTTTCAATATGGCCCAAACTCTTTTTTATCATCAGGCTATTTGACACAGAATATAAATCCACGATAAAATAAAGCACCTTATATACAGCATAGTTTTTAGTATTTATTCAAGTACTGTAACTTTGTATTGTCTCGTAACATAAATTTACATCACAGATTTTCACATATGGTGATAAATTATTTTTTTATGTTTTACACCAATACAGAGCTTCCTTATAGCAGCGTTCAAAATAATCACAACTACTATATTTACCCCTACTTCTACCGCTCATTTTTTTGTTCTCAAGTTTTTGGTCCTTTCCTTTTGCTTCCCTGCTTCCCCACACAATGATGAAATTGAGCTAAATAATAGTGGACGATGAAATGCTCTCTTCTCCTCACAACCGAAACAATCTTAACTCCAAATTTGAATACAAATTCTATATAATTTTGATTGATGCTCAATATTCTTCTGAAATCGGCTTTGGCATTTAAGTGTCTCCCAGCATTCACTATTTTTCTTTCTGAAAGAAACGCACAACGAATTTGCCACTCACTTCTGGATGAGCACACAACACATCTTTACAATTTAGAGAAGAAATAATGTTGTTGGCGTTCATTGCTCCTGGATGGGTAAGAATTGTTAATTGTGGGACGTTTTTCTTTATTGCATAGCAACTTCAGCAGCTATTCACTTCACCGCAAGCATGGAGCTCCTCTCTTACATCTATATCTTCTCTCAGCCATCTTTCTTGAATCTAAAATATATACAACATTACGATAGTTACAGCCGATGCATCGACAACAGAAATAATTCTTAATTTTTGCACCTTCTTTGGTAACATAGTGCCGCCGCAAATTTGATTATTTGAAGGCACACCCATGTTGATGCTATGTTGTTTAGTTTTTGTTTTTATAAGAGGAAAGGCTGCATAGTTAGAAACACAACTCTTGTGTAAACACAAACTCTTATGTTATGGTTATATGATTTGGTTGTTGGTTTTAGATACCGACTCTTTAATAATAAAGACCATTAGATCATCATAAAATCCAATAACATTATTTTTTCCTTCTTTTGTTAAGTAATTTCTAAACCTCTTGACGAATATGGTGGCTTATTTTGTATAAATTCTGACAATGACACTAAGATAATGGATAAAAAATTGAAGCATTAAAGGTTCTGTAAGATGTAAAATTTGACCTTTTGATATGTTAAATAATTAGACAATCAGAGACCACGAACACGCAGAGCTCGTCGAGTACATTTCGTTTGGCTATCCACGTGAGTTGTTTGGAGTTTAAATAATGGAGTTACATTTCTCCCTCCAACGTGCCACCTCCCATGCTCTCTCTCCTCCACGCCGCCCCTCCCTTTCCCTCTCCTTCGTGCCTCTCCCTCCGCCAGCTCCCAGCCGCGCCGCCCCTGCTCTGCGCGGATCTTGGTCGGGGCCAGCGGCGTGTTGCCGAGCGACGACGGCTTTGACGGACAACGTGGGCAACAGAGGGCCATCGGTGCGCGGTGGCGGGGCGGACAACATGGCGCATGAGTCCTCACGATGTTGGGGCGACTAATGGTGGGGGCGTCGGGCGGCAGCTTCTGCTCACTTCGGCGGAGCGCTGCGGCAGCTTCTTCTTACGGCGGCCGCGGGTGGCTCCCGCACCTCCTCGTCCGCATCGTTCGGTTGCTTGGGCAGGGCGGCAGCAGCGGGTGAATGGGCGGGGCGCGCGACAGAGATCTTGTGGCGGCCGAGGAGCAGGTTCTCTCGACTAACGTTGCTGCGGTGGAGGAGCGGGGTGGCTCGCGGCCAACCCCCGAGGCCAGACGCTTCACAACGGAGGAGCACGGGAGCGGGGCGGTTGGAGCTGCGGCGGCAAAGGGCGCGAGTGTTGCGGCACGGTGGATAGCGTTTATTGTTCCTCACGCTGTGAATAGAGGAATCCAGATGGATCACTATTTTACCGTGCCTTTTAGAGGAGACCGGTGCAGTGAAAATTACTCTGCATGGGTACTGCAGGAGAGGGTGGCGTACCTAGTGCGGGGAGCCTTATTAATCATATTTGGTCTAGTCTTATTGGGTTGACGTGGACCGTTAGATCTTCATAAAATTTGACGATGTATATTTTCTCTTGTTTGGATTAACAGAATAATATAGACTGTTAGATCTTCGTAAAATCCGATGGCTTATATTTTCCATTTTTATTTGAATTAACGAATTAATATGGACCGTTAGATATTCATAAAATCTGATGGCTTATATTTTCCCTTTTATTTGGATTAACGAATTAATATGGACCGTTAGATCTTCATAGAATCCGACGGCATATATTCTTCTCTTTTTTAGATTAACGTGGGAATTTCTTGGTCCTCTCAGCGAACGTGGTGGCTCCTTTTAACCCTATTGTATTAATATAATAGAAGATTACTAGCTAGTATATACATACGCGGCCAATTAGTTATTACGACCACATTGCAAATTTGTAGCAGCTCAGGATGGGAATGGGCCGGCCCGGCCCTGGCATTGGACTCGGCCCCCATGGCCTCAAGGTCAATTTTAGAGGGCCATGGGTCGACCCAATTTAATCTTTAGCTACGGCCTCGATGGCCCAATGGGTAATATGGGTCGGCCTTGTTCAACCTTTAGGCTATGCTTAAGCAAACAATCGGATAAGTTTTGGCATGTTGCTACTTGGCAATTGCTAATTCATAAAAAGAAAAAATAATTGCGTTGCTATAATACTACCGGTAATTACGTTCAAATACGGAAAAAAATATTGTACATGTGCTGCTAGGCACCAACATGAAAAAAAAATTATTCAACCAACATCTTATATGCACCCATAGATAGAGATGCAAAGTTAATTTTTATGTGCGAAACTACGTATAGATGTAAATTACGTGGGAGTTTTGGGTCGGCCTATCATACCCATTTGGTCGATAGGGTCCGGCTCTATGGCCCCATTTTCTATTTGAGGTCGACCCGTACGACCCATTGACCTTGTTTTTATGGGCCGGGCCAACTGCCCAGTGGGTCGACCCGGCCCATTCCCATCCTGAGTAGCAGCTCCACCATCATCCCATCCCCCGAGACCACGAGGAAAAACAAAAATTTCCAGAGTCAAACGAAGCGGCCGGCCACGGTGTGGTGCATCGAGCAGAGCCCCCGGCCACAAGCAGAAGAGACAACACGATCCGTATCGTATATAGACGTACGTACGTGCCGACGTGCGTATTCTCGGGTCGGCCCGGCCATGCATGTGATCGATCAGAGCCCCGGCCACGGCGGCCTCTGCCGATCGATCAGACGGCTCAGGGACGCGACACGTCGGGCTCCGGGCCGGTTCGGGCCCCCTGCTGCTGGTTGCTGCTGCCCTCTCCGAGCAGTCACGCATCAACGACCAACACAAGACAACCGAAAGGTCTCTGCGCCCAAATACGTACAAGCCAACGGACGGACCACTGGGTACAAATAAACACGTACCCCAGCATGCTCTTTGTCGCTGCAGCCGGGGCCCACGGCGCAACTCGGGCCTACCGGTTGTGGCCTCGGTGTGGCGGCCAGCCGGCCGCTGAGCTAGAGCTAAGCTGGACCAGAGAAGTTCCAAACTTGCGAGCTAGGTCGGCTTGATCTAACTCTTCGATTAATTTGGTTCAAGTTCGGCTCATGCGACTGGCTCGATGTATTTTTAACAAGCCGCGCAACTATTTTTTGCATGTTTCGTTAATGTAGCGGGGCTCGGTGGTTCGAAACAAACGAGTTTTAAGACCTAGTAGTAATATGTAAATTATTAATTAGTTATAACTTATGTATATTATTTGTGTAGTTATAAATAATGTTATAGTTATATTTTATTTTTAAAGATGAGACTAGATTTTGGAAGTATTGAAACTATATATAATTATTATATAATTTTTATTTCATATATATACTATTACGGTAATTTTGAACAAGCTATTAACGAGCCGAACTAGCTTTTTTTGCTCGTTTACATAACGAGCCAAGCCGAGCTGGCTCATTTGAATAGAGTGATACAACTGGAGAGATTTGACTAGAGAGATAGAATAGGCCGCGCCAAAACAAGCCGAGCTGGCTTTGCGCCCACCCCTACTAAGAGTAGTCTCTATACATAGTTTTGCTGTGATGTTACAAAAAAATGGCATATCAGCTTTTTAACAGATTGAAACAGGCTTTCAGAATATAGTTTCATTTCATGGTTTTGTAGACAGGATAAAATATCTAATTTCTATATGGTTTTGTCATCAGATATGTTATAAGGTAAGATAAAAATTTTCTTAGTAGCTGAATCGTAAGTGTTATGGCTAGAGGTGGGACTTGGGCCGGGCCGGGCCGGCACGGTCCGGCCCTCGCATGCTGTGGGCCGCTTCGTACCTAGACTTTTAGGCACGTGAGACACGCACTGCCTGCACGCACGGCACGACAAGCTTTTACCTAGGTCCAAACACAGCCCGCGACACGGTGGCACGCGTTCGTGCCGTACCAGACCAAACACGATCCTCAAAATACATGTGCTTGTATTCTGCGACCATTCATATATTAATATATACTAGTAGTACATATGTTACAAGAATTTATAAAACTAATGGATTAAATGACTCTTGCTATTAGATATTATTGGTCAACATTAAGATTACCACGTGGCCATAGAAAATGCTATAAATTTTCTTATATTATAAATGATTTCATATATTAAAGGTAGATTTTTTTATTTTCTTATATAGTAGTAGTTATTTAAGATTTGTGGAAAGACAAATAAAAAAATATATGTATGACAATACATATTAGTGCAATGAGTCATCTTCGTACCGTGCCGGTCCAAGCACGTCTCATGAATCGTGCCGTGCCATGCTGCCCATCGTGCCGAGTTCCTAGGCACGACACGAGTTCCTAGGCACGACACGACCCTCACATTCGTGCTGTGCCGGCACGCCCCAAAATTTATCATGTTGTATCGTGCTTTGGGCTGTGTCAAAACATCGTGCTTTGAATGGTCTATAAATAGCATGTCCTAAGTCCCAGCTCTGGCCATAAAACATTTGTCTTCTCGTCGTCTTTGCAAAAAGAGTAAAATTCACCTACGGCCCCTAAACTTGCACGGCGGTGTCATTTAGGTCCCAAACTCAGGGTTTTTGATATTTGAGTCCCTAAACTTGTACGACGGTGTCATCTGGGTCCCAAACTCAGGATTTTTGATATTTAGGTCCCTAAACTTACATGATGGTATTATCTAAGTCCAAAACTCATAATTTTTAATATTTAGATCCAATAATTTATCCTGTTGATAAAAATAAAATGTGTAGCTAACCCTTATTTGTGGTGTCAATCCCTAACCCTTGCTGTTTGATTTAAGTACGAACTTCTTCTCAATCTCTAAACCGCCGCTGTCGAATATATTTGGGACCTAGATGGCGCCGTTGTATAAGTTTAGGGACCTAAATATTAAAAATCCTGAGCTTGTGACCTATATGACACCACCATATAAGTTTAGGGATCCAAGTATCAAAAATCTTGAGTTTTAGACCTAGATGATACCGCCGTACAAGTTCCCGTACAAGTTCAAGGTCCGTCAATAAATTTTACACTTGTAAAAATATCGTCACGTCAGCAAATCCGCCGCAATATAAACTCCTCACGAAACCTCAATGGCATAAGCCAGCGACGCCGCCGAGCGCTGAGGCGCCGAGCACGCTGTGACGACAACTGGGGATGGAACGTCCGATAGACGGCTGTCCGTCGACGTCGACCAGAGACTAGAGCTGATGAGGTTCTTTCTTCCAACTCTAGTGGCGGCTGCGTGGGCTCAGCGGCGGAGATGACCGGACGGTGGCGCCGCCGCCGCCGGCTTTGGCAGCTCGATCGTCTTCGCGGCGGGGAGCAAGAAGTGAAACCCTTGCAGGCGGCTTTATGGATCCTTGTGGTGGAGAGCTAATTAAAGGATTCTTGGATGATCAATTGATCATCGATGGAGCTTTGGACCAGCAGCAGCTGCTAGGCCATGCATGATCGACGGGTCCGATCGATCGATCACACTCCATCCATCCATCCATCATCCGTCCGTCCGTCGCTTTGCATGATCCGATCGATCGATGCCGTATATATCTTTGCTTGTTTGCCGTGGCGCGCGGATGGTACGGTCGTCGTACGTGTGGCCGCAGAGTAAGGTCGCCATCGTTCTGCAATGGACTGCGTGTCTTCTAAAGATAGGTAGGAGAGAGACAAAGGTGACTGATCGCTTCCTTTTTTTAGTTTTTGTCTACTACCAATAGGGTAGTTCATGGCCGCCTCTACCACTTTGGGCTGGGCTGGGCTGGGTGGACTTTTCAATGTCAGGGCCGGGCTGTGGTGGGCTTGAGCCTAGAAAAGCTCAAAGCCCGGCCCAAAGACCCAAAAAGCTCCAAAGTACATCTGTCCCCTTCTTTTTTGTGGTAATATATGAAAATGTATGGCGAGATACTATTTTTCACAGGAAAAGTATTTGTTCAAACAGGTTATGCATTTTTGGATATCTATTTTAGTATTTTTACATACCGGTAAGAAAACATTTTTTTTGTTTTGATTCCCGTTCATTTTCCCATCGTCTATAAATTGTTCAAATTTGAGTAATAAAAGCTCCCAAAAGTAAAGAAAAACGGCTGAGAAAACCGAAGTAAAGTTGGTTTCTAACTGCGGAGTATTGAGTGTTTGCAGTTGTCTGTAATTGCACGGCTAGAGTCCAAACATCTCCCTTAATTAAGTGAATAAATTATTAGCCAATAAGTAAGTAGCTACCCTTATTAGATTCTATTAAACAAATTTGAAAAAAAAATTAGCCAATAATACGTCCATCCCAAGAGAATCCAATCCTATGATTTAAAAATTTTCCTGCAAAGAATGCGAGCCACTTAATTGAGATAATATTCTTTTTGAAAACAAATTGAGATAATATTCCTAAAATAATGTGTGCCAGACACTAAATTGAGACGGTTTTCTCAAAATTTTGCAAACACCGTTAACTATAGGCGTCCTGGATAGTTTTTTAGATAATGGATAAAATATTATCCGGTCTTGACCAGAACGGCTGCAGCCAAAAAAGCAAAATGAAAATTACATCCCATCAAGGAGCTCTAGTAGTCCTACGCGACAACAAGTCGCTATAACAAGATTGTCAGCCCTTAAAAAAGAACCGAAAACGTTGGACACCGACCACCGTTGAAGATTAGATGCTTATTCCAATGTAACTACACGAAGACTTGGTGCAGAAACAACCTGCCAACCAACATCCGAACTGTTGCGCCATTCAATGCCACTTCCGCCCTGAGCTGAAAAATGAAAAGTGTGTCGACACGGGAGAACTGCCCGGCCTCGGCGAACAAGAACTTCGACGACGCGCCTACACTGCCGCCGCCGGCCTGGAGAAACCATGCTAGGTTTCACCCAGTTATTGAGCACCCACAGGCACAGCATTGGGCGGACTGACCAACGACTTCAGCAGCGCCTTCAACAAGGTGTGTGTCACGGACACAACCACTGTCGCCAGCCCGGCAAAACATGTCAGGCAAGGATTTCGCCCAAATCGCCGCCACCACCGTCATCGCTGTGCCCGGCCAACGAAAAGGTCACCTTCACCGGAAGGACATCACCAGCTTCACTCAGGACGTCGCCACCGCAAGACGAGACGCACGCCGGCCGTCGACGACAAAACACCGCCACCCGGAGCAAAGTTCCACCGATAGAGGGATGGCACCAACTCATGGGGAAGGCGGCGGTGCGGCTGCTAGCGAAGTTCGCCCAATTGCCCACGTGGGAGCGACGCGGAGCAACGAAGGCATAGGATTTGTTACTCCGTAGCCTCCATGCCGCCAGGGATGGCAAGCTCCGCCACCGGAGAGGCCGCGCGAGCCAAATTAAAGCCGCCACACGACTCCGCCTGCCGGCATCGATACACCAACATGCGCCCTCCTACGCGTTGCACCAGATCCGACGTCCGCGACCGCCGTGAGAGGGGGAGAGGGAGGGAAACCACGCCGCCACCATCCCGACAAGCCGCGCGGGCATCCGGCGGCCGGCTCCGGTGGCGGAGCGGCGAGGAGGACGGAGGTAGGGGTCACGGGGGCGGCCGGGGGCAGGGCCGCCCGAGTCACCCTTCGCAGGGGCGACGCAGACGTTTCGCGAGGTCCCTTCTTATGTTTTCTAATAGCTAGGCGTCCTGGATAGTATTTGGTATTTGTCTTCATGTGCATGCAGAGACGCAGAGTTAATTAGGAGCACATATTATTCATTTTTATTTAAAACTAATCTATCTGAAATTTTTTAGAATAATTGCATTACTTTTATGATGAAGGGAATGAATAAGTAGTTATCTTGATTTTTTTACCAAATTTTAGACATGCGCGCGTGTTTAAGATCTCTATCACTTGAACATTTTAAACCAGTTAACTCATTTAATCGGCACACATACCGATGATGGCACCAAATTAGGGTCTCTTGTGGACCTGGAGAGAAATACAGCAAATTCTACGCGTGCCCACTCCAAACAAATCGGTGGGAGACAAAGCAAGTGGTGACACGGCACATGAGTCTGCAGACTCCCGGCCGGCTTACCCGCTACACATCCAAATACATTCCTCGTCCAGATCCAGGACGAAATAGCATCATCTACCATCATTGTTTTTGTCTTCAAAACGCAAACATTTTGATGGTATACATGCACATGGATCTAGCAGAACGAGCCTACTTGTTTCTCTCTTATTTCTTCGTCCAAAAAGGTTCAAATTCTTTGAACCAATGATGTCCAAAGAGAACTTGTACGGGACAGAAAATCTACCAGTACATTCGATCTATCATGTTGGTAAGACACTTTTTATACTTTTCTTTGTCACTTGGGTCTCTCGTTTGTGACGGTGCGCTTTCCAAAAGACATCATGTCCAATCTACTCTCGTCTGGTATCTGTCTCGCGTACGTACCCTACTACAGCTATGCTTATGCTTATGATTACTACTGTAGATAAGTGTATACAACATGGCACCAAACAGTAAAATGCATACTTTTTTAGGTCCTATATGTATTGTTCTTTTGTTTTCATGATCTTAGGAAGTTCCTAGCTTAGGAAGACGTGTAAGTGTGGTATATGTTCGTACAGTGTAGTAGTGGAAGCAAAATTGCATATATATAACATATTTATTGGCAAACTTTAGCATCTTTAAAATCTTAGTAGTCTAAACTTTTTTTACGAGAGAACTTATGCTAGACTTGCTACACCGCTAAAGACGAAATCAAACCGTTGGTAATTCAGTCTCCAGCAGTGCGTGCATCGTCTGACATTCCGGGTAAGCTTTTCAATTAGGTTTTTTGGCCAAATGCTTCTGGAGGCTTTCCCCCTGCCCCATCTCCTCTCCTTTGCGTGTAGCCATCGGTAAATCATGCGACCAAAGTGCTAGCTGTGCGTGCTGTGGAACAATGGCCTTTTGCTGCGTGTCCTGCTGCCCCTCTTTGTGCTCTTTGTCCCCTGCCCTGTCTGCGTATGATAATACACCCGAGTGGGTTTCACTTTCTCCAGGGGTGAAAAGATGCACTGTGTTTTTACTTTCTTGCATTGAGAAGGTAAAAGGTGCAGCTAGCGACTTTACTCTACATAGCTTTGCGGACAGATTCATAATGTTTTCGTGCAGTAAAAGATCAGATTCAGATATACAAGTAGTGTGCATACTACTTTGGTTAGTTTCATGAATACACGTAGGATTTACGCAACCAATGGTGTGGTGCTGTACAGATTTCTGCGACAGTAGGAAAACCTACCCAGCTCGACCTTACCATTGTGAGAAACAATTACGAAATTTGATCGAGCGGGATTTCTCCGCACAACTTATACATAGTGGATAATTTGTGAAAGAATAACTGAATACTCCGTCCTAAAAAAACATTTTAGAAATCTTAGAACAGATTAAAAAAAGTCAATTAGTGGGGGGGACGGAGGGAGTAAGTATGTTAACCAATTAAACACCTTCCTTGTTGGTAGTATGAGTATATTTGTTTTTTAAAAAAAATGAAGTATGAGTATATTTGCCCACTCGTGCGTTTTCACTTTTACACGGTTAATAACATTCTTCTTGTGTGTATAGATTAAGGGCCTGTTTGGATCCAATAACTAATTGCTAGATAGCTAATTTTAGCTGTGGTGGATCCAAATAGAACCAGATAATTCTCAGCTGATACCTTTTTATTAGCTAAATAACAACTATCTAATTAGCTGGTCCAACCTAGCTAATTTCAGCTAACTAGCTAATGATCCAAACAAGGCCTAACATTCTCCATACATCCTATTGCTAACCAAACCTAATTAGTCATTTCAATCCCATGATTTTGATAGTATATAGCCCAATTTTTTTATCTCGATACTGGAGTTCTTTTTTATTTTCGTCTTCTTGAGAAAGCAATAGTCCTCTGTAGAATATTTCAACTTTATCATATAATATCATTCATGAAATCCATTGAATCTTCCATTTCATGTTCTTTTACCTTGCATTACGGATTGATATAGGAGTGAGATTTGTCAAGGGGAATGGATGCAGTTGTAGCTCATATTATTAATTGAGTACACCATATATATATTGAAATGCCAAATTCTATTATATAGACAAAATAATTTCCAAGTTCATTTCCATAATTTTTTTGGTTGAGTTCGACATACGCGCACGGGCGTGGTGGACTTTGACCCTAATAAATTTTCTAGGTTTGTCGTCGATGTGGGGATAATTGCTACACACAACTTCCAGCTAAGTAAGGATCTAATCTAGATCTGGCATTTGCATTTACAACCACACTCCATCACCATGGCCAGGGCCTAGGTGTTTCCGATCCATGTTCTCGTGCATGACAGGTTTGCTTGCCCTCGAGTACATTCTTAATCTTCTTTAGAGAAAGGCGACTACCATTTTGACACAATGATACCCATATGGGACACACAACTTGGGGAAAATTAAGCAACCTACATTTTAGGATCTAGAAGGGCACATCCATCGTTAGCTTTTGCATGAATTAAGCAAAGCAGACGGCTGATTGACAACCAATCTGCTCCCCAATTGTATGGGCTTTATAACTGCTCCCAGATAGAGCTTCTCAATATAATATTGCATCTAAGATTAAGGGCTTATGCCTATGGAAACACATTTTTTAGGTACAAGCATTAGACCTACAAATTGGTTCATCTCTCTAGGTGATTAGAAGTGCAATAATTGATGTCTAATCTGATCATATATAAGATTTGAAAGGACAAATGCTAGTGAGATGTTAGTATATTTTAGTAGATCTTTTGTACTTCCTTATCTAAAAAAATATCTTTGTGTACTTGCCCTTGGCATATCTCCAATTTGTTCACCTATCGGATCAAGGCCTTGCATGAAAAAGTGAACTATATATATACTGGCATGGAACAGTCAGATCCCTAGAAAAAATTGATCAAGCAATAGGCCAATAGCTAACCATATCCTAGGTGGTCACATTGTCACTAGTTTTTTTTGCGAAACTAATCAGGCAACTTAACAATATACGATCAAGCAACAAAAATTCTGTGCCGACTTTGATGACCCTCCAATTTCATTCCCATCCTGTTACGAAAATCCGATTTTGGCCCTCTTCTTCCATTTTTCAGAGGAAAAATCTCTAATATTGTGACATTTTCTCGGCATGCTCGCTAGTTTCAGTACTATTTTATATACTTGTATTTTTTTACTCCCTTTGGTACTGCTATAATTTCATTGTACATGCAGTTGTTATCTCTCCAAAATATTTAGCATCATCTCCAAGTCAGTGTAAGAAAAGTGAGACACGACAGATATGGCTGTGGGCTCTTGGGCCAAAAGGAAATTTGGCTTTCTGCACTTTTTTGCCGCGCTCCATGTGATTATTTTGTCAGAGGACGGCAATGATTCCTGCCTGAGGATTGGAGAGGAGAGAAAAAAGCTGCGGGGTATTGCATTGGCGTTGGCGTGCTTGCCCATTTGTTCTGGTTTTGCTCGGTGGGCCGCTTGCCCGTCGGGTGAGGCTCCCATATCAGGACGTACATACTCGAGGAGAGACCTTGACACTTAGAGAGAGAGTTGGCACATGCACATGCATCATATATATCTATATATAGCTATGTGCAACACTTATGTCACAGTTTCTCATCCAACTTACTTGGCATACTCACGACGTACAGCAAAATAAAAAGGCAACGTATGGGGTGCAAACCCAGTTCCTATACAAACTATGCATGTTGGTTTGCATAAGAATCGGGTGTGCACCCCATACGTCCCCAAATAAAAAAGAACCTACTTAGACATGTTTGAGGAACTTCGTATACATACATGTCATGGTGGCGGAATGACTTGTTCAGTGGATTTACATACCAAATGGTAAAATGACAGACAGATAAGGGAAATATCTCCCAAATTTTAGAACCGAAGATGTATATATGCAAAAAACTTTACTATTCACCTATCACATCAAATCTCTCTCCTCGTGCATGGAGTATTAAATATAGGTAAATAAAAAAACTAATTACATAGTTTTGATGGACACGATGAGACGAATCTTTTGAGCCTAGTTAGATCATGGTAGGACAATGTTTACCACAAACAAATGAAAAATGCTACAGCACGCTATAGTGTCCGATGTGACATTTTCTCCGAACTTTCTCTTCCTCCTTTTGAAACTATAAACACACCCTAGATAGAAAGGGAGAAAAATCTCAAGGTCCCTGAGGCCAGCCTTGACCAATCAACGACTAGTAGCTGCTATAGCCTCCGCCTCCATGGGCGAGACAAACCAACGTGGTGGCCAGCATGCACGCACGCACACGGCACACACGCACCGCCACGCGCCTTTTGGGTGGCCGTAATGATTTGCTCGCGGCAGGCTCCATCTCTCTCTCCTGGCTGCTTGCTTGCGTGGACGGACCCACACCCGGCAGACACTGCAAGTGGGCCCTGTAAGACAAGATGGCGGCAGCAGCAGCAGCGCCCTGTACATGCATACAGTATGCTAGTACGTGCTGACTCTGAGGCGCGCGGCGTATCATGTGCGAGTCTGCAGCAATGTCAATATAATTCTGGATGCGATGTGTAGAGCTGTGCTTAGAGAGGGCAATAATTCTGCTCCTGCATGCAAACAAAGCGACATAGACCAATCGCAACAGCAGCATGCAAACCTAATCGTCTGACACCAAAGGAGACTCAGGGCTTCTATTAATGAATGACAAAATTTTCCTTTATTTCGTAAGCAACATAGGAGTATATACAGCAAAAAGAAAACCACAAATAACAGCGGCACGCCAGCGCATCATGCATGTGAGACGCCGTGGCTGCCTCGGGGTGCGTGCTCGCCGCCATCCGATCCAGATCTAGTGGTCCTCAACGCTCCCAGGCCCGGCCGGTGTGTGTGAATCGTCATCGCGCCATGCCACGTCACCGGCCGGCTCTCCATCCGTGACGCGCTCACAGTCACTCACTCACACCCCAGCCTTGAATAACGTGCGCACTATATCTAGATCCTTGGACGGAGATCGAGTGGTCCCCAAGGTCCCGAGTTTAATCATCATCGTCATCCTCCCGCAATGGCTGATTGCACCAAGCGTAAACAATTCCACATGAAAATCAGCACGTATGTAAATGGTCCCAGAAATAAACAAACAAACATATATAAAATCCTCCTGTACGTAGATTAAGCAAGCATAAAGCGATCGCAGTAGTCCAAGAAGGAATACAAGTCTCATTAGATAATACTATACAATGCCGATCCAGCGTCCAGAACTGTCATTTGACAGAAGTGAAATGAGCACAATTAACCAAAGGGCGTCGTGGCCAGGAATAATATAATCCGTCACATTTACAGAACATGGCACCGATGGGAACAAACGAATTAATTAATTAAATTCCTAGCGGAAAGCAACAACTAGCTGGTAGGGTCGAATGCCTTGCGTTAGAGCTGTCACGCAGGCTAGTTCAGCAAAAAGAAAAAAAAGGATCGATTAGCTAGCTAGTCACCTTAGCTAGCTCACTGCTAATCCGGCCAGATTGAACCCTAGCTATCATCAGGCAGCGAAAAGGGCGTGCATATTGTACCTGGTTCAGAAATTGACAGCAGAGATCGCGACGCGGCGATCGATTTTCTAGGCATTGACTGACTGCAATGCCTTTGGGTAGCTGACAGTGAAAATTTTACAACGTCAAGGAAAACAAGGATGCTTTGAGTGCTGCAAAGTTTGCCCAAACCAAACTTTGTGTCTCAGACCTGAGTAAAAAGATAGACCAATACGCAATAGAAATGGTGAAATTCACTCGCTAGCTACTACTGCAGGTAGCGCGCCGCAACATGGGCCTTGCTGGACCTCTTGACTCCAATCATATGTGGGCTTGCACTGGGAATTGCTAGACTTGGGCCCATAAGGAACAAAGCAGCTTTTCCGTCGATCAGTGTACCGTGACTTGGGTTGGGCTTGTTGACTGGTGGAGGATGCACCGAACCAGCAAGACATCTCGATGAATAGGAAAAAGTCTATTTTACTTCCCTCACGTTTGACAGAAGTTCGTTTTTCGTCCTCAATGTGAAAAACCAGGAATCTTCCATCCCTCAACTCTTCAAAACCATGCATTTTACGTCCCTCGGCGGTTTTGACGGCAATTTCACTGACATGGCACGTTGATATGGCGTGCTTAAAATTACTGAAACTATAAAAAATCATATAAAATCGTAAAAAATGATAAAAATATATATCTAATTTTTTTAGCTTCCTCATGAGCATATTTACACAGTGAAGTCATTTATTTACATTTTGATATTATTTTCTAGTGGAAATAAAATAGGCAAGAAAAGTTGTCATAGAACTTGTAAAATGCATAGTAAATAATTGAAAAACTATAAAATAGTAGGTCCAACTCTTGTGTTCCTCTAGTGAAGGGTGAATGCCGTTCCCCAGCTTGGGTCAGCAAAAGGCAAGATCACCGTGGGAGCAGACGGTTTTATCCTTAAAACGTCTTCTATTCTAAAATAGCTTCATTAGGGAATGCTTTTTAAGAGTAAGAGCATCTCCAAGGAACTCTTTATATCTTTCCCAAAATCTATATCTTTTCTAACTTACAGAAATAGAGATTTTGGTGAAAAAAACATCCTCCAACAGCCACTTGAATTGGATATCCAAATATAGATATCCTCTATTCAGGATTTCTCGCTAGCTAAAGATACAGAGTGAGATGACTCTTTAGACTGCACACAAGATATAGAATAACAATTGAAAAGTATAAAGATATAGAAAATAATTTTTACTCAAATGACTCTTCAAATGATGATTTCAGAGGGCTCTTGGAGGTGCTTTAACACTTTTCATAAAAAGCTCAAGGCTAAATTTTGCTGGGTAAAAGTCCATAATTTAAATAATTCATGTAAAATCTCTTATAACATGGAAAACATAAATCAGATGGGAAAACCTAGAAAAACGGAAAAGAAAATTTTCCCAAAAAAAGAAAGAAAGAAAAGAACCGAAATGATCCTTAGGCCTAGTTAGCTGGGGCATAACGGGCTGAAGTTTTGGCCCAATCCAAACATTACCAACCCAAACAACTGCGGCCTAACCAACATTTCCACGGCCGATTGCGAGCTTCTTGCGGCGCATGCAAGTCTCAGGCTCCCAGCAACGAACAGCTGGCTCTCCTCTTCCGCCGGCAATATACAACCACCAGCTGGCTACGAGCAGGTCGTCTACCACGCTCGCTACGTCGTCGTGTCCCACGGCAAGCTGCTCATGGTCATCAGGTTCAGGCCGGCATCACGAGGTCCCGCGGCAAGCTGCTCATGGTCGTCAGGTTCAGGCCGGCCTCACGAGGAGGAGCGGCGCGCGTCGGTGTTCATGGCGACGGAGCGTCGTCGGAGAACCGACGCAACGGGGATTTGCTACGCCATGGGGTAGCTACTCCACCTTATCCAACGGCCAGGATGGGTTGTGGACAGAACGGCACAGCAACGGTATATGTGCGGCTGTTATTTTTCCTCATAAAAAAATTACTCCGTTCTTGAGCTCGTCGCTTCATCCAGATTCATCCAAGGCGAGACTTCCTTAGTCAAGCCGCACGAGGAGGAGCGGCACGCGTCGGCGTTCAAGGTGTTCATGGCAACGGAGCGTCGTCGGAGGACCGACGCAACGAGAATTTGCTACGCCATGGGGTAGCTACTCCACCTTATCCAACGGCCAGGATGGGTTGTGGACAGAACGGCACAGCAACGGTATATGTGCGGCTGTTATTTTTCCTCATAAAAAAAATTACTCCGTTCTTGAGCTCGTCGCTTCATCCAGATTCATCCAAGGCGAGACTTCCTTAGTCAAGCCGCACGAGGAGGAGCGGCACGCGTCGGCGTTCAAGGTGTTCATGGCAACGGAGCGTCGTCGGAGGACCGACGCAACGAGAATTTGCTACGCCATGGGGTAGCTACTCCACCTTATCCAACGGCCAGGATGGGTTGTGGACAGAACGGCACAGCAACGGTATATGTGCGGCTGTTATTTTTCCTCATAAAAAAAATTACTCCGTTCTTGAGCTCGTCGCTTCATCCAGATTCATCCAAGGCGAGACTTCCTTAGTCAAGCCGTCCTCGCTCCTAGCGTCCGAGAGTGCCTTCCCATCGTTGCTGGTCCGAGAGCAACAGCTCGATAATCTCGCTCCCACCAACTCAGCTCACTAATCTCTCTCACTCGCTTTCTTTTTTCCGAGATCGGGAGAAGCAGATCCCCATCGACTCATCATCTTACGATTTTTTGTATATCTGCTCCCCCCACTGATATGGAGCAGTTTACCTACAGCATTGATCCAGGAGATTGTGGTGAGAGATCTGTCCCTATCCCACCCGATCCATGCCACACCACCGCTAATCTTTTGTCTCTGATTGGATCTATGTCACAAGAACATAGAGAAGTGGTTGATTCGATAGGGATTTCCTATTCCGATTGCCTTCGTACTCTTCACACAACCATGAGTTCAGTCGTTTCATCTACTCAAGACTTTATTTGGACCATGGCTCCCTCTTCTTGAGAACTCATGGAAATTCTAGGATACCCATTACTAGAGATGATGTAGCTAGAGTTCTAGGTTTCAAAAATCAGTGTGTGGATTTGGTTGTTGGGACTGCACAAGAATTACTCGGCAGTAATTTTCGTGGCAATGTAGGAACTTCCAGTGGCAGAGAAACGATGGACAGTCCCGGTTCTAGCTCTGGAGTTGTACACTCGGCATGGAATGAATTGGTGACAATGTCACAAACAAAAACCCTTGGATCCTTACCCCGTGCAAAACTCATGAATGCAATATGTCTTTACACACTATCCAATTTACTAGCCCCTCGTTTCATCCACGGTTCCGAACTTCCGACTGTTGACAAATATATTACCGAATTCCTTGGTAATCATGATGGTACACACTTAGTGAAATGGGGAGACTACATTGTCAAAGTCATTGTTGAGTCTTTGAAGGAGTTTAGTGACAAAATAAAGACATCCAACGATTCCATCGAAAAGACACCTAGATGTTTGCATTTTCCTCCAGGTGAATTTCGTATAGCATTCTTCATACATGTTTCTCTTTCTGTCCAAAGCTGTAACTTTAAACCACATTACTTGTGTTGTATGCAGGCTTTCTTTTTGGATAACTTTCCACCATCGGTGATATTGACTTCCAACATAACATCAAATTATGGATCAGTTACCAAATATATTAAAGATATGCTGAACACAATCATCCCTGAAATTATAAGATATTTTAACAAGGCAAGTGTAATGATTATTGTTCCAGAGCAAACAGTTAAAAATGGTTAAGAAATCAGATATCTGTATGCTAGTAACAGTAGTTTTCATTATTCTATGCCACGATAATGTGGCAGGACTACAGAACAGGTTTAGCCCCCTGGTATTGGTGCATTCTGAGATAGATTGTTTCCACCATTTATAGTACATCAACTACCATTTATTCGACAAGTAAATTGTCCACAATTCACTAACCATAGCCGCACCAATCTGGCAATCCACCAATGCACCTCCTTTGTCTCTCACAGTGTCTGCTGCAGCCATTGATTTCACCGTTTCATATGTGAATACTTGGCATCTTGGGAACACGATGTGTGGCATATTCAACCCACCGAGATCAATGCTATCAAGATATAATACCTGCAGAATAATGATTGTAAGGACGTCTAGACTTGTTGCAGATTTTTATTAGCAATTACGGTAACAAAGACGTAACTCACACCGCATGACACCAAAAAAAAAAAGAACGCATGAAGAATTGGGGACTAGAATCGGAAAGGGATCCAGCACCTGCAAGAAGAATGTGCAACCAGACAACAACGGCACCCGAATCTTCTTTTTTATATCGCTCTTTAGCTTAGCAGACGCCACCAAAAGCCTGTACATGACATAAGAGCTCCAATCATAGTCACCAATAATCTCATTAGGCTTTCCAAGTGCCGGCCAAAATTCAATGTTCGAGTAGTCATGCTTGGCTGATGGTGCCAAAAGCATTGCCATTGCAAATACCACAAAGGCCACCTTGAAAGCTGCTTCCTCATTACATTCCATTGGATTGCTATATATAGGTCCTCTCAAGGATATCCTGAGCTATCTTCACACATCGAGCCTCTTTCCCTTGGAGTCCAAGGAAACAACGCACATAGTCAATTCTGCTATCAGAACGTGCACCTTCTGTTTGTACAACCCTTCGCCCTTCTGCAGGTATACCAAAAACCATCTTCACATCTTCACTGGTGAAAGAGAATCGTCGACACCCATCAATGACTTAAGTCTGTGTGCTCTCATCCACTCTTGACATCAACCAAACTGCCAGTTTCCTGTTTATCTGATTGTGCAGAGGGATTTTAAGAAGTCCACCAAATCCTATCGACTGAACCAACACTACGGGAAACCCCTCGGCAAACCCCGATATACACTCGGCAAAGGCTTTACCGAGTGTTACACTCGGCAAAGGGGACTCGGCATAGCCCGTGTCGGCAAACAGCCCCTTTACCGAGTGTCTTTTATCGGGCACTCGGCAAAGGCTTTGCCGAGTGCAGAAGCCGACACTCGGCAAAATAAAGCACTAACAGACGGCCGCGAACGGCACGGCGCCGTTCGCGGCCGGCTGTTAGTGCTAACGGGGTCTTTGCCGAGTGTCGCACTCGGCAAAGACTCCATCCTTTGCCGAGTGTAGCACTCGGCAAAGTGCTGTCCAGGGGCCTGCCCCAGCCAAGCCTTTGCCGAGTGTCATACTCGGCAAAGCCAACATCCTTTGCCGAGTGTGAGACACCGACACTCGGCAAAGGCTGGTGTCTTTGCCGAGCAAAGGCTTGGCTGGGGCAGGCCCCTGGACAGAACTTTGCCAAGTGCTATGGCTTTAACACTCGGCAAAGAGGCAGCCTTTGCCGAGTGCTAGGGCACAAACACTCGGCAAAGCCCGCACACTCGGCAAAGGAAGTTCCAAAAATGACAGAAACAGCCTGTTTGCCGAGTGTTATGGCCAATACACTCGGCAAACAGGCCCTTTGCCGAGTGTAACACTCGGCAAAGCATCAATTTGACCCCTGTTTTTATTTATTTATTGCGTTAAAAGGACCCCTCAACAAAAACATCACAGGCAGTTTATAATAGGCATCACAGACAATTGATATATATATAGCCACTAAACCATCACACAACCATAAATAAACACATATAAGTCACTAAACCATCCAACATCACAGAAATGTCACAAATTCATCATCCAAACATCCAACATCCATCATTCACTAGTTTACAAAGTCCAACATCCATCACTCACGGAGGAGGGGG
The DNA here is from genome assembly GCA_033239725.1 of Echinochloa phyllopogon. Lineage (NCBI taxonomy): Eukaryota > Viridiplantae > Streptophyta > Magnoliopsida > Poales > Poaceae > Echinochloa > Echinochloa phyllopogon. The sequence goes on along the minus strand of BTCW01000008.1, from coordinate 27,658,893 downwards.
TCCGAACAACGATCTAGCCGCCCGTGCCGCAAGGTCTTCGTCTTGAGGGCCGTCATTTGACGCCGCCGAGCCAGGAGCCTGCCCAAAAGAGATTAGTGGTGTGTGTTACAAGATTTACGACAGAAATGAGTTGTGAAATGAAATTATAAGGTTCTCAAGTGACTCACGGGAGAAATAGGAACACGTGGTGGAGGCAGTGGAGGCAGTGGTGGCATCACCGCCGCCGGCGACGAACCTTCAACCACCCGCTGGCCAATGCTCGTCAGGTAGGCCATTACTTGCTCCTGCCACGCTCGGTTCGTCCGCTCGGCCTCCTCCTTCCGCCTCTCTTTCTCGGCCTCCGCGTCCTTCATCCGCTGCACCTCCGCCTCCAGGAACTCCCGCCTCTGCGTCTCTTCCTCCACCCGGGTCTGCAATATTCAATCACAAAGTTACAATACATTGCAAACGTAAGTAAGCTTCACGTACGAAGAACAAAACAGAAATAACATGGAGTGCCTGCATCCCGAAGTGTGAACCGGGAAGAGGCTGGCGCATAGCCGCTGAAGAGCTCGTGCTCCTAGCTCGAATCTGGGAGAGTGTGGGGGTAGCGGCCGTGTCGATGGTGCTGTTGGCGATCAAGTACCGCCCGTGCTTCTTGCCTCCTCCCGCCCTCATGACCACTTCTCCATCAATGTTGTGGGCGGTCGGATCCCAGTCTGGCCCTTGGACCTCCCTCGCCACCTCTGTATATGCCGCGAGGCGACTGTGGACGCTGGCGTTGCTGTATGCCGCGGGCCTGTCCTCCGGGTTGTACTGGACGTCGGAGGTCGCCTTGCCCTTGTGGGCCATAGCAAATGCCTCGAGCTGTGAGCAAGACACACCACCATATGACGCCGACTGAAAAAATAAACAATAATAATTAGCAATTATACAGAATTGAGTGAGCGAAGATAGAAATGACTCGGCGTACCCATTTGGCCCTATACTCCTCGAGGCTAAGGCTGCCCTGATGGTGTGCTATACCGGGCATAAGCAAACGCCGCTCCCGGCAAAGGTCGTGCTGAGCCGCCCACTCGTCGCTGCACCACTTGTCGACTATCACCTCCCAGCATCTGGGATGCGGGGCGCACCACTACGGAATCGCCTACAAGACATCAAGTGTACGACATATAACAAGATCGAATTTAAAGTACTTAATCTTAGAATAAAACATTATCGATTTTCATACCACCATGTATTGCTCCTTGGTCAACTTTATCTTTCTTGCATCGGGTTTCTTCACGGAGATCTTGAGTGCACCGTAATAATCAATTACGGCCTGCACGCGCGCCTCGTAGTGCAGGTCCTTGACGAGCTTCCAACAGGCTGCATGTGCCACAGCATCCGCCAAAGCCTCCTGTCCCGGGACGCATCTGTAAAAGTCTTGCGCATACATACACGATGGATGTTGCATTATTTGTAGATTGTTAATGAATGTGTTGTGTTGAGCAATGTAGTGCAACGAATACTTACCCACAACTCGCCCTTTACCTGCTCGGCCTTGTTGTTGAAGATCCTGCGGTCCCGGTCCTCCTGATCGCGAGCGGCGACGTAGTGGTCATAGGTGTAGGCCGGCTCCTCCCTGCCGCCAATGGTCACCAGACACGGAAACAACTCCTCCAAAGAAGACCCAGGATGCCGTTGACTTTGCGGTCGTGAGCAGCGCCCGGGGTGACACTCACCCAATTCCTGCCCAAGTGATTAAGATAAATTGTTAGTCCATATTGTGATTTCCAACATATGAATATGAAACGAAAAGGTACTTGTAACATCTAAAATTACTTACCTTGGAGGGCTGGGTGCGATCACGGGGCGACGCTCCATGGGTATCGGGCGCTTCGGGAGTTGCGAGGGGCATCGCTGCCAAAGGGTCGGGTTCTCAGAGGAGGTGGACCCCTCTACATCCTCGCCCTCGGGGTCCTCGGCCCCGTGGTTCTCGGCCCCGTGCTCCTCGGCCACGTGCTCCGCTGCCTCGTGCTCCTCGTCCTTGCGGTCCTCGTGCTCCGCGGCCCGAGTGTCCGCCGCCGAAGGAACAAAGTCCTCGTCAGACGAAGACAACGAAGGTACGGGGGTCCGCTCTCGCCTCTTGCCCTTGCCTCGCCCCCCGCCTTTGGCCTTCTTCTTTCTCCCCTTGCCCTTGGCACCAGACGACCCAGCTGCATCGGACCCTCCATCTTTGAACTTCCGGTACAACGACATGACGTTCCTCATTGCACCGCCCCGACCAACCATCTTGGTTCAATCACCTGCAATCAACAAAAACATGCATTTATTAGATTTCACATATAAACATAAATTATTAGAAAGACATGTAATATATAAGAAATATGAACCGACATAAACTATTAGAAAGAGATGATGCAATATATAAACATACTTTTATTAGAAATAATCATCCAGATCAGGATTATCTGGATCAACGGTCGCATCATCACTATCGTACATTTCGAGATGTTCATGGTCATCCTCCAAAGGCGGAGGAATGTCGTCGGCTTCATCATTGCCTAATTGTAATCGCTCTAGTAACTCTACCTCCTTAGCATTATGAACCACATCTCCAGTGTCCTCGTCAACCAACATTTCTGAGTCTAAATCCATTCCGACCGCTTGGGTTAAGTCTATCTCAAAAGACCCTTCTAGCCCATTTTCTTGGAAGAACTCTCCATCATAGGTGTTTGGATCTATGTTATAATCTTCATTGTTTGGGACTGGTAGTTTACCGCGTGGCGACACTTTGTATACAACGTCCCAACCCTCAAGCCTTTTGTCCTTTTTGCATGGGTATGACAAATAATACACCCGGGTGGCCTGTTGAGCCACTATATAGACATCGTCTCCAGGTAAGACAGATGACTGTCGCATTTCGACTAGCCCAAGACTAGGGGTCTGTCTCACCACTGAAGGATCAAACCAATGACATTTGAAGATAATAGGAGAAAGAGGTTTTCTTCCACCAAAATTAAGCTCGTATATTTCTTCAAGTCTCCCATAGTAATCGAACCCATCAGAGCCTGGAGTATAAACTCCGGTATTTGTAGTCCTTCGATTGGGCATCCTCGCCTCATGACTTGTTGTGTGAAAACGATAACCATTCACGTCATATCCGGTAAATGACTTGACCTTATACGCACAACCATCGGCGATCTGTCTCAACTCAGGACTCATAGACCCATCGGATTGGCCTTGCGAGTTCGACCAGGATAGTTTGTTATATTAATAACATGACTTCAGTAACGTCAAATTTAGGACAAGACTGAAATTAAGTGTACCTTCTGTTTGAACCAAGAAATAAAATCTTGGTTTCCATGTTTAAGAAGGTCATCAACTTCGTGCGCGGTAGGAGCCCTCCTATTACGCCATAATTGATCGAGAAATTCCCTGTATGAACGAGAAACAAGAGTGTTGGATGCAGAATAGTGGCTAGGTACTCGAAAACAAGATTGTTCTGAACTTACCGCATGTATGGCTCAACTTCGGATAGATTGGTGAGCACATAAAGCATGATAGCGCGCCACTCTGCATTTGTCAAGTTTTTGTTGGTGCCTTCACTTGCACTTCCCAGTTGCCCTCGGAAAAGGCTGAGGTTCGATTCAACTTCGCCAACATTGTAACGAGGCGGTGGATTGTGCACGCTAGGGAGGTTGTCAGCATAATACTTCGTTGTGAAGTTTGACACCTCCTCCAAAATGTAAGCCTCTGCAATAGAAGCTTCAATCTTGCATTTATTTTTGCATTTAGTTCGAAGAACCTTTTGACATCTCTCAATTGGATAGCACCAGCGGTTCTGCACAGGCCCTCCCATTCGTGCCTCATACGGAAGGTCCAGAATCATATGCTGCATCGGGTTGAAAAAACCCGGTGGAAATATCTTCTCCAACTTGCATAGCAACACGGGAGCAAGCTTTTCCATTTCTGCAAGCATGGTCTTCGATACTTCCTTAGCACACAGTTGGCGGAAGAAATTGCTCAACTCTGCCAGCACTAGCCAGACATGCTCGGGGACATAGCCTCGAACCATTACCGGAAGAAGCCGCTCAAGCCATATGTGGTAGTCATGACTCTTGAGCCCGTTGATTCGTAAAGTAGTTAAGTTCACTCCCCTCTTCAAATTCGCTGCGTACCCATCAGGAAATTTTAATGTTTGGAACCAACTTAGCACCTCCTTCTTTTGGTCATTATCGAGAACGAAATCGGCCTTAGGTTTTTTTCATGTTTTGTCGTCCCTGGAGGTGGTATATTTAGCTTCGGTCTATTGCATAACCGCTGCTGATCCACTCTTGCCTTGGTATTGTCTTTGGTTTTATCAGGAATGTTCATGATTGTACCCCAAAGTGCCTCGGCAAGATTCTTTTCAGTGTGCATCATATCAATATTATGTGGAAGCAGAAGGTCTTGCATGTACGGGAGCTTCCACAGGCCTAACTTATGAGTCTAGGCATGTTGCTCGCCATAACCCACAAAACGGCCATCCTCCCCGACCACGAGAGCGTCTAACTCTGCACGAACATCCGCACCTGTCATCATCTGTGGTGCAGGGTCTTGAACCCTGACACCTTTCGTGAAGTTCTTGATATCTTGTTTAAATTCGTGTTCAAGAGGGAGAAATTGACGATGTTTGTCGAAGCATGAATATTTTCCACCCTTGGTCAGCCAGATGAACTTCAGAGATGCCTTGCATATTGGACATGTGAACTTCCCGTGGACACACCAGCCGCAGAATAACCCATACACCGGATGGTCATGCAGGGAGTACTGGTAGAAGACATGCATTTTAAAGTTTGTTTTTGTAGTTCGATCGTATGTCCATACACCTTCCTCCCAAGCACGGTCCAAATCATCAACAAGAGGCTCCATATACACACTCATATTTTCCCCCGGGTAATTAGAAATAATTAACAACAAAAATATATTCTGTCGTTGAAAGAGGACGCTGGGGGAGAGATTGAGTGGGATCACGAACATTGGCCAACAAGAGTATGGGGCAGCCGTCATTGCATACGGGTTGAACCCATCTGTTGCCAACGCAACACGCACATTCTGAGCCTCTCTAGCCTTGTCACGATGAATCCCATCAAAGTGCTTCCATGCTTCACCATCGGATGGATGTACGAGCTTATCAGGATTGTATCGCACTCCACTTTTGTGCCATGTCATCTGTTTCGCGGAGTCCTTGGTCATGTAAAGCCGTTGGATCCTCGGTATAGTTGGAAGGTACCGTAGGATATTCAGGGTATTTTGCTTTGCTTCTTCTTACCATCAGCACCGACTATCTCCACGAATCTAGAAGCCTGGCACTTCGAACATTGCTTTGCGTCTGCATATTCTTTCCTAAATAAGATGCATCCATTCGGACAAGCATGTATCTTCTGATACGACAGCTTAAGTGCATTTAGAAGTTTCTGTGTTGCGTACATGTTCTTTGGCAGAATGTGACCTTCCGAAAGGAGGCCGCCAAAAACTGTCAGGATGTGGTCAAAGGCGTCTCGACCCAAGCTAAACTGGGACTTGACGGCCAACAGACGTGTAACGGCATCCAATTGAGAAACCTTAGTGTGTGAGTGAAGGGGTTGTTGTGCCGCTGCCAACATGTCATAATAAGCCTTTGCAGTGGCCTCCGGCTCCTCCTCCCTAGGTCCATCATTGAAGTGTGCCTCGCTATAGTCATGCAACATGTCCCCTACCCCTGCCTCATCATCAAACTCCTGGATCCGCTGCCTCACGGCCTCGTCTCTCACACGATCAACGGCTTCACCATGGCGTGTCCACCGAGTATAGTTCTCCGTAAATCCATACTTAACGAGATGTTTACCCATCACTCCTTCTGTTTGGCATTTACGGTTGTCGCAAACCGCGCATGGACAGAAAGTAGTTGGCACCCCTTTCGCATTGGCAAAAGCTTGCTTCAAGAACGCCTGAGTCTTGGCAATCCATTCATCTGTACATTCACCTTTAATTGAGCGGCCAGTGTACATCCACTCACGGTCATTCATCCCTTTACATATCACCGAGAAATAAATTTCTTCCATACCAAATTTATAATAATAAATGCATCTACCGGATGCTAGCTTTATGTCTAATAGGTAAAGATAGGTCGTAATCCCACCCGAGAATGTGTAGACGGGTAGTTTCCATGCTCTACTCGTATCCAAGACGGAATTTCGGCAGCACCTCCCCGCTGTTCTCCAAATACACGTCCAATTACGGAGATTGTGTATTCGGAGAACAACAGGGAGATGATGCCGAAACTCAGCCTCGGTACGAGTAGAGCATGGAAACTACCCATCTACACATCCTTGAGCTGTCCAAAAACGTGGACAATTCGAAACAGATACGGTTAGACATATGCAAAGATTCACATATTCACAACCGTATCTCTTTCGAACGGGAGACGCCTAACTAGGTTACGTGACACAGTTGTGCACAATCTTGGCCTGTTGAATTTAACTGTACGGTATGAATTCTTTGTCATGTTTTTGCGTATCCTACAGTAAATAAGATGTCATATCATCTTATTTACTGTAGGAAACGCAAGAACATGGCAAAGAAGCCACACGGTAAAGATAATTTCAAGAGATGAATAAGGTGCACAACTTAAACATGGATCTATGAATTAAATGCTGAGGGGGTATGGTTTTGCATGTGCTCACCTACGGGCTCGACGTCGGGCGAGTCGGTGACGCTCGTGTCGGTGCAGACGGCGGGGAACGACATGCGGCGTCGGGGTCCAAGTCGAAGACGGTGCAACAGGCTGACTGAAATAAAAACAAATTTTTGTCAAATAAAAAATTCGGCAGCACCTCCCCTACACGGGGAGGTTTCTGAAACCACACATCCTGCAAAAAACATGGCACGAAGGCCGACAACCACATAACAAGGATGCGGCACGAAGGCCGACAACCACATAACCATATTCACGGCACGAAGGCCGACAAGCACATAAATATATCAAAATTCTATCATCCATATCCACATAAATATATATGTTTCTATCCTATGTATGAAAAACAACAACTACCACATCCTACACAAAACAACAACTACCACATCCTACCACAAACTAATTTGACAACTAGTTTTTCACATGTATTGTATTGTTGACAACTAAGTTTTTCACACGTTCTACACATGCATAGCAAATTTTTCATAACAATTTTGCCAAAAAAATTACCTTCAGGACGTCGGGTAGGGGCACGGGTCACCGGCGTGGGAGCAGCAGTGGGCAGGGGCGACCGGGAGCAGCGGGCAGGAGGTCGGCGAGGAGGATGACGACGAGGAGGAGGCCAGCGACGGGGAGGAGGCCGGCGGCGACCGGGCCGGCGGCGACAGGGATGGCGGGGAGGAGGCCCGCGGCGACAGGGACCGGGCCGGCGGCGACAGGGACGACAGGGACGCCGGGGTTCGTCGGGGAGGGGGCGGCCGGGCGTCAGGACGGGCGTCGGGGCAGCGTCGGCATCGCGTCGGTGTCGGGGCGGCGTCGGGCCGTCGGCGTCGGGGCCTCGTCGGCGGGGCGAGGCGGAGGGCGGCGGCGGCGCCCTGCGGCGGCCCGGGGCGCGGAGGGCGGGCGGCGTCGCGGGCCGGGGACGGCGTCGGGGCGGCGGAGTCGCGGCCGGCGGCCGAGACGTGGCGGCGGCGGCCCGGGCGGAGGCGGCGCTGTCCTGGCGGCGGCCCAGGGAGGCGGGCGGCCGCGGGGCGGAGGGCGGGTGGCGGGCCACGGGGCGGAGGGCGGCCGGGTCTTGGCGTGCGGCGGCGGCGGCAGGCGTGGCGACGGCGGCGGCGGCGGGCGTGGAGAGAGGCGAGGCGGCGGGCGGGCGTGGAGAGAGGCGGCGGCGGCGCGTATAGATAGGGTTGGGGGCCGCGTGGGCGGTTAAGTCCCCCCGGCCACCCCCCTGTTTGCCGAGAGTCCCAGATCGGGCACTCGGCAAACAGATCCACCACGTGGCCGCGCGCGGCCGAGGAGGACAGACACGTGGCCTGTTTGCCGAGTGTCTGGTCCAGGGCACTCGGCAAACATGCCCTTTGCCGACTGTTGGCACACGGCAAAGGTGCCACGTGGGCCAATGACGTGGCCCGCGCGGCCGCGGGCCGGCCAGCCCACGTGGCATCTTTGTCGAGTGTCTCTGACCTGACACTCGGCAAAGGTGCTCTTTGCCGAGTGTCTATGACTTGACACTCGCAAAGGTCTTGTTTGTCGAGTGTAGCACTCGGCAAACATTTCCCAGAACATTTGCACCATACCAAAATTTTCAAATTTGAACAAATACACATCAAAATATCTTGTCAAATACATTCAACAATGCACATTATATGCTTCAATGAAATGTTTTCATTATTTGATGCTATATAGCTTATAATTCCTTCATAATTTTCATTATTTCATGCGGAGAAGGACGTAGAAATAATTTAAAAAATATCAAATGGGTCCGGAAAAATATGATAACTTCAAATGAAGCAATCTACGTCGTCTATTGCCTATAGAAAAAGTTATGAACTCAAACTCTAATTCAACTTCACTTCGTTTCGAAATCCAGCTGTCTCCTTCTCAACTCTCCGAAACTTCTACGGGGATATGCTCCGATTGGAAAGGGCCGTATATATAAACTTTTCGAAATCATCTCAACTTTTTCCCATAGGCTCCACATAAGATATAAAGAGCCTTTGACAAGTATCACTGGAAAAAAATAAAGTTTGGGGCCCAAAAACATAAGTTTAAAAACTAAGGTCCTGACTTTGCCGAGTGTTTACCAAGAAACACTCGGCAAAGGCTAGCTTCGCCGAGTATTGCCTGGTGAACACTCGGCAAACCCACCAAGTTTTTCAAAAATATTTTCAAATTTTCAAACTTTTATGTTTGAATTCCAAATTTTTTAAGAATATTTTTAAATTTTCAAATTTTTTTGCCGAGTGTCTACAGTGTACACTCGGCAAAATTCCAACCCCGGGCCTGGCTGGACATGTGCAGTGCACGTGCCACCTCTTTGCCGAGTGTCAGCTGGAGGACACTCGGCAAAGCTGTGACAATTCAAACGGCCGCCAACGGCCGTGGGTGCGCGCGGCACGTGCTGGACACGTGCCGCAGCTTTGCCGAGTGTCGCTGACCTGACACTCGGCAAAGAGATGCTTTGCCGAGTGTCAGGCCGGAGGCACTCGGTAAACCAGGGGCCTCCCAAACGGCTGCGGACGGCCGCGGGCGTGTCGAGTGATGAGCACGTGCGCCTTCTTTGCCGAGTGTCTCTGGCCTGACACTCGGCAAAGCTCTAATTTACCGAGTGTCGCTGGCCTGACACTCGGCAAAGCACCTCTTTGCCGAGTGTCGCCTCTATGCCGAGTGCCTTGCTACGGACACTCGGCAAAGTAAGACTTTGCTGAGTGCTCGACATAAAAGTTCTGGACACTCGGCATATGCAAATCCCGCCTGTTGTTGTCGAAGCGAGAAATGACCTCATGCACAATTCTGAGACAACATCTTGAGTTCAGCTCAATGAAGGTTGCTCCTTCTTGGGGATCACTTGTATGACTACTCTGCGCCTCACCTCGCTCTTCAATATCCCCCGGTTGTTTCTGCATGTTATCCATGAAAAACAATGCTCTTAATTAATTCCGTCACAAATTCGCACACTAATGCACCCTACTCCCAAACCACTAGCTGCTTTAAATCCTCGCCCGTGGGTACTAACGACGCGTCAGTCCATTGGCGTTTTCTTTGCAAGATCTGGTTTCCAACGCCAATGGTACCAAAATCGGACACTAGTAATGCACCCTAGTCCCAAACAACAAGTTGATTTAAATCCTCGACCGTGGGTACTGACGCTAAAGCACGAGAGTGTCCAAACGACATGCACAACCAAGATCTGGTTTCCAAGGAACTCGAGGCGAAAACTGACCAATTTGCAAGGCACACTCAAGAAAAGGCAATGGATTTACAGATGACATATTTCACCCCCAACCTGTCCCCTAAGCAGCTAGTTGTTTTGAACCCAGGAACCGGAGAAGACCTGGACTCACCCAAAATAAACTCCCCCACATAATCCGGGTCCCTCACAGAAACCATGCTTATAACAGCCAACAAGGGTCATCACAAGAAGAGCAGATCAGGGTTACATACCTCGCAATCCATGGCCACTGGCACGCGGGCCGCAAGCTTTCAAGGACCGGAACGCCTGGCACGAGCAGTTCTTTCCACCATTCCCGCGCACGCATTTCTTCAACACTGCTGCAGGACGAGGGCTTCCTCTGGTCTGCTCACAACCATTTTTCTTCCAGGTGCTGCTCGTTTCCGCTGGCAGGAGAAGAAAGTGTACTGTACAGAGTAGCAGTCTCCCAGTCAACTAGTCCATCTACTCTGGGGACAATAACTCACCTGCCACTGTGGGCAACGCGGTTCACTCGTTGCCATAAATGAGCTGCATTGCACACAGGCGCCGGTCTCTATTAAACGCCAGGTGTCCTATACGTGTCTCTCCCAGGGACACTGCACATCAGGTCCGGAGTATTACAGCCTTTTTAAGTGACTATCACCGCACATTGGAATACTTAATGACAAAAGCATTGCAGCCGTTGGTATCTCATTGAACGGCAGCAAGATAACTACTACTCTCTCCATATCGAAATATTTATCGCCGTTAACTTTTTCTTACAACTTTAACCATCGTCTTATTCAAAAAATTATCGTAAATATTCAAAAGAATAAATCAAGCTTAAAATACATACAATAGTAAACCATGTGATCAACAAAATAGATGGTACTCGCATAATATTTTTAATAAGACGATTGGTCAAAGTTATAGAAAAGAGTCAACGACGACAAATATTTCGATACGAAGGGAGTAAAAAAACTTTGTAGCAACGGTTGGAATGATATTTGTAGCAATGGTTGAAGCGTCCGCGCTCACTTTTTGCAGCTACAAATACGAATTTGGTGGGAGGCCCGTTGCAGTAGATAGTTTAGCAGAGGCGGGTCAAAACGTGATCCGTCCCTGCAAATCACATTTGCAAGAGCGGCGGCCGCCTCGCAAATATCATTTGCGAACTCACCCGCACCTACTAATTGATTAAAAAATAAAAAAGTGGGCCCCGGCCCCTGCCCCTGTGGTCTGCAGCGTCACGAGGCGCCCGGCTAGCCGAGCCTGCGTCGCCGGCTGTTCCTGCGTCGCCGGTCTGGGAGGCCACCGGTGCCTGTCCGCCGGGGCCGGCCACTCCGCACCGCCGGCCGCACAGGGAGTTCGTCAGAAGCAGACTTCGATCTCTATAAATATGGATCTGAGGGAATACAAAATTACTCAAGTACTCCTGCTATTCCTTTGCAGCCAATCAAAACGAGGGCTGTGTTTAGACGCCGAATACGCCGAATACGGCGGGCCGATTCGGGATTGCGCGCGTCAGTGGACGCACTATATCTAACAAAGTTTCAAAAAGCAACTACCAAATTCACTATAAAAAAGAAAATTCTCCATCACATCAAAATGTCAAAACATGCATGAAGTACTAAATGTAGATGAAATCAAAACTAATTGCACAGCTTTGTTGTACTCTACGAGACGAACATTTTGAGCCTAATTAATCAATTTTTGGACAATTTTTTGCACATACAAACGAAATGTTACAGTACGCATGGAATTCCGTACTTCTAAATTGGGAGTCCCAAATTTGGAAACTAAACAAGGCCTATATCATTTCGTTTGTATGTGCAAAAAATTGTCCAAAAATTTATTAATTAGGCTTAAAATGTTCGTCTCGTAGAGTATAACAAAACTGTGCAATTAGTTTTTGATTTCATCTACGTTTAGTACTCTATGCATGTTATGACATTTTGATGTGACGAGCAATCTTCTTTTTGCATAGTAAATTTGTGAGTAACTTTTTGAATGAAAGGCCGAGGTCATGGAGACACCGACTCTAACAGAAAGATGGGTGTGTGGCTCATTTTTAATCACGCCGTGGGTCCTACCAAAACAAAGCAACACTCACGCTGGAGGGGGCGGGTGGGCCCTTCACCTGTTGCAAGAAATGGCAGCCACTGTTGGCAGTGCATTTCCAAAGTCGGGTCTGCCTGCCACCTGCCCCTGGAAATGGATCCTATTAGCAGGAGCGGGTGACCCTGTAGCCCGGCCTGACTAATGTATTATTAGCCACTGACTGAACGCTACAGTGCTCGTCTCGTTTTCTAGCAACGGACCGGTTTCGCATCCGCACCTAGAAAAAAACAGACCGCTCCTACAAACCGTTTCTGTGGTAGCGTAGGGAGACATTTCCGAGGACCGACGCCGACGACACCGATCAAGTTCCGCGTGGCGAGGTACCCCTGGGCGTGGAGCGAGCTGCGCACGCTGGGTGGCCGGATGCTGTTCCTGTAGCGAGGATGCTCTAGATCCTACGAAGCGGGCGATCGAGTACCTTGCCTTCAAGGCCGGCATCTACTTCTTGGATGACGGGGAGTTCTACGACGAGGCGGTGATCTTCGGCAACAAAGGCCATGTGACGCAGTACCGCTGCAACGACAATGGCAAGTGGTCAGATGGTTGTGTCTAGCGCTGCTTCCTGAGCCCAGGCCCATCCGACCACTCTCCTCCGGTTTGGCTTCTCCCCTGAAGGCGGTCAAAGGATTTTGGCTAGTTTCAGATCAAGTTAGTTATTTAGTTGACGTGCTGGGGTAGTTGATGCATGACTGCTTGCAGTGCTTCAATTACTGAACCTGCATACTGCGTTCCAGTGCCTTGTGGTATTATATTCTTTCTTGTTAAATGAATGGGAGCGAAAATTGAAATGAATTTGCATGTTTGTGCAATTCAGTTTGGAGTTGTTTTTTGTTACTGTTCCATTTCTCCCGCTCTCAATATAATGCAACCTGGAAAAGGAATTGATCGGTAATGCTTCCCGTAGGGCATCCGCCCCACGGACCCATTCCACGCCGCACGCCCCCGTAAAATCTCCCGCACCGTTTCGTCGTTCCAAAAAAAAACCCGACGCACGCCGCTGCTTCCTCGTTTCCTCCGCCGCCGCTTCTTCGATCCGTCCGGGGCCTGCTCCTCCACGCACGCCGCCGACGCCCGCGCCTGCTCCTCCACGCCGACGCCGCTCTCCTCCGTGGGGGCGCCGCCCCGCCAGCCGATGCCGACGCGGCCGCCATGCGCGCCGCCGCCCCACGGGCCGCCGCCGACAATGCCGCCCCTCCTCCGCGAGCTCCTCCATCGCCGTCCCTCCTCCGCGTCGAGCTCCTCTGCGTCGTCATCCCTCCTCCGCGTCGTCGCCGCCCCGTCCTCCACGTCAAGCTCCGCCGCTCCCCGCCACGGCCAAGGGCGCGGCCTGAGAGGTCGGCGGTGATGCGGCCTCCATGGCCATGGCGCGGCCTCCACGGCCAGGGCGCGGGAGCTCGCCGGCGACGCTCGCCCCCTGCGGCTGGGCTCCGGATCTCGCCGTCGGTTGTTTTGCAATGTTACGGTTTGTGTTTTTTATGTTGCGTGAAGCGATTTGAGATGTTTCATCTGGTGCCATTCGATGTTGCACGAATTGATTAAGATGTTTCATATGGTGATGTTCGATGTTGAATGAAGTGATTTGAGATGTTTCATCTGGTGGTGTTCATATGTTGTGATGTTTCAAACGCTTCAAACACATGTTGCAATATCTTTTTTGGAATGTTGCATCTTCATGATTGTTTTGCTCGATGGAGGTTGCATGAAACCAAGTCAAATTTTTTCAATGTTGCAGCAACATAATTTTGATGTTGCAATAGCATTGTTTTGATGTTGCATGAAGTTTGATTGGATGTTTTATATGAAATTCGATTGGATGTTTCATTTGAATTGGATGTTTCATGAAACATGCTCTGATGTTGCGGCGGGATTTATTACTCAACCCCGTAGCAACTGGATGATATGCGACGGTGTGTGTTCCTGTACGTGTTCTCGATGTTGCAACCGATGATTTTTCATGTTGCAAGTATTGTTCTATGATGTTGCATACACTACTTTTGAATGTTGCAAAAATATTTACATGTTGCATGCAACATAGTAACCATGTTGCGGCGGGAGTTTTAACTGCTACAGTACCGTTGGAGAGAAACGCTTGGCCCACGTTTTGCCACGTCACCCCGTCCGATTTTTTCTCCCGGATCGGACGTCCGGGCGCTAGTCTGACCTATGCTGAACTAATGTGATTCGATGGCCTTAACTCATTTGGAATGTCAGACTGTCAGTATATTTCTCTTGCTGATCAGTTTAATGATTTTGTCATAAAGTCGTGATATGCGGTTGTTCATTCAGCTAGCATTGCTATGGTGTGATGTCAGCTCTGAATCTAGGAAAAACATGCTTTTAATTGTAGTAACCATTTTACTATTATCAGTCAAACACAAGTTGTTGATCGATTGCAACATTCAGAATGTGATAGATTGTTTCTTTTTATATATATTTTTCCCATCTAATGACCATACTGCTTCATGTGCCTGAACCTGAATAGTACTACTTTCCTGTGCCTTGTGGGCGTTCTATCGGTTTCTGTTAACTGAATGTAAGCAGAGTGGAATTGTCTTTACATGTTTCACCAATTCAATTTGGAGACGTGTTTATTAGCGGCTTAGTGCTCTGGTTTTCTCTTTATCTCAATGCATCATGGAAAAGTAATTGCAGGCAGTTGAACTATTGTGAATTGTGATACCCTTAACTCATCTGCAGTGAGAGTACTTTTGTGGAGCTGATCAGTTCAAAGATGTTCCTCATATGATAAACTCATGATGTGTTGATGTTCATTCTTCACCTAGCACAATGCTATCGCGCGGTGTAGGCTCTGAAGCTAGGAGACCACCCTTTTAGTGGCAGTAACCATTTTACTGTAATATTTAGTATCTGTCAAGCAGAAGTTGTTGATTGCAATATTCAGTTAGATAGTTTTTTATATCACTCCCATCTAATGACCACACATACTGCTTCAAGTGTCCGAACCTGAATACACTTTGCAGTGCCATATGGTATTTATATGGGTTTTTGTAAGTTGATGACTAACTGAGTGAAGAGCAGAAATGGAAATTGATTTGAATGTTTGTGCAATTCAGTTTGAAATTTTTCTATCAGTGCTCTGGTTATTTTTGTTATCTTAACACATCTTGGCACCCTTAGTTCATCTAGAGCGTTAATACTTTTGTCATGATATGATGATTGCTAATTAATCTGCCAAAGCGGTGCAACCTTATCTGAACTCTAAAGCTATGAAAGCCTCTTTTCAACTGCAATAACTACTTGCAACAATTTTTACTCTTCTATGTAATTTTCAGTGTTTATGTGTTTGTCTACCAGATCTATGACTTCAATGCAGAATATTGTCGCGGAATGTGAAATGAGATTACATTGTCTCCTAAGAATTTGCAGTAGGCAAACTATGGACTTTTCTGTGTCTGATCTAAAGAAGGTGATGGGAGCCTAGAGGATTCCAAGCCTGAATGCTGATTCCACAGTGATTAACTAATACCTACCTTCCATGTGTTGCTAAATCTGCAATTCAAACTCTCTGCGCTTTACTGACCTTGCAAATCAAATCCAAACTGTGCAGAATGCAATTTTGATCTTAGCTTAGCATCTTACTTTCTTCAGATTATTATTCTAGCTCATTATGAACAGTAATGTAATTAACCTGTGACTGCAATTTGCAGCACACAAAACCTTGCAAATATCTTAAGCTACCTTGGTAATTCCATGTACTACACACTTTGTGTGGTACCAAATTTTACTATATATATATACACCTCACACTAAAATCGGAAGCAATGGTGCATCCTATCTGCTGGAGCTGGTATGCGTGCTGCTGCAATTTGGCGTGACCGAAAATAAAATAAAATTCAAAAAATCGGCAATGATCCTTTGGCACCACGAGCTCATGGCCTTGGCCCAAGGCCCAAGCGAGTGACCTCCGATCCTCCTCTCGACTTGGAAGCCAAGTCTGCCAGCGACCAGCCAACTGGCATCTCTTCCGCCGCCTTCTTCCAGAACAAAACGCCCCCCGCAGCGCAACGGCCTTCCCAAATCCCAATTGGCCACCGCCTTCCCCTCCTCCTCCTCTTCTTCCCCCAGCCTGTCCGCTCCGGGCAGCAGCAACTCCTCAGCCACACCCCCTTCCTCCCATCCTCTCCCGATCCCATCCCATGGCCGCCGCGCCACTGCCTTCGGAGGACAAGACCTTGGGCAAGCTCCCCTACGACCTCCAGGCTCCAGCTCACGATCATGAGCCGCATCCCGTGCAGCGTCGACCGCGGCCTCACCATGTCTCTCGTGTGCCGCGGGTGGCGCGACATGATCTGCCGGCCGCCGCCACCGGGCCTTGGCTATCGGCTCCCCAAGCTCCCGTGGCTCCTCCTCACGGCCTTCCCCGACGGCTCCACCCGCGTCGCCTGCGTCCTCGGCGGCTGCCCCCGCATCCACTGCTACCTCACCGTCGCACCGCCCGGCGCGCGCGTCTTCGGCTCCCACGACGGCGGCTGGCTCCTCCTCCACTACCGCGACCGGACCGCGACGGCGAGCCGCGCCCACAACGTCTTCTCGGGGGCCGCCGAGCGCCTCCCGGCCGAGCTCCTGGACCGGGACGGCGTGCGCTTCCCCGACATGGTTGTCCTCGCCGTCGCGCTCTCGTCCCCGCCTAACGACGCGGGCTGCGTCGCCGCCGCCTTCGTCGTCGCGCCCTGGCCGCGGCCGGACCCGCCCTCGGGCGCCGTGCCGCCGGTGCTGCTACGGCTTCGCTGCCTCGCGTTCTGGCGCAAGGGGTGGGCGCTGGCGCGCGAGCATGCGCCGCCTCAAGCCATAGCCAACTACGTCGCCTTGGAAGTCCAGCACATCGTCTACCACGACGGAGCCTTCCATATGATCATCCAGGAAGACCACATCCGCTTCTGCAAGCCGGCGATCGAGCCTCAAGATGACGACGACGGCCTGTCCCTGAGCTGGACCATCACCAGTGCGTCCGCGCTCGCTACGTCCTCGTGTCCCGCGGCGAGCTGCTCTTGGTCGTCCATGTGCAAGGTGTACCGGGAAACCATGGCCGACGCCGCCGCCGAATACCCCGTGGCTGAGTACCCCTGGGCAGGGAGAGAGCTGGAGACGCTGGACGGCCGGATACTGCTCGTCGGGCAAGGCTGCACCAGATCCTACGAGGTGGATCAGTACCCGGGCCTCATCAACGGCGGCATCTACTTCTTGGATGTTGGCAGGTTCTACAACGAGCAAGTGATCCTCGGCGTCGGCAATTTGAGGCGGCACCCCTGCACGCAGCGACAACGGCAAGTGGTCACCTGAAGACGGTATCCAGCGCTGCTTCCCGGTGCCACAACCGTCGGCTCGGACCACTCTCCTCCGGCTTGGCTTCTCCCTTGATTGAGCCGGCGCCCGGCGACCGGTTTTCAGCAACCCTATGATCCTCGAGATAGTTAGTCTGATATCGTGTTAATCACTGAGCTGAGGTAGTTTCAGATTAGAGTATTCAGTACGTGTGAGGTTGCTGCTGATTGCAGTATTCAGATAGTTGTCCATTCTTGCAACATTCAGTGTCATACTGTCCAATTCACATTGTACTGCTTCACTACTTCAGTTGTTGAAGCTGCATACTACTTTCCATTTTCAGTGCTTTATTGTTTCTGATTGATTCTGGTAACCGGATGCAGAGCTAGCAGAAAATAGATCGGATTTGAATGTTTGTGAAATACTGTTGAAAATGTGTTTGTTAGTGCTTTGGTTTTTCCTTATCTTAATACAGCATGGAATCGGAATTGCACATAAGCTGAAGTATTTTGATTTGGTACTTAACTCTTTCACAGTCATATAATAATGTGATGATTGTTCATTAGCCTATCATAATGCTTTGGTGCAATCTTTCACTGGAGCTAGGAAATCCTCCTTCTAATGTCAGTAATCATGTTTGCAAGTAATTCTGTTATACTTGTTGTCACTACTCTCTGTGGTTTTATGTTTTTTCTGTCGGATTTCATGCACTTTAGCAATTATATATGCAGAAGATGTGCATCTGTCGGATTTCATGCACTTCAGCAATTATATATGCAGAAGATGTGCATGGAATTGGAAATGTGATTGTTACATATTCTGAAGATCTAGCAGTATCCAAACTCATTTAGCATGATTTCTCAATGTTAGTCTAAAGTTTGTGTTGGACTTAAAGTTGTGGGCCTGAATTTGGATTCCACATTTACTAATTAATGGTCACTTACTGTTCATTCTTCCATGTCCTGATAAATTAGCCTTTCATATTCTCTGCCTTTCTTTTTTTAGTGAGAAAATTCTCTGCCTTCCACTATACTTGCATTGTAAACCTAAACTGTGTATAATACAAATTTGTATCTTAATCCGGTATTTAACTATCTGCATATTTTTCTAGTTCATTATGTCTGGTCAGTGAGATCGACGGGTTTTGTGATGATGTGATGTTTTCTATTAGTACAGAAAAATGGAATGCTGTCTTCTGAACTTTGAAGCCAGGAAAATCTCTCTTTAGAGGCAGTAATCACTTTACAACAGGATCTGTGTGTACTTAACTGTTGTTACTACTTTTTGATGATTTTTTGCTTGTCTGGGATTTCATGAACTACAATGCATGAAATCTGAGATTTGTTGCATCTCTGCTGCAATGAATAGTTCAGGCAACGATCATATGTTTTAGGCATGTCTAAGCTTAAATCTTTTTGATGTATTCCTGTAACAAATTTAGATTTACATGACATCTAAAGGGTGATTTCTGTTGTGGTCTGAGTCTTTTGCAGTACAAAAACATTTTTCATTACAGTATCTCTGTTTTGATCCAAAGTTGTCGGTGTTGAGGTTCTAAGCCTGAATGCAGATTTTGAATGACTGACTGTAGCTTCCCATGTGTTGATAAATTCGCATTTGAAACACTTCACATCACTGAATATGCACTTCAACTCTAAATTGTGCAGACACAGATTTATCTTAATTTTCCCTGTCTATCTAAACTTCCCATGTATGCAGAAAATGTGCATGGAATTGAAAATGTGATTCTTTAATATTCTGAAGCTCTTGCAGTATCCAAACTCAATTAGCATGATTTCTCTGTTGATCTAAAGCTTGTCTTATCATTGAAGTTATAAGCCTGAATTTGGATTCCACATTTACTAATTAATGGTTCACTTACTGATCATTTGTCCATGTCCTGATAAATTAGCATTTCAAATTTTACGCCTTTCCTTTTTTAGTGAGGAAATTCTCTACCTTTCAGAATCTAAATCTCAACTGTCTATAACATATATTTTTATCTTAATCTGGTATCTAGCTATCTGCATATTTTTCTAGTACATTATGTCTGGTCCGTGAGACAGTGACATGGTATTGCCATTTGAAGTGCATAATTTTCTTTCTTGCTGAGATCGATGATTTTGTGATGATATGATTTTTATTAGTCCAGAAAAATGGTGTGATGTTTAATTTCCTCAACTTTGAAGGTAGGAAAGTATCTTTTTAGTGGCAACAATCACTCTGTAACAGGATCTGTGTGTGTACTTAACTGTTGTTACTCTTTGATGATTTTTGCTTGTCTTGGATTTCATGAACTACCATCTACCATGCAGGAAATCTTGGTACGGTATAAAATCTGAGATTGTTATATCTCTGCGCAGTGAATAATTCAGAGCAAAGATGATATGTTTTAGCCTTGTTTAAGCTTAAATATGTTTCGGAAAAAATGTACATTTGCATGACATCTGAAGTGTGATTTCTGTTGTGTTCCTAATCTCTTCCAGTACTGAAACTTGAGGTTCATCTTAAGTTGTGGGTGTTGAGGTTCTAAGCCTGAATGCAGATTTCTCAATGACTGACTATCCATTCCCATGTGACGTGTTACAAATTTGCATTTCAAACTCTTTATTTCACTGAATGCACTAGAAATCTAAATTGTGCAGATACAGATTTATCTTAACTTACCCTGTCTATCTGCAGATTGTTCTTCTTTTTAGATAATCGAAACAGAGTTCAGGGTTTTTGCATTTGCAGATAGATATAATGTTGGTAATATTCATGTATAGTTTTGCTGATTCTCCGTAGCACATGTAATTGTTGTATTGCAATTTGCAAATTTCACATCATGCCTCAAATCAGAATTTGACACAATGAGACATAGGCACATGTCTTGCATGAAAACTAAGAAAGCAGAGGTTTATTTCTGTAAGGTACTCTAGACTAGGATTTTAATTACCAGAGAGTGCACTTGTTGGAGAAGCCATGGCGAAGCGTTCTATCAGTGGCCTAGTCTTGTGCCCTACCTCCCTCTGCGTTAGCTAGCACCTCGGCTATCAACCTTGCTGTTGTAAGGCAAGTTAACCGTCCACCACACTTAACCACTGTAATCATCTCCTCTATATACTTTCCAAATCAGGCCACTACCGTCATACCAATGCCACTCGTAGTGTTCAATTTCTGAACCTGCATGCTACTTTTCAGTTCTTTGTGGTATTCTGTCTGCTTTCGCTAACTGAATGCAGGGGCCTGCAGTGCGAAAAAATGGTTGCCATTTATGGTTGCTGGAATTGGACATGCATGTCTGTTCAATCCAGTTTGAAAACATGTTTTTTAGTGCTCCGGTTTTTCCTTATCACCGTAGCATTGAATAGGAAATTGCACGGAATTGGAAAACATGTTTTTTAGTGCTCCGGTTTTTTTATTATTTTGAGGAAATTTTCTGGGGCTCCTTTTGTACTTAACTATTGGATTTCACACTGTTGAATGTTGAAATTCTGGGTAGCTATGAAATAAAATAAGAAATTCCTTACTCCTATTCTGATGTGTCCTCAAGCTCTTGCAGACTTAGTGACTTACAGTACCCAAATTCAGTTCATTTTGAGCGCTCTGTTCTATTCTAAAGTAGCATTTTCTATTCCTAAACGCAGATTCCACAATTTCTGCCTAATGACAGCACTTACTAGTCCTTCCCGTATGTTCATTACTTTGCATTTCAAACTGCATTTTGCTGAGCTTCCAATGTAAATCCCAGCTGTGTAGAGTAAAGATTTATCTTAGTTCGGTATCTGTCAATCTGCACGTTGTTATAGCTCATTACAGCTGGTGCGACATGGTACTGCCAACAGTTCAGGACATTTCCTTGTCTTGCAAAGAAAAAAAAATGAAGGAAGACCCTTTAAATCCTTCAAATGTGCAGCATATCCAATAGTCCAGGTCTATTACGTTACTGGCCATGCAAAAATATGTTTAAAATACATACAATTAAAAGTCAGTCTAATTGAGATTTGGCTGCTACCATCGTCAATCATGTTAGAACTTAAAAGAATATGTTCTCCGAGCTTTAATTCATCAGCTCGTGGACATCCTTGCTCTACACTGTTGCATATGTTTTTTTCTGCGAAAGTACACTATTGCATATGTTGAGAAGAATGGACTGAAGGGTTTGTAGGAAATTCTCAGCTTTCATGGTGCCTACCATGAGGTAACGGTTTGGTTAAAAAAAAAAAGGTAACGGTAGGCTATACTGCAACGGATAACTTATTCAGTCGAAGTTGATTTGCATGACATCATAACACTATTATGATTGATACACAACTCGAAAAAGTCACATTCGTCGATTGAATTTAGTACCGGACATGAAAGGATCCGGTACTAAAGTGGCTCGGAGCCTCCAAAGCCACTTTAGTACTGGCTCCAGCTGGTACTAAAAGTGGCATTTTAGTACCGACTGGTGTTACCAGCCGATACTAAAGTGGCGTGCACGTTAGTATCAGCTGGTAACATGAGCCGGTAAGTGGGACATCTAAATGGACCTCCACGGGTTACTTTAAAAGCCCGGCGGTCGAAAATATTTTTTTTGGGGGGGCGCGGGATAGTCCGGTACTAAAGTGCGCCCTTTAGTACCGGCTGAGATGACCGGTACTAAAGAGTGGTCTACGGCCGGTACTGATAAGAGATTTTCTAATAGTGATATCTATACTGTAATGGATAACTTATTCACTCGAAGTTTATTTGCATGACATCTGAACACTCAAGTAAGACTTTTTTGTGCTGTGTTCTGATTAAGAAGTACTTGCAGTACTGAAACTTATTTCCTTGTGTGCATGTTGACGTCGGAGCCAGAATTCAGATACTACAATGACTGGCTATCCCTTTTCCTATTTATTGAAGAATATGCATTTTAATCTCTGCCTTTTACTGAACATGTGATGTTAATCTCAGTTAGGCTGAAAGCAGACTTATCTTATTTATGTATCTAATGATTTCCAGTTCTCTGAATCTATGATGATGACACGATGTTGTTCTTGTTCCTGTAAGCGCAGTGAAGCTCAACGTGCATATATGTGTTCTAGTTGCGCGCATTCCTCGCATGTTTTAGCTCTATGGGCCGGCTCAGTTTGCAGCCTATAGCCCATGCGCTTATTGCGCTTACTGAAGCCCACATTCTCGCCGCGAGTCTATAGGCCACGCGCGCTTGTTGCGAGACCATACTCCTCGCCGCTTAACACGCCGCCATGATCAAATGATCTCGTCTCACGCTTAACGCCGCCATGATCCCGTGCTGCCTTGCCTAATTCTCCACCTCGCTAGATTACGAATCAGTTTCATGGACTGAAGCTTGATATCCCGCGAAGGTGCCTTGTGGTTTAGTTGCTCACAGCAATGTTTTGCTTGGATTACTAAACCTGCATACCGCATTCCCGCGCCTTGTGTATTCTATTGGTTCCTGTTAACTGAATGCGAGCAGAAACTAAAATGGATTTGCATGTTCGTAAAATTCAATTTGTTGTTGTTTTTTGTTACTGTTCTGTTTGTCATGGTCTCAGTGCAACCTGGAACAGTAATTGATTGAATGCTGAACCAGTGCGATTCAATGGCTCCGGCTCTGGCTCCGGCATCCGCAACTCCTCGCTGGTCTGCAGCCATATTCCCGCCGGAATCAGGCGGTTTTCCGGCCGCCCCTTGCCAGGCGAGCTCCATCACCACCTCGTCGTCGACAGCCCTCCCCTGCCGTCTTCCGTCCCAACCAAGCACACTTGCCAGTTTCGCTTGGTCGCGCGGTGATCCCGCACTCGCTACCCCCTCGCGTCGTACGTCGCCTCCCCGGACTGCCGGCATCTGCCGTCATGGCGGCCGGTGACCCCAGACCTTACTCTCACCGCTGCTGGGAAGGGCTCAACTTCTGCTCGGCCCAACTCAGGAGGGCGATGGTTGGTGCCGCTGCGGCCTACAGCTTGTTCTTCGCTGGCGGCGTCGGCTCCGCTTCGTCCCCTTCTTTGCCAGCACGTGGCGAAGGTAACACATAACTAAGCTAGCTCCTTGTTTTCTTCTTGTGTGTGCTGCATTTGATTTTAGAGTTGCAACCCAAATGGTGTATCCTGAACTCATGGTTATTGGAGAGAGCAAACTTGCAGTGTGAAACCTCATTCAGAGCACAGTGTCAATACACGTAGGTATGTAGTAATGAGTTATTCAGAGTATCTAGTTGCTTGGTGCATCAGAAATTTTGGGTGAGCTACGCCAATGCCAATCTCTAGTCTTTGTTTGAACTGAACTTTGATCAAGTTGAATTATGATGGCGATATATTTGTGCCTTCATATAACCGCTACGGATCAGTAATCTCGTTTGCATTGAATAGCGAGGTGGAGTAATATTTGCTTTGAACATTTAATTAGTTTCTTTTAACATTAATTGTTAATGCTTCCATTCATTGGATGACTGCATGTTGCAATAGCTTGACCATGGACCTCCCGGCTTCCCTCCCATCTCGGCTCGAGGCGGACGGGAGGCGACTCGCCCGCCGCCGCGAGCGCCCCCCCACTCCGGCGCCCTGCTCGCCCGCCGTCGTCGCCCTAGCCTCTGCTCGCGGCAGCGGCGGGCCTCTTGAGCCACAGCAGCCTTCCCCACCTTCCTCCTTACATCCTTCCCCCCATCCTTTCTTGCTCCCCTGATCTAGATCTAGGCTCCGAGATTTCAAAATCGAGGCCTCTTCTGGCGATCCCTGCTCCTCCCCGGCGGCTCCGACCCCCCTCATGTCTCCTGAAAGTCCTTGTTTGGTTTTGGTAATTGAGTGACAACTTAGGTGGACTAATATGTGTTTAAGTGAAGTACACAGGTGATTAGTCCACAGGTAATTATGTGATGAAGGAGCTCATTGCATATGGGACATGACATGGAGTCATGTGACTAAGTGGAGAAGATCAAGACAAGACTTGGTTTGATGGACCGGTTGCAAGTGTGAAGGGCAAGTTAGAGGCTAAGCGCTGGACCGCGTGGCGGGATGCTTGAGCAATGACTTGGCGCCGATGGACCGTTGCAACGGTGAAGAGCAAGTGGAGTCAAGATCGATGAACCAATGAGTCGCATGATGATATGAAGTGGATCATATCATTTGTGATGACGTTGGTGAGTAGGTGAGTAGAGAAGTTTATGACCGGATTTAGGATAGGTGGCCGTACTATCAAGAGGGGCAAACTTGTTTGCATATCGGTCATTTAGTGCCACTTGATCATTGACTTGCATGGTTTGCTTTTAGATGAGTGGCGACTAACTTTGATATGAGCGTTGTTGCAAATCTTGTGAAAACCAGTCCTTTCGTGACTGTTCGGACAGTCCGAGGCTCTCGGGCGGACAGTCCGAGAAAAGGGAAGAGTTGAAAAAGGAAGTAGAATCGTGGAATATTCCGTTCGGGTGTCCGATCGGCTTGTCCGATCGTCGCTCGGACAGTCCGTGATGAGGTCTCGGACTGTCCGTGATGAGTGTTGACCTGTGAGCCCGTGGGCGCTGACTTCCGAGCAGTTGTGATGTCCTCCGAATGGTTTGATGAAAGGTCGGACAGTCCATGTTGGCGGTCGGACAGTCCGTGTCCTATGTTATGTGAGAGGACCCACTCAGTTGATCTCTTGAGCAATCTAACTTTGTGATGTTGCTAAGATCGAGTGGCGTGGTGAAGAGAGTGAAAAAATCCTTTGAAAAATGTTTGTGAAAATGCTAACTCACTCACACATAAGATGGTACACTTATGGAGTTGGCACATTTGCAAAGGGGTTGAAGTTTGGATGATGGTTATGGCTTAGTGTGATCTTGGTTTGCAATTCTGCTTTGATCCAAAGTGTTTTGGGTCAAGAATTCTGTTGGATTGGATAGACCTCTGAATGAGCTTTCCATAGAGTCCAAGATCACTTAATTTGGACATCTGAGCTAAAAGTTATGGGCGTTTTACCGAGTGCCGGTTGTGCTGAAAATAGCGTGGCGGACCGTCCGCGATCAATGGCGGACAGTCCACGGATAGGTCGGACGGTCTGTAAATTCGCCCGGTTTTACCAGAAGGTTCGGGGGTTCATGATCCAGGGGGTCGGATAGTCCACGGATGACTGCGGACGGTCCGCGGATGACGAGTTTTTGACCGTTTGGATCTCAACAACTAGTTTTTTGAATGGCGGACAGTCCGAGAATGGTCCGCGGACAGTCCGAGGTAGCTGCTCGAGCGGTGCTGCTCGAGCCGGTGGGCTCTCGGCAGCTCCCGCCGCTTCCACGGCCGTCCTCCCATGCTCGCAGGCCCTTGGCCCCCCTGTGCTGGCCTCTTGGTCGGGGGTCTCCGCCGGTGTGCGGTGGGAAAGGAGGGTGCGGGGCGCCGGATGTGCGGCGGCTAGGAGCCTCTATGGTCGTCCTTGTTGGCGGCCACAGGAACTGGTGCGGCGCTGCTTTTACCACCTTCTGCCCTTCCACAACGACCAACCCGCGTGCTTCAGACATGCGGTTGTGCTTCGGTCGCCGGTGAGGGGTGGTGGTGCCTAGCTCCTTGGGCATCAGTGGTCATGCAGCGAGAGCGTCGCGCTCGGTGCGCGGGGAGATGGTTCATCTCCGCATGACTCTGGTCTTCCGTGCAACGAAAGTGTCACGCTCGCCGCCGGGGAGGTGTTTCGCCTCCGCACGGTTTGCCCTTCAGTCTCCTTCGGTGATCTCCCTTCTAGCTCTTGCTATGTCTTCGCCCATTCTTGCTTGGTCGGCCTGATCGCTAATTTTTAGGATGCGATCCCCCTGGGGATTCCTTCCCAGTGCGTTTTGCAGCGCTCTGAATTCGTTGGCTTCCTGTTTTCTTGCGGGCGATCATGGCCAACCTTTGGCGCAGAGTATTGGTCGATTGTCCAGCTTGTGGTGAGGAGTGATTCAGGTCGAGGTCCATCCTTGTCCGTCGCCGGCCTCCATTGCTGTGAACTGGGCTTCGTAAGGTGCTTGGCGCAGTGTATGCAAATATGGTGTTGTTGCCAAAGCAAGGTCGATGCGGGGTGGTTCTGCTTGGTGCTTCTCGGTTCTCGCCGTTCGGAGCTTGGTTGGCTGGCCTTTGGTGCCCTCCCTTTTTCTCTTTTTTGTTTCTGGTTTGGTGGAGTTGTGCTGCGATTTGTAATCTTTTGCGGTTCCCTTTCTATTTCTTTCGCTCCATGTATCCTGATCATCATCCCTGGCAACAAGGATGTGTGCCCTGATCTTTTAATTTCACTTTGAAGAAATGAAAATGTTCAGGTGGGCTTTCTTAGCCCCCCGGTTGATTCTTCAAAAAAAATAGCTTGACCATTCCCTAGACGCTATTTTTGCTTAGCCCTAGAGTCTGAACATTTTACATGGCATAGTAACATTACTACAGAAAGCGGCATCACAAACGGCCTCATCAGATGTGAGGCCATCACAAACGGTTTGTAGCAAAAACCGTTTGTGATGGCATCATAAACGGTTCGTATTACAAACCATTTGTGATGGTCCACATCACAAACGGTTCGTAATACGAACCCTTTGTGATGCCCCTCATCACAAACGGTTTTTTAAATCCTTTGTGATGATGTGTATGGTACACGTTCAAACCACATTTTGAACTAGTAAATTACTTCAAATCAAAAAATGTTGAACTACAAAGTTTTATGGATTCTCAAGATGTAGAACTTTCACTTTGGTCATTTCTTTATTTGACAAATTCATATGAATATTGTTCATAAAATCCATCTCTCTCATAGAGTTCTAGTTTCCTAAAACTATAAGAGACATATACGATTTGTGAACAATGTTACTCTCACAACATCGGATGAAGAAATGGTCAACATGAAAGTTGTAGATCTTCACAAGTCATACAACTTTGTAGTTTACCACATTTTAATTTGAATTTGTTTTACTAATGAAAAGTAAGTTTGTACTCAAAATTTGAAATTTAAGTTTTTTCAAACGACCTCGGATGAAAAAACGGTCAACATAAAAGTTGTAGATCTCGACAAGTCATGAAACTTTGTAGTTGACAGCTTTGTCATTTGAAGTCATCTAGTTAGCTAGATCTAAGTTTGAATGTTCTCAAATTTGAAATTCAAATTTTGTAAACGGCCTCGGATGAAAAAACGGTCAACATGAAAGTTGTAGGTTTTGAAAAGTTAGGAAACTTTGTAGTTCAACACTTTTTGATTTGAAGTAGTTTAGGGCCTCAAACAAGCAATTTAAACACGGTTTAGTATAATATGATAGGAATCGAAACTGCGCATCTAGTCACATGTAACGGAGTGGTGCAGCGGTTAGAGGAGCCTACACGCGAGGGAGAGGTCGCCGGTTCGAATCCTGCCGGCCACGTAGCACGCGATTTATGCGAAAAAATTGGCGCGACTTGCGACTTGATGCCTTAGAGGGCTGGTGGCCCCCCAAATGAAAATAATTTTTTCCCTATTGTTTTCGTATTTTTTAGGGTTTATTTCGGATGCAGGAAATCACAAACTATACGAACCGTTTGTGATACCCCTATCACAAACGGTTCCAGAACCATTTGTGATGCCCGGAGCATCACAAATGAACTGTCACAAACGGTTCCCAAAACCGTTTGTGATGGCCTTTGGGAACCGTTTGTGATAGGGTAACCTGGAGTAGTGTATATTACAAAACTAGGTCTTATCTGCAAAGTATTTTAGAAACCTGAGTACCAGGGTTGTAGAGTTCCAACATGATCTTGAGACAACAATTTGCGAGTTCCAACATGATCTTGAGACAACTATTTGCAACATTTGAATATAAAAATGAGAAGCGTTTGTTTGCTTTGAACATGGAATGTAGCAATTTTTATATATAGAACTGATTAACTATGGCAACAAATTATCACAGATGATAAAATTTGCTTATAAGGGCTCTTTTGAAGTCGCCGTGGCTTGGAGACCCAGCTTGTCTTCTTTTGAACACGCTCAACAATTGTCTCGGTGCTAAATTGTTGTACAATAGGATCAGCAGGATCTTTTTTTTTCCTTGGGCGTCCACATTTCCGCTTTGTGCTGCCAATTTCTTGGGATTTTTATCATCATTTGGATAGCTGATTTCTTCAATGTAGACGACATTAGGGGCATCTTGTTGATTTTCCTTTGCCTTCCTTGCATCGAAACCTATCTTGACAACATGTATAGGTTAAGGGAAAAATATAAACAAATATATATTGAGCCTCACAAACCGTTAGCACTTCCTTGTACGAGTCCAATCTGTGTTTGTTGCATTCTGAGATTAAAAGCCTAGTGCACAATTTCCAAGTCAATACTTCAACTTGTGTCTAAAGTGGACACGAATGGGTATGCTAGTAAATGAAGGAATGCAGAAACTAGTGGAAAGCATTACAAAGAAATCTACTATATCATTTACATGTGTGAAATGCTCGGCTATCTTTTCCCCTTCCCATGCCAACATGTACTTCAGTACGAATGCCCAACAAGAATAGCTGCAGATTTTAGTCAACCAAACAACATATCTATCATGTATAGGGGAGTTATAATTTAATTACATCACAGTTCATACTTTTTAAGTTGTTGTGGTATGTTAGTGTAGCGGCATTTCTTCCATTGAGTAAGGTTGATGGGCTTAGTAAATTCCACCAAACCACCCTCAACAGCATCATCAATGCATTGTTTAATTGTGTTAAAGCTTCGCTGCCACTATAATACTAACAGGAAGCGATAGCACACTTACCAGGGCACACTCCTTCACCTCATCTCGCAATGCAAGATTGGAGGTTAAAGAGTCCAGGGCCTGAACCTCCTCCTTCATGAAATTATGCACTAGTAGAATCCAATGGCAAGCAGATACATTCATTAGGACAAATAACTGTGGAAAAATAACTTTTTAAATTGCATTGGTTTTGTGATAGTTAAATGTGTAAATACAATTGTGCAAGCATCGGTACCATATGTCGTCCTAAGCATTTATTAGCAATAATGCCAACCATCCGGCTTTCACATCGACGAGGAATACCTTGTCCTGTCAGCTTCGTGGAATCATAAGCTGTAAGGAATGACATTGAATCAGTCTCCACGAATACACAAAGCATCAATAACCTGCAGTCCGGTAAGATTAGGCATAGGTTGTAGTAGTACATGGAATGAGAATGGAAGGGGCTTACATCGCCATATATAAAATCATTGGTGGCATTTCTCTTTAACTCTGCAACTATAAGGGGAGTGTCACCAACTAGAACTACTTCAGCATCCTCGTAGCTGTTTCCGAGAAAATATGCAACATCCATGTCTTCCTGTGTCACAGAGTAGTCCATCTCAAAAACAGGCTTTCATGGCACGATGTGATGTTTTGGGGCAGCATCATCTTGCATCATGTTTTGCAAAGTTTGACCTGTATTGGGAGTTACGGTTGGATTTTTGGGCCCCGGTAAATTTGCAGCTAAAGCGCTTGGTTCCTACGAGAAATATAGTGGACACCATATGTAAAGATAGTTACTTTCAGCAATGGGTCGGGATATTACTTTTACCTGGAAATATGTGGCCTTTGAAGTTTCCGGTGCATTGTTCTGAATAACCGATGTAAATGTCCTGAACCAGAAAAAAAACTGAATGAATACAGATTAAGATGTGGGTGAAATCATTTTGTTAATATTCCTTATCCTTACCTTGAACCGCATTGTGATACAGGAAAGGTAGTCTCTACCTTGGACACACCCTTCTTTGAACAACACCTTCCATTTTCTGTTTAGCTTTGATTTCTGCCAATAGGTCCGCTATGTAGAGAAACTGAGTCAATTCTGTGATCTAGGTCCATTGTTATGTGTCCTAGTTTTTTTTAGTGTCCAGCTGATTCTTGTTTATAAGTTGAAGTATCATGCCCACCTATGACATATAGAAGTCATTTAGTCTAAGGTTTAATGCTTCGTTCAATGATATTTAGAGAAGGCAAGATGTGTTGTTTTTACTTGTTAGTTGCTGAAAATGTGGCCTCCCAACTATTGATGGTGCTTGTAATTTCCATATGTATGGTTGTATTCATTGTGCCCGGCCATTGCTCCTAGAATACTGTGATCGTTTTGTTGGTTGGTCTGAACTGCAATTTCCATGACAACCTTTCCAAGGAGACACTATACAAGTCAGATGAATAAAAATGTGAAAATGAAATAATTCGATCATGATGTGTACCAATCCTCCATCTACTTGGCCATCTCTGAAACTTTCTCTTAGTTTTGCATTCCCATCATCCCACCGTGCCATCACCGGAGGAGGTATAGGATAATAGGAAATTCCGTACTAGCTATGAGCTTTGACATGCTCCCAGTACCAATACTGCATCAAAACAATAATTATTGTACTGAATTGTTCCCTTGAAGATTAGCATGTTTCTTTACTACAAACATATGGATGGAATCCAACAAGTGATTCAAGGTGAACTGTCCCAGTTTAACTTTGAAAGGTCTTCCACTTTTTCAACTAGGCCCAAATACTTGGAGTCTACGCTCTCTTTAGTTGTCGATGCAAGAATGATGCCAATAGCGAACAAAACAAATTGTCTCTTGATGTCATCATCAGGGACAACTAAGGTTTTAATGTTGTGCTCAAGGGTAGTAAGCTCAAGTTTGTGGTTTGTTTTATATGAATCGAACAAGGTCTTATCGACTGGTTTATGTGTTGGATTTTGTACATCCTCCCCTTGTACTAGTAGGCCCATAATATATTTCATGTCAGATGGCGTCATTTCAAGTTCCTTACCACCAATGAGAAACTTTTTAACATCAATGTTGTAGGTCTTGGCTCTTAATCAACAGTGTTCATCACAAGTAGAGCCTTCATGTGAAGGAGACCTCCAAGTCCAAGTCCTACAATTGCAGCATTCTGATCAGATAAATTCCTAATCGTGTTTGTAAACTTGAATGGTGAGCATACTAACTTTATATTAGCATGTCTTTTGTGTTGGGAAAGTGATCTTCATGTCAAGGAGACCAACACATTAGGAAAGCGTTTAACCCACCTAAACATGATTATCTCACGATTAAGGTAATTAACCATGATTTGGGCTCAAATCGATGGGCCCAAATGAGCTTCCATTTAAGGGCAAGGCTAATATGTTGGTCTACTTGACAGAAAGATCACTTTCCCAACACAAAAGACATGCTAATATGAAGTTAGTATGCTCACCTTCAAGTTTGCAAACACGATCAGGAATTTATCAGATGATCACAATGCTGAATTGAAGGACTTGGGCTTGTAGGTCTGCTTCACATGAAGCCTCTACCTACGACGAACACTGCTGATTAAGATTACCTACAACATTGATGGTAAAAAGTTTCTTTTTGGTGGTAAGGAACTTGAAATGACGCCATCTGACATGAAATATATTATGGGCCTACCGGTATAGGGGGAGAATGTACAAAATCGAACACATAAACTAGTCGATACGACCTTGTTCGATTCATATAAAACAAACCACAAACTTGAGCTTACACCACTTGAGCACAACATTAAAACCTTAGTTGTCCCTGATGATGACATCAAGAGACAGTTTGTTTTGTTCGCTATTGGCATCATTCTTGCATCGACAACTAAAGAGAGTGTAGATTCTAAGGTAGGTGGGTGGCAGGGCCTTGCCCCCCACAACACTACAAATATGAGGGGTGAATATTTCACTAATCATGTCATTAGCTTAGACTCGTGATTAGCCACACTAATCCGGTTGCTAAGGGCGCTGGAGGAGAGCAGAAGTTCTTGGCCTCATCCAAGGCAGTGGCACTGTCACCCGGATAGTGTGACCTCTACATCAACAACAACGACTGCGTCCTCTACGGCTCGAGCATCTGAGATGGCTTTTGCTAACATCGGTAATGGTTAGATGAGTTTTCCACATTATTGATTCATCATGTGTAGGTTATGTAAAGATCTTGTGGTTAATGTGTTCCTTACATCCATAGGCAAATTCTATCATTTTGTTGTTGTCATCTTACTCTTTCATGTTGATTTTATTGCTTATTTGGAGTCTCATTTTAGGCACCTCTGCACAAAGAAGGATTCATTAATCAAACATAGAAATACTGCAAGAATTTTTCTTCACTGAAAACATTAAGGTTATTGGTGATGAAGACATGCGTGTAATGTCATAGGAGAGGATGTGGACAAGATGAATATGGGAGGAGGCAGGGAAGGCGCACCAAGACAAACGACGACAGGCGCAGACGAGGTCACGCTCGCATTGTGCTGGACGGGGCATCTCAGGTTCGGCTCCGGTGATGGCGACCTTGATGGGCTAGCAACGCCACGCAGTGAGGCCTATGGGTGCCTGCAGTAGGAAGACAGGTATGGGAGGCTTCAATCCTTTCGGGCGTACGAGGCCAGCAGCCCAGCATCATGGAACAGTACAAGACATGAAACCCTGAATCAGCACACTTACCTGCTGGTGGCCTGCGTCTTCTCAGATGGCCTCCCATAGTCCCAGTTTCAGATGGCGTCGTCTCAGGTCTTGCAATAATGTAACTGCTCAGCCTTTGAAGACACGCATATATTGTTGGATTTGCCTGGGTGTACTACCAGTCGACAGTGAAAATAGGAGGTTTGTTTTTCTTTTAAGCCGAAAAGGGTTTGTTGTGTTAGAGTTAATCTTGATGTTTATTTGTGTAGCGATGTGTGTGAGTCGTGTGTAGCTAGTTTGTTAGTTGAGTCTCTGTTAGTTGTGTTCGTGCGTGTTGTGTAGCATGGCGGCCAAGATTTGCAAGTGCAAGCAAATCATCGGCAGCCATCACGTTGTGTGCACGTGTGTCACTAGAGTAAGCATTGCAGGTGTGTGTGCGACCAGGTTCTTGGTCAGTTGAGTCGTGGGGATAAGCCACGAGGTGCTTGCCGGGCTGTGCGGCAAGAGGTGACTTAGCCTGTGCGTGTGTGTTCTTATTTAATCGATGTAATAAGCATTTGTGTGTTATGTGCGGTGAAGTGAAAAAAAAAGAAAAGGAGCGCTGGTGTGCGCAGTGCTGCAAAAGCTCGTGTGTGTATCTGGTGCTCGTGCGTGTGTTCGTGTGTTTCTATGTGAGCGACTTTCTCATCGTGAGTTCGTGCGTGAGCTGTGAGAGAGTTAGTCTAGAGAGAGCTGGGCCAACATGTTGGTGGCCACCCACAAGGTGGTTGAGATGTGGCCTCCGTTATTTTGCAAGCACTTCCGGGTCAAGAAACAGTAACTCAAGCTATCATAAACAGTCCGTAAAAGATGGGTGTCTGACATAAAGTGGGACAGGGGTTTATCTGTGGAGGTCCTGATTGAGTACCTGTTGCTTTGGGATCGTTTGAATGGGGACGGGCCGGCGGGAGCTCGCCGTCGCAGTTGACGATGCGCCGGACGGGCCGTTGCAGGAGTCCAGGAGGAAGATTTCCTCATCCTCGGCCAGGTCCCTCACCATGAAGGCGAACGAAGGGTCCACGCCATGAGGCGGCGCGGCGGCGGCGGACATCCCCAGCCGAGAAGCCGATCGGGGGGCGGTAGATCGGGCCACCAACTCGAAGCTGTTGCTGCTGGTGGTGCTGCCGGCGGCGTCGCCGTCGATGCGCGGGTAGGTGCCGGACTCGCAGGTGCTGGGCTCGCAGCGCTCCATGCCGGCGCCGTGAGGAGGGATTGGAGCGGGGAGTGGGAGCAGGCTGGCCTGGGGAGGGCGAGGGTGGGAGGCCTCCGGATAGGCAGAGACGATCGAGAGGCTTTTGTTTCGTTCAAATAAAAAGGGAGACGCCGCCACGAGTTTCGGCGCTGGTTGTTGTTGTTTTCGCGGAATATCCTGTTCACGCGATTCACAATCAAATAAGGAGCCAAACAACTGCTTCCATTATGTTAGGCACGGATAGGCTCTAGATTTTTTTTTTCGGGAATCTGTTTGAAATACGTCTTCTCCGAAATCAGAATAAAAAAATGGCGTACGATGCTAGTGACCGGTACATAATCAAAACTATACGAAATTAATATTGGGACCTACAGTACTAGTACTGCTTTAATTTGTGACATACTGAGAGAGAGGCTGGGTCGTCATTACTCATTATCAAAATATAAAAAACTGAGAGGCTGGGTGCCCTGCTAATTCGGCCAGGTTGAAAATCAAGAACAGCAAAAGATCGAGCACGCCGTGGTTCGGGAATAGTTAATGACAGCAGATGCGATGATTCTCTAGGTACTGAGTACTACAGACTGATTCTGTTAAGCACACGCCCAGTGCTACACTAGGCTTAACCTGCTTTTTTGTAACATGGTGGAGGCACAAAGTATATGTACAGTATGAAGAAAGAATCAATGATCAGTTTGGGACAAAACTGAGAAACAAAACCAAAAACATGTTTACACAGCGTCCCTCCAGTTTCTATATGATACACACATGTGTAATTGAACTGGATTCCACTGGTGGTGTCCGCCATTTGTTGAGGCCGTTAGAGCAACTCCAACAGTTCTCCAATAACAATTCTCTTTCCCTATATTTCTAGTTGAAGGGGTTTGAGAGGAAAAAACACAGCTCCAACAGATTCTCTTTCTATTCCCCTTTCTCTATATTTTTTTCTCAATCCCCTTTATTTCAATCTCATTCCCCTTTAGAAAGGGGAGACAACCTCTCTCCCATTTCCTACTTTTTCCCGTGGCACGCACAAACCGAGGCGCCGTTGTCGCGCCTCCCAACGCGCCGCCACCCGCCGTGCGTCGCCGCCCGCTGCGCGTTGCCGCCGCCACCGCCCGCCACGAGTCGCC
This sequence comes from Echinochloa phyllopogon, assembly GCA_033239725.1. Taxonomy (NCBI): domain Eukaryota; kingdom Viridiplantae; phylum Streptophyta; class Magnoliopsida; order Poales; family Poaceae; genus Echinochloa; species Echinochloa phyllopogon. The sequence goes on along the minus strand of BTCW01000008.1, from coordinate 27,623,931 downwards.
GCCGCTACCCGCCCGGCGCGCTCGAGCTCCGCCGCGTGCGAGCGGGCGAGCTCTGCTACGCGGGGGGAGGTCAGCACGCAGCGAGGCAAGGCGGCGCTCGGACGGAGGAGCTCCACGCTGCAGGGGCAAGCACGCGCGTGCAACCGTGGAGGAGCTCCACGCTGCGTGCCGCCGCGGCTCCGGCCGTGGTGCAGTGCACCGCCTGCGCCACTTGCTGGCCGTGGTGCCAAGCGCCGCCGACGCACCGGCGGTGCGCAGCTTGCCAGCCACGGTGCCGAGCGCCGCCTCCACCGCATCGACCACACGCCGCCGCCTCCCTATCCGTTGCTCGAGTGTGAAGAAGAGAGGGATGAAACAGAGAGAAAAAGATCGGTCACTTATAGGTGGGATCCACGTGTAAGAGGAAGGGAAAAGGGGAAGGAGAAAAGGGATCTGCTGGAGCACCTCTCGCCAACATTCAAAAAATCTGAAAGGGAATTCCCCTGTAGTAAGAATAAAGAGAAAGGGGATCTGTTGGAGTTGCTCTTAGGTCAGATCCTCGACATCGGACGGATCGTCTTTCGTGAGGTTCACCTCGTGGCGGGAGAGCTCCCACAGGAGCTGCTCGATCCCCAGCTTCCTCAGCTCGTGCAGGCCTTGCTCGATTGCAAGAAAATGTGTGTGTGTCAAGAATGGGAAAAGTTGTTAAGAAAATGCACCAAGGTAATGTTGTTTCCGGAACGATTTGATCACGATCGATAATTGGCGATGTGGCGGGGTCGACGTTCTCACAGCTGAAGAAGCTGAAGCTAGAAAGACTAAGATCAGCTTCGGAGCAGTGCGGAAGAACATACCATCTACAGCGTCATGTGAAGTTGGTACGTTGCTGGTCATGTCGATCAATCCACATCTGCAATCGCTCGTCAGCAATATCTTCTTCCACGTTATGGGTTTTTGCCCTTCTCCAGAATTAGACGAGCCAAGCCTGGGTGGCACCAAAAACCATTAGCATTTACGTAGTCTAGGCTCAACAACCAAGAACTGAAAGTCAACACAAAGTCTGTTCTAGTCAATTGGGGAAGATTAAATAAAAATCCAGATTTGCCACTAGACATAAAAAAGCCGTGTATTGAAAAATCATCGGCTACTTATGTTGATCAAATTGTCTCCAATGATAAGCATGTCGCAAATAATATAGCTGAGCAACAATGATAAAATTTTGGTAGAACTGGAAGCGTTACTCCAAAGAGTAAGGTGATGAAGAAGAAACCAAGCTTTACTGAATTGTTACATAAATATCAGAAGATAGCCGAGCAAAAGCAAAGCAATTGGTTAAGAGATCAAAGTTGGCATTCTTCATCACCAAGAGCAAAGAAGCATCAACGGTCATCTCATTGTTCTTCAATATTTATTCCGTTGATGCATGTGCCATGGAATGTGTATCCAAGTATACCTAATTACAATCCATGGTTTTGGTATAATCCTTGGTCTTCTTTTGACAATTATCAGTATTATGCTTCTGATGCACCGAGGAACTATGGTTGGCCGCCATGGCCATATCTAGATTTTAATTATTAGATATGTTGTTCAGAAAGCTGAAATTACAATTTCATGCATGATGTACTTGCTAGAATTTTATTTCGGTTAGAATTCATCATATGGACGATATATTGTTCATTATCGTTTTTAGATGACTTGACCATTGAAGATTATTTTGTGGCACGCAAGCTTTGCCAAAAACAGGGGGGCATACGTTGACAACCAAAATTGGCACGACTCTACAAACCGGTCTGACCGGTATGCACAAACCGGTCTGACCGGTTTGGATAACATTGTTAAAATGCAGATTTGACTTTACCATTGCGTAGCTATCGTCGATACTACTGGATGAGAGAGTTATGACTTTGGCAAGATCTGCACTCGGAAAAAGAGGTCAGACCAGTTTGCAATCCGGTTAGACCGGTTTTTAAGCTATAATTCGAGTAGGTTTAGGATTTCGAGTTTTGTCCCATATTGTAACCGACTCATGAGGGGTAAGACTTCCCCGGCCTATAAATATAAAGGCTAAAAGGCCGATTGAGAAGAACCAATCGAATCTATCAATTACACTTTTTTCTTTTTACCTTTCATTCCCTTTACCCAACTTTTCCAACCCCATGTGCTGTCCTTCTTCTGTCTCCATGGCATGAGGAGGCGCCCTAGCTGGCCTGCCAAGTCTAGGGCAAACCAAGGTGTGCCTGCCCCGACGGGGTGCCTCCCGGGCGGGCGTTCGTTGGTCTCTCGCCGGGCACCGCCGACGAGACCGGTCTGACCGGCTATCAATACTGGTCTGACCGACCTGCGTGGAGGAGCAGCAAGGAGCCCCTCCGTGCGCTGCACATTTAAGTGTGATTCGTGTGTTGGCCCGAAATTGACGTCAACAGATTGGTTTCCGTAGCGAACTCGAAGTAGCGCCAAGTATATATTGATATCCATCTTGGACTTTTCCTCGAATATGACACACATACACGCCGAATTGAAAACAGTCGGTGCACAAAATTTGGAACCTGCTACAGCGAATCGTGCAGTCATTGGATTCAATCTCGCTGGGTAGCTTGATTTTGTAGATGATTGGTCCATCAAACTCTTCCGATGAACCTGCGATCTGCCCCATGGTGGGCGCCAAAGTGTCGAAGATTTATCGCGACCGTCTCCATCTAGGGGTATCCCAGGAGGTAGATTTGTGGGGATCGCCGGACCTGGAACTTGATGGTTAACGCGAAGACACAACACACAAGGATTTAGACAGGTTCAGGTCGCCAGTGTACCGTAATAACCTACGTCGTGTATGGTGGTTTTATATATTGCGTCTTCTAGACGTTGGGTGGTTTTTGACCTTGCCTGTTAGGCTTCTGCCGAGCTAGGACCCTTGCCCTCCTTTATATATCCTAGGGAGCACGGTTATATCGTAAGTTTCCTAGTCGGTTACAATATGAGAATCCTAGTTGGATTACACGAGTAGTTTTACTTGGAGTATGAGTCCTTCCGAGTAGTCCTCCTAGGACTCGATCTTCTATATTGAGGGTACCCGGGGATGCATAAGAGCTTAACACCCCCCCCCCCACGTCTCTACCGTTTGCCTCTCTCCACCCCCGCATCCTCCTCACCGTCGCCCGAGCGGGACACCGGCTGATTGAGAACAACTTAATAGAATGGCAGATCCTCAGGAAATTCAACAGCATCAGTCTCACCTATTCCATCTGTTACTCATCCGAGATTTTGTTGAATAGCAAGTGTAAGTAAATGTCAGTACTTAGCAAGTATAATACGGTGTATGAAGGCTCAAAAGTAAGGCTAGCAATTTTAGTTGATTCATTTTATCATTAACCAAATTACTATAATAAATGAATCCCAGTTGTAACCCAATTAGTGTAGTAGAAGTAAACAATAACCAGTAATAAGCATCAACTTCTAATAAAAAAGGATCCAGGCCGCTCGTGATAGATTTACACTCTGCAGAGGTTTCACCGTTTACCCACCGATCGCTTAAAAGTCCAAAAGAACTTTGCACCCAACCACGCACATCCGGCGAAATCCAAGGTGAAACCCCGCCGCAAAGCGGCACAGCACGCCAGAATCAAATTTCGACCAAGCACACATTGTGAAAAAAAAACATAGATCAGCATGTTGACACTTGACACAGACATATATAGTAGTAGTATATACCTAGTATATTCTGAACATCGATCAGCACGCACGTACGTTGACACTGACATAGTAGTACGTACTGTAGTAGCAATGTGGCATAGTACTTGTATATATAGTTGGGTAGAGATTATATCGTTGTCTATTGCACACGCGCAGCACGCGGGAGGACGAGATCCAAGGTGAGCCCCGCGGCGAAGCCACACAGCACGCCCCACTCGCAGCCTTCCCCCGTCGTCTCGCACCCGTTGGCGGCCGACCACCGCCGCATCTCGTCCAGGATGAACCACACCGACGCGCCGCCCATGTTCCCGTACTCCGCCAGCACCTCCCGCGACGCCCGCATCTTATCCGGCCGAAGCCCCAGCGCCGCCTCCACCTTGTCCAGCACCAGCCGCCCGCCCGGGTAATGCATCGCCCAGAACAACGAGTTGCAGTCTCTGCCGCCGCCGCTGCCGTCGGTGGCGAGCAGCGCCCGGAGCGCGGCCTCGACGTTGCCGGCGAAGACGGACGGCACTTCCCTGGCCATGCTAACCTTCAAGCCGACCTCCCGGACGGCCCCTCGCATGGCGTCGCTCGTCCCCGGCACGGTGAGCTGCGCGGACCGCACGATCTCGAACAGCGGCGGCTCCTCCTCCGCCGCGGCGCCGGCGCCGACGACGACCGCCGACGCGCCGTCCGCGACGAAGGCCTGCATGCCGAGGCTCTCCGCGTCGCCGGCGCCGCGGAAGGCGATGACGGAGACCTCGAGGCAGACGGCGAGCACGCGGGCGCCGGCGTACGTTGTTCTCGGCGAGGTCCTTGGCGAGCTGCAGCGCGGAGGCGCCGGCGGTGCAGCCCTGGTGGTAGATTCCCAGGCGACGGGCGGCGGGGGAGAGGCCCAGGAGCCCGGCGATATGGTGGTCGGCGCCGGGCTGGTCGCCGCCGCCGCTGTTGCTGGCGACGATGAGGTGGGTGATGGACTCGGCCGGCCTCCCCCACTCCCGGAGCGCCGCCGCCGCCGCCGCGGCTCCCAGCTCTGGGATCAACGACGAGAGGATGTCCCGGCGCTTGTCCAGGCTTGGCCCCGCGTACGTGGTGAGCTCGGGGTGAGCGGCCAGGAGTGCCTCGTCGATGTACATGTGCCGCTTCTTGACGCCGGATTTCTCGCCTGCAAATAAAATGACTCTACACTAAATATATGTTGTATGCGTGTAGTACTGATCCATGTATATGTGTATATTATCAGTCAGTTTCGACGGGACAAAGAAAAGAAGGAGGAGAAGAAACGTACATATACGCCTGAACCTATCCTTGACTTCCTGGTTGATGTGGTCACTGTTGGTGACTCGGAAGTAGAAGTCAGGGAAGGCGCTCTGCAGAATTACATTGTTGGGGCTGGCCGTCCCGATGGCCAAGATGGAGGCCGTGCCCACTGCCCTCTTGTGTCCATACACTCTACGACCCTCGCTATCCATGGCGCCTTTGATAAGCTGATGGAGATTGATCGAGATGCCTGTGGCCTCCAAAAGGCTGCCGGCCTGCCTGTCTATTTATAGTAGTAGAGAACTACGTTGCGGCGAAGATCTCGCAGTTCTTGGGCATGATGACACATCAAGCTTGTTTGCTGATGAAGCGAATCCCTAATTGGCGTCTAACTATCGGTGTTTGGTGCCGGTAGTCTAGTAGGATGCCCACGAGAGTAGATTTGTAGGAGGGGACCGCTTCACCAAGAGCTAGATGGTGAACGTACACAAATGCACAATAATTAACTAGGTTCGAGCTACTAGAATGGTATAATACTCTACTGCCTGTGCTCACATATTGTATTACGCGCAACACGTCTTCTCACTACTACAAAAACTAATATTCGTCAATTGAATTTAGTACCGAGCGTAAAAAGAGCAAGTACTAAAGTGGCACGAAGCCATTTTAGTATCGGCCGTAAACTTGAAAGGTCCCCCATAGCCATTTTAGTACCGGCTGGTAACACAAGCCGGTACTAAATGGGCTTCCGCAGGTTAAATATATCCTCCACTCAATCACATTGATGTATAGGTGGGATGGTAAGGAAGCAACACGTGAGTCTAGAGGTCATCATGGGTTCAAATCGTGACGGCGCAAACGCACATTTTCGCGCACCTGACTTGTGACTCGTGCGGTGTGTGAGCCTCCCAGCCGGCCAAATTTTTTTTTCCTTTTTTTTGCCGCAGGGCTCTGCCCGGTACTAAATGGCCGGCACATTAGTGCCTGCCAACATATTGGGTTCCCTAACCGGTACTGATGTGAGATTCTCTTGTGTGTGTATGACTTGGGCCTGACAACCTTTATAGTCAAGAAGGTAGGGTATAAATGATATCATGTTATAGTGCAAGTTAAATCTTCTGAGTATACAAACTAAGTTATCCCTATCTATAGAGATCCTAGCGATGTATGTCAGCTTGCCCGGTACGTCGCCTGTCTTCATTTTGGTGGGCTGAGCCAACCTTTATCGGTAGTCGGCCGATAGACCCATCTTGATGGTACCCACAGTCATATTCCCAACAGGAGCGGGACCTCACCTCCCGCCACTGTTTTTTCCATATCGAGCATGACCATGGTCACTGCGGTGACGGCTGCGGAGGTGCAGCGGGTGTCGTGGCTATGACTCTGGTGAAGTAAGCGCTGAAAGTATTATGAACAAATTGCCTTTTTGCACAGTTAGATTTTATCGTTATGCTTTGCCATCTTCCCTAACTAGAATGATGAATTGCATTGCCATATTCCCCTAGTTAAGAGGATGAACTACTAGTGTCAAATTTGTTAAAAGTTCATATATATTCTTGTGGAAGTACTATCAATGTTTATGTTTATGTTATTGTGCTACTTCTAGTCATATTTATATAAGGAATTGCTATTCATATATATGTAATTGTGGAATTGCTATTCTAGTTATGAAGCTTTTGTCATGTCCAAAATAATCATGAGAGTAGTATATCATTGTTATGAACGGCTAGGACAAACACATGTTCACTCTTTTTAATGTGTATCTGTCATTTGTGCAATTCATTGAGAACAATGCATGTTTACTCATGGATCTGATTGAATATGATTAATGACTAATTAGTTTTTGTTATGTCTAACCGTATTCTCAGCGGTGCTAAATTACGTCTATGTGGATAGTTAACATAAAAATAACGGGTTAATAATAACCGGTACGTTTAGAACCGAGTAACATAACGACGTTAAACTGACACCAGCGTAGCTCAAATGTACCGATGTTTAATAAACCGATTAGAATAGTGAAGTTATTTGTGTCGGTTTCAGGCCAACATGGATGGCACATCCATATTCGCACCGGCTCCTTAGTACTATCTCTATCGCCATTGTGAACAAGGTTTTTATGCCGACACTTACAAAGGTCCATGCATTAGTGGCTTAGCAACATCACTTTCTCTTGTACCGATCATGCCGTCTCTTCGACGCGACTCTTGATGTCTCTGGTATCAGTAGCAATCCCATGACACATCTTAGCCTTTCTGAACAATCCGATACTTCTATCAATGAAATTCTTGATGACATGCAGCTTGGTGCCCTCTCCCCGCACCATGAATGTGCCAATAATGATGTCCTCAACCCTGTTTGCGCTCCCGGGCAGCTGCCTTCAAACAGGATGGGGAACACTACCTGAATGATCAACATCTGCACCGGGTGGGAAAGCACTTTAGCACCAGGTTTCCCACCCGGTGCAACTAAACCGAGGCTAAAGGGGTACCCCTTTAGCACCGGGTTGAATAACCGGTGCTAAAGGGTCCCTTTAGCACCGGTTCCAGACACAACCCGGTGCTAAAGGGCCTGCCCCGCAGCGCCTTTAGCAGGGCCTTTAGCACCGGTTCCAGACACAACCCGGTGCTAAAGGGCCTGCCTTTAGCACCGGTTGCTGTCTGCAACCGGTGCTAAAGGCCCCGGATTTCTTTTTTTTTTTCTTTTTTCAGTAGCCATGCATGCACGTCTATATACGTGTATATACGTATATATTCTAATACGTGTATTCTAATGCGTATTCGGCCGACTCTATATTCATATTAGCTGACATTTCATCAAAATAGAAGACATATATATTACAAAAGTAGATATTCATGCATGTCAACTCGAGTTATATATATTTAAACTGTATTTTCTACTTAATTAAGATTGACGACTTGTTGAACTGTCCGACACGTCCTCCAGTACTGGCATGTGGAATTCTCCTCGGGGATCGACGACCTCGTCCCAGATCCATCCGACGAGCTATTCTGCAATTGCGTCAATTCTTTCTAGCTCTAGACACTCTTCCTTCAGGCTCAACATCTATAATTTACAAATAATTGAAAGATATTTAATCCGCGGAGTTGGAGACAATAATTGTGCACTTAATAATAATGGAAATGTGTTTATTATTACGTACCATAATATCGTGTTGTGTAAGCTTTTTATGTCCCCAATTCCACATGTAATCGCAAACATAGTATGCACATAAATTATTTCCCTTCCCCTGTTTGGCACACTGTCGACCAAAAGAAATTAAGCAAAATTCATATAATATATTAGCCGAGGCCTACATGTACAAATTACTTGCTTACCGGAAAGCCAATGTTCCATTTTAGTGTTTCATGTTGAATACCCAGGTGTTCTTGACGAAATTGATTCCAGGCCCTGCGAACAAAAAAATTGAGTTAAGTCATTGCGAGTGTAAGGGGTGAATTAAGTAGGGGAAAATATACATCACCTTGTCATCATGTCCATGATGTTCTGTAGTTTTTCTTTTGGAGTGTGCAATGAATCAAAGACGCTCACGACACCCCGGTCAGGACACAATATTATTAGGAACCAGTGGAATCTGTATACATGTATACATTATAATCAGAAATGAAATAGTACACAGACAGTATAAGAAGAAGCCTGTGTATGTACTCACTCGATGTTGTACGGGATTAGTATGGAGTCGCAGTAATTTTGTTTCTTAATATACTTGTATAGGTTTCCATATGTTTCCTCAGGATTCATCAATATCATTTCTTCACTTATCCTTCGAGGATCCACGAAACCAACGTCATATATTGAGGATCTCCGACATTTTTGAATCTCCATTCTGCATATGTTAAGCAATAAATAAAGCCCGCGTCAACATATATTGGAATTATTGTTTTCAAACTGTGAATTATAAGCAACAACAAAGTACTTACAGTGTCCAACAGGTGATCAAATCCACGTCCATGGCGTCGCGGTGGTACATCTCATATATATCCTGAAACCTCAGCCAGACCCAATCCTCGTCACCATTGTAGAAATCATGGTCCTTCACGCCTACTTTGATCATGCGCCGTTTATTCCTTCTTGATTCTTCCAAGTACCACTCATGGAATCGGCGCATCTTCATCTGTAGCTTGCTCTCCATTTTAGGAGGGACCATAGGCTCGCCAAGCTTAAACGGCCACTTCAACGTTGTGTTTATAGGCACCTCTTCTTCCCCCAGGACTTGCGCTCTGGATAGTCCAGTCTCGGCCATTACTCGTTGCACGTTAATCTCGTCCAGAGATGGCAATGGACCCAAAGGCCGCTGAGGTTGCTCGCCGAGCTGAGGAACCTTTTTGGATGGGCCCGCCTCCTTATCTGCAGCCTTCCGCTTCCGGCTAGATTTCAGTAATGAGCGGTCATAGTCTGTTACTATTACTTCCTTCTGTTGACCCTTGCTCAAATTACCGAGGAATGACTTGACGACAGTGGGATCAAGCTTCGGCTCCGGCTCCGGTTTTTTCCTCCACTCGGCCATTTGCCTCTTTGTGTCTGCTTTGACCGAGGCTTCGAGCTCCTCTAGAGTCTTCTCACCCGCTCTTTTCTCTGGTGCGGGCTTCTCTCTGGTTTTCCGCGCCTTCTTCGCTGGTGGAGTGGGGGCAGAGGCTTTAGTGCGGAGTCCCCTCTTCGGCGGAGGGGGCGGAGACCTCCGCGGCGGAGGAGACGGAGACCTCTTCGGCGGAGGAGACGGGCTTGCATCAGGAGCTCCCGGAGAATCGTCATGATCCGGTGGATCTCTTGGAGACGGTGGAGGTGACGGAGGCTTGTTGGTAGCCGCAGGTGTACCGGGTATGACGACGTCTGCCTTGCTCCATAGAATGATGCAGTGAGAACACTGACCGAGTTTTGTTTCTCCGTCACCTCCGGGGATGTCAAGTTCCAAGTCTTCCCAGTTGGTGACGACTTGCTCCACCTCAACAGGTACGTAACCATTTGGAATGTCATTGCAGTGCCATTTTTACCCTTCTTCCACACGTTTGGTCATACCGTATGCGACCTGATAATTTAGTAGTCACAAAGAAAGTTAGTAAATGAATGGTATTTACGGTGAAATGTATGCAGTACGAACTAAGGTCGCATACGTACCACCACAGCTAAGTTCTTCTGCCTGACGACAAGCTCGCACGCGGTCCGTTGAGTTATTTCATCCACGGGGTAACGGACCGGTTCGGCGGCCTGTGTGGAAGCGTGACTGCTTTGATATTGTTGTGGAGGGCTAATAAGGGCCGCATCTTGGAGAGGTGCATGCTCTGTGGAACCGGTCCCGCCTGTGGCTTGTTGGAGAGGTGCATGCTCTGTGGAACCGGTCCCGCCTGTGGCTTGTTGTATCTGCAGCCATGCTACCTTCATCCGTCGCTCCATCTCTGACTCCATTTCTTGGAGCTTTGAGCCCTGGGCGGCAACCGTTTGCTCTAGGTCCCTCACCCTCTGCTCATATTCGGCCTTCTTCCTCGAACAGCTCCTATAGGTGGCAGCGTGCTCTTGAAAACCTTTCTTCCATGAGATGCTTGTGCCTACGCCGCGCGTCCGTCCAGGATGCTCCTTGTTCCCTAAGGCATAGGTTAGCTCATCTCTGTCTCTATCAGCAACAAATTCTCCCCTCTCAGATGCCCTGAGGATATCGAGGAGACGCTGAGCTAGTTCTCGCAAGTCCTCGGGAAAAACTAAGGAGCCGTCGATTGGGCTTAGGGTGCCTCCGTGACCATAGTACCAATGCTTGGTCCTTGTGGGCCAGTCATGTGTCGCTGGAGTGATGCCTCTAGCATATAGATCTTCTTCCACCTTCTCCCATTTAGCGATGCTTGCCTTGTAACCTCCCGAACCCATCTTATGAGAGTACTTCTTATTTGCGGCGTTTCCAGCGTTTCTAGCGCTAGCCGTTGCACCCTCTTCGGAGGTTTTGTACTCAAGGAATGCTTCCCACTCGTCATCAGTGATCTTCTTATACTTCTCAGGATCCGGGGCCTCTCCGGTTTTGAGAAAATGCGAGTACAGCTTCTTCCTGAAATCCTGAAACAGAACTGCCATCTTCTTCATTGTCCAATCCCTCAGTTCTGCTTCATGAGTGCTAGGCCAGTCGAATATTGCCTTTAATTCCCTCCATAGCATCTCCTTCTCTGTATCGGGGAGCACGTACTCCTCAGTAGGGTTCGTGGACTTCCATTTTCTGATACTAATGGGCACATTGTCCCGTACAATTACCTCGCACTGAGATACAAATTTCTTGGCCACTTTTGGGGGCTCAACTGGCTCCCCGACATCCTCCACTCGAGTGATGTGAAACTTGACATCCTTCAGCTTCTTCGTGGTCGATCGTTTTGATTTCTTAGCTCGACTTGTAGAAGCAGAGGCAGCCTACACAAATTACATATATACGAGATGATATAGAGATGGTATACATAATTGATATGTACAGTACAAATTTATGTTATCTATATACACACCTGACTAGACGAGGGCTCGTTACCGGCCCCTTCAATAGTGCTGCCCTGGACACGTTCGCCCTGGACATTGGCGGCCCCTTCAACATTTTCGGCCCTTGCAACATTGTCGCCCTGGATATTGTCGTCCCTTCCAATGATCCCCAACACATCATCCATGGACATTGGTTGGGTTACAATATTAAAAAGTTGATTCGCAAAGAACGTGTCGTTGTCCTCTTGCATGGGTGGGACAGGGCTGTTGTTGTCCTCTTGCATGGGTGGGACGGGGTTGTTGTTGTCCGCCATCTATAGAATTAAAAATAATTGATAAGAAATATATACAAAGCATACATATTCCCAATATTTCTAACATTTTCGCTAAGGGGGTCGGTGCGTGAAAAACGAATTCGCCAAGGGGTTCGGGTGCGCGGTGTGAATTGATTCGCTAAGGGTTCGGGTACGCGACGCGAAGTGGTTTGTTAAGGGTTCGGGTGCGTGACGCGAACGGGTTCGCTAAGGGGGTCGGTGCGCGAAAAACGGATTCGCTAAGGGGTTCGGGTGCGCGGTGGGTTCGGGTACGCGATAGAATTTCCGATAATAAATATTTTCGATAGTATATATTATACAAACATATAACATTTCCAATATACATTTAAATGAAGCACATATATTTCTAATATACATAGAATTTCCAATATACATTTAAATGTAAATATTTCAATACAATGCATTTCAATAAAATATATTTCCAATACATATAAAGCATATATATTTCTAATATTTCCAATACAACGCATTTCCAATAAAATAAATTTCTAATATTTTCTAATATTTTCAATACATATGAAGCATATATATTTCTAATATTTCAATACAATGCATTTCTAATGTATGGGTTAGAGAACGTGTTCGCTAACCAAATGCGCATGGCCGAACACGTTCGCTAAGCAAATGTGCATGGCCGAACGTGTTCGGCCATGCAACGGGTACCTGCACACACAAACACGTACACACGGCACGAAGGCCGGCTCACAAACATGCACGCATGGCATGAAGGCCGGCTTCACAGAGGGCTCACCTTGACGGGCGGCGGGCGACGGCGGCGCGGGGACGAGCGGCGGCGGCGGCGGCGGCGAGGGGACGAGGAGCGGCGCCGGCGCGGGGACGACGGGCGGCGCGGGGACGAGGGGAGCCGGCGCGGGGACGACGACGGCGGCGGGGACGACGCGCGGCGGCGTGGGCGCGGGGACCACGGGTGGCGGCGGCGTGGGCGCGGGGACCACGGGTGACCACGGCCGGGCGCGGGGAAGACGATGGGCGGCGGCGTCGGCGCGGCAGGGGACGACGCGGGCGACGACAGTGGACGGGGGCGCGGCTGCGGCGACGGGCGGCGGCGGCTGAGGAGACGAGGGGGCGCGCGGCGGCGGTTTCGATCTGTGAGATGAGGGCGAAGTGAGGGAGGGGAGAGAAGTCCAGGTCCCCCGTCTTTAGCACCTGGTGCAGCCACGACCCGGTGCTAAAGGCCCTTTAGCACTGGGTCTGTACAACACCCGGTGCTAAAGGCCCCCCCTTTAGCACCGGGTCTTCCCACCACCCGGTGCTAAAGGCCGTAAACTGGCGCCAAACGAAAATTGGTGGGGGCCTTTAGCACCGGGTGCAGCCACGACCCGGTGCTAAAGGCCCTTTAGCACCGGGTCTGTACAACACCCGGTGCTAAAGGCCCCCCCTTTAGCACCGGGTCTTCCCACCACCAGGTGCTAAAGGCCCTTTAGCACCGGGTCTTCTACACCCGGTGCTAAAGGCCGTAAACTGGCGCCAAACGAAAAATTGTGGGGGCCTTTAGCACCGGGTGCAGCCAGGACCCGGTGTTAAAGGCCCTTTAGCACCGGGTCTGTACAGCACCCGGTGCTAAAGGCCCCCCCTTTAGCACCGGGTCTTCCCACCACCCGGTGCTAAAGGCCCTATAGCACCAGGTCTTCTACAGCCGGTGCTAAAGGCCGTAACTGGCGCCAAACAAAAATTGGGGGCCTTTAGCACCGGATTTTACATCAACCCGGTGCTAAAGGCCCCAAATTTTCGTTTGGCGCCAGTTTCCAAACCGGCCTTTAGCACCGGTGGCTACTATTTGGGAATCTTATAAATATTGTTTTTAACATATAGTTATTAATACTTGTTTTAATTCAGTTATTAATACCTATTAAAAATATATATTAAATAAGAAAATCTTATAAATTACTAGAAAATCAATATAAAATGCTAGAAAATCTTATAAATTAATAGAAAATCTTATAAATTACTAGAAAATCTTATAAATTACTAGAAAATCAATATAAAATGCTAGAAAATCTTATAAATTAATAGAAAATCTTATAAATTAATAGAAAATCTTATAAATTACTAGAAAATCTTATAAATTACTAGAAAATCTTATAAATTACTAGAAAATCTTATAAATTACTAGAAAATCAATATAAAATGCTAGAATTAATAAAAACAATCTTATAAATCAATTGAAAATCTTAGAACATAGGTGGAACATAAATGCAAATATAGTCATTACCAATTGGGTGGAACATAGTGCAATTAAATTACATGGCATCATCGTTTACTCGGACACTAATAAACTTCCTCTTTACAAATGTTCCTTGATTGTGATCACGCCGTAGATACGGTGTCTCCTCCGCCGCTAACAGGATGCTTGGGTCATCAGCCACTGAGAATGGAGGCCGGCCATCGAGCATATCATAATCTTCATCCGTCTTGTCCTCAACTCCTACGATTTTTCTCTTTCCAGGAAGAACTATATGACGCTTTGGCTCGTCTTGTGATGGGTCCAATTGCTTACCCCCACCTTTCTTATCCGCCCCTTTCTTCGGTCTGCTAGCCATGTCCTTCACATAAAAAACTTGTGTGACAGCTTTGGCCAGGACGAACGGTTCGTCTAGAAAGCCAATCTTGTTTAGGTCCACTAACGTCATTCCATAGTCCGCTTCAACTTTAACACCTCCTCCAGTCAGCTTCACCCATTGGCACTTGAACAGTGGGATCTTCAAAGGTCCGTACTCTAGTTCCCATATCTCATCTATGATTCCATAGTATGAGTTTGTATTGCCATTGGTGTCTGTCGCGTCGATCCGGACACCACTGTTTTGGTTGGTGCTTTTCTTGTCCTGGGCTCTTGTGTAAAATGTATACCCATTGATGTCGTATCCTTGGAATGTCAAGATCGTGCTCGATGGACCTCTAGCTACAAAAGCTAGCTGCGCATCAATGCCCTCGACACCCATACGACGTCTTCGCAACCAATCGGCGAAAGTACTATTGTGCAGACGCTGAATGAAGGCCGCAGACTTTGTTGAGTTTTCATCCCTGAGAATCTGCATGTGCTCCTCGATGTACGGAGCAACTAAGGTTGATTGTTGCAAAACTGTGAGGTGCGCTTTACGAAATGTCTCAACGTCCTTGATCACCATCGATCTTCTCCCTAGTGTGCCCTTTCCACCAAGTCTCCCCTCGTGATGTGATTCGGGCACACCAATCGGCATAAGATCGTCGACAAAGTCAACAAAGAATTCAATGACCTCTTCTGTTTCGTATCCCTTAGCAATGCATCCTTCTGGACGAGAACGATTACGGACATACCTCTTTAGGACAGCGAAGAACCTCTCAAATGGGAACATGTTGTGTAGAAATACTGGGCCCAATATACGAATCTCTTTGACGAGGTGAACCAATAGATGTGTCATGATATTGAAGAAGGATGATGGAAATATCATCTCAAAGCTGACAAGACATTGCACCACGTCGTTCTGTAGCTGATCTAAATGGTCTGGATTGATCACCTTCTGAGAAATTGCATTGAGGATTGCACATAGCTTCACAATGGCTTTCCGCACGTTAACTGGTAGCACACCCCTGAGTATGACGGGAAGCAATTGTGTCATCAACACATGGCAGTCGTGAGACTTCAGGTTTGTGAACTTCTTCTCTATCATATTTATTATTCCCTTAATATTGGAGGAGTAGCCAGACGGAACCTTGATACTGTTCAAGCATTCAAACATGCTTGCCTTCTCTTCTTTGCTGAGAGTGAAGCTGGCAGGACGCATGTACTGGCGTCCTTTGTCTCTCTTTTCTGGATGTAGATCAGTCCGTTGCTTCAATCGTTTCAGCTCCTGACGTGTTTCCAGTGTATCTTTTGGCTTCCCATAAGTACCCAGGAAGCTTATCAAGTTCACGCAAAGATTCTTCGTCAGATGCATCACATCAATCACGTTACGGACCTCTAAACGTTGCCAATAAGGTAGCTCCCAAAAGATAGACTTCTTCTTCCACATCGCGGCACGACCATCCTCGCCCGTCGGAGCAGCCTGGCTTCCGTCTCCCTTGCCAAACACCACGTGTAGGTCCTTCACCATATCAAATAGCTCTTCTCCACTCCGGTGTCTCGGCTTTGTACGGCGGTCAGCATTCCCGCCAAAATGCGCACATTTCTTTTGTAGCTCATGCTTCGCCGGAAGGAATCGACGGTGACCCATGTACACAACTTTACGACAATGTTTCAAATACATGCTTTCGGTTTCCTCTAAACAGTGAGTGCATGCTTTATATCCTTTGTTTGATTGTCCTGATAGGTTACTTAGTGCAGGCCAGTCGTTGATGCTTATGAAAAGTAGTGCTCGAAGGTCAAACTGCTCCTGCTTGTCCTCATCCCACATGCTAACACCTTCATTCTTCCACAGCTGCAAAAGTTCGTCAACCAATGGTCTTAGGTACACATCAATGTCGTTGCCAGGTTGCTTTGGGCCTTCGATGAGCACTGGCATCATAATGAACTTCCGCTTCATGCAGAGCCAGGGGGTAGGTTGTAGATACAAACAGTCACGGGCCAAGTGCTATGACTACTGCTCATTTCACCAAAAGGGTTCATGCCATCGGTACTTAAACCAAGCCTAACATTCCTTGCATCAGCATCAAACTCTGGGAATGCTCTCTCGATGTTCCTCCACTGGGATCCATCGGTGGGGTGTCTCAACATGCAATCCTGCTTACGTTCTTCTTTGTGCCAGCGCATCAGTTTGGCATGGTCTTTGTTCCTGAACAAACGCTTCAGACGGGGTATCAGAGGGAAATACCACATCACCTTCGCAGGGATTTTTTTCTTAGAACGCTCTCCCCCAACATCACCAGGGTCGTCCCGCCTGATCTTGTATCGTGCGCAGGTGCAAACCGGACAACGATCCAAGTGTTCGTACTGTCCGGGATAGAGGATACAGTCATTAGTACACGCATGTATCTTCTGCACCTCCAAACCGAGAGGGCAAACAACACGTTTTGCTTGATACGTCGTCAATGGCAATTTGTTACCCTCTGGAAGAATCTTCTTTACGAGTTTCACTAGCTCCTCGAAACCCTTATCAGTAACACCATTTGCTGCCTTCCACTGCAGAAGTTCAAGTGTGCTACCCAACTTCTTTAGCCCCTCTTTGCAATTTGGGTACAGGTCAGTCTTGTGGTCCTGCAACATGCGCTGTATCTTTTTCAGTTCCTTATCATTGCCGTAGTCTTTCTCGGCATCACGCAACATTTGCCCGAGTCCATCAGTAGGTTCATTTTCCTGAGCAACATCTTCCTGAGCATCGCCTTCCCGAGCAACATCTTCCTCATCGGCATCACCCATTACAGCATATGCAAAGGAACCGTAGTATTGAGCCAATAACGGAATGTCGTCATCGGCCTCGTCTTCTTCATCTTCATCCATTAGAATTCCTCTTTCACCGTGCTTCGTCCAAACAGAATAATTCCTCATGAAACCGTGCCTCATCAAATGCACCTGAAGACAACCTCTTTGTTTGTACGATTGTATATTTTTACAATCGGTGCATGGGCAGAACATGAAACCGGACGGCGTCCTGTTAGCCTCGGCGGCATCGAGAAACGTCCTAAGGCCATCACGGAACGCCTGAGCGTGGGCGTCCCCGTACATCCATTGTCTATTCATCTGCATTATTAACCAATAACAAATATACAATACAATTTAAAGATAAAAAAATTTAATATATAAATAAATACAAATTATAATATATATTCCATTATATAAATAAATTTCTAAAACTACATTACTATATTCATTAAATAAATAAATATACCTTCCGTTAAATAAATAAATAACTATTCTACCTTTTAATAAATAACTAATAATATATATTTCATTAAATTAATAAATAAATATTCCAACTTTTAATAAATAAACCTCTCTAATAAATAAAATACATAAGCCTTATAACTATTCACAAGTCATACAAAACAAAATACTAACTAGCTTGCCTTCTCTCTCCATTTAAAACACAACATGAACACTCTCTCCACCATGAACTCAAGCTCTCTCCTCTCTCTCCTCCAAGAACACAAGCTCTCTCTAGCTAGCTTTTTACTTTGATTCACAAATCCCTCTATTTCTAAATTATAGAAGGATTACAAGCTAAATAAAACATTAGAGAATGAAAGAGTGTACCTTGTAGTGCTCCTTAGATGAGTAGAATCTTCACAAATTTTGAAAAAAATTTGGGCAGCACCTCCCCTCCCACGGCCGAGCAGCATGAACACAGCGCCTAAGTGTTCAGCTGGCTCGGCCGGGGGAGGAGGAAGGTGCTATATACAAAAGACATTAGCACCGGGTCGTGGCGAGACCCGGTGCTAATGTGCACCAATTAGCACCGGTTGCAGCCAGCAACCGGTGCTAAATGGCCTCGGGCACATTAGCACCGGTTGCTGGCCGCAACCGGTGCTAAAGGGGGAGCATTAGCACCGGGTCTCGCCACGACCCGGTGCTAATGTGTCCGCCCTGACACCCCGCAGCGCCGCCCCCGCTCCTAGCCGTTGGACCCGGTGCTGAAGCCCCATCAGCACCGGGTCCAAAAATGACCGAGGCGGAGGAGGCGGGCGGATGTGAAGCATTCTGATAGTGGAACCTAATAGGGAGTTGGTAGGAGGTCACTCTGGAACTCTATCGTGTCCGTGGCCCATGCCACTGTAACGATGGTACGTTGCACCGAACAAGTGCATTGGATTCTGCCTCATCTTCTTG
This sequence comes from Echinochloa phyllopogon, assembly GCA_033239725.1. Lineage (NCBI taxonomy): Eukaryota > Viridiplantae > Streptophyta > Magnoliopsida > Poales > Poaceae > Echinochloa > Echinochloa phyllopogon. The sequence goes on along the minus strand of BTCW01000008.1, from coordinate 27,605,466 downwards.
TCCAGGGAGACACGCCCATGCAAGAGGTCGGGTATGGGCGTATGGCCATGCATCGTTCTCTATTTCCTTGAAAAGGGTGCTCTCTGATAACTAATTGAGCACAGCCGCCTGACACAGTGATATTTTTTTATCAGATAGCACAGCCTGTCGTCGAGCATGAAGGGCTGTTGACAAATCCAAACGTCCCCCGTCCACACATTCTTATGATATTTTTGATCGCTTACAGTTGTGTGAAATCATGACTGCAGTATGTAACATGCTACTGAGCATGCGGTGATCCTGCAGGCAGTAGTGACCATGCGTACCGCATCTCGCTCCGTGCGACGGAACAGAGCATTCATACATACACATACATACTGTCATCTATATGCTCTGAACTGACGTCAAGCCGACTCACAAGCTAGATGGGTTATGGTCACAACCCGCAAGATCAAACAAAAAATACTCTTTTTATTTCTCACCGATACAAAGAGCCAAGGTTCATGATGATTCGTATGAAACAAACGGTTGAATAAATACAACGTTGAAGAGAACTGTTAGGATGATCTCCACCGGTTTGGCCCAACGGCCAAATTGGGCCCATGGCTCGCACCTTGATCAGGGGCGCACCAGCCTTTTTTATGGCTGTGCACTATGGGAAACCCGGAGTTTGCCGAGTGTTGAGCCTTTGCCGAGTGCATTTTTTGGGGCACTTGGTAAACAACCTCTTCGCCGAGTGTAAAAAAACACTCGGCAAACAAAATACACTCGGCAAAGAGCTTTTTTGCCGAGTGTAAAAAAAAGCACTCGGCAAAACACTTGTTCGCCGAGTGTAAAAAAAACACTCAACAAAGAACATCTTTATCGACCTCTTTGCCGAGTGTATTATATATGACACTTGATAAAAAATTAAGTTTGTTTTCTTTTTTAGCCTCAAAATTATATTCATGTTCTTTGCCGAGTGTTTTCTCTTTGACACTCGGTAAAAATGTGAGTTAGATGATTTTTAAATTCTATAAGTGATTCAAACAATAAAACACAATGAGGAAAAACTATATTTATGTTCTTTGCCGGGCGAGTGTTTTCTTTTTGACACTCAACAAAGATGTGAGTCCGGATGATTTTTAAGTTTTATAAGTGATTGTATGTGAGAGAGTTAGTGAATGTAATTTTTGAATACAAACTTTTTTATATGATCTCATATGAAAAAAGTCTTTATACGAAAGTCATACACCTCGACGAAATATAAAACTTTATAGTTGACAATTTTTGTATTTGAGACTATTTAATAACTTAAAATGTTATTATAAGTTATTTAATTTCAAATTTTAAATTTTAAATATTCAAATGATCTCGAATATTGATAAATTATATATCAAACTTGTACATATCCATGAAATATAGTACTTAGTAGTTGACGGATTTTTAATTTGAGATAGTATAATACTTTAAAATATTCATATAATGTATCTAATTTGAAATTTGAAATTTTTAAATTTTTCAAATGATATCGGATGTAAATATGTTCTATATCAAAGTTGCAGGTCTCAAAGAGATGTAAGGCTTTGTAGTTTACGACTTTTTCATTTGAAACTATTTAGCTATCCAAAACTTTGTTATAAACACATAGAGAAAACACAACTCGTCACGTCAGAGCCACATCAGCAATCCAAACCTTCAAAATGGCGAGCTCCTATTGGTCTATTCATGAGCACATGGATCACCCCTCTACCATCCAAACAAAATATCTCTCTCCCCTCACGACTGCTCTCATCTCTCTCACCATCTCTCTCTCCCTCTCACCGGCGGCCCCGGCGAGGGCGGCCGGCCGGGCTGGCGTAGGCGCGGCAGCGGCCTCGGCGAGGGCGGGCGGGTGGCGGAGGGGTGCGACGCAGCCCCGGCGAGGGCGGCTAGCCGTGCCGGGCGGGCGGCGGTGCGGCTCTAGCGAGGACGGCCGTGCCGGGGCGGGCGACGCGGGCGCGGCCGGGGCTGCGTGAGCGCGGGCGGCACGAGCTCCACGCGGGCGGGTGCCATGGGCGTGGCCGCGGACGGGGCTGCGCGAGCGCGGCGGGCGGCCGGTGTGGGCGGCGCGGCCGGCGTAGCGGATGTTATTTTATTTGTTTGGGAAAATGTTTGCCGAGTGTCAGCTATCTTTTTTTTAATTTCTTGAAAAATATTTAGCACTCGGCAAAGCCTTTGCCGAGTGTTGATTTTAGAACTCGGAAAAGCCTTTGCCGAGTGCCCGACAAAAAACACTCGGCAAAGAGAGCTTTGCCGTCACCCGAAATGTCGTGTGTCCTTTGCCGAGTGTAACACTCGGTAAATATTTCTTGAAAGGCTTTACCGAGTGTTTTTATGGGTTTGTCGAGTGTTTGGAGGCACTTAGCAAACCCCTGCTTTCCCGCGGTGGTGGGCCCCTCTCGTGCAACGCAATAAAAGAGAGAAGGGGGGCAGCTATGCACACGATCCAAGGTTGTCTGTGCCACAGACTCTCGATAGACACAACTCCACCGATCCAGAGAGGCGCTGAAACGAGGGGATGTGCCACGGCATCGCCGCCACCTACACCAGCACCAACGTCCATGCCGTCGCCATAGCCACGACAACGATGACCATGGCATCCTTCTCCAAGCACGACGGTTCGTACCTCTGTGTGGAGCGAGTGCTCTTGCTATGGAATTAGCGGCCATGGTGATGACGATTGTACCACACATGGAGCTTTGGAACGGGAAGAACAAGGAAGCAATCTTGTAATTCAGTGAACAGTAGATCCATTTCTTACTTGTGTATAAGGTTGTTGGCACTCCTTACGGCCAACAGATAAATCCGTAAGCGAACAGATATCGATGTAGATTTCCACGAGGAACAAGAAGTGAACTAATTCTAAACTAAGTTGTCCGAGGATAATGAAATAGAATGGATGGAGTGGACGACAACAAAGAAAAGGGAAGAAAAGTGATAGTAGGGTAGAGAAGGTACGGGTCTGGAACTAATGTTCTTCCCTGGCTAACTGAGCAGACGGACACAACTGATAAATGCTTGAATGGGGACAACGGGGCCAATGACACGCAGAAAGGGATGAGAAGGCGTGCCACCAACCCCGCACTCTGGGATCTTGCGGGATAAGTCAGGCGTGATGGACTACGTAGGTCGTATAGAGCTGTCACCACTTAACGACTACCACCTCCGTGCCAACTCGGGAACAATCCAAGCTAACCTCAAGTTTAAGCACCGCGCTTACACTAGGAAACGACTGCAGGACTATTCTGCAGGTGGGTCGTAAATGTACAAGTGTCCTATGGCCTTGGCGAGCTGCTTGATCTTAGCGAACAGGACTTTGCGGAGAACCTCCATATTATCCTCCGTCTCCATCCGCCCCATCTCGACTTCAGCCACCCTCTCCTCCAGATCGTGTATTTTCTAGCGCGCTTGCGCTAGTTCCTCCTGTAGGCTCTCCAGAGTAGGCAGCTTCTCCTCCTCCTCGTCCTCCTCGTCGGAAAACTCCATCAACCCCGACAGACCCATGATGGGTGGGAGCATCTTGTGGCACCAAGCCCTAGGGATCCGGTGCTCCTAGAAAGACTGGGTGGACTCCTCAGCCCCAACTTGCCCCGGTTCAATGGCGGGATTAGCACCTTTCCGTACACGGTGGGGGTACGTTTGCCCTTGATAATGAACCATGGCGGGCTGTTAGGCGTATAGTCCGGCGTCTTCTCTCTTTCTTCTTTGGGTGCCGGTAGTAGAGCTTCGAGGTCCAGCTTCCTCGTCGACTTCAGCCTTAGCTGGTCGGTGCTGGGACGCACCAGTGAAGCCGAGCGTGGAGCCTTCATCTTGGCGATCGCACCGGTTGGTGCGAACGGGTCGAACATCGCCCGATTTGCAGGCGATCCATCGCACTTTGAGCGGCACAGAGAGTTAGCCCGCCCCATAGGGCTGCGGGTGGTTGTCCTCCCGTGCCGTCCTCCGCTCAAAAAGAACGGATCCACGGTGGAGATGCACATGGCCTGCTCACCAAGAGAGGACCCGCCGATCCGGCTCGCCAAGCTTGAGCCCTTGGTTGAGGATGGGTCTTTGGAAGAAGATGAGGAGGCCATGGAGCCTAAGAGGCAGGAGCTTTTTCTGTCGAGGGAATGACGAGAGGGGACGGTGGTCTCTCTATTTTTATCAAAGAGTTCCCGATCGAAAAACGATCTCCCCGACGTTTTCCTTGCGAGTTTTGGGATAGGATTAGTTGTAGATGGGATTGGATGGAAATATCCGCACGTGGGGCGAAGGAGGCTGGTTCGACCAAACCCTAGGATTCGGGCGAATTGGCCAGTTCACTAGTTCGAACCAGCCAGGTTAGGCCGAACTGGCCCCTGGGCCTCCTGATGTCCTGGCCATGCCGAGGGTTGAGGTTTGGATCATGGGATTGAGTGTTGAGGTGGTTTTTGGCCCAGAAGGATTTGGAAGTGAATATCTTGGGCCCAAGGTTTGGACGTGTTTCAGAGTTTCGCGCAAACTCGATGACATCTAGGTCCTCGAGTGGTGGCAGTTCTAGCTCTAGGAAGATTTTCAGTCGTTGTCCATTGACCTTGAAAATATTTTATGAGTCCATGGCTCCTCAAATTGCTACAGCTTCTGACAATGAGAAGAATTATACTATTTCCAATAATTTAGATGGTAAGGCTACCAATATTAATCTTTAGTTTGGTGGTATTCTTTTTGATGAGAAATACAAAATGAATGCGAGCAAATTTACCTCTGCTAGCCTTATCAAAGATCATTTTTAGAGGTGCAATATTATGCAAGAAATAGGAGAAAAAGAAGCCAAGAAAATATATCTTTATTGGCTCTATGGAGGTGGAGATCACGTGAGTTATTCTTACATTGTTCCAGTGCTAGTCCGTAATACAAAGTCAGCTATCTCCATGCAGATTGAAGTGCTAATCGGATTGGAATATAGTATAAGCAACTTGGTGGTATTATTTTATTGTTTAATTGGTAGTTTGGAGGCGAGGATTGGTTTAGTGTTTGTTTATTTAAGTATGCTTGCCGGATTATTCTATTATTTCCATGCATTATATAGTTTTCCTAGCCCGGTTGTGTTTTAGTCTGTCTGTTAATTAGCAAGACTTTGGAGTCTGGTACAATTGTGCCTGCGTGCACATGTTTGGTCGAACCAGGTTGAAGGCTTATGGCCTTGTCGCCGAGTCCAAAGTGGTGTCCATGCCTGCGCGCATATATTAGGGAGCTATCGCTCTTTGTAAAGGTAGACTTGGTTTTTATCGTATCTTCGTTGAAAGTTTTTCTCCGAAGAAACAGAGAGGCTGCTCCTCTCAATTATCCTGCCGATCCATCAAGGATTTGTGGAGAATTGCGTTATCAGGATCTCTCCTGGGTGCGTTGGTTCCGATCTTGTCGAGGTCTCATCTTCTGATTGTGGTTCGTCGAGGCCACGAGTGGAAGACCTATCTAGGGTTTGGATTACATTCTTGTAAGACGATACCTGTATCTATTTTATTCCATATCGTGTTGGTGATTAATCAGACGAAATTACTTTGCCAAGCTATATCAGTCTGCTGTTTATCTAGAAATATTGTCCTGATTGGATTGCTCTAGACGTGAATCAGTTTTATGCTGCTGTTGATTGAGAAATAAATTCGAGTTGTTTATCGTTGTTGGGGTGAACGGCTATAGTTTGTTTAATCTGTTGGAACAGATATATTTGCCTCTTCGTGATTTTTGCTACTGGTTTGGCCGAGTATTATTGCTGTGGGTTTTTGGATCTTTGAATAATTGAGTAAATTCAGAGAACTGATATTCTTGTCGTATTATACCGTGAAAGATTAGGACAAATTTTGGGCAGCGTAGGCGTGTCCTCATCGATATTGACATCCTCGTTTTACAATGTGATGGCGCCATGGGATGCTCCTAAGTTTCCCGTGACCGAAAAGCTTGACATGGGAGTTGAAAACGAGGACATTTATCTCCCGGCTTGAACGTTTTGATTTTTATCCTTTTGTCATGTCATCTCTTGGTTCGTTCCTTGTATAGCCGGGAGCTGTGGTACACTCATTCTCTCACTTCGTCTAACTCAGCTAGCTGAATCCGTTTTTGAGGCCGGCAGCTGGGAGGTCCATACCCTCACTTCCTAATGGACCAATGAGCTTTAAACTCCATCTTTACTAGTAAATGGCAAGTTTTGCCGTAGACTAGCTGATACGGAGTCATCCCAATTGGTGTTTTATAGGCTATACGGTATGCCCAAAGTGCATCTGGAAGTTTATCCTTCCAATGCTTCCGCATTTCATTTACGGTTTTTTGCAGAATATTCTTGATTTGTTTATTGGATGTTTCTCCTTGACCGCTAGTTTGGGGGTGATAGGGTGTAGCTACATTGTGCTGCACCCCCAAACTTGAAAGATACCTACGGAAGGCTGAGTCAATGAAATGGGACCCGCCATCACTAATGACTATCCGAGGGACACCAAAACATGGGAAAATGATTTCATGAAACATTCGTCTGACGCTCCTAGAGTCAGCAGCTATGCAAGGCAGGGCTTCTACCCACTTAGAGACGTAATCTACCGCTACCAGGATGAAATGGCACCCTTCTGAGTTGGGAAATGGACCCATGAAGTCAATTCCCCAAACATCAAAGATTTCTACTTGAAGGTTACTGGTGAGTGACATTGCGTCTCTAGCTTTTATGTTTCCATGTTTTGGCAACGGGAGCACCTTCTAATGAATTCCTTAGCGTCTTCATACATGCTAGGCCAATAGAATACGCATTGCCAAATCTTCGCATTTATCCTAAATGCACCATAGTGGCCCCCATAGGGAGCTGCATGGCATCTTTCTAGGATTTTATATGCCTCATGTGCTGGTATGAAATGTCTGAGAAGTCCATCACTACATATCCAGAATAGATATAGGTCGTCCCAGACGTGGAGTCTGCTCTCATAAGCTAGCCTCTTCCTTCTTTCTCCTGGTGGGACGTACCCTGACACCATGTAATTCACTGTGTTGGCATACCACGGATCAGCGGTGGTGACTTTAAGGAGCGTGTCGTCCCGTAAATAATCGTCGATTGGAAGATCCGACGGGACTTGTATCCGGGACAAATGGTCGGCCACTGAGTTCTCAACTCCTTTCTTATCCCTTAATTCAATGTCGAACTCCTAGTCGTTGTTTGGATCCGCAAATTATAAATTTGTTTTAGTAAAACGAGTTTTAGTCGGGTTTTTAGGAAAACGAGTTTTATGTTAGTTAGTTACCGTGAGTTTTACGGAAACTATGTTTGGGTTACGTCGCCGTATTATTACGTTTGAGTAAAACAATGTTTGGTTAGGTACAAACATCTTTTACCTCTTCTCTCACCTCTATCACGCTCACTTTTCTCCATCTCGTACTCTTTGCCGGCGCTAGTTCAGTTATTCTGACCACCAAAAGAGACAGTCCTAGGCTCCGCCGGTGACCAAATCTGGCAACCCCAGGCTCCGCTGTGACTCACGCCGGCGACCAAATCAGGGAGTCCCACGCTCCGCCTCCGCTGCCACTCACGCCGGCGACCAAATCATGCACTCCCAAGCTCTACCGTGATTCACGTCGGCGATGCTTCAGCGACTGCGGCGGCGGCGAGGGGGAGGAAGGCAGTGGGGTTCAAATATTGGACCACCTCTCCATGGAGTGCCGATGGATCTCAGCATGAGCTGCTTCCTCTGCCATGGGAGCATCGTGCCCTCACTACCCAAGCTTCTACCTCTCTGTACCTCCTATGTACAGCAGTACAGGTCAGTTTGCTTGGTCGTTTATTTTTTTCCTCCGGTTATTACTTGCAGCTAATTATCCTTTCCTGCCTTGGGTGACTTGTTTATTGGCTATCTGTACTGCGTCAATATAGTCTATGTGATTGATTAACTATCGAGATTCCTGCCTCAAATCTTGACAGACAGCAAGAGTTCTTCTGCACTGAATCTGTACCTGCATATCCTGATAAGAAAGAATGCCATATCTAGTTACTGGAAAAAGTAAAATGGGACATTTGGTTTCTTGTAAAGATACAGTTCGGCATGTGCTACAAGCTGAGCTGTGCCTTGATACTTATTTCTGGTTGATAAATCAAACTTTGAAAACTAAAACATGAATAATAAAAAAATTAAGGTGGTAAAATCAGGACTAATCATCATGAGATGGATGTGCAGTATGTTGTTGATGGTTAGTCCATAACTGCTGAGCAATGCTTGCACGGACACGCTCGCCAGCAACTCATTCATCTTGTCGTATATTTGGTCGACTTCTTACTTGTTCATCACCAATGTCACCGTTCTCTTGTATGCCCATGTCTTCATATATCCCAAACAACTCATCATTCCGTAGAGGTACAGCCGGAAGAGGTGCCAACACTCGGGCTCCTCTCCAGGACACTCACCTCTCCTCTCTCTCACTATCTTCTAAGTATGAAAGTGGTAGAGCTTCGCTAATAAACTCTCCTCTTGTGCTGTGTGTGATGCAGGTGACCAGGGCCTCCTTTTATAGCTGAAGAAGGGCGGTGGAGGCAGATTGGTAGCTAAGGCAGTTGGGAGGCGGTGCCGGGCTCTTCGGCCGAACTGCCACGTGCACCGACCTGGCTCCCCATGGCCTGGATCAGCTGCTGGGAGGCGGTGCTGTGCTGGGGGCGGCCGAACTGGGCTTTTGGCCCAACAACGCCCCCCTGCACCGCCTCTCTCCTCTGGTCCTTCTGGGCTGCTTCTCCTTGGTGGTATTCGTGCTTTTTTCCCCAGAGGCGACATGGCGGTGATCCACATGTCATGCTCGGTCACTGTTCGGTTGTCGGTGGCTTGGATGGCCTCCCGATCGTGCTTTGCGTCATGCACGGCTAAGGGGATAACCGGCTCAAGTGTGTTGTTCGGCTGAATTGGTTAATTCACACCCCTATGGCACATATTTGTCCATATTGCACCTGCACAATGGATAATCACCAAAAACTCATGAAAATGATTAGTATTGAACCCTATATCTATGGTGCATGATTCTAATGTGTTCATTTTATACTTGGTTGGAGGTCAGAAAACAGGTCGTAACGACCGCCAACAGAGGCCTTGTGGCCCCCTTCCTTGTACTTGTACTCAATGTAGAGCAAAGTGACTGATAACATATTGTGAATGTAAGAGAACAGAAAATAGAATGGAAGAGAATGAATGGACTGATTCATTGATGGAGGGAAATGTACATATATATACATGTCCCAATGGGCATGGGGGTTGCCACCCGAAGGGACAGGCCCCTAGGCCCCTTCGGAGAGGCACCGTGGAGAGTTGTATCTCTCATATTGATCTCTCTAATATAATATCTAATATATTTCGTAACACTCGTAACAGTTTCTGTGAAAATATGGAACATCCATGTCTTCCTATTTCACGAAGTAGTCCATCTCAAAAACAGGCTTTCGTGGCACAATGTGATGTTTTGGGGCAGCATCATCTTGCATCCTGTTTTGCAAAGTCTGTCCTGATTAGGGGTTACAGTTGGATTTTTGGGCTCCGATAAATTTGCAGCTAAAGCGCTTGGTTCCTCCGAGAAATACAGTGGACACCATACGTAAAGATAGTTACTTTCAGCAACGGGTTGGGATATTAATTTTACCTAGAAATACTCCCTCTGTCTCATAACTGTGTCAATCCCACCAATTTAGGCATGGAGGATGTTCATGCATGTAATAATTACTATTTTTGAAATAAGGCAGTTAGTTATCGCTAGAATTGCACCATTTTATATGATTATTTTAATCTCATAATTGCATTCTTTATGAGACGGAGGGAGTATGTGGCCTTTGAAGTTTCTGGTGCATTGTTCCCAATAAGGGATGGGTGTGGGTGAAATAATTATGTTAATATTCCTTATCCTTACCTTGAATTGTATTGTGATACGGGAAAGGTCGTCCTGTACATTGGACACCCTTGTTTGAAAAATACCTTCCACTTTCTTTTCCACTTTGATTTCTGCCAATAGGTCTGCTATGTAGAGAAACTTAGAATCAATTTTGTGATCTAGGTCCATTGTTATGCGGCCTAGTTTTTTGTCAGTGTCTCCCTGATTCTTGTTGATAAGTTGAACTATCATGCCCACCTATGACATAGAAGTCATTTAGTCTAAGGTTTAATGCTTCGTTCAATGATATTTAGAGAAGACAAGATGGGTTCTTTTTACTTGTTGGTTGCTGAAAATGTGGCCTCCCCACTGTTGATGGTACCTATCATTTCCATGTGTACGGCTGTCTTCATTGTGCCCGGCCATGGTTCCTGGAATATTGTGATCGTTTTATTGGCTGGTCTGAACTGCAATTTATATGACAACCTTGCTAAAGAGACACTATATAAGTCAGATGAATAAAAATGTGAAAATAAAATAATTCGTTCATGATGTGTACCACTCCTCCATCTACTTGGCCATCTCTGAAAGCTTTCTCTCTTTATTTTGCATTCCCATCATCCCACTGTGCCATCACCGGAGGAGGTATAGGAGAATAGGACATTTCAAACTGGCTATGAGCTTGGACATGCTCCCATTACCAATATTGCATGAAAACATTAATTAGTGTACTAAATTGTTACATGTTTCTTTACAGCAAACATATGGATGGAATCCAACAAGTGATTCTAGTTGAACTATCCCCAATTTAACTTTGAAATGTCTTCCACTTTTTAAACTGAGGCCGAAATACTTGGAGTCTATGCTCTCTTTAGTTGTCAATGCGAGAATGATGCCAATAGCGAGCAAAACAAATTGTCTCTTGATGTCATCATCAGGGACAGCTGAGGTTTTAACGTTGTACTCAAGGGCCTTAAGCTCAAGTTTGTGGTTTGTTTTATATGAATCGAACGAGGTCTTATCGACCGATTTATGTGTTCGATTTTGTACATCCTCCCCTGTACTGGTAGGCCCATAATGTATTTCACGTTAGATGGCGTCATTTCAAGTTCCTTACCACCAATGAGAAACATTTTTACCATCGATGTTGTAGGTCTTGGCAATCTTAATCAGCATTGTTCATCGCAGGTAGAGAGGCTTCATGTGAAGCAGACCTCAAAGCCCAAGTCCTTCAATTGCAGCATTGTGATCATCTGATAAATTTCTGATCGTGTTTGCAAACTTGAATGGTGAGCATACTAACTTTGTATTAGCATGTCTTATATGTTGGGAAAGTGATCTTCCTACCAAGGAGACCAACACATTAGAAAAGCGGTTAAACAATCTGAACACGATTATCTCATGATTAAGGTAATTAATCACGATTTGGGCTATAATCGATGGGCCCAAATGAGTTTCCATTTAAGCGCAAGGCCCTACCCCACAGCACTACAAATATGTGGGGTGGCTATTCATTAATCATGTCATTAGCTTAGGCTCGTGATTAGCCACACTAATTTGGTTGCTAAGGGTGCTGGAGGGAAGAAAAAGTTCTTGCCCTCATCCAAGGCGGTGCCGCTAGCGCACAGAGGGACGCCGCTACCTCGTTGCGACCTCTACATCAACAAGAACGACTAGATGGCTTTTGCTAACACTGGTAATAATTAGATGAGTTTTCCGCATTAGAGATTCATCATGTGTAGATTATGTAATGATCCTGTGGTATTGTGTTGCTTATGTCCATAGGCAAATTCTATCATTTTGTTTGTTTTTGTCATCTTCCTTTTCATGTTGACTTGATTGCTTATTTGGAGTACTTATTTTAGGATGCTATGTACAAAGAAGGATTAATTCATCAAACTTAGAAATACTGCAAGAATTTTTATTCACCGGAAACATTAAGGTCATTGGTGATGAAGACAAACATGTAATGTCATAGGAGAGGATGTGGACGAGACGAATATGGGAGGAGGCGGGGGAAGGCGACGTTGTGGGTTCTCACCAAGACAAACGACGGCAGGCGCAGACGAGGCCACGCTCGTCGTTGTGCTAGACGTGGTGTCTCAGGTTCGGCTTTGGTAATGGCGACCTTGATGGGCTAGCAACGCCATGCAGTGAGGCAGAGCGGTGACCGGTCGATGGGTACCTGCAGTAGGAAGATGAGGACAGGAGGCTTGAATCCTTTTGGGGGTATGAGGCTAGCAGCCCAGCATCATGGACATGATCCTCTAAATCAGAACTTTTACCTGGTGGCCTGCGTCTTCTCAAATGGCCTCCCAGTTTCAATGTCGGTGTGCTTTTCTCCAGTTCGTCAATCGCCGCCCACCGCTCAGCTCTCGCAATGTAACTACTCGGCCTTCGAGGATGCGCAGATATTGTTGGATTTGGCCGGGTGTACTCCAAGTCGATAGTGAAAATAGTTGGTTTGTTTTTTTAAAACCGAAAAGGGTTTGTTGGTGGCCACGCACAATAGAGGTGGTTGAGATGTGGCCCCCAATATTTTCCAAGCAATTCCTAAAACAGTGGAAGATGGGTGTCTGACATAAAGGGAGGCAGGGGGCCTTATCTATGGAGGTCCTGACTCCAGATGAGTACTAACTAGTTGCTTTGGGATCGTTTGGATGGGGTATTGACCAATTAGGATCTTACGGTTGTAAGTCAGCTTATGAAACATTCTAGCAAAACGGAGTCTGCAGCATGAGACTGCCTACCCTTTGTGTGACCAAGTTCAATAAACTGCCCAGCATGTGTTGATCTCCCGTGTGTTCACCTGGCAGGTCTGGTTCCTGATTATTCAGTAACTTAATGTGATCCTAGATGTACCATACGATTCTTCCAGCTTCTCGGCTTGGAGGGGAAATTAAAGGCCATCCAAACAACATGAAAGGAATTGGGGAAGGGATTAAGCTCTCTCATCATTCTGGTTGGCAACCTGGAAGCACTGGAATGCTTACATATTTGAAGGGGCAAATCACAGTATTGAGGTGCTCCTTCAAGACGTTACAAATGAGAGTACTCTACGGTGCTTATCAGGTGCTACCAAGCTCAGAGAGTTGCTCGCTAGGTCGCTTCCACCAGCCCCTTAGCCCGTCGCCGCCAACAATGTCATCCTTTTGGGTGATGCAATGCACGTGACCCTGTGACTGGCCAACGAACACCACAATCCTGCCTGGTCACCCGCCGCTCGCGATGTTGCGGCGCGTCCTCCCTTGGGTATCCATGGCGGCTAGCCGAAACCTTAGCCGTGGGCCGGTTGCAAGCTCACGTAGAGCAACCCGTTGAGGAAGGCACCTTGCATGGCGCAATTATATGCCATGGAGATGCTGAGCTCACCAGTCTAGCCGTCACTCGTGCCTTCGATCCACGCACTGGACTCGGATGAGTAGGCGAGGACTCTGTACACCTGCTTCGCCTCCTCTGACATCGAGATCCAGAAGAGGGGCAGGTGGAAGTTGGACGAGGCGGCGGGATCGAATATGAGGTAGGTGTGGGATTCCTGGGTGGAGGCCGGCAGGAGCTCGCTGTCGCAGACGATCAGGCACGGTCCTGAGGTTTTCGAGGACCGGGGAGAGACTTAAACTAGGGGCCCTTCGGAATAATAATAATAATAATAATAATAATAATAATAATAATAATAAATCTATCTTACAATAAATATCCAAAACTTCCGTTTCGTCAATCAAACCATCAATATTTACGAGAACTACCTAATATTTATAAAAAAACAATCCATTGTAATTTTACAAAAATCCTTTAATATTTATAAAAATCAACACCGGTCCTTTGATACTATCTGCTACTCCCTCCGTCCCAAAAAAGAAGACACTCTAGAAATTTTAGGACAAATTAAGAAGAAAGCAAAATGACCTTGATTGCCCCTAATTATTAGCCATATTTAGTACTAATTGGTTGTTGCATGCACATGCACCTACTAAATATAGTAAAATGACTTGTTTTTTGGACAAATTTTAAATCCTAGAGTGTCTTCTTTTTTGGGACGGAGGGAGTATTTTTTATTCAACGTGCATATCGCACGTACACTCTTGCTAGTTTTTTTTATTCAAGTCGTGAGGGAAAGCCCCTACCTATTTTTTATATTTTTTTAATCCAAACCCAATTATTCGCTTCCATAGAAAGTCGAACTTGGGTCTGCTGGGTGCTACTCATGTTCTCTCTAACCACTAGGCCAGAGGCCTGCCCTTTCACTACACTCTTGCTAGTTACTAATAAACATTCTAAGTTTAAAATCAAAGAAAAGCACAATTTCATTACCGACTCGCTGATTTACTGAAAAAGCCTAAAAATTAGAAATATCAAATCCTAATGAATATAATACCGTGTGTGCGCTGAAAATTAAAGATGGGTGACTGGCTAATTGCATTATTGTATCCACTATGCAGCCTGTGATATCGAGACGGTGATCACCTCTGTTGTGGTTGTGGCGTACCGGTGGCATTGTCGCTGTTGCTGTCGAACGTCGATGAGTCAATGTCCGTGGGCTGCGGAGAATCGGCGATGCCTCGATGCGGCCATGCGGTGATGGTGTCCGGTGCGTGAGTCAGCAAATAACAGGCGGCGGCCGAAGCGTCGAGCCGCGATGGGGGCCCTGCCCTTCGCCGGGCTCAGATTATCATAATCAGCGTGAGCATATATGATCAACGAGGAGTCCATGCACGATCTTGATCGCGGCGTGCGAAGAGATAGATATATGCTACATATATATGTAATGTATATATACCTGGGGTGGGGCCCTGCGAATCGGGAGCCCGGGGCAGCCGCCCCCTAGACCGGGACGATGATGGGCACCTCCGCCGTCCACTGCTCCATGGCCGGGTTGCAGACGATGTAGCCGTCCCAGGTGTCGGTGTCGGAGCCTTCTTCTGCTTCCTTCATGACGCTGATGCCGAACAGGAGCAGCCCGTTGCAGGAGGAAGATTTCCTCGTCCCCGGCCAGGTCCCTCACCATGAAGGCGAACGAAGGGTCCATGCCATGAGGCGGCGCGGCAGCGGACGTCCCCAGCAGTTGCAGGCTGAAGAATTCAGGTTCGGGCAGGCTTCGATCCGTCTCCTCCCAGCCGTGGAAGAACCCGATCGGGGGTCTCGCGACGGGCCGCCAACGCGAAGCTGTTGCTGCTGCTGCCGCCGCCGCGGCGGAGAGGCCTGCTGCCGGCGGCGTCGCCGCCGATGCGCGGGTAGGTGCCGCGCTCGGGGTCGATCGGGGAGGAGAATGGAGCAGAGACGAGAGGCTTTCGTTTCGTTCAAAAATAAAGGGAGACGCCGCCACCAGTTTCGGCGCGGGTGGTTGTTGTTTTCGCCTTTTTCAGGAATCTGTTTGAAGTCTTTTGGATAAGGTTGAAAAGATAATCTTTTTCAGGAATCTGTTTGAAGTCTTTTGGTTAAGGTTGAAAATCTTGAAATGTTTGTTCAAGATATATCTTCTCCAAAATCAGAATAAAAAAAAGGAATGCTTGCGTTCTGTTGGGCACCGATAGGCTCTGGATTTGTTTTTTTTCAGAAATCTGTTTGAAACCTTTTGGATAAGGTTAAAAATTAGGCATCCATAGTTTGTTCAAAATATGTCTTCACAGGAATCAGAATAAAAAAAGGGCAATGCTTGGCTGTGTGCCCTGATGCTAATTCGGCCAGGTTGAAAAGAACAGCGAAGGGGCACGCCGTGAAAAGAATAGCTAATGACAGCAGATGCGATGATTTTCTAGGTACTGAGTACTGATTGGTTCCTGTTAGGCACACCCTTCTTC
Organism: Echinochloa phyllopogon; assembly: GCA_033239725.1. NCBI lineage: Eukaryota > Viridiplantae > Streptophyta > Magnoliopsida > Poales > Poaceae > Echinochloa > Echinochloa phyllopogon. The sequence goes on along the minus strand of BTCW01000008.1, from coordinate 27,589,837 downwards.
AAGCTTTTTTTTGTAACATGGTGGAGGCACAAAGTATATGTACAGTGTGAAGAAAGAATCAATGAACAGTTTGGGACAAAACTGAGAAACAAAACCAAAAACATGTTTACAGCGTCCCTCCAGTTTCTATATGATACACACATGGGCAATCGAACTGGATTCCACCGGTGGTGTCCGCCATTTGTTGAGGCCGTTAGGTCGGATCCTCGACATCGGAAGGATCGTCTTTCGTGAGGTTCACCTCGTGGCGGGAGAGCTCCCACAGGAGCTGCTCGATCCCCAGCTTCCTCAGCTCGTGCAGGCCTTGCTCGACTGAAAGAAAATGCGTGTGTGTGTGTTAATTAAGAATGGGAAAAGTTGTTCAGAAAATGCACCAAGGTAATGTTGTTTCCCGAACGATTTGATCACGATCGATAATTGGCGTGGCGGTTCTCACAGCTGAAGCTAGAAAGACTAAGATTAGCCTGGAGCAGTGCGGAAGAACATACCATCTACAGCGTCATGTGAAGTTGGTTGCTGGCCATGTCGATCAATCCACATCTGCAATCGCTCCTCAGCAATATCATCCTCCACGTTATGGGTTTTTGCCCTTCTCCAGAAATAGACGAGCCAAGCCTGGGTGGCACCAAAGTTTAAAACCATTAGCATTTACGCAGTCTAGGCTCAACAATCTAGAACTGAAAGTCAACACAAAGTCTGTTCTAGTCAATTGGAAGAGAGAACAAATACTATCCACCAAAAGGAATTAGATGTACAAGAGATGGCACGGTCCCAATGAAGCAAAATGAATCTGGTCGGCAACTTGGCACCAAATTAACCGACTCGCTGATTCAAAATGATCGGAATAGGAATGGTACCTGCTTGAATTGTACATCTTCCTCTTCCTCCTTGCTTAGATCTGCAGAATCATATTGAGCATTGGTCAAGAATTTCTGAAGTTCCCAACACAACAAAGATGGGCATAGGTTGATGCTACAGCGAACTAGTGCTGAAAGAACACCATTCACTGATTCTCATATATCTGTTAATACAATAGTTACATAGAATAAATAGATAACAGTACCAAATGCTTCGGCGAATTTTTCATCCCCAGATGATTTAATATCTGCACAGTGAAACACCAAACCCTCATTAGTTTCTCAGATTGGCAACAAAGGAATTATGGTCCATTGACCAATTGTATATAAAGAATTTTAGTGTAAAGCATTCTTTGTACATTATCAATAACATATAGGAAGAGCAACAAAAGTAAAAGACCTGGATCAGCTGTCTCAGCAACATTAGAACGATGATGTTGGGCAAGAGCAAAGAGTACCGCATCCTCAACCTTCAAAATCAATAGGAATATCAGAAGAGCGGAATATTTTGATCTAGAAAGTATTCTTCAGCAACAAACAACCTAGTTAAGGTGCTGAGAACTGCTGAATATTAATGCATAATAAATGCAGATGAAAGGCATGTTAAAGTATAAGCACCTTCAGGAAAGCTAGTTCTTGAAGTCCTTTATCAACAGCAAGCATGGTTTCTACATTGCCTTCCCCTGCTGTAACAGTCAAATCATGAACTAGCTTGTCTACATCTTCCAAATCATTACTCTCTGTTTCAGATCCATTCTTAGCTCTCTGTCCAGCAGATGTTACATACTCAAACGGAAGAGGTGCAAGCGAAGACCAGTATTCATGTTTTGACATGGAAATATCTGGATAGATGCCTGCAGAATTGCAAGGATTTACTCAAAAAATAATAAAATATTAATTGGTACAATATGTTAGAAAAGGGGAATCCAGTCACTACTTTCTGAAAGGAATTCAAAAATTAAGAAAACAGAGCATTGCTAATGTGAACCCAATAACGGCAGGACTTTTAGGAAGATTGATTTAATTGGTCCCCATATGTCACATAAAACCAGTACTTGGTTTAAGTAGTTGCAAAAAGAAAAGGTTGCCATCTTTTGAGTTACCATATTGAACAGCCAAGCCCCAATAACGGGCTAGCCAACACCTCTTCATGACAACTTCTTCCTGTACAATAATTATATGCTTAAAATCAGCACTTCCACCAGCAAATAGACACCTAAGCTTTCATTGCATTTTTGGAATAAAAGGAAGACAGATTAGGAAATTAACCATTTCTTCTTTGCTTAAGATCATCCTGCGTGTCATTGTGCGTAAGTCTTTTGTTTCGGATTCAGTTTCTTTGAGTTTCTTCACAGCAGCAGATGCCTCTTCCCTTGCAGACTAGAACAGAAAACAACAATCATGACAACTGATAGTTGAACTCATAACGTTTCATACTGTAGGTCATAGGTTAGCACCTTACCTGTAGCTGTTGCTGAAGAGTGGCGAGTTCATCGCTTTTACCGTTCTTGGATATAAGAGCTTTTCTTATTTCTTGCTGTTTTTATATCAGGAATGCATATGTATGAATATCAGTCATGCTGGAACAAAGAAACTGCCTAGAATAGCAAATATTCTACCAAAACTCGGATTATATGCTGTATTATTGGGCCATTTCATACAATTAAATGAAGGAATTAGTGCGTGCATCACACTTTCAGAATGGATGCCAATGTTTTTTAACAAGTGGGCAGCTCCATTTCAGAAAATCCAGATGATCTCTATACTCTGTCAATGTAAATAGATAAACATGCAAAATTAAACCCATACCTCCTTTCTGACAAGCATCTCCTCCCTCCTGCATCCATAAGTTGAAGTCACGGATTATGTGATAGGAAAACCAGTGTGCAAGATATCGAAAATCCACTCTGTATACCTTTTCATAAGCTTTACTTCCATAGACAACCCATCACCAAGATTAGCAACCTGGACATATTGCAGACAACAAAGATATAAAATGGATATAATATTATCATATGTCCTCTTCATCATGATTAAATTATCCAATACAGTGGTCACATTACTTCTTAATTTCTTATTCACCTTAAAGTGATACAGAAGCAAATAATTCACCAAATGAACCTATAAAAGGAAGTGATCATTTTAGTTTAAGCTCAAATCCAGAACGGATGAGCTTTGATGTTTGCAGGCATCATTTACAAGCGAGAAAAGCTACGCTTATGGGCAATGGCAGTATGATACTATACTAAATTTGTAAGAAAAGGCTGATACACCCTCTTGATTGTGCAAATACAATAATACTATCTTACATTACAAGTACTGATTGAACACTTAAAAGGTTGCATTATGAAGCAATAACATGATGCATGTTAAGAAACTCTTAAAATACAGAATTACATCGCAGAACTGTATAGCTATGAATTACAGTATATCAGGTTTTACAATAGAATGTAAGAAAATCCAGGACAATAATATCAGAAAATTAAAATGCTAAGCAAACTACCTGTTTCTCAAGCTCAATTGTCCGGGCTTCAGATTGTCTAAGTTTCTCTTCTGCTAGTCCAAGCTGAATTTCCAAAACAGAGTATTATCACAAGTTGTGCAAGGGAAAAAGACACTTCTATTTTCTGAATGCAAGCAAGAACTCACCTTCTCCAAAAGATTTACGTTCTCATCTTTTATCATTTCAAGCTGAAAAACAAAAGCAGCATTTGTAAGATTTCTTCACTGGAAAAACTTCAATATTATGATGAAAGCCCTGTTTCAGTTCACTATAGAATGCAGTAGGTGTGACTGGGAAGCCTTGGCGCAAACCTCTTCTGTTATTGTTGAACTGTCATGTGAGTCACGTGACCGTGTGGACTGGGCGAAAGTGGGATCTGGATAAACAGACCTGCAGCACATTTGAATATCAAATTTTAATCCCAGTAATCCTGTTGCTACTTATAGATGGACTATAATTAGTACAGTAATGAAAGATACTGAGAAGGAAGTCAGCCTAATTTCATATGATGAATATCAACAGCAGAAAAAAATGTCCTGGTTTAAGTATTCATATGTTTGAGGAAAACTAAAACTAAAAACGATCAGGTATACTTGCCTATAACAAGAGAAAGACATTGGAGGTGTATGAAAAAGGACATAGAAAGCAATATTTAGAAGGGGACATCAATGCAATTTTCTCGGCAATTAAGAACTGAATACCGTGTCAATACAATAGTAGCATAGGATTTAACAATTCAGTCATGCCTCTCATGTACAATGTAAGAAAATTAACAATACACTAATTTAGCAGACCAAAAACTTTAAGAGTCAACTATAAACTGGGGCAAAAATTCATTGATACAATGGCAGTGACATATGTGTTGAAAACAAATGTTGTTAGTGTGACAATACAAAAGCCAAAGAATTATCTCAAAAAGCTTGACAGTTCACCTTCTATCCCTAGGTGTTCCATTGGGCATTTCCACAGCTTGTAGAGGCCTCACATTAACGCCAACTGGTGGTGCAAAGGTTGACCTTCCTGTTGATGGTGGGCGATTCAGTGCAGCTGAGTCCACACCATTCCGACCTAACTAGGTAAACAAGGACAAAGGAAATGAGCCATGCCATTTCATAGGAGAACTGAAAAACACATAATTATTCAAGCACAATAGGTTTGCTGCAACATCTGAGGTTGCAACTAGTTTGAAACTAAAAGGACAAGTAATTGTCTGAATCAAGAATTTCCTTCCCCCTCACTTTGGAAAAAAAAACTATCTTCACCTTGATGAATCAAAGATTAAATTCTACCAAAAAGAAACTCACTTTGGAAAAAAAATTATCTTCACCTTGATGAATCAAAGATTAAATTCTATCAAAAAGAAACATCAGTACATCACACACAGTAGCAGGAGAGAAAAAGAATGCATCAACAAGAAACATCAAATGCAACAACACCATGTATATTTACTCACTGACTGTAGCCCCCGTTAGCCATAACTGAAATTGTTGGAGAAGGAAAAACAGGGTAACACCAATGCAGTCAGTTATCAGCCACCAGTAACCGTCAATAAGTTGAGAACAGACCCTAATCACAACTTCAACAGCTATGCTCTCCAGTGATTTGTATGCTTGCTTTAGTAGTTAAAAAATTAGAACAAACATGTTCATCGTCTGATCGTTTCAAAACAGAGCATTAAGCAGAGCTTACGAGCAGCAAAGTTTGTAGAGAAGCGAAATTCTTAGTTGTTTCAGACGAATTGAATAACGCAGGCTATCATCTTTGACATTACTTATTGCGGGCGAGTTGCTCCTGCTCCGGTCTCTGGCAACGACCGCGGCCAACGGCCTGGGCACCGCCACCGCCTCCTCCCCGCCATCCTCGCTCCCTCGGCTGCTGCGCCACCCAACGCTCTCCACGTCAGAATCCACGCTCGCCACCACCTCAGCCGCAACTGGCTTCACGCCGGCCTCCCGTCTCGACCGCCGGCTCGACGGCCTTGCCGCGGCGGGGGCGATCTCCACCTCTTGCGACGGCGGGGGCGGCGGCAGCGTCTCCGCGGGCCTCGTCGCGCTCGAACTCCGCCCGCCGCGCGCCAACAGCTGCAGCGGCGTCTCCTCTTCCTCCTCCGCCGCCGCCACCACGCGTTTCGCCTCGGCGGCCATCGGCGGAGGCGTCGCGCCGCGGGAGACCGGCCTCCGCACGCTCCGCGGGTCCGTCAGCCGCGCCGGCGCCTCAACCTCCGCCTCCTCCACGCGCGCGCCAGCAGCAGCCGGCCGCTCCCGCCGAGCGCCGGCGTCCGCGCCGCGGCGAGAGGCTCGCGCGGAGGCGGCGGCGCCCGCGTCGCCGAGGGCGTCGTGGCCGCTCCCGTCGCGGCGCAGGCGCGCGGGGACCCTCTCGTCGCGGCCCGCGCCGGCGCCGTCCTGCCCGCGGCCCCGGAACGGGGAGGAGGAGGCCGAGGATGCGGCCGGCGGCGGCGCAGGGTTGCGGCGGTACTGCTGGAGCGAGGGGAGCGGGGCGTCGAGGATGATGCTGAACTCGCCCGCGGCGCCCGCGTGCGCGAGCATCATCTCCTCCATGCGCGCCATCGCCTGCTGCGCCGCCGCGCGGCGCTGCTCCGCGCCCGCGCCGGAGGGGGCCGGCCGCCGCGCGTGGCCGCCGCCGCCGCCGCGGACCGCGTCCATCGGCGTCGGGGATGGGTGGCCGCCTAACCGCCGCCGCGTTGACTTCCGTTTGACTTTTGGGTTTCCGGGCTCGTGTTTGTTTTCGGTTCCGAAGGAAGCTGCGGATTTGGGCGTTTTCGACGAAAGGCTGGATGGGGAAAAGGATGGAAGCAGAAGGTGTGGGTTGGTTTGCACTCCAGTCCAGTAGAATTTTGCAATTTGCAGTGGAAAGTCTAGATTTTTCATATGTATATTTTTGTAGATTTTTTTTAGTATGGATTGTCGTAATGATGGTACGAATTTGGTAAATTCTTGCCCACACAAGAGAAATTTGCTAGGCCTTTGAAACACTTGAAACCATCTGAAGTTGACTGTCTTGAAAGATGAAACGGTACCAAATTGCCTTTCGACAAGCAACAATCCATTTCCTATTTTTTCGCTGGTGAAGATTTATTCAAGTGATGATTTTCCATTTGTTTAAATAGCGGTAAAATTCAAAAGTGGCCTCGTCAAATGAATTAGACTTATTTTTGAGCATTTAGCAATGATGTTAATGAATAAGTTTTAGACTGGTGTTTGGATCTCTAAAGGATTAGTTGTTCATTCCCTCCAAAAGCACACCAAGGTGGGAAGTGGGATATGGCTGTGTCAAATGTCATTACCATCTTATAGGCATTATTTAGCTTTACACCCTTATTTAAGTGGGTCCTCTTTAATTGCTTGGGTAGTCTATTAGAAGAGCTTACTAAACATGATCTAAGAGCTCAGTGTGTTTTCTTGTGTTAGGACGTAGAGCATGTATAGTGCATATTAATTAGTATCTCCCCCCCCCCCCCCCCCCCGCCCTAGGGGCGGATGTCGAGCCAGCTCGGCTCATTTTGTCTCGGCTCGTTCGAGCTCGTTAGCCAAACGAGCCAGCTCAGCTCGGCTCGTTAAGAAAATGAGTAAAATTCCTGGCTCAGCTCGGCTCATTAAGCTCACGAGCTGGCTCGTTAAGCTCATTGAGCTAGAGTTAAATTTAAAATTGTCACAATAATATATATAATATAAAAAATTATAGTATTTATATGGTCTTAATATCTCTAAAATCTACTCTACCATACTATAATAATAGAATATAACCATAACATCATCTATAACTACGCATACATATATTATTATTAATTAATAATTTTTCTATTAGTCTATTAAACCTTCTAGCTCGTTTGGCTCGCGAGCAGCTCGCGAGCCGACTCAAACTCGCTCGTTATACTAACGAGCAAAAACTCTTGCTCGGCTCGTTAGGAATATGTACCAAGCCGAGCCGAGTCGGCTGCGATCCGAGCGAGCTAACGAGCTTCGAGCATTTTGTCCAGCCCTACCCCGCCCCTGCCCCCTCGTCGCCCCTCTCCTTGGGCGACTCGGGCGGCCCCCTCGACTCCCGCCGCCGCCCCCTCTCTTCCCCCGCTCCCCCACCTCGCCGTCGCCGGAAGCCCGGCGGACCCGGGGATGCGCGGCAGGCTCGCGCGGGCGCCGCCCGGCCGGAGACGCAGCTGCTGGGGCCGCCCAGCTCGGGGCGCGGAAGACCGGGTGCGGCAGCCGGCGGCTGCCCCAGCTGCGGTTTCTCCGGGGCGGCCGGATCTGGAGGTTCGAGCCCTAGATTGGCGCTCCGGGCCCCGCCGATGCTGACCGGAGTGGCAGGCTTCAGCGAGGTGGCGGCAGCGGATACCGCCGTGGTGGCGGTCCGGTGCTTGGCTTTGTGGTCCGCGGCTCTGGTCGGGGTTAGGGCGGGCGCTGGAGTTCCCCGTCGGTGGCGGCGTCTGGGGTGGCTCCGACCCTAGTCCTGGCTCTAGCCTGCAGCTTCATCTTGGCCGGTGGTGCCGCCTCTGCTCTCAGATCGCCGACGAAGCCGTTCCCGTAGCGACGTCAAGTCCCCTCCATTGGGTTCATGGTTTTGATCTCACTTTGTGAAGCATGGTGTCGTCTCATTGAGGGGACGACAGGAGATTTGGGGCCAATAGAGGGCTCTAAACCTCCCCGAGGTGTCGGGTGTTGCCAGCGGGTGCATATGGAGCCCAGTGGCGAGCTTCGGCGGCGGCGATGGTGGCCGGTGGATGGAAGCGAGTAGGATCGGTTTAGGCCCTCTCGGCTCGTCGGGCGGTGGCTCTCAAGCGTAAGCTTCGATCCGATGTCGGGTTAGGCAACGACGTTAGCTCTTCCCTCTTGAGGGCGTTGTCTGCAAGGTCACGTTCGACGGCGGTTCGAGGAAGCTCTCCGGCGTGAAAACCAAACGTTGGCGCCGTTGCGCCTTTGCCTTCCTGAAGGCGTTGTTTGGAGTCTTCTTGTAGCCGTTGATGGTGGAGTCGTAGGCACCGCGTAAGGTCGGGTCCAGTCAATTTGTAATGGTCTCATGACGCTTTAGTTTGTTCGTTGCGAGTAGTGCCTTGCTATCTCTGGCGCGCGGCCTAGAGAGTCCTGTTACGGGTTTGTTGGACGTTGCTCTTCGAGCGGCTTGTGCTATATTATAAACTGGTAATTCCAGTATCCTTCGGAGGATGCTTTATATGTAAAGTTGGCTACGGCCTTTCCTGGAGTATCTATCTTCTTTTCACCTTTACGTAGTCCGTCATAACTTTTGAATTTACTCCTGTAGTTAGCGACCATCAAAAGATGCTAGTATTTTTTTTAAAAAAAATAGTCACTATATGATAGACTTTACTGAAAGATTTCCTGATCAACCACGGCCAGAAGTCGTAATAAACATAATAATCTCCCTCTAAAGAGATGCAAACTGTAATTAACGAGTCTCAGCCTAATTGCCATCCATGGAGTCATCCCCAAAAAATTCTTCAAAAGATCAAATATAATCACCACGGACTTGGATGCAAACTTAACTCGCTCACACTCGCTGAGATTTGCATAAAAGATCAGACACTGCCTTGTAAAATGGACGATTTGAAAACATTGACCCGCACCAAACAAATGCCCATTCCACTGCCACGTACAGGCACCTTCCTGGGCCCGCCTGTCAGTGTGCAGGCAATCCAGCGGTGCACGCAACGCAACAGGGCTAACGCTCTGGTGGGCCACTTGTCTCCCCCGCCTTTTTTTTATCTCGTTTGACACGTCATGCGGAGACATGGAAAAGCATGGCTGCTGCGTGGACCCGATCAAATCAAAGAGAACAAAAGAAAATTGCCCTGTAAGCAATCGCCGGAGGCAAAAGCTAACCGTGGAAAATGGATTTCGATTTGCTGCTGTTTTTTTCCCCACACGGAGAAAATGACATGGCACATCTATTTCATAGCTGTAATTCGCTTTGACATTGTTGCTCCACTCCACGTCTCCACTCATTATGATGCATGATTAAAAGCAGTGAAGTTTTTGCTATAAGTTAGTTATTATAAGCAAATAAGCTTTCCATGACGTTTTTGAAAAAGAAAGAAAGAAGAAGACAATAATGACGTTGTGGGGCGAGCGCTGTGCAATTTGAATGGGCCAAAGCTATCCACGATGACAATGTACTGGGCCCAAGGAACGGGCTGCTTGTTGTACAGACAGATAGTTGCACATGTGGCCCACAGGTCCAGGAAGGTAGGTGGCGCGGCCCAGCAGGCCATGGGCGAAATTTAAAATCTCAAAAAAGATAGTTAGTTGAAAGAATCGGAAATTTATCTACTTCTCCTGAAAAGAAAGAATTTTTTTCTTTGAAACTTAAAAAGAATGAAATTTTGCCCCTGGCTCCATGGAGCAGAAAATCGTCAAAACGGGAACGGGAAACATTATCGTACGTGAAGCACAAAAGATGATGAAGTGACGAGCAGGGAAAAAGGAAAAGAAGCGACGTGACTTAACCTATGTGTTGAAAGCTGAAACCACGGCCATGTGAGGACCGGATTGTCACCACTGAGGCGAAGACGGATGCACAGAAGACGCCACCGATGACAGGAGACGCGTAGAGGCGTGTGCGTGTGCTGTTTGGGAATGACATGTGGGCCCTGCGTGGCTGTAATGCCCTGGCTCTTAAGCCGGCAGGCTGTATCGTTCAGAGCATACTATTACACATCTAAAAAAGATGAACTGGGACTTGGCGAAGTGCCGGCCCTCCTGAGATCATTATCCGGTTTTCCTTCTCTCGATTTCTGCTGTATGCTCACGTTCCCGATCCCCGATCTCATCGGCGAGCCAAGGGTGCTTACAGTGGTATCAGAGACAGAGATTTTGGTGTGCTTCCGCAATTGAGTCAGTTGATTTCGATTCGAGTTCGTGGGAAGGATTTGATGAGCGCGATTCGTCGTGGTCGGTCGTAACCTCGATCTTGATTCAGATCCGCTACTTGATTTGCTGTTCCACACCAGATGTGTATCTACCACCGGACCTATCTTGTAGTTGTTCTTCGAGGCGCCGACGACTGAGCGCATCGATCCAAAGCCAGGCTTCCAGATTCTGTCCGATTGGCGTGGTGTGACGAGGTTGTGACCCACTCACTTAAAATCCCTCATCTCACCCGGATCTGGTTAGCAAAACCCCCTTTTACCCAAGTTGAGCAGCACTTCGATCCACGGCTAGGGTTGCGGAGCAGGTCTCTGCGTAAAATTCCAAGTGCCAGCGGGTCGAATTCAGCTGTGGAGGAGACGGCGAGCAATGCTCTTTGGTCAGGGTTGCAGAGCACGTGTCTCTGTGTAAAAATTCCGCAGCCAAATCCGCACTGCATGAGTTGGGTTTCTGATTCAGCACACCTACAACAGGTGAATTGAGTCACGGAAGAAGGAGTTGCAGCAACAAATTAATTTCAGGGTAACAGTCAACTCATCTTTGTGTTGTTCATTTCATTGGAGTTGGGGGGTGAGTATTGCATCCGTCACAATTGGGAAACCACGGAAGAATACGGCCAACGCGCTAGCAAAACCATCAATACAAACTCAGTTGCTGTTGGACGCGATGGAATTGAATGACGCATTGCAACAGGAGAGGTGGGACAAGATGAAAGAAAGCATGGATCTCTTGTTCTCCAAAGTGTCCTCTATAGATGAGAATCAGCAAAAGATGAAAGTCCAGATGGATCTGCAATCTCAAGTGGCTGAGCAAACTGTAAAGGACCAACTTCTCCTGGCCCAACAAATGGCAGAAACTGGAAGAGCTGTAGCACAATTGAGGATCCAACAGCATACACAACATCAATTTGAGGAGAGTAGTAGCAGTTCTGAGTCTCAAGTTTCTGGTCCCAGTAGCACAACTGTCAAAAAGCAGAACAAGTATTTGGACAAGGAAGAGAATTTCTTTGCTACCAAAGGTCACAAACAGAAGGGTGATATGCATAAACAAGGTTTTGCTGCCACAATACCTAAATTGTCCTGTCCAAAATTTGATGGCTCCAATCCCAAGATTTGGAAGGACAAATGCCAAGAATTTTTCAGCCTGTGTAATATACCTAGCACAGCATCGATTTCAGCAGCAACTCTCAATTTTGTGGACAATGCCAGAAAGTGGTTTCAAGTGTAAAAGCTCCAGCAACCTGAATTAGGCACTTGGGAACAATTCACTGCAGCAGTGGAAGCCAAGTTTGGCACTTATGATTATAGGAAACCATGACTGTGTTGATGGGAGTTAAACAGACAGCCAGTGTGCATGAATATTTTCAGGAATTTGAAGATGCTTGATATCAACTAGAGATGCACGACACAGCATTGGATGAGCTATTCTTTGTTCATCAGTTCATCAAAGGTCTTAAGGAAGATATTAAATATGTGGTGAATTCTCAAATGCCTGACAAAGTGGACAAGGCATTCTACTTGGCTACCATTCAAGAAGAAAGTCTGAACAAGAACAAGTACAGACAGGCAAGATCTCCATACTTACCTAGATCCTCATTCAATCAGACCAAAGAGACTAAACCACAGATACAGGGCAGTGACCTCTGGAAAGCTAGACAAGCTAGAGAGTACAAAAAAGCAAATAATCTTTGCTATTATTGCAGTGAACCTTTCACACCAGCCCATATTGACATATGCACCAAAAGACCCAAAAGACAAGTGCATCAGTTGTCCCTGGAAGAACTGAACATGGACCTCACAGATGATGTTCTGTTACAATTGGAACAGGAGGATGCTATTGCTGAGGACTTGGGTCATATATCCCTAAATGCAATCTCAAGTGCAGCTTCCACAGATACAATCAGACTTCGAGCTTTAGTGAAGAATCAAGTGATGTTAACATTGGTGGATTCAAGCAGTTCTAACAGTTTTGTCAGTGCTACATTTGTTCAAAAAGCTGGACTGCAAACTGTTCCTGCTCCCCCTGCTCAAGTTAAGGTAGCTGATGGTTCAATTTTACTAAGCACATCCATGGTCTCCCAATTGGAGTGGTGGGTCCAGGGTCACACATTCAAGACTGACATGAGGGTCATTGATCTCAATGTGTATGATGCTATATTGGGTTTTGATTGGTTGAAACCAAGAAGTCCTATGGACTGTAATTGGGCTCAGAAAACAATTCAATTTGTTGAAGATGACAAAACAGTGAAGCTACAAGGAGTACTCACACAACAAGAGTTATCCTTGCAAGAAATTAGCGTTGAACAACTGTCCAAGTGGTCTCAAGGGAATGATATCTGGGCTTGTGCAGTGGTTCAAACTACTCAAGAGGATCAGCAGACCAAGGTCAATGGAGCTGTTCACAGTCTACTTCAAAAGTTCAAAGATGTATTTGCCTCACCCAAGGGTCTTCCACCTAAAAGAAGTTATGATCATGCTATTTCCTTGGTCGCTGGAGCTGTGCCAGTAAACACCAGACCCTACAGATATTCCCCTAGCCATAAAGATGAAATTGAAAAGCAAGTTAAGGAGTTATTGGAAGCAGGTCTCATAACTCCTAGCACCAGTCTATTTGCTTCCCCAGTCTTGCTAGTGCAAAAAAAGGATGGAACTTGGAGATTCTGTGTCGACTATAGAAAACTGAATACCTTGACAATTAAGAACAGATTTCCATTACCCATTATTGAGGAAATTTTAGAGGAACTTTATGGAGCTAAATATTTTACAACCCTGGATATGAAAGCAGGATATCATCAAGTAAGGATGAAAGAACAAGATGAGGAGAAGACAGCATTCAAAACACACCATGGACACTACCAGTTCAAAGTGATGCCTTTTGGACTCACCAATGCATCTGCAACATTCCAGAGTCTCATGAATTCTCTCCTACAGCAATATTTAAGAAAATTTGCTATGGTCTTCTTGGATGACATATTGATTTACAGCAAGGATTTGCAATCTCATCTGATACATTTAAGAGCAATTCTTACATTACTCAGACAGCACAAATTCTTCCTGAAATTGTCCAAGTGTTCTTTTGCACAATCTCAGTTGGTCTATTTGGGACACATTATTTCAAGCCAAGGTGTGGCCACTGACCCAAGCAAGACAACTGCAATACAAAATTGGCCAGTTCCAATTACACATACAGAACTCAGAGGCTTTCTAGGACTCACAGGATACTATAGAAAGTTTGTCCATCACTATGGCATCATTGCAAAGCCCCTAACTTCATTGCTTAAAAAGAAGCAGTTCAGCTGGGATGATCAAGCTCAGGCAGCATTTGTGAAATTAAAAGCAGCCATGACTCATACACCAGTGTTGGCCTTACCCAACTTTGCTGACCATTTTGTGATAGAAACTGATGCATGTGACACAGGGATTGGGGCTGTTCTTATGCAACAAGACAAACCAATTGCTTATCTAAGCAAATCCTTGGCACCAACACATCAGAAACTCTCAATTTATGACAAAGAATTTCTAGCCTTAATCATGGCAGTGGAGAAATGGCGCCCATATCTACAGAAGCAAGAATTTGTCATTAAGACTGACCATAAAATCTTATGTTACTTGTCTGATCAGAAGCTGTAGTCTGACCTCCAAAGAAAAGCCATGACCAGATTGATGGGTCTCCAATTCAAAATCATCTACAAGCAAGGCAAAGACAATGTTGTGGCTGATGCTCTATCTAGGGTGGCTCATTTAATGACTAGTCAGTTAGTATCTGAAGTGAAACCAATGTGGATACAGGAAGTCCTGAATTCTTATGCAACTGATAGTCAGGCTCAACATTTGCTCACCCAACTTACCATCAAATGTCCAAATGAGCAAGGCTTCTCTATCCACCAGGGCATCATCAGAAAAGGCACTCAAATATGGATTGGCAACAATGCAGCTCTGCGCATAAAATTAATATCTAGTCTCCATGCATCAGCACTTGGGGGACACTCTGGCATTCAAGCCACTTACATCAGAGTCAAGAAATTGTTCACTTGGTCTGGCATGAAACAGGAAGTGGAGCAGTTTGTGAAACAATGTGCAATTTGCCAGCAAGCTAAGCATGAGACAACAAATCCTGCAGGCCTCCTACAACCTCTACCAGTTCCAGAAGGTGCTTGGCAACACATCACGATGGATTTCATTGAAGGTTTGCCCAAATCATACTCTTTTGATACAATTCTAGTGGTGGTGGACAGGTTTTCAAAATATGCACATTTCATTCCTCTGCACCATCCATTTTCTGCTCAAGTTGTAGCACAGAGTGTATTTGATAATGTGATTAAGTTACATGGATTGCCCAAGTCCATAGTATCTGACAGAGACAAAATATTCACTAGCCATTTTTGGACTGAACTGCTCAAGTTAATGGATGTCCAGCTTACTATGAGTACAGCATACCACCCTCAGACTGATGGTCAAAGTGAAAGGGTTAACCAATGCTTGGAAATGTATTTGAGTTGCTCTGTGTACAACTCACCCAAAAAGTGGAAGAAGTGGTTAGCTCAAGCAGAGCTATGGTACAACACCTCCTTTCACTCTTCATTACAATGTTCACCATTCAAGGCTCTATATGGTTATGAACCAAATCTCATAGCAGTACCACCTGCTGAAAATGATGATTCTTCAGAAGCCAAAGAGTGGATAGCAACAAGAGCTGTACATGATCAGATGCTCAAAACAAACCTGGAAGCTGCTCAGAACAAGATAAAACTTCAAGCTGACAAGCACAGAAAAGACAGGGAATTTCAGATTGGGGAACAAGTCCTTCTCAAATTACAACCTTATACACAAAATTCATTGGTCAACAGACCCTGTCCTAAGCTAGCTCTGAAGTATTTTGGCCCTTACACTGTTCTGGAACGAATTGGTAAAGCAGCTTACAGACTTGAGTTACCTGCAGACTCCAAGATACACCCCACTTTTCATGTTTCTCAACTCAAACCCTTTACTCCAAACTATACACCTGTGTTTCACACTCTACCCAAACTAATTGATCTGGATATTCAACAAGTGGAGCCAGACAAGATCCTTCAACGAAGGCTGGTAAAGAAAGGTAATTCTGCTATTACACAAGTTTTGGTCTCATGGACTAATTTGCCACCTTCAGCAACAACTTGGGAAGATGCCAATGTTCTGCGCGCGAGGTACCCTCATGCCCTTACTTGGGGACAAGCAAGTTCTTCAGGGGCGGGTGCTGTCACCACTGAGGCGAAGACGGATGCACAGAAGACGCCACCGATGACAGGAGACGCGTAGAGGTGTGTGCGTGTGCTGTTTGGGAATGACATGTGGGCCCTGCGTGGCCGTAATGCCCTGGCTCTTAAGCCGGCAGGCTGTATCGTTCAGAGCATACTATTACCCATCTGAAAAAGATGAACCGGGACTTGGCGAAGTGCCGGCCCTCCTGAGATCATTATCCGGTTTTCCTTCTCTCGATTTCTGCTGTGTGCTCACGTTCCCGATCCCCGATCTCGTCGGCGAGCCAAGGGTGCTTACACGGATGGATCAAAAACCGGACTCACGAAGCAGTAGAAGATGACCTTACATGGTAACCGGTGAGTCTGAGGAGTTTGATATCTTTTTCCGAAAAAAAAAAGATAGGAAAAAGGAGTTTGATATGCGGTAGACCGGTGCTATAGTTAGAGGAGGATATACAATTATTAAGAAACTTGCAAGCCATTTACCGGCCGGGCCGGTACGGTCGCCGGTGGCACGAAACTTCGGAAACCGGCTAGTCAGTCGTAGAAGGTGAGGAAACAGACTAGCTTGAAGCACAACCGGCCATCACGTGACGAGCACCCTGCAGCAGCATGGAGAAAATTGGAGATGGGGAGATCCACCGCCGGCCGATGGATCCGGGTTCAGAAGCCAGGCAGGCAGCAGCTTCGATTCCTCTGAATCTCTGACACCGTGCGGCGGCCGGCCACAGTGGGGTCGCCTCCTCGCCATTCCCTCGCCGCTACAGGTGGCCCCACGCGGCGCGTCGGTGCTCGCTTCCTCCAGTCCTCCACAGTCCACACCACACCTGGCGACTTTCCGGCCGGCCGTGTCGGGTGGTTCCGTTCCGACCCGGCGTGGACTGCGGGGGAAGGTCAGAGCAAAGAAGAAGGGTGCGTGGGCCGCGTTGACCATGCTAGATCGCCAGGCCGCATCGGGATGAGCGGAGATTTACTTTTTTGGCGTCCCCAAGCAAGCAGCGCTCGCTCCGGCTGCGCGGGCCGCGGGCGGTGCGTCCATGTACACGTACCTCGGCCTGATAAAACAAACAATGTCGCCTATCTATTCGTCCAGTCGATCAAGGAGAAGAAAGAGGTTTTGCCCTCGATCCAAAAAAAAATAAGGAGGAGGAAGAAGTTTGAGTAATTGCTTAGCGCGGCAGGAAACAAGATACCCCCTCCGTCCGAAAAAAATGCAATTCTAGCATTCTACGCGCAAACCAATTTACACGTAAATGTAAAATGACGCATATACCCTTGTTAACTTCAAACAGTAAATGCTATAAGATTGTGGAAGTCTGGATAGTTCGTTGCGGGCATGCGGTAGAAAATAGAATCACGGTGTTTCTCCCTCTCTTGTTTCTTCTGGAGTTTGGAGTTCTCCGTATATCGTTTTTATTAATAGATCACCAACAGTTGATGGGTCCCACGCTAACTGGTTGTTGCAGATTTGCATTCTTTCTCGCACAAGTTTTAAATGCTAGAGTTGTGTTTTTTCCCCAACAACTGTGATTTCTTCTCATCACACGCTAGTACGAAAACAGTTATAGTACTACTGTAGGTTCTACTTTTAAAGGTCCACGCGGTTGAAAAAATGTGTTAATTCTATCGATCGTGAAAGCTCCACGCTTTTGGAGTCTAGGTAGAAATCAATTGTATGCTACCAACTGATCCCTTCCCAACCGTTTTGTCATGCACTCATGCTCACCGCCGTCGTCGGACGGCAAGGAAAGGAACTGTTTGGCTGTTGTTACTTATAATCGAAACGCATGCAAGCAACCAAAAGGCAGAAGAACAGGAAACAAGAGCGCAATAACAGAAGGAAACACCCAAAACTACGCGCGCTGCTCCAAGATTAGGCAACTCGCCAGGCCGTCACGGCTGCTGCTACCAAAATGCTTACTCCTACGACTAGTGCAGATTAGGCAATGCTAGTATCTACAAAGGCACGCACGATAGCTAAGCAAAGGCGATCGATCGAGGGCAGTCATTAATTAGCAGGGAGTAAATACCTTAGGCAGGGCGAAACCCAAGTACTTGTCCTTCACGCCGCCGCCGCTGCCGCCGCCGGCTGCCGCGGCGTGCAGCGGGCTCCGGCCGCCGTACCCGTACGCGCCGGCGTGCAGCGGGCTCCTCCCGCCCGCGCCGCCGTTGTACCTGCCGGCGTCGTCCGCGTCGTACCCGTACCCGTCGGCGTCGTCCTCCTCGTCGGCGTCCCCCCGGGCGCCGCCCCGCTGCTGGCGCGACATGGCGTGCGCCATGGCCGCGGCCGCGCGGGCCTTGGACCGCGCCGCGAGCGGGTGCACGGGCGACGCCGTGGTGCCGAGAGCAGGGTGCGCTGGGGACGCCGGCGCGGAGTAGATCCCGGCGGCCGGCGACCGCCGCCGCCCGTACGTCGGGCTGCCGGCTCGCCGCCAGTCCATCATGTCGCCGGTGCGCGCGCGCGCAGGAGCGCCCTCGACGCGACGGCGGCTCGATCTCGCTTGGTCGAGGGAGATGGGTTTGGAGTGGGCTCGGCGCGTGCTGTGTGCTGCAGGGAGCTAGGTTACTTCTTGCAGGGAAGGGATCGGGACGCACTTTGAGGATGCTTTGGTATTAACATTTGCATTGGCTCCAGGCATCTATAGAAAAAATATACTAATGTTGGCTCTGGGCTTTAGGCGATTATAAAATATTTTTGGGAGGGGTGGTCAATTAATGACGGGTGAGGTAAGCAAAGTGGTCATTTTGCGTCCGCACCGAATCCATCATCACTGTACCTCTTGGGGTGTGCTGACCAAAACGAGGCTTTTTTTCGCCGTCCACGACGAGTGACGTTTTTTCTTCACCGTCGACGACGAGTGACGAGCGTGGGGCGATCGTGGATGCATCCTGCAGCAGCGAACCCCTCACTGCTATTTCTTTCTCCATGCTCGATCCCAACAATGCCCGTAGGCCGTAGCTTCTGGATAATAATTTAATTACGGATCGAGTAAGTACTACTTCCCAAACCTGACATCTGTTTCTTGTCTCTCTAATAATCCGCGGTATGCAACATGTATGGGATTGCCTTTCATCAGAACGAAGCTCGGGAATCAAAATTACTAGTCGAGAATAAGAAAAAAATATGGCACGTTTCATGATAATAATACGGCATAGATGCTCATTAGCGAGTACAAAGAAGAGAGAATTGGAAGAGACGGGATGTATTTGGAACTCCGGGTGAATATGTAATACCAACTGAATTTCATGCCGCAATGTAAGGTAATGATTTGTCTATAGGATCGATCTCTTGAGATGAAACCATCGTATTTATTTCGTTGACACTGTATGAGACGACTTATCTACCCTCATTAGTATATTTCTTTGTCCATACTCGATCCCAACAATGCTCGTAGCTTATGCATATAATAATATCACTTCCCAAACCTGACATCTCTTTCTCGTCGCTCAGCTCTAATAATCCGCGGTCTGCAACATGTATGAGATTGTCTTTCATCATAGTGTGTACGAAGCTCGGGAATCAAAATTACTAGTTAAGAATAAGGAAAAAAAATGACACGTTTCATGAGCGTACGGTGTAGATGCTCATTAGCGAGACAAATGGTGTGTTTAGTTCCAAAAAGTATAAGAAAAAGTTTGGTGAAAATGTCGCATCCGACGCTGTAGCACACATTAGCACTTTTCGTTTGTTTGTGGTAAACATTATCCTACCATAACCTAACTAGGTTCAAAAGATTCGTCTCGTCGTGTACATCAAAACCATGTAATTAGTTTTTTATTTACCCACGTTTAGTGCTCCATGCATGAGGAGAGAGATTTGATGTGATTTGATGTGATAGGTGAATAGTGAATTTTGGAGAGAGAATTTTTAGGAAGTTTGTAAAACTAAACACAGCCAAACAAGAGAGGATCGGAAGAGACAGGATGTATTTGGAACTCAAGTACCACCTGAATTCCATGCCACGACGTAAGGTAATGCTTTGTCTATGGGATCGATCTCTTGATATGGAACCAAGGACCATCGTAATACTAGTTTTGTTGACGAGTGAGAGCATCTAGAATTGAAATATGAACTTTATACGAAACGAACCGGATTCTCAACGACGAGAATCCGACTCCCTGTACCCTCGAGATAGTCCTAGGAATAGCAGATATCTCGTACAGAACTCATATCAGTCGATTATCACATCCATACAGCGATAAAAGAGATCCAATCATGACATATATAAAACATAGCGTCTGGTACAAGCCCTCTGGGCTAAATCGACAATAAGAAACAGCTACGCAGCGGTAGCTAGATCATCGGGGTCCACTCCACCACAGGCAACCTTGAGCGTAGCGCGCTCCCTTTAGTCGTACCAACCGTCCTGGTTGAACTCACGGTCGGAGTCTTCACCTGCGTACCCAAAGTCTGTCCCCAAGGAATTGGGACAGGTCCACGTCACCAACCAAATATGCAGCAAGCTTTGAAGTGGCCTAGCTAGTAATAAAAATATTCAAGGGAAATAAGCCGGGGCTTCCTATGCGCAGCAGCAATAAACCCAAGTTCAACTCAGCACCAACTCCTTTCCTCACCAGAGAAAACACACTTCCCAAAACCACCATCAGCCTCACAACCACATCGGGCTCGTCCTGTCTCAACATGTTCCCGCAAATGTCATCCACCAACGCCTTTCACTCGCTAGTCGACTCGGTGAGCTCCCTCCCCACCTTGTCTCATCAGCAACGCTGGACCAACCTCTCATTACCTAAAACCAAGGAAGAGGTAAGAAAGCAGATACCCGGGGCTAATCTAGACGATATCAGAAGGGTCGTCCATAACCGTGGACACGGCTATACGTATAGTTTTCACTCTGCAGAGGTTGCACTCCTGGAACCATCCGGGCTGCAGACGGTAATGAGCCGTCTTGAGACACAGCCCACAGCAAAGACCCTAAGAAGTAACGGTGCCATACTGTCTCCCTGGGCTCGGGAAACAATCTGAGCTAACAGCTGCCCCGGGGTCGTGAAACCTTCCCACCGGGGCCAGTCGGGGGCCGTGGTAATTTAGGGAGAGTACGCCGCAACGAGTCCCACTTACACATATCAAACTCGAATCTCCTACAGGTCTGACACTGCACTAAGTAGGCTTGCTGGAACCCTCCCCATTCTGGGTAGACGATGAGCACTGTAAATCCCACTGAAAGCCGCCATCGACACGGTCCTTAATTGTCAGTAAAGCGAGTATCAGCATCAAAAAGCGATCCACCGCAACGGTCCGCAATCGGCACCCATTATAGGTATAGCCGCCCAACTCCTCAAAAGTAACCAAAGTAACAACGTACCCGCAACAGGTACTCCGTAGGGACGGCCCGAGTGCAGCCCCCAAGCACCCCAATCAAATGATCGGGTTATTATCACTCGCTTACACTGCCTAGCTGCACTACACCTCCCATACCGCCCACAACTCACGCCAAGAAGATCAGATCACAACCATCCCAACACATGCATCGCATAGCATGTAACATTCAGTGGATAATAGGATGGCAAGGTAACAGGATATAAACAATGGCAGTGCAGGTTTATCATACGAGTAAAGTAAAGCGCTAGCATACTAGTTTGCATGTCTAATAGGTATTTCAGAGATTGGTCGGGCGTGAACCTGGGCAAAAGTATTCGTCCTCGTCAAAGCAGTTGTCATAGTGGTCCGGCTCCTCCTGGCTCTCCGGAGCTCCTAGGGTTGCGGAAAAATAAATAAGACGCGACTACTAGCAAAGAAACAACAAAACAACGAGGAAAGAAGACCCAAGAACACCAAACTCTACACTATCGTGTATGTCATAGTTTTAGAAAAATATAGAAACTGGTTTCATATTTTTCTGCGCTACGGTTGATTTATTATGAATTTTCCAAGTTTAAATCTTTTTCTAAAAATATTAAATAATTTCCGAAAAAGAAAAACAGACAGAAATTAGTCTGCTGACGTCATCAGTGGGGGTCAGCCCTATGCTGACGTCATCATGGGTCCGGATGACGTCAGCGTTGACCGGTCAACGGTCAACGGTCAGCGGTCAGCGGTCAACCTGGTCAGTGGGTCCCACGCGTCAGCGTCACACAGTGAATGACAGGTGGGTCCCTTTCGTCAGCGCCGAATTAAAAAGAAAAGGAAAAAGGTTCCGCGGCTGGGCTGTTACTGGGCTGAAAGTTTTGGGCCGGCCCAAAAGGCTTGGGCTTACGGCCCACGACCGCGTAGTTGATAGGCTCGGCTCGATGGTCGCGGTCGACGGTGAGCCGAGAGAGGGGTTCACGGTGAGCTAGGTTCACGGGATTAGGTTTGGCTGACACGGGATTCTCTGTGGCTTCGGTGTGGCCGGCTTGGTGTGGTCGCGCGTGTGGCCTTCCGCCCCCGAAGAAGCGCGCGCGACGTCGCGGCGACGGCGCGGCCAGAGCGTGGCGACGACGCTCCGGCGAGGCGTCCCTGGGTCACGGGTAGGTCCAAGAAGGGCCGGGGTTGGCTCGGCTCAACCTCGCGCGTCCATGCACAGACTCCTGGTACTCCCAGGTCCGCGGCGGCGGCGACTCAGCGAAGGGAAGACTCATGGCGGCGGCCGACCGGCGGCGCTGCACAGCGGCGCGACGGCACAAGGGCGGAAAAGGCTAGCTTGCGAGCGCGCGGTCATCAGTGACTGCTGGGACGCGGCTAGGTGCGCGTGCGCGGACACATGGTCGCCCACGGCGGTGGCACGACCTCGGCGTGCGCGCGCGGCGAGCAAAGCTCCGCTGCGGCGGCCTCGGCTGCGGTTCGATCGACGGCGGTTTGCAAGGAGGTGAGCGGCTCAGGGTTCCTGCAAAAAAACGCACAGCACGAAGGCTGGCTCCACAGATGGCTAGGCTAGCATGGCTGACACAAGGGCGGCGGCGGCGGCCGGAGACAGGGAAGAAAGAGGAACGACGGCGGCGGCTCACCTACGGGCTAGTAGTCGAACTCAGCAGCTCGGAGAAGACGTGCGGCGTCGTGGTGATGCTCGTGCTCCCTCGAACGGCTTCTGCTCGGCGATCCTCCGGCTTCCTCCGCGGCGGCGGCGCCCGCGGTCCTTGGCTTCGTCGTGGGGAAACATCGCCTCTTCTTCACCCGTCCTCCTCTCCTCCAACCCTAACTCCACCTCCCTCTCCTCACCCCTCGAAACCCTGGATCGGAAACCCCGAGGGGCGGCGGCGGCTCAAAGGGGGAAGAGCGGCTGGCGTGTCTGTTTTATAGGGGCAGAGGCTAGGATTCGCGAGCGCGGACGGCTAGGAGCGCTCGACGTCCGTGCCCTGCCACGCGGCAGCATCGCAATGGGCCGCGGAGCGCGTCACGGGGTTGGCTGCGCTGATGCGGCTCTGCCGCGGCCAGGGGAAAAGCAGAGAGGCGCCGGCTGGAGCTGGACGAAAAAGATGACAGGTGGGACCCGCCTGTCGGTGAGAGAGGAGAGAAAACGCGGTGGCAACGCGGTGAAAGGCTGAGCTGGGCCGCTGGGTTGCTGGGCCTGCGGCAGAAAGGAAACAGGCCGGCTCGGCTCGGCTGGTTTGGGTTGCGGGGTGGTTTTCCAAGCTTAGGTTAGTGGGCCCTGTTAGCGGGTTAGGATAGTTAGGGCCCAGTTAGGTTAGTTTGGTTTTTCCCCTTTTTAAGTTAGCTTTTGATTTGAATTCAAATCTAGATTTGAATTCAAATCCAACCAAAGCAGACCGCCGGGAGTCGTCCACGTCAACAATGACCAAGCGAACACATCACATGACACGTGGGCGACCGCCAACTCATCCTGGACCATGCCACGTCATTCTGGGCCAGATCAACACGAAGTCATGCATCAGGAGGAAGCCCAGGGGGGCCCAGGCACCAGAGGCGGTGCTGGGGAGGCCGGCCACGGGTCAGGCCCAGTTCGGCCGAACTGGGGCCTTCGGCCGAACCGCCCCCAGCACCAGAACCGACTCCAGGGGCTCATCCTGGCCACCCAGAGCAAAGGCGGCGCATCCAAGGGTTCGGGTTCGGCCGAACCGACCCTAGCGCCCGAAATCCCAGGGGGTACCCCCCTGGTCCCTTGGCGGCTACTCCAGCCCCAACCGTCCTATGCAACTATAAATAGGACCCCATACCCCCTCTTGTAACACACACCAAGCCAAGGAGCTCATTTCCACTTTCATTCTAGTAGAGTTAGGATAGTTTAGTTGGGAGTTAGAGTTGAGTCGAGCTTTTCCTCGGAGGTTCCGGAGTCGTCTTCAGAAGCTCTGGTAATAGCTCTTGTATCTTTTAATTTTCCTTTTGTAAAACTTCGAGTTATCAATATAGTTATCTTTATCACTTTGCCTTTGTCATTTATATCTTGCTTCTACTTTATCCTAGTTGCAAATATATCTTGTTTAGACTATAGTCAGTTATAGTTCTAGTGCTTGTAGTCTTATTTAAGTCTTTGTCTTGGCTGGTTCTTCGATCTTGCTTGATACTGGAGGTGAATTGTCACCAAGAGTATTGACAAGGTTGCTTGCTCTTGCTAGCAGAGTAAGTAGTCGTTGCCTAGTGTAGGAGTGGTTCCTAGACTAGTCGGTGGCCTTAGTTTATTCCCGTCGCAACGGAGGTGGTAGCCGGGAGGTGGTGACAGCCCTTTCGGTCTTCGTAGCCCATCACGTTAGTTCCGGTCCGTAGGATCCCCCAGTTGGGAAATAGTGGCACCCCTTCTCATCCCTTTCTGTGTGTTCACCGGTTCCCTTGTCCCGATGCTAAGACATTAGAGTTATCCCAGATCTCCTAGTGCTGGCTCTGTAGGCATTGTATCTCTAAGCTAGAGTGACATAGGTAGATAAAGAATCCAGGAGTCCTCTATCTCTTCTCGTTGTCCTCCCAGCTATCTATCTCTTCTCTCCCTTACCTGAGTATCCCTTGAGCTGTGTGTCCGGTATATCCACTCCTATCCAATACCGTTATCCCCTGTCTTGTTTAGCCGTGTACCCTTCTTTGATAGTCTCGAATATCTGTTCACTAGTAATCTTGCCAAAGCTTCCCTGCGGAAATATAAATTACGATACCTCGGGATACTCCCAGGTGAAGTGCTACAGCGGTGATTCTGTGCGCTTGCAGAATATTTCTATATTTTACTAAGCCATAATAAAAACCACTGAAACACTCCTTACCCCAGTACCAGGATTCTCAATTCTGATATTGGATCGTAAGAAGTGCCAACAAGCATTTCTGGCGCCGTTGCCGGGGAAGTCTTTGGCTAGATTATTTTTGAACTTTTATCTTGAGCTATCTTAGTTGAGTACCGCTACTCAAGCGGGTTTATCCTTGCTCTGTTCATTGGTCTTTGTGGAACAGAGCAGTGTATGACTGGTTTCCAACTACCGTCAAACTTCCAAGAAAATCCGGAGTCATTTGTGAGGAAAGTACGACCCCGTGTTGTACCTCCTCAGAAGCAACTCCTTCCGACGAACCCAGTCCTTCCCGTCGTTGACCAGGCTACATCGAGGATGGCAACCGAGACGATCCGTGAGTTCTCCGCTCCATCAAGCGAGAACGTACGTGTCGGACCAGCTCCGCCAGTCGGAGACGGTAACTTCGAGCTGAAGCCAGCCCTCATCAACATGGTACAGGCTAGCCCATTCTGCGGCAAGCCACACGAAGATGCCAATGCTCATCTCCAGCATTTCCTGGAGATTTGCAACACCTTCACCATCCGCGGAGTAAGTATCGATGCCATTCGCCTTCGTTTATTCCCATTCTCATTATTAGGCAAGGCAAAACAATGGTTTTATGCTAACCGCGAAGCAATAGACACCTGGGATAAATGCACTAGCGCTTTCTTGCTAAAATTCTTTCCGGTTGGGAAAACCAACGCCCTCCGGAACAAAATAGCTAGTTTCCAGCAGCTAAAAGATGAAACAGTCCCGGAGGCATGGGATCGCCTCCAGGACTATATTTCTGCTTGTCCTCACCATGGTATGCAGAGTTGGTTCATAATCCAAACTTTTTATCACGGGCTGAGAAATTCTGTCCGTGAGTATCTGGATGCTGCTGCTGGAGGCTCGTTCTACTCTCTTGAGGAGAGTCGTGCGAAGGCCCTCATAGAGAAGATGGTCGAGAACCAAGGTTGGTCCGACGACCGGACTCAACCAAAGACCCGAGGAGTTCACCAAGTTGAAGCTCTGGACATGCTCGTTGCCAAGATGGACCTCCTGATGAAGAAACTGGAGGCCCCTGCTCAAGAAACGGTGCAAGCCATGGACGCTCGCATGACCTGCGAAGTCTGTGGCAACACTGGCCATTCGGGGAATGACTGCCCCGAAACGCGAGAAGATGCCCACTACGTCAACAACTCCAACAACAACGGGTACCGACCGAACAACTACGGCAACCAAGGCTGGAATCCGCGCCCAAACCTCCCTTTTGAGAGGCCTCAACAAGGTAACAATTTCAATTCCAACAATTTCAATAATCAGCCGTCTCTTAGAGATCTTGTGTTTGGCCAGATGAAAATAACTGAAAATATCAATAAAAAGCTTGCTGCTAATGATAAAGCTCTGGAAAGCATAGACTCTAGGATGGAATCATTTTCTTCTGCTATGAAAAGTCAACTGAGCTTTAATAAAATGATAGAAACTCAAGTCGCTCAGTTAGCTGCTGCTGTTCCTGTCACTGAATCGGGGAAGATTCCGGGGCAACCCGAACCTTCCATCGAGACAGTGAAAGCCGTCACTACAAGGCATGGTAAGATGCCTCGTAGTGTCTTCCGAACTAACCATGCAGGGAAGGTCGCACGCATCCAAGTACTGACATCAAGATGGACCTACCTGCTGAGAGCTGCAAAAAGGGCGATCATCAAGACCTCTCCGGACAGGAAGGAAGATCCCGGAGTGCCCATCATTCAGTGCACGATCTGGAATCGTCGCATTGATGATGCACTCTGTGATCTGGGGGCAAGCGTCAACATCATGTCTAAGGTATTATTTAAGAAATTACGCTACCCTACTTTGTCACCTACTACTGCCCAGGTACAGCTTGCGGACTCAACCATCCGCTACCCCGAGGGGGTGATCGAGAATGTACCGGTCCGGATCTGGGGACGATATGTCCCTGTGGACTTTGTTGTCCTCGACACGGGGAACAAGCATTCGTTTCCCCTTGTGTTGGGCTGACCATTCTTAAACACCACCCGGGCTAGGATCGATATGGATGTGAGAGAAATCTCATTCCGTATCGACGGAAGGTTGACGTACTTCAAGTTTCAACCCCGGGAAGAGAAGAAGGCAGAGCCACTCACACCGGAGCAGAGGAGCGCCGAGTGTTTCCTTAAGGCTCTCATTAATGGAGAGCTGGAAATACTCGGTGGTGAGCAGCTCAAGTGGAACGAGCCGACAAAACCGACAAGTGCAGAAGAAATGGATTTCCTCGTAAAGAAATACGAGGAAGAACAAGCCCTCTGGAATTCTCCAGAGACACCGATCCCACCGCCACCGACACCGAAGAAGAAGAACAAGAAAATGTGGCGGAAGAAGGTTGCATCGTCCGAGTCGTCCACTCCGGGACCGGACGATGACAAGAGCAACTGAAGACAGGAGAAGTCCCGCTCGCGGACCTAAAAGCTGAGCTCTCACCGCGAGGAAAACCGGTATGTATCCCATATTTCCCTTCCAATTTTTAAATTCTCAATTGCATTTGCATGTTTCCCTTTCCAAAATAAATGAACCACTTGAGTAATTAATTTGAGAGAGAGTAGAAAATTTTTGCAAGCTTGGTTAGAAATAATTGGACACATGCTGAAATTTCACCTAAGGTGGATGTAATTGGTAACTTTTATCATTTTCATCCCTTCTAGAATATCTCCAATTATTTACCATCACCACCAACCAGCAACAAACATGTCTACCCCACTAAAAATGGCTGCACACTCACCAATTATCACAAACATGGCAGCATGGGGGTGACTCCACTAAGTTCCACTTTGGTCATGTCTCATTTCCACTAAAATCCACTAAAAATGTCCTTGGGAATTGATGGCCACACAAATTTGGAGTGGAAACAAAGGCATGTGAGTGCTGCACTCACATGGGAGTGCCCCGGCCACCAGGCCTGGTTCGGGCGAACCAGAGCCTTCAGGCGAACTGGCCAAGGCCCTCCCCTCGGCCTATAAATTGCTGGCCAAGCTTCCTTGCTTCCTTACACCATTCACACACTCATACATTCTGAAAATTCTGCTAGGAAGCTCTCTCTCTCTCTCACCTCTTTGCTCAAGTGCTTGCTCAAGTTCTGCCCCAAGTTTTTGCTCAAGTTTTGGTTCACTTGCATCACTAGAAAATCCCAAAAATATTTTGCTTTTGTTGTGATCTTTGTGCTGAATTTCTGGACGATTTTGTGGTGGTCACCGACACCCACAAGAACGACTAACCTTTTGTGGTAGTTTTCATCCCCGCAAGAACGACTAACTATCTTGAATGACTGACTTGATTTTCTTGTGCTAACCATATATTCAGTCCTTCGGGTAGTTGTTGTTGCACTAACCTTTTGCAGAAATCATGTCGAAGTTCTTCACTTCGCTCCGTCGTTCCGCCCGGCTAGGCCAACGGTCGGACGATGCTGGGAGTTCCCCAGCTCCGTCCCGAGGCTCGAGCCGGATGGACACGGACGAGCACGGAGCAGCCGGCTCGGGATGGGGCCATGCCACACCCCCAGCCAGGCAGCTCCTGAGCGAGAGTGACATCAACCTTAGAACAGAAAGGGAGCAGAACACCTTCAACGAGCTTCGGCTGAAGGAGTTCGAGCACACCCGTGTGTTTGAGCAAGATTTGCTCAGGGACACGGGGATGGACGTAGAGTTTACAGAAATCTTCCAGGCCATTCTAGGAGAATTTCTGGCACATCAACGAAGAAGGTTCGTACCTGCTCAGCCTTGAATTCCTCTCGACTTTGGTTTCTGAAACTGGGGGGATTCGTTTTTCGGTTCTTCAACCAAGAGTTCTTCTGCTCCTGGAGGGATTTTAGTTCGGGTCTCGGATTTTCAAACCGTTGTTCATTAGACCCGAACAAAGCGCTTAAAAGATTTGACCGGGTGGCATTTTGGAAAAAGGTTTCAGGGGATACCAACTATCATGCGCCACGCACGAACAGCATACATAACCCCACTTTGCGTTTCATGTATCGTTGGGTGTCTATGACGGTATTCCCCCGGGCAGATTTGCGCCCTGTCAACACCATCGAGTTGCGGGTTCTTTTTGCCATGGTCAAGCAGATTCCCTATTCACCTGTGAAAGACATGGTTGGTCACTGGCTGTCTCATATTTCTCGTGCGGGTAGCATGGCGATGACTTCTCTAGTCACTCGCCTCGCTAACCACCTGGGCATCCTTCAAGGCGCTCGGCTCACGTACATCGAGACAGCGCGTTCCGTCGTGGATGCCGAGCACTTCGTGCAAGCCCACATGATACGGCGGACGCCTGACGCAACGCTGGCAATGATTTACCGTGGCTATACAACTGAAGTGCCTTTGCCCTGTGCAGCACTAAGGTTGTATACCACGCCGAAACTAACTCTTCAGTTGAGGACCGAGTCGGACGACTCTCCACCTTGGAGAGAGCCCGCTCGGCACAGCGTTGCAGGTGACGGACCCGTCACGAGGGGACGAGCCAGGCGTGATGCTGGGCTCGCCACCTCACAGGAGCCGGAAGATGTACCACAAATGCCGCACCGACACACTTCCGCTTTTGAGGCCACCTACGACATGTACACCGGCGCTGGGACGTCCGGAGCAGGAGGCTCCGGGCAACACCAGGAGCCGAACTACTTCACCTCAGGACGCTGGGACTACGGCGAGGATACGGACTCTGAGTGGTCCGGGAGCCGGTATGGAGGGGGGTACGACAGTGCTTCCCAGCCATACTACCCCGGATACTCACAGTCCGCACGCTTCGACTACGGCCGGGAGTTGTCCTACATCTCCGACCGAGTCGAGCTCATCGACGACCGTACCCAAGAGATCCAGGACACACTAGCCCGCTATTCTCAGTACCATCAAGAGAATAGTGGGATGGTGGCGTCTATCCAGCATGACGTCCACGAGCAAGCGGAACAGCTGAGCCAGTACCTCTCAAGGCTCAACCCCTACCAGTGAAAGTCCAAGCTTGGGGGAGGACCCCCCATCAGGTATGTCCCGATTTATCCAGCACTTTGATCATTTAATTTCCCATTTCATTTCCCTTCATGTTAACTTGCATTTAAAAAAAATGAAAATACCAAAAATATTTCCCTTAAACAATATTTCCCTTGAATAAAATAACTCCCAACTATGCATGGAATGAATCATATGCCTCTCACCTTGGAAATGATGAATAGTTGCTCTGTCATTAATTTTGCAAGTACTTTGTTTCAACTAGTTGCTAGATTGTGCTTGAGTTATTCGGCATGAGCAAAAATGATCCTGAAAACCTTGTGGGAGCACATGCTTTATTCCAAGTCTAAGTTGTTGTGGGGATTGATATAGTGAGAGTTTGGTTAAATTCTATTCTGCTTTTAGTACGTGGAAAATCTCAGAAATTTATGCTTTCAAAATGAAACAAGTTCCTCATTGGTCAAAATACCTACCAGAGCCATATGATAAGCTTAGTTGAAAATTTCTACTCATATGCTGCTTGTTATCTTAGTGAGCTTTGTCAAATTGTTATGACATTTGAGTGAAGCTTTCATATTCTTAAAGATCGAGACCCACGTACACACACCACCTCTCACTTGTAATTCCTACACTGGGAGTTAGCAAACATTTTCCATCATCCATCCACAAAAATAAATGCTCCATGTTCTATGATCTCCCTCTCCAAATATTCTTGATAGAGACATGGGCTATGCAAAAAGAAAAGCATGCCAAAGAAGCATGTCAAAAATAAGAGAAAAAGAAAAGCATGCCAAAGAGCATGGCAAAGAGAAGGAGAAAAAAGAAAAGCATGCCAAGTGGCATGGCAAAAATATAAGAATAAAAGATAGCCCATGTTCTCGAAAATAAATCAAGGAGAGGGAAATTCATCCAAGGAATTCCACCACATTCCATTCCACCATTCCACCATATTCCATTCCACCACTCCACCATATTCCACTCTATTCATATCCACACACTTGCACGTCTCGATCTTAAGATGTGATTTGTCTCCTCAGAGATCCGGTCTTTGACTTAGCAAAATATAAGGTGCATGCATGCCTTCATCCTTTGTCCCTGAGCCACACAAAAAGCCATATGAGATGTTAGGATGAAAAAGAAGGCACAAGCCTTTGGTGAGGATTCAAATACACTTGAGTGATTGAGTGTACCAATGAGGAACAATTTGTAGTTTTCAAAACTTATGAAAAACTCCGAGATGAGATCCTTAAAAGAGTAGAGTGGAATAAAACTGAGTTTAAACTGTTTGTCCTTTCAACCGCCCAAGATAAGGAGATTGCTATAAGCCCCATAGGTAAAAAGGTGATTTGAAACTTTGCCTATGATTCAAGTATTTTTGAGCACTAGTTATTTATAAAGTTACCTGTAAAAGAAATGACATTGTAGCAACTCCTGATCCACCGAGCCTAAGTTTATATATTTGCTCGAGGACGAGCAAAGAGCTAAGCTTGGGGGAGCTTGTTGGCGGTCGTTACAGCCCAAATCCGACCACCAATACTCGGGAATAAATGAGGTTATATGCAACATTCCATGTACTTAGGTTTTATTTCTAATAAAGTTCCACGAGTTTTGGTGAGTGTCACTTGTGCAGGTACAACTACGACAAATATGTGCTATTGGGGCCAGAAATGACCAAATCGGCCGAACGACTCCGTTCGGCCGGTTACCCCCCTTAGCCGAGCAGACCGCCGGGAGTCGTCCACGTCAACAATGACCAAGCGAACACATCACATGACACGTGGGCGACCGCCAACTCATCCTGGACCATGCCACGTCATTCTGGGCCAGATCAACACGAAGTCATGCATCAGGAGGAAGCCCAGGGGGGCCCAGGCACCAGAGGCGGTGCTGGGGAGGCCGGCCACGGGCCAGGCCCAGTTCGGCCGAACTGGGGCCTTCGGCCGAACCGCCCCCAGCACCAGAACCGACTCCAGGGGCTCATCCTGGCCACCCTGGCGCCCGAAATCCCAGGGGGTACCCCCATGGTCCCTTGGCGGCTACTCCAGCCCCAACCGTCCTATGAAACTATAAATAGGACCCCATACCCCCTCTTGTAACACACACCAAGCCAAGGAGCTCATTTCCACTTTCATTCTAGTAGAGTTAGGATAGTTTAGTTGGGAGTTAGAGTTGAGTCGAGCTTTTCCTCGGAGGTTCCGGAGTCGTCTTTAGAAGCTCTGGTAATAGCTCTTGTATCTTTTACTTTTCCTTTTGTAAGACTTCGAGTTATCAATATAGTTATCTTTATCACTTTGCCTTTGTCATTTATATCTTGCTTCTACTTTATCCTAGTTGCAAATATATCTTGTTTAGACTATAGTCAGTTATAGTTCTAGTGCTTGTAGTCTTGTTTAAGTCTTTGTCTTGGCTGGTTCTTCGATCTTGCTTGATACTGGAGGTGAATTGTCACCAAGAGTATTGACAAGGTTGCTTGCTCTTGCTAGTAGAGTAAGTAGTCGTTGCCTAGTGTAGGAGTGGTTCCTAGACTAGTCGGTGGCCTTAGTTTATTCCCGTCGCAACGGAGGTGGTAGCCGGGAGGTGGTGACAGCCCTTTCGGTCTTCGTAGCCCATCACGTTAGTTCCGGTCCGTAGGATTCGCCAGTTGGGAAATAGTGGCACCCCTTCTCATCCCTTTCTGTGTGTTCACCGGTTCCCTTGTCCCGATGCTAAGACATTAGAGTTATCCCAGATCTCCTAGTGCTGGCTCTGTAGCCACTGTATCTCTAAGCTAGAGTGACATAGGTAGATAAAGAATCCAGGAGTCCTCTATCTCTTCTCGTTGTCCTCCCAGCTATCTATCTCTTCTCTCCCTTACCTGAGTATCCCTTGAGCTGTGTGTCCGGTATATCCACTCCTATCCAATACCGTTATCCCCTGTCTTGTTTAGCCGTGTACCCTTCTTTTATAGTCTCGAATATCTGTTCACTAGTAATCTTGCCAAAGCTTTCCTGCGGAAATATAAATTACGATACCTCGGGATACTCCCAGGTGAAGTGCTACAACGGTGATTCTGTGCGGTTGCAGAATATTTCTATATTTTACTAAGCCATAAGAAAAACCACTGAAACACTCCTTACCCCAGTACCAGGATTCTCAATTCTGATATTTGATCGTAAGAAGTGCCAACAACTGCTCTGTCTATTATCCTCTCCGGGTACTCCAGGTACTCCAGAGTATCTTGCAAGTCCAATGCCTCTGCCTTGACTTCATGCTCTGGCAGTCTCAAGCACTGTCGGAGCTGTGACACGTGAAACACCGGGTGTACTCCTACTAGATCCTCCGGTAAGTCTAGCTTGTATGCCAGCTTGCCCACTCTGTCTAGTATCTTGTAGGGTCCTACGAATCTGGGTGCTAGCTTCCCTTTCACATGGAATCTCTTAGTGCCTCTGAGTGGGGATACTTTCAGGTAGACAAACTCTCCCACCTTAAACTCGAGATCCCTCCTTCTCTTGTCTGCATAGCTGTCACACCCGGATTTACACAGAAACCCTAATGCTACTATATGTGTGCCCAGGAAGTCCACAGAACACATATAGCTAACAAATATGATAAACAGAGTACATATGCTCGAATAAAATGGTTTTACATCAGAGTTTGACTTAAATATCTAAATAAAACAGCGGAAGTCTCTTTATTAACTCTCTCTAACGAAGACGAAGACGAAGCCGTTAACGATAACCACAGGGACACTGACTGGTTGAGCACAGCTAGTAGAATGGCAGATCCTCAGGAAATTCAACAGCAGCGGTACCATCTAATCCATCTGTTACCCATCCGGGATTTTGTTGAATAGCAAGTGTAAGTAAATGTCTTACTTAGCAAATACAACACGGATAATGAAGGCTTAAAAGAAAGGCTTGACACGGCTGTACTGCAGTAGCAATTTTATTAGTTTCATTTTATCATCATCTTAATCACTACTTTTGCATGAATCCCAGTTGTAACCCAATTAATATAGTAGAAGTGAACATTAAACAATAATAAACATCAACTTCTAATAAAAAAGGATCCAGGCCGCTCGTGACCCTGAGCAAGGCTATCATGATAGATTATACACTCTGCAGAGGTTTCGCCCTTTACCCACCAGTCGCGCAAAAGTTCAAAGGAACTTTGCACCCAACCACGCACATCAACACTTCCGAGGTGTGACTGCATAGGGACGCTACGAGGCTTTTCACAAGACACCCTAACAAAACAGCAGCCGTTATGGTACAACCTAGGCAGCATGACCCAAGGCACCGAGATTGACTGACGCCCATGTCGCAACACGAGGGGGTCAATGGCGTCCAAGCGCGGTAACGAATAGCATCAACAAAATAAATAGCGCAACGTGTGGAACCCCCGCCATACGGAAGCTCCCAACACGGGACTGTGCCTCACGGGGACATAGCCAACGGATACTCCGTCCTCGGTGGATCAAACCATACTCTCACCCATGCTTCTCATAACGCCGTCGGCCCGTCGGTAACTACTGTCAAGCTTGAGCCGTACATGTTACTTGTCCAAGACCAGAGCCATTATAGTTCCAGCGGTGGCGACATGTTCCTGGGTTGCCGCTTTAAGAACCAGTCCTTACGGAGAGACACTAGGGCCAAGCATGAAGCATACGCCCTAGCTCCCTGTTCCATGTTGCTAAAAAGCAAGTTTTACCATTAACATTGAAGTGAACCATTAAGTCAAGATTAACGGTTAAGCAGAGGTGACAATAGCTGCGCCTAGCAAAGTTCTACCCAAATGCAGTAACCCAAGGTAATCAAGGTATAGGATAAACAAAACTAGGTACAACCTTAATAGGAACAATTTAGACACATGCATATGCAGTAAATAATGTAAAGGTGTGTTTAGGTAGCAAGGATTGTCCGTGCTGTACTTGCCTTCGTCAAACTGCTGCTGCTGCTGCTGTTGCTCCTGCTGCGGGTGTTGGTCCTGCTCCTCGTAACCCTCAAACTCAAACGCGTACGGCTCACCGACTGGACTCATACATCAACACACAAGCATCCATACAAGCCAGTACATGCAAACAATATTAATCTATTAGAACAGTACACCAAACAATAAAAACAGATCAAACGAAGGCTGACAAACTAATCTACGCTTCGCTACGAACACGTGAGCGCGAAAATCACTCAAATCAGAGCTAAAACGAAGAAGTTATGGCTTTTCTAAGGTTCGGGGACTTGCTGGCAAAGTTTTAAAAGTTCCAGAGGCTTATTTGCAAAAACCCAGGGGCTAAAACATAATTTTATATAAAAATAGGAGGGTTTATTTGCAAATTAACCAAAACAGGACCTCGGGTGCTATTTTTAAATAAGACAGGGGGTTTTCTGTAAACATCAGGACCTAATTCTAATTATTTTTGAATAGATCTGGACCGCGGATTAATTTTGAAAAAGGTCAGGGGCTCTTTTGCAAAACGGCCGCGGCTGACTCGGGTTGACCGTTACGGTCAACTTTGACCCGGGGCTGGATTCGATCTGGGCCGTCGGATTGAACACGGACGGCTGGGATTGGATCAAGGGGAGAGGAAAGTCGTCGGCGGCGCGTCGCCGGCGTGACTCGAAAACGAGCTAGAGGGCTCTGTTCGGGGCGTGGCCGGGTGCTACAGACTCGGGGCGACGCGGCGAGTCGAGTGGGGGTGTTCTCGTCGGCGGCAGAGCAGCGGGGGCGGCTCACGCCGAGCAGTGGCGGCGGCGGCGCTCGGGCATCGACGGCGAGCATGCAACAGAGGGGGAAAAGGAGCATGGAGGGGCTTGGGAGGCTCCTTACCTCCTCGCGAAGCTGCCCTGGCGGTCGATGGCGACGGAGCGGCGCTGGACCAGCGGATCGACGGCGGCGGCGATTTGGAAACCGCGGCGGCGTTGCGGGCTCGAGCGACGAAGGGATTGGCGGCGCGAGGGTGGGGATTAGGATTGAGGGGGCGGCGGCTATTTGAAGGGCGGCCGAAGGCGGCTCGGGTGGGCCTCGGCGTCCGTGCCGGGGTCGAACCGAACTCCGCGGCCGTGTCCGGGATGGACTCGTCGCGAGGTGGGGGACGGAGCTGACCTGCGGGTCCCACTCGTCAGTGGCGGGAGGCGGCGTGAGGCGGGCCGGCTGCTGGGCCGCGTTGGGAGAGGGAAGCGGGCGCCGCGCGGGCTGGTTGCTGGGCCAAGCTGGGCTGCTAACGGGCGGAGCGGCTGGCGCGGTAGCGGGGCGAAGCAGGCCGCTGGGCCGGGCCGCAAGCGGAGCAGGGGGGGCGGGTCGGCTGGCTGGCGGGTTGGCCGAGCTGGGCTGATAGAGGGAGCGCGGGACGGGCCGGAATGGGCCGTGGGGAAAAAGAAAAAGGAGAGAAGGGAGCTGGGCCGCTGCGGAGAGAAGAGTAGGAGGGGGCTAGTTCGGCCGGGAAAAAGTTAAGGGAGGAAAAACGGACTTGGGCTGCTGAAACTTTTCTAGGGCTCCAAACTAAACGATTCAAATTCGAATTTAAACAGAATTTAAATTCCAATTGAACCGCACACAAACAAAACTCAATGCGGCCAGCATGAATGCAACAAAAATGTTTCTAACCATATATTTAATTTTATTTCTCATAAATAATTTATTTTCCTTAGATAAATATGAGCATTAAATTAAATAAAAACAATTTAATTACTAGATTTTCAAAATAGGCATTTTTAGGGTGTTACAAACCTAGCCCCCTTAAGATGAATCTCGTCCTCGAGATTCGGATGCGGATGGGAATAACTGTGGATACTCTGCTCTGAGATCTTCTTCTCTTTCCCAAGTCGCTTCATCCACTGAATGGCGGCTCCACTGAACCTTGCACATCCGGATCACTTTATTTCTGGTGACTCTTTCTGACTCTTCCAAAATTCTGACAGGATGCTCGGTATAGGTAAGATCTTCCTCCACATTCAGCTCATCAATCGGAATCTGTTCCTCAGGTACTCGCAAATACTTTTTCAACTGGGACACATGGAACACATCATGTACTCCCGCTAACTTCTCTGGTAGCTCTAACTGATATGCCGCCTCACCTTTCCGACCAAGTACCTTGAACGGTCCAATGTATCGAGGTGCTAACTTGCCCTTGACGTTGAACCTCTTCACGCCTCTCATGGGTGACACCTTGAGATACACGAAGTCTCCAATTTCGAAGCTGAGATCCCTCCGTCGGTTATCTGCATAGCTCTTCTATCTGGATTGTGCCACTTTCAAATTTTGTCTGATTATCTGCACTTGTCGCTCTGCCTCTCTTAGTATTTCAGGTCCAAATACCTGACTTTCTCCCGTCTGATTCCAGAATAGTGGTGTCCTACACTTTCTGCCATAGAAAGCCTCGAATGGTGTCATCTGCAAACTCTTCTAATAGCTGTTGTTGTACGAGAATTCCGCGTACGGTAAACTCTTATCCCAACTGGCACCATATTGTAGAGCACATGCTCTCAACATATCCTCCAATATCTGATTTGTCCGTTCTGTCTGCCCATCTGTCTGCGGATGGTAAGCTGAACTGAACTGTAGCTTAGTGTCCATAGACTCATGCAGTTGTCGCCAAAAGTGCGATGTGAACTGGGTACCTCAATCTGACACTATTCTTTTCGGTACTCCATGCAAACACACAATCCTCTCCATATACAACTCCGCTAGTCTGGCTCCCGAGTAGGTGGTCTTTACTGGAAGGAAATGTGCCACCTTGGTCAGACGATCCACGATTACCCAGATTGAGTCAAATCCCCTCTGAGTGCGAGGTAAGCCGGTGATGAAATCCATACCGACTTCTTCCCACTTCCATTCAGGTACCTTCAGGGGCTGGAGCAAACCTGCTGGCCTCTGATGTTCAGCCTTGACTCTCTGACATGTGTCACATAGAGCTACGTATGTGGCCACATCACTCTTCAATCCATACCACCAAAATCTCTCTTTGATATCTTGGTACATCTTGGTACTACCTGGGTGTATCGAATATGCCGATTCATGGGCTTCCCTGAGAATTGCATCCCTGATCTGCACTACATCTGGTACACAGATCCTCTTCTCATACCACAATGTCCCTTGGTCATCCACTCGAAAACCAGGGGCTTTTCCTAATGCCACTAGTTCTATGATCTCCTTGATCTTCTCATCTGCGAGCTGTCCTTTTCTGATCTCTTGTTCCAAGGTCGGTTCTACTGCCATCTCGGTGACGCTGGTCACAAATCCCAGACTCATCCTTTCGAACTCTGAACTGAGTTCCTCCGGTAAGCAATGTCCCGTGATATTATTCACGTAACTCCTACTCAGAGCATCTGCCACCAGATTGGCCTTCCCTGGATGATAATGAATTTCCAGGTCGTAGTCCTTGATCAACTCTAACCAACGACGTTGCCTCATATTCAGATCTGATTGTGTGAACACATACTTGAGACTCTTGTGGTCAGTGTAAATATCACACTTATGACCAATCAAGTAATGCCTCCAAATCTTCAAAGCATGCACCACAGCTGCTAATTCCAGATCGTGTGTCGGGTAGTTCTGCTCATGTTTCCTCAACTGCCTCGATGCATATGCTACTACTCTGCCTTCCTGCATGAGCACACATCCCAATCCTAGACGAGATGCATCGCAGTAGATAGAGAAGCTTTTGGTTATATCCGGCAACACTAGCACGGGTGCCGTTGTCAACCTCTTCTTCAATTCCTCAAAGCTGACTTGACACTCTTCAGTCCAGACAAACTTGGCATTTTTCTCCAATAACGCCGTCAGGGGTTTAGCAATCTTGGAGAATCCTTCAATGAACCTCCGATAGTATCCAGCCATTCCAAGGAAACTTCTGATTTCACTCACATCCTTAGGCGGATTCCAACTCAACACGTCACTAACCTTCTTCAAGGTCATCAGCGCTTCCGGCACGTGGTGAGAACGGAAGCTGTCGCGGAACTCCTGCCAAGTGATCTGATCACGATTGGGTAAGCATACTGGTACGCATCCCACCAATCCAAAGCTGCTCCCTGGAGCTGTCCACTTCCATACAACACCTTCTCCCGGTCGTTGCACTGTGCGATGTCCAGCTGTCGTTCCACTGCCTTGAGCCAGTCCTCTGCTTGCATTGGGTCGCTAGACTTGTTGAAGGTAGGAGGGCGTCCCTTCATAAACTCGCCCCTTTTATCTCTGGGCTGCACGTGGTGCTGTTGAAGCGGGTTCTGCTTATTCTGCTGCATCAGTGCTATGGTTTGCGCCATCTGCTGTGTCAGCTGGAGTTGCATCTACATCATCTGCTCCATGGTGAGTGGGGGTGGTGGAGGTGGTGGGTTCTGGTTCTGGTTGCTTCCACTGCCTCCAGGGTTGCCTCTGGTGTTAACCATCTACCATAGCAAGAGATCTCCCATCAGTATTCCCGTCAACTGGTAATAGATAACCCATGCTTGCAGATGGTGCATAAGAAGATAGCAGTACTTGGAAAGATATGATTCAGAGGTGTAGAGAGTATGACAAAGAAAATGAAAAAGGGGATAGATAACCCAACTATTTATTCACTAATATTCCTTAAACCTTAGTCCTATATCTAGATGGAGATAGACTCGCGTCTATGACCATCACAATCATTACAAAAATCCAAATCAAACATAAGCATAATAACAGCAAAATCAAGCACCCAGAGACATGATTCACGCAAGACTCGACAGCAATGGTTTTGAAAAACGCCACTAAATGATCTGAATCAAAATCATGGTGGTCTCCTAATGATTTATCAACCGTTCTAACTAGGTTGCGTTCCTACAGTCAGCACGGCTCTGATACCAATCTGTCACACCCGGATTTACACAGAAACCTGAATGCTACTATATGTGTGCCCAGGAAGTCCACAGAACATATATAGCTAACAAATATGATAAACAGAGTACATATGCTCGAATAAAATGGTTTTACATCAGAGTTTGACTTAAATATCTAAATAAAACAGCGGAAGTCTCTTTATTAACTCTCTCTAACGAAGACGAAGACGAAGCCGATAACGATAACCACAGGGACACTGACTGGTTGAGCACAGCTAGTAGAATGGCAGATCCTCAGGAAATTCAACAGCAGCGGTACCATCTAATCCATCTGTTACCCATCCGGGATTTTGTTGAATAGCAAGTGTAAGTAAATGTCTTACTTAGCAAATACAACACGGATAATGAAGGCTTAAAAGAAAGGCTTGACACGGCTGTACTGCAGTAGCAATTTTATTAGTTTCATTTTATCATCATCTTAATCACTACTTTTGCATGAATCCCAGTTGTAACCCAATTAATATAGTAGAAGTGAACATTAAACAATAATAAACATCAACTTCTAATAAAAAAGGATCCAGGCCGCTCGTGACCCTGAGCAAGGCTATCATGATAGATTATACACTCTGCAGAGGTTTCGCCCTTTACCCACCAGTCGCGCAAAAGTTCAAAGGAACTTTGCACCCAACCACGCACATCAACACTTCCGAGGTGTGACTGCATAGGGACGCTACGAGGCTTTTCACAAGACACCCTAACAAAACAGCAGCCGTTATGGTACAACCTAGGCAGCATGACCCAAGGCACCGAGATTGACTGACGCCCATGTCGCAACACGAGGGGGTCAATGGCGTCCAAGCGCGGTAACGAATAGCATCAACAAAATAAATAGCGCAACGTGTGGAACCCCCGCCATACGGAAGCTCCCAACACGGGACTGTGCCTCACGGGGACATAGCCAACGGATACTCCGTCCTCGGTGGATCAAACCATACTCTCACCCATGCTTCTCATAACGCCGTCGGCCCGTCGGTAACTACTGTCAAGCTTGAGCCGTACATGTTACTTGTCCAAGACCAGAGCCATTATAGTTCCAGCGGTGGCGACAGGTTCCTGGGTTGCCGCTTTAAGAACCAGTCCTTACGGAGAGACACTAGGGCCAAGCATGAAGCATACGCCCTAGCTCCCTGTTCCATGTTGCTAAAAAGCAAGTTTTACCATTAACATTGAAGTGAACCATTAAGTCAAGATTAACGGTTAAGCAGAGGTGACAGTAGTTGCGCCTAGCAAAGTTCTACCCAAATGAAGTAACCCAAGGTAATCAAGGTATAGGATAAACAAAACTAGGTACAACCTTAATAGGAACAATTTAGACACATGCATATGCAGTAAATAATGTAAAGGTGTGTTTAGGTAGCAAGGATTGTCCGTGCTGTACTTGCCTTCGTCAAACTGCTGCTGTTGTTGCTCCTGCTGCGGGTGTTGGTCCTGCTCCTCGTAACCCTCGAAATCAAACGCGTACGGCTCACCGATTGGACTCATACATCAACACACAAGCATCCATACAAGCCAGTACATGCAAACAATATTAATCTATTAGAACAGTACACCAAACAATAAAAACAGATCAAAAGAAGGCTGAAAAACTAATCTACGCTTCGCTACGAACACGTGAGCGCGAAAATCACTCAAATCGGAGCTAAAACGAAGAAGTTATGGCTTTTCTAAGGTTCGGGGACTTGCTGGCAAAGTTTTAAAAGTTCCAGGGGCTTATTTGCAAAAACTCAGGGGCTAAAACATAATTTTATATAAAAACAGGAGGGTTTATTCGCAAATTAACCAAAACAGGACCTCGGGTGCTATTTTTAAATAAGACAGGGGGTTTTCTGTAAAAATCCGGACCTAATTCTAATTATTTTTGAATAGATCTGGACCGCGGATTAATTTTGAAAAAGGTCAGGGGCTCTTTTGCAAAACGGCCACGGCTGACTCGGGTTGACCGTTACGGTCAACTTTGACCCGGGGCTGGATTCGATCTGGGCCGTCGGATTGAACACAGACGGCTGGGATTGGATCAAGGGGAGAGGAAAGTCGTCGGCGTCGCCGGCGTGACTCGAAAACGAGCTAGAGGGCTCTGTTCGGAGCGTGGCCGGGTGCTACAGACTCGGGGCGACGCGGCGAGTCGAGTGGGGGTGTTCTTGTCGGCGGCAGAGCAGTGGGGGCGGCTCACGCCGAGCAGTGGCGGCGGCGGCGCTCGGGCATCGACGGCGAGCATGCAACAGAGGGGGAAAAGGAGCATGGAGGGGCTTGGGAGGCTCCTTACCTCCTCGCGAAGCTGCCCTGGCGGTCGATGGTGACGGAGCAGCGCTGGACCGGCGGATCGACGGCGGCGGCGATTTGGAAACCGCGGCGGCGTTGCGGGCTCGAGCGACGAAGGGATTAGCGGCGCGAGGGTGGGGATTGGGATTGAGGGGGGGTGGCTATTTGAAGGGCGGCCGAAGGCGGCTCGGGTGGGCCTCGGCGTCCGTGCCGGGGTCGAACCGAATTCCGCGGCCGTGTCCGGGATGGACTCGTCGCGAGGTGGGGGACGGAGCTGACCTGCAGGTCCCACTCATCAGTGGCGGGAGGCGGCGTGAGGCGGGCCGGCTGCTGGGCCGCGTTGGGAGAGGGAAGCGGGCGCCGCGCGGGCTGGTTGCGGGGCCAAGCTGGGCTGCTAACAGGCGGAGCGGCTGGCGCGGTAGCGGGGCGAAGCAGGCCGCTGGGCCGGGCCGCAAGCGGAGCAGGGGGGGCGGGTCGGCTGGCTGGCGGGTTGGCCGAGCTGGGCTGATAGAGGGAGCGCGGGACGGGCCAGACTGGGCCGTGGGGAAAAAGAAAAAGGAGAGAAGGGAGCTGGGCCGCTGCGGAGAGAAGAGTAGGAGGGGGCTAGTTCGGCCGGGAAAAAGTTAAGGGAGGAAAAACGGACTTGGGCTGCTGAAACTTTTCTAGGGCTCCAAACTAAATGATTCAAATTCGAATTTAAATAGAATTTAAATTCCAATTGAACCGCACACAAACAAAACTCAATGCGGCCAGCATGAATGCAACAAAAATGTTTCTAACCTTATATTTAATTTTATTTCTCATAAATAATTTATTTTCCTTAGATAAATATGAGCATTAAATTAAATAAAAACAATTTAATTACTAGATTTTCAAAATAGGCATTTTTAGGGTGTTACAATAGCTTTTCTGTCTGCGTTGAGCGATTTTGAGATTCTCTCTTATCTTTACC
This sequence comes from Echinochloa phyllopogon, assembly GCA_033239725.1. Classification (NCBI taxonomy): domain Eukaryota; kingdom Viridiplantae; phylum Streptophyta; class Magnoliopsida; order Poales; family Poaceae; genus Echinochloa; species Echinochloa phyllopogon. The sequence continues at coordinate 27,547,193 of BTCW01000008.1, read as the reverse complement.
ACATTCTCTTCTGCTTCGACTATGGCATCACGGCCAAAGAAGGTCCTCTCCCCCACCTCGGACCACATCAGAGGTGTCCTGCACTTCCTCCCGTACAGAGCTTCGAACGGGGACATTTTCAGACTTGCTTGGTAGCTGTTGTTGTAAGAGAATTCTGCATATGAGAGACTCTTCTCCTAGTCTTTGCTGTAGGTCAGTACACATGCCCTTAGCAAATCTTCCAGTATCTAGTTTACTCTTTCGGTCTGTCCATCTGTCTGCGGGTGGAAAGCTGTGCTGTACTTGAGTGTTGTCCCGATAGCTTCGTGTAGGCTCTTCCAGAACTGAGCTGTGAATTGAGGACCTCGGTCCGAGACTATGCTTCGTGGTGCCCCGTGCAACTTGAGGATGTTGTCAATGTATAGCTCTGCTAGCTTGGGCACGAAGAAGCTGTCCTTTGCTGGTAGGAAGTGTGCGACTTTGGTCAATCGATCCACTATCACCCAAATTGCATTGTTTCCCTTCTGGGTGGTACGCAGTCCCACCACGAAGTCCATGCTGATATCTTCCCATTTCCACATCGGAATTTCTAGGGGTTTCAGCAGTCCCGCTGGCCTTTGATGTTCTGCCTTAATTCTCCGATAGGAGTCGCACTTGGCCACATACTCTGCTATGTCTTCTCTCATCTTCTTCCACCAGAACCTATCTTTCAGATCTTGATACATCTTGGTGCATCCTGGGTGTATAGAGTACTTGGATTCATGTGCCTCTGCAAGGATGGTCTTTCTGATACCCTGGTTCTGGGGTACACAAATACGATCCTTAAGTCATATTGTCCCTGCCTCATCTATCTGAAAGTCAGGTGCTACTCCACGCTGTATATCTTTCTTTACTTCTTGAATTTCCGGGCAACCTCTCTGAGCCTCTCTAATCTGTTCCCCTAAGTTGTACTTCACTCGTAACTCTTTGGGTTCTCCTTCATCCACCAGTTCTAGCTTCAGCATATACATTTCTCTGGCTAGCTCGGGCTGACTTTCTTCTATCATTAAGTTGTTGCAGTAGCTCTTTCGGCTCAAGGCATCTGCCACTACGTTGGCTTTGCCGGGGTGTTAGTGTATCTCCAGGTCGTAATCTTTGATCAATTCTAACCATCTCCTCTGCCTCATGTTGAGCTCCGCTTGGGTGAAGAAGTACTTCAAGCTCTTGTGATCTGTATAGATGTCACACTTGTTGCCAATCAGGTAGTGTCTCCAGATCTTCAAGGCATGGACTACAGCTGTCAATTCTAGGTCATGTGTGGGATAGTTCTCCTCGTGCTTCCTCAGCTGTCTCGAAGCATAGGCTACGACTTTGCCTTCTTGCATCAGAACACACCCCAGACCTTGTCTTGAAGCATCGCAGTAAACCACGAAGTCTTTGCGGATATCTGGCAGAGTCAACACTGGTGTTGTGGTGAGCTTGTGCTTTAATTCTCGAAAGTTGTTCTCGCACTTGTCTGTCCACTCAAACGGCACATTATTCTTGAGTAGCTCTGTCATTGGCTTTGCAATCTTCGAGAAGTTTTCAATGAATCTTCTGTAGGAACCAGCCAATCCGAGGAAGCTTCGGATTTCTGTTACACTCTTCGGCTGTTTCCACTCTGCCACTGCTTCAATCTTCTCGGGATCCACTGCTACGCCTTCAGCTGTCAGCACGTGACCCAAGAAAGCTACTTTCTCCAACCAGAATTCACACTTGCTGAACTTCCCGTACAACTGGTGTTGTCTCAGCTTCTCCAGTACGATCCTCAAATGTTCTTCATGCTCTTCAGCTGTCTCTGAGTGGATTAGTATGTCGTCAATGAACACCACCACAAACTTGTCTAGTTCTTCCATGAACACCTTGTTCATCATGTTCATGAAGTAAGCAGGTGCGTTAGTCAGTCCGAAGGACACAACGGTGAACTCGTACTGCCCGTAGCGAGTCACAAAAGCTGTCTTGGGAATATCTCCTTCTCTAATCTTCATCTGGTGGTACCCTGATCTCAGGTCTATCTTGCTGAAGTACTTTGCCTTCTTGAGCTGATCCAACAAGTCATCAATTCGGGGTAGTGGGTATTTGTTCTTGATAGTCACAGCGTTTAGCGATCGGTAGTCGACGCACATACGCATGGAACCGTCCTTTTTCTTCACGAACAGCACAGGTGATCCCCACGGGGACGCACTGGGTCGGATCACCCCACTTTTTAGCATCTCTTTCAGTTGCTTCTTAAGTTCCTCCAGTTCTTCCACAGACATTCTGTACGGTCTCTTGGCAATAGGTTCCGTGCCTGGTTGCAACTCGATTATGAACTCCACATCTCTGTCAGGTGGTAGTCCCGGTAGTTCCTCTGGAAACACGTCAGGGTACTCGCACACGACAGGTACCTCCTCCAGAGTGTTATCCTTAAGTGAGTATACGAACTCTCTGGTGGCCTCCTTTCAGAGTCCGACGTTTGTTCTCTGAGGCTTTACTAGCATCTTCATACCGCTTGGGTGTGTCAACTCAACTGATCTCAGTAAGCAGCTGATTACTCCTCTGTGTGCTGTTAACCAATCCATTCCCAGAATCGCCTCAATGCCATCGGACTTTAGGACTGTCAGGTCTGCGGAGAACCCTAGCCCTCCTATCTCCATGCTAACGGACTGGAACTCATGGGTGCATTTAAGTTCTCCTAGGGGAGAGGTTGTGACTATAGGTCTATTTTTATGAGTTGTGGGGAGAGATTGCTCTTTCACGAACTTCGAGGAGATATACGATCCAGTTGCACCGGAACCAAACAGTATCAAAGCTGGAATGCCGTTCACTAAAAACTCACCGAGTGCAACGTCGGGAGCGTCCTCTGCTTCTTCTTCGGTAATGTGGTTGAGGCGGCCTCTTTGTGCCGAAGCCTGCTGTCTGTCTTGTCCTCCAGGTGCTGGTGCCTTAGCTGGGGTCTGCTTGTTCTTTCTTTCTGGGCAGTCGAAGGACTTGTGACCGGGCTTCCCACAAGCAAAGCAAACCACTAAGGTCCCTCCGCCAACTCTGGGCGTACTGTTGGTTCTCCAGTTTGAGCTTCCCTGACCTGAGTAGCTATTGTTTCTATTGCCAAAACTGCTGTAGTTGTTGCCTCTACTGCCAAAGCTGTTGCTGTTACTGCCTCGGTTACCCTGGTGGTTGTTTCTGTTGAACCCTGAGCCTCCTTGGCTGTTGCTCTGCTGAAAGCCTCTCCTGAGCATGTTGCTCTGGCCACTCCTCGGCCTCTGACTTAGTCTGTGGTTGTGCAACTGTTTAGCCTTTCTTTTCTTCTCTCGCCAAGTATCTTCAAGACCCACTCTTTCCTTCTCAACTGCGATAGCCCTGTCAATCAGCTCCCTGAGTGTGCTGTGAGAACTTGCTGCAAGTGCGGTCCTCAAGCCTCGGTGTAGTCCTCTCTGAAACCAGAACTCCTTTTTCTTCTCAGTTGTGATGTCTTCTGGAGCATACCTCGACATCTTAGAGAACTGTCGAGCGTACTCAGCTACACTCATGCTGCCTTGGGTCATTGTTCGAAATTCCATTGCCTTGTGCACCATGACTTGCTGTGGAATGTGTTACTCTTTGAAGGCTTCGCAAAACTCCAACCACGTGATCTGAGCGGGGTTCGCGTGGGAGTCACAGTAGCTCTCCCACCATGCCTTCGCTGCGCCTTCAAGCTGGTGCGCCGCAAGGGCCACACACTCCTCTTCAATGTAGTCTGTCAGGTCCAGCTTCGTCTCGATGGTACGCAGCCAGTCGTGTGCGTTGAGTGGCTCGTCCGAGTAGTTGAAGGTGGGTGCTTTCAGCCTGATGAACCTTTCAATCTTCTTTTGTAGGTCTTCTTCACGGTGTCCCTGACGGTTCTTGTTCTGGTTTCCCTGGATCTGTTGCATAGCTTGCATCATCTGAGTATTGGCATGTGCCATCTGTTGCATCAGCTGTGTTTGAGTAGTCATTACTTCTGCCAAGTTAGGCGGTGGCGGTGGTTGCTGGTCGTTCTGCTGGTTCTGCTGAGGCTCCACTGCTGGCTCTTCCATCTCCACTTCCTGTTCCCCACCTGGTGCGTTGTTCTCGGGCTGGAGCATGCCTGCTGCGCGTCCACGGCCCCTGCCTCCAACTGCAGCTGCTGCTCTTCCGCGACCACGACCTCTACCACATCCTCTGCACCTAGCTGCCACTGCTGCCTCTTCTTGCTCAGCTTCCTCAAAACGTGCAAGCAGTCGGTTGGATCTTCGGATTGACATCTTGCTGCATTTTTCATAGAGCAGGTATAGTGGCGGTCAGGTAATGCTTAGGTTAGCGAAAACTAGAGTAGGAGCTGCACACATGAAATAGACTCAACACTAGAGTACACTCAAGATGAACATCAATAAAACTGCAAGAACAGCCACAAAGACTGATCGCTCATAACAGCATTACACCGTAGACATGAGTACTATCCCGAGGCCAGCTCCTGGAACCTTGAGGATTAGTACATCTAAGCGGATGCTACATTGCGGCTGAGCCAAAAGGTGGTCATGATCTACCAAGTCTAGGTATCTACTCATGAAGATAGATACAAGTCTCATCACTACTGCTGACATCTGTTGATACTGTCTACTGCATCTATCTCATGCTGCTGGAAGTGCCTGTGAGGCGCGCTGCCAACCTCACAGCCTCAGTCTCTGTCTGCTGCTTCGATCACTGCCTGTCGTCGTGGAGAGTGTCCGTGAGGCGCGCTGCCAACCTCACGGTGTCCACCTCAGGTCTTGCCATCTGCTTCTCTAGGGGTGCCAGTTCTTGTCTCAGTCTTGTCATCTCGGGGGTAAGGGTTCGAGCCTCAGGTAGTGGTATCGGCTCAACCCGGCTTGGTGAGACCCTGTAGTGCTCTGTTCTGGGTTCAACTCTGTGTTCCTCTGGAAGTCCTTGGTTCAATGTGATCACCTCTGCCACCCTCTTCCTGTCTGACCTCACCCAACTACTAAGGGTCCTTCGAGCTTCATCCTTTGCCATAATCTGTTGAAGACTCAAGTGCTTCATCAGCTGGTAGTTCCGCCCACTCTTCTCCTTGTAGCTATCCACCTCTTCTTGAAGTTCTGAGTTGCGGCTGTCCAACCAATACACTTCTTCCTTCAGTCCTTCTATCTCTTCTTCCTTGACTGCTAGTGCTTTGTCTTTTTCTGTGAGTTGATCTTCCAGACGGAGATCTCGAGCATGGTGAGTTGCTCGGATCAGCCCTGCCAACTGCCTGTTGTTGCAAGCTTCGTACTCCAGGGCTCTGACTTCCCTTGCTTTAGCTTCGAGGCGCTTCTCAAGTAAGGTGATCCTGTGGTCCTTCTCTAGCAGCTGGGTGTCTTGCTTCCATACCTTCTCTCTTACCTTGGCAACTTTCTCTTCTAGGCCAACGTTTAAGTACTCCTGCTCGATCATGCACTGAACTGAGGTCCGCAGGGTCACGTTCCACTCTCGGTCAGCTGCGTGAGCCAGCAGGCTGACTGCGTCTCTGTCAGCTGGCTCTTCAAGAGCCCGTGGCAGGTACCGGAAGCGGGTGTGGCGGAGCTGGTTCTGGTACACAAGTGTGGCAAGACGGAGTATCCTCATGGCAATAGTCTGCACTGCCCGACTGAAGGTGCTCTCGCTGGTTGCTGCCCGTAGCATCAGTGACCTTGGTCGTCCAGGGATATTGGGTACTTCCATCTGCAACCGGGTGTGTACTCCCTCGCCAGAGCCGTAGGTCCAGCCCTCGTAGAAGACGTTGTCCACGTCTATCCCCACTGTACGCAGTACCTCCCTCAATAGCACTGCCAAACCTCCACAGTCTGCACCATGCCTTCGCAAAACTCCAACCAGGTGATCTGAGCGGGGTTCGCGTGGGAGTCACAGTAGCTCTCCCACCATGCCTTCGCTGCGCCTTCAAGCTGGTGCGCCGCAAGGGCCACACACTCCTCTTCAGTGTAGTCTGTCAGGTCCAGCTTCGTCTCGATGGTACGCAGCCAGTCGTGTGCGTCGAGTGGCTCGTCTGAGTAGTCGAAGGTGGGTGCTTTCAACCTGATGAACCTTTCAATCTTCCTTTGTAGGTCTTCTTCATGGTGTCCCTGACGGTTCTGGTTCTGGTTTCCCTGGATCTGTTGCATAGCTTGCATCATCTGAGTATTGGCATGTGCCATCTGTTGCATCAGCTGTGTTTGAGTAGTCATTACTTCTGCCAAGTTAGGCGGTGGCGGTGGTTGCTGGTCGTTCTGCTGGTTCTGCTAAGGCTCCACTGCTGGCTCTTCCATCTCCACTTCCTGTTCCCCACCTGGTGCGTTGTTCTCGGGCTGGAGCACGCCTGCTGCGCGTCCACGGCCCCTGCCTCCAACTGCAGCTGCTGCTCTTCCGCGACCACGACCTCTGCCACGTCCTCTGCCCCTAGCTGCCACTGCTGCCTCTTCTTGCTCAGCTTCCTCAAAACGTGCAAGCAGTCGGTTGGATCTTCGGATCGACATCTTGCTGCATTTTTCATAGAGCAGGTATAGTGGCGGTCAGGTAATGGTTAGGTTAGCGAAAACTAGAGTAGGAGCTGCACACATGAGATAGACTCAACACTAGAGTACACTCAAGATGAACATCAATAAAACTGCAAGAACAGCCACAAAGACCGATCACTCATAACAGCATTACACCCTAGACATGAGTACTATCCTGAGGCCAGCTCCTGGAACCTTGAGGATTAGTACATCTAAGCGGATGCTACATCGCGGCTGAGCCAAAAGGAGGTCATGATCTACCAAGTCTAGGTATCTACTCATGAAGATAGATACAAGTCTCATCACTACTACTGACATCTGCTGATACTGTCTACTGCATCTATCTCATGCTACTGGAAGTGCCTGTGAGGCGCGCTGCCAACCTCACAGCCTCAGTCTCTGTCTGCTGCTTCGATCACTGCCTGTCGTCGTGGAGAGTGTCCGTGAGGCGCGCTGTCAACCTCACCGTGTCCACCTCAGGTCTTGCCATCTGCTTCTCTAGGGGTGCCAGTTCTTGTCTCAGTCTTGTCATCTCGGTGGTAAGGGTTCGAGCCTCAGGTAGTGGTATCGGCTCAACCCGGCTTGGTGAGACCCTGTAGTGCTCTGTTCTGGGTTCAACTCTGCGTTCCTCTGGAAGTCCTTGGTTCAATGTGATCACCTCTGCCACCCTCTTCCTATCTGACCTCACCCAACTACTAAGGGTCCTTCGAGCTTCATCCTTTGCCATAATCTGTTGAAGACTCAAGTGCTTCATTAGCTGGTAGTTCCGCCCACTCTTCTCCTTGTAGCTATCGACCTCTTCTTGAAGTTCTGAGTTGCGGCTGTCCAACCAATACACTTCTTCCTTCAGTCCTTCTATCTCTACTTCCTTGGCTGCTAGTGCTTTGTCTTTTTCTGTGAGTTGATCTTCCAGACGGAGATCTCGAGCATGGTGAGTTGCCCGGATCAGCCCTGCCAACTGCCTGTTGTTGCGAGCTTCGTACTCCAGGGCTCTGACTTCCCTTGCTTTAGCTTCGAGGCGCTTCTCAAGTAAGGCGATCCTGTGGTCCTTCTCTAGCAGCTGGGTGTCTTGCTTCCATACCTTCTCTCTTAGCTTGGCAACTTTCTCTTCTAGGCCAACGTTTAAGTACTCCTGCTCGATCATGCACTGAACTGAGGTCCGCAGGGTCACGTTCCGCTCTCGGTCAGCTGCGTGAGCCAGCAGGCTGACTGCGTCTCTGTCAGCTGGCTCTTCAAGAGCCCGTGGTAGGTACCGGAAGCGGGTGTGGCGGAGCTGGTTCTGGTACACAAGTGTGGCAAGACGGAGTATCCTCATGGCAATAGTCTGCACTGCCCGACTGAAGGTGCTCTCGCTGGTTGCTGCCCGTAGCATCAGTGACCTTGGTCGTCCAGGGATATTGGGTACTTCCATCTGCAACCGGGTGTGTACTCCCTCGCCAGAGCCGTAGGTCCAGCCCTCGTAGAAGACGTTGTCCACGTCTATCCCCACTGTACGCAGTACCTCCCTCAATAGCACTGCCAAACCTCCACAGTCTGCACCATGCCTTCGCAAAACTCCAACCAGGTGATCTGAGCGGGGTTCGCGTGGGAGTCACAGTAGCTCTCCCACCATGCCTTCGCTGCGCCTTCAAGCTGGTGCGCCGCAAGGGCCACACACTCCTCTTCAGTGTAGTCTGTCAGGTCCAGCTTCGTCTCGATGGTACGCAGCCAGTCGTGTGCGTCGAGTGGCTCGTCTGAGTAGTCGAAGGTGGGTGCTTTCAACCTGATGAACCTTTCAATCTTCCTTTGTAGGTCTTCTTCATGGTGTCCCTGACGGTTCTGGTTCTGGTTTCCCTGGATCTGTTGCATAGCTTGCATCATCTGAGTATTGGCATGTGCCATCTGTTGCATCAGCTGTGTTTGAGTAATCATTACTTCTGCCAAGTTAGGCGGTGGCGGTGGTTGCTGGTCGTTCTGCTGGTTCTGCTAAGGCTCCACTGCTGGCTCTTCCATCTCCACTTCCTGTTCCCCACCTGGTGCGTTGTTCTCGGGCTGGAGCACGCCTGCTGCGCGTCCACGGCCCCTGCCTCCAACTGCAGCTGCTGCTCTTCCGCGACCACGACCTCTGCCACGTCCTCTGCCCCTAGCTGCCACTGCTGCCTCTTCTTGCTCAGCTTCCTCAAAACGTGCAAGCAGTCGGTTGGATCTTCGGATCGACATCTTGCTGCATTTTTCATAGAGCAGGTATAGTGGCGGTCAGGTAATGGTTAGGTTAGCGAAAACTAGAGTAGGAGCTGCACACATGAGATAGACTCAACACTAGAGTACACTCAAGATGAACATCAATAAAACTGCAAGAACAGCCACAAAGACCGATCACTCATAACAGCATTACACCCTAGACATGAGTACTATCCTGAGGCCAGCTCCTGGAACCTTGAGGATTAGTACATCTAAGCGGATGCTACATCGCGGCTGAGCCAAAAGGAGGTCATGATCTACCAAGTCTAGGTATCTACTCATGAAGATAGATACAAGTCTCATCACTACTACTGACATCTGCTGATACTGTCTACTGCATCTATCTCATGCTACTGGAAGTGCCTGTGAGGCGCGCTGCCAACCTCACAGCCTCAGTCTCTGTCTGCTGCTTCGATCACTGCCTGTCGTCGTGGAGAGTGTCCGTGAGGCGCGCTGTCAACCTCACCGTGTCCACCTCAGGTCTTGCCATCTGCTTCTCTAGGGGTGCCAGTTCTTGTCTCAGTCTTGTCATCTCGGTGGTAAGGGTTCGAGCCTCAGGTAGTGGTATCGGCTCAACCCGGCTTGGTGAGACCCTGTAGTGCTCTGTTCTGGGTTCAACTCTGCGTTCCTCTGGAAGTCCTTGGTTCAATGTGATCACCTCTGCCACCCTCTTCCTATCTGACCTCACCCAACTACTAAGGGTCCTTCGAGCTTCATCCTTTGCCATAATCTGTTGAAGACTCAAGTGCTTCATTAGCTGGTAGTTCCGCCCACTCTTCTCCTTGTAGCTATCGACCTCTTCTTGAAGTTCTGAGTTGCGGCTGTCCAACCAATACACTTCTTCCTTCAGTCCTTCTATCTCTACTTCCTTGGCTGCTAGTGCTTTGTCTTTTTCTGTGAGTTGATCTTCCAGACGGAGATCTCGAGCATGGTGAGTTGCCCGGATCAGCCCTGCCAACTGCCTGTTGTTGCGAGCTTCGTACTCCAGGGCTCTGACTTCCCTTGCTTTAGCTTCGAGGCGCTTCTCAAGTAAGGCGATCATGTGGTCCTTCTCTAGCAGCTGGGTGTCTTGCTTCCATACCTTCTCTCTTAGCTTGGCAACTTTCTCTTCTAAGCCAACGTTTAAGTACTCCTGCTCGATCATGCACTGAACTGAGGTCCGCAGGGTCACGTTCCGCTCTCGGTCAGCTGCGTGAGCCAGCAGGCTGACTGCGTCTCTGTCAGCTGGCTCTTCAAGAGCCTGTGTCAGGTACCGGACGCGGGTGTGGCTGAGCTGGTTCTGGTACACAAGTGTGGCAAGACGGAGTATCCTCATGGCAATAGTCTGCACTGCCCGACTGAAGGTGCTCTCGCTGGTTGCTGCCCGTAGCATCAGTACTACGTCTATCCCCACTGTAAGATGTTGTCCACGTCTATCCCCACTGTACGCAGCACCTCCCTCAGTACCACTGCCAGACCTCCACAGTCTGCACTAGTGGTCCTAATCTCCCGTCGTTCATCTGCTGGTCTTCTTGCTTCCATCTGCCACACAGTTAGTGGGTTGTTAGTAAGTTAGCAAGTTAGTAAGGTAAGGTAAGGGTAAAAATTTTTGTAATAGTTGAGATGTACATATATATAGTTTTCAAATAGTCCAAGGAGTTTCATATATAATAGAGGACTCAGTTAGAGCTTCTGTCCTAAGTTTCCGATCTAAGGGTTACGCGCTACGGTCAAGTATGGCTCTGATACCAACTAAAACGAACCGGATTCTCAACGACGAGAATCCGACTCCCTGTACCCTCGAGATAGTCCCAGGAATAGCAGCTATCTCGTACAGAACTCATATCAGTCGATTATCACATCCATACAGCGATAAAAGAGATCCAATCATGACATATATAAAACATAGCGTCTGGTACAAGCCCTCTGGGCTAAATCGACAATAAGAAACAGCTACGCAGCGGTAGCTAGATCATCGGGGTCCACTCCACCACAGACAACCTTGAGCGTAGCGCGCTCCCTTTAGTCGTACCAACCGTCCTGGTTGAACTCACGGTCGGAGTCTTCACCTGCGTACCCAAAGTCTGTACCCAAGGAATTGGGACAGGTCCACGTCACCAACCAAATATGCAGCAAGCTTTGAAGTGGCCTAGCTAGTAATAAAAATATTCAAGGGAAATAAGCCGGGGCTTCCTATGCGCAGCAGCAATAAACCCAAGTTCAACTCAGCACCAACTCCTTTCCTCACCAGAGAAAACACACTTCCCAAAACCACCATCAGCCTCACAACCACATCGGGCTCGTCCGGTCTCAACAGGTTCCCGCAAATGTCATCCACCAACGCCTTTCACTCGCTAGTTGACTCGGTGAGCTCCCTCCCCACCTTGTCTCATCAGCAACGCTGGACCAACCTCTCATTACCTAAAACCAAGGAAGAGGTAAGAAAGCAGATACCCGGGGCTAATCTAGATGATATCAGAAGGGTCGTCCATAACCGTGGACACGGCTATACGTATAGTTTTCACTCTGCAGAGGTTGCACTCCTGGAACCATCCGGGCTGCAGACGGTAATGAGCCCTCTTGAGACACAGCCCACAGCAAAGACCCTAAGAAGTAATGGTGCCATACTGTCTCCCTGGGCTCGGGAAACAATCTGAGCTAACAGCTGCCCCAGGGTCGTGAAACCTTCCCACCGGGGCCAGTCGGGGGCCGTGGTAATTCAGGGAGAGTACGCCGCAACGAGTCCCCCTTACATATATCAAACTCGAATCTCCTACAGGTCTGACACCGCACTAAGTAGGCTTGTTGGAACCCTCCCCATTCTGGGTAGACGGTGAGCACTGTAAATCCCACTGAAAGCCGCCATTGACACGGTCCTTAATTGTCGGTAAAACGAGTATCAGCATCAAAAAGCGATCCGCCGCAACGGTCCGCAATCGGCACCCATTATAGGTATAGCCGCCAAACTCCTCAAAAGTAACCAAAGTAACCACGTACCCGCAACAGGTACTCCGTAGGGACTGCCCGAGTGCAGCCCCCAAGCACCCCAATCAAACGATCGGGTTATTATCACTCGCTTACACCGCCTAGCTGCACTACACCTCCCATACCGCCCACAACTCACGCCAAGAAGATCAGATCACAACCATCCCAACACATGCATCACATAGCATATAACATTCAGTGGATAATAGGATGGCAAGGTAACAGGATATAAACAATGGCAGTGCAGGTTTATCATACGAGTAAAGTAAAGCGCTAGCATACTAGTTTGCATGTCTAATAGGTATTTCAGAGATTGGTCGGGCGTGAACCTGGGCAAAAGTATTCGTCCTCGTCAAAGCAGTTGTCATAGTGGTCCGGCTCCTCCAGGCTCTCCGGAGCTCCTAGGGTTGCGGAAAAATAAATAAGACGCGGCTACTAGCAAAGAAACACCAAAACAGCGAGGAAAGAAGACCCAAGAACACCAAACTCTACACTATCGCGTAGGTCATGGTTTTAGAAAAATATAGAAACTGGTTTCATGTTTTTCTGAGCTACGGTTGATTTATTATGAATTTTCCAAGTTTAAATCTTTTTCTGAAAATATTAAATAATTTCCGGAAAAGAAAAACAAACAGAAATTAGTCTGCTGACGTCAGCATGACGTCATGCTGACGTCATCAGTGGGGTCAGCCCTATGCTGACGTCATCATGGGTCCGGATGACGTCAGCGTTGACCGGTCAACGGTCAGCGGTCAGCAGTCAACCTGGTCAGTGGGTCCCACGCGTTAGCGTCACACAGTGAATGACAGGTGGGTCCCTTTCGTCAGCGCCGAATTAAAAAGAAAAGGAAAAAGGTTCCGCTGCTGGGCTGTTACTGGGCTGAAAGTTTTGGGCCGGCCCAAAAGGCTTGGGCTTACGGCCCACGACCGCGTAGTTGATAGGCTCGGCTCGGTGGTCGCGGTCCACGGTGAGCCGAGAGAGGGGTTCACGGTGAGCTGGGTTCACGGGATCAGGTGTGGCTGACACGGGATTCTCTGTGGCTTCGGTGTGGCCGGCTTGGTGTGGTCGCGCGTGTGGCCTTCCGCCCCCGCACAAGCGCGCGCGACGTCGCGGCGACGGCGCGGCCAGAGCGTGGTGACGACGCTCCGGCGAGGCGTCCCTGGGTCACGGGTAGGTCCAAGAAGGGCCGGGGTTGGCTCGGCTCAACCTCGCACGTCCACGCGCAGACTCCTGGTACTCCTAGGTCCACGGCGGCGGCGACTCAGCGAAGGGAAGACTCATGGCGGCGGCCGACCGGCGGTGCTGCACAGCGGCGCGGCGGCAGAAGGGCGGAAAGGGCTAGGTGCGCGTGCGCGGACACGTGGTCGCCCACGGCGGCGGCACGGCCTCGGCGTGCGCGCGCGGCGAGCAAAGCTCCGCTGCGGCGGCCTCGGCTGCGGTTTGATCGACGGCGGTTTGCAAGGAGGTGAGCGGCTCAGGGTTCCTGCAAAAAAACGCAAAGCACGAAGGCTGGCTCCACAGATGGCTAGGCTAGCACGGCTGACACAAGGGCGGCGGCGGCGGCCGGAGACAAGGAAGAAAGAGGAACGACGGCGGCGGCTCACCTACGGGCTAGTAGTCGAACTCAGCAGCTCGGAGAAGACGTGCGGCGTCATGGTGATGCTCGTGCTCCCTCTAACGGCTTCTGCTCGGCGATGCTCCGGCTTCCTCCGCGGCGGCGGCGCCCACGGTCCTTGGCTTCGTCGTGGGGAAACAGCGCCTCTGCTTCACCCGTCCTCCTCTCCTCCAACCCTAACTCCACCTCCCTCTCCTCACCCCTCGAAACCCTGGATCGGAAACCCCAAGGGGCGGCGGCGGCTCAAAGGGGGAAGAGCGGCCGGCGGGTCTGTTTTATAGGGGCAGAGGCTAGGGTTCGCGAGCGCGGACGGCTAGGAGCGCTCGACGTCCGTGCCCTGCCACGCGGCAGCATCGCAACGGGCCGCGGAGCGCGTCACGGGGTTGGCTGCGCTGATGCGGCTCTGCCGCGGCCAGGGGAAAAGCAGAGAGGCGCCGGCTGGAGCTGGATGAAAAAGATGACAGGTGGGACCCGCCTGTCGGTGAGAGAGGAGAGAAAACGTGGTGGCGATGCGGTGAAAGGCTGAGCTGGGCCGCTGGGCTGCTGGGCCTGCGGCGGAAAGGAAACAGGCCGGCTCGGCTCGGCTGGTTTGGGTTGCGGGGTGGTTTTCCAAGCTTAGGTTAGTGGGCCCTGTTAGCGGGTTAGGATAGTTAGGGCCCAGTTAGGTTAGTTTGGTTTTTCCCCTTTTTAAGTTAGCTTTTGAATTCAAATCTAGATTTGAATTCAAATCCAACCAAAGAGCCAACAAAACCATTAAGAGCCAAATCAAACTATTTTGTCCTTAGCACTTCAAATTATTTTTAATTAAATTTAAATTTGCCTAAGAGCAAAGGGGCAATTAGAGAACATTCCTATATGTTGGTTTGCATGCACAATAATTCACCAAAAATTTTAAAATCCTCATTTTTGTATTCAACAAATCCTATGGTATTTTTAGGGATGTTACATTATAGATCTAGGATTAGCTTTAAAAACATTGGCCGGATGTGCTGTCTTGAGCATCCGCCTACATGGGCTAGGTGCCCAGGTGGGCTGCGTGCCTGCGTGGCCAACGGGGTGGTGGGCCGGCTATAGGAGCATATATAGTTTTGCCAACTAAGAGTCATTCCAGCGAATTGGCTTGTAGTCCAATGATATGACAGTCCAGTGGGACACTACCTACCAGGGTTCAAATACTGGTGCTCGCACCTTTTTCTGGGATTTTCCCAAGGATTTATCGGCGCTATACGTTAAGTGGTAAGCGGTGTTCCCCTCGACAACGAGGTGTCAATGGTAACTTCGGGAATCTCCAGACAGTCCAAATACCATTTAGTGTCATTTTTGTTCCTAAAAAACGTGTTCATTCAACGAGGTCCTCAAAAAATATTATTGACGATTGAAAAAGCTTCTAGCAAGGGATGCAAAGCGACAACATTGAATGCTTCAAAAAAAATTTAGCTTGCTCGCTTGATTGAGGAGCATCTCGGGGACTTAAATTCTTTTTCCCCTTTTCGTTGGATAAAGTTGGATGCGACCGCATATCTATATCTATATTAACCTATATAATTGATCCCCACTATAAGTAATGGTTGGATTTCTCTCAACCCTCATCACACCGCGTCATCCGCTTACATCATCCACTCACGAGTCATTTACTCAAGATGACTCAAGGAGCACTCCGTTACAAAACATATAAGCTATCACCTCATACGCCAAGTCATCATCCACTAGACCATCAATTTATGTCTCTTACCGATTTTATATAACTAATAGCATATGTACATCTTTACGAGTATCACGCAACAAAATTCTCACATCAGATATACATAAAAAATCAATCATTTAACAATTATTCTCTGTCAGCAAAATGAATATATTAGTGTCGTTTGAAAAAGAATATTACCATGCTATCACCTTAGTTTCTATTTTGAAATTTCACCTTAAAATTTTGTTTAAAAATTCCCGCAGCAACACACGGGGTATCACTAAGAATATTACCATACAATCACCTTAGTTTCTATTTTGAAATTTCACCTTAAAATTTTACTTAAAAATTCCTGCAGCAACGCGCGGGGTATCACCTAGTAACCTATATAGATGATCACCATGAAAAGACTATCTCAACATGCAAGCTGTCCACGTCACCATCCACTAGAGCCGATGATCCCGACTAAAAGACTTCTTTCAACATGCAAGCTATCCACGTAACCATCTACTAGAGCCATCAATTATTTATGTCTTCTACTAATTTTCTGCGGCTAATAGCATCCATGCATTTAGTCAAAGAGACTCTCAACATGCAAGCTATCCACGTCATATAGAAACTCACTATGTCACACGCTACGTCATTATCCAATAAGACCATCTATTTATGTCTCCCACCGATTTTCTATGATTAATAGCATCGATGCATACAAATTATTAGTCTTGCGAGTACAATAGTAGAAATACATGGATGATTTACCATTCAACCACCTTAGTGTTTATACTTTTAAATTTTATTTAAAATCATATATAATGCAACAATCATCTTAATGTTTCTATTTTCAAATTTCACCTTAAAATTTTATTTAAAAATTTCCGCAGCATCGCGTCGGGTATCACCTAATTCTAAAAATACATACGATTTCTCTGAGTAGGTCCAACAAATTTGTAATTAAAATAAAAAGATAGAATACGGGACAATGCAGTATGGTCTAAGCTTTAACCAAGCTGCTCTCCAATTAAACACCGAAGAGGCGTTCCAGAGCGATGTACTATTGTGTTTTTCTTAATTAGATATATGCCATTGCAAATATTGTGAAAATGGTTTTCTGACCGACCAACCGACCCAAGAAACTCGGATAGTGATTCAGATATATTTCTTGGATATCCGAATGTTTTATCGGATATCAGATTTGAATATAGGAAGGATATTATCTGTCGGATATCGGACATCCGGTCAGATAATACGAATAGTCTAGCCGGATATTTAATTCTTGTATATTAATAGAGATCCGATTTAATCTATATTGACAACTAATTCATATTAAATCAGAAAAATATGAAACTAGCACCAAAATTTGTCTAAAAATATACCCCATCTATTGTGTTCCATTTTGAGTTATTTGAATTTTATTTATTTATATTATTTTAATAAACCATAAAATGATTTTTCAGATTGGTAAGTGATGTGAGTTCTAGTTTTTTCCAAAGCATTTTGCTATCTAATCTAATATTTAGATTCATTATTTTAGTTAAATATCCTTTAATATAGTTGAGCATAGATTATATGTTGATTTGTATCCCTTCTATGGCACTTGATGTTTCATTCAATTATCAAATATATGTTAGACATATATTAATTAGTGACTTATTTATATCGTATATATGGTAGCGTGTCGTATAATCACCCAGAAGACTCTTTTTACTTGTCTATAAATCTTTATTGTGCACCTATATGGTTGGACTTGGTAAATGGAATGTCACCTATTGTTAATTTTATTGTATCAACATAAACTAGTTAGAATTTAGGCTTGTGCAGTAAACAAACAATTACAACAAATGAGATATATGGTTATTGTTTTTATTCAATATCCGAGAAAATATCCGTGGCTGATGTTGCCGCATCTGACTCATCCCCGTATTCGATATGTATTAATTCATATTCGTAACTGAGACTGTCCGTATTCATATCTATATCCGATAGATATACGTGTCCCATATCGACTCCGAAAGAAAATATGAAGACAAATATAATATTAATGATATACATCTGTATCCAATCAATTTACATCCCTAGGTAAGCACTTGTTTCAAAAAATCTATTGTAGGAGGACTGAGGTTCATTTCACGATTTTGATTTTTAGAGACAGCTATTTTTAAAGTTTGTCTCTACATAAAATGGGACTATCTAAGAAAACTTTTCTACAGTAGAGAGTATTGCTTAATTCTTTTTGCTAACTTATTATTTTTTCTTAATTCTTGTACTGCTAATTTTTTTTGAAAAGCTTGTACTATTATAATTGTAATCACAACCTCACACAACCATGAAACGGCCGCCATGTGTTACTCATTCTTATCCTCCTTTGGTCCATAGCGCATACCAAGGCCACATAGAAGGTTTTGATTTCCTACAAAAAAAATAATTGGGATTTTATTTTGGAGAAAAGTCCATTTTACTACCCTCACATATTTACTTTGTCCACCTAACCCCCTCAACAAAATTTAGGCTCAATTTACTACCCCAAACTATTTGATTTGTTCTAATCTATCCCCTAATGAGATTTGGTTTTTTGCTTCTTCTAAGTACAAGATGAGTTTTTCAATCAAATTTTGTGAGAAGATAGACAACATGATGCCTTATGTTAGAAAAATATATTAAGAATTTTTTGTGGTTATTTTCATGGATAAGAAATATTTAATACAAAATTTATGTTAAGGATACAAAATTGTATGCAAAGAAATCATGAAAAGTTCCAAATACATATTTTTTAATATAAGTCATAATGTCATAAGTCATCTTGCCAAATTTGAACTTAAAATTTAACTTGTGTAGGAGAAACATAAAAAATAAATCTCATTAGGGGTAGATTGAACCAACTAAAATAGTTTGGGGAGTAAAATGTGCCCAACTTTTATTAAGGGGGTTAAATGGACAAAGTAAATAGGTCAGGGTAGTAAGATGGACTTTCTTTATTTTTTGATGAATATTTTATCAGGGATGTTTGAGCAAAGTACGATGGCCATTTGTGATAGGGAGCTTTTTTGTTTGAAATCTACACTATAAGGATGGATTCAGTTCTTCGAAAACACTTCTCATCTAAATAATTCCTATCCATCTCTCATAGATGACCCACATGTTAGGTCTAATGGTGGAAAAGACGTGAAAAGTTTTCACAAATATGAAAAAAATGATGTTTCTAGAGAGTTTATGTTATTTTGCCAATACTTTTTTTACCATGAAATTTCTTTACCCACCCCACATATCCCAACAAAACCTATACTATAAAGATTCAAAACTTCGACAGCCGACAGACCCACCAACCATTGAAACATTACCCCTCCTACGACCCCACCCGTCGGGCTTTTTTTTCGTCAACCACGCTTGACCAAACAATCTGTGAACAAAATGCACACAAATAAACATACTACTCTATAGTATGGGATCGTCGAGTTCGTAATCAATATGGTCTCCGGCCAACTATCTGTTATGCAATCTTATTTTCTATTAAATATGCGTGTCGCACGTGCGTCCTTTATTATGTAACTAGCAAATGTGCCCGTGCGTTGCAACGGGTACCATAGGGTACCATATATCCATGTACCCTATACAGAAATATAAAACAAAACAATGAATATCTATGAGATCTTACTTATGTTTTAGAAAATGAACTTATTCTCGCAAGACGTGCTTTAATTTTTTATAAATTTCTCTTTACATGTTTTTTAATTCCTAAGATGTTACGTTTGCATAGACCAACTTATGATGATCGCATGCCTTTCCTCTACTTAGGTGTTAACTTTGCATAATATGCCCTAGCATTTACAGGTTTTGTTTCAATTTGTTCGGGTGTGCACTATAGTTATGCATTAACTTTTTTTTTGTTGATGAGGTTCACGCTGTTTGGTGGTACAAGTAGACAATAATTAATCAATATTACTTGTATTGGTGGTGCTACTTAGGTCTTTTAATGGACTGTATTCCTCGTATTATTTCAAAGAAGCCATCCGAAAGAAATATATTGAATGATTTGGTTAGTGTTATTACTAAAAGAAATAGAATTTTTTTATTTTAGCTGATCCATGCTTATTAGCTGCTGGCTATTCCATGGATTCGATGTATGGGCCACAAAGGCTGTGCCATGCGGCACAAAGGTCCAATTATGGGAGCCTGTGTGTTGCGTTGCATGCTGCAGCAGGCTACGCTAGGAGCAAAGGGAAACTGATCGAAACGTCCACCTCAAAGCCTCAGATTACGGCGTTTGATTTTGAATCCCAAATCATGCCTGTTTGCCAGTTGCCACAGATCGAAGCGGGTAGCGCAGCCACCGCGGCACGCTGCTTAGTTTGCCCTCCCTGGTGCCTCTGCTCTCACTCGATCACCGGAGTGGCGCGGGCGCTGCGGCGTCGAGCGTTGAGCCGCTGCTGGTTGAGGCTTTTGGCCCCACCGGGCACCGGCATCACCCAACGTCCACCATATATATCGGATGCTCGATCTTAGCCCTTGACTTCTCCTCGCTCTTTTGTTGTGTGGGTGCTTCATAGGCGTCGATGAGGTCGTCGGAGGCAGCAATAGTGCGAGGTTATTGGACGTGCATTCTAATCTATTACAAAGCGATGGAAAAAAGATGAGGTTTGGTGCGAAGCTTTTTCACCTGTGCGCCTAACTGTGCGGTGCTTGGCGCCTCGCCTCGGTGTGGTGTTGTTCACGACGACGAAGAAGCGAAGATGGCGTACATAAACGATGGTGGGTGCTTCGGCTGATAGCAGCGACTTATTTACGACGCCCGATTTGACGGAGAAGTTGTACGTCAGGCCGGGCCGAGGGCATATACTCTTGGATTTATGGCATTGAACCCTAAGGTCCTAGTCTGGCTCGTAGCCACGAGAGTGTTGTGCCAAAATCTCGGTGGCGGCAGAGGCGACAGTTTGAGTCCGGCTCAGGTTCCAACGACAGACGAACCGAGAATCAAAGATGGCAGGACACGTAAAGATATAGAAATATGAATAGATTATAGATTATGGGGTTTTTATAAAATTATGACGTACCGCAGAATCAATCGAATCAATCCTTACTTTATAATTAGATAGAGATTTTATTTTTTATTAAATGTGTGTATCCCACTTACGTGTTGCGAGTAGTCTAAAAATAACACACACAGGATAATTCTATTGATTGTACTGGTCCAGTGCACGGCCCAAGGCAGGATACGAGTGCACATGCTTGTTTCTTTTCATTTTTTTCTTTTTCAAGCTACTAATTCTTTTAATCGTTGTCGTTAATTTTCTACAGTCTGTCATTTAAGCCACGGGGACACTCTACCCGAGTTGCATCCTTTAATTTCTTTAACTTGAATTCTCATACTTTAATTTTTTGAAATGATTGAATGGTCACGTTTCTAAAAGAATTCATTTGAAGAGGACGTTACTGAGAATATCTTCGGCACACCCTCTAAGGGCTAGTTTGGGATCCGGGATCCCGGGGCAGCCTTCTCGGGGAAGGGCTCCCGGCCTACACAGGTCGGGCGGGAATTCCGGGGAAGGGGCGCCGATCCCCGCGGGGTTATCGGCTGCCAAACTAGCTCTAATCCTCGCTTCTATCCGCTTCAAAAGATTTCTCTATAATAAAGATACCACGTGTCTGTCGCGTGTACATATTTACTAGTTGCATAAACGAATATAAAAAAGAAGAGAGAGGGAAAAAAATCCCCTCTAAACCCCAGCTTGTTCGACCCCGCCGACCGCCGCCTCTTTCCCCTTGAGCGCCGGACACACTGGAACCCAGAGAATTCCACTCATCCACTACGCTCGCCGCCTCGCATTCTTCTCCCCGTTAAGTTTCGATTCCAAGCAATCCATCTCCACAATCGAAACAGAAAAAAAAATCCCCCTTCCTGCGCCCCCGATCCCTCACCGCGCGCTGGCGTTGGAGCCGCCGCCGACCGAGGCGGCCCCGACGCCACGGCCGGTTTCCTCCCTCCGCGCCGCCGCCCGCTCGTCTGCCTCGCCGCCGAACGAAGCCTCCTCTCGACGACCTCGCCATCGGGCTTCTCCTCGCCGTCGGGCGGACGCCCCGATTTCCTCCCGCCGCGTCGCCGCCCTCGCGTCATCGGGCCGGCCGTCTGAGTCGCCGCTTGCCCGCCTCAGAGGACCTCATCGTCGGGCTCCCGTCCCCTCCGCCCTCGGACCACTTCTGCCCCGCCGTCTGCTACCGGGAGAATCTGGACGTGCGCACGCCAGGCAGCACGGACGAACCCGCTTCCTCCTCTAGTTCAGGACTTCAGGTTGGTAAGGGATTTTCCCTTTCGATTAGTTCTTCACCTGCGATTGGATTTTACTGTTTTTTTGCCTGTGATTGTGCCTGCTGGGAGGGTTTGCCTTTCCATTTTTGTACAAGTGTTTGCACGGGCCAGCGGTAGAATTGTATATCATATATTTATAAGCTTACGCTAGTAGTAATGAGAATTTATTATTTGCTCTGAGAAAATGGGATTCCATGCATTTGCATTGTAAATCATAATAAGTATGTGTCCAGTGTTAGGACGGAACAAAGGAAGTAAAAAAAATACTTGAAAAGGTTGCAGATGCGCACTTTCAAGCCTCGAATGCCAAGGAAATGTAGAAGAGTTAGAAACAGATCACTGGAAACCCTTTGGACAAAATGTTATTGAGAAGCATATGTTTTATGAGGAATACTAATTTTATATTGCACTATAGACTTTTGCAATATAGATGATCGAGTGAAGGTTAAAACTCAACTGAACCTGAATGTACTGAAGAGATAGAACTATTAAACTGAATATGGTAACCATTGTTGAATAATTGTTTTGCTCCCCTTGATCTCTCTTCAGCAAAGTCAATGGAGTTGGTAGAACTCCTCAAGTGCTGACTGCCCAGCCGTATATGGCAGCAGTGCACTCAGTAGAGGGAGAAGCATGCCTTGTAGTGTCATGTACATAGTACTAGTAGTTGGTATTTGGTATTCCTACTCTTGTACTAGGAAAGACTTTTGCTTGTGTATAAAGAGGAAGAGCAGCTGCAAGCTCATCAGTTCAGCAGCACCAATCCACATTCTTCAGAGTTTGGAACTTGGGGAGTGAGGAGAGGCGTGAGTTGGGAACTCACTTGGGCTGGCCATTGCCAACAAGTGGCATTAGAGCCGCGATTGAAGCTCGGCAAGGGCGGCAATGGCAGAGCGGGGAAGAGGGCGCCAGGAGCGCGGCCGCTAGGGGCGCGCGCACTCCATCGGCGGGCGTCGGGACAGGTCCATCTCACCACATCGGAGGGCGACGTATGTGGTGCAGAAGACCGTCCGCGACATCGGCAGCACCAAGTACCCGATGCTCACCCGCACCAACTACCCGGAGTGGGCGGTGCTGATGAAGGTGATGCTCAAGGCCAGGGGCCTGTACACGGCGGTCACCTCCGACGAGGTGGACGAGCAGGACGACCAAATGTCGATGGAGGCCATCCTCAAGGGTGTCCCACCGGAGCTCGTGTCTCTGCTGGGCGGCCCCGAGGATGCGACGGCGAAGAAGGCGTGGGAGAAGCTCAAGACCATGCGACTCGGCGGCGAACGAGTGCGCAAGGCCATGGCGCAGCAGCTGCGCCACGAGTATGAGGCCATCTCCTTCCGCGACGGCGAGGTCGTCGAGGACTTCGCGCTGCGCCTCACCGGATTGGTGAACCAATTGGCGGTGCTAGGGGATGAAATCAGCGAGCCGGATGTCATCGCCAAGTACCTCCGCGTCGTGCCGCCTCGGTTCGACCACATCGCCCTCTCCATCGAGACCATGCTCGATTTGAAGGACCTCACCATTGAGGACGTGACCGGGCGCCTGAGGACGGTCGAGGACCGCGCCAACGAGAGGCTCAAGGAGCCTGTGACGGCTGGCGGAGCCGCCTCTGGCCAGCTTCTGCTCACACACGACGAGTGGGTGGCGCGCACACGCGGACGCGAAGCAGGGGAAGGCTCCTCTGCTCCGCGTGGCGGCGGAGGTGGCAGCAGCGGTGGTCGTGGCGGCGGCAAGAAGGTCACCAAGGACCAATGCCTGAACTGCGGCGAATCCGGGCATTGGGCCCTTGATTGCAAGAAGCCACACAAGGAGCGGGCGCATCTGGCCCAGCAGGACGACGACGAGCCCGCACTCCTGATGGCGCAGGTGTGCGCCCTCCACGACGCCGAGGAAGAGACGCTGCGCGCTCGCGTGGTGCTCGACGAAATGCAAGCGCAAGCCTACCTCGGGGAGAAGGGCGGCGGCGGCGGCAAGAACATGTGGTTCCTGGACTCAGGCGCCAGCAACCACATGACCGGAGAACGTGAGGTCTTCTCCGCCCAGCAACCACATGACCGGAGAACGTGAGGTCTTCTCCGAGCTCGACACGGGCGTCGTCGGAACAGTGAAGTTCGGCGACGGCTCGCGCGTGGAGATCCATGGGCGAGGCACCATCGTCTTCACGTGCCAGAACGGCGAGCACCGCGCCCTCAGCGACGTCTACTTCATCCCCAAGCTGCGAAGCAACATCATCAGCATCGGGTAGCTCGACGAGCGAGGCTGCCGAGTGCTGATCGACGACGGCGTGCTCCGCATCCACGACAGTTGCCGCCAGCTGCTCGCCAAGGTGAAACGCTCATTGAACCGCCTCTACAAGATTGATTTGCAGCTCACGAGGCACGTGTGTCTGGCGGCGCACGGCAACGACGAGGCGTGGCTGTGCCATGCCCGCTTCGGGCACCTCAGCTTCGACGCCTTGGCGAGCCTGGAGCGCCATGAGATGGTGCGTGGGCTGCCCAGGGTCGAGCACACAGGCGAGCTGTGTGACAGATGCCTGGCGGGGAAGTAGAGGTGGCGTGCGTTCCCGAAGACGGCGAGGTACCACGCCGACGAGCTGTTGGAGCTCGTCCACAGCGATCTGTGCGAGCCGATCGCTCCGGCCACGCACGGCGGAAGGCGCTTCTTCCTCCTCCTAGTCAACGATTGCAGCCGCTACATGTGGCTGCATCTGTTGTCGAGCAAAGCAGAGACGGCGGCGGCGATCCGCCTGTTCAAGGCGAAGGTGGAGACGGAGACGGGGAAGAAGCTGAAGGTGCTGAGGATAGACCGCGGTGGTGAGTTCAATTTGATTGAATTCGGTCTGTATTGTGCAGAGGAGGGGGTGCAGAGGCACCTCACGGCGCCATACTCGCCGCAGCAGAACGGTGTGGTGGAGCGGCGCAACCAGACGATCGTCGGCATGGCACGGAGCATGCTGAAGGCCAAGAGCGTGCCGACGACGTTCTGGGGCGAGGCGGTGAGCACGGCGGTGTTCATCTTGAACCGCTCGCCGACGAAGAGCTTGAAGGGGATGACCCCCTTTGAGGCATGGCACGGCCGGAAGCCGGACGTGTCGTTCCTGCGCACGTTCGGGTGCGTGGGACACGTCAAGAAGACGAAGCCGAGCCTCACCAAGCTTGAGGACAGGAGCACACCAATGGTGTTCCTGGGCTACGAGGCAGGAAGTAAGGCTTACCGCCTGTTCGATCCACGGGCGCAGCGAGTCTGCATCTCGCGCGACGTGGTGTTCGACGAGAAGAAGGGCTGGAGCTGGGAGCAGTCCGGCGACGGGGAAGATGGAGGCGCGGAAGCACTGAGCAGTTCGTTCACCATCGAGCAGCTCGTGTTCCGTGGTGCGGCGGAAGAAGAAGAAGAAGCAGAGCAGGGCGCGGCGGCGGAAGCAGAGGACTCTGCACTCCCTGTTGGACAGGGATCCCCCGCGCCAGGGACGCCTGTGGGACAGGCAACACCGGCGGCGGCTCCAGGCGCGCCGTCCCCGACCGCACCATCCCCGATTCGATTCACCTCTCCTCCGCCGGAGGTGTCGGATCTCGTCGACGACAACTACGAAGGGGAGCCACTGCGATTTCGCGCAGTGGACAACATCGTCGGCCATGGCGATCCGCCGGGGCTTGCGGAGCGCATCCTCGATGAGCAAGAGCTGCACCTGGGCAGCGCAGAGGAGCCGGCGACATTCCGCGAGGCGGAACAGGATCACTGGTGACGGAAAGCCATGATCGAGGAGATGAGCTCGATTGAAGAGAACAAGACTTGGGCCCTCGTCGATCCGCCGGCAAATTGCTGGCCGATTGGGCTCAAATGGGTCTGCAAGGTGAAGCACGACGAGCACGGGAACGTGGTGAAGCACAAGGCGCGGCTAGTGGCAAAGAGATTCGTCCAGCAAGAAGGAATCGACTTCGAGGAAGTCTTTGCGCCGGTGGCGCGGATGGAGTCCGTGCGGCTGTTGATGGTGATGGCGGCAATCAAGGATTGGGAGGTCCATCACATGGACGTCAAGTCCGCCTTCCTCAACGGCGAGCTGATGGAGGAGGTCTACGTGCGGCAGCCGCCGGGATTCGTCATCACCGGCGAGGAGCACAAGGTGCTCCGCCTACGCAAGACGCTCTACGGCCTGCGGCAGGCGCCGTGTGCCTGGAACATCAAGCTCGACGAGAGCTTGACCTCCCTCGGCTTCACCAAGTGCTCGACAGAGCACGCGCTCTACACCAGGCGGGCGGAGCGCGGCACGCTGGTCGTCGGCGTGTACGTTGATGATCTGATCATCACCGGCGACAAGCAGAGCGACATCAACAGCTTCAAGAGGGAGATGACCGCCATGTTTCGCATGAGCGATTTGGGCCTGCTCAGCTACTACCTGGGAGTATCTGAGCAGAGCAGCCGCGACTTCACCCTCTGCCAGAGCGCCTACGCAAAGAAGCTCTTGCAGCGGTGCGGCATGGGAGAGTGCAAGCCGTGCCAGGCGCCAATGGAGGAGAAGCTCAAGCTGTCCAAGAACAGCACGACGGCGAGGGTCGACGCCACAAGATACAGGAGCATTGTGGGCGGCCTGAGGTACTTGACACATACACGGCCGGACATTGCGTTCGCCGTTGGATATGTGAGCCTCTTCATGGAGGATCCGCGGGAAGATCATCTCACCGCGGTCAAGCACCTCCTGCGATACATCGCAGGGACGCTCAGGGTATGGGATCAGCTACCCGAGGCGAGGCAAGGAGGAGCTGAAGCTGACTGGGTTCAGCGACAGCGACATGGCGGGCGACATTGATGGAAGGAAGAGCACCTCCGGCGTGCTGTTCTTCCTTGGAGATTGCCCAGTGTCTTGGCAGTCGCAGAAGCAGAAGACCGTCGCGTTGTCCACCTGCGAGGCAGAGTACATCACGGCGGCAACAGCAAGCTGCCAAGGAGTGTGGCTGGCACGCTTGCTCAAGGAGCTCACCGGAAAAGAAGGTCGGGCGCCAGTCTTGAAGGTGGACAACAAGTCCGCCATTGCTCTAACAAAGAACCCTGTTCGCAGCAAGCACATCGACACCAAGTTTCACTTCATTTGTGACTGCGTCGAAGAAGGGAAGATCAAGATCGAGTATGTCGAGACAGCTCGACAGCTCGGTGACATTCTCACCAAGCCACTTGGGCGTCTTCGGTTCCAGGAGCTGAGGAGCAAGGTGGGAATGGGGGAGATCAAGAAGGAGGATCACAATTAGGGGAAGAATTGTTGAATAATTGTTTTGCTCCCCTTGATCTCTCTTCAGCAAAGTCAATGGAGTTGGTAGAACTCCTCAAGTGCTGAATGCCCAGCCGTATATGGCAGCAATGCACTCAGTAGAGGGAGAAGCATGCCTTGTAGTGTCATGTACATAGTACTAGTAGTTGGTATTTGGTATTCCTACTCTTGTACTAGGAAAGACTTTTGCTTGTGTATAAAGAGGAAGAGCAGCTGCAATCTCATCAGTTCAGCAGCACCAATCCACATTCTTCAGAGTTTGGAACTCGGGGAGTGAGGAGAGGTGTGAGTTGGGAACTCACCTGGCGAGAAAAAAAATGACTGGCGAGACTGGTGAGTGTCTCTTTGTTCAACAGAGCATCAATCTCGAATAGGTGTGATGCACGCTTCTATCAGCATCAAGTCTCATAGTTTATATTCTTAATAAATGTTCTATTTCAGTTGAACTTAAAAAAATTTAATCCACAGCTGCATTTGCACACAAGTATTTGGGATTGTGCCTGTGGCGAAGGTTATGATTCTCATATAAGTATTTGGGTTATTTTCTGGAGACTAATGCCCCAGATTTTGTATTGGTTTTGCTGGACTAGACAACCAGCCAATTTGTTGCTCCTAACCGTTCTTGGATGTCAAGTTTCCTATTGAAGAAAGAAAATAAGGATGTGCTTATAAATTTCTGTTGTTTGCTTGCCCTACTGTTATGTTCTCTCTCTTAATTTAACCAAATAATATGTGCCACTAATGTTTTCTTCTAAATTGTTTTCTCCAAGGTAATTTCAAAAGGTTCTGTTTATGTGAATAGTGTTAACTGATAATTTGCTCTCCTTTTTATTTGAAGGGTTGAGTTGAATTTATCTGAGCTGCTGCTATTAACCTCTTATACCATGGCCTGCAACCTTGCTAAAATGAATTATGTTGCCCCGTGTGAAGAAAGTGGGAAGCTATTATCTCTACCACAACAAATTTCTGAGAAGGTATGATCTTCATTGAAACAGAAATGTCTTGTCCTCATTTTATGTTTTACTGTTTACAATATCATTTTGTTTATGTTTATTTTATCATCTCAAATTTAGGCAATAAGTATGTGTTGACGCAATCGATAATCAATAGCAGCCTTCATATAAAATCAAGATTCTAAATGTTGAATGTATAATATCTTTTCAACGCATCATCATATATGAAGCATAGTTTGTAGTGAAATGTGCCTTTTCTGTGCTTACAAGCAAAGAAAATCTGCCAATGCTAAGTAGGGGACCTGGTTAATATGGATGTTGAGTAATTTTAGCTTTTTATTTTGCTTCATTTTTAAAGTTCAGTTTGAATTTCTTGTTCTCAGGTTAGTGGAACTATAAAAATAATCATAACTGACACACAAGCTAGAAAGACGGGGTCTTCTAAGAATGCATTTTTTCACTACAAGGGTAAGGTGAGGTCTGGTGATGATAGTTCACATTATGAAGAGGCGACAATTTTGGCCTTCTATATACATGAGAAGGAAGACGTAGAATGTTTACATTGCAAACTCAGTTTAGTTAGCCATCCATACATCATGAGAAGTCTGGGCTATGAGATTGAAAGCGGGGAGGACCAACATTACATCTTTCTGGCATTTCCACACTTTGAAGAAACACTTGCAGATTTACTGAGGTGTTCATTGGGTTGATACGGTATGTTAGAAACTACTACTTCTGTTTATGGTACAACCATATGTTAAATTTTGACATTTATGAAGTCGTTTACATGCTTTTGTTTACCTGCCAGGTGTGTTGTTCTTGCACTATTAGAGTTGCATTGTCGCGGATTTTATTGCCCTAGATTAAGTGGAAGAAATGTTGCCGTTTTGGAGGAAACTAGACATCTCATTGCGAAGTTATGGGATTTCCAAGTAGTGGAGAAAGGTATAATCTCTGTAATAAATAATTTTGTCAAATTGACCACCACCTTTGTTGTGCAATCTTTTATGATTCATATTGTAGGTAATGAGGATGCCAAAGATAAGGATTGGCCCAGGTTGGGATATATGCTTAAAAGAACAGCTAAGAATCATGGTGTAGTCTCCCCAAAAATTGATGATCTTTTCCAAAACATCAAAAATGGCACTCTTAAAGGGTAACTATTCTTCCTCTTGAGCAAGTTCTCCATGAAAAATGAAAATTTGTGGTTGTTTATATTTTTCTTGAGAAATGAAAAACTATAGTAGTTTGAATGGCAATATCTCAGTCCATTACTGGCCTTGGCCTTGATACAAATCAAATCTGCACGCGCATTTGTACCCTGAATTCGTTAGGCTAGATTAGAGGACACTAGTCTTTAATCTTTCCATGTATATCACTCATGTCTGTATAAGTACAAGTACACTCTGTTAAGGCCCATATACTATCTAGGCCCA
This sequence comes from Echinochloa phyllopogon, assembly GCA_033239725.1. NCBI lineage: Eukaryota > Viridiplantae > Streptophyta > Magnoliopsida > Poales > Poaceae > Echinochloa > Echinochloa phyllopogon. Next base: position 27,518,290 of record BTCW01000008.1, on the reverse strand, counting down.
TATACTGGCTATATATGTGTCCATCTGGACTAATGGAGGATTATCACTTGACATACATCATCAAAGGTAACATGGAATCAGAGCAGAGATTAGGGTTAGGATTAGAGATCTAATCCCGCCCAAGATCCATTTTTTTCCGTCGCCGTTCTGTCGCGCGCTACCGTCCGCCCGTCGCGGACGTGCGCGTTGTCTCCCGTCGCCGTCCGCCCGTCGCGGACGCCCGTCGCCGTCGGCCCGTCGCTCTGCTGCTCGTCTCGTCCGCCGCCCGTCGCGGCTCGGCGGCCCGTCTTCTCTTCCGCGCGGAGCTCGCCTGCACCGCGCCCGTCGCCGCATCTTCCGCGCGGGGCTCGTCTGCTTCGTCGTCACCGGCTCGTCGCCACCCCGTCCAACCCTCGACCCCCCGTCGCCCGGCTCAGCGGCCCGTCGCCGCTCCCTCGTCCGCGGCACGTCACCGCCCCCTCGTCCGCGGCCCGTCGCCGCCCCGTCCATCCACGGCTTGTTGCCGCCCCTGCTCCGCCCCGTCCGTTCGCGGCCCGTCGCCGCCCCTGCTCCGTCTCATCCGTCCGCGGCTTGTCCCTGCTCCGCCCATAGCTGCTCCTGAGGCGCCTGTAGCAGCTCCTGAGAGCCGCCTGTTGCTCTGCTGTTCGTCGAAGTTCATCCGCTGCTGCTCTTCGTCGAGTTCATCCGCTGCTGTTCTTCGTTGATTGTTGAGGACGTCATCCCTCACAGCTCACCATCTCCTGTCTGCTGGTGCTACGGTTTGCTGCCTGTCTCACTTTTCTTCAACATGTCGCATCCGCATCCCCATGCCATTCAAGTTCCACTGCAGTTTGATGGTCAGAACTACAGAGAATGGGCTTTTTGTGTTCAAACAGTACTGGGTGGTTATGGTCTTGTCTCACACCTTACTGGCACTGCACTGGTTGCTGCACCAGGTAATTCTAATGCTAGTGCAATTACTGCTTGGATCAATGATGATGGTAGGGTTAAGACTGCCATAGTCACTAGTGTTAAGCCATGTTTCATGATGAGTCTCGAGCCTTTCGAGACTGCCAAGGAGATGTGGGATTATTTGAAGAAACGTTTTGTTCAAGTTAGTGGTGCTCATCTTCACACTCTGATGCAAGGTCTTCGTGGGCTTCAGCAAGATGACATGAGCATTGATGACTACTATAATGCCTTTGATCGTTTCATGGGACCAGTTCTGTCTATGGTTCCTCCATCCACTGCAGCATGTGATGGGTGTTCTAAGAAGACCAAGTTCTTTGAGCAGTTCCTGATGTATCAGTTTGTTATGGGGTTAAGGTCTGAATTTGAGCCTGTTCGTGTGCAGCTACTCAATACATCTCCCCCTCCAGATATTTCTGATGTTTTGGCCTCGTTTACTGCTGAAGAGGCTCGACTTCGTTCCCTGTGTCAGCTGCTGCTCCTCCGGTGACAGCACCTCCCAGTGTTCTTGCAGCTGCTCAGAGAGCTGGCACATCTGGCAGCGGTCCTTCTACACCCTGTGAGCATTGTAAGAAGACTACTCATCGCTCAGAAAATTGTTTCAGCAAGTATCCGGAGAAGCTAGCTGATTATCGTGCTCGTCGTGCTGCCCGTGGTCGAGGACCTCCTAAGGGATCTGTGTCTGTTGCTGCTGCCTCCCCTGCTGGTGCGTCTCAGTCTTCTTGGGTCCTTGATTCTGGTGCTTCATTTCACGTGACTTCTGATCGAGCTCAGTTGGTTGATTGCAAACCAGTCCATGATGGCACTTCTGTTCAGACAGCTGATGGTACCTCCTGTTCTATTACTCATCAGGGTTCACTTTCTACTTCCCATTTTTCTGTACCAGATGTTTCTTTTGTACCTCAGTTGTCCATGAATCTCCTTTCAGTAGGCCAGATTACAGATCAGAATTGTTTCATTGGATTTGATGACTCATCTTGTTTTGTTCAGGATCGTCGAAGCGGGAGTGTGATTGGGACTGGCCATCGCCGTAGAGGTTCATCTAACCTCTACATCTTGGACACATTGAGTCTTCCATCTTCATCTGGCGCTACCGCTCGTGTGTCATCTGTTGCATCATCCGTGTCATCCTTCGCCAAGTGGCATCATCGTTTGGGTCATCTTTGTGGGTCTCGTTTGTCGACATTAATAAATAGTGGTTGTCTAGGTCATACATCTATTGAGTCTAGCTTTGAGTGTAAGGGCTGTAGACTTGGGAAACAGATACAACTTTCATATTCTTCTAGTACATCTCATTCAGCTAGACCTTTTGATCTTATTCATTCAGATGTATGGGGCTGTGCACCTTTTCCCACCAAGGGTGGTCATAAATATTATGTTATTTTTATTGATGATCACTCTCGGTATACATGGGTTTATTTTATGAAACATCGTTCTGAGCTGTGCCATTTACCGGTCTTTTGCTCGTATGGTCCATACACAGTTTTCCACTCCCATTAAAGTGTTTCGTTCTGACTCTGGTGGTGAGTACTTATCTGGTGCTTTTCGCCAGTTTCTGGCCTCTGAGGGTACTCTCCCTCAACTTTCGTGTTCTGGTGCCCATGCTCAGAATGGTGTTGCTGAGCGCAAGCATCGCCATCTCATTGAGACTGCTCGCACCCTACTGATATCGTCCTTTGTTCCTTCACATTTTTGGGGCGAGGCTATTTCCACTGCAGTATATCTCATAAATAGACAGCCATCATCTAAATTATCTGGAAAATGTCCTGGTGAAGTGTTGTTTGGTACTTTACCTCGCTATGATCATCTTCGGATTTTTGGATGTACATGTTATGTCCTGCTTGCCCCTCGTGAGCGGACTAAGTTGACTGCTCAATCGGTTGAGTGTGTGTTTCTAGGATACAGTCCTGAACATAAGAGTTATCGCTGCTATGATCCTTCCTCTCGTCGCATGCGTATTTCTTGTGATGTGACCTTTGATGAGAATTGCCCTTTCTTTTATAACTCCTCCACTCGATCCTCCTATTCTCCCACAGAGTCCACCACTTTCATGTGTATTCCTCCACCTATTTCACAGCCTTCACCAGCTCCACCTCCACCTTCTAAACCCCCCATCACACAAGTTTTCACTCGTCGTCCTAGAGCTCCCGGTACTCCTTCGGCCAGTCCCAGTGCTCCTGTTTTAGATGAAACTAACAATATTGATGAGTCTCATGTTTGTTCTGATGAGCCACAGGTTGGTCCACGATATCATCTACGGGATCGTACTTCTATTGGCCCCCCTGACAGATTGGGTTTTCCCCGTGTGAGTGCAGTTTTTCATGAACCATCTACTTATAAGGAAGCTGCCGATGTTCCTGAGTGGCAGTCTGCTATGTCAGAGGAGCTTGCTGCCCTTGATCACACAGGCACTTGGGAGATTGTTCCTTTGCCAGTACATGTTGTACCTATTACGTGTAAGTGGGTGTTCAAAATTAAGACCAAATCAGATGGGTCTATTGAGCGGTACAAAGCTCGCCTTGTTGCTCGAGGTTTTCAGCAGGCTCAGGGGCGAGATTATGATGAGACATTCGCACCAGTTGCACATATGACTACAGTTCGTACTATGATTGCAGTGGCTGCTAGTCGTTCTTGGACTATCTCTCAGATGGATGTCAAGAACGCTTTTCTTCATGGTGATTTGAATGAGGAAGTTTATATGCAACCACCTCCTGGTGTTGATGCTCCTCTCGGTCATGTTTGTCGCCTTCGTCGCGCTCTATATGGACTCAAACAGGCTCCCCGTGCTTGGTTTGAGCGATTTGTTTCTGTAATAATGGCTGCTGGTTTTTCACCTAGTCCTCATGATCCAGCCTTGTTTGTTCATGTTTCTTCACGTGGCCGTACCTTACTTCTTCTCTATGTTGATGATATGTTGATCACTGGTGATGATGCTGAGCATGTTTCCTTGGTCAAGAGGCATCTTAGTGAACAATTTCAGATGACTGATTTGGGTTCACTCAGCTATTTCTTGGGAATTGAGGTTCAGCATTCTGACAAGGGGTATTATATTTCTCAATCTAAATATATTCAAGATCTTATTGACCGATGTGGTATTACTGATAATCGGATAGCTGCTACTCCTATGGATCTTCACTTGCAGCTTCGGTCTACTGATGGTACCCCCCTTGACGATCCTGCTCGCTACCGTCATATTGTTGGCAGCCTTGTTTATCTCACAGTCACAAGGCCTGATATTGCTCATGCGGTTCATATTTTGAGTCAGTTTGTGAGTGCCCCCACTTCTGTTCACTTTGGGCATTTGCTTCGTGTGCTGCGGTATTTACGGGGGACCTCCTCTCAGTGTTTACTATATCCTCGTGGTAATTCACTTCAGCTTCATGCTTACTCTGACTCCACTTGGGCTAGTGATCCCACAGATCGCCGTTCTATTTCTGGTTATTGCATTCTTCTTGGTTCTTCTCCTCTTGCATGGAAGTCCAAGAAGCAGGCTGCTGTCTCCCGCTCTAGTACAGAGGCAGAACTTAGAGCACTTGCTACTACCACTGCTGAGATTATTTGGCTTCGCTGGCTATTAGCTGATTTTGGAGTTCCTCGTGATACTCCCACACCTCTCCTTTGTGATAATACTGGAGCCATTCAGATTGCTAATGATCCTGTGAAACATGAACTCACTAAGCATATCGGTGTTGATGCATCTTTCACACGGTCTCATTGTCATCAGAACACTATTGCTCTTCAGTATGTGCCATCAGAATTGCAGCTTGCTGATTTCTTCACCAAAGCACAGACTCGAGAGCATCACCGACTTCATTTGCTCAAACTCAATGCTTCTGATCCGCCTTGAGTTTGAGGGGGGGTGTTAAGGCCCATATACTATCTAGGCCCATATACTGGCTATATATGTGTCCATCTGGACTAATGGAGGATTATCACTTGACATACATCATCAAAGGTAACACTCCATGTCAATGGAGAAATTATCCCCGCAATTCTACCTTCTCTCAATAACCGTTTACATTCTCTTTGTAGATTGGATATTTTGAAACAGTCTGCTCTGCTCACAGTTCGAAAGAAATTTGAGAATGTTCTGGCTTTAAATACATTTACTTTGGCACATTGCAAGCTTGCAATCCAACCGCCTAACAATGTTACCAAGGTCAATCTTGCCACGGCGCAAATCTATTGCAACTCTTCAGGTATAACTAATACAAGAGCTTCCTTTGAGAACCTTCTGGATTGTGATCTTGAATGGAAAGCTAATACACCTCTATGGCTTAGCAAAAGAATTGTTGAACTTGGTTTCAAGTTACCAAAGCAAGATACATTGCGAGAATTTGTGTGGGAACTGCGGTGTCCAATTGAGCATGAGAACAATTACTTGATCAGAGAGGTTGGAATCGTTTAACTTTCTTTTAAGAAAAATTGTTTTGTACTACTGATTTCACTGTAGATAAAATAATTTATTTTGCGTAATGCTGCAGCTTATAACGAAGATCTCATCATGGGAATCCCAAATCAATGAAGATAAAGATTTGGAGTTTGAAATTCGCAAAGCTTGGTCCCTCCTTTTCCTTTATGCTCAGAAGTTTGCTGCAAGTTTGGCGCTTAAATACTGATGAGCACCTCTAAATTGCTCGTACTATACACTGTTGAATAAAGACTGCTGCTGAATAAACTTCAGGACAGAAGCATGAATGATGAGTTCCATAATTGGTTGTACGGGAATGCTGTTGATGATGTCGATTGCTGGTCAGGTAATACAGAAATGTCCTAACTCGACCAATACACATGTTCTGAATTTATGAATTAAAATTTACTCTGGATGCCTTCTGATGCTCAACTAAACCAACAATTCCAATATGTTCTTTATCTTAAGAGGAAATATGTAAATCGTTCTCTAATTATTTGGCAACAATGAATGCAGATGAATGAGAAGCGTGAAGACAAAAACCACACGGTCTCTGATGCCACTCCATGTACATTATCAGCTTTTTTTTTCATCGGTTTACTGTTCTCTTGGGAAATCTGCTTGAAGAATAAATTGCCTAGTCTCTGTAAATGAAGGTGAAGATTTCTCAGGATGCCTGCAAAAGCTGCAACTGCATTTTGCTCCACTCTCCAAGGTATGGAGGCAGATGGAGTCTGAGAACTGCGTATTGTTGATGCAGGTGTGTTGAAGTAGTGGTAGAGACTGAGAACTGCATGTTGTTGACGTGCTGTGCTTACCATGTCACTATGTCAGCGCTGCAACGGTGCAGATGCGTAGCTGAAGTACATACTGAACGCGAATACGTGGCAGTTGTTTCTGCAACATTAGCTAATAGCTAGTTTTGCTGTGTATACGGACAGCTAATGTGAGGATATGGACCAGTACTGCACAGTTCTCAACAGATCAACAATAATATTCCAACACTCATTTTTAGCAGGCATATTCGGAGTTTAGAAAAGTCGGATTTTATTAACTTTGACTGACAATTAGTCACATCACATATATGCTTAGCGTGTAGAATAGATCTGTTTGATCTTTTACTGTGGCGTTGACTTTGTAGCATGATACAATACTCCCATCGGTTTAAAATGTGTTGATAACATTGACCGTGGTCTACTAGTCTGAGCTTTGATCAAAATTACTATGAAAATAGGATGTTTCAGATGATGATAATTAAATATTGAATATACTTTTTTATAAAAATCCGGTCACATCTATCTTACATTGACAATCTTTGGCCTTGTTTAGATCCCAAATTTGGTAGGCAAATTTGGGAGTCTCATGTCTCTTCGTAATCATTGCGCCACTGTAGCATTTCGTCTGTACGTGCGAAAAGTGGCTGCACTCAGGCAAATTTGGGAGTATCATGTCTCCTCTGCATCTCAGGCTAAGTGGCTGCACTCTGCAGTCAGCGCATCTCAGCCGTCTGTGGACAATCCAACGGTGACACAGCAAAATTCATCGAACAGGCCACACAGTAGCAGGCTCGATGGCCCATTTCAGCCCACAACACCATGTTCTTCTCCAATCTCCACCATGTCCCGAATGCTTTGGGAGGATCGGAGAAAAACCAAGGCTACACCATGTCCAGATGCAGCGCGAAGCTGAGATCCTCGCCGGGTCCGCGGGGTTCACGTGCCGCCAGTTTCCTTGCTGCTCGCAGCGAGCTCCGATGCGGGGGATCTCGCCGTGTCCTCCAGTTCGGGGAGCTCGCCGGGTCAGCCGCTGTCGCGTGCTCCGGCGCGGGATGGTCGCCGGGCGCCACGCCGCTCGCTCCGGCGAGTGGAGCTCGTCGGGCCAGCCGCTGCCGCTTGCTCGTTGGGGAGGCTGCTCTAGCGGTGACTGCTGCCCGCGGGCGGCAGCTTGTTAGGGAGCACGCGTCCGCACCGGCACCGGCACCGGCACCGACGCCGCCGCCGCTCCTCGACACTCGCCGGTGGAGCCCTGCGTTCGAGAGCGAGAGAGAGGGAGAGTAGAGCGCCAGTATGCAACGACGGCGGGCGGCGCGAGGAAGACGACGGCGGAGAGGAAGAACCGAAGAACACGATGCTGTGGGCTGAGATGGGCCATAGAGCCTGCTATTTGTGCGGCCTGTTGATGAGTTCCGTTGTGTCGCCGTTGGATGGTTCGCAGACGGTCGGATGAGCTGACTGCAGAGAGGAGTCACTTAGCCCGACTGCAGAGGATCTCGATCCAAAACAGAAGACTTGGGATAGTTCTCGGTTATTACCTTAATCTCGTGAAGTAGGCATTGTGGCTATATATATGCTGAAGTCTCCATGTCTGCTTGGGGTAGGCACCGTGGAGATGATTAGATGTTTTGCATATGTCTGGTGTTGCCTCAGCTGATAACGTCAGTGTATAACGTCAGTGTAGGAGGAACACGTACCACCAGGACGCACTACCAGAATGATCAACATCTACACCGATTGGGAACCGGCTTTAGCACCGGGTATCCCAACCGGTGCAGATCTTCCGAGGCTAAAGGGATACCCCTTTAGCACCGGTTGCAGACACAAACCGGTGCTAAAGGGCCTGCCCCCGCAGCGCCTTTAGCAGGGCCTTTAGCACCGGTTGCTGTCTACGCCCGGTGCTAAAGGCCCTGGGTTTTGTTTTTTTTTTGCTTTTTTCAGTAGCCATGCATGCACGTTTATATACGTGTATATATATATATATATATATATATATTCTAATACGTGTATTCTAATGCGTATTCGGCCGACTCTATATTCATATTAGCTGTATATCAAATAGAAGATATATATATTACAAATATAAGACATATATCTTATAAAATATATATCGCACTCGAGTTATTGTTTAAACTGTATTTACAACTTAGGATGTTGCATGACTTGGTGAGCTTGGCACGTCCTCTAATATTGAGACGTGGTATTCTCCTCGGGGATTGACGACCTCGTCCCAGATCCATCCGACAAGTTGTTCGGAAATTGCGTCGATTCTTTCTTTGTCTAGACACTCTTCCTTCAGCTTCATCATCTATAATTTACAAATAACTGAAAGATATTTCATCCGCCGAATTGGAGACAATAATTGTGCACTTAATAATAATGGAAATGTGTATGTACCATAATATCATGCTGTGTAATCTTTTTATGCCCCCAATTCCACATGTAATCGCAAACATAGTATGCACATAAATTATTTCTCTTCCCCTGTTTGGCACACTGTCGACCAAAAGAAATTAAGTAAAATTCATATAATATATTAGCCGATGACTACATGTATAAATTACTTGCTTACCGGAAAGCCAATCTTCCATGTTAGTGTTTCATGTTCAATACCCGGGTGGTCTTTACGAAATTGAACCCACGTTCTGCGAACAAAAAAAATTGAGTTAAGTCATTGCGAGTGTAAGGGGTGAATTAATTAGGGGAAAATATACATCACCTTGTCATCATGTCAATGATGTTCTGTAGTTTATGTCTTGGAGTGTGCAACAAATCAAAGACGTTGACGACACCCCGGTCAGGACACAATACGAGTAGGAACCAGTGAAATCTGTGCACATGTATACATTATAATCAGAAATGAATTAGTACACAGACAGTATAAGAATAAGCGTGTGTATGTACTCACTCGATATTGTACGGTATTAGTATGGACTCGCAATAATGTTGTTTGTCAATAAACTTGTATAGGTTTCCATATGTTTCCTCAGGATTGTGTAGTATCATTGCTTCACTTATCCTTCGAGGATCCACGAAACCAACGTCATATATATTGTCTCTCCGACATTTTTGAATCTCCATTCTGCATATGTTAAGCAATAAATAAAGCCCGCGTCAGCATAGATTGGAATTATTTTTTTCAAACTGTGAATTGTAAACAACAACAAAGTACTTACAGTGTCCAACAGGTGATCAAATCCACGTCCATGGCGTCGTGGTGGTACAGCTCATATATATCCTTAAACCTCAGCCAGACCCAATCCACGTTGCCATTGTAGAAATCATGGTCCTTCACGCCTACTTTGATCATGTGCCGTTTATTCCTTCTTGATTCTTCCAAGTACCACTCATGGAATCGGCGTATCTTCATCTGTAGCTTGCTCTCCATTTCAGGAGGGACCATAGGCTCGCCAAGCTTAAACAGCCACTTTAACGTTGTGCTTACAGGGACATCTTCTTCACCAGGAGTTGCGCTCTGGATAGTCCAGTCTCATCCTCAAATTCTTGGATCCGTAGCTCGTGCGGAGATGGCAATGGAGCCAAGGGCCGCTGAGGTTGCTCGCCGAGCTGAGGAACCTTATTAAATGGGCTCGCCTCCTTATCTGCAGCCTTCCGCTTCCAGCGAGATTTCAGTAATGAGCGGTCATAGTCTGTTATTAGTACTTCCTTCTGTTGACCCTTGCTCAAATTACCGAGGAATGACTTGACTACACTGGGGTCAAGCTTCGGCTCCGGCTCCGGTTTTTTCCTCCACCCGGCCATTTGCCTCTTCACGTCTTCTTTCACCCAGGCTTCGAGCTCTTCTGGGGTCTTCTCAGCCGCTTTTTTCTCTGGTGCAGGCTTCTCTTTGTCTTTCCGCACCTTCTTCCCTGGTGGAGTGGGGGCGGAGGCTTTAGTGCGGCGCTGCCTCTTCGGCGGAGGGGGCGAAGACCTCCGCGGCGGACTTGCATCAGGAGCTCCCGGAGAATCGTCATCATAGGGTGGATCTCTTGGAGACGGGGGAGGGGTCGGAGGCTTGTTGGTGGCCGCAGGTGTACCGGTTATGACGACGTCTGCCTTGCTCCATAGAATGATGCAGTGAGAACACTGACCGAGTTTTGTTTCTCCGTCACCTCCGGGGATGTCAAGTTCCAAGTCTTCCCACTTGGCAACGACTTGCTCCACCTCAACCGGTATGTAACCATGTGGAATGTCATTGCAATGCAATTTTTGCCCTTCTTCAACACACTTGGTCATACCGTAGGTGACCTAATAATTTAGTAGTCACAGAGAAAGTTAGTAAATGAATGATATTTACGGTGAAATGTATTGAGTACGAACTAAAGTCGCATACGTACCACCATAGCTAAGTTCTTCTGCCTGACGACAAGCTCGCACGTGGTCCGTTGAGTTATTTCATCCACGGGGTAACGGACTGGTTCGATGACATGTGTGGAAGCGTGACTGCTTTGATGTTGTTGTGGAGGGCTAATAAGGGCCGCATCATTAGGCTGTTGGAGAGGTGCATGCTCTGTGGAACCGGTCCTGCACGCGGCTTGTTGGAGAGGTCCATGCTCTGTGGAACCAGTCCCGCCTGTGGCTTGTTGTATCTGCAGCCATGCTACCTTCATCCACCGCTCCATCTCTGACTCCATTTCCTGGAGCTTTGAGCCCTGGGCGGCAACCGTTTGCTCTAGGTCCCTCACCCTCTGCTCATATTCGGCCTTCTTCCTCGAACGGCTCCTATAGGTGGCGGCGTACTCTTGGAAACCTTTCTTCCATGAGATGCTTGTGCCTACGCTGCGCGTCCGTCCAGGATGCTCCTTGTTCCCTAAGGCATAGGTTAGCTCATCTATGTCTCTATCAGCAACAAATTCTCCCCTCTCAGATGCCCTGAGGATCTCGAGGAGACGCTGAGCTAGTTCTCGCAAGTCCTCGGGAAAAACTAAGGAGCCGTCGATTGGGCTTAGGGTGCCTCCATGACCATAGTACCAATGCTTGGTCCATGTGGGCTAGTCATGTGTCGCTGGAGTGATGCCTCTAGCATATAGGTCTTCTTCCATCTTCTCCCATTTAGGGATGCTTCCCTTGTAACCTCCCGAACCCATCTTATGGGAGTACTTCTTATTTGCGGCGTTTCCAGCGTTTCTAGCGCTAGCTGTTGCACCCTCTTCGGAGGTTTTGTACTCCAGGAATGCTTCCCACTCGTCAGCAGTGATCTTCTTATACTTCTCAGGATCCGGGGCCTCTCCGGTTTTGAGAAATTGCGAGTACAACTTCTTCTTGAAATCCTGAAATAGAACTGCCATCTTCTTCATTGTCCAATCCCTTAGTTCCGCTTCATGAGTGCTAGGCCAGTCGAATATTGCCTTTAATTCCCTCCATAGCATATCCTTCTCTGTATCGGGGAGCATGTACTCCTCAGAGGGGTCCGTGGACTTCCATTTTCTGATGCTAATAGGCACATTGTCTCGTACAATTACCCCGCACTGAGATACAAATTTCTTGGCCACTTTTGGGGGCTCAACTGGCTCCCCGTCACCCTCCACTCTAGTGATGTGAAACTTGACATCCTTCAGCTTCTTCATGGTCGATCGTTTTGATTTCTTAGCTCGACTTATAGAAGCAGAGGCGGCCTACACAAATTACATATATACGATACATAGTTATGTTAGATATAGAGATGATATAGATAATTGACATATACAGTACAAATTTATATATGTTATATATACACACCTGACTAGACGAGGGCTCGTTACCGGCCCCTGCAACAGTGCTGCCCTGGACACGTTCGCCCTGGACATTGCCGGACACCACTGTTTTGGTTGGTGCTTTTCCTGTCCTAGGCTCTTGTGTAAAATGTATACCCATTGATGTCGTATCCTTAGAATGTCAAGATCGTGCTCGATGGACCCCTAGCTACAAAAGCTAGCTGCTCATCAATGCCCTCGACACCCATAAGACGTTTTCGCAACCAAGCGGTGAAATCCCTATTGTGCAAACGTTGAATGAAGGCCGCAGACTTTGTTGAGTTTTCGTCCCAGAGAATCTGCATGCGCTCCTCGATGTACGGAGCAACTAAGGATGATTGTTGCAAAACTGTGAGGTGCGCTTTACGAAATGTATCAACGTCCTTGATCACCATCGATCTTCTCCCTAGTGTGCCCTTACCACCAAGTCTACCCTCGTGATGCTATTCGGGCACACCAATCGGCATAAGATCGTCGACAAAGTCAACACAGAATTCAGTGACCTCCTCTGTTTCGTATCCCTTAGCAATGCATCCTTCTGGACGAGAACGATTGATGGGAACGGGATGGCCCGATCTTCCGTCAGGTGAAGGATAAGTCGTTTTGGGCGGAGCGCAACACACCGATCCGGCTTCAAGTTAGCGACTCGAACCCCACAATCTTAGCACCACGACTCCTCTGGTTATCAACCGTGTCACAACCCGGTTGACCTCGCCGAGAAGGCTAATCCCTGCCTGCGAAACGAAGAACACAAGCAAGAACTCGAAAGAACGCAGCTCAATCTGAAGTGACTCTGCAGATGTATGATTAAGATCGAAAGTTGGGGTCCTACAAACCGATAGACGGCGAAACTGTTCTCGACAGAGTAATCTAAGCAAAACCCGAGTCTCAACGACGGCGGCTACTGAATTTAATGTCGTGGGGTGAGCTAGGGTTGGGGCGCCGCGCCCATGACATGGGCCGAAGGCCCGACACGATACAAAGCCATCTCCTTCTCTCCGAGGCGATAAGGTGAGAATGGGCAGGGGTAAAACGGGCAGATCACATGGTTTAAACAGTAAAAGAAAAAATAAAAAGGAGAGAAATAGAGTAAAATGATGAGAAACACCTGAACTGAAGAAATTGGTGTCCCCGGTGTCGTATTTTGGAAGGTCTGCGAATTAAGGGTCATATTCCGAAAGGCCATCGAATTGAGTCCCAAATTCTGAAATTTCTCCATGTCTGCTCAACACTTGCAGTTCGCCGAGACTGCTCGCGGTGGCACACGAGGCGGCAGGCCGCGTGGGCGGCGACGGGAGGCGGAGGAGGCAGCCGAGTGCCGTACGTGTAGTCGGGAAGGCTCGGAATCAGCGGTGCGTCCCAGGCGGGGTGGTCCTACGGCGGCGTGGAGCCCCCTACGCTGAACCGGCGGTGGTGCGTCCGGTCGATGCGAAGAAGAGAGGAGGAAATAGATAGAAAATAAAAAAATAGATTAAGTATAGGTCTGAAAGGGGATTCATAAATGGCCCCCTCATGTCAAGGACAAGGAGAAAAGGAAAGGGAGTAAGAAAAGGAGATATGCTCTGAAAGGGGATTCTCATGTACCAAGTAAGGGGGTGTTTGATGCTCGTGTTAAAATTTAGTCCCTCAAATAAGTGACAATTAGAAGCATTAAACATAAACTAATTATAAAACTAATTTCATAATTCATGTCTACTTCACGAGACGAACCTAACAAGCCTAATTAACCTATAATTAGCACTCCCTCCGTTCTAAAATATAGGTCGTTTGACCTTTTTTACCACAAATTTGATCGTTCGTCTTATTAAAAAAATTGTGAAATATAGTCAAATTTAAGGCATTTTGAAGATTTTATATCAATAAAGCAAGCCACCACAAAAAATATGATAATTTACATTAAATTTTGAATAAGACGAGCGAATCAAACTTGTGGTGGAAAAAATCAAACGACATACGTTTTGAAACAGAGGGAGTATATAATTATCACATGATTACTGTAGCATTACATTGTCTAATCATGTGGCCTAATTAGGCTTAATAGATTCGTATTGTAAATTAGCACTCGCTTGCTTATGTAATGATTTTTTAATTAATTTATATTTAATACTTTTAATTACCATTTTTACATTCGATTTGACGGGACTAAAATTTTAGTCCCTGGATCCAAACAGACCTAAAAAGAAAAAGGGGTTTAGGGTGAGATGCTATCCAAAATAGTAGGGGGCGATGGCAGTACGAAGGAGAGCACTGGGGAGAGATGTGGTGAGAAAAGTTGAACACTGCTAGTTTGGATTAAGAGGGCAGTACTATAGCTCGGTTGGTTAGCTTTTTGGTGATGAAAAATTTATGATCAAGCTATATTTAAAAGAATACATCTAGCACAATCTTAGTACATCTTGATAGTCCTGACTTTTAATGGTTAATAATGCTGATTATAAACCAATAATAATCAAATTGTTCTAGGTTCAACCATAGTAAGTGTGGTTCGTGTGCTGGTTTCCTCGTTCCGGAAAGGTCATTTTAGGACAAAAAGAAAAAGAAAATACAGGCAAAATTTTGCCTCCACCGTGTTGAAACCAAGGAAGAAAATGAAGTACGCCGGGGGCGCAGGCGCGCCAGGGTGCGCCCCCGCACGGATCGCCGCTGAACTGCAATCTGACGACGCGCGCTCCATGCCCGGCTCCACACGCGAGATAGATCTCCGTTCGGCTCCATGCCCGGCTCCACATGCGACTCCTGGCGCGCTTCCCCGCTCGGTCAGTATTTCATCGAATTGTCTTTCCCGCCGGACGCCGAGCGCATCGCGCCGAGGGAAGCGACGGAGTCGGTCACGGAGCAGCTCGCCGGCGGCGGTCGGCAGCCACGACGACGGTGCCGTGGACGAGACGGCCGCGACGGGCGGGTAGAGCTGCTCCGTGACCTTCGGCGAGCATTATCTTCCCAAGTAAATACACCGTGAACGTATTCCTTTTTATTCACATTTCTTGATCCCAAATCCCGGACTGTTGTGTGGTGTAACTTGGATCGGACGTCGTGACTATCACTGCAACTTCAACAATAGCCTTTACATGAGGACCCTATTTTTTTTAAGTAGGGATTGTCTCTATTTTTTGGCCTCCGAATTTGCCCACAAGTTCAGTAGCCCTACTTCTTTTATTATTGTTTTTATTTGTTCACCTTCCTACGTGTTGGTGTGCAATGGAAGTCGGCCTTGGGTCGGGACGGGGCAGCGAATCCGCTCGAGCTCCATGCAATGGTAGATCGTAAGCTCGATGTGGAGGAGCTTGAATCTAGAGCAGTGATGGCGGATTTCCGGGTGATGATGGAGGTCAGCCTTGGTTTGACAAGCACATAGAGCGGTGTAGATGAAAGAGAGTGTGTGGAAGTAAAGAAAAAGTAAGTAGGGGCCTTCCTACTCCACCCATGAGAGAAAGGGCTGGAGCGGAAAAAATAGGGGCTGGTAGGGATCAAGTAGGGTCTCTGCTGTACTGTTGGAGTAAGTTTTTTACTCTCACGTCGTGTTTTCTTGGCAAACGGATTTTTTTCTAAGGAAATCTTTGCATCCATGAAGTATTAAATAAAACCTATTTATAAAACCTCTCTAAGGATTAATGTAACTTTGCGCGACGAATCTAATGACCATAATTAACCCATGATTTACTCAGTAACTACCATCTAATCGTACGGTAAAAGGCCTCATTAGATAAGCCTCGTGAATTAATTAGAATTAAAATTATAAAGATTGTTTTGTAAACTGAGTTTATTTAATACCGGTCAAACGGAAAAAAAAAACACGTCCTCGGTCTCTTTTCAAATGTCAAGCAAACAAACGTGCTGCCTCTTGTCAAAAAAAAAAAAAAAGTGCTGCCGCAGCCGCACTTCCACCTCTCACCTCGCCGAAAACCCCCTCTCGCCAGCGCCGCCGCCCGCCGGGCACTCCACCCGCGTCTCCTCCGCCCGCTACCGCTGCAGCAGGGCTCGTCCCCTCCTCCCTCGCCCTGGTTCTGGGGGATGGCCGAGGTCTGATTCCTTGCTGCGTTGGTGAGCAAAGGGGAATTCGCTTTAATTTTGGGTGGGTACACTTGCCCTAACTTCTCGATCGCACCCCAATTCCCTCCTCTTTTTTTTGTTCGGAGTGGTTGGTTAGTTTCTAATTTTCGTGCTTCAATGGCGCCTTACTAATCCAGTCCCCCGTCGGGGTTCGATTAGGTTCTTCAGTGCGGGTGCTGTTTTGTTTCTGAAGATTCTAGGGGGTTCGTCTGAATCCCCAATGGCGCAAGTGGATTCCGGCCCTGCCTCCATCCCTCTCGATCCTCAGGTAGGCCTACGAAATTTTTACCTTTGATGTCTCTGCATTGAGTGTGCACGTATGGGGTCGATTCCATGCTTCAAGACTACCTACCTTAACACAACCTGCTGCAATTGTGATGACATTGTGATAAATAAAACAAAGTAAAATGAAACGACCATCCGGAGAAGGCGATGTAGACTTCTGAAATCCGGGCCCTTAGTTCTACTCTTGATCTCTATAATTATTTATGTTTCTTGCCCTCCTATGTCCTGAGCATTCATACTTTGTTCATTTCCCTCCATAGAGGTTTGGGGTCCCTTCGATTAAATCCCACCATATTCTGTACTTGTGCAGTTACATAACCATCTTATGTGTTTATGCATTTGTTGCTGCATGCTAATTTTTGAATGCCTTCATCAAAATTCTCTCGTTTTCTTTTCTATCAAGAACCCTTTAGACTGTTAGGTATATCTAATTGCTGTGTGACAGGTAAAAGAGGATGAGGAACACTACATGGGTTTGTTGGTGAAGGTGTCACTCCTGCTGGTCAGCAAGGATTTCCCGCTTGAGGCCCAGTGCCATGGAGCTAAAATGATTAAGGTCTTTCTGACTTCTTTCACTTATCTACATTGTATAGTGTCACACTTGCCTTCAGGGTATATTAATACATGAATAGTCATTCATAACATGTATCGAGTTATAAAAGGTAATCCGACCTGTACAATTAGATTATATCAAGCATCAAAAGATAACATAAGCGTTAAGTGATACCCAAGTTCCCACAGTGTATTGCTAGTACTTGGGGTGAATTGTGCTTGCTTAAGTTTATGACCCCTATGCTTATGGACTGGACTAGGACCATATAATATTAGTACTTGTTTCTCATACATAATATTGGGTGCCCTTTATTCTAGCATATGTAGACCCAGGGGATATTGGTTTAAGGGTGACATAACACTACAAGGTAGTGGCAATGATTTGAAGACTTGTATAGCACTATTTGTTTCTCATAATACAAGTAAGTTGTATTCATAATGATTTGGATAATTGTACAGTACTTATTTGTTTCTTTTTTGCTTGGGATTTTCAGCATCTCCTAGAGATCAGGTGCGAGGACCTTAGCAGTGCTGATCTTCTTAATTTGTAGGTAGCGCTGGTTGAGTCCCCTGACAAAGATCACACATGGAGTAGAAGAGCCGATCCTTTGGAACAGAGCAGGCATGGAAATAGTTTACTTCTGCTTTCTGTAAACAACAGCTTGAGAAACCCAGATGTGGAGGAAATAGGTGAGTATAGGAATGTGATAATTGTTTATCTGATGAAAGTTAGCCTACAGGTTAGATTAATAATTGTTTGTCTGGTAAAAGGAGGCCTAATATGTCAGATTAATACTGAGGCCTTGGGCAGTAGGGAGTGGAAGAATATATTTCTGTATTGTTCTTGACCCCGACTTTCTGTCTTTCACTCCAGTCCAACATATGTGCCCTAGTCATATTGTGCCCCTTCCTCCTCTTGATCAATTTTATCCTGTGCATTGTTTAATTATTTTGGCAGGATGCCAACTCATATGCACCTACTCTATTGTTTCCCATAGTTTCGTAACTATATTCTCTTCCTTTCCCAGTTGATGGTCATACGCCTATCACTTATTTTGGATTGCATACAAAGGCGGAGTATGTAAATGCACATATGAGACTGATCTATGGCCCAGAATCCGATGAAAGTAATCACAGCAGCAGCACCACCACCACCACCACCTCAGGTACCAGATCTGATGGCATGAGATCTGAGACCGGTTATGGGTGGAATAGTGACATCAGCAAGAGCAGTAGTCTATCTTGTATGACATCCTTTGTATTGCCTTTTGATGACCAAGTGGAGTATGATGAGAGTGAATTAGAAGTTCAGGTGATTCTTTTAGTGTTTACCTAAATTGCACGGATACGGATACGCGTATCGGTATCGGATACGGATACGCGTATCGGATGCGGCAACTTCCCAAAAACCCGATACGCGGATACGTTTAATATTTTTAAAAAAAATAATAATAAAGATAACTGATAACAATAAAATGTCACAAGTCACAAATATTATTACAGGACATTAGGACAGCAGGTCTCAAGGTCTCAAATATGAAATAGATAGATATAGCAGTCTCAAATAGATAGATATAGCATGACAGATTGACAGATATAGCTTGCAATTCATCCAGCAAGCAGCAACAAGCCTAGCAAGCAACAAAGCAACAAAGCAACTCGCACTTCCACTAGCAGCAGCAGCACTGCTCACATTTGGTGAAGAAGCCATCTACTGCATGCAAACAAAGCAACAAGACCTCACTTACTGCCTAACAGGGGAGGGGATTCAAGCAGCCGATGCTATGACTGAAGGAGAAGATGAGATCGAGAATGGGAAGGGGATTCAACTCACCGTCACCGGAGCTGGAGGGGTCCGGCCGCCGGCGCTGGAGCCTGGAGCGTGGAGCCTGGAGGGGTCCGGCGGGCGAGCTCCGGTCGCCGGTCGGAGTCGTGGTCGGCGGGCGGCGACGGCGGCGCGCGGTCGAGGTGCGGCGCGACGGGGACGGGCGCGAGACGGATGAGGCTAGGGCGACGGGGGACACAGGCATATTTGCCTTCTTGTTGGGCTGATGTTGGGCTGGGCCGTATCTAAAATCGCAGATACGCGTGTCCGCCGTCCGATACGTATCATAAAAACGTATCCGATTTTTGTAAAATTAATTAAATTTCCGATACTCCGCCGATACGTATCCATGGCGTATCGGATACGTATCCGTGTCCGCAACGTGTCCGATACGCGATACGTCAGTGAACTGAAGTATCCGTGTTTTCTAGGTGTTTACATTAATTTTCATTAGATTTTGCTTATGTCCATGCCTTTTGATGACCAAGTGGAGTATGATGATAATTCTTGTAGCATTTTCATGTATTTTCCTTAGATCTTGCTTATGCGCATGTCACTTCTGTAGATCATTGGATCTGCATGTGACCTGATTTTTTCTTTTTCTTAAGGTATGTTTCACATATATTTCTGGAACATTTTTATATTTAAGCTGGAAAACATTTTGCTGTTACCTGAGAATATCTATGAGTTACAAAGACGGACTTACACATAAGAAACATTCTAGTTCAATATAGAGCAAATCACAAAGCATATTCAAGGGCTATAAAAAGTGATTTAGGCATAAATCATAATCAAGATCTAAGTGATTATGGGAAAAATCTGTTTTTCTACCTAGTTTGGTCTCTGCATCAGTTTAACCTTTACTTTTCTTATTATACGTCTTCTTTTTGCATCACAGAGGCTCATGTCTATCGACGTCTTTGATAACGATGGAATCGATGGTGATCCTGTGGACCAAGTTGATCCTATGGATCATGATGATTTTGGTAATAGGATTACTATCTCGAAAAAGGTTGCTGATATTGTTCACCCACGAATGTTGGTAAGCCTCCTTTTCAATTGTCTAATACACTAGTATGCTATTAATCTTTTCTCTTATTTAAAGTTGTCTTGTTCATGGTACAGGGTTTGGATGGAAAAGCCTATAGTCATCAAGTTAAGACTTGTCTGCTCTTTGCAGAGCATAATATGCTATGCGAAGCTTTTGTTATAATATCCTGTTTGAGGTATAGCATAATTATCTTTTGATTAAACTCCCTCCCTCCCTCTCCCTCTCCCTCTCTCTGTCCCTCTCCCACCCTCCCTCTCCCTCCCTCTCTCTCTCTTTCTGCACGTTTGTGTGTTTCTATATGAAGTATGTTGATAATTGATTAAAATTGACTAGTATGTATACATATTTCCTTCCATAGACTGCAATGTGTGGGAGCTTTCAGCCCTGGATACACTCTTTGTGTATAAAACTGTTTAAAATCCAAGAATAGAATGATATTAGAGGTCTTTCATAGTTTCTTCAAATATGAACTAATGATTAGAATTATACCTTAAAGACATTCTTTATGAGTAGGGGTAATGGTCACGACCATCTATTTATTAGTCTTTACTCCTGAATTTCTTTGTAGGGACACCGAGTACAAAGGCATATTTCCTTGGCTACTTAATCCTCTCAACATAATATGGACCCAACCAGATTGGAAGAATACATTTCTCTATGATGGATTTGGGTTATCATGTCTGTTTTCTGGCGTTCTTTTCTTGAAGATGGTTTACAATGTTGTAAAGTTCTATGAGGATGATCTTAAAAGAAGGATAGAAGAAGACCTCATTGAGAATCAATCTTGTTATACTTCCTCTGTATCCCTTCACTTGTTCCTTCCTTTGGTACTGGAGGTATACGTTAAACTGAGCTTTAAGTTTTCCCCAAATTAAAACTATATATAAGAACATAACTGATTCACGTGCGCATACTTGTTTGTTTTATATTGCGGACAACCTGTATGTTTGTCTTGTTAAATATTTAATATTTTTATCTTCAGTTACTTCGATGCATACACGCTCTCTGGAAAGGTCAAATTGCTTGCAATCTGTCTGAAGAACTTGAAAAAGCTAAAGCTATGTTGAATTGTGAGGAAGATTCTCAACAGAATGAGGCAAGAAAATTGTTAGATCAAATCAGAGAGAGCGGGTGAGTATGTTGGTCATAGCAATTGAAATGTTATTTCTATCATCTACTCTCTTTTTTCAGTTCATATTAAAAATACATTCATAAATGCCGAACAATAAAGTGCTGTTGAAATTGTGGGGAACTATCAGGAACCTAACAATGATATAATATTTTTATGTTAGGTCCATTTTATGTACTTTGTTGTTATAGAGAACACCACAGTTCACATCTATATCTAGATCATCCTGTCATAATTCTTCCAGGTTGTCGTGTTTAATTAGCAGGAAGGTGTTCTTTTAAAATTTATTTCCTGTACTATCTTTCTTTGAAATATCTTTTCTTGTTTTTTAAGTACAATGAATTTTATGTTGACATACCTATGTCATCGTTGAATGTATGCACATTTGCCCTCATGCTGTTATTGGAGGGTGGTATTTTGGATCGATTTTATAGTGTAAGAACAAAAACAGGCCCATATAATGAAACTAATGGACTTGGACAAATTTGTATATGCTTTAGAGTGAAATGGAGACATATGTCCCTAATCTTGAAGTGTCATGTCTCTGTAATGAGGATAGGTAATGATGCGAGAGGGGACGGGTTGTGTTGATCATCGTAGTTCCTACATATGGATTGGCACTACTTGGACTATAGAGAATTGAATCACAATAGATAAATTGGTAACCAATGAGTAGATAAATAACTTGGTAATCATTCAGCTACTTAATGAAGATTTTGAGCTGCTATTGTTTCTGCCATCACCTTCACTCGTTGTCGCTTTTGCTGTTGGCAGTGTACTTAATTGAGCATTTGGATGACATAATTATTCTACACCATCTATATGGTAGTTTGGTATTATGCACTTTGTGACTAATTCCAATCATTTCAATT
Source organism: Echinochloa phyllopogon (assembly GCA_033239725.1). NCBI lineage: Eukaryota > Viridiplantae > Streptophyta > Magnoliopsida > Poales > Poaceae > Echinochloa > Echinochloa phyllopogon. The sequence goes on along the minus strand of BTCW01000008.1, from coordinate 27,496,662 downwards.
TCGATTAATTGCAATATCACCAGTTCATTTTTTGGTTCATTTATTTTGATAACATGACACGATTGTTGAAAAGATAGTCTAGCTATTTTTTTTTGCAATCCTTTACTAAATTGCTATGAAACTAATTTCCGCTGACTTATTTGTTGTTGCAGGTACAGAATCATAGGTCTATGTATGTCTCTTGATGGAACATTTGATGAGCTCTTGGACTATTCATATTTAACTGTTACTTTTATTGATTTTGACTCGATGGAGTTTAGGCATTTGAGCAAGCTTATCCATCTTGTTCTTCTTCCATTGGTTAAAAATTGCCCTCGCAAATTCTGGAAGGAGTGGATGCTTAATCTTCTCGGACCCTTACTTAGGCACTGTGAGGATGTACTGTACTATGCTTGGTTCAGTCTTTTGCACGAAGGTCGAGCTAAAGTTTCTTATTACTTTGGCAAACTTCCTGGATCAGCAGAAAGTATCGAGAAGTTGGAACACACCATCTTACTTCAGTTCACACGTGATGTTTCTCAAATCTTTGGAAGTTTATCTTCCCCGGAGTTGAACAGTGGTCTCTCATGTAAATATTTTGTAGATGTCAGTAACGAAAAGATGACTTCTTCCATAGCTTTGGAATCATTGGCATCAAATTCTCTTATTGGGTACAAGAATGTCTTTACCTCAATTTCTTTCAGTGATACTTTTATATTAAATAAACAAAGAACACTTAAATCCATCATTTTCTTGAAGGTATCTTTTAATTCATGGCTGCTTTGGGAGATTAAGGATGAGTCTTTTTGGGTATTGGGTGGATGATGAAGCAGCTACAAAAGCTATTCCCTTTTGCCGCACTTTGGTTCAGCTTGCAGGCGTTAGTAAAGATGTAGGACTTAGGCTATTTGTTTCAGATGAGCTGCTTCCATCTGTAATTAAACGCCTAGATGATCGGCTACCATGTGCAATGAGACACCTAAGTTGCAAGTTGAACTCAAGTAGAAGTGATAACATTAAGCAGGATCTTATGACCCTTTGTCAGGAAATGCACGACTATTTGTCCAGCAATTTTCATTCACGAAGTCAGGTGACCAACGAATTCATTGAAATTCAAGTAATCATAATTTGAAGGGCAAGCAATGTCCATTTACGAGCACATGTTTATAACTTGATGCAAATCATTTTGTTTGTTTGTAAACTGAACTAGAACCTATTTGTGGAATACAAGGACAAAGAAAATGCTGCAGATGACTTCACGTCTTCACTTCTTGGTTGGCAAAGCTAAAGGATGATTTTAACTTGAAGGCGTGTTGTACTGCTCCTGAGGAGTTTAAAGGGGTGGAAGTAGAATGGAATTGGGAGGTTAGTTCTCCTTTTGATCTCTATTTTGGGAATCTCAGTGTTGAACAATCAGATATGGTTTTGGTTCTTAATTTGTTATGAATTTTTTTATTCATGTCTATCCAGTTTGAAGATGAATTTAGAAGATATCTTCCTGTTTATATTGATATGTTGAAGGAAGTGGATGCAATGGAGACCACGTTAGAGGTATTGCCATTTTGATTCAATAATTTAAGCATTATATGTGTTCAGATAAATGCTTGTGCCTGCCACATCTGAACATGATCTCATATTAATGACGGTACTTATGGAGTTTACAGCTAACTGACATACAGTAGTTGTTTTAGCCATTATCTATGTGATTGTAGCTTGCAGACATAAATATACTTTTCAATGGGTATTGAGAAGGGTTATGTGTGGAAGATGTTTACAGATAGTTTAGATACTTAACGTTTTATATTTTTAATACTCAGTGACTTGTTGATTAATATGGAATTTGTGAGTTTAGGCCAACGAAAACCAAAGCAATGGTATTTCCTTTATAAGTAAAGGCGCTTCTTCGAGCTTTAGGTCAATAAAATTATAGAGTGATGGATGGTTTGAGAAATGCAAAAAATACGATCATCCTTTCTTTGTTGACTACTGCTTTTGGATTTGTGCAAATGTACATTTGCAGAATGATTTTTTGGACATTTGCAGCATGATTATTTGGACCGGGAAGTTCTCCTACAGACTTTGAGGCCTGAATTTAAATTGAAGTCTGCTATTAACAGTGGGGATCACCCTCATTTGATGACCATCTCATATATGCGAAGAGTATGTATATGTGTATTGCTACTTCAACTGTTAACTTGTGCATATTTACTTATAATGATGCATATTCATATACTAACTTGTGCATACATATTTTATTATTCAAGAGAAAGTTTATTTCGGCGACTCAAGTTAGAACTCATGAAACAATGTATGAGATTCTTAGCAAACTCATCGCTATGACTCCATACATTAAGGTACTTCTCTCTCTATTTTAGTAAAAATCAATTTCATGCAGCATGATCTATAATTTATATTATTCTTTTGCAGGGTTCTGACTGTTCTTATAGTGTGATTGATCAGCTTGAACAAAATTCTGAGGCATCACTCAGTACTTTTGATGCTTATGATGTGGAAAAGTCAGTTCATGTGAGTGTTCGCCTTGTTAATTCTTAAGTTTTCTTTATAGGAGCCTTGTTAACTATTTAGTAGTACTCTATTCAAGATCAGTATATGTACTTCGCCCCAAGTCTAACAGTTCCTTTTCCTTTCAGTTTCTCATTGATTCTGTGCTGCATCTCTGGGAGCCTCAGTTTCATCCACTGGTTCGTAAAGTAATTTGTTACAACTAAATAGTTTCCATCCTTTTAAGTTGCCTTAGTATTATGATAATTCTTTTATTGTGTAGGGACACAAGGATTTACTTCTGTCGATAGTTGGCCTGTTAACCAAGGCAAAAGAATTTGAACAATTTAAGGTTTGCTCTTATAATGTTTTAGAGTCCTCTTAGAACTTCAGCGGAATTCAGAATTTCTTATTCCTTTTTTTTTCCTCAGCCACTGGCACCCGAATTGGAAGATTTCGTGCCACATTTGAAGCCCTATGCAATGTTGTATATTGTGACGAAGCTGAAAACATCCGTGGTATGCCATAGTGTTCCCAGTTTTTCCCTTTGTTTGCAGCATACATCGGTTATTTTGGCTGCTTGTGCATAATGTCAATGTTTTACCTACCGCTTCACATCTCAGCATGATTCTGGATAATTTCATGCAAGCTTTGCTTCCCCCCACCCCTCCCACTCCACTAAAAAGCAAACCTTTTCTTGTAGGGTTATGAAGTTGTAATCTTATCTTTTAATCTTCCGATCAGTTTCTGTTAAGATTGTTTATTGGTCAGAAAACATCATCTTTGAATGACTTGGATTCCTAACTATCTGCATTTTATTGATGTTCTCATTGTCTTGTACTAGATTGCTGAGTTATTTGAAACTGAGTTTTTTTTCTTTTGAACTGCATCTGTTTCTTCAGTATGCTACTGCTGAAGCGCAACTACACATGCACAAAGAATATGACGACTATTTGGCCTCTGGTGAACTGGATGACTATATTAACGAGTCCATGTGTTTAGAGGTATGACAGTTTGTTTAGCTATGTCATGTACATGTAAATATGTAACAGCAGTTTTCATACAAAACTTCACTACTTATGTTGATCATTTGCAGGGTAATTTTTCTGAAAAAGACCTTGGCAGTTGGGCAGTGCCACAGCAGTTCTCAGATTTGGACCATGGTCTTATTAAATTGTCTCTCAAGGTGCTTATCATATTCTGAAGTGTTTGGAAGTTTGTTTCTGGTGAATTTATTCCTTGATAAGTGTATTCTTTTTGCAGCGAAGAGCTGAAATTGTGCAAATAAATCATCAAGTTTGCACATATTTGGATTGTCTAAGATGTGTCCTGGAAGATGATTCGGTATGGAGCAAAAAAGAAAGACAAGAAAAATAGTGCAATAATATATTCTGATTATGAACACAAATAAGAATTAGTATTTGCCTTTTGCTTTGCATCTTAATGTTGACCTATATACTTTCTTGAAACTGTTTTTTTGAAAAGGATTCTTGAAACTGTTTGTTGAATCTGAAAAGAACCACTTGATTACCACGCACGATTATTGAGTTGGGTGCGTTTTTGTAGGAGATAATTTATTATCTTGTTTTTACGTTCAGTTGAAAAACTGATCCCTGGTACAAGGTGGGTGCATAACTTTTATTACTTTACTGAATATATAAAAAATGTTGGCACTTCAATTCTTTTTTCAAGTGCCTAGCTCCCTGAAATATTTGTCGAGCACAGTTTCTTTTATCCTTCCTTACAATATGTTGCAATTTGACGGTCTTATACATAGATTAGGGTGAGTTGTACGAAAGTATAACTGTGCTTCATTGGATATGAGCTTTTGAAACCACCAAATAAGCCACCAAATAAAAAATCTAGTTAAGTTTGGGAATATGAACTCCTTTTATGGCCTTCTTTCTGGATTAGCTTGATTCTAAAATTGCACAGTACGTTTCAGCTTAAAGATCGCCTCACAAATTTGATGAATGAGCTAGAATCAGGTGGTTTTTTCGACACCAACAATTGCTGTATCGATTGGGTATGTTTTGCACAGATAAGTGACACCTTTTATGTTCAACACATCCACATGTATCAATCGATTGTATCAATTGCTTATGTAGGAAAAGAAGCATTTCACAGAGCTTGTTGATAAAATCAGCGATGAAGTGTTCGCAGGGTGTTCTCTTCCAAGACATTACATTATTCGGGGAATCATTGTAAGTTTTTTCCGTGGCCATTTATCTCTTCTGTTAGAACTTTAATAAAGTAATAATAATAGTAACATGTACAAATTGTGTTAATTTCAGGATTATAGAACAATATTAGCATGGAGGGATAGAGCTCATCGATCCTTTGGACAGATGGTATACACTGGATTTTCTATAAGTATTTTATTATTTCTGTCGTAGTCTGTAACACCCTAGGGCCCGCAATTTTCTGGTCTACCTGTTGTCAAGGCAAACCATGCACCATTCAGTTACAATATTCTTTGGTAATCATCTGTCTCGCTGAAAAAAATGAATTGCACCTACCAATTACTATGTTTTGTTCTCTTGAGTTTTTATCTCCTAGAGATGTTCGTGTGCAAACTCATATGGACCACACAGGCCACCAATAATTGAGCTGAGGTGATGCCAATGTTTAGTGTGGTCATATGGTCATGGGTTTATTCTTTTCTTGGTGATTTCTCATATATTGTGCCTTGGTGGGGCCTTGTGTGTGTGTGTGTGTATGGTGGGGTGGGGTGGGGTGGGGTGGGGGGGGGTCATCATAGGTTTCTTTTCTTTCTTAATGAAATGATGATGCGTGATTCTCCTGCATGTTTGAGAAAAAAATAGTTAAGGTGTTAGTGTTACCCCTAGAACCACGCAGGTGTTACCCTAGAAACTAATGGCCTGCTAATTATCAAATTTCTTTGGTTGATTTCTTTTAGGTTGTGGGTGAAGCATGCGACAGATTGATTGCATATCTTCCTCAGGTGCAGATATGGGAACTTGTGTAGTTCAATTGTAATGTGAATAATAACTAATCATAGTTGTAACTTTGTTTCAGTTTTGGAGAGAGACACGGCACTATACGCATAACTTTTATGACATTGTTCGAGAACCCCTAGAAAAGGTCAGTTCCCTTTGGAAATGTTAGCTGGCTTGGAACGAGATATAGTATTGAGTGTTACATGGCAGGATTCTTGTCTGGTAAATAGCAACTTTTTATGCACTATTTGTTAATAGGATGGACTTGTACTTAGAACTGCTATGGCTCTGAGCTGGGTACCCGTACAACATTGAATTAGTATGGTAATAATGTACCCTTCTGATGGAATCTTTTCATGGCCGATTTTAGGCTGAACTGTCATGCATACATATACAGTAATATTGATCTTATGGAGGCAAACAGTACTGTAATGTAGCACTGGGATTAGGGTTTAATTTCCAAACATAAGGATATCAATTGCCTAAATAATTAAGTACTTTCATAGGATAGGGATTGGTATGGTATCCAGTTAGAGTTTGGGAGTAAGAGATATTGGTTTGTTAGGAAATTTTATATTAGTTGTGGACGAATTTGTTGGGTGCACATCCCAGGGCCACAAGAAAAGCATGACAGCACCCACAATACCAATGACATCATGGCTTGCATCTTGAGAATTATCCAGGAACTGATGGTCAGGGGTCTGATTCTAGGAGATTAAGGGCTGATTGCTAGGACCCTATCTCTGGTCATAGTGCTGCTTTGTGCGGCGCGCGTGTTCAGTTCATAGATAGAGAGTGTGTGTGGTGTGTTTTGTGCTTTTTGTGGGAATCCCCACTTTTGTTTTTCTACCTTAATGAAATGACACGCAGTCACTGCGTGGTTCGAGAAAAAAAAAGTAAAGGTGTACGTGAAGTCGAAATCCCTTTTCTAGGTTGATTTTCAGTTTTCATAATTGTGCAATGCATATTTAAGAAAATGCAATACATGTGATGAATAACCTCAAGTACTGTATGGACTATTTTGTGTTTGTATGTTATCCTATACTCTTTTCCGTATATTTGTGTAAATTGGTGATATACTATTATTGCCTCTGGTCTAAGAAAATACCATGAGCAATATAATCAGCCCCACAAAAAGCATTTATTTGTCATATAGCTAGGTCAATCACATGAATCTGATATTATGACAAGTGCACCTCCATGTTTTGTGATCGTGACTTGATATATGTTTGTGGAATGGAACAATGTCCACAATTCAGTAGACACATTTTGAGCTTTTTGCATTTATTGTTTCTCATGTCATGAGTTGCATGCCTTTTGTGCCAGTTGATTTAGTAATGATAAGTTATTTTTTCCCCAGATCTTTGTGTAGGGTGAGCATTGCCTCATGGCTCCCACCAAATCTGGAGCTCGTCTTACTGTTTGACCAATCATCACCTGTGGTCTTGGTGCTGCCAGTACAAGCAAGCAGATGGAGCTTTCCAATTCTGGATTTATACTATTGTAACGTATCTTTGTTTGAGAGGGACGACTTGTTGGATATGAACTGCCTTCATTTACTTGTTGCCACATCAGCAAGGACCGGAATACAGTTTCTGCTAGTCTCAGGCTAACTGACTGTTTTAATTTATGTTGGAGCACTGCATCTGAATGTGTTTTAGTATCTGCGATACACAGCTGTTGTCAGGACATTTATGTAGTTCAACTACGTCGATATGCTCTCGTTCTCTTGCTGAGCTTGCTGGAGAATCTTTGTACCATATGTGTGCTCTCTTATGTTTGTGTTGCGGTTGAGAATGGAAAACACAGGAGCCTGTATATATATACAAATTCTGGACACAACTTTTCTGTTTGGCGTTCTTTCCTCAACTTCCAAGCCGTGTAAATATCCTACTGAAGTTTGTTCATGCGCTCCACCTGACTGGGCGTGTAATTCATCCTCTCATTGGCGCAAGGATAGATGGCAGTGCCGCAGTGCTATCAACCGGGAGCTAGCTCTGCCCCTATCCGTGAGCAATGAGTCTCCAAACTTGATCTGCAGAACTGCAGTTGATGGTCATTTCCAGAGATGGTGTTGTTGTCTTGCGTCAGCTGTACTCCTTAATCATCTCCGTATAGATGCACAAACTTCATCAATGGAGCAGTCGTATTCATACTACCAATCCCTCGGCTACCTGTGTCGTTCTTTCTCCAGGGAAGCGCTTGAACTGATTTGGTGCCATCTCTTTGGATATCTCACCTCGTCCTGCAGCCATCTGTCATGCCAGAATCTTGCCTGGTTTCTATTGCCCACCACAATCTTAGTACAGGCTAGCAGGCCATCGTTTTCACTGCATGGAGGTGCCCAAGTGGCACCGATGGCTTATCTTGTCCTTGCCAACGGTACACAGCCACAGTGTACATGAAGAATGACAATCAAAATATGGAATGTTGCACGTGCATACCAAAATTATTGCGAGAATTTCACAAATCTTAGTGTAACAGTACATCCATAAATGAAATTCAAAAGAGGCAACTAAAACCAAACATTGCCAGATGTCTCCTCCGGTGCTTAACCAAGTTTCATAAGGAATGGGAATGTCGCAATGACTATACGAACCATAGTGAAAGGTACATAATTTTTTGTGCATTATAGTATATAATGCTACAAAAGGATTGTCATGATTATTGCTGTAAGCAGCTAACTCATTTTATCTTGAAAGGTTCCATGTACGCGGTCTCACCTGCATATATGAAGCATAACAATTGTAAGTTTTTTTGAAAGAAAATGACTAAACATGCAAAACAAGTATTTCCTATAGCTTACTTCTCAGTAGAAGCGACTCTTCAATCCAATTGAGCGGGCGTATTTCTTTCACCAACTTGATCATGTACTTAGCATTGAGCTTTTGCACAAAAATTACAATTGTTGTTTTGTCAGTACCGACATCATCCTAGCAAGAAAATGAAGGATAGGAATTTGATTAGTGTAAGAAGAATATCATATAGGTCTTTACCCTCATGTTGAAGTGAACCTTAAGATCCATAAACTCAGAATTAACATGGAGATTCAAGTTTAGCCTCTATGAACGAAATAAAAGAAAAATATAAAGGTTTAGTAAAAACTTGCATGTGCAAACTTGGCAGTTCAGAATAAACGAGGCAGATAAATCCTCAACAATGCCATAAAGGGTACTTCCATAAACATATTAGGAAAAAAGGAACAAGCTGGAACTTATATGCATATATGCTCTTAGTATTTAGTTTCTTCTATCATTTGTGCAAAAAGTCTGTCAATCTTCTTGAGACTAGTGCGACTATATAACATATATGGTAAAACACGGCTATACCTTTCTGCCACTGTATGTCTTGTATGAAGAATCTTGATGTGCAACAATCTTTTTCCTTAAGAACATTATGGAATCATAAAGGTCGTTATCTGCATGAGAAAAGCCTAGGTTTGTAATGACACTTTTGAGACCAAGACTTTTCTTCTCCTTCAGTAACTTCTCCCTTTCTTGTTTGCCATCAAAACACCAAAACACTTCCCTGATAAAATGAATTTTGGTGTACACGGGCCATAGTCCTGGCTCCCAAAGCAAATCATTGTACCTACACAATAATGCATCCAAATAAAAGAGTAACAATTAAACAAGACTTCACATTCAGCTTTTGGATTAACTGCATACATATATCCTTTTGTTAATAAAAAAATAAATTTAGAATAAATGGTAACAGTATCAATCAACTAACCTCAATGTTTCCTCACCCTTAAGCAACTTCCTAGTCAATATGCTGATTAACTGTTTTAGTTCCTCATTTTGTTGAACATCGAAGCTTTTGCAAAGACTTGTCAAGAATTTAGCAACAGTGTCCCAATTAGCTGACCATATCTCAATGGCCGTTGGCTCTGTTAAGATTTCGACACGAGATATGTTACGAATAAATAGAACAGTTATTTGGCATGGAACATATCGTTGTGTCTACTAAGGCATATTTATTTCCCAAAATAAAGATTTGTACCAAACGTCTTAGAAGTATAAATTAATAGGAAGATTGCCTAAGGTTACAATAGTTCTCCAACTTAGTTGAATATCAGCACAATTGCACAACTACATTCAAAACAGATTCCTATTTTAATAAAAAATTGAAATATATAAAAATATTTCTGACACAATCATGTTGTATTTCTTCATGTATCTAGATTAATAAATACAAGCAATAATAGCAGGGAATAATAGATTGATGATAGAGGTGCATAGCACGGTTATATATATATATATAGGCAAGGCATCCTAGATTCGTTTATAGAAATAGGACCAATCAGGGAGTCCTTGCCTAATCTAAGAGCTCTATCCTAATCAGAAGGGGGTGGCGTATAGGGGCAGGATGGCCTATGCGCCCAGTATATGTGAGGCCCATAAGGCCTGCTAATGACTCCCCTGATGCCTTTACTAACACGCCCCCGCCTGTAACAATCCAAAATTTCGTAGGAAAATGTTGAATGCAAAAATGAGGATTTAAAATTTTTTGGTGAATTGTTGTGCATGCAAACCAACATATAAGGTTGCTCTCTATTTGCTCCCTCTGCTCTTAAGCAAATTTAAATTTAAATAAAAATGATTTGAAGTGCTAAGGACCAAATAGTTGTGATTTGGAGTTATTTTGGTTTTATTGGATTTTTGGTTGTGTTTGAATTCAAATCCTAAATTTGAATTCAAACAAATACTAACTAAACTAATTCAAACCTTTACTAACATTCCCCGAATTCCTTCAGAAGTCTATCTTCGCCCCCTGATCTTTTTCCCCAAGCCAGCTGACCCGAATCAGCCCAGCCGGCCATTCGGCCCAGCTGCGGCCCAGCAACTCACCCGCGCCCCCTCCTTTTCTTCTGTCGCCGACAGGCGGGCCCCGCCTGTCAGCTTTCTCTTCCTCCCCTCTCTTCCCCGCGCACGGCGCCCTGCTCTCTGCCGCCGCGCCCGTGACCTCGAGCCGGTCCCATCAGCCCCCTTCGCGGCCCGTCGCGATGATGACGCGTGTCCGCGGAAGCTCAAGCCCTCCATCTCGCCGTCCGCGCCCCAACCGAACCCTAGCCGCGCCGCCCTACAAGTACCCCCGCCGCGGCAACTCCCTTCTCCAGCCGCCACACCCTTCGGGGTTTTCTTCACCACCAAGTTGAAGCCGAAGGTGAGAGGAGGGAAGAGGAGTCGGAGGAAGGAGGAGAGAAGCAGAGGAAGGGAAGCCGACGCCAAGCGCCGCGCCGCCGCGGCGCCGCCGCCCGTGGGGACGCCGGAGAGGAGCCGGACCAGAGCTGTACGTGGGAGCGCGAGGATCACCGACGAACCGCGAGTCTTCCCCGAGCTGCGGTGTTCATCTTCTAGCCCCTAGGTGAGCTGCCGCCGTCGACCCCCTTTTCTTCCCCTGTTCCGGCCGAGCGTCGCCGCTCTTGTGCTCGCCGTCGTCCAGCCGTCTCTGGGACCCGACCTTCGTGTCGTGGCCGTGTTCATCTCTTGCAGGACCCCGTCGCGCCGCTAACCACTTTGCAAACCGCCGACGACCGAACCGCAGCCGAGGCCGCCGCGGCCGAGCTCTGCTCGCCGCGCGCGCACGCCGAGGCCGTGCCGCGGCCGTGGGCAACCACGCGCCCGCGCACGCGCTCCTAGCCGCGTCCTTGCAGTCGCTGGTGATCGCGCGCATGCAAGCCAGCTCTTCTTTCCGGCCGTGCGCTGATGCGCCGTTGTGCAACGTTGCCGGCCGTCCGCCGTCGTGCATCCTCTCCGCCGCTGTGTCGCCGTCGCCGCGGGTCTGGGTGGTCAGGACCCTACGCGAGGATTGTGCGTGAGCAAGCCGAACCCAAACCTGCACTCCCTGAGCCGCGCCGAAGACCTGAGCCGCTTCGCCGGAGTGTCGCCGCCGCGCTCTGGCCGCGCCGTCGCCACGACGTCGCGCGCTCGTGTGCGGGAGCACTGAGCCACACGGTTGGCCACACCAGCACGCCACACACACAGCCGCAGAGAATCCCGTGGCGTCCCCAACCTGATCGCCCGGCGCACCGTGAACCCATGACACGGTCCACTGTGGACCGAGTCCACCAGACCAGCGCAGCCGACTCATTCCCTTGGGCCTAAAGTTAAACCTCAAGTCCGGAATCGCCCCCTGGACTTTCTCGGCCCAGTCACCTTTCGGCCCATTGCCAGACCAGCCATTGTTTTCCTTTTTCTTTTTCTTTTAACTGCGCTGACGCCTGGGGCCCACCTGTCATACTGGCAGTCACTGACATGCGAGACCCACTAACCAGGCTGACAAGTTGACCGCTGATCGTTGACCATTGACCGGTCAACTCTGACGTCATCCGGACCCCCCATGATGACGTCACCATAGGGCTGACCCACTGATGACGTCATGCTGACGTCAGCAGGCTAATTTTTGTGTCTGTTTTCTTTTTCAGAAATTATTTATTATTTTCAGAAAATGATTTAAACTTCGAAAATTAATAATAAATCAACCGTAGCTCAGAAAAATATGAAACCGGTTTCTATATTTTTCTAAAATCATGATCTACGCGTTAGTGTAGAGTTTGGTGTTCCTTGGGTCTTTTTTCCTCGCTGTTTTGGTGTTTCTTTTCCAGTTGCCGCGTCTTATTTTAATTTCCGCGACTCTAGGAGCTCCGGAGAACCTAGAGGAGCCGAACTACCCCGACAACTGCTTTGAAGAGGAGGAAGAAGCCTACCCAGGTTCACGCCCGACCAATCTCTGAAATACCTATTAGACATGCAACTCGTATGCTAGTGCTCTACTTTACTCGCATGATAAACCTGCACTGCCTTTGTTAATATCCTGTTACCTTGCTACCTACTACTCACTTTATGGAATATGCTATGCTATGCATGTGTTGGGATGGTTGTGATTTGATCCTCTTGGCGTGAGTTGTGGGTGGTATGGGAGGTGTAGTGCAGCTAGGTGGTGTAAGAGAGTAATAACAACTCGATCGTTTGATCGGGGTGCTTGGGGACTGCACTCGGGCAGTCCCTACGGAGTACCTGTTGCGGGTACATGGTTCTTGGATATTTGGTTACTAGAGGAGTTTGGGTGGCAATACCTGTTATGGGTGCCGATTGCGGACCGTTGCGGCGGATCGCTTATGACGCTGATACTCGCTTTACCGACAATTAAGGACCGAGTCGAGTTCCACCTTTGGACGTGGGAATACCGTGCTCACCATCTACCCAGAATGGGGAGGGTTCCAGCAAGCCTACTCTAGTGCGGCGCCGAGACGGTAGGAGATTCGAGCTTGATTTGTGTAAGGGGGACTCGTTGAGGCGTACTCTCCCTGATTTACCACAGCCACCGACTGGCCCCGGTGGGAAGGTTTCACACCCCTGGGCAGATGTTAGATCAGATGTTTCCCGAGCCCAGGGAGACAAGATTGGCGCCGTTACTGTTTATGGTCTTTGCTGTGGGCTATGTCTCAGGTTGGTTGCGGACTAGCCTTGCAGCCCGGATGGATTCCTGGAGTGCCACCTCTTCAGAGTGTAAACTATACGTATAGCCGTGTCCACGGTTACGGACGACCCGCTTCTGATAAGTTCTGACTAGCATGGGAATCTGCTTTCTTACCTCATCATTGATTTGGGTTATGAGATATTGGTCCAGCGTTGCTGATGAGACAAGGTGGGGAGGGAGCTCACCGAGTCGACTAGTGAGCGAAAGGTGTTGGTGGAAGATGTTTGCGGGAACCTGCTGTGGCAGGACGAGCCCGATGTGAATGTGAGGCTGATGGGTGGATCTGGGGAGTGGATGTGCTTGTGAGGAAAGGAGTTGGTGACGAGATGAATTTGGGTTATTGCTGCTGCTCGCATAGGAAAACCCTGGCTTAAACCTTGATTACTTCTATACCTTAGAATAGGCCACTTTAAAGCTTGCTTCATATTATGGTTGGTGACGTGAACCTATCCCATTTCCTTGGGGACAAACTTTGGGTTCTCAGGTTAAGACCCCGACCACGAGTTCAACCAGGACGGGTGGTACGATTGAAGGGTGCGCGCTATGCTCAAGGATGCCTGCGGGAAGTGGACCCAGATGATTTAGCTACCGCTTCGTAGCTGTTTCTTACTGTCGATTTAGCCCAGAGGGCTTGTACCAGACCGCTATGTTTTATATATGTCATGTATTGGATCTCTTATCGCTGTATGGATGTGATATTCGACTGAGATGAGTTCTATACGAGATAGCTGCTATTCGTGGGACTATCTCGAGGGTACATGGAGTCGGATTCTTGTCGTCGAGAATCCGGTTCGTTTCAAGTCTGATCGTCGAGGCCACAGACGTTTAGACTGGACCTGAACTCCTGGAACATGGAGGCAGGCAAACCCTTGGTGAAGATGTCGGCATACAGAGCAGACGTTGGAACATGCATAACGTGAAGTCGCGAACAGCTCCAATAGCAACGCGCTCCCATACAAAGTAGAGATCAATCTCAATATGCTGGGTGCACTGATGCTGAACTGGGTTGAAGGACATGTATACGGCGCTGATGTTGTCACTGATGTTGTCCGATAGTCAGCCATTGAAGAGCACCAGCAAGACTCTGATAACCTGAGGGGTCTTGAACAGGGGGCGGCATCAGCAAGGAGCTTCGGGTTGATGTCGACAGGCGTGGTGAAGGCTTGCACTCAGCCACCCCTGTGCGATCCAGGATGTCCAGCATGTACTGTCGCTGAGAGAGAAATAGCCCGGAGCTGTGTCGCTGTACATGCATCCCCAGGAAGTGGTGAAGGGCACCCAAATCTGTCATGGAAAATTCTGACCAAAGCGCAGCTATGGTGCGCTGAAGAAGATCCGTAGATAATGCCGTGAGGATGATATCGTCGACGTAGAGAAGCAGATAGATCATGTCAGCTCCGCGCCGAAAAACAAACAGCGAGGAGTCGGACTTGGCTTCCACAAATCCCAGACACAGGAGGTAGGCAGCAAATCGGCTCAACCATACGCGGGGCGCCTGCTTGAGGCCGTACAAGGACTTGTTCAGGCGGCAGACGTAGTCAGGGCAGGCCGGGTCCTCAAAACCGGCCGGTTGGGCGCAATACGCTGTCTCGGAGAGCGTCCCATGGAGGAAAGCGTTCTTGACGTCCAGTTGATGAATGGGCCACTCTCGAGAAAGAGCGAGGGACAAGAGGTGCGGACAGTAGCCAGTTTCACAACCGGACTAAAGGTCTCATCGATGTCCATGTCGGGGCGCTGAGTGAAGCCACGAAGCACCCAACGCGCCTTGTAGCGCTCGAGAGTGCCATCTGCTTGAAACTTGTGCTTGAAAATCCACTTGTCGGTGACGATATTGGCGCGAGGTGGGCGAGGAACGAAATCCCACATCATGTTCTTCAGCAGGGCGCCAAATTCATCCTCCATAGCAGCCCGCCAATTGGGTTCAGCGAGGGCACTATGGAAGGTTGATCGACGTCAACGCCGCAGCATGGAAGAGTGCCGGAAAGCGAAGGCCAGCCTTGGCCCTAGTGGTCATGCCATGCCGGTTCACCATGAGGGAGATTGGCACGGCGCCCTTGGGCAAGCGAACAGGACCCGCAGGGCAAGGCTGTCGTCGAGTGTAGACATGCTGAAACTCGGAGAGTGTTTGGTGAAGCGCAGCCGCTGTAGGTTGGAGGCCGATGGGCGGCAGGGGCGAGCCAGCCGCGACCGACAGGGGCGAAGTCGAGCCGGCCAGAGCTGGCTGCTGGGCCGCAGGTGATGTGCCCCAGAGGGCGATTCGAGTCCGGCTGTGGCCGGTTGAGAACCAGAAGGAAGCACAGACGGAGAGGGCCGGCCAGCAGTGGCCGGAGAGGGCGCAGGTCGGTCGCGACCAGCTGGAGTGGCGCCAGGTAGCGCTGGGAAACCAGGTGGTGGACCGGCAGTGGCCGTCGTGCTTGCCAGTGGGGCCACGCGTGGCTGCACAGCAGAGGCTCCTGGTGGACCTGTAGTGGAAACAAGACGTGCCGGTTCAATGGGGGCCGACACATTAGTAACACAGTCATCCAGAAACTCGAAATCCGCCTGACAAGGAGGATGATCTTGCGTAATGAAAAGAAACGAGGACTCATTGAATGTCACATGACGAAAGATGATGACTTTGTTGGTGGAAAGGTCAAGGCAGCGGTATCCCTTTTGATGAGCGGAGTAGCCAAGGAAGATACATCAAGCGGACCGTGGTGCGAGCTGATGGATAATTAGCCTTGTTCCTCTACCTTTCAGTCAACGGAGCAGCTTCAAGTTGCTCAGTAGCAGAGAGTAGATAGCAGCAGTAGGTAGTAGCAGCATGGCTACAGTAGAAGTAGAGGTAGGAGTAGATGGAAGTGGTTGAAGGCCATACCATGTATAGTAGTAGCAGGTAGTGGTTTGTTGACCATGGCTTGTACCTAGCTTACCTTTTCTATATAATCAAGAGCAGCTACAGCTCCAAGCTCAAGCAGCACCCTTTCTATTGAGTATTCTTCCAGTTCTTCTTCCTCACATCTCCTTCTTCACCCAGCCACAAAGTGTTCTTTGTGTGTGTGTGGGTGGGTTGCGCTGTGCTGCTAGTCAAGGTAGGGGCTGGGCTCACACGAGCTTGTGAGCAGCAGTGGCCGCAAGATTTGGGTAACAAGTGCACCCAAAAGCACGAAGGTGATCGTAAGATGGCAATGCCCCATGGAGGGCAAAGTGCGGTGTTATGAACCCTAAGGTCTTGGTAGGTAGAATGTTAAGCAAATATTTGGCGACGCCAAGAGCTTCGACCCAATAGGATGGCGACATGTTGGCTTGGAAAGGAGCGAAAGAATGACATTGTTAGTGGAACGAATGATACACTTGGCTTTACCGTTCTGGGAAGAAGTGTAGGGGCATGACCTCCAGAGGTGTGTTCCGTGGGTGAGGAAGAACATGCGAGCGCTAGAGTTATCGAACTCGGGTCCGTTGTCGCACTGAACGGCTTTAATGGTGGCGCCAAACTGGGTGGTCACATGAGCAAAGAAGTTAGCAAGAGTATAAAACGTGTCAGATTTTAAGCGCAACGAGAATGTCCACAAGTGATGTGAGAAATCATCCAGAATGACTAATAATACTTGTAGCCCGAAACACTAACCACAGGTGATGTCCAGAGGTAACGGTGAATAAGATCAAATTTACTAGATGCACGCAAGGTGGAAGGGCAAAAGGGTGACCGAATGTGGCGACCGAGTTGACACACATGACATAACGAGGTGCTAGGTTCTTTATTACATGAAGGAATCATAGTAACTAGATTAGACATGACTTCATGACCAGGATGACCGAGGCGACGGTGCCAGGGTGGTGATGCACTAGCAATGAGTGCAGCAGCAGCAGGAAGGCGCAGAGGGTATAGCGGTCCAGCACTATTGCACCCGATGAGAACTCTCCGAGACTCCGGATCCTTCACAGAACAACCAGCGGGGTCAAACTCGACAGAACAGTTGTTGTCGGAGGTAAATTGATGCACAGAAATAAGATTCTTAATAAGACTAGGTGAACTAGAACATTATTAAGAGAAAATGGCCTAGAAGGGATGTTGTGCCAGTGGATGTGACGGGAAGTAAAGACCCATTGACGACAACAATGGACGAGGGATACTGCAAGATGGAAGTATGTGTAAGAGTGGAAGGACTGGAAGTCATATGAGAGGTAGCACCTGAGTCAAAATGTCAGTCGTTTGTAGGTGGCTGGTTCAGGGAGACGGTGTTGAAGGCGGACGGTGCTGATCCCAGCCAGTCGGAGAAGCAGTCGGGCTGTAGAGGTTTGGCGCCCAGGAGAACTGCACCGCCTGTTGCGCCTGTGCTTGCGCGTACGCCTGCGCCTGGACCGCCTGGATGGCGTGAGAATGCGCCTGGTGGGCGAGCAGGGCTTGCGCCTGAGCCTGCTGGGCCACCAGCGCCTGCTGCTGTTGCGGCTGGATAGGAGGCGGAGGCAGGGGTGTCGAGGGCCGTGGACCGGGCCACATCTGGATGGCCACGGCCCATGGGCGGAGGAAGGACGGCCAGGGATCGTCGCTAGCACCGCATGTGCTAGGCGCTGATGGGCCGTCCTGTCCACAATCTGTCCACCGCCGGATGGGGAGGGGGATCCCCCGTCCGAACGAGGTTTACCCCACCTCCCCCCGGCCGCGATGATCCTTCGGTGGCCGCGTCATGGTGCCGCTAGTGCGGCCGCCTCCGGAGCCGGAACCCTTGGAGGGCTGTTGGGGGGGGGGGGGGGGGCGAGATGACGACGTCGGTGCCGGTGAAGGACGGTTCCCGGTTGCAGCGAGAAGGGCAGTGGAGGGCACGATGGTTGATGGGCCATGGTGAGCTCCTCTAGAGTCAGGTCGCTGACGACGTCCTTGAACTTGGGGAAGGGGCGACCATGGCGGAGATGACGATCGATGTCACAGAAGCGCTCGTTGAGGACGCGAATGAGGTTGAGCGTCATTGTGCGGTCGGTGACGCGAGTTGATGTGCCATGCTCTTCATGCGCCTACAGTAGTCGGTGTTGGAAAGATTGCCCTGGATGAAGTTCCGAATCTGGGCATTGAGGTGCAGGCTGCGTGTCTCGCGATTCCCGTGGAACTGATCCTCGAGAGCGAGCCAGAAAGCGCGAGCAGTGGCGTTGCGGTCGATCACCGTCTCGACCAGGTCGAAGGAGATCATGCCGGCGATCCAGGACTTGACGACGAAGTCCATACGGTCCAGTCCGGGAACTCGGGTGCGTGGAGGTCGGCGAGGATGTGGGAATCCAGGGAGTACTTGCCGATGACCAACAGAATCTGATCGCGCCAGCGTGTGTAATTGCCGGCGCTGATGTCGAGGACGACATGGACGAGGCTCCGGATGTTCTGCACGCTAATAGCTTGAGTGTGCAGATTGACGAGGCCGGCAGCTTCGTGGGCCAGGACGGTGTTGTGAAAGGCGCCGGTGTCGGGGAGGGAGTCGTCGTCGGTGTCCGACTTGGCTTCGTCGTCGGAGCCGGCGTCGATGCCTTCAGCGGCGGCGGCACGCTCGCGGGCGGCCCGGGCGTGGGCGTCGTGGACACGCGCGGCGGCGGCGCATTCCTGGGCAGCAGCGGCTGCCTCCTTTTTGGTCGCCTCGACGCGGGCGAGGGCAGCTGCGCGCGCCTTGGCGCGTTCCTCGCGGACGGCAGCCGGCGTCGTGGGCTGCTGAGATCCCGAAGGATCTTTCGCGGCGGCGGCCGCGGTCTTGGGATCGCTAGCCTCGGGGGAGGCTGGGGGAGTCCCGGTCATGATGGTCAGGGGATGTGCAGCCTGATGGGCGCGAGGGCGCAGCCAAGAGATGGTGCGCTATGGCAGGAGAAGGAGCAGTGAAGGAACCCTAACTCGTGATAGCATGTAAGCAATAATAGCTGGGAATAATAGAGTTATGACAGAGGTTCATAGCACGGTTACATATATATATATATATAGGCAAGGCACCCTAGATTGGTTTATAGAAACAGGACCATTCAAGGAGTCGTTGCCTAATCTGAGAGCTCTATCCTAATCAGAAGGGGGTGGCGTATAGGGCCAGGATGGCCTATGCGTCAGCACACGTGAGGGCCCATAAGACCAGCTAATGACTTTTCTAATCCCTTAGCTAACAATAGTTGCAGTAAATATGTAAAAGTGTATTATATGAAATTTTACATAGTTTTCCATAATTAAATAGAATATTTCAGATTTAATTAGTAATTCCGAAAATTACATATTTGATTCAAATTTGTGTTCCTGAGGGAGATACCTCTTTTGTACTTTTTCCGCTCTTGATCTTCAGTGAAGAAGTCCACCCATAACAGAACTTTATACTGTCCATCTGCTAGTTTGTTGTAGACAATTCTTTTAGGGTTAGATTTCAATGAGCATAGAGAGAATGGTTCTTCTGTGCTGGAAGATTGGGCAATAGGCATACTGGCCACCTGCTCATACGTGCCATTTATATGCTTCACAGCACCCAAAATATCACTGTGAAATCATTTAGATGTGCATATTAGCAGCGACCTTAATGGTACCAAAATAATACGAAGTAAGCAATTAGATGTGCATATTAGCGGGGACCTTGATGGTACCAAAATAATATGAATCAAGCAAGGGATAATAAGTTTCACTATGTAACATGTACTCGTAATTCTTACCAAAATATTTTGGAGCCCTCAAATGTGAAACCATAAGCAGTAGATTTTGTGGCATCCTTCTCAACCAAAAATACATCTTCTCTTGGCACGTCAATCAGGGAACCATCAATAAGAGGAAATGTAATGAATGCTTCAATAACCTTCTTCTTTTCCACCTTATCCCCATTACTCTTTGAATGACACACTTCAACAATCTTAGTCTTTGGGTTCTCATTCACTTTTGGATCAGATGTCCAGAGACCAAGAGGATGCAGAATATTGGGGTGTTTACATCTGATCAATCGGTTATATATGTGCCTTGCTTCATCAGCTTTCTCAAAGGGGCGGGCAATGAAATACTGAATACCTAATTCTTTATAGTTAATTCCAGCATAATGCGAGCCCAGCCCAGGAAGAACCTTCTCGTACACTGTTAACACCTGATGCCCTTGCTGAATATTGATCTACATCATACATGCAAAAAAATATATTATGCACATTTAGCTTGAAAAAGACATATGATATTCCAATAAGAACATGTGAGAATTCGTATTTCATTACCATTACATTTCCATGGTACTGCTTTGGGAGCGACCTGTAGTCAAGCAAAAAAAAATGATTTTGTCAGATTCCAAAGTGAGTTATTTTATGCTAAAAAATAGTAAGAGCAAATTGCACAAAAAATAGGACAAAGTTTATTTCTGGTTCTCGAACTATCTGTAGCATGCATTTTGCAATCTGAGTTGGTTTGATATGTGGTTTTTACCATGCTGCAGCCACATCATTTATTTTGTGCTTACATGGTACTGATAGTTCATGGGTTCATACTGCTAGGCCATCCTTTTCTCCTTCCTTCTTTCGTTGACAGTGCTATGTTTTTAAATTATGTTTTACTTTTTACTAAGAAGGTTGATATGTCAATAGAAACATATCACACGGCTACCAACATGTCGAAAACCATCCATGAAACTAGCTGAAGGGGTGTGGATGATATTGATAGTTCAAGGGTGACTATTATTTGGTTTTGTACGTTCAAGGACCAAAATTAGAGTTTCACAATATCTCAACGACAAAAATATGAAGTTTAGCCTAAAATTTATAGAGTAAATTTTATTTTACCCCTTGAAATTGCCTCAGAGTTTGAACACCCACCTCGAAAACTAGGAATCGTACACCTTAACTTTCTCAAAATTGTTTCTCATGTGGTTTATGCAATGCGGCAATGGGGAGCAAAAAGTTAATTATTTCGGCAGTCAGTCCCACGTGACTGAATCCATATCACCAAACATGTGATGGTGGACCCTCATGTTAGAAACCTCTTTCTCTTCTTTTCCTCTTTTCTCTCTCTCTCTATCTCTCATTCTCTTTTGGCTCCTCTACACTGCCAGCTCCTTCAAGTGCTGCCCTCATTGCCTCTCTTCCCGTAGCACTGGTGGTTGTGTAGCACGTCATGTGCAATAGCCGCACAAGGAGACCAACAAGTAAGAGGAGAGGCTGGGTTCTAGTGAAGACCGCTTGCTAACGATTTCAGGCCAATCTCTTTGCTCAACTCAATTCTCAAGCTGATCACAAAATTAATGGCTGACAGACTACAAGCTCTGATAATTCCTCTGATACACAAAAATCAATATGGATTTATTAAAAGCAGGACTATCCAGGACTGCATTGCCTGGACCTTTGAGTATATCCATCAATGTCAGCAATCTAAGAGAGAGCTGGTGATTTTGAAATTAGACTTTGAGAAAGCCTTTGACACCATTGAGCATACCATAATCCTGAAAATGTTGAAAAAACTTGGTTTTGATGATAATTGGATTGGCTGGGTGCAAAGAAGATTTACCTCAATCTTGCTTAATGGAACTCCAGGAAAGCAATTTCAGTGTAAAAGAGGGGTAAGACAAGGGGACCCTCTTTCCCACCTCTTATTTGTTCTAGCTGCGGATTTCTTACAATGCATTATTAACAAAGCCTATAATCAAGGACTTTTCTCCCTTCCAATTGAGGCTGACCCAAGTAACAACTTTCCAATAATACAATATGCCGATGACACCATCATGATAATGAAGGCCTCACAAAGAGAAATTTTTTGCTTAAAGGGGCTGCTGCAATCCTTTTCTGAGTCAACTGGTTTGAAAGTCAACTATACCAAGTCCCAAATGATCCCTCTCAATCTGGCTCAGGATCAAGCTTTGAATCTCGCAAGTACCTTTGGCTGTCAACTTGGCACTCTTCCTTTCACCTATCTTGGTCTTCCACTTGGTACAACCAAACCCAGAGTTGATGACTATATGCCTCTAATGGACAGAACTGAAAAAAGGCTTACCTCAGTCTCATCTTTCCTCACTCAGGCTGGGAGATTGCAGTTGGTCAACTCTGTACTTTCCTCCTTACCAACCTATGCAATGTGCAGTTTAAAAATCCCAATTGCAGTATTGGAGTTCATTGACAGAGCAAGAAAGCACTGCTTATGGAGAGGATCTGAGGTAAATGCAAAGAAAAAGTCACTTGTTGCATGGCCAAAAGTCACTAAGCCTAAAAATAAAGGTGGCTTGGGTGTGGTGGATCTTAGATCTCAGAATGATGCTCTTCTAATCAAGCATCTGGATAAATTCTATAACAAAAGAGATATCCCTTGGGTAAATATGATCTGGCAAACATACTATTCACATGGACAAATTCCACATGCTGCTACAGACAGAGGCTCTTTTTGGTGGAAAGACTTATTACACCTTTGTGATAAATTTAGAGGAGTGGCCAACTGCATAGTAGGAAATGGCACAACAATACTCTTTTGGTTAGATATATGGAATGGTCATCATCTCCAGCAAAAGTTGCCGAGACTCTTCTCCTTTGCAAAAGACCAGAAAATCTCAGTTGCAAATTTTCTCTCCAGTCACAGACATGTATGAGCACTTTTATCTCCCCCTCTCAGACCAAGCTCAACAAGAATTCTCAGAACTACAGGATGTACTGCAAAGCATACAAGTAAGCGAAGAAAATAATGACCAATGGCATTATATTTGGGGATCACATAAATACACTCCAAAAAATTTCTACAACCACATGTACAAAGAATTTCAACCACCAAGACCTTTTCTCTGGATCTGGGACTCTAAATGTTGTTACAAACTAAGAGTCTTCTCTTGGTTAATGTTGATGGACAGGCTAAACACTAGGAATCTCCTAAGAAGAAAAAATTTCAAAGTGGAAGGAAATAATTACAATTGTGTTCTCTGTACTTCCCATAGAGAAGAAACAGCTATGCACCTCTTTTTCACCTGCCCTTTTGCAATCAGATGTTGGCAGCTGGTTGGTATCCAATGGCACCGAGGGAACCATTTCTTCCAAATGCTTCAGATGGCCAGACATGGTTTTAATCACCAATTCTTTATGGAAACTTTCATCATTGTGACTTGGCAGATTTGGAAGATGAGAAATGGACTTATATTTGAAGGTTGCCCAGCCAACTTCAACCTGTGGAAAGGAAACTTTCAGGAGGAATGTCTCAATCAGGCTCATAGAATGAAAAACTCTCTTCAGCACCCCTTTCTCTCTTGGGTCAATTCTGTTGTATAGTTCCTTTAGCCTTTATTTCCCTTTCTCCTTCAATCTTCAGTTTGCCCACAGCTCTTTAGGTGAGGTTGTTTATTCTCTTAGTGGTAGTGACCCCCTCTTGTAAGTACTTCGCTCTCCTGTACTCCTTTCTTTTTTTTCTTTAATAAATAAATCTCCACTGCGGGGGCCTCCCTCGCAGTGTTTCAGTTCAAAAAAAAAGACCGCTTGCTATCACCGCTGCTTAGCACCGGCAACTAATCCACCAAGACAACTCCAAGTTAAGCCACACCGCATATGCTCCTCGACCCACCATCAGTGACTGTGACAGTGCTCAGTGTGGTGGTACGGAAACGATTTTAGATCAAGCTCAGCTAGGAGCAAAGAAACCACAAATGCACTGGGGTGGCAGCGCTAGAGCGGTTTGAGGAGAGAAGGGCATGGATGGAAGTGGGTGGTGTGTGTGTGTGTGTGAGAGAGAGAGAGAGAGAGGGAGGGAGGGAGGGAGGGAGGGAGGAAGATTTCTGATATGTGGGATCCACTACCACATGTTTAGTGAGGTGGATTTTGAGATGCAGGATCAATTGCCACATCAGCAAAACCATCTTGAAATTGTCAATGGGTAATTTGAATGGTATTGGAAGATAAGGTGTTTCTGATTTATGGTTTCGAGTTGGGGGACGTGGTTAAAATTTCAAGGTAAGTTAAGGGGACAAAATGGACTTTGCTCTGGAACAAATATCTGAATGATTAGTAACTTACATTGGGCTGCTTTCCTCACTTCGAAAAGTAAATGTGATTTCCTCCATTCCTGATTATAGGAATATGATGTAGTGGCTGCCCTTTTTCTGCACTCAATATATACAAATAGTTACTTTAGGACAGGAGAAAAGTAATCCAAAAAAACAAATACTGATCTTTTTAGTTGACATTCGGACAAACAAACAAAATAATTGCAGGGTAAAATCTCTGTCTCTGTCTGAAACGTCAAACATAACGTGCTGGAGGTAGTAGAAGAGATCAATGGTAGCAATACTAAGCATCCCTACAAACTATATATACCCATCAGTAACAAACTAGCACAGTAATGTCAGCCTCAATTGTTTCTTCAATAGTTTTCTTCCTCTCAAACTAGCAGAGGGAAACAGAGGAAGCAGGGTGTACTGTCTGAGAGCAATGCGTCTTTACTAGAACTAGGAACCTATCCTGTCACCTCTGCATCCCAAATCTGTCTGCCTAAAAATTCTACTGTTTGCAAGGAGCAGGGAACGTGAGACTAAATATTTGCAACATAAGCAATGACAAGAGAATGAAAAGAGAGGAACACACATAAAATGGTTCAGATTTTTGTATGGCCGATCAAGAACATCTTCCACAATGGCAAGATCCCTGGTTCCAAAGTTGCAGGATTTACTTCTAATAACAGCTCGTGGGGCACCATCTCGTCCTAAAATGTCTGGAACACATACTAAAGCTAATGGGATCGAGACTCCCAAGCTCGAAAACAAGAAGATGGCGGACACTAATTGCATTGTGGCGCATCATAAGATAGATTTGTCTTCTTCTTTAGCGAACTAGTACGCAAAGGTGGAGGCTTTTAGTGCCTGCGCGCTGCTTCTTGCAGGCGGAGACGGACGCCGCGCACGGCGGCGGCACAGAAGGGGCTTGTTGCGGCCGTGGATGCGCGCAAGCCTGGAAGCGGCGCCGTACGCCGGCCGGATGGCGCCGGCGGACGGTGGTGAGCGCGCGGCGGCGGAGGTATGCAAATGCAAAGGTGGGGGCTTTTAGTACCTTGCTTCGTGGAGGAGGAGACGGACGCCGGGTACGAGGGCGGCGCCCGAAGGAGCAGGCTGCACCGCTGCGGCCGTGGGCGCGCGCGTGCCTGGAGACCGCGCCGGACGCCGGCGGAGGTGAGCTGAGGGCGCACGGGACCGAGACGGAGGTAGAGGCACCGGCCGCCTGGTTCTCCGGCGGCGGTGGGGGTTGGGATTGCAGTAGCCGCCGCGCCCCTTCCGGCGAGGCTGGGGGTGACGAGATTGAGAGGCGGTACGGAGGACGGAGCCGCCGCCGAGGAGTGGCTGGTGGCCACCTGCTGCGAAGAGGCTGCTGGAAGCAGAAAGCGAGGTTTAGAGGGCATGAGTGTCCGTACGGCTCATTGGTCGGGTGGGTCCCACCTGGCAGTTGGAGAAGTCTGCAAGGGAACTGTAATTTTTTCTTTTAACTTGTGGAATCTATCATTTTAGGTACCAATGTGGTTAGTTTTTTCCGTCCCTCCTCTCCGGTGCGACCATCCACTTGTCCTATATATTCTGTTTTCTCTAACTAGTAAGTAACCTACATATCAGTTCGTCACTACTTTAGCATAATTCTGTTCTAAGGTTCACTCACTCACTTCGTTTAGGGTGGTTTTTAGGGTGGTTCTAACCTACATAATTCCGTTCTAAGTTCCACCTATATGTTGCCTCACCAACCTCATGTCGTGCGTCCATTTCGCGCTTAGGATTGTGGTTGTTGTGGTGTTCTCCTTTTCCTCGTCGGAGTTGGTTGTCTCGCTTGTTTAGGGTGGTTTTTAGGGCGTGGTTGTTTATATGTTGTTTCCTTTCGTGTGCCGCTAACTGATCGGACAGGGTTATCTTGCAAATTGCTCGCTTTTTTTCCTTTAGAGATTGTCTTTCGTGTGGTGCCGAGTGTAGAAGCCTTGGTCCACATGTGGTGTGGTCATGTACTCATGTGAGCCTTATGTGCGTGTTAGTGGATGCTTGGAGACTTTAGAACGTCGAGCCACCTCAAGCACTCATCTTGTTATGTGAGGCTTAACAGCACATATTTAGCGTGTAATCCTTTTTGTTTTCTAGAGGCGGTTTTTTTCCTTTCCGGATTTTCAGCATCATGGCATGAGACAAGGTGTGATGCGACAAACTTCAAACGAGCTAACCACTCCAAGTCAACAGAATCTGACCGGTTGGAGCTGTAAGGCGCTGCTGCGTCATCTGCGTGAGTGATATTGACCAGGTGCGTGTATATGCGTTTTATCCAGCGGTAAAAAGGACACACGTGACGCGGGCACCCCCACCCGGCCGGTCTGGAGTCAACATTACCTTTGGAGTAAACATTTCATCTGGATTTTCATTTTTCTTTTAAAAGAAGCATCTGGATTTTCATTACCCGGCCATTTCCTACGAATGCCTCCGATCTCCGAACCCATTTGTTTTGAGGTACGGCCTCTTTGATTTCAAAATGAGATTAAAATCGCAAATTCATTAAAAGTAAGGGAAAAAGAGCTCATGTCATCTGGCTCCCGGTGATATGCGGTTGTCTACTTGTCTGTAAAGGACTACTGGCCTCCCCAAGCTGCTGCCCATGACCTATGTACGTACTGTAGTACTCGCGTATAGCTAGCCTAGCCCTGCTGTTTTAATGCGTGCCGTGTGATCTCCATTGGAAGCTCCAGTGTACCCATCCTTGTGCGTGCTCGACTGACCGGCGCCACGTACCGCAGGGCTCATCATACTCATCGCCAAGGGAAAAGGAAAAACAAAACATGCTATCCACTCGTAGACTTGAGATTCCAGGCACATGCATTGGTTCATTGAATACAAAAAAAATGTACTCTTATTTTGAAAATTTAAGCTAGGTTTATATGTTTATAGGGCATCTTGCTTGAACAACGACATAAGGCTTGTATGCAACTATTTGCCTTGTGATTTCTTCTAATGATTCACACTCACGATGTCTGTTAAGACCGTTTAAATGGCAGTTTTTTGCTTGATAATTTTGCTAAACCTTGGGTGGAATGTTTAGTATTATCAAGCGTTTAGCCATATAGATCTAATCACTTACCATATTGAATTAATATATGTCAGAATCTAATAACCTCGTTATACGCAGCAGCCCTCGTTATCATCTTTTTTTTTAAGGGAAGGTTGGTGAGATCAATATTCTGGTTTGTGGCGGCCAGAGATTACATTGACTACACAAATCATAGAAATTGTTTGCTTTACCAATTGATGAACACCATTTCAGCCCAAATTACCCTCCAAATTATTTTAATTTCAATTAGCTCCGAACAAGATTTATCTTTCTTCTCTGTGTACAAGTTAAGTTGGAGGTTCAAATTTTAATGGGACGTCATGATATCCTATGTTAGAATAAAATATTTTGAAAACTTTCCATCATATTTTTCATGCAATTTTGTATATGTCAAACACATGGCTCAAGCTAAGGTTTTAGCTAAACATATGTGAAGAAAAGCATTGAGGTCCATGTATATGTGGTCTGCACAGTGACACGCCATGAAAACCTTAGGATATACATGTATTCAAGAAAATACAAAATCTCCATTGCTAGTGTTTCTACATGTATATGTGGTCTGCACAGTGACACGCATCATGAGTACTTAGGCCTTGTTTAGTTTCCAAATTCTACCCCCAAATTCTACTATGCAAAAAGAAGATTCCCATCACATTAAAATATCGGGACATGTATAAAATACTAAATGTAGATGAAATAAAAAACTAATTGCACAATTTTATTATACTTTACGAGACGAACATTTTGAGCCTAATTAATCAATGTTTGGACAATTATTCATAAATACAAACGAAATGCTAAAGTGGCGCAATGATTGCAAAGTCCCAACTTTGCCACCCTAAAGTTGGGAACTAAACAAGGCCTTAGGCCAGCCTCAGTGGGGGTTTAATGGGGAGTTTCATGGCATTAAATGTGCTGATATAACATAGGACAGAGAATGATAGAGTCATGATCTTATTGCACTTGACAATATTGATTATTATGGTCATATTACCTTGACATTATTGATTGTTATGGTCTTATCAGACTTGACTTATTGCGTCAACGATAAATAACAATGGTAGTTATAAATGTTGTATAAGTCAAATATTTGAAGTCGTGGATTTACGGTTTGGCGATATCGATTTGAATTGACACATATACATTTCCTTTGGGGTTGGTCTATTTTTTAATGTCTTGCATTTATTTTCTATTTTTTAATGTCTTGCTCACCCATATAAATATATGTTCGTGACTATCACACTTTGCTATCGCCGGACATATTGCCAACCACTGAAATAAATAATATAAAAAGTTTCGAAACAAATTCAGAAAAAATACGTACGTGACTATCACACTTTGCTGTCACCGGACATGTTGCCAACCACTGAAATAAATAATATAAAAAGTTTCGAAACAAATTCAGAAAAATATGTCATCAGTGCTGAGTTGAAGACTCAACCCTAGTGAGCAGATTTCACCATAAGAAATCTAACCAACTGATATATACGATCAATCCACTTAGCTTTTTTTTTCCTGTGTTGGTCCGGCCGAGAAACTTTGCAACCGAGCCTAACGGAACCGAACTAGCTCAGTTAACTCATCTCCGCGGGCCGGCCCACGGTAACCGGATATTCTGTCAATACAGCCGTTGGCGCGCAGCTCCTCCCGATTTGAAATTTGAATCGCGCGGGCGCGGGGAGCGGCGCTCTCCTTTCCCGGCTCAGCCAGCGAACGAAGTGAAATTCCCCAAAGCCTCCCTCTCTTCTTCCCAAATCCCAAACCCCAACCATCCCTCCCTCCTCTTGGTCCATAGATCCCCTTCCCGCCGGCGGTCAGGGAGAGACCATCGCCACCGTCTCCGACGCCCGGTGCGGCGCCTGTTCGCGCGCGCCCTCCCGTTCTGCGGCGCCGGCGTGGAGTGAGGCGGGGCCCTCTGTTGCCCCGCGCGTCGCCGGCGACGGCGAGCCTCTTCGCCGCGCCGCCAGCTACGCGCCCACGCCTCGACGGCCCGCTACACCGCAGGGAGACACCCCCGGACCCTGCAGGGCAGGGCTTCTTCCTCGGCGACATGGACGCCCGCGAGGATGGCGCCGGCGAGGACGCCGATGAGGACCTGCCGCGCCCAGGCCGGATTCGGGCATTTCCTCAACCTGCTGGAGGCGTCTGCTGCCGCGCTGCCTCGCGTCGAACCTTCCTTCGCGTTCCTGAAGAGCAAGCTGCCTGAGGCAGAGCACATCTGGCATTCTGGCTCCTCTTCGGCCACTGGAGCGACGATGAATGACAGTACGGCAGATTGGCAGGGACCATGCGAAGTATGACGGCGTAGTGAGATTAGAGATAAATCCATTGTACCTGGCTTCCCGAGTGCGTTTGCCAATGGGGTGTACTTGATCTTGAATATGAACCGGATAGCTGAGGTGAATGTGGATGGCAAGACGCACGTACAGCATCATCCCAGAGCCACAGATTCAGGCGGATGACTCCAGCTATGTGCTCTTTGTTGGTCAGTCACAAGGTCGCCTGCATCGCATCACTGAAGACTGCTGCAGATGATGGTGTCCCCTCTGGGATATCTATTTGGGTTCTTCAGGACTAGGGGTGGACGCCGAGCCAGCTCGGCTCGTTTTGGCTCGGCTCGTTCTGGCTCGTTAGTCAAATGAGCTGGCTCGGCTCGGCTCGGCTCGTTAAGGAAACGAGCAAAAATGCTGGCTCGGCTCGGCTCGTTAAGCTCGTGAGCTAGAGATAAATTTAAATTTGTCACAACAATATATATGAAATAAAAATTTATAGTAATTATATGGTCTTAATAGTTTTAAAATCTATTTTATCATATTATAATAATAGAGTATAATCATAACATCGTCTAAAACCACGTAAATAGTATATACATGTAATAATTATTTAATAATTTACTCACTAGTCTATTAAGCCTTCTAGCTCGTTTGGCTCGCGAGCAGCTCGCGAGCTGGCTCGAGCTAGCTCGTTAACGAAACGAGCAAAAACAGCTGCTCGGCTCGTTAAAAAATACATCGAGCCGAGCCGAGTCGAGCCGAGCTAGGATCGAGCCGAGCTGGCTCACGAGTTTCGAGCTTTTGGTCCAGCCCTATTCAGGACCATGGTATCCAAGATTGGGACCTGAAGCACAGGGAAAGCTATATGTGGTTGTTTCTTGTTCTGGATAAAGAGCTGTGGAATGTGGAGAGCCTTTGATGACTACTGTGTGATCACCATACACCCAAATTGCAACCTTGTTTTCCTTGTTCAGCACTGGGATGGACAACTGGTAGCATATCACATTGACTGTCAGGTACAACATGTCAATTTGCAGATCGATCGATAATCATCATATTACTCCTCATGTTGCATATTTATTGAAATTATTTCTTAGAGTCATCGATGCTCACAAATAAGTAGATGCTGCATGATGGGTACTTGTCAATAGGTACTGTTCAATATGTCATATTCCAAGTATGGAACGTCTAGCAGCATCACCATATTTACTAGATTTATATTTACATAATCTGTCAACACGATGTCATGATCTATGTAAGCTAGCTCTACTCATGTTAATTGTATCAATGGATTGACCAACTTATTATGTTTTTCTTTCAAGTCTTATATTATGTTCCAAATGCTACCTTGGCAGTTGTTTCCAGCATATACTATAATCTGATATACTGTTATCCTGATCTTAGACTCAATACTTTATACTGTGATATGCTGTGATTTTTTTTCTTTCTTCTTTCCTGTGTATGTATATTTATCCTTAATGCGTATATGCAGCTCCAGCTAGTTTACCAACAAAGCATGGCATCAAAAGTTCAAAACTGAAAAATTATCCAATGTCATTTTCATCTCCTTCATGTAAGTTGGCAATTTCTGAAGAAATATATACTGATTCATGTCAATGGTATATAATATTGTTTCAACATGCAAACTCTAATATCATCCTCATCTCAACAACACAAAAATTTAGAATTTCCAGGATCTCCTGTATTGAACTTCGTCGAACTAAAAAGCAGCAAGAGCTTATTAGCATCCTATGAACTACAATTCCACTTGGTGTTGGTGTTTCTTCTATTTCGTTTGGCAGCATATTTCACATGGTAAAGTTGGTGCCATATATTTGAAAGTGTCTACACCTTGCAGATGGCAGCAGATATGGTTCCCATGCATATAAGGTCATTGAACATTAGTACATTACTATATGAGTATATGATGATGAAAAAAACCTGCGAATTGGGTGTTCCATTCAAGTTTCTTGAGGGCATTACTATATATGACGATGAAAAAAACCTGCGATTTGGGTGTTCCATTCAAGATTCTTGAGGCCATATCAGGAAGTGTAGATCCTAACAATGGCTGTTCTGATCTCTATAATGGCTTTTAAGTTGACATGCACAATATCATGGGTTTGCATCCCTTCAGAGGTTGCATAGTGTTGACGTGAATCGTGCCACACCAAACACTGAGAACGTCACATGCACCCCTCCGCATTTATAATTTATTATATGACTTGGTAGATACTGTGAATTTGGAAGGGTCAGGAGCATGTTGTTATGTTGCTACCCTTTCAGGGCCCTGCTAGTCTCACTGGATAAAGTAGTGATCTAGGCTGGTGCTGTATTCCTTGTTGCATTAGCCGTGCAACATCAGTTAAGGATGATCCTGCTGGTTGGCTTAACCTTGTCAATGCCAAAATTTTAAGCATGAGTTGTGTTTCAGTCAGTGCAACAGAAGTACACATTTGACTGTAAGAGTGAATAACTGGAGCTTGCTTATGCTAGAGGAAGGACTGGGAACAAGCTAAGTAGTATACGCAAATGACCTGGAAAAAGCTGACCCCTTGGCGATTCTTGAAAATCTTCAAGCCTTGCTGTTGATGGACCTGGTGAAGGTCTATGGTGGCTTCCTCAGATTCTAGGTGCTCTGAGAAATTGAAGGACACAGGCACCATGTTAGAAATAATATATATGGCTTGCTAGATGTTTTTCCTTTACACTTAGATACAAAGACGGGGTAAATTAAGCTCAGTGACTGAGTTTGGGCTGGCTGCACTTTCCAAAGCTGAAAATACTGAAGCAATATTCCTGTGACACTTTTAGTTTGTTATCTTCTGTTTGTGTTCTTGTATTTTCGTTTTCTGAATTTCCTTGAGTCATCAAGGTTCAGAGCCTCTTCGGAGGGCAAACTAGGCTTAGTCCCTGCCATTGTTTCATCCTCTTCGGAGGGCAAACTAGGCTTAGTCCCTGCCATCCTTTCTCCGGGCTGTATTCCAACTTTATCTTTAAATTTTCTTGAACAGGGAATTTACTCTCTAGAGTTTAAACTTGAAAATAATACTACTTTGGAATCAACACTGTCACTACCAGAATGCTTCACATCCGCCCGCCTCCTCCGCCTCGGCCATTTTTGGATCCGGTGCTGATGGGGCTTCAGCACCGGGTCCAACGGCTAGGAGCGGGGGCGGCGCTGCGGGGTGTCAGGGCGGACACGTTAGCACCAGGACGTGGCGAGACCCGGTGCTAATGCTCCCCCTTTAGCACCGGTTGCAGCCAGCAACCGGTGCTAATGTGCCCGAGGCCATTTAGCACCGGTTGCTGGCTGCAATCAGTGCTAATTGGTGCACATTAGTGTTGACACAAAAAATTAGCACCAGGAAGAGGCTGACATGTGAGCCGGATTTGGTGGAAGGATGCCATTCGGCTAAAGGGCTTTCTCTGAAGCATTCGGCAAAGATGCTCTGCGGTCGGGAACGCGTCGCCATTCGGCTAAGGGGTTTTCTCTGAAGCGTTCGGCAGAGATACTCTGCGGTCGGGAATGCGTCATCATTCGGCAGAGGCATTGTTCCGCAGGCGAAGAGTGGTAGCGTTCGGGAAGACATGATGACGTGGATCAATATAAGGAAAAGGCCGGTTCGAACAAGGAACGCAATATGGGCACGAAGATTCGTCATTTATTTTTAGAAACAAGTATTATAGTCGTGTCCGACTAGGAGTTATATCAAGACCTGGGTATAAATATAAACCCATGGCAATTGTAAGAATTGAATCAATCAACACAACAAACCGGCCCCGTGCCAACATCGAGTCCTTTAGTCGAGTCGTCGAGTTCTTCGAGAGGAGTCATCGATCCGTCGACCTCCGTAAGTACCGGCAACCTTGTATCATGCTTAGTATCATGCGGTGGATTTAAGCTTTGATGCAAGTAGTCTTGTTACCATGCTTAGTATCATCCGGTGGATTTAAGTTGTGGTCTCAAGAAGGTTCCTCTGTTAGGTCATGAGCCATGCGGTGGGCTAAGATCTAGTATGGACCAAGTTATCGGCTCTGTTAGATTTCGGCAAGATCTAACAGATTCATTAAGTTACCCCGTGTTGCTTCGTTTTTACTATGTACTTAACTCATGCAACACACCTTTGCCCAATCTAGATCGGCTAGAATCGGCTTTGCTTCACGATGTGACGACTTATCCCCTCATAGCCGAGTCCGAAACCGATTTAGGTTGCCACGTGTCGCGGGTTCGAGCTTGTCGGTATCGTGTAGATCTTGACAGAACCGGGTATCATGCGGTAGATGCAGGTTTTTGGGTCGTCTTAGAGCTAATCATCCGGTGGATTAGAATTCGATTCGATCTGATAGATTTATCTTTACCGATTAGGCTTGTTCCTTCGCCATGGACCCCGATTCGGCTAAATAGCCGCATTCGGTAGTGCTCTCACGAGTGAACGTGTGTTCGTGGGTTTGCATTGGACAATGAATGCTTTTAGCCTTTCACGATTAGATTGTATCATGCGGTGGATTGATCTAATCTGATTGGTGGTGTGGCCTCAAACGAGTTGTATCATGCGGTGGATTAACTTGTTTGTTGCCATGCTTGACGGGTGCTGCTTTCGGCCTATGCATTCTTGTTTCAATGTAAATTCATGACTGTGTTGTGGGTTCGTAATTAAACATTGAATGCTTTTAGCTTTTCACGGTTAGATTGTATCATGCGGTGGATTAATCTAATCTGATTAGTGGCGTGGTCTCAAACAAGTCATATCATGCGGTGGATTAACTTGTTTGTTATCATGCTTGACGGGTGCTGCTTTCGGCCTATGCATTCCTTGTTTACTGCGAATTTATGATCATGTTTCACCCTTTATTTTCATACCACATATGTCCTCGTTAATCGGTCACGGATATACTTTGCTTTCTTTGCTTACTTAAAGACCGATCTTACGTCATGCTGATGTTGTGCGTTCGGCAGTATGATCCTTATATGCTTCTACCGATTGCCGAATGATGTTCTGAGTAACGACAGATAGCTTGTCCGTAGCTATATGTCTCTCGAGATTGGCTTCAATGCCGCAAATATGGAACTGTCTGGTCTCACCCGGCACGTTCCAGGTTTTGATCTAAACGTTTTTTGTCCCTTTGTTAGTTTTCAGGCAAACTGACTGGCACGTTTCCGGATTCGTACGTGCGGGCTACGTGTTGAAGCCAGCTAATTCGGCTTGCTGTGTGCTTGGCGTGAGGTGCGGATTTTACGTCAACAATTAGCACCGGGTCTTGCCACGACCCGGTGCTAATGTCTTTTGTATATAGCACCTTCTTCCTCCCCCGGCCGAGCCAGCTGAACACTTAGGCGCTATGTTCATGCTGCTCGGCCGTGGGAGGGGAGGTGCTGCCCAAATTTTTTTCAAAATTTGTGAAGATTCTACTCATCTAAGGAGCACTACAAGGTACACTCTTTCATTCTCTAATGTTTTATTTAGCTTGTAATCCTTCTATGATTTAGAAATAGAGGGATTTGTGAATCAAAGTAAAAAGCTAGCTAGAGAGAGCTTGTGTTCTTGGAGGAGAGAGAGGAGAGAGCTTGAGTTCATGGTGGAGAGAGTGTTCATGTTGTATTTTAAATGGAGAGAGAAGGCAAGCTAGTTAGTATTTTGTTTTGTATGACTTGTGAATAGTTATAAGGCTTATGTATTTTATTTATTAGAGAGGTTTATTTATTAAAAGTTGGAATAGTTATTTATTAATTTAATGAAATATATATTATTAGTTATTTATTAAAAGGTATAATAGTTATTTATTTATTTAACGGAAGGTATATTTATTTATTTAATGAATATAGTAATGTAGTTTTAGAAATTTATTTATATAATGGAATATATATTATAATTTGTATTTATTTATATATTAAATTTTTTATCTTTAAATTGTATTGTATATTTGTTATTGGTTAATAATGCAGATGAATAGACAATGGATGTACGGGGACCCCCACGCTCAGGCGTTCCGTGATGGCCTTAGGACGTTTCTCGATGCCACCGAGGCTAACAGGACGTCGTCCGGTTTCATGTTCTGTCCATGCACCCATTGTAAAAATATACAAACGTACAAACAAAGAGGTTGTCTTCAGGTGCATTTGATGAGGCACGGTTTCATGAGGAATTATTCTGTTTGGACGAAGCACGGTGAAAGAGGAATTCTAATGGATGAAGATGAAGAAGACGAGGCCGATGACGACATTCCGTTATTGGCTCAATACTACGGTTCCTTTGCATATGCTGCAATGGGTGATGCCTATGAGGAAGATGTTGCTCGGGAAGGCGATGCTCAGGAAGATGTTGCTCAGGAAAATGAACCTACTGATGGACTCGGGCAAATGTTGTGTGATACCGAGAAAGACTGCGGCAATGATAAGGAACTGAAAAAGATACAACGCATGTTGCAGGACCACAAGACTGATATGTACCCAGATTGCAAAGAGGGGCTAAAGAAGTTGGGTAGCACACTTGAACTTCTGCAGTGGAAGGCAGCAAATGGTGTTACTGATAAGGGTTTCGAGGAGCTACTGAAACTCGTAAAGAAGATTCTTCCAGAGTGTAACAAATTGTCATCGACGACGTATCAAGCAAAACGTGTTGTTTGCCCTCTCAGTTTGGAGGTGCAGAAGATACATGCGTGTACTAATGACTGTATCCTCTATCGCGGACAGTACGAACACTTGGATCGTTGTCCGGTTTGCACCTGCGCACGATACAAGATCAGGCGGGACGACCCTGGTGATGTTGGGGGAGAGCGTTCTAAGAAAAAAATCCATGCGAAGGTGATGTGGTATTTCCCTCTGATACCCCGTTTGAAGCGTTTGTTCAGGAACAAAGACCATGCCAAACTGATGCGCTGGCACAAAGAAGAACGTAAGCAGGATGGCATGTTGAGACACCCCGCCGATGGATCCCAGTGGAGGAACATCGACAGAGCATTCCCATAGTTTGATGTTGATGCGAGGAATGTTAGGCTTGGTTTAAGTACCGATGGCATGAACCCTTTTGGTGAAATGAGCAGTAGTCATAGCACTTGGCCCGTGACTGTTTGTATCTACAACCTACCCCCCTGGCTCTGCATGAAGCGGAAGTTCATTATGATGCCAGTGCTCATCGAAGGCCCAAAGCAACCTGGCAACGACATTGATGTGTACCTAAGACCATTGGTTGACGAACTTTTGCAGCTGTGGAAGAATGAAGGTGTTAGCATGTGGGATGAGGACAAGCAGGAGCAGTTTGACCTTCGAGCACTGCTTTTCATAAGCATCAACGACTGGCCTGCACTAAGTAACCTATCAGGACAATCAAACAAAGGATATAAAGCATGCACTCACTGTTTAGAGAAAACCGAAAGCATGTATTTGAAACATTGTCGTAAAGTTGTGTACATGGGTCACCGTCGATTCCTTCCGGCGAAGCATGAGCTACGAAAGAAATGTGCGCATTTTGGCGGGAATGCTGACCGCCGTACAAAGCCGAGACACCGGAGTGGAGAAGAGCTATTTGATATGGTGAAGGACCTACACGTGGTGTTTGGCAAGGGAGACGGAAGCTAGGCTGCTCCGACGGGCGATGATGGTCGTGCCGCGATGTGGAAGAAGAAGTCTATCTTTTGGGAGCTACCTTATTGGCAACGTTTAGAGGTCCGTAACGCGATTGATGTGATGCATCTGACGAAGAATCTTTGCGTGAACTTGATAAGCTTCCTGGGTACTTATGGGAAGCCAAAAGATACACTGGAAGCACATCAGGAGCTGAAACGATTGATGCAACGGACTGATCTACATCCAGAAAAGAGAGACAAAGGACGCCAGTACTTGCGTCCTGCCAGCTTCACTCTCAGCAAAGAAGAGAAGGCAAGCATGTTTGAATGTTTGAACAGTATCAAGGTTCCGTCTGGCTACTCCTCCAATATTAAGGGAATAATAAATATGATAGAGAAGAAGTTCACAAACCTGAAGTCTCACGACTGCCATGTGTTGATGACACAGCTGCTTCCCGTCATACTCAGGGGTGTGCTACCAGTTAACGTGCGGAAAACCATTGTGAAGATATGTGCATTCCTCAATGCAATTTCTCAGATGGTGATCAATCCAGACCATTTAGATCAGCTACAGAACGACGTGGTGCAATGTCTTGTCAGCTTTGAGATGATATTTCCACCATCCTTCTTC
Source organism: Echinochloa phyllopogon (assembly GCA_033239725.1). Classification (NCBI taxonomy): domain Eukaryota; kingdom Viridiplantae; phylum Streptophyta; class Magnoliopsida; order Poales; family Poaceae; genus Echinochloa; species Echinochloa phyllopogon. The sequence goes on along the minus strand of BTCW01000008.1, from coordinate 27,459,289 downwards.
AATATCATGACACATCTATTGGTTCACCTCGTCAAAGAGATTCGTATATTGGGCCCAGTATTTCTACACAACATGTTCCCATTTGAGAGGTTCTTCGTTGTCCTAAAGAAGTATGTCCGTAATCGTTCTCGTCCAGAAGGATGCATTGCTAAGGGATATGAAACAGAAGAGGTCATTGAATTCTGTGTTGACTTTGTCGATGATCTTATGCCGATTGGTGTGCCCGAATCACATCACGAGGGGAGACTTGGTGGAAAGGGCACACTAGGGAGAACGATGGTGATCAAGGACGTTGAGACATTTCGTAAAGCGCACCTCACAGTTTTGCAACAATCAACCTTAGTTGCTCCGTACATCGAGGAGCACATGCAGATTCTCAGGTACGAAAACTCAACAATGTCTGCGGCCTTCATTCAGCGTCTGCACAATAGTACTTTCACCGATTGGTTGCGAAGACGTCTTATGGGTGTCGAGGGCATTGATGCGCAGCTAGCTTTTGTAGCTAGAGGTCCATCGAGCATGATCTTGACATTCCAAGAATACGATATCAATGGGTATACATTTTACACAAGAGCCCAGGACAAGAAAAGCACCAACCAAAACAGTGGTGTCCGGATCGACGCGACAGACACCAATGGCAATACAAACTCATACTATGGAATCATAGAGGAGATATGGGAACTAGAGTACGGACCTTTGAAGATCCCACTGTTCAAGTGCCAATGGGTGAAGCTGATTGGAGGAGGTGTTAAAGTTGATGACTATGGAATGACGTTAGTGGACCTAAACAAGATTGGCTTTCTAGACGAACCGTTCGTCCTGGCCAAAGCTGTCACGCAAGCTGGCCAAAGCAATTGGACCCATCACAAGACGAGCCAAAGCGTCATATAGTTCTTCCTGGAAAGAGAAAAATCGTAGGAGTTGAGGACAAGACGGATGAAGATTATGATATGCTCGATGGCCGGCCTCCATTCTCAGTGGCTGATGACCCAAGCATCCTGTTAGCGGCGGAGGAGACACCGTATCTACGGCGTGATCACAATCAAGGAACATTTGTAAAGAGGAAGTTTATTAGTGTCCGAGTAAACGATGATGCCATGTAATTTAATTGCACTATGTTCCACCCAATTTGTAATGACTATATTTGCATTTATGTTCCACCTATGTTCTAAGATTTTCTATTAATTTATAAGATTGTTTTTATTAATTCTAGCATTTTACATTGATTTTCTAGTAATTTATAAGATTTTCTAGTAATTTATAAGATTTTCTAGTAATTTATAAGATTTTCTAGTAATTTATAAGATTTTCTAGTAATTTATAAGATTTTCTATTAATTTATAAGATTTTCTAGTAATTTATAAGATTTTCTAGTAATTTATAAGATTTTATTATTTAATATATATTTTTAATAGGTATTAATAACTAAATTAAAACAAGTATTAATAACTATATATTAAAAACTATATTTATAAGATTCCCAAATAGTAGCAACCGGTGCTAAAGGCCGGTTTGGAAACTGGCGCCAAACGAAAATTGGGGGCCTTTAGCACCGGGTTGATCTAAAATCCGGTGCTAAAGGCCCCCAATTTTCGTTTGGCGCCAGTTACGGCCTTTAGCACCGGCTGTAGAAGACCCGGTGCTAAAGGGCCTTTTGCACCGGGTGGTGGGAAGACCCGGTGCTACAGGGGGGGCCTTTAGCACCGGGTGCTGTATAGACCCGGTGCTAAAGGCCCCCACCAATTTTGGTTTGGCGCCAGTTACGGCCTTTAGCACCGGGTGTAGAAGACCCGGTGCTAAAGGGTCTTTAGCACCGGGTGGTGGGAAGACCCGGTGCTAAAGGGGGGGGCTTTAGCACCGGGTGTTGTACAGACCCGGTGCTAAAGGGCCTTTAGCACCGGGTCGTGGCTGCACCCGGTGCTAAAAACGGGGGACCTATATAGGCCGGGGACTTCTCTCCCCTCCCTCACTTCGCCCTCATCTCACAGATCAAAACCGCCGCCGCGCGCCCCCTCGTCTCCTCAGCCGCCGCCGCCCGTCGCCGCAGCCGCCCATCGTCGTTCCCGGCCGCGCCGACGCCGCCGCCCATCGTCGTCCCCGCGCCCGGCCGTGGTCACCCGTGGTCCCCGCGCCCACGCCACCGCCACCCGTGGTCCCCGCGCCCACGCCGCCGCCACCCGTGGTCCCCGCCGCCGCCGTCCCCGCGCCGCCGCCGCTCCTCGTCCCCTCGCCGCCGCCGCCGCTCGTCCCCGCGCCGCCGTCGCCCGCCGCCCGTCACGGTGAGCCCTCTGTGAAGCCGGCCTTCGTGCCGTGCGTGCATGTTTGTGAGCCGGCCTTCGTGCCGTGTGTACGTGTTTGTGTGTGCAGGTACCCGTTGCATGGCCGAACCCACATTTGCTTAGCGAACGTGTTCGGCCATGACACATACATTGGAAATGCATTGTATTGAAATATTAGAAATATATATGCTTCATATGTATTGAAAATATTAGAAAATAATAGAAATTTATTTTATTGGAAATGCGTTGTATTGGAAATATTAGAAATATATATGCTTTATATGTATTGGAAATTTTTTTTATTGAAATGCATTGTATTGAAATATTTACATTTAAATGTATATTGGAAATTTTATATCGGAAATTCTATGCTTCATTTAAATGTATATATGCTTCATTTAAATGTATATTGGAAATTCTATGTATATTAGAAATATATGTGCTTCATTTAAATGTATATTGGAAATGTTATATGTTTGTATAATGTATACTATCGAAAATGTTTATTATCGGAAATTCTATCGCGTACCCGAACCCACCACGCACCCGAACCCCTTAGCGAATCCGTTTTTCGCGCACCGACCCCTTTAGCGAACCCGTTCGCGTCACGCACCCGAACCCTTAACAAACCACTTCGCGTCGCGTACCCGAACCCTTAGCGAATCAATTCACACCGCGCACCCGAACCCCTTGGCGAATCCGTTTTTCACGCACCGACCCCCTTAGCGAAAATGTTAGAAATATTGGGAATATCTATGCTTTGTATATATTTCTTATCAATTATTTTTAATTTTATAGATGGCGGACAACAACAACCCCGTCCCACCCATGCAAGAGGACAACAACAGCCCTGTCCCACCCATGCAAGAGGACAACGACACGTTCTTTGCGAATCAACCTTTTAATATTGTAACCCAACCAATGTCCATGGATGATGTGTTGGGGATCATTGGAAGGGACAACAATATCTAGGGCGACAATGTTGCAAGGGCCGAAAATGTTGAAGGGGCCGCCAATGTCCAGGGGGAACGTGTCCAGGGCAGCACTATTGAAGGGGCCGGTAACGAGCCCTCGTCTAGTCAGGTGTGTATATAGATAACATAAATTTGTACTATACATGTCAATTATGTATACCATCTCTATATCATCTCGTATATATGTAATTTGTGTAGGCCGCCTCTGCTTCTACAAGTCGAGCTAAGAAATCAAAACGATCGACCACGAAGAAGTTGAAGGATGTCAAGTTTCACATCACTCGAGTGGAGGATGATGGGGAGCCAGTTGAGCCCCCAAAAGTGGCCAAGAAATTTGTATCTCAGTGCGGGGTAATTGTACGGGACAATGTGCCCATTAGTATCAGAAAATGGAAGTCCACGGACCCCACTGAGGAGTACGTGCTCCCCAATACAGAGAAGGAGATGCTATGGAGGGAATTAAAGGCAATATTCGACTGGCCTAGCACTCATGAAGCAGAACTGAGGGATTAGACAATGAAGAAGATGGCAGTTCTGTTTCAGGATTTCAAGAAGAAGTTGTACTCGCATTTTCTCAAAACCGGAGAGACCCCGGATCCTGAGAAGTATAAGAAGATCACTGATGACGAGTGGGAAGCATTCCTTGAGTACAAAACCTCCGAAGAGGGTGCAACGGCTAGCGCTAGAAACGCTGGAAACGCCGCAAATAAGAAGTACTCTCATAAGATGGGTTCGGGAGGTTACAAGGCAAGCATCGCTAAATGGGAGAAGATGGAAGAAGATCTATATGCTAGAGGCATCACTCCAGCGACACATGACTGGCCCACAAGGACCAAGCATTGGTACTATGGTCATGGAGGCACCCTAAGCCTAATCGACGGCTCCTTAGTTTTTCCCGAGGACTTGCGAGAACTAGCTCAGCGTCTCCTCGATATCCTCAGGGCATCTGAGAGGGGAGAATTTGTTGCTGATAGAGACAGAGATGAGCTAACCTATGCCTTAGGGAACAAGGAGCATCCTGGACGGACGCGTGGCGTAGGCACAAGCATCTCATGGAAGAAAGGTTTCCAAGAGCACGCCGCCACCTATAGGAGCCGTTCGAGGAAGAAGGCCGAATATGAGCAGAGGGTGAGGGACCTAGAGCAAACGGTTGCCGCCCAGGGCTCAAAGCTCCAAGAAATGGAGTCAGAGATGGAGCGACGGATGAAGGTAGCATGGCTGCAGATACAACAAGCCATAGGCGGGACCGGTTCCACAGAGCATGCACCTCTCCAACAAGCCGCAGGCGGGACCGGTTCCACAGAGCATGCACCTCTCCAAGATGCGGCCCTTATTAGCCCTCCACAACAATATCAAAGCAGTCACGCTTCCACACAGGCCGCCGAACCGGTCCGTTACCCCGTGGATGAAATAACTCAACGGACCGCGTGCGAGCTTGTCGTCAGGCAGAAGAACTTAGCTGTGGTGGTACGTATGCGACCTTAGTTCGTACTGCATGCATTTCACCGCAAATACCATTCATTTACTAACTTTCTTTGTGACTACTAAATTATCAGCTCACATACGGTATGACCAAACGTGTGGAAGAAGGGCAAAAATGGCACTGCAATGACATTCCACATGGTTACGTACCTGTTGAGGTGGAGCAAGTCGTCACCAACTGGGAAGACTTGGAACTTGACATCCCCGGAGGTGACGGAGAAACAAAACTCGGTCAGTGTTCTCACTGCATCATTCTATGGAGCAAGGCAGACGTCGTCATACCTGGTACACCTGCGGCTACCAACAAGCCTTCGTCACCTGCACCGTCTCCAAGAGATCCACCGGATCATGACGATTCTCCGGGAGCTCCTGATGCAAGCCCGTCTCCTCCGCCGAAGAGGTCTCTGTCTCCTCCGCCGCGGAGGTCTCCGCCCCCTCCGCCGAAGAGGGGACGCCGCACTAAAGCCTCTGCCCCCACTCCACCAGGGAAGAAGGCGCGGAAAACCAGAGAGAAGCCCGCACCAGAGAAAAGAGCGGGTGAGAAGACTCTAGAGGAGCTCGAAGCCTCGGTCAAAGCAGACACAAAGAGGCAAATGGCCGAGTGGAGGAAAAAACCCGAGCCGGAGCCGAAGCTTGATCCCACTGTCGTCAAGTCATTCCTCGATAATTTGAGCAAGGGTCAACAGAAGGAAGTAATAGTAACAGACTATGACCGCTCATTACTGAAATCTCGCCGGAAGCGGAAGGCTGCAGATAAGGAGGCGGGCCCATCCAAAAAGGTTCCTCAGCTCGGCGAGCAACCTCAGCGGCCCTTGGGTCCATTGCCATCTCTGGACGAGATTAACATGCAACGAGTAAACACAACGTTGAAGAGGTGCCTGTAAACACAACGTTGAAGTGGCCGTTTAAGCTTGGCGAGCCTATGGTCCCTCCTAAAATGGAGAGCAAGCTACAGACAAAGATGCGCCGATTCCATGAGTGGTACTTGGAAGAATCAAGAAGGAATAAACGACGCATGATCAAAGTAGGCGTGAAGGACCATGATTTCTACAATGGTGACGAGGATTGGGTCTGGCTGAGGTTTCAGGATATATATGAGCTGTACCACCGCGACGCCATGGACATGGATTTGATCACCTGTTGGACACTGTAAGTACTTTGTTGTTGCTTATAATTCACAGTTTGAAAACAATAATTCCAATCTATGCTGACGCGGGCTTTATTTATTGCTTAACATATGCAGAATGGAGATTCAAAAATGTCGGAGATCCTAAATATATTACGTTGGTTTCGTGGATCCTCGAAGGATAAGTGAAGAAATGATATTGATGAATCCTGAGGAAACATATGGAAACCTATACAAGTATATTAAGAAACAAAATTACTGCGACTCCATACTAATCCCGTACAACATCAAGTGAGTACATACACAGGCTTCTTCTTATACTGTCTGTGTACTATTTCATTTCTGATTATAATGTATACATGTATACAGATTCCACTGGTTCCTAATAATATTGTGTCCTGACCGGGGTGTCGTGAACGTCTTTGATTCATTGCACACTCCAAAAGAAAAACTACAGAACATCATGGACATGATGACAAGGTGATGTATATTTTCCCCTACTTAATTCACCCCTTACACTCGCAATGACTTAACTCAATTTTTTTGTTCGCAGGGTCTGGAATCAATTTCGTCAAGAACACCCGGGTATTCAACATGAAACACTAAAATGGAACATTGGCTTTCCGGTAAGCAAGTAATTTGTACATGTAGGCCTCGGCTAATATATTATATGAATTTTACTTAATTTCTTTTGGTCGACAGTGTGCCAAACAGGGGAAGGGAAATAATTTATGTGCATACTATGTTTGCGATTACATGTGGAATTGGGGACATAAAAAGCTTACACAACACGATATTATGGTACGTAATAATAAACACATTTCCATTATTATTAAGTGCACAATTATTGTCTCCAACTCGGCGGATTAAATATCTTTCAATTATTTGTAAATTATAGATGTTGAGCCTGAAGGAAGAGTCTCTAGAGCTAGAAAGAATTGATGCAATTGCAGAACAGCTCGTCGGATGGATCTGGGACGAGGTCGTCAATCCCCGAGGAGAATTCCACATGCCAGTACTGGAGGACGTGCCGGACAGTTCAACAAGTCGTCAATCTTAATTAAGTAGAAAATACAGTTTAAATATATATAACTCGAGTTGACATGCATGAATATCTACTTTTGTAATATATCTGTCTTCTATTTTGATGAAATGTCAGCTAATATGAATATAGAGTCGGCCGAATACGCATTAGAATACACGTATTAGAATATATACGTATATACACGTATATAGACGTGCATGCATGGCTACTGAAAAAAGCAAAAAAAAAAAAGAAATCCGGGGCCTTTAGCACCGGTTGCAGACAACAACCGGTGCTAAAGGCAGGCCCTTTAGCACCGGGTTGTGTCTGGAACCGGTGCTAAAGGCCCTGCTAAAGGCGCCGCGGGGCAGACCCTTTAGCACCGGGTCGTGGCTGCACGCGGTGCTAAAGGGACCCTTTAGCACCGGTTATTCAACCCGGTGCTAAAGGGGTACCCCTTTAGCCTCGGTTTAGTTGCACCGGGTGGGAAACCCGGTGCTAAAGGGCTTTCCCACCCAGTGCAGATATCAACTATTCTGGTAGTGTGTTCTGGGAAGACTTTGTTTTTTGGATTTATGTTTGATACTGAAAATTAAATTTTGTCCAGTTGTTTTTGTTCGTAGAGTGTAGTTATAGGTTTACTTGTAAAATGGAACATATTGGCGCAAACTGAGTTTTCAACTGCTTCCTTTGACTTGGACAAGCATTTGTACACTATTAGCTGAATCATAACCAGCATCTTATCTGTACGTGCATTTGACTTTATGTTTTTTTTTGTATGACTATAGTACAAAGAAGGGTAGATCTTTTGGAGAATAAAACTAATTTTCTTTATGTGGGCATAAGTTTTTACTTATATTGCAGGTTCTGCTAAGTGCTCACATCGTAGGGCCTAGATGCCAATGTGCGGGAATGGAAGAGAAGTGCTGAGAATTGGGATTGTACTTACATTTTCAATTATCCCGAAGTGCGCCCTAAGTTGGGTCTTTTATATTACTATAAATATATCAGACTATCTAATGTATCACTCTTATCATACATAAAGTTTGGTCCTTGAGAAAGGTTGTCGCCTTTTATCACAGCCTCCAACACTGTATCTCTAAATTAGTATTGTTCTTCGGTTGGTATATAATTATTGGTACATTTGAACCTTTAGCACATGTAGCACAAGACATGTTTAGTTGATAATTCAAGTTTGAGGCTTATCCATAATCCTTGCCCTCAAATCTCAATTATATTGTAAACTTATACCATGAAATCATGTTGCTAAGGGTTGACAGCTACCATATCAGATGATCTTTTTTATACCACGAAAACAAGATCCTTTGTTGCTTGTGGGAAATGAGAAGACATGAACTTCTTTTGCACATTTTTGATAATGAATTCCCGAAAACAGATCTATTTGCCAATTTCAAGAAAGTTGCACAAACAAGAAAGGAAACAAGCTGCAACCGGCAGGGTGATTGACATAACCAACGGATTAGTGCAGAATACAGGCTGAGTTCACTGCAAGGCCACACTGCGAAATATTTTAAAGGCTCTAGTTTACTGAAGCCAATATGTAATGCTTCGACTTGGAATTTGATGGTGTGATCCTCCCAAGGCGACTTTTTCTTTGCTGGCATTGCAGCTTGACGATACACTGGCCTGAAGAACACAAGCACGATCACAGTGGCTATTGCCAAGAATTTGGTAGTGTATGATTCTCTGACCAAATTGGTCATCTGGACTTCTGGATTGCAATTTTGACCAGCCCTTTCGAAAAAAGAAGCGTAGTTTTGATACCAACAGGTAAACGAATCTGATTTCTGATGGGGAATTACTATGAATGTTTTGATTTTATATGTTGCCCTCGCCAATTTCCATGGGTGGCAAAAACAAATGAATAAACACCCAAATCTATACTAGAATTAGATTTGAAAACACTTCTCACCAAAAAAAAAACCCACACCCACCTCACATAGGACCCACCTGTCGGGAAAATTGGTTGATGAATGGTCAAAAAAAAGAGGGGGAAGGGACATTCCTATCTCTAAACCCAAAACTTTTTTCTCCCAAAAAATGGCCCACCTAAATATACCCACATTTGTACCCACGTCTATACACAATTGAAAGGACCGTGATGTCACCTAGAGGGGGGTGAATAGGTGATTCTGCAAATTTCCAACACTTAAAACAAACTGTCAGTTCAACTCTGGATACTCCGAGGGTATACCGGATTCTCTGGGGTTACGACCGGAGACTCCGCAACACCTCCGGATACTCCGGATCAACTTTTGCTGGAAATACGACTAAGTCAGAACCAAAACCGGTCAGACCGGTTTCTGACTGAGAAACACAAGAAAGTGGATTAACCCCCTTTTCGAGCTCTAGCACAAATGCAACTTGATGTAGTGCTTGTGTAGATGATTTCTAGCAGGTTCAACTAGTCCCTGCACACAAGATAAGCACAACCAAGTAGATCGAAGTGGAAGCAAATATATGTGCTAGAAAGGAAATTGTGAGGCAAACCAAATTGGAGACGCGGAGAATTGTTTCCCGAAGTTCAAATTCGTTGTTTGCCCAAAGGCTGCCCAAAGGCACAACAAATCCTACGTCTCCGTTGAGGAAGCCCCTAGTGACCCAAAGGTCGAGCTATCTCCTCAGTTTCCACTAACTTGATCTTTTCCCCGAAGGAGGCAAGACCACACCTGCACAAACAATCCGTACCACACCACGACCTTGGTGGCTCACCGGCGACGCCTAGCCGTCTAGGAGGCTTCACCTCCAAGAGTAACAAATGCTTCAATGAGTTGCTAGACCTCAACCGCGAGTGCTCAAGCTATGGATTCACTCCTCACTGAGTTAGCTAGCTCTCTAGCTCTCTATTGCTCACAAACAATCCCTCTCTCAACCCAATCCAAAGATATGAACAAAATCAACCAACTCTCACAAAGAGAGGCTTGTGAGAGCTTGCTGGTGCAAGGAATTCTTCTGGTCGCTCAAGAGACCCAATGGAACCAACAGCCTTCAAAGGAGAAGGCCAAGGGGTATAAATACCCCACCCACAAAAACTAGCCGTTATGCCCGAGGAAAATCGGTCACACCGGTTTTTGAATAAAACTAGCCGTTACACTCTTGAACAGTAAAACCGGTCAGACCTCTTTCCGAAACCGGTCAGACCGGTTTTGGACCAGCCAGCACACTAAGTCCAAAAACACTCCTCTCAAAGGCTATCTCACATGGGTTGACCTATGAGCACTTTTTGGTGTGTAGTCAAACAACTAGTGTTGCATCCCTCTTGATAGTACGACATTCTTATACTCAAGATTGCAAATAATAAATAAAATCTCCACTTGAGCTTTTATGTCTTCATGATGCCATACTTGGTCAATCTCAACTTTGAGGGCTTCAACACTTTAATCTTGCTGAGCAAATCCAACTTGAGCTAGTGACTTAGAATTTCCAAGTATATGATCACTAATCTATACCAATTCATAAGCCACTTCATCATATGATTCAATAATGATCGGATGCATTGCATTGCTTCACTAGATAAGGCTTGATTAATGCCTAGAGATCAAACCACAACACTAGCTTCTTCACCCTAGCAAAGTTACTCGGTCACAAGTCTACCTTGTCCTTCACTTTGCTTAGTACCTCGTCACTAGTCATCTAGTTTGATTCCTTTCATCCTATCTTACCGCTTTAAGTTAAGCTTTGCTTTGCATCCACATGAAATCCACATTGAAATCCATGTCTTCAACTAACCGAGATATATCCAATATCATCACATAAATTGTCCCAATATTATTTGACAAGCTTCTTCTAGATGAGACCTATCCATATGCATAACCTCTTGTCTCATTTGTCATTTCTATTTACTTGTCATTGTCCATTTTAGTCATATGAGATCACATCCACTTGTTTGCTTTCACACTATTAAATCAATTGAGCACATATTCTTATCAACAATTACATCTCATGAATATCCATAAGAATAATTCCCTGCTCATATACTTAAGCAAACAAGTTAGATTACAAATCATGTTGTCATACAAATCACCAAAACACTTAAGTGCCTAGATGCACTTTCAACAATTATCCCGTATTGCTAAAAGACAATAAATTAGAGAGTTTTCTCCATATAAATAAATGCCAACTATCATGAGTTTTGAGAATACTTAAAGCTCTCAATACATGAGAGAGCGAATATAAAATATTTTTAAAAGCGTTTTGCACTAAAGTGAAGTGATATTGTTTTAGTACCTACGTGTCATCAATAAACGTGTTGCCGTGCGTTCTCGCTAGTATACGAGAAACGAGGGTTGAAAACGAAAAAAAAGTGAGCAGCTTCGTTCAACCCAAGGTCCCAACCCCAACCAAAGCCCCCACGCGCCGCCGCATCCTCTCCGGCAAGCGGCAAGCCCTAGTCCCAACCCCGCACGCAACCGCTCTTCTCCACCCCCGCCGCGGGCCTGCTCCTCCTCGGTCGCCGTCCGACGGCGGCCTGCTCCACCCTCCGTCCGACGGCGGCGGCCTGCTCCACCCTCCGTCCGACGGCGGCGGCCTGCTCCAACCGCGCCGACGCAGTCCCCCGCCGCCGCGGTGCTCTGCCCCGAGCCCCCGACGACCTAGCCCCGGCCGCCGGCGGGCTCCACCCGCCGCTGCCGTTTCACCCGTAACGAGCCGCCTGCATTCTTCTGCCTCCAGTGGTCCCCCGGCTCCAACGTCTCCCTCGGTGGTTCTAATCCAGGAATGATCTGAACCTCTACCAGCGGCTGCCTGCTCGTCGGTTTCTCCTCGCTTGTTAGGTATATCTCTCCCGATTTCGCTCTGTTATTCGATTCTGAGGTGAAGCGACGTGTTCAATTAGTTGGCTCTCTTCTCTTCGCGTGTGCTGCGTTAGGGTGGCTTGAACGAGGACCAGAGGGTGACCAAGGATTTGATTGGGCTGGGCGAGGTGTTGAGTTGTACCACCATCAAATTTCCCTAGAGGTAATCTGTTGTGCTAGACAACCCCTCCAGCCTAAAGCAGCAATTCAGCTGTGATTGGTAATTTTTTTCTCGGCTGAAAATATTGATTTGTGACTCTCATCTTTGCTCCTGATTTGAACAATGTCACATGCCTGCGTGTGCCAATCATTTTACAGTCTGCGGGAGCTTCACTCACTGTGACTATTTATCCTGTGTCGTTGAGTTCCTGTTGTTCAGTGTGAGTATAGTACTAAGATTTGGTGTTTGAGGAGGGATTTGAGATTGGGGCAGCTCGATCAATTAGACATTACTTTGTTCAGATTCTAAGCTGCAAGAGAATTGGCATTGGCCTACGTTTTCTTTTTTGAAATAAAGAATTTGCCTATGTTATTTACGTAGTTTTAGAGCTCCAGTGCACACTTTTATCCAATTTGCATATGAAAAGATGACTTCTAATTTTTTGTCACAATTTAGTAGATGAACAGAATCTCTTCTGGTTATAATAATTGGTATGGTTTCTTTTTCTTCTGAAGCTGGATTTATTTACTATCTACGGTTGTTTGCTTGTGAGAGAGAGTTTGCACCTATTTCAGAATCATATTAACATTTCAATACTACGGGACAAAGTTCAGTTCTTGTCGGTGTTTCCATTTCTTTAGATGCAACCTGCTCGTTTTTTGCTTTAAGTATACTATTCTGTACAGGCCTTCCTTTAGATTTTTGGTTTTGCCGTAGTGCCTTTTTCTGATAAGCCATCCTCGTTTTTGTTTCTTAATTTACAGCAGTAGTTTGATAGCGAGTTCACCTTCCTGGTAACAAGGACGCCACATCTAGGCAGGCTATCCGCTATCTGAATGGAGGAGCCAAAGATGCCTTGGATTTTTCTCCCACTTCCACAGGCTAGGTAATCAGAGCTAAAGTTGGCATGATTTTCCTCAAGAATGAAATCACATGCTTTGTAGCTTCTTTACCTTAAGAAATGCTAGAGTTTGAGCTCATTTGTTGCAGAAGCTTATATTACAAAACAAGTATGAATCCGATTAGGTAACACATTGTTCTGTTTTTTCCTTGTTGTCTATATTTGGAAATTCATTGCTTGTACCGTTCTTATCGATGCATGAATTGTGTAACATTGAATTTGGTTCTGAAAAACTTTATGTTAGCACTTTATTGTATTTCATAAAGTTTGTCATGATACATACTCGTATTTCATTGTTTGGCTTAAATTGTGTTGTTTACTAAGAGCTCATTATTTCAAATATTTTAATGTTCAATTGAACATTTCAAATTTTTCTGTTGTACGTGAAATGAGATCTCTGTACTATGTTTTTATGAACTGATCGCAACTGATAATATATTATTTTCTGTATGAAGGACAGGTCGCACTCTTGATAAAGATGATGTTTTAGAAATGAACCGCCCTCGTCAAATCATTGGAAAAGTATTATTCTATTCGTTATAAGTTCTTTTTTTCATAGTTACTTTCAAATTTGAGGTTTCTTGAAACTTGGTTAGTGTGATAATATTTCTTGTTGATTTCTTCAATGTCTTTCTATTTAATTTAGGTATTTTTTGCTCAGGTTAGTGGAATTGCAGAAATACTTATAACTGACAACACAGTCAAACAGATTGGAAAAAATGAGGATAAATTATTTTACTATAAAGGGGCAGTAAGATGTGGAATGGATGACTTATCTGTCATGGAGGCAACAGTTGTGCCGTTCAACAGATCCAAAGATGAAGATGTCTCAATTTTGCATGGTCGACTCTGTTGCTTTAACCATCCTTCCATTATGACTAGCCTTGGATATGGGTTTGGGTCTGGAGAGTATATGTTTTTGGCTTTTCCATATTTCGACTCTGCACTTGCAGACTATATGGACAAAAGTTGTAAGCGAACAGTGGAACATGGTAGATTTACTAAAGAATTTGCCGGATTATTAGTGTAAGTTTTTTAAACAATTGTTGTTTTATGCCACATTTATGTAAAATCTGAATCCTCATAAAAGTTGTGTTTTTTGGTTTAGGTGTGCTGTTTGGGGTTTGCAGGAGTTAGATGACAATGGGTACTATTGCCCAAATCTGAGTGCAAAGTCTGTCGCTGTTGTGAAGCAACAAGATTCTGTTTTTGCAAAATTGTGGGACTTTTGTCCACTAGAGTTAGGTATAGTCTGTTACCTAAAGGTATTAAGTTAGAGTTTTTAACCTTGTTACCCTTGTTATGTAATTGTGTCTAATGATGTCATGTAGGAAACAAGAAAGGAAAAGATATGAATTGGGTTAGCCTTGGAGATATTATTGAAAAAGCTGCTAGGAATCACAAGTCATACACTCCTGAGATCGCTGATCTTTGCGAGAATATGAAAAATGGCACTCTCAAAGGGTATTAATCTTTTTGTTGAACAATTCTATTCCTTGCATTCAAAATATTTTATTTTTCATACATTTTTCTTTGCTAGAATTGAGATTATCAAACAATCTGGTCTACTATCTGTTCGAGCCAAATTTGACAATATCGTGGCTCTCAACACAATCGCATTGACTTGCTGCAACAAATCAAGTAAAATCCCAAGTGTTGTTCCCAAGGCTACTCTTCACTGTAGTGCTTCAGCACAAGATAATACTATTGCCTTGAAACAACTATACTGCAGCTCTTCGGATAAAGCCAGAACGATAACTTCCCTTGAGGCGCTGTTGGACAGTGGTGTTGGATGGAAAGCAAAGGTACCGAAATGGATGAATGAAAGAATCATTGAATTGGGCTTCCAATTACCAAGACCAGATACATTTAGAGGGTTTCTGTGGGAAGTAAGGTGTTTATATGAGCACGAGAACAAGTATAGTCCACCTGAGGTATGATTCCCATAACTGTATTTACTTTCTATGTATTATATTTATTTTACATACAATTTTAATGTAGGTACAATCATTCAAATTATTCTATGTTTCAGGCTGTTGTGAAAATTTCATCCCATGAAATTGTATGTTATGATGAAGAACCGGATTTGGAGTCTGAAGTCCGTAATTCATGGGCGTACCTCTTCCTTATTGCCCAGAAGTTTGCTACAAGTTTGCAACTTGAATCTGATTAGGTATAACTCGAATATTTACATGAATTTTGGTTTATCCATATTAAGGATTTTTCTGTTGAGAACATGCATGGAACCTGACAAGCCTATCCATGTAGACCTTGTCTTTTTTGACATAGCGTGATAAGTCGATAGCTAGACATTGATTGTTTTACCGGTTCCCCTTTTGTCTTTATTATCCATATTCAATCTCTTACATGGTACACTTTTGGTAAACTCTCAGATTACATTGCCATGTGGTGTGGTTTTACTCCACATCAATAGTTGGCACACTTCTAGCTACATAAACTAGGAATTATATGAGAAGATTTGGTTTCAACTATTATTTGTTCAAGTTGTTTTAACACCTATGGGCAAGAACAGAATATTATGAGTTTTGAGGGGGTCATTTCAAGATATATTAATTGTATTGGCATGCTTTGTTAGTTACTTGAACCTTGTTTGTCCACAATCAATACGACTATAGCTTACTACTGTGCAAGCTATTCGTACTAGTAGGACACACAGCAAATAAATGAATTTATTTCAAAGGCTGATTCCGCATACCTTTTGTAGTGCTGATTATATCATGGAGTAACCATTTTTTTGGGTTAAGTTTGCCAATCAATATAGTTGTCTTACTACTGTGTACATAATGGTTCATAAATGGTCCCTTATAGTGTCAACCATTATATGTCGTAGTCACCTTTAAAGTCGTGTATGGGTACATATATCATAACTTGCCTCTACCGAGGGGTTTAAATAACAGTTCCCTGTGGAAATGCATATTGACGTATATATGACTTACTGCAGAGACGTACTATTTCACATATTTCTCTAATAGTTTTCCTCTGTAAGATAATGATATGTCCATTTTAAGTTGCTCATAGCATCTTTTTTTTAGGGGAAATTGCTCATAGCATCTTCTAAGACATGCTTCTTTTTTTGATAGACAGTTGGCATAGTGATTGCTGGATTTCTTATGGCCTCAGACAAAAGATGCTGAATAAAAGAGAACCAATGAATGAAGAGAACTAGTGATCTGCAGCTCTCAAGGTAATTGCTACTCCAAAGCTAGTGAATTGCAGCTCTCAACTTCTCAAGGTAGTCATGTTATTGTTAGTATCTCTGCTGATAGCACACATTGTACGGCAAGTATAATTTCAGTTGTTACAGGTAGTGTCCATTATGTGAGCTTCTCTAGTTCTCTTAATTGTTAGTTATCCCTCATCATTGTGTTGGAACACAAACAGGCAAAGACAGTCTGTAACAATGCTCTGAAAGCCATAGCTCTGGTGTCTGATTAACTTCAGTAGATGTGGTGCTGAACCTTTTTTTTTTCTCAAATGACGCCGGAGAGCTGCGTGTGAGTTCATTAAGATAGAGAAGTGCGTAGAATGAATCCGGTTAAAGGACCAAAACCTGGGTATAGAACTCAAAACCCACACACACCCACAACAGCAGAAGGACTACAGACACAGCACAACAATACACAGGACCTCTGTTTGATCCATATTTACTGTTAGATTAATTAATCAGAAATGGGAACCTGATTCTCACATATCCACTTTATGCTTTCCTACATCACAACAAATTCCAGAGTTTCTGAGAAGTTGGTGAATTCTGAAGTATTTCAAAGCAAGAGGACATTGCAAATTAATTGTTAAACCTCAGACAAATCTCTGAGGAAATGAAGCTTTGGGGCACAGCTGGTGCCAAAGGCATTAAGCTGCTGACAAGCCCAGTGTTTGATGCCGGTTAAGCCCCAGGTAGTTTAGCAAGGTAGTGTGTGTTTGTTTGTGTTGTATGGGTGCGTGAAGTGTTTTTGTACAAGGGGCTTCTGTACCCCTTTCTTTTCATCTTCTTAATATAATATACGGAGTTCTTCCACGTTTTCGAGAAAAATACAGATAAACCTCAGAACTTTGATAAAGGAGAGTCAATACCCATTCTTTTTCTTTGATCTGGAAACTTTGATAATACCTGCTCATTTTTTATGGTGTTGAAGCAAAAATGTGCTGATAATACCAGCTGCCGTGACTTGTAGGGGGGAAGTGCTTAGTGGACAGGCACGTCTTTACTGAAAATTCTGTGATAACTGTATTGTTTATGGGGGCTTTTGCTTAGTCTTAGTGGTGATAGAGTTTTAAAGACGACCTGCTTACATATCCTATGATGCTTGAAAATTGCTTGATGTGTGCGGTGTGCCTTACATTTTGCTTGGCATAGAGGATTAGAGGTTGCTTTTGAAGTATTGGAAAGCCAATAGGCTTAGATTACTTAATGAATAATACCAGTACAGAGGGGATTACATATATAGAGGAAGAGAAGGGAGCCCAAAGGGCCAAGCCAGCCTGGAGAGGTGGCGTGTACAGGTGAGCAGTAAATAGCCTAGGGAATACAGGTGAGCAGTAAATAATCTAACCCCCCCTCCCCCGCGCGCAGCCGGAACGTCAGTGGAACGGACGTTCAGGTTGGAGCGAAAATCCATAAAAACAGAAGAAGGCAGCCCTTTGGTGAAGACATCGGCGAACTGCGATGTGGTGGGAACGTGAAGAACACGGACAGCCCCAAGAGCGACCCGTTCTCGGACAAAGGGAAGGTCAATTTCCACATGTTTGGTACGCTGATGTTGAACGGGGTTGGTGGAGAGATATACGGCGCTGACATTGTCACAGTAGACGAGGGAGGTGGAGTTCAGGGGTTGCTGCAGCTCCTGCAGAAGTTGCCGCAGCCAAGAAGCTTCAGCGACGCCGTTGGCAACTGCACGGTACTCAGCCTCGGCGCTAGACCGTGAGACAGTGGGCTGACGCTTGGATGACCAGGAGACGAGGCTGCCACCAAGGAAAACAGCATATCCGGAGGTGGAACGGCGAGTGTCGGGGCAACCAGCCCAATCAGCGTCTGTGTAAACAATGAGCTGGGTTGGGGCAGACCGGGGAATAACAAGACCATAGATGATGGTGCCCTGAAGGTAGCGAAGAATTCTCTTAGCAGCAGTAAGGTGAACTTCCCGAGGATCATGCATGTGTAAGCAAACTTGCTGGACAACATAGGCAATGTCAGGCCGGGTAAATGTAAGGTACTGAAGAGCTCCCACAAGACTACGATATGCTGTAGGATCATCAACAGGTGGGCCAGCATCAGCAGAAACCTTCGCACAAGTGTCAACAGGGGTTGGACATGGCTTGCATTCACTCATGCCATGTTGAGCAAGAATATCCAAGGTGTACTGCCGCTGTGAGAGAAACAGAATATCCTTCTGTCGCTGAACTGCCACTCCAAGGAAATGATGAAGAGAGCCAAGGTCCTTCATGGCAAATTCCCGCTTGAGTGCATGAATTACCTGATTGAGGAGCTGCGGAGAGGAGGCTGTGACAACAATATCATCCACATAGAGAAGCAAATATACTGTCTCAGTGCCGCGGCGATGGATGAAGAGGGAGATGTCTGACTTAGCTTCAGAGAAACCCAAAGAGAGCAGATAGGAAGCAAATCGACTGTACCACGCCCGTGGTGCCTGCTTCAGCCCGTAGAGAGATTTGTTGAGTTTGCACACATGATCAGGAAGTGCAGGATCAGCAAAACCAGTGGGCTGAGAGCAGTACACCGTTTCTGACAGTGTCCCGTGGAGGAAAGCGTTCTTCACATCAAGTTGGTGAATTGGCCAGTCCCGGGAATGAGCCAGAGTGAGGACGGTGCGAACAGTAGCGGGCTTGACGACAGGGCTGAAGGTCGTTGAGTAAACCTTCGTCCCCCAATTCGGGTACTATAGGGGAAGCTATTACCATATATAACATAAGACTTCTCCCCCAATTCTGTTTAGTCGAGCTTCTCGATCTGTCATTATACCTCGAGAGGTAGAAAGAATAGCAATTCCCATTCCGCCCAAAACCTTAGGAATTCCTTGATAGTTGGCATAAATTCGTAAGCCAGGTCGGCTGATACGCTTTAAAAAGGTTCTAGTTCTATATATTCCCTTTCTAGTCTTTCTCTTTTGATATCGCAAACTTGAAACCAAGAAATATCTGTTACTTTCCTGATGTTTCTGAACACTTTCAATAAAACCCTCTCGTAGAAGTATTTTAACAATGTTTTCGGTAATATTTGTGGATACTACTCGAACAGTTCCTTTTTTATTCATGTCTGCGTTTCTTATAGAGATTAGTAAATCAGCAATAGTGTCCTTGCCCATAAGACTCTAATTCTAGGTTCCTCCTAATTTTTCTATAATCAACATGTTTTCCTTTTTCTTTTCATTTTGGATTTTAACGCATATACGTGAGACACAATCTACTAATTTTTTCTTTGATCTATATCTCGTCTACTAGTGTTTATAATACTTCAGAGGCTAATGAAACTATTTTAGTAAAATTCAATTCTCTCAATTCTTAGGCAATCGCGCCAAAAACTCGAGTTCCTTTTGGATTTCCTTTTTGATCAATGATAACTGCTGCATTGTCATCATAGCGTATTATTATACCATCTTCGCATTTGAATTCTTTACATGTACGTACAATTACAGCTCGAATTACTTCGGATCTTTCTAGAGGCATTTGGGGCACTACGTCTTTGATTACAGCAACAATAACATCACCAATACGAGCATATCGCTGATTACCAGCAGCTCCTATGACTCGAATACACGTCAATTTTCTAGCTCCACTGTTATCTGCTACATTTAAAAGGGTCTGAGGTTGAATCATATTATTTTGATTTCAATTTGTTATTTCAATGCAAAAGGATGAAAGAAATATTGTCTTTGTAGAAAGACAAACTTGGGGTTTTTTTTATCTTCAATACTCCTTTTTGGGTTCTATATCTCTAATCGAAGAAATTGACTTCGTATGGGCATTTTACTGGCAGCTATAGAGATAGCTGCTCTAGCTACAGTTTCGGATACTCCGCTCATTTCATAAAGTATTCGACCCGGTTTAACAACGGCTACCCAATATTCAGGGGATCCCTTTCCCGAGCCCATACGTGTTTCTGTGGGTCTTATTGTAACCGGTTTGTTGGGAAATATACGCACCCATATTTTTCCACCACGACGTGCATATCGTGTCATTGCTCTTCGTCCTGCTTCTATCTATCTCGCGGTGATCCAAGCGGGTTCAAGTACCTGAAGAGCATATCTACCAAAACAAATACGATTGCCTCGGCAGGATTTTCCCTTCATTCTTCCTCTATGTTGTTTACGAAATCTAGTTCTTTTGGGGTTATAGTCGATGGTTCTTTCTTAGTTCCATCTCTACTGCAAAACTGGACATGAGAGTTTCTTCTCATCTAGCTCCTCGCGAATTAAATGAGAAAGCGTGCGAATTTCTCTAATTCCATAATATTCAAAAATATTATGGATAGATACGCATCAATATATAATGGAAAAAGTTATTTTTTTACTTTCTTAAAATAGAAAAATATATAGTCAAGAAAGAAGATCTAGAATATATTCAAATTCTATATTTATATAAAAAAATCTTTCTTTTTTTTGAATCTCCTTATTTTTATTCTTATTGAATCGTGGTAAAGTATTCTAATATTTCGCGGGCGAATATTTACTCTTTCCTGTCTTATTTGTTAATTTAGAACCTTCAAATAAAGCCATTTTTTGGTTTGTTCCTCCATCCCACCCAATGAAGCGTTAGGATTCGTTTCAATAAAATCCGATGCCGTCATAGGTTTTGTCGTTCCCACAGCTTCTCCGTTAATGGTTAGGTTTGAATCCTGCAATGGAGCTTCCAAAAAAGTTCTTTCCGAGTCAATTTTCTCAGTTTTTTAACGCGGGCTGCTCTTTTTTATTTCTTTAAATTTTTATTTGTTGTTTCAAAAGTTATGATTTCAAATTCTCTCTTTTTTTATTATTTTATTATATTGATGCTTTATCACATTGCTTTTTTTACGATGTAATTCATAGACCATACACATTGGAATCATATATCTTTCTTATTCTTCTTCCTTCTATCTATCATCCCTCCTTTTCCAGTAGCCGGGTCGTTGAGTAAATCCGCGAAGCACCCAGCGAGCTTTATATCTGTCCACGTGTGGTTCTCCAACATAGCAGCGTGTTCTTCTTCTGTAGCCCGACGCCAATGGGGGCTGGTGAGAGCATCCCAGCATGAGCGTGGCAGCGGGGACAGAGCCTCGGCGTGCAGACCGAGACGAGGCTGAACGTACCCAACTTTCCCACAGGTCGTCATGCCATGGTTGTTGTCAACCGGTGGGATGGAAATTGCGCCTGCCGGAATCGAAGGACCACTCTTGACGAAGCTCGGTGGAGGAGGAATGATGTTGGAGTGTCGAGGAGGAGGATGAGCCCCAGCGGGAGGCTCAGGTGGCGAGCTGTGTGCTGCAGCACGCTGAGCGTAGACGTGGACGACTGGAGGTTTGTCGGAGTAGGAAGCCGAGGGCGCCGGAGGTGATGTGGGCGTTGACTGCGCTTGTACAAGGGGCGCCGGTTGCTACTGGGCAGCAGGGGCCTGTACAGGTACAGGGGGCGCCGGTTGCTGCTGTGCAGCAGGCGCCGCTAGTGCCGGTCGAAACGTGGGGAAGCCGGGCGGGGAAGACCGGGCCGCCGGTGTGCCTGGGGCAGGCAGCGAGGTGACCAAGGGCCGGGGTGTGGTGAAACCCGGCGGAGGTGGTCGGGGCGCAGGTGCTGGCAAAGGGCCAGCGACTCCATATGTACCTGCAGACAGAGGAGCTACTGACGAGGGATCGTCATCAGTTAGAAAATCGAGCTCGTGGGCAGGAGGTGAGGGCTGTTGGAGGGAGAAAGGAAACGTTGTTTCATCAAAAACAATGTGGCGAGAGATGATGACACGATGGGTAGCAATGTCGAGGTACCTGTAACCCTTGTGATCGTGTGAGTAACCGAGAAAAGCACACAGGGATGAACGGGGGGCGAGTTTGTGAGGGGTGGTGGCGGTGAGGTTGGGGTAGCAGGTGCACCCGAAGGTTCGAAGGTCATGATAGGAGGGAAGAGTGCCATATAGTGCAAAGAAGGGGTGCTCATGTTCAGAGTTTTGGTGGGAAGGCGATTAATGAGGTGAGTGGCAGTGGCAAGAGCATCAGCCCAATAAGAGGGGGGCATGGAGGCTTGGAACAGCAAGGTGCGAGTGACATTATTCGTGGTACGCAGCATGCGCTCGGCTTTGCCGTTTTGTTGCGAGGTGTAGGGGCAAGACATGCGAAGGGAAACACCTTTAGCAAGAAAGAAAGCGCGAGACACAGAATTATCAAATTCACGACCATTGTCACATTGCACAGACTTGATAATGCGCCCAAACTGAGTGTGCACATAAGTGAAAAAATTGGATAGAACAGAGAAAGTGTCAGACATTAACCGAAGAGGAAAGGTCCAAACGAGATGCGAACAATCATCAATGATAACAAGATAATATTTAAATCCGGATACACCGGTGATAGGAGAGGTCCACAGATCGCAATGGATTAAATCAAAATTTTGTGCTGCTCTTGACATGGAACTAGTGAAGGGCAAGCGTACATGGCGCCCAAGTTTACAAGCATGGCAGAGGGAGTCATCATCTAGCTTGCTGCAAATAATGGAAGAAGACTGGGCAAGGCTCTGAAGAGCAGCCTTGCCGGGGTGGCTGAGGCGGCGATGCCAAGTAGTTGGAGAGGGAGTCGCCACAAGAGCGCAGGTGCCGGAGGGCGATGACGGGAGCTAAAGGGTGTAGAGTGGCCCCCGAGTTGTTACATCGGAGGAGGACGTTCCTGGTACGGAGATCCTTCACAGAGACACCAAGAGGGTCAAATTCAATAGAAACAAGATTGTCAGTAGTGAACTGTCTGGCAGAAAGGAGATTTTTGATGATGTCAGGAGCTACAAGAACGTTTTTAAGGTGAAAGGTACCAGGAAGAGAGGAAAAACCAGTGCCAACAACAGGTAGAGTAGCACCATTGCCTACTATGATGGAGGAAGGGAAAGAGGAGGTTGCAGACATGGTGACCATACCAGGGTTGGAGGCAATGTGAGACGTGGCGCCCGAATCCACAACCCAATCCGAGGAACTTGGTGGTGGAGTGAGGGAGACGGTGATGAAGGCGCTGGCGAGGGACTGAGCATCCCATGGAGACCATGCAGGAGGGGGCACCGGGGCAGGAGCCTGGTAGTAGGCTGCTGGGGCTGGCGGATAGAACGCGCCCGGAGCAGTCATGCCGGCCACCAGAGCTTGCTGAGGAGGCATGCCGGCGCGAGGTGGTGGACCGCGAGGACCATCGGGGGTGGACCCAGGCCACATGTGGATGGACCCGGTCCATGGGTTGAGGAGGGATGGCCACTGCGGCCCACCTGGCGCACCACCGTGCGGCCCTCCGGATCCTCCTCCGTGTGACCCGCCTTGGCCACGACCACCGCGGCAATGCCGACTGCGGCTGCTGCCATGCCACATAAATAGAAAGGACTAAGTTTACTTCTAGCCTCATAACTTCTCCGTTTATCTAATTTATACTCTCAACTCTAATAGCGTTTAAATTTGACACTTTTGACCCTTGAGCTCATTGTCTTTAATTTTTTAATGGCCTTTACACGACAATTGGTGTTTTGGTTGATACAACCTAAAACATATGAGACTGACCTTGGGAACCCATAATTAGGAAACTAAAAGAAACTATGAGAACACCTAAAACTTGGCAATGATTTAGGGGAAGTTTGATATCTTCGGAAGAAAGGACCATGGGAAGGAAGAAGTGTATTTTTTTTCATCCCTGAAGTATCGCAAAAAGTATGATTTTGGTTCCTCATGTTTTAATTGGTGCAATCAATCCCTTCACTAATTAAACTGCTGCAACAGACACTTATATCTTGACTTAAAGGCCACATATCCATTTGACTAATCATTGTTGATCCACATTATTATACTAAAAAGAAAAAAATGACTATCCACATCATTGACTATATGTTTCTTCATTTTAGTCAGATAATTGCATAGCCTCAACCATTGTAATATGACACAACCGTGTTAAACCGAGAAAAGGATGATTAATGCACCTATTTAGTTAGTTAAGAGGTTGATTTGCACAAATTCAAACATAAGTGATGAAAATCACACTTTCTTGATACTTAAGGAATGAAAAAACACTTTTTCGCATCAAGAATACATAAGGCCAAACATGCGGAAAGCGTTGTGGCCCACCTAAGTGGTCTTGGCCATGGGTTTCGCTCTAATTCCTACTAGGGTAGGCGAGGACAGCACCTTGACAACTGCCCAAGAAGGAAAAAACACGCAAGTGTCGCCATTGTTAGCCAACACGCACCTGCCCTCCTGCTACAATGAACCCATCGCCTCCCATGGCCACCACTACCAACCAGGATCGTGGTTAGTGACCTATTGAGAGGTGGTATAGGCCTATGGAAAGGTAGAGACTGCATGTGAAGGGGCGAATTCAACCTGTTATCTCGTTTCGGAGAAATGGATCCAATCTGGATTAGAGGGTATATTTACTCATGGATTGGACAAAAAATGCCTACTGCCTCCTCCGAATGAAACACCCAAAGGGTTCTATCCAAGTCAAACACATATACTTAGAAAAACACATAGTGGCTTCTGAAACCAAGTCATATTTTTTAAAGTTGTCCATTTCATATAAGTCTGGTACAAATCTCTCCATGTATAGTACAATAGGGTTTGTTCCCCGTTTTGTATCCATGGATCTAAACACAGGTAACATATGAAACTACAGCCCTATTTGAAACAGCTTATCTTCAGCTTATGGTCAAAATAAGCTGAAACTAAAAGCCAAACAACACGTTTTTTTGCAGCTTTTTTTTGGCCACACTTCTCCCCACCGTCTCTATTTGTATTAAAACGTAGAAGCTGGTTCAAACCCGCTTCTCAAATAAGCGCTATTTTCAAATTCATACACCTTATCTGAGAAGCGATTCTTCTAGCTGCTGTTCCAAACAGGGCCACCCAACGCTATTATGTGTTTGAGAACGCTATTATGGATGTCCAAACCATATTTCAACAATCATATAACATTCTTCTTTCTTCTTACCATTTATTGGCTAAGTCAAGGAAAAATTCTATACAACACCTAATATATGATACTACCTACAGTTTAGTAGTAATTTGATAGTCGATAATAAATCTGTAATAGTTAATTTGGCTCATTTAATTATTGGCTAATGTTTCCTAAAAAATTGTTGCTCATATTCCGTATCGGCTAAGGCTAAATTCAGTGGGGGGTTTTATAGAGAGTTTTATGACATTAAATAGTGATGTGGTACAGAATAGATAGACTTTGATGATAGGTGAGAGGAGTTTTATCATCATGAAAACTTTTTTTTTGTCCATTATTTAGTTTCTGATATACTCCGTAGATATGAGACTGTGCCCGTTTACAATCAACCTGTCTCTGCCACTCACAAACCACTACGGGAAACCCGACATATGCCGAGTGTCGCTGTCTTTGCCGAGTGTATTATATCGGGCACTCGGCAAAGACTCTCTTTGCCGAGTGTCCACAAGGAGGCCCTCGGCAAAGAGTGAAAACTCGGCAACCAAAATCTTTGCCGAGTGTCAGGCAAGGGACACTCGGCAAAGACACCGCACGTGCTCGGCGCGTGACACGGCCGCCAACGGCCGTCGCCGGCCGTTTGGGCTGCATCCTCTTTGCCGAGTGTCAGTGTCCTGACACTCGGCAAAGCTGTGGCACGTGCTCAGCACGTGAGACGGCCGGCAACGGTCGTTGGCAGCCGTTTGGGCTGCATCCTCTTTGCCGAGTGTTAGCTTCCTGACACTCGGCAAAGCTGTGGCACGTGTCCAGCACGTGCGGCGCGCGCCAACGGCCGGCGATGGTCGTCTGGACTGGCACAGCTTTGCCGAGTGTACAAAATAGACACTCGGCAAACATTTCGAAAATTTGAAAATATTTTTGAAAAAACTTGGAATCCAAACACAAAAGTTTGAAAATTTTGAATACAAGTGTTTTTTGCACGGATGGAATGGTGGCTTTGCCGAGTGTTGCCAACTCAACACTCGGCAAACTTCCTATTTGCCGAGTGCTGAGCTGGTAACACTCGGCAAAGCATTCCTTTGCCGAGTGTTCTACAAGAAACACTCGGCAAAGGCTGGCCTTTTTTATTTAAACTTATGTTTTTAGGCTGCAAACTTTATTTTTTTCCCGTGATACTTGTCAAAGGCTATTTATATCTTATGTGGAGCCTGTGGCAAAAAGTTGAGACGATTTTGAAAAGTTTATATATACGGCCTTGTCCAATCGGAGCATATCCCCATAGAAGTTTCGGAGAGTTGAGAAGGAGACAACCGGATTTCGAAACGAAGTGAAGTTGAATTAGAGTTTGAGTTCATAACTTTTTCTATAGGCAATAGACGACGTAGATTGGTTCATTTGAAGTTATCATATTTTTCTGGACCCATTTGATATTTTTAAAATTATTTTTACGCCCTTCTCCGCATGAAATAATGAAATATATGAAGGAATTATGAGCTATATAGGCATGAAAAAATGAAAACCATTTCATTGAAGCATAAAATGTGCATTGATGAATGTATTTGACAAGATATTTTCATGTGTATTTGATCAAATTTGAAAATTTATGTATGGTGCAAATGTTCTGGGAAATGTTTGCCGAGTGTAACACTCGGCAAACAAGTCCTTTGCCGAGTGTCAGCTCTGGGACACTTGGCAAAGAGGACCTTTGCCGAGTGCCTGCTCGGTGGCACTCGGCAAAGAGGCCACGTGGGCTGGCCGGCCCGTGGCCGCGCGGGCCACGTCATTGGCCCACGTGGCACGTTTCCCGAGTGTAGGTACTCGGTAAAGGGCATGTTTGCCGAGTGCCCTGGGACAGACACTCGGCAAACAGCCCACGTGGTCGTCCCCTTCGGCCGCGCGCGGCCATGTCAGCTGCCAGCGCGCGGCCATGTGTCAGATCTGTTTGCCGAGTGCCTGATCTGGGACACTCGGCAAACAGGGGGTGGCCGGGGGGACTTAACCGCCACGCGGCCCCAACCCTACATACACGCCGCACACACGCACACACACCCGCCGCCGCCGCCGCTCCCCGGGCCTCCTTCGCCCCGGCCGACCTCTTCCCCGGCCGTCCCGGACGCCGGCGCCACGAGCCGCCGCCCCGAGCGCCGCCTCGGCCGGCCCCCGGCCCCTCGTGCCCGTCGCCGGCCTCCACGCCGGCCTCCCTGAAGGTAATTTTTTTTGAAAAAATTGTTGTGAAAAATACATGTCAACTTAGTTGCTGTTTGTGAAATATATATATGAATGGATGCGGTAGTTGTTGTTTTTCATACATAGGATAGAAACATATATATGTATATGTATATGAATGGATGATAGAATTTTGATGGTAGCCACCCCGTTCATATGGATGATAGAATTTTGATGTATATATGGATATGGTTATGTGGTTGTTGGCCTTCGTGCCGTGGATATGGTTATGTGGTTGTCGGCCTTCGTGCCGCATCCTTGTTATGTGGTTGTCGGCCTTCGTGCCGTGTTTTTTTGCAGGATTTGTGGTTTCAGAAACCTCCCGGTGTAGGGGAGGTGTTGCCGAATTTTTTATTTGACAAAAATTTGTTTTTATTTCAGTCAGCCTGTTGCACCGTCTTCGACTTGGACCCCGACGCCGCACGTCGTTCCCGCCGTCTGCACCGTCACGAGCGTCACCGACTCGCCCGCCATCGAGCCCGTAGGTGAGCACATGCAAAACCATACACCCTCAGTATTTAATTCGTAGATCCATATTTAAGTTGTGTACCTTCTTCGTTTCTTGTATTTATCTTTACCATTTGGCTTCTTTGCCATGTTCTTACGTTTCCTACAGTAAATAAGATGATATGACATCTTATTTACTGTAGGATACGCAAAAACATGACAAAGAATTCATACCGTAGTGTTAAATACAACAGGCTAAGATTGGGCACAACTGTGTCATGTAACCTAGTTAGGCGTCTCCCGTTCGAAAGAGATACGGTTGTGAATATGTGAATCTTTGCATATGTCTAACCGTATCTGTTTCGAATTGTCCACGTTTTTGGACAGCTCGAGGATGTGTAGATGGGTAGTTTCCATGCTCTACTCGTACCGAGGCTGAGTTTCGGCATCATCTCCCTGTTGTTCTCCGAATACACAATCTCCGTAATTGGACGTGTATTTGGAGAACAGTGGGTAGGTGCTGCCGAAATTCCGTCTTGGATACGAGTACAGCATGGAAACTACCCGTCTACACATTCTCGGGTGGGATTAGGACCTATCTTTACCTATTAGACATAAAGCTAGCATCCGGTAGATGCATTTATTATTATAAATTTGGTATGGAAGAAATTTATTTCTCGGTGATATGTAAAGGGATGGATGACCGTGAGTGGATGTACACTGGCCGCTCAATTAAAGGTGAATGTACAGATGAATGGATTGTCAAGACTCAGGCGTTCTTGAAGCAAGCTTTTGCCAATGCGAAAGGGGTGCCAACTACTTTCTGTCCATGCGCGGTTTGCGACAACCGTAAACGCCAAACAGATGGAGTGATGGGTAAACATCTCGTTAAGTATGGATTTACGGAGAACTATACTCGGTGGACACGCCATGGTGAAGCCGTTGATCGTGTGAGAGACGAGGCCGTGAGGCAGCGGATCGAGGAGTTTGATGATGAGGCAGGGGTAGGGGACATGTTGCATGACTATGGCGAAGCACACTTCAATGATGGACCTAGGGAGGAGGAGCCGGAGGCCACTGCAAAGGCTTATTATGACATGTTGGCAGCGGCGCAACAACCCCTTCACTCACACACTAAGGTTTCTCAATTGGATGCCGTTGCACGTCTGTTGGCCGTCGAGTCCCAGTTTAGCTTGGGTCGAGACGCCTTTGACCACATCCTGACAGTTTTTGGCGGCCTCCTTCCGGAAGGTCACATTCTGCCAAAGAACATGTACGCAGCACAGAAACTTCTAAATGCACTTAAGATGCCGTATCAGAAGATACATGCTTGTCCGAATGGATGCATCTGATTTACGAAAGAATATGCGGACGCAAAGCAATGTCCGAAGTGCCAGGCTTCTAGATTCGTGGAGATAGTCGGTGCTGATGGTAAGAAGAAGCAAAGCAAAATACACGTGAATATCCTACGGTACCTTCCACCTATACTGAGGATCCAACAGCTTTACATGACCGAGGACTCCGCGAAACAGATGACATGGCACAAAAGTGGAGTGCGATACAATCCTGATAAGCTCGTACATCCATCCGATGGTGAAGCATGGAAGCACTTTGATGGGATTCATCGTGACAAGGCTAGAGAGGCTCGGAATGTGCGTGTTGCGTTGGCAACAGATGGGTTCAACCCGTATGGAATGACGGCTGCCCCATACTCTTGTTGGCCAATGTTCGTGATCCCACTCAATCTCCCCCCCCCCCGACGTCCTCTTTCAACGACAGAACATATTTTTGTCGTTAATTATTCCTAATTACCCGGGGAAAAATATGAGTGTGTATATGGAGCCTCTTGTTGATGATTTGGACCGTGCTTGGGAGTAAGGTGTATGGACATACGATCGAGCTACAAAAACAAACTTTAAAATGCATGTCTTCTACCAGTACTCCCTGCATGACCATCCGGCGTATGGGATATTCTGCGGCTGGTGTGTCCACGGGAAGTTCCCATGTCCAATATGCAAGGCATCTCTGAAGTTCATCTGGCTGACCAAGGGTGGAAAATATTCATGCTTCGACAAACATCGTCAATTTCTCCCTCTTGAACACGAATTTAGACAAGATATCAAGAACTTCACGAAAGGTGTCAGGGTTCAAGACCCTGCACCACAGATGATGACAGATGCGGATGTTCGTGCAGAGTTAGACACTCTCGTGGTCGGGGAGGATGGCTGTTTTGTGGGTTATGGCGAGCAAAATGCCTGGACTCATAAGTTGGGCCTGTGGAAGCTCCCGTACATGCAAGACCTTCTGCTTCCACATAATATTGATATGATGCACACTGAAAAGAATCTTGCCGAGGCACTTTGGGGTACAATCATGAACATTCCTGATAAAACCAAAGACAATACCAAGGCAAGAGTGGATCAGCAGCGGTTATGCAATAGACCGAAGCTAAATATACCACCTCCCAGGGACGGCAAAACATGGAAAAACCAAAGGCCAATTTCGTTCTTGATAATGACCAAAAGAAGGAAGTGCTAAGTTGGTTCCAAACAGTAAAATTTCCTGATGGGTACGCAGCGAATTTGAAGAGGGGAGTGAACTTAACTACTTTACGAATCAACGGGCTTAAGAGTCATGACTACCACATATGGCTTGAGCGGCTTCTTCCGGTAATGGTTCGAGGCTATGTCCCCGAGCATGTCTGGCTAGTGCTGGAAGAGTTGAGCAATTTCTTCCGCCAACTGTGTGCTAAGGAAGTATCGAAGACCATGCTTGCAGAAATGGAAAAGCTTGCTCCCGTGTTGCTATGCAAGTTGGAGAAGATATTTCCACCGGGTTTTTTCAACCCGATGCAGCATATGATTCTGCACCTTCCGTATGAGGCACGAATGGGAGGGCCTGTGCAGAACCGCTGGTGCTATCCAATTGAGAGATGTCAAAAGGTTCTTCGAACTAAATGCAAAAATAAATGCAAGATTGAAGCTTCTATTGCAGAGGCTTACATTTTGGAGGAGGTGTCAAACTTCACAACGAAGTATTATGCTGACAACCTCCCTAGCGTGCACAATCCACCGCCTCGTTACAATGTTGGTGAAGTTGAATCGAACCTCAGCCTTTTCTGAGGGCAACTGGGAAGTGCAAGTGAAGGCACCAACAAAAACTTGACAAATGCAGAGTGGTGCGCTATCATGCTTTATGTGCTCACCAATCTATCCGAAGTTGAGCCATACATGCGGTATGTTCAGAACAATCTTGTTTTCGAGTACCTAGCCACTATTCTGCATCCAACACTCTTGTTTCTCGTTCATACAGGGAATTTCTTGATCAATTCTGGTGTAATAGGAGGGCTCCTACCGCGCACGAAGTTGATGACCTTCTTAAACATGGAAACCCAGATTTTATTTCTTGGTTCAAACAGAAGGTACACTTAATTTCAGTCTTGTCCTAAATTTGACGTTACTGAAGTCATGTCATTAATATAACAAACTATCTTGGTCGAACTCGCAGGGCCAATCCGATGGGTCTATGAGTCCCGAGTTGAGACAGATCGCCGATGGTTGTGCGTATAAGGTCAAGTCATTTACCGGATATGACGTGAATGGTTATCGTTTTCGCACAACAAGTCATGAGGCGAGGATGCCCAATCGAAGGACTACAAATACCGGAGTTTATACTCCAGGCTCTGATGGGTTCGATTACTATGGGAGACTTGAAGAAATATACGAGCTTAATTTCGATGGAAGCAAACATCTTTCTCCTGTTATCTTCAAATGTCATTGGTTTGATCCTTCAGCGGTGAGACAGACCCCTAGTCTTGGGCTAGTCGAAATTCGACAGTCATCTGTCTTACCTGGAGACGATGTCTATATAGTGGCTCAACAGGCCACCCAGGTGTATTATTTTTCATACCCATGCAAAAAGGACAAAAGGCTTGGGGGTTTTGACATTGTATACAAAGTGTCGCCACGCGGTAAACTACCAGTCCCAAACAATGAAGATTATAACATAGATCCAAACACCTATGATGGAGAGTTCTTCCAAGAAAATGGGCTAGAAGGGTCTTTTGAGATAGACTTAACTCAAACGGTCGGAATGGATTTAGACTCAGAAATGTTGGTTGACGAGGACACTGGAGATGTGGTTCATAATGCCAAGGAGGTAGAGTTACTAGAGCGATTACAATTAGGCAATGATGAAGCCGATGACATTCCTCCGCCTTTGGAGGACGACCATGAACATCTCGAAATGTATGATAGTGATGATGCGACCGTTGATCCAGATAATCCTGATCCGGATGATTATTTCTTATAAAAGTACGTTTATATATTGCATCATCTCTTTCTAATAGTTTATGTCGGTTCATATTTCTTATATATTACATGTCTTTCTAATAATTTAAGTTTATATGTGAAATCTAATAAATGCATGTTTTTGTTGATTGCAGGTGATTGAACCAAGATGGTTGGTCGGGGCGGTGCAATGAGGAACGTCATGTCGTTGTACCGGAAGTTCAAAGATGGAGGGTCCGATGCAGCTGGGTCGTCTGGTGCCAAGGGCAAGGGGCGAAAGAAGAAGGCCAAAGGCGGGGGGCGAGGCAAGGGCAAGAGGCGAGAGCGGACCCCCGTACCTTCATCGTCTTCGTCCGATGAGGACTTTGTTCCTTCGGCGGCGGACACTCGGGCCGCGGAGCACGAGGACCGCGAGGACGAGGAGCACGAGGTAGCGGAGCACGGGGCCGAGGACCACGGGGCCGAGGACCCCGAGGGCGACGACGTAGAGGGGTCCACCTCCTCTAAGAACTCGGCCCTTTGGCAGCGAGGCCCCTCGCAACTCCCGAAGCGCCCGATACCCATAGAGCGTTGCCCCGTGATCGCACCCAGCCCTCCAAGGTAAGTAATTTTAGATGTTACAAGTACCTTTTCGTTTCATATTCATATGTTGGAAATCACAATATGGACTAACAATTTATCTTAATCACTTGGGCAGGAATTGGGTGAGTGTCACCCCGGGCGCTGCTCACGACCGCAAAGTCGACGACATCATGGGTCTTCTTTGCAGGGAGTTGTTTCTGGGTCTGGTGACCATTGGTGGCAGGGAGGAGCCGGCCTACACCTTTGACCACTACGTCGCCGCTCGCGATCAGGAGGACCGGGACCGCAGGATCTTCAACAACATGGCCGAGCGGGTAAAGGGCGAGTTGTGGGTAAGTATTCGTTGCACTACATTTCTCAACACAGCACATTCATTAACAATCTACAAATAATGCAACATCCATCGTGTATATATGCGCAGGACTTTTACAGATGCGTCCCGGGACATGAGGCTTTGGGCGGATGCTGTGGCACATGCAGCCTGTTGGAAGCTCGTCAAGGACCTGCACTACGAGGCGCGCGTGCAGGCCGTAATTGATTATTATGCTGCACTCAAGATCTCCGTGAAGAAACCCGAGGCAAGAAAGATAAAGTTGACCAAGGAGCAATACATGGCGGTATGAAAATTGATAATGTTTTATTCTAAGATTAAGTACTTTAAATTCGATCTTGTTATATGTCGTACACTTGATGTCTTGTAGGCGATTCCGTGGTGGTGCGCCCCGCATCCCAGATGCTGGGAGGTGATAGTCGACAAGTGGTGCAACGACGAGTGGGCGGCTCAGCACGACCTTTGCCGGGAGCGGCATTTGCTTAAGCCCGGTATAGCACACCATCAGGGCAGCCTTAGCCTCGAGGAGTACATGGCCAAATGGGTACGCCAAGTCATTTCTATCTTCGCTCACTCAATTCTGTATAATTACTAATTCTTATTGTTTATTTTTTCAGTCGGCGTCACATGGTGGTGCGTCTTGCTCACAGCTCGAGGCATTTGCTATGGCCCACAAGGGCAAGGCGACCTCCGACGTCTAGTACAACCCGGAGGACGGGCCCGCGGCATACAGCAACGCCAGCGTCCACAGTCGTCTCGCGGCATATACAGAGGTGGCGAGGGAGGTCCACGGGCCAGACTGGGATCCGACCGCCCACGACATTGATGGAGAAGTGGTCATGAGGGCAGGAGGAGGCAAGAAGCACGGGCGGTACTTGATCGCCAACAGCACCATCGACACTGCCGCTACCCCTACACTCTCCCAGATTCGAGCCAGGAGCACGAGCTCTTCAGCGGCTATCCGCCAGCCTCTTCCCGGTTCACACTTCGGGATGCAGGCACTCCAGGTTATTTCTGTTTTGTTCTTCGTACGTGAAGTTTACTTACGTTTGCAATGTATTGTAACTTTGTGATTGAATATTGCAGACCCGGTTGGAGGAAGAGACGCAGAGGCGGGAGTTCCTGGAGGCGGAGGTGCAGCGGATGAAGGACGCGGAGGCCGAGAAAGAGAGACAGAAGGAGGAGGCCGAGCGGATGAACCGAGCGTGGCAGGAGCAGGTAATGGCCTACCTGTAGAGCATTGGCCAACGGGTGGTTGAAGGTCCGCCGTCGCCGGGGGTGATGCCACCACTGCCTCCACCACGTGTTCCTATTTCTCCCGTGAGTCACTTGAGAACCTTATAATTTCATTTCACAACTCATTTCTGTCGTAAATCTTGTAACACACACCACTAATCTCTTTTGGGCAGGCTCCTGGCTCGGCGGCGTCGAATGACGGCCCTCAAGACGAAGACATTGCGGGGCGGGTGGCTAGATACTTGTTCGGACCCCCTCCTCTGTGAGTGATGGATGTTGGACTTCGTAAACTAGTGAATGATGGATGTTGGATGTTTGGATGTTGAATTTGTGACATTTCTGTGATGTTGGATGGTTTAGTGACTTATATGTGTTTGTTTATGGTTGTGTGATGGTTTAGTGGCTATATATATATATATGAATTGCCTGTGATGCCTATTATAAACTACCTGTGATGCCTATTATAAACTGCCTGTGATGTTTTTGTTGAGGGGTCCTTTTAACGTAATAAATAAATAAAAACAGGGGTCAAATTGATGCTTTGCCGAGTGTTACACTCGGTAAATGGCCTGTTTGCCGAGTGTATTGGCCATAACACTCGGCAAACAGGCTGTTTCTGTCATTTTTGGAACTTCCTTTCCCGAGTGTGCAGGCTTTGCCGAGTGTATTGGCCCTAACACTCGGCAAAGACTGTCTCTTTGCAGAGTGTTAAAGCCATAGCACTCGGCAAAGTGCTGTCCAGGGGCCTGCCCCAGCCAAGCCTTTGCCGAGTGTGACACTTGGCAAAGACACCAGCCTTTGCCGAGTGTCGGTGCCTCACACTCGGCAAAGGCTGTTGGCTTTGCCGAGTGTGAGACTCGGCAAAGGCTTGGCTGGGGCAGGCCCCTGGACAGCACTTTGCCGAGTGCTACACTCGGCAAAGGATGGAGTCTTTGCCGAGTGCGACAATCGACAAAGCCCCGTTAGCACTAACAGACGACCGCGAACGGCGCCGTGCCGTTCGCGGCCGTCTGTCAGTGCTTTATTTTGCCGAGTGTCGGCTTCTGCCCTCGGCAAAGCCTTTGCCGAGTGCCCGATAAAAGACACTCGGCAAAGGGGCTGTTTACCGACACGGGCTATGCCGAGTCCCCTTTGCCGAGTGTAACACTCGGCAAAGCCTTTGCCGAGTGTAACACTCGGCAAAGCCTTTGCCGAGTGTATATCGGGGTTTGCCGAGTGCCCTAGGCAAACACCCGGTTTCCCGTAGTGGACGGACTCGCAGGGTCTAGCTAGGTCTAGGCGTCGCTGTCGAGGGGCGGGGCCGAGGGGAGGCTCGAGTTCATTCGTAGTGTTGCTGCAGTCCGTCTCCTCGAAACCTTTTCGACGGGCACAACGCCGGCGGTCTCCTCCGCCGGTGATTCTCCCTCGGTTCTACCGCCGCCGCAGCGGCGCTGTTCCATCGGACCCGTTTGCCTTCTTTCGTCGTAAGAAAAGAATCTTCACTTTTTTTGGGATCGTTTCCTTTGCCCTAAGCTGATTTGAGAAAATTGCTATTATAGGACTCCAAACAATAGGCTTCGCTATTATAGGACTCCAAACATTGACTTCGGTAAAACGACCTTTGAAACATGACCACTTTGTTTTACATGACATTTGACCCTTTTAATCAATATCCTCGTCTCTAATACATGTATTTTTGGCATTATTGGACTGTATTGCCCTTGATTCATTCACATAGGAATTGAATCGATGGTCCTCCAACGCCCGTCCAGACTCGTGACTCGCGACGGCGCCGCCGCGGCCGCCCCTTTCATCGATCTAACTCCCGACGCCGTCGCTGCCCCAGACTCCCGACGTCCACGTCCCGTCCCTCCATCATCCGCCTCCAGCCCGTGCGCCTCCATCGCCACCACCACCATGGCCGCCGCATGTAAGAAGGAGATGCAGTCAGCGCTGAGGCCCACCACCGCGGGAAAAAGCCTGCACTTTTTTCCGTTCCTCTTGCCGGAGATGGAACGCCATGTCCAGGCTGCCTTGCCGGGATCCTAGCTGCTGCTTGATTCTTCTGGATGCATTGCTTGTCCGTTCATGAGTAGTCTCTGTTTTTGTTTGATTAGCTCATGGATAGTTTGAATTCTCAAGCGATAATGTGTTATTGGGACAAGATTATTGTATATTGGTATCTCTGTTTTTGCTGATGCGCTTTTGATCAATCAAGTAGAGCCGTGCTGTTGCTGCAGTCAGGAATCAGTCATTTTATCAGTTTGCTGAAAGTATCTGAAAGTTGTCTCTGAAATCCTTCGCTTGGCCGGCCTGTGAGTGTTGGACGCCCAGCGTGGGCAGCCCTAGGGCGCCCAGCGTGCCCTGCCACGGAAGGGCGCCGTCGGCTCCAAGCCAGGGAAGGGCCATATGGTGCTGGGGCTCCATGGCAATCGGCAACGACGGCAGCAGTCTGGACAGCGGCGGCGTCGGAAATCAGATCGATGAAAGGGGCGGCGGCGGCGGCGGCGCGAGTGGGCAGGCGTTGGAGGAGATGGAGACGTCGCAGACTCTGCGAAAGGCAAAGAACCGAATGACTCGAGGGCAATACAGTCCAACTATGCCAAAATAGATGTACTAGAGACGAGAATATTGATTAAAAGGATCAAATGTCATGTAAAACAAAGTGCTCACGTTTCAAAGGTTGTTTTAGCGAAGTCAATGTTTGGAGTCCTATAATAGAGAAGCCCATTGTTTGGAGTCCTATAATAGCAATTTTCTCAGCTAATTTCGATTAGGTCGCAGGTGCGGCTTTGTTTTCCGAAGTTGCGGGGTTCATCCGAACCCCTAATGGCCCAATTGGAGTCCGCCCCTGCTTCCATCTTGCTCGATCCGCAGGTAAGCTTCACGCGATTTTAGGCATGTGTTTGGAGTTTGACCCCTGTAAATTTTGTTGGTGGAATCGCTTAAGGAGTGGATTCAAAAGTTGTCGGCCGCAATTCCGAGCAACTAGTATTGCAAAATTTGAAGATTTTCATTTTGGTTCTGGAGATGCACCCACCAAATTGAAGCAGGGTCTTTTCATTCCGTTATAGTCTTTATTGATGCATTTTTTTTAATTTCTTCCACTATGTGCTGAACATTTGGACTTCAACTATTGCCCTCAGTATGTTTGACCTCCCTGTCATCTAACAGAATCAAACCTGTGTGTTTTTCGCAATTATTGCTAGTAGCTATTGTTACAACGCTTCCATCAAAATTTCCTCATTTTTACTAATTAATCTTTCTTACACCATCAATGATGTTTGATTCCTATGGAACAGGTAAAAGAGGATGAGGAAGTCTATGTGGGTTTGTTGGTAAGGGTGTCACTTCTGCTGGTCAGCAATGACTTCCTACTTGAGGTCCAGCGCCATGGTGATAAAATGCGTCAGGTTGACAACTTCTTTAGTTTTACTGCAGTGCTTCATCCTGCATTACTAGTATCTGCCCACGTATTGCTGCAAACTGTGTAGTACCAAATACAATTAATAATGAAAAAGCAACTGGCATCACCATGTCAGGGATCAGAAGATAACTGAAGTACTGTTGTCCTATTCTGCATGACCTTGATGCTCTTGCACTGGACTATATCCATAATTTTACAATTGTTTTTGGAAATATGTTTTGTTGGAATTTTAATGGTTCTTAGCTGTGTTAAATTGCTTCCTTAATTTTATGCCAGATGTAATTTGATTTCATATGAATAATGCTGTAGGCAGTGTCTGTTGCTTACGGTATTTTATTTTAAATTTCCACTTGTTACTAATGCAACAGGGTCTAAAAAGTTTGACAGCTTTCAATCCTTTATTTTAGCTTCTGTTCAGGCAATGGTTATCATTTGAAAGGCTGACGTGTTATGTGGTCCAGTAAAGAATATGCATGTATAGTCAGTTTTAGAGGTAGCTAGGATTATTTACCATTACTTATTTGTTTCCTTTTGTATTTGCAGCATCTCTTGAAATTCAGGCACAAGGAACTTAGCAGTGCAGATCTTCTTAATTTGACAGTGGAGCTGGTTGTGTCCCCTGATGAAGATCATACATCCAGTAAATCAGCGAATGCCAAGGAACAAAACAAGCATAGAAGGAGCTTACTTGTGCTTGCTGCGAACAACAACTGGAGAAGTCTAGATGAAGAAGAAACTGGTGAGTCATGAAGTATTATTATTGACTGTTTGATGGAACCTTGCTTAATATGCTTTTTTAAGTACAATTTATCACTGGAATAAATTCTCCTTCAATTTCTGGGACATAAATACTCCCTCCGTTTAACTTTGTAAGGCGCGATTTGACTTGACACGGTCTTCTAAATTATACTTTGTCCATTCTTTTATCTTATACTCCCTCTGTCCTAAAAAAATGCAATTCTAGAGTTTGAATTTTGTCCAAGAAAGAATGCAACTCTAGAATATTCTAGCTAGTTTGGGACCCACTATATAGTTTAAACTAATAAAAATATCAGCAACAACTCATCCACCACACAGCAAAAATCAGCAGCACCCCACCACCGCCGGGGTCTACTGTACAGTTGAATGATTAAAAAACATAGGAAGCGCTTCTCCACCATAAGTTTGGAGAATGTAGTAGGGGCAATCATGCCTTTTTACATGTTTATTGATCTATGTGCCTAAATCTAGACTTGCATGTTTTCTGGGACAGAGGGGAGTATTATATTATTAGTGGCTATAAACTTATAGTCATTGAAGAGTATATTTGATTACAAATCCAACCATATCAAGTTTGCATTATAAAAGTTTAAAATTGTTAGCTAAATTATTGCTCAAAGATTGTAAAGTTTGAATCTTGATATTCGTGCGTGCCTTACAAATATAAAAGGAGGGAGTATTGTGTAGTTATAAAATTATCAAAGCATTGAAAACTTATTTTGTTATTGTGACAAAAATATCGTGAAGATGCATCTTTTTGTTGACCTCTTTTGTTTGATTTGTAACAGGGGGTGTGCAAAGTGAGAATGGAGGTGCGGTTCACATTAACACAAGCTCTGAACCCATGCCATTTACCCTGATGCCTTTACTTGCCATAGGACAGATGCCTTTTGCACTAGAATATAGAAGAACTATTGATTTGTCTAGTGCTCTTGATACTGGCCAGCATCTTTAGCTGCCCCGGTGCATATTTCTTGTCTAGGCCATGTTTCTTTTCTCCCAGGAGAATTTTCTCCCAAGGGAATCTTGCATGCATGGAGTATTAAATGAAGTCTATTTGCAAAACCTTTTTAGGGATGAGTGCAACTTTGCGCAACGAATCTAATGAGCCTAATTAGTCCATGATTTACTACAGTAATGCTACAGTAACCATCCTCTAATCGTGCGGTCAAAGGCCTCATTAGATAGGTCTCGTGAAATAGTGCAATGCTGTGAAGGTAGTTTTGTAAACTGACTTGATTTAATACCCGCAATTATTGGTCAAAGGGGCTGGAGAAATTTCTCCAGCCCCAAAGAAACACGGCCTAGCAGGTTCCCCAATAACTAAGTCATATAATTTCCCTTCCTGCTGTAAATCTGTTTCACACTGGGCCTTATCCCATCTGTCTAGTAGGAGGTCAAGTCATAAACACCATTGATACAGTTCCTCATGAGAGACCTACATCTATTCTCTTCTTTTGTCAGTTGATATCCCTGTACCTATTGCTTATTCTCTACCTTCTACTGCCTAGAAACTGATGGAAGCAGTCACAGTAGCAGCAGCAACAAATCAGGTTCAACTTCTGTGACAAGTAATGGCTATAGTAGTGAAAGCAGCAGCAACGATAATGTATCTTGTATGGGATCTTTTCAATCATCTTTTGATCCACAAACAGACTGTGATGAGAGTGAATTAGAAGTCCAGGTAATTTTTGTTGTGTTCACATGTTCTCTTTGTCGAGTAATTGATGTCTAGAGCACTTTAGTTTTTATTCTTCTTACTATTATAATCTCCTATTATCTCAGAGGCTTATGGAGATCGACATATCTGATGACAATAAGACTGATGGTGATCCTGAGGGTCAAGATGACTTAGCTGATATTGTTCACCCACAAATGTTGGTGAGTAAATTTTTTACTCCCTCCTAATATAATATGCAGTTGAGCTTATTCTCTTATTGAAAGTCTTTTCATTCATGTTACAGAGGTTTTATGGAAAGTCATATTGTCATCAACTTAAGGGATGCCTACTCCTTGCAGAACATAATATTCTATGTGAAGCATTTGTTACAATATCTTGTTCCAGGTATGGCATTCTTTAGCCTTTGGTTAATGGAACTTCCTCTCTGGTGTGTGTGTGAGAGTGAAAACATTTGCCAAGTGATCAAGTTCTATCTTATTAGATTTTCATAATTTCTCTCAATATCAATTAGTTATTAGAGTTGTATCATGGGCGCTAGTCATTTATTTTATTTATGATTATATGATTAATGTTCAGGATCCTTAGTGTTTTTGATAATGATTCCTTAACTTTAAGTTCCTTTACAGGAATTCCATGCACAATGGTGTAATTTTTTGTGTACTTAATCTTCTCAACATGATATGGACCCAACGAGAGTGGGAGAATACTTATCTCCATACTGGTCTTGGCTTATCATGTCTATTTTCTGATTGCTATTTCCTGAAGAGGGTTTATGCGGTTGTAAAGTTCTGTGAGGATGAGCTCAAAAGAAGCATAGGAGAAGAAATTACTGAGAGGCAATCTTGTGATACCTATTTTGCTTCCTTTCTACACTTGATCCTTCCTTTGCTGTTGCAGGTATTGTATCTCTTTTTCCAAACTAAGACATCTGTTGGATGTGTACATTTTGTTTGCTTGAGCCTTACATGATCGTATTTAATATTTTGTCTTCAGTTACTTCGATGCATCCACAGTATCTGGAGAGATCAAATTGCTTGCGATCTGTCTGAAGAAATTGTAAGTGCTAAAATGCCGATAAATGGTGATGAAAGTTCCAAACAGAATGAGACAGGGAAACTGTTAGAGGAAATCCGAGAGACGGGGTGAGTGTGTTGCTTCTAGCAATTCAAGTGTTATTTCTATTGTCTACTTTTTCTTCATTTCGTATTGGATAACATGTGCAGCCAAAGGGTGCTTAGCCTAGTGGTTAAGACACTCCAGCGGCACTCCACAGGTCCTGAGTTCGAATCCCCGTGGGAGCGAATTTCAGGCTGTGGTTAAATAAAAAAATCCCCTCGCCAGTCCCGTGTGCCAAAGCACTAGTTAAGAACCGGCCCAGGTCAGCTTGAGGACCGTGTATGGCCCAGGCAATTTCCAAGGGTTACGGATCCTAGTGTCAGGGCGGGGCCGTGGTTGGGGGATTTTCTCGGTTGGGGAAGCCGAGGCTTCTTCTTAAGATAATACCGGTGGGGCGGTCTTTCCCCACCCGGCCGAGTTTTTTTTTGCAGTGCTAAACAAAACTATGAAGAACTTTAATGGATGGTGATAATGATTGGATATATTTTATTTTCTTAATCTGAGATCTATTACTAAAATTTAAATATTTCATCAAGCTTCACAGTTGACTAATTTACCTAGCCTATCCCTTTTATGGTTCAGGCCGGCCTGGCTCTTGTGGGTATAATTAGCTGGGGAATTTTGGGTAGATCATAGCCCATGGTGAAAGGGGAAGGGAGTTCAAACAAGGATAACCATAGATCCTTAGGGCCCGTTTGGTAGCGCTCCCGCCGCTCCGCTCCGTGTGAGAATCAGCGGAGCGCTACCAAACAGTGTCTTACTCGCTCGATTCTCGCCCGAATCAGCTTGGAGCGATCCGTCCGAGGGAGGAGCGAAAAAAAAACGATGGCATTTTTCTTCAGTATATTGAATATTCCAGTGATAGAAGGATGGCTTCTTTCCAAGATCTGGAATCATTGTCTTCAGGTTCTCTTATTGGGTATGAAAAATAATTTGTTTACCTTATGTTTCATTTGTATTAACTTTATCAAATGATCATAGAAAACACCTATATATTTCATTTCTCTGCAGGTTTCTTTTAGCTCATGATTGTTTCACGAGGCTAAGGATGAGCTTATTTGGGTATTGGGTGGATGATGAAGCATCCAGAAATGCTATTCCCTTTTGCCATGCTTTGGTACTGCTTGGAGGTGTCATTAAAGATCAAAGACTTAAGCTATTTGTTTTAGATGATCTGCTTCCATCTCTAATTAGATGCATAGATGATCAACTTCCATGTGCAATTAGACATCTGATTTGCAAGTTGAAGTCAAATATAAGTGAAGATGTCAACAAGGATCTTATCATGCTTTGTCGAGAGTCATATAACTATTTGTCCAGCAATGTTGATGCAGAAAGCCAGGTATGTAACCAATGATTATATTCCTCAATTTAGTTACTGTTATAAGGTTGAAAAATGGAATTACTAGATGCAAA
Organism: Echinochloa phyllopogon; assembly: GCA_033239725.1. Lineage (NCBI taxonomy): Eukaryota > Viridiplantae > Streptophyta > Magnoliopsida > Poales > Poaceae > Echinochloa > Echinochloa phyllopogon. The sequence continues at coordinate 27,416,916 of BTCW01000008.1, read as the reverse complement.
TCAATTTTTTTTCTGCATGTTTAACTATACTAGAACATAGTGGGGGAAGACACGGACATAGGCAGTGCTTCAGATAACTTCATGCATTGGTTGGCAAAGCAAAAGAAATATTTACGTGCAAAGCCATGTCATGCTGCTCCAAATGAATTTGCTGGGTGGAAAACAGAATGGAATTGGGAGGTTAGTGCTGTTTGTAACTTCAAAGTTTGGGTACCTCACTGTTGAACTGCCAACTGGTTTTGTTTTGGTTCTAACTTGTTAGCATCTATGTTTATTTTATTATATTCATCAAATTTGAAGATGAATTCAGAAGATACCTGCCACTTTATATTGGTATGTTGAAGGAAGTGGATGCAATAGATGGCAGTTCAAAGGTATTGTTCCTTAAAAATACTCGATTGATCAAGATTTTTATTTGGTAATGCCAGTGGTGTATCAAGGCTCGTAAAATGCTTTGCACGTTACACGGGGTAGTTATGTCAGTGGACATGAGACAAGAGACAAAGGAGGGGGGGGGGGGGGGGCAGAGTGGGTGATGATACATGGTAAATGGTTTTGGGTTATACCAGCAGTCAAGTATCACAGAGTCAGCTCAGGTGGAATGTGTCTTTTTGGATAATATTAGGGTCTTTACTCTTTAGAATATCATTGAATTGTTCTTCAGAAATGTAATTAAAATATAGGCTGTAGTCCTTGCTGTATTGTTGTAGACAATGTTTCTGTAGGATTCTCTGTTTTAATTTCGTACTCTTTACGAGTTACATAGATCAGTGCAACATCTGGTGGGGTTCTATGCTTTTCAGAAAACAAATGGTTCCCTTTGTTTGATGATTAATATATTTGGAATTGTTCATAAGATGGGTTTGCGGATGTATTGTCTACATTGCAGGATGATTTTTCGGACTGGGATATTCTTGAGAAACTGAACCCTCAGTTTAGATTCAAGTACGCTATTAACAGCGTTGAGCATCATCATTTTATTACCATCTCAAATATGCGAAGGGTATGTATCTTTTACCTCAGCAGCTGTGCATATTTGCATATATGTATTACTAATGTTGCATGTATATGTGTACTATTCTGTTACTGAAGCGACGATATTACTCAATGGCGCAAGTGAGAAATCACAACCAAAAGGCGGTGTTCCTTAGCAAAATCATTTCTATCAAGCCATACATTAAGGTATTTTCTTTCTATTTTAATTTTGAGTAAAACACACAAAGATCCCTAACCTTGCTTGGTGGTGTCACCTAGGTCCCCCCCACTATTAATTTAAAGTTTCATGTCCCAGAAACTTGCTAAGCAGTTCATCCAAAGTACAAATGCTCCCAATTGGTGTTAAATCCATCTACCTGGTGTCATCCATGTCACCTAATTTTTTCCTTCCTAATGTTTGTATCCCAGCTAGGACCGCATGCCATTGAACGAGCAATTGAAAATTCCACTAGGAGTCTAGGGCCTACTTATCTTTTAACATCATTTTCTTCCACGTCCTTACCTCAAGCTCATGTTTGGTTAGTTTCTGCATTCCACTAAGAGTCTAGGGCCCACAACATGCCTTGTTAGGATTGACATTAGTAATTGAAGGGTCTGCCATGGTTTTGGACCTCGGGTGAACCGCTTAGCAAGTTTAGGGACATAAAAAGTTTCGAATTAATAGCATGATGACCTAAATGGCACATATGTACAAGTTTTGGGACCACATGCATTTTACTCTTAGTTTTTAGCAACTTCCAGTATGATATATATTTGGTTATTTTACAGGGTTCTGACAGTTTTTCAAGTGTGATAAATCGTCTCGAAAATATAGAGACACCATTCAGTACATTTTACTCCTATGATTTGGAAGAGTCTGTTCGTGTGAGTGTTTTCTTTGTATCCCTCCCCCCAACCCACCCAATTTATTTCATGAACTTTCTTAGTTATTTAGTTCGAAGTACTCTGTTTAAGATCAATGGATTTATTAGTTCTCCCAAGTCTATTTTTTTCTTTCTTCCAGGTTCTCCTTGATTCAGTGCTGTATTTCTGGGAACCTCAGTTTCATCCTCTCATCCGTGAAGTAATTTGTGGACAGCTCAGAGCACTGTAGTTTCCATACCTGTTGAGTTGCTTTGTATTTGTGTAATGCTTTATATTTTGTAGGGACATAAAGATTTACTTTTATGGATAATTGATCAGTTAACTAAGGGGGAAGTGTTTGAGGATTTTCAGGTTTGCTGATACAGTATTTGTGATACCACTTATAACTTCTATCATTTTGTTAAATAGATTTCCTCGTTTTACTTTTTCAGCCACTGATTCCAGACCCAAGGGACTTCCCAACACATTTGGAACCATATGCATCGCTATATATTATGACTAAGCTGAAAACTTCTGAGGTATGCCATTGATTTCCCAGGTTTTTTCTAGTGTATAATATTTATTTTCTAGTTGTGCATAAAATGATGATTTCTATTTTTTTATAGTTTTTTGTTTTAGCTAAAAATACATTTTCATATGTTGACTTGGATACTGTTTTTTGGGATTGAATGAAGGCAGCAATAATAACACCAAAAAAAATCTACGATATATTTGAAGGATAGTAGATTTATTTTTTGAAAAAGATAACATATCTCAATGGATCTAGGAACAAAGTTATTAAGAAAATTAACCTTATTAGCATTGAACAATATCATGATGACATATGTTTACAAAGTTCAGAAGTACTTCCTACATTTTCTTTTGGACAAAAGAAATGCTTATTCTGGTAATGTGCACAATGAAGTCTTTTTTTTTTGAAAACACAGGAGAGCTGTGTTTCATTGTATTAGAGAGAGAAAAGGTCCCCATACATCACCCTTCTCTCACACGGGGACCGAATGTGAGAGTCGGTGTTAGAGTATAGATGGTTAGGATAATCCCGTATTGCTTATGCACTCAGGGGGGTGCCTTGTACTCTCATATATACCGTCCTAGGGGCTCATTGCAATACAATCAATCGACCACGGTCATACACATCCTACCTTGCTTACACGGTATCAGAGCAGCAGGTAGATCATGTCCGCGCCAAAAGACGAACAGCGAGGTGTCGGACTTGGCCTCCACAAATCCCAGAGACAGAAGGTATGCAGCGAACCGACTGTACCACGCACGGGGCGCCTGTTTGAGTCCATAGAGTGACTTGTTCAGGCGGCATGAGTTAGGGTTTCGACCTAGGCTCAAGGCTTCCGCCGCCGCCTCGCCGCCCCCGGGGAGATCGATCTCCGCCGGGGGCAACACCCTCGTAGGATGCGCCGCGGATCCCTCTGATCCGCGCCGCCGTCGCCGTCAACCAGGAGTAGAAGGGCGCACCTCCTCTCGCCGCCATGGCTGCGTCGTTCGTCAGCGTCGCCATGGCCCCACCTTGGGCCGCCCCCGCCCCCGCGCCGTCGCCCCGGCACCGCTCGGCTTCCCCGCCCCTCCTGCGCCTCCGGCCAGCCTCCCCCCATCCATGCCGCCGCAACGCGCATGTGCCGCCGCCGCGGGGAGAGGAGCCCCTCCCACAGCCGCCGCATCTGGCGTACGCGGTTGGAGGGGAAGCGTCGGACTCGCCATCGGGCGGACGGGCTGAGCACCGCCGGTCGTCGTCGCCGCCGGGCCGCCGCGTCGTGGGCTCCGGCCCCCGTCGCGATTCGCAGCCACCCTCGGAGTCCGCTACGCGCACCCGAGCTTGTACCCGGAGGTCTCCCCATCTGCTGCTGTGTCGCCCTGCCGTTTGTCGCCGTTCATCGCCGACACTCCCGAAGGACGAGGTCGTTGCTGCGCCTTCTCAGGCTGCAGCGATGACGCTCGTGATCGAGCCTCTACCGCCGGTACCGCCGCCTTCGCGGTGGCGGTGCACGCATCGCCCGGAAGACCACTCGACACCCCGGTTGACCGCACCGGCACCTCCGACCGGCCACTCGGCGCCTCTCCGGCGCCGCTCGTCGGCGACTCAGCGCCACCAGCGGACGCGGCACCTCCGACCGGCCACTCGGCGCCCCCCGGCGCCGCCCGTCGGCGACTCAACCCCGCGTCTTCAGTCGACCATCCTAGAGCCACATGCTTCACGCCGCAAACTCGCAGACACCGCCGCCGATGTGCTGACCGACGACAGTAAGCCGCGCTCTTAAGCTGCGCCATCGTCACTGCCATCCTGCCGCACCATCCTGCTGAACCTGCCTGGCAAGAAGCTGTGCCCTCCATTTCAGTCTTCGAACACGACCACCTCGACTTTGGCTACCTCGGCACTAAGGGGCTATCATCTGCATGAGTCTCCAGTCAAAGCATTCGCACCGGCGTTCCGACTGCGGGGGGATACGTCTCCATTGTTCTTCAGTCTGACCGTTCGTTTTGCTACCGCTACGACTGCGGGGGGATGTTAGAGTATAGATGGTTAGGATAATCCTGTACTGCTTATGCACTCACGGGGGGTGCCTTGTACTCTCATATATACCGCCCTAGGGGCTCATTGCAATACAATCAATCGACCACGGTCATACACATCCTACCTTGCTTACAGTCGGGCTACACAACACCTACCCTTACATGTAACTCACTCAACCAAGACCCGACCTCAACCTAGAAATTAGGTTGTACCTCCTAGACCCCCTGCAACTTTCTTGCTCTGGCCATACACTAATGGCTATGCTCATCCTTGAGTTTTCTCATGATTGAGACAACTGAAGAGGAGACTCCCTCAAAGACAAAAGCGTTTCTGTGTTTCCAAATACTCCAAGCGCCCAAGAAGTCAAATCCCAAATGAAGTCCTGATCTGTTGTCCTACTTGTTTTCGTCATTCTACCCCTTGCTTGATCCTGTCAGGCTTCAAGAGTATCAACAATGTTCACACACACTTGACTTAATTTCTTATGATATTTTTGATTTTTAATTTTCAATACAAACTTTATAAGAAATTTATTACCATTCATGTAACTAGTTGATCTTGCTAAATGAATTGGCGATATTTTAAACCTAACTCTATTTTCGATCGGTAGTTTTCTTTACATGTTTTTAGTTGATGTCTGAACTTCCGTTTCGACAATGAAAACATTCCAATTCAACTAAATCTTAAAGAAATCCAGCTCATCTAATCATGTCCTTACCAAGGACCTTTATTAATCTTTATACATCATAAGACCCTGTGGCTTGTGGTGTGCCATTATGTGGGTGCTCCTATACAAAGACCCATGCAGTGTTTAGCTTGAGTTTGATCTATGTTGTTCGTTTTCTTAAAGTTTATTTGATATTGCTGCTGTAGACAGTGACAATTTTCTATGTGTGGATGGCAAGTCTGTGTAGGGCCCGGTATGCTTAGATGTACTGGGACTAATTTGATGTGGCTACTTGTAGTAGTTTGAAACTTGAAAGTAGAAGCTAATGCTTGTTGAACTGTGTTATCGGTAGTGTTCACCTATTTAGCCATTTTTTAGGATAAGGGTATGTTTCAGTGAGATAAATGTCCGATAAAATGGACATGGCCGTTATCGGTAGTGTTCACCTATTTAGCCATTTTTTAGGATAAGCGGCTATTTAGCCATTGTATTGTCTAAATGGTGTTTAAATGCGCTAAATGGCCATTTAGGTGAATAGTGGTTATGGGATGTTATGGCCATGGGCCACGACCATGGGATGGTTAAATTAGGAATAAGTCAAATTAAGGAAGGAAATTGTCTAGTTAGTAAAGTGATGAGATTTGTCATGAAATGAGAGATAGAGATAGAGATAGAGAGCAGGTTGTTTGTATCAAGCTACTAGTTGAGATTAGGCTCCATATACATAAAGTGACCCATGCATGTGCTCAACAGAAACCAAAGCAAGATATAAACACAGTTTATACCTGGCTGATTATAGTTTCCTGGTAGTAGTGATCAAGCCTGACGTTGACGAGTGCCGTTATCGTGTCATTGGACCCATACCCAAGTCGACGCCATAAGAAATTATCAACACCAATTGGGTTTAACATTGTCATAGAAAATGAGGTCGAGTTCTTTTACTGGGAATGTCGTTGCCATTCTAGGGACACTAGGACATTTTTGTCCTCACCTTGTAAAATCCTCTTGCATCTAGAGTATCATGTTCCTCGACCCCATCGATCTGTTAGCTTTGCGACTATTTAACTCTTCCTAGGAGAAACGTGGATCGAAGTCTAATGTAATGTTGCATGTTATATCTGCACTTTCTAGCCCTAGTTTACTTAGATTCAGAATTTTTTATTTTTACTTGCCTGGTAAGACTGATTTATTCAGAACTATAAATACAGACTAATGTAGATTGATAGATTTCGTGGAAGGTTTTTGTAGGTTATAATCTAGTCTTTTTCTGTCCACACCGATTAATTATACTTCTGTGATGGCTTGCGGTTATGGAATGTTAGCCCAAACATGATTTTCAATTCATCTCAACCATACATAGAAGGTTTGGGGGGTATATATAGCCACTATGGCACAATTTTAACTAGCCCCCTTGAATCTTGACTAATGACTCATAGATGCTGAAAACATATTATATGCACCAACTACTAGTACTATTAGATACATGCACACAAAAGACTTATTTCTAATAATCTCCCCCTAAGTACTTCGAGGTAGTTTGGGCTATGCCGATCCTTTGCTCGCGGTTCAGAAAATCAGCGAGCTAGTCTTAGGTTCTGAGTGTTGATCCTCCCGGATGACTTCGTCAGGAGGTCTGTCGTAGTTGGAGCCCATGGTCTTCTGTGTTCGCGGTGCCTCCCGCAAACCACTGAGGGGTAGCTTGTGGATGTAGGCCTTCCCCTTCAGGTTCCGGTGACTGGGAAGGTGATCAACCACCTCCTTGAGTCGGGTTCTTCTGCTTCATTGTGGTGCACCATAGTTCGTGTCCCTCCTTGTTGAAAGCTGTGCACGGAGGAGTAGGAGCCGGCGCAGGAGAGTGGGGCGTGGCCGAAGGTGTTGGTAGTGAAGAGCTCGCTGAAGGTGGTGGAACGCTCCCTGGAGTCGGTGAAGGGTTTGCTGGAGCTGGTGGCGACCCAAGTGCTGGGATAGGCAGGCTCGGCAAAGAAGAGCTGCCAACTACTCCAACTCCCTCGGAGTAGGCATAGTCGACGTTGAGGTTGAGCTGTTGTCCACCGTCTCGACCGACACCAACTCCTTGGTGCCGACCTACTCCACCTTCGCATGGAGGACGTAGAGGCGATTGCTCCCCTGACCACCTTGGCCAGGAGACTCTGTCGTCGATCCTAGATACGAAGCACTCCGACGCCGATCTCCAGGCGTGACCCGTTCTCATCCAGCTCCAGGCTGATGATTGAGTTCCTCAGCACAGGAATGTAGTAGATGCTGATGAGGAGCGATGTCCATAGCCGAAAAGTTGTCGGACTTGATGGAGCCGCGCACGTCGACATTCAGGTCGGAGAAGAACTCCCAGCGCCTAGTCATGTGGTCTGTGGCACCACTGTCTAGGAACCACTCGTTGATCTTGTCGTCGCTGGCCTTGCCGAGGAAAACGTGTGCGTGTGGCTCATTGAGGTGATGAACCGTCGCGGCCCATGCCGCGGGAAGTTGCTCGATGGTCCCGTGAGACAGGAATAGACCTCGCCCTCCTCAATACGCGCGACGCGAGCTTGAACCCGCCTTGGCCCAATGACTGGTCCTGCCACAGTTGTTGCATGTATTGTCTTGTGCCGTGTCGCGCTCACCGGCAGCGACGTCCTCGACGTCTCCACGTGCGCCGTCCTCGGCGCGTCCTCGCGCCTTGAACTTGCGCTTGCGGTCCCACTTTTCTGCTCCTCCTGGCGAGCGGGCCACCTCTCCACGGTGAGGTGGAATTGGCCACCAAGGATAACCTCCCCGCGGTCGTCAACCGCCTTGAGCTGCCCCGTGAGCTCGGAGAAGTCCAGCAACGTCTCGAAGGATATGGCCAGGTTTGAGTACTTCTTGGGGACGATACGCAAGAACTTCTCGACAGCTGTCTCCTCGGTGATGTCGTCGCCGCCATACCACGCTATCTGTTGCTTAATGTTGGAGAGGCGGAGGGCGGTCTCCATCGATGTCCTCGCCCGACTTGAACGCTAGGCAGTATCACTCCTGACGAACTCCTGGAGTGTGGACCTCCGTGCACTGTCGCTGGTGATGTGTGATAGAGCCATGGCGTCCTAGGTAGCCTTCGCGGACCTCTTGTCCACAAGGTGGGATGCCAACTCCATCGGGACTGCAGCGAGGAGCACCTCCAGCACTCTCTGGTCGTCGTGGTAGTCGACGTTACCGTGCCGCACCGCATCCCATATCTGCAGCACCTGCAACTTTCATCACTGAGCTTCACTTGGTGTAGTTTGTCTTCGTGAGCATCGGCCACGACGTTCCCTTGTCTTGTAGATGATCGCCTGGACGACAGGGGGCACCATGCTGAACTTGGCGGCCACAACACTGCTCTGGAGAAGCAGAGGCATGCCAGACCCTCGGAGGTGTCCGCGTACTACCGCTCTAGCTGTCATGGTCGAAGTTAGAGTCGTGGTAATGGACGGAGGTCCGAGTCAACGGTCTCCGTGTGTCCCGAGAATGCTCGCCGTCTTATATCACCACTGCCTTCGTTCGCTCCTCCTGTTGGACCATCTCCCTGGTGGCTGCTACCTGGGCCACCACCACCGCCTAGCGCGTGGTCTCGTTCGTGCACGCTACCTCGGCCTCAATCCACCACACGTCTCTCATTGCCGTTGCAACCACCTCTGCATCAAGGCCACCGCTCGGGACCGCGTGCTCAATGTCATTGATTTGAGGCGCGGGAAGAGATGCCTGATATTGACGCCATGCTCGCAGAGATGCTCCTTCAGACAAGCCGAGTTGCGTTCGCGCCTAGCCAAGCCAAGCCGCGCTCGTGCCAAACTGGGTAGCCGAGCCGAGCCTTGGAGCCGGGATTCCGAGCCGAGCTGTGCCTTCGAGCTGGATTATCGAGCCGAGCCGAGCCAAGCTGTGAAGCCGAGGAGCCGAAAACCGAATTGAGACGGCTACGACAAGCTGAGCCGACCTTGAGTAGACCTGCGAGCCGAGCCGTGAGCCGAGCTGGCGAGCCAAGCTCGCTGCGCTCGCTCGCACGGGCTTGCGCGCCTCCCACGTGCCGCCCTGCAGCAGCCGCACGGCTCCCTAAGCCGCGGGCTCATTTGCACGCAGCTGTCGCCCGCTCTTGCCTGTGCCGCGCTAGATACAATTTGTTAGCCCAAATAGGAGTTTCAATTCATCTCAACCATACATAGAAGGTTTGAGGGTATATATAGCCACTATTGCACAATTTTAACCAACCCCCTTGATTCTTGATTAATAACTCATAGGTGTTGAAAACATATTGTATGCATCAACTACTAGTATATTAGATACATGCACACAAAAGACTTATTTCTTAACATGGAACTTCGTATCTGTATGCCTTACTGTGATTTTGTTGAAGTTCTTATTTCTATTTAATAAATCATGGAACTTAGAATTACTATGTTTTGTTTTCATTATGTGTAAGGAGGAATGTTGATGTACTGTTTTTTTTTCTTTTTTCACTATGATCATCTTTATGTTTTTTTGAAACTCTATCAATTCTTTCAGTATGCTACGGCTGTACAGCAACTCCGCTTGCATCAAGAATATGACAATTATTTGGCTTCTGGAGAGTTGGATAGTTATATTTATGAATTTGTGTCTTCGGAGGTATAATGATTTGTCTAACTATGTCAGGTGCTTATAAATGCATTATGGCTGTCAGATATGATAAGTTGTACTTATGCTGCTCATCATTTGCAGGGAAATTTGTTTAGGATAGATGTTGACAGTTGCACGGTGCCACATAAGTTCTCAGATTTGAACCATGGTCTTATTGCATTGTCTCTTAAGGTGGCAGCCATATTCCTTTGGGTAGTCATTTTTGGTGAATTGATTCCTTAACCAATAAATACTTTTTGTAGCGGAGAACTGCAATTGTGCGATTGTATACTGATGCTCTGATATATTCGGATTGTATAAGAGGCCTTGTTACAGATGCGTTGGTATGGAGCAAAAATATTATTTCAGTGATATATCCCTGTTATGCATTCAAATATGACTTTACATCTCTTGTTCTGGTTTGCTTGTTTTGAATGCCTCTCGTGAAACTGTTTCATAAGAAAGAAATCAGTGAATTACCATGCATCGCCTTGTTTAATGTTGAGTCTTAACATATTGCTTCCTGATGTTGTGTTCATCAGGAAACTATGCTTATGGTTTATTACAGATTTAATTTGATACAACTTTCATAGAACCAGAGCTTTTATCTTTTTTCTGGAACATCTGAAATCTTGTACAGTAGATAACACCCTAAGACATTTAGAAAAGAAAGGTATCTATATAATTTGCTTGCATCATATCAAGTATGCTGCATTTGAAGGTCATATGATCTTGATTTTTTATTCAGTTAGGAATTTACAGACTTGTCATTTGGTTCATGGTAATTAAAACTAGAAATTAATACCCTATTTCAACACCATACTCTTGCTTGCGTTCCTGGGCTACAAGGAAGATCTCTTCAGTTTGTTGATAATATGCTTCCAAGAGATCTGTCCTTGTGCATGTTATGGGCTAGGTTCTTTGGCCCAGATCGACCCAGTCTTAGGCCTGCTACTGTAACCCGTGAACTGTAGCACTGCGGTTAGGGTTAGTTAGATATAAGAGTATAGATTAGATAATTTTCTTCGGAATCAAGAAAGCCTCTCCATATTAACAGTTGTGTCAATCAAAATCAAGCAAGAAACAATCAAACTAGTTTCCCCTCTTGTGTCCGTCCCTGTCATCTATGATGTAGCCTCTTAACCCTAATAACCGACTCCATCTGGCCATCTTCCCGGTGGTGTTTACCGTGTCATGGATATGGGCCATGAAAACTTTTATGTTGAGTCTTAGCAAAACCAGTTTCCTATATATTGATTTTTAGGCTGTTTACATGTTTAACAAAACATAATTTAGATTGAACGTGACACCAAACAACCCCTTACGGCGTTTACATCTTGCATGTGCCAAAATTATAGCTGCACTTGTTTTATAGATTTTGAAATAGGCATATGTTTTGAGTTTCCAAGTGCATAGGAGGCTGGGAAATATATGATGTTTGACTTTCTTGTGCTGCACGTGTCAATAAGATACAGTGGTACAATAATATACTATCACTATTTGAAACTAAATTTCAGAAAAAGCATGTAAATGGTACATAAAAATGCCCTGGTGTGTGTAACTCATCAATGCACAATTCTTCTTTTTCTCATTATTGTATTCACCTGCAGAAATTTAACAAAAGTTGGCAAGTAAAATGGGGATAATAAGCTCTACTTGTGTACTTTATTGTATCGTTAATCTGATTCTTTCTTTTTTAATCTTTTGGTTAACCTGATTCTGAAGTTATTCAATACGAACACATTTCAGCTTAACAGTCGTCTCACAAACTTGATGAGGGAGCTGGACATAAATGGTTTTTTTGCTGTCGATAATAATCTTGTCAATTGGGTACGTGCTTACATATTTAAATGATGCCTTTTGTGTTATCACTTCCATGCATATCAGCCGTATTATTGCTTATGTAGGAGAAGACCACAGAGCTTGTAGATAGATTCAGGGATGAAGTTTTCAGAGGGCATTCTCTTTCCAGACATTATGTTATCCGAGGAATCATTGTATGTTTCCTACATGACCTTTGATATCTTGTGTTTGAATCATTATTAACGCCAGGTTCAAATCTGTTCAATTATCAGGATTACAGAACAATATTACTACAAAAGGATACTTGGTGCGCCTTCGAACAGGTGGTACACTGGATCTAGTGTTTTCTTTTCTGGATTGTTGTTGCAAATACTAGAAACTTGCTGGGCTACTTTGTTTATTATAAAGTTTATGATTCCTCGACGTCTATATTTTGTATGTTTACATGCATCCGAACACTCGTACGAGGATTAATATAACATGTACATACGGGCAATATGTATATTGTGCAGTGTTATATTGTTGTACACGAATCTAATGGTCAATTTCTTCTAGGTTGTTGATGAAACACGTGTTAGGTTGGGTGAATATCTTCCTAAGGTGCACAAAACTCTCTGAGGTGTGGAGTTCTGTAATGTTGTATATAATATAATATCTTAATCATGCATATATTGTTTCAGTTTTGGAGAGATACACGACACTACAATCACAAATACTATGACATTGTTCGGGAACCCTTAGAAAAGGTCAGTATCCTTAATCCTAATGCACTGGAAGCTATGGTAGAACATTGAATGATTCTTTTGCAGAGAGGGATGTAGCTTGATTGCTAAATTAGTTATACCATCTTGTTATTATTATAGTATTTCTGTATGCACGTTGATAATCTTGATGTATACAAGTTGGACACATGGTAATTTGGTGTTATGTGTTATGATCTGTGTGAGAACATTTGGTGCCTCAGTGAAACATTTTGCAGCAACAAACAAATCCCAGACACCTTACTGCTACTGCTATTCAGTTAATATGTACTGCAGTATAGGAATTGTACAAAAACCCTTGATAAATTGACATGGTCTGGAGGCGAGTATTACATTGGATTAATCATGGTTGGCATTGAATTGTCCAGTAAAATATTAATTCTATATGCAGTGTTAGATTTCTAATTTGTGCTTTCTTGCATCTTGTTTTGTTCTGGAGTTGTATGTATTTATCAATTGATTTATACATTATGACAAGTTATTTCAGATCTTCGTGGAGTCAGTGATGCCATCTGACCATACTTATTGCTGAGCTGGCAATATAATTTTCTGTACATGATGCTTGGTCATGTCACTTCTCAAGGCTCGACAAATTACAATCTATGCACTGCAGTACAAGTTAGGAGTTGTAGCTCTATAATCCTAGATAGTAGCACTTTTTGTTTTAGACGAACAACTTGTAGTCTATGAATTTTTATTATTGCAGATCACTTATTGCGTGTAGCCTCTAGCTGTCTGTTCTAAAACATGGCATCAATGTTTTGATGTCGTGTTGTACACTGTGTGCCCTTAAACCATGCTGCTGAATAGTTTGAAGTACCAGTACAGCTAGGGCAAGCAAATATATCAATGTCTTCCCTCTATTAAATCCAGCTGCTGTCGCCAGTAGGAATCTATTTTTCTTCGCCTGTTTGCATGTGAAATGACATTCAATTTTTATCACCTATGGCTGCTGGCCTGTACAGTACTGTAGTGTTGTGCTTGGGTGCTTTGCGTGAGATGAGCTGAACCGAGTTTCAGCGTCAAATGTCATCATGTTGAGCTTCGGCTGGTGGCCACCCTGCTACATCAAAACTCTTGGCAAAACTCGGCGTGAGGTGTAACACGCCGGCAATTTAAAGAAAGCGTGCTGAGAAAATGGTCTAATTTTGAAATAGTTTTGCCGGAGTCTATTTATAAATTTTCTTCCTAAATGCTCCAAAATAGTACACTACCACGAGGAGAGGAGAGGGAGAGGCCTGCGGCGGCGTGACCTATTTACTCTATATTCTTGCTGTTGACGTGTGTGACCATTTTACAATGGTCAATACACTGCCCAGGGAAAACCACTTTGCTGAATTTTTCTATTGAATCTGAAAACAATTTCTTATCCTACAATAAAACGAACATGATCATTATTTGAATTATGTAAAACAGTCATGAATTTGTCAGTAAGAGAAGTACCCAATCCATTGACTCGACAATAAAGAAGCCTTGTTCATTCAACGAATTCATCAAACTGCTAAGTTCATCCTTCATCTGGAAACAAAGGTTGTCAGAATCTCTACAGAGTACAAAGATCATATACCTTGAAATTTACATGAACAATTCGATCCTATCTAGGACCATATTTTATTAATTTCGTATAATATATACAACAGATTTGGTTGTAAACACATCTTATCCTCTGTTATTATCTTTTTTAAATGAAAACTGAAAAAAGGGGGGCGTACCCAGTGCGAAAGCTCCCACATAAGGTGGGGTCTGGGGAAGAGAATTCCTAGACAGCCTTATCCTTGCAAAATTCTTTTAAAATTCTGCAAAGAGGCTAGTTCGAACCCAGGACCTCCAGGCCACAAGTGGAGAGTCTCTACCACTGTGCTAGATCCGCGCTTCTTTTAAATGAAAGCTAATCGAGCATAAGTTGGACATGAATTAGGATAGTCCAAAATCGATTGAGCATATTGCCCTGAACCCACCATAATTCTCAGGCCTAACATACTGCAAGTACAACATAGGTCCCATGACTTAGGTGAACTGTTCAATCTAGTGCATCTTGAATTCCAAGCAGATTCATAATTTTTCATGAAACATAGATTATAGTTCCAATTATTCATAATAACAGAAACATTATGTGAAGCAAAAAGAGAAATCTTATGTTCAAATATTCTGTGAAAGTTTATCCAGCAAGAATAGCACTAAGATTTAGAAGTTCAAATATTTCTTTGTTATTAAAAAGTACACAAAGTATCTTCCCACTGTTAAGATTAAAGAAAAGATGAGCAATGTCAAAATAGAACCGAAAACAATTAACTGAATGTCATCAAAAATCAAGGTAACTATACAAAACAGGGATATACCTCATCACTTTCCATGAGAGATGCTAAGCACTGAGAGTAAGACGATAGTTGATGTTCCCACTCAACAAGCTTAGCTCTTCGCTACAAAGGGGTTAAAAGGAGAAAAAACACTTTTGAACATCTTTGTTTTAAAAACTGTAAATAATTTCCAGCGAGAAAAACCTCAAAGGACATTGTAATGAGATCAGGTTCCAGTGTTGCAAATGGACCATCCTTAAAGTCACTGACTGCAGTTTGACGCACAAAATCATCCTGCAAAAAATGGACACCAAACAATTACCACACAGATGTATGGAGCAATGTTGCTCAACATTTCTGATAATAGAAATTAATATTTCTACCTTAGATTGACTAAACTCATTCATACGGTGATCCAGTGTGCCTGAAGCCAGATAATTGTCAAACTCTTCATGCAGGTGTGGTTGTTCTTTAATCCTATAATACTGGAGAAACGGCTACCAAATTAATGTGGATATAAGTAATTATAAAGTAGCCAAATTAGAACGTAAAGCACATCAATAAATAAGTACGTGATAGTTCAGGAAATACAGAAAGCAGTCAGTCCAAACTGATTTCTATAAAATACAGAGAGCATTCAGTCCAAACTGATTTCTAGTAAAATACAGAAAGCATTCAGTCCAAACTGATTTCTAGCAATTTGTAAAGGAAATAATGAATCCAAATGTCCAATACAGACTGAAAAATCCCAATCCAGATCCAATCAAAATGGGCCAACAATATGTCAGAAAGGCTAGAACATATTTGAGGTAACAAATCATATTACTCCACTTCCATTTGTGCTAAACTCCCTATCCAAATCAAGGAAAATAAACTGACAACAACAAAGAAAAGAAAAAAAATACATGCATCTCCTTGTAATCCCTTGCAATTTCAATCCTATAATTTAATAAACCTTGCAACTTCTACACAAGCAAATCAGCATATGCTGCATTTTTCGTAGAGACTATCAAGTTTGCACCATGGAAAAGAATTTGGAAGAGCTGGACTCCACTCCGGTGTAAGTTCTTCATATGGTTGGCTATCAATAATCGTTGTTGGACTGCAGACCGACTTGCTAAAAGGCGCTTGCCACACTCTGCAGCATGCCCTTTTTGTGATCAGGAGGAAGAAACCATACAGCACATCGTTGTGGGCTGTCTTCACTAGGCAGATATGGTGTTCAGTTTTCCAAACCCTACAGCTGCCGGATATTGCTCCCACAACATCAGATTCCAAGTTTTCTAATTGGTGGAGGAAAGGTGTTCGCTTGTCCCAAAAGAACTACAAAAAGGGCTCAACTCTTTAGTTGTCCTGGTCGCTTGGGAAACATGGAAACACAGAAATTCGTGCGTCATTGATCCCACCAGGCCGTGCATTCCTGATCTGCTCCGAGTTATAGTGCATGAATGCAGTTTATGGGTGATGGCCGGCAGGAGCTTCTAAACTCCAAGAGCTCCTTGCCCGGTCGCTCCTGAACAAGTGTTTGGCCGGGGTCCTCCACTTTCCTGTTGTAAGAGTTTTATACCTGTTTGGTGGTGGTGGTGGTGGTGCTGGTGGTAGTGTGTGTAGTTTTTTTCCAGTTTTTTTGTTGTTTTTTGGCCGGCTCCGGCCGGCCTTTTGTTTCATTCTCTATCTTAATGAAATGACACGCAGCTCTCCTGCGTTGTTTGCAACTGGTTGAAGTGTCAATCAAATATTATTGTTAGAGTATAGATGGTTAGGATAATCCCGTACTGCTTATGCACTCACGGGAGGGGCTCATTGCAATACAACCAATCGACCTCGGTCATACGCATCCTACCTTGCTTACATGGTATCAGGAGTTAGGGTTTCGACTTAGGCTCAAGGCTTCCGCCGCCGCCGCGCCGCCCCCGGGGAGATGGATCTCCGCCGGGGGCAGCGCCCTCGTAGGATGTGCCACGGATCCCTCTGATCCGCGCCGCCGTCGCTGTCAACCAGTAGTAGAAGGGCGCACCTCCTCTCGCCGCCATGGCTGCGTCGTTCGTCAGTGTCGCCATGGCCCCGCCTTGGGCCGCCGCCCCTCCCCCCCCCCCCCCGCGCCGTCGTCCCCGGCACCCCTCGGCTTCCCCGCCCCTCCTGCACCTCCGTACAGCCTCCCCCCATCCACGCCTCCGCCGCGGGGGAAGAGCCCCTCCCACAACCGCCGCATCTGGCGTACGCGGCTAGAGAGGAAGCGTCGGACTCGCCGTCGGGCGGACGGGCTGAGCACCGCCGGGCCGCCGCGTCGTGGGCTCCGGCCCCCGTCTCCCTCCCTCGTCGGCTCTCCTTCGCCAAGCTTGTACCCGAAAGACCACTCGACGCCCCGGTTGACCGCACCGGCACCTCCGACCGGCCACTCGGCGCCTCTCCGGCGCCGCCCGTCGGCGATTCAGCGCCACCAGCGGACGTGGCACCACTGACCGGCCACTCGGCGCCCCCCCTGGCGCCACCCGTCGGCGACTCAGCGCCACTCGACGCCTCGGACCAGCCACTCGGCGCCCCCCGGCGCCGCCCGTCGGCGACTCAGCACCTCAACCCCGCGTCTTCAGTTGACCATCCTAGGGCCACACGCTTCACGCTGCAAACGCGCAGACACCGCCGCCGATGTGCTGACCGATGACAGTAAGCCGCGCACTTAAGCTGCGCCATCGTCACAGCCATCCTGCCGCACCGTCCTGCTGAACCTGCCTGGCAAGAAGCTACGCCCTCCACTTCAGGCTTCGACCATGACCACCTCGACTTCGGCTACCTCGGCACTAAGGGGCTATCATCTGCATGAGTCTCCAGTCAAAGCATTCGCACCGGCGTTCCGACTGCGGGGGGATACGTCTCCATTGTTCTTTAGTCTGACCGTTCATTTTGCTACCGCTACGATTGTGGGGGGGATGTTAGAGTATAGATGGTTAGGATAATCCCGTACTGCTTATGCACTCACGGGAGGTGCCTTGTACTCTCATATATACCTCCCTAGGGGCTCATTGCAATACAACCAATCAACCTCGGTCATACGCATCCTACCTTGCTTACAATTATCATCCACTAACACTTCATTAATGAAGCATGCCAAAAAGAATACAAGCCTTCTGGCTGGGGCAAAGACAAGTATACACTACTGAGGAAAAAACTAATTATTTATGTGTCGCAAGTGTTTTTTTCGTCAAACACGCAGGAGAACTACGTGGCATTGCATGAAGAAGAATAATGTTTATAGGTTACATCTGCCACCACAGTTCTTAATTTAGACTTGCATCTGTTTGATGACAAACTAAATAGACTGATAGACTATTCTGTAGCAGCTTCTAAAGCCACCAGGCCCTGAGCTGTGGCCATACTCCACACTTCCACAGGTGCAGTGTCACAAACGTAGTCTCAGCGATGAGACGTACATAAGCTTATAGTCCCTTAGTTAGCCCACTGTATCTAACAGCCTCTAGCGACAATCTTACAGCAATGCCTTAATATGTCGGGGTTACATAGGTGTGCTAATCAGGCCAAGTCATCCCATGTAACCTTTCTATATCTTATGCCTCAGGACTATTGACAGACAGTGTAATACTGAGTTTTGATATCGGAAAACAAGTAGCGATGTCATATAATGTTCTCAAACTAACACCGTCGTGAGGAGAGAGCGAAATCAGTGACAGTAATGGCATACCCCAGATTCTTCCTTCTTTCTCTTAATATACATCCATGCATAAGGCTGCAAATGCTCCAAGTAATCATCTAAGTCTGGTTCCAATGGCTGAAAAGAGGAATCAGGTATGGTTAAACTGTGAAGTTCTAACAGAACACTAATAAACAAGAGGAAAGAACAAACCTCAAACATTGCACTCCCTTCTGCTAAGGAGAATTGATCAGCCAGTGTTTTCAGTAGTTCCATGTGACTCTATAAAATGGGACGATTAACATACAGCATAAAAATTTACAAATGTAGCATAAAACATATGGAACATAAGAAAACATAGACATTCATGACCATGACAACCTCACGTATCAAAGGATGAAACTGAGGCTCCCTACAAAACAATATTGAATCCCAGAAAGTCTGCAAGAATACGTATATTAATACTGATATGAATATTTCAACTACAACAAACAACGAAGTACTACCTCCAATTCATTTTATTTGACGTTCTAACCAAAGACAAATATTATGGCATGGAGGTAGTACTAGAGAACACCAATGCTCACATCAATTGCGCCTCTTGGAGCCCATTGCATAGGGTCATACTGTGATTCACATATTTCAAGGAGACAGTCGAAGACATCATCACAAGAATCAGTACACTGCAAATAAAAAAAGGTAAGTCTAAATGTGTAGGTTGTTAACAAGTATCTGTGTATGCATGTGTATATGGGCCTGAGTTGGGCTTTGCCGGCCGGCCTCTCCTGAATAGATTAGGATAGAGAGGTATGATGAGATTTAGTTCGGTTCTGTTTCTATAAACCTCAAGATCTCCTCACCCCTATATATATGTAACCTTGCTTCTCTGTCAAACCAATCTATTATTCCACGCAATCTCAATTGCTTTCATAGGTCACCGAAAAATAAGGATCAAGACAAGACATATACCTTAATATAAGGTCTGCGTGTAATAAGTTTGATCAAAATTTGAGAGATCCATTTGGTACGGCTCCGGTGATACACGGAAGGCCGCTTTTGCTTCAGGAACAACAAAATAAACTAACATCACACAATGTGTATGAATTGAAGTGAATTGCATCAACAAAGGGCATGATGATTCTCACCCATAACATTCGAGACATGGTCTGCAAATAAGGATGGTTGCAGCAGTTGATCCCATACCTTGACTTAAATTCAGGTTTCAGATTCTCAAGAATGTCCTTGTCCCAATAATTAGCCTGCAAGTGAATATGTCATTAGCATAAACACAGTTTTTCTTGCAAAATGCATCATTTGAAGAACTACAGTCTTTCCTGCTTCCTCACATATCCAAAACTTATAGTACAAAAAGATGTGCTTAAACAACTTTGTAAGCACACAAAAAGGGCTTTCCAGGCTTATCTATACAGTCCTTGTCTGGCAGCCCATAATTCGACATAGAGTTAACAAAAGAAAATAATACAGCATGATGAAACTGATGTTTCCAGGTTAGCACCATAGTGAAGGAATCATAATAGTTCTGAGGGCACCTATAGGGTGCAACTCGTGCTGAGTCACACAATTTGCTCATGAATCCTGGAGAAGAAATAATTAATTTGAAATTGAGGAAATATATCTGAGAGCAATGGTTGACCGCTGCAAGTAAAATTCATACACGGTGATGTAACTTGGTGGACTCATGCTTTAGTAGACCATTGGGAATGTATATAGCACCAATGTTGAAGAAGAGATGTAGGACCATCGCACAGATGGAGCGGCAGAGAATGACGTCGGCGAAGGACGGGAACCGCCGCTGGCGAGGGATGAGCTGCTACATGAACTTGAAGCGTTCGTTGAGGACATGCAGGACGTTGAGCACCAAGGTGCGGTCCTGAATGGGTTCGCCAAGATCGTCAAGGGCATCGGCCATGTTCTTCATCTTACAGAAGTAGTCGTCGACGGTGAGCGCACCCTGGGAGAGGGTGCGGAACTCAGCATCGAGAATCATGGCACGAGATTTGCGATTATTGAGGAACTACTCCTCGAGGCCGAGCCAAGCGGCGCGAGCAGAAACGCCGTTGCGGTCGTGGATGACATCCAGCAAATCGGTGGAGATGGTGTTGAAGAGCCAGGACACGACCACGCAATCCATGCGTAAACAGGCCGGGTCAGGGTGACGAGGTGCTTCGCCGAGGACATGGTCCTGCAAGGCAAAGCGGACGAGGATGAGGAGGACATAGCCGCGCCACTTCGAGTAGTTGGAAGCCTGAAGGTCCAGAGCAATTGGAATTAGATTCCGGATGTTCTGGATGGCAGCGGCTTGGCTGTGAAGACGAGCGATGGTCGTGGCATCAGAGTTGAGGGAGTGGTCGTCGTCATCCGGGACGTCGTCGTCGCGGGTGTCGACGTCGACCGGGCGGTGACGGTCCCAGTGGCGGCGGCGCGGACGCGCTCCTGGGCGGGGGCGGCTTACTTAAGGAGGTCAGCGTCCTCCTGGAGTTGCTGACCTCGCTCAGCATTGGTGGAGCGCAGGGAGGCAGCTTCTTCTTCAAGGACCTTGGCGGCGGCGAGGGCCTCGTCGCGGCGCCGGAACTGGAGGAGCCATCTCCGGGGGCAGCCATGGGCGCAGCAGCTGGTAAGCGCGCGGCCCGGGCGGTGGTGGAAGAAGGGGTGCGGCGGCCGAGGGGCTGACGCGGAGACCGAGCTGTCGGGCGCAGGCGCCGAGGGGGCGGAAGCGGGAAAAAGGGAAAAGGAGAGGTCCAGGACTTGAATTAGTCTACTGATACCATATTGGAGAATGCCAACAGGCCTTGATTCATTACTGATGACAGAGTACAGGGATTACATATATAGGAGAAGAGAGGGAGCCCAAAGGGCCAAGCCAGCCTGTAGAGGGTGGCGATTACAGATGAGAAGTAAATACAGTAAATAGCCTAGGAGAGCAATAACTAGTCTAACAGGTTCAACCGAGAGGTGGAACCTCTATTTGTAGAAGATAAGTCTAAAGTGAGGGTAGGAGGAAGAAACAGGAAGGACATCGACCCAGGGAATGCTGGAAGCCAAATAGCAAGAGCCAAGGTGCTGACAGCAGTACTTCATAAGCAGATCAATGTGTTTGCGTGAATAGTCATCAATCCAGAACTTGAACCTGCTTTCTATCCAACAAGTCTTGCAAAGAAAAGTGATGTGACAAGGTCAAAAATATTGAGACCACTAAACCTCCAGGCAGTGACTAATGGCAGTTCAGCTAGCCCAATGACCTTTTTAAAGAAATCTGGCAGGAGCACTGCCACATCTTGCGTGATGACCTTAAACAGAACAAGACATAGCATCAAGCTGTCCGACTGACATAACATCAATGGAGAGCTAAGAGATATATACAGTAATACATGGATCAGCGCTAGCTATGTACATCATCTTTAACAGGAAAGCATGACACTGCTGACAGCAATCAGATGTCGTATCAAAATATGTATATTCCTCCAGCACACAGGAGAGCTGTGATCATTATATTATGAAGAAACGGGGGCAAGTTCCTTACAAACGCGCGCACACACTCAGATTTTTGGGTACATAAACTCGCCCTTGGCCTAAACATGAAAATAACTTCGACCTCTAACCACAGACCACTTCCTTACCACCTCACTGCACATGGGCCAGAAGGTAGGAGACATCTAGCCCCCAACCAAAACCCAAAGATGCACCTCCTCAGTAGCGAGCAACAAGGCTCCAGCTACATTAGGAGCAGCACCATCAAATACACAACAATTGCGTGTTTCCAAATAGAGAAAGCTACTAGGATGATGAGAGCGTTGAAGCCTTTCCGAGCTTGACTGTCAACCAAGCTTTCTATTCTAACCCACCAGTGATCAAAATGAAGTTTCATGCTGCTGCTGACAGAGGACCTGCAGCCCAACCCTTTGCAGCAGAAAATACAAGAACTTGCAAAGACACAACAGATGAGCAGGCAATTGATAGTCTCCTTGGCCTGATCACAGAGAAGGCAACTAGAAGAATGTGGAAGACCATTTCGTGCAAGATGATCTTATGTCAAGCATCTATTGTGTGCAACTAGCTACATGAAAAAATGACATTTTTGAGGAGCCCAAGTTAATTTCCAGATTCTTTCCCAAGGCCTAAAAACAACAGCTCCATGCGGGACAAAAAAACATAAGCAGCAGATGTCAAGAGTCTAAATCGGAGGGAGAGTAGCACCCAAGACATGGGAGGTGCTGAGGCAGAAAGAATAGCTGATCCACCAAAAGATGTTTGTGGCTGATCATCTAGGCAGGTGGATAGTAATCCGAGTTTGAAGCCAACTCAGCTGAGCTGCAGAGGAATCTAAGGCCCTGACAGGGATCACAGAAACAGTAGCAACACCAACTAGATAGTGCAATCATACAGTGGCCTCCATTCAATATGAGTTTTAAGAACAATCTAGGATACAATCCAAAGTGATGACAACTCGTAAAACGCCAATACCTCACCATTGCATAAATAATGGATATCCCAATAAAAGACATAGGAGAGGCACAAATTACTCAACTGGACTAGATTTAAGATAGGGAAATATAGCCCTTTGTCTTATTGGCCAGGTATCAGAAAATCAATCACTAAGGCGAAACCAAGAAAACACCACAGTTGACCATCAGACACCTCAGTTGAACCTCTGCACAAGGCTTCAAGTCAAGAGCTCTGCATCCACCCCCTGCATAGCTTGCTTTCATAACCAATCCAACCAACTCCTGTCTATGCAATTCCACGAAGACATGTCCTCCCTGATGATTGTTCCCTGGCTCCTCTTTTCCAGATATGGTAGGATCCTCTGCTCATGCCTCCCCTGACCGCCCACAATCATGGTGCTCCCCAGTTCCAAGGCCCAGAGATGTTGAGCATTCACCAAGATCCTCAACCACCATGCTAAATTGGCCTCCCATGCCATGCTGTATTATTATAGTCCAGATTTATTTGTTTATTTCCCGCAGTCTGAACACTTTTGCCACTAGACAGTACCCACATCCAGCTGCGCGAAACCTCTAGCTCTAACCAGGATACAGAGTTGGATTTGAGCACCTCTCTAGAGAATAACTGAGGAGCGGATTTATTATGGTCTATGTATTCCTAAATAGAAGGGCATACCTGGAGCAGTGGTAGAGACTCTCCACTTGTGGAGCAGTGGTAGAGACTCTCCACTTGTGGCCTGGAGGTCCTGGGTTCGAACCTGCCTTTTTGCAGAATTTCAAATGAATTTTGCAAGGGTAAGGCTGTGTAGGAATTCGCTTCCCCAGACCCCATCTTGTGCGAGAGCTTTCGCATTGGGTACGCCCTTTATGTACTCCTGAATGCAATCTTCATCGTAGATAATGATGTTCTACTAATGTCGGTCACAAACACTTTTTTCTTCTCGAACTACGCAGGAGAGCTGCGTGTCATTTCATTAAGGTAGAGAGAAAAAGGTACAACCCACACTAATTTAAAAAGGACGCGCCACAAATAAAAGGAAAAAACATGACCATGGACCTAAGGGCCTAAATGCCCAAAGTCGGCGACCTCAACAACAGCTCCTGGAGCTTTTTAGCTCCAGCATTACACCAATGGTTGCCCTCGGTGTGAACAGCCCGGAGAACCTCCTGAATGCTAGGACTAGTCCCCTCAAAAACACAGGAGTTGCGGTGCTTCCAGACCTCCCAAGCCACTAGGATAATCAGGGAATTTAAACCTTTCCGGTCATCTTTAGGCACCAAGGAGATTGCTGACCACCACCACTTGGAGAAACGAGACGCAGAAGGATCTGGAGTCAGATTGTTGAGGCCTAGCTGCTGAAAAATCAAGGCCCACACTTGACGAGTGAAAACGCATCCGACCAGCAAATGGTGGATGGTTTCCTCAGCCTGATCGCAGAGGGGACACGCCTCTGGGTGTGCCAGCCCCCTCTTAACAAGTCGGTCAGCAGTCCAACATCGATTATGGAACACCAGCCAAATGAAAAACTTGCAGCGAGGAGGCGCCCAGCTCTTCCAGATCCTTCTCCAGGGACCAAACTTAATTGTTCCCACAAAGAAGGCAGCATAAGCAGATTTACTGCTGTATTCCCCAGATGGAGTTAGCTTCCAAACATACTGATCAGGAGCATCATGCTGAAGAACCACTCCATCCACCAAGTCCCAAACCTGCAGGTACTCCAATAGGACCGGAACTGTGAGAGCACCTTTTATGTCATCTACCCAACACAGATTATGGAGTGCTTGAGCTACTGTTCTGCGCTTGGCTGTGCGCTTGGGGACAGCACCGAATAAATTTGGGGCCAATTCACCTATAGTGTGTCCATCCAGCCACCTATCAGTCCAAAAATGAATTTGCTCACCATTTCCCACGATGGCATTAACTGCAATGTTGAATAAGGCATGGGCCTTGTGGGGGACCTGAATATGAAGTCCAGCCCAAAGTCTTTCCGGATCGGTCTTTTCTGCCCAAAGCCAACGCATCCTTAGAGCACACCCAATAAGCTCCAGATTATGGATACCAAGTCCACCATACTCAAGCGGCCGCTGCACCCTTTCCCAAGCCACCAGACAATTGCCACCGTTAGCATGATCCTGTCCTTGCCAAAGAAACCCCCTTCTTCTCTTGTCAATAGCTTTGATGACCCATTTTGGCAAGTCCATGGCAATTAAAAAATAAATGGGAGTAGCGGTAAGAACTACTCGAACCATTACCAATCTTCCGGCTCTATTCATTAACGAGGCCTTCCATCCTGGGAGATAATTAGCAATCCTATCAATTAAAGGCAGCAAGACTTCCTTGGGAGGTCTACCAATGGTGAGAGGCAGCCCAAGGTAGGTACAGGGGAATTCCTTGATAGCACAAGACAAAATATCTGCTGTGAGGGCCAATTCCTCAACAGAACAATGGATGGGAGAAGCTGAGCTTTTGGATAAATTGGTTCGAAGCCCTGATACATGTGCAAAAAGCTCAAGCAGCCTCCCAGTTACAAGAAGATCCTCTCTTATAGGCCTCAAAAATAATACTGCATCATCGGCATAGAAGGAAATTCGATGCCGAGCTTGAGGAAAGGCCAAAGGTGCCAGCAGCTGCTCCCTTGTAGCATATTCAACCAATGAATTCAGGACGTTCATGACCAAGATGAATAACATAGGGGAGAGAGGGTCGCCCTGCCTGAGGCCACGCCGATGGACAATAGGCTCACCCGGTTCTCCATTCATCAATATTTGAGTGGAGGAGGAAGACAGGAGCAAACATAGGAGATCACACCATTTTCGTCCGAACCCCACATGATTCAGAATCTCTAGCAAGAAGGGCCAGGAAACCGAGTCAAAAGCTTTAGAAATATCCAGCTTGAGAAGAATATGGGCTTCCTTTTTCTTGTTTCTGGCTTCCTTTTTCTTGTTTCTGTGCAAGGTTTTAACCATCTGTTGGACAAACATGAAGTTGTCATGAATTCGTCTACCCTTCACAAAAGCACTTTGATTTGTGGACACCAATGTGGGAAGAATCGGGCCTAAACGATTTGCCAGAATCTTGGTGACTAGCTTAGCAAAGCTGTGCACCAGACTTATAGGCCGGTAGTCCTGTACTTGAACAGCATCCTGTTTCTTCGCTAACAGAGTAATGAAGGCCGTATTCAGGAGCCAAAACTTAAATACATGACCCCTATATATGGCGTCAAGAGCCATCAGGATATCTCCCTTGATAATGTTCCAACATGTTTTGGACATTGATGCGGTAAAAAAATTTCTAAGTTTGAGAACTAATGTATTTTCAATATCTGGTTTTGAAAATGGAAATCATAACTTTAGATGTCTTGAAAATTACTATGAAAATATAATGATTTATTGGGTTTTACACACATATTTAGTAATATAGACATTGGTGGTCAAAATTGGGTTATGAAAACAGTGTTGGTGTGAATTTTATGTGTTAGAGATATTTTAGCATGTTAATCATTAGAACAATGGAACAGTCTCATTTAGCTACTGGCATAATCTTGGAGCAAGCATTTTTAATAAAAGGTACCGGTTACCTCGAAGCAGTCATCCATTGCATCCACTTCTACCAGCATATTTATATAGGAAGGAAGGTATCTTTTAAATTCTTCGTTAAACTGGATGGGAGTACAAAAGAAACAAATGAAAGAACATAAGCACTTATAGGTAAATCAGCTTAAGGTCCAAAAACTGAGGTACTAAAAAAAGAAACAAGGAAACAAACTTCCCAATTCCACACACAATCCTTAGGAAAATCATTTGGCACAGCACAAGCAGCACGCATATGAAGATCATTTAATTCCTTTGTTAACCATTCTTCAAAGCAAGCAGACAAGTTTTCTCTGTCTGCCCCTTCATACTCAATAACCTGACAAAAGCACATGTATAGATGTGAGGGATAGAGTTAGAACGTCTGGCCATGCAATACTTCATTTGAAAAAGAAAAGGTTATTACATTACAAAACAACGCTTTGATTAACTGCAACTTCTACTTCAGAATTCCTCATCTTTCACTGTATTTTAAGTGTGGTATCCTTGATTTACAGTAGCATTTCAAGCTAATTAGACCATATAAGATCAAGCAAACATCTGGGAGGAATAGCTTAGGTGTCCTTGGATGGTTTGGATTAGAAAGGAGTATGTGTAGAGGACGCCATCAGTAAGCTCCTAGGTACAAGTCATTGATATCATTAAGCATTAAAGAGGTTTAACCTCTAAACTATCCAGCTTCCAATCTCCCTCTCTCTGTGCCACACCGCCTCTCAGTCAGCGACCACGTAGACCATTCCCCCCACCCCCCAACCACCAACCCATGCACACACTCCACCAAATAAGGGTCTCACATCCAGATTCCAAGTCCTAATCCGCTGCACACTCCAACCGACCTCTCATATGCCTTCCTACACTCCACTTACCTCTATTTGGGCCTCTTGATGGCCATTTTGGGCTAGTGAGCAAGATATACAGGGGGCGATGGATGCATGCCAGTAGCGCTGCCAATCTTTTCCCTCAGATCCGTGTGATCCACCGCAATGGCCCAAACAATCACTGAAATTGAGTTCCCAGATACCATTCTTGGATCTGAGGCCATGGCGAGAGGGAGGAGATGAAAGAGAATCCATTTGCCTCTCTCTTGATCTACGGGTCGGAAGCAACACTCGGGCATAGCCATGGCAGCGAGTGGCGCAGAAGGGAGAGAACTATGCAGGATGGGCGAACAGCATGGGGGGTGGTCCCTTTGATGGATGCTCAAATAGAAGCCATGTGAGGGAGGTACAATAAGGGCTAGGTACAAGTTCCATTGGAGTTGCTCTCACCCCTATCACCCATACCAATCTGTTTCCAGGCTCCACATTGTAAACAAAACAACCCAAAATTGGTTGATTTGCTATCAGTATTTAACCAGACAACTTCAAACGACATTTAGGTTGCAGCCATGTCATCCAAGAGAAAACAAAATCAGCAAGGGAATTGGCAAGTATGAGAGAGGAGGATATATGGTTCGAGAAAAAGAGAGAGGAGGATATAAATTCGTAGCTAGTAGTAATAAGTAAAAGCACAACAAAGAAGTAACTGTTTTCATATAAGTTTCAGTATTAATTTAAGTGAGTGGTTGTGACCCTTGACACCACAATTACACTACAAAACAAAAAGAAATAAACTCAATGACTTGCCTGATTATGTATGTAAGCTTCATAGATTTTCTGACAAAGACGACTAACATTATTCCTAGCATCTTCCATTGTGGTTGAGTTTAATGAGCAACTAAGCTTTGAGATTGCGCTCTTCAGATCACCACCAAGAAGCAGGATAATAGTTGGAAGCATTTCATTAAGAATAAACTGGTTGAGACTCTCATGATCAGTAGCTATTGCAAGATGGATCAAAGCATGGCAGAATGGCAATGCTTTCTCTGCTGCTTCATAATCCACCAAACACCCCATCCAATACATACTCAACCTCCAAAAGCAGTTATAGAATAAAAGATACCTACAAAAAATAACAAAGAAGGGACAAATAAATGTCTAGCAATCAAACAGAAAATACATCTGAATATTTCCGTACCCAATAATGGAAGTGGATGATATGGACTTCAAGTCTTGAACATCAGCCTTTGTGCTAGTTTTGAATCCGCGGTGGAAATGTGACAGCCCACCATTAAGCTTCTCGGATGCTAAAAGCCCAAGCAACTCAGATACAGAACGAGTAAATTTAAGCAATAGCTGCTTTTCGAATTGGCTGACTATTTCTTCTGGTCCACTGAGATTACCAAATAAAATTGGACACTTAGCTCGGCCCTCATGAAGAAAAGTGAACCATGACCAATACAAAATATCTTCACAGCAGCAAAATAAAGGTTCCAACAACTGGACCATCCAATCATCCCAACATTCATGAGGGCAATACTTGACCAATGGAATGAAAACAAGCTGTATAAGCTTTCCCAAATGGTTAAATCCCATGGATCTCAAACTCCTCATGAGAACGTTGATGATAAATGATTTATTTAATAGTCCATAGAATGCCCCCTCAATAGAAGCACACAAACCAATGACGTTGTACCTGCAACATTATGTAAAATAACTCGTGCTCAAATACATTAGCAATTAAACCAGCTCCTGACCACTAGAGTAAATGCACTATACTTTGTAAAAACTATGTTTTATGGCAATTTATAGCGTTCTGGATGAAAAATGCACACTTCTTAAAACAAGTTTAAGGCATTTGAAGGTGTTTGGTACAAAAGGCACTGCCTAAGAATAAACAAACACATAGATTAAAGACATACATGAAAAAAAAGGAAATTGTTATCGAAAAAGCAACAAGAGCAGGCAAATTCCTTTCCCATATAGGGTTCCGAATATTTTTAAAACAAATTGAAATGTAAAAATAGAAAGCAACTGTCCAACAACTCTAAAGAGCAAATTTACCCAGTCTCTTGAATTCCCAGGGACCAAGTTTTTGCATTTGGCGGCATTTTAGCTTCATCAACATTAGACAGTTTACCACTCTCCAATATAAAAGTTATGTCTTCAGCTTTTACTTCTGATAGATCACAAGTAATTGGTTCGTCCCAAAGCATTTGTATACAATGAAGAATCTGAAGAAAATGCCAAACTTAAGAAATGCAGTCACATTCAAAGATTTCAAGGACAACAACTTACACTAAAGTTAGATTCATATAAAGCACAAGAAAGATTGCCAAGCCTCATGCCCATAAAACAGTGTGACAATGGTTAGCTTTCTTGTACTGCATATATATGATTCGAAGGTACTATGAATGGAAATTCCCTTTAAACTAGTAGACTGCTTTATTATGCCATAATTATCTGCTCAAAGGAACAGAGTGTTGGTCATAGCTATTTGCCTGTAAGATTAGGGGAAGCATCAACTTTAGAAGGGTATATGAGCTCATGTGATGAGTAGATAACGAAGAACATCCTTCCTGGTCTCCTTGAGACTCCACAATTCTATTGCATGTAAGCTCCTCAAATGATTTTACCAACAATTGAACAGTCCTTCTAAATTCATCTTCAGCAAAAAGACCATATACACAATTTTTATTACACATATAGTTGTCTTTCCAGTCTGAATCGTTCCATATTTTGTTCAAAGTGTTCAAAAGATCAGCAAGCAAATGCTCCTTATCCTGAATCCTGAAAGACAACAAATCGAAAGCTGACCTTTTAAATTTTTTAACATGATATTAGCAACGTCAAACACTTAAACTTGGTGCACTTAACATTACAATAAAAAAACAAAAAAATCATAACTATCAGTATACCTTGGAAAGGATGCCACAATGGCAAATGCTTCAGATAGGATATTATGCTCCACGCGAAGTAGATAACCTATTTCTTGAGGGGATGACATTGTTCCAATGATACCCTGCACCATCAAAAATACTTTCAACTCAACAACAATTGAGGAGACCTGTAGAGCTAAAGTAGCTAATTTCGGTATTAAGAGCAAAATACAAAACTATGATGATCTAATGAGTTAAAAGGTATAAATTTCCCCTTGCACTCAAATATACAGTTAAGTAGTTAGTACTCAAATCTCTAAATCTATCAACTTGGAATTCCTTCATCATGTCACAATTCCACTGATACTCCAAATATTTAGATTGCTTTATGTTATCATGTTTCCAGTGCATTTCCAGAACTTACAAGGCAGCTACCTCAACTACTGAGCCTCCTTAGATGCAAGGAGACATATTTCTGTTTTTCGAATACACAGGAGAATTGTGCATCATTGTATTAGAGAGATAAAACGGTCCACATTACATCACCGTCACCTCATACCGGACCCAATACTGGACCCAATATGAAGGGCGGAGGCAAAATTCAAAACAGTAACCCTTAAAAAACAACAAAACAACCCCGATCTCGCAAGGGTAGGAGTAAAGGGCCCTAGATTTTGTACTAGAAATTTTAAGGATTGAGGCTCAATTAGGGCCGGGCTCAATTAGCTCTGGCATGGACGTATGCGGCAGCCCGCATGCCGCCGCTTGTTTTTTGCGGACGATGCGGCAGCCCGCATGTGCCCGCTCTCCGTTGGGCTTTTTGCATATCGTACCAGCTGTTGAGTTTGCATTTTGGAGAAGCACAGCGGAGTACTGCATGCAACGATGGTGAGCAGCTAGCACCGCAGCGGGCTCTGCTGCTCGCAGACGAAAGTTGGGGGACAGATCGTGGCGGAGGGACGGGGATGCAGCCAGTAGACCTCGGCGGGTGGGGATCGCCATGCATGACACCTCCTCTTCTCCTTTGCTCCGTCGCGGGCTTCGCGGTGCTGGTTTGCCCAACAGGTTGGCGGCAAAACCCGCCCCGCTTGCATCGTGAGCTAGGACCAAGTTGGATTGTGGAGGAGACATAAGGGCCATGATCCATTTCGACCCCTAGTCTCCTACGCAAGGGCTTAGCCCAGCCACCCAACCAAGGCCCAGCAATTTCTTTGCCCTGGCCAAACACCACAAGCTATGCTCATCCTTGAACTCACTCATGATCAAGTTGAAAGAAGGAGAGGCTCCTTCGAATACACAGGAATTCCTATTCTTCCAAATGATCCAGGCTCGCAGGATGATGAGGGAATTCACCCCTTTCTTATGCTCCTTCTTAACTCTTCTCATAGTTTTGCGTCACCCGTCAGCGATCCAAGTTCATCTTGCTGAGGCACTGAACTCACCAAATCAATGGGAGATAACAATCTGGACAATACTTGCCTTGTCACAACACATGTTGTCATCAGGTGTTGAATTTTCTGCGGTGTGCACGCAATAACCGTTGGCGCAATCTACGCAATAGAGCACCCGTGCAACCACTGATCAGACTGGTCAGTCATTTCCACAATGAGCAAAAAGCTTAAAAGAAACAAAAGTTCGAGTACCACAGTCTTCAGCAGATCAGGCTTCAATCTGGTGGCATAGCTGCAGCCTATTGTTACAAGTGTTTCTCTAGGTCCTCCAACTGACACTAGATCAGAGAGAATGAAGGCCCCAAACGTAAATTGTACTATCCCAGGAATTAAGGTCTTATATCTGTGAATATGATTACGACTACTTCTGTGCTGTTATCAATTAATACATGGATCCAGGGTTGGTCTTGCAAGAGCCCAGATATTTTTGTGCTGAGAAACAGATATATGGGCGGGCTTGGTGCAGCGGTAGAGCCTACCCTCTGTAACTGGAAGGTTCCGGGTTCAAGCCCCAGCCTCTGCACATTTGTGCGGGTAAGGTTTGGGCGCTATTACAACCCTTCCCCAGACTCCGCACGGTGCGGGAAGCCTACGGCACTGGGTATGCCCTTTTTAGAAACATATATTTTGAGAACGCATTCGTGTAGGAGCCTAGGAGCGGCGACACCAGCAACCCGTTTGGGCCTATAATCGGCGACCCACTCTGCAGCCTCCACAACCCCTGCCTGTACTATTTAGCCACAAATCCACACAGAAACTAGTCTGAAGATTCGAGATTGGTGAAAAAAACAATATTTTTTCACAGACTGAAGACATATTATGGGTGAAGTAGGGGGGAGAGAATAGAGGGCCAACCAAAGCCGAGCGCTGCAAAGAAGACGATCAACCAAATCCCCTGTGTCCAGCCGCCTCCTCGAACCCAGCCCGATCACCGCCGCACGCCGTGGCCTCCCCTCCCCTTCCCCGCTGTAACCCCTGCCCTGGTCGAGGAGAGGCGAGCCAGTCGGCGGCACCCGGCCGCCGCGAGTGCCGCCCCTGCGCGGCCCGCCCTTCCGCCCCTCTGACGGCTCAGCAGGTCAGGCCCGTGACGCGGGAGGGAGCACCGTGGGCCCTCCGCGTCAGTGGGGAGGTATATATGGGGGTTTACGGGATGACTGGACCAGCGGCGTTTCTTCACGTGCCCGCAGGCTTTTCATCTCACCATCTCTCTCGTGGCCCGGCGGCGCACGCTCGCTCCGTCACACGGGCGCACCAACACCAAGTCCATCTATCCGTGCCTGTGTACTGCACGACCTGTGAGATGATCGTGCCTGCCAAGTGTGTGAGACCCGCCCGGATTTGGCCAGCAAACAATGCATCCGTGGCAAAAGATTACCCAAACTAATGGTTGCCAAATACATAAAAAAAAGAATCCGCACTGAACATATTAGAAGCGTGTAGCAGAAAATACAAGATTATAACCATAGAAGGCCACAATTAGGTAAAGTAAAAAGGAAGCCAAAAAATAAACTAAAAAGAGGGCGAGTTGGATTAGGACATCAACATTCGCCAAACTCAAACTCTGCAAGATAAGCAACCCAATCGGTCGGATTGGGACATCAACGCGACCGTCACTTCATGCCTGATCTGCCAACAGTGCACCATATCGCACTACCATCACCGGAAAATAGGGTCATCAAAAGGCTATGCCATCGTCACCACGAACGTCATTGTTATCGACAATGTCCGACACCGAGCTAACCATTGCCGTGCAGGGTTAGCCGCCGTAGTCCACTGCAAGCCGTGTAGCCGTCATGATAGCAGAGCCACTGGCGCCACCTCACGACGTTGTCCTATACCGAACCAACTCATGCCAAGCAGGGCTAGCCGCCATAGGCCACTGCAAGCCGCCAAGCTGAAACATGGACAACTGCCTCAGGCTATCGCCATGTTGACAAGGTCACCCAAATCTGGTCATGGCTGGGTCTCTACAACCAGCCTCTTCCTTCCTCCATTGTCCCACGCTGACAAGGTGGGAACCTAGCACCGTATCGGTCACGCATAGCCAAACAGTGAGGCTTCCAGTACACTACCCCCTGCCATCAAAGCCAAACAATGCATCCATGAGCGTAGGGCTCCAGGGAACCTCCACTGGGGAGTACAAGAGGAGAGGGCGAGAAAGAAGAAGGATCCACTTTCCCCGACCACCAAACCATCTTGTTCACCGAGAGCATCGTCGACACCATGAAAGCCCGTTGGAATGACACAGGAAGTAGAGGAGAACTCCAAAAGCGCTGCCTCCGAGAACGATGCGACACGAGACATGCCGCCGACGCCCGCCCAAAGGGTCTTGGACATGGTTTTCACCTAGAGTTTCCGCCACCGAGACGAGGTGGTTGCCTCGATAACATCCCCAACGGGACGAGCGACGCTCAAAGCGTCGTCGTTGTCAGATCGACACAATGTCGAGCAAGGCTTTCGCCTGACACCCACCTGCTCATTGCCACTGCACGCCATCGCCTGTCATCACCAACACCACCACGCGGCAACCTCCACAGCACCACCTCGCCAACGGGCATGGGCTGCCGTAGCCTGGCCTGTGCAGGACTCCTATCACAAACGCACTCACATGCGGCCGCACAGTGCACTGCTCCACGTGCGCGGTAGGCCATCGTAGGCAATGTGCGCCGCCTCAACACCCCTCCCGAGTCCTCCTTGCCATGTCCTTGTTGCCGCCCGTCTCGAGTCCTTGTCGCCGCCCTGCCTTCTCCAGCGCGCGACCTCCTAGGCCGAAACGCAAGGCTGCACTCGTACGCGCCCTCATGCTGCCACCGTCTTGGCTGTGCTTCTCCCGACCCATGCTCCAACACAGCCGGACACTACCTCCATGCCACACACCGCCTCCACTTCCGCGAGCTGCCACTGCCAGGCCCAAAAGTCGCCTCCCCGCCATTGGTGCACGCCCTCCCGGCGTGGATCCACCATGGGGGCCACCGGATCTGGCCTCGCGGGCGCCGGATCTGCAGCCGGAGCCGCGACATCTTGAGAAGCCGCCTGAAGCGTCCCCTCGAAAGAGAGAACTTAATGTGATGCAAATACCAGTCCCAGGATGCTGGTTCACATTATTACCACAGATAGTTCAGTACAAAAGCAACATTACGGGAGACGGTGGCATTGTAGGGCCACAACAAACAGGACTAACACTAAGCTCCAGATAAAAAGGTTGATAACATAGAGGTCTTCATCAGAGTGGCAACGCATGCGGCTTCCAGCGGGTGACCCTAACACACAGGCAAAGGTTGGGTGCAGAACGAACCCCTCTAGACGATATCCTCAGGCACAAAGTCCGGGTCTGCCTCTGCAACAGATTAAGCAAGGGTGAGTACATACGTACTCAGCAAGCGCAACCACAACCACGGAGGGGTATAACAGAAGTATGCAAGGATTGTAACAAGGAAGGCTCATGGTTCATTTAGCAGCAAAGCAATTTTTATTACACATGCATGGGGTTGGTTTTCGCAACGGGTTTTCACAAACATTGATTTTAAAAGGATCAGTAAATGCAATACTTTTTTTGTACAAGGTGTTGTTGCTACCAGATTTCCCATCTGTCGTAGCCCAAGTCAAAACATTTCTCAGCTCAACCAAATACCAACATTTTCTTACACCAAAACAGGGGACTAGTGAAGTGACCAAGCCGTAACTCGCCCAATACCGTGGACACGGCTATCCGGATAGGTTTTAACTCTGCAGAGGTGTACACAACCACAAGTAGGCTACCACAACAAGAACACCTTAGTGCCAGTGCAGCTCCTATCAAAGCCATTACCCACCATAGCTAAACTGACAAGTTACTACAGACGCGACCAGGGGTTAGCAACCTGCCATCGAGGTTCTAACCAGGGGCATACCTCACATAGACCATATCCCCGGCTCCATGGCCCTCTGTTGCTCACCAGCACACCACATAACCCGCAGCTCAACTAGTGGGATTTATGCTAGGCCGTTGCCACATACAACGGTCGAGTGGTGGTACAGAAAAATGGGTTAGGCTAGATGACACATCAACATCATCCCAAAACTTGTGATAGGATAGACATCTCCCACCATGCTCAACCACACCGGTTCGAGCTCACCTCGGTATTTCACGCGGAAATACCGTCTGTCTCATCCCACACGGGTACTCATTTTATTTACCCAAATCATCTCTTTTATTTTAAAGTACGCACACGGTTGCTTTTGTAAACACCAAGTATTTGTCATGGGGGTATAAAGATAAAAAGTTCCTAAGCATTTCTAGCAGTGACCAATATTTAAACAGAGCATTGTCATATTTAAACATTAATCTAGGTTGTCAAGGACTCAGTCATAACAATCAAGGTATGGCTATCCAACCAGGTTTAGCAGTAAAATCATGCAAGTTTTATAAAACAGGCCATGGGTTGTGTTTATAAAAACTGGGACATCAGTATGCATCAAAGGGTGGGATTGCACTTGCCGTTCTCCCAACCCTCGGGGGATTCCTGCCCGGGGTCTTGGTCTCCAAGCTCCTGCTCGTAGCACTGCTCCTCTTCAAGTCCTTCCTCGTTCACAGCGGAGTCTACGGCACACACAAACAAACACCCAATAAATAAAAGAAAAAGGTTTTATTGAGCTCCAAAAGAAAGAACGGAAAAAGAGAGCGGATGGTGATGAGGTGATTATTCTTGGGTATGGACTGGTTGGGTCTGGCGGAAATATATTGGTGAAAATTGTGGTGGAGTTTGGGGTCAAACGGGATTAATTTGGCGCATGAAATGACGGGTTCAGTGGAGCTTAGGGGCTGTTTTAAAAGAAAGAGGACCTTATTGTAAATACCAGAAAGTTTAGGGGCCTCTGGCGAAACAGACCGAGAGAGAGGGAATAGTGTTGGATGGACCGCGGGTCAAATAGGCAAAAGTGCAGGGGGTTATGTGCAAAATGACCACCTCCCTCGTTATAACAGAGAGGGGGGTGAAACAGGGGATGGCCGGCGGCCTGTCGGCGGTGCGATTGCCGGCGATGGGGCGGCGGCGGTGGACGGGCGCAGGGGGAAAAGTGAGAGCAAGCCATGGCGAGTTCACCCATGGCCCTACCTCGGGCGGAGGTGGCCGGTGTAGGGCGGTCCACGGAAGCAGTGGCGGCGGCGGCAATGGCGAGTGGGGCGGCGGCGCTACGGTGGCGGAGAGGTCCGATTGGAGGGTGGGTGAGCTGGTGGTGAGGGAGGGGGTGCTTGGGGTCCTTTTTATAGGCGGGGAGAGGCGGCGAGGAGGCGGGTCGACGAGAGGCTGCTCGGCGGCCGGTGGCGGGGAGTAAAGGCGGTCGGTGGTACGGCGGCGCTGTGGCGGAGCTGTGCAGCCGCGTTCGGTGTCGCGTTTGGCGCGGCGTGGCGTGCTCGAGCGGGTGGGGCCGCGGCGAGGACGGGTGGTGGCGTGCGGGTGAGTGCGGCGGTGGGTGGCACGGCAGCAGCGGCGGTCGGTCGAGGAGCTCGGGTGAGCCGTGGGGCGGCGCGCAGCAGAGCCGGGGCGGCACGGCAATGGTGTACGACGGTCGGGCGATCGAGTCGAGTGAGGGGAGGCCGGCCGGCGATGGCGTGGAGCGACGGTGCGACGACGAGACAGCAGCGGGCAGGCGGTGGCGTGCACGCGCGCGGTCGGCACGATGGGGAGCGGGTGGGGTTCGGCCGGCGGCGAGCGGAGCACGGTGCTCGGGATGTGGAGTAGGGAGGTGGAGTGGCGGTAGGGCCGGGCGGTCGGCGACGAGCGGCGCGGAGCAGAGCGCGCGGGAGCTGGGCGGTGATGCGCAGGACAGGGGGGGGTGGCGCTCGGCGGCGATGGCGAGGTGGCGGATACGGTGGCGTGTGGGTGCGGTGCGAGGCAGGGAGTGGAGTGGGGGGGGGTGGTCGGCGGCGACGGGATGGGGCAGAGCAGAGCGGCCGCGGCGGCGTCGGGGAGGAGGAGCAGAGGAAGCAGAGGAGGGAGAGGGGAGCAGGAAAAAGGAGGAAAAGGGAGAAAGAGAGGAGAGGAAGAAAAGAAGAAAGAGAAAAAGAAAAAGAGAGAGGAAAAAGGGGAGGGGTCGGCGGGATTCGCGGCGGGCGGTCGACGACGGTCGGCCCAGGGCGAACAGGCCCGGCGGTCGACCCAAGGGCGGACGACGCGGGATGGGACGGAAAAGAGGGAGCGGCGACAGTGATCGGGATGCGGACCGGAAAAGAGAGGGGAGGGAAAACAAAGCGAACGGGGTTCGGCGGAAACGGGAGCTCGGCGGGAAAACGATTTTGAAAGATTTTTCATCGGGTGGATTATTAGGTGATTTTCCCAGAGTTAAAACGCGGGCGTTACAAACCTACCCCACTTAAAGGAATCTCGTCCTCGAGATTCGGCTGGCTCCTAAAAAGGTGGGGAAACTCTTTCCTCAAGGCATCTTCTCTTTCCCATGTAGCTTCCTTTACACTGTGTCTGCTCCACTGTACTCTGCATATCCGTACTTCGGAGTTCCTGGTTCTCTTGGTGACGGTGTCCAAAATTTTGACCGGTACTTCCTGATATCGCAGATCCGTCTGTAGGTCAATTTCTTCTTCCGGTATGTGTTCTTCCTCAGGTATTCTCAGGCATTTTCTCAACTGGGATACATGGAATACTGGGTGTATATCTGACATTGCTTCGGGTAACTCCAATCGGTAGGCTACTTTTCCAACTTTCTTTCGCACCGGGTATGGTCCGATATACCGAGGGGCTAACTTCCCATGGACTTGAAATCTGCGGGTTCCCCGGATGGGTGAAACCTTGAGATAAACAAAATCTCCTGGAGTGAATTCCAGTTCTCGCCTCTTCTTGTCTGCGTAGCTTTTCTGTCTGGACTGTGCTGCTTTCAACTTCTCTCTGATTTCAGCTACTTTCTCTTCGGCTTCTTTTATGAGCGCGGGTCCCACTAGTGTACGCTCTCCTACCTCTGACCACATTAAGGGAGTCCTGCACTTTCTCCCGTAGAGGGCTTCAAACGGGGACATACCCAAACTTGCCTGATAACCATTGTTGTAAGAAAATTCCGCATAGGGTAAACTCTGTTCCCAATCTTTACCATATGTAAGAACACATGCTCTCAGCATATCTTCCATAATCTGATTTACTCTTTCTGTCTGGCCATCGGTCTGAGGGTGATACGCGGAGCTGAAATCCAACTTGGTGCCCATAGCTTTATGCAAACTCTTCCAAAATCTCGAGGTGAACTGGGTTCCTCGGTCCGAAACAATTCTACTGGGCACTCCATGCAACTTTACTATGTTCTCCACATAAAGCTTGGCTAATTTCTCTCCACCGTAGTTCGTCCGTACAGGTAAAAAGTGAGCGATTTTAGTGAGTCGGTCCACTATTACCCATATAGAATCGTGTCCCTTCTGTGTTCTGGGTAACCCTACTACAAAGTCCATTCCTATCTCATCCCACTTCCAAACTGGGATAGGCAAGGGTTGTAATAATCCTGCCGGCTTCTGGTGTTCTGCTTTAATCCTTTGGCAGGTATCACACTGAGCGACACACTGAGCTATGTCAGCTTTCATTCCTTTCCACCAATAGTTCTGCTTTAAATCCAAATACATTTTGGTAGATCCCGGGTGGATGGAGTATGGCGAGTTGTGAGCCTCGTCCATGATTACCTGTCTAAAGTCTCCTTCCTTAGGCACACAAATCCTATCTTTATACCACAGCGTTCCTTTGCTGTCGACTCTAAAGTCTGGTGCCTTATTTTCTCCGGTGTGCCTGCAGATCTGCACTAAATACTTGTCTGTTCCTTGGGCTTCTCTGATCCGATCTTCCAGAGTGGACTGGATCGTCAGTTGGTGGCTAGCATTCTGGGGAACAATGTGCACATTTAACCGTGCCATTTCCTCTTGCAGGTGGGCACTCTTGGGTCTGTAGGATTTTCGGCTCAGGGCGTCTGCCACTACATTAGCCTTGCCCGGGTGGTAATGAATTTCCACATTATAATCCTTAACCAATTCTAACCACCTTCTCTGTCTGAGGTTCAGGTCCGGTTGGGTGAAAATATACTTTAAGCTCTTATGATCCGTGTATATTTCACACTTGTTCCCAATTAGGTAGTGTCTCCAGATCTTGAGTGCGTGCACTACCGCTGCAAATTCTAAATCGTGCGTTGGGTAATTCTGCTCATGAGGTCTAAGTTGTCGGGAGGCATAAGCCACAACCTTCCCATCTTGCATAAGAACACACCCTAATCCTTGGCGGGACGCGTCACAGTAAACAACAAAATCTCCGTGGATATCCGGTAGGGTCAGAACTGGGGCTGCAGTCAATCTTTTCTTCAGCTCTTGGAAGCTCTTTTCACAAGACTCGGTCCAAACAAACTTCTTCTCTTTCTTGAGCAGTTCTGTCATGGGTCTAGCTATCCTGGAAAATCCTTCAATAAATCTCCGGTAATACCCAGCTAAACCGAGAAAACTTCTGATCTCACCCACATTGGTTGGTTGTTGCCAGTTTGAGACTGCTTCTACCTTCTCAGGGTCTACGGCTACCCCTTCTGCGGTCAAAATGTGACCAAGGAAAGCTACTTTTTCCAGCCAAAATTCACACTTGCTGAACTTGGCGTAGAGCTGGTGTGCTCTCAATTTTTCCAACACTACCCGCAAGTGCTGTTCATGCTCCTCGGCACTCTTGGAGTAGATGAGTATGTCATCAATAAAGACTACGACAAACTTGTCCAACTCATCCATAAATACTTTGTTCATAAGGTTCATGAAGTAGGCTGGTGCATTGGTGAGTCCAAATGGCATCACTGTGAACTCGTACTGCCCATATCGGGTGACAAATGCAGTCTTTGTGGTGTCACTCCCCTTAATCTTCAGTTGGTGATACCCAGTCCTTAAGTCAATCTTGGAGAAGTACTTGGCTCCTTTCAACTGATCGAAGAGATCATCAATTCTAGGGAGTGGGTATTTATTCTTGATAGTGACATCAT
Source organism: Echinochloa phyllopogon (assembly GCA_033239725.1). NCBI lineage: Eukaryota > Viridiplantae > Streptophyta > Magnoliopsida > Poales > Poaceae > Echinochloa > Echinochloa phyllopogon. Next base: position 27,376,581 of record BTCW01000008.1, on the reverse strand, counting down.
TTAGTGCACGATAGTCGATGCACAATCTCATACTCCCATCTTTTTTTCTCACAAAGAGCACTGGGGCTCCCCAGGGGGATGTGCTGGGTCTGATAAAGCCCATCCGTTGCAACTCTTCCAGTTGTTTCTTTAACTCTGCTAACTCTGAGGCCGCCATCCTATAGGGTCTCTTGGCTATAGGAGAGGTTCCAGGGACTAGTTCAATAGCAAACTCTATGTCCCTATCCGGTGGCATACCAGGTAATACTTCAGGAAAAACATCAAGGTATTCTCTGATTACCGGGACTTCTTCTATGGTTGTTGTTTCCATACTAAAGACCATAGGATCTGGTCCACTTCCCTTGGTGTGACAGGTTACTTGTATTCCATCTGGGTTGGTTAGGTGCACTATTTTGTCAGCACAACCTATGAGACCATTGTGTTTGCCTAACCAATCCATTCCAAGGATCACATCAATTCCTTTGGACTCTAGTACTACTAGGTCTGCTAGAAACTCTACCCCACTTAAAAGAATCCGTACCCGTGAACAACCTAATTGGCACTTAATATCACCTCCAGGTGTTCGGGTTAGTAGGGGTGTCTTAAGTAGTACTGTAGGTATTTTGTGCTTTTCCACAAAACTTGATGATATGAAAGAATGCGATGCTCCAGAATCAAATAATATTGTTGCCAAAGCTGAACCGACTAGGTACTCACCGAGTACTACTCCTTGTGCTCCTTGAGCTTCCTGCGCGTCGATGTGGTTGACGCGGGCTCGTCCATACGACTGCTGGGGGTTGTTGTTGTTGCTGCCGGTGTTGGTGCTGCGGACGGGTACACGGTTGGCTCCAGACACTGGTGGCTTGGGCCCATTCACCGAGTTGGAGTAGACTGATATCGCAGGCTTGCTTCTAGGATACGGGCAATCGGCGATGTAGTGCCCGGTCTCACGGCAGTTGAAGCAGGCTCTCGCGTTGCTGTTGCTGGCTGTGGCCTGACTGACTTTGCTCTGTGGCGGCTTCGAAGCGGTCTGGCTCTTGAACTGGTTATTGGGAGCCTGGGAGCTTGTGGCCTGAAACTGGGTCCTATACTGCACTGGAGCCTGGGGTCTGGGTGCAGCATAACCGGAGCTCCTGGGTTTCTGCGAGCGGTCCATTTGACGGTTCTTGCTCTCCAAGAACTTGCGCTTGTTCTCCTGCCTTGCCTCCATTCTGGCCCTTTCTGTGACAATGGCTTTGTTCATCAGTGTGTTGAAGTCAGGGAAACTGTGGGTGACTATCAGGGCTCGAAGATCTGGGTGTAGACCTCTGATGAAAGCATCCTGCCTCTTTGCATCCGTCTTCACTTCATCAGGTGCATAACGGGCTAGCTCAGTGAACTCGTGGGTGTACTCTTCCACGGTCTTGTTCCCTTGCTTCAGTGCACGGAACTCATCAGCCTTGCGTCTCATGGTGGCATCGGGAATGTGGTAGCGACGGAACTCTTCTTCAAACTCTTTCCAAGTAATGGCAGACTCGTTTGGGGAAGCTGCACAGTAAGCATCCCACCAAGCTAAGGCAGTCCCAGTGAGCTGGTGGGAGGTCAGAAGAACTTTGTCACGGTCTCCACAACCAAACGGTTCCAGCTTTCTCTTGATGGTTCTCAGCCAGTCATCTGCTTCCAAGGGGTTGCTGGACCCTCCAAAGGTGGGCGGCCTGGTTCTCAGAAAATTGGTCAACTTATCACCCGCACTGGGTCTGCGGGCTGTCTCCTGACGGCGGCTGGCATTCCATACATTTTGCATGAACAGGGTGTGGTGGTACAAAGCTTGTGCCAGGTTGAAATCTGGTGGGAGTGGGGGCATAACAAAAGATCCCTCATTCTGACTTCTGGGATGGCTTGCCTCTGGTCCGCCCCTTGCAGGCGCTTGTCCTTCAGGTTGGTTCTCTCCCATAGGATCCTGCTGATCCACTTCCTGGTTCTCAGGATTCTCTCTCCTTTCTTCTGGTTGTTCTCCTCCAGCAGGAGGGGCGCGTCTCTGAGAGGCGCTAGCACGAGTGTTCACCATCTGCAGGTTGAGCAAGGCCTTCGTGAGATTGGGTTAAATGATGTTTAAGTTGATTAGTTCGCATTTTAAAAAGGCAGAACAGCACACAAGCTACGAACAAACACACAAGGTTTCATTCCAACAGCTGAGGGTTACAACACTTGGGGGAGGGGTACACGAGGCTCGCACTTCAAGGCGGGGGGGGGGGGTACAGAGCAAGATAGGGAAACTACTGCTAGGGGTATAAGGGTTCTCCGGACCAAGCTGGCTTCACTCCCCTCTGAGCGCTTGACTCTGGGCTTACTCGCGGGGCGAGCTCTCCTCTGGCGGTGCAAGTCGAGCCTGCTCAGCCTCGGTCAAGGTCCCATTCTCCCGAGGCGGCTCGGACGGTCCATCTTCAGTGGGTGGTGGTCCCACGGGGATCCCTGGCAGTATGGGATGGTTCCCCACAACTTCACCCCATGCCGTGACAGGTGTTCCAAGTAGGACATGGGGTTCTCCAATTGCCGGGACAGGCGTTCCACTCCGGGTCCAGTCCTGTATACGCAGGTCCCGAGCCTGCCGGAGGCTTTCCTGGGCGACTGCCTCATTGCTGATGGCGGTAGCGGCTCTTGCTTCAGCTTGGGCCACCTGGACTTGGTGCATGCGGACCGAGAATTCTGCTTGTTCAGCCCGGGCAGTCTGTTCTCTCAGGCGTTCGGCCAGCTCGTCAAAGAGTTGGTCCAAGGAGTTGAGATAGGTGACTACTTGGTACAAAAGGGGTTCTTCTTGACGGCGCTGCTCCAAGTTCCTTATGCGGGCTCGCCAGACCGCACTTCTGACGATCGGCGGAAAGTACCTCATTGGGGTGGGGACCAGGTGCCTTTCAAAGATTCCGCACATGAAGCGGAGGGCTTTCCTTAGAGCCAAGGGGTAGGTGTCCTGGTGCCTGAATCCTGTGGCGGTCGTACGCCATGCCTCGACAGGGTGGAGGTCACTCTTGGCGACAACAATGACCACTCTGCAGCGTTGGGTCCCATGGTGCTCATACTCCCTGCTGTAGTACCTCGGGCGTTCGGGTACACCGAGGCGTTCCAGCGCGGGGATCAACAGGCTAGCGAAGCCCGGTGTGACTGGGCAAACTCCCTGGGTCCATCCTTGTTCCGCCATCTGAAATCAGGGGAAAACAAAAGTCTGAACAGATGCCGGATAAAAGATAGCTTTTATTGCACAACATAGTGGGGTACAAAGATCATGGATACATCGAGGCTAAGCTGGTAGTGCTACTGGGTACAACAGACTACTCTAGGAAGGGCTAGACTAAGTGCTAAACTACTCCAGACAGACTCGGCGCTTCTTCAGAGGGAGCTGGTACTCGGGCACTTCCTCCTCGGTCTGAGTGCCTGCGTCCATATGGGTCATTTCTGGTTCATCTTCCAACAACCCTCTTTCTCTCCTGTACGCTTCCAGGTTATCCAAATACTCATAGTAGGCCTGGCATCTAGTCTGGTGAGTGGCTAGAGAACCGACAGCCTGCGTGGCCGTCACCTTCTGTACCTCCAGTTCTTCCTTTGTTTCTCCTAGCTCTCTCTTTACCTCTTCTAGTTCCTTCTCTGCCTTCTCGGCTCTGCGGATCTGGTGCCTCAGCTGTCCCGATGTCTCTCGGTACAGCCTGTCCAAGCCAGTGAGGTAAATGGATAAGTGGGACACAGTGTCCTCCATATCTTCATCTCTCCCAAGGTTCCTCATCTGGGCAATCCATTCGCGTCCTCCACTTTCCAGGGGTGGGGTAAATCCTAGTGCTGTTCCCACGAGGTACCGCCTGTAGAGCTCGCGGAGGCACATCAAGGCTCTTCTTGCGGCTTTGCGGTAGGCATTAGGACGGTCGTAGCCGGTGGCGTGGACAAACCAAGGTGCCACTTCCTTGTACAGCGAGCTTCTCCCCACAAAGATGAACATCCGGCATCGACGGGTACCATTGGTGGTGCACTCCCGGTAAAAGTACTCGGGGATCTCTGTAACTCCAACGTGCTCCAGGCTGAGCAGCAGCAACTTGGGGAGGCCAGGTTCTGCGGGGCAGACTCCTTCGCCCCAACCCTCGTCAACCGGCTGGGCCATTTGGAACAAGTCAAAAAGCCGTCGGTGAGTACTTGTGTGGGGGAAAAGGGTTAGGCAAGAACAACTGGTGAGAGAAGACTAGGTAGGGTCAAGATCCTAGGGGTACGTCCTACGGCCAACCTATCGGCTCTGATACCACCTGAAGCGTCCCCTCGAAAGAGAGAACTTAATGTGATGCAAATACCAGTCCCAGGATGCTGGTTCACATTATTACCACAGATAGTTCAGTACAAAAGCAACATTACGGGAGACGGTGGCATTGTAGGGCCACAACAAACAGGACTAACACTAAGCTCCAGATAAAAAGGTTGATAACATAGAGGTCTTCATCAGAGTGGCAACGCATGCGGCTTCCAGCGGGTGACCCTAACACACAGGCAAAGGTTGGGTGCAGAACGAACCCCTCTAGACGATATCCTCAGGCACAAAGTCCGGGTCTGCCTCTGCAACAGATTAAGCAAGGGTGAGTACATACGTACTCAGCAAGCACAACCACAACCACGGAGGGGTATAACAGAAGTATGCAAGGATTGTAACAAGGAAGGCTCATGGTTCATTTAGCAGCAAAGCAATTTTTATTACACATGCATGGGGTTGGTTTTCGCAACGGGTTTTCACAAACATTGATTTTAAAAGGATCAGTAAATGCAATACTTTTTTTGTACAAGGTGTTGTTGCTACCAGATTTCCCATCTGTCGTAGCCCAAGTCAAAACATTTCTCAGCTCAACCAAATACCAACATTTTCTTACACCAAAACAGGGGACTAGTGAAGTGACCAAGCCGTAACTCGCCCAATACCGTGGACACGGCTATCCGGATAGGTTTTAACTCTGCAGAGGTGTACACAACCACAAGTAGGCTACCACAACAAGAACACCTTAGTGCCAGTGCAGCTCCTATCAAAGCCATTACCCACCATAGCTAAACTGACAAGTTACTACAGACGCGACCAGGGGTTAGCAACCTGCCATCGAGGTTCTAACCAGGGGCATACCTCACATAGACCGTATCCCCGGCTCCATGGCCCTCTGTTGCTCACCAGCACACCACATAACCCGCAGCTCAACTAGTGGGATTTATGCTAGGCCGTTGCCACATACAACGGTCGAGTGGTGGTACAGAAAAATGGGTTAGGCTAGATGACACATCAACATCATCCCAAAACTTGTGATAGGATAGACATCTCCCACCATGCTCAACCACACCGGTTCGAGCTCACCTCGGTATTTCACGCGGAAATACCGTCTGTCTCATCCCACACGGGTACTCATTTTATTTACCCAAATCATCTCTTTTATTTTAAAGTACGCACACGGTTGCTTTTGTAAACACCAAGTATTTGTCATGGGGGTATAAAGATAAAAAGTTCCTAAGCATTTCTAGCAGTGACCAATATTTAAACAGAGCATTGTCATATTTAAACATTAATCTAGGTTGTCAAGGACTCAGTCATAACAATCAAGGTATGGCTATCCAACCAGGTTTAGCAGTAAAATCATGCAAGTTTTATAAAACAGGCCATGGGTTGTGTTTATAAAAACTGGGACATCAGTATGCATCAAAGGGTGGGATTGCACTTGCCGTTCTCCCAACCCTCGGGGGATTCCTGCCCGGGGTCTTGGTCTCCAAGCTCCTGCTCGTAGCACTGCTCCTCTTCAAGTCCTTCCTCGTTCACAGCGGAGTCTACGGCACACACAAACAAACACCCAATAAATAAAAGAAAAAGGTTTTATTGAGCTCCAAAAGAAAGAACGGAAAAAGAGAGCGGATGGTGATGAGGTGATTATTCTTGGGTATGGACTGGTTGGGTCTGGCGGAAATATATTGGTGAAAATTGTGGTGGAGTTTGGGGTCAAACGGGATTAATTTGGCGCATGAAATGACGGGTTCAGTGGAGCTTAGGGGCTGTTTTAAAAGAAAGAGGACCTTATTGTAAATACCAGAAAGTTTAGGGGCCTCTGGCGAAACAGACCGAGAGAGAGGGAATAGTGTTGGATGGACCGCGGGTCAAATAGGCAAAAGTGCAGGGGGTTATGTGCAAAATGACCACCTCCCTCGTTATAACAGAGAGGGGGGTGAAACAGGGGATGGCCGGCGGCCTGTCGGCGGTGCGATTGCCGGCGATGGGGCGGCGGCGGTGGACGGGCGCAGGGGGAAAAGTGAGAGCAAGCCATGGCGAGTTCACCCATGGCCCTACCTCGGGCGGAGGTGGCCGGTGTAGGGCGGTCCACGGAAGCAGTGGCGGCGGCGGCAATGGCGAGTGGGGCGGCGGCGCTACGGTGGCGGAGAGGTCCGATTGGAGGGTGGGTGAGCTGGTGGTGAGGGAGGGGGTGCTTGGGGTCCTTTTTATAGGCGGGGAGAGGCGGCGAGGAGGCGGGTCGACGAGAGGCTGCTCGGCGGCCGGTGGCGGGGAGTAAAGGCGGTCGGTGGTACGGCGGCGCTGTGGCGGAGCTGTGCAGCCGCGTTCGGTGTCGCGTTTGGCGCGGCGTGGCGTGCTCGAGCGGGTGGGGCCGCGGCGAGGACGGGTGGTGGCGTGCGGGTGAGTGCGGCGGTGGGTGGCACGGCAGCAGCGGCGGTCGGTCGAGGAGCTCGGGTGAGCCGTGGGGCGGCGCGCAGCAGAGCCGGGGCGGCACGGCAATGGTGTACGACGGTCGGGCGATCGAGTCGAGTGAGGGGAGGCCGGCCGGCGATGGCGTGGAGCGACGGTGCGACGACGAGACAGCAGCGGGCAGGCGGTGGCGTGCACGCGCGCGGTCGGCACGATGGGGAGCGGGTGGGGTTCGGCCGGCGGCGAGCGGAGCACGGTGCTCGGGATGTGGAGTAGGGAGGTGGAGTGGCGGTAGGGCCGGGCGGTCGGCGACGAGCGGCGCGGAGCAGAGCGCGCGGGAGCTGGGCGGTGATGCGCAGGACAGGGGGGGGGGTGGCGCTCGGCGGCGATGGCGAGGTGGCGGATACGGTGGCGTGTGGGTGCGGTGCGAGGCAGGGAGTGGAGTGGGGGGGGGTGGTCGGCGGCGACGGGATGGGGCAGAGCAGAGCGGCCGCGGCGGCGTCGGGGAGGAGGAGCAGAGGAAGCAGAGGAGGGAGAGGGGAGCAGGAAAAAGGAGGAAAAGGGAGAAAGAGAGGAGAGGAAGAAAAGAAGAAAGAGAAAAAGAAAAAGAGAGAGGAAAAAGGGGAGGGGTCGGCGGGATTCGCGGCGGGCGGTCGACGACGGTCGGCCCAGGGCGAACAGGCCCGGCGGTCGACCCAAGGGCGGACGACGCGGGATGGGACGGAAAAGAGGGAGCGGCGACAGTGATCGGGATGCGGACCGGAAAAGAGAGGGGAGGGAAAACAAAGCGAACGGGGTTCGGCGGAAACGGGAGCTCGGCGGGAAAACGATTTTGAAAGATTTTTCATCGGGTGGATTATTAGGTGATTTTCCCAGAGTTAAAACGCGGGCGTTACACCGCCACTCCATGAATCCCGGTTGCCGGTGACCTATAGGCGGGGGAAGGGTTAGAGGCCTTGCCGCCACCTTCCTCGCGGCTGCGCGGGCTACCGGTGGCGCGCTCCAGCGGCGACGAGACAGAGGAGAGGACGACAGAGGCTGGGGGCCGCCGGGATGGGGTTCTACCCGAGTCGCCCGTGATGGGCAATGCGGGGGACGGGAAAGACCTAAGTCAGTTCATTCTTATGTATAGTTAAAATAAAACAAGCGACTAGTTCGGTTTACGCCCTCCAACTATCATGACAGTTCTATTCGGGCAGTCCCAACCCAAGACACTACTAGCAGTTTTCATAATGTCCACATAAGTAAGAAACTAGTTGTAGACACTACCTTCCCAAATGAAAGGACCTTGATGTCACCTAGAGGAGAGCGAATAGGTGAATCTGCAATTAATTAAACTTTTTCGCACAATCAATACTGAAACCGGTCAGAGAGAAACTAAACAATGCAAATTGTCCCCTCTACAAGTTCTAGCACAGACCAAACTTGGTGAATAGCTATTGTAGATGATTTCTAGCAGGTTCACTAAGTCCCTACACACAAGCAAACCACAACCAAGTAGATCGAAGCGGAAGTAAATATAAATGCTAGAATTGAAAGTGTGAGGCAAACCAAATGAGAGACGCGATGATTTGTTTCCCGAAGTTCAGATTCACCGCTGCCACTAAGGCACGATGAATCCTACCTCTCCGTTGAGGGCCTACGAAAGGCGGGCTTATACACACCAAGCCACTTTCCTCGATTCCACTAAGTAGTGACCTTTTCCTGCAAAGGAGACAGGCCATCCTATACAAACTTTCCATGGCTCACCACAAACTCGGTAGCTCACCGGCGACGCCTAGCCGTCTAGAAGGCTTCACCTCCAAGAGTAACAAATGCTTCAATGGTTGCTAGACTTCACCGGAAGTGCTCAAGCTAAGTATTTGCTCCTTACTGCTGCAACTAGCTCACTCAAGCTTTCTATAGCTCACAAACAATCAATCCCTCAACCCAAATCCAAAGATACAACCAATTTCAATCAATCTCACAAAGAGATGTTTGGGGAGAGCTTGCTGGTGCTCAAGAAGGCTCTGGACGCATAAGGGAAGCAAAATGAATCAGCAGCCCTCAAAAGAGAGGGCCAAGGGGTATAAATACCCCAATCTCTAAAACTAGCCGTTATGGACAGAGGCAAATCCGGTTTGCCAAACCGGTTAGACCGGTTTTCAAACCAACTAGCCGTTATGCCTGTCAGACCCCAAACCGGTCAGACTAAGTCCTTGAAGGACTCCTCTCTAAAGGATATCTCACATGGGTTGACCTATGAACACTTTTAATGTTGTCAGTCAACTAATGTTGCATCTCTCTTGATAGTACGACATTCCTTAAACTCAAGATTAAAAACAGTAAATAAAACCACCACTTGAGCTTCTATGTTTTCAAAGATGTCATACTTGATCAATCTCAATCTTGAGGGCCCACAACATTCTTTTCTTGCTGAACAAATCCAACTTGAGCTAGTGACTTATAATTTCCAAGTGTTATGATCAAAAATCCATTTACCAATTCATAAGCCACTTCAACATTTGATCTAATAATGATTAGATGCTTCACATTGCTTCACTTGATAAGGCTTGATTAAAGTATAGAGATCAAACTAAGACGCGAGACTTTCCATAACAAAGTCCCTCAGCTACAAGACCAACTTTTCCTTCTCTTTGCTTGGAATGTCACTCCCATCTAGCTTGATCCCTTTCATCCTATCTTGCCATTTTAAGTTTCGCTTTGCATTGCATCACCATAAAATCCACATTGAAATCCATGTATTCAATTAACCCAAAATATATTCAATATCATCTTCTATGTTGTCTTTGGTAAACTACTTGTCCATAGGCTTCCATGCACTTGAGACCATATAATATCCATAGAATCATGTCTCATTTTTACTTAAACCATAGCTTAGGACCAAGTCCAAAGAAGTCCCAATTTCTTCAAATAAATTGTCCTAATAACTTTTGACAAGCTCCTTTTAGATGAAACCAATCAATATGCCTATATCCTTGTCTCATATGTTATTTCCTTTTACTTGTCATTATTTACATCTTGATATCATGGGATCATTATAACTCATTTGCTTTTGTGTCATTCACATCAATAGAGATCGCACATTCTTTTCAACAAAAGTATTGCAATAATATCCACAAGAATAAACCCATGCTCATATGCTTAAGGAAATAAGTTAAATTACAAATCATGTTGTCAAGCAAATAACCAAAACACATAAGTGCCTAGATGCACTTTCACCAAAGCAAACACTAGTGTTCTATACCTAAATTAAATAAATGCCGCTCCTCTCTCATCTTGTCTTGGATGCTGTGTAGAAACCAAGTCTCATGCAAGACATGGTTTCCTCCTCTTTCTTCTTTAACTCACTTGCCACCTCATCTTTTATCCTATGTGACACATTATTTAATGTCATGGACACCATCCTAGTCATTGTGTTGGGAATGACATTCTTGACCCTAAAGTAGAAAACAATAAACCAAAGGCCATCCAACTGTTAAAACGGGGCATATTTGGTCATTTGAGTGTTTTAAAGGTGGTTTAGCATTTTCTAGATCTTTTTCACAAAAATCTACCATTCATAAATAATTTATTTTAAATCGAGAATTTTTATTATCTCAAGAATCGTGTTTACCTTCGGCAAGTTTATTACACAGAATGTGAACTAAGCATGCATTGCATGGAAATTTGAATTGGGCATTTGTTTTAGACAACCAATGATGCTTTCGTGCATTGATAAAGTAGGAATACAGTCTGTTAAGAGTGGAAGAAATTTAGGGATAGGGAGAAAATCAAAGACTAGAATACACACAGTGGCGAAGCCAGATATTCAAAGTTAGGGGACTGAGTTGCTCCTTCTTCCTCCTCTTCTTTTTCTTCTTCCACCTCCTTTCCTTTTTCTTTCTCTTCACCTAGGTTAGAAACTATAGAGGGCTCCCTTGGTTGCATGGGGTAGGGGGCTCCAGCCCCCCTAGCCCCTTGCTGGATCCACCCCTGAATACACAAGTTATTGTAATAGTTCGGAGGAATCCAATGATATAATTAGAGTAGTTTCTTATTATTCATAACAACTCTCCTTATACTAGGGCTGTGTTTAGTTCCCGAAAAGGGATTGTGAAGTTTGGTGAAAATGTCACATCAGACACTGTAGCACACTGTAGCACTTTTCGTTTGTTTGTGGTAATAGTTGTCCTACCATGACCTAGCTAACTAGGCTAAAAAGATTCGTCTCGTCGTGTACATCAAAACCATGTACTTAGTTTTTTATTTACCGACGTTTAGTGTTCCATGCATGAGGAGAGATATTTGATGTACTTTTATGTGATAGGTGAATAGTGAAGTTTGAAGAGAGAGTTTTTAACATTTCAAGGGAACTAAACAGCATGATTGCGTCAAGGTTGGCCCTGGACTTGTGAATGCAATGCAATGACAGTCTGACAGGGCAAAGAAATTACTGATTGGACTCCTCGGTCTTGTTTAGATCCCCCAAATTTGGGAGTATAGAGTCACGTCGTAATCATTGCGTCACTGTAGCATTTCGTTTGTATGTGTGAAAAATTGTCCAAAAACTGATTAATTAGGCTCAAAATGTCCGTCTCGCAGAGTACAACAAAACTGTGCATTTAGTTTTTGATTTTATCTACATTTAGTACTCCATGCATGCTATGACATTTTGATGTGATGGGAATCTTCTTTTTGCATAGTAAATTTGGGAGTGCAAATTTGGGAACTAAACAAGGCCTGGAAGGAGTTGAAAATTGAAATCATCACTCGCACGCGCTAGGCTAATTGGGCTTCAAACCTTCACACACTCCGAGCCACTCAAGCGTGCATTGGGCCGCTTGCCGTGTTGCAGCCCATTTCTATCTCTTCTCATTCCGTGGGTGGTTGGCGGCGCCCGGCTGGCAATGCCGATCGTCCGATGCGAGTCTTCACGGGTCGCTCGCCACCGTGGCCCTCGCGAATCCTCGCGACCCCGCGTGGCCGCGTCTCCGCCTGCTCCTCTGCCGCACCTCCCTCTGCCGCTCGTTGGCCTCCGCTCGCCGCTTGCGCCCTCTGCCCCCTCGCGACTTTTTGCGTCGCAGGAGACCGGAAGCGCAGTAGCGCCCCGCCGCAATCGCGAGCATGCCCACTCCTCCACTGCACGGTCCCCTCCTCCTGAAACAACCTGCTGTCCTCAGCCATGGCCGCCATCGACGTTTGAGGTGTCCACGCTTGAGGGCTTGAGGCCGTAAACGCTCAGCTCCAATGGCTGAAGCACAAACCACACGGCCATCCTCGCGGCACATGCTATTCAAGGCCACGGGGGAGAGCAGTGGCGCAGTGCCACAGTAGCTCCTCCTTCAGTCGTATCTGTTGTGTCCACGAAGTGCTCGACCAAATGTTGTGTTCATGGCAAATTAAACTGAGGTATGTCTATCAAACCCTGATGGAAGTATGGAGGACTTTCAGTCCTCATTGCCAGGTGCTATCTTTTGGTATTTAGGTGTAATGGAAATATTTATATTTTTTATATATTATCCATGATTCGGTGCGTCCCTTTTCTCTTAGCACTGCACTAACATTATTCTAGGTCAATGCTATGTGAGGCTAAACAGAAAATGAAATTATGGTTCTACTACGGAAAGGACATTAGCAAAAACCTAAATCTCATGAATAATAAATGCTCTTTTTGCAGAAAATTGAAGCTTGTCAACAGCTTCCGCAACAATCGTGTCAATATCTTTCACGGTTTCACCTTGTTGTTGCCTTACCTCTATTCAGAATGTTCCAACTTCTGCTACTCACCCTTTCCACCTTGGTGACAATTTGAATGGACAAGGGGAATGGGATTAGAATATGAAATGAGATAAACTTATGGTTCGTATAATTAATATATATCCATCTGTTTTCAGCTTGAAGATTTAGAGGAATATTACTTCTCAGAACTGAGATCATTTGGTACTAATCAACTTAGCATGTAGTGAATCATGCATATATACTAGAAATTAGCAAGAACAATTTTTGTAGTCCACAAAATGTTTAGGGCTCAGCTCTCAGTTTTCTGATATTTTCGTGGACCTGGGTAAGTATATCTCTATTGTTCTACTATTTCCTCAAGCTACTGAATCCTGGTGAGCAGCAACAGTAACAATGACATCAATCCTTGAAAGCTCTTTTACAGACATGCCACAGTCAAGAACTTCAATAATGTTTGATATCTGAACAAATCTATAGACAATCTCCTGTTCTCTGCCAAGACATATCCAAAAGCAATATATATCAGATGTTTCTCATTATTCCCACATGCATCATTTCGGAGACAGCTAAAGAAAGAGTGGTAACAAAGAAACGTGGACCATTGTATCCTTGAACTGTGTCTTAAAGTGTCTCCTAGAGTCCAGGTCATCATGTTGCATGCCTGTCCAGTGCTAAAATTTTTCATTTTTGAAATGTTCCTCTTGAATACCTCCTGCTTAGTTCAACATGTATTCATATATCATCTGAATATACCTAGAATCCTGCACACAATCTGGTGCTTATATGCTTACCAAAGAAGCTACGTAGGAGTACATTACAATTGTGTGACCTATACTCTAATTAAGATATTGGTTTTGAGGGCAGTAAGTTTAATATATGTTCTTATTGGCCACACTTTTTGGAAAATTTATGGAGAAACATCCGTGCCTTATGCAATGCAATGAATCTTAAGATATACGCAGAATAGCTGAACTCCAAGTTCTGAAGCGCCAACAGGTTTTGCATTTTGTAAAGATAGAATTGTAAGTGTTGTTGAACATGTGGATGCCTTCTGTAATTGCTTCTACATACTAAAATAGCATGTCAATGTTAATACATACCTAGATGTCTACCAAAAAAAAACTTGGAGTATATATTCCTTCTTGGTTCTTCAACGATCTAGCAGCAATTACATTTTTCTGAAGCCAAGGAGACATTGGTTCGGATTTATAGAGTACTAACAAACATACCTATACGTTTCGATGAGAGATAAAATTGGGTTTTTCCTATATTAGTAGTAAAGCAATTATTTCACCGGTTCAACTGATTTATCCTTCCTGAATACAAATGAGAAAGGGTCAGCAACTCCTGCTTTTGTGTTGGTACCTGACGGGAATAAATGTGTGTTAAGGGCGCGTTTGGTACCGCTCCCCCTGCTCCAGCTCTTCAACTGTAGCGACACTGACGTGCGGGAGCGGGAGCAGGGGGAGCGAGTTTTCTCCAGCTCCCCCGCTCCACGTTAGCTGTAGTAGGAGAGAGAAAAGCTTATTCCCGCCACTGTTGCGCTACAGTCCTCAGCAGTTACCGCAGAGCTGGAGCCGGAGCCAGTGAGAGCGGTACCAAACACAGCCTAAGTAGTTTAAAATTCCAATGCTTAGAACCAGACAGTCAGCAACTCTTGCTTTCATGTTGGTAGCAATGGAATTTTAGATTTTAACGCTTGTCGAATCCTCTCTTTGTGGTATAAGATTCATTTTTATGACTATACCAAGGCTCTGCACAGCAACAATAAACAAACACACCCTTTTGGCTGGTTCACACCAACGAGACGCGTTGATTCTAGTCAACAACCATTGGTTGGATAGAATGGATTGAAAAAAAACCATATTTTTCTTTTTAGTTCTTTCTTTTAGCTAAAATAAATAATGCTATAAGTAAAAAAAAGCAAAGTCCTTAATTTTACTTCACAAAATAATTTCCTTTCTTTTGTTGTTACATGGATCAATTACCCCCAGTAAAGTCCTAATGCATGGGACCAAGTAATACAGTGGCCGATTGGTAGAAAATGGTGGGAATCAGGTCTGGAATGCCAACACAAAGGCTACGCTCGATTATACTGCTGGTAGTTTGGGAGCTGTGGAATGAACGCAATGTAAGAATTTTTCAGAGAAAGATGTCTAGTCTAAGCGTGCACGATAAGATCAAGAAGAAAGCCCGTGCTTGTGATCAAGTTGGCCGGCGCAAGGTCTTTAGCAAGATTTGTTCATAGAGAGAAGTCAGTGTATATTCTCTTCCTTCTTCTAAACCTGTGGGAGATCCATTGGATCATCTCCTTGTAAATAAATTTCGGTTAGATATGTATTCTCATTAAGATGGAGCCCAAGAGGGTGGATGTCTAGGCGTCTCCGGGTGCGCCGACTGACCCTGGCGCCGGCGCTGGGGACGGCGCCGAGGGTGGCGGCATCGGGGTCCAGCACCACAACGGACTCGGGCAACGTTCTCGCGAGAGAACACTTGCATCGAGGGACGGAGGTGCTGGTGGCGTCTGCAACTCCACCGAAGAAGATCCACGATGTTGAAGAATCTAGGGGCTCTCGCTTCTGGCCGCTAGGGGAGGAACCTTCGGATGACGAGGAGGCGGAGCTCCAGTGCAGGACGCCGTCATCAGCGTGTTCAATCGACACGCCGGAGTTCGTTAGGAAGGCGACGGATGCGGGTTTCACAATGGAGCAGATTCTGCGGGCAGAACGTGATCTGGAGGATAGCCCTGGCAGTACCAACAAGAAGACCGGTAGCTTGGCACGGCAGATCGTGGATGCTGTCATCAAGCGGCGGGGAGAGTGCAAGCCATGGCAAGGACCTCTCCCGACTCCGCGTGTCTCACCGCCGATCACCATCGGAGATGCGTTGGTTAGGGCGAAGGTATGTACACGTTCTGGCTCGTCGAGGCATCAAGGTTCAGCGTCGGCCTCTCAACCTCGTTCTTCATCACCATCGTGTGGTACGCCGGCGCCGGTGCAGGTGACGTCCGTGCGATCCAATCGCTACGAGCGGAGTTTGGGGGAGACAGTGAATTCGAAAATTGAATCGTGTGTGAGCGGTACTGGGCCGGAGGTGTCCGATGGCCCAGCGACCATCGTTGGCCCAAGGCGAATGTGGCCCGGGCCAGGAGTGTCATATCGACCTTCCCCTGGCCTCACGGCGTTGTACGCTCACACAGGTACGTCGAGGTCGCGGCAAAAGCCTAGGGCGCCCCCATTCTGCCGCTGCTGTTGCTTCACCAGGTTGCACGTATGCGGACGTTGCTCGGCTCGCGATGGAGAACGGAGGCCGTGGTGGTCCGATTGGTGGCCGTGGAGGTCCGGTTGGCGGCCGCGGTGGAGGTGGTTCGAACGGCTAAGGGGCAGTGTTCGGTCGAGGTGGTTTCCAAGGGTTCCACCCCGGCTACGGCGGTGGCTACGCAAACCGTGGAGGCGGCTGGTACCCTGGAGGTGGTCGTGGCTTCGGGGGGCGTCATGGTGGCAGGGGCGCGGATGGTGGGCGTGGAGCTGGTGTCCGGAACGGCGGCGGCCGTGGTGGGCATCAAGCCGGCGTCCCTTCACCGGCGGAGGCGCAGGCGTCTCTAGCATAGGCGTTGGCCGGGGCTCTTGTGCAGGCTGGTCCCGCGGCGAATTCCCAGGAAGCATCAGGGGCGTCGCTGCTACAGGGTGCGGCAGCGGCACCCAGCTCGGCCAAGGCAGCCCATGAAACGAACCGGATTCTCGAAACTTAGAATCCGACTCCCTGTACCATTGTGATAGTCCCAGAATCAACAGCTATCACGTACATAACTCATTTCAGCTAAATATCACATCCATACAACGATAGACATGACTGCATTCATTATTTACATATCAGAGTACGAGATTAGTACATGCCACTTGGGCTACATCGACAAGATGAAAATCTACGTAGCGGTAGCTAAGCCTTCAAGTCTCCATCTTCAGTCTTTCCCACAGGCATCCTTGAGCGAAGCACGTAACTCTCCAAAGTAGCATCCATCAGAGTTGTAGGTATCACCTGAAAGCTCTAGAACTGTCCCCAAGGAAATGGGACAGGTCCACGTCACCATCCATATATATGCAAGCTTTAAAGTGGCCTAAACTAGGGTATAAAATATTCAAGGTATATAAGCTGAGGTTTTCCTATGCGCGCAACAACAATATAACCAAGTTCAACTCATCTCCAAACTCCTTTCCTCACAAGCACATACACTTCCCAGATCCAACCATCATCCTCACATCCACATCGGGCTCGTCCTGCCGCAACAAGTTCCCGCTATAAACATCCACCAACTCCTTTCACTTACTAGTCGACACGGTGAGCTCCCTCCCCACCTGTCTCATCAGCAACGCTGGACCAACCTCTCATATCCCAGATCAAGGTAAAGGTAAGAAAGCAGAATCCCATGCTAGTCTGATGAACCAGAAGAAGGATCGTCCATGACCGTGGACACGGCTATACGTATAGTTTTCACTCTGCAGAGGTTGCGCTCCAAGAACCACCCGGGCTGCAGCTGGTAGCGATCCAACTTGAGACACAGCCCACGGCAAAAACCCTAAAAAGTAACGGTACCATCCTGCTTCCCTGGGCTCGGGAAACATCTGCACGCTAACATCTGCCCCAGGGATGTGAAACCTTCCCACCGAGGCCAGTCGGGGGCAGTGGTAAATCAGGGAGAGTACGCCGCAACGAGTCCCCCTTACACATATCAAACTCGAATCTCCTACAGTTCTGGTACCGCACTAGATAGGCTTGCTGGAACCCTCCCCGTTCTAGGTAGATGGTGAGCACTGTAAATTCCCACTTCCAGACATTTCGACGCGGTCCTTAATTGTCAGTAAAGCGAGTATCAGCGTCAAAGCGATCCGCCGCGACGGTCCGTAATCGGCACCCATTACAGGTATGGCCGCCCAAACTCCTCAAAAGTAACCAAAGTAACCATGTACCCACCACAGGTACTCCGCAGGAACTACCCGAGTGTAGTTCCCAAGCACCCCGATCAAGAGATCGGGTTGTTATCACTCGCCTCCACCGCCTAGCTGCACTACTTCACCCATGCCACCCCAAATCATGCCAAGAAGATCAATCACATCCATCCCAACACATGCAAGCATAGCATTCTCATATAGTGGATAATTGGGTAGCAAGGTAACAGGATAGATAAAAGGCAGTGCAGGGCATATCATCATCTTGCGAGTAAAGTAAAGTGCTAGCATACTAGTTGCATGTCTAATAGGTATTTCAGAGAATGGATGGGCGTGAACCTGGAGCAAAGTCCACTTCTTTCTTCACGTAGTTGAAGACGAGGTCGACGAAGTCGTCCGAGTCTTCCGAGTCTTCCGAGGATCCTAACAATCGGATTTACAAATAACAACGATAAGCTAAGCAAATAAACTCCAAAAGAAGAAGCAAGAAGAACCAAATAACTCCAAATACTATACTAACAGGTGGATCATGATTTTAGAAAAGTAATGAAATTAGTTTCATATCTTTCTAAGCTAGAGTAAATTTATTATAGACTTTTAAATATCGAAAGACATTTTGAATTTAATTAATTACGAAAAGGAAAACAACAAGGACATGTGGCATAAAAGAGCATGCCACATATCGGCTCTAGGTTAGCTACACTGACGCTAGCAGTGGGCTCTACGCACGTCAGCGTTGACCGAAAGTCAGTCAACCACTCGTTAGTGATAAAAGAGTCAGAGGGTCCCACATGTCAGCATGTGGATCCCTACATGTTAGTGGACCCTGGATTCATGTCAAGTTAGTGGGTCTGATGGTTAGTGGAAAAGGCTACACGAGCGAGGATCACTTGCGGACAGCGAGGAAGGGTGTAGGTTTGGTCTAGGGGTTGTTACAAGGCTTGCGGCCAAGCATGGCCAGCTGTGGCCAAGCATAGCCAGCTATGGCCAGCTCTGGCCAGGCAGCAGCGAGCTGTGGCCGGCTGCAGCCAGGCTGCTGCTGGCCGCGACCAGGCTGAGGTTGGCTGGGTGTGGCAACGAGTGGCCAGGGGTGGCTAGGATGTGGCCGTTGATGGCCAGAGGTGGCCACAACGAGCTGGGACAAGGCCGAAGGCTTCCAAGGTTAGCTGGATCAGATTTGAGGTCGAGGAACAGCTGGACAGTAAGGCACACAAGGTGTTCGATCAAATGCCAAAGAGGCATTTGCCTCGCCGTTGCGCGTGGTGCACGCAAGGGAGGCTACTTGGCTTGACGAGGCTGGTGTTCTTGGCAAGGCATGAAGAGAGAGCCGGCTTCCATGAAAAGGGCTAGCGGCTGCGGCTTGCATGCGCTCGAACGCGCACGCGACGTCGCGGCATGGCACATCGCGCGGCGCACGGCGAGAACGCGGGACGGCTGGCGGCGGCATGTTAGCAGCGTGTGCACGGTCACCAACTATCGCTGGGCCGCGCCACGGCTTGGCGCGCGGCGGGGAGCACATGCGCGTGCTCACGGTTGTCCGCGACCGCAACACGGCCATGGTTTGCACGCGGGCGTCGGCGTTCCGGTCCGCGGCGGCCACGGCTGCAGCATGGGTGGTTAGTCAAGGGGACGCCAAGGCTAAGACAGGGGTTAGGCAGCGGCGACGAAGGCAGCGGCACCTGCAAACGAGAGGCACGGCTCGAAGACCGGCACACAAGCGACGGCGGGCTGCAGCGAAGCGGACGGCACACGGACACAAGGGGCTCGAAGGCCGGACATGAGAGGTTCCATCGGCACATGGCCGGACAGCAAGGGGGGTCTGGAGAAGGATGGGCAGCGGCAGCTCACCTAGGGTAGGCTGGGCATAACGCCGAACAGGTTGGGGGCGACGGTTGGCGAAGGCAGCAGCTCACGGTTCTGGTCTGGGAATTCTGTCGAACAGCTTGGGGGCGAAGTGGATGACTTGTGGTTCAGCTTGAGACAGTCCTGGGCGAGCTCGCGGTTCAGGCACAGCGTCGAACAGGCTGCGGACGAGGTTGGTGCGGAGGAGGAGCAGCAGCTCGGTGTCGTCGGCGTGGTTCGGCTCGGCCTCCTCGCGCTCGCGGTCGTCGACGACGGCAGCTTCCTGTCCATCTCGTGGTCGTCGTTGGCGGCGGCGACTTTGGCTCCGTGCTGGCGGCGTGGGTGTTGGCGTGGTCCGGCCTCCGGCTGCGGAACGGGGCCTCCTCGGCGTCGCGGCGCCGGCCTCCTCGGCGGCGGCCGTTTCTCTCCGTCTCCCGATGTGCCTCGTCCCCTCTCTTGGATGGCGCAGCATCTGGTGGTGAGGAGTGGATGGGGCTAGCCCCTGGCGGCGGCTAGGAAGGATGGGAGAAGGGTGTGGCAGCTGCTGGTTTGCTTCCCCACGAAGGAAGAGCAGAGAGACATGGCTTGCGGGAGAAGAAGATGGGAGGAAGGAAGAGAGGCTGGCGGCTGCGGCTTGGGAGAGGGGAAGGAGAGCGGCGCTGGGGTTTTATAGCCCGAGGGCTAGGGCTCCGAGTGGAATGGACGGCTGGGCAGCTTCGGCGTCCGTGCCGGGGTACGTTGCTGCCATCAGGCGGTCGGGCGCTAGGGCATCCGAGGTGGGCAGGTGAGAGCACGGAGCTCGGCGTCGCGTGCTTGCACGGGCAGGCGCTGCGGCCGTTTCGTTCTTTCGTCGGCTTGCGCTTGCGAGAGAGGAGAGAGACGCCTGCGGAGTCCGCGTGGGAACGACGCAGCTGTAGCTGCAGTCCCCACCTGCCAGCGAGGGAAACAGAGGGGAATGCGGTGGTGGCAGGCCATGCTGCTGGGCTGAATCTTGTTGCTGATGGGCCTCACGTGAACAGCTGCATGCAACGGTGGTGAATGGACCAGGCCACAAGCTAAGCTCCGGTTACTGGGCTTCTCGCGATGGAAAAGAAAGAGAGCAAAAGAGCTGACTGCACTTTTATTTGGACACAATGCTGCACGAGATTTTGTCCAGGGCTAGTGCAACACGATTGATTAATTAACAGGTAGACTGCCATGACGATTGCTTAAGAAAGAAGAGAAAGGTTTGGATTTTACACGAGAAGAGATAAAAGAATTAGGCATGGCTTGATAAATTAAGTCTTCTCGTGCAAAGAAAAGATTAGCAAGAGAGATAGGGATTGGGCCGATTAATCTTAGCTCACGAAATAAATTGTTCGTAAACTCGATACAGATGAATTAGACTAATTTTTAGGTAACAAATTAATTAGAGGATAATTAATTCGAGAAGCCGGAAAATATAGCCATAATTCACATGAAGCCCGTAGGAATTTGATATAAATGAATTAGACTATTTTTCCGAAATCAAATCAACTAGCATGGAATTAATTCGAAGAGTCGGAAAATTATGTCATAACTCATTTAATCAATTTCCTGAGCACTCAGAGATTGAGATGGCTGAAAAGTTAGCGGGGCAAGCCAGTTGGTTAATTAGCAGGCTTCAGTTAGCAGGAAGAGTTAGAGGGCCGGGCGAGTTAGCGGTTAGAGCCCAAGTTAGTTGAGAATTAGTTGTTAGCTTTAGATTTAACCACACACAAAGAACCAAGAAATCAACTAAAGGCCAAATCACACTAACATTAAATTGTCCTTGGCACACAAAGCAATTTAATTAGTTTATTACTAGGAATTTAGAGAGAGCACAAGAAGACAGCCTTACGATTTGAGCAAAGCACAACAAGCACGAAATTTTTTTGAAATCCACATTTTTAACATTCCAGAAAAATCTGGGATGTTACAGCGCAGGCGGCGTCTCTAATGCAGTAGGCCTTCGCCATCATGCAAGGCACTGGTGCAGTGGAGGCGAAGGGGAAGGAACCGGCTGTGGAAGGGAAGGATCAGGGAAAGGCGGAGCTGAAAAGTGCTGAAGCAAAATGCCCAACAATGGTGAATGGAGAGGTCCCTGAATCATCGTTGTCAGGGGCGACTAAAGGAGGTGGTAACCAGCCTTATTGTTACAGATGCTATACAAAGGGGCATGCCATGTCTGACTGTAGTGCGGTGCTATACTGTGATATTTGTGACAAACAAGATCATGCCAGGAGTCGCTGTCCACGTTTTCGTGCAGAGAAAACTTTTGCTTTGTCCTGTGGTTATGCGGTGGACGGGCTAGGGTTTTACTATATCCTGACACCTAATAATTATTGGCATAAGACGGAGACAAAGACGGGGCTGATTCGTGTCAATGGGGGAACTCTCACAGCTGCTAATGTGACCTCGGAGCTTGCACGCTTATTTCCGGGACAGTGGAATTGGGTAGTTCATGAAACTACTGCAAATACTTTCAGAACTGTTTTCCCTACTAGAGCTGAGCTGCAGAGAGTGGTGGAGTGGGGTGTGCTGCACACCAAATTCCCCAATACGACACTATCAATTGAGGAGCATGGTGGGGGAGGTATGAAAGATGTGCTGCCAATGATTTGGGTTCAGTTTAGTGGCTTGCCAGATGATCTCAGGGAATATGAAGTGATTTGGAGTGTGGGGTCAATTGTGGGGGTTACTAGAGAGGTGTATATGAGCTTTACTCGGAAGCATGGCATATGTCGTGTTCAGCTTTCGGTGTTGATCCTAATCTCATACCACAGCGGGCAGATGTTGTCATCGGCCATGGTTTGTACACCATGCAGTTTATGGTGGAAGTTGATGTAGATGAGAGCAATCCGGTACCCATGGACTATGGCAATGGTACAGAGGAGGATATGGATGATAATGGGGCTGCTCGGCAGGAGGAAAAAGGGCAAGGAAAAAAATTCTCAAGGTGGGAATGTGGATCAATCAGCTAAACGCCAACACTCCGCACCTCCTGGCGCCGGTTCGGGTGCTGAAACGGAGAAACGTGTGCAGCAGCTGGGTGTGGTCGATCTGGGAGGCGTGGTGGAGGTGGATGGTGCTGCATATGTGGGAGAATTACCCATATAGGATGCAGATTTGGGCCGGCAGCAAGATGGACAGCAGCGAGGGGCACTACAGCCGCAGTTATCGCAGGCTGGTTTGGTGGAGGTCGATCTGGATGATCAGGGGGAGAAGCAGCGGGAGTTAGCAGCTATTCAGGAGGCTCAAGACCTTAGCCTTCGACGTAGCAAACGTCAGGCTGAGTCCAGCGGGGATGACTCCATGGAGCTGGCTATGAAGCGCAAGGCGGCCATGGATGTGCCAACCAAAGGTAACAATGATAACCACTCTTTTTTACAGTTACCTGATGATTTGATAGCCGGTAATTTTAGTGACCTTGGTATTTCGTTAGGCACTAATGATTCTAGTGTTAAAGAGTCTGTTTTTTTTTTGAAGTATGTAGAAAAGAATAGGGTGTTGGTAAAACCTAGTACGGATAGGTTAACAGAACTTTTTGATGAGGAAAAATCCATGGCAGAGGAACAAAAGATTGATTCTTTTATCTTGGGTCATTTATGTGGAGAGATTATGGACGAGGTGATGGACGCTAGTGGTGATTTGTTGGATCATACCACTGTGTTGCCACATCAAAAGTCACCATCTTCTAATAAGAAGCGGAGCACTCCCACTAAGAATAAGAAAACAAAGAAGAAGTTAAAATGAAAGGTATTTTCTGGAATAGTAATGGGTTCGGTCATAGGAAGAAACATAGGTTTTTAGCTGATTTGTCTAAAGAACAAGGCCTTAGTTTTATTGCCGTGTCAGAAACAGGGAGGAGGAATTTTTCCGATCCATTCCTGAGAAATCTTTGCGGTGGTAAAAATTTTATTTGGCATTGTAAAGAACCGCAAGGGCGCTCCGAGGGCATCTTGTTAGGTATTGACTTGGATGTTTTACATATCAGAGCGATAGATGAAGGTGACTATTATGTGAAGTTCCACTTGTCGTAGTTTACAGTCCAGCACAACCGGAACATAAGGAAGGTTTTTTAAGGGAATTGGCGCATATGTGCAACCATGAATCCCTGCCAATGTTAATAGGTGGGGATTTTAATATTTTACGTAGTCCGACTGAGAAAAACAATGTGAAATTTGATCATCATTGGCCGTTTATTTTTAATGTTGTAATTGATGGTATAGATTCACTAGAGTTAGAAATGTCAGGACGTCGGTATACTTGGGCTAATTCGTTACAAACCCCTACATATGAAAAACTTGACCGTGTCTTAATGACTACGGAATGGGAACAGAAGTATCCTTTGTCCACAGTTATTGCATTAAATCGAGATATTTCTGACCATACTCCTCTACTTGTCAATACTGGTGAATCAACCTCGATTAGTAATCCACCGGCTTTTAAATTTGAACATGGTTGGTTGCTAGGGGATGGTTTCCTAGACATGGTGCGGGAGGTATGGATTAATGAAACAAATGGGGACACTCCGATGGAACGTTGGCAATCGAAAATCCGGACGGTGCGACAACATTTAATAGGGTGGGCAAAGAATACAAGCGGATTATACAAAAGAGAGAGAAAAAAGGATATTAGATAAATTGGATAGTCTAGATAAGAAGGCAGAATCTTGTCTCCTATCATCTCAGGAGATAGATTTGAAACAATGCCTTCAAAATAGACTAGCAGAGTTGCTAAGGGCAAAAGTGAAAGAATTACTTGAAGGAGATTCTAATACTAAGTATTTCCAGCTAATTGCAAATGGGAAACAACGCAAAACAAGAATTTTCCAGTTACAAGATGGGGAAAGAATAATAAGTAGAGATGATGAACTAAAAGAGTACATTACTACTTATTATAAGGGTTTGTTTGGCCCCCTGAAGGTAATAATTTCCAACTGGATGAGTCCCGTTTAGAGGATATTACGCAGGTCTCGACAGTTGAAAATGATATTCTTGTGGCGGAGTTTTCGGAGCAGGAAGTTAGACAGGCAATTTTCCAAATAGAACATAATAAAGCCCTTGGGCCTGATGGTTTCCCAATAGAATTCTATCAGGCATCATGGAATTTCATAAAGGAGGACTTGATGCTCCTCTTTCATGAGTTCCATAATGGTAATCTGCCACTGTATAGTTTAAATTTTGGTACAATCATCTTGTTACCAAAATGCAAGGAAGCGATAAAAATTCAGCAATATAGGCCAATCTGTTTACTAAATGTGAGTTTTAAAATATTCACGAAGGTGGCAACAAATAGAATCTCTATAGTCGCCCAAAAAGTTATCAATCCTATGCAAACTGCTTTTTTACCTGGTCGAAATATAATGGAAGGTGTTGTGGTTCTTCATGAAATGATTCATGAATTACACAAGAAAAATCAAAATGTAGTCATTTTTAAAATTGACTTTGAGAAAGCGTATGATAAGGTGAAGTGGTCTTTTGTTCAGCAGAACTTGCGGATGAAAGGATTTGCACAAAAGTGGAGACAATGGATTGAGAATGTTACTCAACGAGGTCATGTCGGCATAAAATTGAATGATCAGATAGGACAACATTTCAAAACTTGGAAAGGCCTTAGACAAGGGGATCCGCTATCACCAATCTTATTTAATATTGTGGTTGATATGCTAGCCATCATTATTAATAGGGCCAAAGCAGAAGGTCAAATTTCAGGGGTAGTTCCGCATCTAGTAGACGGTGGGTTGTCTATCCTGCAGTATGCTGATGATACTATTCTCTTTATGGATCATGACTTTGCAAAAGCCACAATATGAAGTTGTTACTGTGTGCATTTGAGCAATTGTCGGATCTTAAAATTAACTTTCATAAAAGTGAAATTTTTTTGCTTTGGCCAAGCAAGGGAATCCAAACAACAATATGCAGAGTTATTTGGGTGCCGGTCTGGGTCATATCCATTTATATACCTTGGTATCCCAATGCATTATAGGAAGCTAAGTAATTCGGATTGGAAGGTGATAGAGGATAAATTTGAAAAGAAGTTGTCGAGTTGGAAAGGGAAGCATATGTCAGTGGGTGGGAGATTAGTTTTAATTAATTCCGTTCTATCGAGTCTAGCAGTGTTTATGCTTTCCTTCTTTGAGGTACCAAAAGGGGTTCTGGAGAGATTAGATTATTACAGATTGAGATTCTTTTGGCAATCTTACAATCATAGGAAAAAGTATAGGTTAGCCAAATGGACTATCTTGTGCCAACCCAAGGAATTGGGAGGGTTAGGTATTAAGAATCTAGAAATTCAGAACCAATGCTTGTTGAGTAAGTGGCTGCTCAATCTTATTAATGGGGATGGTATGTGGCAGCAGCTTTTAAGGAACAAATATTTACGTTCTCAGACTATCACGCAAGTGGATAGGAAGCCAGGTGATTCACATTTCTAGTCAGGTCTGATGAAAGTAAAAGACACCTTTACTAACTTTGGCACCTTCCAGTTAAACGATGGTAAACAAATTAGGTTCTAGGAGGATAAATGGTTAGGTAACTTTTCCTTGAAGCAACATTATCCATCCTTATATCATATTGCCAGAAGGAAAAATGACACTGTGGCCTCGGTTTTCTCTAGAGTTCCTTTAAATGTGTCTTTTAGGAAAGCTTTAGTAGGCCATAACTTGATTCTCTGCCATGAGTTGGTGGGTAGAATTAGTCATGTGCAGTTCAATGATAGTAGAGACACGTTTAGATGGGGTCTCCATCCTACAGGTCTTTTTTCTATCAGGTCCATGTACAAGGCTCTTAACACTTCTGATAACGTACAATGCAATATGCAAATTTGGAAATTGAAGGTACCTCTAAAGATTAAAATATTTATGTGGTATTTGAAAAGAGGTGTGATTCTAACAAAGGACAATCTAGCCAGGAGGAACTGGAATGGTAGTAAACTTTGCTCGTTCTGTTCCAAGGAGGAAACAATTCAACACCTGTTTTTTGATTGTCATATGGCCAAATTCCTTTGGAGAGCTGCCCAAATTGCTTTTAATTTTCATGTACCGTCTAGTTTTAATCATTTGTTTTCTGATTGGCTAGTCGGTGTGAATAAAAAGATAAAACAACAAATGTTACTTGGGGCATCAGCTCTTTGTTAGTCAATATGGCTTAGCAGGAATGATATTGCTTTTGACAAATCACCGCAAAAATCTTATATATAGGTACTGTTCAAAGGAACTTACTGGCTTCGATTCTGGGCACAACTACATCAACATGATCAAGACAGGGAGTCAATAAAGGAAGCTTGTCAGGCGCTGGAGGTTTTGGCCATGCGCATTTTCGCTCACCATGGATGGAGGTTTTGGCGTCCAGGCGGTGAAGAAACTTGGGCGTCACGGTCGCCTAACCATTCTTGTCCCGCCTTGGCATGCTAGCCCACCGGAGAGAGAGAGAGAGAGAGAGGAGGCTGGGACGGCGGCGGCGGCGGTAGGGATGGCTTGCGGAGGTGGCGGCGGAGGCTGAGGATGCAGGGGAAGGCGGGCGGCGACGGCAGAAGAGGCAGCGGGGGCGGGCGGCGCCGCGGCGGCAGCAGAGGAAGCAGGGGAGAGCGGGTGGGCGGCGGCGGCAGAGGAGGAAGGGGAGGGCGGGCGAGCAGCGGAAGAGGAGGCAGGGGAGGGCGGGCGGGCCGCGGCGGAGGAGCAGGGGCGGGCGGCGGCGGTCCGGTGGAGGAGGATGCAGGTGCGGCGGCGTGGTCGACTGTTCGGGAGATGAGGGGTGAGGGGAGCGGATAAGGCTGGGAGTTAGGGATAGGGTGGGGAAGTTGGGCCTGGCTTGGATTGGGCTGGTTTGATGGGCCTTTTTTTCCTTTCTTAGGCCCACTTGTTCCTTCTTTTTCTTTTTTTACAAGTATATGTATGTGTATTTCAAGATATATTATGTATGTTGTATGTAAGGCGTCGCCTCGCCTCACGCCTTAAGCGCCTAGGCGTCCGGGCGGTGGCTCGTCGCCTCGCCTCGCCTTACCGCTTTAAAAACCATGATAGGATCATGTACTAGTCCTTCTGCCAAACTATGTGGTGTGGCTTTGAGAACTTTGTGAGCATTGCAGACGGAAGTGCTGCATCTTTGTAAACTTTGGCTGTAGCCACTTTGGCCAAAGCCGGGTAATCTATTTATCCATTATCTAAAAAAATAAATTTTGGTTTACTAATAGAAAGGAAAAAGTCTAGATCACCTCCTCACATACCAGGGTTGGACTATATAACCACCCAACCTATGAAACTGTCTATATCACCCCCTGAACTTTCCAAAAATCGGTCAAATTACCTCTAAAGTAATTTTGAAAAATCATAGAAAATTCACAAAAAAATCATAAAATAGAAAAATCATAAAATAAAAAATCGAAATGAGTATATCTATACAGTGAACATATAATATGATATGCTTCAGTACATTTTTTTTACAGCTATGAAGAAAAGAATAGATCTAAAGCTACAAGCATACCATATTATATGTTCACTGTGTAGATATGCTCATTTGAATTCTAACACAATTGGATTTTTCATTTTATGATTTTTCTGTGATTTACTATTAATTTTCAAAATTTCTTAGGGAGTAATTTGACCGGTTTTTGAAAGTTCGAGGGGTGATATAGACCATTTCACAGGTTGGCGGGTTATGTAGTCCAACCCCCATAGGGGGGTGATCTAGACTTTTTCCTTTGAAGCGCATATTGGGCGGATTCGCCTGTTGCAGCCCATTTCCATCGAGAATTATTTGGTTGGGTAGAATGGAATGGAAAAAAACTATAGTTTTTATTTGTAGTTATTTCTTTTAGGTAAAATAAATAATGCTATAAGTAAAAGCAAAAACCTCAATTTTACTTTACAAAACAATTCTCTTTCTTTTGCTATTTGAGTCGAAGAAGCACGAGAATTATATAGCTGCACTAAAACTAACAGTATTTTCTTTGCATAGCTTTATTTGGTTATTTTTAATAGCACAACTTATTTGGTTAATATTCTCTCCACCCTATATAGTTATTTTTAGATTTTTTTAGATATGTCGCATTTGCTATGCATCTAAATATACAATATGTCTAGATACATAGTATAAACTATACATCTAGAAATGCCAGACCGACATGTAATTTGAAACGAAGTGGATAGTCAGTTGTTCCTATTATAGAAAACTATATTAATCAATTAAATTAATTCAATTCTAGGTTGATATTTTAATTGTTGGGAAAGAGTTGATCCATCTCATTTCAGGATTGGTTATCTTGAGTTTTCTGTTCACAACGGAAGTTTAATAATAAATAATGTTTAAACAGATTATTTTATTCTTTTTTTCAAACAATATATCTTCAGTTTCTTCAGTACTGACATCTTCAACTTTTTCAGTAATATTATCATGTTCGTCACAAAAAAGTGCACTATTAGGAAGCACATCAATGCGGCGCGCGGCACTGCCTATATATCCGGCCGGCTTGCGTGCCTAGCGCACAAATGAGTAGCCAGCAAGTCCACATTTCTCTCATATATGAAATCGGATCAAAAGTTTAAAACACATCAAGATCGGTAGTGTTCGGCTGAGATAGGCGAGGATTCAGCTGTAATGACTCCGATCATTGCCAATCGGTTCAGTGACCAATGCCTGCTCAGTGAGCATATGGCTGTGTTTAGTTCTTTCCAACTTTTCAAAATTTTCATCACATCGAAACATTATATATAGCAAATTAAATTTAGCAAATGACGCATGCATGAAGTATTAAATGTAGATAAATAAAAAAACTAAGTACATGGTTTTGATGTACACGACGAGACGAATCTTTTAAGCCTAGTTAGGTCATGGTAGGACAACGATTACCTCAAACAAACGAAAAGTGCTACAATGCGCTACAGGGTCCGATGTGACTTTTCGACTAAATTTTACCCACCCTTTTTACAACTAAACACACCCTTAAGTGTAAAAACGTCCCATGGAAAATTTCAATCTTGCCGCACACACGTAACAAAAGGGATAGCTAAATCAGATCACAAAGATACAGGAGAACTGGTCCAGGGATGAATAGGTTCACATGATCAGGTCACCTTACCTTAGTTCAAAAAGTATGCTGGCATATTAATCGGAAACAACATGACATGCTGTGGCAGCTCCAACTAGGATACCCAAAGTTATGGACACATGCTGTCAATACACGTTCCTACGACTAGGTCTAGAACTGACTCCAGGACAGAAGCCTTTTGTTTTATAACACTGCGACAGTGTGGAGATCCATCAACACTTCTCAGCCAAACTTTTTCGAGCCTCTACTCAAAGATGAAACCTGTACAGAATGAAAAAAAAACAATCAGTTTATATAAATATAGATGGTAAAATGTGTTGCTAGATAAAGAAACTTGAAATGTTGGAAAAGACTTCTCCGAATTCAATACATCTAGCTAAACTACCCATTGGGAACAATTCAGCTGAACAGTCAGATTTTACTAGTAATAACTAAAAAACTAACAAATTGCTTGTTTCAATCAGATTCAAAGTACATGCAATTCTGTGACTAAACAGAGTGACTGTCCATTTGAATTGCCAATGGTAATCTTCATGCAGTTATAAATTAGTTTTTTATTAAAAAAAACGGTTGTCTACTGGGTCTAGAAAGAACATGAAAAGGTTGAGAAAACCAGAATTTCCTCTAAGAAATTCGGTCCTTCTAGGGGTAATTTAAGTAGCAGTGCATGGAAAGATAGAAAAACTGGATCTAAGTGTGAAAAGTTAGAATTAATGACAATTCTCAATGTCCAATAACCTCTTAGTTATCAGACAGGACTGCAACCTAGAAGAGAGGAAAAGTACATTCTGTCAAGATGTTTGGTTGTTGCATGACTATGTGGCAGGCCAGGCCTTTCTTCCAGGAAGAACACAACTGTTCGGGTGCTGAGGACATATTCATTTCCTCGGCTATATGTGTCCTATACCTATCACTAGTATTGATTATTGAATATTCTGAACTTACTGAATAACTTTCAAACTTTTATGATTCTACCTGCGAGCCTCGATACCCCTTTTATTGGAATCTAAATAGAAGTTTTTGTCTCATTAAATCTGCATGAGACCAAACTCTGGAGCGACTATTTTGCCCATAACAAAGGAGTCACACGAACGACATGCTCATGGTCCGAAATATAAAGGTTTCCTTAACACATCGAAGTTTGGGTGCTGAGGACATATTCATTTCCTCTGCTATATGTGTCCTATATTCTGTACCTATCACTAGTATTGATACTGTGCAACCGTTGAAATAAGAAAAGTCAAATCAAAACACTAAACATCGGGGAATAAATACTTCTACACCTATGAGATCAAGGTCAGGTTAGTGTCATAACCAACTGCAGAGGAAAGGAAAAATGAAATAAGAACATATAAAGAAAAGGAAAGAAATATGAAAAATAAGCACTACAGAAGTTATGTACAATTTCCCTAGAAACATAAAGATAATTGAAGAACAAGTTTACATGTATGATAATTCATTGAGTACTCAAATGCATGCAAATAGCTTGTGTAAACTGGATGATGGCTAATTCAATCACCAGGGGCATGCTACTGAACATGTCTCTAACTAACAGGCATTGGAAAAGAAAGGAGACCAGAAGATAAGATGTCAACATATTGTGTCACTGCTTAGAATATAAAAATGCAGATAGTCCAGATACTATTCAAGAACCAATCAGCAAGTTAAAATGTAGCCAGAACATTTCAATTCAGTCGTTTCTGTCCAGATTAAACAAATCAACAAAATCAAACATTCAGAACTCTAAATGTCAACATATTGTCTTACTGCCAATATCATGGAGTTCAATTTAAATAATTCAATGTTTAGATATGTGGATGGTATCTGTCAAAAAGATGTCCATAAAGTATAAAGTTTAAATTTATCTTTGAACTTGGCATCCTAGGTCCTAGAATTCATGATTTTCTAATGGACTTAGTCTGCATAATTTCTCTTACTTATCGAATGTTACAGTAAGTGTTTGAAATACAGAAGCATGACGAGTACTGCAAAGTTAGCTTACAGATATTAAATGTACACAGGAACTTCAAAACTTTGAGAACTCTATCATCAACCACTTCACACTTGAGCTCCACTTTCTTAAGGTGTTCTGAAATTGCAGCTGATCTCTTCGTCAGACTAACACGTAGTTTCATCTCCACTTTTTGTGTCAGCCTCTGCAGAAAACAAAAACACTCCAGGAGGATCAATTGATAATGTAATAATTCTACAATGTAGCAGAATAGCAGTTGAGCAATTATAAAATGTGAACCTGTGGAGAAAGTAGAAGAATGAGCTTCTCTAGAACGGGTGAGTGTTCAAGGATGCACGCTAATGCCCGGAAGTCATCGGGCACACACCAATAGTCATTGAGAAGCAAGATCTTTAAGTTTTGAAACGTAGGACACCATCTCAAATCCCTTCTGAAAATAAACTGCACAAATAGCAAGGAAAAAGGATTCCACGGTTGTCACTACGAACATGATGGTTCAAGGTTAACAAATGGTAATGCATGCAGAAGACAAAGATGATATAGATAGTGCAGCACCGAATGACTAATAGTACATTAGAGGTAAGGTATCGAAGTGCAGGTATACCGTTTGAGATTCAGAAATCAACGCCAAATTCTTAGCCTCGGAAACACCTTTTAGAAGCACAGAGCTGCTACTGCCATCAGCCATGTTATCAGAACTACCACAGGACTTGCAATCACAAATCTCATAGTTTGGACCATTGCAGGTATCTGTACATTCACTATCTATCCTAACAAATGCCTCCACCAGTGACGGCATCCTCTCTAACACAGGAGTCCTTTCCCGGAGAAATTCAAGGCGCAGCGAGACCAGCTTCGGGGCGTAAATGCGGATGCGAGAATCGCTGCAGCACACAGAATCATTTATACTAAGATGTTTCAGGGACTCAGAGACGATCCTCCCGACCGACGACAAATTGCAGCATTCAATCTCTAGATATTCCAATGCTGGACAGCTTGAGAAATTAAGCAAACTGCCGTGCATCCGGACACCGTCGAGCTCCAGCCTCGTCAGGTGCTGGGAGACGACGGGTAGGTCATGTAGCTCAAGCCATGGGTCATCGCCAGCAACATCACCAATCAAACGGAGGGTGAGCACCTGAGCTTTGCACATGAGAGCCTGCCGGAACCAGAGGTTGACGTGAGGCGTGTCGTCCGGGCCCGCGAAGCCGCCAAAGTTGAGCTCGCAGGTGTCGAGAGGCGCGCCTCCGCGGAGGAGGAGCAGATGGTTCACTAGGCTCCGGAGATCCCCCACGGACATCGGGTCCGCGTCGAGGCACCCGACGCGCAGGCCCGTGGCGGACTTCCAGAGGTGGCGCCAGCGCCGGGCGAGCACGGACGTCTGCACGGCCTCGGGGGACGGAAGGAAGCCGAGGATGTGCTCGAGGACGCCGTCCGGCAGCACCTCTATGCTGCCCCCGCTGCCCCCAGGTGGAGGCGCCGCCCTCTTGGCCGGTTCCCATGGAGGCATTCCGTCGAGCAGGCGGCGGGCGGCGTTACAATACCTCCAATGGAAAGATGGGCAAGATGCCAATGGAAAGATGGAGCACTCGCCGGGTGGAGCGCGGCCACCTCACCTCGTCGGCGCCGGCTGCAACGGTGGTCCTCGCGGCAAGGGGCGGCGGAGATGATTTGGGGGGGGGGTTATTTTCCTTTCAAAAAAATTAGGCCATTTTACTGGCAGTTGATGACAAACACCAATTAAGTGGACCCCACGTTCCACTACTCCGGGCCCACGAATCATAGACGACATCTGGCTAGGCGTGGTAAGGGATCCTCACTTTTATACTAGAAATTTTAAGAATAGGATCGGATTAGGGCCAGACCAAAATAATAGTTTTTGAGCTAAATTTTGCTAGGGTCAAGTTTGATTGTGAAGTAACAAACGGGACGTGATCCGTTACCACCCCTACATCTACATCTGCCGTCATGTTGGTTACTTCGAGTTCGAGCGTATATTCTCTTCCTCCGCGTACGCTCAGTGCATGGCGCTGGCCAGGGCCCCACGAGAGACCCACTGTTGACGCTTTTTCTAGTCAACGCACGCGAGCGCCGAATCGCGCAAACGAAGAAACGGTGAACTCGCCGCAGCCTCGCCCAAACCGGTCAGACCGGTTTGGGGATCCGGTCAGACCGGTTCCTGTCGGGGCTTCGGGATGAACCTTGGATCACCACCTCGGGAGGGACCCCGTCGGAGATGGCGCACCTAGGGTTGCTCTGAGATCGGTCAGGCCACTCAGAACCTCCTTGAACGTCGTAGAGACAAGCAAGGAAAGCAAAGGGGTTGGAAAAGCTAGGGTTTAGAGATAAAAAGTAGAAAATATATTGATTGATCGATTGGATGATAACTCAATCGGCAATGCCCCTTTATATTTATAGGGTGGGGAGGTCTTGCCCCGCACGGAATCCTTTTACAATTTGTAAACAACTAGGACTCCTAATTCTACTCCAACTCGGATCCAAACCGGTCAGACCGCTCTGGCAAACCGGTCAGACCGGTTTGGCTGTTGCCAGATCGGCTACAGGGAAACTTGTCTGACCGCTTCCTGAGGTCGGTCTGACCGGTTTGCGTGGCTTGCCACTTTTGGGTGCGAACATATGCCCCCCTGTTTTCTAGTAAATTTTATGCACTAGAAAACATGCTAAGGTCGATGTTTACAGAATTCACCGGCCATTTTATCCTAAGGACGATTCCCAACATGAATCGGCTATATCCTATCAAGCACTTTGCCAAACACTTGGATGAAACTTCTTCAAGTATCTCCCATTGAGAGCTCTAGGCAGTTGTTGACCTTGTAAGGTTTCCACCATATAAGAATTTCCTGAACAAACCTTCATAATCTTGAAAGGACCCTCCCAACTTGGAGACCATTTGCCAAACTTGTTACTCTTCATCCCTATGGGCGAAACTGTCTTCCAAACCAAATCACCTACTTGAAAGGATTTGAGTTTTACTTTTTTGTTGTATGCTCTCGCCACTCGCCTCTTATCTTTCTCAATCTCTTCCAAAGCCTCCAAACGCTTGTCAATCACTTCATCAATATTATCCATCATCAAAGCATAATATGTATCAAAATTAAGATTATTTTGCTTTGCAAGTCTATATGCGCCAAGATTCACCTCTACGGGCAAAACGGCTTCTTGACCATACACAAGCTCAAATGGAGTAACTTTGGTAGCACCATGTTTAGAAATTCGATGAGCCCATAAAGCTTCAGATAATACCTCATGCCATCTTTTAGGATGATCTTCTACCTTTTTCTTAATGAGCTTTATCAATGTTTTGTTGCTAGATTCCGCTTGACCATTGGCTTGAGCATAATATGGAGATGAATTGAGAAGTTTAATACCATAAGAATTGACAAACTCACGCACCTCTTTGGATATGAATGAAGTCCCTTGATCCGTAGTCAGAGTTTGTGGAATGCCAAACCTATGTATAATATTTTCTCTGATAAACTCAATCACTTCTCTATGTGTCATATTCTTCAAAGGGACTGCTTCCGTCCATTTGGTGAAGTAATCAGTTGCTACAATCACAAAACAATGGCCTTTTGTAGAAGAAGGATGAATTTTTCCAACAAAGTCTAACCCCCATCCCCGGAAAGGCCAAGGTTTGATAATTGGATGCATCATTGCTGCTGGTACCAACTGAATATCTCCATGTTTCTGACACTCCTTACATCCTTTGTAATATTTAAAACAATCGGCTATCATCTTGGGCCAATAGAAACAAGCTCTCCTAAGGAGCCACTTCATCTTGGGAGCCGATTGGTGAGCGCCACAAA
This sequence comes from Echinochloa phyllopogon, assembly GCA_033239725.1. Lineage (NCBI taxonomy): Eukaryota > Viridiplantae > Streptophyta > Magnoliopsida > Poales > Poaceae > Echinochloa > Echinochloa phyllopogon. The sequence goes on along the minus strand of BTCW01000008.1, from coordinate 27,341,574 downwards.
TTCCTTCATGAACCTCTGCCATAGCCAACCTAGCTTGGTCAGGACTCAAACATTTTAAAAGCAAACCATCAATAGTCCGACGATATAACTCATCACCGTCCAAAACGAACTTGAGAGCCCACCGTCGAATTTTTCTGTCAACTGTACTGCTAGGATTTTGCAAATAACTAATCAGAGGCCTTCTCCAATCATCTACTTCGTCTTGATTGCAAATAACAACCGAAGTAGCATCTTCACCAGACAACCGGTCAGACCGGTTCTCTAAAGCGGTCAGACCGGTTGAACCGGTCAGACCGGTTTGAGGAAGCGGTGCGACCGGTTCCTCCAGAACAGAACACTCGGCTTCTAAAAACACCGGTCTTTGTTCTTGAAAATTTCTTTTCTGAACGTTATAACCAGATGCTTGCTGAGCCAGAGCATTTGCCTTTGGATTCCTTTCTCGTGATACATGACGAATCACAAATTCATCGAAGCAAGATATAATATCAAAGCATCTATCGAGATATGCATTTAAAAAATCCATCTAAACATTGACATACCTTAGAAACTTATTGTACCACCAGCAAAGAATCACCATAAGCTTCCACATGCTTTACTCCCATGTCATGGAAAATTCCCAATCCGAATAAAAGAGCTTCATACTCGACTTGATTATTAGTACATTTATGATCTAATCGGTTAAGCGCTTCAAAAATAGCCCCATGAGGAGAAGTAATAACAATTCCAATACCACAACCACTTTTGCAAACCGATCCATCAAAATGTAACTTCCATGGAGTAAAAGTAACATAACCGACATTTAAATCAAGTTGCTTATCCACTCTATGTCCAACAATAAAGTCGGCTACTATTTGACCTTTCATTGAAGTTAATGGTTCACAATGCAAGTCATATTCAACTAAAGCATAAGCCCATTTGCCGACTCTACCACTCAAAATTGGTTTGTGCAACATGTATTTAATTATGTCGGTTTGACATGCTACTATGCAAGTACTAGGTAAAAGATAATGCCTCAACTTGGTACAAGTATGATATAATGATAAACATAACTTCTCAATAAAAGTGTACCTTGTTTCGGCATCCAACAATCTTCTACTCTCATATGCAACTACATGTTCCTTTCCTTCGGTTTCTTGAGTCAAAACACCTCCAATGACATTTTCTTCCGCCGCCACATACAACTTGAATGGAACTCCACTCCTAGGCGCTTGGAGGACGGGTGGCGAAGATAAATACTGCTTGATCTCATCAAATGCTTCTTGTTGTTTTGCCCCCCAAGTGAAATTAATGTCATTCTTCAACCGAAGTAAAGGAGTAAAGGCATTTACCTTCCCGGACAAATTACAAATGAATCTTCTCAAGTAATTTACTTTGCCCAAGAACCTCTGCAAATCTTTCTTGCAAGTAGGAGCCTTTACATTGTTAATAGCTTCAATTTTCTTAGGATCTATCTCTATGCCTTTTTCATGTACAACAAATCCTAAAAACTTCCCAGCTGATACACCAAAAGCACATTTGAGTGGATTCATTTTCAACTTATATCGACGCATTCTTTCAAATGCAAGTCTTAAATCAGCTAAATGAGAATTTACTCCGACCGATTTGACAACAATATCATCGATATAATGCCAAGCAAATCATGAAAAATCAAATTCATAGCCCTCTGATATGTAGCACCGGCATTCTTTAAACCAAAAGTCATTACTACCCACTCAAATAAACCAACGAAACCCGGACATAGAAAGGCCGTTTTGGCTATATCCTCTTCGGCCATAAATATTTGATTATAACCAGCATTACCATCAAGAAAACTAAGAATTCTATGTCCAGATGCAGCATTAACAAGAAAATCGGCTATAGGCATAGGATATTCATCTTTAGGAGTAGCTCTATTAAGATCTCTAAAATCAATGCAAACCCGAAGCTTTTTTGTTCCTTTCTTTTCAACAGGCACAATATTAGAGATCCAATTAGCATATCGACAAGGCCTAATAAATTTAGCATCTAGCAACCGATTGATTTCTTCTTTCACTCGGTCATAAATATCAGGATTAAAGTTTCTACGAGATTGTTTAAAAGGCCTAAAACCAGGTTTAATGGGTAGACGATGTTCAACTAAATCACGACTTAAACCAGGCATTTCATTGTAACTCCATGCAAAACAATCAACATACTCCTTTAATAACTTTATTAACTCAGATTTAAACAAAGGATCAAGATTCTTGTTTACAAATGTCGGCCTAGGCACAGTTCCATCACCAATATCAACCTCCTCTAGAGGATCAGCCGACGTAAACCCTTGTCCCAATTTGCTTAAATCATCAAAATCTTCAATGGCCTCACACATATCGTTCTTATGCGCCCGATAGTGCTCACGCCTCTGCTGTAACCACTCTAGATTTGGATCCATCAAATCATAAGAGATGGTATGGCCAGATCTCCAATCGGCCTCATAACAGCAGTAGCAAAACCATCCTTGGTGCAGCCAATGATCTCACAATCAGATAAATCCAAACCAGATAAGCATTTAAGATTCTCATGATCATTCATGGTAGAACTATCGGCCACTGCAACACAAGCCGATGTATCTCCATGAACGACCTCTACTTCATCATCTATCCATTGAATTAAAAATTGATGCAAAGTAGAAGGCACACATTAGTTTGCATGAATCCAATCACGACCAAGGATTAAACTGTAATTACCTTGTGTCTCAGCGACGAAGAACGCAGTAGCCAAAGTCTTGCTTCCAATAGTGAGCTCCATAGAAGTAACTCCCTTGGCGCCCATAGGCTCGCCTCCTCCAACGCCGCTGATGGTCATGTTGGTCTTGATCAATTCATCATCTGATCCTCCCAGCTTCTTGAACAGAGAATACGGCATCAAGTTAACTATCGCCCCTCCATCCACTAGCATGCGAGAGATAGGCTTCCCATTAATATGACCCTTCATGTATAAAGCCTTCAGATGACTCTCATCAGCCTTGGGCTTCTGGAAAATAGCCTCCTTTGGACCAAAATCAAGTTGAGCAACGCTTTCTTCTGACAACACATAACCATCCATAGACATATGAATTACGTTAAGCTCAAAATTTGTATATTCAGGAGAAAAACCATAATCAACAAGCTCTTCATCGTCCTCTGAAGTAGATACCGATGATAGCTTGCCATCACAAATCATAGGAGAAGGAGAAGAAAAACCGGGTGGCGCGTCGGGCAAAGCGGTCTGACCGCTTTCGTCAACCGGTCTGACCGGTTCAACCGGTCTGACCGACTCCTGAACCGGTCTAACCGGTTCTGTCTGAGAGCTGGTCTTAGCTTTCCATTCTTTTCCTTGTGGAATCATGGGCCTGTACTTGTTGAAAGCTTCGTCCCTCTGCTTCTCTAGCTCTTTCTCCTTCATCTCCTGAAATCTCAAACGCTGAAGCTTCCTCCTTTGAGTATGAGATAAACCAGGAGGACACCATCTTGGCAAAAAGTACTTGGAGTTAGAACCACTCCCACTGGCTTCACCATCAGCAACAGAATCCTTCTGAATCGGTGTCTTAACCTGATTGTCCGTGACAATCGGTCTTTTGCCACCGATTCCAAGGGGAACATTTATCAACCCAATCTGAATAACATCTTGACTTGTAGTCCTTTCTGGGTCAATATCCATCTTATGCACCTCCTCACGCTGTTTTGGCTTGTAAACTTGCTTCATAGGAGGTTTTGCCGATTTCCCAAGGAAACCGGTCTGACCGGTTGGTGGAACCGGTCTGACCGGTTGGGTCTGGTGACCCTGACCGGATTGGCAAAGTGCCAAACGGTCCTGTCCAGGTCTTGAGATCCTGTCTAATGCTGGCCTTCGCGGTCCTCCCCATCCATGTTGAAAAGATTGTTGATATGGTACCCACATCACTCCATTATCATCATAAACCGGACGAGGTGGACATAGACTTGGTGCCTCCCATTGCTGAATAAAATTCCTCTTTGGCTGAGGATATTCTTCTTGATATGGAGGCACTCTCAATCTCTTTTTTACTGGCCGATCACTTGTAACGGCCTTTTGTTTGGAGTACTTGTCAAATAACATATCGAAGGTGACTTTTGGCCTAATAGTACTCCCCTGATTCTTTGCAATATTGATTTTCCAGTTTCCAATCTCCGGACGGCTTGGCTTAATCATTTTTGGACGACCCCTGGGAGAACCGGTCTGACCGCTTTCCATAACCGGTCTGACCGGTTTGTCCTGTACAGGCTCAAACGGTCTCTGCTCGGTGGAAACGGTTGACCCTTGCCCCCCATTTTCAGAGGCTCTTACAGTAACCTTAAAAGTCTCCTTGCCATCTGGAGTTGTCTCACATGCAACTTCTCGAACAAGTTCCTTCCCCCTCAAATCAGACTTGGCTTCACCAATCACAACATTCTTCCCTTTGGTTGCTTCGGCTTGATGCGACCGAACCAAAACCTTGGGCTGCTGTAAATCCATAGTGTTGACAGGGAAAGGAGCTTTGTCCACTTGCATCTCATGAAATGTCAAACGACCTTCATTTATGGCCGATTGAACCTGTCGACGAAACACATTGCAATCATTAGTGGCATGAGAATAAGTATTATGAAACTTGCAATATGCACGCCTTTTCAATTCTTCAAGTGGAGGTAATTTATGAGATAATTTGATATTTCCAGATTTAAGCAATTCATCAAAAATACGATCACACTTGGAAACATCAAATGTAAACTTAACCTCTTCTTGCCGACCTTTGTTAACCGGCTTAAGTGATGTACAAGAGTAAGTTTTTTCTTTAGAGGGCCATACAAATTCAGCAGCAAGTACTTCTCTATCACTATCACTCGAATCATCAGACTCATAATCAATTATATGAACATTGGAACGACGTGATCTAGAAGTATCTCTTTCTTTTTCTTTATTCATTCGGTTTTCAACAATTAAAGCTCTAATTTGAACTTGTGCAACCGAAAGAAAATCAGAACCTTCTATCTTATCTCTTATGGACGAACTTAAACCTTTTAAGCAAATATCAGCAAGGTCCATATCAGTGATTGACAAATTGAAACAACGGTTTTTAGTTTCTTTAAATCTCTTAATGTAAGCAGAAACAGTTTCATCTCTACCTTGTCTAACCGATGTCAAATCTGTCAATTTCAATTGCAAGCTCCCACTATAAAAGTGATCATGAAATTTACGCTCTAACATATCCCAAGATATAATAGAACCGGGAGCAAGCGAAGAAAACCAAGCAAAAGCGGTGCCAGTCAATGATAAAGAAAATAAACGCACTTTAAGAGCATTATAAGCACCCGCTTCTTCTAGTTGAGCTATGTATTGACTAATATGTTCCCACGTGGTTCGGTCATCATCTCCACTAAATTTAATCAATTCTGGCATACGCCAACTACGTGGAAGAGGAAAATTATCAAACTCAGCATTATATGGTTTTTGATACAAATTTGTGTTACCAATATCAACACCAAGTTTGCTTTTCACTACATTAGCTAAATCTTCTCTAAATTTATTAAATTCAGCCTAGTTAGGATTATTTGGCTGTTGGGTTTGCACATTTTCCAAATTCATCTTATTTAAGTAGGGAGCAACCTTAGCTTGAGCTAGCCTATAACTTTCAAAAACATCATCAGGTATAATGTTCCCTTGAGCAGATGTATTAACTGTTGTACTATATTGAGGTCTAGCAGTACCTAAAGCATTAGTGTGAGCATAAACCATCGAATCAGGTGAAACAGAAAGTGGTATAGGCTGCTCATGCACCAATTCAAGCGCACTGGTCAGACCGGTCTGACCGGTTCCCTGATCCGGTCTGACCGGTTTGGCCGTGTTCGGCCCGGTCGGTTGGAACGGAAGGGATTGACCAATGGCAAACTCAGGTGGTATACCATACGTGTATTTTTCAGTATTAACATTGGGTATGGGTGCCAAGCTAGGAGAAACTCCACTACTGGAATTAATTTTAGGAGCGCTACTACTAGTTTCATTATTGTTAAAGCAAGTAGTGGTCCTATCTTTCTCAAGATCTTCTAATCTTTCTAAACGAGCGATGTAAGAGGCAAGCAATTCATCTCTTTCTACACTATTTTTAGGAACAGTAGTAGAAGGAGTGGTTTGTGATTTACTTACAGCGGGTATTACCTCAACTCGATTGTCATTTAACTTGATCGCCGGTAGCTCAAATTCTTGCACTCTTGTCACCTTGCCATGACGATCTTTCTTGATGCCAGCCATGAATTGCATCTTCATGAACTCTTGCAGTGCATCCAAATTCTTCTGCTCCTCCGGAGTGAGATCTTCCATTGAAGCCGCAATGATGTTATCCGCGTCAAGATCACATCGAGATCCCATCTTGTCTGGAGCTTAGATCGAACGGTCTTTGACAACCAGATCTTCTAGTTCCCCAGCGGAGTCGCCAAAAGTGTGTTGACGCCTTTTCTAGTCAACGCACGCGAGCGCCGAATCGCGCAAACGAAGAAACGGTGAACTCGCCGCAGCCTCGCCCAAACCGGTCAGACCGGTTTGGGGATCCGGTCAGACCGGTTCCTGTCGGGGCTTCGGGATGAACCTTGGATCACCACCTCGGGAGGGACCCCGTCGGAGATGGCGCGCCTAGGGTTGCTCTGAGATCGGTTAGGCCACTCAGAACCTCCTTGAACGTCGTAGAGACAAGCAAGGAAAGCAAAGAGGTTGGAAAAGCTAGGGTTTAGAGATAAAAAGTAGAAAATATATTGATTGATCGATTGGATGATAACTCAATCGGCCATGCCCCTTTATATTTATAGGGTGGGGAGGTCTTGCCCCGCACGGAATCCTTTTACAATTTGTAAACAACTAGGACTCCTAATTCTACTCCAACTCGGATCCAAACCGGTCAGACCGCTCTGGCAAACCGGTCAGACCAGATCGGGTACAGGGAAACCGGTCTGACCGCTTCCTGAGGTCGGTCTGACCGGTTTGCGTGGCTTGCCACTTTTGGGTGCGAACACCCACCATCCCCTCCGCGGCTCCGCTGCCCTGCCGCTCGCCGCCCTCTGCTCCCCAGCTCATGCTTCCGGCCCCGCCGTTAATGGCTGCCCTGCCGCTCGCCGTCCTCCCAACCCTTTTACCGCGCATCCGGGCCACGCGTGCGCAAGCCTCTCGAAGACAGGCCACACGATGGGACAAACGGAGGCGCTGCTGCGGGCGCACAGCAGCGGCGGCGACGCACGGGCGAAGCTACATATGCGGGGTCTCGAGGATTAACTCTGGTCAATTGGCCATCAGGCTCCCGGCTGCCGTGATTGAGACCTCCATTTCACGGATGAGCTCCAACTCTGAACCTACCGTCGGTGAGCTTGCTGGTTAGCTGTTCGGCAAAATGCTGCAGTGAGCATTTTCACTCTGGAACCACGAGAACCACTGCTCCCTTTGCGTAACCTCACACAAGCAGAGCAGGCAAAAGCATACCATGATTTTCTTCTTCCACGGGAGATCTGCCTTGCCACTCCAATTTCCAACAGCACAAACAGGTGTACGCCCCCCCCCCCCCCCCCCCCCTCTTTGTTCCCCTTGCATGCTGCATCTAAACAAGTTCTTATGTAAAGATGGGAAAAATAATGTTCTCTATTCGGCTCATGATTCAATTTCCATTACTGGACGAAGGTAGCTATATATAAAGCTAGCAAGGAGATAAGTAGATAATTGATAAAAGAAGCAAATATGAAGCAAGAAGATAATGCACATACATGAATTTAATTTTTGAAGCAGATAATACTTATATATGGCCACACATAAAAAAAAAGTTCAGAGCAAACCACATAAAGAAAATAATTTTTGTTATGCTCTGCAATTAAGCAAACCCCATATGTGCTTAGCTCTCCTGTATTTAGTTTGTGGTTATTTCTTTTCTTTATTTCTATTTTCACTTTGTTCCTATTTGTTACAGTACACCTTGTTTATTTAATCCACTGATTGTTATACATGAGCTATGTGTGTTAGGACTGATTCCAGAGCAGCTGCTTTGGCATGCTGTGCAAGAAGATGAAGCTGCTGACCATTAAGTGTTCAATCTTTTGCATGTTACTGCGTAAGCAGTAGCAAGACATATGTTAGTTGCTTTGCGACTATTGAATCCTCACACATCCTTCCTATGTTGTTTCCAGGATCTGCAGCTTTGTGTTGTCATGCCTGTGTGATATCCAAGGATGTGCATTCTTGCGGAGGAACAGGTGAAAATGAAAAAATTGAGAGTTTCTGAACCTTCCGCTCGAGACAGGTTGGATCTTTATGTCCAAAGTTTGTATGGCAAATAATGGTATTCTCCTAATAACCAGCACCCGCCAGCAGGTCATCAGCTTGCACAGCCTGGCAGCCTGTCAGTGTCGAGAGCTGCAAGACGATGAAGCTGCTGCTCATCAGGTGTTTGGTCTTTTGCCTATTACTGTGTAAGCAACTGCAACATGTGTGTCCGTGGTTTTGTAAAAATTGAATCCTCACATGTGCATCCTACGTTGTTTCCAGGAGCTGCGTCTTAGCATTGTCATGCCTACACGGCAGCCAGGAAGTGTGCTCTTGCGGATGGACAAGTGAAGATGAAGGGAGCTTTTGTGCTTCCGCTCAAGGAAAATTGAATCTTCTTGGCTAAAATTTGTATAGAATGAAGCAACATGATGTTGAGTCCACGGTTTTCAGAATGAACTGCTATTTGACACTCTGGGAATAAACTGCAAGTTAGCATTTAATTTGACCTAAAACAACTTTACATTGCCAAAAAAAAAGGATAAGTGATTGATGAAATACTAGATGCCATGGAACCTTACTACCAGTGCATGATGTACTGTTAATTGTACCTTGATTCAAGCGACACGATTAAGTCCCATACATGTTTCTTCATGCCACAATGTATTTATTATGGAATCTCAAATCAGCTGCTTTTTCCATTGTGAGACATCAGAGGTAATTTCATATTGGGCTGATACTTGCTCTTCAAATTATCGTAAGTTTCTTGCTAAAGTTACAAGGGCTTTCACCCCTTAGGATTTTAGATGGGGACTATAGAACTTTAGCATGGTGGCTGCCTAGCTGGGGTAGCACCCCACACAGAAACACCACTGGCCAGCTTAAGCATGGCGCGGCAACGCCGCGCACTGCAGTTTCTAGTTTCCATCCAGAATTGTTGGTTGGATAGAATGGATTGGAAAAAAAACTACACTTTTTTATTTTTAGTTCTATCTTTTAGGTAAAATAAATAATGCTATAAGTAAAAGCAAAAACCTTAATCTTACTTTACAAAACAAATTTCTTTCTTTTGCTATTTGAGTCGAAGAGGCATGGGAATTTTATAACTGCACAAAAACTAAAACTATTTTCTTGGCGTAGCTTTATTTGGTTAATTTTTAATGGCACAACTTATTTGGTTAATATTCTCTACACCATAAATTATAGGTATTTTTAGATTTTTCTAGATATACGCATTTGCCATGCATTTGGATATACACTATATCTAGATGCATAGTAAAAACTATACATCTAGAAATGTCAAACCGACATGTAATTTGAAACGGTGTGGGTAGTTAGTTGTTTCTAATATAGGAAAATATATTAATCAATTAAATTAATTGTACTCTAGGTTGATATTTTAATTGTTGGAAAAGAGTTGATCCTTCTCATTTCAGGATTGGTTATCTTGAGTTTTCTGTTGACAACGGAAGTTTAATAATAAATAATGTTTAAACAGAGTATTTTGTTCCTTTTTTCAAACAATATATCTTCAGTTTCTTCAGTAGTGACATCTTCAACTTTTTCAGTAATGTAATCACGTTTGTCACAAAAAAGTGCACTGTTGGGAAGCACATCAATGCGGCGCGCGGCACTGCCTATATATCCGGTCGGCTTTGCCTAGCGCAGTAGCGCACAAATGAGTAGCCAAGTCCACATTTCTCTCTTATATATATATGAAATCCGATCAAAAGTTTTAAACACATCAAGATCGGTAGTGTTCGGCTGAGATAGGCGAGGTTTCAGCTGTAATGAATCCGATCATTGCCCATCGATTCAGTGACCAATGCTTGCTCAGTGAGCATACAGTATATATAGTTGGGACTTGGGATGAAGTAGGTTTTTGTGTCCCGGCCGGGATCCCGCAACCACTTGGACCGGAAAAGGGCGGTAGTTGCGACGTGCGGCAGCGATCTAGCTGCACTGAAACAACTTGCAGTGACCACTGATCTCTGTTCAAAAAACAAAACTTGCAGTGACCAGCAGAGATTTGAACAAGGAGGGGAGATCGAGGAGCGAGAGAAGATTTAAACGGGCTCATGTCATGTCTAGGCCCAACAAGCCTCTCTGCTACCCGTATCGCACAGGCTTTGAGGTAAAGAGAGAAGGGGCAGTGAAGGCGGGTTCTCCAAGATTTAAACGTCCCATGGAAAATTTAAATCTTGCCGCACGCACGTAACAAAAGGGATAGCTAAATCAGATCACAAAGATACAGGAGAACTGGTCCAGAGATGAATAAGTTCACATGATCAGGTCACCTTACCTTATAGTTCAAAAAGTATGCTGGAAGCATATTAATCGGAAACGACATGACATGCTGTGGCAGCTCCAACTAGGATACCCAATGTTATGGACATTTATGCTGCCAATACACGTTCCTACGACTAGGTACAGAACTGACTCCAGGAATGAAGGCTTTTGTTTTATAACACTGCGACAGTATGGAGATCCATCAACACTTCTCAGCCAAACTTTTTCGTGCCTCTACTCAAAGCTGAAACCTGTACAGAATGAAAAAAAAAACAATCAGTTTATATAAATAGATGGTAAAATGTGTTGCTAGATAAAGAAACTTGAAATGTTGGAAAAGACTTCTCCGAATTCAATACATCTAGCTAAACAACCCACTGGGGATAATTCAGCTGAACAGTCAGATTTTACAAGTAATAATTAAAAAACTAACAAATTGCTTGTTTCAATCAGATTCAAAGTACATGCAATTCTGTGACTAAAGTGAGTGACCATCCATTTAAATTGCCAATGGTAACCTTCATGCAGTTATAAATTACTTTTTTATAAAAAAAAACGGTTGTCTACTGGGTCTAAAAGAACATGAAAAGGTTGGGTAAATTAAGTAGCAGTGCATGGAAAGATAGCAAACTGGATCTAAGTGTGACAAGTTAGAATTAATGACAATTCTCAATGTCCAATAGCCTCTTAGTTATCAGACAGGACTGCAACCTAGAAGAGAGGAAAAGTACATTTGTCAAGATGTTTGGTTGTTGCATGACTATGTGGCAGGCCAGGCCTTTCTTCCAGGAAGAACACAGCTATTCGGGTGCTGAGGACATATTCATTTCCTCGGCTATATGTGTCCTATATTATGTACCTATCACTAGTATTGATTATTGAATATTCTGAACTTACTGAATAAGTTTCAAACTTTTATGATCTTGAAGTATCTACCTGCGAGCCTGCATACCACTTTTATTGGAACCTAAATAGAAGTTTTGGTCTCATTAAATCTGCATGAGACCAAACTCTGGAGTGACTATTTTGTCCATAACAAAGAAGTCACACGAACGACATGCTCGTGGTCGGAAATATAAAGGTTTCTTTAACATGTCAAAGATTGAATGTTTTTATTCAGATGAAAGGAAAATGAAAGGGAGCAAAAACAACACGGCATAGCATTTTCAGAACTGTGCAACTGTTAAAATAAGAAAAGTCAAACCAAATCACCAAACATGGGGGATACAAATACTTCTACACCTATGAGATCAAGGTCAGGTTAGTGTCATAAGCAACTAAAGGAAAACTGAAATAAAAACAGGGAAAGAAAATGAAAGAAATATGACAAATAAGCTAAACAGAAGTTATGTACAATTTCCCTAGAAACATAAAGATAATTGAAGAACAAGTTTACATGTATGATAGTTCATTGAGTACTCAAATGCATGCAAATAGCTTGTGTAAACTGGATGACGGCTAATTCAATCACCAGGGGCATGTTTCTGAACATGTCCCTAACTAACAGCCATTGGAAAAAAGGAGACCAGAATATAAGAAGTCAACATAATGTGTCACTGCTAAGAATATAAAAATGCAGATATTCCAGATACTATTCAAGAACCAATCACCAAGTTAAAATGTAGCCAGAACATTTCAATTCAGTCGTTTCTGTACATATTAAACTAATCAACAAAATCACAAATTCAGAACTCTAAATGCCAACATATTGTCCTACTGCCAATATCATGGAGTTCAATTTAAATAATTCAATGTTAAGATATGTGAATAATATCTGTCAAAAAATGTCCATAAAGTACAAAGTTTAAATTTATCTTTAAACTTGGCATCCTAAGTCCTAGAATTCATGATTTTCTAATGGACTTAGTCTGCATAATTTGTTTTAAATGAATGTTACAGTAAGTGTTTGAAATACAGAAGCAGAACGAGTACTGCAAGTAAGCTTACAGATATTAAATGTACACAGGAACTTCAAAAATTTGAGAACTCTATCATCAACCACTCCACACTTGAGCTCCACTTTCTTAAGGTGTTCTGAAATTGCAGCTGATCTCTTCGTCAGACTAACACGTAGTTTCATCTCCACATTCCGTGTCAGCCTCTGCACAAAACAAAATCACTCCAGGAGGATCAATTGATAATGTAATAATTCTACAATGTAGCAGAATAGCAGTTGAGCAATTATAAAATGTGAACCTGTGGAGAAAGTAGAAGAATGAGCTTCTCTAGAACGGGTGAGTGTTCAAGGATGCACGCTAATGCCCGGAAGTCATCGGGCACACACCAATAGTCATTGAGAAGCAAGGTCTTTAAGTTTCGAAACGTAGGACACCATCTCAAATCCCTTCTGAAAATAAACTGCACAAAGAGCAAGGAAAAAGGATTCCACGGTTGTCACTACGAACATGATGGTTCAAGGTTAACAAATGGTAATGCATGCAAAAGACAAAGATGATATAGATAGTGCAGCACCGAATGACTAATAGTACATTAGATTTAAGGTATCGAAGTGCAGGTATACCGTTTGAGATACAGAAATCAGCTCCAGATTCTTAGCCTCTGACACACCTTTTAGAAGCACAGAGCTGCTACTGCCATCAGCCTTGTTATCAGAACTACCACAGGACTTGCAATCACAAGTCTCATAGTTTGGACCATTGCAGGTATCTGTGCATTCATCGTCTATCCAGACAAATGCCTCCACGAGTGACGGCATCCTCTCTAGCATGGGAGTCCTTTCCCGGAGAAATTCAAGACGCAGCAAGACCAGCTTTGGGGCGTAAATGCGGATGCGGGAATCACTGCAGCACTCAGAATCATTTATACTAATATGTTTCAGGGACTCAGAGACGATCCTCCCGACCGACAACAAATTGCAGCGTTCAATCTCTAGATATTCCAATGCTGGACAGCTTGAGAAATTAAGCAAACTGCCATGCATCCGGAAACCGTCGAGGTCCAGCCTCGTCAGGTGCTGGGAGACGACAGGTAGGTCATGTAGCTCAAGCCATGGGTCATCGCCGTCCGGAAGCACCTCTATGCTGCCCCCAGGTGGAGGCGCCGCCGTCTTGGCCGGTTCCCACGGAGGCATTCTGTCGAGCAGGCGGCGGGCGGCGGCGCTCTCTGTGGGACAAGAAGCCGATACAAGACGTGAGGGTCAGCAGAGCAGGGGCAAGCCGCCAATGGGGAGATGAAGGACTCAGAGACGATCCTCCCGACCGACGACAAATTGCAGCATTCAATCTCTAGATATTCCAATGCTGGACAGCTTGAGAAATTAAGCAAACTGTCGTGCATCCGGACACCGTGGAGCTCGAGAAAATTGGAATTTCGCCATAGTCAAAACTAGGCTTCGCTCTTTTGCCATCATGAGAATGGGCTTCGCTGAAATGCCATTATGAAACGATGACCACACGCTGCAATGCCTTCTTTGACCATTATGCCCTCCACCTTTTCAACCCCACGCCGTCTCCGGCGCGGCTGCTGCCGCGGCTGCACTACCCCGTCAGAGGGGTACGTCACCTGAGCTCCGGCAGTAGGAGGAGCTCGGGGCTGCGGGAGGGGAGCTTGGGGCTGCGACCGAAGGAGCATCAGGTGCCCATGGCGGGAGGAGAACCTCGGGGTTGCGGGAGCTCGGGGCCATGGCTATTGGCGGCCGCGGAGGGGAGCTCGGGTGGTGGGCGGGAAGGCAAGCGCGCCGCGAGGAAGCTCCTGGCGGCGGCCATGGCGCGGGCCTCCTCCATGGCCGGCGAGATCTCTGCGGGAAGATGAGGGAGGAAGGGGGAACCGCTGGCCGCCAGCCCAACGCCTCCGGGACGCCGCCGGGTGCAGGGGAGAAGGGAGGCGGAGCGGGCGGCGACTCGTGGCTGGGGCGGTCTGCTCCGCCGAGGTGCAGGGGAGGGGGAGAAGGGGAGGTGGCGTGAGGTTGAAGAAGGTGGAGGGCATAATGGCCAAAGAAGGCATTATAACGTGTGGTCATCGTTTGATAATGGCATTTCAGCGAAAACTATTCTCGCGATGGCAAAAGGGCGAAGCCCAGTTGAAAACGGCGAAATCCCAATTTTCTCGTGGAGCTCCAGCCTCGTCAGGTGCTGGGAGACGACGGGTAGGTCGTGTAGCTCAAGCCATGGGTCATTGCCCGCGCCAACGCCAACCAAACGGAGGGTGAGCGCGTGAGCACGTTATAGCCTGCTGGAACCAGAGGTTGACGTGAGGCGTGTCGTCCGGGCCCGCGAAGCCGCCAAAGTTGAGCTCGCAGGTGTTGAGAGGCGCGCCTCCACGGAGGAGGAGCAGATGGTAAACTAGGCTCCGGAGATCCCCCACGGACATCGGGTCCGCGTCGAGGCGGCCGACGCGCAGGCCCGTGGCGGACTTCCAGAGGTGGCGCCAGCGCCGGGCGAGCACGGACGTCTGCACGGCCTCGGGGGACGGCAGGAAGCCGAGGATGTGCTCGAGGACGCCGTCCGACAGCACGTCTATGTTGCCCCCAGGTGGAGGCGCCGCCCCCTTGGCCGGTTCCCACGGAGGCATTCCGTCGAGCAGGCGGCGGGCGTCCGGCGGCGGCGCTCTGTGTGGGGACAAGAAACCATTACGAGACGTGAGGGTCAGCAGAGCAGGGGCAAGCCGCCAATGGAAAGATGAAGTACTCACCGGGTGGCGCGCGGCAAACCTCACCTCGTCGGCGCCGGCTGCAACGGTGGTCCTCGCGGAAAGGGGCGGCGGCTTCTTTTTTTTTTTGAAAACAGGGGCGGCGGCTTCAGGTTGCGAGGAGTGGAGCAGAGGCCAGAGGCTGGAATGGGGACACGAAAACACCAACAAGTGGGCCCTGATTCCACCGCTTCGGGAACACAAGTCATAGATGACATCTGCCGTAAGTTCGCGCGTATGCCCTTCTCTTCAAAAGTCAAAAAAGAAATCTCTCTCCAAACTTGACTATTCAGTATTCACCTATCACAACAAATCTCTCTCCTCATGCATGGAACACTAAACGTGGGTAATAAAAAAACTAAATACATTGTTTTGATGTACACGACGAGACGAATCTTTTGAGCCTAGTTAGGTCATGGTAGGACAACAATTACTACAAACAAACGAAAAATACTACAGTACGCTACAGTGTCCGATTTGACATTTTCACGAAACTTCACGTTCCTTTTCGAGAACTAAACACAGCCTATGCTTTAGACCTTCCCAATTTGAAAAGGTCAAAGTTGGCATTTTGACACTGTAGTGCCATAGCATTTCGTTTGTATGTGTGAATAATTGTCTAAACATTGATTTATTAGGCTCAAAATGTTCGTCTCGTAAAATACAACAAAACTGTGAAATTATTTTTTGATTTCATTTATATTTAGTACTTCATGCATATGCCGGTATTTTGATGTGATGGGAATCTTCTTTTGCATAGTGGAATTTGGGGAAAAAATTTGGGAACTAAACAAGCCTTAATAAACGTGGTTGCTTCGAGGTGGGTCCTCTGTTTTATATGCTTTTCCTCTGTCCTGCGCTCTGCTCCAATATTATTCTTTTATAGGTCTCCATAATTATACATAAACAATTCATAAAATGGAAGAAATATTACCCATGTGTCAGTTTAGGAGCCTAAGAAACATGTGTGTAATAGATTTGAAGTAAGCATGAAAAATTTATGGACCTAGTAGGGATATCGTGCGTGTAAACATAAATTTTGTGGACCCTTTGAGGAAAAAAATGAAGTAACATTTTCAATCAATAAGAAAACAATATTTGCAAATTGTGTAGAGAAATTTTAAAATGCGTTTAATCAATGGCTCTGTTAAAGAAAATGTTGAAATGCATAAACATTCTGACCTCATTGACTTTGGTGAGCACAAAAACTTAAGGACCACTAATATAAGAAAACAACTAAAAAGTTCCATAAAAGGAAAGAGTTTTCTGAGAAGTGAAATTTCTTGGAATGAATATAATATTTCACATATTTTGTATACTTATGAAAAATGCCCAATAGCAATTTCTGAAAGATGCCGACATTGGGATCCAAACAGTGCATCTTCCAGAGCTCCGGTGGCGCTGGTAATGCCTGGCCAAAGGATGCATGTTGAGGATGAGGCCGTGTGGGAAAGTTCATGCGTTCATCAGCAGATCGATCACACCACTCCCCTGAACTTTTCTATCCTGCATCCTTCCAATTATCTTCCTCGCTTCGCTTGGGTGTCCGACATTAGCGTAAAGGAATTTCAAACGATTTCTTGACTTTAGAACTCTTTCCATTCTCCAACTACCGCAGCTAATTGGTTTAGTACGTATCATATATGAAAATCGATAATCAGAAAGCTTTGTAGCTATTTCAGATGCTCTCATGCTCAGTTTGCTACACAATGTCATAGTTTCATGCAGGTTGTGCTTGGGTTAATAATATTCAGGTATAACTAACGTACTCATATGTGGTAGTCCAATTCAATTTTATTTAGAGCAATATTGGTAGAGCTCCATCTCATTATGAATCTCTAAGGTAGCTAATTTTCTGAGAGATTTGTTGCTGAAAGTAATTCTCTTCAATTCTCTATCATAACTGTTAAAATCAGGACAGATAACCAACATCTTACTTGATTTTAGAAAATCGCTCCACCAAATTATAAGAGATTCACTTATATTTGAAAAACTATTTAAAACAGAGAATCAGCTCTGTAAGCTCTGCTAAATACCTTTTCCATTAAAAATTGGTGAGCATTGAGGGTATAGTATGAATTTCTGTCATGTTTGCTTCAATTGTTTTCTCCACAGGATTAAGAATAAAAAGCAGAGCATAAAAAGCATAAATATATTACAATGAAACCGACACAGGATTAAGAATAATTAAAATCCTGCATATATTGTTCTCTAATATGAGAGGCTAATGTTAATGTTCTCTCGATTTACTTTTTTAAAAAAGTATATGTTAACACAAAAGGGCATATGCTAATTAGTCATTTGCATATACTGTGCTCTCTGTTTCTATTTTACGTATGTACAAAAGCTTGCATCATCCAGTAGCAGAGTTCACTACGCCTTCAATAGATAGCCCGCAAACAATGATGATGAAACAGAGGCTATGCACGCAAGCAGTAGCTCTAGAATGCAAAAGTTGCAGCAACACTGTCCAACAAATTCATGGAAGAGGCTACGTAACTTAACACAAGTAACAGCCTGAAAATGCAACTTGCGTAGCAAACCAAATCTAGCTCCAATTATAGCCTAATAAAATGATGTGTCTGTAAAAAAAATACGCATAATCAAAATGAAAAAGCAAACAAGCATGATGTATACAGTTAAATGCCGATGCAAGAAAAGAAAACAGAGAAGGATTAAATGCCGGTCCTTCCTCGGCAAAGAAAATGGAGGCCAAGCCCTGACTGGCTTTTCCCTCCAGCTGCAGCGATGACAGCAGCAGGCGGAGAGAATGGAAAGAAAAGGAATGACTCTCTAGTTCATCCTACCCGTTGTATACGATTTGGACAGCTCAGAAGTGTCTACTACTTATCTTGCATTACCAGTTACCACCGCATCCGACTGCTGGGCCCTTGTCATGAGAAAAACAAAAATAACAACAAAAGGATTCCTTAAAAAAGCAACAACAGGAGTCTGGCTACTGGGCCCACATGCAGAGAGAGATAACAAAGACATATAAACCCCGCAGCGGGTGGCCAGAATCGCGCCACCTCGGAGCACCAAGGCCCCTAACCTAATCTAATCCACAAATAAAGCCCCGGCTGCTACAGCTTCTCCACTCCGTAGCTTCTTCTTCTTCCTCAGCTTCTCCTCCCTCCGTCCAGCCGTGACCTTCCCAGTCCCGTCGTGGTTCAGCTTCCCTAGTGCCAAGCTAGCTAGGTCACCGCGCGGAGCAGCTGCAATGGCCACCTTGTCCGCCATCTCCGCCAAGGGCTACTGCTGCAAGGCACCCACCCTGAGCTGGAAGGTAAAGACTACTTGTGGAATGCTTTTAATTAATTAGTACATCGCAACCAATGCAACCCAAGTTAACAGCTTATTTGTTTCTCAGTTGTTCCTTTTTCTTGCCGGCCCGTGGGTGGCAGAATTTTGCTCATCTTTTAGCTTCTGTGTGTCGAGTACTAGTACGCGTGCTTGCATTGGAAATTCTTCCGGTAGGTGTCGAGGGGATTATTAGCGAGGCCAATTAATGCTGATGGGTAGCTAGAGTCTCGTACTACTTGCCACAGCAGAGGCGTGGCAAATTCGGGAGTCATGTGTACGTACTACGTGTGTAAAGTTTGTGTTTGAGGGTAAAAGGGAAAATTAAAGAATTGAAGCACCAGCAAAGCCTAGTCGCTAATCCTAGTCTCAAACGGAATCTGAACGTTGGTGGTAGCTAGCTCAGTTCACCTCACAAATCGTAGCCGTGTTTAGCCGTTCGTTCAAGGTGATAACCTGCTTATTTTTCCGCATTTGGGGAGGGGTGCGCTACTATAAATAAACCATAACGGAATTCCGGAATCCTTTTCCTTTCAAAAGGCTAATTTGGGCTCGGGTGTGTTACTGTAAACAACAACAAATTTGGGTTGAACACGGATAGGGAAAATTGCAAGAGCCACCTTATAACGTTAACAAGCTACTCTGGTTTTGAAATTTCATCCTATATATTCGACATTTCATCGTCGCAAAGACATTTCCCACGAACATTTCGTGGCAGTCAAACTTATTGTCTGCTCTGAAATGAACTTGCAGGGAAGCAGAGTCTCAGGCCGGAGCCTCGTCTCCATGGGGGCGCCAAGAAATAGCCGCCTCATCTCCCTACGGACACCTCGCTTTCGCGTCTACGCGGTAACTAACATTCCGCTTACTTCTATATACTTGCATTGCATTTGTTTCTGAATAATCCTGACGTGAAGGGAAACGAGGAGGCTACGCTAGCACATACAAAAACTCGTTTACCCGAAAACAGGAACAGCAGCAGTTATAGATCACGGATCGTTACCACTAGACGCGCAGTTGCAGCGGAAGCCGTCTCGATGTAGACGAACGCGTCGAAGTGGCAGTGCAGTGCAGTTGCTCACGTCCGTCTGGTCCTGCACGTGTGGTTCGTCCTTGTGCTCCAAGCGCAGCACCTCCGAGGTATCCACATGTACGAGGATGGAAACGTCGCGCGCCGGACTGCCAGGTCCGCGAGCACGATGAGGAGAAGGCGTAGGCAGCGCGACTGTTGCTTGAAAGTCGTATCCTTTTCAGGAGGGGTTTGGTCTATATTTATTGGGAGAAAATTCCCCACACCATCTTCCATTAGGTGACTAATAGATAGTGTGCCCCTTCCCACGGTAATGGGCTTTACAACATTTGTTGCCCATTATGACTTTAACGCCCTAATGGATTAAATCAATCCGAGCCCACTAGTGGATCGAATCCAGTTGGCTCTAGGGCATATTTCCAACAGTCTCCCACTTGCACTAGAGACAATCACATAGGCAAGCTTTCAGTGTTCCAAACCTCTTAAGTGTGTGACCCTATGGGTTCACATACACATAGACATGGTTCGAGTACTCCTACTCGGTCCAATAGTTGATAGCGGCCTCTAGCAAGACGTGTCAACTCCCATGCGTACGTAAAGATCATATCAGACGAACCACCACAACATCACGTACAAGCTATTCCCTTTGCCTCACGATATTTGGTCTAACTCCAAGTCAGACCTCTCTTTCTCGAATCTGTGAGTCGGATCCTTCAAGAGGTTAACACTTAACCTAGCACGGCCATGCATTTCTTGATCCGATCACTCGAGGGGCCCAGAGATATCTCTCTCATGTAGAGAGAGGAAAATCCCATCTTGATTGACCACGCCTCATAGCATGCTTCCTGACAAAACCCGAAAACCACCTTTATAACTACCCAGTTACGGAGTAGCGTTTGACAGTCCCTAAGTAGGTCAATTCACATCTTGAGTACATGCGACAATCTCAGGTCTTAGGACAAAGCATACGCGTTGTGAAAAGAGATAAACATACAACAAAATCTCAAGTTGGGTCAGTCCAGCCCCATGTCATACATGTGCCCACATTATTAGTTTGACATCTCCATGTCCATGACTTGTGAAACACAGTCATCAACTAATACATGTGCTAATCAGATTAGGGACAACTTTTGAATAACCATACAAGTAAAGAGTTTCACAAACAATTCACATAATTGCCAATCATATACAAGTTGACTTTCATGGATATTCAATAAATAAACAATATGTCATAGATATAATACAATCATCCACTCACACTAGAGCTAATCTAGATGATATCTAATACCCATAGCTCTCATGTGCGACTCATGCTTAGGCTGTGGAAGAGCATTTGTCAACGGATCAGCAACATTCAAATCCGTATGTATTTTGCATATCTTTATCTCACCCCGTCTAACGAACTCTCGAATGAGGTGAAATTTCCGCAGTACATGTTTGTTCTTCTGGTGATTCCTAGGCTCCTTAGCCTGCGCAATAGCCCCATTGTTGTCATAGTAGAGTTCCAATGGGCTAGATGCATTGGGAAACACACCAAGCTCAATGAGGAACTTCCTCATCCAAACACCTTCCTTCGCCGCTTCAGAAGCTGCGATGTACTCGGCTTCTGTTGTAGAATCAGCTACCGTATCTTGCTTAGAACTTTTCCAGCTTACAGCACCACCGTTTATTGTGAACATGAACCCTGATTGTGACTTTGAATCGTCTGGATCACTTTGGAAACTAGCATCAGTGTAATCCATTACAATGAGCTCTTCCTCACCTCCATAGACTAGGAACACATCTTTAGTCCTTCTAAAGTACTTAAGAATGCTTTTCACCGTTGTCCAGTGACTTTCACCTGGATTAGACTGGTGTCTGCTCGTAACACTTAGAGCATATGAGACATCTGGGCGAGTACTTATCATGGCGTACATGATAGATCCAATTGCCGAAGCACAAGGGACCTTACTCATGCGCTCCTGCTCATCACTCGTCGTAGGACACTAAGTCTTGCTGAGGTGTACGCCATGTGACATAGGCAAGAATCCTTTCTTGGACTGTTCCATGCTGAACCGATTCAGCACCTTGTCAATATAAGTATCTTGGCTTAATCCTATAAGCCTCCTTGATCTATCCCTATAGATCCTTATGCCCAGAATATATGCAGCTTCCCCTAAGTCCTTCATAGAAAAACTATTTTTCAGCGAAGTCTTAACGGATTCTAGCATAGGAATATCATTCCCAATCAGCAGTATGTCATCCACATACAAGATTAGAAATGCAATAGAGCTCCCACTTTCCTTCTTGTAAACACAAGCCTCTTCTTCATTCTGCCGGAAGCCAAACCCTTTGACTACCTCATCAAAACGAAGGTTCCAACTCCGAGATGCTTGCTTTAATCCATAGATGGATTTCTGAAGCTTGCATATTTTTCCAGCATTAGTTGGATCGACAAAACCTTCAGGTTGTATCATGTATACATCCTCTGTAGGTTCCCATTTAGGAAAGCTGTTTTGACATCCATCTGCCATATCTCATAATCGAAATACGCAGCTATTGCTAGAATGATCCGGATAGATTTAAGCATCGCTACTGGAGAGAATGTCTCGTCGTAGTCAACTCCTTGAACTTGTCGAAAACCTTTTGCAACAAGTCGTGCTTTGTAGACGTTAACATTACCATCCACATCCCTCTTTCTCTTAAAGATCCATTTTCACTCGATGGGTCTCACACCATCAGGCGGGTCAACCAAATTCCAAACTTGGTTGTGTCCCATGGAATCTATCTCGGATCTCATGGCACTTTGCCATTTCTCAGAATCTGGGTCCATCGTTGCTTCCGCATAGGTCCTAGGCTCATCGTTGTCCATCAACAATATGTCGCGCTCTCCCGTAACTAGGAGATTCATCTTATTAGTTGCGCGACGTGGCCTTGCTGACCTTCGTGGTTGTGGCGGTTTTTCTCTTGCCACAGGTGCCTCAACTCGTTCTGCTACATTAGCATCACTCATAAAGTCTTGCCTCATAGGCTCATCTCGAACTTCTTCAAGATACACCTTCTTTCCACGTTTCTCGCTTTTGAGAAACTCTTTCTCCAAGAAAACACCGTTCCTAGCGACAAACACTTTGCCCTCTGATCGGTTGTAGAAATAATATCCAATTGTTTCCTTTGGATATTCCACGAATATGCATTTGTCCGATTTGGGTGTAAGCTTGTCCGACTGAAGTCGCTTGACATATACCTCACAACCCCAAATTTTCAGAAAAGACAAACTGGGAGTCTTGCCAGTCCATATCTCATATGGTGTCTTCTCCATGGACTTAGACGGTACCCTATTTAGTGTGAAAGCTGTTGTTTCTAGAGCGTAACCCCAAAACGATAACGGTAGGTCTGACTGGCTCATCATTGATCGCACCATGTCTAACAAGGTTCGATTACGTCTCTCGGACACACCGTTCCTCTGAGGTGTTCCGGGTGGCGTAAGCTGTGGAACAATTCCACAACTCTTTATATGAGTGCTAAACTCGTGGCTCAAATACTCGCCTCCACGATCTGATTGCAAAGCTTTAATTTTCTTACCACGCTGATTTTCAACTTCATTTTGAAACTCCTTGAACTTTTCAAAAGTTTCTGACTTGTGCTTCATTAAGTAGACATAGCCATATCTACTAAAATCATCAGTGAAAGTTATGAAGTACTGAAATCCACCTCGATCTGTCGTGCTCATTGGTCCACACACATCAGTATGTATGAGTTCCAACAAGTCTTGCGCCCTCTCAGGAAAACCTGTGAAAGGTGCCTTGGTCATCTTTCCTAGCAAGCAAGTTTCACATGTCTCGTATGATTCAAAATCAAACGAAGTTAAAAGTCCATCGGAATGGAGCTTCTTCATGCGCTTCTCACTTATATGACCCAAACGACAATGCCACATATAGGTAGGATTCAAATCATCTAGCCGAGGCCTTTTAGCACTTATATTACAGATAGGTGAATCATCAAGATTTAAAATAAACAACCCATTCACAATGGATGCAAGAGCCACAAACATGTCATTCTTAGAGATCACACAACCATTGTCTTCACTCGCAAATGAATAACCATCCTTCATCAAACATGAAGGAGACACAATGTTTCGACTCAAACTTGGAACAAAATAACAATTATTCAACTCCATAATAAATCCTGACGGGAGGTGGAGTTGCATCGTCCCGACGGTCAAAGCAGCAACTCTTGCATTATTGCCCACGCGGAAATCAACTTCGCCTCTTCCCACGCTTCTACTTCTTACTAGTCCCTGCATCGAATTGCAGATATGAGCAACCGATCTGGTATCAAATACCCAGGAATTAATACAAGAATCAGCGAGAAAAATGTCTGTAATATGAATGACAAGTGTACCTGATGCGGAAGTACTCTTACTACCGCCATTCTTCAGGGAAGCTAGGTACAGCTTGCAATTCCTTTTCCAGTGACCAAGTTCCTTACAGTGAAAACACTCCTTGCCTGCAGCTGGTCCAGACTGAGTCTGGGGCGTTGGGTTTGGCTGAGAGATCACATCTTTAGCCTTGCCCTTCTTCTTCCAAGATTTGCCCTTCTTCTTGAAGTTAGGCCTGTTTTGGATCGCCATCACATGGGTGCTGCTAGCGCTTTTCTTAATGTCAGCCTCTGTTGTCTTGAGCATGCCACACAACTCATTCAAGCCCTTCTCCGCCCCATGCATATGGTAGTTCGAGATGAAGTTCCCAAAGCTAGGCGGAAGTGATGCTAGAATAAAGTCAGTGGCCAACTCTGGGCCAAGTGGGAAGCCCAGCTTCTCCAACCTCTGGGTGTAACCAACCAACTTGATCACATGCGGCCCTACAGCTGCGCCTTCTGCTAGCTTGGTTTCCACAAAGGCCTTTGAGACATTGAACCTTTCAGTCCTGGCCTGAGTTTGAAACATGTCCTTAAGCGCCTCGATCATATCGTGCGCCTCATGGTTTGTCTCAAACTGCATCTGCATCTTGGGTTCCATGCAAGCAAGCATAAGACAACTCACTTCAAGATTGACATCACATGCCTTCTTGTAAGCAAGTTTGTCAGCAACAGTTGCGTTATCATCAGGCTCATCTGGTAATGGGGTGTCTAGAACTTCTTCCTTTTTCTCAGCTCTGAGAACAATTCTCAGGTTGCGGATCCAATCCACATAGTTTGTTCCATTCAACTTATCTTTCTCAAGTATCGAACGCAAAAAAAAACGGTGTGCTAGGTGCCATTGATCCACAACAGAAATAATGCAAAATACTAAGACAATATATCTATGATAGAGTAAAATACATTAAACAATTTAATGAAATCTACTCCCACTAAAATCAATATCCCTCCATTGATACTTAGCGATTCAGGATCCACAACTAACAAGTCAACTAGTGAGCTTTAGCATCACCGCTAGAAGACATGGTAGATTGGTAAGCAACCCTTTGCTAATCATATCACATATGACTCATGTTGTTGGGTGACATCTCTATGTCTCGGCGCCCAACCTTCATTCCCCAAGGTCCTTAACCGTTAAGATAATCTTGTCTAAGTTAACCAACCCTTTATGCGAGTAAGTATCCGATACGAACCCATCTAGTCAAGGAAAACTAGTGGCACTCTAATTTCATAGACCCACCACTAATTGTACAAGACATGTGACGGTGCAAGATTTAGTTGGGAGGGCATTCAAAACTTAAACATTGCAGAGGGATCGTTCTACTTCTACCGTCGCATGCAGAAAAATAACCATTATCGTCGCATATGTAGAAGTAAAAACAATAAGAACGGCATTCACATAGTAATGACACGGTATGACCCATTAACATATTCTCCATTGTATTGTCCATCATGATGATCTCCATCTCCATGATCCATGTATGCCATCCTCCAGTGATGAGTCCTCCAAGAACTATCTAATGTATGATAGTAAAATAAATTACATAACCGCGCATTAGATCATCACAAGTTGGCACGTAGGCCATTACATCAAATTGACAATGCATATGGCTCCAGCCGTATTGTCGTACTCACGACACGCAGGTCATGATTAATTACATACATGCATCACATACACATAGGGTCATACCGATCACATGAATCTGCAAAAACAAGTTAGCCGATTTCGACGTCCAAACTTAAATCACCGAAAACTCGATCTTCCGAGCCTTTTGTCGCAAATCTAAATTCAGCGAAACCGCCTTGGCGGTCGGAATCATGTGTAAAATTTTCTGTAGATGAATTTACATAGAAAAATCGTCTCAATCCGAGGTCGTATGCAAAAGTTATGGCTGCTTTACGAACAACCTGATTTTCGCGCAAAACCCGGCCCGGTAATGGATCTAATCCACACCGCCGCGCATCGCCATGCGCCCGGCCATTGACCTAAGTTCGATTCGACCAATCCAATTGATCTACATCTCACCATGCCTGTGTTTACGTGTATCACTTAGCTCCGATGGCGGAATTCCGACCGGTAGGAGCAATTTGTTACACGACCATCATAGTAAAGACAACGAACCGATCAGAGACTCATCTACATCCAAGCATATCTCCATATGCACACATCCGAACCTATAACGAAATAGCTACGACTCTGGTACCACTGAAGGGAAACGAGGAGGCTACGCTAGCACATACAAAAACTCGTTTACCCGAAAACAGGAACAACAGTAGTTATAAATCACGGATCGTTACCACTAGACGCGCAGTTGCAGCGGAAGCCGTCTCGATGTAGACGAACGCGTCGAAGTGGCAGTGCAGTGCAGTTGCTCACGTCCGTCTGGTCCTGCACGTGCGGTTCGTCCTTGTGCTCCAAGCGCAGCACCTCCGAGGTATCCACACGTACGAGGATGGAAACGTCGCGCGCCGGACTGCTAGGTCCGCGAGCACGATGAGGAAAAGGCGTAGGCAGCGTGGCTGTTGCTTGAAAGTCGTATCCTTTTCAGGAGGGGTTTGGTCTATATTTATTGGGAGAAAATTCCCCGCACCATCTTCCATTAGAAATATGAGACTAATAGATAGTGTGCCCCTTCCCACGGTAATGGGATTTACAACATTTGTGGCTCATTATGACTTTAACGCCCTAATGGATTAAATCAATCCGAGCCCACTAGTGGATCGAATCCAGTTGACTGTAGGGCATATTTCCAACATGACGACCCTGATGATGATGCATCATGATGCATATATGTGTGCAGGCGAAGGCTGAGACGGTGAACAAGGTGATGAGCATCGTGAAGACGCAGCTGGCGCTGGGCGCGGACGCGGCGGTGACGCCCGAGACCAAGTTCACGGACCTGGGCGCCGACTCGCTGGACACGGTGGAGATCGTCATGGCGCTGGAGGAGGAGTTCAAGATCACCGTCGAGGAGGACAACGCCCAGAACATCACCACCATCCAGGAAGCCGCCGACCTCATCGACAAGCTCGTCGGCAACTAAGCCCGCCGCCGCGTGATTGATCGATCCACACAGATTCATTTTCTTTCTTCTTGTTGCTTTCCAGGCTGCCCAGCATTGGTAGCTGTTTTGTATGCAGCCTATGCACGAGAATTTGATTGTTAGCTCATGATTTCGGGAACTTTTAGCTGTATTTGTGCGTCTTTTTGAAGGAGTTTTGTTAGGATTATTCATCAGCATGTCTATGATGCATGCACTGATAATAATGACGCACATGGTTGAGACCCTTTCGTACTGTTCCTGTACTTGCACCCTAATTTTGAGTCCGGCCAGGTAGGTGCTCATCAATTGCCATTCCAGCCGGCCGGCAGCGACCGGCCTGTTCATATATCGATCAGCTGTCGCTGCTGTTGGAGAAATGCAGAGCAACCCATATGCAAAAAGAGAACACAACATGGCCACATAGATGTCAGCATGTCACTGCTTCAATCACATAACTGCATAAGCATTCAGCTTTATTCTGGAAGGAATCACCGACTTTCACGGGATTCGCTTTGCCTTCTTCACTACCCCTTCACGCACGTTTATTCCCAGGTCAAGTACTCAAGTGATAGATTGCTTCCTGTTTAGGGCAAGTACGAGGTTTCTCATCGGCACACTGTACGGCAAATGCCTTCTTCGCCGTGCCTCGTACTGCATACCAAATGTGGAAACTGCTGCATCCTTTTTCCGCCTTGCCTTGCGTGCAGCAGAAGGCTAGCATTAAAGTTAAAGCAGAGGAACGGCTCGCTGAAACTAGCAAGGGTGAAAACGTAAGCTGATAGAGGTGAAAACGTAAGGTTGCCAACAAATTTATTACCCACGGTTTTTCTCGATCCCTACCGCGAGGTGAAAACGTAAGTTTTGTCTACAAGACTACAGTTGTGTTACTGCTTTGTGAAGCCAGCCATCAGGGCCGTACCGCTGTATATGGGGCCCTGTGCAAATTTAACAGTATGCCTCTAATGTATATGATCATATCTTGTATTTGCCGATTACAATTGTCTATTTATCTACCACTAAAACCAGATATATGTGTAGTTAGCGAGTACTATGATTTGAACTTTGACAGGAGGTGCCATACTCCCATGTATTAATATGGCATATAGAGGAAAAATCTAGATTAGTGGTTGATTGAAAGACTCAATCTATATTTTAGAGTATACCACATCGTTTAATAATTAATTTGAACCACAAACAACAAAAAATCAGATGTACTTAAAGACTAAAACATGCTTAGTAGACATGATGGTGGGCCCCTTGCAGGGTGGGGGCCCTGTGCGGTCGCCCACACCCTGCCCCTGCTGATCGAGGGCCCTGCCAAGTCAACAAAATATTGGAGTTTTGAGATAGAAACATGTAACCCGTCATTATTTACCCTGATTTAAACTTTACAAAGAACTCTTTGTGGTCAAAAAATTACTTAATAATGTTTCTTATATGCAACGATCTCTTATATAAACTAGATGATACCCTGATACCGCGGAGATTTTTTAAGAAAAATTTTAAGGTGAAATTTAAAAATAAAAATACTAAGTTGATTGTATGATAATATTCTTTTGCAACGATATTATATATTATTTTAAGATGAAATGTGAAAGTATAAACACTAAGATGACTGCATTGCAACATTATTTTACAAACGATATTATACATAAAAATATGCTCATTTTATTGAGAGAGGACGGCTCTTAAATAATTGATCATCTATGTATTTCTACCGTGGGAATTTTGTAGCATTGTAATCGCAAAGACTCAAATTGTATGCGTGGATGCTATTAGTCACAGAAAATCGGTGGAAGACATAAATAGGTGGTAGTGAATGGTGATGTGGCATGATATGTATAGCTTGCATGTTAAGAGAATGAAGTTAATAACTTTTAGTGAGGTGCATCTATATAGGTTATATAGATATATACAGAGTATTTTATTGGTATTTTCCACTAGCATATACTTTTGAAATAAAGTCTATTAGGTTATGAATATTTCTCTAACCGTTTTTATATGAGTGGCTAAAAATATTTAGTGTTTTTTTGGCATGTTTCTTCTTAGCTGCCTACAAATTTTCAAGTATGATTGTATCTTTTTCAACAATTTGACCAGAACACTAAATGATCTAATTGCCAACAAACTTATTGCCCATGGTTTTGGTGGATCCCTATCCAAATGCACTACAAAGCGGTTGGCCACTGACAAACAGATCATTGGGAAAATTTAGTAATAGTGTAGTGTTCACAAGAAAATCTACAAACATATTTTTCATGTGTTCCAAAAGTTATTTATAGTGAAATTTCAAAAGAATGACTTCATTATTTATTCAAAAAAAAGAATGACTGCATTTCTCAAACCATCAAGTATTTTTTTTATATGAAACTATTTGGACACCATTACCCAAACTCTTTGAAGTTTAATAAATAAATATTTGACTTTCATGGTAAATAACCAGAAGAATACAATGATGGCAGTAAGAGTAAGACAAGTTCAATTGAGGCCCTCCTCTTCCTAATTGAATATATGGCCTCTCAGTCTGATGAGACTCGGTCCTGATCTTCACGACCTAGGATCTTGGACAAGATAACTAGTTGTAGGATAGCCAATATAACTTGCTACATGTAGCGATAACTAGTGCAACCTGGTAAATAAAACTTGAAGCCAACCACCGTCTTTAACCAGCAACCTGAATCAAGGATTTGCCCAACCACACTCTCAAAGAACCAACCAACACAACCTGAAATCAAACGGACCAGGAACACCAATTGGGAGCCGATGATGCGACAACTTCTGTAATCTCTCAAAGAAATCACAAGAGCAAAGGGGTAGAGATCACTCTCTGAAATTGGTAGTACACAACTGAACAATATGGGATTCTATTCAATTATCAAAGTCTTACATATAGCTTAGGTACTAGGATTATTTATAGTAGGAACAACCCTCGTAGTTGGGTGTGAGTGGGCTTTGGAGTTTCAGTTTCTAGAGTTATGCAAACTCAAAGGTCACCATGAACTGAACACCGGAGGAGCGCCTCGCGTGGCTATTGGGGTTCTATGCAATGTCCACTAAACTGATCTTATGTTTTTATTAGGGAGTCGAATGGACATGAGGTTTGTTGCATTGGATACTAGACTTGATGAGCATTCCATCAAGTACTTGGGGGCTTCAAAGCCTTCGGGAATCAAGAGTTATGGTCGATTCAATCTGCATGTCCGAACTGATCAGAACGTTGTCTGAACTGGTTGTCCCAACTGTCCAAAGAGAACTTTGTAGGTTCATCTCTAGGTAAAGCAGAATCCTCCCCTTCATGTGTGAACCTAAGCACAATCAATGTAGAACATTTAGGTAGTATAACATTCTCATATGCGTAGAAGTTAATTTCTACTAGGAGTGAAGTCATCTGTTGTTGTAGTTTCTTAGCTCGGTTACGTGTAATTGGTTCAATGTTCACATGTTCCCTTGCTTGGGTGATGTCTTCTATATCATGTCCTCGGTTTACATGGGATGGTGCATGGTTGGTTGAGATGATCTCATCACAGTCTCAAACTTTCTAACTTTCGAATTGGATTCATACAAAGCCTAGAGAACAACTCTCATCTCAATTTTCATAGAGGATTCATCCAAAACCTAAGAAATAACTTTCTAGATAACATTTTAGCAAACAAGTTCACAATAAGCAAACTGGAAACAGCCAATGTTAGCAACCCCTAGTCCTTTATGCTTTATCTGGGCCATGTTGGATTCACTAACGGCATGCACTACTACATAACACCTCATCACAACTTTATCAGCCAAAATGTAGCCATTGTGGATTGTGTGTCAGTTGTAAAGATGACCATGGACACTAAGGCATCAAGATTCAAGAACCATCAGGCATGACATATAATTGCCGCGTCTCAGTTATAGTTGGCAAGATAATATCCATGTTAGGTTCTTAAGAGAACCCAAACTTTGATATGCTTTGTAAAACCACAATCCACCTCTCTTGCATCCTACCCCACCCCCCTATCCCTTGATGAAATGTGAATTGCCTTTACATAGGAGTTCGATGCTGGTGCACTACATTTGCTATCTTATATGGCAACGGTCCTCAAGGATGAACTAGGGTTGGATTTTTATTCTACGTTATTAGGTGATGATACGGAGCCTTGCATTGGCAAATAATGGTACATCATGTATTCCTAGTTTTATAACTTGATTCATGCAGCAAATAAATGATAGAATACATTCGTTTTAAAAATGAATGTGGTGCGAGGTACAATTTAAAACAAGTTCTGAAAATATAATCATAACATGGTGCCATTATGCATATGTAGTTAGGATATTTTTCTATGGAAAATGTATTTGTGCTTGTTCTCAGTGAGGATACATTGGTTACTTGGAGTGGTATGTGTATCAGTTATCCCTATTATCGTGCAATAATCATGGATAACAACCTTGTGTCCCAATTGTTTCATACGAGAACTGACAATGGTTAGAGAACCATCATGGATAAGGTTAAGGACCATCTGTAATGGGATGCCATTCAATAGTGATGGATGGACTGTCCAATCATTATTCTTTTTCCTTTGATAAATTATGAAATATTATATATTATAAACAATAAAATAGTTCTCCTATAAGGCATGTTGATTACAAAAGAGGTTGAAAATTTATGCATGCCTAGTGCATAATAGAACACATGTCCAAAAGATAGTGGGGATGCATTCAAGTCGTGTGGCAATGCTTTGGTTAATAGAACACATGTTCAATAGCGGAGATGCATGAATGCCACGTGCTAATGTTATGGTGAACAATAGAACACATGTCTAGGAGCAAGAATGCATGAATGTTTTGTGTCAATGCTTTGGCGAACAATAGAACACATGTGTAAGAGCAGGCAACGGCGGAGCCACGGGGGGGGGGGGGGTGCGTTGGGGGGCTCCAGCCCCCCTACTAGCTGGCCGTCCATGGAGGCCCCTTGAGCCATCAGCGTTGTCCAGCAGCTTAAGCAGCCAAATGATGGTATTTAGCACCCCTAATTGCAATTTTACTTTGGCTCAGCTCCCCCTAAAACATTGGCTTGGCTCCACCACTGAGAGCAAGAGTGTATGAATGACGTGCAAGGAGCCTTTAGTGAACAATAGAACACATGTATAAGAGTAGGAGTGTATTAATGTCGCGTGTGGATCCTTTGGTGAACATTAGAACACATGTTCAAGACAAGGAGTCATGAATGTTGCGGGTTAATGCTTTGGTGAACAATAGATCGAACACATGCCCAAGAGCGGGATGCATAAATGCCACATGTCGATCCTTTTGGTGAACAATAGAACACATGTCTAAGAGTGGTAATGCATGAATACCCCGCGTCGATATTTGGTGAATAGTAGAACACATATCGAAGAGTTGGAATGCATGAATGCCGCGTGTCCATGCTATACATTGTGAATGATAGAACACATGTTTGAGAGTGGGAATGCATTCATGCCTTGTGTCAAAGTTGTGTGTAGACCATATCACAATCTAACCATGGTTGGGGCGGAAAATTGACATCCTTTACTTTAGTATAGTTTAATATGGTAAACAATAGAAGGAATGCATGAATGCCACATGTCAATACTTTGGCGAACAATACAACACATGTCTAACAACAAGAGTGCATGAATGCCGCGTGTCGATCTTTAGTGAACAATATAACATATGTACAAGAGCGAGATTTCATGAATTGCCGCGTGTCAATGATATGACGAACAATACAACACATGTCCAAGGTCTCCCAAGGTGGTTCTGAGGGGAATATTTGGGGGAATCATCTAGAACCGACCGTGGGAAGACTGTGGATAATGTCACGCGGAACGTGGGGCCGAGGGTGCCACCACGAGTTCGGCGCGAGCCAACTGGTTGCCTAACCCTTGGGTGGGCCCCTCGTACCGTATTTTGTCTGGCGCACTCTTTGGTGTGTCTCTTTGGCGGTTAGGTGTTGTTCGTGCCAAGTTAAGGTGGTTTGCCTGTTGTAGTGGGCCCATGGATTTGTGTGCTTCTGCCTGATTGGTCATACTTGTGCTTCTTTGTGTGTTTTCTCTCTATTTATTAGTAAATGCACATGCACAAAAAATATTCATTTTTTAGTAAATGTATCCCTGCATAGAAATATTCACCACTTGTGAAATTCGTAGTACTAAGACCTATCAAATGATTGATCTAGGTAGTTTTTGTGTAGTATCCTTTTACATGGTGAACAATAGAACACATGTGCAAAGCTAAGAGCAGGAGTGCACGAATATTATGTGTCAATGCTTTGGTGAACATTAGAACATATATCTAAGAACAAAGAGTGCATGAATGTCGCGTGTCAATCCTTTGGTGAACAATATAATGCATGTCCAAGAGCGGGAGTGCATGAATCCCGCGTGTCGATGATATGGCGAACAATACAACACATGTCCAAGAGTGGGAATGCATGAATGCCGCATGTGGACCCCCTTGGTAAACAATGGAACACATGTCGAAGAGTGGGCATGCATGAATGTCGCGTGTCGATATTTGATGAACAATAGAACACATGTCTAAAAGCGGAATGTATGAATCACTGCGTGTCGATGCACTGGTGAACAATGGAACACATGTCCAAGATGGACAATGCGTATGTACGCCATGTGTCACAATTCAGTGCAGATCATAACACAATCTAGCCATGGTTCGTAAGCAACACCAATGACATCATGTGTGGAAAACCTCCTTTCCTTGAACATGGTTTAATTAATACTGCCTTCTTTTGCCAAAGAAATGGTAGAGTAGTTTAATCTCAATCTTTTTGTTTAGAAATAAACTTAATTCTTTGTGAGTTAAATACACCGTGGGCCCTTAAACTTGTCGCGAGGTATCACTTAGGTCCACGAACTCGCAAATGAGTTTCTGGCTCCCTAAACTAGTTTGTCTGTACCATTTAGGTCCGTAACCCCCTCGTGGAAGCCATTTTGCCGATGTGGCATCGCCAGCGTGGACGGAAGGGCCACGTGAGGAATGCGTGCGGACGGTCAAGCCTATGGAAATAAGCACGGAGGCCCCTCATCTCCCCGCGTATTCACTTCTTTCCCCATCTCCTCTCCGAGTTCGTCGCTGGGCAGAGGAGGGAGACGGGCGACGGCGGAGCAGAGAGTGACGAAGCTGTTCGGCGGCACGGCAAGAAAAAGAAGCGGGTGAGGAGGGTCGATGAGTACCCGCCGCCTGCGGGTTCCCTTGCTGATCCAACGAATCAGCAAGATGGTTCCCGCCTTGCGTCCAGAAGGGGAACCGCCGCCCGTATACGGTGAGTGAATCGAGCCCTCAATCCATGGAAGTAGTGGTTGTAGGAGGTATTGTTGTGGATGAGTTTGGTTGTGGTTGCGCAAATGGGGATTTTTTTCACCTAGGGTTTTGGATTTCGGAAGAACTGTGTTGCGGGTTTAAGAAACCAAAGAGCAGTAGATGATTTCCTTGTTGTAATGTGTTTCTTTGTGGTAATGTAGGAGACGACAGTGACCAATTTACAGTCGAGGTGCATCACAGCGGTTTTTTTGTTGGTCAGGCTGGAAACAGGGCTTTCAGATTATGGCTTATATTGATGAGAAAGTGAATTGGTTTGATTTCTGTGAGGTCGATACATGGTCTCCATTATGGCTTTCAGATTTTGTAGAGCAACTAGGCTATCCTATATCAACTGTTCTGAAGATATATTGGTTGCTACCTGGAAAGGATTTGTCAGATGGTCTGAGAATGATTTCAACAGACAGAGACACAGTGGTTATGGCTGCACTAGTGAACAAGCTTAGAAACTTTGTTGTGTACTTTGATCATGATGATAATATATCGGGGTTGAATTGGGATGACATAGTAGCTAACCCAATTGCTTCACTGCCCAAGGTTATTAGCCCATCAAAAGTTCAATGTGTTGACAAGAAAGGAGATGAGATGCTGCCAGCATTTTACTCAAACTTGTAGAAAAGAGGAGATGATGAAGTTGGCATATTAACAGATAGTTCTTCTGATGTTGCAGGACATGAAGACAGTGGAAGTGAATGTGATTCAGACTTCATTGATAGTGATTATGAGCTTTATGATAAAGATGATGACTTATTTGTTGATAATGTTGATGACGATGTTATTGATGAGGGTGTAGCTAAAGGGAAGACCATAGGCAAGGGCAAGAAGGCTTCAGTCAGCCAAAAAGGAAAGGGCAGGTTGCATTCTGACAAAGAGGATGATATGTCAAGTGATGAAGATGAGTTGTATATGCCAGACTCTAAGAATGAAGGTCGGAACAGGATGAGATTTAAGTCATTTAGAGATGAAGACTTGGAAAATCATGTATTCAAGGTGGGCATGATCTTTGATTCAGTTCAGATGGTTAGAAAGGCTATCACAGAATATAGCTTGAAGCATAGGGTGCAGATCAGCATGCCAAGAAATGAGAAGAGGAGGCTTAGAGCAGTATGTGCAGATGGTTGTCCATGGAATTTGTATGTATCCACTGACACTAGGACTAAGGGTATGATGGTAAAGACCTATAATGGTGAGCACAACTGTCAGAAGCAATGGGTGCTCAAGAGATGCACATCAAAGTGGCTTGCCTCCAAGTATCTGGAAACATTCAGAGCTGACCAGAAGATGACACTTGCAAACTTTGCAAGAATTGTCCAGAAAGAGTTGAACATCACACCTCCTAGAACCAAGCTTCAAAGAGCTAGAAGGCTTGCAATGAAGAAGATACTTGGTGATGAAGAGGAGCAGTACAAGAGGCTTTGGGATTATGGGCATGAGCTTAGGAGGAGCAATCCAGGAAGCACCTTCTTCTTGAAGCTTGATGGAAACTTGTTTAGTTCACTGTATGTATCCCTTGATGCATGCAAGAGGGGTTTCTTGAGTGGTTGCAGACCTCTGATATGCCTAGATGGATGCCACCTAAAGACAAAGTATGGAGGAATAATGCTTACTGCAGTGGGGATTGACCCAAATGATTGCATCTATCCCATTGCCTTTGCAGTAGTGGAGGTTGAGTCTTTAGCATCATGGAAGTGGTTCTTGCAGACACTAAAGGAAGATCTTGGGATTGAAAACACTTATCCATGGACAGTGATGACAGACAAACAAAAGGGATTAATCCCAGTTGTTGAGCAAGTGTTCACAGAATCTGAGCATAGATTCTGTGTGAGACACTTGTACTCTAATTTTCAGCAGCATTTCAAAGGTGAAAATCTGAAGAACCAGTCCTGGGCTTGTGCTAGGTCGACCACATTGACAAGATGGACTGAGAATATGCAGAAAATGAGGACATTAAACAAGAAGGCTTATGACTGGCTTGAAAAGATGCCTCCAAATACTTGGGCTAGAGCCTTTTTTAGCACATATAGTAAGTGTGACATTCTCTTGAATAACAGTTGTGAGGTTTTCAACAAATACATTCTAGATGCTAGGGAAATGCCAGTTCTCAGTATGTTGGAACAAATCAAGACACAACTAATGACACGACATTATAACAAGGAGAATGAGGTTGGTGACATGTGGCAGGGCCCAATCTGTCCCAAGATTAGGACCAAGCTGCAAAGAACACTGAGTGGGCAAACACTTGTTATGCACAGCCTGCTGGGAAGGGAATTTTTCAAGTGCAAGTCTTTGACAGACATTACATAGTGGACCTTGCAGCCAAGAAGTGTGATTGTAGAAGGTGGGACCTCACTGGCATCCCTTGCTCTCATGCAATATCCTGTTTGAGACATGAAAAGGTATCTCCTGAGACTGTTGTCCATGAATGTTACTCTAGTCAGAGCTACTTACTTGCTTATGGGCCTAAGATTTGGCCTTGCAATGATAAGAGTATGTGGGCCAAAATAGATGGGCCTGAAGTTCTCCCTCCTGTGTATGAGAAAAAGGCTGGTAGGCCTCCAAAAAATAGAAGAAAGCAGCCCCATGAAGTGGAAGGCAAGCATGGACCTAAAATGTCCAAACATGGTACAGTCATTAGGTGCAGTTATTGTGGAGGAGAAGGCCATAGCAAAGGTGGATGTGAGATGAGAAAGGCTGGAATCAGGCCCAACCTTCAACCTCAAGAAGTCCATGAAGAGGTATAACAGCCCCAAGAAATGCCAGAAGAAGTCCATGAAGAACCATACAAAAGCCAGGTAATTCCAAACTCAACAATGATATTAGCATGTCAACATAAGGAATACATATGTAAATAACATATATCAATATGTAGGTTTCCATGCATTTTGGAGAAGAAAGCCAACCACTACTGTCACAACTGTCCAACACCATGCTTTCACACTTGGATGTTGAGGTAACACTTCATATTATGTTCTTTTTCTCAAATGGTTATATCTGACATATACCTGACATCATGTCAACCTGATTTTTTGGGTCGGTCATCACAGATCAGCGCAAGGAACATGAACTCACAGCCATTGCCAGATTCTACATTCATATTGTCAAACATACCAGCTTCTATGCCAATGGTACCTACCACAGCAACAAAGGCAGGCAGATCCAGAGGTATGAAGCGCAAGAATGATGATCCAATTCAGAAGCGAAGCAAGGCTCCAAAGACATCTACTACTACAACCAAGAAAAAGCCAAGCAAGGTTACAAAACCAAAGAAGGCTTGATGGTTCTGTGATGACAACAATTGTTGTTTGTTATGCTTTTGGACATGATGATGGTTCTGTGATAGATTTTGTATAGGATTTGGCCATATTTTGCTCACTGAATGTGGCAGGCCAATACTTCATATTTTGCTCACTGAATGTGGCAGTGCAACACTGATATTTTGCTCACTGAATGTGGCAGTGCAACACTGATATTTTGGTCACTGAATGTGGCAGTGCAACACTTCATATTTTGCTGATATCTGTGTATAAACATTAAGAAACATGGGCATCTTATTCAGTGCAAATTGTGCTCCCATTACTGATACATGAGTTTATCATACATGATATTGCATCACTTCATTAGTTGAACAAATAGGATCAACAACAATACAAAGAGAACACACAGACACAGTAGGCAAATTGCCTTAAGCAAACTAACTACTTCTTTCCCAATGCCTACAAGTTCATCTTTTTTCTTCACCATTGCATTTCCAGTCATGCTCCAATCTCCTTC
Source organism: Echinochloa phyllopogon (assembly GCA_033239725.1). NCBI lineage: Eukaryota > Viridiplantae > Streptophyta > Magnoliopsida > Poales > Poaceae > Echinochloa > Echinochloa phyllopogon. The sequence continues at coordinate 27,303,537 of BTCW01000008.1, read as the reverse complement.
TTGCGCCATTGCTCTGCCAACTCCAAATCTTTTCCTGCTTCCTTGGCCACCACTGCTCTCTGATGCTTGGGCAACAGCCATTCCTTCCTCGGCCAGCACATCGACATAGTCCTCCTCCCAATACCAAAATAGACATCCACTTCCATCTCTCTACAAGATTCAACAAATCAAGAGTTCAAAGCTTGCACAACAGATGAGTGAGCCCTTTCCAATTGAACCAACTCACCTTATACTTGGGACAACAGTAGAAAACTCGCCCCAAGCTCCATGCTTTCTGCGACACACGCCGCACCACCTGCCTCGTCTCGCATACCGTGCACCAGATCAGAGGGAGACCACCTGCAGCTTGCGGATCTAAGCCCAAAACACTTGGATCGCCTCCCATGGCCTGGATCTGAGCAGAGGAGGCGTCGGCTCAAGCCATGAAAGAAAAGAGAAAGGGGATCGGGTCCTGAGAGAGGGGGGAGAGAGAGAGAGAAAGATGCTTTTATGAAGAATGGGAGGGACCTAGTGTCGGGGACACACCCAGGGGGTCCCCTAACCATCGGGGTAACCACCCTCAAAAAATGTTAACCACAGAGGGCCGAATCACCAGCGCGAAAGGGCCACCTAGGCAACGTGGCCCGTCACAGCTTATCACGGCCCAAAACAGCCGTCCGAGCTCGCCTGTCGAGGGGACCCAAGTGGCGACCCCCGTCTCCGCCTCGCTCGACGGACCCACACCCCCCCGGTCAGGCGCAACACCAACTCCGCCTCGCTCGAGGGCCGCGCACCCCCTCAAGCAGGCGAGCCAACTCCGCCTCGCTCGAGGCCACCCCTCTACTCGACGCGGCGCGCCCTGGCGCCCCGCCCGACAACGGCATTTAATGCCCGCCCCATCGGACAGGCGCCGAAGTCAAAGGGCGATCTCTCCCCACGCCGCGCCGCTGACACCGCAGAGCTCGCTGTTCTACCTGCTCCGGTCACTATGCGTCCTCACCGCTACTGTGCGGACGCATGCGGCGTTGCGCAAGGCCCTGTGCGGACTTGCACGCGTCATTCCGCACCACTATTCTACCTGCTCCCGTCCTCCCCCCCGGTGCGGCCCTCGAACGGGCATGGAGAACCCTCGAACGAATATATGAACAATGACCGAGCGCGGACTCCGGTCAGGCACGGCCCAGTGATGACGAACGCCAGGTCAAATCCACCAACTCTCGGCCATTCCCCGGCAAACCGGGCACGCCGCGCACTGTGGTCAACAGCAACCACCATGCCGACCCCTGTGCCGCCAACTCCTGTCCTTCCCCAACTGCCACGCCTTCGAACCAACCGGCGGCGGATGGCCAGGCGCGGATTATGGCGGCACCGCCCCTCGAAACCACTCCAGGACAAGTACAGGGACGACCGTGACACCCGCAGAAGCCGGAGCTCGCCATGCTCTCCAGTGCGCGCCCCTGTAGCACACACTGTACTTGTACTTGTGGGGCCCCCTCTCCTTGGCCTATAAAAGGAGGAGGAGGGCGCCCTCTCAAGGGAAAAGACCCAGAACACACGAACACACGCACGATCACCGCCTTCCACGATATTGGCACTCTCCTCAATTACTTTCACACCCATTTTCAGGGACTTGGAGACTTCCTCTCATCTCCCGCCGTGCTTGTAGCCCCCCACTGCAGGCACCTCGGTGCAAGATAGTATAGTGCCGCGAGCACAGTCTGCTGGACGTACAGCCCCATGGCCGGAACCAGGATAAACTCTTGTGTCATCATGCTAGCTCTTGCATCAACCGTCAGGGGACGAGACACAGCGCATTCTGTGTGGCGCTGAGGTTGGGCGGCCAATCTCAGCACCGACAGTGCCGCGCCAGGTAGGGGGTTGCGCTGTGATCAACTCATTTCACCCGATCAGTTCCCTTGACGGCAAGCCACGCCAAGGCCATGCCGCCACGATCCGCCACGGGGTCCCCCGGCCTGCTTCCGCGCGGGTACCGGATCACGTTTGGGAGCCTGGAGTTCGAAGCGACCGGTGAGGGCCTCTTCATGCGGCTCGTCTCCAGGACGCCCGACATGATGGCCATTACCCCGGCACCGCCAACGCCGTCCCAGCTCAGGAGACGTCGAAGACTGCACGAGCTGCAGATTCGCGTGGAGCGGCGCGTTGCCCCACGCATCGTCCTCCCTGATTGGGACATACACCTGTTGCTCCGGCCCACTGCCGCAGTACAGGGGAACGCACCCCCACCAGCGGCTCCCGCGGAGGGAGCACGCTGGGAAGATGCGGCCGGGCCGGTGCAGCTCCCTTACGGGATGAGCAACGCGGCCGCAAGCTACTCCGCGGCAATCAGCGCCAACCTGAACGCGTACGAGGATTCGCCGGGTCACCAGCTGGGTTCGATCCGCAACCTCAACATTTCCTCGCCCGGCGGGTCCCAGCCCAAGTCGGACGACGGGGAAAGTGTGCGCGGCCAGGAGCACCCAAGCCTAGACTACTCCGGGCTACGCGACCGCGAAGGTCTTACCTCCTTCCAGGCTGCCGCAGACTTCTGCCTCACCTGTTTCGACGATTCCAGCGAAGGGGAATACAACCCCACGCGGGAATGCTTCGTCCTTGACGGCGAAGTAGAGTCCGTGGGAGAGGATGAAGAAACGGGCGACGGGGCCGGACACGACAAGCCGCCACCGGCGCCCGCCGAGCTATCGGGCGAAGCCGCACTCGCACAGGCACAGCTCATGCAGGTACAAGAGCTGGAAGCCAGGCTCTGACAGGAGCGCCAGTAGGTACAGGAGCTACGCGCAGCACTGGAAGCCCGGCAGCCCGAGCGCGGCGAACGTGCGCGAGCCGCCGGGCGCATCGCTCAAGCGCGCATCATGAATGATGGCAACGACGCCAGCCCTGCCATGCCGCCGCGGGCAAGCCAGAAGCTCGTCGCCGCAGTAACTCTGATTCGGGCCATGCCCGAACCATCGACACCAAAGGCGTGCGACATCGACACCAGAGACCATTCATCATCGCCAAGGTCCTCAAGCCTGGCACTTACAAGCTGGCAAATGAGAAGGGCGAGATCTTCACTAATGCCTGGAACATCCAACAGCTACATCGCTTCTACCCTTAAAATTCTGAGCATTCCTTGTAAATACTTCATGTTCTTAGCCAACAACGATGAAAAGTTTGCGAAAAACATGGAAACATTGTTACTAACAGCATGAACAAGGGGGACTTGGTCCTATCCTCGACCTAGTCTCGATAGAGCCAAGCCCCCCTCGGGGGCTGCAGGGGGGTTTACCCCCCCTAATCGTCCCAATTTTAAAATTGTGCTAAAACTTAGAACGCTTAGAAAGATGCAGGGCGCGAGCTAACTAAAGCCGGAGCCGGCTAAGCCGTGAGACCGCCTACGCCCTCGAAGGGATACGGCATCTCCCTCTCCACTCCACGCCTTAATTACACGCAGATTCAAAATACCCGGCCAAAATCTCTCCAAGCCAAGAATAGCACAATAGAACAATCAAACAAGTTCGAAGCGCACAATCGAAATTCAAACTTAGTTTATGTACAGAGCGAGTCTCCTAAAAACTAAGATACATCTGGATCTCTAAGCCTGAGCCTTTCAGGCTTCACCTTCCTGCGGGGGCGCGGCGGCAGTGTCAAGACCTCCCAGGGCGGCGGCCTCGGCGGCGACAGTCGAAGGAACCGACGCGAGGGCCCCAAGACCATCGTCATCACGGCGCACCGAGGCGATGGCCTCCTCAAGGTACGCCACGGCGTTGGCCTCAGGATCAGCCTCGACTTCAGGGGCAGCCATGGCCTCGGGCTCGATGTCGGCGCGCGCATCTTCATCCTCATCCTCGCCAGGAAAAAGCTCACGCCTGAACTTGGCGGCGAGCGCTGTGGCAGCGTCCTCTGCACTGTCATCGGCCTCGTCGAGAGCAGCAAGGGCGGCGTCGTCATCCAGGTCTTCGTCGATAAAATAGCCGCACGCCACCGCCGCAAGGTCGATGTCGTAGTAGGTCGACACCATGCCAAGTGCCTTCTTCACACCAAGGTGAAGAGCATTCTCGAGGCGCTCCGCCACGCAGCCTCTCAAAGACCTCAGGCGGCTGGGCAATGCCGACCCCGACTGCAACCTCGACGGGATGTCGACGCTCTGGATGTCCCGGCACGCGGCGTCGGCGGCGGCCCTCAGAGTTTCAAGCTCCCCCTGAGCCTCGGAGTAGGTAGCTTGAACAGCCACCACCTCGTCCGCCTTCTCGGCCTCGGCCTTACGCAGCCCTTGACAAGGATCGAGCACGTCAAAACGAACTCCAACACAGAAACAACCAAGAAAGCTAAGAAAACATAGAACCATACCATCTACCAAGGCCGTGGCCTCGATAAGCGCACCTGCTGGAGCAGGTCCTCCACGGTGGCCAGCGCACCCTCCTTCTCCTGAAGCGAGCGGCCCAGCCGTTCAGCCTCCTGGGCCTTCTGCTCTGCCCGGGCTGTCGCCTCCGCGAGCTGAGACTGCGCGGCCTCGCGCGCCTTGCGCTCCTGCTCGAGCAGCGTCCGCTCCGCCATGAGCGCCTCGCGCTCCCGCTGGAGCTGGCCTTGTGCCTCCAGCAGCTTGGTCGCGGCCTCCTCGCACGCCTTGCGCTCGAGATCGAGCCGCTCCAACGCCGCGGCCAATGCCCGGGCCCCCTGCTCCGCCGCGCCCCTCTCGGCGTCGCGTTCCTGCTCCGCGCGAGCCTTGGCGCCCTCGTGTGCGCGGGCGGCCGTCTCTGTCTCCCTCACCCGGGCGGTGAGCTGGGTCACCTCCGTGCCCAGGTCCAGGTTCGCCTGACGGTACCGACGAAGATCAGCGTACAAGTCCACAATGCATGCGGTCTTGTCTGCCGCCTCCTTCTGCAGAACCATCAAGGATAAGGCATGAACTAAAAACGGTGATGAATTACCAAGCAGTATGGATAAGCATGGGGTTACCTCGAAAAGTTCCAGCGCCTGCCTGGAATGGAGATCGGCGGCGGCGGCGATGGTCCGCTCCAGGTCCGTCCCGACCCGTTTGGCTCGAGCCCACAGCTCGTTCTCCTCCGCCATGCCCCGCCAGACTCGGGTAGAGACGCCGGGCTGCTCCGGCCATGCGCTCGGGCCGCGCCGACCCTGACGTAGCGCCGCCTCGGCCGTATCCTACTCTGCCGCTCCCCCAGCCACTGGCGCCTGCGGCAGCCACCGGACCAAGGAAAACGCCGCCGGCACCTCGGCCGCAGCCGCCCCCTACGGGGGAGCACGTCCGCCATCGTCATCTTGCGCCACGCCTTGTACGTAACCCGAGGCCGGCAGGATGACCGTGCTACCGATCGGCGCGACCGCCTCCTGCCTCTTTCCAGTAGGGGCCACGGCGGTGGCACGCCCCCCCTGCTCGCCCACCTCAGCCAGAGTGTCGCGCCCCGACTCCACCTCTATCACCGGGGCGCCGTGCCCTGGCTCCACGTCCACCACCAGGGCGTCTTGCCCCGATCCCACATTCGTCACCAGGGCGTCTTGCCCCGGCTCCGTAACCACCATCGGGGGCATCCCCCTCCCCCGCTCCGTCTCCATCGGCCGGGAATCTTGTACCCCCGGTGTCGGCTCCTCCGGCACCGCTGCAGGCGTCGCTGCTGGACGCGGAGTCCCACGCGAACGCAATCCCCCTGCGTGAGGGGAATCCAACACCCCGACCTTCAACGCCTTCTTAGGCGCAAGGTTGGGGTTGGCCTTGGCAGCACCCCGAGCGCTGAATCAAAAAGGAAAAACGGAAATTACGAAGCAAAAAACCAAACGAGGATGGAAAATCACGAGAATAGCTCAAAGCGAGACTTACCGGATGCAGTCCTGCAAGGCCTGCAATTTTTGCTTCGAGCCGCCCGATGACGGAGCCCTCCTCGAACTCGAGGACCCCCTTGACCCGCTCGGGGCTGTGACCCCTCGAGCCCTCGGCATCCGATCTGCTGCGGCGCAACGCGCCCGCAGCAGGGGTAGAAGTCACGTGCGCCCGCGGCGCCGCGGGTCGGGCGGGCGCGACCGCCGTCCGCACCGCCACCGGCGCGACATTGCCAAGGCTCGCCGTGCCCACCCCAGGCGGCGGGACGGCCATCTCCTCCTCCTCACCGGCGGGCAGAGCCCCGCCGACATCGATCTCCTCCTCCTCCTCCTCGCTGGGAGGGTCCGGGGAGTCCTCCGGGGACGCCGGCGGCGTCCCGCCGTCCCTCCTCCACCGGCAGAGCGCCGCCGAGTGCGCGTCCCGCCGGGCCTGCCTCCTCTGGCTGCTGGCCTTCCTCGCCGCCTTCTCGTCCCTCTCGCGGTCACGGCGGGCGCGGTTCGAAGCGCGCACCTCCGGAGTCGGCGCGAAGGAGCGGTAGAGGTGGCAGTTCACCTCCTGAAACCACAATGAATCGAGAAAGGAAAGCCTAAGTTATCAATCCGACAGCTCGGGAGGGAAAATGGCGACTTACCGACAAAACGTGGCCCTCATCGGGGCACAGTCGGAACGAGCAGAGGTTGTTCTGGTTGCTCGGCATGGTGTCAGGATGCACCGCCGTTCGCACCCCTCGTGGCGACGTACTCCTCAAGGGGTGGCTCCGGCAACATACGCGAAGCCGCCAATGCCGCCGGGTCGGCGTCCTCTGTCATCCGGAACAGAGGGAGCTGTCTCTCCATGAGGGGAACCACCCGGCGATGATGGCAGTGCGCGAGCACGTGCGCCACGGTCAAACCCGACCCCTCCAGAGTGCGAAGGGCGTCGATGGCGGGGCGGAGCCTCTTCCGCTGACCGTCGCCGGAAACACCGTAGCTCCAGGAGTCGGCCTTCTCCGTCAGGACCTTGCCAGTGTACTCCGGCAACCCCAGGCCGTCGTTGCGCAGATAGAACCACCCCTTGGCCCAGCCACTATTGTTGGTGGTCATCCTGCAGGCCGGATACAGATGCTTCCGGGGCTCGAACGGCGCGAGCGTAAGACCGCCGACACACGAAGAACGGCGCACCCCCTTCCCCGCGCCGGACGTGCTGAGCTCGGCGCGGAAGAGGTGGACCCACAGGTCCTAGTGCGCCTCGATCCCCAGCACGCCGTCACAGACGCCGACGAAGGCCGCCGCCTGAGAGATGGCGTTGGGGGCGAAGTTGTGGAGCTCCACGCCGTAGTAGTAGCAGAGGCCCCGCATGAACTGACTGGCAGGCGCGTTGAAGCCCCGCTCGTGGAAGTGGATGAAGCTCACCACGTACCCCGCCGGCGGGTTTGGCACCCTGGCCGCCAGCGGCGGGACAATCCACGCCGGCCGCGCCGGATCGCCCTGGGGCGAGAGCTGCCCGCCGGTCACCAGGCCCTCCAGGAGGTGATCGGTGGCGGTGGACGGAGTCCACTCGGTGACGCCCTCAATGACCACCATGGCGGACGGCGAAGCGGGGAGCGAAGGCGACAGAGGCGGGCAGGACGAGCAGAGAGCAGCGAGCGGACTCGGAAGTGAGAGGAAGACGGAGGCGCGAGCTGGTGCGGCGAATGGCGAAGGTAAGTAATCCCCTCCCCCCCCCGCTTTCCTTTTTATAAGGGAGGGAGCGAGTTCATCCCCGCCGCGGCGCACAAAACCACCGGCGACAGGCCCGACACGCGTGGCGCATCAATGACAACCAGGGACCCCCTCCCCTTTCCCTGGAGAACGGCACGCGTGAGCGGCGGCATTTACTGTGGCACAGTAAAACGAAACGACGCAGCAGCGGCGCCTGACCGCCCGTCGCCTCGCCTCTCCCCAGCGCATGCCAACTCCGCCTAAAAAGGCGCGCCCACTACGCCTGCCTCGCCCACTCCGTGCCACGTCAGCCACGACCACGCCCGCCAGTGGTCGCGCGTAGGCCCGCAAACCGAAACGTCAACAACCGAACGGAAGGGTTCCTTCCAAGGTAAGGCAACGACGCCCCCCCGAGGCGTGGGGTGCTACTAATCAGGGGCTCGAAGCCCAGCCCTCGAAAGGGTTCGACGGGCGCCCCAGATTAAGCGATGCGAAGGCTGCAGGTCACGCTCGACCAACCCACTCTCGAGCCCGCGGCTCGAGGGCGACCTGCACCTTTCGCAAGGCCCCACTGATCAGAAGTACGAAGCCTGGCCCGCGAAAGGGTTCGACAGGCGCTCCAGATCAACAGAGTCAGGGATGATTCGGACGTGCTCAACGGACTTTACCCCGGACGCGAAGTTTGGGGACGCCCCTGTTGTGTTCAAGGCTAGACATAGGCAGCTAGACGAGGGATCCCATCGAGGGAGAGCTTCCGCGCCCTCGGCCTCCATCGAAGGGGGCCGAGCCCTACCTAGCAAACCTTTGCAAGCACTCTTATGGATGAGTCTCCGGACCACGAGCCGACCCCTAGCGAACGGGGCATAGGCGTCCACTTGAACTACCCGCTAGCAGCTCACCGAGGCATCCGTGTACGCGGCCCGATTCGAGGGTTACACAAATGACCTCACCCCTCTCCCCCGCGAAGGGGAAGCGAGGGTCGCAACTCAAAGACAAGAGCCCCCCCTGATCGCCTCCGCTCGGGCCAGGGGCTTGGGGGCTCCTTGCAGCATATCCCCCTCCTCCTGAATGCGCGAAACACGTTGAAGCCGTGCAGGACCCGCCCCCCGAGTTCCGTATAAATCGGCATCATCCCCGCAATCCACCACGTCAAATGGGAGCGACTAACACAACCCTCAGGAGTCGAAGCCCTTGCACGAGTGAACTCACTCCTCCAAGGGCTCGGGGGCTACACCCGCGGGTGCGCTCGCGCCCCCCCACGGAAGAACATGTGTAATTAAGAAGGAGTAACCCCCGCAGAATGCCCGGGAACGATCCCGCAAACCATCAGCCTCTGCCCGACTGACCCTTAGTCCGGCAGAGGCTCGGGGGCTACTGTCAGGGACACACCCAGGGGGTCCCCTAACCATCGGGGTAACCACCCTCAAAAAACGTTAACTACAGAGGGCCGAATCACCAGCAGCCCGAAAGGGCCACCTAGGCAACGCGGCCCGTCACAGCTTATCACGGCCCAAAACAGCCGTCCGAGCTCGCCTGTCGAGGGGACCCAAGTGGCGACCCCCGTCTCCGCCTCGCTCGAGGGACCCACACCCCCCCTGGTCAGGCGCAACACCAACTCCGCCTCGCTCGAGGGCCGCGCACCCCCTCAAGCAGGCGAGCCAACTCCGCCTCGCTCGAGGCCACCCCTCTACTCGACGCGGCGCGCCCCGGCGCCCCGCCCGACAACGGCATTTAATGCCCGCCCTATCGGACAGGCGCCGAAGTCAAAGGGCGATCTCTCCCCACGCCGCGCCGCTGACACCGCAGAGCTCGCTGTTCTACCTGCTCCGGTCACTATGCGTCCTCACCGCTACTGTGCGGACGCATGCGGCGCTGCGCAAGGCCCTGTGCGGACTTGCAGGCGTCATTCTGCACCACTATTCTACCTGCTCCCGTCCCCCCCCCCCCGGTGCGGCCCTCGAATGGGCGTGGAGAACCCTAGAACGAATATATGAACAACGACCGAGCGCGGACTCCGGTCAGGCGCGGCCCGGTGATGACGAACGCCGGGTCAAATCCACCAACTCTCGGCCATTCCCCGGCAAACCGGGCACGCCGTGCACTGTGGTCAACAGCAACCACCATGCCGACCCCTGTGCCGCCAACTCCTGTCCTTCCCCAACTGCCACGCCCTCGAACCAACCGGCGGCGGACGGCCAGGCGCGGATTATGGCGGCACCGCCCCTCGAAACCACTCCAGGACAAGTACAGGGACGGCCGTGACACCCGCAGAAGCCGGAGCTCGCCATAAATCCCCTGCCAGGATCAAGGACGACCGCACACCCGACGCCATGCTCTCCAGTGCGGGCCCCTGTAGCACACACTGTACTTGTACTTGTGGGCCCCCCTCTCCTTGGCCTATAAAAGGAGGAGGAGGGCGCCCTCTCAAGGGAAAAGACCCAGAACACACGAACACACGCACGATCACCGCCTTCCACGATATTGGCACTCTCCTCAATCACTTTCACACCCATGTTCAGGGACTTGGAGACTTCCTCTCATCTCCCGCCGTGCTTGTAGCCCCCCACTGCAGGCACCTCGGTGCAAGATAGTATAGTGCCGCGAGCACAGTCTGCTGGACGTACGGCCCCGTGGCCGGAACCAGGATAAACTCTTGTGTCATCGTGCTATCTCTTGCATCAACCATCAGGGGACGGGACACGGCGCATTCTGTGTGGCGCTGAGGTTGGACGGCCAATCTCAGCACCGACACCTAGCTGCAAATGCTCCAGCACCTAACGGCGGCAAAACTCCCGCCAAAATACCCTCCGTCCACGCTGGCGATGCCACGTCGGCGAAATGGCTTCCACGAGGGGGTTACGGACATAAATGGTACAAACAAACAAGTTTAGGGAGCCAGAAACTCATTTTGCGAGTTCGTGAACCTAAGTGGTACCTCGCGACAAGTTCAAGGGCCCACGGTGTATTTAACTCATTCTTTTACCAGCCACAACTATGCATAAATTTAATACTTACCCACAAGATTGATAATTACCAGTGAATTATCACGACAAATGCTTTTGAATAATTTTATTTCAGTAGTATCTTTTATTACAAAAACTTATAGAAAAAGTAATAATGATCAAAATATCTGTATCAAGAAAACCGGTTAAATGCAAATCCGAGGGCGAGTACGAATCCAGGCGGCAGCGCCGCAGGGGGAATAATCCCGGTCGTGACGTCAGCGTAGCCGCGCCGCCATGTAGCTCTCCGAAGCCTCTTCCTTCCTTCCCCTCTCTTCCTCCGGTCCCGACGCGAGCAGGAGCTTCCCGGACGACGTGTCCGCATCGATCACCGTCAACTCAAACCCCAACGGTCGGATCGGGCTCGGCGTGCTCTACATATCCGTCCCGTCAGGCTTCTCCTCTCCTCCTCGAGCCTCTTTTTTTCCTCAAATCTCGCGTGCTGCCTCCGCCCTGCTCCGCCCCCCGCGCTCCCGTGCCTCCCCCCTCCCGCCGCGCGCGTGCGCCCCCCCGATCCGGCGCAATCCGCCGGCGCGGCCGTCGATTTCCGCGGCCGCCGTGGTGCGGGAACGCTCGGCGCAGGCGCGGGCCGCGGATCGAGGCCCGGGTCGGCGGATTTGGGCGCGCCGCGGACGAGACCTAGGCGGCGGCGGCGGCGGCGGGTGCCGGAGGTTTTGACGGAGCTTGGGTTGGGGTGGTTGGTGGAGGGGAGGGGGAGTTGCATATGCGCGTGACGGTCACGCCCAAGGACGAGGAGCGGCTGCTCGGGTTGATGGCGCGGGAGCGGCCGCGGTCGGCGGTGGTGGCGGCGGGCGGGGATTTGGTGACCGCCCCCGGTGGCGGCGGCGGCGGCGAGGGGTCGGACGGGGACTCGTCGGGGTCGATAGAGGAGATCACCGCCGATGACTTCAGGAAGGACTCGTCGTCCGGCGGCGCCTCGGCGGCGGCGCCGAGATCTAGGTCTTGGACGGGCCCGTCGACCATGGGGTACATGGGGCAGAGCTACGGGCAGGCGTTCCACAGCTTCGCGTGGATGCAGGCCGTGCACAAGAAGCCGCTCGTGGCGCAGCCCGCCGCCCCGGAGGCGGACGAGGACGAGGTGGAGCACGCCGTGGACGCCTCGGACGGGGAGAAGGAGGAGGGCGAGATTGAGGAGGGGGAGGCCGTGGAGGGCTCGTCCTCGCCCCCTCGAGCGCAGCCCGAGACCATCGATTTGGACTCTGATGCGCCGGAGAAGTCGGAGTCGATGGCTGTGGACGGCGGTGCTGCGCCTGATGCACCCACCCAGGAAGAGGAGCTGGACTATGACCAGCGTGTGGGGAGTATTCTGGAGGAGCTCGAGATGGTCTCCATCGAGGAAGCTGAGAAGTATGCACAGATGCTTCATGTTTTTGTTGGACGAAAGGCTTTGATTCAGACACTGAGAGAACGGCTTGTTCTTGCTGATGTTATTGCAGGTCATTTGAGGGCACGTGTGCACGTCTACGTATGTGCTTCGAAAACCTGAAGCCGCTGTACCCGGAGAATGGCAGCCCAATGCCCATTCTTGAGCCGCTCGTGCAGCAGGCGTTTATCGGAATTGACACGCTCACCACTGTAAGGCCTAGACCAAGTGTTGGTTGTTTCCTGTCTTTCACTTCAAGGCTGATGGGCTGATGCTTGTTGCGTTGCATTGCTGCAGGTGGCGAACTCGTATAACTTGCCGAGGAAGGAGCAGAATAAGACAATGCTTTTGAAGTATGCAATTCGTCTTCAGCTAATTATTTACATAGAAGAGAAAACTGCCACCTTTTTCGTAACTGAAATGATATCTTCTGAATGATGTAGGTTGCTGTTCCACATCAAGAACAGATATTCAGACATGTTGACGCCTGAGCAGCGAGACGAGGTTAGTGATGTTTCCGGTTTGTTGCTTGCGGTCTGAATTCTCAAGTTGCAACCTCAATTTTCTGTCCTGTTTCTGTGCATCAGCTGGACAGCCGTGTGAGGCAGTTAGTTTTCGAGGAAAAAGACAATGTCAGTGACCCAAGTACCAGTGGCGGCACAAAAGAGAAAAATATTTCGGCTCCATCTGGGCAGGTTTCATCAGGGAGATTCCCATTCGAATCAGGAGCAGCAAATCCATTTAGTGGCCCTAGCTTGCCGAGGCTGGAAGTACCTGCAAAAAGAATTAGCCCCCTGTTGGATCTTCATGCAGATTATGATGAGAACAGCTTACCCTCACCCACACGGGATGATGCACCGCCTTTTCCTCTGCCAAAGCCTATCGGGTATGGAGCGTTTCCAATGGTGCCTGGAAAAGCATCTTACCCAGAAAGGGCTGAGCCTACTAGGAATTCGTTATATCCATCCTTGAATGATCCTTTGAAGGCTGTTTCGTCATATCAGCAGAAGTATGGGCATAAATCTGTCTTTCCAAGTGATGATTTACCAAGTCCAACTCCTTCTGGTGATGAGAGCAAGTCCACAGACAAAGTTGGTGATATATTTGGTGAGGTTTCCAGCTTCCCAGTTCCAAAGAAGGCTGTATTGCCAACTACAAGTCAGATGCCTACTTCTCAACCTATTACAGTCAGCAGCAGTACTAGTTATGCAGGTGGTCCAGCTGGTTATGGTAAACAAGCTGAGCAGTCGGCTGCAGGTTCAAATCATGCGCTTAAGGCTGCATCCAAAAGTAGGGATCCAAGGCTCAGGTTTTTGAACCGTGATTCTGCTGGTGCTACAGATGTGAATCAGCGTGCAAATTTTTCAGACCTGAAGGATGGAAACTTGGGTTCTGGATTGCCAATTATAAACCGTAAACACAAAGCTGATGAACCTCAGGTGGATGAAAATGTGTTGAAAAGATTGCGGAGTGGTGTTGGGGATCCAAGAAACTTGCTGTTGCCAACTGGGAATCCTAATCAGCTTATGAACAACAGCATAAAGTCAACCCCAAATAGCAGTGGAACCAATACGGCATTTTTGCAACCCCCTCAATGTACCGCTCCACAAATCAGTGCACCTCTTGCTGCTTCATTGCCGCCTTCTCTTTTAAAGGACATTGCTGGGAATCCAACGGTGCTGATGAATTGGATACAAATGGAACAGCAGAAGATGTCAGCACTGGAACCTCAGCTCATCAGCACTGTTGGCATGTCTAGTGGCGCGACAAGTATTGGAACTGCTGGCATGATTTTGCCACCTAGCAGTGCTCCGAAGACTACAGAAGTTGCACAAGTTCCCTCGCTTAGGCCACAGGTTCCGATGCAGACACCACCTCTGGTAAAGCTCTTTATACTATAACTTGGTCTTCTGTCCATGCTTGTTTACCATGATTTACTTGCTTTGTAACTTTGTATATTATTAGCCAGTAATTACGTGTTATGTATTTTCATTTAAAATATTTTACTAACATCAAGTCTCTGTTTCTGTAGAACTCACAAAATGATGCTGGTATCATACGTATGAAGCCCCGTGATCCCAGGAGGATTCTACATAATAACATAGCCCAGAAAACGGATTCAGTGGGCTTGGAGCAAGTCAAATCTAATGGAACTACTCAGTCAGATTCTCAGGGCACCAAAGATCAGACTGTTTCAGTGTCTTCTCAACCAGCCTTGCTTTCTAGCATTGCACGGCCAGTTACTATGAGCACAAAGCATGTTGATCCTGTCTCAAATTCCCAGTTAGCTGCTACAGCTCTTATGGCTCCTACGCAACAAGCTTCAGTCAGCGTACATAGGGTGGATCCAAGGTTAGCTGAACAGAATGGTCATAATGCTGATGGAGCGACAAATGATGCTCCTCCACTTGAAGCTGTGCAGCCAGTTAGTCCATGGGGTGATGTTGACCATCTCCTTGATGGTTATGATGAGCAACAGAGAGCTCTAATACAGAAGGAAAGGGCAAGACGCATCACCGAACAACAGAAAATGTTTTCAGCACGGAAGCTATGCTTGGTGCTTGATCTGGATCATACGCTTCTTAATTCCGCGAAGGTATTAGACGCTTTAGCCTATGAGTTTAAGTTTAATTATTTGCTCATTAATGTATTGCATACTTCAGTTTGTAGAAGTGGAGAAAATACACGAAGAGATCTTACGGAAGAAAGAGGAACAAGACAGGTCTTTGCCAGAACGCCATCTCTATCGTTTTCATCATATGAATATGTGGACGAAACTGAGACCAGGAATATGGAACTTCCTTGAGAAGGTTTGTTGTGTTTTTTTTAACCGATGAACTTAGTGTCTTTCTTCTAGGCTGTTATTTTTTGACATGTCGTGTTGCATTGTTAGGCGAGTAAGCTCTTTGAGTTGCACCTCTACACCATGGGGAACAAACTTTATGCTACGGAGATGGCAAAGGTTCTCGACCCTACTGGTGCCTTGTTTGCTGGGAGAGTCATCTCAAGAGGTGATGATGGTGATCCTTTTGACAGCGATGAGCGAGTGCCCAAGAGTAAAGATCTGGATGGGGTATTGGGGATGGAATCTGCAGTGGTAATTATAGATGATTCTGTAAGAGTCTGGCCTCACAACAGACACAATTTGATAATTGTAGAGAGGTATGTGTCACTATTTAATGTTCTTATTTTTAATAAATTAACTAATGGTTAATTCATCTGACTTAATCCCTTTCCATGTGATTTTCTGCAGATACACTTATTTCCCCTGCAGCAGACGTCAATTTGGCCTTCCTGGACCGTCGCTTCTCGAGATTGACAGAGACGAGAGGCCAGAGGATGGTACCCTTGCTTCTTCACTGGCGGTATGCCCTTGTTTCACCACATTTGAGCTCATGTGGGTCGAATACAACTTTGATTATTCTGACGGAATTCTTGTGCTGTGGGAATAGGTCATTGAGAGAATTCACCATAACTTCTTTTCTCATCCTAACCTGAATGAGGCTGATGTACGGAGCATACTAGCAGCTGAACAGCAGAGGATCCTTTCTGGCTGTCGTATTGTCTTTAGCCGGGTTTTCCCAATTGGAGATGCCAAACCCCATTTGCATCCTCTGTGGCAGACTGCAGAGCAGTTTGGCGCAGTCTGCACAAACCAGATTGATGATCGGGTCACTCATGTCGTGGCCAACTCTCTCGGGACAGACAAGGTGAATTGGGCATTATCCACAGGCAGATTCGTGGTGCACCCAGGATGGTGAGGAATATTGCAGCTTTCATTTGCTTGAATCATTTTTTTATATTACATAACCTTATTTTCTAACGTTGTTGAGATGATCCGTCACTTTGATTGAAATTCTGTATCATGTTTTCCATCAACAGGGTGGAAGCTTCAGCTCTGCTGTACCGGCGCGCCAATGAGCATGACTTTGCAGTCAAAACACCCTGCTGAGCCCCCCTCCATCTAAAGGCTCCAGGGAAGAATTCTTCTTCTCGGGATGGGATCCGGTCATGAAAACTTAACATAATTAAAAAGAAAAACTAACAACATTATAACACCGGACCACAGTAAGAAGGAAACCAACCACCTCCAACAGAATTCCAGGCTCTAATACAATGGGTAACAAAAAATGCTCTATGAAAAGCCTGAAAGAGGGGACTGGGACAGCGGTCGATGTCATTGCCAGAGGTGGCGAGTATTTTTTGGTTCAGAAGTGTCTTAGAAAAGAGCCGAAATGTGCGCTAAAAGCCAAGTCCATTGTGCGCTCACCACGTCCCCGTTGTTGTAACATGTAAAAGGGTTCATTTTTGGTAGGAGTCTTAGGTTCAGACGCCGCCTCTGGCCTCAGAAAATGGGGTGTTTTGGTAGCTGGCGCGGGTCACCCATCCAAGTGGCAAATGAACTGCCACTCTGAACTGATGAGGGCGGCAGCAGTTTTGAACGAAGCTGGCTGTTTATAGGGGGGTATGTCAGTATGTGTATCTGTGAAGTATCAGCGTCTGTGCGTCAAACGCCGAAAAGGCACATGGACGAAAGGAACACCTTGGGCGGCGCCTTATGCTTCCTAAAAACATCGTCGGTTGGTTCGGTGGGTTAGGATAAGGGGAACGAACATTCATGGTGGTTGGATTGGGTGGCAGCGAAGAATGAACATGATGTGATCGGTTCGTTACTGTTATTGCATGTGGACCGGCGGAAGATTATGCGAAAAAGGAAACGTGTGACCCGGTGTTACCCAAAGTGTAAGCAAATCTTTAGGGGCTCATGATGAAAACCAAAAGACGTTAACATATTTCCGTACCTGCCAGGGCTATTTTTTCCTTGGGGTGAATTTGCTGCCGATCTTTTTCGAGTGTTTGCTTTGCACATTTTGAGAAATAACTTTGTGTGCTAAAGATTTTTTTCATAACTTTATACGTAGAAGAAAAGAAAGTCATTTACGAATTTTTGAACGTTGAGAGAAAAAAGACTTTGTTTGTCGTAGTATGAGTAAGGAAAGAGTATCTCCCTTTTGGACCGAGAAAAAAAAAGACATTTTACGGTTGTGTGAGAACGTTGATAGAAAGATCAAAATCATTTTTTCTCCGCATCAGCCCATGTGCATCTCCCCTGCCATAGAGGTGCCAAGCTTGCATCGGTGTTTGGTTGCTCGCATGACCTCTGCTTGCTTTGGTGGATCCTTATAAATTCGCATGGAAGAGCGTTTGGTTGGTTGTATAAGCGGATGCAGGCTGCATGAGCAGATGCAGAAAATACACCCTCATTCTGGCTCGAGGGATATGCCCAAATTGGTCGCCACTCATGCAGGCTTGGTGGATGCACTGCATCTGCTTTGGACACACTCGTCAATCTCACATGTAGGTCACTTGCGTCCGCTCATGCAACCAATCAAACGTCTTCATAAAATCTACTGTATTCGCTCATACAATCAATCAAACATCCCTTTTTTTATGTCTTCATAAAATCTACTGTATTCGCTCATACAATCAATCAAACATCCCTTTTTTTATGGTCACGGCATGCACTCAGCCTGTTTCCCCTCATCTTGGATATACGATACGAGTCTACAAAGCCCCATGTGAGCAACCAAACACACCCTAAGCTTGTCCATGTACCTGGTTGCCCTTAGTGACACTGGTGCCCTTAACCATGCCCACCATATAACCCGCGTCCTTTGCAGCACTGTTGCCCTACTCTTCATCGGCGCTAACGCTCTTAGCCACATCCATCCCTGTTGCACCCATGGTAGTGCTGATCACCTTGTCATCCTCTATAGTAGTGTTGTTGGTGTCCTAATTGTCCTTTCACTCTCTTGGTCATCCGCAATAGTGGTGTTGTTGGTGTCCTAATTGTCGTTTCACTCCCTTGGTTGTGCCGGTGCTCTTTTGCACCATCCGTAGCCTTGTCTCTGCCATCACTTCCGTGAAATCCACCACTAGAAATGTGCCACTAACAAGGTGATACTGACTATCATATTTATCGCTTTGGTTTGCTACCATAACCACCATGTTGCCGGTGCCCTTTGTGGCCGCCATTTCCCTTAGAGGTGGAAATTGTAGTCATAGTTGTGCATGCCTTTCTACTCATGTCCTCTGTATTGCCAAAGGGCTTTCATGGCTGCATAGCCTAGGATTTTTACTCCCTTCCCTATGGTCCAGCACACCATGGTCACCACCCTCTCAGCATTAGGCTTCGAAATTGGAACCTCGTCATGGCATTGTTCATGCTACCCCACTGTCATCCACTGGAGCCTCCACCTTCATGAGCTTCACCACTAGAATGTGCCCTCTATCTCATCGACCAAAGCCGCCGCTAGAATTGGAACAAACCACCGATCCTTCCGGTAGATCATGATTGATTGTTGGAAAAGGCAGGTCTTGAACGAGTAGGTTGTGGATGGTTCGTTGACGCATTTCTTGCATGTATGATAGTGGTGACGACAGCGTGGGCAACAATTGTGGTGATTTGCATGAAGGACCATTGCAGATCTGCGCTAGATAAGATGGGCAATGGAGTCGAATGCTTGAGGTGGTAAAGAATGTGGTAGTGGACATTAGGAATGGGTTCTTTTTTATCTATGTCAGGAGATGAGGAGAGCACAATAATGAGGAGTTCGAAGTACTAATTCTCCAATAGCTTGTATGTGGTGTCGCGAGTGAAAATGTATTTAATGCTTTTTTTGCCAGAAATGATATCCCTTACCATCAAAGGTAAGTCTGGTGAAATAGATCTGTGATAAATAAATTATTTCACATGGCTGGTGCTAGCAGGGGCGAGGCCAGGGAGGGGCTGGGGGCCTAGGTGGAGGAGTGAGATTCAATGTCAGCAAGCATTGTAGCGGTGACTTACCACCTCCTGAAGACCGTCCATCGCGAGATCAATGGTTGGATCTTGATGAATAGTGCACGTACTGCAGTACTCAGAAAACAGTATTTTTGAAACAGTATATGTGCTACGGTACCAAACAGTGTAATCGCTACCATGATTCTTTTTTTTGTCTTTTAGCGCACGTTACATTGTGACTTGTCCTCCTCCCTAGGTGGACTTCCATATTGTACATAAGATTTCACCATTATAATTTAAGAAAAATATAGATTTGCAAACTGTAAATGAAAATTGAAATTTATCTTTCATCGTTCGAAGTAAGCCATGACAAACAAGCATCCAAATATCATTGTAGTGTAGTAGTATATACATAATATAATAAATATTCTATGAACAACTTTCCCAATCATGTTGTCCAATCTCACATATTCTCTAGTACAATTTTACGGGATCTTGGTACAGGTTGAAGCTTATTTATGAGGAAGAATAAACTTTAATAAACTCAAACTTTTCAAATTGTACTTTGACGTTGAAACTTCAAATTTAAATCCTTTTAACTTGAAGGTTCAGAAATATTCAACTCAATTTATTGAATTTGCTAACATTTTACGTCAATTTGTTCATCTTGATCAATTTAAGGAAAGATATCTACCTTGGAAAAGAAAAAAATAATTTCATTTAAAATTCTGGCTGGTAACTGGTATGTTTAGTGAACAATGATAGTAGAACATAGGAACCCACAAAAATGAAAAAGACAACTAATTGATATGCCATCACAATAACCGATAACATACTCCCACCATTCTAGATCCTTGGTCATTTCAGTTTTTAAAGTCAAAACCTTTTATTTTGACTAGGTTTATGAAAAAATATATTAATTTATAAAAGTTATAACAAATAAATACACTACCAATACATATTTGATGATGTTGATGGTATTTGTTTATAAACTTGGTCAACAACTTGCTTTAAGATTTGTGCAGGAGTTAAACTAACATCCGAGATTCAAGCAGGTGGAGTTGACTGCTTGAATAGTATGGAGAGATGTTTTGTGACCGAGTCGGCCAGCAGGTGGGTGGTTTAAATGGACTTGCAATCTTGAAATGCATTTTTCACTCAAACAGTCAGTCCATTTTTTATTCCGTTTGAACCATTGTGTTGTTTAGGATTAATGTATAAATTGAGATCCCACACGTGTATAAATTACTTATGTTTTACTTTTAGAAATTTTAACACTGGGAATGTATCGTTTCAACATTTTTTATATCATATATCATTGGGACGGATTGATAAATTTCACATTTGTGATGACCTTGAGCCGGTAGGCTTCAAAGTTTGGGAGGAATTAATTTATATGTACAAAAGGTTATATTTATTTCCCAACAAAGGTGAACAGAGGTTATTAAGTCAGCCTACATTTGTAGTTAGAATTTTATTCTAGGTTTGTTCTAGGTTCTGAAAGTAGGTTCTTGTTCCAACATCTTCTTCCCAAAAGATCCTTTTGAGCTCTAATTTAGGAAAAATATTTTAATATTTTGCTCATGGATTGAGATCAACGCGTGGCTCTGCCACCGTTTGAGGTCATGTTTTACGCCTAATACGCCGAGTATGAAATTGCAGCCTGACGTGGCATTTGCAGATGCATATGTGAATTGAGAAGGATGGACAACGAAGTGATCTTGACCTTCTTGGGGAGAACACAACTGCAAGGTGTGTCGGAAAGAAGAGCAACAAATCTAGTGCTGGACGACAAGGTGGTATCATCACTGGTGGCTCGATCCATTGGATGTCGTCATTTATGAAAGCCGCTGGTGAACAAGGATCCCAGAGGTGGAATAAATGTTGGGCAAGCTCGCTGAAGGCTCCTGTTAGGCTCCAGTTTTGTTCGTGGCCGGATTTTGGCTGCCATCATGTCTGTATTGTCGTTTGGTTTGCCTATTAGGGGTTGGTCTATGATCGTTGATGAGTATGTTGCTCCGGTTTCAAATGCTAAACTTATAAAAGTTTGTATCGCTCGCCAGCGATACAAGCTTTTTATAAAGCATCATGTGCATGCCCGACACACTACTTAAAAAACTCATATTCGTCCATTGCATTTAGTACCGAGCGTGAAAAGATCATGTCCTAAAGTGACACGGAGCCTCCGAAGGACCATTTAGTATCAACCGGTGCTAAGGGCAAGTACAATCGTGTAGACAGCTTGCTGCCTTTTTACCCAAACAAACAGCTTGTACAATGGATTGTTTTTTTGACTGTCTGCAGGGTGTTTAATTCATCCTTTGACACACAAATTATGATGATCTAGTGCATACTTGATCTTTATAGTCATTTTATTGCATACATATATATGAACAAGAAAGATCATAGTCTCTTTTGTGTAAAAACAATGACGAGCACCATAGAAACTAGAATATATGCATTTTCAAGAACTAAAGCATAGAAAATATACATGGAAAGCATACAAATTCAAGTGGAAAATGGCTAGTTAATCTGAATGGAAAACTCTGGGAGGAGACCCACCAGCCAACTACATCGCCGGCCACCATGAAACTGAAACAGGGCATGCAGCCTGCACATCAATTTTGAGGTCACATGATCTAGCTGAACCTCAGTGTTCGCTCACATCAGGGAGCCACCTGGACATTTAAAAGAAGAAAGGAAGAGCTCAACAACATGGCTCCGAATCTCCGATAGCCTGGAACGCCTGACACATCACAAAAAAAAGTAAAAAACAATGGAAGGAGATCATCAACCTGCAATCCCCACACCATCGATTCCCCGTGCTTCTGGTCAGGAGGGCTTCGAACTGCCATGGATTCGGCCACAGGTTGCCGTAGCCGGCGTCAAGAACATGAAAATGATAATTTTTTATCCACCGCAAGTTTTGTTAGATTCGAATAGGCCTACCTCACGAGCCATGGAAGAGGTCGATGCTGCCGGTGCTCGCGAGCGGCGAGGTCATGCTGCGCCACCACCGGAGATCCGCCAGGGAGGGAAGGGACATTGGCTGCCGGGTCTCCCCCATCGCCGGGACTCCCAGAAGAGGCCACCGGAGGATGCAACCCACCATGGATCTTCTCAACGGAGAGGCTAGGATGCAGACTGCCTGCCTGGGGGCATCACCACCGTGTTGCCGTCGGTGAGACGTCCACCGGGGAAGCCGAGATGGCACCGCCTTGCAGTCCCCGTGGCCGCAGGGAGGAGCCGGTGAGGGGAGGCTCGAAGGCGCGATAGAGATTTCGCTGGCGAGGAACGAAGCTCGGGCGCGAAAGTTATCCCCGCGGCGCACACCCGATCCCGCGCCTCCGTCGACTCCCCGCAACGCGCCGTACAACGGCCTTCGTCGACATCGCGCCGCCTGGGATCACGAGCTCCCCTCGTAGATGAACGAGACGCCGGCTGGGGAGTAACTCACGCCGTGGGGTTTTTTTTTCGCAAAGTTCCATTGCATGTCTACGGCAGTCAACAGCCGTTGCACGTGCCCTAAAAGTTACTGGGTTCTCCACGGGTTACTTTAAAAGGAAAACATCTCCCACTCAGCCATAAGTGATGCATAGTTGGATGGTAAAGAAGCAACGTGTGAGGCTAGAGGCCATGAGTTCGAATCCTCGCGGCCGCGCATGTCCATTTATGTGTGAAAAATCGCATGACTTATAACTTGACGTTGCGTGTGTGCGAGCCTCCGGCGGTCCAAAATATTTTTTTTCGTAACGGCATGACCAGCTTCCAGCCTTCTGCGCGGCCATCATCACTTCACCGTCGGCATCTTTCCCTCGAAAGCCATATGCGTGGTGTGGTTTTGGAGGGCAGGGTGTTACAATGGCATCAGAGCCGAATCTTGCGGTTGTGTGTTGGACATTTGCTTGTGTGAGTGAGTTGGCTGATGAGGATGTTGGGTTCGTTGAGGGGGTTGTATGTGACACCTAGTCCAGTTTGGTTTTCGCCTGGTAAAGATCCATGAGTACTGGATGCACATATTTAGTGTCACCTTGCTAGTTTATCAAGGTGGAGCCAACTTCTTTTGTCTTCCGGTCATAGCACTTTTGGATTAACCCATATACACAAATTAAGGACAAAAGTATAAACAGTTTGCTATATTTATGTGTGAGCCCTCGGAAGGGCTGTGCGATGCGCCTTTGGGGGGCGCAGTATTACATATCCTTTGTTCATGAAGGTGGTGATCTACGCAAAATTAACGGAATAGAAAGTAGTGAAGGTTTATCAAAATAAAAACAGTAAAATCATTAATATCACTTATTTTGATTATTAACTTTTTAGCTCATTTTCCCCATTTGTGCCATGAGGTTGATGGTCATTGCATGAACTACCTGATATTTTCCTGTTTGCGTCAGAATCATCTGATTGACAGGCGCATCGTTGTCAAGGCATACATGGACAAACAAACACCTCACATGACAAGAATGCTCTGCTCTGCTCTGCGCCTTGCTCTGTCCAGAATCTTGAAGATCGACTAACATCCTATTTTGCCTTTTCTTATATCTTCTGCAACGACAAGGAAAAACTTCGATTACGTTCATAGATTAATTCATCTGTGCAGCTAGCATGCTACACATAGATAGGTTTCTGGTCGCTAACAAATATCGCGATCACATATGTTGGCATCATGCATATACTACGTATATATCGATCATTGCAAGATGACTATCTGAAATGTAAGCCATCGATGGAGCTATGAGATGACACATGCGTTGGGGTTCTCATCGCTGAAGTATTGCGGCGCCGGTGCTGGCCGCTCCACCATACCGTAGTTGTAGTACTGATGGTATACCATCGGAGCAGCCACCGACGTGGGTGGTGGCGCCGGCGGGGGCGTCCACTGCATCGTGGGCATGGCGTAGGGGTGGAACATGGCCTGAGGATTGTAGTAGTGCTTGTGGGGGTACGGCCAATGCATCATCCGCTTCATCATCTCCTCCGGCGGAATTGGAAACCCATCCACGGCCAGTGGCAGCTCAGGCATGGCCTCCTCGCCGTCGCCGGCTTCCTTCTTTTCAGCGCCGCCGTCCTCTGCCTTGGCGGCATCATCCGCTTCTTTGTTTTCTCCCTCAGCGTCTTTCTTCTCGACGGCGTCGTCCTTTTTGTCTGCGTCTTCTTCCTCGGGCTTCTTGTCGCCGTCGTCCGCCTTATTGGGCTCTGCTTCCTCCTTTGGGGGCTCGGGCTCCGGAGGTGGCACGATGGTTGCGAGCTTGCCGGTGCGGCGGTGGATGTACTGGACGAGTCTGTCTGACGACATGCCGCTTCCGGCGACGACGGTGAGCTTGCCGGCGCCGAAATTAGCGTCGGCGCTCTGTACGCCTCTCATCTTGAGAACCTTCGTTTCCAGTTGCTGCGCGCAGGCCTCGCAGTGCATGTTGACGAGGAGCTCCACCGTCGTCGTCGTCACCTCGCTGACCTCGACGACTGGTTCTGGTTCTGCCTCCTTAGGGGCAGCGGCTGCTTCGGCTTCGGCCTCCGTAGGGGAGATGACGGTGGCGTTGCGCATGGTCCTCTTTCGCAGGCGCTCGCAGATGCCCTGCAGATCCATGATGCTGCCTTTCACCGTCACCTGGTTCTGCGCCATGTCCAACTCCACGCCTTCCACTCCTACACGCGTCAGCCGGTTAATCCAATAATTAAATTAACAGTGATCAATTACCCAGTGCAAAACAATGATTCAGAGAAAAGTAAACTATAGAGAAATGAAAAGGTTTGTTACCTTTGCATCTGAGGATGCATCTCTTGATCTTGTTGGCACAACCAGTGCAATGCAGGTCGATACCGAGGATGCAAGGGGGAGGTTGTTGCGACGGAGGCTCCTTGCTGGCTGCCTCCTCTTTCTTCTCATCATCCTTGCTTTCTGCTGCAGCTGCCTCTTCCTTCTCTGTTTCCGGAACCGCCGCTGGTGTTTCTGCCTTCTTCGCTTCTTCCTCTACCTGAATGTACAGAATTTGTAAGTTCCAACTGATCAAACAAGCTCACAATATGTCTATTTTGAAACTATTTAGGCAATACCCATTAATTGCCGCATTATTTACCTTCTTAACCTCCTCTCCCATGGTGATCAAGCTGAAGATCGAATTGTCAGTTCTGGTAGTGGTAAGTAACTCAAAGCAGGCTGGAGGGAGATAATGAGTAGCTAGCTAATTTGTTGCCCGATCAACCAAATAAGCTAGAGATCGTTCGAGGAAGAACACGCCTCGCCCTGGAAGAACAAGAGCTGCTGCTGTCTTATACCAGGACTCCTAACGGTGAAAGGAGATAGTTGGTAGCTAGAGCCTTCTAGATCCTGCCTGCAGCAATCAGTGTGCTCGGAATAAAATAGGGTCTCGTGGATTCCCAAGCACATGCATTCAGGCATGTAGCCCGATGATCGATCCACCCACTGACTGAATACTCGCCCCTTTGCAGTGAGAGTACGGTATCTCTATAGATCCATGTAAACTAACCTTATGATTAGGGCGTCACCCTATATATACTGTTTCTCTCTTTTACAGCGGCAGAAGCAGCTTGGTTGTTTTTTGTTCTCTACAAGGTTCTGGCTGTGTCTCCAAGTTAGAAGCTAGTAAGCTGCAAAGCTGGCAGTGCTACGAGTCTGTGCACTCAAGAGTGTGTAGCAGGAATGGTGAGTCGAGTGTAGAGGGGGAGGAAATGTGTGTGGTGAGGGGGCACCCTTATATAGCCTCAGCTCCCTGGTTGAATTATATGGCTTTCTTGGTGGAATTCGCATTCAAATTGAACCTTTTGAACCATGGGGTTCAGCTTTGTAAAGTTTAATTGAAAGGAAATGTCAACTTTAATTTTCTCCACGTTTTTGGGGATTTGTGATCGCCCAAGAAAATTTCTAGAAAGTACTCCAAAATTAGGATGGGCACACCGTCTATGAGTGTCCTGGATGGTGAACGAAAAAATTTCGGCAAGAAGTGATTGTCAAGTATATATGGAAAGTGCATATCGACTAATCTTTTCTGACATGAGGGTTTCCCAGCTTTCGTCTTTCTCCCCTTTGGTAAACAGCGGTGATAGCTGAATTTGTAATAATTGAAGGCTGTGTATGTTTTGTAGAGGCCGGAATAAAATTCCATTATCTAAAAAATGAGGGGTTTAACTTGCTCATAGCCGGCAGGCCAGATACCTCCTTTCTCTCTTTTTAACTTCCCTAATATTCAATGTTAGCTCAGAGTTTGGAGCAGCTCGAAAAAGCCGAGATGAAAAGGCGAGATCCATTGCATCCGGCACGTACCCGAGAGAGAGAGAGAGAGAGGATGCAGCGTCACATGGGTATGTTGGGTACGACTTTGGACGGTTTGCATTGCTGGCCCTTTTGCTTTCCTTTGTTCTCAAGTGTTAAGAATCCACTTCACGATGACTCATCACCTCGGGTTAGCTGACAACGATTTGTTCGAAAGTTTATGGCCTAATTCTTTTCTTATGCAGTGCATGTGTAAGCTCCTTTTTATTGGGATCCCCCTCATCAAATATTGCGTAAATTAATTAATTCAGGTGGGTGACGAGAATCCATTGCAGAATATGGGTATCGCAGCAGACAAGTAACCTCCAATCTTGCACTAGAACAATCATGCTGACTGGCCAAGACACATTTTCTTCTATCATTTAAAGAAAGACACTTTTTCTCCTACTCGATCGGTATATTATGGATCGAGTAGACTACTACACAAAGGTTAACTGCCAAAGGTGTCCCCAGACCCCAACAGCAGCCCAAATAGCTAGCTGACACCATATTTTATGCCGCGTGGAGGGGAGAGAACATGCAAAGGCAACACACTAGCGACGGAATTAGGGCCGGACAAAATACTCGTGGCTCGTTAGCTCGCTCGGTTTGTAGTCAACTTGGAACATGGCTCCGCTCGTTTAATTTTTGTAGTGAGCTGAGCAGACAACTTTACTTCTTAGTATAACAAGCGAGTCCGAGCCTCCCCGTGAGCTTAACAAGCCAAGGTATATCACTGTTGAAGATGTGCCCTAGAGGCTGGCAATCAATAACAATGTGGATATGACCCAAGAAAGCTTAGACACTACTGGAACTCCCCGAGTTCCCTACGATTCAAAATCATAGGGAAAGGCTGGAAAAGTGTAGGAAAATAGAGCCCCTACAAAAATTTCGTAGGGAATAAGAGCAACTCCAGCAAAGCCCCTACTTCGGCCCTAGCCTAATAAAAAAGTAGGGTCCGAAAGCCAAAAAAAACCACTCCGGCTAGCAGAGCCCCTATTAGGGTCCGTAGAGTAGGGAGGCACCTACTTTTCGCCTTTATTTGAGCCCCATCTCCCCACGGGTCAACAGGGAGGCCCCTACTTTTATTTTCGTTCCTGTTTCTCACCTTCCTCACGCGAACCCAGGCCATGGTGCAGGAGGTGGCGCGACATGCGACATGGGCGGCTCGAGCAGCATGGCCGCGGCGGCGTGCGGGCGATGCGAGGGGGCTCGGGCGGCACGACCACGGTGGCGTTGCGAGGGGCTGTTCACGGGCGGCGCGGCCACGGCGACGTGCGTGCGCAGCGGCGAGGGGCAGCCAGCGGGTGGCACGGTGAGGCGCGATCGCGGCGGCGTTCCAGCGGCACTGCGAGGCTCGGCCACGGCGGCGTGCGGACACAGCGGCGAGCGGAGGCCCATGGGTGACGCTGCAAGGGACGGCCTACGGGCGGAGCTGCGAGGCGACGACGGGACGCGGCAGGGCGACGAAGGCACGCAGGCGGGCGGCGGTGGCGTGATGCGCAGTAGCGCACGAAGAGCGGGAGAGAGAGGGACAGAGGAGAAGAAAGAGATGGGAAGGGAGCGCGGGTCCCACCTATGATGTATGAAAGAAAGTTAGACATTGACACATGGGATCCGTCCGTCATAATAAGAGTAGGGGCTTCAAATAGGGATTATTGTTGGAGTTGAACACAAAATCATAACCCTAGAAAGTTGGGGTCGGCCCCTACTCAAGAAAGTAGGGGCTTGAAGTAGGGGGTATTGCTGGAGTTGCTCTAATTCCTAGGGAGGAGGTTGACAGGAAATGAGGATATGCCCTACCGTCACGCTGGGAACCATAGGAAAAGAAAGTTAAGTTTCCGTAGGAATCTGAGTTTGTAGGGAAAATTTCTGACATGTTGTCCACCATCTTACATGGAAAGACGGATTCCCTAGGAATTCAATTTGCAGGGAAAGTTGCGGGATTTTAACTTTTTACCATTATAGCGGATGACCACTCTCCAAATACCATCCTTACGAACGCCAATACGATTTTAACACCTAAGTGATCAAAACGATACAATTTTACCACATTTCACAGTGTGGCACTATCGACGAATTATGTCGAGCACGTCTAACTGGGGATACCCCAGGGAGTAGATTTGTGTGGGTCTCGCCTAGTTCTAGGAACGATGGTGCACGAACAACACAATTTAGACAGGTTCGGGCCGCGAGTAGCGTAATACCCTACGTCCTGTGTGGTGGATTGTATTGTCTTATGTTCTTTGGAGGGGTCCCTGCTCCGCCTTATATAGTCTGGGGGAGCAGAGTTACAAGTCGGTTACAGTGTCCTAGTCGTATACAACCTGGAGTACTACAATAGAATACTTTGGGGAGTCTCCTACTAGTATACGTCTAGTCTACCTAATCAACTATGCCGTCTTGCATCATAGCCGACTAGTTTGAAGTAGTCGGACTAAACTTTCCCTATCAAGTAGTTTAATCCTTTACATGAATGGTCCTAGAGATCCTGGTCCCACAAGCCCCCGAGCATCTTGCGCCTTTGCTTCAAGTCTTGAATCTTGTCTTCGAGTAATTGGAGCTAAGCCCAAGATGCTCAGATCTTCTCTGACGAGTAGTTTCATTGGAGTGCATCTATAGATGCACCCAATGGGTGTAGCCCCCGAGCCTCCAAGTACTTTTATAAGTAGTCGGAGGATCAAAAGCAGTCTTCAATCTTCAATATGAATAATACAATGGTGTGCACCGAATAGGTGCACCCATTGGGTGTAGCCCCCGAGCCTTGAGTAGTTTCATGAAAACTAGTCGAGGGTCTTTGAGTACTTGTAACATAAATTTCGGAAATCAAATCCCGGATTATCCGCTAGCAGCCCCCGAGCTTTAAAGCAAAATATCTTTGGTTTAAAGATCAGGATAAACCTTCCATAGTCCTTTGCAAACCAGAATCTCCGAAAATCTCGCCAATATGGTAGTTGGAATGTTATCCCGGAAAAATGGGCGGGAAAATAGAATGCGATGCGCCATTTGCACTGTAGCGCACAGTAACCCTAACCGGGCATTATATAGATCTAGCTTCGGTAGTCAAACAAACTTACTTCCCCCATTTACACCTTCCACCTCTTAAGCAAAAGCGCTCTCCTTTCTGAATCGATTGCGAGCACAAATCCACGAGCTATAGATCTGCTTGGTGCAGCCCCCGAGCTTTGTAGTTAGTGAATGCGGGAGAAGACCAGGGCAATAATCCGCTCCAAGATGTCAGGGCAGAGGAGGGGTGCCGGCAAGAAAAGATTACCAGTGCCAGATCCATCCACAAAGCCTGTGTTCCCAGATTCGCCACCGCTAGCCCTAGCATGGAAGAAATGCACTGCCAACTCTAATGAGCTGAACAGCCTAGTAGAACAAGGTTTGCTTCTCGACCAAGTCTCTCTTAAATGGAAATCCTGTTGGAATCAGGAATTCCCTACTGAAAATAACCAGGAAATCCCATTATTCTTATCTTCCTGTGAACGAGGAGTTGGTTTGCCAATTTCCTCCTTTTTCAAAGAACTCCTTGCTTTCTATGGTCTGCAACTGCATCATCTCAATCCCAATGGGATCTTGTATATATCAGTCTTTGTTCATGCATGCGAAGCTTTCCTAGGCATAAAACCCAGTCTCGCGCTATTTCGCACCCTGTACCATATCAAGCCGCAACCTACCCATATAAAAACAGAGGTAGTTGGTGGAGCTGGAATTCAATTTCGCCAAAACATGAAGGCGAAGTGGTTTGAGAAGCCCATCATGGATTCTTGTGGTGATTGGAAAGCGAAGTGGTTCACCATCGGTAAGTGTATTCAAACCTCCTGTAAATCCGAATAAACTAGTCGTCTTATGTTTGTATCACATCAATCAGTTGTCTGCATGTTTATAAAATAGCAGGAAACCACTCGTTGAGTTGTCCTGAAAAGGATGGATGGTACCCCAAGAATCAAGCCAACTGGAACTCTCACCCTTCAGCTGAAGAAGTCGAGAATGTGCCCACACTGTTGAAGTGAGTACAAGTCCTGAAGGATAAAGGTCTAACTGGCGTTGGCATTGCCTTCAGCTTCATGAAGAGAAGAGTCCAACCACTCCAAGAGCGAGTCAATCTGGGGTATCAATACGAAGGAGATGTAGATCCATCATGTATGGCCCCTGAAGCAATCTCTGATGAGACTGTCCTTATGCGACTAAATCGCATGTTTACTGGCATCACTGAAAAGCCAGTTATCATTGGAGAGTTGTCGAAAGACCAGCCGCTGACAAAGGTAAGTGATCCAAATCTAGAAAATTTCATGTTTGACTGTCTATCGAGAATGATATTAACTCGAGATGTCTAGATCAAACTAGGGTTCTCCAAAAGAGCTTTTCTCAAAAGAAGAATGGGAAGACCTCGCTAAGAGTTCATCTGAAAAATCTCTTAGCGACAAGCTTGTTGAGGCCGTCTCAGATGAAGAAGTCGTGGAAGATTCAGATATCAGTGCGCCACCACAAGTCATAACAGCAAGTAAGTGTCTTGATTCCTTAAAAACATTGAGTAGGAATTAATATGTTGGTATCAACTTAATCATTGTATATGTTTGTATTGTATAGCTGCTCCAGATTTGCCAACATCTGCTAGAAGAAAACGCTCTACTCTAAGTCAATCAGCGAATTCTGATGATGTCGTGCCGACTGAAGATCCGTCCAAGCGCATCAAGTTGTCGCATAGGCTCACAACTACATAGGGTTCATCTACTTCGAGTGCTTTGGCAAGTACTCCTTCTGGAAGTACTACCAGTTCGAAACGAACAAAACCAGTGCTGAAATTCCAGTTTCAACCTCTGAAAGCCCCTGAACCACCAAAGGAGTAAATAGAACTAACTCTGAATGTCTTATTACTTGCAATTTTCATGAGCGATGTATGACTGAAATTGTATAACTGGATAGGTTGCCCAATGAAGCATTTGTGAAAGCCATTCAGCAGGAGGAAACAGAAAAAATAGCTGCAGCGAAGCCATTCCTGAAAATCAACCCGCTGTGCAGCATGAAGCTACTGCTATTACTCCAGCTGAAGATTCTACTCCTGGTGTTGTGGAGATCTCGAAACAATTGATGGTTAACGTCGCCAATGATGAAACCAGTGTAATGAGTGATATAATGCCTCTACAAGCACTCGCTGGTGACGCTGCACCTGAAACCACTGAAGTAGTCGGGGCATCACCAAGGACTACTGATGTAGTCGAATCGTCATTAGATAAGGTATGCTTTTGTTAAAATTCTTGTAAGCAATGCCCTCAATTCCGTTGTTTTGAATGTTGTCTTGAATCTAATGTCTACAGGCTGAACCAGAGAAAGAAATAGAGGTACTCGAAAGGGTGCCAAATGAGCAAGTAGCAGAAGAAGTACTTGAAAATGTAAGCTCTCATGAATCATGTTGCCATGTAAATGAATAAAACACGTGATGTAGTATTGAACTGATACATATATTTTTGCATAGGTTGAAGTGAAAAGCAAAACAGTGATGGATGAAGCATATGAACTGCGCAACCATCTACAGCTAGCTTTGGTAAGACACTATGTCCTTACTTAATTAAATGAAGAGCATAAATAATGTTGCAATAATAGAAAAATGCACAAGCATTGGTTGACTTAGTGGAGAAGCCAGGAGATGCGCAACTGTCAGCTCGGATTCGTGAATTAGAGGCTGAATGGGTCAGCGCCCGTGAAGAACTCGAGAAGGTCCGAGCTGAACATCAAAAAGAAATGCTAGCACTCCAAAGGCAAAATGATAGCATTGTTGATGTGAAGAGTAGGCTGGAGATCCATGTCACCAACTTGGGCAAAGAAAATACTGGTAAGTACTCGTTCTTTCATGTAAATTATGTATGATAGTAGATAGTTTTTGGTTGTCATAAAAATCGTGCTGTGCAGATTTAAAGAAAAAACTGACAGAAGAAAAGGGCAAGACTACCAGCTGGTATAATCAGGTGCAGCGTCAAGCTGATGATATTACCAAGCTGAATGCATCAATTGAAAAGAAGGATGCAACGTTCGCCCAAGAACACTAGATCCGCACCGATATGGAGAAAGAACTGGCAGCATCGTTAAAGTTGGCGTAGCTAAAGCAAGAGGAAGTAAGCAACTTGCTAACCGAAAGGAGGCAAATTGAAGAAGTTGTCGAGCCAATCGTTGAGATGCTGACTCCAGAAGGCGTCGAATCAGGTAATTTGTATCTATTGGAGCGCCTGCGACAAGTACCCAAACTAATTGGTGAGTTCTGCAAAGTCACCTTGAAAGACTGCACAAGTAAAGTGTTGCCCTTGTTCAAGGTGCACAACCCAGAAGCAAGAATTGAATTGAAGTATTTGCCGGTTGGTACAATAGACGAACAATATGCTGCACTGGTAGAAGAGACAGAGCCATTAGCTGAAGAATTTGTAAACTCTGTGGTGCAAAAATGATTGTAAGAACTGTTGAAATGTTTCTATAATATGAAATAGAAACGATGAGATGTTTGCAGGTTTCAATGAATTAATTGAACTTCTTTGAATGCTCACTCATATGATGTATATTAATAATACTAAAGCCTGTGGTCGTGTTGATTCCGACTTGTTTACATGTAGTAAACTAGATTTAGTCATGTATAGACCTGATAGGCTAATGGAATCATGCAAAAAGTATATTTTGTGCCCAGACCCAAAGTATGAATAGAGGACAATTTCTGTAATTTTGACAGAAAATTGTTGAAAACAAGTCGTGAATGAACTTGTTAGGTTGCTGATGCAGAGCCCATAAGACTACTTATGTGAAAGCAGTATGTACTGATAATATGCATGATAAAGAGGATAACAACAATGTTACTTGATATGTAGGATAGAAGACTCTATTGAGCTTCTTATTAATGAATTAAAAAAGGAGTCTGATGTAGCCGGCACAGAGACACAGAGCAGAAACACCTTCGATATGTCACATAGAAATGATACTAACAATAACAACCGTGTGTAGGCTGGTGTAGATCTACCATGACTTATAAGGCTTGGTGACACTTTTGAGAAAGTAGTCAAGACTTCTATTGACTAGTTGTAAAAACAACTACCCTGGAAGCCAAAACATGACACAGGGTTCTCTGATGAGAATGATATGTGATAAAATAATACAACTGTTTGAACAAGCGAAAATTAACTTTATTGATCTCATGATAATCAGAAAAGTACATGAATATTGCTTCAAATCCCAATTACAGGTAGAATTTCTTCAGGTGTTCGATGTTCCACACATTGGGCAAGTCTTCGCCTTCTTGAGTTTGTAGGGGATAGGTTCCAGCCCCAATGACTTGTTTGACAAGGAATGGACCCTCCCATCTTGACATGAGTTTGTGTAGGCCATCTGTCTTCTGCATGTGTCGTAGCACCAAGTCTCCTATAATGAAGGAACGAGGCTGGACAGAATGCTGGTGGTAGCACCGTAGTCCTTCGAGATAGCATGTATTTTGAATAAGAGCCGCCACTCGAGCTTCTTCGACACCATCGACATCCTGGAAATGCTCTTGTTGTGCGACTTGTTCATCATAATTTTCTAGTCGTGGGGCATTCCAAAGGAGATCAGCAGGCAAGACTGCTTCAGACCCATAAACTAGAAAATAAGGAGTTTGTCCGGTAGCACGACTTGGTTGAGTGCGTAGTCCCCAGAGCACCGCTGGCAGTTCTTTAGCCCACTCGCCACCATATTTCTTGAGAGGCTCGTACAATCTAGGCTTGAGACCTTGTAACAATAAACCATTAGCCTTTTCAACTTGTCCATTTGCTCGTGGATGAGCAACCGAGGCGTAATGCGTCACAATAGTATACCGAGCGTAGTAGTCTTGGAATGCTTCGCTTGTAAACACTGATCCTAAATCTGTGATGATCTCATGAGGTACGCCAAATCTCTGGATAATCCCATCGAACTTGATCAAATTCTCAGCTCGTGGGTTAACCAGAGGCTGTGCTTCAATCCACTTGGTGAATTTATCGATGGCTACAATAAGCCACTCGAAACCACCAGGAGCTTTTGCTAGAGGACCAACAAGATCTAGACCCCAACATGCAAAGGGCCAAGATAGTGGTATCATGCGGAGCTCATGATCTGGGACATGAGCTTGTCTTGCGAAAAATTGGGAACCTTGACATTTCTTGACAATGTCTTCTGCATCTTTCTTTACTGTTGGCTAGAAAAATCCTGCTCTGTAAGCCTTCCCGACTAGAGTTCGAGAAGCTGCGTGATTGCCACGCACGCCACTGTGAATTTCTTCAAGTAGTGCTCTGCCTTGATCAGCCGGGATGCACTTCATCAGGACGTTGACAGAGGCCCCACATCGATAGAGTGCATTGTTAACCACCACATAGTGTGTGGCTCTACGCCTGAGACGAGCTTGTTCTCTTTTGTCTGTTGGTACTTTATGATCCCGTAAATACTCAATGAAGGGAGTCATCCAGTTGGTGTCAATGACCATGACTTGAAGATCAGGGGGAGGATGAACCCCAGGATTATTAGTAGGAATTGCTTCATTGATAGATGGATGATGTAGCTCGTGAATAAAAATTTCTGCCGGAACATCGGCTCGTTGTGACCCCAATTTGGACAGAGCGTCAGCGGCTACGTTGTAATCATGAACAACATGATGAAATTCCAGTCCAAGGAAATGTCGTTCAAGCTTGCGAACTTCCTTGACATATGCATCCATCGTCTCTTTGGTTGTATCCCAATCTTTGTTGACTTGTTTGATGGCTACTGCAGAATCACCATAAACACACAGGCGCTTGATGCCCAAGGATGCTGCAATACGAAGCCCATGCAACATGGCCTCATACTCAGCTTCATTATAGGTAACTTGAAAAAGAATCTGTAGGACATACTTGAGTTGTTCTCCCTTAGGAGAAATTAATAAAACTCCTGCTCCATCACCTTCGAGCTTCAAAGATCCGTCGAAGTACATAACCCAATGCTCTGGTCGAGTAGTAGACCTGAAATATTGAATCTCCATCCACTCAACCATGAAATCTGCTAGGGCTTGAGACTTGATAGCCGTTTGTGGAGCAAGATCAAGGCTATATGCAGCAGTCTCTGCTTTCCATTTGCTTATTTGTCCAGTTGCGTCGGGATTATGAAAGATTTCTCCAAGAGGAAACTTAGTCATAACAGTAATTGGAAAGGATTGAAAATAATGACATAGCTTTCTTGAAGTTATGAATACCGCATAGAGAAGTTTTTGGACTTGAGGATAGCGAATCTTGAACGCAGAGAGTACTTCACTGATATAATATACCGGTCGCTGAACTGGAAATACATGGCTTCTTCCTTGCACTCAACCACGATGACCGTACTGACCACATGTGTAATAACAGCAATGTATAAAAGTAAATGATCACCTTTGACTGGAGCGACGAGTACTGGCGGAGAGGTTAGATAGGCTTTGAGTTGTTCAAAGGCTTGATTGGCCTCTTCCTGCTTCTTGAGTAGCTTGAAGAAAGGAAGGCCCTTTTCACCAAGTCTTGAGATAAACCTGTTAAGAGCCGCGAGGCATCCTGTAAGCCTCTGAACTTCTTTGATACTCTTCGGGGCCTCCATCTGAAGAACTGTCGTGATCTTGGAGGGGTTAGCTTCAATGCCTCTATGACTTACTATGAACCCGAGTAGTTTGCCAGTGGGTACACCAAAGACACACTTAGTTGGGTTGAGCTTCCAACGGAAAGTTCTGAGATTGTCAAAGGTTTTTTGTAAGTCAGCAATGAAGTTGTCTGGATTTCTTGTCTTGACAACCACGTCATCAACATATGCCTCTACATTTTTGCCAATCTGAGGTGACAGACACTTTTGTATGGCTCATTGGTATGTGGCTCCAGCGTTTTTCAACCCAAAAGACATGGTAGTGTAGCAGAAAGCGCCGAAGGGGGTGATGAACGATGTCTTGATTTGATCTTTCTTGTTCAGGGCTATCTGATGATATCCTGGATAGCAGTCAAGGAAGGATAGCAGTGCGCATCCCGCTGTGGAGTCCACGACTTCATCAATGCACGGGAGACCCATGGGGTCAGGAGGGCAATGTTTGTTGAGATCTGTATAATCAACACACATGCGCCACTCATTGTTCTTCTTCTTTCTGACTAAAACTGGGTTAGCCAACCACTCTGGATGAAAGACTTCCTTGATAAAGCCAGCCGCGAGTAGTTTGGCTATCTCTGCCTTGATGGCGTTGCGTCGTTCTTGATCAAAGCGTCGTAAGCATTTCCTTTTGGGCTTCGCATCTTTCTTGACATTAAGATTGTGCTCGGCA
Organism: Echinochloa phyllopogon; assembly: GCA_033239725.1. Lineage (NCBI taxonomy): Eukaryota > Viridiplantae > Streptophyta > Magnoliopsida > Poales > Poaceae > Echinochloa > Echinochloa phyllopogon. Next base: position 27,267,312 of record BTCW01000008.1, on the reverse strand, counting down.
AGCTCCCTAGGAACACCAGGCATATCAGATGGTTTCCAAGCAAATATATCTTTATTATCGCGAAGGAACTTGACGAGCGCGTCTTCCTATTTACAATCTAAGCTGGACCCTATGAGGGCAGTTTGAGATGAGTCGCCCATCTAGAGGTCTACAGTCTTGATCTGTACTTCCTCAGAGGGCTTGAAACTCGTGCTTGTAGGCTTCTTGACGGGAACTTCTGAACCTTCCTCCTTCGACTTGTTAGCCAAAGCGAGTACTTCCATCATCTGTGTAGGAACCTGTGAAGCAGCTGCGAATTCCACGGCTTCTACATCGCAGTCGTGTGAAATCTTGAGGTCTCCTTTGAGGGAAAGAACTCCATTAGGAGCTGGCATCTTGAGGACAAGGTACACATAATGTGGAATCGCCATGTACTTGGCGAGGGCTGGGCGCCCGAGGATCGCGTGGTACGAAGTCTCAAAATCCGCTACCTCAAACTTGATGTACTTTGTTCTGAAGTTGGCCGCTATACCGAAGGTAACTGGCAACGTGACTTGTCCTAATGGAATTGAAGCTTTGCCTGGGACGATGCCGTAGAACGGAGAATCCATGGGCTTGAGGTACTTGGTGATGTCCAATCCCATCTTGGTGAATGTCTTGGCGAAGATAATGTTGAGTCCGCTGCCTCTGTCAATGAGTACCTTAGTCAGTCTGGCTTGTGCCATGACTGGATCCAAGACAAGGGGCTATCTGCCTGGATTGGCAAAATTTGTCCATTGGTCCGCACTGGAGAAAGTAATGGGGACCTCAGACCACTTGAGGTAAGTGGGTATGGCTGGTTCTACCGCCATGATCTCCCAAAGAGATAGCTTTTTGGAGCGCTTGGATTAGGTAAGAGTTTCCCCGCTGAACAGCACAGCGACAACGTTATCCACCTGGGGGAAACCGTTGCCGGAGTCTTCTTTGTCTTTGTCATCATGTTTATTGGTAGGCTTCCTTTCTTTAGGCAGCTCTCGCTTGTCGAATTCCTTTTTGATGTGGATGCACTGTGCCAATGTGTGCTTGCCGTGAGGGTGATATGGACAGGGGACATTCATGATTTTGTCCAGAGAGGGGGTGAGCTTCTTCCGCGTAGGGCATTCAACTGCCGCGACTGTGTTGTCGGGCTTGCGCTTGTTGTTGCGGTTGAAATCACGCCTGTTGTTGTTATTGCGACGGTCAGGACTACTCTTGTTGTAGTTGTTGTCGTTGTTGTTACCGGAGTTGTTGTTGTCCTTACGCTTGTCAAAGCGTTCACGCTCACGGTCATCTTGACAGCCTAGTCAGCAGCCATGCGCCTGAGCTCTGATATGGTTTCAGGACGTCGTCTTCTGAACTCCCGATGTAATTCGCGTGCCCAGAGCCCATGATGAAAGCAGTCGATGATTTCTCTCTTTGATACATCCACGATGGTAGCCCTTTTTTCGAAGAATCTCTTGATGTACTTGCGCAGAGTTTCACCTTTTTCTTGCTTGCAGGCTGCTAATTCAAACCGGGTTTCGGCCCGTGCCCAGGTTCCCAGAAAATTAGCGGTGAACTTCCTTGTGAGTTGTTCCCAAGTGTCAATGGATCCGGGGCGGAGGCCTTCGAGCCATGTCAGTGGAGCGGTATCCATCATAATTGGAAAGTATCTGACTTTGACATCATTGCTGCCTCCAGCCATGGTGATTGTTGTCGAGTAAATGCGCAGCCACTGTTCTGGATCCTGCTTGCCAGTGAACTTCTCGATTCCAGTCGTTTTGAACTTTTGAGGTAGCAGGGTCTTTTTGATGCGGCTGGAAAAAGCTGGGAAACCATCATATTTGTCTGATGGAGACCGGTTCCGTCTTCCGTGGTTGGCGTCATCCTCGTTATCGTCGCGGCGGTTCGAGTGATAGGCTGATAGCTTGGAGAACCACTCGGTTCAAGGTCGTTGTGACCCCGGCCGCTTCCACGATTACGGTCACGACCACATGGAGGGCGATCGCCGTCATTGTCGTCGCCTGATGGATCATTATCATGTTGATTATCTCTGCCGCGGCCGCGTCCACCACCTTGATTGGTTTGACGTGGTGGGTCTTGTCCACGATTGCGATTGGTATCGCATCGAGGATCTTGGCCATGATTGCGATTGGTATCGTGTGGAGGATCTTGGCCACGATTGCGATTGGTATCATGTGGAGGCTGTACATGATCAGCTGGTATCGGGCCATAGAGTCTCTCGAAGTCGGCTCATCGTCGTATCTCTCATGCCATGCGGTTGGCTCTGTTGGCATCGATTTGAGAATGAGCGTCGCGGTTGGCATTGATCGTGTCTCGAAAATCATGGGCTAGTGGATTATTAGTCCTGTTGCCTTCTTGTTGAGCAGTCGCCATATCGTGAAGCACGGGTTGTCTTGAATTCTCTCGTGCAGCTCAGCTTGGATGGGGAGACGATATAGTGTGGCTCCCTTGAGGTCTTGGATCTGGAGTCCGCTGAGTCATCCCTGGTCCACCGTTGAGGTCGTTGTGAACCGCTGCCAGCAAGGTAAGGACTTGTTGTAGCTGTGGCGTATTGGGCATAGACTTGACGATTTCAGCAGCAACGGATACGTTTTCTGGGGCGTCGGGTAAGATAGGTTGATCACCAACCATCTGGAAGTCTCGATCAAGGTTTCGTGTGGCAGTAGCACGCCTTGCTGCATTAACGCGTCTTTGCCTGCGCTTTACATTCCTTGACCGCCTTGCCGTCTTCTGCTGATCAGATTCTCCGACAATGGTTGGTTCTTCATCGGAGATTTCGCCCATGAGCTCTCTGTCATACTGACCGCCTTGTCCTGATGCGCCCGCCATGTAGACCTGCCTGCTAGGATCAGGCAGCAATAGGCTCGGAGCGCTGGAGAAATTATTCCCTATCGAGCCAGAGGAGGAAGTGATTGAAGCGGTTCTGCCGTCTTGGTAGGGCAGGTTCTCAAGTATTGCAGCACTCAATCTTGACTCGTTGTCCCAGCAGGAATCAATTGGGATCGCGCCGGGCCAGTGAACAAGGAGTCCTCCTGGGGAGTTGGTCACGACGAGTCCTGATGGGAGCTGAACGAGTGGTTGCTCGAGGGTAAAGTCGGTCTTGAAGTATGCGCTATGGTTGAGACGCGCAATATTGTCTGGAGAATCACTCAGCAAGACTGTGAAATCATTTTCATCTTCGTCCTCTGATGGCCCAGAGGCCGACTCAGAGTTCTTGTAACTAGTCACGATCTGGCTGGGTGATCTGATCGTCTTGTATTCTTGCTTCGCGGCATACATCTATTCATATACGGCCGCGGAATTGGAGATGCCGAACGGGAGCTGGGCTGGGGGGTTGTCCGATGGCATAGCCGACTCAGAGTTCCCGACTCTTTCCATGATTGGAAGAGAGTCGTACCCAGCCCCAACTTGAAGAACCCCGATCGGAGTCCGATCTGAACTCGAACTCAAGGCTGAAGTCGAATCTGAAGAACTCGCTGAGATCTGACCCTCGACGAGATCCCGTAGTGACACTAGAGGAGTCGTCGGCGTCGAGTAAGGCCCTGGTCGGTTCGCTAGGAGCGACTCAAAGCCGAACTTGCCATCGGAGACGAAGGTCCATGAGCCGATGACGAACGTCGCACCTTCCTCGATGCCGCTTGCTTTGAAAGTTGATCCCATCGCGCCTAATGTCGAGCTTCAGCGAGAGAGCCCCACGGTGGGCGCCAATGTGTCGACGAATTATGTCGAGCACGTCTAACTGGGGATACCCCAGGGAGTAGATTTGTGTGGGTCTTGCCTAGTTCTAGGAACGATGGTGCACGAACAACACAATTTAGACAGGTTCGGGCCGCGAGTAGCGTAATACCCTACGTCCTGTGTGGTGGATTGTATTGTCTTATGCTCTTTGGAGGGGTCCCTGCTCCGCCTTATATAGTCTGGGGGAGCAGAGTTACAAGTCGGTTACAGTGTCCTAGTCGTATACAACCTGGAGTACTATAACAGAATACTTTGGGGAGTCTCCTACTAGTATACGACTAGTCTACCTAATCAACTATGCCGTCTTAAATCATAGCCGACTAGTTTGAAGTAGTCGGACTAAACTTTCCCTATCGAGTAGTTTAATCCTTTACATGAATGGTCCTAGGGATCTTGGTCCCACAGGCACTCCAGCTCAGCTGGCCAGCAGGGCAAGTAAAGGGAAAAAGACGGCCCTGCCCCTGAATCTTCTTTTGCTGAATCTAATAGATCTAAGGGGTTTTTTGCAAGGTGCGCAAGACACATGGAATAACCTAAAAGTTATAGGATTCCTCAGGGCCTAAAGGAAAACCTTGCTTCTTCTTACTCTAAACAAGCTGCAGAGCTCCTGAGCGTTGAGCTCGCCGGCGCAAGGTCGGAAGTCGGCAGCGAGTGTATGGCTCGCCGTGGGGAATCTCCTGGTGGCGGCGTTCACCGCCGTTTATGACCGAGGCGGCCAGAATTTCAGCCCACGGCGGGGAAGGCGGCCGGCGGAGGCGTCTTCATGTGGACAGAGGTCTCCCACGGTGGAACAACAACGAGGAGTGAGGGCATGGGTGCGGCTCGACATCGTGAAGCTTGTGGCAGCTTCGAATTGCCCCGACGGGCGGCAGACGCCGCGAATCGGCGTGGACGGCGGCGGCGGCCGAGGCTCACGACGTTGGAGCTTATCGGCGATGGATCGAGGACGGTGACCGACGGTGAGGGTGCGGCTTGATGCGTAGGACCTCGTGGTGCTCTCGGCTTCGCCTGAGGGAGCTCGACGGTGGTGAAGATTCCCGGCGGCGGGAGCTTGGCTCGAGCGAGCTGCAAGCGGCTGCGATGCTGCGCGTGTACGACCAGGAGGGTGGCGGCGGCTAGGGCTTGCATGAGGTAGGGAGGATATGGCCGAGATGCTCCGGGAGGACATGGCTGCTGTGGGGGGGGGGGGGGGCTTTGGGCATGTCGGGCGCGGGCGGTGGTGGAGTGTCGGTGTCAGGCGTTGGCGGCGTTGGGCGCGTCGCGCGTGTGGTGGAAGCGGGGCGGGGCCATGATGGCGGAGTGCCAGCCACAATGCGGACCGCCGGGGTGGGGGCTGCGCCGCTGCTGGCTCCTCCGTCACGTGGCACGGAGGAATCGCGACGGGAGCGAGCGTCGGCCGCAACAAAGCGAGGGAGCGAGCTGGGACGCGAGCGGGAAAGGATAAGGCGCCAGGGGCATGTCCGTCTTTTTCCTTCGCTCGCCACGTTGGCCAGCTGATCCGGAGTGCCACATGGCAAAAAATGGTAAAATTGTATCTTCTTTGATCACTCGGTGCTAAAATTGTATTGACATTTGTAAGAATGGTATTTGAAGAGTGGTCATCCGATATGACGGTAAAAAGTTAAATATCCCAAAATTTGCTAACATGGCTGACCATTACCCTCTTGAAAGCAGCATTTGAATATGAATCTATATTTGAATTCAAATTCAAAATTTGTATTCAAACTCAAATACGAAAGTTACATTTAAACTCAAATACAGAACATGAATAGTACAAAAGTATTTATCGCATCTAATAGAACTGTATTGATTCCATCCAAAACAACAGAATAGTCATTGTCACACAACAAAAGAACAGAGCCCATCCATGCTGCTCCAGATTGAACAGCTATACAAAAGAACATATTGAGCCCATACAAAATACTCATTGCTACACCACCATTCAGCTACAACAAAGAACAGATTGTTACAGCCAACAGTCCCAAAAGTACATCTCCATTGTCATAGCCAGCAGCCCAAAATAACAGATCAGTACCACCACTGATTTTGGTGTTAACAATAACCCACTGTTAAACCTATTTGTTTGCCAAAAAAAATTAAAAGGGACGAGTAAGATTAGCGGTCAAAACTTTGGCCAAAATTTCTGAAATTTTGACTGAAGTTTGAAAGTCTATCGAATTCCAGCAGTAAAATTACCAGTATGGCTATTTATGGGTCACCACCGGTAGGACTGAAATTTGGTGAAAACCGGGCCCGTGGTATCTGTGCTGGGTTGGTTCTATATGTGCTCCATGGACAGTGGTATCTGTCAGTCTTTGTCAGGGTATAGAGTCCATTACCTTTGAGTCTTTGACGAGCCATTAGTAACATGTGACCTTCGCCCATTACATGAGAACGTTTGTGATTATCACTAATTATATTTATTTATACTCTTTTGAAACTGCTTTATGAATCTTCTTGAGTGATGCATACATGCATACATCTAGAATGAGTGATTCGTGACCTTTTCACACCAATCTTTTGTGTGGTACCACACAAATGCAGGGGAAAGGCCGTAGGATGAGTCTACTGTTTGATAAACATATATATGCATGCATGCCCAGAGAACCACATGTCTCTCCGGTAATTAGCACCACGAGTGGCCCGTGAAGCTCTCTAAGCCCCAGATCTCCTTCCTACCCTCCTGTATTTATATAACACTGCACTGACACCAGGGATCCACTGCAAGCTCAACACAGAAACAACACCAATGGCGCAGCAGAAGAGCAAGGCCATTGCAGTGGCCCTAATCCTCGCCACCCTTGTGGTGGCGACCGCATCAGAGCCTGAAGCCAATGCACAGCTGGTGGAAGAGATCCGAACCTCATGCACCCTTGTGGAAAAGACCCTGCCGAGACCAAGAATTGCGTGGAATTGTGTGTCTTCTCTAGCAAGTACCTCATGAAGGCCTACGAAACGGAGACGATGCCGACCAAGAGAGTGGGCAAATTCAAAATCTTGTGCAACGAGGGGTGCAGCAAAGAGTACAAGGACCCCGCCATCTTCACCAAGTGTGTGGAGAATTGCGATGAGGTCGCCAAGGAGCTCGCGGAGAACATTGCAAAAATTAAGATATAGGTGTACCGCTGTACTTATTTTTTTGCCTTTCCATTTTCAGATCTAGTGACGACTTTTGTGTGGTCGGTCTGTTTTTCTTCTCACTGTTACTAGAAATAAATTACATTTGTTATTTGTTACCTTTTACTAGATTATAAATAACGACAGAGGCGCTTTGTGTTTTGCCACTATTTATCTATGGTTCCAAGATTTCACAGGGAGTGCATGTATATGTTTATATATAGATACTATGCTTTGTCAAAGTTGTAAGCACACAAGTTATAAATGGGTGTATGTTTCTATGCATTGCCCGGATCGTCTTACACATGTGCATGTTTTTTTTGTTAATGAATGAATCATAAGGCCAGTCTCAGTGCAGAGTTTCATCGCACGGTTACCTAGATCAGAAACTAGGTAACTGTGCCGGATGAGTTTCATGGTGATGAAACTTCTCTCACATTGCATGAAACTCTTTACTCTCTCTCCTCTGCTACGTCAGCATATTTAATGCCATGAAACTCTCATGGAACGTCCACTGAGACTGGCCTAAGTGGCCGGGAACATAGGGAGAAAATACCCAAAAAAAAGTAGCTAAAAGTAGTTATTTCGTTATGAGCTGTACGTGGACAACCCCCCAAGTCACGGGTCTACCAGGGGTCGCACAGGCGACTAGAATTCGTTGGGTCACACAAGGAATTGTCGCAAACAAATTGTTGCAAAAGCATCTCTCGGCCCATCTTTTGCCCAAGTCGTGAATAGTGCATGCAACAAATAAACTAATGAAGACAGACAAGCAACGCATGACAGCAGTGGCATAAGCCATGCAAATTCGAAACAAAAACACTCATATATATAGCTCTTAAACCGAACAGCCAAATTACATTTAGATTGCGCCATTATGTTCCTTACAATAAAAGCTTCAAAACCAGACAAAATCTGACTATATTTTGTCAATATATTATAGAACAAGCATTTGTTAATGTGGAGCAATCTCACAATGAAGCTGGAACATTTTTTCTAGCTTCACAATCAAATTGTTCTTTTATGTTCCACCTTCTCACGGTGCAACGAAAGTGTTCCAACTTCACAACACCTATTCTGATTGTGAACCTAGAACAATTGTTCCACCTTCAAAAATATATATTGTTATGGAACAAATAAACATGTAAGAAACTGAATAAAAAAATAAAATGCTCCATTAGACATAGAAAGTGTTTTGGGTAAGAAACAAAATGTTCCAAAAACAAGGCAAATGTTCCAAGAAAAAAATTGTTCATGAACAAATGTTCAAAATAAATAAAAATAATTCAAAAATATATTCTAAACATAGTCAAATGTGGTTAAGTTTAAAAATTCTTGTCGTAAGAAATATAATGATGCACTTGTAATTTGATTTACATAACCACTGCGAAGCCCATCATGAAATGATCCAAATAATTAGGCTGGACCTGGACCATCCCGTAGGGTTGTGCCGACTAGCCCATATGCCATCATGGCTGTGGTTTTTTCATGATGCTCTTCGTGGCCTCCACATCCTTGTACATAGATCAAATCCAAAAAAGCGCAATTTGTGTCATATTTCCTAAGTCTCCGTTTGAATGTACATATGAGTTGGAATTGAATTGGCTACCAAATCTGTTATTTGGATGTAGATGAAGTTGGTAGCTCGAATCCAATGAAATAGCAAATAAAAATTCATGTTTGAATGTGGTTATCTTGAAATTGGAATTCACCATCTTCTTCTTCATCCTCTCCACCACGTTGGTGGGAAATATCGTGGCAGAGATGGACCCGCGCCGCCCTCGCCCAGGCCGGAATAGGCCATGCTGCCATTGCCCGACGCAGAGCTCGGCCAGACAAGGCCGCGCTGTCCTTGCCTGGGGCGGAGCTCAACCGCTCCGTCCTCCCCCCGGGCCAAAGCTCGGTCACGCCGCCCAAGCCCGGCATGGATCTCGGATCTCGGACGCGCCTCTCTCACCCGGACTGGAGCAGGCTGTGCCGCGCTTTCTCGGGTTGGATCTCACCTGCCCTTGCTTAGAGTGGAGCTCGCCCGCACCGTTGCCGCTGTCTTCGATGAGCCATCTCCTGCGCGTGGAGAGAAAGAGAGAGAGAGAGAGAGATTGTGTTGGGGGAGGATGATTTCAACCCAATACGGAACCAAAGGGCTCGGAATTGCGGGTGGTGGGGGAAATACTGCTTGGTATTAGAACAAGTTTCCAATTTCAATTCCGAAATCGCCTAAACAACAAATATTAGATGCCCTTAGTGTCAATTCCAAATTCTGGGGTTCAATATCTACATTCAAACAAGGTGTAATAGTTTTCCATATGCGCCAAAATATAAAAATCCAGAATAAACTCAATAATGGTGGTACATAGATATATTTTGCATGTTGGTAGTATCTTAAAAAACTTGAGGCATGCACATTATTTAGGATTTTGTATATGACCGTGGGATTTTTTTGAACGTGCATAGCATATTTTTTATGATGATGAAGAAGGATTGTCGAACAAGGTACAAGATCGAGACGGGGAAACACCCCAAAACACAAAAGCTAAGCAAAAGGTGACCAGAAAAAAGAAGTCCTAGCAACCAACCGCGTGCGTAGCACCTAAAAGACCCCTCAAACCAGTGAAACCAGCTCTACACTCAGGTTCCTCCAGTACCATATGAGCAAGCTCCACAGGAATAAAGGCCACGGGGTCATGCACCCTCCTGTTGCGCTACCACCAGCAGCGACCAAGCAACCAGCTAGATTAGGGAGTCGAAACCTTTGCGGCATGCGGCGTTCCTTCATAAATCATAACCCTCTGGGCTCTGGCGCGCCTAAGTAGTCCACCACTCCCCGAAAGAGTTCTCCCTCTTAGGTGTAAGAGTTTGTAGACCTAAGTAGCTGAGTATCTGAAACTATGTTTCGCAACAATGGACACATCCTGTTAGAACAGTGGCGGAGCTCGCCTAAGATTTTAGGTGGGGCATACTTTACCTCTTTCTTGGTGTGGTAGAATCCATATGCTAAATTAAAATGGGTAAATGCCACGCCTAGCCAAAACCCTGAACACCTTGGCACCTTTCGTTCACAGTAAATAAGAGTCAAATTTAACCAAGGTTGCGTACCCACATGAGAGAGACGAGAGATGAGGAACTTCACATTTGGGTCTCTGGGCCTGTTGCTCTGTTGGGCTGCATGTTGTCTACTCGACCATGGCAACAGATCGAAGTCAACTATTGACCCATCAAAAACAGCAGTGTTGGGCAATGCTCTTTGTCTTCCTCTGATCAGCCGCTTGACGCCGAACCAGATCACACCGGGAAGGGGTCAGGGATGGAGTCTCTGCGCCGCCGGTAGCTGGGGCAGCTGCCCCACCCTCACAGCAGGAAAAACAGGTATCAGTACCGGTCAGGGAACCCCTGTTAGTACCGGTTCCTTGACCTGTACACTCTGGCCGGCACTAACGTGCCTGCCATTTAGTACCGTAAAACCAGCCGGTACTAAACTGCGCACCCACACAGCACCGCAGGGCGTGCAGTTTAGTACCGGCTTGCATTACGAGCCGGTACTAACTTGTTTTGCTTTTTCTTTTTTTTGTTTCCTTTTGTTTTTGTTTTGTTTCTATAATGCTTATATTATTATTCGTACGCGTATATATATATTATATCTCTATACGAATACGGGTGATATTACGTTATATATATATACACACATCAGGACACAGCACCTCTATGAATTTGAATTCAAAGTACAAGTACTTGAAAATATATATGCGAGATGATATTACAAAATATTTGTCCCTAATACTTAACCGGATCAAGCAGGATAATCCGCTAGGTCCACTGCAGGATCGGCGTGAAATTCCCCGTTGGGATTTATGACTTCATCGAGCAGGAATCCACATATTGCTTCTTGAATTGCCTTGACCCGTTCTGATTCGATGAGATCATCTTTCATTCTCCATTTCTGCATATTTATTTCAATGAAACAAAAGCATGATCGAGGGAAATGAGAAATAATGACTTCAAAAAGAACGAGCACAACTAATTTTTGCTTAGGTACCTCGAATTCAGCTGGTGTCATTTGCGTGTCTGGACCGACAAAAGTATCGATGAACTCACACACGTAATAACCACAGAGGTTTGTCCCTTGCTCCTTCCTCAAGCACTATATAGACGAAAAATTATTAGAAAATATTAGGAATTACTAAAAATATCAAAAATTACTATAAGTTTTATAGAAAATCGTATGATTTACTATAAAATAGCATAAGTGCGCCTATGCACCTGATTGGACGTGAAAAATAACTGTATCACCAGGATTCGGATCGCGCAAGGCACGTTCTTGGACTGCAATAGAAACCACATAACTCCCACTGTATAAGCCGGTGTTATGTCTCACCACCAAAGGACGGGCGCCACTGATGTGGTATATTACATCTTTAAACCATTGCATTGCATCAATAGCCTGTTTCACATATAAATTAAGAAATACATCATCATTAAGACATAATACTCAATATACTCAGTACATAATCAATAAATTAAATTCATAATAATCAATATATTAAATACAAAATAATCAATATATTAAGACATATTAAATACATGATCTCGCATACCCGAAACTCGCGGTTGTTAGCCTCGATAGGAATGAAGCCGAGACCATCGAAATCCGGCCCAGGATGATGTGGTGGCGGTGGCACGGGAAGGTCTGGCAATACATTGTGCCCGGAGTGTCCGCCACGCCTAGCTCTTTGACGTTCTCTCGGCATTATTTTCCTAACAAATTAAGTAAATTGCAATAGAAACAACAGTTAACTATTTTTCTAGGAAATGAAAGCAAAAAAAATAGAGTAAAAAAATGAAGTAGAGCTGACCTTTGGCACACTTCTAGGAGTAAAAAAATGGAGACTAGCGCAGCTCCCTCTAGCGGTGGTACACACAGCTTGATGAAGAAACACTGGATGTTGATGATCGATCAGCTCTCGGCCGGGAGGAGAGACATTGGGTGGCTTTTATAAGCTGCACGGGGACATTTAGTACCGGCTGGAAAGTCTAGCCGGTACTAACGTGCAACTAGCCGTTGGCTAGCCGTTGGTGCCAACGGCTGGTGGACAATTTAATATCGGCTGAATACTCAAGCCGGTACTACATTTCACGGTGGCAGTTTAGTACCGGCTGGGGTTCCCAGCCGGCACTAATCTGCCCGCCAGCCGTTGGCACGCACAAGTGCGCTTCGGCGCGGGAGCAGTTTAGTACCGGCAGGGAGTTACAGCCGGTACTAAACGAGCCAAAGCCGCACTGTGCTGCCGAACCGGTACTAATCTCATGAGTTAGTACCGGTTCTAAAGTGATCGGTATGTTAGCAAATAATGCGTAAAACAAGATCGAACACGAGACACGATTTAACGTGGAAAAACCCTTGCGGGAAAAAACCACGGAAGACAATCACTATTGAGGAGAGTTTACAAGTAGGGATGATACATGGCTTATCTGTCTTGCCTTGTCTTACCCTACCGTCTACATAGGCTTACATATATATAGGCAGATCACGCGCCCGTACTTGGTTGCGTTACCAAGGTGGGACTAAACTGTGCACTTTCTTAGAGAAACCACAGCCCGATGGGCCTCCGCTTCGCTCCGGCCCAAGCATGGCCTATATCGTGGATGTGAATTTGGAACATATCCAACAAACTCCACCTTGAGACAAATTCCACTTGTAGACGAATAATAAACCTCCATATTCAATTCTTTAATGCCAATGTCCATCGGACTAACCAATAAGTAAGATCACTTGAGTATTCTTTCCAACACTTCATATGAAGTAAAAATTGAGCCAATAACCAATAGGTCCAAACACACATAGCTATTAACAAAGCAGACGAATAATCTGGGCCTTCAATAAATTCATAATCCCAGCAAAAGTCTGAGTCTGTGCAGCTGACCTCAAAAGCAAATGGCAATAACGCTCAATCATCAAACGACATAAAGTCGCAATATCAGTCGTGGTATAAATATCCAGTGAAGAACTCATCTCATGGAATAATATATGCTCCACCTGGAACACTAAACTTGGCAAAACAACGCTCTTGCAAGAGCAACTAGCACGTGTATCCATCACGTACAACAAACTTGCCAATTATAGAAGAAACTAAATTTCATGACATGGTCAATTACCGCTCCATTCAAACACGGTTCAGATGTAGGTCTTACCCTACCGTCTACATAGGTCTTACATATATATAGGTGGCTCACGTCCCTGTGCTTGGTTGCGTTACCAAGGTGGGACTAAACTGTGCACTCCTGAGAGAAACCACAGCGCGATGGGCCTCCGCTTCGCTCCGGCCCAAGCATGGTCTATATCGTGGATGTGAATTTGGAACATATCCAACACGGTACTGATGCAACCAGTATCTATGTGAGTTTTTCTGGTTGTGCCTGCTGTATGGGGAGCTCCGCCTCTGTGTTAGAAGATGATCCAACATCTCGCTCTCATGCGCATGGAGAGCACAGTCGTCTTTCTCACGCAGGCCGTCTCGATGTAGCTAGTTCGAAGTCCAATAACAACTATGAAGCACCAACCAGTCAAAGAAGCAACACCTTGCGGGTGACTGGATCTTTCAAAGCTGCCGAGCACCAAGCATATAGTTGTGCGACCCAAGAAGGCATGGTAAGCTGAGGCCATGGAGAACTCACCGTTGTGAGTCTAGTTCCAAATGAATGTTGGATTGTTAGAAGAATGTCCGTGGTGTAGCAAGAAGAGGTCCCAATCTAGAGAAACTACACCAAGACCTGAACCAGAGCACTCTGAATGTCCCGCACCCAACGTCTGATGGTTAGACCCTCCTCTATAGTACCAATGTCAGACACTGACCCACGCGACCGCCAAACTACCTCCATTCCGCACCAAAGGAAGCCTCTCACGAGCATCTCGATTACGCTTATGGCTACAACAAAATCACCATCGGAATGTGGATTGGAATTGAACAGACATTGAATTGGATAGGGTTAAGCAACCACTTCTGTTGAACAACCTCCCTTTTCACGCCGAGAGTTGACCCACAACCTTATGGACCAGAGGCTGGATAGCAGATTTTGGCAATCTGGATATTAAGAGTTGAGAGTCAACCCGCAACCTTTTTAACCAGAGGCTTGATAGCAGATTTTGGCAATTTGGAAATGGAGAGCGGGACCCAGGTAAGTGCAGGGAACTCATTAACCCGACATTGGATATGCATAATTTGAATATCTAGAATGACTACCTAAATAACCTCTAACCAAAGCAGTAGTCTCATGATAAGATATAGCAACATCAGCATATAGAAAACAGATTAAAAGTGATAAGGTTGTGGGTAACATTTTGCATACCTCCCCCTAGGGATGAAAAAGGTCGGTAAAAGGTATTACAAATTTCACAATCTATACAAATATATCACAGGCAAATTTATTTGTTTTATCAAATGAATAGATCAAAATAGAATAATATGATAAAAAGAAATAGTTAAAAATAATAAGTAATATAATACAATAAAAATCGAAAACAACGAAAACGGTAACGGTTTTCATCCCTACCTCCCCCGCCTCAAGAATATGCAATATCTGAAGCTTACCAACTATTTGGCCAAAACTAATAATGCATTGAAATATGCTCCAACCAACTACCCACCCAAAAAAAAGGGATAAATTCAGATGGAAAATACACTTGATAAACAATTTAGAAAAAAATAAAAGAATAACAAGAAATACAGCACAACACCATTACAGGCCAATTCTTCTTCCTGGCGTAGAAATGGCAACAGATACCACTTCTGATGGTGGCATAGCACATGCGTGCAGCAAGGGGCATCAGCATCAGATTTACTTAATGTTCTCTGATAAATTTTGCGCGGATACACACATCAGGTATGTTCTTCCTGAACAGCGTGGAAATCTGCATCTAGAGAAGTCTGAGATGTGCAGTATCATTCAACCTTTTTATTTGCCACCCTGTTCTCAACGAATGCTCAAGAACCGTCACCGAGGAATCATCTATACATATTCTCTGTGACATCATAGGATTGCAATCCAGCAGGCCTGCAATCAGACAACGAATGGGGGTCGCATGGCTGAAAATCGCAATGGATGTGGTTACAGAGCTCCCTAAACTTCCTTCATGAAGATGCCTCTGGTTTATATCTTTAGGGGAGAAGTCGTCCTCAGGATCGTTGTCCCCTGAAGTGACAAATTGCAGACGGCTCTTCCCAGATTTCTTTCGTTGGAGGCTATGTCGGTTGAGCCTGTACATCAGATCCCAAGGAGGCCCATCTTGGACAGAATTGCTCGAGCTCTGCCGTGAGAACCCCTTTGGCTCAATTTGTTGTGATAGTGTGTCCCCCATTGCTACCTTTTCCGGCAGCCTTAGGATGGTCCGGTTGAGGAATTCCATCATCCGAAACTGTACCTGCCTGAGGGACTCCCCGGATGGCGCCGAGAAATCAGGTTGGGTGCTCTCCATCAGATTGGTCATTTCAGGAGTATAAATTTCTGATTTTGGGCAGCCCTCCCACTGACCTTGGCTCATCTCAGTCAGAGCATCTGATAGTTGGATCTGCTCCTCCGGAAAATCAAGTTCCTGTAGATTAACATAAATTATATTACAAACTGCAAACCGATCAAAATAAAAGTAAATAGAAACATGTGTTGTCTGTGGGGGGGGGGGGGGGGGGGGGGGGGGGGGAATAACTGTGCAGAAGTTATATGCAACAATGGAGGGATCCCAGAAATAATATGGAGCTGACATTTGCCTACCATTATAGCAAGCTGATTAAAGTGCACTACAGTTCTGCAAAAAAATCTGTAAGACTGCCAGTTCGATTCCGAAACAAAGTTCTATTTCATGAAAGCTTTCATTGCTGATGTGGACATAAGACATGTCTAAAAAACAATGAACTTTACAACCTGATCCAAGGAATTGCTAGAACAAAATGAAAGGCTTTGGATTGAAGACTCAGAAGCAACTAATTAGCCAATACAGTAAAAGGAGATATCATTGACACTAACACAGATATAAGATATCTATAATATCACAGAAAACAAACAGTTGGCCATTGAAAACTGAAAAGATTGATTTTACCATGAAACAAGCAACAGATTCAGCACATAGCATATCAAGTCAGAGTCAAGTCTGGAAACAACGTTTTGGTGTTTAAAGAAACCAACATTACCAGCATCCGATGTATCGAACAACTTTGAAGCAAAACAGCAACACATCCTAGATCCGATATACACTTCAGCATGTCTGCATTTGAAGAATACCATTTTTAAGGTATAAGGTATCATCTGTTCTACAAAACTATGGTGCACTTTGACTCAAATTAGAGGCAAAAGTTTCCATAAAAGGGTATAGGGAGAACTGGTGAATTTTTAGTTTATTTAGTTCCAGTTGTTTGCCAAAAACCCATTGTTGAATGTAATCCGTAACCAAAAAATACTCCAAGCCGACAGAAATCTTGATGAAACATTGAGTACAATGTTCCAAAACTGGATGTATTTTCAGTGTAATGGCTTGCATGCCAAGTTGGGGGAGTGTCCCTAATTCGCCATCACAACTAACCCATGTGTCTGTAGGCCTCAAAACTAAGGGCATTCAGAAGTATCATAAATGTATAACGCGTGACCTATCATTCAAATCCCAAAGGACCATTTTTCAATGAATTTTAGTTCCACAACAAGAAGCAATCTCCCCGAATGAAGTTAGTTCACAGAGTAAAGAGTAAAGGTTTCACGTGTACCAATAAACAGGAATACATAAGCATAAATCTAATCTCCAAGAAGAACACAATATGCAGATTGCAGAAGCAAAGCTGCTGACACCATCATCTCAGCTAGGTCCAGTTGTAGACTTGCAGATAATGCAGTATCCTCCTGATATCTCGCCGCTACTAGGTTTTACCAAAACCCACAAAATTCCTATAGAAGTATTCCATCTATGGATGCAGAACATTTCCATATCATTATTTTGCAGTTTAAATATTCATTTATGTCAAGTTCTTTCTTTTGCTATAGCCATTCCTGTAATTCCTAACATGCATCAAATGACATCAATGCCAATAAAAAAATGTATATATTGTTAAGCACAAAGCATATAAATACTGAAGTGCCTGCCAGTAAGCTACATAAAGGCAGCAAGAAACACTTAAAAACTGTCCTAGCAACAACACGTTTCAGTTTCTATGTGTACAACATCTAGGTCTAATTTATGCTATTGCCATTTGAAAGACACAGTCTGCACCTTTACACACAAGCACAACCTATCAGATACAAACAAAAAACAACATGAGATTCCCACCTGGTCCTTTCAAATATAATTCTATATATGTTTTCCCTAATGGTGGTCCATGTGAAACTGTTATGTATTGAAATAAGTATATAATGTACTATTTTGGTGTTGAAGGCAAAGAGAACACCAATATGAGACCAACGCTTAGTTTCTACTTCTGTAATAAGGAGGCACAGAATTCATTAACCTTAAGAAAAATATAACAAATCAGTTTTGACCACAGCCCAGTGGACAACATTAAACATAAAGTTCTAATCTTGCCATGAAAGCAAAGTACATGACATGATTAATATGCATGACGCAGCTTCATGGTAGCAACATTGCAGACTCTCAATGTAACCATTAACTGTTATCTTGCCATTTAAGTGAACTAAATAACACGAATTAATAGATAAGACAAAAAGAATAAATTTCTTATTCGATGAGGGAAATAAAAATATAAAATGGAATGGAATCTTTATTAACAGGGAACTTTATTAACAGGGACGAATTAGATATAATGCATATTCACAGATCCACCAATCCATCCAAAGGGCTAGATCAGTGTTTTCTTATGACTAATTTCAGCATAATTTTAAGGCAGAACCCAGAGACTAAACACAGGACACAACAATGTCAAAGTGTAGCACAAGAGGTTGCTATTTGTTGATGAGATTGTGGTTTGGCAAAATAGGTAAACTCCAAAGACAAGAGCAGCGAATAGCATAGAACAAATAAAATGCACAAGCTAAAAGACATAATGTTGTTTTCAATCCAGGTGCATCCCAAGACCCAATGTGCTATCAAGACGAGAACCAAGAAGCAGCTCACCCGGCAGATGAGCGCGGCGGTGGCGCGCGCGCGGTCGAGCGGGGACGCGAACGCGGCGGCGAGCCTCGCGCCGCGGGAGCGCAGGAACACGGCGAGCGCGCGCGATTGGCGCTCCCCGCGCGCCGTGAGCGCCGCGGCGGGCCACCGGCCGCCGACGAGGTCGGGGCGCATCGCGGCGGCGCACTCCCCGTGGCTGACCAGCACGACCTCCACCGCCGCGGCGTTGGCCTGCCGCCCCTGGTGCGCCGACGGCGGGGGCGGCGGGGGCGGGAGGAGGACGTGGCAGGGGTCCCAGACCTTGATGCCGGGGCCCGCGAGCAGGCGCGGCGTCCCCGCCGCCGAGGGCTGCGGCGAGAGGGGCGAGTCCGCCGCGAGGCACGGCAGCACCTCGGGCTCCTGCTCGAGCACCTTGGACGCGGACGCCGCCGGGGGCACGCGCACCGGCGCCGGCGCGAGCGCGGGCCGCGGCGGCGCCGGCGGGCCCGCGGGGGAGGGGACGCCCGCGGCGGAGGGCTCCTCGTCGTCGTCGTCGTCCTCGCCGCCGGCGGTGGAGACGGAGGAGTGGGAGGAGTGCGCGGAGCCCATCGCGGTGGGCGGCGGCGAGATCTGACGGGGCGGGGAGTGGTGGGAACGCGAGCGAGCTGGGGAGAGTGAGGACCCCGGCGAGATGGTGTCGGATTCGGTGTGGTCTGTGCGCGGAGATTCGTGCTGCCGCACTTGTGTCCTTCGATCTCGTTTTCATTTTAAAAGAAAAAAAACCTTTTGAAAATAACTATCTTATTCAAAAAAATTATAAAAATTATAGCCAAATTTAAGGCATTTTATTTAAAAAATATTAATAAAACAAGTCACTAAAATATATGATAATTTGCACAAAATTTTGAATAAGACGAACGGTCAAACTTATAGCCAAAAAAGTCAAACGATTTATATTTTGGAACAGAGTGAGTAGTAGATTCAAGAACTACTTGCTACTAATCCTCTTTTCTCCTCTCCCTCTCTTCTCTCTCCGCCGCCTACTGCTCCCCACGCGGGCGGCGGCGGGCAAGCAACGAGAACGGAGGAACGTGTAGCCGGGGCTCGCGGAGCTCGTGGGGGCATCGGGTTGCGCCGACGTCGTCCTGGTCCGGCGAATCGGCGTGGCCGGATTTTGGGCGTGTTTTGGGCGTGGTGACGGCATGCGACAGTCGCATGGCTGGCGGGGCTCTGTCTCCATCTCCGGCGGTGGCCGGCAGGCGCTCATCTCCGGAGGTGCAAGGAAGGCGAGGTGGGGCGCGCGGATGCCTGGGCGAGCCGGTGCTCCGCCGGCCGGAGCTCAAGCTCCGCCATGGGCTGCGCGACCGTCTAGGCTAGCATGGCCGGTGAGGGCGAGACCACGCGGGCCGCAGCCATGGCCAGCGGCCGGCGGGGCTGGATCCGCCCAGGTCGCAGCCATAGCCGACAGGGCGAGATCCGCCCGGGCCGCCGCCATGGCCGACGGGCAGACCTCTGCCCGGGCCGTAGCAATGGACGATGGGGTCAAGCTCCACCCGGGCCGGAGTCGATCGGCGGGGGTGAGCTCCACGCGACCGCGTGGAGGTCCAACGGCGTCGGCGGCCCCCGACGGCGGTGAGCACATGCTGCCCAGCGGCCAGCACTAAAATAGAGGAGGGAAGAGAGAGAGGAGGGAGGAGGGCTGACATGTGGGCCCCGACGTCACGCGGCAGCCACGTCAGCAAAACCACCCTCTATAACCGCCCGATGTCTAATTGTGAACGGTTTTAAGAGTTCGATGGTCAAAGATTTCTTGTTTTCGAGTTTGATGGCCAAAACCAAACCTCGGCTATAGTTCGATGGCTAAAAATGGACTTCTTTCTTTATAGTACCACTCAAACTTTGTTAGAGACAGGAACTGCAAATCGAGCTACAAATCAAAAAGTAATTTTTTTTGGGCTTATACGATGCCTACAGTCGACGCCAAATAAACATCTTATTTGTTATATTATTTTATTAACTCACAAAAAAATTCATAAAATATAAGATTTTTTTTAAAATTTTTTACAATATTCTTATCTAAAAGATGCTACAAGTAAAATCTAGAAAGATACTATTAAACTAAACTAAATTGCATAATGAGTAAGGACTTTTGAAAAAAAATTGGCTAACACATCGCTGCAACGCTGCCTACATGGCAGTTTTTTGGCTATGTATTGTCGTGGTGACCTATTTGCACCACATGTCAAGTTGTTGCTTGTAAATGAGCAATTAGAAAAGATTGTGTACCTAAATACACCCACTCGCCAAGTTTGTATACTAATAATGCATTTAACTCTAATAAAAAAGTAGTATCAACAGAATCACCAAAGCATGAAAAAACTGACGCCAGTTCGTGGAGCATGTTTCCTTGATCACATCCTATCAGTTGTTCTATACTTCTATATTTACTAGCCAATCAACCCGTGCTACCGTGCGGCTATCACTTTTAGGTAACACAAATATTAGAAGTTTATGTTTAATTTTAGGGTGTAAAATCACTCAATTTTCTCTTTTATGATCTTCCATGCATGACATAATATTTGAATAACATATAATTTATTGATGAGCATTTGGTAGTCATGATTGGGAGCGAGATCAATTAAAATAAAATTTGAAGATTGTAGTGCATAACATGCATGTTTGAAAATTGGTACCAATTAACTTTAATTTTATTTATGAGATCCACGACAATAAAAAGGAAATCGATCACGTTTGTCCATTTTGCGACCATGTAAGTATCAATAGAATTAAGTAATTGGACATGTGGGAGGCCTCTCTTTTCAAATTGTAGACAACTACATTAAAAAAGATAATTGTTAATTCACCAGTACTAAATTAAATGCATGGTTTTCCCAAAGTTTTGCTATCTTTTATATCCCCAAAGTTTATCCTTAAACACGGTATCATTAATGTCAAATAAACATCAAGTATTTAACTATCTGACTGCCAAATAAATTGTTTGGTGGGCCGCTGTATGATATAATAATTTTGAGTTCAACAGGAGTACTGGTAGCATGTATGTAAACACTAAAGTTTCATAGTTTTTTTTTCTTGTCAAAATGGGAACATAACAACCTACTCAATCAAGAGTACAGTGTCATGAATTTAGGTGGATACAATGTCTATCCTGGTTTCTTTTGCTGATCCATGGTGTGCTGCAACTCCTCTACATCTATGGAACAAAAATACAATTGTTGTTATGGAATGAGAGTAATAGTGAAAAACTTATAAAGTCACAATGATGTTTTACCTGAGAGGTACATGTCCACATTTATTCTTTTAGAAAGCATGTATGTGCTAAAAGACTTGAATCTATACTTTGAAATGTTTTATGTATCTTTGATCTTTTTTTGAGTAGTTATGGGCAAGAAGTTGAGTACCTTGTCATTTCCATTGGTCAATATTTCCGTGCTCCTGGTGTGACTCTGATATTTGCAATGATATATACATTACCTTTTTTAATCAGTGATTTGAATTTTCCATTACCCTTATTGATGACGTCGTGCATCATAGTCTCCTGATTTTAATTGGATCATCATTCATAATATGTAACTAAAAATAATCTAAGAAATGCAATCATAGCAAATAACTATATATCATACTTGCTGATTCCATAGTCAAGGCTTAACTACTCACCACTACCCAGCAAGATTGCATTCCATAGTCTATTTACTCTTCCCTGTATTTTTCACAATTCCTTTCCCGGTCTAAGGTTTTGCTCACTGTTGGCGGTCGTTACAACCCAATTTCGACCACCAATACTCGGGAATAAATGAGGCTTTATGCAACATCCCATGTACTTAGGTTTATTTCTAATAAAGTTCGACGAGTTTTGGTGAGTTTCACTTGTGCAGGTACAATAACGAGAAATACGCGCTATAGTGGGCGGAATTGACCGAATCGGCCGAACGACTTCGTTCGGCCACGTACCCCTCTTAGCCATAAAAAATGTGAAGCACAACCGGAGGCCGTCCACGTCAGTAATGACCGAGCGGCAACCGTGCAAGACACCTCATCCACTGCCACGTCACTTCTGGGCCAGAAATACACGAAGACCATCATCAGAGATAGGCCCAGGGGGGTCCAGGACCAGAGGTGGTGCCGGGGGGCAGGCCCGGGCCTCTAGCCCAGTTCGGTCGAACTGCTGGGTTCGGCCGAACCGCCCCCAAGCCAGCACCGCCTCCCCAGGCTGCATCCTGGCCCTTGGAGCAGAGGCGGTGCATCCAAGGGCTTCGGCTGAACCGACCTGTTCGGCCGAACCCGGGGTGTTCGGCCGAACCGGCCCCCAACCGCCTCTGGCTGCCTTAGCGGTTACCCAGCCTCCAACCGCCTTGGGACGACTATAAATGCAGTGGCACACTTCACTTGTAAACACACACCAAGCCAAGGAGCTCATTTCCACTTTCATTGTAGTAGAGTTAGGATAGTTTAGTTGGGAGTTAGAGTTGAGTCGAGCTTGCCTCAGAGGTTCCGGAGTCGTCTTCAGAAGCTCTGGTATAAGCTCTTGTATCTTTTCCTTTTCCATTTGTAAGACTTGAGTTATCAATATAGTTATCTTTATTACTTTATCTTTGTTATTTATAGCTTGCTTCTACTTTATTCTAGTTGCATCTATATCGTGTTTAGACTATAGTCGGTTCTAGTTCTAGTGCTTCTAGTTCTTGTTTAAGTCTTTGTCTTAGCTGGTTCTTCGATCTTGCCTAATACTGGAGGTGAATTGTCACCAAAAGTATTGACAAGGTTGCTTGCTCTTGCTAGCGGAGTAAGTAGTTGTTGACTAGTGTAGCAGTGGTTCCTAGACTAACGGAGGTGGTAGCCGTTAGGTGGTGACAGCCCTTCCGGTCTTCGTAGCCCATCACGTCCGGCTCGGCCTGTAGGATTCCCCAGTTAGGAGTTGGTGGCACCCCTTCTCATCCCTTTCTGCGTGTCATAGGTTCCTTTGTCCCGATGCTAAGACATTAGAGTTAACACAGACCTTCTAGTGCTGGCTCTCTTTAGCCGCTGTATCTCTGAGCCCGAGTGGCATAGACAGATAAAGTATCCAAGAGTCCTTTATCTCTTCTCGTTGTCCTCCCAACTATCTATTCCTTCTCTCCCTTACCTAAGCGTCCCTTGAGCAGTGTCTCACGGTATATCCACTCCTATCCAATACCGTTATCTTCGTCTTGTCTAGTTGTGTACCCCTCTCTGATAGTCTCGAATATCTATTTGTCAGTATTCTTGCCAAAGCTTCCCTGTTGAAATATAAATTACAATACCTCAGGCAACGGTGATTCTGTGCGCTTGCAGAATATCTCTATATTTTACTAAGCCATAAGGAAAACCACTGAGACACTCCTTACCCCAGTACCAGGATTCTCAATTCTGATATTGGATCGTAAGAAGTGCCAACAAGCATTTCTGGCGCCGTTGTCGGGGAAGCATTTGGTTAGATTACTTTCAAATTTCTATCTCGAGCTATCTTAGTTGAGTACCGCTACTCAAGCGGGTTTATCCTTGCTCTGTTTCATTGGTCTTTGTGAAGAAGAGCAGTGCATGACTGGTTTCCAACTACCGTCAAACTTCCAAGAGAATCCTGAGTCACTTGTGAGGAAAGTGCGACCCCGTGTTGTACCTCCTCAGATGCAACTCCTTCCGATGAACCCAGTCCTTCCCGTTGTTGACCAAGCTTCATCGAGGATGGCCGGCAAAACGATCCGCGAGTTCTCCGCTCCATCAAGCGAGAACGTGTGTACCGGACCAGCTCCGCCAGTCGGAGATGGCAATTTCGAGCTCAAGCCAGCCCTTATGAACATGGTCCAGGCTAGCCCGTTCTGTGGCAAGCCTCACGAAGATGCCAATGCCCATCTCCAGCATTTCCTGGAGATTTGCAACACCTTCACCATTCGTGGGGTAAGTATCGATGCTATTCGCCTTCGTTTATTCCCATTCTCATTATTAGACAAGGCGAAACAATGGTTTTATGCCAACCGTGAAGCTATAGACACATGGGATAAATGCACTAGTGCCTTCTTGCTAAAATTATTTCCGGTTGGGAAAACCAACGCCCTCCGGAACAAAATAACTAGTTTCCAGCAGTTAAAAGATGAAACAGTCCCGGAGGCATGGGATCGCCTCTAGGACTATATATCTGCTTGTCCTCACCATGGTATGCAGTGCTAGTTCATAATCCAAACATTCTATCACGGGCTGAGAAGCTCTGTCCATGAGTATTTGGATGCTGCTGCTGGAGGCTCGTTCTTCTCTCTTGAGGAGAGTCGTGCGAAGGCCCTCATAGAGAAGATGGTCGAGAACCAAGGTTGGTCCGATGACCGGACTCAACCAAAGACCCGAGGAGTTCATCAAGTTGAAGCTCTGGACATGCTCGCTGCCAAGATGGACCTCCTGATGAAGAAGCTGGAGGCCCCTGCTCAAGAAACGGTGCAAGCCATGGACGCTCGCATGACCTGCGAAGTCTGTGGCAACACTAGCCATTCGGGGAACGACTGCCCCGAAACACGAGAAGATGCCAACTACATCAACAACTCCAACAACAACGGGTATCGACCAAACAACTACGGCAATCAAGGCTGAAATTCGCGGCCAAACCTCCCATTTGAGAGGCCACAACAAGGTAATAATTTCAATTCCAGCAATTTCAATAATCAGCCGTCACTTAGAGATCTTGTGTTTAGCCAGATGAAAATAACTGAAAATATAAATAAAAAGCTTGTTGCTAACGATAACACTCTAGAAAGCATAGACTCTAGACTTGATCCGTTCTCTTCTGCTATGAAAAGTCAGCTGAGCTTCAATAAA
Organism: Echinochloa phyllopogon; assembly: GCA_033239725.1. Classification (NCBI taxonomy): domain Eukaryota; kingdom Viridiplantae; phylum Streptophyta; class Magnoliopsida; order Poales; family Poaceae; genus Echinochloa; species Echinochloa phyllopogon. Next base: position 27,242,543 of record BTCW01000008.1, on the reverse strand, counting down.
ATAATAGAAACTCAAGTTGCTCAGTTAGCTGCCGCTGTTCCTGTCACTGAATTGGGGAAGATTCCGGGGCAACCCGAACCTTCCATCGAAACAGTAAATGTTGTCACTACGAGGCAGTGTAAGATGTCTCGAAGTATGCTCCGTACTAACCATGCAGGGAGAGTCGCACACATCTAAGTGCAGACACCAAAATGGACCTACCTGCCAAGAGCTGCTAAAAAGGCGATCGCAAAGACCTCTCCGGAAAGGAAGGATGATCCCGGAGTGCCCATCATTCAGTGCACGGTCTGGAGTCGTCGCATTGATGATGCACTCTGTGATCTGGGAGCTAGCGTGAACATCATGTCCAAGGTATTATTTCAAAAATTATGCTACCCTACTTTGTCACCTACAACTGCCCAGGTACAGCTTGCGGACTCAACAGTCCGCTACCCTGAGGGGGTGATTGAGAATGTTCCGGTCCGAATTTGGGGACGCTATGTCCCTACGGATTTTGTTGTCCTTGACACGGGAAACGAGTGCTTGTTTCCCCTTGTGTTGGGCCGGCCATTCTTGAACACTACCTGAGCTAGGATCGACATGGATGCGAGAGAAATCTCGTTCCGTATCGACGGAAGGTTGACCTACTTCAAGTTTCAACCTCGGGAAGAGCAGAAGACAAAGTCACTCACACCGGAGCAGAAGGGCGTCGAGTGTTTCCTGAAAGCACTCATCAATGGAGATATGGAAATACTCGGTGGGGAGCAGTTCGAGTGGAACGAGCCGACAAGACCAACAAGTGCAGAAGAGATGGACTTCCTCGTGAAGAGATACGAGGAAGAGCAAGCCCTCTGGAATTCGCCAGAGCAGCAGATCCCACCGCCACCGACAAAGAAGAAGAACAAGAGAATATGGCGGAAGAAAGTTGCATCATCCGAGTCATCCACTCCGGGACTGGACGATGACAAAAGCAATTGAAGACAGGAGAAGTCCCGCTCGCGGACTTTAAACCTGAGCTCTCGCCGCGAGGAAAACCGGTATGTATCTCATATTTCCCTTCCAAAATTTAATTTCCATCACTGCATATGCATGTTTCCCCTTCCAAAATAAATGAACCACTTGAGTAAATAATTTGAAAGAGAGTAAAGAAACTCAAGCTTGGTTAAAATAAATGGACATCATGCTGACTTTAAATTGAAGCAAGTAAATTTGGTAATTTCTATTATTTTTACCCCTTCTAGAACATCTCCATTTATTTACCATCACCACCGACCAGCACCAAACATGTCTACCCCACTAAAAATGGCTGCATACTCACCAATTATCACAAACATGACAGCATGGGGGTGACTCCACTAATTTCCACTTTGGTCATGTCACATTTACATCTTACCTACCACTAAAATCCACTCACATGACCATACCAAATGCTCGCCACACATTTTGGCATGGAAACAAAGCAAAGGAGGTGGCTGCACTCACATGGAGTGCTCAGGCCACAAAGGCCTGGTTCGGCCGAATTTCTGCCTTCGGCCGAACCAGGGACCTGCACCCCTTGGCCTATAAATGCTGGCCATTGCTTGCTTGCTTCTTCACACACTCACACTCTGAAAAATTCTACTAGGAGCTCTCTCTCTCTCTCATTTTCTTGCTCAAGCTCTTGCCCAAGTTTTTCCCAAAGTTCTTGCTCAAGTTGGTTCCCTTGCATCACTGGAAAATCCCAAATATATTTCTGCTTTTATTTTGATCTTTGTGCTGAAATTTCGAACGTGTTTGTCGTGGTCTCTGACACCCACAAGAACGACTAACCGTTTGCGGTGGTTCTCATCCTCGCAAGAACGACTAACTATCTCGAACGACTGACTTGATTTATTTGTGCTAATCTCATATATTCAGTCCTTCAGGTAGTCGTTGTTGTACTAACCTTTTGCAGGAAACATGTCGAAGCTCGTCGCCGCACTCCGTCGCTCCGTCCGGCTGAGCCAATGCACGGACAATGCTTGGAGTTCCCCAGCCCCGTCCCGTAGCTCGAGCCGGATGGACACTTACGAGCAGGAAGCAGCCGGCTCGGAGTGGGGCTACGCCACACCCCCGGCTAGGCAGCTCCTGAGTGAGAACGACATCGTCATCCGGACGGAGCGGGAGCGGAACACCTTCGACCTGTTACGGTTGAAGGAGTTCGAGCACACCCGTGTCTTCGAGCAAGACCTGTTACGGTATGGACGAGGAGTTCCCAGAGATTTTCCAGGCCGTTGGCTAGGAAAACTTCTGGCGCATCAGCGAGGAAGGTTCGTACTTACTCACCCTCGAATTTCATTCGACTTTGGTTCCGGAAAATGGGGGAGTTCGCTTTCGATTATTCAACCAAGAGTTCTTTTGCTCTTGGAGGGATTTTAGCTTGGCTCTCGGTTTTGCAAGTCGTTGTTCTCTAGAGCCGAACAAAGCTTTGAAAAGCTCCGATCGGGTTGCGTTTTGGAAAAAGATTTCGGGGAGCACCAGCTGTCATGCACCTCGCACGAACGACATTCATAACCCCACTTTGCATTTCATGCATCGATGGGTAGCCATGACGGTGTTCCCCCAGGCAGATTTGCGCCCTGTGAACACAGTTGAGTTGCGGATTCTTTATGCCATGGTCAAGAAAATTCCTTTTTCTCCTGTAAAGGATATGGTTAGTCACTGGCTATCTCACATACCTCGTGTGGGTAGCATGGCCATGACATCTTTGGTCACTCTCCTTGCTAACCATCTGGGCGTCCTCCAGGGCGCCTGACTCACGTACATTGATACAGCGCACTCCATCGTGGATGCCGAGCACATTGTGCAAGCCCACATGATACGGCGGGCGCACCTGACGCAATGTTGGTTATGATTTATCGCGGTTATACAACCGAAGTGCCTTTGCCTTGTGCAGCACTAAGGTTGTATACCGCCAATAAACTGACCCTTTAGATGAGTACCGAGTCGGACGATTCTCCACCTCGGAGAGAGCCCGCTCGGCACAGCGTTGCAGGTGAAGGACCGGTCACGAGGGGACGAGCCAGACGTGTCGCCGGGCTCGCCACTTCACAGGAGCCATAGGATGCACCACTGATGCCGCACCGACACACGTCCGCGTTCGAGGCAACTTACGATATGTACACCGGTGCTGGGACGTCCAGAGCAGGAGGCTCTGGACAACACCAGGAACCGAACTACTTCGCCTTTGGACGCTGGGACTACGCCCAGAGAACTGACTCTGAGTGGTCTGGGAGTTGGTGTGCAGGGGGTACGACAGTGCCTCCTGGCCATACTACCCTGGGTACTCACAGTCCACACGCTTCGACTACGGTCGGGAATTGTCCTACATCTCCGACCGCGTCGACCTCATCGACTATCGTACTCGGGACATGCAAGATACGCTAGCCCGCCATTCATTCTCAGTACCACCAAGAGAATAGCGGGATGGTAGCGTCCATCCAGCACGACGTTCGAGAGCAGGCGGATCAGTTGACTCAGTACCTTTTAAGGTTTAATCCCTACCAGTAAAGATTCCAAGCTTGGGGGAGGACCCCCATCAGGTAAGTCCCGACTTACTCAGCACTTTGGTCATTCAATTGCATTTCCCTTCATGTTCTATTTTGCATCTAAAAAATATGAAAATACCAAAAATATTTGCTTTGAATAAAAATAACTCCCAACTATGCCTGGGATGAATCATATGCCTCTCACTTTGGAAATGATAAATAGTTGCTCTGTCATTAATTCTGTAAGTACTTTGTTGCATCTAGTTGCTTGATAATGCCTGGATTAATTGGCATGAGTAAAAATGAACCTGAAAACCTTGTGGGAGCACATGCTTTATTCCAAGTCTAAGTTGTTGTGAGGATTGATATAGTGAGATTTTGGTTAAGTTCTACTTTTGCTCTTAGTATGGTGAAAATCTCGGAGATTTATGCTTACAAAATAAAACAAGTTCCTCATTGGTCAAAATATCTACCAGAGCCATATGATAAGCTTAGTTGAAAAATTTCTACTCATATGCTGCTTGTTATCTTAGTGAGCTTTGTCAAATTGTTGTGACCTTTGGGTGAAACTCTCATACTCTTAAAGATCGACATTCACGTACACACCATCCCTCACTTGCAATTCATACACTGGGAGTTAGCAACTATCATCCATCATCTATCCACAAAAATAAATGCTCCATGTTCTATGATCTCCCTCTTTAAATATTCTTGATAGAGGCATGTGCTATGCAAAAAGAAAAGCATGCCAAAGAAGCATGGCAAAAATAAAAAGAAAAAGAAAATCATGCCAAAGAGCATGGCAAAAAGAAAGAGAAAAAGAAAAGCATGCCAAGTGGCATGGCAAAAATATGAATAAAAGATAGCCCATGTTCTCGAAAATAAATCAAGGAGAGGAAGATTCATCCCAAGGAGTTCCACCCATAGTTGTAAATTCCATTCCGGTACCGGCCGGAATGGCCGGAATGCCCCGTTCCGGTGCCTAAACCGGCATAGAAGGGCTAAAATCCCATACCGGGTCAAATACCGGTCAATTCCGGCCATTTCGGCCAATACCGGCCGAAACGCCTGTTCCGCTCATTTCGGTACCGGGCTAAAACCAAATGATGCCTCGTTCAATATGTGAGTTTGGTAAAAATGTCAGTGTGATGAAGCGTAATTATGCCGTAAGTATATATTTATATGAATATTTATGTATATGTACATTCATATATTTTTAATATAATAAAGTCCGGAACGGTACACCGGTATCGGCCGGTACCGGAATGTTCCGTTCCAAGAGCAAAAACGGAATGACCTCCGGAATGGAATTTACAAGTATGGTTCCACCATATTCCATTCCACCATATTCCACTCCATCCATCCCACAGACTTGCACTTCTCGATCTTAAGGTGTGACTTGTTTCCTTAAAGATCCAGCCTTTGACATAGAAAAATATAAGATGCATGCATGCCTTCATCCTTTGTCCCTGAACCCCACAAAAAGTCATATTAGATGTTAGGATGAAAAGAAGGCACAAGTCTTTGGTAAGGATTCAAACACACTTGAGCGATTGAGTGTGCCAATTGAGGAACAATTTAAGTTTTTCAAAACTTGTGGAAAAACTCCGAGATGGGATCTTGAAAAGAGTAGAATGGAATAAAACTAAGTTCCACCATATTCCATTCCACCATAGTCCATTCCACCATATTCCACTCCATCCATCCCACACACTTGCACTTCTCGATCTTAAGATGTGTTTTGTTTCCTCAGAGATCCAGTCTTTGACTTAGCAAAATATAAGATGCATGCATGCCTTCATCCTTTGTCCCTGAGCCACACAAAAAGCCTTTGGTGAGGATTCAAGTACACTTGAGTGATTGAGTGTGCCAATTGAGGAACAATTTGTAGTTTTCAAAACTTGTGAAAAACTCCTGAAAAGGGTAGAGTGGAATAAAACTGATTTTGATCTTTTCATCCTTTCAACCGCCCAAGATAAGGAGATTGCTATAAGCCCCATAGGTCAAATGGTGAATTAATACCTTGCTATTAATTCAAGTAAAGTTGAGTACTAGTTGTTCATAAAGTTACCTACAAAAGAAATGATATTGTAGCAACTCCTGATCCACCGAGCCTAAGTTTTCATCTTTGCTCAAGGACGAGTAAAGGGCTAAGCTTGGGGGAGCTTGTTGGCGGTCATTACAACCCAATTTCGACCACCAATACTCGGGAATAAATGAGGCTTTATGCAACATCCCGTGTACTTAGGTTTATTTCTAATAAAGTTCGACGAGTTTTGGTGAGTTTCACTTGTGCAGATACAATAACGAGAAATACGCACTATAGTGGGCGGAATCGACCGAATCGGCCGAACGACTTCGTTCGGCCGGTTACCCCCCTTAGCCGTAAACAATGTGAAGCACAACCGGAGGCCGTCCACGTCAGTAATGACCGAGCGAAAACCGTGCAAGACACCTCATCCACTGCCACATCACTTCTGGGCCAGAAATACACGAAGACCATCATCAGAGATAGGCCCAGGGGGTCCAAGACCAGAGGCGGTGCCGGGGGGCAGGCCCGGGCCTCCAGCCCAGTTCGGCCGAACTGCTGGGTTCGGCCGAACCGCCCCCAAGCCAGCACCGCCTCCCCAGGTTACATCCTGGCCCTTAGAGCAGAGGCGGTGCATCCAAGGGCTGCGGCCGAACCGACCTGTTCGGCCGAACCCGGGGTGTTCGGCCGAACCGGCCCCCAACCGCCTCTGGCTGCCTTGGCGGTTACCCAGCCTCCAACCGCCTTGGGACGACTATAAATGCAGTGGCACACTTCACTTGTAAACACACACCAAGCCAAGAAGCTCATTTCCACTTTCATTCTAGTAGAGTTAGGATAGTTTAGTTGGGAGTTAGAGTTGAGTCGAGCTTGCCTCGGAGGTTCCGGAGTCGTCTTCAGAAGCTTTGGTATAAGCTCTTGTATCTTTTCCTTTTACTTTTGTAAGACTTGAGTTATCAATATAGTTATCTTTATGACTTTGTCTTTGTCATTTATAGCTTGCTTATACTTTATTTTATTTGTATCTATATCATGTTTAGACTATAGTCGGTTCTAGTTCTAGTGCTTCTGGTTCTTGTTTAAGTCTTTGTCTTAGCTGGTTCTTCGATCTTGCTTGATACTGGAGGTGAATTGTCACCAAGAGTATTGACAAGGTTGCTTGCTATTGCTAGTGGAGTAAGTAGTTGTTGACTAGTGTAGGAGTGGTTCCTAGACTAGCCAGTGGCCTTAGTTTGCCCCCAAGTCCACGGAGGTGGTAGCCGTTACGTGGTGATAGCCCTTCCGGTCTTCCTAGCCCATCACATTCGGCTCAGCCTGTAGGATTCCCCAGTTAGGAGTTTGTGGCACCCCTTCTCATCCCTTTCTGCGTGTCATAGGTTCCTTTGTCCTGATGCTATGACATTAGAGTTAACCCAGACCTTCTAGTGCTGGCTATTTAGCCGTTGTATCTCTGAGCCCGAGTGGCATAGACAGATAAAGTATCCAGGAATCCTCTATCTCTTCTCGTTGTCCTCCCAGCTATCTATTCCTTCTCTCCCTTACCTGAGCGTCCCTTGAGCTGTGTGTCACGGTATATCCACTTCTATCCAATACCGTTATCTCCATCTTGTCTAGTTGTGTACCCCTCTCTAATAGTCTCGAATATCTATTTGTCAGTATTCTTGCCAAAGCTTCCCTGCTAAAATATAAATTACGATACCTCGGGATACTCCCAGGTGAAGTGCTACAGCGGTGATTCTGTGCGCTTGCAGAATATCTCTATATTTTACTAAGCCATAAGGAAAACCACTGAGACACTCCTTACCCCAGTACCAGGATTCTCAATTCTGATATTGGATCGTAAGAAGTGTCAACACTCACCATCACTACTTGTTCAACTGCATCGGCAAGACGGTGATGGTCCTAATCGAGTTATTTTTCATACAAAAGTTATGCTATACAAACATGGGAGTATAGGACCTGAGAACTATTTGAGAAAAACAACAATCTTGTAAGATATATTAGGGATGCAAAATTGAGCTATTTTTCTCTATACATAATTTATGGTATATAAACAACAATCATGTAAAATCATCCATCATTCAAGAAGGAGAATAGTCTTGCTAGATAAATTCAGAAGAAATACAAAATATAGCAATTCTTCTATGCACAAGTTATGGTAAGTAAACAACAGTCATGTGATGCCATAACATTTCAAGAATAACGGCGAGAATCATCAATACAGTTCAGGTGAATGAAAATTGACGCAGGCCAAAACAACAAACAACAAATTATTTTAGTTGGCTACTGCATTTTTTATCAATGGAAACTGTATAAAAGTGAAGAATTAATGGCGAGATACCGTGTAGTTGAATGAAAGTTGACGCAGGCCAAAACAACAAATGAAAGATTATTTGAGTTGGCTCTGCCTTTCTGGTCAATGGTAGCAGTATGAAAGTGTAGGATTGTTTTGAGGGACATCAGCTTTTTATATATACGCGGGCATACATATCTATTTTATTACTTGGACTAGTAGGGTGCACGTGCGTCACGCACGTGTATAAAAAAGCACACACAAGATAAATCCATGACAAAAAAACATTATTCATCATAAGTGTTTACTGAGATGAAAAAATCTATGTAAACAAAACACGCGCAATTAAGGTAAATAAGTAGCATTACCCACATAATATTTTTGAACAAATTATTTAAATATAATTGTTTTGCTCTAGATGACAATCAGATGTTCTAAGCTAAATAAATAGGACACGACATTAACAAACGACTATACATTTAAACAAAACAATATTGCTTGTTTAAGACAATTCCTTGTATCTACTCGTGGTCAACCTCAAGCTCAGACAACATATAAACACATTGTGATGCACACATATAACTAAACACTTGGTATATCTACTCGTCATCAGCCATGACCAGTATTTTAAGAAGAAAAGCATGGGGTTTAGAGTCCCTTAGAAACCTCGCACGCGTGACATGTTTCACTTTGTTCACTAACATAGACTGACCCATTGATAGGCACTGGATCGAGGAAAGTAGACCGAGCTAAGTTTGTACACGAGGTTTTATTATTGCATGGCAAAGTGAAATTTTCTAATGCAACAAGATAAGTATGGAAAACATAGTATTCGAGATACCCACATAATCGTAGCAATATTTTTAATTAGCCACATTGAGATCTCAACAGACACTAAAACACATAAATATACATAATTTAAGTGGCTTAAATGAAAGATTTGAAATATCAGGAAGTGTATAGGACTTTGCGTAAGTGCTTGAGCTATCAAGAAGGCATGAAACGGTCAGGAAAATACATCAGGTGCTTTATAGCCTGCCATACGATATTAACAAACGATTATTTTACAAATTTATCCTTCTCAGTTGAGTGTTATCTTTGATTATTCTCGCGTCTCCTACAGAAATATCACGGCACAATCTTGTTGTCTTATTCTCATACAGAATTATGGTTCTCCGTTGGCTAATCTGCTAACAGTGTTGCCGTCACCAGAGATTTATGACCTTCAGCTGCTGGTTCGCAAACCTGGTAGTATCACTAACCCGTTGTGGTACTGCCTTGCTAACATTGCAAAACAATAAATGGATCACTGCAGAGATCAGGGAGAGTACTCCTAGCTGGATACAGACCATATGAGAAACAAGGAGACCTAAATGAACAACCAAGCTATTTGACACAAGCCACAACTCAACAACTGGATACAGACCAAGAATGCATTAGATGCAAACATACCTAGGATAGGATTATTGTCCCTCCTTGCCATTCAAACAGCCCTCCTGACTTCATCATCGACATTTTGAATTTTTGCATCTCAGCCTGTTCAAGATTGACCCCCCAGGTTAAAAAAATATAGAGTTTGGTGTAATAATTTTAGAAAGAAGGAACACATGAAAAGCAGACTGATCAATCGATTCATGCCTTGAACATAATGTAGCATACTTCACAGCACCTTGACATCAATGGACTATGTCAGTTGTTCCTCACTGGCCAAATTCAAAGCACAGCAGTAATAAATTATTACAGGGAACACTCACTATTCCTCGACTTTGCATATTCTCTTATGTGATCAGGACATAAACTTAGGTTAATAAAATGGAAAGACACAAAAACTGTAAAGCCCAGAGGGTTTACTTTGTCCTGCTTTGAATTTGCCGAATTCCATGAATACGCGACACCATTGTCCCCATCACTAACGATTAATGTTTGGCCATCAGAGTTTACTGCTCAATCAAAATGTCGTAAAAGATGAAGTCTAGCAAAGATAATATCGAAAAACTCATAAAAATAAGATGGAATTTCTGTGGGATGCGCCATTTGATAAATTCAAATCAGTCTACGTATTTAGCATTGGACCCTCATATAGATGTCAACAGTAAAAGGACAAAAGTGTGATATATATAGTCTAGAACTTGTAGCACCTCCAGCCTTGATAGATCCATCAACTTGAGTCGACTCATAGCCTTTTTGTTAAGGCAAGCAAAAGGCACACTATAAATGAGTGATTTCAGGACTCCAATCTTTAGAAAATAGCAACAGCCGACAGAACACAGTCAATATCGATATATGCAGACACACTTATAAATTTAACTGGAAATATTTGATACTAAAGCAAACTAACACACTTTCACTCCATATCAAGATGCTCTGCTATTGATACTGGAAATATTTATAGTGCAGTCTAACAACAGTCAAGGTTACAAGTCTACTTTGATTTGAAAAAACAAGCTTCAACTTCTGATGAAGATATAACCAAACATGAAGCATACAATGATTTCCATACCTCAGGATGTCGCTGCTTAAGTAATCCACAAGCGCCTGCAATCAAGATACTTCTCAATGCTAGGTGCGCAGTTTCCCCTTCTTTTTTCTGACATTTTCAAGAGCACCAACAAGGGGGTTCAACTGAAGATCAGGTTTGATGCAGCATGTGATATGTTTCATGCAAATGGATCTTGTTGATGACAATTGCCTCAGGCATTATGACCTTCATCTGTGCAAGATGGCTGTTTGATAAATCTCCTATGGATAGTGTTGACACTCAAATTGGGCCAAAGGCCAAACCGGTCTGACCGGTTTGCCAAACCGGTCAGACCGGTTTCGTTCTGTAATTCGAGTAGGATTAGGATTCCGAGTTTAATTCCATATTGTAACCTATTCGAAAGGGGTAAGACTTCCCCGGCCTATAAATATAAAGGCTAGACGGCCGATTGAGGTATTCCCAATCGAATCAAACACTTTTATCTTCTATTTTGTGTATCTCTCAAACCCTAATCTTTTCCAACCCCCATATTCTGTTCTTTGCTCGTCTCTACGGCGTTCAAGGACGTTCTAGGTGGCCTGCCGACCCTAGAGCAACCCTAGATTAGCTCGAGCTCCGACGGGGTCCCTCCCGAGTTTGAGTTTCTAGGTCTTCACGACCTCCCGACCAGAAGCGGTCAGACCGATTCTTGTAACCGGTCAGACCGGTTTGCCCGGGGAAGTCAGGAGTTGGCCGTTGTGACGGCCGTGCTGTGCGTTCGATCAATCTCAAGTTTGTTGGCGCGTTTCTGTGTCAACATACTTTTTGGCGACTCCGCTGGGGAAGATTAATCCGGTGCCACAACCGATTACATCTACTCCAATCATGTCTGGATCGACGTGCGACCTCGACAAGGACAACATCATCGCCGCGACGATGGAAGAGCTCACGGACGAGGAGCGGAAGCGGTACCTGATCGCTGAGGAGCACTTCAGGACGCAATTCCTGAAGGGCTTCAAGAAAGATCGCGGTGGCCTTGTCAAGAGGGTAGAGGAATTCGTCATGCCGGCTTTCAAGCTGGCGAACGACCAAGTTGAAGAACTTCCTAAGGTAACTGGCGAATCCTCTGATTTGTTGCAGCAAATTACTCGCATGATGGATGATAAATTACTTGCTGCACAAACAGTTACTAGTGAGTTGATTGCTAATATGTCGGGTAATTCTGATAAGGGTAAAAATAATATAGAATTTAATGAATTGCCTAACTCAACTCCTAGCTCATCAGGCATGCCAGAGCATGTTTTAGATCCTAATTTGGGCATGCCGTTGAATTTTTATGCGGGTCAAACACCTTACCCTGGTTCGGTCCCCAAACCGGTCAGACCGGTTTGTATAACCGGTCAGACCGGTTTGCCGCCCAATGGCAGTCAGGCCGGTTCCATGAGTTCGGGGGCAACTAGTGCGATGGTTTTATCAAATACTACTAGTTCTGGTCCTGTTTTTACTGTTCCACGCACTACGGTTCCAGGAGGTATACCCCACGGATCTGGCTCGTTTCACGCGCCGATTCCGAATACTTCCTATAACACAACGTATGGTGTTCCCCGCATTCCACAAAACAGAGGTGACGGGAATTACCAAGCCGAGCTAGCTAAGTTCAAAGAAGACATAGCAAATACACTTAGAACAAGGCTCGGGCTTGAATTGGGTAGTTCACGTTTATATCAAAAACCGTATTTGCCTGAATTTGATTTGGTTCCTTATCCTAATGGTTGGCGTGTTCCTGATTTTATTAAGTTCAGTGGTGAAGATAATAGAACTCCTTGGGAACACATTAGTTAATATGTTTTGCAATTAGGAGAGGCATCTTTTTATGAGGCATTGCGTATACGGTTGTTCTCATTGTCTTTAACTGGGACTGCTTTTTCATGGTTTTCTTCGCTTGCTCCTAATTCTATTCAAAATTGGACTCAATTGGAGCGTAAATTCCATGATCATTTCTTTAGCGGAGAAAACGAAGCAAAATTATCTGATTTAACATCGGTTAAGCAAAGTCGAGAGGAATCGGTTCTTGATTATTTTAAGAGATTTAAAGATATTAAGAACCGATGCTTTAACATAACTGTTTCTGAAAAAGATTTAGCAGATTTGGCTTTTGTAGGCTTACGGTCTCATTACAAGGAAAAATTGGAAGGTTCTGATTTTCTCACTATTAATCACTTGCAAATGAAGGCCATGAGTCTAGAATTGAAATTTAAAAATGCAAAAGAATCCGCTAAACCCCATCGTTCGAATGTGCATATTATTGATAATGATTCTGATAGTTCGGACGATGATAAAGAAATTTATGCCGCTGAATTTGTTTGGTCATCAAAAAGTAAACCTGGTTCTTGTCCTTCATTAAAGCCGATCCAGAAAAATCGGCAAGAAGAAAAATTTACTTTTGATGTAGCCAAGTGTGATCGTGTTTTTGATGAATTGCTTAAGAATGGCTTTGTTAAACTTTCTCATGCAATTCCACCAGCCGATCAATTGAAAAATCGTGCATATTGTAAATGGCATAATTCTTTTTCTCACGCAACAAATGATTGCAATGTTTTTCGACGACAGGTACAATCGGCCCTTAATGAAGGTCGATTAGTGCTCGCTGAAATGCAAGTTGACAAGGCTCCTTTCCCTGTTCATACCTTGGATGTGAACACCAAGATGCTGATTCGGCCGGAACAAGCCGATGGAGCTAAAGGGAAGAACGTGGTGATTGGAGATCCGAGGCCGGAAAAAGTTGATGATAAAGTTCCGGCCAGAACAGTGATGATTGGGAGGACTCTTGATGGAAAAGAGTCTCTGAAAATTACAATTAACACATCAAGACCCGGGGGGCAAGGAAGTTCTTTGGAAGAGAATCGGTCCGCTAGCCAGGCGAAACCGGTCAGACCGGTTTGTCTCTAGACCGTCCAAGAACTTTCAAGCCTAAGCGCCCGGAAGTGGGTACTTGGAAATTCAATGAGCCAAAGATTCAAGGGAGGGTTCTGAAGCAAGGACCTACTTTTTCGCAGCTCATGAACAAGTACACAAAGGCCATTCAAATTGATCGGCCGACAAAAAAGAGACAGAGGTCACCACAGCGATGGAACAGTCCTACAGATTATAAACGTCGTGGTGGTGCTACTGGAAATTCGGTGCATAACCGATTGGGCTCATACCAACCAGGTCACTTGACCGTTTTTCAAAGCGGTCAGACCGGTTTTTTGAACCGGTCAGACCGGTTTCGGTCTGAGCCAAGATTTCATGTTCCTCCTAAGCAAGAATACCGTGTCAAGGAGAAAAAGGGGGATGTGCAAGCCCAAGCCAATAATTTTATAAAAATTGGTGATATTCCAGTAGCTATGCAAGACTTGAGTAAAAAGCCGATAGTCATTGGAGATTCGGCTCCTGTTCCAGCCAAAAGGCCGGTCATAGCTAATGATCATGAGGCCAGCAGCAGCAAGGGCGTAAAAAAAGTTTTTCAACCAAGATGGTGTCCTTCTGGGTTGACTCATACACAAAAGCGGAAACTTCAGCGCTTGAGGAACAAAGAGAAGAGGGAACAGGAAGCCGAGAAGCTGAGGGATGAACATTTCAACAAGTATAGACCCATGATTCCTCAGACCAAGACCTGGCGAGTTGTGCAGCCAGCAGCACAACCGGTCAGACCGGTATCAGAAACCGGTCAGACCGGTTCTGATCAGCCCACCGCTGCAGAAGCGGTCAGACCGGTTTCTGGAACCGGTCAGACCGGTTTGTCGACAGAGGCAGGGGCCAAAACTACTTCAACCATCAATGCTACTCCACCAATTTCTCCAGTGGTTGAAGATGAAGAATTAGTTGATTTTGAGCCTTCTCCAGAACGTGACAACATGGAAATTAATGTTGTCTATTTATCTTCTGATTATTATGTCGTGCCAGAGGAGGAAATTTCTCATCTTCAACTTGGGCCTCGAGATGCTGTGTTTCAGAAACCTAGTGAATCAGAAAATCATCTCAAGGCTTTGTATATGAGAGGGCACATCAACGGGAAGCCAATTTCTCGTATGTTGGTTGATGGTGGAGCCATTGTAAATCTCATGCCATATTCTCTCTATAAGAAGATTGGCGGGAAGGACGAAGAACTGATCAAGACGAACATGACGGTCAGTGGAGTTGGTGGAGGTGATCCCATTGGTGCCAAGGGGGTGGCTTCTATGGAGTTGACCGTCGGGAGCAAGACTATTGCTACGGCTTTCTTCGTCTCTGAAGTGCAAGGTAACTTCAGTTTAATCCTTGGTCGAGATTGGATTCATGCGAATAAATGTATTCCGTCTACCTTGCATCAATATCTTATTCAGTGGATCGGCGATGAAGTTGAAGTTGTCCATGGTGACAATTCTTCCTTTGTTGCAACGGCCGATTCCGACTCTCTTAGTGCAAATGAAAAGGTCCAATGTTTGTCGGGCATGGATTTGACCGACTATGAGTTGATCAGTTGCACCAAGGATGGTTTTGTTCCTGCTACATTAAAGCCGATGGAAAATCGGTTGAATTACTTATTGTAATTAATGGAGCAACAAAATCAACAGAGACAAACCGGTCAGACCGTTTCTGGAAACCGGTCAGACCGGTTTGGGTCTGAACAGCGCCGATCGAGTCAAACCGGTCAGACCGCTTTTGGGAACCGGTCAGACCGGTTTGCGTCTGGACAGTGGCTTCAAGACCGAATTGATCATCATCGAGCTCATTCGGCCGGTATGTTCGAAGCTATTGAAGATTTTGGTGATATGGACAAATTGGGTCAGGGTTTTACATCAGCTGATCCTTTAGAAAAAATAGATATTGGTGATGGTACTATTCCTAGGCCTACTTTTGTAAACAAAAATTTATCGGCTGAGTTTAAAGCCGAATTAATAAATTTGTTGAAAGAGTATGTCGATTGTTTTGCTTGGGAATACCGTGAGATGCCTGGTTTAAGTCGCGATTTAGTTGAGCATCGTTTACCAATAAAGGCCGGTTTTAGACCTTTTAAACAATCGGCTAGACGTTTTAATCCCGCTATTTATGACCGAATAAAAGAAGAGATTAATCGTTTATTAGATGCTGGTTTTATTCGGACTTGTCGTTATGCGGAGTGGATTTCTAATATTGTTCCCGTTGAAAAGAAAGATTCGGGAAAACTTAGAGTTTGCATTGACTTTAGAGATCTTAATAAAGCCACTCCCAAAGATTCATATCCTATGCCTATAGCCGATGTCTTAATTAATGAAGCTTCTGGACATCGTGTTGTTAGTTTTCTTGATGGTAATGCCGGATATAATCAAATCTTCATGGCCGAAGAGGATATGCACAAAACGGCCTTTCAATGTCCGGGATTTATTGGTTTATTTGAGTGGGTAGTTATGACCTTTGGATTAAAAAATGCCGGTGCAACTTATCAAAGAGCTATGAATTTAATCTTTCATGATTTACTTGGTGTTATTGTGGAAGTGTATATTGATGATATTGTAGTTAAATCGGATGGCTTGAATTCTCATTTAGCCGATTTAAGACTTGCTCTTGAAAGGATGCGACGGTATGGTTTAAAGATGAATCCACTCAAATGTGCTTTTGGTGTTTCGGCTGGGAAGTTTCTTGGGTTTGTTATTCATGAGAACGGCATAGAAATTGATCCCAAGAGAATTGAAGCTATGAAAAAAGTTGAAGCTCCTATTTGCAAGAAGGACTTGCAAAGGTTTCTAGGCAAGGTAAATTTCTTGAGAAGGTTTATAATTAACTTGTCTGGAAAGGTTGATGCTTTTACTCCTTTACTTCGGTTAAAGAATGAAGCCGATTTTAACTGGGGGGCAAAACAGCAAGAGGCTTTTGAGAAGATCAAAGAATACTTGTCTTCACCACCGGTGCTTCGGGCGCCTAAGCGAGGAGTCCCATTTAGACTTTATGTGGCGGCTGAAGATAGAACTATTGGAGCTGTTTTGACTCAAGAAATCGGCAACAAGGAGTATGTGATTGCTTATGTAAGCCGACGGCTCATTGATGCAGAAACAAGGTATACTTTCATTGAGAAGCTATGTCTATCCTTGTATCATGCTTGTACTCAATTGCGGCATTATCTGCTATCTAGTACTTGCATCGTGTTGTGTCAAACCGATGTGATTAAACATATGTTGCAAAAACCGATATCTAGTGGAAGAGTCGGCAAGTGGGCTTATGCTTTGGTTGAGTATGATTTGACTTGTGAACCTTTGAAGTCAATGAGAGGACAAATTGTGGCTAATTTTATTGTTGAACATCGGATAAATGATACTTGTGAGTTCGACGTCGGCTATGTTAATTATATACCACGGAAGCTATACTTTGATGGATCGGTTTGCAATGATGGGCAAGGAATTGGTGCTGTTTTGATTTCTCCAAGTGGCGCCGTTTTTGAGTTCTCAAACCGATTGGAAGAAAAGCGAACCAATAATCAAGTTGAATATGAAGCTCTTCTATTTGGCTTGGAATTTTTGCAAGACATGGGAGTAAAACATGTTGAAGCTTTTGGTGATTCGCTCCTGGTGGTACATCAAGTATCAAAGGTATGCCAATGTTATAATGGTCCATTAAATGCATATCTTGATAGATGTCTCAATATCATTGCTTCTTTTGATGAATTTACTATAAGACATATTCCGAGAGAAGATAATGATAAAGCAAATACTCTGGCTCAGAAAGCATCTGGTTATATGGTTGCAAAGAAATATTTCTATCTCCAAAAACCGATGCGAACGAAAGCCGAGATTCTGGTTCTGGACGAACCGGTCACACCGGTTTCAGAAACCGGTCAGACCGGTTATACTGCCAGAACCGGTCTGACCGGTTCTGAAAGCGGTCAGACCGCTTTGTCCCCTGACAAAAGCGAAAATACTTTGGATAATGCTAATCAATCCAAAGTTAAAGACCAGGATTGGAGAATGCCTATTATTACTTATTTGAAAGATCCTGGTCGTGGTGCAGAGAAAAATATTCGGCGAGTATCATTTAAGTATATTTTACTTGGCGATGAACTCTATCGTCGAAACGCCGAAGATTTATTGTTGAAATGTCTTGACTCGGATCAGGCCAAGGTTGCCATGGCTGAGGTCCATGAAGGTATTTGTGGTACGCATCAATCGGCTCCGAAGATGAAGTGGTTACTTAGACGAGCCGGTTTCTATTGGCCTACTATGACGGCAGATTGTTTTAAATATTACAAAGGATGTGAAGAATGTCAGAAGTTTGGAAATTTGCAACTTGTTCCTGCTGCATTGATGCATCCTATTATTAAGCCATGGCCATTCCGAGGTTGGGGATTGGATTTTATTGGACAAATTAATCCTCCATCATCCAAAGGACATCGTTTCATATTGGTTGCTACGGATTATTTTACTAAATGGACTGAAGCGATTCCTTTGAAGAATATGACGCATCGAGAGGTGATTGAGTTTGTTACTCAGAATGTTATTCATAGATTCGGTATTCCTCAAACATTGACAACAGATCAAGGTACTTCTTTTATGTCTAAGGAGGTACGTGAATTCGCCGAATCCTATAGAATTAAGTTGCTCAATTCATCTCCATATTACGCTCAGGCTAATGGACAAGCCGAGTCAAGTAATAAAACTTTGATTAAATTAATCAAGAAAAAAATAGCTGAAAATCCTAAGAGATGGCACGAAGTTTTATCTGAAGCATTATGGGCTCATCGTATATCTAGACATGGAGCTACTAAGGTTACTCCTTTTGAGCTTGTTTATGGTCAAGAGGCCGTTTTACCTGTTGAGGTGAATCTGGATGCTTATAGATTGGCTAAACAAAATGACCTTGATGCTGTTGATTACCACAATTTGATGTTGGACAATATTGATGAGGTAACCGACAAAAGATTGAAGGCTTTAAAGGAGATTGAAAAAGATAAGCTTCGGGTTGCTAGAGCTTACAACAAGAAAGTGCGAGGAAAATATTTTCAAGTTGATGAGCTTGTTTGGAAGACGATCTTGCCTATTGGATCAAAAAGCAACAAGTTTGGTAAATGGTCACCAAGTTGGGAAGGGCCTTATAGAGTTGTCAAAATCATCTTTGGGAATTCTTACATGTTGGAGACACTGAAGGGAGATCCTTTGCCTAAAGCTATCAACGGGAGATATCTGAAGAAATTCTATCCAAGTGTTTGGCAAGATGCGTGAAGATCAATGGCTGATATATTGGTAAAAATCGCCCTTAGTATAAATTTTTAGCTCCTGAGTTGTATTTACTTGCTTTTTAGTTCTCAAGTTCACTAAAAACGCAGGGGGGCATGTGTTGACACTCAAATTGGGCCAAAGGCCAAACCGGTCTGACCGGTTTGCCAAACCGGTCAGACCGGTTTCGTTCTGTAATTCGAGTAGGATTAGGATTCCGAGTTTAATTCCATATTGTAACCTATTCGAAAGGGGTAAGACTTCCCCGGCCTATAAATATAAAGGCTAGACGGCCGATTGAGGTATTCCCAATCGAATCAAACACTTTTATCTTCTATTTTGTGTATCTCTCAAACCCTAATCTTTTCCAACCCCCATATTCTGTTCTTTGCTCGTCTCTACGGCGTTCAAGGACGTTCTAGGTGGCCTGCCGACCCTAGAGCAACGCTAGATTAGCTCGAGCTCCGACGGGGTCCCTCCCGAGTTTGAGTTTCTAGGTCTTCACGACCTCCCGACCAGAAGCGGTCAGACCGGTTCTTGTAACCGGTCAGACCGGTTTGCCCGGGGAAGTCAGGAGTTGGCCGTTGTGACGGCCGTGCTGTGCGTTCGATCAATCTCAAGTTTGTTGGCGCGTTTCTGTGTCAACAGATAGAATCAGCAAAATTAGGTAATGAAATATCACAATCCAACACAGAAGCTAATGTATTTGTGAAATAAGATTTATACCACTCAAATAACACTACAAGGAACTATTTATTCTGTGACATAACCATTATGTCACGAATTGCTGAAAAATTGTCACAAATATAGCGTCAGCGACGATTTAAATTTTCGTGATGGAATGAGCGTTATTAATTCAAGAAGACGACGTTTCTTAATAAACGTCGCGGTCCGTGACGTATCTGTATCGTCACGGAGTAGCCCGAGGCCCATGTGGCCCAACCCATAGCCCAGTTCTAGCGACAAAATTAAACGTCACGGATTCTGCTGACTAGGACATGACATGGCTGCTGACTTTGCTGCTGACTAGACGTGACATGGCTGCTGACTAGGATATCACGTGATGACGTGGACAATGACGAGGATGCTGACGTGGCATGCTGAAATGAAATTTTATTTATCATGGACTATTTATTAATGGGCCCATTTGAAAAGTGGGCCACATTGTGACCCAAAATTTCAGCCCATACAACTTCGGTTGAAACCATTTCAGCCCACCAAAAAAGGCCCATCACATTTTAACCCACAGAATAAATACAACATCCATTTTGGACAAAATACAATCAAATTCAGCCCAAAATTCACAAGCCATTTCAGCACAATTTACATATTAATTCAACGCAGTACATTACATACAACACAGTACATTTCATCTTGCATCAGAAGCAAGGCAACACAAAAATGACATTTCCACAGCAGTTTCTGACACACAGTTTTGCTTCAGTGGGGTTCTTCACAGTTTCAAGCTATGCAACCTGACAAGGGGAAAAGAAATATTTATGATTAATATTAGAAACATTCAACTAATGAGGAGATTACCAAGTAATATTTCAAGTCCAAAGATTTTCAATGACATTATATTAGAGCAGGTCAACTGAGAGTGAAGGCAAATGGTTAGTGAGGGCTGTGGGACATGAAAGTATTATGATTTCATAAGTGAGAGTATAAGATCACAGTTTTACAGGAGTAGAGTAGGTATCATCAAACAACGTATACTAGGAATCAATTACCACGATAGGTAGCTTATACCAACCCTTTACCCAGATTTGGATCAAACTTCCGCACAATGTATTACTAAGGATCAAACTTCCCCACAATGTATTCCCCACATGTAGCTAATAAAGATTACAGAAAATATTTTTTATGATGCACTTTACAGAATTAGACTGAAGATGATGCTTGCAAGATTCTTACACGGACATTATTGACAATACACTTGACAGCATGTTCCCTCCACTCCTAGTGACCACTGGTCGATGGAGTATCAATCAACTCATTAGTACACTGATAAAAGCATATGTACACCACAGTAAAGTTATCTAGCAGCTTTTAAGATTACAGAGCATATGTATTAGAGAATTCCCTATTTAACACTAGAAAATAGAGTAATGCTCTATTTAACAGGTAGCTCAAAGTTTGTAGTAGAGAAGCCAGAAGCATTACTACAGATTATTAAAACAAACTATGGGACCTTAAGACGGAAAAAGTTACTGACTCTGAAAAAAAAAGCATGCATATCCACAAATGGCATTATCAGTGCTAAGTGATGGCATCTATAAACCTCATAACCACCAGCAGCATGGCAAACCAGTAGTGTCATCTTCATTTCACCAATCAATAAACCTCTAGAAAATGAGTGTATCTATACAAAGAAAGAACATGGAACCAAGGAGGAAATTTTTGCCTTCTAGTTATGCCCCAGCTCCGGTTCTCTCTTGTCATTGTTACATAGAAGTGGTTGCACTGTGAAACAAGTACAATACTTATATCAGACCTCGATTGCTCTGTTACAGCTATATGTATAAATCAGATGTCACACCTTGTCAAAAATCTCTATACATTTCAGAATAGAAACAGCTGCCTGATAAATATTCCACAACCACAAATGTACAAGACTAATAGATAACAACTCAACAAGAAGGGAATTTAATTGTCCAACACTTAACAGACCAGCAGATAAGCAGCCAGTCAGCCACACCAACGCCAAGCCATGAACAACAGATCAATGAAAAACAATAAAACGAGCAGCATTCAGCATGGCAGCCATGCTCTGCAGTAGGCAACAAGCAGCAGCAGGCAGTACTGCAAGGTGGGAATAGAATCAGAACATGTGGATTTATTAACCACCCACATGATTTAACACTACAATCACAACTAACAGATATTTTACAATTACATTGGAGTGTCATCACAAACAGGCGATACTAATTTACCAGAGCAGATTCACAGCAAATTCGTGCACATTATCATCAAAATCTTAAAGAACAAGTGTCAATCGACCACATAGTACAGACTTGACAAAATCATGCATTACACCACATAGTAATAATGTGATTAGCTGTGGCTTTGCCGAAGCACTCGTAATTCACACAGCATTAATGTACATGAAACCAGACACTCACCATGGCTGTCGGATACAGATCCACGGACTTGATATCCAACCGGAGTGGCTGCGGTAACACGACCATCACCCGCCGACCACCATCACAGGCATAACAAAAAAAAGGCAATCACATCAGTACACAAAGCCGGAGTCCGCCAGATCCACGCGGATTTCGACCAGCCCCGCTGCAGATCTCGCTGTCGCGCCGGCACAAACGGCCCACAGACAAAGGGGCGTGATCTCGAGTCCGCGGCGGCGGAGAAGCAGCGGGAGCTGGACGAGGGTTCGGGGGAGAAGGACGACGAGAGAGGGGCACGTGCACGTACCATGGTAGCGCCCGCGTCGGCTACGGCGGCGGCAGGGAGGCTCCGGAGCGCATGGTACAAAGGAGGGGATGTGCGGCCGCCACGGCCGCCGCCGCAGCCGCGGCTGGCGGCGCCAGCGCGGTCTTGGAGACGAAGAGCGTCTTCTCGACCTCCTTCGCCAGAGCCGCCGCCGACGGTGCTGAGGAGGCTGGGGCTCCGCGCGGCGCCTGGGTACCCCGCTCCGTCGCCGCGCCGCTCTATGGATCAGGCGAAGAAAGAGAGGGGAAAAGGAATCCGGGGGCCGGAGTGGGGGAGTGGGGGAGGGGCCGGATCCGGGGCAGGGGAGGAGCGAAGGGGCCGTCAGGGGAGAACGCGGGGGGAGCGGCGGTGAGGGAGAAAGCCGGGGAATGAAGAATCTCCTAGGGTTTCTGGTTGTTTTATGCCATAGCGATGCGATGACTGCCGTTAGGTCAGGGATGGACGGCCAGAAATAGTTGGGCAATTTTGGGCCGAAACGGGCCTTATTCGATTCCTTCCATGCATACGTTTTTCTTTTCTTTTTCAATTCTATTACACTATTGTGAAGTAACACACAAAAATAATTATCATATATATACAAACTCATTTTTTATATGTAATAGACTATATATAAGTTGTCTAGTAGAAATTTCAAAAAATTTGAAACTGTTTTACTATTTTCTATATATTAAATGAATTTCTATATGGTTACCGAAATTAATTCAAAATTGAACTATGTGTACCTATAATAAAATTCGAAAAATTACACAAAAAATATTTTTAGATTTATATGTTCATATTACTCCATATCTAGAAGATAGAGAAAAAATTCAATTGTTTTCTAGGGACAATTCAAATTTCTATCTCCAATTTACCTCTTAGTAATTATAATAATATTTGAATTTGGTCAAAAAATTCTACAAAATGGCATAGCAACATATTTTTGGTCCATAATCTTTTCAGTAAGAAACTTAATTAGTTTTAATAAAGTGATAACATACATTGCTCACAAATGAATAGATCTCTCACATTGTTTCCTAAAACTCTAAGCCAAACTTTGAGATTTCAATACATCATAACATGTTTCAACTCATATGCACCTCAAGTTTGTACATGACCTTATTTTGACCCTAACATTGGTAAATATCAAGTTACATCAGCAAGTCTTATGAAAAATCATATACTTTTTTCTATTTTGTACTTCGGTGGGAAAAGATAATATATATAACAAATTCTATAAAATAACAATTTACATGCAAGTAAATGTCATCAAGTGACAAAGATTGATTGTAGATAAAATTAGAAAAAGAATGACGACGTTTGGAGTTACTATGACCGATAAATACCACTTTCAAGTTTTAATTGTAGATTAAAAAGAAAAAACAATGGTCTCGGTGACGAACTTGACCATTCCAATGCCGCCACGTGGATGAATTCCATCCTACCCGCTCTGCTTCTCTCCCGCGGACATGTTCGATTTAACCCTAGTATTTAAGGTACAAATAAAACATAACGAACGCCTGTACACATTTGGAGCTATAGCGCAGTGGTTGGCCGCGCTACTCGGTAAGTTACAGACCCAGGTTCGAATGCTACCTTGAGCGCTGCTGCTCTTCTTTCCAGATTTTGCTCCTATAGGCTGATTTTTTCTTTTTTTTTTTTCTTGCGAGCTGACTTTTGAGCTGGGCTCGGCCTGCTCGTGTGGGCTGCTCAGCTCGGCCTGCTCGTGAGCTGGGCTCGGCCTGCTCGTGAGTGCTCTCTTGAGCTGGGCTTCCTTGTGCTCGGCCTCCTACTATTATATGATAAATTTTTGTTGAATGCTCAATGAGGCTGCAAGTTCAACTCTCGTCCTCCACTTTTTTTTAATATTCTCATGTTTTTTCTATATATGATATGATGATTTTTAATTTATTAATTATGACGAATTTACTAAAAGAACATAATACAAGGTGTAGTGGTAGGATGTTTTGTTCATGAAACTCAAGACCACGGTTTGATAGTGCAATTTTTCTCCTAGATCTAGAGCTCAAATAAAAAACCTTTTAATATGAAAGTCGTAGAACTTTTAATTTTAAGAAACTTTTATTTTAGCCAATCTTCGAATTTCAATATTTAAAATTAATCATATTTCATTCATAATTGATTAAACGTTGTAATGTTTTGGGTCATATAGAAAATGACATTTTTTTAATTTATGTTCGCGACGGATTTGTATAAACGTTGCAGCGTTTTGGGCCGAACCGTGACAAAATTGAAAGAATGTTACAGTTATCTGGGCTTAGAGCAAAATGATAACGTTTCTGAAACCGTCGCAAGGATTTCGTCGCAATTTTCTGGGCTTCTCTGGGCTTTCTGGGCTCAAGGCAAAATAGTGACGTTTTCTGAAACCGTCGCCAGGAGATCATCACAGAATAAAGTAGTGTAAATACTGGAAAAATCAATCTACTTGTCACTCTCTAGACACTTGATTTAAGTTTTTTGCCCTCTGTGCGCGCCTACAGACAACACGATAATCTACTTGTCACCCGGTGCCGCATCTCGATAAGCTTAAAAGCAGAGCTTTGATAGACCAACAATATTCATGACATCCAGAGCTTTTCTTTGAGAACTCGATAGTGCAGTCAAGGTGGATATTAGCATGGAGAAGTTAGAGCATCAAAAGCAATATAGATTGATTCTGGCCTCAGTAATCTTTTGTTCACCTTCAGTAGATATTTCTGTTTTTTTACCTTGATTCGGTTCGTCCGGTTCATGCATTTCAGGGTTTCCTGCAGTGAATCAAACCACTTCAACTGCTCCACTTTTCTGCCAAGACAACACATAATTAGGTATTATAAAACTTGAAAAACTCCATCTACAGAATTACTACTACTGCCAAGTACAGAAATTTCTACATGCAGCAAGGAGAACTTTGAACTCCTACTCCTACCAACTACAAAAACTAAACTCTCTACATACATCAGGGAGAACTTTGAACTCCTACTCCTACCAACTCCAAAACTAAAATCTTTAGTGCATAAATATACCGAACAGAGAATTAGAATATAAACAAATTTACTGTGCCAACATAAATTGAAAGTCCATACCTCATCGCAAGCTTAAAATTGAGATGACAGAAAGAAGTTCCCAATAGCCGTCTGAAATGTGAAAATATCTTTGATATTTAATTGGTGTGCTTAATAAGCCTTAAACAAAAGAAAGTCGTAAAAATAGCAAAATGACATCTTGTACATCTACAGGTTAGGAAGATTAGAACCCACATAACTTGAGGTAAGCAGCTATTGGCAACTCAATGGAAAAAAAAGAAGTAATAGTAAAAAAATGGGAACAGCTATAAAAGTTGTAAAGACAATCTACAAATATAATTCAGCGTTGTGATTGGGAACAGTGGCGGAGGGAGGGAGGGAGGGGGGGGGGGGGGGGGGGGGGGGGCTGAGAGGGGCCTGGCACCCCCCAACATTCTGCTGATCCCCTTTATACTGTATGATTAATAGGTGTCTTTGATGCTGTTTTTCTCTCCTAAGTTAGCACAAAAAAGGCATTAATTCTTCTTCTTTAGCACTTTCCGTTACTTAATTCTGCATGCCTTCCATCTGCCTGGCTGCCATGCAAATCCCACGTTGCTCCGTTCTTTGCGCAACATGCAAACCAATACGAAAGTCACGTCCGCTTACTTGGCTGCTCATATTTTGTTCAGTTTTTGCCCCTTCACACCACAAGACTTGCTCCAATTGTCTAGAGTTTTAATTAGGTGGACTATGGTTACTAGCCATTATATTTATTGGTTTTGGTCTCGTCGTTCATTTCTAGTCGTTGGTTGTTCGTCGGTGATAGATATTTTCTCTTGGTAAAAGCACCTATGAGACTTAATCACTCTCAGCCATTTGGCCCAATATGATACTAAATGTGCATCCCTCTCGGTCACTTAAGGAAAATGCTAAATAAAAGTTGAAAATCCGGTAGTGTCACTTCTTCGGCTTATACTTTACTTTGTTCATTGCCCCCCTATACCCAATTCCTGGCTCCGCCCCTGGGAATAGGTCGTTGACGCAGCCGGGCGCGTGGGGATTCTGAACCAGACTCATCACCTTCACCATCCACCTCGGATTCTGAACCTTCATCCTCTGACTCTGCATGATTACCCTCTTCCTCACTCTCTTAACAATCTTCACCGTAATCCTACAAGGTGAGACATTAGGTTCCACCACAAACTGAGATGTTAATATTTTTAACACATGGGGGCAGATTATCTTACATATGGAGCTAGAACATTGCTGTCTAGAACCAATAATGGCGCACACAGCTCATTGGCAAGCGCTCTCACAAATCACTCCCGGTAAAGCTCAGTCCCTGCAGTGTAGCAACCAAGAAAAATATCAACATCTATATAGGCAGATGGAAGCATATATTGATGAAAATATTAGCTCCATTCCTGATGAGTACCTGGCAAGCTCTGGAGCAATATCCTCCCGCTGGAGGACAGCAGCCCACGACCGTGCTCCAGTGCTAAATCCCGATGCCGCAGGTGCGACGCCTCGCACTCGTTCAGGAGCTGCCTCACATTCTGGCTGGCGATTCAAAAGACACGATGCAACTGCTTGAACCTCGTCGTGCACAAAACAGCAAACAGGTGGCGAGCGCGTGCGGTGTTTGGCATGCTTACTCGACGTAGTAGGGGAAGCTATTCCACGAGACGCCGGTCTTGTCCCACGGAACGACGCGGCGCAGGAACTCGTTGCGGAAGCGATCCTGCTTGGTGAGGAACGGCGACTCCCGCCGCTTGGGCCCGGTGAGGAACCGCTCGCCGCCGAGCCACTCCTGCTGGTCGCTCTCCCCGAGCCGCTCGTGCTGCGGCGGCTGCTATTGCCTCCGCCAGCGCCAGCGCCAGCACCGCCTCCGCCGCCAATCCCCCATCCCCGACGCCGCCTCCGCGCTGCCCGCTCCCTCCTTCGAGCTGTAGAACCGGCACCAATGAGCTCGCAGCAGAGAGCGACAGGATGGAGCCACCGCTGTGTTAGCCGGGACCCGCGGAGAGGAGGTGTGGGAGGACTGAGGCTTTACCTTCGGGCTGCCGCCCGCCGGATCTCCTTCAGGCTGCCGCCCGCCGGGTCTCCTTCGGGCTGACGCCGCCGCATCAACTGCACCACGATCGGGCGCTGCCGCAGCATCTCCTATACTCCCGGATGGGGCGCCGCCCCTCGTCGGCTTCGATGTTGCGGAAGGCGGGCGGCAGAAAAGGAAAGGGAGGGGGTGGAGGCGTCAGATAAGGAAAAGGAAAGGGAGGGACGGCGGAGGCGTGAATGACGGGAGAGACAAGCGGGTATACGCGGGCGGGTAAACCATTCGGCTGGTGAAAAAAAACGCCCCCCAAATGCAAAAAGTGGCTGCAAGATCAATTTTTTTCCCCACCTTTTCCACTTTTCTCACGTCTTCCCACGTCCTACAACCCGACAGGTGAGTCCTCTGTGAAGGGTGGGTGTGGGCTTTTTATATGAGAAGTGTTTTCCTTTTAGTATAGATAGATATAGATTAGATACTAACCATTTTATTACTTTATATGGTAAGGTGGAGAGATATTAAGGAGCCAGTACATTTGGGTGGAGAGATTACTAAGATTCTCTCTCGGATTTAAATAAGAGAGATTAATTAAGGAGCGATGTAGAAATTGACTATCGTAGGATCGATGTGATCAGTATTAATATTTTAGACTATCTTTGGGAAAGATGAAATAAAGTATAAAAGAATGAGGGTGGAGTGATCGGTATAATATTTTAGGCTAACTTTGGGAAAGATTAAATAAAGAATGAGGAGTGCAAAGATTAGTTAGGGGATGGATCAGCAGGATACTATTTTTTACGATGTTTGAACAGCTGGATAGGATACCTTTTTTCTTTGTAATGGTAGCGGTGGGAAATTAAGATGTAAATATAGGGGGTTATTTTAAGCTGAAATTTTACAATGGCATAGGTGGGTAGTTTTTTTAGAAACAAAGCAGATCCAACGATTATGATTACTACGATATATCAGATTGATGGCCGGATGTTTCTGATTTTTGTAGGAATTTCTAGGATTTATCTTTTTTTTCTGGCGCATCTCATGAGAATTAACGTAGAATCTCTAAAAGAAGCCTCATTTAGTAACAGCAAGATAGTTTTACAGTATCAGCAGAATCACACGCGACACGCAGAAAAATAATGCCAATGCAACAGTGTGCCCTCTCTGACGATGTGCTGCACAACTCACTGTGGCACCGCTCACCTCTAGCCTTACCGGCTCATCGATTGATGGATAGATACAAGGGAAACCGGGTGTTTGCTATATAGATGTGTTGTTTTGTTTCTTCAGTGTCGAGTTCAGAGTTCTAGATACATCAATCAAATATTCAAAGGATGCATGCAATTTCAATGCGATGCAAAGTCAACTTGATGATGGCATGCGAAGTACTTAGATTAGGAAATATTTTTAATCTTCAAAGACCGAACGTGCATGCATGCATCCTAAGACAAGGAGTAATCCAACTCTTCGAGCCGCTACTCCCATGCATGATATTCACGCATGTACCAGCTACAAAACATGATGCATTTGGAGACTCTGCGACCATGTACGTGAATGAATCTCTAATTTTCATCGTGTCCCATCAAATGATTAGCAGGCTTCTGGTTCCAACGACAAACTACTACTCCCTCCCTAAAATATAAACATTTCTCGACTTCTGTGATTTACGTTTGACCATTCGTCTTATTTAAAAAATTTATGAAAATATTATTTATTTTGTTATGACATATTTTATCATTGTACAAATTTTAAGTATATTATAATTATTTTTATATTTTCATAAATTTTTTGAATAAGACGAGTGATCAAACTTGATCACAGAAGTCAATAAATACTTATATTATTGGACTGAGACAGCACCATCTATCGTCTTTCACGACACAAATAGCCAACTCCTTCGTAATTTAATTTATATCTGATTTATCAAAATCCGGTGTCAACACAGCCCCCAGTTTCGAAGCATGAATACTTTGTGCTTCGAAACTAACATAGATCCGATGCGCGTCTCGTCAACGATCATTAAATCAGTATGTTGACACCAAAACTTGGCACAATGACCGGCAAGCTTTTGTTGTCAACCCATAGGACCCCAGTTTGGAGTATGAGAAGCCATGCTTCGAACTTTGTAAATTTGACATCATGAATCTACCGGTCGATGATTTGTTTATTCCTTTGTAGGACTGATTTATGTCGCTATTCTTCCGCATCCGATGTTAACATCGCTTCAAGCTCTTTACCAGAACCATATCTCCTGATGGATTAGCTGATGCCTCCAGACAACCACGAGACTCCGATGACTGGTAGGTAAATTTTAGACCCGGAAGCTAAAATCTAGGATACCTAACAAATCAAAACTGTAGCGACTGGAGATCTTCAGCCATGTAAGTGCAAGTGCTAAAATTAAACCTTCTTTTCTGAGTTCTTGTTTAGCCGGCGCCGTTCCTCTGTTCAGCAACCTTGCGGCGGCGGCGGCGGTAATAACAGCAGCGTCGGTGAGAGCAACGACGGTGTTGACGATAGTAATAAGATCTTGCATCCTAAGTCTGAACTGCTCAGTAAGAACCATCGATTTATTCTGTAATTTGATTATCGGCTGACGTTAGCTGATCACCGGCTCCTTGTACGTATTCCAGGCTGATTATCGGAAGCGTCAGTGTTTCCGGCCACAAGTTCATGGGATGCCCTGTACCATGCGGTGTTGTGATCACCAGGCGAGAGCACGTCAATGTGTTGTCTACCGATATCGAGTACCTGTCGTCGAGGGATGCAACCATCATGGGGAGCCGCAATGGACATGCTCCAATTTTCTTGTGGTACACACTGAACAAAAAGGGCTATAGGGGCATTCGCAAAGAAGTTCAGAATTGTCTAAGGAATGCGCATTACCTTGTTCATCATCTGAAAGAAGTTGGAGTGAGTGCATCTCTGAACCCATTGAGCAACACTGTAGTGTTTGAGAGACCAAGAGATGAGGCATTCGTGCATAAGTGGCAGCTTGCTTGCGAGGGAAATATCGCACATGTGGTGGTAATGCCTAATGTCACTATTGAAAAGATCACCAGCTTTGTTGAGGATCTTGCTACCAATCGGGCTAATTGGTACGGAGATGAGAGTGTGCTCGTTCCATGCATAGCAAAAGATATATGGCAAGAAAATTGCCTGTGTGGTATGCATAACAAGAAGTTAAGAACGGTATGAAAGTATCATAGGGCCAAGGGGTGCACACTTGCAAATTGCAATGGTGGTTATGTGATCATACCACAAGGCTTTCATGATTTTGGGACAGTTTCACTTCATTTTCATTCCTAAAAACTTCAAGTACTTGGAATTACTATCACTGTTGTGTGAATGTAACTTCATTTTAATTCCTAAAATATTCTAAGTGTTTGCAATTACTACCATTGTTGTGTGAATGTAACTGTATAATATGTTGCAATGACTAATACCTGGATGATGCTTGGTGTTGGATTTCTTTTCAGTGATTGACTTGACTTGACTTGTTTGAAATGCTTGAATTGACTTTGGGAGATAGTATGAATCTGTGCATGATCAACTATATATTAACTCTTGAGCCCATCTTAATTGTACCATCAAAAACTAAAAACTAGTAAAACCTAATCTAAACCAAGTATTACTCATGTCTCCTTACGAAACTTAGGGCTATAAAGGCCCTTAGTCTTGATATGGTAGTCTTTTGATCATCTTGAAGAACATTGAGAGGGCTCTACTCATTTTGCTTTCAAGTGTGACAGACAGAGAAGATTAATCCAGCAAAATAAAGTTAGTCACACCTCATGTATTAAAAAAATTCAAAACTTGTCTTTCAAAAGGATAGCTGCTCCAACCACCAAGTGGTACGGTATACCAACCCCTCTGTTGAGAATAGTAATGAACAAGTGGATGAAAGGGAATGGAATGATTCTCATTGATGGAGGACTAGTGTTGTTACACATATATATATACAAGCCCAAGGGGCATGAGGGGGTTGCCACCCCAAGGGACATGCCCCTTGGGAGAGGCCTTTTGGTGAAACTATAACTACCATATTGATCACTATAATATACAACTATATTATTTGTAACACTCCACCTTGATCAATTGCGTCATGTAAATGTCCTCCATTCGTAGATTGTTGCGTAGGAAAAACTCCTCTAAACCTTGTAGGAAAAATACGAGGAGAAACCACGTGATATTTTGATGGATGACCATCATATGGAAAAACTCCTCCAAAAACCCAGTGGGTAAAATTTGAGGAGAAACCATATTTGATATGCTACTAAAAACTCCTTTAAAACCAAGTGGGAAAATATAAGGAGAAATGATGTAGCATTAATTATTGTTACATAGCAAACTTATATGAGAAAAATCTCAAAGAGGAAAACTCATAATAAAGTTAGCAGAACAATAGTATGATCCGTGGATCATATTGGAATATCCTCCCAAAACCCGATGGGAAAAATATGAGGAGGAATATAGATATGTCATAGGAAAAACTCCTTAAAACCCCTAAGGGAAAATATAGGAGAAAATGATATATGACATATGTGATTGCTTGTTAATGCATATTGCCTCATTAAAAACCTATGTATGAGAAAAACCTTGATAGGAAAACTCATTAGGAAAAGAGTGCAATATTCATAATCAGAAGATTATGTATAGGTTATATAGGAAGATTTACTCCCCCTGATACTTGCAAATATTTAAGTCGTCTCATACCTATTCCAAAACATATTTATGGAATAATGATGTTGGTAAAGACTCTGTGAATAAATCTGTAAGATTATCTCATGACTTGGTTTGCAAGATTTAACCTATATTTATTTGTGCAATATAAGCAGAATTATCTTCATAGATAATTATTGGTTTCATGATTGAACCAAAACCACATGACTGTTGTATGTGATATATCATTCTGTGAAGCCATACACATTCATGTGATGCTCCATATAATGCAATTATTTCAGAATGACTAGTGGATGTGGCTACTAGAGTCTATTTGATGACTTCAATGATATAGCCATTCCACCATGTAAGAATACAAAGTCTGTATTAGATCTGGCATATGGGGATCAGATAAATAGCCAGTATCAGTATATCCAGTTAAACTCTGTAGATTTAGACCAAGATCTATTGTGCCTTAGAGATATCAAAAGATACTCTTAACTCCCGCCGATGGCGTTTTGTTGGAATAGCGCTATGTCTAGCTAGTAAATGTATCACAAATGCAATGTTAGGCCTTTATGCAATTTGCGATATACATTAGCGCTCCAATGGCACTAAGGTATGAAACCTCTAGTTGATGGATAGGATTTATCCATATTGAAATTCTGAAGAATTTTCTGGATATATACAGATTGATGTATTAGAATCCATGTAGGGAGATGTTCAAGCTGTAAGCTTAAAGAAAATCTGGTTTTATCCAAAATCCGTCTTAAGATGGTTGCATGCTTCATCTATATCTAGTGTATTTCCAATGATATTGAGATCATCAGCGTACATAGATATAACACAAAATCCAATTGAGGATTTCATGATGAAGGCACATTGGCAATCATCGTTATTGGAATAACCCTTCTGTAGAAGGAATTCCTTTAGTCGGCTGTACCATATTCTTTCCGACTGCTTCAAGCCCTATGATGACTTCTGAAGCTTTACACAATATATGTTGCGTGAATGATTCTTGTTTGGAATATCAAGCCCTTCAGGAACTTTCATATAGATATCCGAATCAAGTGACACATAATGATATTTAGTCACCACATCCATGAGATGCATGGATAGACCTTTTTGTACTGCCAATGATATTAGATATCGGAATGTTATACCACTCATACCTGGAGGTATGTTTCATCGAGAACGATGGCGGGTCTCTGCATGAACCCTTGTGCTACAAGCCTCACTTTATTATTCACCACCTCGTTTTGATCCCATAGGAAAATATTTCGAGGAGTTGGTACAGCAGCAACGAATACCTCTTAATTTTGAGCGAGTGTAATTCTACCCTGATTGCTTCCTTCGGTTTGATCCTCAGAATGATTCTTTAGAATCAATATAATTAGTGGAAATTTTATTACCCTTTTCGACTCTTCATGATTTCCCAATACAGTAGAGTCAGGGTCTTCCGATGTCCCAGCACCAAAATCTGTGTGCACACTTGTGCTGGGTATGTGATGTATCTGATGAAACATCCATATTATTTGGATTTGCAATATCCAATTGGTGTCTATCAATATGATGTTGATTTGCATTTACCGATTCGGAAGTGAGCTTCCATTTTCCGCTGATATCTTTAACAGTTGTACCTCTCCCCCTCTTATTTTGATTTGAGAGATATTGAGTAAGAGTTGATACTCCTGGTACTTTTAACAGTAGGATTAGTGACACCTTTGTAGTCAGTAAATGCTTCTGGCAAGTAATTTGCAATGCTTTGCAAATGTATAATATTTTGAACTTAATGTTCAGATTATATAGTACGTGGATCATTGGACTGAATACCGATGACATTAAAATTTTATTTCCTGGCATTCTGTATGGTACATATTGTCTCCCCCTAATGCCTGGAAATCGTCCGCATCGATGATGCAATCAGTGTACCAGGCAGTATATAAGTCCTCTGTAAGAGGCTCGAGGTATTTTATGATTGACGGAAATTTATACCCCACATATATCCCCATTTGATTTATGGGGGCCCATTGATGTACACTGCGGTGGTGAAATAGGTGCGAATTGAGCGCAACCAAATTTTCGCAGATGGGAAATACTTGTTTGATTTCCACGTACTAACTGCAACGGGGAAGCCGTATGATATGCAGTAGGTCTGATTTGAATCAGATCAGCGGCGTGTAAGACCGCATGATCTCCAACATGATATTGGAAATTTGCAATTCTGAAATAATGGTCTAGCAATTAATTTGATTCTCTTGATAAGAGATGCGGCTAATCCATTTTGTGTGTGTACAGAAGGTACATAATGTTCCACATTAATGCCTAAAGTATCCTGATAGATTTTATTGGATTTTCCAGATAATTTGCTCTTAATTTGATAATTTGAGCAATAAACCTTGCAAATGCATGGTTTCTTGTGGACAATAAACGCACATAGGACCATCTAGTAGATGCATCAATAAGTACCAAAAAGTACTTGAATGGTCCAGTTAATGGATGAAAAAGACCACAAATATTACCTTGAATGTGTTCAAGGAATTGTAGTGATTCAGCCTTGATCTTAAGATAAGAGGGTCTTAAGATGAATTTCCCTGTTGCACATGCGGTGCAAACAAAATCTGAAGATTCGGGAAATTTTGATATATGCATATGATGCATATGATGACCAATTGAATTGCTGATAATTTTTCGCATCATCCCAACTCCAGGCTGACCCAGGCGATCATGCCATGTCTTGATGACATCAAGATTCTGAAAAATTATCTTATATGCAACATGTTGTACGGGTTTGATGTATGTGTTATACAATCCAAAGGATAATAAAGAAATTTTCTCAAGCTATTGCTTGATATATCCGTCCTTTTTGTGGTGAATTGATATTCATCCTTGTTGTCATTATGAATTTAAAATAGAAACCATTACGACGGATATTTTTATAACTCAATATGGTACGAGTGGAATCATGATACATGAGTGCATCCTCGATTTCCAGTTTAGTACCTATAGGGAGAATTAATGTGGCTCAACTTGAACCCATCATCACATAATCGCGACAACGATAGTTGTGACATTTCCTTTATTCTCGATGAGAATTTGGAAATATATAATTCCCTTGAGTATAGTATTAGTGATACAGATGTCCACTAAACAAATTTCCTCCTCCGTATGGATTGTTCCCGTATAATAATCTAAAATGAGTAAATTGACTCATAGATTATATAAAAACACACATACTATATTAGGTTAAGTATCATATGTCTTATAATACTTATGACAACGAATATTTACAACACGACACAAGATTTCATAAAGATAACTTAGAGAACTAAGTCTTTGGGGACCATGGAGACCAGTTCATGTCTCCAAGCATGTCGTTGGATTGATATTCCACGAACATGTCGCCAGTGTTTAATAAGTCGTTCGACTGTAGTCGAATCATCGCATTCTCATGTTCCGCGGGAACGTTAGTGAAGCAACCGGCGTTGGCAGGTCGAGTAGTGAAGTGAGCTTCAAACTTGTCCCTTTGAACTTGTTTGCCATCAGATTTCTGGTATAAGTCAACCAAATGTGTGGCAGTGTGGCACCTTTTGGTGATGTGGTTGTGACAACCACACCTTTGACAAACTTGAGAGTTGTCGTTACGAGTATCCTTGAAGGTGCCTTTACCTCTGTTAAAACCCTTGTTTTCTGATAATTCTGCCTTTTCCCTTTTTCTTTGAAATTCTTCTTGAATTTCTTGCCACCAAACCTTTTATTATTATTATTCTGAACATTGAAGTGTACTTCAGGCATAGGAGCTGGGCCCATAGGGCGCATTTGATGGTTCTTTGATAATAGCTCATCATATTTTTCTACCTGAAGTAAATCATGTATTAAATCGGAATATTTGGCATAGTTGCGGTGATAGTATTGCTGATGCAATAGTCTGTTTGAAGGGTGAAATGTAGACAAAGTCTTTTCGATCATTTCTGCATCATCCAAAGGTTGATTGCTGAAACGAAGCTTGGAACAAATCCTGTGAACAACAGAATCGTATTCTGCAACAGATTTGAAATCCATTAGACGGAGTAGAGACCACTCGCATCTTGCTTTAGGCAGAATGATGGTTGTTTGATCATAGCGTTCTTTGAGTGCAACCCAAAGATTTCTAGGATCTTCTTCCATCATATATTCAATCTTAAGATCAGAATGAATATGATGCATCAGAAAATACAAAGTTTTATTTTTGGTGTCTTCTGCAACATGGGCATGTGGATTAGGTTCATTGATTGCAGCAATGAGACCCTTTGCCGTGAGCATAATTTCCACATCTGTAGCCCAAGTCAGATAGTTACTACCATCAGCTGCAAGTTCAGTGAAATCTTTCTTGACTTGATTAGTCATTTTCCTACATGAGGAGTCATGCATGGAATTAATTTACTGACGTAAATTTGTGTTGTATATATGCAAAAATATTGAATGTAAGATGTGTCTTACAAATAAAATTAAGGTAAATGACATTGTGCAGTGAAACTGCTGAAAGTATTATTTTATTCCTGATGGAATATGTGACTTGATAGTCATAAATGTTATTTAAATTCCTGAGGGAATATGTGACTTGATAGTCATATGTCCATTTATATGAAATTTCGGATATACACGATGAAGGTAATCATCAAAAGATGTAGACCTCGCAGTGATGAGCAAAAATTGCTGCCTAAAAGCCTAGATCTCAGGGCAAGTAAGTTCAAAGAAACTTATCGCAGCCAGTGCTTAGGACGCATCACCTTGTGTTGTTCCAAAGATCATATTTATTGTTCCTTAATTAATATTTTGCATAATTTAAACTCGTAGAGTTAATGCCAAAAATATAAATAAGAAAATGGCATGAGAAAAATATTGTTCTGAAAGTAAAGTGTGTCGAACCAAAATGAAGATCTGAGGATCAAATATCGCTAAATTACTGAGATAATCATAGCAATCACAATAAATTTGGTTCCAATATCTGAGGATATTACAAGACAACACATACAATTATTTACAGAACAATATAACAAACTAAATATTCAGAACATAAATATTCCAAATAGATAGATGATTAGAAGTCTGGGGACTTCTAAATAAATCAGAGAAGAAATCAGGGAGAAAATCTGTCCGAAGGGCTGATTTTTTTTCTTTCTCTTAGCCCACGCGAGTCCAACAGGAGGTTGGCGCATGGTCCAGCGCTGTCGCGAAGCCCGGCCTGTGTCTCGGCCCATGACGCGCCTTCGCCTAGACGAGTGCGAGCACGACCCATGATGCGTGCGGCCCAGGCGAGCATCCCGTGACGCGGCCCAGCAAGCGCTGAAGGCGCAAAGCTCGGCGCGGCCCGAGGTGGCGTTGCCGCGGCCCAGCGCGAGCGAGGCTCGGCCGGCCTGCCAGGGCGGGCGGCCCGTATAAAAACCGACGAGGCGCTAGGGTTAGCCGCTGCCGCCATCACGCGATGCTGCGTGCGCTGATGCGCGTCGGTTGCTGGTGTGCGGCCGCCGGTTGCCGTCGTCGTATTGCGGGCGCTGATGCGTCGCCGCCGTGCCGCCCCGGCTTGATGCGCCGCGCGAGGTCGCTGCACGGAGGTGCCAACGACGCCGTGTGCTGGCGGGGCCGGTGCGTGTGCGGCGTCGGCGTGACGTGCCGCGCAGAGGCAACGCCATTGCTGCCGCCATGGCCCTGAGGGGCTGTCGCCGGAGTGGTGGCCGCCACGGATGCGGCCAAGCCGGAAGAGCCGCCAATCGAAGGACTAGTTAGATGGCATCATCCGGGAATAGGAAAGGTGTAATTCTTTCACAGGGGTGTTCATCTGTAGATGATCAGTACTCATCTTGGTACTGTATTTTTTTTTTGTGATGCAAATTGAAATTTGCGTGAGATGCAGACTACCGCTGCCTTGATTTGATGAGGTACTCATTCACCACCGATGCATATTAGTAAGATCATCATGAATTAAATAAAATCACATTGATTCTTACTATTTCAGGCATACGGTTGATGTACGGCGGCGTTGCCGTCCGTGTGCGCTCGGAGGAGACGCTTGTATTGTTTGGCATTGGAGGCCCCGCATGCAGTGAAAACATGGGAGGAGCGGGCTTCTGTGCATCGAAGATGCGCCGGCCATGCCAACCATGGAATCGACAACCACGGCAACTGGAGCCCCATCGACGGAGGCCGATACAGGGGGCGTCCATGTTTCCAATACCGATGGCCATGAAGAGAAAGAACAGGAAAACCATTTTCCAATCCAAAGAATCGAAAACCATGGAGAGGAAAAACCGAGAAAGGCTTCAAGTTCAAAGAACAGTAGTTTCATGGCTTACTTGTGCGTGAGGCCTTGTGGCCTCTTTCCTGTACTTGCGCTCAGTAGTAGAACAAAAGTGACTGATAACGTGTTGAGAATAGTAATGAACAAGTGGATGAAAGGGAATGGAATGATTCTCATTGATGGAGGACTAGTGTTGTTACACATATATATACAAGCCCAAGGGGCATGAGGGGGTTGCCACCCTAAGGGACATGCCTCTTGGGAGAGGCCTTTTGGTGAAACTATAACTACCATATTGATCACTACAATATACAACTATATTATTTGTAACACCCTCGACTCACTGATTTGCCTATACTAAGTATTACTAACTACTCCATCCGTCCCAAAAAAGAAGACACTATAGAAATTCTAGGATAGAATAGCCAAAGCATTAAATGACCATGCAGCACTTGTCAATTGGATCAGCTTCTGTAAAATTCTCTTCGTATTTGCATTGTATTGACGGTGGAGGCGCGTAATTAAAGGGACCGCATGCACGTTTTCTTAAGGAACCCGTGGCCGCATTAAAGTTGGCAACGGGGCTATCCCCGCCGGGGATCAGCCGAACGTTCTGCTCCCTGAAGAGATGAAATTCTCCCGTCCCTGTCCCCGTCCCCGCTGGCAGGGATGATTTTTTCCCGTCCCCGTCCCCGAGCGGGGATGACACCCCCGTCGAGGGCCCCGACCCCGAGAAATCCCCGCGAATCAGAATGATCAAACAAGAAAATACAGAATCATAAGTTACACCAGTTCTAGGCTGAGTTCTTCAGTTCACCAGTCACATTACATTACATAACAGTTCTAGAGTTCTAAAGCATCCACTGACCATCAACAATTCAACTTAGTATCAAGTTCATGGCGGCAGCAAAAGCAAGATAGTAGTAGTGTTATCACACATAAGTCATTACAACCAAAGCTTACATAAATAGTTAGCGTTAAACTGTTAATGCTGAAGCATCGGTTGAACTGTGTGAGCACATTGGACATTGCACGCCATCTTGACAGTTGGTTTCAGAGATCTGGACATGTGGTCAGGGAAGAATCTGCTATGCTGCTCCAAGAGTTAAATTGCAAGTTCCTACACAGACATACAAGAATAAATTAGGCAATAATTAAAGAGAAAAGACACAAAAAAATAGATGAATGTTGTTGTATTCGATCAATAACCTGAAGGCCTTCCTGGACTTCCTGGAGAACAGACCAAAAGCTAGCAGGTTGTCCTTCATCAGTAACAAGGCCTATATAGAATTGCAGGAACAATTATCAACCACAAGAAGTATGATGTATGAACTACATGAGCAAAAAAAAAAAGAATCCATCACAGATCAAAGTATTTCTAAATTGCACAAGGTGTATACCTTTATACTTGTTTCTAATCCAATCCTGTGAGCACATTAAAGCCTCCAGCATTTGAGAAGTGAGCCTACTACGATGCTCACTAAGAACTCGCCCACTAGTGCTAAAAGCAGATTCTGAAGCAACTGTAGTTATGGGAATTGCAAAAATATCCCTTGCTATCAGCCTCAAAGTAGGATAGCGTGTTCCTGCCACTTTCTACCAATCTAAAAGATCGAAGCCCTTTGTGTGTATGTCAACCATCTCATCCTCCAAGTAGCGATCCAACTCAGATCTGAATCTTATAGCTGTTGGCTTTGTACTTGCAACACGTGCACTAAAGGAAGACAAGAAGCCTGAATTCCCTACTGCAGGTGCTGATGCCTTGTTAACACTTGGTTCATCCTCTTCTAAATGGTACTCAAGCATCAAATCACTAAGCGATTCCTTCACTTTAGTAACCTCATCGTCACAATCTACTCCATCTCTACCAAGCAACACCTCAAAACACTGAAGCAACATGATATGTTTGAAGCGAGGATCAAGAAGAGTGGCAATGCCCATCAGACCTTGAATATCAGTCCAATATTTCTTAAACTTTGCTTCCATATTAACTGACATTTCTTCTATCAACAAATTACCACAAACTGACCAGTCCTTAATGTTACTTCTAATCTCACATATTTTGTAGAAGAACATGTTTGCAGTGACATAATCAGTTCCAGAAAAGAGTGTTGATATGTCACTAAATAGTTTAAGCCTTTCTACAACATAACCAGCAAATTCCCATTCTTGCTCAGTAGGGCAGCAAGTGTATTGCCTATCCACACGACTTGCTCTAATGAAAACAGCCTTGTAGGGTAGTGCAGTACTAAGCATTTGATAAGTTGAATTCCATCGTGTTTTGCAATCAAGGTGTATCTTCTTTTCCATCTGAACATGCACATACTTAGCTATCTCCTCAAACTTCTCTACCCTTTTTGGTGTTGCTATCCAGTAAGCTACACTATCACGGAAGTTTTCAATTGCATCTTTTAGCATTTCTAAGCCATCCTTAACAATCAGATTTAAGATATGAGCATAGCAACGCATATGTAAGAATTTCCCTTCACCCAACAGCTTACTTTTTCCAATCTTCCTGACCAGATAAGGAATTGCACTATCATTTGTACTGCAATTATCAAGAGTGATAGCTGATACCTTCTCATCGAGATTCCAATCCACAAGGGAGTCATACAGCACATCACCGATGACATCATGAGTGTGAGGAGCTGGCACATAAATAAACCTGTACAAGAATAGAGAACATTATGAGTAAAGTAACCAAATGCAAAGTAAACTAGAGTCAACCAACGCAATTAGATCCACCAATCAGAAAATTTAGAATGATTACCTCATGATAATGTTTCTGAGAGTCCAAGATTCATCAATAAAGTGCGCTGTGATGGCCATGTAACCTCTCTTTTGGTTGTCAGAGGTCCACATGTCACTAGTGATGGCCACCCTAGATTTGATTCTAGCCATGTACTGAATGGCCTTCTTCCTCTCCAGCTCATATTGATCAATGATATACTTCCTGAAATTAATTTAGAACAACTTTAGATATTCATTCAACAGATGCACATAACATAAACATACAAGCTGCATTTATATTGTTGTATACCTTAGTGTGTTCCTAGTCCCAATCTTGAAGAGTGGTTGAAGTGCATGTACAAATCTCCGAAAACCAGCATGATCAACCATGGAAAGGGGGTATTCATGCAGCACCATCATAGCACCAAGTTCCTTCCTTGCTATATCTTGATCAAAGGTGTAGTTCTCCACGGAAACTTTCCCTGAATCTGTGGCAGCGAACCTCAAAGCCGCTTGCGACAGTGTCTTGTTTCCAGACAGCTTAATCTTTCTGAGTGTACAAGACTTTAAGTGATCATGAAGGTGCTTAGTTCCACTCCTTGTTTCTCCTCCAAGCTTGGCGGAGCAGTACATGCACTTCGCCTTTATTTTGCCATTCCATCTCACCCTCTTGAATTCTTTCCAAACAACTGAAGTCAGCTTCCTCTTCGAACCAACCTCGACACCATCTTCTTCCTCCACTTCAATTTCCTCTTCTTCGTCATCTTCTATTTCAATTGCTTCAGATTGGTTTGCTTCCGATTCATTGACTGATTCAGGACGTGAATCGGATTCTGGTTGGGAGCCAAGAGAGATTGGAGCTTGGCTGCCACTGGCACTACCTGCTGACATCTTCTTTTGCTTCTGTAGGCTGCAGTTCAACATAACCGACATCAGAACATGAAGAATATGCAGATCAGATAGGATAGCCTAAAAGAAAAAAAAATCAAAGGGGCTACCGGCATATAAATACAGTGGACATGCATATATCAAATTAGCAACATAGCACATACACAGATTCATTGGGCAATATAGCACATACACTTCAATTGACATACACATATACAACTAATATATCTCTATTCATAGTCTGATATACTGATACACGTCTGCAATCCTAGATCGTAGCCTATTGTGCTGAAGTAAAACAACAGTAAAATAAACAAATACAAAGCTTAAAGTATACTAACCCTAGGGATAGAAGAGTATTGCAGCCGGCCTTCTCTGGAGCTCCCTTCAAGCAGCGACGCTTTGGGCCGTTGGCTTTGGCCACAGGTGGTCGGGGAAGCCGCTTGGGATCAGCCGCGACAATGGCTTTGGTCGGCGACGGCGAGGGATTCTTCTTCAGGGGTGGAGGTGAAGCAGCCACTAGGACCTTCGATCCAGTGGCGGCAGCCTTCGATCCGGCGACAACAACCTTCGATCCGGTGACGGCGTCCTTCACTAGGTCCTCAGATCCGGTGGCAGCGGCCGCGCCCTTGCTTGTCTCGACGGGATCCGGCGGTGGTCGGCCGGAGACGTCGTCGTCCCTTGAGGTGGGACGGCTGGGTCATTAGAGAAACGAGAACACTGCTCGTCTGCTCCAAAAGGTTAATGATGAGAGGAACAGATGAGGGAAGAAGGGATTCACCGGCAACCAATGGTGGATCCCGTAGCCGCCATGAAAGATCAAGCTCTCACTCTTCTAGCAATTTAGTGGTGGCGAACTGGTGGGTGGTGGACTGGTGGACTGGTGGCGGCGCTGAATCGGGAGAAGAGAGAAGACAGCGGCGTGAGAGAGGTGACCGAGTGGGGAAGAGAAGTGGAAGCTAGGGTTTTGGCCTTTTGGTTGCGGCAGGAGCCAAATATATATGGTTTTGGTGGGCTTGGACCAACATCCTCTTTTGGACTTCTTCTGGCCTTTTTATTGTAGTCGGGGTCCCCGACGGGAAACGGGGACGGGGACATGGAGAACGTTCCGCCCCCCGCTTCCCCCGACGGGGACTAAAATTAGTCCATCAAGCTCCCCGTGGGGATGATTTTTACCCCAGTTTCATCCCCTAATGGATGAAATCCCCATCGGGGATCGGGGCCCGTTGCCATCTT
Source organism: Echinochloa phyllopogon (assembly GCA_033239725.1). NCBI lineage: Eukaryota > Viridiplantae > Streptophyta > Magnoliopsida > Poales > Poaceae > Echinochloa > Echinochloa phyllopogon. Next base: position 27,199,800 of record BTCW01000008.1, on the reverse strand, counting down.
GAGGCCGCATGCACGTTAACCCCGGTGATTTTATTTGGTGCAGTTCAGTTGCCGCTAGTTTGTTTTGCTGCCGCTAAAATACCGAAGTGTCGTACGGAGGGGCCCGGAATCACGGCAACAGGATGTGGATAAACAACAGATTTTAGTTTATTTGAGGGCCCACAAGATATCCAAATAGCTACAACGTCTTCTTTTATAAGACAAATTTTGAATCCCTGGATGCTTTTTTTAGGACCGAGAGAGTATATAGCAGTGCATATTATGCCTGGCATGTTCTCTATCTATGTCTAGTAAACATATTATTGTAGAATATTCGCATGCGTAATCACAAAAAATAGTTGTGATACTTTTTATTTTGTGAGAATTTTTGAATTTTTTTTAGCAAACTCGTAAAGACCATTATGGATATTTTTAAAACCATCCAAATAGTATAGTACGATAAAATAGAGTATTTATTGGGGGCAAATTTGATAAAGATCTAGAGGGGCCAAAATAAACAACAGAACACGAGTTCCTCTTCCAAATATAATACCCAACGGCGTCGTCACATGCCCACACACCAAAAGCTACTTTATTGCCAGAGCCCATCGTTCTGATTGGCTTTCTACAGCTACTCCATTTCATTACCGAATTAGTTTAGCACGCGATCGAGGCAACATCCAGTCGAGAGAATCCGGCGACATGGGCTCCGGCCACGGCGAGCAGCTCGTGGAGGGTATCGCCAAGGTGGACCTTCGCGGGCTGGAGCCCGGCACGCCGGGGTGGGCCGCCGCCAGGGCCGCGGTGACCGCGTCCATGGCGGCTCACGGCTGCGTCGTGGTGGTGGCGGCGCACGACGCGCTCGGCGCGGAGCTCCGCCGCGCGCTGTTCGGCCGCGCCCTGCCGGAGCTCTTCGCGCTCCCGTTCGACGCCAAGCAGCGCAGCGGCGCCGGCTTCTCCAACGGGCCGCACAGGGGCTACGTGGGCCAGGTCCCCGGCGAGGCCTTGGAGACCGTCGCCATCCCGGAGGCCGCCGCCGCCGCCGAGCACGGCGCCGTCCGTGACTTCGCCGGCCGCCTCTGGCCGCAGGGCAACCCAGAATTCTGGTGAGACATTATATATATATATGTTTATATATATGTATCTTTGGTTCTAGAGTCTAGACTCACAGCATATATATATTTATATATATGTATGTATTATCATCATCAATTCATCACCGTTACCTCTGATCTTCCAGTGACATGATGGAGTCGTTCGCCAAGAGCGTGCTGGAGCTGGAGCGGACACTGGAGACGATGACGCTGGAGGGCCTGGGCGCCCGGGAGGAGAGCATCGCCTCGCAGCTCAGCTCCCAGTCCCATGTCCTCCGGCTCACGCTCTACGCGGCGGCGCCACCCGACGAGGAGGAGACCGCCGGCATCTCCCTGCAGCCGCACCGCGACGAGCACATGACCACGGTGATCGCGCAGCACGAGGTGGGAGGCCTGGAGGTGCAGGCCAGCGACGGCCGGTGGCTCGCCGTCCCTCCCGAGCAGGGCACCCTCGTCTTCCTCGCCGGCGACCAGTTCACGGTACGTAAGGCCGACGAGACGATCATGAAACGACACAGCCACCATCATATCATGCTGGCATCTCAGTACTCACCGCCGCCGCTGCCGTGTGCCGCCGTCGCAGGTTGTGACGAACGGGAGGGTGCCGGCGTGCGTCCACCGCGTGAGGACGCCGAGCGGCGGCCGCGAGCGCTTCTCGGTGCTGTTCTGCAGGCGCCGCGTGGGCGAGGGCGCCGTGCTGCGCGCCATGGACGAGCTCGTGGACGAGGACCACCCGCTGATGTACAACCCCTGCGCCCACGAGGAGTACACGGCGTTCCGCTACTCGGAGGCAGGGCGCAGATCGCCGAATCCACTCAAGGCTTTCTGCGGTGTGGTGAAAGATGGATCCATGGAATGACCACTCACCCACCGCCACCGGCCGGCCCAGCAGCTTGCAAAAAGCTTTTCAAAGCTTTCTGGCACTCCTATCCGGATGCATTTAATAATACAACTAAAAGATCAGTTGATTGTCATATAAATAACATATTTTATATAATTATATTATACACCAACAGTAGCATAATGCCTGTGCGTTTCTACCGTACTTACCACATTATTCTATTTTGAGTCTCCCAAAGTTTTCTAATTCTTCTATTTATATCTTCATTGTACATTTGTACTTAATGGTTCTCTACATGTTCTCCCAAAGTACGTATTATTTCTGTACCATCGTCTTTTATTTTTGTATACGAGGGTTTTTAGAGACAAAAAAATAGTTACGAGTACAATCTAAGACAAAGAGACAGAAAGGGTTAAATATGGCTCATGCGCAAGTTGCATAATTGTGGCAGATGACGAAAAAAATAAAAAATAAAAAGATGGAAAATGAATATTGGGATGCCATATGCTGGCCCATTGAGCCCACTTCCCACTTAACCTAACCTTCCAATCACGCGGGCCATGAATAATCCACGAGGCCCTTGTGTTCTTTTTCTCCTCTTACGCGGCGAGTCAGCCCAGCACCGGTAAACCTATACAGCTTCCATAAATTTTTTTACTTCTACTGTTGGAGATTTGTTATATTAATTCCAAATAAGAAAATGTTGAACCTAGTATTTGAAAATGTTGACTGCATTAGTTCAACACTTTGAGCATGTTAATTTAATTTTTATGTGACAAATGCTAGAATGGTATAATCGGAATGTTGACTGCAAACATTGTACATCTTATTAGTACATACTTAGTAGGGATATAATTAGAAAAAATGAAGAAAAAAAAATCCACGAGAATACTTCCGCGCCAGACATCTGATTTAACGGAACGGGGACATGAAAAATCTGTAGTGAAGTGGCGACTCTTTTATCATGTTACCCGTGGTGGTGGCTTTTTTTTCTTCCGCACCTCTGTTATTGGGCCATGTTAGGCTCTAAACCAGGTCCCTTAACTGGTACACGGAATCCAGATAGCCCACCCAGCACTGCCTCTAACAAACCGATGGCCATCAGCCAACATGTCAGCACCAGGGTCTAGGCGTCTAGCAAAATCAGATGGCCATGGTATCTTCTTTGCTCTAGCGCTCTCAATTTCGTTGGAGATGGCATGGTCTATGCTGGTCTTTGCGGCTCCTCAAGCAGCATGGTCCTGTCTTATTTGAGGTACATATTGATGTGAATTAGGATTCTTGATCTTCTAAAAGTTTCTGATAACTCTTGATGAGCCGTGACACAACTCGATCCGGCTTCTAATCAACTTCTAATCAACAAGAGTCGACCGCCGTAATCGCGACACCACGTCTTTTCAAGTTATCAACCATGCGCTACCCGGTTGACCTCGCCAAGAAGGCTAATTCCTGCAAGTGAATCGAAGGACACAAGCAAGAACAAGGTAGAACGCAATCTGAATATTGCAAATAATATGAAGCATACGAGTTAGGTTCTCACAAACCGACCAACGACGACAATATTCTTCACAAAATTTATTTAAGCAAAACCCAGGTCTCAAATGCGGCGGCTACTGAGTTTATATATCCTAAATTAGTGTTCTAGGGTTTGAGGGGATGCCCCGTAATAGGCTCTAACACAATACATGGCCCAAAAGACGATGCCGCAGCACTCTGACAGATTCTGGACGTCATATTGTTTTCAGGATTCCCGTTGACTCAGAAGTAATTTTGATATCGGACTGGTGCTATTAGAAAGCTTATCTTCTTATCTTTCCATGCATATGTAGAACGTCGAAAACCAAACCCGTATGCGACCTGGGCGACGATTTTAGTATATGTGCTGCTCCTGGACTCTGAAATGGACTCGATTTGATTTATTTTGGGCCTCCACCTTGGTGTTTCGAACCGGACAAGCTTCAGGTCTCCTTCTTAGTTTGGATACCCTTGCCGGTCTCCACTATCTCCATGCCATCCTCCAAGAATGGTCATATGCATGAATATCATGTCCTCATCATTCGCCCCCCCCCCCCCCCCCATGAAAATTCGTTCTCAACGTCGATTATGCTCTAAGTTGGCCCTATACAACACAAACAAACACAAGGTTACAGAAAATATGGGAACTGAGAATGTTATGAGAAGTGACATGACCATGTTTCCAATCTCCCAAAATATTCTCCTACAGAGTTGTCAATAAATATGTAGGCTCATTGATCGAATATCACACGATCTTAGCAAAACACAATACATAAATAGATGGTTGTATAATCGCTAGAATGTGTTCAATGCAAGAAAAATCAGCACTAGTCCTCATCACATCTCATTGGTAAATTTTGCAAGCGAGGAGAAAGAAAAGATAAAAAAAAATAGGATTCTGTTTATAGGCACTACTACTCAGGTCATTCGAAACTTCCTCTATAAATGAAAATAAATCTACCAACGAGGAAAGTAGAGGGGGGCGGGCCTCTTACCGAGGAATCATGCGCGGCACTGATGATGCCCATGGACTCCGGATTGTTGTGTTGAACGACGGAGGATGTCCATGCATGATTTGTAGGAAAAAACGTAGGAGAGTTGACACAAGACGAGGGAGGTACGTTGGAGATAGAACTGGACTTGGGTAGGCCAGGGAAATCGGATTTGTCCCAATGTCAGGGTCATAGTTTGGCACCTAGGATGAAGTTAATGTCAGTCTCAGTGTACAATTTCATTACACAGTTACCTAGCCCTGTGTCTCACAAACCATGAAACTCTCCATTCTCTCTCCTATGCCATATCAGCCTATTTAATGTCATGAAACTTCCCATAAAACCCCCACTGAGACGGGCCTAATAACCACTCTCCAAGAGCTACATGCCCCTTCCTACCAGGCAACAGTGGAATAGGCCATGTCATGGCGTGGCCTGGGTTTGTACTTACACTGGCCAATTACTGTGATGGCGATCGGTATTACCACAGCCATTATAAATGGTCAAGGGACAAAAGCCTCTTGTGGCCCGCCAGTACCGATGCATTTGTGCTGGCTGGCCGGCCACCTAGGGCAGTCCCAACCCAAGACACCAGCAGTGATGTTCATAATCTCTATATCATCAAGAAACTAGTATAAGATACTACCCTTACAACTCAAACATTACTATTTCAAACTCAAATTTAATGACACTCACCTCTCAATATGTCTTGGATAACGTGTAGAAACCATGTCTCATGTAAGACCCGGTTTCCTCCTCTTTCTTCATTAACTCACTTGACACATCATCTTTTAGTCTATGTGGCATGTCATTTAATACTATAAACATCATCCTAGTCATTGGGTTGGGAATGGCCTTAAGCGCTATTTTCGTTGGCGCACATTTAAGTGGATGGTATAGTGGATAGTGTGTTGTTTTAATCATGTGACCAATCCCTTGAAGCATAATTTTCTATCAACATGATGACACGCGCATTCTCAAAATCTCAAAATCGGTGATTCTCTTTCTTTACCAATTAATTAATATGACTAAATGTCATATAAATCATATTTGTCATTTGGAATTTATTTTTCCCACTGCGGTATTTTAGTGGACACACTTGGTTTCTTAATTTTCATCTTACTTTTAATTTTGATAGCATTTGTTCTGAGACAATCTTCTTCATGCCTTAGTGTCACTGGTTACCGTAATTAAAAGTACATGGGAGGTAGATTTCGTCCCTTGGTGAGAACAGACTGATTCAATATGCAAAATTCATCATGTCAATGTCACACCCAGATTTATAAAGAAACCCGAATGCGGTCATATGTGTGCCCAGGAAGTCATAGTACACATATAGTAAACAAATATGATAAACAGAGAACATATGCTGAATAAATACTCGAAATAGAGTTTTACATCAGAGTGCTTCATAAATAAACTAACAAATACAGCAGAAGACTAAAAACTCTTCCTAATGAAGCCGCACTCCACAAGGACTCTGACTGGGAGAACGCAACTCAGTAGTACGGCAGATCTTCTGGGAACTCAACAGCAGACTCATGCACAGCCCAATCTGTTACCCGTCTGGGATTTTTTTGAATAAATAGCAAGTGTAAGTAACATAATTACTTAGCAAGTATAGCACGGGTTATGAAGGCTCAAAAAGGCTAGACACGGCTTAACTGCATTAGCACTTTTAGTTGGTTCGTTTTAACATTATCCAAGTTACTATAAGTGGATGAAATCCCAGTTGCAACCCAATTAATAAAATGTAAGTGACATTTAAGCATAAATAAACATCATCTTCTAATAAAAAAGGATCCAGGCCGTTTGTGACCCTGAGCAAGTCTATCATGATAGATTTACACTCCGTAGAGGTTTCGCCCTTTACCCACCAGTCGCGTAAAAGCTCAAATGAACTTTAAACCCAACCATGACGAGGTGGCCAAACCTCTTAAACCACACTTCCGAGGTGTGATCGCATAGGGACGCTACGAGGCTTTTCACAAGACACCCTAACATGACAGTAGCCGCTGGGGTACTACAAGGCGGTGAGACCCTAGGCACCGAGATTGACGTATGCCTACAGAGTCCACCGTAAGGGGGTCGATGGCGTCCAGAGCGCGTGAATCCACCCAACAATGCGCAACGTGCGGAGTTCTCAATCCCTGAGACTCCCAACACGGGACTGGGTCTAACGGGACCTAGCCGACGGATCACCCATCCTCGGTGGAATCAAGAAACACCCCATACCTTGCCTCCCACAACGCCGTCGGCCCGTCGGTAACCACTGTCAAGCTAGAGCCGTACAAGCTACTTGTCCAAGACCAGAGCCATTATAGTTCTGGTGGTGGCGACAGGCTCCTGGGTTGCCGCTTTAAGAACCAGTCCCTAAACCATGTTGCTAAAAAGCAAGTTTTAACATTAAAGTTGAAATGGACCATTAAGTCAAAATTAACAAATAAGTAAAGGTGACAGTAGCTGCGCATAGCAAAGTTCTACCCATATGCATAAACCCAAGGTAATCAAGGACAGGATAAACAAAAGCTAGGTACAACCTTAAGGTACATCAAAATTAGACACATGCATGTATGAAATGATTAAATACAAGTGGGTAGGTAGCAAGGATTGTCCATGCTATAACTTGCCTTCCTCAAAGTGCTGCTGCTGCTGCGAGTCCTGCTCCTAAAAGTCCTCGTACTCAAACTCCAACGCCAACGGCTCACCGACTAGACACGAATCACCACACAAGCATCCACACAAGCCAATACATGCAAATAAAAGTATTCTATTAGAAACAATACACCAAACAGTAGAAACAGTACAAAAGAAGGTTTTAGAAATAAACTACGCTTCGCTACGAACACGAGAGCGCGAGAATCACACTAATCGGAGCTAAAACGAGAAAGTTATGGCTTTTCTAAAGTGCAGGGACTTGCTGGCAAAGTTTTAAAGTTTCTAGGGGCTTAAACGTGAAGAAAGGACCTATGTGTAATTATTTTTAACGCAGGAGTGGACCGTGGGTTGATTTAGGGGAAACATAAGGGCTCTTTAGCAAAAGAGCCAGCGCGGACCGGAGTTAACCGGTACGCTGCCCTTGGATCAGATCTGGATGGCTCAGATTTAAAACGCGAAGGGGTATCGGTGGTTCTAATCTGGACGGTTGAAAACAGATCGGGCGGCTGTGGTTTACTGGAGGCTGATCCGCCGGCGGCGGGTTTGGGACGCGGCGGCGCCGCTCGGGTTGGCGGCCGAGGCTTGCCAGAGTCGAGGCTATCTCGGGCTACACGCCACCAAACGAAACGCGGTTTGCACCTATGGCACCAGGGAAGGACGGCGAGTTCACCTGGGGTGATTGCGATGGCGATGGGGCGACGAAGAGCGCGGACGTCGGGGAGAGGCGGCTCAGCGGGCCTGTGCAACGACGGCGAGCGCGTTAGGCTTGAAAACAAGGCGAAACGAGGTTGGGAACGGCTCGGTTAGCTCCATTACCTTCCTGCGACTCGGCTGGGTGAGTTATCGTCGAGCGGAAGGCGGCGCCGACGTGGATCGATGGCAGCGGCTCGCTAATGGCGGCGGCGCTAGGCTCTGGACGGGAAGGCGGCGGCACTAGCGCAGGAGAGCTCGAAGGGCGGCTGGGTGGGGGTTTAGGAGCCTCGGGGCCTTGCTTTTATAGTGCGCAGGGGTGGGTTCTTGGCGTGCGGTCCACGGGATTCGGGCAGCGGCCGGCGGTAATCCCCTTCCTTTCGCGAGGGCGGTTTCCTTACGGGGGAGCGCCCGTCTATGGCAGGAGGTCGGCGTGGAAGCTTCCGCGAAGGTGCCGAGACGCGGAGGTGGGCTCAAGAGCTGGGCCGAGGCGGTAGCGACGCGGTAGTGCTCAACTCGGCTCGGTTGGCCGGAGGAGGGAGACGAATCTAACGGGTGGGGCCTGCGCGTCGGCGACTGGAGGCGGGGAAGCGAGGCTAGGCCGACTGGGCCGTGGGACGGGAGCCGGCTGGGCCGCGAGCTGGCGGGGGGGGGGGGGGGGGGGCGAGGCGATGGGCCGGCGTGGAGACGGGCTGGCGACTGAGCCGAGCGGGGCGCATGCAGCTGGGCTGGCGCGGTGAAGCTGGGCCGGCTCGGGGGTGTTGGGCCCAAGTGGGAAAAGAAAGGGTTGGGCTGCGCCGAAGAGTTTGAGGAGCAAAAGGGAGAACGGGCCAAGACTTGAGGGAGCCAAAGCGAACTCCAGCTCAAACAACTATTCTAAGGCTCAAACAAACGCAGTTCAAACACGAATTTAAATTGGATTTAAATTCTTATTTGAACTACACACATCCAAAACTCAGTGCAGCCAGCATGAATGCAACACAATCAAAATTTAAACCTATGTTGCTTTAATTTAATTTAGAAAACAAAATTTTCCTATACTAAATTCCCTGTAAATTTTATAAAACTTGAAAAATTTTAGAAAATTAAGAAAATTATTGCATTAATTACGTTAAAAATTCACATCCCAAAATTCGAAAATTTTGGGGTGTGACAGTCAATCTAACTATTATTATGAATTTATGTTATTGATTAATTTATTTTACTTACACTGTTTAGTTAGGTATTTTCTCCAAATTGTCAGGAAATCAAATTACTAGTTCTCTTATTATTTTTCTGTCCTCATTTATTAGTTTTATTTATATTAGATTTATTATGTTCTTTATTATACTTATTACTTTTTATGAATATTAGCTGTTTATTAATTTTTTAGTTTAGATGGACTCTTTGTTTGTGTAGTTTTCCATTATACCTCAACACCAAACTTCCAGTCAAACATGGATCCCTATAAGTTGATGATTACCAATAAACTGTTCTCAACTTATGGAGGCTTTTATACCCGATTCAAATGTAGTCGACCAAATGTAGTCGACGTCCTGAGACTGGGGTATAGTGTTCTTCTCACTAATAAGGGAATTAAGCTTATTCTTTTTTATTTGTAATTTCAAATTTAGCTATTATTCTAGTTGTATGCGTGGGCAGCTAGGGGCGTGAGAACTAAAAGCAGGTAATTTTTTTTGTCAGTGAAAAAAAGTAGCCTCCAAGTGGTGAAAACTCTCTAGAAAGTATTATTTTTGTCCAACATCGCAAATTCATCGATGTACTTTCTCCCATGGACCTGACATTACTATTCCTTGTATTTTTTTCTCACAATATTTAACTTACTTTATTTTCAAATATACTTCAAGCAAGACTTATTTTAATTTGGAACGAGTATCTTTTATATTTCTATTTTTTATGTGTATGTTTTATCGAACATAGTTGTGTTAATAAATATAATTTGTAAACAATATATGTATCAATAATTGGACCATGCATGCCAATGCAAGTGTTCATGTCGGTGGTATAGCTGTCTAGCATTAAAGCTAATTTTAGTGGGCAACAACTTTTTTTTTTGAGCACAAGTGGGCAACAACTTATGCTCTTACTACACAGTCACAATGATCGATAAAGTCGATTCCTTAGCTTTATGCTGATTCCGATCTTTAGCTACTACTGCAGTTAACAGACTTAACACTAGCACATACTCCGTATTCTTTTTAGCCGTATTCAATAGACTTGTGGTGAGACCCGAGCCAGACATACATTAGTAGTGGTTGTTGGAACAGACACACCCACCACGTACGACTCCGCGTCGATCAACGTCGAGGCACCAACCCTGCCACCAAAATTCTGAAACCACCCTGCTTCTTATTTGGAAGCTTTTCTCTTCATCCCTCTCTCTCTGGTTTCAGTTCCCCGATTAGGTCAAAGATCTTGAATTCTTGATGACTGAGTCATTTGTTCTCAACACTGGGGCAAGGATCCCATCAGTCGGCTTTGGCACATGCCAAATTCTTTCTGGCGATGTCAGTCATGCCATCTACGCTGCTGTCAAGGTCATTTCCTGTTGCTCGAACTCTCTTCCCTTTCCCCTTTCTTGTGTTGACCCTGAATTATTGTCCGTTTACTTCACCGATATAGGACAATCAGCTTTATTTCATTCTGGGCCTATAGAATTTGGAGTTCAATGAGAAAAGAAATATAATTTACACCTTGATTGGAAATCTTTTATACACTCAGATATACAATACATATACTAGGAACGGAAGAATATCCTTGTGATTTGAGTCAGAGTGCTCAGGAAGGGTTCACATGGTCCACGGTGTTGTTTTAAACACAGAAAAACAGGGCGTGGGTTGCCAACTTAGGCCCCTCTGTTTTTTGTTCAAATACAAGAACTGTTCTTAAGTTTGTGCATGTATGTAATCAGGATTTCATCCCTTATATCAGACAAACAATCCCTTTATTTGATAACTAAGAATAAATTCTCGTTAAAAGCTATGGTTTGTCCTTTCTCACCTCAGTTAAAGCAATGTGGCGACAAGTAGCTTATGCTCTGGAATGAGAATTCACAGGTCTGGTGATCATGCACCTGTAGATGTGCCAGATGGAATTTGTAGAACCCTCGAAGATCTGCAGCTTGACTATTTAGATTTGTACCTCGTAAGTTACTTTGCTTGATATAGTCTATCCAGATTCCAGATAATAGTTTTCTGTTAATGTTTTATGTTCTAAGACATGCATGCCACAGAGCACTATAGGAAATTAAAGTTACTGTCCAAGCTAGTGATAGATTAAACTTCCAATGACTTTGATGTTGATCTAAGTCTTCCAACTGCGGAATGGTCATTTGATATTAGTTGCATGCAGAAAAAAAAATTTGATCCGAAGCTATGGATTACAAACTTAATACTGCTCTTTATTGAGAATATAATAAAATTCGATGAATACAACTCTCAGCGTATATAACTAAAGAATTTGCCAAGAACAATCGTGTTCTATAGTTTATATGTGCTATTTATTTCCTGCCATGATTGCTGAAATTACCTTATTACAGATCCATGGTCCTATTCGTTGCAAGAAAGGAGCTCCGATGAGGCTTGAACACCTTCTCCCAACTGATATCCCTGCTACATGGGGAGCGATGGAGAAGTTATATGACTCTGGCAAAGCTCGTGCGATTGGTGTCAGTAACTTTTCTAGCAAGAAACTGGAGGACTTGCTTGCTATTGCACGTGTGCCTCCGGCAGTCAATCAGGTTGAGTGCCATCCGGTCTGGCAGCAAGACAAACTCCATAAACTATGCCAGTCAAAGGGTGTTCATCTTTCGGTAAGCAAGACAGGGGATAAGATAACTACTGTTTGTCTGTTACAATATTTTCTTATCAAGTTTTAAGACTGACCAGGTTTCCTTTCCTAAACTACTATTCCTGTTATTACAGGCATTTTCCCCTTTAGGTTTACCTGGGTCAGCGGTTATCAGTGGACCAAGCGTTCTCAGCAATCACATTGTCACCTCAGTTGCTGAGAAGTTACAAAAGACACCTGCGCATGTCTGTCTACGCTGGGGTCTTCAAATGGGCCATAGTGTAATTCCCAAAAGCATCAATGAAACAACGATCAAAGAGAACATCAACATATTTGATTGGTGTATTCCTGACGATTTGATGGTGAAGTTATCTGAAATCGAACAGGCAAGTCTCAACTTATTAGCTTCTCTTAGTACCGATCCTTGTTTCATTTACAAAAGTTTCCATTGTCTTCTTGTTTCTTCTCTATATTTGATACAAATCTGTATATATGGCCATCTAGAATGTCAGAGACAAATCTTTCTTGGAAATTGATGACCTCCACTACTTCTTTTTGATAGTCATATGAGATTTCTGTTGGTTTGTAACATGCAGGTTAGGCTGCTGCGAGCTGAATTTGCAGTTCACCCGCAAAGCGGTTACAAAACTGTGGAGGATCTTTGGGATGGTGAGATATAAAGCATGTGAAACTTCTCTGGACGAAAGAATCAAACCAGTGTACTATTCTGCATACTCATGTCTTGAGTCTTGACGTATCATAGAATGCTTAATTTCTTTTAGATAAAACCTGAGAACAGTTGACCCTCCGATCCTTGTTCTCCATAGTCCTTGTCTTTCCATATCCAGAGTCTACTGTGTTCCCACTTTACTTACAAAATAAAGCGACTGTGATATGGTCCTGGGAAGTGGCGAGATGGGAATACAAGCTTGTTAGTGAGTGAGAATGATGACGTCAGATGTCACGGTAAGATGGCCATCCAGTTTGGTTTTGTATGTGGTAGTGTTGAGATTCGTGCTGCCATGCTGGCGTCGCTCAATCTCGTTTGACCATGGTGTGGTGTGGGACTGGTAGTCTGTCTAGAGAAGAAATAGACTGCCAAGAGTTTATTCTTAGTTCATCAAGGAGAAAAGGGTTCTGTGTGGTTTAATGCTAAAGAGTTCTGGTATATATAGTATAATTAATTTATACAACATCTTTACAACCAAGCGATTCAAATGCTTAGATTACGCAAATGGTATCTCACTATTTTAATTACTGGGCCCAAAAACATCATGTTATGAGTTATGCGACCAGTAGTTTTACAGATGGAAGGTACTTATGCAAATTTTGCCCTCCACCGTTGATGTCTTGTGCAGCTCTCGAAACAACCGGATTATGTTGCAAATTCAGACCGCCTCATCATGCAAATATCGGAGAAACCAAAAAATCCATGTAAGTAGATTCTTGTGCGTGTCACGAAATATCAGAATCATAGTACTCCTCCGGTTTGTAAAGGAGGTCATTTTAGACAAGGTTTCAGTCAAATATTGGAAATAAAAGTAATGAATAACATTTAAGTTGTTGAGTTTGAAAATGTGAAAATTATATAAATAGATTGATCTTAAAAATTACTTTCATAAAAGTATACGTATATAACTTTTCAAGAAATATTTTTATAGAAAAAAAAGTCAAAGTTGTGCTTTGATGACCGTATCGCTGTCCTAAACGACTTTTTTACCAAACCGGAGGGAGTATCTCGATATCTCGTTGGCGGAGGATTGTCAGGCAAGGGACGAAGCTGACAACGAACTTATCTTTAAATACTTGAACAATATGATCGGTCGGCATCAGGTACATGTCAGTCGAGCTTCATTCTTGGACTTCCAGCAGTGGTGAATCTAGCACATGAGGGAAAAAAAAGGAGTAATTAGACAATAGGTTCAATTAGTAGCAGTAGAAAATTAGAAACATGAGGGGATGGGTTGTCATGGGGCCGAATCTTAGGGTGGGCCGTGGCCCAACCGGCCCACCCCTAGATCCACAACTTACTTCCAGGCGCTTGGGTTCCATCACTCAGACCAATCTTTAGTAGCGTGACGTACTTTACGGTTGAGGAAGTCTGGAAGGTCGTCCGGTGATATGCATGTATGGTCTATTGATCTTGCTACCAAAAAAGCGAGATGCGAAAGATATCTAAGATTATAGATCCATCATCTTGGTCCATAGTTTTAATAAAATCTTTGCGAAAGCCTTAACTTTCCTTCTGAGTATGTTTTTGCTGGAGCGGATTGGCGTCAATAACAGTTCCTTTATCAAAGTTTGCCAAATTCCTGACAAATTCTGCTATGTGTATATCTATCAGCAACATTGTTACATGCTTGGAAGCAGCAAAAATTGCTCTATATATCTGGTCGACATTGCCGGGGCATTATTCGACTATGTTTCTTGCGCCTTTATGTTAGAACTTACTAGTCCATCAACCCGTGCTCCTGCACGGGCTAGTGATTTTATAGATAAGTTTTAGATTAATGAAAAACACTTTAGTTAGCAAACACTCTTAATTTTTTCATCAACATTTATAGTTTTTCAACTTTGCACCACACTTCCATATATGTTTTTCATGAGTTTAATGAAACCTTAGATTGAATTATGTATTTAACATAGAAATTAGTATTCTCATTGCCATAGTCTACATTACGCTACACACCATGCTAGTATACCTCTACTTATTAGTATTTCTAAGTATTTTAGAATCATATATTGGTGTAAGGATATTTTATAATTTAGGTCAAAATTTATGGATTACTTTAGAATTTTTTTAATAATATCAATCATGTATTTTAGATGCAAATTTATGGGTTACATTAGATTATTTTTTATAATGATATGCAGGTAACTTTAGGATATTTCCCTGCACCATTATTTCATTTTAATTCTTTTTAATAATAGAATTCTATGAATTACATTCACGATCCAGCATTGAAAGTGAAAGAATTGCAACCATTTCATTTGATCCATTTGATTTGTACATGCAACAAAACTTGTGCCAAGCTATTGCATGTATGTGAGCTACAGTTCTATGTTATATACTCCCTCCGTCCCAGAAAACATGCAATTCTCGTTTTCCGAGAAGTCAACCGATTCTAACTTTAACTAAATTTATATAAAAGATTACTAAGGCTTATAATACAAAATTAGTATCAATAGATTCATGACGGAGTATATTTTCATAATAAATTTTGTTTGGGATATAAATATTAATATTAATTACTATAAATTTGGTCAAACTTTAGTCAAGTTGACCAGCACAATTCCCATAGTTGCATGTTTTTTGGGTCAGAGGTAGTATGCTTATAGAAAGAAAATGTTATCTTAAATAGAGAAAATGTATTTTTCATCCATTAAGTATTGTAGAAGTGTGATTTTCATTCCTTAAGTTTTAATTGGTGCAAACCAATCCCTTAACTATCTAAACTGATATGCTAATCATCTCACATCAACTCAGCAACGGTTTTGCGTCATCTAATACCGGTTTATACCATGTAATCAGCTGAAACAATCACATGCAAACTATATGTTTGACCAGTATATACATTGGCTGCCCCCGTGGAATTTAAATTACAAACAGAAATAGAGAAGATGGTAGAATGGTTAGGGAGTAGCATACACACAAGCGGCAGGGTCTTTGCGGTGTTTGGTGAACTGCTACTCACTACGTGGTCATCAACTCATCATACTTCTAAGATCAAGCGATTTCATCAATTTGGTAGCAGCATGCAGCATCCTGTGCCCATCAACGTCAAATCCTCACAGAACCAAGATATTTTTTCTGGACAAACAGTCAACAGGTAACAACAATATAATTAAATCAAGCCTAGTGGACTTACTGGAGCACTGAAACAATCAAACACCTGCGCTGTGGTAACTGGTATAACCATTTTAGTATTCTTTCTTAATAATCTTGCCACCGCAAGAGTTATGCAAATATTAGTAAATGATATGGAGCAAAGATTAGTAAAGATTAGCTTGCATCTGTTTAGTGGATTCGGCACCAACTGTTGCAGGATCATCCCAAAGCCTCAAGTGTCTGACCACCATGGTAATTTATCAAAAAACCATGGATGATTGCAGAAAAACAAATAGAATCAAGAAGCAACGTACACTTCCTTAAAGCTTTAACTCACCAACTTGTGGAGGGTGACCACTACGGGAAACCGGGTGTTTGCCGAGTGCCTGCGGCACTCGGCAAACCCCGATATACACTCGGCAAACCATTTGCCGAGTGTTACACTCGGCAAACGGGACTCGGCATAGCCCGTGTCGGCAAACAACCCCTTTGCCGAGTGTCTTTTATCGAGCACTCGGCAAAGGCTTTGCCGAGGGCAGAAGCCGACACTCGGCAAAATAAAGCACTAACAGACGGCCGCGAACGGCACGGCGCCGTTCGCGGCCGGCTGTTAGTGCTAACGGGGTCTTTGCCGAGTGTCGCACTCGACAAAGACTCCATCCTTTGCCGAGTGATATGTCTTTAACACTCGGCAAAAGAGGCAGCCTTTGCCGAGTGTTAGGGCACAAACACTCGGCAAAGCCCGCACACTCGGCAAAGGAAGTTCCAAAAATGACAGAAACAGCCTGTTTGCCGAGTGTTATGGCCAATACACTCGGCAAACAGGCCCTTTGCCGAGTGTAACACTCGGCAAAGCATCAATTTGACCCCTGTTTTTATTTATTTATTGCGTTAAAAGGACCCCTCAACAAAAACATCACAGGCAATTTATAAAAGGCATCACAGACAATTGATATATATATAGCCACTAAACCATCACACAACCATAAACAAACACATATAAGTCACTAAACCATCCAACATCACAGAAATGTCACAAATTCAACATCCAAACATCCAACATCCATCATTCACTAGTTTACAAAGTCCAACATCCATCACTCACGGAGGAGGGGGTCCGAACAATGATCTAGCCGCCCGTGCCGCAAGGTCTTCGTCTTGAGGGCCGTCATTCGACGCCGCCGAGCCAGGAGCCTGCCCAAAAGAGATTAGTGCTGTGTGTTACAAGATTTACGACAGAAATGAGTTGTGAAATGAAATTATATGGTTCTCAAGTGACTCACGGGAGAAATAGGAACACGTGGTGGAGGCAGTGGAGGCAGTGGTGGCATCACCGCCGCCGGCGGACCTTCAACTACCCGCTGGCCAATGCTCGTCAGGTAGGCCATTACCTGCTCCTGCCACGCTCGGTTCATCTGCTCGGCCTCCTCCTTCTGCCTCTCTTTCTCGGCCTCCGCGTCCTTCATCCGCTGCACCTCCGCCTCCAGGAACTCCCGCCTCTGCGTCTCTTCCTCCAACCGGGTCTGCAATATTCAATCACAAAGTTACAATACATTGCAAACGTAAGTAAACTTCACGTACGAAGAACAAAATAGAAATAACCTAGAGTGCCTGCATCCCGAAGTGTGAACCGGGAAGAGGCTGGCGGATAGCCACTGAAGAGCTCGTGCTCCTGGCTCGAATCTGGGAGAGTGTGGGGGTAGCGGCCGTGTTGATGGTGCTGTTGGCGATCAAGTACCGCCCGTGCTTCTTGCCTCCTCCCGCCCTCATGACCACTTCTCCATCAATGTCGTGGGCGGTCGGATCCCAGTCTGACCCGTGGACCTACCTCGCCACCTCTGTATATGCCGCGAGGCGACTGTGGACGCTGGCGTTGCTGTATGCCGCGGGCCCGTCCTCCGGGTTGTACTGGACGTCGGAGGTCGCCTTGCCCTTGTGGGCCATAGCAAATGCCTCGAGCTGTGAGCAAGACGCACCACCATGTGACGCCGACTGAAAAAATAAACAATAAGAATTAGCAATTATACAGAATTGAGTGAGCGAAGATAGAAATGACTCGGCGTACCCATTTGGCCATGTACTCCTCGAGGCTAAGGCTGCCCTGATGGTGTGCTATACCGGGCATAAGCAAACGCCGCTCCTGGCAAAGGTCGTGCTGAGCCGCCCACTCGTCGCTGCACCACTTGTCGACTATCACCTCCCAGCATCTGGGATGCGGGGCGCACCACCACGGAATCGCCTACAAGACATCAAGTGTACGACATATAACAAGATCGAATTTAAAACATTATCGATTTTCATACCGCCATGTATTGCTCATTGGTCAACTTTATCTTTCTTGCCTCGGGTTTCTTCACGGAGATCTTGAGTGCAGCGTAATAATCAATGACGGCCTGCACGCGCGCCTCGTAGTGCAGGTCCTTGACGAGCTTCCAACAGGCTGCATGTGCCACAGCATCCACCAAAGCCTCCTGTCCCGGGATGCATTTGTAAAAGTCCCGCGCATATATACACGATGGATGTTGCATTATTTGTAGATTGTTAATGAATGTGCTGTGTTGAGCAATGTAGTGCAACGAATACTTACCCACAACTCGCCCTTTACCCGCTCGGCCTTGTTGTTGAAGATCCTGCGGTCCCGGTCCTCCTGATCGCGAGCGGCGACGTAGTGGTCAAAGGTGTAGGCTGGCTCCTCCTTGCCGCCAATGGTCACCAGACCCGGAAACAACTCCTTGCAAAGAAGACCTAGGATGCCGTTGACTTTGCGATCCTGAGCAGCGCCCGGGGTGACACTCACCCAATTCCTACCCAAGTGATTAAGATAAATTGTTAGTCCATATTGTGATTTCCAACATATGAATATGACACGAAAAGGTACTTGTAACATCTAAAATTACTTACCTTGGAGGGGTGGGTGCGATCATGGGGCGACGCTCCATGGGTATCGGGCGCTTCGGGAGTTGCGAGGGGCCTCGCTGCCAAATAGACGAGTTCTCAGAGGAATTGGACCCCTCTACGTCCTCGCCCTCGGAGTCCTCGGCCCCGTGGTCCTCGGCCCCGTGCTCCTCGGCCACGTGCTCCGCTGCCTCGTGCTCCTCGTCCTCGCGGTCCTCGTGCTCCGCGGCCCGAGTGTCCGCCGCCGAAGGAACAAAGTCCTCGTCGGACGAAGACGACGAAGGTACGGGGGTCCGCTCTCGCCTCTTGCCCTTGCCTCGCCCCCCGCCTTTGGCCTTCTTCTTTCGCCCCTTGCCCTTGGCACCAGACGACCCAGCTGCATCGGACCCTCCATCTTTGAACTTCCGGTACAACGACATGACGTTCCTCATTGCACCGCCCCGACCAACCATCTTGGTTCAATCACCTGCAATCAACAAAAACATGCATTTATTAGATTTCACATATAAACATAAATTATTAGAAAGACATGTAATATATAAGAGATGTTTATCGATGTTCAAGAGGGAGAAATTGACGATATTTGTCGAAGCATGAATATTTTCCACCCTTGGTCAGCCAGATGAACTTCAGAGATGCCTTGCATATTGGACATGGGAACTTCCCGTGAACACACCAGCCGCAGAATATCCCATACGCCGGATGGTCATGCAGGGAGTACTGGTAGAAGAGATGCATTTTAAAGTTTGTTTTTGTAGCTCGATCGTATGTCCATACACCTTCCTCCCAAGCACGGTCCAAATCATCAACAAGAGGCTCCATATACACACTCATATTTTTCCCCGGGTAATTAGGAATAATTAACGACAAAAATATGTTCTGTCGTTGAAAGAGGACGCCGGGGGGGGGGGGGGGAGATTGAGTGGGATGACGAACATTGGCCAACAAGAGTATGGGGCAGCCGTCATTCCATACGGGTTGAACCCATCTGTTGCCAACGCAACACGCACATTCCGAGCCTCTCTAGCTTTGTCACGATGAATCCCATCAAAGTGCTTCCATGCTTCACCATCGGATGGATATACGAGCTTATCAGGATTGTATCGCACTCCACTTTTGTGCCATGTCATTTGTTTCGCGGAGTCCTCGGTCATGTAAAGCCGTTGGATCCTCGGTATAGGTGGAAGGTACCATAGGATATTCATGGGTATTTTGCTTAGCTTCTTCTTACCATCAGCACCAACTATCTCCACGAATCTAGAAGCCTGGCACTTCGGACATTGCTTTGTGTCCGCATATTCTTTCCTAAATAAGATACATCCATTCGGACAAGCATGTAACACCCTAAAAATACCTATTTTAAAATTTAGTAATTAAATCGCTTTTATTTAATTTATGCTCATATGTATCTAAGGAAAACAAATTATTTATGAGAAATAAAATCAAAGATAAGGCTAGACACATTTTGATGCATTCATGCTGGCTGCATTGAGTTTTGTTTGTTTGAAGTTCAAATCAGATTTTAAAATCCAATTCAAATTTCACTTTTAGGCTTTGCCTTCTATTTTCTTTTCTGGCGCCGAGCCGTTTCCTTCCTAGACCCTCGACTTCGACTAGGACTCTGTCTCGAGACCGACTCCGACGCTACCGCCGTCGCCGAATCCTTCCTTGTCACGAACGCCAAGACTTGGACCCGAGATCGGACTTTGCTCTATTTATAGTCGCCTTTAGTCGCCGCCTTGATTCTCCTTTCAATTCATCCCAATCGTGCCGCAACCCTAGCTGTTGTTCTCGCCGAGAAAGTTCCGCCTCGCTCGAGACCGTTCTCGTCGGAAGAAGTTCCGTCTCGCTCGAGAACCACCCTCGATCTTCGCCGTCGGAGCTTCGCACTCGTCGGAAAGCACTCCAGGAGGTTCGCCTTGAAAACCCAAAGCTCTCCATAGCGTTCTTGCTCCGATTCTTGTCGTACCCTGCGCTAATTTTGGTCCGCTGTCGACCCAGTAGTTTCTCCGCCGCTGTGTTCGAGCGTCGCTAGCGTCAAGCCTCGAAGCCAGCATACCCCTCGAAAAGTCGTTTTGTTTTGAGCCATTAGATCTAGATCCAACGCCGCCGCGTCAGTTCGAGGCCCTGCTCGAATCGGAGGGTGCCTTCGAAGCTGACTGTTTTGCAAAAGAAGCCTTCATGTTTTCGAAATCAACCCGCAGTCCAACTTGGTTCAAAAGTATTTTCAAATGAGTCCTTTTTTTTGTTTTAACCCCTGCAAGTTTTTAAAGTTGCGCCCGAGGCCCAGTTTTGTCTTTTAACAGGAAAACCCTCGAATCTTCAAATAAAATTTTGTTTTGACCCTCGAAACTTTCGCAGTTTAGCCTCGAACCGTAGAGACGCCATAGCTTCTCTGTTTTAGCTCCGATTTGAGTGATTTTCGCGTTCTTGTGTTCGTAGCGAAGCGTAGATTAGTTTCGAAGTTTTCTTTCTTCTGTTCCTTATTGTTTGGTGTACTGTTCTAATAGATTAATATTGTTTGCATGTAATGGCTTTTATGGATGCTTGTGTGTTCCTTCGAGAGTCCAGTTGGTGAGCCGTTCACGCTCGAGTTCGAGGGGTTCGAGTACCAGCAGCATCAGGAACAGCAGCAGCAGTTTGTAGAAGGCAAGTACAGCACGGATAATCCTTGCTACCTAAACACACCTTTAAACTATTTACTGCATATGCATGTGTCTAAATTGATCCTATTAAGGTTATTCCTAGCTTTGTTTATCCTATACCTTGATTACCTTGGGTTTATTTGCATTTGGGTAGAAATTTGCTAGGCGCAACTACTGTCACAATTATTTTACTATTAATCATGACTTAATGGTTCACTTCAACGTTAATGGTAAAATTTGCTTTTTAGCAACTTGGATCAGGGAGCTAGGGCGTATGCTTCGAGCCTGGCCCTAGTGTCTCTCCGTAAGGACTGGTTCTTAAAGCGGTAACCCAGGAGCCTGTCGCCACCGCCGGAACTATAATGGCTCTGGTCTTGGAAAAGTAACTTGTACGGCTCTAATTCAACAGTGGTTACCGGTGGGCCACCGGCGTTATGGGAAGCATGGGTGAGAGTATGGTTTGATCCACCGAGGACGGGTTTCCGTTGGCTTTGCCCTCGTGAGGCACAGTCCCGTGTGGGAACTTCCGTATGGCGGGGGTTCTACACGTTGCGCTATTTAATTCTGCTTTTGCATTACTTTTCTGCGATTGGACGCCATTGACCCCCCTCGTGGTGCGGCACGGGCGTAAGTCAGTCTCGGTGCCTCGGGTCATGCTGCCTAGGTTGTACCATAACGGCTGCTGTTTTGTTAAAGTGTCTTGTGAAAAGCCTCGTAGCGTCCCTATGCGGTCACACCTCGGAAGTGTGATTTGTGAGGTCTGATCCACCTCCGCGTGGTTGGGTGCAAAGTTCTTTGAACTTTTACGCGACTGGTGGGTAAAGGGCGAAACCTCTGCAGAGTGTATAATCTATCATGATAGCCTTCCTCAGGGTCACGAGCGGCCTGGATCCTTTTTGATTAGAAGATGATGTTTATTATTACTGTTCAATGCCTACTTCTACTTTATTAATTGGGGAAATACAACCGGGATTCACATAAATGTTGTATCCTCGAGATACCCTCGAATACCCTCGAGACTCCCTCGTATACCCTCGAGAGACCCTCGAATCAAACTAAAATCAGCCAACTAAAAATGCTAATGCAGTTCAGCCGAGTCAAGCCTTACTTTTTAGCCTTCATAATCTGTGTTGTATTTGCTAAGTAACTCTGTTACTTACACTTGCTGTTGTTATTATTTTTGGGCAAAATCCCGGATGGGTAACAGATGGATTAGAAGGTACTGCTGCCGTCGAATTTCCTGAAGATCTGCCTTTCTACTAGCTGTGCTCAACCAGTCAGTGTCCCTGTGGATTATGGACTTCGGCTTCGTTTAGATTAGAGAGAGAATCGTTTATGAGTCTTCCGCTGTAATTTTCATTAAGTTTGAGTCAAACTCTGATGTAAAACCTTTTATATTATTCGAGCATTGTGTTCTATTATCATATTTGTTTGCTATATGTGTAATGACTTCCTGGGAACACATATGGCCGCATCTCGGGTTTCTGTGTAAAACCGGGTGTGACAAAGCATGTATCTTCTGATACGGCATCTTAAGTGCATTTAGAAGTTTTTGTGCTGCGTACATGTTCTGTGGCAGAATGTGACCTTCTGGAAGGAGGCCGCCAAAAACTGTCAGGATGTGGTCAAAGGCGTCTCGACCCAAGCTAAACTGGGACTTGACGGCCAACAGACGTGCAACGGCATCCAATTGAGAAACCTTAGTGTGTGAGTGAAGGGGTTGTTGTGCCGCTGCCAACATGTCATAATAAGCCTTTGCAGTGGCCTCTGGCTCCTCCTCCCTAGGTCCATCATTGAAGTGTGCTTCGCCATAGTCATGCAACATGTCCCCTACCCCTGCCCCATCATCTCGGGTTTCTGTGTAAAACCGGGTGTGACAGATTGGTATCAGAGCCGTGCTGACTGTAGGAACACAGCCTAGTTAGAACGGTTGATAAATCATTAGGAGACCACCATGATTTTGCTTCAGATCATTTAGTTACGTTTCTTTCAAAACCAGTGCTGTCGAGTCTTGTGTGAATCATGTCTTTGGGTGCTTGATTTTGTTGTTATTATGCTTATGTTTGATTTGGATCTTTGTAATGATTGTGATGGTCATAGACGTAAGTCTGTCTCCATCTAGTTATAGGACTAAGGTTTAAGGAATATTAGTGAATAAATAGTTGGGTTTTCTATCTCCTTTGCACTTCCTCTGTCTTACTCTCTACACCTCT
This sequence comes from Echinochloa phyllopogon, assembly GCA_033239725.1. Lineage (NCBI taxonomy): Eukaryota > Viridiplantae > Streptophyta > Magnoliopsida > Poales > Poaceae > Echinochloa > Echinochloa phyllopogon. Next base: position 27,176,660 of record BTCW01000008.1, on the reverse strand, counting down.
GAATCATATCTTTCCAAGTACTGCCATCTTCTCATACACCATCTGCAAGCATGGGTTATCTAATACCAGTTGGCGGGGATACTGATGAGAGATCTCTTGATATGGTAGATGGTTAACACCAGAGGCAACCCCGGAGGCAGTGGAAGCATCCAGAACCAGAACCCACCACCCCCACCACCGCCACTCACCATGGAGCAGATGATGTAGATGCAACTTCAGCTGACACAGCAGATGGCGCAAACCATAGCACTGATGCAGCAGAATCAGCAGAACCCGCCCCAACAGCACTACGTGCAACCCCGAGATAAAAGGGGCGAGTTTATGAAGGGACGCCCTCCTACCTTCAACAAGTCTAGCGACCCAATGCAAGCAGAGGACTGGCTCAAGGCAGTGGAACGACAGCTGGACATCGCACAATGCAATGACCGGGAGAAGGTGTTGTATGGAAGTGGACAGCTCCAGGGAGCAGCTTTGGATTGATGGGATGCGTACCAATATGCTTACCCCAATCGTGATCAGATCACTTGGCAGGAGTTTAGCGACAGTTTCCGTTCTCACCACGTGCCGGAAGCGTTGATGACCTTGAAGAAGAAGGAGTTCCTGGCATTGAAGCAATAAGGTATGAGTGTCACCGCTTATCGTGACAAGTTCATTGAGTTGGCTCGTTATGCTCCAGAGGACGTGAATACGGACAAGAAGAAGCAGACCCGATTCCGAGATGGCCTGCATGATACACTCCAGTACCAGCTCCTGTGTTCCAACTTCGCCACTTTTCAAGAACTGGTGGATAGCGCACTACTGTTGGAGCACAAGCGCCGCGAGATGGAGGAAAAGAAGAGAAAGCTGCAAGGCACACCGTCAGGAAGCTATGTTCGACCCCGCTTCAATCCTCAGCAAGGAAACCAGCAGATGGTAACCCCGCAGCGTTTCCAAGGACAATCCGGTTCGATGAACCGCAACCAGTATCAGCTACGACCCCAGTATCAGCAGCGTCCCCCGTACCTACCAGCACCACCTCAGCAGCGACCCTCGAACCAGCCACCGAATGGTCCTGCTCAACGCCCCAATCCGGCCAGCAATACGCCTACAGCACCAAGGTGTTTCGGATGTGGTGATTTGGGACACTATGCCAGCGCCTGCCCTCGAAAGGCTCAGAACACCGTCGAACAGAACAGTAATTCGAGGGTTGGACAACCCCCGAACCAGAATGGGAATCAGCAGCAGAATCCAGCGAGGGGCAAGGTCAACCACATGGGAGCTGAGACCCTCGAAGGAGCCACAGATGTCGTTGTGGGTACGTTCCCTATCAACTCGACCCTCGCAACTGTTTTATTCGATACTGGAGCTTCGCATGCTTTCATATCTGCTATTTTGGTGAAAAAGAATATGATGATGTTGCAACCTATGGGGAACCCCATGGTAGTTAGTTCACCTGGGGGAGAACAGCGAGCCACTTTACGTTGCCCCTGTATCACCGTCACAATAAGGGGGGTAGACTTTGTGGCGAACCCAATAGTCCTAGAAACCCTTGGGTTTGACTTGATTCTGGGTATGAGTTGGTTAGCCAGATATGATGGGGTGATTCAATGTGCCAAAAGAACAGTGCAATTGACAGCAAAGATTGGTGAGAAAGTGGAATACCAAGCAGCTAGCCCCGTGGGACACAATCAGATCTACCAAGCCGAAGGTGTAGCACTGGAAGACATCAGAGTGGTGTGCGAATTTCCAGATGTGTTTCCAGATGAGTTACCAGGTATGCCCCCAGACCGCGAGGTTGAATTTGTTATTGATCTTAAACCTGGTACTGCACCTATAGCTAAGAGGCCATATAGAATGGGAGTAAAAGAATTAGAAAAACTTAAGGAGGAATTAAAGGCATTGTTAGCAAAAGGGTATATTCGTCCTAGTTCGTCCCCTTGGGGAGCACCAGTTTTGTTTGTGGATAAGAAAGATGGGACCCAGAGATTGTGTGTGGATTATCGAGCTTTGAATGAAGTGACCATCAAGAACAAGTACCCGTTGCCAAGGATTGATGACCTCTTCGACCAGTTGAAAGGAGCATGTGTGTTCTCTAAGATCGATCTCCGATCCGGTTACCATCAGATGAGGATACGAGTGACCGACATCCCCAAAACAGCCTTCACAACCCGATATGGTCTATATGAGTTCACTGTCATGTCTTTTGGATTGACAAATGCACCGGCATACTTCATGTATTTGATGAATAGTGTGTTCATGGACTATCTAGACAAATTCGTAGTGGTGTTCATTGACGATATCCTGGTTTTCTCCAAGAATGAGGAAGAGCATGAGGAACATCTGCGGCTGGTGATGCAGAGACTTCATGAGCATCAGTTGTATGCCAAGCTGAACAAGTGTGAGTTTTGGTTAAAGGAAGTAGCATTCTTGGGTCACGTACTGTCCGATGGTGGAGTGGCCGTCGATCCGAAGAAGGTTAGTGATGTGTTGAGTTGGAATCCGCCTAAGGATGTGAGTGAAATCAGAAGTTTCCTTGGAATGGCTGGATACTATCGGAGATTCATAGAAGGATTCTCCAAGATTGCTAAACCCCTGACGGAGTTATTGGAGAAAAATGCCAAGTTTGTCTGGACTGAGGAGTGTCAAGTTAGCTTCGAAGAATTGAAGAAGAGGCTGACAACAGCACCCGTGCTAGTGTTGCCGGATATAACCAAGAGCTTCTCTATCTATTGCGATGCATCCCGTCTAGGATTGGGATGTGTACTCATGCAAGAAGGCAGAGTAGTAGCTTATGCATCGAGGCAGTTGAGGAAACATGAGAAAAACTACCCGACACACGATCTGGAGTTAGCAGCTGTGGTGCATGCTTTGAAAATTTGGAGGCATTACTTGATTGGACATAAGTGTGATATTTACACTGACCACAAGAGTCTCAAGTATGTATTCACACAGTCAGATCTGAATATGAGGCAACGTCGTTGGTTAGAGTTGATCAAGGACTACGACCTGGAGATTCACTATCATCCAGGGAAGGCCAACCTGGTGGCAGATGCTCTGAGTAGAAGGAGCTATGTGAATAAGATCACGGGACATTGTCTACCCAAGGAACTCAGTTTAGAGTTTGAGAGGATGAGTCTGGGATTTGTAACCAGCGTCACCGAGATGGCAGTAGAACCGACCTTGGAACAAGAGATCAGAAAAGGACAGCTCACAGATGAGAAGATTAAGGAAATCATGGAACTGGTGGCATTAGGAAAAGCCCCTGGTTTTCGAGTGGATGACCAAGGAACATTGTGGTATGAGAAGAGGATCTGTGTACCAGATGTAGTGCAGATTAGAGATGCAATTCTCAGGGAAGCCCATGAATCGGCGTATTCGATACACCCAGGTAGTACCAAGATGTATCAAGATATCAAAGAGAGATTTTGGTGGTACGGATTGAAGAGGGATGTGGCCACATACGTAGCTCTATGTGACACGTGCCAGAGAGTCAAGGCTGAACATCAGAGGCCAGCAGGTTTGCTCCAGCCCCTGAAGGTACCTGAATGGAAGTGGGAAGAAGTCGGTATGGATTTCATCACAGGCTTACCCCGCACTCAGAGAGGATTTGACTCCATCTGGGTAATTGTGGATCGTCTGACCAAGGTGGCGCATTTCCTTCCAGTAAAGACCACCTACTCGGGAGCCAGACTAGCAGAGTTGTATATGGAGAGGATTGTGTGTTTGCACGGGGTACCGAAAAGAATAGTGTCAGATCGAGGTACCCAATTCACATCACATTTTTGGCGACAATTGCATGAGTCTATGGACACTAAGCTACAGTTCAGTTCAGCTTACCATCCGCAGACAGATGGGCAGACAGAACGTACGAATCAGATATTGGAGGATATGTTGAGGGCATGTGCACTACAATATGGTGTCAGTTGGGACAAGAGTTTACCATACGCAGAGTTTTCATACAACAACAGTTATCAGAAGAGTTTGCAGATGGCGCCATTCGAGGCCCTGTATGGCAGAAAGTGTAGGACACCACTGTTCTGGAATCAGACTGGAGAAAGTCAGGTGTTTGGACCTGAGGTACTAAGAGAGGCCGAACGGCAAGTGCAGATAATCAGGCAGAATTTGAAAGTGGCACAATCCACACAGAAGAGTTATGCAGATAACCGACGAAGGGACCTCAATTTCGAGGTGGGAGACTTCGTGTATCTCAAGGTGTCACCAATGAGAGGCGTGAAGAGGTTCAACATGAAGGGCAAGTTAGCACCTCGATACATTGGACCGTTCAAGGTACTTGGTCGGAAAGGTGAGGTGGCATATCAGTTAGAGCTACCAGAGAAGTTAGCGGGAGTACATGATGTGTTCCATGTGTCTCAGTTGAAAAGGTGTTTGCGAGTACCTGAGGAACAGATTCCGATTGATGAGCTGAATGTGGAGGAAGATCTTACCTATACTGAGCATCCTGTCAGGATTTTGGAAGAGACAGAAAGAGTCACCAAAAATAAAGTGATCCGGATGTGCAAGGTTCAGTGGAGCCGCCATTCAGTGGATGAAGCGACTTGGGAAAGAGAAGAAGACCTCAAAGCTGAATATCCACAGTTATTCCCATCCACGTCCGAATCTCGAGGACGAGATTCAGCTTAAGGGGGGTAGGTTTGTAACACCCTAAAAATGCCTATTTTAAAATTTAGTAATTAAATCGCTTTTATTTAATTTATGCTCATATGTATCTAAGGAAAACAAATTATTTATGAGAAATAAAATCAAAGATAAGGCTAGACACATTTGGATGCATTCATGCTGGCTGCATTGAGTTTTGTTTGTTTGAAGTTCAAATCGGATTTTAAAATCCAATTCAAATTTCGCTTTTAGGCTTTGCCTTCTATTTTCTTTTCTGGCGCCGAGCCGTTTCCTTCCTAGACCCTCGACTTCGACTAGGACTCTGTCTCGAGACCGACTCCGACGCTACCGCCGTCGCCGAATCCTTCCTTGTCACGAACGCCAAGACTTGGACTCGAGATCGGACTTTGCTCTATTTATAGTCGCCTTTAGTCGCCGCCTTGATTCTCCTTTCAATTCATCCCAATCGTGCCGCAACCCTAGCTGTTGTTCTCGCCGAGAAAGTTCCGCCTCGTTCGAGACCGTTCTCGTCGGAAGAAGTTCCGTCTCGCTCGAGAACCACCCTCGATCTTCGACGTCGGAGCTTCGCACTCGTCGGAAAGCACTCCAGGAGGTTCGCCTTGAAAACCCGAAGCTCTCCATAGCGTTCTTGCTCCGATTCTTGCCGTACCCTGCGCTAATTTTGGTCCGCTGTCGACCCAGTAGTTTCTCCGCCGCTGTGTTCGAGCGTCGCTAGCGTCAAGCCTCGAAGCCAGCATACCCCTCGAAAAGTCGTTTTGTTTTGAGCCATTAGATCTAGATCCAACGCCGCCGCGTCAGTTCGAGGCCCTGCTCGAATCGGAGGGTGCCTTCGAAGCTGACTGTTTTGCAAAAGAAGCCTTCACGTTTTCGAAATCAACCCGCAGTCCAACTTGGTTCAAAAGTATTTTCAAATGAGTCCTTTTTTTTGTTTTAACCCCTGCAAGTTTTTAAAGTTGCGCCCGAGGCCCAGTTTTGTCTTTTAACAGGAAAACCCTCGAATCTTCAAATAAAATTTTGTTTTGACCCTCGAAACTTTCGCAGTTTAGCCTCGAACCGTAGAGACGCCATAGCTTCTCTGTTTTAGCTCCGATTTGAGTGATTTTCGCGTTCTTGTGTTCGTAGCGAAGCGTAGATTAGTTTCGAAGTTTTCTTTCTTCTATTCCTTATTGATTGGTGTACTGTTCTAATAGATTAATATTGTTTGCATGTAATGGCTTTTATGGATGCTTGTGTGTTCCTTCGAGAGTCCAGTTGGTGAGCCGTTCACGCTCGAGTTCGAGGGGTTCGAGTACCAGCAGCATCAGGAACAGCAGCAGCAGTTTGTAGAAGGCAAGTACAGCACGGATAATCCTTGCTACCTAAACACACCTTTAAACTATTTACTGCATATGCATGTGTCTAAATTGATCCTATTAAGGTTATTCCTAGCTTTGTTTATCCTATACCTTGATTACCTTGGGTTTATTTGCATTTGGGTAGAAATTTGCTAGGCGCAACTACTGTCACAATTATTTTACTATTAATCATGACTTAATGGTTCACTTCAACGTTAATGGTAAAATTTACTTTTTAGCAACTTGGATCAGGGAGCTAGGGCGTATGCTTCGAGCCTGGCCCTAGTGTCTCTCCGTAAGGACTGGTTCTTAAAGCGGTAACCCAGGAGCCTGTCGCCACCGCCGGAACTATAATGGCTCTGGTCTTGGAAAAGTAACTTGTACGGCTCTAATTCAACAGTGGTTACCGGTGGGCCACCGGCGTTATGGGAAGCATGGGTGAGAGTATGGTTTGATCCACCGAGGACGGGTTTCCGTTGGCTTTGCCCTCGTGAGGCACAGTCCCGTGTGGGAACTTCCGTATGGCGGGGGTTCTACACGTTGCGCTATTTAATTCTGCTTTTGCATTACTTTTCTGCGATTGGACGCCATTGACCCCCCTCGTGGTGCGGCACGGGCGTAAGTCAGTCTCGGTGCCTCGGGTCATGCTGCCTAGGTTGTACCATAACGGCTGCTGTTTTGTTAAAGTGTCTTGTGAAAAGCCTCGTAGCGTCCCTATGCGGTCACACCTCGGAAGTGTGATTTGTGAGGTCTGATCCACCTCCGCGTGGTTGGGTGCAAAGTTCTTTGAACTTTTACGCGACTGGTGGGTAAAGGGCGAAACCTCTGCAGAGTGTATAATCTATCATGATAGCCTTCCTCAGGGTCACGAGCGGCCTGGATCCTTTTTGATTAGAAGATGATGTTTATTATTACTGTTCAATGCCTACTTCTACTTTATTAATTGGGGAAATACAACCGGGATTCACATAAATGTTGTATCCTCGAGATACCCTCGAATACCCTCGAGACTCCCTCGTATACCCTCGAGAGACCCTCGAATCAAACTAAAATCAGCCAACTAAAAATGCTAATGCAGTTCAGCCGAGTCAAGCCTTACTTTTTAGCCTTCATAATCTGTGTTGTATTTGCTAAGTAACTCTGTTACTTACACTTGCTGTTGTTATTATTTTTGGGCAAAATCCCGGATGGGTAACAGATGGATTAGAAGGTACTGCTGCCGTCGAATTTCCTGAAGATCTGCCTTTCTACTAGCTGTGCTCAACCAGTCAGTGTCCCTGTGGATTATGGACTTCGGCTTCGTTTAGATTAGAGAGAGAATCGTTTATGAGTCTTCCGCTGTAATTTTCATTAAGTTTGAGTCAAACTCTGATGTAAAACCTTTTATATTATTCGAGCATTGTGTTCTATTATCATATTTGTTTACTATATGTGTAATGACTTCCTGGGAACACATATGGCCGCATCTCGGGTTTCTGTGTAAAACCGGGTGTGACAAAGCATGTATCTTCTGACACGGCATCTTAAGTGCATTTAGAAGTTTTTGTGCTGCGTACATGTTCTGTGGCAGAATGTGACCTTCTGGAAGGAGGCCGCCAAAAACTGTCAGGATGTGGTCAAAGGCATCTCGACCCAAGCTAAACTGGGACTTGACGGCCAACAGACGTGCAACGGCATCCAATTGAGAAACCTTAGTGTGTGAGTGAAGGGGTTGTTGTGCCGCTGCCAACATGTCATAATAAGCCTTTGCAGTGGCCTCCGGCTCCTCCTCCCTAGGTCCATCATTGAAGTGTGCTTCGCCATAGTCATGCAACATGTCCCCTACCCCTGCCCCATCATCAAACTCCTCGATCCGCTGCCTCACGGCCTCGTCTCTCACACGATCAACGGCTTCACCATGGCGTGTCCACCGAGTATAGTTCTCCGTAAATCCATACTTAACGAGATATTTACCCATCACTCCTTCTGTTTGGCGTTTACGGTTGTCGCAAACCGCGCATGGACAGAAAGTAGTTGGCACCCCTTTCGCATTGGCAAAAGCTTGCTTCAAGAACGCCTGAGTCTTGGCAATCCATTCATGTGTACATTCACCTTTAATTGAGCGGCCAGTGTACATCCACTCACGGTCATCCATCCCTTTACATATCACCGAGAAATAAATTTCTTCCTTACCAAATTTATAATAATAAATGCATCTACCGGATGCTAGCTTTATGTCTAATAGGTAAAGATAGGTCCTAATCCCACCCGAGAATGTGTAGACGGGTAGTTTCCATGCTCTACTCGTATCCAAGACGGAATTTCGGCAGCACCTCCCCGCTGTTCTCCAAATACACATCCAATTACGGAGTTTGTGTATTCGGAGAACAACAAGGAGATGATGCCGAAACTCAGCCTCGGTACGAGTAGAGCATGGAAACTACCCATCTACACATCCTTGAGCTGTCCAAAAACGTGGACAATTCGAAACAGATACGGTTAGACATATGCAAAGATTCACATATTCACAACCGTATCTCTTTCGAACGGGAGACGCCTAACTAGGTTACGTGACACAGTTGTGCGCAATCTTGGCCTATTGTATTTAACTATACGGTATGAATTCTTTGTCATGTTTTTGCGTATCCTACAGTAAATAAGATGTCATATCATCTTATTTACTGTAGGAAACGCAAGAACATGACAAAGAAGCCACACAGTAAAGATAAATACAAGAAACGAAGAAGGTACACAACTTAAATATGGATCTACGAATTAAATACTGAGGGTGTATGGTCTTGCATGTGCTCACCTACGGGCTCGACGGCGGGCGAGTCGGTGACGCTCGTGTCGGTGCAGACGGCGGGAACGACGTGCGGCGTCGGGGTCCAAGTCGAAGACAGTGCAACGGGCTGACTGAAATAAAAAAAATTGTCAAATAAAAAATTCGGCAGCACCTCCCCTACACGGGGAGGTTTCTGAAACCACACATCCTGCAAAAAAACACGGCACGAAGGCCGACAACCACATAACAAGGATGCGGCACGAAGGCCGACAACCACATAACCATATCCACGGCACGAAGGCCGACAACCACATAACCATATCCATATATACATCAAAATTCTATCATCCATATGAACGGGGTGGCTACCATCAAAATTCTATCATCCATTCATATACATATACATATATATGTTTCTATCCTATGTATGAAAAACAACAACTACCACATCCATTCATATATATTTTTCACAAACAACAACTAAGTTGACATGTATTTTTCACAACAATTTTTTCAAAAAAAATTACCTTCAGGGAGGCCGGCGTGGAGGCCGGCGGCTGGGAGGAGCCCGGCGGCGGGGAGGAGGCCGGCGGCCTCTCGGGGCGGCGACCGGGGTGGCGGCGGCTTGGGGCGGCGACCGGGACGGCGGCGTGGGCCGGCGATGGGCACGAGGGGCCGGGGGCCGGCCGAGGCGGCGCTCGGGGCGGCGGCTCGTGGCGCCGGCGTCCGGGACAGCCGGGGAGGAGGTCGGCCGGGGCGAAGAAGGCCCGGGGCGGCGGCGTCAGGCCGGTGCGGAGGTGGCCCGGGGCGGCGACAGCGGCCCGGGCGGCGTCGGGGCGGAGGCGGCGGCCGGCGTCGCGGGCGTAGGCGGCGGCCGGCGTCGCGGCGGAGGCCGGCGTCGCGGCGGAGGCCGGGCGGGCCGGGTGCGGCGGCCAGCGGGAGTGGCGGGGAGCGGCGGCGGCGGGTGGGACGGGGAGCGGCGGCGGCGACGGGTGTGTGTGCGTGTGTGTGTGTGCGGCGTGTATGTAGGGTTGGGGCCGTGTGGCGGTTAAGTCCCCCCGACCACCCTCTGTTTGCCGAGTGTCCCAGATCGGGCGCTCAGCAAACAGATCTGACACGTGGCCGCGTGCTGGCAGCTGACGTGGCCGCGCGCGGCCGAAGGGGACGACCACGTGGGCTGTTTGCCGAGTGTCTGGCCCAGGGCACTCGGCAAAAATGCCCTTTGCCGAGTGCCTACACTCGGCAAACGTGCCACGTGGGCCAATGACGTGGCCCGCGCGGCCACGGGCCGGCCAGCCCACGTGGTCTCTTTGCCGAGTGCCACCGAGCAGGCACTCGGCAAAGGTCCTCTTTGCCGAGTGTCCCAGATCTAACACTCGGCAAAGGACTTGTTTGCCGAGTGTTACACTCGGCAAACATTTCCCAGAACATTTGCACCATATATAAATTTTCAAATTTGATCAAATACACATGAAAATATCTTGTCAAATACATTCAACAATGCACATTTTATGCTTCAATAAAATGGTTTTCATTTTTTCATGCCTATATAGCTCATAATTCCTTCATATATTTCATTATTTCATGCGGAGAAGGGCGTAAAAATAATTTAAAAAATATCAAATGGGTCCGGAAAAATATGATAACTTCAAATGAACCAATCTACGTCGTCTATTGCCTATAGAAAAAGTTATGAACTCAAACTCTAATTCAACTTCACTTCGTTTCGAAATCCGGTTGTCTCCTTCTCAACTCTCCGAAACTTCTATGGGGATATGCTCCGATTGGACAGAGCCGTATATATAAACTTTTCGAAATCGTCTCAACTTTTTGCCACAGGCTCCACATAAGATATAAATAGCCTTTGACAAGTATCACGAGAAAAAAATAAAGTTTGCAGCCCAAAAACATAAGTTTAAATAAAAAAGGCCAGCCTTTGCCGAGTGTTTCTTGTAGAACACTCGGCAAAGGAATGCTTTGCCGAGTGTTGCCAGCTCAGCACTCGGCAAATGAAGTTTGCCGAGTGCTGAGCTGGCAACACTCGGCAAAGCCACCATTCCATCCGTGCAAAAAACACTTGTATTCAAAATTTTCAAATTTTTGTGTTTGAATTCCAAGTTTTTTCAAAAATATTTTTCAAATTTTCGAAATGTTTGCCGAGTGTCTATTTTGTACACTCGGCAAAGCTGTGCCAGTCCAGACGACCATCGCCGGCCGTTGGCGCGCGCCGCACGTGCTAGACACGTGCCATAGCTTTGCCGAGTGTCAGGAAGCTAACACTCAGCAAAGAGGATGCAGCCCAAACGGCCGCCAACGACCGTTGCCGGCCGTCTCACGCGCTGAGCACGTGCCACAGCTTTGCCGAGTGTCAGGACAGTCAGGACACTGACACTCGGCAAAGAGGATGCAGCCCAAACGGCCGGCGACGGCCGTTGGCGGCCGTGTCACGCGCCGAGCACGTGCGGCGTCTTTGCCGAGTGTCCCTTGCCTGACACTCGGCAAAGCGCATCTTTGCCGAGTGTCGGCGTCCTGACACTCAGCAAAGAGTTTGGTTGCCGAGTGTTCACTCTTTGCCGAGGGCCTCCTTGTGGACACTCGGCAAATAGAGTCTTTGCCGAGTGCCCGATATAATACACTCGGCAAAGACAGCGATACTCGGCATACACCCGGTTTCCCGTAGTGGACTACGATCATCTCGTCTCATGTGCCGTCGTCGTCAGTGAGCCTGCTCCCTTCCTGCCGTATGAGCTAGCTTCTAGGCCGGCCTATCTCGAGCATTGTTTCCTGCTGTATGCTCAATTAAGGAATAAGGATTATATTTCCTGACGTGACATCTGCAGTCTGCTGCCCACGGAACACCTCGCGTGCTGACCATGTTGATGACACACGCAACAGGCCATGGCCATTAATTGTGTCACTCGCGGTTGCTCCTTTCACAACTGGTGCTAGGCCCTTTGCGGCATCCATTCAGGATCAGTGCCGGGGGCTGAAGCTGCATAGTCGCCATGTAAAAGGAGTCTGGCTGTTGAGGACGCAGCCTTGCCTTTGACGGCTAGGGTTTTGGTCATGTTTTAGGAAGGCTACGGCATATGGGGGGATTAGATGGGTAGGAGAACAGAGCTAGGAACCCTTTGATCAATTCTTTGTTTCGGGAGCCTTTAAATCAATTGGTTATTATATGCATCACGCGAAGATTTCTATGCATCACGTGAACATTTCAAATATTCTCTAATTGATAATAGTATTTATCTATTTTTTATAATGGCATTAGTGGGTAATTTTGAAGCAACTATTGGGGGTTACTTTATGCTTTTTTCATAATGGCAAAGGTGGGTAATTTTTTAGAAAAATATAATAGATCTAAGGGTTATTATTATTTGTGATTATTATAATATACTTTTTTAACGGCTAGATGTTTCTATTTTTTGTGAGAATTTCTAAGATTTATCTCTTTTTCTAGCGCGTCTCGTGAGAATTAACGTGGAGCCTCCAAAAGGAGCCTCCAATTAGTAATAGTAAGATGCAATATACCTCGGTTTCTGAAGGCGGTGGACTGACTAGACTAGGTCTTCTTTTTTTTTGCGACCATGGACTGACTAGGTCTCTACTCTGTTGTCTAGCACTAATTAAAGGTCATCTTGATTAATAGAAAGAGTTAATTGGATATATTACATTACAACTAGCAGAAATGGCCGCGCGATGCTACGGGTTCTTATCTACTTCTAAATTGTTATTTGTTCACAATTCACTTATTTTGTTATGGGAGGCCACGGATGTCAATGCCCTTGAAATATCTTCAGACAACTGTGGCTCATATGTTGCATGTTTTTTCGGTTTGGCGTTCAAGTACATCAAATCATATGTAGTGGGAACTGATCTTGAGCTAAAGACTGATGAAAGGCTACTCACAAAGGAAAAAAAAACACTGATAAAAGGCGAGTCTGGAGTCTGGACCAGGTATCCGTGTGTGATAAGAGAGAGTACGAGAGGATAGGGCGGAGGTACGTGCAGGTTGTTTTTTTACCGCAGCTCCTTGTTTTCGAGTCCAGATGCAACTCGAGGTAGTAGGACGGACCAAAATTTATTCGACCACGGATGGACCAAGAGACGACGTACCAAAGGCACAACACGTGAAGGATTCCTTACTTGCTTTATTTATAACTAGCAAATATGCCCGTGCGTTGCTACGTATGTAGGACACTTCATTAGCGACGTATGTAGGACACTTCATTAGCGAAGGCGCGTAGGAGCTATGGACGTCACCGATTCCACATTCGATGTGAAGCACAATAAAGAAATTCTGAGAGTGACGGCAGGACGACGAAGGGGATGCGAGTGCTGTGAGATGACGAAAGGTACGTGTGGCAGTGCAAGACCTTGTGAGGACGCGAGGTACCGTGGATTGATTAATATCAGTGTGTTGCTATGGATGAGGGGGTTGTAAGCAAAGGTGAGTAGGAGCCATAGATGTCGCCAATTCCCTCACATGTCAGGCCTTTTTTCGTCAAACCTCCACCTCCAACGTTCCTAACCAACACGATCTGCGGTCAACTATTTATTATGTAATGTTACTTTCTATTAAACATGCGTGATGCACGTGCATTCTTGCTAGTATTTCTAAACATTATCAAAAATTCCAAATTCAAGCCCTCCCTTTCATTTGCTATGTAAAACCCCACCGATTTCTATTGTTTATTTTATCAAAAAACACATGGTTTACGATATAAGGGCAAGTACACTGGTTCGTCTAATAGGCGTTCTCATGTAGTGACGCGAAATCTTGAGACGAGTTATCAGACAACCTATAAATATTATTGTTTTGGTTGTCTTATAGTAATAATTATCCCCTTAATTTGTGAGAAAACAAAAAATATTATTAGTTACATGGTAATAAAACCCGTATAATAGTCTTATAGTCATATAATTTAGCTCACAAGGTAGTTGTTCCGTGAAACAACTTCCTTCTCTCATCCCCTCTCTCTCCGTTACATCGATAAAAATTCTTTATAACACTGTATGAGACGACCTATCAGATAGTTGACGTGTACGTAGCAATAAACCTGCGCAAGTCTTCATACTCCGTGAATACTTTAATTGTATGGCTTTTCTACATTTTTCTATCTAAGAACTATTCATGATCTTTAGCCACATATGTCAACGAGCCCTCCTGTTATGCTTGCACGTCTCTGTTTATATATTTTTTTTATTTCTTTTGGCCTTATCTTCTTCCTCACGCGGACAACAGAGTAGCAGGCCACCAGGCAGCTCAATCCTTGATCTTTCCCTTTGTTCTCTTATTCCTCATCTCACTACACCGCCTCAGGACTTACTTTAGCCTCTAAATTAATTGATTCAATCAGGCAAGCAGCAGCGTGCTCAGCATCTCATCCTCCGTGTATTCATTCCCCATCGAACCAACACAAACGTCCACCTCCTTCATCAAGCAAGCTTCTGCCTTCTTCATCTCCGATCCAAGTGAAACCGTCGTCCTCTGAAAAGCACCAAAGCAGGCCAAGCATCCTCCGGAACGGTCGGCGGAGCCCGATGCCTCGAGGTGCTGGCCGAGCTTGAGGCAGGCGAGGGCGAGGCGCTTGTCGTTGGCGGGCACGGAAGCCTCGAGGCGGGAGAATGTCACACCCTTGGCCGCCGACGAGCACCGGCGACGTGAGATCAACGGGATCGAATCAGGAAGACATGGTAGATCGAGAGAGGAAGGATTCCTTCTCACGTTAACGTTTGTTTACTGAATAACTGAAATAGCTAGTTCTGTTACAAGCCCGGGTTATAACCCCTTTCAACGCCACACGCTTCGGGGACACAGGCCCCACACGACATACACACACCTACTCGCATACGCCTTCGCCAGCTTCTTTACGCTTCTGCTTCCATCGTGACGTCCATCCCTTGGGGCGTCACACCTCCCCCCGCTGCAGTAGTTGCTTGGCCCCAAGCAACCGCATTTGGAAAACGGTTCTTGACGACGTACCAGTCTTCCCATGTAGCCGAAGTCGCCGGGATACCGGTCCACTTCACCAGTACTTGTGGTATTGCTGCATTCCCTTTCTTCACGAGGCGACGTTCCAGTACAGCCCCCGGTTCCAGTGGACAAGCACTCCAATCCACTAATTTAGGCAGATCAGAAAACACAGGAGAGTAATTTGGTGTAAACGGTTTTAATTGAGAAACATGAAATACTGGATGGACCAAGCTCCCTTCCGGCAATTCCAGTCGATATGCTGCTTGCCCAATTTTCTCCAGAATGCGATAGGGTCCAAAGAACTTGAACGCCAACTTTGGGAAAGGACGGCTTACAACTGAATTTTGCACATAAGGTTGCAGCTTAAGTAGCACCTGTTCTCCCACTTGAAACTGACGATTCACCCTATTAGGGTCAGCTTGGAGCTTCATTCTATTCTGAGCAGCTGCTAGATGTAGTTTCAGACGGGCCATATGAGCTTCCCTGTCCTGAATCACATTCTGAACCTCTGACTGCATAGCATGTGTTGAAGGCAAAGCAATTCCCGAGTCTGCATCATAACTGGTGATTATTTTACATGCGAAGCAATAGAAATCATATCTCTTTCACTTCGTCTTGGTCTTATCTTCTGCTTGTTCCTTTGATTCTCCTCTCATGTACTCTCCCGTCTCGTCCTGCCGAAGGCAACATTTTAACTTTCTTTTATTTTAGACAGAGAGTTCTAAAGATTATTAATAAGTAAAACAATATTCTACCATAGAATATGGCATCGTATCTCATAGTCTAGACTAATCCAAATGAATGATGATTTCGTTTCCCATGGATCTCCAACAAATTAGAACATAACCTACACGAACTGCTTGTAATTCAACATTAAAACAAAGTAATCGATGATCGGGAGCCAGAATTACTACATTGGCAGCCAAAGTTAACCCGGCTTATATAGAATATACATATATCATTGTATGTATATATCTATATTCCTTTGTCTAAAAAATATACACTACGGGAAACCCGGGGTTTGCCGAGTGCCTGGGGCACTCGGCAAACCCCGAAATACACTCGGCAAAGGCTTTGCCGAGTGTAACACTTGGCAAAGGGGTTACGGCATATCTCGTGTCGGCAAACAGGCCCTTTGCCGAGTGTCTTCTGTCGGGCACTCGGCAAAGGCTTTGCCGAGTGCAAAGCCAGCACTCGGCAAAATAAAGCAGTAACAGACGGCCCGCCGCCATCCGCGGACGGCTGTTAGGGCTAACGGAGCCTTTGCCGAGTGCCACACTCGGCAAACACACCAGGCTTTGCCGAGTGTTGGACCCCAACACTCGGCAAAGGCTGGTTAGGGGGCAGGCCCTGGCCAACCCTTTGCCGAGTGTAAGGGCTTTAACACTCGGCAAAGGTTGCACCTTTGCCGAGTGTAAAAGCCGAAACACTCGGCAAAGCAGGAACACTCGGCAAAGGCTGTTCCAGAAATGACAGAAACAGTCTCTTTGCCGAGTGTTAAAGCCAATACACTCGGCAAAGGCCCTCTTTGCCGAGTGTAACACTCGGCAAAGGCTCAAATTTTTTCCTGTTTTTATTAATTTTTTGCGTTAAAAGGACCCCTCAACAAAAACATCACATGCAGTTTATAATAGGCATCACAGGCAATTTATATATATATATAGCCACTAAACCATCAAACAACCATAAACAAACACATATAAGTCACTAAACCATCCAACATCACAGAAATGTCACAAATTCAATATCCAAACATCCAACATCCATCATTCATATGTTACAAAGTCCAACATCCATCACTCACGGAAGAGGGGGTCCGAACAACGATCTAACCGCCCGCGCCGCAAGGTCTTCGTCTTGAGGGCCGTCATTCGACGCGGCCGAGCCAGGAGCCTGCCCAAAAGAGATTAGTGGTGTGTGTTACAAGATTTTGGACAGAAATGAGTTGTGAAATGAAATCATAGGGTTCTCAAGTGACTCACGGGAGAAATAGGAACACGTGGTGGTGGAGGCGGTGGTGGCATCGGCGGCGGCGGACCTTCACCCACGCGCTGGCCAATGCTCTGCAGGTAGGCAAATACCTGCTCCTGCCACACTCGGTTCGCCCGCTCGGCCTCCTCCTTCTGCCTGTCTTTCTCGGCCTCCGCCTCCCGTATCTGCTGCACCTCCAACTCCAGTTGCCTCCGTCTCTCCGTCTCTTCATCCAACCGGGCCTGCA
Organism: Echinochloa phyllopogon; assembly: GCA_033239725.1. Classification (NCBI taxonomy): domain Eukaryota; kingdom Viridiplantae; phylum Streptophyta; class Magnoliopsida; order Poales; family Poaceae; genus Echinochloa; species Echinochloa phyllopogon. Next base: position 27,159,750 of record BTCW01000008.1, on the reverse strand, counting down.
ATATTCAATCACATTGTTATAATACATTATAAACGTAAGCAAACTTCACATACAAAGATAGAAATAGAAATAACCTGGAGTGCCTGCATCCCGAAGTGTGAACCAGGAAGAGGCTGGCGGATAGCCGCTGAAGAGCTCGTGCTCCTGGCTCGAATCTGGGAGAGTGTGGGGGTAGAGGCCGTGTCGATGGTGTTGTTGGCGATCAAGTACCGCCCGTGCTTCTTGCCTCCTCCCGCCCTCATGACCACTTCTCCATCAATGTCTTGGGCGGTCGGATCCCAGTCTGGCCCGTGGACCTCCTTCGCGACCTCTTGATATGCTGTGAGGCGACTGTGGACGCTGGCGTTGCTGTATGCTGCGGGCCCGTCCTCCGGGTTGTACCGGACGTCAGAGGTCGCCTTGCCCTTGTGGGCCATAGCAAAAGCCTCGAGCTGTGAGCAAGGCGCACCACCATGTGACGCCGACTGAAAAAACAAACAATATGAATTAGTAATTACACAGAATAGAGTGAGCGAATATAGAAATGACTCGGCGTACCCATTTGGCCCTGTACTCCTCGAGGCTAAGGCTGCCCTGATGGTGTGAGACACCGGGCATCAGCAAACGCCGCTCCCGGCAAAGGTCGTGCTGAGCGGCCCACTCGGCGCTGCACCACTTGTCGACTATCACCTCCCAGCACGTGGGATGCGGGGCGCACCACCACGGAATCGCCTACAAGACATCAAGTGTACGACATATAACAAGATCGTATTTAGAGTACTTAATCTTAGAATAAAACAGTATCGATTTACATACCGCCAGATACTGCTCCTTGGTCAACTTCATGTTTCTTGCCTCCGTTTTCTTCATGGAGATCTTGAGTGCCGCAAAATAATCAATTACGGCCTGCACGCGCGCCTCGTAGTGCAGGTCCTTGACAAGCTTCCAGCAGGCTGCGTGTGCCACAGCATCCGCCGAAGCCTCCTCTCCCGGGGCGCATCTGTAAAAGTCCTGCGCACATATACATGATGAATGTTGCATTATTTGTAGATTGTTCAATGAAAGTGTTGTGTTGAGCAGTGTAGTGCAACGAATACTTACCCAAAGCTCTCCCTTTACCCGCTCGGCCTTGTTGTTGAAGATCCTGCGCTCCCGGTCCTCCTGATCGCCAGCGGCGACGTAGTGGTCAAAGGTGTAGGCCGGCTCCTCCCTGCCGCCAATGGTCACCAGACCCGGAAACAGCTCCCTGCAAAGAAGACCCAGGATGCCGTTGACTTTGCGGGCGTGACCAGCGCCTGGGGTGACCATCACCCAATTCCTGCCCAAGTGATTAAGATAAATTGTTAGTCCATCTTGTGATTTCCAACATATGAATATGAAACGAGAAGGTCTGTGTAACATCTAAAATTACTTACCTTGGAGGGCTGGGTGCGATCACGGGGCGACGCTCCATGGGTATCGGGCGCTTCGGGAGTTGCGAGGGGCCTCGCTGCCAAAGGGCCGAGTTCTCAGAGCAGGTGGACCCCTCTACGTCCTCGCCCTCGGGGTCCTCGGCCCCGTGCTCCTCGGCCACGTGCTCCGCTGCCTCGTGCTCCTCGTCCTCGCGGTCCTCGTGCTCCGCGGCCCGAGTGTCCGCCGCCGAAGGAACAAAGTCCTCGTCGGACGAAGACGACGAAGGTACGGGGGTCCGCTCTCGCCTCTTGCCCCTGCCTCGCCCCCCGCCTGCGGCCTTCTTCTTTCGCCCCTTGGCACCAGACGACCCAGCTACCTCGGACCCCCCATCTTTAAACTTCCGGTACAACGACATGACGTTCCTCATCGCACCGCCACGACCCACCATATTGGTCCAATCACCTGCGATCAACAAAAACATACAATTATTAGATTTCACATATAAACATAAATAATTAGAAAAACGTGTAATATATAAGAAATATGACCCAACATAAACTATTAGAAAGAGATGATGTAATATATAAACGTACTTTTATTAGAAATAATCATCCGGATCAGGATTATCTGGATCAACGGTCGCATCATCACTATCGTACATTTCGAGATGTTCATGGTCGTCCTCCAAAGGCGGAGAAATGTCGTCGTCTTCGTCATTGCCTAATTGTAATCGCTCTAGTAACTCTACCTCCTTAGCATTATGAACCACATCTCCAGTGTCCTCGTCAACAAACATTTCTGAGTCTAAATCCATTCCGACTGCTTGGGTTAAGTCTATCTCAAAAGACCCTTCTAGCCCATTTTCTTGGAAGAACTCTCCATCATAGGTGTTTGGATCTATGTTATAATCTTCATTGTTTGGGACTGGTAGTTTACCGCGTGGTGACACTTTGTATACAACGTCCCAACCCTCAAGTCTTTTGTCCTTTTTGCACGGGTATGACAAATAATACACCTGGGTGGCTTGTTGAGACACTATATAGACATCATCTCCAGGTAAGACAGATGATTGTCGAATTTCGACTAGCCCAAGACTAGGGGTTCGTCTCACCACTGAAGGATCAAACCAATGACATTTGAAGATAACAGGAGAAAGAGGTTTGCTTCCACCAAAATTAAGCTCGTATATTTCTTCAAGTCTCCCATAGTAATCGACCCCATCAGAGCCTGGAGTATAGACTCCGGTACTTGTAGTCCTTCGATTGGGCATCCTCTGCTCATGACTTGTTGTGCGAAAACGATAACCATTCACGTCATATCCGGTAAATGACTTGACCTTATACGCACAACCATCGGCGATCTGTCTCAACTCGACACTCATAGACCCATCGGATTGACCCTGCGAGTTCGACCAGGCATGTTTGTACCTTCCGTTACTCATAGACTCAGTAACGTCGAATTTAGGACAAGACTGAAATTAAGTGTACCTTCCGTTTGAACCAAGAAATAAAATCTGGGTTTCCATGTTTAAGAAGGTCATCAACTTCGTGTGGGGTAGGAGCCCTCCTATTACGCCAGAATTGATCAAGAAATTCCCTGTATGAACGAGAAACAAGAGTGTTGGATGCAGAATAGTGGCTAGGTACTTGAAAACAAGATCGTTCTGAACTTACCGCATGTATGGCTCAACTTCGGATAGATTGGTGAGCACATAGAGCATGATAGCGCGCCACTCTACATTTGTCAAATTTTTGTTGGTGCCTTCACTTGCACTTCCTAGTTGCCCTCGGAAAAGGCTGAGGTTCGATTCAACTTCGTCAACATTATAACGAGGCGGTGGATTGTGCACGTTAGGGAGGTTGTCAGCATAATACTTCGTCGTGAAGTTTGACACCTCCTCGAGAATGTATGCCTCTGCAATAGATGCTTCAATCTTGCATTTATTTTTGCATTTAGTTCGAAGAACCTTCTGACATCTTTCAATTGGATAGCACCACCGGTTCTGCACAGGCCCTCCCATTCGTGCCTCATACGGAAGGTGCAGAATCATATGCTGCATCGGGTTGAAAAAGCCCGGTGGAAATATCTTCTCCAACTTGCATAGCAACACGGGAGCAAGCTTTTCCATTTCTGCAAGCATGGGCTTCGATACTTCCTTAGCACACAGCTGACGGAAGAAATTGCTCAACTCCGCCAGCACTTGCCAGACATGCTCGGGGACATAGCCTCGAACCATCACCGGAAGAAGCCGCTCAAGCCATATGTGGTAGTCATGACTCTTGAGCCCGTTGATCCTTAGAGTAGTTAAGTTCACTCCCCTCTTCAAATTCGCTGCATACCCATCAGGAAATTTCAATGTTTGGAACCAACTTAGCACTTCCCTCTTTTGGTCATTATCGAGAACGAAATCGGCCTTAGGTTTTTTCCATGTTTTGCCGTCCCTGGGAGGTGGTATATTTAGCTTCGGTCTATTGCATAACCGCTGCTGATCCACTCTAGCCTTGGTATTGTCTTTGGTTTTATCAGGAATGTTCATGATTGTACCCCAAAGTGCCTCGGCAAGATTCTTTTCAGTGTGCATCATATCAATATTATGTGGAAGCAGAAGGTCTGCCATGTACGGGAGCATCCATAGGCCCAACTTATGAGTCCAGGCATGTTGCTCGCCATATCCCACAAAACGGCCATCCTCCCCGACCTCGAGAGTGTCTAACTCTGCACGAACATCCGCACCTATCATCATGTGTGGTGCAGGGTCTAGAACCCTTACACCTTTCGTGAAGTTCTTAATATCTTGTCTGAATTCGTGTTCAAGAGGGAGAAATTGACGATGTTTGTCGAAGCATGAATATTTTCCACCCTTGGTCAACCAGATGAACTTCAGAGATGCCTTGCATATTGGACATGGGAACTTCCCGTGGACACACCAGCCGCAGAATATCCCATACGCCGGATGGTCATGCATGGAGTACTGGTAGAAGACATGCATTTTAAAGTTTGTTTTTGTAGCTCGATCATATGTCCATACACCTTCCTCCCAAGCACGGTCCAAATCATCAACAAGAGGCTCCATATACACGCTCATATTTTTCCCCGGGTAATTAGGAATAATTAACGACAAAAAGATGTTCTACCGTTGAAATAGGACACCGGGGGGGAGATTGAGTGGGATCACAAACATTGGCCAACAAGAGTATGGGGCAGCCGTCATTCCATACGGGTTGAACCCATCTGTTGCCAACGCAACACGCACATTCCGAGCCTCTCTAGCCTTGTCATGATGAATCCCATCAAAGTGCTTCCATGCTTCACCATCGGATGGATGTACGAGCTTATCAGGATTGTATCGCACTCCACTTTTGTGCCATGTCATCTGTTTCGCGGAGTCCTCGGTCATGTAAAGCCGTTGGATCCTCGGTATAGGTGGAAGGTACCGTAGGATATTCACGGGTATTTTGCTTTGCTTCTTCTTACCATCAGCACCGACTATCTCCACGAATCTAGAAGCCTTGCACTTCGGACATTGCTTTGCGTCCGCAAATTCTTTCCTAAATAAGATGCATCCATTCGGACAAGCATGTATCTTCTGATACGGCATCTTAAGTGCATTTAGAAGTTTCTGTGCCGCGTACATGTTCTTTGGCAAGCCGTGACCTTCCGGAAGGAGGCCACCCAAAATTGTCAGGATGTGGTCAAAGGCGTCTCGACCCAAGCTAAACTGGGACTTGACGGCCAACAGACGTGCAACGGCATCCAATTGAGAAACCTTAGTGTGCGAGTGAAGTGGTTGTTGTGCCGCTGACAACATGTCATAATAAGCCTTTGCAGTGGCCTCCGGCTCCTCCTCCCTAGGTCCATCATTGAAGTGTGCTTCGTCGTAGTCATGCAACATGTCCCCTACCCCTGCCTCATCATCAAACTCCTCGATGCGCTGCCTCACGGCCTCGTCTCTCACACGATCAACGGCTTCACCATGGCGTGTCCACCGAGTATAGTTCTCCGTAAATCCATTCCTGACGAGATGTTTACCCATGACAACTTCTGTTTGGCGTTTACGATTGTCGCAAACCGCGCATGGACAGAAAGTAGTTGGCACCCCTTTCGCATTGGCAAAAGCTTGCTTCAAGAACGCATCAGTCTTGGCAATCCATTCATCTGTACATTCACCTTTACTTGAGCGGCCAGTGTACATCCACTCACGGTCATCCATCCCTTTACATGTCACCGAGCAATAAATTTCTTCCATACCAAATTTATAATAATAAATGCATCTACCGGATGCTAGCTTTATGTCTAATAGGTAAAGATAGGTCCTAATCCCACCCGAGGATGTGTAGACGGGTAGTTTCCATGCTCTACTCATATCCAAGACGGAATTTCGGCAGCACCTCCCCGCTGTTCTCCAAATACACGTCCAATTACGGAGATTGTGTATTCGGAGAACAACAGGGAGATGATGCCGAAACTCAGCCTCGGTACGAGTAGAGCATGGAAACTACCCATCTACACATCCTCGAGCTGTCCAGAAACGTGGACAATTCGAAACAGATACGGTTAGACATATGCAATGATTCACATATTCACAACCGTATCTCTTTCGAACGGGAGACGCCTAACTAGGTTACGTGACACAGTTGTGCACAATCTTGGCCTGTTGTATTTAACTGTACGGTATGAATTCTTTGTCATGTTTTTGCGTATCCTACAGTAAATAAGATGTCATATAATCTTATTTACTGTGGGAAACGCAAGAACATGGCAAAGAAGCCACACGGTACAGATAAATACAAGAGACGAAGAAGGTACACAACTTAAATATGAATCTACGAATTAAATACCGAGGGCGTATGGTTTTGCATGTGCTCACCTACGGGCTCGAAGGCGGGCGAGTGGGTGACGCTCGTGTCGGTGCAGACGGCCGTCCACGACGTGCGGCGGAGGACGGTGCAGAGGGCCTCTCCCTGAAAAAAACAAAATATTGTCAAATGGACAATTCGGCAGCACCTCCCCTGCACGGGGAGGTTTCTGAAACCCCATCCTGCAAAAAACCACGGCACGAAGGCCGGCAAACCACAACGGCATGAAGGCCGGCAAACCACCACATCCTAGTTTTGCAGCAAAATGAACAAATTAACAAAGGTAACAAGAGGACGGGCGGGGTACCTACACGAGATGGGCGGGCGCGGGGACAGGAGGACGAGCCGGCGGCCGGGGAAGGAGCGGGGACGGCCGGCCGGGGCCGGGGCCGGGGCGGGGGCGGGGGCCGGGGCCGGCGCGGGGACGGCCGGCCGAGGCCGGAGCGGGGACGGCCGGCCGGGGCCGGGGCCGGGGCGGGGACGGCCGGCCGGGGCCGGGGCCGGGGCGGGGACGGCCGGCCGGGGCCGGGGCCGGGGCGGGGGCGGGGGCGGGGGCCGGGGCCGGCGCGGGGACGGCCGGCCGGGGCGCGTGCGCGGGCGGCCGGCCGGGGCGGAGGCGGCGGCCGGCGTCGCGTGCGGGGAGCGGCGGCGGTGGCGGCGTGCGGCGGCGGCGGGCGGGGAGAGAGGCGGCGGCGCGGGGAGAGAGGCGGCGGGCGGGGTGGGGAGCTGCGGCATGTGTGCGTGTGTGGGGGCTGGGGCCGCGCGGGCGGTTAAGTCCCCCGGCCCAACCCCCTGTTTGCCGAGTGCCCTGGATCGGGCACTCGGCAAACAGATCTGATACGTGGCCTGTTTGCCGAGTGCCCGATCTAGGACACTCGGCAAACAGATCTGTCCGCTGACGTGGCCGTGCGTGGCCGAAGAGGTGGGCCACGTGGCATGTTTGCCGAGTGTCTGGCCCAGGGCACTCGGCAAACAGGCCTTTGCCGAGTGCCTACACTCGGCAAAGGTGCCACGTCGGCCAATGACGTGGCCCGCGCGGCCGCGGGCCGGCCAGCCCACATGGCCTCTTTGCCGAGTGCCCCAAGGAGAGCACTCGGCAAAGGTGCTCTTTCCCGAGTGTCTCTTTTCTGACACTCGGCAAAGGTCTTGTTTGCCGAGTGTAGCACTCGGCAAACATTTCCCAGACCAATTCTTACATACCAAATTTTTCAAATTCGGTCAAATACACATCATAATATCTTGTCAAACACATTCAACAATGCACATTTTATGCTTAGATGAAATGTTTTTATTATTTGAAGCATATATATCTAATAATTCCTTCATATATTTCATTATTTCATGCGGAGAAGGGCGTAAAAATAATTTAAAAAATATCAAATGGGTCCGAAAAAATATGATAACTTCAAATGAACCAATCTACGTCGTCTATTGCCTATAGAAAAAGTTATGAACTCAAACTCTAATTCAACTTCACTTCGTTTCGAAATCCGACTGTCTCCTCTCTCAACTCTCCGAAACTTCTATGGGGATATGCTCCGATTGGAAAGGGTCGTATATATAAACTTTTCGAAATCATCTCAACTTTTTCCCACAGACTTCACATAAGATATAAAGAGCCTTTGACAAGTATCACTAGAAAAAAAATAAAGTTTGGACCCCAAAAACATAAGTTTAAAAACTAAGGTCCTGACTTTGCCGAGTGTTTACCAAGAAACACTCGGCAAAGGATAGCTTCGCCGAGTGTCGAGTGGTGAACACTCGGCAAAGGCTAGCTTCGCCGAGTGTTGCTTGGTAAACACTCGGCAAACCCACCAAGTTTTACAAAAATATTTTTAAATTTTCAAAATTTTATGTTTGAATTCCAAGTTTTTTAAGAATATTTTCAAATTTTCAAATTTTTTCAAATTTTCAAATTTTTTGCCACCTCTTTGCCGAGTGTCGGATGGAGGACACTCGGCAAAACTGTGACGATTCAAACGGCCGTGGACGCGTGCGGCACGCGCTGGACACGTGCCGCACCTTTGCCGAGTGTCTCTGACCTGACACTCGGCAAAGGTGCTCTTTGCCGAGTGTCTTTGACCCGACACTCGGCAAACCGGTGGCCGCCCAAACGGCTACGGACGGCCGCGAACGGCCGGTGGCGTGCGTGGTGGCTGACGAGCACGTGCGCCTTCTTTGCCGAGTGTCTCCGGCCTGACACTCGGCAAAACACCTCTTTGCCGAGTGTCGCTGGCCTGACACTCGGCAAAACACCTCTTTGCCGAGTGTCCCGTGTATGCCGAGTGCCTTGCCAAGGGCACTCGGCAAAGGCTTTCTTTGCCGAGTGCCCGACAGAATACACTCGGCAAAGGGCTGGACACTCGGCATACGTCGGGTTTCCCGTAGTGATACATGTATCTATACATGCACACTAATTTTTTTGAGCAAAATACAAATTCCTCTATTAAGTCAGTAAACGCCTTCCGGCAGATTAATTAAAGAACCACGCTTGCCGACCGAAGGAGCTATAGATAGAATATATATGCACACTAAATAGGTCTTGAAATTTGTTCTGAAACCCAAGTTAGTTCTATGCGGCCCATCGTCTTCGGCACTGCTTAAACGGGAGAGAAGAAATACGTACTTTGCAGCCGCAGGTCCGGCGTCCGGGTCAGCATGGAAAACAATTTCTGTTTTACCTTCGGTCTTATCCATTCGATCCCTACTGTATGTCTCTCTCGATCCGTGTCCACGCTGGCGGCCTATGCACCTGCGGTCATGGTCATATGACCCCCTTATACTGCACGTCTCCACGCTACCGGCCTCGGCATCGACCACGGTCGAGATATCCATCCCCTCACGTCGGCGCCCGGGTCTCGATTAACAGGTTAGGAAAGGCACAAAGTCGAACAATTCATCTATATCAAGGAGTGTTTCGGCCTCAGCGCTTGAGAATAACAGGGTCTCGATTGAGTCTGTGCTATTATATATCCGTGAACTCAGACTCTGATCCTAGTCGACATCGTCCTCAATTTCGACTGCGACTCTGGCGCTCTACTGCGCTGCTTCTCCGACGTCCTTCCTTGGGCATCACCATCAGAATTGGAACATGCGGCCATCTGAGTTTGAACAGCTCTCACCCATGGATTGACCTTCGCTTGAATTCGAGTTTAATTTGGAACCGAGGACGGGTTCGAGTTCAATTGAGAGCTATGCACAGGAGGAAGTGGCAGACTCTACGTACGGGCTTTGTAAATAGAGCGAGCCGTAGGGAGTCTTTTGCCAAAATTACAGAGAACACCTCTTGGATTGATTCACGGAAACAACAGGGACTATTTTATAAAATTATGACATACCGCTGAATCAATCCTTGCTTTATAATTAGGTAGAGATTTTTACGGAGATATACTATTACTATTCGCGATATCGTAGATGTGCCATTACAATTTTAAAAATCTTCAAAATATGCCATTACGTAACCTTTCGATGTCTTCGTAAATATTTTTATCCAAAATACCCGTCTTCTTCCTCCTCCCGTCCTCTCTGCTCTCTCTCTCACTCCACGTGGCCCACCCCTCCCTCTCCCTGCTCCCTCCGCGCCGCCCTTCTCTCTCCCTCTCCCACCAGCGCACGCCCCTCTCCTGCTCCCTCCGCGAGGGGGCCGGTCTTCGGCGGCGCGTGGAGTTGCAGGACCCCGGCTCTCGCGGCGGCGGCGGACCAGTCCCGCAGCGGTGGTCGGCTCGCACGGATGGCCGACGCGGGCGGCTTCCCGCGGCGGCGGACAGCCCCACAACGCCCACCACCACCACTCCACGTCCGCGCTCGTCGTTCAAGCTCACCCACCACTACCTCCCCATCAACGCGTCGTCCTGCGCCGCCGACAGCGACCACAAGATCCGGCGCATGCGCGTGGCCCTGGACGCCACCGACATCGAGCTCGTCAAGCTGATGGTCATGGATCCTCGCTGTCTACTACGTCGTCCAGCACTGCAACTGCGACGTCGTCAAGGTGCAGCTTGAACTCGGCGCGGCGGACATCAACTCCCGCGCGGTGGGGAAGACGGCGCTGCACCTGGCGGCGGAGATGGTGTCCCCCGACATGGTCTCCGTGCTCCTCGACCACCACGCCGACCCGAACGCTAGGACGCTCGATGACGTCACGCCGCTGGATGTGCTCCGCAGCCTCACCTCTGAGTTCCTCTTCAAGGGTAACGTGCCGGGGCTCACGCACATCAAGCCCAACAAGCTCAGGCTCTGCCTCGAGCTTGTGCAGCTAACACTACGGGAAACCCCGTATATGCCGAGTGCCTACCTCTTTGCCGAGTGTATTTTCTCGGACACTCGGCAAACAAGTTCTTTGCCGAGTGTATTTTATTTGACACTCGGCAAACAAAATACACTCGGCAAAGAGCGTGTTTGCCGAGTGTCAAAATAATACACTCGGCAAAGAAGCTCTATGCCGAGTGTATTATATATGACACTCAGCAAAGAATTAAGTTTTTTTTCTTTTTTAGCCTCAAAACTATATTCGTGCTATTTACCGAGTGTCAAAAAAACACTCGGCAAAGATGTGAGTCCGGATGATTTTTAAATTCTATAAGTGATTCAAATAATAAAATACAATGGGGAGAAAAACTATATTCATGCTCTTTGCCGAGTGTCAAAAAAAAACACTCGGCCGAGTGTCAAAACAAAAACACTCGGCAAAGATACGAATCCGGATGATTTTTAAATTCTATAAGTGATTCAAATAATAAAATACAATGGGGAGAAAAACTATATTCATGCTCTTTGCCGAGTGTCAAAGAAAACACTCGGCAAAGAGCTTCTTTGCTGAGTGTCAAAACAAAAACACTCGGCAAAGATACGAATCCGGATGATTTTTAAATTCTATAAGTGATTCAAACAATAAAATATAATGAGAAAAAAAACTATATTAATGCTCTTTGCCAAGTGTCGTAAAAAAACACTCTGGAAAGAGCTTGTTTGCCGAGTGTCAAAAAAAACACTCGGCAAACAAGCTCTTTTGCCAAGTGTTTTCCTTTTGACACTCGACAAAGATTAGTGTCCGAATGATTTTAAATTCTAAAAAAGCAAATTAAGTCTAAAAATCATGAAATTTGTCATGAAGTGATTGTATCACATATAGAGGCTGTGATAAAAAGTTGATAACATTTCACACATTTTTTCATAACGAAATTTACAAAATCGAAACAACTCACATGAAGTATATGTGTGATTGTATGTGAGAGGATTAGCAAATGTATTTTTTGAACACAAACTTTTTTATATGATCTCATACGAAAAAACTCTTTATATGAAAGTTGTAGACATTTACGAAATATAAAACTTTGTAGTTGACAACTTTTGTATTTGTGATTATTTAATAACTCAAAATGTTATTATAAGTTATCTAATTTGAAATTTAAAATTTTAAACTTTTCAAATGACCTCGAATGTATATATGTTCTAAATCAAAATTGTACAGATCTACGAAATATAAAACTTTGTAGTTGACCACTTTTTAATTTAAGATTGTTTAATACTTAAAAATATTCTTATGATGTATCTAATTTGAAATATTAAATTTTAAAAATTTTCAAATGACATCGGATGAAAATATGTTCTATATCAAAGTTGTAGGTATCAAAGAGATGTAAAACTTTGTAGTTTACAACTTTTTTATTTGAAATTGTTTAGCCATCCAAAACTTTGTTATAAACACATAGAGAAAACACAACTCGCCACGTCAGCGCCACATCAGCGATCCATCCCCTCAAAGTGGTGAGCTCCTATTGGTCCATTCATGGATACATGGATCACCCTCCACACCATCCAAATAAAAAATATCTCACCCTCCCCCAACCCTCTCTCATCCCTCCCCTCACGCAGCTCTCTCATCTCTCACCCCCTTTCTCCCATCTCTCTCCCTCTCACCGGCGGCCCTGGCGAGGACAGCCGGCCGGCCTGGCGGAGGTCCGGCGGCGGCCGGGCGAGCGCGCAGTGGCCCGGCGGAGGCGCGGCGGCCCGGCACGACGCAGCACCGGCGCCGGCGAGGGTGGCCGGGCGGAGGTGCGTCGGCGGCCCAGCGAGGGTTGCCGGCCGGGCGGGCGGGCCCCGGCGTGGGCAAGCGCGCCGCGGCCCCGCGAGGGCGGCTAGGCGGCCCGGCGGAGGCGCGTCGGCGGCCGGCCGCGGCCCCGCGGTGGCGGCCCGGAGGAGGCATGAACTCTACTTTCCAAATGGCAAGTTGGCAAGGAAAAAGGTAGCACCCCGTACTTTTTTTAGAAAAGGGAATATATTTCATATTCCAGCCTCTGCATTAAAGTAATGCATATAGTTGTTCATTATTACAAGCACCAAAGATCAAACGAGTCTCTAAAACAAAATATGAGAAATTGAAACAAAACCTTGTATCATGAAAATTAAAGCTGAATTCTATTGCAAACGTTCCATCCATTATTGGCAAAAAACTCCATCGCCGTGGTTTCAAGCACACGGCATCCCCACTGCATGTTGGTTCGTTCTTCTTCCTTATGCAACAGTGACCAGAACCGAATCCAATGTGTTCCCCTGAAGATCACCTGAATAGAGGTAAAACCTTGCGCTCTGTTAAAAACCACATCGTTTCTACTTAGCCAAATGGCCCAACAGATAGTGCAAGCCCCAACCAAGATCTTGTACCAAAGTTTCTTATTCACCCCTTGAATCCAATTATTAAATATATGATGAATATCTATAGGAGGCGGGAGATTAAAAGAAACTTGTACTGTTCTCCAAATATTTCTAGCAATATGACAATAAAAAAAAAGATGTTGTATGGATTCATTAAGATTACAAGAACAACATTTTAGACTTCCTTTCCATCGCTTCTTTGCTAAGCACCCCGTACTAACAGAACCTTTTAGTATTAGTTGAAGACATCAACCGGTGTAGAAAAAAGCCCAAAAAATATTTTAAAGCTGGAAGGGGCCTAAACACGTTCATGCGTCACAAGGTACAGGTCACGGTTTTATTTCGTGCATAGCATACAATTCCACATATACACCAAATCTGATTTAGGTAAGGGATGTTTTTCTTTTGAATTCACCCCTGGAGAGCCCTTCAGTACCGGTAAAAGGTCACTTTTAGTACGTAATGGGCAGTGTTACTAACCGGTACAAGGGCTAAAATTGGCTTTAAAGAATCTCCAAAGATGACTCCCGTTAGATTTGTACTAATTGTGAGGATCCCAAAGGTGACTCCTATTAGATCCGATGATACTAATATTAGCATTAGTATATGGTATAACTTTGTTCGATACATATGTCCAGTACTCGTCGTCTGTATCACCTCATCTGTGCCACTCATAAATAAGCCGATGTGAATAAATCATTAGTGCTGGATTGAAAATAACCTGGCATGGATAATGATTTATACATGTGAGCTATTGTGTTGAGAGTCGGGACGAATACTTACATGATTATCTGTGCAGGCTCAATATAGAGCTAGTACTGATAATAGTAGATAATCCATATTATCGCTCTGGCTCTATAGATAATTTTATCGTCTATGCAATATGAATTTCAAGTTATATTCAGAAATCCATACCCTTTTGAATATTAAATAGGATATAAACAATGTTTTATAAAAATGATATATCTGGATGAGATATACAACTTTGTAGTCGAAGTCATTTAGATGCCCAAATAATTAATGGATCAAAGCTGCAGATGACAATGATCAAAAGGGCCGAAAAAACTACCTGTCGTAGCAACGACACATACGTGGGATGGTGAGGGTGACTACAATGAGTTCCGACGTTGGACACCACAAACACGTGTGTTTTCTATGGATTTTTTCTGCTAATTGCTAATTTTATGTATAAATTTCTTTTCAGACTACGTGATAACATATATGCCCGGAGTAAGATTTGGAGAACCCACTTGTTTATCTTGTTAGAGGCTGCTGGCACTGGTGTCCTGGACGAGCTCCTCCAGGAGCGTTTAGGGGAACAGACGCCCGCAGCGGGGTTTGCCAAACCTTCCGCAACCAGAGCGGAGGGCCTCCGCTCCCCCAAATCCAGGTGAGGTGCCGGAGCTCCGCCACGCCGCCACCGTGGCAGCGGGCCCACACGGCTCAACTGCTCCGTCGCGCTGCGCTCCGCCCCGCCCAATCCGCCCGCGCCGCCGCGCTCCGCCTGCCGCCCTGCTCCGCCCGCCGCCCGCTCCGCCCGTCGCAGCATGGACAGAAGCTCGCGAGGGAGGGAGGCCGTGTCCACGACTTCTTCCTCTCCATCTCCGACCCGTCGCCGCCGCTCCCAGATCCACGCGCGCGTCCGCCACCCCCGCTGGCCACCTAGCTCGGTCGCCCCTGCCGCGGCCGCTCTGCGCTGCGCGCCCCTCTACCCCAGCATGCGGCGACGGAGAAGGCGGCGTTCGCCCGAGCCTAGATGGAGGGGAGGCGTGGCGGCGAAATCGAGCGGCGCCATGGGCTCCAAGTCGGGGGTCGGGGGAGGAGCTCCGCAGGCTGCTCGGCTTATTGTGCGGCGGCGAGCTCCGGATCCACTACGAGCACGGGCCACGAGGACGGCGCCGGCTCCGGCGGCGGCGGGCTCGCCCAGACCGCCATCGATGCGCTGCCCAAGCTCTCCGCCGTGGAGGCGCAGGAGATGCCCCGCGGGCCACCGCCGCCCCACGTCGTCCCCCTCGCGCGGCGGCGAGGATGAGGAGGAGGAGCGCGGCGGCGGAGTGGGCGGTGCCGGGGAAGGGAGGAAAGGGAGGGGCCGCCGAGGAAGGGAGGGGAGGGGCCGCCGGACGGAGCCACGCGGGGCGCCGGACGTGCTGCGTCACCCGCCGCCGCGCGCGGTCGCCTCCCCTTCGCCATGGGGAACCCAGTGCCCGCGGCCCTGGCGACCGCGGCGGGGCCGAGGAGGAGGAGGAGCACGGCGAGGTTGAGCGTCGGCGGCGGGGGGGCCGAGGAGGAGGAGGCGGCGGAGGAGGCGTGGAGGCTAAGAGGGCGGCGGCGGGCGGCCTGGGGGAGGGAGGGAGCGGCGGAGAAAAAAAATGGAGGGGACGGCGTGGTAAGGGGAAGGGGGCGGTGGAAAAAAAAGGGTATGGGAAATAAAAGAAAGAATAAAATATGTGGTAGTTGGGATAGGGGAAGATGGTAGAGGAGAGATGAGTGCGAGAGAAATTGGGATAGAGGAAGGAATCTCGATGACCAGACTAGAATATTCCTTTTAGAGGAGGAAAATGGGGGAAGATGAGTGCGGGCGGACAGCTCAGCGGCGGGGCGGATGGCGACGGCGGGCAGCACGGACGGCGGTGAGCTGCTACAGCTCGAGCGCGGCGGGCGGGAGGTGCGACGGGCGGGTGGGCGGGAGTTGGCGCGGGACGGCAGCGGTAGTGGTGGGCCCGCCGCCACGGTGGCGGCGTAGGGGACCTCTGGCACCTCCGCTTCGATAGGGGAGCACGTAGCGGAGACCGCTGCAGCTCTTCGTTCCGCTAAGACCTCCCTCAGGAGCATTTACCGAATACCAGTGCCAGCAGCCTGAGAAGACTATCCAATAGTGTACTTCATCGTGCAATTTTTTCGCAGGCACGTATTTCATTAAGAAGAAAGCAGTTTACATACGGTACTTGCTCCAGACTAGAACAGAAGTTGACCTACATAAGCGCACAAATTGACTAAAAGAAAAGAAAAAATCTAAAAAGACCAACAAAACGAACGGCCATCAGAACAAACAGCAAAGAACGACGATGGCTCCAACAACCATCCAAACAAGACACAACCACTCTCCTGAACCTGTAAAAGGAAGACCTCGTCACGGGTGCTGAAGGGTCCAATGCTGACAAAGCATCCACCAAGAAGCAAGTCCACGGCGGCAAACATCCGCCCGAACCAACGACCAAGCGCAGCAAGGGTGGCGAAGCATTCACCCAATCGATACGACCTCGGCGCGGCAAAGCGTCCGCCAAGCATAGAACAACCGATACGACCATGACGTCAAAGCATCCGCCAAAACAACCCGGGGGCGGCAAAGCATCCGCCAAGCAACCAGGGGAGGCAAAGCATCCGCCAGACGATGACGATGACCAAAGCAACCCAGACGAGATGGACGAACGAAGCGTAGACAGGTGCAGGAGCAGAGCCACAAAGACCCGCCGGGCGCCATTAGAACTTCCAAAAACAACGCCTCAAGGGAGGGAACGACACCAAAGGCGTCGCCGTTGTTCGACCAAGGGTCAGGGCTTTCACCTGAAAGTTCACCGAAAAGGAGGGAGGTGGGGCAAGCAAGAAGTCTCCAGCAAGGTACACGGCGCCTAGAGGCGTCGCCATCAATGGCCTTCGCCAAACGCACCCTCCACCCTCCACACCCACGAGACGGCCACTAGGACGACGACGAGGCGCCCGAACGTGGGTGGGCGAGGGGCGAGAGAGACAGTGGCTTCTGAATATGGTAATTGGAGAACTTTGGAAGCCACTACTTCATCGTGCAATTTGGTTACATCTTCTCTTTCACGCCTTATAGTTTGTCAATATCGATTTTGAGTGTCAAGTACCAAGTGAGATAGGGACGAATTTCATCTACGGTGTAAATGTAAGTATAAAAAAAACATTGCCACGTGTAATTGTTTTCCGTGACTGAGGGATCCGACTGGGTGGCCGGCTGGCCGCAACTCCACTCCACTCGACCCACTGACCACTGGGACCGACCAGATGTACGTATGAATGCTTTATTAACCCCTTCGCCTCCTCTCCCCTTTCGGGGTGGTGCGAGCGAGAGGAGCACCTGGCGGTGGCGGCCGCCGCCTACTCCGCCAGCGAGACCTGCGGCGGCTCCTCCGAGCGTCCGCCGCCGCCGCCGCAAGGGAGCGGAGGGTGGTGTCCTCCGCCGCCGCAGACGAGGAAGAAGTGCGGCCGGTGCCTACCTCCGCGACCGACCCGCGCCCGCACCACCCACGCCAGCCGCCCGGCCGGCGTCCTCCGGCTCCGCTCACCCTCCCTCCTCTCGCGGCGGCGCCAGGCGCAGACTGCTGGGTGACGCCGGAAGTATCTCTCTCCTCATACTTGTCCAACGCTGCAGCCGGAGAGCAGCAAGAGGGGGGCTCCGGCCGGCCTACATCCGCGGCTCCGCGCGCACCGCCGGTACGCAGCGGGAGAGCAAGGACGGCGGCTCCGGTGCTCCGTCCCCACGCCCGCACCGCCGGCGCCGGCCCGCCGGCATCCCCGCTCTCACCCACTTTGCGCGATTCCGCGGCCGCAGGCTCACAGCTGCGGCCCCGCCGTCCGACTCGAAACAAGCAGCAGTTGAGGTACTTCATGTTAACAGCAGTATAGCGGGATAGAAGAAAGAAACAAGAACAGAGAAGAGCAGCAGAGATCCGGCGGCGGACGAGGCAGAGTGCCTTCCGCTGGAAGTGTCTTGAGGAAGAAGAAGACGTTGTTTAACTTGTTACATAATCGATACCCTCTCCTCTCCTCTCCAGCGTATAAGTAACACTAGCCTATTACAAGGGCCAAGCCCAGTAGAACAGCATTGGGCTTCAGTTGATCCAATCTCCACCCATCAGCCGAGTATTAGACTTCCTGGGCCTTGTACTTGCACGCGGCCCATTAGCAGCACTTGAGTTCTGCTCTGCTTCCTGTGGACTGGTGACACTTCAAAATTCCACCTTTCTTTGCAATGCAAGTAGAATCAGATGATCTTGCCTTGGGAAAAAAGATGACCTTGATCAGCTACGTATACACTAAAATCTGATTTGATGCGTGTTCCTCTCTTTGACTTCTTTTGGCAAGTAATTAGGAATCTCCTGTGTCTATTTTAGTTGGACAACCATATAAGTTACTTATTAGAAACTAAAAGTTGCAATTTTCTGCATGTGTTATGTAGATACAAGTCATGCAGGGCCACCGTGTACTGATTGTCTACAAGGAGACCGTTCCAAGGTCAAAATCCTATCGAGCTGCAATAAAAGACAAGGAAAACATTCAGCTCTGTGTTGCCCGGCCGTTCGATGATATAGATGAAGCATTGCGTATCTACAACATTTTGATCAGCTTAAAACATCCAAATTTGGTATGTCCTCTCGGCCTTTGGAAATGTTGTGGGGATGGTTTGTCCTTAGAAGATAAGGCAAAGGCAGGGAAAGGGGAAAATGATGATGTGAAGGCAGAGGAGCCTAAGAAGGAGGTGATTGCACATGAGGTGAAGTCTAAGCAGGAGGTGATTGCACATGAGGTGAAGACTAAGCAGGAGGTGATTGCACATGAGGTGAAGCCTAAGCAGGAGGTGATTGCACATGAGGTGAAGCCTAAGGAGGAGGTAATTGCAGCTGAGACGAAGCCTATTAAGGAGGAGGCGATTGCAGAGAAGGTAAAGATCAAAGCTTTCATAACGTTTCCAGCCTTTGATGGTGCCCTGGTAGACCTTCCAAGAGAAGAAATATTTCTTGTTGAGGATAACAACAGTCCCCAAGCCGATGCTTATGGTTTCACACGTCTAGGATCCAAACTGTTCTGGTAAGTAATCAATTGCCATGCATGCTTGTTACACACAGTAAAGTAATTATATTCATGCCACTTTAGTACTTCCCTTTTTTTTATCAGCAGTTATCCATTAATATGCATGTTCTTCTGGTTTCACAGCGACATTGTGGATGTTGTGAAATACATAAATGAGCAATACGGAAATGAAAATGCTGAAGGATCACTCTCTTTGAGCCCAATTAAAATTAATTCTGGAAGAATTGTCTACAAAAAGGTGGCTGAAGGCGAGTATCACATATATATGTGGGCACATTTCTTCATTGATCTCCCAATCAGCAAGAGGAAAAAAACCAGCAGTGATAAACACAAAGATATGATTTTTATGGATAAATTTTACTTCCTAAATATACAGTATGAAATTACACTTCCAGTTACAGTTATTCTATATATGTGTCCCATTATATGGCTTGCTTTGGTGTTCTCTTAAGTAAAGTTTTTATAAACGAACATGATGTGTAGAATCAATAAACGAATAGAATTTATAAACAATTATAAAAAATGTAGGAATTCTCTCATTAACAGAAATGGAAGTTGCCACATTGTTTTCTTGGGCAAGATTGTAACTGTGTGGAATAACTCATCATTGTGTTGTTTATGACAACAGATCTAGTACTATATCTTTAGCCATAACCTTTAGAAGCTTACAACAATTACAGTTGTACTTTAAACCCGTGTGTAATTACAAAGACATTCAAATAGTAGAATATAAG
Source organism: Echinochloa phyllopogon (assembly GCA_033239725.1). NCBI lineage: Eukaryota > Viridiplantae > Streptophyta > Magnoliopsida > Poales > Poaceae > Echinochloa > Echinochloa phyllopogon. Next base: position 27,140,303 of record BTCW01000008.1, on the reverse strand, counting down.
TATCATGATAGGGACCTCAAGGGAACATAAATCCATTCATATGCATGTTCTTGTTGAAAGAAATTATGCTACTACAGAAGTTCTAGAAATATAAATTTAGAATAGGCACCTGGATGTTGCAGAATCTGAATTTATGTGTTGAGCATTCTGAATTTATGATTCTATAACTTTTGTAATTGTAAAATTTCATTTCCACATGTTGTTGAGTGGTCATAGTAGTCTCGGGAAAGTAATTCATATTTTGGATCCAACTTAATAAAGTAGGCCACCACTAGAGCCCTACAATTACTTGGCAGTTTAGTTCACATGTCGGTCCCAATTTTGCACTTAGCGGCATTTACTACCGCCCCAGGCGACAAGCTGGGAGCACTACCAAACACGTTGGCGTGTTTACTTGATCAGAACTGAACTTAGGTTCCTTGATCAAGGCCTATTCCTTTATCAATGGAAACATTGTTCCCAGTGATCTACTTGTCATCAGTAACATAGACTACAATTTGAAGGTAGATAGGATGTAACAGGAACTTTATTTCCTTCAGAAAGTGTGCTTATAGACATACTATTTAATATATTTGTAGTAAAGTTCTTTAATATTTTCTGCTAATATTTCTATGTCAATATTTAATAGACCCGACAGCAGGCGAAATCCAGTCAGCCAATTGGGATTCTGTTGGAACCTATCTCAAAAACTTATGGCAGGGGTCTAAGGTTACACCAAACAAGGAATTGAAACAATTAGCCTCAGTATTGACGAACACAAAAAGTACACTGCTGTAAGTTACTTTTCCTTTCGAATTATAACAACATGAACATAAACCCATATGTTAGATATGTATAGCCTGTTGTACATTACTTGTATAGGTGATTGCTTTCCTTGTATTGCAGCCATATTTGCTATATATATATGAGAGGTCACCCCCTATTGAGTGTGGTGTTTTCCCCCATTCTGTCTCTCTACATGGTATCACGAGTCTGGGTCCTCCCCTGATTCGCCCCCCTTCTTTTTCCGCTGCCCGTCGCCGCGCGCCTCGCGCGCGTGACTTCCCGCCTTGCCGCGATTCCCTTGCGCCGCCAGACCCTCTCCCGTCGCCGCGCCCCACGCGCGCGATTTCCTCCCCCTGGCCGTGATTCCCTCGCGCAGCCAGACCCCCTCCTTCCTCCTTCGATTCAATCTCCAGCCGCCTGGCCCTCCCTGCGGCCATGTCAGGCACCGGCGCTCCTTCCTCAGGCGCCCAGTCGCCTCCTGCTACCTCTGCGCCCGCCGTCGGCTTCTCCAGCCCCTACACCACCATTGCTGTGAAGACCCATGTGCCCATGACCCTTGAGATGAAGCCCTCTAACTTCTCCAAGTGGTCCTCTGCTTTCCGCACAATGTGCGGCAAGTTTAGGCTTCTGGTGCACATCGACGGCACTGCTCCTCGCCCCGAAGATGCTGCGTGGCTGCAAGCGGACTGCTGCGTCCGCAGCTGGCTCTTTGGCTCCGTCTCCGATGCTGCCCTCGACCTTGCCATGGACTCCACCGAGCAGATGGCACGGCAGCTCTGGGTCGCCAGCAACAATCAGTTCCAGCCGAACAAGGCTCCGCGTGCCATCTACTTGAGTCACGAGTTCCACTCGATGACCCAAGGCGATGACTCCAGCGACGCCTACTGCCACCGCATGAAGCTGGCCGCCGATGCCCTACGCGACGTCGGCCACATGGTTCCTGAGCCCACCTTGGTGTTGAACCTCCTTCGTGGCCTCAACCGGAAGTACTCCACCATCGCCGATCAGATCGCTGCCTCGCCGGTCCTCACCCTCGCCGATGTGCGCAACCAACTCAATCTTAAGGAGTTGCGCCTGGCCAACGAGGAAAAGGTCGCAGCTGCCTCTGCCCTGATTGCCGCCTCTTCATCCTGTAGCCACTCTGCCACTCCTCGTCAGGGACAGGCGGCGGTCAGCAGCAGCAACCACAGCACTTCGACATCAAGAAGAAGCAGCTGAAGAAGGGCGGCGGCGGCGGCAAGAAGCCCCACTACGGCGGCTACGGCGGCGGCGGCCAGCAGCAGCGCCAACCCACCCCCCTAGCCGGTCCTTGGGTCTGGATGTCTCCCTAGGCTGGGCCTCCGGGTGGGCAGGCTAGCTCAGGATGGGGCGGTCAGACTTGGCGAGCTCCGGGCCTGCTGGGCTCCGCTCCCCAGCCCTACACCGCCTATGCGCCGCTTCATGCCTCCACGCCGGCTCAGCCCGCCCCGCCTCAGTCCTACTCTTGGGACCATGCTGCACTGATTGCAGCCCTGCAGTAGATGTCCATGCAAGGGGGCTCTCCTTGGGTGGTGGACACCGGCGCCTCCTCCCACATGTCGTCATCCGATGGTATACTGACTCATCGCCTACCCCCTTCCCCCTCTTCAATTATAGTAGGCAATGGCACCTCCATACCCGTCACGTCTAGGGGTCACTCTGTCATGTCTGCCACCACATCAAACTTCGCTTTAAACAACATTCATGTCGTGCCATCCATTGTCCACAATCTTCTTTCTGTTAGACAATTCACTTGCGACAATAGTTGTTCTTTTGAGTTTGACGCTTTCAGTTTCTCTGTCAAGGACATCCGGACGGGTCGCGTGATTCTTCGCTGTAATAGCGATGGAGACCTCTACACCTTGTCGGCTGCTACACCTGCTTCCAGTCTTCTTGTTGTTTCATCCTCCCTGTGGCACCAACGCCTCGGCCACCCTGGTCCAGCAGCACTTGCTAGTCTGAATAAAAATAATTTTATTTCCTGTAATAAGATAGATCAATGCATTTGCCACTCATGTCAGTTAGGCAAACATGTGCGTCTTCCTTTCAGTACTTCTGTTTCTCACACTGCTGCACCTTTTTAGTTATTGCATTGTGATGTCTGGACCTCCCAGTGACTAGTATTTCAGGTTTTTCCTGTTACTTAGTGATTTTGGATGATTACACGCATTACCTGCTGGATTTTTCCCCTCCGCTGTAAGTCTGAAGTCCATCAACACCTGGTGGATTTCAACGCCTACGCCCACACACAGTTCAGCCTCCCTGTGCTTTCAGGTTGACAATGGCACTGAATTTGTCAACAGTGCCACCGCAGCCCACCTCACTGCCCGTGGCATTTTGCTGCGCCTATCTTGCCCATACACATCCGCGCAGAATGGCAAGGCCAAACGAGTTCTAAGCACCCTGAATAACTCCATTCGCACACTCCTACTCCACGCCTCCATGCCCCCGTCGTACTGGGCCGAGGCCCTAGCGGCTGCCTGTTACCTGCTTAACCGGCACCCATCCTCGGCGATTCGATCCGAGGTTTCGTACACACGCCTCAACGGCACGCCGCTATCCTATGATTACCTACGCGTGTTTGGGTGCCTGTGTTATCCTAACATCCAGGCTACCTCTGCGTGCATGTTTTTGGGCTACCCAACCTCCCACAAGGGGTACCGGTTCCTTGATCTGTCGACTCGCCGCATCATCATCTCTCATCACGTAGTCTTTGATGAGTCCCAGTTTCCCTTTTCCACCGTTGCTCCCACTTCACCTCCTACCTCACTCGACTTCCTGGTTGATGACAATGCGATTCTGGTGCCTTGCTTTACTAACCCTGCAGCTTCCTCCTCCGATGCCCCGGAGGCTACACAGCCCGCCGCCGTTGGACCTGACGGGTGTGGTCTCATGCCCTCGACAGGACCGCCGGCCTCCTCGAGCTCTTCACGATCGGGCGGGCATGGCTCCGTGCCCCCGTCCGGGTCTTCCTCCGGCCTCATTCCGAGCTATCCGCTCGTCTACACACGACAGTCGCGACTAGCTGCTCGACCACCCCGACCCCGCGTCGGCTCCTCTACCTGCCCCTGCTCCTGTTTCGTCCCATCCTGTGACTCGCTCATAGACCGGGACCATCCAGTGGGTGCCGTACAAGAATGTCTTTGCCACCGTCCAGACTTCGTCGCCCCTTCCAGCCACATACCGCAGTGGGTTGGCCAACCCCAATTGGCGCGCGGCCATGGCTAAAGAATACAAGGCGCTGATGGACAACGGCACCTGGCGCCTCGTTCCTCGACCACCCGGCGTCAATGTGGTGATGGGCAAGTGGATCTTCAAGCACAAGTACCATTTTAACGGTACCCTTGCTCGTCACAAAACACGTTGGGTTGTTCGTGGCTTTTCACAGCAGCACGACATCGACTACGACGAGACTTTCAGCCTGGTTGTCAAACCACCGACAATCCGGGTTGTCTTGAGCATCGCTGCTTCATGGTCCTGGCCTATCCATCAGCTGGACGTGAAGAACGCCTAACTCCATGGCCACCTCGACGAGACAGTCTACTGCCAGCAGCTGTCGGGCTTCGTCGACCCGGCTGCCCCTGACCATGTTTGTCTCCTGCAACGCTCCCTCTATGGTCTGAAGCAGGCCCCTTGGCGTGGTACCAGCGATTCACCACGTACATTCGCCACCTCGGCTTTGTTGCTTCGACGTCCGACTTCTCTCTCTTCGTTTACAAGGAGGGGACTGACCTGGCGTATTTGCTGATGTATGTCGACAACATCATCCTCACTGCCTCCTCACCGGCTCTTCTCCAGCGCGTCATCGACCACCTCAGCTCCGAGTTTGCCATGACGGACCTTGGGGACCTCCACCACTTCCTCAACATCTCCGTCACACGGTCGTCTGATGGGCTGTTACTGTCCCAGCGACAGTATGCCCCCAAGCTTCTCCAGCGCACCGGCATGGCCGGGTGTCATTCTACGACAACACCTGTCGCGCCAAACTCTCTGCTGCCGAGCGTGCTCCAGTAGCAGATCCGTCGGAGTACAGGAGCATCACCGGCGCCCTTCAGTACCTCGCAGTCCAACAAGTGTGCCTTTTCATGCATGATCCACGTGAGCCTCACCTTGCGCTGCTCAAGCCAATCGCAATTTATTAGTGACTAGTACATCTTTTAGGCTAGCTTATCATTATCAACTACCCTATTCATTTCTATCTAGAAGATTACTGCAATGCAGTTCATGGCAGCTGCCTCGTCTCTATCAATCTTAGCATTCTCACATTCCTGTGCTCCTTAGGACCATTTAGGTCGTTAGGCCATGCTAGACCGTGTCATCAGTGGAAAGTGTTTTTCGTTAATGGAATTTATTCTAGGCCATAGCTTTCCTACCGGGAACAACATTAGCGGCCGGTTTATGAGATGGAGTACTCCAGCTACATCCAATGCCATGCAATGCAACGTGAGTTCGTGCAGTTGCAGTACAGGTGTGGCATCTGCATCTGCGTGTGTGTAATTGCATCTGGTCTTAAGAAAACACCCCCTTTTTTTAGAATAACACAGTACAGCGCAGACGCACACACACGCACTCACACTCACCCCTATGAATACACGTACGCAAAAATCCTAGAAAAGGTGCGAGCACCAGGATTTGAACCCAGGTGGGTAGCGTCCCACTAAACCGTCCTACCATTGGACTACAAGCCAATTCGCAAGAAAACGCCCTTGAGCACCTTGCTGACAGCTCCAACAACATCTTTAGTTTAGTGGAGATGAAGAAACTTGCCGACTTCTTTAGCCCTTCAAATTGATGCTTGGTGCGGATCCCCTGGCAATCTGCTCGTCGCCGCCACCCATGCAATTAACGACAAGAGTTTCCTTACGGATTTTGTTCTAATTCTGTACTCTGTACTCTACGAAAAACTTTTACGTAATATGGCTGCTTTGATGTTTAAAGGTCAAGTATAAGAAAGCAAGACATTTCCTATTTTTTCTCCCAAGAAAACATTCGTGCGTGCACGGTTAATTTGGACCCTTGGACAAGTTGAGTCCTCCAAGAGCGTCGTGTGCTGTTTGTGTCAGAGCATCGCTCGAGATGCAGGTCACGAAACAAGTGCGTGCAGCCCTTCAACGAGTTCGTTTTCCCCCAGGAGTTGCGATCTGCCTTCTCGTCATCATTTCAAAAGTTCGTTGGAAACCCTGATCAATCGATGGCGGTCAAAACGGTATTGGGCGGTTGCCTCGCAAGCAAAAACTCCGTGCCATCCTGAAATGAAGGAGAAAAGTCAATAGCACGAGCCCCACACAGACAGATAAATGACAGTTTTATGGGTTGTCTATTTCATTGTCCGTGTATAATAAATTAATATGTACACTGACGGTTATTGTTGTTTTATATGGAGAAATCATCGTGCTTCCGCAATGCTCCTTGCAAAAATATTTACACAAGAATTTATACATATATACTAAGATACTAGAATAGATAAACAAAATTGAAAATAGATTAATGTTTTTTTATAATAAAATTGGCCATTGTTAACTTCCGTTTTCCTTGGCATTGTACTGAAGGCGGTGCTGGTTTTGAGGGCGTGTGTTTGCTGTGAGCACGTTCCCCGTACTGCCGTTGGTTGAAGGGGCCAGAGCCAGAGAGCTCTACGTCCCTCGGAGGTGGAGGGGAAAATTGCAGAGGATCTCGTTCCGTCATGCACATGCAGCTCAATTAACACATCGATTCTACGACCCACCTATCAATAAAGTCAAAACCCCGGCTATAGATGTGTGGATCCACTGCGGATGTTTCTCGTGCGTGCGGCAGATGTCTTCCTGCCATGGATGTGTGAACCCCGTCGCCGTCGTCGAAGTTAACCTCGGAGCGACGTACGCCGTAGCTGAGACGGCCAAACAAACCAACCTGACCGTCACGTAAAACCGCAGCAAATGCATGAGTACATACCAATCGATCAGCAAATGATCCCTCCGAGGAGAACTCGAACGCCGATTGGTTCGCGTTCGTTGTTGCAATCATCGACGCCTTGTTGTCCTCTCTGCGGCAGTGACAATACCCGGCGGCGTTAATCCGAGCTGAAAATGACACGGTCGATCAGATAAAAATATAAAATCGTCAGCCTAAGCGGCCGGTATCAAATACTAGCATACTAAACGATACGGAATTTCGCACCGGTATATATCATCCTTTGCAAGGAAAAGAAGCCAAGAACAACGATCAGCATGTTCGGACCGGCAATCATGTCAGCAGCAGCCGTGCAAGTGCTGTGGCGAGCTTAACGACGATTGTGCTCTTTATGGGGGCAGCATTTCTTGCAGCAGCGCGGCCAGCTCCAGCCGCGGCACGTGCCAGTCCAGGGTGGAGCCCTTCGGGTACAAGTGCGAGGAACACACCGTAAGATCCAGCATAAACCGTATATATGTATATTAATAACTTCGTCACCGCGGCGTGTTCTTTGAAGAGGCCGGCTTTATCGTTATCAGAAGATTAACTGTTTTCCAAGGGACAGATCAAGAGAATTGCTACAGTAGTACTGTACCACAGCGTGTTGATCGAGTGGCTGTAATTGGTAAATGCGCAGGTGACCACCGCGGACGGGTACATCCTGAGCTTGCAGCGGATCCCGGGCGGCCGCGGCCAATCGGCGGCCGGCAAGGTCCCGGTGCTACTCCAGCACGGGCTCCTCATGGTATGTAAAACTCCATCAGTTAGTTATCTGATCGAGTAAAAATATTTCAGCAACTAACAGAGTAACTGAAGCAATATATGTCAAACTGAGAGTGACCAATTAATTTACAATCTCGATCAGGATGGCGTGACGTGGCTGATGAACTCCCCCGACGAGTCCTTGGGCTACATCCTGGCGGACGGCGGCTACGACGTGTGGATCGCCAACAGCCGCGGCACCGTCTACAGCCGCGGCCACACCACGCTCTCCTCCACCGACCCGGCGTACTGGGACTGGTCGTGGGACGAGCTCGCCGGCGACGACCTGCCGGCGGTGGTGCAGTACGTCTACGCGCAGTCCGGCGAGCAGAGGATGCACTACGTCGGCCACTCGCTGGGGACCCTGATCGCGTTCGCGGCGCTCAGCGAGCGGCAGCAGCAGCTGGGGATGCTGCGCTCGGCGGCGCTGCTCAGCCCCATCGCCTACCTCGACGGGGTCTCCTCGCCGCTCGCGCGGGCGGCCGCCGACGTCTTCCTCGGCGAGGTAAGCTTTGCTTACTACTGATGCATTCTCTTCTCGAATGTGTTTAATTTCTTTCCGCCTGCGCAGGTTCTGTACTGGCTGGGGCTGGATGAGTTCGACCCAACAGGGTAATGATGCTTAATTTTTCCCGCTGCTAACTTTTCTTGGACGATTTCTCACAAGGACAGAAATTTTCTTTAGAGTATATTCACCAGCGAAAAAATAAGAGTAAAATACATCAGCAATTCTCAAACTTGTCCCGAAAGTGTCATCTAGGTCCTCAAACTCTCAAAATATACGTTAGCATTCCTGAAGTATGTAGGTCCAAAATTCTAAAAAATATTGCTTACATTTTTTTATCTTTTAATCTATAACTGCAATATGATACAATCAAATAAAGTTCTCTAATTATTATGACGAAAATAATTAATTTATTGAGAGAAATAATATAAAAAATCATGCTCAATTAGCAGCCACATCATCATGTACAAGGGTGTTTTTAGAGCTTTGAACATAGATGAAACAATTTATTAAGTTTAGGGAATATGCATTTTAAAAGTTTAGGGATCTACGTAATACCACGAGACTGCTCATATATTTTACTACCTCCGTTCAAAATTACTATTCATTGTTGATTTTTTTCGTTTAACGTTTGATCATTCGTCTTATTCAAAAAATTTCAGTATCATTTATTTTATATGTGACTTGTTTTATCATCGTATATACTTTAAGTATAACTTATTGGTTTGTATATTTGGATAAAAATTTTGAATAAGACGAATGATCAAAGATCATTGAAAAAGTCAACAACGAATAGTTACTTGAAACGGAGGTAGTACTGAAAAAACAAACTCCATGTAGGGAAACGGTTCACAAGCTGGTAACTGACGTATGCTCGCAGCCAGGGATTAATTGCTACAATCTGATGTCAGCGTTCACAGGTAAACGACGATAGGCAAGTCATATCATTGGACTCTGTTTTGCCTTCCGATTTACCATGCATAGAACTCACACACTTTACCTTTAAAAAAAATACAAATACAATGGGGCAGGTGACAACTGCTGCCTCGACAACTCCTCCGTTAAGGTCTTCCTTGCCCATGAGCCACAAGCTTCGGCGACCAAGAACATGGTCCATCTGGCTCAAAGTGAGTGCTAACTCCAAGCCTAATAAGCTAAGCATCTATCATCACCGTTCAATTTATATTTTATACTCACCAAAAAATGCACATATATACTCCCACAACGTACCAAACAAAAACAGTGATCCGGCGAGGGACGATCGCCAAGTACGACTACGGCAACGCTGCGGATAACACGAAGCACTACGGGCAGGACACGCCGCCGGCCTACGATGTCTCGGCGATCCCCGACGGCTTCCCCCTCTTCCTCAGCTACGGCGGCAGGGACAGCCTATCGGACGTGAGGCGCTCAAGTCACACGACGGCGACAAGCTCACGGTCCAGTACGTGGACGACTACGCACATGCCGACTTCGTCATGGCCGGCAACGCCAGGGAGAGGGTGTACGCGCCTCTCATGGCCTTCTTCAAGCTACAGGAGAAATGACGGACGGGACGGTCCGCGTGATTGTCACTTACTATGGTAGTAGGATTGTTGTAAATAATGTGATGGGGGTGCGTGGGGAGGAACTACCTTATAGTAGGGTGATATTGAGATTATTGGATGCTGATCGATGTGGTTGTGCGCCACGTAATTTCTTCACAACCAAAATTCAAATGGTTACCACACAGCTGGATCCATCGGGGAATGACTTTGTTATGGTGGCTGTAAGAGGACTTGATCAGGAATGCAAAAACGGAACTATGCCACCGGACAAAAAAATAAGACGAACTACGTACAACTCCGGTAAAAAAAAAGACGAACTACAACCACAGTAGCAGCAGCCGTTTCAAAAACAAAAAAGAAGCAGCAGCAAAACAGTCCTATATATAACTATGAGATAAAAAGGTAACAAAACAAGAAGTAAAATGGTGCGCGCCGCAGGAAAATGTTGAGGCTTTTCGTCACGTATTTGTAACAAAATAATGTTGAAGTTCTTTTATTCGTGACAAAAAATAATAGGACTGACTGGATCAGAGCGTGCTGACGCGGCCTGTTCGTTTGGCTGGTGGCTAATGCTGACTTGTGCTGAGAGAAAAATACTGCTGGTTGGCTGGTGACTGATACTGATTTCTGCTGAGAGAAAAATACTGCTGGCTGGTGGCTGATAAACCAAATGAACAGGACGACGCTCTACAGACTCTCCTACTAATGAATTTCATTATCTAACTATTCAACATCGGCTAATTTTCAGTGCTCTTTTTCTATACACATTTTGGAGAAAAAAAAACATATCCACGTCTCCACATAAGGCTATTGCGTCTACCTCGACGACAACCTGATATCTTGGTCTTCCAAGCGTCAGACTACGTTATCTCGCTCTAGCGCTGAAGCTGAATACCGTGTTGTTGCTCATGTGGTTGCCGAGTGCTGTTGGCTACAACAGCTTCTTCAGGAGCTCCATGTCTCGATTGCCACTGCCACCGTTGTGTACTACGACAATGTCAGTGCTGTCTACATGACAACAAATCCAGTGCATCATCGGCGCACCAAGCATAGTCAGATTGACATCCACTTCGTCCGGGAGAAGGTCGCCTTGGGGCAAGTTCGTGTTCTGCATGTCCCGTCGTCCCACCTGTTTGCCGATATCATGACCAAGGGCTTACATGTATAGCTGTTCAATGAGTTCAGGTCCAGCCTTTGCGTTCGTGATCCTCCCGCTGCGACTGCGGGCGGGTGTTAGATATGTATAGCCTGTTGTACATTACCTTGTATAGGTGATTGCTTTCCTTCTATTGTTGCCATATTGGCTATATATATATATATATATATGAGAGGTCACCCCCCTATTGGGTGTGGTGTTTTCCCCATTCTGTCTCTCTACACCATAGATGGTACTGATGTCTAATGTGTTTATTTTCTTATGTATTCATGTTTGAATTGTGTAGCTACACTGATCTAATGTGGGAGCCAGGGCTATGGAGTGTTGACATCAAGATTAATTTTATTCGGGAAGTATACTGGTGCACTGACAATGAAACAGGAAGGCAAGGGATACTAAAAGCTATGGACAGTCTTGGGCTAACGAGTTGCATCAAAAATTTAGGATTTACTCATCAAGAGAAAAATCTTTTTGATTCAATAATGTTTTTAAGGAACAAAATCGTCGCCCACAAGGATTCTTTATACAACTATAGAGGAGTAAAGGTATGTATATGAGACATAAAAATACATGTTGTACATACAGTTGAGTTTAGATATTCTTGTTTTTCCTCTAATTTAATTCAGCTTCTCCGTTGTTTCCTAGGATGACATGGGCCGTCACAAGAAGGAAATTGAAATAAAAATACAGAAATCAAAGTCTGACTACATGATAGACCTGGTAAAGAAAATGAGAAAGCTGAACTGGATACAAACTTCACCTCTTCTTAGGAGTAAGCTCTACATCTATTACTAGCATGTTAGTGCTTCAGGTTATAAGACAACGGTTACTTACAATATTCTTTATGGTACATACAGGTTCAACTACGTATGTTCAGCCTTTCAGGTGCGGAACAAGTTAAAAGTATCAGTTGGCTAAAACTTCTAGCAAGTGTATTCTTTTGTAGCATGTTTGCATATTATGAAGAAAACTTATGGTCACCTTTCATGAGTGTACGTTGTCTTACAATCAGAACTGGTATGACAAACAGTTTTGCTCTGTATGACTGTATAAAGCTCACACTAGAGCATATGCCTATAATGTTCCATTTTGGTGTGTTGACTTTCTGAGTGTATGCCTTAGTTGAGACGAGATTAATTTGCGAATGTTATTTTCTATTTGCGTGTGATCTTAGTTTTGTGATAATATTATTTTCAGGTTAACTAAAAGACTTTCGAGTTCCAGCTGTTCGTTATGAATCCTCGTGGATTGCTGCTCTTGATTGTGATGATTTGGCATAAAAATTTGGTCAATGCAGCAGGGAGCAACTGAGTTGAGTCCTTCGGTCTAACGTGTGGTGACAGCTCCATTGCAGCTCCGTGCCCCCACGGCATTCTCCTCGTCGGGCTGCATCACGCCCGCTTGGACCAGTCTACTCTACTGTGCAGCACTCTAGCATACGGCACATACTCGTACTTAGTTCTTAGAAACCATCAATTTTTAAAGTTTCAAAATCTTGTTGAATATTTCCCCAGAAAAAAATGTTGAATGAGGACGATGTCAGTATTTTTTTCATCACAAAGTTGCGTTTGTTTCCTTGTGATAGGCCGTTAGGCGAGAGAATAATGGTATGCCTTGTTACTATTGCCATCATGTACCATAATAAATGAGTTGAACTCAATTCTTTTACTAATATCAGGATTATCATAAAATCTTGCAACTGAAGGATATTGATTGGCGGGATGCATTTGAAATGGTAGGCTCCTAGAATCAACGTATATCTCTCTCTTTAATGAATATTTGATTTAGGAGAATTGAGATTTTAATGGCCGGTTTGACAAGTTGTTAGTAATACAAATTACCGTTGGAAGGAAAATCTTGGACAGGTATGGAGAATCAGATATCTATACAGTACTATTAGTATTATTGTGTTTATTTACTTATTTCAATTGACCAGTTTTGGGTGAGCACAAGACACTATGAACATGCCTACTATGACACACTTGCGCAACCGCTTCGAAAGGTTAGTGACCTTAATTGGCATGCACTACACTGGAAGTTTTCTTTCTTAGATGACTAGAACTGCAATATGTTTGGCACTTTGGCTTTGGCCATTGTAACTATGGTTAAACAAAGTTGGAGCTTTTTAAGTTCATTTTCTTTACGAGAGCTTGCACTGACGGGCTCAATTATTTTAATTGCCAGACTACAAAAGTTTGATTGGCAATTTTCTGTATATATTGCAATTATGGCTAGTAAAAATTGCTACCACCGTTCATTGTCTATTTCCATACCCCATCATTTCATAGACTCAGGACACCCAAAGGGTATGCAAAAAAGAGCAATATAAATCAACCCACACATAAACAGATAGTACTACTTGCGCTACGTGCACTGAATCTTCTTTTCAAAGATCACACTTTGCACTTTGAAAGCAATACACATTGCGAGGAGAAGTGTGAAGAGCGCGAGATGCTAAGGGTAGTCCTTATGTTTGGTAAAGGGTTGATCATGCTATTAAATGCTCTAATGCTTCTCTTTGTGATTTTGGTTCACATGGGAATAATGCTAACTAATAGTCGTATATGCTAAAGGCTAGTTTTAGTGCTTATATCCTTGAAAGCTTTTGCATTCTACCATGTGATACAGCTGCTCAGCTGTTGCCATATGATGAAGACATGTCTGAAAGAACAATAAACCATAGAGTTATGGGGTGTCTGCAGGGATTGGGGATGGATAAGATGCAAAGGCTTAGTCCAAGGGCCCAGTGATTTCTCTTCTCTCGAATATGTAGGAGAGCTGCATATTATTGCATTACGAGAAGAAGAGTTAGGCCAAAATAGCCATACAACACACACACACACCGCTTACCCCAAAACACTGGGGTTTGTTAGATTACATTCGTGCTGAAAGCAAATATCACCACGACTCACTGAACTAGTACTTCAGCTACTGGTCAGGGAGGCCAGTGGTCACCACGGCACTAAGCCAGCATCTAGAGTTCAGCTTCCTCCCACGCAAGTATGAGGGCTCTATCAACCATGGGAGTGACCCCATTGAACACGGCATCATATTCCTTGCTTTCCAAAGAGTCCATGCCCCTAACACGACCAAGGTATTGAAACCACCCCACGCACCAGTGCACATTCTATCACTTGCTTGCTGCCTCCATATGTAGAAATCACCACTGTCCAGGTGTGATGCCGGCCATCCAAAACTGTTCAATAGCTGATGCCAAAATTTTCGGGCAAAGACACATGCCGAGAGAAGATGATTGATCGTTTCATCTTCCTGCTAACAAAGGGGGCAATGTTCTGGATGGCAGAGACCACGGTGTGCAAGTCTGTCCGTGGCTCACAAGGGCCCAGTGATGATGAGAGCACCTTAAGTGGGATTTATATGTGCAGAAGTTCTGTTTTGAAAGACTTGAGTTCGATTATGGTTCTGGTGTGCCCTCTTACTTTTGGTAGTTGGTAGAGATGAGCTTAATTCAATTCGACAAATATTTATCAGATGCACTTTTCTCTTCCATTAGCTAGTTTTGTTCCTTGCTCCTTTTCAAACCATCCTTTGTTTTTTGTGCAGGTGTATTTATCGCATGGAGAATGGGAGGCCTGAGGTCCTGGGTTCGAACCAGCGTCTTTGCACAATTTTAGAAAGAATTTTGCAAGGGTAAGGCTGTCTAGGAATTTCCTTCCCCAGACCCCACCTTGTGTGGGAGCTTTCGCACCGGGTATGTCTTTTTTTTTGTATTTATAGCATGGAGCAACGACAGCCAAAACCAAACTATGATCAAAGGCACTGTACCTACCATTTTTGCTCCTTGACTGCCAAACTACTTGATAATGTTTCAGCAGCAAGAACTGATTTAACTACATTCTGAGTACATCAGTTATATGAACTTTTTCGGCAAAACTTTTTTTTTGAAAAGATAGCAGGAGCACTGCTTTGTCATTTAAGAAGAAGAAGCAATCATACATCGCGCCGAAGCAAACACCACCACAAACAACGCACACAAACGACGCACACAACTTGGGAGAGGAGCCGAGAGTAAACCACCGCTAACTACGTCGTCGTCACCAACGTTGTGCCACTCCAAATGTCGCGGCCTGCTGCAAGCCTGAGTGACACCTCGAACTCCACCACGGGGGTGTCAACATCATGCCGTACACAGAAGGCTGTTGATCCCCCAGCTCCAGCCTTGCTTCAGTAGAACGCTCCCGCCGCAACATCGGTATAGTCAACTTAACGCTCAATGCGTGGGGGTCTCACCTCATCCACCGCCTCATACTCCTCGAAAACAAACCACCTTAAAATGTACGGGGACCTCGCCGCCCGTCACACTGGACATTGCTCCAAAGATCCTTGCTACCGAAACCACATTGAGAGCAACGCCTCCGCCATGCCATCACCGGGATCACCACCGCACCATGTGTGCCACCCAAGGCCTCCAGTTCAAGACTTGTGAAGGGCAATTTTTTTGGCCTTTTGCGCCATATATTTTGCTGATTTAATTTCACAATTTGTTCTTTTGGTTCTCTATATTTTGCTGATTTAATTTCGCAAATTGTTCTTTTGGTTCTCTTTTAGTTCAACGACTTGGTGTTAAGTAAATCAAGAAAATGTTTCCAAAAAGAAATGTAGGCAAGTGCAGTCCGTCTCATGACTTTAACTTACGTTTATTCTATTGTATGTTATGACACCAACATGGCCTGATCAACATGGCAATGTGGGCCGATGGAGACCAGCACCATGGTGGACTCGGTAACCGTGACCACAAGGGAACTCATCATTTAGTTCAACGATGAAAAGAGTGGGTCACAGTTTTAAAACAAAACTCCATAAATGAATATTATAGATGGTGTGTTGTTCTATGACGAAACAAGATGTTGTTTTATGACGAATGTTTTACTTTCGTCATAAATTCATAGTACCAGACCTCTGCCGCTAAAGATCTATGACGAATCACTATTTTTTGTCATAAATATGCATTATTCAATGACGTAATTTCATATTGTCATGAGGAAAACGTCATAGATGTGGACATTTCTACTAGTGCACCCATGGGCCCTCTGCACCTCCTCACCGCAATCACAGACCTAGCGCACCTCCTCTGCCTCTGCACAAAGGCAACACCACCAAACAGACCACCACTGTCACTGCCACAAGCCGCTACGGGTCTCAGGAAGCGACGTCTCCAAGGAGAGCACGACGCTAACTACGCCGTCGTCGCTTGGCTAGAACTGGACAGGGTTTTCACCCCTAGACCCTGTGCAACCAGACAAGATGCCTTGTAATGGCATCCCTAACAGGAAGAACGACGCCCAAAGGGCGCCACCACCACTACCACCGGCAAGTGTGCCGGTAAAGGCTTTCGCTTGAATTGACATCATGTCTGTTGCACAACAAAGCAGCGGTGGCTCGCTCCCCACCGCCTCCGCAACGTCTCTGCTGGAGAGATGGGTTGGCACAACCTGAAATGCCACCACGCACCACAAGTCCAGCACAAGCCACCCGACCCCACCACCAAAGCAGCACCGAACCTGCATCGTTGTCGAGGAGAAGAGAAGGGGAACGCCAGCCGCCTCACCTCCGTTCCCAAAGCCCGCGCGCAGGAGGCCACCGGCATCTACTCTAGGTTGCCATGACCCAGAGTGGCCAGCATCACCGGTGCACCCCACGCAAGGCCTCCCGCAGCACCAAGCCACGGCGCCCCGCACCTCATAGGTCGTCGCCGCTGCCACCACAACAGTCCCACAGGCAGGTCGTGCGCCTTCAGCCCCCGTTGCAGCCTCCTCCGCTGCCCCGCACCGGCCACCGTCGCCGGCGGCTGCTGCCGATGCCGCCACCGCCGGTCCTCCGCGCCAACCCACTCTCCACATGCGCGTCCTGTCGCGCAGCCACCGGATCCGTGCAGGGCAGGGCCGGATCTGTGGCCTCGAGCCACCGCCGCCGCGGAAGCCACCACTGCCGGGGAGCACCCATGGAGGACGGTGTGGCCGCAGCCGCCACGCCGTCGCCGCCCTTTGGCGCCTCATGGGCTTCCCAGAGGCCCCTCGGGCGGCGGCGCGATGGAGGTGGATGGAGGAGTGGAGGAGCGGTGGCTGGGGTTGGGAAGGGCGCATGGTCAGCCTGCGCGGGGCGACATGAGCGCGCGGAGGGCTGGTCTCCTTCGAAAGCGGAATCTCCAACTTTTTCGGCAAATCATGCAAGCTGTTTCTGGAAGACTCAGTCTTGCTTTGCTAGCTCTCCCTTTGGAACCATTCTGTTCATGCTATTTCTGCTGCTCTTGTACTAACTGCTAACTGCTGGATGTACACACGTCACACCTGTTGAACTCATTAGTAGTGAACCCTTTCGGCTGTTGCTTCCAACTTTTGGAGAAGTCGCCTGAAGTTTTTAGTTAGTACATTTCGGGCTGTACGAAATTGTTAATGCTTATGGCCCATGTACAACTCAGAACAACAAACTGAAATAAATAAGAAGTGCCTGTCAAACTCTTATTTCACTCTTAGTTCACAAACTGGAATATTTCAGTCTTATGGAAGTTTTATTTAGACCTGATAATTGTTCAAAGGCACAAAGCAGAAGCTTCATGTTTTGAGCCTTGTCTAGGTCATGTTCCATAAAGATGAAAGTGTCATCCGCATACTATAGGATGGATAACCCTCCATCCACTAGATGTGGCGCGACACCACATACTTATCCATTGGTTTTGGTTCTACTTATTAGAATGGCTAGCATATATGCCACAATATTAAACAGGATGGACGATAAGGGATGGACTTGTCGAAGACCCTTTTTAGTTTGAAAATAAGGTCTGATATCATTGTTAACATTGATTGCCACACTTCCTCCCAATATAAAAGAATGTACCCATTGTTGGGGATTGAATTTCAGTAAGGTCTCACCTCCTATAATTGTCACGTTGCAAACAAAGTCAAGGTTCTACAAGACAGGAATTGCCAAATTGCAATCGAAGGTAATGGTTAGATTCGGAATGAAAAGTTGAGGCCAAGGTGACCTTCGAACTAGGAGATAGCAATGTATGGAATGTCAGGTTCAAGCGAAGGTGAAGTCTTCAAGGGTGAAGGAAGAAAACCGCCAATAAGTCTTCATATCCGAGATAGCTAGGCCAGCGAAGGTCAGGGGAAGTTTGTCGCCGTGCAATGGATCGCCAGCGTACCTTCGATGGAGATGTTGGATGGAGCGGTTTGTGATAATGCGCTCTTGCTATAGGGTTGAGCTTCGATTGGGATAGTGAGTCTTGACTTGGAAAAGGCCAAGGCATGTTTGATATAG
The DNA here is from genome assembly GCA_033239725.1 of Echinochloa phyllopogon. NCBI lineage: Eukaryota > Viridiplantae > Streptophyta > Magnoliopsida > Poales > Poaceae > Echinochloa > Echinochloa phyllopogon. The sequence continues at coordinate 27,122,338 of BTCW01000008.1, read as the reverse complement.
GTCGGTTGTAGAAGTCAACTTGTATATGTCATGTAAGGGAAATGTCCTTTGTACCCTGGGATGGAATGAGTTTGTGGACTAGTGTAATAGTGATAGAGTGGGCCCAGGGGAAAAAGGTAAAACTATATTTTGTGGTGCTTGTAACCCCCTATAAAAGGAAGTACCAGCGCTCCTTTTGAGGGGGACGACTTTTGGAATTCGGAAATGAGTAAAGAGTTTCATTGAGTCTCGTTTCAGTCATCTGATTACCGCTGGTTTTGTAATCTACGGCTACAACAAAACCAACACCCATGATATCCATTTGGGTGAAAAGCCTTTCATCTATAGAGTTTGAGTTAAAAACGACCATTTAATCTTGTCATATGCCTTTTAAAAATCAATCTTAAATATGGTTCCACTCAGATTTTTATGACGATGTAGCTCATGAACAATTCCATGCGGGATGACAACTCCCTCTAGAATATTTCTTCATGGCATGAAAGCGGTCTGGGTAGGGCTAACAATATGGTCTGCTACTAAGTTGATCCTCCTGGTGCCGCGGCTCGGTCGGCGCGGGAGTGCGGGAAGGACGGTGGCGGGTGCGCCTGCGGGCGGAGCACAACGTGGAGGGAGCCGCCCGCCCGCAACCGCTGACCCGCGCGGTGTCGCAGCCGCCGCCGCCCCGCGCGCTGCCGCCTGCCCGTCGCCGTCCCGCTCGCCGCTGCCGCCCTTGCCGTGCCCGCGTTCGGCCTCCACAACACCGCCGCGTCGCTGGCCACCCACCGCCGCTTTGCACCCCCGTGCTGGCCGCCCTCCTCCGAGGGGAGCCGCCCTCCGCTGCGCAGGCCGGCCTGCCGCTGCCCGCCGCCATCGCCACTGAGAGAGAGAGAGAGAAGAGAGAGAGAGAGAGAGAGGGAAGAGGGAGAGGCGGGGGAGGGGGCGCCCGCGGAGGCGGCCCGGGGGAGGCACCGGAGTCGCCGCCGCCGTCCCATGTGCAGCGTGCATACCGCCACACGTAGGCCACCCACCGCGCGCAGGCCGCTCATCCGCCGTGGGAGCTGCGCGCCGCCGCCTGCCGAGCCGTGCTCCGCCGCCCCACCCGTTGTGGGCCCGCCGCCGCCACCGCCGCGCGTGGAGGAGAATGAGAGGGAGCAGGGGAGGGGGCGGCGCGGGGGATGGCGTGGGTGGGAGGGAGGGGCGGGGGCGGCGCAGTATAAAGGGGAGGGAGCAGGAGAGAGAAGAGGGAGGAGAGAAAAAAAATATAACATATGGGCCCCACCAGGTAGAGAGGATGAAATGGAGAAAATTTAAATGGTTAATAAAGTTGGCCAGGTACGATGTATAGGCAGGATTCTTATCAATTCTACGGATAGATGCCTAGCAGTTTCAACTGTATCGATAAGCATTTGTAGACTTTAGCTATGCGGCACTTCTAGTTTTCAAGTTTTTAGAGGGACGAGCGAGAGAAATGAGTAGAACGAGTTCTATGGGGCTCTTCCTCGTATTGCCATGCACTGTTATGAGCATCGTGTATATTTGGAAATTATATATTGCAAAAGAATTTTATTGGTATCTCATTGTCAAATTGAACAGAAATGATTTGCCATTTTTAGCAGATCTTTTATGCATGCAGCGCGTGCATCTCTGATACTCCCTCCGTTTCAAATTATAGTTCGTTTGATCTTTTTTTACTCTAAGTTTGACGGCTTGTCTTATTTAAATTTTTGTGAAATTATCATATTTTTTTGGTGGCTTGCTTTATTAATAAAACTTCTTATAAAATGACTTAAATTTGACTATATTTACACAAATTTTTTGAATAAGATGAGCAGTCAAATTTATAGTAAAAAAAGTCAAATGAACTACAATTTAGAACCGAGGTAGTAGCAACAACATGAAACAATAGTATCAAAGTATTTGACAAACAAGTAGTAATTACTTTAATTTGGGATAGTCATCAAAGCGATGGCCAGGGCTGTGAAAGGTCCCGGAACACTAGTAGTGTCACATGAAGATGACTCTGAGTAGTAGCTAATAATGAAAAATGAATCACAGCTCCAAACATACAAAACAGGACATTCCAAATAGAAATCAAGGTTTGGATTTGCTAATCATAATCTAGAACCTATCAATTTCTACGGCCACTCGGAATCTAAGCCTAACTGCAGCACAAATTAAAATTCTTCCTCTGACCCCAAATCACCGATTCTACAAATCTCGGTCCCTAGAACCATAGGGGAAAGAGGCGGCAACAAAACTCGGAGCTGATCTAACCAGAGTTCGTACTATTTATTTCACTGCTACGATGCACTATTCTTATCATGTACGTGTAATTAAAGATATATGCACTGATGCCTCTAGTATTTGCCAATGGATGGGAGCTTGCTAGAAAGTCTCTTATGGTATATGCTGTGTCTGGAGATAATGTACCCATTGCTCTTGCCTGCACCTGACATGTATACAAAAATATGATACATTTTTCTGTAACAACCATTTAATCTCAATTCGTAGACCAAAATGCAAATTGGCTTGTAGTCCAGTGGTAGGACGATCTAGTAGGACGCTACACATTGGGGAGCTCTTACACAACTAGTAAGCCAAAGCACAAACCTCCTAAGCTCACTAGCAATGCTCCATAGACAAGACTACACAAGTCTAATCCAATGACTCAATTTACTTAGCTACACAAACTAAGCAAAGAGACTAATTAAGCTACAAAAGCTAATTAGTCACAAGATCACTACTTCTATCAACACAAGCAAGAAGAAAATTAGCAAGCTACACAAGCTAACTAATTATAAGAGCAATCACACACGCACAAGATATGTAAGGATGTAAATACAGTGCTTGTGATCAAGAAGTACAAACCACCTAGAAAAGTAGACAAGTTGACACGGTGAGTTTATCCCGGGGTTCACTTGTTTCCACCAAGCTAATCCTCGTTGTGTCGATCAACACCTCGATGGTTCTTGGGCAAAGCTCTCAAGCCGCTGACCACTCCGCGAAAAGAGTAGACAAGTTGGCACGGTGATTTTATCCCGAGGTTCACTTGTTTGCCACCAAGCTATTCCTCGTTGTGTCGACCAACACCTCAATGGTTCTTAGGCAGAGCTCTCAAGCCGCTGGCCACTCCGGGCACACCAAGACACCGATCGCAAGTGAGGTAACTAAATGACACACTCCACTAAAGTTGCTCTTCATGATCCCCACAGGGTGAGCACGATCCCCCTCACAAATCCTTCTCCGGAGCAATGCACAATCTCCTTGCGTGCTTCAACGGAGCCTCAATCCACCAAGCCGTCTAGGAGGTGGCAACCTCCAAGAGTAACAAGCAAACCAGCTTACAACACGAACACCTACTGCCACTCGATGTAATCTCTCAAAGAAATGCACTAGACTCGCACTCACTCACTCATTCACAATCTTCCAAGAACAAGTGAGTTAGTGGACTCCCAAGGCAAGCACTACCATAGGAAACACATTCCCAAGGTGCTAAACCCTCTCCAAGCCCGGGCCATCCTTCTATTTATAGAGGGAGGGGAAAAACTAGCCGTTACACCTTTTTCCCAAGCTCAAACGGCTCTCACGGACTATCTGTGGTCCATTCTCGGACGGTACGTCATCCACGAAACTAGCCATTATGTTCAAAACATTAAAAAATGCGGCTCTCACGGACTGTCCGACACCATGTGATGGACTGTCCGAGATTTCATAACGACCAACGACTCTTTTTCAAAGTGAAATACTGTCAGACTTGACCGTTGGCCTCGGTCGGACTGTCTGTCCTTCCCCCGCGGACTGTCTGACCCCCTAGAACAGCGGGAAACATCTATGTGTAAACCCGAGCTAATTTATACGGACTGTCCAACCTTCTTCCTCGGACTGTCCGTCACTCCGTTTTCAGCACAACTGAAGCTTGGTAAAACGACCATAACTTTTAGCTCCGATATCCGAATTAGGTGATCTTGGACTCTATGGAAAGCTCATTCAGAGGACTACCCATCCCAACTTAATTCTTGACCTAAAACATTTTGGATCAAATCAGAATCGTAGATCTAGATCACCACAAACTATAACCATCAATCGATTCTTCAACCCCTTTACGAATGTGCCAACCCAACAAGTGTACCACCTTATGTGTGAGTGAGTTAGCATTTTCACAAATATTTTTCAAACGTTTTTCTCATGTGGATAGAAGTTACATAAGTCACTGACTGTCCCAGCCCAAGCTACGGACTGTCCGACCCAAGTTTCAACCACTCGGAAGTCAGCGCAACGGCTCGCCAAGTCAGCGCTCTCGGGCCCACCAGACATCACAGGTCACGGACTGTCCGAGCCAACACCACGACAGTCCGAAGACGATCGGACATGGTCCGAACGGAATTTTCCACATATTTTAATCAAACTTCCCACGGACTGTCCGAGGCACCCCCACGGACGGTCCGACTCTTGCCCTTCACATTTGCAACCGGTCCATCAAACCAAATCTTATCTTGATCTTCTCCGCTTAATCACATAACTCCATGTCATGTCTCACATGCAATGAGCTCATTCATCACATTATTACATGTGGACTAATCACCTGTGTATTTCACTTAAACACATATTAGTCTACCTAAGTTGTCACTCAATTACCAAAACCAAACAAGGACTTTTAGTACTCATAGGGATGAGTGTGCGTGCGTGTGTGAGTGTCTGCGTTGTAAGGTGTAATTCTCAAAAAAATTATAGACCAAAATTTGATTGCTAGCTTGGTCACATGTTCGACCCGTGGGGGGAACAATTTTCCTATTTATTTTGCCAGCCTATTTTTCACCTCATACTTAACACATAGAACCCTGGTCGGTTTATGATGATTTGGCATAGCTTATTCTATCACAAAACCACCATGAACCAGGAAATGATGCCCGCAAAAAAAAAGAACCAGGAAATGATGTTTTCTGTTTGGCTATGCTAGCAATTTTTATAATGTTTCTTAACTTCATTACTAATTACTGTGCTGCAGTATTTTATGACGTTTCTAGTAAAAAACATAGAAAAATTTATGACGTTATTTCGATTGTCATAATTTTGTTGGTCATAAATCATCATTTCCTTTATGGATTATTATTGACACCAATCCTATCTCACAATTGAATTGGTTTATAATAACCGAAAATGGATGAAACCTCTTGAAGAAGTTGGGTATGCCAACCGTGGACCGGAGTCAAAGTGAAGGCCACCTAACGCTGACTGGCTGACAGAAAGCAAATGAGGTTCCATCAATGTTTTTGTACGTCCAAAAAAATGTTAATGGGGAGCTTGCAGCAGCAAGGTTCTTAATTTCATTTTAAACGATGGTGATACTTTTGAGGACCAAAATGGGGTAACTATTGTGGTGAAAAAAACTCCAAGCTTCAACACCGAGCCGAGTAAGTATCAAAAAAAAAAACACCGAGCCGAGTAAGTATCAAAAAAAAACACCGAGCCGAGAGGATGAATATATATTACAATATAATCCTCTCAAGAAGATGGTAAAGCTCATTCGGACATTTTGTTTCTAAAACAAAACGTTTCTGCTAGCATTGACAATGGTGTCCTTTTCATTTACAAGATTTTTCCTATTTTTTCATAAAAAGATGACTACCCCGTTCTAAACTATAAAATATGATTAGAGTTTGCATGGTCTCCAAAATTAAATTTTTACTACGATCTCTTAAAATACAGCATTTGTAGCAGCAAACTGACAACGATAAGATTGTATCTTCAAATATGAGTCCAATTATATACCACATTCCAAAAAAAAATCCAATTATACCACTTTTATCTAGAGAGAGTTGCGTACTGTAAAAGGTTATAGCTGGTTAAAAGGACTGAATGAAATACGTACACGCCTATGAAATGAAATGGATGGAGTATAATATATAATTTTCACAGTTGGTGTACCATCAATCCTTTTCTGGAACAACAAAATTTAAAGGACTCGATATTTTTCTTTTTTCTTTTGCACTAAATTTCAATAATAGGATTTCAGTTCACCAATTATTGCAGTAACTTGAACTTAACTGCACTAACATGTCTGTGCGTACGTACATCGTGTGAACGAGTGAGTACCAATCTGCCAAACATGTTAATTAAGCTAGGAAAATACAGATCGAACTGTCCTCGTCATCCTCCATGGGTAGTTCGTTAGGTTGACCAAATGCTCAACAACAACCACCTTGCTCTTGGCCCACCTGATCAATCCAATCCTAGCGGAATCCTAGCGGCCTGCCGAGTGCCCATCTTATCGATCGCTCAGCTCCCTGCATCGCCACAGACAAACGTGTCTTGGCTCTTGTGCGTGTGCTAGCTTGAATTGGTATAGTAGCTACTGGCCACTGGCCATGGCGGCTGTAGCAGCTCGCCACGGCAAGCTCCCGTGCCCGGGTCCAATGAGCTTGCTGCTGCTGCTGCTCGGGTCGGTCTTGGTAAAGCCAGCGGCGGCGGCGTGCTCCGTGGACGCGATCTACAGCTTCGGCGACTCGATCGCGGACACTGGCAACCTCCTGCGGCAGGGCCCCGTGGGGTTCTTCGCCTCCATCGGCGGCTACCCCTACGGCCAGACCATCCGGAAGCCCACCGGCCGCTGCTCCGACGGCCTCCTCATCATCGATTACTTCGGTTGAGCTTGAGCTTCATCGATCTCCGGCGTGAGTATTATGTTTTCAAGCTTCATTTGCAGCTTTGCTAATAAGGCTATATATGGTTTTTCTTGCATTAATGGCAGCGATGGCGCTGAACCTGTCGCTGGTGAGCCCGTACCTGGACAAGGGAGCTGACTTCGCCAGCGGCGTCAACTTCGCGGTGGCCGGCGCCACCGCGCTGGACCGGGCCGTCCTGCTGCAGGGCGGCGTCGTGATGCCGCCGGCGAGCGTGCCGCTCAGCACCCAGCTCGGCTGGTTCAGGTCGCACCTCAACGCCACCTGCGCTTCACAGGAAGGTACCTGTACGTCCTGTAGTGGTAGATTCTTGAAATTCTTCTTGTTCAAAGGAATGTATCTGCAAATAAATATATTAATTGAACAGACTGCGCGAAGAAGCTCGCCGGAGCTCTGTTCTTGGTGGGCGAGATCGGCGGGAACGACTACAACTACGCCTTCTTCCAGGGGATGAGGTCTATCGAGGCCATGAAGGCCTACGTGCCACAGGTCATCAAGGCTATAATGGACGTCGCCAAGGTAATTAAGTAGCAATGCATATCTTCTTGTTGTTTGGATCGGAGTTCCTTTAGTCCTGGGCAGAATCGTTGGACGTACAATTTTTTGTTAGGCTTACACAATTTGCCCACCGTTGCCCGTTTGATCTCATCGTCCAATTAATTACAATGTTTCTATACACTAATTAACGTTTCATTGTAGACTTTCCCAATAAAAAAAGAAAACAAACAAAGGGATTTAAATTCTTTACAATTTCGACTATTTTTTGCAACACATCTTATTAGTGAGTTTATCTGACACAAATTCACCAAAAAAGTTTTATAATATGCCTGAGATATAGGTGAGTGCTAGAATTTTTGAAACATTGATCAGCCTGTCAGCTGTCACTATCTAGGTAGAGTGGGTCGGTAGGTGGCGGATTAGTGTTTAGTTAAGCAACATTTCGTTCTTTCCTGAACACTGGCACCAAAGTTCGTTGAGCAGACTCACCTTATCCTAAGACTAATTAATGGCAACCACGCACTGCATCTTACCTGTTCATGTAATTACGTGTTAATTAATATTGATCAACCTGCAGGAGGTGATTGAGCTGGGAGCAACCCAGATCATCATCCCGGGGAACTTCCCGATCGGTTGCTCGCCGAGCTACCTCTCCCTCTTCTCCTCCATGTCCGGCACTGGCGACCTCGACGACAGGGGCTGCCTCAAGAGCTACAACGCCTTCGCCCAGTACCACAATGAGCAGCTCCAGGCCGCCATCGACGACCTGAGGAAGGCCAACACCGATGTCACCATCATCTACGCCGACTACTACGGTGCCTTCATGTACCTGCTTGATCACGCTTCCATCCTAGGTAGGTACAGAAGTAGTACACAACAAGAAGCATGGGTAGTGATGAAGTGACACTGATCATATATATAGTTGATCACATATCTCAAAGTGGCTATGAGTAGTAGGAGGTATTGAAGTGACACTGATCATATATAGTTGATGGCACGTGTCCTTGACCACAGGGTTCGATCAGGACACGCTTCTCCAGGCATGCTGCGGGGTGGGAGGGGGGTACAACTTCAAAATGAGCTTGATGTGCGGCGCACCAAGTACGAGTACGTGCTCGAACCCAGCGCGCCGCGTGAGCTGGGACGGCATCCATCTCACGCAGCAGGCGTACAGGGCCATCGCGTTGTCCCTCCTCATGGAGGGGTTCGCCCAACCGGCTGATGCCGTGCAAGAGATCTGGAGCTGCTAAGAGAGCCAACTGGGCTTGCACCTACTAGAGTTCCATTGGGCTTGTACTTTCGATTTGTGAATATTTTCTCCGAGATCTAGCATTTGCATCAGAATGTATTGTGTTTTAAGTGCCGTTGCACTATATATAAACCCATCTAGCATTTGCATCAGAATATTTCCTCCGCGTACGTAGCATTAGCATCATAATTTACTGTGTTCTAAGTTCCATTCCACTGTAAGCTCATTTATATATTTCCATGACTAATGAAAAAGCAAGTATAATAAACATGTGGCTTAGCATGATCTTGATTATGATCTTGATCATGTGGCTTAGCATTCACATCATTTGTCATATCTTTTCAACTTCCCTTAATTTTACTCCCTTGCCTTTAGCAACATGGCCGACCCTCAAATTTCATGAGCCATCTGCCAAGGAAGCTCATGATCTTCGTGTCTTTCTTAACTAAACGGGTGGATTGAAATGTCCTACAAATATTTATATGTTTGCTCTTAACATAAAGGGAGTTGACACCCACCTTAGTCCTTACAGCTTTTCTAAGTGTATCTGTGTGTGTGTGTTTGGGGGGGGGGGGGGGCATAAATCCATAATCATAGGATTTATATATAACTAACAAATTCCACTAGTTTTGTGACTTTGTGTATGTAGAGGCCACTTACCAGAAAATTGTCTAAAATGGGGGCCAAGCCCAGGTCGGCCAACCTAGGGTGGAGCCCAATACAGGGTGAAGAAGCACATCCATGCAATATCTGGACCACTAATTTAGCGTTGGTTGGATCCAACGACGTGAACAAGCCATATGGGTCGGACATAGATTGAAGAGCCCACACTGAACTAAGTCACCAAACTCAATTGAACCCACCGAGGATAACCACCAGGACCGACCTACCAGCAACCCAGGCGAAGCAAATGTGGTTTGGCACCAGGGAGGTGTCGGCCGGCGCCATCCGTCGCCCGACCCACAGGGGCGCCAAACCGCCCCAACTTCCACGTGCACATGTGAGCCGCCCTTCGGAGTGCAGCTGGGTCGAGGAGTCAATATGGTGCATCCTAGGGTCAGAACCGATGCCCTAGGTCGGCCGGTAGGTGTAGGGCCCACAGCCTTCAACCGCCTCCAGGATGAAACGAACCGGATTCTTGAAACTAAGAATCCGACTCCCTGTACCATTGTGATAGTCCCAGAATCAACAGCTATCACGTACAGAACTCATTTCAGCCAAATATCATATCCATACAACGATAAACATGACTGCATTCATTATTTACATATTAGAGTACGAGATTAGTACATGCCACTTGGGCTACATCGACAAGATGAAAATCTACGCAGCGGTAGCTAAGCCTTCAAGTCTTCATCTTCAGTCTTTCCCACAAGCATCCTTGAGCGAAGCACGTAACCCTCCAAAGCAGCGTCCATCAAGTTGTAGTTGTCACCTGAAAGCTCCAGAACTGTCCCCAAGGAAATGGGACAGGTCCACGTCACCATCCATATATGCGCAAGCTTTAAAGTGGACTAATCTAGTGTACAAAGTATTCAAGGAGTATAAGCTGGGGTTTTCCTATGCACGCAGCAGCAATAACCAAGTTCATCTCATCTCCAAACACCTTTCCTCACAAGCACATACACTCCCCAAAACCAACCATCATCCTCACATCCTCATCGGGCTCGTCCTGCCGCAACAGGTTCCCGCAACAATCATCCGTCAATTCCTTTCACTCACTAGTCGACACGGTGAGCTCCCTCCCCACCTGTCTCATCAGCAACGCTGGTCCAATCTCTCATATCTCAGTTCAAGGTAAAGGTAAGAAAGCAGAATCTCATGCTAGTCTCAAGCAATATCAGAACGGGTCGTCCGTGACCGTGGACACGGCTATACGTATAGTTTACACTCTGCAGAGGTGGCACTCCAGGAACCATCCGGGCTACGAGCTGGTGTACGGCCAACTCGAGACGCAACCCACAGCAAAGACCCTAAAAAGTAACGGTACCATCCTGCTTCCCTGGGCTCGGGAAACATCTGCACGCTAACATCTGCCCCAGGGATGTGAAACCTTCCCACCAGGGCCAGTCGGGGGCAGTGGTAAATCAGGGAGAGTACGCCGCAATGAGTCCCCCTTACACATATCAAACTCGAATCTCCTAACAGTCCTGGTACCGCACTAGATAGGCTTGCTGGAACCCTCCCCATTCTAGATAGATGGTGAGCACTGTAATTCCCAATTCTAACGGCCGGTCTCAACTCGGTCCTTAATTGTCGGCAAGGCGAGTATCAGCATCATAAGCGATCCTCCGCAACGGTCCGCAATCGGCACCCATTACAGGTATAGCCGCCCAAACTCCTCAAGAGTAACCAAATAACCATGTACCCGCAACAGGTACTCCGTAGGAACTACCCGAGTGTAGTTCCCAAGCACCCCAATCGAAAGATCGGGTTGTTATCACTCGCCTCCACCACCTAACTTCTGTATCTCCTCCCAAACCACCCAAATCACGCCAAGAAGATCAATCACAACCATCCCAACACATGCAGGCATAGCATTTTTATAAAGTGGATAATTGGGTAGCAAGGTAACAGGATAGATAAAAGGCAGTGCAGGGCATATCATCATCATGCAAGTAAAGTAAAGCGCTAGCATACTAGTTTCATGTCTAATAGGTATTTCAGAAAATTGTTGGGCGTGAACCTGGAGCAAAGTCCTCTTCTTTCTTCACGTAGTCGAAGACGAGGTCGACGAAGTCGTCCGAGTCTTCCGAGGATCCTAATAATCGGATTAACAATAATAACGATAAGCTAAGCAAATGAACTCCAAAAGAAGAAGCAAAGAAGAGCCAAATAACACCAAATACTATACTATCGGGTGGATCATGATTTTAGAAAAGTAATGAAAGTAGTTTATATCTTTCTAAGCTAGAGTCATTTTATTATAGATTTTTAAATATCGAAAGACGTTTGAATTTAATTAATTACGAACAAGAAAACATCAAGGACGTGTGGCATTTCCAAAGCATGCCACGTGTCGGCTCTAGGTTAGCTATGCTGACGTCAGCAGTGGGCTCTGCGTACATCAGCGTTGACCGAAAGACAGTCAACATGTTAGCGATAAAAGTCAGAGGGCCCTCAATATCATGTCAAGTTAGTGGGCCCAATGGTCAGCTGGTTAAAGAAAAAGGAAGAAGGAGAAGGGTTAACAGGCCGGCTTAGGCTGGGTTTAGGTGGGCCGACCTGTTAAGCTCAACAGGCCAGGTCGATCGGCGAGACGGGTCAAGGAACGAGTTGGGCCGAGCGGCTATTGGGCTTTTTGGCCCACGAGCGGCTGCATCGGCAAAGCGGTGCTCCGGCGAGGGCGGCAAGATGCGCGTGCGCGAGCTTGCGGTTGTCCGCGGCCACGACACGACCATGGTTCGCATGCGGGTGCCGGCGTTCCGGTCCGTGGCGGCCACGACTACGGCTTAGGTGGTTAGTTCAGGCGACGACAAGGCTAGGACAGGGCTAGGCAGCGGTGACGAAGGCAGCGGCACCTGCAAACGAGGGACACGGCTCGAAGGCCGGCACACAAGCGACGGCGGGCTGCAGCGAAGCGAACGACACAAGGGCACATGCGGCACGAAGGCCGGACATGAGAGGTTCCATCGGCACATGGCCGGACAGCAAGGGGCTGGAGAAGGATGACAGCGCGGCTCACCTTGGGTCTGCTGGGCATTTCGTCGAACACGTTGAAGGCGAAGTCCCAGCTGTCGATGTTGCTGCGGAGAAGGGGCAGCAGCTTGCGGTTCCACTTGGTGTAGTCGCTGTCCTCCAGTCCGAGCCCTGCTCGCGGTACAGCCCCTCCTCGGCGGCAGCTTCGGCTCGGCATCCGCGTCGGCGTCCCCTCCTTGTTCGGCTTGACGTTGGTGCGCGGCGATGCTCCAGCTCGGGTAGGCCTGCAGCTTGCGGTTCGTCTTCGTGTACAGGTCCGGCTCCGGCTTGTGGTGCTCATCAGCTACTCCGTCTTCCTGGCGTGGTCCCTGTGGCTCCGGCCGCACGTCCCGCCCGGCGGCGGCAGCTGCTTCACGCCCAGGTACAGGAGCCCATCACGCCTTGCTCCCATGTGCAAGCACCAGCTGTGGTTCTCCCGATGTGCAGCACCGCAATATGCAGGAAGAGGTGGCTGGTTCATCCAGAAGGCTGCAGCTATTCGAGATTTGAGAAGGGAAAATCCGGTGCTTGCTCGGCAAGCTGCTGGGATTTACTTCTTGCGGTGGAAGAAAGAAAGAAAGAAAGAGAGCATTATTTGCTTCGGGTGGAAGAAAAGGAGAGGAATGAGTGAGAGCTGGCGGCGGCGGCTTGGCGAAACGAGAGGAGAGAGAGACAAGGGTCGAGATATTTACGGTAGGTGGTTAGGGTTAGGAATAGATCAGATGGGCTTATAAATGGGCCTCAAGTTTCAGGCCAAATTAATATTAGCCAACTTTCGTAAACTCGATACAAACGAATTAGACTAGTTTTCCGGTAACGAATTAATTAGCAAAGGATTAATTCGAGAAGCCGGAAATAGAGCCATAATTCAAATGAAGCCCATAAAAATTTAATATAAATGAATTAGACCCTTTTCCGAAATGAAATCAATTAGCATGGAATTAATTTGACGAGCCAGAAAATTAAGTCATAATTCATTTAACCAATTTCCAGAGCACTCGGAGAGAGATAGAGATGGCTGGAAAGTTAGCGGGTCGAGTTAGTTGGTTAATTAGCAGGCTTCAGTTAGCAGGCTGAGTTAGAGGGCTGAGCGAAGTTAGATAGGCAGTTACTTGTTAGAGCCCAAGAATTAGTTGTTAGCTTTAGATTTAATTTGAATTTACAATTCAAATTAAACCACACACAAAGAAGCAAGAAATCAACTAAGAGCCAAATCACACTAACATTAAGTTGTCCTTAGCACACAAAGCAAATTCATTAGGTTAATTACTAGGAAATTAGAGAGAGCACAAGAAAACAACCTTATGATTATGAACAAATCACATCAAGCACGAATTTTTTTTTGAAATCCACATTTTTAACATTCCAGAAAATTCCGGGATGTTACACAGGAGTCCCCTATCTACCTCCTAAGCCTGTGTAAAGGGTGCCTCGCATCATTTGAAAACATCATCGAGCTGTGCAACAAATTTCCAAGGTGAAGCCCTACTTTTCAAGAGTTAGAAATAGGGAGAGAGTTGAGGGACTTCCGGGCCTCTCAGCAACCCCCAGCTTGTCACCTCGACGGATACGTCCTTCAGATAAGTACATGAGTATCCAACATCCTTGGTAGTTTTTTCTTGGTACGATCAATTAGTTATCTTATTTATGCTTACGAGTTCATCGTTCATTTATGAGTAAACGATTTCTTCAGTCTCATCATAAGGCTAGAGTAGTAATCTTTAATTTAGGCATGGTCCCTAGGTAACTGGTTACCTTTGTTTGCTCGATCCCCCACGGATTTATAGTGGTAGCCTATAGATGGAGACAACCCTACCTTGGCCTTAGTAATCCACCGTTTTCGGGTTCGGTGTAGAGCTGCAAGCTGGTATCTCTAGTCTAGCTAGGGTAACCTGGTGCCAAAGTGTTATAAGTTGAACTTGATCAGTTCCAATTCCAATCCCTAGAATCCTCTCTACCCAACCTTCTTCACTTGTCGATATATCCAAGGAAGACAATCCTCTACATTACACGTTCCCGAGAAAAATCAATACCTAGAATACTCCCGGTGAAAGCTACTCCGACAGCTTTGCGCTTGTGGTTCATTCTGTTTGTCATAGCCAAGATCAAAAAACTTTCTGGCGCCATTGCCGGTGATCAGTAGTTGTACCATCTTAGTATCGGGATTATCATTTTGTATGTTGTCCTGTAAGCTCAAAGTGCATCATGCAGTTTGTTCTTCCATCCCTTTCACATTTCCTTGACCGTCTTCTACGGAATGTTTTTATTTGCTTGTTCGATGTTTCTGCTTGACCACTGGTTTGTGAGTGATATGGAGTTGCGATGTTGTGTTCGGTGCCAAGCTCGTCCAAGAAATGTCGGAAGGTCTTGTCGATGAAATCACTACCAGAATCATGCACATTGGCACCGGGTGGGAAAGCCCTTTAGCACCGGGTTTCCCACCCGGTGCCAATCTTCCGGTGCTAAAGGGTGTCACCTTTAGCACCGGGTCAAATAACCGGTGCTAAAGGTGGGGGCACTAGCAAAAAATATTTGCATATTTGCGTGTTGCGGGATTCGAACTCAAGACCTCTTGGCTCGCGCGCGTGCACCCACCTAACCATCTCACCTACACAACGCATGTGATAAGATTAAAGATGCACTCCTTTTGAAGTAGCATGTGACACCTACATTAGCACTGGATCGTATTTACGAACCGGTGCTAAAGGGCCTTTAGCACCGGGTCGTAACACCACCCGGTGCTAAAGGGTGACCCTTTAGCACCGGGTCGTAATACCACCCGGTGCTAAAGGAGGGGGACCCTTTAGCACCGGGTTGTAACACCAACCGGTGCTAAAGTGGACTTTTAGCACCGGTTGGTGTTACAACCCGGTGCTAAAGGGTTCCCGAGGGCGCCCCAATTTCGCACCCGGTGCTAATGTTACATTAGCACCGGATCTTAAGTGCACCGAGGCATATGAGGGGTGCGGATGTGAGTTATTCTGGTAGTGAATGAGACCCTTCGTCACTTATACCCATCCTTGGTGTTCCAAAACGAGGAAAGATAACCGCCTCGTGGAACATCTTGCGGCTGTGCTTGGCATCAGCAGCTCGGCAGGGTAGTGCTTCTACCTATTTGGGAGACGTAATCCACAACAACCATGATGTACTCGTGGTCATATGACTTTTGGAGTGGTCCCGTGAAGTCAATACCCCAAACATCAAATATTTCAACTTGGAGGTTGTATATAAGGAGCATTGCATTATGAGCTGTGATGCTACCTTGCAGCTAGCAATTACGACACCTTCGAATGAACACTTTGGTGTCTTCATACATCATTGGCCAAAAGAAACCACTTTGCCAGATTTTTGCCTGAGTGAGTAATGCTCCAAAGTGGCCCCAGCATGCTTGCAGTGTGGCACGTACTTCTCTATGATTTGCACTCCTATTGCTGGTACGCATCTCCTCGGCAAACTATCTGCGCATACCTGATACAGGTATGAGTCATCCCAGAGGTGACAGCAGCTCTCGAAGATGAGCTTCTTCCTGTTCTCCCCCAAGGGTACATATCCTGAAACCATGAAGTTCACAATGTTTGCATACCATGGGTTTGAGTCTATCACATTTAGTAGCATGTCGTCGTGTAGGAAATCGTTTACGGGTAGTTCCTGCATGTTAATGATTTGCATATGCGACAAATGATCTGCAATGGTATTTTCTAACCCTTTTTATCTTTTATTTTAATATCAAATTCTTGTAGTAGAAGAATCCATCGTAACAAGTGAGGTTTAGCATCTTTCTTGGTGGGCAAATATATGTTGAAGTTGCATGGTCAGTGTAGAGCTCATGAGACACGAAACAACTCCACGATACTTTTAGAGATTTATTTTTATAATTTTATAATGAAAAAAAACCTGTGGACAGATCTGGCTCAATCAGTTATCACTATAACTTCGTCGCACACCTAGGCCATTAATCGATTGCGGATGGATCTAGACTGTATATTATTCAAAATATTGGAATAGTAAGTTTTAAATGTTGACTTTTAAAATCAGAAAAATTGGAAATATTCGCATATTGGACATCATATTGATGCATTTATTCCAAACAACATGGTGGTTTTTTTAATGGAATAAAAAATAGGCTCATAACATGAGAGAAAACTGAATTTCAAGTTTGAGATTTAAAGTAACTTGTAAAGTGCATGTACGGCACGAGCCATCTCGGTTTGTTTTCCCTAAAAAAGTGCACAAACACTCGGCAAAGTACCAATGGCGTAGACGGATTGCAACGGTGGTTGCACATGCTGAGCAAGTGCACATTCTTTGCCAAGTGCTTCCTCGTTGGCACTCGGCAAACATTGGCTTTGCCGAGCGTCCCATTTCTAAAACTAGGCAATGCTTGTTTTTGCCTAGTGTTTTTATTTTACCGTGTGTTTTTCTGGCGACACATGGTAAATAGTTAGTTTATCGAGTGCCTGACGAAATACACTCGACAAAGAACTAGACACTCGGCAAACGTGAGATTTCTGGTCATGATCATTGCAGAAGGCCAACTCACCTCCTATTCATTTCACAAAGAATAAAGAACAGAGAAACGAACAGAAGGACACCATTTACAAAAAGGAAGAAATCTATTTTTGACTATTAAGTTATTGCTGAAGTCTAGTTTTAGTTTTGGCCATCGAACTTCAAAACCGGGTATTTTTTCACCAACGAACTATGACTTTGGCCCTCTAGCTGGTTTTAGAGGTGGTTTTGACAATATATGCATTTTATAAAAATGCATAACTAATTCATTGTAAATTAAAGAAATATGAAACCAGCACCAATTTTTTTAAAAAATATAGCCAATCTTTTGGTACACTGTTTAGAATTATTTGGATCTTATTTATTTATTTTTCTAGTGTTTTATTGCTCATAGTTATGACCTGTACTTATTTAAATTATTATTGTGTGCTTTACTTTATGTTTATTACATGATTAATTAATTGCATAATTGCATATTACACAATCAAAAGAAACTAAAGGATTAGCCATGCAATATCTAAATAGAATCTATATATGGTGGTGCATGGCATTTGTGGTGTTGGTATTGCCTTCTGAGCTGTTATATGTAACTGAAGTTTGATGGATCATTTTGGCCAATATCTTGTCAAATATAACACAAAAAGATCATTTTAATAAATAATGTATATGCCCACAAGCAGTAAAACACTACCAAAAGGAAAAATAAGATCCAAATATATTTAAATACTTTACTAATAGATAGATTATCTTTTTAAAATTTGTTTGGTGTAGGTTTCATATTTTTCTGATTTAAAATGAATTATTTATCCATCCTTTGATATTAAACCAAATTTTATTATTTTTGACAATATATATATATATATATATATTGGCAAAACCACCTCTAAAACCAGCTAGAGGGCCAAAGTGTCCGGTTTTCATAGTTTGATGGTAAAAAATACCCGGTTTTGAGGTTCGATAGTCAAAACCAGACTTCGGCAATAGTTTGCTGGTCAAAAAATGGACTTCATCCTTTTCTAGACATACAGTCACCCATCACACATTCTGTAATACCGCAGTCTGTAACAACTCTAGGTTAACCGGCCATTTTATATGAAGCAAGGATGAAAGTGTAAGGCCAGTCTCAGTGCATAATTTCACTACATGGTTACCTAGACGAAGAACTAGGTAACTGTGCCAAAGGAGTTTCATGGTGATGATACTCCTCTCACATCCCATAAAACTTTTTCTTCTCACTTCTACGCCACATCAGCACATTTAATACCATGAAATCCCTATTGAGACTGGACTAAGAGAGATGTTACGTATATGCGGGAGATTGGGCCCTCAGAAAGATGTTACAGCCAGCTTCTAATACCTTGCCGCTCCAAATATAGTACATATCCCTTAACCGGATATGGCATGTCCCGGGCAACTTTGAAAGCAAACGAGTAGCCCCCATTTTCTATTCTGGCATTTCGAAAATTACTCCGACTATGTGAAAACTTATACATAAAAATATTTCGTTTGGATAACTTTTTTAAGAAAAAAAATGTCTGAATAACTTCTTTAGATAATTTATGTTAACATATTTTTACAACAAATTTACCCAATATTGTAGAAAATAGAGAGAAAAAGAGTATGGATGTTGGCGGATGCTATCCGCATTGGTGCTGTTTTGTGTTATAAAACAAGGACTCTTGGAGAGTCCTAACTGGACCTACCAACCATAGAAAACAAGAGAGATAAAGGACTCCTAGTCCTAATCCGATTATGTTGTGCACTCTTATAAAACTCTACCCTTACTTCAAAGTATATATACGGACGAGCACCCCTATTGTAAGATATCAATTTGGGGAATACAGAGAAGCTCCACCTATATCGTGTCTTGTCTACTTTATACATGTGTTCTTGTGCTTATCGTGAGGCGTGAGAGGGAGAAGATCCAGCCGTTGACGACGTATTTTGCAATACGTTATCAGCACGGCCGCTATTCGTCGACTACTTCGACGATGTTGACTATATCAACGTCGCCAGCGTGCGGATCTACACCGACTCCTCATCACGCCGGCAGGTCCCCCGGCCTTGCCGAACTATCCTACGCGACAGGCTTCGAATCCGTTCGTTGAAACAAGACATACGAGGTAGAATATGTTGTCCATGTTCAACCATGGTCGTCGCATGACCATCTACCAGCGCATGAAGTCGTTGACCAGAATCATGTTCTAATTATTATAAAAACTAGAAGTTTAATCGGAGTTGAAACTAACTTTAATCTAATGTATCCAGAAGTCATTAGAACTAATCGTTGGCATTTAACATTATATTAGTGCGACTTATTAGCCCTGCTGGCTAGCACATATTCAATGTGGATTAACACCATAATCTGGCCAGAAGACCGATGGCACCCACGAATAGAAGATAATAACTCCGATAAATTAAAACTAATATGTCAATCGTTAGCTAATGAATCAAACGATTTTTGCATTAACCTGATGTCATGAAATAAACTATGTACACTGTCTTTGGTTCCTGTACGAGATGATGTAACCTGTAGTCGGCCCGATGACCGATGGCTACATGGCAACACTATTTCCGGCATGCAGCCTGGCACGCGATGCAGCTTGCACGCGAGATTACATAACCTACTGCCTGAAGCTAATCTTTGTCGCGGGTCGCCTCACGTGCGCCGCCGAGCCTTACCCGGCCAGTATGAGTTATGACATATAACCTGAAGCTGAACATCGCCCGGTTTTGCTCACATGCACGCAGGTACTCCTGAAGCGCCTATATGCGCTACCTTCTATCCTCCGCTGACGCCGTACGTCATGCTGAGGGAGAAAACTCTGGTTTTGGGAAAACGAAAATAACATACCAATCCAAGTATACAGTCTTAAAACATGAAGTTTAGCTCCTGGTGTTTATAGAATTAAAGTTTTTCTAGCATTCTTTTTAGCAGGAAATAACTTGGCAAATTCAGTTTTGCGGCAGATTAAGAAGTTTAATTTATTTACTGCATATATTAACTATAAATTAATATCCATGAAGTTATTTAATGTTTTGTGATAATTTGCTATAGTTGCACATAAATACAGTAAATAAAATGTCTTTAATCATAGAAACATGGTTTTAGGTGTATGAGCTCTCTAAATTTGAAAACCCCTTTGAAGCTCATATTTTTACTTTTTCTAGCATGTTTAATGGATATTATTTTGAAAAATTGAACCATTAATACTTGAAGTTTCTAGAAAATTACCTTTAATCATAGAAACATGGTTTTAGGTTAATTGAAGAATCTTAGACATAACACCCCATGAGTGTCATATTTTATTCTTTTCATAGCAATTTGAGAATAGGTTAAATGTTTTGCTAGGAAAATTCTGGGAAATTAATTGAATTATCAATTGAATAGATTTAACCAATGTAAATTAATTTTGCACTTATTTCATGCATTTTAAACACATGAAGTGAGACTATAGCAAATGCATGAATAATGTAGGAGTAATATGAACTCTATTATTTCCCGAAGAAATATTATTTGTTTTAAGCCTTGCACAACATAATTTCTAGAATAAATATTGTATAACTCTGAAAGTTATTTTATACATATCACATTTTCCTCTCAACATGGCATCATGTTTTTACAATAGAAGTAAATTCGTACGAAGCATGCCAAATATTTGAGTTCATATATAACATGAAGTTACACACATTCAATATATATATTTCCTTGAAGAATCATATTATTTGCCACGTAGCATATTGGCAAATTCAAGAAGAATTTGCATAGGCACAATATGATACACATTTATGCAATTAGAAGGTGCATAAATCATAGAAGTGGAAGGAAAATATATAATGTACAATCCAGAAGTAATGCTAGGCTTAGGGGGAGATGCATTGAGACAAAGAAGTTTCATACTCATCACTTAACAAAAGTAAATAAAATTTCCTACATAAAGCTACACTATTAGTTATATTCATGAAGAATATGGTTATACTCATGAAGAGCAAGTAACTTTTGCTTTTAACTAGAAGTTTCACATTAGTTTATGAATCTTTCCCAGAATAGAAGGGCAAATTTTGTAAATTGGTGTTTCTTACCTCTGTATTTGTTTTATCACCTTATTTTATGCTTGTTTGCTCGTAGCATTTTTTTACATGCAGTAATTTATTTTAGTATTATGGAACAAATAAAGAATTGCATGCTTAATATTGTAAATAATTGCTTTTAAATTCCTATTTGATAATCATTTGAAGTGATATTTCCACGAATAAAAGGCCTCAAGTAACCTTGGACGTTATATTTGTATTGTGCATTCCTACCATGTTGGTAGAATCAAAACTAAATTTCCATGAAGCACATGAACTAATAATATACATACTTTTAATTTATCTTAGAAGATTAAATTCAGTCATGAAACTGTATATTACTCAATTATGTACCGAATACATAACCCCTATAACTTGAAGTTTATTCTACCCAAATCATTTTATTGTACACCGAAAAGTACAATCTATATGTGAATTTCATACTACTTTATGAATATATTAGAAGTGTAACTGAAGTCTATGGAGCATTAAAATGATTCGTAGATTCTACTTGAAGCATAGCATCACATGAAGTGTAAATATGGTATGAAAAGGGGGAGATACTAGGATATAGAGGCATATATGAAGAATGTGGATAAAGTTGAAAAATCAAATAGGCATATCCCTAATCCTGTAAGATTGTTGATCTACAACCGCATCCTATTATATTGATGGACAAACCAATGCGTAAGTTGGTCTGTAGCCATGTTCACTATAATGACTAAGCATGTAGCACTACGCATAGCATTTGTGATCCATATACCACTATGTCAATAATAATTCCCAGTTAGAAGAAATTCCACACTAATGTAAGGACATGCATGTCATTACATTAATTTGTAACCCTTGCAAGGGTATAACATCAAAATTCCGCTTCATGTTAGCTTTTAGCTATCACATATTTCTGTCATTGCATTAGCTTGTATGCTATGCACACTCAAGTTTCTCCTATTGGGAAACACCTCCCATTTAGTTGAGATGGTTGGGAAGCTATTAAAACACACAATTAATTAGCTTGCATGCTATATATGGCTAGAAGTCATTAGTTCATCTCTAATGAAGAAGGTTGAGATCAGGGGGAGAACTGCTCTGAAATCGGTTCAATAGTGAATTTATCCAGTTAGAAATTGGATGGCCCGATTAGAATGGGTTTGCGAATAGTGAATAGAAAATGGACATGTACATCCATTGCGTGGAAAATAATTTGGTGTTGATGGGTTTAGAATTTTAATGCATATTGGGAATTCTTGAATGAGCGGGCAATTAAATTTTCTAATAGAAATTCCTTGTAAATTATATTTGCATAATTATAACTTGAAGTTTAATTATTCAAATTACTTGAAGTATATGGTATGAGTATTTGGATAGAAAACAAATTGGGCTAAAGAAATAAAGAATTTAGGTAATAAAATAAGTTATGAAGACTTAAAAGATGTGCATAAAATATTGGGAGAACACCCTAAATAAATAGGTATGTAGAACATACTAAATTGCACACTAACCTTATGAAGTATATGTAGTTTTTCATGCCACTACATTAATATGTATAGATCACTGCATATATGAATGTCACTATTTGAAAATGTGTGTGAAAAATTTATGAAATAATTTCACCAATTTAGCATACACGAATGGGCTTCCACTTGAAGTTGGAGAAATATGGATCTGAATTTCCATTAAAAATAAGCTCATGATATGGGGATATCTTATGAAAAGTATGCTATTACGAATATCTAATATCGACATTAGGGGGAGAGAAAGCCTATACCTATCGAATGCCTTATATTAGAATTCAAGTATTCTTAGAAAGCCTGAAGCAGGAATATAATCATGCACTAGATTTCTAGAAGAAACAAACTCTAAATGTGAGAAATTCCTAGAATAGGACATCACGCGAAGTGGAAACACACTAGAAATGAAAACTCATTGAAGGACTTGAGCACAGTGAGAATGTGTATACAATGAATACTCACAAATGGGAAACTGAAATTAGAAGAAACAACATGAAGTTATTAACCAGAAGTTAAGTTTACTTGCTGTAAACATAATGCTATGTGTGGAAGTATACCCTGGGTATCTAATAGTATGCTCACCATAGCAAATGACTTGATCATTAATTTAAAATCTACGAGGATGCCTGTTGGTTTTGGATGAAATGAACTTGTCAAAACAATCTTAACGGAATCTCCATAAACTCCGAAAAGAATTACCTCACATACTAAGAAATAATCATCATGAAGATGAATGCCTAACACTATATAACGCGTGGAATATTTTGCGTTGGCATATATAGTAGATACTAGTTGACTATATAATAGTCTTATCTAGAAGATATGGGAGAGAAGAATGAATGTCGACAACATTACCTCTATTATTGCAGATGTTTCTCTAATGAGAAAATAGATCCATTAACAAAGTCCATGGCAGAATCGCGTGAAGGCTCATATCGGGTCAATGAAAGAATGCACTTGAGGTTAAATCATGAAGGAAATATTTGAACATAGAAGTTCAAATCGGTTGAGTCATTATCAAATAGTGATATGGTGAAATGCAATGGTTCATAAGTCTTTAAAGAAAAGGCTAGTAAACTCCCATTATATATGAATGAATATTCTGCTACATATCTGGCAAATGGTATGAATGAATAAAATAAATATTATACAGTTAATTAGTGGAGTCTGAAATCAATAAGAAGAGATCCAGGAAGGATTCATAATTTCCTCGAAGGAATAAAATTACAACAAATAGAAATAAAATCTCATACAAAGTATTAAATGTCTAAGGTATATAAATTCTTGAAGGATATTAAGTCTGAAGAAGAGCAAATCCTGGAAGGAAATTAAGTCATAGCATGGCTTGTTGTGAATAACACTTTCCAAGTAAAGAGTTCACTAAAGAACTCAAGTTATGTGAAAAGGATTGTGTAAATCACTTCTCTCTTGCATGACATAATTTCTCATAGAGAAAAGAAATATTATTCTTGAAGAATTAGAAATTCTTCAAGAAAATAGTCATTGAATGACTTATCAGTCAATTTCTGAATGAACACCAATAATCCTGAAGATATGAATGATGACTCATATAGACCCGAGTTATTGAAAAGAAGTGAGGAACCATACGGCCCTGAATGTGCTATACAAGCATTTCTAAGTGCATATGAAGCTAGCTAGCACTATCCTCAAATGCCATAGAAGGTATATTGGTGATTGGCATATTAAATTATCCCCTTTTAAATGCCAAAAGAAGACTGATTAATCCCCACAATTCAATGAAAGGATTAAACTTTATTTGTGTTGCACAACTAAAAGTGGTAATGAGTGCATGAAGCACATTGCTCCCAATTACTCAATCATAATCTAGAAGATTAAGTCTATGAAAGACTAAATATTATGATAACTGAATATCATTGCTTAATAATATTTTTGAAAAATATGACTAAAACATTTTTAAACATTGAAGTTCAAATGATGTCACTGTGAGGGGGAGCATGTTAGATTTGAAATCTTTATGATGTACCTAGAAGGAATCAACTTGATGATTAATTATTAAATGAAACCTAGAAGGTTTACCACTTAGACTATTTGAGATCAAGAAGATCATTATTGTAAGAATCTGAAAGTCCATGCATAAATCTTGAAGATTGATAGCTATTCACCAAGAATAACAAATATAGAACTTATATGACCAAGAAGGTTTAATGTTGTACTATTTTCCTTTGTGAGTTTTTACTTGAAGGTTTCTTATATAAGGATTTTAATAAGGCAACATGTGCAATACAATAACGGATGATATGTACTCTTTTCTACCAGTACCTTCTTCCCACTGGGTTTTTGGATGGAGTTTTTGATGAGGCATATGTATTCGTGGTAATTGTCCAAGGGGGAGTGTTATAAAACAAGGACTCTTGGAGAGTCCTAACCGGACCTACCAACCATAGAAGGCAAGGGAGATAAAGGACTCCTAGTCCGAGTCCGGTTATGTTGTGGGCTCTTACCAAACTCTACCCTTACTTCAGAGTATATATGCGGAGGAGTACCCCTGTTGTAAGATATCAATTTGAGGAATAAAGAGAAGCTCCACCTATATCGTATCTTGTCTACTTTATACATGTGTTTTTGTGCTTGTCGTGAGAGGGAGAAGATCCAACCATTGACGACGTGTTTTACAATACTTTGCACCACGCCGCCAATGCCATTGCCTCAGTTGCGCATCTAGGGGGGGGGGGGGGGGGGGACTGGCAGGAGCCATGGCCCCACCTGACAAATATAGAAAATATTTAGGTCATGTTTAATGTGGCATTTCAAACATGTATAAATGGTATGTTGATCCTATAGTGAAAACTCTCGCTATATATAACAAACCTTCTTATTGCTTGTGTGAAATTTGGAGTTTTGTTTTTTTAATTACAAACACTAAATGTGTATACAAGTATTAATATATTTTTCTGATATATGAGGTTAATCTCCACACTCTTGATAATTTGTGAATAGTATATGTTTGTCGTCGTGTGTTTGCCATTAGTACAGAATCCATTTCCGCTGACGTTCAAAACACATTTGTATTGATGGTTGCGGCGCTAACAACTCTCTGCCAGCACAGGTAGTTGTTAGTGCGGGCGGGTCCTGACCGGCAGTACAAATGCCTTTTGTGCTGTCGGGTCCTTATCTCACCCGCCAGCGCTAATTGTTGCACGGCATAACAAAAATTCAGCACAGCGGCTGTGCTGTCAGCGTCGACGTCTCTATGAGCCATCACTGTCAACGGTCGCCGCTCACGCTGGCCACGCCACCGCCGCCAGCAGGCTCACGCCGCACCCCTGCCGCAACCAGCTCCCGCGCCAGCCCCCACTACCGGCGTCGGCCACTGCCCGATGGTCTCCAGCGCTGGTTCTAGAGCCAGCCCCCGCCACCGGCTGCCCACCCATCACCTTTGCTGGCCCTGCAGGCTTCCACGCAAACCGGCATGGCCACCGCTCGGGCCTCCGGCGCTGGATCTCGCATCGGCCCCTGCAGCCAGACGCAGGCAGCTTGCTGGCTCAAACGCGCAGGCCCCCCCAGCGATGGTTGTCAGCCCAGCTTCCATGCAGGCCCCGCTGCGCGCAGGCTCCCTTGCTGGCCGGCGCGGCCACTGCTAGGGCCTTCGGTGCTGGTTCAAGAAGCTCGCCGGCTCCAATGCGGGCCCCCACCGCCGGGTGCCGGCCCAGCTCCCATGCTGGCCCCGCCGCCTGCAGGCTCCCACGCTGGCCAGCGTGGCCACCACTCGACCCTCTGGCGCTGGCCCCAGCCACCGAACGCAGGCCGCCCGTCGGCTCCAATGCATCGCCGGCCTGGATCCGATGTCGGCCCCCGCCGCAAGACGCAGGCCGCCCGCCGGACTCCACCACCAGATGCAGGCCCCATCGCCGGTCGTCGTGAGCACCGCCCCAGCCTCCGGTGCAGGCCCTCGGCAGCTCAGCTCTCGCTCTCAACATAAGAAAAGAGCACGCGGGAGAGAGAATGGGTCACGATAAAGAGATAAGGTTGAGAGTGTGTGTGTGGGGGGGGGGGGGATGTTACTCCCGTTGCTGTCGGTGAGGTTGCTGTCGGTGTGAGCTCGCAGATCGGATCGATAGAACAAGAGATAGGATAGTTGCGAGAGGAGGAGGTCTCCTTCACTCAAAGTTTACTTAGTAGAATATTCCATACGGGTTCCTCTGTTTCCCCGGGTACAAAAAGCACACACAACACTCATTGCCCTCCTGGGCCCACACACACCTCTTCCTTATTACATCTTTAGTGAAAGGCGCACACAGCAGCAGAAGACGTATTCACTTGTTTGGGGCACATGGGCAGCAGAAGACGTATTCACTTGTTTGGGGCACATGGGCAGTGGAGTATTGCCACACTTTTGCAAGAAGGGGTCACTGACAAAACTGTGGGAACTGCCACTGTCAACTCAACATCACCTTGTTCTTCACCAATGCTCTTAACTCGATAGCATCACCTGAATCAGTACAAAGAGACTATATTGAGAGATAGTGTACCAAATTCCTATGACAATGAATCCTCTATAGCCAACTGTTCTAGAATTTCATCTGTCAATGTGACATCAAGATCATTCACCACCAGTGAATTTACTTGTGCTCATGGTCTTGCCATGCATTTGGCCAAATGAGCTTGGTCAAAGGGTTCACTGCAGTAGTAACAAAGGTTGTTGGCCCTACAGTAATCTCTTTTCTACCTTTCTTTACTCAACATTGATGATCCTCCTTGTGGACTTTGCTCCTATTTACCAGCATTGTGAGGCACTCTTGGGGTATAAGTATTCTTCTGGAACTTGAACTTTTGTTTCTCAGCCAAATTTTGCTGAACTTTAGCTAACATCACTGCTCTTTCCTTGGATTGAGGAACTTGTAATTGGACAGTTCCACTGAATTCTGGTTTCAATCCCCTTGTGAACTAGGTAACAAAGAACATCTTGTCATAGCCGGTATTATGCATCTCTGGCTCAGACTGCAGAGCCTCAAATTCCTCCGCATAATCCTCCACTCAAGAAGTCTGTTTCAACTCCAATAAAGCCCCCAAAGCATGTATACAGTCATAAGCCCCAAACTTGGTTTCTACGGCTTGCATAAACTGCTCCCAATTGCCAAAACCCCCCGTTGCACCTTTGCACCTGACCCCACTTTGCAGCATTTCCCTCCATACACATAGAAGTTGTTGTCACCCAAAATGCAACAGGAACATTGTAAAGCTTGAAGTAGTCTTCACATTTATTTCTCCAGATCTTGGGATTCTCTCTAGTTTTTATTCCCATCCTTAATTTTTAGTATCTATAGAGCTTTGCAACATTGGTGAAGTATCTATTTGTTCTACTATTGAGGAATTTATTTACTGAACCTAATAACTAAGGGAGGCCAATGCATTTGATAAGTTAAGGAAGCATACTGCCCGTTCCTGTGTATAACAGATTTTCAGGGGATGATTCTATATTTCTGCTGATGCTACCAACAGCCCATAATGTCATTAGGTCAAATATTTTATACTAATCATTCTTTTTTTCATTGTGCACACTGTGTGGCAGTGGAGTGGTGTAAGGACAGGCTGGACATTTCCTCAGGCTCTCAGATATTACATATGAGGATTATCATGCCATTGCTATGGGTTCTTAAAGCAAACCATGGGTGGGTAATGCACACTGTCACTTTACCGATATATCCTTGAGAAGGTGCTTAGTACAAATCCAGTATGACCAAAGTATTTGGGTAAAAAAAAACATAGATATTAACATTTAGGGGTAAAAAAGTTACTCCAAAAATATCATACCTGTACCTGAATAGTTCTGAATCTCTTGCAGAATAGTCAATATGGCAAACTAAATTAATGAGTATTTTGGTGTTTTGGACCTATCCATTTTTCTCATGCAGGAAAGGTGTGATAAAGACTATGTTTAGGAGGGTCGAGGCCAAATTGGAAGTCAGAATTGTCACACCGAGTTCAAAGGTAAGCAAGTTTCTTATCTGAATATGTAGTTTTATGCAAGGGTGAATAAGAAGTTATTCCTTTGATTAACTTGGGCACGTGTTCTTAATGGTGCCATTTAGATTGCAGATTGAGAGAAGGCTTCCCTTTAGAATGAATATCCGATATGTATATTTAGAATACTATCATGTAATCTGTCGACATCAACATCTTTAACAGTGAGGTGACTGGCTATGCAATCCTTTTTAAATATTATAAACACAAAAATGAATGTGGCAAATTTCGAACAACATCCAACTGTAGAATTTTGCCTCACATTATTTCCAATTCCTGCAAATATCACCCAAGGATTATTGTTGTTATCTCATTTCATTGTTTCTTTTTATTATATTCCCTTTTATGCTGCATTTTCTGCGATTTGGATTGAATTATATTAGTTCTGTATAAGAAAGGAAACTTGAGCTGTGTGATGCATTGGTTAGAATGACCAAAAGTGGAAGCTCCAATGCCTTGCCTGAGGTATGTTGTACATTTGATTGGATTACTTGGTCTATGAAGCTGGAATGATCTGATTATTCATTGTAAATTTGTTCTGTCAGTGCTAATTCAAATATTTGTTTATTTAAATTAACTTTAAAAAGTCTGATGCAGTTGAAGAGGCTTTTCAAATCTAGATGGAAGGCAAAGATCACTGTAACACAATTCTCTTCTCGATCTAAATTCATCTTGTATGTACTTACTAAATGGACACATTCTCTTCTCGATCTAAATTCATCTTGTATGTACTTACTAAATGGATTTATTGATTCCACTCACTTTTGCACCTCATTCAGCACATAAAGACCTAGAAGACATGCCAAATACCCCCGCAAAGAATAGCATCCACCACTTTGAGTACACTCCGATGACAGAGTAATCACGATGGTTACAGTACAACAGTTACAAACAAATTTATATGATGTTTCATTCTTGTTTAAACTCCACGTTACTATTATTTGTTGTGTCGTACAAATTTATATATCTGTAGACTCTGATTGTGAACCCAAAGCATCAAAATAGAAATGCTAACCAAGTGCTTGTTCATCAACCAAAGCAGGCGAGATAAGAAGTCATGTCATATCGGTGCTGATTATTTCCTCCAAGCTGATGATGCACCCAACTATCAACAAACTCGATAATCCTGTAATTATTCCAATATGTTTGTATTTAACTACTACTAAACTTAGTGGTACCAGATTATCTAGATTAATATTACTACATGTGTTGTATGTATTTCACTATGTTCAACGTTTAATGTGCAACTGTTAACCGGCCGCGCGCTGGGCGCGCGCCAATCACTAGTACATATAATAGTCGCCGGGGAGCAACTGCTGAAGGTTTGGACACCATCAACTAACCACCGTTTCCGGCCTGAAGGAACCAACGAAACACTCTGCTCTTGTCTTGTCTGTGTAGCTCGCAGCAAAAGCTCTGCTGCCATGGCGAGCCGTCGCAGGAAGGGGAAGGAGCCAGTTGGCCAACCTTCAGGGTTAGTTGATTTCTACGCTCCTGAATGACCTTTTTTTAAAAAAAAATTGTTGGCTGTGCCTGAACTGAACTTGTCAGCTTCTGAAGAGCCATCGCCATAGCATGTACATTTGCGTTCGCAATCGCGGGTTGATAGTTCATCTTTTTTGTTGGTTTTTGATTGATATGCCACCATATATGAATGGGTATGTAGCAGGTGAAAACCAACTAGTTTCTGGAAACTCGAACACTCTTTCTGCTGCTAGAGGATCAAATCAGTATGAATTTTTTTTCCAAGAAACTGAGCAGGGGTGACGTAGTTTCGAATGATTCAGTCAGTCTTTAAATTTAAAGGATGAACTCAAAATATTCTAGGAGAGACCAAACGAGAAATGCACTGAATCGTTTTCATGCACCTTTTTCTTCATTTCGCACCATATAGATTAATTCTGGAGTTGAAATTGACACTTTTGTTTCATAGGCTAAAAAAAATACAACCTCATTTGTTTCAGATAACTAATTGACCGTATCACAATTAAGATTGCTGTTATTAGTCAATGTGTTGTTTGAGACTATTCTTCATTTTTTTAGTGGCATTCTAAGCTTATGGTAATTTAAGAGACATTCTAAGCTTTGTGCTTCTCTTCCATTAATAATATTTTTCATCTTATTGTTCCTGATCAACCTTTGTGCTTCACAAAAAAACTGAGTGACATTTTATTACTAGACAATGGAATTCGAAGCCAACTAACAGCTACTTGAGCAAGCAACACTCATGCTACAAAATGTATAAGTACAGATGGTTAGACTTGACTAGTTAGGGAACAAACATGACACTGGCTCGAATTTCAGCCTTATAACAATGTACCTCGCGTTCAGGTCATTAGCTGTTGTCATGATAAAATAATTCGAACGTACAATAGAGGGTAGAAGCATAACTTATCTACTTTGTTGATCATAATATGATTCCAAAGTGTTCAAACAATGTCTGGCATAGAGAAGGCCTTCTGTGAGAAGTAAAACAGGGGAATACATAACGATCAACTTGGTTTCCCTATTAACTAGGTTCCTTCCATTGTTTGTAATATACAACTCATAACAAGATAAGTTTGCTCTTGAAATTCTATGAATATATAGAAAACCTATGATTTTTTTCATGAATGTTGTAAAACTTATATGGCTGTCTTCACGCTTCACCAAGAAGTAGTGAATTTTCACCCAAATATGCATCATTCATTAAATACATTAGCATAAGGAAAAAAACTCTTTGTGTGAGGCCTGATCCCAAACAGAGTGATTATTGTTTCCTTGTAGCATATCTCTGGCATGTCTAATGATGCTGGCACGATAACTGATAGCATGTACATATATGTTAATGGTCTTTTGATGTGTACATTGCAGGGGTCCATTGCAAATATATATATACATATATATATATAAACCCTCCGGTAAGTTATTGTTCCAGAATGATTGGCAAATATATATATATATATATATACATATATCGTCTATACATATGCTTTAACAAATGCCTTGTTGATTTCCTTTGAAGATCATAATAAGCGAACAAGATTGCACAGTGATCATTGAGAGTAATAGGATAACAGGGACACCATTGCAGCGAGCTATTTGTGAGGGGAGTCCTTGTGTTGCTATAAGCAGAACGCTGCAAGATGCTTACAACATGCACAACACTTCGATCATGTGTGATCACCCAAACATATTGAAACCAATTGGTGTTTGGACAGACCCTAGCGACAACAAGAAAGCATACATTGTGGTCACGTCTGTTGACACTGCACTTAACTGTCTTGCAATGGAACAGCTGTTTTGCGTAGAGGGGCAAGTTTTACGTGGATTTTCTGAGCTAGGGTTCAAAGTGTTCAGGTATGCAAATAAATTATGATTGTCCGTTGAAGATTATTATTCTTCAACATTACTCCTCTGATGGAATCTAACACAAGTTTTTTCAGGGACATTTTCGGGGCAATTGACTATGTCAATAATAGATACGAGGGAGTGATTACATCCAGTTCCAGCAACAGTCCCCAGATTTCATTGTTTCCCATGATGCTGGAACCCAAGAACATCTTTTTGAAGATGATAAATGGCCAGGCTCGAGTTGTACTAGGGAATTTCAAAACCAATCTTTCCAGATGTTTCAAGAACCAGCAGGGGCACCCGCCGAGGTAATTAGAGCCAATCTTATTTTATATATATTTTAAATTCATCTCTAATTTTTGTGCTATTTTAAATCCATCTTTTTTGAGCTTTGTCAGAAACTAGTCACTGGTAATGCATAGTCTAGGTAATGGTACAAATAGTTTTCCATTGCACCCAGTTTATTATGACTAGTTTCTGACAATAAATCTAATTATCTACTAATAAATAGTAAACCCAGTTTATGACTAGTTTCTGACAATAAATCTAATTCTCTACTAACAAATAGTAACCCTTTTATGAAAATCTTTTGAACAAACGGCAAGAGATTTGCCTTGTAAATTTCATTAGTAGGGGGGAAAATGACAGGAGTTTTGAAAGAAACAATAACAAGCATGTTAATTAACTTTATATTATGAAAATACCAAGCAGTTCAATTAGATGCTTACACTGGAATGAAACAATATTTGTCTCTCTGTTCGCACTACAAATGCCTGTAGCTAGATCTAGAATGGTTTTGCTGGTGGATATTTGGAAAATCTTTTTAAAGTTAAGTTAATAGAGATGGTACAAATATCAGTACTATAACAACACACGCTGGTGCTGATTATTAGAAACAAGTAGAAAATAGCCCAGCCTTATATGGGAACTCCACAAATTATAACGGCTGTGTTTCACATTTGGAATCTCTGCTTTTACTTTTTCCTAATCTTTTTGTTATGCGTTACTTTCTGGGGATAGAAATTACAACGGGTGACATCGTAAAAGCGCACTGGAAGGAAGTTGGAGGTTGTCTCACAGAGCTTTACGGTGGGACTCACGAAGCCAGTAAAGAGTTGAAGGAACTTGCTCAGTTCTTGAAAGGAGGAGAAGCAACGTAAGTCAAACACCACTGGCAGATTGAAACAAATATCTAGTTACAAGTTATATGATTCTCAACTGTATTGTTCTCGTGGTGCAGATATGAAGATCTGCTCTGGCAACCAGCTTTATGGGATGCACGCACCAAAATGCAATTCATAAGAGAGATATTTTTCTTCTAGATATGGAACGGAATAACGAGAGAACTCCTTTTGACATTACACCGAAAGGGGAGAAATTGAAGAACAAGGATCCTCTTGGCCTCCTTGAAATCATGAACGAATTTGCTCCTCCACTGGACACCAACGGTCAGGAAAAACAGATTAAAGAAAAGAACTTGCTTGACTCTGTGATATTTCTGAGGAACAAAATTGTAGCTCATTTTGATGACGAATACAAAAGGTTTAAGGGCTCAAAGGTAAGCATGTCTAATCTAGCTGGTTCCTAGTTACATGTATTGTTCTTAGTTTTTCTGTTTGTTTACACAATGACTGCTGTAGAAAAGAAAAAGATTCATAACCAGACAAACTATATTAACTTTGGGCAAAGGTGTCATCTTGATATTTACTACTATTTCCTGTTCCAATTACTATTTGTTGTTGATTTTTTCTCAACACATTTGACCATTCGTTTATTCAGAAAATAAATATTATTTTTTTGTTTGTGATTTATTTTATCATCACATATACTTAAGCATGACTCATTTTTACATATATATGGACTAAATATTTGAATAAGATAAATGATCAAACGTTGAAAGAAAAAAATGTCAACAATGAATAGTAATTTGAAAAGTAGTTCTGATATTTGAACAGTGAGATGACAGAATTTTTCTATTACAGGAAAACTTTTTTGTGAATATTTAAGTTGTGAAGTCAAACAACCTCACTACTATTGTTAAAGGGGTTGGGTATGCAATCACACGTCTTGGTTTTGATCACAGATATTTTCAACTTGACAAAGCTTTTTAGATATGTGAAAATGAGGGTTGCAAAATTTTTGACATTTGTAATCTTACATTCTTTTTACTGGCTTCAAATACAGAATAAATAATTATGTGATAGTTAGTTATGTTGTTAACTGAATTTGGATAGATCAATATAGCTACTGAAAGAATTTTAGTTGTAATCATATTGTTTACAAATTTGAGATCAAAGTTGTCTTGCTGTGCTGAATTATAACATCAACTAATTTTCGTTTTTCTTAACTTTAATTACTTGGTAGGCTGAAATTGGCATTTCTGTAGTCACAAGGGAGAGGTATATACAAAACAGAAAAGGTGACTACATGATAACTCTCGCTGAGGCAATAAGGGAACTGGGGTGGATATCTGAATCTCCGGTTATGCGTGGTAAGCTTTCCAATCCCGCAATGCTGCCACAGCAGATATAGAACTGTTGGTTAAAATTGCAGTGATCTAGCACTTAAAAAATATTGCTCTAATCATTGTTTTCGCACAGATGGGAATGATTACATGAGAAGCTTCTACCAAATGAATATAGGAGGAAAGAGGAAAACCTAAACCCTTGAAGCAGCAGGAATGTAACCTCCACAACTTTGGACCAGAGCCAGTCGGAGCGCACGACCCTTAGCTCCCTAACCTGACGTGTAGTATAATATGTTCTAGACTCTGCGACGCTTTGGTGCTGGTGTTTAAACTACAAAAATACTGCATTTGAGTTGACTATATCAACGTGCTTTGTGTTGCTACTCATAGACGTGACGAACTGACTTTGAGAACTCGTTAATGAATTTGCAATTATCATTTTAAGACTATTTGGTGACTTGCAAATTGGCACTTTATCTTATTGGTGCGACTTAATTCAGTTCTGTTATATGCCTCCTCGTGTAAGAAATGCACTGCACATACAGAGCTTATCATCCCAGGCTAGTTCTTTTTACCTACCACAGTGCTCTTTCCAGGCCTCAGGAAGGGGAAAGATCCACGTAGACTACTCAGTGAAATTCTCCAATACTACAGTAAATTTTTTCAGAGTACAACCCATCCAAATGGTATTTTCCAGTCCACGTCGGAAAAGTTTATGGGCCCTGTAATTCAAACCGGTTTTAGGCTCAAAGCCGATCATCCAAATAGGTGCTTTGGTTACTCACTTAACTTTTTTTTTTTAGAAAAAGGAAGTCTCTTCCCGCCTCTGCGTTACCGCACACAGCGTTTAAAATTATTACATAGTTTTGGACATATTGTCAATCAAGGGGAGAACACAGAAAAATTATAAAGTATGACAAAGTCTATTATTATGTTTCCATCCATGAGAAGCGAACAGCTCCATCGCCGTAGTCTCTAATGCTCTGCTCACTTTCTTGAATGTCTCCTTTGTCTCTTCGTCATGCTGCAGCAGTGACCAAAATCGCAGCCAATATGCTCCCCTGAATATAGCCTGCATAAAAGATGTATTTTTGCAATTTTTGAATGTTAGATCATTTCGACATCTCCAAATTGCCCAACATAATGCAGACGCCCCAACCAGAATACGATTTCTCTCCTGTAAATTATAATTAGAGAGCCACCCCCCTAACATATGGGCTACTGATCTTGGTGAGGTTAGCCCAGTAGCTATATAGACAGTTCTCCAAATTGTCCTAGCATGATGACATTCATAGAGAAGATGTTTGATAGTTTCGTTACAATTACAGAAACAACACTTCTGACTGCCTTTCCAATTTCTCTTTGCCAAGTTATCCTTTGTCAAAATGACACCCCTTTGGAGGTACCAAAGGAATATCTTGATCTTAAGAGGAATCTTTAATTTCCATATCACTTTATGAGAGAAAGGAGCATTCTGGTTAATCACATATAGATACATAGACCGGACCGAAAATTGTCCTGTCTTATGCAGTCCCCATATGAAACTATCTCTTTCATTATTTAGAGTGATATGGGTGATCTTAGCTACCATGTCTTCCCATTCATCCAACTTATCTCCCACTAGTGCTCTCCTAAAAGAGATATTTAGTGGCGTTGAGGACATAATCTTCGCTACTGTATCATGCCGATTATTCGCAATGTTATAGATTGTGGGGTATAAGTCTTTGAAACGTCTATTGCCAACCCATGTGTCTTCCCAAAACCTTGTTTCTGTTCCATCATTTATTTTGAAGGAACCACAATTTAGAACCATATCCTTTATATTCATCAGGCCCTTCCAGAAATGAGAGTCATTAGGTTTGATGCTCACTTGTGATAAGGTTTTAGAGCTTAAATATTTATTCCTAATCAGAGTTTGCCAATTCCCATCTTCGTTGAGTAGTTTTATAATCCATTTGCTCAACAAACATTGGTTCTGAACTTGGAGGTCAATTATTCCAAGTCCACCCTGATCTTTAGGCCGGCACATGATGTCCCACTTGGCTAGGCGGTATTTCTTTATATGATTGTCACCCTGCCAGTAGAATCTAGACCTATAATAATCTAGTTTTTGAAGTACACCTTTCGGTATTTCGAAAAAGGACATCATAAACATGGGCAAGCTGCTAAGCACTGAATTTAGGAGGACTAATCTGCCTCCATAGGATAAATGCTTTGCTTTCCAACACGTTAGCTTCTTTTCGAATCTCTCTTCGATGCATCTCCAGTCTATATTATGGAGTTTATTATGATGCATTGGTATACCTAGATAGCGAAAAGGGTATTCACCCACACTGTATCCAAAGAGATCGGTATATTGATCCTCAAATTCTTTTGCTTCGCCATAGCAAAAGATTTCACTCTTATGGAAGTTGATCTTCAGGCCTGATAATTGCTCAAAAACACTCAATAATAGTTTCATGTTTTTTGCTTGTTCTAGGTCATGATCCATAAAAATGATTGTATCATCGGCATATTGCAAAATCGACAGCCCGTCATCTATTAAATGTGGGATGACACCACTTATCTGCCCATCGTCTTTTGCTCTTTTAATCAAAAGAGCGAGCATATCTGCCACAATATTGAATAAAATGGGTGACATTGGATCCCCTTGACGGAGTCCTTTTTTTGTTTGGAAGAAGTGTCCAATGTCATCATTAACCTTAATGCCGACACTTCCCCCACTAACAAAGCTTTGTATCCATCTACACCATTTTGATGAGAAACCTTTCATGCACAATGTTTGTTGTAAGAAGGACCACTTAACTTTATCATAGGCCTTTTCAAAATCAATTTTGAAAATAACCCCGTTAAGTTTCCTTGTATGTAATTCGTGAATGGTTTCATGTAAAATGACTACGCCCTCCATTATATTTCTGCCTGGCATGAAAGCTGTTTGGGATGGACTGACCACTGTCTGTGCCACTCTATTTATTCTATTTGTGCCAACTTTTGTAAAAATTTTGAAGCTGACATTGAGTAGACAGATTGGCCTATATTGTTGGATTTTTGTTGCATCTTTAGTCTTAGGTAGTAACGTAATTACCCCGAAATTTAGACTAAATAGAGGTAGGTTCTCTTCATGGAAATCTTTGAAGAGTGCCATCAAATCCTCTTTGATCACTTCCCAAAACACTTGATAGAATTCTGCTGGGAAGCCATCTGGACCTGGGGCTTTATTATGCTCCATTTGGAACACTGCCTCCTTTACTTCTGATTCAGTAAATTTTGAAATTAACAATTCATTTTCAATATTACTGACTTGTGGGATGTCATCAATTCGACTCTCCACTAGTGTGAAATTATTTTCTTCTGGTTGTCCGAAAAGGCTTTTATAATAGTTGGTGATGTAGTTTTTCAATTCAGTGTCACCCACAATTATGCCATCTTCTTGTTCTAATTTGAAGATGTGTTGTTTGCGATGTTTGCCATTGGCCACTAA
Organism: Echinochloa phyllopogon; assembly: GCA_033239725.1. Classification (NCBI taxonomy): domain Eukaryota; kingdom Viridiplantae; phylum Streptophyta; class Magnoliopsida; order Poales; family Poaceae; genus Echinochloa; species Echinochloa phyllopogon. Next base: position 27,084,879 of record BTCW01000008.1, on the reverse strand, counting down.
ATGAAAAAAATGTGTGTTATCATCACCCTGGAGAAGGCTTTTAACCTTGGCCCTTTCATACCATTTCATCTCCTCTTCTCGTAATAGTAGAACTAACCTTTCTTTGAGATAGTGTTTCATATTTATCTCGTTATCTGAGAGGTCATTGTTTTCTGCCTTTTTATCAATGGCATCCAACATTGAGATGAGTATTTTCTTTTCTTTTTTGTATGTGCCAGCTATATGTTTGGCCCATCCTCTTAGATACTGGCGAAGATGTCTAATTTTATTTTGCCATCTTTCTATTGCCGTATCACCTCTATTTTCCAATCGCCATAAATTGGTCACCATATCAAAGAATCCATCTCTAATCAGCCATCCCCTTTCAAATTTAAAGGACGGTTGTTTGTTATTATGTGTAGAGGATCCGGTGTTTAAGATAAGAGGTGTGTGGTCAGATTGACTCCTATCTCTCGCCTCAACTCTGCATAATGGAAATTTATCCTCCCATTCCGTGCTCACTAGCACTCTATCTAGTTTCTCATATGTTGGATCATCTCCTGGGCCAGCCCATGTATATCGGCGACCAGACATGACAATCTCTTTAAGGTTAAGAGCTTCAATGACTGCATTGAACTGTGTCGGCCATTTAGAATCAAAGTGGCCTTGGCTCTTATCCTCTAGGTGTCTCATAATATTAAAATCCCCACCAATGACATAAGGAACAGATTCTCGAGAACACGTGTTTGCCATTTCAGTAAGAAAGGCTTCTCTATTGTGCGCTTGTGCTGGTCCATATACTGTGTATAGTGCAAATTTGAAACCATCAGATTTACTACGAAGGCAAAATTTAACATAAAAATCTCCTTCATCTATGGAACCTATGTCGTAGGTGGTTAAATCTACTCCCAAAAGGATGCCACCAGAACGACCATGTGGGGCCATGCTGTGCCAAATAAATTCATTACCACCACAAAAGTTTTTAAGGGTCGTGTCTGGAAAATCATCACGCCCTGTTTCAGAAAGAGCAATAAAATTAATTTGCTCTTCTCTAACCAGTTCCGCCAAATACCTGTGCTTAGCCAAGTCGCCTAGACCTCTGCTATTCCAGAAAACTCCTTTCATTGGAGACACATTTTGGAAGGGGTTTTTAATTTTTTAGGAGGTCTTCCTATTTTATTTTTAGTCGAGTTGCACTTTTTCTTACGGGGAACTGGACTAAGATCACTTAATATGTGATCATGATTGAAGTCATGCGAATCCTCGATTGAATTACCACTGGTGTGGCCGAGGATTGCATCAAGTCTTTCCTCCTCATCATCAACTATGTAATCATTGACGACATGTTTGACTTTTTTTTTCTCCACTATTTTCTTCCTACCCGAAACAACCCTACTATCAATTTCTATGTTTTTAAGAGAAACTACAGATTTTTTAATTGAAATATCATCTTTACCCATAGAAACTCCTAGGTTCCTCACGTTGGAAGAAATGCGAGAATCTGAAAGTAGTAAAAATGATTTACCTGTTGTTTCCAAGTTGCGAACTGATGCCACGCGATCTGCTTTGTGGAGGGTGTGTTCATCACTTGTCGTCGAGTTGCGCAGGCTTCGTCTCAGGGTTGTCTGCTTGCTGATCACTGTTGGCCTGTCCACCTTCTGCTTATTTTCCATTGTCCGGGCAGCCTGCACTGATTTGGATTGCCCGCTCATAGGAACCGAAGGGGGACCAAAATGGTCAGCAGCCAGGCATGGCGGAGTCGTATCAGCATTCTCAGGGACAGCTTGTTTGGCCTGATGTGAAGTCGGCCCCTGTATCACACCTTGCAGCTGCTGGCCAGCTTGTGCAAACATGTCCTTGCCTGGCTCCGACACTGTGATGGCCTCCTTGGGAGCAGGTGGGTTGACGATGCCTTGTACAGGTACTGTTGGAGCAGCTGAATTCATGATCAGGCACGGGGTAATAGTATCAGCATCATGTAGCTCTGTTTCCCCCGCCTCTGCAACATTATGCATACACCCCGGATATGTAGGTGTCCCAGTCAGCACAACATCCGGCTCCTCGAGCACCATTGCCGGGGCAGCAGGCATGATTTGGGTGCCCGGTAGTAGAGTTCCTGTCTCTGTAGGGGCGGGAGACTCCTCTGCATTGGCATCGTCGTTATCCTCCGCCATTACCTTGTCAACGATTTCTTCTAGCAATTGTTCCACTGCTGTGTCAATTGCCTTTTCCACCAGGGCAACTTCATCTGTTGGTGCATTCCCATTCTTGGGATTTTCCATTCCAGAGGCATCTGTACCTTGTTTCTTGGATGGCGAGGTATTTGTTGGGTCATCCGGTTTCTGTGGTTCTGCATCTTCCATGACTCGATCGTCGCTGCCATCATAGTCTAGATCATCGGCGTCATCGAAGTTGAGATCATCATCATCTCGAGCCACCTCTTCCACTTTGAAAAATATTTCATACATGGAGTCATCCACAACAATGTCTGCATCATTTGGAATGGACTTTGCATCAAGTACCGCCACTAGTAGTCTAACCACGCCCGTTTTCCTCAAATACCTCATGTCCACTCACTGTGTGGCACCTAGGATTGTCCCAACAGCCCAAAGCGGTAAAAATGATCTAATCTCATAAGGCACACCATAAACCTGCACCCAGACTTGTTGAAGCTTCCTCTTTGGCTTAATCTCGTTGTTCCATTCCTTAAACAACATTGTGCCCTCATTGTTGTCCGTCGGGATCCTCTTTATAGCAACCAGACGCTGCAACTCCACTTTGCTTGGGAAGGGTACAATATATGATTTTGGGCCATGGGGAGTCACAGCCCAATCCCATTTAAATGGGAGAATACGGACTAGCTCAGCCTTGAGAAGATCGGCTGGGACGTCACCCCGCTCAATGGTGATGAGAGCAGTGGCTGTGACCTTCTCTGGCATCTTCATTGTCTCGCCTTTTGTAGATGAAATTTGGAAGAAACCCAGTCCTTCACCAGCAAGTCCACAGAACATGGCTGTAGGTTTGGGGCCGTGCAACAAATGGCAGTGATTTGTAAAGTGATCCTCTTGACAAATTTCACAGCAGAGAATCATTTTCTTCTTCTTTGGCACTGGTTCCCCAGAGGGCGTCGGTGCCTTGTGTTTTTGCTGCTCCAAAGGAACACTGCCAGCCTTACCCAAATTCTTGGCATCAGCAGGCTCACTGTTGTTGTTCGCCTGATCTGCACGGCCTGTGAGACGCCCATCTGCTTCATTACTCGTCTGGCCTCCAACTGCAGCGCCCTGTCCGCGAGCTTCCTGGCTGCGACCACGCCCGCGGCCACGATACCGAGCTGCGCCTCGGCTCCGGTTGTTGAACTGCCGGAAGCCTAGGTTGCGGCTGCGATTTCCATTCACTCCTTCATTTGCTCCTGATGATCCCTCTCCTTTCCCTCTACCTGCCATGACCACGGCAGCGTACGTACGTTGATCGATGGTGGCCTACTCACTTAACTAACTTCTCTCTCCTTCATTTTGGCACTTTCCTTCCCCTTACCTTTCGTCAGTGTAATATTATTGCATCAGTGTAATACACGCACCATACTACCACATTTCTGAATGCTGCCTATCCCTGGACCCCCATCGTCACAGGGACCTGGTGACCAGTCCAGTGTATGTAGAGCAAGAGGCATGGGTCTGGTGAATCCACCAAGATTACAGGCTACATCAGAAAAGGTTCGCTACTGCTGAGTTCAACCTGTGTGCTGTACATCAGTTAGCACGAGAGCAGCAACAGCATGAGCAAGATGATCCGAATGGACTACTGTCCAGAAATTGCTTGCATGATTTACCAAAAGAAAAGGTTTGCTTCACACAACTGCTCTACACAGAAGAATGTGGTTAGATCTGATCTTGATGATGCATGATCAAGTGGTCCGTCAGTTGGGGAGCAAAACAGCATGAAATCTCTCAACCATACCTGGGTTTCGGCGCTCCACCTTGTAGAAACACCTGCATGAAAAAAATAAAGAAAAAGCAATGAATTAAAGAAGTTGATGGAAGAGAAAAATACATATCATAAATATTTGCCAAACTGCGTGAAGCTCATCTCTAGCACACCCTCCTGGATGCCATACCATAGCTACTACCCTCAGACTTACTTCAGGGGGGACCATAGCTAAACAAGTTGTTGATGCCGTAGGTACTAGGGAAATAGTATTCTCAGGAAATAGTATTCTCAGATCTAAAAATATCATTCATACACTTAATTTAACTTTTAAGAATGACATTCCAATTTTAGATAAATTTTGAATAGAAAATTGCCAGTTTTGGTCGACTAATTAGCTTGACAATATAGGCCACAATCTGCTAAAATTCTAGACAGGTTGCTTGCATTATTATTATAATTATAATAGTTGTATAAACCCTGTAATGCCTAACAAACCAATTATTCAATATACTCAGAAATTTGCACATATGAAAGAAAGTAGTCAACCTAAAGAAAATGAGGTACTAGGTGACGTTATATTAAGAAAAAAGAAGAAACCCAAATTCACCTCAACGAGGACTTGAACTGTAAGTCATCTAGACATACATCCACACTCTTATGCCTCAACCAACTGAGCTATGCTCAGTTTCAAAATAATTCTCAAAGAAGTTTACCATTAAAAAGCCTTTGTGACATTGCTAAAACATATACATTCCACTCAATATTTACTTAAGCACATTTCTGACATGAACAGTACATGTCAAAAACCAACCGTGAAATATTTCATTAACTGGTTAATAATTAGAAGGGCACAGAACACCAAATTAGCACATCGTATAACAAAGACGCATCCCTCAGCTGAAATTTTCAGGTCATCAACAGATAAATACCAAGCATTGTACAATGTTGAACCAAATATGGTTGTAGTTCTATTCACAAAAGGAAACTTCCAATATAGTGCATGATTCACAAAATGAAACTTCCAATATAGTGCATGAGAATTAATGGCACTAACCTTTTGAAGTGGTTGCGCGAGTATGTCATAGTAGACGTGTTTATAGTGTCTTGTGGTCTCCCAAAACTGAATAGTTGAAATAAGTAAATAGATACAATAATACCAAGAAAATCATGTTGATATCTGATTTTTCATACCTCTCGGAGATTTTCTTTCCATGAATCATTTGCTTTGCTAACAACCTGCCAAGTCAATCATTAGAAAAAAAAATAAAATGCACCAAAGGGAAATCTTCATAAAAGAAAAAAAAATATTGTTATTTAGGAGGAATACCATTTTGAAAGCATGTTGCCAGTCAACATCCTTCATTTGTGAGATTTTTTTATAATCCTGACCACAAATTGTAAAATAATTGAGTTCAACTGATTCTTTGCAGTAGATGAGAAGAAAATAATAGAATCAAAGCATACCATTATTCCTCGGATGACAAGACATTTGTCAACGCACTGCCCAGGAAAGACCATTTTATTGAATTGATCTATTGAATCTGAGAACAGTTTATTATCCTACAAAAAAGATATTATCATAATTTGAACTATTCAATTGGTAAGACAAGTGCCATTATTGTACAGTGATGAATTTACTGGCAAGAGAAGTACCCAATCCACTCTATCATCATCAACACTGAAAAATCCTGCTTCCTTCAACATCTCCATCAAATTTCCAAGTGCATCCTTCATCTGATGCAACGTTATCAGAATATTTGTTGAAGTACTACAATACTAAGCTCCAGAAGTTTATCAGACCAATTTGGAAATTGCAAGGATCATAATTTGCTAGAATCTTCGAATTGATAGAATGCTATGAAACTTTTAGTAAACCCATCACACAAATTTGGATATGTCATCCTATTTTATTATTCTTTTTTAATAAAAACCATATTTGAAATGCGTAAAAAATTTCCTCGACTTTCATCAAGTTAAATTACAAAAGCAAAAATGATGCACACAACACACAATTACACTGACTTAAAATTCTCAGAAAATTCAAAATCAGTTGAGCATGTTACCCGCAACCCACCATAAATGTCAGAATTGCATGTTGTAAGTATGATATATGTCCAAATGACTAGGTCAAGAATTTGATCAAACAAGTCCTGCTTAATCAAATTCTTAGATAATTTACAAGTTTCACTACGAAAAAGACTATTTAAAGTTCAAGTTATTAATAATAACAGAAATATTTGGTTCAGAAAAGGAAAGGACAACATAAATCATGTGTTAATAAAAATATAAAAAGTTAAGATTGATGTGAGAGTTCATCCTGCAAGAACAGCACTACATTTGATCATTTCAACAATTTCTTTTGCTTTTAGGAATTACATGAAGTCTCTTCCTGATGTTGTTAAGAAAAAAGTTTGCAAAATATAATAGGAAAAAAATAGCTGGTTTTCATGACAAATCAAGGTAAAAGTTGAAGGCAGGGATAACATATACCTCATCATTTTCTAGGACAGATGTTAAGCACTCAGAGTATGACGACATTTGATCTTCCCATTCAACAATCTTAGCCCTTCTCTATAAAAGGATTAAAATGAGTTAAACATACATGAAATAACCTTCTTTTAACAGATGAAATCAACTGTCCAAGAAATAAAACCTCAAAGGACATTGCAATGAGATCACGGTTCAGTGTACCAAACGGACTGTTCACTGAGTCACTGGCAGCAAATATACGGACAAAGTCATCCTACAAATAGTGGATGCCAAACAATTAACAACTATATGTATGGAGCCATATAGTGCAATATTTATGATAAATGGATGTTAATATTTCTACCTTAGAACAATTGAACTCATTCATATGATGATCCAGTGTCCCTGAAGCCAAATGATTGTCAAACTCTTCGTGCAAGCGTACTTGTTCTTCAATCCTAAAATACTGGAGAGAAGGCTATGAATTTAATATATAATATAAGCAATTATAAGGTGGCCAGACTAAAACATAAAGAACGCCAACAAATCAATATGTTATAGGTGAATGATGCATTACAAAGCATAAAACAAATATATTAATAATTAGTAGTTATGAAAAGGCAAATTTTGTTATGGGACATTGAACTTTCTTCAAATTGGCAACTACACATTAGATGTAACATTACAAAATCACAATTCTATGCTGGCTCACACCACAACCATCAACTCAAATTCGATTCTTAACACACTGTAAGCCTTCTCACAGGACAAAGAAAACTACAGGTCTACCATATACCATGAGACATGCTACACAAAATGAGTAAAAAGTGCACCGAAGTCTGCAAAAGAAACTATAGTTCAGCTTGCAGTGCCATTGTTAGGCCATTGCATCAATGTTGGCACAAGCACTCAACCACACCCAAGGTAAGCTCAAGAACACCACTCTAGGCAAGAAGAAGAAGAAGATAACTTGAGCAGACCTCACACACACACAGCAGCTTCAGTGCTGCTCCTCTCGGTGGAGAGGGCTGTGAATGGCTGAACTGATTTGTTTCATTGCCATGGATGGATACATATACAAGAGTTCTACCAACTCTCAACTACTACATACACCTTGCTGCCACTACTTGGTGAGCTACTGGTACTATTACGGTTGCCTACTACATGGCACTGTTGCCTACTACTTGTACTTCTACCAACTACCATATACTAGGTGATACAATGACATGGACAGCAAAATTGACTTGCTGCTGCTGTCCAGCCGAGTGGGAGAGGAGAGAACTCAAGAGCAGCAGCAGATTTGGTCATCAATCCTTCCCCAATCTGTTGTTGATCTTGATCCCCTAGATGCTCACCATCCAAATCAACTTCTTCAGCTCATTGAACCGAAGTCGTCCAAGTGATTTGGTGAGGATATCAGTGAGCTGTCGGCCGGTCTCGATGAACTCGATGATGATCTGCCCTTCATCGACACAATTCCGCAGGAAGTGGAACTTGATGTCTATGTGCTTGCTCCTGTCGTGAAGGACTGGGTTCTTTGCCATCGCAATGGCTGGCTGGTTATCCACCATCAGCCCTGGAGGAGAGACTTCTTCCCCTGTTATCTCCTCCAGCAATCGATGCAGCCAGACTGCCTGGCATGCTCCTGTGGCCGCCGCTACATACTCCGCCTCGTACGTAGACAGCGCCACGATCTTTTGCTTCAGTGATTGCCATGAAATTGGCGCTGATCCGAGGAAGACGAGCATCCCTGACGTGCTCCGCCTCCCGTCAATGTCGCCCGCCATGTCCGCATCACCGTAAACTGTGAGTTGCGGCACCTTCTTCTCGCCGGACTTGGGGAAGACGATCCCCAGCTCCGCCGTCCCCCTGATGTAGTGCAGCAACCTCTTCACCGCCGTCCAGTGGTCCTCTCGCAGATCCTCCATGAACCTGCTCACATACCCGACCGCGAAAGCAATATCCGGCCGGGTGTGAGTCAGGTAGCGCAGCCCGCTGACGATGCTCCGGTACAGCGTTGCGTCGACCTTCGCCGCCATGCTGTTCCGGCTAAGCTTCAGCTGCTCCTCCATCGGCGTGGCGCACGGCTTGCACCCAGCCATGCCCGCGCGCTCCACCAGCTTCTCCGCGTAGGCCCGCTGGCCCAGCTTGATGTCGCCGCTCCCCTGTTTCACCTTGATGCCGAGGTAGTAGGAGAGCGGCCCCAGGTCGCTCATGCGGAAGCGATTTGCCATCTCTTGCTTGAATCCGGCGATGTCCGTCGGCCGCGCTCCTGTCACGATCAAGTCGTCGACGTACACGCCGACGATCAGCTCGAATTTCCCCCGCCGCCGCACGTAGAGCGCATGCTCTGTTTCACAGCGCGTGAACCCGAGCTTCTGGAGCGTGGCGTCGAGCTTGGCATTCCACGCCCTCGGCGCCTGCCGCAGCCCGTACAGGGCTTTCCGCAGCCGCAGCACCTTGTGCCAGCTCGCCGTTGAGGAAGGCGGACTTGACGTCGAGGTGGTGGACAGCCCAGTCCTTCGCCGCCGCCAGAGCCAGCAGCAGGCGAACAGACTCCATGCGCGCCACTGGCGCGAACACCTCCTCGAAATCGATCCCCTCCCGCTGCACGAAGCCGCGCGCGACGAGGCGCGCCTTGTGCTTGATGATGCTCCCGTGCTCGTCGCGCTTCACCTTGAACATCCACTTGAGCCCGATCGGCCGGCAGCCCGTGGGAGGATCGACGAGCTCCCAGGTCGCATTCTCCTCGATGGACTTCATCTCTTCCCCCATCGCCTTCCGCCAGCTTGCCTCCCTGTCTGCCTCCGCAAAGGAAGGCGGCTCCTCTGCGCTCGTCAGATGCAGCTCCATGTCTCCAAGCTCGCGGCTTGCCAGCCCTGGTGGCAGCGCGTCGTCGTTGAGGACGTTCTCCAGGGTGCGGAATCGCACCTCTTCGCCTTCGTGGAACGCGTCCACGTGCTCGACGATGTTGCTCGGAGGAGAGGCGAACTCGATCGCCGTTGCCGCCGGCGTTCCTTGTGCTGCTGACATTGGCGAGCTTTGTTGTGGCGTGTTCTCCCCTGCTGGAGACCACGTGCCCACGCTCTCAGCACCTGGGCTCATCGGCTCGCCCAGTGCCTCCTCGACGCCTGGAGCCGGCGTGCTTGGCGCCGCCTCTGCTCCGTCTTCTCTGCCGTCGTGCACCACCAGATGCTCAATGGTGAACGTGCCGCCGATGCCTGTGGCTTCCCCTGTGCCCGGATCCTCCCAATCCCAGGCCGCCATTTCGTCGAACACCACGTCGCGCGACACCACCACCTTGCCTGCACGGGGATCGTACAGCCTGTATGCCTTGCTCCCCTCCTCGTAGCCTAGGAGCACCATGGGCGTGCTCCTGTCCTCCAGCTTCCCGAGGCCCGGCTTCGTCTTCTTCACATGCCTGATGCAGCCGAACGTCCTGAGGAAGGAGACGTCCGGCTTCCTGCCGCTCCAAGCCTCGAACGACGTCTTCATCTTCAGAGCCTTTGTGGGCGAGCGGTTGAGGATGAACACCGCCGTACTCACCGCCTCGCCCCAGAATTCCGCCGGCATCTTCTTGGCCTTCTGTTGACGTAAAATCCGCACCTCACGCCAAGCATACAGCAAGCCGAATTAGCTGGCTTCACACGTGGCCCGGGCTTTTGAATCCGGAAGCGTGCCAGTCAGTTTGCCTGAAAACTAACAAAGGGACAAAAAGGTTTAGATCAAAACCTGGAACGTGCCGGGTGAGACCAGACAGTTCCATATTTGCGGCTACGAAGCCAGTTTCGAACGACATATAGCTACAGAGAAGCTATCTGTCGGCAGTTAAAGCCTCATTCGGCAATCGGCAAGGCACGCAGTGAGCGCACTGCCGAATGCGTGACGTAAGCATGACGAAAGATCGGCTTTCAACCGAATGAACATTGTAACACATACTCATAACCGATTAACGAGAAACAGAGCATGATAGATAAATAAAAGGGTGAAACATGATCATAAATTCGCAGTAAACAAGGAATGCATAGGCCGAAAGCAGCACCCGTCAAGCATGATAACAAAACAAGTTAATCCACCGCATGATACGACTTGTTTGTGACCACGCCACTAATCAGATTAGACCAATCCACCGCATGATACAATCTAGCCATGAAAAGCTAAAAGCACTCAATGTTTAATTACGAACCCACAACACAGTCACGAATTTACATTGAAACAAGAATGCATAGGCCGAAAGCAGCACCCGTCAAGCATGGCAACGAGCGAGTTAATCCACCGCATGATACAACTCGTTTGAGGCCACACCACCAATCAGATTAAATCAATCCACCGCATGATACAATCTAATCGTGAAAGGCTAAAAGCATTCATTGTCCAATGCAAACCCACGAACACACGTTCACTCGTGAGAGCACTACCGAATGCGGCTATTTAGCCGAATCGGGATCCATGGCGAAGGAACAAGCCTAATCGGTAAAGATAAATCTATCAGATCGAATCGAATTCTAATCCACCGGATGATTAGCTCTAAGACGACCCAAAAACCTGCATCTACCGCATGATACCCGGTTCTGTCAAGATCTACACGATGCCGACAAGCTCGAACCCGCGACACGTAGCAATCTAGATCGGTTTCGGATTCGGCTGTGAGGGGATAATTCGTCACGTCGTGAAGTAGAGCCGATTCTAGCCGATCTAGATTGGGCAAAGGTGTGTTGCATGAATTAAGCACGTAGTAAAAACGGAGCAACACGGGGTAACTTAATGAATCCGTTAGATCTTGGCGAAATCTAACAGAGCCGATAACTTGGTCCATACTAGATCTTAGCCCACCGCATGGCTCATGACCTAACAGAGGAACCTTCTTGAGACCACAACTTAAATCCACCGGATGATACTAAGCATGGTAACAAGACTACTTGCATCAAAGCTTAAATCCACCGCATGATACTAAGCATGATACAAGTTTGCCGGTACTTACGGAGGTCGACGGATCGATGACTCCTCTCGAAGAACTCGACGACTCGACTAAAGGACTCGATGTTGGCACGGGGCCGGTTTGTTGTATGATTGATTGTGTTCTTTACAGATGCCATGGGTTTATATTTATACCCAGGTCTTGATACAACTCCTAGTCGGACACGACTACAACACTTGTATCTAAAAATAAATGACGGATCTTTGTGCCCATATTGCATTCCTTATTCGAACCGGCCTTTTCCTTATATTGATCCACGTCATCATGTCTTCTCGGACGCTACCACTCTTCGCCTGCGGAACAATGCTTCTGCCGAATGATGACGCATTCTCGACCGCAGAGTATCTCTGCCGAATGCTTCAGAGAAAACCCCTTAGCCGAATGGCGACGCGTTCCCGACCGCAGAGCATCTTTGCCGAATGCTTCAGAGAAAGCCCTTTAGCCGAATGGCATCCTTTCACCAAATCTGGCCCATATGTCAGCCTCTTCCTAGTGTTAATTTTTGGTGTCAACACATGCCCCTTCAATTTCGGGATAAGAGGTAACTTTTATCTCGGAATTGACCAGAAGCACTTAACATTTCCAAGTTAATTCTGCTCGGCATCCGCTTCTCCTTTTGAATCTTCAGAGCTCTCATCCGGATCCGAACCCTAAGTCATCGTCTTCCAAGATCCAACCTTCAAATGGCGGACCAAGATCTTGCTCTCCAGGTAAACTTCAATCCCCTCAAGCATGTTCGGCATTCTTCTTTCGATTTGCATTTTAAATTTCTTCTTATCCCCTTTCATTCTTGATAGGCCCTAGCTACCGAAATCCTCATCCCTGTTGAGGAAAAATCTCCATCCTATTTCCTCGGTCCCGTAGGAGATTCAGATCCTTCTGAAATCATTGCGGCCGAATCTCAGCGGATTCCTTTTAAGATTTCACTGACAAAACCTCATGAGTGGCAAGACGCTTTCAAGAACTGGCCTTTGCCCCCAATCGCCGGATGGAGAAACTGGTACAAAAGGATCTCTGACGATAAAAGTCCCCAGACACAGAATTGGGACAGTCTTCGTATTTCTCATTGCTTGGACCTATCTCTAGCTGAAACACCAAAGAATGAGAACCTTCTGATCGCAGCTTGCCACTTCTGGTCCAATGGTGCAAATGCTTTTCTTTTCGGCCATGGCCCAATGTCCCCTACCTTAGCCGATGTCTACATGATGACCGGCCTGAATGTTACAGGAACTGTGCACCCATATGACCATAAAGGTTCCTCCAAGCAGACAGGAGTAAGAACAGGGGTTGGATACAAGAGATATATCCAGAATCATATGTCTGATGGTCCTCTGACTGATGTCGAATACAGAGCTTTCCTGAACATGTGGCTATGCAGATCAGTCTTTTGTGGCAAAGCCAATGAGCCAACCTTGAATCATATCGTGATGGCCGAAGAGCTGGCTGCTGGAAAAGTCATCCCACTTGGGAAATACCTCCTGGGAAGCGTTTACCATATGCTCAACCAAACCACCCACCTGATGCACACTAGCAAGAAGATCCCCTGTGTCAATGGTCCCTGGTGGTTTGTCCAAATGTGGCTGCAATTATACATGCACCAAATCGTTGCTATTGATCTCAACAGCCGAGACTTCCCTTCAATCAATTATAAAGAAGGAGAAACCCGGAGAACCAAAGGTTGTCAAACTTATGGAGAAGCTGCCTCCACTGTACCTATCAACAAAAACATTGGTGAACTGTTTGAGCTCTTCTTCAGAGGTTTTGCCAATCCTCTTTGGTTCCCTTATTTGGACAATGACAATCTTACTCTCCCTTGCGAATTCAGCTTTGAGACTGGATGCACTGATGTACAATCTGTAGCAATTTTTAATGCCTTCATCCAGCCCTGCATCCTGCCAGCCGAATTCTGTGGAGGGAGGCTAGTCCAAAGCACTTATGAATATTATCAGCCAAACATGATGGCTAGACAGTTGGGATGTGGCCAAGTGCCCCCTAGGCTGTTCCTCCATGAATTCCTCAAGCCTAGGGAGATAGTCAAGGATTTCACAGAAACAAGAAGGATTTTCACCTATAAATGCTGTGGAACTATTTATGCACCTGATCCTTTTGTGCCAATAATATCTGCCCATCCTTCCTTCACTCTCTGGTGGCAAGAATTCCATGATCATATCTTCAACATGCCAATCCATCCTTTCTGCCTTGAATTAATGCCTGATTATCAGCCAACTGCAGAGGTAATATGCTTATTCCTTTATCTGTCTTAACAACATTAATTCCAATCGATTCTGACTCTATCATTTTGCAGGACATAACACCTGCCCCTCTTGCCAGGGTAATTTTATACAAAACTGCAGGCCCAATCTCTGCTTTAGGGCATCAATCTCCTACCTTGGCTCGGCTGATGGCCAGACAAGCTTCTTCAGATCCAATACTCACTAGACCATCATCTGTCAAGAGGAAAACCCTCCTTATAGCTGCTCCCTCAGTTGTAAAGAAGAAAAGAACAAGTAGCAAAATCAAGGTCAGAGTCTTTTTTCTTTGACTATAATGCTTTTGGTGTTTTGCTCAGCTTTATTTCCTTTTGATTTCAGGCCAGAGAACAGCAGCCAGCAATCAGTACAGGTCCTGCCGATGCTTCAATGATTGGTAAAATTTCTCACTATTTTGTCTTTAAAGTTCCTCTCCATCGACATTGATTCCTTCTCAGTTTCAGAGCAAATCTCAATAGACCCAATCTTGGAGAGTCCTCCTTCTCATCAAGAACTAGCTTCAGCTTCACCTGATGTTCCTCAACCAGAAGTCTCTTCTCCACCAAAAGATCTTCCAAGCTCTCCTCAGCATGACATACAAGAACTTTTGCCCGAGCTTGAGCCGCCCTCTCTCTCCATCCAAGAGATTAGGAATGAGGTAGAGATAATTTCTCAGTCTTTCCAGTTCTTTATTCAATGGATAATCATTAATTCGGCAATATCTTTTTCCAGGAGAAAATAACTTCATCACCCAGCTACTCATTTCCCTTGGATGATCTTGTTGCCGAACAAGCAGAGGAAATTTCTTCTAGTCAGACTTTATCAGAAGAAACCCAGGCAAAACTAAAGGAAATCTTCTCCTTTCTGCACAAAGACATCCAGGATCAAGTCAAGGATGCTGATCTTCTGAGAGATATGCTTGAGCCCATTGAACAAAACCTTCCTGTTGATATTCAAGCCTCTTTGGAACCAATCTCTAAATTAGATCAACAATTTGCTGCAGTCAGACAGGCTCTGAAAAGTCAATCTTTACAACCATCTTTAGAGCAAAGAAGAGCCATAGCTAAGCAATCCTTGAAAGATCTGCATACTCAAGCTCAGAGTAACAAAGAATTGTCAGCTAGACTGCAGTCAACACTTGATCTGAAGAAGACCAGAAAAGCTGAACTAGAAGCCGAACTGAGGGTCCTGTCAGCCGAAATCGAAGCTGACGAGAAGAAGTTAGCCGAACTCCCTGATCTGACAGAAAGGATACGAAAGGAAGCATCGGCAATTCTAACTGAAGATAAACAGCTCAAAACGAAGCTCTCTGCTCTGACAAAATCCCAAGAAGCAGGCAAAAATCTTTTGGAGACCATTAATAGAATGATATCTGATGCTAAAGATGTAATCTCCAAGTACTTGGGTGTGTAGTTGTATTGAATATTTAATTAGCCGAATGTCTTACCGACTTTGTAGTTTCACCAATCTTTTGCTTTCTCTCCATTGTGGATAACTCATTCGGCAAAGCTGGTTTTAATAGCATCAAACCCGAAAACGCTTCAACTATGACATAGCCGAATCTCATCCAGTCAAAGCCGAATACGACTCGATAAGAATCCTAAACGACATGAGAATCGATCGGCTGGAAAATCCTTTCCACCTTCCGAACTCTTCGGAATATGCGCCACGATTTTTGGCCACGATTTCCTCTGCGGGTTTTATAAATAAACATCCAGGCAGCCCACAGTTTTTCACCAAGTTCTTCGTCTTCCAAGTTCTTGCCGACTCAAATCATTCTTTTCCCCATCCACAGTAACTCCGAGGAACTTCCAATGGCCGACAACAACAGGAGGCGCCCGGCCGCCGACGAGGCCGAAGGAAGTCGCGCCGGCGCTCGCCGCAGGTGATTAGCTGCTTGCTTCTCTCTGTTCTTCTCGAGATTTCCTCCCTCTTTCTTGACGAATCTCTTTGTTCTTTTAGGGTAATCCAATGGATTGCCGGCGCTGGTGCGCCAGTTGCAGCTCCAGCCGCTGCTCCTGCGGCATCTTCGAGTTCGTCCAATCGATCTCTCGAATCGGACGACTACCGCTACACGGACGGCGATGCCCGCCGATTCAAAGCGGAGCGTGACGATACTCGCCGCGAGTTGGAGGCTATCTCCAAACAAGCCGGGATTGCTGACCTCGAATGGCAGCACGAGCGCAAGCAGCTGCTCGAAGTCATTGATGGTGAGTCCTGCAATCTGCTCAATCTCAATCTTGTCCCCCAACTGATATTATTCCGCTGCCCCTTTTGTAAACTTGCAGCGCGTGATGCTGAACTTGATCGACTGAAGGCGCTGGTGGATGAGCTGGCGAACAAGGTGAATGCTCCTGGGGACACACCAGAAGCTCGCCTCGGTGCGGTGGCGGGCCGTATCGATGAGGTGGCCTCTCACGGCATCCGTCTGGGCACTGCCGCAGGCCTAGTCGCCATGTCGACGCACACCAATACCGACTACTCCAGGCTACCGACCGGCTTCGCTAATGGTAACCCGGAGGAGATCGACGACATCGAGGCCTCCATAGATCGCCTTGATGCTCTGTGTTGACGTAAAATCCGCACCTCACGCCAAGCACACAGCAAGCCGAATTAGCTGGCTTCACACGTGGCCCGGGCTTTTGAATCCGGAAGCGTGCCAGTCAGTTTGCCTGAAAACTAACAAAGGGATAAAAACGTTTAGATCAAAACCTGGAACGTGCCGGGTGAGACCAGACAGTTCCATATTTGCGGCGTTGAAGCCAATCTCGAGAGACAAATAGCTATAGAGAAGCTATCAGTCGGCAGTTAAAGCCTCATTCGGCAATCGGCAAGGCACGCAAGGAGCGCACTGCCGAATGCGTGACGTAAGCATGACGAAAGATCGGCTTTCAACCAAATGAACATTGTAACAAATACTCATAGCCGATTAACGAGAAGCAGAGCATGATAGATAAATAAAGGGTGAAACATGATCATAAATTCGCAATAAACAAAGAATGCATAGGCCGAAAGCAGCACCCGTCAAGCATGATAACAAACAAGTTAATCCACCGCATGATACGACTTGTTTGTGATCACGCCACTAATCAGATTAGACTAATCCACCGCATGATACAATCTAACCATGAAAAGCTAAAAGCACTCAATGTTTAATTACGAACCCACAACACAGTCACGAATTTACATTGAAACAAGAATGCATAGGCCGAAAGCAGCACCCGTCAAGCATGGCAACGAGCGAGTTAATCCACCGCATGATACAACTCGTTTGAGGCCACACCACCAATCAGATTAAATCAATCCACCGCATGATACAATCTAATCGTGAAAGGCTAAAAGCATTCATTGTCCAATGCAAACCCACGAACACACGTTCACTCGTGAGAGCACTACCGAATGCGGCTATTTAGCCGAATCGGGATCCATGGCGAAGGAACAAGCCTAATCGGTAAAGATAAATCTATCAGATCGAATCGAATTCTAATCCACCGGATGATTAGCTCTAAGACGACCCAAAAACCTGCATCTACCGCATGATACCCGGTTCTGTCAAGATCTACACGATGCCGACAAGCTCGAACCCGCGACACGTAGCAATCTAGATCGGTTTCGGATTCGGCTGTGAGGGGATAATTCGTCACGTCGTGAAGTAGAGCCGATTCTAGCCGATCTAGATTGGGCAAAGGTGTGTTGCATGAATTAAGCACGTAGTAAAAACGGAGCAACACGGGGTAACTTAATGAATCCGTTAGATCTTGCCGAAATCTAACAGAGCCGATAACTTGGTCCATACTAGATCTTAGCCCACCGCATGGCTCATGACCTAACAGAGGAACCTTCTTGAGACCACAACTTAAATCCACCGGATGATACTAAGCATGGTAACAAGACTACTTGCATCAAAGCTTAAATCCACCGCATGATACTAAGCATGATACAAGGTTGCCGGTACTTACGGAGGTCGACGGATCGATGACTCCTCTCGAAGAACTCGACGACTCGACTAAAGGACTCGATTTTTGGCACGGGGCCGGTTTGTTGTATGATTGATTGTGTTCTTTACAGATGCCATGGGTTTATATTTATACCCAGGTCTTGATACAACTCCTAGTCGGACACGACTACAACACTTGTATCTAAAAATAAATGACGGATCTTTGTGCCCATATTGCATTCCTTGTTCGAACCGGCCTTTTCCTTATATTGATCCACGTCATCATGTCTTCTCGGACGCTACCACTCTTCGCCTGCGGAACAATGCTTCTGCCGAATGATGACGCATTCTCGACCGCAGAGTATCTCTGCCGAATGCTTCAGAGAAAACCCCTTAGCCGAATGGCGACGCGTTCCCGACCGCAGAGCATCTTTGCCGAATGCTTCAGAGAAAGCCCTTTAGCCGAATGGCATCCTTTCACCAAATCTGGCCCATATGTCAGCCTCTTCCTAGTGTTAATTTTTGGTGTCAACACATGCCCCTTCAATTTCGGGATAAGAGGTAACTTTTATCTCGGAATTGACCAGAAGCACTTAACATTTCCAAGTTAATTCTGCTCGGCATCCGCTTCTCCTTTTGAATCTTCAGAGCTCTCATCCGGATCCGAACCCTAAGTCATCGTCTTCCAAGATCCAACCTTCAAATGGCGGACCAAGATCTTGCTCTCCAGGTAAACTTCAATCCCCTCAAGCATGTTCGGCATTCTTCTTTCGATTTGCATTTTAAATTTCTTCTTATCCCCTTTCATTCTTGATAGGCCCTAGCTACCGAAATCCTCATCCCTGTTGAGGAAAAATCTCCATCCTATTTCCTCGGTCCCGTAGGAGATTCAGATCCTTCTGAAATCATTGCGGCCGAATCTCAGCGGATTCCTTTTAAGATTTCACTGACAAAACCTCATGAGTGGCAAGACGCTTTCAAGAACTGGCCTTTGCCCCCAATCGCCGGATGGAGAAACTGGTACAAAAGGATCTCTGACGATAAAAGTCCCCAGACACAGAATTGGGACAGTCTTCGTATTTCTCATTGCTTGGACCTATCTCTAGCTGAAACACCAAAGAATGAGAACCTTCTGATCGCAGCTTGCCACTTCTGGTCCAATGGTGCAAATGCTTTTCTTTTCGGCCATGGCCCAATGTCCCCTACCTTAGCCGATGTCTACATGATGACCGGCCTGAATGTTACAGGAACTGTGCACCCATATGACCATAAAGGTTCCTCCAAGCAGACAGGAGTAAGAACAGGGGTTGGATACAAGAGATATATCCAGAATCATATGTCTGATGGTCCTCTGACTGATGTCGAATACAGAGCTTTCCTGAACATGTGGCTATGCAGATCAGTCTTTTGTGGCAAAGCCAATGAGCCAACCTTGAATCATATCGTGATGGCCGAAGAGCTGGCTGCTGGAAAAGTCATCCCACTTGGGAAATACCTCCTGGGAAGCGTTTACCATATGCTCAACCAAACCACCCACCTGATGCACACTAGCAAGAAGATCCCCTGTGTCAATGGTCCCTGGTGGTTTGTCCAAATGTGGCTGCAATTATACATGCACCAAATCGTTGCTATTGATCTCAACAGCCGAGACTTCCCTTCAATCAATTATAAAGAAGGAGAAACCCGGAGAACCAAAGGTTGTCAAACTTATGGAGAAGCTGCCTCCACTGTACCTATCAACAAAAACATTGGTGAACTGTTTGAGCTCTTCTTCAGAGGTTTTGCCAATCCTCTTTGGTTCCCTTATTTGGACAATGACAATCTTACTCTCCCTTGCGAATTCAGCTTTGAGACTGGATGCACTGATGTACAATCTGTAGCAATTTTTAATGCCTTCATCCAGCCCTGCATCCTGCCAGCCGAATTCTGTGGAGGGAGGCTAGTCCAAAGCACTTATGAATATTATCAGCCAAACATGATGGCTAGACAGTTGGGATGTGGCCAAGTGCCCCCTAGGCTGTTCCTCCATGAATTCCTCAAGCCTAGGGAGATAGTCAAGGATTTCACAGAAACAAGAAGGATTTTCACCTATAAATGCTGTGGAACTATTTATGCACCTGATCCTTTTGTGCCAATAATATCTGCCCATCCTTCCTTCACTCTCTGGTGGCAAGAATTCCATGATCATATCTTCAACATGCCAATCCATCCTTTCTGCCTTGAATTAATGCCTGATTATCAGCCAACTGCAGAGGTAATATGCTTATTCCTTTATCTGTCTTAACAACATTAATTCCAATCGATTCTGACTCTATCATTTTGCAGGACATAACACCTGCCCCTCTTGCCAGGGTAATTTTATACAAAACTGCAGGCCCAATCTCTGCTTTAGGGCATCAATCTCCTACCTTGGCTCGGCTGATGGCCAGACAAGCTTCTTCAGATCCAATACTCACTAGACCATCATCTGTCAAGAGGAAAACCCTCCTTATAGCTGCTCCCTCAGTTGTAAAGAAGAAAAGAACAAGTAGCAAAATCAAGGTCAGAGTCTTTTTTCTTTGACTATAATGCTTTTGGTGTTTTGCTCAGCTTTATTTCCTTTTGATTTCAGGCCAGAGAACAGCAGCCAGCAATCAGTACAGGTCCTGCCGATGCTTCAATGATTGGTAAAATTTCTCACTATTTTGTCTTTAAAGTTCCTCTCCATCGGCATTGATTCCTTCTCAGTTTCAGAGCAAATCTCAATAGACCCAATCTTGGAGAGTCCTCCTTCTCATCAAGAACTAGCTTCAGCTTCACCTGATGTTCCTCAACCAGAAGTCTCTTCTCCACCAAAAGATCTTCCAAGCTCTCCTCAGCATGACATACAAGAACTTTTGCCCGAGCTTGAGCCGCCCTCTCTCTCCATCCAAGAGATTAGGAATGAGGTAGAGATAATTTCTCAGTCTCTCCAGTTCTTTATTCAATGGATAATCATTAATTCGGCAATATCTTTTTCCAGGAGAAAATAACTTCATCACCCAGCTACTCATTTCCCTTGGATGATCTTGTTGCCGAACAAGCAGAGGAAATTTCTTCTAGTCAGACTTTATCAGAAGAAACCCAGGCAAAACTAAAGGAAATCTTCTCCTTTCTGCACAAAGACATCCAGGATCAAGTCAAGGATGCTGATCTTCTGAGAGATATGCTTGAGCCCATTGAACAAAACCTTCCTGTTGATATTCAAGCCTCTTTGGAACCAATCTCTAAATTAGATCAACAATTTGCTGCAGTCAGACAGGCTCTGAAAAGTCAATCTTTACAACCATCTTTAGAGCAAAGAAGAGCCATAGCTAAGCAATCCTTGAAAGATCTGCATACTCAAGCTCAGAGTAACAAAGAATTGTCAGCTAGACTGCAGTCAACACTTGATCTGAAGAAGACCAGAAAAGCTGAACTAGAAGCCGAACTGAGGGTCCTGTCAGCCGAAATCGAAGCTGACGAGAAGAAGTTAGCCGAACTCCCTGATCTGACAGAAAGGATACGAAAGGAAGCATCGGCAATTCTAACTGAAGATAAACAGCTCAAAACGAAGCTCTCTGCTCTGACAAAATCCCAAGAAGCAGGCAAAAATCTTTTGGAGACCATTAATAGAATGATATCTGATGCTAAAGATGTAATCTCCAAGTACTTGGGTGTGTAGTTGTATTGAATATTTAATTAGCCGAATGTCTTACCGACTTTGTAGTTTCACCAATCTTTTGCTTTCTCTCCATTGTGGATAACTCATTCGGCAAAGCTGGTTTTAATAGCATCAAACCCGAAAACGCTTCAACTATGACATAGCCGAATCTCATCCAGTCAAAGCCGAATACGACTCGATAAGAATCCTAAACGACATGAGAATCGATCGGCTGGAAAATCCTTTCCACCTTCCGAACTCTTCGGAATATGCGCCACGATTTTTGGCCACGATTTCCTCTGCGGGTTTTATAAATAAACATCCAGGCAGCCCACAGTTTTTCACCAAGTTCTTCGTCTTCCAAGTTCTTGCCGACTCAAATCATTCTTTTCCCCATCCACAGTAACTCCGAGGAACTTCCAATGGCCGACAACAACAGGAGGCGCCCGGCCGCCGACGAGGCCGAAGGAAGTCGCGCCGGCGCTCGCCGCAGGTGATTAGCTGCTTGCTTCTCTCTGTTCTTCTCGAGATTTCCTCCCTCTTTCTTGACGAATCTCTTTGTTCTTTTAGGGTAATCCAATGGATTGCCGGCGCTGGTGCGCCAGTTGCAGCTCCAGCCGCTGCTCCTGCGGCATCTTCGAGTTCGTCCAATCGATCTCTCGAATCGGACGACTACCGCTACACGGACGGCGATGCCCGCCGATTCAAAGCGGAGCGTGACGATACTCGCCGCGAGTTGGAGGCTATCTCCAAACAAGCCGGGATTGCTGACCTCGAATGGCAGCACGAGCGCAAGCAGCTGCTCGAAGTCATTGATGGTGAGTCCTGCAATCTGCTCAATCTCAATCTTGTCCCCCAACTGATATTATTCCGCTGCCCCTTTTGTAAACTTGCAGCGCGTGATGCTGAACTTGATCGACTGAAGGCGCTGGTGGATGAGCTGGCGAACAAGGTGAATGCTCCTGGGGACACACCAGAAGCTCGCCTCGGTGCGGTGGCGGGCCGTATCGATGAGGTGGCCTCGCACGGCATCCGTCTGGGCACTGCCGCAGGCCTAGTCGCCATGTCGACGCACACCAATACCGACTACTCCAGGCTACCGACCGGCTTCGCTAATGGTAACCCGGAGGAGATCGACGACATCGAGGCCTCCATAGATCGCCTTGATGCTCATGGCGCCGCCATTGCCGATTACATTCATCCCCAGTCCGTTTTGAACAAGCTATTCCATTAGTTTGTACTAGGGATTTATGGAATTTCGGCAATAAAACTTATCTTTTGTGATCTTGCATGAACATTTGATGTAATATATTTTGTGCTAAGGGCAATACATTCAGTACTGGCCATTTTCCTTTTCTGTCAACATTTGTTCTGAAGGCGATTTCTTCCCGAATATCGGCTATTCGGCAATTTGATATATCAATCATCGATCGATTTCAATACTGGGATAATACTTCTTCAAATATCTTCCATTTATAGCAGAAGCAAATTCTTCTCCCAATAATGTCTTCAAAATATATGCATTTCCAGGCACGCATCTAACCACTCTGAAAGGACCTTCCCAATTTGGAGACCATTTGCCGAATGCTGCATATTTGGTTCCAATCGGCAATATTGCTTTCCAGACTAGATCACCTTCTGTAAATTGCTTAACCTTCACCTTCTTGTTGTAATACTTAGCAACTCGCATTTTGTTCTTCTCAATATTCTCCAAGGCCCTGAGACGAATCATATGCAAATCTTCTAATTCGTCCATCATTAAATCTTTATAATTTTTAGAACTTAAATCCTTTTGCAACTTTATTCTCCTTGAGTCTAATTGTATTTCCCATGGCAATATAGCATGATGCCCATACACCAACTCATAAGGAGACGTCTGTGTAGCTCCATGTTGAGCCATTCGGTAAGCCCATAAAGCCTCATTGAGTACCGAATGCCACTTTCTTGGCTTCTGATCAATTTTCTTCTGTATGATTTTGATCATAATCTTGTTAGAAGCCTCTGCCTGACCATTAGCTTGGGCATAATAAGGAGAAGAATTCAACAATTTGATGCCCATACTTTCAGCAAAATCGTTGAACTCTGCAGATGTAAATTGAGCCCCTTGATCTGTGGTGATTGTTTGAGGAATCCCAAATCTGTAAATAATATGTTCTTTAACAAATTCAACCATATTCTCCGACGTCACCTTCTTTAATGGAATTGCCTCAACCCACTTGGTAAAATAATCGGTTGCCAAAAGCACAAACTTATGCCCCTTGCTAGATGGAGGATTTACTTGGCCAATCAAATCTATTCCCCATCCTCTGAATGGCCATGGCTTGATAATGGGATTCAAAGCCGATGCTGGAACTCTCTGAATGTTTCCAAATCTCTGACAGTCCTGACATCCCTTATAATATTCAAAGCAATCCTCCAACATTGTCGGCCAGTAATATCCCGTTCTTCTAATAACCCACTTCATTCGGTAGGCCGATTGATGTGCTCCACATAACCCATCATGTACTTCACTCATCAGCCTTTTTGCTTCTTCATGATTTAAGCAATATAACAGCACCCCATCCAAGGATTTATAATACAAATTATCATCAAGAAGAACAAACTTTAAAGCTTTATACCTGAGCTTTCTAGAAACCTTTCGGGATGGATTCTCCAGATAATCGGCAATCTCTTTTCTCCAATCATCCTCTGCCAAATTATTCCCGAATGCATATACATCATTAGCAAAAACTTCTCGAAGCTCTTTATAACCTGATGCACTTTGGGCCAATCTATATGCCTCTCCATTATCTCCCCTAGGAATGTGTTGTAAAATTACTGACCGAAAGCTCTTCAATATTTCCTTGCATTCTTCATAGTAATTCCTCAAGGTATCACTTTTGCACTCATATTCACCATTCAATTGTTTTATGACCAATTCTGAATCTCCAAAAATTTCAACTGCAATGGCCTCTGCTTCTTTCAAATATTGGAGCCCTTTGAGCAATGCTTCATACTCAGCCTGATTGTTAGTAACAGCAGATTGAATGGGAACAGCAAACTCAAATGCTTCTCCTTTGGGTGAAATTAATAAGATACCTGCTCCACCACCTTTGTTGCATGAAGATCCATCGAAGAATAATACCCAAGGAACAATGTTAAGCAAATTTATCGATGTATCATGATGTTCAGTAATGAAGTCGGCAATAATCTGTCCCTTAACAGCCTTTGCCGATTCAAACCTTAACTCAAATTCAGATAAGGCCAAAATCCATTTGCCAATCCTTCCGTTCAAAATTGGCATAGACAACATGTGTTTTATCACATCAAACTTTGAATACACAATGCATTCGGTATGTAGTAAGTAGTGCCGAAATTTTATACAGGAGTAGTAAACACATAAGCAAAGCTTCTCTATAGCCGAATACCTTGTCTCTGGATCTAGTAATTTTCGGCTAAGGTATGCAACTACTCTTTCCTTCCCTTCAAATTCTTGAATGAGGGCCGATCCAATAGTTTGGGCATCGGCCGCCACGTACAACTTGAAAGGCTTGTTCAATTGTGGAGGCACCAATACTGGTGGCTTCTTCATGTACTCCTTTATTTCATCAAAAGCCTTCTGTTGTTCGTCACCCCATACAAATTTTTGATCCTTTTTTATTTTCAACAGTGAAGAAAAGGGCAACACCTTTTGTGACAATTTTGATATGAACCTTCTCACAAAATTTATCTTGCCAAGCAGCGATTGTAACTCTTTAAGATTAGTTGGAGGAACAATTTCATCAATTGCCTTCATGCTTTTCTTACCAACTCCTATTCCTCCTTCATGTATCAAAAATCCCAGAAACTCTCCAGCCGAAACTCCAAAAGCACACTTGTTCGGGTTCATCTTAAGCCCATGTTTCCTGGTGCGTTCTAGAGTTTTCCTTATGTCGGCCAAATGGGACTCATGATCCAATGACTTGATCACCACATCATCAATATATATTTCCACAATCTTGCCGATCAACTCATGAAAAATATAATTCATAGCCCTTTGATAAGTTGCACCAGCATTTTTCAATCCAAAGGTCATGACAACCCACTCGAACAACCCTATGTGTCCAGGACACCTGAAAGCTGTCTTTACTATATCTTCCAATGCCATAAAAATCTGATTGTATCCTGCATTACCATCCATGAAACTGAGCACTTTGTATCCAGCAGCAGCATCAACCAACGAATCAGCAATAGGCATTGGATATCCATCCATGGGTGTAGCCTTGTTTAGATCTCTAAAGTCTATGCAAACCCTCATTTTTCCATTTTTCTTATAGACAGGAACGATATTAGAGATCCAATCTGCGTACTTACATGGCCGAATGAATTTTGCATCTAATAATCTTTCAATCTCCTTTTTCACATCGGCCAACACTTCTTCCTTGTAGATTTTTCGGGGTGGTTGCTTGTAAGGCCTGTATCCAGGTTTGATTGGCAACCGATGCTCAACAATAGAACGATCTAAACCGGGCATCTCCGAATAATCCCAAGCAAAGCAGTCCTTGTATTCTTTTAACAATGTCACCAACTTTTCTTTGAAAACCGAATCCAAGTTAGCACTGATAAATGTCGGCCTTGGCTTGTCACCATCTCCAATGTCCACTTCTTCTAATTTATCGGCCGACACAAATCCACGTCCTAATTTTCCATCAGTTCCATCAATTGGATTTTCCATCAAAAATTACTATGAGAGCCGACTGCTTCGATCGGCTGCTGATCACTGCTGGCTGGTGCCACAGGACCTTCTCCCCAGTCTTTGCCTGAGAAACAATCTATGCCTTGATATTCCCAGAAAGCTGGTTCCATATTTGCCACGCTTATTGAATCATCTGCTTGGACAATTTCCACCTCATCATCTATCCACTGAATAAGCTGTTGATGCATAGTAGATGGAATACAACAATTTGCATGAATCCAATCTCTTCCAAGCAGCAAGCTATATGCCCCTTTGCCCTCAATGACAAAGAAAGTTGTAAGCAGAGTCTTGGACCCAATCATCAGATCAACGTGCACGCATCCCTTGGTGTCCGAAGGATTCCCAGCAAAATCATTTAGAATTATGCTCGTTGGTGTCAAATCTCTAGGGCCCATACCAAGCTTCCTGAATGTGGTATATGGCATTACATTGACAGCGGCTCCTCCATCGACAAACATCTTGGTCAATGGTTTGCCATTAACATATCCTTTCAAATACAGTGGTTTCATGTGTCGATTCTGGGCTGGCTTCTCAAAAACAGCTTGTTTGTTCAACATCAATTGTGCCATTAACCCAAATCGTTCGGCATCATCTATATCAGGCAATATCTCTTCCTGTACAATTTGGTTAGCTGGAGCCATGAATTCATTCGGCAGAAAACATACCATACATGTAGGAGCCGAATGACCATTTTCGTCAGGCCTGTCCTTTGGGAGCCATATTGATTTCACCTTGACCTTTGTTTGCTTCAATTCCCGATTCCTCAGGCGCTGTACTCTTCTCTTCTGGCTCTTCCTCAAACCAGGTGGGCACCATTGTCCTTCTTGCCAAACATAAGCATGATCTCCTTCATCTTCATGATCAACCCATTTGTAATCAGCATGTCTCTTTCTTGGTCGATCATCAAAACGCCGATCATCACTTGGATGCACCCTGCCAATTCTTTCATGGACAGATCAGCGATTGACAGTTCCCTGCCTATATTCATCATACCTATTATTGCATTCAGGACAATTATCCCATGTGGGAAGCTTCAAACCTTCGTTCCAACAGTGTCTGAAGAATGCACACCCCCAATGCGCACGTTCCTGCTCTCGAGTATACTCTTCTTGTTCTTCCTCAAACCTTTCTTCTTCGCGCCTTCTTTTCTCCTCTTCGTATTCACGCCTTTGAAAACGCTCTTTTTCTTGCTGACGCTGCCATTTGTTGAGGAGAATACGTGTAGTAACTCTAGGTTTAAAGGAATCTCCCACTTCAAATCGGCTATTCGGGAACCGAAGATTTTTCTGGCGAATCTGTTCAATTGTGATCTGCCGAGTAGGATCAACTGAACCATCCTGTCTTGCCTTCTTTGAGGTTAAAACTTTCAATCTTCCCTTTTCTCCAGATGGAACAGCATTCACCATATTAACCGAGAACCCGATCATATTCTGAGGGAAAGGGTTACTGTCCAGTTTCATCTTGTTGTCGAATTTCAGATGTCCTTCCTGGATAGCTTTCTGAATCTTCATCCTAAAGACTCTGCATTCATTAATGGAATGAGAATTTCTATCATGAAACCCACAGTACCTCTTATCTTTCACTCCATCGGGCCGAAGCATAGAATGCCCCTCTGGCAATTTGATTCGGCCTTCTTTCACCAGGAACTCAAACAATTTGTCCGCCTTAGTCACATCAAAATCATATGTTCCCTTCATCTGTTTGATCCACCTTTGAGCCATTGTAACTGGTTCTTTGCTCCACACTATCTCTGCTGCGGCTATCTCCTCGCTATCTTCATACTCATCTTCTTGATCTGCTCTTTCAAGGAATTGGTTATAGATGTCAGCTACATCATTATTTTTAGCAAATCTGACATCTTTCTTGAAACCATATGCCTGGTTACTCATCAAGGCCAATCTGTGCGACAACTGGCCCAGATCATCAAACTCCATCCCGAATAGCTTCTCCCGAATAGCAGGCAGCATGCCAGCTACAGCCATACCAGCCAGCTGGTCATCAGGTATGTTCAGAGAAAAGCACATGCTTTTTGTTTCCCTAAATCTCCTGAGGAACTCCGTAGGTGTTTCATTATTCCTCTGCCTTAAGCTGGTCAAATCAACCAACTTTTTCTCGGTACTGCCAATGTAGTAATGAGCATGGAATTTCTGCTCCAGGTCTTTCCAAGTACAAATCGACTGAGCAGGCAAAGAAGCAAACCATGTAAAAGCTGGACCCGTTAGTGACAAAGGAAAGTATCTGATTCTGAAAGCCTCATCTGCCGAAGCTTCTCCAAGCTGCATCAGATATCGAGCTATATGTTCCACAGTGCTAGTATCGTCTTGTCCTGAGAATTTAGTAAACTCTGTAGGCACCTTGACTCTATTCGGTAATGATACCCTCTGGTACCATTCCGGGAAAGGAGACGAGTACATGTACCCTTGACTTTTAGGCTTCAGACCGAATTGATTTTGCAATACATCGGTCATTTTTTGCACCATGAGGTCAATACTGGTATCTTGATTCCCTGGTCTTCCAGCAAGCATGCCTGCAGTACCAACATATCCAGGATTCGGGAGAGCGTCGATAGCATTGTAATCCATAAACTCTGAATATCCGTTTCCATATAAATCCCTCTGCAGCCTATTGTTCAAGGGAGATATCTTGTAAGCAGAAGCAGGCGGATTCCCTATAGTGCCGAATGCCATATCACCGTATGTGCGAGTTTTCGGCAGTGCAGGCTGAGGATCTTGCCGAATCGGTTGTCCATTTGTATCTTTAGTACCAGAACCTCCAGTTTCATCAGCATTCCCTTTACCATGTGGTTTCTGAACTGGTGCTTGAACATTGAAGTACGTCAGACCACCCAATTGCCCATGTATCTGCTCGAAGGGCTTATCCACATGCTGACCAAAAATGCTTACCATTATATGCCGAAAACTGTTCAAGAACGCAGCATTGTGATTGGTCATTGCTTCCCCCAAAGCTTTGTATAACAAACCCGAGAATCTCTCCCTTTCTTCTTCTTCAGTAAAATCAGACTGCCCAGGAAGGAGAACTCTTGGCAAGTCGGACTTGAGAAACGGTGCACCACTCCTGTTCTTGGCGAAAGACAGTAAACATTTGTTAATGAATTGGTTGGCAGCAACCTTTACCATCTGTTGATGCTCTTCAGACAACTCTTCCAAAGTGACATCCATGATGTCGCTCAACTCAGGCATCTTGAAAACTTGTGTGTGTCCCACCGGGCGTGCCAAAAAGTGTGTTGACGTAAAATCCGCACCTCACGCCAAGCACACAGCAAGCCGAATTAGCTGGCTTCACACGTGGCCCGGGCTTTTGAATCCGGAAGCGTGCCAGTCAGTTTGCCTGAAAACTAACAAAGGGATAAAAACGTTTAGATCAAAACCTGGAACGTGCCGGGTGAGACCAGACAGTTCCATATTTGCGGCGTTGAAGCCAATCTCGAGAGACAAATAGCTATAGAGAAGCTATCAGTCGGCAGTTAAAGCCTCATTCGGCAATCGGCAAGGCACGCAAGGAGCGCACTGCCGAATGCGTGACGTAAGCATGACGAAAGATCGGCTTTCAACCAAATGAACATTGTAACAAATACTCATAGCCGATTAACGAGAAGTAGAGCATGATAGATAAATAAAGGGTGAAACATGATCATAAATTCGCAATAAACAAAGAATGCATAGGCCGAAAGCAGCACCCGTCAAGCATGATAACAAACAAGTTAATCCACCGCATGATACGACTTGTTTGTGATCACGCCACTAATCAGATTAGACTAATCCACCGCATGATACAATCTAATCATGAAAAGCTAAAAGCACTCAATGTTTAATTACGAACCCACAACACAGTCACGAATTTACATTGAAACAAGAATGCATAGGCCGAAAGCAGCACCCGTCAAGCATGGCAACGAGCGAGTTAATCCACCGCATGATACAACTCGTTTGAGGCCACACCACCAATCAGATTAAATCAATCCACCGCATGATACAATCTAATCGTGAAAGGCTAAAAGCATTCATTGTCCAATGCAAACCCACGAACACACGTTCACTCGTGAGAGCACTACCGAATGCGGCTATTTAGCCGAATCGGGATCCATGGCGAAGGAACAAGCCTAATCGGTAAAGATAAATCTATCAGATCGAATCGAATTCTAATCCACCGGATGATTAGCTCTAAGACGACCCAAAAACCTGCATCTACCGCATGATACCCGGTTCTTTAAAGATCTACACGATGCCGACAAGCTCGAACCCGCGACACGTAGCAATCTAGATCGGTTTCGGATTCGGCTGTGAGGGGATAATTCGTCACGTCGTGAAGTAGAGCCGATTCTAGCCGATCTAGATTGGGCAAAGGTGTGTTGCATGAATTAAGCACGTAGTAAAAACGGAGCAACACGGGGTAACTTAATGAATCCGTTAGATCTTGCCGAAATCTAACAGAGCCGATAACTTGGTCCATACTAGATCTTAGCCCACCGCATGGCTCATGACCTAACAGAGGAACCTTCTTGAGACCACAACTTAAATCCACCGGATGATACTAAGCATGGTAACAAGACTACTTGCATCAAAGCTTAAATCCACCGCATGATACTAAGCATGATACAAGGTTGCCGGTACTTACGGAGGTCGACGGATCGATGACTCCTCTCGAAGAACTCGACGACTCGACTAAAGGACTCGATTTTTGGCACGGGGCCGGTTTGTTGTATGATTGATTGTGTTCTTTACAGATGCCATGGGTTTATATTTATACCCAGGTCTTGATACAACTCCTAGTCGGACACGACTACAACACTTGTATCTAAAAATAAATGACGGATCTTTGTGCCCATATTGCATTCCTTGTTCGAACCGGCCTTTTCCTTATATTGATCCACGTCATCATGTCTTCTCGGACGCTACCACTCTTCGCCTGCGGAACAATGCTTCTGCCGAATGATGACGCATTCTCGACCGCAGAGTATCTCTGCCGAATGCTTCAGAGAAAACCCCTTAGCCGAATGGCGACGCGTTCCCGACCGCAGAGCATCTTTGCCGAATGCTTCAGAGAAAGCCCTTTAGCCGAATGGCATCCTTTCACCAAATCTGGCCCATATGTCAGCCTCTTCCTAGTGTTAATTTTTGGTGTCAACACCTTCATCATGCACCGCGCCATGCCGACGATGGTCTGGTTCCGCCGCTCCACCACGCCGTTCTGCTGCGGCGATTATGGTGCGGTGAGGTGGCGCACCACACCCTGCTCTGCGCAGTACGTAGCGAACTCCGCCGACGTGAACTCGCCGCCGCGGTCCGTCCTGAGCACGCGCAGCTTCTTCCCATCACAAACGTATTTGATTTCCTGGGTGCGAAAAAACCCCAAAAAATATGAAAACATTAGGGAAAAAAATTTATTTTCATTTGGCGAGGCCACCAGCCCTCCAAGTCGCGCTATTTTTTCGCGTATAAACCGCGCGCTACGCGGCCAGCGGGATTCGAACCGGTGCCCTCTCCCTCGCGCAAGCCCTCCCTACCACTGCACCTCATTGTCACTTGTGACTAGATATAGTTTCGATTCCCATCGTATTATACCAAACCGAGTTTAAAGTGCTCGTTTGAGGCCCTAAATGACTTCAAATCAAAACGTGTTGAACTACAAAGTTTCCTAATTTTCAAAACCTACAACTTTCATATTGACCGTTTTTTCATCCGAGGCCTTTTACAAAATTTGAATTTCAAATTTGAGAACATTCAAACTTAGATCTAGCTAACTAGATGACTTCAAATAAGAAAGTTGGCAACTATAAAGTTTCATGACTTGTAAGTTTCATGACTTGTCGAGATCTATAACTTTTATGTTGACCGTTTTTTCATCCGAGGTCGTTTGAAAAAACTCAAATTTAAAATTTTGAGTACGAACTTACTTTTCATTAGTAAAACAATTTCAAATTAAAAAGTTGTCAACTACAAAGTTTCATAACTTTTGAAGATCTACAACTTTGATCTTTATGACCGTTTATAAAGCATCTAAGCAACTTATCTTAAACCTTAATTACCTTAGGAACTATTTACTGGATGTACTTACCGCTGACATCATAAAGATAATCTCCTCGGATTCCACCGAACTCCAAAACCAACCACTTGATTCCATCCAGCTCCCATACCACACAAGGGTACCAACACCTAGCCACCAAACTGGCCATCCATCTCCACCACTAATCACAAAAAAGTCCATGTCACTCTTGACCGTGAGCACGGCTAATATATCCGTTTTACACTCTGCAGAGGCTGCACACTTTCGTCACGAATCGTGTTTCCTATTACGCATCACACTTCCAAGGTGACCAACCAATGTCACACTTCAGCCTGGGCGTTCAGGTAATTCGGGATTTTCGGGTCGGGTAATTCGGGTAATCAAAATTTTGGGTAATCAGAACCAACACCCCGAACTCCTCCCGAATTAAAGGAAAACCCGAACCTTCGGGTACCCGATAATTCGGGTTCATGTTCCCGAACACCCGAGCTTCATCAGCCTTTCTCAAATCTCAAGCACGAGCAGCGGCAGCAGGAGTCGGTCGGTCAAAGACGGGATGACGAGGTACGGGGCACGGCTGCACCGGGCGACAAGCGACGAGAGCTGGTCACTGCAGCGCAGCCGCAGCGAGCAGGCAGCGGCGCGGCGCGGCGCAGCAGGCGAGCAGGGGCAGCTGCGCCTCGAGCGGCCACCGCAGGCGCAGCGAGTGGGCAGCGGCGCGGCGCAGTGGACGAGCAGGGGGCAGCGCAGCCGCAGCGAGCTGCGAGCAGGAAGCGGCGCGGCGCTGCTAGGCTGTGGCGTGACGGCGGGTGGGGGGCGGTACGGGAGTCGGGAGTCGGGGGGGTTAGGACGCTTGTGCCTGGTGGGGGTCATGGATTTAGGCCTTTAGGGTTCATGTTGGGCCTAAATAGCCTAATGGGCCTTTGGGATGTCTATAAATTTCGGGTATTTCGGGAATTCGGGTATCGGGGACAAGAACCCGAAATTTCCGAAATAATTTCGGGTTTCCTGACTACAAACCCGAGATATGGTATGGGTAATTCGGATCCAGGTAATTCGGGATCGGGTCCGGGTAGTTCGGGTTTGGGAAATTGTGCCCAGGCTGAGTCACACTACAAGGCCTTTCAAAGTCATAGGTTTCCACCGGTAGGCGCTCACTGAGGTTTTACTATCCAACCCTCTCTTGTGCCACTCAATCACCGACAATGTAAACCAGTGGAAAAACTGTTTGCTCGGCAAAGTCCACAGCTACATAGACATCGTGGTTGAGCGGTTAAGCTAGGTTACTTATCCATGAACTGGTCCTTTGAATCCAAAGTAAGCACTAGCATCAACCCACGTGTCAAACGACACAAACCAGATCAAAATAGAACCATCCACCAGTTCCATCCATCCTGCTCAGATTCACCAATCACCGTGTTGAGACCACCAACTGGTTTCCATTGCATACAACTATATGCCCAACTCTCCCAACCATGACGTTAAGCTAAGCATGAGCTACCCATAACCATTCAACCGAGGCTTCAACGAAGATAAAGCAATATCCAGTAAACCCTGACATGGGATTTAGGTTTATTACATAGCATGGAATTAAATTTAACTACTCTAATAAAATAAAATAATGATAAAGGACACTTGCCCTTTATAGGTAGAGCAGTCAACAACTTCGAACTTAGACTGTTGCGACGCTAACACCTCTTGAAAGCGATGAGAGGATAAAGGTGAGCTGGGCTAGGCTATAGATAGGAAAGGTCTTTGACCAAAAGATGTTTAGGATTTAAACTATCTTAAATTCTAAATCGAATGAATTTCTACCTACTCAAATTTTTAAACATAGATTTTCATACAATAAACTCATATTGCCCAATATAGGAAAAAGTCTACTTCACCCCCAATCTATGAGGGGTGGAACACATCACCTCCCAACCTATGAAAATGGATTTTTTACCCCCTGAACTTTTTAAAACCGGACAAATCACCCCATGAAGTAGTTTTAGAAAATCATAATAAATCACAGAAAAATCGTAAAATGGGAAATCAAATTGTGTTGGACTTCAAATTAGTAGTTCTATGCAGTGAACATATAATACGGAATGCTTTAGTACATTTTTCCATGTAACTTTAGATCTATGCTTTTCTTCATAGCTGTCAAAACTGCTTCACAGGGTGATTTGTTCGGTTTTAGAAAGTTCAGGGGGTAAAAAATCCATTTTCATTAGTTGGGGGGTGATGTGTTCCACGCCTCATAGGTTGGGGGATGAAGTAGACTTTTTCCTGCAATATATCGGCATGAAGCAACCAAACAAAATCATATAATCTATATTGATTATATTTATTTAGAAAATAAATATTTCCTATAATTACATGTTCAAAAATTAGTAATTTGTTGAAAATTTTAATAAATGTAAGAGAATCTTAAAAAATTATTTACGTTAATTGATACCAAAATAGAAATTTTGAGGTGTGACAACCATTAAATGTAAATTAATCGACAATTTATCTATTTTATTTTATATATGTCAATATATCTTCCTATAAACTTTTCTTTTACAAAAAAACTAGTACCAATAAGTGCCTCCGACAGATTAGACTGACGGATGTCGAGATTGATGAAGTCACATCATGCGCCTCGCGGTGAATGAACACGTTGTTTATGACTGAAAGTGTAGTGCCAGTTAAATTCTAAAATAAATCTAGAAAAATGTGAACACATATTCCGAGTCAAGGACTCGAATTGGGTAGTCTGGTTCCACCAAATGATTGCTAATTTTCGATAAATATGGCCAAAGTTTGGAAATTTGACCTACGACGAAACAAGTAAAGCAAAACAACAACTTGAAATGGAGGGATAATGATTTACATTTTTCTACCAGCCGTTTGGCAGCACTGCAGCAGCAGCCATCCCCGCTCCAGGCCGCCGTCAAGCCCGGAACTTTGGTCTCCCAGCGTGCATCACTGTTGCGATCGGGAGCAGTTACTTCACCTCCTGCTGGCTGCAGCCCGTCACCTCGACGTCCCACTCGATCACCTGTCGCAACGGCTGATATGATGCAGCCGCTGATGAACAGGGGGACACGATGGGGGTTGCATTGGCGTCGGCAGCATCGCGGGCCTCTTCGCCACTAATCCGCCACAACCGGTGCTGCAGCTGCAGGCTCCGTCACCAAAGGCCAAAGGGCACTAGAACCAACACCGGCTCCCCACAAACGAGAAATTTCAGAATTGAGATCCAATCCGCATGTTTTTTTTGTAACAAGGGACTCAATTCGTGAGCCTTTCATAATTTAACCCTATACACACAAATTCTTTCGATTTATGGGTTTTCAAAGTATTTTAATCTTTTGAGCCATTTTATGTTTTCTTTTTCTATTTCAGCCCACATGAATGACCATTTTACCCCTCCCTTGCATGTGGGCCCCACTACGGGAAACTACATGTTTGCCGAGTGTCCTGACTCGGCAAACACTCGGCGAAAGCCCAAAAACACTCGGCAAACTCTTCGCCGAGTGTTACACTCGGCAAACAGCACTCGGCATATCAGGTGTCGGCAAAGGAGCCATTTACCGAGTGTTTTTTGTCGGGCACTCGGCAAAGGTTCGCCGAGTGCAAAGACAACACTCGGCAAACACATTTTGAGAAAATATAAAAAAAGGCGGCCGACACTCGGCAAAGAAATTTTGAAAAAAAAAAGCAGCTGCCGCCGGCTTGCGCCGCCGCCGCCCGTGCCTCCCCCGCGCCCGGCCGCTCGCACCGCGTCGGGGCTGGCTGCCCGCCTGGCCCTCGCGCGCGCATCCCTCCACAGAAACGGAGGAAATCCGGCAGCAGCAGCAGGCGATAAGACGCCAGCACGGGGAGGGGAAATCCGGCAGGGCACCTGCAATCAATCGGGGGAAAAGATCTACGGAACTGCATGCTCATCGCCAGAAAAATGAAAAATAAATTGCAGAAAAGAAACAACAATAAATTGAAAGATGGAAGCTTTTAGGCTTGGAGCAGGGAGGAATCGTTCGCTGCTTGTCACATCGAGGAAGAAACAAGGATGCAGTACAAACGCAGGAGCAACACACACGCACTGATGCAGTATAAACGCAGCAACAACACACACGCAAGGATGCTCGCGGCGTAGGGGCCGGCCGCCCTGCCGCCCGCGACTCGTCGGGGCTGGCCGCCCGTCCCGGCGCCTGGCTGGCCGCGCGCGCCGCGCCGGGGATGCTGCGCCGGCCGCCCTGCCACCCGCACCGCGCCTAGCTGGCCGCGCGCGCCGCGCCGGGGCTGCTGCGCCGGCCACCCTGCCGCCCGCACCGCACCTGGCCGCCCTGCCCGGCCCGGCCGTCGCCCGCGCCGGGGCCCGCACCGCGCCGGCCACCGCTTGCCCGCGCCGCTGCCAGAGGCAGGAAAGAGCTGAGGGAGAGAGAGACAAGAGATGAGGGAGAGAGAGCAGGCGGTGGGTGGTTGAATGGATGAGGGAGGGAGAGAGAGAGGGCGGAGGGCTTATCCGAAGGGGTGGCCTGCCTGTGTCGCTCGTGAAGAGAAGGATCCGGAGGGGAAGCCGCGCACCAATAGGAAGGTGCGATTCCAATGGAACGGATCGATGACGTGGGTGGTTTGCCGAGTGTCTAGAAAAACAGATACTTTGCCGAGTGTTTTTATAGACACTCGGCAAACAATTTTTCAACATGCTTTAAAAAAATTAAAATTATCAAACAAAATTTAAAAATAATCAAATTTTGGTATGACATAATTTATATAATCTATGACCTATATAAAATAAATTGAAGTCAAATTCAAATTCGATCATCAATTTTACTCCAAATCCTAACAAGTACTTCTCAACTCTCTGAAACTTCTTTGGAGATTCTTCGATTTACAAGCAGCGTGCATGACAACTTATCCGTAACGTTCTCAATTTTTTACCACTGACTCTACGTATGATAGAATGATGTCACGACAAATCTCATGATTTTCAGACTTCATTTATTTTTTTTAGAATTTTAAAATCATTCAGATCCACATTAGTTGTCATATATTTTGAACAAGATGTTCAAAATTTCTTTTCATTTCATGGGTAAGGCCTTAAACTAACCTAAATAACATGAATGTAATTTTTCTACTCACTGTATTCAATTATTTGAACCACTTGCAGTTCAAATTTGACTTCATTCAAAAAATTGCTTAAAATGTAATTAATTAATTAAATATAGCTAAAAAATACAAAAATCTACCAAATTTTAATATGGAGTAACATATGTTGTATGTGGAGAATAGAAAAAGTTTGGAAGCCAAAAGAGGGAAAAAATTAAATCTTTGCCGAGTGTCAAGGGAAAAACACTCGGCAAAGAGTTTGTTTGCCGAGTGCCTAACAAAACACTCGGCAAACAAGCCCTTTGCCGAGTGTTTTTTTTGACACTCGGCAAACATGATGCATATAATTTTTCTACTCATTTCAATTTTATTATTTGAATCACTTGCGGTTCAAAAATGAAAAAAAACTTACTCCTTTGCCGAGTGTCAACTACAATACACTCGGCAAAGGAGCCCTTTGCCGAGTGTATTAATTTGACACTCGGCAAACAACATGCATATAATTTTTTACTTCTTATATTTTATTACTTGAATCACTTGCCGTTCGAAAATGAAAAAAAATTAATTCTTTGCCGAGTGTCAAAATAATACACTCGGCAAAGATCTCCTTTGCCGAGTGTATTATTTTGACACTCGGCGAACAAGCTCTTTGCCGAGTGTATTATTTTGACACTCGGCAAACAAGCTCTTTGCCGAGTGTTTTTTGTTTGCCGAGTGTAAAAAAAATACACTCGGCAAAGAGCTTGTTTGCCGAGTGTCCGAAAAAATACACTCGGCAAAGAGTTAGGCACTCGGCATATTCGGGGTTTCCCGTAGTGCCCCAATCGTCATCCCCTTCTTCCCTCCCTCTTTCGTTTCTCCTCCAAGCGAACAGCGCTACCTGCGCCTTCTTCCTGCGGCGGCCCAGCTCGCACACCAATCGGCGCCTCACCGTGGCGCTGGCGCTGTTCGCCGCCGCCGCCGCCCGCCACCGGAGTTGGAGGAGTAGCAGCCGACCACGCCGCCGTAGTCGGAGGAGCCCGGCGAGGTGGAGATGAAGGGGCTGGTGGCCGTGCGCTCTTCTCCGTGGTCGACGAGTGACCACGGACGCCCACCCGGCTGCGGCTTCCAGGTCCCAAGGGCGGCGACGGCGGCGGCCGGGTTCGCGCCCTCCCTCTTCCGTTTCTCCTCTACGCGAATAGCGCCGCCTGCGCCTTCTTCCCGCGGCGGCCCAGCTCGCGCACCAATCGGCGCCTCGCGGAGGCGCTGTTCGCCGCCGCCGCCCGCCACCGGATTTGGAGGAGTAGCAGCCGCCCACGCCACCGGAGCCGGAGGAGCCCGACGAGGAGGAGATGGAGGGGCTGGCGGCCGTGCTCTCCTCCTCCGCCGCTCGGCGGCCACGGACGCCCGCCCCGCTGCGGCTTCCGGCTCCCAAGGGCGCCGTCGGCGGCGGCTGGGTTCACGCGGGACCGGTGTCAGGGTTTCCTAGTCCTCGCGGTCAGCGTCTGGAAGGAGGTGCAGGCGGCGGCGACCTTCTTCTGCGTAGAGGAGGAGGAGAAAAGGGTAGATAGGGGAGAAGGGGATGCCGGGCAGGGTTCACGTGCAAGGGAGGGATAAAATGGTCATATCATGTGGGCTGGAATAGAAAAAGAAAACAGAAAATGGCTTAAAAGATTAAAAATACTTTGTAAACCAATAAACTGAAAGAAGTGTGTAGGGGGTTAACTTCTGAAAGGCTCACGAATTGAGTCCCTTATTATGAAAAGCGTGTGGATTGGATCTCAAATTCTGAAATTTCTCCCCACAGACGGCCACGGCGCGCCTTCGATATATGTCATCTGTGCCGTAACCTGTGTCGCAAACTTGGTCAGTTAATTTCCTGAGGAACTTGAACCGGTTGAGGTCGCCCTGCAAGTATTCTTGACATGTTCCAAGGCCCTTAATTTGCCGCCAGATGTGATCGCCGCGCTAACAGAAATTAATATTCAACCTGGGCAATGATTGATGCCGCTGATGTGATGGACGATATGCCCTGCTAGGTTTAGCAGGCCAAGGAGAGGAGGACCTGATGGCGCGCGGTGCCCGCGCTCGGCGGCCTAGCCCAGCTCCGTCTGACGGAGCTCTTCTACGTCTGCATGAATCACACCATGAAGCTCTCCATCACCAGCATGCATATGCTGCAATTCCTTTCAATTCAGCAATGGTCGCCTCTTCCGATCAAGTCTGCGTCTCGTATCCTACCGGGCCAGTTTCAGTCTGCATGTCTGCATCGTCGTTGCTGTCACTGTTGTAGCTGCTGCAATTCGATCATGTTTTTTGCTGTCCAAGATTGTACGTGTATCGGTGTATGTGCTGTAGTCATGGTTATGCATACGCCTATCTCCCTGCCACCTGTTGTTTCAGTGAACTTGATCAAGTTCAGTTGCAGTCCTGATTGCAAGTTCAGTTACAGACTTACAGCTCTGATTGCAACCGCGGCCACAAAGACACAGCAGCACAACGAATAATTCTTCTGCCGCTACTGCCTCTTGCGCTCGGCTGTGGCGAGCGCGGGAAGAAGCGGAGATTTGAACGAGGTGGAGACCGAAGAGAACGCGCCCCCAATGGAGGAGGATATTTAAACGGGCCTCGTGTCATTTCGAGGCCCAAGGCCCACCAAGCCTCTGCTGCGGCCCGTGTCGCACAGGCGGGCCCACGTCTCACCAAGCCTCTGCTGCGGCCCGTGTCACACAGGCGGTTGATGAAGAGAGGGGAGTGCAGGCGGGCTCATTCAAAGGCGCCTCCTAACAGAAGTAACGTTTCCTTCTTTAGCAAGTGTAATAAAAGAGTAGGTGCGTGATATGTCGGCCATAGGGTACTATGGGTGTCACCCAGCAGACAGTATTTGATAATTTGACGCTTGTTAATTCGGTGTCACTTCGTACTAACAAGAGAATCCAAAGAATTTGCATAGCCAATAATTCCAACCATTCTTGTACTAGTCCGCTAGGGTGCATCTTGCTCTTGCATATACACTGGAGCACAATTTTATCAGAGAGATGCATACTTACTGTGCACATTCCCTAACACGACTAGAATAGGGATCGACCCAGAACACACAAAACGAGCATCACAACAGTATAGGAACAGAGATGAATCATGAGTTGGGTACAGATCAGAAATTAATCTGTCAACAGTTTTCTTGAGGCTTTAATAAGGCATAACCAGTAGGGATGAAAACGGATCGAATACGGACGGATATCGTCGAATCCGGATACAGATAGTTTTTTTCTCTCGGATTCAGATCGGATACGGATAGTGCCAACTTGTGACAAATAATATAGGAATGGATCTCGACAATCTAAATATCCAACTTTTGCTATTCGGATTCGGATCGGTAGCGGATATTTACTATCCGGATTCGGATTCGAACGGATAAAAACCGCTCCAATCGAATACGAACTCGAATACGAACGGATAATATCCGTACCATTTTCATCCTTAATAACCAGTACCATAATTTGCCCAAGACTGGCTGTATAGTTTAAGGAGAAACATCTACATGGGGGTAAAACCCAACACACTAATGGAAGCACAGATGAAAATTAAAATGGCATTGAAAACACAATCCATGAGCAAAGTTCCTTGACCAAAACTTGCGGTCAGCAGAGCTGCTCAAGGTTAAAAGACCCTTGCAAACACCATCCTAGTTGCTTTTGTTTTCCTCAGCTTCCTGCTCGTACCGGCGTTTGAACTTTGCAATCTGGCCAAGGCTCTGAGCCATTTGACGCTTCGCCCTCATGTGGTACACTTTGCCGGTATGGTTCACCTTGGTCATCATGATATTGATCAGCCTACCACTCTGTGTCACGTATGAAATCCATTGCATTTGAGGATGTAGTCCCTTCCTCATTCTTCCAACCTAATCACAAGGTATCAGGTGAGCAATGTCATCAGTTAGGTAATCAAAATTTAACATTTCTTTATGCTGAACAGTTTTTCCCAGTTATTAGCATAGGTGATTACAGATAAAAGAGATGCAATTAGTAAACGTCTACTATCATACAGTGGTCCTCAGGTGGGTGTATAAGAAAAGAGACAGAGGGCAGGCAAAGCACGGAGATAATGGTTACCCAATAATGAGCACTCCTATAGTTCTTTTGTGCAGAGTACAAACAGAATTGAAATATCTAACTCTTAGCAAAATAAAGCTGGGATAAACCAATCAGCAGTGACATTGCCATTTTAGTAAAAAAAAACTGAGTGTAATAATCAAAGCAGTTGTTACTGATTAGTCAGTCACTAAGGAAAACGACTGTAAGCATAGACCATATTTGGATCTAATGATCTATGCAGTAGAGACCACCATTAGTATATTCCAAATTCCTCCATAAAACTCAATGGCGTAACACAATTCACCTCTTAAGCATCATCCCACATACCATAAATCTGATGGTGAGGTGAGTTTATTTGGGCTACAAAAAATGGACATGTGTAAATAGGTTTTTAATCCCCTGGTAGGCTGGTACCCATGGATAATAGCTCTGAGTAAAACACTGAAATATTTAAATTGCATTAATTAAGCTAGGAGGTTCTTTTTATGAGAGAAAGCTGGCACCACAACCGAACCATTTACCTTCACAGGTTATTTCAGTTTTGGATGGTGATTATGCAAAGCAAAGTATTCTGTTCCCAGGATAAGATGATACAAAGGAAACTAGAAACCTCAGGAAGCAATGCATTGGTGTTAAGATGTTGGCATATCAAGTTACCAGATAACCATGTTTCTCCTTTTAGTAAACACAGATAACCCTGCTTCTTAGAAGCGAAAGCTATGAAACAACACATAGATCCTACTCTATTTTAATTCTTTCCATACCAAAAATAAGACTTCTTTGAAAGCACAACAATCAAATTGTTAAAACTAATAATCAGAGCAGTCATTGCTCATCTGTCACTCTCTTGTAAGAGAGATCTCAATTAATATATCAAAATCCTATATAGGACTTACTAATTCAGAAGACTGAATGGTGTAACACACTTGATCCTCCCCTATAATGCCATTCAAAATATCTTAAATCTGGTAGCATAATATACACAAGGTGTGAGTTGATTTGAACAACAAAAAAGGATAAGTGATGGCAGTTAATCCCCTGTTACCCATGGACAATGGTTTTAAGTAGAACACTGCAACATTCTAAATACATTAGCCAAGCTAGCTAGCTCTTTCTATTAAAGGAAAGATGACATCAATAACAGTTTGTTGAATAATCATGGAAGTTATGCTAAATAAATCAGACACTACTCAGCAAGCAATGGGTTGCTGTGGCTACAGATTGCTGTTGCACATTCCTAACTGAGAAGTTCTTAAACTCAATGGAGCTACAAGATAAGAGTAACAACCTACAAGAAGGTCCTGCTTGTACAAGCTAACCAGCAGACGATATTCCATTTCATGTTTGCCAGACCCAACATTCATATTTATTTGACAGGGCAAATCCACAACCAAGCAATAGCTACAAGCATATCACAGGGTAGTTATCTTAGAAATTTCAAAGTTCATAGATTAGGTTAGGTTTGCACCATTCAGTAACCACTAGAAAATCTCAAGCCGCAAAATACAGTTCTAGAAGAAAACCACAGCATACCCAGGGCTCAGTTATCTAAAAGCAGATTCATATAAAGTTGCCGCATTATGATGAACTGAACGGATTTTATTGTTCTACCATGCCTTGAAAATTTTCCTAATAACTCTAGCATTAAAAAATACAACCAAATAGCCACCAGAATGATTTGAGAAACCAGGCTATCAAACTCTCTGGGGTCACAGGGCATTTTCAGCTAATCTACATTATTATTATATCAGAAAAAAAGACAGTTCGCATGCCATCAAAGCAACCATTAGTTCCCCACTGACAAATAACAGAGGCAGAGAATGGAAGAATCCTTCAGTACCATACTACCATACCGCCGACCAGACTTGCAATAAATATGGAGGTTATCAACAAAGTATAGGATGAATCTCCCGTCGCTAATTTCAAGCAACCGGTGAAACAAATCGCGCCAAGATTTGGGTCACTTACCAGCAGGGAGGAACCGATCCGAGTGCGGACGGGTGGATCTCCAAGCCACGCCGACCTGGCGCCGGTAGGTGACGGGGCGAGAGGAGGCCGACGCCCGTCGACGGGCGGAAGGCTTCGGCGGCGCGGAGGAGGCCTTGTTGCCCGCCGCCGGCGGGGAGAGTGAGATACGAGGTGGTTGTGGCGGCGGCAGAACAGAGGAAACAAGCGAGCTCCGTCTCCGTGAGTTGTTCAAGCAAGCCCATGTCAATCGAGGGCAACACGACATGCTCGCATGGACGCATGCACAATTGCACATGCCAGCGAGAAGGCCTGCAGAGGCACCGGTGGCAGGATGGCATGCAGGGTCGCAAGGCGACTCGGCTAGTTCAGTTTGACTCGGCCTTATAATTGAACTGAGCAAAACCATGATTTTAGCTTGTTTTTTTAATGAGCCATCTTGTGAAATGTTGAAAGCTATTCGATTCGCTTGTTAGGCTCGATAAATATGATAGTGTCAAACTTAATTTTCTGTTAAAAACATTGGTATTACAATTATTTTGTTAAAAAAAAACTTTTCATTCAACTTGTAAATCAATTTGATACTAATCAAGTCTATTTAAGTCTCCAAACACCTATATTATCCCAATTTATGTTACTAACATGATTTAACGTTTTTAAATTATCATTTGTTGGGTGATATTACTATTTTAACATTAATATTGAACAAGACTGGGCTCGTGACCTAAATGAGCTGGCTTAGCTTTTCTGGGAACCAAACAAAACTTAGTTTTTAGCTCATTTGTCTTAACAAGCCCAACTAAGCTAGCTCGTTATCAAACGAACCTTAACAAGCGGAGCTAGCACATAAGACACCATAACCGTAGCCAAGAGATTTGCCTACTAACATATGATGGTAAGGTAGAGTCACAAGACACCATTAAACATATAGCAAATAAGTTAGAAACATTTAGAATGGACATTATGCACTCATTAAGAATAGCCACCATGCTAATAGGTAGAACTGGAGCATCATTAACCTCATTAATTAGCTTCATAAATAATGAAGAAGATCTATAAACAATTGGTTGCAAGATTTAAGTTAAAATTGTTACTTTATTATAGATAAGCTCCTTATCAAATTAATTTCCGTTAATGGTAGATTAAGGTTTGGATATCACTTGAAGATTCTGCATAATAACCATGAAGGGGAGCAATGACCAATGTGTTATGAGATTCTTATTAGAATTAGCTAGTGCCTAAAACTTTATACTT
Source organism: Echinochloa phyllopogon (assembly GCA_033239725.1). Taxonomy (NCBI): domain Eukaryota; kingdom Viridiplantae; phylum Streptophyta; class Magnoliopsida; order Poales; family Poaceae; genus Echinochloa; species Echinochloa phyllopogon. Next base: position 27,040,567 of record BTCW01000008.1, on the reverse strand, counting down.
GATTTTTTACATTAAGGAAATTATCCGGCCTTGAACATTCACATATGAGTGTCTACGGCCAAAAAGAAATAAATCTGACTATATAGCCAGAAGATACACGAGCACTTAGACTCGAACCTCACACTAAAGTCCATAAACAACAAGACAGATAGAGACTAAAATAAAGACTAAGCTTTAGAGTCCTTCTATGCCCTTGTTTGGGTCCTTGTACCGCAGTAAAACACCCACATCAGCTATCTTCTTAGAAACTTTTGATGTTGGTCACATGCTGTCTAGAAACCACACTGAGTTGATCTCTACCACGAGCTCCAGCAACTTCACTTCACGCAATCTAAAAACAAAGCGGGTACCACCATTGCCTCAATCCGACCAAGGTGCTCCTATCCCAAGGACTCCAAGGCGGTGCCCCAAGAGGAAAGCAACACTAAGATGTTGCAACAGTCCGAACTAAGTTCTTCAGTTTTCACCTGGACATGTCCCTAAAGGATAAGGTTCTTGCTGCAACACTTTCAAGAAGAAAAATGATATCCATGGCTCCATCGTTGCCGGTAGATGGTCGAGAACCATACCAAATTTTCGCCCAAGAACCTGCATAACTTGAGCACCCGTGCTTGCACCAATGGCGCGGGAGAGTAGATCCGAGCAACTAGGCGCCGCCCATGCGGCACCGTGGCACAAGCCACCAGGAACAAAGTCCCAGCCGGCCACTGCCGGCCACTACCCGTGCTGCTCCACAGCCAGCTAGGGCCATGCCCCACACTCGGGCTGACGCCATCGCGTGCGTTGATGCAGCGCCGGATGGCCGTTGCTTGTCATGCCAGCAAAACAACCGCCCAGCGGCCCACGCCGGCCGCAGTAGCACCGCTCCGCCCACCAGCTAGTGTCAGGCGCCGCCGCGTAGGGCCGCCCGCAGCGCTCACTTGTGCCACCGCCACCGCGCCGCCCGCCTCACCGCCCCTGCTGTGCTCGCAGGATCTGTACCGGGGACAACAGAACCGGGCAGGGCAACTCCAAATTCGGTCCCGGTGGCCGGACCTCTGCCACCAACGCTCGGAGAGGCTTTCGCCTCCGTCCAGCACCAACCTTCCCCAAGCAGACAGCAACCCCAACCATAGCTGCTAGATCTACAAATTGGAAGAAAGGGAAGGGGAAGGAGAGGGTGCTGGATTGATTTTGCCACGCCGCCGCCGTCCTCACCGGCCCCGAACTTCCGGCAGCCCGCTCTGGCAGCGACGAGGCAGGGCTAAGCTCGGGGGAGGTCGCCGGCGGCACGGGTTGGGAGCCACCCGTGTCGCCCCTGGGAGCGACGCGGGGGCCGAAGGGGAAAAAAGAACGGGCTGATGATATAATAATCTATACTATAAAGAGAATTAGATTTGAAAACAATTCTCACCAAGATTAGGCCCACCTCCCACCTCACAGAAGACCCACCTGTCAGGCTGAAAGTTACATGAATGGTGGAAGGGGGGGAGGGACATTTCTGTGTTGATTTTCTCCTCGAAACCCAAAACTTTTTCCACCTAAAAAAGGACCCACATAAATATACCCACATTTGTACCCACGTCTATACACAATTATCCCGTATTGCTAATAGATAATAAATTAGAGAGTTTTTCTCCATATAAATAAATACCAACTATCATGAGTTTTAAGAATACATAAAGCTCTCTATACATGAGAGAGCGAATATAAAGTATTTTTAAAAGTGTTTTGCACTAAAGTAACATTGTTTTATGTCATCAATAAACGTGTGTTCTTGCTAGTAAGAGAAACATTAGTTTGTTTCATTATTCAAAGACTGAGACTTTACATTTGTGGTATAACAAATGCCTCGTCAAGCTTACCCATTCTGTTGTTTATTTTGGAAAAGTTTTATGTGCTCTTCATAGTTGATAATAATTCTATGATGTGTGTGCATGATAACATAAGGAAATGATAAGATACTATCGAATTTGTGGCACATATTTTGAAGGGAGAATTGCAATGTCTCATCATGTAAGAGATACTCCAATGATTAAAAAACAATGCACCAAATGAATATGCATGCTAAGACAATGCACGAAACGACGAGAATCAACCAGCCTAGATGCGTGCTTGATAGAAATGAACATTGCAATCAAACAATTGGTTCATTACAGGATCTCTTCGATAGGTATGCTTCGTATCAAAGGGACATGTGGGCGAGTATCGACCTCGTGCTACTATCGTCCATCACAAGATTTTTCTCACTATGGATCAACATGTCATTTTCGCGCTTCCAAAGGACGGACCACTACTGAGACGAAGACGAGCACGTCTATCTCACTGGATCACCGTCAGCTCGCAGATGACCACATTGATCGACCAAAATTGCCCAAATACTTGTACATGCACCAAATTAAGGCCGTTTTGGTGGAGAAACACAAGCACGCGCTAGACGTAGGAGCCATCCATCGTCCATGGCGGCTCTCATGGATGTAGTATACCAATTCATGGATGCGAATGCGACGGCACCTCTAGCACAGCTGCTGCTGCTGTTCATCGTCCCTCTCATGCTGCTGCTGTTCATCGTCGTCGCCTCCGGGAGCCGGAAGCCGTGCAAGCCTCTGCCGCCGTCGCCGCCGGGGCTACCGTTCATCGGCCACCTGCACCTCGTCGGCGACCGCCCTCACGTCTCCTTCAGAGACCTCGCCTCCAAGCACGGCGGCGGCGGCGACGGCGGCGGCCTCATGCTCCTCCGCCTCGGCGCCGTCCGGAACCTCGTCGTGTCCTCCCCTGGCGCGGCACGGGCGGTGCTGCGGACGCACGACCACGTCTTCGCCTCGCGGCCGGCGTCCGCGCTCATCGACGGCCTCGCCTACGGGCCGGCCAACGTAGGCGTCGCCTTCGCCCCCTACGGCGAGCACTGGCGGCAGGCAAGGAAGCTCGTCACCACGCACCTGCTCACCGCCAGGAAGGTGCACTCCTACCACCTCGCTCGCCAGGAAGAGGTAACAGCTTCATTCCTGCAACATTCTAGTTCTACGTTATCATGTTTTTTTTTCCAAAAGTAGGAAGCTTTATTAATTTTAAGAATGTTACATGATGGTGCATATGCCCTCTATGGTCTACAGTCAAAGCGTTCATTTATGTGTATAGTACTATTATTATCATACAGGTGCGGCTGGTGATCATCAAGCTTCGGGAGGCGGCGGCGGCGGGCGCGGAGGTGGACATCAGCGAGACGGTGAACACATTTGCCAACGACATCATCTGCCGTGCCGTGTGCGGCAAGTTCTTCAGGGAAGAAGGCCGGAACAAGATCTTCCGGGAGCTGAATCATGTGACCACCGTTCTGGTTGCGGGGTTCAACCTGGAGGACTACTTCCCGGGGCTCGCGAAATCGCTAGGTTTGTTCACTAGATTTATGAGTAGCAGGGTGAAACAGACACATGAAAGATGGGACAATTTGCTGGAGGAGATAATCGTGGACCACGAGAGACGACAAAGCTCCGAGCATGGGCATGGTACAGCAGGTGGGGCTGTTGAGCAAGAAGAGAGTGACTTTATCGATGTGATGCTCCTCTCTGTTCAACAAGAGTACGGTATCAGTAGAGATCATATCAAAGCCATCTTGATGGTGAGTCGCTAACTCCCACTCCCAAAATAATCATTTTATATAGAGAGAGGAAAGAGAACTAAGCAACATATAGTTTAATCCGCTGATTCTTTTCCTCCTAAATAACACATGCGCCTGCAGGACATGTTTGAGGCTGGCACGGCCACATCATCTTCGGTACTGGAGCTTGCCATGGTCGAGCTCATGCGAAACCCTCATGTCATGGCCCAGCTGCAAGCTGAGGTGAGGAACAAGACACCAAATGGACAAGAAATGGTGAAGGAGGAGAACCTGGCTAGCATGGTCTATTTAAGAGCGGTCGTGAAGGAGACACTAAGGCTGCACCCACCTGTTCCGCTCCTCGTGCCTCACCAATCCATGGCGGACTGTGACATCGATGGCTACACAATTCCCTCTGGAACGAAGGTCATCATCAACTCATGGGCCATTTGTAGGGATCCGAAGTCATGGGAGAAGGCTGAGGAGTTTGTCCCAGAGAGGTTTATGGATGGTGGCAGTGCTGCAGACATCGAATTCAAGGGGAACGACTTTCAGTTTACACCATTCGGGGCTGGTCGGAGGATGTGCCCGGGCATCAACTTTGGGTTGGCTACTATCAATATCATGCTGGCGAACCTCATGTATTGTTTTGATTGGACGCTACCGGCCGGCTTGGAGAAGGAGGATATTGACATGACAGAGGTGTTTGGATTGACGGTCCATCGTAAGGAGAGACTCATCCTTGTTCCAAAACTACATGACACTTTGCTCACGACATGCAACCTGAGGCAGCATTAGTGAAAGAGCAATCAGTAAAGATTTGCACATTAATGTACCGTATGAAAGTGTCCATATATACTCTTTCACTTTTGAATATATGGTGTTTGGATTATATAATTAGTTTGTCCTAACTGTTATCTTTGGAAATGGAAGGAGCGAACAGAGTGATGCTTTATATACTCGAAGTGGTGCATACCTCACGAACGACTATTTATTCAGACTTTCAGGGTCGCCCCTCTCCTCGGGCGGCTACCCTAGCCGCCGCCACCACCGCCCCCCATCCTCCCTCTCCCACACCTCGCCGCCGCTGGAGGGCGCGGCCGGAAGCCCGGCGGCCCCTGGGATGGCGGCGGCGGGGCGGCTCGCCGGCCGCAGCGCGTGGATCTGGCGGCGCCGCCTCCCATGGCGCATGGTGGTCCTGCGTGGGCTCGGCTAGGCCTGCGCTGCTGCCGGAGCGGCGCGCGGCCGGCGGTGCTGCGCGGGTCGCCACGCGGCCGGGAGCGCGAGTGTGGCCGGGGACGCCCTGCTCAGGGGGCGGGAGGCCGGGCGCGGACCGGCGGCCGCCGGGGGTGGTGCGCGGGCCGGCGTGGTCGCCCAGCCCCTGGCCGCGGCCTGCCCTCTGTGCGGCCTCTCTGGGGCGGCCGGATCCGGGTCCCTGCACCGGATCCGGTCCCTCCGCAGGCGGTTCCGGCCAGGGGATGGCCGGTGCGGGCGGTCGGCGCGACGGGACGGCAGCGCGTGGACGGCCGGCACGGGGGCGCGGCGAGACGACTGCACGCGGCGCAGAGGCAGAGGCCAGGCGCAGTGACTGCCCGGCATGGCGGCGGCGCTTGGTCGCCGGTGCGGCCGGCGGCAGATCTGGCGCGACGGATTCGGCCTTGGTGTTGGAAGGGCTAGCTGCGGACTTTGCAACTACATCCGGTGATGACATCTTCAATTTTGCCTTTCCTTTTCATATAGACCAAGAGACATGAGTCACCTTGGCTTCATTCGCGGATTCTCCTACTCAAAGATGGATTTCATCTGCAATTTATTCCTGGTGGATTATGCACGGGTACCCAGCGGTTACTTTGTAGCATGGTATCTCAGGTTACGGATTCAGATGGTCTGCCGGATTTGAAGTTCGTGGCCGTTTAAAGTGGGTTAGGGCTAGTCTATATGGAAGCATTGGCCTGGTAAGAAGGGGGAAGCAACACGGTGTGACTTGGTCGTGGTGGTAATTGCTACTAATTCATCGGTTGCAGGAAGAAATTTCTAGGTCTGACCTTAATTGGTTGAACCTAGCAGTGACCTTGTTGAAGGCATTGCTTGGATTAAGATGAATTACTCCCTCGTGAAAACATTTGATCTGGTCTTAATTGGTTGGGTCATTACAACGTCGGCACGTGTGCGTGCCGTTTCCTCGTTGGAGGCGTTGTATCGGGAGCCTACTTCATAGTCCAAGAGTTGCTTTGGTCTGTGAATCGGATGAAGATGAAGGCGCTTGTGGTAGTTTGCTAGGTCATTGTGCTCTCATTTTTTGTTTCTTTTTTCTTTGGCTGTGTGCATCTTAGTTATGCAGAGGCCGGGTTGAATCTTATATAATTGTATCATCTCGATGTAATTGTCTAAGATCAATAAAGCTTCCCTTTTTAAAAAAAAAAATCGTACAACGGGATGCTTCCTTTCTTGTGAAAGATATGTTACCATGTTAAAACAAGAATAATTATAAAAATACAAAATTCGGCCGACATGGGCCTGGCGCCCTGGCCCCATTCAGCCTCTCCTTTGGCTGGTCCGTGGCTCTTGGGCTCATGTGGCCATCTTTCAGTGTTTGGGTTGGGTCCTTTTGATTCCTGTACAACTATATTATTAAAATAAAATATATGCAAGAAATGTCAGAGATAGTTGACAGTCAGATTTCATCATTTATTGACCGTCAACAGAGGAAAAGCCTATGGGAGAGATTCATAAGTTTGAGGAGTACACGGCTAACATTAAGAAATAGGAGAGATCCATCAAAATTGTTCAAATAAGTGATCATAAAGCAATCGATCTTAGCAAAAATAAGGGGAGGCATTTCCGATGAGAAAGATGAAAGAGAGTTGGATGCTAAGGACAACCTAAAACCAATTTAGGAGAATTACTATAACCCCCTTGATATGTACACCAACACTCTAGTTAGGTTTGGTAGGAAAGTTCGAAGCTCGTGAGGCGACTCGGCTCGTTCATAGGTACGTCTTAGTTTAGTTTGCCTCGACCTTGTAAATGAACTGAGCAAAACCTCAATTTTAGATTGTTTTCTTAATGTGCCAGCTCGTGAAGAAATGTTCATGAGTTATTTGATTTGCTCATTAGGCTCGATAAATACGACAATGCCGAACTTAATTTTTTCAAAACATTGTTATTACAATTATTTTGTTAAAATAAACTTTTCATTAATCTTGTTTGTCAAATTTAGTGCTAATCAAGTCTACTTGAGTCTGCAAACATCTTTATTATCCCAATTTATGTTCTTAGCATGCGTGTATTTTGTTAAAAAGCTTTTCATTAAACTTGTAAGTCAAATTTAGTACTAATCAAGTCTACTTGAGTCTGCAAACATCTATATTATCCCAATTTATTTTATTATCATGAGTTAACATACTTAAATTATCGTATGGTGGTTGATATCACTACCTTAACATTAAATATTGAAAAATACTTGGCTTGTTGGCTAAACAAGCTGAGTTGAGCTTTTCACATGAACCAAGCTGGACTTAATTTTAGCTCGTCTGTCTTAACGAGCCACAAAGAGCCGAGATGGTTCGTAAGCCACCCATAACCCTGGCCATGAGATTGGCCTCCTCACATATGATGGTCAAGGTAGAGCTACAAGACACCTTTTAAGCATACATGGCATAGCAACTGAGTTAGAAGGTTTTAGAATGGACATTATGCAGCCATTAAAAATAGCCGTCATGCTAATAGGTAGGAACTAGAGCATCGTTAACCTCATTAACTTGATAAATAATGAAGAAAATCTCGAAATAATTGCTTGCGAGATTTAAGTCAAAATTTTTATTTTATTGTGGCTAAGTTTCTTAGCAAATTATTTTCTGTGGACTAAGGTGCAACCGTGCATATCGCTTGAAGATTATGCATTTAACCTTAAGAAAAAGGGGAGCAAAGAGCTACTGATGGATAAAGCTGAATCGTCAAGGTTACCCATGCTATTGTTCATTTTGGAAAAAATTTATGTGCTATTCTTAGTTGACATAATTATGTTATGTGTGTGCATGATGATATAAGCAAATGATAAGACATTGTGGAATCTGTGGCACACATTTCAAAGGAATTGGATACTACAACTATTAAGAAGCATGCACTAAAGGTATTAAGGGAAATATGCTAACACAATAATCTTGCTACAATTTCTCTCACCATGCATGCTCTTATTTCTTACCCAAGTAAGCAGGGGAAGCCCCCTACCTATTTTTTAATATTTTTTTATTTCAAACCCAGTTAATTTGCTCCCACAGTGAGTCAAACTTGGGTTTGCTGTGTGCTAGTCAGGTGCTCTAACCACTAAACTAGAGGCCCTTTCACCATGTTCTTATTTATCCACGACTTCATATCGAGACCATTGCAGGTGGCACTATAGAGACTACTAGTAGTATTTGTCATATGAAGATTCACATCTATTTGTTGTACATCAATCATTCACATCTACTTCATGTACGTAGATCATCACTACAATGATATAGAGGCTTAGATGATACCTATAGGTTTTGGTCACTTCAATCTAATGAATTCCCATATTATCTTTTTTTTGCAAAATACAAGTAAAGACGTATATGCTTAAACACGCACAAACTTACCTATGAATACAACAGCAATCTACCCATATATAGTAGCACCTCCGAGAGACTGGACCGGCAGATCCGATCTTGAGATCCTACCCATACGCAAAACATTGAAAGAATAGGAGATATTTTAGAATTTGGATCTTAATCCGTGTGCCTTTCAGGATTTGGGATCCAGTTCACATGCCTTCTAATATTTAACACTCGGCATGCCAATTGTTTTATATCAGGTGTTTTTGGTAAATTCATCAATTTCTCTTATTTTCCTTTTTCTTTTCCCACTCTAGACTAAGTGAAGTTACCCTTTTGCCCCTGCCTCTTATCTCCTTATTCTCTCGATCAGGATTGAGGGTGTGTTTGGATCACTACCGTATTTTGCCGCACCGTGCAACAACTCCTGCGCCTAGCTTGCAGCTGTTGTTTGCTTTGCTGCCACACTTGCGGCATGCCGTAGAGCACCTAAAAGAATGTAGTTCATTTTGGATGCCGCATGTTGCATAAAATGTGGCACTGATTTTGCTCGCTGCAACTGCGGCGCGGTATACCTAGGCGTCATTCAAACACTCGCTCAATCTTGGTTGGGATGGAATCGAGAGAGCCTCTTTGCTCCAGCACGCCTCCCTGTGTTCGTGAAAACAAAATGAAGACAATGGAAAATAAATGTAGCACACGGGACACATGCACACATTGGCGAGAACACATATTTCATTAATTTTGAACTTTTACAAAATACATGATTACATGCTCGCAACAGCCTGTCTTCGTTTGTCTTCTGCGTCGATGCTTTCAGAGACATCTGGAGTTAGAGATTGCGTAGTTCGCCGATTCCCGGGGCCTGTTGGGCGCGTCCGGTTAATTACATCCGCAGAGCGAGTCTGCGAAAAACCTCCGATTAAGCTGCGCTTTTATGGTCATCATCGAGTATTCATCTACTCGTCGTCTATGTGTTATGGAACGTAGAAATAATGTGGGTGGCTTTGTTTAGCCGAGACCCGGTCACGATGGCACTATCGCCGCGTCAGTATTAAACGGAAGAGTATGTTGATGAAAGGGTGACTTTCGCCTTGTCGGTGCCCAGTCATATAGCCCGAATTCATCAAGTGTGGACATGTGTGTTGCCTTTGCCTCGTCGGTGCCCGGCAACGTGGTGTCCGATCCCGTTATTTGGGACGTGTCGGTGGAGTAGTGACCTCGCTTCGTCGGCACTTAGCCAAAATTTAGTCTAGCCTCATCGGTACTAGACATATGGTGTAAATAGTGAATCGGCCGCAGTCACGGCACGAAGCGATGCTTGGACGATGCTCGCCAGATGAATATTTCGACAGCCTTCCAGCGTCTCAAAACTTTGAGAGAATATTTCTCTTCGGCAATACATGTGTGTGTCGGATAATATGGTGGGAACCTTCATGAGATTCGCTACAGTCTTGCACTGCCGAGCGAATGATTCATGGTCACGGTGAACGGGTCCTTCCGCTCTTTCCGATGTTTATAACTTTACAGAGCGGGTCCTTCCGCTCTCACGATGTCGATGTAATTTTATAGAGCGGGTCCTTCCGCTCTCACGATGTCGATAATTTTACAGAGCGGGTCCTTCCACTCTCACAACGTCGAAAATTTTATAGAGCGGGTCCTTCCGCTCTCACGATGTCGATCTCGTAGACTTCGCATAAGCGATAGCTGCCCGTCCGGAACGAATAATAAAACGTAACTTAATTCTGCTCACCAAAAGGAACAACGATGTCGAACGAGCGCGACATCTTGAGCTTGCGGCGTGTTGATGCCGGGAGAGGAGAGCTCGGCGAGAGGGGAGCTTCTGAGAGGAGAGCGCAGGAGGCTTCTGCAGCACAGGCGTCTGGTGAGGCTCCTGGCGAATGGTGTGTGTCCCTCCCAGGGGGGTCTCGGCCTCTTTATATAGGCGGGCAGAGGATCAGCTTGGACCCTCGGCCAAGCAAATATCTGTTGACGCTTTTTCTGGCCAACACACGCGAGCGCCGTATCGCGCAAACGAAGAAACGATGAACTCGCCGCAGCCTCGCCCAAACCGGTCAGACCGGTTTGGGGATCCGGTCAGACCGGTTCCTGTCGGGGCTTTGGGATGAACCTTGGATCACCACCTCGGGAGGGACCCCGTCGGAGATGGCGCGCCTAGGGTTGCTCTGAGATCGGTCAGGCCACTCAGAACCTCCTTGAAAGCCGTAGAGACAAGCAAGGAAAGCAAAGGGGTTGGAAAAGATAGGGTTTGGAGATAAAAAGTAGAAAATATATTGATTGATCGATTGGATGATAACTCAATCGGCCATGGCCCTTTATATTTATAGGGTGGGGAGGTCTTGCCCCGCACGGAATCCTTTTACAATTTGTAAACAACTAGGACTCCTAATTCTACCCTAATTCGGATCCAAACCGGTCAGACCGCTCTGGCAAACCGGTCAGACCGGTTTGGCTGTTGCCAGATCGGCTACAGGGAAACCGGTCTGACCGCTTCCTGAGGTCGGTCTGACCGGTTTGCACTTAGTGCCAATTTTGGGTGCGAACACATGCCCCCCTGTTTTCTAGTAAATTTTATGCACTAGAAAACATGCTAAGGTCGATGCTTACAGAATTCACCGGCCATTTTAATCTAAGGACGATTCCAACATGAATCGGCTATATCCTATCAAGCATTTTGCCAAACACTTGGATGAAACTTCTTCAAATATCTCCCATTGAGAGCCCTAGGCAGTTGTTGACCTTGTAAGGTTTCCACTATATAAGAATTTCCTGAGCAAACCTTTACAATTTTGAAAGGACCCTCCCAACTTGGAGACCATTTGCCAAACTTGTTACTCTTCATCCCTATGGGCAAAACTGTCTTCCAAACCAAATCACTTACTTGAAAGGACTTGAGTTTCACTTTTCTGTTGTATGCTCTCGCCACTCGCCTCTTATCTTTCTCAATCTCTTCCAAAGCCTCCAAACGCTTGTCAGTCACTTCATCAATATTGTCCATCATCAAAGCATAATATGTATCAAAATTAAGATTATTTTGCTTTGCAAGTCTATATGCGCCAAGATTCACCTCTACAGGTAAAACGGCCTCTTGACCATACACAAGCTCGAATGGAGTAACTTTAGTAGCACCATGTTTAGAAATACGATGAGCCCATAAAGCTTCAGATAGTACCTCATGCCATCTTTTAGGATGATCTTCTACCTTCTTCTTGATGAGCTTTATCAAAGTCTTATTGCTAGATTCTGCTTGACCATTGGCTTGAGCATAATATGGAGATGAATTGAGAAGTGTAATACCATAAGAATTAACAAACTCACGCACCTCTTTGGATACGAATGAAGTCCCTTGATCCGTAGTCAGAGTTTGTGGAATACCAAATCTATGTATAATATTCTCCCTGATGAACTCAATCACCTCTCTATGTGTCATATTCTTCAAAGGGACCGCTTCTGTCCATTTGGTAAAGTAATCAGTTGCTACAATCACAAAACAATGACCCTTTGTCGAAGAAGGATGAATTTTGCCAACAAAGTCCAAACCCCATCCTCGAAAAGGCCAAGGTTTAATAATAGGATGCATCAATGCTGCTGGTACCAACTGAATATCTCCATGTCTCTGACACTCCTCACATCCTCTGTAATACTTAAAACAATCGGCTATCATCTTGGGCCAATAGAAACAAGCTCGCCTAAGGAGCCACTTCATCTTGGGAGCCGATTGATGAGTACCACAAATTCCTTCATGAACCTCTGCCATAGCTAACCTAGCTTCATCAGGACCCAAACACTTTAAAAGCAAATCATCAATCGTCCGACGATACAACTCATCACCATCCAAAACGAACTTGAGAGCCCACCGTCGAATTTTTCTGTCAACTGTACTGCTAGGATTTTGTAAATAACTAATCAGAGGCCTTCTCCAATCATCTACTTCGTCTTGATCGCAAAGAATACCCGAAGTAGCATCTTCACCAGACAACCGGTCAGACCGGTTCTCTAAAGCGGTCAGACCGGTTGAACCGGTCAGACCGGTTTGAGGAAGCGGTGCGACCGGTTCCTCCAGAACAGAACACTCGGCTTCCAAAAACACCGGTTTTTGTTCTTGAAAATTTCTTTTCTGAACATTATAACCAGATGCTTGTTGAGCCAGAGCATTTGCCTTTGGATTCTTTTCTCGTGGTACATGGCGAATTATAAACTCATCTAAACAAGATATGATATCAAAGCACTTATCAAGATAAGCATTTAAAAAGCCATCTAAACATTGACATACCTTAGAAACTTGTTGTACCACCAGCAAAGAATCACCATAAGCTTCCACATGCTTTACTCCCATGTCATGCAAAATTCCCAATCCGAATAGAAGAGCTTCATACTCGACTTGGTTATTAGTACATTTATGATCTAATCGGTTAAATGCTTCAAAAACGGCTCCATGCGGAGAAGTAATAACAATTCCAATACCACAACCACTTTTGCAAACCGATCCATCAAAATGTAACTTCCATGGAGTAAAAGTAACATAACCGACATCTAAATCAAGTTGCTTATCTATCCTATGTCCAACAATAAAATCGGCTAATATTTGACCTTTCATTGAAGTTAATGGCTCACAATGTAAATCATATTCAACTAAAGCATAAGCCCATTTGCCGACTCTACCACTCAAAATTGGTTTGTGCAACATGTATTTAATTATGTCGGTTTGACATGCTACTATACAAGTATTAGGTAAAAGATAATGCCTCAACTTGGTACAAGTATGATATAATGATAAACATAATTTCTCAATAAAAGTGTACCTTGTTTCGGCATCCAACAATCTTCTACTCTCATATGCAACCACATGTTCCTTTCCTTCGGTTTCTTGAGTCAAAACACCTCCAATGACATTTTCCTCCGCCGCCACATATAACTTGAATGGAACTCCACTCCTAGGCGCTTGAAGGACGGGTGGTGAAGATAAATATCGCTTGATCCCATCAAATGCTTCTTGTTGTTTTGCCCCCCAAGTGAAATCAATGTCATTCTTCAACCGAAGTAAAGGAGTAAAAGCATTTACCTTCCCGGACAAATTACAAATAAATCTTCTTAAGTAATTCACTTTGCCCAAGAACCTTTGCAAATCTTTCTTGCAAGTAGGAGCCTTCACATTATTAATTGCTTCAATCTTCTTAGGATCTATCTCTATGCCTTTCTCATGTACAACAAATCCCAAGAACTTTCCAGCCGATACACCAAAAGCACATTTGAGTGGATTCATTTTCAATTTATATCGACGCATTCTTTCAAATGCAAGTCTTAAATCAGCCAAATGAGAATCTACTCCAGCCGATTTGACAACAATATCATCGATATAAACCTCTACTATGATGCCCAGTAAATCATGAAAAATTAAATTCATAGCCCTTTGATATGTAGCACCAGCATTTTTCAAACCAAAAGTCATTACTACCCACTCAAATAAACCAACGAAACCCGGACATAGAAAGGCCGTTTTGGCTACATCCTCTTCGGCCATGAATATTTGATTATAACCAGCATTACCATCAAGAAAGCTAAGAATTCTATGTCCAGATGCAGCATTAACAAGAAAATCGGCTATAGGCATAGGATATTCATCTTTAGGAGTAGCTCTATTAAGATCTCTAAAATCAATGCAAACACGAAGCTTTTTTGTTCCTTTTTTCTCAACAGGCACAATATTAGAGATCCAATTAGCATATCGACAAGGCCTAATAAATTTAGCATCTAGCAACCGATTGATTTCTTCTTTCACTCGGTCATAAATATCAGGATTAAAGTTTCTACGAGATTGTTTAAAAGGCCTAAAACCAGGTTTAATGGGTAAACGATGTTCAACTAAATCACGACTCAAACCAGGCATTTCATTGTAACTCCATGCAAAACAATCAACATACTCCTTTAATAACTTTATTAACTCAGACTTAAACGAAGGATCAAGATTCTTGTTTACAAATGTCGGCCTAGGCACAGTACCATCACCAATGTCTACCTCCTCTAGAGGATCAGCCGACGTAAACCCTTGTCCTAACTTGCTCAAATCATCAAAATCTTCAATGGCTTCACACATATCGTTCTTATGCGCCCGATAGTGCTCACGCCGCTGCTGTAACCATTCTAGATTTGGATCCATCAAATCACAAGAGATGGTATAGCCAGATCTCCAATCGGCCTCATAACAGCAGTGGCAAAGCCATCTTTAGTGCAACCAATGATCTCGCAATCAGATAAATCTAAACCAGATAAGCATTTAAGATTCTCATGATCATTCATAGTAAAACTATCGGCCACTGCAACACAAGCCGACGTATCTCCATGAACAACCTCTACTTCATCATCTATCCATTGAATTAAAAATTGATGCAAAGTAGAAGGCACACATTGGTTTGCATGAATCCAATCACGACCAAGGATTAAACTGTAGTTACCTTGTGTCTCAGCGACGAAGAACGCAGTGGCCAAAGTCTTGCTCCCAATAGTAAGCTCCATAGAAGCAACTCCCTTGGCACCCATAGGTTCACCTCCTCCAACGCCGCTGATGGTCATATTGGTCTTGATCAACTCTTCATCTGAACCCCCCAGCTTCTTGAATAGAGAGTATGGCATCAAGTTAACTATCGCCCCTCCATCCACTAGCATGCGAGAGATAGGCTTCCCATTGATATGACCCTTCATGTACAAAGCCTTCAGATGACTCTCATCAGCTTTGGGCTTCTGGAAAATAGCCTCCTTCGGACCAAAATCAAGTTGAGCAACGCTTTCTTCTGACAATACATAACCATCCATAGACATATGAATTACGTTAAGCTCAAAATTTGTATGTTCAGGAGAAAAACCATAATCAACAAGCTCTTCATCGTCCTCTGAAGTAGATACCGATGATAGCTTGCCATCACAAATCATAGGAGAAGGAGAAGAAAAACCAGGTGACGCGTCGGGCAAAGCGGTCTGACCGCTTTCGTCAACCGGTCTGACCGGTTCAACCGGTCTGACCGACTCCTGAACCGGTCTGACCGGTTCTGTCTGAGATCTGGTCTTAGCTTTCCATTCTTTTCCTTGTGGAATCATAGGCCTGTACTTGTTGAAAGCTTCGTCTCTCTGCTTCTCTAGCTCTTTCTCCTTCATCTCCTGAAACCTCAATCGCTGAAGCTTCCTCCTTTGAGTACGAGATAAACCAGGAGGACACCATCTTGGCAAAAAATACTTGGAGTTAGAACCACTCCCACTGGCTTCACCATCAGCAACAGAATCCTTCTGAATAGGTGTCTTAACCTGATTGTTCGTGACAATCGGTCTTTTGCCACCTTCTCCAAGAGGAATCTTCATCAACCCAATCTGAATAACATCTTGATTTGTGGTCCTCTCTGGGTCAATATCCATCCTATGCACCTCCTCACGCTGTTTCGGCTTGTAAACTTGCTTCATAGGAGGTTTTGCCGATTTCCCAAGGAAACCGGTCTGACCGGTTTGTGGAACCGGTCTGACCGGTTGGGTCTGGTGACCCTGACCGGATTGGCAAGACGCCAAACGGTCATGTCCAGGTCTTGAGATCCTGTCTAATGCTGGCCTTCGCGGTCCTCCCCATCCATGCTGAAAAGATTGTTGATATGGTACCCACATCACTCCATTATCATCATAAACTGGACGAGGTGGATATGTACTTGGTGCCTCCCATTGCTGAACAAAATTCCTCTTTGGCTCAGGATATTCTTCTTGATATGAAGGCACTCTCAATCTCTTTTTTACCGGCCGATCACTTGTAACGGCCTTTTGCTTGGAGTACTTATCAAATAACATATCAAAAGTAACATTTGGTCTAATAGTACTCCCCTGATTCTTCGCAACATTGAGCTTCCAGTTTCCAATCTCCGGACGGCTTGGTTTAATCATCTTTGGCCGACCCCTGGGAGAACCGGTCTGACCGCTTTTCATAACCGGTCTGACCGGTTTGTCCTGTAAAGGCTCAAACGGTCTTTGCTCGGTATGAACGGTCAACTCTTGCCCCCCATGTTCAGAGGCTCTCACAGTGACCTTGAATGTCTCCTTGCCATCTGGAGTTTTCTCACATGCAACTTCTCGAACCAACTCCTTCCTCCTCAAATCAGTTTTCGCTTCACCAATCACAACATTCTTCTCTTTGGTTGCTTCGGCTTGATGCGGCCGAACCAAAACCTTGGGCTGCTGTAAATCCATAGTATTGACAGGGAAAGGAGCTTTGTCCACTTGCATCTCATGAAATGTCAAACGACCTTCATTTATGGCCGATTGAACCTGTCGACGAAATACATTGCAATCATTAGTGGCATGAGAATAGGTATTATGAAACTTGCAATATGCACGCCTTTTCAATTCTTCAAGTGGAGGTAATTTATGAGATAATTTGATATTTCCATATTTAAGCAATTCATCAAAAATACGATCACACTTGGAAACATCAAATGTAAACTTAACTTCTTCTTGCCGACCTTTGTTAACTGGCTTAAGTGATGTACAAGAGTAAGTTTTTTCTTTAGAGGGCCATACAAATTCAGCAGCAAGTACTTCTCTATCACTATCACTCGAATCATCAGACTCATAATCAATTATATGAACATTGGAACGACGTGATCTAGAAGTATCTCTTTCTTTTTCTTTATTCATTCGGTTTTCAACAATTAAAGCTCTAATTTGGACTTGTGCAACCGAAAGAAAATCAGAACCCTCTATTTTATCTCTAATGGACGATCTTAAACCTTTTAAGCAAATATCAGCAAGGTCCATATCAGTGATTGACAAATTGAAACAACGGTTTTTAGTTTCTTTAAATCTCTTAATGTAAGCAGAAACAGTTTCATCTCTACTTTGTCTAACCGATGTCAAATCTGTCAATTTCAATTGCAAGCTCCCACTATAAAAGTGATCATGAAATTTACGCTCTAACATATCCCAAGATATAATAGAACCGGGAGCAAGTGAAGAAAACCAAGCAAAAGCGGTGCCAGTTAATGATAAAGAAAATAAACGCACTTTAAGAGCATTATAAGCACCCGCTTCTCCTAGTTGGGCTATGTATTGACTAATATGTTCCCACGTGGTTCGGTCATCATCTCCACTAAATTTAATCAATTCTGGCATACGCCAACCACGCGGAAGAGGAAAATTATCAAACTCAGCATTATATGGTTTTTGATACAAATTTGTGTTACCAATATCAACACCAAGTTTGCTTTTCACTACATTAGCCAAATCTTCTCTAAATTTATTAAATTCAGCCCAGTTAGGATTATTTGGCTATTGGGTTTGCACATTCTCCAAATTCATTTTATTTAAGTAGGGAGTAGCCTTAGCTTGAGCTAACCTATAACTTTCAAAAACATCATCAGGTATGACGTTTCCTTGAGCAAATGTATTAGCTTTTGTGCTATATTGAGGCATAGCAGCACCTAAAGTATTAGTGTGAGCATAAACCATTGAATTAGGCGAAACAGAAAGCGGCAAAGGCTGCTCAGGCACCAATTCAAGTGCACTGGTCAGACCGGTCTGACCGGTTCCCTGATCCGGTCTGACCGGTGTGGCCGTGTTCGGCCCGGTCGGTTGGAACGGCAGGGATTGACCAATGGCAAACTCAGGTGGCATACCATACATGTATTTTTCAGTATTAACATTGGTTATAGGTGCCAAGCTAGGAGAAACTCCACTACTGGAATTAATTTTAGGAACGCTACTACTAGTTTCATTATTGTTAAAGCAAGTAGTGGTCCTATCTTTCTCAAGATCTTCTAATCTTTCTAAACGAGCAATGTAAGAGGCAAGTAATTCATCTCTTTCTATACTATTTTTAGGAACAGAAGTAGAAAGAGAATTCTGTGATTTACTTACAGTGGGTATTACCTCAACTCGATTGTCGTTCAACTTGATCGCCGGTAGCTCAAATTCTTGCACTCTTGCTACCTTGCCATGACGATCTTTACGGACGCCGGCCAAAAATTGCATTGTCATGAACTTCTGCAGCGCCTCGAAATTCTTCTGCTCCTCCGGAGTAAGATCTTCCAATGAAGCCGTAACAATGTTGTCGGCGTCAACATCACATCGAGATCCCATCTTGTCTGAAGCTTAGATCGAACGGTCTTTGACAACCAGATCTTCTAATTCCCCAGCGGAGTCGCCAAAAGTGTGTTGACGCTTTTTCTGGCCAACACACGCGAGCGCCGTATCGCGCAAACGAAGAAACGATGAACTCGCCGCAGCCTCGCCCAAACCGGTCAGACCGGTTTGGGGATCCGGTCAGACCGGTTCCTGTCGGGGCTTTGGGATGAACCTTGGATCACCACCTCAGGAGGGACCCCGTCGGAGATGGCGCGCCTAGGGTTGCTCTGAGATCGGTCAGGCCACTCAGAACCTCCTTGAAAGCCGTAGAGACAAGCAAGGAAAGCAAAGGGGTTGGAAAAGATAGGGTTTGGAGATAAAAAGTAGAAAATATATTGATTGATCGATTGGATGATAACTCAATCGGCCATGGCCCTTTATATTTATAGGGTGGGGAGGTCTTGCCCCGCACGGAATCCTTTTACAATTTGTAAACAACTAGGACTCCTAATTCTACCCTAATTCGGATCCAAACCGGTCAGACCGCTCTGGCAAACCGGTCAGACCGGTTTGGCTGTTGCCAGATCGGCTACAGGGAAACCGGTCTGACCGCTTCCTGAGGTCGGTCTGACCGGTTTGCACTTAGTGCCAATTTTGGGTGCGAACAATATCTCTGGTTGTTTAAACTGAACACGAGTTTATCTCCAGCGCAAGCTTATCTTTATCTCTAGCTAGCAACTAAGAGCAACTCCGACAGCCTCTTTATATTCTACTCTCTATATTTTTATTTAGAGAGTCATTTAGCTAAGATCCACCGTTTAAAGTACAATCCATTCCAACAGTCTAGCAATAATAGACTCTTTAAAGTGGACCCACAAGTGAACCTTATCTCTTTCCTTCTCCCACCTCGGCACCTCCCCACCTCTCATCACCGCACACTCCAGCCCCGGCGCGCGGCGCGGGCGGCGCTCGGCCGGCCGCGGGGCGGAGGCAGCGCGGGCGGCGGCGCTCGGCCGACCGCGGGCAGAGGCAGCGTGGGCAGCCGGACGCGGGGCAGAGGCAGCGCGGGCGGCGGCGCTCGGTCGGCCGCGGGCGGAGCGCGCGGCGGCGGCGCGGGACGGCGCTCGGCCGCCGCGGGCGTAGGCAGCGCGGGCGGCGCTCCGCGGGCGGAGGCAGCACGGGCAGCCGGCGGCGGGCGGCGCTCCGCCGGCGGCGGGCGGAGCACGGGGCAGCGGCGCTCGGCCCGCCGCGGGCGGAGCGAACCAGCTAGCCAGCCCGGCAATCCTCTCCACCAGCGTCGGCGCGGAGCGGAGCGGGCTCGGATGCTGCCCGGGATCCACTTTGACACGGCGGCGGCGCGGCAGAGGCGACGCCGTTCGGTGCTGAACGCGGCGCGGCAGGAGGGCGGGAACGAGAATTTGGCGCGGGAGAGATCGACGCCCGCGCGATTCGGAGCTTTGGCGAGGCGGCCTCGCTCGCCACAGCTCGCGAGCGGAAGGGGGAGGTTGGCGAGCGCGATAGCGATTCTGGAAACTAGCGAGTCTGTTGGAAGGAGCTTTTTGGCTTTTTTTCAATTTTTGAAGATAGAAAATGATATAAAGAGACTGTTGGAGTTGCTCTAACCTGGCCGGATGCAAATAAAAAATAACCGGCGAAATCCAGCACGGGAACTTGCATGTCGATGACATAGAGAAAACTATCTAAATTAATCCTGAAGTGATCGTACACGTACATGTACACGATCAGAACTTAACCAACACTAACGTGCACTTTTTTAATTTCCTCTTCTCTTTCTATCAGCAATATCTTTATTACTTCATAATTCAAAATAAACTAAAATATCTGGTGCTCTTACGTTGCAGCTACGCAAGAGTTTTGCCCAAATTCTCTAGGGTCATGGAGAAGTGGGGCCCACACGTCATGGGCTCAACCATAGTTAAATTCGTAACTATATGCATGTATATAGGTTTAAAACAAAACATCACATGTATTGCCTTTTGCCGGTCTCATATTATTTTCTGTAAAAATTATCATCAAACACCCTGTCTCTCCATGCCACCACTTGTGTTGTGCAAGATAGAGAGTTTAACGGGAGAGGACTCAGAGGTCGGAGACAAGCGTGTTTGATGGCCGGCTGGGTCCTGATCCAATCGTTAAGGTATAAGTTGATGGTCTGGGGCAAAAGGGTAACTTTCTGTGGTATGGAGAGGGAAAAGAAAAGAGACAATAAGAGAAATTGCTGAAATTGGAGAAAAATACCTGAAATGAAAGAATTCACGTGCAGAGTGTCAAATATCGAAAGGCATACGAATTAAGTCCCAAATTCTGAAATTTCTCAAAGAATAGGGATCATGATTTGGCTAAGGTAAAGATCCTGATTATGATTTAATCATGCTAATGGTACAGTTAGTTAATTCTACCACATGGGAGCTCTCCTCTGTTCGTCGGTGTTGAAATTGTGGTGGGCATGTGTTATTTATTTCCGTTGGCGCATGTGGTACGTCTAGTTCATTCGAACCTTCGACTACGAAACAATGCATGAACCATCAACCTGCCTAGATGCGTGCTTGATAGAAATGTCTTCGATAGGTATGCTTCTTATCATATCAAAGGGACGTGCGGGCGAATATCGACCTCATGCTGGTCTTGTCCATCACAAGATTTTTCTTAGTACCTATCCACAGGTCATTATTTTTTCCAACTACTGAGACAAAGACAAACATGTCTATCTCACTCGATCACCGTCGGCTTCGGGATTACCAAATCCATCGACCAAACTTGCCGAGAAACTTGTACATGCATCATCCAAATTAAGGCCGGTTTTGGTGGAGAAACACAAGACCATCGTCCATGGCGGCTCGCATGGATGTAGTATACAAATTCATGGGTGCCACGACACCTCTAGCACAGGTGATGCTGCTGTTCGTCATCCCTCTCATGCTGCTTCTGCTGCTGCGCGGCGCCTCCAGGAGCCGGAAGCCGTGCAAGCCTCTGCCGCCGTCGCCGCCGGGGCTGCCGTTCATCGGCCACCTGCTCCTGGTCGGCAACCACCCGCATGTCTCCTTCCGCGACCTCGCCGCCAGGCACGGCCGCTGCGGCCTCATGCTCCTCCGCCTCGGCGCCGTCCGGAACCTCGTCGTGTCTTCCCCGGGCGCGGCGCGGGCGGTGCTGCGGACGCACGACCACGTCTTCGCGTCGCGGCCGGCGTCCGCGCTCATCGACGGCCTCGTGTACGGGTCGTCGAGCGTCGGCTTCGCCCCCTACGGCGAGCACTGGCGGCAGGTCAGGAAGCTCGTCACAACGCACCTCTTCACCGTCAGGAAGGTGCAGTCCTACCACCTCGCTCGACAGGAAGAGGTAGCAGCTTCATTCCTGCAACGTTCTAGTTCTTCGTCATCATGCCTATTTTTTTTAAAGTAGGAAGTTTATTAATTTCAAGAATGTTACATCATCGTGCATATGCGGTCTACTAGTCTACAGTCATAATGTTCATTTATATATATTATATAGGTGCGCCTGGTGATCACCAAGCTCTGTGAGGTGGCGGCAGCGGGCGCGGAGGTGGACATCAGCGAGATGGTGAACGCGTTCGCCAACGACATCATCTGCCGCGCCGTGTGCGGCAAGTTCTTCAGGGAAGAAGGCCGGAACAAGCTCTTCCGGGAGCTGAACCACGTGACCACCGTTCTGGTTGCGGGGTTCAACGTGGAGGACTACTTCCCCGTGCTCGCGAAATTGCTAGGTTTTTTCACCAGGTTTATGAGCAGTAAGGTGAAGCGGACACATGAAAGATGGGACAAGTTGCTCGAGGAGATAATAGGGGACCATGAGAGACGACGGAGCTGTGAGCATGGGCATGGTGCAGAAGGTGGGGCCGTTGAGCAAGAAGAGAGTGATTTTATCGATGTGATGCTCTCTGTTCATCAAGAGTACGGTATCACTAGAGATCATATCAAAGCCATATTGATGGTAAGTCACTGACTCCCAATATAATCTTTTTTCTATATATATAGAGGAAAAAGAACTAGGCTAGATATACTTCAATTCATTGATGTTTTTTCCTCGTAAATAACACATATGTAGGATATGTTTGAAGCGGGTACGGCCACATCATCTTCAGTTCTGGAACTCGCCATGGTCGAACTCATGCGCAACCCTCATGTCATGGCCAAGCTGCAAGCTGAGGTAAGGAACAAGACACCAAATGGACAAGAAATGGTGAAGGAGGAGAACCTGGCTAGCATGGTCTATTTAAGAGCGGTCGTGAAGGAGACACTAAGGCTGCACCCACCTGTTCCGCTCCTCGTGCCTCACCAATCCATGGCGGACTGTGACATCGATGGCTACACAATTCCCTCTGGAACGAAGGTCATCATCAACTCATGGGCCATTTGTAGGGATCCGAAGTCATGGGAGAAGGCTGAGGAGTTTGTCCCAGAGAGGTTTATGGATGGTGGCAGTGCTGCAGACATCGAATTCAAGGGGAACGACTTTCAGTTTACACCATTCGGGGCTGGTCGGAGGATGTGCCCGGGCATCAACTTTGGGTTGGCTACTATCAATATCATGCTGGCGAACCTCATGTATTGTTTTGACTGGACGCTACCGTCCGGCATGGAGAAGGAGGATATTGACATGACAGAGGTGTTTGGATTGACAGTCCATCGTAAGGAGAAGCTCATCCTTGTTCCAAAACCACATGGTACTTCTCATGACATGCAACCTGAGGCAGGATTAGTGAAGGAGTGATCAGTAAAGATTTGCACATTAATGTACGGCATTAAAGTGTCGTCCATATATACTCCTTCATTGGTGTTTTGGATAATAATGTCTTATTTTTCTTAATAAAATTGTATTGATTTCTGATTATGTACACTGTACAGTTTGGGAATATGGCCCCTCGCTCATTATATAGGTAAGTGGAGAGGTTGCTCTAAATTCGTAGTCCGGATGGTCCCAAACTTTTTGCTCTTTTGGAGTTTGGGCATCACTATAATGCGTGCCAGCTGTGGAGCTACTAAGGCCCTCCACTCCACAATGTTGGAGCACTGCCCAAAATTCTTGGGCTCCCAGCTCTGATTTTTGGCATCGCTGTGGGAACCACTGAAGATTAATTGAAAATAGAACATATCTTCTCTTCCTCGTAACACACATTTTCAGTTTCTCTTTTATCTTTCCACGTCTCCCCGTTGATGGAGCAGCCCCCAAATCCAGTGCCAGCAGTGGCAGATCCCACCATCTTCACAGAAAACCAAAGCTCCTTGCTCTGTTCCCATCTGTGGTAGGCCAAGATTTGCACTGTGCCGAGGGGTGAGGGGATACCCAGCAGTTCAGGGACAAGACTACAGCCATGGGCAACAGAGAGATGAAGCATAGAGATGGATCATGGTGAACCCCATTTAGGGATGCAGGTATCGCTGTTTTGGGTCATTGGGTCGACCCAAAACTTAAAAAAATGAATAAAAACATCACACGTAATTAATTTAGAAGGTAAAATGAACTAGAGTGGCTAATTAAAAAACACTATTGGGTACCCATTTGCATTCCTAACTCCGCCCGAAGCCATCTCCAGCAAATGTCATCATGCAGTGCCACCCCAACTCTGGCTGTTGGCCTCGCGCAGGCTGAGCAGGCACCGACCAAGTCAATGGGAAATATTTTTTTTAGTGAATTGGCAATGACGCTTGATCTTGCCTCACTCTAGAATCTTGAAGCACAGGCATCGCCGGCCACTGCGTGCCTCAAATAGAGAGTATTTGTGCATCACTATAAACGCACGCTATGGAGGGCCCAAGGGCCCGTTTAAGTCCACATAACTTATTAACACTTCCAACATGCTCATCATGTACCTATAAACTCCTAAGGAAAACCTGAGACAAAACAGTAAAAAGATGGTGGGATCTGCCACCGCTGGCATATTTTACCTCAATAAATTAATCCTAACATCGAGAAAATCTAGTGGATAAACTCAGCCAAATAAAGAAAGGAACCAACATTCTCAACCCTTTCAAATCTTATTAGGGATAATGCTCAAAACATCCTAAACAAGTGGAGTGAGGGTATCTAATCAAACAGAAGAACAAATACCATTACTTTTATTTTTTTCCACATTACCCTAATTTTCCGAACCCTAGATCACTTTCCTTCTTTACTCTTCATGGTGATTGAAAGGGTTCTAAAGGCCTGCAGATGTGAAAACAACTGAAGGTGCATTTGTATAGACAGGGCCCTCCTATGTGAGCGTTAATTGGTTTTTCATCAAATACTGACAAAACAGGAACAAACACTTTTAAAAGAAAATGTCTTTGTAAACTATGTGTGTGTCCATGTCTTGTTCGTGATTCTAGATGTATCGGACTAGTCTCATCGCACACTTTCATTATACACTTACCTAGATTAGAAACTAGGTAACCGAGGCAGAGGAGTTTCATTGGGACCAAACTTGTCTAACATGCCATGAAACTCTCTATTCTCTCTCTTCTACCACATCAGCAAATTTAATGTAATGAAACTCTCTATGAGACCCCACCGAGATTGGCCTCATATATAGCTGTCCATGGAAGAATATTTGTGTATCATCCTGCATTTTCGTGACATGTTAATGTAACAAAAAAATCTGAGTTTCAATTTTTTTTCGTGGAATGGTGTGGAATCATGAAAAGATTTGTAATGTAAGGAATAAATTCTTGCACCGATCTTTTTTTTTGCGAACGCGCCTGGATGCGTATTTCATTAAGAGGAGGAGAGTTTTACAAACACTCATGAGACCATAGAACCATGGCCCATGCAAAAGTCATAAACGGAAAATCTCACAACACTTGTGCGCGACCCCCTAAACCCTGACCAAAATCCGACAACAACGGGTACCCTGCCTGTATCCAAACTCTTGCTTCCTCCATGATGCGCGCCACCAAATAGCTTGCTGTCAGACAGACGCCTTCGAAAGTCCACGAATTGCGCTCCTTCCAGATCATCCACCCAGTTAGCAAGGCCAACAAATCAAAAGAACGTCTGGACGCCTTGGGGAGGCTCTTCCTCGCGCGCCCCCACCAGTCAGGCCAACTCTCCTCATCCAGCCCGGGGCAGAGGTGCTGCCATTGCCCAGCCTGTAAGACCTGAAACCAGACCTCCCTCGAATACACGCGCCCAACCAAGATGTGTGTTATAGTCTCGCTCGCCTGGTCACAGAGAGCACAGTCATCAGTGTCCTGTAAATGATGTCTCTTCCGTCTTGCCCCTGTCCAGCATCTTTTGTGTAACACCAGCCATCCAAAAAACTTGCATCGCTTAGGTGCTCTGGTCTTCCACAAGACCCGGGCACCATGCAGTTCAGTCTGTCCAAAGAAGAGCGCTCTGTAAGCTGACGAAGAGGAGTAAACCCTGTCAGCAGTCCACTTCCATACTACTTGGTCAGGCTCTTCCGATAACGCAAACGAGCTAAGTCTATCCCAAAGCTGCAGATACTCCACAATGACTTGTACCGTGAGAGCACCTTTGATGTCCTTAACCCAGGCCCTATTCTGCAGGGCGTCAGCGACCTTCCTGCACCGACGTGTATGCGGCCGCACTGCGTTAACCAGGCAGGGCGCAATCTGAAGCAAGGACTCACCATCTAGCCATTTATCAGTCCAAAATAACGTCGATCGCCCATTACCGATCAGCACATGTGTGGAGGCCGAGAATAGTGCTTCCACTTGTGGTTCATGTTTGGCAGGCAGAAGGTTCCAAGGCTTATGCACTCCGGTTTTCAACTCCCACATCCATCACACCCCAGCGCGTAGCCCCATAGCCGCAAGTCTGGAATTCCCAGGCCCCCCCAGCTCCTTCGGCCGACAACATTTGGGCCATGCAACCATGCAGTGCCCTCCCGAGACAGTTTCAGTTTCTTTCCAAAGGAACGCACGACGCTTCTTATCAATGCAACTGATGGCCCATGGGCTGATGGATAGAGCAATTAGTGTATGGACAGGAACTGCAGAAAGCTTCACTTTTACCAGCACCAGTCGGCCGGCAGGATTCATCGTATGAGCCTTCCATTGTGGTAGGCCAGCACAAGCTTTCTCCACCAGTGGTTGTACCTCTCCTTTCGATAATTTCCTTACTGACAATGGGATGCCCAGGTATTTGCAAGGGAGCGGTTCTAGCTTGGCTAGCGAGAACCTGCAGATTGTCACCGTGTCCTCCAAATCACACTGAATAGGAGAGATCAGACATTTGCTTTTGTTGGTGAAAAGCCCTGACGCGTTCTCTAAGATATCCAGGATTGCACTTGTTGCCACAAGATCTTGCTGGACCGGTGACAGGAACAATACCACGTCATCCGCATAAAGAAAAGTTCTCTCCTACATTCTGTTGTCATGCAAACTCGCGAATAAGCCTATCCGGCTTGCCTGGCGAAACAACGCATTCAGAGCCTCCATTGCAATGGCAAACAACATGGGGGACAAAGGGTCACCCTGACGTAAACCCCTCGCATGGCAAATCCTCCTCCCTGGTGACCCATTCAGCACAATCCATGTGCTAGTTGTTGACAGCAGCATGCTAATCCAATTCGTCCATCGGCGGGAGAATCCCATGTGGTTCAAAATAGATAGGAAATATGACCAATTAACCGTATCAAAGGCCTTGGCGATGTCAACTTTCAACAAGGCACAGGAGGTCTTCTTCTGGTGCAACAACCGAGCGGTAAGTTGTACAGCCCAGAAATTGTCGTGGATCACCCTTCCTTTAATGAAGGCGCTTTGATTTGGCTGAACCAGTGCCAGCAGCTTCGGTGCCAGCCTGTTCGCGAGCACCTTTGTGAATAGTTTGGAAAAGCTATGAATTAAGCTTATGGGGCGATAGTCACCGACTTGAAGTGCCATGTCCTTCTTCTTGAGAAGTATCATGTAAGCTTGATTGACCAAGTACAGGCTCCGTGCGTCCAGTGCCCATAGAGCATGAAACGCCCTCAATATGTCATCCTTGATAATGTGCTATGCAGTCTTGTAGAAGAGGTCCGTGAAGCCGTCCGGCCCGGGAGCCTTGTCAGCAGGTAGCTCCATAATCGTGCGGTGAATTTCCTCCTCCATGAAGCATGAATCCAACCCACTGAGGTCCATTTGTGGCAGACCCAGGTATTGATAATCAAGAGTGATGGACCGCTGCACCGATGTACCCAAGATCGAGTCGTAGTGTTCGAACAACGCGTCCGCCTTCGCCTCGTCATTAACAAGCTAAGCATCACCAACATGGAGAGTGTCGATGTGATTCTTCCGGCTCTGGTGGCAAGCCTGCAGGTGAAAAAATCTAGTATTTACATCCCCCTCAGCGAGGAACGTCAGGTGTGACCTTTGTCTGGTGATGGTACGCATCAGCGACGCTAAGCCCAAACTTTTGATCTTGGCCTTCCGACGAAGCTCCTGTTCACGCGGTTGAAGCTCCCTCCGATCCATCGCCTGGTCAAGCCGCTTTACAATTTCCCTTGCAATGGGAAACTGCAATCGCACGCTACCCACGTGTTTCGCGCTCCAGCGCTTGAGAGCTGTCGTCGTGTTCCTGAGCTTATAGTCCAGGACACGAAAAGGGTCAGCGTCCGTCCAGGGGCAAGTCTAGGCCTCCTGGACCGTCTCAAGGTAGCCCTCATATTTGGGCCAGATGTTCTCAAACCGAAAACGCTGGAAGCTGTAGAGGACTGATGACATGTGCAACAACAGAGGAGCATGATCCGAACATTCAGACAGTAAAGCTCGGAGATGATTATCAGGGAAGGCCGCGGACCAATCCTCAGACACAAAGAATCTGTCAATGTGCGCCAATGTTGGAGAGGAGCGTTCATTGCTCCAGGTGTATAGGCGACCATTAAGGTGTAATTCTTGTAGCTCGACCTCATCCAGGAATCTTCGGAACTTGTTCATCATGTGACGATCTAAATTCGCGTTGTTCTTGTCTACCGCCGAGTGTATGAGATTGAAATCCCCACATACCATCCATGTGCCCGCATGCGCCTGCCGCACCCCCCGAAGTTCTTGCAAAAACCGCTCCTTCTCTGGCCTGGATTGAGGACCATATACGCAAGTCATCCACCACTCATTCTCAGTGCCCCGGAGCTCCAGCTTCGCTGTGAGCGAAAAATCTCATAAAGTCAGGTTAGAAGCGTTCCAAACATCCAAGCGCCACGTCAAAAGTATACCCCCATGAGTATGAGCTGCCGGCAAGAAGAAATAGTCAACCCCCCCCCCCAAGTAGTTCCATTATCAACTCATTAGTACAATCATCCAGCTTTGTCTCCTGCAACGAGAGGAGCGAGATGCGCTCCTGAGCGACCAAACGGGAATTAAGGCCACGGACGTTCCACACCAAGACATTGTGTTGTATCATGGGGTAAACAAAAAGCGCGACCTGGTGGATATGATCGATCAAGGCTCGACCTCGCCCTGCACCACCTGGGCCACCGGCAACCCATCCGGGAGAAGAGTGTCGAGGGCCTCCCAGTGATCATCTTGCATCGGCCCCTCGAAGGAATCGTTGAAAGACTCAATAGCATCTGCATCTGGGGGTGAATTCTCCATCGTAAAACCCATCTTCTTCATCATAATGTTCTGTGCCTGGATTTCAGGTTTAGTGGCGCGCTGTCTTGACTTGGCCGCCAAGCGAGCGCTCCGTCTTACCGGAGTGAGCACCTTGGAGCGTCGACGAGGTGGGGCAGAGCGAAGTGCACCAGGCGATGTCTGCCTGGCAACAGCAGCCACAAAAGAGATGACCCTGCGCTTCACTGGCGTAGAAGTCCCTGGTGGAAACTGCAGCGGCAAGGCCCCCGCACCCTCATTTGAATCGCAGGGGCCTACATGTGCCACCGCGCCAGCAAGTTCGCCCGGCCCAGATTCAGTAGCGACCAAGCCATCAACCTGAGTTGGACCCGCATCACCCTCTCCCGGCCCACAAGCTGTAAGGCCCGCTGGTGTCAGTTCTTCAAGCATCGGATCCACCCGATCCGGCCCAACACAGGGCCCAAAGTACAAAGCCTCAACTTCTTCCACAGATGGAATATCCAACACAAGCACCTCATTGGTGGGCACTCCCTCCATGCGCACAAGATCCTCTTGGTTGCCTCCTATACCGGGATCCCGGGGAGCCCATGCCGCAGCATCGGAGATAGCTCCCACCGCGGGTCCCCCAGACAGCTGAACGACATGGACGTCGTCAGACGACAGGGCCGCTGTCGACCCCTCATTGGCCGCCTTCACCACACCGCCCCCACAGCGGAGCCCACCAGGAGGGAGTCCAGACGCGAATCCCGTAATCGCACCGGGAGAGGCATGAGCCGTCGTCTTCAACCTTCCGAAGCGCAGCGTCCCTTTCATGGACCAGCCCCGACCACCGGCATCATCGCCGGCCACCGGCCTAAATGAGGACCCCCATCCCGGACCCAAGCGGAGACGACCACCCGCTCCACCATCATTGCCTGAATCGAGTCTTGTGCTCTTCGGCCACTCACTCTTCCGAGATTTAGGGCGAGCTCCAGGGTAGTCGTCATCATCGGAGCTGTTGAAGTTGTCCGGGGGGGTGCCATCATCCGAATTGCTTGAATAGTGCCAATCTTGAACTTCAAGAAGCCGAACACGGATCAACTACCACAAACCATCTCTCTTGGTGTGCATGATTTCATGGGGCCTTAGGAACAGCCCAGATTCCACATACTCCTCGGGTGGCTCCGGTATTAGCATCATCTTTTCCACGGGGACGAGGTCCGGGTGAACGCACCACGCGCTGACATACAAGGCCCATGGGTCCTCCCAACAAGCATCTCAGGAGCTTCCTCAAGATCACAGCATGCAGGCCCCAGGATGATTTGGGCCGTTGTAAGATTACGAGCGTGAGCAGGAATCCCCTTGAGCTCAACCATCACTCGGACCTTAATGTCGTCAGGTTGCCAGTTGTCTGCCTTCGCCAACGCTTCCATACCAACTGCAGCGGCGCCTCAGCCGGCGGGAGAGTGTGCAGGACTTGGTCCACCAAGGCACCATCACGGAACTCCACCAGGAAATCCTCAGGCTTGAAATGGAAGATCGAGAAATCTCCAGGCAGCAGGTTATAGAACTCCTCCATGAAGCGACCAACCTGCATGATTGACGCAGCAGGGCGCGTCCCTCCAACCAAGGCCACCAACGCCCTCTCCGAGAGAAGGCGCTCGACGTCAGCAATCTCCAGCGACCGGGGCACAACACAGATCTCCCAGGGTGGACGACGAGTAGGATCCCCAAAGGGGCGTGGGGACGACGGAAGGGAGCCCCCACCCCCCTCGGACGATGGCGGCGATGGCAGGTGGTGATGCAGAAGGCCCCTTAGAGCGTGACCTAGCGGAGAGGGTCGCGTCAGAGCGCGGCGAGACCCTCCGCCACCCCTCCGCCGTCAGACGGGTGGCACGACGACGACCATCCGCCGACAGGGACCGCCTGCGCTTACAATGGCGGGCCTGATGTCCCTCGCGCTTGCACCGCAGACACCGTGAGCGATTCTTGCACACTGCAGCGACATGGTCGGATGCCAAATAGTTGAAGCAACGCCCAACCAAATCCGTCGGCACCGGACGTGATGCCGGGCGCCGCGACCCAGCCGCACGCCTCCAGCGACCAGGGCGTCGAACCTCGACCCATTCATCCACCGCAGGCCGGCGTGGAGGAACCACCAACACCGAGGCGGGCCGGCGCCCAGCCAACTGCAGCCCCCGGGCCGCCTCCTGCCTGATCTCCCGGATCTGATGATGTAGAGGCAGCAGAGGTAGCCCCCCCCCCCCCCCCCCCCCCCCCGCCGACCGACGAGCATCTGCCATGAATCGCCCGTGGCGGGGCACCAAATCCCGGCGAGGAGGTGGAGAGTCGACCACAACCTGTTTCCCCTTGCCAGAGCCAACCACAGGAGGGCGCGAGGGGGGGCGCTCATCCTCAGATGAGTCGGAGTCATAGTACATTAGCCACTCCGGCTTAGCCCCCGCTGGGCTCCCAAATGAGTTGCGCGAGGACCCAGCGACCTGGAAGGGGGAGGCGCCTGCGGCGAGCCCGCCGCCGCCGCCACCTGAAGAGCGGCCTCCGCCAGACCAGGGCACAACACAGATCTCCCAGGGTGGACGACGAGTAGGATCCCTAAAGGGGCGTGGGGACGATGGAAGGGAGCCCCCACCCCCCTCGGACGACGGCGACGATGGCAGGTGGCGATGTAGAAGGCCCCATAGAGCGTGACCTAGCGGAGAGGGTCGCGTCAGAGCGCGGCGAGACCCTCCGCCACCCCTCCGCCGTCAGACGGGTGGCACGATGTTGGCACTCCTTACGGCCTACAGATAAATCCGCAAGCGGACGGATACCGATGTAGCTTTCACCCGGGAGTATTCCAAGGTATCGATTTCCACGGGGAACGAGAAGTGTACTAATCCTAAACTAAGTTGTCCTAGGTAGATGGAATGGAGTGAATGGTATGGATGTGGTGGATGACAACAACAAAGAGAGAAGAGGAGTGATAGGAGGGTAGAGAGGGTACGAGTCTGGTAGAGGTATTCTACTGATTGATCGAGCAGATCAGAGGATACAGATAGATACTTGCTTCGGGACAAGGGAACCGGTGGACACGCAGAAAGGGATGAGAAGGGGTGCCACTATTTCCCAACTGGGGGATCCTACGGGCCGGAACTAACGTGATGGACTACAAAGACCGGAAGGGCTGTCACCACCTTACGGCTACCACCTCCGTTGCGACGGGAGCCTACACTAGTCAACTAATACTTATCTCCTATAGAAAGATAAGCACCCAAGCTAAGCAACCAGTATACAGTTATACCAATCAACTAAGCATTGAACGAAGAACCAGCAAGCATATAAAAGTAAGAACTGAATGCTCAATTAATCAGAGGGAGATACAAGAGTTACCAGACAAGACCCGGATGTTACTCGAAGTGAAGTCGCATCCGTAGAGGTACAGCGGGAAGAGGGGCCGACCCTTCGGCTCCTCTCCGGGACGCTCACCTCTGCTCTCTCCCTATCGCTACTGATACAGGTGGAGAACTAACAGTGCTTCGCCTGCAGTCTACTCTTGTGTTGTGTATTGATGCAGGTGGAACCGGGCCTCTATTTATAGGGGAGCAAGGACGGTGGAGCTGGAGTAGCTGCCAAGGCTGCTCAGGGGCGTGCCGGGCCGTTCGGCCGAACAAGCCGGTTCGGGCGAACCGAGCAGTTCGGCCGAACTGCCACGTAGCACCGCCTTGATCCTGAGGCGGTGCAGAGGCGGTTAGGCACGTGGGGGCGGTTCGGCCGAACTGGGCCGTTCGGCCGAACTGGCCCAGTGGCCTGGTTCGCTCCCCCGTGCATCCTCTGCCCTGTGGGCCCTCCTGGCTAGCTTCCTGGTGCTTGGCTTTGAGTTGATTCGGCCCAGGATGACGTGTCGGTGCTCCGGGATGTGTTGGCGGTCGTCCACGTGTCGTGTGTTGTCGTTTGGTTGACGTGGACGGCTCCCGCTGGCCTGTACGGCTAAGGGGGGGAACCGGCCGAACGTGTCGTTCGGCCGAATTGGTCATTTCCGACCCCTATAGCACGTATTTGTAGATATTGTACCTGCACAAGCGACACTCACCAAAACTCGTGGAACTCCATTAGAAATAAAACCTAAGTACATTGAATGTTGCATAGTCTCTCCTTTATTCCCGCGTATTGGTGGTCGAATTTGGGTTGTAACGACCGCCAACAAGCTCCCCCAAGCTTGGCTCTTTGCTCGTCCTCGAGCAAAGATAAAACTTAGGCTCGGTGGATCAGGAGTTGCTACAATGTCATTTTTCTTGCAGGTAACTTCATAAACAACTAGTACTCAAACAAATACTTGAATCACTAGCAAGGTATTAATTCACCATTTTACCTATGTGGCTTATAGCAATCTCCTTATCTTGTGCGGTTGAAAGAATGAACAGTTTAACTTAGTTTTTGTTGGCGCGAATTCGCGGCCAACAGAGCGCAAACGCAGGAACTGGTCAGACCGGTTTCTGTAACTGGTCAGACCGGTTTGCCAGGCAGGGCTGGCGGTAGACCTTCGAGCGTCGTCCGGGCAGGATCCCGTCGGGGCAACGCACGTAGGGTTGTCCTAGAGTCGGCAGGCCACCTAGGACGCCTTCAATCGACGTAGAGACGAAGGAAGAACAGCAAATAGTAGATTGGAAAAGTAGGGAAAAGAGAAAAAGTAAAAAGATAAAAGATAGATGTATTTGTTCGATTGGATTATCTCAATCGGCCATGACCCTTTATATTTATAGGGTGGGGAAGTCGTACCCCTTTAGGTTGGTTTACAATACGGGATAAAACTCTAGAGTCCTAAACCTACTCCAACACGGGAGAAACCGGTCAGACCGGATAGGGAAACCGGTCAGACCGGTTTGGCTGTTGCCAGATCGGCTACAGTGAAACCGGTCTGACCGCTTCCTAGAACCGGTCTGACCGGTTGCCAATTTTGGGTGCGAACATATGCCCCCCTGTTTTCTGGTAAAGCTTGCGTGTCAGAAAACATCTATAATAATCAAAATTGGTTAAAGACGATGATTAACAGTACATCGCCCATATATTGCTCTAAGGGCGATAATTGTTTTATCGGCCATAAACTTGTCTTTTACTTCAAGAAACGACTTGCTTTGACCTCCATACTTGCTTGGTAGTTGCTAACTTTGTTGGCATGACCTTTGCTTGCTGCTCCATTGATTCTTGCTTACGTATCCTCTGCAATCTTCTCTTTTGAGTATGAGATAAGCCTGAGGGACACCACCTCGGCTGTGAGTATTTTGAATCTCTCTTGCCGTCCTTCTCATCTCCTTTAGAACTAGGTGTACTTCTGACCATATTATTGTTAACAACAAACGGTCTTTGTATTGGATCATATCTTTCATATGTAGGAGCATATTGAATCATATATGAACGCATATGTAAATTGTTATAATCTAAAGGTGGACAATAATAAGGATAGAACCAGGACCATGGTGAGGTCGGTCCAACATATGAACAAGGTGCAGCAGCATAATTTACTCGAGATTTGCAAGAATAAGATTCATTTTGATGTTTTGATTGTTTACCTTTACTAGGCCGATTTCCTTGCTTTTGACTCGAACTCTTCTTCTTGTACTTGGCCAAAAGCTCCTCGAAGGTCGGCTTCACCTTTTTCTTGTGCTTGGAGCACTCCCAGCTTTTCTGGAGAAACCGGTCAGACCGGTTTGAAGAACCGGTCAGACCGGTTTGCGCGCTGCCGGTCTTCTTTGTCTTTTGTTGCCCCCCAAGCACTTGAGGGACCTCCTTCTGCACCTTTATCACTTCTGGATCAGCAAGCTTGTCATCTCCAATTATTACATTTTTTCCAACGGCTTTTTCGGCTTGATGTGGCCGAATTAGCACTTTAGGATCTTGTAACTCAATGGTATTCATAGGAAAAGGATTAGTGTCAACTTGCATAGGATGAAATGTCAAACGACCTTCATCAATGGCCGATTGCACTTGCCGCCGAAATACATTGCAATCATTCGTTGCATGAGAATAAGAATTATGAAATTTACAATAAGCACGTCTCTTCAACTCTTCTAATGGCGGCATAGTATGAGTTATTCTAATTTTTCCAGCTTTTAGCAATTCATCGAAAATTCTCTCACACTTAGCCACATCAAAAGTATATTTAACTTCCTCTTGCCGATTCTTGCGGACCGGCTTTAAGGAATCACAAGTAGTAGGTTTATCTTTGGCTGACCACACAAATTCAGTGCTATAAACATTATTGCTCTCATCGTCCGAATTATCAGATGCATAATAAACAGGACGATTATTTTTGTCATTGGTTTTTTGTGAACTCCTAGATTCTTTAAGTCGGCTTTCATTAGCTAGAGCTTTTTGCAACAACCGACTCACATCTAGAAATTCTTGACCATCTAGTTTGTCTTTATGAACATCAAGCAAACCAGCATAAGCAAGATCAGCTAAATCTCTATCTGAAATTGTCAAACTATAGCATCGGTTTCTAGTATCTCTAAATCTTCTAATATATTCAGAAACTGATTCATTAGATTTTTGTTTAACCGATACAAGATTTGACAATTTTAACTCAGTTTCACCATTAAAGAAATAATCATGAAATTTACTTTCTATATTAGCAAAGGTATAAACTGAGTTGGGTGGCAAAGAAATAAACCAAGTAAATGCAGCACCCGATAGAGATAAAGGAAATAATCTCATTTTACAAATATCATTAGAAGCAGCTTCACCACATTGTATAGTAAATTGGCCTATGTGCTCTAAAGTACTTCTACCATCATCCCCACTGAATTTAGTAAACTCTGGTATTTTAAAGCCTGGTGGGTATGGGATATACTCATAATTCTCAGGATACGGTCTTTGATACGACCGACTCTTTGTTTTAGGCTCCGTACCAAAAGTTTGTCTAAATATCTCAATTATTTCTTCTCTAAATCCTTCCATCCCCGAAACGGTCCTAGATCTAGATGGTCCAGGATGTGGTACTTGATTTAGAGTGGGTTGTGGTGTGCTATATGTTGCTGTTTGATTCGGCAATGTATTAGGAATATGATGCAATGAACTATTAGAAACATATGCACCTGTAGATGGCTCATTATACACAACTGTATGCGGCATCATAGCATTAGTAGCAGCCATTGTATTCACTCCACCAGCCGAAGTACCAATAGTAGTCCGGCTATGTATGTGGTGGACTGGTGATGAGCCAATGGGAACTTTTGGAATATGCAAATTTGATAAATCCTCTAGTGCACTATCTATACAATTTTCGGTATTAGAAGTAGAACCATTAACATCCTTACCAGAAAATTGTTTATTAATTTTGGATTCTATGTTTTCAAAACGAGAATTAATCATTGTTTCGAACTTCCCATTCATAGCATCAAATTTATTATTAAAGCTCGCACTAACAGCTCCATCAATAAAATTTGCAATTTCAGAATTAATTTCAGGAGAAGCATTGGATTGTACCTTTAGCGCGGGAATATCAATGACGACATCCTTGTCTTTCTTGACGTTCCCTTGTCGATCCACGGAGAAGTGCGATATGTATTGCTTCATAGCTTCTTCTTCCAACTCCTGGGCCTTTCGCTCTGTATGCTCACGGATCCTTCTTCGGATTTCCGCAAGCGTTTTCTGCTCCTCAGCCGCCGTTTGATCAACGTTCGGCCTCTGAATGTTTGCAGCATCGACATCAGCAGGTTTAGGTAATTTACCGGCCATGGCAGCCGATTGATTTACCTAAGGATCGATAAAACGGTTTGAGCAACCAGATTTTCGTCCCCAGCGGAGTCGCCAAATCTGTTGGCGCGAATTCGCGGCCAACAGAGCGCAAACGCAGGAACTGGTCAGACCAGTTTCTGTAACCGGTCAGACCGGTTTGCCAGGCAGGGCTGGCGGTAGACCTTCGAGCGTCGTCCGGGCAGGATCCCGTCGGGGCAACGCACGTAGGGTTGTCCTAGAGTCGGCAGGCCACCTAGGACGCCTTCAATCGACGTAGAGACGAAGGAAGAACAGCAAATAGTAGATTGGAAAAGTAGGGAAAAGAGAAAAAGTAAAAAGATAAAAGATAGATGTATTTGTTCGATTGGATTATCTCAATCGGCCATGACCCTTTATATTTATAGGGTGGGGAAGTCGTACCCCTTTAGGTTGGTTTACAATACGGGATAAAACTCTAGAGTCCTAAACCTACTCCAACACGGGAGAAACCGGTCAGACCGGATAGGGAAACCGGTCAGACCGGTTTGGCTGTTGCCAGATCGGCTACAGTGAAACCGGTCTGACCGCTTCCTAGAACCGGTCTGACCGGTTGCCAATTTTGGGTGCGAACAGTTTTATTCCACCCTACTCTTTTCAGGATCCTATCTCGGAGTTTTCACCCTTTTGTGAAAAGATAAATTGTTCCTCATTGACTCACTCAATCGCTCAAGTGTATTTGAATCCTCACCAAAGGCTTTGCCTTCTTTTCATCCTAACATCTAATTTGGCTTTTGTGTGGCTCGGGGACAAAGGATGAAGGCATACAAGCATCTTATATATTGCTAAGTCAAAGACCGGATCTTAGGAGAATCAAATCACACTCTAGATCGAGAAGTGCAAGTGTGTGGAATATGTGGAGTGGAATATGTGGAGTGGAATTTGGTGGAACTTTCGAGAGCATGGGCTATCTTTTATTCCCCTTTTTTTTTGCCATGCCTTTTTGGCATGCTTTCCTTTTTCTCATATTTTTGCCATGCCACTTGGCATGCTTTTCTTTTTCTTTTTGCATAGCCCATGCCTCTACTTCAAAGATATTTGGAGAGGGAATCAGAGAACATGAAGTTTATTTTTGTGGAATGGATGATGGCATGGTTTTGCTAACTCCCAGTGTAGGAATTGCAAGTGAGAGGTGGAGTGTATGTGCATCTCGATCTTAGAAGCATGAAAGATTCCTCACTAAGGTCACAACAATTTGACAAAGCTCTCTAAGATGACAAGCAGCATATGGTAGAAAGTTTAGAACTAATCCTATCATATGGCTCTGGTAGGTATTATGACCAATGAGGAACTTTGTTTTAATTTTGAAAGCATAAACAACCGAGATTTTCACCATACTAAGAGCAGAAATAGAATTCAACCAAAGTCTCACTATATCAATTCCCAAAACAACCTAGACTTGGAATAAGGCATGTGCTCCCACAAGGTTTTCAGGTTCATTTTTACTCATGCCAAATAACTCAAGCATAGTCAAGCAACTAGTTGCAACAAAGTACTAGCAAAATTAATGACAGAGCAACTATTCATCATTTCCAAAGTGAGAGGCATATGTTTCATTCCATGCGTGGTTGGGAGTTTATTCAAAGGAAGTATTTTCAATTGAATGACCAAAGTGCTGAGTAATTCGGATCGTACCTGATGGGGGTCCTCCCCCAAGCTTGGACTCTTCACTGGTAGGGATTCAACCTTGAAAGGTACTGAGTTAGCTGGTCGGCCTGCTCATCCTCATCCTGCTCCTCCACTGTGCCATGCTTGTACTCATGTGTCTTTCTGTTAAACAGGGCAATCTCCGGTTGGCTCAAATGCACCAACCGGAGCGACAATTTTATTCTGTTTGCATTCAACTTTACTTTTATTTATTCATCAAGCTAAGGTTGGAAACAAAATGTGTTGGAAGGGAAATAATTAGAGCACCTCCTAAACAATCATTTGAGCAAAGGGAAATTGAATTGGAAAATAAATTGAAACTAATGGTGCTCTAAAAGATACAACCACATGACATCTACTCTATAGATGGATCGTGAAGGTCTAGATGTTACGTGGCTTTGGCGAGCCTCTTAAATTTTGTTGTGGGTGCTTGGCAGAGGACATTGATCTTATCATCCTTGTCCATCTACCAAGGCTCGCCTTCAGTGACCTTCTCATCCTGGTTGCTCAATTTCTGGTTGGTTTGTGCCAGTTCTTTTTCAGGCTCTTCAACCATGGGTTTCTCTTCTCCCTCCTCCATGGCTTTCTTCATTAGTGGACTTGTCATACTCATGGAGAGAGAACCATTTGGTGAGGAAAGGTCTTTGGACAAGGATTGGGTGGTCATGGCGGCTGGGAAATGTGAACACTTGGTCGTGTTCGGGAAAGTGATGGAGGATGGTCTCTGACTTGAGATCGACAAGCAGCTTTCCCAACATTTTCCTAGCGACTTCGAGACAAGATGGGATAGAGATAGGATCTAGGGTCCAAATGGATGCTCAAGGGGCAAAACAGGGGTCCTTCAGTCGAACCAGCATGGTTCGGCCGAATTGTCCAAGATTGCCCAACTAGAGTGGTCTAGTATGCCAGAGTGCATCGGTGAGCCTATCTCTCTAGTGCATACCCATCTCATTGACGGTCTTTACAGAGTGTTCTTGATCTTCAGCTTGACCGCTAGCTTGGGGGTGTTAAGGTGTGGCTATAAAATGCGGCTCCCCCAAGCTTAGATATTTCCGGGAGTCGATGAGATGGGAGCCCCTATGACTAGACCAGGGACGCCAAAGCGAGGAAAGATGTTTTCAAGGGTCATTTGCTCGGCGTGCCTAGTGGCTGCGGATCGATAGGGCTTGGCTTGTCCCCAGTTAGAGACGCTATCTACGGCTACTAGAATAAACTCGTAGTTCTCTGAGTTAGGGAAAGGACCCATGGGGTCTATTCCCCTTACATCAAAGATTTCTACTGAATATTACTAGTGAGTGGCTTCGCGTCTCTTTCCCGTGTTTCTGGCAGTGTGGGCATCTCTTGCTAAATTTCTTAGCATCTCCATTTTGCCAGACCTTTATTTTGAACGCTCTATAGTGACCTTCATAAGGTGCTGCATGATATCTCTCTCAGGTTTTATGTGCCTCAGATGCAGGTATGCATCGTCTGAGTCCATTTTGTATCCAGAAGAGATACGGGTTGTCCCATAGGTGATGTCTGCTCTCATAAACCAATCTTTTCCTATTTTCACCTGATGGGACGTACCCTAACACCATGAAGTCAACTATGGTGGTGTACCACGGCTCTAGTGTTGTGGCTTTGAGGAGCGTATCACCCCGTAAGAAAATCGCTGATGGAAAGATCAAACGGGACTTATACCCGAGACAGACCCAACGAATGAGTCTTGGGTTCGCATCCTTTTTGGCCAAGAAATACTTCAGAGCAGTATGGTCGGAATAGACTATGACCTTTGCCCTAGCTTGGTAGGACCGGAATTTGTCTATAACGAACATAGTTGCTAAGAGTTCCTTTTCCGTGGTTGCGTAGTTGAGCTGGGGCCAATGAGCATAATGCTTCTTGTCCTTGGTTTGGTCCATAGCAGCTCCTACGGCAAAATCGCTCGCATCACACATGATTTCTAGTGGAATGCTCTAGTCGTGGGACTAGATGATGGGAGCGAAATTGAGTGCTTTCTTAGGGTGTGAAAGGAAGCATAGCACTCTTGATTAGAGACGAGAGGGCTTTCTTTGGCCAAGAGATTGGTCAACGACCGGGCTATTTGAGAGAAATTTTCGATGAGACACCTATAAAGCCCGGTGTGGCCAAGGAACTACGAATCCCCTTTACTCGTGGGAGGTGTACGCCTAGGGTCGTATTTGAGAGTATGACAGGAGAAGATGATGGCTTTAGGCTTTGAATATAGTCTTTCCCCGATCAAAGACGAATCTTCGTGACAATTGTCTTATGACCCCAAGGTAAGATAAGATAGGGATATGATGTGTATGAAGGTTAGGAGTAATCCCTTTGAAATCTTGGATCGAGTGTCCTAAGACTAATCGATCCTCCTCCAGGACAGTGAAAGTTGGTTGGGTTCCAGGGGGCTTGTCACTGATGGTCACTGGAGTTTGTCCGTCCTTAAAGAGGGAAGCACACTTCAATCCAGAGGGAAGAGGTTTAGGTTCGACTGGAGGATGAATCTCTTCTTCCTCCCTAAGGAATTGGGCATCTTCTTCTAGGAAAGGTTGCTCTAAGTCTATCAAGGATGTTGACATGACCTCCTCTTTAGGATCAGGATCGGGATCTGTCTCTATTGGGATATTCAAGGAATAGGAATAAGAGACTGGGACGAGTTCTTCTCCGATCCTAAGCTCTAGCTGGATTATTGGTGATTTCTCTAGGATTTTCATGATTGGCCTACCAATAAAGATGGAATGTGTGGAATCGTTGGGTAGGTCAAAGATATGGAAATCTAGGAAAAGTTCAGGGTCGTTAATCTTAACGGGTATGACCCGCAAGATCCCTAAACAGTCGAGGACCCTTCCCGATATGAACCTTAGATGTTTCTGAGATGATGACCATGGTTCATCGGGAAGTTGAGCTCGCACCAAGGAGCTAGAGATTATGTTGATTCCGAGGCTCGGGTCATACCCGATTTCTTTGTCTATGCCCATTACTTCACAAAATATTGTTCAGATTCTCTTGGGCATTTTAACGACCTCGGTCGAGGCTTCTGCCTCGTCTAGCCATTCCCGACTTTTGATGGCAGAGAGACGGCCTAAGTACTCTCTTTGATATTCTAGTGCTTCCTTGTCGGGTGGTGGATCCTTTTGCTCTACACATTGTCCCCGTGGGAAACGTATGGCACAGTCGATGTCATCGAATAGACCATCGACAAAATCATAGGGAGTGGTGTAGAGTGGAGGATAGTAGTCCAGGCTAGAGTAAGGTTGTGGTTCGAATTGAGCATCGGATTCTGATGGAATGGAAGAGCTAATTGGTTTGGATTGGGACTGTACTGGCTCTTTAGGTTTAGGCTGCTTCTCTTCTTCATCAGGGAGTTCGTCATAGACTCCAATGTAGGGAGTGTCATCCAGGATACGCTCTAGGACTATCCTCGCTTCACTGGGAGTCAAATGAAAAAACGACCCTTTTGAAGCAGAGTCCAAGAAAGTGGTGGCTATGGGACAAAGGCCAAGGCTGAAATGTTGGAGAATGATAGGTTCAGATAGGCCTAGGTCTGGTCCGGATGCCAAGATTTGCTTGAAGCGAGCCCAGGCAGCTCCTAACGACTCTCCCTCTAATTGCTTAAAGGTAAGAACTTCGATTCGGAGGCTGGCTACCTTGGAAATTGGGAAGAAATTTAGGCAGAATTTCTCTCTAACAGTTTTTCAACTCCC
Source organism: Echinochloa phyllopogon (assembly GCA_033239725.1). Lineage (NCBI taxonomy): Eukaryota > Viridiplantae > Streptophyta > Magnoliopsida > Poales > Poaceae > Echinochloa > Echinochloa phyllopogon. The sequence continues at coordinate 26,998,683 of BTCW01000008.1, read as the reverse complement.
TTCCATAGTACCGACAGCCAGAGAGTACCATTTCTTCGCTCCTCCCGTTAATGAGAACGGGAATAGCTTCCATTTGAGTGTCTCTTGTGTCATGCCTGCAATGGTCAGGCACGAGCAGAGTTGCTCAAACTCGCGCAAATGCGTGTATGGACTCTCGGCCTTTATTCCTGAGAATGATTGCTCACGAACCATGGCTATGAAGCCGGGACGTAGCTCATAGCCGGGTGTGGATATGGGATGTGATGATGGTGGTGGCTCCAAACAAGCGCCCTTTGGAGCCGAGTGTTGGCGTAAGGTAAGAGTGTGATCCATATGGATGGTGGTGGGATACACGGACAACTTGGGTTCGGAATCAGAACAGCTACTGTTCCCCGGCAACGGCGCCAGAAAGCTTGTTGGCACTCCTTACGGCCTACAGATAAATCCGCAAGCGGACGGATACCGATGTAGCTTTCACCCGGGAGTATTCCAAGGTATCGATTTCCACGGGGAACGAGAAGTTTACTAATCCTAAACTAAGTTGTCCTAGGTAGATGGAATGGAGTGAATGGTATGGATGTGGTGGATGACAACAACAAAGAGAGAAGAGGAGTGATAGGAGGGTAGAGAGGGTACGAGTCTGGTAGAGGTATTCTACTGATTGATCGAGCAGATCAGAGGATACAGATAGATACTTGCTTCGAGACAAGGGAACCGGTGGACACGCAGAAAGGGATGAGAAGGGGTGTCACTATTTCTCAACTGGGGGATCCTACAGGCCAGAACTAACGTGATGGACTACAAAGACCGGAAGGGCTGTCACCACCTTACGGCTACCACCTCCGTTGCGACGGGAGCAAACTAAGTTAGTCTCAAGTATAGGCACCACGCCTAAACTAGTCAACTAATACTTATCTCCTATAGAAAGATAAGCACCCAAGCTAAGCAACCAGTATACAGTTATACCAATCAACTAAGCATTGAACGAAGAACCAGCAAGCATATAAAAGTAAGAACTGAATGCTCAATTAATCAGAGGGAGATACAAGAGTTACCAGACAAGACCCGGATGTTACTCGAAGTGAAGTCGCATCCGTAGAGGTACAGCGGGAAGAGGGGCCGACCCTTCGGCTCCTCTCCGGGATGCTCACCTCTCCTCTCTCCCTATCGCTACTGATACAGGTGGAGAACTAACAGTGCTTCGCCTGCACTCTACTCTTGTGTTGTGTATTGATGCAGGTGGAACCGGGCCTCTATTTATAGGGGAGCAAGGACGGTGGAGCTGGAGTAGCTGCCAAGGCTGCTCAGGGGCGTGCCGGGCCGTTCGGTCGAACAAGCCGGTTCGGGCGAACCGAGCAGTTCGGCCGAAATGCCACATAGCACCGCCTTGATCCTGAGGCGGTGCAGAGGCGGTTAGGCACGTGGGGGCGGTTCGGCCGAACTGGCCCAGTGGCCTGGTTCGCTCCCCCGTGCATCCTCTGCCCTGTGGGCCCTCCTGGCTAGCTTCCTGGTGCTTGGCTTTGAGTTGATTCGGCCCAGGATGACGTGTCGGTGCTCCGGGATGTATTGGCGGTCGTCCACGTGTCATGTGTTTTCGTTTGGTTGATGTGGACGGCTTCCGCTGGCCTGTACGGCTAAGGGGGGTAACCGGCCGAACGTGTCGTTCGGCCGAATTGGTCATTTCTGACCCCTATAGCACGTATTTGTAGATATTGTACCTGCACAAGCGACACTCACCAAAACTCGTGGAACTCCATTAGAAATAAAACCTAAGTACATGGAATGTTGCATAGTCTCTCCTTTATTCCCGTGTATTGGTGGTCGAATTTGGGTTGTAACGACCGCCAACACACGACGACGACCATCCGCCGACAGGGACCGCCTGCGCTTACAGTGGCGGGCCTGATGTCCCTCGCGCTTGCACCGCAGACACCGTGAGCGATTCTTGCACACTGCAGCGACATGATCGGACGCCAAACAGTTGAAGCAACGCCCAACCAAATCCGTCGGCACCGGGCGTGATGCCGGGCGCCGCGACCCAGCCGCACGCCTCCAGCGACCAGGGCGTCGAACCTCGACCCATTCATCCACCGCAGGCCGGCGAGGAGGAACCACCAGCACCGAGGCGGGCCGGCGCCCAGCCAACTGCAGCCCCCGGGCCGCCTCCTGCCTGATCTCCCGGATCTGACGATGTGCAGCAGAGGTAGGCCCCCCCTCCCCGCCGACCGACGAGCATCTGCCATGAATCCACGCGCAGGCCCGTGGCGGGCACCAAATCCCGGCGAGGAGGTGGAGAGTCGACCACAACCTGTTTCCCCTTGCCAGAGCCAACCACAGGAGGGCGCGAGGGGGAGCGCTCATCCTCAGATGAGTCGGAGTCATAGTACCTTAGCCACTCCGGCTTAGCCCCTGTCGGGCTCCCAAATGAGTTGCGCGAGGACCCAGCGACCTAGAATGGGGGAGGCGCCTGCGGCGAGCCCGCCGCCGCCGCCACCTGAAGAGCGGCCTCCGTCAGAGCGGCCAGAGGAGGGAGCTCAAGTGGTGGCGGAGAGTCCTCATGATTTTCCCCACCAGCGCCGTCCGGAGGACCGGGATCCATGAGGGACCGTGGACGACGGGACCGGGATGATCACCTCCGTGGGAGAGGTGGGCGTCGGGACCGGAGTGGTCACCGGCGCGTGGCTGGTGGACGCCGGGACCGGGGTGGTCACCGGCGGAGAGACGAGCGGGAGCGCTCCCCTAGAGAGAGAAACTAGAGAGAGAAGCTTGCACCGATCTTAAGTTCCTAGTAAATTAAAAACATGCACTAAAAATTGTTTAATTAGTTCAAATACAAACTAATAGAACCCCTAACACTAATCCGGCCTGCTAAACTATCCTATCCAGTAGCCCTTTTTGTTTGCACGTGAGGCCCAATACCCTTTCTCTCTCATTCCTTGCATCTTCTTTTGCCACCAGGAGATATCCAGCCCAGTCCGTGCCTGATCGGCCCAACCAGCCCTATGCCATGCGCAGCCCAGCTTGTCTTTTCTCTCTTGCGTGCTCCACTCTTGTTCCATGGAAAGTTCAATGGGTCCCATGTGAAAGGCTACTGCTTTTGAAAGGGTTTCGAGGTATGGGTTTCAAGGACTTGAGGTTATTCAAAGCTTTGCTGGCCCACCAAGCTTGGAGGCTGTGGCGTTTCGTGATAATTTATGTGTCTGGGTGTTGTAGGCGAAATACTATCCACAAGGTAGCTAGGCTGCTCGATACAGTACTGGCTGGTGATGCATCTCAGACATGGCGTGCTATTGAGCATGGCCTCGATTTACTCAAATAAGGTACAGTACAGAATCACCGCTGTCGCACTTCACCTTGGAGTATCCCGAGGTATCGTAATTTATATTTCCGCAGGGAAGGTTTGGCAAGAATACTAGTGAACAGATATTCGAGACTATCAGAGAAGGGTACACGACTAGACAAGACAGGGGATAACGGTATTGGATAGGAGTGGATATACCGGACACACAGCTCAAGGGATACTCAGGTAAGGGAGAGAAGAGATAGATAGCTGGGAGGACAACGAGAAGAGATAGAGGACTCCTGGATACTTTATCTACCTATGTCACTCTAGCTTAGAGATACAGCGGCTATAGAGCCAGCACTAGGAGATCTGGGATAACTCTAATGTCTTAGCATCGGGACAAGGGAACCGGCGGACACGCAGAAAGGGATGAGAAGGGGTGCCGCTATTTCCCCACTGGGGGATCCTACGGGCCGGAACTAACGTGATGGACTACGAAGACCAAAAGGGCTGTCACCACCTCCCGGCTACCACCTCCGTTGCGACGGGAATAAACTAAGGCCACCGACTAGTCTAGGAACCACTCCTACACTAGGCAACGACTACTTACTCTGCTAGCAAGAGCAAGCAACCTTGTCAATACTCTTGGTGACAATTCACCTCCAGTATCAAGCAAGATCGAAGAACCAGCCAAGACAACGACTTAAACAAGACTTCAAGCACTAGAACTATAACTGACTATAGTCTAAACAAGATATATGCTGCAACTAGGATAAAGTAGAAGCAAGATATAAATGACAAAGGCAAAGTGATAAAGATAACTATATTGATAACTCAAAGTCTTGCAAAAGGAAAAGGTAAAAGATACAAGAGCTTATACCAGAGCTTCTAAAGACGACTCCGGAACCTCCGAGGCACAGCTCGACTCAACTCTAACTCCCAACTAAACTATCCTAACTCTACTAGAATGAAAGTGGAAATGAGCTCCTTGGCTTGGTGTGTGTGTGAACCAGGGGTATGCCACTGCTTAAATAGCTTGAGAAGGTCGGTTGGATGGAGTAACGGCCAAGGGGGGCCAGGGGGGTGCCCCCTGGGACTTCGGGCGAACTGACTGGTTCGGCCGAACTCCCTGTGGTTCGGCCGAACCGTCAGATGCACCGCCTTTGCTCTAGGTGGCCAGGATGAGCCCCTGGAGGCGGTTGTGAGGCGGTGGGCAGTTCGGCCGAACCGGGTCCTTCGGCCGAACTGGCCCGGGGGCTCGGCTGCCCTCTGTTCCACCGCCTCTGCCTCTGGATGGCCTGGATCGCCTCCACCTGACCGGGGTGTGTTTGTTGCCGCGGATTGGTGACGTCATCCACCAAGTTGCTTGCCCCATCAGCGCTTTGTCATCGTTGGTTGTACATGTGGCCTCCTGGTTGTACTTCACTGCGTGCATGGCTAGGGGGTTGACCGGCCGAACGTGTCATTCGGCCGATTCGGTCATTTCCGGCCCCAATAGCACATATTTGTCTTAGTTGTACCTGCACAAGTGACACTCACCAAGACTCGTGGAACTTTATTAGAAATAAAACCTAGGTACATGGAATGTTGCATATAACCTCGTTTATTCCCGAGTATTGGTGGTCGGATTTGGGCTGTAACGACTGCCAACAAAGACATACGAGGATTTGGAGGGAAAATTGGCTTCCTAGGCCATATGAATGAAGCCGGTTGGGAGTGTTCACATGTGCAGACTGGGGTGGGGTTCCCCACCTAATCAACACTGCTTCTAACTCATGGGATGAGACACTAGTAAAGAAGATACTTCTATCCTTGTGATGTAGCTGAAATTCTAAACATTAAGCTACCGCGGGTGGAGTGCAAGGACTTAATTGCTTGGCATATGGGCAAACAGTAATATTATAAGTTCAGACTTCAGAGTGCATACCTTGTATCATCTTGATGTATCTGTCTAAGATTAATAAAATTTCCTTTATCGAAAAAAAGACTTCAGAGTGCATACAGAATGGCCTTGTGCATTCACCATGATGTTGGAAAGATGGGTAGCAGCTCCTCTTCAAATCAAGGCCATCTTCTATGGAAGAAGATATAGCAGGAACAAGTTCCATCAAAAGTGAACCTCTTTGCATGGAAAGTTGTGAATAATGGATTGCCTACTAGGGACAATAAGAAATATCCACATCTTGAATAGAACGATACCTGCCAGCTTTGTGGTCAGCAGCCTGAAGATGTTTTTCATGCTTGCATCAGGTGTCATTATTTTGCTGGTCTACGTCATTTTACGAGAAACATTCGGGATCTGCAAACAGTAGAGGAGCTAAGCTTCACAGCCCGAAGTGGCGCCTCATTTTGGTGAATTGGCATTCATTAGATGTTATGGAAAATATGTTCATGTTGCTTTGGTAAGTATGGAACATCTGTAATAAAGTTTTCATGAAGGAGTGAGTATATCTATGGAAGGTTCAGTTAATTTTCTAACAGTGGACTCACTGCTTTTGATTTAACAACAGGGCGACAGAGGGGGTGCAAAAAGGAGACAGACTTTGCTAGCCATGGGGAGAAACGAGTGCTTGGGCCAAGGGCCAGCTAAAGATAAGAAATGGGTTCCCCCTTGCAATGGTACACTCAAGATCAATGTCAACGGTGCTTTCAATCATGTAAAGGATTCTGCCGCTTTAGGTGTTATTGTTCGGGAATCCGGATCATTCAGGCCATCCTTTGTTAGCTGAGTGGAGAATTTTTGGTTAACTGCAGGGACACCGAGGAGGTTGAAGCTACAACTTTCCTAGAGGGTATCCGATTAGCAGCACAGTAGCCTGATACTCTGATGATCTTGGAGGCTGACTGTCATTCGGTGCTAGTGAAACTCAAAGACAGGAAGCCGGACCGCTCGCTGGTGTGGTCATTGATTCAGGTACAAAGCCTTCAGGTTTTCTCAAGGTTGGGAGATCACAAAATAAAGTTTCTCATGACCTTGCACAGTTAGCGGTTATGTCTGGTAAGTGTCAAGTCTTTTTTGTTTCTTGTTTCCCCGAGTGCGTGTTGGATCTTTTTTGTATTGATACCCTTTAGTTTTAATAAAGCTCTTGTTTCGCAAAAAAAAGACCACCGGTCCTAGTTGTAGATAGATTGGGGTGATACTCAAAGATTGGGGTCAAACTCAAAGACAGGAAGCCGGACCACTCGCTGGTGTGGTCATTGATTCAGGTACAAAGCCTTCAGGTTTTCTCAAGGTTGGGAGATCACAAAATAAAGTTGCCCATGGCCTTACGTAGTTAGCAGTTATGCCTGGTAAGTGTCAAGTCTTTTTTTTCTTGTTTCCCCGAGTGCGTGTTGGATCTTTTTTGTATTGACACCCTTTAGTTTTAATAAAGCTCTCGCTTCGTAAAAAAAAGACCACCGAGCCTAGTTGTAGACAGATTGGGAATAATTTACCTTCCATCCACGATTGAAGATCATGTGAAAGGCCACCTTCATCACAATCAAGAGGTTGCAAAACTTGCATTAAATGTGCCCATATCACTATGGGAAAATAAATGTAACTATAATGTATACCAACTAGACATGGTGGGGTTGGTAATACTTAGGTGAACAATATGTTGCACTTTCCTTAGAAGTCAAATAAATAGCCCTACACTAGAAGGGGTATTGTACCACATGTGTTAGGCACCAAGGAGAAATTAAAAAAACACCATATTGTTTGTATCATGCCTTTGTTATTCATATCTTGTTATGGACATGTGGCCAAAAACAAAACAACTGAGTATTATATCCTACTATAAGATATTGTGATCCTCACAACAACAATGTGCGCCCTACTTAGCAAATCAAGAAAGCATACACATGTTTGCACTTTATAGGAAATACTAGTTTAATTTGAAGCAATTCAATCACACACAACAAATACAATATGGTTCCACAACCAATACCCAACCAATAAGAATGCTGGCTTTAGATTTCACCATGCATAGAGTGCAGTAAGGATGGGAGCTATAAGTGTTAGTTCCAAGAACCAATAGTGTTAGTGTTTCCAAACAAAAGAGTTGACAAAAGAAGCAAGCCACTGAAGATGGTGTGGTCACTTCCAGTGCTGCCCTCACCACCCACCATACATTTATCCATACCCACATTCCACCAAGAAGTTCTCAGGCATAAAAATATATGGAAAGAAGGGATCATTAATCAATTAGGTGGGAGACATTCTCCCTCCATGGATATCATCAGACCCACCAATTTGAACCTAACAGAGTAATAATAGATAGAACAACTGGTGCATGCTAGCTAATGTGGCATACTAATTAGAACATGCACTACCGACCTTAGAGCTTCAACAATCTAAGTTGTGGAACAATTGGTTCAATAAAAGAAAGAGTCAAATAAGGGTCCCATGGAAATGTATAACTAACCATTGCATGTTGATTTAGTTAAGTTAGATTCCTTTTCTTCACTGTAAAAAACTAGGAGTTTGTGCTAACATAAGCATAGCTTTGCAATTGCATAAGTAACCATATACTTCCACAATAATAAAGGTAGTGAAAAACGTGGAAGTAAGGTCCACAAGAAATCCCCAATCACACACAATCTCAATGTCATATGTCTACACGTCTCAAGCATCACCTCCCCCATAAAACACCAAAAATGAAAGGTAGACTAAACTAAGTAGATAAGATGACCTCTTATCAAATGAAAGGGAGAACGAATACATGTAAAGGTTAAAGGAGAAAGAATCCTAGTCACATTGACACATCTATTTTGTTTGTTTGTATGTGGCATAGCACAATAAATTATGTTAGTTCCATATGCAATGATCAAAAAGGAACGTCAATAATGTTAGTTTAGAGATAGAGTGGAAAAGTCGGTTAGAGTGTCCCTCACTGTACTCCAGATTTCGTACCATGCAAACAAATCTTTAAAGAGTATAAGTCATTTTATAATGTTCTTGATGGCTTTAGAGGAGAATAAACTGATGGACCTATGTCTATATGTCTATAACTTTTCCAACATACGGTGTAAATAATCCATAATGATTTATAACGTATGCTTGTACTGATTTGCAGGTGCATGTTTAACTTAGTGATCAAAATGGGATTTTCATACTAAACACATATATGGATTTCAAGAGGGCTTTTTGTTGATATTTGTACATTTACATGATCATATATAGTTAAACTAATACACATATTTACTTCAGACTTCAGTCCTAATTTAATGCAAATGACCCTACAGATCATGCAAAAGACTTCAACAACCCCAAGTCTTCTTCTTTAATGTTGTGAAATGATCTTGACTTGTAGGCTCTACCACAACTCTAATCAAGACACTGTGTGGGCTAGACTACAATGGTGGACAATCTACCTGAACTAAACCAAGAGAAGTTTAATATTACTACAATATCCAAAAAATGGGCAGACAATTGCAGCATTATGGCCATCATACTAGTGAACATGAAGGATCTTATGAGAAACTATTTGGCTTTATCTTTATTGGTCTCACATGTTAGAAATCTAGCCACCCAGAACATATAGCTAGTATGACTGATTTGAACACTGAGAGCCTAGATAGCGTAGCACGTAAAAAAGGTACTTCAAATGTCCATCACGCCTAGTTGTAGACAAATTGAACCTTCTACCTGCGGTTGAATATCATGGGAAGGCCATCATGGCCACCAATCAAAGGTTGCACAAGCTGTATTAAATGTGCACATTTCACTATGGGGAAATAAACCTAACTATGATGCATATCTCCACTAGACATCAGAGGCATAGAGATTACCTAGGGGCACATGACATTACTCTTTCCAAGGAACTCAGACAAATAGCCCCAAGGAGAAGGGTGTTGTATCACATTAGTAGGGTACCACAGAGACATAGAAACAGATCACATTGTTTGTATCCAGTTTTTGATAGTTGTAAGTAGTTATGGACATGCCCAAAAAGAATAGATATGGATTGTACAATAGTATAAGAAACCATGTATAATATAAGAAACTTTGTATAGAGAAAAAATTTGCGGGTGATATTAACTACAATGTCCCTCTTAAAAACAATGTATGGCCCATCTAGCAAATCAAGAAAGCATACACATATTTGCAGTTGAAAAGAAAAACCAGTTTAAGTCCAAGCAATTCAATTACAAACTACAACACAATATGGATCCTAGGTAGTTCCCAACCAACTTGTATACTGGTTTTGGGTGTAACCATGCATAGAGGGCAGTAAAGATGGGAGCTATGACTATCCATTGCAAGAACTAATAGTGATAGATTTTCCAAATAACAAAGTTACCAAAAGAAGCAAGCCGCTGCAGATGGCGTGGTCACTTCATGTGCCATCATCAGTTCCTATAGTAGATTTGCCACATCATTTGAACAACAAAAGAATACACTACAAGTAACCATATAGTTCCAAAATAATAAAGGTAGTGGCAAACGTGGAAGTAAGGTCAACAAGAAATCCCCAATCATACATAATCTCAATGTGATATGTCTACATGTTTCAAGCATCACCTCCCCCATAAAACACTGGAAATAAATGGCATTCTAAACTAAGTAGATAAGACAACTCTTATCAAATGAAAAGGGAGAAACATTACATGTAAAGGTTAAAGAGCAACAATCCTAGTCACAATGACACATCTATTTGTTTGTTTGTGTCAAAACACAACAAATTTAGTGAGTTCCATATGGATGGGCCAAAAAAGAACTTCAATAATGTTAGTTTAGACATAGAGTGGGGAAGTCAGTTAGAGTGTCCTTCACTGTACTCCTCCAGATTTTGGACCATGCAAACAATTTTTCAAAGAGTACAAGTCATGTTATAATATAATTGATGGCTTCCGAGGATAGTAAACTGATGGACCTATGCCTATAACTTTTCTCAACATATGGTATATCACCGATGCAAGAAATAAAGTAAATAATTGGTGATGATTTGTAATGTGTGATTGTAAAGATTTATAGGTGCACGTTTAACTTAGTGATCAAAATGGGAGTATGCATAATAAACACATTTCTAGATTTCAAGAGGTTTTTGTTAATATTTGTGCAGTTACATGATAATATAAAATTAAACTAATACATATATTTACTCCTACCTTATGATGTTTTACATTGTGCCCTAGTATAAGAAACCATGTACAGAGGAAATATGTGCAGGTGACATTAACTACAATGGCCCTCTCAGAAACAATGAGTGGCCCATTTGGCAAATCAAGGAAGCATGCACATGTTTGCAGTGGATATGTCCAATCAACTCAATCACAAACTACATCACAATATGAATCCTAGCCAGTTCCCAACCAACTTGAATATTGGTTTTGGATGTAACCATGCACAAAGAACAGTAAAGATGGGATCTATAACTATAAGTTGCAAGAATTGATAGTGATAGATTTTCCAAACAACGAAGTTGTTCAAAGAAGCAAGGCACTGTAGATGATGTGGTCACTTCATGTGCTGCCATGATCACCTCTTACCATGCATTTGTCTATACTAGGATTTGCCACATCATTTGAACAACAAAAGCATACACTACAAGTAACCATATACTTCCACAATAATAAAGGTAGTGAAAACGTGGAAGTAAGGTCCACAAGAAATCTCCAGTCGCACACAATCTCATTGTCATATGTCCACACATTTCAAGCATCACCTCCCCCACAAAACACCAAAAATGAAAGGTAGACTACACAAAGTAGATAGGACAAACTCTTCTCAAATGAAAAGGGGGAAAGAATACACGTAAAGGTTAAAGGAGCAAGAATCCTAGTCATATTGACACATCTATTTGTTTGTTTGTTGTGTCACAATATAATAAATTATGTTAGTTCCGTATGCACTGGCCACAAAAGAACTTCGATAATGTTAGTTTAGAGATAGAGTGGAAAAGTCAGTTTGAGTGTCCCTCACTACACTCCTCTCGATTTTGGGCATCATTTGAACAACAAAAACATACACTACAAGTAACCATACGCTTCCACAGTAATAAAGGTTGTGACAAAATTGGAAGTAATGTCCACAAGAAATCCACAATCACACATAATCTCAATGTCCAATGTCTATAAGTTTCATATACTACCTCCCCCATAGCACGAAAACATAAAAGGTAGACTAAATTAAGTAGATTAGACAAACTCTAATCTATTGGAAAGGGAAAAGTTGCCAAAAAAATGGAAAGCGACAAAGAACACATGTAAAGGTTAAAGGAGCAACAATCCTACTCATTTACACAACTATTTGTTTGTTTGTGTCGTAACACAACAAATTCTGTTAGTTCCAGATGGAATGGCCAAAAAAGAAATTGAATAATGTTCATTGGAGATAGAGTAGACAAATCAGTTTGAGTCTCCCTCAATGTACCTCTTCTCCAGATATGGACCATGCATAATAATTATTTAAATAATACAAGTCATTTTACAATGTAAATAATGACTTCAGAGAAGAATAAACTGAAGGACATATATAACTTTTGTCAACATATGGTATATCACTCATGGAAGCAATAAAGTATGTAATATGTGATGGTTTATAATGTATGCTTGTAATGATTTATTGTTGCATGTTAACCTTGGTGATTAAAATAGGAACGTGACAAACACATTCATGGATTTCAAGAGGACTTAATTGATATTTGTACATTTGCATGAAGACTTTATAGATATTTGTACATTTGGATGACAATATATTGGTAAGGTAATGCACATTATTTATTTTAGCTATGTGATGTTTACACTTTTTGATTAGGGGTTTCAAATGTATGAAATATGATTTTGGTCCCTTATTTATGAAAATGACCCTTGAGATCATGCAAATACATCAAAGCCCAAGTCTTCATCTTTAATGCTATCAAATGATCCTACCTATAGGCCCACCGAACCACCATAACATTGCATGGGCATGATTAAAATGGTGGACTAGACACAAACAATCTACCAAAATAAAACAAACAGATGCCAATGAAATGTGCTACATTATTGTTGACATGTTACATCATACAATCCTAAGAGCAACTACTTGGCATCATATTCACTGCATTCACAAGTTTCTACCTAGCCACCTAGAACACGTAGCTAGTGTGAACAATTTATAGACTGAGAACCTAAATAACATATGAACCAAACAAGGGGCTCCGAAAGTCCATAAAGCCTAGTTGTAGACAGGTTGAGAATAACTTACATTCTATGTCCACTATTTCAGATCATGGGAAGCCACCATTATCACCAATTAAGATGTCGAAGAATTTTGGTTAAATGTGCACATGTCACCAAAGGGAAATAAACCTAAGAGCAATTCTAGTAAGGCCTCTACTCAAGCCCCTACTCAAGAAGTAGGCTTCAAGAGAAAAAAATGCACTCCAGTAGGGACCCTACTCGAGTACCTCCTTTAGGGAGGCCCCTACTATTTTCCTTCCAGCTCCTTCTCCCCATGGTGGAGTAGGAAGGCCCCTACTTTTTTTGTGGTGCTCCTTTCTCTCTCTCTCCTCACCTGCCAGAGCCTGGGGGCAGCGGCGGTGGTGCAGTGAGGCATGGGGCAGGGCCACCGGAGCTAATGGCATGGGGCATGGGGCAGGGCCACGGGCGGTAATTTAATGGCATGGGCCCGGGCAGGGCAAGGCACGAAGGCATGGCAAGGCTCATGGGCAGCGGTGACGGTGGAGGCTGGCGGGCGGCAGCGCAAGCCAAGGCAGCAAGGGCTCACGAGCGGTGGCTCGGCGTAGGCCAGAGCATGCCGGTGTGGCGAGGGGCGGGCTAGGGCGGGCGGCCAACGGCTTCATGCGGGCGGCGGTGTGGAACGACCTGGAGTTGGGTGCGGGTAGGGATAAGAAGGAAACCGAGAGAGAAGAGAGAATGGACCCCACCTGTTAACAAGATAGGCACTGACATTCAGTCCTATTAATCAGAACTAAAGTAGGGGCTTAGATATAGGGTCTATTATTACTAGAGTTATTGTCAGAATACAAGGCCCCAAAAGGTATGGACAACCCCCTACTCCAAAAAGTAGGGACATCAAGTAGGGGCTATTGCTGGAGATGCTCTAACTATTATGTAACAAAACTAGACAGTGGTGGAATACCTCGGCACATGAGAAAACATATTTGTAAGGACGGTTAAATAGTGCATAACTCAAGGAGAAGGGATGATGAAACCACATTGACACGACACCACCAAGGAGAAACGAAAATATCATCTTGTTTGTGTCTTGTATTTGTCAGTTTTATCTAACTATGCACATTCAGAAAAACAAACACGTATTTATTGCACCCTAATAAATGAAGCAATGTACAAAGTAAAAAATGTTAGCGACCTTAATCTATAGTGGCCCTCTTAAAACAAAATGTGGCCCACTTAGCAAAACAAGAATGCATTCACATGTTTGCGCTAGATAGGAAACACAAATTTAAGCGGAAGCATTCCTATCACAATGTTGGGGAAATGGGCCTTGGCCTAGGGCCCATTGCCGACATGGGGTAATCGAAAGTCGTAAGAGGAAGGGAGCTTCGTAATATAGAAGAGGACACCAACTAACGGCCTTTTCAAGGTTACTACCCATAAGGAACTCAGAAGAGACAATGCTAGAGAGCTTAATCTGTAGTGGCCTCTCAAAACAACATGTTGCCCACTTAGCAAATCAACAAAGCATTCACATGTTTGTGCTAGATAGGAAACAATGCTTTAAGCGGAAGCACTCCAGTCACATTGTTAGGGAAATGGGCCTTGGGCCCATTACTGATATGGGTTAATCGAAAGTCGTAAGTGGAAGGGAGCTTCCTACTCTAGAAGAGGACACCACCTAAGGGCCTTTTGGGGGTTACCAACCATAGGTTACTCGAAAGCCCGCTAGTTATTCGGGAATCGGCCCTCATCATAAGGTAGGACTAGGTCACATCATGCAAGGAAGATGGGGGCTGATCTCTGGCTCAAGAGTAGTTGTAATCTCCAGAAGCTAGAAGCTTCCAAGGGCCTCTATTCTAGAGGGTGCTGAGGAAGAAGCCACACACATCCTAATCTAAGCCAAGGACAAAGAAAAGGGCCTATCCCTTAGAACACCTATCGGAACTCCTATTTCAGTGAAAAAACGTCGGGGAGCTTTGCCCGCCCTCACCGTCCTCCCTTGTATGTGTGTGGCTGGCAGAAATGGCAGGACAACATGGCATACGGGTACGCCGCATTTAGTACTCGGCTATGTCACATCTCACTACCACCAAAGCAAACCTAGCCCTCGGATATCTGACAAGGGCTGCCCTCTGTACCATTCATACCAAGGGAAAAGTAGTATTCAAAATGTCCTCCAACCTATCGCGGTGGCTATATATACCAGCCTCAGTACACATCAGGGGCAGAACAAGTCCAAGAAACTTGCCTCTCCAAGCACTTTGTTCCCCTAGAAGCCCTTCGGAGCCTCACCTTCTTGCTATACCCCAAATTCTTGTATGGGCTTTGTAGCCACCAACACACACTACATCATGAAACATCTTCACAACTAATTTCAAACTAGCATAAATAATGGTTTGCATCCTGCCATTTGTATATGGTAGTAAAGAAGGGAGCTTTTAATGGTAGATCCAACAGCAACTAATGTTGAATCTTCCAAAAAAACATTGTTGTCAAAAGAAATTCACGACTAGCAATGGCACTGTTGCTTGCAACACCTATGCCCATACCCAGATTCCACCAAGAGCGATGCTCGAATAAAAAATTGTCAATAAAATCAAGCCTCTCCCTATGAGGGTAGGGGTGCTCTCCCTCCATGGATATCTTAGAGCCGCCACTTGGATCCTCCAAGTGAATGAGCTGCAGAACCCCTTGGACCCATAGCAGTAGATCCAATAGTAGACACAGAACCTAGTTCTTGCCAAAGCTGTCCACCAACCTCTCCTACTACACTCTGAGTGGCAAAACGTGTCAAAGCGAGTTAAGTCACAAAAGAAGATCTCGTGGTTGGGTGTTTGGCGTATAATGAGTTGATGTACTCTATACAAGGAATGGCATTGCTATGTGTTCATAGAGACCCTTATAGCCTTGTCGTGTAAATGATAACCACATTGACAAGACACTCCCCCCTTTCCATCCCACATCTATGGTATGAATGGTGTTGCCGAGCAGCTCCTCATTCTCTAAGGCATCCATCACCCTAGAACTCACCATTCACATTGACCTTTTGTTGGATCTAGATGGAGCTATAGTGCCTTGATTCGACCGGTGTTGCCACGCCTAGACATAGCGGGCTATCCATCCATCCATCCAGAGAGAGAGAGAGAGAGAGAGAGAGAGAGGATATATAAGACCAGGTGGATATAGCTGTCGAGATATTTCTCGTCCAGCTGTAGTGCGATCATTGCAGCCTTTGCTTATGAAAATGACAAGATAACACCACGAAAGTAGTACTAATCACATATAAACCTAGATTGTCTACATCATAACAAATATATGCAAGCGCAATTTATTAAGTTTCAACCAAACAATTAATACCAATAACTAGCTGACTCCTAGAATAACATTCACTAATTCACTCATGTATTCATAGAACAAATGTGTTCATTTCACATGAAGGTTTGGCTTGGCATTGGGCTGGGTCAAAAAATAGAAATGGGCAGCATGAACTAGATTTTTGGAATACTTATCCTCTACAAGAAGAAGCAATTGGCTTAAATCTTTGAAATCCAGGTATCACATTAGTAGGCATAGAGAGCTTTCACATGCATTTCTTGGCATATCACTCTTGAAAATTTAAAATCACTATGCATTAGGACCATATGTTGAACTTCAAGAACCTTAGAGCAATGCCTGCAAATCATCTAACTTATCCAATAGACATAGCCCACTGGTTGGAAGTTCATACTTCAAAGAGCTAGCAACACGCAATGCCCATGAAACACCCAGGAGCTGCAGAGTCATGAGGTAGTCTCTGCCCGTGGACCACATAGGCAAGACAATACCAAACTAGTGCTAAGGAGAATTTGTAACAGCATTTTGTAGGTATGAGAATCGCAAATTAATTAAGTTGCAGAGGTATTTTGCAAAATCCACAATTTTCCATATCTTTTTTGAGAAGGTAATAGTAAACAAATTATAATGACACTTACATCTAAAATTATAAAAAAAATTATATCAACTCTTTTCTTTCCCTACAAAACACCAAAAAGTAAACAGAAAAGACAAGTGAAAAAGTTCAGGGAGGCGTCAGGGTATTGAACCCTTATCTGGACCACTTTTTTATGTCATCATATATCTAAAGATACACACTGCACGTCATGGCTGGGACAGTGGGACTTGGGAAATGCGTACAGGGAGAAAGAAGTAGGGGAGGAGATAAGATGAGTGTCCCTCACTCTAACAGCCTCCATTTCCCCTATAAATAGCCCTCTTCCTCACTCCTGTCACCATCAGTCCTTCACCAATAGGTCTCAAAACACTCTATCTCTAGAGTAGAGCCCACTCACTAGTGTCACCCACACCATCACCACATCCATGGCCGTCCCCCAACCCTTAGTCACCATTCGGCTAGAGCCAGGCTACAAGTTTAGACCCACTGATGAGGACATCGTGGTACATTACCTTCGTCCCCGTGCTTTGAACATACCACCTCCAGCTCCAGTTATTGTTGATGTAGACATCCTCAACCATAACCCATGGGATCTAGTGCCAGGTACCATCTGCACATACTCAAACCTTACCCAATGAACACATCCACTTATTTCATCTAATTTCGTTTTATTTCACTTTGCTGCTACCTGATCTATGCATGGCTACGACCCCGTGCTTTATTTTGTATTGGTGCACACAGAGGGATCCCTGGAGAAGTACTATTTCTCTAAGAGGGTTCCTAGGTGGCCAGGAGGGAACCGATCCAAACGGGCTGCTGGAGATGGTCACTGGAAGCCATCTGGCAGGGAGGTGCCGATCTATAGTAATGCTGTCAATGGTAGATATCCTGTGATGGTTGGGATGAAGAAGACCATGGTTTTCTACCGTGGCAAGGCGCCGGCTGGTGAGATCACTGAGTGGGTCATGCAAGAGTATAGCCTTTTTCAGGCTGGCCTCATGCCCTGTCGTGTGATGAGGCGTCCAACATGCAACTGCGCTGCAGCAGTCATAGCAAAGGTACTTTTAACTCACATCCAAAGGAATTGTTGTTCTCAAAGTATATAACTGCTCCTCGATCTATTGCCCAACGACCTGCTTTACTTGGAACTGCATTGGCGCCTAACAACCAATTTTTCTAAACTATCCACAGAGAAATGATGCGCTGTCGCAAGCACTCCGAAATGCCAATGCAAGCCTTGTTACTCCTGTTGTGGTGAAACCAGATGATTCCTGGGTTGTTTGCCGCATCTACAAGAAGAAGAAGCGCACGCCACGTGTCATCGCCCGGGGTTACAATGTTGCAGGAGGAGGGCAGGTTCCCTTCTTTGATTTCATTGGGCAGGGTGGTAACAACCCCGACGGGACATCGAGCTCAAGTACCCTCACCGGACCCCCTTATGAGATGGAAGACGATGACACAGACGATGATGGAAGCAGCAGCAGCAGCGAGAAGGATTGCTCCAGTGAGGGCAATTGATAGAGTATGGCACCCATGGTGCAAGAGTGAAGGAAAATAATAATAATAACAATAATAATAATAATGTAATAATATAATAAAGTGTTGGGTGTCTAGCCCTAAATAAAAGAAACATCAATCGATCACATATATATAGTTTGAGTTATTTGGTTTCAAATAAAGTATCTGGGTTTAGGACTATGTATCTTTGTCCCAGATGCAAGTGGTGTCCTGGAGATGTTGTGACATTTCCTGAACTGGTGTGTCGCTTATCGTTTGAGAAATATATGTTTACACCTTGTGTGAGGTTAATATATGTCGTTCCCTTTTCTTATTTCGTTTTTTTAATTATCATGTGCTTGATGTTACTTTCATTCTAAGCTGGTGAAGTATGCCGCATTCTCACATGATACTTTTGTTAGCCTGCATGCTTGACTGGATGGATGTCTGGATTAGACAAGGACCAGGTTATTGAATAAGTATTATTTCTAACAAAACGGATATATAGGTATGCTGCAGAAATAATTAAAGGATGACAGAAATGGACAAAGTGAAAGATGGCTTTCATGCTGTGTTTTCTTGTAGATCTGGTCAACCTATAGTTTGTACTGAACTAGCAGTTTGCAACTCTTGGAACCACATTTGGAGTGTATACATATCTTCCCAAGGGGGAAAGGCTGCTGCTGTTTTACATGTGATGGGACAGGAGTTTCTAGTGAAATGTTCTCTCGGATTGTTTTGTGTAGGTTTGCTGTTAGACGTGTTTTACTTCACCAAGCTTATTTTTATGCTTTTTGTCACTTCTACCCTTGTGCTAAAGGTGCATATGCATACATAGAACATGCAGCTAGATAGCTCCTGCCAATGAATCAACATGCCGGTGCATTAAGGGTACGGTACTGTTGATGTAGGGGATTAATATAAACTGAAAATTGGTATATACTACAATATATATACTAAGTAGTTAGAGACTACAAACAACAATCTGAGCGGATTTATTTGGGCCCAAGGCCACTAGTAGGGCCGTGTCCCAAAATACGTTGATTGAGTACACTGGCCGTAGCAGTGCACCCTCGCGAGTCGCGCAATGAGATACCCCGCATGCAGTTGTCTCGTTGCCTC
Source organism: Echinochloa phyllopogon (assembly GCA_033239725.1). Lineage (NCBI taxonomy): Eukaryota > Viridiplantae > Streptophyta > Magnoliopsida > Poales > Poaceae > Echinochloa > Echinochloa phyllopogon. The sequence continues at coordinate 26,979,763 of BTCW01000008.1, read as the reverse complement.
GTCTTCCGGCTTAGCTTTTCGCTTGATTGCAATGAATGCCACACTGGGTTCCTGTGGCAACCGCAGTCGGACAATACTGGAATGCATTCATCTGGCCAGCAGTTGGACTGACCTTTTGTGGGAAGTACTGAATTTGCTGCTATTTTACTTGTAAGTTTCCAATTTTCCTTAGAACGATCTTGTTATTAGCTCTGTAGAGGATGACATTCACTGAGCCATGTGGATGAGGTTCAAATCAACTGTGTATATTGGTGACTGCTAGCTTGAGCCACAAACGATAAATAATCAGTGGTAATAGTTTATTCATATGCAACATGTTTCCACTACGGCTTGTTCCAAATTGCATACATTTGCACTACAGTAAGATTTTTTTTGGGGGGTCACTACAGTAAGATTTTGAGCTCTTCCTTCTCCGTGATGTATATTAGAGACAAGATCACACATGTCACATGTCTTTGCTTCATTTTTTGCTTGGCTAAGGCCCTGTTTCTTTGACTTGTAAATTATATAAGCTGCATTATGAGTTATGGGTAGCATAGTAAAAGATTATTACAGGACTACTATGGGGCAACAAATAATCTGAAATAAGCTACCTATGTGCAGCTTATAATCAAGCTTATATAATCTAGGTGGATTATAATCTGAAACAAATAGGACCTAAAAAAGTTAGGAGTTCCAAATTAACTAAATACCATTATATATACTGCTGACTTTAACATGTGGACTTTCACCTAAATTCTATGTGAGTTTTAGTGCACATTTTCCTAAATTCACTTTATTCATGTGGCACCGTCCTCAGCAATCCTGGAAAAAGATTTTTCATCATAAATGAAATATTTCTGCAGGAGGCACAGTTAGCGACATCTCAACTCTATGCACAAAATGATGTGTGCTCAATACAAAATTTTCCGAAGAATATACCTCCCTACTCTGTACACACACTACTAGCTAGAATCCAAATAATAACCAGGTAGTACAAACTGCATACTTGGTGGAATCGTGGAAACCCAAACCTAAGGACAGTCCCAGTGCAAAGTTCTATTGTGTTTCATGCACATTAAATAGGATGCCAAGTCAGTATTTTAGATGATACGACAAAAAGTTGACAATGGCGGAGATGAAATGAGTTTCATCCATGAAAATAAAATAATGCATGCATTGTATGAATTGTTTCATCTATGAATTAAATGTCTACTTATATGACATTTTTGAAAACATAAAAAAAATCCCCACTGAGAAAGCCTAGCTAATACGTCAGATGTGAAACGAAAAGCTCCAACACATTTAGGGGGTGATTGGATGTCTGAATCTGGGCAGGCCAGGCTCATAGGATGCAAGCGGACATGATTGGTTTCATGTATTAGCTATTAGGCCTGGTTCGTGGGATGCACAAAGCATCAATCAGCCTTGCTCGACGGATACAAATTTTATTTGCGTTTCTGTCGAGCCTGATGGTGCGATGCGCCTTGAGAGCACTCGTGTGGCTGAAATACTCTGGGTGCATATAAGCAACTGTCCAATCAGTCACCGGCATCAAGTGGCTAGGATGATTCTAGCCTAGCTTGCATCAATCAACCAGGCTCAGGCCTGAGCCTGGTTGATTGATGCAAGCTATGCTAGGTGCCTCCAATCGGGAATCACGCCCTTAGTGATGAAATTAACCCCCTTCCCCCTCTCCACTTGAAACTTTCACACAGAGCACCCTATTCACTGGAAAATTTTCACAATAGCCCCTTCGTTCGCCCTCCTCGGTCGCGTGCCTTGCTCCCCCATCGCCGTGTTAGACAACTCTTGAGTCTTGAGGCAGAGGCAGAGGCCGTGGCCGAGGCGGCGCAGGAGCGGCGGGAGGCAGCCGACGCCCTCGTGGCCACACGCGCTTCCTGGAGAGAGACTGGTGCTCAACGCTCTGATGTGTTGCGCCTACGTACAGGATCATTCCCCAGTCCCCTCCACGGTTTACACAAGGTCCTCTGTACCTACAGGGATGTAAACTCTTCGGTTCTCCTTTTTTCTGGTTATGAAGCTGGCATTATGGTTTTGGATCTTACAAGTGGTTACATCGCTATTGGATCACCCAATCCTGATCTATCTTTGCTGCAGGCGGCATCATTGGGTAGTTTTCCTCGAAGGATCAGCGATTCCATCTTCCTGGGAGTTGTAGGTCGGCGTTGCGGCAACTAGCAGCAGCAAGTCTGCAACCATGTTCAAGCGTGCTGGGTTGTTGCTTTTGGGGCTCAGATTTCGCTTGTCTGCTATAATATTCAAGCAAAAGCAGTTGGAATTAGTCTTGTTGTGGGCGGTTGTTCCCTGCGGGTGGCTTTCGTCAGGATCTGGCCAGGCAGTACCCATGGCACTTTTATGGTTATCGCATTATCTCCTGTTTGCCAGTTGAATCAGAGGTAATTCTGTACTTTTAAGGCAAATTGAATACTGTTTTCGTGTTAGGATTAACCTTGATCATTGAGACCTCAGAAACATTGTTCTGGAATTATTCATATAAAAACCCAATGTTCAGTTAGTTAGTTTGTTTGTTTTTGAACAATGTTCTGTAGTTAGTTTTCAGTCTGATGTGTCTTGTGTTTGCTTAGCCTGAGTACCAGATCAACTTCTGTAGTTGTGCCAATAAAAAATACATGATGCACTCAGAAGGAATTTTTATGTTGCGATGAACAATCATAAATTGAAAAGGTATCCAGCAATTGAACTAAAGGTACAATAAAAACTCGGTCATGTTACCAATTTGTTCTTCTGAAATATACCACAATGCAATAAAAGAAATCTTAAGCATGAATTATGCTAGCTACGCTATACCATTAAAGCATAGTTCCATTTAATTGCAAAAAGGATAACAACTCTCCGTGGTGTTGGGTTTAATCCTGTTTGGTATGTAGTTGTATGTAGTTGGCTTTTGTTTAGTAGGAAGGAGTCTGGCATCTTGCCACATAGGTATAAAAATTTGTGTCCGACAATAGTTAGGAATAGGATTTAGTAAGGTGAGAAATAGAGAAAAAGAGAAAAGACTAACCTGCTACGGCCTCAGCAATCTTTGTGTTATTGTGTTTCTTGTGTTCGCGTGCATTAGATCCCGGTGATTAGCTAACACTTAGAGGCCTGGAGTAAAGACTGCAGAGTGCAGATCATAGGTTATTGACAAATGGGATTGACACCTTTCCTGACCTTAACGTAAAATGATATTTATTACTGCATATGAAATTTTCTATCTTTACAACTTCACGTTGTTTGATGAATAATGATAGATACATAGGAAAACTGGAGCTTGTAGTACCAAAATAGGATGTTTTTCTATTACTGCACGAAGAGTCAGTCCAAACTTAGGTGGTTGTCCTGCCCAAACTCCAAAGTGAGAGGTGAGGTTATCAAACATACAGAGTCAAAGGGCAACTGATAATGATGTTTCTAGTTTGATGAAGTTAATGAACTATCTTGTACTCTTGTCATTTCCATCATTGTTTTGTTGCACCACGGATTGTCGTCTATGAAATGCATCCATGAGTTGTCTTTACCATGCTCATTTGAACCAGATTAAACCTCAAAAAGGAAACTCCCTCCTAGTGATCCAATCTGTACAGTTGCATCCATGAGTTGTTTACCATGCTCATATGAAATGCATCCATGAGGTGTTTAGATAATATATGAGGTTCTGTACAATTTCCTCCCTCCTAGTGATCCAATCTGTACAGTTGCGCCCCTCCTAGTAAAGAAAATTAGGACTGGAGGGAGCTGCACCAGAAGCCCATGATCAAACCATCGGCTATGGCTATGTTTTAATCAACTATGACTGTGTGGTGCAACCTACTTGCTTCAATAATTATCTTGGGATCAAATTGTGTAATTGATAAATTTAGTTGTTGTGGTTGTGTACAATGTACGCTTCCCAAATGGTATAATATCTATGGATTTGGGACAACATCTACATGATATGAAAGAAATAAGACGTGAAAGTTCGTTTGGTTTAACTATATGTGCCCATGACCTCAAATTTTTTTGGTGATGACATACTTTTTAGAAACTTTTGAAGCCGTGCATGAGGTGTTAACATTTTTCTTTACAAAATGAGTACCTCCCAGTCAAGAGCCATTAGATGTTTTTTTATGGTAAGTCAAGAAGCATAACTTAGTTACCCAGTCAATAAAGCATAACTCAATCAGAGGAACCTGGAAACCTATCGTTATAGCTCAAGGTTGCAACTAATGAAATGGTACTATTGCACCACATAATTGGCACATCTTAATTACATTAATTATTTGCAATGAGCAATGCACAATCATATTGTTATGGCCAGTGGGCCGGCTGGGGGTCTAGGGACCAGCCCATGAACAGTATCCGCGGTACTGTAGCGCAGGTACTGTAGCGCATCCGTAGATTAGGGATAATAGTACCAAATTGGGAGTCTATTACTTAGGGTCAACTAAGCCTCTCTGTTTAAAGAGAGGAGATGTATTGATCTAATCAAGAAGAAGTATAACCCTAATTCCCAGAGCCTCGAAAAGAGGGCGAGATTGGTTCACAGCCTCCAAGGGAGGGCGAACCAGGTTCTGCCTTTGCTATATCGTGTGATCTAATCCCCGCCAAATAATCCATATCACCTTTGGTATCATTCTAGGTTTCGATTCCTTGGCCGATCACCGTAAATCCCACCCAGATCCCACCCCAAATCCACCCTGATCATGGTAGAATCTGTACGTTTTCCCAGATTCGACGGCGCCGAAGATTCCCTGGGCTGGCTCCATAAGTGTGAGCAGTATTTCCGCTCCCGGGGCACTCCAGCGTCCATGCGGGTCTGGACGACCGCTTTCTTCCTCGAGGGTGCCGCCAAACAATGGTACGTCTGCCTGAAGAAGGACCACCGCGAGCCGTCTTGGTCAGAGTTCGTGGACGGCATCACCAAGCGCTCCGCGACGGCCTCTCTCACACCAACCGCGGCGCCCGTCCCCGCGCCGGTACCCAGTGAGGCCATGACACCTGCCATCGCCGCGGTCCTTGCCAAGATCGACTCCCTCTTCGCGACTTTTCCAGGAAGGCCGCCGACTCCATCTGCATCGTCGGTCCAGGCGTCCTCATTCGCGCCATGCGCGGCCTCGTCCATGCCATCTGCGACGCCCGCCCACGCGCCGGCGGCCTCGTCGATGACCGCGTCACTGGTATCGACGGCGCCCGTCCCCGCGGCGTTGTCCGCGACGGCCGTTCTTGCACCGCCCCCGCAGGCACCACCGGCTGTGCCAGGCGCGACCATGGCATCCCAGGCCAGGCGACGGGCGATCGCATCTTCCGCGTCGGCTGTCTGCGCATCATCCCAGCTCGAGGACGAGTTGTCTTCGTGGGGTGGTGAAGTGGTATGGCCTATGGGCAGCGACGGGTCCTCCGAGTGCGGTGTCGTTTGTTTCGTCACCAGCTGCGTGTCTGCTTGTCGCCGTCACACGCCGCCCTGTCTTCAGCATCCTCCGCGTCGCCCGCGACCTCGTCTCCGGCGTCCCGGCGTCTGCCGCGTCTCGCGCAGCCACGTCCGCGCCGGCGCCGGCCGCCTAGTCACCGGCCCCAGTGTTCTGCTCGTACAGCTCAGTTGCGCACATCCCTGCGCCACGGGCACCATCTTAGGCCTCGACGCCAGGCGTGGCCTCATCCTGGGCTCTGTCCGCCCCCACCGCCCGGCGTCTGGATTCGCCACGTCTATCACGCCGTGCGCAGCCTCATCACCGCAGCAAGGGAGGCGCATCCATATTGTTGCGCTTCCGTCGTCCGCGCCCAGCTCGACGGGCTGCTGTTCGAAAGGGAGGCGCACCCACCTTAAAGCTAGAGCATGGTTAAGTCGAGATGTAAAAGACTTAATCATGTGTTGAGTCGTGTCATGTCAAGTCGTCGTTTGAGTTAGGTGTCTACTGTTCTGCACATTATCCCAGCTCGAGCACAAGCTGTCTTTGAGGGGTGGTGAAGTGTTATAGCCAGTGGGCCGGCTGGGGGTCTAGGGACCAGCCCATGAACAGTATACGCGGTACTGTAGCATGGGTACTATAGCGCGTCCGTAGATTAGGGATAATAGTACCAAATTGGGAGTCTATTGCTTGGGGTCAAGTAACCCTCTCTATTTAAAGAGAGGAGATGTATCAATCTAATCAAGCAGAAGTATAACCCTAATTCTCAGAGCCTCGAAAGAGGGCGAGATTGGTTCAGAGCCTCCAAGGGAGGGCGAACCAGGTTCTGCCTCTACTGTATCGTGTGATCTAATCCTCGCCAAATAATCCATATCACATATACAGATTTGTCTTGCATGAGGAGCAGTAATTGCTTATTGCCCGCCAGTAGCATTATGGATCACCCACGAGAGGATCCACTTATATATAGACTGGTCTCAAAAGGGCTTATGACCTAGTAATAGCACCGCATTTATTGCCTAAGGACCACTTTTTAGGGCAAGGGCAGTGTTTGTGGACCAAGTAGTCCAAAGGAGTGGGTTCTGCTGAGGTGGCCTTTAGTTATTTCGGGCATTTAGTTATTTCTGGCATTTAGTTATTTCTAAATCGGTAATGCTTAAGATCGACGCTTTGTCTTACCATTCCACCTCACAGACCCATCTCCATTTAACGTCCCGCCGCGTCATCTAGGCCCCCAACCTCCCCGCTCCTCCATGTTGTCACTGCCTTCCTTCCGTCGTGTCACCGTTGGTCCGTTGCCTCCCTCGACTCCACTCCTCCATGCCGTCGCCGCCTCCCTCGATGCCGCTCGTCCGCGGCGGCGGCGACGCGCCGCCGCCAGCCCTTGCCTATGCTCCTCCGTGCCGCCGCGGCTCCCCCATCGCCACTCCTACGCGTCGCCGCCGCCGCCCCTCCTCCATGTCGAGGCGGCCTCTGTCATCTCCGCTCCTCCGCGCCGCTGCCACCCATCTTCTTCGCGGCTGCCGCCGCCCATCTCCTCGCGCCGGTGCTCCCTCCTCCTCATCCTCCTCCTCCGTCCAACTGTGTAGTTCTCCTCTTTTGCTAGGGTTTGCTGCATGTTGCAAGTGTAGATTTCACGTGTTTCAGATGTTTCAGAAAAATGTTGCAATAATTTTATGTGAATGTTTCAAAAGTAGATATACATGTTGTGATGTTGCATATGTTTTACACGCATATGTTGCAAGTGTTTTATCGGTTGTTGCATTTTCATTGAGAGGTTTTGACTGCGGGTGTGCGTGGCTGAGAGTTGGGAGTGCACCGTTTTTAGTGTTGCAAATGATGACTATTCATGTTACGGATACTATTACTTGATGTTACATATGCTAGTTTTGGATGTTGCAAAAAGTTTACATATTGCATGCAACATCATACCCATGTTGCGGCGGGAATTTTGACCGCTACATTACCATCCGATTTTTTCCCACCCGTCGGACGTCCGGGCGCTAGTAGGACCATTTCTAAATTGTTACAATACTGAGATATATATGAACTCTAACATGGACACATTATAACAAATATAAAAGGGTTGGACTGGTGTAGGGAGTAGCATCAACATCCACACCCACATGGGAGGAAATATAGATTATTAATATTTTATTTCATATGGACGGGTTTTAAGTTATTGGTAGCTGCAACTATAGAATGCTATAAGGACTAGTTGTACAATGGTGAGCCAGGCCATATGGGTCTATAATGATCACTTTTTCCTTCCATTTGGTTGTCCTTACTCTTATTGCTGGTGCCCTTAGGGCAAGGGCAATGTTTATGGACCAAGTAGTCCCTAGGAGTGGGTCCTACCGATGTGGTCTTTAGTTATTTCTGGTCTTCCAAAATGGTGAGACATCCGTGAACTATCATGTGGGCCCGTTACAACATCCATACAGAAAGGAGAGAGAGAGAATAGAGAAGAGAGATATTAATATTTTATTTCTTATGGGAGGACTTTAAGTTTATGGGTAGCTGTAACTACAGATTGCTATAAGGACTAGCTGTACAATGGTGAGCCAGGCCATATGGGTCTATAATAACCACTTTTTTTCTCCCATTGCGGCTGCCCTTATTGTTTTGCTATGGTGCCACGTTTTACACTGCGCTCATCTATAGCATGGGGCTCATCCATGGTATAGCCGATCCACTATACATGGTAGCTTTCTTCTTTTAGTCTCTTTACATAATAAGGAGTATGTACTTTTAATTAGCCATATATGTTTTCTTGCTTAATCACGTACCTAATGGCAAAGCAAGTTTGTGACGGGCCGGCTCGGGATTCATGTACATGATGTGAGTTTTAAGAAGCGAATTTTACAACAAAATTTAAATGTTTATTGATTAGATTGTTCTAAAGAATCGCATGTGTACCCCAACGTGCGTACACAAGTAATATATTCGGTAGTGGACTTTTGTTCGTTGGCTTTGGCTGACTGGGTTTTATTTTTTAAAAAATAATGAGATGTGCACTTTGGCTCGTCGGCTGGCTGCGCTAGGTTGACCTAGCTTGTGGCCACCAGCGACCGTGCATCTTTTCCTTGACCCCACATTCAATTCCATGGGCTCCTCGTCTATCACTCGTCTCTGCCGTATTGGCGTCCGGGGTGACTTTGTGACCTACCCTGGACCCTGGTTCGGGTTAATTTGGTCATGATTGGTTGTTCTACAACTTGATCCGATCCTAGTCTACTATGGAGTACTGCACCTCCTAAACAAAACTGGTGGGCTGTCTAAAAATGACCTCTTCAGCGTCCAGTATTTTGCATCTCGTTGAGTCCTGAACTTATTTGTTTTTTTGGTAGAACCTGAATGTGCAGAAAAGAAAGCTACTCAAAATTATTTTGCAGAACCGGATTACGGGAGACTCTCAGACTCAACAGGTAAGAGCTTCCTGTCAAGGAACCGTTGGAAATAATAGTAAATGGCTAGAATCGCAGCCATATTTTTCAATTCACGGGTCATTTAGGACTTGAACACAAGCTAGCTAGAGAGACATCTTTCACAGTACAACTGTATATATATTTTGATGGAGTGTGAATAAACACTTAATAAGTTTATAATAATGCATAGGTTTTCTTTTTGCGATAATAAGTATATTGACGTCCTCAGGTGTGCCGATTAATTACTTAGCGAACAGTATCCCAATCGAAGTTTTTAAAAGAAAGAAATGTTCCGTTTGTATGTTCTCAACTTTTGCTTGTACTCCATAGCAAGAGTTGTGTGTTCTAGATCGAGGTGCCGCTATACCCAACTCTTGCTTTGCGTCATGCATGCATGCATATATGTGCGCCATTATATTTTTAATCTCTTTTCTTTATGAACGAAAACCATTTTTAATCTCCTTGCATTCATATGCTTTCAAACTTACCAACCCACAAACAGGGAACCTTCGCGCTGCATCTCCATGCATGGATGTCAACTTTGGAGTGCAGCCATCAAGGAGACAAGGACAAGAAGTCACCTACAAAGATTTTATAGCTTGAAGAAACTCTTGTCAGTCACGGATTGAAGAGGTCCATTTTGTTGCTGGATGATGCCGTACGTCATGTTCTCATGCATATATAACAGTCGTTTTCAGAATTCTCGATCGACAACTAACCTGGTGTTGGTTTCAGATCAAGTTTCTTCAGACATGCATATAGCGGCTGATTTGACTAGTTGTTCAAGAATGGCCTATGCAAGTCACCTCGAGGGGGTTCTCTCGTCTTTAACGGCATGGAAATGATTGATGGAGGTGAAGAGCACATAGTATATGCTCAAAGGGGTAGTCGAGAATTCCTAGCAAATAACACATATTTGACTTTATGAGGAATCAATTGGTCTGATTCTGTATGTAGACTATGAAGCTGTCGCAACGTCACACAAACATCTGCGCACTCTCGGTCGAGAATTAACCTGTTGGTTTCAGACATACGGCCCGTTGGTTCGACTAGTTCAACAATGGCCTGCCGGGCCCCTCTCCTCGATAGCATCTTTAACGGCATGAAAATGATTGATGGAGCTGATCGAAGACTACATGGTATATGATCGAAGGGGTAGTCGAAATCGCACCGAATAACACATATTTGACTTCGTGAGTAGTCAGTTGGTCTGATTCTGTATTCAGACTATGAAGCTGTTGTCCGGGTATTTTTTGAAAAGTAAAGTGCATCAGTGGTCTTTAAACTTGTCACGCTATGTCATCTCGATTCTCAAACTCTTAGATTGCATATTTAGCTTTATAAACTTGAATTTAGGTGGTACGCCAATCCCTAAGTTTGTAAACAGAAGATTTATCCCTGTCAACTTAGCTCCGGGTGTCAATCTGTCATCATCAATTCATCATCCATACTGCTCTGCGCCATGGATTGCTCGTGGGCTCTGGGCCGTTCAGTAGTACGTTGCAGCATCGCATTGGGCTTCTGGCTGGCTCATGGCCCATTCTGTTTGTTCTAGCTGCTGAGTGGTGTTCTGTGACGTGGCGACGTGCTGTTTTTCGTCTATGACCCGAACGATCAGTGACAACAACGTGCCGAGGCACGATCAAACTGCTCTATAAACCAAACCACACGCGTGATCCACATGCTTAGTTACGTACGAACAACAACGACACGTAGGGCCACCTGTCAAGGTCCATTATTCCATCATCGTTAATGGGCGTACGTCGGATTATCGTCTTCTACGTTGACGAGAGGAATATAATGCACTTATATAAAACAAGAAGCCGCTAGTGAATGTTCGTCAGCTGGCCTGGCTTGACTTCGTCTCCACGCCGTGCATCTTCCTTGACCTCTTTTCCATGGGCACTCGTTTCTCCGTGCAGTGCAGTAGTGCAGTGACGACCTGGCCTTTTGGTGCTGGCTTTCTACTTCTTCTCCCAGTCAACTTTGGAGTACCACCCGGAGTGATCTGAAAATGACCTCTCCAACGTGCATGTATTTAGTTTAGGAGTTGTTGAATTATTATTCTTTTAACCCTGATCAACTATCATATTTCAATAATTTGACTTTGTGTCCATTGTCATAGAAACAACTCATGCAACAATTAACTAACTTGTAGTTTATAGAAAATATATAATACTCCATCCGTCCTAAAATATAAGCATTTATCGATTTCTGCGCATCACATTTGACTGTCCGTTTTATTCAAAAAATTTATAAAAATATATACGATGGCAATATAAAACATGTCATAACAAAATAAATAATATTTTCATAATTTTTTTGAATAAGACAAACGGTCAAACGTGTGAACAGAAAAAGTCAACAAATACTTATATTTAGGGACGGAGGGAGTACCACGATATTATGTATTGCGTGGGTTGTATCATACCTCAATTTATATGGCATGGCAAATTTGAAGTGTACAATACATTAGGATTAGCCTTATGCCATACAAACCTTTCACCGCCATATTAAATCAAATTGTGTAGTACATATTGAAGTAAAATGGAAGCGTGTAAATACTTTTGATGCTAACTCTCTCTATTTTCATCATCTCGCACGTGGCAATTTTAAATATTTAGTGCATATATCGTGCTAACGGAAATTATATTTATGGTTTGGTTGTTAGGAGAGCGAGCACCATCAATTTTGGACCCCTAGCTAGCTAGTCTTGCTTATGCTTGCATCATGCAATTAAACAAGGAACATGCGTGCCCATTTCAGTTTTTGTACATTCACATGCTTCCGAACTTACTACACTCACAAGTGGGAAAACCTAGCTCGCTACATCTTTGTCATTACAGACTTTGGTGCGATCTCCATGGGTGTCAACTTTGGAGTGCAGCCAACAAGGACGGAAGAAGACACTCCTGCAATTATTTTATACCAGCTGGAAAGAAGTCTTGCTGCTAGTTACAGATTGAAGAGGTCCATTTTGTTGCCTGGATCGGATGATGCTGTGCATCATGCTTGTTTCTTTCTCACTGCATTGCATTGTGTGGTGGTTGTTTTTAGAATGCCTTTTCAGAACTCTTCAGAATTCGTCGCTTTCAGGATTTCCGCCTCCGCACCGGTTGATTGTATTCGACTTGTTCAACAATGGCATCCCAACAAACCTTCATCATCTTCACGGCTTGGAAATCATTGATGGAGATTAAAAGTACACGTCATATGATCAAAGGGGTAGCCAAATACATACCAAATATGTATATCGCATTTGACTTTCCCAGAAACTAATTGGTCACACACTGGTAGTTATATGTACAATATTCTCGTGAAACTTACAAAACAACTACTGGTTTGGATAATCCCTAGAAATGTTATCTATAGGAAATGCACACGACAGAAACTTGACACTCGTATATTTCGATCGGTATAAATTACAAAAGATTAATGTCACCAATTTCAGTACATGGGACCAAAATTTGAGTATTCGAAAAGTAAAAAAGTATGGAGTTTTCTTCACCAAATATTTCAAAATGTAATTCCAAGAAGTACCATCAATATATATATACCGTTATCAAGCTCGTAAATACATCAAATGAACTCCAAATGGAAAACACGTGCTCAACATTGTCCTCTCCACCTACGCAGGGTCATCGACGTCGATAGCATTCGACTCGAGAGGGTCTAGGCGTTTGATGATAAAAAAAACTCAAATATGCTGACTGGAGAAGTTTGACACTCATTATGTAAAAAACAGGGAAGTTTTGACGCTACCCGTGCAGAAGTTCAAGATAAATGGTAATGAGAAATTTATTCTCTTAACACTCCATCAAATCTATAAAAGCTTGGCATGGGTGAAGTATGCGCTATAATTAATGTACTCATAAGTGTACACTGTTTGATAGGATAAATACACAGTGTGTAGATAGATGTACGTGCGGACTGTACACACACAAATAATGTACTCATTCCTCCATGTTGGACCATGTAAACTTCCAAACCCCATTTTGGCAGGAACAAAATATAGAATATAAAACTTGCTGCTCCTCAAGATAGAATTAAGTAAAAGCTTCAATCATAAGGAACTTTTCCAACTTTATTTTAAACAAGTTATGCACTTCCTTGACATGTTCACATTGCCTAAGGCCAATCTCAATAGAAGTATAATTGCACAGTTAACAAGACTAGGTAAGTCCCATAGAGCTCCAATAAGACTGGCTTAATAACGCTTCACTGATTACCATTAGAAAATACCACAACAAAAAGAAATACAATTATCGTAAAAATAACAACCACCATTCGAAAACATATATCCTCAATGCTACAGCCTCCTTTGGAAAATAAAAATTATTTCCAATCCATTCAAAATGAATAAGGCCTGTTTGGATCCACCCTAATTAAAAATTAGCTAGCTAATTTATACTAATTTGTTTTAGCTAGCTAAAGAGTAGATAGCTAAATTTTAGCTGGGGTGTTTGGATGCACCAGCTAATTGAATTAGTTGGACTATCCTACCCTTTATTAATTAGGAACGAGTATTGTGGCAGTGAGAAATTTTCATAAACAGGTAGGGTATTATGGTTTCCGAACTCATTAAGCTAAGTTCAACCGGCTAACAAAAATTATGTACGCTTTGATATACAACTAAAGTTTGGCTAACTCTGTTTACATTTGGCAAAATAGTCATATTAGTCCCCTCAACTTTGCTTCTAGAGTCAAGTTCGTCTCTCAGCTTTTAAAACGGTCAATCTAGTCCGTGAACTTTTGTTTTTAAATCAATTCGTCCCTCAACATTCGAATAAACCAATCTAGACACTCAAGTTTTGTTTTTGATCAAACTCATCCTTCAACTTTTATTTTTTCTATTTATTTCACTATTCCTCATCGCCGTCTTTTTATATGCCTTTGGTATTTAAACATATGTAGGTTACTAATTTATTTTTACCATCCCGTCTATCATTTATTCTAATTAATATTTGTATCAATTATTCTAGCCTAGTGGTTAGAGAACCTGAGTAGCACCCAACAGACCCAAGTTCGACTCCCCGTGGGAGCGAGTAATTGGGTTTGGAATAAAAAAATATGAAAAAATAGGTAGGGGCTTCCCCTCCCGACTTCGGTCAAAAAAAATATTTGTATCCATAGTATTGTGGGTTCTGTGCTTAACTCAATTTTGTTTGGAACAAGCGAGTCGCTACTTTTTGCCAAACTAACCACTAAGCTTATCTGTTTGGGCCAATTGTGTTTAAAAAATATACTTCTATCCTTCTATGGAGGTAATCTAAATGATTAGCCATACTTCTAGACCAATTATTCTTATCCAATTTAATCTGAATGTTTATCTAGATGGTATGGCACACAACTTTCGTAGCAAACATATACATGAAAGTGTATGAAGATAATTAATATATTTAGATATAAATTTTTTTGAGTTCTTTAGGGATCGATCTGACCCAAAAACAACCTGAGGGACTATATTGGACTGGTGGATTTAAAAGTTGAGGGACGAGTTTGATCCAAAAATATAAACAGAGGGACGAAATTGTTCAATTTTTAAAATTGAGGGACGAACTCGACCCTCGAGGGAAAGTTAAGGGACGAGAGTGTCTATTTTGCCTTTACATCTAAAATTTAGCTAGTAGATCCAGCTCAAATAAGTTATATCTTGGGATATAATTGCCGTGGACCTACTCAATTGAAACTCATTCACAGAATTTTGGTACAACTATAATGCCATCTTACAACTTCAAGATTTTGGCATTCAATGCACCATCAATCATACACAGTATATTCACATACTATCTATTTTTCCATTTTTGTCGAAACCCCCCTGATATTCCTAAAATTCACAAACATTCCTCCTCCCACAACACTCAAACAGTGAAAACCGCATAAAAGCAACACCAAAATGAAAAAAAAGACAAATAGAAAATAGGGAGAAAAACAAAACATTTACAGACCGCCTCCTCCCTCCCGTTCTTTTCCCTTGGCTCCCCGTCGCGCTGTTCAACGTTCAAACCCTCCCACCTCCTCCCTCTCCCCGTCCCCGGTCGCGCCGTCGCCATTGACGACCGCCTCCACCTCCCCCCTCCCTTAAATCCCTCCTCTCCCCCGCATCGACGCCTCATTCGCTCCGGCCTCACCGCATCCGCACCCAGCCCGGGAGATCTCCAAGAACCCAAGAACCGGAATCAGAGCCAGCCAAGATTCGACTCCCTCGCGGCGAGCTACCAGGCCAGAGCCCGAGAATTTCCGCCGAGAGCGCGTGGAGGCGTCGAGGGAAGAGCGGGATTAGGAAGGGGGCAAGATGGTGAGGCTGCCGTACACGACGGCGCTGACCACGCTGTTCAGCTACGGGCTGCTGTTCGCGTTTGGACAGCTCAGGGATTTCTTCCGCAAGTTTATCGACTGGTTCAAGGCCAAGAACGTCAAGGTACGCGGGGGCCCCGGCTTGGCCGGCCGAATTCCACCTCTCCCTGCCCGGATCCGGAGGATTCCGTCGCAATTTCGGTTGGTCTTTCCCTTGATGGTAGCCTGATTCGGCTATTGCCTTGATGCAGGGGTACGCGCCGATCTGCCTGGGTCTGGAGGATTTCTATGTGCGCCGCCTGTACCTGCGGATCCAGGTGAGAGAAATGCATCCGAATTCGTTGGTGAATTGGCATGTGATTTGTGATGATAAGCTGGGCAGTTTGTAGGTAGCAGAAGTATTCGTTGGGTTATCATGAAATGGTTAGGTGCTCGTATGTATATTCTGCAGCGTCCTGTGAAAATCATGGCTATTTAGAAATCCAGCTTGCTTTCTGTTCAAAAGATTAGCTTTTTTGTTGATCTGTGAGCACTTTCAGTGCAATCTCCTGATTTTCTAAGCTTATGTTCTTTGATGAATTTGAGTGAGCTGTAAATTACATGTATTGTACTAGTTAATCTTGATTTCAAGTCTGTTTAGTTGAGCAGGATTGATCCCCTTTACCTACTTTATTGTTGATTGCATTGGATATAAACAATCCCTCCCTTTTCTGTTTTACAGGATTGCTTTGGCAGGCCGATTGCAAGTGCACCAGATTCATGGTTTGATGTTGTTGAGCGCACCTCAAACGACAATAACAAGACACTGCAGTAAGTATTTTTTCTCCTATTCTAATTTATAAGAAATAAGTTTGTTTAGGCACTTTACCATGACCATGAACATAGTCAAGTTATCATGGAACCCATTTCTCAAAGTTGGCAATTGATTATCAATGATCCATTTAGTCACAAGTTATGACTCAAAAGCAAATGCAATGAAAAGCATGGTTCAATTGTGGCTAATGCTCTCATCATTGTTGCAGGCGTACCTCAAATACTTCTAGATGCCTCAACTTGGGATCCTACAATTACCTTGGATTTGCTGCAGCAGACGAGTACTGCACTCCGCGTGTTATTGAGTCTCTGAAGAAGTACTCAGCAAGCACCTGCAGTGTTCGTGTTGATGGCGGTATGCCTATAGTCTCAGCATGCTTTTAGTTTTACAACTTATTAGGAACCCAAATTAGTTAGCTGATTCCTTTCATCTGGCAATAGGCACGACCAAGCTTCACACTGAGCTGGAGGAGTTGGCTGCACGTTTTGTTGGAAAGCCTGCTGCTATCCTATTTGGCATGGGTTACGTTACAAACTCTGCCATCATTCCCTGCCTAATTGGAAAGGTTTGTTCAAATTATAATTATATCCATCTAACTAAATTGTGGTTAAACCGAGAGGTGATTACTTATTTACCCATTCACAATATTCCAGGGTGGGCTGATAATTAGTGACTCTCTGAACCATAACTCAATTGTCAATGGCGCAAGAGGATCTGGCGCAACTGTCAGGGTTTTCCAGCATAACTGTAAGCTTCTATGCCTTTGAACAATGCAGAGTAGTATTTAGTCTCGCTGGTTTATAATGACTAACCATAGAAAATCTCTTGCAGCCCCTGCTCATTTGGAAGAGGTCCTGAGAGAGCAGATAGCTGGTGGTCAGCCACGGACACACAGACCATGGAAGAAGATCATTGTCATTGTTGAGGGTATCTATAGCATGGAAGGGGAGCTGTGTAAACTCCCTGAGATTATCGCTGTCTGCAAGAAATACAAGGTTAGGATAGTTTTCTTGTACTTTTCATTCAAAGCTTGGCACATAAACTATTATTTTCTGCTCATCAACTCATTTATAAGCTGAATTGAGCACAAAAATGAGCATTGATCATATTTATTCCTTGTTCTGTCAAACAGGCTTACACATATCTGGATGAGGCTCATAGCATTGGTGCTGTTGGGCAGTCTGGCCGGGGTGTTTGTGAACTCCTTGGGGTTGACCCAGCTGATGTAGATATAATGATGGGTACCTTCACCAAGTCTTTTGGATCATGTGGTGGATATATTGCCGCATCAAAGGTGCTTATTACAGAAAACAACCATATTACACTTATAGTACTTAGTTTCAGTGCCTTGAATATTAACTAATTCTTCTTGCTGTATTTTTCAGGAGATAATTCAGCACCTGAAGCATAGTTGCCCGGCTCATTTGTATGCTACTTCCATGTCACCACCAGCAGTGCAACAAGTTATCTCTGCTCTTAAAGTTATCCTTGGGGAGGATGGCTCCAACAGAGGTACAAAATGAGCTTTTTTAACACTTTTTTGCCCTTTTCATTTGTGTTGCTCGAATTTTCTGTTGAATAATCCTTTTTTGCATGTGATATGTTGCAGGTGCCCAAAAACTTGCACGCATCCGTGAGAATAGTAATTTCTTCAGGTCAGAGCTCAAGAAGATGGGTTTCGAGGTTCTTGGTGACAATGACTCTCCTGTCATGCCCATAATGCTCTACAATCCGGCTAAGATTCCTGCATTTTCCAGGGAGTGCCTTAGACAAAAGGTTAGTTTAGAGTTTATTGGAATATTCTGAAGAGCAATCTGCATGTAGTCTGTACCCATATATGCACCATCTGTTTCATTCTTCTTATTCATCATGCAACTGATAAGATACTTATATTTCAGGTTGCTGTTGTTACCGTGGCATTCCCTGCAACACCTCTTCTTCTTGCAAGAGCACGAATCTGCATTTCTGCTTCACACACTAGGGAGGACCTGGTGAAAGCCCTTGATGTGAGTAACATTCTTCATGCATAAATACTTAATTTTATTCTAGTAGACATTAATAGAGCTGAAATGACGTAGTTCTTGTCTGTGCAACCCACCTTCAGGTTATCAGCAGAGTGGGTGATCTTGTTGGCATCAAATACTTCCCTGCAGAACCACCAAAGATTGCTGAAGCTGGCCATGATAAGCTGGAGTAGGGATGTACCCTGAGTTACCCCATAAATGATTGAAGTTGTTAGAATCCTTGGGGAAATATCAACAAATCATTACGGAAACAAGCACACATTGAGCAGTTTCATTGGGATTTTGTCGATACGCGAGAGTCCAGAATCTGTCATATTAGCTGACTGTTGTTTGTTGATTGTACAAGTATCCTTCGAAATGTGTATAGCTAGTCGAAGTTCAATTGGTCTGTTGTTAATCCATTCTTGATATGTAATACAGTTAGATGCAATATAAATTTCAGTAGAACATCCCTCAGATTTTCTGCTGTCGGACCACTGACAACTGTGAAGGCCTCTTGCTTACATTCACTTTTCATATTCAGGTTATATGCGACCAAGTATATGTCCCTTTAGATATGAAGTTATGAAAGATTTTGGTCAGCTTAAGTGAAGATATTGTACAAAGTTTTGCTTATGCAATTTTTTCCCTAAAATGCTAAGCCTATATGTACCTATTTCTGATGCACTGGGAGGTTAGGAGGGCATGGATGGTTAATTGAATTTAAAGTTTTCCCCTTATTATTACTTTTAATGGAAGCTGTACTTGAAGATGTATATTGATTTAAGTGATCAATTGCCACTCAGAATACTGTCAAAAGATACATACTTGAGATAAGTCCACTCACCAAGTCACCATCTTCACTAATGTTGGGATACGAAAAGCATTACCTGGCCAAAACGTATTGTTGCAGAGATTTTATCTGATAAGTTAAAAGCAACTCCACCATAACTTCTAAATTAAGCCCTGCAAAAACTAAATTGAGTCTTTCTCTATTTTTTGAGGGCTTTAAAAGTTGTTTCAACTCAAAAAATAACCTATAAGAAGGGGGTGGGGGATGAATTTGGAGGTCTCCCAAAAATACGAGAAAAGAGTGTGCTGAACTATAACTTTTTTGTTTGGCTATCTAAATTTGGGCTTGGGGCTTGGTTAGAGGGCCTATTTCCTGTCACGGTAGTTAGCATGGACTAAATTGATTTCTTTTACAAAAAAATGTTGACAAATGTGTGCATAGGTTCGGAGCACTTGAAACTGATTTGGTCCTAGATAAAGAAAATGCAGTCCCTAAATTTACTAATAAATTTCTATCTTTTGTTTCAAGGAAAGAAAAACTTTATTTTTAGAATACATGCTAGGCAGCAACACGAGCCGGGGGCCGACAAATCGGACGCTTGAGCTTGCTGCCTGGAGCAGGCAGTTTTGCCAGGATCTGAACCAAACAGGCCTTTAGCAATCGGCATGACATGACTTCTCGCTAGCATCTAAGTCAAGTGTTTGCACAAAAAAAACATCTAAATCCAGTTTGATTATTTTTTAGAGAGGCCAATTTAATTAAATTAAGTTGTACCTCCCTAACACACTTCCTCACATGATCCGGTAATTTCGAGGGGAAAAACCGGGACTGATGGTGGCGAATGGTGCCAAAGAGTCCAAGGGGGTGTTTAGTTCCGAAAAAGAGGGTAAAAAGGAGTGTGAAAAAGTCACATCGGAAACTGCAGCGTACTGTAGCACTTTTTATTTGTTTGTGGTAACATTGTCCTATCATAACCTAACTAGACTCAAAAGTTTCATCTCGTCGTGTACATCAAAACCATGTATAGTTTTTTTATTTACCCACGTTTAGTGTTCCATACACGAGGAGAGATATTTGATGTGATAGATGGACAATGAAGTTTGGAGAGAGAATTTTTACAATTTCAAGAAAACTAAACAGGGCCAAAGACGAGGGTAGCATTGCAACTGACAAGGACGGAGAGACCTACGCACACCAGGGGTACAGTACAGCGACGACGCGTACGAGGGAGTCGACTGGCGGAGCCGCGTTGGGAACGGAGTTGCAAGAACCGCCCGCCCTGGCGCGAGGAACACTTACTCAGGTCGTCTTCTCCCTCGATTCCATCTCCTCGCCCCCCTTCTCCGACCCGATCGATCGCAGAGCGCTGCGTTTCCTGGTTGCGCAGGTTTTGAGATTGGGTTGGGTTTCTTCGTAAGCGCGAGCCTTTTTTATTTTCCTCTTTTGGGCGCGGGGGAAATTCGGCGGGGTTTGGTCGGGGGGTGGTTCGATCGGAGAGGGGAAAGCTGCGATCTTTGCGAGGTTCGGCCGCCGATTCTCCCTCCCGGAGCGGGGAATTCCTGTTATTTTCCTTCGTTTGATCCGCGCTTCCGTTGGGTTTTTTTTTCGTTTTTGTTTGTTTGTTTTCATGGGTTTCGGTTTTGAGCCATGGAGTGGAGATTTTGATCTTGTAATTTTAGGAAGTTCGTCGCGGGGGAGCGATTCGTTCCACGAGCCTGCCCTCGGATTGATCAAGGAATGGATAAGGAACCTGTTCCCTCTGTCCTTCAGGTCGAAATTGGCATTTGTTTTTCAGAATATGCTATTTCTGTCAGTTCAAATTGCTGGCCCCATGTGAGCTGGTGCTATTACTTTCTGATACTCAATCCATGATGGATTGATCTGCTTCCTGATCCGTGTTAATTATCGTCAAATAGAAGTTTAGAACTGAGTCCTGCTTTGTGCAAATTCTACCATTTTCAGAACAGAACAACACATCCGTGTTAGTTCCTGCAAATGATCACTAGTCACTGCCTGTTGCTGATATAAAAAATTCGTCCCTGTTATTTGTTTGTGAGCAGGTAGCATTTGGGTACCGTGCGGGTGATAGAGGTTTATTAGGATTCTAGGGGACACCGCGCCATGGAATACTTCCCGGAGGAAGCAGTGGAGCAGATCCTTGGCTATGTAACCCCGCACCGGGACCGCAACGCCGCCTCGCTGGTGTGCCGGGCATGGTACCACGTCGAGCGCCGTTGCCGCCGCTCAGTGCTCGTAAGCAACTGCTACGCAGTGCACCCAGAGCGTGTATTTGTGCGATTCCCCAGCATACGCTCCCTGAGCATCAAGGGCAAACCGCACTTTGCTGGCTCCAACCTTGTCCCGGCGGGGTGGGGCGCCGCTGCTGATCCTTGGGTGAATGCATGTGCCCGTGTGTGCCCTGACCTTGAGGAGCTCCGGCTGAAGCGGATGGTCGTGACTGATGAGTGCCTCAAGCTGATTGCTGGCTCTTTTACAAACTTTAAATCACTCGTCCTTGTCAGCTGCGAGGGGTTCAGCACTGCTGGGCTTGCTACTATCGCCTCCAATTGCAGGTGAGGATTCTGAAAGCTTCGAGATTTTTATGTCACACATCTTCAATTTGAGAAAGAGCCTGTTGAGTATTGTTTTAATATGGCCGTTTAATTATCAGCAATGTGACTCAGTTCAGTATTATCTTTGGAGTCTTCTTTCTGCTTAGTTTATTGTTTGTGCACCATTTTATACCAGATCATATATATTTTTTTTGATCTCTGTATGCTTGGTTGGATCTTGATTATTAATTTTGTCTACTGCATGTTTAATTGACAGAAATTAAGTCTAATTGGTACAGTTCTACTGCTTGAGTTTCTATACGGTTTCCGTTCCCTGTTTCTATTTCTCTTGTAAAGTGTAGTACATGTTGGTTTAGAAACAACATTGTCGAATCACCTGACTAGAACAGTTACAGTTCAACACTTGAAAAAGATCAATGCATTGATTGCAATTAAATAATATTATTGATTTACAGGTTTGACATATTCTGTTGCGTGAAGAAAAGTTTATTTTCACTGTTATTTTCCTGTTCAGTTTTGCTAGCGATGTTAGTGTTACTTATGGTTGTTCACTGCATCTTACACATTTTTTAACTTGTTGCTCTCAGGTTTCTTAAGGAACTGGACTTACAAGATAGTGATGTCAAATATGGAGGCCATCATTGGCTTAATTGTTTTCCCAAGCCTTCTACATCACTAGAATCCTTAATTTTTTCTTGCTTGGCTGGGGAGGTGAATGCTTATGCATTGGAGAGACTTGTTGCAAGGAGTCCAAATCTTAAAAGGCTAAGGTTGAATCGTGCTGTTCCGTTTGATGTTATGTCCAGAATACTTCTTCGCACACCTAAGCTGGAGGATTTAGGTACGGAATCTTTTGTAACAGGCTATAACCCTGCTGCATATGTCAGTCTATTCCATGCTCTTGGAAGGGGCAGTTCTCTAAAGAGCCTATCTGGTTTCTGGGATGCTGCGGGCTCATTTTTTCGAGGATTTTTTCCGGTTTGCGAGAGCCTTACATGTTTGAATCTCACCTATGCTCCATTGATTCAATGTGCCGATCTTACCAATATTATTCGTCGGTGTACAAAACTCCAGGTCTTACGGGTAAGGATTTTTTACTAGCGGTGTTTCCCCAGGAGAGTTTACTAGCAGTATTGTTACTATGAAGTTTTTGGTTTTCTCTTGTTACATTAAACTAGCAGAACTGCATGTACTAATAGCTGGCCTGATTTTGAAAATGTAGCTGAATTGTGAATTCGCTATATAACTTATGCCTATGATTGAAAAGACAATTATGTTTGCCATATGATTCTAATGAGTATAATTTATTTATGGTTGCATTTTTCTGGAACCATTAAATTTTAAATTAATCTTAGCTTTTAGCATCTATGCCTTATAAAAAGTTTGCATGGTACATCTCTCTTTTCTCCTTATTTATAAGAATTTCCCTTATATTCATTATTTTCTCGGGCATTTCTGATTTTAGGATTATTTTGCTGCCTTGACCCAACCTTTTATTTTTACATATATAGATCGCCTGATGTTGTTTTGAGGTTTTAACTTTGTAGGTCGTATTAGATTGTCAGCTTACAGAGTATTCTGGGTGCATTTATTTCAAGGTTGATTATGCAGGAATAATGGGAATGGGATATTTTGTGCATGTATATACCCATTTTATTGGCAACAAATCTCTACTGCTACATGCTTAGGTATTACTTGCGGTCAGTATGCAAGAGGTCTGCATACTGTAACAAATTGTAATGCATTTTGTTCAACTGTCTGGTTATTGATACAGTTAAGCAGACCTGCAGACTCCAATAATGCTACAGATATGTTTGTTAAACTCTAGCTTGTAGCAATATAGGCATGCTGCAGTATTACTACCTGCCAATGCAACAATATATGTTCCAGTATTTTATTATGATGAGACAGCTGGGTAAACATACGGGACCTTTGAAAAAGTAACCTTTCAACTTTTATTTCTATGTTTAATAACTGGTGGTTATACTTTATTTCATTTCTGTTCACAAGACAAAATTGCCCCCTAAACAAAGTCATGTATTTAATAGCCCTTGTAGCATTATGCTCACAGCCCCATGTCTGAGCTGATTACTACAGTTATTGAAATATAACTTCAGGCTTACCTTCATTTGGTGATGGTAGTTGCCACTGAATAGTTATAATAAATGGATTATTGTGGTTGTACATTGACGACTGTATGCTTGATTCATTTGGTGATGGCTTTACTGCTTGCCTTCTTAGATAGTTGCTTAGTCTTAATCCTTATCTGCAGGTGTTAGGTCACATAGGTGATGAAGGATTGAAGATTGTGGCCTTTTCTTGTCCTGATCTCCAAGAGTTGAGGGTATTTCGTGGTAATGGAAACGCAACTGCTGTGACAGAGGAAGGGTTGGTTGCCATATCTTCAGGTTGTCGGAGGCTGCAGTCGGTGCTCTACTTTTGCAATCGAATGACCAATGCTGCACTGATTACCATAGCAAAGAACTGCCCGCAGCTGATGTCCTTCAGACTACGCATTCTCAGTCCTGGGTCAGCAGATGCTATGACAGGACAGCCATTGGATGAAGGCTTCGGTGCAATAGTTCAGTCCTGTAAAGGCCTTAAGCGTCTCTTCATGTCTGGCTTCCTCACGGACTGCGTGTTCCTGTACATTGGCATGTATGCCGAGAAGCTGGAGATGCTCTCCGTGGCGCTCGCGGGGAGCACTGAGGATGGCATGGTTTATGTGCTTAATGGCTGCAAGAACCTCAAGAAGCTCAAGATCAGGGACAGCCCCTTTGGTGACACAGCACTTCTTGCTGGCGTACAGAAGCATGAGGCGATGCGCTCACTATGGATGTCCTCTTGCAACATCACCCTAGGGGCCTGCAAGACCCTCGCGGCGAGCATGCCTAGCGTCAACGTGGAGGTCATGAACGTGTGGGGAGGGAGCATCGACAAGGTGGATGATGATGCCAGCAACGCGAAGGCGGTGGGGAAGCTTTATCTCTACCGGACGATCGCCGGACCCAGGAGTGATGCCCCTGGATTTGTCTCCATATTGTAAACGCTGCCTACCATAGCAGCTGATATAAAGATGGTTCCTCCCTGATCCCGGCTTCCGTTTGACCTGGGTGTTCTGAACCATTGTCTGCCGTAGTTCTGCTGCCCTGTTTCGGTGGCGTTGAAACACTTTTGCTGTCTGTAGCGTTAACTGAAAGCATTGTTCCTATCTGAACCTTTTGTCTCGGACATGCATGAGACTGTAAATAATGTTATCTTTGTGTTAGCGCTCTTCTTCAGTATCTGGGTAGTTGGGAACTGTAGTAGGTTGCCTCGAGCTGAAAGTTTTCTGCTGACGAATAATCTTGTAAAGAGAACAATTTGCAGCCTTCAAAAGTCGTTTGTTTTATAGAATTTCGTACTTTTCGCTCAACTAAGTCGAGGATGATTTTAATTCATTGTCAATTCGTCAGCTTCTGGCATGCATATTCCTCTTGATCGGGTTGCTCTCAATTCAAACTCTTAGGCCTTGTTTAGATCTTGGATTCGGGGAAGGCAAAGTTTGTACAGTGACATTAATGCGTCATTATAGCATTTCGCTTGTATTTGTGAATAATTATCCAGATATTGATTAATTAGGCTCAAAACATTCATCTCACAAAGTACAATACAAATGTGCAATTAGTTTTTGATTTCATCTATATTTAATATTTCATACATATGCCGATATTTTGATATGATGAGAATTTTTTTTTGCGTAGTGGAATTTGGAGGTAAAATTTGAAAACTAAATAAGGGCTTAGAGTAAATGAACACAGGCAGGACCGGAGCTCTTAAGGTGCGAACCAAAGCGCGGCGTTGTAATCAGTGTTTTGGTTACCGAGTATGCTGTCCTCAAAAAAAAAAACCCGAGTATGCTCTCTCTAGTTACTGTTTAGACTAGTATAAAGAGTTCTTTATTCCATCCAGTTTGACGGAGTGTTCGAATGTCCACTCCCCTTCGTTTGCTACTATTTTGTTTTTTAGTTTGGTGATTGAAGTCATATGGAAATCCAATCCAATCGTTGGGGACCTTGGGGTTGATGTACATGATCGAGATGGACACGAGATGACGACGAAGGCTGTCTTGACGACGTCAAAGATGCGATGAACAGACAACAGAGTGTGTCTAGCTAGCCAGCCGTTGCTGCGTGCATGGAGGAGGCGGAACACGCATGACGACAGTATCGAGCAGTGCAGTCTGCCTGGCCGCGGTGGCCGGCGGGTGGTTGCGCGAGGTGTCAAAATCGTATTGGGTGGCGTTGGTAGATAGCACAACTAATCCAATGATTTTATCTAATTTTTATTTTTTTTATTAAGGTCGGAGTATGTAATTAATAGAGAATTTAGTATAGAAAATAATTATTTTTTAAAATCAATTTGAAATAGCAAAGGATATTGTATTGTGTGGGTTTAGGGTTTAGACCTTTAGGGTCTAGTTGTATTTAATGTTTCTAAGTGTTCAAAGTTTTAAAAATAAGTTTAGAAGGTATTTCTGTGAGTTTTTAAGATTATTTTGGAATTGATTCCCTTTTTTTAAGAAAATTCTAATGCTTTGGATGGTGCAAGGATCCTTTTCACGAGCTCTAAATATTTTATTTGAGTACCTTCTATCTAACTCTATTTCTGAGATTTTTATCGAGAAAGTTTTGGAAATTTGTAGATATTTTTCATGTATTAAAAATGAGTCAAGCCTTTTCTGGATTTGTTTATACGTAGAAAATAGAATTAAGAAATTCCGGAAATAGAAAAGTCACCCCGAAAATATCTTTATTCCAAACTCCATCAATATCTATATTTTTGCGTTTGTTGTGCCACGCTAGTTACATGCTTGAATACATTTTTACGAGTTAATGATCAGAATGGCTGGAACATGTGCCAGGCCAGCTCACTTATCTTCTCTCTCCTCCACATAAGAAGTAAAGTGATGTGACAACTCATTGAGCCCATTTCCATGCCCTTTTTATACTTGCTTTTATTAGTTTACTAAGGGGGTGTTTGAATCTAAGGGACTAAAGTTTAGTTCCTTAAAATAAATAATTTAGACGTATTAAATATAAATTAATTATAAAACTAATTGCATAAGTCATGTCTAATTCATGAGACGAATCTAGCAAGCATAATTAAACTATAATTAATACATAATTATCACATATTTACTGTAGCATTGCATTGTCTAATCTTGGACTAATTAGGCTAAATAAATTTGTCTCGTAAATTAGCCCTTGTTTATGTAATGGATTTTTAATTAATTTATATTTAATACTTCTAATTAACATCTTTAGGACCTCCCTGCAGTCCGCTTGCCAATTTCGGGAAAGCCGGGGATGTGCTTGCTTTTTGCCTACTCCAAAACCCAGGGCACACGCACCTCATGGCCTCACATAATCTCCCTCTCCCCACTCTCTCTCTCTCCGGTGCACATCGTCTCTCTCTTTCTCTCTCTCTGGTGGACACGCGCACCTCTCCCCTGTCGCAGCCAGACCACAAAACCCCCTCCCACCTGTAACATCCCAAAAATTTTCATAGGATTTGTTGAATGCAAAAAATGGAATTTAAAAATTTTTGGTGGAATTGTTGTGCATGCAAACCAACATATAAGAATGCCTTCTATTTGCCCCTTTGCTCTTAGGTAATTTTTAAAATTAAATTAAAATAAATTTGAAGTGCTAAGGACCAATTAGTGGTGATTTGGAATTTATTGAGTTTTGTTGGATTTTTTGTTTGGTTTGAATTCAAATCCTAGATTTGAATTCAAACACTACCCCTCTCTAATCTAATTTCAAAACCTGTCTAACTCTCGTGGGCCTAATCTTCCCTAAAGTCCAGAAACCAACCTCCAACTTCTGTTTCCAAACCATCGCGCCACCCAGCCCAGCCGGCCTTCCGGCCCAGCGCGGCCCAGCCTTCCGCCGCGTCGCCGCCGCGTCCTCTTCTCCCACAGACCAACGGGCCCCGCTGGTCAGTTTTCTCTTCCTCCCCCTTTCTTCCCCGAGCGCGGCGCTCTGCTCTCTGCCGCCGCGCCCGTGATCCCGAGCCGGTCCCATCGTCCCTCTTCGCGGCCCGTCACGATGCCGCCACGTGTAAAGGGGCGCGGAGGCCACCATCTCTCGCCGACCGTGCCCGCGGAGCCCTAGCGGCCGCCGCCCTACAAAAACCCCGAGGCGGCCACTCCCGGCCCTAGCCGCCACAGCCCTTCGGGGTAATCTTCTTCTCCAAGTTGAAGACGAGAGGGGAAGAGGAAGGAGTAGTCAGGAAGGGGAAGAAGGAAGCAGAGGAGGAGGTGGCAGAGCCGAAGTCAACGCCGAGCGCCGCGCCGCCGCGGCGCCGCCGCTCGTGGGGACACCGGAGAGGAGCCGGATCGGAACCGTTCGAGGGAGCGCGAGCATCGCCGGAGCACCGCACACCTTCCTCGAGCTGCTGTGTACGACGACTTGCCCCTAGGTGAGCCACCGTCGTTGATCTCCATCTTTTTCCCCTGTTCCGGCGAAGTCGCCGCCGCACCGCCTTGCTAGCCCTTTTCTGGGACCCGGCCTTCGAGCCGTGGCCATCTTCTTGTGCAGGACCTCGTCGCGCCGCTCTCCACACCGCAAACCGCCATCAATTGCATGCAAACCCAGGCCGTCATAGCGCCGTCGCGCACCGGGGCTGCCCGGCCGTCGCGCACGCCATGGCCGCGGCGCGTTCAAGCCAAAGGCTTGAACTGCGCTCGCGAGTGCCAAACGCACCCCTTTGCGAGCCGCTGTGCATGCCAGTCGATTCTACCCATGTGTGTGGTTGTGCGCCGCCGCGGAGCCGGTTCGCCGGAGCACCCGGGCGAGCGCAGCGCCGTCGCCGAAACGTCTCTCTGCCGTTGCACCGCCGCCGCGGACTTGGGATGCCAGGACCCCGCGCGTGCGTGTGCAGTCGAACCGAGCCAAGGGCCGTGGCCCTGAACCCTTTTTCCTGCTCGCCGATGAGCCTCGCCGGCTCCTTTATCGTTGATCGTCATGGTCAACGTCGCCGCCGGCCGCGCGCAAAAGCGCGCCGCGCGCGTCGCATTCGCGCCGTAGCCCAAGCCACACGCACGACCACAGCAACACGCCGCACAGCCAGCCGTAGAAAATCCCGAGTCGGCCACAAACTGATCTCGTGCACCCGGCTCACGTGAACCACCCACACAGTGCACGGTGGACCAGGTCCACAACGCCGGATCCAGCCGCGTCCCCTTCATGGGCCTAAAGTTCGCGCTAAAGTCCAGTTTACCCCCCTGGACTTTTCTTTCGGCCCAACTCCAGCCCAGCAGCGCCTTTCTCTTTTTCTTTTTCGAGTAACAGCGCTAACGCATGGGGCCCACATGTCAGCCACTGACAGTCGCTGACCGCTGGGGCCCACTGACAAGGTTGACCCGCTGACCGTTGACCGGTCAACGCTGACGTCATCCGGACCCATGATGACGTCAGCATAGGGCTGACCCCACTGATGATGTCAGCGTGACGTCATGCTGACGTCAGTAGGCTAATTTGTGTCTGTTTTTCTTTTTGGAAATTATTTAAGATTTTCAGAAAATGATTTAAACTTGGAAAATTCATAATAATTCAACCGTAGCTCAGAAAAATATGAAACCAGTTTCTATATTTTTCTAAAATCATGACCTACGCATTAGTGTAGAGTTTGGTGTTCTTTGGGTCTTCTTCTCTCGCTGTTTTGGTGTTTCTTTGCTAGTAGCCACGTCTTATTTATTTCCGCAACCCTAGGAGCTCCAGAGAGCCAGGAGGAGCTGGACCACTACGACAACTGCTTTGACGAGGACGAAGACTTTTGCCCAGGTTCACGCCCGACCAATCTCTGAAATACCTATTAGACATGCAAACTAGTATGCTAGCGCTTTACTTTACTTGTATGATAAACCTGCACTGCCATTGTTTATATCCTGTTACCTTGCCATCCTATTATCCACTGAATGTTATATGCTATGCGATGCATGTGTTGGGATGGTTGTGATCTGATCTTCTTGGCATGAGTTGTGGGCGGTATGGGAGGTGTAGTGAAGCTAGGCGGTGTAAGCGAGTGATAATAACCCGATCGTTTGATTGGGGTGCTTGGGGGCTGCACTCGGGCAGTCCCTACGGAGTACCTGTTGCGGGTACATGGTTATTTGGATACTTGGTTACTTGAGGAGTTTGGGCGGCTATACCTATAATGGGTGCCGATTGCGGACCGTTGCGGCGGATCACTTTTTGATGCTGATACTCGCTTTACCGACAATTAAGGACCGTGTCGATGGCGGCTTTCAGTGGGATTTACAGTGCTCACCGTCTACCCAGAATGGGGATGGTTCCAGCAAGCCTACTTAGTGCCGTGCCAGACCTGTAGGAGATTCGAGTTTGATATGTGTAAGGGGGACTCGTTGCGGCGTACTCTCCCTGATTTACCACGGCCCCCGACTGGCCCTGGTGGGAAGGTTTCACGACCGGGGGCAGCTGTTAGCTCAGATTGTTTCTCGAGCCCAGGGAGACAGTATGGCACCGTTACTTCTTAGGGTCTTTGCTGTGGGCTGTGTCTCAAGACGGCTCATTACCGTCTGCAGCCCGGATGGTTCCAGGAGTGCAACCTCTGCAGAGTGAAAACTATACGTATAACCGTGTCCACGGTTATGGGCGACCCTTCTAATATCATCTAGATTAGCCCCGGGTATCTGCTTTCTTACCTCTTCCTTGGTTTTGGGTAATGAGAGGTTGGTCCAGCGTTGCTGATGAGACAAGGTGGGGAGGGAGCTCACCGAGTCGACTAGCGAGTGAAAGGCGTTGGTGGATGACATTTGCGGGAACCTGTTGAGACAGGACGAGCCCGATGTGGTTGTGAGGCTGATGGTGGTTTTGGGAAGTGTGTTTTCTCTGGTGAGGAAAGGAGTTGGTGCTGAGTTGAACTTGAGTTTATTGCTGCTGCGCATAGGAAGCCCCGGCTTATTTCCCTTGAATATTTTTATTACTAGCTAGGCCACTTCAAAGCTTTCTGCATATATGGTTGGTGACGTGGACCTGTCCCAATTTCTTGGGGACAGACTTTGGCTACGCAGGTGAAGACTCCGACCGTGAGTTCAACCAGGACAGTTGGTACGACTAAAGGGAGCGCGCTACGCTCAAGGTTGCCTGTGGTGGAGTGGACCCCGATGATCTAGCTACCACTGCGTAGCTGTTTCTTATTGTCGATTTAGCCCAGAGGGCTTGTACCAGACGCTATGTTTTATATATGTCATGATTGGATCTCTTTTATCGCTGTATGGATGTGATAATCGACTGAGATGGGTTCTGTACGAGATAGCTGCTATTCCTGGGACTATCTCGAGGGTACAGGGAGTCGGATTCTCGTCGTTGAGAATCCGGTTCGTTTCACCACCTCCCATCCACCGACCCAGCGAGCATCGACAAGCGCGTAGCCACTGCATCCTACGGCTCGACCACGGACCACTTCGCCACAATGTCGAGGCACTTGGTGCCTCGAGCCACGAGTACCTCGACTTGGAGCTGCGCCTGTTCCTACTTCCTGGCGACGTGCAGCATGGAGTCGTCGTACCTCCTGCCTCCGCATCACCACTTGCAGTGTTCTCTATGCATCACCTCTCTACAAGAGTTCCTCCTCGTCGTTATTGCCCTCGCCATGTTCAACATCATGGGGGCGTGGGCAATAACGAAAATTTATTGCTATCGATGAAGAGGAAAATGAGGAGGAAGAAGGGAAAGAGATAAAGGAAGAACAAGGGTAAGATGAATGCAAGTGTATTATGTTCATGCAATGTCCTAGTAATTTTTAGTCACTATTCATACTTGTGTTTAATTTGATAGGTCCTAATTAAGATGTGCCTAGCCACCATATCAACAATCCTGAAAAACTTAGGTTTTTTACATTCACGTTGGGTAGCTATGCTTAGTTTCTTACATTGATTTATGGTGACACTAAACTTCAAGATAATAATGTTATTTACTTTATGCCATAATATGTTTATGTACATGCTATCCTTTAATTGAAATATCATATGATTTAATAGGAATATGAAGAGTTATCCAAGGAAGCAGTGCAACCATGAGTAATACTATGGCTCTATATCCAATTTCTAACTTCTCTAAACTATTGAACAATTCAAAAAAAATCTGAAAAATGAAAATAGACTATAAAGCTAACATAAATCTGTGTCTACAAAAGTAATGACATTGAGAAAGATTTAGGGGTTTGAGGAACATTTACCTACATTTTTTTTGGTTTGGTGGAAATTAAAATAATAATTTTAGTTGTTTTCATGACAAGTTCAACTTAATTAGGACACAGAGTGTTACAATAGTTAGTTCATTTTTTTTAGGTAAACAATAGTTACTTCATTGCTATATCTTCGTACGACTATATATCAACTTTTGTACTTTTTGTTAGAATGTCATGTACACAAATGTCCATAAGACATCAACTATTCATCTACCCACAAAGCTATGGACTCAGGTGAATCATATATATTTTGCATCTTCAAGCACAATTTGGTTGGGATATCGACCAGTGGAGTGCCAAAATAATCAGAACACGTGTGATATTATATTCTTATTGCTTTTACTTAATGTCCCGAGAAATATTGAGGGAATCTTTGGAAGGAATGAATGCTCAGCAGAAATGGCTCCGGGATTTCTAGTCTGCAGATTGAGCGAGTGAATGTGAAGGCGACAGCCGGTGAACCTCTTCTTCTCTGAAAAAGAAAGAAATACTCCCAGTCGACGCTGTTGTTTGTCAACGCTGTTGTTTCTCCCAGTCAGTACTTAGATAGCCAATTCTTGACAGCTAGCGGTCGTTGATATTTGTTCCGTGTATTTATATTTGTTTGTTATATGTATTTTCCTCGTTTTTAATTTTTTGTTGTTTTTAATTATATGTTGTTCATGTCAAGAAAATTATTCAAAATTAACTGCTTCTAAACATTGTATGTAAACAGAGAGATTAACTTCTGGTGCTTCTAGCGCAATGCTTATTATCAACCAAAGTACGTGATAACTTGTTTTGAAATTGGCTACTAGGGATATGGACACCAACCATATGTGCATGTCCACAAACTTGGGTTGGGACAATAGCTGTGTTGGACTATTTTGGCTAAGTACAAGTGATATTATCTTTGAAAAAAAAGGGTAAATTCTTACATCTAGGTCATCTTCGAGTGAGGCTACAAAAGGGGAGTGTTCGGTCAAAGATGAAGTGAGCATTGCATACTTCGAAAATGGCTGGTCGCTGGTGGCTGGTGCTGATTTGTTCTGAGAGAAAAGTACTGCTGGCTGGTTGTTGGTCGCTGGTTTGTTCTGAGAGAAAAGTACTGCTGGCTGGTGGCTGATAAGCCAAACGAACAGGGCCTAGTGGAGATCCTCAGCTAACGCTAACCATGGGCCCATGGGTAGATACTTCTACGACTATGAATGAGCTTTGCGCTCAATTTCACCCTTTATGAATGAATCTGTGTTTCAAAGAACTGTTTTTATTACTACTGAAACATCCATTTAGACCCCATCAATATTACGATACATCACTGCATAGAAATAGGTCAACCTCCTTTACAACCTCTCTTGTCCCTACATAGTACATAGTACATACACCTATGCCAATTACACTATATATGTGCAATGCAACTGTATATATAGCCCCTTGTTTTAAGTTAATAAAGTTATTATACTGTCATGTCCTAATTAAGTTCAACTTAATTAGGACACAGAGCGTTCCAGGTTGTCTTAATCAAATAAATGAACATTGTTTAATTAACGACCATCAAGAATATATTCGATGTCAAATACGGAGCACATACCGTCTGCACTGTGCTCTGTATTTGTCATCGAATATATTCTTGATGGTCGTTAAACAATGTTCATTTATTTGATTAAGACAACCTGGCGATTCCAAGAATGAAGAATGCAATAATGCGATTCACTTGCTCCGAATGCCTTAAACTTTGTCATTTTTCTGATGAAACCCTTAACTTTGTCTTTTCTGATCAGGAGCATGTGCATGCTTCAAGTCCCTCTAACACCAAATTAAGTACGCTAATGTACCTGCAGAAAACAAAAAGAAAATGTACAGAAACTTCAATGGATCCCATATGGGAAAGAGAAGCAGGTGTTGTTGATAAATCTCCTGAAAAAGGTCCCAGGGCGTAGTGGTTCACATGAAGTACCAACTTGTGTTGGTGCATAAAGATTCCTTCAAAGGTTACCAGGATTTGCAGAAGGGGCCTTAAGTTACATCATGTCCATCAGTGCAAGGCAATCATGCAAAACAGCGATGCACACTTCTTCCTGTGCTGTGGTCCTTTTTGTTCCCCATCCATTAATCCCAAGCAACAAAGCTGCAAAGCATTTTGTGCGCGTGTGTGCGCAAGCAAGCAACTTTACACGGGCTGCCCAGGCCAACTCTCCGCACCTTCCACACCGGAAAGCTGTCGATCTGCCGCCGTTCATTCGATCGCTTGTACTGGGCCAGTTATTTGAACCGGACCGGAAATCGAATCGTCGAGGTGTTCAGTTTATTGGTTCATTGATTTAGACCGGTTGGACCACCGGTTTAAACGGTTCAATTAAATTTAATATTTAGCATAGAACACAAAGTGCAAGGTGCCTCACTAGTTAGTCCATGTGTTGGGAAACCTTGTGGGTAGGGTTCGAATCCCCTCTTCACCCTATTTTTGCATATTTACTCATATTTAGTTCTATTGGGCCACTGTGGACGC
Organism: Echinochloa phyllopogon; assembly: GCA_033239725.1. NCBI lineage: Eukaryota > Viridiplantae > Streptophyta > Magnoliopsida > Poales > Poaceae > Echinochloa > Echinochloa phyllopogon. The sequence continues at coordinate 26,945,720 of BTCW01000008.1, read as the reverse complement.
CAATTGGGCCACCCTCCCCCACGCTCTCTCGGCCCAGCGAATCCCCTCCTCACCCTAGTTTTGCACATTTACTCATATTTAGTTCTATTGGGCCACTGTGGACGCCTATTGGGCCACCCTCCCCCACGCTCTCTCGCCCAGCACGCTGGCTCCCTCAGCATGGATAAAAAACCGTCGGTCCTGATAGGATAAAAAACACCCAATTTTACAAGAAAACCGCTGGTTCGACTGGATATTCGCCGGTTCAGTTGCTTACCGGTCTTTTAGACGTACCGGCAGGGCCGCAGGTTTCCGGTTCTTCCGAATGAATCGTCGGTCTGGTCCGGTTCAAATAACTAGGGTACTAGGTCATTCACATATGCATGGCCGAGCGTACCACGCATCACCTACGCGACGTCTTTTTCTAGATCTAGAGCCAACACCTTTTCACCGTCTTATTCCCTTTCTGAACCTAATAATTAGAAGGCCTTGTGAGAATATTGAGGGGCAAAGCCGCGCCGGGCGGCGCGTGGATGCAGCCCCTTCCTGCTGCTGGTTCGGTGCCTCGGGGCGGCCGGATCTGGGGGTTCGAGCCCTAGATTAGTGCCCCGGGCCCCGCAGGTGCTGACCGGAGCGGCGGGCAGCGGTGGCGAGGCGGCGGCGGCGGATACTACCGTGGTGGCGGTCCGGTGACTTGGCTTCGTGGTCCGTGGCTCCGATCGGGGTTAGGGCGGGCGTTGGCGTTCCCCGTCGATGGCGGCGTCTGGGGTGGCCTCGACTCTCGTCCTGGCTCCAGCCTGCAGCTTCACCATGGCCTCCGTTTTCGGGTCGCCGACGAAACCGTTCCCGTAGCGCCGTCAAGTCCCCACCACTGGGTTCATGGTTTCGATCTCACTTTGGGAAGAACGGTGTCGGCCCATTGAGGGGACGACAGAAGACTTGGGGACAATTGAGGTTCCCAAACCTTTCCGAGGTGTCGGGTGTTGTCAGCAGGTGCATATGGAGCCAGTGGCGAGCTTCGGCGGTGGCGATGGTGGCCGGTGGATGGAAGCGAGTGGGATCGGTTCAGGCGCTCTCGGCTCGTCAGGCGGAGGTCCTCAAGCGTAAGCATCGATCCAATGTCGGGTCGGGCAACGGCGTCTCCTCTTCCCTCTTAAGGGTGTTATCTGTAAGATCTCGTTCGACGGCGGTTCGTGGAAGCTCTCCTTGGTGAAAACCAAACGCTGGCGTCGTTGTGCCTTTGCCTTCCTGAAGGCGTTGTTTGGAGTCTTCAGGTAGCCGTTGATGGTGGAGTCGTAGGCTCCGCGGAAGGTCTGGTCCAGCCGATTTGTAATGGTCTCATGTCCCATTAGTCTGTTCGTTGCGAGTAGTGCCTTGCTATCTCTGATGCGCGTCCCAGAGAGTCACGTTACGAGTTTGTTGGATGCTGCTCCTCGAGCGGTTTGTGCTTTATTGTAAACTGATAATCCCAGTATCCTTTGAGGATGCTTTATATATATAAAGCTGGCTACGGCCTTTCCTTAAAGCTTAAATGTGCTGATCGTATGCAACCGTAGATTCTTTTCCTGACAGAGAAGCGAGCGTGAATCTTAATTATGCGTATCATCCTGTAAAATCTGAACTTAAAACTAATCAACTTATACTTGAAGAACTACATAGATAAGCTAGTTTAATTTTCGGTGGCCTGAAATGTGACACTGGTTTAGTTCAGGAAAAAAAAAAAGTGACACCGGGAGCATATACATACGGTCCCGAACCGACAGGGGAAGAGCTCAAGATCCGTATGTGAAGAAAGGGATATCTTGCCTACTCATTTAGTCATCGACGTACATCGCTGAAAGTGAAATGCAGTACTTGTAGATGCGTACGTAACATAATTAAGTTGATAGTGCCAGGTTGTACGATGGCCTGGTATGTGCTGGATACTATAGGCCCATGCTAAGAGCAACTCCAGCAATGCTATGCAAATTGAGGCCTTCAAAACTAATTTGCAGGCTCAACTCAAAAATAGAGGCCCTTCAAATTAGAGCCCAACTCAAGCAACAAATCAACCCAGCCCTCTGTTTGATTGTGGACTCCATATGTCAGGAAATCAACCCAGCCCTCTATCTGGTGGGACCTACGGTTGGAAGGGAATTGGAGGGCCTCTAGGAATGGAGGCTTGGTGGGGAGATTTGGAGGCCTATACAAAATGCAGGCCCATTTAAAGGCCCTGCTAGAGTTGTATTTTTGCTTCAAGCCTCTAAATTTTGGAGTAGAGGCCCATATAGAGGCCCTTGCTGGAGTTGCTCTAAGCAGCGGCAAAAAGAATATCGATATAGAAACATCGTGACGCGTGTTTTATTGGAACGGTTTATTTTACTCCCTCCATTTTTCTTTATTTGTCTTTTTAGGAATATATATAGAGACTTTTATTACTCAACGTTTGTGGGCAATTCGCCGTTACAAGATCCAAGATGAATGCTGGTACAATACACTGACCCAAGATAGTTTTTTTTATGGACGAACTTCACCCTTTATTAATCACCAATATAATTACAAACTCCATCGGGTGGATCTAAAAACCAACATGTCTACCAGCTGGGAACAGAATAGAATTGTTGACACAAAGATGTGACAACACACTCGAGATCGTAGCACGGCCGTCACCACGGCCAACACCTGGCCTCCCTTGGGCAAACCGGTCAGACCGGTTCCTAGAACCGGTCAGACCGCTTTCTGACAGGAGATCGTGAAAACCTAGAAACTCAAGCTCGGAGGGACCCCGTCGGAGCTCAAGCAATCTAGGGTTGCTCTAGGATCGGCAGGCCATCTAGAACGCCTTAGTACGTCGCGGAGACGAGCAAAGGACAGCAATTAGGGTTGGAAAAGTGTTTAGGGTTTGGAGATAAAAAGTAAGGAACAATTATGTTTGATTCGATTGGAGTAACTCTCAATCGGCCTTAGCCTTCATATATATAGGCCGGGAAAGTCGTACCCCTTCCAATTCAGTTACAATATGGGATAAGACTCGGAATCCTAATCCTACCCGAATTACAACTCCAAACCGGTCTGACCGGTTCGGCAAACCGGTCAGACCGGTTTCCCTCGGTTGCTGCCAATTTTGACTATCAACACATGCCTCCTTGTCTTTTAGTGAGCTTGCAAACTAAAAAGCATGTATATAGACAATTACAACTCAGTAGCCAAAATTTATACTAAGGGCGATATCAAAAAATCTATCGGCCATTTAATCTTCATGCATCTTGCCATACGCTTGGGTAATATTTCTTCAAATATCTTCCGTTGATAGCTTTAGGTAAACGACCCCCTTGCAATGTCTCCAGCATATAAGAATTCTCAAATATAACTTTGACAACTCTATACGGCCCCTCCCAACTTGGCGACCATTTACCGAACTTGTTGCTCTTCGTTCCAATAGGCAAAATTGTCTTCCAAACAAGCTCTCCAATCTGAAAATATTTCCCTCGCACCTTCTTGTTGTAAGCTTTAGCAACCCGAAGCTTATCTTTTTCAATCTCCTTTAAAGCCTTCAACCTCTTGTCAGTGACCTCATCAATATTATCCATCATCAAGTCATGATAATCAAGAGCATCAAGGTTATTTTGTTTAGCTAGTCTATAAGCGTCCAGATTCACCTCAACAGGTAAAACAGCCTCTTGACCATACACAAGCTCAAAAGAAGTAACTTTAGTAGCACCATGTCTAGATATACGATGAGCCCATAATGCTTCGGATAACACTTCATGCCATCTCTTAGGATTTTCTTCTAACTTTTTCTTTATCAATCTAATCAAAGTCTTATTACTTGACTCGGCTTGTCCATTAGCCTGAGCATAGTATGGAGATGAATTGAGCAACTTTATTCTATATGATTCGGTAAATTCACGTACCTCTTTAGACATAAACGAAGTACCTTGATCCGTAGTCAAAGTTTGAGGAATACCGAATCTATGAATAATGTTTTGTGTAATAAACTCAATTACCTCTCTATGTGTCATATTCTTCAATGGAATCGCTTCGGTCCACTTAGTAAAATAATCCATAGCAACCAACACGAAACGATGTCCCTTTGATGATGGAGGATTAATTTGTCCAATAAAATCCAACCCCCAACCCCGGAACGGCCATGGCTTAATAATAGGATGCATCAATGCAGCAGGTACCAACTGTAAATCTCCAAATTTCTGACATTCTTCACACCCTTTATAGTATTTGAAACAATCCGTCATCATAGTAGGCCAATAAAAACCGGCTCGTCTAAGTAACCACTTCATCTTGGGAGCCGATTGATGTGTACCACAAATACCCTCATGAACTTCTTCCATGGCGACTTTGGTCTGATCCGAGTCTAAACACTTCAAAAGCAAATCTTCGGCGGTTCGACAATAAAGTTCATCATCAAGCAATATGTATTTAAATGACAATCGCCGAATATTTCTTTCAGCACCACGACCAGGGTCTTTCAAATAAGTAATAATAGGCACTCTCCAGTCCCGATCTTTAAACTCGGAGTCATTAACATCATCCAAGACTTTTTTTCCGCTGTCAGGAGACAAAGCGGTCAGACCGGTTTCCAAACCGGTGAGACCGGTTCTGGCGGTCAGACCGGTTTGTGAAACCGGTTGGACCGGTTCGTCCAGAACCTGAATCTCGGCTTTTGATTGCATCAGTTTTTGAAAGTAGAAATATTTCTTTGCAACAACATAACCGGATGCTTTCTGAGCCAGAGTATTAGCCTTACCATTCTCTTCTCTTGGAATATGTTTGATTGTAAATTCATCAAAAGAAGCTATGATATCAAGGCATCTATCAAGATATGTATTTAGCGAACCATTATAACATTGGCATACCTTGGATACTTGCTGTACCACCAGGAGTGAATCACCAAAAGTTTCAACATGTTTAATTCCCATGTCTTGCAAAAACTTCAAACCAAATAGAAGGGCTTCATATTCAACTTGATTATTGGTGCGCTTCTCCTCTAACCGGTTTGAAAACTCAAAAACAGCACCACTTGGAGAAATCAAAACAGCACCAATTCCTTGTCCATCATTGCAAACCGACCCATCAAAGTATAATCTCCATGGTGTACAAGTAACATAGCCGACGTCGAAGTCACAAGTATCACCAATCCGATGTTCAACAATAAAATCAGCTACAATTTAGCCTTTCATAGATTTTAAAGGTTCACAAGCCAAATCATACTCAACTACAGCATAAGCCCATTTACCGATTCTACCACTTAAAATCGGTTTTTGCAACATATGTTTGATAACATCGGTTTGACATAACAAGGATGCAAGTACTGGATAATAAATAATGGCTCAACTGAGTACAAGCATTATATAATGACAAACATAACTTCTCAATAAAAGTATACCTCATTTCTGCATCAATTAGCCGTCGGCTTACATAAGCAATCACATACTCCTTAGTATCGATTTCTTGGGTTAAAACAGCTCTAATAACTCTATCTTCAGCTGCCACATAAAGTCTGAATGGAACTCCTCTCTTAGGCGCCCTAAGCACCGGCGGTGAAGACAAATACTCTTTGATCTTTTCAAAAGCTTCTTGCTGTTTTGCCCCCCAAGTGAAATCGGCCTCATCTTTTAATCGGAGAATAGGAGTAAAAGCATCAACTTTCCCAAACAAATTAATTATAAACCTTCTCAAGAAATTCACTTTGCCTAGAAACTTCTGCAAATCCTTTTTGCAAGTAGAAGCTTCGACTTTCTTCACTGATGAGACACCTAGAATCTTCTTGTAGAGAGAATAGGGCATAACATTCACGATCGCCCCACCATCAACCAACATTCATGAGATTGGCTTCCCATTGATATGACCTCTCATGTATAAAGCCTTCAAGTGATTGTTTGATTCTAGCGGCTTCTGAAATATAGCATCACGAGGTCCTAACTGAAGATGAGACACCTCCTCTTCCGGCACCACAAAGTAATCAGATGATAAGTAAACAACATTAACTTCCATGTTGCCACGCTCTGGAGAAGCTTCAAAGTCAACCATCTCCTCATCTTCAACCACTGGAGGATTTTCTGGCGTAGTACTTTCATTTATAATGGGAACAGATGTGCTTTCTGCCTCTGGTTCCAAACCGGTCTGACTGGTTCCAGAAACCGGTTGGACCGCTTCTGTCGCATCCAAACCGGTCTGACCGGATTCTGAAACCGGTCTGATCGGTTGTGCTGCTTGTTGCACAACTGACTTGGCTTGCCAAATTTTCTTCTGAGAAATCATTGGCCTATATCTGTTGAAGTATTCATCTCTTAACTTCTCAGCTTCCTGTTCCCTTTTTTCTTTGTTTCGCAAGCGCTGCAACTTTCTCTTTTGTGTATGAGTCAAACCAGAAGGACACCACCTTGGTTGAAACATTTTCTTCACAGCCTTACTACTCCCAGCTTCATGATCATTAGCCATGACAAGTTTTTTAACAGCCGAATTTCCAATAACTATCGGCTTTTTACCCAACTCTTGCATAGCCACTGGAACATCACCAATCTTAATAAACCCATCAGTCTTGGCTTGTTTTGGGTCTTCTGTAAGCTTTACTTCCTCCTTCTTCTCCTTGACACGATGTTCTTGCTGAGGAGGAGCATATTGCTTCTGTTCAAACCGAAACCGGTCTGACCGGTCTGACCGCTTTGCTAGCTAGCACCGGACCTGATTGATATGAGCCCAATCGGTCATGTACTGGGATTCTAGGACCATTGCCCATGTAATCTTGAGGTGGTTGTGACATGGGAAAGCACTGCATCCACATTCCTTGGTCTCATGTTGGATATGGAGAATCTGACGCCGGAGGTACCCATGGCATGGTAGCATACATCTTCTGTGGTGGATAAACAGTAATAACATCACCACAGCATCTATTTTTCTCTGTATAACCATCTTCACACATTGGTGATCTTGGTCTCTTTTTTACCGGCCGATCAACTTGAGCGGCCTTTGTGTACTTGTTCAAGAGCTGATTAAAGGTAGGTCCTTGCTTCAGAACTGTACCTTTGACTTTAGGCTCATTAACTTTTCAAGTACCCACTTCTGGGCGCATAGGCTTGAAAGTTCTAGGTCAGTCCTGGGGCAAACCGGTCTGACCGATTTAGGAAACCAGTTTGACCGATTTCGCCTGATCAGCGAACCGATTCTCTGTTGATGAACTTTCTTCCCCCCGGGCCTTGATGTGTTAATTGTAATTTTCAAAAATCCTTTCCATCTAGAGTCTTTCCAAGCATCACTTTTCTGACCGGAGTTTGATCATCAACTTTTTCCGGCCTTGGCTCTCCAACTACCACATTCTTCCCCTTAGCTCATTCGGCTTGTTCCGGCCGAATCAACACTTCGGTATTCAGATCAAGGGTATGAACAGGGAAGGGAGCCTTGTCAACTTGCATCTCAGCTAGTACCAATCGACCTTCATTAATAGCCGATTGTACCTATCGTCGGAAAGCATTGCAATCATTAGTAGCATGCGAAAAAGAATTATGCCACTTACAATATGCATGATTTTTCAATTGATCGGCTGGTGGAATCGCATGAGAAAGTTTAATGAAACCATTCTTAAGCAATTCATCGAAAACACGATCACACTTGGCAACATCAAAAGTAAATTTAATTTCTTCTCGCCGATTTTTCTGAACCGGCTTCAACGAAGGACAAGAACAAGGCTTAGCTTTTGATGGCCAAACAAATTCAGCAGCATATACTTCATTATCCTCATCATCTGAACTATCAGAATCATTATACACCATATGAACATTAGAACGATGAGGCTTAGCATTTTCTTTAACATGTTTTAGCTTTAATTCTAGACTCATGACCTTCATTTGCAAGTGATTAATGGAGAGAAAATCAAAACCTTCTAATTTCTCTTTCAAATAAGATCGCAAGTCCGCAAAAGCTAAATCTGTTAAATCTTTTTCAGAAATTGACAAATTAAAACATCTATTTTTTTGTATCTTTAAATCTTCTAAAATAATCTATAACCGATTCTTCTCGGCTTTGTCTGATAGATGTTAAATCAGTCAATTTAGTTTCATTTTCTCCGCTAAAGAAGTGATCACGAAATTTACGCTCCAATTGAGACCAAGTTTGAATAGAATTAGGAGCAAGCGAAGAAAACCAAGAGAAAGCAGTTCCAGTCAATGTTAATGAAAACAAACGAACACGCAATGGCTAATAAAAAGCTGCTTCTCCTAGTTGCAAGATGTATTGACTAACATGCTCCCAAGTAGTACGATTATCTTCACCATTGAATTTAACAAACTCAGGATCACGCCAACCATTAGGATATGTAACTAGATCAAATTCAGGAGGATATAGTTTTTGATATAAATGTGAACTACTCATATCAATCCCAAGCTTTGTTCTAATTGTATTAGCCAGATCGTCTTTAAACCTAGAGAAATCGGCTTGGTAACTACTGTTGGTTGTGCTTTGAGTGTAACGAGGCGTAGTATGCACCATTGTTTGAGAGACATTTGGAATCGGTCCATAAGAAACACCGGATCCCGAAGGTGCACTACCCACAACAGTAGTACGAGGAGGTGTATAAATAGGTCCAGAAGCAACTGAGTTGGGTAAAATCATTGAATTCGTTGCACCCATAACCATGGAACCGGTTTGACCCGCATTGGGTAAACCGGTCTGACCGGTTTGTAAAACCGGTCTGACCGGTTTGTAAAACCGGTCTGACCGGTTCGTTAACCGAACCAGGATGAGGCGGTTGCCCTGGATAGAAGTTTGCCGGCATGCCCAAATTTGGATCTATGAAATTTTTAGGTTCGCCTGACGTGCTAGGATCTGTACCAGGTAAAGATTCATGTTGTTCTACATTATTTTTACCTTTTTTAAGCGAATCAATATCACTAGCCATATTAACAAACAACTCACTAGCAACAGCTTGAGCAGCATTCAATTTCTCATCCATCATGCGAGTTATTTGTTGCATGAAATCAAAGGGTTCACCGGTTACCTTAGGAAGCTCCTCAACTTGATCGTTAGCCAACTTAAAAGCTGGCATGACGAACTCTTCAACTCTCTTGACGAAGCCTCCACGATCTTTCTTGAAGCCCTTCAAGAATTGCGCCTTGAAGTGCTCCTCAGCAATCAGGTACCGCTTCCGCTCCCCGTTCGTGAGCTCTTCCATTGTCGCGGTGATGATGTTTCCCTTGTCAAGCTCACAATTGGATCCAGTCATCTTCGAGGTAGATTAGATCGGTTTTGAAACCAGATTAATCTTCCCCAGCGGAGTCATCAAAAAGTATGTTGACACAAACATGCGACAACACACTCGAAATCGCAGCACGGCCGTCACCACGGCCAACACCCGGCCTCCCTTGGCCAAACCGGTCAGACCGGTTCCTAGAACCGGTCAGACCGCTTTCTGATAGGAGGTCGTGAAAACCTAGAAACTCAAGCTCGGGAGGGACCCCGTTGGAGCTCAAGCAATCTAGGGTTGCTCTAGGATCGGCAGGCCACCTAGAACGCCTTAGTACGTCGCGGAGACGAGCAAAGGACAGCAATTAGGGTTGGAAAAGTGTTTAGGATTTGGAGATAAAAAGTAAGGAACAATTGTGTTTGATTCGATTGGAATAACTCTCAATCGGCCTTAGCCTTCATATATATAGGCCGGGGAAGTCATACCCCTTCCAATTCGGTTATAATATGGGATAAAACTCGGAATCCTAATCCTACCCGAATTACAACTCCAAACCGGTCAGACCGGTTCGGCAAACCGGTCAGACCGGTTTCCCTCGGCTGCTGCCAATTTTGACTATCAACAAGAATAGAGCTAGCTACTATTTGTGCATCAAAATTAATCATTCTTCCCTTGTGAACAAATTAAAGTCCACCATGGGAAAGGATTTGCTCTTCACCAAATTGGGTTGCATATGGTGTCCTCTATTTCTAACGAGTAAGTCAGGCTCGTATGGACTCGCCTTCTTGCACCACGCTCTCTCTTCTCAAGCCTCTCAAATCAATCGACTACAATTGCCACCTCTCACCATTCCGGAGTAAAATGGATTGGCCATGGCGTCCTCTTCACTATTCCTCATATAATACCCCATCTGAATCATCATGTTGAGTAGAGCGGTCACCCATGCAGAAAGGAAAAAGTCCAAATTACTACCCTCAAGTATTGACAAAGTCCGGATAACCCCCTAAAGTATGATTTGATTCGTTTTACACCCATAAGTATCTCAATTGGTCCAATCTACCCATTCGTAAGATTTTTCTTTTTTATTTCTCCACGTACAAGTGGCGTTTCAAGTTAAAATTTTGTGAGACGATAGATAACCAAAAAATGTATTTTTTAAAAATAATATGAAATTTTCATCATTATTTTGAAAGGCTATAAATTAATAATAAATTAACCATATTGATAGAAAATTTTATGAGAAATAATGAGAAAAAATCATGTTATATTTTCTAAAAATACTTTATACGGATATCTATCATCCTACAAAGTTTTAACTTAAAACACGGCTTGTGTAAGGAGAAATAAAAAAGACAAATCTTGCAAAGGGGTTGATTGAACCGATTGAGATAGTTGTGGGCGTAAAATGAATCAAAACATACTTTAGGGGGTTATATGAACTTTATCCATACTTGAGGGTAATAATTTAGACTTTTTCCGTGCAGAAACGGTACATCGACCCTGCTTAACCCAGACCCTTGATTTGGGACGCTTTTTCCGCGTCGTGGAATGCACTACTGAGTAATGACCCCGAATCCTGTGACTATGACTCTAATTAATCCAACAATTTTATATGCACGATTAATGCTGTAACAAGTGTAAATTGTTGGTTGAATTAAAAGGCTCAAAGTTATTTACTTATGGTTGGAACCTTTAAATAGAAACGACTGAAGGCATGTCCAGATTACTCATGGTGCAAGTTGGTTATACGTAGATTACAAAGAACCAGACGAACAATGGATGCTCATCGGGAACGGGAATGTATGGCTAGATGATGCAGAGATTCATGCTCATGAAAAATCTGTGGATGGAAATATTTTATGCAAGGAAAAACAAAAAAGACAAATCAACATGTGAATATAGACACGTTCTGAGTCTAAAAAAACTGCTGATTTTCTTTTTTCTTGTTTCTCTTTTCACAAAAAAAATATTCGTTCTCAAATTTCACGTGAGCATTCATCTTTGTGTCATGCACCTATTTATATTATTGTTTGATATTTTCATGCGCATTGTGATGGTTTTTTGAAGTGGGATTAAGAAGGGAGCATGTGGGAGATGTTCTCGTGCTCATCGTCTGAACTGAACCCATGGTTTTCTGGCATTCCGGCTAGATGTGAACAAGACCATAGGCCACCTGCGGACCATCATAATATCCGAATCTGACGCCCACTCGCATGCATATGGGTGGCTCCGTTCCTCCTGCAGTGCGCCGGCAGATCGGGCATTCGATCCTTGGTGCCTGCGGCCCTGGATGTATCATGTCGTTGTCCCCACCATACATCTATCCCTGTCAATGACAGCGCCGAATCTGGGGCCATGTCTCTGTGATCGGTTGGTTCTTCAGATGAATCCTTCACCGTGCACATGCTCTTCAAATGTTGTCGGTCATCAACCCAAGCTGAGCAAGATATTACTTCATTTCTTGAAAGGAAAGGGTTGACTGACCTTTAGTTGTACATTGGAAAAGGTCTATTTTTGACTATCAACGATTACTAAAGTCTGGTTTTGGAAATCGAACTTAAAACCCAAATATTTTGGATCATCAAACTAAAAAAATCGGATAACTTTAGCCCTCTAGTTGGTTTTAAAAGGTGGTTTTGCCAATATATGTATTTTCTAATAATAAAAAAATATGGTTTAATCTAAAGAATAAGAGTATACTATTCCCTTTTGCCCTTGAATTGGGGTAGTTCTTTAATGCCACCATCACTTGCATACCTAATTTGTTTTAAGTCAGAAAAATATGAAACCAGCACCGAACAAATTTCAAAAATACAATCTAACTGAGAGGGAAAAGGGAGAAGATGATATGAAGAAAAAACTAGACTTGTTTCACAAGCTTAGGGAGAAGGATCCTAGATTTGTATATGTGAATGAGCTAGATGAAGATGGACATATTAAGTCTCCTATGTGGTCAAATAGTAGGAGCAAAATGCACTAAGAGAGTTTTGGAGATGTCATAACTTTCGACACGACTCGTGTGTATCTCACAGGTGGGTTTAAAAACCCTCATGACTTAACTTGGGTCATATGTATGGTTTTGACTGTATTGACATCATCATTTGGTGTAACTGGTTGGTTATTCTTTACCTTGGAATCAAATTGGTTATTGGGCAGTCAAAATTGTGACAGGTGTACCTGAAGCGATTCCGGTAATAGGATAAATGTTCTGATTTCATTTTTATTTTTACATATAAGTGTAGCGTGATGGAAATTACAATAGCTGCAGTTTGGAAAGGTACAAAGCATAGATGGTGCAAGTGGCAAGTTCTCAAGCGGGTGAAGGAATGTGTTGGTAAGAAATATACCAAGGACAGCGAGTTCAGGGACAAATTCCATTTAATGTTGAATGAAATGTTGAATGCTGAAGAATTTGAGGTTGGTTGGAAGTTATTAATGGAGCAGATAATACTTTCCTCAGACAAATTTACGAGACAAGACAAATATGTGTGAAGAGTTATTTCACAGGTACCTTTTGTGCTAGGATGACTAGTACTCAATGGAGCGAAAGTGTACAGTACCTCCAACAGTCCTCTCATCCATTTGTAGAGAAGTATGATGTAACACAGTTTATACGTGACCAAAAGCGGAAAACCATGAAGAGTGAGAATATAATGGTATGTTGTATTTGTAGTTTTAATTAACTGTATCTTAGATTTGGTTTGTGAAGCGTAAAGGTTTCTAATAAATGTATTTGGTTCATGTATCATCTCCGTTCCAAAATATTTATCAACATTTACTTTTTCATTCGTTTGACCATTTGCCTTTTCGAATTATTTTGTAAAAAAATAATCATGCAAGGCCTGCTCATTAAAGTACTGATCTGATGGTAAATCTAGTGGTACTTGTTTCACGTTACTTAGGCTAGTCTCAGTGCGGGTTTCATGGGGAGTTTCATGACATTAATTATGCTGATGTGTCATAGGAGAGAGGGTAGAGTTTCATTATATGTGAAAGGAGTTTCATCACCATGAAACTCTTTTGACACAGTTACCTAGTTTCTAGTCTAGGTAACTGTGTAGTGAAATGGTGCACTGAGACTGGCCTTATATAATTAAATTAAAAACATAAATATTGTTGGTCAATTTATGAGCAAAAGTCAATGGTAACATGTTTCCAAATAGGAGTGCGATGTATCAATAACTTAAAGTGATTATTAGCAGAAAATCGATGACATAACCCACCTCGTATTATTAGTAAAAAAATTTAAACAGACTCCACTTTTTGCTACCATTACAGCAGTACTTTCATTTATATTGTTAGAAGCACATAAACAAATACAAATGTTTTTTGGATAAGAGAAATTTTATTAATCTTATACAAATACATCGATGATACAAATGTGTTAAGGCTATTCCCGGCCTCTGCATCGCTAGATTGCACACAGCCAAAAAGAAAATAGATATGACAACATATATCTAGACACCAAAAAAACAACACACGACTTAATCTTCTATTACTTACACCATCCTATCAAAGGGCTACGAAAAAGGCTCTCTAAAAAGAAACGTCTTCAACAAGAAAATGACACGCACACGCACCATCATTGCCATTGTCCAACCAGTCAAGACCACAACGTCGGTTTTCACCTTAGAGAACGATTCTTGGAGTCCCAAACAATGACTTCAACAAGATCATTACTAGATACAACCAATTAAGGTCAGACCTAGATATTTCTCTCCGGAGCCAAGAAATTAATACCCAAAGCGTGGTTCCACGATGTTACCTCCTCCTCCTTTCTGAGATAATACTACCATATTACCCGGCCTTAGCCAACTACAATCGGCCGCAATCTTTCATCATCCCACGAAGACTATGCTACGAAGTAATAGGCACACCCACAAAGTCCGTAGGATCCGCTTCGGAGCACGCGATGCCGTAAGTCGACGTCAAGGTGACTGAAATCTAGGATTGTATGGAAAGTACTAACTGTTTATGAAGAAGATGTCATGAGCAGTAATTTACCAATATCTAATATCGTTGTCAAATCCAGAAATTAGATCTAGTCGATGTAGTGGCCAACTGCCGACGAAACTCCTTCATGCATGGTCTGCTTGGCTGCTACTGTCACCACCGGTGTCCGCACCATGTCATGACTCACGAGCCATCAACCGAGATCGACCGTCTTCACATGGACGGTGTCATTGCCGGTGAGCATGCTGCCCGGCCAGTCACCCCGCCGCCGTCCTCTTGACGGTTGCCAGGCTTCCGATATTTCACTCAGACGGTGGCGAGGGAGGAAGCGGTGAGAGGAGGACAACTGGCGGCGCGACGAGGAGCGCCCGTGTCGCCGTCGGGGGCGAAGAGGGGTTGGTCCGATTTTTACGAACGCGGGCGCGGAATGATGCTGCTCCGTCAGGGGTTAGCGGCCTCGGTTTACAAAACTATGATGGCCTGATCATTTTGTTGACAAATAGAAATAGGTCAAGCATTGCATTTTAAGTACATTTGTACTACAAGTAGCCTACTGCCCTACTCTATATGATCAAATTACTCATGTTGTTGCAGCATAGGTTGAGAAGCAACCCAAAGATGCCGTGCACGCAACATCCATGGCTGTTGTCCCAATACATACATGTGTTAATTAACAATTACTTTGTACTACACTTGCAACTATATACAGCCACCATGTGAAGTAAAAAGAATTTTTTGTCCTTTCTATTGTAAGGCATATGTGTACGCTAGCTTGCTAGCTTCTCTGTCTAGAATATACACTACCAAATACATGCATCGTTTGCACTGTGTGCCGTTTTATATTTGGCATATGGAATATATTCTTGGTCACTAAACATCCATAGGCTGTCTAAGACAACCTGGTGACTCCGATCCAACCAACAATATTAATGCGCTATCACTTGGTCCGAGTGTCCTTAACTTTGTCTTATTCAACCGATCACTAGTGAGGCCTCATCAGGAGCATATCTCTGCATGTGCCTATGCACTAGGTCCATCACTCATCGTGACATAACACCAATAATTTACTCATGCTATAATGTGCACGAAAAAACAAACCAACATTATTAAGGGGGTACAGAAACTGCCCGATCGACAAGAAAACATAAAAGAGTTGTGGTTGACTAATTTCAACAGTTCTGTTTAACTAAATTTCTCATCATATAGCTAGTAACATGGACTGTTCATACTTTTCACCAACTTATGTGGATGCATGAAGAGCAATCCAAAGCAGAGCAAAGCATCAGTTTTGTGTGGCCCTTGTTGTCAATCGTGTACGTCTATGGTCTATCCAAAACTCCATGCAAAGCAACTTTACACGGGCTATGCAATGCTAGGCGCCCAGCTTTCCGTTACACCTGCCGCCACGGAAAGCGATGGCAGATGGATGTCTAGTATGTGCTAGCTAACTTTGACCACGTAGTCCGTAGTCGTGTGCCCAGTCTATTGTTAGTTCTAAGCATTAAGACAAGTACGGCGGTACAGTCCCAATCTATAGGACTGATGATGATCCTGTCTTATCAAACTATATTTTCCAAGAAAATATAATTAAGTGTAGTGTTCTCAAGTTTAATTGCAATATTCGGAAAGATATAGATGATGCTTGGAGCTTAATTAGGTATATGTATGTTGACTGCATGTAGCCAAATGAATCCAAGATGGGGTTACTGCTATATTATTATGGTGAAGAAGAGTATCTTTTCGAACTACTCCCGTTAATGACCATCTGAATCCATGCCTCAGACTCAACTAAGAGGGAGACTCGTCTCAGGAAATTGTTCTTAAAAAAAACGCCCCATTTTGGACTAGTATTTGTTAGGGGTTTCTATAGCCTCCAAAGTCCAAACTTCTTCAACGCTCTGAGAAGTGAGAAGCATGGCATGTGACATGTAAGGATTGAAGCTCATTGTTTGACCTTTGAAGTTGCCAAATCGAATATCCCCCCCAGAAACTAATAAAAGGCCTTCGGTAATCTACGATCCTGCTTACCTTTTTTTTTTAAAAAAAAGGCAAAACGATCTTACGGATTCTCATGCTACCGAAACAACTCGATATATAAGTCATCGATGGTGCCAGGTTGTCGTACGTTCTGCATGCTGACTTCGCACTAGCCCGTGCCGGACGGAGTAGCCGAAAAATTAAGTTGGATTGATGGGTCTCGTACGTACATTATGTACGGATATACGGATAAATGGGGGCGGATGGATCCGTAGTCCATGCTCTTCTTCAATTCCGATCCATCGGTGTTTTGTTTGTCGCTACGTGCTGCAGTACACGTCGGCGTATCATTAATTTGCTGTATACATAAACATTTCGTGGAATATAAAGCAAGGAAGTCCCTCGGTTCAAAATTATTGTTTATTGCATACTTTTCCGCATAACATTTAATTTTTGTATTATTCAGAGAATATATGAAAAATAAGTTATGCTTAAATACCTTTAATTATAAAATAAATCATAAATAAAATAAATAATACTTGTATAATTTTTTAAACATGATGAATATATGGTCAAATATTATAAGTCAACATGAATAGTGACTAGTAATTTACAACAAAAATTCTCTGCTATAAGGTACTATCTCCGTCCTAAATTACAATATATTTTATCTTTTATAGATATAGATATATAATTTTTTTAATATATTATATGTCTGGAAAAGACAAAATAAATTCAGAACAGAGGGAGCAGTGTTTTGATATCTCTGCACAGGCTCCAACGGCAGTGGGTCGACTCGTCCGTCCACTGCAACCCAAGCACTCACGAGTGGCAAAAGAATCTCAGTGATCTTGCTGCATGAATAAACATGGCGTGACGTACGCCTGCTTGATCGTGACAGTTTATGTGTCTTATGGCAACAATAACATGAACAGCATTACAGGGTGTGCTCATCTGAACACGACAATAGAACAGGGTTGATGACCATCCATCGTCGTATTTATCGTATTTAGATGTTGAATTTGGGAGGGTGAATTTAGAGTATGATGTCAGTTCGTAATCATTGCGTCACTGTAACATTTCGTTTGTATTTATAAAAAATTGTCTAAAAATTGATTAATTAGGCTCAAAATGTTCGTCTCGCAGAGCACAACAAAACTGTGCAATTAGTTTTTGATTTCATCTATATTTAGTACTTCATGCATGTTATGACATTTTGATATGACGGAGAATCTTCTTTTTGCATAGTAAATTTGGGTGTGCAATTTTGGAACTAAACAGGGAAGTTACAAACCCAAATCGATGTGACACACATCACCCACGTTCAACAGTGCCGCATGCACATGCCTGCGAGGCTTGATTCTTCCTCCTGCGGTCCGCGGCCGGCAACGCAGATACACATCGGCAAGTCGTGCCTGCGGCCTGGACGTATCACGTCGTCCCCATGCATGATATCCCTATCACGGACAGTGCCTAATTCCGGGCCACGTCTGCCTGTCTCCTGCACTAATTTAGAATTGGTTTAGTTCTAAAAAGCAACTCCCAAATTCACTATGAAAAAAAGATTCTCCATCATATCAAAATGGCATAACATGCATGGAGTACTAAATGTAGATGAAATCTAAAACTAATTGCACAGTTTTGTTGTACTCTACGAGACGAACATTTTAAGCCTAATTAATCAATTTTTGGACAATTTTTTGCACATGCAAACGAAATGCTATAGTGGCGCAATAATTACAAAGAGACCCAAACCCCAAATTTGGAAACGAAACCCTACTGAATTCTGACAGGTTGGTTGTCGGTGCTCCTCTGCACATGCTGTCATGTTAGTCACATAAAATGGTACTGAGATAGATTTGATTCTTCTCTTCTTAAAGGGTAGAGAAAAAAAGGTGCATGCGGCACACACATTGACTGAAGTTTATCTGTTGGCGGGCGAACATGCATGGATGATGGATCGACCGGGCTCTCGCGAGAGACTTTATCCTGACGTTCGGTTCTGTCTCGAGATTACCACCTCTTTGTCTTATCCCCGCGTATTTCTAGCGTAGCTCTATTTTTTCTTCATCGTATCCGAACGTTGTCCTAACCGCGCCTGCAACATGACTTACTTTATGCCAGAGAAGCACATGGGAAGTGACCTAAAGCTGTCAGGGTACTGTTATCTTTTTGACTTTGGTGTCCACCTCAAGCATGGTAGTGGGTGGTAGGTGAGGATTTTTATATTTTTTCAGTTTGTGTGTGTGGTGGTGGAGAAGCCACCGTGACACGAAGGTGACTGGTCACTGTTAAATTATTGACGGGTGAAGTTATTGTGGATAGCAAGGCTCGTAGCATATTTTATTTAATTGAATCAAATCTGTACCTAGTTAAAGAGTGGGTACATATTCACAAAATGCTGGTACATCTTGACAAAGTTAGTACTGTAATACAGTACATACTTTCTCTTTGCAACGTGCATCAATAACACTTTGCCTTCTTGCTAAATATCTTTTAATATTTTATTCTCTTTACTCATTATCACCAACGCTATCCTTATCTGTACCTTGATTTATATATGGTACAGATTGATGATATGGTGGTATATATTGATACACCTCGCACTTGTATACATTAATAGGTGTTTATTTTTCTTATCATATACTGATGTGATGTAAAGAGAGAATCTTCGCTTTTTAAGATCTAGTGGAACGAGAGAGCTTATTATTACATTTTTTCGAAGTACATCAAATATAATTAAATATATAGATGGAGTATGTAATGTTCCGCCACAACTGATCATGTACTAGCTCGTCATTGCGTACATGCATTTTAGCTGGTACAATCTTACATATATAGCTGGTACATGCATTGTATTGAGAAGAGAATCTTGAGAACAGTTACCGTGCACACGAATAAACTCCCAGCACACTCACACAACCCTGCACTCTCAGATGGTCAACATCGCACCACAAAGAACTGAGAACGACCTGCTTATTAAGTTTATTTCAAAAAAACCTGCTTGTTAACTCAGTAAGTACAAGCATATGAATTGGTTTTGAGTTGGGTTACATGACATATTGATTTTCAAGACGTATAGCACTCGGACAAGACAAGCAATCATGAATTTCCGTTCAACAATAAACATAACAAGTACGGCAGCAGAGGTATAAACAGAGGCATGGAATACAGTCCATACTAGCACACATAGATCAGTACAGACCCAAGAAATTATGTTTGCTTCTGTAGGATTGTTCACATATTTAGCCTTGAAACCAAAAGATCAGAATAACAACTAGTTGAACTAGGCAAAGACCTGTGTTGACAAGGATGACAGCCCTATCAGGGTTCAAGATCTGCAATGGAAAATTGGACACGGCTGTTAAAAGAATCAATGTTTAATCATGGCCTTGATGAGCGATGGAAGCCCTTTTAAGTTGAGAAGACATGGAAAAATTAAGGGGAAAGAAGTTACCGCTCTCAACTTCAGTTGCACTGATTCTCTACCAGAAAACTTGAGTTTGGCATTTGCAATTTCCAATGAACCACAACACAACCTATTGCCGTATATCAATGAATTTGACAGCTCCATGATACCCGATGACATACGGTACTACAGCAAGGCAGAAAGTGAATTTAAATAGTAGAAGACTACAAAGAGCCTTCAACTCAGCAGAAAATATGTATAATATATGAGTCAAGAGTGTAATAAAGGGCAAGTGTTACCAAGTACCTGGCATCGCAGTGCTGAGATTGCCTGAGGATGTACTTCTGATAACCTCCAAAATAAGCTAATGCTCAT
Source organism: Echinochloa phyllopogon (assembly GCA_033239725.1). Lineage (NCBI taxonomy): Eukaryota > Viridiplantae > Streptophyta > Magnoliopsida > Poales > Poaceae > Echinochloa > Echinochloa phyllopogon. The sequence goes on along the minus strand of BTCW01000008.1, from coordinate 26,925,852 downwards.
CCCATTTTCTCGAGCTTCAGAGCTCTACAATTGTTTTGCAAAAAAAATGCTTATAAGACAAAGTAAAGATGGAAATAACAAAAATTGGGTACATACGCAAATTAGTACAGCAGTAAGCGATCATTTGATAAACAACCGATGATTTACATTAATAATCATCTGGAAGTATAGAGGTTTATTGAAAGTTTGACCTGTGCAACTACAGTTTCAACAGCCCTGCTCTCAGCCAGATAGCACTTGTTGCCAACGAGAAGCTTGCATACACTGTCATTGGCGTATCTGTCAATCTCGCTCAGCCACTGCTTGACATTGTTGAAGCTCTCCATGTCCATGATGTCGTAAACGATCTGGGGTTACCCGAGCAAGTAAATATATGTTGAGTGGAATGCACATCCAAATGTCAGATAAATTGTTTGCAGCCTAACAGATTTTGCTTACAATTATCCCATGAGCTCCTCGGTAGTAGCTGCTTGTAATGGTTCTGAATCTTTCCTGCCCTGCTGTGTCCCACTGTTAAACATGCAAAAGCCATCAGTTGTCACCAGTATCAGACTAAATCAGGAATTATATCTACTGATTTGTGTTGGATTAATTGGGCCATTGGCCCATTTTAGTCTCAATTAATCAAAAGAAATTAAAGGTCCACTAATAAATGCTAGGGGTATAAATTCCGGATTGAGAGTCAACGGGAATCCTAACTAACTTAAATGGTGGACCAAAGGTGGACCACTTGTGAAGTTGGTAAAAGGAGAAGGGCGTGCCACACGCGCGCGCGCTCGCTCGCCTCGCCGAGCCGTGGCCGTGGCCGTGGCCGAGCCGCTCTGCGTGTGCTGTGTGAACGTTTTGCCACTAATAACAGTCATTAAGTCATAGCCGTTACTGATATTATTAAGAGAATGTAACTGTTGGGCTGACTAGTAACTGACGGCATAATCCTTTCTCCCTGAGCGCCTATAAGAGGAGGCATTTCCTCCAAGGCGGGACAAAACTTGAAGCTGATATTATTCGGAGAATGTAACCGTTGGGCTGACTAGTAACTGACGACATAATGGTCATTGCTGCCCTGCTGAACGTGTCCAGGTTCATCCTCTCCTTTCTCTCTGAGCGCCTATAAGAGGAGGCCTTTCCTCCCAGGCGGGACAAAACTTGAAGCTCTCTCTCTCTGGTATTCCTTTCAGGAAACCACTCTCTTCTCCCTGTTGTTTGCTGCTCTCTCGCATTCCCAACGCAAGCTTTGCGCGCACTCTGCTTGTGTGAGCAGTTGCCTCCGAACCCCGTCTGCCCTGAGATCCTGCTCGGGATAGGCAGGCGATAAGGTTTTTGGGGAGCGTACTCGTACGCGCCTGCTCGCTGTTGTGAACGACTACTTCGTCTACTTCCCGGCGGACATCTCCACCAACCCGGCAACCACACGCTGTACGACTACGTCCTCTCCATCACGCGAACGACTACATCCCGAAGGCCGTTCGAGGGACTTCACTGCATCGCCTCGCCACTGCCTCGAATTTGATCGACTACTTCAAGCAGGCTAGTCACAATGACTGGTAACGGCGTTTCCGGTGCCTCCGGTTCCGGTTCCGTTCCTGGGTACAAACTAAACCTTCTCTGGCTATGCTTGTTGTTCATGTTTCTTTTGGGAATTAACCTGAACACTAGCACATGCTTTGCTCTCACTGGATCACTCACTATGGTCATGAATTTGTTAATAATTTCTAGAATTAAAATGTACCGAAAAATGCCTAGATTTCTAACAATTTGTGCAGTGCACTTGCCAAAAAATAGATAATTAGATAAGCTAATACAAGGTGAATCTATCGTGACATTTTGAGTGCTCTGCTATCCTTTCATACGACGACTTCATCTCGCCCTCCGCCTGCCGGCGCCGCCGCCAGCTGGAGCCCCTCCGCTGCCAAAATCCGCCAGAGCCCGGCCGTGCCCAACCGCCAGAGCCCCTCCACGGCCCAGATCTAGCGGTCGTCGGAGCCCCTCCACCGCCGGCCTTCGATCTGGGAGGAGGAGAGAGAAAGTAACGGTGTGCGGAACGAGAGAGGAAGGTGGATTCAAATGAATTTGAAATCCAGGAGATGCCATATATATTTGAGGTACAGGTCCAGTAAAACAAGCGGAACAGGCCCCGAGATATCGTACAGAATCTGAGTTATGTATATACAAAAACGTATATATACTTGATATGACATAATCCTGTCATCCTATCGTCGGCACATATCTCGAAATCTACTATAGTACAGAACTTAACGGGTAGGATAAGATCTATCCTAGTACTATAGTACTATAAATCTTCATTCCTAGATGGGTCCATATCACGATTCATGAGGGTGGGTCGCCGCACAAAAGAGGCCGGCTACACGCCATCCATGCAGTGAAAGCAAGACTAAAGGCCTGTTTAGTTGCAAAAAGCAACTTTCAAATACACTATGCAAAAAGAAGATTCTCCATCACATCAAAATGTCATAACATGCATGGAGTATTAAATGTAGATGAAATCAAAAACTAATTGCACAGTTTTGTTGTACTCTGCGAGACGAACATTTTGAGCCTAACTAATCAATTTTTGGATAATTTTTCACAAATACAAACGAAATGCTACAGTAGCGCAATGATTACGAAGTGACATCTTACTCCCAAATTCAACCTACCAATTCTAACATCTAAACACCACCTAAGTAAATCATTGATTGGAATAATATAATATATATATATAAGAGCATCGCCAACGGGGCTGACTATGTTGCCATCAAACATGGAAGATGGAACACAGTGGAGTGTGAGAGAGAAGGGCATTGAGAAGCATGCGAAACCGTCGATGTACATACGTACTCGTGCATCCCCTTCTCATCCATACGGAAATTAAAGCTGCGTATATGCAAGCAGTGGCAGAGCTCCCGAATGAGGAATGTACAGAGTACTAGGCAGTGGCGGAGCCAGGAAAAAAAACAAGCTGGGGCGAACTTTTAACGATCGACTGAACCGAAATTAAACAATTGCAATTCACATCGCATTAATGCATCTATACATTGCAATCACACAATTTTAAAGCGAAGTTGAGATATTACCTCAAATTTGAAGAAAAAATTGATGATTCTTGCACCAATACATGGTGAAATGCAAAAAAAAAGTAAGAGATAGATGATTCGTCAATTCTGCACAAAATTTGCTCAATTTGATGTACCATATTCTGATATTCAGGCATTAAGCAATGGACACAGGCACACCGCACACAAGAATTACCGTTTTTCTTTGTCTTCTTGCTGCTGCCAATGGGATCGAGCACTGGCCTGCCACTTCCTCGCCCTCGACCTCGGCCAACTCCCACCAATTCCGCCGGAGCCGCTCCAATTCCACGGCCAACACCAGAGCCTTGGCCACGCCCAGCCCCCGGTAGCGCCCGGCGGCGGCGCCGTCCCGGCATCTTCCTCCATGAGCTGCCTGTTGCCGGCCGCCGCACGCCCTCAGGCCAGCCCTACCGAACGCCCGCGGCCCACTGCCCCACTCCCTGCCGGCCGCCGCACGCCCGCAGGCAGCAGCCGCAGGCGGCACTGCCGGACCCGGACGCCCGCCCGGCCGCCTCCTGCCGTTGCCATCCGCCGGACGCCCGCCCCCTGCCGCGCTCGGCGCTCCCGAAGGCCGGAGTCCAGAGCAGCGGAGCCGCCGCCGCCGCCGTCGCACGGCCGCTAGGGTTGCAGCTTTCTTTGATCGCGGCGTGTGTCGTGTAAAGGTGGCCATCGTGCTATGCCGTGCCAGGCCATGCTATGGGCTAGGCCTTCGGCCCATGACACGGCACATGGGCCGTTTATCCGTGCCGTGCCGGCCGTGCCGCCCATGGGCCACGGTGCACGCGTGCCGCGCCGGAGCCATCCCCGCCGCGCTCTGCCTCGGCCGCGGGGGAGAGGGAGAGGGGAGGAGCGGGTGGCCCCGTCGTGCTCGAGCCGCCGGCCGCCGCGCGCCACGTCGGAGCCATCTCCGCCGGAAGAAGGAGGAGGAAGAGGAGGAGGAGGGAAGGCCGGAAAGGAGGAGGAGGAGTGGCCAGCGCCCGGCGAGGTGTCGAGGACTCGAGGTCACTGGAGTAGGGCCGGTGAGCTTAAGGCGAACGACGGCGGAGGCTCGGATCGAGATCGAGAGCGAGAGAGCAGAGAGGAGAGAGAGGCGAGGGTTGCGGCGCGGTGGGGGGAATGAGGCTAGGGTTGGGGGCGGGCGAGTCGCGGCCGCAACCTTTATTCGCGGGGGCGACGCGGTGTCACACCCGATTTTCGAAGGAAAACCAAGTGCATTTCATATGTGCGCCAGGATCATGTTTACACACATATGATAGACAAAAGAGTGTAATATCGAAACACAGTGTTCTAAATTACAAGAGAATTATTATAATATTCATATTACACTCTCGGGAGAAACGAAGGTCTTTACCGCAAAACAAGCGATAGCTAAACGAAGCGTCTTCAGCTTCCATCTTCCACAGGCATCTTGACTGGGGGAAACGCAAGCCTCAGAACTCATCGTAGTCGCTGTAGTATTCTTCTCCATTTCCTTCTTCTGATTCAGCAATGGCGAGTGTGAGTACACCTAACTAGGTACTCAGCAAGCGGGGTGAAAATGCAAGGCCACAAGGATAGGCTAAGGTTCATAGCAGTGAGCTTTTTAGAGTTGATCAAGTTTTATTAGCAATTTCCTATTTACTATATGTAAGTTTATACCATCCCACTTAAGCATTTAAAAGAACATCTTTTTCCAAAACCCATGAGTAAAACCACGATTTATATTCCATCTTTAAGTTTAATTATCATGTGAGGGTCCAAGCCGCTCTTGGCCGTGAGCACGGCTGATATATAAGTTTTACACTCTGCAGAGGTTGTACACTTTCACCATAGCTCATGTTCCCCATGTTGCCCGGGTTGGCAAGGCCCTTAAACACTTCCGAGGTGAGTGGCTAGGGGTCCACTACGAAGCCTTTACAAAGATATGCAAAAGACCAACAACCCACAAGAGTTACAGCTAGGGCGGACCACAACCCTCCCTAATGGTCAGCACCTTAGCAAAGGCTGCTACCCCAAGAGGACCGAGTTGTACCCCTGCAACCCCAGACCCCCTCTGCTCCTTTCGGATAAGGCCATCAGTACGATCACACCCCTAATTAATCGGCTAAGGTCAGAGCCCATTTTGACACCATGGTTGCACTGTTTTCTTGGGTGGTTCTCCATGTTCCGATTAAAGAAAAGTTCTCTTGCATTAACCATCGTTTCACCAACAGAGTTGCCATGGTATAATCAATATTTTATAAAAGATCCAAATTTTATCATTCCCCAAGGTATAGCAACGCTAAGCATATCTAACCCAAAACTTTATTTAAATTGTGGTTGTTACAAGGAAACGTGGGTAAAAGACTAGGTAAATCCTTAAAAAGGTGTTCCCATCAAATTAATGCAATAAAAGTAAATTTTAGTTGTCATGCAATTGTTTAGGATAAAAAGAATATGCGGGGAGGGCCACTTGCCTTGTTCTACAAAGAAATCTTCCTCCTCTTCGTAGAGTGGTTCTGGATCCGTGTCGACGGGCGACTCGGTTGCAACTGGCACGAGATCTACGATCAACACAATAAAACAATAAGGAAACAGTACATCAAACATTCTTAACAGACTAAAACAAGCATCTAAAACTAATAAGCTCGAAAAGACGAACGCTGGGACACCAAGAACGCTAAAAACGGAGCTAAAACGGAAAAGATATGGCCAAAACAAGTTTTAGGGACTTGTTGGCAAAGAAACTAAGTTTACAGGGGCTGAACTGAAGAAAACCAGGGGCTAAAACATAAATATGCATTAAACCCAAGGGCTAACGCTTAAAATACAGGGGCTGGGCTTCGGGATACAAAAACAGAGAAGCTTAGGGTGCTTTCTGTAAGAATCAGGACCTAAATCTAATTATTTTTGAACTAGACAGGACGGCGGGTTGATTACGGAAAAGCTTAGGGTCTCTTTTGCAAAATGGCCTGCGCTGACCGTTATTCGGCCGATTGACTCGGGTCGCGATGAACGTGGGCTGTTGGATCAAGATCGGACGGCTGACAGAGAGGGCCGAGTCGGGCGGCGGCGGGAACGCCGGCGGGCGGCGGCGCCGGGCCGGGAAACTCGCCGGCGATGCTCGAACTCTAGCTGCCGGGCTCGGTTTGGAGTGCGGATTGGTGCTAGAGGACCGTGGTGAGATGGCGAACACAATAGGGGTGATCTCGTCGGGGATTGCACGGCGGAGCCGGCGGCCGACGGTGAACAGAGGCGGGCGGCGGTGAACAACTCCGGCGAGAGCGCTAGGGAGTGCTAGCGTGCGAAAGAGAAGGCGGGAAGAGGCTCGGGGTGTTGCTGGGGAGTTGGCGAACGCGTTCAGGGGGCTCTAGTCCTCCAATTCACTACGGTGGCGGTGCTTAACGACGGACGGCGGCGGCGAAGCGCCGGTGAGGGCCGTCGGGGTACTTACAGAGCGAGACAGAGGGCTAGAAGGGGATGGAGAGCATCGTTACCACGGTGCGAAGGTCCTGGAGTGGAAGAAGAGGGCGGAGCGGTCCTGGAGCGGCGGTCCGACGAGGCGGCGGCGCTCGGCGATGGCGGCGGCGGAAATTGGAGTTGCTCCGAGGGGAATGGGTGGCGCGAGGGGTCGAAGGGGTTCTTGGGGGCTCGGCCGAGGTATAAGTAGGGCGAAGAGGAGAGTGGGAAGGGTCGGTGCCGAGGGGAAAGGATGGGCCGGCCATCAATGGCGATCGGCGGTGGGAGGGCTCGGTGGTGCGGGCGTTTCGATGGGAGAGCGAGCGATTGGAGTGGCGCAAGCATTGCAGCGGCTCAGTGGAGATAGGAGGGGAAGGGACGCGGGAGAGGGAGCGACGCGGGGGAGGCCGAGCGGCTCGGTCGGCGGTGAGGCAGGAGAGAGGCGTCAGAGGAAGGGGAAGAAGGAGGGGCTGACGAGCGGGGCCCGCCTGCCAGTGACGCGAGGGAGGGAGGGGAAAGAGTTCGGGCCGCTGCTGGGCCGAAAGCGGCGAGCAGGCCGGCGGAGCGGGGGAAAAGAAAGAGAGGGAGAGAGCGAGTGGGCCGGCAGGGGAGCTGGGCCGCGCGCGCGGTGCTGGGCCGAACAGAAAGAGAGAGAGGGAGATGGGCCGCGGGAGAAAAAGAGAGCTGGAGAGAGAGTTGAGGGAGCGGTTCTGGACTTTTTCATGATTTTGAAATTCACACACAAATCAACCAAAGACATGCAAATCAAATATGATGCACATGCACTTGTTGCTCCAAAATTATTTAAATGATGTTTAAATATTTTTAGGCTCAAATTAATTTAAAAATTTAATTAAGTCCTTAAAAAAAATTAAATTAAACCAAGTTGCTATGATTTATTTGTGATGGAATTTTAGGGTGTTACACGCGGGCTGGGCCGCTGGGCCAAATTAGCCGTTGGGGGGGGGCGTGCCGCCGCCGTGCCGCGTGTGCCGGTCGTGCGGGCCAAGGCCGTGCCATGGGCCAGGCCGGCGGCCCATGGCACGCACGGGCCTTCGGGCCGTGCCGGCATGGGCACGGCGGCAGGCATGCCGTGCCGCCCATGGGCCGTGCCGCGGGCCGTGCCGCCGGCCCATGGGCCGCATGTACACATATAGCGTCGTGCGGTGCGTCCGTGCCGTGGTGGGGATGTTTTTTTTTTGAGTTCTAGCTGCTGGCGCTGGGTGCTGGGCTGCTGGCTATTGGGCCACAGGTCAAATTTCTGATGGGCCATCCCGGTGCGAGCCCAACTTTAGCAGGGGCAGTTGCCCCAACATGCATCCGCCCATGGTACTAGGGGACACTCGACTGTGGAGTGTTTTGTCCGAGGAATATCAGCCGTTGATAATAACTGATCTGATTTGACATCCCACCCGCAGCTAATTAATCTTATGGTGATCCGGCATTATTGAGCTAGCTCTGAATAATGCTGCGATGTACGTAAACATATAGCTTTAATATATAGTCGATGTGCCTGGCTGCTAGCTGCCGCTGCAAGCCGCATGCATGCACACCGACCGGGACGACGACGGCCGACGGCGACGTACGTACAGGAAGCCGTCGCCCTGGCTGACCGGTGTGCCGTGGGGATCGGATGGTCTACGTGGGCCGGTCAATCGTGTTGGGTTGGTGCGTGGTTGCTATCATCTCTTCGCCACTAGTATGGGATCAGACAACAGCACGAAACAGAGGAAATCGAATCGCATGAATTCTGATGTCCGGCCGGAAAAGATCAAAAGCAGGGCAAAAGTACCAATACTTTCTCCGTTTTAAATTATACTTTATTTGATTTTTTTTATTTTAAGTTTGACAGCTCGTCTTATTCAAACTTTTTTATAAGTTATCATATTTTTTTGTGGTGCATTGTTTTATTAACAAAAATTCAAAAATGACTTAAATTTAACTATATTTACATAAATTTTTTGAATAAGACGAACGGTCAAACTTATAGTCAAAAAATATCAAACGAACTATAATTAGAAACGGAGTTACTAGCTTTGAAAGGGTAGTCGTGCCTTCTTTGAGGCCACGCTAGTTGAGCATGAAACTAGCATGTGGCATCACAAATTTATTGAGTTAATTGTAGGCTCAAAATAATAATGGTTGTAAGCTTCTTTTCTTTTTGCGGGTAAATATTGGTTGTAAGCTTGATCATAAGTGAGAATTTGTTTGTTTGTATGTTAATAACAGTTTCGATATCTTGATTTTGTTGTTCAACGGAACTCAATTTTTTAAAGTGAATGCAACTCACTTGCTACATACTCTCTCTTTTCCAAATTATAAGTTGTTTTAGCTTTTCTAGATACATAATATTTGTTATTTGTTTAAACATATAGTATATATCTAGATACATGTACTTAGAAAAGCTAAAATAAACTATAATATTTGATGGTTCAAATGGTTGATAGGGCCATTTTTCAATGAGGTAGTATATACCGATAACTCAGGTTAAATTTGGCGATAACACAAGTCAAGTTATTAGTTAAAATCAATCTAGACACCAATTTTTCCCATACTAGTACAGTACTGCTGTCATATATATTTTGAGAAGCACGTTAACAAATAGACATAGGTCAGCCTTTCTCCCCATTCATCCTTTCTTATTTACCTATTGTACGTGTGGCCTGCTTTCTATACGATCAAATCACTCATGTTGTTGATTTATTTAAGTTTTTCACGCTGGATGATCGGCTCCAATGGTTTCTAGGGCATGCATATACGGTTTGATCGAGAAGCAACCAAAAGATACCGTGCACGCAACATCCATCGCTGTTGTCCCTATACAAACGTGTGCCATTAACAATTACATTGTACTACACTTGCAACTATATATAGCCATATATATGCACCTTGTGAAGTAAAAAAATATTTTTGTCCTTTCTATTGTAAGGCATTTGTGTACGCTAGCTAGCTTCTGTCTCTGACGCTTAGCTAGAATATACAGTACTACCAGTTGAATCACTTGCACTGTGCCCCGTATTTGGCATGGAATATATTCTTTGTCACCAAACATCGTTTGTTTAGGACAACTGACCTGGCAATTCCATCCAAGAAATATATAATATAATAACACTCTATCACTTGCTCCGAGTGTCCTTAACTTTGTCTTATCCCTCCGGTCACTTTGTGAGGCCTCATAATTAATAAGGGGCCGGGCATGTGCATATGATAGGTACGTACGTAACGCATATATAATGCCATAACATCATCAATGAACTTACTTATCTCAACGTGTATGAAAAAGAATAAAACCAAATGGGCACAGAGAAAAAACACCTACCCAACAATAAAAAAAAACGTGTGGTCCGGTGTGGTTGATTATTAACTTCCGGCCCCAAATTCTATGAATTAAACTTCTCACCATACACAGTATAACACGTATTGTGCTCATGCACATGCTTCTCCTTTTTTTTGGAAAAGGGAAGCTTTATTGATCTTAGACAATTACATCGAGATGATACAATTATATAAGATCCAACCCGGCCTCTGCATAACTAAGATGCACACAGCCAATAAAAAAGAAACAAAAAATGAGAGCACCATGACCTGGCAAACTACCACAAGCGCCTTCATCTTCATCCGCTACACAAACCAAAGCAACTCTTGGACTATGAAGTAGGCTCCCGATACAACGCCTCCAACGAGGAAACGACACGCGCACGTGCCGACGTTGTAATGACCCAACCAATTAAGACCAGATCAAATGTTTTCACGAGGGAGTAATTCATCTTAATCCAAGCAATGCCTTCAACAAGGTCACTGCCAGGTTCAACCAATTAAGGTCAGACCTAGGAATTTCTTCCCGGAACCGATGAATTAGTAGCAATTACCACCACGACCAAGTCAAACCGTGTTGCTTCCCCCTTCTTACCAGGCCAATGCTTCCATATAGACCAGCCCTAACCCACTTTAAACGGCCACGAACTCCAAATCCGGCAGACCGTCTGAATTCGTAACCTGAGATACCATGCTACAAAGTAACCGCTGGGTATCCGTGCATAATCCACCAGGAATAAATTGCAGATAAAATCTGTCTTTGAGTAGGAGAATCCGCGAATGAAGCCAAGGTGACTCATGTCTCTTGGTCTATATGAAAAGGAAAGGCAAAATTGAAGATGTCATCACCAGATGTAGTTGCAAAGTCCGGAGCTGGCCCTTCCAAAACCAGGCCGAATCCATCGCGCCAGATCCGCCACCGGCCGCACCGACGACCAAGCGCCGCCGCCATGCCGCGGACCGTCACTTCGCTTGGCCTCTAGCCTCGCCTTCCCTGGAAGCGCCCTAGCCGGCCGCCGCCGCCACCTGGCCGCGGGCCGCTGGCGCAAGTGCGGCTGCCGTCGGCGCACGCCTGGACGGGTCGTCGATCTCCCCTCCCGCGCGCCGGCCTCCGCAGGTCTTCGCGCCGCCGGCCCCGACTCCCGCGTGCCGCCGCCGCAGGCCCACGCGCCGCCGTCCTCCGGTCCATTGCGGCTCCAGATCCGCGCGCGGGAGACCTGTAACCGGGAAAGTGGCCTGGCCGCCGCCATCATAGCCGCCGCACGGGCTTCCGGCGGTGAGCTCCGGCGGCGGCGAGGCGCGGTGGAGGTTGGGAGGGTTGGCGGCGGCGCTAGGGTTGGGTCCATCGTTGCTACGAATGGTGCTTGCTAGAATTCGCTGTGATTTACTTCGCCACATGCTTCTCTCCTACTTCTGTAGATGCATCAAGAACCCTTCAAAAGTACTTGATGAGGCAGTAGATCATATCAGAGCAAACTGCAAAACATCAGTTTTGTGTGGCCCTTGCTGTCAAGCTATCGCCTATGCAAAACTGCACGCTAACTTTACACGGGCTATGCACAAATGCAAAACGCTAGGTGTGCCCAGCTTTCTGTTATACCTGCCGCCGCGGAAAGCGATGGGTCTTCGGCCGCTCGATGGCTAGCGGCTATAGCTCATTCATTAGCTGCAAGCATTATTGCAAATGTTTATCAGCTCATGCAACAAAGTCCTTATTTTTCTAATAGTTCTCTAGAGCCGACATTTTTTTTCGCCGTCTTGTTTAGAGATTTCTTAATCTATATTGTACTACTAATTGAACGTCCTGGGTTTATTAGTTCTGGTGGCTAGTAGTGCTCGGCTTCCTTTGACCATGCATGTAGTACGTCTTGTGCCTAATTTAATGTTCCACGGATTAAGACAGGGTACGGTCACGTCGGTCCCGATAAGAGGACTGATGACCCGTGGTTATCAAACTAAAATGTAGGTCATTTTACCTTTTTTACTACGAGTTTGATCGCTCGCTTCATTCAAAAAATTTATAAAAATATAGTCAAATTTAACGCATTTTTGAATATTTTTATTAATAAAGCAAGCAACCACAAAAAATATAATAATTTGCACAAAATTTTGAATAAGGTGAGCGGTTAAACTTAGAATAAAAAAAGTCAAACGACCTACATTTTGAAATAGAGGGAGTATTTTTCAAGAAAATTTAACTATGCTATCCTCAAAAGTTTAGTTGCGATATTAAGAATGATACGGATGATCAGAACTCACTCTTCTATGAGAAAAAAGTCATTATAATTTTTCCTAACTCAAAGTATGTGTCCTGTTTTGACAAAGTTTAATATAGAAACATCTCTCTATGATACCCAAAAAATATCATTAGATTCATCTTAAAATATATTTTCATGATATACATATTGGTGTCATAAGTGTTTGATATACTATCTCTTATTAGTAGAAGAAGAAGCATGGAAAGGACACTCGCCATCTGAGTCCCTGAGCAATAGTTTGCTGCTGGTCAAGAAATTAAATTACACTTTAATTATACATGCGGTACGTACTTGATCGAGTCATTTTACATGTAAGGGTTGAAGCTCAATGTACATCGCTGAGCCACATATATATACGTACGTGTGCTGCGCAGGAACAGCTAGGCGAGTACGTACATATCTGATACCCCGTTGGCGCCGTACACGTGTACACGTACGATAAGTCGTCGATGGTGCCAGGTCATCTAATGCTGGTCTCGCGCTGGCTAGATACCGTACCCGTGCTAGCTGAAAAAGTTGGATCGGTCCCGTACGAATGGATAAATGCATACGTGTGTATATATATATATATATATATAGGAAAATTCGTTTTTACCATCGCTGATAGCTACCATCACCTGTGTATCTCATGTTAGAACACGTGTATGATCCAACGAAGAGTATGTACATGTAGTATATGATAATACTAGACTATCTGGGTGGTATGTAGGTTGAGTATGTAAGCGTACTTTGAGTATGTGGATATACTAATTTTATATACTAGTATAATGCTATAATCATGATAAATTAAAAAAATAGGGTTGCTTCTGAATTTTTTCATATAATTTTTTTTGAAATATCTTAGAATTAGTATACGAACATATTCAAACTGATAAATGAGTATGTGGACATACATACAATGGTATATTGATGGTGATGGTAGCTACAAGCGATGATATATATATGACTCCGCTAATTCATACGTGGGTACGCAATACTTATTCCATCCCCGAGCCGCCCGTCGCACCCGACTCGGACCCTCCGCGAGCAACCCCGCGCCAGTCTACACGAGCACAGGCGCCCCGCGTCTTTTTTTTCGTGGGGCGGTTGAGCAAACCCTCAATTTTCTTTTCTTTTTTTTTTTTGACCGGCTGCTGGGTACCATCGGTTCGTCGATCCGGTTTTGCAGTAGGATATTTATGCTGGTCAGTGGATATCAATGCTTGAAAATTTGTTTCCTGAGCCTGAGGTACTTTTGTTGCAAGAAGCATTTTTCCAAGACATCTGTAAACTTTTAATAATCACGAAAGGTACATGATATTTATTTAAAAAAAGAATCAGATACGCAAAAGTTGCCTGATTTATAATCCGAAAACAAAGATATCTAGTCACAAATAACTGTGGGCCCAAAGATTATAGTAGCCTACTTTCACAAATAATACCGTGATAGAATTTCTCCAGACAGCATTTTGATTGCAAATATTTCGTACGTAGTAGTAAGAATCGCAAATTCAGCTCTGGAGAACAGGCCCATGTTTGCAAAATACTTTATTTCTACTTATCAAACTTCGATTAGTAACCAAAATCCACTCAGAAATTACAATTGTACAATTAGAGCACGTAATGGACATGGTGTAAAACAAGCAGCTCTTGCACATGCAAATGCTGCCCCGAGCAAGCCACCTGAGGAGAACAATCTTCCGACTCTTTTCATACAAGATTAGGTCATGGATCGCATTCTCACTACAGGATCCCAACCCTTTTCTATTTTGCAAACATAGTGACCACTTGTGTTGCCTCAACGACACAGAGCAGAGGCAACTCTGTTAGCTGCAGAGTTTGACAGCACATGAGCATGTGCCTAATTCCTCGGCAAGCCTTCACTTCCTCTAGATTGTGACCTGTGGGATAGCCAAAGGAAAACAGGTTTCAGACAGGTTCATGGCAGCATCACGAGCTAAATATGAGTAAATCCTTTGAGGGTTCAGGATGGTACAAATCAATATAATTGACATTATCTGACCATCTACAATATCGTTGATGGCAACATCTACATATATCAGATCATGCGATCATAGACTTAACATAAGAAAATTGGAGTAATCTAATGTTTCAGGACTAAAAGACTGTACAGCGGGTATATAATCTGAATTTCGAACTGATTACCTGAGGGTAGGAGTTGCAGATAATATGTGGCAGATTGGTCAGATGGGTGACTGGGTGAGGGGTGCCATGTGCCGCTGTGCTCACGATTTGAACTGACAGACTGAAACAAATGTTAAGAAACCAAAATAAAAGAAACTCGGTAACCTGTGCACGCTTCCACGCTTGACGGACAGGGATATTGGGTCGGCAGGCAGATTGGACAGATCCCTGCAGAGACACCAACTGACCAAATCGGGGATTCAAAGAAGTTGCGTGGGAGAAATCTCATCCAATCGGTCTGCAAATATCTATGTAAATGCTACATGTTCATCTTATCAGACTGAAGTAAGCGAACAACTAAAACATCACTGACCTGTAACAGGAACACTGCAACCGGTTACCATTATCACATATAATATCAGTTTGCTAGATTGGATGAATAACGGTGAATTGGAACAAGGCATGGTAAATTCAATAGCTGCATTTAGGAGCAAGCTTTGTTACCAAGTTTTGATAAAAAAAAAGAATGAACCCATAACAAAGGTTTCTCCTAGGTTACATCAAGCAGCAAACCTCTATGCTGATTGGCTGGTCCTCAACTAACCAAGTAACCGCACTCAATACAAAAGATCAAGCAGGAAGGCTGTAGCACAACAGGCCAGAAGCATTTACCAAAAATCTAGCAAAAGCCATGAACATGGCAAATCAAAACATGAAGGGATATGTTTCTTGCCATTATACTATAAAAAAATAAATTTCACGCATGACAGCAGAATAGAGTGCAAGGAACAGACTCAAAACTGCAATACATGTTTTCCAGCATCTTGGTGTGGTGAAACCAGTCAAAATTCATGTAGAAAAAAGGTATACTGATTAAGACTGATGGACAAGATAGAAACATGGACTCCTGAATAAAAGAACAAATTCTCAGTATGCTACAGTTCAATCAGGCACCTAGAAGCAAATTTGGATTAGCAAATCAGATCAGTATCTCTCATGTCAATACAGATAAGGCAGAAACAAGTGATGGCACTAGATCTGATAGTTCTTTTAGGATATTATGGATCATGCTGTTATGGTGGGCTGGGTGTACCAGCGCTGCCACAAGACGCGCGACACAGGAGCAGCAGCGACGGGCGACGCAGGAGCAGGGACAACGCACGCCCCGGCTCCGTAGATGTAGGCGTTCGCGTGAGTTTGTTTGGACAGGAATTGTTGGCAAGGTTTGTTAGGAAGATTGGCTATAAAAGCCTAGACGATTGCTTAATAAAGATTTAGCTGGAGATTGATTCCAATCTTTCCCGCGCCCTTGTTCCCTTGCTCCGTGACCTAGTGCTCTCGACGACGCCGCCAGGACGGCGTCGCGTCCGCGCCCATGTCGGGAGCCCCAACAACGTCCTCCTACGCACCACAATTACTTCCTACGCAACAGCAACCCTAACACATGCTAACGTTAAGGAGGAGAAAATAATTGTTCAGGTGCATGAGAACAAATTAGAAGAGAAAACTTGTTCAGGTGCAGGAAAACAAAACAGAGGTGTCCCCTAGTGCTGGAAAATTAAAATTGTTATTCTGATATACAAGCATATACACCAATTCATCTGTATTGTTGTACAGATTATCACCAATTCATCTGTATTGTCGTACAAATTATCACCATGCTTGTTCTAAAAGGATAGTCATCATTATGCATCTAAAAATCTGAACAAAATTTGTCTCTGAGGAAAGAATCTTTATAAGCTTGCTATAATAATGAATGTCTGAACATTTACATCTATGAAATTATTGTTGCATATCTTCACAAAAAAGTAAATAAAAATCCAGTTATCTAAACTATTCCTTAGCCAACAAATAAACCTATGTGAACAGGTATCCTCAGCCAAAAAACTATGGATTCTACACTTATCGATCAATTCTTTACTGCAAACTAGAACTAATAATCAACAAAAGAATAAAAATACCAGGACATGCAAGAGTCCAAACAAATGAACGGGATCAGAACTCTGAAGTACCCTCTGACACCAATAGGAAACCACATGGAACCTGTCAAAAATGTACCTCAGCTCCTGGAAGTTTGCAAGAAGATGGTCCTGGCACTCAGACGAATTGCAGGAAATTAAGCAAAAGAAACAAGGGGAAACGAATGGGGGCAAAGATGGAGGGAGACCTTGTGCGGTAGGGGACGATCATTGATGATTCGCCCAAAGAAATGCACAGCTCCAGGTTGGGGACAGCATACAGTGGAAGACATCTAGTTGAGCAGTCATGTGGTGATGCTCGCTGAAGACGCCCTGACAGAAAGGATCTTCGATCTGCACACGCATATACACAGGGAAATTAGAACTGTATAATAGACTAATGACATGACAGAGATACTTATAAGCACTAAATTTGGGACACAAGAATAAAGCCGAACTGGTTGCTTCTGCACCTAGCCGTGACTAAATTTGAGATAGCAAATAGACTACGAACACCCTGAAGGTACAACTTCCACAGCACGATTTAATTCTTTAACTACTAACTAGTATCACAAATCTTGGTCACCAATGGAAGGAATCAAGCAACAATAGAGGAAATCAAATGCTAATTGACTGGAATCATGCAACAACAGCAGGAATCGAATGAATGTGATAAAAGGGGGCACCTGACTCGTAGTCCACTAGTTTTATCGGACCCAGATCAGCCTTACACCTGACTATGCTTAAGCCTAATCCATCCCCAACCAAACCGTACAACACAAATCCACTTGAAAAGCTCGACCATTTTACAGGCAAATCCAGTATCACAAATATAGGAAAAAGATGGCTTCAGATTGGTACCTAGCAGAGGGTTGTGGCGAGCTCGCCGTGGAAAAACTTGATGCTGGCGGGGGCAAGTTGATGTAGCCGCAGGGGAAGACCTGGAGACGGTCAGGCGGAGGCACGGCTTGCCGCTAAGCCTTGTGCGGCGGCGCCATCGCCTGTGGAGGGTGGAAGGACCAGCGGCTAAGGTACCGCGCACGCCATCGCGGCATGCTGGAGGAGAACGGAATCAAATCCTAGGAGAAGACGTCCATATATTGGACCAAATAATGAACATTCGATCTGCACACGGGGTGGGAAAGTGATATTGCATATCAATTAATCACTCCTGAATAGTTAGGGGAAATCACTCACGGAATAGTTAGGGGAATTCACCTCCACGGCAGAGCATGGAGATGGATCCAGCGGCCGACAAAGGAGGCGGCTCGGGGGCATCTCGCGGGGCGGAGAAGATCCGATGCGACCACCGCTGCGATGTTGTCGTCATCGCCGCCATCACCGCCCAGCTGCCCCAGCACGACGCCTCGAGGTGTGGAACTGCCGAAATGGATCCACGATCTCCCCAGAATTTCTATTTTTAATTAAATAATACGAAACGTATTTTAACTGGCTGGTGGGTTTGCAGGCCTGAATTGCCCACGCCGCCGCGCGGGGGGCGACGGGGTCGGGCGAGGCCTGAATTGGTCGGGTATGAAACAGTTATTCCGTAGGTAGGGTATAGTACAGTATTACCTTATATATATATATAGTAATATTATATATATATATAGGAAAATTCCTTTCTACCATCGCTGGTAGCTACCATCACCTGTGTATCTTATGTTAGAAGACGTGTATGACCCAACAAGGAGTATGTACATGTAGTATACGATGATACTAGACTATGTAGATGGTACGTAGGTTGAGTATGTAAGGGTACTTTGAGTATGGGGACATACTAATTTCTATATATTAGTATAGTGGTATTATCATAATAAATTTTAAAAATAGGGTTGCTTCTGAATTTTTTCGTGCAACTCGCTTTGGAGTATCTTAGAATTAGTATACGGACATACTCAAACTGATAAATGAGTATGTGAACATACACACAATGGTATATTGATGGTGATGGTAGCTACAAGCGTTGGTAGATCCATTGGCACGAGGCACGACCTGGACCAATCCACCGCGTACCATCGCTCGCAAACTTTGCAGCAGCATCTGTAATTTACAGGAGGTCTCACCGCACCGGGCTGGGCTTCATGTGCTCTCACCAACTTTCCAGCTTCCAACCTTCTCCTGTCTTTCCATATTTATTCCCTGCGGATGGTGTGGTCCCCACCCACCCTTTACGACGGTGGGGCCCACGGGCAGGGAGTCGCGGGGGTAAAAATGGAAGAACCGAGCCGGTTTTTCCAGCCAGCCAGAGTCAGAATACTGTGGTACACTGTACAGTGGTGCCATGCGAAGTGCTCCCGATGCAAGGGCTGACCACAGAAGCAGCCGTGGAGCTTGCAATAATATCCTTTCAAAGAATAAAGAGCTCGCAATAATTTAGTGTTAGGGGAAATCATTGTACTGTATTGATAACCAGCCAATTAATTAAGCTTCTGGTTGTTCAGTGACAGGAAGAATAGTGACAATGCAAATATTATACAATCATGTGCATAGCCTTGGGGAGAGAGAGAAAAAGAGAGAGACGCTACAGGAGGGCATAAACTACTCCTTGCAATCTCTCATATCTTTTGGTGCTCCTATGTACGACATCATTTACTCCTAAACTCGTATAAAGAAAAATCAGGCTACTATTTTTGGTTGCATGATAAGATCTACTCCCTCCGTTTCAAAATGTAGGAAGTTTGACTTTTTCACCACAAGTTTGACCGCTCGTCTTATTCAAAATTTTATGCAAATTATCGTATTTTTTATCGTGGCTTGCTTTATTAATATAAAACCTTCAAAAATATCTTAAATTTGACTATATTTTCATAAAATTTTTGAATAAGAAGAATAATTAAACTTGTGATAAAAAATCAAACGACCTATATTTTGGAACGGAGTGAGTAGTAAAAAAACACAACTAAAGCTTGTAACCAGTCCACGCTGGGTTCTGCAAAAAGCAATAGTACGTGCAACATGTTTTTTTTTTGATACTATTGTGCAACCTTTTTGGTAAAAGGTAGAGGCCAAAACATATTTATTAGATTTTTTTTGAAACTTCATACGTATTAGTATTAATTACATTTTATATTTGTTTAACTTTGTAGCTAGCACAAAAGAAAGAAAGAACAAGTAAAAAACGAACTTGTCTAGAAGAAGTATATACATCATCATTTTATTCTCTATCTAGTTTAATCTCATGAGAAGTAGTCAAACATAGATGTTTTTTCAGCAACTTAATTATTTGAAAAAAATGGGAACCACACTTCAATGCTTTTTTTAAAGGTAAGGCAATGACACTCCTGAATTAAAACCCGCCAAAGAGTGCGTGTTCACTCCCTTCAATACATCGACGTTGCATTGCATGTCTTGCATCCTTTCAGCACATGCCCAACGAAATGTGTGACAGCTATCGGGACATGCTTCCAGGCTCGATTCGAGGGACATGCTTACAATGTTTTACATTAAAATGGGTCAATGGTGTCGTCTCTCTTGAAACGAGTGGGCTTTTTTGCAGCCGATCATTACATGTTTTAATTTGCATCCTTTCAGCTTGGAATTAACCATGATTTTCCGGATGATGTAACTTCATCATTCTCTAATACTCGGAAGATATGATAATTTGGCCCTAGAAAATGTACAACAACAGCAACGGAGGAAATAAACTGTTGTCAAATTACTACTCTGTCGTTTGTCCTCTGCATCAAAACAGAGTAGAAATTTCATTCTTTGATCATCATTTATTTTTTTAAAAAAAATCGTAAAGTTCAACAACTTGCAAAATCTATATTATAAAAATATTCCTTGTATTGAATAAAAAACCTAAATATAATAACAGTAATTATTTTTTTAAAAAAAATATGGTTAAATTTGAAATTGACTTAGTTTATATTTATAATAACAACTACATTATTTATGAAAGTGAAATGGCGAGAGTATTAAGTTTCATACCAAATCAATGGATATATTTCGAAACAACGAAAATGTTGACATCCTTCAGGATTTACAATTTACAAATAACAACGGTGCCGTTTCCTCTCGAAACGGTAATGACTCCATGAGAGTACGAGTATGAGACCATGATCGAAGTAGGTTTTCGCATCACATTATGTTTATGTGCTCCCTGGAAACCATGTCCGGGTTCCCGGATGAATTTAATCAACGCCTCGACGCCACGTTTAGATCCCGATTCGGGAGTGTCGATTTGGAACTGTACGAGTCTCTTTATAATCATTGCGCCACTGTACATTTCGATTATATGTACGAAAAATTATTTAAAAATTAATTAATTAGACTCAAAATATTCGCCTCGTAGAGTAAATAAAACTGTGCAATTAGTTTTTTTTATTTCATTTACATTTAGTACTTCATACATGTTATGTTATTTTGATGTAATGAAAAATCTTTAATTTTTGAAACTAAACAGGACCCCAATGCCCATCCATGGAAGCAGCTGAGCTGAGCTGACACTCACAGAGTGGCATATGCCGGCAAAGTCACCTACCAAAAATATATTTCTGACACGTATCAGTATCAAATTACTGAAATGCCCATACGAGACGACGCCAGTAAAATAGCGCGTACTAGTACAGAGTAGTTGGCGCGCTGATTCAGCGCAGTTTCGCACTCCACGCGCCAACTCCCCAATTTCCCCCTTCCCTTCCTCCCGCCATGACGCCACCGCCGCCGCCGCCGGCGGAGCCCGCTGACCCCGGGCTCGATGAGTGCCTCCGGCTGCTCGAGGCGGTGCCCGCCGCGGCCGCGTCCGCCCCGGCCTTCCGCCGCCACTGGCCGTCCATCTCCGCCTCGCTCGCCGCGCTGTCGGCCGCCCTCGCCAGCCCCGCGTTCCCGCCGGCGGCGCCGCTGCTCGTGCCCCTCGCGGCCGCGCTCAACGCGCTGCTCTCCGCCGCCGCCACCGACGCGCCCAGGCTCGGCCACCTCCACACCGTCTCGCTGCTCTCGTCCACCGCCGCCTCGCTCTCGCATCTCGCCGCCGACGCGCGCCTCCTCGCCGCGGCGCCGCCCGCCTCCGCCCCCGCCGCCGCCGATTCGGGGGCGGACGCGCTGATCTCCCGGCTCCGGCTGGGCTCCGCCGCGTCGCGCGCCGCCGCGCTGGAGGAGCTGGCGGCCTCCGCGGCGTCGCTGCCGGCGCCCTCCGCTGCCGCGGCCGTCTCCGCGGTGGCGGCGATGCTCGACTCCGCCGCCGGCGGCGACCTCCTCCCGCCCGCCCGCGAGCGCGCCGTCTCCGTGCTCGCCACCTTCGCCGCCTCGGACGCTGCGCGCCGGTTCCTCTCCCAGGAGTCCGGCGCCGTGGTGCCCCACCTCTGCCGCGCGCTGGAGTCCGGGGGCGCGGGCGCGGAGCACGCGTGCGCGGCGCTGCTGCCCCTGACCGCGGCCTCCCGCGACGCCGCCGCCGCCGTGGCGGCCCGCGGCGGGGTGGCGGCGCTCCTGGCCGCGTGCGCCGGCGGGACCCCCGCCGCCCAGGCCGCGGCGGCGGGGGTGCTCCGCAACCTCGCCGCGTTCCCGGACCTCCTCCCCTGGTTCAGCGACGAGGGCGGCGCGCTGCCGCTGCTCATCCAGCTGGTCTCCCTCGGCACGCCGCGCGCGCAGGAGCTGGCGCTCGGGTGCCTCCAGAACCTCACCGCCGGCGGCGACGGCGACGACGGCCAGCGCCTCCGGGTGGACGCCTTCCAGGAGGGCGCCCTCGGCTGCGTCAAGGACTTCCTCGACGGCAGCCGCGGCGACGAGCCCGGGCTGGCGCCCGCGCTGGGGCTCCTCCGCAACATGGCCTCGTTCCGCTACATCGCCGAGATCGCCGCGTCCGCCGGGTTCGCCGCGCACGCCGCCGCCGCGCTCGGCAGCGACCGCTCCGCCACCCGCGCCGAGGCGGCCCTGGCGCTCGCCGAGCTGTGCGGCAACGCCGCCACGGGCGGGAGCAAGGAGGCGAGGCGGGAGCTGGAGGAGGCGGTGCCGCGGCTGGTGTGGATGCTGGAGGCGAAGGCGGCGGCGGAGCGCGGCGCGGCGGCGCGGGCGCTGGCGGCGGTGCTGGCGGCGTCGGGCGCGTGCCGGAAGCTGTTCCGGCGGGACGAGCGGGGCGTGGTGAACGCGGTGCAGCTGCTGGACCCCGCGGGCGGCGGCGTGGACGTGGACCGGCGGCACCCCGTGGCGGCGCTGCTGGCGGTGGCGCAGTCGCGGCGGTGCCGGAAGCAGATGGTGGCGGCGGGGGCGTGCGGGTTCCTGCAGGGCCTGGTGTCGGCGGAGGTGGAGGGCGCCAAGAAGCTCGCCGAGTGCCTCGGCAAGGGGAAGATGCTCGGCGTGTTCCCGCGGACGTGACGTGACGCCGGCGGCCGGAAGGAGGAGCTCCGGTGATCAAACAAGACTTGTAGTAGATCTGTATGTATGTGCCTTTCTGCTTCGATCCTCTGCTTCTTGCTCTTAGTGTGAGTGTGTGTGTGTGTGTGATGGTTGTGATGATGATGACAGAGATCTTGTAAATGTCGGTGTGCGTGGTTGTGTTTGATGATAGCATAGGCTGCTAGATTACGAGTGGTTTTAGCGTGCTGGATGGAAACAATAAGAACACTGAGAATCTTGTACGTATGTTGTAATCTCTGATCTCTGAAGGAGAATTCAGCTTCAGTTTACTGACCGATGATCATCGTCACCGTTCCTCTGCTCTTCCTCCATACCAAGCTTGAGTTACTCCACTGATCTGAAAAATGGCAGCTTGAGTTTGCTGACCGATGTGCATCTACCACTGTCTGTTTCACTAGGATGTCAAAATCAGAGGAGCCGTGGTAGCTTCGATTCAGCCCAAGATTTCCTCGTTGTTTGACGGTTGCATGCACACGCATCTGCCGTCACTGTCCGTGCACTGCAGCACGAAACGGACCGCGCCGATAATTGCGGATCGGAATCAGCGACTAATAACAAACAGTCAGTTACTGGTATCTCTTGACGACGGTGGTCAGCAGCAACTGTTCCTTGATCAGAGCTTGATGATCACGGCCGGGATGGGGGCGAGGTACTCCCAGCCGGTGACCGGGCCATTGCAATGGATGGATAAATTCAATGCGTGGAGACGGCGGCAGCGCCTTGAATAAAAGGGGATGGGATTCGTACGAGCAGGTTGGTGAAGGCTGCAATGATCGATCGGATCCTGCTGAGACCGAGAATGATCGATCGGATGCCAATTGCAGGCAGGGGCTCTTGAATATGCGTCCCCCATCCATGGCCCTGGCCTGGCCCTCGTGTTGGGGTTCTGTTCTATTTTCTCTTGCAATGTGTGCTGTGTTGTGTTCCTGATGATGGTGATCTATTATATTTTCTAAGAAATTACCCACTTTTGCCATTATGCAAATGGTCTAAAATAACCCCTAAATTGATATATAAATTACCCACCTCTGCCATCTCGCATATAAATTAACTCTCTAAAATTATTCATCGCTACTATTATATATTAAAAATATAAAGATTTCTTCATGATCTTTACGTGAAATCTGACCTTTTATCTCGCATATACAGTCAATGTAAATGATATAATAACAAAACAAGGCTTCACGTTCCTCTAATCTCATCCAATGCGGCAATATCCATGATCTTCATAAACCCTAGCCTTCTCTCGGATGAGCAACGAAGCAACGGCAGGCCGGCAGCCTGCAGTGGCGATCCCAGATGGTTGCCATTGGCCAAGCAAGAACCGGGCGTGTGGTCGTCGGAGCATTGCGGTGAGCGACAGAAGCAGGGTGTTTGTCCATGGACAGCGATGCACCGTGAGACAGGCGACGGAAGCACAAAGCAACAAGCGGGGTCAGACGGCGCACCTAGAAGCTTTGTCCTTTAAGAATGCAGCAATGGAAAATGATGCAGAAGAAGCCAGCAGCCAATTGTTGGAGACTAGAAGGAAGCACACATGCTGACTATGGTGTCACAGAATTCACGATTTTCGGAGAAAGTACACAATCGAGGATTTTGCGAACGCAGATTTTCAATTCTGTCCAATGTTCCTTCCGCTCTCACTTGCACAAATGAACGAGCCACCAGATAAAACTACTTTGGATGCACCAAGATAACAATATTTATACTCTACGATGATTCGACGGTGACGGGGCTGCTGGGTTGGGCATAGGATGGTGGCAACAGGTAGCTGCCAGCATTGGGATCACAAAATGGAGTGTGCAATAGTGGCAACCACAAGAGATATGCGCTGGCCCGATGCAAATGAAAGATCACGCTGCCTCTCTGTAGTACTGTCTACTCATTCGATCTAGCTCCATTCTATTCGTTTTTTTTAAAAAAACTTACAAATATCATGGGAACAGTGATACTCCATATTAATGTGGCAGCAGAAGTATCTAATTTCTCACACTTGGGAAAATTAATGAAACAACATAAAGAAATAAGCATTTACATTGAGGTGGTTTAATAAGGCGCTCATTGCCCCATCATTGTAAACATTTATATTAGCTCCGATCCCTCTGTCTCTAAAACATGCCACTTTAAATTTTTAATGCATATTAGCGTTAGATGAAATTTAACAGACTACCCCTAATCAGTGTCGTTGTGATTCTGTTTCGTTTGCTGAGGTAAATAAGGGAAATATTTCGTTAACCACCCATGCATGCTGCACGGATTATCAACATTCGTGGATCAAGGAGCCCATAGGTAGGAGAGATATGGAATTAATATAACATGGTGCCATCCACAAACTTAAATGAAAAGTTTTGTGGGATAAAATTCAAAATTCTAGAAGTTTTTTGGGACGGATATGCGTGTGTAGAAATCGATCTGTTGAAAGTCTAATGCTGTAATTATAATTAAGGTAGGACCTTACGGATACATAGGCAATTAGTACAGTTTTGTTAATGCATTGTGTCTTATATTTATGGATAAGCATCATGAATCAATTATATTTGTTGAATAAGGTAGTATTCACTTATATTTTAAGATTGCTAGCCCGTGCGGATGCACGGTTGATAGACTAGTAATAATAATAATAATACTCTTTTCACCAAACACAGAGAAATTTCAATGAGCCCACGAGTGGTGCAGCAGCTCCAGGGAACTCTATTTTCGTTAATTTAGATGTGTTTAGTTGTAAAAAGTTGGGTAAAATTTGATCCAAAAGTTACATCGGACACTATTGCCAACTGTAGTACTTTTCGTTTGTTTGTGGTAATCGTTGTCCTACGACCTAATAGGCTCAAAAGATCCGCCTCGTCGTGCACTTAGTTTTTTTATTTACCTACAGTTAATGCTTCATGCATGAGGAGAGAAATTTGATGTGATAGGGGAATAGTGAAGTTTGGAGAGAATTTTAGAAAGTTTGTGGGAACTAAACAGGACCTTTAGAAAGTTTGTGAGAACTAAACAGGGCCAATCGTGTAGAACATAGTGTAGAAGGTATCTACAGAGTAATTGCTAGAATACTTTTGTTAATCGTGAGCTCCGGTACTGATCGAGTGGTTTACCTGTGTGGAGGAGGTAGGCAGCTACAGGGCCATCGGCAGCAGGTAAACTACAGCCTGTGGGCGAACTGCCTGAGCCTCTGTCCGAGGCATTCATGGACCGGGTCCGATGGAATGGAATGGCAGTCGTAAGGAGGAGCACGCCGAGTCGCCGAGGCAGATTCAGATTCATTCTGGCCGGGGACCTGTTGCTGTTGGGATCATATCATACCGAGTAGACGACCAGCTGCAGTGCAGGCGAGGCGGTCGGTCACCGTGATGATAGATCATGCATGCTGGATGCTGGATCGAGCCGGCCATGTGCGCGCGCCGCGCGGGGAGCAGCTAGCTAAAGCCAACCATGGTCCTTCCTGGTGCTTGCTCGCTGGGGATGGTTCTGACGGAACGGAAGGAACGTGCACGATCTGAGGCTGCGCTACTGGACCCTGGAGTCGGTCAGTTGCCGGCGGCGGCCGCCGTTCTGATCGACTTTGTCAGCCAGTTGAGTTTCAGGCAGCATCGGAGGAGCATTTCTTGTTCCGTGGGGATCTCAAACTCCATGTGAGAAATGAGCTGATGATTTCGTAATTTTCTCCAGTATAGAGGTAGTAGTGATAAAGAAGCTTGCCGTTGTCAGTCAGGTTTAATTTGGTCCCAACGTCTGCTCATCATCTTCATCTATCCAGGAGTTCACTGTTGATTAAATTGTTGGGCTTCGACTAGCACCGGCTTTTCATACGATGGGCTTCACGAACAAAGCGTAAAAGGCCGGCCTGCCCTCCAAACAAAAGTGAAGTTTCAAAATCCTTGGCTCATTTCATCTGGTAAGCAATGGCGGACAGAAATCATTTTGACGCCTAGGGCCACTTGCCAAAGCGACTAGACTACCAAAACCCTCACACATGAAAATATAACGGTAATACCGTACGATAGTGCACAAAGGCAACTAAAACCATGATTTTGAGTATATCTCAATTCAAAGTTGAAGCATACAATGAAATTTATAAAAAAATTCAGAAAAGTAATGCATTACCTAACTAGTGTCAATTTTGTTAATCCTCGTCCTCGTCCTGCATCTCTTCTTCCTCTGACCCTTCATCATGCTCTACTGCACCTCTTCAGAATTCAGGCTCTTCAGACTTCAGCATACAACAGCAGCCAGGCGCCCAGGCGAGCGGGCGAGCGGCGACCGTGGTGCAGGCAGGTGTGGCGGGCCGGCCGGCCTGCGGCGTAGGTGCGTAGCGGCGCAGCGCAGTAGGGGCGCAGGCACCCGGCGGGCGGCGCCGCGACGGCACAGGCGCGCAGCCGGGCTGGCACTAGCAGGACTGCGGGCTTGTGCGGGCGTGCGGCGGCGGCGGGCGGCGGCGCGCCGGCGCTAGCCGCTAGGGTTAGGCGGCGGCGGGCGAGCTCAGGGACGGACTATCGCGACTCGGAGGTCGGGGGAGGAAAGAACGAGGTCGTCACTCGGCAGGCCGCGAGGGAGTCCGGAGAGAATGAGAGATGGCGCTAGCCGCTGGGCCGTGTCAATTTAGGTTGAAGAGTAGGGCCAATTTAGATAAAGCATAGCTAGACTGGGCCAAGAAAAATTGAAGAGGCTATGAAGGATTTTTTGGGCCACGCCTAGGTCCATGGCCCTAGTGGCCCTAGGCTGGTATCCACCCCTGCTGGTAAGGCCCTTGCGAATCCCTATCAGAAGCAGGGCCCTTTTTTAACCGGCCAGTTAAAATCCCCACTCTAGGTACATTATTAGGACCTTTGACCTAAATTCTTGTAAAATGGACCATGTTGAGTAAAAATCAAAATTTATTTCCTTTCATGCTAAGGTCCGTACCACTCCTAATCTCAACGCAACCATTATATTTAAAACTGCTGTTCTCCCATCCTTATCCTCGTAACCTAACTATTATCAGGCGATCATGGGCTTTTCTTGCCACGCAATTGACCCTCATGTGATCGAACGAGCTGACTCATCACATTACTCGCTCTTTCATAACTTGCAACAATACGTTTAGTCGAGTGCATGCAATAGGATGTGTTCATACATCCCAACTTGAGCAGGGAGATCTGATGCATACAAGATCTTGCAAGCTGATCGAAGCATTCATGTACAAAGAAGCAATTTGGAGACCTACATTCCTCTCGTTCATACATGCATTCGTACGTGCTCTGATCCTGGAAAAGCAACACCCAATTAAATAGTGCATTATCTGGCTTAGAATACACGCTAGATAGATCTCGATCAGGCACACATGCATGCATTTTGCTTTGACTGCATGCCATTTTCGTTATTGGAATAATCTGATGCATCTGTGTAATTTGTACACCACGCCCTGTAAATATTTGTACTCTTTCGGGTACGCCCGCTGTGGAGAAATATTTGTACTCTCCAATTGTTTAGATTTAAAAGTGATCGATATATCGACTTGTCCTACTGGGACACAGATAAAAATCAGTGGACAGTGTGTACATTTTTTTCTAGGAAAGAAAAAAAAAAACCCACACTTGGAGTTCAGTATGGATGCGTACCTTTTTCTAGAAAGATATTTCTACTAACTCAGGTGATCTCAAAAGATCAGTAGCAACTTTAGCATCAGAGCATATCTTTCTGGAGCCATGAGTCATGTGGAATGGTGGTCCTTAACAACATACTAACATACATTCAGAGAGAAAGCCAAGGTGTACTGGGATTATTTTAATTTCACTGTGTACGCAAGTGGAGTATTTCCTGCACAATTGCTCATGGCTGTGGCTTCTTGGCATGTGTTGCATAGCTGTGACTGCACTCTGCTGCAACTTGCAGCCCCATCATCTGATCCCCTCAACATGGCTGCATGGGGAGCAATCAGCTGGTGGTGTTTATATCTGCAGAGAAGAGAAGGACGATCCGCTTGCCAACCACCTTGCATGGGGTTATCTGGCTCGGATCTCCTGTACTACGTATAGTGGCCCTGATGAAATAATGTAACTTTTCCAAGAGTACCAGTGGCTAGCCTAATTTGGACTACAATAACTGCATTAATATTTTGGAGAATTTTGACAATCTGATGTTCCTTTGGTTGCTCACAGGAAAAGGGGGGTAACTTAGAATGGACAGATGGCCATAGATGGAATGCATGCGTGTCTTGATACCACATTTTCTGCTGTTCTTGCTTTACGCCTTTAGGGGAAAGCTCTTCTTTTCCACATAAATAGTCACTGCTTTATGCCATCTTTGGGGGAAAGCTATATCTTTGGTAGCGGATTGGGGTAATCAATATGCATTATTGAGCATCACCTAACGCGGGGCACCAAGGGTTCTAGGGGGCTAACGCGGGGCACCAAGGGTTCTACGGCAGTAGGGGGGCTCTAGCCCTGGCCGTCCCACCGCTAGATTCGCCCCTGAGTACCGGTATTAGCTACAACAATATTTTTGAATTGTACTGTTCTAATTTCAAGACAACACGGAGTATATGTGCAAGACGACTAGATTGCACTTGTCATTGTTTTATTTTGTTACATAGTCCAGGTTGGGGGATGTAAGGGAAAAATGTATTAAATAAAGGTGTTTTTACTTGATTACTTCTGAAGAATGCTACTGGCTTATTTGGCTTTGGTTGGCAGAAAGAGACCCTTCTGTAGCTTTGCCCCCTTTTATTTTGATATCGTAAGTAATTAAAAGCATCTCTTATCTAGATTCCAGACCCATAAGCAAAAAAAGCCAGTGAACAGAGCCATGTTTCTCGAGGAAGTTGAAGTATCATCTCAGCCAAAATGCTCGTCCAATTTTGTGAAAGCCGAGTTCAAGACTCCCACAGTATAAAACAGAGTTTCCAATTTGCCATCAAAGGGTCGGCAAGCACCTCTCTACCCAAGGAACCTCCTATTTCTACAACACTTGTCCGATCCTTGGATGATTCTGAGCTTGATCCCGAATTTAGTACCAGTGGCCGTTGCACTCCTCCCACGACGGTGAGCATAGTTTAGTGGCTTTCAGTACAGCCTCCAGTTGGGCGAGGACGAGGAGGCGGGTGCCGCGCCTGTGGCCTCGCCATGTGCTCCCCCCCCCCCCCCCCCCCCCCTCCCACTCCTCCCTCCTCGGTATCTACATGCCATTATGTATGCCAAGATCTCTCTCGCTTTCTCTCGGATCTGAACTTCTGGACAGAGGGCGCTGCTGCCGGCCATTTGCGTCTGCTCCTCGTAACCCCTGTCTCGCTTTGCCCTCCGTCTCGCCAACTATAAAGCCGGGGGTCCTGTTATGGGTGACCTTTTTGTATCGATGTGCAGGGTCAACTTCGTCAGCTCCCTTGGCTGAAACCACCTTCCTGCTGGCTCACATTGTAAGTCTACTGCCGTACTGGGGATGAGTGACTGTGGTTAATGTTCTTGGTTGACTGACTGTTCTTGGATGCTCATCTTGGTTGCTGGGTTTGCCGTCCTTTTGCCTTATGATCTGCTCATCTTTGCTGCTTTTGGTTGGGTGGAGTTGAGCTGACCGGCCACATGCCAGAGATCCAAACAAACTATGTTTGATGTCTATTGGTGATGGAATGCCTACAACCTGTTTGATGAGCTCGAGTTGGGCTGATTCTCTCAAGCTGAAAAAGTTCAAGATTCAGCATATTTTGATCAATTAACAAGCTATTTGTTTTATAGTTTCACTAGTTTTCAGTGTTCACTTCGTTGATCTAGCTTGTTACTAGTATTAGTTCTTAGTTTCTTAGTCCCAAATGATGATTGGAGAGATTTGATGGTAACTCACTCTGCATTTTCCTACTATTCAGAACTTGCAAAGATGGGGTGTGGCCCATCAATCCCCAAGAAGTACACGATAGGAGGAAAGGGGCGAAAGCGCCGGATCATCATTCAGGAGGTTGCCGTGTTCGTGCCTACTGTTCGCATACCGGTTGATTCTGACATAGTCCATCCTCTCAGAGGGATAGTTTCTAAGGATCTCGTCGACCGCCTCTCCACACTTCGTGCTCATGTGGTTGAATTGGCTGAAGAAATCTGTATGTTCATCACTGATTTTTGCCGACACTGACTGCTTACGGGCTGAATTAGCTAGAGTACTGACAGTAATTCTGATTTGTTGTGATGGATCGGTGACTTTGTGTGAAGATTGCGCGGATGTCTCAGCTGTTTCAGAATTGCAACATGCACTGCAGGAGTACTTGCCAGTAGTTCTTGGTCTAACAGTGAAAGGTTTGAACTTGAGCTTATTCACTTTGGCGTAGTCTTCGTGGCTGTTCAATGATTTATAATGAAATTATTATTGGTCCAAGCAGAGAGCCGGCTTGAATCATCTATACAATTCAGATGGAAGACCTTGGATGATGATCAGGTGAGTGTTTGCTACTTCTGCTGTTTAATTCCTGTCATCTGGATATGTTTATAGCTTGAATCACAGGAGGATATTTCGTATTCAGGAGTGTTGTTTGGCCAGCGCGTGGTATGAAGTGTTGTCGGTTGTCCACATGATGGCAATGCTTGCATTATTTGAGGCCAATCTAACACTCATTCCGAAGAATGGTCAAGTGGGCGGTGAAAGGAAGGTATCAGAAGGTCTGTTCATCATTTTTGCAGTAGATGCCCTTAAAGTGTTTTTTTTATTACTTCTCATTTTCAGATATTCTACAATTTGTGGGCAATCAAACTTCTGGTCTCCATAATTGGAAAAAGTTTTGTTCATTCACTACCAGTATTGAATTACATATATGCTAGATATATGGTATATGGAGATTGTATTGCTTCATCAATACTATCTTCAGTATGTGAAAATTGGGTAAAATGATACAATTTTGTGTTTTACTTCTACAGATGCAAAGAAGGATGTTGTCGATTCATTGCTCAGGGCATCAGGATGCTTAGACTATTCTGTGCATCGCATACTTGTTCAGATACCTGCACAAGTCAAGTATGCTCTCTTCCTGAAATGCATATTAGACATAATATAAATTATCAGCTCTGAATGTTCCTCTAAGCAAGCACTTAGTTTATCATTAAATTTTTAAATACAGGAAGAGTTTTCCTAGTTACTTGCAAGAAGGTATGCTTGAGGCCATCTCAGTGCAGGCATTGGCTCAGGTAGCTAATCCTTCTCTAATTACATATTT
Organism: Echinochloa phyllopogon; assembly: GCA_033239725.1. Taxonomy (NCBI): domain Eukaryota; kingdom Viridiplantae; phylum Streptophyta; class Magnoliopsida; order Poales; family Poaceae; genus Echinochloa; species Echinochloa phyllopogon. The sequence continues at coordinate 26,894,183 of BTCW01000008.1, read as the reverse complement.
TAAATTTTATGGGGCCAAATTAGCATTTACCTACTTCTGTCATCTGCACAAAACAGTGTGTAGAAATACAGCTTGGCCTGGCTTCTGAATGTGAAAAGGCAACATTGTCAGTAAAGAGGAGGCTAGCCTGTGAGCAAGTCAGTTATTTTACTCAGGTCAGTATTGCACAAATAAATCGTTTTCCAATCAACATTTTCTTCATCTATTACAGCATTCTAATGATACTCTGATTTCTTGTTTTTCTTCAGGCGCATTATTGTCTGTCGGGATGTGATACAAGTGACTCATATGGAAAGAAGCTTCTGTTGTTCCTGAAGTGGAAATGCATGGAAGCTAAGGTTGTCTGAAGACAAAGTATATTCCTTCAGAGTGCTCAAGACTTTATTTCTAATATTAACTTGATCTCTTTTATCTTCCCCATTAGGCTGTAGCATATTACTATCATGGTCTTGTCCTAGACAAGGGCGGTGAACCTGCCAACCATATAAGCGCGGTCTGCTGCCTTTCTGCAGCTGATGACCTACTCTCAGAAAGCAAGAGGGCTTGCTTGAGTTTCTGCTTGGCAAACCCTGTTACAAGGTCTGATACAACTCCAAGAGTATTAGCAGGTTTAAGTGAATCAAAGTTTCATGTGCTAACCTCAGTTCTGCTCTTTATTCAATTGTATGCAGGGTACCTCCTCCTTGGGGTGTCATGAAGAACATGCACCGGAAAATTCCTGATGTCGCGTACAAGAAGTTCCAAGTATATGGGCATCTCTTTGAACAAGACAAGAACAGGTAAGTCCCCAGTTCAAGAAGCAGCTCTAAATACTTTTTTAGCACAAAAAAATACACTTGGTCAATTTGGTTCAAGAACATGAATGAATAGCCAACACTATTCATAATTTATTTGGGCCCTAGTGGTGATGTCACTACTTTCCTGGTGCAGTGCACTTCAATCGATTCCTGATCTACCAGAGTTCGCACTGTCTTTGAGACCGGAAGGGTACGAGTTGCCAAGCACTGATTCAATCTGGGAGAATGTTAACGGGCAACCTCAAATTCAGAGCCTCAAGGAGCATCTGATCGATGATGAAGACGAAGTAGATACTAAGTGATACTAGCCACACTTCCATATGCTTCCAAAATGATTTGGATTCAGCATATTCCACAACCAAAAAAAACATCACAATCATCTCTGTCTGTATAATCGAAAGTATTTACTATCTGATATAGTTAAGTCTTCATGTGTAATAGAATCATAAATAATAGGAAAGAATAGTTTATTTCTTACTGTCATCTCATTTTTATTTAGCCAAATGAAGAACAGAACACCAGAAGAAAAACTATGGTACGCATTTCAAGAAACCAATAATTGTCCCTTAGCCTGGGTGTGCTCACTGGTCAGCCTCCTGTGTATACTAATCCAGTTGTCAGACACTTGATGATCCTTCCAATTTCCAAATGAGTATAAAGGAATGAATAATATATGTGAAGAAATACTCCCGTTCAAATCAAAATGGCTTCATTTCATTGTGTTTATATATTAGATGCTCCATTCAACATGGAGGAAGAAATAGTTAGGAAAGCTCCATTCATTCTTTAAAAAGAAGGAAATGCTCCATTCAAACATTTGGATTCCAAAGACTTGAACGCACGTGTCGTCAGAAGCATCTGTCGAAAACCTGTGATTACTTAAGTACCTCAAATGTGTCTACTGACTGGTGGCAGACCGGCACTAACTTTTACCCCTCCAATTTTTAATAAGAAAACGCACAGAAAATGCCTGCGCCCAACGGAGGTGCGCAGCAGCGGGCGAGCGTTCGGCGGCGGTGTGGAGCACAGGAAGGTGAGGCGAACAGATGTGTGGCCCATCAAGGCCTTGTGCAGCCTGCATAAACAGAAAACGCAACTCCCACGCGTTCTCGCTTATGCAGGCCATATACGCGAATTTGTCCAGGAAAGCTGACTGACAGCCCAAATAGACAACCAATCAGCCTACGTTGCATTATGGGGTCTGGTTAGCAGGCAACCAATCAACCCCTATGTAACCATGAGTTAGCGCCTAGAGACTGGTGCACTGAGCCTCTCTTGTGCTGTGTTGTGACTGTTTCTTTTTTAGATAATGGAATGGATAAATAGATTATCCGGTCTTGGCCAATTGGCTACGGCCCAAATTACAAATTCGCAGCACCTCCGTCTGCACACTCAAATTTTAATCAAAGCGAAAAGCACACCCAAGAAATGATGAAAGCATTAGTTTGTAATTCTATTACTAAACCTCCATCCATGGTATGCAAAAACACGCATGGCCAAAGCCTCCAAAGCTTGGCAGACGTCTTTTATTGTTTGGCTGTCTTCTTCAAACCGATGTAGCTGAGGCCCCGAAATGAAGCCAATACGTGCCCCGGAACAATACCTGCAAATAAGTTTTTTGTGGAGAATTGTTAAAAACCAAGTCGTTCCTACTTAGCCAAAGTGCCCAACATAAAGCAGATGCACCCGCCAACATTTGATTCTTTAACTTACTGTTAAAACCCACTAGCCAATTATTAAACAAATGATTGAAGCTATGAGGTTTTGGATGATTCAAAACGATTTCAACAGCCCTCCAAATAAAAGTGGCCATGTGACAATCAAAAAAGAGATATTGTATTGTCTCCTCTTTGATACAGAACGAACATAACTTACTCCCATTCCAGTTTCTTCTAGCTAAATTGTCCTTTATCACTATAATACCTCTATTTAAGTACCACATAATTTTTTTTTATTTTCAATGGTACCTTCAGCTTCCGTATTTTCTTGTTACGTTGCATATTGCCATTATTAATAAGAGCCGAATATATTGATTTGACTGAGAATAAACCCGATTGAGTTAGGTTCCATCTAAAGGCATCTCTATTGTCCCTCAATTGTACATGGCTAATTCTAGCGACCAGGTTATACCACAGGTTTAAATTTTACCCTACTAATGCTCTCCTAAAGGACACATTAAGAGGGATCCTAGAAAAAACCGAGGCCACCGTATCGCTTTTCTTCCTGGCAATATGATAAAGGGACGGGTACTGTTGTTGCAAGGTATAATTACCTAACCACTTGTCCTCCCAAAACCTGACTTGGTTTCCGTCATTTAAGTGGAAAGTACCAAAGTTAATAAAGGTTTGTTTAATCTTCAACAGACCCGACCAAAAGTGAGAGTCTCCTGGTTTTCTTTCGACTTGCGTAATAGTATGAGAACGCAAGTATTTATTCCTCAGAAACTGTTGCCACATGCCATCCCCATTTATCAAATTGAACAACCACTTGCTCAACGAGCACTGGTTTTGAACCTCCAAATTTTTTATTCCTAACCCTCCCATTTCTTTCGGTTGGCACAAAATACCTCATTTGGCCAACCTGTATTTCCTCTTATGACCATCCAATTGCCAGAAAATCCGGGATCTGTAATAATCTAACTTCTCCAACACCCCTTTTGGTATCTCAGAAAAAGGAAAGCATGAACACCGCCAAACTGGTTAAAACGGAATTGATTAACACTAATCTTCCTCCCACTGACATATGCTTCCCTTTCCAACTAGCCAACTTCTTTTCAAATTTTTCTTCTATTCCTTTCCAATCCGCGTTGCTGAGTTTCCGGTAATGCATAGGAATACCAAGATATCTGAAAGAATAAGACCCAGATTGGCACCCAAATAGGTCAGCATATTGTTGTTCACATTCTTTTGACTGACCAAAGCAGAATATCTCACTTTTGTGAAAATTAATTTTAAGACCTGATAATTGTTCAAACGCACATAACAACAACTTCATGTTTGTAGCTTTGACAATATCATGATCCATAAACAAGATGGTGTCATCCGCATATTGTAAGATGGACAGTCCTCCATCAACTAAATGCGGAACCACGGCCAGAAATTTGACCATCTTCTTTGGCTCTATTAATGATGATTGCTAACATGTCAACAACAATATTAAACAATATTGGTGACAGAGTATCACCCTGTCTTAGCCCTTTCCATGTTTGGAAATTCTGACCAACCTGGTCATTTATTTTAATACCAACATGACCCTGTTGAGTAAAGGCCTCTATCCACTGTCTCCATTTTTGTGTAAAGCCCTTCATCCTCAAAGTTTGTTGCACAAAGGACCACTTGACTTTATCATATGCCTTTTCAAAGTCAAATTTAAAAATTACTCCATTGTGATTCATCCTATGCATTTCATGGATCGTCTCATGCAACACTACCACTCCTTCCATGACGTTCCTCCGTGGCAAGAAGGCTGTTTGTGTGGGACTGATAACTTTTTGGGCCACCGTCGAAATTCTGTTTGTCGCTACCTGTGTGAATATTTTGAAGCTCACATTTAGCAAACAAATAGGTCTGTATTGCTGTATTTTAATAGCTTCCTTGCACTTTGGTAGCAAGATTATCGTACCAAAATTTAAACTATAGATAAGTAAGTTTCCGTTATGGAATTCATGAAACAGAAGCATCAAATTCTCTTTTATAAAATCCCATGAAGCCTGATAGAATTCAATTGGGAAACCATCAGGCCCAAGGGCTTTATTGTGTTCCATTTGGAATATTGCCTCTTTTACCTCTTGTTCTGCAAACATCGATACGAGCGCCTCATTCTCAATTGCAGAGACTTGGGGAATATCCTATATTCGAGTTTCATCTAACCGGATATCACTGCCTTTCGGAGGACCAAACAGCCCCTTTGTAATACATGGTGATATATTTTTTCAACTCCTCATCACCTGTAATCAGTCTGTCCTCATCTTGCAATTTATATATTCTCGTTTTACGATGTCTACCATTTGCAACTAGTTGGAAGTATTTGGTATTGGAGTCACCCTCAATCAACTGTTTCACCTTCGCCCGCTAGTACCACTTGATTTCCTCTTCCATCAATAAAGTTGCTAATCTATTCTGAAGGCAGTGTTTTAAATCAATCAATCTCCAGAGAGGACAAGAGACATGATTCCGCCTTCCTGTCTAAGGAATCAAGTTTGTCAAGTAACTGTTTATTCTCTTTTTTGTAATGTCCGCTTGTGCTTTTGGCCCAACCCCTTAAATGTTGGCGTACTTTACGAACTTTGGACTGCCAACGCGCCATGGGAGTGTCTCCCTCATTTTCATTAATCCATAGCTCCTTGATCATATCCATGAAACCATCTCGAAGTAGCCAACCTAGTTCAAATTTAAAAACAGAATGGCTACCCGAGATCGCCTCACCGATGTTCAGGAGTAAAGGGGTGTGATCCGAAATATCTCCACTAAGTGCAATGACCGTGGACAGTGGAAACTTTTGCTCCCACTCCGTGGACATTAGCACCCGATCTAATTTTTCATAAGTCGGCGTCTGCAAAGAGTTAGCCCATGTGTACTGTCTGCCTAACATCATCAGTTCTCTCAAATCCAGACCATCAATTATGGCGTTAAACAGAAACGACCAACGATGATCAAAATTATCATTATTCTTCTCCTCAATACTACGCAAAATGTTGAAGTCACCTCCAATCAGAATAGGCAGGCTTTCATGACTACACAGTTGGGCTAACTCCATTAAGAAAGCCTCTTTGAACTCATTCTGTGCAGGGCCATAAACTACTACAAGTGCCCACTTGAAGCTGTCATTTTTATTGCACAAGCGGAACTTCACATAGTAATCCCCCTCATCTATTGCCCCGATATGAAAAACTTCCAAGTTAATCCCCAATAGTATTCCACCGGAGCGTCCTTTTGGTTCTTTACAATGCCAAATATAGTTCTTCCCACCACACAGATTCCTCAGGAAAGGATCGGAAAAGCTCCTCCTCCCTGTTTTTGATATGACCACGAAACTAAGATTTTTTTCTTTTGTCAACTCTGATAAAAATCTATGTTTCTTTGGGTCTTTAAACCCATTGCAATTCCAAAATACACCCTTCATTATGACTTACTCTTAGCTTTTTCTTTTGGTGTGGAGGTTTTTTTCTTCTTATTTGTCAGAGGCGTCTTTTTTTAGGCAACTCAGTAGTACGATCATACAGATCACCATTGGAACCCAACACCTCGTCCATTATGTCTCCACACAAGTGCCCTAAAATAAAATTATCAATTTCTTCTTCCTCTGCTAAACATTTTTCCTCTTTATCAATGAAACAAACCGGATTTTCCTTACCGAAAATCCGACTCCCTGTACCATTGCGATAGTCCCAGAATCAACAGCTATCGCGTACAGACCTCATTCCAGAAGTTATCACATCCATACATCGAATAAAACAGTGCAATGTTTAGGTTATTACATCTCCCAACATAGGAAGTACGGGTACAAGCCACTTGGGCTAAATCGACAGAAAGGAAAGCCAACGCAGCGGTAGCTAAGTCATCAGGGCTTCGTCTTCATCTCCTCTACAGGCAACTACTCGAGCGTAGCGCCGCACCTCAGTCGTACCATCCATCAGCGTTGTTGTCGAAGTCGGACTCGTAACCTGCAAGACCTTGAACTGTTCCCAAGGATTGGAACAATTCCACATCACCATCCATAGATGTGCAAGCTTTAAGGTGGACTAATCTAGTATACAAATAGACAAGGAAAAGCTAGGGGTTTCCTATGCAGCAGCATATAGAAGTTTGTAAAACAATTTCCAACACCAACACACACCTCCACGGGCAATCCTGACAGAACAGGCTCCCGTCTCCAACATCTATTCGATGGGAGAACTCCCGCTCCTCCCACCTCATCGGCCATGCCGGGTCCTTAGTTTAAAAGGGGAGAGGTAGAAGTTTTAGTCACCAAAACACTAACAGACGAATAGTTCAAAGGGCGTTGTCCATGACCGAGGACGCAGCTATACATATAGTTTTAACTCTACAGAGTGTGTACATCAGTAACCATGCGATGTGCGCCCAGAAGGTAGCAAGCCAGCTGAACAACACAACACCGAACGGAGGTCTAGTAGTTACGGCACCATCCTGCTTTTCCGGTCTTGGGCGCATCCTCCGCTAGAGGTCACCCCAGAACTGTGAAGCACTCCCCCGGGGCCAGTCGGGGGCCAAAGCAAATAAGGGAGCAAAGGTCATCACCAGTCCCCCTTACACTGAAACACTATCCTCCTGCAGGCTTGGCACCGCACTTGCTAGGCTCGGATCGGGCCCACCCTCATAATGGACACACGGTGTGCACGGTAAGACCCAATGACGCGGTTTGTCCGACCAGTCCTCAAGCTGTTGAAGTGAACTCTTCTCTCGAAGTGCGTATCCACCGCAATGGTCCGCCAGTCGCACCCATTACAGGTATCGCCGCCAACTCCTCGGTAACCAAATCAAATCAAGCATGTGCCCGCAACAGGCACTCCGCAGGGAATACCCAATTGTACTCCCCAAGCCCTCGATCCCAAAGGGTCGAGTTATGGTACGCTCACTTCGACAAATGGTTTTCAAATCCCCCAACTCCTCCAGTTTTCTCACGCACACCAAAACAGTTTAAAACTTCTTTTTCCTCACACGCATGCAAGCATAGCTTCATCAACATCATATATATAAGTGTGGTAGTAGGATAGCAAGGAATTGATAAATAGACAGGCTATGCATGGTATATCATCTCAGGCAGTTCATGCGAATAAATACATCATAGCATACTACGAGCATGTCTAATAGGCGTTCAAAGAATGGATGGGCGTGAACCTGGTGACTCCTCCTCGTAGTAGTACTCGTCGAACTCCTCTTCCTCAGTCCCGATGTGAGTCTCCGGTCCTCCTAAACATCGATCCGCAATTTAATTACCGAGACTACGGGCAAATAAACTCCAAACGAGAACCAAGGAAGATCCAAACAACACCAAACTCTATTCTAACGCGTAGAGCATGATTTTAGAAAAATAATGAAACTGGTATCATATTTTTCTGAGCTACGGTTGATTTATTATTAATTTTCAAAGTTTAAATCATTTTCTGAAAATATTTAATTAAATTCCGAAAAAGAAAAACAGACAGGGACACGTGGCAGCCTCTGGTGGCGCCACGTCATCACTGCTGACGTCAGCATGACGTCATGCTGACGTCAGCATGACGTCATGCTGACGTCATCAGTGGGTCCGGGTTTGCAGAGGTCATCGTGGGCCCTGATGACGTCAGCGTTGACCGATCAACGTCGACCGGGTCAATGGTCAACGGTCAGCGGTCAGCGTGGGGTCAGTGGGTCCCGCATGTCAGCGACTGCCAGAGTATGACAGGTGGGGCCCGCGTGTCAGCGCTGTTAGAAAAAGAAAAGGGAAAACGACGGCTGGGTCGGATTGGGCCGAAAGAAGAGTTCAGGGGGCCTTTCTGGACTTTAGCGCAACATTCGGCCCAAGAAAAGGGGGCGCGGTTGGAGCTGGCCTGGTGGACTGAGTCCACCGTAGACCGTGAGTGTGGTCCACGTGAGCCGGGCGCACGGGATCGGGTGTGGCCGAACGGGATCTTCTACGGCTGTGCGTGCGGCGTGTTGGTGTGGTCCACCGTGTGGCGTCTGCGGCGCGCGCACTGGGTGCGACGCGCGCGCGACGTCGCACTCTGGTGCACCGGCGAGCGGCGGCGGCCAGCGACGGCGAGGGCCGGGGAGTGGTCGACGAGGCTCGGGAAGCGGGGCAAAAGCTTCAGCTCGGTTCCGCGAAGACGTTCGGCCGGGAGAGGGGAAGACTTGGCCGGCGAGGCGGCTCCCCGACGATGGCGCATGGCGGCGCGGCCACTGCAACGGGGCAGGGCCGGCGGCGAAGCGAGGGATGACGGCACACGGCCGCAAGGGCCAGGACTGGTTTGGGCTTTGGCTCACGCATGCGCTTGGCGAGCCAGCAGCTCGCGCGCGACGTGGCCACGGCGGCGCTCGCGCGGCCCGAGCGGAGCTCGACGCGCGGCGGCCATGGCGGCCTGGATTGGCGGAAAGGCGACAGCGGGTTGCGGGGAAGGAAAAGCGGCGGTGATCCCTGCAAGAAGAAGCACGACGTGAAGGCCGGCAAAAAGAGGGGGCTAGCGACGGCGACGGCGGCACGGCTCGACGGCCGGCGGCAACGACGGCGGAACAGAGGAAAACAGGGGAACGGGTGCGCGGCGGCGGCGACTCACCGTGGGTGGCGTAGTCATGCGCTGCAGCTCGGTGAGGGCTCGAGGACGGTGCGGAGGTCGTCGTCTCGCGGTACGCAGGGACGACGGCGTCTCCTCCTTGCTCGACGGCGGCGCGCGGACGACGGCGACAGCGGTGTCCCACGGGCGGCCTTCTTCCTCCTCCTTGGCTCGTCCTCTCGCCGCCTTCACCTCCTCCTCCTCCTCCTCCTCCGCTGGAAGCTACGGTGGTGTGTGTGTGTGTGGGTGCCCTGGCGGCGGGCGGCGGCTTGGAGAGGGAGCGGCGCCGGCGAGTGCCTTAAATAGGCGGGCGGCTAGGGCAACGGGCGGGCGCGGACGGCGGAGAGGCCTCGGCGTCCGTGCCCTAGGCCACGCGGCGGGCATCGGATGGCTGGGCGGCGGCCTTGGCGCGGAGCGCCGGCGTGGGGGCACCGCGGCGTGGCGTGATCGGTGGGGGAGGGGGATGACGCGAGGTGGAAGGGAAAGCTGACAGCGGGGGCCCGCTGTCAGTGAGAGGGAGAGGGAGAGAGAGAGGGCGCGCGCGGGCGGGGAAGCTGGGCCGCGGCTGCTGGGCCGGCTCGGCTGGGCTGGGCCGAGGGGTTAGCAGGCCGGCGTGGGGGAAAGGGAGTTAGCTGGGCTGGGTTGGATCGGAGAGAGAGAGTTTAGGGTGGTTTCCTGGACTTGGAGTTAGATTCGGCCCAGGGACAGGTTAGGGTGTTTTCCAATTAGTTTAGGATTTAGTTAGTATTTGAATTCAAATTTGAATTAAATTCAAATTTGAACGCTTCAAACAATAAACACCAAGAAAGCCAAATAAGACCCAAATTCACACTAAGGCGAAAATACACCTTAATTCCAATTAATGTTTATTTATTCTAGGAATTTTTAGGAGGGGAACAAGAAGACACTCTTATGATTTTCTCTCTAGCACACACTCCACGAAAAGTTTTTGAAAATTCACATTTTTGCACATTAACATTCCGTATAAAAATACGGGATCTTACAGTCTCCCCCCCCTCACGAGAATCTTGTCCACGAGATTAAAATCTTACTCAGGATCGAAGAGGTGAGGGTACTTCTCCTTTAGGTCTTCCTCCTTTTCCCACGTTGCTTCGCGTTCAGTGTGGTTGCTCCACTGAACCTTGCAGAAGGGAATGCTGGTCCTCCTGGTCTCTTTTACTGTCCTGTCCAGTATCTTGGTGGGGTACTCCATGTACTCGAGTGTGTCCTGCAGGTCTAAGGCCTCTGCTGGCACTTCCTCTTCAGGTTCTCGGAGACACTTTCTGAGTTGTGACACATGGAACACTGGGTGCACTCCGGCTAGCGATTCGGGTAGTTCGAGTCGGTAGGCCACCTTGCCAACTCTCTTCTCAATTCTGAACGGTCCCACAAACCTTGGTGCTAACTTTCCCTTGATATGGAATCTCTTGGTTCCGCGAAGTGGGGACACTTTGAGATACACATGATCCCCAACCTCGAAGGTCAGCTCTCTTCTTCTCTTGTCCGCATAGCTCTTCTGGCGGCTCTGAGCAATCTTCAAACTGTCGCGAACCTTGGCAACATTCTCTTCGGCCTTGAAAATGGTTGCTGGGCCAAAGAGGGGTCGTTCCCCAACCTCTGACCACATGAGCGGTGTCCTGCATTTCCTGCCATACAGTGCCTCGAACGGTGACATCTGCAGACTAGCCTGAAAGTTGTTGTTGTAGGAGAACTCTGCATAGGACAAACTCTTCTCCCAGTCACTGCCATAAGTCAGAACACAAGCTCTCAATAGATCCTCCAGGATCTGATTCACACGTTCTGTCTGTCCATCCGTCTGGGGGTGGAAGGCTGTGCTGTACTTCAAGCTGGTACCCATAGCTGCATGCAGGCTCTGCCAGAACTTGGCAGTGAACTGAGGTCCTCTATCGGACACTATGCTTCTCGGAGTCCCGTGAAGCCTCAGAATGTTGTTGATGTACAGGTCTGCTAGTTTACTTACTGCGTAGGTGGTCTTCACCGGAATGAAGTGTGCTACCTTGGTTAGGCGGTCTACGATAACCCAAATGGAATCGTTCCCGTTCTGAGTCCGAGGTAGACCCACTATGAAGTCCATACAGATATCATCCCACTTCCAAACTGGTACTTCTAAGGGTTGTAGTAGCCCTGTTGGACGTTGATGCTCGGCCTTGATTCGGTTGCACGTGTCACATCTGGCGACGTACTCGGCGATATCAACCTTCATGTCCTTCCACCAGAAGCGATCCTTCAGGTCCTGGTACATCTTGGTACATCCTGGGTGAATGGAATACCTAGAGTTGTGGGCTTCCTTCAGGATCGTCTGTCGGATATTCTCGCTCCGTGGTACACATATGCGATTCTTCAGCCATACGGTGCCTTGCTCATCAATGCGGTAGTCAGCTGCAAGTCCCCTCTGCATCTGCTTGACTAGGTCTCCGATCTCTGGGCAATCCTTCTGAGCTTGCCTGATCTGTTCTTCCAAATCGTACTTGATCCTCATCTCGCTCAATTGTCCTGCTTCAATTATTTCCAGCTTCCAACTCTCGAGCTCCTTGTGCAGCTCTGGTTGTTCTTGCTGAACCATCAAGTTGTTGCAATAGCTTTTTCTGCTCAAAGCATCAGCTACTACATTTGCCTTTCCCGGGTGATACTGAATGTTCAGATCGTAGTCCTTGATCAACTCTAGCCATCTTCGTTGCCTCATGTTCAGTTCTGACTGAGTGAAGAAGTATTTCAGACTCTTGTGATCTGTGTATATGTCGCACTTGTTGCCAATCAGGAAGTGCCTCCATATATTCAAGGCATGCACTACGGCTGCTAGCTCCAGGTCATGGGTAGGGTAGTTCTCCTCGTGCTTCCACAGCTGGTGAGAAGCATAAGCGACCACCTTACCATCTTGCATAAGAACACACCCAAGGCCTTGCCTCGATGCATCGCAATAGACCACGAAGTCCTTTCTGACATCGGGAAGGGTGAGAACGGGGGTGGTAGTCAGTCTCGTCTTGAGCTCCTGGAAGCTGGCTTCGCATTTATCTGACCAAACAAACGACACGTTGTTCTTGAGCAACTCTGTCATCGGCTTCGCGATCTTGGAGAAGTTCTCGATGAATCTGCGGTAATAACCTGCCAGACCAAGGAAACTCCTGATCTCTGTGACGTTCTTCGGTTGCTGCCAATCGGACACTGCCTCAATCTTTTCTGGATCCACTACCACTCCTTCAGCTGTCAGGACATGACCCAGAAATGCAACCTTCTCTAGCCAGAATTCACACTTGCTGAACTTGCCTTACAACTGATTCTGCCTGAGCTTCTCCAGCACAATCCTCAGATGCTCTTCATGCTCTTCGGCTGTCTCGGAGTAGATCAGAATGTCATCGATGAAGACAATGACAAACTTGTCCAACTCTTCCATGAACACCTTGTTCATCATGTTCATGAAGTATGCCGGCGCGTTTGTTAGCCCAAAGGACACTACGGTGAACTCATACTGTCCATAACGAGTCACAAAGGCGGTCTTCGGAATGTCAATATCCCGAATCTTCATCTGATAGTAACCGGATCGGAGATCAATCTTGCTGAAGTACTTGGCCTTCTTCAACTGATCTTACAAGTCATCGATCCTGGGTAACGGGTACTTGTTCTTGATAGTGACGACATTCAGAGATCGGTAGTCAATGCACAATCTCATGGAGCCATCCTTCTTGCGAACAAACAGTACCGGGGAACCCCAAGGTGAGGCGCTTGGCCTCGCATAGCCTTTCTCAATCAGCTCCTTCAACTATTTCTTCAGCTCTTCTAGCTCTTCAACAGACATGTTGTATGGTCGCTTGGCAATCGGAGCGGTTCCTGGAACCAAGTTGATCTCGAACTCAACATCCCGATCTGGTAGTAACCCAGGTAAGTCATCAGGGAACACATCCGGGTACTCGCACCCTACCGGAACTTGCTCCAACATCTTCTCTACCATATGGCACAACATCTGAGCCTCCTTCTGCTGTAGAGGGGCTATCTCCACCTTTCTACCACTAGGGTGCTCTAGTATCACAAGCCGGGGCGAACACTGAATTACGCCCTTGTGTGCTATCAACCAATCCATCCCGAGGATGACATCAATCCCATCTGACTTCAACACTGTCAGGTCTGCTAGGAACTTCTGCCCTCTCATGATGATCTCCACATATCTACACATGTTGGTACATCTGATATCACCTAGCGGTGAGCTAGTGACTATAGGTCGAGGATGGGGTACCATAGGGAGAGACTTTTGTGCAACAAACTTTGAGGAAATATAAGAACCATGTGCACCAGAATCAAATAGGACTAATGCCTTAGATCCATTAACAATGAACTCACCAGTCACGACGTCTAGTGCCTCCCTGGCCTCCTCCTCCGTGAGGTGGTTGAGCTTCCCACGGGTGCCAGAGGGGTGGCCCTGAGTCTGTGGGGGCCTCCCCCCAGGTGCTGGGGTCTTGGCGGGGGTCTGGATGTCTCGCTTCTTCAGCGGGCAGTCGTAGGACTTGTGCCCGGGCTGGTGGCAGCTGAAGCAAGTGAATGGCGCGTTGCCCGGAGTCCTTTGTGCGGACTGCTGGGGCTGCTTCCAGGTACTGCCTGCAGGTGTAGAGTAGCTCGTGTTGCGGTTCACCGCGAGCTGGCTGCTGCTGCCTCCTCCGTACCCACGGTTGGGTTGGCTGGGTCCGGAGCGGAAGCTGCTGCCCCTCAGCAAGTTGCTCTGCCCACTCCTGGGGCGCTGCTGAGGCCTGTCGCGAGAGTAGGAGTCTGACGGCCTCTTCCGAGCCCTCATGCGGTCCTCGTGGCCGATCCTCTCCTTCTCCACAACGATCGCGCGGTTCACCATGTGGCGAAGGGACTTGTGGTCGCTCCCGGCCACAATCTGGCGAATCCCGTGGTGCAGTCCCCTGTGGAACCAGAAATGCTTCTTCTCATCAGTGTTAGTCTCATCGGGCGCGTACCTTGCCATCTTCATGAAGTGGCGCTCGTACTCCTCGACACGCATGGTACCCGGTGTCATGGTACGGAACTCCTGTGCCTTCTGGATGAGCACCTGCCTCGGCACGTGCTACTCACGGAAGGCCTCACAGAACTCCAGCCAGGTGATTGTGGCGGGGTTCGGGTGCGAGTCGCAGAACCCGTCCCACCAGGACTTGGCAGGACCCTCGAGCTGGTGGGCGGCGATCGCCACACTCTCCTCGTCGGTGCAGTCCGTGAGGTCGAGCTTGGTCTCGATCACCTTCAGCCAGTCATCTGCATCAAGAGGGTCATCGGAGTAGCTGAAGGTCGGGGCCTTCAGGCGGATGAACCTCTCGATCTTGCGGGACAGGTCGTCGGGGCGTGGTGCATTGCGGTTGCCACCATTGTTCTGCTGCTGCTGCAGCAGGACAAAGGCGTCCGCCATCCTTCCCATGTGTTCGGCCTAGGTTGCCATCACCTCCGCCAAGGTGGGCGGCGGGGGTGGCAGATCCTGCCGCTGGCGGTTGTTCCTGCCTCTCCTGTTCTGCTGTGGCTGTTCAGCCACAACCTCCTGCTCTTCCTCTTGAGCTTCTTCACGAACGTCCTCGCTGATCAGGTTCGGCTGAGGCACGACGACACCTCGGCCTCGTCCGCGGCCACGACCCGGGGCGGGGGCTGCCATTGGGGCCCGGCCTCGCCCACGGCCACGACCACGGCCTCATGCGACGGCGGCTTGTTCTTCCTCCGCGGCTTCCTCAAAGCGCGCGGCCAAGCGGTTCGACCTTCTCACCGACATTGCTCTGTAGTGTCGGGAGGGGAAAGTTAGCGAGGGGTGTAACCCTCTTGAACAATTGTATTCGGGGCACATCACAAGCAAGAAAACAGGTTTTACTACACAAGTCTACACTCAGTAGGAACAACGAGAAGAACCAAGAAACAACAAAAAGAACCAGTCACTCAATCAATCATCACAGACATCGGTGCTAATACATCGAGTGATCTCAAAAGGGGGGTTACATCTATCATGGGGTGTACATGGATATCTCATGACATGACAACATCTGCCGGAACATGCTCACGGCTCATGGATACAGACTCATGAAGACTACTCCTAGCTTACAACTCTACTCCTACCATGATCATGACTCTCGAGTCCTACTCAGTGCGGGCCCTCCTATAGGTGACAACGGTCCGCTCCTCCCCATCTTCACGAGCACGCGGTCCAACCACTGCACCTGCCCAACTCGTGGGGCATGGCGCATATCCACCGGCATGAACTCGGGGGACTGCTCCATCACTGCAAGGTCACGTAAGAGTAGTCAGCGTAGATAAGTAAGAATTTTCAAGGTATGAGACAGATGTATGTAATACAAGGATAATATAGGGAATGGAATCGTTCGGAACTCTTAATAGCTAACGGCCATTCTAAGGGTGCGTGCTACGGTCAAGTACGGCTCTGATACCAACTGAAACGAACCGGATTTTCCTTACCAAAAATCCGTCTCCCTGTACCATTGCGATAGTCCCAGAATCAACAGCTATCGCGTACAGACGTCATTCCAGAAGTTATCACATCCATACATCGAATAAAACAGTGCAATGTTTAGGTTATTACATCTCCCAACATAGGAAGTACGGGTACAAGCCACTTGGGCTAAATCGACAGAAAGGAAAGCCAACGCAGCGGTAGCTAAGTCATCAGGGCTTCTTCTTCATCTCCTCCACAGGCAACTACTCGAGCGTAGCGCCGCACCTCAGTCGTACAATCCATCAGCGTTGTTGTCAAAGTCGGACTCGTAACCTGCAAGACCTTGAACTGTTCCCAAGGATTGGAACAGTTCCACGTCACCATCCATAGATGTGCAAGCTTTAAGGTGGACTAATCTAGTATACAATTAGACAAGGAAAAGCCAGGGGTTTCCTATGCAGTAGCATATAGAAGTTTGTAAAACAATTTCCAACAGCAACACACACCTCCATGGGCGATCCTGACAGAACAGGCTCCCGTCTCCAACATCTATTCGATGGGAGAACTCCCGCTCCTCCCACCTCATCGCCATGCCGGGTCCTTAGTTTAAAAGGGGAGAGGTAGAAGTTTTAGTCACCAAAACACTAACAGACGAACAGTTCAAAGGGCGTTGTCCATGACCGAGGACGCGGCTATACGTATAGTTTTAACTCTGCAGAGTGTGTACACCAGTAACCATGCGATGTGCGCCCAGAAGGTAGCAAGCCAGCTGAACAACACAACACCGAACAGAGGTCTAGTAGTTACGGCACCATCGTGCTTTTCCGGGCTTGGGCGCATCCTCCGCTAGAGGTCACCCCGGAACTGTGAAGCACTCCCCCGGGGCCAGTCGGGGGCCAAAGTAAATCAGGGAGCAAAGGTCGTCACCAGTCCCCCTTACACTGAAACACTATCCTCCTGCAGGCTTGGCACCGCACTTGCTAGGCTCGGATCGGGCCCACCCTCATAATGGACACACGGTGTGCACGGTAAGACCCAATGACGCAGTTTGTCCAACCGGTCCTCAAGCTGTCGAGGTGAACTCTTCTCTCAAAGTGCGTATCCACCGCAATGGTCCGACAGTCGCACCCATTACAGGTATCGCCGCCAACTCCTCGGTAACCAAATCAAATCAAGCATGTGCCCGCAACAGGCACTCCGCAGGGAATACCCAAGTGTACTCCCCAAGCCCTCGATCCCAAAGGGTCGAGTTATGGTACGCTCACTTCGACAAATGATTTTCAAATCCTCCAACTCCTCCAGTTTTCTCACGCACACCAAAACAGTTTAAAACTTCTTTTTCCTCACACGCATGCAAGCGTAGCTTCATCAACATCATATATATAAGTGTGGTAGTAGGATAGAAAGGAATTGATAAATAGACAGGCTATGCATGGTATATCATCTCAGGCAGTTCATGCGAATAAATACAGCATAGCATACTACGAGCATGTCTAATAGGCGTTCAAAGAATGGATGGGCGTGAACCTGGTGACTCCTCCTCGTAGTAGTACTCGTCGAACTCCTCTTCCTCAGTCCCGATGTGAGTCTCCGGTCCTCCTAAACATCGATCCACAATTTAATTACCGAGACTACGGGCAAATAAACTCCAAACAAGAACCAAGGAAGAGCCAAACAACACCAAACTCTATTCTAACGCGTAGAGCATGATTTTAGAAAAATAATAAAACTGGTTTCATATTTTTCTGAGCTACGGTTGATGTGGTTTTAACTGGTATAAAATGAGCAACTTTGGTTAACCTGTCCACGATAACCCATATGGAATCATAACCATCGCGTGTACAAGGTAAACCTACAATGAAATCCATACCAATTTCTTCCCATTTCCACTCAGGTACTTTCAGTGGTTCCAGCAATCCGGCTGGTCTTTGATGTTCTGCTTTTACCCTTTGGCATATGTCACACAAGGCGACATGAGCTGCGACATCTCTTTTCATTCTGTACCACCAGTATTTCTGTTTTAAATCTTGGTACATCTTGGTACTACCAGGGTGAATAGAGTATGCCGAATCATGAGCTTCTTTCAGTATAGCCTCACGAAGGCGATCGTCTTCTGGCACACATATCCTGTTTCTAAACCAAATTGTTCCTTGATCATCTCTCTTAAAATCTGGAACTTTTCCTGAATCAATCAACTTTCCGTATTCTTTGATCTTTTCATCTGTCAACTGCCCTTTTCTGATCTCCTGTTCAAGTGTTGATTCGACCTCCAAGGTCATAGATTCACTCTGGGCTACGATTCCTAAGTTGAGCCGTGCCTTTTCCCAACATAACTCTTGCGGTTTCAACCGAGCTATAAGCATGTTTGCCTGACTCTTTCGACTCAAAGCATTTGCCACAACATTAGCCTTACCGGGGTGATACTGAATATCCAAATCATAATCCTTGATTAACTCCAGCCATCTGCGCTGTCTAAGATTGAGATCCTTTTGAGTGAAGATATACTTCAAACTCTTATGGTCGGTAAAGATCTGACACTTGTTACCAATCATGTAATGTCTCCAAATTTTTAGCGCGTGTACAACGGCAGCCAATTCTAGATCATGTGTGGGATAGTTTTGTTCATGTTTTCTCAGTTGTCTGGAAGCATAAGCCACTACTTTTCCTTCTTGCATTAAAACACACCCAAGACCTTGACGTGAGGCATCGCAATATACGTCAAATCCTCTGTGAATGTCGGACATTATCAATACAGGGGCTGTAGTCAACCTTTTCTTCAATTCTTCAAAACTAGCTTGGCATTTATCATCCCATTTGAATTCTTTTCCTTTTTCTAGTAAGGTTGTAAGCGGTTTCACGATCTTCGAGAAGCCTTCGATAAACCTGCGGTAGTAACCTGCCAACCCGAGAAAACTCCTGATCTCAGGCACATTCTTTGGGGGGTTCCAGTTCAGCACATCCTGAACTTTACTTGGATCCACTGCTATTCCTCCATCGGTGATAACATGACCAAGAAATGAAACTTCCTTTAACCAAAAGTCACATTTGCTGAACTTGGCATATAACTGATGTTCTCGAAGTCTTTGCAATACAAGCCTCAAATGCTCTTCAGGTTCTTCCTCATTCTGAGAGAATATCAGAATGTCGTCGATGAACACTACTACAAACTTGTCCAAATAATCCATGAACACCTTGTTCATCAAATACATGAAGTACGCCGGGGCATTTGTCAATCCAAATGACATGACAGTAAACTCATACAATCTGTATCTGGACGTGAAAGCTGTCTTAGGAATGTCCTCTGGATGGATTCTCAATTGATGATATCCAGATCGCAGATCTATCTTAGAAAACACTTTTGCACCTCTCATCTGATCAAACATATCCTCGATCCTAGGCAAAGGATATTTGTTTTTGATGGTGACCTCATTAAGAGATCGATAGTCTACACACATCCTTCTAGAGCCATCTTTCTTGTCTACGAAGAGAGTGGGGGCTCCCCATGGTGACGAACTAGGACGGATAAACCCTTTACTTAACAATTCTTCTATTTGTTTCTTAAGTTATGCCAAGTCTTTAACATCCATTCTATATGGCCTCTTAGATATAGGAGCAGTACCAGGTAAAAGTTCAATGCTGAATTCAATATCTCGGTCAGGTGGCATACCTGGTAAATCATCTGGAAATACATCCGGATATTCGTTCACTACTTTGATATCTTCCAGAGTCTTGCCTTTCATAGAATTTATTGCTCCACCTTCTGTCAATGAGGGAGTTGCCACATACTCAATTTTGTCTCCTTGAGGGCTAGTTAAGAGTACTGACTTCTTTCGGCACTGAATAGATCCATCCCACTGGTGTAACCAATCCATTCCCAGAATTACATCTATTCCCCAAGATTTTAGAACTACCAGATCAGCTGGGAAATCTACTCCCATGATGTTAAGAGTCACTTGTGGGCATATTAAATTGGCTTGCATTTCTCCACTGGGAGTACTAACTAATAGTTGCTTTTTCATAGCTCTCATGGTCATGCCATGTTTTGCCACAAATTGTTCAGTAATAAATGAATGCGTTGCTCCAGAATCGAATAAAATTGTTGCAGGTATGGAATTGGCAAGGAACGTACCAAGTACAACTCCTGGGGCTTCTTGGGCCTGTTCCGCGGTCACATGATTCACTCTTCCACGAACAAAATTCTGCTGAGCCCTGTTGCCTTGTGCACTTGAGTTTCCTGGACGAACTTGTGATGAAGGTTTCTCAGTTCTCTGTTCGTTGCCTCTCTGTGGAGTATGCATTCCACGCTGAGGATAGCTGTTGGCATAGTGTCCTAACTCTCCACATTTGAAACACCCATTTGGCTGTACTGGAGCATTGTTTCTCACAGGAGCGCCTGTGGCATTGTTTGGGCGGGGAGTGGCTGAGTTGTTGTTTGACCGATTCTGCTGAGGATTCGGAGTGCGGGGTGATTGCTTGTTGAAGCGCTGTGGCTGCTGAAATGAACATTGCAGCTACATGTTCTGTGGATAACCTCCATTCTGTCCACCAGAGCGGAAGTAAGAACCCTGAGGGGAATTGTAGCGGGGGCGAGTGTTACTGCTGGACTGTCCCTGAGACTGGAACTTGCGTTTGTGTTCACCAATCTCCTTGTGCTTGCTCTCCAGGCCAATAGCTTTATTTAGAAGAGTCTGGAAATCTGAAAAGATGTGACTCTGTAACTGATAATTGAGCGGCCCTATAAGACCATCCAGAAATCGTTCCTATCTCTTGGCATCAGTGTTGACCTCCTCAGGTGCATAGCGAGACAACTGGGTGAATTTGTCCAGATACTCGCTGACTGACATGTTTCCTTGCTTCAGTGCGAGGAACTCCTTCTGTTTAAGCTTCATAACTCCAGAGGGAATGTGGTAAGCTCTGAAGCTATCCCTGAACTCCTGCCAGGTGATGTTCTGTGGTGCGGCATGTGCAGCGGTGTACGCATCCCACCAGTCAGCCACTGGTCCTTCAAGTCTGCTTGCAGCGTATAGCACCATCTCACGATCGGTGCATTGTGTCATCTCCAGGTTCCTGGTGACAACTTTTAGCCAGTCATCAGCATCCAAGGGATCTGATGAGTGAGAGTAAGTGGGCGGACGGTGGCTCATGAACTCCTTGTGCTTGTCTCTGGGCGGTAGTGGTGCTGGTGCTGGTTGTGGTGGCTGATTTTGCTGTGCTTGCAAGTTTTGCACTGTTGCGGTGAGAGTTTGCAGCAGCTGAGTTTGGGCAGCCAGAAACTGTTGCATAGCCGGATCCATTGGTGGGTTTGGTTGGGGAGGTGGTGCTTGATTTCGCTGACTTGCAATATGAGCTCGTATCACTGGTGGAATATCTTGTCCTCCTCCTGACCTGGTGTTTACCATCTGACTGTTAGAGAAAGGGGTCTCAGATAAGAACTGAACAGATAAAGATGAGTAAGGTAAAAGCATAAGGGGACTAAGATTAATTAATTAAACTAATTATTTTATTAACGCAGTTGTGGCCATCACTCCACAAAAGCATTCATTCATCACAAAGATCCAACTCAAGCATGTTTTCAACCATCAACCATTATTTACAACGCATCGTCCTCGCAGGAACGGAATTATTAACAAAAGAAAAAGGGTAGTCATCTAAAAACTCTTAGCCAAGACTGGTGGTAGCTCCTGGGGTGCCGTAGCGAAGCTTCTTGCGCGGTGGAGAAGACGTGGTGCAGTGCTGTACCATCTCCTCTGGGGGTGCCTCCAAGGGGTGCTGGGGAACTGACGGTCCAGCAGGGCGTGAACCTCCGGTGACAGCACGAGCGGTCTGAAACTCACGAACCATCTGACAAAAGGAAAAGAAAATTTGACTCAGTATAGAATAAATCAAAATGATGAGATCTTTTAAAAAAACAATATAAATTAGATTTTTATGCGAAAATAGGGAAATTTTGAAAGATGACATGGCTTTCTAGATGTTGAGTCCTTAATTTCCGACCAGTTCTAACTTAAGGCTGCGTCCTACAGTCAACACCGCTCTGATACCACTCTGTCACACCCGATTTTCGAGGGAAAACCAAGTGCGTCTCATATGTGCGCCAGGATCATGTTTACACACATATGATAGACTAAAGAGTGTAATATCAAAACACAGTGTTCTAAAGTACAAGGGATTTATTATAATAATATTCATATTACACTCTCGGGAGACACGAAGGTCTTTATCGTAGAACAAGCGATAGCTAAACGAAGGGTCTTCCACTTCCATCTTCCATCTTCCATCTTCCACAGGCATCTTGACTGGGGGAAACGCAAGCCTCAGAACTCATCGTAGTCGCTGTAGTATTCTTCTCCATTTCCTTCTTCTGAATCAGCAATGGTAAGCGTGAGTACACCTAACTAGGTACTCAGCAAGCGGGGTGAAAATGCAAGGCCACAAGGATAGGCTATGGTTCACAGCAGTGAGCTTTTTAGAGTTGATCAAGTTTTATTAGCAAATTCCTATTTACTAGATGTAAGTTTATACCAACCCACTTAAGCATTTAAAAGAACATCTTTTTTTTTCCAAAACCCACGGGTAAAACCACGATTTAGATTCCATCTTTAAGTTCAATTATCATGTGAGGGTCCAAGCCGCTCTTGACCGTGAGCACGGCTGATATATCAGTTTTACACTCTGCAGAGGTTGTACACTTTCACCATAGCTCGTGTTCCCCATGTTGCCCGGGTCGGCCAAACCCTTAAATACTTCCAAGGTGAGTGGCTAGGGGTCCACTTCGAAGCCTTTACAAAGGTATGCAAAAGTCCAATAACCCGCAAGAGTTACAGCTAGGGCGGACCACAACCCTCCCTAATGGTCAACACCTTAGCAAAGGCTGCTACCCCAAAAGGACCGGGTTGTACCCCTGCAACCCCAAACCCCCTCTGCTCCTTTCGGATAAGGCCATCAGTACAATTACACACCTAATTAATCGGCTAAGGTCAGAGCCCATTTTGACACCATGGTTGCACTGTTTTCTTGGGTGGTTCTCCATGTTCCGATTAAATAATTGTTCTCTTGTATTAACCAGCATTTATTATCAAAGTTGCCATGATCAATAATTTTATAAAGATTCAATTTTAACCATTCCCAAGGTATTGCAACACTAAGCATGAACTAACCCAAAATATTATTTAAATCGGGGGTTGATACAAGGGATCATGGGTACAAAGACTAGATAAATCCTTAAAAAGGTGTTCCCGTCAATTTAATGCAATAAAAGTAAATTTTAGTTTGTCATGCAGTTATATAGGACAAAAAGAATATGCGGGGAGGGCCACTTGCCTTGCTCTACAAAGAAATCCTCTTCTTCTTCGAAAAGTTGTTCTTGATCCGCGTCGACGGGTGACTCGGTTGCAACTGGCACGAGATCTATGATTAAAACAATAAAGCAATAAGAAAACAGTACATCAAACATTTCTAACAGACTAAAACAAGCGTCTAAAACTAATAAGCTCGAAAAGACGAACGTTTGGATACCAGGAACGCTAAAAACGGAGCTAAGACGGAAAAGATATGGCCAAAACAAGTTTTAGGGACTTGCTGGCAGGAAAACTAAGCTTATAGGGGCTTAACTGCGAAAACCAGGGACTAAAACGCAAATATGCATTAAACCCGAGGGCTAACACGTAAAAAGATAGGAGCTGGGCTTCGGGATATAAAAACAGTGAAGCTTAGGGTGCTTTCTCTAAAAATCAGGACCTAAATCTAATTATTTTTGAATTAGTCAGGACGACGGGTTGATTACAGAGAAAGGCAGGGGCTCTTTAGCAAAAGTGCCGGCGCTGACCGTTACTCGGCTGGATTGACTTGGGTCGCGTTGAATGTGGGCTGTTGGATGCGCATCGGACGGCTGACAGGGACGGGGCGGTTCGGGCGGCGGCGGGATGCCGGCGTGCGGCGGCGCCGGGCTGGAAACTCACCGGCGAAGCTCGAATTCGAGCTACAGAGCTCGGTTTTGAGCGCGGTTTGGTGCTAGAGGACCGTGGTGAGATGGCGAACACGTTGGGGGTGATCTCGTCGAGGATTGCGCGGCGAAGCCGGTGGTCGACGGTGAACAGAAGCGGGCGGCGGCGGACTCGCCGGGATTTCCAGAACTCGAAGTCCCGGCCACGATTTTGAACGCGGGAAGGTTCTGGGTGTTGCTGGGAGGTTAGCGAGCGTGTTCAGGGGGTCCTCGTCGTCCAATTTGCTGCGGCGGCGGCGCTCGTCGACGAACAGCGGCGGCGGAGCTCCGGTGAGGGCAGTCGGGGTGCTAGCGTGCAAAACAGAGAGCGAGAAGGGGACGGAGAGCTTCGTTACCTCCACGGGAAGCGTTTGGTGCGGTCGGGTGGGGCGGTGCGGCTCTGTGTCGGCGGATCGATGGTGCGGTGGCGCTCCGGCGACGGCGGCGGCGTGAATAGGAGCTTCTCCAAGGGGAGTGCGTGGCGCGAGTGGGTGAAGGGGGTGCACGGAGGCTCGGCCGTGGTATAAATAGGGCGGAGAGGGGATTGGGAAGGCCGGCACGGCGGGGGTTGGAGTGGCCGGCCATTGAATGGAGCTTCGGTGGTGGAGGGCTCGGTGGAGCGGCCGTTTCGAGTAGGAGAGTGAGGGGTTGGAGTGGGGGTGGCAATTGTTGCAGCTCGGTGGGGCTAGGAGGGGAAGGGACGCGGGAGAGGGAGCGGCGCGGGGAGCTCGAGCGGCGCGGTGCTCGGTGAGGCAGAGGAGGGGCGCGGCTGGAGGTTGGGGGAGAGCCCGACAGGTGGGCCCCACCTGCCAGTGAGATGGGAGAGGGGGAAGCGGCTTGGGCCGTGGCCGGGCCGAAAGCGGGGATGGGCCGCGCAGTGCTGCTGGGTCGGAAGGAAGAGGGAAAGGGAGGTGGGCTGCGGGAGAGAGAGAGGGAGAGAGATGGACTGGGCCGAGGGGTGAAAGAGAGATAGAGAGAGAGTTTAGGGAGCATTTCTGGACTTTTTCATGGTTTTGAAAATCGCACATAAATCAAACAAAAGACATGCAATTTAAATATGATGCACAAGCACTTATTGCTCCAAAATTATTAAATGATGTTTGAATATTTTTAGGCTCAAATTAATAAAAATTTTAATTAGGTCCTTAGAAAAATTAAATTCAACCAAGTTGCTATGATTTATTTGTGATGGAATTTTAGGGTGTTACACGAGCCTACCTCCATACAAATACAAGAGTTGACTAATCGAATTACACCCAGGGTAAAAGAGGTATTTTGCATACATGACGTGCACCATTTGACTACTGCCTGAAATCTATATGATACAAGCCATGATCCCAAAAGATAAAGACTACTTTACATTCTCCAATTTGACTAAATTCCTAGATACACATACTCTTGCCCTTCAGAACAACAATCGAAGGTACTGGGAGGGTTGGAGAGCCCCCGGTAAACTCCCCTAGACCTTCGCTCGTCCTGTTTCTCCTCGCATTGCCCTCTAACTACGATTTTGTCTTCGTACTACCGAATGGCTTTACCTTCGTCTCAGGCTTACCAGGCCGTACCTTGGCGAATCTGAACTCGAAGGTCACCTCGGCTTCTCCTTCATGCGCTGAATCTCGTGGTTACCTTTGATAATAATTCCGATGTCTCTATCATGTTGAACCTTCATCTTTGCCAGTGCCATGATATTTGTCGGAGGTGAGGCCTTTCTGAAATTCGACCCGCTAACATTTTCGATATAACGAGGCGATCATTTTGGTTACCTTCCGCGCAGGACGCTGAATTGGAATATACTGATGGGCAGAATACCATGTGGGATCCTTTCTGTTGTCACTATCGCAAACTTGGTTGGAGTGTGAGTTCGTTCATAGTTTTGGTCGTCCTTGTCTTGTTTCTTTTTTGGCGCAAGTTTTACTATGGGTTTTGTTAGCGGGCGTCGGGCGAGAATGGGTGCGTCTGTTTAGCTTTGCCCTTAATACTATTTTTCTTTCTTAATAAAATGACATGCAGCTCTTCTACGTTGTTAAAAAAAGTTAGTGCATAGTTATTTTCTTGCACTAAATTTCCCTTTTCTTGGTGCTTTTATAACAATAAAATTATTTCAATACAGAAATGTTCAAAGTAACAACACATATAGATGGCACAGTGAGTTACCATTACACCAAGAAAGCATGAGTTGATTATTTTCATACAGAAATGTTCAAAGTAATAATACGTTAAAATCTTCTAATACAAAGTAAACCCACTGGTAGAAGTAATAATTTCTTTTTTTGGAGGTGCATACCATTTATTATTTCGTTTTCCGACATGTGCAAAGGGACACGGAGTTCTAGATCTTTGACTTGAAGTCCTCACTATATACTGGAAAATTCTGATCTTTGACTTGGACTTATATCCTTTTATTGGAATTCTACGCTCTCGGCCGTCGCCATTACTGGGCATCGTCTAAACTCTGGATTCGCTGCACCGAGCTGATGGTGATGTAATTGTGTCAAACAACGAACAGATCTTTGCATGGCTGCCGTTTGAATCATGGCGTTGTTGATTAGGACGACCAAAACTTTGAACACGTACTTCAGTGGTTGACTGGTTTCTAGAATCTGATGAACTCATAATTAAACACGGTTACAAGGTGAAAGTTAACTTGTGGTCAGAACAATACCACATTTAATCCAGGACTTTGCTTGGTGCATCATTCATCATTAGAGTATAATATCCAGTCAAATAAGGAGACCAGACCAGGGAAGATTCAAAAAAAGCCACCCCTTTATTTATCCTACACTTGTCTATAAAAGCCTCCCATTCAGTTTGCCAAGCGTTCTCAGGTTCGCAGCAATGGCGGCTCAGTTTGCGACGGCAGCAGCAGTCCTCGGTTGTTTTCTCGCTCTTGCGACATTTGCAAGCTGCAACACTGAAGGTATATTTCATATTTAACTATCATTTTGCCAGGCATAGTTGTCAACTTTAGTTTTTTTTCTGAAACATGTTGTTGAGACTTGAAGGTGACATACTGTATAAGCAAAGGCAGACATGGAGGGACCAATACAATGTGCTGGAGAGCTGGGATCCCACACTTGTCAATCCCTGCACCTGGTTTCATGTCACTTGCAACAACGATAACTCCGTCATCCGTGTGTATGCCTCTTTTTGTCCTTCCCCCTTATAACTATTATGAAGAACATTTAGGATAGGTTGTATGTACATTCCTTTCAAGAAGTTAGAACCTCTGATTCATCAACAAAGTATCTGATGGTGTAAGTTTATCTACAAACCATGTTTATGTTGAAGTACCTATTTCTTGCTTTTTTCAGGGATTTGGGGAACGCAGGCATCTCAGGCCCTCTAATTCCAGATCTAGGAGGACTGCAGAACCTCCAGTACCTGTAAGAATTGGATAACTTGTCGCCATCACTGCAAGCATCAAGAATTACCATTATCTAAAAAAAAGCATCAAGAATTACATTCAGAACAGTTTTCTGAAATTTGGTTTATTGATGTTTGCAGCGAGTTGTATGGCAACAACATGAATGGTGCAATACCAGCAACACTGGGGAACCTGAGCAAACTTATCAGCTTGGATCTTTATGGAAACAAACTTACTGGAGCAATACCGGCTATGCTTGGCTTCATCAGCACCCTGCGATATCTGTATGCATGTTTTACAGTAATTTCATATGCTTGTATTAGACTGCTATCGTTAATCCCAGAGATTTGCTGAACTGCTAATTGCGGTAATGTTCTGCACTGCAGGAGGTTGTACGAGAACAACTTGACTGGGGCTATACCAGCATCTTTGGGCAATCTGACAAGCCTTCAGGAATTGAAACTTCAGAAGAATGCCCTCAGCGGTTCTATTCCATCCTCTCTTGGCAACATCAAGACATTGCAGTTCCTGTATGTCATAGTTCCTGAATTCCCGGATAATTTTCTGAACATTCAGAAAATCGATGCGGCTGTGGTTTAATTATTGCCGAGGGCGGTTTTGAATTTTGGCTCTTCTTTACACAGGAAGTTGAACGAGAACATGCTGTCCGGCACGGTTCCTCTGGAACTCCTCTCTCTTGTCGTTACTGGGAATTTGACCGAGCTGTGAGTAATATAGTAATACTAGTACATATTTATCACTTCTACATGCTACATTATGTTACAAGAACTCTTTGCATTGATTTGCACTGACACAAGAAAAAATTGTCTCAATTCAGAAATATTGCAAAGAATCACTTGGCTGGCACAGTGAGGTCATCGAGATTCAGAGGTACTAATGTGAAATTGTAAATGTAACCTGCAACTTTAAATGATTTACCTTTTGTTTTTTTCCTTACCTGCATATATTATATATATAGTAATGCTTACAAGAATTACACATTGGCATTATCACAGTGACAACGATTATCCAGGACAGGACAAGCTGAAGACTGCATGATGAGTCCCTGGATCATGACATTTTTTCCCTTCATGTCTATGTTGGAAATAAACAAATAAACCTATGACATGGATTAATCCAGACATCTTGTAGTAGGATTCTTCTT
The DNA here is from genome assembly GCA_033239725.1 of Echinochloa phyllopogon. Classification (NCBI taxonomy): domain Eukaryota; kingdom Viridiplantae; phylum Streptophyta; class Magnoliopsida; order Poales; family Poaceae; genus Echinochloa; species Echinochloa phyllopogon. Next base: position 26,866,168 of record BTCW01000008.1, on the reverse strand, counting down.
CCGAATAAATTATTTGTCTGGGGTTTCATCCCTTGTAGCCGCATGAATGAATGAAATGAGATGGGAGATCTCTAGTTTGCTAAAACAAAGTGACTTTCCTAAAGAAAAACAATTTCCCTAATAAGCTTATAAGCAATATATAAGAACACTTCACTTCATTATGGGGTGGTCAGTGTCGCCAATAATTCAGGTGGCCCGGGGAAATATCCAATATAAGCGATGTGGATATGCAATTGGATTTAAGATTGAATAATGTATAGTTCACTACTAGAATCCTCCTGTTTCCCGGCCTAGAGCTTGAATTCCTAGGGAAAACCAAGAAAACAGTAGGGAAAGAGTTTCCCTACAATTTTTTGGTAGGGAAATGTTCCTAGGGAAAGAGTTGGCCACTTAAAATAAAGAAGTACATTTCATAAAACTATATAAGTCAAAATTACAAAGAACCACACTTTTTATATTTTACTAGGAACCGAGTGGTCAATGTGTTTTTAATTCCTGGCGAGGTACTCTGTATATACTATCAGTGTATCTTAGTTGTTGAGTAAAGCCCAATGGAATTGCAATAAATTTGGCTTAAATGGTCCTATTTAGGAGCGGTTACAACAACTTATATATTCGTTAAAATAAGCCAAAAACCCACCCAAATGCCTAGCTTAGTTTTCAGTTTTCTCACAAACCAGCCTCGCCAGCCGCCGGTTCCGGCCCTGCCCCCCCCCCCCCCCCCCCTCTCTCTGAGCTCCTTGCCCGCCATCCCTATTTTTTTGAGCGAATCAGCAGGGCCCCTACCTTTCTTTTTTCTATATATAAAATAATATATTTACATTGTACAAGGCCCTAGACCCAAGGAAAAAAGAGGAAATTACAAGAAGTTATTCAGCCAAATAACAATCTTCTCTTTCAATTGCGGTTTGACTCTCAGAGTAACCGCATTCATGTCCTTCAAAAAGGTCCAACGCCAGCTAGAGAAAGACAATGAACTTCCATCAAAGATGATATCATTTCGGTGACACCAGATGCACCAAGTGGCAATAATCACAACCTCCCTGAAAATAACCGAATTAAAGGCTTCTCTGGCTCTAAGAAACATTAGTTGGATGTCAAACGTGGTATCCCAATTAATTCCCAAACAGATCCAACAGGCTTGACTAAAAGGGCACCCAAAAAATAATAATAATCAACTGTGTGCCCCTCATGCTCCTCGCCCGCTCATGAGGAGGAGGCACCGGCCAGATCGCAGAGGAGGGACGCCAGATAGACTGGTAGAGCACGGACAGTCAGTGTCATCTGTAATGAGATCCAATTTTCAGATATGGTAAATGGTTAATGAATAGACGCTGGTGGTTGATTTTTGCTACATATATTCGGTTATATGCAGTAGATATGTCTGTGGATCGTTACCCACTTAACGGTGGTTTTATATGCTCGTTACCCACTTAACGGTTATACTCGGAAACTTCAGCAACGGGGAGTCAGATTGCAGCTATTGCAATTGCACTTTGTAGCTCCACGAATTACAAGGCACATTTTTCTTCACAAGACCTGCCACTATTGCCGAGAGGTGGTGGCATGTGGCCGACGGGACCTTTCTTTTCTTATACACACAGTCTTGTTTTGTTAGTCGGTGAAAGGTTCGTCGGCAGTTAGTTTTAACTCTCGGAAAGCTGATCTATTATAGCTCCACACTGTCGGCCATTAAGTAAAGAAAACCGTAACGAGTTTGATCCCTCTCGGCCACTCAAAAAAATTTCTCGGCAAATGTTACGATTCTAGTGGTGAGAGTACAATATTGCGGCTGTGCTGGAGAAAATGAACAATCAGACAAGAAAAGATTCAAAATCCATTCCATGACCCAATCCCCATGCGATTGTTATAAAAGCCTCCCTATCAAAATTTTCATTACTCCCTACAGGTTTTGAGGTTCGCAGACATGGCGGTTCTGTTTCCTCCATCAGCAACACTCCTCGCTAGCCTTCTTGCTCTTGCAATTCTCGCAACCAGCAATACTGAAGGTATCCAGCATGACAACTTCCGATCATTTAACAGGCATCATTATTCAGTTTAGTCTTTTTCTTTTTAAACATGCTCTTGAGTCTTGAAGGTGACATACTGTACAAGCAAAGGACAGAGTGGAGGGACCCAAACGATTTGCTGGTGAGCTGGGATCCAACCCTTGTCGATCCTTGCACCTGGTTGCATATCACTTGCAACGACCACTACCAGAATGATCAACATCTGCACCGGTTGGGAACCGGCTTTAGCACCGGGTATCACAACCGGTACAACCGGTGCAGATCTTCCGAGGCTAAAGGGGTACCCCTTTAGCATCGGGTTGAATAACCGGTGCTAAAGGGTCCCTTTAGCACCGGTTCCAGACACAACCCGGTGCTAAAGGGCCTGCCCCGCAGCACCTTTAGCAGGGCCTTTAGCACCGGTTGCTGTCTACAACCGGTGCTAAAGGCCCCGGATTTCTTTTTTTTTTGCTTTTTTCAGTAGCCATGCATGCACGTCTATATACGTGTATATACGTATATATTCTAATACGTGTATTCTAATGCGTATTCGGCCGACTCTATATTCATATTAACTGACATTTCATCAAAATAGAAGACATATATATTACAAAAGTAGATATTCATGCATGTCAACTCGAGTTATATATATTTAAACTGTATTTTCTACTTAATTAAGATTGACGACTTGTTGAACTGTCTGGCACGTCCTCCATTGGCATGTGGAATTCTCCTCAGGGATTGACGACCTCGTCCCAGATCCATCCGACGAGCTGTTCTGCAATTGCGTCAATTCTTTCTCGCTCCAGAGACTCTTCCTTCAGGCTCAACATCTATAATTTACAAATAATTGAAAGATATTTAATCCGCCGAGTTGGAGACAATAATTGTGCACTTAATAATAATGGAAATGTGTTTATTATTACGTACCATAATATCGTGTTGTGTAAGTTTTTTATGTCCCCAATTCCACATGTAATCGCAAACATAGTATGCACATAAATTATTTCCCTTCCCCTGTTTGGCACACTGTCGACCAAAAGAAATTAAGTAAAATTCATATAATATATTAGCCGAGGCCTACATGTACAAATTACTTGCTTACCGGAAAGCCAATGTTCCATTTTAGTGTTTCATGTTGAATACCCGGGTGTTCTTGACGAAATTGATTCCAGGCCCTGCGAACAAAAAAATTGAGTTAAGTCATTGCGAGTATAAGGGGTGAATTAAGTAGGGGAAAATATACATCACCTTGTCATCATGTCCATGATGTTCTGTAGTTTTTCTATTGGAGTGTGCAATGAATCAAAGACGTTCACGACACCCCGGTCAGGACACAATATTATTAGGAACCAGTGGAATCTGTATACATGTATACATTATAATCAGAAATGAAATAGTACATAGACAGTATAAGAAGAAGCCTGTGTATGTACTCACTCGATGTTGTACGGGATTAGTATGGAGTCGCAGTAATTTTGTTTCTTAATATACTTGTATAGGTTTCCATATGTTTCCTCAGGATTCATCAATATCATTTGTTCACTTATCCTTCGAGGATCCATGAAACCAACGTCATATATTGAGGATCTCCGACATTTTTGAATCTCCATTCTGCATATGTTAAGCAATAAATAAAGCCCGCGTCAGCATAGATTGGAATTATTGTTTTCAAACTGTGAATTATAAGCAACAATAAAGTACTTACAGTGTCTAACAGGTGATCGAATCCACGTCCATGGCGTCGCGGTGGTACAACTCATATATATCCTGAAACCTCAGCCAGACCCAATCCTCATCACCATTGTAGAAATCATGGTCCTTCACGCCTACTTTGATCATGCGTCGTTTATTCCTTCTTGATTCTTCCAAGTACCACTCATGGAATCGGCGCATCTTCGTCTGTAGCTTGCTCTCCATTTCAGGAGGGACCATAGGCTCGTCAAGCTTAAACGGCCACTTCAACGTTGTGCTTACAGGCACCTCTGCTTCCCCCAGGAGTTGCGCTCTGGATAGTCCAGTCTCGGCCTCAAATTGTTGGATCCATAGCTCGTGCGGAGTTGGCAATGGAGCCAAGGGCTGCTGAGGTTGCTGGCCGAGCTGAGGAACCTTTTTGGATGTGCCCGCCTCCTTATCTGCAGCCTTCCGCTTCCGGCGAGATTTCAGTAATGAGCGGTCATAGTCTGTTATTAGTACTTCCTTCTGTTGACCCTTGCTCAAATTACCGAGGAATGACTTGACGACAGTGGGATCAAGCTTCGGCTCTGGCTCCGGTTTTTTCCTCCACTCGGCCATTTGCCTCTTTGTGTCTGCTTTGACCGAGGCTTCGAGCTCCTCTAGAGTCTTCTCACCCGCTCTTTTCTCTGGTGCGGGCTTCTCTCTGGTTTTTCGCGCCTTCTTCCCTGGTGGAGTGGGGGCAGAGGCTTTAGTGCGGCGTCCCCTCTTCGGCGGAGGGGGCGGAGACCTCCGCGGCGGAGGAGACGGAGACCTCTTCGGCGGAGGAGACGGGCTTGCATCAGGAGCTCCCGGAGAATCATCATGATCCGGTGGATCTCTTGGAGACGGTGGAGGTGACGGAGGCTTGTTGGTAGCCGCAGGTGTACCGGGTATGACGACGTCTGCCTTGCTCCATAGAATGATGCAGTGAGAACACTGACCGAGTTTTGTTTCTCCGTCACCTCCGGGGATGTCAAGTTCCAAGTCTTCCCAGTTGGTGACGACTTGCTCCACCTCAACAGGTACGTAACCATGTGGAATGTCATTGCAGTGCCATTTTTGCCCTTCTTCCACACGTTTGGTCATACCGTATGCGACCTGATAATTTAGTAGTCACAAAGAAAGTTAGTAAATGAATGGTATTTACGGTGAAATGTATGCAGTACGAACTAAGGTCGCATACGTACCACCACAGCTAAGTTCTTCTGCCTGACGACAAGCTCGCACGCGGTCCGTTGAGTTATTTCATCCATGAGGTAACGGACCGGTTTGGCGGCCTGTGTGGAAGCGTGACTGCTTTGATATTGTTGTGGAGGGCTAATAAGGGCCGCATCTTGGAGAGGTGCATGCTCTGTGGAACCGGTCCCGCCTGGTGCATGCTCTGTGGAACCGGTCCCGCCTGCGGCTTGTTGGAGAGGTGCATGCTCTGTGGAACCGGTCCCGCCTGTGGCTTGTTGTATCTGCAGCCATGCTACCTTCATCCGTCGCTCCATCTCTGACTCCATTTCTTGGAGCTTTGAGCCCTGGGCGGCAACCGTTTGCTCTAGGTCCCTCACCCTCTGCTCATATTCGGCCTTCTTCCTCGAACGGCTCCTATAGGTGGCGGCGTGCTCTTGGAAACCTTTCTTCCATGAGATGCTTGTGCCTACGCCGCGCGTCCGTCCAGGATGCTCCTTGTTCCCTAAGGCATAGGTTAGCTCATCTCTGTCTCTATCAGCAACAAATTCTCCCCTCTCAGATGCCCTGAGGATATCGAGGAGACGCTGAGCTAGTTCTCGCAAGTCCTCAGGAAAAACTAAGGAGCCGTCGATTGGGCTTAGGGTGCCTCCATGACCATAGTACCAATGCTTGGTCCTTGTGGGCCAGTCTTGTGTCGCTGGAGTGATGCCTCTAGCATATAGATCTTCTTCCATCTTCTCCCATTTAGCGATGCTTGCCTTGTAACCTCCCGAACCCATCTTATAAGAGTACTTCTTATTTGCGGCGTTTCCAGCGTTTCTAGCGCTAGCCGTTGCACCCTCTTCGGAGGTTTTGTACTCAAGGAATGCTTCTCACTCGTCATCAGTGATCTTCTTATACTTCTCAGGATCCGGGGCCTCTCCGGTTTTGAGAAAATGCGAGTACAACTTCTTCTTGAAATCCTGAAACAGAACTGTCATCTTCTTCATTGTCCAATCCCTCAGTTCTGCTTCATGAGTGCTAGGCCAGTCGAATATTGCCTTTAATTCCCTCCATAGCATCTCCTTCTCTGTATCGGGGAGCACGTACTCCTCAGTGGGGTCCGTGGACTTCTATTTTCTGATACTAATGGGCACATTGTCCCGTACAATTACCCCGCACTGAGATACAAATTTCTTGGCCACTTTTGGGGGCTCAACTGGCTCCCCGTCATCCTCCACTCGAGTGATGTGAAACTTGACATCCTTCAGCTTCTTCGTGGTCGATCGTTTTGATTTCTTAGCTCGACTTGTAGAAGCAGAGGCGGCCTACACAAATTACATATATACGAGATGATATAGAGATGGTATACATAATTGACATGTACAATACAAATTTATGTTATATATATACACACCTGACTAGACGAGGGCTCGTTACCGGCCCCTTCAATAGTGCTGCCCTGGACACGTTCGCCCTGGACATTGCCGGCCCCTTCAACATTTTCGGCCCTCGCAACATTGTCGCCCTGGATATTGTCGTCCCTTCCAATGGCCCTCAACACTTCATCCATGCTCATCGGTTGGGTTACAATATCAAAAAGTTGATTCGCTAAGAACGTGTCGTTGTCCTCTTTCATGGGTGGGACATGCTCGTTGTTGTCCGCCATCTATAGAACTAAAAATAATTGATAAGCAATATATACAAAGCATAGATATTTCAAATATTTGTAACATATTCGCTACGGGGTTCGGTGCGCTTAGCGAACGGATTCGCTCGCTAAGGGGTTCGGTGCGCTTAGCGAACGGATTCACTAAGGGGTTCGGTGCGCTTAGCGAACGGATTCGCTAAGGGGTTCAGTGCGCTTAGCGAACGGATTCGCTAAGGGGTTCGGTGCGCTTAGTGAACGGATTCGCTAAGGGGTTCGGGTTCAATATACATTTCAATGTAAATATACAATGCATTTCCAATATACATTTCAAACATATAACATTTCCAATATACATTTCAATGTAAATATCTCCAATACACATTTCAACATGCCTATACATTTCCAATAAATAAACATGCATATACATTTACATTTTCAGCATATAAATATTTGCAATTTACATTTGCAACATTTTTCAATACATATGAAGCATGTATATTTCTAATAGAATTGCAATATAGAACATTTCCAATATATCATTTTTATTTCCAATAAATTAATTTCTAATATTTTCTAATATTTTTAATACATATGAAGCATATATATTTCTAATATTTCTAGTACAATGCATTTCCAATGTATGTGGTTAGCGAACGCGTTCGGCCAAGCGCATTTGGTTAGCGAACGCGTTCACTAACCAAATACGCATGGCCGAACACGTTCGCTAAGCAAATATGCATGGCCATGCAAGGGTACCTGCACACACACAAACAGACACGGCACGAAGGCCGACTCACACGTACACAACCACGCACGGCACGAAGGCCGGCATCACAGGGGCCTCACCGCGACTGTGGACGACGGCGATGGCAGCGGCGGGCCGGCGGCGGCGACGGGCCGGCGGCGACGACGAAGGGCGGCGCGGCCGGGGACGATGGCGGCGCGGGGAAGACGGCGAGGGCGCGAGCGGCGGCACGGGGACGTCGGCGGGGATGACGGCGACGAAGAGCGGCGGCGCGGCCGGCCGGGGACGTCGGGCGGCGCGGGGACGACGGGCGCAGGCGCGGGGACGACGGGCGGCGGCGCGGGGACGACGGGCGGCGGCACGGGGACGACGGCGAGGGCACGGGCGGCGACGCGGGGACGTCGGCGGGGACGACGGCGATGAAGAGCGGCGGCGCGGCCGGCCGGGGACGTCCGGCGGCGCGGGGACAACGGGCGGCGGCGCGGGGACGACGGGCGGCAGGCGCGGTGAGGACGGGCGGCGGCGCGGGGAGGATGGACGAGGCCGCGGGCGACGGCGGCGTGGGCGAGGGCGACGGGCGGCGGACGCGGCGACGACGGCGGCGGGGGCGAGGCGAGGAGGAGGGCCGGCGGTTTGGGGGAAGACGAAGTGCTGCGGGGGCGGGGGCCGGCGCGAGGCTATATAGATCCGGGGCATTTAGCACCGGGTGCAGCCACGACCCGGTGCTAAAGGCCCTTTAGCACCGGGTCTATACAGCACCCGGTGCTAAAGGCCCCGCCTTTAGCACCGGGTCTTCCCACCACCCGGTGCTAAAGGCCCTTTAGCACCGGGTCTTCTACAGCCGGTGCTAAAGGCCGTAACTGGCGCCACTCGAAAATTGGGGGCCTTTAGCACCAGATTTTAGATCAACCCGGTGCTAAAGGCCCCCAATTTTCGTTTGACGCTAGTTTCCAAACCGGCCTTTAGCACCGGTGGCTACTATTTGGGAATCTTATAAATATAGTTTTTAATATATAGTTATTAATACTTGTTTTAATTCAGTTATTAATACCTATTAAAAATATATATTAAATAAGAAAATCTTATAAATTAATAGAAAATCTTATAAATTACTAGAAAATCTTATAAATTACTAGAAAATCAATATAAAATGCTAGAATTAATAAAAACAATCTTATAAATCAATAGAAAATCTTAGAACATAGGTGGAACATAAATGCAAATATAGTCATTACAAATTGGGTGGAACATAGTGCAATTAAATTACATGGCATCATCGTTTACTCGGACACTAATAAACTTCCTCTTTACAAATGTTCCTTGATTGTGATCACGCCGTAGATACGGTGTCTCCTCCGCCGCTAACAGGATGCTTGGGTCATCAGCCACTGAGAATGGAAGCCGGCCATCGAGCATATCATAATCTTCATCCGTCATGTCCTCAACTCCTACGATTTTTCTCTTTCCAGGAAGAACTATATGACGCTTTGGCTCATCTTGTGATGGGTCCAATTGCTTACCCCCACCTTTCTTATCCGCCCCTTTCTTCGGTCTGCTAGCCATGTCCTTCACATAAAAAACTTGTGTGACAGCTTTGGCCAGGACGAACGGTTTGTCTAGAAAGCCAATCTTGTTTAGGTCCACTAACGTCATTCCATAGTCTGCTTCAACTTTAACATCTCCTCCAGTCAGCTTCACCCATTGGCACTTGAACAGTGGGATCTTCAAAGGTCTGTACTCTAGTTCCCATATCTCCTCTATGATTCCATAGTATGAGTTTGTATTGCCATTGGTGTCTGTCGCATCGATCCGGACACCACTGTTTTGGTTGGTGCTTTTCTTGTCCTGGGCTCTTGTGTAAAATGTATACCCATTGATGTCGTATCATTGGAATGTCAAGATCGTGCTCGATGGACCTCTAGCTACAAAAGCTAGCTGCGCATCAATGCCCTCGACACCCATAAGACGTCTTCGCAACCAATCGGCGAAAGTACTATTGTGCAGACGCTGAATGAAGGCCGCAAACTTTGTTGAGTTTTCGTCCCTGAGAATCTGCATGTGCTCCTCGATGTACGGAGCAACTAAGGTTGATTGTTGCAAAACTGTGAGGTGCGCTTTACGAAATGTCTCAACGTCCTTGATCACCATCGATCTTCTCCCTAGTGTGCCCTTTCCACCAAGTCTCCCCTCGTGATGTGATTCGGGCACACCAATCGGCATAAGATCGTCGACAAAGTCAACACAGAAAACAATGACCTCTTCTGTTTCGTATCCCTTAGCAATGCATCCTTCTGGACGAGAACGATTACGAACATACTTCTTTAGGACAACGAAGAATTTCTCAAATGGGAACATGTTGTGTAGAAATACTGGGCCCAATATACGAATCTCTTTGACAAGGTGAACCAATAGATGTGTCATGATATTGAAGAAGGATGGTGGAAATATCATCTCAAAGCTGACAAGACATTGCACCACATCGTTCTGTAGCTGATATAAATGGTCTGGATTGATCACCTTTTGAGAAATTGCATTGAGGAATGCACATAGCTTCACAATGGCTTTCCGCACGTTAACTGGTAGCACACCCCTGAGTATGACGGGAAGCAGCTGTGTCATCAACACATGGCAGTCGTGAGACTTCAGGTTTGTGAACTTCTTCTCTTTCATATTTATTATTCCCTTAATATTGGAGGAGTAGCCAGACGGAACCTTGATACTGTTCAAGCATTCAAACATGCTTGCCTTCTCTTCTTTGCTGAGAGTGAAGCTGGCAGGACGCAACTACTGGCGTCCTTTGTCTCTCTTTTCTGGATGTAGATCAGTCCATTGCTTCAATCGTTTCAGCTCCTGACGTGCTTCCAGTGTATCTTTTGGCTTCCCATAAGTACCCAGGAAGCTTATCAAGTTCACGCAAAGATTCTTCGTCAGATGCATCACATCAATCGCGTTACGGACCTCTAAAAGTTGCCAATAAGGTAGCTCCCAAAAGATAGACTTCTTCTTCCACATCGCGGCACGACCATCCTCGCCCGTCGGAGCAGCCTGGCTTCCGTCTCCCTTGCCAAACACCACGTGTAGGTCCTTCACCATATCAAATAGTTGTTCTCCACTCCGGTGTCTCGGCTTTGTACGGCGGTCAGCATTCCCGCCAAAATGCGCACATTTCTTTCGTAGCTCATGCTTCGCCGGAAGGAATCGACGGTGACCCATGTACACAACTTTACGACAATGTTTCAAATACATGCTTTCGGTTTCCTCTAAACAGTGAGTGCATGCTTTATATCCTTTGTTTGATTGTCCTGATAGGTTACTTAGTGCAGGCCAGTCGTTGATGCTTATGAAAAGCAGTGCTCGAAGGTCAAACTGCTCCTGCTTGTCCTCATCCCACATGCTAACACCTTCATTCTTCCACTGCTGCAAAAGTTTATCAACCAATGGTCTTAGGTACACATCAATGTCGTTGCCAGGTTGCTTTGGGCCTTCGATGAGCACTGGCATCATAATGAACTTCCGCTTCATGCAGAGCCAGGGGGGTAGGTTGTAGATACAAACAGTCACGGGCCAAGTGCTATGACTACTGCTCATTTCACCAAAAGGGTTCATGCCATCGGTACTTAAACCAAGCCTAACATTCCTCGCATCAGCATCAAACTCTGGGAATACTCTGTCGATGTTCCTCCATTGGGATCCATCGGCGGGGTGTCTCAACATGCCATCCTGCTTACGTTCTTCTTTGTGCCAGCACATCAGTTTAGCATGGTCTTTGTTCCTGAACAAACGCTTCAGACGGGGTATCAGAGGGAAATACCACATCACCTTCGCAGGGATTTTTTTCTTAGAACGCTCTCCCCCAACATCACCAGGGTCGTCCCGCCTGATCTTGTATCGTGCGCAGGTGCAAACCGGACAACGATCCAAGTGTTCGTACTGTCCGTGATAGAGGATACAGTCATTAGGACACGCATGTATCTTCTGCACCTCCAAACCGAGAGGGCAAACAACACGTTTTGCTTGATACGTCGTTGATGGCAATTTGTTACCCCCTAGAAGAATCTTCTTTACGAGTTTCAGTAGCTCCTCGAAACCCTTATCAGTAACACCATTTGCTGCCTTCCACTGCAGAAGTTCAAGTGTGCTACCCAACTTCTTTAGCCCCTCTTTGCAATCTGGGTACAGGTCAGTCTTGTGGTCCTGCAACATGCGTTGTATCTTTTTCAGTTCCTTATCATTGCTGCAGTCTTTCTCGGCATCACGCAACATTTGCCCGAGTCCATTAGTAGGTTCATTTTCCTGAGCAACATCTTCCTGAGCATCGCCTTCCCGAGCAACATCTTCCTCATCGGCATCACCCATTGCAGCATATGCAAAGGAACCGTAGTATTGAGCCAATAACGGAATGTCGTCATCGGCCTCGTCTTCTTCATCTTCATCCATTAGAATTCCTCTTTCACCGTGCTTCGTTCAAACAGAATAATTCCTCATGAAACCGTGCCTCATCAAATGCACCTGAAGACAACCTCTTTGTTTGTACGATTGTATATTTTTACAATGGGTGCATGGGCAGAACATGAAACCGGACAGCGTCCTGTTAGCCTCTGCGGCATCGAGAAACGTCCTAAGGCCATCACGGAACGCCTGAGCGTGGGGGTCCCCGTACATCCATTGTCTATTCATCTGCATTATTAACCAATAACAAATATACAATACAATTTAAAGATAAAAAAAATTAATATATAAATAAATACAAATTATAATATATATTACATTATATAAATAAATTTCTAAAACTACATTACTATATTCATTAAATAAATAAATATACCTTCCGTTAAATAAATAAATAACTATTCTACCTTTTAATAAATAACTAATAATATATATTTCATTAAATTAATAAATAACTATTCCAACTTTTAATAAATAAACCTCTCTAATAAATAAAATACATAAGCCTTATAACTATTCACAAGTCATACAAAACAAAATACTAACTGGCTTGCCTTCTCTCTCCATTTAAAACAAAACATGAAAACTCTCTCCACCATGAACTCAAGCTCTCTCCTCTCTCTCCTCCAAGAACACAAGCTCTCTCTAGCTAGCTTTACTTTGATTCACAAATCCCTCTATTTCTAAATCATAGAAGGATTACAAGCTAAATAAAACATTAGAGAATGAAAGAGTGTACCTTGTAGTGCTCCTTAGATGAGTAGAATCTTCACAAATTTTGAAAAAAATTTGGGCAGCACCTCCCCTCCCACGGCCGAGCAGCATGAACACAGCGCCTAAGTGTTCAACTGGCTCGGCCGGGGCAGGAAGAAGGTGCTATATACAAAAGACATTAGCACCGGGTCGTGGCAAGACCCGGTGCTAATGTGCACCAATTAGCACCGGTTGCAGCCAGCAACCGGTGCTAAATGGCCTCGGGCACATTAGCACCGGTTGCTGGCTGCAACCGGTGCTAAAGGGGGAGCATTAGCACTGGGTCTGTGTCCGCCCTGACACCCCGCAGCGCCGCTCCCGCTCCTAGCCGTTGGACCCTGTGCTGAAGCCCCATCAGCACCGGGTCCAAAAATGGCCGAGGCGGAGGAGGCGGGCGGATGTGAAGCATTCTGGTAGTGAACGACCATTCTGTCATCGGCGTGTAAGTACTCCATATCACTCTATTTTCTTTCCCTACCATTTCTATGAACCGCATAATTCTTAGGATAGGCCTGAAGCAGTACTAATGGCAACTGTCCCCCTTTGACAGGGGCATGCATAGTTTTAATCTCGAAATATATCGAATAATTACACACTTGAATCATTCACCGAAGTGTTCCGGATGAAAAAAGCATACATATTGTGTATTCAAGGAAAGATTCAAGAATTTGATGTATCTTACGGCAGATATTTGTTTTCTGCGTGCCCCATTCTGTATTGAAGGGTATTTATCTGATATTGAACTGTAGCGATCTGTTTGTTTAGACCAAAGACCATTTGACTGTGCTTTATAGAAAGAATAATTAGTTGCTGGGGTTACCGGCTTTCAATGTTCAAATTAATTAAGAGGAAGGTACATCCCAAAAGCATTGACTTTGATTTATCCTTCTGTTTAACTCCTCTGTACCGACATATTCCAAAACATTACAAATGAGCAAAAATTTCAGCATTAACATGTCAATCACCCTTCAACTTGCGTCAGTTGGTAAGGTTCCTTCTGGTGCAACACACCCACTATGCAACACACCCACTAGGATTCGAGTCCTTGACACAGTACAGCTTACCGGCTAGACATCAATGCCACCACGCTTTGTATCCTGAGCTGGCCTTCTTCCTTGCTTAACACCTTCCATTTCTGCATAACAGATAACACACGATATATAGCTATTACAAGAGGAGATTACGAGATTGCTAAAAACAACAGCGTTTCTAATGAGCCGGAGACTCCAAGTTATGGATCCTAACAGAAAAAATTAAGCTTCCTATCTTTTTTACACACCCCCTCATAAAATGTTGTTCCTGGAAAGATCCCACACCATCAGGGTGAGTAAAAAGACATCTGACCCAATTTGGATGTGGCCCATTGTGCGGTGTGACCGGAGCCAACTTATAAACCCTTGTCTTCTAGCAATATCACGTTCCGGTTAACCTTTTTACACTAAGCGAGGACGAAAGTGGGGTGCTATGGATACGTGTACACCCCCATTGAAAAGGCTGTGTGGTGCGGCTTTAGAGAGCAGGGTGTTACATCATGTAAGCTTCCCTTTTTTTTGCGAAAGAATCATGTAAGCTTCTCTAGCTTAATGCATGTAGGTGTACTGGTACATGCATCCTTGCGTAATTGTATAGTAGTGTAGGGTGCTATTTACACTTTGTACGTCACCAAATCTATCTCTTTGCTAATAGAGCCTAAGGTTTCCACCTCCCATTCCGTCGTTGCCAGCGAGTGAAGCCACATCCATCTCCTCTTCTTCTTCCACTTTCCACTCCCTTCTCCCTTGCCCATTTCCGCCACTCGGTCTGCACCGTGTGACCCTATGGGTCGCCTCTGCACGCTAAGTCCCCGCACTCACTTGAGCACACCAGGATGTGCGCATCCTCGTCTTCTCTATCTAGAAAAAGAAAAGAAAAACACCGAGATCAGAGGAGGCCTAATTCATTGCTCTCAAACCGGGCATTATCCCAACTATGGGGCCCAGACATCATCAATGGCACCAACTACAGAGTTTGATTGTCATATGGAGATCCATACACCTCACGAGTAAGAGACCTTTCCTGTCCACTCCAACTCTTCCCACTTTGCTGACCTATACGCTATATGCCATCAGCGAGGTCAACAAGCCTCTCCTTGAGGCATTTGAGGCTGAGCTGAAGACCTACCACATTGACACCTAGCTAGGTAGCAAAGCTGGATGAGGAGGCCATTGCCAAGACCATCCTATTTGTTAGCATGGAGGTTAAAATCTAGGTATCTCTCCATGGCCTATGTGCTTCCTAGTTGATGTGGGTTCACCTTTGCCACAATTACGAGATTCTTAACAAGGCATTGTACCTCACAATGGTCGATGAGGCTTCAGCGCTCCACCAGCACGACTCTATCATGGAGTTCAACTGCAAAATGTTCACCGTCTGAACACCTTCGGTGAGGAGCATTGTGCTTGTGGCACTTGCCAGTGTGAGATCGTACCCGGGACAAATGGGATAATGTACGCTTCACCAGTTTCTCACCAGCCACTGTCCATGTTCGATGTTGTTATGTCCTAGATCATTATCCACCACCCACGCCCACCTCTCCAAGATATTTTTTCCAAAAAAAAATACTTTTGTTCCAATTGTAAGTCATTCCAACATTCTTGGAGTCAAACAGTTTTATGTTTGACCAAAATTACAGAGAATGTTACAAAGATTTATGGCACCAAATAGATATACTATGGAAATTTATCTCGCAAGGAATCTAATGGTAGTTATTTTGTATCATAAATATTAGTACTTTATTGTATAAACTTGGTCAAACTTGAGATCTTTTGACTCTCCAAGAATGTTGGAGTGACTTACAATTTGAAATAGAGGGAGTATTATTTTTATGAATAATTGCAAGAATAGGTGCCGAAATCTATGAATTGTGGAAATAGACACCAGGATATCTAACAATCATATCTACGCCGTTCTATTAGCTTTTGTCCTACTAATGATCTCCTGAAAGAGACATTCAGCGGAACGGAACTAAAGACCTCTGCAATAGTGGCATGCTTATTTCTTCCTAACAATGTTATGGAGATTAGGATATCTAAATATGAGAGTCTGCTGCCCAAATCATTTATCCTCCAAGAATCTTGTTTCTACTCTTAAGTTCACATGAAAGAACTCTAATTTAAGAAATTTCTCTTTGACATTGAGTAAACCCATCCAAAACTATGAATCACCTTACTTTTTGTAAACATGGCCTAAAGATTTATTTTTTCTAGGTATTTATTTCTAAGGAGTTCTTGCCACATGCCTTTCCATTGCACAGTTTGAATAGTCACATTGAAGCCATTTGTTTTGAATATCCAGGTTCAAAATACCCAGGCCGGCCCGATCCTCCTCTATAATTGGCACAATAAAGACCCTTGTCCCCCAAGTATTTTTTTCCTTATTAATTTAGAAGTGTAACCTTTTGTTTCTTGCTGTTTGCTGGGATTTGGGGAATGCAGGCCTCTAAGGCTCTCTTATTCCAGATCTGGGAGGACTGAAGAACCTCCATTTTCTGTAAGAGTTGGATAGCTTATAATTACTTTGATTTTCTTTATGCCTCCTTTTACAACCATTTCACATGATTCCTTGATATGTTTGCCAATTATGACTATTTTATGAACTATGTCACACGTTGATGTTCTGCAGGAGGTTGTTTGAGAACAACCTGACAGGGTCTATACCGCCCTCCCTTGGCAATCTGAAAAGCCTGACAAACTTGGAGCTTCAGAAAAATGCACTTAGTGGTGCTATTCCGGCCTCCTTGGGCAACATCAAAACATTGCAGTTTCTGTATGATCTTGTTCCTAAATTTACAAAACATACATACAAGAGAGAAAACTATATAGAGAAAATTATCGCCACATTTACATTTTCCATTCCAAGATAAAGTAACATCAAGCTTACAACAACATTCAAACACATAAAGTTTCTCCACAAAAACACACACACAAAGTTTGAAATGTATGAAGAGCGAACTGTTTTATTCCTTTTAGTATAGCCAGGACTTTCTGCATAGTACAGTTAAATGCACAGTTCTTAAGGGCACCTTTGACTCTTCTTTACAGGCGGCTGAACGGGAATATGCTGACTGGCAAATTGCCTCTAGAAATCCTCTCTCTTGTCGTTGTTGGGAATTTGTCTGAACTGTGAGTAATATTCTCAGATTGAGATTTTGCTACTACTTCTATATATGTGGATAAAAGATTACACCATGAGATGATGATCTATCTGTAATGACTTGCACTGACACAAGAGAAAAATACAGAAATGCTGCAAACAACAACCTGGACGGTACAGTTAGATCATCCAGACCAAGAGGTACTATTCTGCACGCTATGTGCATCTTTGATAGATTAAAGCCTTTTGTTTTCTTTTGTATATGCTTACATTGTAATGGGTGTTATTATTAATTTGCTTTTTTATAACAGTGACTGCCATTATCCAGGACAAGCTGGAGACTGCAACCTGAGTTCACCAAGACATTGTTATTGTCCATGCACATAAATGAATAAATCCAATGGCAGTGGATTAACTTAGATACATTCTAATATAATTCGGTGTGAACAGGACATACAAGTAATAAAAGATGCATGTCCAACAATGGAGGTTTTGGCCATACGTTTCTTTACTCACCATGGATGGAGGTTTAGCAATAGGATTGGAGTCTAATTCTCTCATCAAACTATGTGGTGTGATTTATTTTGGTAAACTGTGAGGTTGCAGAAGGAAGTGCTGCAATATTGTAATTTGTGGGCGTAGCTAATTTTGGTCAAGGCTAGATATTTTCCATTATCTAAAAAAACATTCTAATATAATTTTGTGCGACGAGTGAAGATAACTTTATTACATTCTCTACCCCTTGTTGCAATATGATGGATGTTATGAGATGGAACATCTATATTTTTTCTCAATAAAAATAAAACAGAAACTCTTTACCATGTCCACAATATAAAATGAAGAAAATGATTATTAGTTCCATCCAGCCATTTTCAGTTGTAGAGAAGATAATTGGAGAAACCCCCTACCATTAATATCCAAAAACAAAAGGACACTTCAACAATTTAGTATTGTTGTCACCGCCATTACCATTGTAATATTGTACTGCGGATGCACCAATTTGTTAAGTTGTTGGACCAATCTACACCCATCTATCAAGTTATTGTATTAAATTAAGCATTTTATAAATTGTCTGACCAATCTTCACCCACCTACCAAGTTGTATGGTAGGTGTAATTTACTAAATTACACTCACCAAACAATAACTTGATATGTGGGTGTAAATTGGTCCATCAACCTAAAAAATGATTAATTTAGTGCAATAACTTGATAGGTAGTGTAGATTGGTTTAATAACTTTATAGTGCTTAGTTTAGTGCAATAACTTGGAAAATTGTTACATTCGTAGTCCAAACGTTACAGCAGTAACCTATTTGCTGATACGATCGGTGCCAATTAAACTCGATCGGTGAGCTGAGGGCGTATGCTAGCATCGGCAAACGTGATGAGCTGATCAACGAGAGTACGATGGTGGCGGCCGCGGTGCGCATGAAGAATACTTTGCGCCGGCAACAGCTCGCCCAACGTGTGAAAATACAGTACTAATATTTGTACTGTGGATGCACCAGTTTGCCAAGTTATTACCTTAAGTCGAGCATTTTACAGGTGGTTGGATCAATCTGCACCCATTTCTCAAGTTATTGTATTAAATTAATCATTTTATAAGTTGTTGGGCTAATCTGCACCCCACCTACTAATTTGTTTATCATGGGTGTATTTACTCTAAATATCATACGAATACAAGAATATATTGGCCTACGACATATATTTGTATTATATAGCACAAAGAATCAATCAATTTGTATGATTGTTGCATAATCTCACGGTAAGCTGAACTAGTAGCTAGTTCTATGCAAATTTTCCACAACTCTCTTGGGCCATGTTGGGCTTGAAAGCGTCCTAAGACCTGGCCCAACACCTCTTGTGGCTATTGTCCTTTCCTTTTGTTTTTCTTTTGACTATTAACTAGTTTTTCTTTTAAATGAATCAGTGACTACAATTTTCCTGATACCTTGTGCGCGAGTTCAGTCCAAGATCAACAATATCTTTTTAGTCACCTTTTTTTGCGAGGAAATAGTCACATGCTTCAGATCGATGAACGATGTCTGCAGTTTCTGAAACATAAATAGCTGTCTCCCTGAAGATGAGCTTAATGGTAACTTATTTTATAATAACAGAAAAGGTTGGACCAACCATATGGTTGCACCTCGATTGAAGATTCTGTACAGACTTCCCAGAGTTAATGAAAAAGGTTACTAGGACATTTTCCTAATAGAAATTTCGTTGTAATATTGAGTTATATATATTTGTTAAGTAGATCATCTGAAATACACTAAGCCGAAGCAAAATACTCGTTTTGGCAGGATTTCATCATAATCTGCAACAAATTAATCTCCTACATTTGGATCTCGTCCCTTAGATATGGTTTAAGTATCTAAATCTACAGTATGTAATTGTGCCTAGTCACGATAAAAGATTCCACACCGTGCTACCAAATCTGTATTCCTGAGAAAATCTCATTTTATTTTGGCGATTTGCATGGGAAGTTGGGAACCCTTGTAGGATGTAGCTGTCACAACCATAATAAAAGAACTGAACAGGTTAACAACGTGAAGCATATGTTGTCATAATAACAAGTCTATTCGAGTGATTACTTGGCACATTATTATTCTTCAAACGAGAACACTATTTTTATTCGTGAGGAAGTATGATAAATTGGATGAATAAATATAGTAAAAGCTTAATCATCATGGAAATCATGCAAAATCTTTTGGTCAACCAGCAAACCCCTTCTTTGTCGGTGCAGTTGCATATAAAAAGCCTCTAACTTTCCCACATCACAATTCACAAGTTGTTCGCAGGTTTACCTCCAAAACAGAACAATGGCGGCTCTGCAGCTTGCAGCAGCATTCATCACTGGCCTTCTTGCTTTTGCAAGACTTGCAATCTGCAACACTGAAGGTATACAGATATATCATTCTGTGATTATTCAACAATTAGTACAGTTATTTTTCTGAACAATGCTTATATCTTGATTTGTTGAGGCTTATAGGTGACATACTCCATGCGTAGAGGATGGCATGGCAGGATCCAATCAATCTGCTCAAGAGCTGGGATCCAATGTCACACCCGATTTTCGAGGGAAAACCAAGTGCGTCTCATATGTGCGCCAGGATCATGTTTACACACATATGATAGACAAAAGAGTGTAATATCAAAACACAGTGGTCTAAAGTACAAGAGATTTATTATAATATTCATATTACACTCTCGGGAGACACGAAGGTCTTTATCGTAGAACAAGCGATAGCTAAACGAAGGGTCTTCAACTTCCATCTTCCACAGGCATCTTGACTGGGGGAAACGCAAGCCTCAGAACTCATCGTAGTCGCTGTAGTATTCTTCTCCATTTCCTTCTTCTGAAACAGCAATGGCAAGCGTGAGTACACCTAACTAGGTACTCAGCAAGCGGGCTGAAAATGCAAGGCCACAAGGATAGGCTAAGGTTCACAGCAGTGAGCTTTTTAGAGTTGATCAAGTTTTATTAGCAATTTCCTATTTACTAGATGTAAGTTCATACCAACCCACTTAAGCATTTGAAAGAACATGTTTTTCCAAAAACCCACGAGTAAAACCACGATTTAGATTCCATCTTTATGTTCAATTATCATGTGAGGGTCCAAGCCGCTCTTGACCGTGAGCACGGCTGATATATCAGTTTTACACTCTGCAGAGGTTGTACACTTTCACCATAGCTCGTGTTCCGCATGTTGCCCGGGTCGGCCAAACCCTTAAACACTTCCAAGGTGAGTGGCTAGGGGTCCACTTCGAAGCCTTTACAAAAATATGCAAAAGTTCAATAACCCGCAAGAGTTACAGCTAGGGCGGACCACAACCCTCCCTAATGGTCAGCACCTTAGCAAAGGCTGCTACCCCAAAAGGACCGGGCTGTACCCCTGCAACCCCAAACCCCCTCTGCTCCTTTCGGATAAGGCCATCAGTACAATTACACACCTAATTAATCGGCTAAGGTCAGAGCCCATTTTGACACCATGGTTGCACTATTTTCTTGGGTGGTTCTCCATGTTCCAATTAAATAATTGTTCTCTTGTATTAACCAACATTTATTATCAAAGCTGTCATGATCAATAATTTTATAAAGATCCAATTCAACCATTCCCAAGGTATTGCAACACTAAGCATGAACTAACCCAAAATATCATTTAAACCGGGGTCATTCCAAGGAATTATGGGTACAAAGACTAGATAAATCCTTAAAAAGGTGTTCCCGTCAATTTAATGCAATAAAAGTAAATTTTAGTTTGTCATGCAGTTATATAGGACAAAAAGAATATGCGGGGAGGGCCACTTGCCTTGCTCTACAAAGAAATCCTCTTCTTCTTCGAAAAGTTGTTCTTGATCCGCGTCGACGGGTGACTCGGTTGCAACTGGCACGAGATCTACGATTAAAACAATAAAACAATAAGAAAACAGTACATCAAACATTTCTAACAGATTAAAACAAGCGTCTAAAACTAACAAGCTCGAAAAGACGAAGGTTTGGACACCAAGAACGCTAAAAACGGAGCTAAGATGGAAAAGATATGGCCAAAACAAGTTTTAGGGACTTGCTGGCAAAGAAACTAAGTTTACAAGGGCTTAACTGCGAAAACCAGGGACTAAAACGTAAACACGCATTAAACCCGAGGGCTAACGCGTAAAAAGACAGGAGCTGGGCTTCGGGATATAAAAACAGAGAAGCTTAGGGTGTTTTCTGTAAAAATCAAGACCTAAATCTAATTATTTTTGAATTAGACAGGACGGCGGGTTGATTACAGAGAAAGGCAGGGGCTCTTTAGCAAAAGTGCCGGCGCTGACCGTTACTCGGCCAGATTGACTTGGGTCGCGATGAATGTGGGCCGTTGATCTTGCGATGGACGGCTGACAAGGAAGGGGCAGTTCGGGCGGCGGCGGAACGCCGGCGTGCGGCGGCGCCGGGCCGGAAACTCGCCGGCGAAGCTCGAACTCGAGCTGCCGGGCTTGGTTTTGAGCGCGGTTTGGTGCTAGAGGACCGGGGTGAGATGGCGAACACGATGGGGGTGATCTCGTCGAGGATTGCGCGGCGAGGCCGGCGGTCGATGGTGAACAGAGGCGGGCGGCGGTGGACTACTTCGGCGAGAGTGTTTGGGGGTGCTAGCGTGTGAGAGAGAGGGCGAGAAGAGGCTTGGTGTGTTGCTGGGGAGTTGGCGAGCGCGTTCAGAGGGGTTCTCGTCGCCCAATTTGCTGCGGCGGCGGCGCTCGTCGACGAACGGCGGCGGCGGAGCTCCGGTGAGGGCGGTCGGGGGTGCTAGAGTGCAAAACAGAGAGCGAGAAGGGGACGGAGAGCTTCGTTACCTCCACGCGATGCTTCCTGCGCGGTTGGACGGGGCGGAGCGGTGCCGGAGCGGCGGATCGACGTCGTGGCGGCGCTCAGGCGGCGGCGGCGGCGTGAACTGGAGCTGCTCCGAGGAGAGTGTGTGGCGCGAGTGGTCGAAGGGGGTTCCTGGGGGCTCGGTCGACCTCTTTATAGGGCGGAGGGAGGGAAAGGAGGGGTCGGTGCCGAGGAGAAGGGAGAGGCCGGCCATCAATGGCGATCGGCACTGGGGAGCTCGGTGGTGTGGCCGTTTTGAGTGGGAGAGTGAGTGATGGCGGAGTGGTGGTGACAATTGCTGCGGCTCAGTGGGTCTAGGAGGGAAAGGGATGCGGGAGAGGGAGCGGCGCGGGGAGCTCGAGCGGCGCGGCGCTCGGCGATGCAGAGGGGAGGGGCGCGGCTGGAGGTTGGGGGTGAGCCCGACAGGTGGGCCCCACCTGTCGGCGGCTGTGAGAGGGAGGAGAGGGGGAAGCGGCTTGGGCCGTAGCCGGGCCGAAAGCGGGAGAAGAAAGAGAGGGGGGAAAAGCTGGGCCGCGCGTTGCTGCTGGGCCGAAAAGAAAGGGGATGGGAGGTGGGCTGCGGGAGAGAGAGTTTAGGGAGCGTTTCTGGACTTTTCATGGTTTTTGAAATTCCCACACAAATCAAACAAAAGACATGCAATTTAAATATGATGCACATGCACTTATTGTTCCAAAATTATTTAAATGATGTTTAAATATTTTTAGGCTCAAATTAATTTAAAAATTTAATCAAGTCCTTAGAAAATTAAATTCTACCAAGTTGCTATGATTTATTTGTGATGGAATTTTAGGGTGTTACATCCAACCTTTGACAATCCCTGTCGTTGGGAGCATGTCACCTGTGACAGCGATAACTATGTGATAAGTTTGTATGCAACTCTCTCCTTTCCTTGCCATCAACAGCAAAATTGCATTACAGGGCCAGTGGCATACGTAACTGTAAAGTCTGTAATTACTTTTCCTAAAATTGACATAATTTGCTTCTAGGACAATAAAGTCAACGTATCATTGTTCATCTGATTCGTGCACCAACTTCGGCCCAACAGTTAGAGTTATTTGTTTGCCCATTCTCTTCAAGATTCAGAAGTTCTTATTTCTATCTGTTGATGTGCAAGGATTTGTTCCTTCTTTTACAGGGATTTGGGGAGAGCAGGTATAATAGGACCTCTGGTTCCACAACTGGGAGGACTGAAGAAGCTTCAGTACCTGTAAGAGGAGCACATATTGCAGATCTCACAGATTGGTCTCGAAATGGCAATTTTTTGAAACTGATGATTTGAATATGTTTGCAGAGAGTTGTTTGAGAACGGTCTGAATGGATCAATCCCGAGTACACTGGGTAACCTCAGTAATCTAGTAAATCTGGATCTTCAGGGGAACATTCTTACTGGCATGATCCCAGCCTCACTTGGGTCCATTGGCACACTGAAAAACCTGTACGGTGCTTGCTACAAGAATTTCACTCTGGATACCAAAAGACTGCCATAAATTCTGACTAATGTTTGAACTTCATTGTGGTGTTGCTGTTCTCACAGGAGGTTGTATGGGAACAAACTGACTGGGCCTATACCATCATCACTGGGCAATCTAACGAACCTTGTGACCATGGATCTTCAGAAGAATGCACTGAGTGGTTCTATTCCGGCCTCCTTAGGAAACATCAAAACATTGCGGTTCTTGTATGTTATTGTCCTAATTCCATAAAGAAATCTTACATGATAGTAAAAATTTTCTAGAGGAAATTATTGAGCTACAAGAACAATTCTTCATTTTGCAATGAAGGAATTGAAGTCAATAAAATGTTCATAAAACAATTGACTTTTGAATCTTATTTGTAGGCACCTGAACAGCAACATGCTGACTGGAATGGTCCCGTCAGAAATTCTCCCCCTTTCGAGAGTCGGGAACTTATCTGAACTGTGAGTAATAGAATTACCTCCAATTTAGTAGACTATTACTGCCTATACATGACTTCATTGCTACTTCACTATTCATTTATGAGATGTTATTCTCTTTGTAATGACTTATTTGTAATTTCATTTGCATTCAGTGATGTTGAAAACAACAATCTGACTGGAACGGTTGCATCATCTGGATTCAGAAGTGCTAATGAGCATGTAATTTGCAGGTTTGGTAGATTAATCCTTTGGTTAGGCCTTGCTTTGGCAGCCCTCTTTTAGAGAAATGTTACAGCCTGTAAATCATTCTGAAACGTTTACACATATAGATTAAGCTCAACAATGCAAGCTGATGAAGATTAAGATTCTGTTTTTTTTTGAGTGAATTTCACTGGAGGTCCATAAACTTTTCCCGAGATCTCATCTAGGTCCGCAAACTAAATAAGTGGTCATCTAGGTCCATCAACTTTTAAAGAGCGGTCATCTAGGTCCATTAACTTTTAAAGATCGTTTGTCTAGGTCCAAGGTGGTGGCGACGAGCCTCCTGGCAACAGGAGGTGCGGAGGTGGTGCTGCTTCAACGGTGGAGGAGAGGGCTGCATCGTGCCTTTGCCCGCGGCCGCACGTGCCTCGTCGCCACCACCTTGGATCTAGATGACCGCTTTTTGAAAATTCATGGACCTAGATGACCACTTGTTTAGTTTGCGGACCTAGATGAGACCTCGGGGAAAGTTGACGGACCTAGATGAGATCTCGGAAAAAGTTCATGGACCTCCAGTGAAATTCACTCTTTTTTTCCAGCACGCCTTGGAATATATAGAAAATTCCAATGGCTTGCATTACCATAGACTCCTTGTAGTAGGTGAATCACTGCGTTTGCATAATGCCTGTAAATATTTTATTGGAGATGAGAATATCTATTTAACCAAATGAAAGAAAACAGCAGTTTTCAAGGCAAACGTGGGGTTTTCTTATGCTTGCTCACTAATAATGTTTTATTTCTCATTTATCTCCTGCAATGGCCAGTGCCAGGGTCAGTAAGTGGGAAACCATTCTTGTTCTTTTTTTTGGCGGGGATTTGGGTATTACAGAAAAGGCATGCCCTCGTTTCCGCAACTGGGAGGATTGAAGAACCTGCCAGTATGTCCGCACCAACTCATTGGTGCCTCTGGTGGATATAAAGCAGAGGACTACACGCAAATGGGCCTTACTGAAACGAACCAGGTGAGCCAATGTCAAAAATATATCAGGCCCAGAATGGATTAGGCCCAATATGTAAACTGAATATGCATGCATTCCTCTGCTCTCCGATCTTTGCTCTGTTCTTCCTATCTCCCATTCAATTATCTGTTCCTACTACCCTATTGCTGCTACATGTGGTGCTAACACAGTACATGTAATCTAAGAACTTTTATAAATAATAATACTTTTTTTAGACAATAACATAATAATACTGCAGACCTCTCAAATTGCATTCAAATTGCCAAAAACCTACTGTTAGTTTACCAATTTTCACATTAACAAGTTTGAAGTGGCCCCAACAGACCCATATACCCAATGAGGTCTGGGTAACCAGAGTACTCTAGTAATGTTTGGATCTTAAGAACAACATACTTACTGGTGCAGTGGCTAGAGGTGGTCTAAAATGCTCGGAGGACATGTGGAAGTGGAAACCCTGTACTCTAGGGTTTTGCAGCAGTGGTGGACACTCCTTCGTGGTGAGCAAAGCGGCACCAATGATCTAGCAGCAACGCACGTTGGCAAGGCGGCACAGGGTGGCAGAGAGAAAATGGTGTATACGCCGGACAAACCCCAGACCAACTACACAGAAACAAATCATCCAAAAAGCTACTTTCTGTATAGTTGCCACGCTCGGGCATTTTGTTGAGCCAGTGTAAATACCGTAGACCCATGTCTGTACTTGTTTTTGTCATGAGTTGCTTTCATTTATGCATTGTAAGCCTAACGCAAAACCCTTGATGCTCAGTTTCTTGGTGAGAGCTCTGTTGCCAACTAAGCATGTTTAGACTGTCAGGTATATCTTTATGTGAATACTTTGACAAACTTATCTAGCAAATAGGATGATGTTTTCTTATGCAACCAAATATAAAAATTAAATCAAGAAGAATAAGCGTACAGAACTGAAGACAAAAGGCAGCAAGCTAGCTTTGCATCTTTACATAATAAGCATACAGAAATTAACTTATCTAGATGAAGCTCCGAAAGAAGAATATAGGATGATCTGCTAACTCATTATTCAAGTTATAAACTGGTAATACAGGCTCCAAAGTCTATAGGAAAAAAGAGTAATACATGCTGCATCAAGCCTCTGTTCGCTCCTAGATGAGGCCCGTTGCAGGGGTTCTCGATCATCTAAGTAGCTTGCAAAGGCCTACACATTAGGAAGGTACATTGCTACACATCAGTAGTCTGTGCCACATCAGATTTTTGCTGATATGGAGAGTGAGGTGAGAGAAAGAGATAATCGTTTCACGAAACAACCGCCTCATGAGCTAAATTTTAGGATTATCAGACCACTAGTCTACCATTGTAGGATTATACACCTCACAAAATTCTTTCATTTGATCCACAAATTAAGGGATATGGTATTGCTACGAGACAACCAAAATGATGATTTATTGTCTGTGTGTCTGATAAGTTGTCTTAAGATTACGTGTCAATGTATGATATATACCGTCTACTATACTAGACGGAACCAATGTACTTGCCCTAAGTGGGGATACCTAGAAATTACACATCGTACTATTTGTACAAAATCCTAGGACAAGGGGCGTGTGTATGCCACTAGATCCAGTGAATGCTGTGTAAATAAGAAATTGTTGGTCAATAACAAAAAAAACTCGGCTGGGTGGGGAAAGACCGCTACACCGGTATTATCTTAAGAAGAAGCCTCGGCTTCCCCGACCGAGAAAATCCCCGAACCCCGGCCCCGCCCTGACACTAGGATCCGTAACCCCTGTGAATTGCTTTGGCACACGGGACAGGCAAGGGAATTTTTTTAACCACAGCCTAAAATTCGCTCCCACGGAAATTCGAACTCAGGACCTGTGGAGTGCCGCTCGAGTGTCTTAACCGCTAGGCTTGATCGATGTATCAACATGATCACAGACATGGGATTTCCATGCCACGTAATCCATTAAGATCCAGAGATACACGATGGAGTATAGCTGAAATATACGGATGTGAGTGTGGACAAGGTCTATATGCCGTATAAAGCAGTGAATATTTTTTTATTTTTCTTTTATTTTCACAAGAAAAATACATGGATTTTTGTGTGACAATTCCATGCTGGCTGCATAGTTGACAGGGAGTATCCATAGAAAAACTAGCTGCATGTATTAGGCCATTCTCAATGAGGCATTTCATATTTATGTTTTCAAGGACACCACATAAGCAAAATGTATTTAATTTATAGTTGAAATACCTCACTCTCAATGCAAAGTTTCATTATTTATTGTTTCCAAGACTACATACAAGACACATACTCTCTTGGAAACAGTGTACACAGGATTTCACTACCATGAAACACATCACTAAAAACGCTGACGTGTCACTATATTTAATACTGATGAAACTCTCGCTGAGAATGGCCTTAGAGTTATTAGTCTACAAAAGCGAGGTATTTTCTGTAGTTGTGTTTCTGTAGACTGTAGTTATGTGAATAGTACTTAATGCCTAGGTTTGTACAATAGGATCAAGCCAATTAGGATAAGCCTACCCTTGTGGACCACACACTTGCATTCAATAATTAAGCAAGTTGTCGTATCAAGAGAAGTATTGTGTGCCAGACACACATGGGGTCATCTGTAGTAGGGACATACGTAGTAGTTCGGTTGATTGTGGTAGGAACTGAAAATGGGTCAGCACGGCTGACAAGTAGTTTCTAATTTTGGAAAAAAAATATCGAGAGAAGCTTTAGTAAACCTAGATATTTGCGAGGAAAGTATAGGAGAATCAAGTTATTGCAAGAAAACAGGCACAAAATATTGAAGAAAACTGATGCAATACAATAAAATGAACTTGGCAAACAAGTGAGATTGTACTTCTTGTAATAATTGCCATTGTAGGGACAAGCATCATATATATAATCTAAAACTCCATGGAGCATACGTATGTGTGAAACGTTCAACAAGATATGATTGTAATTAGATATCCATAAATTATATTGGTGAAAAGGTTGCAGCATTCGATACTCAGATGCTTCAGGGAAGGAGACTCCAATTTTGTCCAGCCGACATGGCATCTCTCCATCCTGAGATGCTCCAGCGCCGGGCATTGAGAGAAATCAAGAACCCGGGTGGGGCACACGACGCCGGCAAGCTCCAGCCTCGTGAAGTGCTGGGAGGCGAGGTGCCGATCCTCCAGCACGAAGTGACATATGGGTGTGATGCACACTCGCAGCCGGAGCTCCTGGACATGGCGCCGCAGCGCGCGGCGGATCCAGCGGCCGGCTTTCGCTTCCATGGCAGCGGCCAAGGCCGGCCAGTTGGGATCCAGAGGCATACGGAGATGGAGATCGAAGTCGACTGAGTGCAGCGCCGCGCCGCCGCGACGGGCGCGCAGCAGGACGTCGACGAAGGTGACGAACGCTGGGATGTCGCCGGCCCAGCCGTCGGCGCTGAACGGCAGAGGTGGCGCCAGCGCGGGGCGATGGCGGATGTGCGGACGGCGTCTTGCGCCGGCATGAGGGAGAGGATGTGGTGGAGAACTCCCTCCGGCAGGTCCCTGATGCGATTGACGCCGCTGGACACGGGGATCCGGGCGCCGGCGCTTCACTGCGCTGGAACTGGAGAGGGGAAAGGCAACGAGATAAGAGAGCGATAGAGTGACAGGAGGGATTTGCTAGCTGGAGAGAGTGGATGGGCAAAGATACTAGCTAGGGCAACCCTCGCTCGCTCACGAGCAATGGATGAATGTGCAGGGCTGCCGTGGGCCCACGCCCATAGTGCACTATCGGAAACCGTCTATATGCCGTGTGCAACAGGCTTTGTCGTGTGCATTATATCGGGCACACGACAAAGCCTGTGTTTACCGTGTGCCACGGGGAAGGCACACGGCAAAGGCATTGTTCCAAGTCCGGCAACAGCAGCCAACGCCGGATGGCAAAGGGAAGCAGAAGGTGTATGCTGATAGCGGTGCTGAGCGAATTGGGAAAGCGCCAAAGGTTCCTATCCGTTGGAGTCCGCCAGAAGGAGAGACGCTCAAGATCAATGTTGATGGAGCTTTCATTGTAGAGTCAGGTAAGGCCTCACTTGGTGTGGTCATCCGCGACATGCAGGGAAGGCTTATGCTCTTTGCCTGGCGATGCCCGAGTCATTGCAGGGATGCAGAGGAGGCGGAGGCGCTGGCCTGCTTGGAAGGGATTCGTCTTGCAGCACACTGGCGAGATCGCCCGATGATACTTGAGTCTGATTGCTCCATGGTGGTATCCAAACTATAGGCGTGCAGTGTAGACCGCTCCTTGATCACTCCAGTGATCCGTGATACACTAAGGGAAGCTTGCCAGTTGCAGGGTGTTGCTTTTGCTAGATTGGGAGAGAGCAGAACAAAGTAGCACATGAACTTGCCCATTTCGCTCTTCGATCGGGGGAATGCGTGGTGTCTTCTGTCAATCCCCCGATGTGTGTTGGGCCTCTGATTTGTAATGAGTTTTCTTAATTAATAAAGCTCTCTCTTTCGCAAAAAAAACACTGTTAATATTTGGTGTATTTTTGGGTTGTTTCGCTCTCTTTATAATTACCTTGCATGTTGTCATAGATGATGATGTGAGACCCCTATCGTGCAATGAAACCTATGTGAAACTTGCACTAGGAAGATGTCAAATAAGTGAGAAAAGTTGCCAAAATGTATTACATTGCTACCAGCAATTAGTGTTTGTTTGGATGCCATGAGGGATATGAGGTTGCATGTTTGACTACCATGAACATGTGTTGGAAATTTTGTGTAACCATTTAGTGAATGTCGGGCTGACCAAGGGATGGATCAGGTTTCAAAATACTTTTTTCTATTTTGTTCCATGGCAACAAAAATGTTAAATTTTGGTCGAGTAGTGTCTATTCCAGCAAAGGCCGTAGCCAGCTTTATAGATAAAGCAACACGAAACAAAGTTCGATCACACGGTACACTGGAAGCACACTAGGCAACACAGCACCAAAATTACAGCGGATCGACTCCGCACAGACAGCAACCAGCCGTGGTACCCTATTTCGGTGCTGGTTCCATAATCGAGGTCATGAGTATCCATGTCTTTTAAGTACTATTAGTATGTGTGAATTGGCATAGATTAGAGTTAGAAGGCAACACGAATAAGGTGTTACGTACAAGTGTTTACATACACTCATGCCCTAGATGCTCCATCAAAAGGCTATGTGTGAGTACTTATCAAGGTCAAGGTGTGTACACCAGGAGAAGGCACATGCCATATATCCCGGGGTGTAAGGAGTGGCATTCAATCGAGCATGTTATCCTATCAAGGGATGTACTGTAAGCCAAGGCACATGCAGCAAAGCCATTATAAAGTTGGCAGGAACAATTATTAGGAGAGTTGTGGGCAAAGTGAAGAGGGTATTGACATGCATGGGGCTTGATGATCGAATAAGGTGGATGACGAGTTTGAGTGAGGGGTGGTACGGTGGCCTTCGTAAGTATAGCTGGTTGTGGTAGGAAATTCAAATAAGTCAATATGGCTGATAAGTACCTCCAAATTTTGAAAGAAAAAATCAAGATAGCTCTACTAATTCTAGACATTTGTGACCAAAATATAGGAGAAGAAGATGCACTACCGGAATCTGGTACTTTGTTGTGTGCTTGGTGCACACGGCAAAGCACATACTACACACGGCCAAGCCCGCACGCAGCGAGCTTGATGGCAAATAGGACTTTGACGTCTGCCTTTTATCGGACAAACAGAAACGTCTTTGCCGTGTGTTTTATGCGGCACACTGAAAGAAAAAGTAACGGACGGCGGTGGATGTCGGCAGACGGCGCGGCAACTTTGCCATATGCCGCGTCTATGGCACACGGCAACGAATGGTCACTTTTCCATGTGCCAGGACCTAGGACACGGCAAAGTGCTATCCATGTGGAAAGATCTTCTCCAACTTATAAAGCAACTCGGGAGCCAATTTTTCCATTTCTGCAACCACAATCCGAGATAACTCCTTAGCACAAAGGGTGCGAAACAAATTGCTTAATCCTGTCTGCACTTGCCACACATAGTCAGGGAGATAGCCTCAAACCATCACCGAAAGAAGCCGCTCAATCCATATGTGGTAGTCATGACTCTTGAGCCCATTGATTTGCATAGTAGCTAAGTTCAAGAAAACTAGCCCTATGCATTGCAAGAGAGGTCATGCAAAAAATAGATTGAAATAGGGATATTTGCCTCAACTCATACCAAATATAAATGCACAAATAATAATATATAATCATTGCCATTGTAGAGAGAATAATCACATACTAATATAAATCTCAACATATGTATATGTAGCAACTTTTAACAAGATAACAATGGAACTAAACATCCATAATCCATTCACGACATTAGGTACCACATATGATAATTGTTTTTTGAGGTCCAGTGTTTGGGAAACAAATCTAGAAGTCTGAGTTTTGTTGTTCGCCCATGAACTGATCATGTTTCTGTTGTGGCTGTTGTGGGTGCACTTGATGATGTCCTACCGATGGATCTTGTATTTGTAGCTGCTCCGGTTGAACCATATGTGGGATCATCTGTTGCTGTAGATCATCTATGTGTGAGCCACTCCCATCAGTTATTTGTGTGCTGTTCTGTTGATGTAAATAATTAGCACCCCAGACATTGGTTTCATCAATCTTTTCCGGGCTCATTTGCACTGTATTGAGCCTGATGTTGAGGGCCTGGATCTGGGATTGCAGTGTTTCACTCACAGCTGCATAAAAAGTAATAAACTCATGTTACAGCAGTCACAGATAAGACAATGAAGGAGAAAAATTGCAGTGTAAACTTGGACGAAACCAGGCATTAACGCAGACATATTCAGCATTATGAATTTATAGTTTGTATGAACAGCACAATAAAAATTGAAATACTCTTGCTCTGATGATAATTGCAACTTATGTTTATCAAACAAATTAGGAGGTATTTATGTAAATAAACCATTTAAATGCAATTTAGCTGCACACAATTCTTTTGCAAGTATACTGATGTGTGAACAATGAATGTCAACAACCAGAAAAACATGGGGTACACACATAACATGTTAAAATGGGGGGGGGGGGGGGGGGGGGGGGGGGGACAATATCTGAAAATGGTCAACACACACATAGCTAGTATGGATGGCATTAAACGTGGACAGTTCTTTTAAAACAAGGAACACATTTGGGTGCCAAACAAATAACTAAATAGCGGACTCAAATTAATATCTATATGTCACATGAAATTTAGAATAGGTATTTTAAAGAGATGCTAAATCAAAAAAAAAGTTAGATGTGTTGAGAAACTAATTAGTCCCAAATCATCATATCCAAAACATGCCTAACCACAAAAAAATTTCTACTCAAGTGATGCATAACTACTTACCCCAATTAACAACTAAAGAAAATGCACTACTCAGGCTAGAAGATGAGTAAGGAGACTTTCGCACAATTAGAACTAGAAGGTATATACTACGTACATAACCAATGTTAGGTTTCCTGATAAATAGAACAGCCAGAGCCCAGAGAAACAAAATATGTCAAATAGACCAGAAACTTAAGGCAATAATTCTAAGCATAACATTACAGCTAACCAATATGCTTTTCGGACTCGTTCATTATTACACCTAATGCCGGCATCCTTTCACTTTGTAAACAATACACATATGAAGCTAGCTCTGCAAATCCTTACACAAACTCTGGTCAACATCAAATGGCCTACTTTCAAGAATGCTGTTAGACATATCAACCTAAGCAAGCCAAAAAAATATTTTCAACAGCACTTCGAATAATTTTAGTTACATGCACGCATCTTCCGCATATGTAGAACATACAATAATAGTTCCCCTGAAGAAACAACATACAATGATATTCATATATTATTCAACATGTCAGGCATTTTGCACGTTGCAACCATATATGTGCAAGTCCAGCATCTAAAATACCACTCTAGGCATCAACTCACGACATACATGCGAAATTCATCGACTTCGATAAATTACTGTAAGCAACGCATCATCATCAATTTCTGTTATCACACATTCAAGAACCAAGCATAAACTACAGCTGAAAAAATAACCGAAAAGGCAAGCCTGCACATATTACCTTCTTTCAGCAAGGCATTACGTTCCAGCTCCTGGATCATTATGCTCATCTCATTGTTCTGTGTCCGGAGCGCAGCAGATTGCCCCTGCACTCGTACGAAAATACAGAGAAAACAAAGTGTTACTGGCATTTTCGCTTGACAAATCTAAATGCTCACCATGACCCCAGTAGAGAACAAACCTGCAGTAACTGCAGTTCTGAAAATAAAGTGTTCCACTTTCCCTGCAGTGTCCCAACCTGGTCCTCGAGCTCAAGGATGTGCATATCTTGCATCAACTTCCTCTTTGCCGCACACATCCGGTCTAACAGAATCCTGCAAAAATGTTTAACCGAAAACAAATCGATTAGTCCCGCATACGAGGTTCAAATTACCTAGTAGTGCAAGCCATGGCTAATTAACGGCCTTTTCTCTAGTGTGATGATCACATGAAGTAATAAAGCAATGAAGCCAGTAAATCCAATTATATTACCTCTTCAGTTTCCTAGGGTCAGTGACCATAAGCTCTTGCAACTTCTTCTCCCTGCCGATTCTCTCCTTCTCAGAATCGGTGAAAATGACCTCCGTGGCATTGCCGTGCGGCAGCCTGGATTTCTTCTTGGCTCTGCCGGACAGCTTTTTTGGCCTGGAGCTGGATTTGATGCCCATCTGCGAGCTTCCATCCTGACCTGGATCACGGCGTGTGCCGTCGTCGGCGATGGGCAGCTGAGGTGCTTGCAAGCTCGCCGGAAGTTGGCCGAGCTCGGAATCCGAGGATGGCTGAGCGAATCCGGCCGTAAAGTTGCTGCTACCGCCGGCACCCTGGAAATCCACGGGCGCCTCCGCCATGGCTCCTCCGATGGGAAGATTAATCATGGAGGAAATGGAGCTGCCGACGTCCATGGCCGAGGCACCGAAGTTAATCCATGGCATCATCATGTTGCTGCCGCCGCCGGGGATAGGGCTTGGCATGGTGTACGCGCTTGCTTTCTCTAGGGAAGATATGCGCAGGCACGCCGGCAGCGGGGCAAGCTCACAATCCGACGGCGGCGGCGGCTGCTCCCACACGACGCGGTTGTCGTCGCCGCTGCCAGACGGCGGCGTCTCGCTCTGCCGCGCCGCCGCCGCCATCTGCTCCAACGTCGCCGCCAAATGCTCCAACGCCGCCGACGACGACTGGTCGTCGGCGAACCCCGAGAAGCCCTCGGCGCCCGGGTACGCGGGGAAGGTCGACGGCTGCGGCCGCGGCTGCCACGGCTGCTGGCCGCTGAGCGGCGTAGGGAAAGCTGTGACCTCCGGCGGCGGCGCTTCCTGTTGGGCGAAGATATCGCCGCCTGTCATGTGGAGTGCGCCGGCGTCGGGGAAGAAGCAGGTCGAGGGTAGGGACGGCGGCGCCGCGTGCCCGTGGATAACGGCGAGTGAGGCGTTCACCGCCGCCGCCGGGGATCCGGAATGGGAGCCCGACGCGGGGAGGAGCCCGGGCGGCGGCGGCTGTGGGGAGAACGGCGGCGGAGAGAGGACGCTCTGGGCGTGTGCGGAGGACGGACCATGGTCGGCGACAGCAGGGCTCATGCCGGCGGCGGCGGCGGCGGAGGTGGTGGCGGTGTTCGGCTCCATGTCAGCTAGGGTTTCGGGACGGGGTGCGAACGGGATGGTGTTGTGCGAGGAGGAGCGCCGGAATGGGAGGCAGCCGGCGGGTGTAGCTAGGTGGAGCCCTACCCCTACTTGCGTTGGAGCAGGCAGAAGAGGAAAGAAGTGAAGCTGCGCGTTCAAAGCATTCCTGTTTTGGCGCCAGGGAGAGACGCTTGGACGCGGCTTGAAATGAATGGGCTTTATTTTGATGGAAGGCCGAGGCAGAGGCCCATGTAAGCCCAATGCTTGTGCAGCCCAATATTAACGCGCACGCGGTTCTAACCTTTTTTTGCAAAAACAAACAATTTATAAAACCACGTGATCTGAAATGTTGTAGCGAAAAAGTAGGAAATAATGGGGATATTCCTTTTTTTATTCGGCGGTGTTCACTTCCCTTCAAATCCAAAACTTCCCCCAAACTTTCTCTCTCTAAACTTCACTATTCACTATCACATCAAATCTCTCTCCTCATGCATGGAGCATTAAATCTAGGTAAATAAAAAAACTAAGTACATGGTTTTGATGTACACGACGAGACGAATCTTTTGAGCCTAGTTAGATCATAGTAGGACAATGATTACCACAAACAAACGAAAAGTGCTACAGTGCGCCACAATGTTCGATGTGACATTTTCACCCAAATTCACATTCCCTTTTCAGGGAAGTGAACACCGCCTTCATATTTTTTATTCTGAGAAGTGGGAAAGAGATGGGCCTTGATTTGGTATTTATTAAAGTTTAAAATAGCACATGAATCTTCTATAGATATTCCTTTGGGGATTCATCATTGCATCCCAGAAACGTCTCCGAATTTTATTCCGAAATTATTGAAGGTTTTTGGTATTTTTTTCTCACTTGTTTGAATAAAAAAAATTATTAGCTACCTGACCAGCCCTAATAAGCCTTTAACTGGGCTAAGCGGACAAAACTAAACGGAACTGATGAAAGTTGAGATGGTATTAGGAGTTAGTGTCAAAGACACGTAAACATACAAGTCTTGAGGGCCTGATCTAAAAAAAGGAACTTGAGGTCCTAATATGGACTTATTTTTATTACAAGTTGTTCTCGAAATTCTGGTTGAATAAACATATTCTACCACCAACCACTATACCTAACTAAATCCTATGGTGCAAAATCTGTCTTTACTAATTCAATGATATTATAGACCGTGTTTCTCCAAGTTGGGTTGAGCTAGCGCCGCTCGTGCATGTTAGCCTGCCATGTCGCCGGTCAAGCTAGCTGCCGCCTGATCTCAACATGGAAATATTATTCCATCTTCTTGTACTACGTGCTCTCGGCTTTGAACGTGTTCGGCGTGTTTCTGCGGCTGGTTTGCCGCCCTGCTCTTGATTCTTATAAATATTAGGGTTTTTTTTATAAAATTATGACGTACCGCGGAAACAATCCTTGCTTTATAATTAGGTAGAGATTTACATTGATTCTGGTCTTTATATAAACAATGGGCTTTATTTTGATGGAAGGCCGACGCAGAGGCCCATGTAAGCCACATGCTTGTGCAGCCCAATGCGCACGCGGTTCTAACCTTTTTTGTAAAAACAAACAACTTTATAAACCACGTGTGCTGGAATGTTGTAGCGAAAAAGTAGGAAGTACTTGGGATATTATTTTTTCATTCATGTTTTTATTCTGAGAAGTGCGAAATAGATGGGCCTTAATTTGGAGTATATGTTAAAGTATAAAATAACACACGAATCTTCTTTAGATATTCTTTTGGGGATTCATTGCATCCCAGAAACGTCTCCGAATTTTATTCCGAAATTATTGAAGGTTTTTCGTATTATTTTTCTCACTTGTTTCAATAAAAAAATTATTAGCTAGCTGCTGGCCAGCCCTAATAAGCCGACAGAACTAAATGGAACTGAAAGTTGAGATGGTATTACAGTTAATGTGTTAGAGACATGTAAACAAAAGACGAGGGTCTAATATGGACTTATTTTTGTTACAAGTTGTTCTCGAAATTCTGGTGGAATAAGCGTATTGTACCACCAACCATTATACCTAACTAAATTACATGGTGCAAAACCTGTCTTTACTAATCCAATGATTTTATAGATCGTGTTTGTGTAAAAAACATTTGATTTACATTGACTCTGGTCTTTTATATAAACAATGTCAGATCTATTGTGTAATTTTAGATAGTTTTTGAAAATCCATTTGTAATATAATTATTTACATATAATTTCTAAAAAGATCTATCGGTACTTCATAACATGTAATGATTTATCATTTTGAATCTTTTGAAACTAATTTGAGTTTTGTAATAAAATTTAGTGGATGTGTATATCATGTCCATCATCATCAATATTAAAATTTATAAAAATGTATGGACATTATTAGGACTACGACAATAGGACGATTTATTTCACTAAACATAAAAAGTCTGCAAACATTTTATAAATTGCACTAGGGATGGATGAGATATATCCGTGCACCAAGTTTATTGCTAAATTCGAATTAATTAGAAAGATGAAGAATTGTAATTATTTCAGTGATACACACTCAAATATTTTTTAAAAAAAACTGAAATGACTCTAGCAAATTTTGAACTATTTGCATCAATAACGATGTGTTTGGAAATTTTCAAGAAATCAGTCTCTAATTTGATAAGTTTTGGACTACATTTGTAGAATGTTGGTAATTTTTACCCATCCTGTACTCGCATCCCACAAACTAAATCCCATTTCCCACTAGAAGAACGAGCCTCCTCTCCACTCTGTTCTTTGTGAGGTTTGATTGTGGTAAGATAGGACTTTGGACATCAAAATCCAACCTGGTGGTGTACCGTGTTCGTCCATGATTGCACATTAGTGAGTGATTTCTATCATAACATTTGTAGACGTACTAGGAAGAAAACGATCGGGCTCCAGCAAATGCAAACGTTGCAACATGCTATAATGTACCTACAGTTTTCTCCTGAGAATTTGAGGAGCTTTTTTTGGGACAAGAGAATTTTAGGAGTTACAATTAAGGTGCTCAACAGGGTGACATACTACAAAAAACCATGTAGTCAATGACAAACAAATTTTGTCACAGATCACTCAAAAATCGTCACAAAGTAGTGTTTATGACGTTTTCAGAATACGTCATGTATTGAACGTCACAGATTAACGTGCGTGACGTATATATAAAATCGTCACAGATTGAAGTAATCCATGACGTTTTTTAAACGTCATAGAATAGCTTTGGGCCCGGGTAGCCCAGCTCAAGCCCAAGTGACGAAAATAAACGTCACAATATTCGTCGTAGACTGAATAACCATGTCATCATTATTAGTGACGTGGCTGCTGACCGGACGCTGACCTGGCTACTGACCAGATGCTGACGTGATGCTGACTGGACGCTGACGTGGCTGCTGACTGGACACCGATCTGGCCGATGACATGGCACTGACTGGACGCTGATCTGGCCAATGACATGGCGGTGACTAAACGCTGACGTGGTGCTGACGTCACCATCAGCCCATTTATTATTGGCCCACTTAATTTATACAGCCCATGAAAATGCAGCCCAATAAATTTCACAATCCAACCCATTTTCAAAGATGCAAACATCATAAACAGAATTTATAACCATCCAGCCCATTTTCAGACATAACAGAATTCATTATCAAATCCATAACCATCCAGCAGTAACATAATTCATTACATCCAGCAGCAAAAACATCTCAACATCTTATCAAATCCACAACCATCTCAACATAGGTTACATCCAGCATCAAATCAACATCTCAACATCACATAACATTAACAACATTGCAGCAGCAGAAAAATTACAGCAGCAGAAACATTGCAGCAGCAAAGGTTCAGCATTAGAAATTGCGAGCAGACTGAAATGGTGCAAAGGTGTTGCTGCTGTCTGGCTCACCACCTCATCATCCCTCGCCACCGTCCTTGCTTTCTACAAGAAGCAAATGAAAAGAAAAATAAGAAAACAAACATATTAATGATAGAAAAAAGGCACAATGTTGATATATGCATGTTCTAGTTATGACAGCATTTGGTCAATCCAAGTGTTGGTGTATGTTAAACTGCTAATCCAAACCAAATGTCTAAGCTATCAGGTTAACAATTCAATACACCATCAGATCCAACAAGAACAGTGCAGCAGCAGCAACCATACAAATGTAGTTGTAGAGGGGTTTGGGTCTACAATACACCATCAGATCCAACAAGAACAGTCCAGCAGCAGCAACCATACAAATGTAGTTGTAGAGGGGTTTGGGGATTTTTAGACTGGATCACTTATCTAGGAGCCACCTGCACCGTCACTGTCCACGCCATCAGCAGAACCCAGACCTCTTCGATTGCTGCATACATGATTAACCGGGAAATCAAATGCAAATAAAATAGTAGTACTAATATCCTATCTTCAATAGCTAAGCAACTCTTATGCCCAGTCATCGCAGCATTCAGTGTGACAGAAATCGCTCAACGGAGATGAGAGCAAACCTTGAGCTGCTGCTCCCCCGACGCCTTGGCACCTGCATCTCGATAGCGGTGTTGCTGTTTGTGATGGAGACGTCGACCTTGGGCTTGCGGCCGCCCTCCTGCAGCTGAAAAATATATATGATTGAATCTCTCGGTAAGAAATAATAAGGAGATTAAAACTTTTAACACAGATAAGGCCAAGTATTTATGGTGTAAAAATCTAACACATTCTTATTGTCATGTTACATACAAATAAACAAAAGTAGATCAACATGTATACTCTGAAACTAACTTGAATTCTGAAATCAGCATCTTCAAAGCATGCATATGGCAGAAAAAATATAGCTGTCCAGGATTTCTGCCAACATCTACTCAAAAGCATGTTACTAGAGGAATACAACATTGCACAGGACATATACTGATAGACTCATAGACACAACGACCCTAGTCACAGCAGTACAAATGCAGTACATATCACTCTAATCATAAACCACTATAATGCAGATATAGAACGTCCTAGAACATGACAAATCTTCAGTACAAATAACAAATGTGTTAACCTAACTACTAGTAGTTCTTGGAGATGACACTGCTAACTTAAGTTAAACTAGTGCCCTGCATCAGGATGGACAGGTAATATAAACCATCCTCCTAATGACCTTATCCCAAAACTGCATCGTAGATAGCAGAAATAGTAGCATTAAGCAACAGGATGTAAAATATGAGATCACAAGGAATGAAAATCAACAACAAATAACATGATAACTGATGCTGTTTCAATACGCCTGACATATCAATTAAAAGGCCAAGTCTCTCACATAACTGATGTTGGAAACATAAAAAATACACTACTGCTCAAGGCAGAGACATCTCTCCTCCTAAACCTAATGTAGAACTGACTAGTAAGGCTATCACACTGCACAGAACAGGGTTAAGTGCAACAAAATGCAGGAAAACAGAAGCACTTCAATCACCACAGTTATCTGAAACTCTGACCACACAAGCTATCTGACCACACAAGCTAAACTGAGCATAACTCATTCGAATTCACGAGCATAGCTGTAATAAATCAAGCCATGAATCAGTTTAAGCAATAATTCAGGGACTAAATTGATTTCTAATAAAGGGTAAAACAGGCTAATATTACTACCTCATCCTGTACAAGTACAACAAAGGTAATGTCCTATACCACCAATCAAAAGACCAATAATCAGCTCAAATTAAGGGCTATGACAAGATGAACTGAATGGAAGGGGGGAGGAAGGAAGGGCCGGTCGTACTCGTACCTTGGGAAGATCCGTGCAGGAAGAGGCCTCGCTGCCGCAGCGAGCGAGGCGGCAGGATGCGGGCCACCACCGCGCATCGGACGGTGCGCGACGCCACCGCTGCCATCGACGGTGGCCGCGAGGGAGGCGTAGCTCCCGGACCACCACCCGGCAACGCCGCCAAGCACGCTGCTCATCGTCGGCCCCCGCTCTCATCCCAGTTACCAGATCGGGCGGCAAGCTCTGTGTTGTGGCCGCGGGATTCGGCATCGTCGGGGCACTGGGCCTACCTCGAGCAGGGACGGCGGCGTGGGGAGGAGATCCGCCGTCGCCGGATTTCCCCTCGTGTCACGCTCCCCTCGGCCGCGCACGCAGGACCCACCGCCGGATTTGAGTTCGTGGCGGCCGGGTTTAGGCCCGCCGCGGCCCGCCGTCGCGGTGGCTCCGAGGTGGGGAGAGGGGCGTGGGGAGGGAGGAGGAACATCGCAGCCTGCGGAGAGAGAAGGAGCGGGCGAGAGTGGAGGTGGAGGCGCACGCGGAGAAGGGAGGAGGCAGCCGGGAGATGAGGATCGATTGAGAGGAGTGGAGGAGAGAACCTAGGGTTTCAGCTATCTTTGTACCACTTTGAAGTAGCAAATAAAAATAATTATCTTATATACACCAATTTATTTTTTATATGTAATAGACTACACATGAGTTGTCTTCTAGAAGTTTAAACAATTTTGGAACCGATTTACTATTTTCTATATGTTAAATGAATTTCTACGTTGTTATCAAAATTAATTTCAAATTGAACTACATGTACACCTAATAAGATACCAAAAATTGCATAAAAAATAAAATTAAGATCATATGATCCATTCTATTCCATGTCATAAAGATACATGAAAATTTTAACTGTCTTCTAGAGACAGTTGAAACTTATTTCTCCAAATTACCACGTAATAATTACAATAATATCCAAATTTGCTCAAAAAAATCTATAAATTGATATGACAACATACTTTTGGTCCATAAGCTTGCCATAAAAACTTTAGATGGTTTTAGTAAAGTAAGACCATACATTGTTTATATTTGGATACATCTCTCACATAGTTTCATATAACTCTAGTCTAACTTTGAGATTTAAGTAGTGTATTATATTTTTGAACTCATATGGAACTCAAACTTGGATATAACCTTATGTTCACCATACCATTACAAAATATAAAGTTAGATGACCAATCGTTATTGAAAAACATGTTTTTCATTTATCTACTAAGTTGGAAGAAAACAAGGCCCTTTTAAAAACTTCAAAATAGTAGCAATTATTATTCAAACAAATGAAATTAATTGAAATATTGTGATTTTAGAAAAATTCAGGAACAAAAACCATCAAATTTGGAGTTCATATGCGGGATAAATACCAATTACAAAATTTAACTTCAGATTAAAAAGAGAAAAGATGGAACGTTCACGTGTTCTGTCGTAGGGAAGTAAGCAGATGGCCACACGCGGCGCGATACTGCTGGCTCTCGCGCCAGCACACGCAGGGGGGCCGGGCTTTGTAAAGTCAATATAA
This sequence comes from Echinochloa phyllopogon, assembly GCA_033239725.1. Taxonomy (NCBI): domain Eukaryota; kingdom Viridiplantae; phylum Streptophyta; class Magnoliopsida; order Poales; family Poaceae; genus Echinochloa; species Echinochloa phyllopogon. Next base: position 26,824,107 of record BTCW01000008.1, on the reverse strand, counting down.
TATGCCATCCTCAATTGATTGTCATCCGAGTAATAGATCAATTGGTAAGACTGGAAACTCCAATCCACGAGGTTGCGGGTTCGATCGCTCATTCCACACCATTTTTTGCCGCTTTAACTGGCGCGGCGGGCCGGGCCGCCAGGGCGTCATACTTCCGCGGTTTTGTTTCTTTTTTCTATTTTCAATTTAACCCTAATATTTGCGTACAAGTAAAATATAATGAATGCCCGTACACGTGGAGTTGTAGTGCAGTGGTAGGGAGCGATACTCTGAAACTTCAGCAAATACTACCGAATAGGCTGCTGTTTTTTTTTCCAATTTTTGCTCCTACGAAGACGTATTTAAGGCTGCAGGTTGCTAACTTCATGTAAAATTTGTGATGCTTTTTATTTATTTATTTTGTAAATATTATGGTTGAGTATGATATTAAATTTGTGACGATTTTTATTTTCAATCTATGACGTTATCGAGGTTCGTCACAGAGATTGGGCTCAGATTCGAGCCCGAATGAGCTATTTGCTGATTCGTGACGAAAACACATAAAATGTCATAGATGTTAGCATGTTTGTGACGTTCTGCGGAGAACGTCATAGAAAATTCATCATGGATCAATAGGTTTCTTGTAGTATATATCATCTTTTTACGAAATAACAAATAGGTAGAGAAAAAGTAATAAACAATTTCACCTGGATTTGAGAAGAGCAAAGAATTTCATCGATGAAAAAGGAGAACAACGAATTTTGTCGATGAAAAAGGTGAACAAAGAATTTCGTCGATGAAACTACCAAGGCACCGTTTTATGTTTTTTTAGCAAGACACCGTTTTATGTTACCTATGAAACAACAAATAGAAAAAGAGGCATCTAAGGGAGAGGGGTCTCCCAATAGCCATTGGTAGTGCTCCCCTTTCCTTCTTATCCCCTTTGATAAAAAAAGAAAAGAAAACAGCTGCACGGGCACACACAATGCGGCCCCAAGCCATCGTCCACCTTGCCTTTCACCTTTGTCTGGATTTGAGAAGAGCCGTTGTCGTCCTCGTCATCTTCTTTGTTTCAGGTGAGCTTCCCCCACCCCGCCCTCATCGACTTCCTCTTTGTCGAGCATCCTTGCCCATGCCAACATCTTTATCATAGGCAAGCTCTCCACCTCGCGCTCCTGCACCATATATCCGACGGTTACGCGCGTGTTTCATTGTGCTTTTGTGGTGTCATTTTAACACACACAGAGGAGATGCTCCGCGTTAGAAAGAGCTCAAACCTTATGCTTGTGTTTGGCTCCGAGTACGTAATGGGATGGGACTGGACAAACCACTTTTGTCAAGTTTAGTTGCAGGAAGAAGGGGGATAGTTCATCCCAGGTTCGCCTTAGATGCGGGCTGAGCCGGTCCGTCCAAAACGAGTGGACAGGGACATGTCTCTGTCTAGGTCCATCTCCCTTGTTCCAAGGCTAGGCCGAAGCTTGATCAAAGGGCAACGAGGCCAGTGTGGATGCAGCGACGAGGTCACAATCCCACGGGTGTGGACGAGGAGAGTAGCTCCACGAGGAGGATGAGGAGAGATGCAGTAGGTGAGGGCGATGGCAGCGGTGAGACGACAAGACAGGTGGCGGAGCGACGAGAACTGTAAGTCACCAAGGCGGTGGTCTAGCTCAAGCCAGTGGTGGGTGAGCTCAGACTGGCGAGAGGGCACCTAGACGGTAGGGCAGGTGCTGATTTGGTGGGAGGGGGGGGGGAAGAAGAATACATGCTTGGAATTGATGGGTGGGTCCCACAATTGGGAGTAATGGTGTCAAAATGGCAATTATTCTATCTTTCTGACCAAATAAAACCGGAATGGATCATAGCCTCTCAAACCAAACACTATTCCATCTCAAACAAGGTCAGGATATGGACCCATATATATATCCACCTGTCCTCAAACCAAACACATGCTATGATATGGAGCCAAGCACTTTTCCTCGCCACTCGTGTCGTGTGATTAATGTAGCATGCTTCTTCAGTTCTTTTGGGTCTTCTTGTGGCTCACGTGCCTATCTAGTCTGGCAGCAAAGTTGGAAATTTGTTTAGATAGAGTCCTAGCTAGTGTAATTTTCTAATATTCTCGTTGTATTGCAGGATTTTGATAAATCAAAATTTCCTCCCTATGAAAGATTCCAAATGCTAAAGGAGCAATACCATGCTTTCTTTCTTTTCTTTTCTGTGGTCAATATGTTTTTTCCTCAAGAACATTAAAAAAATCTAACAAGGCTAAGCCACACTCGGTCATAACTCTGATGACTATTATCATTACAATATGTTTTATAAAATCTAACAAGGCTATCACATTAATTATTATGAAAGTGTTTTTCAAGATAAGTCTATACATATAGTTTATGAATGAGAGTGAAAAAGGCTATCACATTAATTTTTTTTATACGTAGACACATATCTAAAGGTTATTAAATTTATAGTGAAAAATATATTTTTTTATCAGACCAATTATGATTTATTTGTAGAAAAAATCCCATTCAAGTTCCAAGCAATAATATTTGTCTTTCTATGTTTCCATTTTTCTGAGTAACTTGGAAACCCCACGCTACTCCCTTCCCATGTTTTCCATTAGTAACCCCACAAATTTTCTATTTTATCTAAAAGTCCAATACAACGGTAAAAGTCACTTCTTTATAACTCACTGGGAGGCTAAGAGCATCTCTAAATGACTATCTATTTGTTTTTCCTTAGCTAAAGAAGGAACTAAAAAAACGCATCCAACAATTAATGTATCCAGCTCGCCATCCGGCCAGACTCGCTATACGCTTGTCCTCCCTCGCCTTTTTTCTCGAGCGTCCCCACTCGCTATCCTGTGTTGCCGCAACGATTTCTCCGTTCCCGCGCCTGCGCTTGCCCTTCTCGCGCATATAGAGGGGATGAGTCCAGAAAAAAATAACGTGGATCCAGATTTGAATATAAAGTCCACGTTTTAGCTAGTCTTTTGGACTACCCCATTAAATTAGAGCATCTGCAAGAGATTTTCTATTTGTCTCCTCTTAGCTAAAAAAAGAAGGAAGAAGTCCATTTTTGACCATCGAACTATTGACAAAGTTTGGTTTTGACCATTGAACTTTAAAACCAGGAATTTTTGGCCATCGAACTCTTGAAACCGTTCGTTTTTTGCCATCTGACGGTTTTGTATGGCGGTTTTGGTGACGTGGCTGCCACGTGGCAGCGGGGCCCACATGTCAGCCACGTCTCTCTCTTCTCTCCTCTCCTCTCTCTCCTCTCTTCGCACCGTGGGGCCGGCGAGGCCAAGGATGCGCCGGCCAAGGGCGACGGTGTGCGAGCGTCTCGTCGGGGAGACCATCTCGAGAAGGTCCGCGTGTTCGCCGCCGAGCGCGGCGTGCCCGTGGTCACAGCTTCTCCGAGGGATGCCTCCTGCTTGCGGACCGTCGCCTCGTCGTCGACGGTGGGGGACAGAGGGCAGCGGCACATGATGGCGCCGGCCATGGGGCGCAAGGACGACGAGGGTGGGGCGGCCAACACGGCGCGGTTGGGCGCGTGGGCAGGGCCGGAGCGCCGTGACCTCGGTGAGCAGCGGCCGGAGCAGCCAGTGGCGGCGCAAGCAAGGCGGGAGCGTCAACCGCGGTGGCAGCGACTCCAGTGCTGTTGTCCGACGACCCTGATTCTGCTGCCTCGGACGCTGTGGCCGATTCTGATGGGGGCGAGCGTCCGTCGACGTCGCTGGAGGAGGAGAGCATGGCTCAGGCGCCGCCATCCGCCGCCGCTCCCGTCCTCCGCTCGCTGCTGCCTTACGCCGCCCGCTCGCCGCCGACGCCGCTCGATCCATCCCCGTCGCGCGCTCGCCCCCGACCCGGCCCGATCCCGTGGGAGGAAGAGGAGGTGAGGAGAGGGCCGCCGCCGGCAGCGAAGGGGAAGGGCGGGCGCAGGGCGCAGGGGATAGAGGAGAGGAGAGGAGAGGAGAGGAGAGAAGAGAAGAGAGAGGAGAGGGGAGAGACGTGGCTGACATGTGGGCCCTGCCACGACGTGGCAGCCATGTCAGCAAAACCACCATGTAAAACTGCCGAATGGTCAAAAACGAACGGTTTCAAGAGTTCGATGGCCAAAGATTCCTGGTTTTGAAGTTCAATGGTCAAAACCAAACTTTGTCAATAGTTCGATGGCCAAAAATGGACTTCTTCCAAAAAAGAAAAGACCCTAAAAAACGTATCCAACGGCTAATTTATCCAAATCGCCATCCATCCATGCTCGCTATCCGCTCGTCCTCTCTCGCCTTTTTCCACGAGTGCTCCCGCTCACTATCCCTCGTTACCGCGGCGATTTCTCCGCTTCCACGCCTGCGCCTCCCCTTCCTGCGCATATAGAGCGGAGGAGTCTGAAAAAAATAACATGGACCCAGATTTAAATATAAAGCCCATATTTTAGACAGTCTCCTGGACTACCCATTGCATTTGAGGGTTTTATATTTTTACAAAGGGGTAAAATCTGTTAGATTTATTACGATTCTATGTAACAAACATGTCTGCGTACATGTAGAGATTGCTTGTATCTCTGGTCAGCTCGGTTGTAGGTTAGTTCGGCTAAGATAGAAGTTGTTTCAACTGAGGTAACTTAGGGAACAAGTTGTAAAGCGTCCTGGTAAATCTTCTGAAGATTGCTCCATATAAATATTAACACGAAGCCTGAGCGAGCCAAGATAGGTAGCTATGGTTAACCCCTTTTCGGTCTAGTTTTACACAATCTTCATATTTAGCTAATAAAATAAAGAGTCTATCAAAGATAAAGATGCTAGAGGGTTTTCTATTTTTACAAAGGGTATAAAATCTCTATATTTAGAGAGTCTCTTGGAGATGGTAAGGACTTTTTGAAAGAAGGAACACTTTGGAACTCGAAAATCCTGGTTAAAAGAAAAAGAAAATCGAAGACAAAAGTAAAGCAATCGTGGCAGCGTCACTGCCGGCGGCCGTGGGGGCGGCTGTGTTGGAGAGGGGACAGTCCCAAGCATCGCGACGACGGTGGAGGACAGTGCAGCGGGAGGGCGTGCCCAACGGATCGACGCGCGGGATGTCAACGTAAGATAATCGGGTGAGTAACTCGATCTCTTGATACCATGAAAGCGGTAATCTTAGAACATGGGTTACATATATCTATAATCTATAATATCTATACAGACAATCTCCACTATAGGATTTCTCTCAATCCTCAGCGAGCCACGTCAACACCGGTAGATTAAGAGCCTCCCGACCCTCACCTCTTCTTTCCTCAGCAGGTCATCAAGAGACGGGCACTAATGGCAGCACTAAGGATCATGCATGTGTTGCTTGAACTAATGACTTGACAATAACTTATTTCTCCACTCAAATAAGTTGAAAAACCATGCGTCAGCCCGTGGGCTGTGACGTTTGAGCATCTAGATTATTGGTATATAAATAGATGTGCCTATGCACGATGTAGGTATTGGACTCATTCGAAAAAAATTACAACAAAACAAATGACAGTATATACATTAGAGTGGTTCTCTCATCATCAAGGTGCAAATAAGTAAATATGGCGTAAGGTGGGTTTCTGCATTGCACATTTTTATAATGTTGTTTTTTATGATAATATGGTATAAATATTATTATTATAAAGTAGCTGCAAAATCAGCAAGGACGTCCTAGAGTTTATAGAAATACAACGAGCAGAGATCTTGCCTAATCATCACGCACGTCACCTAATTCTACAGGGCAGGCGCACGGCAATGAGCCTGTGCGGCGAGGCACCCTGACGGCCCATGGGCCTCACCGTAATACTCGCCAACAAGAAGAGCCGCCGTCGTCGTTATATAAAAGCGGCCTGGAAACAGAGCAAGAAACCACCCCCTTCTCCCTTTCGATGCACCGAGGCCGTCTCTTCCCCTCCGCCGTGCAGTCAAACCGCCCAAATGTCGTCGTCCCCGCCGCCGGCGGCAACGCCGACGCCGTCGCTTTCGCCGCGGGAGCACGTGGAGTGGATCCGGCGGGAGCGCTACTTCATCGGGCGCGGGGAGCAGAACCCGCTGGCGGAGGACATGCACCATGCCGTCAACTACCTCTCGCAGGAGCTCTACTCCAAGGACGTGCACTTCCTCATGGAGCTCGTGCAGGTCAGCATATCTTCTTCTTCTCCGATTTTCTAGTGACCGACTATTTCTTGCTGTTCTTGTGCGACCGTCTGACAGATAATGTTCATCCCTCGCAAAATAAAAATTAAAACCCTCCTAGTTTTTTTGAATAAAAAAACCCATCTATTTCAATCCAGTGTATTTTGCTCTCCCGAAGTGCTTTAAAGCAAATATGAAAAAGAAAAGTTTCACACATTTTTCGCCCCTCGTTTTTTCTCTCTTATTGCATTGTGCACAAGTATTGTTTTTCAGGATTATTTTTCTTTCCAATAGTCATATCTCTCTACGCTTGTTTATTTTTTTGATGAACCTCTACGCGTGGTTGGCAAAAAATTTTCTCTCTCCTGTGAAACACGGCCTTGGTTGGCCTAGCTCATTTCAGGCCTATGCTGTAAATATGAAGTGACTGCTTCCTTGGGGTCTCTGCTCGTCCTAATCCATTGGGTGCAGTTATACCTCTGGTGTGAGATCTCTCTCGCTGGCATTTTGGCCCCACAACCCTTGGTCCCACCTGTCGGTTACGTAGTGTTAACGGAGTAAGCAATGTGGCCGTTGCAGAGCTTTCTCCTTGGGATGGAACAATGACTTGACGCATGGAGACTGGCAGCACGAAAAGTATCTTTTACTGTCCAGTGCGTGATTCAGAGATATTCATATTCTCGAGATTTAATTTGTTGATAATTTTCACAAAAGAAATTGTGGATAATAAATTTTATAACCTTATAACTCGGCTTACGGCGTCTGAAGCAGCATCGGCAGGTGCACAAGTGTAGTAGTATGTGTTGAGCAAAAGTATTTGTTTGTGTTAAGCAGCAGTAGTATGTAATAGCATTTCGCAAGTGCAGTGTATTTCTGCTTCTCTGCAACTGAAAACTTCATAACAATAGATTGAACTTCATAGCGTTTTCAGTGCTCTTTCTACTGCAGTAAGATGCCGCTTATCATTTTTCACCAAATTGCACCGGAAAAAAGAGGATGGTGACTGTTTCACAGCACTAGTATTTTCAGTTTTGTATTTTGTACAACTTTAGACTGAAATTTCTTACTTAGAGCCTACAAATTCCTCGGCTGATTTTAATCACCACATGGATAACTTAGACTGGGGTACCACACATGGAGTGGCCGAATTAGACATGAACCAAATAAGACCTATCACAGACTGAATTGCTGAATATGTTTGTTCATAGTCCTGTTTCTTTCCCTATGTAAAAGCCTGCAAGTGCAAGCAGGTCCACATCTAGAATTTAACTCAGTTGTGTGAACGTGATGTAAGCATATATGTTGCACACCTTTGGAAGATGCTACATAGAAAACTATTGATCTCAGCTGAAAAAATAGAAAGTAGCCACTGTGACCTTAATTTTTCACTGATTCAGGATTAAATAAACCACAGCAAACGCTCTGATAGCACAAAGGTAGGGCATCTACTTGGCAGGCTTCCAGTCAGGGTTCAAGCCCTGGCTAGCTTGCACAGAAGAACATGCCCCTTCCCCCTTGCTGGTCTCACAGATATACGTGGCCAGCCTGTAGGCGTGTCCTGGGCAGATGATCCTTGTGGTCAGGGCCTTTAGGGTCTTTTCTTGGTCCTGCAGCAAGAAAGTTCTTCTCCTAGTACCTCGTGGGAGGTACTGTCTTGCCTTGGGCCTAGTTTTTCATTTAAATGAATCAAATGCATGACTTCATTCGCCAAGTTATATTGCAATTCTAATCTGTATTATAAAAATAGATTCTCTTCTTGTGTTACTTCTTTTTAAGTTTTAATCAATTTCATTGAAGCATATATGTGAAATCAATGAAGTAACTCCTAGAATGCAACTCTTAGTTTATGTGTGCTGATTGGTGATATTAGTGATTATCCTTTTCTTTTGGGCGTGTACAATTGTTGTCAATTGCATAGTTATTGATTGATTTCCTATGATGCATCAGTTCACTATCAAATGTTTGTTCAAATGATGTTCCCTTTAACAAAGGAGTTTAACTAAATTTGGACTGACCTTGCATATTTTCTACAAACGTTTTCCTTGTGTGCTCAGTAACTACTGTCTTATGATCCCAATTTATTGCTTCAGATAATATCTACGTCTTAATAACTTTCAAAAACTATGTAATTGTTCTATTCCTTTTCTTTCAATGACAGAAAACACTAGGATAAAGAACCATTTAATTGAATACTCCCTCCATCTATCTTTGTAAGGCGTGATTTGACTTGGCACGATCTTCTAAGTTATACTCTGATCATTTATTTATCTTATATTATATCATTTGTGGTTATAAACTTTTAATCATTGAAGAGTATATTGGATTACAAATCCAACCATATCAAGTTTGCATTATAAAAGTAAAAAATTGTTAGCTAAATTATCGGTCAAAGATTGTAAAGTTTGAATCTTAATATTTGTGCACGCCTTAGAAAGATAGATGGAGGGAGTACTTGTCTGTGCTGTTGTTTTCTTGTATCCACTAAACTTTTTAGTGTGCTGTTTTCTGTGATCAGCCCACCTGATTTGTTCATGTTTGCAGCTGTTATGCATAAATCTCTTAATTACTTCTCATATTGATATTTTCTCAAAAAATAGAATGCTGAAGATAACAAATACCATTCTGGAGTAGAACCTTCTTTGGAGTTTCTAATTACATCGAAGGACATTACCGGATCTGGTGCATCCTCAACTTTGCTCATCTTTAACAATGAGAGGGGATTCTCATCAACCAATATAGATTCCATCTGTCGTGTTGGGAAATCAACAAAGAAGGGAAACAGACACCATGGTTACATTGGAGAGAAAGGTAAATGTTAACAGCTGAATCAATCTTTAATGTTTCTTTTATTTCAACAAATAGAAACAGTTCACTTTTCTTAGAGGCAAATTAGTTGGAACACTTTCATGCCATTGTCAGGAATTATGATATCTGTACAGATGAAATGATATTGCCAAATGGCAGGAACTCTGTTCAATGTTAATAACTAGATCTCTAACAATAAGAAAATGCTAGTTTTCATGGAGGCAAATTAATTTGAATCTGTCTGTATTACTATGATGCCATTTGATAGCAGATAAATATCAATCAATATTTTAATTTCAAATGACTGGAACTCTGTTTACAACTTAATATGACGCTGGCTGTGTATGAGCACTACCTAAAGTTGGTACCATTGGAAATTTATTCATTTCTTGTAGTTTGTTTTGACCGTCTGTATTGTGTAGCATTAGAGAAACCTCCTTGCTGGTACTTGCTCACACATCTGAATCCTGTTTAATTGAAGCAAGATCTTTTAGTAAATGTTTCACTATGTGTAACAATGAATGAAATTGATCAGGACCTGCAAGTATTTTGTTTCAAGATCTGTAAATGTTTGTTTTTAAGGCCGTAGCATGAATATTTTGAAACTGTAGACTTGGGATGGATTCGTGCAGAAAATTGGTACATAAATGTTCAGATGGTTAACGAGCGCATGCTCATATTATGCTTCAAGTTTAGATGAACCAGTTTAACCCTGCCAATGAGCTATTGCTTAAATGGGCAAGTTAACATATCTAAGCTGACAAATATGTTTATCCTTATGTCATTATTATCTGTTTATCAGATTCAAGAGTGTTTAATATCTAAATCAATTCATTGTTAAGAGTTACAACAAGCACTGCATATCAGATTATTTTTTCTGCCTTTTGATACAGGTATCGGATTCAAGAGTGTTTTCTTGATATCAAGCCAGCCCCACATATTCAGTAATGGTTATCAGATCAAGTTCAATGAGAAACCATGTGCCGAATGCAATATTGGATACATTGTCCCTGAGTGGGTGGAATCCACACCTAGCATTTCAGACATCCAAGCCATATATGGCTGCTCCAAAGTCCTACCTATGACCACCATCATCTTACCATTGAAAAATGACAAAGTTGATGCGGTGAAAAAGCAGCTGTCAGACTTGCATCCTGAAATGCTGCTGTTCCTTTCGAAGATCAGGAAGCTTTCTATCAGGGAAGATAACTCCGGTCCAAAGAGCAGCACTGTTAGTGAGATCTCAATTTCCAGTGAAAGGAACTACCAAGCCAGGAAGAACATGCACGCTGAATCTTATACACTTCATTTATCAGCTGAAGAGAGTGGAAAAGGAGATGAAGAGTGCGGTTATTATATGTGGAGGCAGAAATTCCCTGTCAAGCCAGAGAAAAGAGTTGAAAAACGTGCTGAAATCGACGAATGGGTGATAACCCTGGCCTTCCCACATGGCCAGCGTCTGTCCCGTGGGAAGAAGCTGTCACCTGGAGTCTATGCTTTTCTGCCTACTGAGATGGTTACAAACTTCCCGTTCATCATCCAGGCTGACTTCCTCCTTGCATCCTCAAGGGAGGCAATACTCTTCGACAGTCCATGGAACAAGGGAATTCTAGAGTGTGTCCCAAGTGCTTTCATGAATGCTTTTGTAACGCTTGTGAAGTCAGGAGCTGATGCACCAGCAATGTCTTTGCCATCTATGTTCAACTTCCTGCCTGTCAATTCTTCATTGATCCCACTGCTGGAGCCAGTTAGGTCTGGCATCAAGGACAAGGTTCTTGCTGAGGATATAGTTCCTTGTGAGTCATATGCTTCACAGAAGATATTCTGCAAGCCCAGTGAAGTTGCACGGCTGAAGCCAGCCTTTTGGACTATACTTGGCAAAGCACGGGATTATGGAATGGACTTGAAGAATCTGTCAACTCATGGAACCTACATTCTTAGTTCTCATTTTGACAAGACTGCATACAATACAATTCTTGAATTTCTGGGTGTCAAAAGTGTGAGCACTGAATGGTATGCAAAGTGCATCGAAGGGTCTAATCTAATAAAAGAGGTACATGAAGAGCTTTACCTGGAAATTATATGTTTTGTTGCTAATAATTGGAAAAACTGTTTTTCTGGTACGAACATGATGTCAGTTCCCCTACTGAGATACGTTGATAGGAATGGTATTCTCTCATTTTGGAGCATATCGAGAGCTGTTCAGTGTAGTGATAGGCTGTGCATTACATCTGACAGGAAATATAGATCATGGCTAATCAGCTGGAACAAGGAGTTCCCGTCTTCTAATCTGTTGTTTGTCCATCCCAGCACACAAGCTGCTCTTGAAGGTTTCTCACAAAGGACGACAGTGGAAAACTGGCTTCAGAACCATGCAAAAGTGGAGATTGTCTCGGTCTACAGTTATGGATTGACTGTTGTTGGTTCCTTGGGTAACGATCGGAGGCCTAACATTGCTTTCACGCACTTTCTGTACCAGTCATTGAAGATGAATTACATAGAGAGCTACTACTTATCAGAACTATGCCGTGTCATGCCGATAATTGACAGCTATGGTCATGTTGTCAAGAAAAGAAATAGCATTATACTTCCCGCGAAGGGGAGCAAATGGGTTGGTTTGCTGGGTACGAACCCATGGAGGAATGATGGCTACATTGAATTGTCAGCAGATTACAAGTCAGCTGGCCATTTTGCGGGAAACTACACATCTGAGAATCAGCTACTGGAATTCCTCAAGACACACATGCATGCCTCAGATGTCCCATTCATAAACCCACCAAATGCCAGCTTCTGTACTGTTTCATCGCCTCTCACAGTGGACAATGCCTTCTTGCTACTGGAATGGATACGGAATATCAAATCAAGTGGTGTAAGATTACCAGATCAGTTCCTGGCTTGTGTGAAAGAAGGGTGTTGGCTAAAGACGTCGGTTGGGTACAAGCCACCAAATGAATCATTTCTGTCTCGTGCTAACTGGGGAAGCCTTTTGCAAAGTGCATCTTCCTTTGTTGATATACCAATGGTTGACCAGCAATTCTATCGAAACAAGCTGCATAAGTACAAACTTGAACTCCAGTTGATTGGGGTGAGATTTGAATTTCAGGAGGTATCATCTTACATCGGAAGCCGCCTCATGTCTATGGCTGCAAGCAATGCATTGACCAGAGAGTGTGTACTCGCTGCTTCGGCTCATTCGGTTCCTACGAGAGAAAGTTCTATCTCCAAGTGAACTGATTGATAGTGTTAAAGGTGGTTGTTGGATGAAGAGTACCCTTGGCTACAGGTGTCCTTCCAATTGTATCATCTATGACTCTGATTGGGCAGTGGCATCACGTATCAGTAACCAACCATTCCTTGATGTCCAGTTCTACGGTGAGGCAATCCTTGCCTACAAACCTGAGCTGGAGTTGCTAGGTGTTATTGTTGGGTTCAAGAACAATTACAAGCTTGTTATTGACAACTTTAGTTTCAATTCTTCTGCTATTACCTCTGAGGCTACTGTACTAATCCTCAAATGCATCCGTTATGTGGGATCATGTGAAGACTTTATAAGGAAGCTCAAAGATTTGAAATGGGTGAAGACTAATGTGGGATTTTGTCCTCCTAATGTGTCTTTTCTTGTTGATCCTGAATGGGAGTGCCTTGTGAAGATCTTCACAGGAGTCCCCATAATTGATTTAGGATTTTATGGGAGTGTCATCAGTTCATATGAAGAAGAGTTGAAGAAGACTGGTTTGATCACCCAATTTGAGGAGGCATCAAAGGCTATAGCTCATGTTTTCAAGAGCATGGTATCAAAATCATCACTTACAAAGGCTAATGTCCTAGCTCTACTAAAATCTTATCAGAAGCTGAGAACACACAGCCCACTTCCTGTTGAGCTATTCAATTGCATGCGCAGCGAGAAGTGGCTACACACATCACAAGGCTTCAAATCTCCCTCAGATACAATCCTATTTGATGAGGCATGGCAATATTTGTCTCCCGTAGCAATATTACCATTCATTGATGATGTTGACTCTTGTCATGGTTTAGGAAAGGATATATATGCCTATAAAAATGAGCTTAAGGAGTTGGGTGTCACTGTTGATGTGAAATTTGGTGCTAGATTTGTCATCGCCGGCCTCAACATTCCTGATGATCCTTCCATCATGTCAAAAGATACCATCTTGTCATTGCTTGGGTGCATCCAGAAATACTTTGCCTCTTCAACTGTACCTCCTAAGGGATTTCAGGACAAGATTTGCAAGGAGTGGTTAAAGACATCCATGGGTTACAAATGTCCTGATGAATGTATCCTGTTTGATGCAAAACAGTCTCTGTGCATAGAAGATGGCCCTTTCATCGATGAAGCATTCTATGGTTCAGAGATAACCTCATTCAAAGATGCCCTTGCGAGGGTTGGAGTCATCGTGGATGTTAATTGTGGACAAGATCTTATTGCTCTGCATCTGAGGAGCCACAAAGATAGTGCTACTATTTCCAGGATCTACATGTACCTGATGCAGTGCAATTGGAAGCCTGACAACAACAATAGTAATTGGATTTGGATACCAAATGAAACAGAGGGTGGAGAATGGGTGAGCTCAAGAAACTGTGTTATTTATGATAAGGACAATCTTTTTAGCCTGCAGCTACATATTCTGGACAAGTATTATGATAGACAGTTTGTTGACTTCTTTTCACTTACTTTCGGTGTGAGGCATGGACCTTGTTCTGAAGACAATTGCAAACTATGGGCTGCGTGGGAGAACTCAGTCCACGTGGTAGATATATCTGATTGCTTCGCTTTCTGGAAGTTTATTGCAACTAATTGGACCAAAAGAACAGAGGAACTTCTTTCTGGTTGTGTCAAGGTTCCAGTGTATACCAATGGCAAGATCACTTTACGGAACAAGGAGAATGTTTTCATCCCTGATGACCTACTGCTTGCAGATTTGTTCAACAAGCTTCCTCAGCAATCGCTTTTCATCTGGTATCCTTCTTCTACCTTACCTTCCATGTCTCGAGCAAGAGTTAACAGAATCTATAATAGCATTGGTGTTCAGAGAATATCCAAAGCAGTCACGAAGAATGATTCTTTCACCACACAGAATAGCTGTTTTAGAACAGTTGACTCGAGTAAGGTGATTACGGTTGGTTTGCTCCAGATAATTATGGCGTACTTCGCTGATCCTGCTCTCGACATTCCTGCTGAAGAGAGGCAGAGGATTGTTTCTTGCCTTCTGAATGTGACCGTCCAAGAGACTGATAACCCGATTACAGTGGGCTATAGTGTATGCTTGTCATCCAGAGAGGTTGTGGATGTGAAGGCTAGCCGAATGCTTCGGTGGGAAAGGGAGAATTCCAAGCTCTACATGCAGAGAAGCTATGGAGAATCCAGCTACAAAGAGAAGATCGAGTTCGCAACCTACTTCGCAGACGAGATGTCTCAAGGATTGCTCTTCGAGATGGAAGATCAGATCCCTTCTCTCGCTGAACTCATAAAAATCGGTAGCTTACTGGACTTTGAGGATGTTGCTGTTGGGTTCTTGCTCAAGTGCAAGAATCTCCAGCTGTTCCCAGAAGATGAGGACTTCCTTAAGTCTTCAATTCTAGGTCTGTGCTCTCAAAAATTAAATTCTCTCACTGCTTTTTACTTCACCAGAATTTTATAATCATATCACCTACTGAAGTACTTGTGCAGCTGTCCCTAACTCTAATTGCTACACCCATGTGGCAGCAAGAACCAGTAGTGGTATATGGATTATGCTGTTTTGAACATGGCTGTAGTCAGAATAAATAGTTTTGGGAGCAAAGTGAATAAATAGTGCTCCAACAGCCTTGTGCCTAAAATTTTAGTGTGCCCAAAACCAGAGCTATTCTGAGCCAAATATCCACTTTGTTTTGGCGGACCTAATCTTTCTTTTTTGTTCCACGTTACAGAAAAAAGGAGCCGGTTCCCAGCCAAGAGGAAAAATAGGAGGCGGACGTAGAGAAGAAAAGTACGGACACTAGGTGATGTGCGTTTTTTTCAATTAATGACATGGCGGTATTTGACTTTGTTTTGGACTACTTTTTTGGGGAACTGTTGATGAGAGGTCTATTTTTCCTCCCAATAATTTTTGGCAAGGTCCCAAAACCATATTTTTTGGGGACTTTATTTTTTATGCGCTCTTGGAGATGATCTTATGACCCTCTTGTGCATGTATACCGTTTTTGTTCTTCATCAGCTATGCTCATACTGTGACTTAGTCTAATCTAGGTTCTCTTTGCAGGTTGCAGATGGTTTATAAAATATACGGTGTTGCACCTGGAGGCTCGGGAATGCGACTGCTTGGGTGTCTTTTGTTTTACATAGTGTTAGTCTTAATGTTAGACCTATCTCTCTAGTTTAATCATGGATTTCACACCTCTTGGAACAGAACGTGACAGTTGTTTCAATCCATATGCTTATCTAAGTGATATGATTCTGTTACTTTAATGCAGTGCTAGTAATATCTTCAACCCCTTGTGAGTAGAGGTGGTAAAGGGCCCTCCATTTTATACTAGAAATTTTAAGGATCGGGCCCTATTAGGACCGGGCAAAAAAATACTAGTTTTTGAGCTAAATTTGATTAGGGCCAAATTGGACTGTGAAGGAACAAACGGGCCATGATCCATTACCACCCCTACTTGCGTGCTCTGTTGATTTCTGATCCCATTCTGTGAGCCGTTTTTGTTTGAGATGAATTGTGAAAAATCTGTTTAGCTTTTTTATGAACTTTGTAGCTGTGACCTGTTAATTTGCCTGTGGTTCGCTAGGCTTATCAGTCAGAATTCAGTTGCACTCTTGCTGATGAAATTGGATCAGATTTTCTTATCCACAACAATAAGTCCGGTACTGTTTATTTGGCACAGCTCTAAACATGCAACAGGTGGATTTGGCATCGCTGAGGATCGGACACTCTAGTGCTCCCAACAGATTATATATTTTTTTCTTTATTTTTAAGTAATGCTATGGTCTAGCGATATTTTGTATACCTGCCATCCAAATTGTAAAATCCCATTGTAGGAATTAATTTATTATCCTTTTTATGGCCTGACAAAATTCGTGACCGAGCAAATATTATTTTACCAAAGGCAAAGTAGAACTACACAGACGCAGCCCAATTAAAACCGCACATGAATGCATTATGCATTTTGTTTTTGCAATAAAACATTTAATATTCCGATTGTAAATTCCAAATGTTTCAGCAGTACTCCGGCCACATTTCAATTGTTTAGATATTATATCCTAATTGTTTTGACATCACATTTCTGCTGTTCTAATAAATATCTAATTATTCTAATAGTATTTTCAATAGTTTTGATGGAATAAGTTTACCCCGCTCTATTAAGGTTTGTCCACTTAACTCCTTCCCCTTCCTCCTCGTCCTGATTCATTTGTTCTTCTGCCATCAAACTTTTTTGCATATGTAAATTCAGCGAGGAGCTTTTGGGATTCCGGTGGGGAGGGAGCAAGATGTGCTCGTTCAGATCTGTATTGCTCCCGGATCCTCTGTTTTCTTAAGCTCGCCTCCACCGGTGGTCGTGCTTGTGGTGGTGATTCTTGGCCCTGGAACCGACAGCTGTTGCTTTCCCTTCTTTTACCTCTACTCCCCTTCAGATCTGAGGTGCTCGTATGGTGGTGGTTCCTGTGCCACGAGGCCCAGCAACCCTGGATCTGCTCAGGGATCCTAGGGAGTGCGCGCGGCAATTTGGGGGGCAGCCAGTGCTGTCTGCTCCCTTGGGGTCGCAGCAGCTGAGGGGACGGTCGTTGGCTGGTGCTACACTTGCTGCTCGTGCAAGTTGCCAAGGACTCAAGCTGCTGGTATGGGCATCGGCCAAAGAAGACAAGCGTTGGTTGGTGCCACACCTCGCTGGTGTGCTCGTGGAAGTGTTGTCGACGGTGACCAGCACTCTTGGCCATGAGTTCCTGGAGGGGTCTGGCCGTTCGGCTGAAGTGCTTGGGAAGCTCTAGGCGAAAGCCTTGCTCGACATTCTGTCGGTGCTAACAACGACGACGTCCTCGGACGCCGTTTACCTTCTTGGAGGCGTTGTTAAAGTGATCTCCTCCTTTGCACCACATAGTTCCTTCGGGTGAAAGTCTAGCTCTGGTTTGACTAGACCAGTGGCGGCGCCGTCAAAGACGTCGCACCCTTCCTGGAGGCGTCGCCGTGGAGGTCCTTTTCTGGTGGTACTACTTCTACCTCCTTGATGTTCCTATCAGTGTCTATGCTCCGCCATTGTCCTGATACTTAATTACGCCATCTCATCAAACGCCGGGTTAGCGAGACCATGATACCCTCTCTTGGATCTCCTCGTTCTGTTCTCCTAATGATGGCTCGCTCTCCGTTGAGGTTTCCTCCCCTCAAAAGGCGTTGGTGGGGATCAATTGGATCTCGGATGTTCTCCAAAGATGATGTAGTCACGGTTTTCATCTGTCGATCTCGACTTGGAGCTCAAACAGTTGCTTGTGGATGGAGATCGTCGGAGTATGGCCACTTGGTAGGTACCATTTGTCGGCAAACAATGACATGCTTTCATTATGGTTTGTTGTAGGAGCTATGTATTTTATCATAGTAGTTTCTGTGGTGTTCAATATCTTCATGTAATCTCGTCTCTCCCCATCTTTTGTACTCTCCCGACCTTCCAAGGTCACCATGTACTTGGGGCCATGAACCCTCCATTAATTCAATTCAGCTGGGGACTCTCGTCCCCCCTGACTTCTAAAAAAAATGATATTCTAACCCTGAGGTACTAAAAACTATTTAAATAACCCCCTATGGTGGTTTTAGAAATGGTTTTGCCTATGTGATAATACACACGGATGGTGACATGCCAAAAAATAGTTTGAAAACCTACTTCATCCTCTAAACTAAGGTTTGTCTACATACCCCCACCCCAACTATATTACCAGGTATTGAGGCCCTGTCTGTTTCACCTTATTGCCGATTTTCAAGGTTCAATTTTGTAAAATGTAAAAGTCATTTGACTCATAATTGAGGATCGAGAATCCGATCATCTGTCTTTTCGATTCTACAAAATCAAGTCTTTAAAATCGGTCAAAAGCTGAAACAAACATGGGCTTAACCCCACAGTATTTAACACCATCTAAAATATCACATGCAAGATTTTTTTTTATGATATTTTGTTAATATGAAACACTACATAGAAGGTGGTACCAGTTTTTTTGCAGTATTCTAACTTTGTGGTACCTTCGCATCAATTTGAACATGTGACAGCTAGCAGGATCTTGCGTGTCTAGGGTATATTTGAGACATGACCTATTACTTATCGGGCTAAATATCTTATTATATAAGTATAAGAAAATTGGCCCTATGGCCAATATTTGTGATTTTGGTTATTGAATGACAATATTATCATTGGGACGAATGAGTTTATCAAGATACATATTTGTAGGTTATATAAGTCGCAAGGTTTGTGAAAGGACCGTGATGTCATCTAGAGGGAAAGGGGGGTAAATAGGTGATTCTGCAAATTTTCAACACTTAAAACAAATTGTAAGCTCAACTTTGGATACTCCGAGGGTATGCCCAGTCGCCCAGAGACTCCGGGGATATGTCCGGAGACTCCCTAACAACCTCCGGATACTCCAGATACAAATTGCTGGAAATTGACTAAGTCAGAACCAAAACCGGTCGGACCGGTTTCTGACTGAGGAACACTAGAATGCAAATTAACCCCCTTTCAAGCTCTAGCACAAATGAAGCTTGGTGGGGTGCTTTTGTAGATGATTTCTAGAAGGTTCACCAAGTCCCTGCACACAAGTAAATCACAACTAATTAGATCGAAGCGGAAGCAAATATATGTCCTAGAATTGAACAATGTGAGGCAAACTAAATGAGAGACGTGAGGAGTTGTTTCCTGAAGTTCAGTTTCACCAAAGTGAAACCTACGTCTCCGTTGAGGAAGCCCCTAGTGACCCAAAGGTCGAGCTCTTTTCTCGATCCACTAACTTGATCTTTTCCCCAAAGGAGGCAAGACCGCGCCTTCACAAACTATCTGTGGCACACCACAACCTTGGTGGCTCACCGGCGACGCCTAGCCGTCTAGGAGGCTTCACCTCCAAGAGTAACAAATGCTTCAATGATTGCTAAATCTCAACCGCGAGTGCTCAAGCTATGGATTCGCTCTTCACTGATTTAGCTACCTCTCTCTAGCTCTCAATAGCTCACACATTCCCTCTCAACCCAAATCCAAAGATATGAACTATTTCAACCAATCTCACAAAGAGATGCTTGGGGAGAGCTTCCTGGTGCACCAAATGCTTCTGGTCGCTCAAGAGACCCAATGGAACCAGCAGCCCTCAAAAGAGAGGGCCAAGGGGTATAAATACCCCACACACAAAAACTAGCCGTTATGTCAGTGGAAAACCAGTTAGACCGGTTTCGCAAACCGGTCAGGTCGGTTTTCAAACGATACTAGCCGTTAGCACTCTGAGCTCCCAAACCGGTCACACCGGTTTCCCAGCACACTAAGCCCCAAAACTAGTTCTCTCAAAGGCTATCTCACATGGGTTGACCTATGAGCACTTTTGGTGTGTTGTCAAACAACTAGTGTTGCATCCCTCTTGATACTACGACATTCCTATACTCAAGATTACAAATAATAAATAAAATCTCCACTTGAGCTTTTATGTCTTCATTGATGCCATACTTGATCAATATCAAGTTGAGGGCTCACAACATCCTTTTCTTGCTGAGCAAATCCAACTTGAGGTAGTGGCTTAGAATTTCCAGGTGTATTCAAGAATCCACTACCAATTCATAAGCCACTCCAATACTTGATTCAATAATGATTGGATGCATTGCATTGCTTCAATAGATAAGACTTGATTAATGCCTAGAGACCAAACCACGATACTAGCTTCTTCACCTTAGCAAAGTTCCTCGGCTACATGACTATCTTGCCCTTCTCTTCGCTTAGTACCTCGTCACTAGCTATCTAGCTTGATCCCTTTCATTCTACCTTGTCACTTTAAGTTTAACTTTGCTTTTGCATCCACATGAAATTGATGTCTCATTTCGTATTCAAACACGGCTATGGAGTCCAAAGGAATCCCAATTTCTTCAAATAAAATGTCTCGATATCTTTTGACAAGCTTCCTTTAAATGAGACCAACTTGTCTCATTTGTCATTTGTCTATCTTAGTCGCATGGGATCACATACACTTGTTTGCATTTATGTCATTATAATCAATAGAGAGCCGGATATTCTTATCAACAAATGTATTACAAGAATACCCATAAGAATAAATCCATGCTCATATACTTAAGCAAACAAGTTAGTACACAAATGATATTGTCATTCAAATCACCAAAACACATAAGTGCCTAGATGCACTTTCAGTTTGACTCTAAGCCATCTAAATGGTAGTAAGATAAAAAAAAGATCGAGTGGAACAAAGGCTCGTAGTGAAAGAAACCAAAGACATGAAATTTCTTCACTGGTCTAATTGACCTAATTGACAGACCCATTCCGTAAAGAAAGAAAAGGTCACTGAGTTAATTGGTGTTAACATGGCTCAGCGTGAGCTGCAGAACAAGATCACCGACTCATTTTGGGCCCCCACCATTTTAGTCGATCAGAGGAGGATAGTGAATATGGAGCTACTAGAATGACCGACTCATTTAATCAACCATTAGAGCACCATAACAGAGAAGAGGGGAATCTATAGAAGATAACGACCCTAGAATGATGGAAACTTCTAGTCATGTCCAAAGAGGTGTCGCCGAATCACTCGGTGAAGCAAGTGGGGCCCGGGCATCAAACCGCCAAATGGCTAACCAACATAGTGTCAATGATTCATTATGTGATGCACTATGAGCGTAATCGAATCAGTAAGTGAAGACAAATTTCTACCTATTATAGCAACAATTAGTTTGGAGACTTGGGGCTAAAAAAACCCCATTGCCTAGCCATTTGAAGTGTGCTAGATCTTAGGAGTGTGCTAGATCTTAGGAAAGTTGTTTCATTGTGTTCCACACCAAGTGCTCTATCCACTAAAATGGTTGATAAAAGATTAAGGCAACTAGCAACAAGGCTTAGGTTTTCATTAGTGCTAGTTAGGCGATGTTTTCTCACGTGTGCTAATACTTGTAAATCCAAAGCATTTAAGTCTTGCAAGACTCTTCAAACAAGTTTATGGAGTGGTCATCGGTAGTTGTGAGAGGGAGGAGATGCCTGTTGATGATCCTTAAATACTAACCATCAACTATACTAAAAAATAAAGAAAACTATACACCTTACTCACATTTTATTTACAATAACCTAGTTCCACATGTATTGGCCAATAAATGATTTCAGGGATACAAGTCTGCAGCTAGAGAAACAAACCAAAGACGTAGGCAAAGTACACAGAAAATCCCATCCTGCGAACACCTAAAGATGAGAGGGCCCACCATGCAGAGCAAACGGCCTTAGCAGGACACGAATCACCAAAGACAACATTAGGGCCCACTTTTCTACCAACCAGAGGAAGGTGGTGCCAGGGAGGCACCACTTGGGGTCGACCGAAACCCAGGTTCGGGTCCAGGTCGGCTCAGGTTTGGCGGGAAGATCTCCCGCTCTCTCCTAAAGGCGGTTGCTAAGGTTTCCATATCCAAGATGGAGGGAACCTCTCCACGCTATGAAAGGAGGAAGAGAGCCCCTTTCAATACACACCACATTTGAAGCCTCTCTCCTCTCTAGTTATGAGTTGTAATCCTTAGGCTAGTGGAGCTAGGATAGAACTTCTCTTAGCGAGTGCAAGTGGTCCTCAGGGTCGTTGTGCAACCCTCGACTCGATATGGCTTTGTATCTGACTTGTCAAAAATTTATGCTTAATATAGAGTGTCTTCATGGTTATGCTATATTGGTAGTATATTATGCCATGATGCATGGTTTCTTAAGTTATGCTATCCATATGTATAGACTAGACATCCATGCTAAAGCATCAGTTTGGTGTGTCCTTGAAGCTTGGTCTAGTTCTTTACATGCCCATCCGAAGGGTGGGAGACTCAAGGGACTAGAGCAGTTTCCGCATACTCGAGCATGGTGCTCAGGTATGATGGAATCCATCGAATGTGACTATGCCCCATGGTGTTGAGGGGTAGATGGCAGGTGGTGACAGGCCTGCCCGTCCCTTGAATTCCCCCGTGTTTGACTATTGCTCTAGGAGGTACATAAAGATACCTCACCCTAGCAGTACTTGGGTTGGGTATTCTCCCCATATGCAAGCTGCTAAATTCTAGTCCTATTCGTTCGTTTGTATAACTCTTGCTATAGCTTTGATGATTCCGTTTAGGACATTCTTTGTATATCTTGCTCCCGCTAACCTTAGGTTCATTCATTATTCTTTATTCTTGAGATTGTCTCTAATGTGTGTCACATTACCCTTTTATACTACATGGCTCTGTTATTATTCTAGTAGTGACCTTAATCATATTGTTCTAAATATGTACAAGTAAACTCTTTTACACCTCTACCATCCTTTGGGAAAAATATAAACATAAATAATGATACACTGAATACTCTCTGGGTGAAATGCTACAATGGTATATATGTATGCTTGTTGATTATCTGTGAATGTTAAGAAATACCAACAATGCCCTTGGTTGTTTGCCAAAGCTCTACCTAGTGGATGCGGCAAGGAGCACCCGGGAGAGGCAAGGCGGTGACCCACTCGCATGTGGGGAGAGCCTGTTTTGTATTAAGAAATACCAATAATGCCCTTGGTTGTTTGCTAAAGCTCTATATCATGACTTTTCTTATTATATTTCAAATGTTCCCACGGAACTTTTGAAAGTTTCATGCTATGTTTTTCTAAATATTTTCTTTGGAATTCCTATATTAAAGATTTTGGGTTTTGGATGTCAGGTAGCACGGATTAATTATTCTCTCGTGCTACATTTTGTTCTGGAAGAAGTCCAAATTACTAACCTCAAGTATAAACAAAGTCTTGATAACCCCCTAAAGTATGGTTTAGATCGTTGTACATCCACAATTGTCTTAATCGGTCTAATCTACCCCTTTGTAATATTTATCTTTTTTTTTGTTTCTCCACGCACAAGTGGTGTTTTAGGTTAAAATTTTGTGTGATGATAGAGGGCCACATATAGTATTTTTTTTAAAAAAATATAATATTAGTATTTCTCATAAATATTTCTTATTGATATGGTTAATTTATTATTACATATCATAGCATTTCAATGTAATGATAAAAAATTCATAATATATTTTTAAATATAAATTTGGATTCACTATATTACACCAGAAAACATGATTGAGTATGGAGAAATGAAAAGGAGAAATCCTACAAAGGGGTTGATTGCACTGATTGAGATAGTTGTGGGTATAAAATGAACCAAAACATACTTTGTGGGTTATGCGGACTTTGTTCGTACTTACGCTTAGTAATTTGGACCTTTTCCTTTTGTCATCAAATCTATCAGGCTACTTTCTATAAACACAAAAGCCCAGATTTGAAAACTAACCCTCGAGGGAAAGATTGCAATTGCCCACCTTGCTGGTCCAAAAACCGGATGCTCTATTATTACTGTTCACCATGAAACCCAATAAAATTACTACCTTTTAACCTTGAGTGGCTTTGGATTTGTATATGGGCCGCACAGATAATTTGAGTATACCCGAAAATTGAGTGTAGGACTCGGTGCTTGTAGAAGATTCAATCTTGACCGCTCATCATGTACAGAAACATGTGCCATCTTGTTTTATTTCAGTGTATAGGGTATGTATATTAATTTTTTCACAGCATATGTGCTTATAGGCTAGAATATGTCCTATTTAATTTTATGCAAAGGCATCTCGATCTGTGAGAAAGCTGTACTTTATTCGTGTTTCAAGGTGGCACATGAATCTGTATTGTGTACCTTAGTCGTGTTTCAAGCTGGCTCATGAATTTGTATCGTGTACTTTATTAGTGTTTGAAGCTGGCTCATGAATCTGTACCGAGCTTTTTGACTACATACTGCATAGTATGTAGTTGGTAGATTTTTACCAATGTTAGCATGTACGGTTACTTATCGTGGTACACCTTGACCGTAGTTGGTACCTAAGATATTTATTCCCATAAGATGGCCTTGGGCTTGGTAAGTGCACATTTACTTGGTTTGGAAGTAAATTGATAGTTAATAATATATTTCGGCCCTATCATCTCAGTTTGATCAATTCGAGAACAACAGTCAGTTTGATCAATTCGCGTACAACAGTCTTCAGTTGGTTCATGTACCTTGGTCGTTCAATTAATTACCATTCAAATATTATACAATTAGTCCAGTCCAAATTGCAACCGAAGTGAAGATTATAAATTCAAAATATACATTTGCATATACTCTTCAACCGTGTTTCGCAAAAAAATGTACTCTTCAACCACCACTTTGTCGTCATATACGGTGGAATCCATCCATTTTTGCCTGCCATCATGCAACTCGTAGAGAGTACATCTCCTATGTAAATACAAAAACATGAGTAGTAATGTCCTCAATAATACATATTTCAGTAGTGAAATAATTCAAAAAACATCGGTAATTTCTTGATGGAAAGTACAGAGCAAGTCAACGCAATCGCAACTGTGGTTGTCTGCATCTAAAATGTCTCATAATATTTTGAAAAAAATGAGAGAATAAAACGAAGACAAATCAATTTTTAGGCCCTTCGAGCACCAACTGCTCTGATCCAGATCATCCGGACGCAATAAAGAGTATCCTAAAAAGCTTTTGGTAGCAGTTGGCGCCATGTATTGGGTCATATGGTTAAGCCTACTATGTACTATTGCATGTGATTTTCAGAGATACTCATTGGATCGGATTATGGGCGATTCTCTAAAAGGAGAAAGAAAAAAATTCCATAAGAACGGCATGCCGCCAATTGGAGACTCTCTTCATGGAGATCTTCGCGAGGCACGGATGAAGGTTTAGCAATAGACTGTGCTTTTAAGCTTTTATTTTGTGTTTATCTTCACTTTTGTTATCAGCTTTTGTGTTGTGACGTGTAAGTGTGCTATAATGGAGACAGACTCTCCGAAATGGCAAAATTTGTAATAATTTGGCCCGATGAAAACTTGTTTGCAGTAGCCGTGGTACTTTCATTCGCTTGATGAAATAAAAATCTCTTTATACAAAAAAAATTACCCGCAAAAAAGAAAAGAATCGTAAAATTCACTAAATATAGAAGGGACGAGCTGTACAAAACAAAAGAAACAGTATAGTGCTAATTTACTAACCACCGCTATTGATAGTTCCTCATAGCAAAATCAAACAACCGAGAAAATTGCAGATCTGGTACCACCACCGCCAAATCTAAGACCGCCGCTGCATCTCACTGCAGCAGCCATTGTTGCTTGACGAGGAGCGTCACGCCGTTGTGGGCGTGGCGGCCACTGTCGCTCCAATGAGGAGCGCCACCGATCATGGTACCGTATCAAGAGAACGCCGTGGCATCTCGCTGCAGCGAGGAGACGGTGGATGGTCAAAGCTCCACCTTGGCTCCGCTAGATCCGGCGGTGAACACAGCCGGATCTAGTCCTAGATCTGCCAGATCAAACATCATTTGTTGGTGGATGGCCGGAACTCCGCCCTTCCCAGAGCCAAAGCTTGGCAGTGGCCACCGGTTGCTAGTAGACGTGCCACTGGTCCACTCCCCGCCAGTAGCAATGTCGAAGCTCCCAGCATCGGCGCTGGATGCGCCGTCCTCATTGTTATGTGGTGTTGGCGGCCAACTTGATCGGCAACAACGTCTTGGCCAGCACATCCACTGCTTGGCGCCGCCAGCCGGCCAGAATGGAAGCTACCAGATTTGGCGCCGCCAGTGCCGGATCTAGTGGTTTACTTAGGCCGCCCACCGGATCTGAGTCACCGGTACTATTACGGAGAGGAGAGTGAATGAAATGAACACAAGAAAAATGGAAGGAGTGAGAGAAATCGGCTGTTTTGTTATATATGTTATAAATGATCTAGCCAAAACCTATGGACGGGATGGGACGAGTTCATCTATTAACATGTTTGGTTCCATCTGTACCAGTTGAGAACCCTCTTTAGCACCGGGTTTCCAATCAAATAACCGGTGCTAAAGGTGGACACTCGCTAAAAAATAGACGTGTTGCTAGGATTCGAACTCGAGATCTCTTAGCTCGCGCATAACGTCTTTTCCATCTCACCTACGCAGCATCGGACACAATGCTGTACTCCGTCGTCTGCTTTCATGGTAGTGACAGCCTGATCGTTTGACAGCAGTAGTGGAAGAGTGATCTAGACTATCCTGTTTATCGGGTCGTCTCTGCATGGATGCTTTGTCTTTATAAGACTGCAAAAGGTAGGTCCTGCTATTAAGATTCCAAAGCTGGGGTGATTTAAAGCTAGTACTAGTAGTACTATGTAATTGGCCATGCCCATTGTAGCTTTATTTCCATGGCACTTTGGTACAAAATAAGTATCCTCCACCAAGTTTCCATCGATCATCTGCCGCAAATCACTTTTTGTGATTGACGAATGATTCATATCATCACATGGGAGGTTCGTAATTTTAAACAATTATATCTTTGCGATTAATTATTTTTTTGAATCGTGATCAAACTGTAATTGAGACCATCACGGAAACCGTGCAAACTTTGACCATGATTGTATATATGATCTCGATCTCTTGCGGACCAACAGAATGAATAAACTGTACCCGTCAAGCTTTTAACTAAAATCATATATATTTCCAAGTATTCAAACAAAGTTTCAGCTCAAAAGAACCCAAAAAAATAAAAATCTCTTCAGTAATGAAGTATTATTCGGACGACAGTGGCTCTTTGATCTCTTTCTGTCCCACACCCCCATTTCTCTCTCTTATCTCTTCTCCCTTTGGCGGTGACGGTCTCGGGGCTTGGTAGCCAGTGACGCCTATCCTAGAGGCTCGGCTCGCCCGATGGCGCGGTGGCTGGAGCAGCCTGTCCCTAAAGCTTGGCTCACTGGGGGCATGCCAGTCCGTGAGGCGCGCGACAGGGTGGCACTACCGGAATCTTCGACATCCCCCCGCCCCCTCCGCCTCGGCCATTTTTGGACCCGGTGCTGATGGGGCTTCAGCACCGGGTCCAACGGCTAGGAGCGGGGGCGGCGTGTAGATGTGTCAGGGCGAAGACATTAGCACCGGGTCGTGGCAAGACCCGGTGCTAATGCGCCCCCTTTAGCACGTGGTGCAGCCAGCAGCCGGTGCTAATGTGCCCGAGGCCATTTCGCACCGGTTGCTGGTTGCAACCGGTGCTAAAGGGGGCGCATTAGCACCGGGTCTTGCCACGACCCGGTGCTAATGTGTTTGTATATAGGGGCTTCTTCCTCGCCCGCCCGAGCCAGCTGAACACTTGGCGCTGTGTTCATGCTGGCTCGGGCGGGAGGGGAGAAGAAAGATGGGAGGTGCTGCCCATTTTTTTTCAAAATTTGTGAAGATTTCACTCATCTAAGGAGCACTATAATGTACACTCTTTGATTCTCTAATGTTTTATTTAGCTTGTAATCATTCTATGCTTTAGAAATAGAGGAATTTGTGAATCAAATAAAGCTAGCTAGAGAGCTTGTGTTCATGGAGGAGAGAGAGGGGAGCTTGAGTTCACGGTGGAGAGAGAGTGTTCATGTTGTGTTTTAAATGGAGAGAGAAGGTAAGCTAGTTAGTATTTTGTTTTGTATGACTTATGTATGACTTGTGAATAGTTATAAGGCTTATGTATTTTATTTATTAGTTATTTATTAAAAGTTGGAATAGTTATTTATTAATTTAATGGAATGTATATTTGTTTTTAGAAAATGAATATAGTAATTCCTTGGAATATATATTATTGGTTATTTATTAAAAGTTGGAATAGTTATTTATTTATTTAACGGAAGGTATATTTATTTATTTAATGAATATAGTAATGTAGTTTTAGAAATGTGCTTATATAATGGAAAATATATTATAATTTGTATTTATTTATTATATATATGTTTTTGGTTAATAATGCAGATGAATAGACAATGGATGTATGGGGACAACCACGCTCAGGAGTTCCGTGATGGCCTCAGGGTGTTTCTCGATGCTGCCGAGGCTAACAGGACGCCGTCAGGATTCATGTTCTACCCATGCACCAATTGTGAAAATGTACAATCGCACAAACAAAGAGGTGCTCTTCAGGTGCATTTGATGAGGTACGGTTTCATGAGGAATTATTCTGTGTGGACGAAGCACGGTGAAAGAGGAATTCTAATGGATGAAGATGAAGAAGACGAGGCCAATGACGACATTCGGGTATTGGCTCAATCCTACGGTTCCTTTGCAGATGCTGCGATGGGTGATGCCGATGAGGAAGATGTTGCTCAGGAAAATGACCCTACGGATGGACTCGGGCAAATGTTGTGTGATGCTGAGAAAGACTGCGGCAATGATAAGGAACTGAAAAAGATACATCGCATGTTGCAGGACCACAAGACTGACCTGTACCCAGATTGCAAAGAGGGGCTTAAGAAGTTGGGTAGCACACTTGAACTTCTGCAGTGGAAGGCAGCAAATGGCGTTACTGATAAGGGTTTCGAGGAGCTACTGAAACTCGTGAAGAAGATTCTGCCAGAGGGTAACGAATTGCCATCGACGACGTATCAAGCAAAACGTGTTGTTTGCCCTCTCGGTTTGGAGGTGCAGAAGATACATGCGTGTCCTAATGATTGTATCCTCTATCGCGGACAGTACGAACACTTGGATCGTTGTCCGGTTTGCACGTGCGCATGATACAAGATCAGGCGAGACGACCCTGGTGATGTTGGGGGAGAGCGTTCTAAGAAAAAAATCCTTGCGAAGGTGATGTGGTATTTCCCTCTGATACCCCGTCTGAAGCGTTTGTTCAGGAACAAGGACCATGCCAAACTGATGCACTGGCACAAAGAAGAACGTAAGCAGGATGGCATGTTGAGACACCCCGCCGATGGATCCCAGTGGAGGAACATCGACAGAGCATTCCCAGAGTTTGATGCTGATGCGAGGAATGTTAGGCTTGGTTTAAGTACCGATGGCATGAACCCTTTTGGCGAAATAAGCAGTAGTCATAGCACTTGGCCCGTGACTGTTTGTATCTACAACCTACCCCCCTGGCTCTGCATGAAGCAGAAGTTCATTATGATGCCAGTGCTCATCGAAGGCCCAAAGCAACCTAGCAACGACATTGATGTGTACCTAAGACCATTTGTTGACGAACTTTTGCAGCTGTGGAAGAATGAAGGTGTTAGCATGTGGGATGAGGACAAGCAGGAGCAATTTGACCTTCGAGCACTGCTTTTCATAAGCATCAACGACTGGCCTGCACTAAGTAACCTATCAGGACAATCAAACAAAGGATATAAAGCATGCGCTCACTGTTTAGAGGAAACCGAAAGCATGTATTTGAAACATTGTCGTAAAGTTGTGTACATGGGTCACCGTCGATTCCTTCCGGCGAAGCATGAGCTACGAAAGAAATGTGCACATTCTGGCGGGAATGCTGACCGCCGTACAAAGCCGAGACACCGGAGTGGAGAAGAGCTATTTGATATGGTGAAGGACCTACAAGTGGTGTTTGGCAAGGGAGACGGAAGCCAGGCTACTCCGACGGGCGAGGATGGTCGTGCCGCGATGTGGAAGAAGAAGTCTATGTTTTGGGAGCTACCTTATTGGCAACTTTTAGAGGTCCGTAACGCGATTGATGTGATGCATCTGACGAAGAATCTTTGCGTGAACTTGATAAGCTTCCTGGGTACTTATGGGATGCCAAAAGATACATTGGAAGCACGTCAGGAGTTGAAACGATTGAACCAACAGACTGATCTACATCCAGAAAAGAGAGACAAAGCACGCCAGTACTTGCGTCCTACCAGCTTCACTCTCAGCAAAGAAGAGAAGGCAAGCATGTTTGAATGCTTGAACAGTATCAAGGTTCCGTCTGGCTACTCCTCCAATATTAAGGGAATAATAAATATGAAAGAGAAGAATTTCACAAACCTGAAGTCTCACGACTGCCATGTGTTGATGACACAGCTGCTTCCCGTCATACTCAGGGGTGTGCTACCAGTTAACGTACGGAAAGCCATTGTGAAGCTATGTGCATTCCTCAATGCAATTTCTCAGAAGGTGATCAATCCAGACCATTTAGATCAGCTACAGAACGATGTGGTGCAATGTCTTGTCAGCTTTGAGATGATATTTCCACCATCCTTCTTCAATATCATGACACATCTATTGGTCCACCTCGTCAAAGAGATTCGTATACTGGGGCCAGTATTTCTACACAACATGTTCCCTTTTGAGAGGTTCTTCGCTGTCCTAAAGAAGTATGTTCGTAATCGTTCTCGTCTAGAAGGAAACATTGCTAAGGGATACGAAACAGAGGAGGTCATTGAATTCTGTGTTGACTTTGTCGACGATCTTATGCCGATTGGTGTGCCCGAATCACATCACGAGGGGAGACTTGGTGGAAAGGGCACACTAGGGAGAGGATCGATGGTGATCAAGGACATTGAGACTTTTCGTAAAGCCCACCTCACCGTTTTGCAACAATCAACCTTAGTTGCTCCGTACATCGAGGAGCACATGCAGATTCTCTGGGACGAAAACTGAACAAAGTTTGCGGCCTTCATTCAGCGTCTGCACAATAGTACTTTCGTCGCTTGGTTGCGAAAACGTCTTATGGGTGTCGAGGGCATTGATGCGCAGCTAGCTTTTGTAGCTAGGGGTCCATCGAGCACGATCTTAACATTCCAAGGATACGACATCAATGGGTATACATTTTACACAAGAGGTCAGGACAAGAAAAGCACCAACCAAAACAGTGGTGTCCGGATCGTCGCGACAGACACCAATGGCAATACAAACTCATACATTGGAGTCATAGAGGAGATATGGGAACTAGAGTACGGACCTTTGAAGATCCCACTGTTCAAGTGCCAATGGGTGAAGCTGACTGGAGGAGGTGTTAAAGTTGATGGCTATGGAATGCCAATAGTGGACCTAAACAAGATTGGCTTTCTAGACGAACCGTTCGTCCTGGCCAAAGCTGTCACACAAGTTTTTTATGTGAAGGACATGGCTAGCAAACCGAAGAAAGGTGTGGGTAAGCAATTGGACCCATCACAAGACGAGCCAAAGCGTCATATAGTCCTTCCTGGAAAGAGAAAAATCGTAGGAGTTCAGGATAAGATGGAAGAAGATTATGATATGCTCGATGGCGTGCCTCCATTCTCGGTGGCTGATGACCCAAGCATCCTGTTAGCGGCGGAGGAGACACCGTATCTACGGCGTGACCACAATCAAGGAACTTTTGTAAAGAGGAAGTTTATTAGTGTCCGAGTAAACGATGATGCCATGTAATTTAATTGCACTATGTTCCACCTATGTTGTAATGACTATATTTGCAATTATGTTCCACCAATGTTCTAAGATTTTCTATTATTTTCAAAGATTTTCTATTATTAGTAAACGATGATGCCATGTAATTTCATTGCACTATGTTCTAAGATTTTTTATTGATTTATAAGATTGTTTTTATTAATTCTAGCATTTTATATTAATTTTCTATTAATTTATACGATTTTCTATTAATTTTGTAGGATTTTTTTATTAATTATAGCATTTTCTATTGATTTTCTATTAATTTATAAGATTTTTTTATTAATTCTAGCATTTTCTATTGATTTCTATTAATTTATAAGATTTCCTATTAATTTTATAGGATTTTTTATTAATTCTAGCATTTTCTATTGATTTTCTATTAATTTTCGTATTTAATATATTTTTTTAGTAGGTATAGCATTAATAACTATATATTAAAAACTAGTATTAATAGGTAGTATAAATATAAATCTGTTTAATATGGCGGAATAGTAGGCACCGGTGCTAAAGGCCGGTTTGAGTACTGGCGCGAAATGAAATTTGGGGGCCTTTAGCACACCGGGTGCATCAAAAACCCGGTGCTAAAGGCCCCCAAATTTTGTTTCGCGCCGGTTATGGCCTTTAGCACCGGGTGTAGAACCCGGTGCTAAAGGCCCTTTAGCACCGAGTGGGGGGAAGACCCGGTGCTAAAGGTGGAGCCTTTAGCACCTGGTGCTGGAAGGACTCGGTGCGAAAGAGCCTTTAGCACCGGGTCTCCTTCCCACCCGGTGCTAAAGGCCTCCCACCTATATAGGTGCCGCCCCGCACTTCTCCCTTCTCCAGATCTCCCTCTCCCCGTCGCCTCAGCCGCCGCCGCTTCGCCTCCTCCCTCCCGTGCCCCGCCGCCGCCGGTCCGCGCCGTCCTCCCCGCGCTCCTCGCCGCCCATCCCCCCGTCGTCGCGCCGTCCTTCCCTGTCTCCGCGCCGTCGACGTCCCCTGTCGCGCCGCCCTTCGTCGTCGCCGGCCGCGTCGTCCTCCCCGCGCTCCGCGTCGCCCATCCCCCGTCGTCGCGCCGTCCTCCCCTGTCTCCGCGCCGCCCGCGTTGCCCGCCGCTCGGGGGCCGCGCCGCCGACGTCCCCGACCGCGCCGCCCTTCGTCGCCGCCGGCCGCGTCGTCCTCCCCGCGCTCCGCGCCGCCCACCCCCCCATCGTCGCGCCGTCCTCCCCTGTGTCCGCGCCGCCCGCGTTGCCCGCCGCTCGGGGGCCGCGCCGTCGCCCTTCGTCGCCGCCGGCCGCGTCGCCCTCCGTCCCCGCCGACGCCGCCCACCTCCGCGCCGCCGCCCGACGTCCCCGTGCCGCCGCTCGTGCCCTCGTCGTCGTCCCCGCGCCCCCGACGTCCCCGGCCGTGCCGCCCTTCCTCGCCGCCGCCGGTCCGCAGCCCGTCGCCGTCCGTGAGCCCCCTGTGAAGCCGGCCTTTGTGCCGTGCGTGCTTGTATGTGAGCCACGACCTTCATGTCGTGTGTGTTTGTGTGTGCAGGTACCCGCTGCATGGCCGAACTGCACATTTGCTTAGCGAACGCGTTCGGCCATGCGTTCGGTTAGCGAGCGCATGGCCGAACGCATTCGCTAACCCGAATGCGTTCATATGTATTGAAATTATTAGAAAATATTAGAAATTTATTTTATCGGAAATGCATTGTATTGGAAATATTAGAAATATATATGCATCATATGTATTGAAAATATTAGAAAATATTAGAAATTTATTTTATTGGAAATGCATTGTATTGGAAATATTAGAAATATATATGCTTCATATGTATTGAAAATATTAGATATTTATTTTATTGGAAATTCATTGTATTGAAATGTTTACATTGAAATGTATATTGGAAATGTATATTGTATATTGGAAATGTTATATCCTTCGCGAACCCCGAACGATCGAACCACGTCGCGTCACGCCCGACCCCTTAGCGAACCACGTCGCGTCACGCCCGACACCTTAGCGAACCCGTTCGCGTCATGCACCCGAACCCTTAACGAACCACTTTGCGTTGCGTACCCGAACCCTTAGCGAATCAATTCACACCGCGCACTCGAACCCCTTAGCGAATCCATTTTTCGCGCACCGACCCCCTTAGCGAAAATGTTAGAAATATTGGAAATATGTATGCTTTGTATATATTTCTTATCAATTATTTTTAATTCTATAGATGGCGGACAACAACAACCCTGTCCCACCCATGCAAGAGGACAACGACACGTTCTTAGCGAATCAACTTTTTAATATTGTAACCCAACCCCTAAGCATGGATGAAGTGTTGGGGGTCATTGGAAGGGACGACAATATCCAGGGCGACAATGTTGCAAGGCCCGAAAATGTTGAAGGGGCCGCCAATGTCCAGGGCGAACGTGTCCAGGGCAGCACTATTGAAAGGGCCGGTAACGAGCCCTCGTCTACTCAGGTGTGTATATATAACATAAATTTGTACTGTACATGTCAATTATCTATATCATCTCTATATCTAACATAAATATATATCGTATATATGTAATTTTTGTAGGAGCATCCTAGATGGGTGCGCGGCGTAGGCACAACCACCTCATGGAAGAAAGGTTTCAAAGAGGACGCCGCCACCTATAGGAGCCGTTCGAGGAAGAAGGCCGAATATGAGCAGAGGGTGAGGGACCTAGAGCAAACGGTTGCCGCCCAGGGCTCAAGGATCCAGGAAATGGAGTCAGAGATGGAGCGGCGGATGAAGGTAGCATGGCTGCAGATACAACAAGCCACTGGCGGGACCGGTTCCACAGAGCATGCACCTCTCCAACCAGCCACAGGCGGGACCGGTTCCACAGAGCATGCACCTGTCCAAGATGCCAATGATGCGGCCCTTATTAGCCCTCCACAACAATATCAAAGCAGTCACGCTTCCACACAGGCCGCCGAACCGGTCCGTTACTCAGTGGATGAAATAACTCAACGTACCGCGTGCGAGCTTGTCGTCAGGAAGAAGAACGTAACTGTGGTGGTACGTATGCGACTTTAGTTTGTACTGCATACATTTCACTGTAAATACCATTCATTTACTAACTTTCTTTGTGACTACTAAATTATCAGGTCGGATACGGTATGACCAAACATGTGGAAGAAGGGCAAAAATGGCATTGCAATGACATTCCACATGGTTACGTACCGGTTGAGGTGGAGCAAGTCGTTGCCAAGTGGGAAGACTTGGAACATGACATCCCCGGAGGTGACGGAGAAACAAAACTCGGTCAGTGTTCTCACTGCATCATTCTATGGAGCAAGGCAGACGTCGTCATACCCGGTACACCTGCGGCTACCAACAAGCATCCGTCACCTCCCCCGTCTCCAAGAGATCCACCGGATCATGATGATTCTCCAGGAGCTCCTGATGCAAGCCCGTCTCCTCCGCCGCGGAGGTCTCCGTCCCCTCTGCCGAAGAGGCAGCGCCGCACTAAAGCCTCCGCCCCCACTCCACCAGGGAAGAAGGTGCGAAAACCCAAAGAGAAGCCCACACCAGAGAAAAAAGCGGCTGAGAAGACTCCAGAAGAGATCGAAGCCTGGGTGAAAGCAGACACAAAGAGGCAAATGGCCGAGTGGAGGAAAAAACCGGAGCCGGAGCCGAAGCTTGACCCAGTGTCGTCAAGTCATTCCTTGGTAATTTGAGCAGGGGTCAACAGAAGGAAGTAATAGTAACAGACTATGACCGCTCATTACTGAAATCTCGCCGGAAGCGGAAGGCTGCAGATAAGGAGGTGGGCCCATCCAAACCTATTCCTCAGCTCGGCGAGCAACCTCAGCGGACCTCGGGTCAATTGCCATCTCTGGACGAGATTAACGTGCAACGAGTAATGGCCGAGACAGGACTATCCAGAGCGCAAGTCCTGGGGATAGAAGATGTCCCTGTAAACACAACGTTAAAGTGGCCATTTAGGCTTGACGAGCCTTTGGTCCCTCCTGAAATGGAGAGCAAGCTACAGACGAAGATGCGCCGATTCCATGAGTGGTACTTGGAAGAATCAAGAAGGAATAGGCGCATGATCAAAGTAGGCGTGAAGGACTATGATTTCTACAATGGCGACGTGGATTGGGTCTGGCTGAGGTTTAAGGATATATATGAGCTGTACCACCACGACGCCATGGACGTGGATTTAATCACCTGTTGGACACTGTAAGTACTTTGTTGTTGTTTACAATTCACAGTTTGAAAACAATAATTCCAATCTATGCTGACGCGGGCTTTATTTATTGCTTAACATATGCAGAATGGAGATTCAAAAACGTCGGAGAGTCAATATATATGACGTTGGATTCGTGGATCCTCGAAGGATAAGTGAAGCAATGATACTGCACAATCCTGAGGAAACATATAGAAACCTATACAAGTTTATTGACAAACAACATTATTGCGAGTCCATACTAATACCGTACAACATCGAGTGAGTACATACACACGCTTCTTCTTATACTGTCTGTGTACTATTTCATTTCTGATTATAATGTATACATGTGCACGTATTCCACTGGTTCCTACTCATATTGTGTCCTGACCGGGGTGTCATCAACGTCTTTGATTCGTTGCACACTGCAAGACATAAACTACAGAACATCATTGACATGATGACAAGGTGATGTATATTTTCCCCTAATTAATTCACCCCTTACACTCGCAATGACTTAACTCAATTTTTTTGTTCGCAGGGCGTGGGTTCAATTTCGTAAAGATCACCCTGGTATTGAACATGAAACACTGAAATGAAACATTGGCTTTCCGGTAAGCAAGTAATTTGTACATGTAGACCTCGGCTAGTATATTATATGAATTTTACTTCATTTATTTTGGTTGACAGTGTGCCAAAAAGGGGCCGGGAAATAATTTATGTGCATACTATGTTTGCGATTACATGTGGAATTGGGGGCATAAAAAGATTACACAGCATGATATTATGGTACGTACACATTTCCATTATTATTAAGTGCACAATTATTGTCTCCAATTCGGCGGTGCCAATATCTTTCAGTTATTTGTAAATTATAGATGGTGAAGCTGAAGGAAGAGTGTCTAGAGAAAGAAAGAATTGGCGTAATTTCAGAACAGCTCGTCGGATGGATCTGGGACGAGGTCGTCAATCCCCGAGGAGAATACCACGTCGCAAAATTGGATGACGTGCCGGAAAGCTCACAAAGTCATGCAACATCCTAAGTTGTAAATACAGTTTAAACAATAACTCGAGTGCGATATATATTTTGTAATATATATGTCTTATATTTGTAATATATATGTCTTCTATTTGATATACAGCTAATATGAATATAGAGTCGGCCAAATACGCATTAGAATACACGTATTAGAATATATATATATATATGTATATATATATATAAACGTGCATGCATGACTACTGAAAGAAGCAAAAAAAAAAACCCAGGGCTTTTAGCACCGGGCCTAGACAGCAACCGGTGCTAAAGGGACCCTTTAGCATCGGGTGTAGCCTCGGAAGATTGGCACCGGGTGGGAAACCCGGTGCTAAAGGGCTTTCCCACCCGGTGCCAATGTTGGTTATTCTGGTAGTGTGGCCAGGAGCGCGAGGCTAGGTTGTCCGTCTCAGAGACGTGATGATAGTTTTTTGTTATGTATTATTCTTTTTGTTGTTAAAGTCGTTTATTGGCGAAGGTGATGGCATGACTTGTGATAGCTGTTTAGAGCCACTCTTGAAAATGCGGAATTTACGGGCCCTAGAAATACTTTGTGGAGTAATGAATTGGAGTTACGTTGCAGAGTTTAGGACTCAGTTGGCTTCAAACTACAAGCAAAGGCGCTGTATATATTGCATCATCCACAAACCAGCACGCGTTCTAGCATGCTTTCATTTAACTATATTTTCCTTGTGTGAATTTTATTAGGAAAATACAAGGAGATGAACAGGATGTCTAGTAAAGTTCACAATGGGACCAGATTAAAGCCTCTCCTCGTACCTTCGGTCCAAAGAGTGCTGGGTACATGGCTTTCCACGTTGTGACGACGACCTCGACGTTTCACTGCTTTCGTTGTTTCACTTTCACTTCGACACACAGAGGAGATGCCTCGATCTGTGCCAGAAAGACTCGCTCCATGGCTTTCACCCTTTCCACGCGTAGTGCCAGAAAGACTCGTACGGAGCAAAGTGATTTCCTTCGCCGCTAAGAGATTTAGCGTACCTTTATTTCTCGGTCTTTTCTCGCGTTTTCGGTGCCCAGCAGCACAATTCTTACTTCTGAGGGACTTTTTGTAATGCTATAGTTTCCTGGAAATTTGAATGGATATATAGAATCCTTGAGTGAAACTTTCAAATATTTTCGTTCGGTTGCATTTAATAAAATTTTCCTTTCATCTCTGATTCCAAATCCTAAAGTACATATATACTATTTTTCCCTTTTTTTAATTTTCCAGAGATATGTTTTCCGTTCTACCAAATTTAGGTGTTTGATATGATACTCCTAATAGCATTTGAAGAAGGCCTATATTAATTTCTTATTGTTGGCCCTATTTGTTTTCGATGGACACATTCTGAAAATCAAGGGATGAGGGAAAAATTAGATCTAGATGATCAATAGGAAACATAGGTAAGATCGAATTAGCCAATCTTCAACCAAAGTTTAGTTCATTAGGTCTTCGATCGATCAAACCAAGCTAACGAGGGCTACATTTTAGGAACTAGAGGTAAATGACCAAAATACCCCTCCTCCAAATTTAGCAACAAGGTGCAACTGTATAAGTGACTTTTCTCGTTACTCTAGTTAAAAATTTGCTCCTAATTTTAGTCAGCTAAAGTTAGTCGTCTAAAGTTTTAAATCATCTAAACAGGGCTTATACGGTAGATTATCAAAAGGTTGTATTGTACAAGCTTAGGGCTGAAACAAATTAAACACGATGTTGCTATATATGGATCTGAATGGGTTAGATCGTTGTTTGCGGGCAAGATGGCAACATGGATCAAAAGTTAAAAAAAAGTGGATACTTGTGAAATCTATGATCAAAATCTAGTTAGCTTTAGCTAGGGATGGCAAAAGCTAGGATACACAATCTTTTTCTGATATCAGGAAGGTACGACTTTCATCTTCTTCTTCCCATATAAACTCAGCTATTTTGAGCTTTTAAATTGGAATCTGCATGAGAAATTTGTTGTTTGTTTGAGCTTCTACTTTTTGACGCTGAAAAGTCAAACGAAAGCTCAAACTAACATGCCCATAGTCTAGCTAATATTGTGTTTTTACGAGCATAAAGGATACCAAACCTAACTGTCTTCCACGGTACAATGAAATAAATAAAATATTTACATCGTTCAGTCTGGACGCTTAGAGACACTTTAAATGTTGATTCCAATCTTTATTTTTATTTAATATATTACTAAAATAGTAAATATGTACAAAATTATACTACAAATTTAGGCATGTCTAATAAAAATATATATAGGTTTGAAAGTGGATAGATTAGGAGTTTGTATTTTTGCTTTCGAGCATTATGAATCACTGATGGAAATGACTCTATTAAGTTAAGAGCAACTCGAGCAATAGCTCCTAAATTAAACCCTTCAAATGCTAAATAGGTTTGTCTCTATTTTTTCCGGGTTTCAAAATTTGCTCTAATTATAGCAATAACCGCTAATTCTAACTCATGATAGATGACTCCCATTAACCCTACAAATAGACGGTTGATGGGGATTTGACTGTACCAAATAATGCAGGATTGAATAAGAAAAGCAGGACCTACTATTTGTTCCCACTATAAAATGCATGGTCTGCATGCCTTTACGCTAACTTACGCACATACTGGATTTTTTATAAGTTAGTACTACTCTGTCTAGTAAAAGAAAAATGTTTGACGCGTTTTAACTAGGACATTGCTTTTTCGGTGTGTAGCATTTATAACTTTTACTGTGGACTATATATTTGTTGAACCGAAAAAATTATAATATTATGAAAGTGTTGTTCAAAAAAAAATATATGCATATATTACTTATCATTTCTTCAAAAAAAATCACAGCTTAAGATTACACTACCGGAGAGACCTTCGTCCGCACCGGTTGGGAACCCCTTTGGCTCTGGTTTCCCAACCGGTGGAGATCTTCTGGTGCTAAAGAGGTATCCTTTAGCACCGGAAAGTCTAGATTTTTACATCAAAGAAAACTAAATATTTTTTTACTCTTCATCTCTTTCCCTCTCCCTCTTTTTCCTGTCTGCTCTCTCCATGTTCTTCAAGAACAAGAAGAACAAAGAAAGAAGATGAAGAACAAAGAAAGAAGATGCTAAAGTCATTCAAGATTCAATTTGTAAATTGATAAATATCTCAGGCGCATGTACTTGATAAATGAATAATTTGTAAATGTCTCAGACAACACCTTATAGCAGAGTCTCGAGACCAAACCAATACAATTGTAAGGACAAGGATCAGCGTTGGTTTAGAGAATTAGAGTAGAGAGAAAAATCGAACTCAACTAGCTAGAAACGACCATACGGGCTTTTCCCTCCGCGAAAAGCTTGAGCTCCCGCCTGCCAGCTGCTTCACCCGCCTGCAATCTACTCGTTAGCATCCATGGTAGCCTTCAACCGGTGCTAAATAAACTTGGATAAATTAGCATCGGGTGGTGGCTGCACCCGGTGTTAATGAGGGACCTTTAGCACCAGGTTTTGCCACAACTCGGTACTAATGAACTCCCCCTGCTGCACCTGCGCGCCGCACCGCTCTTAGCCATTGGACTCGATGCTAATGCACCTTTAGCATGGGTCCAAATGATACCGAGGTATTTGAGCGGAGTGGATATTAACTTCTCTGGTAGTGTTATGCATACTAGTAGTTTTTTTTTCAAGTTTAATAAATGCCAGGAAGGAATACGAAAGGTAAAAATACATCTGTCTAATATAAGTGGAGCCTAAGGTGTTCTTTGCAAGAAGAAGCACCAGAATTCGAAGAACCGCCCGGTAGTCATCACCATCGTTATAAAAGCGGCCTGGGAACCAAAAAGAAACAAAGACCTTTCCGTTCTCCACATTCTCGGAACCCGTGCCGACTCTTCCCCTCCGCTGGGCAGCGAAACCACCCAAATGTCTTCATCCCCGGCGCCGGCGGCAATGCCGCCGCCGCCGCCGTCGCCGCGGGAGCACGTCGAGAGGATCCGGCGGGAGCGCTACTTCATCGGCCGCGGTGAGCAGAACCCGCTGGCGGAGGACATGCACCATGCCGTCAACTACCTCTCGCAGGAGCTCTACTCCAAGGACGTGCACTTCCTCATGGAGATTGTGCAGGTCAGCAGATTTTCTTCTTCTTTTATCGTCTTTTCAGGCCCGGATTCTATCTCCGATTTGCTAATGCTCCTGGTCTCTTGCTGTTCCTGTGTGACTGTCTGACTGATTATTATGTTCATCTGTGGCAAAATAAAATAACCCCCCCTATTTTTTTCGAATGAGAAAAACCCATCTTTTTCAATCCAGTATATTTTGCTCCCCCGAAGTGCTTTATATCAAGTCTCATAAAAAAGTGCTTTATATCAAATATGAAAAAGAAAAGTTTCACACATTTTGTTGCCAACTCTTTTTTTCTCTCTTGTTGCAGTGTGCACAATTATTATTTTTCAGCAATATTTTTCTTTCGAATAGTCGTATCTATCTCTACGGTTGGTTGGCCTCATTTCAGGCCTATGCTGTTAATATGAAGGGACTGCTTCTCTGCTCGTCCTAATCACATTGGGTGCAGTTATACACCTCTAGTGTGACATGTCTCTCCCTGGCCTGTTGGCCCCACAACCCTTGGTCCCACCTGTCGGTTACGTAGTGTTAATGGAGTAAGCATTGTGGCCGAAATAATTGTGGATGGAACAATGACTTGACGCATGGAGACTGGCAGCACGAAAAGTATCTTTTACTGTCGTGATACAGAGATGTTCATATTCTCGAGATTTAATTTGTCGATAATTTTCACAAAATAATTGTGGATAATAAATTTTATAACCTTATAACTCGGCTTACGGCGTCAGAAGCAGCATCGGCAGGTGCACAAGTGTAGAAGTATGTGTTAAGCAAAAGTATTTGTTTGTGTTAAGCAGCAGTATTTTGTATGTGTGAAGCAGCGGTGGTATGTAATAGCAGTTCACCAGTGCAGTATTTCCCCTGCTCTGCAACTGAAAAGGTCATAACAAAACACTGATTTTCATAGCGTTTCAGTGCTGTTTCTATTGCAGTAAGAAGCCGCGTATCATTTTTCACCAAATTGCACCGGAAAAAAGAGGATGCTGACTGTTTCACA
Organism: Echinochloa phyllopogon; assembly: GCA_033239725.1. Lineage (NCBI taxonomy): Eukaryota > Viridiplantae > Streptophyta > Magnoliopsida > Poales > Poaceae > Echinochloa > Echinochloa phyllopogon. The sequence continues at coordinate 26,782,516 of BTCW01000008.1, read as the reverse complement.
GCACTATTTGTACAGGTTATACTGAAATTTCTCACTTAGGGAATACAAAAACCTCGGCTGATTTAGGCATGAACCAAATATGGATAACTCAGTTGTGTGAACGTGATGTAAACGTATATGTTTGTTCCACACATGGAGTGTCCCATTTAGACATGAACCAAATAGGACCTATCAGTCTATCACAGACTGAATTGCTGAGTGTGTTTGTTCATATTCCTGTTTCTTTCGTTATGATGGAAATATGTAAAAGCCTGCAAGTGCAAGCAGGGCCACATCTAGAATTTAACTCAGTTGTGTGAACGTGATGTAAACATATATGTTGCACACAATGCTACATAGAAAACTATTGATCTCAGCTGAAAAAAAAGAGAGCGTAGTGACTGTGACCTTAATTTTTCACTGATTCAGGATTAAATAAACCACAGCAAATGCTGGTGGCACAGCGGTAGGGCTTCTACTTGTTAGGCTTCCAGTCAGGGTTCAAGCCCTGGCTACCTTGCACAGAAGAAAATGCCCCATGCTGCTTGCTGCTTTCACAGATACACGTGGCCAGCGTTTAAGCGTGTCCTGGGCAGATGATCCTTGTGGTCAGGGCCTTTAGGGTCTTTTCTTGGTCCTGCAGCAAGAAAGTTCTTCTGCTAGTATGTCGGGGGAGGTACGGTCTTGCCTAGGGCCTAGTTTTTTATTTAAATGGACCAAATGCATGACTTCATGCGCCAAGTTATATTGCAATTCTTATTCTGTATTATAAAAATATAGATTCTCCTCTTGTGTTCCATCTTTTTAACTTTTATTAGTCCATTTCTTCGAAGCATACGGATATGTGAAATCAATTAAGTCACTCCTAAAGTGTGTAATTTCTGATGGGATCCTTGTAAAAAAATTGAAAAAACTTTAATGGATTATATGTTTCTTTAACTACTTTAACTAATTCATAATGTTCTTACACTACTACACTAAGGTCATCACTTGTGGTTCCAAACTCCTCATCACCTGGGGCGGTGACTGTAAAACATCGGAAGTGAAAACAAACGTTTTCAAATCGGTTTGTGCACCGGCAGTGACAGATGAAAAAAAACACGTGCTGACCGCGGCGTCCGCTCGCTCGCCATGAGGCTGCCGCCGTGCCCACTCGCTTGTTTGCCATGAGGCCATTGCGCCATTGCATCGCCCTCGCTGGACGCTGCAGCCCGCCCTGCCGTCGCCTGCTCGCCGTCTGCCCTCCCGCCGTGGCGCTGTTGCCTAGGAGGCTGTCGCGCCCGCTCGCCATCCTGCTGGAAGGTCGCCGCGCCGAGGAGGCTGTCGTGCCCTCTCGTCCACCCGCTGCAAATCCGCCGTGCTGCCGCGCTACTGCATCCTGCTCACCTGATGCTTGCCGGCTGCATCCCACTGCGCCTTCACGCCCGCTGCAAGGCCTCCACACCTGAGTAGGTCCGCTGCGGCTCTCCCTCTTCCGGCTCCCAGACGCCCACTCCTTCCATCTCTTTCTGGAGCAGTCAGCTCTGCCTGGGGATTGAGGGAGAGAGGAGAGAAGAAGCATTGGAGGAACTGGATAAATGAGGGAGAGGACACGGAGAGAGGATAAATGAACAGACACATGGATGCATTTGTGGATGGATTTTTAATTCCTGTGAGCTGCTGACTTTGAGTAGGCATCACCGCCGGTGCAAAATATGAACCGACACTGATACTATCACTGCCGGTGCTTCATTTGATCCGGCACTGATACATGCTTTCAGTGGCGGTTCTTGCCTCTTCTATGCCGCCATACCTCCGACCCGGCACTGATAGGTTTCTAGTGCCGGTTTTATTTGACACAATAGTGATGAGCTGGTTTGAAAAATAGTTTGTGTAGTAGTGTTACATTTTATCTAAATCTGTATCCCCATTTTGCTGCTATTAATGAACCAGATTCATATCATGGCTATGTCTACATGGATGATGGATCAAATCTGAAGTGTAATTAATTAGTTGCTTTGTTTGTGTTCTGATTGGTGATAGTAGTGTTATACATTCTTTTGGGCATGTACAATTGTTGTCATTTGCATAGTTATTGATTGATTTGCTATGATGCATCAGTCCACTATCAAATATTTGTTCAAATGATGTTCTCTTTAACAAAGGAGTTTACCTAAAGTTGGACTGTCCTTGCATATTTTCCACAAACTTTTTCCTCGCCTGCTCAGTAACTACTGTCTTATGATCCCAATTTATTGCGTCAGATAATATCTACGTCTTAATGACTTTCAAAAACTATGTAATAGATCAATTACTTTTCATAAATGACAGAAAGCACTCATAGGAAAAAGAGTCATGTACCTGAATACTTGTGTTTGCTGTTGTTTTCTTATCTCCACTGAACTATTAGTGTGCTGTTTTCTGTGATCAGCCCACCTGATTTTTTCATGCTTGCAGCTGTTAGTGCATAAATCTCATAATTACTTCTCATATTGGTATTTTTTTGAAAAAAATAGAATGCTGAAGATAATGAATACAGTTCTGGAGTAGCACCTTCTTTGGAGTTTCTAATTACATCGAAGGACATTACCGGATCTGGGGCATCCTCAACTTTGCTCATCTTTAACAACGAGAGGGGATTCTTGTCAACGAATATAGATTCCATCTGTCGTGTTGGGAAATCAACAAAGAAGGGAAACAGGCACCAAGGTTACATTGGAGAGAAAGGTAAATATTAACAGCTGAATCAATCTTTTATATTCTTTTTTTTCACAATAGAAACATTTAACTTTTCTTAGAGGCAAATTAGCTGGAATAATTTCATCCCATTGTCCGGAATTATGATATCTGTAAAGATGAAATGATATTGCCAAATGGCAGGAGCTCTGTTGTATGCTAATAACTAGATCTTCCCAACAATAAGAAAAAGCTAGTTTTTCATGGAGGTAAAATTAATTAGAATCTGTCTGTATTACTTGGTGCAATATGATAGAAAATAAATATAAAACAATATTTTAATTTCAAATGAATGGAACATTGTTTACATTTTAATATGACACTGACCGTGTATGAGCACTACCTAAAGTTGGTACCATTAGAAATTTATTCATTTCTTGTAGTTTGTTTTGACCGTCTGTATTGTGTAGCATTAGAGAGACCTACTTTGCTGGTACAAGAGCTCAGACATCTGAATCCTATTCAACTAAAGCAAGATCTTTTAGTAAATGTTTCACTATGTGCAGCAATGAATAAAATTGATCATGATCTGGAAGTATTTTGTTTCAAGATCTGTAAATATTTCTTTTTAAGGCTGCAGCATGAATATTTTCAATCTATACACTTGGGATGGATTCCTGCAGCAATGAGGAACCATGAATATTGCTTAAAGAGCGCATGCTTATGCTTCAAGTTTAGATGAGCCCGTTTAACCCTGCCAATGAGCTATTGCTTAAATGGGCAAGTTAATCCATGCATACATCACTTCAGATTGGCAGATAAATACCTGAGCCTATCTAAGTTGAAAAAGATGTTTAGCATTATGTCATCTGTTTATCCACCCCAACCAATTCATTTTTAAGAGTTACAACAAGCACCACGTATCTGATTATTTTTTTTGCCTTTTGATTCAGGTATCGGATTCAAGAGTGTTTTCTTGATATCAAGCCAGCCCCACATATTCAGTAATGGTTATCAGATCAAGTTCAATGAGAAACCATGTGCCGAATGCAATATTGGATACATTGTCCCTGAGTGGGTGGAATCCACACCTAGCATTTCAGACATCCAAACCATATATGGCTGCTCCAAAGTCCTACCTACAACCACCATCATCTTACCATTGAAAAATGACAAAGTTGATGCGGTCAAAAAGCAGCTGTCAGACTTGCATCCTGAAATGCTGCTGTTCCTCTCGAAGATCAGGAAGCTTTCTGTCAGGGAAGATAACTCTGGTCCAAAGAGCAGCACTGTTAGTGAGATCTCAATTTCCAGTGAAAGGAACTACCAAGCCAGGAAGAACATGCACGCTGAATCTTATACACTTCATTTATCAGCTGAAGAGAGTGGAAAAGGAGAAGAAGAGTGTGGTTATTATATGTGGAGGCAGAAATTCCCTGTCAAGCCAGAGAAAAGAGTTGAAAAACGTGCTGAAATCGACGAATGGGTGATAACCCTGGCCTTCCCACATGGCCAGCGTCTGTCCCGTGGGAAGAAGCTGTCACCTGGAGTCTATGCTTTTCTGCCTACTGAGATGGTTACAAACTTCCCGTTCATCATCCAGGCTGACTTCCTCCTTGCATCGTCAAGGGAAGCCATACTCTTCGACAGTCCATGGAACAAGGGAATTCTAGAGTGTGTCCCAAGTGCTTTCATGAATGCTTTTGTAACGCTTGTGAAGTCAGGAGCTGATGCACCAGCAATGTCTCTGCCATCTATGTTCAACTTCCTGCCTGTCAATTCTTCATTGATCCCACTGCTGGAGCCAGTTAGGTCTGGCATCAAGGACAAGGTTCTTGCTGAGGATATAGTTCCTTGTGAGTCATATGCTTCGCAGAAGATATTCTGCAAGCCCAGTGAAGTTGCACGGCTGAAGCCAGCCTTTTGGACTATACTTGGCAAAGCACGGGATTATGGAATGGACTTGAAGAATCTGTCAACTCATGGAACCTACATTCTTAGTTCTCATTTTGACAAGAGTGCATACAATACAGTTCTTGAATTTCTGGGTGTCAAAAGCGTGAGCACTGAATGGTATGCAAAATGCATTGAAGGGTCTAATCTAATAAAGGAGGTACATGAAGAGCTTTACCTGGAAATTATATGTTTTGTTGCGAATAATTGGCAAAACTGTTTTTCTGGTACAAACATGATGTCAGTTCCCCTACTGAGATATGTTGATAGGAACGGTGTTCTCTCATTTTGGAGCATATCGAGAGCTATTCAGTGGAGTGATAGGTTGTGCATTACATCTGACAGGACATATAGATCATGGCTAATCAGCTGGAACAAGGAGTTCCCGTCTTCTAATCGGTTCTTTGTTCATCCAAACACACAAGCTGCTCTTGAAGGTTTCTCACAAAGGACGACAGTGGAAAACTGGCTTCAGAACCATGCAAAAGTGGAGATTGTCTCGGTCTACAGTTATGCATTGACTGTTGTTGGTTCCTTGGGTAATGATCGGAGGCCTAACATTGCTTTCGCGCACTTTCTGTACCACTCATTGAAGATGAAATACATAGAGAGCTACTACTTATCAGAACTATGCCGTGTCATGCCGATAATTGACAGCTATGGTTATGTTGTCAAGAAAAGAAATAGCATTATACTTCCCGCGAAGGGGAGCAAATGGGTTGGTTTGCTGGGTACAAACCCATGGAGGAATGATGGCTACATTGAATTGTCAGCAGATTACAAATCAGCTGGCCATTTTGCGGGAAACTACACATCTGAGGATCAGCTACTGGAATTCTTCAAGACACACATGCATGCCTCAGATGTCCCATTCATAAACCCACCAAATGCCAGCTTCTGTACTGTTTCATCGCCTCTCACAGTGGACAATGCATTCTTGCTATTGGAATGGATACGGAATATCAAATCAAGTGGTGTAAGATTACCAGATCGGTTCCTGGCTTGTGTAAAAGAAGGGTGTTGGCTAAAGACATCGGTTGGGTACAAGCCACCAAATGAATCATTTCTGTCTAGTGCTAACTGGGGAAGCCTTTTGCAAAGTGCATCTTCCTTTGTTGATATACCAATGGTTGACCAGCAATTTTATCGAAACAAGCTGCATATGTACAAACAAGAACTCAAGGTGATTGGGGTGAGATTTGAATTTCAGCAGGCATCATCTTACATCGGATGCCGCCTCATGTCTATGGCTGCAAGCAATGCATTGACCAGAGAGAGTGTCTACTCGCTGCTTCGGCTCATTCGGTTCCTACGTGAGAGAGTTCTATCTCCAAGTGAACTGATTGACAGTGTTAAAGGTGGTTGTTGGATGAAGAGTACCCTTGGCTACAGGCGTCCTTCCAATTGTATCATCTATGACTCAGATTGGGCAGTGGCATCATGTATCAGTAACCAACCATTCCTTGATGTCCAGTTCTACGGTGAGGCAATCCTTGCCTACAAACCAGAGCTGGAGTTGTTAGGTGTCATTGTTGGGTTCAAGAACAATTACAAGCTTGTTATTGACAACTTTAATTTCAATTCTTCTGCTATTACCTCTGAGGCTACTGTATTAATCCTCAAATGCATCCGTTATGTGGGATCATGTGAAGACTTTATAAGGAAGCTCAAAGATTTGAAATGGGTGAAGACTAATGTGGGATTTTGTGCTCCTAAGGTGTCTTTTCTTGTTGTTCCTGAATGGGAGTGCCTTGTGAAGATCTTCACAGGAGTCCCCATAATTGATTTAGGATTTTATGGGAGTGTCATCAGTTCATATGAAGAAGAGTTGAAGAAGACTGGTTTGATCACACGATTTGAGGAGGCATCAAAGGCTATAACTCATGTTTTCAAGACAAAGGTATCAAAATCATCACTTACAAAGGCTAATGTCCTAGCTCTACTAAGATCTTATCAGCAGCTTAGAACACACAGCCCACTTCCTGTTGAGCTATTCAATTGCATGCGCAGTGAGAAGTGGCTACACACATCACAAGGGTTCAAATCTCCCTCGGATACAATCCTATTCGATGAGGCATGGCAATATTTATCTCCAGTAGCAATATTACCATTCATTGATGATGGTGACTCTTGTCATGGTTTAGGAAAGGATATATATGATTATAAAAAAGAGCTTAAGGAGTTAGGTGTCACTGTTGATGTGAAATTTGGTGCTAGATTTGTTATCGCTGGCCTCAACATTCCTGATGATCCTTCCATCATGTCAAAAGATACCATATTGTCATTGCTTGGGTGCATCCAGAAATATTTTACCTCTTCAACTGTACCTCCTAAGGGATTTCATGACAAGATTTGCAAGGAGTGGTTAAAGACATCCATGGGTTATAAATGTCCTGATGAATGTATCCTGTTTGATGCAAAACAGTCTCTGTGCATGGAAGATGGCCCTTTCATCGATGACACATTCTATGGTTCTGAGATAACCTCATTCAAAGATGCCCTTGCAAGGGTTGGAGTCATCGTGGATCTTAATTGTGGACAAGATCTTATTGCTCGGCATCTGAGGAGCCACAAAGATAGGGCTATTATTTCCAGGATCTACATGTACCTGATGCAGCGCAATTGGAAGCCTGACAAAACCAATCGCAATTGGATTTGGATACCAAATGAAACAGAGGGTGGAGAATGGGTGAGCTCAAGAAGCTGTGTTATTTATGATAAGAACAATCTTTTTAGCCTGCAGCTACATATTCTGGACAAGTATTATGATAGGAAGTTGCTTGACTTCTTTTCACTTACTTTCGGAGTGAGGCATGGACCTTGTTCTGAAGACTATTGCAAACTATGGGCCACATGGGAGAACTCAGTCCACGAGCTAGATATATCTGATTGCTTCGCTTTCTGGAAGTTTATTGCAACCAATTGGAGCAAAAAAACAGAGGAACTTCTTTCTGGTTGTGTCAAGGTTCCAGTGTATACCAATGGCAAAATCATTTTACGGAACAAGGAGAATGTGTTCATTCCTGATGACCTACTGCTTGCAGATTTGTTCAACAAGCTTCCTCAGCAATCGCTTTTCATCTGGTATCCTTCTTCTAGCTTACCTTCCATGTCTCGAGCAAGAGTCAACAGAATCTATAATAGCATTGGTGTTCAGAGAATATCCAAAGCAGTCACAAAGAATGATACTTTCACCTCACAGAATAGCTGTTTTAGAACAGTCGACTCGAGCAAGGTGATTAAGGTTGGCTTGCTCCAGATAATTATCGCGTACCTCGCTGATCCTGTTCTCGACATTCCAGCTGAAGAGAGGCAGAGGATTGTTTCTTGCCTTCTGGACGTGACCGTCCAAGAGACTGATCACTCAATCACAGTGGGCTATAGTGTATGCTTGTCGTCCAGAGAGGTTGTGGATGTGAAGGCTAGCCGAATGCTTCGGTGGGAAAGGGAGAATTCCAAGCTCTACATGCAGAGAAGCTATGGAGAATCCAGCTACAAAGAGAAGATTGAGTTCGCAACCTACTTCGCAGACGAGATATCTCAAGGATTGCTCTTTGAGATGGAAGATCAGATCCCTTCTCTCGCTGAACTCATAAAAATCGGCAGCTTACTGGACTTCCAGGATGTTGCTGTTGGGTTCTTGCTGAAGTCCAAGAATCTACAGCTCTTCCCTGAAGATGAGGACTTCCTAAAGTCTTCAATTCTAGGTCTGTGCTCTCAAAATTAATTTCTCTCACTGCTTTGAACTTCACCAGAATTTTATAATCATACCACCTACTGAAGTATTTATGCAACTGTCCCTAACTCTCATTGCTATGCACAGGTGGCAGCAAGAACCAGTAGTGGTCTGTGGATTATGCTCTTTTGAACATGGTCGTGGTCAGTAAATTGTTCACTTGTGGCCCTCTTGTGCATGTATACCGTTTCTGTTCTTCATCAGCTATGCTCATACTGTGACTTGGTCTAATTTAGGTTCTCTTGGCAGGTTGCAGATGGTTAATAAAATATTTGGTGTTGCACCTGGAGGCTCTGGAATGTGACTGCTTGGGTGTCTTCTGTTTTATATAATATTAGTCTTAATGTTAGACTGCTATCTCTCTAGTTTAATCATGGATTTCGCACCTCTTGGAACAGAATGTGACAGTTGTTTGAATGCATATGCTTATCTAGGTGAGATTTGACTCTGTTACTTTAGTGCAGTACTAGTAATATCTTCCGTGTTCTGTTGATTTCTGATCCCATTCTGTGACAGATGGTTTATAAAATATTTGGTGTTGCACCTGGAGGCTCTGGAATGTGACTGCTTGGGTGTCTTCTGTTTTACATAATGTTAGTCTTAATGTTAGACTGCTATCTCTCTAGTTTAATCATGGATTTCGTGCCTCTTGGAACAGAACGCCACAGTTGTTTCAATGCATATGTGAGATTTGACTCTGTTACTTTAGTGCAGTGCTAGTAATAATCTGTTTGAGATGATTTGCGAATAATCTTTTTAGTTTTTTTATGAACTCTGTACCTGTGACCTGTTAATTGCAAGTGCTTCCCTAGGCTTATCAGTCAGAATTCAGTTGCACTCTTTTAGATGAAATTGGATCAGATTTAATTATCCACGTACAACTAGAAGTCAAGTAATGTTTATTTGCATGTCAAAAAAAAAGTGGCACGGCGCGCTCTAAAAATGCAACAGGTGAATTCAGCATCGCTGAGGATCGTGCCACTGTGTCATTATCAACAGTCAGAGGCATTGACCTACCTGATTGGACACTCTACTGCTCCCAAGTCCCAACAGATTATATTTTTTCTTTATTTTTCAAGTATTGCTATGGTCTAGCGATATTTTGTGTACCTTGCATCCAAATTGTGAAATCCCATTGTAGGAATTAATTCATTATCCTTGCTGACAAAATTCATGACCGAGCAAATATTTTGCGAAAGGCAAAGTAGAACATTCTGTCAGCAAGGAATTAATTCATAAATATTTGCTCTTACGTGCCAGTAGTTGTAAATCCGGAGTAAGTCTTGCAAGACCCTTCCAACAAGTTTATGAAGTGGGCGTCGGTAGTTGTGAGAGGGAGGAGATGCCGGTTGATGGTCCTTAAATGCTAAATCCAACCATCAACTATACTTAGAAATAAAGGAAAACTAATCACCTTACTCGCATATTTTGTTTACAATAACCTAGTTCCATGTGTATTGGCTAATAAGTGATTTCAATGATACAAGTCTACAAATAGAGAGAAACATACCCAAGAAGCAGGTAAAGTACACAGAAAATCCACTAAAGACAACATGAGGGCTCACTTATCAGCCAACCGAAGGGGAAGGCGGAGCCAGGGAGGCACACCACCAGTGGTCGACTGAACCCTAGGTTCAGCCGCATCTGGACACCTCCCAGGCCAGCTCGGGTTTGGTTGGAAGATCTCCCACGCTCCTAAAGGTGGTTGCTAATGTTTCTATATCCAACATGACGGAACCAACCTCTCCATGCTATAAATGGAAGACAACCCCCTCTCAACACACACCACATTTGAAACCTCTCTCCTCTCTAGTTGTGACTTGTAATCCTTTGGCTAGGGCAGCTAGGCTATAACTTCTCTTAGTGAGTGCATGTCGTCTTCGGGGTTGTTGAGCAACCCTCGGCCTCCGAAATGGCTTTGTATTTGACTTGTCCGGAATTTATCCTCAATATAGAGTGCCTTCATTGTTATGCTATCTTGGTAGTATATTATGCCATGATGTGTGTTTCTTAAGTTATATGCTACCTATATGTTTAGCCTAGAAATATATATGCTAAAGCATCGGTTTAGTGCTCCCTTGAGGCTTGCTCTAGTTCTTTACCTGTCCATCCAAAGGGTGGGAGACTCGGGGGGACTAGAGCAGTTTCCGCATACCCGAGCATGGTGCTCAGGTATGATGGAATCCATCGAATGTGATTGTGCCCCGTGGTGTTGAGGGGTAGACGGCAGATGGTCATTGTCATATCTGTCCCTAGAATTCCATCATGTTTGGGTATTGGTCTAGGAGGCACATAAAGATACATCGCCCTATCTTGTATTGTGTATTCTCCCCATATGCTAGCTGGAGGCTAAATTCTACTCTTATCCATTTATTTATATAACTGTTGCTAGCTTGGATGATTCCGTTTAGGACATTGTTTATATGCCTTGCTCCCACTGACCATAGGTTTATTTGTTGTTCTTTATTTTTTAGATTGGCTCTCATGTGTGTGTCACATTACCCTTTTATACTACGTCATGACTTACCCCTGTATGAAATGTGTCTGTAGATTAATCAAATTGTCATGAATATGTACCAAGTAAACTCTTTTACACCTCTACCATCCTTTGAGAAAATATAAATAACAATACAGTGAATACTCTCCGAGTTAAATGTTGCTCCCTCCGTCCAGGTCAATATACGTATTAGAGAGAAAAAGAAGTCTAAAATTGATATGTAGATTTGTTGTTGGAGTGTGTTCCGCCTTGTACTGATCGTTTGGACATGCCTGTTTAGTACTCGTAGCCTATTCAATGCATGCATTTCCTAAGCCAATCAACTTTTCAATACTAGGAGAGATTAATTTCTCCTTGGTCTCTGTGTTGCTCACTTATATGCATATCAAAGGTGGACAGAGGGAGTACAACGGTATATTCGTACGCTTGCAGATTATCTATGAATGTTAAGAAATACAAACAATTCCCTTAGCAGTTTGCCAAAAGCTCTTCTGAGTGGATGCGGCAAGGAGCATCCGGGAGAGGCAAGGCGGCGATCCACTCGTATGTGGGGAGAGCCCGTTTGGTATTAAGAAATACCAACAATGCCCTTGGTTGTTTTCTAAAGCTCCACATAACAAATTTTCGTATTACATTTCAAATGTCCCCCCAGAACTTTTGAAAGTTTCATGTTTTGTATTTCTAAATATTGTCTTCGCGGTGCTTTGGATTTTTCGTATTGAAGATTTTGGATGTCACGTAGTATGTATTAATTATTCTCTTATGCTATATTTTGTTTTGGAAAAAGTCTAAATTACTAAGTCTAACCGCTAAAGTCCAATCTATCCCTTTGTAAAATTTATCTTTTTTCTTTCTCCATGCACAAGTCATCTTTCAAGTTAAAATTACGTGCGATGATAGGGGGCCACATAGAGTATATTAAAGAACACAGTATCGATGTTTATCTTTATTTCTCATAAAGTTCTATATCAATATGGTTAATTTGTTATTACATATCATAGTCTTTCAAAGTAATGATGAAAAATCATAATATATTTTGAAATATAACTAAGGATTCCCTATATTATACCAGAAAATTTCAACTTAAAACGCCATTTGAGCATAGAGAAACAAAAAAGGGGAATCTCACAGAGGGCTAAGATGCCGACCTTGTTCATACTTATGGACAGTAATTTGGATGATGTTTTTTCTTTTATCATCAAATCAATCAGGCTACTTTCTCTAAAGACAAAAGCACACATTTGAAATATAAACCTCCAGGGACAGATTGCAAATGCCTACCTTGTGGTGATTTGCAAAAACCGGACCGTTGGTTTCAGAAACCGGATATACTCTGTTTTTATTGTTCACCATGAAACCCAATCAAATTACTATCTTTTAACCATAAGTGGATTTGGATTGGATTTATATATGGGCCGCACAGAATGTCCGCAGCATCGCAGGCCCACGCCTTGGCCGCCGCTGTGGACAGCGTGCGGTGCTCCGAGGAGGCGACAGAGGAGGAGAGGGAGGGAGAGGCGGAATGTGAGGGCCGCGGGATGCAGCAGCATCGTCAGTATCTCGTTGGTGGTGGGATGGGTGGGGATGTCTGGTGCACCTGAGGATGCCATTCACCTCCGTTGCCTCGTCGCTCGACGGATTAGCCGGAGATACAACGTCTCCCGATCCAGTACCGCCACTGCCAGATCTAACACCGCAGTCGCATCTCGCTGCAGCGGTCATAATTGCTGCTCACGCCGATGAGGAGCGCCGCCGACCGTGGTACCAAATTGGGAGACCAGTCGTGGCATCTCGCTACAGACGCCATTGCTGCTCGATGCGGATCCGGCCGGCGAACAGCCGAATTTAGCCCAGATCCGCCAGATCGAGCGCCATTGTCCGTGGATGGCCGGAGCTCGGCCCTTGCTGGGGCCAAAGCTTGGAAGCGGCCACCGGTTGCTAGCAGAGATGCCACTGGTGCACTCCTAGCCAGCGGCAGCATCGAAGCTCCCGGCGTCGGAGCTGGATGCGCCGACCTCGACTCTATGTGGCGTCGACAGCTAACTGTTGATGGGCAATGACCTCTTGGCCAGCGACATCCACTGTGTGGTGCTGCCGACTGGTGAGAATAGAAGCTGTCAGATTTGGAGGCTCCGGTGCTGGATCTGGTGGTTTACTTAGGCCGCCCACCGGATCTAAGTCGCCGGTACTAGCACAGAGAGGAGAGTGAGTGAAACGAACACGAGAAAATAGGAGAGAGAGGCGGTGGTTTGAATAAGTTTGAAATGGAGAGAGATAGGTTATATATGTTATACATGATCATAGCCAAAATCTATGGAAACGGTATTAAAAATGCACCAGTACATGATGTGCTGTAATGCAACTGTGTAAAAGGTCAAACTCGGTTCTCGAAATCGACTAAATCAACCTATATGCCTAGTATTATAAGTACTTGTTCAACTATGCCACAAGATTACCAAAAAATATAAATGACCTACAGCGGAATATCATGGACCACTGGCATTGAAACCGTGTACAGGTTTCGCTGTAGCGGAATATCGAACTCTTTGCTTAGCATCGGACGCAATGCTGTACTCCGTCGTCTGCTTTCATGGTAGTGACAGCCTGATCGTCTGTCGGCAGTAGTGGAAGACTGACCTAGACTATCCTGTTCATCGGGTCGTCTCTGCATGGATTCTTTGTCTTTGCAGACGACAGCAAAAGGTAGGTCCTCCTGCTATTAAGATTCCAAAGCTGGGGTGATTTAAAGCTAGTACTTATATTTTAGGACGGAGGGAGTAGTACGAAAATATCCTCCACCAAGTTTCCATCGATGATCTGCCGCAAATCACTTTTTGTGATTGACGAATGATTCATATCATCACATGGGAGTTCGCAATTTTAAACAATTGTATCTTTGTGACTAATTAATATTTTTTTGAATTGTGATCAAACTGTAAATGGGACCATCATACGTAAATCGTGCTAACTTTGACCATGATTGTATATATGATCCCGATCTCTCGCGGAATGAATAAACTGTACCTGTCAACTTTTTAACTAAAATCATTTATATTTCCAAGTTTCAACTCAAATGAATCCAAAGTAATAAAAATCCGTCAGTAATGAAGTATTATTCAGACGACGGTGGCTCTTTGATCTCCTTCAATTCTATCCCACACACACATTTATTTCTCTCTTATCTCTTCTCCCTTCGCCGGTGGCGGCCTCGGGGCTTGGTAGCCAGTGGCGCCCATCACAAAGGCTCGGCTCGCCCGCCCATCCCGGAGCCTGTCCCGAAAGCTTGGCTCGCTGGGGCATGCCAGACGGTGAGACACGCCGACACGGTGGCCAAGAGCGTGAGGCTGGGTCGCCCGTCTCGAAGGTGCGATGGCTTAATGCGATTGGACGTGACAACTTGCCTATTTTACAATGATACATAGTTTTTTGTTATGTGTTATTCTTTTCATTGTTAAAGTCGTTTGTTGGCATAGGTGATGGCATGACTCGCAACCGGAAATCGTCCATTTTTAGCTAAAAAAACAGTGATAGTTGTTTAGAGCAACTCCGGCAGGGGCTCTATATGGGCCTCTACTCCAAAATTTAGAGGCTTGAAGCAAAAAATGCAACTCCAGCACGGCCTTCAAATAGGACTGCATTTTGCATAGGCCTCAAAATCTCCCCACCAAACCTTCATTCCTAGAGGCCCTCCAATTCCCCCTCCAAAAATGGGTTGATTCACTGACATATGGGGCCCACAACCAAATAGAGGGCTGAGTTGATTTGTTGCTGGAGGTGGGCTCTAATTTGAAGGGCCTCTATTTTTGAGTTGGGTCTGCAAATTAGTTGAAGGCCTCAATTTGCATAGCCTTGCTGGAGTTGCTCTTAGAGCGACTCTCGAAAATACGGAATTTATGGACCCTACAAATAATTTGTGGAGTAATAATGAATTGGAGTTACGTTGCAGAATTTACGACTCAGTTGGCTTCAAACTAGAAGCAAAGGCGTTGTATATATTGCATCATCCACAAACGCACACGTTCTAGCATGCTTTCATTTAACTATATTCTCCTCCTTGGAATTTTATTAGGAAAATACATGGTCCTGTTTAGTTCCACAAAAAAGCCCAAAATTCTCTTTCCAAACTTCACTATTCACCTATCACATCAAATCTTTCTCCTCCTGCATGGAACACTAAACGTGGGTAAATAAAAAAACTAAGTACATAGTTTTGATGTACACGACGAGACGAATCAATGTTTACTACAAACAAACGAAAAGTGCTACAATGCGATATAGTGTTCGATGCGACTTTTCGACCAAATTTTACCCATCTCTTTTTACAACTAAACACACCCAAGGAGTTAAACTGGATGTCTAGCAGATAGTAATGTTCACAATGGGACCAGATTAAAGCCTCTCCTCGTACCTTCGGTCCAAAGAGTGCTGGGTACATGGCTTTCCACGTTGTGACGACGACCTCGACGTTTCACTGCTTTCGTTGTTTCACTTTCACTTCGACACACAGAGGAGATGCCTCGATCTGTGCCAGAAAGACTCGCTCCATGGCTTTCACCCTTTCCACGCGTAGTGCCAGAAAGACTCGTACGGAGCAAAGTGATTTCCTTCGCCGCTAAGAGATTTAGCGTACCTTTATTTCTCGGTCTTTTCTCGCGTTTTCGGTGCCCAGCAGCACAATTCTGCCTTCTGAGAGACTCTTTGTAACGCTATCATTGTGTCATCGAAATTTGAATGCATAGAATCCTTGAGTGAAACTTTCAAATATTTTCGTTCAGTTGCATTTAGTAACTAGTTTTACCATTCATCTCTGATTCCAAATGCTAAAGTACTTATATACTACTCCCTCAGTTCTAAAATGTAGATCGTTTAATTTTTTTTGACTCTAAGTTTGACCGCTCATCTTATTTAAAATTTTATATAAATTATCATTTTTTATGGTGGCTTCCTTTATTAACAAAAAATCTTTAAAATGTTTTAAATTTAACTATGTTTTCACAAACTTTTTGAAAAAGTCAACGACCTACATTTTGAAACGGAGGGAGTATTTTTTCCCCTTTTATTTTCTAGAGATATGTTTTCCGTTCACCCAAATTTAGGTATTTGGTACTCCTAATAGCATGTAAAGAAGGCCTTTGTCAATTTATTATTAGCCCTATTTGTTTTCGATGGGCATTCTAAAAAACTTTGGATGAGGGCAAGATTAGATCTAGATGATCAATAGGAAACATGGGTAAGAGCGAATTAGCCAATCTTCAACTAAAGTTTAGTTCATTAGGTCTTCGATCGATCAAACCAAGCTAACGAGGGCTACATTTTAGGAACTAGAGGTAAATGACCAAAATACCCCTCCTCCAAATTTAGCAACAAGGTGCAACTGTATAAGTGACTTTTCTCGTTACTCTAGTTAAAAATTTGCTCCTAATTTTAGTCAGCTAAACTTAGTCGTCTAAAGATTTAAATCATCTAAACATGGCTTATTATATGGTGGATTATCACAAGGTTGTATTAAAGAAGCCGAAGGCTGAGACAAACATGATCTTCCTATATGGATCTGAATTGGTTAGATCGTTGTTTACGGTCAAGATGGCAACATGGATCAACAGATGGCAAAAAGACTGGATCGTTAAGTTGTGAAATCTGTGCTCAAAATCTGGTTAGCTTTAGCTAGGGATGGCAAAAGTTAGGATACACGATCTTTTGCTGAAACAAAGTGGATATAGTCTAATTTTGTGTTTTTACGTGCATAAAGGATACCAAACCTAATTGACTGATTCACACGGTACAATTAAATAAATAAAATATTTACTTCATTCAGTCTGGACGCTTAGAAACACTTTAGAAGTTTATTCCAATCTTTATTTTTTAATTTATATATTACTAAAATAGTAAATATGTACAAAATTATACTACAAATTTAGTCATTTCTAATAAAATTATATATAGGCTTGAAAGTGGATAGATTAGGATTTTCTATATTGCTTTCGAGCATGATGAATCACTGATGGAAATGACTCTATTAAGTTAAGAGCAACTCGAGCAATAACTCCTAAACTAGACCCTTAAAATGCTAATAAGATTTGTCTCTAATTTTTTAGGGTTTTAAAATTTGCTCCAACTCCAACAATGACCGCTAATTCTAACTCATGATAGATTACTCCCCATTAACCCTTCAAATGGAAGGTTGATGGGGATCTGAAGGCCTTCCTAAATAAGGGGCCTAGCGTTTTTTGGCTTGGTTCTCTAGACTTGGGATATGGGGCTGTTTAGAGAGCATGCTGCAGTTGTTCTTACTTAAGTATATACCAGTTTAGTAGAGCTACAACACTACTCCCTCTGTCCCTCAATGTAAGTTGCCCGGGAAGCGTAAGTTGCCCGGGAAGCGTGTTTGTGAGGGAAACATGGATTTCTAGAGACGGTTATTTAGGGACAGAGAGAGTCTCCGTTCTGAAAAACCTGACGTTTAGGACAAGCTTTGGGTCAAACATTAGGAATATAAATCATCAATAACTTTTAAATTGTTGAGTTTACAAATGTGAAAACTATATGAATAGATTTGTCTTGAAAAATTGCTTTCATAAAAGTATACATATATCACTCTTTGATAAATATTTTTATAATAACAAGAGGTCAAAGTTGTGTTTTGAAGACCGTGTCGCTGTCCTAAACGTCAGGTTTTTCAGAACGGAGGGAGTAGAAGCTATCAACACAGAGTAAAGTGAGAACACGATAAAATCCTTATGGTATCTTTATAAAATGCAGGTTTTCTTTGTAGTTCTAACCGATGATTAAACTTGGAAAATTAGTACTTGGATGAGGTATCGATAAGGCCAGTCTCAGTGGGGGTTTCGTGGGGATTTCATGACATTAAATGTACTGATGTGGCATAGGAGAGAGAAGCAGGAGTTTCATGGGATGTGAGAGGAGTTTCATCACCATGAAACCCTCGTGACACAGTTACCTAGTTTCTGGTCTAGGTAACCGTGTAGTGAAACCTCCCACTGAGACTGGCCTAATCTATACTGACTGCATGTATACATTCTTAAATAGGAGTAATCAATTCACACTATTTGTATGCTGCGAAGCATGCAACCGAAGCATCTATCCAAATTAATTGGGGCCACCTCTTGGTTTCCTTGGATGTTGTGAAAAACATTTGAACTTCTTGATCTGTACGTTTCCTTTTAGAAATATATACGTATACTTTAAAATAACGTATTAGGTCGTGCACGATGTCTCTAGTAAGGTTATCTATTACAAGAATAATATAGTGAGGTCTCAAATAGCTTTTTGGAACGTACTACTCAATAATTCTTGGATAGCTGACCATTTTTTCACTGTACCAAATAATGCAGGATTGAATAAAAAAAGCAGGATCTACTATTTTGTCCCACTAAAATGCATGGTCTGCTAGTCTCCTTATCAGTTCCATGATCTTTTTTTTTCTGCCTTTACGCTAACTGACGCACATACTGGTTTTTTATAAGTTAGTCGCCCTGTTTGGATCCAAGTGTTAGTGTTAGTGTTAGTTTTAGTAAAATGACACTAAACTAACATTTTGGAACTAGTTGGGATTAACACCCCCAAATAAAAAAACTAACCCCTTTAAAAGGTGGTAATTGGTGTTACTTTTGGTGGAGCCCACGCTCATTATTCCACTTTTTTCCTTTCTATACCCGCCCATCCGCCGCACCGGCTCCCTGACGCACGCGATCGAGCTCCCCACGGCTGCATCCTCCACCGCTGCGCCCAGATCCACACATGCCGTCGGCGCCCTCCATCCCTAGTGCCGGCGGCTCCCCTCCCCAGCGCCGCCGCACCTATCCAACCGCGCCGCCAGACGCGCCGACGACCCCATTGGTTCCTGATGCGCTGTTGCGGTTGTCATTGGGGCGAGCTGAAGCCACCACGACATTCATAACGACGAGCCGCAGCTCCGCCGCCGGTTGCCGTCGACAAATCACCATCGGAGTACCTTCCCCCACATGACCCTGAGCGCCATCACCGGACGCGCCCGCCGTCGCCTTGATTCGCCGCGACCGCCAATCCACCGCAACGAAGAGCTGCGGCGTCACCCAAAGAAGCCCCACCGCCGAACAACGTCGTCGCGAAGCCGTTGGAGGAGCCTCGTTGTGTGAGCATCCCGCCGGTCATCTGTCTCCGTGGCCACACGGAGGGCAACATGGCCCCGTGCAGCCCAAATCGTCAACCTAAATCCTCTAATGATTGTACAAGTAGCATTCAATACAAACTAACACAGAAATCCATACATATTTGTTGTTACGTGTTAGATGGGGGTGTTAAAAACTCTCACTAACACTAACACCGTAGATCCAAACACGGCCAGTATCTATTCTATCCAGTAAAAGAAAAATGTTTGCCGCGTTTTAACTAGGACATTGCTTTTTCGGTGTGTAGCATTGATAACTTTTACTGTGGAGTATATATTTGTTGAACCTAAACAAAATATCATATTATGAAAGTGTTTTTCAAAATAAATTTATATGCATATAATACTTATCATGTCTTCAAAAAAAATTCACAACTTATCGAATTAGGAGATTATGCATACTAGTAGTTTTTTTCAAATTTAATAAATGACAGGAAAGAATACCAAAGGTATTAAAATACAACTATCTAATATAAGTGGAGCCTAAGGTGTTTTTTGCAAGAAGAAACACCAGAATTTGAAGAACCGCCCGGTAGTCATCACCATCGTTATAAAAGCTATTTCGAACATACTACTCAATAACATACTACCAAATACGAAAGGTAAAATACATCTGTCTAATATAAGTGGAGCCTAAGGTGTTCTTTGCAAGAAGAAATTAAACAGCAGAATTCGAAGAACCGCCCGGTAGTCATCACCATCGTTATAAAAGCGGCCTGGGAACCAAAAGGAAACAAAGACCCCTCCTTTCCGTCTCCACATTCTCGGAAGCCGCGCCGACTCTTCCCACCCGCTGGGCAGTGAAACCGCCCAAATGTCTTCGTCCCCGGCGCCGGCGGCGATGCCGCCGCTGTCGCTGTCGCCGCGGGAGCACGTGGAGTGGATCCGGCGGGAGCGCTACTTCATCGGCCGCGGCGAGCAGAACCCGCTGGCGGAGGACATGCACCATGCCGTCAACTACCTCTCGCAGGAGCTCTACTCCAAGGACGTGCACTTCCTCATGGAGCTCGTGCAGGTCAGCAAATCTTGCCCGTTCCGTATCTCGCTGTTCTTGTTGTGTGATTGATTGCTTAGTTCGAGCCAGTATTTTGTTTCCAAGCTCTGCAATTTGACTACGAGCTTATTACTGTTGGGCTCTGGAAGCATCTCAGAGTTAGCCGGCCATCATGTATATATGTGTGTATAATCTTCTACTAGCATCGAATTATTCATTTACAACTATGCCTTTGCTGCCAATGAAATTAATAAGTTATCTTTTTTTGTATTTGTTCGTCTGGTTACTCCCTTTTTCTTTTTGCTATATATATGCCTTTGTGGCCAAAGAAATTTTAATTTCCTTGTGTAAAATATGGAAACAAATGGTTAATGTTTACCCGATCTTGTGCCATTTTTCTCTTACAAATTTCCAAAGTATTATTATTTTTCTTCGTCCACACCCAGTATTATGCTTTTTCTCCGCGGTTGGTTAGCTTTTTTGCACGCTGTTAATGTGAAGTGACCGCTTCCTTAGTGGTCTCTGCTCGTTACAATCCATAGGGCGTGTCTTTACCTCTAGTGTGAGTTCAGTGGCAGGCTTTCCTCGGCCCTCAATTTTTGGAAGGGTAGCGTAGTGGTAGTGCTAACAGCATAAACCATGTGCCCATCGGTCCATGTCCTACTGCAAAGATTGAAAACTATGTTTGGCTAAAAGAACACATAGGCTTTCATTTTTTATAGATGTGATGCAGGGAAGGAAGCACCACTGGTACTACAGGGAAACATGGATCCCTAATCCAGGAGCAATGCCACTAATCTGTCATTAAATTATTATGCAAAGAAGATAGAAAATATTGCTTGGAAAATTTTATTGCTTAGAAGTTTCTCTTTGGCAAGCCTAGTTAAATATTTCTAGCTCTTGTGTCTATCAAATATTCAAATGTATGTTGAAATTGTTTGCATGTGCTGTTCCGTGACTTGTTACTTTTTTCTACATTTTTCAGATGCATAAATCAACACCACTTATTATATTTATGTTTTCTTTCCAAAAAACAGAATGCAGAAGATAACGAATATCCATCTGAAGTAGTACCTTCTTTGGAGTTTCTAATTACATCAAAGGATATTACCAGATCTGGTGCATCATCAACTTTACTCATCTTCAACAATGAGAAGGGCTTTTCATCAACTAATATAGAGTCCATTTGTCGTGTTGGGAAATCAACAAAGAAGGGAAATAGACACCAGGGTTACATTGGAGAGAAAGGTAATTACTCACAGCTTTTAAGTCAGTTTGTTTCCTTGCTCATTAGTCTCAAAAGTGTTTACTTTTCATGTAGGCAAAACTAGCTAGACACCTGCTTGTGGTAGAAGAGTTCAAACACTTGAGTACTGTGTAACTGAAACAAGAATATCTAATATATTTTCAAAATGGAAGTACTGTATAACATTGATCATGTCCTGCATATATTGTCTTTGTGATGGTTAATTTTAAACTTAGCACCAGAGAGATGGAGTAGTGAAGGAAATTGGTAAATAAAGATTGTAAAATTAAGTTTAGAAATTATTCCATGCCTACTAAAGAGTTTATGCTCTTACAATGCTTTCAAGATTGGATGAACTTGTTTCACCCTGCCTACAGACAGTTTATCATTTGATCCTAGTTTACTAGGATGGTTCATTTATAGAAGAGAGAACAAATATGTTTCGCCGCCAAGGAGCTCATGGTGTAGTGGCAAAGGCCACTAACTAGAAGGCTCCCACCTAGGGTTCAAATCCTGGGTGAGGCACATTAAACTTCAAGGGTCTCCCTTGGGGTATTTCTTCGCCTGTCAAATATGTTTAGCATTTTCTGTGATTATCTATTTGCCCACCCCACCTAATTCACCGTAAAGAGTTACAACGTGCACTGGCGTATATGTTAGTAGTGGTTATTATTTGTGTCTAACTACAACTTATAATATTTTGTTCCCTTTGATTCAGGTATCGGTTTCAAGAGTGTTTTCTTGATATCAAGCCAGCCCCATATATTCAGTAATGGTTATCAGATCAAGTTCAATGAGAAACCATGTGCCGAATGCAATATTGGATACATTGTCCCTGAGTGGGTGGAAAACACACCTAGCCTTTCAGAAATTCAAACCATATATGGAGGCTCCAAAGTCCTACCTACAACCGCCATCATCTTACCATTGAAGAATGAGAAGGTAGATGTGGTGAAGAAACAGTTGTCAAACCTGCATCCTGAAATGCTACTGTTCCTCTCGAAGATAAGGAAGCTTTCTGTCTGGGAGGATAACATTGATCCAAACAATAGCACTGTCAGTGAGATCTCGATATCCACTGAAACTGAGTTCCAATCAAGGAAGAACATGGATGCTGTGTCTTATACACTCTATTTATCAGCTGAAGAGTGTGGCAAAGTTGAAGAAGGTGGTTATTATATGTGGAGGCAGAAATTCCCAGTCAAGCCAGAGAACAGAGTTGACAAACGTGCTGAAATTGATGAATGGGTGATTACCCTTGCATTCCCACTCAGTGAGCGGCTGTCCCGCGAGCAGCAGCTATTGCCTGGTGTTTATGCTTTCCTCCCCACTGAGATGATAACGGACTTTCCCTTCATCATCCAAGCTGACTTCCTCCTTGCCTCATCAAGGGAGGCTATACTGTTTGATAGTCCGTGGAATAAGGGAATTCTAGAATGTGTCCCAAGCGCCTTCATGAACGCGTTTGTAACACGTCTGAAGTCAATACCTGATGCACCAGGCATGTCAATTGCATCAATGTTCAATTTCCTGCCAGTGAATCCCTCACTCGTCTCATTGCTTGAGACAGTTAGATCTGGAATCAAAGAAAAGGTCATTGCTGAAGATATTGTTCCATGTGAGTCTTATACTTCACAGAAGATATTTTGCAAGGCCAGTGAAGTAGCTCGGCTTAAGCCAGCCTTCTGGACTATTCTCCACAATGCACGGGAATTTGGAGTTGATCTGAAGAATCTGTCAACTCATGGAACCTACATTCTTAGCTCTCGTCTTGACAAGAGTACATATGACAGTGTGCTGAAATTTCTGGAAGTGAAAAACGTAGACCCTGAATGGTATGCAAAATGCATTGAAGGCTCCCACATTATCAAAGAAGTAGATGAACAGCTTTACCTGGACATTTTGTATTTTGTCTCAGTCAATTGGAGCTATTTTTCTGATACAAACATGATGCAAATTCCCCTACTAAAGTATGTTAATAGGAATGGTGTCCTCTCTTTCTGGAGCATATCAAGAGCTACTCAAGGGAGTGATAGGTTGTGTATTGCATCTGAAATGGAGTACATGCCATAGCTAATCAGTTGGAACAAGGAGTTTCCATCTTCTAACAGGTTATTTGTACATCCTAACACACAGTTAGCTTTGGAAGATTTCTCGCAGAGGATAACAGTGAAAAATTGGCTTGAAAGCAATGTAAAAGTGGAGTTTGTCTCCGTCTTCAGCTATGCATCAACTGTTGTTGAATCCTTAACCAATTGTCAGAGGCCAGTCATTTCTTTTGCACACTTTCTGTACCACTCAGACAAGATGTCTTATATAGATGCCTACTATTTACAGCAACTCTGCAGTGCCATGCCAGTAATTGATAGCTACGGCAATTCTGTAAAGAACAGAAGTAGCATTATGGTTCCAGCCAAGGGAAGCAAATGGGTCAAATTGATGGGCGCAAACCCATGGAAGAATGAGGGCTACATTGAATTGTCAGCTGATTACAAGTCACCAGGCTGTTTTGCCGGGAACTACACATCTGAGGACCAGCTATTGGAGTTCCTCGAAATACATCTTCAAGCCTCAGATATACCATTCATACGCCCACCAAATGCAAGCTTCCCTACAGTTCGATCACCTCTCATAGTGGATAATGCATTCTTGTTGCTGGAATGGATGCGGAATCTGAAGTCAAATGGTTCAAGGTTACCTGATCAGTTTGTGGATTGTATAAAAGAAGGAAGATGGTTAAAGACGTCAGTTGGGTACAAGCCACCAGAGGAGTCATTTCTTTCCAGTGCTAAATGGGGAAGAATTTTGCAAAATGGGTCATCTTTTGTTGATATACCAATGATTGATCAAGAATTCTACAGAAACAAGTTGGATATTTACAAAGATGAACTCAAGGGAATTGGGGTGAGATTTGAATTTCAGGATGCATCAGCTTATATTGGAAGCTGCCTCCTATCCATGGCAGCGAGAAATGCACTGACCAGAGAGAATGTGTACTCCTTACTTCAGCTCATTCGTTATCTAGGAGAGGAGTTTCTATCTCCAAGCCAACTTATCAACAGTGTCAAAGATGGGAAATGGATGAAGAGCACCCTTGGTTACAGGCGTCCTGCTGATTGCATCATCCGTGATTCAGAATGGGCAGTGGCATCAGATATCAGTAATCAGTCATTCCTTGATGTCCAGTTCTATGGCAAGGACATACTTCAGTACACACCAGAGCTTGAGTTGCTTGGTGTTATTGTTGGATTCAAGGACAATTATCAGCTTGTTGTTAACAACTTCAAGTTCAGCTCTACTGCTATTACTTGTCAGGCTACTATACTCATCCTCAAATGTATACGTTACGTAAATCAGTGTGAAGATTTCATAAGGAAGCTCCAAGATCATAAATGGTTGCAGACTAATATGGGATTTCGTGCTCCTAATGAGACATTTCTTGTCGATCCAGAGTGGGAGTACCTTCTCAAGGTTTTTGATGGAACTCCCGTGATTGATTATGGATACTATGGGAGTGAGATCATTTCATACAAAGAAGAGTTGAATAAGATAGGGTTGATCATGAGATTTGAGGAGGCGTCGAAGGCTGTAACTCAAATTTTTAAGGAGATGGTATCAAAGTCATCAATAAAAAAAGCAAACGTCCTGGCTCTACTAGGATCATATCGGAAACTGAGAACACACTACCCTCTTCCTGTTGATCTTTTCAACTCTATGCGCAGCGAGAAGTGGCTGCACACATCACTGGGATTCAGATCTCCCTCAGAGGCAATTATTTTTCATGACACGTGGCAGCCTTTGTCTCCAGTAGCAAACTTGCCATTCATAGATGATGGTGATTCTTGTCATGGTTTGGGGCAGGAGATTTATGACTATAAAGTTGAGCTTAAGGAATTGGGTGTCACTATTGAAGCGAAAAATGGCGCTAGGTTCATCATCGCTGGCCTCAACATTCCTAGTGATCCTTCTGTCATGTCCAAAGCTACGGTCATGTCACTTCTTGCCTGCATCAAGAGCTACTTCGAAACTGCAGCTGCACCTCTTGACGGCTTTCGGGACAGGAAGTGGCTAAAGACATCCATGGGCTACCAATGTCCTGGTGATTGTATCCTTTTTGATGCAAACCAGTCTTCCCTCTGCATGGAGGATGGCCCTTTCATTGATGAAGCTTTCTATGGTTCAGAGCTAGTCTCATTTAAAGATTCCCTTGAGAGAATCGGAGTGATTGTGGATGTTAATTGTGGACAAGATCTTGTTGCTCAGCATTTGAGGGTCCACAAGGTTACAACTACTATTTCCCGGATCTACATGTACCTGATGAAGTGCAACTGGAAACCAAATGATGAAGACAAAAGCAGTAATTGGATTTGGGTACCAAATGAAACAAAGGATGGAGAATGGGTGAGTCCAGGAACCTGTGTTCTTTCTGATAAGAACAATCTTTTTGGCCACCAGATACATGTCCTAGACAAATATTATGACAAGAAGTTGCTCGACTTCTTTTCACATGCATTTGGCGTGAGGTATGGACCTGATTCTGAAGACTACTGCAAACTATGGAGCACATGGGAGAGATCAGTTCATGATCTTGTTATATCTGATTGCTCTGCTTTCTGGACATTCATTGCAACGAATTGGACCAGAAACACAGAGAAACTCCTTTCTCGTTGTGTCAAGGTCCCTGCATGTACTGATGGGAAGATTACTTTATCAAACAAGGAAGATGTCTTCATCCCTGATGATCTACTACTTACAGATTTGTTCAAGAAGCTTCCTCAGCAATTTCTTTTCATCTGGTATCCTCCGTCTACCATTCCTTCCATGTCTCGAGCAAGGCTTAACAGCATCTATGACAGCATTGGTGTTAAGAGAATATCAAAAGCAGCCTTAAGGATTGATTCTTCCACCATAGGGAATGGTCATTTCAGAACAGTCAACTCAAGTAAGGTGATTAAGGTGGGTTTGCTCCATATAATTCTTGCATTCCTTGCCGATCCTGCACTTGACATTCCTAGTGAAGAGAGACACAAGATGGTTTCTTGCCTTCTAAATGCGACTGTCCAAGAGCAAGATGAACCAATCACAGTGGGTTATAGTGTAAACTTGTCATCTGGAGAGGTTGTCAATGTGAAGGCAAGCCGTATGCTTAGGTGGGAAAGGGAGAATTTCAAGCTTTATGTCCAGAGTACCAATGCTGAATCCAGCTACAAAAACAAGATTGAGTATGCAACCTACTTCGCAGAGGAGATATCTAAAGGGCTGCTATTTGAGAATGTGGATCAGATCCCTTGCCTGGCTGAGATCATTAAATTTGGTAGCCTACTGGACTTTGAGGATGCTGCTGTTGGGTTCTTGCTGAAGTCAAAAAATCTGCAGCTGTTTCCTGAAGATGTGGAATTTCTGAAGTCTTCAATGCAAGGTCTGTGTCCAGAAAACTACCTTGTCTTTGTACATATGAATTTCCACAATCTACATAACTATGATCTTCTGATGCCACTTTCCATGATTCTGATTTATGTACGCAGGATGAAGCATGAAGAATTAGCTCTGTGCAGATTATGATCGTTCAATTCTATCATGTTCATGGTCAGTAAATTGTTCAATTGCTTCTTTGTGGCCCTGTGATGCATGCATAATGTTTTTATGTTGCATCAGATGTGTCCTCACTGCGACATAGTCTTATATTCTTTCTCTTGGCAGGTTGCTGTTGCTGATGGTCTACATAAAAATCTGGTGCTGTGCATGGACTCCTTGGAGGCTCCCGGATATGTGTGTTCGTGTCTTGGCGTAGAGTCCATCTTAGTCAATCTGTTCCTTTCTGCTGTTTAAGTTTGGGTTTCTGCCTCCTAGAGCAGAACCTGTAAGTGTTTCCGGTGCAGATGTTTATCCAAGTGCATAATGGCTCCCGTACTTGACTGCAATAAAAGTAATATTATTGTCAGTATCTTGTCGCTCCATTTATTTCTGATTGTATTGGCTGAGTTTTTTCCTCTAGTGTTTGAGATGAACCGTGCAGATGTTGTACCTGCACTGTGGTGGTTTGGTGACTTTAAAAATGACTGGCTTGCTGGCTGTTTGTTTCAGCATGCTTCATTCTATTGTCCCCTCCTGGTCGACTAAAATGTACTCCCTCCGGCCCACAATATAAGCATTCGTTAACTTTTTCCGTTCACATTTAACCGTTCGTTTTATTGAAAAAATTATGAAAATATAAAAACCATTATGATATACTTAAAAATATATACGAAAAATGCTTATATTGTGGGATGGAGGGAGTACATTTTAGTCGTGTCAGTCAGTATTTAGTTTTTATCTTATAAAATGCAGTCTGTTAGAATTTGCTTCGCCTGCTTGTTCATGCCTTCGTGCTGTTTCTGCACCTCACTCTATGCCACGTTGCTACTCTTCACCTCTACAATATAAAGGTAGGTCTGTTCATGGTGAAGAAATTGCAACACATTGCAGCTAGATGTTAATCCAAGCACATACGTTGTCCACTAAAAAAATATTTATATTTTTTATTTGATGAATGGGTTTGCAATGTATTAATCGTTATCATATTTTTTCTGATAATAACCATCAGACGCAATATATTGTGATACCGCATAACTGTTTTTATGATAAATCTATACATATATATTTCAGGTGTCTAAATAAAACACAAAATTACCTTTATTGAAAAGGAAATATAATTTGCTTGCAAACCAACAAGAAAGAACCCTCCTTCAAAGAAAAAAAATAAAAATCAAATTTGATTAAGAGGGCACAAATCTGGATGGTAAAGGTTCAGATCTTAACCAGTTGATCTAGATTTACTTCCATCAAAGACTTCAATGACTTCAATAGGAGTCATAGTGATATATTATGTAATGTTTGATGCTAGTTATGCTCGAGGCTTCTGTTCCGCCACATCCTTGATCGCCGTTTAGGTTGTACGCAACCAAATATCCGTACAAATTATATTATTGGCAAATTTTTCCTGATATCATTTTCACTACCAAATACCAATATTTGGTGGGATGGGCTGCAAATTTTGTTTGGTGTGCCCGCGTCTGAATTTGAACATGTATAAATTGGGCAAGTTGATTCCGGTGAGTACAAATTCGGCAAAATAGTCGAATCAGTCCCTCAACTCTTGGACGCAGGTCGATTTGGTCCTCCAACTCTCAAATAGTCCGATTTGGTTCTTAAACTTCCGTTATTGGTGTCAATATCGTCCTCCTGCTGAGTTGTCTCTCCACACAAGCGCTCCACGTCACCAGCCGCCAGTTCACGCTCCACGTCATCACCTAGGCAGTTCGGCTCACACTCCAGGCCGGCCTGATGCCCAGCCTCGGCCTTCGGTGGCCGCTGTCATCCGAGACTACCAATGAGTGCTCGATGCATGCACCGCCGCGTTGTATTGGCGTGCACCGAGATCAATGGCGGCTCGTGTTCGACAGGACATTTGAGGCGTCGACTCACGGATTTCACGCCGTTATTGTCGACAAGAAGCAGGACGACACGGCGACGCTCGTGTCGTCATCCACCAACAATAGCGCGGGCTCCTTCCTCACCGACTTCTACGAAGGGCCACGCTGGCGACCGCGCCAGCAATGAGGACGACGGCGGCTCGGCGCGCAAGATCGAAGCTGGGCCTTTCCAAGGAGCAGTCCGCGTTCCTTGAGGAGAGCTTCAAGGTGCACGCCACGCTCAACCCGGTAAGCATCCGCCCGCCGCCGCAACTCGCAAACCGAGCTCTGATCACCTTTGTGGTTCGTTCTGTTCTGTGGCACGCAGAAGCAGAGGCTTGCGCTGGCGAAGCAGCTCAACCTCCGGCCATGGCAGGTGGAGGTGCGGTTCCAGAATCACAGAGTTAGGTGCACACACGGCGCCTCGAAGCACTACTACTTTAATTGCCATCCGCATGGCAAAATTAATAGTCTTTTAATCAACCGGCTGGGAATGATCGATGGACCGAGAAGCCAACTCAACAAGAGGACGAGATTGACAAGAAAAGAAAGTTTGAGGACTAAATTAGATTATTTGAGAGTTGAAGATCAAATCGACCCGTCAAGAGTCGAGGGAGACTCAGGGCCTGTTTAGATCCAAAAATAACTCCCAAACTTTCTGCCAACTGTAACGTCTAAACACCACCTCAGCCATTTTGCCTACCCTCCGTCGAATCCGACCGAACTCCGGACTTCCGGAGCGGACAGTCCACACGCATACAAAATCCTTCCATGACATGTGGCCCCGCTTTTTGTGGTACCCACCTTGCAGCGGCACGTGTGGGAAATTCGAAACAATTCTGCACTCGCGGCTCGCGGCAGCAGCGGCTCAATAACTACTCGCCCACTACCCTGCCTCGCCGCCTCCGCTTCCCAACGAAACCACGCGCACGCCGGCACGCGCGCCGCTTCCTCTTCATCTGCCCTGCCAGTTCGTCTTCCTAGCTCCTCGTCTTCTCCAACCCACCAGTTCGATCGATCGATTGCCCACATCACCAGGAGTGAGTGACCGATCCAGCGCGCCATTGTTCCTTCGACGGCCATGTCGTCTTCGTCCCCGGCGCCGGCGGCGATGCCGCCGTCGCCGTCGCCGCGGGAGCACGTGGAGAGGATCCGGCGGGAGCGCTACTTCATCGGGCGCGGGGAGAGGAACCCGCTGGCGGAGGACATGCACCAGGCAGTGAACTACCTCAGCCAGGAGCTCTACTCCAAGGACGTGCACTTCCTCATGGAACTCATTCAGGTATTTATTATAAATATATAGATATAGTTCGGTATCCACGCACATTACTGTGTTCACGGGAACAGAGATAAATGGAAACATCCTGTGTTGCAGCATTTGAGTATTACTTTTCTCTGGTGATTGGTATCTGTAGACATAAGTTTCTAAATGTATTCTTTAATGAAAAGGCAGTCTTTTTCCTTTCGAATCAACCTATTGCATTTCTATCTCCCACCTGGTTGTTTTAAACTTTTGACTCTATTCATTTTGTGTTTACAATTTCATATCAGTGGACATATTGATTAGCATGACACAAGTTTGTTGCATGTTCATCTGACTATCAGTGTGTAACTGTATATATAGTCTCTGAAGTGTATATGGAAATGTGTTTTCCCGTGAGAAGATTATTTCTTTGAGAAATACGAATACAGATTCACGAGTCCGCACGTTATGTTAGACCTTTGAGGTTCATCCCTGCTGTATGGCCTGCTATACTAATCCTTACAATTACAT
Organism: Echinochloa phyllopogon; assembly: GCA_033239725.1. Classification (NCBI taxonomy): domain Eukaryota; kingdom Viridiplantae; phylum Streptophyta; class Magnoliopsida; order Poales; family Poaceae; genus Echinochloa; species Echinochloa phyllopogon. Next base: position 26,752,064 of record BTCW01000008.1, on the reverse strand, counting down.
TACGTAAGAAATATTTCAAACTATAAAAAATTTATACAAGTTTAGACCGCAAAACATTGACTGTAGATGGGGCTGAGCCATCAATTGTCCATTCCACTGGTGGTTCCCTGTCTCTCTAATCTCTGAAACCTGAACATAACGATAGATGAACATGGCTCTTCCAGAACTGGAAAAACTACTAACAGAAATGAGAAGGGATGGAGTTGGCCAGACGTGGCTTGGCTGGCCTGAATCTTCCACCCATTTCAGGGGAGGAGACTGCCACCAATGACCCGAACAGTTGTAGGAAGTCTTCTGACCAGTGCAAAGAAGGCAAGCAACCATTTACAGTGTCCTCCATATCCTTATAAAAGGAAGGATAGACGATTCATAATTTTTGAGGGCTGGCAAGTTTCTATCCATGTCATACAGTGTTAGTGGTTAATTTGATCAGATCCTCTGATTCCACCTATGTATAGGAGCAGAGTGGTAAAAAGGAGACAATTATTTCCTTATTGTATACTTGGCTTCTTGTGTTGCTATGTTGATTTTAAGGGCTTCATTGTACTGGCTAGCATGACAGAAGATCTTTTTAGCCTTATGGCTGATAAATGGACATAGCTCATCCATACTTCACAACGCGTAATTCATTTGTTGAATGGTTCAGGTATGTAGTTAGCTGATCATTGTAGTTGTGTTAACATAAAGACAGTGCTAGGCAACAAAGGATGAAACATTCTTTGAATTTTAAGCAACAAATGCTGCAAATGTGTCAATAATAGAATACTGAGTATAAGAGAATCAAATCGAATCCATAGAGGTTTGTGCAGTTAATGTTTCAGCACCATATTTTGATTGGCTTTGTAATCGATTGTTGTTCAATTGTACTCTAGTAACTTTCCACATGGTGCAGAATGCGGAAGATAATGATTATCCTTCAGGAGCTGCTCCAGCTTTAGAATTTGTGATTACATCCAAAGACATCACCCGTATTGGAGCTACTGCTACCCTCCTGGTGTTCAACAATGAGAATGGCTTTACTCCAGCAAATATTGAATCCATTTGTAGGATTGGGAAATCCACAAAAAAGGGTAACCGGAGTAGTGGTTATATTGGGGAGAAAGGTACATCCTTATTTTGGATTTTGGCTGAAACTTTCAAACTTAAAACCATTCAGTTTGTTGTTTTTATTCACTCTGTTATTCTACAAAATTAGACATCTTCCTTGTTCGTTTTATGAATGGTTCTTTTATTGGTGATTCAGGTATTGGTTTTAAAAGCGTGTTTCTAGTATCCCGCAATCCTCATATATTTAGCAATGGGTATCAAATTAAATTCAGTGAAGATCCATCAGCAGAATGTGGTATTGGGTATATTGCTCCGGAGTGGGTTGAAGAAAATCCAAGTATTTCAGACATTGCCAAGATATATGGCAGTTTGGAAAGCCTTCCAACCACAACTTTTATATTACCTCTGAAGAGTGACAAAATACATGCGGTGAAAAAGGAGCTATCAAACACACATCCTGAAATACTATTATTTCTTTCAAAGATTAGACAAATTTCTGTTAGGGAGGTTAATGATGATCTGAATGCTACTAGTCTTAGTCAAATTTCGATATCAAGTGAAGCTGATGCTTTAACGAGGAAGGATATTGGTGCAGAGTCATATACTCTGCACCTATCAGCTGATGAGGACAAGACGGGTGAGCAAAACTGTAGCTACTACATTTGGAAGCAACATTTTCGTGTGAAACCAGAATGCCATGTGCAGAAGAGAGAAGGAATAAATCAGTGGGTTGTCATGCTAGCATTCCCACATGGCCAGAGGTTGAGCAAGGGGGTGGGTTCACCTGGTATTTATGCATACTTGCCAACCGAAATGGCAACAAACTTCCCTTTCATAATCCAGGCTGATTTCTTGCTATCATCATCCCGAGAATCAATTCTGCTTGACAGCAAGTGGAACCAAGGGATACTAGAATGTGTACCTTCTGCTTTCCTAAATGCTTTTCTGGCACTGGTGAAATCAACAGAAAGTGCACCAGTATTTGCTCTTCCTCCTGTTTTCAAGTTTTTGCCACTTCATCAATCTTCAATAATGTTGATAGATTCTATTGGGATGTCCATAAGAAACAAGCTGACTGATGTGGATATAGTTCCATGCGAGACCTGTTCTTCGTTGAAAGTATTCCGGAAGCCTACAGAGGTTTGCCGTCTCAGTTCTGCATTCTGGAGCATCATAAACCGAGCAGTGAAATTAGGAGTTGACGTTCCAAACATTTCATCACATGGCACTCATATTCTGAACTCCTACTTTGACAATGAAGCATATGATGATGTGTTGGGATTTCTTGGAATTAGTTATGTTGATTCTGAATGGTATGGAAAGTGCATCCAAGGATCAGATCTTGTGAAGCTGCTGCCTGAAGACATTTATTTTGATCTTCTCATGTTTGTTGCTCAGAACTGGAAGGCTAAGTTTGTTAGCACAAACATGGAGCAAATACCCCTTGTAAAGTGTGTCGGTGGAGGTGGTGTTGTGACTTATAGGAGTGTGCATGAAGCCACAACAGCAGCTGAGAGGCTGTGCATGCTATCTGATGAGCAATGTGCACCATTGATCATTAACTGGAACAGTGACTATTTCTCAACAGCCTCTCGGACACTCTTGATGCCGCTATCTACTCAGAAAGCACTGGGTGAGTTCTCTAAGAAAACAACTGTAATAGAATGGCTTGAGAAGAATGTAGCAGCAAAGACCCTGACCCTATATGACTATGCTCTATCAGTTGTGAAAACGTTGCCTGAGAAAAGCTTGGTCCTTGCCTTTACTAGATTCATCTATCACTTGAATTCAGAGAAGTTATTGCCAGAATGGAGCATAAAAGATATATGCAAATTAATTCCCATAGTTGATAATTGTGGTTGTGTTGTTGTCACAAGAAGCATGGTTCTTGTTCCATCTAAAGGGAGTAAGTGGGCTCCATTGTTGGGTGAAAATCCATGGAGACCACAAAACTATGTTGATCTTGGAGATGAATACATTTCTGCTGGAAATTCTTCCGTGGAACATATATGTGAAGATGGGTTTTTGTCATTTATCAGGACATATATACAAGCAATTGATGTTCCTTTTCTGATTCCTCCAGATGCTAGTTTCCCTGCTGCATCATCTGCCTTAACAGCTGAGAATGCATTTATCCTTCTGGAATGGATCGAGAATTTAAGGTCAAGGGGTGTAGGATTACCTAAAAAATTCATAAGTTGCATCATGCATGGGAATTGGCTCAAGACATCTGTTGGTTACCGTTCACCAGCAGATTCATTCATGTCAAATGCGGAATGGGGTTGTTTGTTTCAGGCTAGACTTGCCTTTGTTGATGTGCCAATGATTGATCATGAGTACTACATTGGCAAAATTGTAGACTTCAAGGAAGTACTGGGAACACTAGGTGTGAAGTTTGAATTTTCTCAAGCAATGGCACACATTGGCAAGTGTTTTATGTTAATGGTAACAGGTGCTCCAACAGGCGACATGGTGCTCTCGCTGCTCCGTTTCATCAGATTGCTTAAGCAAGAACACATGTCATTTGATCATCTCATTAAGACCCTTAGACGTGGAGATTGGCTTAAAACCTGCACTGGGTACAGATCCCCGGCCGGATCAGTTCTTTTCAGTTCAGAATGGACAATATCATCTGAAATCAGTTGTTTACCTTTTGTCGACATCAATTTCTATGGCCATGAAATAAGTGAATTCAAGTCAGAGCTTCAGCTTCTAGGTGTTCATGTCACATTTAAAAAGAATTACCAGATTATTGTTGATAACATTAATCTTCCAACAGGTCCAATTACTTCTGGTGCTGCTATACTATTATTGAAATGCATTAGACATGTAGACTCGTGCAAGAACTTGGTGAAGGGGCTTAAGAAGCGCCAATGGTTGAAGACTAACGTTGGATTTAGAGCACCGCGGGAAACATTTCTCCTAGACCCAGAGTGGAAATGCCTTGTAAAATTTGCTAATGTTGTTCCACTGGTCGATTTGCTTTTCTATGGTAATGAAATACTGACCTATCGGGAAGAACTGATGAAGATCGGTGTTGTTGGTAGTCTGGAACAGGCCAGTAATTCCATTACTTATTATCTGAAGCAACTCTTGTCAGCATCTTCCATTACAAAGGAAATCAGGCTTGCTCTGCTCTCCTGCTACAAGGACCTGAGAGATGAGCAAAAGACATTCCCAGCCAATATGCTCAAGTTTATGCAAACAGAGAAGTGGCTGCATACTACACAAGGTTTCAGGCCGCCAAACAAATGTGTACTTTTTGATTCCTCGTGGGAACCAGTAATGGCAGTTGCTAGCCTACCCTTCATTGATGACAGCGACTCAAGCAGTGGAACAGGGAAAGAAATATATAGCTATAAGAAAGAGCTCAGGGCTTTAGGTGTTACTGTAGATTTTAACCAGGGTGCAGATTTTGTCTTGTCGTGTCTGTCTACTGTGGAGGGAGCACAAATGCCTGACACCAATGCTGTTAGCCCTTATACTGAGCTGCATATCAGCAGTAAGTCTGGGAACACCAGCGAGAGTACCAATAAGAATGTAGTAGCCCTGAGCATTGCTGAAAGCCCTCCTTTACTTGTGAGCGCAACTCTTGTATCTCTGTTAAAATGCATGCAAAGAAGCACTGATCCGAGAAGATTTGCACCGCAAATTAAAAAGATGCAGATGAAGTCAAATCTTGGATACAGGTATGCAGAGCAGTGTATCATGTATGACTCGGCATGGTCTTCATATCTCTGCAGGGAAGATGGTCCTTTCATTGATGAATCATTCTATGGCCCTGAGATATTATCATATAGGACAGAGTTGAGACTGATTGGAGTTGTGGTGGATGTTGGCTATGGATGCTCTCTGTTGGCGCATGATTTGAAACACTTCTCGAGAGTGGATACCATATCCAGGATATACAAGTACTTGGCAGCTTTTAAATGGGAACCAAGAAATAAAGGTGAAAGCTGGGTATGGATACCCAAGGGAAGAAACAGTGGCAACTGGGTGCGCCCTGCAGATTGTGTTCTTCATGACCGTAACGGTCTCTTTAGCACTCGTTTCTCAGTCTTGGACCAGTACTATCAAAAGGATTTGCTAGTGTTCTTCTCCACCGTTCTTGGTGTAAGGCACAGCCCGAGAGTTTTAGATCATTGCATTCTATGGCGCTCGTGGGAATGCATATCTTTTGAGCTGACTCCAGCTAGCTGTTCATTTTTCTGGGAGTTCATTGGAAACCGTTGGAATGCAACCACAGCAAAGCTCCTTTCAGGGTCTGTCACAAGAGTTCCCGTTCTTTTTGGTGGTAAGATCATCTTGCGTGCAGTGGAAGATGTCTTTGTTCCCGATGATCTCCTCCTAAAGCATTTGTTTGATCAGTTCTCTTCAGAGCCAATTTTTGTTTGGTATCCATCTGGGATGTCATTCACATCTCGAGCTCAGATGGACACTATTTACCAGAGCCTCGGTGTTCGAGCAATCTCGAAGGCTGTCACAAAAGATGAATCCCATGTTTTGCACGGGAGTCGCTGCGAAGTAGTAGAGGCAAGAGATGCTATGGTAACACCAGGCTTGCTCAGAATAATCCTAGCTTTCCTTGCCAACCCAGCTCTTGAGATTGGCACTGACAAGAGACACCAAATGGCTTCTTACCTACTCGGCGTGAATGTTCTTGAGATGACAGAACCTATGAGTGTGAGCTACCAAGTAAAAGTATCATTGGGAAGAACTGTGACAGTTAAAGGAGTGAGGATGTTCAGGTGGGAGAGGGAAAACCACAAGCTGTACATGCAGAAGTCTGATGGGCCATATGGAAGGAGAACTAAGATGGAGTACGCAACATGCTTTGGTGAGGAAATCTCTCAAGGACTGCTATATGAGAGAGTTGATCTTATTCCATCTCTCACTGAGCTTCTCAAGGTTGGATTTTTGGTTAGTTTTGAGGAGGATGAAGTTGAGTTCCTGCTGAAAACCAAGAATCTCCAGATTTTTTCAGAGGATGAAGATATTCTCTTAGGTGCATTCCCTCCTCAGAACTACAAGGTTAGTCTGTGCTTCACATATTGAATCAGCACTACTTTTGTCTGGATTGCCATTGTAGCATTGTTTCTTACCTCTGCAAACATTCTCCGTATGCGTAGGATGCTGAGGATATCTGAACTGAACCTTTTCACTGGTGTTGACCTTCCTCCAAGTGGAAGCTCTGATTGTTGGTAAGATCACTGTGGTCTATAAACTATGTATGGTATATGTATCTTTTGTTATTCCTTTATTAGTGGACTGTTATCCAAATAGGCTCTTATATGTAAACTACTGGTATATGCATAATTTATTTACTACTGATAACTTTATACATTGTCCATTTATTATGGATGGAAGCTAGCTATACATTTCAAATTGTATTTCCCACCAGAACTAGTCAATGTATCCAATACAAGAATCAAGACATTCATGTCCAAGAATTATTGCTTGTTCATGAATATTTTCTTTTAATCTCCATGTTATTTTGGTAGTGCGCAGGAGATTCACATGATGCTATTCTAACATTATTTCATCTTTTGTAGATGGGTTCCATGTTCCACTCGGCATCTTTGCTCACCGACTACCTAAATTTTGGTGGCTTACGTTTTGTGGTTTGAGATAACTAGAGAGTAGTTAATTTTCCATGACCTCTTGTCAAGCTTATGTCTGCACTATATATGTTCTAATTTGCCAGTATATCGTACACTTTTGTCTAATTAAAAAGTGGTTAAATTATGCAAGTAGAACTCTAGGATTTAATATAGTGTCTGAACTTATGTGGTACTACGTAGACACTGTTTTAAAATATGCTAGTCTCTGCCGTTTGTTTGGTGTGAACTCTGCAGCAGCCTCATGTGTTCGCTGTAGAACGATGAATTCTTCAGCTGGGATCCTCTTTTCTCCAGCCGATAGTTCATACTATTCTGGTAACCATATTTTTGGTGGCTGCATGTTTACCAGAAACTAAATGAAATGAGTTATATTTTCACAGACAGTTGTCCTTTTATTTTTCGCTGAAATGAATGACTGGCAGCATTATTAAGACTTGCAAGTTACATTAGGACATGTAGTGAGAGAGAAAAAGAGGTATCAGATAATTATCTCTCTATTTTCTTCAGCCCCTTCGTATCAACAATTTGGAGTTTAATTGTCCAACTGAAAGGTTTTCATTCAATAAATTTATCTATAAGTTAATTAAAAACCAAAAGCCCCTTCGTATCAACAGTTTGGAATTTAGTTGTCCAACTGAAAGGTTTTTATTCAATAAATTTAGATATAAGTTAATTATAAACCAAAAGCCCCCCGCAAGCTGCCACACCGAACAAAACTCATCTCTGCCGGTTCTTTCTCTGCTGATTGCACCAAGGAGAAGCAGCGGACTCTAGCTGGCAGGTGGCAGGCACGCAAGCTGGGACCACAGCGTCAGTATTTTCAGGCCCCAAACTCGCGAGCTCGCACTCGTAGTCCTCTGTCTCCTTCCTCTAAAAACATTCTATTCTGATCATCAAGATTTCTTCCTCTATCCCAAATTCTTCCGCATTCATCTCTCCTCTATACACTCTCCTCTATACTAACTACCATCCATGTGGACCCCACATTTTATTTTTTTCTATTTCTTTCGCCCTCTCTCTCCCTCTTTCTCTCTCTATCTTATCTTCCTCCCCCTCCCGGCCCGTCCGCCTGCCCCGCCCCCTCCGCGCGTTGGCCGTCGCCGCCGCCACCACCGCCCCCTCCGCCTCCACTCCGTCCGGCGCTGCACCGCTCCTCCACTCCCTCCGGCGCTGCTCCCTCCCTGCCTGCGCCTCCGCCTCGCCCCTTCACCGGCCCCCTCCGCCGCTCCCTCCCATGCCGCCTCCCCGGGTGAGGACGACAAGGCAGCGGCCAGCGCGGGCGACGCGCGGCGGCGGGCGGCCACCGGCGAGCAGCAATGGTGGGAGCGGCTTGGGCCTCCGAGATCCTCCTCCTCGACGGCGGCGCGGCGGCCAAGCGGGCTTCGCGGTGCCGCGGCCCCCTTCCACTCCCCGGCCGGATCCGCGCTCAGGCTCCCTCCGTGGTGGCCGCCTCTCCGCCTCCCTTCCCTCCGCCGCTGCCCCGAGCTCCGCCCCCTTCGCCGCCGCCTCTCCGTCTCCGCCTCCTCGAGCTTCGCAGGCGTTTCGCGGTGGCGGGCGGGCCGCACAAGCGCGGCGCTCAGCGGCGGCTGCACCACAGGCGCGGCGCGGGCAGCTACGCAGGGGCCCGGCCGGCGTCGCGGGGTGCATGTTAAGGAGTGGCCAAGATGGTAAGGAGTGGCCAAGAATTCGAACGGTTCTGTAGACAATCTTTTGTCTATGTGGAGGCAGCACAGAGAGTTCGTAGGTTACACTCTTTCTTTTTCACAAAATAAAACGTACATACACTCACCTCAATAAATATACGTACGTAAACTCTAAAGACTTGCCGGCAGATATCAAGAATGACAAAATTACCATGGGCACCTCGCTGGCAACAGACAACACCTGCCACTAAAAGAATAGCGCCAGTTAAATAGTTAGGAACAACTCGTGTAGACAGATGCCACCACACGTAATCTTATCAAATGATTTCGCAGCAAGAGAGGCTAAGGCTGTCTTGCACTGGGGCTTGGTAAAAGCTCCTGAAGGAGAGTTTTGGGGGAAAACGATCCGCAGCAGGCTCTTCCAAACCTTCCCCAACGAGAGAGGAAGGCCCGCGGTCCCCCAGATCCAGGGGAGGGAGCAGAGCTCCCCTTCGCTGCCACCATGGTGCGAAATCGTTTTCCCCCAAAACACTCCTTCAGGAGCTTTTACCAAGCCCCAATGCAGACAGCCTTAGCCTCTCTTGCTGCGAAATCATTTGATAAGATTACGTGTGGTGGCATCTGTCTACACGAGTTGTTCCTAACTATTTGACTGGCGCTATTCTTTTAGTGGCAGGTGTTGCCTGTTGCCAGCGAGGTGCCCATGGTAATTTTGTCATTCTTGATATCTGCCGGCAAGTCTTTAGAGTTTACGTACGTATATTTATTGAGGTGAGTGTATGTACTTTTTATTTTGTGAAAAAGAAAGAGTGTAGCCTACGAACTCTTTGTGCTGCCTCCACATAGACAAAAGATTGTCTACAGAACCGTTCGAATTCTTGGCCACTCCTTAACATCTTGGCCACTCCTTAACATGAGACGTATTAACATTTGAAAATGTCTCGAGAAGCAAAACCTGACCACAATTTCATAGTCTATACATATATTTTCAAATGCTTGAAAATTATTTATCAAAACTGTTTGACCTTTTGAAATACTAATAACTCTTAGTGGTTAAAAGTTAACTAACTATTTATAACTTGTACTGTTTGACCTTGTGAAGTCCTAATAAGTCTTATATATAGAAGAGGGAGTACTACTTAGCTACCTTGTAATCCTACCATCAATTTATATTATTTAGGAAAAAACCAAGCACTATTGGTTTCTATAAATGTATAAAACCACTCATTTTCTTAAGAAAAAAGTCTAAATTACTACAATCAAGTATGGACAAAGTTCCGATAAGCCCCTAAAGTATGTTTTGGTTGTTTTTACACCCTCAACTATCTCAATCGATCCAAATTATCCCTTTGTAAGATTTTTCTTTTTTGTTTCTCCATGACACATGTTATTTTGAGTTAAAATTTTGTGGTATGATAGAGCGGATCATAAATTATATTTAAATAATATATTATGATTTTTTTCATTATTATTTTGTAAGGCTATGATATGTAATAATAAATCAACTATATCAAACAAAATTTTATGAGAATCAATGATGACAAATTCATATTATATTTTTGAAAAATATTATATGTGGGTCTCTACCATCGTATAAATTTGTAACTTAAAACATCACTTGTGCATGGAGAAGTAAAAAAGATAAATATTATAAAGTGGTATATTGGGGCGATTGAGATAGTTATGGATATAAAATGAACCAAAACATACTTTATGGGTTTATTCGGACTTTATTCATATTTGAAGGTAGTAATTTATACTTTTTCCTTTCTTTAATAACATTTGGAAAAAGTTTGTTTTAAACCCTTAAACTATCCACTTTGTCCATCTTACACTTCAATAAAAATGTTGGCTTAATGTACTCCCTATTCTATTCGTAGTGGATTAAATTAGACTCTAGTCAGGATTTCCATGCGAAATGCCAACATGCCATGATTTTGACCGGTCTAATCTGGTTTGACCGGCCACATAGGAAATCATCCCACATAAGCAAATCCTGGTGGGCCTAATTTAATCCACTATAAATAGGATGTGGGAGTAAATGAAGCTAACATTTTTCTTGAGGTGTAGGATGTATAAAGTGAATAGACTGACGGAGTAAAATGGACTTTTCCCATATTATTACATCTATCCACAGGATCACATTAGTTGTATTTTTTTTCCTAATGCGTTGTTTGGATAACCTGTTTAGTTGAAACTAGTTTCCGTAAAACGTATTTTAGTGTAACTAATTCTAAACTTTTGTTTGGATACCACAATAAAATCCGGTATAGGAAAAATGAGTTTTTCACAAAATCAAAAAACAATAGCGCATTAACACAGGTTATCACAACCGTCGACCTAGATCTGGATGGGAAAATAATAGCGCATCAACGCTGCTGATAATCGAGATAATTGTTGCTGCCAAGTTAATTGATTGGCGTCGGAGGGTCGTCGGCCGCCACCCGCTGCGGTCGTTCGTTATTGACTCATTCTCCCCGGGCCTTTCCAAATCCCTTCCATCAATCCATGAAGTCCAGCTCAACGCCACGGCTCCATAATTCGGAGGTAATCCATCAATTTTTGGCCCGAGATAGACCCATGATGACTAGATACCACTTCTAAATTTTTGGCTGTACGCAAATCATGACAATATTTTGCACTAGGTATGATCCCCCTAGCTCACAAACTGGGTCACCTACATGCAGAGTCATCGACGGGGTGGAGAGAAGCTCGAGGCAATTTGGGCGGTGAGAGCAGGGCATTGGGCCGCCGAGAGGGAGAGGGAGAGGGAGAGAGAGAGATGGAGAGAGAGAGAGAGAGGAGTAAGATGACTTCTTTCATATTATTACAACTATCTACAGCATCACATTAGTAGTACTGTTTTTCTAAAAGGCCCATTAGTAATGGCTTGAAAGTTGTCATTTGCCCCATTTTTAGAATCACATGCATTAACCATTTTTACTAATATGACTATTAGGCCAATATAGTAGTTGCTTCATGCATTTATAACATGACAAGTAGGACATGTTAATTTGTTAAAGATGAACTAACTAAGCTAGTCTCAAACATCATATACCAGAAAGGCAAGTACAATTTGTCCCCCTGGACTTGTTACCCAATCTAAAAACACTAGAACACTAGAAATTATACACCACCTAACCATCCAAACAAGATAAATTACTCCTGACCTTATTTCAGACATGTAGGCCTCATTTCTTTCACCCGCCCTACCTCCGCCCCCTTTTCTCTCCCATGGCCAAGGTACGCCACCGCACGATGCTACTAGGGTAGGCTTGGTTGCTCCTCTCAAAGTTGTCACTCTAGCTACATGGTGAAGCCATAGATGGTATGGGCTTGACGCTTGAATGAGCATACGACACCATGGCTATTACAGTCTTGTGTCGTGTGCTCAGTTTAGGTGACAACGCCACTTATGCCGCAATTCTTGTCAAAGATACCCAAGATGTGCTTGACGCTTGCCCTCTTCACAAATCGATGTATTAAGAGCTTGATGATGCTTGGGATATTGTGGTGTAGCACCTTACGATTAGGATTAAAGGTGAGGTTGGAACTTAGAGTGGAGCTTGGGACGAGGTGCAACCCAAGCTATGCCCTATTGCCAGGGATGGTAACATCATTTGGAGTTTGAGGGTTGCGATGACTAATGGCGGTGATGAAAGGGGAGGAACTAACATCTTCAAGGTTACCACTACCATGGACGAGACGCAACGTGGCCAGCCTTAGCCTCACTGGCAGTGGCGGAGATGACAGAGCTAATTTGCATATGTCACACGGCTGCACTAGTGAGCACAAGGCTACTCATGATCTATCCGCAAAAAAAAAAGGCTACTCATGATCTAACTTAGATTCAGATAGATAGATTCCATGGTGTGGGTCAAATTGCCCACTAAGCAATCATAAAGGGTCGAGTAGTTTGTTTGCTTCACTTGATATAAAGTTGGTGACTGTCTGATTTATGCCTTTTGAGTTCGGAGGTATTTCTGAAGCATGTTGATAAGTTTGCCAGGGGTAGAAACTGAAGTTGGTTCTATTGTCACATTCGTCATGCTCAAAACAGTTTCAAGAAATTATATACACAGTAAAGAAATTTTGCTGGTTATTACGTCCTTAAAACGCTGACAGAGGTCAATTATTGACCCCGATACTGACTGAAGCCAAATGAATCGATTCCAATACACATGATGATTTGTTTTGTTTTTTTGACACGCACATGATGATTTGTTGTGCGTATAGGAAATTAGCAATCCCTTTGACCGAGAGCTGACCCGACCGCTTCCATGCCCCCCGTCCCCCTCGCGCGCCCGCCGAGGAAGCCCCAAGCTGCCCACACCGACCGGCTAGTCAAGCCCGGCCGCGCGCGCCCTTCCGCGGCTCCGCCGGCCACCTGCTTCCAACCGACCGACGGCGAGCGCACGATCGAGGCCCGTAGCGAGCGGCGCGGCGGCTTCGACTCCTGCCTACCTTCTCTAGCTATATGATCAGTTGATTTGGGCAGGTCAAAACTGCATATTGCTGAAGTGCATTGCTTTGCACGATAGCACAAGGCTCTCTTAGTCTCGCCATTTTTCTGGTATTTAGAGATTTACTGTAAGGTTTGAGGTTTGAGATTTCTGAAATTTTGAAACTTTGAGGACAGTACTTCTTCGGTAGGTAACAGACTGTTGCAGACTGGACTGAACTGCTGGGGCTGCATGCTAATTAACCCTGTTCACCGGGTTGGTGTAGCCCATTCAACCCGTCAAACCAGCCCGTGAAAACCAGCTCCACGGTTTCCGTCCGGGTTGGGCTAAACTGTGGTTTGAAACCATCAGCCCGTCAGGCAAAAAGTCGGCATGCATCCAGCGTCGATGCAATCATCTCGCCGGCGCCGCGAAAGCTCGATGCACCTCGCCGACATCTGCATGAGCTCGATGCCGTGAAAAATAACGTAAGCTTGCTGCGCCACCACCAAATCGTGGGCTGCTTCTTCCACTGCAACAACCATGGCGATGCAGGCTGCCATTGCCATGGATACAGATTCAAGGTCAAAGCTTATGCAGTTTGCCATGGATACCGATTCTTGCAAGTTAAAAATAATCAAACAAACAAGCCAACTTTCACACGCTCGCCGGCATTGTTGTCACCTGCTGCCACCAAAGCTTAGCGATTCGATCCACGGACCGGTCAGTCGCTGCTTAAGAAGGAAACAACGGAAGAGACGAAGCCAATCGCGACAAAGAGTTCCGTGATCTCAAGCCCTGGCTGCTGCCAGCAACGGCCTCCTTGATCTCCGGTTCTAAACCGTACGGCCCGCCGAACCAGCCCACCTAAACCGTATGAATACGGTTTGGTTTAGGAAACCGTCTAAACCCGTCGTAACCCACCATTGAACAGGGTGGATGCTAATCTTCGTCCATTATCATGCCAGGATCAGATAAGAAAATAAATAGTCATCCTGCTATTTGGTTATGCTTTTTGCAATAACCAATTTGAAGACAATGTGACGCAATTGTATTGGCAAAACAATATAGACTTATTGCCAATGGCGCCACCTAATGAACTATGGTTATCTGGTGTCTCTGTATTGCTTAGTACAAAATATCAAGACTTAAAGATGTGAGATGGTCTTTACATCGTTGTTACTTCAATTTATAGTATTGTCTTGAAATTCGATTAATTTACCTTTTCTATACTATTTGTTTGCTAGAATTCATGATCAGAGATCATATATATAGTACGGTCACACCATTAACCTTAGATCCAGGATCCGCCCCCTGCTTACACATACCAACGACTTCAATGTCATTTTTGGCTACATGCCACCCCTGCGTTATTTGTTTCCTGAATCCCATTACTGACTGTTTGAACCACATCACGGAATACTCTTTGTTCTCCTGGATCTCTTGTTTGCCGAGTGTCGTGGTTTTGCCGAGTGTTTTGGCCTTAACACTCGGCAAACACCAAGCCTTTGCCGAGTGTTAAGGCCCCACACTTGGCAAAGGCTGCAACGCTACCCTCCTTTGTCGAGTGCAACACTCGGCAAAGCCTCCATTAAAATCTCGCGGACGGCGACGGATGCCGCCATGCCATTCGGGAGCGTCTGTTAGTGCTTTATTTTGCCGAGTGTCAGGTCTGGCACTCGGCAAAAACTTTGCCGATTGCCCGACAGATAAACACTCGGCAAAGGCGGCCTTTGCCATAACCAGATTTGCCGTGAGCTGTTTGCCGAGTGTTTTGGGGGTTTGGGCACTCGGCAAACACCCAGTTTTCAATAGTGACTCTTATCTATTTGCTTACTAATCTTAGCTTATCTCTTGTATTAATAGCATTTTTTACAAACCAAATGAACAGGGTCCAATACCACCAAAAAGGCAAGGTAAAGAAGAAGCTCCGGAAATTCATCCACTGTAAGTTACTCCCCTTCGTCACAGATTTGTGCTTTTTCATCATGCATGCACTATATATTAATAAATGTTGAAATGTTTGCTTCTTGTATTTTAGGGATCAAATTATGTGTTTCCCATCAAACGAGCAGGTAACTAAACATTGATAAGCTATAGTTCTCTAATCGAAGTCTATTTTACTGCCCAACACAATCTACCTTGTCTACTTAAGCTCCTAAAACAAACATTAAACTCAATTTACTCATGTAAACTATTTCACTTGGTCCAATTTTCCCTAATGATACTTCCCATTTTTTGTTTATCATCTACAAGTTGCTTTTGATACTTTTTGAGGGGGCTGCAAAGAGCATAATTTACTACGATTTTAGAAAACACATCAACAATATATCATGATTACTTTTCATGCAATTCTATATTGTAGGGATAATTTAGATTAGACGAGACTCTTTGTCCATGAAATAATCATAAGACGTTCTTAATGCATTTTTCTAGTTACCAGCCAACACAATTTAGAAATTAATGCTGAACTTCTATGAGGAGAAAAAAAAAGAAATCTCATTAGGGGGTAGATGGGTTCAATTGATAAATTTGGGGGCGTAAATTGAGCCCAATTTTTGTTTAGCGGCTGAAATGGACAAATTCATAGTAAAATGTTCTGTGATCAATTTTACTTCTAGATAACTAACATGTGGTTTTATTTGGTTTAGATAAAAATTGAACAAAAGACTTGTCTGCTAGTTGTGCATGATAACAAAATTCCAGGAACGTCATTGTATCGTGGCACTCTTAGCAGAGGACCTTGTTCTACTCTTTGGTAACCAATAGATGAAGCACATACAAACTATGAAGTTGTCAGTAAATGTGACCATCCTAACATATTAAAGCCCTTAGGATTTTGGGAGGCTCCTAATGACAAAACCAAAGCTTATCTTGTTTTTGAAGAGGTCCATGGAGCATTACTTTATATAGAAAAAGAATTCATGGTCTCTGTGGAGGGGTCAATGATAAATGGCTTTTCTGTAAATGGTTTTGAATGTTTTAGGTATGTTTCTATTCAAACTGCATGCCACATATATACATAAATTGTAACACTTGAAGTTATTTAATACACCATGTATTTGTGTTTATTTGTCTAGGTCAATCTTCTCTGACGTTGATTATTATGTGAATAATCTTTATCAGAAAAATATTGGATCAAGTACTTGTGAGGAATCTCTCCCGTTACTTCCCCTGAAACTTAACAACTCTACTATCTTTTACAAGCTTCGAAGCTCAACAGAGACCCAGAATGAAATACTTGTTTTGGTGGGAGATTTTTCATCAAACTACCCAACACATCTTTTTAAGAACAAGAATATCCAAGATGTGTTCCATAATTGTAAGCCATATATTTCATTTCTACATTGTCTCTCTAAGCTGTAGGAATAAATTTTGATAGCCAATAGCAAATAAAATGTGTTTATGATGCATGATAGCCAACTTTGTAGTGGTAGTAACAAATATATCTTTTTACAAATGTTTCATGTATGTCGTCCCTTTGTGGTCACTTTTTAATCTACCTAACAGAATTTTGCTTGTTTTCAACTAATGCTAGTGTAGCTTTCCGAATTCTTGTTCATGCGAAGTAAGCTGATTTCCATCTTTTTTTTTAAGTCGCAAAAGTTGAACATATAAAGCAATTCAATTGGAAAATGGCTAGAGAATACTTGAGTAGCTTTTGTGGACATGAAAATAATGTTAATCTTGAGTTGAAAGTTTTAGCCACATTTTTGAAAAGTGAGACCGTAATGTAAGCTAATCATTTTAGTTAAATGATAAATGTTCCAAACAAACTGATGATTGTCACTAAATATGTTGTACTCTTCGCACATTGACATATGATTTGTGTTGCACAGTTATTAGGATTTACTATGACTACCCGGAATATGGGAGGCAAATATAAAAATGAAATTTATAAGAGAAGTACTTTGGATCACAGATCGACAATGAGACAAAAAATAAAACATCTACATTGGCGAGCACAGAGAAAGAGTGCCACACCCTAAAATTTCTGAAGTTTAGGATGTGAATAATAAGCTTAATTAATATAATGATTTTCTCAAATTTCTAAAATTTCTCAAGCTTTATGTAATTTACAGGGAATTTAGTATAGGAAAATAAGTGTTATTCCTAATTAATTGAAACAACATAGGTTCTAATGTTTCATGACTTGCATTCGTGCATGTTGCATTTAGTGTCTTTATGTGTATAAAATTTTAAAAAATATGGTTAGAAGCCTAATGGGAAGATTTTTCTAGGATTTATTCATATTTCCTTAGAGAATTCTCCAATTTTTGGAACATGCTAGTATCCTTGTTATGAGCTCCAAATATAATATCCTGTCTTACTCTATCTCTGTGATTTTTTCTGGATTTTTGAAATTTTTGGATTATTTTTCATGACTTATAATTTATCTTTGTACTGGAAAATAATATTTTGAAAATAAAAAGAAAATCCCAAATCCCTAACGCGCCAAGCCTAGCTAAAACCTACACCCATCCCAATCCAAACCCGCCTAAAACCAGCCTAGACCCCCACTCCTCTCTCTCTCTCTCTCTCTCTCTCTCTCTCTCTCTCGCTCTCCGCTCTTGGGCCCGTTTTCCCCTCGGGCCGGCCAATAAGCACCCGCAGCCCAGTCCGGCCCAGCTCGCTGGCTTCGGGCGCCTGGCAAACTAGGGTGCCCGATCTTCCGTCATGTGATGGATAACTCGTTTTAGGCAGAGCGCAACACACCGATCCGGCTTCAAGTCAGCAAACTTGAACCCTACAATAGCACTACGACTCCTCTGGTTATCAACCGTGTCACAACTCGGTTGACCCCGCCAAGAAGGCTAATCTCTGCATGCGAAACGAAGAACATAAGCAAGAACTCAGAAGAACGCATCACTCAATATGAAGTGGTTCTACAAACCGATGAGGGCGAAACTGTTCTCGACAGAATAATCTAAGCAAAACCCAAACCCTAATGTGGCAGTGGCTACTAATTATATGACGGTTGGGGCATGCATAACCTCCTAACCACGTCCATAATGGACCCCAACATGATACACGGGCCGACAACCCAAAAGATGGCGTTGTGTCACCTTGGCAGATTTTGGATGTCCACTTGTTTCGACCATTCCCGTTGACTCAGATGGAATTTTGAGGTGGGACAGGTGCCATTGGAAAGCTTATCTCCTTATCTTTCCAAGCATGCATATATAGAACGTAAAAAACGGAGCCCGTATGTGACCTGGGCATCCAATTTACTTCGGGCTGCTCCTGGACTCTGAGGTGGACTCGAACTTGAGTTTCTTTGGGCCTCCACCTTGGTGACTCGAATCCGATTAGCCTCAGGCCTTCTTCTTGACTTGGAAAACCTTGTTGGTCTCCTTCTTCTCCACCCCATGCACTACTCATGGTCATATGCATGGGTGTCATGTCCTCATCAATAGATTTCCTAATTTTTATGCAAAAAAGATGCATGTCAACAAAGTGTACCCTCGCTGTCCTAAAATTACAGTGATATATGAAGTACATGGATGCATTGGCTACCTATGTAAGAAAATAGTGTAATACACTTATGGCAGTCCAAACTTCCAACTTCTTTTTAGGATCAACAAGCCTCCAGTCATCACATCTAACTGATAGTGTCTTTCTCACCTGACACCCAATAGCACTAGAAAGCTTCCTAGAATTTTTCCAACGGGCTGTCCATATTCATTGAGTGTTATTTGTATTCTAGGCATGCCAGGTGTCCTGGAAAATATGTCATCCAATCTGGTGATACCTCTTCCTTTCCTCTCCTTGCACATACCACCATCCAAATCTGTGCAAATTAATTTAAATGTGAGAAATAGAAAAGTATCATAGGATGCTTTTTGTGCTGCAATAAGAAGCAACTATGCACTCTACGAGACCTTCATTGTCACATAAGAAATCTCCAGATGCTTCAAAGTTAGGATTATGAGCAATCTGCTTGTTTGCAATTTCACTACTGTTTCTTTGTGTCCTTGGTCGTAAATTGTGACCTTCAGTTGCTGCACTGACTGGAGCATAAGTTTTCCACAAGAAATTCACATAACAGCGTGAATTCATTGGTTATAAACATTCAAATACTACTGTACCATGGTGTTTATAGTATGGAGATTGGGCTGAATAGGCTAACCTTTCTTCTTTTGCTAGGTTGACTCGGCAGAGGTATGGTGTTCATGAGGAAGATTAAGAGATTCCAGTTTTCTTTTTTTTTGTTTCTTGCTATGTTTGCAAGCTTTTCTTTCTCATACTTATACATGGGAGCAGCTTCATTGTTTCTTCTTGCGCTTGACATTTTTTCTCCTGAAAAAAGCACAAAGACATCAGTAAATAGAAGGGAAACTATTTTGCAAGTAATCTGTAACAAAACATAGCAGCCACATTGTGCAAGCTAAGAACTAAAAAGAGGTCTTTTGAGACACTAAAAAATTGCAACAAAGAGCACAAGCATACAACAAAACATAAGCTTAAAAGGCAATGCGGAAGTATTTGAACAAAAAAAAATACCGGGACAAGAACCACCACTTACCAGACAAAAAAATCATTATCAAAATTATAGGATGAGGCATGAAAATGCAACCGCGTGAGATCTATCAGCTACAAACTGCGCTTAGGCAAAATAATGCTCACTTGAAAAATAGGTCTTAGGATGTAAGGAGTACTTATTAGTTGATAAATACGAACAATACACCATTACAAGGCAATATTTCAATGGCTTCCAGCTGTTACATTCAAAGGATCGACCCGGATGCTAATGGATCACATGTAAATGATATAAGATGGGTATAGGCATACCATTTTTAGATGAAGTTGCCATCTAGATGTATAGATGATCTGTGTAGTTCTCCCTAGTGCTTCCAGTAGTCAATATTGATCAGGAATGAATGAGGATAGAGATTAAAGGCTTGCGTTTGAATCATGTTTCCTCCTCTTTTTATACTACTGTGCACATAGGGGAACCGACACCAACAAGGTCGGTTGTGCCCACTGATCACAAGCAAAACCATTACAGGCAAAATGGTTTAGATCTTAGCCATTCATTTTAGTTTTAACCGCCAAGATCAATTCCAACATTCTCCCCCCTTGATCACCTCCTCTGAAAATACTGGGTAGTAGGTCTTTTGTAAGAGGATCCGTTGGCATAAACTTCGTGTTTATGTACTTCAAACTTATATATTGTCTGATCTTGAATTCTATCTTTCACAATATGGTACTTTAAGTCAATGTGTTTGGTAGCTCCACTTGACTTGTTGTTACTCGAATAGAGTACTGCTGGCTGATTATATATCACAGTACAATGTGAGTGGTCTTGAAATGTTGTCTACCACTCTTAATCCTGGGATAAAATTCTTCAGCCAAGTTGCCTGTCATGTGGCCTCATAACAAGCTACAAATTATGCTTGCATCGTTGATGAAGCAGTAACTGATTGTTTGGAGCTTTTCTAGGAGATGGCCAGGTTGAAGGAAATGGTTGAAATTTAGCTGGGCATTGGGCAAGCATATTGAAAGTAGTGTGGTCAGGAACTCGGAATTACGGTGTAATCTGTTTCGTTCGATGGATGACATTATGGTGTGCCTGCCTAGCTTACTGAACATAATGGATCCGAGAGAGATTTGTTTATAGCGAGAGAAGAGCAGTATTTGTTGATTGTATAGAAAATTCAGTGCTTGAAATGACAGACAGTGTTTGCTGAAAAAAAACGACAGACAGTGGTGGCAAGAGCCGTCACTGTGACGACACTGGAGGATACCTGCTCCAGCGCATGGCACACGTGATGCCGACCCGAGGCTGTGAGGCATATGGCCCGGCATGGTTTGGTGCGTCCAAATCTGTCGTTACGGTTTTCGGCTACTCGCCAATCGGCAATTCAGTGAGCACAGAGCCGTAGTAGACGGTGCCAGCTAAGACTGCTAGTTATATCTCTATATCAACGGGACAGAGCACTCAATCGGCTTTGTCGTGCAATGGAGAAATTGCCATACTACACTCGTGGTTACAATCCTTTGTTCGGTAAACATCATCTCATTCTGTTTCGTAATGCTAGTCACCATTAATTCACCAATGAGACAGTAAAAACCACACCACTTCAGTCAGCCTCTCGGCATTATATAAACAAGGCAACGGGACAACGAATGCATCCATCCATCTCGAAGCCATGGCGACCTTTCCCCATCCCAAGCACTACTCCATTCTCTGTCTCGTCGCTGTCCTCCTGGGCGTCTCCCTCGACGGCTGCTCGCCTTGGTCGGAGGACGACCATGTCGTCCCCGCCGACGTCGGCGGGGACACCCTGATGATGGAGCTGTTCCAGCGGTGGATGGCCGCGTACAACCGGACCTACTCGACGGCGAGGGAGGAGCGGCGCCGCTTCCTGGTGTACGCCGGCAACATGCGGTACATCCAGGCCCGGAACGCCGACATGGTCGTCACCGGCGTCGGGCACCAGCTCGCGGAGACGGCCTTCACCGACCTCACCACGGAGGAGTTCATGGCCGCGTACACGATGGACCCACCGCCGCCTCTGCCGGACGAAGAAGACGACGACGACGACGACGACGGCACGGAGATGGTGATGATCACCACCCGTGCGGGACCTGTCGGCGCGGCGTACCTGAACGACTCCAGGCCGCCGGCGACGGCGAGCGTGGACTGGAGGGAGCGAGGCGCTGTGACGGATGTGAAGAGCCAAAATGGATGTGGTACGTGTACCTTCTCAACAAAAGACTGTTAGGGTTCAATTCATTTGTTCCCGCTTGAACAACATTTTTTCGTGGGAAGCAAATTAGTACTTGTTTACGATTTGTGCTGAAATCACGCTTAATTTCACTGACATTTTTGTTGAATTAATCCTTTGTGCATACACGAATACTAAATAAAACATGGCAACTTGTATATGCATGCATATACACTACCTCCGGATCTTTATATATGACGTTCAGAAAACAATTTTTAGTCTACAGCTAGCTTATTTTGCTGGTCGGAAACGTCAGCTATTTCGGAAAGGAGGAGGTAGTACTAGAAGGAGGTTAATTACTACATTCTTGTGCTTGTGCAGGGTCGTGCTGGGCTTGGAATAAACCAGATCCGAAGCGGGAACCTGGTGTCGCTGTCGGCGCAGGAGCTTGTGGACTGCGACAGGAAGGACCACGGCTGCACCAGAGGCTCCCCAAACAGCGCGTTCAAGTGGACCATCTCCAACGGCGGCATCACCACCGACTACGACTACCCGTACACGGGCACGCAGAGCGCGTGCCTCCGATCCAAGCTGCCGCACCGCGCCGCGCCTGATTCTCGCCGGTTTCAACGAAGCGGCGCTGATGAACGCGGTGGCGCGGCAGCCGGTGGCGACGTCGATCAGGGCTGGCCACCCTGATTTCCATCACTTCAGAGGCGACGGCGTGTACTGGGGCGGCTGCGGCGGCGAGTTCAACCACGTCGTCGCCGTGGTTGGGTACGGGCAGGACCGCCGGAGCGGTGACAAGTACTGGGTCGTCAAGAACTCGTGGGGAACCGGGTGGGGAGACGACGGCTACGTCAAGATCAGGAGGGAAGTCCGTGGCAGGCCAGGGGAT
Organism: Echinochloa phyllopogon; assembly: GCA_033239725.1. Lineage (NCBI taxonomy): Eukaryota > Viridiplantae > Streptophyta > Magnoliopsida > Poales > Poaceae > Echinochloa > Echinochloa phyllopogon. The sequence goes on along the minus strand of BTCW01000008.1, from coordinate 26,729,741 downwards.
ACTGTGGCATCTCCACCTGGTCTTATTTCCCAATCATGTGAGGTATGGTTGTGAGCCGTGCGCAAAGGATAATTTTTCTTTCTCCTCTTTCCACTGTTTTATTTAGGGCTGCAACTATAAGTTTGGTTGTTTTTTTTCTTGCTAGCTTCTAATAAGTGTGATAAAATTAACTGTTTCTTTTCTTTCTTGCCTTTTATTTTTCAGGGCAGTGTGCTGGAGTGCAGAATGTTTCCTCCTCGACTTGTTTTGATCGAGTTATGCGAGAGTAGGCAGGCCTGTTCAGTGTCTCCGTGAAGTTTAAGCAGAGAATCATCATGTAAAATCGATGGCAGGCAAATTATATAATAAATAACAGTAAACACAGTTCACAGTGACAGTGACACGTGCTCTGCCGGAGGACAACTCCAATGCCGGCCTCTGCAATAATGGCGCTAGCTCTTTCCATTTTGACTGTGCTGCTCGATCAACGTATCAGTGTCCAGGCATAGATAGCATATGCTTGCTTGATAATGTCGATCTGCACAGGCAGCTGTACCTATACCGTCGGAGGAAATTGGGATGATGACGTTGATGAATAGGAGACTAGACTCCTACCCGTATTTACACACATCCAGAATTCATGGCTTTTGCCCGCGGTTTTCTGATTACAAGAACATGACTAGAATTGTAAAGTTACACATAGAAATATCTAGTTTGAAGATTAATTATGAAAAGAGTGAGATCTTAGTTTGCTACAACACACCCTGTTACCTCCTAAGAGGTATAAACTCAAGCGAATCACAACCACTGATTTTTAGAATACAATATTTAAATAATTGAAAGAATCAGGAAAAAAAAAAGAATTTGCTGATACACAATGTATCAGTGGTTGTGAGATCTTAGTTTGCTACAACACACCTGTTACCTCCCTCTCCCTATCCCTCTCTCTCCCTCTCCCTCTCTCCCTCCCCCTCTCTCTCTCTTCTCTCTCTCTCTCTCTCTCTCTCTGAGATACATAATGTTCAGTAAGCTAGGCAGGCAGAGCATAATGTCATCCATCAAACGAAACAGAATACATCATAATATAATTCGGAGTTCCTGACCACTAATTTCGATATGCTTGCCCAATGCCCAAACTGCCCTTTTAATTTCTTCAAGAAATTGAGACTTGGGGCGCTCCACCATCTTGTTATGCTCCTCATCAGCGACATCAGAACTGTACTGTGCAATGGTCAACTCAGCATAATCCACCATCTAAGTCTTAAGCTACATGCCTCTTAAGCTACTAACAATGAAAATTAATGTTTTTCTTTGGCAATCTTACAATGAAAAGATTCAGTCCGCTGAGCAGCTGATAAAAAAGAACTGGCTGGGGATATAAACTCAGGGCCGGCTCTATATTTCCGAGGGCCCTTTAGTTTTCACCTAGTGTATTTTTTGCCTTTTATATTTAAATTTAAATAGTAGCATAAATTACTATTCATTATACAATTCATTTGAGTTAACTTATAACGACATCTTTCCGGTCCAGACAATTGCTGGACAATATACGTTATAGTAATTCTAAAAATGATAGCATAGTTGATTTTTCAGTTGAAAAGAAAATGTTAGATACCATAACAAATGTATCATCAAAATAGCTTAAAAAATAAATGCTTGCAATTAGCCAAGAACATTAAATTGAGAATAAGAACATTTGTGGAGTAAATCAACTGTAATATAGAAATGCGAAAATAAATCAGATACCATCTAGTCGGTAGAAATAGGTCGTTGCTTCGGTTTTGGAAAGGGGCCCCAAAACGCAACAAGGAACCAACTAGATGCAGAAGTGATAACAAGACTCACGACGTACGAAATGTGGACACGGATAATCTGTACAATCCCCAACATGTTGTGTCTGTGGGGTCTAAATGTGCAGCAAATGGCAACTGCTAGTAATATATCGTATCGACATGAACTAGTAGAAAAGATCATAAAAACAACTAGGCCAGAAACTAATATGAAATAATGACCCATTGCTTAGTTAGTTGGACTTAGACCTAAACAAATGTTGAGCTAACCCAAAAGAAACAGATGGCCTAGGAATTACCAAAACTAGCATTATGGATATGTTTCTATTAACTAAATGGATTTTCAAAATTGAGTGGGGAGGAGATGATTTTATTTGTTATATATATAATCTCTTCAGAGAGAGATACCTTGGGGAGAAGGGATTTTGTAGTGTTACTTATAGAAGGGGTTCACGATTTTGGAGGGGGTCGCAAGAATGCAAAGAAGCTAACATATAAGGGATCTCAAATATAAGGTTAGCAAAATGGATGTTAGCTAACATATAAAGAATCAGAAAAAAAAGAATTTATAAATCATGCCGTCTCTCAAGCAGCGCAGTCAATTGCCCTTTGTTGTCCGCTGGTCCAGCGGAAAGGCATGATGAACTGCATGCCAGGGGTGCCGCTCCTGGACGTGTTACACTTCCCCACGTCACAGGAAAAATGTTACACTTCATCCGTTACATATTTGTGGCCAACTATCTTGCATGTCCAAAAAATAATCATAGACATGACTTATACAATTTAAAAGAAATGGCTCATTAGCCATGACAAAACAATTTTTCCGGTGCACACTGCCAGAATAGTTGATATCTACACCGGGTGGGAAAGGCCTTTAGCACCGGGTTTCCCACCCGGTGCAACTAAACCGAGGCTAAAGGGTAAGCCCTTTAGCACCGGGTGGCATAACCGGTGCTAAAGGGTCCCTTTAGCATCGGTTGCAGCCACCAACCGGTGCTAAAGGGCCTGCCACCGCAGCGGGGCTGGCAGGGCCTTTAGCACCGGTTGTTGTCTACGCCCGGTGCTAAAGGCCCTGTGTTTTTTTTTGCCTTTTGCAGTAGCCATGCATGCACATGTATATACGTATATATATATTCTAATACGTGTATTCTAATGCGTATTCGGCTGACTCACTAAGGGGTTCGCTAAGGGGTTCGGTGCGCTTAGCGAACGGATTCGCTAAGGGGTTCGGTGCGACGTGAAGGGGTTTGCGAAGGGTTCGGGTTTAATATACATTTCAATGTAAATATACAATGCATTTTCAATATACATTTCAAACATATAACATTTCCAATATACATTTAAATGTAAATATCTCCAATACACATTTCAACATGCATATACATTTCCAATAAATAAACATGCATATACATTTACATTTTCAACATATAAATATTTGCAATTTACATTTGCAACATTTTTCAATACATATGAAGCATGTATATTTCTAATAGAATTGCAATATAGAACATTTCCAATATATCATTTTTATTTCCAATACAATGCATTTCCAATAAATTAATTTCTAATATTTTCTAATATTTTCAATACATATGAAGCATATATATTTCTAATATTTCCAGTACAATGCATTTCCAATGTATGTTAACCAAATACGCATGGTCGAACACGTTCGCTAAGCAAATGTGCATGGCCGTTCGGCCATGCAAGGGTACCTGCACACACACACAAATAGACACGGCATGAAGGCCGGCTCACACGTACACAACCATGCACGGCACCAAGGCCGGCATCACAGGGGCCTCACCGCGACGGTGGACGACGGCGACGGCAGCGGCGGGCCGGCGGCGGCGACGAAGGGCGGCGCGGTCGCGGATGACGGCGGCGCGGCCAGGGACGACGGCGGCGTGGGGAAGACGGCGAGGGCGCGGGCGGCGACGCGGGGACGTTGGCGGGGACGACGGCGAAGAAGAGCGGCAGCGCGGCCGACCGGGGACGTCGGGCGGCGCGGGGACAACGGGCGCAGGCGCGGGGACGACGGGCGGCGGCGCGGGGACAACGGGCGGCGGCGCGGGGACGATGGCGAGGGCGGCGTGGGCGAGGGCGACGGGCGGCGGGCGCGGCGACGACGGCGGCGGGGGCGAGGCGGGGAGGAGGGCCGGCCGATGGGGAAGATGAAGTGCTGGGGCGGGGGCGCCTATATAGGTCCCCCGTCTTTAGCACCGGGTGTAGCCACGACCCGGTGCTAAATGCCCTTTAGCACCGGGTCTATGCAGCACCCGGTGCTAAAGTCCCACCCTTTAGCAACGAGTCTTGTACACCCGGTGATAAAGGACCTTAACTGGCGCCAAACGAAAAATGGGGGCCTTTAGCACCGGATTTTAGATCAACCCGGTGCTAAAGGCCCCCATTTTTCATTTAGCACCGGTGGCTACTATTTGGCATTTTTTTTCATTTCTATTTATCATATTCTTTTCTACCTATTACATATGATAAATATAGTTTTTATATATAGCTATTAATACTTGTTTTAATTCAGTTATTAATGCTATACCTATTAAAAATATATATTAAATAAGAAAATCTTAGAAATTAATATAAAATCAATATAAAATGCAAGAATTAATAACAAATCCTACAAAATTAATATAAAATCTTATAAATTAATAGAAAATAAATATAAAATGCTAGAATTAATGAAAAATCCTACAAAATTAATAGAAAATCTTATAAATTAATAGAAAATCAATATAAAATGCTAGAATTAACGAAAGATCCTACAAAATTAATAGAAAATCTTATAAATTAATATAAAATCAATATAAAATGCTAGAATTAATAAAAACAACATAAATGCAAATATAGTCATTACAGCATAGGTGGAACATAGTGCAATGAAATTACATGGCATCATCGTTTACTCGGACACTAATAAACTTCCTCTTTACAAAAGTTCCTTGATTGTGATCACGCCGTAGATACGGTGTCTCCTCCTCCGCTAACAGGATGCTTGGGTCATCAACCACTGAGAATGGAGGCAGGCCATCGAGCATATCATAATCTTCATCCGTCTTGTCCTCAACTCCTACGATTTTTCTCTTTCCAGGAAGGACTATATGACGCTTTGGCTCGTCTTGTGATGGGTCCAATTGCTTACCCCCACCTTTCTTATCCGCCCCTTTCTTCGGTCTGCTAGCCATGTCCTTCACATAAAAAACTTGCGTGACAGCTTTGGCCAGGACGAATGGTTCGTCTAGAAAGCCAATCTTGTTAGGTCCACTAACGTCATTCCATAGTCATCAACTTTAACACCTCCTCCAGTCAGCTTCACCCATTGGCACTTGAACAGTGGGATCTTCAAAGGTCCGTACTCTAGTTCCCATATCTCCTCTATGACTCCATAGTATGAGTTCGTATTGCCATTGGTGTCTGTCGTGACGATCCGGACACCACTGTTTTGGTTGGTGCTTTTCCTGTCCTGGGCTCTTGTGTAAAATGTATACCCATTGATGTCGTATCCTTGGAATGTCAAGATCGTGCTCGATGGACCCCTAGCTACAAAAGCTAGCTGCTCATCAATGCCCTCGACACCCATAAGACGTTTTCGCAACCAAGCGGCGAAATCCCTATTGTGCAAACGCTGAATGAAGGCCGCAGACTTTGTTGAGTTTTCGTCCCAGAGAATCTGCATGTGCTCCTCGATGTACGGAGCAACTAAGGATGATTGTTGCAAAACTGTGAGGTGCGCTTTACGAAATGTATCAATGTTCTTGATCACCATTGATCTTCTCCCTAGTGTGCCCTTACCACCAAGTCTACCCTCGTGATGTGATTCGGGCACACCAATCGGCATAAGATCGTCGACAAAGTCAACACAGAATTCAATGACCTCCTCTGTTTCGTATCCCTTAGCAATGCATCCTTCTAGACGAGAACGATTACGTACATACTTCTTTAGGACAGCGAAGAACCTCTCAAAAGGGAACATGTTGTGTAGAAATACTGGCCCCAGTATACGAATCTCTTTGACAAGGTGAACCAATAGATGTGTCATGATATTAAAGAAGGATGGTGGAAATATCATCTCAAAGCTGACAAGACATTGCACCACGTCATTTTGTAGCTGATCTAAATGGTCTGGATTGATCACCTTCTGAGAAATTGCATTGAGGAATGCACATAGCTTCACAATGGCTTTCCACACGTTAACTGGTAGCACACCCCTGAGTATTGTCGTTGCCAGGTTGCTTTGGGCCTTCGATGAGCACTGGCATCATAATGAACTTCCGCTTCATGCAGAGCCAGGGGGGTAGGTTGTAGATACAAACAGTCACGGGCCAAGTGCTATGACTACTTCTCATTTCACCAAAAAGGGTTCATGCCTTCGGTACTTAAACCAAGCCTAACATTCCTTGCATCAGCATCAAACTCTGGGAATGCTCTGTCGATGTTCCTCCACTGGGATCCATCGGCGGGGTGTCTCAACATGCCATCCTGCTTACGTTCTTCTTTGTGCCAGCGCATCAGTTTGGCATGGTTCTTGTTCCTGAACAAACGCTTCAGACGGGGTATCAGAGGGAAATACCACATCACCTTCACAGGGATTTTTTTCTTAGAATGCTCCCCCTAACCTCACCAGGGTCGTCCTGCCTGATCTTGTATCGTGCGCAGGTGCAAACCGGACAACGATCCAAGTGTTCGTACTGTCCGCGATAGAGGATACAGTCATTAGGACACGCATGTATCTTCTGCACCTCCAAACCGAGAGGGCAAACAACACGTTTTGCTTGATACGTCGTCGATGGCAATTCGTTACCCTCTGACAGAATCTTCTTCACGAGTTTCAGTAGCTCCTCGAAACCCTTATCAGTAACGCCATTTGCTGCCTTCCACTGCAGAAGTTCAAGTGTGCTACCCAACTTCTTAAGCCCCTCTTTGCAATCTGGGTACAGGTCAGTCTTGTGGTCCTGCAACATGCGCTGTATCTTTTTCAGTTCCTTATCATTGCCGCAGTCTTTCTCAGCATCTTGCAACATTTGCCCGAGTCCATCAGTAGGGTCATTTTCCTGAGCAACATCTTTTTGAGCAACATCTTCCTCATCGGCATCACCCATCGCAGCATCTGCAAAGATACCATAGTATTCAGCCAATACCGGAATGTCGTCATCGGCCCCGTCTTCTTCATCTTCATCCATTAGAATTCCTCTCTCACCGTGCTTCGTCCACACAGAATAATTCCTCATGAAATCGTGCCTCTTCAAATGCACCTGAAGAACACCTATTTTTTGGTGCGATTGCATATTTTCACAATTGGTGCATGGGCAGAACATCCTTCCCTCTGGCGTCCTGTTAGCCTCGGCGGCATCGAGAAACGCCCTGAGGCCATCACGGAACTCCTGAGCGTGGTTGTCCTCGTACATCCATTGTCTATTCATCTACATTATTAACCAATAACAAATATATAATATATTATGAAGTTAATACAAATTTAATATATAAATAAATACAAATTTTAGTATATATTCCATTATAGAAACACATTTCAAAAACTACATTACTATATTCATTAAATAATAAATATACCTTCCGTGTAATAATATATATATTCCATGTAATTACTATATTCATTTCCTAAAAACAAATATACCTTTTATTAAATTAATAAATAAATATTCCAACTTTAATAAATAACTAATAAATAAAATACATAAGCCTTATAACTATTCACAAGTCATACAAAACAAAATACTAACTAGCTTGCCTTCTCTCTCCATTTAAAACACAACATGAACACTCTCTCTCCACCATGAACTCAAGCTCTCTCCTCTCTCTCATCCATGAACACAAGCTCTCTCTAGCTAGCTTTACTTTGATTCACAAATCCCTCTATTTCTAAATCATAGAAGGATTACAAGCTAAAGAAAACATTAGAGAATGAAAAAGTGTACCTTGTAGTGCTCCTTAGATGAGTGAAATCTTCACAAATTTTGAAAAAAATTTGGGCAGCACCTCCCCTCCCACGGCCGAGCAGCATGAACACAGCGCCTAAGTGTTCAGCTGGCTCGGCCGGGGGAGGAAGAAGGTGCTATATACAGAAGACATTAGCACCGGGTCGTGGCAAGACCCGGTGCTAATGTGCACCAATTAGCACCGGTTGCAGCCATCAACCGGTGCTAAATGGCCTCGGGCACATTAGCACCGGTTGCTGGCTGCAACCGGTGCTAAAGGGGGAGCATTAGCACCGGGTCTCGCCACGGCCCGGTGCTAATGTTTCTGCCCTGACACCCCGCAGCGCCGCCCCCGCTCCTAGCCGTTGGACCCGGTGCTGAAGCCCCATCAGCACCGGGTCCAAAAATGGCCGAGGCGGCGGGGCCGGGCGGATGTTGAAGTTTCTGGTAGTGGCAACAAATTTATTTGAACTTATATATGGTGACTAGCATTACAAAACAGAATGAAATGATGTTTACCGAACAAACGATTATTATCATGAGTGTATGACAATTTCATCCACCAATCCAATCCTGGACAAACCCGATTGCGTGCTCTTTCCCGTTGATTAATTACAGATATAGCTAGGACTCAGTCTTAGCTTGCACCGTCCACTATGGCTCTGCTCACCGTTTTGCTGATTGGAGAGTAGCCCAAAACTGTAACTACGACGTAGCCGCACTAAACCATGCCGGGCCATATGCCTCGCAGCCACCCTCGGGTCGGCATCGTGTGCCATGCGCTGGAGGTATCCTCCAGTGTCGTCTCTTCCCACCACTATGGTGCTCCAATGCCTGGCAATAGTAGCAGAATTTCCATAATTGTACTGCTTGATTATGAGTGCCTGGGCGTAGATAGCATGCTAGCTAGCTGGACAGTCGGAGGGTTCAAAATTTCGGTAGATAATTTTCTCCGACCCTACAATAAATACGAAATATGGAGAATATTTGATCAAACGTTAAAAAACAGTTAATGATTTCACTAGCAATGGTCTCTAAACCATCAATTATCATGATTTTGGATATAACAACAAAGAAATATGACATTATATCATAAGTTTAACACATTAGATATAGTTTCACTGTACGTAATTTCGGTCAAGAAAAAAACTCCCATCGGCGAAATTTCGCCGAAAAAGTAGTAAACCCTAGTTGTACCTATACCGACGAAGAATATCAGGAATTGGGATGTTGACCACCAATTATGAATTGTTGGAGACCAGACGACTACCTATCGATCCTTAGGGCCGATTTGTATAATTGGAATTGAAACTCATTTGGGGAATCATATTATAAAAATTAGATTCCAGAAGAAATGAATTACCAAAAATTTGACTCGGTTCTTTTTTTGTGTTTGGTCATTACTGGAATCCTTTTCTATGAATCAATATATATCCTGTTTGGGATGTCAGACATGCACTACCGGAGAAACAGACATTAGAACCGGTTGGGAAACCCGGTGGGGGGGGGGGGGGGGGGGGTTCCCAACCGGTGTTATGTTTCCGAGGCTAAAGGTACTCACCTTTAGCACCGGGTTAAATAACCGGTGCTAAAGGTGTGTCCATTTGCCAAAAAATATGTGCGCCGGGTTTCCCAACTGGTGCTATGTTTTTGAGGCTAAAGGTACCCACCTTTAGCACCGGCTAAATGTGTGTCCATTTGCCAAAAAATATGTGCGTTGCTGCGGGGATTCAAACTCATGACCTCTTAGCTCGTGCGTACCCACCTAACCATCTCACCTACAAAGCACATGTGATGAGATAGAAGATTCTTTTGTTTTGTAGTAGCATGTGACACCCCTTTAGCACCGGGTTGGTGTTACGACCCGGTGCTAAAAGACCTTTTGCACCGGATCGTAACACCAACAGGTGCTAAAAGGTGACCCTTTAGCACCGGTTGATGTTATGACCCGGTGCTAAAGGGTCGGGGCCTTTAGCACCGGTTGGTAACACCAACCGGTGCTAAAAGGGATTTTAGCACCGGTTGGTGTTACCAACCGGTGCTAAAGGGTTCCCGAGGGCGCCCCAATTTCGCACCCGGTGCTAACATTACATTAGCACCGGATCTTGAGTGCACCGAGGCATATGAGGGGTGCGGATGTGAGTTATTCTTGTAGTGATGGAATAATCTCATTTCAAGCACTGAATTTTCTATGCAATGAACAAATAATGCTAGCTCCTCTCTCGCTACATACAAATCTCTCTCTCTCTCTCCCCCCTCCCTCTCCCTATGCCTCTCTCTCCCTCTCCCTCTCTCCCTCCCGCTCTCTCTTTCTCTCTTTCTCTCTCTCTCTCTCTCTCAGATACACAATGTTCAGTAAGCTAGGCAGGCACAGCATAATGTCATCCATCAACCGAAACAGAATACATCATAATATAATTCAGAGTTCTTGATAATGTTGATCTGCACAGGCAGCTGTACCTATACCGTCGGAGGAAATTGGGATGATGACGTTGATGAATAGGAGACTAGACTCCTACCCGTATTTACACACATCCAGAATTCATGGCTTTTGCCCGCGGTTTTCTGATTACAAGAACATGACTAGAATTGTAAAGTTACACATAGAAATATCTAGTTTGAAGATTAATTATGAAAAGAGTGAGATCTTAGTTTGCTACAACACACCCTGTTACCTCCTAAGAGGTATAAACTCAAGCGAATCACAACCACTGATTTTTAGAATACAATATTTAAATAATTGAAAGAATCAGGAAAAAAAAGAATTTGCTGATACACAATGTATCAGTGGTTGTGAGATCTTAGTTTGCTACAACACACCTGTTACCTCCCTCTCCCTATCCCTCTCTCTCCCTCTCCCTCTCTCCCTCCCCCTCTCTCTCTCTTCTCTCTCTCTCTCTCTGTCTCTGAGATACACAATGTTCAGTAAGCTAGGCAGGCAGAGCATAATGTCATCCATCAAACGAAACAGAATACATCATAATATAATTCGGAGTTCCTGACCACTAATTTTGATATGCTTGCCCAATGCCCAAACTGCCCTTTTAATTTCTTCAAGAAATTGAGACTTGGGGCGCTCCACCATCTTGTTATGCTCCTCATCAGCGACATCAGAACTGTACTGTGCAATGGTCAACTCAGCATAATCCACCATCTAAGTCTTAAGCTACATGCCTCTTAAGCTACTAACAATGAAAATTAATGTTTTTCTTTGGCAATCTTACAATGAAAAGATTCAGTCCGCTGAGCAGCTGATAAAAAAGAACTGGCTGGGGATATAAACTCAGGGCCGGCTCTATATTTCCGAGGGCCCTTTAGTTTTCACCTAGTGTATTTTTTGCCTTTTATATTTAAATTTAAATAGTAGCATAAATTACTATTCATTATACAATTCATTTGAGTTAACTTATAACGACATCTTTCCGGTCCAGACAAATTGCTGGACAATATACGTTATAGTAATTCTAAAAATGATAGCATAGTTGATGTTTCAGTTGAAAAGAAAATGTTAGATACCATAACAAATGTATCATCAAAATAGCTTAAAAAATAAATGCTTGCAATTAGCCAAGAACATTAAATTGAGAATAAGAACATTTGTGAGTAAATCAACTGTAATATAGAAATGCAAAAATAAATCAGATACCATCTAATCGGTAGAAATAGGTCGTTGCTTCGGTTTTGGAAAGGGCCCCCATAACGCAACAAGGAACCAACTAGATGCAGAGGTGATAACCAGACTCACGACGTACGAAATGTGGACGCGGATAATCTGTACAATTCCCAACATGTTGTGTCCGTGGGGTCTAAATGTGCAGCAAATGGCAACTGCTAGTAATATAACGTATCGACATGAACTAGTAGAAAGGATCATAAGAACAACTAGGCCAGAAACTAATATGAAATAATGACCCATTGTTTAGTTAGTTGGACTTAGACCTAAACAAATGTTGAGCTAACCCAAAAGAAACAGATGGCCTAGGAATTACCAAAACTAGCGTTATGGATACGTTTCTATTAACTAAATGGTTTTTCAAAATTGAGTGGTGAGGAGATGATTTTATTTGTTATATATATAATCTCTTCAGAAAGAGATACCTTGTGGAGAAGGGATTTTGTAGTGTTACTTATAGAAGGGGTTCCCGATTTTGGAGGGGGTCGCAAGAATGCAAAGAAGCTAACATATAAGGGATCTCAAATATAAGGTTAGCAAAATGGATGGTAAGAAGTCTAGATTCTGGATGGATGTCTGGGTAGGGCCATAGGGGAATGCCCTTTGAAGATTGTTTTCCTGCTTATTTTTGAGATATGCTTTCATGAAGAAAAGATACAATGCATGAGATACTTGGAGAAGGAGAAGTAAATTTAACATTTAGAAGGAACTTTGGTGAAATAGAATTAGAAGAGTGGGGGTGATCTGTTGTAACTTCTTGCGGAGATGGAAATAACTCAGTAAAATGACACTATAACATGGGTAGATGAAAAATCAGGGGCTTCTCTACTGCTTCTCTGTACAAAGAATTATTTGTTCCTTGAGTTCCTAAGAATATGTTGATGATTTTTGGTATGAAAGGCTAATTAAACTACCAATGAAAATTAATGTTTTTCTTTGGCAAGCTTTCAATGATAAGATTCAGTCCGCTGAGTAGCTGAACAAAATGGACTGGCCAGGTGAAATAAACTGCGCAAGATAATGTGGAAGCAACGAAACCTGTGTGATCACATTATTTTCAATTTTTGCATTCCAAAACTAGTATGGTGGATCTTCAGGTATGCACTGGGAAGGGGTGGAATTCCTCGAAAACCAGATTTTAGAGAGGTGGAAAAAATAGGAATATCAACATTTTTTTGCTTAGGTCCGGTAGCCTGGAGTCTATGGCTCATTATGTAATATCTTCTCCTGTAATTCAATGTATCGTGTACTCTTGGGGCTCCAATTATGTGCATTGCAACCGGAAGAAATGCCGGAAGAACATGTGGAAGCAGCTACAGTTAACAACAGTGTGGAAAAATCTATAATGCTTTTGTTTTTGTTTATATCCTTCTCGTATGTAATTCATTAGTTCTAACTGGTGTATCTTCTCAGTTTGAGGAATAAACTAGAGTAAAATGCATCAGAGGCCCATCGATTTGTAAGGGGTGTCATTTAGGTTCACAAACTCCGGAAGTGTATTTTTGGGTCCATAAACTCATAATTTGTTTCATTTATTTAGATCCACAAACTTCGAAACTTAGGTCCACAACTCTGAAAGTGCATTTTTAGGTCCATAACTTGTAATTTGTGTCACTAGGATCCACAAACTCTTGTTATTTGTGTCAACTAGGTCCAAATTCTTCCATGTATACTCAAGTTTGTCATGGTATGCTCTCTCCCCCTCTCCCTTCTCCCCCCCCCCCCTCACTCTCTCTGTTTCGCATTTTACCAAGCTTACGGCGGGTGAGGTCAGAGCACATGGCTATCCTAGTGTAATGATGTTGAGGCTATCCTAGCTAACCTTGCCATTGTCACTATAGTGGCATTCCTCGGCGGTGATCTCGAAAGGCGTCTTCTCAACCAAGCTGCACCTCAAAGTTCCTCCCTTGCTTTGTCAACGAATAGTGGTGCAGCCACGGATGCACCCACAAAGGTCACCTCGATTTCGTTGTCTGGCCATGAGAATTTGCTAACCCCTAAGAATCACTGCAGGTTGACCCGAGTTGAGAATCTTCAAGAGATTTGTTGTTGTGGCACTTGGTGCCACCATATACATGGCCACCTATGCATGATGGTAGGTGCTGGGCATGATGTGGATAAGGATTGTGGAGCACATAATATCTCCGACCAAGATACACATATTGGTAAGCCCCTCAATGTCTTCCTCCATCTATATTACGGGTTCCAATTATTGGACCTCATCTTCATAACCCTTCAGTGGTAGTCCATACTCGTCACTTGAATCCCAGTATATGTCAATAACCTCCAAAATAAGGTAGTCATCCCCTGCTATGTCTATGCCCCTGGATTCAAAAATGAAGCTTGGATTTTACCGTCCTGGTGAAACTCTGCCGACATGCGGGCGCCATGCAGATTCACACTGGTTCCACATTAGTCCATGAAGCTATGTGTAGGTTGTGAACCTAGGGGATACAAACTACAAGTTTATGGACCCAGAAATTGACTTTAGAGTTTGTGAACTTAAATGACACAAATTACAAGTTTATGAAACCAAAAATACACTTTCAAAGTTTATGGACCTAAGTGGCACCTCCTTGTAGGTTGATGGACCTTTGGTTAGTTTTATGATGGTGGATGGGAATTACATCTAGAAAATGTCATCTCCCCCACCTAACAATTGTAATGCTGGTGTTCCCAGCTAATTATACTTTTGGTCTAAAGGTCAAAAGGTCTTTTGGTGTAAAAATACAAAGGCAATAATCAACATAACTTCTTGCCCATGATTAAAACTATTAAGTTATGCTAATATGAGATATCAATCTCAAGCAAAACTTGCTGAAAGGGCATTGTGTCTAGTGTCGGCCTGAGTCCTCTGATGTAACCTGACTTAAAAGGTTTCAACATTTTTCTCCCTTTTTTGACCAATAACTAAAAAGTAAATCTTGCAATTAGAGATTGCAGATATCCTATGTAGATTTTAGCTTGATGTGGTAGCTCCCTCACCCATAGGAACAATATCCTTATAAACCTTAAAAAAGGTAGCACTCTTAACTCCATGATTGTACCAACATGCAATTCAAATATATAAAATTTTACTATTGAAAATGCATAAGCAACACCGTGAAAAGCATAACCTAGAAAGACACAAACTACACTTTTAGGTTCAAGTTTATGTTTCTTGGTTATTGACACATTAACCTTTGCCAATCTTCTCCAAATCTGCAAATAAGTAAGTACTAGAAAATATAACCATGGATTGGTACGGAATAAGATGGTATTGTAATAGTGCATTATAGAATACACTATGTACATCCTTTTTATCATAGTACCTGTATAAGATGGTATTTAGTTTTTTTTGGATAATCAACGGGGAGTACCTGTATTCGAATTAGGTATGATAATATTGAATGGGTGAAGAAAACAGGTGATTAATATATTGAAATCTATCTTTCGTCTACAAATGATAATCATCCAAATAATTAAAACGTACACGATCACATGCACATATTTGACACTTTTCTATTTGATATATTTTGACAACTAATAGAGTGACAAATAGTTGTGATAATCAAGGGTGACTAATAGATAGATATATTTAATAGTTGTGATAATCCTTTTTATTTAAATTTAATATAATAATATTATATACATGGGTGAACCTAAAAGGTGATTAATAGATAGAGATATGCAATCCAAATAGTTGTGATCTTAGGAAAGCACACAATACTACGATTGAGTGAGCGCAAATGTAAATAAATTGTGAAGGTATGAGGGTTTGAAAATAAAACTATATATTTCAAAGTTCGATGTGAAAAATTATTAAATGAATAGGATTTGGGTTAATTAACATAAAACTAGGGGGTTTTCCCAATAAACTACACGACCTGTATGGCTATCCTATTGACCGACCGACCTTTTCTAGTTTTTTATTTTACAAGAGACTATAGCTCGGCATTAAATAAGTCTATTTAATGCGGGTTCCTTCTACTAAGGCCAGTCTCAGTGGGAGTTTTATGGACAATAAATTGACTATTATGTCAGCATTTTTAATGATGTGGCACTGTATTAACGAAGAGAGAGGTGAAATGAGTTTCATGGTGATGAAACTCCATATACACAGTTACCTAGACAGCTTGTGTCTTGCATGTGACCTAGGAAACAACAATTGGTGAAACTATGCATTGAGAGGGAGGTGTTTCATCCTAGTTTCAAACACTTTTAGATGATGTGTCACTCTAGGTAATTGTGTCCATGAAACTTACATTGAGACTGGCCTAATGAAGGTAATATAGACCTCGTAATTGAGACTTAAAGCATCCACTTCTAGGGAAGAGAAACCCGTAAATCAAGACCAAACAAAGCTTGACAAGAGCTCCACTATGGTTGAGGACAATAATTCTACAAGTAGAATATAGCACTCGAAATAAATACCGAAACATAGATGCTTAATACAAATGCAGAAAGCCCACTATATTTAATAATCAGTCTTGCAATAAAGTAGAGATACCATTGAACTCTCACCAAGACTCCTGAAGTAAACTCCAAAATCTATGACAACTCCTGACCATGACTCGCTCCCAAACAAAATGGTGAAATTCGGTACTCATGAAAATGGGGTTGAGGGGTCCTGTTTATAGATTGGAGGTACACTGGGAGATTGAAGATGCTCTTGGAGCCCAAAAGGAATCTTCCCCTCCACACGCATCCTCCGTCCACCTTGCCGACTTTGCACTAGGCCACCTGGACATAGCTTCTTGATGTTGTGAGGTGACTGCCCAAAAATAATTGATCAATTTCGCAAAAATTTGTAGGCCAAGTGGCCTTAGTTAGGAAGGTACACCTGGGATTTCCATGAAATTCGTTCACTGAACTTTCATTGTGTAGTTGACTGATGCGTGGATCACCTACACCTGAAACCGCCGGAGTTGTTCGGATTTCCTTTAAGTGGTAGGCCTTGTAACCATGGTTAAAGCCTTCCAGTCTGGGAATTCATATTTACTCATTCGTCAAGTGCATAGGGGCCTATATGGGGTCCCTATGTCCTTGTGGGAAGAGATGGCATGGTTGGCAAAGGTGTGGGTCTGCCCGATCGACTTCCTAGGTCCACACAACTCCACATCAGATATTCTAATTTGCATAACTTTGGCATCCACACTCTGAATTTGGTGAAACCAAATGTCCAATTCGATCGTCTTGATGATCTCTCCAACATGGTGATCGCGATTTCCACTAGGGAATTTGACAATGTTTCCACTAGTTTTGGCAACATGGTGTCATTCTGTTTGCATGTTGCACCATCATTGCATATGCTCCATCTATTATAGTTTCTTGAGTATTTTGAGCATAATCCTGCAAGCCATCTCAAAGCACAAAACATGTGGAATTCATATGTTCAAAGAAATAATGCCTAGAGTTATGCTTATAGCCGCTTTATTCACTACTATTTTGGTGGTCGAAATGGTATTTAATGATCACCAATAGTATCCCATGTGATCACCGCACCAGACCACTACCACCCCTTCATTGTTTTCACACTGCCCTTTACCACATGCCATATGTGTCCACACCATAACAACACATGCTGCACTTGCCATGCTCTTGGCACATCATGCCCCTACTGTGCCCGTGTGCTCGCCCTATGCACAATGCTCTAACCACAATTGCGCTCATGTATGCACAGATGTCACGCTACCAGCCATGCTGTAGCATGTACTGTGCCTACCATGCTGTAGGCTCGCCTCACTATCCCACATCTTTAGATCCCACAAGTCAGCGCGAAGGTCGAATTGATGGCCAGAAGGCGGAGTGATATGTAAATGATGATATGACTTGAGTCAATAGCGTGATTCCAGTATAAGAGGTGAAGTAAGATTTTTGACTCTGCACTTTTATGATTGTACTCTTTTATTCCTTTTTGTAGACTGCTAGGGCAGTTTTTAAGATGGCGGGCGCTAAAAATACCAGTGGTGCTTACTAAAGGAAAAGAAACAATTATTGAATAAGTTGGATGAACTAGATAAAAAAGTAGAATCAACGCGGACTACCAGAAAATCCATCATCCGCCCCCCCTCATAGGCCTCGGCGCACTCAAGAACCGGTGCTAATGCAACATTAGCACCGGGCGTAAAATTGGGATGCCCCCGGGGACCCTTTAGCACCGGTTGGTGTTACGACCCGGTGCTAAAGGGTCCCCCTCCTTTAGCACTGGGTGGTGTTACGATCCGGTGCTAAAGGGTCACCCTTTAGCACCGGGTGGTGTTACGACCCGGTGCTAAAGGTTACGACCCGGTGCTAAAGGCCCTTTAGCACCGGTTCGTAAATACGACCCGGTATGGGGGTGTCACATGCTACTTCAAAAGGAGCGCATCTTCTATCCTATCATGTGTGCTGTGTAGGTGAGATGGTTAGGTGGGTGCGCGTGAGCCAAGAGGTCTTGAGTTCGAATCCCGCAACACGCAAATATGCAAATATTTTTAGCTAGTGCCCCTACCTTTAGCACCGGTTATTTGACCCGGTGCTGGTAGTGGCGATTGGATTAAAATGAAATTAATCTAAAGTAAGTGCCTAATGAGGTATTGGCTGAGTTACTTAGAGAGGAAGAATTGAAATGGTATCAAAGAGCTAAAGTAAAGAAGTTAATGGAAGATGATACGAATACAAAATATTTCAAGCTAGTGGGAAACGAAAAACACACAAAAATGCGTATTTACCAACTCGAATGAGATGGGCAAAGGATATGTGGTGATGTTAAGCTTAAAAAGTGTACCATGAGGTATTACAAAAAACTTTTAGGCCATCCAAACTCTAATCACATAACCATGGATGAATCACTAAGAAGTGATATCACCCATGTCTCAAAGGAAGAAAATACATTACTAACTAAGAGATTTACGGAAACAGAGGTAAGAGACACAATCTTCGAAATGGTCTGAAATAAGGCTCCGAGGCCAGATGGATTCCCACAAGAGTTTTGTCAAGCCTTTTGGGGCATAACTATAATGGAATTTTACAAAGGCACATTACCTTTACATAGCCTAAATTTTGGGACAATAATTTTATTAAGTGTAGTGTAGTGAAGGAAATTCAACAATATAGACCAATCTGCCTGTCGAATATCAGTTTCAAATTTTCCACGAAAGTGGTACATAAGATTATTAGACTATCACAACCTCCGTGCCAGGTAGGAGTATCATGGAAGGGGATGTAATTTGCATGAAACTATACATGAGTTATACATGATGAAGAAGCAAAATGTTATAGTGTTTAAAATACACTTTGAGAAAGCCTATGTTAAGGTGAAATGTGATTTCCTACAACAAACTCTCAGAATGAAAGGATTTCCATCAAATTGGTGTTATTGGATAGAAGATTTTACTAGGGGGGGGGGCATTGGGGTTAAAGTTAACAGCTAGATGGGTCCTTACTTTCAAAGAAGGAAGAGCCTCAAGCAAGGTGACCCATTCTCTTCCATACTATTCAATACAGTGGCAGACATGTTATCTATCATTATTGCCAGGGCCAAAAATGATGGGCAAATACAATGGGTAGTTCTGCTTCAAGTAGAGGATGAGCTCTCAATTCTCCAATATGCAGATGATACAATATTTTTTCAGTCCATGATATTGAGC
Organism: Echinochloa phyllopogon; assembly: GCA_033239725.1. Classification (NCBI taxonomy): domain Eukaryota; kingdom Viridiplantae; phylum Streptophyta; class Magnoliopsida; order Poales; family Poaceae; genus Echinochloa; species Echinochloa phyllopogon. The sequence goes on along the minus strand of BTCW01000008.1, from coordinate 26,710,741 downwards.
AAGCAAAGAATTCGAAGTTGGTTCCTATGTGCGTTTGAACAATTATCTAGCCTAAAAATCAATTTTCATAAGAGTTAAATCTTCTGCTTTGGGCAAGCAAGGGAACACAAGGCTACTTAAATTTGTTTGGATACAAACTTGGTGTATACCCTTTTCGATATTTGGGCATACCTATGCATTTTAGAAACTTAAGTAATAAAGATTGGAGGGCAATTGAAGAGAGATTTGAAAAGAAAACTTAGTGGTTAGAAAGGAAACTTACTATCGGTTGGGGGAAGATTAGTGCCGATTAATTCTGTTTTGACTAGCCTATCGATGTTTATGCTCTAACTTTTGAGGTTCCAAAGGGAATCATTAAAACCAATGGAATATTTTAGGTCCAGGTTTTTCTGACAGCATGATCAGCATAGGAAAAAGTATAGATTCGCGAAACAGGACCTTCTCTGTCAATCGAAAGACCAGGGTGTTCTGGGAATCATGAACCTCAACATCTAAAGTAGATGCTTCTTATGCAAGTGGCTTTATAAACTTTGCAATGAGAAAGGAATCTGGCAAGAATTACTCAGAAATAAATGCCTTGGGAACAAACCTCTAGGACAAGTATATAAAAAAATGAGGAGATTCACAATTTTTGTTGGGGCTGATGTGTGAAGGATGACTTCCTCAAGTTGGGGAGTTTCAAAGTACAGTGTTGGGCCCAAAAGAGGTTTTGGGGAAGATACTTGGTTAGGAAATAGGCCTCCAAAGTCCCAATATTATAATATAGTATGGAAAAAGATGTCATAGTGTGTGATGTATTCGGTGCCACACCACTAAACATTTCTTTTAGAAGATCACTAGTCGGGTATAAGCTACTAAAGTAGTAGAGTAGCATAACCTTGTGGAGATGATTATGAATATTAATCTAATGGAAACTAGAGACACCTTACTCTTGTCCCTACATAAGTCGGGATCATCCACGGCTCAATTCATGTATAAATACCTCAGCAATAGTAGGGTTATAGTTACACATCAACAAATTTGGAATATTTGATGTCCATTAAAGATTAAGATATTCATTTGGTATCTAAATAAAGGTGTTGTCTTAAAAAAGGATAAACTAGCGAGGAGGAATTGGAACGGGATAGCTTTTGTGAGTCCAGAGGAGTCCACTGACCATCTCTTCTTCCAGTGTCACTATGCTAAATTTCCATGTCGTGCTGTTTATACAGTTTTTGGTATTCGTCTGCTTGGAAAAGCATCCACTAAATGTTGTAATCTCCCTGCTGAAGCCGGCACCACGTCTCCATTAGCATCCCTGATCACGTAGCCCCGGCATCCATCTCCTGATGGAGACGAGAAAAGCTCCGTCATTTTTATCGTGAGCTGATCCCTGTGTGGTCTGCTCTACTTCAGATTTCTATGCCTTCCCACCATGCTTTCCATGCGTTATTTACTATGAATCTATGATGCAAGCCAGGTCAGGGACAAGTTCACCACCTCTGCGTTAGTTACTCCTCTGCAGCTCTCTTTCTTTTCCCCCCTTTTTCTCGTTCAATTTCTCTCTGGCCACCAATGCCGCAACAAGTTCACCCTCAGGCTCTGAACAGAAGATTTCCCTACCAAGTTCCAACAGCCCTCTCTGTTCCTCCAGCTCATAGCATTGGTGCATGACACTTGCATAATTGTGAGAACATGTCTAAAAGAAATAAAAAACTTAAAATACAAAATTTGGATTGTATTTTTAGGAGCGGACGGCAAGGTGGGCCGCACCTGGAAGTACATTTCCAAGTGTGGCTCATGGCATGAGCCGAACTTGAAAATGATGAGCATTTCTAAGTGCGGCTCATGGCATGAGCCGCACTTGAAAATGCTCATTTTCATGTGCGGCTCATCCCATGAGCCGATGAGCCGCACTTGAAAATGGTCCTCATTTCCAGGAGCGGCTCACAAGAGCAGCCGCTCCTGGAAAGGCATTTACAGGTGCGGCTCCGTGCTACAGTGCTAGCTTCTTCTCAACAAGCACGGTCGCGCTTCTCGTCCGCTCCCGAAAAAAAATGCTGCCGCACTTACAAATCGTTTTTGTAGTAGTGTATGTTTTGTCCGTTGGATCTGTATCCATCGGTCTAGCTTTGCTCCACCTCGTCTTCCGATAACCAGGGATACGTGTTGGGTCGAAGCCTCCCATAGCGCCTAGCTTTCCCGTGTAAAAAAATGACTCCTCCGCTCCGTCCGTCGCCCAGACACCTTTCCTCCACCGCCATTGTCGCCACGCCCACTTCTACTTTTTCCCGACCGCCCCCCATAGTGCGGCTTCCATGGTGCTCCGCCGACGCCCCTTCTGGCATGGCCTTGCGTGCACCGGGCACGGCAGCAGTCGCCCCGTCCACCGCCTGACTTCCTGTGCGCGATGTGCCGGCTCGCCTGGCCTAGCCTAGTGCGAACCGTCCCGGCAGGCCGCCTTATCCAGGCTGCTCTGTACCGATAGCACGCCTACCAGAGTGCCCAGCTGCTCCGTGCCCACCCCATGCCCGCCGGAGCTTCCTAATTTTCAAGAAGCCATTCAATGAACCGGGCACGCAACTGTGCCAAAGCAGCGGCACTTGCGGCTGTCCATGGCAAAGGTGGACTAATGAGTTGGTGAGCTCACCCCCTGATCAGCAACGTTCCCCTCCTGCATTTCCTTCCGATCTTTCTTGTGCCCCACCTGATGCTGCTGGTTTCTGCATCTGCCAAGGCTACAGCTTGCAAGGTGTTTGACAGAATGCTCAACACGAGGCTTGGGGGCACATCATCTTAGTGAGTGGATGGTGGTTGTCTGGACTGCTATTTGTGCTTACCCACATCAATAGGCAACAGAAAGCCTGGTCCTTTACCAGGCCAGATTTCTTCATATATCTTCATTGGTTGCATTGGTTTTATGTGCACAATGATTTGAGTACATCCCAGCATATGTTTGTAAAATAGCTTTCCACTAATGTCCAGGTACCTAACTGACGATCGTAACATGTTTGCTTTGCACTGATTAGATCATTCTTGTGATGTGCCTGTAATCCATATCCATTGCCTTTTTCTGGTGTAATAGGATGGATCACCTGAAACTGGACGTCATGTTATTGGAATATGTTTGGAGAAGATCAACAGTGTGCTGCACAAATGGAAGAGAGCAGCTGTCTCTTTCATGAGCAGGAAATTAGTCTATGAAGTTTGAGGCGGTTGATAATTAGAGGCATAAAATAATGTGATTGGTTAGTCTCATATTTCTGATCATTAACCTTCACTACTACAGAACTCGTCATCACAAACGGTATATCACAAACGGTTCTAGGAAACCGTTTGTGATGCTCTCATCACAAACGGTTCCAATGGCTACATGTCCCATCTGCCTTGGAACCGTTTGTGATGGCCCGGGCCATCACAAACGGTCCGTAACATGAACCGTTTGTGATGGACCAGCATCACAAACGGTTTGTATTAGGAACCGTTTGTGATGGCTCGTACAGTACAAAACCCCACTTCCCCCTCCCACTCTTCTTCTCCAACCCGACGCCCACCATTTCTTCCACTATTGTTGCGGCCATTTCTCACCAAATTGCTCAATAAAGGTCACATTTTTTGAAGAAAGCTCTCCATCAAGTTTTTTTGAGGTTGGTAACACTCAACTCTTCCAATTTATAGTTTGTTTTAACCACTAAATTTGAAATTTGACGTGAATTTGATGGAGGGGGCTCGTTCATCCTCTCTAGAGCTCATTTCTCATGAAATTCAATGGAGCAACTCGAATTTAGTAGGTAGATCATTAATAACTTGCTTGAGGACACATTATAGGCATTCTTCCATGATTCTTTAGCTTGAATTGTTGCAAAATTGAGACAAATGTGATGAAATGTCTCTTTTTTTCCTCTAGGCCAATTTTCATCAATTTATTCATTGATTATCGAAATGTGTAGCTCTCATTCCATTCCAACAAGGTTAATATCTAGCTTGCTTTGCTTAATTTCTAGAAGCTTGAATGGTTGCAAAATTGAGACAAATGTGATGAAAGATCTCTTTTTTTCCTCTAGGCAATTTTTCATCAATTTATTCATGGATTATCGAAATGTGTAGCTCTCATTCCATTCCAACAAGGTTAGTATCTAGCTTGCTTTGCTTACTTTCTAGAAGCTTGAATGGTTGCAAAATTGAGACAAATGTGATGAAAGATCTCTTTTTTTCCTCTAGGCCATTTTTCATCAATTTATTCATGCATTATCAAAATGTGTAGCTCTCACTCCATTCCAACAATGTTAGTATCTAACTTGCTTTGCTTACTTTCTATAAGCTTGGATGGTTGCAAAATTGAGACAAATGTGATGAAAACTCTTTTTTTGCCTCTAGGCCGTTTGTCATCAATTTCTTCATCAATTTTGTCCTCGGCTCCACTTGGTTCAATTTGGTACTCGGCTCAATTTGATCCACTCACTTGACTCAAGGTTTGTATCTAGCGGTGCGATTAATTTGCAAATAATTTGGCATTATTATTTTTATTAGAATATTGGTTTAAGGACAAACCCATTTTGTTTGTAATAGATGGATAAACGAGGTTGGATGTACGTTGCCAGTTCAGATGACTCATTTGTCAACGGGGTTGACTCCTTTGTGAATGTTGCGAGGTTGTACCAAACAATCGATGGATATCAATATTGTCCGTGCATTGATTGCAAAAATCAGAAGCAGATTGGAAACGTCGAGCAGATTCGACGCCACTTGCTGTGTAGGGGTTTCATGGCAAACTACAGGGTTTGGAACAAGCATGGGGAGGAAGGTGAGAATGAAGCCACACAATCAAATGTGGTTGAGAAATTGCGGAAAACGTTCCAAGAGGCCACACGTGGTGAGAATGAAGCCTCACAACCAAATGATACGGGAAATGTCGACCATGGATCATTCATGGATAACTTTGCAGAGACATTAGCAGATGATGATGTGATGGATGGCATTGACCAGATGATACGTGATGGTGAGCCAGAATGCCTTGATGCGAAGAATTTGAAGAAGCTAGAGCAGATGAGGCAGGATGCCAAAACTCCTTTGTACCATGGCTGCAGCATGTCCAAGCTTGAAGCTGACCTCTTGCTACTGGAGTTGAAGTCATCTAATGGCCTATCGGACATAGGCTTTGACAGTTTGTTGGATCTTATGGGGAAGATGCTTCCAAGCCCGAATGGGTTGCCTAAGAACACGTACGAGGCGAAGCAAATGATATGTCCAATGGGGCTCGAGGTACAGAAAATCCATGCATGTCCAAAAGATTGCATCATGTATCGTGGTGACTATAAGGATTTGGATGCATGCCCAGTGTGCGAAAGTTCGAGGTACAAGTCCGAGTCAGCTATACATATGACATGTGACAGGAATAAAATGCCACCTGCCAAGGTCGTCTGGTATTTTCCCGTAATTCCTCGGTTGAAGCGGCTATGTGCTAACCCGAAGACGGCAAAGCTTATGCATTGGCAAGTTATATGCGATGTTAGGGTTAATTAAGAACAAGGTGGCCATTGGTCAAGCTCTGCCTACTAAGGAACGAGAGGTGTTGCATTGCCGTGAATTGCCTGCTGGCTTTGCATGAGTCACACTTGATGCACTAGTCAAAAAGCGGTACGGCAGAGTGGAGCTGGAAATTCCGGCGGAGGATGATGCCGTACGGTTGAGAGAGAACCTTGGTTGCATTGTTGGGTGGCACAAACACTATATATCCTTTGGCGATTCTGATTTGGAGTCAGATGACGACGGCGACATCAATGATCCTAGCAAACCTTCTAGGCAACCAAGTCCGCCTCCGAGGGAACCAAGTCCGTCTCCTAGGCAACCAAGTCTGCCTCCTAGGGAACCAAGTCCGCCTCCTAAGGACCCGAGTACACCTCAGACGCTGAAGCGGCGACAAACCGCTTCAAGCCCGGCTCAGAGAAAGTCGAAGAAAAAACCGGTGAGTGGAAGCATAACATCCCTGCTCCCTGCTAAGGAGGATGTAGTAGTACCCCAATCTGCTATTGATCATTTTACCAAGATGGCATTGGTAAAACAGACAGGGAATAACAAACAGCGCAAGTCAGAATTTGAGCGTATAACGTCCAAAAAGGCGACACGTTCCTTCAGCAAGGAAGCACTCCTACAATCCATTGTGGAAAGGGAGGAAGCAGCTAGGAAGAAATTCCTCTAAGAAACCGGTCTCTCAACACAAGACCTTCATATGTTGCAACAAGACACCGTTCGAGTGGATCTGCCATTCGCGCCACTCGCGCCACCAAAATGGTCGTTTGTGTTGGGGAACGACCTGGTTCGCCCAGAGGATATCCCTAATCTACCAACGAGGTTGAGGCAACTGCATCAATGGTACAAAACTCAAGGGGATTCTGAACAATTTGGGGTCAGGTACCCAATCGAATGGTTCGGCAAGAACGACGAGAAAGAATCTCATACCATACTGTGGATTGAGTTTCTTCATCTATATGAGATGTACCAACAAGACTACCTCGATGTCAGCATCGTCTTCCTTTGGTGCTTGTAAGTATCGTAACTAAATCTCTTCCGTTCTTTTGTTAACGACATAAACTCTCATAACTTGATCTTTCTGTTGGATGGAGGCCCAAACTTTTAGGCGAAGAGGGATATGCAAAGATGTAGCCTTCTTGGACCCGTGCGCGGTAAATAAATCATCCTTGCATAACCCTGACACACACCGTTATCTGTACAGTTCTTTTTGTGCGCTGAAAGAGAAAGAACGCATAATTCTACCATACAACTGCTCGTACGTGTGTTCCTAGTTACATGCATCTATACAATAACATGAATCATTTTTCTATTTTCTAACATGTGTGAAATGTTTACAGGATGCATTTTGTTGTCTTGGAAATCTCCCTTCTACAGAGCCACATAATGGTTCTCGACTCATTAAGAAGGCCTCGGGAACTCATCCAGCCACTGCTCGAAGTGCTTGACATGTAAGTATTTAATGTTGTATCGAGTCGTATTATGTTTTATTTCATCAACCCACCCTCAATTACTATTTAATGTTGTTTAGGATATTCGCAATGTACTGTAAAAAACACCCGGGGATGTTTAGACCTTATCAGAAAAGGTTCACCGTAGATGATGCCAAGTGGATTAAAAGACAGCGGCCGGGTACCTGCACATGCGGGTTCTATGCGATGCACTACATCCACCAATACAGCGGAGATGGCTTTTCCGCGTTAGAAGAAATGGTTCGTACTAATCTAGCAATCTAATCATGACTTTTGCTTTCTAAACATTATTTTGAAACCATATGCTAATGCATTCTTTTGATTCTAATGCCATTTATGCAGGAAAAAGAACTAGGTGCTGAGGAGATGCTTGCAGGAGAGGTACTGGCACTCCAAGAACAACTAGCTGGGTTCATTTTGGATGAAATTGTGAGCGAACAAGGTGAGTTTAACATTATGAAGGTGTAAGACACATGGCATACGTAGAACTTTTAGATTCGTTGGACTTGTAATAAGTTTCGAATTTGGTTTAAGTTCAAAACTTGTCAAATATTGTTGAATTGTGCTTGTGATGTGAATATGTGATATCTTTGAGCTCTATATGTGCCTGTGATGTGTATATGTGATGTATATGTGATTGTGATGTGTATATGGGCTGTATATGTGCTGTATACGTGCTGTATATAAAAATCGAAAAAAGAAAATCACAAACGGTTGATGCCACAAGCCGTTTGTGATGCTCCAGACATCACAGGACCGTTTGTGATGTCTGGAGCATCACAAACGGCTTGTGGCATCAACCGTTTGTGATGCCTGCCACATCACAAATGGTTTGGGTCACCAACCGTTTGTGATGTCTGGAGCATCACAAACGGTTTGAGACATGAACCATTTGTGATGTTGAGCATCACAACGCCCCGAGCATCACAAACGACATATCACAAACGATTCGTAGAACCATTTGTGATGGGCCTTCCCAACCGTTTGTGATGGCGGGTGCTGGAGTAGTGCTTATATGAAATTGGGACTCGGTAATATGAAAACAAATGGTATTCTGATCTATTTTATTTACTTGCCCTTTTTCTATAGTTGTTAATGCTTCTTAGAACATTAACCTTATCTGAAACTTTGGTACAAGTTGCACCTGCAGGCTGCTATTTAGTCCATTGATGATTTTGTTTTGATCTTAGCTGGTTACAGCTGCTCCAGAAATAGCTGAGATCCACCTCCTGACATAAGTACTACTGGTGTAATTAAGCAGCTTTCCATGGTTCAAAAGCCATGATGATAGCATCACATTGCCTCTGTTCTTCATAGACAAAAAGGGGTTTGTGAACATTCTTAGCTCGTAGGTGGTGTGCTCCCCAGCTGTACAACAATGATCCTGAGTTCAGTTAATGGGATGATAGCTCTATACTGCTTTTGCTTTGAATCCTTTGCTTCAGCGTATCTTTATTACTAAGTGTGGGGTTATTTTCCTTGGATGCAGATGCTACCGAGGCAGATGCAAGTAATAGCCACCAAAATGAGAGATATTGTTGTCACCTTCAGATGGAGGAAAAACATATAAGAATTTAAAGTGACAAGTCCATAATTTCTCAGTGAGCATTCCTTTTTGTCTTATTATCTTCGATAGAATTTTGTTATCAACATGTTTTTTATATGTGGCTCACAATTTTGTTGCAGTATAGAAGTTTAATTACCTTTGAAGAAGATAGCACCGACTACCTTTTCCTTGTCAGTTGTATCGTGAATTGTAGTACAAATTGCAAGCTTCAATTCATTTGCCAGCCACTTCGAACTTATGTATATAATTACAAAGCCTTCGAAAGAGCTAAATATGTGTGTCATTTATATTTGATGTCTTTTTCATGTCACCATGTATCAATGTGCTACATGGCTGTATAATTGTATGGCTATTTGCGCGCGCGCCAATCACTAGTTAATAAAATTAAAGGATTAACCAAAATCCCCCCAAAGGTGGAGTAATTCACTAAAGTTGACAGCCCTAGAGTCGGAATTATAAATATTTTGATGGAACGCTGCTTTAATATGTCCAAACAACACAAGTTTCATCGAGTGGAACATTGCTTTCAGCCACTTGTGACTTCATTACTCAATATAGCAAGGAATAACAATTATTCAGTAAAACTTAGCAATAATTAAATTACTTCACCAAAATTGAAGTACATTGAAGTTGTGAACATTTTTTACATGAAAAAATACAATATTTGGAATAAAATAAAAAATTATACAAAACATTACTGATCCACCGCGGAGTCGATCCTGCAATCACCTAGTTGTAGTTCAAACAGCAATCAAACAATTTTGCTACTGAGGTCGGTTTGCTCTGTGCACATCTTGTACCATATTTGTTGAGTTTATAGGAGCCTATTCATGGAGCAGGTAGGTAATCTTGTCAGATTTGATGCAATCTTCATGGACTAAAGCAAGACGTCCTCCTCACTAATCTTTTTCCAACGAAAAACATATGTCATCTTCTTGGACAAAACAAGACGGCCTCCTCGCTGATCTTGTTGTTTATGTTTGGAAATAAACATACACACTCCCCTAAGATGAAATGACCATGGTGCCCCTTTGCAAATTAAAATAAATATAAAAACTCCGGTACCCAGTAGTAATTCTTTTGGTACCAGACCTACTTTTTTTTGGTACTGGGTCCACTCAATTGGTACCTTTCTCTCGGTACCTATTGGTACCTCTTATTTCTCAGTCGTTGAATTATTGTTGATCGATGGTTCATATTATTTCTAACCACGGTAAAAATCCTCCACCTCATAAAGAGGATTTTCTATTCTCTCTCATTATTTACTTGCGTCCCATTTCATTTTCTTTTACAATAGTTTTCCTTCCACTACTGTGTGGCACCATAAAATACATGGGAGGAGGTGAGTTACATCATGGTCGTGCTTTTTTATTTAATTTTCCAACCTTTGCTCTAACCAACTATTATTGGCATAGTTTCACGAACCTATATATAAAAACAACCACAAATACAAGATAAATAGAAGAAATCCAAATATAATAAAAGGCAATGGACATTGAGTAATGTTTGATATATATGAGTCCGAATATGGGTGCTAAATTAAGTATCTGAACGATGGCAAACACACAGCTTCAAGAGATACAAAGATATCTCATCGACAGAGACAATTTACACTCTATTAGGCCAACATCCATGGATACTTCCGTTGAAATAAAGATAACAGAACTAAATTACCCTCCCCACTCCCATGCACCACAGCTGAAAAACTCAATTACTTGCCCACTTTACTGGTGTTAGCCTCCATGTTGGTACGGCTGCCTGACCGGGCGGTTCCCTTGGATTTTCCCAGGTCAAGGAAGTTATAATAGGGGACATGGCCTCCCTCTGCATTGCTGTAAACCTGAGCAATTACACGTGGAGTGTGCTTTTTCTTCTTGTAGATGCAGCAGACAACCCAAGTTTTATCTGGAACCTTGCCACTGTTGTTGAGAGCTTCACATGGATTATCATTTTTCTGCAGACAATAACCAAACTACTTGTTATGCAATGTTGTTTTTGGTAAACATTGTTAGAGCACTGTGAATACTAATTAATTATTGCATCAGAAGACCAACTATGCTTGGAAGATAAACAAATAGTTTTTTATATGTCTATAACTAAATTTCTATGTTAGTATCAGTCATGGGAAGTAACTGAAACCAACTACGAGAGAACACTGATAGGTGAGTACCATGGCACTCCAGCTTATTTGTGATGAAACTGACAACAAACCCCCTTTTACGTCATATCATGTCTAAACCCCAGCCCGCCCCTAGCTAACAATCCTAGTAAAACACACAAATAAAATGAAGCAATCCAACTCTATATGAAAATGCCATCAAGATAATTGAGATGGACCTTGGTAATGGCTGCTGAAGAAGAGCTGCCTTCTCCATTGTTATTGCTACTACTGTGCCTCATCTTGGAATATGGTTTGAGGCCGGATCCAGCAAGGCTGTACTCCTGCATGGCATATTCCGTGTTCTGACCAACACCTGCCTTGCCATGATAGAAGACAAGGGTTTTCTTGAACCCAATCAACATTGGCTCTACACCACTGCTGAAGATGGGCTGGTCGTTTCCGGATGTCTTCCAGTGCCCATCTCCTGAAGCACGATTCCACTGCTTCCCAAGTGGCCACCTCAGGACTCTTTGAAAAAAGAAGTACTTTTCCAAGGTGCCTTCTGTGTGATTAGCCATAATTAAGAAATGTAAGAAAAATTGAAGCAGGGGAAATCTTAGCCACACACCGATCTTGCGTCATCGGAAAAGAAAGTACTTATTTGCTGTAAAAATATTCGTGTATGGACTATGGTGGCAACCTGGTAGGAGGTCCCAAGGATTGTGCCTTAGGATATTCACGTCAGTGATGTCTGCTGAGGGCACTCGGTCATTTGCTGCACGAGGACGGAGGTATTGCAGCACGATTTCCTCATCACTTGGTTGAAACTTGAATCCCGGAACATGTTCAGTGGGTGCTGCGCTAACTAGAGGATGGGACAGAGCCATGGATGTGGCGGTGGGTGAGTAATGCGCTGTAGCCTAGAGACAGAGAGAGTTTTTTGTGATTTGCTGATGGTGATAGGAGTTAGGGGGCACATTATTTATAGGGGCAGGGGGTCTTATCTTGCGTCAAGTTAACTCAGGTTTATCGCATCAGGTATGTCTTTCTCCCTTCTCTTTTACATATAGCTCCAGTTTATTCTGTTTTCCATGTCATTAATATGTGATAACACGGCATCGGTGCTTAAAGCAGTAGTGTATCCATCGTAGAAATGTTGGAAGCGAGGTAGTGTGAGGGACACTCCGCTGAAGCTTCCACTCTATCTCTATGCATCTGTCCATGTGTATGTACTACAGCTAATTAATTTGTCCTACGACAACTCTCAGTAGCACAGAACTTGTTGTGTTCTGACATAAACAAACAATTATTGTTTATTGGTGTCTATGACTAGGATCCAACCATTAACCACGTTTGTGCTTTCTCTATTGCTACTGATAAAACAATGTGTATCAGCGGCACAAGTTGTACATAGACTACTGCATGACGGAATCTAAAAGCAATGCTTGCATCATCTGTATCAGGAGACGAGAAGGGGTAGAGTGCGGGAGATTCAAGATACTTTTCACTCTGTCTCTAAGAAAAAAAGGCTTTTGAGTTTCAGCACCAAACAGATAGATCCTACGTGTAGGTGAGTAGGATTTCTTTTTTCTTTGTCCGATTTGTATCTTCTTTCTCCTGTATACCATTGCATATATAAGAGTTTGTCTGGTCTTGTTTCTTCTTTCTGCCAGGAAGGGTGTGCCTGTCGGAACAGAGGAGCCCGGCCAGGGGTTACAGGAGGCACTGCAAGAGTCTAGGACTGATGGGGCCATTGGTGGATCAGGGATAGTGGTAGTGCTGTGCACATGAGGGGAAGACATGGCTACCGGCAGTTAAGAGGCATCATCTCATACGTCACGGAGGAGGGATGAGGCTGCCGTCATGTTGGCGGCAACGCCATGCATTTTTTGGAGGCAGAGGTGGGCTGTTGGGACATGGCGTGCGGATATATAGGTTAGAAAGGAAGGTTGGGAGCATGTAGATAAGGTAGAGGAGATAATGGGTCCGCGGGTTATAAGTAATTTGTAATATAATATTAGAGATCATTACTATTGGCATGTGCTATATATGGGGACTGATATGTTATGCAAAGCAAAAAGATTAGAGGAGGTAATAAGACACGACATAGCTAATAGTAGTGCTGGCCATGTTATGGACATCATCTTGAACGTCATCAACAACACGTCATGTTATGTCCTATCACTATTTTCTCATTAGTGATTTAATGCAATTGATTGTCATTAACAGACGTTATCATTGAGCATTTTTTACATATTCTATCGGGCTCACGGCTGCGTATGGACACGTTGGCTACATATCTAGGCAACATCGTCTTTATCTTTTTTGGGCCCATACCTCATTCCAAATGTCCTCTTCCCTCACTTTCTGCTCTTTCCATGCTTTGCAATTGAGATGAAAGGTACGGTGTCCTCACTGTCCCATCACTGGCAATTTCTCCATCAAATACCTTTCATGGGTGCAATCACCAGTGCTCCTAGTTCTTTTGCATTGTCTGTTCTAGGCTGTGGAACAATTTATGTTCATGTCTGGAACAGTTTTCCTCTGCCACTGGATTTATTTTGCTTCACCTTTTTAACAAGAACTTCGTGTTTGCCACATTCTCTTTCTTCCATCAAATCATGTCATGTTTTCTTCTTAGCTAGAACATTTTTTTGTTCTTGGAATAATAATTGTTTGATTGGAAGAATTTCTTATTTACTATTAACACTTTATTTTTATATTTTGGATTAGGGAAATCTGTGTTTCTGGATTGAAATGTGGTGGGCAACATTAGAGGAACTAATCGTTAGCGTCACTGATGCTGTGGAGTGCTTGACAAGGCATTGCTCGCTAAAGAAACAAGTTGGATATCAATTGATGAGCTCATCAGTGCTCGTGTCCCATGTTTTGGATCAGTGTAGCTGGGAGGAGCGGCCGTTGCACCTCATCTGACACCGGCTTTGATCTGTGATGAAAGAAGTCCCTGGGCCTCAAGGCCGGCCTGGCCCAAGGACAGAAACTGGGCACAAATACACTTTTAGTGACATGCCCAGTTATGTTCTGGTGCGGAGTGATGCGTGTCCTTGTTTATACGGGATAGCTGATAGCCCCGGAAAGGTCTCGATTTAACGACAAGAGACCAGCAATAGGAATCGTCACCGGGAAAGCGAATGTCCTGATGGATGACTAGGGGCATGATTGGTTGGGCGTATCTAGCCCAACTGGCCAGGCTCGCTAGATGCATGGTTCGGATGTTTGGTTGCCTCGAAGAGGAGGTGGGTTTGAGCAGGTGCAAGAGATGCCTTGTGGCCTGGCTCCTTGGAAATGAGAATGAACCGTTTCTCGTGGGCATGGCTCGCTCGCTGCTGCGCGAGACAAAAAGTATTAGCTCGCTGCATGTAATTGAGCCCACGATGGTGGCAACCAATATATCAGTGTCCACTGCCGGATTCCCGGCTTTTGCCGTGTGCCCGCGACACACGGCAAAGGCTACTTATTTTTTACCGTGTGCTTATTTTTGCCGTGTGTTTTTGTATGGGCACATGGCAAAGGCACACGGCGAACAGCCGGCAATGGAACAGTTTGCCTTGTGCATTCGTTGTGGCGTATGGCGAACCGTGTACTTGCCGTGTGCCCAAGAGAATACACACGGCAAAGACTCGACACACGGCGAATGAGCCTTTTCCGGTAGTAGTTACTGTGCAGGCTGGCCCAAGGGAACAAAACAAACCAATCAAGGTTGATTGACCTACCCAACCTGGCTATGCTTAACCTGGTTCGGGTGACCATCCTGGCTCTATATAAAATATAGGAACCAATAACACCCTACGAGTCCGAGAGAAGTCGTCACTATATGTGATCGTCACGTAACAACCAATGACCTAACGTTCAAAAGGAAATGAATTTGGTACCTTGCAGAGTGTACCTAGGAAACCGATCTCTACGGCTTCCCTGTGCTTAGCTCACCCTATCTAGAAACAGAAGGATGCAAGCTTTTGTTGCACTTTTCCTGCATTGACAGAAATGGTTTCCCTCTTCGACTCAAATTCTCTAAACCAAGAGGTCATTATATCATTGGCTGCCAGTGACTCCACCACACCACCAATATTTCAAGTCAATATATTGCTCATGAGTCAATAACCCATTACTGACGACATTAGAAGAATACTCCCTTCGTCCTATGAAAATTGCACTTCTAAGATTCAAAAAGGTCTCATAAAAAGTGTTTTCCTAGCATTTAGACCACTTGTGAAACCCAAGTTGCCATCAATGCTCAGAAAACAAGGAACCAAATAATATTTTTTAGCACTAATACCCCTTCATCAGCATCATTAACTAGCATTTTGTTCCCGAAAATGAGACGTAAGCACCAAAACCGATAAGACAACCAGCTCAAATTAATGTAATCTGTCAATTATTAAAGGGTACTATAGTCATTTGCCACTTGCACTAATTTTTCTGAAAATATGTAGAAATGCAGTTTTGATTGGACGGAGGGAGTAAGTCAATTGCCAATGAATGATGTCATTTTCTTGGGTTAATTAATACCTACCATTGCTAATCGAGTATCTGGTAGTGTTTCTGTCGTTGGCCGGACCCGAAACAATGCAAATCATTTATTATTGGTGCCTAATATCATAGCAAATCATCACAATACAAATCATTGATTATTCATGCCTAAGCTCACAGCACATCATCATAATACTGATCATTAATTACTATCAAAGGTGGAGTATATAAGTACTACATGGGAATTAAAACTGTACTAGATCGATCGATCATTAAACACTATGCAGTGGTTATGTGACTGCTTTTGTATTTGTACATAGAATTTCAAATATGTATGATAATTAGTACTAATAGTAGAATTATTGTTGTCAGTGATCACTGAACACCGTGTAATGTTTATTATACTATGTTTCACATAAAGACAGTACAAAGAGTTTGCAAATGCCTGTTCTGTGCATCTGCTGCATCTGGTTTCGACGCTTTTTGTATATAGATGTTTAATTTTGCAAAACCGTCAGAATATTGTTTGTGGTTTTGCAGTTTAGTCTGCTTTCTCTTGTTAGTTTATGTACTTATATCACTAGCTTCCATCTTATATATATAGAGAGAGAATACATTCTCTATAGCTGTAGCCGGGCCAATCCACTAGTCGATCGACCGGCCAGGCCGCGCCCACTGCCCTACGCGGCTCGGAGCCTAGCAGGGGCGCACGGCTCAGCTCATTCCGAGCCCCACTAATTATTCACTAACTAGGTAAGTGCTCGTGCCTTGCTACGGGCAGATACATGGAGCACAATAAATAAAGGACGCAGGCTGCAATACAAGAAAAACTTTGTTTTCGTTGTCTATCATACTGCTCTTGAATGAGTCACGTGCCATTCAGTCATCAATCTGACTTCAGAGAGTACGTTATGCCTATGATTCGTTTGGTGCAAACAACATATATTACAGTTTCCAGTCTTTAACATGCACAACCTCGTGGAACGGGAGCTGTATTGATCAACAATTTGAAGCATGTTTCAATCCGTGAAAGGATTGTGTGATCATTTGGCTGTTACACTGTCCTTGGTTCCACAGGTCTTCTGACATAGCCGAAGGTATACAATGTGTTATCAGAATGTTCTGACTTGCAGCCTTTGCAGTTTTTGTCTCCAGGACAACGAGCTACCAGATAAAATTTGAAGACTGCCTCATTGCACTCTTCCACCATTGTTGCTAGGTGCTTCAAGTTCTTAACTGGTGTGCCATTGAAGGCAAGAACTTATACCAATTGAGTCTCTTGCGGGTTGCTAGCTTTATGTCAAATTCATGGATTTTTTTAGCTGTGCAGTACTTTCACATGCGCCTTCTCACCAGTGTACTTCTGAGAAATAAGGCAGCTGAATCCAATGCGCTCACCATGCCTAAAAGGAACTGGATGACCAAAGAATGAGATAGAGCAAGAAACAGCCATTTACTCAATTTCCTCACTTGATTTTAAATGGGAAACATGAAATGGTAAGTTTTAACTGGATGAAAAGATACATAAATTACAAGTCCAAGATTGTCAAGTTATCCCATATATTTAGGGTATTTAGAACTCCAACACACATAGAGAAAGAGCATATTTGAGTAGAAACAAGCAGAAACTGAAATGAGAAAATTGAACAATACCATTCTGAACTATCCAGAACTTTGCCATACAGGGATGGATGGTCGTCGTCCTGCAGTGACAGCGAGGCCTCACCCTGTGACCCCTTTCCACCGCGCAACGACTGATCCACGACGTCCTTTGGGTGATCTCAACGGCTAGGATCAATGTCAGTGGTCGCAGCAACGCTGGTTATCCACGGGCCTCAAATAGCATTTGATAACAATGAGCCAGAACTCCAGGAAGAGAGGAAAACCAGGGCAAGGCAGTAAAGCAATATGTTTGTACCCCACAAATTATTTTGATTAGGGATGAATGGATAATCGATACACAACTTATCTACTATTATTTCACTGATACACATTTATGGAGGTCAGAATCGAGAATGATGCTAATTGTCAATCTGCATTTGAAAATCTAGACACCCATTAACTGAATTTATTTCAGGACTATAAGCTAACTAAAAGTTAGGCCAATCTCAGAAATAGTAACAAAGCCAGCTACAATTCATGAATTGACATAGATTGCTAGGAAATAGGCATGGTTATGAATCTGTGCTACTGAATATCAATTTCTTAGGATTGTAGCCAACAGCCATCCAGTGATTTTTTAATTCTAAACATGGGTATTGCTTTTTTCCATTCAGAACTCCTGACTGTTGCTGCCGTCCTTCTACTGTTGTGACTTATTTTGATTCCATAATCCATTTCATGGCAAAAGGAGAACTGATGGTATGGCTGGTTGGTGAAGCAGACACTCAACATAACAATGCCATTTAATGTAACGTGGACAATACCATATAATTTCAGTGCAGATCCATCACACCAAATTGGAACATCCTTGCACTATGTGATCAGGACAAATAAAACAGGACTCAAGAATCCAAGCAACATTGAATCATATAAACATCAATCGAAAATCAGGACCCAGGAATCTCGCATGCCCACAATAAAACCTGGCTGCCTGAAACACGAAGCCAGAGAATCACAAATCAAAGCATACGGTGAGAAATGGCGGCGGTCTAGCGACGGCGCGCGACAGTGTCGCCTTCCCCTCGGCGACGGTAGCACCCTTCCGAAGCGGCGACTTATCTGGAGCAGCGGCAGCCTACGGTGAGAACCCGACCAGCTCTGCGGACGGGAGACCAGGACGTGCTGTGGCTACGGATTAGGCTGTCAATCATTTGTGGTAAGGCTAATCTATCTCATTTTGTTTATTTTTCATCCGATCTGGTTTCTTAGTGGGATTTACGAAGTGAAGCGATCAATACCCCTGCTTAAACCAAGTAGTTCGATTTTGCACGCATTACTACAAAATATAGATACAGTAACACACTCTCGTAACACATCTGTCAATGTGTTACAATCAAGGTTTATTATTTTTACTTTTCTTGTCTAAGACTTTGGTCAACCACTAAAATTGTAAAGGGATTTTTTTTGTTAATAGTGAAGACAGGCAACTATAAGATTGATCAATGTCACCTGTCACAATCACTAGCAGACGTTGGAAAATTTTCAAAAACAAAAAATATTTCTAGAATTTGAACCCACAACCTCTTTGATCCAAATGATCCATCCTTACCATCTCACCAATGCATCATTACTACTATATTATGGAGTTTTTTTACTGATCTTGTCTAAAACTTTGGTCACAGTCCCTCGCATATAGCCTCCTCTACCACTGCATCACTTCGTCACATGTGACTAGATGCCGTTTCGATTCTTATCATATTATACCAAACTAAGTTTAAATTGCTTGTTTGAGGCCCTAAACGACTTCAAATCAAAAAGTGTTGAACTACAAAGTTTTCTAACTTTTCGAAATCTACAACTTTTATGTTGACCGTTGTTTCATCCGAGGCTATTTACAAAATTTAAATTTCAAATTTGAGAACATTCAAACTTAGATCTAGCTAAGTAGATGACTTCAAATGACAAAGTTGTCAACTACAATGTTTCATGACTTGTCGAGATCTACAACTTTTATGTTGACCGTTTTTTCATCCGAGGTCGTTTGAAAAAAGTCAAATTTCAAATTTTGAGTACAAACTTACTTTTCATTAGTAAAACAAATTCAAATTAAAAAGTGGTAAACTAGAAAGTTGTATGACTTGTGAATATCTACAACTTTCATGTTGACCGTTTCTTTATCCAATGTAGTGAGAGTAACATTGTTCACAAATCTTATAGGTCTCTTTTATAGTTTTAGAAAACTCTATGAGATAGATAGATGGATTTTATGAACAATATTCATATAAATTTGTCAAATGAAGAAATGACCAAAATAAAAGTCCTATATATTGATAAGGCATACAACTTTGTAGTTCAACACTTTTTGATTTGAATTGATTTACTACTTCAAAATATGGTTTTAACGTGTACCATACACATCATCACAAAGGGTTCGTATTACGAAACGTTTGTGATGACCCCCATCACAAATGGTTTGTATTACGAACCGTTTGTGATGTCATCAACGTAACAACATCACAAACGGTTTTGCTAAAACCGTTTGTGATGCCCCTCATCACAAACGGTACGTTTGTGATGTTCATTTCTATAGTAGTGATTGTAAAGGGATTTTTTTGTTAATAATAATGAATAATCTCTACTATAGGATTGATCAGGCAAAAGTTGAAAAATAAAAAATATTGCGGGAATTAGAACCCACAACCTCTTAATAACTTAAATGAACCATCCTTACCATCTCACAACCAATGCCTCATTATAAATATAATATGGAATTTTAAAATTATAACAGGATTTTTTTACCATCTCACCCATGCCTCGTTATAGATATAATATGGAATTTTAAAATTATAACGGGATCTTTTGGAAAACATAAAGATTCGCTACTATTAGATTAATCATTGTCACCACTCTAAAAATCATGGCTAGCATTTGAAACCAGGACCCCTTCCCTTAAATGGTTCATCCTCAGCTCTTACCATCTCACCTACACCTCATTATTGGTGTTATACGGAGCTTTATTCCTTTTTTACCATTTTTGTCTAAAACTTTGGTCAACCATTTAGGTGTCCAAGTGGCATCAAATAAAAAATTGTTAATGTCGTCGAAACCAAAAAAAATTATAAAAATTATATCTCCATTTGAGTATATATGAATTTGTTATAAGTTTCTAAATAATATAAATATGTGCTGGTTCACAATACAAGCAGACACATATAATCTCCAGAGGTATCTATGTTCTAGCTCCATGGTGGCTATTATCAAAGAGCCACCACAGATAATCAATTGTTCACAAAAAAAGATAATCATATATCTCTACCACCTCTAAATGATTGGCATGGATCGGCCCTATGGATTAAAAGAACCCTGATATTAAAATTTTAATTCTTTTATACATATGAATTTTTACTTTTCAGTAGGTATAAAATATTTAATTGATCACACCCAAAAAAATAGGACTGCAGACACGGTCCCCTTCTAACGCCGAGCATATCTACGTGTTTTAGAAGCATGCTGCACAATATCTTTATTTTCGTTGGTTTCAAGATCAGATTTATATATCTATTATTTAATATTAATCCTAATGAAAAATTCCTTCAAAAAAATGCTAGAAAACAACTCCCACGTCTTCCACTTTATTTTATCCGTGGATGATCCAATCTATGTAGTCGCTGCCGCCGCCTTGGCTCGTCCGTTCCCATGTAACCGCGCTGCCGCCGATCTGCTCCGATCCGTTCCCATGGCGCGGTTACATTGCCTCCGATGACGGGCCCTCTCCTCGCGCACTACAAGAATAACTCACATCTGCACCCCTCATATGTCTCGGTGCACTCAAGATCCGGTGCTAATGTAACGTTAGCACCGGGTGCGAAATTGGAGCGCCCTCGGGAACCCTTTAGCACCGGTTGGTGTTACCAACCGGTGCTAAAGGGTCACCTTTTAGCACTGGTTGGTGTTACGATCCGGTGCTAAAGGTCTTTTAGCACCGGGTCGTAACATCAACCCGGTGCTAAATGGGGTGTCACATGCTACTATAAAATAAAAGAATCTTCTATCTCATCACATGTGCTTTGTAGATGAGATGGTTAGGTGGGTACGCGCGCGAGCCAAGAGATCATGAGTTCGAATCCCTGCAGCAACGCACGTATTAGTGGCGCCTTCTTCACGCGCCCCCTCAAGTTCACACCGTGCAGGCCGGCTTGCACGGACGCCCTCGAGGTCGATCTCGCGCCCTCTCCAAAATCCCGAGCAGCGCGGCGGTGTCGCCCTGACCCGGGAGGAAGCATTGGAGGTCTGTTCTGCTGGAGCCATGATGTGCTGGCTCGTCGGTGCCGCAGACTGGGCGAAGAACAGCCGAATAGGAGAAGCAGCCGAGGGAGTAGCTGCCAAGCAAGCAGGTCAGGCCCACTGGCTTCTCTGATTTCATGATCATTTTTCCTCTCTGATTTAGTTATAATTTTTTTCGTCGTTATATAAAACTATAAGTCGTCTCACTACCTAGATCAACTTTCAAGTGGAAATAAACACACTATCTGTATAGAGATTTTCTAATGACAATAGCTGAACAGCCCATGCATTTCTAGTGGTGTGATTTATGGTCTGATTATCAGCTTGAATGAAGTATTTAAATTCTAAATTATATGCCTTAAATATGTTTTCTACTACTAATCACACATTTGTCCTTTTTGTGAAACCTAATCTCTATGTGGCTTTAATATCCAGTTAATTTCAGATATGGGCACAAATGCTTGGTTGCTTAATCACCAGAACCAAGAACTATTCGTCCCTCAATTATTCCATAGACTATTTCTACTTATTTCGTCCATGCTGTATAGCAAACATGCTGCATAGCCAAAACACATCGCGTGCTACAATTAAGAAAAAGAAAAACGTGCTGTTCTCTGTCAGAATCCCCGTGCAGCTTTTGCTGTCAACTTTTCATTGTCCGTTCCTAATCTTAAGTGGTCATACGGTGATATAATTTGTTTCTTTATCCAAATGTAGCATTATTTTACTGCATGTCGATATATAGAGTTCTTAGCTTATATGAACCAATTTTAAAATTAATTACTTGCTGAAATATCATGCGGCAAACACCAAAAGCTCATTGTATCTGTAGATTACATTTTGTTTAATGAAGAGTACTGTAGTTGGTAATTACTGAAAGCATGTATACATTTGATATGTTCAAATAGGAATGTAACATGAGTATTTGGTATGGTCATTTTGTGGGCCTTAACTTTTCGTTTTTATGAGATGGTCATTTATGGTGGATGGAATATAAAAGAATTTATTTGTTTTTTTCTAAATCTTAATCTTCACATTCTAAGTTAATTTACTTTTGTAGATATGTGCATACTTTACTTATATACTAGGAGTGCCAGCTTATATATTGTACTATTTTAATGCAATATGGAATCCATAAAGAGTAACAGTAGTTATCAGCAAACCTTTTGAATTAAAAGATTTATTTGTTTGAAATAAGGTATTTATATTTGTGTAATACCAGTGCAGAAACTTGAGAATGAGAAGATAGATAGTCATATTATAGGATAATTGTAAATCCAGATAGGACCAATTGCAAAGTGTATATTAATCATCCTATTGCATAAGGCATTCTATAACATCATTGGTGATGCCCTTGCCAATGGACCACCGGTTGCTTAGCCTTTGATTTGGGTATGTTGCTTATGTAATGTTACAATAAGCTTTCTCTATACAAGTTGTGTCGGCGTCAAGAATGGCCGGCACTCCCTGAGCCGCACGGAAAGTGCACTGTGTCTCGTCCCTGATGGTCGATGCGATAAGCCAACACAAGGACACGGGTTTATCCTGGTTCTAGCCGCGGGGCTGTACGTCCAGCAAGGGGTGCTCGCGCACTTGTATTAGCTTCGCACCCTGGTGCTTGCAGTGGGGGGGCTACAAGTGAAGGTGGGAGAGGAGAGTCGTTCTCCAAGTCCCGGGTTGGAGGAAGAAGATGATTGAGGCGAGTGCCAATGTCGTGTGTGCGTTCGTGTCTGGGCGTATGCCTGGACGTGTGAACTCTTGGGTCCCTTTCTGCGTGACCCCCTGACTATCCCTTTTATATCTCAAGTGGTAGAGGGGTTACAGTCGTGGCTACAGTAGATGTCATGGGACGCCCCCTACATGGGGTGCCCTCGATTCTTGGCGAATCCGTGCCTTGAAGGCGAGCTGGGTTAGCTTTTGGCGCCAGTCGGCGGTGTGGCGAGTCCTGTACTCGTTCTGCCGGGGCTTCGAGGGGTCACACGGTCGTCGTGGTGGTCGAGTCGTTGTCCGCGGCTTCTTTCGAGGGGTCTCCTGCACTGCCCCGAGGGGTCGATTACCCGGAAATTACGGGGGTAGGTGGACAGGAGCTGGCATGTCGTACGTAGCTGTCATGTCGTCGCAGCACTGTGGTCAGAGGCGTAGTGGCCTGACCTGACGGACCGGTATGGCCGGCTTTCGCCCCGTCGGTCGTGTCAGGCTTGGTGCGTACGGGGCGGTTGGCTTCCTGCGGACCCGATAGCCCCTGTACGCGTCCCTAGTGCCCCACCGCCCTAGGGGACGGGAGTGGGCCTGTGGCCACAGTGCGGGGCGTGGCTGCCCGTTGGCCGTATGATGACGCTGGACCGAAGTTTGCGCCTAGTCGTCGTCGTCCGTACTCCTGCTCGAGGGTCTCCCTGCCCATTCGAGGGCGCTCTGACGAAGGAGGCGACGAGAGTTGGTGGAATAGCGCAGCGGAGTGCCCGGGGCCGGATGCGTCGGAGGTGCAGTGCCGGGCACGCTCTGCATAATGGCTGCCTGTCCGCGCCATGATGGTACGGCGCGGTCAAGCTTTGTAAGGGGCAACGTGCGGCCGAAGTTTCGCCTTTTGACTTTGGCGCCCGGCGTGGAGGCTGGTAATGAGTGGTCGTACCGTGCCGTGGCGGTTTCCCGAGGGGTCGAAGTGTCCCCTGGCAAGGCGGGGATTTGGGTCCTGTCGCTCGAGGGGGCAGTGCTCCCTCGAGCGAGGCGGAGCTCGGGCACAATCCCTGTGGGCTGTTGTTGGGCCGTGTCGGGCCGCTGGGCCGCGTGATTTCGTATGCGCAGGCCCAAAGGTCCCCGGAGATAGTCTTTTTTGCGCTTTTTTGGGTGATTACCCCGATGATTAAGGGACCCCTAATTATGGTCCCCGACAGTAGCCCCCGAGCCTTTATGGGAGTGCTTTTGCTCATGTAAAGGCTCATGATCGGGGTGGTCTTTTGCGAGTGTTCGGTGTCGGGGTTCGTTTTCGATCGTGTGAGATTTCTGCGGGGGCGCGCTAGCGCACCCGCGGGTGTAGTCCCCGAGCCTTTGTGGGAGTGTTTGTACTCGTACAAAGGCTATAACTTTTGCGTGTTAGGCTTTAATCGGGGGGAACATCACACACGAATTCGGGGTTGCGTTCGGGGGGTATCGCGTTGCTTGTGCGGGGAACCCCTGAGCCTATGGCCTCGAAAGGGCGATCGGGGAGAGTTCCTCGTCTTTTCGTGTTACGACCCTCGCTTCCCCTCCGCGGGGCTGAGGGGTGAGACACTCCACGCTACCCTCGAGCGGGTTCGCGAACGTGGTCGTCTCGGTGAGCTGTTAGCGGGTAGTTCAAGTGGGCGTCCGTGCCTCGTTCGTTGGGGGTCGGCTCGTGGTCCGGAGACACGTCCATCAACGAGCACTCGCAAAGGTTTGCTAGGCAGGGGCTTGGTCCCATCCGACAGGGACCAAGGGCGCGAAAGCTCTCCCTCGGTGGGATCCCTCAACTAGCTGCCTTTGTCCGGCCTTGAACACAACAGGGGCGTCCCTAAACTTCGCGTTCGGTGTAAAGTCATGATGAGCACGCGCCGAATCGTCCCTGACTCTGTTGATCTGAAGCGCCTGTCGAACCCGTTCGAGGGCCAGGCTCGAGCTTCTGATCAGTAAGGCCACGGAGGAGGCGTGCGAGCCTCTCCGCTCGAGGGTCGGGTCAGCCGCCCTTTCCTCGTTTGTTTCTGACTCGGCCGGGGCGTCCGTTTGAACCCATTCGAGGGTCGGACATTGAACCCCGGTCTCCGTGGAACGCCTCGAGGCGATTTGGCTTACGTTGGAAGCTGTCGTCGTTCATTGGCCCTTTTGACCGGGGGCGGTCATCCGCATTTTGCGCGAGTCGTGGTTAACGTGGCGGTACATCGGCCCGTCGACCGGAATTGGCCATTCGTATCCACACGATCTCGGCTGACGTGGCGCGGCGCTCCGCGTGGGAGTGGCGTGCGCGGGCGGTGGTTGAGGTGACGGGGTGCCCAGAGTTACTGCGGCGTCGGTTTGTTTTACCGTGCCGCAGTTAATGCGGCCACCCACGCCGGGGCGGTTTTCCGCTGATGGGGCCCGTGTGTCAGCGACTCGGCTCACCGCCGCGTTCGACGCATGTGCTCCCCGGTCCAGGCGGCCAGGCCATTCTTTTGCTTTCTGTTTTATAAAAAGAAATTGAGAAGGATCGGGGAAGACTTACCTTTGCCGTCCTGCTCTCACCTTTCTTGCCTCAGCCCTCTTCGAGTTCTTCGCGTTCCTCGCTGAGCTCGAACGATTTCCTTGCTTTTGGCCCTCTTCGGCAATCTTCGCCATGCCTCGCCGTCCCAACGCCGCCGCGGTTGAGCTTGAGGAGCCCGTCGAGTGGACGCCGTCGACCGTGTCTGAGAGCACGCTGCTCGAGTTGGTGCACGGTGGTTTCTTGTCGCCGAAAGGCGATGAGGCATCGCTATCGTGGATAGCGCCGCTCAGGACGCACAAGCAACCGGCTCCGCCGCCCGGGTATGTGGTCAGTTTTGTTCGGTTTCACGAGCGGGGGTTCAATGCCCCTGCGTGTGAGTTCTTGCGTGGGCTCTGCGACTACTATGGCGTAGAGCTCCACAATTTTGCTCCAAACGGGATCTCTCAGGCGGCCGGGTTCGTCGCCACCTGCGAGGGGCTGTTGGGGATCCCAGCCCACTGGGACCTCTGGTTCCACTTGTTCGTCGGCAGCCTCTATCTGGCGAAGGGCTCTTCAGCGGGGAAGTGCAGGCCCGTCCGTGCCGGCGGCTTCACGCTGGCGGTGCGCGAGGGGCGGAAGGACCTCTACCTCCCGAGCAAGATGACCACCAAAAACGGTGGCTGGAGTAGCGCGTGGTTCTACCTACGCAATGACGCGCCCGGGCTCCCGGCTTACACCGGGAAGGTGCTGCGGGAAGGGGAGCAGAAATGGTCCCTTGGCGTGAGCGGTCCGGCCAACCGGGACAAGCTCGCCCCCCTCATCGACGCGTTGAAGTCATTGGCGGCCCGGGGGGTGTCCATGACTACGGTCATTGGGCATTTCCACAAGCGGAGGGTGCTCCCCTTATGGAGCGAAAGCTTCCATTGTTCCTCATGAAGCCGGACGCCGCGGCCGAGGATCTGGCGGCCTCTCGGATGATGGAGGAGCCGCTTCTTTAGGATTACGCCTTTATGCGGGCGCGAATGGCGGTGGACCAGAAGGATATGCCGTGCGATCCCAAGGACATTTGGTCCTTCCAGCTCCTTCCGGAGGAGGGCAGTTTTCCCTTGGTAAGCCTCCTTCCCCTCTTTCTGTGCCGGGCGTTTTGTGCCTTGATTTTGACTCCAACTGCCTTCTCATTCTGGACTCAGGGGTTGGCCACGATCGCCCGTCATTCCAAGCTCAAGACCACTGAGTCGAAGGTGGCGAATCGCGCCAGGAACGAGCAGCTCCATGCCCGGAAGGTCGCCGAGAAGGAGACGCAGAGGCGGCGGCGCGAGCGGAAAGAGGCGCATGAGGCGGAGGTGCTCCGATGCAAGTTGGAGGGCCGTTCTCCCCCTCAGACTCCGAGGAAACGGAGGAGGAGGGGGGAGCGGTGACGAGGAGTTGGCGCCCCCAAAGGTGGCGCAGGCGGCGGTGCTACTGGAGGCCACCCCAGTGGTCGGGAAGGGCAAAGGGTCGGCGGGCGCACCTCGGTCCTCGTCGTCCCGGTCGCGCGCGCGCACGACCTCTGTGTCTGCGGCGGGCTCAGCGTCAGGCATGCGCATGCCCCTGAAGGTCTTGCCCCGTGCCGGGGGTTCGAGCTCGACGCCCGCGGCGACATCGAGGAAGAGGCTGGAGCAGGTTGGCGGCGATCGATGAGTGTCCCCCTTTATAGTCTCCCTTCATCCTTCCCCCTGTCTGTTTTGTGTTCTGGACTTGATCTCTCTTCTTCTTCTTTGGTTAGGCCATCGTCCTGCCCCAATCCCAGCCTTGCCCCCCTGAAGAGGCTCAAGAAGGGGCTGAGGGATTCTCCGGGTGCCACTCGGGACGACTCGGGCACGACTGCGGGTGAGTCCACGGAGGCCGAGCGGGGGCCTCAAGAGCCCCCATCGAGGGATGCGGAGACCGTCCTCGTGCCCGCGGGCGAGGATGTGGTCCGGGAGGAAGTGGCTCGTGTTGATGACGAGCACGAGCTTGCGGGTGTTGTGGAGGTCGCCCATGACGTGACGGGGGCGTGTGTGCCAGGCGCCGTTGATGGGCGCGAGCTCATGGACAGCGCGGGGGCCGCTTGCGACGCGATGGTGGCGCACTCGTCAGGCGTCGGTGGAGGTGCACACTCGGGTCGCGGCGACGTCTTCGCTCCCACCCGAGTCCTTGAGGATCCCAACGCATGGGACGCATGGCCCGAGGAGCCGCAGCGGTTGCCGGCGGTTCAGGCCGCTGAGACGGCGGCAGAGGTCGATCGCGCACTGGGTCAGCCCGGGGTCCCGGGTAGCTTGGTCACCACCGTGGAGGAGGAGAGGGCGCTGTGGGAAGGCCAGCGTTCAAACGGCGTCGCCATTTGGGACGCGCTCCGGGCCGCCCTCGACTATCATAACTCGAGGGGGCTCAATCTTCATCGGGTTGGTGCCATTATTTTTCCATTGTTCTGGCTCAATCTTTATTTCGTGGTCCTGTCTTGTGTTAATCTTTCTTCGCTGTTTAGCAGCGGCTTCAGCGCGTCTCCGATGAGAAGTCGATCGCGTTGGCCAACCTTTACATCGAATGCCAGGAGCTCTGGGACGCCCGGGAGACCCTCTGGGCCGAGGTTCGCCAGCTGCGGTCGGACCTCGGCGCCCAGAAGACGGCTGTTGAGGAGCTGACGGCAGAGCTGGCGAAGGTGAACCCCCTCCTCCAGAAACAGGACATGGCTCTGAAGAAAGCCATGATGGCGGTGCAGGGTGTTCCCTCAGTCAGGACCACATTGCAGGTGAAGGCGCAAGAGGCCCAGGAGGCGAAGGCCGCCCTTGAGCTGAAGGTGCAGGAGCTGACATCCTTGCTGGGCCGTTGCGACGAGGCCAGCAAGGAGCGCGACGAGCAGCGCGTCCTAGCCGAGTCCCACGCCCGGGACCTCTTGGCCAAGACGGAAGCCCTTGCCGAGGCTGAGCGCCAGCTCCAGGACGAGCATTCTGCCCTTGCGGATGCGCGGGCTCAGCTCCTGCAGAAGGAGGAGGCGCTTGCCGCAGAGCTGGCTCGCCCCCGTGTGGACCCGGCCACGCTCGAGGAGGTCAGGTCACAACTGCGGGAGTGGGAGCAGGCGCTGGAGGCGGAGCGGAAGCTCGTCGAGGGTAAGTCCCGGATTCCCGACCCCTGTTCTTCGAGTTTTCCCCTGCCTCGGAGCCTGGTATCGATGTGCTAATATTTGTCCTTTCAGAACTTCGCAAGATGGACGGAGACTCGTCATTGGAGCTGACGGCTCTTCGGACCGTCTACGAGCGTTCAGAGGACGAGTGCCAGATTCTGGAGGACGCTGCTGTGGCCGCTTGTGCAGTGGTCGAGGGTACGGGTGGTCCAGCGGGCGCGAACTTGTTAGAGCGCCTGGCTTTGGTGGAGACGATGGTCATCGAGCACCTTCGCGGCGCTCTCCGCCTTGGGGACCAGAAGGCCCTTGGCGTGATAACCACCCATTACCAGGTCGACCTCAACCTCGTGTCTGAGGGGTATACCATTCCGGCAGGTATTGAGGGTGACGCGCGGCTCGCCGTGATCGACGAGGCTGATGCCGAGGCTGCCGATGCTTCCACCATGCTCGCCGCCAAGTTCGACGTTGACCTCTTCCTCGAGCCTGCAGCTGATGACACTGGAGCCGACCCCGACCTCGAGCCTGCTGCTGACGACGCCGAGGCCGACCCCTGAAGTGCCTCGAGCACTTTAGTTTGCTTTATTTTCCCTACATTTAGTCGTGAACCGCATGATGAACCTATGAACGTGTCGCCCCGTGTGGCTGCGACCTTTTGATTTCCGCAATCAAGTTTGTGTTCGTACGTTAGTTCGTATACATTGTGCTTCTCTCTTGGCTCGAGATCGACTTCGGCGGAGGAAGTTCGTTCACAAGTAACTTTGGCCTGGAGTGGTGAGGGGGATGTCGTAGCCTTTCGAGGGCGTAGGCGGTCCCATGACTCGGCCGACTCTTAGCCGCAGTAAGCTTGCGCCTTGTTTTCATCTTTCTGAGCGGTCGAGAGGAAGCTTGGCAATGTATTTTCGAAAAAAGCGCATGGAAAAAGGTTAGGACTGTTGGGGGTTAGTCCCCCAGTAGCCCTCGAGGGAGGCTCGGCTTTACCTCGAGTTCGCTTCGAGGGTAAAGGCGAGTCACCCTGTTTCATTTTTGTTAGTAACAATGTTTCCATGCTGTTATGAACCTTTGTTATTATCATCGTGCGATAAAACAAGACTGCGGAAAGTACAAGAGGTTCTATGGGTAGAAGCGACGTAGCTGTTGGATGTTCCAAGCGTTGGGGAAGACCTCGCCCTTCTCGTTCGCCAGTTTGTAGGTGTCGGGCTTGAGGACCTCGGCGACGATGAACGGTCCTTCCCACGGTGGCGTGAGCTTGTGTCGTCCTCGGTTGTCTTGACGTAGCCTCAGCACCAGGTCGCCCTCGCTCAAATCTCGACGCCGCACCCTCCGTTCCTGATATCGTCTCAGGGATTGCTGGTACCGTGCCGAGTGCAGGGTGGCCACGTCTCGAGCCTCATCCACCTGGTCCAGCGAGTCTTCGCGTGTTCGCTGGTTCTGCTCCTCCTGATAGGCCTTGAGCCTCGGGGATCCGTACTCGAGGTTGGTCGGCAAGATGGCCTCGGCGCCGTAGACGAGGAAGAATGGGCTGAAGCCCGTGGCCCTGCTCGGAGTGGTTCTCAGGCTCAAAACCACCGAGGGTAGTTCAGTTACCCACCTTCGACCGTAACTGTTCAGCTTGTTGAAGATCCTCGGCTTTAGCCCTTGCAGAATCATGCCGTTGGCACGCTCCACTTGGCCGTTGCATTGGGGGTGAGCCACGGCTGACCAGTCCACACGGATGTGGTGGTCGTCGCAGAATTCCAGGAACTTCTTGCCGGTGAACTGGGTGCCGTTGTCGGTGATGATCAAGTTGGGCACGCCGAACCGGTGTATGATGTCGGTGAAGAATAGCACAGCCTGCTCCGATCTGATGTTGGTGACGGCCCGAACTTCGATCCACTTCGAGAACTTGTCGATCGCCACCAGTATGTGCGTGAAGCCCCCGGGCGCTTGTCTAAAAGGCCCTACAAGATCCAGTCCCCAGACCGCGAAAGGCCATGTGATGGGGATGGTCTGCAGAGTATGCGCCGGGAGGTGCGTCATGCGCGTGTAGAACTGGCATCCCTCGCAGGTACGCACCGTTTCGTTAGCGTCGGCCATCGCGGTAGGCCAGTAGAAGCCCTGCCGAAAGGCGTTGCCCATGAGGGTTCGTGGTGCCGCGTGGTGCCTGCATACACCGGCGTGGATGTCGCAGATCAACTGCCGCCCCTCGGGAATGGGTATGCATCGTTGCAAAATCCCCGAAGCGCTGCGCTTGTACAGCTCTCCCTCGATCAAGATGAATGATTTGGCCCTCCTCGAGATGCGGCGAGCCTCGGTTCGGTCCGAGGGTAACTCCCATTGGTCGAGCCATGCGTGGTATGGGGTGCGCCAATCTCGCAGCGGCGGCGGGTCGGCGTCGTTCTCCATTGCTTCGGCTTCGTCCATCGAGGACGTCTCGAAGTCGGGGGCCTCGGGATCGCCTCCCGAGGGGTCCTTGTCCATCGGGTCATCAGCCCTCGAGGGTTTCGAAGTTTTTCGAGGGGGTTGCTTGGCACCCTCGAGGTCGACCGAGGGTTTGTCGAGGTCGCGGGCGAAAACGTTCGGCGGAACGGTCAGCCGCTCGGACGTGATTTTCGCTAGCTAATCTGCTTCCTCGTAGAACTTGCGCGGGACGTGACTGAACTCGATGCCGTAGAACTTGTCCTCGAGCTTGCGTACCGCGTTGCAGTACGCCTCCATCTTATCGTCGCGACAGTTCGAGGTTTTCATGACCTGGACTACGACCAGTCGAGAGTCGCCTCGAACGTCGAGACACTTGACCCCGAGCTCGATGGCGATGCGGAGCCACGCGAGAAGGGCTTCGTATTCCGCCATGTTGCTGGACGCCAGGAAGTGTAGCCGCACTACATAGCGGATTTGCTCCCCCTGGGGTGAGACGAAGAGGAGGCCCGCGCCTGCCCCGGCTTTCATCACCGACCTGTCGAAGTACAGAGTCCAGCATTCGGCCTGGATCTGTGGTGGGGGAATCTGTGTGTCCGTCCATTCAGCCACGAAAACCGCCAGGATTTGTGATTTTATTGCCTTTCGAGGGGCATAGGTGAGGGTCTCGCCCATTAGTTCCATCGACCACTTAGCTATTCTGCCGGCGACATCGGGATTGCGGACTATCTCGCCCAGAGGGAAAGACGAGACCACGGTCACCGGATGCGCCTTGAAGTAGTGTCGCAACTTTCGCCGCGCGAGTACTATAGCATAGAGCAGTTTCTAGATATGGGGATACCTCATTTTGGTGGCGGAAACCACCTCGCTGACGTAGTACACCGGCCTCTGCACCGGCAGGGCGTGGCCCTCCTCCGTCTTCTCGACGACGATGACCGCGCTAACTACTTGAGTAGTCGCAGCCACATAGAGGTAGAGGGGCTCATTGTCCCGCAGTGGCGTTAGAATGGGCGCGCGCGCGAGCACCACTTTCAGCTTGTCGAGGGCTTTCTGTGCCTCGAGGGTCCAGGTGAAACACTCGTGTTTCTTTAGGAGTCGGTACAAGGGCAAGCCTTTCTCGCCGAGTCACGAGATGAAACGGCTCAGCGCCGCGAGGCAGCCTAGCACCCTCTACACTCCTTTAAGATCTCGGATCGGCCCCATTCGTTCCAGGGCTGTCACCTTCTCGGGGTTGGGCTCGATGCCTCACTGGGGGAGGCGATGAAACCCAAGAGCATGCCGCGCGGCACCCCGAATATGCACTTCTCCTGGTTCAGTTTTACCCCGTTTGCCCGGAGGCAATCGAAGGTGATTCGAAGATCGTTGACTACATCGTCCGCCTTCGTAGATTTCACAACGATGTCATCAACGTATGCCTCAACGGTCCACCCGATGTGATCTCCGAAAATGTGCTGCATACATCGCTGGTATGTAGCCCCGGCGTTTCGGAGACCGAAAGGCATAGTGACGTAGCAGAACGTGCCAAACAGGGTGATGAAAGAAGTCGCGAGCTGGTCGGACTCTTTCATCTTGATTTGGTGGTAGCCCGAATAAGCATCAAGAAAGCATAGAAGTTCACACCCAGCAGTGGAATCGACTATTTGATCAATACGCGGCAAAGGGAAAGGAACTTTGGGACATGCTTTGTTTAAACCAGTATAGTCTATGCACATGCGCCATTTTCCATTCTTTTTCTTAACTAAAATAGGATTAGCTAGCCACATAGGGTGAAATACCTCCTTGATGAATCCGGCTTTCAAAAGCTTGTGCAGCTCCTCCCCGATCGCTCGGCGCTTCTCCTCGTCGAAGCGTCGCAGGCGCTGCATCACTTGTCTGGCCGGATATCAAGGGAGTGCTCGGCGACCTCCCTCGGAATGCCCGGCATGTCCGAGGGGCTCCACGCAAAGATGTCAGCATTGGAGCGGAGGAAGTCGACGAGCACCGCCTCCTATTTCGGGTCGAGGGTGGAGCTGACCTTGGCCGCCCTACCCTCGAGATCGTTCGGATCGAGGGGTACAGCCTTGGTCTGCTCTGTGGGTTTGAAGCTGCCCGCATGTTTGCTGTGGGAGTGGGCGGCCTCGTTGAACATCTCCTCGAGGTCAGCCACTTGGGCCTCGAGGCAGGCATGGGCCTCGGCGCGCTCGACGCACTCTACGTCACATTCGTAGGCGTGCTCGAACGACGGCCCGACCGTGATGACGCCCTTCGGCCCCGGCATCTTCAGGTTGAGGTAGGTGTAGTTGGGGACCGCCATGAACTTGGCATAGGCTGGTCGTCCAAGTATGGCGTGGTAGGCCCCTCGAAACCCCACCACCTCGAAGGAGATGACCTCCTTGCGGAAGTTGCCCGGTGTGCCGAAGCAGACGGGCAGGTCGATCTGCCCGAGGGGCTGGACCTTCTTACCCGGCGCGATGCCATGAAATGCAGACAAACTGGGCCGCAACTTGTCCGCGCCGATCCCCATCAGCTCCAGGATGTTGGAGAACATGATGTTCAGGCTGCTGCCTCCGTCCATCAACACCTTGGAGAATCGGGTGTTGCCGATCACAGGATCGACGACGAGTGGATAATGTCCCGGGTTGCGGATGTAATTCGGATGGTGTTCGCGACCGAAAGATATGGTCTCCGTCAACCAGTCGAGGTACGAGGGCATAGCAGGGCGCACGGCGTAGACCTCTTGGCGTTCGCGGCGTCGCCGTCGCGCGGACATGTTCGCCGTGGGTCCCCCGGTGATGAAGAAGACGTTCTCCACGACCAGGAACCCGCCGCCGGTGGCGCCGCCGCCACCATCGGCGTCTTTCCTCGTGTCCCCCTCCTTCGCGATGAGGCGTCGGTAGTGCTTCTTAATCATCTCGTACTGCTCGAGGGTGTGCGAGACGGCGGTGTTGTGGTACGGGCACGACTTCTTGAGCATGTCGTCGAACCGGCCTCCTGGAGGTGGCGGGGGTCGAGGTCCCCGTCGGGTTTGGTCCGCGGCGAAGGCTTCGTCGGGGTCGTCTTCGCGATGATGGTCGCGCACGGCCCTCGGGCCCCGCCGGCCTTGGTTGCCCTGCTTGTGCGGCTTGGGCTTCTTCGCTTGCTCCGTGGGTCGGCCGCCTTCCGCAGGCGCCTCCTCCACGCGTTTCCCCTTCTTGCCGTCGCAGATGGCTCGAACCGCTTCCTCCCCTGACGCGAAGCTGGACGCGATGTCGAACAGCTTGCTGACGCTGGTGGGGTCGTTGCGGCCGAGCTCGTGCACCAGCTCGCGGCACGTCGTAACCTCTAGGAAGGCGTTGATGACCTCGACGTCACCGATGTTGGGGAGCTCGGTGCAGCGCTTGGAGAAGCAATGAATGTAGTCCCTCATGGGCTCGGTCGCCCTTTGACAGCACACTCAAAGGTCCCAGGAATTACCCGGGCGCACGTAGGTGCCCTGGAAATTCCCCACGAACAGCTTGACTAGGTCGCCCCAGTCGTGGATCTGGTTCGCGGGCAGGTGCTCGAGCCACTGACGAGCCGAGTCCGCGAGGTGAGGCGGCAGGTTGCGACTGATCATGTAGTCGTCCGTGGCGCCGCCCAACTGACAAGCCAAACGGTAATCATTGAGCCAAACCTCGGGGTTGGTCTCACCTGAGTACTTGGTGATGGTTGCCGGCTGTCGGAAACGAGGGGGAATGGCCGCCGTGCGGATGGCGGGGCTGAACACCCGAGTCCCCGCGGGCTCAGGTGTCGGGCTCTTGTCCTCCTCCTCGTCGAAGCGCCCCCCGCGACGTGGATGGTACCCTCGGCTCGTTGCGGTGTCGTATCTCTTATTGTTCAGGGTGTTGCGGGCGTCGCCATCATCGGCGGTGCCATGCATGTCCTGAAGCCGGTCCCTTGCAGGCCTTCGTCCGTTGGGCTATGAGCGCCTTACCATCGTCCGTTGGACGGTTTGGCGTCCACTTCACCCGGCGAGGGGTATGGACGAACTCCTCCTTGTCCTGCCCGCCGCCTTCGGCCCTCGAGTTGGCCTCATGCCGAATGCGGGATGCAGAACTCTCGGCTTGTAGGACGGCCGCCTGCTCGACGAGGCTCCGCGCCTCGCGGTGCAGGAGTCGAGCCGATGGTGTGGACGGTTCGGGGATGGCCCGTAGCAGCGTTATTGCGGTAACGAGCTTTTGGCTTGCGCGCGGCAAGTCGGCGCCGTCGTCGTTCTCGATGTGGGCGCGGACAAGGCGTCCCGCGGCTCTGGCATGATTGCCGCACTGAGGCTGCTGCGCTTCCAGTGTTGCCCGTAGCTGCTGCACCTGGCGGCGCTCCTCCTGGAGTTTGTTCTCCAACTCTCTGACTTGCGCCAGCTGGGCCTGTGTCAACGCCTCATCGCCCGGAGGCGTTGAGGCGTCAGCGTTGGCAGGCACCGCGGCGCCTGCGTCAGCCAGAGGTCGGTCGCGGCGAGTCGCCGATGCCTCCGGAGTCTTATCGTGGCCGGCGTCGTCGCCGGGGCCATCTTCGCTTACGGACTCGACATCGCCGTCGATGACGAAGCACTACGGCATAGGGTCACTTTCTCCCTCACTGGAGACGTCAAAGCAGTAGTCGACGGAGCTCAGGAACCGCCGGAGCGCTTCAGCGTCCTCAGGCCTGGCATGGTCCCATTCCTCGCCGCTCGAGCCAGGAGGGTACCACTCGTCAGGTGAGGCGGTGTGGTGGTGGGCCGTGTCGTCCGACGAGGATGAGTGGCGGGCGCTGTTGCGTCCCCTGCACGGGCGCACAGGACGCGCGGCCGTCCATCCTCGCGGTGCGACCACATTATGCCGGTACGCAGGCAGGTAGCCACCCCGTGGAGGGGCGGGCTGGCGGGTCCCCCCGCTACTGCGCTGGGCAGTGGGGAGAGACGCTCGGGTTGGCTTCGGTCGCGCGCGTCGCGGCCGCCGGCCCCAACGTCCCTGGTGGGTCGGGGGCAGCCCGGCGCGCACCGGGTCGGCGGCGCCGCGGTTCGCGCTCATGCTGGCGCTGACCGATGAAGGGATCGTTGCAGCGGCGTTGCGCAATCCCATCGGGAACTGGGCTGGCGCGACGCCCGCCGCCTGGCGGTTTCCTTCCGCTGGGTTCGCCGAAAATGGTGCGGTTCCACCTGACCCCGCGTCAGGCGGTGGTACCCGTGGATCGTCCCAGTTTGGGAGCCTTATCCATGGGGGCTGACGCTGCTCCACCAGCACCTGCACGCCTTGCAGTCGGCGGTGACTCCGCAGTCCACCCGCCGGGGGCGATGGTGACGTGGCCTCTTCCTCATCGGTGCGGCGAAGCTGCATAAGGTAGTCGGACCCGTCGGACTCGAATGTCAGACTCCCGAACTGGATGATGAATCCAGGCGGGAACCCGTTGGGAACCCCGTCGGAGGGTCCCGGCGTCGGATGGTCGTCGTGAGCAGCCATCAAGGGAATTGGCGAGAAAAGCGAATCGCACAGCGCTCCCCCTACCTGGCGCGCCACTGTCGGCGTCGAGAATGGCCGGCACTCCCTGAGCCGCACAGAAAGTGCGCTGTGTCTCGTCCCTGATGGTCGATGCGAGAAGCCAACACAAGGACACGGGTTTATCCTGGTTCCGGCCGTGGGGCCGTACGTCCAGCAAGGGGTGCTCGCGCACTTGTATTAGCTTCGCACCCTGGTGCTTGCAGTGGGGGGCTACAAGTGAAGGTGGGAGAGGAGAGTCGTTCTCCAAGTCCCGGGTTGGAGGAAGAAGATGATTGAGGCGAGTGCCAATGTCGTGTGTGCGTTCGTGTCTCGGCGTATGCCTGGATGTGTGAACTCTTGGGTCCCTTTCTGCGTGGCCCCCTGACTATCCCTTTTATATCTCAAGGGGTAGAGGGGTTACAGTCGTGGCTAAAGTAGATGTCATGGGACGCCCCCTACATGGGGTGCCCTCGATTCTTGGCGAATCCGTGCCTTGAAGGCGAGTTGGGTTGGCTTTTGGCACCGGTCGGCGGTGTGGCGAGTCCGGTACTCGTTCTGTCGGGGCTTCGAGGGGTTGCACGATCGTCGTGGTGGTCGAGTCGTTG
This sequence comes from Echinochloa phyllopogon, assembly GCA_033239725.1. Taxonomy (NCBI): domain Eukaryota; kingdom Viridiplantae; phylum Streptophyta; class Magnoliopsida; order Poales; family Poaceae; genus Echinochloa; species Echinochloa phyllopogon. The sequence goes on along the minus strand of BTCW01000008.1, from coordinate 26,673,957 downwards.
TCCGCGGCTTCTTTCGAGGGGTCTCCTGCCCTGCCCCGAGGGGTCGATTACCCGGAAATTACGGGGGTAGGTGGACAGGAGCTGGCATGTCGTACATAGCTGTCATGTCATCGCAGCACTGTGGTCAGAGGCATAGTGGCCTGGCCTGACGGACCGGTACGGCCGGCTTTCGCCCTGTCGGTCGTGTCAGGCTTGGTGCGTACGGTTCGGCTCGCTTCCTGCTGACCCGATGGCCCCTGTACGCGTCCCTAGTGCCCCACCGCCCTAGGGGATGGGAGTAGGCAGCAATAGGGTGCTATGGCGCTTACTGTTGCCACAGTGCGTGGCGTGGCTGCCCGTTGGCGTAGCGAGCAAGGGTCAAGGGGGTCGTACCCCGTCCCGTCGGCCGTATGATGACGCTTGACCAAAGTTCGCCCCTGGTCGTCGTTGTCCGTACTCCTGCTCGAGGGTCTCCACGCCCATTCGAGGGCGCTCTGACGAAGGAGGCGACGGGAGTTGGTGGAATAGCGCCGCGGAGTGACCGAGGCCGGATGCGTCGGAGGTGCAGTGCCGGGCACGCTCTGCACAGTGGCTGCCTGTCCGCGCCATGACGGTACGGCGCGGTCAGGCTTTGTCAGGGGCGACATGCGGCCGAAGTTTCGCCTTTTGACTTTGGCGCCCGGTGTGGAGGCTGGTAATGAGTGGCCGTACCGTGCCGTGGCGGTCTCCCGAGGGGTCGAAGAGTCCCCTGGCGAGGCGGGGTTTTGCGTCCCGTCGCTTGAGGGGGCGGTGCTCCCTCGAGCAAGGCGGAGCTCGGGCGCAATCCCTGTGGGCTGTTGTTGGGCCGCGTCGGGCCGCTGGGCCGCGTGATTTCGTATGCGCAGGCCCAAAGGTCCCCGGAGACAGTCTTTTTTGCGCTTTTTTGGGTGATTACCCCGATGATTAAGGGACCCCTAATTACGGTCCCCGACAAGTTGAAAATATGATAAATGTTGTTATAACTTACAATTAATTTTTGCTATGCAGGTTGAAATGATCAAAGGCTCAATCTTTATTTTTGGATACATACAAGAATAGATCAAGTAGAACTATTGGACTGCAAGAATACTAGACACTATATTTATTATATTCTCCTTTCTAGGAATAGAGTTTTAGTCTTTCTTCGTTACTATGTACATTTTCTATATGTAATCATATCGCTATGTGTATATACTATTACATGAATGAAGTACTAAAATTGTTTTCTTCCCATGATCAATGAATGAATTACTACTGTTTATTATTTGTGTGGTTGTGAAATATGTTATGTTTGCTCAAAAAATTTAATGTCAACATTATATGCTATATGAAATGTATAATAATTAATTATTTATAAATTTGAATGTGTTACTATAGGCAAAAATTATGTTACAAAACATATGTTCATTTGTTCCAACTATATTTTCTACCACAATGTGGAAGTGTTACTAGATATAAAATAAGTGTTACTCAATAGAATTATAGTAACACATCATAAATGTTCCACTAGAAAGGTAAATGTGTTGCAGAGTAGTAACACTTTTTTTGGGCTGTAAGAACACATGTTTTGTGTTCCAATAGATCATGCTATAGTAACATTGGAATAGGTAACACTAACAATATGTGTTACTAGTAGATCTTGTAACACTTTTATTGATATATAGGAACATAAGTTGGTGTTACTACATCCATGTTCTGTAGTAACGTTTCATCGTCACTGATTTTATTCTCATTGCAGCAAACCAATTGGAAACAAGTCCCTGTACTGCAGATTGAAATTTGATTTTTTTTAATCAGGTTTATTGGCCATACATGCTTGCGATCTGAAGTTAGTGGTTAGTGGAAAGAGGTATATTGCAATTAGCTTTCTTACTAGGATTTGTTTAATTTAATCTCTCTTTGGGCGTATCGCAACTATGCGATGATCTTTTAACATAGTCATCAGATATATTGTAAATCCACTTCTGTAATATCTTCATTCATTAGGCCGCACAGAAAATTTGTATAACTGAGATGTAAGGGCTAGTATAAGATATAAAATCCAACATATATAGTTCTGTTTAGTTTTCTGTTTGATTGTCTGAATAATTTGTGTATTTATTATTCAGTTGTTTACAACATGTGCGGACCTGGTTGTGGCAATTCAACTACACCATTTTTTGCGTAAATGCTACTGTGGTAACTTGATGACGCCATTGTGATTATTATCTGAAATTAAATACAAAACTATTGTAAATCACATTTAAGGTGCACAGATTCTACTAACCATTTACAAACTGTTTATTATCATAAATCACATACAAGGGGCATAGATTCTAGTAAATCACTTGGAGAAGATTGTTGCTGTTAGATTTATTTTGGTTTTGATCTGATTACCACCAAAAGTGACTATGCAGATCCATTGAGTACCACAAACTGAGTGAAATTTTGACCTGGGATCATGTTGTTCTGGACTACTCTGTTGTTTTTGCTGCATGCAGATTGAAACATGCAAGATTTCTTATTTTGTTAGAGAGTCCTCACTTTCTCGTAGTGATAATTACTATTTTTCACCCTTTTTACCGATTGAAATCGATTTATTCACAAGTTATTCAGATATCAGAACACTATGGAAACTGTGGTTTCCTATTGTCTTTGTTAGATCCTTGGGCTGTTCTGTTTTTCAGCAATAGAAATAAAGCATCAGAGGAGCAGGTAACCCCTATTTTTTACTGCAAATGAAAGAAAATTTCCTTCTAGTGTTGTTTTGCTTCTGTTCAACTCTAGATTAGTGTGTCCAGTAAACAAAAACACAAAGGTTGTGAATCTCTGTTCATTATGCTATCCTGCCTGTTCAGTTCTAGTTTCCTGGCATTCCGTTTTAACATTTTAATACATCTTCTTATCTGCTGGGATAGTTTTTCTCGGAGTTTAAAGTATGTAAGCAAGCTTTGTGATATTTACTATTGTTCCTTTCATGATGGTTTTTAGGAGATGAGACCTCAGCAAAGCAGTAGAGATTATAAGCATTAACTTCAGAGAGCAAGAGCGTTGGTGGTTTGATGTTAGTTCTATCACAGTGCTGGATCTGCAGAGCCATTTTGAAAAGCTTCCTCTAAAGCACGCGTATCTCCATCTTGATGATCATCTGTTGTCAAACTAAGCAGTGACGTACGGTCTTATTTTTCTATACCTTTGTTTTGTATTCTTTGTATCAACTCAATGTGTGTGCTGTGCTAAAACTGTAGTAATTCATGCATGTGACAAAAGGTGCGATATATTCAAACTAAATTTGCCAATTAATTTATTATGGTAACCCATCATACAAGTTCTGTACTTGGGCCATTGTGGTAATAAAGGAGATAATCTATCTTTCTCTATTAATGGATTATCTACTCAGGGCATTGTCGTAATTCACTCAGGGTATTGTCCTAATTCACTCAGGTATTGTTGTAATTCTAATGTATATTGGATTTTAATAAATTTTACATAATTTACAGTAAATTAATCATGCTATTCAGGTAAATGAATTTGTAGTAAATTTGGTGATAACACCATGTATGGTAAATTTAAGATGCCATTGTGCCTTTTTTTTACCGAAGTCGGGAGGTGAAGCCCCTACCTATTTTTTTCATATTTTTTTTATTCCAAATCCATTTCCTCGCTCCCACGGGGAGTCGAACTTTTTTTATTCCAAATCCAATTACTCGCTCCCACGGGGAGTCGAACTTGGGTCTGCTGGGTGCTACTCGGGTTCTCTAACCACTAGGCTAGATGCCCTTTCACGCCATTGTGCCTTAGTTCTACATGTAACATTATATAATGGTGGATGGTGGTGGGATACACGGACAACTTGGGTTCGGAATCAGAACAGCTACCGTTTCCAGGCAACGGCGCCAGAAAGCTTGTTGGCACTCCTTACGGCCTACAGATAAATCCGCAAGCGAACGGATACCGATGTAGCTTTCACCCGGGAGTATTCCAAGGTATCGATTTCCACGGGGAATGAGAAGTGAACTAATTCTAAACCAAGTTGTCCAATAGGTGGAGTGATGGAGTGGATGACAACAAAGAAAAGGAAGAAAGAGCGGTAGGAGGGTAGAGAAGGTACGAGTCTGGTAACGAGGTTCTTCTAACTATGGAATTGGCAGCGGTTCGCTAATGCTTCTTTTCTCTTGTGGTGTGTGTTACAAGTGAGGAGAGGGGGTGTATTTATAGTGTGGAGGTGACTTGGCGATGTGGAGATTCTCTAGGAATATTCCCTTGCTCTTCTCTCCTTGTGCCAAGTGTTGCGTGGAGAGAAAATGGCTGCACCGCCTCCACGTGCCGATCCGCGTGATTGCTCTGCCGGCCAACCAGCATGCGCCATCGTCACCTGTGCTGCACCGCCTTGCGCATGCGAGCGCAGCAGCAACCCGAACAGGAGCTCCTGGGCCGGTGGCCTTGCGCCACGTGCCCCTGCCTTGGCCCCTGCGCTGCCGATTCAGTGTATCGGTATAGGATACGGATACGACGATACGATACGTCATTTTTAAATTAATATGATACGTCGATACGTTTAGAATTTAAATTTAATATATAAAATAAGTCTCAAATAGAAGAATTTAATCAATAAAATAAGTCTTAAATAGTTGAATTGGTGTTGGAAGCATTTAGCACTTGCACATACACTGCTGGTATCGGTTGTTGCCATCTAATTAAAGGAAAAAAAATCGATCTAAGAAAGTAGGGAGGAAGTGTAAGGATAGTAGTACTGAATAAGTATCGATGGAGTATCGGTGCCGTATCGCGAATCCAAAACGTCCGCGATACGCCGTACGCCAGCCGACCGAAGTATCGCCGGGCGCCTGCACCGCCTTGGCTGCGTCGCACGCATGCGCTGAGCTGCTGCCGCCTTTGTGCGCTGGGCCGCTGGCCAGCGGGCCCGCCCTGCTCCCGCGTAGCGCGCGCGTAGCCTTCTGGGCTGCTGCTGCCGAGCTGGGCCTGTTGAGCGCGGGGGCCACCTGCCTGCATGCTGCTGTGCTGTGCTGCTGCTGCTTGGCTGCTGTGCTGCTATCTGCTGCTCTTGCGCTGCTGCTCTGGTTGCTGTACAGGTGGGGACAAGCAAAAGTATGTGATTATTATGGTGCTGTAATTTTATATAATTTTTTTGAGTAGCTTAACATCGTCAAATGAAAAAAATTCAAAACTAGAAAGTTGTATATCTCGTCGAGGGCTACAATTTTTATATAAAAATTATCTTCATCCGATGTCGTATCGAAGAGTTATGATTTTCCAGCAACCTAAATCCTTATTGGGTACTGATTTAGCGCCTCTTTTTCAATTGCATAGGCCTTTCATTTATTAGTTATGTTTGTCCACCTTTGATTATGCATTGGCCAGGATGTTTGACCATTTGTCTAGTTCCAAAATTTAGTATAAACTAGGTGAATTCCCCGTGAATTGCTGCGGAATATTTTGCATAAATTTATAGGTTGTAACACAAATCACTCACTACTTGATACACAATGTATACTGGATTATCTAAATAAAACATGAGTTGGTCTTTCGCTTCTCGCAGTTTTGCTCATTCACTTTCTAGCCGACACTCAATACACTCCAAGACAATTGTGTTCTCTCTCCTCGTATTTTGCCGTATTCACTTCTTTCCGCACGTCCGCACACATGTATTCCCTTTCGGTGGCGTTTGGATAGAACTTAGGTTAGGGATAGGGAAATGAGTTGGGATATAATTAATGGGATTTGGGTTAGGGATATAAAATTTTATCCTATTACCATGTTTGTGTACGCATGGATTTGGATTGGGTTATCACATGAGCCCCACAAAATAAAAAAAATCAAAACGATCACAACGTATCCTCTTATCCACACACAGCACACACCGACAGCACGCCATCCTAATCCTCATCCTCAAGCGGCAAGGCGGCAGCTCCAGTACGGAGCGGCGGAGCATGTGGCCCCGTGCGAGGAGAGGGGGCTTGAGGCTCCGGCGGCTTGTCGCGTAGCGGCGTCGGAGGAGCGGCTCCCGTGCCCGTGCAGAGAGGTGCGACGCGGCCGGCAGGCGGCCGCGGCTGTGCGTACAGGACAAGCCACAACTCCGGCGAGCCCCGGTGTGTGGTCCCGTGCAAGGAGGAGCGCCGGTGGCCCAACGTGCGGGAGGAGCGCCGATTCTGGTAGCTTGACTTGCACGGGGCAAGAACGGGCTTTGGCGGTCGAGTGTGCACGACGAGATGCTGCTCCGACAGGCGGCTTCGACGGCCGACGTGGTGGGCGCGCTGCTCCCCTTATCCTCTTGCATCGCTTTCCATCTAACGCCGGCGCCGCCGCCACCAAGGCTCCATCGCAGGTCCCACCACCACTTCGCCATGCACCTCCCGCTCTCCCTTCCCTTGCCACTGCGTCACCGCCATCTCCACCTCCGCTCGCTGAATTCGGGGAGGCCTGAGCAGGGAGGCCCACGCGAAGCGGGGAGGCGGGGCAGTGGCGCGGGACGCCCGAGCGGGGAGGCGGGGCGGACGAGGGCCATTTATGACGGCTTCGAGGCGCGTCGGTTGGAGAAGGCGTGGGGTGGCGCGGTGGGTGGGTGAGAATGACATTGCACTCTAGAGTTGAGAGAAACGTAACCAAGACTTGTACTGAGAACCAATTAGGTTGTATAGATATATAAACTTGTACTCTCTCCGTCCCGTAACAAAAGTCTATTTAGAAAATTTCAGACAATTAGTAGTCATGAAAAATGACCATATTATCTTTATTACTCATACATTCTAAATAAATTCACAACATTAGAACTAGAGGCTAACGGTAACTAACTATATGATTGGCTCTTTGTACGCCTTTTATTGATGCGGGAGTTGATTTAATTAGACTAGTGTATCCATATAAGGTAAGAAGGACGTTCTTAGTGGGATAAAATTTGAATGTCAAAAGGACACTTATTATGCGACGAAGAGAGTAGGTTATAATTAATATTCATGGCTACAGATATCATTTGTAGAAGGATCTCTTTTTAGGTTTAAAAGATGCACCTCCACTAAAACATAGCGCGCGAAATGTAGCATTTTGATCATGGTTTTATATAGCAGGCTAAGGGGTTTAGCTGCTGGGGTAAAAAAACAGCAAATAGCGGACTAAATGAGCCTATAGCGGACTGTGGCGGTTAAATTATACATGATTTCAAGGATGAGTTTCCCCTGCAGTGGAGTCGCTGAAGTTGACTCACTAACAGGTGGGTCTGATTGTAAGCAAATCCATCTGTGTCAATGACTCAATTGTAGGTGACTTGACTGCAGAGGAACTGGTTCCCATTTCGAAAAGTGTTTTTATTTTTGTCTCAAAGGGCTGTAGCGGGCTACACAACTTAAGATGATCGGTAGGGAACATTGATACTAATGCCCCCATAGAAATAAAGTGCCCACCTCTAAAAATCAATTTATACTTTTTAGAATTAAAATCAATTTTTTTGAGGGTAGAATTAAAATCAATTTATACGAGCGGACTGCATGCATCTTTTCTCTCCCCATTATCCTCCCGTAGGCCCATCATCTTATGTCTTCCGTGGGGTGGCTTGGCAAGGCCGAGTCAGGAGAGGTTCCCGATCACAGACTCGGTAGGCTCTCATGGGTGGGCTACACGGACACAAGTAGACGGAGGCCACGGGCACGTACGGCATCCTCCGGTGATCTAAATAAATAAGTTCCATTATTGTGTCCATCACTTCTATGTAAATAAATAGGCACCATTGTCATCTAGTAAAATTGTTTGAGTATGCATAAATATTTATAAGTATAAATTAATATCAGGACAAGGCATGCAGTAATGGAACCACGAGTTTCAGAATTTTCATGTGACAAAATCTTCATTATAGCAATTCTCGAAATGACATTACTAACTCATCTGACTTTGCAATGTCTCCTGGGCAGGTACTTTATCGTTATTGATGACATATGGGACACAAAGACTTGGGAAATTATCAAAATGGCCCTTGTTAGGAATGATTCTGAAAGTATATTAATCACAACAACTCGTAAAGTTGATGTTGCTAAAGAAGCTGGTGATGTTTTCAAACTAGAGCCACTTTCTACTGATGATTCGAGAGACTTATTGTACACAAGGGTATTCGATCGTGACAGAAATTGTCTGGAGAATGAAGCAGATCATGAGTTAACAGAAATGTTTTTGAGGAAATGTGGTGGTATACCATTAGCTATAATTACAATGGCTAGTTTATTGGCTGGTAAGCCAATCAAACAATGGTTTGAAGTGTACAATTCTATTGGTCGCAACAAGAAACATAACAGCCAGTTTGACACCACTATGGAGATATTGTCTTTGAGCTACTATGATATGCCTTCTCATTTAAGGACTTGTTTATTATATCTAAGTGTATTTCCAGAAGACAGTGATATCGTAAAAGACTCCTTGATTTGGATGTGGATAGCTGAAGGTTTTGTCCATGTGGAACAAGAAGTTGGGTTATTCGAGGTCGGAGAGAGATATTTCAACGAGCTTGTTAATAGAAGCATGGTCCAACCATGGGGCTTTGGCGATGGTCTTATATTTGCCTGCCGTCTTCATGATATGGTGCTTGAACTAATCTGTTCTTTGTCCAGCGGAGAAAATTTTGTTACCATTTTGGACAATGAGCAGGGCATATTAGCACATAGAAACGCCCAGAGTACAACCCAGAAGATGCAGAGGGCATGTTACGAGTGAGGTCATTTGTTGCATTTTCATGTACTATAGCAAAGATGATCTCGTTATCATGCTTTCAAGTTTTACATGTACTAGTCTTGGAGGACTGTGACACCCAGAATAATCACCTGACCCATCTGGGAAAATTGTTCCACTTAAGATACCTCCGCCTGAAGGATAAAACTATTTCTAAGCTCCCAAAAGGAATAGGAGCGCTAAAGTTTCTACAAACACTGGACCATCAGCCAGCTGACACAATTAGTGTGCCTACGTAGTAATATATATGACGGGTATGGCAGGCAAGGTCATCGGGAAGAGATGACGTTGCTTCAGGAGCTACAGTTAGCAACTGCCAAAAACGTGGAATTTTGTGAGGCGCTGGGCAACCTGAGGGTGCTTCATGCATATTTTCATGCTCTGGACAGCAACGAGGAGGATGCTTTCCTGGAGTCACTAAATAATATGCCAAAGCTTCATCGCCTGCGCACTAACTGTTCGCCGTGCTCCAGGTTACCAGATGGCAGGCTCCAGGAGCAGATTTCCAGATGGCACCTTCCAGGTGCAAGTTTCCTCCCTCAACGTATTCGAGTTTTGTCATTGAATGGAAGTTTCTCCAGGCTGCCGACATGCATCAACTCCTCTGCTCTTCCAAGTCTGTCGAATTTGTCACTGTTTGTTAAGTTTATAGATCATCGGGGCATGAGAATCTTAGGCATGTTTCCAGAGCTGCGGCAACTCCCGTGTGTCAACGTCGACGATGTTAGTTGTGTATGGAGGTGAAGGATACTTCCCGAAGCTGACGGAACTTTGGTTGTCCTTTGATGTCGCCATGTCGAATTTGCATGTCGTAATGTTTAGAGGACGCAAATTTGGAGCTGCAGTTATACCAAGCCTTGAAGTGCTTCGTTTCCGAATCCTGGTTAATCGGTTGAAGGAATACTGCGTTCACCGCAGACAGAATGTATCATGCTTACTATCAATGCTTGGATGGCACCACCTCCCTTCGTTGAACAAGGTCAAATTCAACATCGAATACACGCCTGAAGATCCGGTGGAGGAGGAGGTCAGGGAGCTGTTGAACCACGCAGCTAACTCCCATCCCAACTGTCCAACCATTCAAATGGAAGGGGTTAGCTGGTTGAGACAGGTGCGCATCGTATAGTTAACTAGCAAGAACGCACGTGCGACACGCATGTTCAATAAAAAATTAACGGATGGTTGATTTTTATAATTATTAGAGGATTTTTCTAAAATTACCACATAGCAAAGGACCGTGGGTTGATTTTTATAAATATTAGGGGGTTTTCGTAAAAGAAAGATGATTTGATGGACGAAACGAAAGTTTTGGATCTTTATAGTATAGATTTGATACATCATGTTTTTTTTCATTTAAAAATTTAAACAAATGACGTGGTACGGATCGTTATCTGAATAATGTCAAAGAAACAAACAATCTGGCAGAGGTAGTTGCGTTATTCGATTTTACAATGTCTTCCGATCCCTTTGCCTAGGAATTTTTTGGTCCTAGTGTACGTATTTCTTTAAAATCATATATCTTTTATTTTCTTGTCTATCTGTTGTACGACCACAAAGTACATATTCTTCCATTATTCTCCAAACGACATTCGCTAAGATTATTTCAGTGTAATAAACCCTTAACCACTGTATCAAACAAACACTTCAGGGTGTGAAAACATCATAGTATTATTTGTTTTAGTTTTGTTATAAAACACTCGGATTTCAAGTATACTGGCGTTCAATCCGGCAGTGATTTTCGCAAAAAAAAAGGAGTCATTCAAATACTGATTCCTTTGTTTTTTCTCAGGATCCGCCAGACAGCAACAAAGTCTTTGATTTGCCTGTCCATGTGTGGACGTTCAGAGACACCGGCGTTGGTTTCGATTTATCCAATTTGGCCTTACTAGAGAAAGTCACTGCACTCATCTACTGTCATTATGCTACGGCTGAAGAGGTCTTGCAAGCGGAAGCGGCGTTGAGGCACGCAGTTGACATCCATCCGAACAGCGTCATCCTCGAGATGGAAAGGTGCGGTGAAGACGAAATGGACGTGCTGTTTACTGAACAAAACGAGCAGGTGCATGGCCATCTCCTTCTTCGCAATTGCTCTATTCATGTATTTACAAAATTCATTATCGATGCCATCGCTCAGCTCTAATTAGTAGCTATTTGCCGTCGCTTTCAATATTCCAGGTAGCTGATCACGATGCCAGAGACCAAAACGAGGAGAATATCACTGCCACGGTTGACGCAGCTGTTGCAGAAGAAGAGGTCTACTATGACGCTCTTGATTCAAGCCAATCGTTTCAGCAAGAAGGTATGGATGTGTATAGCTTCTGAAGTCGATCAGCTCAATTTGGCACATGACCTCGGAATGCATGCATAAACCAATAGTAGCCTTCGTACAATAATTCACTTCTGACTGGCGTGCTCTGTTTCTGGGAAACCCCTGCAAAACTAGAGCGACTCCCTGTCTAGAGTCTAGACAACGCTCAATTCTGCTTCCATTGTGGACCAAAAAAGACTACCTAGAATGCTGCAGCCTGAATGTTTCTGCCATTGCAGCAGTCTTCGATTAGTTCGTTCCTCTTCAATTAACTTGACATTCAGAGGACTACTCCATGTTTGGATTTTCTACCTGATTTTCAGCATAATGATGAGCAATTTCTGTATCATTGCAAAATTCGCAAACCTTAGGATGCAAAGAAGAGTAATTTTAGACAGTGTCTACAGTCTGAAATAGCTATATTCACCTAGAACTATAGTCACTCCACAGAATCTCGTTGCAAAATACAAATTATCACATATAGGAATTTTAGTCCCATCTTTCTATCAAAGTAGCGAAATTCTATCTTTCTGTTGCATTTGTATAAACTTGAAACACACTGCATGCATGGTTTTATCGTAACGTACTTACTCCTGCTTAAAATGACCCTCAGAGTAAAGGCGATGGCACTCTTCACATCTTATTATTCACTATGGAGACTGGAGATAATAATGGTTGGTTCTTTGAAGGACTTTTATCTACTTGATTGCCTATATATATGGTGCTGTATGTGACACCTATTGGAGATTATTTTACTAAGGTTCCAGTGTTACATTGGTCTGGTTTGTGAATTTATTCGGCCAGTCGACCTTATTCATGTAAGACTTATTTTGCGATACATATATTTTAACTTACTATGTAAAACTTATTTTGTGAGACATATTTTAATATGTGCTGACGTGCTGTTATAATCATTGAACTTCCTTGGTATTAATATCCTCGATATAAATATTACGAGAAAGTGAAAACAGATGTTGCAATAATTGTCTGTGCTAGCCATTGTCATGGGCTAAATATGTTCTGCATGTGAGGTCCTCGGTCTTATCTTGCACGGGCCGAGGTTTTTATGCAGCAGGCAGCTCCTGTACCAACCATCTCACGCTAGTAGTGGAATGATAACTTAAGATGAGTTATGTTTTCCTTTTCACCATATACCATTGTAATAGATTTGTTTAAAAACTTCATAATAGATTGTTGGTTGCATGCATTGTCCAACATTCGGGGTTGGTACATGCATGTATTGTGATTGATCATATGTCACATTGAGAAATTTTGTTCCACTAGGTGGCAAGGATTTTTTTTTTGCGGGTAAGGCAAAGATTTTTCTCTTTTTTTGTTCAACTAGGTGGCAAGGATTTTTCAATATTACTTTATCTGAAATTTCAATCATAAAAAAACATAATGCTAAAAATAAGGCTGGACTAAGCTATTTCATAGACAAAAGGCTAGAAATCAACCTGATTAGAAGTTATTCTCTGTGAAAAAAAACTCTTATCCTGAATGTTTGCTGGTTGTTGGAGATGGAAGATAAATGATTTTATCATATTGAGACATGAAGGAGGATTAGTGAGAACGCAGAAAGAGGGAATGGTACAAAGAACTTTTGGAGGAACTCATGGAGCTGTCCTTCGGTAGTGTCCAGCTATCTCCAATAATTCGTGGGATTCCCTACCTCAAATTCCTCGAATGGTACAGCTGCCTAATCCAAATTCCATGACAAAGGACTCATGTCAAGTTAGCATTCTAGTCCGCACTCATGGTGAGCAGTGTTGGAACTGACCAAGCCGATCAGTCTCTCCTCACAAAAAAAAACACTCATCACTTTGAGTGGAAACACACGGCACACTTGAAGAGTACACGCACCCACACAAGAACACGAACTCTGGGAACGAGAACTGCACACACAAGCTATTCGGCGCTGCACACCAGCACCAGTACACACTTGTATTCCCTTCACCACGGCACACTCAAATGCTGATTACAAGTGTTTAAATAAACACACGCACACACCACGTCCGGCTGCACGACTCGACCAGGCACTCCATGGCTTCTCCACTAACTGAACTCCCTACATGCAAGCCCACTACCTGCATGTTAGGCACCACTAACCAAACACACGCTAGCAGATCTCCCAAGTCCCAACGGCAGCAGTGATCCAGTCCACGCATGCACATCCATGCAGATAGGACCCTGCTTGCTCGTCCTAAACGTGCGCATGACTCCGTCGACCAAGCACCTGGCCATCATGACTCCACACACATGTACTCGTGTCATGCTGCAGCTCCTGGCCACTACACCATACAGCACGGTGTGCACACACAACTACCAGAGAGTCAACTAACAAATTAACTAGACACGACTCACACACCGCTACGCAAATAAACATCAAGAGTACTCTAATAAGCAGTACGGTGGTGGAATAATCGCCATTGCTAAGTTCTGGTGAGTGGCTGTCGCTTGCTTCATCCGGTATCATAGCTACTGGGCCATGCCACGCGCGCACTCAGCTTTATCTAGCATTGGACCTTAAGCACCTGCTTTTGCCTTGTACTCCGTAGGTGACCAGCAATTTCTCAAGAAATATATAAGCGGACTATTTCTGGATTTAATTTCTCAAACGTATTAGTTATTTCATTCAGTTAATGTCAGCTGGTCTCAATTATCCAATGAGTACAGACACTACTAGAAGCTCAAAATTGTCTCAAAAAAGCAACACAGTGTATAATAAATCTTCAAACATCGGAAGGTTTACTCATGGGAACGATGCAAATCAACATCACGCATGATATATAATATATACATTGGTTTCAGCAATCTTCCAAAAACCACACTTTAAATTTATACCATTTTAAAAACAGCATTACACTTTACAGCCACGTTCGCTTGGCTTATCAGCCACCAGCCAGCAGTGTTTTCTCTCAGAAAAACCAACACCAACCACCAGACAACAACCAGCCAGCAATGTTTTTCTCTCAACAAAAACCAGCACGAGCCACCGGCCAGCAAGCAGTGGTTATTTCATTCTGTTAATGTCAGTCCCAATCTATATAATAACCTATATAATTGGTACCCACTAACATGCATGGTTGGATTTCTCTCAATATGCAACCATTCCACATCATCATCCACTATGCGCCATATCACTATCTACTATAAGCCATGTCATCATCTACTAGACCATCTATTTATTCTTGAACCGATTTTATGTGACCACATTTGAAACGAACCGGATTCTCAACAACGAGAATCCGACTCCCTGTACCCTCGAGATAGTCCCAGGAATAGCAGCTATCTCGTACAGAACTCATCTCAGTTGAATATCACATCCATACAACGATAAAAGATCCAATACATGACATATATAAAACACAGCGGTCTGGTACAAGCCCTCTGGGCTAAATCGACAATAGGAAACAGCTACGAAGCGGTAGCTAAATCATTTGGGTCCACTTCCCGCAGGCATCCTTGAGCATAGCGCGCACCCTTCAATCGTACCACCCGTCCTGGTTGAACTCGTGGTCGGGGTCTTCACCTGAGAACCCAAAGTCTGTCCCCAAGGAAATGGGATAGGTTCACGTCACCAACCATAATATGAAGCAAGCTTTAAGGTGGCCTAATCTAAGGTATTGACATAATCAAGGTTTAAGCCAGGGTTTTCCTATGCGAGCAGCAACAATAACCCAAATTCATCTCATCACCAACTCCTTTCCTCACAAGCACAACCACTCCCCAAATCCAACCATCAGCCTCACATTTACATCGGGCTCGTCCTGCCACAGCAGGTTCCCGCAAATACCATCCACCAACACCTTTCACTCTCTAGTCGACTCGGTGAGCTCCCTCCCCACCTTGTCTCATCAGCAACGCTGGTCCAAACTCTCACACCCAGCCAAGGAAGAGGGAAGAAAGCAGAATCCTGGGCTAATCTAGACGCTACTCAGAAAGGTTGCGCTCCTGGAACCATCCGGGCTGCAGACGGTAATGAGCCGTCTAGAGACACAGCCCACAGCAAAGACCCTAAGCAGTAACGGTGCCATACTGTCTCCCTGGGCTCGGGAAACACTCTGAGCTAACAGCTGCCCCAGGGTCGTGAAACCTTCCCACCGGGGCCAGTCGGGGGCTGTGGTAAATCAGGGAGAGTACGCCGCAACGAGTCCCCCTTACACATATCAAACTCGAATCTCCTACAGATCTGGCATCGCACTAAGTAGGGTTGCTGGAACCCTCCCCATTCTGGGTAGACAGTGAGCACTGTAATTCTTACTGAAAGTCGTCATCGAACCGGTCCTTAATTGTCGGTAAAGCGAGTATCAGCATCAACGCGATCCGCCGCAACGGTCCGCAATCGGCACCCATTACAGGTATAGCCGCCCAACTCCTCAAAAGTATCCAACGTAAATATGTACCCGCCACAGGTACCCGTAGGGACTGCCCGAGTGCAGCCCCCAAGCACCCCAATCAAACGATCGGGTTGTTATTACTCGCTTACACTGCCTAGCTGCACTACGCCTCACAAACCACCCACAACTCACGCCAAGAGGAATCAATCACACCCATCCCAACACATGCATAGCATAGCATAATCCATAAAGTGAGTAGTAGGTAGCAAGGTAACAGGATAATAAAAAAGCAGTGCAGATTTATCATGCGAGTAAAGTAAAGCGCTAGCATACTAGTTTCATGTCTAATAGGTATTTCAGAGATTGGTCGGGCGTGAACCTGGGTAGGCTTCTTCTTCCTCTTCAAAGCAGTTGTCGGGGTAGTCCGGCTCCTCCAGGTTCTCCGAAGCTCCTAGAGTCGCGGAAATTAAATAAGACGCGGCTACTAGCAAAGAAACACCAAAACGGCAAGGAAAGAAAACCCAAGGAACACCAAACTCTCCAGTTATTTATTATGAATTTTTTAAGTTTAAATCATTTTCTGAAAATATTAAATAATTTCCGAAAAAGATAAACAGACATAAATTAGCCTGCCGACGTCAGCATGACATCACGCTGACGTCATTAGTGGGTTAGCCCTATGCTGACGTCATCGTGGGCCCGGATGATGTTAGAGTTGACTCGGCCAACGTTGACCAGTCAACGGTCAGCGGGGTCAGCAGCCAATGGCCCCACAGGCCAGTCTCCTAGAGTCGCTGTCAGGTGGGGCCCACTGTCAGGGTTAAAGGAAAAGGAAAAAGGAAAAAGGAAAAGAAAGCTGGGCTGGTTCTGGGCCGAAAGGTGAATGGGCCGAGAAAGCTTAGGGGGCGATTTCGAACTTGAGGTTAAACTTTAGGCCCAAGGAAACGAGTTGGCTGAGCTGGTCTGGTGGACTCGATCCACGGTGGACCGTCTCATGGGTTCACGGTGCGCCGGGCGCACGGGATCCGGTGTGGCTCGGTCGGGATTTTCTGTGACTGTGCGTGCGGCAACTTCGTGTGGTCTTCTGTGTGGCCTCGGCCGCGGCGCGACGCGGACGCGCGCGGGGCGCTCCAGCGCACGGCCGGCGGCGACGGCGACCAACGGAAAAAGAGATCGGCGAGGCTCGAGGTCGACGGCTACAGATTCGCTAGGGTTTCGCGAACTCAAACGGAAAGAGAAAGGTGCAAGCTTGGCTGGGCTTTTCGCTTCCCGACGCGAGCGGCGGCGGCCGGCGGCGCTCACGCGGTAAAAGGGTCGAACAACGGCTCGGTTGGGAAGGCACGCGCACGCGCGGCACTAGCGAGTGCTGGAACGCGACGTCGCGGCCCTGGTTGGGTGCGCGTGCGAGGACACACGGTTGCCCGTGGCCGCGACACGGTCGCGGCTCGCGCGCGGTGACCGGCATCCCGGTTCACGGCGGCGTTGGCTGCAAGATCGACGTCGGCGAGGTTTGCGGCAGGGTTTAGCGGCTCGGCGACGGGGTCCTGCAGACAAGAAGGCCACAGGTCGAAGGCTGGGTCCCAGAGATGGCTAGCAAGGCGGCGTGGCTGCGACCTCGCCGGAACAGAGGAAGATGAAGGGGATCGCGACGACGGCTCACCTAGGGCCAAGTAGTCGAACACAACAGCGTGGCGATGCCCGTGCTCCCTCGAACAGCTACGCTCCGGCTCCCCTCCGGCGTCCTCCGCGGCGGCGGCGCCCGCGGCTCTCGGCTTCGTCGTGGGGAAGCAGCTCCGGCCTTCCTTGCGACTCCCTTGGCCCGGCTCCCTCTTCTCCTCCCTCCACTGCTCCTCCTCCTCCCTCTCCCCTCCCGGATCATGGTCAGAAAACCCCAATGGGGCAGCGGCGGCTCAAAGAGGGAAGGCTTCCCGGCGGAGGGGTTTTATAGGGCTGGGCGCTAGGGTTTGCGGGCACGGACGGCGAGATGGAGGGCTTGAGCTTCCGCGGACACACGTCGTCATCGCGACGGGCCGCGAAGGGAGGCTGATGGGACCGGCTCGAGATCACGGACGCGGCAGCAGAGAGCAGAGCGCCGCGCCCGCGGGGGAGAAGAGAAAGCTGACAGGCGGGGCCCACCTGTCGGCGACAGAAGAAAGGATGGGGGCGCGGGTGAGTTGCTGGGCCGGAAGGCTGGTCGGCTTGATTGGCTGGCTGGCTTGGGGAAAAAGATCGGGGTGGTTTCTTTGACTTTACGAAGGAGTTTGGGCCCAACAGAGTTAGATAGGGTTTGAATTAGTTTAGTTAGTATTTGTTTGAATTCAAATCTAGGATTTGAATTCAAACACAACCAAAAATCCAATAAAACCAAAATAACTCCAAATCACCACTAGTTGGTCCTTAGCACTTCAAATTTATTTTAATTTAATTTTAAAAATTACCTAAGAGCAAAGGGGTCAAATAGAAGGCATTCTTATACGTTGGTTTGCATGCACAACAATTCCACCAATTTTTTTTTTAAATTCCACTTTTTGCATTCAACAAATCCTATGGGAATTTTTGGGATGTTACAACATTTTTGTGGGTAGCAATTACAAATTACAGGAGTAGAAATTACATGTATGATCAGTCATACTTCTATGTATAATGTTTACTAAAGAACGTTGCAATGCAATCACTTTGGTGTTTATACTTTCACATTTCACTTTAAAATTTTGTTTAACAAATTCCCGCAGCAACACGTGGGGTATCACCTAGTTATCCAATGAGTACAGACACTACAAGAAGCTCAAAATTGTCTTAAAAAAGCAACACAATATATAATAACTCTTCAAACATCGGAAGGTTATTCATGGGAACGATTTAAATCAACATAACGCATGATATATAATATATACATTGGTTTCAGCAATCTTCTCCAAAAACCACACTTTAAATTTATACCATTTTAAAAACAGCATTACAATCATCATTTGGACAATGTGGAACGGGATGCTGGTGAAGCTTACGCAGTCACTCGAGCGTGGTAAATACAGTGTCCTTTTCTAAAGTAAGAAAGACGTGTGCCATCAGCCAATGACCAACTGAATACAACATGACAGATCTCACGGGCTTGACTCCATGAGTGTCCTTACGACATGTCAAATCTCACGGGTTCACTGGAGATGTATCAACCCACGTGAGCATATACTCATTCGACTTTATTAAGCAGTGCGTTTAATTTTGGAGACATCTAATAAATAATTAGCTTGATGTTTGATGAACTGAATAAAAGTCTACTAGCATTAAGTATACTAGCAAATATGCCCGTGGGTGCTATGTTTATTATCAGGTTATTTAAAACTATTTGGTTGGTGGGTATGTGAGGTGGGTAAAGAAATTCCACGGTGAAATATCATGTTTTTCTTATTTGTGAAAATTTCCCATGCCTTTTTACACCATTAGAGCTGACATGTGGGTCCCTGTGAGGGTTGAGTAAGAATTATTTAGGTGAGAAGGGTTTTCAAAAGAACTTAGTATAGATATTTGTTCGATAAAATAAACTTTATTGAATTAATTATGATTACATTGAGCTTATACAGAGATCCTGAAATAAACCTGACCTCTCCATAACTAAGATACACAACAAAAGATATAGCCAAGTAATATACATGACAAAATAAAGCAGGTTATGATTTTTTTCCTATTCAACATGTGAGGTTACATGGTGACTCTTAGTAATGTTAAACCATCCTTTCCGTTACGCTGGCCTCCAATTACATGTGAGACCGGTGCCCATTTTTTGTTTGCGGGTCCCATTTTGTTGACTACAAGAAAACTCAACATCCGCACCCCTTAAATGCCTCGGCACATTTTGGACTGTTGGCGGTCGTTACAGACCGATTTCCGACCTCCAACCGAGTATAAAACAAACACAATGGAGACACACACCATAGCTATAAGGCTTATTAGTGACTATTTCCACAAGTTTTGGTGATTGTCCATTGTGTAGGTACAAAATAGAGAAATACGTGCTATAGGGGTCAGAAATGACCGATCCGGCCGAACGATACGATTCAGCCGGTTACCCCACTTAGCCGTATACGCCACCGGGAGCCGTTCTCGTTGACGATGACCAAGCAATGACACCTCGTGACATGTGAACGACCGCCAACTCATTCTGGACCTCTTCCATGTCATCCTGGGCCCACACAGCACGAACTCCATCAAGAGAAGATAGCCCAGGAGATCAAGGACGCAGAGGCGGTGCAGGGAGGGCCGGCCGTGGGCCAGGCCCGTGCGGCCGAACCGACCCCAAGCCCGCACCGCCTCCCAGGGAGCAATCTTTGTGTCCGAACCGGGATCTTCGCCCGAACGGCCCGGCACCGCCTCCTGGTGCCTTGGCCGCTGCGCCACCACTCCACCGCCTTGGTCCACTATAAATATGAGCTCCTGGTCACCTGCAAGAGATAGAGTGCTGGAGAAGCGCTGTTAGTTTCCCACTTGTATCAGTAGAGATAGGGAGAGATGAGAGGTGAGCGTCCCGGAGAGGAGCCGAAGTGTCGACCCCTCTTCAAGATGTACCTCTATGGATGCGGCTCTGCTTCGAGTAACATCCGGGTCTTGTCTGGTAACTCTCGTATCTCTCTCTATTAATTGAGCATTCAGTTCTTACTTTTATATGCTTGCTGGTTCTTCGTTCAATGCTTAGTTGATTGGTATAATTGTATACTGGTTGCTTGGCTTGGGTGCTTATCTTTCTATAGGAGATAAGTATTAGTTGACTAGTGTAGACGTGGTGCCTATACTTGAGACTAACTTAGTTTGCCCTCGTCGCAACGGAGGTGGTAGCCGTAAGGTGGTGACAGCCCTTCCGGTCTTTGTAGTCCATCACGTTAGTTCTGGTGTGTAGGATCCCCCAGTGCGGATCTGGTGACACCCCTTCTCATCCCTTTCTGCGTGTCATAGATTCCGTTGTCCCGAAGCAAGTATCTATCTGTATCTTCTGATCTGCTCGATCCATCAGTACAATACCTCTATCAGACTCGTACCCTCTCTACTACCCTCCTATCACTCCTCTTCTCTCTTTGTTATTGTCATCCACCTCATTCATATAATTCACTCCATTACATCCACCGAGGACAACTTAGTTTAGAATCAGTCCACTTCTCGTTCTCCGTGGAAATCGATACCTTGGAATACTCCCGGGTGGAAGCTACATCGGTATCCGTCCGCTTGCGGATTTATCTGTAGGCCGTAAGGAGTGCCAACATGGACCCGGTGCTAAAGGTGTATTAGCATCGGGTCCAACATTTGGGTGACCTCGGGAACCCTTTAGCACCGGTTGGTAAATACGACCCGGTGCTACAGGGGGTGTACATGCTACTACAAAAGGAAAGCATCTTCTATTACATCACATGTGCTGTGTAGGTGAGATGGTTAGATGGGTACGTGTGAGACAAGAGGTCCTGAGTTCGAATCCCCACAGCAACGCACATATTTTTTGAAAAATTGACACATTTAGCACTGGTTATTTGACCCGGTGCTAAAGGTGCCACCCTTTAGCCTTGGAACAGTGGCACCGGTTGGGAAACCCGGTGCTAAAGGGGCTTCCCAACCGGTGCCAATGCCTATTTTTCTGGTAGTGGTTTTGTTTCTTTTTTGATATCAATGAAGAATTGTATTATATCAAAGTTGAGTACATCATCATATAAGATACTACAATACTTCAAAAAATAATAGAGTTAAATCGAGTACTACTTTTCGTCTTCATTGTACTCACACGTCATGCAGCTCCAAATCTCGTGCACATACCCAGCCATACCTATATAAAGATTCATGTGGAAGGCCACATAGGCATACACTTAGCCAGCAAGTTGAGAAGAACAAGCACCAAAGGAACAATGGCCAACATGCCTATAGGCAGGGACGAGCATAATCTTCTTCTTTCTTACCATCGATGAAGAAGAGAAACTGATAACAGTTTACCCAACTCACGACCGATCCATGTCTGCCTAAAGGAGGAAATTATTCTCATAAGCCTTTCTTCGTGGCTGGATCTAACCACGACAATACACAAGATGATCTAGAGACACTTATTCCACGGTGACAATGGTGGTTTTGTCTCGCCATGGTTGTTAGGACATCTTAGTGTCCATCTTGTCTTTGGAGTTGTCGACGCTGTCACCACCGTCACCAAGTCAATTGATACCACCAAAGAGTAGAGAAATCCACCTAAAATCCTCAACGTCGCCATAGAGAATAAGGAGGAACCAAATCTTAGACACTGAAAAGATACAATAAAGAAGACCAAACCCTAAACCTAAAAGAATCAAATAGCGCCACCAATGTGATCACAAAAGACGAAAAGGGAGGGGGCGGCAGCGGAGGAACCGAAGAGAATCAAGTTCTGATCCACCACAGTGGCGGCGGTAGCCCCGTGCAGTGCCCCTAGGGGAGTTTTTTTTTCTTTTGTGGTTGGAAAGAAACCTATTCTCACTTTGCTTTTTAGGCATCCCATGCACGCTGTGGAGGGTCCGAGGAAGAGATATGTGGTTCTTGAAGAAACACGTGCCCATCGTGTTTGAATTTATGATTGGCATTTTAAGACACGCACATGATGTTCAAGAAGTTAAGTTACAATAATGGACCCATGGTTGCCCATGATAACCCTAGAGATAGTTTTGTTTTACATCAATAATATATACCAGGATAATTACTCGTGCATGATTAATTTCATGTCCCTTCAAAAGAGTAAAACCACAGGCTAAGCCCTGAATTCGGTAAGTAATACTAATACTATTGCAACCTACAACACGCAAAAGCACTGGTTTGCATGCATCTGCTAGTCTCCAATAATTCATCATCGGGGGCACCATCCCAGTTTCCTCCCTTGGTACAGGTAGGGCTGCCTGGAGCCACTTTCCAGCTAGCATATGCTATGATCAAACAGCAGCAGTGCAGCACAGTGGTGGAAAGCTAAGAGACAAGAGCACTGTACGTACCAAGGCCTGAAGTAGTTTTCCTACAGCAAGCAAGTCCGTGCCACTGTACGTGTCAGTAGTTAGATGATACGTCCAGCGCTGGGCACATGACAGCCGGCCGGCGTGGGTTGACGCGGGCAGGGGCAGGTCGTTGTTGCCGTTTTCGGCTATTCTCCAATCGGCACATGGCACTACATGGTGTCCAGCAGTAGGCCACTGTGCGCCGGCTGAACGGAGCCAGAGAGGACGATGCCAGCAGAGGTGCTCAGCGTGGTCCATGGCACAAACTCGTCTATGTCCAGCATTGGTGCAGTGAACATGTAAATTTTTTAGATAATGGAAAAAAATATTCCGTCTTCACCATCTTTTATGGAAGGATCAGTCCATTCCAATTCTTTCTAGCTAGATTGTCCTTATTAGAATAACCCATTTTTCAGCTACCACAACAAATTTTCTTATCTTTAATGCTCTCTTCATTTGCCAAATTTCTTATGAGACCTTTACACCATTGTTGACTAGGAGTTTGTACATTGAGCGCGGTGAGGAATATTTATTTGTACTAAGGGGCCACAGAAATAAACACACATCTCTATTTTCTTGCAAGTTGACATTGAAAGCATCAGCCACTAAGTTATACCATTATATTAGTTTATTTCCTACCAAAGATCTTCTAAAAGAGACATTAAGCGGGGTTGCGCTGAAGACTCTTCCAATAGTGACATGTTTCATAGGCACAATATTATACAGGTAAGGGTACTTGGATTTCAGCTGCTGACACCCAACCGAATCTGGTTTGAGTTCCAAAATTCACCTTGAAGGACCCTAGTTTGAGGAAGTCTTCTTTTACATCCATCAACCCTGACCAAAATCGTGAGTCACCTTTCTTTTTATATACTTGCCCTAATGGTTTATTCTTCAAGTATTTGTTTCTAATCAACTCCTGCCAGACCCCTTCCTAGTTGCAGAGTTTAAACAACCATTTACTAAGAAGGCATTTGTTGTGTGTATCAAGATTCATTATCCCTGGAACACCCTGGTCTTTTGGTTGGCATAACACCTCCCACTTAGCTAGTCTATACCTTTTCTTTTGCTAATAATATTGCCAGAAAAACCTTCACTTGCAATATTGTATGTTTTTAAGGACTCCTCTAGGGGCCTTAAAAAATGATAGCATAAACGTTGGTAAACTGGACACGTAAATGTTCATTAAATTTACTAGCAAATATGCCCGTGCGTTGCTACGGCAAAAAAATCATCACACAGTCCCGCCCAATAAACATGACCTAAAATTAATATTAATAATATATTATGAGTAAATTGCATCCATCATACAACATCTTGTATGGTAGTATCACTTTGGTCCAACAAGTAGTAAAACATGCAAATCGATGCACAAACTTGTTAAGTATGTGCATATACAGTCACATATACTCGGTACGTTGCCACCATATGGCACATGACGTGTGGATGTTTTTACGCGCATGGAGTATATTTATAGATACCAAGACGCCATTTAAATAAGAGATCAACGTGCATACTAAATATTACTACAGCACTCAGATGCCGCGCTCGCCAAGAGGCTCATGTTAGTTTTGCTCCAAATCTACAAGCATACATGCACCAAGCCGTGCCGTTCCCAAAAACCGTGCATGCAGCCGCCGATGATCTTATTTTTTCACCACGCTTGTCCATCGCCGGTGATTGTTTTTAGCGGGTTGACTCTGCATCTTATCTGTCTACCACGCAGTTGGCCAAAATAAAACAATCTGTCTCGGCAAAATATAATACAACTTTGATCTACATGAATTGATGCTAGCTAGTTGTTGATCTCAAGGATTCGGTGGTTGTAGTTTGTTGACAATAACAAAAGAGGGTACTACCTCTTTTCATCATCCGTTTGGTGTACGCAGAATGCAATGAACAAGCCCATGCAAAATTATTTTGTATCACCAACAATGAAGCAAAATATTTTTTGGCTTCCACACTAATTGAATGACTACGAGAAGAATCATCACACAGTCCCGCCCAATAAACATGACCTAAAATTAATATTAATAATATATTATTATATCAGTAATCGAGTAATAGAGATAAGTATAATATTAAATGCAAGTATCACAATCGCGAATCTACTGCAGAAAATACAACATATGAATGATCATTAGAAAGAGTTCTTATACAGAATGATAGTCATAGTAGAAATGACAGCTTCGATCTGGATACTTGGATTAGCATAATCGTTGAACAAATTTTCATTTTCATAAATAATTGGTAGGAATAACCAAGCAAAGTGCTGCTAGCCTGCTACAAACCAAAGTGTGGAAATAATGAGTTTTGAAGCAATCATGGACTGCAAGAGGAGGATGTTTCACATGAACAATAGGAAGAATACAACATCAGTCATGTAATGATTTATCTTCCACTGAAACGCAAAGATAATTAGTATGCGATGAGTCCACTGGAACCAAATTTGATGTCACAAAACCAAAAAGTACATCAAATCAAGAAAAGGAAAGTATTACGGACAAAGCGAATGAAACGCCAGCAGGCGCGGCAACGACCGAATGTTAACTCTGGTTCTCGGCAAGAGGCAATGACCATCAACATCATGATCAATTAAAAGATGGACCACCAAGAACTGAGTAAGGGCCCGTTCTGTTCCCATGGAACGATTCCTAGCCAGATTGCTTACTTAATTTATACTAACTTTTCATTAGCCGGAACTATTTTCGGTGAAATCCAGACTAACCGAACGAGCCCTAATCTGATTTGCGACTCTCCTCTTGGGGAGGAAAAGTGGTAGGTGCAGAACGCTATACAAACAGTAGTCACAATCTGGCAGAACCTCACCACATCCTTTACAAGGGGCAAAGGGGTATTGATTGTCGCCCGAAATGTAATCACCTCTCGTAAATCTTCAGGAGATAAGCTCTGAGTTGTTTAAACGTGCACGTTTATTGTTTGGCCGAGGGTGCAAGATGACTCATCTGCCTGTCTATATAAACAAACACCTGGACCCCAGAGAGGAGGAGGCATGCAATGCAAATCCCCCGCCGGCTCAAGGAGCTCTCACAGGCATTTATCCATCTACAGCCAGCAGGCTGTACGTCCAGCTACGCCGCTGCCATCGCCGACGTATACGAGCTGCCATGGCCTATGTGTATAGCAGAGCAGACACCGCTGCCTTCGTCTAGATCATCGTCGGAGTCTTGCCAATCCGGCGAGCCCTCTATATTCGTCAGCATGTTGCCGCGCATTGCTACGATCCGGCATAATGATCCATTTATAAGTTCGTGTTATGAGAATAAAGAGAGCTGGCTATGATCCAAGTCGAGGCATAGTATGCTCTCTGATTCAACTTCAGTTTCTGCAAACCAGTAGAGGATTCGCCTATGATCCAAGTCGTGGCATAGTGCGCTCCTCCGGAAAGTATGTACATGGAACTAATCGACGGTCCAACTTTGGTCTCTGTCAATCTGAAGAGGATTCGCCTATAATCCAAGTCGTGGCACGGAGCGCTAGCTTCAAAAAGTGTAGAAACGATCTCAAATACTATCTCGGTTTGTAACGAATATAAAATTTTCGAGTGACATCGGGATGCTGACAACTATGTTTCTCGCCCCCTAAGTGGGAGTGAAAGACGATTTCCGCTCATATAACAATACCGCGAGCCGTGGTTCATACACTACTTTCCTCGTTAACAGTGAGTGTTGCCAAAAGGCTGACAATCATGTTCTCCACCGGCACGCGGGAACGAGAGGCGAGCTTCGCCCACACATCAATGATGCGAGCCGTAGTACACACGAAGTTTACTCATCAACCACGAGTGATGCCAAAAGGCTAACAACTATGTGCCTTCCCCGTACGAGGCAGTGAGAAGCGAGCATCGCCCACACATCAATGATGTGAACTATCGTATTATCTAACACGCACATATGTTGTGCTGTTGCTGAAGAGAAAAATATTCTCTCGAGGCTTCGAGATGCAGGAAGGCTGTCGACTTATTCATCTTGCAAGCATCATCCATATGCTATTTGCTATGTCAACATAGCGAGCAGAGACATTTCCTACGTCTAGTACCGACAAGGCTAGACTAATCTTTGGCTATGTGCCGACGAGGTATGGTCACTACTCAACCGACATGTCCTAAATAACGGGCACCGATGAGGCAAAGGCAATACACGTATGTCCACATGTGATGAATCCGGGCTATATGACTGGGCACCGACAAGGCAAAAGTCACCCGTTCACCAACATACTTTTCCATCTACTACCAACGTGGCGTGAAACCGTCATGACCGGGTCTCAGCAAAACCAAGCCACCCACATTATGTCTACGCTCCATATTGCATATGGACGACGAGCAGATGAATCTTGATGATTACAATAAAAGCTCAGCTTAATCGGAGGTTTTCCACATACTGACTCTGCGGATGTAATTAAGCGGACGCACCCAGCAGGCCCTAGGAATTGACGAACTATGCCATCTCTACAAACTTATATGTCTATGTAAGCATCGACGTAGAAAACAGACGAAGAAAAGGCTGCCGCGAGCATGTATTCTTGTATTTTGTAAAAGATCAAATTAATGAAATATATGTCTCTCTAATGTGTGCATGTGTCCCGTGTATTATTTATTTCGCTCATCTTCATTTTCTTCACGAAACAGCCGCACTGGATGGAGAAGACACGTCTTCGCTTGACTTATTGAATGTTTTCACAGAGATGGCGTTGAGTCCACTTTCGCCATCAATAAGTACTCTAGTCAGTCTGGCTTGCACCATGACTCAACCTAGAATCACATGATAACGACCGGGGTTAGCGAAATTGTTCCAGAGATCAGTTCTGGAAAATATGATATGGAATTCCTACTACTCAAGATAAGTAGGCGTAGCTGGTTGAACAGGCAAGATTTCCTGGAGGTTCAGCTTCTTAGTCCTTTTGAAGTAGTTGAGTGGTTTTCCACTGAATAAGACGGCTACAACGTTGTTAATGGCAGGAAAGCCATTGCTCTGGTCATATTTGTCATTGTTGTCCTTGTCCTTCTTCTCCTCCGAGTACTCTCCATCTTTAGTTATCTTGCTGAATTGACGCTTCAAGTGGTAACTGTTGACGCAAAAAGCCAGGCGATGACAATCCGTGTGAACACACAATCGGCCTCGGAGATTTACTTCACTCCGATGACAAGCCGGTACTCCTAAGGTTCATAGCGTGCCTGTCAATTTGACCTGTAATTGACAAGGGGATTAAACAACGTAGAATTCACATATAGGCTATAATTCCAAACTGACCTTCTCTGTATCAGATAAGCTAAGATAGCCGATGACAAGTTTAAAGTCTAAACTCAAGGCTCAGATCGGCTATGCGCTTAGAAGCTTAAGAACCGATTCACATTTTAGATTCAGACTGATAAATTGGTGAGAAAAACCAAAGCTTAACAGAACTAATAGATTAAATCCATTAAGATCTAACAGATATCGATAACTTTGAACCAAACAACAAAACAGAGCAGAACATCCTAAATCGGCTAAACAACAACGTTCGATACAGGGGTGTAATAAATAGATTCTAGATAGAGGTGAGGCACTAAAACCTACAATCTGAAGATTACGATAACTTGGTGCAACTACTAGATTTTTGATGAAAGTGAGGCACTTAAACCTATAATCTAGCAATCGCGATAACCTGGTGCAATTATTAAACCTTAGATTAAAGTGAGGTACTTTTAACCTACGATCTAACACTTGCAATAACTTTTTCGGAGATCTTGACGAAACTATAGCGATGCGTCGATAGTTAAATACTAGAGAACACCAGGTAAAAGTGAAACTTACAAGTAAGCCAAGGATCACGGATATGCAGCCAAGCAAAGACTTGGAAGAACTCGTTAAACTACCGAAACTAGGGTTTAAAAGTAGATGCAATGCGAATAGAATAAAAGTTTGTTTGATTTGGGTGTGTACAAAGTTTCTCCGTAACCCGAATGCCGCTATTTATAGCCTAAGATACAGACTCCTTGTCAATCACGACTTACAAACTTGATAAAGAAGTAAGCAAGACTTTCCTAATACAAAACCCTAAAACGAGTTGAAGCTAATGTGACCCCACCGCCACGTATCTCGACCAAATCTCTGCCCATTCTGCGGCGATTTCAACTCCCTTTCATCAATCTCCTGCCACATTAGCTTGACCATCGGCTGTGATTGTATCGTCTGTAATCCATCGGTTACAATCCCTCGACGTTAGACGCCAGCCTTATCGGCTGAGCCCCATTTGACCACATATTTGACTCAAATGCCAAAAAATGGTGTCAACATTGACAAACAGCCATGGAGTGCTTATTGTTGGGATGATAAGGGCATTGTTCCTTCATTAGGTCTCCGATAGTACGACTTCGTTGTTGAGGGTGATCAAAAGATGCAACTGTGTTATGCGGCTTGTGTTTCTTGTTGTCGTATTGGAAATCACTGACATTGCTAGGTCTGTTTTTGCACAATCATTGTTGTTAGGGCCATGATTTCTTTTCGAATCATTCTCATTTTGGTGTCTTGGTTGGCTTGTTTGTAGCAGGAGTGTCCAAGGCTAATTAGGAATATGTTTGTGTGAGAGCTTTAGCTTTGTTGTGATGTTAGATTTCTAGTTTTAATCACATTAGTTATGTTCCAGTGTTGACGCAATTATATTTCAAGCTATATGGATTTGAATACGATGTAAGACTTCCGAGGTAGTATGCAATGTTTCACTTTCAATTGGTATGTAACCCTTTGAATTTATATGAAATGAGTACACTTGATTCATGTATGGTTGCACAAGGTTGACATAATAGTGCAACTTTATAGGGGAACAACAAGTTCACAATAGAGTTCACGACTTGAACTCAGTAACTTCATAGGGAGACAACAAAGTTCACAAAATAGTTCACAACTTAATGAAATGTAACTTCATAACATAACAAGTTCACATATTTCTACTACATAGGGAGACAACAAGTTCACTAGTTGACAATGGAGTTAGGATTGATTCCCATACAACCCTTGAGGCTTCTAACAACTCTTGGAGGAGAACTTGTGGCCTTTTCTTGCCTCTTCTTGGCAGGTGTCATCTTCTTCTTCTTAGGGGTGCCCTTCTTCTTGTCAGGTGCCTTCTTGGTCTTTTTCTTCTTAGGGGTGGCATGTTGACTTGTGTGTCCTTCTTCTTGTCTTTTCCAGAAAGTGAAAAAAATCTTTTATAAGTCATGCCAACATTTTTAGTAACAAATGAGTAAGAATCCTAAGAATTATACACTCACCCCTTGTAAGGATTCATAGGTATCTCGTAATCTTCAGTTGGTTCTGCTAGTTCGCAAGTCTTTACAATGTGGCCAAGCCCTTTGCACCTACTGCATCTAACTTTCTTTTTGGTTGGGTTCTTCTCCAGACACCCTCTAATCCTTTTTTAGACCTACTTGATTTTTTGCTCTATTCTATTTAGGTGGATACACCTTGAAACCAAGATCTACTTGAGGCCAGTCTGCTTTGTCTGGCATGGCTTCTAATCTACCTTCATAAGCTGCTCTAAATGTAGCTACGGAGTAGTATTCGTCGACAAAACTTTCTATTGGAATTCCTCTGTTGCATAGGTTCCAAGCCATAGTGCATGCTTGCAAAGATTTCGAGTTGCCAAGCCCTACAAAAACTAGTGAGGTTCTCAAGATCCATTGTGTGTCTTTTAGTATTGTTCCATTCGTCAAGTAGCATTACCCCTGCAAAAGTATCATCACTTATTGAAACCTTAACCACCTTCAAACTTTTGCTAATAAGGTTCAGATCTTTCATGACACCAGGCAGTTTGTCCTCATCCATCTCTCTTCCAATCTTCTTTCCGAGGTACATCTTATCCATGATCATCTCCGAATACCATCCACAAACTTGTGCAGTAGCAACCCTTTGAGTGCCTTTATCTAGTAAGGTAGTTACATTTACTTTCTTCAGAGAAACCAACCCTATACCAGATCCTACTATGATACTCATCAAGGTACTTTATAGCATATGGAGAAAATTCTTCAGTTTTATTCATGTGGCACTTGAACAAACCTTTTGTGTAGCTTCTTGCAAGTGGAAAATGTTGTCAGTGAAGACATCTCCATGTAAATGATTGATGAAATTGGCATATAAATTCCTCATATATTCTCTGTACTCAGCCTCAGGGGATATGACCCCTACTACATTCTCTAAACCTTTATATGCATCTGTACATATGACAAGTACTTTTGGTGATCCCACAACCCTTTGAAACTGCTGCATAAACAATGTCCAATTGTTCTATATTTCATACTCAAAAATTGCACATGGAGGCACTGGATACAACCAGTGATGCCCATCTACTAAGGTGGTTAACTACTATTTCATATTGAGCTTAGTTGCATCTACTCCTATGGAACGCCTAGAACCAGCAAGAAATAATCCATCTATACAAGGCTTCATATCAACAAACATCCTCATGAAGCACACCCTTTTGACTATCTTCTTTGTTTCAATCTCTACAATATCGCCAGTAGAACTAATCTCCATTTCTGCTTTCCAATTGAACAACATTTGAAAACTTTCTTCATATCTACCGTGAATCTGTTGAAGTGCAATCTTTAAACCTGAATAAGTCTTAGAATATTTAAGAGTCATCCCATAATCTCCCTCTAATTTCTGCTTTGCCTCCTTCGGCTTCCTCTCGGGATTCTTTTTCAACAAGTTAGTGAGCCTATCAACCACCAAACCTTGAGTTTCCATATTCCCTTCCCTTAGATTGGTAGTAGCCCAATCTATCAAGCATATATGCTTGAAGTACATCATCATAAGCAAGAAAATAAAACAAAATAAAGAAAATATGCCTCATATGCATCTACAGAATCAACAAATTAAAGTAGATGTGCACAAAGTACCTCTATTGTTTTCTCATCATATATCCTTCAAAAATGAATGAGACATGGACAGACCATAGCATTACACTTAGCATTGAATCTTGTTTTGTTTGTCTTTATGCCTTTTGCAAATTCAAACCCAGTCTTAATTTCCAGTGTCTCATTGCATTCCTGAAGGTAATTATTTCAAGAAACAAGGCTCCAACCTCTATTCTTGGATTCTCTGGATCATGCAGAACCCTGATGTCCTCTAGATCTGCATCATCAGCCTCTGCCTCGGGAGGATTATCTCATTTAGTAGCAGCCACATTATCATTCTCATTAGTACCAGGAACATTAGAGTCATCTCAAATGGGGCTAGAAAGCATAGAACCCCGTCTTAAATCAACCGGTGAATCCAAAATCAAAGGTACTCCCATCCCAGAGTGTGAAACTCTCGGGAGAAGGGAATCGACGTGAAGCATTACTCACCGGTTTCGGTCATGCCCTTGAATCAGATTTTTTGTCCTTTATGTGTCCTAACAGGATTTTTGAATTAACTCAGTAACTTTGCAAACGGAGGAGAGGAAATGAAACTAAAAGACGTTATCATGGCCCCAATGGCAGGGGAATGCTTCTCGAAAGAAGACCCGTTCTCCATGATTATAGTCACACTCCCAAACTCCCGAGAATTCCTTTTTACTTAACTCTAGGACTTGCTATAAGGATGGATTGCGATCAACGAAAGCGAACCCTTCAGTGCATGCTTTTTGTCTAATTCAATGTCAAGTAGTAGATGTTGTCCCACAAGGAATTTCTCTATCTTAGGACCGTTATAGTTACGGCCGCCGTTCAACGGGGATCTGATGGGTGTGGTTGGGAATGAGAAATTGTGCTAAACATGTGATCATCATTCACACCAACATATTCTTCAGCATTGTCAAAAATACCAGGGTCTAAAGCATTTGCAGATAGTCCATCACCTGTTTTTTGCATATGTTCCATAACAGTGTCGTTCTCAGGTGGATTCACATGTTCAGTGTCATCAGGTGGCACCACACAAATGGGTTCTAGGTGATCAAACTCATGAGAATCACATAAGGCTTAGTCCAACACAGATACAATTACACAAATTATCTCTGTCTTATACATCTCAAATGCACTTATCATCTAAACATCATCTACAATCCTTACATCCTCGCACATTCTTTGTCAAAAAACAATACTATTGTGCGCTGGTTTTCCCCATGTTTCACCTGGTTTGAGATAGATTTCGTCATCAATGCTAGTGTAACCACTCGTACCTCCTCCACACCCCACTTAATGCGCTTCGCCTTAGTGTATGATTTTATACCATCCGAATCAATCGACCAAAAGTATTCAACTTTTATCTCTAGAGAAAACATGTCAAGAACCATAGCAGCACATAAATAAGGTTGAAGCAAGTGAATTGAATAACACAAACATAAATCAAACCTACCCTGTCACACCTCAATCACCCCTATTGCAGAAATTGACTAAATCCCCATCAAATGGACAAACCTATTCATGCCACCGGTGTGGATAGGATCTCGAGTTGGGAACCTGACCATGTCAACCTCTACCCACGTCATCCCACGACCATTGTGTCCATCCTCCATCTCCAACAAGCGGGCCTCGGCTTCAATCCGCCTCCATTGACAGCTCCCTCCTCCCTCCGCCTCCAATTGTGAGGCTAGGCTTACGGATGCGCAACCAGAGAGGAAAATGGGGAATATGTCTGGGATACGATGCGGCAGGATGCTAGTATGTTTGGTTGCGTGGGGTAAACACACCCATATGAAAAAGCGTACAATGCTTGTATGCCTGTTGGTGGGCCTAGCATAGCTTGATGCGTATATAATGCATGTCTCAAAATTTGTGCGAATTGTAATGGAGTCGCTCCTATTTTGCAAACAATATTGGTGGCTTGGTTCAAAGAGGTGAAAATTGTAATGGCACTTATCTAAATAATAACCCAAAAAACTTTTGAAGGAAGCCATGGCACGGAGCGATGTCGTTCATATGAGATCTCGTTGATAGGTTTGCTTGGAAAAATAACACTCTTATAAGGCCTCCTCCAACAAAGCACTGTGCAGCTAGCTCTTAGTATATTTTAATCGATAAACAGTATAAAAATGAAGAGCCAGCCGCTTCACCCTGTGCCTAGCTCGAACGAGTCCTGAGAACGGCTCTCTCACAAAACACTGTGCCGAAAAAACTGTCTCTGGAAACACTGTTTCTAAAAGCTAGCAGCCGGCTCTTTTGTTGGAGGAGGCCTAATTGAACTTGGCTGCTTGATGGAGAGGAGACGAACATATAAGTTATTTGATGGGACATGAGAGAGCACGAGTGAGAACACGGCAGACCATGAATAGCACAGAGAACTTTTGAAGGAAGAGCATCATGAGCAGCTACCGTCACTATCTAGCTACCGTCCTACTCCGCGCGACCGCACTCATGGTGAGCACTACAGTGTTAGATAAAAATGTTGAATAAAATTTCACCTCATGGTGAGCACTATAGAAATTGTTCATTACCTTAAGTTGTAGCCACATCTACTATGCATATATTTATGTAGGAATAAAAATAAAATAACCATTTAATTTGAAGTTCTTACCCGTTGAATAAAAAAGCGAAAAAATTCTTATGTCCCGTTTAAAAGATAATTGGTAATAACATGCTGGTACATATCATAAAACTGAGTCGGAAATGTGACTTCTCAACAACGGAGGGTACTGTTAAGATGAGATCAGGTGGTCAAGCATCAAACATGTAAAGGAGGAACACCTTTTCTCTCTTTCTTCGTGTAACAGCGGTTGAGAAAAGTCTATTTTCCTACGATTAAATCATGGATTATTAGTGACCTGATGCGATATCTCACCCTCCCCTTTCTCTTGTGCATACAACTTCTTATATCGTTTTTAATATATACATTAACCTGTAGGGGAAAACCCCGCCTATTCCTTATCTTAAAAAGAAACACGAGTTGGGGACTGGGTCTCCAATAATTCATCGGGATCCAATTTTCCCTGCAATCGTAAGGTACAGCTTCCTACAGCCACTATCCAGCTAGCTTCTATGCTTGGGCGCTCATGGTGTTCGGGAAACAGGGCCATTATTGCATCCGCTTTATAAGTTGTCGGTATCACGATAGTGACACTGGAGCCAGGATACGTCCAAGTCGTCGTAGCCATTTTAATCTCGGCTACCGGAATCAGCAATTTGGTGATCAGACGGAGCTGATGGAAAGGACGATGCCAGCAGAGGTGCAGCAGTAGACGACATACACTCGTGATTATCCTTTTGGCCGGTAAATTAATGCTCATTAAATTGAATGTATGGCGCAGCATATAAATTTCTCAAACTTGCAGTACTGATTCACTTCAATTCATACATTTTTGTAATGTTAGTTACTATTCACCAGTGAGGCAGTGAGCTAGTAAAACCATGGGACCATAATATTGATGCAATAGATGAAAAGAATCACCTAATAATTGTAATGTTCAATGGCTCTCCGCTTCGTTTTCATCCCCTTCGTTTTGTTGCTGGTGGTCGCTAATTTTTTACTGGTTGCACTCCCCTTGGGTGCTCCACTGCTTCCTTTTCATTGCAGGTCGTCGGACCATAATTTTCTACTGAAGGGCGTTGATCTGCATTGAATTGGTTTGCTGCTGGGGTTTAGCACTTGGGATGTCATTGTGCCCGTTTAGCACTAGGGTTTTTCCTTGGCTTGGTGGCCGAAACTGACAATCATCCATACGACTCGCTTGGGGAAAGAATTGGATATTGGACACCCATACTCCTTTGTTATTCTCTACCCTTGTATCATGATTTGAAGAAACTAAATCGTTCAGGTGGGCCTGTTTATCCCGACTCTTCTGAAAAAAATCGAAGAAATTAAATCGTTCGGGTGGGCTTGTTTATCCTGATTCTAAAAAAAATTGTAATGTTAACTACTTGAAATAACATGCAAATGTGCATAAAGCAGGTATTGGAGTACATGCATTGGTGTTCGAGATGCTTATCTTTTTCAGCTAGGAAAAAAAAATCTTAGGTCAAATCTCATGGTCTGCGTGTGTATACCTGCGTCGTTGTCCAGAATATATAATATAAGCTACTTAGTTTATATGTTATTGCCCCCCACAAATGCGAGTCCGAGGTGAAACTGATTTTGTCGTCCGTACGTGATCGAACAGAAGGAAGAAGAATCTGAGTCCATAAAAATTAAAGCACACTGTTCGCAGTAGACCCACCTCAGGTCAAGAGCCAAGTCAATCACCACCGACAGCTTTCTCTTCATAAGACACAGCAACTTGTTCGTTCCTCCCCACACCAGCTTATTTCTTTCTCTGCTCCTTGAAGCTCTCACATCCATCCAGCTCCATTGCCGCTGCTAGCTTGCTCGGAGGAGTCCCAGCCCTCATCCATCTCTTCATCTCCTCCACCCTCTGCCCTTCATCACAAACGAACTCACCTTTCTACCACAGTACCACTCGCGCGCTCTCGTGTTCTTGAGGCACGCGAACACGGCCTGGCACCTATCCAAGCTTGATATCGCCAGCTTCCTCGCGCTCAAAACCTCAGCCAACGCAGCCATAACCCACAGCTCAAATGTAGCATCCTTGTCCAAGTCTCCCGATCTGGGCAATTCTGCCGGATCCGTGCGGCGGTTTGTTCTGCAGCTCAGATTTACAGCAAGAGGCCGACGAAAGGTGTGTAAGAGAGATCTTGCTGAGAGCCTCAGAGAGAAGACCCATAATGGAATTTGCCACGGGAGCGTTGGGCACACTCATCCCCGAGCTTGGCAAGCTCCTGAAAGAAGAGTATGACCTCCAGAAGAGCGTCAAGGGGAAAAATCAAATTCCTCCAGACCGAGCTCGAGTTCAGGCAAGCTGCCCTCAAGGAGGTGTCAGGCACACCGGCAGAGCAGCTTGACGAGAAGAAGATGCTTTGGGCCAGAAATGTGCGGGAGCTGTCCTACGACATTGAGGAAAGTATCGACAGGTTCCTTGTTCGTGTGGAGGGCAAGAAGCCAGGAAAACCACAGAACATCAAAATGTTTGTTGATAAGACCCTCAATTCTGTCTGTTAGCAAATAAAGCGAACACGAGACACGATTTTAACGTGGAAAACCCTTGCGGGAAAAACCACGGGCACCAACCGGCGATCTTCACTATAATGAGAGAGTCACAACGCAGGGAATACAATGAGTCGTCTTCCCTTCCCGTGCGGCTTACAAGATGTATATATAGGGTGGACTAATCTGACTGCAGTCAAATACGGAAACAACTCCGCTAAACACATAACCCGGACTGTGGGCCCTCCAGGCGTCCCCACGAGACTCACATTATAATTCGGATCATATTCAACAAACTCCACCTTGAGACGAATTCCATCTTGTAGCGTATGAAGTATCATCAATCAACAAACTTCAACAATAAATAATCGCCGGCGCCAAAAGTCACTAGGACTCAAACTTTAACACCAACTAAATTTGAGCAAAGCTCAAACTTAGCTGTAGGAACAGACTTAGTCATCATATCAGCAGGATTATCATGAGTACTTATCTTGCATACTTTGACATTGCCTTCAGCAATAACAACTCGAATAAAATGATATCTCACGTCAATGTGCTTCGTTCTTTCATTAAACATCTGATCTTTAATAAAGCAAATAGCACTTTGACTATCACAATAAATAGTAATGCAAGAAGAAACCCCGCAAAGTTCAGAGTATAAACCTCTCAACCAAATAGCTTCTTTACAAGCTTCAGAAACAGCCATATACTCAGCTTCAGTAGTGGACAAAGCAATAGTAGCCTGCAAACTTGCTTTCCAACTAACAGCACAACCACCAGTGGTGAACACATAACATGTGAGAGATCTCCTCCTATCTAAATCACCAGCATAATCAGAATCAACATAACCAACAAGTCCATCTCTAGATTTCCCAAACTGCAAACAAGCACTAGAAGTACCACGCAGATATCTGAAAATCCACTGAACTGCCCTCCAATGCTCTTTGCCAGGATTAGCCATGTATCTACTGACAACACTCAATGCATGAGATAAATCAGGACGAGAACAAACCATGGCATACATAAGTGAACCAACTGCACTCGAATATGGAATTCTAGACATGTACTCAATATCATCGTCTGACTCTGGACATAAAGCTGAAGATAATCTGAAATGTGCAGCTAATGGAGTACTCACTGGTTTTGCATCGTGCATATTGAAACGACGAAGAACCTTTTCAATATAACCTCGCTGACTGAGGTATAACATACCATATTTCCTATCTCTGATAATTTCCACACTAAGAATTTTCTTAGCTGCACCCAAGTCCTTCATCTCAAATTGTTTATTTAACTGAGCTTTCAATTTTGCTATTTCTGATTTATCTTTTGCAGCAATCAACATATCATCAACATAAAGAAGCAAATAAATAGCTGAACCATTAACTGTCTTCAAATAGACACAGCTATCATAATCAGACCGCTTGAAACTATGAGAGAGCATAAACGAATCAAATCTTTTATACCATTGTCTAGGAGATTGCTTCAGGCCATAAAGAGATTTCTTCAATTTACAAACAAGGTTTTCTTTTCCAGGAACAACAAAACCTTCAGGTTGGTCCATATAAATGTCCTCCTCTAACTCCCCATGTAAAAATGCAGTTTTAACATCTAATTGCTCAAGTTCATAATCATGCATAGCAACAATACTGAGTAATGTGCGAATAGAACTATGCTTCACAACTGGGGAAAAGACATCATTAAAATCAATACCTGGAATCTGGCTATAACCTTTAGCAACCAACCTTGCTTTATACCTTGCTGGCTCACTCGGAGAAATACCTTCCTTTCGTTTGAAAATCCATTTGCAATGAACAGGCTTTTTATCCTTGCGCAATTTAACTAAATCCCAAGTACCATTCTTTCCAAGCGACTCCATCTCATCTTCCATAGCGGTCATCCAATTGTTGCAATCAGCAGAAGTAATAGCCTCAGAATAATTAGAAGGTTCTGCACTACCTTCAATTTCTTCTGCAACACTCAAAGCATAAGCAATATTGCATTCTTCAATTAACCTCTTAAGTGGTTTAGGACCTCTCCGGACCCTATCAGCTGCAATAGAACGTTGTGGAGGCTGCACAACTGCAGAAGAATGCTCAACAACAGGTGAATCATCAACAATTGGCGAATTATCAACAATAGGTGCATCTTGGACATTAGCATTATCATCATTAACTGGTGTATTAACATCAATATAATGCTCCACCTCGAAACTTATTTTCTCTTGTCTCTCAACATGAGTATCAGGAGAAGCATTAGTAGATAGGTTGTGAGATAACATAGCAGATTCATTAAAAATAACGTTTCGACTGATCACAACCTTCTGAGTTTGTGGATTCCACAATTTATAACCTTTAACACCAGATTGATAACCAAGAAAGATGCACTTAACAGCTCTACGCTCCAATTTACCATTATCAACATGAGCATAAGCGGTACAACCAAAAACTCTCAATTGTGAATAATCAGCTGGAGAACCAGACCATACCTCAATTGGAGTTTTCTTATCAATAGCAATAGAAGGTGATCGATTAATAAGATGGCAAGCAGTGGAAGCAGCTTCAGCCCAAAAACGCTTATTCAGACCAGCGTTAGACAACATGCAACGGGCCTTGGAGATGATTGTCCTGTTCATACGCTCAGCTACACCATTCTGTTGAGGAGTATAAGGAACAATGTAATGCCTAACAATGCCTTCAGATTTACAATATGCACTAAATGCTTTAGAACAGAATTCCATCCCATTATCAGTACGAAGCTTTTTAACCTTCTTCTCAGTTTGATTTTCAACCATAGTCTTCCACTCTTTAAATGCTGAAAATGCTTCTGATTTATCTTTTAAAAAATATGGCCATACCTTTCTAGAATAATCATCAATTATGGTCAACATATAACGAGCACCACCAAGAGAAGTCTTGCGAGATGGTCCCCATAAATCAGAATGCACATAATTAAGAATACCTTTACTCGTATGAGTTGCAGTATTAAATTTCACCCTCTTGTGTTTGCCAAACACACAATGCTCACAGAAATCTAATTTACTGATGCTATGCCCATCGAGAAGCCCTCTCTTGCTTAGCACTGCCAAACCAAGCTCACTCATATGCCCAAGACGCATATGCCAAAGTTTAGTAGCATCAGAATTTGATAATGATTTAGAAATTACAGCAGCATCACCTATAATTGTAGTACCACGAAGACGGTACAAATTTGCTGATTTCAAATCACCTTTCATAACAATAAGAAAACCTTTTGACACCTTCAAAACTCCATCTCCACCAGAGAATTTGTACCCTTGCCATCAAGGGCACTCAAAGAAATAAGGTTCTTTTTCATATCTGGAATATGCCTCACATCTGTCAAGGTTCTGATAATACCATCATGCATTTTAATTTGAACAGATCCAATACCAATAATCTGACGTGGTCTATCATCACCCATTCTGACAGAACCTCCATGTAGAGAATCATAAGTAATGAACCAATCTCTATTAATGCATATATGAAAAGAAGCAGCAGAATCGAGAATCCATTCATCACCATTATTGGCACATCCAGCGAAAGCAACAAGAACCTCAGCACCATCAGAACTACTATCAGTAGCAGCACCAGAAGCATTACCTTCATCAGATTTACCTTTTGGTTTATATGTGCCAGTTCTCTTTTCCTTGTTCTTCAATTTATAACACTCAGAAATATAATGATTGTTTTTCTTGCAATATCTGCAGAATTTCTCATCCTTGTCTCTTGACTTTAAACGGCCTCTGTAACCATTCGAGCTCTTGCCTCTATAACCATCGTTTGATTTCTTTTGTGTCCTACCTCGACGAACCAAACCTTCGCCATGCGAAGAAGAACCATCAGAAGACACCATCTGTTTCATCTTTTCCTTGGCTTGCAATGCCTCATAAACTTCATTCATGGTTAGTGTATCACGACTATACAGTATAGTATCTCTGAAGTTTGCAAACGAACTAGGCAGTGAGCACAAAAGAATAAGACCCAAGTCCTCATCATCATATTTTACCTCCATAGACTGTAGATCAGAAACGATCTCCTTGAAGACCGAAAGATGGTTAGGCACAGAACCACCTTCTTGCAACTTGTGCGTATATAACTTCATCTTCATATGCATCTTGCTTGTCAAATCCTTTGACATGCAAATCGACTCCAACTTGAACCATAGAGCAGCTGCAGTTTTCTCCTGCAGAACCTCTTGCAAAATATTATTTGAGAGATGAAGATGAATATGAGACAAGGCCTTACGATCTTTCCTCTTCTCATCATCAGTCCAATCTTTCGAATCTTTATTCCCGAATTTTTCAAGCGCATCATCCAAATCAGCTTGCGCTAAAACAGCTCGCATCTTGACTTGCCACAATGCGAACCTTGTATCTCGATCCAGCAACGGAATATCATATTTTATAGAAGCCATCACAAAAAAAAACTAGAAAATAATCTCCTGGTAGATACGCTCGTGTGGTCGTCGCAAAAGAAGAATCCACCAATTTGCTTCACGCAACAGCGGCGAAGCAGCAAACAGTACTGATCACCTCGATGCGCGTGCAAAGCACTGCAGCGATAATTTTCTTGGTCTTCGTGAGGAAACAACGGCAGCTTTTGTAGATCGATTATCAGCGGCAGACCGACGGCCTACTTCCAACTCGAACTCGACGACACGGAAAAACGATTCCGTCTGAAACTCTGCTCGGCAGGACAGGAAGTCGGCGTGCAGTAGCAGCAAACAACGATCAGATCGTCGAGATAAATTTCTCCACCAGAGGACGGGCGGCGGCGCGATGAATGGGTTCCTCGCGAAACCCTAATTTTTTTTTCACAATCTCGTGCCAAGCTTTGATACCACTTGTTAGCAAATAATGCGAAAACAAGATCGAACACGAGATACGATTTTAACGTGGAAAACTCTTACGGGAAAAAACCACGGGCACCAACCGGCGATCTTCACTATAATGAGAGAGTCACAACGCAGGGAATACAATGAGTCGTCTTCCCTTCCCGTGCGGCTTACAAGATGTATATATAGGGTGGACTAATCTGACTGCAGTCAAATACGGAAACAAATCCGCTAAACGCATAACCCGAACTGTGGACCCTCCAGACGTCCCCACGAGACTCACATTATAATTCGGACCATATTCAACACCGTCGCCCTGTTCGGCTGGATGGTTGGTGTTTTTCTCTCAGTAAAAACCATCACCAGCCACCAGTCACCAACCAGTCAGCAGTGTTTTTCTCTCAGCAAAAACCAGCACCAGCCATCAGCCACCAGCCAAACGAACAGGGCCACAATATCAAGGTAAAACACAGAATGGCTAGTGACATCAAGGATCTTGAGTACCGTGTCAAGAAGGTGAAGGAGCAACATGACAGGTACAACATCAACAGTATCGTTCCTACTCCTAGCACAGAGTCTGTTGATCCACGCGTTGAAGCTCTCTTAAAAAAGGCGACCGATCTTGTTGGCATTCTTGGGGCAAAGCGTAAGCTAATAAACATGCTGAGCAAAACTGGAACCATCGAAAAAACACCTTAAGAGAGTCTCTGTTGCCGGAGTTGGGGGATTAGGCAAAACAACGCTTGTCAAAGCTGTGTTTGATGATCTCAAAGTGGAATTCGAATGTTCTGCCTTTGTTTCTGTGGGTCAGAATCCTAGTGTGAAGAGAGTTCTCAAGGACATTCTACTTTCGCTTGACAGCAATATGTACAACAATGTTCACGACTTTAATGTAAGGCAGCTCATTGAATTACTTCAGAAATTCCTTTACGACAAGAGGTAAGTGAGTCAGCCACCAAATCATTTATTCCGTTATCATAATTTTCCACTTTCTTTAGTTGTAGAATATGTTCATTTGTACACTTGAATCTAAGTCCATTATTTCTGTCATCTATATATGCCATTTTTCATCTTTGCCCTTTCTATTTTTCTCTCGTCAGCAACTGTACGTAAATCCAGATTTTTTCTGAATCAACTCTTTTATTTCCAATTATATTGCCTATGCTTTTCATCATTGTTCATTAAGTTTATTGATGATTGCATTTTGTGTTGAATTATAATTTACCAGTAGAACTTTCTTTGGGATATTAAATCTGTATGTCTGATATAGATGAAAGCCGCTTCTAAATAAATTTCATCATTTTTTACTCTGCTCCAGTACGTGTCTGCATGGGTACGCCCGCCTCCAGTACGTGTCTGCATGCACCAGTATGCAAATATATAAGTCAGTTTTGAACTAGGTTACAGCAGGAAGTAGGAGTGAACAGAAATACATGCAAACCCTTGGATTCTCAATAATTTATAATAAGGCCTTGTGAAATTTGAGTGCAACTTCTGAAATAAAGTAATTACTACAACAGACAAAATACTTCATGCACCAGTAGCCATGGAAGAACAAACTTTTCTTGAGTCAAATAAAATTATCACATTTTCTCAAAAAAAATGATCACATCATTTGGACCTCAACATAGATTGGGAAAAAATATTGATAATTTATGAATATATTTTATTATATATTCCAATTTCCTAAGATTTTTATGAGTCTCTAAAATTTCAGAACACAGGAAGTCTATCGTATCCCTCACTCCAGTACGTACTGCAAAAGTATTTTGCGTCTCCAATAAGTATTTTTATTATGTTCAAACTTATCCCGTTAATACTGGGCGAGAAGAGCTTGGCTTGGCTTGTCTCACCATTACACTTGTCAAAATATATACTCCCTCCGTACTCGTAAAGGAAATAGTTTAGGACAAGGTTTGAGTCAAACTTTGGGAATATAAAATATGAATAACTTTTAAGTTATTGAGTTTGAAATTTTAAAAATTATATGAACAGATTTATTTTAAAAAATACTTTCATAAAAGTATACATGCATCACTTTTTAACAAATATTTTATAAAAATAAGGAGTCAAAGTTGTGTTTTAAAGACTGTGTCGTTGTCTTAAACGACTTCCTTTTACGAGTACGGAGGGAGCATGTGTCTACCCCATATCAAGAGGACATGAACCCCGCGTCCTCCTCTATGTTAGGAAGGGCTAGGCACAGCCTCACATAATGCAACCATGTATTAATAAATCATATCTTAGATGGAGGAACGCAGGAAGAAGGCAAGGTGGCAGTTGCCAGCGTGGGATGGTGAAGCACAGTACTGCCTAGAGAGGCCTAGAGCCTAGTACAGTCCAACAATATGCTAGAAGAAAACATTTGTGTAGTGTGACCTACAACGAGCTACAAAGATTCATCGAGATCGAAAAACAAGTCAAAAAAAGTAGTCACACCTGGGCCATCATTTCTTTCTAAATAAATAGGTCCTTTTTTCGAAATTGGAAATCGTTACTCCCGCCCTCCGCAAAGTTTGCAAATAGCCTTACAAGATAGAGAGAAAATTAACGGGCACTCTAATGACTATCAATTTGAAGACTAGACTGCCACCCACGTGCCCGGGTAAAAAAGTCCCTGTTATCCCTGATATCTTCTTTCACGGATGTTTCTGATCCAGATCCAAATACCCTGGACATCTGCCTCTATTTGAGAGAACATCAGGCCAAGACAGTAGTTGATCCACGAGTTTCAGATTTTTCACGTTGGCTAAATATTTTTTATACAAATGCTCTAAATGACTTACTAATTCACCTTTCTTTGCAATGTCTCACGGACAGGTACTTCATTGTTATTGATGACATATGGGATATACAAACTTGGGAATTTGTCAAAGTAGCGCTTGTTGGGAATGATTGTGGAAGTATATTGATCACCACGACTCGTAAAATTGTTGTTGCCAAAGAAACTGGTGATGTTTACAACTTAGAGCCACTTTCTACTGATCATTCAAGACAATTATTGTACACAAGGATATTCAATGGTGAAAGAAGTTGTTTAGAGAATCAAGCAGATATTGAATTAACTGAGAAAATTTTGAAAAAATGTGGTGGTATACCATTAGCTATTATTACAATGGCTAGTTTAT
Organism: Echinochloa phyllopogon; assembly: GCA_033239725.1. Lineage (NCBI taxonomy): Eukaryota > Viridiplantae > Streptophyta > Magnoliopsida > Poales > Poaceae > Echinochloa > Echinochloa phyllopogon. The sequence goes on along the minus strand of BTCW01000008.1, from coordinate 26,629,692 downwards.
TGGCTGGTAAGCCAAGCAATCAATGGTTTGAAGTGTACAGATCTATTAGACACAACCAGGAAGATAACAGACAGTTTGATACCACTATGAAGATACTGTCTTTGAGCTACTATGATATGCCTTCTCATTTAAGGACTTGTTTATTATATCTAAGCGCATATCCTGAAGACTGCATTATTGATAAAGAATCTTTGATATGGATGTGGATAGCTGAAGGTTTTGTCCATATGGAGCAAGCAGGAATTGGGTTATTCGAGCTCCGAGAGACATACTTCAACGAGCTCATCAACAGAAGCTTGATCCAACCATGGTGGTTCTATGACCGTGTACTTGGTTGCCGTCTTCATGATCTGGTGCTTAAGCTAATCCTTTCTTTGTCACGTGGAGAAAATTTTGTCACCATATTGGACAATGAGCAGAGCACATTACAAAATACAAATGTCCGTCGGTTATCCCAGCAGAAGATGAGAATAGAGCACAGCCCAGAAACTGCAGGGGCTATGACACACGTGAGGTCATTTGTTGCATTTTCATGCACTATTGCAAAGATGATCCGGTTTTCGAGCTTTCATGTTTTGCGTGTATTAGCCTTGGAGGACTGTCAAACCCAGAATAATCATCTGACCCATCTAGGAGCGCTAAAGCTTCTACAAACACTGGACATAAAAGATACTACAATTAGAGAACTACCCTCGACCGTGAGCCAGCTGACAAAATTAGCGTGCCTACGTGGTGATTTTAGCGTGGTGCAAGGCAGGGTCATCAGGAAGCTGACGTCGCTTCAGGAGCTGCGGTTAACAATCATCTCACCGGCGAAAAGATTGCAAATTTGTGAGGCGCTGGATAACCTGAGCGAACTTAGGGTGCTTCGTGCAGAATTTGAAAATCTGGACAGCAACGAGGAGGATGCTTTGCTGGAATCGCTAAATAATATGCCAAAACTTCATTGGCTGCAAATTTGCAGTACGCGGGGGTGGCTCAAGGTGGAGCAGGTTTCCAGATGGCACTCTTCAGGTGCAGTCCTCCCTCGACATATTCATGTTTTGAATCTGAATGGAGTCAGTTTCTCCAGGCTACCGGCTTGCATTAACGCCTCTGCCCTTCCAAGTCTCACGGATTTGTCACTGAATGTTGACTTCGTAGATATGATTATCGGGACATGAGAATCTTTGGGAAGTTTCCAGAGCTCTGGCGACTCTATGTGATCCTGTCGTCCAGTGTGACTTCGTCATTACTAGTTGTGTATGGGGGTGATGGATACTTTCGCAAGCTGAGGTCACTTTATGTCTCCTCACATGTCACTGTCGTTTTCAGAGGACACATAAACTCCAGTTATACCAGGCCTTGAAGCTCTTCATTTTGGTATCGATGTTGATCAGTTGAAGGATTACTGTGTTCATCGCTGTCAGAATGTATCATGCTTACTCTAGATGCTTGGATGGCACCACCTCCCATCATTGAAGAAGGTCGGCTACGGAACCACGAGATACAATGAGCCTGAAGATCCCGTGGAGGAGGAGGCAAAGGAGCTGCTGAACAAGGCAGCTAACTCCCATTCCAACTGTCCAATCATTCATCTGGAATCGTCTGGGTACTGTAAATTGGTATTTCCTCTAATCCTTTTCCGTGTCACAGATTAAATAGATGGCGTGAAATCCCTTCCACTAAATAACAATGACCGGCTAAATGAATACAACCATTTTCATTATAAAGAAACATGACGTCCTCGGCAAAATACAACAGAAGTTTTCATTGCCATATATATTTGGGATGTACTAGGCACAATTTATAGTACAGTAAATATGCATGAACCTACAGTTAGTTTCAGTTGAGTTATGTCCCGGTCGTTGTGACAATTGAAAATGTGAAGCATACAAACAATCCATCAGAGGCAGTTCTGTTATTCGATTTTGCAATGACTTCTCATCCCTTTACCTGTTTTTTCTCTAGTTACTTGCTTGTTACTACTGTACATATTTCGTTCGAATCATATACCTTTTATTTTCCTGTGAGTGAGTTTTCTACTATATTCCTACTCTTCCCATTATTCTCCAGATGACATTCTTGTGGATAGTTTCAATGTATGAAATTAAAAACCGCTTTAGACTCCAGAGTATATAAACATTGTAGTACTGTTTGACTGGCTAAATGTTAACTGCTCCAGCACACTAGAGTTCAATCCGTCACAACTGAATCATGCAAATAGTGATTCCACATTTTTCTCAGAATCTGCCGGACAGCCCCAAAGTCCTTGATTTGCCCATCCATGTGTGGATGTTCAGAGATACCGGCGTTGGTTTAGATTTGTCAAATTTGGTCATACTGGAGAAAGTCACTGCACGCATCTACTGTCATTATGCTACACCCGGAGAGGTCTTGCAAGTGGAAGCTGCGCTGAGTCATGCAGTCGATGTCCATCCCAACAGCGTCATCATCGAAATGGAAAGGTTTGGTGAAGACGAAATGGAGGTGTTGTTTACTGAACAAAATGAGCAGGTGCATGCCCATCTTCTTCTTATTCCCAATAGCTCTACTATCCTATATTAATCAATAACATTCATCATCGTCGCCATTGAGCAGCTTTAACTTGTAGTTATTTGCCGTCCCTTTCCGGATTGCAGATAGCTAATCATGATGCCACAGAACAAAACGAGGAGAATATCACTGACGTTGCAGGCACAGCTACTGCAGAAGAAGAGGTCTACTATGACGCTCCAGATTCAAGCCAACCCTTTCACCAAGCAGGTATGTATGTGCATAGCCTCTACTGTTGGTCAGCTCAATTTGGCACATGACCTGGGAATTGCATTCATAAACAAGTAGTAACTTGTTCGTACAATAAATCTCATGCACAAAGAACACTGCACACTCAGTCACTCAAGACTGGTGTGCTCTGTTTCTAGGTAACCCCTATGAGCAATGGCGCAAAACTATAGCTAGATGGACTTTGTTTCTAGGCAAAACCTTAAATGCTGGATGTTTCTGCCATTGCAGCTGTCTTTGATTAACTCATTGATCTTTAAATAATTTGACATTCAGAGTACTACTCCATGTTTGGATTTTCTAACTGTTTTTAGCATAAAAATTTTACAAAACATGAATTTGTTGAGCAATGTCTCTATCACTTGTTATTTGCAAAACCTGGGAAGGAAATGAGGGTATTCAGTTATTTTTATTTGTTTGAGACACTTCTCTGTTTGACAGTTTTAGATTGTGTCTACATTCAGAAACGGTAATATTCCAGTTAGAACGTTGCTACATATTTACTGATTTTACATATTGACCTTCATTTATACAAAATTAGCATGCAGCATAGAAATTCTATTTTATGTTGTAATTGTCTACCTTGATACACGCTACATGGTTTGTCCAAACATATACTTACTCCTCCTTAATGACAGAGTAAAGACGATGTCATCATTAACATGGTCTTATTTACTACGGAGGCTGGAGATAATTATGGCGGGTTCTATGAAGGACCTTTATCGAGTTGCTTGCACAATTATTATGTGCCACACCTATTGGAGAGATATTGTCTTGCTAAACTTCCAGTGTGTTACTCTGATTTTGTATGTGAATTCATTTGGCTGGTCGGCCCTATTCATGTTATTTTGTGATCACCAACTTTTGTTTCTATGTTTCTGGTATTACTTTGCTAATACAGGTTGTCCTTGTGATTTATGACATATTTATCAAATTTCTAATCTGTACACAATTATTACAAGCTCTGTTTTTACTTCCAACCCAATGAAGTCATTGGTTATAACGGCACGCCCGCCAATTGCCATGGGATAATCATATTCTCTGCCGGGATGGCTGGTGTCGTGCACAAAACACCTCGCTGATTATTGATTGCTGGGAAAGGTTGGATTCAAGGTGAACATGAACCTTGTGCCACATGACTGCTGCTCCTTAATTAGCTTGATCTGCGGTAGCAATCCCAATAATTCATCGGATTCCCCATCCCAATTTGCCTATTTCCGCTATTCGTCAACCGGTAGCAGGCATCCCTGCAGTAGAGCTGGACTGGTGGTTTCTCCAGTGCGGACACCGTACCGTTGCGCACACCCTACACATTGCGGGCGGATGGATTCATCTTCTGATGGAGCTAGGACAGAAGCCCGCTACACGTAGTTGGTTTCCTTGCACCCTTTTCATTCGCGGCAGGTTTTCTTTCCTCTTCCTTTTCTGAGCGTGATTCAGTGAGTGGGAGGCCCAATATAACTATTGGTGGGCTTGTGCTTGCATGCAGCAGGAAGATAAAGAAAACACTTCTTGATTTATGATGCTGACATTTTCAACCAAATGACTAATCATTAATCCTTTGATCTTATAAAGCGCCCATAGTGACTTCGGAAATCTTCAAATCTGCCGGGTGCTCAGTTCTTCGGAGATACTTATAGGGTAGGGTATTCATAGGGGTAGGGTCTGCGTACGTGAATTTATAGAGGTGAGTGTGCATATGTGTGTAAGTGTCTGCATTATACTGTGTAATTATAAAAAAAGAGTTGGGCACGGGTTCTAATTTCAAATAAATGTTGAATCACAAACCTGGATTAGTTAAACTTGTTGACAAGATTAGCAAGTGACAGGAAAAAACTAGATCAACTATTCCATTAAAACATACTGGACCGACATTATCAGAAAAAAAAGTTCAGTTACCTTTTCCATGAAATATCGAGAAAGTCATAGTACCACATTAAATAGACTTACATGAAAGAAGATTGAGCAAGGCAACAAGAGAAACATTAATCTACCAGTTTCATAAAAAATGTCGAGCCAACAGTTTTAAAGAAATGTTGAATCAGTAAGAAGGTGAGCGAATTAATAGAATACAGAAAAACTTGGATCAATTAGTTTCATGAAAAAATGTTGAAAAAAAATAAATCTGGAGCTAAACTTACAAAACAAGTTGGATCAACTATTTTCATGAAATAATATCGAATCAAGCACTGATTAAATAACTAGACTCATTAAAATGGTGTCTGGGTTAATAAAGAAATAATTTGGATCAATTATTCTCATGAAAATTATTCGTCCAACATCATCAGAGAAATGTTGAGTCAACAGTTAAATACCGATTAACAAGATTCAAAACAAAAGATGTGTAAACATCCCGCCCTCCAATGACATACCACATATCCTTCCCAAGGGGCGTGTATCCGTACACGTATATTTTTTTTAGATAATGGATAAAATGTTCCGGTCTTCACTTCAAAAGAAGCTAGAGCCCCTTATTACAAAAGAAGCTAGAGCCCCTTATTACAAAAGAATGCAGCACCTCCATCTGCCTCACGCAAAAGAAAAGGCCAATAATAGTTTGGATGACAAAACATTAATAAGCAATCCTCCTATTACTAAACCTCCATCCATGATTGGCGAAAATTTGCATGGCCGTCGTCTCTAAGCTTTGGCATGCAAGCTGCATCACCTTCTCGTGCTCACTAGATGGTTGCAATTGTGCCAGAACCAGAGCCAGTGTGACCCTCTGAACAGTTTCTCCATATAAGTTTAGGTAGGAGTTTTATCAAACACAATGTCGTTTCGACTAGTCCAAATGGCCCAACATAACGCCGATGTCCCAACTACCAATTGTTTCTTCAAGTTAACATCAACACCATGAAGCCAATTACCAAACATATGCCGTACACTAATCGGGAGAGTAGATTAAAAGATTTGTAAACGCAACACCAATAAATCTACCAAAGTGGCATTCAAAAAACGATGTCGGATAGTTTCATTTGTGTTGCAAAAGCAACATTTAATACTACCGTTCTAATTTCTTCTAGCTAGATAACCTTTGGCCAAGTTACCCCTTTATAAAAGGTACCACATAAATATCTTTATCTCGAGAGAAATTTTTAGTTTCCATAGCACTTTGTTTCTCTCAACAAAACCATTATGGATCAAAGTGCCATACATTGAATGGACTAAAATAATACCATTTTGATGTAAATTCCATCTAAAGACATCACTGGATCCAGTCAACTAAATATGCACAATTCGTGCAACCAAGTTATTCCATAAAGTGAGATTATTCCCCATTAAACTTCTTCTAAACGAAATATTTAGAGGAACCCTACTCATAAAGGTTGCAACCGAGACATTCTTTCTCATAACAATGTTATATATATAAAGAAGGATATTGTACTTTGAAACATGCATTACCAATCCACTTATCCTCATAAAATTGAATCCGTTGGCCTTTTTTAATTATAAAAGAACCTAAACCCAGGAATTGATCCTTTACTTTCAAAAGGCCACTCCGAAAATATGAGTCCCCTGATTTTCGTTTTATACTACCAAAGGGCTTGTCATTAAGGTATTTCCTTCTTACCTGTGCTAAAAGGTCCCGGAGGGCACCCAAATTTTGAACCCGGTGCTAATGTTACATTAGCACCAGATTTTGAGGGTGCCGTGGCATTTGAGGGGTGTGGATAATGATTTCTCTAAAAGTGTGAACTGTATATCCTCATTTATTTCCAAGAATTGGTGGTCGGAATCCTGCTGTAACAACCGCCAACAATATCTTTCATGGATCTCTCCTTTGCCGTGTTTCTTATCGACCCGTAATCTGTTGGTATGTTGTATTTTTTTTAAAGAACTTATTATGACGTTTCATATAATCAAGTCGGTAGTATTTCACCTCCTCTTTCTGCTTTGTACCATTGCACACACATATTTGTCTTCTTAGTCTCTCGCATGCCCATCATCAACCCGTCGTCGTTCCCGCGCACAACATCCGTGGTGGATGTCTTCTTTGTTGTGATCATCATCACCTCATAGACTTTTTGGTACGTTGTAATGTTTTCAACGAACCCATAATATTTTATCTAATCAACCCGTAGTATCTGGTATCTTTTCATCGTTCCGTATCGCCGCACACACTCCTTTGTCTTCGCACGTGATGAGGACACGGTCGGGGACCGCCATAAAGGGTCCCCTAACCATTGGGGTAATCACCCTTGCAAAATGCAAAATAAAAACACGAACAATCCCTTGCTCCCTTGCGGGCCAAAAACAACCCAAGCGCACACAAGACTAAAGCCCACTGCGGCCCAGCAGCCGCCCAGGCTCTTCCGTCGAGCCCCCTCTCCCCCGAGCACGTGCCCCGTTTCCACCTCACTCGAGGGGTCTCGCTCTCCTTGAAGCGAGCACTATACAATCTCCGCCTCACTCGAGGGTCTCCAAGCCCCCTCAAACGAGCATCCTTCTCCGCCTCCCTCGAGGCCTTGCCTCGACTTGCAGCGCGAGTGCTCGACCACCCATTCGACAGCAGCATTTAATGCCCAACTCTGCCACTTGGCGCTAAACTCAAAAGGCAAATCCACTGCCCATGCCTCGGAGCTGACACGGGCCTGAGACGCTGCGTAGCTGACCCCCGTCACTCTGCGGCCAACCCCGGTCACTATGCAGCTAACGCTGGTACTGCGCGAGTCCTGAGGAGCAATGTGCGGACAGGCGGTCGTCATTCTGTCGCACTGTGCTACCTGCTCCAGTCCTTCCCCCACGGCGAATCCCTCGAATAGGCATGGGTACACCCTCGAACGGGTGTACGGGCTACGACTGGGTGCGGACCCCGGTCAGCACGGTCGCACAGATGACACGAGCCAAGTCCAATCCGTCAACTCCCGGCCATCCCCCGTTATGGGCAGGCATGCGATGCACTATGCGAACAGGGAACGCCACGCCGACACTATGCTACATGCTCCCGTCCTTCCCACACGACGAAGCCCTCGAATAGGCATTGTGACACCCTCGAACGGGTGTATGGGCTACGACTGGGCGCGGACCCCGGTCAACACGGTCGCACGGATGACGCGAGGCAAGTCCAATCCGCCAACTCCCGGCCATCCCTCGTAATGGGCAGGCATGCGGCGCACTATGCGAACAGGGAACGCCACGCCGGCACTGTGCTATCAACTCCCGTCCTCTTCCCACGACGAGGCCCTCGAACGGGCATGGGAGCACCCTCAACCACTCCAGGACAAGCACAGAAACCGCCACGCCGCCCGCCAAAGCCGGAGCATGACCACGATTCGCGCCAGACGCGAGGATCCGTGGGGCTGAAGGCACGCCCAACGCCACACCACAGTACATAAAGAAATGTACAATCTACTGTACGGCAGGTTGTAACCGTCCCCCCCCTTGGTCTATAAAAGGCGAAACGGGCGCTCTCCCAAGGAGACAGAGTCCTCAGATCACACGAACATGCGCACGATCACTCGCAAACCACCGATATTGGCATTCGCATCAGTCAGTAGCTAGCCACCAGGGACTTGGAGATTTCTTCTCCTCTCCCGCCTTGCTCGTAGCCCCTCTCAACGAGCACCCTGGTGCAAGATAATATAGAGCGCTCACCCTGCTGAACGTATGGCCCTGTGGTCGGAACCAGGATAAACCTCGTGTCTTTGTGTTAGTTCTTGCACCAACCATCGAGAGACAAGACGCAGCGCATTCACTACTTAGTGTTAGGACTAATCCTAATGGGGCTGCGCTGCGATCGTTTCTCCATCCACCAGTTCTCTCGATGGTGACTCACATCAAATACCTGTCGATGCAGTACCCCGACGTGACCGCGGATCCGTTCCCACGAGGATATCATATCCGATTCAGGAGTCTGACGTTCGAGTCGACCGGCGAGTGGTTTCTCATGCGACTCCTCCAAGAGGACGCAAACAGCGCCCGCCACGTCGTCACCCCGATGCAAAAGGCGTTCGGGCCAGCGCTCTTGGCTAGCACGCGCCGAGCAACGCATGGCGGCTCGTGTAAGCACCCACGAACGGGTCGACGAGTCGCCAATCACTGTCTTGACCTGCGGAGCGGCACCTCCGCCACCAGACTCGACGGAAGGTCCCCGCGTGGAAAGTATGGTCACACCATCGCAGTTTCCCCACGGGATGACTGCCCCCAGCGTGGTCTACGCCTCATCGGTCAGCACTGACCTGGGTGCATACGATGACCTGTCGGGGCATCACCTGATCTCGATGCGAAACCTCATCGCATCCTCGCCCGACGAGTGCTACCCCAGCTCTGACGGAGAGGAGTACGCGAGCGGTCAGGAAATCATGGTGTACTACATCAGCGAAGTGTTATCCGAAACCAAGACATGATATCCGTAGATCCAAAAGCTACTCTACGCGGTGGTGCTCGCACGATGCAAGGTGTGACACTATTTCGAGGCCCATCCTGTCACCGTGGTCTTGTTTTCCCCCTAGGAGAGATAGTCCGCAATTAGGACGTCTTAGGAAGAATTACTAAGTGGTCGATGGAAATCATGGGTGAAACTCTCACCTACGCGCCACGAAAGGCGATACAATCATAGATATTGGCGGATTTCGTTGCTGAGTGGACTGACACCCAGCTACCCCCACCACATATCCATGCTGGATCATGTACTTCGATGGGTCAGTGATGAAGACTGGCATAGGAGCGGGCCTCATCTTTGTCTCACCCCTTGGATAACATATGCATTACGTGGTGTGTTTGCACTTTCCGGCGTCCAACAACATGGCGGAATACGAGGCCCTCCTCAGTGGGCTCCGCATCACCATCGAGCTTGGCATCACGCGCCTCGACATTCGAGGAGATTCTCGGCTAGTCATCGATCAAGTAATGAAGGAAGCAAGATGTATCGATGAGAAGATGGAGGCGTACTGCAATGCAGTGCATCGGCTCCAGGACAAATTCCATGGCTTCGAGCTCAATCACATCGCGCACAAGTACAACAAGGAAGCGGACCAGCTGGCGAAAATTGCGTTGAAACGGATCACTGTCCCTCCGAATGTTTTCACCCACGACCTCACCGAGCTCTCCGTTGATTTGAAGCGGCCTGACAAAACCCCGGGCGGACCCTTGGGGCCTGGACCCTCGAAAGATGTCAAGACATCTTCGGCTGATGAGGCCGAAGCGAAGGAGATTAACACGGTCCTACCCTCGCAGGACTGGCGCAGCCCGTATCTCACCTAGATCGATCGGGACGAGTTACGCTCGGATCGAACCGAGGCGCGCCGCATTGCTAGGAGGGCCAAGTCGTTCATCTTGATCGACGGAGAGCTATACAAGCGCAGCCCCTCGGGAATTTTGCAGCGCTGCATCGCCATCCCTAAGGACCACGTAGTGCCACGCACCCTCGAAGGCAACGCATTCCGGCAGGGTTTTTACTGGCTCACCGCGGTGGCCGACACCAATGAGGTAGATATACACAATCCCATGAGCCACACTCAGACCAAAAGTAAGTGGGAAAAATCTAAACTTCACACACCAAGGGTGCCAACCAAAATTACACGAAAAAGGTAGATATCTACCTTCCCCTCCATGAACTTAGTAAGGGGGATAGCAGCCTCCTGGTCTATAGCAACGGCTGCACAAGGAGGAAGGGCTTGACATCCTTGGTGGCTCGCTCGATGTAGAGGGGGTTGAGGAGGGAGATCTCATGGCCTCGGTGCGGCCACAACCTCTGTGGGACCAGGAACCCTAGGGCCACTCACTCATGGGATTAAACTACTCGGCTACTGGAAGTTTGCCCGACTACTCCGAAGCACTCGACTACGGTAGAAGATGGCGTAGTTGATTAGGAGAACTAGTCGTGTACTATTAGGAGACTCCCCAAATACCATGTTGTAGTACTCCTTATTGTATACGACTAGGATCATGTAACTGACTTGTAACTTTGCTCCCCATACATATAAGGCGAAGTAGGGACCCCTCCAAAATAACTCAACTCATACGCAAGACAATACAACATACAGGATGTGGGGTACTACGCTCATTGCGGCCCGAACCTGTCTAAAACCTTGTGTCTCGTGTGTGCACCATTGTTCCTAGAACTTGGCGAGACCCACAATACTACTCTCTGAGATACCCTAGACAGGTACTCAGTCGTTAAACACCGACATTTGGCGCCCACCATGGGCAGCTCGCCGCAAGCTTACCATCAGGTGCGATGCGATCAAGCTTCAACACCTGCGGCATCGAGAAGGGCGCAACCTTTGTCTTTGGCGCTTGTATCTACATCGCCCTAGGCAGGGGAAAGTTTCCAAGACACCTTGTGGACATCCCAGACCCGTACTCGATCACAGTGACTCCACCAAAGCCGCTCCGCAATCTCGTCGAGAAATGATTCTCGACGACTACTTCGGCTTCAACTTTGACCTCGACCTCGACTTCCACTTCGACTTCGAGCTCAACCTCCTATTATGAAAGGAGCAGGGGACTCCGAGCTGGGTACGCCATCAGATAACCACCCGGACCAATTCCTGTTCGGACTCTCTAACTCCGCGCCTGTATATCAACAGATGTACACCTCAGAGATCAACAAGATCACAAGTCAAGACTCCAACCGAATCATGGATCATCGCAAGGACTTCATGCCGGCTCACAAGCCATCGAAGGACAATGACGATGACAACGTCGCGTATCAGCATTACTATACCCAGGACTAGTCGTTACCAGATGACGAAGAGGGATTGTTGTCCACTGGCCTGGTTCCATTCCATTTTACTCTTGCCGGGATAACGAGTCACGACTTGCCGTAGTTATCCTTGAAGAACTACCCTACCAAGAAAGCAAGATAGCTTCGCTCAATCCATCAACAATGAGTTTGGGTGACAACTTCTCCTGCACCCAGATGATGCCGAGCTCCGGAATCACCGACCCAAGCCGATAAGTCTTCATGATTGGACCTGGCACCCAATACGATTCAAAGCTTCTTGCTGACATCTCTGATGAAGAACCCACCATCAATGGTGAAATCGAAGAAGCAAAAATCGGAAGGCAGCGGAGAAACGCAAAGCGCAAGGAGAGACGCATTCGCGCCGTGCTTCACGCATATGCGACCCGCGACCTCGCCGATGAATTCGACATGGTGGGAGATCAACCGGTCCTACAAGAAACACCACTCAACATCATAGCAGCATCAGCGATCATCAGAACTCTACCAATCCCCCCTGCCACTAGGCAAGTGCTTGCTCTACTCCAGGCTCCATGAACCACACTTAGTCCGGCTAACCCTACACCAAGCACCAACCGTTCAAGAGGAAGCAGGCGCGAATCAGCACGGTCAAGGCATGAAGACACAAACAGATGCCACTTGAAGAGAAGCCAACATCCGCCCCGCTCAAATGCCTTGGCACCGTTTGGATCCGGTGCAAAAGGGTGCATTAGCACCAGGTCCAATAGTTAGGAGCGGGGCGGCGGGCAGGCGTGACCGGGGGGAGGTCATTAGCACTGGGTCGTGGCAAGACCCAGTGCTAAAGGTCCCAAATTAGCACCGATGGCAGCTATCAACTGGTGCAAATGTGCCCAAGCGCATTTCGCACCGGTTGGTAGCTACAACCTGTGCTAATAAGCAGCACTGGCGGCATCCACTCCTCCCTTCACTCTTCTTCTTCAACCTTATCCCTTCTCTCTTCGTTATTGCCATTTGCCATTTCAGTCCGATGGACATTGGCATTAAAAAATTGAATATGGAGGTTTATTATTCGTCTACAAGTGGAATTTGTCTCAAGGTGGAGTTTGTTGGATATGTTCCAAATTCACATCCACGATATAGGCCATGCTTGTGCCGGAGCGAAGCGGAGGCCCATCGCGCTGTGGTTTCTCTCAGAAAGTGCACAGTTTAGTCCCACCTTGGTAACGCAACCAAGTACGGGCGCGTGATCTGCCTATATATATGTAAGCCTATGTAGACGGTAGGGTAAGACAAGACAAGACAAGACAAGGCAAGACAGATAAGCCATGTATCATCCCTACTTGTAAACTCTCCTCAATAGTGATTGTCTTCAGTGGTTTTTCCCGCAAGGGTTTTTCCACGTTAAATCGTGTCTCGGGTTCGATCTTGTTTTCCGCATTATTTGCTAACAGAAAATTGTAGCTTAAAAGAGCTACAACAAATCACCTGTGTCATGCGGTAGAACCGCGATCACAAATTACAAAGCTCCTCGTTGGTTAGACGACAATGAGAGATGGGGTCATCGTGGACGAGTGGCTATGAATATGTAGCACGGGTGACAAAGTTATCCAGGAAGCAAGAAACGCAGCCCCTTGTAGCAGAGACGACATTGAAATCCCTAATTAATAATTCATCGGAAGCCCGGTCCCTATTCCGTGCACTCCACAGCTGCTGCTAATAAGAGGATAAGTCCAATCAAGAACAGTTGCCTCGTTCACGTGTCTATGCGATAGCTACTAGCATCCAAATGCATGGCGATGTGGAACATTGCTTCTTGCATGTCACTGTCGCGGCGTGATAACATGTATCTCTTTGCGCAGGGACGCCCACGCGAGCACACTGAGCGGACGGCGACAAAGCCCGGAGACCCGGAGGAGGACTATGCTCATGGAGTCAATGGCGTGGAGCGATAGTTATTTGCCATTGCGTCTAAATTTTCCTCAATGCCACGCACGCTGATCAAGAAGTGGTTGGCCGGCTATAAGCACGCCAAGCTCCATGCGCCTTTGTTAACTTCTTATTTAACTCACCTATTGCCAAATTGTAGTTTGGATAACTATGACTTTAGACTCTAGGCTAAAAAAATAAAAGTCTATTTTACTACCTTAACTATGAACTTTGTCCATATAACCCCTGATAAAATTTTATGCTCAATTTACTCCCACCAACTATTTGGTTGATTCAATCTACACCGTAACAAGATTTATATATTATGTTTCCTTGGCTACATGATAAATTTTAAATTCAAAATTTTTAACACTACTAGAGAAATGACCTTTCATTGGTTATATTTGTCACATGTAGCTTTGGGGCGGAAGTAATACTAGTATTAGTCCCTCGATGTAGAGAAAAACCATTCCATCCTCTGGATTTGTCTTTGGTAGCTTTGGACCCTAGCATTAGTCCCTGGTGTAATCTACAGGGGAGGCCGAGGTTGTTTAGTACCGGTTTGTGTTATCTATGAGATTAAAAGTCCACTATAGGTTAATTTTAAAAAATCACACCCATAACTACATCACATGTGAGATTTTAAGAAAGCTAGACGCGAGGAGAGACATCCCGCGGGGTTCAAATCCTATACACCACATACGTGTATTTTTGCGCGAAAATTCGTGTGCCTTGTGTCGGGACTTAAAGTCTCGTAAAGTATTAGTCTCCAGTGTTAATACCAACCGGGACTATTACCGCTCGGGACTAAAAGTCCTCCATATATTAATTTATTAAAAGGATAGCACACGGGATTGTGTCACATATACTCTCCACGTGTTACTTAAAAGGATGTCACATATGCTCCGTATGTGAGATGGTAAGTAGGCTATGTTTGACATGGGTATAAACTATGATGCATTTTTAAAATCAAGCAGTTTTTTTCGGGATCACAGTGGAAGAACTCAAGGTATATACTTAATTTCTGATTCACATAAATTTCTTGTTAGCGTGCGCAATGGATTCCTGCTGATGGCCCCATCAAGCTCCCTTGGGACACAAGACATGTCAGATGGTTTCCATGCAAATATATCTTTATTATCACGAAGAAACTTGACGAGCGCGCTTTCCTATTTACAGTTTAACTCTGCTCCTATCAGAAGAGTTTTGGATGGGTCGCCCGTCTGAAGATATACAGTTTTAGGCTGGACTTCTTCAGAGGGCTTGAAGTCGGTGCATGTAGACTTCTTGCTTGGTATCTCCAGGTCTTCCTCCTTCGACTTCTTGGCCAAAGAGAGTACTTCCAACATCTGGACCGGGACATGCGAGGTGGTTGCGTACTCAACAACTTCTACATCGCAGACATCCCTTTAGGGATAGTACTCCTTTAGGAGCTGGCATCTCGAGGACAAGGTATAAATAGTGTGGGATCTCCATGAATTTGGCGAGGGTTGGATGCCCACGGATCACGAAGTACGAGGTCTCGAAGTCTGCTACTTCAAACTTGATTTACTCGGTCCTGAAGTTGGCTTCTGTCCTGAAGGTGACTGGGAGCGTGACCTGACCCAGGGGTATTGCTACATTGCAAGGTACAATGCCATAGAATGGTGACTCTATGGGCTTCAAATACTTGGTAATGTCATGTCCCATCTTCTTGAATGTCTTCGCAAAGATGACGTTGAGCCCGCAGCCACCATTGATACCTTGGTTAGTCTGGCTTGCGCCACGACTAGATCCAAGACTAGTGGATATCCACGAAGTTGGTCCATTGATCCATTCTAGAGAACATGATAGGGACCTCCGACCATCTCAATTATGTGGGGGTAGCAGGTTCGATCGCCATGATCTATCAGAGAGTTAGCTTCTAAGACCACTTTGGCTGGTTTATTGCCTCTCCGCTGAATAGGACTGCTACGACGTTCTCGAATTGAGGGTAGTCATTCCAAGGTTCTGCGTTGTCCTTGTCGTCTTTTTTCTTCTCAGTGTTGTCATCTCCTGCAGGACTGCGCTAGTGAACTCCTGCTTGAGGTGGAATCACTGAGCCAACGTGTGCTTGCCATGGGGGTGGTATAGACATGGACCGTCCATGACTTTTGCCACTGGACGGTTCTTGCATTGGGGACGATCAACCACTGACAGTGTGTTATCTGGCTTGCACTTCTTGTTATCGCGGTTGAAATCATGGTTGTTGGAACGATTATAATGGTGGTTGTTGTTATCCCTGTTGTTGTCATCGTTGTTGTTGTTGTTGTTGTTGTTGTCGCGGTGCCTGTTGAAACGTTTGCGTTCGTGATCGTCTTGGTCAGCCCACCCATATGCTATCCTTCAGAGGGAGGCAACATCATGAGGGCGTCTCCCTCCGAGCTTGCGGTGTAGTTCTCTCAATCAGAGATATCCATGATTGTAGCTCTTTTATCAAAGAACTTTTGTATGTATTGGCATAGAGTCTCTACCTTTTCTTGCTTGCAGGCTGCCAACTCGTACCGGATTCTGGGCTAAGCCCAGGTTCCCTGGAAGTTGTCAGTGAATTTCTGGGTGAGTTGTTCCTAGGAGCCGATGGATCTGGGGCGGTGGCTCTCAAGCCATGTGATTGGCATGGTGTCCAGCATGACTGAGAAGTAGCTAACTTTGATGTCATTGGAGCCTCCCACCATCTGGATTGCAGTCGAGTACATTCTCAGCAATTGCTCAGGGTTTTGTTTGCCAGTGAACTTCTCGATGCCAGTGGGCTTGAACTTGGCTGGTCACTGAATGGTCTTGATGCGGTTGGAGAAGGCTGGGAATACATCTTACTTGTCTCCCTGCTGCTCCCTGTAAAAGTAGTCGCGCCGTTTGTTGGGGCCATTCTACCAGCTGTCTTGTGTTGGTACATGGTAGTAAGGATGATCGTAGTCGTGATCGCGGTTCCCATTGTCTTAGCGTGGTGGGTCTTGGTAGTGGGGTGGAGGACCGTAGTTGCGATCGCGGTTCCCATCATCATCGCGGTTCCCTCGTTCTGGCGTGGTGGATCTTGATGGCGAGGAGGACCGTAGTTGCGGTCGTATGCGTCGTGATGGCGTAGTTCTGATCCAGTGCAACGCTGTCTACTTGTTTGAATTCCAGAATGGGCATCACGGCCGGCGTTGATCCTTTGGCAGGACTATTGTGAATGTGCTGCTTCATCTCGTTGCCTGCCATCGTCGCGCCATTGGCCTCCGTCTTGTTCATGCCCTCTGTTCTTATCGCGTCCTCTGTCTTGTTCACGCCCTCTGTCTTGTTCGCGCCCTTAGTCACACGCTGCAGCCTCCGCGGCACCGGCCCCTAGCGCTTCTACTACGCTAGGAGTGGGTGGTTCACGCCTATTTGGATCTTTGCACCTCCTCCCTGTTGATTGTTTGGCGCTTGGTGGTGGGTTGGTCGGGTCAAGAGTGTTTCGAGCTGTCTCGAGTAGTGCAAGGACCTGCCTAGTGGTAGGAGTCTCTTATAGGGTTCTTATCATCTCTGCTGGAGTGGTGATGTTAAGTGGTGCTCCTTGTAAGACTGGTTGACCTCCCACCATGTCGAAATCTCCAGCAAGGTTGCGAGTCGCATCCACACGTAAAGCTACGCGTACGCGCCTCTGCTTGCGCTTCGCGTTCCTTGCTTGTCTGCTTGTCTTTTGTTCTTCAGTTTCATCGTTGGTGGTGCGTTCATCATCAGAGATGTTGGTGACTAGCTCTACGTTGCATTGGGTGCCCTGTCTAGCGTCACCAGCCATGAAGACTTGGCGACTGGGGTCAGTGACACTGGAGAAGGGCACGATCTGCGTGTAGGAGAAGTTGTCGCCCGAGCTCTCTGTCGAGGAGGTGTGCGAAGCTATCTTACCGTTCTAGTAGGGTAGTTCTTCAAGGATGACTGCGGCAATGCGTGATTCGTTTTCCCTACGTGAGTCAGGTGGAGTCGAACTAGGCCAGTGGACAACGAGTACTCCTGGACCTCTGGTAACGACTAGTCCTGACGGGAGGTGGACGAGTGGTTCTTCAAGTTAAAAGTTGGTGTTGAACTTTGCGCAGTCATGCTGGTGGATGTCTTGTCTGCAGACTTGAGTTGCGACTTGTTGTATCCCCGCGGCGTACTATTGTTGATATACTGCAGCGGAGTTGCTGAGTTCGAATGGGACTTAGTCTGGGTGTGCCTCCGATGGCAATGCCGGCTCGAATTTGCTAGCTCCTTCCATGATTTGAAGATAGTTGTACCCGAACTCGACATGGCGAGTCCGAATTGGAGGGGAGGTCGGAGTCAAAGTCGAGCTCAATGTCGAGGCAGGAGTTGAGGTGGAAGTCGAAGCCGAAGTAGTCGTCGAGTGTTGTTTCTCCACGAGATCACGGAGCAGCTCGTATGGAGTCGCCGTCATCGAGTACGGGCCTGGGCAATTTGCAAGGTGGCTTGCAAACGTGCCCACACCTAGGGTGACCAAGGTCCATGCTATAAAGACGAAGGTTGCGCCTTCCTCGATGCCGTGGTTGTCGAAGATTGATCCCATCGCGCGCTGAAGGTGAGCTTGCGGTGAGTTGCCCCATGGTGGGCGCCTAGTATCAAAGATGTAGCTCCAACGTATCTGTCCAGGGTTATCTTAGGGGATAGTTATTTTGGGTCTCGCCGAGTTCTAGGAATGATGGTACACACAAGAGACAATGTTAGGACAGGTTCAGGCCACAAATTACGTAATACCCTACGTCATGTATGCGTGATTGCTTTGTGTATGAGTTGAGTTATTTTAGAGGGGTCCCTGTTCCGCCTTATATGCACGAGGAGCAGAGTTACAAGTCAGTTACACGATCCTAGTCGCATACAACGAGGAGTACTACAACGGGGTACTTTGGGAAGTCTTCTAGCACTACGACTAGTTCTCCCAATCAACTACGTCGTCTTACACCATAGTCGACTGCTTCGAAGTAGTCGGGTCAAACTTCCCTTAGCGAGTAGTTTAATCCCTTGAGTGAGTGGCCCTCGGGATCATGGTCCCACATCTCCGGAGCCACAACCAATTAAGGCTTAGGCCTGCCACGACCCAAAAGACTAGTCTTGTAGATGAGGACTACACTGGCCTTACATGATGTGCACCCCTACCATCAATTTCTGATGTCCGACTAAATCTAACAATATCCCCCGTCACACATCGGACCCATTTTTCCACCACATACAACCCATGTGATCTCCCAGAAGACGTTATCCCAGGCCCAAAGTCCAACTCTCTAGTCACAACACCCCATGTTACCCTCCGGAGATGTTCATGGGCTCCCCCGTCACCATGTGACCCCGAGATGTTCTAGGTTTCCTGACATTTGGCTCTGATACTACGTATTAGAGTACGTAACTGATTCTAGCCGGGCCCGCTATAGCCACGAGGCGGCGCCCTATCAAGCCTGAGTCCACCGAAGCAACAACTAACCAAGGCCCAGGCCTAACTCATCCAATAGATTGAGTTTGGCCGGGTGCTTGGTTAGTTATGGGTGGCTCCGGTAGACTTAGACTTGATAGGGCGCTGGCTAGTGGGTATTAGCGACTGGGCCGGTATTAGCGGCACTCTAACATTTCTAACGAAGGGGTGGGGGTGTTTTCTCGCATAGTGACCTCAAGCGAGGTCGAGGTCAAAAGTAGCAGAGGAAACCAAGAGAAGGTGCAAGTCACAAAAGGTGCGCGTGTTGGATCACAGGAAAGGTGAACGCAGGTTTAGCAGAGGACACATGTGTTGATCTTCAAGAAAGGTGAACGGAGACTCAAGGTGAAGTACTTCAGAAGGTCCGCTCGAGGTACATTGAGGGAGTGGGCACCTGTTTACAAGAAGGCTTCCTAGTCTAGAGGAAAACATGAGAAAGGTGCCATGCGGCACGTTTCTCGTGACCAGAAGCCAAAATCAATTACATGTGTAATGATTAAAAAAATAGGCTAGAGCATGAGGGTGTCGGTTGTAATTTCCATAGAAACTCCTCTAGTATAAATAGAGGATCCTATAATAAATGAGAGGGGGATGAATTTTGGGAGAAAGAACCTTTCCATACATTGCTTTGTTGAGTTCTTAAGCTTTTTGTGTTTGAGTTCATTTGTTCATCCTGTACTGCTTGGCTAGGAACCTTTGGGTCAGTAGCCAACAGAAGGCACTAAATTCACTTCAAGAGCATAGTTAGTCGACAAGGATAGGCTAGAGGCTGCAACGGGGTCTAAAGGGGTCTTTAGTCCCGGCTCAAACCACCACCCAAGACTAAACGGCTCGTCACAGGTTACAACAAAGGGAAAGCATCCCAACTATGATCCAACTATGATCACTTGTGTTGTGTAGGTGGAGTGGTTTGGAGGTTGTACACAAGGCAATGCAAGGTTGTGGAGGGTGCAACATTTTTTTAGCGTATGAGGACTTTTAGTCCCTTTAGTTCCGGACTCTTTGTCTCGGTTGCCAAAACCTGGACTAAAGGGGGTTGGCAACCAGGAGTAAAGCCCATTTTTCTACTAATGAAACCTCTCCATTAGTTTGTCTTTTAGCCCATCATCCAAAGCATATGTAGGACCCACGATTGTCACCTTTCTCTATCCTTTCCTCCGCTGTTGCTCTTGTTATAAATGATGACGAATAAATGACGAGAAGTAGAGGAATCAAACCGCAGGAGACACGAGATTTTAACATGGAAAACCCTCCCAATGTAAAAGGGAAAAACCACGGGCGCCAGCTAGCAAAACTTTACTATATCAGATGTGTGTTTACAACGCCTATTGGCGGCTTACAAGAGGATGATTTTTCATCAAGGGCAAAGCTCTATTATATAGGCAGCTCACGTGACCGTGCTTGGTTGCGTTGCCAATGTGGGACTAAATTGTGCGCTCATGAGAGGAAAACACAGTACCCCTTCGCTCCGGCCCAAACCTCTGGTGATGGGCCTCCGCTTTGCTCCGTCGGTGAATTTGGATCATATCGCAACAGGTCTCCATATATCAAGTCCTCAATGACACCACACGTCGGATCTCCATGCCACCATCCGCACACGACACACCAGCCACGCTCGCTGGCCACTCAAGCCCCCGTGGCCTCGCAAGGCATTGTCTGCTAGGCAACGGCGTCATCGCGTGGGGTCTACCGTCGGCTCGTTCGCGATGACTCGCTGCACCGCTGGCCGTCACTGCCTCGCCGCGTGCTCCACTTGGGCGCTGCGCCAACAGCTCACACGCCCCTACGACCTGGTCTCGAGCTATGCCGTCAGTTCGTTCGCAGATACGGCCCGCCTCGCCTCGCCCTCACCTCGCGCTCATCGGCCAGCTAGCCGCCGTGTCGTCATGCACCACAGTGGTGTCTTTGCGCGCTCCACCCCCGACCGGCTACAGGGCTCCGATCTTTCCTTCATCCGTAGACATGTTGTCGTCTAGAAACCTTCCTCATCTTCCCTTGGTGCTTCGTAGTCTCTGCCACTCTCTGGTACAGGGCACACGATGCGCCTCGTTTTGAGAGCGACACGAGCGACGAAATAGTCACTAGCTCATCATTTTTTCATCTTCTCTTGCCTCCACATCAGATAAAATCCGACGTAAGCGGGCGACGTCGCCTCCCTTTCGAGAATACCTAACAAGGAAGACAAATAGATGTGGGGGCTGTAAGGGCCTGTTTGGTTCCATGTCCTAAAACTAGATGTTGCTAAATTTAGGACTAAAGTGACCTAAAGATCCAAACTAGTAGGACCAAATTTGCCCCTGGTCGCTCTCTCTCCCCACCCGAGTGGTAGAATAGTCTTTGGTCACTCCATTAATGCTTTTTTAGTCTATTTTAGTAATAGAAACCATACTGTGGTGCTAAATTCTATGACCTTCATTTTAGGACTTTTACTTTAGTATCAAAGATCCAAACACCCCTAAGGGTTGGTACATCATTCGGCATGGCGGGCTCCAATTAAGACTATTAAGGGCATGAATTGTAGGAGCGGAAAACACGGATCACATTGAATAGAAATTAAGACACTGTCCGTTTCTCACCACCTGGCCCTGTTTAGTTCCAAAAGGCAACTCCCAAATATGCAAAAAGAAGATTCCTCATCACATCAAAATGTCATAACATGCATGGAGTACTAAATATAGATGAAATCAAAAACTAATTGCACAGTTTTGTTGTACTCTGCGAGACGAACATTTTGAGCCTAATTAATCATTCTTTGGATAATTTTTCACAAATACAAATGAAATGCTACAGTAGCGCAATGATTACGAAGTGACATCTTACTTCCAAGTTTAACCTCCCAATTCTAACATCTAAACACCACCCTTATGTCCAATCATGCATAAATGTTGGCTTGAATGGACGGCCACACAAATCTGAACACGTCAAAGAAAATTTCAATTTCAGACAGCTATGTATATCTTGTCCAAATGAGACCGTGCTGACTCGAATTAGGACTGAATACAGATCGTCTCAGTAACCAATATTAAAATGAAATCATCTCAAGATTATTTAAATTTCTTCCTTTCACGGCGTAACTATATCTATGGTGCCAGTCAATAACATAAATTTAAAAACAAAGGTCCCAACTTTACCGAGTGTTTACCAAGAAACACTCGGCAAAGGCTAGCTTCGCCGAGTGTTGCCTGTTGAACACTCGGCGAACAGGAGGTTTGCCGAGTGCCAGACTGCAACTCTCGGCAAACCCACCAAGTTTTTTAAAAATATTTTCAAATTTTGAAACTTTTGTGTTTGAATTCTAAGTTTTTTAAGAATATTTTCAAATTTTCAAAAATTTTGCCGAGTGTCTACGGTGTACACTCGGCAAAAGTCCAACCCCGGGCCTAGCTGGACATGTGCAGTGTACGTGCCACCTCTTTGCCGAGTGTCGGCAGGAGGACACTCGGCAAAGCTGTGACAACGCAAACGGCCGCCAACGGCCATTGGCGCGCGCGACATGTGCTGGACACGTGCCGCAGCTTTGTCAGGTGTCGCTGGGCTGACACTCGACAAATAGGTGCTTTGCCGAGTGTCAGGCCAGAGGCACTCGGCAAACTAGCTGCCTCCCAAACGGCTGCGGACGGCCACGAACGGCCGTTGGCGTGCGTGTCGCGTGATGAGCATGTGCGCCTTCTGGCTTGGCCGAGTGTCGCTGGTCTGACACTCGGCAAACCACCTCTTTGCCGAGTGTCCCCTCTATGCCGAGTGCCTTGCTATGGACACTTGGCAAAGTCTTTCTTTGCCGAGTGCCCGACAGAATGCACTCGGCAAAGTGCTGGACACTCGGCATATGACGGGTTTCCCGTAGTGATGTGACAACTAAATTGGTTCGAAATGAATTTTTGCTCATACTAGCGGAGATATATGCATGTGTTTTTTAAAAAACCATATGCCGTATATAGCAAGTGGATATGACATGTATGCTTCTGTGGACTCCAGGTTACAAACCACTAATGTGCATGAAGTTGGACCTCACGTTGTAGACGAGGGCATAGAAAAAATACTAATTTTTTTTGCTCTAGCTTTGTTGTATAGGTTGATAATGCATATCGAGGTATCCATCCATAACGAGAGCCAGCAGGCCTATAGACTTCGTCAACCTCGACTTTCAATTTCTGCCAGCTCTTTCTTTTAGAGGATCTCATAGATATGAATGAATGCGTGTACGCGAGAGTTTACGTCAGTATCGTAATCAATAAAATACAGATTTTCCCGCGCTATATATGGCAATTAACTGACTTCATACTTAAGTCAGTCTCGGTGGGGTTTTATGGGAAGTTTTATAGCATTAAATTTCGTTGATGTGGAATAGAATAGAGAAACAGAATATTAATGGGATGTGAGAGGAGTTTCATCATAGGAAGTATAACAATGGGCTTATAGCCAAGTTAATTAATATCTTTACTGACATGGAGGAAAGAAAGTAGAGAGAAGAGAGTTTGGCTCTCACGCAAGCAACTAGACAAGTAATAGACTATTTGTTGTATGACTTGACTCTTACGTTTTGACTAATAGCCAACCACTTGTCTCTATTATTAATCTTGTCACCATGAAACTCCTTTGGCACAGTTACCTAGTTTCTGATCTTGGTAACCGTATAGTTAAACTGTAGACTGAGACTCACCTTAGGAGTAAGGCAACATTATTTAGTGGAAAAAGCTTATTATATATACGGTTCCTGCTGGTGGCGCTGCTCTTCTTGCGTTCACCAACTAAATCTCTTCTTGAAAAGAAGCGAGATCCCCTCCCTCGCTCCCCGCTGCAAGCTGAGGTGATACTCAACAAAACACATTTGTGTATATATATTTGTATATTAGTTGATCATCTCGATCTTGTTCTTCTTATTAGGAAGCATAAATGGCGCCTAATATTATATTATTCTGCTGTACATGGATTAACCCTAACCGGTATATGCGCAGGACACGCAGCTAGAGGCCATGGCGGTTGTCCTTGATGCTTTGGCTCCCTAGCTATGTGAAGAAGATGGTCTCGGACATGCCAAAAGAAGAGGTGCGCATGCTGCTGGGTGTCTCGCGCGAGATCAACATGCTGAAGGAAAACCTGGTATACCTCCAGGACTATGTCACCGACGCCGAGAGAAAGCGCATCACCGACGTAAGCGTGCGGTCGTGGGTGAAGAAGCTCAAAGACGCCATGTACAAGGCGGCAGACATCCTTGAGCTCTGCCAGCTCGAGGCCATGGAGCGAGAGGAAGAGTCCTTGGGCGGCAGGGGCATCTGTAGCTGTCTGTCCTTCCTCGAAGGACTCACGGGAGAGTCCGTGAAGGATACCATCGAGCCGTTTCTGTTCTGCCTGCAGAACCCTTTCTTCGCCCATGAGATGGGTAGCCGCATAAAGGAGCTCAACCAGGAGCTGGAGAGCATCCGCGACGGAGTCAGCCCGGAGCAGAGGACAGCGGCAGATACTACAGCGCATGCCATTAGGCGGCGCAAGACGACGCCAGGGTTCGATGAATCAGCTATTGTAGGAGACAAGATCCAGAAGGATACAGAGAAGCTGGTGCATATGCTGATATCCAGCCACCATAGCAGCGCCGCCGCTGCCGACGTCAAGGTGGTGTCCATCGTTGGCCCGGGCGGCATGGGCAAGAGCACCCTAGCCAAGAAGGTCTTGGCGAGCGAGGCCATCGAGGAGTTCAAGACCAAGATATGGCTGAGCGTCACTCAGCAGTTCGAGAAGGTGGAGCTGCTGAGGCACGCCGTCACCCAGGCCAAGAAGGAGCCTGCCAAGGGGAAGGACGAGTCCTTCCTTGAGGACGCCCTCATCGAGGCCTTATCGGCCAACAAGTTTCTGCTAGTCATGGATGATGCGTGGAACGAGAGAGCGTGGAAGGACCTCGAGGTCCCCATCGCTAACGCGGCCCGTCATCGACCGGGCAGCCGCGTCCTGCTCACCACAGGCTGTCCGCACTCATATTCTCCTATTTCGTCCCACTAAATGGAATATTCTATCTTGGTCATTAACGTTCGTTCCCCTATACCATTTTCTACCGCACCAATCTCTTATATACCAACTATTATCACGTGTACCCCACATTTTAATTTTTTCCTCACCCCACCTCTCTCCCCCGTCTTCTCCTCCCCCTCCTCTCTCTCTCCCTGCCTCCTCCCCGATCTCCCCCGCCTCGCCGCCGCCCGCATTTCCCTCCCCTCTCCACCGCCGCCGCACCCATCCTCCCCTCCTCCCCCACGCGCCGCGTCCCCGCACGCCGCCTCCCCTACCCTACGCGCGGCCAATATAGGCACGGTGTCGGCCAAGCTCGTCCTTGTCGCGCCGCAGCGGGGCCTCGGAGGGATCGACGGCGGCGAGGCGGAGCAGCGTGGCGTGCAGCATCACCCCTCCTTCCCCGCCTCTCCTCGGCCGCGGAGGATGCGGACGGTGCCCGCGGCATGCGGTGGGCACCAGCGAGCTGCCCACGCGACGCACGGCGGCGGTCGGCCAGCACGGATGGTGGGGCTCCGCGTGGTGGTGGTGGAGATGGGCCTCCTCGAGCTGCCCCTCACGACGGCGCCGGCGGGGCTCCTCGCAGTCAGGGCGGCGGCGGGCAATGCGCCCGAGCTCCTGCGACTGTGTCGCTCCTCGATTCAAACGGCCGGCGCCGCCTTAGTCTCGGAGAAGACCTCCCGAGGGCGCGGGCGGCGCTGCTGGGCGGTGGAGCTCCCCACGCGGCCGCCCTCGACCTCCTGCGACTGCGTCCCCGCTCGACTCAAGCGGCCGGCGCCGCCTTAGTCTCGAAGAAGGCCTCCCGAGGGCGCGGGGGCGCGCTGCTGGGCGGTGGAGCTCCCACGCGGCGGCCGGCTTCCTCGTCCACGCCCTCCTCCCGCGGAGGTCCGCATGGGCCCAGCCGGGGCCGGCTGCACGCCGAGCGGTGGAGCGCGGCGGCCGGGCGTTCCCCTCTGCTCCTCTACGCCGCACAAGCCCGCCGCCACGGTGGCGCGGTAGAGGAGGTGCGGTACCTTCGCTTGATTTGGCGAACACAGCGGCCTCCACTCCTGTTGTGGAGCGTTTAGGGGAGGCCCATGCAGCGCCTCGTTCCCCTAAACGTTCCTGCAGCAAGCTTTGCGGGACACCAGTGCGGACAGCCTTATACACGTAATATGTTAGTGCAATATTGACCTAATAACCGATCCATTTTTAAAAGAAAGTGTAAGATGAAATTGTATTTATTTATCCATTCTGTACTCTGTGACAAAGTATAACAAAATATTGAAAAAATTACAAAACTACTCTGGCTGTGTTTAGTTCCCAAAAACTTTCCAAAATTCTCTCTCCAAACTTCACTATTCACCTATCACATCAAATCTCTCTCCTCATACATGGAGCACTAAACATGGGCAACTAAAAAAACTAGTTGCATGATTGTGATGTACACGATGAGACGAATCTTTTGAGCCTAGTTAGGTCATGATAGGACAACGATTAACACAAACAAACGAAAAGTGCTACAGTGCGCTATAGTGTCCGATGTGACATTTTCACCAAACTTTCTAACCTCTTTTTGGGAACTAAACACACCCTCTTTATATTTGGGGAAAACAGTCAAGAATCAATCACATCCACATCCTACAATAGGCTCTCCATCCAAAAGATCCCATAAGTCGGGGATACAGTGATCAAACTAAGGTGTACGTGTTCAGGCATGCGGACAAGATCGAGCACACATTGGAAAAAATCGTTAATTCACCTGGTTAAAAACTAGCTAACAAATAATTACTGGTGATCAAAGTACATTAGAGCATCAGCAGCGCTGGTGCGAACCAAGAGCAGATGTCTGTTCGGCATTTGATAACGTTTTGATAATGTTCGGTTGCTACTGTGTAAAATCCAGTTAAAAAATGAGAAAGAAGTTTTCAGTCTCGATCTCTATCCATCTACTACCGCCACAGGTCATTCTCTCTCTATATGTAGCAGAATAGATTATTTTACTTGGGTTCGGTTGGAACCGTCTGTTCGGTTCGATTTTGGTTTCAGCAAAGTTCGGTGCTCCCAGCGTGTTCCATTCAATTGAGGCCAGTCTCAGTGAAAGTTTTATGTACAATAAATTAACTGTCATGTCAGTATTTTTGATGATGTGGCACTGTATTAATGAAGAGAGATGAAATGAATTTCATGGTGATGAAACTTCATGTACAAAGTTACCTAGACAGCTTGTATCTTGCATGTGACCTAGGAAACAACAATTGATGAAACATGTATTGAGAGTGAGGTGTTTCATCCTAGTTTGAAACACTTTTAGATGATGTGTTACTCTAAGTAATTGTGTCGATGAAACTTTCAGTGAGACTGGCTTTAGGAGTGCGACGGTTCGATTTCTGATTACACTGGAGCTGCTCTTAGTTTAACTTCACATATGTTATATATGAAATTAAATTTTCAAAAGAGCTTAGACATCTTTATTTATTTGGACTTTTTTCATATTGGAGGTGCCCAGCTTTTTTAAAAGAAAAAAGACATTTTTTTCAAATATAAATGTTTATCTTTGAGCATTATGGGCACCACGCATTTCTAGAACTATTTTTGCACTAAACATATTCAGGAGTACTATACATGGTGTTTTTTTAGATGTATTTCGACGGTCTATGGATTTTAGACTTACAAAGTTGCTCCGTACTGTTGCCAGGTTGGTACTAATGGTGATTTTGATGACCTGAGAGATATTGGGATGAAGATAATTAAAAAATGTGATGGACTGCCACTTGCTATTAAAGTTATGGGTGGACTCTTAAGCACAAGGCGTCCAAATGAACGTGACTGGGAGAATGTTTTGAACAGGAACATTGAGTGGGAAAAGGATGGGCCACAAGAGGAGGAAGAGGAACTAAACTACTCAGTACGCTTGGGCTACGAAAATTTACCTCCGCAATTGAAGCCATGCTTTCTTTACTACTCACTTTTCCCAAAGGGCTCAGGTTTTATAGAGGAGAGAGTTATTAGCATGTGGATTAGTGAAGGGTTTGTTCAACAAGAGGGGAAGTCAGAGTCAGGCCAACTCGATCTAGAAGAAATAGGAGCAGAGTATCATCGGGGGTTAGTCACTAGGAATCTTTTGGAGCCCGACGATTCAACCGGCAACATATGGGACTACACCATGCATGACATTGTCCGGTCATTTGCTCAAACAATGGCTAGAGAAGAAGCATTCGTGGTTCACCAGGATCAAGCCGACACTAAATGTCTTCTTGCAGAAAACCAAAAATTCCGCCGTCTCTCTATAGAAACTGATTCAGAACTGGAGTGGACCGTCCTAGAGAACCAAGAAACATTGAGAACATTATTGATAAGGTGTGAAATTAAACCTGGTGGTTCGTTGGCAAATTTTACTAGCCTACGAGTACTGGATATAAGCTTCGGTGAGTCTGATTCGCTAGTGGACTCTCTGTGTCAGCTGAGACACCTAAGATACCTGTCATTCTCCAACACAAACATATCTAGTCTTCCAGCTGACATCCATAAGATGTGGTTCCTTCAACACATTCGGCTTGACAACTGTAAAAATTTGGACAAGATTCCTGATAGCATCACAAAGTTAGTGCGCTTAAGATGCATCTTCTTAGATGGGTCTAAAGTTGATATAGTACCAAGAGGGTTTGGTGGTTTAATAAACCTGAGATCACTTTATGGGTTTCCAGCAAAGATGGATGGGGATTGGTGCACTTTAGAAGAGTTAGGGGCTCTTTCACATCTTAGAAGTCTTCAAGTCCAAAGTTTAGAAAATGTGCGTGATAGTTCAATTGCTAAAGAGGCCATGCTTAACAATAAGAAGCATATAGAGTATTTGGAGTTGAATTGCAACACCGATGATGAGGATGATGATGGTGATGAGGAGGACGAGGAGGAGGAGGAGGGAAGGCAGATTGAGTTGGAGGGGGTAGGAAAAGAAGAGCAACAAATTGATTCGGATCAACAACAGGTAATTGAGTCTGTATTTGATGAGCTCTGTCCTCCACCTATATTGGACACACTAATAATTTCAAGATACATTGGTCGTCGGCTACCAAATTGGATGCACTCGTTAGGAGAAACAACCTTTCGAAGCTTGAGGTTCATTAACCTAGTGCGCATAACCTACTGCACCCGATTACCCGATGGTTTGTGTAGAATCCCAGGTTTGGAAGAACTGCAGATCGAACATGCTCCAGGCATCAAGAAAGTCGGGCCTGATTTCCACACCCTGGCAAGGGGAGATGGAGGCATTGCTACTATACCATTCCCGGAGCTGAAAAGACTGGGGCTGCAAGGGCTGTCTGGATGGATGGAGTGGGACTGGGAGGAGGAGCAGAGTGAAATCATAGCCATGCCAGCTCTAGAGCATCTCGAACTCATTGATTGCAAGCTGACGCACCTTCCCCCTGGACTTGCTACTGTCCACAGGTATAATCTGAGATACATTTTCCTAGTAAACCTGAAGCGCCTGGAATATTTGGAGAATTTCGGTTCGGTTGTTGAACTCTGTGTGGACAACTGCCCCATGCTAAAGAGGATCAGCAGCTTTTCCAAGTTGCGGACAGTCTACATCGATGATTGCCCTATGTTGAAGGTGGTAGAGGGTGTCCTGGTGCTTGACAGCATGGTGTTGGATGGTGAACCATGGGAGATTACCGGAACACCTGCCAGGTGCACACCCAAGGGATATCAAGCTGGACCGCTGCGTCAGCTCCCAGACGGCCTTAGTATTACCAGGTAGCTTTGAACTCATCTCACAAGTGAGATCAACAATTTCACAGAAGATATGTGCCGTCAGCCATCCCCATGCGTAAGACTAAGAATGCAAGTTTAGTAGCGTCTTAAGGGTGTAATATGTGTGTGAGTATGTCCCTTCCCCTGTAGTGCCTGTGCTGCTTACCTGGGCGCGCGTTTTAGTCGAAATTTGGGCAAACCGAGACGCATGCCATGGAATGCATGCACACGTACAGCACACATATCGAATACTACATGTTGACCGGCTATACTAACCGGCAACACAATTTGTATATATGCCGGCTATACTAACTTGGCGCAATTGTTTTGGCAGAGAGATCCTCGCACTGCCGGCTTGCCGCCGTCGCTTCGGCAAGGCATAGAGGCAAAATGACCGGCCGCTCGCATGAGCAGAGAGATGATACGCTTCCGTGGTAGAGATGTAAATGGTGATATTTCACCGATCAGTCAAAGAAAGATGGATAGTGATTCGGATATAATTTTCAGTATCCGGATACCTTTTTTGGATATCGAATACATGAATTCAATAGTTCATTTGTGAAGCAAAAGCAAAGCCCACTTGAGAGGAGGTGGGCTGCTAAGGATGAAGCCCATGAGCGGAGGTTAGAGTCCAAACCAGAAAGGATCCAACAGGCTAAAAATCATGAATATAATAATGTTCATGTGAAGAAACGGCGGCAAACGGTGGAATTATATATATATATATATATATTTGAGATTACGGTGGAATTATATAAGAGGCACAGTATTTGCAAAAAGTAAGAGGCCCACATAAAAGCCTATTTACAACAAGCCAACATATTGAAGCCCACAAAAGAAAGTGGAGGTTAGAGGCCCAACAAAAAAGTACCCAGTCACTGAGAGATCATGATTATCATAATGTGCATGAAGAAAAGCCAATCATGGCTACTGACAGTAGCTGTGAGAACTTTTTCCACGAGAAGCTAAAAACAAATCAACAACATAGCCTAAACGTGGCCCACTAACCCAGGGATCTTTTTATCCAGCTGAATCTGAAGCCTAGGACGGACCAATCCGTGTGTTCGCCTAGACACTGTATAAACGGCATTTAAATGGTATACGCACGAGCTAGTTGTTTCAGTGTAATCATCCATTTAGTCTGTTTAATGACTGTTTAGCCTGTTTAATCGTCCATTTAGCTCAATAATCAGCTAAACAATACATGACCTACCATTTAGCATTTCGGATAACATTAGAAGCGAGTTGAAAAACGTTCATTCAAATTATTGAATGTGTGTAAAAACGCAATCTAGAAACCAATATATAGACATAATGAACATATTAATAGGAATTAAAAAATTTATACAAGAAGAGCAAATACAGAAATATACTTGTTGGGCTGTAACGCTTTCCTTGGTGGGCCATTTCGTGTTCTGCCTAAGCTTTCGTTCTTTTTTTAAAAAACATATGCAAAACATATAGGAGATTCCCACAACTACCTGTCATATTGGTTGTCCCTTGTAGGCACCTACCGGCACAGGTTAAATATATATGCACCAGTGTGCTTTCGATTTCTAGACATTTTTTGATTTCTTTGGATGTGTAGCAGCTGGTTATATGAAGATGGACGCGGATAAGCCGCGACCGGTCGCGCTTTATGCGCACCACGCGACCCCTCCCCAGGTCGTCTTCCTCCTCGATCGTCTTCCTCCCGTGCCCCTCCCTCCTCCCTCCGCCCACGGCTCCAGCGGCCAAGCCGCCTCCGTCGCCGCCCACCGCCCACCGCCCACCTCCACGCTAACCTTTCCTTCGTCGTCTTCTCCGTCTCTCCTCCGCCCCCGCCGCCTCCTCCGCCCCCGGCTCCGGCGGCCAAGCTCGGTTGATAGGAAACAAATCCACCTTGCCTCCGTCGTGATCCCGCCCCTTTATGATTGTTAATCTTTCACACCAGCTAATTACTAGCCCGGCTTGTTTCTGTTAGTCTTGCTTAGCTGAAATAAAGAAGCTATATGCAGAGCGCGCGTTCATGTATAGTTTACTTTTGCATTGTCAGTTAGAGTCCTAGCTGCTTAGGGGAGCTTCTTATGGGCTCCGTCGTACTTCCTTTAAATTTATTCAAATGACAAAATAAATTGCTTATAAGGGTCAATGACTCAGTATTTATAGGAGCAGCAACACTCTGATTCCATGGAACAGCATTTCAATAGCTACAGCATTTTAATATGACTTTTCCATGGAACCAGTTACACAACACATTCTGGATTCAGATAGCATTTTTTCTGTACCCTGTATGTGTTAGTTTACTTTAGTATTGCAAGTGGCACATTATAGTTTTCTGCTCACTTATCGTCGTAGTTTTCTGTACCCTATATGATTAATTGTTAAAAGCCATTTTCAATTGTTAAATGACCGGCCGCTCGCATGAGCAGAGATGGTAGAGATGTAAATATGGTGATATTTCACCGATCAGTCAAGGAAAGTCGGATAGTGATTCAGATATAATTTTCAGTATCCGATACCTTTTTGGATATCGAATACAGGAATTCAATAGTTCATTCGGATATCATATCCATACAGGAATTCAATAGTTCATTCGGATATCATATTCTACAAGAGCAGAAATATTCATCGGATATCGGATATCCGGACAAATAATCCATATAGCTAAGTCAGATAGCTAAGTCCGATATTAGAGTCAGATAGTTATATTATTATTATTATTATTATTATTATTATTATTATTATTGGTTGAAATCGTGCCGTAAGGACCGCCAACAGATACCGGAAGCTAGGTATTGGTATGACTTTAAGTAAAACTTGTTCGTCGAAACTTACAATTCAACGTGTAGTACATTGTTCAAGTTGTGGATGAGTGTAGCTTGAAGTTATACACAATAGCTCAACTTAAGCGTTCTTGCTGAAACACTAGTATATTAAACAACAGTGCAAAACAGGCAAATCTCGAAATAGTCATTTGAGAAATAGGCCCATTTAATAATTCTCAGTTCAAAGGCTTATTATAATACCGTATTGTTATTATAATATATGAGGGTATGGGATTTTCCTCGGTAGAAATACTGACCAACCTCTTATGAAAAAGGACGCACCACAAACTAGGTTTAGAAACCTTAAGAGTTAGGATTTTTTCTCTTTCTTCGCTGATGGCCCGCCACTGTAGTCTACACCATTTCGTAGCGTCCACATTCACCAACGAATGGGAGAGAAGATCTCCATAACCATTTATCCTTGTGATCCTGAACTGGGAGAGGGCGAATTAGATTTTTGGAAAGCATTTCCAACGACTGCTCAAGATCTGCAGCACTCCATCTCCAGTACCGTCTTTGTTCCGTCTGCACCGCTCGTCATCGTGGCTTCTACATCTGCATTCGTTCACTATGATCTCCGTGTTCTAATCCATTTCTTCACGTGTTTTCAGAGTTTATGATGCTGTGGTTGGTGCTTAATAATATAATAGAGAATTGCATGCTAGTTCCTATTTATGCCATCCTTATTTAATTAAGTATTTAGCTTTATTTAAGTCAGAGTTTAATACAGTAATTGTCTAATTACTGAACAATAAAAAAACTTTATTATTGACAATTTAGTGATTTTATAATGGCGGGTTTTAGGGTGGAAAATTTTGTAGCGCATGTTGCACAGTAATGATGCGCCCTCCTACATGATGGCGGTCTTACACGTACTCCGTAGCATATATTGCCATTTGACCAAGCTCTGGCAAAGAAATTAAGCCCACATAGGAGCAGACTTGTGAAGCAAAAGCAAAACCCACTTGAGAGGAGGTGGGCTGCTAAGGATGAAGTCCATGAGCGGAGGTTATAGTCCAAACCAGAAAGGATCCAGCAGGCTAAAAAATCATGATTATAATAATGTTCATGTGAAGAAACGGCGGCAAACGGTGGAATTATATAGGAAGAAGTCCTTTTAACATCCCCCAACTATTGCGAAAGTCCGATTTTGGTCCCTCATCTCATCTCTAGAACCGGACGTTTCTCATCCCTGAACTATGAAACCGGTTGTTTCAGAGGTGGTAAATTGAAATCTAGCTGAGAGTTCGAGGACTAAAAATGAACTTTTCAAAAAAAATATTTGCAAATGTTTTTCTCTTAGAAATAATCTTAAAAATTATTAAATGTGTTTTAGATAACAAAAATATGAAAGTAGTTTCATATTTTCTGTAAAATCATGTTTTTATTTTTATGACTACTTTGGAATCATACTAGTTTACAGACATATCCGACCAATTAAAATAAATAATAGGAGCAACTACTTAGTAAAAGTTATGAAAGCGAATTAATAGAAAATTAATAATAGTAACTATCAAAGTAAACTATTAGGAAATTAATAGAAAATTTATTTTAGATCGAAAAACTGTCTTATTATTTATTATACTTAGTCCCATATATCTAGAAAATAGTATAACTCGGAACCAGGTAGTAAAAGAAAAACATAATTTTAGGGAAAACGTGAAACTACTCCTATATTTTCCAATCAAATAAATTTTATATCAAATTTTAAGATTAAACTAGATTTAGAAAAAAATTATATTTTCTCTAAGAAGAAATTTACGAACCATTTTTTTCAAAAGGACCATTTTATGTCTTCAAACTATCAACTAAAGTCCAATTTACCTCCTCTAAAACCACCCTCAAAACTAACAAGGATGAAAAACAACCCGTTTTTATAGTTTAGGGATGAGAAACGTCCTGTTTTGGAGATAAAGGACCAAAATCGGGCTTTGGCAATAGTTGAGAGACCTCAGAAGAACTTCTTCCAATTATATAAGAGGCACGGTATTTGCAAAAAGTAAGAGGCCCACATAAAAGCCTATTTACAACAAGCCAACATATTGAAGCCCACAAAAGAAAGTGGAGGTTAGAGGCCCAACAAGAAAGGACCCGGTCACTGAGAGATCATGATTATCATAATGTGCATGAAGAAAAACCAATCATGGCTAGTGACAGTAGCTGCAAGAACTTTTTCCACGAGAAGCTAAAAACAAATCAACAACATAGCCTAAACGTGGCCCACTAACCCAGGGATCTTTTTATCCAGCTGAATCTGAAGCCTAGGACGGACCAACCCGTGTGTTCGCCTATACACTGTTTAAACGGCATTTAAATGGTATACGCACAAGCTAGTTGTTTCAGTGTAATCATCCATTTAGTCTGTTTAATGACTGTTTAGCCTGTTTAATCGTCCATTTAGCTCAATAATCAGCTAAACAATACATGACCTACCATTTAGCATTTTGGATAACATTAGAAGTGAGTTTGGAAAAACGTTCTTTCAAATTATTGAATGTGTGTAAAAACGCAATCTAGAAACCAATAGACATAATTAACATATTAATAGGAATTAAAAAAATTTATACAAGAAGAGCAAATACAGAAATATACTTGCTGGGCTGTAACGCTTTCCTTAGTGGGCCATTTCGTGTGCTACCTAAGCTTTCGTTTTTTTAAAAAAAACATATGCAAAACATATAGGAGATTCCCACAACTACCAGTCATATTGGTTGTCCCTTGTAGGCATCTACCGGCACAGGTTAAATATATATGCACCAGTGTACTTTCGATTTCTAGACATTTTTCGATTTCTTTGGATGTGTAGCAGCTCGGTACTCCCTCCGTCCCAATATCTAAACACTCCGAGCATTCAAATCCAAAAAACATTGGATGGGAGAAATTACGCATGTGCCCATGAGTTCATTTATGAGGAGTAGAAGCCATCCACGCTGAAAAAAGGCCACCAACTCTGACCAGCACAACACTAGCATTCCATCACTGTACAGTTTTCACAAAAACCAATCCAGCCACCGCCAAAAATGAGGCGCCATGTTCAAAAACAAGAAAGTTTCAAGCAGTATAAATTGTGGACCTCCACGCCTCCACCAGCACAACTCCACGCCTGCCTCCATGGCTATAGACCTGAACATTCCACCAATAGAGGATGAAGGACCACCCAGCTGGAACCCGCTGCATGGCCAGGACCACCAAGCTGGAACCCACCTCATGGAAGATGCTTATGGAGCACCTTCTTTGCACCTCAACATGGCAGCATATGAATCAGGTTAGAGAATTTGTTGGACTAGTAAATTGAGTTTTCATGCATGCATAAACTTCATATCTTTCTGTTAAGGGGTTTACCTCCCAATTTTCTTACTCTTCCATGTACACTACATGAAGAGGCTGAGTTCCTTGCACCTGCAGCAGAAAACTTTGATTTGGAGGAAGAGGAGACAGGTACAACACATTCAAGGATAAGAGTATTTTTGTTCCAATTCATGCCATAAAATTTTGTACTAAAATAGATGATCTCAAAGACTTTGGACTACTAACACTCTATCAATGTTTGAAACTTTGTGACCAAGACTTTCAGTCTTCACCTGCATTTCAAACTTTCAGGCTTTCTCTTATCACTGAGAGAGGAAAGCACATGGAAATTAAACACAAAAGCACACTCCATCTACTGAATAGTCCAACCAATCAAATACCAACACTTTTTGAAAAAACTTCTATCTAGCCATGCAAATGCTTGGGTGTGGATAACTCACCATCAAAATTATGCCTGTATAGTCGGATTTATGACGAATGCATCAACCTAAAATATACAAGGACAATAATTAGCATTTTCAACATCTTAGCCAGAGGATATGCCTGACAGGTAAGTCAGCAGCCAAGTACCTGCAGCCTGATTCAAAGCACCACCCCTGCCTTTCTTAATAGGAGTAATGCATATTAAGTTGGATCCATGTATGCTATCTCAATGTGTTTAGCTTTCATGTAATTTATTCAAGCACTCATGTTAGCTACATATTGGCACATCAGCATGTCG
Source organism: Echinochloa phyllopogon (assembly GCA_033239725.1). Classification (NCBI taxonomy): domain Eukaryota; kingdom Viridiplantae; phylum Streptophyta; class Magnoliopsida; order Poales; family Poaceae; genus Echinochloa; species Echinochloa phyllopogon. The sequence continues at coordinate 26,593,345 of BTCW01000008.1, read as the reverse complement.
ATTTAGCAATATGTATACTAACCAAACTCTGTACTGTTGCCGTGTAGAGGAGGACGCCGATGTCTATGTTGACGATTTTCATGTCATCTTTGCTGAAGAGGAGCTGCAATGGTCCAATGATCATGTCAATGAAGGTACATGCAGTGAATGGAATTTTCAATATTCAACAACTTTAGCATTTGAGCCTTTATTCAAATGTTTTACCTCTAACATTCCTCCAATGAAACAGCCACCTTTGATCTGAACCATGCCTTGGAGGAAGAGGTACTCGATGGGTCCAGTTATGAAGAACATGTTGAACAAGGTTAAAACAACATCACAAAATTTAGTAGTTTCAGCAATAATCACATAATGACTTTGATATGAAAATAATCTCACAGGTAGCCAAACTCAACATGCAAACATGGTGATGAGAAGGAAGAATTTATCAGACAAAGAAAGACAAGAAATTTATGAAGCTTTACTTCTCCGCAGCAGCGTGGATGCCAAATTGAAAAGAAGGACCACCAAAATAGTAGCCAATTTGTTTAATGTTAATAGGTGTTATGTGCAATCTATATGGAGGACAGCAAAGGAGTGCCTAGCTGCAGGCCTACCAGTCGATGTATCATGCAAAAGAAAAAAGAATTGTGGTCGCAAGAAGGTGTGATCATGTCTATTAGGAGTCTTGCTCATGAACTAGGTGTGAAAAAATCAACGCTGCACCGCTGGTTCAAAGAAGGCAAGATACGTCGACACACTAACACTCTCAAGCCATATTTAAGAGATGACAACAAGAGGGCACGAGTGCAATATTGTCTACGTGTGCTAGATGCTCATACCTTGCAGTTTATTCCAATGAAAAACATTATTCACTCAGACGAGAAATGGTTCAACACCACAAAAAAAGCTAAGAAGTTCTACATGCTGCACGAGGAAGAGGATCCGTTGAGAACAATTCATAACAAGAATTATATTCCTAAATGTATGCTCCTATCTGCCGTAACTGAGCCACGATATGATGCTGCTAGGAATTGCTACTTTGATGGCAAACCAGGCATATGGCCCTTTGTGAGACAGGTCTTCTTCTATTTCACAATGCACAAGTGTTTTTTTTTCTTTGCGTGACCAAGGTTGCGAATTTAATTATGTTGTCCCATGTTTCAGGAACCGGCAAAAAGAGACAGCAAAAATAGACTCAAGGGTACTCCTATCACAAAATCAATCAATGTGACACGGGATGTTAGTAGAGCGTACCTTATCACAAAGTTTCTTCCGGCTATTGTTGCAAAGTGGCCGCGGGAAGCTAGAGGAGAGACAATCTGGATTCAACAAGATAATGCACGCGCACAAATAGAACCCAACGATGAAGCATTTTGTCACGCAGTTCGCCAAACAGGGCTAGACATTCGCATCTTTAACCAGCCAGCTAACTCAATGGATTTGAATATTCTTGACCTAGGTTTCTTCGCATCCCTGCAATCGAAGACCTATCTTACAACGTCCAAGAACATGGATGAGTTAATTGAGAATGTGCAGCGAGAGTTCAGTAATTATGATGAATCCAAAATTAGAAATGTCTTCTTGACTCTACAAGGCTGCATGATAGAGGTACTGAAAAAAGGAGGAGGAAATGGATATAAGATCCCCCATATGAATAAGGATGGGCTCCAGGCTGCAGGAATGCTTCCCAGTAACCTTAGTGTGGATCCGGAGTTGTATCAAGCTGTCCTACAACAACTGGCTGCTCCATGATGAGGGAAGAGATAAGGATGTGTATTTTGTTGTAGATATTGCTGGTAGCCTTAGTGTGGATTAGGGAAGGATATGTCTTTTGTTGTAGATATGCTGGTTCATCCAGTGTGGATGGAGGAAGTAGGAGAACTAGGACTTTTGCTGTATAGATTTTGTATATTGCAGCCTAGGCATTGGGAAGTGGCTGCACAACTCGTTTGCCTGTATATGGCATCATATTTTGTAAACAACTAAACTCAAGTTATATTAGCACTGACTTCGTGTACAAGTTCTGAGGCATTCCATCATTCATTTGCAAGGCACATAGCATCATCCAAAAGCATATATGTACAGATGAGTTAACACCACAGTCACAAAAGCATCATCCAATCGACTACCACATTCTACTATCCTTCTTACTGGTACTACCATCATCCATTCTACACGTAGCATTATACAAAAGATGTCAACATATGGCCATGATCCATTCTACATATAGCATTATACAAAAGATGTCCACATATGGCCATGAAGGAGAGATGCAGACGATTACCATTGGCGGCCAGCAAGATGGAACTCCATGGCATCCTGCACAGCAAGGCTCTCCTCATCAGGAATGACTCCGGCACAATCTAAGGCCGGAGAACCTCCCGCAGTTGGCGTAGCAGCAGCACGGCATGCGAACGTCGCCACCGCAGGAGTCGCGAAGGCCACTGCCGCGCCTGAGCCTCCCACCGCTACGCCTCCCGCCGCGGAGCCTCCCACAACTGTCGCCGCCGCGGAGCCTCCCGCCGTGGAGCCTTCCACAGCTGTCGCTGCCGCGGAGCCTCCCACCGCTGCGCCTCCCACAGTCGTCGCCGCCGTACATCCACCAGACGACGCTTCCAGATCGAGCCCCGACGACACCTCCGCGTCCTTGTCAGGGATTAACGCCAAGGCCGCTATAGCATGAAGCATCGCCGCCTCCTGACCTCCCCTCCATCGCGCAACAGCATTCCGCCGCGCCCAGGCTTCGTTCCTCTGCCGCCGCGCAAAAAGCTGCCGGTAGTGGCACTCAGATCGCAGGCGCCTCTGCTCTTCTACGCGCATTTCTTCGGTGGGGAGGGACAACATCGATGAGGAGCGGCAGTGGGTGGGGAGGCGGCTGGCGTCGTTGGGGATTTTTGCGGGGCGGGGAGGCGGACGGCGGTAGGTGGGGAACGAGTGGATGAGAAACAACTGAGTAAAGCAGATGGGGATGGCCGGATGTGAGATTTTTTGTCTTGGGAATCTATGTGGGGCCCACACTCAAGTGCTTATATTGTGGTAAAAATTTCAAATGCTCCAAGTGCTAATATAAGGGGACGGAGGGAGTATATGAAGATGAATTTAGCATCAGCTAATGAGATTTGATGTGATAGGTGAATAGTGAAGTTTGAAGAGAGAAACTTTGCAACTAAACACAGGCATTGTTGTCAATAGATTTCACACCAACACTAAGATTTACTCGTGGTTTAGCATTTATTCTATAGCGGCTTAGTGTGTGCATATGTACTGGAGACTTAACCAGATGAAGTGTTCTGAAGTAGTGAGGAACAAGATGGGCCGACTGCATTGACTTGCTGAACACACAGAAAAAAATAGCACAGAAACCATCAGCCGGCGGTTCAAGTATTAAGGATGACATCTTGCAGTGTATATATTATACTGCCTGTGGGAGGTCTCAGGGTGTGTTGCAACCATATTCATGTAATCTCGCATTTGTAAAACTTGCTTGCTCCTACTGTATTTAAAAAGGTTCATGCTGCCACTTCAATTACTCAGTAATTACTGGACTCCTATAAGATGAACATACTTTTTTAGGTCCACTTATATATGCACAGTTTATTTCCGGCTTCAGTCATCCTCAACTTAGAATGCATTAGTCCACAATTATTACAAATGGATGCCACCCAATAAAAAAACACATATCCAAAAGGACGTATAGTAAGACATCCAATGATCAATACTAAAAAAACTCTAACATACAGCTCATGTAGTAGTCCTGTAGCATTCTGGTACGTTAGGTAATGTCCGAAGCTTGAGCCAATTCAGCAAAGATGAAATAATAACTCCAACCACCGAATGAACTCTGACCACCAAACCGAGAATATACCGCCGCAACGGTCTCACCTCCCATCATGAAAAGTGATTTCATAAGACACACTCTCTTATATATCTATTGATAATATTACTTAAGGGCCAGATCAGTATATAGAGTATAGAGGCACCGTCAGACTGCTAATAAAGTCTAGCAAAAAGATGACACCCCATTTTTATTTCTTTGTTTTGTGGGTGCTTTAGTTGGTGATCTATTAAGGATCAGCAATGTGCCGGTGTTGCCCAGTGTGTGGAGCCCGGCCTTTGTTCTAGGTCCAAATTTTCTAATCCTCCACTCTTTCTTTTTATAGACATAAAATATATTTGTATTGCGCAGAACACTTTGAAAGATATGTACTTGATTCTGAATCATTATAAGCTAGGATTCTATAGCTGTTTTACAATGATTGGAGAGGTACCCATAGGTACCAGAAAGTACCTGGTATTTTTAGTAAAAAATTAAATTAAATAGCAAAAGGATATTATGGTAACGTTGCTTAATGAAAACTAACCGGACTCCTTCCTGAACCGGCCATCGTCACTCTCGTCCGCCGAAAAAAAACTCCCGTCGTTCTTCAGTTCTTCATACCCCCACGGCCCCTCGCCGCAACGTCGATACTCCCTGGCAAACAGGACGCGTGCGCGGGGCTACTTGTTGTCCCAGCTGAAGCTGTCGCAGTCACCGGCGGCCCGATAGACATGGACTTGGCGTAGACCAGGTAGGAGGAGTTGCGTGTGGCCTTGTACAGCCACACCGCCGCCCACAGCAGCTCATCCTCGTAGCCGGAGTAGGAGCAGTAGAACGGGCACACCACCGACGGGGAGTCGCTGTACTTTCCCCTGTACCTGTCGGCGAAGTCGAAGGCCCTCACCGCCGCCGTCCTCAGCCGCCGCGAGTAGGGCCCGTCGACGCGCCGGAACATGCCGCCGCGGTCTCCTCCCCGGCGACGTCGGAGCCCGGCCTGGATGGCGTGACCTTGTACACCGGCTTGGGCACCGTCTCGGCCTCGGCGCGCTCCCAGCCAGCAGCCGTGGTCCTCGTAGGGGTTGCCCACCTGGACGTAGAGCGCTCGCGGCAGGTGGGCAGAGGCCTTCTCGAGAAGGTAGACGAAAATCGAAAAGGATAGGAGAAGATACGGTCATACCGACCTGAGGTGGTCGAAAAAAAAAATACGGACACGAGGACCTGCTCGGCAGAGACGTCGTTACCAACGGGAAATTACCCTTATGCCCTTTTTTAATTTCAGAAAAATATTAAATCATTAGTGGGTCCCACCACTTTTGATACTTTGTCTCGCGAATTTGATAGCTTTAGGTACCTCCGGGTACCTCTATTTAGATACCTCTGGATACTTCCTTTGTTTCCACCGTCCGATTTTTTGAAACGAATGACTCTCATTAATCCCAATTGTGGCAAAATTTCTCAGGATTCTAATGAAGTTGTTATTCTACCCCACTTCTCGGTACAAAGAACATACTGATGATATAAACTATGATTAGCTTGTCATACCTAAGAATGCCACGATGAATGATGAATCGACCACAGTGATTCTTTTATTCATCCAAGTGCAGGATACCTCATCTTCACTCTATCATAGCAGCTTAATTAAAGCCTTGGGTTGTAGCCAGCATGCAAGTACCAAGATGATAAAGGATCAAAAACTCAAAAGTTCCAAGCAAAAGGCTTCCTGATGTATAGTGGACAATGAGAAAATAACTTTTAAAACTCCCAGCACTGAAAAGAACGATAAAACCCGGATTGCAATCTCAGATATATTAGACTGATAATGCCAGCACATATTCTTGAACAAAGTTTGCCTGCGTGGATCTCCTTGGTCCTCAAGTTCCTCTGCTGCTGTTCTTAGTTAATACTAATACTCAACATCATAAGAGGAAAAGCTAAAGTCGTGAGAAACCTCCAGGCAAATAAAGGGTAAAAGTTCCTAGTCAAAAATATTTGAGCTTTGAAGCAAAAGTGGAGACTTGGTGCATCAATGATAGAGCTTGAACTGTGCTATCTCCAACAATAGAACAAAATGCCGTACCATCAACACATATACTGCTATTGATACAGAAAGGATGGATCACATACCGTTTTCTTGAAGGAAAGAATATCTACATGGCCTTTCATGCAATGGAGATTACAGCATTTATCCTACGTACAAGACTCTGCTGTCAAAAAGTGCAAAGAGATACTACCTCCGTTCCAAATTAGTATTCGTTGTTGACTTTTTTCCGTGATCTTTGACTATTCGTCTTATTAAAAAATTTTGTCTAAATATACAAACCAATAAGATATACTTGAAGTATATACAATGATAAAACAAGTCACATACAAAATATATGATATGATAGTTATGAAATTTTTTGGACAACGAATAGTAATTTGGAATGGAGGTAGTACTACATTATTGGACAAAGCAAACAAGAATATATACAGTGCTAATATGCCAGTTATAAACCACACACAATAGCTGATTATAGTTATAGTGAATCATGTAATCATGAAAGAAATTGATGCCAATGTTTGTTGAATCAATTAATGGCTTTTAATTCATCACCAATTTTAGCTCAACTAAAACCAGTTGTGTCATTATTGTAAGGTTAGTGCGGAATCTAGCCATGGAAGGATCTTTTGTAGATGAGAGTACCTTCATATATATTATATCAATAATGCAACTAAGGTGTTGGTATCTCCGAGAGAGAGCAGAGAAAAAGTTCTATGAATATATAATGTGCACTTTTGCACTTTCAAGGAACGGAAACCAAAGAGATGGCCTACGTGTCAAGTGATAGCAATGATATTATTTTCATGGAAAAATAGTGCTTTCACTTCCTCGCTAGAGACCGGTAGGGGCATCGTGGTGTTGCTTAGTTTAAGACTGCTCTAATAACATGTCGTCGTACACAGCACAGCACTACCAGGAATTAGTCGAAACAACATGTTCTAAATACGAGGATCATTGATGTAGGCGACATAATGTTTAAGATGTACGATGATCAAGAGATACTACTCAAGGATGTGAAGCAAGTGCGAGGGCTGCGGAATAATCTAATATCGCTAGGAATTTTGCATAAAGAAGGTTTGTTATATCAGGTGCCTCTTGATAAGAAGACCTTGAGGGTTATGCAAGCCGGCAATGTTGTTATGATTGGCGAGAAGTCAGTAACTACACACTAGTACAAGCTGCGAGGAAGTGTTGTTGAAGGTGGAGTCATCGATGGGAGAGCAACTGTAGCTATGTCATGTCCCGATGATGACGAGGAGACCTCCTGGGGCCATTCTAAATGTGTTGCCAAATAAGTCAACTCAACTTCGATACATAGAGGTACAACATCGACAACTTCATGGTGTGGCGAGAATATATGCCAAGGTAGAGTTTGTTAAAGATGTGTCAAATATGTGTATGTTTTGGTTATGATGTTGACTTCAGTTGTAATAGGATGGTTAGGAATAGTGTTTGGGTCGTACTTTGTATCCCTAAGGCCCATAAATAAGAGGGTAGTACTGTGTAGCCCAGATGCCACTGTAGCTGCTGTTTATGAGGCAGAGTGCCCGTAGTCATTCCTTGAGGATATAGGCACACGAAATAACCTCGTTAAAAAATATGGTGCCTTGTTGTCATTCTCGTGTTTATCATGGCAATGATGTTTGCGATCTTGTTGCTTCCATTGCAATTGTGCTGGTCGATCTGGCTGGACCTCGATGCTAGTGTCGTTTTTTCTAACAAGCGGAACCAGAGCAAGGTGCGATGAGTATGTTTCCACACCACGTCGGAGTCCCACAATGTCCACGAACAGACATGGCGCAAGGTGGAGCATGGTGGCGGAGTCAGACACTTTGAGCAGGAGGTTTGAACGATCCGATGAGCAAGACATCAGCGTGATACATCTAGTCGTGGAGATCGGGGCTGATTGAGCTATTTGGCTGCTGTTCGATGGGGGTTGGTCGTACACGGCTGCCAAGTTCGACATTGCGGGTGGAAGATGTCATGGATAATGGCGATGACTTTGATGGTGGAAGCCATTGTGCACTTGGTGTTGACTGAGGTGGTTTGTTACGTAATTGTAAGGCATGCAGAAGGCATGTGGCGTCATTGGGGCATGAAGACAACACATGATGTACGAGGGCAGTGTGTTGTGTGTGTGCGCACGAATGTATTTTTCGGTGATCCATGGCAACAGATGTATGGCGTTGATGGCTTCCAAGTTCAAGGTGATGAAGCTTGATGGCACTGACAACTTTGGGCTATGGCAAACAAAGGTCAAGGATCTACTAGCTCAGCAGGGGATACTAAAGGTGTTGAGTGTGAAGAAGCCGATAAAGGTGGACGATGATATGTGGGAGGAGATGGAATAGCAAGCAACCGCAAAAATTAGGTTGTGTCTCTCTGACTGCATCATGTACAATGTCATGGAGGAGTCTGATCCTAAAAAGATTTGGAGGAAATTGGGCGATCAGTTTATGTCCAATATGTCGACCCAGAAGGTGTATCCAAATCATAAGTGTGGCTTGAAGATGCAAGAAGTGTTGTACCTTGCGGAGCATGTCAATGTCTTCAATCAAGTTATCGCGGATCTTGTGAAGGTCGAGGTAAAGGTTGATGCATGATGAAGACAATGCTATTATTTTTTTGTGTTCTTTGCCAAGGTCATATGAGCACTTGGTCACCATGTTGACGTATGGTAAGGAGTGCATCAAGGTGGAAGATGTTGTTGTCGTGTTGCTTTCACATGAACAGAGGCAAAAGTTGCAACCGAGGAGTCTTCTTGAGATGCTTTGCTGATCAATAGTGATCGAAGTAGAGAGACCGGCAAGAAGAAAAAGAAGGGCCATAGTGCTATGGATGCAAGGAGTTTGGACATTTGAGGAGGGATTGCCCAGAATTGAAGAAGAGAGGAACTTCTAGTGTTGTGTTCTCAAGGAGGAGAGATGACTCGGATAGTAGTGATGGTGATGTTCTCACAGTGTCAAGTGAAAGGTCTTATGGTGCGTGGTTATTGGATTCAGCTAGCTCGTTTCATGCCACATCCAAGGAGTGGTTTTTTGTCTACATAGAACAAGTTAAAGGTGGATTTGTTTACATGGGAGACGACTCATGCTATTGTATCATGTTGATGTTGGCGACATCAAGTTTAAGCTGTATGATGATCAAGAGATACTACTTAAATGTGTGAAGGATGTGTGAGGGCTGCGGAATAATCTAATATTGCTAGGAATTTTGCATAACGAAGGTTTGTTATATCATGTGCCTCTTGATAAGAAGACCTTGAGGGTTATGCAAGGTGGCAAGACTGTTATGATTGGTGAGAAGTTAGTAACTACACACTGGTACAAGCTACGAGGAAGTGTTGTTGAAGGTGGAGTCATTGATGGGAGAGCAACTGTAGTTGTGTCCTATTCTGATGATGAGGAGGTGTATGTTTTGGTTATGACGTTGACTTGAGTTGTAATTGGTAAGTTAGGGATATAGCTTGGGTTGTACATTGTATCTCTAGGGCTCATAAATATGAGGGTACTACCGTGTAACCCAAAGACAACTTGCCGGCTGCTGTGGGCGGCAGTGTGGTCGCGGTGGTACCCAGATGCCAGTGTAGCTAATGTTTATGGAGAGGAGTGCTCGTAGTCAAGCCTCGAGGATGTAGGCATATGGACGAACCTCCTTGAAAAATATAAATCATGCCTCGTTGTCATTCTCGTGTTGATCTTGGCGATTGTTGGCGGTCGTTACAACCCAAATCTGACCACCATTACTCGGGAATAAATGAGGCTTTATGCAACATTCCATGTACTTAGGTTTTATTTCTAATAAAGTTCCACGAGTTTTGGTGAGTGTCACTTATGCAGGTACAATATTGCCAAATACATGTTGTACATATAGCCAGGAGCCGTCCACGTCAAACGATGATCAAGCGACAACTTCACATGACACGTGGACGACCGCCAACTCATCCCGAAGCGCTGCCACATCACCCCGGGCCAGAACAACATGAAGTCCATCACCAGAGGCCGGCCCAGGGGGGTCCAAGACTGAAGGCGGTGCTCGGGAGGCCGGCCACGGGCCAGGCCCAGTTCGTCCGAACTCCCCAGTTCGACCGAACCACCCCCAAGCCAGCAACCGACCCCAAGGATGCATCAGGGCTGTGGGATGGGGCGGTGCAGGATGGACGGTTCGGCCGAACAGGTCGGTTCGGCCGAACTTACTACTTCGGCCAAAACGGCCGGCAACCGCCTCTGCCTCCTCCCTTGGCCGTTACTCCATCCAACCGTCATTAGGCACTATAAATAAGAGGTGTCACTTCACTTGTACACACACCAAGCCAAGGAGCTCATTTCCACTTTCATTCTTGTAGAGTTAGGATAGTTTAGTTGGGAGTTAGAGTTGAGTCGAGCTGTGCCTTGAAGGTTCCAGAGTCGTCTTCAGAAGCTCTGGTATAAGCTCTTGTATCTTTTCCTTTTCCTTTTGTAAGACTTGAGTTATCAATATAGTTATCTTTATCACTTTGCCTTTGTCATTTATAGCTTGCTTCTACTTTATTTTACTTGCATCTATATCGTGTTTAGACTATAGTCGGTTCTAGTTCAAGTGCTTTTAGTTCTTGTTTAAGTCTTTGTCTTAGCTGGATCTTTGATCTTGCTTGATACTGGAGGTGAATCGTCACCGAGAGTATTGACAAGGTTTCTTGCTCTTGCTAGGAGTAAGTAGTTATTGACTAGTGTAGGAGTGGTTTCTAGACTAGCCAGTGGCCTTAGTTTGCCCCCGTCGCAACGGAGGCGATAGCCGTAAGGTGGTGACAGTCCTTCCGGTCTTTGTAGCCCATCATGTTAGTTCCGGCCTGTAGGATCCCCTAGTGTGGAGTTGGTGGAACCCCTTCTCATCCCTTTCTGCGTGCCATAGGTTCCATTGTCCCGATGCTAAGACATTAGAGTTAACCCAGACCTTCTAGTGCTGGCTCTCTTGCCACTGTATCTCTAACCTGAGTGACTTAGACAGATAAAGTACCCAGGAATCCTTTATCTCTTCTCATTGTCCTCCCAGCTATCCATTCCTTCTCTCTCGTATCCGAGCCTCGCCTTGTGCTGTGTGTCACGGTATATTCACTCCTATCTAATACCGTTATCCCCGTCTTGTCTAGTCGTGTACCCCTCTTTGATAGTCTCGAATATCTATTTGTCAGTAATCTTGCCAAAGCTTCCCTGCGGAAATATAGATTACGATACCTCATGATACTCCCAGGTGAAGTGCTACAACGGTGATTCTATGTGCTTGCAGAATATTTCTATATTTTACTAAGCCATAAGGAAAACCACTGAAACACTCCTTACACTAGTATCGGGATTCTCAATTCTGATATTGGATCGTAAGAAGTGCCAACAACGATGACGTTTGCGATCTTGTTGCTTCTGTTGCAATAGTGCTAGTCGATCCGACGGGATCTCGAAACTAGTAACTGTTAGGTTTAATCCCACATCGAAAATTAATGGCGGGGGAGCACAACATATAAGGCGGTGGCACAACCCTCACATGTAAAAGTAGTCTTTTGGGTTGAGTTTTAGGCCTAGGTCTTGGTTGGTCGTGGCTCCGGTGGACCTAGGCTTGATGGGGTGCGAGCCGGGCTGGAATCTGCCAGGGGACTCTAACAGGTTGGAAATCCTGGAATATTTTTGGTTGACATGGTGCCGTGAAAGACCTACAGGGTCACACGGGGTGTTGTGACTAGAGAGTTGGACTCGAGATCTGTAATAACGTATTTCGGGAGATCACATGTGGTGTATGTGATACAAGAGATGGACCGATGTTGTGACAGGGGAGATTGATAGGTTTAATCACATCGAAAATTGATGGCAGGGGGGCACAACATGTAAGGCGGTGGCAGTCCTCAACTATAAGATTAGTCTTTTAGGTTGAGTTAGGCCCATGTCTTGGTTGGTTGTGGCTGGGGTGGACCTCGCCTTGATGGGGCGCCGCCCTGTAGGTATAGCGGGTCGGGTCGGAATCCGCTGTGCACTCTAACATTTTGTATGGAATGGTTAATGTTCAAGAGCAATAAAATAAACTGTTTCGAAATTGTGTTCACAGGTCCATAGATTTTTCCAATGTAACCTACAATCTTGAAGCATATATTTTGGAACTGTAGAATTGCTAACAAAAAAATAATTGAAGTATATATCCAATAATTTAAAGGAGCATAGGACACTACTAACAAGATAAGGAAGTGTGTCATCTCACGATAAGAAAAAAATTGAATCAAAACATGGGTGTGGATAACCCTAATGATGGACTAGCAAATATGCCCACGCGATACACGCGTGCTAACTTTATTATGGTTATTTTAGACTATCTGCTTGGTGGATATGTGGAGTAGGTAAAGAAATTCCATAGTGAGCGCGATACGCACATCCTTTATTACGAGGTTATTTTGGACTATTTGGTTGGTCGGTACGTGAGCTGGGTAATAAAATTCCATGATGAGAAAATAATACCGAAACGGCAGAAACTATTTAGAAATTTTTCTTGTTTGTAAAAACATTTCACGTCTTGTTCACCGTTGTTCTGTGTGAGGGGTGGGTAGGAATTATTTAGGTGAGAAGTGTTTTCAAAAGAACCGGATCCTTCAGTATAGATTTGATGGAAAATGATTATATATGAGGTCATTGTTTTAGAGCGACATGCAATAATTACAGAGTATTTGGCTGTGGCTGATTTAATTTTCTTCGGCTCTAGTTCCTTTATATTATAGATTAGTTTAAGTAAAATGAGTTATTTAAACCTTGGTGAGGTAGAAGGACATCCTGTCCTCAGGCTTCTCCAATGCGTTGCACTCACCATCGGACAGTGCAGTTTCTATCGCACTCTACGATAACCAAACAGCCAGAACATTCACCATGCCAGCAACGTTTAACTGAATAACTGAACATTGCAATTGCTTCATCTCAGGTCCTCACCTTGAACTTGGTATTCGGGAGCCCAGTGATTCCAAGCAGCAGCGAGGAGCTCCCCGCGCGTGGCCGCCGTAGGTGCGAACCTGCAATTGTTCGCAACAGCGCTATGTGCCAGCCTCTCGGTCAACCCCACTCCAAATACAGCGGGATAACTAAGACAGAAGAGAATCGATAAGCCAGGGCAATGCAGGGAAGCAAATTTGGTTACCTCTCGAAATCATCAAACACGACGGTGTCCGGCATGATCTTGCTGAAGCTGGTCACCGCGTCGAGGCCTCGAGGGTTAGCTGACCTCGCTAATGCTTTCTGTTTTTTTTTGTCGATCTTGATTCCCGCTCGTTTGGGGTCTGTTTTTTGGTCACGTACGAGAAAGTCCGGCTCCGTCTTGAGTCATGCTCGTGAAACAACGAGGACTATTTGATTGGTGGGTACATGGGGTGGGTAAAAAAATTTCATGATGAGAAAAATAATGCCCAAAACAACAGAAACTCTTTAGAAACATCATTTTTTTAAAACTTTCCACGTCATTTTCAGATGAACTGCATCCTTATAATATAGATAAGATCAAACCAGAGTAGCCCTAGCAATCAAGATAATTGAGGTACGAAAAGCTCATAGATCACAAAATAAAAATCCCTGGCGGGCACAATACTAGGATCCCAATAGTACCTCTCATATACACTCTTTTGGCAAATTTTTGGCTGTTCGTTTGACTGGTGGCTGGTGGCTGATACTGATTTCTGCTAAGAGAAAAATACTGCTGCATGGTGGCTGATAGCCAAGCGAATAGGACGTGCCTAAAATGGTAGGAACGAAGATATATGACATGCCTGTCAAATATATTACACATCCATCTTTAGATTTCTTAGAGCATCGAGATTGCACCGCGTCTCTCCATTCAAGCTGTGTGGCACAATTTTGATGTGCTTTCACAAAATTTGAGTAATATGCTTTAACAAAACAGTGGATGATGTGAAGCTAGCATCATACATGTTTTCGAGAAAGTACATATTAACGGCTCATTCTAAACGGTGCGCCAAAACTATATGCATGTAGTCCATAGATCAATGTTGATGGTCAAGTAAACATATTTTTAAACAACTGCAGTTAAGATAAATAACATGCAATGCCTAGATGGAGCTATACCTATGGTCTGGCAATTGTGATAACACTGATCTCAGATTGGTGCCGGCAGCAAAGTGCAAGCATCTGCAATGCGCGCTAAGGGGACAAGAGGGCCCCCTATGTGATTTCACCAAGCTGCATTCTTTGTCCATCGTCTAAGATATGCATGTTAATTAGCGGTGCCCAATCTGTAATGCATGTGGGGCGCATATATATAATAATGTAACACATGAAGAAGTAGTTTGGATCCATGTAACACCCTAAAATTCATCACATTTAAATTGTAGCAACCCTCTGAATTTTTCTAGGATTTATTAAGGCTTAAATAAATTTTCTAGGATTTAATTGGAATTTCTAGCCTTTTTATTAATTTAAATATTACATTAAATAATTATTTTAGTCAAAATAAGTTTTTGTTGCATTCATGCTGTTGCATGTATTTTTGGTTGCTAGTAAATCAAGTTGGAATTTAAATTCTGTTTAAATTCGAATTTGATTTGCTTTTGTTTGAGTTTTAGAAAAGTTTGAATTGATAGAGTTCGTTTTCGCCCCTCCGATTTTTGGCCCAGTCCATCTTTGCCCCTCTTCTTTTTTTCCTTTTTCTCCGGCCCGTTTCCATCTCCTCTCGGCCCGCTCCTCACTTTCGGCCCACTTCGGCCCGTCCGGCCTTTCCCCGCTATCTCTCTCTTCCCCTGACGCCGATAGGTGGGCCCCAGTGGTCAGGTAATTCTTCCCCATCCGAGCAGGACTCCCGGCCGAGTCCGTCTCGACGCCGCCGTCTTCGCTCCGAGTCCCACCGCCGCGCGCCTTTCCAGGCCCGGGTCCCCGGCCTACTTATAGCCGCATACCGCCCGTGGATTCCCCAAATCAGCAGTTCTCGCGGCCTTAGTTTCCATAGCCGCCGCCGCCGAAGTCGTCGCCGCGTTGGTGCTTGTCGTCGTGCACCGCCGTCGTGCGCCGCTTTCACTTCGAGGTTGCCTCTGGTGCGTTCGCCAACATCTCCTCTTTCTTTCTGTGTAGTTCCCGTAGGCAATCTTGAATCGTGGCCTCGAATCCCCTACTCCGGCGAGCTTGGCCGATCCGTCATGGCGCCGCCGCTGCGATTGGTTGCCTTGGTGTTTCCCCGACCGTCCAGATCCCCCTTAGATGGACTCGTCGTGTTCTCGCGAGACCGTAGGACAAAGTCCCATCGTTAACCGAGCCGCGTAGCGCTTTTCCGAGCCAACTCCGGCGATGCACCGCCGCGGGATCGCGCAGCGCAGCCGTCCCGGCCGTCGCCGGCGTTTCCCCTCCGCCCAGATCTGTTCTGGCCGTCGGATTAAGATCCAACGGCTCTCAATCGATCCAGCCCCGAGTCAAACTTGAATATAACGGTCAGCCCTAGCTGTTTTGCATAAGAGCCCCTGAAGTTTTTCCAAATCAACCCGCAGTCCACTTTAGTTCAAAAATAATTCCAAATAGGTCCTGTTTTCTTCTGTTTTAGTCCCTTCAAGATTTAAAATTATGCCCGCAGTCCTAGCCCTGTTATTTTATGGTTTAGCCCCTGTAATTTATAAAAATTATGTTTTAGTCCCTGATCCTTAGAAAAGCCATATCTTTTGCGTTTTAACTCCGATTTTAGTGATTCTCGCGCTCACACATTCATTGTAACGTGTAGATTAGTTTTATGCTGTTGTTTTCTTCTGTTGGAATTGTTTGGTGTACTGTTTCTTATTTATTGTATTGTTTCCTTGCATGTGAATGTGTGATGCGATTAGAAAACGACCAGTTCGAGGATTTCTCTGAAGATCCAAGTGTTGGAGAAGGATTTGAGCAGCAACGGAGTTGGGAAGAAGGCAAGTGTATTATGTCATGCAAATGTCCTAATAATTATTAATTTCACCACCCATGCATGTGTCTTAATTTGATGGGTTCCTATTTAAGGATTTGCCTAGCCACTATATTTTCCCTGTCCCTGAAACTGGGTTACTTAATTAATTTTGATGGTAGATGATGCTTAGCTTGCTCAACTGGGATTGGTTAAATGAACCCCTACTCTATGTTCCGGATACTCTTTTAATTAATTAATTGGCAAGATCATATCTTTTTAATTGGAACATGGAGAACCACCCAGGAAAACAGTACAACCATGAGTGTCATGTGGCTCTGGCTTTGACTGACTAATTAGGTGCTCTAGTTTATGGTAGCTTTACTCGAAAGGGGCATGGGGGGTGGCGGTTGACGGGGTTTAGCTCGGTCCTTTTGAGCTGTGGGCTTTGGTAAGAGACAGACCTCATTAGGGAGGGTTATGTTTGTCTTCTGAACCGGAAACCTTACCGGGCTATCATTTATTAGAGTGCTTTTGTAAAGGTCTCATAGTGAAACCCAGTGTTGGGTCCACGTGGTGTGGGAAGGGTACAATGCTTCGGTAATGGGAATCACGGCTTATGGTGAAAGTGTACAACCTCTACAGAGTGTAAAACTGTTATAACAGCCGTGCTCACTGTTAAGAGCGGCCTGGACCCTTACATGATAATCATACTTGAACATGATCTAAATCGTGGTTATGTGAATATGTTGGGAATATGACATTCATTAATTTGTGGGTGGTATATACTTTCATTTGCTAGTAAATAGTTGCTTAATAAAACTTGACCAACTTAAAGTGCTTACTGCAGTATGGTCAGCCAACCTTTTTGCCTTAGCCTTGTATGTCATATTACATTTGCTGAGTACGTTATGTGCTCATACTTGTTGCCTTTCTTTCTTTTATTGCATCTACAACCGGCTGCTCAGATTGGGAGAATTTAGAGGATTACATGTAACACCCTAAAATTCATCACAATTAAATTATAGCAACCCTTGAATTTTTCTAGGATTTATTAAGGTTTAAATAAATTTTCTAGGAATTAATTGGAATTTCTAGCCTTTTTATTAATTTAAATATCACATTAAATAATTATTTTGGTCAAATAAGTTTTTGTTGCATTCATGCTGTTGCATATATTTTTGGTTGCCAGTAAGTCAAGTTGGAATTTAAATTCTGTTTAAATTCGAATTTGATTTGCTTTTGTTTGAGTTCTAGAAAAGTTTTAAATAGCCGAGTTCGGTTTTGTCCCTCGAACTCTTGGCCCAGTCCAAGTTTGCCCCCTGATCTCTTCCTGCCGCTCTCTTTTCCTCCCTGCTCTTTCTTTTCTCTTCCCGGGCCGATTTCTCTCCTCCTCGGCCGGCCCGTTCCTTCTTTCGGCCCATGTCTGGCCCGTCCGTCCTCTCCCCGTCGTCCTCTCTCTCTTGGTCGCCGACAGGTGGGGTCCCCCTGTCAGCACCTCCTTCTTCCTCCCGACGAGTTCGACCAGGACTCGAACCCGACGCCGAGTCCCGACCTTCTCGGCCTCCGAGTCGACTCCCATCGCGGCACATCTGCTAGGGCCCTTCCCCGGCCTACTTAAAGACACTGCCGCCGTTGTTTCCCCTCCAAACCGAAGCCACGTTCGCCTTTGTCGCCGCCTTCGCGAAGCAGACCGCCGCTGGTGCTGATCTGCGCCATCACTGCCTCTCCTTCAACCAGAGCCGCACTAGGAGGTTCGCCTTGGAGTCCCGAAGCTATCCTTCGTGTTCTTGCACCGAGTTTTGCCCCGCTCCGCGATTAATCGCTCGTCGACGATTTTGCAGTGCCGCCGACCGCCGTTACTCGTCGCCGGCCGCAGTCGTCTTCCTTCCCTCGACGAGAACCCTCGCAGTGAGTTCGCCATCCTCTTTCGGTTCTCTAGGTCCAAGATTCGTCGAGTTTAGTGCATCGTAGCGCCGAAGCGCGTCTTCTCCGGCGAGGAACCGCCGCGGACATGGGCGGCGCCGCCGTCCCGACCGCCGCCGGCGTCTTTCCCTCGGCCGATCCAACCCTGGCCGTCAGATCGAGATCCAACGGCCCGAATTAGATCTCGTCCCAAGTCAAACAGATAGATAACGGTCAGCCTTGGCATTTTTGCAAAAGAGTCCCTGTGGTTTTTGAAAATCAACCCGCGATCCACTTTAGTTCAAAAATAATTACGTATAGGTCCTGTTTTCTTCTATTTTAACCCCTGCAAGATTTAAAATTATGCTCGAGGTCCAAGGTTTGTCTTTTTACATGAAAACCCTCGAGTTTTTATACAAAATTATGTTTTAGCCCCTGGTTTTTCGCAGTTAAGTCCCTGGAACTTTTAAAACTTTGCCAGCAAGTCCCTGAACCTTAGAAAAGCCATATCTTTTGCGTTTTAACTCCGATTTTAGTGATTCTCGCGCTCACGCGTTCGTTGTAACGTGTAGATTAGTTTTGTGCTGTTGTTTTCTCCTGTTGGAATTGTTTGGTGTACTGTTTCTTATTTGTTGTATTGTTTCCTTGTATGTGAATGTGTGATGCGATTAGGAAACGACCAGTTCGAGGATTTCTCTGAAGAACCAACTGTTGGAGAAGGATTTGAGTAGCAACCGAGTTGGGAAGAAGGCAAGTGTATTATGTCATGCAAATGTCCTAATAATTATTAATTTCACCACCCATGCATGTGTCTTAATTTGATGGGTTCCTATTTAAGGATTTGCCTAGCCTCTATATTTTCCTGTCCCTAAAACTGGGTTACTTAATTAACTTTGATGGTAGATGATGCTTAGCTTGCTCAACTGGGATTGGTTAATTGAACCCCTACTCTATGTTCCATATACTCTTTTAAATAATTAATTGGCAAGATCATATCTTTTTAATTGGAACATGGAGAACCACCCAGGAAAACAGTACAACCATGAGTGCCATATGGCTCTGGCTTTGACTGACTAATTAGGTGCTCTGGTTTATGGTAGCTTTACTCAAAAGGGGCATGGGGGGCGGCGGTTGACGGGGTATAGCTCGGTCCTCTTGAGCTGTGGGCTTTAGTAAGAGACAGACCTCATTAGGGAGGGTTATGCTTTGCTTCTGAACCGGAAACCTTAGCGGGCTATCATTTATTAGAGAGCTTTTGTAAAGGTCTCATAGTGAAACCCAGTATTCGGTCCACGTGGTGTGGGAAGGGTACAATGCTTCGGCAATGGGAATCACGGCTTATGGTGAAAGTGTACAACCTCTGCAGAGTGTAAAACTGTTATAACAGCCGTGCTCACGGTCAAGAGCGGCCTGGACCCTTACATGATAATCATACTTGAACATTATCTAAATCGTGGTTACTTGAATATGTTGGGAATATGACATTCATTAATTTGTGGGTGGTATATACTTTCATTTGCTAGTAAATAGTTGCTTAATAAAATTTGACCAACTAAAAGTGCTTACTGCAGTATGGTCAGCCAACCTTTTTGCCTCAGCCTTGTATGTCATATTACATTTGCTGAGTACGTATGTGCTCATACTTGTTGCTTTTCTTTCTTTCTTTTATTGCATCAACTACACCGGAATGCTACTCAAATTGGGAGAATTTTGTGGATTTCACCACTGATTTTGAGGAGTTCTAGGCGAGTCTCCCCCAGTCAATGCCTGTGGAGTTGGAGTCACTTTTGCTTCGTTAGATGAACGTTTATTTAAGTCTTCCGCTATGACTTTTGAGTCAACTCTAAGATTGTAATAATTGCACTATAATACTCTTTCGTTATGCATGGTTATGGATATTCACTTATGACGTCTACCATATGTGTGTAAACTGATCCTGGCGCACATATGAGATGCACCTGGTTTTGCCTTTAAAACCGGGTGTGACAGAGGTGGTATCAGAGCTATGTTGACTGTAGGACGCAGGCCTAGATAGCAATGGTCATTCTCTAAGGATTATTTTGCTTAACTACTCTTGGTCTAGCTATTCTTGGTTTAGTTTGCTAATATTCCAGGTCATTGATAATTGTCTCCTCCTTGACTTTGTTTTCTCGTCTATCTTTTTCGCCATCTCACCTGGTTCTGATATCTTTAGAACTGTTCTCACCCCTTTTCTTGCTTAAACCATAGATGGTGCTGACAAGGCAAGGTGCTCGTAGATTGGCAAGCACTCTTTCCTCTTTTTCGTCGCATTCGGTGAAAGAAGAGGAACCGGAACCTGAAGAGATGGAAGTAATGGACGAAGAAGTCAACTCAGTAGGGAATGCTCCAGCTGGATCTGAAGGAAGTGAAGGACCCTCTCCGCCGCTTGACATGTGGGTAGTGACTATTCACCACCACGACGGAGGCAACAGTGGGTTCCCGATGATGCTTCGAATGCTTTTCGAGCGTCTGAACTACCCAGTGGAGATAGAATATTGTGGAAGGAGGAGGACACATCCAGATCATCCAGAGGACTGGGAAGTCGCTGTATACATCAGGGAGCCTAATTATGAGTTTGGAGGAACCAAAGAAGCTGCAGTACATCATGCCATCGCCATCAGATCAACTTTCGAAGCTGGAATCCAGGATACAGCCAGGAGGGCACTTTCTGTGCTTTGTCATGAAGAGGCTGCTGAAGTAAGCCACACTGCTTGGGCATATCTTCCTCGAAGGCAGCAAGGCACTCCAACTGGGGTTGTACCACACCCGCCAGGTGTGAACTCTACACTCAACGTCCAGGTGGCGTTCACCCAGATGCTTGACGTGCACGCCAATGGCACCACAAGGGAACTACAAGAAGTGCGTGAAGAACTCGCTGCTGAACGAAGGAAGAACAAAAGGCTGATAGCTGAACTCAAGGGAGAAGCACTTCCGCCCTTGGATGAAGATATAGAAGGATTGTTGGGTCATTCACCGCCTCGCTAGACAGTGCTCGGTGGATCGTCTAGTTGCTTCACCCATACCTATTAAGATAGGATACCTTTTATTGTTGATAGTTCAGTATGTTTAGAATCGTTGAGACTCGTGCGTAACATGTGTTTTAGTTTGGTAAAAGTGTAGTAGAGATGTTTGCTTTTGTGCTAAGTGTGTGATTTGGATCTTTGTAATGATTGAACTTAATTGTGGAGTGATGACCACAATTGAGTAAATAATAAATAAATAAATTTAGTTAGTTTTGGGTTTATCTTGGTCTCTGATCTTAGCCCTTAACTATCACTTTATCCATATAATCGTACCCCTCATATAAATCATGCTATGCGACATTCTGTTCTCGCCGCTGCATGATATCCTGGTACTGTCCGAATTGTTTCTGGAGCTTCAGAACTCCGTTTGAAATAAATCCAGTTGGGTTGGAATTAAGGACTTGATAACCTAGATTCTGGGAATTTTTCGTGATTTTTGGAGGTTCTGGCAGAGAGATATAATGGTTTTATTGGAGTAACCAGAATCTGTCCCGTGGTCCTGACACAGCTGTCTTGTTTATTTTATAACTCGAGCTACAGAACTCCGATGGAGGTGATTCAAGTTGGGTTAGTTTCAGAATTTGATAATCTACGTTTAGACAAAAGATCATGAATTTTGGATACTCAGAATGAGAGTTACAACTGTTTAATTAGGACGAACAGAATCTGTTTCAGGATTTGACTTGCCCGTCATTGGCAACTAGTTCTATATTAACTCTTATCTGTTCATGATTTGAGTTATATCTTTTTACCACCCTCTGAATCTCATGTTCTATCCACCAGATGGTAAACACCAGGTGTGGAAGTGGAGTGGATCAACCACCTGTGAATCGTCAAGGACGTGTCAACCCCAATCCAAATCCTCCGCCGAATCAAGCATCCGTAGCAATGGATCAGATCCTCGCCAACCATACTCAGATTCTCTAGGGCATGGCTAATACCTTGGCAGCCATGCAAGCACAGAACAACAACAACAACAACCAGCAGAGGGACAAGCACCGGGAGTTCATGAGTCACAAACCTCCTACTTACTCCCACTCCGCGGATCCACTTGATGCTGATGATTGGCTGAAGACCGTTGAGAAGAAGCTGGATATGGCTCAGTGCAATGACAGGGAGAAGGTCCTGTATGCCTCAGGTCGTTTGGAAGGATCAGCTTCGGATTGGTGGGATGCTTATCTTGCTGCTCATGCCACCCCTGATGCTATCACCTGGCAGGAGTTTAGAACCAACTTCAGGAGCTACCATATTCCTGCTGGTGTCATGAAGCTGAAGAAGGAGTTCCTCTCACTCAAACAAGGTGGGATGACCGTCAGCGAGTACCGGGATAAGTTTATCCAGTTGTCCCGCTACGCCCCAGATGAGGTGAAGGATGATGAGCAGAAGCAGGAGCGATTTTTGGAAGGATTGATTCCGCCGCTCCAATATCAACTCATGTCTCACACCTTCCCAACATTTCAGAAGCTGCTGGATAAGGCTATTGGCTTGGAGAGCAAGCGCCGTGAATTGGGAGAGCAGAAGAGGAAGTTCATGTCCTGAGGACAGTCAAGCAGTAATACCCGCCCTCGTTTCCAGCAACCTCAGCAGAACATGCCCGTTCATTTTGGTGGGCAAGGGAGTAACTTTGTGCAGAGTCAGGGTCAGCGGTCGGCACCTCCACCGCAGCGCCCAGCATTTCAGCAAAATCGCTAGGCTACACCGACTCAGACTCCAGTGAAGACACCTGCACCAGACAGTGCTCCCACTCCCCGTACCTGCTACATTTGTGGAGATCCCAGCCACTTTGCCCAGAACTGTCCTAAGAAGAATGCACAGACCCCTTAGCACCAGAGTGACAGTGCACCTAGGCAGAATACCCCTCAGCAGCAGAATAGGAATGTGAACCAGACGCCCCAGGGCAACAAGGGCCAGCAGA
Organism: Echinochloa phyllopogon; assembly: GCA_033239725.1. Taxonomy (NCBI): domain Eukaryota; kingdom Viridiplantae; phylum Streptophyta; class Magnoliopsida; order Poales; family Poaceae; genus Echinochloa; species Echinochloa phyllopogon. The sequence continues at coordinate 26,570,774 of BTCW01000008.1, read as the reverse complement.
ATCAGATGCGGGGCAAGGTGAACCATGTTGCTGCAGAGACCGCACAGGAGTCCCAGGATGTGGTACTTGGTATGTTCCTCGTCAACTCAGCCCCTGCATCGGTTTTTATTCGACTCTGGAGCATCTCATTCTTTTATTACTGCTCAGTACGTAGCTAAGTATAATATATCTATGGTCCCTATGAGAAATTCCATGATAGTTAGCTCACCCGATGGAAACATGAAAGCCAATTTTATCTGTCCCCGAGTTAACCTGAAAATAGTTGGGGTAGATTTTCCTGTTGATTTGATAGTCCTGAACTCTGAGGGAATCGATGTCATACTTGGAATGGGATGGTTAGCTGCTTTTGATGCGGTGATTCAGTGTGCCAAGAGGTCCGTGTTGTTGACTAGCCCTCAGGGAGAGAAGATTGAATTCGGAGCCACACAACCCTCAGCTTCAACGTACTCAGTGAATCAGGCTAGTGGTGTTCCTTTGGAGGATATCAGAGTTGTTTGTGAGTTTCCGGATGTCTTCCCAGATGATTTGCCAGGTATGCCACCCGAACGAGACATTGAGTTTATTATTGAGCTTTTACCTGGTACTGCTCCTATTTCTAAAAGACCCTATAGAATGGCTGTTAATGAACTAGAAGAACTTAAGAAACAACTTAAGGAATTGTTGGATAAAGGTTACATTCGTCCTAGTTCATCACCTTGGGGAGCGCCTGTAATTTTTGTGGGTAAAAAGGATGGTACTCTGAGGATGTGTGTGGATTATCATTCATTGAATGAGGTAACCATCAAGAATAAGTATCCATTGCCCAGAATTGAAGACTTATTTGATCAGTTGAAAGGAGCTAAGGTTTTCTCCAAGATTGACTTAAGATCTGGCTGCCATCAGTTGAGGATCAGGCGTTCCGATATTCCTAAAACAGCATTCACCACCAGGTATGGATTGTATGAGTATACGGTGATGTCGTTTGGATTGACAAATGCACCTGCCTACTTTATGTACCTGATGAATAAGGTGTCCATGGAGTACTTGGACAAGTTTGTGGTGGTGTTTATTGATGATATTCTGGTTTACTCTAAGAATGAGGAAGAGCACGAAGAACATTTGAGGTTGGTGTTGCAGACTCTTAGAGAGAACCAGTTGTATGCCAAGTTTAGTAAATGTGAATTCTGGTTGAATCAAGTGTCTTTTCTTGGTCACGTGGTCACTGAAGGAGGTATTGCAGTGGATCCAAGTAAAGTCAAGGATGTGTTGGAATGGAAACCTCCTACCACAGTCTCTGAGATCAGAAGTTTTCTGGGATTGGCTGGATATTACAGGAGATTCATTGAAGGCTTTTCTAAAATAGCGAAACCTCTTACCTCGCTATTAGAGAAGGGCAAGGAGTTTGTTTGGTCAGAAGAGTGTCAGGCCAGTTTTGAAGAGTTGAGAAGGAAGTTGACTGCAGCACCAGTGCTTGCTATGCCAGATATTCACAAGAACTTTGATATCTATTGTGATGCTTCTCGTAGAGGTCTTGGGTGTGTGCTCATGCAGGAAGGCAGAGTTATAGCATATGCATCCAGGCAGTTGAGGAAACACGAGCTGAACTATCCTACTCACGATCTGGAACTTGCAGCTGTTATTCATGCCTTGAAGATCTGGAGGCACTATATTCTAGGTAGCAGATGTGAGCTGTATACTGATCACAAAAGTCTGAAGTACATATTTACTCAGAAGGATCTGAATTTGAGGCAGAGAAGATGGTTGGAGTTGATCAAGGACTATGATCTGGGAATCAACTATCATCCTGGCAAGGCTAATTTGGTTGCTGATGCGTTGAGTAGGAAGTCACAAGTAAATGCAATGTTTGGTCGCCAGTTACCAGCTGAGTTGCTTGAAGAGATGGAAAAGCTGAACTTGGGATTCCTGAATCAGACAGAAGGTGTAACAATAGAAGTTGAGTCTACACTGGAAGATAAAGGAAATCAAGGAATCCATGTTAGCAGGGAAAGCTTCCGACTTCACCGAAGATGATCAAGGTACAATTTGGTTTAGAAAGAGGATATGTGTACCGGATATTGAGTCTCTCAGAGAGCAGATATTGAGGGAAGCTCATGATTCCGCATATTCTATTCATCCTGGAAGCACCAAGATGTACCAGGATCTGAAGCAAAGGTATTGGTGGTATGGACTAAAAAGGGATGTGGCTGCCCATGTGGCATTGTGCGATGTTTGTCAGAGAGTTAAGGCTGAACACCAGAGACCAGCCGGTTTGCTTCAGCCACTTAAGGTACCTGAATGGAAGTGGGAAGAAATCAGTATGGATTTCATTGTTGGATTACCTCGCACTCGAGGAGGATATGATTCCATATGGGTTATTGTGGACAGACTAACTAAGGTAGCTCACTTTATACGCGTTAATACTACATATACCAGTGCTAAGTTAGCAGAGTTATACATGTCCAGAATTGTTTGTCTCCATGGTGTACCTAAAAAGATAGTGTATGATAGAGGTACTCAGTTTACATCTAGATTCTGGCAGAAGTTGCATGAGTCTATGGATACAAAGTTGAATTTCAGTTCTGCATATCATCCCCAGACAGATGGTCAGACAGAAAGGACTAATCAGATTTTGGAGAATATGTTGAGAGCTTGTGCTTTGAAGCATGGAGGTAGTTGGGACAAGAGTCTTCCATATGCAGAGTTTTCATACAACAACGGTTATCAGGCTAGTTTGAAGATGGCACTGTTCGAAGCGCTTTATGGTAGAAAGTGCAGAACACCGTTGTATTTGAGTGAAACTGGTGAAAGTCAGTTGTTTGGTCCAGAGATATTACAGGAAGCAGAAAGACAGGTTCAGATTATCAGAGAAAATTTAAGAACGGCTCAGTCCAGGCAGAAGAGTTACGCAGATACAAGAAGGAGAGAATTAACTTTCGAAGTAGGTGATTATGTGTATCTGAAAGTATCTCCTATTCGAGGCTTGAGAAGGTTTAAGGTGAAAGGTAAATTATCTCCTCGTTTCATTGGGCCTTTCAAGATTGTTGATAGGAAAGGTGAGGTTGCTTATCAACTGGAGTTGCCAGCCAGACTGTCAGATGTACATGATGTGTTCCATATCTCTCAGTTGAAAAAGTGTCTTCGAGTTCCTGAGGAGGAATTACCCTTGGATGAGTTGGATGTGCAAGATGATTTGACTTATAAGGAGTACCCAGCTAAGATTTTGGAAACCGCTGAAAGAGTTACTCGGAGTAAAGTGATTAAGATGTGTAAAGTTTAGTGGAGTCATCACGCGGAAAGTGAGGCAACTTGGGAAAGAGAAGATGAGTTGATGGCAGAGTTCCCTCAGATTTTCTCTAATCCGTCTGAATCTCGAGGACGAGATTCTCATTAAGGGGGGTAGGTTTGTAACACCCTAAAATTCATCACAATTAAATTATAGCAACCCTTGAATTTTTCTAGGATTTATTAAGGTTTAAATAAATTTTCTAGGAATTAATTGGAATTTCTAGCCTTTTTATTAATTTAAATATCACATTAAATAATTATTTTAGTCAAATAAGTTTTTGTTGCATTCATGCTGTTGCATATATTTTTGGTTGCCAGTAAGTTAAGTTGGAATTTAAATTCTGTTTAAATTCGAATTTGATTTGCTTTTGTCTGAGTTTTAGAAAAGTTTTAAATAGCCGAGTTCGGTTTTGCCCCTCGAACTCTTGGCCCAGTCCAAGTTTGCCCCCTGATCTCTTCCTGCCGCTCTCTTTTCCTCCCTGCTCTTTCTTTTCTCTTCCTGGGCCGATTTCTCTCCTCCTCGGCCGGCCCGTTCCTTCTTTCGGCCCATGTCTGGCCCGTCCGTCCTCTCCCCGTCGTCCTCTCTCTCTTGGTCGCCGACAGGTGGGGTCCCCCTGTCAGCACCTCCTTCTTCCTCCCGACCAGTTCGACCAGGACTCGAACCCGACGCCGAGTCCCGACCTTCTCCGCCTCCGAGTCGACTCCCATCGCGGCACGTCTGCTAGGGCCCTTCCCCAGCCTACTTAAAGACACTGCCGCCGTTGTTTCCCCTCCAAACCGAAGCCACATTCGCCTTTGTCGCCGCCTTCGCGAAGCAGACCACCGCCGGTGCTAATCTGCGCCGTCACTGCCTCTCCTTCAACCAGAGCTGCACCAGGAGGTTCGCCTTGGAGTCCTGAAGCTATCCTTCGTGTTCTTGGACCGAGTTTTGCCCCGCTCCGCGATTAATCACTCGTCGACGATTTTGCAGTGCCGCCGACCGCCGTTACTCGTCGCCGGCCGCAGTCGTCTTCCTTCCCTCGACGAGAACCCTCGCAGTGAGTTCGCTATCCTCTTCCGGTTCTCTAGGTCCAAGATTCGTCGAGTTTAGTGCATCGTAGCGCCGAAGCGCATCTTCTCCGGCGAGGAACCGCCGCGGACATGGGCGGCGCCGCCGTCCCGACCGCCGCCGGCGTCTTTCCCTCGGCCGATCCAACCCTGGCCGTCAGATCGAGATCCAACGGGCCGAATTAGATCTTGTCCCAAGTCAAACAGATAGATAACGGTCAGCCTTGGCGTTTTTGCAAAAGAGTCCCTGTGGTTTTTGAAAATCAACCCGCGATCCACTTTAGTTCAAAAATAATTATGTATAGGTCCTGTTTTCTTCTATTTTAACCCCTGCAAGATTTAAAATTATGCCCGAGGTCCAAGGTTTGTCTTTTTACATGAAAACCCTCGAGTTTTTATACAAAATTATGTTTTAGCTCCTGGTTTTTCGCAGTTAAGTCCCTGAAACTTTTAAAACTTTGCCATCAAGTCCCTGAACCTTAGAAAAGCCATATCTTTTGCGTTTTAACTCCGATTTTAGTGATTCTCGTGCTCACGCGTTCGTTGTAATGTGTAGATTAGTTTTGTGCTGTTGTTTTCTCCTGTTGGAATTGTTTGGTGTACTGTTTCTTATTTGTTGTATTGTTTCCTTGTATGTCAATGTGTGATGCGATTAGGAAACGACCAGTTCGAGGATTTCTCTGAAGAACCAACTGTTGGAGAAGGATTTGAGCAGCAACCGAGTTGGGAAGAAGGCAAGTGTATTATGTCATGCAAATGTCCTAATAATTATTAATTTCACCACCCATGCATGTGTCTTAATTTGATGGGTTCCTATTTAAGGATTTGCCTAGCCTCTATATTTTCCTGTCCCTGAAACTGGGTTACTTAATTAACTTTGATGGTAGATGATGCTTAGCTTGCTCAACTGGGATTGGTTAATTGAACCCCTACTCTATGTTCCATATACTCTTTTAAATTATTAATTGGCAAGATCATATCTTTTTAATTGGAACATGGAGAACCACCCAAGAAAACAGTACAACCATGAGTGCCATATGGCTCTGGCTTTGACTGACTAATTAGGTGCTCTGGTTTATGGTAGCTTTACTCGAAAGGGGCATGGGGGGCGGCGGTTGACGGGGTATAGCTCGGTCCTCTTGAGCTGTGGCTTTGGTAAGAGACAGACCTCATTAGGGAGGGTTATGCTTTGCTTCTGAACCGGAAACCTTAGCGGGCTATCATTTATTAGAGTGCTTTTGTAAAGGTCTCATAGTGAAACCCAGTATTCGGTCCACGTGGTGTGGGAAGGGTACAATGCTTCGGCAATGGGAATCACGGCTTATGGTGAAAGTGTACAACCTCTGCAGAGTGTAAAACTGTTATAACAGCCGTGCTCACGGTCAAGAGCGGCCTGGACCCTTACATGATAATGATACTTGAACATGATCTAAATTGTGGTTACTTGAATATGTTGGGAATATGACATTCATTAATTTGTGGGTGGTATATACTTTCATTTGCTAGTAAATAGTTGCTTAATAAAATTTGACCAACTAAAAGTGCTTACTGCAGTATGGTCAGCCAACCTTTTTGCCTCAGCCTTGTATGTCATATTACATTTGCTGAGTACGTATGTGCTCATACTTGTTGCTTTTCTTTCTTTCTTTTATTGCATCAACTACACCGGAATGCTGCTCAGATTGGGAGAATTTTGAGGATTTCACCACTGATTTTGAGGAGTTCTAGGCGAGTCTCCCCCAGTCAATGCCTGTGGAGTTGGAGTCACTTTTGCTTCGTTAGATGAACGTTTATTTAAGTCTTCCGCTATGACTTTTGAGTCAACTCTGAGATTGTAATAATTGCACTATAATACTCTTTCATTATGCATGGTTATGGATATTCACTTATGACGTCTACCATATGTGTGTAAACTGATCCTGGCGCACATATGAGATGCACCTGGTTTTGCCTTTAAAACCGGGTGTGACATTACACTGCTGACTTTGAGGAGTTCTAGGCGAGTCACCCCCAGTCAATGCCTGTGGAGTTGGAGTCACTTTTGGCTTCGTTAGTTAAACATTTATTTAAGTCTTCCGCTATGACCTTTGTGTCAACTCTGATATTGTAATAAATGCACTTTAATACTCTTTTTTTATGCATGGTTATGGATATTCACTTGTGACGTCTACCATATGTGTGTAAACTGATCCTGGCGCACATATGAGATGCATCTGGTTTTGCCTTCAAAACCGGGTGTGACAGAAGTGGTATCAGAGCTATGTTGACTGTAGGACGCAAGCCTAGATAGAAATGGTCATTCTCTAAGGATTAGTTTGCTTAACTACTCTTGGTCTATCTATTCTTGGTTTAATTTGCTATTATTCTAGGTCATTGATAATTGTCTCCTCTTGATTTGGTTCTATATTTCTCATCTTCTCTCTAGCTTCGAGGTCTTTAGAACTGTTTCTAACCCCCTTCTTGCTTAAACTATAGATGGTGTTGACAAGGCAAGGTGCTCGTAGATTGTCAAGCACTCGTTCCTCTTTTTCGTCGCATGCGGTGCAAGAAGTGGAGCAGGAACCTGAAGAGATGGAAGTAATGGACGAAGAAGTCAACTCAGGAGGGAATGCTCCAGCTGGACCTGAAGAAAGTGAAGGATCCTCTCCGCCGCCTGGCATGTGGGTAGTGACTATCCATCACCACGACGGAGGAAACAGTGGATTCCCGATGATGCTTCGAATGCTCTTCGAGCGTCTGAACTATCCAGTGGAGATAGAATATTGTGGAAGGAGGAGGACACATCCAGATCACCCAGAGGACTGGGAAGTCGCTGTATACATCAGAGAACCTGATTATGAGTTTGGAGGAACCAAAGAAGCTGCAGTGCATCATGCTATCGCTATAAGGTCAACCTTTGAAGCTGGAATCCAGGATGCAGCAAGACGCGCATTGTCTGTGTTTTATCATGAGGAGGCTGCTGAAGTACGTAACACTGCTTGGGCATATCTCCCTCGAAGGAAGCAAGGCACTCCTACTGGTGTTGTGCCACATCCGCCGGGCATAGACTCTACACTCAATGTTCAAGTGGCGTTCACTCAGATGCTCAACGAACACGCCGATGACACCACAAGGGAATTACAAGAAGTGCGTGAAGAACTCGCTGCCGAACGAAGGAAGAACAAGAGGCTGATAGCTGAACTCAAAGAAGAAGAATTTCCGCCCCTGGATGAAGATATTGAAGGATTGTTGGGTCATTCGCCGCCCCGCTAGACAGAGCTTGGTGGATAGTCTAGTTGCTGCACCCATACCTATTAAGTTAGGATACCCTCTCTTTTGTAGCTAAGTTCGTTTAGAAGCGTTGAGTCTCGTGAGTAGCTTGTAATTTAGTTGGTTTAAAAGTGTGGTAGAGATGTTTGCTTTTGTGCAAAGTGTGTGATTTGGATCTTTGTAATGATTGCACTTAATTGTGGAGTGATGACCACAATTGGGTAATTAATAAATAAATAAATTTAGTTAGTTTGGGTTATCTTGGTCTCTGATCTTAGCCCTTAGCTATCACCTTATCCCTATAATTTTATTTCCCCCCTATAAACCATGCTACGCGACTTTTTGTTCTCGCGGCTGCATGATACCCTGGTACTGTCCGAATTGTTTCTGGAGATTCGTAACTCCGTTCGACGTAAATCTAGTTGGGTTGGATTAAGGACTCGATAACCTAGGACGCGATTTTTGGAGATTCTGACAGAGAGATATAACGGTTTTATTGGAGTAACCAGAATCTGTCTCGTGGTCCTGACACAACTGTCTTGTTTATTTTATATCTCGAGCTACAAAATTCCGATTGAGGTGAATCCAGTTGGGTTAGTTTCAGAATTTGATAATCTACGTTCTGACAAAAGATCATGATTTTTGGATAAACATAATGAGAGTTATAACTGTTTAATTGGGACGAACAGAATCTGTTTTAAAATTTGGATTGCCCGACATTGGAAACTCATCTACATTAACTCTTATCTGTTCATGAATTGAGTCATATCTTTTTACCACTCTCTGAACTTCATGTTCTAACCCCCAGATGGTAAACACCAGGTCTGGAAGTGGAGTGGATCGACCACCTGTGATTCGACAAGGACGTGCCAACCCCAATCCAAATCCTCCGCCGAATCAAGCAACTGTAGCAATGGAGCAGATCCTCGCCAACCAGACTCAGATTCTCCAGGGCATGGCTAATACCTTGGCAGCCATGCAAGCACAGAACAACAACAACAACAACAACAACAACCAGCAAAGGGACAAGCACCGGGAGTTCATGAGTCACAAGCCCCCTACCTACTCCCACTCTGCAGATCCGCTTGATGCTGATGATTGGCTGAAGACTGTTTAGAAGAAGCTGGATATGGCTCAGTGCAATGACAGGGAGAAGGTCCTATATGCCTCAGGGTGCTTGGAAGGATCAGCTTCAGATTGGTGGGATGCTTATCTTGCCGCTCATGCCACCCCTGATGCTATCACCTGGCAGGAGTTTAGGACCAACTTCAGGAGCCACCATATTCCTGCTGGTGTCATGAAGCTGAAGAAGAAGGAGTTCCTCTCACTCAAGCAAGGTGGGATGACCGTCAGTGAGTACCAGGATAAGTTTATCCAGTTGTCCCGTTACGCCCCAGATGAGGTGAAGGATGATGAGCAGAAGCAGGAGCGATTTCTGGAAGGATTGATTCCGCCGCTCCAATATAAACTCATGTCTCACACCTTCCCAACGTTTCAGAAGCTGCTGGATAAGTCTACTGGCTTCGAGAGCAAGCGTCGTGAGCTAGGAGAGAAGAAGAGGAAGTTCATGGCCTCCGGACAGTCAAGCAGTAACACTCGCCCCCGTTTCCAGCCACCTCAGCAGAACATGCCCGTTCGTTTTGGTGGGCAAGGGAGTAACTTTGTGCAGAGTCAGGGTCAGCGGTCGGCACCTCCACCGCAGCGCCCAGCATTTCAGCAGAATCGCCAGACCACCCCGACTCAGACTCCAGTGAAGACACCTGCTCCAGGCAGTGCTTCTACTCCCCGTGCCTGCTACATTTGTGGAGATCCCAACCACTATGCCCACAACTGTCCTAAGAGAAACGCTCAGACCCCACAGCGCCAGAGTGGCAGTGCACCTGCTCAGAATACCCCTCAGCAGCAGAATTGGAGTGTGAACCCGACGCCCCAAAGCAACAAGAGCCAGCAGAATCAGATGCGGGGCAAGGTGAACCATGTTGCTGCAGAGACCGCACAGGAGTCCCAGGACGTGGTACTTGGTATGTTCCTCGTCAACTCAGCCCCTGCATCAGTTTTATTCGACTCTGGAGCATCTCATTCTTTTATTACTGCTCAGTACGTAGCTAAGTATAGTATAACCATGGTCCCTATGAAAAACTCCATGCTAGTTAGCTCTCCCGGTGGAAACATGAAAGCAAATTTTATCTGTCCTCGAGTTAACCTGAAAATAGTTGGGGTAGACTTTCCTGCGGATTTGATAGTCCTGAACTCTGAGGGAATTGATGTCATACTTGGAATGGGATGGTTAGCTGCTTTTGATGCGGTGATTTAGTGTGCCAAGAGGTCCGTGTTGTTGACTAGCCCTCAGGGAGAGAAGATTGAATTCGGAGCCACACAACCCTCAGCTTCAACTTACTCAGTGAATCAGGCTAGTGGTGTTCCTTTGGAGGATATCAGAGTTGTTTGTGAATTTCCGGATGTCTTTCCAGATGATTTGCCAGGTATGCCACCCGAACGAGACATTGAGTTTATTATTGAGCTTTTACCTGGTACTGCTCCTATTTCTAAACGACTCTATAGAATGACTGTTAATGAACTAGAAGAACTTAAGAAACAACTTAAGGAATTGCTGGATAAAGGTTACATTCATCCTAGTTCTTCACCTTGGGGAGCACCTGTAATATTTGTGGGTAAGAAGGATGGTACTCTGAGGATGTGTGTGGATTATCGTTCATTGAATGAGGTAACCATCAAGAACAAGTATCCATTGCCCAGAATTGAAGACTTATTTGATCAGTTGAGAGGAGCTAAGGTTTTCTCCAAGATTGACTTGAGATCTGGCTACCATCAGTTGAGAATCAGGAGTTCCGACATTCCTAAAACAGCATTCACCACCAGATATGGATTGTATGAGTTTACGGTGATGTTGTTTGGATTGACAAATGCACCCGCCTACTTTATGTACCTGATGAATAAGGTGTTCATGGAGTACTTGGATAAGTTTGTGGTGGTGTTTATTGATGATATTCTGATTTACTCTAAGAATGAGGAGGAACATGAGGAGCATTTGAGGTTGGTGTTGCAGACTCTAAGAGAGAACCAGTTGTATGCCAAGTTTAGTAAATGTGAGTTTTGGTTGAATCAAGTGTCTTTTCTTGGCCATGTGGTTACTGATGGAGGTATTGCAGTGGATCCAAGTAAAGTCAAGGATGTGTTGGAATGGGAACCTCCTACCACAGTCTCTGAGATCAGAAGCTTTCTGGGATTGGCTGGATATTACAGGATATTCATTGAAGGCTTTTCTAAGATAGCGAAACCTCTTACTTCGCTATTAGAGAAGGGCAAGGAGTTTGTTTGGTCAGAAGAGTGTCAGACCAGTTTTGAAGAGTTGAGAAAGAAGTTGACTACAGCCCCAGTGCTTGTTATGCCAGATATTCACAAGAACTTTGATATATATTGTGATGCTTCTCACAGAGGTCTTGGGTGTGTGCTCATGCAGGAGGGCAGAGTTATAGCCTATGCATCCAGGCAGTTGAGGAAACACGAGCTGAACTATCCTACTCATGATTTGGAACTTGTAGCTGTTGTCCATGCCTTGAAAATCTGGAGGCACTATATTCTAGATAACAGATGTGAGCTGTATACTGGTCACAAAAGCCTGAAGTACATATTTACTCAGAAGGATCTGAATTTGAGACAAAGAAGATGGTTGGAGTTGATCAAGGATTATGATCTGGGAATCAATTATCATCCTGGCAAGGCTAATTTAGTTGCTGATGCGTTGAGTAGGAAGTCACAAGTAAATGCAATGTTTGGTCGCCAGTTGCCAGCTGAGTTGCTTGTAGAGATGGAAAAGCTGAACTTGGGATTTCTGAATCAGACAGAAGGTGTGACAATGGAAGTTGAGTCTACACTGGAGCAGGAGATTCGGAAAGGTCAGCTTACCAATGAGAAGATAAAGGAAATCAAGGAAACCATGTTAGCCGGAAAAGCTCCCGATTTCACCGAAGATGATCAAGGCACAATTTGGTTTTGAAAGAGGATATGTGTACCGGATATCGAGTCTCTCAAAGAGCAGATATTGAGAGAAGCTGATGATTCCGCATATTCTATTCATCCTGGAAGTACCAAGATGTACCAGGATCTGAAGCAAAGGTATTGGTGGTATGGACTAAAAAGGGATGTGGCTGCTCATGTGGCATTGTGCGATGTCTGTCAGAGAGTTAAGGCTGAACACCAGAGACCAGCCGGTTTGCTTCAACCACTCAAGGTACCTGAATGGAAGTGGGAAGAAATCAATATGGATTTCATTGTTGGATTACCTCGCGCTCGAGGAGGATATGATTCAATATGGGTTATTGTGGACAGATTAACTAAGGTAGCTCACTTCATACCCGTTCACACTACTTATACCAGCGCTAAGCTAGCAGAGTTATACATGTCCCGAATTGTCTGTCTCCATGGTGTACCTAAAAAGATAGTGTCTGATAGAGGTACTCAGTTTACATCTAGATTCTGGCAGAAGCTGCATGAGTCTATGGATACAAAGTTGAACTTCAGTTCTGCATATCACCCTCAGACAGATGGTCAGACAGAAAGGACTAATCAGATTTTGGAGGATATGTTGAGAGCTTGTGCTCTGAAGCATGGAGGTAGTTGGGACAAGAGTCTTCCATATGCAGAGTTCTCATATAACAACAGTTATCAGGCAAGTCTAAAGATGGCCCCGTTCGAAGCGCTTTATGGTAGAAAGTGCAGAACATCGTTGTATGGGAGTGAAACAGGTGAAAGTCAACTGTTTGGTCCAGAGATTTTGCAGGAAGCAGAAAGACAGGTTCCTATTATCAGAGAGAATTTAAGAACGGCTCAGTCTAGGCAGAAGAGCTATGCAGACACAAGGAGACGAGAATTATCTTTTGAAGTAGGTGATTATGTGTATCTGAAAGTATCTCCTATTCGAGGTTTGAGAAGGTTTAAGGTGAAAGGAAAATTATCTCCTCGTTTCATTGGACGTTTCAAAATTGTTGACATAAAAGGTGAGGTTGCTTATCAATTGGAATTACCAGCTAGACTGTCAGATGTGCATGACGTGTTCCATATCTCTCAGTTGAAAAAGTGTCTTCGAGTTCCTGAGGAAGAATTGCCTATGGATGAGTTGAATGTGCAAGATGATCTGACTTATATGGAATACCCAGTTAAGATTTTGGAAACCGCTGAGAGAGTTACTCGGAGTAAGGTGATTAAGATGTGTAAAGTTCAGTGGAGTCATCACGTAGAAAGTGAGGCAACTTGGGAAAGAGAGGATGAGTTGATGGCAGAGTTCCCTCAGATTTTCTCTAGTCCGTCCGAATCTCGAGGACGAGATTCTTTTTAAGGGGGGTAGGTTTGTAACACCCTAAAATTCATCACATTTAAATTGTAGCAACCCTCTGAATTTTTCTAGGATTTATTAAGGCTTAAGTAAATTTTCTAGGATTTAATTGGAATTTCTAGCCTTTTTATTAATTTAAATATTACATTAAATAATTATTTTAGTCAAAATAAGTTTTTGTTGCATTCATGCTGTTGCATGTATTTTTGGTTGCTAGTAAATCAAGTTGGAATTTAAATTCTGTTTAAATTCGAATTTGATTTGCTTTTGTTTGAGTTTTAGAAAAGTTTAAATTGATAGAGTTCGTTTTCGCCCCTCCGATTTTCGGCCCAGTCCATCTTTGCCCCTCTTCTTTTTTTCCTTTTTCTCCGGCCCGTTTCCATCTCCTCTCGGCCCGCTCCTCACTTTCGGCCCACTTCGGCTCGTCCGGCCTTTCCCCGCTGTCTCTCTCTTCCCCTGACGCCGACAGGTGGGCCCCAGTGGTCAGGTTCTTCTTCCCCATCCGAGCAGGACTCCCGGCCGAGTCCGTCTCGACGCCGCCGTCTTCGCTCCGAGTCCCACCGCCACGCGCCTTTCCAGGCCCGGGTCCCCGGCCTACTTATAGCCGCATACCGCCCGTGGATTCCCCAAATCAGCAGCTCTCGCAGCCTTAGTTTCTATAGCCGCCGCCGCCGAAGTCGTCGCCGCGTTGGTGCTTGTCGTCGTCCGCCGCCGTCGTGCGCCACTTCACTTCGAGGTTGCCTCTGGTGCGTTCGCCAACATCTCCTCTTTCTTTCTGTGTAGTTCCCGTAGGCAATCTTGAACCGTGGCCTCGAATCCCCTACTCCGGCGAGCTTGGCCGACCCGTCATGGCGCCGCCGCTGCGATTGGTTGCCTTGGTGTTTCCCCGACCGTCCAGATCCCCCTTAGATGGACTCGTCGTGTTCTCGCGAGACCGTAGGACCAAGTCCCATCGTGAACCGAGCCGCATACCGCCGCGGGATCGCGCAGCGCTGCCGTCCCGGCCGTCGCCGGCGTTTCCCCTCCGCACAGATCTGTTCTGGCCGTCGGATTAAGATCCAACGGCTCTCAATCGATCCAGCCCCGAGTCAAACTTGAATATAACGGTCAGCCCTGGCTGTTTTGCATAAGAGCCCCTGAAGTTTTTCCAAATCAACCCGCAGTCCACTTTAGTTCAAAAATAATTCCAAATAGGTCCTGTTTTCTTCTGTTTTAGCCCCTTCAAGATTTAAAATTATGCCCACAGTCCTAGCCCTGTTATTTTATGGTTTAGCCCCTGTAATTTATAAAAATTATGTTTTAGTCCCTGAGTTTTTCGCAGTTAAGCCCCTGGAACTTTTAAAACTTTGCTAGCAAGTCCCTGAACCTTAGAAAAGCCATATCTTTTGCGTTTTAACTCCGATTTTAGTGATTCTCGCGCTCACGCATTTGTTGTAACGTGTAGATTAGTTTTATGCTGTTGTTTTCTTCTGTTTGAATTGTTTGGTGTACTGTTTCTTATTTATTGTATTGTTTCCTTGCATGTGAATGTGTGATGCGATTAGGAAACGACCAGTTCGAGGATTTCTCTGAAGATCCAAGTGTGTAACACCCTAAGAATGCCCATTTTGAAATTTAGTAATTAAAATGTTTTTATTCAATTTGATGCCCATATTTATCTAGTGAAAACAAATTATTTATGAGGAATAAAATCAAAGATAAGGCTAGAAACATTTTTGATGCATTCATGCTGGCTGCATTGAGTTTCGTTTGTTTGAAGTTCAAATCAGATTTTAAAATCCAATTTCAAGTTTCGCTTTTAGGCTTGCCTTCTATTTCCTTTTCTGGCGCTGGGCCGTTTCCTTTCGAGACCGTCGTCTTCGACTAGGACTCCGTCTCGAGACCGACTCCGACGCCGCCGCCTTCGCCGAATCCTTCCTTGACACGAACGCCAAGACTTGGACCTGAGGCCAGACTCTGTTCTATTTATAGTCACCGCCTTGATCATTCAATCTTTCCAATCGAGCCTCAACCCTAGCTGCCGTCCTCGCCGAGAAGTTCCGCTTCGCTCGAGACCGTTCTCGTCGGAAGAAGTTCCGCCTCGCTCGAGACCCACCCTCGATCTTCGCCGCCGGAGCTTCGCACTCGTTGGGAAGCACTTCAGGAGGTTCGCCTTGAAAACCCGAAGCTATCCATAGCGTTCTTGCTCCAATTCTTGCCGTACTCTACGCCAATTTTGATCCGCCGTCGACTCAGTAGTTTCTCCGCCGCTGTGTTCGAGCGTCGCTAGCGTCAAGCCTCGAAGCCAGCATACCCCTTCGAAGAGCCGATCTGTTTTGAGCCATTAGATCTAGATCCAACGCCGCCGCGTCAGTTCGAGGCCCTGTTCGAACCGGAGGATGCCTTCGAAGCTGACTGTTTTGCAAAACAAGCCTTCACGTTTTTCAAAACCAACCCGCAGTCCAATCTAGTTCAAAAGTATTTTCAAATGAGTCCTTTTTCTTTTGTTTTAAACCCTGCAAGCTTTTAAAAGTTGCACCCGAGGCTCAGTTTTGTCTTTTAACAGTAAAACCCTCGAATCTTCAAATAAAATTTATGTTTTGACCCTCGAAACTTTTGCAGTTTAGCCTCGAACCGTAGAGACGCCGTAGCTTCTCCGTGTTAGCCTCGATTTGAGTGATTTTCGCGTTCTTGTGTTCGTAGCGAAGCGTAGAGTAGTTTCGAAGCTTTCTTTCCTCTGTTCTTTATTGTTTGGTGTACTGTTCTAATAGATTAATATTGTTTGCATGTACTGGCTTGTTCGGTTGTTTGTGTGTTTCTTCGAGAGTCCAGTCGGTGAGCCGTACGCGTTTGAGTTCGAGGGGTACCAGGACCAGCAGTATCAGCAGCAGCAGCAACAGCAGTTTGTGGAAGGCAAGTACAGCACGGACAATCCTTGCTACCTAAACACACCGTTACACATTATTTACTGCATATGCATGTGTCTAAATTGTTCCTATTAAGGTTGTACCTAGTCTGTTTATCCTTTACCTCGATTACCTTGGGTTTAATTGCATTTGGGTAGAAATTTGCTAGGCGCAGCTACTGTCACAATTATTTTACTATTAATTTTGACTTAATGGTTCACTTCAATGTTAATGGTAAAATTTGCTTTTTAGCAACTTGGATCAGGGAGCTAGGGCGTATGCTTCGAGCCTGGCCCTAGTGTCTCTCCGTAAGGACTGGTTCTTAAAGCGGCAACCCAGGAGCCTGTCGTCACCGCCGGAACTATAATGGCTCTGGTCTTGGACAAGTAACTTGTACGGCTCTAATTCAACAGTGGTTACCGGTGGGCCACCGGCGTTATGAGAAGCTTGGGTGAGAGTATGGTTTGATCCACCGAGGACGGAGTAGCCGTTGGCTTTGCCCGCGTGAGGCACAGTCCCGTGTGGGAGCTTCCGTATGGCGGGGGTTCTACACGTTGCGCTATTTAATTCTGCTTTTGCATTACTTTTCTGCGATTGGACGCCATTGACCCCCTCGTGCTGCGGCACGGGCGTAAGTCAGTCTCGGTGCCTCGGGTCATGCTGCCTAGGTTGTACCATAACGGCTACTGTTTTGTTAAAGTGTCTTGTGAAAAGCCTCGTAGCGTCCCTATGCAGTCACACCTCGGAAGTGTTGATGTGCGAGATTGGGTGCAAAGTTCTTTGAACTTTTACGCGACTGGTGGGTAAAGGGCGAAACCTCTGCAGAGTGTACAATCTATCATGATAGCCTTGCTCAGGGTCACGAGCGGCCTGGATCCTTTTTTATTAGAAGATGATGTTTATTATTACTGTTTAATGCCTACTTCTACTTTATTAATCGGGGAAATTCAACCGGGATTCACATAAATGTTGTATCCTCGAGATACCCTCGAATACCTTCGAGACTCCCTCGAATACCCTCGAGAGACCCTCGAATCAAACTAAAATCAGCCAACTAAAAATGCTAATGCAGTTCAGCCGAGTCAAGCCTTACTTTTTAGCCTTCATAGTCTGTGTTGTATTTGCTAAGTAACTCTGTTACTTACACTTGCTGTTGTTATTATTTTTTTGGGCAAAATCCCGGATGGGTAACAGATGGATTAGAAGGTACTGCTGCCGTCGAATTTCCTGAAGATCTGCCTTTCTACTAGCTGTGCTCAACCAGTCGGTGTCCCTGTGGATTATGGTTTTCGGCTTTCGGCTTCATTTAGATTAGAGAGAGATTAGTCTTTGAGTCTTCCGCTGTAAATTTTCATTAAGTTTGAGTCAAACTCTGATGTAAAACCTTTTATATTATTCGAGCATTGTGTTCTATTATCATATTTGTTTGCTATATGTGTAATGACTTCCTAGGAACACATATGGCCGCATCTCGGGTTTCTGTGTAAATCCGGGTGTTACACATTGGTATCAGAGCTGTGCTGACTGTAGGATCACAGTCTAGTTAGAATGGTTGATAAATCCTTAGGAGACCACCATGACTTAATTTCAGATCACTTAGCTACGTTTTTCAAAAACCAGTGCTGTCGAGTCTTGTGTGAATCATGTCTTTGGGTGCTTGATTTTGCTGTTATTATGCCTATGTTTGATTTGGATTTTTGTAATGATTGTGATGGTCATAGACGCGAGTCTATCTCCATCTAGATATAGGACTAAGGTTTAAGGAATTTTAGTGAATAAATAGTTGGGTTATCTATCTCCTTTGCACTTCCTCTATCATATCTTTCCAAGTACTGCTATCTTCTCATACACCATCTGCAAGCATGGTTTATCTAATACCAGTTGGCGAGAATACTGATGGGAGATCTCTTGCTATGGCAGATGGTTAACACCAGAGGCAATCCCGGAGGCAGTGGAAGCATCCAGAACCAGAACCCACCACCTCCACCACCCCCACTCACCATGGAGCAGATGATGCAAATGCAACTTCAGCTGACACAGCAGATGGCGCAAACCATAGCACTGATGCAGCAGAATCAGCAAAACCCGCCTCAACAACACTACACGCAGCCCAGAGATAAAAGGGGCGAGTTTATGAAGGGACGCCCGCCTATCTTCAACAAGTCCAGCGATCCAATGCAAGCAGAGGACTGGCTCAAGGCAGTGGAAAGGCAGCTGGACATTGCACAGTGCAATGACAGGGAGAAGGTGTTGTATGGAAGTGGACAGCTCCAGGGAGCAGCTTTGGATTGGTGGGATGCGTACCAATATGCTCACCCCAATCGTGATCAGATCACTTGGCAGGAGTTCCGCGACAGCTTCCGTTCTCACCACGTGCCGGAAGCGCTAATGACCTTGAAGAAGAAGGAGTTCCTGGCATTAAAGCAAGAAGGTATGAGTGTCACCGCTTATCGTGACAAGTTCATTGAGTTGGCCCGTTATGCTCCAGAGGACGTGAATACGGATAGGAAGAAGCAGACCCGATTCCGAGATGGCCTGCACGATACACTCCAGTACCAGCTCCTGTGCTCTAGGTTCGCCACTTTTCAAGAACTGGTGGATAGCGCACTACTGCTGGAGCACAAGCGCCGTGAGATGGAAGAAAAGAAGAGGAAGCTTCAAGGCACCCCGTCAGGAAGCTATGTTCGACCCCGCTTCAATCCTCAGCAAGGGAACCAGCAGATGGTAACTCCGCAGCGTTTCCAGGGACAGCCCGGACTGATGAATCGCAACCAGTATCAGCAACGTCCCCAGTACCCCCCAGCACTACCTCAGCAGCGTCCTCAGAACCAGCCACAGAATGGTCCTGTCCAATGCCCCACTCCGACCAACAATGCACCTACGGCTCCGAGGTGTTTTGGTTGTGGTGAGCTGGGACACTATGCCAGCGCCTGCCCTCGAAAGGCTCAGAACACCGTCGAACAGAACAGTAATTCGAGGGTTGGACAACCGCAGAATCAGAATGGAAATCAGCAGCAGAATCCAGCGAGGGGCAAGGTCAACCACATGGGAGCTGAGACCCTCGAAGGAGCCACAGATGTCGTTGTGGGTACGTTCCCTATCAACTCGACCCTCGCAACTGTTCTATTTGATACTGGAGCTTCGCATGCTTTCATATCTGCTGCTTTCGTGAAAAAGAATATGATGATGTTGCAACCTATGGGGAACCCCATGGTAGTTAGTTCACCTGGGGGAGAACAGCGTGCCACTCTACGTTGCCCTCGAACCACAATCACAATAAGGGGGGTAGATTTCGTGGTGAACCCAATAGTTCTAGAAACACTTGGGTTTGACTTGATTCTGGGTATGAGCTGGTTAGCCAGATATGATGGGGTGATTCAATGCTCCACAAGGACAGTGCAACTGACAGCAAAGACTGGTGAGAAAGTGGAGTATCTAGCAGCTAGTCCCACGGGATACAATCAGATTTACCAAGCCGAAGGTGTAGCACTGGAAGACATCAGAGTGGTGTGCGAATTCCCAGACGTATTTCCAGATGAGTTGCCAGGTATGCCCCCAGACCGCGAAGTTGAATTTGTTATTGATCTTAAGCCTGGTACTGCACCTATAGCTAAGAGGCCATATAGAATGGGAGTAAAAGAATTAGAAAAACTTAAGGAGGAATTAAAGGCAATGTTAGCAAGAGGGTATATTCGTCCTAGTTCATCCCCTTGGGGAGCACCAGTTTTATTTGTGGATAAGAAGGATGGGACTCAGAGAATGTGTGTGGATTATCGAGCTTTGAATGAAGTGACCATCAAGAACAAGTACCCGCTGCCAAGGATTGATGATCTCTTCGACCAGTTGAAAGGAGCATGTGTGTTCTCTAAGATCGATCTCCGATCCGGTTACCATCAGATGAGGATACGAGTGTCTAACATTCCCAAAACAGCCTTCACCACCCGATACGGTCTATATGAGTTCACTGTCATGTCTTTTGGATTGACAAATGCACCGGCATACTTCATGTATTTGATGAACAGCGTGTTCATGGACTATCTTGACAAATTCGTAGTGGTGTTCATTGATGATATTCTAGTTTTCTCCAAGAATGAGGAAGAACATGAAGAACATCTGAGGTTGGTGATGCAGAGACTTCGTGAGCATCAGTTGTATGCCAAGTTGAGCAAATGTGAGTTCTGGTTGAAGGAAGTAGCATTCTTGGGCCATGTGTTGTCCAATGGAGGAGTGGCAGTTGATCCGAAGAAGGTCAGTGATGTGTTGAGTTGGAATCCGCCTAAGGACGTGAGTGAAATCAGGAGTTTCCTTGGAATGGCAGGATACTATCGATGGTTCATTGAAGGATTCTCCAAAATTGCTAAACCCCTGACGGCGTTGTTGGAGAAAAATGCCAAGTTTGTCTGGAACGAGGCATGTCAAGCCAGCTTCGAGGGTCTGAAGACGAGGCTGACAACAGCACCTGTGCTAGTGTTGCCAGATATTACCAAGAGCTTCTCTATCTACTGCGATGCCTCTCGTCTAGGATTGGGATGTGTGCTCATGCAAGAAGGCAGAGTGGTAGCTTATGCATCGAGGCAGTTGAGGAAACATGAGCAGAATTACCCGACACACGATCTGGAATTAGCAGCTGTGGTGCATGCTTTGAAGATTTGGAGGCATTACTTGATTGGACATAAGTGTGATATTTACACAGACCACAAGAGTCTCAAGTATGTGTTCACACAGTCGGATCTGAATATGAGGCAACGTCGATGGTTAGAGTTGATCAAGGACTACGATTTGGAGATCCATTATCATCCAGGAAAGACCAATCTGGTGGCAGATGCCCTTAGTAGAAGGAGTTATGTGAATAAGATCACGGGACATTGCTTATCAGAGGAACTCAGTTCAGAGTTCGAAAGGATGAGTCTGGGATATGTGACCAGCATCACTGAGTTGGCAGTAGAACCGACCTTGGAACAAGAAATCCGAAAAGGACAGCTCACAGATGAGAAGATCAAGGAGATCGTGGAACTAGTGGCAATAGGAAAAGCCCCTGGTTTTCGAATGGATGAGCAAGGGACATTGTGGTATGAGAAGAGGATCTGTGTACCGGATGTAGTGCAGATTAGAGATGCAATTCTCAGGGAAGCCCACGAATCGGCTTACTCAATACACCCAGGTAGTACCAAGATGTACCAAGATATCAAAGAGAGATTTTGGTGGTACGGATTGAAGAGAGATGTGGCCACATACGTAGCCCTGTGTGATACATGTCAGAGAGTCAAGGCTGAACATCAGAGGCCAGCCGGTTTGCTCCAACCTCTGAAGGTACCTGAATGGAAGTGGGAAGAAGTCGGTATGGGTTTCATCAGTGGCTTACCTCGCACTCAGAGGGGATTTGACTCAATTTGGGTAATCGTGGATCGTCTGACCAAGGTGGCACATTTTCTTCCAGTAAAGACCACCTACACAGGAACCAGACTAGCAGAGTTGTATATGGAGAGGATTGTGTGTTTGCACGGGGTACCGAAAAGAATAGTGTCAGATCGAGGTACCCAATTCACATCACATTTTTGGCGACAATTGCATGAGTCTATGGACACTAAGCTACAGTTCAGTTCAGCTTACCATCCGCAGACAGATGGGCAGACAGAACGTACGAATCAGATATTGGAGGATATGTTGAGGGCATGTGCTCTGCAATATGGTGTCAGTTGGGACAAGAGTTTACCATACGCAGAGTTTTCATACAACAACAGTTATCAGAAAAGTTTGCAGATGGCGCCATTCGAGGCCCTGTATGGCAGAAAGTGTAGGACACCACTGTTCTGGAATCAGACTGGAGAAAGTCAGGTGTTTGGACCTGAGGTACTAAGAGAGGCCGAACGGCAAGTGCAGATAATTAGGCAGAATTTGAAAGTGGCACAATCCAGACAGAAGAGTTATGCAGATAACCGACGAAGGGAGCTCAATTTCGAGGTGGGAGACTTCGTGTATCTCAAGGTGTCACCAATGAGAGGTGTGAAGAGGTTCAACGTCAAGGGCAAGTTAGCACCTCGATACATTGGACCGTTCAAGGTACTTGGTCGGAAAGGAGAAGTGGCATATCAGTTAGAACTACCAGAAAAGTTAGCAGGAGTACATGATGTGTTCCATGTATCTCAATTGAAAAAGTGCTTGCGAGTACCTGAGGAACAAATTCCGATTGATGAGCTGAATGTAGAGGAAGATCTTACCTATACTGAGCATCCTGTCAGAATTTTGGAAGAATCAGAGAGAGTCACCAGAAACAAGGTGATCAAGATGTGCAAGGTTCAGTGGAGTCGCCATTCAGAGGATGAAGCGACTTGGGAAAAAGAAGAAGACCTCAGAGCAGAGTATCAACAATTATTTCCGTCTGCACCCGAATCTCGAGGGCGAGATTCATCTTAAGGGGGGTAGGTTTGTAACACCCTAAGAATGCCCATTTTGAAATTTAGTAATTAAAATGTTTTTATTCAATTTGATGCCCATATTTATCTAGTGAAAACAAATTATTTATGAGGAATAAAATCAAAGATAAGGCTAGAAACATTTTTGATGCATTCATGCTGGCTGCATTGAGTTTCGTTTGTTTGAAGTTCAAATCAGATTTTAAAATCCAATTTCAAGTTTCGCTTTTAGGCTTGCCTTCTATTTCCTTTTCTGGCGCTGGGCCGTTTCCTTTCGAGACCGTCGTCTTCGACTAGGACTCCGTCTCGAGACCGACTCCGACGCCGCCGCCTTCGCCGAATCCTTCCTTGACACGAACGCCAAGACTTGGACCTGAGGCCGGACTTTGTTCTATTTATAGTCGCCGCCTTGATCATTCAATCTTTCCAATCGAGCCACAACCCTAGCTGCCGTCCTCGCCGAGAAGTTCCGCTTCGCTCGAGACCGTTCTCGTCGGAAGAAGTTCCGCCTCGCTCGAGACCCACCCTCGATCTTCGCCGCCGGAGCTTCGCACTCGTCGGGAAGCACTTCAGGAGGTTCGCCTTGAAAACCCGAAGCTATCCATAGCGTTCTTGCTCCGATTCTTGCCGTACTCTACGCCAATTTTGATCCGCCGTCGACTCAGTAGTTTCTCCGCCGCTGTGTTCGAGCGTCGCTAGCGTCAAGCCTCGAAGCCAGCATACCCCTTCGAAGAGCCGATCTGTTTTGAGCCATTAGATCTAGATCCAACGCCGCCGCGTCAGTTTGAGGCCCTGTTCGAACCGGAGGATGCCTTCGAAGCTGACTGTTTTGCAAAACAAGCCTTCACGTTTTTCAAAACCAACCCGCAGTCCAATCTAGTTCAAAAGTATTTTCAAATGAGTCCTTTTTCTTTTGTTTTAAACCCTGCAAGCTTTTAAAAGTTGCGCCCGAGGCTCG
The DNA here is from genome assembly GCA_033239725.1 of Echinochloa phyllopogon. Lineage (NCBI taxonomy): Eukaryota > Viridiplantae > Streptophyta > Magnoliopsida > Poales > Poaceae > Echinochloa > Echinochloa phyllopogon. The sequence goes on along the minus strand of BTCW01000008.1, from coordinate 26,547,605 downwards.
GTTTTGTCTTTTAACAGTAAAACCCTCGAATCTTCAAATAAAATTTATGTTTTGACCCTCGAAACTTTCGCAGTTTAGCCTCGAACCGTAGAGACGTCGTAGCTTCTCCGTGTTAGCCTCGATTTGAGTGATTTTCGCGTTCTTGTGTTCGTAGCGAAGCGTAGAGTAGTTTCGAAGCTTTCTTTCCTCTGTTCTTTATTGTTTGGTGTACTGTTCTAATAGATTAATATTGTTTGCATGTACTGGCTTGTTCGGTTGTTTGTGTGTTTCTTCGAGAGTCCAGTCGGTGAGCCGTACGCGTTTGAGTTCGAGGGGTACCAGGACCAGCAGTATCAGCAGCAGCAGCAACAACAGTTTGTGGAAGGCAAGTACAGCACGGACAATCCTTGCTACCTAAACACACCGTTACACATTATTTACTGCATATGCATGTGTCTAAATTGTTCCTATTAAGGTTGTACCTAGTCTTTTTATCCTTTACCTCGATTACCTTGGGTTTAATTGCATTTGGGTAGAAATTTGCTAGGCGCAGCTACTGTCACAATTATTTTACTGTTAATTTTGACTTAATGGTTCACTTCAATGTTAATGGTAAAATTTGCTTTTTAGCAACTTGGATCAGGGAGCTAGGGCGTATGCTTCGAGCCTGGCCCTAGTGTCTCTCCGTAAGGACTGGTTCTTAAAGCGGCAACCCAGGAGCCTGTCGTCACCGTCGGAACTATAATGGCTCTGGTCTTGGACAAGTAACTTGTACGGCTCTAATTCAACAGTGGTTACCGGTGGGCCACCGGCGTTATGAGAAGCTTGGGTGAGAGTATGGTTTGATCCACCGAGGACGGAGTAGCCGTTGGCTTTGCCCGCGTGAGGCACAGTCCCGTGTGGGAGCTTCCGTATGGCGGGGGTTCTACACGTTGCGCTATTTAATTCTGCTTTTGCATTACTTTTCTGCGATTGGACGCCATTGACCCCCTCGTGCTGCGGCACGGGCGTAAGTCAGTCTCGGTGCCTCGGGTCATGCTGCCTAGGTTGTACCATAACGGCTACTGTTTTGTTAAAGTGTCTTGTGAAAAGCCTCGTAGCGTCCCTATGCAGTCACACCTCGGAAGTGTTGATGTGCGAGATTGGGTGCAAAGTTCTTTGAACTTTTACGCGACTGGTGGGTAAAGGGCGAAACCTCTGCAGAGTGTACAATCTATCATGATAGCCTTGCTCAGGGTCACGAGCGGCCTGGATCCTTTTTTATTAGAAGATGATGTTTATTATTACTGTTTAATGCCTACTTCTACTTTATTAATCGGGGAAATTCAACCGGGATTCACATAAATGTTGTATCCTCGAGATACCCTCGAATACCTTCGAGACTCCCTCGAATACCCTCGAGAGACCCTCGAATCAAACTAAAATCAGCCAACTAAAAATGCTAATGCAGTTCAGCCGAGTCAAGCCTTACTTTTTAGCCTTCATAGTCTGTGTTGTATTTGCTAAGTAACTCTGTTACTTACACTTGCTGTTGTTATTATTTTTTTGGGCAAAATCCTGGATGGGTAACAGATGGATTAGAAGGTACTGCTGCCGTCGAATTTCCTGAAGATCTGCCTTTCTACTAGCTGTGCTCAACCAGTCGGTGTCCCTGTGGATTATGGTTTTCGGCTTTCGGCTTCATTTAGATTAGAGAGAGATTAGTCTTTGAGTCTTCCGCTGTAAATTTTCATTAAGTTTGAGTCAAACTCTGATGTAAAACCTTTTATATTATTCGAGCATTGTGTTCTATTATCATATTTGTTTGCTATATGTGTAATGACTTCCTGGGAACACATATGGCCGCATCTCAGGTTTCTGTGTAAATCCTGGTGTTACAAAGTGTTGGAGAAGGATTTGAGAAGCAACAGAGTTGGGAAGAAGGCAAGTGTATTATGTCATGCAAATGTCCTAATAATTATTAATTTCACCACCCATGCATGTGTCTTAATTTGATGGGTTCCTATTTAAGGATTTGCCTAGCCACTATATTTTCCCTGTCCCTGAAACTGGGTTACTTAATTAATTTTGATGGTAGATGATGCTTAGCTTGCTCAACTGGGATTGGTTAAATGAACCCCTACTCTATGTTCCAGATACTCTTTTAATTAATTAATTGGCAAGATCATATCTTTTTAATTGGAACATGGAGAACCACCCAGGAAAACAGTACAACCATGAGTGTCATGTGGCTCTGGCTTTGACTGACTAATTAGGTGCTCTAGTTTATGGTAGCTTTACTCGAAAGTGGCATGGGGGGTGGCAGTTGACGGGGTATAGCTCGGTCCTTTTGAGCTGTGGGCTTTGGTAAGAGACAGACCTCATTAGGGAGGGTTATGCTTTGCTTCTGAACCGGAAACCTTAGCGGGCTATCATTTATTAGAGTGCTTTTGTAAAGGTCTCATAGTGAAACCTAGTATTCGGTCCACGTGGTGTGGGAAGGGTACAATGCTTCGGTAATGGGAATCACGGCTTATGGTGAAAGTGTACAACCTCTGCAGAGTGTAAAACTGTTATAACAGCCGTGCTCACGGTTAAGAGCGGCCTGGACCCTTACATGATAATCATACTTGAACATGATCTAAATCGTGGTTATGTGAATATGTTGGAAATATGACATTCATTAATTTGTGGGTGGTATATACTTTCATTTGCTAGTAAATAGTTGCTCAATAAAACTTGACCAACTAAAAGTGCTTACTGCAGTATGGTCAGCCAACCTTTTTGCCTCAGCCTTGTATGTCATATTACATTTGCTGAGTACATTATGTGCTCATACTTGTTGCCTTTCTTTCTTTCTTTTATTGCATCTACAACCGGAATGCTGCTCAGATTGGGATAATTTAGAGGATTACACTGCTGACTTTGAGGAGTTCTAGGCGAGTCTCCCCCAGTCAATGCCTGTGGAGTTGGAGTCACTTTTGGCTTCGTTAGTTAAACGTTTATTTAAGTCTTCCGCTATGACCTTTGTGTCAACTCTGAGATTGTAATAAATGCACTTTAATACTCTTTCGTTATGCATGATTATGGATATTCACTTGTGACGTCTACCATATGTGTGTAAACTGATCCTGGCGCACATATGAGATGCATCTGGTTTTGCCTTCAAAACCGGGTGTGACAATCCATCCATGCAAAAATTCTATAATTTTTTGCAAACCTGGCTACAGATTTCGTTCATTCTACCATTTGGGTGTAGAGCTTGGAAACGTAATTGCCGATATTGATTTAATAACTAAGGGTATAATTATTCTTAAAAGTGCCGTCCCATATGATATTCCCGACTGATGATATGTTGTCTGCAATACATAAGAAAATTTTCGTTTCCGTAGACATTGCCAGGTCTGTGTAATCCCGTCTAAAAATGCTCAAAGTTGAAGAGCGCTTCCAGAGCTAAACTGATCGATGCCTCCTTTTTATTAGCCTTGACATTATGGATTATGGTGATCTCCACTGTCAACGGAAAATATGTAAAAATCATTCAACAATTATCATCATGTCATGTGGGGACTCAAGTACTCTCGGCGTAACAAGAAGGCCGGCAATCAGGAGGGAGCGTCCGACGATAGGATTTAGTTAGTCGTGGTGTGTTAGGATATTAAGAGGCTTCTGTTACTTGGAGCCTCGGTTGGTTAGGAGGACTTCTGTTGCTTGGAGTCCTGATCGGTTAGCATTGTGCTTGGGCCATCGTCATATAAGATCGGACACAAGTTAGGTTTGAGGCTAGGCTTTACGATTGTACTCTATTGCCTCCTTGCCCTGCCACCGTGGTGCGACGTCGACCTACGCCATAGCTCCGCCGCGCCGCCGCCGTGGTCCAGGGCCAAGGCCGGCTACTTCGTTTGAATACAATCTTCGACATATTCCACCCACCAATTCTCTTCCACCACCTGCCCTTGACACATCAGCACATAAACTTCTGTCAACATAGGACAACGTTTTCAATCATAAAAATCTTGCCGTGTTGTCTCCCTCTAAACAAAAAGGAAACACATAATTAGTTCAATTATTTCTGGTTGCTTCAAAAAGATCGTGCTAAGAACTTTTGCAAAAAGTATCATCTGAATATGCCTCTTTCACAAAACAAAAGGTATTTTACACCTAACTTTTTTCCCTCGAAAGATTATCTGCTAGCTATGGCACCATTCCTTGTTTGTTCTAAAGGGAAAATTATATGAAGACCTGGGCAGCAAAGTTAACCAGTATTTACTAACCCTTAAAACAAGTTAAACGGGATCATGGATACAGTCTGTTTGTGGTTCTCTTTTCTGTTTCTGATTGGAAAATAAATTCACTACGAATTTCACAGTAACTCCATTTATGTATGAAACTACTATATAATTAAGGCCAGCAAATCTAACGAGGGGAAAGGAAGTGAATCATACTGCATTTTGCTTTTGTTGTGTCGGTTAGATAATATAAAGAAAATTTCGTAAAAAACACTGATATCTGGCGATGACCATGTGCATTAATTTATGACCTTCCTGAACATTGATCCACACCGTTAATGTCGCATCCATACAACCTCCTCCTGAATATGCTAGGAAACTTTTCACTTTTGCTGTGTCGATATCCTCCAATTTCTTTAGTAAGTAATCTCCTTCAGAGCCTGATGAAAGCTAGGAGGTCCTTTCGTCTTTAAAGCGTAACCACTCATCTTGTGTGCTGTTTTTTTTTTCTTTTATCGCTCTAAAGTTACAGCACAGAGAGTGACCCCAGAAAGGGCTAGCGGATCAGATTGAAGCCATGAAAGCAAGAGACTATTTAGATGACGTCATAGGTGATAGTAGGTATCACTTTCGTTGAAATGTCTAAAATCAGTTGAAAAACAATGTTGTGGATGTATATCTTTGTTTAAGGTGGCAAGTGATGCTACTGAAGTAATCTGGCATGTCTTACTCCAGCGTATAAGTGAAATATGGGGCTCATACATTTCACTAGACAAAGCCCACACGATGCTCATCTCATATATGATTTTCAAGGTGAAATGTAGGTACATGTAGTCCTCATAAAGGAGAAAATACATAAATCTTTTCTATTGATCTTCGCAGCTTCAATTGACAAATCAAGATCCAACGGTCGAGATTCTATCCACTGTAGTTGGTTCCTTGCCAAGGGCAACCATTGGAACCAAAGTGCTATGCAGATTAATTAAAAGACCTACAAATAAAGGGCAAGCTATTTAACAACAAGGCGCCAGCATCTAGAAAGGGACGGCGATCAGGTGAAAGTGAGGTGGCAAAGGCCCCTGTTTTTCTTGCTCTTTCGCACGACCATCGCGAGTGCTGCCTCATGCGCTTTCAGCCGACGGCTGCTGCGGCAAATATCCTCAGCAGACGAATATTCGCACGGCAATGTCCTAGTCCTCAGGATCTTCTTCATGCTAAACATGTTTAACAATTAATATTTGGACGGCCGTGTTACTAGAGGTGACTTAACTAATTTGAAGTACTGAGTTTTTTTTTTCATTTCATTGTGCCATATAGGAGTACTTCTCTTTTTAGCTATAGCTGAATCTTTGGAATGCATACAGTGAATCTGGACATGGCAATGATGAACGTTGGACTGATGACATTTATGCTTTCGATCATGTATGGGAATGTTTGACCTTCCCAGGATCCCAGCCACAGAATTATTCTTCTTGCTTTATATATGTCTATTTATGTTTATTATCTAACTACTTGGTAATTAGATTCGTACTTCTAGTATGTACTAAGTATCTCATGATGGTTTAAATTTTAGTACCTGAATATGTGCGATTAACTGTTACTGTCACATGGAAATCCTTCAGTGTCAGGGGACGACATCACATGAAAGCCAACTTCCTTTTATACCTCATTACCACATAACCTGGTACCAAGTATGTTGCATTTTATTGGGAGTAATTCTGAATGTTTTGTAGGAAACTCTGAAACGCCAGCTAGTTCCAGTAAATATATCATCCGGCCGTCACAGAAACACGTCTACTGAGGTAATTGCTACTGTCATTAGGCACCTGCAATCTTTAAGTTAAACAATGACCACAAACGTCGAGCAACTATGACAGTTCTACCGCACATTTTAAATGACAACTAAAATTGTATCTTTGTTCCATGCTTGTACGTCTTCGACTTGTGATCTTTGGTTCAGACAAATCAATGTGCAACTTTGCTTGAAAGAAGCAGCAGAGAAGCTGCTTCAGATGGACGCTTTCGTCTTTTGAACGCACTTCAGGCTCCTCAGCACCGTTGATCCCAGCAGCCATTAGGAGGGCTCGAGGCAATTAGCACGACTAATGGTCGAGGCGTCGAGCAGCCGGCTGTCCTGCCACTAGGTAAAGAAAATTTCAAATTGAAGTACGCATTGTGCTTTGCTTTTCGGTAGAGCTACACTGGCAAGTTTTAAATTGATATGAACTACACGAGCCTTAAACGAAATGTCTATCAAAAAAGCAAAAATCTACTTAAGATTCCACGTCCTAATACCTCCTCTGCTTAAAGAGAAATCACTAAACTGACAAACTTTTTCTTATGATTATTGATAGCATATTTAAAATCCGATCATGCATCTAATTAGTCATACTAAAGTTTGACGATGGCCAGAACGTAGTACATACATTCGCAGCAGCGTGGAGACCGTTCAAATTCTAGATGGCGCAATGTTCACCGTACGTCGTGAAATAAAATTAAAATCAGGAGACTGGATGGCACATATTATTCTGGCAGGTAGAAACGGGTTGGGTACAGTTAGGTCGCGCGCCAGACCGGGGACATTCTACGATTCGTGCGACACGAAACATGAACTGTCCACAACAAAACGTGCACTGGACACTAGACGCCACCTGAACATTCTTTTGCATGCATCTGAACAGAACAGGAAGCCAAGAGAAATCTCATGCATGCAGAGACAACAAATAAAGGATCGGAGGCAGAAGGACGCGATATTGGACTTTGCCTAATTGTACGTGCACCGTGCCTGCTATGATTGCAAAGATTAACCTCATCTAATCATTAAACTTCGCGCCTGATGCACGGATACGTCGTCAGCCAATGAATTCGATCTTGTGCGAGATGATAACAGCCACACGGTTTTGACAATGTGTCCTTGCATCGAATTTGTGTCCACACAGCACACCTAACTGATGAATGTGTGGTCGATGTTAGTCTGATGTGTGTTGAGGAGCTCCATTTTGTTGTGTAGTGATTGAGTATCTGCTGACTATTTATTGGCCTCATGAATTGTGAAGCATCTGTTTTGTATGCCCTGTTCAGAATCTGAACAAGGATCACAATTGTCCAGGAAATGAATCTCATGAATAACAATAAAATAAATGTGTGGCTGCTGGGAGTCGAACTCAAAAGGACTTCAGTCAGGTAGTCGATCAAGGTGCCATGTTGTCGGCCTACGCAAAAATGGTCAAAAGGTCAAATTTTGCGTCTGTATAGTCCATTGCCCTGTAAAAAAAATCACTTTTTTCCTGTCAAAGGTTAGTAATGTTTTCGCCTTGCTGGAAAGAATTGATGCGAATATATTTAATTTTAAACAATAGATGTGCATTTTGAATTAAGTCCAAAATCGTGGAACGTAGATATTCATATCCAACACGAATGGATGTGGGAACTTGCATTCTGCTATTTCTTACAAAAGCATGCTTTCAAAAAAACAAACTGTTTTGTTCGAAAATGCTATATTTACTTCATAATAAGTTCACACCTAATTTGTAGGCCCTATATTCAGAATTGTACTCACTTATACACTGAACAATTATTTATTCAGTCCGAACTAATGGGGCCAGGTTTCTTGCCTAAATTAACGAATGTCAGATCGGCTATAAAGGACAGGTCAAGTCAGATCGGAGTTGGCACCAGGTACAATTCAACAGAGAACTAACTTTTCCAAATGGAAAACTAAACTGGCAAGCTGAACAACTCCAGCCATTCTTTGGCTCCCCTAAAGCCCTAGATTTTTTTAGTAAGAAAGACACTAGGAGAGCACCTTCGCCCCCATGGAACCACGGTCAAAAGAATTAAGTCCAAGCTAGCTGTACGTTCAGGCAACCATGCATCTCCTCGCGTACTACATTATTGATATTAAATGGACATTTTGGTACAATCCCTGAACTAGGAGAAAAGTATTTGGACGAAAACAAAAGTGCAAGATATTTCATCCATAAATGCTGGGGGTGAGGGAAAAAAAGCAAGTTGTGTGTTTTTGAAGGCTTTGAAAATTATGGAAACAAGCAAGGCCAATGACATGTCATCTATAGTAACTGATCCGCACTGCTGGCCTTCTGCCTTGTGCCAGGCACACTTCTTCAACCTACCCAAGCAAGCAACCGTGTGTCCTGCACCTTCGATAACTGATGTTTTCTACTACATGTTTACACATTTTACATGTACTAGATAACCTCAAAAGAACTTATCTCGTACATCATGCGATAAGCGAATCCGTTATAAGAAGCCGAAGAGTTATCGTGTTTAGCTACATCGTGACGTAAAGAAAATGTGGAAATTCACCATATCCCACCTTGTACGAGTAATTGGATATATGAATTTTACAAAGAAGAATGATACTACACTAAAGTAATTCACATTTGTCTCACATTTTATTGAGAAGCGTCTCACACATCCATCATAGAGACAAGAATTTGGTCGTCCTTAGCCTCTTACCTTCATTCCATGTACAGCTAAGGCTCCTACCTTTCATGTATAGATCGTACCCCATGACAACAAGTTCGTGTGCGCAACAATTTCAAAAAAACATGCGATGAGGAAGGAATTTGCAAAAAAAAAAAGAAGCTTGTCCCTCTTTCGATCTGTCATGCTGATGGTTATATTGTTTCCTAGCTTATTCAATCTGATATATGGCTGTTATTGATCAGGACAAATGGTTGAGTGTGCTATTGGTGTCCAGGAGAAACACACCATACGGCATGTGTGCCTTTTTGGCAGGAGCTTCCTTCCTGGCACTATATAAACCCCCTCCAAGGTCCCTGCTACATCAAGCCTTCAGGCAAGCAACTCAAGTAGTAGTCATCCATCTCCTCCCTTCCATCAAGTACTCATTAGCAAACCCTTTCCCAAGCTTCCCTACTAGTCTAAGATCCTAAGATCGCTGCAATGGCTGTCTTATCTCTTCAGCATCCCTTGGCTTTTGCCTTTGGCCTCCTTGGTATATTGTCTCTCTCAAGAATCAACTATGTTAAATTATTTTTACTGTTAGTGTTACTTTTCTTCCATATTAATATGCATTCTGGAAAATAATGACTGCTTCTTATTAGTTAACAAGGCACATAGGTTTTCCAATCCTAAGTGGTTGCAATGGGGCCATACACAAACAAGTGCTGGCCGAAAACAAAGTTCCTCACCTTGTTTTGCATCATAGTGATCCTTCCCCTTTTGCTCCCTCTTTGTTCATGTAATATATTCCCTTTTTGTGTTGATTAATTAATCAATTGGTTCGAGAGGAGATATGCATGCATATTGATATGATGTGATGCCTGTCCATTTAGGCAGAAAGGGAAAAGGGGAGAGAAATTTAATGGGGGGCTCCATATCCAATATCTTTGCCTGCCCTGTGGTGTGTGTGGTGTAGCCTGACACCACAAGGCGTGCAAAAAGAGCCCAATTGTTATCGACTTATTATCGTTGCAACCTTCTTCGATCTGTCATGCAAACAGCTATCAAAGATTTTTGATGCTGATTTCCGTTTTGCTTCGCTATTGCAGGCAACATAATCTCCTTCATGACCTACCTGGCCCCACTGTAAGTCTCTCTCTCTCTGTGTCCGTCTCTGTGTGCGTGTATTAATTTTCTGCGTGCTGACATGTCATGGCATGGCAGGCCGACGTTCTATCGAATCTACAAGAGCAAGTCAACAGAGGGTTTTCAGTCGGTGCCGTACGTGGTGGCGCTGTTCAGCGCGATGCTGTGGATCTACTACGCGCTGCTCAAATCCGACGAGTGCCTCCTCATCACCATCAACTCTGCCGGCTGTGTCATCGAGACCATCTACATCACCATGTACCTGTTCTACGCGCCCAAGAAGGCCAAGGTCCGTCCATGGCCGCCACCACTTGCTATTTACTAATATATAATCATTTCCACATCAGCACCCACATGCATGGAAATAGCTGACGTGTCCGTGCTCCCACCAATATCTGCAGCTGTTCACGGCCAAGATCCTGCTGCTCCTGAACGTCGGGGTGTTCGGGCTCATCCTCCTCCTGACTCTGCTCCTCGCCGCCGGCCAGAACCGCGTCGTCGTCCTCGGCTGGGTCTGCGTCGGCTTCTCCGTCAGCGTCTTCGTCGCGCCACTCACCATCATCGTGAGTACCATTCGCCCATGCCCAACCATGCATGTTCAGTGTTCAGACAGAGGTTAAAACAACACTTCAATTTCATGGATGCAGCGTCAGGTTGTGCGCACGAGGAGCGTTGAGTTCATGCCCTTCTCCCTCTCGCTCTCCCTCACTGTCAGCGCCGTCGTCTGGTTCCTCTACGGCCTACTCATCAAGGACAAATACGTTGCCGTAAGAAACCTAGCTTGCTTTTCTCCACAGCTTGATCTTTATGTCTAACTAACCATCGGCTAATAATCAGCAAACTGATCGCTTTTCTAAAGGAAACTGATCACTAATTAAAGAGTAACAACTGCTCTGTTTCTGTTGTTGCAGCTGCCGAACGTGCTGGGCTTCACCTTCGGCGTCGTCCAGATGGGCCTCTACGCGCTGTACCGCAACGCCACACCTAGGATACCATCCAAGGACGTAGCCGACGGCAAGGTGGACATGATCAAGGTGCCTGAGCATGTGGTGACCATCGGCAAGCTTGGCACACCGGCCATGGAGCTCAAGACCCACGAGGTGCACCCCGTGGAGTCCCCACCTGCTGAGGAAGCCGGGCCGGAGAATGACAAGGTGGTTGCATATGAGGAGAACGGCAAGGCGGCTGACAAGGAAGGCAACGCAGAGGTAGTCTAGACTGAAGAGTATCATCGGGTCATAAGTAAAGACTGCATACACCTGCAGTTTTTGTCGACCTGGTCCCGCCTGCTGATGTCATGGACCTGCTCTATCCGCGTGTGACACGTGGCATGCCCTCGTGCCGTCACATGTCCAGTCCCGGGTTTTCAAATTTAGTTAAAAATCCAGAATTTGATGTAATCTTAGGAAATTAATAAGTAGTTCTTTCTTAACCGGAAGAAAATATGACCCAGCACCAAAATTCTTAAAAAGTCATGATCTACATGTGTCCAGTGCTCTGCTTCGCAGGGGTAGATATCGAGCCAGTTTGGCTTGTTTTGGCTCAGCTCGTTCGAGCTCGTTAGCCAAACGAGCCAGCTCAGCTCGGCTCGTTAAGGAAACAAGCAAAAAGCTTGGCTCGGCTCGGCTCATTGAGCTCGCGAGCTAGAGTTAAATTGAAAATTGCCACAATAATATATATAAAATAAAAAATTCTAGTATTTATATGGTCTTAATATAAAAAATCTATTCTGTCGTACTATAATAATAGAATGTAACCATAACATCATCTAGAACTACGCATATAGTATACATATTATTATAACTAGTAATTTGTCCATTAGTCTTTTAGGTCTTCTAGCTCGTTTGGCTCGCGAGCGGCTCGCGAGCCAGCTCGAACTCGCTCGTTATACTAACGAGCAAAAACTCTTGCTCGGCTCGTTAGAAATATGTATCGAGCCGAGCCGAGCCGGCTGCGATCTGAGCGAGCTAACGAGCTTCGAGCATTTTGTCCAGCTCTACTGCTTCATTTCTTTTTTAGAGTTATTGTCAATTATAACCCTATTAATTGTTGTAATTTTTTCCTTAGTTTTATCAAATGTTGAGATGATGTGTGATCTCATCCATCCATTCAATCCGCACGATGACGTTCTACGTAACGAAATCACCTTGTGCTCCGGAGTGATGACGCACGGCCAAGTTGTCGCGGTGTGGTTGCTGCACAGTGTCTTCATGCATCGACCCATCCCCATGCATAATTGCTGTTATATCCCTATGTAGACATATTTATTTAGTATTCTCCTAGTCAAACCGGTCTTCCGTCTTCATACTCTATATTGTTATGTGCTACAGTTGCACGTGTTGGGGTTAAATGTATTTTCAGTTTCTTGGTGTGAGTTGGATTTAGTGGGTGGCATGGATTTTACAGCATTGAGGTAGCGATATGTTGCGAGGGCTGGCAACCCATTCTTCAACCGGGGTAGTGAATCGTACCCAATCTCAGGAAGCTAGCACGGTACCATGGCTTTCAGGTTCTTTAAGAGGTGTGCCATTTGTCCATGAGGTTGTGCCCACTGGCTGCGCTTCGAATGTACTTTTGTGTATGAGCTCTGTAGAGTTAAAACTGTTGAAATACTAGGCAACAAATTTACTAAATTTCAAATCAAGTAAGGCATGACACATATTCAAACTAGTATGTAAAGCTAGGCAACATAATTACTAAATTTCAAATCAAGTAAAGCATGACACATGTTGAAACTAGCATGTCTTTTGTGTATGAGCTCTGCAGAGTTAAAACTGTTGAAATATTAGGCAACAAATTTACTAAATTTCAAATCAAGTAAAGCATGACACATATTGAAACTAGTATGTAAAGCTAGGCAACATAATTACTAAATTTCAAATCAAGTAAAGCATGACACATATTGAAACTAGCATGTAAAGCTCTAACATACTAGAAAAAAGGAGTGGCCTCCTATACCATCACTTGAGAAAGTGAGGACAGCTTGCATATTTATGTTGGCCATCCTCTTTTTCCTCCTGTACCATCACTTGAGAGAGTGATGACACCTTCCATATTTATGTTGGCCATCCTCCACATTAACAATCAGTGTGGGACTAAAGAACAACACCACCTGTACCAACTTCCTGATGCTCTCATGGGCCTTAGAGATTTTACTAGGAATTTCTAAATTTCTTATTGGGTGAAGCCCATAAATTCCAGCAAAAACTCTTACTCGTTTTGCAATCGATTGCATGGAAAAAAACAAGCATTTAATCATTGAAATGTTTTATACTAGAGAAAGACCACAACAAAGCATCGTATACTTGTACGATTGGTGGCGTGGATCTATCCCATTTTTCTGGTGGACAGATCTTTGGTTCAATTGTTCAGACTCCAAGCACCAGTTTAACAAGGATGGATGGTACAAATGAGAGTAGTAATCAAGATGGTGTCTTGAATCATTAGCTATTGCTATCCAGGATTTTATTTTTGTCATTTAGCCAAGTGCACCTCCCAACGACCGAGGGGTGCCCCCCACCCAGGTCATTGGACCCGGAACTAATGTCCCGGATAGAAAGTCACTTCTCTACTAGTGGTGGCTCATAATGTACTCAAGTTCGAAACTATTTGGAATGGAAGAACTTAATTATGCACTCTTTTATTATGTATGGATTTGATATTATACAGAGATAACTATTTGGAAATATGAATATGTTTTAAAGACATTATTCTGTCCTTTTGAATACACTAATAAATACTTTAATCAGGAAATTTAGTGTGGGTTTTGAAATCTTTTTCTTTAAACATTGTCGCATGTGGCCAAACTAGGTTTAGGTTAGCCAAACTTTGAGCTTATGTTATCCCCTCAAAATGAAGTTTAATTTTACTAATGTTTGTTTTAGTAAAACATAAGATCCAAACAATATGTAATAACTTCCGTTAGAGGTTACTGGAGTCTTACTTATTGTTGTCAATAGATTTCACCAATATTTAAATTTAATTATGGTTTGCATGTATAGAGAGAACACATCTACCACAGATACAGATAGTGTTGTATGCTTAGATGGTAAATGACATCCATGTACTAGGTTATTACTCCCTCCAATGTCTTTAGATAGGCGTATTTTAAAATATGAATATTTCTCTTGTCAGAGTCTTGTTTCAATCAAACTGTCTATGTGCCTTAATGGCTGTTTCAGGCCCTACACGTTACCATTTAGTCTTCTGTGTGAACTGAACGTGAGGGTTGGTGCCAAGTAGTTTGGGTCTTAGTTGCTTATTTTACTAGTGGTGGTAGGACGGTCCAGTGGTACGCTACGCACCAGGGTTTAAATCCTGGTGCTTGCACTTTTTTCTGGGATTTTTTCAGAATTTACCGGCGCTATACGTTAAGTGGTAAGCGGCGTTCCTGTTGACAACGAGGCGCCAATGGTGACTTCGGGAATCTCCAGATCTGCCGGGTGCTCAGTACTTCGGAGGTGCGCTCGTTTGCGTACGTGTATTCATAGGGGTGAGTGTGTGTGTGAGCGTCTGCGTTGTACTGTGTAATTCTAAAGAAAAGTGATCGGATTAAATAGATGGCATTATTCTAGGGTGAAATAAGTTCATCGAAAGATAATGGGGACAGTGACGGGGAGTACATATTAGAACTTGTACACTGACTGCAGTCATTGCACTTATAATGCTTCAGAGATATATATGTTAATACAGCAATACAACTGAGGTATGAAAACAATATTAAAACTTCACATTGACTGGCTTTTATTTATGTAAACAAAATGGCTTAAGGGCTAGATCACTGTAGAGTCACACCCCTCAGTTGCTAATAAAGAATAAGCAAATTCTTGCACCACAGTTGTCCATGCTCACCAAGTCACCAAAATGACCTGTTGTCTGTGCCTCAGTTCATGAAGTGAGGGGAAATTGACTCTTCGTATTAAAAAGTTACGATTAAATTCATAAAGTGGAGAAAAATGAGAGTAAAATCTCAATTATATTTTAATCATACCCCTATTTTTGTGGGAAAAATAACATATTATAAGCAACGACTAGCTAATATACCTAAGAAGACCACATCATGAGTAGCCCAGTATTCTTTTTTCATCCAAGAGCAGCAGGGTACCTAATGCTTGCTCCATAGCATCGTAATTTAAGCCTTAGGATGTAGCCATCAAGTATCCAGATGATAAAGGATGAATAACTCAAAAGTTCCATACAAAAGGCCACCTGATATATGGTGGACAATGACAAAATAACTTTTAATGGTCCCAATAATAGTGAAAAGAATAATAATACCCAGATCACAATCTCGGATATTGGACTGATAATGTCAGCACAGTACATATCCTTGCACGAAAGTTCGTCTGTGTGGATCTCCTTGGTCCTCAGGTTCCTCTCTAGTGCTCTTCTCAATCAATACAAATACTGCATATCAGTAGAGCAAAAGGCAAAAGTCACGAACCTTCAGGGTATAAGTTTTTAATAAAAAAATGTTTGAGCTTTGAATCAAAAGGAAACACTTGGTGCATCAGTGCTGGAGCTTGAACTGCTTTGTGAAACAATAGAACAAAAGTCCGTAGCACCGCTCGAGGTACAAAAGGGATGGAACAGATATATTTTTCTCCATGGAAACAATATCTACATGACTTTTTGTGATTTGGAAAATACAGCATCGATCCTACAGGACTTTGTTTGTTGTTCAAAAGTGCAAAAAGATATACTACATTATTGGACAAAGAAAAAGCAGCAATACAAATACTAATCTGTCATAGTGCTAGTTGTAAACCACATACAATTGTTTCTGTAGTTATAGTGAATGACGAAATCATTAGCGATGTCCATATAAGTTGGTAAATCAAGCAGTAGCTCTCAATTCAGCACCAATGCAAAGTGCTGGTATGTTATGTTAGAAAGGAATCTAGCCATGGAACCTTTTGGTTCAGTGTACATCCATTTAGTAATGTAACTAAAGGTGTTGGTATCTGTGAGAGCACATAAAAAAAATCAATATATAATGTGCGCTTTTGTGCTTAACAAGGAAGGAAACCACTGAGATGGCCAACGTGTCAAGTTACAAGGAGTTAATAGTTGCAGCACATAATCTACGTACATGTATAACAGGGTTAAATCTGAGCCCATAACAGACAAAAATTACTCAAGCCAAGCCGAGTATGCAGTATACATCCATAAGATTACTGAGCTTGGATGGGTTATTACTTGTGACATGTCCGTCCATCCATGCTTACAAGTCAATAAACCGGGCTCTTTCAAGTCTTGCATCTGGCAGGATATAGAACTTTAGAATTCCCATTGAGATATAAGCTTGTTTTGCAAGATGGGTGTTGGTGTCTATTATTCCTGACCTTCGCTTACGTCGTGCTTTCTCGCGTGGCAGCCTAACTGCGTCTTTGTCTTTGTGTTCCCAAAATGCTTTACCTTCGTCTCGATCTTGCTATTCTGTTCCTTGACATTCTTATGTTCGAAGGTCATCACGGCTTCTTTGCTGCGTTCTGAATCTCGTGGTCACCTTCGATCGTGATTTCGTTAGCTCTATCATGTCGAACCTTCAACTTTGATGGACCGTGACATTGTCGGAGGTAAGGCCTTTCTGAAATTCGACCCCCAACAGAAGCCTCTCGATTGTTCGGATCGAATCCCGAGCCGTTACAATCGTTCCTCTTAGAATTTCGTCGCTCTAGCGAAGGTCGTCACCTCCGAACAATTGTTACGGCCTTTCAAATTTTGACCGTTGGAGCGGAGGTCCCCCCCTCATGCCTATATAAAGGTGGGAGCGGTAGAAATAAAATCTTTCTACCCTTTGACAGCGACCCCTCGGCAATCAATTTTTCCCTGCCTCGTAAATCATGCCCTGACCTTCGGTTGCTCTACACCCGAAGCTTTTGCTCTGCTTCGACCCTTCTCCGAGGTTTTGTTGTGGGCTGGCGCGAGTTATGCGTACTGCCCGCTTAATGACGGCCGAAGAGATTGCGGCTCGTGCCGCTGCTGCCCCTCAGGGTGCCACTGGCGAACAACCTGCCATTGCGATTCCTGACGCCCCGGCTGGCTTGGGTGGAGATAAACCTGCAGACTCGGTGGAAGAAACCGGTGCCTCTAACGAAGCTGAGGCCTCCGAGTCTGGTGGAGGCAGTGGTGAAGATACCTCCCAGAAGGACGCCATGGAAGTGGATCAAGAGGGTGAAGACCTTTCTCTTGTTCAAGCCGACCTTGGTGACCTGGTTGCAGGTAAACGCTCATACGAAAAAACCACTCGGTTTGGGGCTTCTTTAGTTTCTGCCTCTACACTCGGATTTTATGAGAGCAAAGGGTACATCAAGAAGGGTCAAGGGCGTCGACCTGGCTCAGAAGAATACCCCACCCCTCAAGCTCACGAAGCCGTGGTATTTCGGGACTTTTTTATCGTTGGTCTACGGTTTCCGTGTGACCCTATAGTCGGTGCCATTCTGAAGCGTTATCAAATTTGTCTTCACCATCTTACGCCGAACGGTGTTAGCCAGCTGGTGAAGTATTTCTATGCTATGCGAAGCCAGAATGTTGAAGCCGATGCAGATGTTTTTTGCCGGCTTTATGAAATCCATCATCAGATGAAAAAAATTACCTTCCCTGGCGACCTTGAAACTTACAATGCACAGTTTGGTTGCCTCACTTTCCGGGCTCGTCAGGCTAACAAGCTTCTACCTAAGCTCCAGATGGTGCCTGCTCAGAAGAACAAATGGGAGAACGATTGGCACCGGTATTGGTTTTACGTGAGCATTCCCGGTGGTCCTGATGATATTGCCGCCGAAGGTCTCCGAACCTACTATGATCTGCATAGCCAACCGGAGCTTATGACTGTGGTACATTCTCCTCCGTTCAACCCCGGTCCACTCTTTGAGGCGAATATTGGGGCTTTTAGAGTTATTATTGCCTTGTGCACCGGTCGCGATCTTTACGAGGAGATGGTTACAGCTAATGTCTTTCCTTTGTCCCCTGGTTGGAGGCCCTCTGGCTTCAAGAAGCTCTTGATTGCTAATTTGGCTCCGATTTTTGCTGTTACGAAGCCCGCTGAACTATCAGACGGCAGTTTTGTCGAAGAGATTGAGCGCCGAGTTGTTGACATACTCGGTTTCTTTACCCGAGAGGAGTATACTGCTGCAGGGCAAATTCTTTGTCACAATGGACGGCTGAATCGTGTCTTTGAGGTGATGGGAATCCAGTACAATCCTCGTCCAATGCCAGGAAAACCCGCAAAGCGCTATCAACGCGTTGGCCAATCTGGGACTGAGCCCATTGGGGTGACTCAGAAAAAGACCGCGATGAAAGTGAAGGTTGCCGAGAAGCGGAAGCGCGAAGCTCTGACCGATCACCACACCAAGCGCCTACGGGTGATTGTATGCGATGAAACGTTGCAGTCCAAACCTAATGCCTGAATTTCCCCTGCTGCCATCGAAGGTTCTTCTTCATCTGCCTGCGTCGAAAAAATCCCGCACCCACCTTCGATAACTCCGATTGATCATCTCTTGTCGGTTATGACTGAAGGTGAGGCTGATGCTGTTCAATCCGGTCAAGTCCAATCCAGTATTGCTACCGACCCTCCACAGCCTGTCACACCCCAAATTTTCTAAATTTGGGATGTGAATAAATAATATAAATAAATACAATGAATAAAACAGAATATATATATATATATAATTTATAAGGTTTATAAAATTTTATAAAATTTAGAATGATTCTATTTAATTTATAAAATTTTCCAAGGTTTAAATAATTAACAGGGAATGTTATATATATATAATATAAATATATGTACTTTAATTTCAAAACAACATATGTTTATAACTCCTTAAAATTCATCCCAAATTAAATTGAAGCAACCCTATGAATTTTCTAGGATTTATTAAAGCTTAAATAAAATTTTCTAGGAATTAATTGGAGTTCCTAGCCTTTTATTAATTTAAATATCACATTAAATAATTATTTTAGCCAAAATAAGTTTTTGTTGCATTCATGCTGTTGCATATATTTTTGGTTGCTAGTAAATCAAGTTGGAATTTATATTCTGTTTAAATTCAAATTTGATTTGCTTTTGTTTGAGTTTTAGAAATAGTTAAATCTGTTAGAGTTCGTTTTCGGCCCAGTCCACTTTTGCCCCCTGATCTTTTTCCTTCTCTTTCTTTTTTCTCCCCGGCCTTTTTATTTTTCTTCTTGGGCTGAATCTCGTTTCCCCTCTCGGCCCAATTCCTTTTTGGCCCAGCACGGCCCGTCCGGCCTCTCCCCCGCCGCTCTCTCTTCTCTCTCTCTGGCAGTGGGGCCCGGCTGTCAGGTTCCCCTTCCTCCTCCCGTTCGTCTCCGACCCGGACACTCCTCCGACTTCGAGCTCGCCGCGCCGCCGTGTCCCGTTCGAACACGCCTGCCCGAGCCTAAGTCCCGCACCTATTTAAGCAGCCGAACCTCGCCGTCTTTTTCCCCAATCAAAGCGAGCCGCAACCCTTGTTCTCGTGCCGCGCCGCCGCTCGAGATCCGCCGCCAAGCTTCGGGCGCCGTCGATCTTGGCTGCCAAAGCCTCGCGATCGTCGTAAACCGCTCCAAAAGCTTCGCCAGGTAGCAGTGAAGCTTGCTCGTCTGAATTCTTGGCTCAATTTCGCTTCTATCGTGCTGACGACGCTCGCCGTCGTTCTCCAGGGCCGCCGTCCGCCATTCGTCGTCGCCGGCCGCCGTCGTCGCACTTCCCTCGTTAGGGTCACCCGGGGTGAGTCCGCCGTCATCTCCTCTTGCTTCCCGGCCAATTCTTGTCGAGTTTAGTGCACCGTAGCAGCACGTCCGCGTCCACCCGAAGCTCCTCCGGTCCGGCCATGGCGCCGCCGCCGTCGATCGTCGTCTCCGTCGCGCATCTGTCGTCAAGATCCCCATGGTTGAGCTCGTCGTGGTCTCGCGTTTCCGTAGGACCAAGTCCCGTCCCAAACCGAAGCCCGTAGCGTGTTTCCGACGATTTTCCGGTGATGCGCCGCCGTAGCGCCGCCGCGGACTTCGTCTTCACCGGCGACCCCTCGGCCGTTCTGTTGTGGACGGTCGGATCTTGATCCAACGGCCGGAATTAGAGCTGACCCGAGTCAATTAGGTCGCATACCGGTCAGCGCGACAGTTTTGCATAAGAGTCCTTCAGGAATTTGGAAATCAACCCGCGGTCCAAATTAAATTGAAAATAATTACGAATAGCTCCTTTTTCTTTTATTTTAGCCCCTGGAACTTTTAAAACTTTGCCAACAAGTCCCTGAACTTTAGAAAAATCATATCTTTCACGTTTTAACCCCGTTTTAATCCGTTCTTGTTGCGTTAGCTTCATATCAACTTAAACCACGTGTTAGCAATGTTATTTACCATGACATATATTTCTGAATTTTATTTAACATTAATTTAATTAAAGGCTATTTTAATGCGTCTTTCTAAATTAAAATATAATTAATGTTTAAACTCGGTTTTTCATGTCAACTATGAATTTGATTAATGTTTATTCCATGTGTTTTGTAAATAAAAGTTGACTAAGGTAATATCTCGATTTTCATAAATAGTATTAACTTGATTAATACTTATTTCTTGAGCGTTCTAAATAAAATTGAAGTAGATAATATCTTGGTTTCTTTAAATAATATTAACATGATTAATATTAATTTTATAATCTTTCTAACTAAAATTTAATTAGGCTCTACCTTGTTGCTTCATAAAATTATGTTAACTTGATTAATGTTTATGATCACTAGTTCTCTAATTAAAAGCTAATTAGAGTTAAACTTCGAGTTTTCATAAATAATTGTCAATCTTGATTAATGTTAACATAATTATCATTCATTAGTTTTCTGAATAAAATATAAATAAGTTCCATCTTGATTTTTGCAAAGTGATATTAATTTGATTAATAATTACTTAAATAGCTCTTTCTAATTGAGATTAAACTCCGGCGTTTCATAAATAAATGTTAACTTTGATAAATATTGACTTAAATGTGTTACAGTTATAATACTGACTAATTCAACACCGTTCATAAAATTATTCGGTTAGATGTTCTTATATAATCTATTTTAAGTTAATACTTTAATTAAAATAATTTGTACTTGAATATTTACAATTAAAAATATGACTAGTTTAACTAGAGATTTAAAGTTATTTGATTTGATCAATATGTTCCTTTAATTAAAAGCCAATTAAGAATTATATTTTGGTTTTCTTATTAATGATTAATATGGTTAATATTATAAGTTTTAAAAGTGATAGTTGAACAAGTTATAATATTGGAAACCTAGGTATAACTTTAATGTAACTTGGATTAAGGTTATATTTAGATTTCTTATGTTTTCGTAGATCACTGTTTAAATGGTTATTAACTAGTGTTTCTAATTAAAGCCAACTTAGAAGTTTCACTTCCAAGTAATTTGATTAATAAACTTTCAATGTGACTTTGTTCTAGTGTTCTCGTTTTGCTTATTAATTATCTATCTATTAAGTTTTCTCTATAAAATATGATTAAGTTATATTTCGGATTTTAATAAGCTTATGTAAAATTGATTAATGAGTATTAAACTAGATTTCAAATTAAAAGGTGATTAGCGTCAAACTTAATGCTTTCTTAAATGAGTATTAATTTGTGTGAATGTCAACATAAAGGTGTTTTATTAATAATATTGATTACTTCAACATGGTCAATAAAAGTTAATCAATTAGATGCTCGCATCTATTTTTAATACTAAAGTTATGTGTTTAATTACATAATGTCTACAAAAAGAATAGTTATAAATAAAATACATTCTTGGTTTCACATATTTAAATATAATTAAAACAATTTCCAGGAAATAGCCTCTTATATATGATTCTATCAAATTAAGATTTATAAAGCGTATAGTGTTTCCTTTTATAATCTAAAGTCTTCCGCTAGTTTTAAGTTTTCAATCATGGTTCTGTTCTCAGCCTTTCCTATGCCTCTAAACCCAATCCTGTTAGTGCACCCTACGTTTCTCACTTAGTCCCTATTCTGTTTTTCCAATCAACTGTCTCCAACATCTATCGCATCCTATGAATTCATCGGCCAGTGTTCCAATGTCCGCAGCACCCTTTTCTGCAATCCTGATGATAGTCCATCTTTTCTGAGCCATATCACTAAGTTTGAGTATAGATCTTTTCTTATGTTGTGGTTTCTCTGCAAATCAATATTATTTTAATTTTTAACTTTATATTGCTTCAATGATATGGTGTGAGTTACTATGTCATTGTATTGTAATATAAAATTAAATTATTAAAGTAATATATTATTGTTTGAGATCCTCGTATTCATAAATCCTCTGTACGTATGATATTCCTTGTGCCAATTAAAACTCTGCCTTGGAACCTTCGTATCTTTCTTTCTCTCTCTGATCTTCGTGGTCCTTAGGTTCTCGTAACCACAGTAACGAGCCCTATCCGTTAGTGCGCTCTTTTAAAGCTTTTCTTTTGATTGGTGTATTATTCTTAGTTGTACTTGTTTGTTTGCTTGTATAGTTTTATGCTTGCATGCTTGTGTTCGATGATTGCTACGAGTAGACGGAACGTTGTTCAAATGAAGAAGACTTTTGAAGATGTTTTGAGCAGCTACACTTTGGAGAAAGGCAAGTGTCCCTAACCATCCTTCTACCTATGCTTTATTTATAATATCAAGATGTTTTAATCGGAACATGGAGAACCACCCAGGAAAACAGTGCAACCATAAGTACTATATGGCTCTGGTCTTGGCTAATTAATTAGAGACTTTAGTGGATGGTAACCTTACCCGAAAGGGGCAAGAGGGGCGGCGGTTGACGGGGTATAGCTCGGTCCTCTTGAGCTGTGGGCTTTGGTAAGAGACAGACCTCATTAGGGAGGGTTATACTTTGCTTCGGAACCGGAAACCTTAGCGGGTTACTTTTTACTAAGGAATCTTTGTAAAGGCCTCGTAGCGTCCCTATGCAGTCACACCTCGGTAGTGTGATGAGTGGCTGATCAGCACAACGTGGTTGGGTTTAAAGTTCTTTTGAACTTTTACGCGGCTTATGGTGAAAGTGTACAACCTCTGCAGAGTGTAAAACTGTTATAACAGCCGTGCTCACGGTTAAGAGCGGCCTGGATCCTCACATGAGTAACATACTTAAACATGAAATTTAAATTGATCTCTGGTTATTTCTTGTGGCCTTGCTGAGTACCAACCATAAGTGTACTCATCCTTGCTAACCGCTGCTCAGAAGAAGAACTTGTATGAAGCTGTTTGAAGATGGTGCTCAGTTCTAGGCGTACGCAACCCCCAGTCGATTGCCTGTGAAGTTTGGAGCCTACGTTTCCAGGATACGCTGTATACTCTGATAGACTCGTAAGTCATTTATATAGTTTATTATACGTGATACTGCATCTTTTATTCACTACTGGTTTACTGTATGTATGAAACTTGATCCTGGCATACATACAGTGTACACTCGGTTCGTTTTCTAAAACCGGGTGTGACACAGCCTCAGGCGAACGCTGCTCTTGCTGATCTGGATTTAGGGGACACCTATGTTGCCGATTGGCCTAATTTTGGTCTTCATGATCAGACTCGGCCTCCCACTGTCAACCTTCGGATTGCTGATATTTTTGAGGAAGAAGATGTTAACTACAATGATCTTTTTACTCCCGTTGGGAGCCCCCTTATGGGTTCCCGTCTTCCCGAGCTGGTGAACTGCCTGTCTTAGGCCAAGACATGGAGGGTGGTCGTTCGACCGAAGCTGAGAAAGAAAACCTGAAGGGTCCTGGGATAGTTACTGCTGCACCGGAACCTTCGGATACCCAGATAGAGGCTGCTGCGCGTGCGCTGGTCAACAGTTCTGTTATCCAGAAGCCTGCTCCGCTCGACACAGGCGAGTCTATTCCGCTACCCACTGCCGTGCCATTACCCCCTTTGCCTGTCTATAACTTTCCCAAGGGTGTGGAACAGTTTCAAGGTTCTTCTGGCGATGTTGATATTACTGGTACTAGAGGCGATTCTTCCTTTAGTTCTAATGGATCGCGTGGCTATCGACGTTTACCTCGCTCTCCTGTGGAAAGTGGCTCTGGTTCTGAACCTGCCTTGTTTTACACAGGTGACTCATCAGATGTCCAAGTTATCGCCCCTCCCGGCAGCCAGCTGCCTGAGACGGAGGTGGGCAAGGACATGGTAATTTCCACTCGAATCGAAGGTGCCTCTGTTGCCCAGCCTGGCCCTTCTGATGCCCCTGGAGCTTCGCATGTGCCTGCCTTACCCGAAAGCCCTAGCTCTTCATCAGGTCGCTCCTTTGACCTTTATGATCATTTGGCAGACTACTCTGCATACTTGTGGTCTGCTATCGAGGATAGCAATCCTGATATCTATGCTCGCTTCGTAGATTACGAAGGCGAAATGGAAAAGCTTCACCTTGAAGGTGTTCTTCAAGATGTCGTCAAGAACGCTTTCCGAGTATGTTTTCTTCTTTTGCCTTTTCGCTACCCCCCTTTTTTTCTTTGGCTCCGAGGACTCTACTGACTTATTTTCTTTTTGATTAGACTTTTGCTGGCATACGGGTTGTGGATAAGAAACTTATCGCCCGGGAGAAGACAGTGCGAGATGTGACCATTGCTTATGATCGCATGAAACTTGAGCAGAAGAACTTGCAGGCTGAGCACGAGCAACTGAAGAAACAATTGCTCGAAGCTGTGCAAACTCAGGAAACTAAGGAAAAAGACAATGCCGAGCTTCGCTTGCGTGCTGAGGAGCTGAGCCGTGAACTTGCCGCTGCCAAGCTTCAAGCTCAAGAAACTGACGGGTTGCGAAAACGCAATGAAGAATTGGAGTTGGAGGCACAGTGGGCTCGGGACCTTGAAAGGCGTGCTCGTGAACTTGAAGCTGAAGTGCAATCCCTTCGTGAACAAGCCACTTCCGACGCCTCCCTTGTGTCGTCCCTGAAAGATGAACTGAAGCTGTCCCAAAGTCTGATGGCTTCGAAGCCAAAAGAGAATTCTAGTCTTCAGGATGACATTAAGGTGATGAAAGGCGCCATGGAGCGCTCCCGTGCGCTGGTGGCTGACCGTGGGCTTCAAGTGTATCGTTGCTACCAAGAAACACTTCGTCAGTTCGGGGCTGAGCCGCTGTCCTTCCCCGAAGGTGGCGGCGAAGCTCGTTTCTTTGACTGGCTAGATGCAGAGTTTAAATCCCTCTCTACCGTCATGGGTGCTATTGGTGACCATGCCGCCAATGTTATCTGTGGGAATCTGCTGTCTATGCTTGAGAAAGAAGGCTGCCTTCATTTCAAAACCTTTGGTCGTAATTATCACTTTGCCGCTGCCGTGACTCCTGAAGAAGGTTCCGCTTTGGTTAAAGCTACAAGGCAAATCTTTATGCGTCAGTTCTGGCAAGTCTTGGGCCGCGAAGCTGCTCGTCGCTCCGCAGCCGAAAGCCTTCAAAAGGTTTTTATTTTTCCTTTTCCCTTTTCTTTTTGCGCTTTGCTTTATATTGATTTCTGACTTGTTATGCAGAAAAAGTTGCGTTTGGCACGGGAGGAACAAGCTCGTAAGGAGGCTCTTGCTGCCGCTGCTTCTCGAGAACACGTCTCTATCGGTCAAGGTGCGGGAACCTCTGCTGCGGGCGAAGCTGCGTCGGGGCCGAAGGTGCCTGATTCTTCGAGGCCATGAAAACATGTGTAATAGGATAGTTTGATACAATCGTCGCTCTGTTTTAAAAACTGATCGAAGTAATACTTTTATCTGTGCAGGCTCCTGGTGCAGGGCCTGCGCAAGTTGTAATTCCTCGTACAATTCGTAATGGGTTGCTATGTGTTGAAGGCGGTGGTTGGTTGGCTTATCGCTCGCGCTTCCCAGATGCTAGTTTTCCCTCATTTTGGAATTACTGTTGCCAATGGTTTTCTCATCAGTCCTTTATTGTGGATCAAAGTTTTATCCCTGGCCCCCGTGATCCGTCCAAGCTGTTGGCCTTGCCCCTGGATACTTCTGGAGATTGCGAAGGTCAGAGTGATTTTGAAGATTTTCATTACGTTTACAATCTTCGCCGCGATGCTCATGATCGCGCTTATGTCATTGAACTTCCATTTTGAACTGTATATGTGATCTTTACTTTTGTCCCCCCTTTGAAATGACTTGTATGAATTATTATTGCGCTGACTGTTTTCTCGGCTGGAATGCTGGAACTATTGTGTTGCTGCTGGAATGTCGAAGCTTATGATGATCCCCCTCAATGTGTAAGCTTTAAATGCTAGCTTCGCCACAATTTTTAACTTTGCTGTGTCTCAGCCTCTGGCATTTTTGCCGAGCTTATTTTGCACACGAGCTCTTCTTTGAGCTTTGAAAAGCATCACCTCCTCTTCCTTAGTGAGGTGAGCTGAAATTAGCCGATCGAAGCTTAGCGCGTGTTTCTTTTACTTAAAAATTTTTTGCGCTAGCTTCGCGTGGATTTTTGACTTTGCTAAGTCACAGCCTCTGGCACTTTTTGCCGGGCTTGTTTTGCTCACGAGCTCTTCTTTGAGCTTTGAAAAAGCGTCACCTCCCCTTTCTTAGCGAGGTGAGCTGAAATTAGCCGACCCAAGCTTAGCGCGTGTTTCTTTTACTTAAAAATTTTGTGCGCTAGCTTCATGTGGATTTTTGACTTTGCTAAGTCACAGCCTCTGGCACTTTTTGCCGGGCTTGTTTTGCTCACGAGCTCTTCTTTGAGCTTCGAAAAAGCGTCACCTCCCCTTTCTTAGCGAGGTGAGCTGAAATTAGCCGACCGAAGCTTAGCGCGTGTTTCTTTTACTTAAAAATTTTGTGCGCTAGCTTCGCGTGGATTTTTGACTTTGCTAAGTCATAGCCTCTGACACTTTTTGTCGGGCTTGTTTTGCTCACGAGCTCTTCTTTGAGCTTTGAAAAAGCGTCACCTCCCCTTTCTTAGCGAGGTGAGCTGAAATTAGCCGACCGAAGCTTAGCGCGTGTTGCTTTTACTTAAAAATTTTGTGCGCTAGCTTCGCGTGGATTTTTGACTTTGCTAAGTCACAGCCTCTCGCACTTTTTGCCGGGCTTGTTTTGCTCACGAGCTCTTCTTTGAGGTTTGAAAAGCGTCACCTCCCTTTTCTTAGCGAGGTGAGCTGAAATTAGCCGACCGAAGCTTAGCGCGTGTTTCTTTTACTTAAAAATTTTGTGCGCTAGCTTCGCGTGAATTTTTTGACTTTGCTAAGTCACAGCCTCTGGCACTTTTTGCCGGGCATGCTTTGGTTCTTTTTAACTTTGAGCAAGGCGTCTGCTAAGTTCGAATAGTTTCGCCTTGGCGATCTTTGTTAGAACTTGACCTTTTTCCGAATCTGCAACCTTTTTCAAAGGTTGCTTTTTCGGCCACGATAAGCTTCTTTTGGGGAATCATCTGCTTTATAACTTAGCATTTGTACAAAGGTGCTTGCCTCATTAAAAACCTCACCCCCATTATGGGGTTTCCCCTGTGAGGAAAAGAGTACGAGCCCTGAAATTTTAATACGAAAAGAAACCTAAGAAAGAAAAACTACAATGCTTCTTTTCTTTATACATAGAACCTTCTGAGGCTGTCCACATTCCAGGAATGCGGTAGCTCTTTGCCTTCTTCATCTGCCAAGTAAAAAGACCCTGGTCTATTGCTTCTACTGACTAAGAATGGTCATTCCCAATTTTCCTGCAGCTTTCCGGTTTTGCCTGGTTTCAATTTTAAGACAAAATCTCCCAAGGCGATATCCTTTCTTACTACCTTTTTGTCCCTCCATTTTTGGGTTTCTGCTTGGTATTTGCTTAGATTTCCTGCTGCCTCTAGCCTTTCCTCTTCAGCCAGGTCTTTGTCCACACCTTCGCTGTTCTTCTCCTGCCTCCCCGATACCCTACTGCTTTTGAATCGAAGCTCTTCAGGGGTCATGGCCTCTTCTCCAAATAGTAATTTAAATGGAGTGAATTGTGTTGCCCTTGACTTTGTAGTGTTATGTGACCATACCACCTTGATTAACTCTTCTACCCATTTACTCTTTTTCAATTCTATCAACCTCTTCTTGACACCTTCGAGGATGATGCCATTGGCTCTCTCTACTGCTCCATTGGACTGCGGGTGGTACACAGATGCGAATTTGACCTTCGTGCCTACTGAATGGCAGAATTCCTTGAACACCTCACTGTCAAACTGCTTTCCATTGTCAACTATGATTTCCCTTGGTACTCCGAAGCGGCAAATGATACTCTGCCAAAAAAACTTCTTGATTGTTTCGGCAGTGATGTTGACCAGTGGCTTAGCTTCTTTCCATTTTGTGAAGTACTCGACCGCCACTATTGCATACTTGTAGTTTCCCTGTGCTGTGGGAAGCGGCCCTACTATGTCAATGCCCCAGTTTGTATGGCCCGGTAGTGGCCCATTAGTGCGGGATGCACATGTTTAGTGCCACATTGCTAGTTGAGCAAGGGTGGAGGCAACTTATAAGCCTTTGTCTTCCAGCCATAGCACCTTCGGGTTAACCCTTTTACACGAAGCGAGGACGAAAGTGTAAGTAGGGTGCTATGTGTACGCGTGCGCGCCCCTCGGAAGGGCTGTGTGGGGCGGCTCGTGGAAGGCGGGGTGTTACATGTAGTTTCCCTGTGCTGTGGGAAGCGGCCCTACTATGTCAATGCCCCACCTTTACAGTGGCCAAGTTGGTGAAATTAGCTGCGTTGCCGCCCCTGGGGCTTTTTGCTGTCTTGCGAACTTCTGGCAAGCTTCGCATGTTTTCACGATTTGCTGTGCATCCTTCAGCGCCGTTGGCCAGTAAAATCCTTGCCTAAATGCCTTTCCTACTAATGCCCTTGAGCCGATGTGTGAACCGCAAGAGTCTCCGTGAATTTCTTTCAATAACTCCATGCCTTCTGTGTATGCTATGCACTTGAGTAATGGCGCCGTTACATCTTTTTTGTATAACTCATCGCCTACCAGAGTGTAGCTTCTGCATCTCTGCTCCATCCATTTGGTTTCGGTTACAGATTCGGGCTCACAAATTCCGCGCAAGAATGCGATTATCTGCGCTCTCCAATCTTCACCTTGGACAACAAATATCCACGAGACCCTGTTTTCCTTTTCCTTGGCGGACGGCTCCCTTAGGGTTTCGAAAAATACATCTGGTGGTAACTTTTCCTTCCCCATTCTGATTTATTGGCCAAAATTCCACAGTGTAACCTTTGAACTGTTTCTCCATTCTTCAGACCACCTCCAAATATTTTATTAATTCTGGATTCTTTGCTAGACTTTCCTTCTCCACTTGATCAGTGATAACTTGTGAGTCTGTTTTTACGGTGCAGATCTTTGCACCAATTGCTCTTGCTTTTCGCAGCCCAAGTAACAAGGCCTCATATTCTGCGATATTGTTTGAGCTCTTATCTTCTTCTTTGCAAAATTCCAGACGTACAGCGTATCGTAGCTTCGCCCCATTAGGTGATGTTATCACTCCTGCTGCTCCGGCACCGTCCTTTCCCCACGCTCCATCGCACGTGATGAGCCATTCAGGCTCTGGCTCCGGTTGCTTGTTGAAATCTGGTGAAGTCCAATCTGCTACAAAATCAGCAAGAACCTGAGACTTGATTGCCGTTCTTTTTTCGAACGTTACTGGCAAGCTAGACATTTCTGCTGCCCACTTTCGAATGCGGCTTGGTGCTTCTCTGTTGTTGAAAATTTCTTTAAGCGGCTGATTAGACAATACCACTACTTTATGAGCGCCAAAATAATGCCATAGCTTTCTCGCGCTCATTACCACTGCATAAGCGATTTTTTCCAACTCCGAATATGCCTTCTTGGATTCTGTTAATGCCTCCGAAACAAAGTAGACCGGCGACTATGTTTTTATGCCTTGAACCTCTTTCTCCTGAACTAGTGCCGCACTCACAGCTGATTCTGTTGCTGCTAAGTATAAGAACAATGTCACTCCCGGATCCGGTGGTGACATGATGGTTAATTGATGTAAATAATCCTTTAGCTCTTGAAACGCCTTCCTTTGCTCCGACCCCCAATTAAATTTGTTTGCTGATTTGAGAGTCTTGAAAAAGGGTAAGCTTCTCTCTGCCGACTTTGCAATAAATCTATTCAGCGCCGCAATTCTCCCTGTGAGCTTTTGCACATCATTTCTTGTTTTCGGCTCTTCCATGTTGATTAAAGCTTTAACTTTATCTCTGTTGGCCTCTATGCCTTTTACTGATACCAGACACCCCAGGACTTTGCCCTTTCTTACACCAAAGACACATTTTCAGGATTCAACTTCAATCCCGCCGCCCTCATATTGGCGAATGTTTCAGCTAAGTTAGCCACATGGTCTGACCTTATCTTGCTCTTCACTACAATGTCGTCTACGTATGCCAGCAGGTTTCGTGGAATTTGAACTTTAAACACCACCTTCGACATTCTGGAGAAAGTTGGTCCCTCATTTTTCAACCCTTCAAGCATTCTGACGAAACAATAAGTTCCTAGAGGTGTAATGAAACTCGTGCATTCTTCGTCTTCTTTTTTCATCCAGATCTGGTGATACCCCGAGAAACAATCTAGCAAGGACAACATCTCACTGTTAGCAGCTTCGTCCACCACCCTGTCGATTCTTGGGAGAGGGAAGTTGTCCTTGGGACAAAACTTGTTTAAGATTGTGAAATCCACACACATTCTCCATTTGCCATTTTTCTTTTTCACAGGTACTGTGTTTGACAACCATGGGGGTACTTAACTTCTCTTATAACTTGAGCTTCGAGGAGTCTTTGGACTTCCGCTTTTACTGCCGAGACCTTGTCGTCTGACATTTTTCTGAGCTTTTGCTTTCTGGGCCTGGTAGCCTTGTCTATGTTGAGGCTATGCTCAATGATTGACCTGCTTACCCCATGCAAGTCTTTAGAAGACCAAGCAAAGATGTCTTTGTTGCTGCAAAGAAACCTAATTAAATTTTCCTCTTCTTCTTTTTCAAGATCCGCCCCAATGATCACATGCCTATCCCTGACTACTGCATCCAGTAAAACTCTTTTCGTTTCTTGATCGGGTTGCATTGGCACCTTTTCCTTATCCATTTTCTGCTCTTGTTTTGGAACCAGGGCCTCCGTTTGATTCAACGTGTGGACGTTGCGATGCCCGGGGGTTTCTCCTTTCTCGATGTTTCTTGCCACTTGTTGACTTTCGAAGACCGTTATTACCCCTTTAGGTGCTGGCATTTTCATGCACAAATATGGCTGATGTACCACAGCTTCAAACTTGTTCAAGAACCCTCTCCCAAAGATTGCCAAATATGGAAAGTAAATGTCTACTACATCGAAAGTTACGAATTCTGTTCTTGCATTCGACAAGTCACCGAAGGAAACCGGTAAGTCGACCTTGCCTAAGACTGGCACTCTTTTTCCTCCAAATCCGCACAAGGGATTGTCAGCTGGCTGTAACATGTTTTGATCCAGCTTCATCTCCGCGAAGATGTTTGCAAATATGATGTCTGCAGAGCTTCCAGTGTCCACTAATATTCTTCCTATTTTCCACCTTGCAATATTAGCTTCGATGACCAGAGCATCGTTATGAGGGAAATTTGTAAGCTTGAGATCTTGTTCAGTGAAGGTGATTGGTATATGTGACCATCTTGATCTAATCATCGGCCCTTCAACAGAAATATTGTTGACACTTCTAAAATAATCTTGTCTGTCTCTTGCTTTCGAACTGCAACGATGACCCCCCTGAGATGGGCATGATCATTCCTACCGTTGGTAAACAGTTTGATTGGTTGTTCTTGTCCTCTTCTTTTGGGTTCTGCAGCCCTTGAGCTTCGCTGAGAGTGAGGTTGACCATAGGTGGAGCTGAAGGTACTTGACTATTTCGAGGTGGGTAAGAGGGCACCGGTTGATAATGGAATGCTTGCGTGTTTCTAGCTGGTGTCTGAACGTAAGGTGTTTGGGAGCAACTCTGCATGTTTTGATGATTGGTCCAATTCACACTTTGGCTGATTGAAGCGTTGTTCTCAGATTGAGCTTTTTCTGCTGCCATTCTTTCTAGAACTTTTTTGCTTTCTGGACAGAATTTGGTTCCATGTCCTACACCCTCTCCGTGAAATATACAATAGTATTTCCTTTCTTCTTGGGGCTGTCTGCCACGTCCTCGGCCTCTGCCTCTGCTGAACTTACCACCTATGCTACCTCCATTGTCTCTCTCGTTGTTTTTCCAGTTTGGAAATTCTTCGCTCGAAGGTAAGGTTGGCTGGATGAAGTTCTGGTTGTCCACGTTATGAGCTTCGACTTGGTAAATTGTATGTTGGTTCTGTGGAAACCACTTCTTCTGTCCTATGTGTTGGTCCCAATGACACGCCTGAGAACTGCTCTGCGCTTGCCTGGCCCTCCTGGCCTCCTCTAGTCTTCGTATATGGTCTTTATCGGCTCTACACCATTTCTCGAAGACGATGTACAATTCGTTCATTGAGGCCGGTGGTTCTCTGGCGAAAAAATTCGCGCACTGCCCAATCCTGAGACCTTTGATGCAGGCTTCGATTGCTACCTCGTCTGGCACCTTCGGTGCCTGAGCCCTGAGCTGAATGAACCGATGAAAGTACAACTGCAAAGGCTCCTTATCTCCTTGAACACAGCTGAACAAATCACTACTATTGAGCGAATCCCTCTTTATCCTCTTGAAATTTTCCAAGAACTTATTCCTAAGATCTTGCCATGATTGAATTGACAATGGCCTTAGCAATGAGTACCAGTTCAATGCGATGCCTTCGCAAGCTATAACGAAAGATTTGGCCAGGACTGTGTCATCACCACCTGTTGAAGCTATGGCTGCCTCATATGCCATGAGAAACTGTCTGGCATCCCCGGTGCCGTTGAACTTTGGTATTGGGTGTCCTCTATGAGTTGGCGGTCACGCTGCCAACTGCAAGCTAGGAGCTAATGGATCGGCAAAATCTATTGGGCTTGAAACTATCGTGTTTCTAAATGGATTAGAAGTGTCTACCGTCGTTGGTATTCCGAGGAGAACGTTTTCTTGGTTCTCAAAATTATGCTCAAATGAATCTAGCTCGGATTGCTTCTGGGCCATCGCTTGTAATTCTGTTTGCAGTTTTGCCAGCCTTGCTTTTGCTGCTGTGAGCTCTTGCTTGACTGCCCTAGCACGCTATAATGCCGAGGCTTCGGCTAGTATTTTTGCCTTCTATTTATCCAATCGCTTGAGCTCTTGCTTTGTTAACTCCAACTCATGAGTCTCTCCTTTCTCTGGTCTTGAGGTGACTGTGTGTGGAACAGAGATACCTGCCTTCAGTTTTTTCACTTTCGCTGCTACCATTAAAGCCCTTTTTCTACTCTTTGAAGCTTCAGACTTGCTTGTGTTTGGGCTCACGTCGAAGGTGGCCGGCTGCTGTTCAGGAAAAGAAGTAGGAGATTCCATGTTGGGCGGAAGCTGCAAACCCGTCCCTTCCTTGCTTACGCCGACCTTTCCCCCAGGAGACATGTGAGTCTGTCTAACGAGCACACACAAAACGGTGGGCGCCAACTGTTGGTGTCTATTTTTCCAAGGGTCAAATAGAACCAGCAGTAAAGTAAAGATTTCAGAGATGACCAATGAAAACTCGCATTACATTCAGAATTTCAAAAGTCGTCCCCCTAAAAAGGAGCGCTAGGACCTCCTTTTATAGGGGTACCTGTGCTGTACAAAATACAAGATTGCCCCTTCCCTGGGGTCCACCATACTAATACTAGAGTTGACTACTTGAACCACACCAGGGATAAAAAGGACATTTCTGCATACATGACGTGTGTCATTTGACTACTGACTAAAGTTTACATGACGCAAGCTTCAACCATACAAGGTGAAGGCTTGCTTTACACTTTATTCCGACTTTGACCTTTGATGTTCAAAACTTCTGACCCTCGAAACGACGACCGAAGGTGCTGGGCGCCTCATCGAACTCCCGACGAACTCCTCCTGACCTTCGCTTACGTCGTGCTTTCTCGCATGGCAGCCTAACTGCGTCTTTGTCTTTGCGTTCCCAAAACGCTTTACCTTCGCCTCGATCTTGCTATTCTGTTCCTTGACATTCTTATGTTCGAAGGTCATCACGGCTTCTTCGCTGCGTTCTGAATCTCGTGGTCACCTTCGATCGTGATTTCGTTAGCTCTATCATGTCGAACCTTCAACTTTGATGGAGCCGTGACCTTGTCGGAGGTATGGCCTTTCTGAAATTCGACCCCCAACAATGGGAAGAACTAAAGTGCATGGCCGTTTTCATGATCCTCTATGTATCAACATTAATATAATGTATGTAGTGCAACCCCGAGGCTGATCATATATATTGAGGAATTCTAGCTTCATCTAAAAATAATGAGTAAAACTTCACTGCAATCCCAATGTTAGCTGTTTATAAAGAACTAGCCAATGCAAGATGCATGTGGCCCAGACATGTGTTTTCAAATAAAATAATATATGCTTAACTGTAGGATGGAATATGAGGATGACGTACAGATGAGCAGATCATCACCTGGGCATCCTGCCATGATGCAATATGGAATACCGAGCGGGCTAGAGATAGGAAATGTAGTAACCGAAAATTGGCTGTGTAGCACAGAAAGATCACGAGTTCCGGAAAATACTATTAAAAGACGTCGTCCTCTTAAAATACCATCGAAAGATGCAGACCTAAACCGAAAATAGCATTCCGTTAGTTTTCAGCAACAAGTCTGTTAAATTGGACAAAACTACCCCCAAAGTGCATCTGGAGTGTTTAGCCGGCTTGGAGTCCTCCGCCTCTGCCTTTCGCTTCTCCTTCCTCCGCCTTCTTCCGTCCCTCAGCGTCCGTTGGTGTGCCGCCTAATCCCCTCTCGCCGCTGCCATTCCTCTTGCGGGCGTCCTCGTGCCCGCCGCCGCCGCCTCCTCCCCTCCCCGTGTTTGGCTCCGCCTCCACACGGCCAAAGCCCGGTGGGATATCGAGCTTGCTGCGGAGGTCAATGTGTCGGCACGGGCGCCCCGTTGCTGCTGCCGCCGCGCCCGCAGACTGACGCAGGTCCGCGCTCTAGGTCCAGCAACGACGCGGGATCGAGGTTGTCCTCCGTGTGGGCGCCGGCCTGCCGCCGCTGGCCTGGTGCCGCCGGCTTGGATGACGCCTGCCAACCTAGGCAGCCTTATATAGGCCGACAGCCGGGTTCACAAGTCAGATTCAATCTAAACCTACTAGATTACAACAAGGCGTCATGTCTGACTAGATTTCTACTGATATGCCGTGATATCCAGACATGATCCTTGAGCATACCGCAACTCATACTTGCTACATATTCATCAAACTTGTCCAGCATGTCGGGGATTCATTGTGGGCCGCCTTTAAGTCGGCCCACAACCTTGTCCAATGTGGGTCCAAGCCAGCTGTTATCGCTTCTGATAGTGGGCCCAATAGTACCCTAGATCCGATAGAGGGCGTCATCACTATCGGATGATTCGATGCACCGTCGGATGATCCAATGTTAACTTCTCCAGACTCAGAAATATTTGGACCATCCGATGCATAGTCAAAAGCTCATCTTCAAGGTATAGTAGGATAATCCATTCGTGTTTCTTATGCATAAAGCACTAGATGATTAGCCGGTCATTTACGCGGTTATAGAAATGGGACTATCGGATTATCCAACACTTCCTTTTCGATCATCTAGAACTTGTCAAATTCAATCTCTCTTGAGTTGTATTGCTTCTTCCTTGCTTCTATAGACCTGACTTGACTTGAAATAGTTTCATGAACTTCTTTGCTTGTGTGTGCATGAAGCTACTACAATTTTGACTGGAGCTTATTAAAATGGTTGATCCATGAGCTTCATAGAATTCCAGAGTTATGGCGCTTTCCATTAGCCGAAAAAGAGAAGGCTAGCAGCTGGTCGTCCATGCATGAAGATCGTACTAGCGGCGAACGTCACCGCAATCTGCAGATGCTATGAACTCATGAGCCTCTCTTTATTGTACAGCCAAAAACTATAAACTCAAGGTCCTGTACCGAAACCAAGTATCCTTCGTATCCTTGTGAAACTTTGGTCTAGAGACATGTCCTTTATCTTCATAAATTGACCAATTCAGAGTCTTAAAGAGCATTGAACAAGCTCTAGTCCAACCATTTCATAATGCATGCATGTGACATACAAAATGAATAATTCCTACAAAATAAAGTTAGTTACACCCAAATACCCACGTGTGTTGTATGTATAAAAGATCCATAAAATCATATGACAATGGCACAGGTGCTTCACTCGTGACGATCGTAAGCCAGAAATTCAAAAATCGGAAAACTATGCCCTAGACACCTATCCAAAACCATTTTGCTTGGTAGCAAAGAACACGTCACGTTTTTCCATATTACATATGTTACCCATCAAGTGTGCGGAGTCAACAATATAATGGCATCCTATCGTATAATGGCATCCAGCTGTCGTATATGATGTTGGTATGTCAGGCAACAAGATGTAAATGTACTGGATCATCCATTGCCATATAATGGTCCTGTTTTCACCAATCCATCAAGTAATAAAAGTTTGCTAGTTTCTAATTGTTTATAGAATTTTGTTCAGCACATTTTTTACATATTTTTAGAAAATTTTAAAATATCTTCCCAGGTTGTAATATATAATTTTGTTTACTAATTTGTATTGTATTTTTATTATTCGCGAAGTGATAGAAACAATCTGATTTAAAATTGTGTGCAAATATAACTTACAATCTCATGTACCGATCACTGTGGCGTTGTTAAGAAAACATATTCAGATATTGTATATATATCCACTATGTTCAAGAACTTAAGAATTCTATGCCTGCATCATAGGACACTAACCAAGAAGATAAGGAAGAGTGTCATCTAATGATATGAATAAAACGCATCATAGAAAGGGTGTGGATAACCCAAATGATGCAAGAAAACGACCCAAAGTAGCCCTAACAAACAAGATAATCGTGGTTGGAAAAGCTGACAGATCACAAATCTCAATGGCAAACCACTAGGACCCCAGTAGTACCTCTCATCTGCACTCTTTTGGCGATTTTTTGGCTAATGGAGTACACCTTTTATGCAGCACTGGGACGTCATCAGTTGTGATCAGAAGCCAGCTAGAGGTGTAGCTAGCTGCATGGCTGTCTTTCTTTGGCAAATTTTCTATTTTGCCATATTTATAGAAAGAGCCATATATATATGTCATTCGTGGTAATTCCGGAACAAAACTTCTTTTTGCTCATCCTTCAGCAACCACGCTGCGCCACATTTATTAACTAAAGTCATGTGGTCGAATTTAGATGGGACATTGACCTACTAATTTCAATACTTACACAACATTCGATTAAAAACCTTCTATAACATAGTGGATAGTGTTGTGATGCAAGCAGCATACATAGAAACTACAAGTAGTCTGTAGATAAATGTTGATTGGCAAGTAGGCACTTTTCTAAAATATGGTAGTTATGATAAGTAGCATTGCCTACATGGGGCTACATCTATGGTCTAGCAATTGTGATAGATCAAGCTTGATTGTGATAATGTTTATAACAGATGGGTGCAGGCTGCGAAGTGCAAGCAAGCCAAACATCTGCAACGCGCGCTAATAAGAGGGCCCCCTATGTAACTTAACCATGCTGCTTCCTTTATCTATGGTCATGTTCATTGCCCAGTCTGTGATGTGTGACGCAGATATTCAGGCATCAGGATGGGCTTCGGAGCATTCATGCAAGAATTCAGTAATTTACTTGATATACATGTCTGCATTCAACACCTTAACAGACGGAGCAGTACAGTTCATCAGGAACAAACAATATATAGCTTTTGAGCCTTCTAAGGGCGTGTCGGTTCATGCCTTCAGCACGCCACTGCTTCACCGGTGGCCATGCCTATGCTGTGGTGAATGAAACATTGGCCAGACATTCGACACGCTTAGGAATCCAAAATGAGCTAGCTGACGGCAGGGGCTGTGAGGAATGCATAAGTCGTGGTACTAACCAAACACTAGCCATGGAATGATGGAAACACTACAGTTGTGTGGGGAGCTGCAGCGCGATGACGGCCTGAACGAAACACGTCCTAGATTTGATAGTGACTGCATTATTAGAGAAGTTGTATGGATCTTGGAAACATATTTACCATGATTGCTTTATGCACATTATAATTGCCATTACAAAGCGCCCACCACCGCGGTACCATACTGCAAACGTACTGGCCTTAGTTGGTGGACAATGTACCGATGTATGGCTGTCAGTATGAGCAATATAATGTGAAAAATGTAATATTATTTCCCATCTGAAAGATGTGCGTGTATCAAAAATACATAGTAAAGCAGAACATAAATAATGTATTATTTGTAGAAGGGAATAACAATAACTTGCCACAGAGTGTAGAGAACATCTCGCAACACTTCTCTCTGCTGATGGAAATACATAACCAATTGTTTCGATGGTTACCAGTGTTGGTCGTAAGGCTCGAAGCTGAAGGTAACAAATGCAGCAGGGAGATTCACTGGATAGGCTTAATATGTAAAAGTCTGTCATTCAGGATCATCAGAACATAATAAAGCTGTGTCCACATAGGACAACGTTTTCAATCATGAAAATCTTGTCTTGTTGTCTCCGGTAAACAAAAAGTAACCTATAATTATAAGTTCAATTATTGATGATAACAAAAGATTGTGCTAACAACGTCTTTATAGAACACTGTGTCGTGTGCATAGACCTCTTCTTTAATAAAAGAAAAGGTCGTCAACATCTAGTACCCTTTTCCCCATAGGAAAGTCTCTTACGACTGCATGCAGCAATCCTTATGTATTCTAGGGACAATTATCAGCAGTAATTGGCATTGAAGTTCATTTTTATTTAGTAACCATTAAAGCAAGTCAGACATGTCCCTGTTTGAAAAGCAATTCAGTATGATTTGTTCAGTAATTCCATTTATGTATTTGAGAGCTTCAGGAAAACGAAACTAACGAGAAAAAAAGACACGAGTCATGATATTCACTTTGCTGTTATATATATGTCAAATAGACAATAAAAAAAGTAGCTCATCATAAAGGAAAAATAAAGGACGTGTTTCATTTATTTGATCCTGACGGCTTTGAATGTCACCATCCCACGGTTGAGATCCGATCCACTACAGTTCATGCATTGACAAGTGCAACCAATGTAAAGCATATATGCAGATGAATAGACATCCAAAGGTCAAGCTGCTCAGTACTACAACATCGGCACACCGGCAAGAAAGGGACGGCGATCAGGTAATTGGGAATAGGGAGGGGCGAAAGGTTCCTGATGCTTTTCTTGCACCTTCGCACGACCATCGCGAGTGCTCAGTGCATGCACTTTCAGCCGACGGCTGCTGGAGAGCCTACTGCGACGCCGTAGTGGCAGCAAATATCTTCAGCAGACGAATATTCTTCGCACGGGTACGTCCTAGTCCTCAGGATCTTCTTCATGTACGTGTGGTGGAACAATTCGAAAAATTTGAACCAATGATTTTTTTTACATTTTGATACTAAAAATAGGACTGCTTCACTTTTTAGTCGTAGCTGAATCTTTGGAAAGCTGTCACAATCAATTAATAAGATGCTAATCAGGATGTCCTGATATTTATTTCATGGCTATTGGGAGAGTAACTTTTGCATTTCCCCAATAATCTCATCTCAATCCAAACTTATTGGGAGAGCTCCAACTCACCTTTACGTATTTTTGAAGAGTTGAGGCTATATTATTAGTTTGTCCAATTAATTGTTGGAAAAACAAAGATATTGGGGTATGCAGGAGCACTATTTTTTCATCATCCACCTCCATACGATAGTTGGCTTTCGGAAAGGGATTCTATTGGACATGACTTTTTACACTCTAAAGCAAATCTCCTTCTACAGTACATATCGATACGTTGCATTTTGGTCTAGCAGTCTTCACGAACTAAGCTCGCACGCTTCCCGATAACTTTATACTCTCTGACACTCCGTCACTGTTAGCTGTGCCTCTCGCGTTTCACAACAAAGTACACCAAACCATGTACACCAAATCTCTATCCTAAATATATACACTGCCACAAATTTCACGCGCTACGCGGTCAGCGGGATTTGAACCCGTGATCTCTCTTGTGCATGACCTCCTCTACCACTGCACCACACTCTCAACTATGACTAGATATTGTTCTGGTCCCTATCGTATTATAGTAAACCAAACATAACTTGCTTTTTTGAGGCCCTAAACGATTTCAAATTAAAAAGTTGTCAACTACAAAGTTTTATAACTCTTTGAAATCTACAAGTCTTGTTACTCAAATTTCAAGTTTTAAGAACTACAAACTTACTTTTTATTAGTAAAATAAATTTAAACTTAAAAGTTTTTTAACTTCTGAAGACCTTCAACTTTTCTGTATGTCATTTCGTCATCGAGTGTAGTGAGAGTATCATTGTTCACAAATCTTATTGATGTCTCTTGTAGTTTCAGGAAACTCTATGAGAGATATCGATTTTATGAACAATATTCATTTGAATTTGTCGAATAAAGAAGTGACAAACTAAAATTTCTACACCATGAGAATATACAATTTTGTAGTTCAACACTTTATGATTTGAATTGATTTACTACTTCAAAATGTGATTTTAATCAATACTGTACACACCATCGCAAACGATTTTTCCTACAAACCGTTTGCCATGGTGCTCCGGCACTACCACAAAAAAGTTTTTCAGCAGCGATGCTTATTTTTTTTATGGGCGGAAGACAATGTCGCCCGCGCCTACTAAATGAAGAAGACACCCGCGCCTGAAAATCGATTTTCAAAAACGGGCCATGCGGCGACCCGCACCTGAAATTAAAGCCCATTTCCAGGCGCGGGCCATGGCATGCCCCCTTCTTAAAAATGCTTTGCAGAAACGGGCAACAGCTTCACCCGTTCTTAAAAATGCTTTGCTCCCTTTTTTTTTTGACTGAGCCTGCTCCTTGTGCCACATATATTTCCCTTCCTCTTTTCACCTTATCCTCTCACTCTTCTCCTCATCTTATCCTCTCCCTCCCCTTTCTCTCTCTGCTTGCGGCATGAGATGCGCCCGCAGCTGGCCAACACCAGACGAGGCGGCAAGCAGCTTCCTTTCCTCCGGCGATGGTGACGCAGGATCCCAAAGGTAACCAGCCCATCGCTTCAAAACAAATCATCGCCTATCGATTCCCTCCACGCCAATGCGAACCAATCATTCATCCCGTTCCTGTTGCTGTCCCTAGATGCTGCTCACCAGCAGGAGGGCCCGCCGTGGCTGAGCCGGCGACGAAAGCAGCGAGGGTGAAGGTGCTGTTCTTCGCCCGGGCGCCGGATCTGACGAGCGTGGCGGAGTCGTCGGTGGAGGTGCCGTCGGGGGGCACCACCGGGGAGTGCCTCGCCCGGGTGCTGGCCCAGTTCCCCAAGCTGGAGGAGATCCGCGGCGCGCTACGCTCCTACACCCGCGAGGCACGGCAGCCTCCTGTGGGGCGCGGCGGTGGCATGCGGCCTCCCGCGGTGCGCGGCGGCCTCCCGCAGGGCCCGACTTCCTGCGGCGGCGCGGCAATCGGCGGTGCGCGGCCAGCTGCTGGGGTGCGGCGGCGCCGGTGGGAGCAGCTTTTTTTATTTTTTTTAAATCGGTTTACAGGGCCGGGTGAGGGCATTGCCCGCCCCTGAAAACGGCATTTGCATCCGCGGGCGTGACGCCCGCCCTGCAAACAGCTATTTCTAGCTGCGAAAAGCAGGAGCGGGCGGGGCGCCCGATCCTGCAAATAGAATTAAACCCGCCGCTAGAAACCTTTTCTGTAGTAGTGCGGGGCATCACAAACGATTTTTTCTACAAACCGTTTGTGATACCGACCATCACAAATAGTTTGGCAGGGGGTTTGTGATGACAGATTCATATGTAAGTCCACGCAGGTATACACTCAGCAAGCAGATGAGATCAAGTGTCCAAAAAATGATGTGCAACATCCCTTTAGGCAGAAACAATCATAATGTTCTTTATTCTTGCAGATTTCTTCTTCTTTGAAGCAGGCTAAGAACAATGGCCCAAAAATCAAACATCAATGTAGGAACGATCATAATATTGTTCTTCCCTCTTGCGTCTTTATTTTTATTCTTTTTTGGCACTGTTGAAGAAAAGATCGATCCCAATTTACTTAATCAAAGACCGATCAAAATCTATTTAAGGGGCAGAATTATTCTCAGAAGCCTATGGTCATGGCTAGAACTATCCACGACGCAACAGAAAATGGCCCAGAAACACATATTTTACTGCGGACAATGATGTATTCATCGTGTCATTACCATGTGGACACCAAATTAAAGTCACGTGTCATTACCATGTGGACACCAAATTAAAGTCACCATATCGCCTATTCAAAGTGAGTTGCTGACCTTGTTGACCTACCTAAGACAGCCCCAAAGTATGTGGGTAAGAAAGCCTCTAAGCATTTTGCTAAGAAGACACTGTTTCATGTAGATTGAGAAAACCTCCGAGCTCCTGACCAACCCTTACACAGTGGCATTGTAGCCCGTGTGTAATGACCAACGATCTGGACTAGGCTTTGGACCTATGCTTTGGCGTAGACGAGGGATTTATTTTTAACCCGGACTGAAATTCGTTAGGTGTTCCTTTCTCATTACTTGCTGGTATGATTAGTCTGCTACTCGTGATGGCCCAGAATTCAGTTCCTGACAATACTTGCTGTTATGATTAGTCTACTACTCCTAATGGCGCAGAATTCAGTTCTTGACAACGTGCCTGTCACTTAATAAAAAGGAAAAAGTCCATCTTTTACCATCCAACTCTTGCAATCAGATTGGTTTTGACCACCAAACTCTAAAACCGGGTATCTTTGACTATCCAACTATCAAAACCGTTCAAATTTGGCTATTGGGGCGGTTTTTATAGGTGGTTTTAATTTTTTATTTACAAGTCAGTCCTTAGGTCTTAAAATGATTATTACTTTTTACTCGTACCTCTGATTTAGGTGATTCTTGCGGTCACGCGTTCATAACAGAGAGCTTTATCTTTTAAAATAGTCTTTATACCATTTTATCACTATTTAATATATTATTTTTATGTTGTTGTGTAAAAACACTAATATAAGAAAAGTAAAACAAACGGTTAGAAAATAATGTCCATGACTTAAAAGGTAAAGTTTATTGTTAATAAATTAGTCGTTGGATCTCCAAATGATTACTATGTTTTTCTCGTATCTCCAATTTAAGTGATTGTTGTGGTCATGCGTTCGTAATGATGATCTTTAACTTTTGAAGTCATGGACATATTATTTTCTAATTTTACTTTTCGTATATTGGTATTTTTACACAATAATATAAAAATAATATATTAAATAGTGATAAAATAGGCTCATTAGATTTATCGCGTAATGTTACACTCATCCTAAAAAAAATTTCGCAAATAGACTTTATTTAGTACTTAATGCAGAAAAAAATTCTTTTGGAAATTTGTCGCCGGAACCATTGAAACATGGCCCAGAGTGCTCAATGTTTTGGAGAAAACTCTGAAATGCAAGCTAGATCATCTGGGTTCATGCATATAAAGGCGTCACAGAAAAATAACATATGTTGATGTAAGTGCTACTGTCATTAGGCACTTGCAGTCTTTGAGTGAAAGAGCATCCTTAATCATGGAGAAACTTTGACCATTCTACTACACATTTTAAATGTCAATTATAATTTTATTTTTGAGCCCTCCTTGTACGTCTTGAAGTTGTGATCTTTGGTTCAGACAAATAAATTTGCAACTTTGCTTGAAGAAGCCGCAGAGAAACTGCTTGTAGGACGCTTTCATCTTTTGAACGCACTTCGGCCTCATCAGCACCGTTGATCCCTGCAGCCATTAGGAGGGCTCGAGGCAATTAACACGCACGACTAATGGTCGAGCGGCCCACTGTTTCCTGCAACTAGGCAAATGAAAATCTCCAATTCAAGTACGCATTGTGCTTTGCTTTCCGCTCATTGAACTACATGGTTTTAGACCCATGTATCAAAAAAAAAATCCTACTAAAGATTTCATCACCTATCATATAGTGCTTGAGTAAAATATTTTCTATCCGCAAAAAAAAGTAAAATATTTTCCATATATGCTATAAGTCATATTTAGAATCAGGTCAAGAAACCAGTTTTTGTCCGCACCAACTTTGTCATCTTTTTAATGACGAACCTGAAATATATTTTTCTGAAAAAATTAACAAGCTAACAAGAAGGTACGTTTATTAGAAAATAATACTATATATATAGCAATCGAAGAAATTAGAAAGGTCAATGTGCAAAGATGAAATGAAATTATGAAGGTTAGAGCATATGGGTAGATAGGGATCTGGATGCGCAAGGTTGTAACACCCCGCCCTCCAAAGCCGCACCGCACAGCCCTTCCGAGGGGCGTGCACGCGTACACATAGCACCCTGCTTACACTTTCGTCCTCGCTTCGTGTAAAAGGGTTAACCCGAAGGTGCTATGGCTGGAAGACAAAGGCTTATAAGTTGCCTTCACCCTTGCTCAACTAGCAATGTGGCACTAAACATGTGCATCCCGCACTAATGGGCCACTACCGGGCCATACAAACTGGGCCGGGTGTGACATACACCCCCCCTCAAAGAACCCGACGTCCTCGTCGGCGCACGACCGTACGTCCAGTGCCGGCGCCATAGTCCATGCCGTATGCCCTACCCGGGCCATACGCGCCATGCGCCCTATG
Source organism: Echinochloa phyllopogon (assembly GCA_033239725.1). NCBI lineage: Eukaryota > Viridiplantae > Streptophyta > Magnoliopsida > Poales > Poaceae > Echinochloa > Echinochloa phyllopogon. The sequence goes on along the minus strand of BTCW01000008.1, from coordinate 26,503,181 downwards.
CCCGCACACTGCGCCCGTACGCGCAACCGCGAGGGTCCTCGTCGGCGCAACTCACCCACACGGGCAAATGTCTAGGAACGTTCCCCCTTGGCGCACGACCGTACGTCCAGTGCCGGCGCCATAGTCCATGCTGTATGCCCTACCCGGGCCATACGCGCCATGCGCCCTATGCCCGCACACTGCGCCCGTACGCGCAACCGAGAGGGTCGGCTCTGATACCACCTGTAACACCGCGCCCTCCAAAGCCGCACCGCACAGCCCTTCCGAGGGGCGTGCACGCGTACACATAGCACCCTGCTTACACTTTCGTCCTCGCTTCGTGTAAAAGGGTTAACCCGAAGGTGCTATGGCTGGAAGACAAAGGCTTATAAGTTGCCTCCACCCTTGCTCAACTAGCAATGTGGCACTAAACATGTGCATCCCGCACTAATGGGCCACTACCGGGCCATACAAACTGGGCCGGGTGTGACAAAGGTGGGTAACGTTGTCTGGTGCAAGTAGATTTTGGAAGATGGGTCCCACATATTCCGTACCCAGGGGCTATTAAAAATCACTCTAAATTAAGTTTTCAACGTGTTCATTGGGAAGTCCCAAGTCATATGGAATCTTACACAAACATGCTTTCACATCAAATTTTTTGTGTCCCAAAATTGCCATATCTATTTTCATTTTTCGGAAGTTTTATGACTTATTTATACTAATTTTGTTGGCCCTCACTGTCACAAAAACTCACATTCGTGTGACTTGTGACTTGCGATGTTGCGCATGTGCGGGGCTCCCGACACTTTAAGATATTTTTTCTTTTTTTTGAGCGCCGGGCCATTTAGTACCGGTCGATGCTAATGTGCATCATTTAGTATCGGCTGCCCAGCCGGTACTAACTGGCTCGCACGTTAGTGCCGGCCAGCATGTACCAGCCGGCCAGCATATACCGGTTGGGGCAGCCGGCACTAACCCAGACAGGGCATCACCATGAAACTTGTTTGGCGCAGTAACCAAGTTTCTGATCTAGGTAACCGTGTAGTGAAACTGTACACTGAGAGTGACCTTTCCAAAAGGAACACTGCTGCAGAAAGAGAGGTCAAATTAGATTGAACGAGTACGTACACCAGACGCAATGCGACAGAGAACTGACTTTTCCAAAAGAAAAACTAAACTGTAGCGATCTGGACAACTCCAGCCGTTCTTTGCCCCTCCTGAAGGCTTGTCTATTTTTAATCAGACCACCAGCAGGGCCCTTTTGCATCCAATAGAACCACGGTCAAAATAAGTCCAAGCTAGCTGTTCTCAGGCAATAATGCATGCACCTCCATACGTACCACTCTGTCCATATTAAATCAATATTTTGGTTGAAGCCGTAAACTAGGAGGAAAGGGTTTGCAGAAAACAGAAGTGCATGAGATTCCATCCCTAAATACTGGACGAAAGCAAGAGAAGTAGGTTGTGTGCTTTTGAAGACATTTTGAAAATTATGGATGAAATCAGCAAGGCCAATGACTTGGCATAGTAACTGATCCGCAATTCCGCACTGGCATGACCACCCACAAGTAACCGTGTCCTGCAACCTCGATAACTGTTGTGTTTACGTGTTTAGTACATATTTTGCATGGATACAGATAGCATCGAGAGAATTTATCTCGTAAACCGTGTGATAAGGCAAGCGGCTATCAGAAGTACACTTATCGTTTATCTTTCGTTACGCAAACAAAGTGGAAACATCAAGAAACTGAAAACTCACCATATATATCCCACCTTTTGTAATAAAATTTGGCGTGTGAATTTAGCAATGATTAATGATACCACTAAGTAATTCATATTTGTCTGACATTTCATTGAGAAGTGATGGTTAAGGGTTTAGGATTGGTCTGAGATATCGTCCATAAAAAAAGAAATGTGATATTAGCCTTTATGACCTTTCATATATTCACTTTAGAGTAAGGCTCCTAACTTACATGTCGATCCTGATCACACCTAGGACAACTTGTTGTGCGAAAATCCATGCAACAATGAGGATGGAATTGAGAGAAATAAAAGCGTGTGGCACTTTATGTCATGCTGATGGCTATCTTGTTTCCAAGCTTATTCAATCTCATGGCTGTTATTGATCAGGACAAATGGTTGAGTGTGCTATTGGTGTCCAGGAGAAAGACACCATACGGCAGGTGTGCCTTTTTGGCAGGAGCTTCCTTCCTAGCACTATATAAACCCCCTCCAAGTCCTCTGCTGCAACCAAGGATTCAGGCAAGCAACACAAGTAGTGGTCATCTCCTTTCTCCCTGCCAAGAACAGGGAGCAGGTGCTTATTATCAAGCTAAATACAGTAATCTGCTCTCCAGCTAGGCTACTGATCTACAGGCTCCCAAATCCAGCCTTCTCGTAAACTCTCGTTCCAAAGCGAAGATCTCCAATGGCTGGCCTATCTCTTCAGCATCCCATGGCTTTTGCCTTTGGCCTCCTCGGTATACTGACTCTCAAGAACCAATTGTGTTAATTTCATTTACTGTTGTTGCTACTTTCTCTTTCATACCAGATTATTCCGGAAAATGACTGCCCATCTACTGGTTACATTGGGTGACATACCCAAACAAGTGCTTGCCAAAACAAGGTTCTTCTTTGTTTAGTCATAGTGGCCCTTTCCCCTTTGCCCGGCACTGCTTGTTCGTGCAAGGATTTCCCTGTTGTTGAGTCAATCCTTCGAGGGGTGATATGCTTGCATATTGATATGATGGGTGTCCATTTAGGCAGAAAAGTAAAAAGAGAAAAAAATAAACAAATTAGTGGGGCTCCATCTAATATCTTTGCCTGCCTGTGGGGGTAGCATGCATGACATATTTTTTCTTGAGAGCTGTTGTATGTACCATGACATCATAAAGCATACTTTCATCTGTCACACAAAGAGCTATCTCAGATTTCTGATTCTCCTTTTTATTTTGCTGTGCTGTTGCAGGCAACATCATCTCCTTCATGACCTACCTGGCCCCACTGTAAGTATCTCTCGCTCTCTCCCTTCCTCTCCCTCTCTTTCTGTCTCTCTTTCTCTCTCTGACGTGTCATGGCATGGCAGGCCGACGTTCTACCGTATCTACAAGAGCAAGTCAACGGAGGGTTTTCAGTCGGTGCCGTATGTGGTGGCACTCTTCAGCGCGATGTTGTGGATCTACTACGCGCTGCTCAAATCCGATGAGTTCCTCCTGATCACCATTAACTCCGCCGGCTGCGTCATCGAGAGCATCTACATCACCATGTACCTCTTCTACGCGCCCAAAAAGGCCAAGGTCGTCCGTGGTCCATGGCCACATCATCTGCTTCTTAGTAATCCTGTCCACATCAGCAGTTCAGCACCCACATCCATGGCATTAGCTGACGTGTACGTTCCTCCACGTATGCAGCTGTTCACGGCGAAGATCCTTCTCCTCTTGAACGTGGGGGTGTTCGGCCTTATCCTCCTACTCACCATGCTCCTCGCCGCCGGTCAGAACCGCGTGGTCGTCCTCGGCTGGGTCTGCGTCGGCTTCTCCGTCAGCGTCTTCGTTGCGCCTCTCACCATTATCGTGAGTAGCGGAATCTATCTATCCATGCCCAAACATGTTCATACAGCTAGTTATTACCGTTTACGTGTGCACGCGTCTCTTACAAGCTATACAACACGCTTGCTTTGCCTTCATGCAGCGTCAGGTGGTGCGCACGAGGAGTGTTGAGTTCATGCCCTTCTCCCTCTCGCTCTCCCTCACTGTCAGCGCCGTCGTCTGGTTCCTCTACGGCTTACTCATCAAGGACAAATATGTCGCTGTAAGCAACTGCCTCCATAGCTCAGAGCTTCCAAACAATCTAGCTGATAAGCAAACTGACCCCTCGTGTAATTACATGAAAATTGATCTGATCCCACAAGTAACATACGACTACTGTTTCATTCTGTTGCTGCAGCTACCGAACGTGCTGGGCTTCACCTTCGGCGTCATCCAGATGGGCCTCTACGCGCTCTACCGCAACGCGACGCCCAGGACGCCGGCCAAGGAGGTGGCCGACGGGAAGGTGGACATCATCAAGGTGCCCGAGCACGTGGTGACCATCGGCAAGCTTGGCACACAGGCCATGGAGGTCAAGACCCACGAGGTGCACCCCGTGGAGTCCCCGCCGACGGAGGAGGAGAAGAACAAGGACAAGGCGGTGACGGTGAAGGAGGAGGAGGGCAAGGTGGCGGTGGTGAACAAGGTAGGCAACGCCGAGCAAGTCTAGGTTCATGAGTATCTTCGGCCCGGGTCATACATAAGTCAGGTTACAAGCTTGGTGCACACCACCACGCGAACTAGCCGAACCGTGTGGGCACAGTTGCACAAGCATGCATGTGCACATGTATGTGTGGTATGAAAGGGACTGGGACAAGATTGAAAAGTTAAGAGAGGGGCCGGGAGGACACTCCGACTCCGAGTCGTAGTTCGTGTCTGCTGTTATTTGATTAGCCTGGTGCTGTTGTTTGATTAAATTCTCGTGGATGTAATAATGTTTAGGTTTGTAATAGCGCTTTGTCCTTGGAAGAAGAATAGTTGTTTGGTCTGGATTAACAGTTTCATTATTATGTTTTACCTGTGGCGTATATATGTTTCCAGTGTTTCCTCGATCTGGATCTACACAAAAGCACCATGAGAAAACAAGAAAATTTATAGCAAAATGCAAGCTACCTTACAACACATGGTGCAACAAAGTGCCGGATCTCAATGGCAACGCTTTTTGTGTGAACCTCCAATCTCGTTGTATAGGACCTTTTCTGCATTTCTTTTTTTTCTGCAATTCTTTTTTTCTTTTGCTTTTCTTTTGGCGCCAAAGCATCAAACTACCATGGGCCTTTGACATGTTTTGTTGTCTACATTCACCTCGGGAGTTGATACCTTTTTCTATCTAAATATGCGTAACAATTAATATATATCCTTTGTACGCAAATCAGCGCCTGCACAAGACCATTTCCCCTGACTCCTGGCATGCGGCGTCTCAACGGTGGTCCACTGGTCTTCAGGTTCCCGGTGGGAGTTTCATAAGAATTTCATGCACATTAAATGAGATGATAGATAAGCAATCAGGATGACATGACATGTTAATCATGAAGAGAGAGGGGAAAAGAGTTTCATCCTGGTGAAACTTTGTTGTCACAGTTACCAAATGTGGATGAGTCATAGAATTAAATGATACAGAGTGCCTATGAAACAACAACATAAAATTATTGCATTATAAAGATGGTTTCAAACATAATTTTATTTTCATTTTGCTGATGTGATCATCTTGGAAACAATAATATGAAATTCCTACTGGGATTAGCCTTAATTAATTAGTGCCAATACGCCACATTAATAGAGCAAAAGCTAACGATGCAAACCTGCAAGCCATGATACAAATTGTCCCTAGTAAAAAAGTATATGACCTTTGAAAACTATTGAAACACTTGTGGTGACTTCATAAATATTAAGATAGGATCTGCTTGATGTGCTCGTAGGGGTAGGATTTGTGCGCTTGTATTCACGGGGATGCATGCATACATTTAAGTCTCTACAGGGTGTTCTGCAAATGTCCCTGCCATCTATATGTGCTACTTGGATAAATATAGGTTCGAAAAGAAGGGATCAGATCATCAAAATGTGTAAAACAAGAAAGCTCGAGGTCTCCCAGTTGGAATTAGTGAAGAGGCCCACTACCAGAATCCTTCACATCCGCCCGCCTCCTCCGCCTCGGCCATTTTTGGACCCGGTGCTGATGGGGCTTCAGCACCGGGTCCAACGGCTAGGAGCGGGGGCGGCGCGGAGGTGTGTCCGGGCGGACACATTAGCACCGGGTCGTGGCAAGACCCGGTGCTAATGTTCACCCTTTAGCACCGGGTGCAGCCACGACCCGGTGCTAATGTGCCCGAGGCCTTTAGCACCGGGTCGTGGCTGCACCCGGTGCTAAAGGGTGAACATTAGCACCGGGTCTTGCCACGACCCGGTGCTAATGTGTTTGAATATAGGGGCTTCCCCTCCCCCGCCCGAGCCAGCTGAACACTTAGGCGCTGTGTTCATGCTGCTCGGCCGTGGGAGGGGAGGTGCTGCCCAAATTTTTTTCAAAATTTGTGAAGAATCTACTCATCTAAGGAGCACTACAAGGTACACTCTTTCATTCTCTAATGTTTTATTTAGCTTGTAATCCTTCTATGATTTAGAAATAGAGGGATTTGTGAATCAAAGTAAAGCTAGCTAGAGAGAGATTGTGTTCTTGGAGGAGAGAGAGGAGAGAGCTTGAGTTCATGGTGGAGAGAGTGTTCATGTTGTGTTTTAAATGGAGAGAGAAGGCAAGCTAGTTAGTATTTTATTTTGTATGACTTGTGAATAGTTGTAAGGCTTATAGTAATGTGGTTTTAGAAATTACTAGAAAATCAATATAAAATGCTAGAAAATCTTATAAATTACTAGAAAATCTTATAAAATGCTAGAAAATCTTATAAATTAATAGAAAATCTTATAAATCTTATAAATCTTATAAGGCTTATAGTAATGTTATATTTAATGAATATAGTAATGTAGTTTTAGAAATTTATTTATATAATGGAATATATATTATAATTTGTATTTATTTATATATTAAATTTTTTTATCTTTAAATTGTATTGTATATTTGTTATTGGTTAATAATGCAGATGAATAGACAATGGATGTACGGGGACCCCCACGCTCAGGCCTTCCGTGATGGCCTTAGGACGTTTCTCGATGCCGCCGAGGCTAACAAGACGCCGTCCGGTTTCATGTTCTGCCCATGCACCCATTGTAAAAATATACAATCGTACAAACAAAGAGGTTGTCTTCAAGTGCATTTGATGAGGCACGGTTTCATGAGGAATTATTCTGTTTGGACGAAGCACGGTGAAAGAGGAATTCTAATGGATGAAGATGAAGAAGACGAGGCCGATGACGACATTCCGTTATTGGCTCAATACTACGGTTCCTTTGCATATGCTGCAATGGGTGATGCCGATGAGGAAGATGTTGCTCGGGAAGGCGATGCTCAGGAAGATGTTGCTCAGGAAAATGAACCTACTGATGGGCTCGGGCAAATGTTGCGTGATGCCGAGAAAGACTGCGGCAATGATAAGGAACTGAAAAAGATACAGCGCATGTTGCAGGACCACAAGACTGACCTGTACCCAGATTGCAAAGAGGGGCTAAAGAAGTTGGGTAGCACACTTGAACTTCTGTAGTGGAAGGCAGCAAATGGTGTTACTGATAAGGGTTTCGAGGAGCTACTGAAACTCGTAAAGAAGATTCTTCCAGAGGGTAACACATTGTCATCGACAACGTATCAAGCAAAACGTGTTGTTTGCCCTCTCGGTTTGGAGGTGCAGAAGATACATGCGTGTCCTAATGACTGTATCCTCTATCGCGGACAGTACGAACACTTGGATCGTTGTCCGGTTTGCACCTGCGCGCGATACAAGATCAGGCGGGACGACCCTGGTGATGTTGGGGGAGAGCGTTCTAAGAAAAAAATCCCTGCGAAGGTGATGTGGTATTTCCCTCTGATACCCCGTTTGAAGCGTTTGTTCAGGAACAAAGACCATGCCAAACTGATGCGCTGGCACAAAGAAGAACGTAAGCAGGATGGCATGTTGAGACACCCCGCCGATGGATCCCAGTGGAGGAACATCGACAGAGCAATCCCAGAGTTTGATGCTGATGCGAGGAATGTTAGGCTTGGCTTAAGTACCGATGGCATGAACCCTTTTGGTGAAATGAGCAGTAGTCATAGCACTTGGCCCGTGACTGTTTGTATCTACAACCTACCCCCCTGGCTCTGCATGAAGCGGAAGTTCATTATGATGCCAGTGCTCATCGAAGGCCCAAAGCAACCTGGCAACGACATTGATGTGTACCTAAGACCATTGGTTGACGAACTTTTGCAGCTGTGGAAGAATGAAGGTGTTAGCGTGTGGGATGAGGACAAGCAGGAGCAGTTTGACCTTCGAGCACTGCTTTTCATAAGCATCAACGACTGGCCTGCACTAAGTAACCTATCAGGACAATCAAACAAAGGATATAAAGCATGCACTCACTGTTTAGAGGAAACCGAAAGCATGTATTTGAAACATTGTTGTAAAGTTGTGTACATGGGTCACCGTCGATTCCTTCCGGCGAAGCATGAGCTACGAAAGAAATGTGCGCATTTTGGCGGGAATGCTGACCGCCGTACAAAGCCGAGACACCGGAGTGGAGAAGAGCTATTTGATATGGTGAAGGACCTACACGTGGTGTTTGGCAAGGGAGACGGAAGCCAGGCTGCTCCGACGGGCGAGGATGGTCGTGCCGCGATGTGGAAGAAGAAGTCTATCTTTTGGGAGCTACCTTATTGGCAACGTTTAGAGGTTCGTAACGCGATTGATGTGATGCATCTGACGAAGAATCTTTGCGTGAACTTGATAAGCTTCCCGGGTACTTATGGGAAGCCAAAAGATACACTGGAAGCACGTCAGGATCTGAAACGATTGAAGCAACGGACTGATCTACATCCAGAAAAGAGAGACAAAGGACGCCAGTACTTGCATCCTGCCAGCTTCACTCTCAGCAAAGAAGAGAAGGCAAGCATGTTTGAATGCTTGAACAGTATCAAGGTTCCGTCTGGCTACTCCTCCAATATTAAGGGAATAATAAATATGAAAGAGAAGAAGTTCACAAACCTGAAGTCTCACGACTGCCATGTGTTGATGACACAGCTGCTTCCCGTCATACTCAGGGGTGTGCTACCAGTTAACGTGCGGAAAGCCATTGTGAAGCTATGTGCATTCCTCAATGCAATTTCTCAGAAGGTGATCAATCCAGACCACTTAGATCAGCTACAGAACGACGTGGTGCAATGTCTTGTCAGCGTTGAGATGATATTTCCACCATCCTTCTTCAATATCATGACACATCTATTGGTTCACCTCGTCAAAGAGATTCGTATATTGGGCCCAGTATTTCTACACAACATGTTCCCATTTGAGAGGTTCTTCGCAGTCCTAAAGAAGTATGTCCGTAATCGTTCTCGTCCAGAAGGATGCATTGCTAAGGGATACGAAACGGAGGAGGTCATTGAATTCTGTGTTGACTTTGTCGACGATCTTATGCCGATTGGTGTGCCCGAATCCCATCACGAGGGGAGACTTGGTGGAAAGGGCACACTAGGGAGAAGATCGATGGTGATCAAGGACGTTGAGACATTTCGTAAAGCGCACCTCACAGTTTTGCAACAATCAACCTTAGTTGCTCCGTACATCGAGGAGCACATGCAGATTCTCAGGGACGAAAACTCCACAAAGTCTGCGGCCTTCATTCAGCGTCTGCACAATAGTACTTTCGCCGATTGGTTGCGAAGACGTCTTATGGGTGTCGAGGGCATTGATGCGCAGCTAGCTTTTGTAGCTAGAGGTCCATCGAGCACGATCTTGACATTCCAAGGATACGACATCAATGGGTATACATTTTACACAAGAGCCCAGGACAAGAAAAGCACCAACCAAAACAGTGGTGTCCGGATCGACGCGACAGACACCAATGGCAATACAAACTCATACTATGGAATCATAGAGGAGATATGGGAACTAGAGTACGGACCTTTGAAGATCCCACTGTTCAAGTGCCAATGGGTGAAGCTGACTGGAGGAGGTGTTAAAGTTGAAGCGGACTATGGAATGACGTTAGTGGACCTAAGCAAGATTGGCTTTCTAGACGAACCGTTCGTCCTGGGCAAAGCTGTCACACAAGTTTTTTATGTGAAGGACATGGCTAGCAGACCGAAGAAAGGGGCCGATAAGAAAGGTGGGGGTAAGCAATTGGACCCATCACAAGACGAGCCAAAGCGTCATATAGTTCTTCCAGGAAAGAGAAAAATCGTAGGAGTTGAGGACAAGACGGATGAAGATTATGATATGCTCGATGGCCGGCCTCCATTCTCAGTGGCTGATGACCCAAGCATCCTGTTAGCGGCGGAGGAGACACCGTATCTACGGCGTGATCACAATCAAGGAACATTTGTAAAGAGGAAGTTTATTAGTGTCCGAGTAAACGATGATGCCATGTAATTTCTATTGATTTATAGGATTTTCTAACATTTTATATTGATTTTCTAGTAATTTATAAGATTTTCTAGTAATTTATAAGATTTTCTAGCATTTTATATTGATTTTCTAGCATTTTATATTGATTTTCTATTAATTTATAAGAGTTTCTATTAATTTATAAGATTTTCTAGCATTTTATATTGATTTTCTAGTAATTTATAAGATTTTCTAGTAATTTATAAGATTTTCTAGCATTTTATATTGATTTTCTAGCATTTTATATTGATTTTCTATTAATTTATAAGAGTTTCTATTAATTTATAAGATTTTCTAGCATTTTATATTGATTTTCTAGTAATTTATAAGATTTTCTAGTAATTTATAAGATTTTCTAGCATTTTATATTGATTTTCTAGCATTTTATATTGATTTTCTATTAATTTATAAGATTTTCTAGCACTGACTGGGTCTAAGGGCCTTTAGCACCGGGTCGTGGCTGCACCCGGTGCTAAAGGCCCTGCTAGAGGCGCTGCGGGACAGGCCCTTTAGCACCGGGTCTTGGCTGCACCCGGTGCTAAAGGGACCCTTTAGCACCGGTTATTCAACCCGGTGCTAAAGGGGTACCCCTTTAGCCTCGGATTAGTTGCACCGGGTGGGAAACCCGGTGCTAAAGGGCATGCCTTTAGCACCGGTTGCTGTCTGCAACCGGTGCTAAAGGCCCCGGATTTCTTTTTTTTTTTTTGCTTTTTTCAGTAGCCATGCATGCGCGTCTATACACGTGTATATACGTATATATTCTAATACGTGTATTCTAATGCGTATTCGGCCGACTCTATATTCATATTAGCTGACATTTCATCAAAATAGAAGACATATATATTACAAAAGTAGATATTCATGCATGTCAACTCGAGTTATATATATTTAAACTGTATTTTCTACATAATTAAGATTGACGACTAGCTAGCTCTCGTTGGACTGTCCGGCACGTCCTCCAGTATTGGCGAGTGGAATTCTCCTCGGGGATTGACGACCTGATCCCAGATCCATCCGACGAGCTGTTCTGCAATTGCGTCAATTCTTTCTATCTCTAGGGACTCTTCCTTCAGGTTGAACATCTATAATTTAAAAATATTTGAAAGATATTTAATCCGTCGAGTTGGAGACAATAATTGTGCACTTAATAATAATGGAAATGTGTTTATTATTACGTACCATAATATCGCGTTGTGTGAGCTTTTTATGTCCCCAATTCCACATGTAGTCGCACACATAGTATGCACATAAATTATTTCCCGGTCCCTGTTTGGCACACTGTCGACCAAAAGAAATCTAGTAAAATTCATATAATATATTAGTCGATGCCTACATGTACAAATTACTTGCTTACCGGAAAGCCAATGTTCCATTTTAGTGTTTCATGTTGTATACCCGTGTGTTCTGTACGAAATTGAATCCAGGCCCTGCGAACAAAAAAATTGAGTTAAGTCATTGCGAGTGGAAGGGGTGGATTAAGTAGGGGAAAATATACATCACCTTGCCATCATGTCCATGATGTTCGGTAGTTTTTCTTTTGGGGTGTGCAATGAATCAAAGACGTTCACGACACCCCGATCAGGACACAATATAATTAGGAACCAGTGGAATCTGTGCACATGTATACATTATAATCAGAAATGAATTGTTACACAGACAGTATAAGAAGAAGGCTGTGAATGTACTCACTCGATGTTGTACGGGATTAATATGGAGTCACAGTAATTTTGTTTCTTGATATATTTGTATAGGTTTAAATATGTTTCCTCAGGATTGTGCATTATCATTGCTTCACTTATCCTTCGAGGGTCAACGAAACCAACGTCATATATATTGTCTCTGCGACATTTTTGAATCTCCATTCTGCATATGTTAAGCAATAAATAAAGCCCGCGTCAACATAGATTGGAATTATTGTTTTCAAACTGTGAATTATAAGCAACAACAAAGTACTTACAGTGTCCAACATGTGATCAAATCCACGTCCATGGCGTCGCGGTGGTACAGCTCATATATATCATTAAACCTAAGCCAGACAAAATCCGCGTCACCATTGTAGAAGTCTTGGTCCTTCACGCCTACTTTTATCATGCGCCGTTTATTCCTTCTTGATTCTTCCAAATACCAGTCATGGAATCGGCGCATCTTCGTTTGTAGCTTCCTCTCCATTTCAGGAGGGACCATAGGCTCGCCAAGCTTAAACGGCCACTTCAGCGTTGTGTTTACTGGCACATCTGCTTCCCCCAGGACTTGCGCTCTGGTTAGTCCAGTCTCGGCCATTACTCGTTGAATGTTAAGCTCGTCCAGAGATGGCAATGGACCCAAGGGACGCTGAGGTTGCTGGCCGAGCTGAGGAACCTTTTTGGATGGGCCCGCCTCCTTATCCGCAGCCTTCCGTTTCCGGCGAGATTTCAGTAATGAGCGGTCATAGTCTGTTACAATTACTTCCTTCTGTTGACCCTTTCTCAAATTACCGAGGAATGACTTCACGATGGTGGGATCAAGCTTCGGCTCCGGCTCAGGTTTTCTCCTCCACTCGGCCATTTGCCTCTTTATGTCTGATTTTACCGAGGCTTCGAGCTCCTCTAGAGTCTTCTCGCCCACTCTTTTCTCTGGTGCGGGCTTCTCTCTAGTTTTTCGCGCCTTCTTCGCTGGTGGAGTGGGGGCAGAGGCTTTAGTGCGGCGTCCCCTCTTTGGCGGAGGGGGCGGAGACCTCCGCGGCGGAGGAGACGGAGACCTCTTCGGCGGAGGAGACAGAGACCTCTTTGGCGGAGGAGACGGGCTTGCATCAGGAGCTCCCGGAGAATCGTCATGATCCTGTGGATCTCTTGGAGGTGACGGGGGCTTGTTGGTAGCCGCAGGTGTATCGGGTATAACGATGTCTGCCTTGCTCCATAGAATGATGCAGTGAGAACACTGACCGAGTTTTGTTTCTCCGTGACCTCCGGGGATGTCAAGTTCCAAGTCTTCCCAGCTGGTGACGACTTGCTCCACCTCAACAGGTACGTAACCATGTGGAATGTCATTGCAGTGCCATTTTTGCCCTTCTTCCACACGTTTGGTCATACCGTATGCGACCTGATAAGTTAGTAGTCACAAAGAAAGTTAGTAAATGAATGGTATTTACGGTGAAATGTATGCAGTATGAACTAAGGTCGCATACGTACCACCACAGCTAAGTTCTTCTGCCTGACGACAAGCTCGCACGCGGTCCGTTGAGTTATTTCATCCACGGTGTAACGGACCGCTTCGGCGGCCTGTGTGGAAGCGTGACTGCTTTGATATTGCTGTGGAGGGCTAATAAGGGCCGCATCTTGGAGAGGTGCATGCTCTGTGGAACCGGTCCCGCCTGTGGCTTGTTGGAGAGGTGCAGGCTCTGTGGAACCGGTCCCGCCTGTGGCTTGTTGTATCTGCAGCCATGCTACCTTCATCCGTCGCTCCATCTGTGACTCCATTTCTTGGAGCTTTGAGCCCTGGGCGGCAACCGTTTGCTCTAGGTCCCTCACCCTCTGCTCATATTCGGCCTTCTTCCTCGAACGGCTCCTATAGGTGGCGGCGTGCTCTTGGAAACCTTTCTTCCATGAGACGCTTGTGCCTACGCCGCGCGTCCGTCCAGGATGCTCCTTGTTCCCTAAGGCACAGGTTAGCTCATCTCTGTCTCTATCGGCAACAAATTCTCCCCTATCAGATGCCCTGAGGATATCGAGGAGACGCTGAGCTAGTTCTCGCAAGTCCTCGGGAAAAACTAAGGAGCCGTCGATTGGGCTTAGGGTGCCTCCATGACCATAGTACCAATGCTTGGTCCTTGTGGACCAGTCATGTGTCGCTGGAGTGATGCCTCTAGCATATAGATCTTCTTCCATCTTCTCCCATTTAGCGATGCTTGCCTTGTAACCTCCCGAACCCATCTTATGCGAGTACTTCTTATTTGCGGCGTTTCCAGCGTTTCTAGCGCTAGCCGTTGCACCCTCTTCGGAGGTTTTGTACTCAATGAATGCTTTCCACTCGTCATTGGTGATCTTCTTATACTTCTCAGGATCCGGGGCCTCTCCGGTTTTGAGAAATTGCGATTACAACTTCTTCTTGAAATCCTGAAACAGAACTGCCATCTTCTTCATTGTCCAATCCCTCAGTTCTGCTTCATGAGTGCTAGGCCAGTCGAATATTGCCTTTAATTCCCTCCATAGCATCTCCTTCTCTGTATCGGGGAGCACGTACTCCTTAGTGGGGTCCGTGGACTTCCATTTTCTGATACTAATGGGCACATTGTCCCGTACAATTACCCCGCACTGAGATACAAATTTCTTGGCCACTTTTGGGGGCTCAACTGGCTCCCCGTCATCCTCCACTCGGGTGATGTGTAACTTGACATCCTTCAGCTTCTTCGTGGTCGATCGTTTTGATTTCTTAGCAGAGGCGGCCTACACAAATTACATATATACGAGATGATATAGAGATGGTATACATAATTGACATGTACAGTACAAATTTATGTTATCTATATACACACCTGACTAGACGAGGGCGCGCTACCGGCTCCTTCAATAGTTTCGGCCCTTGCAACATTGTCGCCCTGGACATTTGCGGCCCCTTCAACATCTTCGGCCCTTGCAACATTGTCGCCCTGGACATTGTCGTCCCTTCCAATGATGCCCAACACATCATCCATGGACATTGGTTGGGTTACAATATTGAAAAGTTGATTCGCAAAAAACGTGTCGTTGTCCTCTTGCATGGGTGGGACAGGGGTGTTGCTGTCCTCTTGCATGGGTGGGACAGGGGTGTTGTTGTCCTCTTGCATGGGTGGGACGTTGTTGTTGTTGTCCGCCATCTATAGAATTAAAAATAATTGATAAGAAATATATACAAAGCATACATATTCCCAATATTTCTAACATTTTCGCTAAGGGGTTCGGTGCGTGAAAAACGGATTCGCCAAGGGGTTCGGGTGCGCGGTGTGAATTGATTCGCTAAGGGGGTTCGGGTGCGCGATGGGTTTGGGTACGCCATAGAATTTCCGATAATAAACATTTTCGATAGTATACATTATACAAACATATAACATTTCCAATATACATTTAAATGAAGCACATATATTTCTAATATACATTTAAATGAAGCACATATATTTCTAATATACATAGAATTTCCAATATACATTTCAATGTAAATATCTCCAATACATTTAAATGAAGCATTTTCCAATATACATTTCAAACATATAACATTTCCAATATACATTTCAATGTAAATATCTCCAATACATTTAAATGAAGCATTTTCCAATATACATTTCAAACATATAACATTTCCAATATACATTTCAATGTAAATATCTCCAATACATTTAAATGATGCATTTTCCAATATACATTTCAAACATATAACATTTCCAATATACATTTCAATGTAAATATCTCCAATACATTTAAATGATGAATTTTCCAATATACATTTCAAACATATAACATTTCCAATATACATTTCAATGTAAATATCTCCAATACATTTAAATGAAGCATTTTCCAATATACATTTCAAACATATAACATTTCCAATATACATTTCCAATATAACATTTCCAATATACATTTCAATGTAATTTCTAATATTTTCAATGTATGTGCTTAGCGAACGTGTTCGGCCATGCAACGGGTACCTGCACACACAAACACGTGCACGGCATGAAGGCCGGCTCACAAACATTCACACACGGCAAACATTTCACAGAGAGGCTCACCGGGTGCAGTGACGGGCGCGGCGGGCGACGGCGGCAAGGGGACGAGGAGCGGCGCGGGGACGACGTGCGGCGCGGGGATGAGGGGCGCCGGCGCGGGGACGACGGGCGCGGGGACCACGGGTGGCGGCGGCGTGAGCGCGGGGACGACGACGGCGGCGGGGACGACACGCGCGCGCGGGGACGACGACGGCGGCGGGGACGACACGCGCGCGCGGGGACGACGACGGCGGCGGGGACGACGGGCGGCGGCACGGCGTGGGCGCGGGGACGACAGGTGGCGGCGGCGTGGGCGCGGGGACCACTGGCGGCGGCGGCAACGGGCGACGGCGACGGGCGGCGGCGGTTGAGGAGACGAGGAGGCACCGGCGGCGGTTTCGATCTGTGACGAGTGAGGGCGAAGTGAGTGAGGGGAGAGAAGTCCCCGGCCTATATAGGTCCGGGGCATTTAGCACCGGGTGCAGCCACGACCCGGTGCTAAAGGGCCTTTCGCACCGGGTGGTGGGAAGACCCGGTGCTAAAGGCCCCCCCTTTAGCACCGGGTCTTCCCGCCACCCGGTGCGAAAGGCCCTTTAGCACCGGGTCTTCTACACCCGGTGCTAAAGGCCGTAACTGTGCGCCACACGAAGGCCTTTAGCACCGGGTGCAGCCACGACCCGGTGCTAAAGGGCCCCCTTTCGCACCGGGTCTTCTACACCCGGTGCTAAAGGCCCCGTAACTGGCGCCAAACGAAAATTGGGGGCCTTTAGCACCGGATTTTAGATCAACCCGGTGCTAAAGGCCCCAACTTTTCGTTTGGCGCCCAGTTTCCAAACGGGCCTTTAGCACCGGGGGCTACTATTTGGGAATCTTATAAATATTGTTTTTAATGTATAGTTATTAATACTTGTTTTAATTCAGTTATTAATACCTGTTAAAAATATATATTAAATAAGAAAATCTTATAAATTACTAGAAAATCAATATAAAATGCTAGAAAATCTTATAAATTACAAGAAAATCTTATAAATTAATAGAAAATCTTGTAAATTACTAGAAAATCCTGTAAATTAATAGAAAATCTTATAAATTAATAGAAAATCTTATAAATTACTAGAAAATATTATAACTTACTAGAAAATCTTATAAATTACTAGAAAATCTTATAAATTACTAGAAAATCTTATAAATTACAAAAATTGATAACTAAATGAAAGATTTTGGAACATTAAACGGTCTCAGATGAAAAAGTCATGAATACCAAAATTTCATATCTCATCAAGATCTACAATCTTTATTTAAGTCATTTTTGCATTTGAGAAAGTGGTAGTATACATTGTTCATTAATCCTAGATTCACTCGCATAGTTTCCAAAACTTTGTTAGAGACTTGTCAAATTTCTACTACATGTTATTACCCATTTTGAAAATGACAAAATGACCTAAATAAAGATTGTAGATCATGATGAAATATGAAACTTTGGTATTCATCACTTTTTCATTTGACATCACCTAGTGTGAAAAAAACCTTGGTTGTAGGTGTCATTTTTAATTCAAAATTTGGATTGTTCAAACACGAGAAGATTTTTCAAAATAATAACATTAATAAGTTTCATAACTTGATAGAGTATGATTTTAGGAATTTTTAGGAAGAAAAATGATCTTTTTTGAAGTTTGTACGAGGGAGAACGACTAGTTACAACTTTTATACAGAGATTAAAAAGAAAAATTGTTCTTGTTCATCCAGTGACGTGGCCCGGTGACGTGGCCAGCTCTCGCACGGCCTCCGTGGCCAGGCCGGTCTTTGGCCCCGCCGCAGCGTGGCCTTTAGCACCGGGTGCAGCCACGACCCGGTGCTAAAGGCCACGACCGGGCCAGTGACGTGGCTCGCGTGCGCCCGGTGACGTGGCCGGCCGCCGCACGGCCCCCGCGGCCCGGTCGTGGCCTTTAGCACCGGGTGCAGCCACGACCCGGTGCTAAAGGCCACGACCGGGCCAGTGACGTGGCTCGTGTGCGCCCGGTGACGTGGCCAGCCGCGGTCGTTGCCTTTAGCACCGGGTGCAGCCACGACCCGGTGCTAAAGGCCCTTAGGCCCAGTCAGTGCTAGAAAATCTTATAAATTAATAGAAAATCAATATAAAATGCTAGAAAATCAATATAAAATGCTAGAAAATCTTATAAATTACTAGAAAATCTTATAAATTACTAGAAAATCAATATAAAATGCTAGAAAATCTTATAAATTAATAGAAACTCTTATAAATTAATAGAAAATCAATATAAAATGCTAGAAAATCAATATAAAATGCTAGAAAATCTTATAAATTACTAGAAAATCTTATAAATTACTAGAAAATCAATATAAAATGCTAGAAAATCTTATAAATTAATAGAAACTCTTATAAATTAATAGAAAATCAATATAAAATGCTAGAAAATCAATATAAAATGCTAGAAAATCTTATAAATTACTAGAAAATCTTATAAATTACTAGAAAATCAATATAAAATGTTAGAAAATCCTATAAATCAATAGAAATTACATGGAATCATCGTTTACTCGGACACTAATAAACTTCCTCTTTACAAATGTTCCTTGATTGTGATCACGCCGTAGATACGGTGTCTCCTCCGCCGCTAACAGGATGCTTGGGTCATCAGCCACTGAGAATGGAGGCCGGCCATCGAGCATATCATAATCTTCATCCGTCTTGTCCTCAACTCCTACGATTTTTCTCTTTCCTGGAAGAACTATATGACGCTTTGGCTCGTCTTGTGATGGGTCCAATTGCTTACCCCCACCTTTCTTATCGGCCCCTTTCTTCGGTCTGCTAGCCATGTCCTTCACATAAAAAACTTGTGTGACAGCTTTGCCCAGGACGAACGGTTCGTCTAGAAAGCCAATCTTGCTTAGGTCCACTAACGTCATTCCATAGTCCGCTTCAACTTTAACACCTCCTCCAGTCAGCTTCACCCATTGGCACTTGAACAGTGGGATCTTCAAAGGTCCGTACTCTAGTTCCCATATCTCCTCTATGATTCCATAGTATGAGTTTGTATTGCCATTGGTGTCTGTCGCGTCGATCCGGACACCACTGTTTTGGTTGGTGCTTTTCTTGTCCTGGGCTCTTGTGTAAAATGTATACCCATTGATGTCGTATCCTTGGAATGTCAAGATCGTGCTCGATGGACCTCTAGCTACAAAAGCTAGCTGCGCATCAATGCCCTCGACACCCATAAGACGTCTTCGCAACCAATCGGCGAAAGTACTATTGTGCAGACGCTGAATGAAGGCCGCAGACTTTGTTGAGTTTTCGTCCCTGAGAATCTGCATGTGCTCCTCGATGTACGGAGCAACTAAGGTTGATTGTTGCAAAACTGTGAGGTGCGCTTTACGAAATGTCTCAATGTCCTTGATCACCATCGATCTTCTCCCTAGTGTGCCCTTTCCACCAAGTCTCCCCTCGTGATGGGATTCGGGCACACCAATCGGCATAAGATCGTCGACAAAGTCAACACAGAATTCAATGACCTCCTCCGTTTCGTATCCCTTAGCAATGCATCCTTCTGGACGAGAACGATTACGGACATACTTCTTTAGGACTGCGAAGAACCTCTCAAATGGGAACATGTTGTGTAGAAATACTGGGCCCAATATACGAATCTCTTTGACGAGGTGAACCAATAGATGTGTCATGATATTGAAGAAGGATGGTGGAAATATCATCTCAAAGCTGACAAGACATTGCACCACGTCGTTCTGTAGCTGATCTAAGTGGTCTGGATTGATCACCTTCTGAGAAATTGCATTGAGGAATGCACATAGCTTCACAATGGCTTTCCGCACGTTAACTGGTAGCACACCCCTGAGTATGACGGGAAGCAGCTGTGTCATCAACACATGGCAGTCGTGAGACTTCAGGTTTGTGAACTTCTTCTCTTTCATATTTATTATTCCCTTAATATTGGAGGAGTAGCCAGACGGAACCTTGATACTGTTCAAGCATTCAAACATGCTTGCCTTCTCTTCTTTGCTGAGAGTGAAGCTAGCAGGATGCAAGTACTGGCGTCCTTTGTCTCTCTTTTCTGGATGTAGATCAGTACGTTGCTTCAATCGTTTCAGATCCTGACGTGCTTCCAGTGTATCTTTTGGCTTCCCATAAGTACCCAGGAAGCTTATCAAGTTCACGCAAAGATTCTTCGTCAGATGCATCACATCAATCGCGTTATGGACCTCTAAACGTTGCCAATAAGGTAGCTCCCAAAAGATAGACTTCTTCTTCCACATCGCGGCACGACCATCCTCGCCCGTCGGAGCAGCCTGGCTTCCGTCTCGCTTGCCAAACACCACGTGTAGGTCCTTCACCATATCAAATAGCTCTTCTCCACTCCGGTGTCTCGGCTTTGTACGGCGGTCAGCATTCCCGCCAAAATGCGCACATTTCTTTCGTAGCTCATGCTTCGCCGGAAGGAATCGACGGTGACCCATGTACACAACTTTACGACAATGTTTCAAATACATGCTTTCGGTTTCCTCTAAACAGTGAGTGCATGCTTTATATCCTTTGTTTGATTGTCCTGATAGGTTACTTAGTGCAGCCAGTCGTTGATGCTTATGAAAAGCAGTGCTCGAAGGTCAAACTGCTCCTGCTTGTCCTCATCCCACACGCTAACACCTTCATTCTTGCACAGCTGCAAAAGTTCGTCAACCAATGGTCTTAGGTACACATCAATGTCGTTGCCAGGTTGCTTTGGGCCTTCGATGAGCACTGGCATCATAATGAACTTCCGCTTCATGCAGAGCCAGGGGGGTAGGTTGTAGATACAAACAGTCACGGGCCAAGTGCTATGACTACTGCTCATTTCACCAAAAGGGTTCATGCCATCGGTACTTAAACCAAGCCTAATATTATAGGTAAAGTTTCATTTGGATTGTTACTTCTTTACTTTTTTCTTTCCGACATCCTAGGACCTGGTGCATGTCGGAAAGAAAAAAGTAAAGAAGTAACAATCCAAATGAAACTTTACCTATAATATTAAAAGTAAGGATTGATTCTTTGCTACGTCATAATTTTGTAAAATCTCCCCTAATATTTATAAAAATTAACCCACCATCCTTTAGTATGTTATATATTTTTTTTAAAAACGATGATTTATCATATACCAACACGAAGTACCGCTCGTCTCCTCTCGTCGTCCCGCATCATTGCGCACAACCCTTCATCTTCTCACGTCGCTCACATCCCCGTCGTCGCCCCGCCGTTGTTCTCATACATGACGTCTACCGAAGATATCTTGTTTTCTTATCCTCCTAACAAGATGCAGAATCAGCGGCCTCCATGGCTCTTTTGTGTTTTTGCTCGTGAAGTCCCCTTTACTCGTAGCAACACATAGGTGTTAATTAATCTACCCATAGTGCCTCATCTCCTCTCGTCGCCCCGCACCGCAGCACGCATCCCTTCATCTTCTCACACTACTATAGAAATCGTCATCACAAACGGTTTTAAAGGCACATCACAAACGGTTTTGGGTGCCGTTTGTGACATGTGGTTTGTGATGACAATCAAACCGTTGTGACATGTGGTTTGTGATGACAATCATCATCACAAATGATGGGGATATCATAAATGGTTCGTTTTGTTATTTTCCTGCGCCCGGAAAAAAACCCAAAAAATAAGAAAATAATAGCAAAAAAATTATTCTCATGTGGGAAGGCTACAAGCCACTCAAGCAAGTCGCACCTCTCGCTCCCTCAAGCATATGCGGCTGGCGGGATTCGAACCCACGACCTCTCGCTCCCTCACGCGTGATGTCCTCTACAACTGCACCGCTCCATAACTCATGTATAAATGCGGTTCTGATTCCTATCATATTATACTAAACTGAGTGTAAATTGTTTGTTTGAAGCCCTAAATGATTTTAAATGAAAAGGTTGTCAACTACAAAGTTTCATAACTTTTTGAAATCTACAACTCTTATTTTGGTAGTTTCTCCATCCGAGGTCGTTTATAAAATTTGAATTTCAAATTTGAGAACATTCAAACTTAGATCTCGTTAACTAGATGGTTTCAAATTAAAAAGTTGTGAACTACAAAGTTTCATAACTTTTTAAAATCTACAACTCTTATTTTAACTATTTCTTTATATGAGGTTGTTTGAAAAAAATTCAAATTTCAAATTTTGTGAACTACAAACTTACTTTTTCATTAGTAAAACAAATTCAAATAAAAAGTTTTAAACTACAAAGTTGTATAACTTCTGAAGATCTACAACTTTTCTATATGTCATTTCTTCATCCGATGTAGTGAGAGTAACATTGTTCACAAATCTTATAGATCTCTCTTTATAGTTTTAGGAAATTCTATGAGAGATATCGATATTATGAACAATATTCATATGAATTTGTCGAATAAAGAAATGTCCAAACTAAAAGTTCTACATCTTGAGAAGTTATACAACTTTGTAGTTCAATACTTTTAAATTTGAATTGATTTACTAGTTCAAAATATGGTTTTAACGTGTACTATACACATCATCACAAACGGTTTTTTCTACAAACCGTTTGTGATGCCCACATCACTAACGGTTTGTGCTGTAAGAAAAACCATCACAAACGATTTTTGCTACAAACCCTTTGTGATGCCCCACATCACAAACGGTTTTGGTAAAACCCTTCCTGATCAGCCGTTTGTGATGTCTTTATTCACTATACATTATAGAGAATGATTTTAATATATTAAAATATAATGTACGAAATTTGTTTAAAGCATCCAGCATTTTTGTGCAATATGAGCAATCCATTTTAGCAAACAATATACTCTGATATATATGAAAACTCATATACTCGCAGTGGTAACCGGACAAAATTCATGCATCACAAGACACTATCTAATAAGATAACGGAAAGGGTCATCTCAAGATATGTAAATTAATTTTGTGACGCAGAAAGGGACTGTGGATAGCCCAGACGATGAACCAAAAGAAACACAAAGTTGCGATATCACAGAGATAAGGATAGAAATAAAGGACATAGATCCCACTAGCTGGCACAAAAACATGACCTTTGTGGTCCTCTCAAGCACGTTCTTTTGTCAATTTTTTTGCTAACGGAGTGCACCCTTTTATCAGCCTCTGGACGTTACAGATTGTAGTAATATGCCAAGATGGTTGCCACCTAACTGGTTGCACTTATGCACTTGTTTGTCAATGAGAAGAAGGGGGATACTATATCAAACGCCTGCCAGCTTGGATTAGGAAAAGAACATGTACATGCTAGCTTCTCTTATATAATCTGACATGCAGTACTACAGCTAAATTTTGCCATCACCTAAAAATTAAAGCCATATCAAAATATTTATACTTCCTTTTGAGGAACTTCAAATATTAATACTTTGGTAGCTTCAAACACACCTCACTCTATTTTCAAAGATATGTAGTATTGTAGAAACTAACTAGTCCCAAAACAAACTAGTTTGGATGTCCTTGATGTCATATACATAAGATTCATACTCACTCCATTTTTCTCCCTAGTTCTGTAAGATTTGAAGGAAAGAAAAGACGATCATGTTCCACATTTCTTTTCATGGTAGCAAATAAACATTAGAAAACTAGAAACTTGCATGCATGTTCGAATTCAGGATCTTTCAAGGATGATATAGTGTTGTTGACATTGCACTCATATAGCCTCCTACCTTTACCTCGAATATCCATGAAAACGGCACATTGATATTGTTTCCCTGTGCAATCCTCATTATTTTATCTAGTGAAAGCTAGAAGACCTTTAATCCTGAAAGCAAGGCCACTAATATTTTGCTGTTGTGAATTTAAGCTAGAGCATGGAGAGTGACCTCCGATTGGGGGATCAGCCGATTGATGCAACAAAAGCAAAAAAAAAGCCATAGATGACATCATAAGTTTTAGCAGTAGTCCCTTTCTTCAAATAGACATCAATACTAGTCCTGTGGTCCCAAGTTACTATTTATTGTTTTCTTTTGCTCACAATATCTGACCATTTGTCTAATTAAAAAAATGTAGTGCAAATATATACAAATAGACAAGTCATATACTCAGAGTACTTTTGAGAATAGTGTAAGTGACAGGCAAAATAAATTATAGTTATAGCATGCTCCAACAATCTTTTGCCCGGACCTTTGGTTTGAGAAATATTTTGACAACTGGTTGCAGTTGTCAACTACTTTAAATTTCATAAAATATCAAAAATCCGAGAAAAAGCACTGATGCAGAAATTTTACCGGGCACAGATGTGACAAAAGTTCATATCGCCGTTCTTGTATGCAGATATTTGAGCCAGTTAAAGGCAGGCTCTTAACAGTTAGCAAGCGCGAAGAAAGGGACGGCAACCATGTGACGAGAATGAGGGAAAGCTAAAAGGTGGCTCCTTTCTCACCACCTTTGAATTCCTGTCACGACCATGGTATAGTGCCTGGTGAGCTTTCAGCCGACGCCTGCTTGAGAGCTACGCTGGTGCTGTCATCAAACGAATATTCGCACGGCCATGTCGTAGACCCTAGATCTTGGTCATCCTGCGAATGGTGGTATTTACTTTGAACAATTTGATGGAATAATAATCATCCACGCTGAATGGCTAAGGTTGATCGAGTTACTTTCTGCATTTCATTGTCACCGTGTTTTTTTTTTGTTGCTGTACCTTATTAGCGTTTTCACTGTATTTGGTGAACCTCGATACCACTTCAAGTGATATAAAGACATGATAAAAACGAGTGTAGAATGTCATATTTCACCTCGGCCAGTTCTAAGCCGGTAGAAATGATTTTCTAGTTTTTTAGGTCTATATATGTACGTTTCTTTTGTCGACTTGTTTGGAAGATTTGATTTGCATGTACTTGTAGCAGTAAGTACCTTAGGCATGATGTGTGCAAGAGGAAGAGTTACAGCCCCTTAGGCATCTTTAGTCTCAATAAACTTCTTTTCCGCGTGACCATCATATATAAAGGCCGGGTGTTCAATTATTTTCTAGAATTAAACTCAGTGCCTGTAGCAAGGCTTCTGTAATAAATATCCATGCAAGGTAAAAGAAAAAAACTGTTGGTGTAACTATCAATCTCATTAGGCAAAATTACCGCCTTGGTGCCAAAAATAAACAAATAAACAACCAACAAATATCAAGCAGATACGCAAATTTGCACATGTTAAATGTCGAACAAGATTTTTTTTCCTTGGCTTACCAACCGGTTCCAAAAGGCTCCCGGGTCAACTTATTTTCCACTGCTCGTCGAAAAGAAGATGTATCTTTGGTTCAGACAAATCTAGAGACGCTATGGTACGCAGAAGCAGCGGAGAAAGTTGCTTGCGATGGACGCTTTGGCCTTTGGAACGCACTTTGGCCTCATCAGAACCGTCGAGCAGCGGCCGGCTGTCCACAAATATATAGGCAAAAGAAAATCACAGCTTTATGTACGCATTACATAGTGTGCTTAGCTTTGCCTCTTAAAACAGTGTGCTTTATGGAAAAGTCACTGAACAATCCAATTACTTCCCAAATATATGGTATATGGTATACGTCTTCGATAGGATTTCGAGCACGTTGAGCCCTGTCCGATCGTTCGTAGATCTTGGTCACTAATCCGTATCTGAAGTGTCGACAACAAACATGCACTAGAATTTTGATGCATCGATATTTGTTTCAACTGCACATGTAAGCAAGGTTCTAAATAGCCGGCTATAGCTGTCGCTATAGCCGGATATAGCTGCTGGAAAGGGCAGCGGCTATGGCATTTAGCCCGCTAAAGCCGGCTATAGCCCGCTAAATGTCGGTTGTAGCCCGCTAAACGTCATAATGGCAGCTCTAGCCCTAAACGCCTTAGCCCGCTATTTAAAACCATGCATATAAGGCACTGCCAAATAATTCTCTGAATCATATTTGTTTAGCATCTCGTGTTAAACGCTCAGCATCATTACAAATGAATACCTAGGACTGTAATCTATATAACCTATATAATTGGTAACCACTGACAAGCCATGGTTGATTTCTCTCAACATGCAACCATTCCACCTCATCATCAATTATGCGCCATATCACTATCCACTATAAGCCATGTCATCATCCACTACTCCATCTATTTATTCTTCAACTGATTTTCTGTGACCACATTTTTGTTAGTAGCAATTACAAATTATAGGAGTAGAAATTACATGTATGATCAGTCATACTTTCATGTATAATGTTTACTAAAGAACGTTGCAATGCAGTCACTTTGGTGTTTATACTTTCACATTTTACTTTAAAATTTTGTTTAACAAAAATTCCCGCGGCAAGTGCAGAAGAAATGGATTTCCTTGTAAAGAAATACGAGGAAGAACAAGCCGCCTGGAATTCTCCAGAGACGCCGATCCCACCGCCACCAGCACCGAAGAAGAAGAACAAGAAGATGTGGCGGAAGAAGGTTGCATCGTCCGAGTCATCCACTCCGGGACCGGACGATGACAAAAGCAACTGAAGACAGGAGAAGTCTCGCTCGCGGACTTAAAAGCTGAGCTCTCGCCGCGAGAAAAACCGGTATGTATCCCATATTTCCCTTCCAAATTTATTTCCTTCATTGCATTTGCATGTTTCCCTTCCAAATAAAATAAACCACTAGAGTAAAATTTAAGAGAGAAAATTTTGCAGGCTTGGTTTAAATAAATGGTCACATGCTGAAATTTTACCTAGGGTGGATGTAATTGGTAACTTTTATCATTTTCATCCCTTCTAGAACATCTCCATTTATTTACCATCACCACCAACCAGCACCAAACATGTCTACCCCACTAAAATGGCTGCATACTCACCAATTATCACAAAACATGGCAGCATGGGGTGACTCCACTAAAACCAACTTTGGTCATATCAAGTTTGCATCTTATCTACCACTAAAAACCACTCACATGACCTGGGGAATTGTTGGCCACACAAAATTTCGTGGAATCAAAGCAAGGGGAGGTGATCCATTCAGGGAGGAGTGGCCTGGCCACCAGGGCCTGGTTCGCCCGAACCACCCAGTTCGGCCGAACCAGGGACCTGCCTCCCCTCGGCCTATAAAGGCTGGTGCGTTGCTTGCTTGCTCTCACACACTCATACACTCTGAAAATTTTCTGTTAGAAGCTCTTCCTCTCTCATTTCTTGCTCTAGCTTGTGCTCAAGTTCTTCCCAAGTTCTTGCTCAAGTTTTGGTTCACATGCATCACTAGAAAATCCCAAAAATATTTTGCTTTTGTTGTGATATTTGTGCTGAAATTCTGGACGATTTTGTTGTGGTCACCGACACCCACAAGAACGACTAACCTTTTGTGGTGGTTTTTATCCCCGCAAGAACGACTAACTATCTCGAATGACTGACTTGATTTTCTTGTGCTAACCATATATTCAGTCCTTCGGGTAGTTGTTGCACTAACCTTTTGCAGGAATCATGTCGAAGTTCTTCACGTCGCTCCGTCATTCCGCCCGGCTAGGCCGACGATCGGACGATGCTGGGAGTTCCCCAGCTCCGTCCCGAGGCTCGAGCCGGATGGACACAGACGAGCACGGAGCAGCCGGCTCGGGATGGGGCCATGCCACGCCCCCGGCCAGGCAGCTCCTGAGCGAGAGTGACATCAACCTTAGGATAGAACGGGAGCAGAACACCTGCAATGAGCTTCGGCTGAAGGAGTTCGAGCACACCCGTGTGTTTGAGCAAGACTTGCTCAGGGACACGGGGATGGACGTAGAGTTCACGGAAATCTTCCAAGCCAATGGCTGGGAGAATTTCTGGCACATCAACGAAGAAGGTTCGTACCTGCTCACCCTTGAATTCCTCTCAACTTTGGTTTCTGAAACTGGGGGGGTTCGTTTTCGATTTTTCAACCAAGAGTTTTTCTGCTCTTGGAGGGATTTTAGTTCGGGTCTCGGATTTTCAAATCGTTGTTCCTTAGACCCGAACAAAGCGCTGAAAAGATTTGATCGGGTGGCATTTTGGAAAAAGGTTTCAGGGAATACCAACTGTCATGCGCCTCGCACAAACAGTATACATAACCCCACTTTGCGTTTCATGCATCGTTGGGTGTCTATGACAGTATTCCCCCGGGTAGATTTGGGCCCTGTCAACACCATCGAGTTGCGGGTTCTTTTCGCCATGGTCAAGAAAATTCCCTACTCACCTGTGAAAGACATGGTCGGTCACTGGATGTCTCATATTTCTCGTACGGGTATCATGGCGATGACTTCTCTAGTCACTCGCCTCGCTAACCACCTGGGCTTCCTTCAAGGCGCCCGGCTCACGTACATTGAGACAGCGCGTTCCGTCGTGGATGCCGAGCACTTCGTGCAAGCCCACATGATACGGCGGACGCCTGACGCAACGCTGGCAATGATTTACCGTGGATATACAACTGAAGTGCCTTTGCCTTGTGCAGCACTAAGGTTGTATACCACGCCGAAACTAACTCTTCAGTTGAGGACCGAGTCGGACGATTCTCCACCTTGGAGAGAGCCCGCTTGGCACAGCGTTGCAGGTGATGGACCCATCACGAGGGGACTAGCCAGGCGTGATGCTAGGCTCACCACCTCACAGGAGCCGGAAGATGCACCACAAATGCCGCACCGACACACTTCCGCTTTTGATGCCACCTACGACATGTACACCGGTGCTGGGACGTCCGGAGCAGGAGACTCCGGGCAACACCAGGAGCCGAACTACTTCGCCTCAGGACGCTGGGACTACGGCCAGGACACGGACTCTGGGTGGTCCGGGAGCCGGTATGGAGGGGGATACGATAGTGCCTCCCAGCCATACTACCCCGGATACTCATAGTCCGCACGCTTCGACTACGGCTGGGAGCTGCCCTACATCTCCAACCGAGTCGAGCTCATCGACGACCGCACCCGAGATATTCAAGACACGCTAGCCCGCCATTCTCAGCACCATCAAGAGAATAGCGGGATGGTAGCGTCCATCCAGCACGACGTCCACGAGCAAGCGGAACAGCTGAGCCAGTACCTTTCAAGGTTCAACCCCTACCAGTGAAGAGTCCAAGCTTGGGGGAGGACCCCCACCAGGTATGTCCCGATTTCTCCAGCACTTTGATATTTTAATTTCCCTTTCATTTCCCTTCATGTTAGTTTGCATTTAAAAAAAATGAAAATACCAAAAATATTTCCCTTAAACAATATTTCCCATGAATAAAATAACTCCCAACTATGCATGGAATGAATCATATGCCTCTCACCTTGGAAATGATGAATAGTTGCCCTGTCATTAATTTTGCAAGTACTTTGCTTCAACTAGTTGCTAGAATGTGCTTGAGTTATTTGGCATGAGTAAAAATGATCCTGAAAACCTTGTGGGAGCACATGCTTTATTCCAAGTTTAAGTTGTTGTGGGGATTGATATAGTGAGAATTTGGTTAAGTTCTATTCTGCTCTTAGTACGGGAAAATCTCGGAGATTTATGCTTTCAAAATGAAACAAGTTCCTCATTGGTCAAAATACCTACCAGAGCCATATGATAAGCCTAGTTGAAAACCTCTACTCATATGCTGCTTGTTATCTTAGTGAGCTTTGTCAAATTGTTGTGACCTTTGAGTGAAGCTTTCATATTCTTAAAGATCGAGACCCACGTACACACACTGGGAGTTAGCAAACATTTTCCATCATCCATCCACAAAAATAAATGCTCCATGTTCTATGATTTCCCTCTCCAAATATTCTTGATAGAGACATGGGCTACGCAAAAAAGAAAAGCATGCCAATGAAGCATGGCAAAAATAAGAGAAAAAGAAAAGCATGCCAAAGAGCATGGCAAAAAGAAAGAGAAAAAGAAAAGCATGCCAAGTGGCATGGCAAAAAATATGAGAATAAAAGATAGCACATGTTCTCGAAAATAAATCAAGGAGAGGGAAGTTCATCCAAGGAGTTCCACCATATTCCATTCCACCATTCCACCATATTCCACTCCATTCATATCCACACACTTGCACGTCTCGATCTTAAGATGTGATTTGTTTCCTCAGAGATCCAGTCTTTGACTTAGCAAAATATAAGATGCATGCATGCTTTCATCCTTTGTCCCTGAGCCACATAAAAAGCCATATTAGATGATAGGATGAAAAAGAAGGCACAAGCCTTTGGTGAGGATTCAAATACACTTGAGTGATTGAGTGTGCCAATGAGGAACAATTTGAAGTTTTCAAAACTTGTGAAAAAAATTCTGAGATGGGATCCTGAAAAGAGTAGAGTGGAATAAAACTGAGTTTTAACTGTTCATCCTTTCAACCGCCCAAGATAAGGAGATTGCTATAAGCCCCATAGGTAAAAAGGTGATTTAAAAACTTTGCCTATGATTCAAGTATTTTTGAGTACTAGTTGTCTATAAAGTTACCTGCAAGAGAAATGACATTGTAGCAACTCCTGATCCACCGAGCCTAAGTTTATATCTTTGCTTGAGGACGAGCAAAGAGCTAAGCTCGGGGGAGCTTGTTGGCGGTCGTTACAACCCAAATCCGACCACCAATACTCGGGAATAAATGATGTTTTATACAACATTCCATGTACTTAGGTTTTGTTTCTAACAAAATTCCACGAGTTTTGGTGAGTGACACTTGTGCAGGTACAACTACAACAAATACGCGCTATTGGGGCCGAAAATGACCGAATCGGCCGAACGACTCCGTTCGGCCGGTTACCCCCCTTATACGCGCATGCCACCGGGAGCCGTCCACGTCAACGAATATCAAGCGAACACGACAAATGACGTGTGGACGGCAGCCATCTCAGCTCGGGCCACGACAAATCACTTCTGGACCAGAAACACCCGAAGACCATCACCAGAGATAGGCCCAGGAGGGGCCCAGAGCCAGAGGCGGTGTAGGGGAGGGCCGGCCACGGGCCGGGACCGTTCGGCCGAACTCCCCAGTTCGGCCGAACCGACCCCAGCCAGCAACCGCCTCCTATAAGCCATCCAGGCCGTCTAGGAGCCAAGGCGGTGGATCCCAGGGTTCGGCCAAACTGACCTGTTCGGCCGAACCCGGTCCCTTCGCCCGAACGGCCAGGGGGTACCCCCCTGGTTCCCTTGGCCGTTACTCCTCCAAACCGCCATGGACACCTATATAAACAGTGTCACTTCACTTGTATCACACACCAAACCAAGGAGCTCATTTCCACTTTCATTCTAGTAGAGTTAGGATAGTTTAGTTGGGAGTTAGAGTTGAGTCGAGCATTGCCTCGGAGGTTCCGGAGTCGTCTTCAGAAGCTCTGGTAATAGCTCTTGTATCTTTTACTTTTCCTTATGTAAGACATTGAGTATCAATATAGTTATCTTTATCACTTTGCCTTTGTCATTTATAACTTGCTTGTACTTTATCCTAGTTGCAGCTATATCTTGTTTAGACTATAGTCAGTTATAGTTCTAGTGCTTGTAGTCTTATTTAAGTCTTTGTCTTGGCTGGTTCTTCGATCTTGCTTGATACTGGAGGTGAATTGTCACCAAGAGTATTGACAAGGTTGCTTGCTCTTGCTAGCAGAGTAAGTAGTCGTTGCCTAGTGTAGGAGTGGTTCCTAGACTAGTCAGTGGCCTTAGTTTATTCCCGTCGCAACGGAGGTGGTAGCCGGGAGGTGGTGACAGCCCTTCCGGTCTTCGTAGCCCATCACGTTAGTTCCGGTCTGTAGGATCCCCAGTTGGGAAATAGTGGCACCCCTTTTCATCCCTTTTTGTGTGTTCACCGGTTCCCTTGTCCCGAAGCTAAGACAATAGAGTTATCCCAGATCTCCTAGTGCAGGCTCTGTAGCCGCTGTATCTCTAAGCTAGAGTGACATAGGTAGATAAAGTATCCAGGAGTCCTCTATCTCTAAGATAGAGTGACATAGGTAGATAAAGTATCCAGGAGTCCTCTATCTCTTCTCGTTGTCCTCCTAGCTATCTATTTCTTCTCCCCCTTACCTGAGTATCCCTTGAGCTGTGTGTCCGGTATATCCACTCCTATCAAATACCGTTATCCCCTGTCTTGTCTAGTCGTGTACCCATCTCTGATAGTCTCGAATATTAGTTCACTAGTAATCTTGCCAAAGCTTCCCTGCGGAAATATAAATTATGATACCTCGGGATACTCCCAGGTGAAGTGCTACAGCGGTGATTCTGTGCGCTTGCAGAATATTTCTATATTTTACTAAGCCATAAGGAAAACCACTGAAACACTCCTTATCCCAGTATCAGGATTCTTAATTCTGATATTGGATCGTAAGAAGTGCCAACAACAACCCAGTCCAGTGCCCGAAGCATCACAATAGACATCAAATGGCTTTGAATTATCCGGTTGAGCTAGAACAGGTGCTGATGTCAAGAGTTTCCTTAGAGTGTGGAATGCTTCCATGCATTGTTCACTCCATACAAACTTGACTCCCTTCTTCAACAATTCGGTCATGGGCTTAGCAATTTTTGAAAAATCCGGAATAAACCGACGATAATATCCTGCTGGACCCAGGAATCTCCGAATTAGATGAACGGAAGCAGGTGGTTTCCAATCCATTACCTCTTGGACCTTGCTGGGATCAACAGCGATACCATCCTTGGAAATAGTGTGTCCCAAGAACTTGACAGTATCCAACCAAAATTCACATTTAGAGAATTTAGCATATAATTGATGATCCCGAAGACGTTGAAGAACAATTCGAAGATGTTCGGCATGTTCTTCTTCGTTCTTAGAATAGATCAAGATGTCGTCGATGAAGACCATGACAAACTTGTCCAGCTCCGGCATGAACACCGAATTCCTGAGATACATGAAGTAGGCAGGTGCATTGGTGAGACCGAAAGACATGACCAAATACTCGTACAGCCCGTAGCGAGTAGAGAAAGCAGTTTTTGGTATATCACTGGACCGGATTTTGATTTGTTGATGACCAGAATGAAGATCAATTTTTGAAAAGACTTTAGCTCCCACTAGCTGATCAAAAAGAAGGTCAATGCGGGGCAAGGGGTACTTGTTTTTAATAGTCACCGCATTGAGTGGACGATAGTCCACACAAAGCCTCAAGTTGTGATCCTTCTTTTTGGCAAAGACAGCTGGACAACCCCAAGGTGATGAACTAGGTCAGATGTATCCCTTATCCAACAGTTCCTGGAGCTGCACTTTCAATTCTGCTAGCTCTTTGGGTGGCATTCGATAGGGCCGCTTAGAGATAGATGCAGTACCAGGCTGCAATTCAATAACAAATTCGATTTCCCTATCTGGTGGCATCCCCGGCAAGTCGTCGGGAAATACATCAATGTACTCACATACCACCGATATATCTTCTATTTTTATTTCTTTCAATTCATAGGCACAAGTATTGGTGCGTTCACAAGGTGGCAAAAATAAAGTAGTGGTCCCATGTGTGGGAGAATTGATATCTATCACTCGTGATGCAATGTCTAGGGTGGCCCCATGTTGTGTCATCCAATTTACTCCCAAGATAATATCTATATCTTCAATACCCAAGATAATGAGGTCCATAGGGAAAATTTTACTACCTAATTTGAGTGGTACCAGACGGGTTATTTGATTAGAGGCAATTTTTCCACCCGGTGTTGCAATCATGTAAGAACTTTTAGTGTGGGTGAACCCTAGACCACATTTTCCACAAAACTTGCTACTGATAAAACTATGTGATGCTCCAGAATCGAATAAAATAACTGCAGGCCGATTCTAAATAGAAAAGATACCAGTCATGATGGGAGCACCCTCTGGAAGGTCAGCAAAGGTAGTGAAGTTCAATCAGCCTTGGCGCACTTGCACCACCGGCTTCTTGCCTTTGTTGTTACTGCTGCTGGGCTTTGGCCCCTGGGCCGGATTCTGCTGCCGGTTCTGGGGGCATTGTCGGGCAAAGTGAGTAGTACTCCCACAAATAAAGCAGCGATTGAAATTCCCAGAATGACTCGGCTGCTGTACATTCGGCCTTGGGCCATTAGATGGAATATTTGCTGGCCGCACATTTCCCTGCTGCTGTGGTGGCCTGAAAACCCATCGCCCTCACTGAGGGGGCCTCTGAGCAGCACCTGAAGGAGCATTACGCACCAACTGATACCTCCGTGGGGGTACACTGGAGGGTCCGGATGGTGCCTTCATCTTTTTCTCAGCACGGTGTGTCGTGATGCAATCTTCTTGGGTAATGGCCAAATTCACCAACTCATTGTAAGTATTCACCTTGATAAGATTCAGGCGTTCCTTGAGCTTGGTATTAAGGCCTCGGCGGAAGTGATCACGCTTCTTGGCATCAGTGTCAGCATTGTAACCCCCATACTGACTCAGATTATTGAAAGCTTGGGCATACTGCAGTACAGTGCGAGTTCCCTGAGTAAGTGCCAGGAACTCATTGAGCTTTCTTTCCATGAGACCCTCTGGAATGTGATGAGCACGAAAAGCTGTGGTGAATTCTGCCCATGTCACCTCATGGTTGGCAGGAAATGTGGCAGAGTAGTTTTCCCACCACAAGCGGGCCGTACTGCGGAGCTGCTGAGCTGCATAGCGAACCTTGTTGGCATCTGAACAAGGAGCCAACAGTAAAAAAACTTGGATTCAATTGAGCGAATCCAAGCATCCGCATCAAGGGGTTCTTCGGTTTGCATGAAAATGGGCGGCTTTGTATTAAGAAAATCCTTGTAGGTTGCCGCCCCTGCAGGATTGCCATTTTGGCCACCCCTCTGCTGTCGTTGGCCTTGAACCAACTGCTGCAGTAGTTCTACTTGAGCAGCCATAAACGCCTCCATGAAGGGTGGATTTTGCCCACTCCCTCCTGCTCCATTAAACCCCTGGGGAGTTTGGCGTGTAGGCCCCACCATCTGAAATTCCGATGCTTTTCATTAATCAAAGTGGTTCAAAGCTTCATATGGTAAAAAGCGAGATATTAAGAATTTTACAAGGTCGCATAAAATTTATTGGACCGAAGTACAAACTTTGATTTTAAATTATTTCTTGTATTCTACCATCCCACTCTTCATACCTTTCTACTGCCAACTGAAAGCTTTCTTTCCTATGGGTTTGTTGTTCGTTTTAGAACTCCATACTTAAATAAAATGACCCAACTGAATTTTTGAAGCTTTGCTGTTTTGGTCGCTTTCAGAGGTCTGGTTTTAGTGTTTATAGCATAATTTCCTGAGAACATGTTCGATGATCCTGAAATTTGGTGAGCAGCTAGCACACGTGATATGCATCATTTTTGGTATTCATCTTAGGAGAAAATTCAGAGGTTAAAATGACCCAAAAACTCAGTCAAGGCTATGCTGTTTTGCTGGTTTTCAGCCGGCTGCACTTTAGTACTGCTAGCATAATTTATTCTCGATTAGCGCGGTCCTGCTGAAAATTTGTCACCAACCAGATCATAACCTAACTCCCACTTTTGGTATTCACCGTATCGCCCAGATCTGCATGGAGATAGGTCTAACGTTATCGTTTAGGTTCTGCTGCGACGATGGTAGCTAAATTATCATTACATCTGATTGTTCCTCGGGACAGGCCCCGTTAGCAAAATAATTACAGCTTGGTGCACTTATTGCAAAAGAGTACTCAACTCTAAGTTAGCCTACATCCCACTGTCCAAAAGTTAGGCCAATCTATGAGGAGTTGTGTGCACTACCAACTAACCATCACTAGAGGTTAACGACTTACTAGCTGAAACTACTGCTGCACTATAGTCATTCTTTTCCCTTCATGCTCTCACACTCCCGGCTCAAACTCAATGTCTGAAGCCTCCTCTACTATCTCGGGTTCCTCCCCTTCCAAGTCTTGGACTTCAGGAGGAACCTGCTGCGCTTGCTGCCCCTGAAGCTGGGCAATCGCTGCATTGGCATCTGCGAGTTCTACTTGCAGGTCATGGACTTGATCCTGCAGTAGGTCGTTCATTACAATTCTCTCATTTACATCAGCTGCTAACCCTTCTGCCTCAAACTCTAACTCACCCACTCTGGCTGTGAGTTGAGAAATCTGGGCCTGACCATCTCCCATTATTAAGTTAGCTTGTGCTAAGTTTGAAAGATGGGCGATCGCCATTCCTTGGCGAGCTTGCAGCCGATAGAGAGCATTCATGCATCTGATAGAGGTGAATATGGTTTCCTGAGGATAGAAGTATCCTAACAGCTGTTGGTAGCTGATACGGTCCAGCCACAACGTGTCCTGCTCATCTACTGCAGGGAACAAACCAATGGGGTTCACTGCTACCAACAGCGGATGATGATTGCAAAAATTGGTGAGGGCTGTGAGTGCAGCCGTCTCCCAAGCATCCTCTAGTCCATAGCCCCAGATTTCCAAACTTAGGGAGGGCCATTCTGGATGTTCCGGATGGGGTGGAACCATAAGCTGCATGTGGCAGCGAGGTACCCCCATCTCTTCGAAGGGGCGGCCAGCGTACAGAGGATAGAAGGGAACCCTTCCATGTGTAAGCAATTGGTGTGTACTCGGCCCTACCCATCGATTTCAAAGATAACTGGGTCGTCCATCTGCAATCCATAAGGCCAAGGTGTGAGATAGGTCATGAATAACTATTGTTGCATCATTCACTAAATTTCTAGGCAACAGCAACTAAACCTTCTCTTCTGTCAGCATTTTCTTTTCAACTTCTCTCAAATTTTTACCAAATACATCCCCAAGGACTATAACAGTAACCTTTTTATTCTAAGCTAAGGCTAAGGTGTACTCATACTCTACCAATTCGTGTCTTACTCCAATTCAGTTGTTCCTGAAAATTTCAGGCAGACAGGATGCTACCGTTTTGGTCATATCTCAGTTCACTTATCCAATTACCACCAATTTTTTTGACAGCAGCTCGACCATTCCAAGATGAACATTTTTCATGTTGACCATTTTGGCTAGAAATGAATTTTTCAGGGCAGACCTACTGTTGCTGTTTTAGGCCTAACTCCTAGTGCAGTTGTCCACTTAGCACGAAATTTTGACAGAACATAAGCAACTCCACAACAAACAACTTTCTTATTGATCACTTTGACCATATAAAAGTTTTTGGGGTCCAAGCATTTAAAATTCAGAACCATTATCGAACCTGACGGTTTTCTGGCAGCTTAACCATTGATGAAGTTTTTGACTCCTATCTTACCCAACATTTTCATAGCACAACATGGCTTTAACTCTGGGAACTTGAGTCATGAAGCTAAATATTAAGGCCTAAAGTTGGCAGGATTTCCAAAGCCTCATACAAACTTAATTCACTACAAATAGGCAAAGCTTAGTTAGTCCATATGTGGTTTTTACTATACTGAGGGTGGGTGTACTGCTTTAGATGACACCACTAGCAGATTTAATGTTCTAATACTAGCAGTATTACAAAAGCATTGGTCACTTATTAACAAGACAAGTCCTATGGGATAATATTTTTAGTACATACTGCACTGCAGGTTTATGTTGTATATTCTACTTTTGCCCTCTAACATAATATCAGAAAATCATACAAGGATTATTTCCAAATGAAGCCAGCCCCTAGCACTACACAGTTTCTTGTAACAATTAAAATAGCAAACCTACAGGACCCTTAAATTTACCAACCTATTAGTCGACACAACTTGTAAGAATATTTAAGTAAAATGGTTCAGACCAGATCCTTAAGGAAATTTTATTGTAGGTACCAGCCTAGTACAGCTATGATATTAAAGTTCAGGCAGTTCCATGATTTTCATATTTTCTACAGTTTCGTTAAATTATTCATTAGGATGCAAAATGAGCCTATACATCCTTTCATAGACCCGATATCCAAATAAATTTGGATTTAAGCGTTATTTCGGTGGCATTTGTACGTCACTCCCTATAATAACTAGTCGAGTCACTACTCGTTCTTAGACTAACGTAGTTAGTGTACTTGCATCGCAAACAAGATATATCCGATTGAACCTTTCGTGCCAGCACTCTCGAAAGCGTCCACATTCATTACCATTCACTTATAGGAACGGCACCCATGCGTTCAACACTGCATGGACAGTATTCATATGTTCCTGACCCAGGTAACATATTAACTACCCATGGATGCACCGCATACCACAATGGGTCCGATTTTGATCATCGGGGGATCACTGCAGCCTTATCACCTGCATCCGGTGGCGACAAGCTGTTTTGAATTAAGCTTGAGTCGCATCCTGTTGCGCACCGCGCGGTAGGATAGGCGCCCGTATAAAACACGTGCGCGAGCCTAACCGACTACGAGTACCAGAATGCTTACCTACTTACCATGGCGTAGGTGCGTCGTTACATGAAAGTAACTTGCTTTAAAAGTAAATGTGCTGGAAGTCAGTTTATAAGCTAATAGCCACCTGATTATCCCCATATTTCCCCTAGGGCTTCACGTTCTATCTTTTTCCTTAACGGACCAACGCCTTTTTGTAAAACACAACTTTTGTGGGTAGATTTTATTGAAAAGCGTGTTTTAAGGCTTGTTGCTTTCCCTGGTGTAGCTTTTCGGCTCTGATACCAGCTGTGGCAGAACCGCTCATCCCAACCCAATGAAAGTGTTCTTACATCGCCTTAAACGCGATCCAAAAATTAAATTGGATGAAGATAGCTTTCTGTCGGGTTTCAACCGATACAACCACGTATTTCGAGATCGAAATAAAGCATACCAATACTCGTACGAAGACGAGTCCATGGATTACATCAATCCATTTATTACATCAAGGTGGTTCACTTGCCATTATTACAAACCGGTTTTTCAAATTTAAAGTTCAGAGTGCCATAAAAACGACGGAAGCAACTAATTATTCGGCGAACCAGATGATGTCACGAGGAAGCCTATCATGACATCACTCACCACGCTCCTCGCCCTCCGAGGATGCATCCCACTCGACAAACCAGCCTGGGGGCAGCTGTGTCGGCCAAGTCAAGCTAGCAACCAAATCATTTAAAGTGCCTGAAAGATTAGCCACAAGCAAGGCTGAGTATACTAATACTCAACAAGACTTACCCGTCAAGATAAAAGTCTAGACATGCATGGCTTTTTGGCTGTGGGTTTGTTTTTGCCAAAAATGCCGCTACGAGTGGATCCTTATTTTCAAGTTTTACTTTTCAAGGTTCTAGTGAATATAAGCAAACTAAGTGATCATGTAAACTTAAACAAACATGGTGATACAATACATGAATTTCAGATCATCAAATTATCTTGTCCCATATTCCTCTTGTTACTTAGTGCAGAATTGTGATCAAGCAGTCTCGGTGAACTGCGGGAGACAGACGATTCGAATCGATTTGTTAACCTTGCAAGGTGGACCTAAACACACGAAGTGTTAGACCTCGACGGGTCTACCCACCTCCACAGTTCCCATCAATCCCCGGTTTGTGATCAGAGACCACATCCTCTGGGGAACATGGCTCAAGGACCCCGGAACTCCGCCGTGCCTTGCCGCACATGCACCCATATGAACGTTCATAGGAAACACTATTCCAAGGGTAGTGGAGATCAGTCACGCCCCGGTTCAATCAGGTACTAAGCTTCTCAATTACCATATTTCTCGGTATGTGTTTAGTACGTTCAAAAGCTTGACCAGTAACGCCGACACATTTCGACCTTAGCAGATTTTAACTAGATAGACGGGGCATCAACAACCACCCAAAGTAATCCATCCCAAGCCCCGTCCATCAATCCTTGTGATTCCAACATAAATAAACCAGTCATCTCCTATAACTCGCGAGTGACAGGAAATCACTCGACTTCAACCGAGTACCTATTCGCATAGCCACTACCACGGGCCTATACTAGTAAGTCACTTGGGATTCTATGGGTAATGCAACTAAGGTTTCAAGACAACTCTTAGACCTAAAGCATACCTATAGGAAACAATAAAGGAATTGATGTGTGATTTTAGATAAAACCGGGTTTTGCTCCGGGGCTTGCCTTCCTGCTCAGCAATGGCCTTTGGCCCTTCCGAACCTTGGTTCGGGTCTTGCTCGGTCTCGATCAAGTTCAAGGCTCCTTCTGGCTCCTCGTTATCCGGCACGAGTGTGTAGTTGCCGTCGGCGATGTTAGAATCTATACGAGATGCAATGTATATTAGTTTGATTAAAACGGTGACTTACCCAAGTCATTAGTATTCTGAACATAATTATACACGTTTTAAAGGTGGCCATATTCACCTAGATAACAAAGTTAACTTAGTTTATTTACATAAAGGTATTGTTATAACATGATGAATTCTTAGCTTTCTTTTGATGGTGATTGTGTACATATATAAAATCTTGACAGTGACCTTTCATAAAGAAAACAGCAAAATAACATATGAGTTAACGGATCTGTAAGCCACCACTTGCTTACAAAGTTTTCCCTATTTATCTAGCAGCAAAACTTCTGTTAAAATTAGTTCAGGTAGCAAAGCTTAACATCTGTAGCTGAGAAATTTACTGAGCAACTATAACCTCTGCACTGATCTACCATAAAAACTTCATCTCATGCTACTGAGTAGATATTAAACTAAAAATGATTCTCTATAGCATAGCTAGTAATGGAATTAAATACAAAACAGGAGCTAGAGTTCATAACTTTGTGCGATTTTTGTACAGTGAGCTAGACATTCAGCGAGGGACAACATATCAAAAAAATCAGACCCAATGGTTCTGTGTAGCTCGAGTTATTTATTAAAGTACTTATACAAGGAATGATTTTTTTATTTCACAACGAGTGTAGAAAAAGTATATACATGCTTTGCGAAAGTTGTAGATCCAGCCTCACAGAACCCAACCAAATTTATTTCGTATTTTTAAGATTTTTCTACGATTTTTAATTGATTTTCAAAGTTCACTGCGTTCTATTCAAAAACTTAACTTAAGTTTCACATTTTAGTCCCTAACAGTTTATGTTCAAGCCCCTGCGAATTTTAAAATTTAACAATGGGGTCCCTGACCGGCCGGCGGCGGCGCTCGTGCGAACCCGGCGATGTGGGGCCCCATTCTCGACGAGATCTAGCCTAAGGGGTTCAGTGGCTCACCCCGGTTCAAATGAGGTAGGCCTCGTGGTCGGGGATGGCACGACGGCGGCGAATGGCGGCGGAGGAGATCTTCGGGCTCCGGCGAGCTCACGCCGGTGCCATGGAGGGCCTCCCGACTCAATCAACTGGGGGAAAAGCTTCGTGAGGAGTACAGGAAGCTGTTGGTGCTCTTGGTTTAGGACATGGCGGCCGGTACGCGGCTGCCCGCACGGAGGCGCGGACGGCGGCGACGGCGAGTGGGGGAAAAGCCTCGGGAGCGACAGGGACTGGGGTTTGAGGGGTCTGTGAGCTGCGCTAGGTGTCAGGGACCTCCATTCTGATGCTGGTTTAGGCGGAGGTGGTGTGGAGAAGGCTGCCCACGGTGAGCTCGCTCGGTGGCGACTGGGCGGCGGAAATGGCGACGGCGAGCTCCGGGAGGCCAATGTGCGGTCCGGGGTCCCTTTTATAGGCGACAGGCGGGAGGATGGAGGCTTAACAACGAAGCCTTGGGGTCCAGATGGCCGTCGGGACACGCAACGCCGTTCGGGAGCCTCGCCGGCGTTAATGGCGCCATTAGCAGAGGGCTGCGGCCGCGAGGCGAGGCGAAGCTGGGGGAGGGCGATGCGGACGCGGCTTGGAGGGCTCATGCGCGCGAACGAGTGGCCAAAACGCCGCTGCTTGCTGTGCGGGCTGGTGCAGCGTGGCTGAGCTGCGTCGGGGCGCGCCGGCATTGGCTGCGGCGGATACACCGCAGGCGCTTGCGATCGAAGACGTGCACGGTTGGGAGAGCACGGGGTTCGGTCGCGTCGTATTCGCGCCGCTGGTTGGGTTGTGTCGCGGTGGTCAGGTCTCGACGGCCGCGTGGTGGAGCGATGCGGCGCGGTCGACCGGCGCGGAGCGCGTACGGCTCGGTCTGGGAGGGGCGGGACATGGTCGTGCGGGATGAAGAGGCTGGCGGGTGGGGTCGGCATCGTGTGGAACACGCCAGGCGCGCGATTTGGCTGGGTCTGGTGTACGAGGTTGGTCGGCGGTGAGGGGTGGTGCGGCGCGGCGTGGCGTGCAGCGCGGCGGCGCTCTGGAGCGGGGGAGGAAAATAGGGGAGGGTGAGAGAGAGAGTTATACCAGCTAAGGACTGCAGTTGACCAGCAATTGTTTAAAATTTTTTTCATTGAAACCTCAAAATCTCCAAAAACAAAAGTTGTACTACATATTTTTCCCTACAACTTTCATGTTGTACGATTTTTGATTTGAGCCTCACATCAAGCAAAAATTGTGGGATTTTCGAATTCTATTCAAATTTAGTTTGAATTCAAAACTGGAAGGCACTTCCATTATATTTGTTTTTCTGATTATTACTTAATATGCTGGCTAGGCTTGTGACCATGATCATTTATGGGGTGCAAGCAATTGGCAAAAGGTTTTGTTCACATTGTACTTTTGTTGGTCAACCAAAATTTGACTTAGTTCAAAAGGTGTTAAGTTTAAAGTTAGCCACACCCTCTTTATGCTTTAAGACCTAAATTTGCCGGTGTTCACAAATGACCCTGAACTCTTCATGGATTTCCACATCTTCGACCTACCCAGCAATACCACACATTCCATCTTCATAGGTAGGCCGATCTTGAAGATCCTGGAAAAGGCACCAATGAACCAGCTAGTAGAACTAAGGATCGGGAAAGAGCTTATCCATGTGTCCTATTCCCAATCCTTGAATACCCCAATAGAGGCAGACCGCGATCCTGACCCATTAGAGGAGTTCATGTCAGCAAATTTGCTAGACCTAGACCAGCCTATTTTGTACAAAGACCTTCCGTTCTACTTAGAGGAAGAGGAAACACATTCTCCGATCGAGCTCGACACAACCAAAAATCCAAAACCATCTCCAATCGAGCTCAAACCTCTCCCACCTAGACTTAGGTATGCCTTCCTCTTTGGGGATAAGCAAACTCCAGTGATCATCAATGATAAGCTATCCGATGAAGAAACCCAACAACTCATCACTGTCCTGGAGAACAATCGATCGGTCTTACAATATTCTCTCCAAGACCTGAAAGGGATTAGCCCAAACCTCTGTACCCATCGCATCCCATTCGATTCGGAAGCAACACCATCTCGGGAACCTCAACTATGGCTAAACAATGCCATGAGAGAGATTGTGAAAAAGGATGTCACAAACTCTTTCACGCGGGATCATCTACCCAGTTCCCAACAGCGAGTGGGTTAGTCTCGTCCAAGTTGTTCCTAAGAAGGGAGGAATGACGGTTGTGCGCAATGACAAGAATGAACTCATTCCTCAGCGCACAGTCACTGGTTGGCGTATGTGCATCGACTATCGTAAACTCAATAAAGCCACCAAGAAAGACCATTTCCCCCTTCCGTTCATAGACGAGATGGTTACTCTGGATATCACCATTCCTTCTTTTGTTTCCTTGATGGTTACTCTGGATATCACCAAATCCCAATCCATCCTGAAGACCAGAGTAAAACCACGTTCACATGCCCCTATGGGACGTACGCCTATCGGCGGATGTCCTTCGGGTTGTGCAACACACCTGCGTCCTTCCAACGTTGCATGATGTCCATCTTCTCCGATATGATCAAGGAGATTATGTAAGTGTTCATGGACGATTTCTTAGTTTACGGAAGGACATTTATCGAGTGTCTGAAAAATCTGGACAAGGTCCTCCAGAGGTGTGAAGAGAAGCACATTGTTTTGAACTGGGAAAAGTGCCACTTTATGGTGCGAGAGGGAATTGTCCTAGGACATAGGGTGTCGGAACGTGGGATTGTGGTAGACAGAGCGAAGATAGAAGTGATTGAGCATCTTCCACCTCCCACAAAAGTTAAGGGGATCCGTAGTTTCCTTGGCCATGCCGGATTCTATAGGCGTTTTATCAAAACCTTCTCCCAGATATCTCGGCCCTTTACCAATCTCTTAGCCAAAGACGCCCCCTTCGTTTTCGATGAGGAGTGCTATGCCGCATTTCACACCCTCAAGAAGGCACTCATTTCCGCTCCCATCATTCATCCTCCCGATTGGAGCATCCCGCTTGAAATCATGTGTGATGCGAGCGACTATGCTGTAGGAGCTGTGTTGGGCCAAACCAAGGACAAGAAGCACTATGTTATCTCATATGCTAGCAAAACACTCACTGGCCCCCAGCTCAACTACGCAACCACGGAGAAGGAGCTCTAAGCAGTTGTATTTGCTATAGACAAATTCCGGTCCTACCTAGTTGGGGCCAAGGTCATAGTCTATTCAGACCACGATGCTCTTAAGTACCTTTTGACCAAACAGGATGCGAAACCGAGACTCATCCGCTGGATTCTTCTACTCCAAGAGTTCGACATTGAAATAAGGGATAAAAAGGGAGTAGAGAACTCAGTGGCTGATCATTGTCTCGAATGCAAGTACCGTAAGACCTCCCGATCAACGACTACTTGCTGGATGACACACTCCTTAAGGTCACCACTGTCGATCCGTGGTATGCCAACATAGTAAACCACATGGTAACAGGGTATGTTCCCCCTGGAGAGAACAGGAAGAGGCTAGCTTATGAGAACTGTCGATCCGTGGTATGCCAACATAGTAACTCCATCTCTGGGACGATCCATACCTTTCCAGGATATGTAGTGACGGACTCCTCCGAAGGTGTGTACCCGCACATGAGGCATATAAGATCCTGGAAAGATGCCATGCAGCCCCGTACGGAGGACACTACGGTGCATTCCGGACCAATGCTAAAGTCTGGCAGTGTGGGTTTTATTGGCCTAGCATGTACGAGGATGCGAGAGCATTTGTCATGCTGTGCCCCTGCTGTTAGAAACACGGGAACATCAACACTAGGGACGGAATGCCACTCACTAGGAATC
Organism: Echinochloa phyllopogon; assembly: GCA_033239725.1. Lineage (NCBI taxonomy): Eukaryota > Viridiplantae > Streptophyta > Magnoliopsida > Poales > Poaceae > Echinochloa > Echinochloa phyllopogon. The sequence continues at coordinate 26,458,590 of BTCW01000008.1, read as the reverse complement.
TCCAAGTAGAAATCTTCGACATTTGGGGAGTGGACTTTATGGGTCCCTTCCCAATTTCTGAGTGTTGCCAATTCATCCTTGTGGCGGTAGACTATGTGTCTAAGTGGGTGGAAGCTCTGCCTTGTGCAGCCACCGACTCTAGGAGCGTCAAACGAATGTTCCATGAAATTATCTTTCCTCGTTTCGGTGTTCCTAGGATAGTCATTAGTGACGGCCGCTCCCACTTCATCGATTCAGCCTTCTGTAGGTACCTTTCATGTTTGAGGGTGTAGCATAATGTTGCTACTCCCTATCACCCCTAGACTAGTGGTCAAGCAGAAACATCAAACAAACAAATAAAAAATATTCTGCAATAGACTGTGAATGAGATGGGCAAGCAATGGAAAGATAAACTTCCAGACGCACTCTGGGCATACCGCACGACCTATAAGACCTGCCACTTATAAAAGACCCCATATCAACTAGTCTATGGCAAGACCTGCCAATTACCAGTAGAGATGGAGTTTAGAGCTCACTGGGCCATTAGGAAGTGGGGTATGGACCTTCCAGCAGTCGGCCTCAAGCGGAAGATCCAGCTGGCCGAATTAGATGAAATGAGAGAACGAGCTTACCACAGCTCCCGGGTATACAAGGAACGGACCAAGAGAAGGCGTGACAAGAAAATCAAGGTCAAAACGTTCAAGCCGTGAGACAAGGTTCTCATCTTTAATTCCCGTGTCAAACTTTTTGGTCACGGGAAGTTAAGAAGCAAATGGGACGGCCCTTTCACAGTGATCAACATTGCATCTCATGGGGCTGTCACATTGCAAGGAGAGGATGGGAACACCTTCAAGGTTAACGGGCAACGGTTGAAAATCTTCCTAGAACCAGAACCTCTGCCACTCGACGACTTAGATGTGGTCGAGTTTGTGGAACTCTAAGACCCGTCCGTAAAAATCCGGCCCAAATCTTTCATTTCCAAACCATCTGGGCCAAAACCCCCGAAAACCTCGAAGACCCATGACCACAGGAACGAAACCCGACTTGGCACGCACCCAGGAGGACCCATGGGCCAGTTTGGCCGAACTGGGCCCTTCGGGCGAACCAGCTGGTTTGGTCGAAGGCAAGGGTTTGGCCGAATCCAGCCCACTGGTCCCTCGTGCGGATTTGCACTGCTGAACTCATCTGCAATTGGTGCTCTGCCAAAACCTGCGAGGAAAACGTCGGGAAATTAGTTTTTCGATCGGGGAAAACACCAATAAAAGTCGAGGACTTTCTGTCGACTCCCCCATCTCATCTAATCAAACTCCAGCCCCTAGAACACAGCCACCATGGCCACATCCTCTTGCAAAGATGCCTCCTCTGCCAAGAGCTCGAGCCTTGCCAGCCGGAACGGCGACTCCTCCCGACAGGAGCACGCCTATCGTGTCTTCGACGTCGACATGTTGGGGGAAGGGCAGCGGGGGAGGACGCCTGCTGTTGGCACTTCTTACGATCCAATATCAGAATTGAGAATCCTGGTACTGGGGTAAGGAGTGTCCAGTGGTTTTCCTTATGGCTTAGTAAAATATATAAATAGTCTGCAAGCGCACAGAATCACCGCTGTAGCACTTCACCTAGGAGTATCGAGAGGTATCGTAATTTATATTTCCGCAGGGAAGCTTTGGCAAGACTACTAGTGAACGGATATTCGAGACTATCAGAGAAGGGTACACGACAGGGGATAACCGTATTGGATAGGATTGGATATACCGGACACACATCTCAAGGGATACTCAGGTAAGGGAGAGAGGAGATAGATAGCTGGGAGGACAACGAGAATAGATAGAGGACTCCTAGATACTTTATCTACCTATGTCACTCTAGCTTAGAGATACAGTGGCTACAGAGCCAGCACTAGTAGATCTGGGTTAATTCTATTGTCTTAGCTTCGGGACAAGGGAACCGGTGAACACACAGAAAGGGATGAGAAGGGGTGCCACTATTTCCCAACTGGGGAATCCTACGGACCGGAACTAACGTGATGGGTTATGAAGACCGAAAGGGCTGTCACCACCTCATGGCTACCACCTCAGTTGCGACGGGAATAAACTAAGGCCACTGGCTAGCCTAGGAACCACTCCTACCCTAGGCAACGACTACTTACTCTGCTAGCAAGAGCTAGCAACCTTGTCAATACTCTTGGTGACAATTCACCTCCGGTATCAAGCAAGATCGAAGAACCAGCCAAGACAAAGACTTAAACAAGACTACAAGCACTGGAACTATAACTAACTATAGTCTAAACAAGATATATTTGCAACTAGAATAAAGTAGAAGCAAGATATAAATGACAAAGGCAAAGTGATAAAGATAACTATATTGATAACTCAAAGTCTTGCAAAAGGAAAAGGTAAAAGATACAAGAGCTTATACCAGAGCTTCTGAAGACGACTCCGGAACCTCCGAGGCACAACTCGACTCAACTCTAACTCCCAACTAAACTATCCTACTCTACTAGAATGAAAGTGGAAATGAGCTCCTTGGCTTGGTGTGTGTTTACAAGTGAAAGTGACCCTCTATTTATAGCTCCACAGGTCGGTTTGGCAGTTGGGTAACCGCCAAGGCACCAGAGCATATCCTCCCTTGATTCAGGCGAAGAAGGTCGGTTCGGCCGAACCCCTGGTTCGGCCGAACCCTTGGATGCGCCGCCTTTGCTCTGGGTGGCCTGGATGAGCCCCTGGAGGCAGTTTAGACAGGGGGTCGGTTCGGCCGAACCGACCTGTTCGGCCGAACGGGCCTGGCTCGTGGCCGGCCCTCCCCTGCACCGCGTCTGCGTCCTGGCTGTCCTGGGCCGCCTTTACTTTATGGTGTTCGTGTTGTGTGGGCCCAGGTTGACGTGGCGGTCGTCCATGTGTCGGGTGATGTGTTCGTTTGGTTGTTCCTGACATGGACGGCTCCCGGCGGCCTGTACGGCTAAGGGGGATAACCGGCCGAACGGAGTCGTTCGGCCGATTCGGTCATTTTCGGCCCCAATAGTGCGTATTTGTCGTAGTTGTACCTACACAAGTGACACTCACCAAAACTCGTGGAAGTTTATTAGAAATAAAACCGAAGTACATAGAATGTTGCATATAACCTCATTTATTCCCGAGTATTGGTGGTCGGATTTGGGTTGTAACGACCGCCAACAAGCTCCCCCAAGCTTAGCTCTTTGCTTGTCCTTGAGCAAAGATATAAACTTAGGATCGATGGATCAGGAGTTGCTACAATGTCATTTCTTTTGCAGGTGACTTTATAAACAACTAGTACTCAGAAATACTTGAATCACAGGCAAAGTTTTTAATTCACCTTTTTACTTATGGGGCGTATAGCAATCTCTTTATCTTGGGCGGTTGAAAGGATGAACAGTTTAAACTCAGTTTTATCCCACTCTACTCTTTTCAGGATCCTATCTCGGAGTTTTTCACAAGTTTTGAAAACTACAAATTGTTCCTCATTGGCACACTCAATCGCTCAAGTGTATTTGAATCCTCACCAAAGGCATGTGCCTTCTTTTTCATCCTAACATCTAATATGGCTTTTTGTGTGGCTCAGGGACAAAGGATGAAGGCATGCATGCATCTTATATTTTGCTAAGTCAATGACTGGATCTCTGAGGAAACAAATCACATCTAAAGATCGAGAAGTGAAAGTGTGTGGGATATATGGAGTGGAATATGGTGGAATGGAATATGATGGAATGGAATATGGTGGAACTCCTTGGATGAATCTCCCTCTCCTTGATTCATTTTCGAGAACATGGGCTATCTTTTATTCTCATATTTATGACATGTCACTTGACATGCTTTTCTTTTTCTCTTTCTTTTTGCCATGCTCTTTGGCATGTTTTTTTTGCCATGCTTCTTTGGCATGCTTTTCTTTTTGCATAGCCCATGTCTCTATCAAGAATATTTGGAGAAGGAAACCATAGAACATGGAGCATTTTATTTTTGTGGATGAATGGTGGAAAGTGGTTGCTAACTCCCAGTGCAGGAATTGCAAGTGAGAGGTGGTGTGTGTACGTGGATCTCGATCTCTACGAGTATGAAAGCTTCACTCAAAGGTCACAACAATTTGACAAAGCTCACTAAGATAACAAGCAGCATATGAGTAGAAATTTTCAACTAAGCCTATCATATGGCTCTGGTAGGTATTTAGACCAATGAGAAACTTGTTTCATTTTGAAAGCATAAATCTCCGAGATTTTCCCCATACTAAGAGCAGAAATAGAACTTAACCAAATTCTCACTGTATCAATCCCCACAACAACTTAGACTTGGAATAAAGCATGTGCTCCCACAAGGTTTTCAGGTTCATTTTACTCATGCCAATTAACTCAAGCATTATTAAGCAACTAGTTGAAACAAAGTACTTGCAGAATTAATGACAACAACTATTCATCATTTCCAAAGTGAGAGGCATATGATTCATTCCATGCATAGTTGGGAGTTATTTTATTCAAGGGAAATATTTTTGTTATTTTCATATTTTTTTTAAATGCAAACTAAATCATGAAGGGAAATAAAAGTGCAATTGAATGATCAAAGTGCTGGGTGAATCGGTACGTACCTGGTGGGGGTCCTCCCCCAAGCTTGGACTTTTCACTGGTAGGGATCCGCTTGCTCGTGGATGTCGTGCTGGATGGACGCTACCATCCCGCTATTCTCTTGGTGGTACTGAGAATGGCGGGCTAGCGTGTCCTGGATCTCTCGGGTGCGGTCGTCGATGAGATCGACTCGATCGGAGATGTAGGACAGCTCCCGATCGTAGTCGAAGCGCGCGGACTGTGAGTATCCAGGGTAGTATGGCTAGGAGGCACTGTCGTACCCCCCTGCATACCGACTCCCAGACCACTCAGAGTCCGTGTCTTGGCCGTAGTCCCAACGTCCTGAGGCGAAGTAGTTCGGTTCCTGGTGTTGCCCAGAGCCTCCTGCTCCGGACGTCCCAGCACCGGTGTACATGTCATAGGTGGCCTCAAAAGCGGAAGTGTGTCAGTGCGGCATCTGTGGTGCATCTTCTAGCTCCTGTGATGTGGCGAGCCCAGCATCACGCCTGGCTCGTCCCCTCGTGACTGGTCCGTCACCTGCAATGCTGTGCCGAGCGGGCTTTCTCCAAGGTGGAGAATCGTCCGACTCGGTCCTCAACTGAAGAGTTAGTTTCGGCGTGGTATACAACCTTAGTGCTGCACAAGGCAAGGGCACTTCAGTTGTATAACCACGGTAAATCATAGCCAGCGTTGCGTCAGGCGTCCGCCGTATCATGTGGGCTTGCACGAAGTGCTCGGCATCCACGACGGAACGCGTTGTCTCAATGTACGTGAGCCGGGCGCCCTGGAGAACGCCCAGATGGTTAGCGAGGCGAGTGACTAGAGAAGTCATCGCCATGCTACCCACACGAGAAATATAAGATAGCCAGTGACTAACCATGTCTTTCACAGGCGAATAGTGAATTTGCTTGACCATAGCAAAAAGAACCTGCAACTCGATGGTGTTGACAGGGCGCAAATCTGCCCGGGGGAATACCGTCATAGACACCCAACGATGCATGAAATGCAAAGTGGGGTTATGTATACTGTTTGTGCGAGGCGCACGACAGTTGGTATTCCCCGAAATCTTTTTCCAAAATGCAACCCGGTCAAATCTTTTCAGGGCTTTGTTCGGGTCTACAGAACAACGACTTGAAAATCCGAGACCCGAACTGAAATCCCTCAAAGAGCAAAAGAACTCTTGGTTGAAAAACCGAAAACGAATCCCCCCGGTTTCAGAAACCAAAGTCGACAGAAATTCGAGGGTGAGCAGGTACGAACCTTCTTCGTTGATGTGCCAGAAATTTTCCCAGCCAATGGCCTAGAAAATTTCCGTGAACTCTACGTCCATACCTGTGTCCCTGAGCATGTCCTGCTCAAAGACACGGGTGTGCTCGAACTCCTTTAGCCGAAGTTCGTTGAAGGTGTTCTGCTCCTGCTCGTTCCTGAGGTTGATGTCGTTAATGCTCAGGAGCTGCCTGGCCGGGGGCGTGGCATGGCCCCATCCCGAGCCGACTGCTCCTTGTTCATCTTCATCCATCCGCCTTGAGCCACGGGACGGGGCTGGGGAGCTCCCAGCATCGTCCGTGCGGCGACTAAGCCGGGTGGAACGACGGAGTGCAGAGAGGAACTTCGACATGATTCCTGCAAAAGGTTAGTGCAACAACAACTACCTGAAGGACTGAATATATGAGGTTAGCCCGGAGAAATCAAGTCAGTCGTCCGAGATAGTCGTTCTTGCGGGGATGAAAACCACCATAAAATGTTAGTCGTTCTTGTGGGTGTCGGTGACCACCACAAAATCGTCCAAAATTTCAGCACCAAGATCACAGCAACAGCAAAATATTTTTGGGATTTTTCTAGTGATGCAAGTGAACCAAAACTTGAGCAAGAACTTGGGAAGAACTTGAGCAAGAGAATGAGAGAGAGAGAGAGTGCTCCTAGCAGAAAGTTTCAGAATGGAAGTGAGTGAATGATGCAAGGAAACAAACAAGCAATGGCCAGCTTTTATAGGCCGAAGGGGAGGGCCTTGGCCAGTTCGCCCGAAGGCTCTGCTTCGCCCGAACCAGGCCTGGTGGCCGGGGCACTCCCATCTGAGTGCAGCACTCACATGCCTTTATTTCCACTCCAAGTTTGTGTGGCCACCAATTTCCAAGGACATTTTTAGTGGATTTTAGTGGTAGGTGAGATGGAAATGTGACATGACCAAAATGAAAATTAGTGGAGTCACCCCCATGCTGCCATGTTTGTGATAATTGGTGAGTGTGCAGCCATTTTTAGTGGGGTAGACATGTTTGTTGCTGGTTGGTGGTGATGGTAAATAAATGGAGATGTTCTAGAAGGGATGAAAATGATAGGAATTACCAATTACATCCACCCTAGGTAAAAATTCAGCATGTGACCATTTATTTAAACCAAGCTTGCAAAATTTTCTCCTCTCTCTCAAATTAATTATTCAAGTGGTTCATTTATTTGAAAAGGGGAACATGCAAATGCAATTCAAAATTTAATAATTGGAAGGGAAACATGAGATACATACCGGTTTTCCTCGCGGCGAGAGCTCAGCTTTTAAGTCCGCGAGCGGGACTTCTCCTGTCTTCAATTGCTCGTGTCATTGTCCGGTCCCGGAGTGGATGACTCGGACGATGCAACCTTCTCCCGCCACATTTTCTTGTTCTTCTTCTTCGGTGTCGGTGGCGGTGGGATCGGCGCCTCTGGAGAATTCCAGAGGGCTTGCTCTTTGTTGGCGGTCGTTACAACCCGATTTCCGACCTCCAACCAAGTATAAAATGAACACAACGAAACCACACACCATAGCTATAGGGCTTACTACTGACTATTTCCACAAGTTTTGGTGATTGTCCATTGTGCAGGTACAACAACGGGAGAAACGTACTATAAGGGTCGGAATTGACCAATTCGGCCGAACGACTCCGTTCGGCCGAGTACTCCCCTTAGTCGTACCCAAGCAGAGCACGATCGGGAGGCCGTCCACATCACCGACAACCAAGCAGTGACCAAGAACGACAAGTGAACCACCGCCACATCACCTCTGGGCCCAAAACTACACGAAGCCCATCAAGATGAAGCAACCTAGAAGGTCCAGGAGGGAGAGGGGGTGCAGGGGAGCACTACTGGGCCAAAAGCCCAGTGTGGCCGAATCCATGAGTTCGGCCGAACCGCCCCCAAGTGCTGCACCGACCCTGAGCCGCCTCAGCACCAAGGCGGTGCCACTTGGCAGTTCGCCCGAACTGCTCGGTTCGCCCGAACCGGCATATTCGGCCGAACGAGCCGGGCACCGCCTTGAGCTTCCTTGGCGCCTGCTCTAGCTCCACCGCCTTGGCTCCACTATAAATAGAGCCCTCCTTCGCCTGCATCAACACACAACAGAAGAGTAGAGTGAGCGTTGCTAAGTTCCGCCACTTGTATCAGTAGAATAGGGAGAGAGGAGAGGTGAGCGTCCCAGAGAGGAGCCGGAGTGTCGCCCCCTCTTCCCGCTGTACCTCTACGGATGCGACTTCACTTCGAGTAACATCCGGGTCTTGTCTGGTAACTCTTGTATCTCTCTCTGATTAATTGAGCATTCATTTCTTACTTTTATATGCTTGCTGGTTCTTCGTTCAATCCTTAGTTGATTGGTATAACTGTATACTGGTTGGTTAGCTTGGGTGCTTATCTTTCTATAGGAGATAAGTATTAGTTGACTAGTGTAGGCGTGGTGCCTATACTTGAGACTAACTTAGTTTATTCCCATCGCAACGGAGGTGGTAGCCGTAAGGTGGTGACAGCCCTTCCGGTCTTCGTAGCCGATCACGTTAGTTCCGGTCCGTAGGATCCCCCAGTTGGGAAATAGTGGCACCCTTTCTCATCCCTTTCTGCGTGTCCACCGGTTCCCTTGTCCCGACGCAAGTATCTATCTATCCTCTGATCTGCTCGATCAATCCAGGTGACAAGGCTAAAATGCATCCAGGTGAATTCTCTATTACGGATGCACAGACCCAAACCCAACCAGCCCAGCGCGTCCGACCGACCGACCCCACGCGCATTCCCACGAGCCCGACCCCCCGCGCGCGCCTGCGGAACAGCTATATGAACTTAATCCCACTCCTGCATGCAAGAATTAATGAAGTCAGCCAACCACATGATGCCACGTCACCCCTGGAACAACCCACCAAGAAGCTCGCAGGTGAGGTATCTTACATTGATTTGATCCGAAAAAATGCGATATCTTCTAAACCGTATGTCCGACTTTAGATCCGTTTGAAGCATATTATTGGAAAAAATATGCTTGACAAAACAAGATCCATGAAGAATATAGTTTGGTGGAGTTTTTTTTCTAATGTATAATTGCCACTGCATTATACTAATGAGTTGCCACCACGGTTATAAATAAGTTGCAACTAGTTATAAGTCTGAACGTGAACCGGTTGCAATTCAAATGGACCTAATGGCAAGTAAACATGGACCAGTTGCAAGTGGAACCAAACATGTTAAAACTAGACACGAACCAGTTGCAATTACGGAGGTACTAGTTGCAACCGAATGAACCCAGACTCATAGTTGCAGCAAAGAGACCTAACCAATTGCAATTGAGAGACTTGACCAGTTGCAACTTTACGAAGCAGATTGAGAGCATCGAGTTGCAACTGGTTATGGACCAATTGCAACTGGTTATGGAACAATTGCAACTCAGATCAATCCAAATGCATCTGGATACAAACATGTTGCAATTACGACAATCCTAATTGCAACTGAGAGGGTAGATGAATTCTCTATCGGTAGTCGTATACATAATGCCTAGACCCTTGCAGTTGCAACTCGAAGAGTGGAATTATTGCCGCTTGGAGAGTAGACCAATTGCAACTTGACGGAGTTGCAACTCAACGCAAACCAATTAGAACTCGGACCAACACAGTTGCAATTAGCATGAACCATTTGCAACTAACACGAACCAATTGCAACCGAGAGAGTGTGGGTGCATTCTTCATATAGAATATACATAACTTCACAATTGCAACTGAGAGGCTGGATTGCAACTCGAAGGCTAGGTCAATTGCGAGTTGAGAGACCTGATTACAATCGATGCGACCTTGGTGCAACTCGGATCGACCCAATGTACGTCAAATGGATACGAGCCGGTTACTACTAGAACCCAATTGCAACTGGACAGGAGCCGGATGCAACCACGAAGCAAATAGTTATAGTTGACAGGGTAGGTGTATTATCTATACAGAATGCACCCAGTTGCAATCATAACATTAGGCCAATTGCAGCTCGGACATCTCATCAATTGCAAGTTGACGGAACTAATTCTAACGGATTCGGTTAAGTTGCAACTGGATGCAACCCACTTACAGCTAGATACGGACCAATTGCAACTGGACCCGACCTAATTGCAACTGGGCACGAACCAGTTGCAACTAGGGTGGGTGCATTGTCTATACAGAATGCACCGAGGTGCATAATAACAAAACACTATATATATATATATAGGAAATTCCTTTCTACCATCGCTGGTAGCTACCTTCACCCGTGTATCTCATGTTACAAGACGTATATGACCCAACGAAGAGTATGTACATGTAGTATATGATGATACTAGACTATTTGGGTGGTATGTAGGTTGAGTATGCAAGCATACTTTGAGTATGTGGACATACTAATTTCTATATACTAACATAATGATATAATCATAATAAATTTAAAAAATAGGGTTGTTTCTGAATTTTTTCGTGCAAGTCGCTTTGAAGTATCTTAGAATTAGTATACGAACATACTCAAACTGATAAATGAGTATGTAAACATACACACAATGATATATTAATGGTGATGGTAGCTACAAGCGATGATAGATAAAACTCCTCTATAGGCCAGCGCTGTTCCATACTCGAGCCCGAAACGCCGGGCGCGCCGAGCCCCCGCTCCGTCCCCGTGAGGCGCGCCATCGTGAGCCGCGTGGTAGACGTCCCCACCGTCTGGTTTTTCTTTCAGGTTTTTTCAGGTTTTTTTTGGATCCAGTTCAGCAGGTTCTTTTCCTGGGCGATTTTTTTTCTACGCCAACAACGGTTACGTGGCCGTGAGAGTTTCTGTGTCCGTCTTTTTTTTTCTGTCCTTTTGTTTATTTTTCCGTCTTTTTGTTTCTGTCAAGAGCAGGCTGCTTTGGCAGGTTGTTTCCGTTAAGAATGCAATTACTCCTCTAGGCCATACTAAAATATATTTAAATACTCTATCACAATGAGCACACTTTATTGAAACCAACGTACAAATAGAAAATTAGGGTAGGGAGGTCTTGCCCGCAAGGAGTCCTTTTACAATTTGGAAACGACGAGGACTCCTAATTCTACTCCAATTCGGAGTAAACCGGTCAGACCGGATAGAGAAACCGGTCAGACCGGTTTCGGCCATTGCCAGATCGGCTACAGTGAAACCGGTCTGACCGCTTTCCAGAACCGGTCTGACCGGTTGCCACCGACCTGATAGGCAACTGCCAATTTTGGGTGCGAACATATGCCCCCCTGTTTTCTAGTAAATTTTATGCACTAGAAAATATGCTAAGGTCGATGTTACAGAATTCACCGGCCATTTTATCCTAAGGGCGATTTTCAACCATAAATCGGCCATATTCTATCAAGCACTTTGCCAAACACTTGGATAAAATTTCTTCAAGTATCTCCCATTGAGAGCTCTAGGCAGCTGCTGTCCTTCCAAGGTCTCTACCATATAGGAATTTCCTGAACAAACCTTCACAATCTTGAAAGGACCCTCCCAACTTGGAGACCACTTGCCAAACTTGTTGCTTTTCAATCCAATGGGCAAGATTGTTTTCCAAACCAAATCATCTACTTTAAAAGATTTGAACTTCACTTTCTTGTTGTATGCTCTCGCCACTCGTCTCTTATCTTTTTCAATCTCTTCTAAAGCTTCCAAACGCTTGTCGATCACTTCATCAATATTATCCATCATCAAAGCATAGTATGTATCAACATCAAGATTATTTTGCTTTGCAAGTCTATATGCGCCAAGATTTACCTCTACAGGCAAAACGGCCTCTTGACCGTACACAAGCTCAAACGGAGTAACTTTAGTAGCACCATGTTTAGAAATACGATGAGCCCTTAAAGCTTCAGATAATACCTCATGCCATCTTTTAGGATGATCTTCTACCTTCTTCTTGATGAGCTTTATCAAGGTCTTGTTATTAGATTCAGCTTGACCATTGGCTTGAACATAATATGGAGATGAATTGAGAAGTTTAATACCATAGGAATTAACAAATTGACGCACCTCTTTGGATATGAATGAAGTCCCTTAATCCGTAGTCAAAGTTTGTGGAATACCAAACCTATGTATAATATTTTCTCTAATAAACTCAATCACCTCTCTATGTGTCATACTCTTCAAAGGAACTGCTTCCGACCATTTGGTAAAATAATTAGTTGCTACAATCACAAAACAATGACCCTTCGACGAAGGAGGATGAATCTTGCTAACAAAATCTAAACCCCATCCTCGGAAAGGCCAAGGCTTAATAATTGGATGCATCAACGCCGCAGGTACCAACTGAATACCTCCATGTTTCTGACACTCCTCACATCCTTTGTAGTATTTAAAACAATCGGCTATCATATTGGGCCAATAGAAACAAGCTCGTCTAAGGAGCCACTTCATCTTGGGAGCCGATTGATGAGTACCACAAATTCCTTCATGAACCTCTGCCATAGCCAACCTAGCTTGGTCAGGACCCAAACATTTTAGAAGCAAACCATCAATAGTCCGACGATATAATTCATCACCGTCTAGAATAAATTTAAGAGCCCATCGTCGGATTTTTCTGTCAACTGAATTGCTAGGATTTCGCAAATAATCCACCAAAGGCTTCCTCCAATCATCCACTTCGTCTTTATTAGAAACAGCGGCCGAAACAGACCTGGTCTCGGGATACCGGTCAGACCGGTTCTCCGAAGCGGTCAGACTGAAAAAACCGGTCAGACCGGTCTGAGGAAGCGGTGCGACCGGTTCCTTCAGAACAGAACACTCGGCTTCTAAAAACATCGGTCTTCGTTCTTGAAAATTTCTTTTCTGAACGTTATAACCAGATGCTTGCTGAGCCAGAGCATTCGCCTTTAGATTTCTTTCTCGTGGTACATGACGAATCACAAACTCATTTATGCAAGATATAATATCAAAGCATCTATCAAGATAAGCATTTAAAAACCCATCTAAGCATTGACATACCTTAGAAACTTGTTGTACCACCAGCAAAGAATCACCATAAGCTTCTACATGCTTTTATTCCCATGTCATGCAAAATTTCCAATCCGAATAGAAGAGCCTCATACTCGACTTGGTTATTAGTACATTCATGATCTAATCGGTTAAGTGCTTCAAAAACAGCCCCATGTGGAGAAGTAATAACAATTCCAACACCACAACCACTTTTGCAAACCGATCCATCAAAATGCAATTTCCATGGAGTAAAAGTAACATAACCGACACTTAAATCAAGTTGCTTATCTACTCTATGTTCAACAATAAAATCGGCTACTATTTGACCTTTCATTGAAGTTAATGGCTCACAATGCAAATCATATTCAACTAAAGCATAAGCCCATTTGCCGACTCTACCACTTAAAATTGGTTTGTGCAACATGTATTTGATTATGTCGGTTTGACATGCTACTACACAAGTACTTGGTAAAAGATAATGCCTCAACTTGGCACAAATATGATATAATGATAAACATAGTTTTTCAATAAAGGTGTACCTTGTTTCGGCATCCAATAATCTTCTACTCTCATATGCAACCACATGTTCCTTTCCTTCGGTTTCTTGAGTCAAAACACCTCCAATGACATCTTTCTCAGCCGCCACATACAACTTGAATGGAACCCCACTCTTGGGCGCTTGAAGGACGGGTGGCGAAGATATATATTTCTTGATCTCATCAAATGCCTCTTGTTGTTTTGCCCCCTAAGTGAAATCAATATCATTCTTCAACCGAAGTAAAGGAGTAAAGGCGTTAACCTTACCGGACAAATTACAAATAAATCTTCTCAAGTAATTTACTTTGCCCAAAAACTTTTGTAAATCTTTCTTGCAAGTAGGAGCCTTCACTTTGTTAATAGCTTCAATCTTCGTAGGATCTATTTCTATGCCCTTTTCATGCACAATAAATCCCAAGAACTTTCCAGCCGATACACCAAAAGCACATTTGAGTGGATTCATCTTCAAATTATATCGACACATTCTTTCAAATGCAAGCCTTAAATCAGCCAAATGAGAATCTACTCCAGCCGATTTGACAACAATATCATCGATATAAACCTCTACTATAATGCCAAGCAAGTCATGAAAAATCAAATTCATAGCCCTTTGATATGTGGCACCAGCATTCTTCAAACCAAAAGTCATCACTACCCACTCAAATAGACCAACAAAACCCGGACATAGAAAGGCCGTTTTGGCTATATCCTCTTCGACCATAAATATTTGATTATAACCAGCATTACCATCAAGAAAGCTAAGAATTCTTTGTCTAGATGCAGCATTAACAAGAAAATCGGCTATAGGCATAGTATATTCATCTTTAGGAGTAGCTCTATTGAGATCTCTAAAATCAATGCAAACACGAAGCTTTTTTGTTCCTTTCTTTTCAACAGGCACAATATTAGAGATCCAATTAGCATATCGACAAGGCCTAATAAATTTAGCATCTAGCAACCGATTGATTTCTTCTTTCACTCGGTCATAAATATCAGGATTAAAGTTTCTGCGAGATTGTTTAAAAGGCCTAAAACCAGGTTTAATGGGTAAATGATGTTCAACTAAATCATGACTTAAACCAGGCATTTCATTGTAGCTCCATGCAAAACAATCAACATACTCCTTTAATAACTAAATTAATTCGGATTTAAACAAAGGATCAAGATTCTTGTTTACAAATGTCGGCCTAGGTATAGTACCATCACCAATATCTACCTCCTCTAGAGGATCGGCCGACGTAAACCCTTGTCCTAACTTGCTTAAATCATCAAAATCTTCAATGGCCTCGCACATATCGTTCTTATGCGCCCGATAGTGCTCACGCCTCTGCTGTAACCACTCTAGATTCGGATCCATCAAATCATAAGAGATGGTATAGCCAGATCTCCAATCGGCCTCATAACAGCAGTAGCAAAGCCATCCTTAGTGCAACCAATGATCTCACAATCAGATAAATCTAAACCAGATAAGCACTTAAGATTCTCATGATCATCCATAGTAGAACTATCGGCCACTGCAACACAAGCCGACGTATCTCCATGAATGACCTCTACTTCATCATCTATCCATTGAATTAAAAATTGATGCAAAGTAGAAGGCACACATTGGTTTGCATGAATCCAATCATGACCAAGGATTAAACTGTAGTTACCTTGTGTCTCAGCGACGAAGAATGTCTCCCGTGGCGCCCATAGGTTCACCTTCTCCAACGCCACTGATGGTCATGTTGGTCTTGATCAATTCCTCATCTGAACCTCCCAGCTTCTTGAACAGAGAATACGGCATCAAATTAACTATCGCCCCTCCATCCATTGATATGACCCTTCATGTACAAAGCCTTCAGATGACTTTCAGTAGCTTTAGGCTTCTGGAAAATAGCTTCCTTTGGCCCAAAATCAAGATGAGTGATGCTTTCCTCTGATAACACATAACCATCCATAGACATATGAATTACATTAAGCTCAAAATTCATACGCTCAGGAGAAGAACCATAATCAACAAGCTCTTCATCGTCCTCTGAAGTAGATACCGATGATAACTTGCCATCACAAACCAAAGGAGTAGGAGAAGAAAAACCAGGCGGCGCATCGGGCAAAGCGGTCTGACCGCTTTCGGCAACCAGTCTGACCGGTTCAACCGGTCTGACCGACTCCCCAACTGGTCTGACCGGTTCTGTCTGGGAGCTGGTCTTGGCTCTCCACTCTTTCCCTTGTGGAATCATAGGCCTGTACTTATTGAATGCTTCGTCTCTCTGCTTCTCTAGCTCTTTCTCCTTCATCTCCCGAAACCTCAAGCGTTGAAGCTTCCTCCTTTGAGTACGAGATAAACCGGGAGGACACCATCTTGGCAAAAAGTACTTGGAATTAGAACTACTTCCACTGGTCTCATGATCATTATCAGAAACAGATCCCTTCTGAATAGGTGTCTCAACCTTATTGTCTATGACAATCGGTCCTTTGCCACCGTCTCCAAGGGGAACGTTCATCAACCCAATCTGAATAACATCTTGATTTGTAGTCCTCTCTGGGTCAATATCCATCTTATGCACCTCCTTCCTCTGCTTTGGCTTGTAGACTTGCTTCATAGGAGATGCTGCCGATTTCCCAGGGAAACCGGTCTGACCGGTTGGGTCTGGTGACCCTGACCAGATTGGTGAAGTGCCAATCGGTCATGTCCAGGCCTTGAGATTCTGTTCAATACTGGCTTTCGCGGTCCTCCCCATCCATGTTGAAAAGGCTGCTGATACGGCACCCACATCACTCCATTATTATCATAAATTGGATGGGGTGGATATGAACTCGATGCCTCCCATCGCGGAGCAAAATTCCTCTTTGGCTGAGAACATTCTTCTTGTTGTGGAGGCACTCTCATTCTCTTTTTTACTGGCCGATCACTTGTAACGGCATTTTGCTTGGAGTACTTGTCAAATAGCATATCAAAGGTGACCTTTGGCCTAAGAGTACTCCCCTGATTCTTTGCAATGTTGAGCTTCCAGTTTCCAATCTCCGGACGGCTTGGTTTGATCATCTTTGGACGGTTCTGGGGAAAACCGGTCTGACCGCTTTCCCCAACCGGTCTGACCGGTTTGTCCTGCACAGGCTCAAACGGTCTCTACTCGGCGGGAACGGATGACCCTTGCCCCCCATGTCCAAAGGCTCTCACAGTAACTTTGAATGTCTCCCTGCCATCTGGAGTTGTCTCACATGCAACTTCTCAAATCAATTCTTTTCCCCTCAAATCAGGTTTTGCTTCACCAATCACAACATTCTTCCCTTTGGTTGCTTCGGCTTGATGCGGCCGAACCAAGACCTTAGGCTGCTGTAAATCAATAGTATTGATAGGGAAAGGAGTTTTGTCCACTTGCATCTCATGAAATGTCAAACGACCTTCATTTATGGCCGATTGAACCTGTCGACGAAACACATTGCAATCATTAGTGGCATGAGAATAAGTATTATGAAACTTGCAATATGCACGCCTTTTCAATTCATCAAGTGGAGGCAATTTATGAGATAATTTAATATTTCCAGACTTAAGCAATTCATCAAATATACGATCGCACTTTGAAACATCAAATGTAAACTTAACTTCTTCTTGCCGTCCTTTGCTAGCCGGCTTAAATGATGTACAAGAATAAGTTTTCTCTTTAGAGGGCCATACAAATTCAGTAGCAAGTACTTCTTTATCACTATCACTTGAATTAGCAGACTCATAATCAATCATATGAACATTGGAACAGCGTGATCTAGAAGTATCTCTTTCTTTTTCCTTATTCATTCGGTTTTCAAGAACTAAAGCTCTAATTTGAACTTGTGCAACCGAAAGAAAATCAGAACCCTCTATTCTATCTCTTATGGACGACCTTAAACCCTTTAAGCAAATATCAGCAAGGTCCATATCAGTAATTGACAAATTAAAACAACGGTTCTTAGTTTCTTTAAATCTCTTAATGTAAGCAGAAACAGTTTCATCTCTACTTTGCCTAACCGATGTCAAGTCCGTCAATTTCAATTGCAAGCTCCCACTATAAAAGTGATCATGAAATTTACGCTCTAACATATCCCAAGATATAATAGAACCAGGAGCAAGCAAAGAAAACCAAGCAAAAGCGGTACCAGTCAATGATAAAGAGAATAAACGCACTTTAAGAGCATTATATGTACCCGCTTCTCCCAGTTGAGCTATGTATTGACTAATATGTTCCCACGTGGTTCGGTCATCATCTCCACTAAATTTAATCAAATCAGGCATACGCCACCCACGTGGAAGAGGAAAATTATCAAACTCAGCATCATATGGTTTTTGATACAAATTTGTGTTACCAATATCAACACCAAGTTTAGTTTTTACCACATTAGCCAAATTTTCTCTAAATTTATTAAATTCAGCCCAGTTAGGATTATTTAGCTGTTGTGGTTGCACACTCTCCAAATTCATCTTATTTAAGTAGGGAGCAATCTTAGCTTGAGCTAGCCTATAACTTTCAAACACATCATAAGGTATAACATTTCTTTGAGCAGATGTGTTAATTGTTGTACTAAATTGAGGCTTAGCAGTACCCAAAGTATTAGTGTGAGCATAAGCCATTGAATCAGGCAAAACAGAAAGCGGCATAGGTTGCTCATGCACTAATTCAAGCGCATTGGTCAGACCGGTCTGACCGGTTCCCTGATCCGGTCTAACCGGTTTGGCCATGTTTGGCCCAGTCGGTTGGAACGGCAGAGATTGACCAATGGCAAATTCAGGTGGCATACCATATATATATTTTTCAGTGTTAACATTAGGTATGGGTGACAAGCTAGGAAAAACTACCCCACTAGTATTAATTTTAGGAACACTTCTACTAGTTTCATTATTGTTAAAGCAAGCAGTAGTCCTATCTTTCTCAAGATCCTCTAATCGTTCTAAACGAGCAATATATGAGGCAAGCAATTCATCACTTTCTACACTACTTTTAGGAACTGTAGTAGAAGGAGTTTTTTGTGATTTACTTACAGTGGGTATTACCTCAATTTGATTGTCGTTTAACTTGATCGCCGGTAGCTCAAATTCTTTCAATCTTGCCACCTTGCCATGATGATCTTTCTTGACGCCAGCCAAAAATTGTGTCTTCATGTAATCTTGTAGCGCCTCAAATTTCTTCTGCTCCTCCGGAGTAAGATCTTCCAACGAAGCCGTGATGATGTTATCCATATCAAGATCACATTGAGATCCCATCTTGCCTGGAGCTTTAGATTGAACGGTCTTTGAAAACCAGATCTTCTATAGTCCCCAGCGGAGTCGCCAAAAGTATGTTGACGCTTTTCTGGTTAACACACACGAGCGCCGGATCGCGCAGCACCAGAAACTTGCACTCGCCGCAGCCTCGGCCCAAACCGGTCAGACCGGTTTGGGGATCCGGTCAGACCGGTTTCGCTAGGGCTTCGGTGAAAGCCTAGAATCACCACCTCGGGAGGGACCCCGTCGGAGATGGCGCATCTAGGGTTGCTCTGAGATCGGTCAGGCCACTCAGAACCTCCTTGAACGCCGTCGAGACAAACAAGGAAAGCAAAGGGGTTGGAAAAGCTAGGGTTTAGAGATAAAAAGTAGAAAAATAATATTTGATCGATTGGATGATAGCTCTTAATCGGCCACTGCCCTTTATATTTATAGGGTGGGGAGGTCTTGCCCCTCAAGGAGTCCTTTTACAATTTGGAAACGATTAGGACTCCTAATTCTACTCCAATTCGGAGTAAACCGGTCAGACCGGATAGAGAAACCGGTCAGACCGGTTTCGGCCATTGCCAGATCGGCTACAGTGAAACCGGTCTGACCGCTTTCCAGAACCGGTCTGACCGGTTGCCACCGACCTGATAGGCAACTGCCAATTTTGGGTGCGAACACCTTCGTTTTTTGGCTTGTTTTTAAGGCAATACCTGCATGTAATTACTACAATCATGACAATTGGAGTTTGCTTTCTCTATTGTATTTCTGATTTAGCATTTTCCTACTTGTGGTATGTCCTCTTCATTCTCCTACTAGAACCCCGCCAACATGCGGTTTTTAGGATTGGAATCTAAGTGGCAAACAACCTTTTCAGCGAAAAACGTTTAAACAAGTAAAAACATCACTAAAAAAAATTAGCAGAACCTAGCCACGCACCTTCCCACGAGCATTGCTTTTTCTGTTTGATGAAAGGGTAATTTGGCCATCGAAGATAGAAACAAAATCTTATACAAATCCGGCAAAGGGACACAAACTTAATTTTCTGGTTTAATTTTCTAACAGATTTAATTTTCTGGTAGACTGACTATGTTTTGTCCTTTAGTCATTGTTGCACTAATCATAGGCAGTACTCCATCCTATCATAGGAATTACATTAAGTATATATTCCATTAATTTTATAACGTTCCATAAGTTGAATGTTCTATGCTGTCATTTCAGAATTTTATTACTCGCAAATAGAAATAGAATTTTCATGCATGTCACGGACGTACTCGTGGTAGGAAGGGGGGAATGTATGCTATGGGCACAAATTAAAATTTAGCCATTTTCTTGAAAAAAATAAAAAATGTTAACATTTATTTGAGAAGATTTTTAGATGTCCAAATAGTTTAACAAAGTTTTAATTGAAAGCAATAAAATGTGTAGACAAGACGGCGAATCATATATTGCACAAGAGAGCGAGAGGAGAATTGGTTTGAAGCCAACCGCACACGTGACAACCCTACCGAGAGGTGACTCCCGGATCATTCTTGTGACATGCGGGTGTTAGTTTCTGCAATCCATACACCTTAACAAGTTAACATGTCAACTTCCTGCAGAGTCCAATGCAACGTTCTCTTCCTCCTCTAGGAGCAGCAGGTGCCTCCAGAGTCACGGTAACAAAATATAGCCATCTTGATCTAAAATTTTGTTCTCTTTCTGGCTAGCTAATGGAAAGTCGTCACTAGTAGGGAATTGACCTTTCATCGACTACATTTGTTCCGGCTTGTATTCCACCCTTAGCACCGCCTCCACAAGCTACTCCGCCACCGGCCGCGCCGTCGTTGTCGACCACGCACTACCAGAATCCTTCACATCCGCCCGCCTCCTCCGCCTCGGCCATTTTTGGACCCGGTGCTGATGGGGCTTCAGCACCGGGTCCAACGGCTAGGAGCGGGGGCGGCGCGGAGGTGTGTGCGGGCGGACACATTAGCACCGGGTCGTGGCACGACCCGGTGCTAATGTTCACCCTTTAGCACCGGGTGCAGCCACGACCCGGTGCTAATGTGCCCGAGGCCTTTAGCACCGGGTCGTGGCTCCACCCGGTGCTAAAGGGTGAACATTAGCACCGGGTCTTGCCACGACCCAGTGCTAATGTGTTTGAATATAGGGGCTTCCTCCTCCCCCGCCCGAGCCAGCTGAACACTTAGGCGCTGTGTTCATGCTGCTCGGCCGTGGTAGGGGAGGTGCTGCCCAAATTTTTTTCAAAATTTGTGAAGAATCTACTCATCTAAGGAGCACTACAAGGTACACTCTTTCATTCTCTAATGTTTTATTTAGCTTGTAATCCTTCTATGATTTAGAAATAGAGGGATTTGTGAATCAAAGTAAAGCTAGCTAGAGAGAGATTGTGTTCTTGGAGGAGAGAGAGGAGAGAGCTTGAGTTCATGGTGGAGAGAGTGTTCATGCATGTTGTGTTTTAAATGGAGAGAGAAGGCAAGCTAGTTAGTATTTTGTTTTGTATGACTTGTGAATAGTTGTAAGGCTTATAGTAATGTGGTTTTAGAAATTACTAGAAAATCAATATAAAATGCTAGAAAATCTTATAAATTAATAGAAAATCTTATAAATTACTAGAAAATCAATATAAAATGCTAGAAAATCTTATAAATTAATAGAAAATCTTATAAATTAATAGAAAATCTTATAAATTACTAGAAAATCAATATAAAATGCTAGAAAATCTTATAAATTAATAAAAAATCTTATAAATCTTATAAGGCTTATAGTAATGTTATATTTAATGAATATAGTAATGTAGTTTTAGAAATTTATTTATATAATGGAATATATATTATAATTTGTATTTATTTATATATTAAATTTTTTTATCTTTAAATTGTATTGTATATTTGTTATTGGTTAATAATGCAGATGAATAGACAATGGATGTACGGGGACCCCCACGCTCAGGCCTTCCGTGATGGCCTTAGGACGTTTCTCGATGCCGCCGAGGCTAACAGGACGCCGTCCGGTTTCATGTTCTGCCCATGCACCCATTGTAAAAATATACAATCGTACAAACAAAGAGGTTGTCTTCAAGTGCATTTGATGAGGCACGGTTTCATGAGGAATTATTCTGTTTGGACGAAGCACGGTGAAAGAAGAATTCTAATGGATGAAGATGAAGAAGACGAGGCCGATGACGACATTCCGTTATTGGCTCAATACTACGGTTCCTTTGTATATGCTGCAATGGGTGATGCCAATGAGGAATATGTTGCTCGGGAAGGCGATGCTCAGGAAGATGTTACTCAGGAAAATGAACCTACTGATGGGCTCGGGCAAATGTTGCGTGATGCCGAGAAAGACTGCGGCAATGATAAGGAACTAAAAAAGATACAGCGCATGTTGCAGGACCACAAGACTGACCTGTACCCAGATTGCAAAGAGGGGCTAAAGAAGTTGGGTAGCACACTTGAACTTCTGCAGTGGAAGGCAGCAAATGGTGTTACTGATAAGGGTTTCGAGGAGCTACTGAAACTCGTAAAGAAGATTCTTCCAGAGGGTAACACATTGCCATCGACAACGTATCAAGCAAAACGTGTTGTTTGCCCTCTCGGTTTGGAGGTGCAGAAGATACATGCGTGTCCTAATGACTGTATCCTCTATCGCGGACAGTACGAACACTTGGATCGTTGTCCGGTTTGCACCTGCGCGCGATACAAGATCAGGCGGGACGACCCTGGTGATGTTGGGGGAGAGCGTTCTAAGAAAAAAATCCCTGCGAAGGTGATGTGGTATTTCCCTCTGATACCCCGTCTGAAGCGTTTGTTCAGGAACAAAGACCATGCCAAACTGATGCGCTGGCACAAAGAAGAACGTAAGCAGGATGGCATGTTGAGACACCCCGCCGATGGATCCCAGTGGAGGAACATCGACAGAGCATTCCCAGAGTTTGATGCTGATGCGAAGAATGTTAGGCTTGGTTTAAGTACCGATGGCATGAACCCTTTTGGTGAAATGAGCAGTAGTCATAGCACTTGGCCCGTGACTGTTTGTATCTACAACCTACCCCCCTGGCTCTGCATGAAGCGGAAGTTCATTATGATGCCAGTGCTCATCGAAGGCCCAAAGCAACCTGGCAACGACATTGATGTGTACCTAAGACCATTGGTTGACGAACTTTTGCAGCTGTGGAAGAATGAAGGTGTTAGCATGTGGGATGAGGACAAGCAGGAGCAGTTTGACCTTCGAGCACTGCTTTTCATAAGCATCAACGACTGGCCTGCACTAAGTAACCTATCAGGACAATCAAACAAAGGATATAAAGCATGCACTCACTGTTTAGAGGAAACCGAAAGCATGTATTTGAAACATTGTCGTAAAGTTGTGTACATGGGTCACCGTCGATTCCTTCCGGCGAAGCATGAGCTACGAAAGAAATGTGCGCATTTTGGCGGGAATGCTGACCGCCGTACAAAGCCGAGACACCGGAGTGGAGAAGAGCTATTTGATATGGTGAAGGACCTACACGTGGTGTTTGGCAAGGGAGACGGAAGCCAGGCTGCTCCGACGGGCGAGGATGGTCGTGCCGCGATGTGGAAGAAGAAGTCTATCTTTTGGGAGCTACCTTATTGGCAACGTTTAGAGGTCCGTAACGCGATTGATGTGATGCATCTGACGAAGAATCTTTGCGTGAACTTGATAAGCTTCCTGGGTACTTATGGGAAGCCAAAAGATACACTGGAAGCACGTCAGGATCTGAAACGATTGAAGCAACGGACTGATCTACATCCAGAAAAGAGAGACAAAGGACGCCAGTACTTGCATCCTGCTAGCTTCACTCTCAGCAAAGAAGAGAAGGCAAGCATGTTTGAATGCTTGAACAGTATCAAGGTTCCGTCTGGCTACTCCTCCAATATTAAGGGAATAATAAATATGAAAGAGAAGAAGTTCACAAACCTGAAGTCTCACGACTGCCATGTGTTGATGACACAGCTGCTTCCCGTCATACTCAGGGGTGTGCTACCAGTAAACGTGCGGAAAGCCATTGTGAAGCTATGTGCATTCCTCAATGCAATTTCTCAGAAGGTGATCAATCCAGACCACTTAGATCAGCTACAGAACGACGTGGTGCAATGTCTTGTCAGCTTTGAGATGATATTTCCACCATCCTTCTTCAATATCATGACACATCTATTGGTTCACCTTGTCAAAGAGATTCGTATATTGGGCCCAGTATTTCTACACAACATGTTCCCATTTGAGAGGTTCTTCGCTGTCCTAAAGAAGTATGTCCGTAATCGTTCTCGTCCAGAAGGATGCATTGCTAAGGGATACGAAACGGAGGAGGTCATTGAATTCTGTGTTGACTTTGTCGACGATCTTATGCCGATTGGTGTGCCCGAATCCCATCACGAGGGGAGACTTGGTGGAAAGGGCACACTAGGGAGAAGATCGATGGTGATCAAGGACGTTGAGACATTTCATAAAGCGCACCTCACAGTTTTGCAACAATCAACCTTAGTTGCTCCGTACATCGAGGAGCACATGCAGATTCTCAGGGACGAAAACTCAACAAAGTCTGCGGCCTTCATTCAGCGTCTGCACAATAGTACTTTCGCCGATTGGTTGCGAAGACGTCTTATGAGTGTCGAGGGCATTGATGCGCAGCTAGCTTTTGTAGCTAGAGGTCCATCGAGCACGATCTTGACATTCCAAGGATACGACATCAATGGGTATACATTTTACACAAGAGCCCAGGACAAGAAAAGCACCAACCAAAACAGTGGTGTCCGGATCGACGCGACAGACACCAATGGCAATACAAACTCATACTATGGAATCATAGAGGAGATATGGGAACTAGAGTACGGACCTTTGAAGATCCCACTGTTCAAGTGCCAATGGGTGAAGCTGACTGGAGGAGGTGTTAAAGTTGAAGCGGACTATGGAATGACGTTAGTGGACCAAAGCAAGATTGGCTTTCTAGACGAACCGTTCGTCCTGGGCAAAGCTGTCACACAAGTTTTTTATGTGAAGGACATGGCTAGCAGACAGAAGAAAGTGTCGATAAGAAAGGTGGGGGTAAGCAATTGGACCCATCACAAGACGAGCCAAAGCGTCATATAGTTCTTCCAGGAAAGAGAAAAATCGTAGGAGTTGAGGACAAGACGGATGAAGATTATGATATGCTGATGACCCAAGCATCCTGTTAGCGGCGGAGGAGACACCGTATCTACGGCGTGATCACAATCAAGGAACATTTATAAAGAGGAAGTTTATTAGTGTCCGAGTAAACGATGATGCCATGTAATTTCTATTGATTTATAGGATTTTCTAACATTTTATATTGATTTTCTAGTAATTTATAAGATTTTCTAGTAATTTATAAGATTTTCTAGCATTTTATATTGATTTTCTAGCATTTTATATTGATTTTCTATTAATTTATAAGAGTTTCTATTAATTTATAAGATTTTCTAGCATTTTATATTGATTTTCTAGTAATTTATAAGATTTTCTAGTAATTTATAAGATTTTCTAGCATTTTATATTGATTTTCTAGCATTTTATATTGATTTTCTATTAATTTATAAGAGTTTCTATTAATTTATAAGATTTTCTAGCATTTTATATTGATTTTCTAGTAATTTATAAGATTTTCTAGTAATTTATAAGATTTTCTAGCATTTTATATTGATTTTCTAGCATTTTATATTGATTTTCTATTAATTTGTAAGAGTTTCTATTAATTTATAAGATTTTCTAGCATTTTATATTGATTTTCTAGTAATTTATAAGATTTTCTAGTAATTTATAAGATTTTCTAGCATTTTATATTGATTTTCTAGCATTTTATATTGATTTTCTATTAATTTATAAGATTTAGGCCTTTAGCAATGGTTCGTGGCTGCACCCGGTGCTAAAGGCAACGACCGCGGCTGGCCACGTCACCGAGCGCACACGAGCCACGTCACTGGCCCGGTCGTGGCCTTTAGCACCGGGTCGTGGCTGCACCTGGTGCTAAAGGCCACGACCGGGCCGCGGGGGCCGTGCGGCGGCCGGCCACGTCACCGGGCGCACGCGAGCCACGTCACTGGCCCGGTCGTGGCCTTTAGCACCGGGTCGTGGCTGCACCCGGTGCTAAAGGCCACGCTGCGGCGGGGCCAAAGACCGGCCTGGCCACGGAGGCCGTGCGAGAGCTGGCCACGTCACCGGGCCACGTCACTGGATGAACAAGAACAATTTTTCTTTTTAATCTCTGTATAAAAGTTGTAACTAGTCGTTCTCCCTCGTACAAACTTCAAAAAAGATCATTTTTCTTCCTAAAAATTCCTAAAATCATACTCTATCAAGTTATGAAACTTATTAATGTTATTATTTTGAAAAATCTTCTCGTGTTTGAACAATCCAAATTTTGAATTAAAAATGACACCTACAACCAAGGTTTTTTTCACACTAGGTGATGTCAAATGAAAAAGTGATGAATACCAAAGTTTCATATTTCATCATGATCTACAATCTTTATTTAGGTCATTTTGTCATTTTCAAAATGCGTAATAACATATAGTAGAAATTTGACAAGTCTCTAACAAAGTTTTGGAAACTATGCGAGTGAATCTAGGATTAATGAACAATGTACACTACCACTTTCTCAAATGCAAAAATGACTTAAATAAAGATTGTAGATCTTGATGAGATATGAAATTTTGGTATTCATGACTTTTTCATCTGAGACCGTTTAATGTTCCAAAATCTTTCATTTAGTTATCAATTTTTGTAATTTATAAGATTTTCTAGTAATTTATAAGATTTTCTAGTAATTTATAAGATTTTCTAGTAAGTTATAAGATTTTCTAGTAATTTATAAGATTTTCTATTAATTTATAAGATTTTCTATTAATTTACAGGATTTTCTAGTAATTTACAAGATTTTCTATTAATTTATAAGATTTTCTTTAATTTATAAGATTTTCTAGCATTTTATATTGATTTTCTAGTAATTTATAAGATTTTCTTATTTAATATATATTTTTAACAGGTATTAATAACTGAATTAAAACAAGTATTAATAACTATACATTAAAAACTATATTTATAAGATTCCCAAATAGTAGCCCCCGGTGCTAAAGGCCCGTTTGGAAACTGGGCGCCAAACGAAAAGTTGGGGCCTTTAGCACCGGGTTGATCTAAAATCCGGTGCTAAAGGCCCCCAATTTTCGTTTGGCGCCAGTTACGGGGCCTTTAGCACCGGGTGTAGAAGACCCGGTGCGAAAGGGGGCCCTTTAGCACCGGGTCGTGGCTGCACCCGGTGCTAAAGGCCTTCGTCTGGCGCACAGTTACGGCCTTTCGCACCGGGTGTAGAAGACCCGGTGCTAAAGGGCCGTTCGCACCGGGTGGTGGGAAGACCCGGTGCGAAAGGGGGGGCCTTTAGCACCGGGTCTTCCCACCACCCGGTGCGAAAGGGCCTTTAGCACCGGGTCGTGGCTGCACCCGGTGCTAAATGCCCCGGACCTATATAGGCCGGGGACTTCTCTCCCCTCCCTCACTTCGCCCTCAATCCTCACAGAAACCGCCGCCTCGTCTCCTCAGCCGCTGCCGCCCGTCGTCCCCGCCGCCGTCGTCGTCCCCGCCGCCGTCGTCGTCCCCGCCGCCGGCGTCGTCCTCGCGCCCACGCCGCCGCCGCCCGTGGTCCTCGCGCCCACGCCGCCGCCACCCGTGGTCCTCGCGCCCACGCCGCCGCCGCCCGTCGTCCCCGCCGCGCCGTCGTCGTCCCCGCGCCCGTCGTCCCCGCGCTCCGACACCCACGCCGCCGCCGCCCGTCGTCCCCGCGCCGGTGCCCCTCGTCCCGCGCCGCTCAAAATGTTCGTCTCGTAGAGTACAACCAATCCATGCAATTAGTTTTTGATTTTATCTACATTTAGTAGTCCATACATGCTATGATATTTTGATGTGATGACAATCTTCTTTTTGCATTGTAAACTTTGAGGGTGAAATTTGTGATCTAAACAGTGCTAAATGGAAGTGAAATTCCAGGTTTCAGGGCTTGCAACTGATGAACTTTGGGATAATTTAAGTGAGTGCATGGGTTGGGAATGGTTGTTTTGCAATGAACAGGGAAACAGTGGCTGTAGGATTGGGATTGCTTTGGGTTTTATACCTAATACTAGTATGAAATTTATATTGGAAAATGCTTCATTTAAATGTATTGGAGATATTTACATTGAAATGTATATTGGAAATGTTATATGTTTG
This sequence comes from Echinochloa phyllopogon, assembly GCA_033239725.1. Lineage (NCBI taxonomy): Eukaryota > Viridiplantae > Streptophyta > Magnoliopsida > Poales > Poaceae > Echinochloa > Echinochloa phyllopogon. The sequence continues at coordinate 26,430,856 of BTCW01000008.1, read as the reverse complement.
AAATGTATATTGGAAAATGCTTCATTTAAATGTATTGGAGATATTTACATTGAAATGTATATTGGAAATGTTATATGTTTGAAATGTGTATTGGAGATATTTACATTGAAATGTATATTGGAAATGTTATATGTTTGAAATGTATATTGGAAAATGCTTCATTTAAATGTATTGGAGATATTTACATTGAAATGTATATTGGAAATGTTATATGTTTGAAATGTATATTGGAAAATGCTTCATTGAAATGTATATTGGAAATTCTATGTATATTAGAAATATATGTGCTTCATTTAAATGTATATTGGAAATGTTATATGTTTGTATAATGTATACTATCGAAAATGTTTATTATCGGAAATTCTATGGCGTACCCGAACCCATCGCGCACCCGAACCCCTTAGCGAATCCGTTTTTCGCGCACCGACCCCCTTAGCGAACCCTTAGCGAATCAATTCACACCGCGCACCCGAACAACAACAACAACAACAACGTCCCACCCGAATCAATTCTTACCAATTATTTTTAATTCTATAGATGGCGGACAACAACAACAATGTCCCACCCATGCAAGAGGACAACAACACCCCTGTCCCACCCATGCAAGAGGACAACAACACCCCTGTCCCACCCATGCAAGAGGACAACGACACATTCTTTGCGAATCAACTTTTCAATATTGTAACCCAACCAATGTCGATGGATGATGTGTTGGGCATCATTGGAAGGGCCGCAAATGTCGAGGGCGACAATGTTGCAAGGGCCGAAGATGTTGAAGGGGCCGCAAATGTCCAGGGCGACAATGTTGCAAGGGCCGAAACTATTGAAGGAGCCGGTAGCGCGCCCTCGTCTTGTCAGGTGTGTATATAGATAACATAAATTTGTACTGTACATGTCAATTATGTATACCATCTCTATATCATCTCGTATATATGTAATTTGTGTAGGCCGCCTCTGCTAAGAAATCAAAACGATCGACCACGAAGAAGCTGAAGGATGTCAAGTTACACATCACCCGAGTGGAGGATGACGGGGAGCCAGTTGAGCCCCCAAAAGTGGCCAAGAAATTTGTATCTCAGTGCGGGGTAATTGTACGGGACAATGTGCCCATTAGTATCAGAAAATGGAAGTCCACGGACCCTACTGAGGAGTACGTGCTCCCCGATACAGAGAGTGGAGGAGAAAACCTGAGCCGGAGCCGAAGCTTGATCCCACCATCGTGAAGTCATTCCTCGGTAATTTGAGCAAGGGTCAACAGAAGGAAGTAATAGTAACAGACTATGACCGCTCATTACTGAAATCTCGCCGGAAACGGAAGGCTGCGGATAAGGAGGCGGGTGTTGACGTAAAATCCGCACCTCACGCCAAGCACACAGCAAGCCGAATTAGCTGGCTTCACACGTGGCCCGGGCTTTTGAATCCGGAAGCATGCCAGTCAATTTTTTTGAAAACTGACAAAGGGAGAAAAGATGTTTAGATAACACCTGGAACGTACCGGGTGATACCAGTCAGTTCCATATTTGCGGCTACGGAGCCAGCTTCGAACGACATATAGCTACAGAGAAGCTATCTGTCGGCTGTTAAAGCATCATTCGGCAATCGGCAAAGCACGCAGGAGGCGCACTGCCGAATGCGTGACGTAAGCATGACGAAAGATCGGCAATGACTGAATAAACATTGTAACGCATACTCATAGCCGATTAACGAGGAACAGAGTATGATAGATAAAATAAAAGGGGCGACAACATGACCACAATTTCATAATAAACAAGAATGCATAGGATAAAAGCACTAGTCTACCGCATGTCTAGGTACTTTCCAACCCGTCGAGCATGAAACAAGCAAATTAATCCACCGCATGATACGACTTGCTTGGAATCACGCCACCAACCAAGAATAGAGCAATCCACCGCATGATACACCCTAAACACGGAAGGCTAAAAGCATTCTTTATTTAAAACAAAACCATGAGCACATTCCACTCGTGGCGATACTGCCGAATACAGCTATATATAGCCGAATCGGGTTCCATGAAGAAGGAACAAGCTTCGCTGATGAAGATAGATCTATCAGATCGAATCGAATTCTAATCCACCGGATGACTAGCTCTAAGACGACCGAAAAACCTGCATCCACCGCATGATAGCCGGTTCTGTCAAGATTCACACAAGACCAACGAGCTTGGACCCGCAACACGTGACAATCTAGATTGATTTCGAATTCGGCTATGGGAACGCAGTGCATTATGAGCTGGAACCGAACCTAATCAATCTTAGACTGGGCAAAGGAGTGTTGTAATGAACTAAACATAAAAGTAAAATCCAGAGCAACACATGGTAACTTAATGAATCTATCAGATCTTGCCAAAATCCAATAGAGCCGATAACTTGTTCCACGCTAAAACTTAGCCCACCGCATGGCTCATGCTCTAACAATGGAACCTTCCTGAACCAGAACCTAAATCCACCGCATGATACTAGGCATGGTGCAGGGTTGCCGGTACTTACGGAGGTCGACGGATCGATGATTCCTCTCGAAGAACTCGACGACTCGACTAAGGGACTCGAAGTTGGCACGGGGCCGGTTTGTTGTATGATTGATTGTATGATGTCCTCCTTACAGCTGCCATGGGTTTATATTTATACCCAGGTCTTGATACAACTCCTAGTCGGACACGACTACAATACTTGTTTCTAAAAATAAATGACGAATCTTCGTGCCCATATTGCGTTCCTTGTTCGAACCGGCCTTTTCCTTATGTTTTTCCACGTCATCACGCCTTCCCGAATGCTACCGCTTTTGCCTGCGGAACTATGCCTCTGCCGAATGACGACGCGTTCCCGACCGCAGAGCGTTATTGCCGAATACTTCAGAGAAAGCCCCTTAGCCGAATGGTATCCTTCCACCAAATCCGGCCCACACGTCAGCCTCTTCCTGGTGCTAAATTTTGGTGTTAACACATGCCCCTTCAATTTCGGGATAAAAGATGCTTTTATCTCGGAATTGACCAGGAATCCCCAACATCTCCAGGCTGAATCCGCTTTGACATTCGTTTTCCGCTTCCAAATCCTCAGAGTGCGTTTCCAAACTCAAAACCCTAGTTCGTCGAATCTCTCAAGCTCCAATCTTCAAATGGCGAACCAGGATCAAATTCTTCAAGTAAGTTTTGTTTCCCTCAATCACATTCGGCATTACTCTTTTCGAGCTACATTTTGAATCTCCGATTTGCTCTTCCTCTGCCCTTGATAGGCTCTGGCCACCGAAATCTTGACCCCCACTGAAGAACAATCCGCATCTCTCTTCCTCGGCCCCTCAGGGAATCTAGATCCCTCCGAAATTATTGCGGCCGAGTCTCAGAGGATTCCTTTCAAAACTTCTCTGATGAGACCTCACGAATGGCAAGATGCATTCAAGAACTGGCCTCTGCCCCCAATCGCTGGCTGGAAAAACTGGTACAAAAGGACTCTTGAAGATAAAAGTCCTTAGACACAGAATTGGGACAGTCTTCGTATTTCTCACTGCTTGGAGCTATCTCTAGCCGAAACACCCAAGAATGAAAATCTCCTGATTGCAGCCTGTCACTTCTGGTCCAATGGCATGAATGCTTTTCTCTTTGGTCACGGACCAATGACTCCAACCCTGGCCGATGTCTACATGATAACCGGCCTGAACATCACAGGGATAACACACCCATACAGGTACAAAGGTTCTTCCAAACAGACAGGGGTGAAGACTGGAGTCGGCTATAAGAAATACATCCAGACTTACATGCATGATGGTCCTCTGACTGACGTTGAATACAGGGCCTTTCTGAATATGTGGCTGTGCAGATTTGTTTTCTGTGGTAAAGCCAATGAGCCAACTCTGAATCACATAGTAATGGCCGAAGACCTGGCTGCAAGCACACTTATCCCTCTCGGGAAATATCTCCTGGGAAGTGTCTATCACATGCTCCATCAGACCATTTATCAGATGCACACCAACAAGAAAATCCCCTGTGTCAACGGTCCCTGGTGGTTCGTCCAGATGTGGCTGCAATTGTACATGCACCAAATTGTCCCCATTGACCTCAACAGCCGACATTTCCCCTCGGTCAATTACCAGGAAGCAGAAGCCCAGAGCACCAAAAGCTGTCAAACCTATGGGGAAGCAGCCTCCACTATTGCTATCAACAAGAGCATTGGAGAACTGTTTGAACTTTTCTTTAAAGGCTTTGCCGATCCCCTCTGGTTCCCATACATGGACAATGACAATCTCACTTTCCCTTGTGAATTCAGCTTCGAGACTGGATGCATAGATGTAGAGTCCACAGCAATTTTTAACACTTTCATTCGGCCTTGCATCTTACCAACCGAATTTTGTGGAGGAAGGCTGGTTCAAAGTTCATATGAATATTACCAGCCGAATGTAGCCGCCAGGCAACTAGGATGTGGCCAAGTGCCCCCAAGATTATTTCTCCATGAATTCCTCAAGCCTAGGCAGATCATCAAAGACTCCACAGAAACAAGAAGGGTCTTTGATTATAAGTGCTATTCTGCTATTTATCAAATCGAACCTTTCGTGCCAACAGCACTTGCTCATCCCTCCTTCATTCTTTGGTGGCAAGAACTCCATGATCATATCTTCAATGTGCCGGTTCACCCTCTTTGCCTTGAGTTAATGCCTGGTTATCAGCCGAATTCAGAGGTAAACATGCTTATAATCCATCTGTTTTTCCAATAACACCCTCTTTCATCGACTTTTGATTCTGTTATTCTGCAGGACACAGTCCCTGCCCCTCTGGCTAGAGCAATTGTATATAACATCGCTGGCCCAATATCTATTCTGGGGCATCTCTCTCCTTCTTTGGCTCAAATAATGTCCAGGCCTGCCAGTCTGGATCCAACTCTTGCGGCACCACCTTCTACCAAGAGAAAGATTTCTTCTCTAACTGCCCCTTCAGCTATAAAGAAGAAAAGAACAAGCAGCAAAAGAATTGCACAGGTCAAATTTCTCCTTCCTCGAGTAAAAAATGCTAATTTCATTCTGCTCATTTCTGTTCCTTTATGATTTCAGGCCAAATCACAGCAATTGGCCATTAGCACAGAACCTGCCGATGCTTCAGTGATTAGTAAAATTTCTCACCATCTTGTCCTTTAAAACTCTTTTTCAGCGGCACTAACTTTCTTTCAGTCACAGAGCAAGCTTCAATGGATCCAATTTCGGAGAGCTCCTCTTTTCATCAAGAACCAGCTTCAGCTCTACCTGATGTACCTCAGCCAGAAGCCTCATCTCCACCAAAGAACCTTCCAAGCTCTCCTCAGCATGACATACAAGAACCTTTGCCTGAGCTTGAGCTGCCCTCTCTCTCCATCCAAGAGGTCAGGAATGAGGTAGAGATGATTACCCAGTTCTCCCAGCTTTTATCCAATAGACCATCATTAATTCGGCAACAATTCTTTTCCAGGATAAAACAATTTCATCACCCAGCTACTCATTTGCCTTGGACGATCTTGTTGCCGAACAAGGAGAAGAAACTTCCTCTGGTCAAGCCTTATCAGAGGAGAACCAAGCAAAACTGAAGGAAATCCTCTCCTTTCTGCATAAGGACACTCGAGATCAAGTCAACAATGCTGATCTCTTAAGAGACTTGCTTGAATCATTTGATCAAGATCTTCCTGCCGATATCAAGATTTCTTTAGATCCAGTTTCTAGATTGGACGATCATTTTATTGCAGTGAAGCAAGCTCTGAAGAATCAATCTGCTCAACCAGCCTTGGAGCAAAGAAGAACATTGGCCAAGCAATCTGTAAAAGATTTGCACTCTAGAACTCAGAGCAATAAGGAACTGTTAGCTGGCCTACAGGCTGCACTTAAATCAAAAGAGACCAGAAAAGCCGAATTAGAGGCTGAATTGAAAAACTTATCGGCTGAAATTGAAGCTGATAAAAAGAAGATAACCGAAATTCCTGGTCTGACAGAAAAGTTGCGCAAGGAGGCTTCAGCAGCTCTGAATGAAGAGAAGCAACTCAAAGCCAAACTTTCTGCCCTGGCCAAAACTCAAGAAGCTGACAAGCAGCTATTAGAGAATATCAGCAACATGATCTTGAATGCCAAAAATGTAATTTCAAAGTACTTGGGTGTGTAAATTGTGTCAAATAGTTTGATAGCCGAATGTTTTATCAACCCTGTAATCTTGTCATCTCTTAACTCTGCTTTTTCTCTATTGTGGATAACTCATTCGGCAAAGCTGGTTATAATAGCGTCAGACCCGAAAACGCTTCAACTACGACATAGCCGAATCTCATCTAGTCAAAGCCGAATACGACTCGATAAGAATCCCAAACGACATGGGAACCGATCGGCTGGAAAATCCTTTCCACCTTCCGAACTCTTCGGAATACGCGCCACGATCTTTGGCCACGATTTCCTCTGCGGGTTCTATAAATAAACATACCGAGTGCCGCTATCTCCTCACCAAGTCTTTTGCCTTCCTCGAACTCTTCTTTTTCCCAGGCACAGTAAACTCAAGAAAAACCCAAATGACGAATGGAAGGCGACCGGCTGCCGACGAGCCCGAAGGAAGTCGCGCCGGCGCTCGCCGCGGGTGATTGGCTGCTTGCTTCTCTCTGTTCTTCTCGAGATTTGCCCTCTCCTTGACGAATCTCTTTGTTTTTTCAGGGTAATCCAATGGATTGCCGCCGCTGGTGCGCCAGTTGCGGCTCCAGCCGCTGCTCCTGCGGCGTCCAGCTCTTCGAGTTCGTCCAATCGGACTCTCTCATCGGACGACTCCCGCTACTCAGACGGCGATGCTCGCCGATTCAAGGCGGAGCGCGACGACTCTCGTCGCGAATTGGAGGCCATTTCCAAGCAAGCCGGGATTGCGGACCTCGAATGGCAGGCCGAGCGCAAGCAACTGCTCGAAGTCATCGATGGTAATTTCCATAACTTGTTCAATCCTAATCCCATCTTTAGTCATTACTGATCTACCTCCATTTTGTAATCTTGCAGAACGCGATGACGAGCTCAATCGGCTGAAGGCGCTGGTGGATGAGCTAGCGAACAAAGTGAATGCCCAAGGAGACATACCCGAGGCTCGCCTTGGCGCGGTGGCAGGCCGCGTCGACGAGGTGGCTCTCCATGGCGTTCGCCTAGGCGTCGCTGTGGGTCTCATTGCCATGTCGACACACACCGGCACTGACTATTCCAGGATGCCGGTTGGTTTCGCCAACAGCAACCCAGAAGACATCGATGACATTGACGCCTCCATTGATCGTCTCGACGGCCATGGTGCTGCCATTGCCGATTCCATTCATCCCCAGTCTGTTTTGAACAGGCTCTTCCAGTAGTTTGTACTAGGGATTCGGCAATAAAACTTATCTTTTGTGATCTTGTATGAACTCCTGATGCAATATATTTTGTGCTAAGGGCAATACATTCAGTACTGGCCATTTTCCTTTTCTGTCAACATTTGTTCTGAAGACGGCTCCTTCCCGAATGCCGGCTGTCTCAATTGTTCTGACATTGAATACTTCAATCAACGATCAATCTCAACACTAGGATAATATTTCTTCAGGTATCTCCCATTGATGGCAGCAGTAAACTCCTCTCCTAGCAAAGTTTTCAGGATATATGCATTTCCAGGCACGCATCTGATCACTCTGAAAGGGCCTTCCCAGTTTGGAGACCACTTACCGAATGCACTGTATTTAGTCCCAATCGGCAATATTGCTTTCCAAACCAAATCTCCTTCTGCAAATTGCTTGACTTTCACCTTCTTGTTGTAATATTTAGCAACTCGCATTTTATTTTTTTCAACATTTTCCAAGGCCCTGAGACGAATCATATGCAAATCTTCTAATTCGTCCATCATTAAATCTTTATAATCTTTAGAACTTAAATCCTTTTGCAACTTTATTCTCCTTGAGTCTAATTGTATCTCCCATGGCAAGATAGCATGATGCCCATACACCAACTCATAAGGAGACGTCTGTGTAGCCCCATGTGGAGCCATTCGGTAAGCCCATAAAGCCTCATTGAGTACCGAATGCCACTTTCTCGGCTTCTGATCAATCTTCTTCTGTATAATTTTAATCATAATCTTGTTAGAAGCCTCTGCCTGACCATTAGCTTGGGCATAATAAGGAGAAGAATTCAACAATTTGATGCCCATACTTTCAGCAAAATCTCTGAACTCTGAAGATGTAAATTGAGTCCCTTGATCTGTGATGATTGTTTGAGGAATTCCAAATCTGTAAATGATATGTTCTTTAACAAATTCAACCATATTCTCCGATGTCACCTTCTTTAATGGAATTGCCTCAACCCATTTGGTAAAATAATCGGTTGCCAAAAGCACAAACTTATGCCCCTTGCTAGATGGAGGATTTATTTGGCCAATCAAATCTATTCCCCATCCTCTGAATGGCCATGGCCTGATAATAGGATTCAGAACTGATGCTGGAACTCTCTGAATGTTTCCAAATCTCTGGCAATCTTGGCATCCCTTATAATATTCAAAGCAGTCTTCTAGCATTGTAGGCCAATAGTACCCAGATCTCCTAATAACCCATTTCATTCGGTAGGCCGATTGATGTGCTCCACACAACCCATCATGTACTTCACTCATCAGCCTTTTTGCTTCTTCATGATTTAAGCAATGTAACAGCACCCCATCCAAGGATTTATAATATAAATTATCATCAAGAAGAACAAACTTTAAAGCTTTATACCTGAGCTTTCTAGAAACCTTTCGGGATGGATTCTCCAGATAATCGGCAATCTCTTTTCTCCAATCATCTTCTGCCAGATTACTCCCGAAAGCATGTACATCATTAGCAAAAACTTCTCGAAGCTCTTTATAACCTGAAGCACCTTGAGCTAATCTGTTTGCCTCTTCATTGTCTCTCCTAGGAATATGCTGCAGAATTACTGACTGAAATTCCTTTAAGATTTGCTTGCATTCTTCATAGTAATTCCTTAAGACATCGTTTCTGCACTCATACTCGCCATTTAGTTGCCTTATGACTAATTCTGAATCTCCAAAAATTTCAACTGCAATGGCCTTTGCTTCTCTCAAGTGTTGAAGTCCTCTGAGCAACGCTTCATACTCAGCTTGATTATTAGTGACAGTAGGTTGAATAGGAATAGCAAACTTAAATACCTCTCCTCTTGGTGAAATTAACAAAATACCTACTCCACCACCTTTGTCACATGAAGAGCCATCGAAGAATAATACCCAAGGAGCAATTTCAAGCGAATTAACTGATAAATCGCGATGCTCAGTAATGAAATCAGCAATAATCTGTCCTTTAACAGCCTTTGCTGATTCAAACCTTAACTCAAATTCAGACAAAGCTAAAATCCATTTGCCAATCCTTCCGTTCAAAATCGGCATAGACAACATGTGTTTTATCACATCAAACTTTGAATACACAATGCATTCGGCATGTAGTAAGTAGTGCCGAAATTTTGTACAGGAGTAGTAAACACATAAACAAAGCTTCTCAGTAGCCGAATACCTCGTTTCGGGATCAAGCAACTTTCGGCTAAGGTATGCAACTACCCTTTCCTTTCCCTCGAATTCTTGTATGAGGGCCGATCCAATAGTTTGGGCATCGGCCGCTACGTACAACTTAAAAGGCTTGTTTAGCTGTGGAGGTACCAATACTGGTGGTTCTTTCATGTATTCCTTGATCTCATCGAAAGCCTTCTGTTGTTCGTCGCCCCATACAAACTTCTGATCCTTCTTGACCTTTAACAATGAAGAGAAAGGCAACATCTTTTGTGATAAGTTTGATATGAATCTTCTTACGAAATTGATCTTACCAAGCAGTGACTGTAATTCCTTAAGATTAGTTGGAGGAACAACTTCATCAATGGCTTTCATACTTTTCCTGCCAACTCCTATTCCTCCTTCATGCACCAGAAATCCCAGAAATTCTCCTGCCGAAACTCCAAAAGCACATTTATTTGGGTTCATTTTGAGCCCATGTTTCCTAGTGCATTCTAGAGTTTTCCTTATGTCGGCCAAATGTGCTTCATGATCCAATGACTTAATCACGATATCATCGATATATATCTCCACAATCTTGCCGATCAACTCATGAAAAATATAATTCATAGCTCTCTGATAAGTTGCACCAGCATTCTTCAAACCAAACGTCATGACAACCCATTCAAACAACCCTATATGTCCTGGACATCTGAAAGCCGTTTTCGCTATATCTTCCAATGCCATAAAAATTTGATTGTACCCTGCGTTACCATCCATGAAACTAATCACTTTATATCTAGCAGCAGCATCAACCAACGAGTCAGCAACAGGCATTGGATATCCATCCATGGGTGTAGCTCTGTTCAGATCTCTAAAATCTATGCAAACTCTCATCTTCCCATTTTTCTTGTACACAGGAACAATATTAGAGATCCATTCTGCATATCTGCATGGCCGAATAAAATTTGCTGCTATTAATCTTTCCACTTCCTTCTTCACATCGGCCAACACTTCATCTTTGTAGATTTTCCGGGGTGGTTGCTTGTAAGGTTTATAACCAGGCTTGATCGGCAATCGATGCTCAACAATGGAACGATCTAAACCAGGCATCTCCGAATAATCCCAAGCAAAGCAATCTTTGTATTCTTTTAACAACTCAATCAACTTCTCCCTGAAAATCGAATTCAAGCTAGCACTGATGAATATCGGCCTTGGTTTGTCACCGTCTCCAATGTCTACTTCTTCTAATTTGTCAGCCGATACAAATCCATGTCCTAGCTTCCCATCAGTCCCATCGATTGGATTCTCCATTAAAAATTACTAAAAGAGCCGACTGCTTTGATCGGCTGTTGATCACTGCTGACTGGCTCAACAGGACCTTCTCCCCCAGTCCTTACCTGAGAAGCAATCTATGCCTTGATATTCCCAGAAGGCCGGTTCCACATTAGCCACGCTAATTGAATCATCTGCTGGGACAATTTCCACTTCAAAATCTATCCACTGAATAAGCTGTTGATGCATAGTAGATGGAATACAGCAATTCGCATGAATCCAATCCCTTCCAAGTAGCAAGCTGTATGCCCCTTTGCCTTCAATAACAAAGAAGGTTGTAAGCAGAATCTTGGACCCAATCATCAGATCTACATGTACACATCCTTTGGTGTCCGAAGGATTTCCAGCAAAATCATTCAACACTATGCTTGTTGGCGTTAAATCTCCAGGGCTCATGCCAAGTTTCCTGAATGTATTGTATGGCATCACATTAACAGCAGCTCCACCATCAACAAACATCTTCGTTAGTGGCTTCCCGTTGACATATCCTTTTAAGTACAGTGGCTTCATGTGCCGATTCTGGACTGGCTTCTCAAAAATAGCTTGTTTATTCAATACCAATTGTGCCATTAACCCATATCGTTCGGCTTCACCCACTTCTGACAATATCTCTTCCTGTACAATTTGATTAGCTGGAGCCATGAATTCATTCGGCAAGAAACATACCATGCATGTAGGAGCCGAATGACCCGATTCGTCAGGCCTGTCTTTTGGACGCCATATCGATTTCATCCTGGTTCCTGCTTGCTTCAATTCTTGATTCCTCAGGCGTTGGACTCTTCTCTTCTGGCTCCTTCTTAAACCAGGTGGACACCACTGTCCTTTCCGCCAAACATACTCACGATCTTTTTCCTCATGATCAATCCATCTATAATCAGCATGTCTTTTCATTGGTTGATCATCATTCTTATATATTTTTAGACGCCGATCATCACTAGGATGTACCCTTCCAATTCTTTCATGGACGGATCGGCGAATGGCAACATTTTGCCTATGTTCGACATATCCATTATTGCATTCAGGACAGTTATTCCACGTAGGCAGCTTTAAACCCTCGTTCCAACAGTGTCTGAAGAAAACACAATCCCAATGTGCACGTTCTTGTTCTCGGACATATTCTTCTTGTTCTTCCTCAAACCTTTCTCTTTTGCGCCTTCTTTTCTCCTCCTCGTATTCACGTCTCTGGTAGTGCTCTTTTTCTTGCTGACGCTGCCACTTATTGAGGAGAATACGCGATGTGACTCTGGGTTTAGAAGAATTCCCAATTTCAAATTGGCTATTCGGGAAGCGAGGTCTCTCCTCGCGAATTTGTTCGATCGTGATTTGCCGATTAGGATCTACTGAGCCACTCTGCTTCGCTTTCTTTGACGTCAGGACTCTCATTTTTTCCTTTTCTCCAGATTCAGCAGTACTCACCATATTGATTGAGAACCCAACCATGTTCTGAGGAAACGGGTTACTGTCCAACTTCATCTTATTGTCGAATTTCAAATGCCCTTCTTGGATAGCTTTCTGAATCCTCACTCTAAAAACCCTGCATTCATTGATGGAATGAGAATTTCTATCATGGAATCCACAGTACCTCTTATCTTTCACTCCATCAGGCCGAAGCATAGAATGCCCCTCTGGTAGCTTGATTCGGCCTTCCTTTACAAGATAATCAAATAATTTATCTGCCTTAGTTACATCAAAATCATAGGTACCCTTATTCTGTTTAATCCACCTCTGATTCACCATGACTGGTTCTTTACTCCACACTATCTCTGCTGCGGCTATCTCCTCGCTATCTTCATACTCATCTTCTTGATCTGCTCTTTCAAGGAATTGGTTATAGATGTCAGCTACATCATTATTTTTAGCAAATCTGGCATCTTTCTTGAAACCATATGCCTGGTTGCTCATCAAGGCCAATCTGTGTGACAACTGGCCCAGATCATCAAACTCCATCCCGAATAGCTTCTCCCGAATGGCAGGCAGCATGCCAGCTACAGCCATACCAGCCAGCTGGTCATCAGGTATGTTCAGAGAAAAGCACATGCTCTTTGTTTCCCTAAATCTCCTGAGGAACTTCGTAGGTGTTTCATTATTCCTCTGCCTTAAGCTGGTCAAATCAACCAACTTTTTCTCGGTACTGCCAATGTAGTTATGAGCATGGAATTTCTGCTCCAGGTCTTTCCAAGTACAAATCGACTGAGCATGCAAAGAAGCAAACCATGTAAAAGCTGGACCCGTCAGTGACAAAGGAAAGTATCTGATTCTGAAAGCCTCATCTGCCGAAGCTTCTCCAAGCTGCATCAGATATCGAGCTATATGCTCCACAGTGCTAGTATCATCTTGTCCTGAGAATTTAGTAAACTCTGTAGGCACCTTGACTCTATTCGGCAATGATACCCTTTGGTACCATTCCGGGAAAGGAGACGAGTACATGTACCCCTGATTTTTAGGCTTCAGACCGAATTGATTTTGCAATACATCAGTCATTTTTTGCACCATGAGGTCAACACTGGTATCTTGATTCCCTGGTCTTCCAGCAAGCATGCCTGCAGTGCCAACATACCCAGGATTCGGGAGAGCGTCGATAACATTGTAATCCATAAACTCTGAATATCCGTTTCCATACATGTCCCTTTGCAGCCTGTTGTTCAGAGGGGATATCTTATAAGCAGAAGCAGGTGGATTTCCCGTGGTGCCGAATGCCATATCACCATATGTACGAGGTTTCGGCAATGCATGCTGAAGCTCTTGCTGAATCGGCTGTCCACTCGTGTCTTTGATTCCAGAAGCTTCAGTCTCTTCAATACCTTTACCATGACGTCTTGGGACCGATGCTTGAGTATTGAAATATGTTGGTCCACCAAGTTGTCCATGCGCTTGCTCGAAAGGTTTATCCACGTGTTGACCAAAGATGTTGACCAGTATGAGCCGAAAACTGTTCAGGAATGCAGCATTATGATTGGTCATTGTTTCTCCCAAAGCCTTGTACAACAAGCTAGAAAGCTTCTCCCTTTCTTCATCTTCAGTAAGATCAGATTGTCCTGGCAAAAGAACTCTTGGCAGATCTGACTTGAGAAACGGCGCACCACTCCTGTTCTTAGCAAAAGACAGCAAGCACTTCTTGATGAACTGATCTGCAGCAATCTTCACCATCTGTTGATGTTCATCAGATAATTCTTCGAAAGTGACATCCAGAATGTCTTTTAATTCAGGCATCTTCGAAACTTGTCGTGTCCCACCGGGCGTGCCAAAAAGTGTGTTGACGTAAAATCCGCACCTCACGCCAAGCACACAGCAAGCCGAATTAGCTGGCTTCACACGTGGCCCGGGCTTTTGAATCCGGAAGCGTGCCAGTCAATTTTTTTGAAAACTGACAAAGGGAGAAAAGATGTTTAGATAACACCTGGAACGTACCGGGTGATACCAGTCAGTTCCATATTTGCGGCTACGGAGCCAGCTTCGAACGACATATAGCTACAGAGAAGCTATCTGTCGGCTGTTAAAGCATCATTCGGCAATCGGCAAAGCACGCAGGAGGCGCACTGCCGAATGCGTGACGTAAGCATGACGAAAGATCGACAATGACTGAATAAACATTGTAACGCATACTCATAGCCGATTAACGAGGAACTGAGTATGATAGATAAAATAAAAGGGGCGACAACATGACCACAATTTCATAATAAACAAGAATGCATAGGATAAAAGCACTAGTCTACCGCATGTCTAGGTACTTTCCAACCCGTCGAGCATGAAACAAGCAAATTAATCCACCGCATGATACGACTTGCTTGGAATCACGCCACCAACCAAGAATAGAGCAATCCACCGCATGATACACCCTAAACACGGAAGGCTAAAAGCATTCTTTATTTAAAACAAAACCATGAGCACATTCCACTCGTGGCGATACTGCCGAATACAGCTATATATAGCCGAATCGGGTTCCATGAAGAAGGAACAAGCTTCGCTGATGAAGATAGATCTATCAGATCGAATCGAATTCTAATCCACCGGATGACTAGCTCTAAGACGACCCAAAAACCTGCATCCACCGCATGATACCCGGTTCTGTCAAGATTCACACAAGACCAACGAGCTTGGACCCGCAGCACGTGACAATCTAGATTGATTTCGAATTCGGCTATGGGAACGCAGTGCATTATGAGCTGGAACCGAACCTAATCAATCTTAGACTGGGCAAAGGAGTGTTGTAATGAACTAAACATAAAAGTAAAATCCAGAGCAACACATGGTAACTTAATGAATCTATCAGATCTTGCCAAAATCCAATAGAGCCGATAACTTGTTCCACGCTAAAACTTAGCCCACCGCATGGCTCATGCTCTAACAATGGAACCTTCCTGAACCAGAACCTAAATCCACCGCATGATACTAGGCATGGTGCAGGGTTGCCGGTACTTACGGAGGTCGACGGATCGATGATTCCTCTCGAAGAACTCGACGACTCGACTAAGGGACTCGAAGTTGGCACGGGGCCGGTTTGTTGTATGATTGATTGTATGATGTCCTCCTTACAGCTGCCATGGGTTTATATTTATACCCAGGTCTTGATACAACTCCTAGTCGGACACGACTACAATACTTGTTTCTAAAAATAAATGACGAATCTTCGTGCCCATATTGCGTTCCTTGTTCGAACCGGCCTTTTCCTTATGTTTTTCCACGTCATCACGCCTTCCCGAATGCTACCGCTTTTGCCTGCGGAACTATGCCTCTGCCGAATGACGACGCGTTCCCGACCGCAGAGCGTTATTGCCGAATACTTCAGAGAAAGCCCCTTAGCCGAATGGTATCCTTCCACCAAATCCGGCCCACACGTCAGCCTCTTCCTGGTGCTAAATTTTGGTGTTAACAGCGGGCCTATCCAAAAAGGTTCCTCAACTCGGCCAGCAACCTCAGCGTCCCTTGGGTCCATTGCCATCTCTGGACGAGCTTAACATTCAACGAGTAATGGCCGAGACTGGACTAACCAGAGCGCAAGTCCTGGGGGAAGCAGATGTGCCAGTAAACACAACGCTGAAGTGGCCGTTTAAGCTTGGCGAGCCTATGGTCCCTCCTGAAATGGAGAGGAAGCTACAAACGAAGATGCGCCGATTCCATGACTGGTATTTGGAAGAATCAAGAAGGAATAAACGGCGCATGATAAAAGTAGGCGTGAAGGACCAAGACTTCTACAATGGTGACGCGGATTTTGTCTGGCTCAGGTTTAATGATATATATGAGCTGTACCACCGCGACGCCATGGACGTGGATTTGATCACATGTTGGACACTGTAAGTACTTTGTTGTTGCTTATAATTCACAGTTTGAAAACAATAATTCCAATCTATGTTGACGCGGGCTTTATTTATTGCTTAACATATGCAGAATGGAGATTCAAAAATGTCGTAGAGACAATATATATGACGTTGGTTTCGTTGACCCTCGAAGGATAAGTGAAGCAATGATAATGCACAATCCTGAGGAAACATATTTAAACCTATACAAATATATCAAGAAACAAAATTACTGTGACTCCATACTAATCCCGTACAACATCGAGTGAGTACATTCACAGCCTTCTTCTTATACTGTCTGTGTAACAATTCATTTCTGATTATAATGTATACATGTGCACAGATTCTACTGGTTCCTAATTATATTGTGTCCTGATCGGGGTGTCGTGAACGTCTTTGATTCATTGCACACCCCAAAAGAAAAACTACAGAACATCATGGACATGATGGCAAGGTGATGTATATTTTCCCCTACTTAATCCACCCCTTCCACTCGCAATGACTTAACTCAATTTTTTTGTTCGCAGGGCCTGGATTCAATTTCGTACAGAACACACGGGTATACAACATGAAACACTAAAATGGAACATTGGCTTTCCGGTAAGCAAGTAATTTGTACATGTAGGCATCGACTAATATATTATATGAATTTTACTAGATTTCTTTTGGTCGACAGTGTGCCAAACAGGGACCGGGAAATAATTTATGTGCATACTATGTGTGCGACTACATGTGGAATTGGGGACATAAAAAGCTCACACAACGCGATATTATGGTACGTAATAATAAACACATTTCCATTATTATTAAGTGCACAATTATTGTCTCCAACTCGACGGATTAAATGTCTTTCAAATATTTTTAAATAATAGATGTTCAACCTGAAGGAAGAGTCCCTAGAGATAGAAAGAATTGACGCAATTGCAGAACAGCTCGTCGGATGGATCTGGGATGAGGTCGTCAATCCCCGAGGAGAATTCCACTCGCCAATACTGGAGGACGTGCCGGACAGTCCAACGAGAGCTAGCTAGTCGTCAATCTTAATTATGTAGAAAATACAGTTTAAATATATATAACTCGAGTTGACATGCATGAATATCTACTTTTGTAATATATATGTCTTCTATTTTGATGAAATGTCAGCTAGTATGAATATAGAGTCGGCCGAATACGCATTAGAATACACGTATTAGAATATATACGTATATAGACGTGCACGCATGGCTACTGAAAAAAGCAAAAAAAAGAAATCCGGGGTCTTTAGCACCGGTTGCTGAAACCGGTGCTAAAGGCAGGCCCTTTAGCACCGGGTGCAGCCACGACCCGGTGCTAAAGGACCTGCTACCGGCGCTGCGGGGCAGGCCCTTTAGCACCGGGTCGTGGCTGCACCCGGTGCTAAAGGGTCCCTTTAGCACCGATTATTCAACCCGGTGCTAAAGGGGTACCCCTTTAGCCTCGGATTAGTTGCACCGGGTGGGAAACCCGGTGCTAAAGGCATTTCCCACCCGGTGCAGATGTCGATCATTCTGGTAGTGACGACTACGACCACTACGGACATGGCAGCGTCCTCTAACTCGAACTCCAATGGTCGGACCCTAACCCCTCTCTATGATATGTTTAGTCTCGTATTTGATCTAGATCTATAAGTCTTCGTCATGTTTTTAAAGTTTTACCTAGATAGATCTACTCCTAGTTGATCTGCATGCTCTATCACTTAAGAGAGGCTTACTTAAAATCAATGATTTCACTTCTTATTATTATAATCACCAACCAGAGTATATATATATTACATCCATGCATCATGATTTGCCCAGTCGATCGACGCTCAGTTGTTTGCCTGCAGCCTCATGTTCCGTCTGTTGCATTGGAAGGAGACAAGCATCCGGTAGTTTCTAAAGATACTATCATCCACCACCGCCGTGTACCTGGCCATGCCGTGCGGCCCCACCTGCACGCCAATGTCGAGCTCGTAGTGGATAGAGTAGTAGTGGCGCTGCATCCTGCCGCCCACCACCCTGTCGAACCTCACGTGCAAGCCCGACTGCTCCACTGCCCACTTTCCGAGCTCCCGAATGCGCGGGTGATTGCCCACGACCGGCTGCCACGCGGCGTCGGTGGCCGCAACGACAGCGGCGGCGGCGACAAAAGCGGCGGCAGCGACGACGGTGAAGATGAAGAGGTTGCTGTAGGTCCTCATGTCGATTATCTGATCTACTATCTGGAGTCGATGGTGTATCTTATAGTAGCTATTCTCACCAACGGTGGGTGAGTATATCTGGCCTAGAAAGAGATTCAATTAGCTTAAATAGATGCCGGAGCTGGCACTATATCGATGCATGCAAGAAGAAATAATTAATCGATGCATCTTGCTCATAACCTGATGGGAAGAAAAGATATCCAAACATAGAGGGAAAGGATCTCACCATATTAATTAAAGTCGGTATATGGTATGTTGAGGAATTAATTATTATATTGGTGAATTAGTTGTTGATTGGTATATTGGTCTCACTAGCTGTGGGGGAGCCAAGAGAATGAGTTTAAATACTAATGGATTGGCGTCTCCATCTTGTTCATAATCTTGGAAGAAATGATATCCAAACTTCGGAAAAAAGATCCAACCAAAGTAATTGAAATTGATATGTTATATTGATGCATGGTTGATTATTGGTACCTTAGTTTTTAATGCAATGCCTGCATGTAATTACTACAGTGACAATTCGAGTTTGCTTTAGAACTGGGAATCTAAGTGGCAAACCTTTTCAGCAGTAGATTAGACTCACTAGATAAATGTTTAGCACACATCTAGATACAAATGATATGCTTATATTTGTTTCTTAAGTGTTTATTTAGAGTCGCTGTTTTTCAAAGTGTCTTCCCTTGGTAGGACCCCTGCCACTAAGAAAATCGTTTAAACAAGTAAAAACATCACTAAAAACAATTAGCAGAACCTAGCCACGCACCTCTTCCCACGAGGATTATTTTTTTTCTGTTTGACGAAACAGTAATTTGCATTGGAAGCAAGTGAAATCTTGAGTACAACCATTGTTTAAATTTGAGTCAGCTTGATAGCTATATTAGCCAGGCCGATCTACAATGGTGAATTAAAAAAATGAAACATTCTTCCCTCCTTTCTTCGTCTTGCAATGTTGCTCTGTCTCTCTATCTCCTGCCAAACTAATGGGACATGACGACGCCAAGGGACGCCAACTTAATTTTCTGGTTTAATTTTCTTACAGATTTAACTTTCAGGCAGTTTAGTACTCCATTCTATCATAGGAATTACATTAAGTATATATTCCATTAATTTTTATAACGTCCCATAAGTTGAATGTTCTGTGCTGTAATTTCAGAGTTTTGTTACTCGCAAAAAGAAATAGAAGTTCATGCATGTCGGGCGTATTCGTGGTAGGAAGGGAGGAATGTATGCTATGTATTACTCGCAAAAAGAAATAGAATTTCATTCATGTTAACAATTATTTGAGAAGTTTTTTAGATGTCCAAATAGTTTAACATAGTTTTTGATGAAAGCAATAAAATGAGTAGGCAAGACAGGGAATCATATATCGCACAAGAGAGACGGGAATAGGATCAAAGCCAAGTCCCGGATTAAAAGGTCCCCAAAAAATAAAATAAAATATCGTTGATCCTAGGGGAGGCCACCGCATGCCCGCGCGATTTTGCACGGTGTATGGGATTCGAACCCATGACCTATGCCTCGCGCGTAGCCTCCCCTACCATCTCACCTACGGATCACATTAATGGAGGGTGCTTTCATTTTAAATTATCCCGTGGAGTATCTTTAGTCTCGGGTGGAAACACCGACCGGGACTAAAGGCCAAGGTCTCGGGACCTTTAGTCCCAGGTGGAAACACCGACCGGGACTAAAGGGTGGCCTTTAGTCTTGGTTGGTGTTTCCACCCCTGAGTAAAGGTCCTCCTTGGACCTAGAAAAATACGAACCAGGACTAAAGGCCTATTGTCTCGGTTTAAAATGTAACCCAGACTAAAGATAGGGGATGAAAAGTCCTTTTTCTACTAGTGCGCACACGTGCACAACCCTACCAAGAGGTTCCCCCGGATCATCCTGCCACACACGGGTGAGAGTTTCTGCAATCCATACACCTCAACATCTCAACTTCATGAAGTGTCCAATGCAATGCTTTCCTCCTCATCTAGGAGCAGCAGGTGGCAGGTGCCTCCAGAGTATTGCTAATAAAATATAGCCATCTTTATCTAAAACTTTGTTCTATTTCTGGGTAGCTAATGGAAAGACGTCACTAGTAGAGGATTGACCTTTCATCCATTCCATTTATTCCGGATGCATTTTGGTCCGAGACAAACGTAACTTTTAGTCCCAGTGACGGGAAACCGGGGCTAAAGCCACTTTTTCCACTAATGCGTTCAGTACTTCAGTATCACGTGGGACCACCTCTTTGTGGGAATTTTTTTAGATAATGGTTAAATAAATTATCCGGCCTTGACCAATTGGCTACGGCACAAATTACAAAAACGCAGCTCCTCCGTCTGCTCACTCAAACTTCAAACAAAAGAAGAGCACATCCAAGAATTGATTAAAGAATTAGTTAGTAATCCTATTACTAAACCTCCATCCGTGGTATGCAAAAACACACATGGCCAAAGCCTCCAAAGCATGGCAGACATCTTTTATTGCTTGGCTGTCTTCCTCATGCCGATGTAGCTGTGCCCAGAAATGAAGCCAATAGGTGCCCCGGAACAGTACCTGCAAATAAGTTTTTTGTCGGGAATTGTTAAAAACCAAGTCATTCCTACATAGCCAAAATGCCCAACATAAAGCAGATGCACCCGCCAACATTTGATTCTTTAACTTGCTATTATAACCCACTAGCCAATTATTAAACAGGTGATTAAAGCTATGAGGTTTTGGATGATTCAAAACAATTTCGACAGCCCTCCAAATAAAAGTGGCCATGTGACAATCAAAAAAGAGGTGTTTTACTGTTTCCTCTTTATTTTAATACCAACGGATCACCCTGTCTCAGCCCTTTCCATGTTTGAAAATTTTGACCAACCTGGTTATTTATTTTAATACCAACATGGCCCTGTTGAGTAAAGGCCTCAATCCACTGTCTCCACTTTTGTGAAAAACCTTTCATCCTTAAGGTCTGTTGCAGAAAGGGCCACTTGACTTTATCATACGCCTTTTCAAAGTCAATCTTAAAAATTACACCATTGTGATTCTTCCTATGCATTTCATGGATCGTCTCATGTAATGCTACCACTCCTTCCATGATGTTCCTCCCTGGTAAGAACGTTGTTTCTGTTGGACTGATAACTTTCTGGGCCACCGTCGAGATTCTGTTTGTTGCTACCTTTGTGAATATCTTGAAGCTCACATTTAGAAAACATATAGGTCTGTATTGCTATATTTTGATGGCTTCCTTACATTTAGGTAGCAATATTATGGTCCCAAAATTTAGACTATAAATAGGCAAGTTTCCGTTATGGAATTCATGGAACAGGAGAATCAAATCTTCTTTTATAAAATCCCATGAAGCCTGATAGAATTCAATTGGGAAACCATCAGGCCCAGGGGATTTGTTGTGTTCCATTTGGAATATTGCCTCGTTTACCTCTTGTTCGGAGAACATCGATATGAGTGTCTCATTCTCCATTGCAGAGACTTGAGGGATATCCTCTATTCGAGTTTCATCTAACCAGAGCCCATTGCCTTCTGGAGGGCCAAATAGCCCTTTATAATATGTGGTCTCATCACTAGTAATCATTCTGTCCTCATATTGCAGTTGATATATTCTTGCTTTACGATGTCTACCATTTGCAACTAGTAGGAAGTATTTGGTGTTGGAGTCACCCTCCATCAACTCTTTCACCTTTGCCCGCTAGTACCACTTGATTTCCTCTTCCCTTAGTAAAGCTGCTAGTCTATTCTGAAGGCAGTGTTTTACATCAATCTCCTGAGAGGACAAGAGACATGATTCCACCTTCCTGTCTAAGGAATCAAGTTTGTCGAGTAACTGTTTCTTCTCCTTTTTGTAATGCCCACTTGTGCTCTTGGCCCAACCCCTTAAATGTTGGCGTACTTTGCGAATTTTCGCTTGACAAAGCTCCATGGGGGTGTCTCCCTCATTTTTAGTTCCCTGACCATATCCATGAAACCATCACAAAGTAACCAACCTAGCTCAAATTTAAATGCATGTTGGTTGGACCCCGAGATCAACTCACCGGTGTTCAGGAGTAAAGGGGTATGGTCCGAGATATCCCGACTGAGTGCAATAACCGTGGACAGTGGAAACTTTTGTTCCCACTCCGTAGACATTAGCACCCGATCTAACTTCTCATATGTCGGCGTTTGCAATGAATTAGCCCATGTGTATTGTCTACCTGTCATTATCAATTCTCTCAAATCCAGACCATCAATTACGGCGTTGAACAAAAACGGCCAACGATGGTCAAAATTATCATTATTCTTCTCTGCAACACTCCTCAAAATGTTAAAGTCACCTCCGATAAGAATCGGCAGGCTCTCATGACTACACAGTTGGGCTAACTCTGTTAAGAAACTCTCTTTAAACTCATTTTGCGCAGGTCCATAGACTACTACAAGTGACCACTTAAAGCTGTCATGTTTATTGCACAAGTGGAACTTCACATAGTAATCCCCCTCATCTATTGCCCCGATATGGAAAACCTCTAGGTCAATCCCTAACAGTATTCCACCGGAGCGTCCTTTTGGTTCTTTACAATGCCATATATAGTTCTTTCCACCACACAGATTTCTCAGGAAATGATCGGAAAAACTCCTTCCTGTTTCTGATATGGCCATAAAACTAAGATTTTGTTCTTTGGTCAACTCTAACAAAAATCTATGTTTCTTTGGGTCTTTAAACCCATTGCAATTTCAAAAGATACCCATTGCAGCAACCATTGCAACCTTCGTCAACTCTTAGATTTATTTTTCGGTGCGGAGGTCTTTTTCTTCTTTTTTGAAGGAGGCGTTTTTTTGTTAGGCAACTCAGTAGTACGATCAAAAAGATCACCACTGGAATCTAACACCTCATCCATTATCTCTCCACACGTGGCCTAAAATAAAGTTATCAACTTCTTCTTCCTCTGCCAATCTTTTTTCTTCTTTATCAAAATATTATTCAAGCAATCACTACATGGTTTCTCTGCCATCCTTTTTTCCTCTATAGACTTAATACTATCAATAGAATTCCTAATACTAGGAGTGTCACTGCCTAAAGTAATTCCAATATCATCAAGACAGGAAACTATCGAAGTATCAGACATATTTAAAAAGGAAATGGAAGTTCGATCACCTTCAGTGTGTAGGTCTGCAACTAACGCTCCCACCTTCCGCTTCATCGCAGCTTCCATGGCCTCCTCATCGCTAGACCCAGCCCGTCGCTTCCTGCGACGAAGGTTGGGATCCATCGCCTCCGGTATAGCTGCCACTTCCATCACCATATCTCTGATGCCCGCTGACAGCTCCCTGTTTTCATCGCCTGGAGCTGCTACATCCGCCCCATCTGCCACCAATGCAGCTGCCGCTGCTGCCCTCATCTCCACTACAGCAGCCTGCTCATTCATACCCCCAGACCCCTCCTGATCAGTAGCAGGGGCTGCTGTCCTCTGCACCTTTTTGCCCTTGCCGTCACTTCCATTTGATTGGGGAGCATGCTGCTGCTGCTGATCCGACACCGGCGTCATCTTAGAACTATTGGTGGACATGTCCTTGCTTTCCCCCGACTGTCCCGCTGCATCACCATCCTTTCCCTCCTCCTTATCATCACCATGATCCATGTCCATCGTTTCTGGGTTGCCATCATCCACATCTTGTTCCACCACGAACTGTAAGCTATAAATGGAGTTTCCAACAGCCACATCCACAAATTGTGGAATGATGTTATGACCTGCACCCTACATCTACCATATTTTCTTGTGAAACTCATATTCACCTCTCTGGATACACCCAAAACTGATCCAACTGCCCAGATTATTTCATACTCTCTGAGCCACATCCACAAATTGTGGAATGATGTTATGATCCAGAACCGAGACCTGCACCCTACATCTACCATATTTTCTTGTGAAACTCATATCCACCTCTCTGGATACACCCAAAACTGATCCAACTGCCCAGATAATTTCATACTCTATGAGGTCATCTGGTAAACCAATGAATTGTACCCAGATGTTGGTAAGATCAAACTTAAGAGATCCACTGCTACTTTCCTCAATCATCAATGTCGTATCGGGGAATTTAGTATGAAGCACCCCCACTCCACCATCCTCTGCAGCTCCTCCCTGGTGGGAAACACAGCTCTGAACGTGTTACCCCCCATCTCCTGCACCACCCACTTCCATTGCCCCAGAACCAAACGTTCGAGCTCCGATGTGACATTAGCCGCTGTGAGTGTGCTACCACTGGCACGTATCACCCCCGTCCTCGTATCTGTCCTGTGTTTGTAGGTGCTAGGTGTTGGGATGTAGAAAAAACCAAGCCCATCCACAGCGTACCCGCAAGCGACAGCAAATGACTTCTCCACACGAAATCCTGGGCAGCGAGCTTTCAAGTGGTTATGCTTGTCACAAATCTCACAATATAGCTCAGAAGTGCAATCAGAGATAACGTGGCCCTTAGTGTAACAACGATAACAGTACGGCTGCTTACCCCCTGCCCTTGCTGCACCCATGGCCGAAGATTCTGGTGCTGTTGCATTCCCTGGTTGTTTTACCGGAGCTTGTGACTCCGTGTCCACCTTATTAACCCCTTTAAGCAGCTGCCTGAGAACTCTCCGTTGATGCACTTGACACCCCCTGTCCTCCACCTTGCATCAGGACAAAAGCTTGTTGTAGGAGGGCAGCTGCTTGCGAAGCCTGGGCAGAGGCAGGCACGGTGAGCGTGCTCTAGATTAACCCCGCCACCTGCGCTGCCTGTGTCGCCCCAGCCCCCGCCTGCTCCTTCGTCTCTGGTACCGCGGGTGGAGTGGACTGCTGCCCTCCACGCCCGCGCCCACCAAAGCGGTCACCGGCGCCACGGCCAGTAGCATTAAGATCGCTGTTGGCACTTCTTACGATCCAATATCAGAATTAAGAATCCTGGTACTGGGGTAAGGAGTGTTTCAGTGGTTTTCCTTATGGCTTAGTAAAATATAGAAATATTCTGCAAGCGCACACAATCACCGCTGTAGCACTTCACCTGGGAGTATCCCGAGGTATTGTAATTTATATTTCTGCAGGGAAGCTTTGGCAAGATTACTAGTGAACAAATATTCGAGACTATCAGAGAAGGGTACATGACTAGACAAGACATGGGATAACGGTATTGGATAGGAGTGGATATACCGGACACACAGCTCAAGGGATACTCAGGTAAGGGGGAGAAGAAATAGATAGCTGGGAGGACAACGAGAAGAGATAGAGGACTCCTGGATACTTTATCTACCTATGTCACTCTAGCTTAGAGATACAGCGGCTACAGAGCCAGCACTAGGAGATCTGGGATAACTCTATTGTCTTAGCTTCGGGACAAGGGAACCGGTGAACACACAGAAAGGGATGAGAATGGGTGCCACTATTTCCCAACTGGGGGATATTACGGACCGGAACTAACGTGATGGGCTACGAAAACCGAAAGGGCTGTCACCACCTCCCAGCTACCACCTCCGTTGCGACGGGAATAAACTAAGGCCACTGACTAGTCTAGGAACCACTCCTACACTAGGCAACGACTACTTACTCTGCTAGCAAGAGCAAGCAACCTTGTCAATACTCTTGGTGACAATTCACCTCTAGTATCAAGCAAGATCGAAGAACCAGCCAAGACAAAGACTTAAACAAGACTACAAGCACTAGAACTATAACTAACTATAGTCTAAACAAGATATAGCTGCAACTAGGATAAAGTAGAAGCAAGATATAAATGACAAAGGCAAAGTGATAAAGATAACTATATTGATACTCAATGTCTTACAAAAGGAAAAGTAAAAGATACAAGAGCTATTACCACAGCTTCTGAAGACGACTCCGGAACCTCCGAGGCAAAGCTCGACTCAACTCTAACTCCCAACTAAACTATCCTACCTCTACTGGAATGAAAGTGGAAATGAGCTCCTTGGCTTGGTGTGTGTGATACAAGTGAAGTGACACTGTTTATATAGGAGTCCATGGCGGTTTGGAGGAGTAACGGCCAAGGGAACCAGGGGGTACCCCCTGGCCGTTCGGGCGAAGGAACCGGGTTCGGCCGAACGGGTCGGTTCGGCCGAACCCTGGGATCCACCCCCTTGGCTCCTGGATGGCTTCTAGGAGGCGGTTGCTGGCTGGGGTCAGTTCGGCCGAACTGGGGAGTTCGGCCGAACGGGCCTGTCCCATGGCCGGCCCTCCCCTGCACCGCCTCTGGCTCTGGGCCCCTCCTGGGCCTATCTCTGGTGATGGTCTTCAGGTGTTTCTGGTCAAGAAGTGATTTGTCGTGGCCCGAGCTGAGATGGCTGCCATCCACACGTCGTTTGTCGTGTTCGCTTGACACTCGTTGACGTGGACGGCTCCCGGTGGCATGCGCGGCTAAGGGGGGTAACCGGCCGAACAGAGTCGTTCGGCCGATTCGGTCATTTTCGGCCCCAATAGCGCGTATTTGTTGTAGTTGTACCTGCACAAGTGTCACTCACCAAAACTCGTGGAACTTTATTAGAAACAAAACCTAAGTACATGGAATGTTGCATAAAACCTCATTTATTCCTGAGTATTGGTGGTCGGATTTGGGTTGTAACGACCGCCAACAAGCTCCCCCAAGCTTAGCTCTTTGCTTGTCCTCGAGCAAAGATATAAACTTAGGCTCGGTGGATCAGGAGTTGCTACAATGTCATTTCTCTTGCAGGTAACTTTATAGACAACTAGTACTCAAAAATACTTGAATCATAGGCAAAGTTTTTAAATCACCTTTTTACCTATGGGGCTTATAGCAATCTCCTTATCTTGGGCGGTTGAAAGGATGAACAGTTAAAACTCAGTTTTATTCCACTCTACTCTTTTCAGGATCCCATCTCGGAATTTTTTTCACAAGTTTTGAAAACTTCAAATTGTCCCTCATTGGCACACTCAATCACTCAAGTGTATTTGAATCCTCACCAAAGGCTTGTGCCTTCTTTTTCATTCTATCATCTAATATGGCTTTTTGTGTGGCTCAGGGACAAAGGATGAAGGCATGCATGCATCTTATATTTTGCTAAGTCAAAGACTGGATCTCTAAGGAAACAAATCACATCTTAAGATCGAGACGTGCAAGTGTGTGGATATGAATGGAGTGGAATATGGTGGAATGGTGGAATGGTGGAATGGAATATGGTGGAACTCCTTGGATGAACTTCCCTCTCCTTGATTTATTTTCGAGAACATGGGCTATCTTTTATTCTCATATTTTTTGCCATGCCACTTGGCATGCTTTTCTTTTTCTCTTTCTTTTTGCCATGCTCTTTGGCATGCTTTTCTTTTTCTCTTATTTTTGCCATGCTTCTTTGGCATGCTTTTCTTTTTGCATAGCCCATGTCTCTATCAAGAATATTTGGAGAGGAAAATCATACAACATGGAGCATTTATTTTTGTGGATGGGTGATGGAAAATATTTGCTAACTTCTAGTGTAGGAATTGCAAGTGAGAGGCGGTGTCTGTACGTGGATCTCGATCTTTAAGAATATGAAAGCTTCACTCAAAGGTCACAACAATTTGACAAAGCTCACTAAGATAACAAGCAGCATATGAGTAGAGGTTTTCAACTAGGCTTATCATATGGCTCTGGTAGGTATTTTGACCAATGAGGAACTTGTTTCATTTTGAAAGCATAAATCTCCGAGATTTTCCCTGTACTAAGAGCAGAATAGAACTTAACCAAATTCGCACTATATCAATCCCCACAACAACTTAAACTTGGAATAAAGCATGTGCTCCCGCAAGGTTTTCAGGATCATTTTTACAAATGCCAAATAACTCAAGCACAATCTAGCAACTAGTTGAAACAAAGTACTTCCAAAATTAATGACAGAGCAACTATTCATCATTTTCAAGGTGAGAGGCATATGATTCATTCCATGCATAGTTGGGAGTTATTTTATTCAAGGGAAATATTGTTTAAGGGAAATATTTTTGGTATTTTCATTTTTTTGAAATGCAAACTAACATGAAGGGAAGTGAAAGGGAAATTAAATGATCAAAGTGCTGGATAAATCGGGACATACCTGGTGGGGGTCCTCCCCTAAGCTTGGACTCTTCACTGGTAGGGGTTGAGCCTTGAAAGGTACTGGCTCAGCTGTTCCACTTGCTCGTGGACGTCATGCTGGATGGACGCTACCATCCCGCTATTCTCTTGATGGTACTGAGAATGGCGGGCTAGCGTGTCTTGAGTCTCTCGGGTACGGTCGTCGATGAGCTCAACTCGGTCGGATATGTAGGACAGCTCCCGGCCGTAGTCGAAGCGTGCGGACTGTGAGTATCCCGGGTAGTATGGCTGGGAGGCACTGTCGTATCCCCCTCCATACCGGCTCCCGGACCACTCAGAGTCCGTGTCCTGGCCGTAGTCCCAGCGTCCTGAGGCGAAGTAGTTCGGCTCCTGGTGTTGCCCGGAGCCTCCTGCTCTGGACGTCCCAGCACCGGTGTACATGTCGTAGGTGGCCTCAAAAGCGGAAGTGTGTCGGTGTGGCATTTGTGGTGCATCTTCCGGTTCCTGTGAGGTGGCGAGCCTAGCATCACGCCTGGCTCGTCCCCTTGTGACGGGTCCGTCACCTGCAACGCTGTGCCGAGCGGGCTCTCTCCAAGGTGGAGAATCGTCCGACTCGGTCCTCAACTGAAGATTTAGTTTCGGCGTGGTATACAACCTTAGTGCTGCACAAGGCAAAGGCACTTCAGTTGTATATCCATGGTAAATCATTGCCAGCGTTGCGTCAGGCGTCCGCCGTATCATGTGGGCTTGCACGAAGTGCTCGGCATCCACGACGGAACGCGCTGTCTCGATGTACGTGAGCCGGGCGCCTTGAAGGACGCCCAGGTAGTTAGCGAGGCGAGTGACTAGAGAAGTCATCGCCATGCTACCCGTACGAGAAATATGAGACAACCAGTGACCAACCATGTCTTTCACAGGTGAGTAGGGAATTTGCATGACCTTGGCGAAAAGAACCCGCAACTCGATGGTGTTGACAGGTGCAAATCTGCCCGGGGGAATACTGTCATAGACACCTAATGATGCATGAAACGCAAAGTGGGGTTATGTATACTGTTTGTGCGAGGCGCATGACAGTTGGTATTCCCCGAAATCTTTTTCCAAAATGCCACCCGGTCAAATCTTTTAAGCGCTTTGTTCGGGTCCAAGGAACAACGGCTTGAAAATCCGAGACCCGAACTAAAATCCCTCCAAGAGCAGGAGAACTCTTGGTTGAAAAATCGGAAACGAATCCCCCCAGTTTCAGAAACCAACGTCGAGAGGAATTCAAGGGTGAGCAGGTACGAACCTTCTTCGTTGATGTGCCAGAAATTCTCCCAGCCAATGGCCTGGAAAATTTCCGTGAACTCTACGTCCATCCCCGTGTCCCTGAGCAAGTCTTGCTCAAACACACGGGTGTGCTCGAACTCCTTCAGCCGAAGCTTGTTGAAGGTGTTCTGGTCCCGTTCCGTCCTGAGGTTGATGTCACTCTCGCTCAGGAGCTGCCTGGCCGGGGGCGTGGCATGGCCCCATCCCGAGCCGGCTGCTCCGTGCTCGTCTCTGTCCATCCGGCTCGAGCCTCGAGACGGAGTTGGGGAACTCCCAGCATCGTCCGATCGTCGGCCTAGCTGGGCGGAACGATGGAGCGACGTGAAGAACTTCGACATGATTCCCGCAAAAGGTTAGTGCAACAACAACTACCCGAAGGACTGAATATATATGGTTAGCACAAGAAAATCAAGTCAGTCGTTCGAGATAGTTAGTCGTTCTTGCGGGGATAAAAACCACCACAAAAGGTTAGTCATTCTTGTGGGTGTCGGTGACCACCCCAAAATCGTCCAGAATTTCAGCACAAAGATCACAACAAAAGCAAAATATTTTTGGGATTTTCTAGTGATGCATGTGAACCAAAACTTGAGCAAGAACTTGGGAAGAACTTGAGCACAAGCTAGAGCAAGAAATGAGAGAGGAAGAGCTTCTAACAGAAATTTTTTAGAGTGTATGAGTGTGTAAGAACAAGCAAGCAACACACCAGCATTTATAGGCCGAGGGGAGGCAGGCCCCTGGTTCGGCCGAAATGGGTGGTTCGGGCGAACCAGGCCCTGGTGGCCAGGCCACTCCTCCCTGAGTGGAGCACCTCCCCTTGCTTTGATTCCACGAAATTTTGTGTGGCCAACAATTCCCCAGGTCATGTGAGTGGTTTTTAGTGGTAGGTAAGATGCAAACTTGACATGACCAAAGTTGGTTTTAGTGGAGTCACCCCCATGCTGCCATGTTTTGTGATAATTGGTGAGTATGCAGCCATTTTAGTGGGGTAGACATGTTTGGTGCTGGTTGGTGGTGATGGTAAATAAATGGAGATGTTCTAGAAGGGATGAAAATCTTAAAAGTTACCAATTACATCCACCCTAGGTAAAATTTCAACATGTGACCATTTATTTAAACCAAGCCTGCAAAATTTTCTCTCTTAAATTTTACTCTAGTGGTTTATTTTATTTGGAAGGGAAACATGCAAATGCAATGAAGAAAATAAATTTGGAAGGGAAATATGGGATACATACCGGTTTTTCTCGCGGCGAGAGCTCAGCTTTTAAGTCCGCGAGCGGGACTTCTCCTGTCTTCAGTTGCTTTTGTCATCGTCTAGTCCCGGAGTGGATGACTTGGACGATGCAACCTTCTTTCGCCACATCTTCTTGTTCTTCTTCTTCGGTGTCGGTGGCGGTGGGATCGGTGTCTCTGAAGATTGTGGTTCGGATTCAACCACGTTGACCTGCTCCAGGTTATTGGAATTATGAATTGAATCAGTGCATACCTGAGAGCATTTCTCCACCCTGGGCTTGAACGCGAACTTTTCTTCCTTGCCGTTGATGTTCTGGCTGATTTCTCCGGCTCCCACGTCGATGTTTGCATTGGCGGTGCTCAGGAACGGCCTCCTGAGGATGAGAGGTGTTTTCGTGTCGACCTCCATATCAAGCACCATGAAGTCCACGGGTACGAAGAATTCCCGGATTTTCAACGGAATATCTTCGGCTATTCCCGCGGGGTAGCGAATTGATTGATCCGCTAGCTGCAAATACATAGTTGTAGGGGACAAAGAAGAATAGTTGAGTTTGTCGAACACTACCTTGGGCATGACGCTGACGCTTGCTCCAAGATCGCACAGGGCATGGTTGAAGTGTTGCTCCCCGATCGAGCATGCGATGGTAGGGCATCCTGGATCCTTCTTCTTTTCAGGGAGATTGTTCAAGATAGCCGCACTACATGCTTCGGTTAGTTTAATTACCTCGGTGGTTGGCAGTGCCCTTTTGTTGTTGAGGATGTCCTTCAGATACTTGGCATATGTGGGAACCTGCATAGCTTCAAGCAATGGGATATTGACATATAACTTTCGAATTACCTCAACAAATTTGCTGAATTCGTCCACCGTTGGCTTATGGCATCTTCTGGGGAATGGCAGCATATTTGGTTCGTAAAACTCGTGAGGGGCCGCCTTTGCTTCCTTTTGCGGACTTGTCTTCTGTGGTTCTGCTGCGGCCTCCTCTTCTTCGCTATCACTTTCTGTAGTGGCTGCCTTTTTACCTGCACTGTCAGGATATGGCAGGTCCCGAGTGGTCTTACCCCCTCTCGTGGTGACCGCTTTAACCTTTTCACGGGGGAAATTGTCTAGTAGCCCAGAGAATTTCCCCGCTACGGGTGAGGGCAAAGAAGCAGCTAACTGAGCAATTTGAGTTTCTATCATTTTATTAAAGCTCAGTTGACTTTTCATGGCAGAAGAAAACGATTCCATCCTAGAGTCTATGCTTTCCAGAGTTTTATCACTAGCGGCAAGCTTTTTATTGATATTTTCAGTTATTTTCATCTGGCCAAACACAAGATCTCTAAGAGACGGCTGATTATTGAAATTGCTAGAATTGAAATTGTTACCTTGTTGAGGCCTCTCAAAAGGGAGGTTTGGGCGTGGATTCCAGCCTTGGTTGCCGTAGTTGTTCGGTCAGTACACGTTGTTGTTGGAGTTGTTGACGTAGTGGGCATCTTCTCGCGTTTCGGGGCAGTCATTCCCCGAATGGCCAGTGTTGCCACAAACTTCGCAGGTCATGCGAGCGTCCATGGCTTGCACCATTTCTTGAGCGGGGGCCTCTAGTTTCTTCATCAGGAGGTCCATCTTGGCGGCGAGCATGTCCAAAGCTTCAACTTGGTGAACTCCTCGGGTCTTCGGTTGAGTCCGGTCATCGGACCAACCTTGGTTCTCGACCATCTTCTCTATGAGGGCCTTCGCACGACTCTCCTCAAGAGAGAAGAACGAGCCTCCAGCAGCAGCATCCAGGTATTCATGGGCAGAATTTCTCAGCCCGTGATAGAAAGTTTGGATTATGAACCAACTCGGCATACCATGGTGAGGACAAGCAGAAATATAGTCTTGGAGGCGATCCCATGCCTCCAGGATTGTTTCATCTTTTAGCTGCTGGAAACTAGCTATTTTGTTCTGGAGGGCGTTGGTTTTCCCAACCAGAAAGAATTTTAGCAAGAAAGCGCTAGTGCATTTATCCCAAGTGTCTATTGCTTCGCGGTTAGCATAAAACCATTGTTTCGCCTTGCCTAATAATGAGAATGGAAATAAACGAAGGCGAATGGCATCGATACTTACTTCGCGGATGGTGAAGGTGTTGCAAATCTCCAGGAAATGCTGGAGATGAGCATTGGCATCTTCGTGTGGCTTGCCGCAGAATGGGGGCAGTGCCAACCACCGAGGTAATTAAACTAACCGAAGCATGTAGTGCGGCTATCTTGAACAATCTCCCTGAAAAGAAGAAGGATCCAGGATGCCCTACCATCGCATGCTCGATCGGGGAGCAGCACTTCAACCATGTTGATGAGGGCTAGCTTGAGCTCGAAACTACCATCTCCGACTGGCGGAGCTCATCCGGTACGCACGTTCTCGCTTGATGGAGCGGAGAACTCGTGGATCGTCTTGCTGGCCATCCTCGATGAAGCTGGAGTCACAACGGGAAGGACGGGGTTCGTTGGAAGGAGTTGCTTCTGAGGAGGTACAACACGGGGTCATACTTTCCTCACAAGTGACTCAGGACGGTAGCTGGAAACCAGTCATGCACTACTCTGTTCCACAAAGACCAACGAACAGAGCAAGGATAAACCCGCTTGAGTAGCGGTACTCAACTAAGATAGCTCAAGATAAAAATTCAAAAGTAATCTAGCCAAATACTTCCCCGGCAACGGCGCCAGAAATGCTTGTTGGCACTTCTTACGATCCAATATCAGAATTAAGAATCCTGGTACTAGGGTAAGGAGTGTTTCAGTGGTTTTCCTTATGGCTTAGTAAAATATAGAAATATTCTGCAAGTGCACAGAATCACCGTTGTAGCACTTCACCTGGGAGTATCCCGAGGTATCGTAATTTATATTTCTGCAGGGAAGCTTTGGCAAGATTACTAGTGAACAAATGTTCGAGACTATCAGAGAAGGGTACAAGACTAGACAAGACAGAGGATAATGGTATTGGATAGGAGTGGATATACCGGACACACAGCTCAAGGGATACTCAGGTAAGGGGGAGAAGAAATAGATAGCTGGGAGGACAACGAGAAGAGATAGAGGACTCCTGGATACTTTATCTACCTATGTCACTCTAGCTTAGAGATACAGCGGCTACAGAGCCAGCACTAGGAGATCTGGGATAACTTTGGGACAAGGGAACTAGTGAACACACAGAAAGGGATGAGAAGGGGTGCCACTATTTTCCAACTGGGGGATCTTACGGACCGGAACTAACGTGATGGGCTACGAAGACCGAAAGGGGTGTCACCTCCTCCCGGCTACCACCTCTGTTGTGACGGGAATAAACTAAGGCCACTGACTAGTCTAGGAACCACTCCTACACTAGGCAACGACTACTTACTCTGCTAGCAAGAGCAAGCAACCTTGTCAATACTCTTGGTGACAATTCACCTCCAGTATCAAGCGAGATCCAAGAACCAGCCAAGACAAAGACTTAAACAAGACTACAAGCACTAGAACTATAACTTACTATAGTCTAAACAAGATATAGCTGCAACTAGGATAAAGTAGAAGCAAGATATAAATGACAAAGGCAAAGTGATAAAGATAACTATATTGATACTCAATGTCTTACAAAAGGAAAAGTAAAAGATACAAGAGCTATTACCAGAGCTTCTGAAGAAGACTCTGGAACCTCTGAGGCAAAGCTCGACTCAACTCTAACTCCCAACTAAACTATCCTAACTCTACTGGAATGAAAGTGGAAATGAGCTCCTTGGCTTGGTGTGTGTGATACAAGTGAAGTGACACTGTTTATATAGGAGTCCATGGTGGTTTGGCGGAGTAACGGCCAAGGGAACCAGGGGGGTACCCCTGGCCGTTCGGGCGAAGGGACCGGGTTCGGCCGAATAGGTCGGTTCGGCCGAACCCTGGGATCTACCGCCTTGGCTCCTGGACGGCCTGGATGGCTTTTAGGAGGCGGTTGCTGGTTGGGGTCGGTTCGGCCGAACTGGGGAGTTCGGCCGAACGGGCCCGGCCCGTGGCCGGCCCTCCCCTGCACCGCCTCTGTCTTTGGGCCCCTCCTGGGCCTATCTCTGGTGATGGTCTTCAGGTGTTTCTGGTCCAGAAGTGATTTGTCATGGCCCGAGCTGAGATGGCTGCCGTCCACACGTCGTTTGTCGTGTTCGCTTGATACTCGTTGACGTGGACGGCTCCCGGTGGCATGAGCGGCTAAGGGGGGTAACCGGCCGAACGGAGTCGTTCGGCCGATTCGGTCATTTTCGGCCCCAATAGCGCGTATTTGTTGTAGTTGTACCTGCACAAGTGTCACTCACCAAAACTCGTCATCTTCATCCTCTGATGACCTAACGAGTTCCACGAGTTTTGGTGAGTGTCACTTGTGCAGGTACAACTACGTCAAATATGTGCTATTGAGGCCGAAAATGACCTAATCGGCCGAACGACTCCGTTCGGCCGGTTACCTCCCTTAGCCGTACAGACCACCGGGAGTCGTCCACGTCAACAATGACCAAGCGGACACATCACATGACACGTGGGCGACCGACAACTCTTCCCGGAGCACCAACACGTCATCCTGGGCCAAATCAACGTGAAGCCAATCACCAGGAGGCAGCCCAGAAGGCCCATAGAGCAAAGGCGGTGCAGGGGGACGGGCCTGGGCGCCTAGCCCAGTTCGGCCAAACTGGGGGGTTCGCCCGAACCGCCCCCAGTGCACAACCACCTTCTAGGGGTCGATCCTGGCCGTGGGAGCCAGAGGCGGCAGATCCCACGGTTCGGCCGAACTGGCCAGTTCGGCCGAACCGGGGAATTCGGCCGAAGGCCCGGCACCGCCTCCCTGGTTGCCTTGGCTACTACCCTACCTCAACCGACCTTTGGAGCTATAAATAGAGGGTCGCACTTCACTTGAAAACACACACCAAGCCAAGGAGCTCATTTCCACTTTCATTCTAGTAGAGTTAGGATAGTTTAGTTGGGAGTTAGAGTTGAGTCGACCTGTGCCTCGGAGGTTCCGGAGTCATCTTCAGAAGCTCTGGTATAAGCTCTTGTATCTTTTACCTTTTCCTTTTGCAAGACTTTGAGTATCAATATAGTTATCTTTATCACTTTGCCTTTGTCATTTATATCTTGCTTCTACTTTATCCTAGTTGCAGCATATATCTTGTTTAGACTATAGTCAGTTATAGTTCTAGTGCTTGTAGTCTTGTTTAAGTCTTTGTCTTGGCTGGTTCTTCGATCTTGCTTGATACTGGAGGTGAATTGTCACCAAGAGTATTGACAAGGTTGCTTGCTCTTGCTAGCAGAGTAAGTAGTCGTTGCCTAGTGTAGGAGTGGTTCCTAGACTAGTCGGTGGCCTTAGTTTATTCCCGTCGCAACGGAGGTGGTAGCCGGGAGGTGGTGACAGCCCTTTCGGTCTTCGTAGCCCATCACGTTAGTTCCGGTCCGTAGGATCCCCCAGTTGGGAAATAGTGGCACTCCTTCTCATCCCTTTCTGTGTGTTCACCGGTTCCCTTGTCCCGATGCTAAGACATTAGACTTATCCCAGATCTCCTAGTGCTGGCTCTGTAGCCGCTGTATCTCTAAGCTAGAGTGACATAGGTAGATAATGTATCCAGGAGTCCTCTATCTCTTCTCGTTGTCCTCCCAGCTATCTACCTATTCTCTCCCTTACCTGAGTATCCCTTGAGCTGTGTGTCCGGTATATCCACTCCTATCCAATACCGTTATCCCCTATCTTGTCCAGTCGTGTACCCTTCTCTGATAGTCTCGAATATCTGTTCACTAGTAATCTTGCCAAAGCTTCCCTGCGGAAATATAAATTATGATACCATGGAATACTCCCAGGTGAAGTGCTACAGCGGTGATTCTGTGCGCTTGCAGAATATTTCTATATTTTACTAAGCCATAAGGAAAACCACTGAAACACTCCTTACCCCAGTACTAGGATTCTCAATTCTGATATTGGATCGTAAGAAGTGCCAACAGCGCTGCGGGAAACGAGAACAGGAGGGGCGGCGATGGCTTAAATAGTCGCAGGGCAGCTCGGGTCCACGCCCTCGGCGTGCGGGCCACGGCGGCCGAGCGCGGCGCGCCAATCTCGGCCGGAGGTTGGGGGACGGTGCTGGCAGGTGGGTCCCGCCTGGCAGCCGGAGAGAGGAGAGGGAGTGGGCCGTCGCGAGCTGTTGGGCCGGAAGCGGCTGGATGGGCCGAGCGAGCGAGTTTGGACCCAAGGGGCTGAGGGGCTGGGCTGCTGGGCCGGAAGCGGGGGGCGGGGTGGACTTGGGCCGAGCTGGGCCACAAGTGGAGTTGGGCTGCGAGAGGAGGGAAAAGGAGGCTGCTGGGCCGCTCGGGGAAAAGAAGAGAGGGGGAAGGGCGGGCTGAGAAAAAGTGTTCGGGGAGGGATCTTGGACTCGGGCCAAACAACATTTCTAGAGCTCCAAACAATGCGAATCAAATTCGAATTTAAACAAGATATAAATTCCAATTTAATTCACAAGCAACCAAAACACAATGCAGCAGCATGAATGCAACAAAATGTTTCTACTCCTTATATTTGATTTTAATTCTCATAAACAATTAATTTTCCTTATATTAAATATGAGCACAAATAAATAAATTAAATTAGTTACTAGAAATTTTAAATAGGCATTTTTAGGGTGTTACAAACCTACCCCCCTTAATATGAATCTCGTCCTCGAGATTCGGATGTCGATGCGAAGAGTTGTGGATATTCTGTCTTGAGATCTTCTTCTCTTTCCCAGGTTGCTTCATCCTCTGAATGATGACTCCATTGAACCTTGAACATCCGGATCACTTTATTTCTTGTGACCCTTTCTGACTCCTCTAATATCTTAACAGGATGCTCAGTTTAGATCATCTTCCACGTTCAGTTCATCTATTGGAATATGTTCCTCAGGTACCCGCAAACACTTTTTCAATTGAGACACATGGAACACATCATGCACTCCTGCCAACTTCTCAGGTAATTCTAGCTGGTATGCTGTTGGCACTTCTTACGATCCAATATCAGAATTGAGAATCTTGGTACTGGGGTAAGGAGTGTCCAGTGTTTTTCCTTATGGCTTAGTAAAATATATAAATATTCTGCAAGCGCACAGAATCACCGCTGTAGCACTTCACCTGGGAGTATCCCGAGGTGTCGTAATTTATATTTCCGCAGGGAAGCTTTGGCAATACTACTAGTGAA
Source organism: Echinochloa phyllopogon (assembly GCA_033239725.1). NCBI lineage: Eukaryota > Viridiplantae > Streptophyta > Magnoliopsida > Poales > Poaceae > Echinochloa > Echinochloa phyllopogon. Next base: position 26,392,830 of record BTCW01000008.1, on the reverse strand, counting down.
CTAATATTCGAGACTATCAGAGATGGGTACACGACTAGACAAGACAGGGGATAACGGTATTGGATAGGAGTGGATATACCAGACACACAGCTCAAGGGATACTCAGGTAAGGGAGAGAGGAGATAGATAGCTGGGAGGACAACGAGAAGAGATAGAGGACTCCTGGATACTTTATCTACCTATGTCACTCTAGCTTAGAGATACAGTGTCTACAGAGCCAGCACTAGTAGATCTGGGTTAATTCTATTGTCTTAGCTTCGGGACAAGGGAACCGGTGAACACACAGAAAGGGATGAGAAGGGGTGCCACTATTTCCCAACTGGGGAATCCTACGGACCGGAACTAACGTGATGGGCTACGAAGACCGAAAGGGCTGTCACCTCCTCACGGCTACCACCTCCGTTGCGACGGGAATAAACTAAGGCCACTGGCTAGTCTAGGAACCACTCCTACACTAGGCAATGACTACTTACTCTGCTAGCAAGAGCAAGCAACCTTGTCAATACTCTTGGTGACAATTCACCTCCAGTATCAAGCAAGATCGAAGAACCAGCCAAGACAAAGACTTAAACAACACTACAAGCACTAGTACTATAACTAACTATAGTCTAAACAAGATATATTTGCAACTAGAATAAAGTAGAAGCAAGATATAACTGACAAAGGAAAAGTTATAAAGATAACTATATTGATAACTCAAAGTCTTGCAAAAGGAAAAGGTAAAAGATACAAGAGCTTATACGAGAGCTTCTGAAGACGACTCCGGAACCTCCGAGGCACAGCTCGACTCAACTCTAACTATCAACTAAACTATCCTACTCTACTAGAATGAAAGTGGAAATGAGCTCCTTGGATTGGTGTGTGTTTACAAGTGAAGTGTGAGGTCCTATTTATAGCTCCAAGGGTCGGTTGAAGCTGCAGTAACCGCCAAGGCACCAGGGGGGTACCCCCTAGCAATCCGGGCACCAGGGTCGGTTCGGCCGAACAGGGTGGTTCGGCCGAACCACTGGATTTGCCGATGTTGCTCTGGATGGCTCAGATGCGCTCCTGGAGGCGGTTTGGGCAGGGGGGTCGGTTCGGCCGAACGACCTGTTCGGCCGAACGGGCCTGGCCCGTGGCCGGCCCTCCCCTGCACCGCCTCTGCGTCCTGGCTGTCCTGGGCCGCCTTTACTTGATGGTGTTCGTGTTGTGTGGGCCCAGGTTGACGTGGCGGTGCTCCGGGATGAGATGGCTGCCGTCCTCATGTCATTTGTCGTGTTCGCTTGATATTCGTTGGACGACTTCCGGTGACGTGCACGGCTAAGGGGGGTAACCGGCCGAACGGAGTCGTTCGGCCGATTCGTTCATTTTCGGCCCCAATAGCGCGTATTTGTCGTAGTTGTACCTGCACAAGTGACACTCACCAAAACTCGTGGAACTTTATTAGAAATAAAACCTAAGTACGTAGAATGTTGCATATAACCTCATTTATTCCCGAGTATTGGTGGTCAGATTTGGGTTGTAACGACCGCCAACAAGCTCCCCCAAGCTTAGCTCTTTGCTCGTCCTCGAGCAAAGATAAAAACTTAGGCTCGGTGGATCAGGAGTTGCTACAATGTCATTTCTTTTGCAGGTAACTTTATAAACAACCAGTGCTCAACAATACTTGAATCATAGGCAGAGTTTCAAATCACCCTTTTACCTATGGGGCTTACAACAATATCCTTATCTTGGGCGGTTTAAAGGATGAACTGTAACACCCTAAAAATGCCTATTTTAAAATTTAGTAATTAAATTGCTTTTATTTAAGTAATGTTCATCTTTATCTAGGAAGAAATAATTTATTTATGAGAAATATAATTAAATATAAGGTTAGAAACATTTTTGTTGCATTCATGATGTCTGCATTGTGTTTTGTTTGTGTGCGGTTCAATTGGAATTTAAATTCTGTTTAAATTCAAATTTGAATCATTTTGTTTGGAGCCCTAGAAAAGTTGTAGCATCCCGAGTCCGTTTTCCCTCCCTCAACTTTCTTCCTCGGCCGAGCTTGCCCCCTCTTTCTTTTCTCCCCGCAACGGCCCAGCTCGCCCCGTTCCGCTTTCGGTCCGCCTTCGGCCCGCTCGCTCTCCTGCCCTCGCAGCCCTGCAGCGCGCTCGCCTCCCCTCACTCCGCGGCCCAATGCGGCCCAGCAGGCCCGCCGCAGCGCCCGCCTCCAGCCGCTCACACGCGGGACCCGCGTGTCAGGGTCGTCCCCGACCTCCCGACCGAGCCGGACTCTGGCTCGAGTCCGACCGGGGCAGGGCGCGCACGCTGAGGTCCACCGGGGCCACCCGAGCCCGTCGATCTCGCAGCCCGTCGTCGTTCCGCCCCGGCAAGCTGCTCCAGCACCGTCGCGTGGAGGTAAGGGACCTCCCGAGCCCCTTCTCGTCCTTCCCCGTGCTATGTAGCGTCGCCGCCGCGTTGCGCCGCCGTAGCCGAGCGCCGCCGCCGCCATTACTCGTCGCCCTCATCCGCCGCCGTGCCGTCGTCGACTGGAGCACCCCCGCTCGACTCGCCGCGACATCCCGCGTCCGTAGCACCCATCTGCGCCCGAAGCCATGCCCTATAGTGCGAAAATGCGCTACACCAGCGAACCTCCGCCGCGCTCGCAGGCGGCGCCGCCGCAGCCCCTCCCCGCCGGCGACTTCTCCCCAGATCCAATCTGAGCCGCCCGCGTTAGATCCAACGGCTCAGATCGAGTCAGCCCCAGGTCAAAATTGACCATAACGGTCAACCCGAGTCAGCCGCGGCCATTTTGCAAAAGAACCCCTGCCTTTTTTGGAAATTAACCCGCTGTCCAGATCTATTCAAAAATAATTAGATTTAGGTCGTGAATTTTATGGAAAACCCCCTGTCTTATTTAAAAATAGCACCCGAGGTCCTGGTTAAGTTATTTTACGCTTTAGCCCTGCTGTTTTTATATTAAATTATGTTTGGATCCCTGGTTTTTCACAAATAAACCCCTGGAACTTTAAAAACTTTGCCAGCAAGTTCCTAAACCTTAGAAAAGCCATATCTTTCTCGTTTTAGCTCCGATTTGAGTGATTTTCGCACTCACGTGTTCGTAGCGAAGCGTAGATTAGTTTCTAAGCATTCTTTTGTTCTATTTTTACTGTTTGGTGTACTGTTCTAATAGAATAATATTGTTTGCATGTACTGGCTTGTGTGGATGCTTGTGTGTTGCTTCGTGAGTCCAGTCGGTGAGCCGTACGCGCTTGAGTTCGAGGGTTACGAGGAGCAGGACCAGCATCAGCAGCAGCAGTTTGAGGAAGGCAAGTATAGCACGGACAATCCTTGCTACCTAAACACACATTTACATTATTTACTGCATATGCATGTGTCTAAATTGTTCCTATTAAGGTTGTACCTAGCCTTGTTTATCCTATACCTTGATTACCTTGGGTTATTGCATTTGGGTAGAACTATGCTAGGCGCAGCTACTGTCACCTTTGTTTAACTGTTAATCTTGACTTAATGGTTCACTTCAATGTTAATGGTAAAACTTGCTTTTTAGCAACATGGATCAGGGAGCTAGGGCGTACGCTTTGTGCTTGGCCCTAGTGTCTCTCTGTAAGGACTGGTTCTTAAAGCGGCAACCCAAGAAACTGTCGCCACCGCTGGAACTATAATGGCTCTGGTCTTGGACAAGTAACATGTACGGCTCTAGCTTGACAGTAGTTACCGACGGGTCGACGGCGTTATGGGAAGCATGGGTGAGAGTATGGTTTGATCCACCGAGGACGGGGTATAGTGAGGCACAGTCCCGTGTTGGGAGCCACCGTATGGCGGGGGCTCCACACGTTGCGCTATTTATTTTGTTGTTGATATTCTTTGCCGCGCTTGGACGCCATTGACCCCGTCGTGTCGCTACATGAGCGTCAGTCAATCTCGGTGCCTTGGGTCATGCTGCCTAGGTTGTACTATAACGGCTACTATTTTGTTAGGGTGTCTTGTGAAAAGCCTCGTAGCATCCCTATGCAGTCACACCTCGGAAGTGTTGATGTGCGTGGTTGGATGCAAAGCTCCATGAGCTTTTACGCGACCGGTGGGTAAAGGGTGAAACCTCTGCAGAGTGTATAATCTATCATGATAGCCTTGCTTAGGGTCACGAGCGGCCTGGATCCTTTATGATTAGAATATGTTGTTACTTATTATCATTCAATGTTCACTTCTACTATATTAATTGGGATACAATTGGGATTCATGTAAGTGTAGTGATTATGAAGATGTTAAAATGAAACAACTAAAATTGCTAATGCAGTACAGCCGTGTCAAGCCTTTCTTTGAAGCCTTCATTATCCATGTTGTACTTGCTAAGTAAGACATTTACTTACACTTGCTATTCAACAAAATCCAGGATGGGTAACAGATGGATTCGATGGTACTGCTGCTGTTGAATTCCCTGAGGATCTGCCATTCTACTAGCTGTGCTCAACCAGTCGGTGTCCTCGTGGGTTATGGTTATCGGCTTCGTTTTCATTTAGAGAGAATTAATAATGAGACTTCCGCTGTTTTAATCATTTATTTGAGTCAAACTCTGATGTAAAACCATTTATTTTATTTGAGCACTGTATTCTGTTATCATATTTGTTCGCTATATGTGTAATGACTTCCTGGGAGCACATATGGCCGCATTTCGGGTTTCTGTGTAAATCTGGGTGTGACAGATTGGTATCAGAGCCGTGCTGACTGTAGGATCGCAGCCTAGTTAGAATGGTCGGTTAGATTTTGCTTTATCCTTGCTCTCTCTATTCTACTTAGATTTGTGTTGGGTTTTTTTTAAAATGGTGTTGTGTTTCCTCTCCCCTCTGTCTATTGCAAAGAAACTTAGGCATTCTTTCCTCTCTGCTTCCTCCTTCTTTTCAGCAGTGGATGGCTCGCACGAGGTTGACCGCACGCAAGACAACCTGTGGCTACCTTCCGCCACGCGTCCCTGAGGAGGCATTAGGCGCTGGATACCAGGACGCCTACAGTGTGTGGAGGGACAGGCATGAGGAGGCATTCCTGTTGCAGCTGGAGGAGCCTCAAGAGGAGGCGCCTCAGCAGGAGGAGCCCGCGGAGGAGGTAGAGCCCGCTGAAGAGGAAGAGCCCGAGGAGAGGGAGCTCTCCGACCCCGACGAGGAGTCTTCACCAGCAGAGGGTGGAGAGGCTGCCGGAGACCCTGATGATGATGGTGGTGGGGATGACGACTCTGAGCCTTCAGACGAGGGGGAGGAGTCAGACGAAGACCCAGATGAGGAGGGGGAGCCTCCAGTGCCTGCAGTACGGCCAGCGCCAGATGTTTTGGAGCCACCCAGGTGGACCGTGTACGACTACGTCCGGGATGGAGGCGACAACTACTACCACCGGCGCCTCATGGGGATGCTGCGTGCCCGCTATGGTCCACAAAACGTAGCCACAGAGTACCATAGTGAGATGTGGACGCACCCCCTCTTCCCGACCTTCTGGAGGACGGTGCTGCACGTCCGTAGGCCAGATCACCAAGTGAGAGCTGCTAGGATTGAGACGACGCACTTCGCTCTCAGTGACAGAGACTCCCAGCAGGCAGGGATACTGGACGCGGCCCGTCAAGCTTACTACACCTACCGCGACAGGCTCTGGCATCAGGTGCACAATGGTCCAGACAGGTATCACCCCCGCAGGAGGAGCGGACAGACAGCTTGCACCATAGCCTCCACAGCTGGCATCGGCGACCCCCAGTTCGTTTTAGCTGTTGGAATGGTGGCTACTCTCAACACCGACCTAGACGCTTCTTCTGATGAGAACTACAGGCTGAGGCAGCAGTTGCACGAGTTGTAGACCAGAATGCTGCTACTAGAGGAGCAGCTGGGAGCCCCCGCACCGTGCAGTCCAGACTACCGTGCAGAGTCCCCGCCGTGCAAGAGGCCACGCTTCGGTTCCACCACCGCCAGCACCACCATCGTCGACCCTTAGGGAGCTACCATGAGTCTGTAATAGGGAATCGATTAGTCCACGCTTTTTTTTCGGTTGAGTCTAAGCTTAGTGTGTCGAGTCCAGTGTGAAACTTTGCTTTTAGGTGCTTGGTTGGTTTGTTATTATGGTTATGAGTGATTTGGATTTATGTAATGAGTGTGATGGGCGTAGACGCAAATCTACCACCATCTAGAGATTGGAATAAGGTTTAAGGAATATTAATGAATAAATAGTTGGGTTATTTATCCCCTTTGCACTTCCTCTGTCTTACTCTCTATGTCTCTGAATCATATCCTTCTAAGTACTGCTATATTCTTATGCACCATCTGCAAGCTTGGTTATCTATTACCGGTTGATAGGAATACTGATGGGGGATATCTTGCTATGGTAGATGGTTAACACCAGAGGCAACCCCGGTGGCAGTGGAAGCAACCAGAATCAGAACCCACCACCGCCACTCACCATGGAGCAGATGATGCAGATGCAACTCCAGCTGACACAGCAGATGGCGCAAACCATAGCACTGATGCAGCAGAATCAGCAGAACTCGCCTCAACAGCACCACGTGCAGCCCAGAGATAATAGGGGCGAGTTTATGAAGGGACGCCCTCCTACCTTCAGCAAGCCTAGCGACCCAATGAAGGCAGAGGACTGGCTCAAGGCAGTGGAAAGGCAGCTGGACATTGCACAATGCAATGACAGGGAGAAGGTGTTATATGGAAGTGGACAGCTCTAGGGAGCAGCTTTGGATTGGTGGGATGCGTACCAATATGCTCACCCCAATCGTGATCAGATCACTTGGCAGGAGTTCCGCGACAGCTTCCGCTCTCACCACGTGCGGGAAGCGCTGATGACCTTGAAGAAGAAGGAGTTCCTAGCATTGAAGCAGGAAGGTATGAGTGTCACCGCTTACCGTGACAAGTTCATTGAGTTGGCCCGTTATGCTCCAGAGGACGTGAATACTGATAGGAAGAAGCAGACCCGATTCCGAGATGGCCTGCATGATGCACTCCAGTACCAGCTCCTGTGCTCCAAGCTCGCCACCTTTCAAGAACTGGTGGATAGCGCATTACTGCTGGAGCACAAGCGCCACGAGATGGAGGAAAAGAAGAGGAAGCTTCAAGGCCCACCGTCAGGAATCAATGTTCGCCTCCGCTTCAATCCTCAGCAAGGAAACCAGCAGATGGTGACTCCACAGCGCTTCTAGGGACAGTCCGGTTCGATGAACCACAACCAGTATCAGCAACGTCCCCAGTACCAGCAGCGTCCCCCGTACCTCCCAGCACCACCTCAGCAGCGTCTTCAGAACCAGCCACAGAATGGTCCTATCCAATGCCCCAACCCGGCCAACAATGCACCTACGGCTCCGAGGTGTTTTGGTTGTGGTGAGCTGGGACACTATGCCAGCGCTTGTCCTCACAAGGCTCAGAACGTTGTTGGTCAGAACAACAATCAGAGGGTTGGGCAACCGCAGAATCCAGCAAGAGGCAAGGTCAACCACATGGGTGTGGAAACCACAAAAGGAGCAACGGATGTCGTTATGGGTACGTTCCCTGTCAACTCGACTCTCGCAACTGTTTTGTTTGATACTGGAGCTTCGCATGCTTTCATATCTGCTACTTTTGTGAAAAAGAACATGATGATCTTGCAACCTATGGGGAACCCCATGGTAGTTAGTTCACCCGGGGGAGAACAGCGTGCCACTTTACGTTGCCCCTGTATCACCATCACAATAAGGGGGGTAGACTTTGTGGTGAACCCAATAGTCCTAGAAACCCTTGGGTTTGACTTGATTCTGGGAATGAGCTGGTTAGCCAGATATGATGGGGTGGTTCAATGTTCCAAAAGAGCAGTGCAGCTGACAGCAAAGACTGGTGAGAAAGTGGAGTATCAAGCAGCTAGTCCCTTGGAGCAGAACCAGATCTACCAAGCCGAGGGTGTAGCACCGGAAGACATCAGAGTGGTGTGCGATTTCCCAGATGTGTTTCCAGATGAGTTACCAGGTATGCCCCCAGACCGCGAAGTTGAATTTGTTATTGATCTTAAGCCTGGTACTGCACCTATAGCTAAGAGGCCATATAGAATGGGAGTAAAAGAACTAGAGAAACTTAAGGAGGAATTAAGGGCGTTGTTAGCAAAAGGGTATATTTGTCCTAGTTCTTCCCCTTAGGGAGCACCGGTTTTGTTTGTGGATAAGAAAGATGGGACCCAGAGAATGTGTGTGGATTATCAAGCTTTGAATGAAGTGACCATCAAGAACAAGTATCCGCTGCCAAGGATTGATGATCTCTTCGACCAGTTGAAAGGAGCATGTGTGTTCTCTAAGATCGATCTCCGATCCGGTTACCATCAGATGAGGATACGAGTGACTGACATCCCCAAAACAGCCTTCACAACCCGATATGGTCTATATGAGTTCACTGTCATGTCTTTTGGTTTGACAAATTGTTGGCGGTCGTTACAGCCCAAATCCGACCACCAATACTCGGGAATAAATAAGGTTATATGCAACATTCCATGTACTTAGGTTTTATTTCTAATAAAGTTCCACGAGTTTTGGTGAGTGACACTTGTGCAGGTACAACTACGACAAATATGTGCTATTGGGGCCGGAAATGACCGAATCGGCCGAACGAGTCCGTTCGGCCGGTTATCCCCCTTAGCCGTACAGGCCGCCGGAAGCCGTCCACATCACCGATGACCAAGCGGACACAACATATGACAAGTGGATGACCGCCAACTCAACCCGGACCCATGCCAAGTCATCCTGGGCCCCACACAACTCAATCCCACGCATCAGAGGCCGGTCCAGGAGCACCACATAGCACAGGCGGTGCTGGGGGGTGGGCCTGGGCTCCCAGCCCAGTTCGGCCAAACTGGGGGGTTCGCCCGGACCGCCCCTAGTCGCCAAACCGACTCCCAGGGGTGCATCTCAGCCCTCAGGAGCAAAGGCGGTGCATCTGACGGTTCGGCCGAACCAGGGAGTTCGGCCGAACCAGTCAGTTCGCCCGAAGTCCCAGGGGGTACCCCCCCTGGCTTCCTTGGCCGCTACCCGGCGTCAACCGCCTCGGACTGCTATAAATAGAGGGCCAAGCTGCTCATTTACACATACCAAGCCAAGGAGCTCATTTCCACTTTCATTCTAGTAGAGTTAGGATAGTTTAGTTGGGAGTTAGAGTTGAGTCGAGCTGTGCCTCGGAGGTTCCGGAGTCGTCTTCAGAAGCTCTGGTATAAGCTCTTGTATCTTTTACCTTTTCCTTTTGCAAGACTTTGAGTATCAATATAGTTATCTTTATCTCTTTGCCTTTGTCATTTATATCTTGCTTCTACTTTATCCTAGTTGCAGCATATATCTTGTTTAGACTATAGTCAGTTATAGTTCTAGTGCTTGTAGTCTTGTTTAAGTCTTTGTCTTGGGTGGTTCTTCGATCTTGCTTGATACTGGAGGTGAATTGTCACCCAGAGTATTGACAAGGTTGCTTGCTCTTGCTAGAAGAGTAAGTAGTCGTTGCCTAGTGTAGGAGTGGTTCCTAGACTAGTCGGTGGCCTTAGTTTATTCCCGTCGCAACGGAGGTGGTAGCCCGGAGGTGGTGACAGCCCTTTCGGTCTTTGCAGCCCATCACGTTAGTTCCGGTCCGTAGGATCCCCCAGTTGGGAAATAGTGGCACCCCTTCTCATCCCTTTCTGTGTGTTCACCGGTTCCCTTGTCCCGATGCTAAGACATTAGAGTTATCCCAGATCTCCTAGTGCTGGCTCTGTAGCCGCTGTATCTCTAAGCTAGAGTGACATAGGTAGATAAAGTATCCAGGAGTCCTCTATCTCCCAGCTATCTATCTCTTCTCTCCCTTACCTGAGTATCCCTTGAGCTGTGTGTCTGGTATATCCACTCCTATCCAATACCGTTATCCCCTGCCTTGTCTAGTCGTGTACCCTTCTCTGATAGTCTCAAATATCTGTTCACTAGTAATCTTGCCAAAGCTTCCCTGCGGAAATATAAATTACGATACCTCGGGATACTCCCAGGTGAAATGCTACAGCGGTGATTCTGTGCGCTTGCAGAATATTTCTATATTTTACTAAGCCATAAGGAAAACCACTGAAACACTCCTTACCCCAGTACCAGGATTCTCAATTCTGATATTGGATCGTAAGAAGTGCCAACAAGCATTTCTGGCGCCGTTGCCGGGGAAGTCTTTGGCTAGATTATTTTTGAACCTTTATCTTGAGCTATCTTAGTTGTGTACCGCTACTCAAGCGGGTTTATCCTTGCTCTTTTCGTTGGTCCTTGTGGAGCAGAGCAGTGCATGACTGGTTTCCAACTACCGTCAAACTTCCAAGAAAATCCGGAGTCACTTGTGAGGACAGTACGACCCCGTGTTGTACCTCCTCAGAAGCAACTCCTTCCGACGAACCCAGTCCTTCCCGTCGTTGACCAGGCTACATTGAGGATGGCAACCAAGACGATCCGTGAGTTCTCCGCTCCATCGAGCGAGAACGTACGTATCGGACCAGCTCCGCCAGTCAGAGATGGTAGCTTCGAGCTGAAGCCAGCCCTCATCAATATGGTACAGGCTAGCCCATTCTGCGGCAAGCCACACGAAGATGCCAATGCTCATCTCCAGCATTTCCTGGAGATTTGCAACACCTTCACCATCCGCAGAGTAAGTATCGATGCCATTCGCCTTCGTTTATTTCCATTCTCATTATTAGGCAAGGCGAAACAATGGTTTTATGCTAACCGCGAAGCAATAGACACCTGGGATAAATGCACTAGCGCTTTCTTGCTAAAATTCTTTCCGGTTGGGAAAACCAACGCCCTCCGGAATAAAATAGCTAGTTTCCAGCAGCTAAAAGATGAAACAGTCCCGGAGGCATGGGATCGCCTCCAGGACTATATTTCTGCTTGTCCTCACCATAGTATGCAGAGTTGGTTCATAATCCAAACTTTCTATCACGGGTTGAGAAATTTTGCCCGTGAGTACCTGGATGATGCTGCTGGAGGCTCGTTCTTCTCTCTTGAGGAGAGTCATGCGAAGGCCCTCATAGAGAAGATGGTCGAGAACCAAGGTTGGTCCGACGACCGGACTCAACCAAAGACCCGAGGAGTTCACCAAGTTGAAGCTCTGGACATGCTCGCTGCCAAGATGGACCTCCTGATGAAGAAACTGGAGGCCCCTGCTCAAGAAACGGTGCAAGCCATGGACGCTCGCATGACCTGCGAAGTCTGTGGCAACACTGGCCATTCGAGGAATGACTGTCCCGAAACGCGAGAAGATGCCCACTATGTCAACAACTCCAACAACAACGGGTACCGACCGAACAACTACGGCAACCAAGGCTGGAATCCGCGCCCAAACCTCCCTTTTGAGAGGCCTCAACAAGGTAACAATTTCAATTCCAGCAATTTCAATAATCAGCCGTCTCTTAGAGATCTTGTGTTTGGCCAGATGAAAATAACTAAAAACATCAATAAAAAGCTTGCTGCTAATGATATAACTCTGGATAGCATAGACTCTAGGATGGAATCATTTTCTTCTGCTATGAAAAGTCAACTGAGCTTTAATAAAATGATAGAAACTCAAATTGCTCAGTTAGCTGTTTCTTTGCCCTCACCCGTAGCGGGGAAATTCTCTGGGCAACCAGACAATTGCCCCCGTGAAAAGATTAAAGCGGTCACCACGAGAGGGGGTAAGACCACTCGGGACCCGCCATATCCTGACAGTGCAGGTAAAAAGGCAGCCACTACAGAATGTGATAGCGAAGAAGAGGAGGCCACAGCAGAACCACAGAAGACAAGTCCGCAGAAGGAAGCAAAGGCGGCCCCTCATGAATTTTACGAACCAAATATGCTGCCATTCCCCAGAAGATGCCATAAGCCAACGGTGGACGAACAATTCAGCAAATTTGTTGAGGTAATTCGAAAGTTATATGTCAATATCCCATTGCTTGAAGCTATGCAGGTTCCCACATATGCCAAGTATCTAAAGGACATCCTCAACAACAAAAGGGCTCTGCCAACCACCGAGGTAAGTAAACTAACCGAAGCATGTAGTGCGGCTATCTTGAACAATCTTCCAGAAAAGAAGAAGGATCCAGGATGCCCTACCATCACATGTTCGATCGGGGAGCAGCACTTCAACCATGCCCTGTGCGATCTTGGAGCAAGCATCAGCGTCAAGCCCAAGGTAGTGTTTGACAAACTGAACTATTCTTCTTTGTCCCCTACAACCATGTATTTGTAGCTAGCGGATCAATCGATTCGCTATCCCGCGGGAATAGCCGAAGATATTCCGGTGAAAATCCGGGAATTCTTCGTACCCGTGGACTTCGTGGTGCTCGAGATGGAGGTCGACACGAAGACACCTCTCATCCTCGGGAGGCCATTTCTGAGCACCGCCAATGCAAACATCGACGTAGGAGCCAGAGAAATCAGCCTGAACATCAACGGCAAAGAAGAAAAGTTCGCGTTCAAGCCCAGGGTGGAGAAATGCTCTCAGGTATGCACTGATTTAATTCAAAATTCCAATAACCTGGAGCAGGTCAACGTGGTTGCATCCGAACCACAATCTTCAGAGACACCGATCCCACTGCCACCGACACCGAAGAAGAAGAAGAACAAGAAGATGTGGCGGAAGAAGGTCGCATCGTCCGAGTCATCCACTCCGGGACCGGACGATGACAAAAGCAACTGAAGACAGGAGAAGTCCCGCTCGCGGACTTAAAAGCTGAGCTCTCGCCGCGAGGAAAACCGGTATGTATCCCATATTTCCCTTCCAATTTTTAAATTTCCAATTGCATTTGCATGTTTCCCTTTTCAAAATACTGAACCACTTGAGTAATTAATTTGAGAGAGAGTAGAAAATTTTGCAAGCTTGGTTTAAATAATTGGACACATGCAGAAATTTTACCTAGGGTGGATGTAATTGGTAACTTTTATCATTTTCATCCCTTCTAGAACATCTCCGATTATTTACCATCACTACCAACCAGCACCAAACATGTCTACCCCACTAAAAATGGCTGCACACTCACAAATTATCACAAACATGGCAGCATGGGGGTGACTCCACTAAAGTCCACTTTGGTCATGTCAATTTTGCATCTCACCTAACACAAACCACCAAATTTTCATGACCTAGTGCTGCACCCATTCAAGATTTTTGTGCTGGTGGGAGGCAGGCTGCGCATGAGGCACATGGGCCAGTTCGGCCGACTGCACTGGTTCGCCCGAACCAGGCACTTCGGCCGAACTAGCCTGTGTTGCCCCCTCTGCCTATAAATGCAACCCCTCGCTTCCTTGCTTCCTTGCACCATCCACACACACTCATACTTTCTGAAAATTCTGCTAGGAGCTCTCTCTCTCTCTCAAAGTTCTTTGCTCTAGTGCTTGCTCAAGTTCTTCCCAAGATCTTGTTCAAGTTTTGGTTCACTTGCATCACTAGAAAATCCCAAAAATATTTTGCTTTTGTTGTGATCTTTGTGCTGAATTTCTGGACGATTTTGTGGTGGTCACCGACACTCACAAGAACGACTAACCTTTTGTGGTGGTTTTCATCCCCGCAAGAACGACTGACTATCTCGAACGACTAACTTGATTTTCTTGTGCTAACCATATATATTTAGTCCTTCAGGTAGTTGTTGTTGCACTAACCTTTTGCAGGAATCATGTTGAAGTTCTTCACTTCGCTCCGTCGTTCCGCCCGGTTAGGCCGACGATCGGACGATGCTGGGAGTTCCCCAGCTCCATCCCGAGGCTCGAGCCGGATGGACACGGACGAGCACGGAGCAGCCGGCTCGGGATGGGGCCATGCCACGCCCCCAGCCAGGCAGCTCCTGAGCGAGAGTGACATCAACCTTAGAACAGAAAGGGAGCGGAACACCTTCAACGAGCTTCGACTGAAGGAGTTCGAGCATACCCGTGTGTTTGAACAAGATTTGCTCAGGGACACGGGGATGGACGTAGAGTTCACGGAAATTTTCCAGGCCATCGGCTGGGAGAATTTCTGGCACATCAACGAAGAAGGTTCGTACCTGCTCACCCTTGAATTTCTCTCGACTTTGGTTTCTGAAACTAGGGGGATTCGTTTTCGGTTCTTCAACCAAGAGTTCTTCTGCTCTTGGAGGGATTTTAGTTCGGGTCTCGGATTTTCGAGTCGTTGTTCTTTAGACCCGAACAAAGCGCTTAAAAGATTTGACCGGGTGGCATTTTGGAAAAAGATTTCAGGGGATACCAACTGTCATGCGCCACGCACGAACAACATTCATAACCCCACCTTGCGTTTCATGCATCGTTGGGTGTCTACGACGGTATTCCCTCGGGCAGATTTGCGCCCTGTCAACACCATCGAGTTACGGGTTCTTTTTGCCATGGTCAAGCAAATTCCCTATTCGCCTGTGAAAGACATGGTTGGTCACTGGCTGTCTCATATTTCTCATACGGGTGGCATGGAGATGACTTCTCTAGTCACTCGCCTCGCTAACCACCTGGGCATCCTCCAAGGCGCCCGGCTTACGTACATCGAGACAGCGCGTTCCGTCGTGGATGCCGAGCACTTCGTGCAAGCCCACATGATACGGCGGACGCCTGACGCAACGCTGACAATGATTTACCGTGGCTATACAACTGAAGTGCCTTTGCCCTGTGCAGCACTAAGGTTGTATACCACGCCGAAACTAACTCTTCAGTTGAGGACCGAGTCGGACGACTCTCCACCTTGGAGAGAGCCCGCTCGGCACAGCGTTGCAGGTGACGGACCCGTCACGAGGGGACGAGCCAGGCGTGATGCTGGGCTCGCCACCTCACAGGAGCCGGAAGAAGCACCACAAATGCCGCATCGGCACACTTCCGCTTTTGAGGCCACCTACGACATGAACACCGGCGCTGGGACGTCCGGAGCAGGAGGCTCCGAGCAACACCAGGAGCCGAACTACTTCACCTGAGGACGCTGGGACTACGGCCCGGACACGGACTCTGAGTGGTCCGGGAGTCGGTATGGAGGGGGATACGACAGTGCCTCCCAGCCATACTACCCTGGATACTCACAGTCCGCACGCTTCGACTACGGCCGGGAGTTGTCCTACATCTCCGACCGAGTCGATCTCATCGACGACCGTACCCGAGAGATACAGGACACACTAGCCCGCCATTCTCAGTACCATCAAGAGAATAGCGGGATGGTGTCGTCTATCCAGCACCACGTCCATGAACAAGCGGAATAGCTGAGCCAGTACGTCTCAAGGCTCAACCCCTAGCAGTGAAGAGTCCAAGCTTGGGGGAGGACCCCCACCAGGTACGTCCCGATTTATCTAGCACTTTGATCATTTAGTTTCCCTTTCATTTCCCTTCATGATAATTTGCATTTAAAAAAAATGAAAATACCAAAAATATTTCCCTTAAAAATCTCAGAAATTTGTGGGGATTGGATAGTGAGAATTTGGTTAAGTTCTATTCTGCTTTTAGTACGGGGAAAATCTCAGAAATTTATGCTTTCAAAATGAAACAAGTTCCTCATTGGTCAAAATACCTACCAGAGCCATATGAAAAGCTTAGTTGAAAATTTCTACGCATATGCTGCTTGTTATCTTAGTGAGCTTTGTCAAATTGTTGTGACCTTTGAGTGAAGCTTTCATACTCTTAAAGATCGAGACCCATGTACACTCACCACCTCTCACTTGCAATTCCTACACTGGGAGTTAGCAAATATTTTACATCATCCATCCACAAAAATAAATGCTCCATGTTCTATGATTTCCCTCTACAAATATTCTTGATAGAGACATGGGCTATGCAAAAAAAAAAGTATGCCAAAGAAGCATATCAAAAAGAAAAGAAAAAAAATAAAAGCATGCCAAGTGGCATGGCAAAAATATAAGAATAAAAGATAGCCCATATTCTCGAAAATAAATCAAGGAGAGGGAAATTCATCCAAGGAGTTCCACCATATTCCACCATTCCACCATATCCCATTCCATTCCACCATTCCATCATATGCCACTTCACTCATACCCACACACTTGCATGTCTCGATCTTAAGATGTGATTTGTCTCCTCAGAGATCCGGTCTTTGACTTAGCAAAATATAAGATGCATGCATGCCCTCATCCTTTGTCCCTGAGCCACATAAGAAGCCATATTAGATGTTAGGATGAAAAAGAAGGCACAAGCCTTTGGTGAGGATTCAAATACACTTGAGTGATTGAGTGTGCTAATGAGGAACAATTTATAGTTTTCAAAACTTTTGAAAAACTCCGAGATGGGATCCTGAAAAGAGTAGAGTGGAATAAGACTAAGTTTAAACTGTTCATCCTTTCAACCGCCCAAGATAAGGAGATTGCTATAAGCCCCATAGGTAAAAAGGTGATTTGAAACTTTGCCTATGATTCAAGTATTTTTGAAGACTAGTTGTTTATAAAGTTACCTGCAAAAGAAATGATATTGTAGCAACTCCTGATCCACCGAGACCCACGTACACTCACCACCTCTCACTTGCAATTCCTACACTGGGAGTTAGCAAATATTTTCCATCATCCATCCACAAAAATAAATGCTCAATGTTCTATGATTTCCCTCTACAAATATTCTTGATAGAGACATGGGCTATGCAATAAAAAAAAGCATGCCAAAGAAGCATGGCAAAAAGAAAAGAAAAAAAAAGAAAAGCATGCCAAGTGGCATGGCAAAAATATAAGAATAAAAGATAGCCCATATTCTCGAAAATAAATCAAGGAGAGGGAAATTCATCCAAGGAGTTCCACCATATTCCACCATTCCACCATATCCCATTCCATTCCACCATTCCACCATATGCCACTTCACTCATACCCACACACTTGCACGTCTCGATCTTAAGATGTGATTTGTCTCCTCAGAGATCCGGTCTTTGACTTAGCAAAATATAAGATGCATGCATGCCCTCATCCTTTGTCCCTGAGCCACATAAGAAGCCATATTAGATGTTAGGATGAAAAAGAAGGCACAAGCCTTTGGTGAGGATTCAAATACACTTGAGTGATTGAGTGTGCTAATGAGGAACAATTTGTAGTTTTCAAAACTTTTGAAAAACTCCGAGATGGGATCCTGAAAAGAGTAGAGTGGAATAAGACTAAGTTTAAACTGTTCATCCTTTCAACCGCCCAAGATAAGGAGATTGCTATAAGCCCCATAGGTAAAAAGGTGATTTGAAACTTTGCCTATGATTCAAGTATTTTTGAAGACTAGTTGTTTATAAAGTTACCTGCAAAAGAAATGACATTGTAGCAACTCCTGATCCACCGAGCCTCAGCTTATATCTTTGCTCGAGGACGAGCAAAGAGCTAAGCTTGGGGGAGCTTGTTGGCGGTCGTTACAGCCCAAATCCGACCACCAATACTCGGGAATAAATAAGGTTATATGCAACATTCCATGTACTTAGGTTTTATTTCTAATAAAGTTCCACGAGTTTTGGTGAGTGACACTTGTGCAGGTACAACTACGACAAATATGTGCTATTGGGGCCGGAAATGACCGAATCGGCCGAACGAGTCCGTTCGGCCGGTTATCCCCCTTAGCCGTACAGGCCGCCGGAAGCCGTCCACATCACCGATGACCAAGAGGACACAACATATGACAACTGGACGACCGCCAACTCAACCCGGACCCATGCCAAGTCATCCTGGGCCCCACACAACTCAATCCCATGGATCAGAGGCCGGTCCAGGAGCACCACACAGCAGAGGCGGTGCTGGGGGGTGGGCCTGGGCTCCCAGCTCAGTTCGGCCGAACTGGGGGGTTCGCCCGAACCGCCCCCAGTCGCCAAACCGACTCCCAGGGGTGCATCTCAGCCCTCAGGAGCAAAGGCGGTGCATCTGACGGTTCGGCCGAACTAGGGAGTTCGGTCGAACCAGTCAGTTCGCCCGAAGTCCCAGGGGGTACCCCCCCTGGCTTCCTTGGCCGCTACCCTGCCTCAACCGCCTCGGACTGCTATAAATAGAGGGCCAAGCAGCTCATTTACACACACCAAGCCAAGGAGCTCATTTCCACTTTCATTCTAGTAGAGTTAGGACAGTTTAGTTGGGAGTTAGAGTTGAGTCGAGCTGTGCCTCGGAGGTTCCGGAGTCGTCTTCAGAAGCTCTGGTATAAGCTCTTGTATCTTTTACCTTTTCCATTTGCAAGACTTTGAGTATCAATATAGTTATCTTTATCTCTTTGCCTTTGTCATTTATATCTTGCTTCTACTTTATCCTAGTTGCAGCATATATCTTGTTTAGACTATAGTCAATTATAGTTCTAGTGCTTGTAGTCTTGTTTAAGTCTTTGTCTTGGTTGGTTCTTCGATCTTGCTTGATACTGGAGGTGAATTGTCACCAAGAGTATTGACAAGGTTGCTTACTCTTGCTAGTAGAGTAAGTAGTCGTTGCCTAGTGTAGGAGTGGTTCCTAGACTAGTCGGTGGCCTTAGTATATTCCCGTCGCAACGGAGGTGGTAGCCGAGAGGTGGTGACAGCCCTTTCGGTCTTCGTAGCCCATCACGTTAGTTTTGGCCCGTAGGATCCCCCAGTGGGGAAATAGTGGCACCCCTTCTCATCCCTTTCTGCGTGTCCACCGGTTCCCTTGTCCCGATGCTAAGACATTAGAGTTATCCCAGATCTCCTAGTGCTGGCTCTATAGCCGCTGTATCTCTAAGCTAGAGTGACATAGGTAGATAAAGTATCCAGGAGTCCTCTATCTCTTCTCGTTGTCCTCCCAGCTATCTATCTCTTCTCTCCCTTACCTGAGTATCCCTTGAGCTGTGTGTCCGGTATATCCACTCCTATCCAATACCGTTATCCCCTGCCTTGTCTAGTCGTGTACCCTTCTCTGATAGTCTCGAATATCTGTTCACTAGTAATCTTGCCAAAACTTCCCTGCAGAAATATAAATTACGATACCTCGGGATACTCTCAGGTGAAATGCTACAGCGGTGATTCTGTGCGCTTGCAGAATATTTCTATATTTTACTAAGCCATAAGGAAAACCACTGAAACACTCCTTACCCCAGTACCAGGATTCTCAATTCTCATATTGGATCGTAAGAAGTGCCAACACAAATGCACCGGCATACTTCATGTATTTGATGAACAGTGTGTTCATGGACTATCTTGACAAATTCGTGGTGGTGTTCATTGACGATATTCTGGTTTTCTCCAAGAATGAGGAAGAGCATGAAGAACATCTGAGGTTGGTGATGCAGAGACTTCATGAGCATCAGTTGTATGCCAAGCTGAGCAAGTGTGAGTTCTGGTTGAAGGAAATAGCATTCTTGGGTCATGTGTTGTCCAATGGTGGAGTGGCAGTTGATCCGAAGAAGGTTAGTGATGTGTTGAGTTGGAATCCGCCTAAGGATGTGAGTGAAATCAGAAGCTTCCTTGGAATGGCTGGATATTATCGGAGGTTCATTGAAGGATTTTCAAAGATTGCTAAACCCATGACGGCACTATTGGAGAAAAATGCTAAGTTTGTCTGGACAGGTGAGTGTCAGGCTAGCTTTGAGGAATTGAAGAAGAGGTTGACAACGGCACCCGTGCTAGTGTTGCCGGATATAACCAAGAGTTTCTCTATCTACTGTGATGCATCTCGTCAAGTCTTGGGATGTGTGCTTATGTAGGAGGGCAGAGTAGTAGCTTATGCATCGAGGCAGTTGAGGAAACATGAGCAGAACTACCCGACACACGATCTGGAGTTAGCAACTGTGGTGCATGCTTTGAAGATTTGGAGGCATTACTTGATTGGTCATAAGTGTGATATTTACACTGACCACAAGAGTCTCAAGTATGTGTTCACACAGTCAGATCTGAATATGAGGCAGCGTCGTTGGTTAGAGTTGATCAAGGACTACGACCTGGAGATTCATTATCATCCAGGGAAGGCCAACCTGGTGGCAGATGCTCTGAGTAGAAGGAGTTACGTGAATAAGATCACGGGACATTGCTTACCGGAGGAACTCAGTTCGGAGTTTGAGAGGATGAGTCTGGGATTTGTGACCAGCGTCACCGAGATGGCAGTAGAACTGACCTTGGAACAAGAGATCCGAAAAGGACAGCTCGCAGATGAGAAGATCAAGGAGATCATGGAACTGGTGGCATTAGGAAAAGCCCCTGGTTTTCGAGTGGATGACCAAGGGACATTGTGGTATGAGAAGAGGATTTGTGTACCAGATATAGTGCAGATCAGTGATGCAATTCTCAGGGAAGCCCATGAATCGGCGTATTCGATACACCCGGGTAGTACCAAGATGTACCAAGATATCAAAGAGAGATTTTGGTGGTACGGATTGAAGAGAGATGCGGCCACATACGTAGCCCTGTGTGACACGTGCTAGAGGGTCAAAGCTGAGCACCAGAGACCTGCAGGCTTGCTCCAACCCCTGAAGGTACCTGAATGGAAGTGGGAAGAAGTCGGTATGGATTTCATCACTGGCTTACCTCGCACTCAGAGGGGATTTGACTCAATCTGGGTAATCGTGGATTGTCTGACCAAGGTGGCGCGTTTCCTTCCAGTAAAGACCACCTACACGGGAGCCAGACTAGCGGAGTTGTATATGGAGAGGATTGTGTGTTTGCATGGGGTACCGAAAAGAATAGTGTCAGATCGAGGTACCCAGTTCACATCACACTTTTGGCGACAACTGCATGAGTCTATGGATACTAAGCTACAGTTCAGTTCAGCTTACCATCCGCAGACAGATGGGCAGACAACGGACAAACTAGATATTTGAGGATATGTTGAGAGCATGTGCTCTACAATATGGTGCCAGTTGGGACAGGAGTTTACCGTACGCGGAATTCTCGTACAACAACAGCTATCAGAAGAGTTTGCAGATGGCACCATTCGAGGCTCTGTATGGCAGAAAGTGTAGGACACCACTATTCTGGAATCAGACGGGAGAAAGTCAGGTATTTGGACCTGAGATACTAAGAGAGGCAGAGCGACAAGTGCAGATAATCAGACAGAATTTGAAAGTGGCACAATCCAGACAGAAGAGCTATGCATATATCAGACGGAGGGATCTCAGCTTCGAAGTTGGAGACTTCGTGTATCTCAAGGTGTCACCAATGAGAGGCATGAAGAGGTTCAACGTCAAGGGCAAGCTAGCACCTCGATACATTGGACCGTTCAAGGTACTTGAGCGGAAATGTGAGGTAGCATATCAGTTGGAGCTACCTGAGAAGTTGGCAGGAGTACATGATGTGTTTCACGTGTCTCAGTTGAAAAAGTGCTTGCGAGTACCTGAGGAACAGATTCCGATTGATGATCTGAATATGGAGGAAGATCTTACCTATACTGAGCATCCTGTCAAGATTTTGGAGGAGTCAGAAAGAGTCACCAGAAAAAAAGTAATCCGGATGTGCAAGGTTCAATGGAGCCGTCACTCCGAGGATGAAGCGACTCTGGAAAGAGAAGAGGATCTCAGAGCAGAGTATCCACAGTTATTCCCATCCACATTCGAATCTCGACGACGAGATTCATCTTAAGGGGGGTAGGTTTGTAACACCCTAAAAATGCCTATTTTAAAATTTAGTAATTAAATTGCTTTTATTTAAGTAATGTTCATATTTATCTAGGAAGAAATAAATTATTTATGAGAAATATAATTAAATATAAGGTTAGAAACATTTTTGTTGCATTTATGCTGTCTGCATTGTGTTTTGTTTGTGTGCGGTTCAATTAGAATTTAAATTCTGTTTAAATTCGAATTTGAATCATTTTGTTTGGAGCCCTAGAAAAGTTGCAGCAGCCCGAGTCCGTTTTCCCTCCCTCAACTTTCTTCCTCGGCCGAGCTTGCCCCCTCTTTCTTTTCTCCCTGTAGCGGCCCAGCTCGCCCCGTTCTGCTTTCGGCCCGCCTTCGGCCCGCTCGCCCTCCCGCCCTCGCAGCCCAGCAGTGCGCTCGCCTCCCCTCACTCCGCGGCCCAACGCGGCCCAGCAGGCCCGCCACAGCGCCCACCTCCAGCCGCTGACACGCGGTACCCGCCCGCGTGTTAGGGTCGTCCCCGACCTCCCGACCGAGCCGGACTCTGGCTCGAGTCCGACCGGGGTAGGGCGCGCACGCCGAGGTCCACCGGGGCCACCCGAGCCGCTCCTCGGCCGCTCTTTAAATAGCCCCCGCCGCCACCTCCCAAAACCCCAGCACCAGCGCCGCCAACCCTAGCCCTAGCAGCCGCCGCCCGAGCTCGCGCCGCCGTCCGGAGTTCGAGCCACCCGCCGCCGTCGATCTCGCCGCCCGTCATTGTTCCGCCCCGGCAAGCTGCTCCAGCACCGTCGCGTGGTGGTAAGGGACCTCCCGAGCCCCTTCTCGTCCTTCCCCGTGCTCTGTAGCCTCGCCGCCGCAGCTGAGCGCCGCCGTAGCCATTACTCGTCGCCCACCTCCGCCGTCGTGCCGTCGTCGACTGGAGCACCCCCGCTCGACTCGCCGTGACATCCCGCGTCCGTAGCACCCATCTGTGCCCGAAGCCATGCCCTACAGCGCGAAAACGCGCTACGCCGGCGAACCTCCGCCGCGCTCGCAGGCGGCGCCGCCGCAGCCCCTCCCCGCCGGCGACTTCTCCCCAGATCCAATCTGAGCCGCCCGCGTTAGATCCAATGGCTCAGATCGAGTCAGCCCTGGGTCAATGTTGACCGTAACGGTCAACCCGAGTCAGCAGTGGCCATTTTGCTAAAGAACCCCTGCCCTTTTTGGAAATTAACCCGCGGTCCAGATCTATTCAAAAATAATTAGATTTAGGTCCTGAATTTTATGGAAAACCCCCTGTCTTATTTAAAAATAGCACCCAAGGTCCTGTTTAAGTTATTTTACGCTTTAGCCCTGCTGTTTTTATATTAAATTATGTTTAGATCCCTGGTTTTTCACAAATAAGCCCCTGGAACTTTTAAAACTTTGCCAGCAAGTCCCTAAACCTTAGAAAAGTCATATCTTTCTCGTTTTAGCAACGATTTGAGTGATTTTCGCGCTCACGTGTTCGTAGCGAAGCGTAGATTAGTTTCTAAGCCTTATTTTGTTCTGTTTTTTCTATTTGGTGTATTGTTCTAATAGAATAATATTGTTTGCATGTACTGGCTTGTGTGGATGCTTGTGTGTTGCTTCGTGAGTCCAGTCGGTGAGCCGTACGCGCTTGAGTTCGAGGGTTACGAGGAGCAGGACCACCACCAGCAGCAGTAGCAGCAGTTTGAGGAAGGCAAGTATAGCACGGACAATCCTTGCTACCTAAACACACCTTTACATTATTTACTGCATATGCATGTGTCTAAATTGTTCCTATTAAGGTTGTACCTAGCCTTGTTTATCCTATACCTTGATTACCTTGGGTTATTGCATTTGGGTAGAACTATGCTAGGCGCAGCTACTGTCACCTTTGTTTAGCAGTTAATCTTGACTTAATGGTTCACTTCAATGTTAATGGTAAAACTTGCTTTTTAGCAACATGGATCAGGGAGCTAGGGCGTACGCTTCGTGCTTGGCCCTAGTGTCTCTCCGTAAGGATTGGTTCTTAAAGCGGCAACCCAGGAACCTTTCGCCACCGCTGGAACTATAATGGCTCTGGTCTTGGACAAGTAACATGTACGGCTCTAGCTTGACAATAGTTACCGACGGGCCGACGGCGTTATGGGAAGCATGGGTGAGAGTATGGTTTGATCCACCGAGGATGGGGTATCCGTCGGCTATGTCCCCGTGAGGCACAGTCCCGTGTTGGGAGCCACCATATGGCGGGGGCTCCACACGTTGCGCTATTTATTTTGTTGTTGATATTCTTTGCCGCGCTTGGACGCCATTGACCCCCTCGTGTCGCTACATGAGCGTCAGTCAATCTCGGTGCCTTGGATCATGCTGCTTAGGTTGTACCATAACGGCTACTGTTTTGTTAGGGTGTCTTGTGAAAAGCCTCGTAGCGTCCCTATGCAGTCACACCTCGGAAGTGTTGATGTGCGTGGTTGGGTGCAAAGCTCCATGAGCTTTTACGCGACCGGTGGGTAAAGGGTGAAACCTCTGCAGAGTGTATAATCTATCATGATAGCCTTGCTCAGGGTCACGAGCGGCCTGGATCCTGTATGATTAGAAGATGTTGTTACTTATTATCGTTCAATGTTCACTTCTACTATATTAATTGGGATACAATTGTGATTCATGTAAGTGTAGTGATTATGAAGATGTTAAAATGAAACAACTAAAATTGCTAATGCAGTACAGCCATGTCAAGCCTTTCTTTGAAGCCTTCATTATCCGTGTTGTACTTGCTAAGTAAGACATTTACTTACACTTGCTATTCAACAAAATCCCGGATGGGTAACAGATGGATTAGATGGTACTGCTGCTGTTGAATTCCCTGAGGATCTGCCGTTCTACTAGTTGTGCTCAACCAGCCGGTGTCCTCGTGGGTTATGGTTATCGGCTTCGTTTTCGTTTAGAGAGAATTAATAATGAGACTTCCGTTGTTTTAATCATTTATTTGAGTCAAACTCTGATGTAAAACCATTTATTTTATTCGAGCACTGTATTCTGTTATCATATTTGTTCACTATATGTGTAATGACTTCCTGGGAGCACATATGGCCACATTTCGGGTTTCTGTGTAAATCCGGGTGTGACATGAACAGTTTAAACTTAGTTTTATTCCACTCTACTCTTTTCAGGATCCCATCTCGGAGTTTTTCACAAGTTTTTGAAAACTACAAATTGTTCCTCATTGGCACACTCAATCACTCAAGTGTATTTGAATCCTCACCAAAGGCTTGTGCCTTCTTTTTCATCCTAACATCTAATTTGGCTTTTTGTGTGGCTCAGGGATAAAGGATGAAGGCATGCATGCATCTTATATTTTGCTAAGTCAAAGACCGGATCTATGAGGAAGCAAAACACATCTTAAGATCGAGAAGTGCAAGTGTGTGGGATGGATGGAGTGGAATATGGTGGAATGGAATATGGTGGAACTCCTTGGATGAACTCCCCTCTCCTTGATTTATTTTCGAGAACATGGGCTATCTTTTATTCTCATATTTTTGCCATGCCACTTGGCATGCTTTTCTCTTTTTTTCTATTTTTGTCATGCTTCTTTGGCATGCTTTTCTTTTTTGCATAGCCCATGTCTCTATCAAGAATATTTTGAGAGGGAAATCATAGAACATGGAGCATTTATTTTTGTGGATGGATGATGGCAAACGGTTGCTAACTCCCAGTGTAGGGATTGCAAGTGAGAGGTGGTGTGTGTACGTGGATCTCGATCTCTAAGAATATGAAAGCTTCACTCATAGGTCACAACAATTTGACAAAGCTCACTAAGATAACAAGCAGCATATAAGTAGAAATTTTCAACTAAGCTTATCATATGGCTCAGGTAGGTATTTTGACCAATGAGGAACTTGTTTCATTTTGAAAGCATAAATCTCCGAGATTTTCCCCGTACTAAGAGCAGAAATAGAACTTAACCAAATTCTCACTTTATCAATCCCCACAACAACTTAGACTTGGAATAAAGCATGTGCTCCCACAAGGTCTTCAGGTTCATTATTACTCATGCCAAATAACTTAAGCATGATCAAGCAACTAGTTGAAACAAAGTTCTTGCAAAATTAATGACAGAGCAACTATTCATCATTTCCAAAGTGAGAGGCATATGATTCATTCCATGCATAGTTGGGAGTTATTTTATTCAAGGGAAATATTTTTGGTATTTTCATTTTTTTTTCTTTTTTAAATGCAAACTAAACATGAAGGGAAAGGAAAATGCAATTGAATGATCAAAGTGCTGGATAAATCGGGACGTACCTGGTGGGGGTCCTCCCCCAAGCTTGGACTTTTCACTGGTAGGGATTAAGCCTTGAAAGGTACTGGCTTAGTTGATCCGCTTGCTCGTGGATGTCGTGCTGGATGGACGCTACCATCCCGCTATTCTCTTGTTGGTACTGAGAATGGCGGGCTAGCGTGTCCTGGATCTCTCGGGTGCGGTCGTCGATGAGATCGACTCGATCGGAGATGTAGGACAACTCCCGATCGTAGTCGAAGCGTGCGGACTGTGAGTATCCAGGGTAGTATGGCTGGGAGGCACTGTCGTACCCATTGATGAGAGCTTTAAGGAAACACTCGGCGCTCCTCTGCTCCAGTGTGAGTGGCTCTGCCTTCTTCTCTTCCCGAGGTTGAAACTTGAAGTAGGTCAACCTTCCATCGATACGGAACGAGATTTCTCTCGCATCCATATCGATCCTAGCCCGGGCGGTGTTCAAGAACGGATGGCCCAACCCAAGGGGAAACGAGTGCTCGTTCCCCGTGTCAAGGACAACGAAGTCCACAGGGACATAACGTTCCCAGATTCGGACCGGTACGTTCTCGATCACCCCCTCAGGATAGCGGATGGTTGAGTCCGCAAGCTGTACCTGGGCAGTAGTAGGTGACAAAGTAGGATAGCGTAATTTTTTAAATAGTACCTTGGACATGATGTTTACGCTGGCCCCCAGATCACAGAGTGCATCATCAATGCGACGATTCCAGATCGTGCACTGAATGATGGGCACTCCGGGATCCTCCTTCCTGTCCAGAGAGGTCTTGATGATAGCCCTTTTTGCAGCTCTTGGCAGGTAAGTCCATCATGGCATCAGCACGTGGATGAGTGCGACCTTCCCTGCATGGTTAGTACAGAGCACACTACGAGGCATCTTACCATGCCTGGTAGTGACGACTTTTTCTATCTCGATGGAAGGTTCGGGTTGCCCCGGAATCTTCCCCGATTCAGTGACAGGAACAGCAGCAGCTAACTGAGCGACTTGAGTTTCTATCATTTTATTAAAGCTCAGTTGATTTTTCATAGCAGAAGAAAATGACTCCATCCTAGAGTCTATGTTTTCCAGAGTTTTATCATTAGCAGCAAGCTTTTTGTTAATGTTTTCAGTTATTTTCATCTGGCCAAACACAAGATCTCTAAGAGATGGCTGATTATTGAAATTGCTGGAATTGTAATTGTTACCTTGTTGAGGCCTCTCAAAAGGGAGGTTTGGGCGCGAATTCCAGCCTTGGTTGCCGTAGTTGTTCGGTTGGTACCCGTTGTTGTTGGAGTTGTTGACGTAGTGGGCATCTTCTCGCGTTCCGGGGCAGTCATTCCCCGAATGGCCAGTGTTGTCACAGACTTCGCAGGTCATGCGAGCATCCATGGCTTGCACCGTTTCTTGAGCAGGGGCCTCCAGTTTCTTCATCAGGAGGTCCATCTTGGCAGCGAGCATGTCCAGAGCTTCAACTTAGTGAACTCCTCGGGTCTTTGGTTGAGTCCGGTCATCAGACCAGCCTTGGTTCTCAACCATCTTCTCTATGAGGGCCTTCGCACGACTCTCCTCAAGAGAGAAGAACGAGCCTCCAGCAGTAGCATCCAGGTACTCACGGGCAGAGGTTCTCAGCCCATGATAGAAAGTTTGGATTATGAACCAACTCTGCATACCATGGTGAGGACAAGCAGAAATATAGTCCTGGAGGCTATCCCATGCCTCCGGGACTGTTTCATCTTTTAACTGCTGGAAACTAGCAATTTTGTTCCGGAGGGCGTTGGTTTTCCCAACCGGAAAGAATTTTAGCAAGAAAGCGCTAGTGCATTTATCCCAGGTGTCTATAGCTTCGCGGTTAGCATAAAACCATTGTTTTGCCTTGCCTAGTAATGAGAATGGAAATAAACGAAGGCGAATGTCATCGATACTTACTCCGCGGATGGTGAAGGTGTTGCAGATCTCCAGGAAATGCTAGAGATGGGCATTGGCATCTTCGTGTGGCTTGCCACAGAACGGGCTAGCCTGAACCGTGTTGATGAGGGTTGGCTTGAGCTTGAAGTTGCCATCTCCGACTGGCGGAGCTGGTCCGACACGCACGTTCTCGCTCGATGGAGCGAAGAACTCACGGATCGTCTTGGCTGCCATCCTCGATGTAGCCTGGTCAACGACGGGAAGGACTGGGTTCATCGGAAGGAGTTGCTTCTGAGGAGGTACAACACGGGGTCGCACTTTCCGCACAAGTGACTCCGGATTTTCTTGGAAGTTTGACGGTAGTTGGAAACCAGTCATCCACTGCTCTGTTCCACAAAGACCAACGAACAGAGCAAGGATAAACCCACTTGAGTAGTGGTACTCAACTAAGATAGCTCAAGATAAAAATTCAAAAGTAATCTAGCCAAATGCTTCCCCGGCAACGGCGCCAGAAATGCTTGTTGGCACTTCTTACGGTCCAATATCAGAATTGAGAATCCTGGTACTGGGGTAAGGAGTGTCCAGTGGTTTTCCTTATGGCTTAGTAAAATATATAAATATTCTGCAAGCGCACAGAATCACCGCTGTAACACTTCACCTGGGAGTATCCCGAGGTATTGTAATTTATATTTCCGCAGGGAAGCTTTCCGCAGTGAACAGATATTCGAGACTATCAGAGAAGGGTACACGACTAGACAAGACAGGGGATAACGGTATTGGATAGGAGTGGATATACCGGACACACAGCTCAAGGGATACTCAGGTAAGGGAGAGAGGAGATAGATAGCTGGGAGTACAACGAGAAGAGATAGAGGACTCCTGGATATTTTATCTACCTATGTAACTCTAGCTTAGAGATACAGTGGCTATAGAGCTAGCACTAGTAGATCTGGGTTAATTCTATTGTCTTAGCTTCGGGACAAGGGAACCGGTGAACACACAGAAAGGGATGAGAAGGGGTGCCACTATTTCCCAACTGGGGAATCCTACGGACTGGAACTAACGTGATGGGCTACGAAGACCGAAAGGGCTATCACCACCTCACGGCTACCACCTCCATTGCGACGGGAATAAACTAAGGCGACTGGCTAGTCTAGGAACCACTCCTACACTAGGAAATGACTACGTACTCTGCTAGCAAGAGCAAGCAACCTTGTCAATACTCTTGGTGACAATTCACCTCCAGTATCAAGCAAGATCGAAGAACCAGCCAAGACAAAGACTTAAACAAGACTACAAGCACTAGAACTATAACTAACTATAGTCTAAACAAGATATATTTGCAACTAGAATAAAGTAGAAGCAAGATATAAATGACAAAGGCAAAGTGATAAAGATAGCTATATTGATAACTCAAAGTCTTGAAAAAGGAAAAGGTAAAAGATACAAGAGCTTATACCAGAGCTTCTGAAGACGACTCCGGAACCTCCGAGACACAACTCGACTCAACTCTAACTCCCAACTAAACTATCCTACTCTACTAGAATGAAAGTGGAAATGAGCTCCTTGGCTTGGTGTGTGTTTACAAGTGAAGTGTGAGGTCCTATTTATAGCTCCAAGGGTCGGTTGAAGCTGGAGTAACCGCCAAGGGACCAGGGGGTACCCCCTAGCAATCCGGGCACCAGGGTCAGTTCGACCGAACAGGGTGGTTCGGCCGAACCACTGGATTTGCTGACCTTGCTCTGGATGCTCAGATGCGCTCCTGGAGGCGGTTTGGGCAGGGGGGTCGGTTCGGCCGAACCGACCTATTCGGCCGAACGGGCCTGGCCCGTGGCCGGCCCTCCCCTGCACCGCCTCTGCGTCCTGGCTGTCCTGGGCCGCCTTTACTTGATGGTGTTCGTGTTGTGTGGGCCTATGTTGACGTGGCGGTGCTCCGGGATGAGATGGCTGCCGTCCTCATGTCATTTGTCTTGTTCGCTTGATATTCGTTGGACGACTCCCGGTGACGTGCACGGCTAAGGGGGGTAACCGGCCGAACGGAGTCGTTCGGCCGATTCGGTCATTTTCGGCCCCAATAGCGCGTATTTGTCGTAGTTGTACCTGCACAAGTGACACTCACCAAAACTCGTGGAACTTTATTAGAAATAAAACCTAAGTACGTAGAATGTTGCTTATAACCTCATTTATTCCCGAGTATTGGTGGTCGGATTTGGGTTGTAACGACCGCCAACATATGCTACCTCGCCTTTTCGTTCCAGTACTTTGAAAGGTCCGATGTAACGAGGCGCTAGTTTTCCCTTAACATAAAACCTTTTCACGCCCCTCATCGGGGACACCTTGAGAAACACAAAGTCACCTACCTCAAAGTTAAGGTCTCTCCGTCTCACATCTGCATAGCTTTTCTATCTAGACTGTGCCACTTTCAAATTTTGTCTGATCATCTGCACTTGTCGCTCTGTCTCTCTTAGTATCTCGGGTCCAAATACCTGACTTTTCCCAGTTTGATTCCAGAACAATGGTGTCCTGCACTTTCTGCCATACAAAGCCTCGAATGGTGCCATCTGCAAGCTCTTCTGATAGTGTTGTTGTACGATAATTCTGCATACGGTAAACTCCTGTCCCAACTGGCACCATACTGTAGAGCACATGCTCTCAACATATCCTCCAAAATCTGATTTGTTCGTTCTGTCTGCACATCGGTCTGCGGATGGTAGGCTGAACTGAACTGTAGCTTAGTGTCCATAGACTCATGCAGTTGTCGCCAGAAGTGCGATGTGAACTGAGTACCTCGATCTGACACTATTCTTTTTGGTACCCCATGCAAACACACAATCCTCTCCATATATAACTCTGCTACTCTGGCTCCCGTGTAGGTGGTCTTTACTGGAAGAAAATGTGCCACCTTGGTCAAACGGTCCACAATTACCCAGATTGAATCAAATCCTCTCTGAGTGCGAGGTAATCCAGTGATGAAGTCCATACCGACTTCTTCCCACTTCCATACAGGTATCTTCAAGGGTTGAAGCAAACCTGCATGTCTCTGGTGCTCAGCTTTGACTCTCTGACACGTGTCACACAGGGCTACATAAGTCGCCACATCACGCTTCAAGCCATACCACCAGAATCTCTTTTTGATATCCTGGTACATCTTAGTACTTCCCGGGTGTATCGAGTACGCCGATTCATGGGCTTCCCTCAGGATTGCGTCCTTGATCTACGCTATATTAGGTACACATATTCTCTTTCCATGCCATAAGGTTCCTTGGTCATCCACTCAGAAACCAGGGGCATTTCCTAGTGCAACCTGTTCCACTATCGCCTTGATTTTCTCATCACCAAGCTGACCTTTTCGAATCTCCTGTTCTAGAGTCGGTTCAACTGCCATCTCTGTGATGCTAGTAACAAATCCCAGACTCATCCTCTCAAACTCTAGACTGAGTTCCTCTGGTAGGCAATGTCCTGTGATCCTGTTCACATAAATCCTTCTACACAGAGCATCGGCCACCAGGTTGGCCTTCCCTGGATGATAGTGAATCTCCAGGTCGTAATCCTTGATCAACTCTAACCAATGATGCTGCCTCATATTCAGATCTGACTGTGTGAACACATACTTGAGACTCTTGTGGTCAGTGTAGATGTCACACTTATGACCAATCAAGTAATGCCTCCAAATTTTTAGGGCATGTACAACAGCTGCCAACTCCAGATCGTGTGTCGGGTAGTTCTGCTCATGTTTCCTCAACTGCCTCGACGCATATGCCACAACTCTACCATCTTGCATAAGCACACATCCCAGTCCTTGACGAGATGCATCGCAGTAGATAGAGAAACTCTTGGTTATATCAGGCAACACTAGCCCAGGTGCCGTTGTCAACCTCTTCTTCAACTCCTCGAAGCTAGCCTAGCATTCCTCTGTCCAGACAAACCTGGCATATTTCTCCAATAATGTCGTCATGGGTTTAGCAATCTTGGAGAATCCTTCGATGAATCTCCGATAATATCTAGCCATTCCAAGAAAGCTTCTGATTTCACTCACATCTTTAGGCGGATTCCAGCTCAACACATCACTAACCTTCTTCGGATCGACTGCCACTCCACCATTAGACAATACATGACCCAAGAATGCGACTTCCTTCAGCCAGATCTTACACTTGCTCAGCTTGACATACAACTGATGTTCTCTAAGCCTCTACATCACCAGCCTCAAGTGCTCCTCATGTTCTTCCTCATTCTTAGAGAAAACTAGGATGCCATCAATAAACACCACCACGAACTTGTCCAGATAATCCATGAACACACTGTTCATCAGGTACATGAAGTACGCCGGTGCATTGGTTAATCCAAAGGACATAACAGTAAACTCATATAAGCCATACCGGGTGGTGAAGGCTGTCTTGGGGATGTCAGTCACTCGGATCCTCATCTGATGGTAACCTGATCGAAGATCTATCTTTGAGAACACACATGCTCCCTTCAACTGGTCAAAGAGATCATCAATCCTTGGTAGTGAATACTTATTCTTAATTGTCACTTCATTCAGGGCTCGATAATCCACACACATCCTCTATGTCCCATCTTTCTTATCGACAAACAACACTGGTGGTCCCCAAGGTGAAGAACTAGGACGAATATACCCTTTGGCTAGCAAATCTCTTAACTCATCTTTAAGTTTTTCCAACTCTTTTACTCCCATCCTATAGGGTCTTTTAGCTATAGGTGCCGTGCCAGGTTTAAGCTCAATAACAAATTCAACTTCACGTTCCGGGGGCATACCTGGCAATTCATCTGGAAACACATCCGGAAACTCACTCACCACTCTAATATCCTCAAGAGTTGTACACTTGGCTTGATTGACCTGACAGTGCTCCACGGGACCGGTTGGTTGGTACTCCACTTTTTCCCCGGACTCTGTTGTCAACCATACTGTTCTGTTTGCACATTGGATCACCGCATCATGTTTGGTTAAACAATTCTTTCCCAAGATTAGGTTGAAACCCATAGAATCCAAGACTATGGGACTCACCATGAAGTCTACCCCCCCTTATAGAGATGGGGACATCGGGGCAGCGTTGGGTAACTCGCAATTCACCCCCTGGTGAGCTAACTAGCATGGGATTCCTCAGCGGTCGCATGGTCATTGCATTCTTTTTCACAAAGGCCGCAGATATGAAAACGTGCGATGCCGCAGAATCTAATAGAACTGTGGCAGGGGTTGAGTTGACAAGGGCCATACCAATGACCACATCGGCAGCTCCTTTTGCAGTTTCTGCGTCCACGAGATTGAGATTGCCCTTGACAAAATTCGGCCGTCCACGGTTTACCGAGTGTTGGCGGTCGTTACAGACCGATTTCCGACCTCCAACCAAGTATAAAATGAACACAGTGGAATCACACACCATAGCTATAGGACTTATTTCTAACCATTTCCATGAGTTTTGGTGTTTATTCGATTCCAGGAGGCACATGACCAGAGTTCAGGCAAAAAGCATAAGAAAATATGTGTTCGGCCGAATCCCGTGATTCGACCGAACTCCGTCTATGAACCCAGTGGACCGGAAGGCGGGAGAGGCCCAAGTCCATCTCGACCGAAGCCCGTCAGTCCACAAGAAGGCCTCCAGCTCAGCCCAGACCGAGGAACCGACCTACCCACCGACCCAGGAGGTGATCCAACACGTGGGAGGGACGAAGGCGGCGCAGAGGTCGGTTCGGCCGAACTTCCCGGGTTCGGCCGAACCCCCCAGTTCGCCCGAACTGGCTCCACCACCTCAGAACCGACCTGGAGGAGAGATCAAGGCCGTAGAGGGTTGAGGCGGTGCACGTGGCATTTTGGCCGAACTCCTTGGTTCGCCCGAACGGCTCGGCACCGCCTCCCAGCTGCCTTGGCTACCACTCTGCCTCCCACCGTCCTTGGCCACTATAAATTGAGGCCCCTGGTCACCTACAAGACACACAACACAAGAGTAGAGTGCAGGCAAAGCATTGTTAGTTCTCTACTTGTATCAGTAGAGATAGGGAGAGAGGAGAGGTGAGCGTCCCGGAGAGGAGCCGAAGTGTCGGCCCCTGTTCCTGCTGTACCTCTATGGATGCGGCTTCACTTCGAGTAACATCCGGGTCATGTCTGGTAACTCTTGTATCTCTCTCTGATTAATTGAGCATTCAGTTCTTACTTTTATATGCTTGCTGGTTCTTCGTTCAATGCTTAGTTGATTGGTATAACTGTATACTGGTTGCTTAGCTTAGGTGTTTATCTTTCTATAGGAGATAAGTATTAGTTGACTAGTGTAGGCGTGGTGCCTATACTTGAGACTAACTTAGTTTATTCCCGTCGCAACGGAGGTGGTAGCCGTAAGGTGGTGACAGCCCTTCCGGTCTTTGTAGCCCATCACGTTAGTTCAGGTCCGTAGGATTCCCCAGTTGGGAAATAGTGGCACCCCTTCTCATCCATTTCTGTGTGTCCACCGGTTCCCTTGTCCCGAAGCAAGTATCTATCTGTATCCTCTGATCTGCTCGATCAATCAGTAGAATACCTTTACCAGACTCGTACCCTCTCTACCCTCCTATCACTCCTCTTCTCTTTGTTGTTGTCATCCACCTCATCCATACCATTCACTCCATTCCATCTACCTAGGACAACTTAGTTTAGAATCAGTCCACTTCTCGTTCTCCGTGGAAATTGATACCTTGGAATACTACCAGGTGAAAGCTACATCGGTATCCGTCCGCTTGCGGATTTATCTGTAGGCCGTAAGGAGTGCCAACAAGCTTTCTGGCGCCGTTGCCGGGGAACGGTAGCTGTTCTGATTCCGAACCCAAGTTGTCCGTGTATCCCACCATCATCCATCATATGGATTCCACCCTCACCTTACGTCAACATTCGGCTCCAATGGGCGATTGTTTGGAGCCACTACCTTCATCATATCCCATATCCACACCCGGCTATGAGCTACGTCCCGGCTTCATAGCCATGGTTCGTGAGCAATCGTTCTCAGGAACGAAGGCCGAGAGTCCATACGCGCATTTGCGCGAGTTTGAGCAACTCTACTCATGCCTGACCATTGCGGGCATGACACAAGAGACACTCAAATGGAAGGGAGGAGCGAAGAAATGGTACTCTCTGGCTATCAGTACTACGGAAGGGAGTTGGGAGACTCTTAGAGAAAAATTCTGTCTAAATTTCTTCCCAATCTCCAAGGTAGCTAGCCTCCAAATCGAAGTTCTTACCTTTAAGCAATTAGAGGGAGAGTCGTTAGGAGCTGCCTGGGCTCATTTCAAGCAAATCTTGGCATCCGGACCAGACCTAGACCTATCTGAACCTAGCATTCTCCAACATTTCAGCCTTGGCCTTTGTCCTGTAGCCACCACTTTCTTGGACTCTGCTTCAATATGGTCGTTTTTTCATTTGACTCCCAGTGAAGCGAGGATATTTCTGGAGTGTATCCTGGATGACACTCCCTACACTGGAGTCTATGACGAACTCCCCGATGAAGAAGAGAAGCAGCCTAAACCTGAAGAGCCTGTACACCAACAATCCAAATCTATCAGCTCTTCCATTCCATCAAAACCCGATGCTCAATTCGAACCACAACCTTACTCTAGCCTGGACTACCATCATCTACTCTACACCACTCCCTACGATTTTGACGATGATCTATTCGATGACATCGACTATGCCATAAGTTTCCCACGGGAACGATGTGTAGAGCAAAAAGATCCACCCCCCGACAAGGAAGCATTAGAATATCAAAGAGAGTACTTAGGCCATCTCTCTGCCATCAAGAGTCGGGAATGGCTAGACGAGGCGGAAGCCTCGACCGAGGTAGTTAAAATGCCCAAGAGAATCCGAACAATCTTTTGTGAAGTTATGGGCATGGACAAAGAAATCGGGTATGACCCGAGCCTCGGAATCAACATAATCTCTAGCTCCTTGGTGCGAGCCCAACTTCCCGATTAACCATGGTCATCATCTCAGAAACATCTAAGGTTCATATCAGGAAGGGTCCTCGACTGTTTAGGGATCTTGCGGGTCATACCCGTTAAGATTAACGACCCTGAACTTTTCCTGGATTTCCATATCTTTGACCTACCTGAAAATTCCACTTATTCCATCTTTATTGGTAGGCCAATCATGAAAATCCTAGAAAATTCACCAATAATCCAGCTAGAGCTTAGGATCGGAGAAGAACTCGTCCCAGTCTCTTATTCTTATTCCTTGAATACCCCAATAGAGACAGATCCCGATCCTGAGCCAATAGAGGAGGTCATGTCAACATCCTTGATAGACTTAGAACAACATTTCCTAGAAGAAGATGCCCAATTCCTTATGGAGGAAGAAGAGATTCATCCTCCAGTCGAACCTAAGCCTCTTCCCTCTGGATTGAAGTGTGCTTCCCTCTTTAAGGACGGACAAACTCCAGTGACCATCAGTGACAAACCCCCTGGAACCCAACCGACTTTCACTGTCCTAGAGGAGGATCGATCAGTCTTAGGACACTCGATCCAAGATTTCAAAGGGATTACTCCTAACCTTCATACACATCATATCCCTATCTTATCTTACCTTGGGGTCGTAAGACAATTGTCACGAAGATTCGTCTTTGATCGGGGAAAGACTAGATTCAAAGCCTAAAGCCATCATCTTCTCCTGTCATACTCCCAAATATGACCCTATGCGTACACCTCCCACGAGTAAAGGGGATTCATAGTTCCTTGGCCACACCGAGCTTTATAGGTGTCTCATCGAAAATTTCTCTCAAATAGCCCGGTCGTTGACCAATCTCTTGGCCAAGGAAACCCCTCTCGTCTCTAATCAAGAGTGTTATGCTTCCTTTCACACCCTAAGAAAGCACTCAATTCTGCTCCCATCATCCGGTCTCGCGACTAGAGCATCCCATTAGAAATCATGTGTGATGCGAGCAATTATGCTGTTGGAGCTGTTGTGGGCCAAACCAAGGACAAGAAGCATTATGCTCACTGGCCCCAGCTCAACTACGCAACCACGGAAAAGGAACTCTTAGCAACTATGTTTGTTATAGACAAATTCCGGTCCTACCAAGTTAGGGCAAAGGTCATAGTCTATTCCGACCATACTACTCTGAAGTATTTCTTGGCCAAAAAGGATGCGAACCCAAGACTCATTCGTTGGGTCTGTCTCGGGTATAAGTACCGTTTGATCTTTCCATCAGCGATTTTCTTACGGGGTGATACGCTCCTCAAAGCCACAACACTAGAGCCGTGGTACCCCACCATAGTTGACTTCATGGTGTTAGGGTACGTCCCATCAGGTGAAAATAGGAAAAGATTGGTTTATGAGAGCAGACATCACCTATGGGACAACCCGTATCTCTTCTGGATACAAAATGGACTCAGACGATGCATGCCTGCACCTGAGGCACATAAAATCTGGGAGAGATATCATGGAGCACCTTCTGAAGGACATTATGGAGTGTTCAGAATAAAGGTCTGGCAATATGGAGAAGCTAAGAAACTTAGCAAGAGATGCCCACACTGCCAGAAACACGGGAAAGAGACGCGAAGCCACTCACCAGTAATCTTCAGTAGAAATCTTTGATGTAAGGGGAATAGAGCCCATGGGTCCTTTCCCTAACTCACAGAACTACGAGTTTATTCTGGTAGCCGTAGATCCTGTCTCTAACTGGGTAGAAGCCAAGCCCTATCGACCCGCAGCTACTAGGCACGCTAAGCAAATGTCCCATGAAAACATCTTGCCCCGGTTTGGCGTCCTGGGCTAGTCGTAGAGGCTCTCATCTCATTGACTCCACGTCCCCTGAAATATCTAAGTTTGGGGGAGCCTCATATGATAGCCACACCTTATCACCCCCAAACTAGTGGTCAAGCAGAACATCCAGCGTGAAGAACAAGAACACTCTGCAAAGACTGTCAAGGAGATGTGTAGGCACTAGAGAGATAGGCCCACTGGGCATACTAGACCACTCTAGGACAATTTGGCAAAACCATGTTGGTTCGACTGAAGGACCCCTCTTCTGCCCCTTGAGCGTCCATTTGGACCCTAGAGCCGATCCCATCTTGTCTCGAAGTCACTAGAAAATGTTGGGAAAGTTGCTTGTCAATCTCAAGTCAGAAACCATCCTCCATCACTTTCCCGAGCACGACCGAGTGTTCACATTTCCTAGTCGCCATGGCCACCCAATCCTTGTCCAAAGACCTTTCCTCACCTAATGGTTCTCTCTCCATGAGTATCAAAAGTCCACCAACGAAGAAAGCCATGGAGCAGGGAGAAGAGAAACCCATGGTTGAAGAGCCTGAAAAAGAACTGGCACAAACATGCCAAAAGTTGAGCAACCAGGATGAGAAGGTCATCGAAGGCGAGCCTTGGTAGATGGACAAGGATGACAAGATCAATGTCCTCTGCCAAGCACCCACAGCAAAATTTAAGAGGCTCGCCAAAGCCACGTAACATCTAGACCTTCACGATCCATCTATAGAGTAGATGTCATGTGGTTGTATCCTGTAGAGCACCATTAGTTTCAATTTATTTTCCAATTCAATTTCCCTTTGCTCAAATCATTGTTTAGGAGGTGCTCTAATTATTTCCCTTCCAAATATTTTCCAACCTTAGCTTGATGAATAAATAAAATAAGAGTTGAATGTAGAAAGAATAAAATTGTCGCTCCGGTTGGTGCATTTGAGCCAACCAGAGATTGCCCTGTTTAACGAAAAGATACATGAGTACAGGCATGACACAGTGGAGGAACAGGACGAGAACGAGCAGGCCGACCAGCTGACTCAGTACCTTTCAAGGTTGAATCCCTACCAGTGAAGAGTCCAAGCTTGGGGGAGCACCCCCATCAGGTACGTTCCGAATTACTCAACACTTTGGTCATTCAATTGAAAATACTACCCTTGAATAAAATTAACTCTCAACCATGCATGGAATGAATCATATGCCTCTCACTTTGGAAATGATGAATGGTTGCTCTGTCATTAATTTTGCTAGTACTTTGTTGCAACTAGTTGCTTGACTATGCTTGAGTTATTTGGCATGAGTAAAAATGAACCTGAAAACCTTGTGGGAGCACATGCTTTATTCCAAGTCTAGGTTGTTGTGGGGATTGATATAGTGAGACTTTGGTTGAACTCTATTTCTATTCTTAGTATGGTGCAAATCTCGGATGTTTATGCTTTCAAAAAAATAAAACAAAGTTCCTCATTGATCATAATACCTACCAGAGCCATATGATAGGATTAGTTCTAAACTTTCTACCATATGCTGCTTGTCATCTTAGTGAGCTTTGTCAAATTGTTGTGACCTTTGTGAGGAATATGTCATACTTTCAAGATCGAGATTCACATACACTCCACCTCTCACTTGCAATTCCTACACTGGGAGTTAGCAAAACCATGCCATCATCCATTCCACAAAATAAATTTCATGCTCTTTGATTCCCTCTCCAAATATCTTTGAAGTAAAGGCATGGGCTATACAAAAAGAAAAAGAAAAGCATGCCAAGTGGCATGGCAAAAATATGAGAAAAAGAAAAGCATGCCAAAAAGGCATGGCAAAAAAAATGATAGCCCATGCTCTCGAAAAAAATAAATAGAGGAGAGGAAGAATCACTCCATGAAGTTCCACCAAATTCCACTCCACATATTCCACTCCGCATATTCCACACACTTGCACTTCTCGATCTAAGAGTGTGATTTGATTCTCCTAAGGTCCGGTTTTTGATTTAGCAAAATATAAGATGCTTGTATGCCTTCATTCTTTGTCCCTGAGCCACACAAAAAGCCAAATTAGATGTTAGGATGAAAAGAAGGCAAAGCCTTTGGTAAGGATTCAAATACACTTGAGAGATTGAGTGAGCCAATGAGGAACAATTTATCTTTTCACAAAAGGGTGAAAAACGCCGAGATAGGATCCTGAAAAGAGTAGAGTGGAATAAAACTAAGTTAACCTGTTCATCCTTTCAACCACCCAAGATAAGGAGATTGCTATAAGCCCCATAGGTAAAATGGTGAATTATACCTTGCTAGTAATTCAAGTAAAAATTTGAGTACTAGTTGTTTATAAAGTTACCTGCAAGAGAAATGACATTGTAGCAACTCCTGATCCACCGAGCCTAAGTTTTTATCTTTGCTCGAGGACCAGCAAAGAGCCAAACTTGGGGGAGCTTTTTGGCGGTCCTTACAGACCGATTTCCGACCTCCAACCAAGTATAAAATGAACACAATGGAATCACACACCATAGCTATAGGACTTATTTCTAACCATTTCCATGAGTTTTTGTGTTTATTCGATTCCAGGAGGCACATGACCAGAGTTGAGGCAAAAAGCATAAGAAAAGATGTGTTCGGCCGAATCCCGTGATTCGACCGAACTCCGTCTATGAACCCAGTGGACCGGAAGACGGGAGAGGCCCAAGTCCATCTCAACCGAAGCCCGCCAGTCCACCAGAAGGCCTCCAGCTCAGCCCAGACCGAGGAACCGACCTACCCACCGACCCAGGAGGTGATCCAACACGTGGGAGGGACGAAGGCGGTGCAGAGGTCGGTTCGGCCGAACTTCCCGGGTTCGGCCGAACCCCCCAGTTCGCCCGAACTGGCTCCACCGCCTCAGAACCGACCTGGAGGAGAGATCAAGGCCGTAGAGGGTTGAGGCGGTGCACGTGGCACTTCGGCCGAACTCCTTGGTTCGCGTGAACCAGGAGATTCGCCCAAATGGCTCGGCACCGCCTCCCAGCTGCCTTGGCTGCCACTCTGCCTCCCACCGTCCTTGGCCACTATAAATTGAGGCCCCTGGTCACCTACAAGACACACAACACAAGAGTAGAGTGCAGGCGAAGCATTGTTAGTTCTCCACTTGTATCAGTAGAGATAGGGAGAGAGGAGAGGTGAGCGTCCCGGATAGGAGCCGAAGTGTCGGCCCCTCTTCCCACTGTACCTCTACGGATGCGGCTTCACTTCGAGTAACATCCAGGTTGTGTCTGGTAACTCTTGTATCTCTCTCTGATTAATTGAGCATTCAGTTCTTACTTTTATATGCTTGCTGGTTCTTCGTTCAATGCTTAGTTGATTGGTATAACTGTATATTGGTTGCTTAGCTTGGGTGCTTATCTTTCTATAGGAGATAAGTATTAGTTGACTAGTGTAGGCGTGGTGCCTATACTTGAGACTAACTTAGTTTATTCCCGTCGCAACGGAGGTGGTAGCCGTAAGGTGGTGACAGCCCTTCCGGTCTTTGTAGCCCATCACGTTAGTTCCGGTCCGTAGGATTCCCCAGTTGGGAAATAGTGGCACCCCTTCTCATCCCTTTCTGTGTGTCCACCGGTTCCCTTGTCCCGAAGCAAGTATCTATCTGTATCCTCTGATCTGCTCGATCAATCAGTAGAATACCTTTACCAGACTCGTACCCTCTCTACCCTCCTATCACTCCTCTTCTCTTTGTTGTTGTCATCCACCTCATCCATACCATTCACTCCATTCCATCTACCTAGGACAACTTAGTTTAGAATCAGTCCACTTCTCATTCTCCGTGGAAAGATATCTTGGAATACTCCCAGGTGAAAGCTACATCGGTATCCGTCCGCTTGCGGATTTATCTGTAGGCCGTAAGGAGTGCCAACACCGAGGCTGGCCGCTGATTCCCGTTCTGTGTCTGATGCTGCCTAACCCTTCGATTGTCATTCTGTCCAATGGCATTCTGAGCCTTGTATGGGAAGTAATGAGCATAATGTCCTAACTCACCATAGAGGAAGCACACCCTCTGACCCTCTAGTGCACTGTTAACTAGGTTGGGACGCTGAATAGAACCATTCTGCACCTGTTTGCGCTGAACTGGGCCATACTGCAGCTGATTCTGGAAACACTGTTGTCGTTGTGGTGCCTGGAGATACTGGGGACGTTGTTGGTACTGGGGGCGCTGCTGGTACAGGTTGCGGTTCAGCAGACTGGACTGACCCTGGATGCGCTATAGATTTACCATCTGTTGTTTCCCCTGCTGCGAGTTGAAGCGGGGGCGGCTGTTGCTTCCTGACTGCTGGGCCTGGAGTTTACTCTTCTTTTCTTCCATTTCATGACGTTTGTGCTCCAGCATCAGGTCGTTGTTCACCAGGTCTTGGAAAGTAGGGAAAGTGATACACATCAGCTGGTACTATAGTGCATCCTGTAGGCCATCCCTGGATCTGGATTGCTTCTTCTTGTCGGTGGAAACATCCTCTGGAGCATAACGGGCCAGTTCGATGAACTTGTCACGATGAGCAGTGACACTCATCTCTCCCTGCTCCAGTGCCAGGAATTCCTTCTTCTTTAGTATCATTAGTGCCTCTGGCACATGGTGAGAGCGGAAGTTGTCTCGAAACTCCTGCCAGGTGATCTGGGTGCGATCAGGGTGAGCATACTGGTATGCATCCCACCAATCCAATGCTGCACCACGAAGCTGTCCTCCTCCATACAACACTTTCTCCCTGTCATTACACTGGGCAATGTTGAGTTCCCTCTCCACCGTCTTGAGCCAATCATCTGCTTGCAGGGGGTCGCTGGCTTTGGTGAAGGTAGGAGGGCGTCCCATCAGAAATTCACCCCTTTTGTCCCTGGGAGGCATGTTAGGCTGGGGAGGCGGATTGTGCTGGTTCTGCTGCAATAGAGCCATGGACTGGTCCATCTGCTGCATTAGTTGGATCTGTGTTTCCATGAACTACTCCGGGGTAGGTGCTGGCTGGTTCTGGTTGCTCCCACTCTCAGCCATCTAACATCAACAAATAATTTCCATTGGTACTCCGTCGAACATAACCAAGTAACTCAAGTTTTGTACAGAAGAACTTAGGTAGATTATGGAACAAGACATGATAGGAACTAAAGATGTAGAGAATTTGATAGATAAAGAGCAAGAGAAATAAATATCCCACTATTTATTCATTAATATCCTTAAACCTTAATCCAGAATCTAGATGGTGGCAGACTCGCGTCTAC
Source organism: Echinochloa phyllopogon (assembly GCA_033239725.1). NCBI lineage: Eukaryota > Viridiplantae > Streptophyta > Magnoliopsida > Poales > Poaceae > Echinochloa > Echinochloa phyllopogon. Next base: position 26,350,269 of record BTCW01000008.1, on the reverse strand, counting down.
GCCCATCGCAATCATTACAAAGATCCAAATCACACATGAGCATAATAATAAACAAACCAAGCACTTAAGAACAAGGTTCACACAAGACTCGACATTACTGGGTTTTGACTCAACTCAAAAACGTGTACTACTCGATCCCTATTACAGACTCATGGTAGATTCCTAAGGATCGATGAAGATAGGGACAAGCGGCTCTGACACGGTCTCTCCTGGCACCGGGAGTCTCTTAACTTAAGCACCCCCATTCATTTCTCTGAAGAAGAAGAGGGCATGGTCTGCAGCATCGCGGATCCCTTCGTCGAAGGTTGACCATGGGGCTATGGCCCTGTAAACTCCCTCCACATGGTACATTCCATTGGCATCCGGAGTCTTCTGGTAAATGGTGACGGCTGACCACCAGGTTCAGGCATGCTCTCCATATTGTGAACGTTCTCCCGTGTAGAGTGGAGCCTTCTAGTAGCCTCGTCCACTGAGCAGTGCCCAAAGCTGGTGAGCGGCGTCTTCATGTTGTCCCAAGGAGTAGAATACGGCCGTCGTTGGTTCTGCCCACTCTGGCGTTATTGGTCCACGACGAGCAAGGGGGAGAGCCTCTGACCTTCTAGCGGTCCTCTTCGTACGACCCATCTACTGAAAAAGGGACAAGGAAGGAAAAAGTTTTAGAAACTTTGCAATAGACATAGGGAAAGGAAATAGAACACCATTTTATAAATAAAACTATCACATTTTATAAATAAAACAAAAGAACAAGGGCTAACTAAAATCTAATCGACCGTTCTAACTAGGCTGCGATCCTACAGTCAGCATGGCTCTGATACCAATCTGTCACACCCGGATTTACACAGAAACCCGAATGCTACTGTATATGTGCCCAGGAAGTCCACAGAACACATACAGCTTACAAATATGGAAATCAGAGTACACATGCTCGAATAAAATAGATTTACATCAGAGTTTAACACAATACACAGCAGAAGACTAACTATTAACTCTCATCTAGGAGGAGCCGCAGTCCACAGGGACTCTGACTGGTTGACCACAGCTTTGTAATACGACCGATCTTCAGGGAATTCAGCAGCAGCAATATCATTCTCATATCCATCTGTTACTCGTCCGGGATTTTGTTGAATAATGGCAAGCGTAAATAATTGTCTTACTTAGCAAGTATAACACGGGTATATGAAGGCTTAAAAGAAAGGCTTGACACGGCTGTACTGCATTAGCAATTTTAGTTGTTTCATTTTAACATAATCATAATCACTACATTTATATGAATCCCAGTTGTAACCCAATTAATAAAGTAGAAGTAAACATTTAACAGTAATAAGCATCATCTTCTAATCAAAAAGGATCCAGGCCGCTCGTGACCCTGAGCAAGGCTATCATGATAGATTGTACACTCTGCAGAGGTTTCCCCTTTACCCACCAGTCGCGTAAAAGTTCAAAGGAACTTTGCACCCAACCACGCACATCAACACTACCGAGGTGCGACGGCATAGGGACGCTACGAGGCCTTTCACAAGACACCCTAACAAGTCAGTAGCCACTACGGTAACAAGGGTGCATTAGTTCTGAGGCACCGAGATTGACTGATGCTCATGTCGCAACATAAGGGGGTCAATGGCGTCCGGAGCGCGGCACGAAGGCCAACAACAAAAATAAATACCGCAACATGTGGAGCCCCCGTAGTACGGTGGCTCCCAACACGGGCTGAGCCTGACAAGACTTAGCCGACGACGCTACCGTCCTCGGTGGATCAAAAACCATGCCTAGCGCCTTGTTCCCATAGCACCGTTGGCCCCATTGATAACCACTGACAAGCTAGAGATGTACAAGCTACTTGTCCAAGATCAGAGCCATTATAGTTCCAGCGGTGGCGACAGGCTCCTGGGTGGTCGCTATAAGAACCAGTCCTTACGGAGAGACACTAGGGCCAGGCACGAAGCTTACGCCCTAGTTCCCTGATCCATGTTGCTAAAAAGCAAGTTTAAATCATCAAGTTGAAGTGAACCATTAAGTCAAAGTTAACATTTGCATAATAGTGACAGTAGCTGCGCCTAGCAAAGATCTACCCAAATGCATAAACCGGGGGATTCAAGGTACAAGATAATAAAGCTAGGTGTAACCTTAATAGGAATCAAATTAGACACATGCATATGAAAGTAATACATTATGTAAAGGATGTATTTTGGTAGCAAGGATTGTCCGTGCTATACTTGCCTTCCACAAAGAGCTGTTGCTACTGCTGCTGGTCTTCGTGATCCTGCTCGAATCCGAACTCAAACGCGTACGGTTCACCGACTGGACTCACGAAGCAACACACAAGCATCCACACAAGCCAGTACATGCAAACAATATTATTCTATTAGAATAGTACACCAAACAGTAGAAACAGAACAAAAGAAGGCTATGAAACTAATCTACGCTTTGCTACGAACACGTGAGCGCGAAAATCACTCAAATCGGAGCTAAAACGGGAAAGATATGGCTTTTCTAAGGTAAGGTTTAGGGGCTTGCTGGCAAAGTTTTAAAAGTCTCAGGGGCTTATTTGTAAAGTTACAGGGACTAAAATATAAGTTTGTATAAAAACTCAGGGGCTAAACTTTAAAAGGGCAGGGGCTGGACTTCGGGGTGTAAAAACAGGGAAGTTCAGGGGCTTTTTCGCAAACCAGGGACATAACTGTAAATATTTTTCAAAAGCACTGGACCGCGGGTTGATTACTAGAAAGGTAAGGGGCTAATTTGAAAGATGGCCATGGTTGACCGGTATGGTCAACTTTGACTTAGCGGCTGGGGCGACGTGGGCCCTCCGATCCAGATCGGGCGGCTCTGGATGGATTTAGCAGGAGGAGGAGGCCGGCGGCGAGGTTTGCGGCAGCGCCGCCAACGCGCATGGCGGGGACTCGCCGGAGCAAGCTCGAACTCAAGCTCCCGGCCGCCATTTGCGACGAGGGTAGGACCTACGGCACCGGGGCGAAGCGGCGAATACGACGGAGGGGTTCTCGTCGGCGTTTGCGCGGCGGAGGCGGCGCGCGACGATGAGCAGCGGCGGCGTGACTCTGGCGAGGTTGCGCGGCCAACACAGAGGGGGAAAAGGAGCGGGAAAGGGCTCAGGATGGGCCTTACCACCGTGCGGAGCTTCTTCGAAGGTCGGTAGGGGCGGGGCGGCGCCGGAGGCGGAGATCGATGGCGCCGCGGCGGTGCTCAAACGACGGCGGCGGTGGAGCTCGGGGCTAGGGTTTCAGGGGGCGGCGCTGCGGGAAACGAGAACAGGAGGGGCGGCGGTGGCTTAAATAGTCGCAGGGCAGCTCGGGTCCACGCCCTCGGCGTGCGGGCCACGGCGGCCGAGCGCGGCGCGCCAATCTTGGCCGGAGGTTGGGGGATGGTGCTGGCAGGTGGGTCCCGCCTGGCAGCCGGAGAGAGGAGAGGGAGTGGGCCGGCGCGAGCAGTTGGGCCGGAAGCGGCTGGATGGGCCGAGCGAGCGAGTTTGGACCCAAGGGGCTGAGGGCTGGGCTGCTGGGCCGGAAGCGGGGGCGGGGTGGACTTGGGCCAAGCTGGGCCACAAGTGGAGCTGGGCTGCGACAGGAGGCGAAAGGAGGCTGCTGGGCCGCTCGGGGAAAAGAAGAGAGGGGGAAGGGCGGGCTGAGAAAAAGAGTTCGGTGAGGGATCTTGGACTCGGGCCAAACAACTTTTCTAGAGCTCCAAACAATGCGAATCAAATTCGAATTTAAACAGGATTTAAATTCCAATTTAATTCACAAGCAACCAAAACACAATGCAACAGTATGAATGCAACAAAATGTTTCTACTCCTTATATTTGATTTTAATTCTCATAAATAATTAATTTTCCTTATATTAAATATGAGCACAACTAAATAAATTAAATTAGTTACTAGAAATTTTAAATAGTCATTTTTAGGGTGTTACTGGTACCTGAGGAAAGCGGTTGTTAGGCTCGACAGGAACGAAGTTGATGAGGCCGTACTCGTCGAGTACCGGCCCAGGAGGACGTGCTGGCGGTGGCGGGGGAAGGTCCGGCGGAACATTGTGCGCATAGTGTACACCACGTCTAGCTGTTTGGCGTTGTCTCGGCATGATTTTCCTAATAAATTATCTAAAATTAATAAAAATTCCATAAATTAACTGTTCAAGTGTTTAAAGGATGTCCATAAATTAGTTGTTTGGCATTGTCTCGGCATGTTTAAAGGAACATTGTGCGCATAGTGTCCACCACGTCCATCATTCGTTCAAATGTTTAAAGGATGTCGATACAACAAGGACAACAAGCAATCATCCAATTGATGTGATTGAGGTTCATCATCAGATGATTGCTATTGTCCCTGTAGTATCGATATCCTTGGTGACCCCGGTCCGGACTTTGGCATTGCACCGGTCCGGACTTTGGGATGACCCCGGCCTGTTCAGCCACCTCACCATCATATATACCTGGCTCTCCCATTTACAGGCCTACATAAATATCAAAATTTCTATTAATTTTTCTATATTATTATAGCGTTTTCTCGGCATTATTTCTGTAATAAATTATGTGTTGCAAAATCTTCATATGTGAAATATATCATTTACTTAAAACTATCAGAAAAAATCATATATATCATTAACGAAACCTTAATCTACCAAAACTAAATCATAAAATAACAATATTAAACTATGAAGAATATGTATTCGTATTATACCTACGTGACGACCGGTCTTGCCTTCTGGGCGTGGCCGCGCCGGCCTGTAAGAGAGAGCGAAGAGAGCGAGAGCTACCAGAGAGCGAAGGCGAGAGCGAGAGAGCGACGAGAGCGAGAGCGAGAGCTACCAGAGAGCGAGAGCGAGCGTGAGAGAGTCGCCAGGAGAGGTCTGCAATTTATCAACGATTGGGAGACACCGCAGGGCCCACGTGGGCCCACAATAATTATCACTTTTGGCATTTCTAAATATCACAAACGGTTCTTTAAAAGAACAGTTTGTGATAGTACACATCACAAACGGTTCTTTACACGAACCGTTTGTGATAGTGCACGACGGTTCTTCTAAGAACCGTTTGTGATTTGCCCAGCAATAATTGGTGCATGCACCCACCAACGGTTTTATTTTGTTTTTAAATAATTCATATAAATCATTCAAAAATTCATAGAAATTCCATAAAATTCATATAACTCATAGAAAATTCATATAATTAAGTACATGACATGGATATAATATAAATCAAATAGTACATGGGTGGAGTTATATATATTACATGATACACGTATCAATGATTCAACTCACAATGATTGTCTCATCGTGATCAACCCGCACGTATGCCGGTTCCTCGCCATCTTCTTCTTCAAACACCGGAAGGTCGACATCCGGCCCAAGCGGAGGCATGTCGTGGAAGTCGTTCCCTTATTCCTTGGTTCTATCTTCAACACCGATGATCTTCCTTTTGCCCTGGATAACGACGTGTTTTCCATGATGAGCGAGGTCCGTTGCGTAGAAGACTTGCACTACATCCTTAGCCCAAACAAATGGTTCGTCTCTGTACCCGGTGTTTTTAAGATCGACGACAGTCATTCCGTACTTGTCCTCGAAGACCCCCCCTGGGAAGTCTGACCCACTGGCACCGGAATAGAGGGATCTTCAATCGTGGCCCGTAATCTAGCTCCCATATCTCTTCAATGAAACCATAGTAGGACTGAATCTATTGATTGCTGTCGTAAGCATCAATATGAATGCCGCTATTTTGGTTGACACTCTTTTCATCTTGCTTTCTCGTGTAGAATGTGTATGCATTTATGTCATATCCTTGGAACTTGGCCAATGTACTTGATGGTCCGATGACCAACAAATCGAGCTCACGACTCCCGGTTTCAACACCAATCAATTTTAATCTTAACCAGTCTGCAAAGGTTTCTCTATGTCTTTTATGGACCCAAGATTCTGACCTTCCTCTGTTCTGGTCCTGTAGTTCTTTCACATGCGTATCGATATATGGGGCAACTACGGATGCTTGTTGTAGAACAGTGTAATGTGCTTGCCTGAAAGCATCAGTGTCATTGACAAGTACCGACCGCCGGCCGATCGTTCCTCTCCCACTTAGCCTTCCCTCATGATGTGATACAGGGACGCCAACAGGTTGTAGATCCAAATAGTATGTGCAAAACTCAACCGCCTCCTCTGTCTCCCATCCAGTAGCCATGGAACCCTCCAGTCTGAATCTGTTTCTAACGTACTTTCGAAGAACACTCATTAACCTCTCGAAAGGAAACATCTGATGCAGAAACATTGATCCAAGGGATCTTATCTGAGCGACCAAGTGAGTAAGCAGATGCAACGACATATCAAAATATGTTGGTGGGAAATGCATCTCGAGCCTAGTTATAGTATGGATCAGGTCTTCTTGGAGCTTGTCTAGCTTGGTCGGATCTATGACCTTGTGTGAGATTGCATTGAAGAAAGCGCACAACTTTATGAGAGGATCTCGAACCTTAGTTGGGAGCACACCCCTTAGTGCAAGAAGCAGTTGGGTCATGATAACATGACAGTCGTGGGCCTTCAAGCAGCTCATGTTGAATTTTGTCTCTTTTCTGTTCACTAGCCTTCTAATGTTGGAGGAGTAGCCGGTTGGCACTTTAAGTTCATCGAAGAATTTACAAATCATCTTTTTCTCGTTCTCGCGCAGTGTCCATGCAGCAACGGTAAGCTTCTTCTTCCCATGAGGTTGTATAATATGGTGTAGTTCTAGCCTTACTCCCATATCTTGTAAGTCCTGTCAAGCTTCCAAGGAGTCTTTTCCTTTCCACTTGGCCACCATTAACGTGTCGAGTGTGCTCTCAGCCACATTTTTAGTTAGGTGCATGCCATCCAATGCGTGGCGGACCTGCAGGAATTTCCAATAAGGAAGTTTCTAGAACAAAGAGTTCTTTTTCCATATGGAACCGGTTGGTGCGCGTACACTTCCTTTTCCCTTTCCAAAAACCACTTCAACTTTGCTTACTATTTGGTATATCTCACTCCCATTGCGGAACTTCGGAGGCAAACGGTGATCGGTTGACCCATCAAAGGATTTCTTGTTTCGACAATATGGGTGGTCTCGCCGAAGGAACCTACGACGCCCCATGTAGACCATCTTGTTGCTGTTGTTCAACCATCTTGCGTCAGTGCCATCCACACAAACCACACAACCATTATAGCCCTTTGTAACCTGGCCTGATAAGCAACCAAGGCTGGGTAGGTCAGTTATTGTTACGAACAACAATCCTTTTAATGTGAAGTGTTCTAGCTTGTATCCATCCCAAACCTTCACACCTTCATTCCACAACAGAAGCAGATCATCCACCAATGGCTCCAGATACACATCAATATCATTGCCAGGCTGCTTTGACCCTTGGATAAGCAAAGGCATCATAATGTAAGTGTAGGATCTAGGATTACCGACTAGAGGGGGGTGAATAGGCGGTTTTAAAACTTCAATCACAACACTAGAGAAATTTAATTAGAATCACAAGGAGAATTAAATCTCTAGCTATGCTAAGCCTATGTTGATTGTTTTGCAACCTAGGGTGACAAGATATAGTTCAATCTCTATGAAATAAACTTGCTTAAAGTAAGAATGTAAATAAACCAAGCAAGATAAAAGAGCAAGAGACACAAGGACTTAGCCCGTGGTATTGATGACTTGCCGGTCACCCCTAATCCACGTTGAGATGGATTCAATGTTCAACCACTCCTCTATCAAGTCTCCACTTGATGTATGAGCCGGCTAGAACCAAAGAACCGCTCCAAATCTCGTTTCCACTAGAGTTACTCTTCACCACTCCGGTAAGGTGAGTACAAGACCTCTCACAATCAAAATCCAAGGCCACTTCACAATCTTCTTGAAATGCTCAAGGATCCACGAGCTCCAAGCCATCTAGGAGGTGGCAACCTCCAAGAGTAACAAATCAAACACCTAGCTTGAAGTTTCCCTAGTGCCGCAAAGCTCAAACTCTTGATGCAAAGCACTAGGATGCTCTCAATCTCACAAAGATGCAACCACTAAGCCAAGTGAGTGAGAGAGAGGAAGGGGAATGCTCAAATGTGTCAAGGAAGCTTTCAAATGGGCCAAGAGAGCCTTCCCAATCCCGGGGGTGGACTATATATACTCACCCCCTCGAAATCTAGTCGTTACGTTCAAAACAGGGCACCGGCGGACAGTCCGCCCTTCAAATCCAACGGCTAGAACGTGTGTCAGAGTGTGTCAGAGAGAGCCGTTATAGGCTGGCGGACAGTCCGCCAACCATGGGCGGACTGTCCGACAAGGCAAAAATTGCACGGCCAAATTTGCCTGCGGACTGTCCGCCTCACAAAAGACCTCTAGATCGCTCGGAAACGTCTCTGTGTGAACTGTCCGCCAGAACGGTCCGCCTCACAAAATTACAAAGGCGGACTGTCCGCCATACGCTGCCGGACAGTCCGCCGCTTGTTGTCAGCCGAATGAAGATCAGTCTTAACACAACCACGATTAGAAGATAGCTGGCGGACAGTCCGCCTTGGCTGACCGCGGACGGTCTGGACCCCCTAGACTGTCCGCCGGCTGCCTGGCAGACAGTCCGCCCTTGCGCAGTGAGCCCTACCCGAGCAAGTTTTTTGCCTCTCATTTTCCCACTTTCTCAAGTGTTGTTAACCCTCATGCATGCAGGCAATTATTTGAGCAAAGTGGCACTATTGACTCATCAAGCCAAGTATATTGACCCCTCTTGATAGTACAGCTATCTAGCCTATAATCTGGTCAATGTTTCATCCACTAAGCACCGCTTGACCAGTAAAAACAAAATGTCCTATCTTATACCTTTGCCTTGAGCTCCTTTCAATCCATCTCATGTTTACCATGATCAACATTTACCGCAAGACCCATTCAATCCCATGAACTAACCTGTTCTCATATCTCAATGAAAATGTTAGTCCATTATGATTGTCATTAATTACCAAAACACAAATTAGGGGCCTAGATGCTTTCAGTAAGTCCACTTCATACACAACCAAGGCGGAAGGTTGTATATGCAAAGAGAGACAGGCCATGTGCTGTGTTTGCTGCTAACCATGTTAAAAGGATTCATCCCATCCGTACTTAATCCAAACCTTACGTTCCTGATCTCCTTTGAGAATGTTTTCTTGAAATGATAATCAATAGCCCTCCACTGTGAACCATCTGCTGGGTGCCTAAGCTTTCCATATTTCAAACGCTCTTCTTCATGCCAACGCATAAGCTTTGCTATCTTTAGGTTAGCAAATAGCCGCTTCAACCGAGAAATTATGGGGAAATACCATACGACCTTGGTGGGTGCCCTTTTATTCCTATCACAAGTCATATGTATAGCTGACTCGAACTTGTACCTCGAAGTTTCGCACACTGGGCATGCATCCAAATCATTATAGTCACCACGATACAGGATGCGATCTTTTGGACATGCATGGATTTTCTGTACCTCGAGCCCCACTGGACATATCATTTGCTTCGCCTCGTACATGTTCTTAGGCAACCCATTCGGGCTTGGAAGCATCTTCCCCATAAAATCCAACAAACTGTCAAAGCCTGTGTCTGATAGGCCATTAGATGACTTGAACTCCAGTAGCAAGAGGTCAGCTTCAAGCATGGACATGCTGGAGCCATGGTACAAAAGGAGTTTTGGCATCCTTCCTCATCTTGTCAAGCTTCTTCAAATTCTTTGCATCAAGGCATTCTGGCTCACCATCACGTATCATCTGGTCAATGCCATCCACCACATCATCATCTACTAATGTCTCTGCAAAGTTATCCATGAATGATCCATGGTCGACATTTCCCGTATCATTTGGTTGTGTGGCTTCATTCTCACCCCATGTGGCCTCTTGGAACGTTTTCCGCAATTTCTCAACCACACTTGGTTGTGTGGCTTCATTCTCACCTTCCTCCCCATGCTTGTTCCAAACCTTGTAGTTTGGCATGAAACCCCTACACAGCAAGTGGTGTCGGATCTGCTCGACGCAACGAAACTACTTCTGGTTCTTGCAATCAATGCTCGGATAATATTGATGTCCATCGCTTGTTTGGTACCACCTCGCAACATTCACAAAGGAGTCAACCCCCTTGCAAAATGAGTCATCTGAACTGGCAACATACATCCAACCTCGTTCATCCATCTATTACAAACAAAATGGATTTCTCCTTAAACCAATATTCCAATAAAATAATAATGCCAAATTATTTGCAAATCCATCGCACAAAGTGTTGCTAGATACAAACCCTGAGTCAAGAGAGTGTATCAAATTGAGCCGATGACCGAATTGAACCAAGTATAGCCGAGGACCAAATTGATGAATAAATTGGTGAAAAATGGCCTAGAGGCAAAAAAAATAGAGTTTTCATCACATTCTTCTCAATTTTGCAACCATTCAAGCTTCTACAAAGTAATAAGCAAAGCAAGCTAGATACTAACCTTGTTACAATGGAATTAGAGCTAGACATTTCGATGATCCATGAATAAATTGATGAAAAATGGCCTAGAGGAAAAAAAAAGAGACCATTCATCACATTTTATCAATTTTGGAACCATTCAAGCTAAAGAATCATGGAAGAATGCCTATCATGTGTCTTCATTGATGATCTACCTACTAAATTCGAGTTCCTCCATTGAATTTCAAGAGAAATGAGCTCTAGAGAGGATGAAAGAGCCCCTTCATCAAATTCATGGCAAATTTCAAATTCTAGTGGTTGAAACAAGCTACAAATTGGAAGAGTTGAGTGTTAACAACCTCAAAAAAAGTTGAAGGAGAGCTTTCTTCAAAAAACGTGACCTTTCTTGAGCAATTCGGTGAGAAATGGCCGCAACAATGGTGAAAGAAATGGTGGGCGTCGGGTTGGAGAAGAAGAGTGGGAGGGGGAAGGGGTAAATTAATTATTATATTTGGTGAATTAGTTGTTGACTGGTAGAATGATCTCACCAGCTGTGAGGGGGCCAACAGAATGAGTTTAAATAGATACTATGTAGCACATAATCTTGCATGCAGGAAGAACAACTAATGGATTGGCATCTCTATCTTGCTCATAATATAATCTGGCAAGAAATGATATCCGAACTTATGAAAATGATCCAACCAAAGTAATTAATTAAAATTGGTAACTTAGAGAGAAAGGATCCAAATTGATATGGTATATTAATGATTGATTGATTGATTATTGGTACCATTTTTTCATGGATTTTTTTGAGGCAATGCTTGCATGTAATTACTACAACCATGACAATTCGAGTTTGATTCTCTACTTTATTTCTGCTTTAGGCATTTCCTTTTTATCACTAGTAGAGAATTGCCCTTTAGTCCCGGTTCCCAACCCTCCTTTATTCCGGTTTTTCGAATCAGGACTAGTACTAGGAGTCTCGTTCCCCCCACCTAGGAGTAAAAGTCTGCAATGTTAAAAAATGTTCTCCACCTACACAACACATGTGATGGTTTCTCTTTATTGTAACCGGTGAAGGCCCCTTTAGTCCGGGGTGCTGGTTTCAACCGGGACTAAAGACTTTTTTACTCCGGGTTGGTGACTCCAACGGACACTAAAAGTCACCCTTTTAGTTCCAATTGGAGGCTCATCAACCCGAGACTAATAGGTAACTTGGAGACCTCATGAAATACCAACGGGGCTAAGTCCGCGGTCCAAATCTGTCCGAGACAAATGTGTTGGATGGGAAGTCTTTTCTCTACTGGTGTATTCTCCTGCCAGAACTGCCAACACGCTGTTTTTAGGATTGGAATCTATGATGCAAAACTTTTTAGGGGTAGATTCACTAGACAAATCTTTAGCACACATTCAGATAAAAATGATACTTTTTTTTACATTTGTTTGTTAAGTGTTTATTTAGAGTCCAGTTTTCAAAGTGTCTTCCCTCGTAGGACTGGTGCCGCTAAGATCTTTTCAGAGACGTCTTGCTATAACAAAATCGTATAAAAGTGATTTTTTGATGCGCATGTAAACATCACTAAAAGAATTAGCAGAACCTAGCCACGCACCTCTTCCCATAAAGATTTTTTTCCCTCTTTGACGAAAGGGTGATTTGCTTTGGAAGCAAATGAAATCTGGAGTACAATAATTGTTTGCATTCGAGGCAGATTGATATCGCTACATTAGCCAGGCCGATCTACAATGGTGAATTGAAAAATTCAATCTCCCCTCCTGCTTATCTTCGTATCTTTATCTACTGCCAAATTAATGGCACATGAAGAGCAAGACCACCGAATATAGAAACAAAATACCCATCCAAAGCCGGTCAAGGGGAGCCAACTTTGCTACGCCTCCCGAGGAGGAAGCAGGCCCTTCTAGGCGAATGTAGTCATACATGACCCCGGCGATCCTGGCCGCCGCCGCCTGAGCTCTTCCAAGCCCAGCCTGGGTGAGTTTCATGTCGATGGCATTGTCTCCTTGGAGCAGCACACGCCCTGGGATCACGAACTCGAGGCTCCACTGCAGGCCGTGGATGCCATGGCGTGCGATTGCGTTGTCATCCCCCATCTCCGGTGTCGCAAACACCCTGGCGCCGCCACCTACTCCAAACGCACCCCCGTTCACTTGCACCTAGAAATTAAAATTAGTGCACAGAGAGTTCAGGTAACGGGGAGCATGAACTGTTCTTGAAATCGGCTGCGTGAGTTCTCCAGACAATGTACCTGCAACCTGCACGTTTGGGAAGCGGCAATGGCGATCCGGAGCGTGTAGGTGCCGTCTGCCACGACACGCTTCAGGTTGAATCGTATCTGCCATGTTGTCGGTACGGTGTCCTCGCCCACCTTCCTGCAGAATGCAGACCAAAGATTGTATATCAATGGTCCATGGAGATCAAAGATTGAGCTTCTATAACAGTACAACCTAAATGCAATAGAAAGGAGCAACAAATTAAAGCGACATTCTATCGTGTATTACCTTGTGACTTGTGTGAAGAACCAGTCCTTGGATTCATCGCTTTTACCAACGGTGAAGACGAGGTCCTTCTCTGGGTACAAGGCGGCGTATCTCTCCCACAAGCCGTACTGCCTGTACCTGTCAGCATCAAAACCAAGTATTCACCTTCAGCTAGACCACCCTGACGCGTTGCATATATTAATGCCATAACCAAGATAATATAGACGACCTGTCCTTGCTGATGAAGAGCCTGTTGATGTACTTGGGGTCAGGGTCAGGGACATAGAACTCTGCTGCGCTCCGGTCCGGGGCGCCAATCTCCCACAGCGTCGGGCCTGATCTCGGGGGCTCAAACACAAGATCACCGACGTTCATCGCACGACCTGCTCCAATCGATACAACAGAGCTCAAGCACACTGTATCTAAAGCTTTACATAGCAATAGTTCATTACTGAGACAGCTCCAATCCATCCTACACTCACAAAGCGTGCATGCGGCATGCCAATGCTGAGGCTGAGAGATCGACGAAGTGGCACGGACCTGGCGTTATGGTGATAGGCCAATCGTAGCGGTAGTCACCAAGAACACCAGGAACAAAGGCGTACAGATTGTACACTCCTTCCCTCACATTGCCGATGCTGAAAACGCCGTCGGATGTGGCCCTTGTCCAGAACTGGTAGCCCTTGCTCTCAGTGGCCCATGAGCCAGGCTGCCCCTGCGAGGCAAGCCCGATGTATGCCATTGAAGCAGGCATGTTTTTCTTGCTCATGTACCTGTCTCTGACAAGTAGCCTCCCTGAAATGGCTCCCCTCTGGTCTACCTTGGGGAAGTCTGGCGACGCAAGGAAGCTGTAGGGCCAGTTCCTTGCCTCAGCCTGCGCCTGAGCTTTGGCGTCCTCCCAAAGGGCCTGGAGGTCGTCGCTATTGCTGCTCTTGGGGCTTGAGTTGAGGTAGATGAACACTGGGCCTAGGACTTTCTTCCAGCTCTCGCCATCGTCGATCTTGACCACCATGTACTTACCAACATAGTGCGTTCCCATAAACATCTAATGAAAACAATAATTAAGATGGTACAGACTCTTAAGTTTTTTCACTGCGGGAGACTGGATTCAACTCATCAGCTGCTGAATCCTAGATACGGATGGCATCATTGGAGGCGTACCGTGAGTGATGTGGGGCCAACGTGGGAGGTGAGCTCCCGCTTGAAAGGGCCGCCACTCTTGAACTCATTGCTTGGCGTGATGACCCAAAAGCCCATTGGGTTTGGATCACCGCGGCTGATCCATCCGTGAACAATGTTGTCCTTGTTATCGAGAGAGTACTGGTACTTGTCATCCACCTATAGATATGTTCCAAAATTTAATTTTGTAGTTTTTTTCTACCTAAGTTCTTGAGTCATCCCAAAATTAAATATAATCCTTCGAAATGTTATAGATTCTGTAGCTAAGGCTAATATACCTCTCCTCGGAACTGGGGTTCCTTGGGGTCAACAAGGAGAACAGCCTCCTTGTAATCCAGTGGGACAGCTCGTGGTTCATCTCTGTCGATCGCACTAGGCATGTACCTCTGTATGTCGTCTGTAACGGCCATGTAACTGAACCTATAGAACATATTTGACGTAGGCAAAAGGTCAGATTTTTTACATGGCTCGGGAAGATACCCTCAAGAAAGCAGAAGAGAGATGAGCAATTGTTAAAACTGAAAAAACGATCGATGCTTACTTTCCCGTGTTAAGCTTGAAGACGAGCCGAGCCTCAGAGATGTTCAGAGCAGGATATTCCCTGGGATGCTCAATGATGGCATAGCAGTAGAATCCGGAGCTACCTCTGAGCATCACAAGCCTGAACCAGCAGTCTTAGCAGGGAGTTTGCACCAATTCAGCTGATGAAATAGTAAACAAAACAAGTGATTGCACAATCTGAATGACAGGAATAATATGGCACCTCTTGTCGATGTTTAGCCGGAAGCTATTTTTAAGCGATGGGTTGTATGTACTCCTGAATGAAAGCTCCACTTGATCTTCACTGGAGGATACTACGTTGAACTCTGTACCATCGAACCTGTAGAAATAACAAATGTGATCATTTTATTCAATTTTGTTTTTGCAAAGCGAAGGAGACTATGGTAAAAAATGCATGCTATACAATGGAAATATATATGTCGGGTTTTCACAAGAACGTCTAATTGTTTGTTTGATATTGTCTGAAGCGGTGCATGCTGTGTATATTCAGAAATAAATTTGTGATGGGGTTGCAGGCAAGGTAGTACAATAGTTTTCAGAAAACATCTATTATTCATTCTCGGAGATGGTCGTGGAATCGAAGGACAGGAAATGGATACGAGGGACACGAAAGGATGTTTATGCATATCTTCTGAGAGACTGCAGTGCATCCACAGTTATTATTAAATAAATTAAGTAGCAAGGAATAATCCAGTTGAGAGTAGTGCTCTTGTGCTTGGCAGGAACACACAATCTTGATCCTGTTACAAGTGGATGTATGGGGCCCATGTTCAGTTCTTGTACGTGTGGTTTCAAACGGCTGTCACTTTCATGATTATTGCTATACTAGTATAACTTGGACCACCTCATAGTCCATTAATGTTTTGTGACTTTGTCAACAATGGCAGGACAGTTAATTAGTAACGCACAATCGAGCTCATCATCATAAGTAAGATAGCGACCACTCACATATCGTGCAGTTCTGAGAGACCGGAGCCGGGGTAGTTCCAGACCGAATCCCAGTACCTGCAGTTCAATCCAATCCATGCGTGTATAACATGTAAACAGAGAGAAGATACGTGCAGCTGATGAAAGCAGAGCACAAGTGTAACTAACAGCTACTTACCCTCCGGAGTCTCCCTCGCCGGCGCCGTACTCCAGCAGGTTGGGCTCGCCGCCGTAGCCGACGCCAGTGATCCGGCCCTCCGGCACTGACATCGCCACCCGCACCACGCCGTTGTCCACCACCACCTGCCCCGTGCCTACGCGCAACGTGACGCCACGGGCGGCGGCTGCCGCTTCCGGCGAGTACGCAGCCACGGCGGCGGCGACGTGGAGCAGGATGAGAAGGGACGGCCAGGCTCCGGCAGCCACCATGGTGTGCTGTACCGTGCTGTCCGGGGGGATTAACGGGAGGGTGAGCCCCGTCCATGGGCTGGCATCCCGTGTTTGCGTCGTTGATCAAATAGATATACTGAGAGTTGAATAACTAAGGCAGGAGGAAGGAAAAGAATGTAACCAATTGGTTTTGCCGCACTCCGTCGCCAAGGAATCTCCCCGGCGGGACGCCGAGGAAACGCATCGGATCGGCGGCGGAGTGCAGCGGAGGACCACCGGCTCCGTGGTCATCCTTAAAATACGAATACGCGCAGGCATCCCCTGCTTTGTGCACGCACGCGTTTTTGAAAGGCCCAGTTCGCACAACTCCAACCTCCAAACGCATCGTTCAGACAGAACACCCGCGCTACAGCTTACCAAAACCGGCACCATCAGAGGCGCCACACAGAGATTAGCAGCATGGTCAATTTAAAATCCTGACCACTCTAACCTATACTAAGCCTTAGCGGTTAAAGCAAAACTGCGCCCTCCAAGAGCGCGACGTGAGCCATTCCTTGACAACCTCCTATGGTCATGACGGGTTCTTGTACGGTGGGAGGACATGGTACCTCTTCACATGATCTTTCCTCGACCTGCAGTGCGCCGCGAGGTGCCTCTCATTCACCTCCCCTGTATTTGACAACCGGACGCCGTACTCCAGCAGCCTCCTCACGTCCGTGGAGATGGGGCTCTGCCACCGGCCGTCCCACCAGGCGGGCGGGAGGAGCGGGGTCAGGGCACATTGGTGCGGCTGGCGCCGGCAGCTGAGCGGACCGGCGTATCTGTTCCAGATGTGGCCCCAGCCGACCTGCGTCGTGAGGCCGTCCACCAGCAGGTTGCTGTGGACGCTGCTTAAGAACGTGAAGTTGGAGCCTGAAGGTTCTTGACCTGAGCATACAAGAAGGGGGTGAGGCTGGTTTAGGCTGGGGTCTGGAGGTTGGAGACTGAATAGAGTGCGGAAAATCAGGGCGGGTTTGGACACAAGTGATATGTACCATGTCTGTTTGCCGCGGCTAATGCTGTGATGAGTTGAGCGTAGGTTGTCCCCACACGACGATGTGCTCCAGTGACAACTGCGTATCGGACCTGTGCTGCTAGAAAGAAATCAACAAAGGCCACCCACCTTGGAGCTGATCCCCAGTCCTTTGAACGGAATTCCAAAGGCTGGCACAGAAAAGGTATTAAGTTCGGGGAACAAGATGTGAAAACATATAGAGGAAAAAGTACCCACACAACATATTTCAAATGCCAGAAATTTTCTTACAATAATGAATACTGCTCTGTTTATGACCAGGATATTTTTTAAATGGTAAGTGGATCGCTTTACAAAGACATTCAAATTTCAAGGTCGCCTCACGCACTTCTTGCAGCTAAGGAAAACTGCATTATATGCTCTCTATAAAAGCAGGAGAACCTTTCTCTTGAAAAGTGAATACAGCAGTGTCTTGTGGCTCTGTGCATACACTACATGTACAACTTTTTTGTTGCAGGAACTGTACATACACACATGATTATTCTTGATTTAACATGTACAGAAGAACACCGCAAACCAGAAACACAGCATATAACTATGCAACTAAAACAAAAGGAGAAGATCCCTTGGAAAGCAGTGCAGGACAAAATATACATAATATGTTAAGAATTGTGCATCCATTTTAATTAGAAAAAATGACAAATTTAGGTGTCCAGCTCCAGACTATGCAGAGATGTGTATTATTAATATACATAATTTATAAAATATGTATATTCGTTCTCATAAAAAACTGTAACATTCGTGGCAAAATGTAGCATAAAAATGTTACTCCTGAAAATTTCAGCAAGGTTCAGAATCTGTAGAGAAAACAATAACAATATGCAGCTAAGGGAGTGAATAATACCTTATCATTTCCAGCCATCTCTAGACCAGAAGTCTTGGTAAACAGCTTGTAATCAAAATAAAGTACCTGAAAAAAATTGCAGAATAAACATCCAACTTAGTAATATTTACAGAAATACATAATCAATTAAAAGTAAAGTGCATTGACCATATGTGAAGTTGCATCACTGTTTCACTTTGATCCAACAAGTTACAAGCATTGCACCCACCATACACAAAGTTACTATTGTGTGCATATACGGTCCATTATTATAACAGTAGTGCGTATTTCACGGGTGTAGTATGCTAACGAGGACTTGGGAGGATCTAATCGATTGCTGAGAGAATGGCAAGGGCTAAAACAAAAAATTGGAGAGCAGAACACGCTCGCATCTAAAACACAAAATTGGAGAGCAGAACACACTTGCAATACGCTTGCATCATGGACCACCTATAGCATAATTCCAATTGTCGTAATGCTAAAATTATCGTGTGAACATATGCTAAGTAGAGTGTCATGGCATTTTGACTGGACCGAAACATAGATCATCATCTGAAAGAAAGTGACATCATCTAGGCTTAAAAGAAATTCAGAGGAAACAGGCAATAATATCATATAATATAGGTCACTACAAGCATAACTCTAGAACAAAATGACAGCAAGCCATACAACCAAATTTAGTACTTTCCAAATCTGCGGTTCTCTACTTAAGCAATCATGCATGAGATTGTTGCTGACTCGTGTTATCTCTTGAGGCATGTTTGGACATGTCTGGAATTCGGGCTAGCCCCCTTGTTATCCTTGTCGTTTGGCTATCTCTTCTATTTCATTTCTTGTAGCCCTTCTTGGACCACATGCAACTTCATGTACTGTGGATGCACTTTAGTCATCAATTAATTTAGATTATTTGAAAATTGAAATCTAAGGCAAGGTCAATGGTGCTTGAAAAATGGCACAAAATGCTGAAAGTATTCAATTTAACAAAGCAGCTAACCTCTGCAAACTCACTAATGTCTGACTTTATCTCCTTCACAAATGCTGGTGTATCTGAGACCAATGCCACCCGAGGTTTACCCTTCATACAGCACATCTGTAGGGCTCTCTTAATACAAAGAACTGCAGCTTTTCTTGCTCGGACTGGCCTAAAGTAATGACAAGAGTTAGTCTTCAACTGTTTAAATCATATGATGTTGAAGAATCACTGTTCTAAAACATAGCCCACTGTTTCTTGATAGTGCTTTGTACAACACTAGCAAGAATTGATAACGGATTAATTACATGACATAGATGGTTGACATTCTCAAACTTAAAGATAATAATGTGTAAATAATACAAACTGGCCATTACAAATTTAGCTAGCTCCCAAAACATTTCAAAGCATATTCCACTAGAGATGATCAAACTTAAGATAAAATAATTATATATCAGAAAAGAAAAACATGAAGCTATCCTAGGTCCCATTATAATTCTGGTACAAAGAAGCATTATCAGCTCCTAACAGGTGAAATTGCATGATGCCAATATCCTATTCTAAGTGAGTGGACAATTTATAATAGTTACATTCAACATAAACAAAATGTGTGCCATACCTATTTGCCATCATGCGCATGTGCAAAACAATATCTGGATTAACACCCTTCAAAGCCCAATTAACTGCTGCTTGGACTGTACTGGATGGAGATATGATAGCTCGCATAAGTTCACCAAATGTATTAGGCCTCGCATCCAATGAGTCTGACAATCCAAAAAGGGCCGATGCAGCAGTCTTCATTCTAGGATGAACATTCTTCAGAAAAAACTGAATCCCAACTGCATCCGTTGTGCCATCAAACCTAGAATTGTGAATGGGTAGCATCATTTAGCATCCTTTTTATATCTAATTTCTATATGAAATAAACAAACACTCGATGAAACAAAGCAAATGAAACCCCACGTTATAACAGAAACTGATCAAACGAATCAGAAATGGATACCAAAAGAAATGACTGGTTACCTAAGATCTAGGAAATAAAAAATGGACATTAAAAAAACTGGTTATCTAAATCCTAATTCCTGTGTGTATGCAAGATGTAGTAGAAACAGATATCTAATCTAGTGTACATCCAGAGTAAATTAAAGCCCTATAGAAATTATCTCCGTTACCATTTTCTGCACTCCATTATGACAAAAAACATGTTCAGGTCATGACAAGATAAATGTTATAAAACATATAACTTATTCTAGGATGTAATAGTAGTACTAACCAGATAATTGGATCCTTCCAGCTATTCCAGTCACTACATAGAACATTGGTCTCAGTTGGGTTTTCAAAAATGTCCACTCTTATATTCAGATCTCGACCATATGTTCTAGCACAGAGATGCTTCCTCCATAAATGTTTGATTTCATGAATAGTGAATGACTGCTTGGTATAAGAAATGTACTCCCCAAAAGGATACAATCCCCTGTGACACAGCAAAATGAATAAAAGATGGTAAGCAGATTATGAATATCAATCACCACTGTTTCTAAACTACAGATTCGTTTAACACAGCCATGACAATATGTGAAGATTCACAATTAAATGTTACACAAGAAAGATTAACAACATATAAGCAAGGAACAAACAAGCAGTAGATACTCAACCGAAATTCTGAAATATGTTCAGCAATAGAGCAGTTTCAAGAACTCATTGCTTTCAACCTATCTCGTTGTAATAAATCAAAGATAAAGATGAAAAGGAGCGGAGTGCAAAGGCATATGCCTGGTTTGCCCGATGATTAAAGAACGGTTTAACATGACACTCAAGGCTCCCGCTGTTAAGATCTTGTACATTTCATTGCCAAATCCAGCTTCAGATGCTTTCCCCAACACAAAGCCTTGTTTGCAGAATTCATGGGCAGGAAGCGTTCTCACTCTTTCTGCTCCTGGCAAGTTAATTGAAGATGTAAACGTTGGGTTCCTGAATGTAACTAAAATTGAATTCTCCATGCAAAACTAGACACTCCGGCTGCAACAGTTTTAACTGAACTATGTAATCCACATGTTAATTGTACATTTCGTATTCATGTAACAGGCACAAGTGTGATAGCTTTAATTTATCTCCACGCTTCTCAAAGAAATATGCATGTGAATGGATGTTCTGCTGAATCTCAAACCCTTCACAAAAACAGTAGGAAATAGTTATCCATCTTTCAATTTTATCTAAACGATCATACGTTCATAGATTTGTGATATTATGCTTTTACTTGATGTTATTATATTAATTAATAGTTCATGTTGTGAGTTTGGAGACCGTGTCATGTTCACATTGAGTAACAAACCATGTATCTTGACAGTGCTGTGACAAATGGATATACCTGTGCACTACTAATGGATATATTACCAAAACTCAGTTTGTTTAAAAGTTTTCTAATAACTGTGTGAATTGATTACGCTTAATCCGAAGTTGGTAGCAAGTAACACAACGGGTACTAGATGGCAGCAAGTGCTTACACGAACATTATTGAGAGAATTCCCTATTTGACACTGGAAAAGTTACTCGTTCCTTATTTGGCCTGAAAAAAATTTTGTTCCCTATTTGACACTGGAAACTTACTCATTCCTTATTTGACATTCCATCACGTTTTCCATCCATGAACCGTTAACTCCCGTGGGAAAAGACGATTTTGCCCCTCTGTCCTCGTGGGCTCCACCGTGGCCTCTCTTCTCCTTCCTCTCCTTCCTCTCCTTCCCTTCTCTCGCTCCCGTGTCCCGTCCCATCTCTGGGCTCGGCCAACGCGAGGGCCCCGCACACCAGGCCAGTGGCGGCGGCGGCCTCACGACTACGGCACAAGGCCCGCACGCCCAGCCAGCGGCGGCCGCGCGGCATGGAGCCCGCGCGTACCGGCCAGCGGCAGCCGTGCAGCACGGCCCGCGCGCCCGGCCATCGGCGGCGGCCGCGCGGCACAAAGCCCGCGTGTCCCGGCCGGCGGCGGCGGCCGTTCAGCACGAGGCCGGCGCGCCCGGCCATCGGCGGCGACAGCCGCATGGCACGGGGCCCGCGAAACCGGCCGGCGACGGAGGTAGATGGCCGGCAGTGAGGTGCTCACGTGGGGGGCTCGTCCGCGCAGCGGAACAATGATGAAGTCCGGTGGGATGGAAGCGGCTCGGCGGAGAGATCCTCGTGGCGTCGTCCGTTTGCTTAGAGGGTCGACGGACGCGGCGAATCGCGACGGCGGCGCTCGGTCCCGGCGACGGCTGCCCATGGCTCAAACGCGGAGCTTCTTCGGCGGCCGGGCATGGACGGCGAGGATGCAGGGCGAGGCGGCGACAGGAGAGGGGGAGCTGAGCAGCAGGGGGTCCGTGCCGTGTCGCGCGGCCGCCGCCACAGCTAGCTGGGACGCGCGGGCCCTGGGTTGCGAGGCCGCCGCCGCCGCTGGCCAGGTGTTGCGATAGCCAGAGTGTGAGAAGGGAAGGAGAGGAAGGAGAAGAGAGGCTGCGGTGGGGCCCACGAGGACAGAGGGGCAAAATCATCTTTTCGCATGGGAGTTAACGGTTCATGGATGGAAAATGTGATGGAATGTCAAATAAGGAATGAGTAAGTTTTCCGGTGTCAAATAGGGAACAAAATTTTTTTGAGGGCCAAATAAGGAACGAGTAACTTTTCCAGTGTCAAACAGGGAATTCTCTCAACATTATTTCCAGCACAGTCAACTTGTGCCACTCTGAACATAAACATTTGAGTAACGTATCCGAGACAAGAAAGGTAAAAACAACAGACAACTAGACCATACATTAGTCATTGAAAAATCCACATAGAGCAGAAGCCAATTCCTTAATTAAGCAACTAGACCATACCGTAGTCATTCAAAATACCACAGAGAGCAGAAGTCAACTCCCAAATTAAGCAACGACACCATAAATTAGTCTACTAACACATGGACATGGTCAGGCTGCCAGCCATTTCTTCACTTCCCAGAGTCCCCCAAATCAATGCCTAAACTAAGTAGAAGTAACTACTGTCTTCCTCTTCCCCAGAGCATTATCACAGATCTCTACTAGGCCATCCAATAGAATGATTTAACCATTACAATCTAATTAACCTACACGGCGCGTGATTACCAGAGTAGCAAACCATCTCGCCAACCACAGCTCGCAATAGAACGGCCAACCACAGCTCGCAATAGAACGCAGTGGGTTGATGAACAGGCAACATTTCCGGGGGGGGGGGGGGGGGGGGGGGGGGGGGAAAGGTGAGATCAAATCAAGGGGGCGTCCGTTTCGTGATCGGAACGCACCTTGGAGCTCGAAGTGGCGCCGGATCATCTCGCGGACCCGCAGGCTGGCCCGCTCCGGCGAGCCCCGCCCCGCGCCCGCGGCCTCCTCCCCCATCCTCTCCACCGTCGCGCACGTGGCACCGTCCCCGACGACCGCTGATTCCCCAACCTCCGGATCCGGCAGCGAGGGGGGCGGGTCTTCGGGGACCTCGTCGGAGTCGGAGTCGGAGAAGACGCGGGCGCGGGACGCGGAGGAGGGGTTTGGGGGTTTAGTGCCGTGGTGGTGCTGGAGCAGTATGAGGAGGATGAGGGCTGCGGCGGAGAAGGCGGCCACGAGTAGGGCCCGCTGGAGGAGACGCGGGGGCAGGGGCGAGCGGGCCCCGCTCCGCCATCGCGCCGGCGCCGGCGGCATGGGGGACGGGCGTCGCCGTCGCCGCGGACGGAGAGGGACTGCACTGGGAGCGAGCACTAGGAATGGAGGATCTAGCAAAAGGAGCCCGGTCCGATGTCGTCTTGGGCCGGGCCACAGGAAATAAACTAGGCCAACGAATCATATGCTGCCGGTGGTGGTCTGGTGGACCGAGCCGAGGCCGATTTGGCGGGCCAGGATTGGGGATCGTAAATTGGTGGGTTTGTAAATTGGATTGTTTTTATGATATTTTGAATGTTTAAACTCATGTTCCTCTGAAATTAGATGCCCACATTGGAAACTGTTTGCACATAGATGCTCAACATTTTTCTAATCTAGAAACACATAGAATATTTTTGTTTGCTCAGAATATTTTTATTTGTTCTTGTCACACCCGGATTTACACAGAAACCCGAATGCGGCCATATGTGTTCCCAGGAAGTCATAGTACACATATAGCGAACAAATATGATATCAAAGGACAATGCTCGAATAAATAATAAGTTTTACATCAGAGTTCATCGTAAATAAATAAATAAATAAACAGCGGAAGTCTCTTTATTAACTCTCAAACTAAGGCGGAGCCGATTCCCACGGGGACACTGACTGGTTGAAGACAACTTAGTAGAATGGCAGATCCTCAGAAAATTCAACAGCAGCAGTTTCATCTAATCCATCTGTTATCCATCCGGAATTTTGTTGAATAGCAAGTGTAAGTAATTGTCTTACTTAGCAAGTATAACACAGTGTATGAAGGCTCAAAAGTAAGGCTAGACACGATTGAACTGCATTAGCAATTTTAGTTGTTTCATTTTAACATAATCCAAAGTTACTACAATAAAATGAATCTCAGTTGTAACCCAATTAATAAAGTAGAAGTAATCATTAAACAATAGTAAATATCAACTTCTAATCAAAAAGGATCCAGGCCGCTCTTGACTCTGAGTAAGGCTATCATGATAGATTGTACACTCTGCAGAAGTTTCGCCCTTTACCCACCGGTCGCGTAAAAGCTCATGGAGCTTTGCACCCAACCACGCACATCAACACTTCCGAGGTGTGACTGCATAGGGACACTACGAGGCTTTTCACAAGACACCCTAACAAGTCAGTAGCCACTATGGTAACAAGGGTGCATTAGTTCCGAGGCACCGAGATTGACTGACTCACAGGGCGCACCGATAGGAGGGTCAATGGCGTCCGGAGCACGGGCACGCATGCCAAGCAAGGCGCAACGTGTTGAGCACCCTCGCAGGGGCCCCCAACACGGGACTTTATCTAACGAGACATAGCCAACGGGTTACCGTCCTCGGTGGATCAAAAACCATGCCTAGCGCCTTGTTCCCATAGCGCCGTCGGCCATCGGTAACCACTGACAAGCTAGAGAAGTACAAGTTACTATTCCAAGACCAGAGCCATTATAGTTCCAGCGGTGGCGACAGGTTCCTGGGTTGCCGCTTTAAGAACCAGTCCTTATGGAGAGACACTAGGGCTAAGCACGAAGCGTACGCCCTAGCTCCCTGATTCATGTTGCTAAAAAAACAATCTTTTAACAATAAAGTTGAAGTGGACCATTAAGTCAATATTAACAGTTAAGCAAAGGTGACAGTAGCTGCGCCTAGCAAATATCTACCCATATGCATCAACCCAAGTGATCAAGGTACAAGATAACAGAGCTAGGTACATCCTTAAAGGGATAGCAATTTAGACACATGCGTATGCAGTAAATAATGTAAAGGTGTGTTTAGGTAGCAAGGATTGTCCGTGCTATACTTGCCTTCCTCAAACTGTTGCTGCTGCTGCTGGTCTTGCTCTTCGTAACCCTCGAACTCAAGTGCGTACGGCTCACCGACTAGACTCACGAAGCAACACACAAGCATCCACACAAGCCAGTACATGCAAACAATATTATTCTATTAGAATAGTACACCAAACAGTAGAAACAGAACAAAATAAGGCTGAAAAACTAATCTACTCTTTGCTACGAACACATGAGCGTGAAAATCACACAAATCGGAGCTAAAACGAGAAAGTTATGGCTTTTCTAAGGTTTAGGGACTTGCTGGCGAAGTTTTAAAAGTTCCAGGGGCTTATTTGTGGAAAACCAGGGACCTCAACGTGATTTTATATTAAAACAGAAGGGCTTACTTGAAAAACGCAGGGGGTTTTCTGTAAAAACCAGGACCTAAATCTAATTAGTTTTGAATCGATCTGGACGGCGGGTTAATTTACAAAAAGGTCAGGGGCTCTTTTGCAAAACGCGGGGCGCTGACCGGTATGGACTTGGGTTGACTAGTGGTTGACTCGATCTAGGCCGTCTGTTTCGGATTGGAGGGCTCAGATTAGATCTGGGGAGGGGGTGGCCGGCGGCGGCGCGACGAGCGGCGGCGCTGGGGTGGCTGCGGCGGCGCTTCGCCGGCGAGGAGGCGCGAACGCGCTACGGGGCACAGTTTGGGACAGGGCTCGACGCTACGGGTGCGGCGCGACGCGGCGAGTCGAGCGGAGGTGCTCACGACGGCGGGGACGCGGCAGCAGCGGCGCGCGACGACGAGCAGCGGCGGCGGACTCCGGCGAAGGCGACGCGACGACTGCAGCGCGATGCGGGGCCCAGAAACGAATGGGAAGGGGTTCAGGGGGACCGTTACCTCGTCGCGAAGGTCGTGGTGCAGACGAGAGGCGCGGAGCGGCGGCGAAACGCGAGATCGACGGCGGCGCGCGAGCTCGGGCGGCGGCGGTGATGGCGGCGCTGCGAGCGGCGGCTAGGGCCAGGGTTGGCGGCGCGGATTGATGGGGCTAGGAGGCGGCGTGGCGGCGCATTATATAGGGCAGCTCAGGGGGCGGCTCGGGGGTCCTTGGCGTGCGCGCTCGGCCTCGGTCGGACTCTGGCTCGGGGCTGAGCCGGACTTGGCGCGAGGTCGGGGACGGACCCGACGGGCGGGGTCCGCCTGGCAGTCGGAGGAGGAAGGGGGCTCGGTGCTGGGCCGGCTTTGGTCGCGGGCTGGGCTGGCGACGCCGCTGGGCCGGCAGGGGGGGCGGAGCGAAGCGGGCCGCAAGCTGGGCTGCGAGCGGAGAGGAGAGGGGGAGACGGGGTGGGCCGAGCTGGGCCAGAAATGGCCGAGGGAAGACTGGGCCGCGGCGGGAGAGGAAAAGAAGAAGGGGCAGGCTCAGCCGAGGGAAGGAGTTGAGGGGGCAAAAGCGGACCAGAGCTGAAACAACTCTTCTAAAGCTCCAAACAAGCCGATTCGAATTCGAATTTAAACTAGGTTTAAATTCCAATTGAATGGCACACAAACAAAACCCAATGCAGACAGCATGAATGCAACAAAAATGTTTCTAACCTTATATTTGATTTTATTTCTCAAAAATAATTTATTTTTCCCTAGATAAATATGAACATTAATTGAATAAGAGCAAATTAATTACTAAATTTTAAATAGGCACTTTTAGGGTGTTACAAACCTACCCCCTTAGGATGAATCTCGTCCTCGAGATTCGGATGTGGATGGGAATAACTGCGGATACTATGCTCCGAGATCTTCTTCGCTTTCCCAAGTGGCTTCGTCCTCTAAGTGATGGCTCCATTGAACCTTGCACATCCGGATCACTTTATTTCTGGTGACTCTTTCCGACTCCTCCAAAATCTTGACAGGATGCTCAGCGTAGGTGAGATCTTCTTGCACATTCAGATCATCTATCGGGATCTGCTCCTCAGGTACCCGTAAGCACTTCTTTAACTGAGACACATGAAACACATCGTGTACTCCGGCCAACTTCTCAGGTAGCTCTAACTGATAAGCTACCTCACCCTTTCGGTCCAACACCTTGAATGGTCCGATGTAGCGAGGTGCTAACTTGCCTTTGACATTAAACCTTTTCACGCCTCTCATTGGTGACACTTTGAGGTACACAAAGTCTCCAACTTCAAAACTGAGATCCCTCCGTCTGACATCTGCATAGCTCTTCTGTCTGGATTGTGCCACTTTCAGATTCTGTCTGATTATCTGTACTTGTCGTTCTGCTTCTCTTAGTATCTCAGGTCCAAATACCTGATTTTTCCCAGTCTGATTCCAGAATAGTGGTGTCCTGCACTTTCTGCCATACAATGCCTCGAATGGTGCCATCTGCAAACTTTTCTGATAACTATTGTTATACGAGAATTCCGCGTATGGTAAACTCTTGTCCCAACTAACACCATACTGTAATGCACAAGCTCTCAACATATCCTCCAGGATCTGATTCGTGCGTTCTGTTTGACCATCTGTCTGTGGATGGTAGGCTGAACTGAACTGTAGCTTAGTGTCCATAGACTCGTGTAACTGCTGCCAGAAGTGAGATGTAAACTGAGTACCTCGATCTGACACTATCCTTTTTGGTACCCCATGGAAACATACAATCCGTTCCATATATAACTCTGCTAATCTGGCCCCTGTGTAAGTGGTCTTCATTAGAAGGAAATGTGCCACTTTGGTCAACCGGTCCACGATCACCCATATGGAATCAAATCCTCTCTGAGTACGTGGCAACCCAGTGACGAAATCCATGCCGACCTCTTCCCATTTCCACTCAGGTATCTTGAGTGGTTGAAGCAAGCCTGCTGGCCTCTGGTGCTCAGCTTTGACTCTCTGGCACGTGCCACACAGTGCTACATAGGTGACCACATCACGCTTCAATCCGTACCACCAAAATCTTTCTTTGACATCCTGATACATCTTGGTACTCCCTGGGTGTATCGAGTAGGCTGACTCATGGGCTTCTCTCAGGATTGCATCCTTGATCTATTCTATGTCAGGTACACAGATCCTCTTTCCGTACCACAACGTCCCTTGGTCATCCACTCTGAATCCAGGTGCCTTTCCTAGTGCAACCTGCTCTCTGATCTCCTTGATCTTCTCATCCCCAAGCTGACCTTTTCGGATCTCCTGTTCCAGAGTCGGTTCTACCGTCATACCCGTGATACTGGCAACAAAACCAAGACTCATCCTCTCAAACTCCAAACTAAGCTCTTCCGACAGACAATGTCCAATGATCTTATTCACATAACTCCTTCTACTCAGAGCGTCAGCTACCAAATTAACCTTGCCTGGGTGATAGTGAATCTCCAGGTCATAATCCTTGATCAACTCTAACCATCTACGTTGCCTCATGTTCAGATCGGACTGGGTGAAAACATACTTGAGACTCTTATGATCGGTGTATATGTCACACTTGTGTCCGATGAGGTAGTGCCTCCAGATCTTCAGAGCATGTACCACAGTTGCTAACTCCAGGTCATGTGTCCGGTAATTCTGCTCATGCTTCCTCAACTGTCTTGATGCATATGCTACAACTCTGCCTTCTTGCATAAGCACACACCCCAAACCTTGGCGAGAAGCATCACAATAGATGGAAAAACTCTTGGTTATATCTGGCAATACTAACACAGGTGTTGTGGTTAACCTCTTCTTCAACTCCTCGAAACTGGTCTGACACTCTGCTGTCCAGACGAACTTGGCATTCTTTTCCAGTAGAGCTGTAATGGGCTTGGCAATCTTGGAAAACCCTTCAATGAACCGTCTGTAGTATCCTGCCATTCCAAGGAAACTTCTGTTCTCACTCACATCTTTCGGTGGGTTCCAACTCAACACATCCTGAACCTTCTTCGGATCGACTGCCACTCCACCATTAGACAACACGTGACCCAAGAATGCTACTTCCTTCAACCAGAAGTCACACTTGCTCAACTTGGCATACAGGTGGTGTTCCCTCAATCTCTACATCACCAACCTCAGATGCTCCTCATGCTCTTCCTCGTTCTTGGAGAAGACCAAGATATCATCAATGAACACCACGACAAACTTGTCAAGGTAGTCCATGAAGACACTGTTCATCAGGTACATGAAATATGCAGGAGCGTTGGTCAATCCAAAAGACATGACCAGGAACTCATACAACCCGTACCGAGTAGTGAAGGCCGTCTTCTGTATGTCTGATGCCCGAATCCTCATCTGGTGGTAGCCTGATCGAAGATCTATCTTGGAGAACACACAAGCTCCTCTTAACTGATCAAACAAGTCATCAATCCTCGGCAATGGGTACTTGTTCTTGATGGTTACCTCATTTAATGCTCTATAATCCACACACATCCTCTGAGACCCATCCTTTTTATCTACGAACAGCACTGGGGCTCCCCACGGTGAAGAACTAGGGCGAATATACCCCTTGGCTAATAGTGCCTCTATTTCCTCCTTAGTTTTAGCCAATTCTTTTACTCCCATTCTATATGGTCTCTTAGCTATGGGTGCAGTTCCAGGTTTAAGTTCAATAACAAATTCAACTTCACGTTCTGGGGGCATACCTGGTAACTCCTCTGGGAACAAGTCCGGGAATTCGCACACCACTCTGATGTCCTCAGGGGCCGTACCCTCAACTTGATTGACTTGATAATGTCCCTCAGGACCAGTTGCCTAATACTCCACCTTTTTCCCCGACTCTGATGTCAGCTGCACAGTCCTTCTGGCGCAATGGATCACCGCATCGTGTTTGACTAACCAGTTCATTCCCAGGAATAGGTTAAAGCCAATAGAGTCCAAGACTATGGGGCTTAGAACGAAGTCTACCCCCCTTATAATGATGGGAACATCAAGGCAACGTAAGGTAGTTCTCATTTCCCCCCAGGTGAGCTAACTAACATGGGATTCCTCAGTGGTCGCATGCTTATTACAATATTTTTCAAAAATGCAGAGGATATGAAAACATGCGATGCTCCAAAATCAAATAGAACAGTGGCAGGAGCTGAGTTGACAAGGAACGTACCCACAACCACATCGGTAGCTCCTTCAGCGGTCTCTGCGTCCACGTGGTTGAGCTTGCCCCTAATAGGGTTCTGCTGGCCACGGTTTGCTTGTGCCTGGTTTCCATTCTGATTGTTATTCTGTCCTGCAGCATTCTGGACCTTGTGTGGGCAGACATTGCAATAATGACCCGGTTCACCACAGTGGTAGCATGCCCTGGGATCCACTGGAGCATTGTTGACGGGGTTAGGGCATGGAGCAGGAACATTCTACGGCTGGTTGCGCGGTACAGGACCATTCCGCAGCTGGTTCTGGAGGCGTTGCTGCTGTTGTGGTGCCGGGAGGTACTGAGGACGCGGCTGATACTGAGGGCGTTGCTGGTACTGGTTGTGATTCAGTAGACTAGAATGTCCCTGGAAGCACTGCGGGTTCACAACCTGCTGGTTTCCTTGCTGGGGGTTGAAGCGGGGGCGGATGTTGCTTCCAGACGGCTGGCCTTGAAGCTTCCTCTTCTTGTCTTCCATTTCACGGCGCTTGTTCTCCAGCAACAGTGCGCTATCCACCAGTTCCTGAAAGGTGGGAAACCTGGTGCACATCAGTTGGTACTGGAGTGCATTATGCAGGCCATCTCGGAATCTGTTCTGCTTCTTTCTGTCAGTCGCCACATCCTCTGGGGCGTAGCGGGCGAGCTCGATGAACTTGTCACGATAGGCAGTGACACTCATCCCTTCCCGCTTCAGTGCAAGGAACTCTTTCTTCTTCAGCGTCATCAGGGCTTCTGGCACATGGTGAGAGCGGAAACTCTCACAGAACTCCTGCCAGGTGATCTGTGCACGGTTGGCATGGGCGTACTGGTACGAGTCCCACAGTCCAACGCTGGTCCCTGGAGCTGCCCTCCTGCGTACAACACCTTCTCTCTATCATTGCACTACGCAATGTCCAGCTGCCTTTCCACTGCCTTGAGCCAGTCCTCTGCTTGCAGTGGGTCACTTGCTTTGTTGAAAGTAGGAGGGCGTCCCTTCAGAAACTCGCCCCTCTTGTCTCTGGGCTGCACGTGAGGCGGTTGAGGCGGGTTCTGCTGCAGCAGTGTGCAGTAGATTAAATTAGTAGACACCAATGTCAATCATCAATATCTTTCACCAATTGCTTCCCCGGCAACGGCGCCAGAAATGCTTGTCGACACTTCTTACAGTCCACTATCAGGATTATGAATCCCAGTAATGGTGCAAAGAGTGTTCATTGGTATTCTTACGATATAGATATAAATCCGCAAGTGCACGGATACCGATGTAGCATTTCACCCGGGAGTATTCCTAGGTATCGTATTTATTTCCACAGGGAAGCATTGGATAGAGAGTATTGACTATTAACAAGGATGTAACTACTAATCAAAGTACCGACTAACAAGGTGGGGGTAAAGGATAGAATAGGAGTGATATGCAATTGACACACACAAGGAGAAGTTCAGAACAGTGATAGAAGAGCGGTCTAGCTAGTGGGAGGACAACGAGATAGGGAAAGGATTCCTATATACATCCACCGGCCTTGAGATACCTCTAGCAAAGATTACAAGTAGCATGAAGAATGGCAACTATGGTTCTTCTCCTAGTTCTATTATCTCAGCATCGGGAACGGAGCCGGCAGCACTCAAAAAGTAAAGGGGCAGAGAGAGTGCTACTATCTCCGTATTCTTACGGGGAGCCTGCAGACCGGAACTAACGTGATGGACTACAAAGACCGAGAGGGCTGTCACCACCTCACGGCTACCACCTCCGTTGCGACAGGGACAAACCAAGGTTACCATCTAGACTAGGTACCACACCTACACTAGACAATAACTACTCACTCTCCTAGAAAGGGCAAGCAATCATGTCAATACCCCAGTGACAATTCACCGCAAGTATTGAGCAGAAACGAGGAACCAGCTAAGATAAAGAATTAGGAGAGAACTTCTAGAGCAAGACTACGACAGCTATAACCAAGGCTAGACATTCCACAGATATCCCGGAATAAATGCAGAACAAATAACTCAGGTAATGCAGAAGGAAATATATTGAGAATACTCAGAGTCGTACATAAAGAAAAGGAAAATATACAAGAGCTTTACCAGAACTCTAGAAGACGACTCCGGAACCCCGAGCGAAGCTCGACCCTGACTCTAACTCCCAACAGGACTAGCCTAACTCTATATCTTGAAAGAAGAGAATGGAGACTTGCTCCCAAGTGGTGTGTGTGCAACCGGAGCTTGGACACTTGTATTTATAGCAGCTTGATGGCGGTTTGGGTGGAGTAACCTCCAAGGGGCAGCAAGGCGGTTGCCGGCCAGTTTGGCCGAATTCCCTGGTTTGGCCGAACCGTGGGATGCACCGCCTTGTGCTCCTACGGCCTGGATCCAGCCCCCAGAGGCGGTTTCAGGTGCTGGGGTCGGTTCGGCCGAACTGGGGAGTTCGGCCGAACTGGGCCTGGCCCGTGGCCGGCCTCCCCAACACCGCCTTCAGTCTTGGACCCCCTGGGCCGGCCTCTGGTGATGAACTTCATGTTGTGTGGGCCCAGGATGACGTGTCGGTGCTCTGGGATGAGTTGGCGGTCGTCCACGTGTGTCACACCCGGATTTACACAGAAACCGGAATGTGGCCATATGTGTTCCCAAGAAGTCATAGTACACATATAGCAAACAAATATGGTAAACAAAGAACATATGATGAATATATTACTCAAATAAAAAGAGTTTTACATCAGAGTGCATCATAAATAAACTAACCAATACAACGGAAGGCTAAAAAAAACTCTCTCTAAATGAAGCCGCACTCCACAGGGACTCTGACTGGGAGAACACAACTCAGTAGTACGGTAGATCTTCTGGAAACTCAGCAGCAGACTCATGCACATCCCAATCTGTTACCCGTCCAGGATTTTGTTGAATAAAGTAGCAAGTGTAAGTAACATGATTACTTAGCAAGTATAGCACGGGTTACGAAGGCTCAAAAGAACTTCAAACCCAACCATGCCGAGGTGGCTAAACCTCTTAAACCACACTTCCGAGGTGTGATCACATAGGGACGCTACGAGGCTTTTCACAAGACACCCTAACAAAACAGTAGCCGTTATGGTACAACACAGGCAGCATGATCCAAGGCTCCAAGATCGACTGACTCCCAGGGCGCAGCGATAGGAGGGTCAATGGCGTCCAGAGCGCGGAAACGCATGCCAACAACAAAATAAAGAGCGCAACGTGTGGAGTTCCCGCACTCACGGTGGCTCCCAACACGGGACTGTGCCTAACGAGGCATAGCCGACGGTACCCCCGTCCTTGGTGGATCAAACCATACTCTCACGAGTGATTCCCATAACGCCGTCGGCCCGTTGGTAACTACTGTTAAGCTAGAGCCGTACAAGCTACTTGTCCAAGAACAGAGCCATTATAGTTCTGGCGGTGGCGACAGGCTCCTGGGTTGCCGCTTTAAGAATCAGTCCTTACGGAGAGACACTAAGGCCAAGCATGAAGCACACGCCCTAGCTCCCTGTTCCATGTTGCTAAAAAGCAAGTTTTAACATTAAAGTTGAAGTGGACCATTAATACGAGTTTAACAATTAAACAAAGGTGATAGTAGCTGCGCCTAGCAAAATTCTACCCAAATGCAATAAACCCAAGGTAAACAAGGATAGGATAATGAAAAACTAGGTACAACCTTAAAGGATGCATCATATTAGACACATGCATGTATGAAATAATGTATTACAAGTGAGTAGGTAGCAAGGATTGTCCATGCTATAACTTGCCTTCCTCAAGGTGCTGCTGCTCCTGCTGCGAGTCCGGCTCCTGAAGGTCCTTGTACTCAAACTCCAAAGCGAACGGCTCACCGACTGAACACGAATCACCACACAAGCATCCACACAAGCCAATACATGCAAACAAAGTATTCTATTAGAAACAGTACACCAAACAGTAGAAACAGTACAAAAGAAGGCTTTGAAACTATTCTACGCTTCGCTACGAACATGTGAGCGCAAGAATCACACTAATCGGAGCTAAAACGAGAAAGTTATGGCATTTCTAAGTTTCAGGGACTTGCTGGCGAAGTTTAAAAGTTTCCAGGGGCTTATTTATAAAAAACTAAGGACCTATACATAATTACGCTTTAAAACAGGAGAGCCTACGTGCAAACATGCAGAGGCGGGACCGCGGGTTCTAATTTTTAAAAGGTCAGGTGGAGTTTTGAATAAAACAGGACCTGGATGTAAATATTTTTGAATGGGAGTGGACCGCGGGTTAATATAGGGAAACTAGGAGGGCTCTTTAGCAAAACGCGCAGAGCTGACCGCAGTTGACTGGTATTGACTCTGGTTGACTCGAGCGGGGACGCGATGGAGGCCGTTGGATCGGGATCTAAGGGCTGGGACCAATCGGGGAGATAGGCTCGCCGGCAGTGGTGGGAAAATGCGGCGGCGCCGCTCGGCAGACGGCGGAGGGTCGCCGGAGACGAGCCGACCTTGAGCTACAGGCCTCTATTTGCTACGCGGTTTGCTCCTACGGCAATAGGGGCAAACAACGAGCACATCTATGAGGTTCACAACGACGAAGTCGCAGCGGGGATGGCTAGCGACGGCGAGCGGCGGAGGGCAGCGAAGGGGATCGGCGGAGACGGGGCTTCTAGGCACGGGAGCGAGCAAGAAGTAGCCCGGGATGATGCTCACCTCCACGCGATGCTCCTGGCGGGTCTGACCGGTTTCGCCTGATTAGCGGACCGATTCTCTTCTGAGGAACTTTCTTGCCCCCCGGGCCTTGGTGTGTTAATAGTAATCTTCAGAGACTCTTTACCATCCAGAGTCTTTCCAAACATCACTTTTCTGACCGGAGATTGATTTTCAGCTTTTTCCGGCCTTGGTTCTCCAATCACCACATTCTTACCCTTAGCTCCATTGGCTTGCTCTGGCTGAATTAGCACCTTGGTATTCAAATTCAGAGTATGAATAGGGAAAGGAGTTTTATCAACTTGCATCTCAGCTAGTACTAATCGACCGTCATTAATAGCCGATTGTACCTGTCGTCGGAAAACATTGCAGTCATTAGTTGCATGTGAGAAAGAATTATGCCACTTACAATATGCATGATTTTTCAATTGATCGGCTGGTGGAATTGCATGAGAAAGTCTAATAAAGTCATTCTTAAGCAATTCATCAAAAACACGATCGCATTTAGCAACATCAAAAGTAAGCTTAATTTCTTCTCGCCGATTTTTCTGAATCGGCTTAAATGAAGGACAAGAACCCGGTTTACCCTTTGATGGCCAAACAAACTCAGCAACATAAACTTCCTTATCCTCATCGTCCGAACTATCAGAATCATTATCAACAATATGAACATTGGACCGATGAGGTTTAGCAGATTCCTTTGCATTTCTTAACTTAAGCTCTAAGCTCATGACCTTCATTTGTAAGTGATTAACAGAGAGAAAATCAAAACCTTATAATTTCTCTTTCAAATAAGATCGCAAGCCCGCAAAAGCTAAATCTGCTAAATCCTTTTCAGAAACTGTCAAGTTAAAACACCGATTTTTTACATCTTTAAATCTTCTAAAATAATCCATAGCCGATTCTTCTCGGCTTTGTCTAATTGATGTTAAATCGGTTAATTTAGCCTCATTTTCACCGCTAAAGAAGTGATCATGAAATTTACGCTCCAATTGAGTCCAACTTTGAATAGAATTAGGAGCAAGCGAAGAAAACCAGGAGAAGGCAGTTCCAGTTAAAGTTAGGGAAAACAAACGAATATGCAATGGCTCATAAAAACTTGCTTCCCCCAATTGTAAAATATATTGACTAACATGCTCCCAAGTGGTACGATTATCTTCACCATTGAATTTAACAAACTCAGGAATACGCCAACCATTAGGATAAGGAACTAAATCAAATTCAGGAGGATATGGTTTTTGGTATAGACGTGAACTACTCATATCAATCCCAAGTTTAGTTCTAATCGTATTAGCCAGATCCTCTTTGAATTTAGAGAAATCGGCTTGATAGCTAGCACTGGTTGTATTAGGTATAAAACGAGACGTGCTATGCAAATTTTGAGAAGCGTTTGGAATCGGCCTGGAAGAAGTGCCAGATCCAATGGGTGAGCTTCCCATAATAGTAGTAAGAGGAGGTGTAAAAACAGGACCAGAAGCACTCATATTAGCTAAAACCATTGAATTTGTCGCACCAACACCCGTGGAACCGGTCTGACTAGCTGAACTGGCCAAACCGGTCTGACCGGTTGTGGAAACCGATCTGACCGGTTCGAGGACCAAACCAGGATGAGGCGGCTGTCCTGCATAGAAATTCGCCGGCATACCCAAATTAAGATCTATAATGTTTTCTGGTATGCCTGACGTGCTAGGATCTGTTTCTACAGCACCTTTACCTTTATCAAGATTACTAACCATACTAACAAGTAACTCACTAGTAGCAGCTTGTGCAACATTTAATTTTTCATCCATCATACAAGTTACTTGTTGCATAAAATCAGAGGATGAGGATTCACCAGTTACCTTAGGAATTTCTTCAATCTTGTCGTTCACCAACTTGAAAGCCGGCATGACGAAGTCCTCAACTCTCTTGACAAAACCACCGCGATCCTTCTTGAAGCCCTTCAAGAATTGCGCCTTGAAGTGCTCCTCAGCAATCAGGTACCGTTGACGCTCCTCTTCCGTGAGCTCCTCCATCGTCGCGGTGATAATGTTGGTCTTGTCGAGGTCGCATGTAGATCTCGACATCTTTGGAGTAGATTAGATAGGTTTTGGAACCAGATCAATCGTTCCCCAGCGGAGTCGCCAAAAAGTATGTTGACACAAAAGTGCGCCAACAAACTCGAGATCGCACAAATCACGCAGCAAGGCCGTCACCACGGCCAACACCCGGCCTCCCTCGGGCAAACCGGTCTGACCGGTTTGTAGAACCGGTCTGACCGCTTTCTATCAGGAAGTCGTGATGATCTAGAAACCCAAGCTCGGGAGGGACCCCGTCGGAGCTCGAGCAATCTAGGGTTGCTCTAGGGTCGGCAGGCCACCTAGAACGCCTTTGTACGCCGTAGAGACGATCAAAGAATAGCAAATAAGGGTTGGAAAAGACTAGGGTTTGAGAGATAAAAATAGAGACAAAATTGATGTTGATTCGATTGGAATACCTCAATCGGCCTTCTAGCCTTTATATTTATAGGCCGGGAAAGTCTTACCCTTCATGAGTCGGTTAAAATATGGAATCAAACTCGGAATCCTAAACCTACTCGAATTACAGACTCAAACCGGTCTGACCGGTTTGTCCGGGTGACTGCCAATTTTGGCTGTCAACAATAGTCTACGCAGCACACTTTCCTCCGCCTCAAAATATCTGTGCAGAGCAGCAGGCTTTTGTTGACGGGCACGACCCTGCCGGAAGACATCGACTCCGCCTCGGGTTCTCCACATGCGACGACGCGGAAACGACCGAAACAAACCGAGCAAGAGACGGTGATGGCTCAGTTTAGTTCACGTTAAAGCGGGGAAAGAGGTGAAAGCGGTACGATGAATAGTGAGAGGTGATGTAACGTGAATAGTGGATTGTGGAGGGGTAAAACCAGGGGTTTTATCCCAACTAGACGTAACCGATGATGCCATCGGATTCCGCCTTGAATTCGAGGCAGCAATGCGCAGGAGCGACGAGCCACCAATGACGAATCGCCGAGCTGATCGCAGATGCGTTTGAGACGAAAAACGGCGGCAGGGACGAACAGGGTCTCAAACCCTAAATTTTTTTAATCGAATCTCGTGACTAGCTCTTAATACCACTTGTTTACAAATAATGCGTAAATAAGATCGAGCACGAAACACAATTTTTACGTGGAAAACCCTTGCAAGAAAAAACTACGGGCGCCAATCGACGATCTTCACTATAATGAGGAGAGTTACAACGTAGGGAATACAATGTGCTCACTTGCTCTTCCCTTACGGCTTACAAGATGTATATAGGGTGGACTAAACTGACTGTAGTCAAATACGGAAACAAATTCGCTAAACATACAACTCAAACCGTGGGCCCTCCAGACGTCCCCACAAGACACAAGTTGGAAATTCAGATCATATCCAACACAACTATGTCTTGCCCCACACGTATTGTACCAAGGCTTGCAAGAAAAAAACATTCATTGATGTATTATATGTCATGTAAATTTTAGGAAAATAGGAAGATGCACTCACCTTATCTAAGGTTACAGGTAAAACTTCCATCTAGCATGATCATGTACCGGCTTTGCTTATCAATATGATTGGATTTTGGAACCAAGCAACGTTACTAGAGTATGCAATTTTGCCTCTCCCTCTAAAGAATCAAAATAAAAGTCCGAGCGGCGTGTCTTTGCCTAAACTGAAACAAGCGACATACAGAATAGTACTTTCTAATAAGATCACAAATTCTGCTTTTGGTATATATGCAACTCAATGTATGCAGCTCTTAGCTTAGCTTTCTCCTCTTTCTCATTAGTATTTGTAAAAAGGGAGGCAAACTTGGCTGCACACTATTGCGCCAAGGAGGCCTCATTGAGTATATCCATCAGTCTTTGTGGGTAGATGTTACACCTCCATTCCTGGTACACATAGTACAGGAAGACTGTACCCGTAATGAGTAATCACTAAAGAGGAGAATGCATTGTCTAAAAAAAAACTCAATGTATGTATGCGTACTTTAAAATTGGCATGTGCTCCAATACTTATGGTACGATATATACATGCTCATATTTATTTTGGATTAGATCATACTGTTACAAAAATTGAGAAGGGGAAGAAGGAGCAAAGGGCAAAAACGACTTTTCCGAATAGCTTCATGTCAATATAGATTTCCATATTAGAAGGACGAGTTTGATTGAAAATAAAAGTTGAGGGATTAGGTGGGTCAATTAGAAATTTAAGGGACGAAGTTGACCCTTATGGTAAATTTGAAAGACTATAATGCCTATTTTACCATGTCATATCACTTTATTTTCCTACGTGGCATATGTTTTGTGGAGATTGAAACTTTTTTATTTTTTTTGCGAATTGAAACTTTTATTTTATTGACAATGGCCTTAGCTTCTTTGTAGTAAAAAAAACATTAAATCAGAAATTAATTATTGGGCCTATGCGTATCGTAGCAGGCCATCCGTGTAGGTGGGCCGCGAAATCCTCTTTCACGCGGTCGGTGGTCTCATGCGGAAGCTAGATATTTTGGTCCCCGTCCGTCGTCGTCGACACCAAAATCCCCAAACCGCTCCCCAAAATCACGTTCTAAAAAAAAAACAGATCCCCAGATCGCAACCACTGCCGCAATCCATCGAGCACCTTGCGGGCTCAACAATGGGGAAGCGCCCTCGCGGCGAGCACCCTGCGGGGGAGGAGGGGATGGAGGAGTACCCTGCGCCTGCGGGGGCGAAGGGGATGGAGGAGTACCCTGCGGCGGAGAGGATGGTGAAGCGCCCTCGCGCCGAGCACCCTGAGGGGGAGGGGATGGAGGAGCGCCCTGAGGGGGAGAGGATGGAGGAGCGCCCTGCGGTGGAGAGGATGACGAAGCGCCCTCGCGCCGAGCTCCCTGAGGGGGAGGGGATGGAGGAGCGCCTTGAGGGGGAGCGGATGCCGAAGCGCCCTCGCACTGAGCCCCCTGCGGGGGAGAGGATGGCGATGCGCCCTCGCGTGGGGCGGTGGGACGACCAGGACACCGTGTGCCGGGACTGGTACGCCGTCGCCGTCCAGAGCTCACCTCGCACCCCTATGCTGAGGTTCCCTCCCACCGCAGCGGCGTTTGTCGCCGAATACGTGTGGGTTTCTCCCGTCTGCTGCATCTGGCGCCCTGCCGCCTCTCACCAGCCGCCTCCTCTCCCGGCGCCGGCGCCGTCGTCCACCGTGTCTCTGATTCCCAGCAGCTCGCGGTCGCTGCAGCCGCTGTGCATCGCGTCGCACCAGTCGCCTCCTCTCCCGGCGCCGACGCCGTCGTCCACCGTGTCTCTGATTCGCACCAGCTCGCGGTCACTGCAGCCGCTGTCCGTCGCGTCGCTGACGCCGCCAATCCGCACAAACCCCACTCCCACCGCATTGCCGCCGTTGCTGGCCCCTCCATCCACTGTGCCTCTACCTTTCCTCTGCCCATTCGGCCTGGGTAAGCGCAACCTCAACGGATTTCCAGAGGAGGCCCGCACCGCTCGCTTCTGCGGCTCCTTTCCTGGAGGCTGGGCAGCGCTCGCACTGGACAGGTGGCGCGCCCCTTCTCTTCACAACATAATCTCGGGCGACCGCGTGGACCTCCCAAACGTCATCCACAGTCCAGCTCCTGCAGTGGATTGTGCAGTAGCGATCAAGTGCCTTGTGCTTTCCGCAGCTCCCACCACCCCAGATGGCTCATATGTGATCGCAGCCATGACATCAGGAGTGTCCAATGTTGCCTTCTGGTGTCCTGGTATGAACCGTTGGTGGCCGCCGACACCCGTGGCGAACAATGGCCTTTGGAGGACTATGCTTCCTCGTGATCCTGTTGTTGACTTGATCTACTTCAGGGGTCGTCTTCATGCGGGATTCTATGTCTTGAACAGCAAGGAACAACTAGCAGCCTATGTTGAGGAAGACCTAGCTGACGACGACGATGATGAAGCTGATGATGACGATGATGTAAATGAGGATGACGATGGCGATGATGTAGAGGACAATCATCTTACCTGGAGAGTGATGACATACAACTTTGAATCAGGCAGGCCGTGCGACTCTGAGAGAGTTTCTGCACGTTACCTAGTTGAGTCAGAAGGAGAGTTGGTCATGGTTCGGCACTTAAAATCTCCAGAAGACTTTGAGTTTTTTGCACTAGAAGAGATCTCAATGGAAGTAGGGGATACAATAGTTGCGAGGTGGCGCAAGTGCCCTGTCTTGGGTGGTCGGGCGTTGTTCCTTGGGAGGGGCTGTTCCAGGTCACTTGAGAGTGGCAACCCATCATCTGTAGTAGTTCATTGCCCATGTTCGTCTGAGGACACCGATTGGTTGTACCTGTGAGATTATGAATGTGAATAAGTACTGTGGTCATATACTCATATTAACATGTTAGGCTATATGCTGGATTTTTTTTAAAAGCCATATACTGAGATATGGTTCCATTGTCAACTCTCAGTAGGTCTCATACATTGTATTGGTCCGACAGTAATTTTAGTGCATTGAGTTGTGTAGTATTTTATAGGTTGCTTCCAACTCTGACTTGTTCAGTTTCAGCATGTTAAAAGGGTGACCTACTGTTTTGCATTGATTTAATATTTTCCTGCAATGTTTTTTAATTCATTTGGTTTCAATATACACCCTGGTAAAATTTTCTTTGCTGAAAGAGTGAGGGATAAGACCCTTCTTCCATATGCATATCAGGTATATCTTCTGGTGCTTTCGCATTAGTTGAATGCAGCATGTTCTTCATTGTGGTACCCTGTATTTCTAAGTTATGATCTTGTGTTTCACAGGCTAAAGTTGTAACCTACAAAAACAGGCCTGCTCCTGCTACGGATTTTATT
Organism: Echinochloa phyllopogon; assembly: GCA_033239725.1. NCBI lineage: Eukaryota > Viridiplantae > Streptophyta > Magnoliopsida > Poales > Poaceae > Echinochloa > Echinochloa phyllopogon. The sequence continues at coordinate 26,308,481 of BTCW01000008.1, read as the reverse complement.
GAAGTTTAGGTAATTGTTGAAAAAGAACACAAAGAAGATATATCCCTGAAAAGTAGACAATTAAGGATTCTGTAACCATGCATTTCAGTGTGATTTTAATTTAAACCGAATTGTGAATTGAAACTAATAAAGAGTTGAGACATTTTATGTCAATTGTTTGTCTGGTAATCTTTTGGATATCAAAAGTAAGTGTTTTTACCAAATACATGGTATACAGCACCTTTTTTTTTCAAAAAACAATCTAGTTCAGAAGATTGGGAAGTTGGATATTGCATGTTGTATGTTGGTTTGTTTTGCACTGCTTAATTCAGCACTTGTTCTTTTTCTCTCCAGCACAGAGGATTTAGTTGCAAATTGTGAGCTTGCAATTGTTAGTTCTCCATATAGTAATAGACTTTATACATTATTCTTATAATCCGCCTATTATTCTTGAACTGTAAATTTCCGTCCCACATATGGCATCACCGTTGAGGCTCTTAAGTGGTATTTTATTTTCCCCGCATCATTGTTGAGGGTAGACTGAACAAAATACTGTTCCCCTTTGTTAGCGACCTTACACAAAAACAGAAGGCAATTAGAGTATTCATGTTTTCATATCTAAAATCCATAGTGGCTCAGGACTCATTTTCATTTGGGGTTGAAACAGTACTAATTTATAAACATATTCTTCCTCTTCTTTTTGAGATGTTCTTAAACATGTTCTGGATGATCAGGAGTGCTACCAAAATGTGAGTAGAGTAGCTACTTGTGCTGCCTCTTCCTCATAAATCCACATGGAGTGGAGTGAAGCTGCTGAGCTCTATAGGGACTATGGTAGAGTATTTGCTTGCTGTTGGTGATGACAGCCAGGAGCAATGAAGCACTTATATGGCTAGTTTATTGGCTGATGAACACGATGGCATATTGATATGGACTTGCTCGCCCTCCCTAGAAGGCTCTGAGCTGAAGTCTTATTTTTTTGCTTAATCCCCGAGAGATCACGGTATAGAGCTCACGGCTCCTAACAACTTATCGAGAATATCTGGCCGGCCTAACTAACCTGGGTCGGCACCAACAAACTAAATCCCCTAGGTGCTAGCTGACACCTGGGCCTTCTTCTTGCGCTGGAATTTCCTTCTGAAGGTGTCCACAACAGGCACAATGTCTATCTTCAAGGGAACAATTGAAGAAAGGTCAGATTCACCCTTACTTCTTTTGCTTATGTTAACTTGACCTGCGAGGAGCAAGCCGCCCCCGGGCATTACTTGTAAGAAGAAGGCCTTCTCACACAGGCCAAGAAAACCCCCAAACCCTGCCCCCGCCCTAACACTAGGAGGCTTAGCCCGTGAGACTACCTTCCTGGGCCATACACGGTTCTCAGGCTGACCTGTTCTTTTGCTTATGTTAAATATACCATGTGGTGTAATTTCATATGGGCTCATGTATTTCAGGCTGCAGGCTTAGATTTTCCTTTTGTTCTTAAAAAATTATATCCTCTGGTATATGATTATTAGGGTACATGGTTAAATTACACTTCCATATGGTCATAGCCCACTAAAATTTTAAATTACACTTCTTTTCATGCATTATTAGCAATTTCATTAGGATAGAAAGGTATAACTAATTTAACAGAAACATGCTAATATTTTTTCTGTTGTGCCTTATTGATTCCACTGCAAATCTGCAATCAGTGGGTGCTGTGCAAGTGGTAATTACAAAAATATGTTATTTTACAAAAAAAGGATTTGACATACAGACTACGAGTTTGCCTTTCTTCTGTTTAGTTCTAAGCGATCTTGTGGTTCTACTCCATGGGGTTTCAATCAATTGTTTTCCCCTTTCAAGCTGCAGTATATGCCAAATAGTATATGCATCATTTTCATTTTTAAGTTACTAAAGATGGCACTGTAGTCACTGTGCATTGGTGATTGCAGGTACCATGTTAATCCATGAGTGGTTTATACAAAATGCTGCAGAATCAGATTGGGAGTAATTGCCAGAGGATGGTGAGGAACTGTGCTGGTCATTGGGTAATGGTCGGGCTGGGACTTTCAGGAATGGTGCTAGTCAATTATATGTAACAACTTCTTGTTCTAGAATAATGTCGATTTTTTCTGTCATGTAGCATGATTTTCTGGTACTGATGCTCCTGATCGGAAGAAAAAAAGCAAATATTGTGCATGCTGTCCTTTCCTCTATTATGTATGTAAAGTAGGTTAAGTTTCAAATTATTGAACAATGAATGAAGAGAAACTGATTTCAGTTACTTGCTGAAACCTTTTCAATCAATTTGTGGTTGCTGGCATGATGTTGCTGTTTTATACCATGCCCATATTTATCTGCTCAATTTGATGCATTTGACTCCTTGAGCTTAGTTCATTAAAATCAACATTTTCTTCTCAGTGTGTGCTATTCATGCTGAAGCTTGAGCGGCAGCCAGGGCTGGCCTCAGAAGCTGAGAGTCAGTCCTCATCAATGCGTGTCTTGTGTGTGCCCAGAGCTTGGCAACCGTCTGTTTGTCTACTTGATTCATGGTGGGAGTATTTGTAATTGTACTGTCACACCCGGTTTTAAAGGCAAAACCAGGTGCATCTCATATGTGCGCCAGGATCAGTTTACACACATATGGTAGACGTCACAAGTGAATATCCATAATCATGCATAACGAAAGAGTATTATAGTGCAATTATTACAATATCATAGTTGACTCAAATGTCATAGCGGAAGACTTAAATAAACGTTCATCTAACGAAGCAAAAGTGACTCCAACTCCACAGGCATTGATTGGGGGAGACTCGCCTAGAACTCCTCAAAATCAGTAGTGAAATCCTTAAAATTCTCCCAATCTGAGCAGCATTCCGGATGTAGTAGATGCAATAAAGGAAAGAAAAACAACAAGTATGAGCACATGACGTACTCAGCAAATGTAATATGACATACAAGGCTGAGGCAAAAAGGTTGGCTGACCATACTGCAATAAGCACTTTTAGTTGGTCAAGTTTTATTAAGTAACTATTTACTAGCAAATGAAAGTATATACCACCCACAAATTAATGAATGTCATATTCCCAACATATTCATATAACCACGATTTAGATCATGTTCAAGTATGATTATCATGTAAGGGTCCAGGTCGCTCTTGACCGTGAGCACGACTGTTATAACAGTTTTTACACTCTGCAGAGGTTGTACACTTTCACCATAAGCCGTGATTCCCATTGCCCCGTCAACCGCCACCCCCCATGCCCCTTTCGGGTAAAGCTACCATAAACTAGAGCACCTAATTAGTCAGTCAAAGCCAGAGCCACATGGCACTCATGGTTGTACTATTTTCCTGGGTGATTCTCCATGTTCCAATTAAAAAGATATGATCTTGCCAATTAATTACTTTAAAGAGTATTTGGAACATAGAGTAGGGGTTCATTTAACCAATCCCAGTTGAGCAAGCTAAGCATCATCTACCATCAAAGTTAATTAACTAACCCAGTTTTAGGGACAGGAAAATATAGTGGCTAGGCAAATCCTTAAATAGGAACCCATCAAATTAAGACACATGTATGGATGGTGAAATTAATAGTTATTAGGACATTTGCATGACATAATACACTTGCCTTCTTCCCAACTCGGTTGCTGCTCAAATCCTTCTCCAACAGTTGGTTCTTCAGAGAAATCCTCGAACTGGTCGTTTCCTAATCGCAACACACATTCACATGCAAGGAAACAATACAACAAATAAAAAATAGTACACCAAACAATTCCAACAGATCAAAACAACAGCACAAAACTAATCTACACGTTACAACGAACGCGTGAGCGCGAGAATCACTAAAATCGGAGTTAAAACGCAAAAGATATGGCTTTTCTAAGGTTCAGGGACTTGCTGTCAAAGTTTTAAAAGTTCCAGGGGCTTAACTGCGAAAAACCAGGGGCTAAAACAAAATTTTGTATAAAAACTCGAGGGCTAAACCATAAAATAACAAAACTTGGACCTCAGGCATAATTTTAAATCTTGCGGGGGCTAAAACAGAAGAAAAAGGACCTATTTGGAATTATTTTTGAACTAAACTGGACCGCGGGTTGATTTCAACAAAACTCAGGGGCTCTTTAGCAAATTGGCCAGCGCTGACCGTTACGCTCGGGTTTGACTTGAAGCTCGGGCAGCTGAGGACCGTTGGATCGCGATCGGACGGTCCGAATCAGATCTGGGGGAGGGGTAAACGCCGGCGACGGCCGGGACGGCGGCGCCGCCCGCAAACGCGGCGGAGCATCGCCGGAGAAGGTCGAACAGGGGCTACGGTGCACTAAACTCGACGATACTTGGACCTAGAGCAACAGAAGAGGATGGCGAACTCACTGCGGGGGTTCTCGTCGAGGGAAGGGCGACGACGGCGGCCGGCGACGAGCAACGGCGGTCGGCGGCACTGCAAGATCGGCGACGAGCTATTTAGCGCGGAGCGCGGCCAAACTTCGAGCAAGAACACGATGATTAGCACTGGGGCAACAAGATGAACCTTCTGGAGTGCTTCACTGCGAGGGAAAAGCTACGGCGACGAAGATCAACGGCGGCAGCTCGAATCGGCAAGGCGGCAGCTTGGGCGCTAGGGTTTGGGGAGCTCGCAGCTTCGATTCTTTGATGGGAAGGACTGCGGGCGGTGCGTGCGCTTAAGTAGGTCCGGGATCAGGGCCTTGGCAGGCGTGACGGGGACGGAGTCGGAGCGGCGGCGGAATCGGACCCGGGGAGGAGTTCGGGTCGGACACGGCGAGAGGAGGAAGAAGGAGCTGACGCGTGGGCCCCACGCGTCAGTGACAGAGTGAGAGAGAGCGACGGGGAGAATCGGGACGGGCCGGAAATGGGCCTAAAGCGGGGAAGGCCGGACGGGGGAGAAAAAGGAAAGAGTACGGGGAGGAAAGGCGAGCTGGAGAAAAAGTCCAGGGGGCAAACTTGGACCGGGCCAAGAGTTCAAGCGGCGAAAACGAACTCGGCTATTTTAAACTTTTCTAAAACTCAAACAAAAGCAAATCAAATTCGAATTTAAACAGAATTTAAATTCCAACTTGATTTACTAGCAACCAAAAATATATGCAACAGCATGAATGCAACAAAAACTTATTTTGACTAAAATAATTATTTAATGTGATATTTAAATAGATAAAAAGCTAGAAATTCCAATTAATTCCTAGAAAATTTATTTAAGCCTTAATAAATCCTAGAAAAATTCAGAGGGTTGCTACAATTTATTTGTGATGAATTTTAGGGTGTTACAAACCTACCCCCTTAAAGAGAATCTCGTCCTCGAGATTCGGACGGATTAGAGAAAATCTGAGGGAACTCTGCCATCAACTCATCCTCTCTTTCCCAAGTTGCCTCACTTTCCGCGTGATGACTCTACTGAACTTTACACATCTTAGTCACTTTACTCTGTGTAACTCTTTCAGTAGTTTCCAAAATCTTAGCTGGGTATTCCTTATAAGTCAAATCATCTTGCACATCCAACTCATCCAAAGGTAATTCTTCCTCAGGAATTCGAAGACACTTTTTCAACTGAGAGATATGGAACACATCATGCACATCTGACAGTCTGGCTGGCAACTCCAATTGATAAGCAACCTCACCTTTTCTATCAACAATCTTGAAAGGTCCAATGAAACGAGGAGATAATTTACCTTTCACCTTAAACCTTCTCAAGCCTCGAATAGGAGATACTTTCAGATACACATAATCACCTATTTCGAAAATTAATTCTCGTCTCCTTGTGTCTGCATAGCGGTTCTCAAATTCTCTCTGATAATCTGAACCTGTCTCTCAGCTTCCTGCAAAATCTCTGGCCCAAACAGCTGACTTTCACCTGTTTCACTCCAATACAAAGGTGTCCTGCACTTTCTACCATAAAGCGCTTCGAAGGGGGCCATCTTGAGACTTGCCTGATAACTGTTGTTATACGAGAACTCTGCATATGGAAGACTCTTGTCCCAACTGCCTCCATGCTTCAAAGCACAAGCTCTCAACATATCCTCCAAAATCTGATTAGTCCTCTCTGTCTGACCATCTGTCTGAGGGTGATATGTAGAACTGAAATTCAACTTTGTATCATAGACTCATGCAACTTCTGCTAGAATCTAGATGTAAACTGAGTACCTCTATCAGACACTATCTTTTTAAGTACACCATGGAGACAAACAATTCTGGACATGTATAACTCTGCTAACTTAGCGCTGGTATAAGTAGTGTGAACGGGTATGAAGTGAGCTACCTTAGTTAATCTGTCCACAATAACCCATATGGAGTCATATCCTCCTCGAGTGCGAGGTAAACCCATAATGAAGTCCATACTAATTTCTTCCCACTTCCATTCAGACACCTTGAGTGGTTGAAGCAAACCGGCTGGTCTCTGGTGTTCAGCCTTAACTTTCTGACAAACATCGCACAATGCCACATGGGCAGCCACATCCCTTTTTAGTCCATACCACCAATACCTTTGCTTCAGATCCTGGTACATCTTAGTGCTTCCAGGATGAATAGAATATGCGGAATCATGAGCTTCCCTCAATATCTGCTCTCTGAGAGACTCGATATCTGGTACACATATCCTCTTTCTAAACCAAATTGTACCTTGATCATCTTCGGTGAAGTCGGGAGCTTTTCCGGCTAACATGGTTTCCTTGATTTCCTTTATCTTCTCATCAGTAAGCTGACCCTTCCGAATTTCCTGCTCTAGTGTAGACTCAACTTCCATTGTCACACCTTCTATCTGATTCAGGAATCCCAAGTTCAGCTTTTCCATCTCTGCAAGCAACTCAGCTGGTAACTGGCGACCAAACATTGCATTTACTTGTGACTTCCTACTCAACGCATCAGCAACCAAATTAGCCTTGCCAGGATGATAGTTGATTCCCAGATCATAATCCTTGATCAACTCCAACCATCTTCTCTGCCTCAAATTCAGATCCTTCTGAGTAAATATGTACTTCAGGCTTTTGTGATCCGTATACAGTTCACATCTGTTACCTAGAATATAGTGCCTCCAGATCTTCAAGGCATGGACAACAGCTGCAAGTTCCAGATCATGAGTAGGATAGTTCAACTCGTGTTTCCTCAACTGCCTAGATGCATAGGCTATAACTCTGCCTTCCTGCATGAGCACACACCCAAGACCTTTACGAGAAGCATCACAATATATATCAAAGTTCTTGTGAATATCTGGCATAGCAAGCACTGGGGCTGTAGTCAACTTCCTTCTCAATTCTTCAAAGCTGGCCTGACACTCTTCTGACCAAACAAACTCCTTGCCCTTCTCTAATAGTGAAGTAAGAGGTTTCGCTATTTTAGAAAAGCCTTCAATGAATCTCCTGTAATATCCAGCCAATCCCAGAAAGCTTCTGATCTCAGAGACTGTGGTAGGAGGTTCCCAATCCAACACATCCTTGACTTTACTTGGATCCACTGCGATACCTCCATCAGTAACAACATGACCAAGAAAAGACACTTGATTCAACCAAAACTCACATTTACTAAACTTGGCATACAACTGGTTCTCTCTAAGAGTCTGCAACACCAACCTCAAATGCTCCTCATGTTCCTCCTCATTCTTAGAGTAAACCAGAATATCATCAATAAACACCACCACAAATTTATCCAAGTACTCCATGAACACCTTATTCATCAGGTACATAAAGTAGGCGGGTGCATTTGTCAATCCAAACGACATCACAGTATACTCATACAATCCATACCTGGTGGTGAATGTTGTTTTAGGAATATCGGAACGTCTGATCCTTAACTGATGATAGCCAGATCTCAAGTCAATCTTGGAGAAAACCTTAGCTCCTCTCAACTGATCAAATAAGTCTTCAATTCTGGGCAATGGCTATTTATTCTTGATGGTTACCTCATTCAATGATCGATAATCCACACACATCCTCAGAGTACCATCCTTTTTACCCACAAAAATTACAGGTGCTCCCCAAGGTGAAGAACTAGGACGAATATAACCTTTATCCAACAATTCCTTAAGTTGTTTCTTAAGTTCTTCTAATTCATTAACCGCCATTCTATAGGGTCTTTTAGAAATAGGAGCAGTACCAGGTAAAAGCTCAATAATAAACTCAATGTCTCGTTCGGGTGGCATACCTGGCAAATCATCTGGGAAGACATCCGGAAACTCACAAACAACTCTAATATCCTCCAAAGGAACACCACTGGCCTGATTCACTGAGTAAGTTGAAACTGAGGGTTGAGTGGCTCCGAATTCAATCTTCTCTCCCTGACGACTAGTCAACAACACGGACCTTTTGGCACATTGAATCACCGCATTAAAAGCAGCTAACCATCCCATTCCAAGTATGACATCGATTCCCTCAGAGTTCAGGACTATCAAATCAGCAGGAAAATCTACCCCAACTATTTTCAGGTTTACTCGGGGACAGATAAAATTGGCTTTCATGTTTCCACCGGGAGAGCTAACTAGCATGGTATTTTTCATAGGGACCATAGATATATTATACTTAGCTACGTACTGAGCAGTAATAAAAGAATGAGATGCTCCAGAGTCGAATAAAACCGATGCAGGGGCTGAGTTGACGAGGAACATACCAAGTACCACATCCTGGGCCTCCTGCGCGGACTCTGCAGCAACATGGTTCACCTTGCCCCGCATCTGATTCTGCTGGCCCTTGTTGCTCTGGGGCATCGAGTTCACATTCCTGTTCTGCTGCTGAGGGGTATTCTACCTAGGTGCACTGCCACTCGGGTGCTGAGGGGTCTGAGCATTCCTCTTAGGGCAGTTGTGGGCATAGTGGCTGGGGTCTCCACAAAGGTAGCAGGTACGGGGAGTAGGAGCACTGCCTGGTGCAGGGGTCTTCACTGGAGTCTGAGCCGGGGTGGTCTGGCGGTTCTGCTGAAATGCTGGACGCTGAGGTGGAGGTGCTGACCGCTGACCCTGACTCTGCGCAAAGTTACTCCCTTGCCCACCAAAACGAACGGGCGTGTTCTGCTGAGGCGGCTGGAAACGAGGACGAGTGTTACTGCTTGACTGTCCTGAGGCCATGAACTTCCTCTTCTGCTCTCCCAACTCACGACGCTTGCTCTCCAAGCCAATAGCCTTATCCAGCAGCTTCTGAAATGTTGGGAAGGTATGAGACATGAGTTGATATTGGAGCGGCGGGATCAATCCTTCCAGAAATCGCTCCTGCTTCTGCTCATCATCCTTCACCTCATCTGGGGCGTAACGGGACAACTGAATAAACTTATCCCGGTACTCACTGACGGTCATCCCACCTTGCTTAAGTGAGAGGAACTCCTTCTTCTTCAGCTTCATGACACCAGCAGGAATATGGTGGCTCCTGAAGTTGGTCCTAAACTCCTGCCAGGTGATAGCATCATGGGTGGCATGAGCAGCAAGATAAGCATCCCACCAATCTGAAGCTGATCCTTCCAAGTGACCTGAGGCATACAGGACCTTCTCCCTGTCATTGCACTGGGCCATATCCAGCCTCTTCTCAACAGTCTTCAATCAATTATCAGCATCAAGTGGATCCGCAGAGTGGGAGTAGGTGGGAGGTTTGTGACTCATGAACTCCCGGTGCTTGTCCCTCTGCTGGTTGTTGTTGTTGTTGTTGTTGTTGTTGTTGTTCTGTGCTTGCATGGCTGCCAAGGTGTTAGCCATGCCCTGTAGAATCTGAGTCTGGTTGGCGAGGATCTGATCCATTGCTACGAATGCTTGATTCGGCGGAGGATTTGGATTGGGGTTGGCACGTCCTTGACGATTTACAGGTGGTTGATCCACTCCACTTCCAGACCTGGTGTTTACCATCTGGTGGTTAGAACATGAGGTTCAGAGGGTGGTAAAAAGATATAACTCAAATCATAAACAGATAAGAGTCAATGTAGAACTAGTTGCCAACGACGGGCAAGTCAAATTCTGAAACAGATTCTGTTCGTCCTAAATAAATAGTTGTAACTCTTATTCTGTGTATCCAAAAATCATGATCCTTTGTCTGAACGTAGACTATCAAATTCTGAAACTAACCCAACTTGAATCACCTCCATCGGAGTTTTATCAAATTCTGAAACTAACCCAACTTGAATCACCTCCATCGGAGTTTTTTAGCTCGAGGTATAAAATAAACAAGACAGCTATGTCAGGACCACGGGACAGATTCTGGTTGCTCCAATAAAACCATTATATCTCTCTTCCAGAACCTCCAAAAATCACGAAAAATTCCCAGAACCTAGGTTATCAAGTCCTTAATCCAACCCAACTGGATTTACGTCAAATGGAGTTCTGAAGCTCCAGAAACAATTCAGACAGTACCAGGGTATCATGCAGCAGCGAGAACAGATTGTCGCATAACATGATTTATATGAGGGGTACCATTATATGGATAAAGTGATGGTTAAGGGCTAAGATCAGAGACCAAGATAAACCTAAAACTAACTAAATTTATTTATTTAATAATTACTCAATTGTGGTCATCACTCCACAATTAAGTTTCAATCATTACAAAGATCCAAATCACACACTTAGCACGAAAGCAAACATCTCTACCACACTTTTAAACCAACTAAATCACATGTTACGCACGAGTCTCAACGATTCTAAACGTACTGAACTAACAAAAGAAGGGTATCCTATCTTAGTAGGTATGGGTGAAGCAACTAGACGATCCACCGAGCATTCTCTAGCGGGGCGGTGAATGTCCCATCAACCCTTCTACATCTTCATCCAAGGGCGGAAGTGCTTCTCCCTTGAGTTCAGCTATCAGCCTCTTGTTCTTCCTTCGTTCAGCAGCGAGTTCTTCACGCACTTCTTGTAGCTCTCTTATGGTGTCATCGGCGTGCACGTTGAGCATCTGGGTGAACGCCACCTGGACGTTGAGTGTAGAGTTCACACCTAGCGGTTGTGGCACAACCCCAGTTGGAGTGCCTTGCTGCCTTCGAGGAAGATATGCCCAAGCAGTGTGACGTACTTCAGCAGCCTCCTCATGACAAAGCACAGAAAGTGCCCTCCTGGCTGCATCCTGGATTCCAGCTTCGAAAGTTGATCTCATGGCGATGGCGTGATGCACTGCAGCCTCTTTGGTTCCTCCAAACTCATAATCAGGCTCCCTGATGTATACAGCGACTTCCCAGTCCTCTGGGTGATCTGGATGTGTCCTCCTTCTTCCACAATATTCTATCTCCACTGGGTAGTTCAGACGCTCGAAGAGCATTCGAAGCATCATCGGGAACCCACTGTTGCCTCCGTCGTGGTGATGAATAGTCACTACCCACATGTCAGGCGGCGGAGAGGGTCCTTCACTTCCTTCAGATCCAGCTGGAGCATTCCCTACTGAGTTGACTTCTTCGTCCATTACTTCCATCTCTTCAGGTTCCGGTTCCTCTTCTTGTACCGAATGCGACGAAAAAGAGGAAAGAGTGCTTGCCAATCTACGAGCACCTTGCCTTGTCAACACCATCTATGGTTTAAGCAAGAAAGGGGTGAGAAAAGTTCTAAAGACCTCGAAACCGGGTGAGATGGTGAATAAGAAAGAATACAAAGATCAAGGAGGAGACAATTATCAATGACCTGGAATAATAGCAAATTAAACCAAGAATAGATAGACCAAGAGTAGTTAAGCAAAATAATCCTTAGAGAATGACCATTGCTATCTAGGCTTGCGTCCTACAGTCAACATAGCTCTGATACCACCTCTGTCACACCCGGTTTTAAAGGCAAAACCAGGTGCATCTCATATGTGCGCCAGGATCAGTTTACACACATATGGTAGACGTCACAAGTGAATATCCATAATCATGCATAACGAAAGAGTATTATAGTGCAATTATTACAATATCATAGTTGACTCAAATGTCATAGCGGAAGACTTAAATAAACGTTCATCTAACGAAGCAAAAGTGACTCCAACTCCACAGGCATTGACTGGGGGAGACTCGCCTAGAACTCCTCAAAATTAGTAGTGAAATCCTCAAAATTCTCCCAATCTGAGCAGCATTCCGGATGTAGTAGATGCAATAAAGGAAAGAAAAACAACAAGTATGAGCACATGACGTACTCAGCAAATGTAATATGACATACAAGGCTGAGGCAAAAAGGTTGGCTGACCATACTGCAATAAGCACTTTTAGTTGGTCAAGTTTTATTAAGCAACTATTTACTAGCAAATGAAAGTATATACCACCCACAAATTAATGAATGTCATATTCCCAACATATTCATATAACCACGATTTAGATCATGTTCAAGTATGATTATCATGTAAGGGTCCAGGTCGCTCTTGACCGTGAGCACGGCTGTTATAACAGTTTTTACACTCTGCAGAGGTTGTACACTTTCACCATAAGCCGTGATTCCCATTGCCGAAGCATTGTACCCTTCCCACACCACGTGGACCGAATACTGGGTTTCACTATGAGACCTTTACAAAAGCACTCTAATAAATGATAGCCCGCTAAGGTTTTCGGTTCAGAAGCAAAGCATAACCCTCCCTAATGAGGTCTGTCTCTTACCAAAGCCCACAGCTCAAAAGGACCGAGCTATACCCCGTCAACCGCCACCCCCCATGCCCCTTTCGGGTAAAGCTACCATAAACTAGAGCACCTAATTAGTCAGTCAAAGCCAGAGCCACATGACACTCATGGTTGTACTGTTTTCCTGGGTGGTTCTCCATGTTCCAATTAAAAAGATATGATCTTGCCAATTAATTACTTTAAAGAGTATTTGGAACATAGAGCAGGGGTTCATTTAACCAATCCCAGTTGAGCAAGCTAAGCATCATCTACCATCAAAGTTAATTAACTAACCCAGTTTTAGGGACAGGAAAATATAGTGGCTAGGCAAATCCTTAAATAGGAACCCATCAAATTAAGACACATGTATGGATGGTGAAATTAATAGTTATTAGGACATTTGCATGACATAATACACTTGCCTTCTTCCCAACTCGGTTGCTGCTCAAATCCTTCTCCAACAGTTGGTTCTTCAGAGAAATCCTCGAACTGGTCGTTTCCTAATCGCAACACACATTCACATGCAAGGAAACAATACAACAAATAAAAAATAGTACACCAAACAATTCCAACAGATCAAAACAACAGCACAAAACTAATCTACACGTTACAACGAACGCGTGAGCGCGAGAATCACTAAAATCGGAGTTAAAACGCAAAAGATATGGCTTTTCTAAGGTTCAGGGACTTGCTGGCAAAGTTTTAAAAGTTTCAGGGGCTTAACTGCGAAAAACCAGGGGCTAAAACATAATTTTGTATAAAAACTCGAGGGCTAAACCATAAAATAACAAAACTTGGACCTCGGACATAATTTTAAATCTTGCAGGGGCTAAAACAGAAGAAAAAGGACCTATTTGGAATTATTTTTGAACTAAACTGGACCGCGGGTTGTTTTCCAGAAAACTCAGGGGCTCTTTAGCAAATTGGCCAGCGCTGACCGTTACGCTCGGGTTTGACTTGAAGCTCGGGCAGCTGAGGACCGTTGGATCGCGATCGGACGGTCCGAATCAGATCTGGGGGAGGGGTAAACGCCGACGACGGCCGGGACGGCGGCGCCGCCCGCAAACGCGGCGGAGCATCGCCGGAGAAGGTCGAACAGGGGCTACGGTGCACTAAACTCGACGAGACTTGGACCTAGAGCAACAGAAGAGGATGGCGAACTCACTGCGGGGGTTCTCGTTGAGGGAAGGGCGACGACGGCGGCCGGCAACGAGCAACGGCGGTCGGCGGCACTGCAAAATCGGCGACGAGCTATTTAGCGCGGAGCGCGGCCAAACTTCGAGCAAGAACACAATGATTAGCACGGGGGCAACAAGACGAACCTCCTGGAGTGCTTCACTGCGAGGGAAAAGCTACGACGACGAAGATCGACGACGGCAGCTCGAATCGGCAAGGCGGCAGCTCGGGCGCTAGGGTTCGGGGAGCTCGCGGCTTCGATTCTTTGATGGGAAGGACTGCGGGCAGTGCGTGCGCTTAAGTAGGTCCGGGATCAGGGCCTCGGCAGGCGTGACGGGGACGGAGTCGGAGCGGCGGCGGAATCGGACCCGGGGAGGAGTTTGGGTCGGACACGACGAGAGGAGGAAGAAGGAGCTGACGCGTGGGCCCCACGTGTTAGTGACAGAGTGAGAGAGAGCGACGGGGAGAATCGGGACGGGCCAGAAATGGGCCTAAAGCGGGGAAGGCCGGACGGGGGAGAAAAAGGAAAGAGTACGGGGAGGAAAGGCGAGCTGGAGAAAAAGTCCAGGGGGCAAACTTGGACCGGGCCAAGAGTTCAAGGGGCGAAAACGAACTCGGCTATTTTAAACTTTTCTAAAACTCAAACAAAAGCAAATCAAATTCGAATTTAAATTCCAACTTGATTTACTAGCAACCAAAAATATATGCAACAGCATGAATGCAACAAAAACTTATTTTGACTAAAATAATTATTTAATGTGATATTTAAATTGATAAAAAGCTAGAAATTCCAATTAATTCCTAGAAAATTTATTTAAGCCTTAATAAATCCTAGAAAAATTCAGAGGGTTGCTACAATTTATTTGTGATGAATTTTAGGGTGTTATATGTACCAAGCTATTAGTTTGAGTTTTATGGGTGAACAACATTGGTTGCTGCTGAACTGGGATTAAATACCACAGCGAGAAAAAAGGTAGTCAGAGACTTGGATACAGAAACAAAGGGGAGAAATTCAATAGAAACTTTGCAGCGCTGCCGTAATTGGGCACTAGTGAGCTGCCATGATTGCTGTGGATGAGGATTTTTACCAAATCACATTATCTGAGTACAGGGAGTTCTCAGTAACTGTAAGAATTGAGGCTACAACAACTTTTGCTGAGTGGTGGTGACGGATGGCTGTTTATGATCCTCAGGAGGATGCCGACAAACTGAAGTTTCTGCAAGATAATACGTCATGTTAGCTGCTTGGTGTCTGATAAGTGGCTTATCATTGGGGCCTTCAATAAGATCATCCATGCAACAGACAGAAGCCATTGAAATCTGAACTGTCAGATGACGGGCATCTTCAGTGCTACTATTCAGGACCTTCAACTAATGGAATTCCCATTGAGAGGAAGAAATTAACTTGGTCGAGTAACACCACTCAGACTCGGATAGACCGGGCGTTCTGCTACACAGAGTGGGACTGCAGCAGCAGTCCATCTTGCAGGCCTTGTCCTCCCTAATGTTCGATCACTGACCAAAACTTCTTGTCTACAGTACCCAAGTTCAGGGGTTTCACATTCAAGTTTTTCTGGCCCAAAATTGAAGGCTGCCATGAGGTTGTAGAGATGGAATGGAATCGTCCGTTATCGCTTACCAATCCTTACTTGAGGCTACACACTAAGTTGCAGAGAGCTGCCAGGAAGCTGAAGGAGTGGAAGTGTGAAGTTGGCAATAACAAGCTGATGCTGAGGGTGGCAAAACAATTGATCTGGATCCTAGATTAGATGTTTTGCAAGAATTCAGAACTTGAGCCAGCTTGAGTTTCAATTCAGGAGGGATCTTAAATGAGATTTTGGGAATGACTGCTATTGAAAAAGTACGGCTGAAACAGCAATCAAATCATGGCTGATGCATATCGGAAGCTTCTGAAAAATTGTTCTTCCTTCATGTAAATGGCAGAAGGAAAAACTTCACCCGACAGCTAGTGACCAATGGCCAAACAGTGCATACTCAAGAGGAAAAGGCAGTGGCAGAAGGAAAAACTTCACCCAACAGCTAGTGAGTAGTGACCAATGGCCAAACAGTGCATATTGAAGAGAAAAAGGCAGATACTCAAGAGGAAAAAGGCTGATACTTCAGTGCTGAGTTTGGAGTTTGGACATCCACCTGTAATAAGACCCTACACTCTGTGGACTGGGAGGCACTGAACATGGAGCGTCATGATCTTGAGCACCTGGAACACCCTTTCTCAAAAGAAGAAATCCTGCAGTTGTGAGAGAGGTTGCTGCAGACAAGGCTCCAGGCCCCGAAGGATACATTGGACTTTCGAAGCCAGCTGGACAGTAATGAGTAATCAAGGAAAACATCATAGCCGCAGTGAACTACTTTTGATCAACACTTGAAAGGGATTGAATCTGGAAGGCTCAAGATGAGGGGAGGCACAAGTTCTTTGCGTGGCTTCCCGTACAGTGCAAGCTCTGTTAACTGCAGAACCTCATTACGAGGAGCTGACCATGCAATCCTCTGCTGTCTGTACAAGCGAATGAGGTCTGGGGAGATGATCAGAAGTTCAGAACATGAACAGGGAATTTGGTCCGCGCGCCTGAAGTTGGCGCCAGTGGACAGATGGAGGACAGCGGCGGACGCCGCCGCGCACGGCGATGAAGGAAAAGTGCCATGCGTGGACGGTCACGGACACGGATCTCGAATGCTTGTAACATTGCTACTCCGTGACTAGGGTGGTAATGGACCATGATCTTCCATGTATTCTTCATGATCTAATTATTACTTTATTAGTTCAAAACTATATTAGTATTAGTATGACAGCTTTTATTTGATTCGATCCTTAATTTTTTTACACTAATACCCGTTACTATCCCTATCCGTGACACATCAAAATTAAATCATGGATATAGATTTTTTTTGAGATGAAATTATGGACCTAGATATATCATTACATGACGAATATTTTGCAGGCCCGCTCGATATTTTTTTTAATCAGGCCCGCTCGATATCAAACACGGCCTCTGTGCTCTTTTCTCATTCATGGACGCACCGATCCGGACACGCTGCGGGGATCGATCAACGATCACACGATACTATCACGTCAGCGCAGTGCCGCAGTCCACCCGCCCAAAGGTCCAACACCAATCGCCGCTTCCCCTCGTTCTCGCCCGTCCCGTCCCGTCGCGCTCCTGCTCTCCGGCTCGCCGGTGGTAGACCCACCAATCTCCTCCGCCTACATCCCCGCGCGGCGACAGTTCCGGTTAATCCGTTCCGTTCCCCCGTTTGTGAGCGCTCCTCTCCTCTCTGACTCTGATCCAATCTTGCTCTTTCAGTTACTAGAGAAACTGGTGGCCAACGGGGAGGAATCGTAATTCGTTTCCACCCCGGCGCCGTTCTCCGAATCAAAATCGGTGCTCTTCACCGACACGTCCTCGGGGACGGCGAGGCAGCCTGCCCGCCCTATAATTGTAAACCGCTGCCTGCCCCGTCGCGGAGAGCACATCACAGATTCGCAGAGCAGCACGGGGCGTGCGCGCAGATCTGTTGGAATTGCCGACTGCGCTGCTGAGGTGACCATGGAGCAGAAGCGGGCGCGGTCCGTCCAGCGCCAGCTGCTGATTCAACGCCAGACAATGGGTATACCTCCTCTTCCTCCCCGTTTTCTAATTCATACTTCTGACTGTAGTGGTGTCTCGTCATTTTTCTAAACCATATCTCATCTCATAGTAAGGAAATTGGGGTCCAGCTGAGTAATTGTGTTTCAGACTATTAGGGCACAATTTTGGGGGAGATGGATTAGGTCAGGAATCTGTGATTTTTATGGGCCAGGAAGCATATCTCTACCTGCATAGTTAAGTGTTGCTTATCAGCTCTGACGATGCCTTTCCCAACCAAAACCAAAAAAATCGAAATAGATTCTTCCCTGTTTGTGCGCTTGATCGTGTTTTTGCAAGTCTAAAATAAAGATGTTATTTTGATCAATAGCTTTTGATTTTTAGGCTAACCATTGTGTAGCAGAAAGTTCAATGGCTATCTTCAAAAGTTGAAGAATCATATTTTTGTGTGTGGGATTGCAACATCATGTGCTATTTCTTTTTTGGCATTCTCTGATGGCCTAACTTGATTGGACTGCAGATACCTCAGCACCAGGAATAGAAGGCTCTACTTGTCAAAAAGGAGATTGTGTTGAAGATGGTGGAAGGAGCGAATCACAGCCGATACTCCCAGAGGTAGGAAATGCTAGCATGATGAAATTTCCATAAAAAAATCCCAGAGGTCTGGTAAATCAGTGTGTGTAATTTGGCTCTGTTTTCTTCGCTCCAAGAAACTATTTCATTGATGTTGATGTGATTCCTATGCTTTGTTAATGCAGGATATACTTTGTCAGATACACACTCTCATGCCAATGAGAGAGGCTGCCCTTGCTTCTGGTGTATCTTGGGGATTCCTTCGTTCTTGGGCACGCTATCCTTATCTCGTATTTGATATTAAAACACTCGGCATAAATGAAGATGCACGTGACATAGATGAAATAACAAGTGATTTTATTAGTAGAGTCGATCACATTGTGACGAAACACTCTGGCATCGGTGTGAAAACATTTAAGCTTCAGACCTACCCTTGTGACAATGTGCATCCGAGTTATGTTGACCGCTGGCTTAATGTTGCTATTACACCTGGGATTGAAGAATTTGAATTACAAATGCCTTGGCGCAACAAGATTGAGTACAACTTCCCATGTTCACTATTATCCACTGAGAGGGGAAGGTCAATGCGGTCCCTTTTCCTTGATCATTGTACTTTCCATCCTGGAGTTGAAGTTGGTTGTTTAAGTAGCTTGACAATTGTGTATCTAAATTCAGTCCACATTACCGGGGAGGAGCTATGTAGCTTTCTATCGAAATCTTTGGCATTGAAGCAATTGGACATTTACAATTGCAGTGATATAGTTTGTTTGAAGATACCTTATGTGCTGGTGCAGCTTACTTTCCTACGGGTGGATGGTTGTGTGATGCTTGAGGTGATTGAAAGCAATGCTCCAAATCTATCTCAGTTCAAGTATATGGGCCACCCGATACACATGTCACTTGGAAATGCATTGCAACTGACCCATATAGAAATGATGAGTACTAGTGAGTCTAACATGCTGTATTGCGCCGGAATCAAGCTTCCATCCATCGCACCAAATCTGCAAACTCTTTGTCTGACATCCCGTGCTGAGGTTAGTGTCTTCTTTTTTGAACAATTGTACATGTGAAAATACCTTGTTCACAGTTAATATTAATATTATTGCTCCTCTTTCTCCAGAAAGTCAACACACCAATGTTGGTTGGGAAGTTCTTTTACCTCAAGCGCCTAGAGGTTTGGCTTATCCAACCAGGTCTTTCCCCAGACTACAATTTTTGTTATCTAGTCTCTTTTCTGAGTGGTTCACCTGCCTTGGATACTTTTATCTTGCGTGTAAGTCTTTTATCTTCTCAAACTTATCTTCATCAGATGAGTAACTTGAAAACAAGTCTGAGTTATTAATTTTGCTTGCCATGAGTTTTTTTTACTTATATATTACCGAATTTGTCATGCGTTAGTATGACATATTACACATCAATATGGTCAGTTCAACTAAATGATTGATGAACCATGTGCAGGTAGAGCTACCAACCATCAGGCACGATTCAGTTCTTGAATATTCTGATTATAACTCATACTCAAGGCACCTTCTGCAACACAACCATCAGAACCTAAAAAATGTCATGATCACTGGCTTTTGTTCTGCAAAGAGCTTGATTGAGTTTACAAATCTTATTATTGAGCAGGCACCAATACTGGAGTGCCTCACATTAGACACTAGCCGTGGCCATGAAAGAAAGATACACAAGTTTACAATGTGTCTCCATATGTTTGAGGAGGATCTCGTGGAAGCTCAAAGAGCACGCTTGGCTATTGAGCGGCACGTAGTGCGGAATGTACCATCAACTGTTAGCCTGAAACTCATTGAACCCTGCAGCGAGTGTCTATCCTAACTAGTTGTGTATTTCAGTATAATGTACATGGTTCTTAAACTTATCTGAGGTGCCATCTGGGTCCTTGTAAGTTTAAAATGTAGATATAAGACTCAACTTGTTGGCTGTACCACAAGATTTGAATCTCCTTAATTAATATATGAACTTGTGTATGTTATGTATTTGAATCTCCTTAATTAATATGAACTTGTGTATGCTGCGTGCCTCAAGAACTACCAATTTGCATGGACGCTGCTAAGTGCATGCCCATAGCTAGGTACATAGTTAACTGAGAGTTCAAGTTCAATTCATAAAAGGTGTGTGTGCTAACCTCTTATTCAGTCATTCTGACGTGAAAGTATACTGGCTTCTTGTCATTGTAGTGAAAAAAAACTCAACTGTAGTTTTTTTAGCATGGATGGGGTTGCAATTCTCATTTGTCCTGAATCAAAATATATTCTGGTTACGTCTTTGAGTTTTTCTAATTTTATCTCGTACTGTAGATTGACAGAATAGTAGAAAAAGTGGTAAAATGGCTGAAGGTTGGTGGCTATGGCTATATCTTCTTAGGGAATCTTGCTTTTCCGACAACAGGATGTTTTCATTACAACAGATGGATCTTATTATTAGATTGCTGGAGACCAAGGGAAGCAAAGAGTTTTTGTTGAGACTTTAACCACTGATTTGAAGCAGGAAAGTTTTCAGAGCTTAAAACGCGGATTGAAGATTGGGAGCAAAAGCTGAGGGCTGGATAGTGTTGAAGATGTTGGGTGCTGCAGAAAATAGGTTGCAACTATTTTACCGCAAAACATAGGGCAGATATGTTCCCAAAATAGACTTTGTTGTATATGTTGCATATTTTGGACGTGTAAAATGGGTGCAAATTTTGCCTGACATTGAGCTAGCTGTTCCCTTGCTTTTAAAATTTTCCCTGACTTTGAGCTAGCTGCCATTGGGCCTTTTTTTTTTTGCTTTAAAGTTTGGTGCAGAGATCTGCTCACCATGTGTGTTTGTATCAGCGCGGGAGGTTGGGGGAAAGGCTAGAAGTAATCTGGGAGACGGCTGTTGATCCACCGTCCTACGGCTGGTGGAGGTGATTGAGAGAACAAATCTATACTGTAAAGAAGCGGAAATAATTGAAACTTTTCTCACCCGAACCGGAGCCACCGTACCCCTCACGTCGGCCCCACATGTCAGGTAATTTTGGGGAGTGGATAGAGTGGAAGACCCATAGAAGGTCTAAAGTTTCACAATTTTTTCTCACCGCATCACGGCGTTACCCACATGCGTACCCGTTGCAGAGTCCCGTCACCCGAGAAACGTGGAAACCGGGGGTCGCATGCGGGACATCGTTTCGGCGGCCCATCCAAGGCGATGGAAACGAGCGAAATCCGCGTTGAGCGCGACGGCTCGTTTCTTCCCCCGGGAAAATCCTCGCCCTCTTGATCCGCTGCGCCCGGCGCGCTCATGCTCGCCGCCATGCCGGACGCGCCTCCTTCTCCCGCGCTTTCTACTCCCGCGCCTCCTTCTCCCGCGCAAACCAAATCAGCTCGAAAATTAGGCGCGCCCCAAATCTTCCCGGCGCCAAAGCCCAGTGCCAAGCTCGGCCCCCTCCATTTATCTCGGCCTCCAGGGTTAGGGTTCACCAATCCAAGTCGAAGCAGCCAAATCCATTCCCAATCACTCATCCTTGAGGAAGAAATTCACCCCAAGCCGTGAGTGGCGATGAATCGTCCGCAATCAAAGAAGCGCCAATCGAAATCGAATCAGGCCGTCGGGGAATCGGCCTCTATTCCTCCAGTCGCCTGCTCTAATCCAAACCCTGTTGCTCCTGTCGCCGGTGGTTCTCCGCAAGCTAGCAGATCTACAGAAGCCGGCGGTGGTTCAGGAGCTACAGTTCGTCCATGGTGGCCAGCAACACCCGCTGGTGCATCCTTCGCAAGTCAACCATCTCCTGGTAGCTCTGAATGGTACGATGGCTTCTCTAATTTCTTGTCTGTACTTGATTGGTTCACGATTTGGTAAAGATAGTTACGGGTACTGTAAATACACTTTGTTGTTAATGTCGTCTCCTGGAAGCTGTGAATAGCATGGCAGCTTATCTAAAATATTATTTCCCTTTGATTGCCATCGTCACATCCAGTTTATACTTAAAAAACAGTTTGCACTTCGAGGTTACCAGTCTTTTCTTTTCTCACTAATTTGTTATGGCCATCATATATGTCTGAATACATATGCCTGTTAATAGTTAATCTGTGTCGCTTCTATAACCAGTACTGAAATCTGTGAAGATTCTGAACAGGGGCTATGAAATGATTACTTTGTAGAGAATGCACTCTACAATGAGGAAATCTTTCGTAGAAGATTTAGGATGAGAAGGCCCCTGTTCTTGCGCATTGTTCAAGCCCTTGGTGAGTGGGATGAATATTTCATTTTAAGAGTATTTGCGACGCCCCACTGTACAGGATGTTGAACGCCTAGTGCAGATTGGCGAGCAGCGTGGGTTCCCTGGCATGTTAGGGAGCATTGACTGCATGCATTGGCATTGGGAAAGATGCCCAGTAGCATGGAAGGGAATGTATACCCGTGGTGATCAAGGTGTTCCTACGGTGATTCTAGAAGCTGTAGCTTCGCATGATCGTTGGATATGGCATGCCTTCTTTGGTGTTGCTGGATCCAACAATGATATCAATGTGCTTAATCAATCACCTTTGTTCGTTCAGCAACTGAGGAGAAGGTCCTCAAGTTCAGTACCATGTTAATGGAAGGCAATACAATAACGGATACTACCTTGCAGATGGTATATATCCAGAATGGGCTGCTTTCGTAAAGTCAGTACGTCATCCGCAATCAGAAAAGCACAAATTATTTGCAGAATATCAAGAAGGGGTAAGGAAGGATGTTGAATGTGCTTTCGGTATTTTGCAGTCTCGTTTTAGTATTTTGAAAAGACCTGCTCGTTTATTTGATCAAGGGGATCTTGAGAATATCATGCTAGCTTGTATCATCCTTCATAACATGGTAATTGAAGATGAGAAAGGTATGGAGCAGATTCCTCTTGATCTGAATGAGACACCTAGCACATCAACTGTCAAAGAAGCTACAATATCTCAAGGACGAAATAACCCAGAGATGGAACAAGTGATAGAAAGAAATGTAATTATTCGTGATCGTACGGCTCATAGACAACTTCAATCAGACTTGATTGAGCATATTTGGCAAAAGTTTGGGAATTCAAGTTAATTAGGTGATTGTGCATCATTTAAAGTCTAGCTTACAGTATATTTGTTATTTGTTACTGTGTTACATATATACTACAGATATATAGCCTACTAGTAGCAGTTCAACTTAATAAGCTCTCATTTTTTTTCCTTAATGTGATATCTACCTTATTTTAGTACTAACTCTTCTTTTTTGTTTTTCTACATAACAGATCCTGTCATTTTGGTGTTGGTGGCTTGGTGTGTTGCTGATGGATGAAGTCCTACCTACTGCATGGATGGAGTACTATCTGCTGGATGCATGGCGTGCTTCTGTCTCCTAAATTATTCTAGTTTTTTTTCTTTATTTTGATGAACTATCCTCATGAGAGACTACCAGTTTGAGTCGATATCGTTTTGAGTCCAGTTTAAGTCCTGCTGCTACCAGCGTGAGTCTTGAAACTTTGTTATCTAGATGGTCTGCCATCGTTTTGAGTCTTGTTGCTACCAGTTTGAGAATTGTCATGGTGGATTGCTATCTGTATGAATTTCATGATGATCTAGTCTTGGCAAGAGGCCATCTATTTTGTTTGCTTTATTTACCTTGGTCACTTATAATTCATTGCCACAGCACTGCTGTTTCACTTGCCACAATTGATCCATCTTTATTGATGTTACATGCAAAGATGTATTAAATTTTCTTTCTCATGGACACTACCTATGGACACTTGGGTTGGGGAGGTAGTGTCTATGTGCGCATTTATTAATCTCTCTCCTATGGACGGACACTTGGGTTGGGGATGGCCTCAGGGATGCATACGGGCAAAATGCATGATTAGCTTCTAGGGTTTCCTAATTGCTCTGACCGAATCATATCCATCTAGCCATATATATGCTCCGGAACGTGTCCTGCCCGCGGTCGGTGGCGGCTTCCTGCTCGGCAGCGCGGCCGGTGGCGGCTTCGTCCTCGGCATCGCGGCCGGCGGCGGCTTCGTCCTCGCTTCGTCCTCAGCGTCGTTGACGGAACCATGGAATATAATGATAGTGCATGACGGCTGGGAGCGCAGGCTTAGTTGCAGGCAACAGCAGCGATTCACGGCTGTTTGATAGGTCCATAGGAAACGTAGTATTATCACAGAAGAACATGGAATAAAAGAGCAAGAAGATCTGAGGCAGAAGCAACTCACTAACACTATGGAGAACGATGGTGCGACCCAAGGAAGAAGATGATGACAGGGCCACACCAACAGCGACGCGTGCCGCCGCCCCTCCCTCCCTCTTCCCCACCGCCGCGCCGCCGTCGGAGCAGGCCGCCGGAAACCGCGCGGCTTGCAAGGAGGGAGGCGGCGGGGCAGCCTTCCTCCCTTCCTCATCTCACAGCGGGCGCGGCCGTTCAGGATGCAGGAGGAGACCGCCATGGGGCGGCCGGCTGCGGCCAGAAGTGGCGCCGGAGACGCCGGATCTAGGGCCCCTGCGGCCGGATCCGGAGGCCTTGGTGCTGGATCTGGCGGCAGCGCGTCGACGTCGGCTCTCCTCGCGGGATGCGGTGGGGAGCACCTGTTCGGCGGCGGCGCGACGGCGACCTGGCTGTGCGGCCAGGGTGCGCGCGGCCAGGCGTGCGCGTGTGCCGGCGGGCAGCGGCCGGTGGTGCTGGGGCACAGCTGCCTGACGGGGGCGGTTCCTGCCGGGGCTGCTGCGGCGGTGCGGGTCGGCGAGGTGCCGGGCTACGCGACAGACGGGTCGTCTTCCCCTACGGCGGCGGTTGGCGCCGGCGGCGAGCCGGCGTGGTGCCGGGTTGCGGCAGCCGCGTGCTGTTGTGCCTGGAGGTGGCTCCCAAGCGCGGCGGTTGGACGACGGTGGCGAGCCGGCGAGGTGCTGCGTGCTGCGGCTCCTGGAGGCGGCTCGAGGTGGGCTCCTAGCTGTGGGAGTCGGCCGGTGCTGGGCGCGTGGTGCGCCTTCTGCGGAGCTGGCGGCGGTGTGTGTAGGCGACAACGGTGGTGGAGTTTCGGCGGCTTGATGCGTGGAGGCGCGGCGATGGTGCCGCTCTGGTTGTGTTGTCGTAGATGAGGTGCTGGGATGTCGCGCCGTGCGAGTGCTATGCGAGGTTCGGATGCTCTGGGTGAAAGCCCTCACCGGCTCCTGCTGGTGGATGACGGCAACGTCCATGGACGTTATTTCCCTGTTGGGGACGTCATTTTTAGCTCAAAATCTCGTTGCATTGGATACTCTGGATGAAAACCCTGTCCATTCTAGACGAGCGACGACGGCGCCTTTGGCGTCGTGTCCTCCTTGGAGGCGTCGTCTCTTGAGACCCCGCTCGGTTCGTGGCATGTCGGCACTCAGTCTATGGTGGCCTCGGTCGGGGTGGGCATCTCTGTTGTGTGGTGTGCGAGATGGGTGTTGGCTAACCCACGTCGAGGCGACCGCTTGTCGCAGGTGGCCAAGGGTTGGCTCTTCGTTGACGCTTCGACTGCTTGCAGCGGACCGCGGCGGCTGGCATTGCTTGGCAATGGTCAGCGCGGTGCGGGATTGCGTCGAAGGACGGCGCTTGCGGCAACGACATTGTGGGAACGACTCGGCTTGCAGCGGATCGCGGCGGGCGGTTCAGCATGGCAGGGCCACCCGGTGCGGTACAACGTCGGAAGACGGCGCAAGTGACTACATTGGTCTATTGGTGACGGCGGCAGCTTCTTGCAGGGGGGAAACAACGAGTTGAAGTCGACCAGCGGCGGCAGTATGGATGTTTGATAGTGATCTTTGGGGCTGGGGCATCACTGCTCGCCTTCTTGACGGCAATATAAGACACGAGTCCGGGGCGTGGAGTTCTGTGGCGGGCGTGGCGAGGCCCCCACGCACGAGAGAGGGTGAGTCCAACGGCGGATGCGGTGAGGCCCCCGCGCGTTGTGTTGCCCGGACTCGGTATTTTCACTCCGTCGGGAGGTGTGTTTTGATGTAGCGGCACAACGGCGAAGGATCCTACATGGTGGTAGTCTTCTTGGTGTTGTGGCGTCTGCCTCTTTCGACTCTCTATTGACTTTCGTTCACGTCGAGGGTTTCGACAGCTACAGTTGTGTGGTAAGTGGGTGGGAGCTGCAATTGCTTCTTCACTGTTCTAGTCTTGAGAGTGGTGCTTCGACCGTGTTGATGTCCCAATCCAACCGGTCAGCGAGTATAGTCGTGTGTTAACCCGCGTTGATGTCCCAATCCAACCGGGCGAGTATAGTTTTTTCTTTCTTTTCTTTTTCCTGCCTATGAGCTTCCAGGGTTGTAGTCTTGTATTTTTCCTGCTATATCAATGAAACACACTATCTTGTGCGGTTCGTAAAAAAAAGTTGTCAAAAAATGGCGAAGGTGTGCATCGGAAAATTGAGTTCTCATCAATAAAGAGTTGACCTTGTGGAGTGTATGCTGTTGTAGTAGTAGTACCCACACACATGCGAACAAAATACATATAACTAAGCAAATTCTGGTAGACAATGCTTAAGATGTACCCAGAATCACACTTTCTACTTCCTGATAAGTTAGGCCTTGTTTAGTTCGCGAAATGTTTTGAGTCTTTGTGGTTTTTTCAACACTAATTAGGAGGACTAGACATGATCTAATTATAATACTAATTAAATGGATGGAGGGTAAATCGCGAGATGAATCTATTAAACCTAATTAATCTATCATCAGGAATTGTTTACTATAACATAACATTGTCTAATCATGACATAATTAGGCTCATTAAATTCGTCTTGCAATTTTACTTGAGAGTTATGGAATGAGTTTTATCGTTAATTCACATTTAATACTTGTAATTAGTATCCGAACATCCGATATAATGGGTGGGAGTTATGGAATGAGTTTTGCTATTAATTTACGTTTAATACTTGTAAGTAGTATTTGAACATCCGATGTGACGGGTGAAAATTTTTTGCTTTAGAAACTAAACAAGACCTAAGCTATCGTGTGATGCAGTCGATCATTTTCCTCACTGACATCACCAAAAGCTGCACCTGGGAGAGAAATTCAATGGTGAATCGTATTGAAAGAATATTATACCTTAAGAGCAACTCCGAGAGACTAGATATAATTTTAGCTATATTTGGAGTTTTACAAGGACTCTAAAATAATATACAACCTCCTAAACGGTGGGATAAACCAATAGTGTCTTTAAAACTAATTTTCTATATTCAAATCGTCTTTTGAGCCCACGTAAAAAGGAAACATATCTTTTTTTCAACGTAGAAACATATCTTTTTCCTCTAGGCTTACGTCTGTGTGGCCGACTCCCGTTAAAAACGGTGCGATGGCGGGTGCCAGCGTGGGACTGTGCGCACGAGACGGAGCAGATTGCGAGTCGCCGAGCTCGGTAAAAATCGCGAGCGAGGCGGATCGGATGCCGAGCAGGAAACCGAGAAGATGAAAATAGAGATACTGTTGGATCCTGTTTTTAGGAGAATTTTTTTATTTTTACAGTTTTCATCTGATTTAGCTAGACTGTTGGAGTTGCTCTAAAGGTCTCTGGGTTTAATCAGCTGCAGGTAAGGAACAGTTGCTTGTCCATAAGAAGAACTGGTGCGGCTAAAGCTTACTCATTTTTCCTAGATACTATCCTAAGGTTTTGGTTGTCGTGGATAGGTTCAAGCATCAATACCTGTGCTCCTACGAATCATTTTCTAAATGGCGTGATCCTATGATCCGTTTCCAAACTCGGTGCTCACGTGGTCAAAGTTGTGTTCGTGCTGCCTTCATCTTATAATTTTCTCATGCTTGGCAATATGATGTCCTGAAAACAATCTTCTTTCCTTGGTCATTTCATCTTATTAATATGTCTAATCGTCTATATAGCATATAAGGATACATGAGGGAGAAAGGGTGAGGTGTGAATGGTTAGAGAAAAATGGAAGGGATATGTACATTAGGGACGAAGGGAGAGGTACTGTGCAAGAGAGTATTTTGTTGTTTTGAAAAATACACTACAACCATATAAATATAATTATTCTTGTGGATTTTTTGAATATGACCCTGAGTAAGGCTATCATGATAGATCGTACGCTCTGCTGAGGTTTCACCCTTGACCCACTAGTCGCGTAAAAGTTCAAAGGAACTTTGCACCCAACCACGCACATCAACACTACCGAGGTGTGACGGCATAGGGACGATACGAGACTTTTCACAAGACACCCTAACAAGATAGTAGCCGTTATGGTACAACACAGGCAGCATGACCCAAGGCACCGAGATTGACTGACTCCCAGGGCGCAGCGATAGGAGGGTCAATGGCGTCCAAGCGCGGCAAATCATGCCAACAACAAAGTAAATAGCACAACGTGTGGAGCTCCCGCACTCACGGTGGCTCCCAACATGGGACTGTGCCTAACGAGGCATAGCCGACGGTACCCCCGTCCTCGGTGGATCAAACCATACTCTCACGAGTGCTTCCCATAACGTCGTCGGCCCGTCGGTAACTACTGTCAAGCTAGAGCCGTATAAGCTACTTGTCCAAGACCAGAGCCATGATAGTTCTGGCGGTGGCAACAGGCTCCTGGGTTTCTGCTTTAAGAACCGAACCTTAAGGAGAGACACTAGGGCCAGGCACGAAGCTTACGCCCTAGTTCCCTGAATCATATTGCTAAAAAGCAAGTTTTAATCATTATGTTGTAGTGAACCTTTATGTCAATATTAACAAAATATGTAAAGGTGATAGTGGCGGTGCATAGCAAAAGTCTACCCATAATGCAGTAATCCCAAGGTAATTCAAGGACAGGATAAACAAACTAGGAATAACCTTAATGGTACATCAATTTAAATGCAAGTATGAAACAATGTAATACAAGTGAGTAGGTAGCAAGGATTGTCCGTGCTATAACTTGCCTTCCTCAAAATGCTACTGCTGCTGCGAGTCCTGCTCCTGAAAGTCCTCCCCGTACTCAAACCCCAACGACAACGGCTCACCGACTGGACACGAATCACCACACAGTACACCAAATAGTAGAAACAGAATAAAAGAAGGTTTTAGATCTATTCTACGCTTCTCTACGAACACATGAGCGCGAAAATCACACTAATCGGAGCTAAAACGAGAAAGTTATGGCTATTCTAAGGTTTAGGGACCTACTGGCAAGAAATTTAAAGATTCAGGGGCCTAACTGCGAAAACTCAGGACCTAAATGTAAATACTTTTGAACTAATGTGGACCGCGGGTTAATTAACAGGAAAGGCAGGGGCTCTGTAGCAAATCTGCCAGAGTTGACCTGTACACTTCAAAATTGACTTGAGTCTAGGGTCGTTGGATCTGGATCTAATGGCTGAGGGCGAAAGGGGGGAAATGGTCGCCGGCGGCGAACGGAAACTCGGCGGCGCCGCTCGGCCGACGGCGGAGCTCGCCGGAGTTGGGCACAACTCGAGCTAGAGGCCACCATTTGTGACGGGGTTTCGCCCTACGGACTCAGGAGCGAACGGCGAACTTTCCTAGGGTGTTCTGGTCGACCGGGGGCTAGCAGGGGCGGCGGCCGACGGGAACCGGCGGCGGCGGAGCTCCGGCGGGGTGGGGGCGCGCTACGGGGCTCGGCTAGGGGCAGAACTTGGCGCTAAAGGATCACGGGAGCATGACGAGTCTACCTGAGCAGAGCAAGTGGACGATGATGCTGCGACGCGGCGTGCCGACGGTGACCGGCAGACGGCGGGCGTCGGGGTGCGTCCGCAATGAAGCTCCGGGGTGCGGGAGGGGTCGTGCGTGGGCTCGGCGAGCTCCTCGTGGCCCGGCGGTGCTGCTCTGGTGGTTCGCCCGGGGCGGAGGGGTGTGACGGCGATGAGCAGTGGAGCGCCGGGGCGGCGGCGCTGCGAGGCGACGGGGCGCTGCGGCTCGGGTTGGCTTGGAGCGAAGGATGCGTGGAGGCTGGGGTTGTGAGGGCCGGCTTTTATATCCCCGAGGGGAGGCCTAGGGCGCCGGGGGCGAGCGTAGCGCGCACGACGAGGAATCGCGGCGGCGGCGCTGCCTTGCCAAACGGTGAAGATGGCCTTCCATCCCTGGGGCGGCGCGATTTAAGGAAAGGAGGGGGCGCGGAAGGTTCGTGGAAAGGAGGGGGCGCCGAGCCCATGGTGGCGTGGGGGGTGGGCCAGAGGTGGGCCGAGGCGGCGGCGCGCGACCGAGCTCGGCTTGAGCTTCGCTCAGCCGGAGGTAGGGGATGACGGCTGGGGCCCATGCGTCAGAGAGAAGAGGGGGCGAGTGGGCTGTCGCGGTTGTGGAAGGAGTTGTGGGCCGATTCAGTGTGCGGCCCAAGAGCGGGGGTGGGCGCGGGGCTGGCTCTGGGCCGAGCTGGCTGGGAGTTGGGCTGCGGGAGCGAGCTGGGCTGGCGTGGGGCGCTGCTGGGCCGGCTCGGGTGAGGGCCCAAGTGTGGGAGCGGGGCTGGTGAGGTGAGCCGGGCTGCAAGGAAAGAAAGGAGAGAGTGGGCTGGCTGGGGCGCAAGCGCTGTAGTGCGACTGGGCCGAGCAGAGCTGGGCCACGGAGCTGGAGTGGTGGGCTAGGCGGATCGGTGGGCCGTGGGGAAAAAGAAGAGAGGGGCAAAGGTGGATCAAGGAAAAAGCTCAGGGAGCAAAAGCGAACTCTGGACCTATCAACTTTTCTAAAGCTCAAAACAAAGTAGTTCAAATTCGAATTTAAATTTTCTCGTTTGAACCACAAGCAATACAAAAACCGATGCAGCAGCATGAATGCAACAAAAATGTTTCTACACATTATATTTGATTTTAATTTTCAGAAATTAATTATTTAACCTATATTAATTATGAACATGACATTAAATAATCAATTAATTACTAAAAATTTTAAATAGGCTATTTTAGGGTGTTACAAACCTACCCCCTTAAGGTGAATCTCGTCCTCGAGATTCAGACATGGATACGAAGAGTTGTGGATAAGCGGCCCTGAGGTCTTCTTCTCTTTCCCAAGTTGCCTCATCCTCTGCGTGTCGGCTCCACTGCACCTTGCACATCCGGATGACCTTGTTCCTTGTCACCCTCTCAGACTCCACCAGAATCTTGACTGGATATTCCTCATAGGTGAGATCCTCTTGCAAACTCAGCTCATCGATTGGGATCTGCTCTTCAGGCACCCGCAAGCATTTCTTCAGCTGAGACACATGGAACACATCGTGCACTCCGGCCAGTTTTTCCGGTAACTCCAGCCGGTATGCCACTTCGCCCATTCGTTCCAGTATCTTGAAGGGTCCAATGTAACGAGGTGCCAACTTGCCCTTGACATTGAACCTCTTCACACCCCTCATCGGTGACACCTTGAGGTACACAAAGTCATCAACCTTGAAGCTGAGATCCCTCCTTCTGACATCAGCATAGCTCTTCTGCCGAGACTGTGCCACCTTCAAATTCTGCCTGATCACTTGCACTGGGCGTTCTGCTTCTCTGAGTATCTCAGGACCAAAAACTTGACTCTCCCCAGTTTGACTCCAGAATAGTGGTGTTCTGCACTTTCTACCATGCAAAGCCTCAAATGGTGCCATCTGCAGACTTTTCTGGTAGCTGTTGTTGTACGAGAATTCTACATAGGGCAGACTCTTGTCCCAGCTGACACCATGCTGCAATGCACAAGCTCTCAACATGTCCTCCAGGATCTGATTGGTCTGCTCTGTCTGCCCATCTGTCTGTGGGTGGTAAGCTGAACTGAAATGCAGCTTAGTGTCCATAGACTCATGTAACCTCTTCCAAAAGTGCGATGTGAACTGAGTACCGCGATCGGACACTATCCGTTTCGGCACTCCATGCAAGCATACAATTCTCTCCATGTACAGTTCTGCTAATCTGGCGCCTGTGTAAGTGGTCTTCACTGGAAGAAAATGTGCCACTTTGGTCAAGCGATCCACGATTACCCAGATAGAGTCATATCCGTTCTGAGTGCGAGGCCGACCGGTGATGAAGTCCATACCAACTTCCTCCCATTTCCACTCGGGTATCTTCAAAGGCCGGAGCAATCCTGCTGGCCTCTAATGTTCAGCCTTGACTCTCTGACATGTGTCACATAGAGCCACGTGAGTTGCCACGTCACGCTTCAATTCGTACCACCAGAATCTCTCCTTGATGTCTTGGTACATCTTGGTACTTCCTGGATGGATCGAGTAAGCTGAATCATGGGCTTCTCTTAGGATCGTGTTCCTGATCTGTGCTATGTCTGGTACACATATCCTCTTCCCATACCACAAGGTTCCCTGTTCATCCACTCGGAATCCGGGAGCCTTTCCTAGAGCAACATTCCCCACAATCTCCTTGATCTGCTCATCTTCAAGCTGACCCTTCCGGATCTCCTGTTCCAGAGTTGGTTCCACTGTCATCTCTGTGATGCTGGTCGCAAATACCAAACTCATCCTCTCAAACTCCAAGCTGAGTTCTTCAGGTAGACAGTGTCCAGTGATCTTGTTCACATAGCTTCTCCTACTCAGAGCATCTGCCACCAAGTTAGCCTTCCCTGGGTGGTAGTGGATCTCCAGATCATAGTCCTTGATCAACTCCAACCATCGGCGTTGCCTCATATTCAGCTCTGACTGAGTGAAGACATATTTGAGGCTCTTATGATCAGTGTAAATGTCACACTTATGCCCAATCAAATAATGCCTCCAAATCTTCAGAGCATGTACAATAGCTACCAACTCCAGATCATGTGTTGGGTAGTTCTACTCATGTTTCCTCAATTGCCTTGACGCATACGCCACAACTCTACCTTCCTGGATGAGTACACACCCCAATCCTAGACGGGATGCATCGCAGTAGATAGAGAAGCTCTTAGCAATGTCAGGCAAGACCAGCATAGGGGCTGTTGTCAGTCTTTTTTTCAACTCTTCAAAGCTGGCCTGACACTACTCTGTCCAAACGAACTTGGCATTTTTCTCCAACAACGCCGTCAGGGGCTTAGCAATCTTGGAGAATCCTTCAATGAAACGTTGATAATACCCGGCCATCCCAAGGAAACTCCTGATTTCGCTCACATCCCGAGGCGGATTCCAGCTCAACACATCATTGACCTTCTTCGGATCAACTGCGACTCCTCCATTGGACAACACATGTCCCAGGAATGCCACTTCCTTCAGCCAGAACTCACACTTGCTCAGCTTAGCATACAATTGATGTTCCCGGAGTCTCTGCATCACCAATCTCAAGTGCTCCTCATGTTCTTCCTCATTCTTGGAGAAGACCAGTATGTCATCAATGAATACCACCACGAACTTGTCGAGGTAGTCCATGAACACACTATTCATCAGGTACATGAAGTATGCAGGAGCATTAGTCAATCCAAAGGACATGACTGTGAACTCATACAATCCGTACCGAGTGGTGAAAGCCGTCTTGGGTATATCAGTCACCCGAATCCTCATCTGATGATAGCTTGACCGGAGATCAATATTGGAGAACACACATGCTCCCTTCAGCTGATCAAACAAATCATCAATCCTTGGCAATGGGTACTTGTTCTTGATGGTCACTTTGTTGAGGGCTCGATAGTCCACACACAACCTCTGTGTCCCATCCTTTTTGTCCATGAACAACACCGGTGCTCCCCATGGTGAAGAACTTGGACGAATGTACCCTTTGGCTAGCAAGGCCCTTAATTCTTCTTTAAGCTTTTCCAGCTCCTTTGCTCCCATCCTATATGGCCTCTTGGCTATAGGTGCAGTGCCAGGTTTAAGATCAATAACGAATTCAACTTCGCGATCTGGGGGCATACTTGGCAATTCCTCTAGAAACACATCCGGGTAGTCGCACACCACTCGAATGTCCTCAAGAGCGGTACCCTCAGCTTGGTTGACCTAACTGTGCTCCATGGATCCAGCTGCCTGATACTCCACCCTTTCACCGGTCTTGGCTGTCAGTTGTGATGAGAACCCGCTGGGGTTTGAGCCCGATCTTTCCATCAAGTACTTAAACTCCCAAAACAGAGTCCGGATGAAACCGTGGTGGCCGTCGTAAGTCAGCACTTTCCTGCAGTCCGAATCCAGACTTTCCAAAAGGTGTTGGATTTGGTCTCTTTCCTTCCTTAGGCCAATGTGACGTGGTAACCTGATGGGGGACGTGGGAATACTTAGAATTGGTCCCCAATCAACTTCTTTGGTCCTCCATGTCTTCCATATGTGTCTAGCACTCTTTTTAATCCACGTATGTATTTCTGAAAATGAGAATGAACACACATCATGGCGCAGCATCAATTCATCGAATGTACCAACAATAATTGTGATATAGGATTGATTCACCTTTGGTTTGCAAGCCATTAATATGGTCATATCTAAGCCGGTGATGTCCTCATCATTCTCCCCTTCTTGGCTGCAAGTCGTCCTCGACTTGCTCTGGTGGCATTCTACGACAATTGCTTTGTTGTTTAAGCACGGAAGTACATCCATGTTGCATGACCACAACCAGCAATGCTACCCTTCTTTGGGCTGACCCTGTTGCTTAAGAGAAAAACTAGCGAAACTTTGCAAAACATCGTTAGTCTTAGTGCAGCCCTCTATTTGATTATGATATTGTAGCCCAAAAGGATATTCCAGATTAGAGCAGATATAAACTTTATGCACCAAATACTCTCCTTTGCAATTATACTTGCCAACAAAGTGATATGTATGATTAGACAAGCATGAAAATTCAGAATATGCAAAAAGTTTCTCCTCTAAATATTTTAGATCACAAAGAATATCAAATTCAATATAACCCAAAGTATTTAAAGAAGACATCAATTTCAATTCATCATGTGCACAAGTAATAGGATGGAAAAGCTTTGTTTCAGCACATGTGTATGGTTTCAAATAAAAAATATCACTCTTATTCACTACTTGTGGCATAGAAGTACAAGAAGCATCATCGCACAAGTTCTCTTTATCATAAGGAACAACAACTAATTCTTCTTGTGACAGAATCAAATCAGTTGTAGGTTCCACATTTTGATTAGCATGCAGAGTGGACAAATTTCCAACACTACGGGACACATCATTCTTGCAAGTACTATTAGATGAAAGAATTTCCTTTTCAGCACTCATAGCAAGCCAAAACAATGAAGCAATATTATTGTATGATTTGCTAATTAGCATGGTTCGAATTTCAGAATTAAGCCCTTTCATGAACCTACACATAACATCTTTCTTGCATTCATCTAATCCACCAAACATGACACAAATCTTAAATCTATGATAGTATTCTTTGACAGTCCTACTGCCTTGCTTCAATTTGTCCAATTTTTCAAGTAAACAATCAGCATAATATTCTCGAACATATTCATCTCGAAAAAGCATTTTAAATTCATTCCAAGTTTGTGGAACTTTGTTGTGCCTACAAATGTGTTTCCATGTAATCAAAGCATTTTTTTATTAAAGCACTAGATGCAGCAAAAATCATTTCATATTCAGACAAGTCATAATTATCAAATTCTGCATCTACCTTAAGCTCCCAATCAATATAAGCTTCAGGATCAAACATACCAGCATATAATGGCAAATATTGAATGACATCCTGAAGATGAGGGTCTAGTTTCAACCGCTCAAAAATCTCTGTATCACCTGCCATGATTAGTTGACAACAAGAAACACAAAAATAAGATGTATCCTCCTGTCAACTACTAGATGTGTTGGTTTTAATTCTCTCAAACTATCCTTGTTCAAACAAGCTCTTACAAATTCTTACCAAGCCAAACAGGTGGTGACAGCAACCAACAAGACAATAACCTCAAAGATAGTGTATCGGTGCTGCAGCAACAAGACCTGTCAAACTGTAGTCGGATATGTGGAGCTATAGGTGGGCTGAAACAAGGAATAACTAGCACCACGTTAATTAAAAAGCAAGCTGAATAATCGTTCAACGGCTGCACTGTGCTGGTCCTAGCCTAGACCGTGCTAGAGACGCGAGCCTCGACACAAGGGAAGTTACAATGCACCACCGAAAACAATAGATACTCACGATGAACAGATCAGCCCCATTTCTTTCTTTCTTTCTTTTTTTCTTTTTTTGCTGTTCCTCTTCTTTTTGGGGACTAAAATCTTTTGATTAATGCTATGACAACCAAAACAAATGGCAGCATACAACCCCTAACAAAACAGATTTACAATTCTTATTTCAGCTAACCAGACACGCAAATCTCAAAGGCGATTGCGGAGTGCTCACAAGGAAATTTTGAGCACGGTCAGATCCGTTGGAAAGCACACGAGTTAAGCTTTACAGATTGTACTAAAACACCTGATTTGGATATCGGACGTGGAAACTGTGGCAGTTTTCTTCTCATGCTGGACAGGGACTCCGAATCAGAAAGTGACAAGAACTCGAAACTCTAAAGGATTAAACTAAGACCAGCAACTCGATGCGACCGATGCAACCGAAAACTCAACAAGCCCTAACTAAGCAGTACTAGCAAAGGCTCAAAGGGTTTATAGGATTGCGATAAAACTAATCTACTATTTTTTTGGCTTTTCTGGACTGTAGGAAATTAAAATCAGCAAAGAATTGAGAGTCTCTCACCGATAAACCTCGCTCTGATTACCAACTGATGAGAACCCGCTGGGGTTTGTGCCCGATCTTTCGATGAGAGGTGTGGGGGATAACTCGATTGGAGGAGATGACGTTCACGGCCCGACTACAACCTTTCAAAGACTGCGCCTTAGCGACCGATACACCACCTCCTATGGATGCCGCGATCTTGTGGGAGCGCGTCACCCGACCTGTCCTACAAACAATCGAAGAACTAGCAAGAACAAGTATGATACAAGTACTGAATTTACTAGATGGGAATTGAAGTGTCTCAATCTCAAACTCAATCACCAGCGAAGTGGGGTTCCGTCGACTCGAAGACGGGCGGCAGGACCAGCACGCGCGCTTACAAGCAAGTAACAATGACTAAACTTGATCTAAACAAAACCCAATCTATTTGCGGCAGCTATGGAGGTATAAAAGAGGGTGGAGGACGACCAGGACGAGGTTGGGGTCGTCCTACAACCCTAGGACGTGCCCCTAATGGACCCAACTTGATACACGGCCCATTGGCCCAAAATAAGGTGACGCAGCACCGTGGGCAGAAAAGGTCTCTGTAGTAAATCGATGATTGCGGCCGCATCTGAACATGTACGAGGGTGAATCTGGATCCATCTGAAAGTAGACTTGATAAGCTTTCCATCAAGTACTTAAACACCCAAAACAGAGTCCGGATGAAACCGTGGTGGCCGTCGTAAGTCAGCACTTTCCTGCAGTCCGAATCCAGACTTTCCAAAACGTGTTGGATTTGGTCTCTTTCCTTCCTTAGGCCAATGTGACGTGGTAACCTGATGGGGGACGTGGGAATACTTAGAATTGGTCCCCAATCAACTTCTTTGGTCCTCCATGTCTTCCATATGTGTCTAGCACTCTTTTTAATCCACGTATGTATTTCTGAAAATGAGAATGAACACACATCATGGCGCAGCATCAATTCATCGAATGTATCAACAATAATTGTGATATAGGATTGATTCACCTTTGGTTTGCAAGCCATTAATATGGTCATATCTAAGCCGGTGATGTCCTCATCATTCTCCCCTTCTTGGCTGCAAGTCGTCCTCGACTTGCTCTGGTGGCATTCTACGACAATTGCTTTGTTGTTTAAGCACGGAAGTACATCCATGTTGCATGACCACAACCAGCAATGCTACCCTTCTTTGGGCTGACCCTGTTGCTTAAGAGAAAAACTAGCGAAACTTTGCAAAACATCGTTAGTCTTAGTGCAGCCCTCTATTTGATTATGATATTGTAGCCCAAAAGGATATTCCAGATTAGAGCAGATATAAACTTTATGCACCAAATACTCTCCTTTGCAATTATACTTGCCAACAAAGTGATATGTATGATTAGACAAGCATGAAAATTCAGAATATGCAAAAAGTTTCTCCTCTAAATATTTTAGATCACAAAGAATATCAAATTCAATATAACCCAAAGTATTTAAAGAAGACATCAATTTCAATTCATCATGTGCACAAGTAATAGGATGGAAAAGCTTTGTTTCAGCACATGTGTATGGTTTCAAATAAAAAATATCACTCTTATTCACTACTTGTGGCATAGAAGTACAAGAAGCATCATCGCACAAGTTCTCTTTATCATAAGGAACAACAACTAATTCTTCTTGTGACAAAATCAAATCAGTTGTAGGTTCCACATTTTGATTAGCATGCAGAGTGGACAAATTTCCAACACTACGGGACACATCATTCTTGCAAGTACTATTAGATGAAAGAATTTCCTTTTCAGCACTCATAGCAAGCCAAAACAATGAAGCAATATTGTTGTATGATTTGCTAATTAGCATGGTTCGAATTTCAGAATTAAGCCCTTTCATGAACCTACACATAACATCTTTCTTGCATTCATCTAATCCACCAAACATGACACAAATCTTAAATCTATGATAGTATTCTTTGACAGTCCTACTGCCTTGCTTCAATTTGTCCAATTTTTCAAGTAAACAATCAGCATAATATTCTCGAACATATTCATCTCGAAAAAGCATTTTAAATTCATTCCAAGTTTGTGGAACTTTGTTGTGCCTACAAATGTGTTTCCATGTAATCAAAGCATTTTTTTATTAAAGCACTAGATGCAGCAAAAATCATTTCATATTCAGACAAGTCATAATTATCAAATTCTGCATCTACCTTAAGCTCCCAATCAATATAAGCTTCAGGATCAAACATACCAGCATATAATGGCAAATATTGAATGACATCCTGAAGATGAGGGTCTAGTTTCAACCGCTCAAAAATCTCTGTATCACCTGCCATGATTAGTTGACAACAAGAAATACAAAAATAAGATGTATCCTCCTGTCAACTACTAGATGTGTTGGTTTTAATTCTCTCAAACTATCCTTGTTCAAACAAGCTCTTACAAATTCTTACCAAGCCAAACAGGTGGTGACAGCAACCAACAAGACAATAACCTCAAAGATAGTGTATCGGTGCTGCAGCAACAAGACCTGTCAAACTGTAGTCGGATATGTGGAGCTATAGGTGGGCTGAAACAAGGAATAACTAGCACCACGTTAATTAAAAAGCAAGCTGAATAATCGTTCAACGGCTGCACTGTGCTGGTCCTAGCCTAGACCGTGCTAGAGACGCGAGCCTCGACACAAGGGAAGTTACAATGCACCACCGAAAACAATAGATACTCACGATGAACAGATCAGCCCCATTTCTTTCTTTCTTTCTTTTTTTCTTTTTTTGCTGTTCCTCTTCTTTTTGGGGACTAAAATCTTTTGATTGATGCTATGACAACCAAAACAAATGGCAGCATACAACCCCTAACAAAACAGATTTACAATTCTTATTTCAGCTAACCAGACACGCAAATCTCAAAGGCGATTGCGGAGTGCTCACAAGGAAATTTTGAGCACGGTCAGATCCGTTGGAAAGCACACGAGTTAAGCTTTACAGATTGTACTAAAACACCTGATTTGGATATCGGACGTGGAAACTGTGGCAGTTTTCTTCTCATGCTGGACAGGGACTCCGAATCAGAAAGTGACAAGAACTCGAAACTCTAAAGGATTAAACTAAGACCAGCAACTCGATGCGACCGATGCAACCGAAAACTCAACAAGCCCTAACTAAGCAGTACTAGCAAAGGCTCAAAGGGTTTATAGGATTGCGATAAAACTAATCTACTATTTTTTTGGCTTTTCTGGACTGTAGGAAATTAAAATCAGCAAAGAATTGAGAGTCTCTCACCGATAAACCTCGCTCTGATTACCAACTGATGAGAACCCGCTGGGGTTTGTGCCCGATCTTTCGATGAGAGGTGTGGGGGATAACTCGATTGGAGGAGATGACGTTCACGGCCCGACTACAACCTTTCAAAGACTGCGCCTTAGCGACCGATACACCACCTCCTATGGATGCCGCGATCTTGTGGGAGCGCGTCACCCGACCTGTCCTACAAACAATCGAAGAACTAGCAAGAACAAGTATGATACAAGTACTGAATTTACTAGATGGGAATTGAAGTGTCTCAATCTCAAACTCAATCACCAGCGAAGTGGGGTTCCGTCGACTCGAAGACGGGCGGCAGGACCAGCACGCGCGCTTACAAGCAAGTAACAATGACTAAACTTGATCTAAACAAAACCCAATCTATTTGCGGCAGCTATGGAGGTATAAAAGAGGGTGGAGGATGACCAGGACGAGGTTGGGGTCGTCCTACAACCCTAGGACGTGCCCCTAATGGACCCAACTTGATACACGGCCCATTGGCCCAAAATAAGGTGACGCAGCACCGTGGGCAGAAAAGGTCTCTGTAGTAAATCGATGATTGCGGCCGCATCTGAACATGTACGAGGGTGAATCTGGATCCATCTGAAAGTAGACTTAATAAGATTTCCATCAAGTACTTAAACTCCCAAAACAGAGTCCGGATGAAACCGTGGTGGCCGTCGTAAGTCAGCACTTTCCTGCAGTCCGAATCCAGACTTTCCAAAACGTGTTGGATTTGGTCTCTTTCCTTCCTTAGGCCAATGTGATGTGGTAACCTGATGGGGGACGTGGGAATATTTAGAATTGGTCCCCAATCAACTTCTTTGGTCCTCCATGTCTTCCATATGTGTCTAGCACTCTTTTTAATCCACGTATGTATTTTTGAAAATGAGAATGAACACACATCATGGCGCAACATCAATTCATCGAATGTACCAACAATAATTGTGATATAGGATTGATTCACCTTTGGTTTGCAAGCCATTAATATGGTCGTATCTAAGCCGGTGATGTCCTCATCATTCTCCCCTTCTTGGCTGCAAGTCGTCCTCGACATGCTCTGGTGGCATTCTACGACGATTGCTTTGTTGTTTAAGCACGGAAGTACATCCATGTTGCATGACCACAACCAGCAATGCCCCCCTTCTTTGGGCTGACCCTGTTGCTTAAGAGAAAAACTAGCGAAACTTTGCAAAACATCGTTAGTCTTAGTGCAGCCCTCTATTTGATTATGATATTGTAGCCCAAAAGGATATTCCAGATTAGAGCAGATATAAACTTTATGCACCAAATACTCTCCTTTGCAATTATACTTGCCAACAAAGTGATATGTATGATTAGACAAGCATGAAAATTCAGAATATGCAAAAAGTTTCTCCTCTAAACATTTTAGATCACAAAGAATATCAAATTTGTTGACAGTCAAAATTGGCTTTGGCCTGGCCAAACCGGTCAGACCGGTTTGCCAAACCGGTCAGACCGGTTTGGTCCTGTAATTCGAGTAGGATTAGGATTCCGAGTTTTAGTCCCATATTGTAACATATTCGAAAAGGGTAAGACTTCCCGGCCTATAAATATAAAGGCTAAGGCCGATTGAGATGTATTCCAATCGAATCAAACATTTTTGTCTTTTATTTTTGTATCTCTCAAACCCTAATCCTTTCCAACCCTCATATTCTGTTCTTTGCTCGTCTCTATGGCGTTCAAGGACGTTCTAGGTGGCCTGCCGACCCTAGAGCAACCCTAGCCTGCTTGAGCTCCGACGGGGTCCCTCCCGAGCTCGAGTTTCTAGGTCATCACGAGTTCCTGCCTGAAAGCGGTGTGACCGGTTTCAGGAACCGGTCTGACCGGTTTGCCCGAGGATCTCAGGAGTTGGCCGTTGTGGCTGCCGTGCTGCACGTTCGATCAATCTCAAGTTTGTTGGCGCGTTTTCGTGTCAACATACTTTTTGGCGACTCCGCTGGGGAAAGAGTAATCTGGTTTCAAGACCGATTCAATCTACTCCAGTCATGTCTGGATCTACGTGCGACCTTGACAAGGACAACATCATCGCCACGACGATGGAAGAGCTCACGGACGAGGAGCGGAAACGGTACCTGGTCGCCGAGGAGCACTTCAGGACGCAATTCTTGAAGGGCTTCAAGAAAGATCGCGGTGGTCTTGTCAAGAGAGTGGAGGAATTCGTCATGCCAGCTTTCAAGTTGGCGAATGATCAAGTGGAAGAAATTCCTAAGGTAACTGGCGAATCCTCTGATTTAATGCAGCAAATTACTCGCATGATGGATGATAAATTGCTTGCTGCACAAACTATTACTAGTGAGTTGATTTCTAGTATGACGGGTAATTCTGAGAAAGGAAAAAATAATGTAGAATTTAATGAATTGACTAACTCAACTCCTAGCTCATCAGGCATGCCAGAACATGTTTTAGATCCTAACTTGGGCATGCCGTTGAATTTCTATGCGGGACAAACACCTTACCCTAGTTCGGTCCACGAACCGGTCAGACCGGTTTTTGCAACCGGTCAGACCGGTTTGGCCCCCTCTGGCGGTCAGACCGGTTCTATGGGTGCAGGAGCATCCGGTGCGATGGTTTTATCTAATACGGTTACTTCTGGTCCTGTTTATACTATTCCACGCACTACGGTTACGGGAAGTATACCCCACGGATCTGGCACGTTTCATGCGCCGATTCCGAATACTTCTCAAAATACGATGTATGGTGTTCCCCGTATTCCACAAAACAGAGGTGATGGGAACTATCAAGCCGAGTTAGCTAAGTTTAAAGAAGACATAGCAAACACACTTAGAACAAGACTCGGGCTTGAATTGGGTAGTTCACGCTTATATCAGAAACCGTATCCACCTGAATTTGATTTAGTTGCTTATCCTAATGGTTGGCGTGTTCCCGATTTTATTAAATTTAGTGGCGAAGATAATAGAACTCCTTGGGAACATATTAGTCAATATATCTTGCAATTAGGAGAGGCATCTTTTTATGAAGCATTGCGTATACGGTTGTTCTCATTATCTTTAACTGGAACTGCGTTTTCATGGTTTTCTTCGCTTGCTCCTAATTCTATTCACAATTGGACTCAATTGGAGCGTAAATTTCATGATCATTTCTTTAGGGGAGAAAAT
Organism: Echinochloa phyllopogon; assembly: GCA_033239725.1. Lineage (NCBI taxonomy): Eukaryota > Viridiplantae > Streptophyta > Magnoliopsida > Poales > Poaceae > Echinochloa > Echinochloa phyllopogon. The sequence continues at coordinate 26,265,746 of BTCW01000008.1, read as the reverse complement.
GAAGCTAAATTATCTGATTTGACATGGGTTAGGCAAAGCCGAGAGGAATCGGTTCTTGATTACTTCAAAAGATTTAAAGATGTTAAGAACAGATGCTTTAACATAACTGTTTCTGAAAAGGATTTAGCGGATTTAGCTTTTGTGGGCTTACGGTCTCATTACAAGGAAATGTTAGAAGGTTCTGATTTTCTTACCATTAATCACTTGCAAATGAAGGCCATGAGTTTAGAGCTTAAGTTTAAAAATTCAAAAGAATCTGCTAAACCCCATCGTTCGAATGTGCATGTTATTGATAATGATTCTGATAGTTCGGACGATGATAAAGAAATTTATGCTGCTGAATTTGTTTGGTCATCAAAGAGTAAACCTGGTTCTTGTCCTTCATTGAAGCCGATTCAGAAAAATCGGCAAGAAGAAAAATTTACTTTTGATGTGGCCAAATGTGATCGCGTTTTTGATGAATTGCTTAAGAATGGCTTTGTTAAACTTTCTCATGCAATTCCACCAGCCGATCAATTAAAAAATCGTGCATATTGTAAGTGGCATAATTCTTTTTCTCACGCAACCAATGATTGCAATGTTTTTCGATGACAGGTACAATCGGCCCTTAATGAAGGTCGATTGGTGCTCGCTGAAATGCAAGTTGATAAGGCTCCTTTCCCTGTTCATACCTTGGATGTGAACACCAAGATGCTGATTCGGCCGGAACAAGCCGATGGAGCTAAAGGAAAGAACGTGGTGATTGGAGACCAAAGGCCGGAAAAAGTTGATAATAAAGTTCCGGCCAGGACAGTGATGATTGGGAAGACTCTAGATGGAAAAGAGTCTCTAAAGATTACAATCAATACATCAAGGCCCGGGGGGCAAGGAAGTTCCTTGGAAGAGAATCGGTTCGCTAGCCAGGCGAAACCGGTCAGACCGGTTTCCCAAACCGGTCAGACCGGTTTGTCTCCAGACCATCCAAGGACCTTCAAGCCCAAGCGCCCGGAAGTGGGTACTTGGAAGTTTAATGAGCTAAAGATTCAAGGAAGGTTTCTGAAGCAAGGACCTACTTTTTCGCAGCTCATGAACAAGTACACAAAGGCCGTTCAAGTTGATCAGCCAACAAAAAAGAGACAGAGGTCACCGCAGCATTGGATTAATCCTACAGCTTATAAACGCCGTGGTGATGTTACTAGGGTTTCAGTACATGACCGATTGGGCTCATATCAATCAGGTCACTCAGCCGCTCCTAAAAGCGGTCAGACCGGTTTTTTGAACCGGTCAGACCGGTTTCGGTCTGAGCTGAAGTTTCAAGTTCCTCCTAGGCAAGAGTACCGAATCAAGGAGAAGAAGGAGGATGTGCAAGCCCAAGCCAGTGGATTCATAAACATTGGTGATATTCCAGTGGCTATGCAAGATGTGGGTCAAAAGCCGATAGTCATTGGAGATTCGGCTCCTGTTCCAGTCAAAAGGCCGGTCATGTCTAATGATCCTGAGGCCAACAAAGGCATTAAGAAGGTCTTCCAGCCAAGGTGGTGTCCTTCCGGTTTAACTCATACGCAAAAGTGGAAATTACAGCGCCTACGGAACAAAGAAAAGAGGGAACAGGAAGCTGAGAGGCTGAGGGCTGAACACTTCAACAAGTACAGACCCATGATTCCTCAGACCAAGACTTGGTGAGTTGTGCAATCAGCAGCACAACCGGTCAGACCGGTTTCAGAATCCGGTCAGACCGGTTCTGGTCAGCCCGCTGCAGAAGCGGTCAGACCGGTTTCTGAAACCGGTCCGACCGGTTTGTCGACAGAGGCAGGGGCCAAAGCTACTTCGACCATCGATACTACTCCGCCAATTCCTCCAGTGGTTGAAGATGAAGAATTGGTTGATTTTGAGCCTTCTCTAGAGCGTGACAACACGGAAATCAATGTTGTCTATTTATCTTCTGATTATTATGTCGTACCGGAAGAGGAAGTCTCTCATCTTCAACTTGGGCCTCGAGATGCTGTGTTTCAGAAGCCTAGTGAATCAGAAAATCATCTCAAGGCTTTGTATATGAGGGGGCACATCAACGGGAAGCCGATTTCCCGTATGTTGGTTGATGGTGGAGCTATTGTGAACCTTATGCCATACTCTCTCTACAAGAAGATTGGCGGGAAAGACGAAGAACTGATCAAGACAAACATGACGGTCAGTGGAGTCGGTGGAGGTGATCCCATTGGTGCCAAGGGGGTGGCTTCTATGGAGTTGACTATTGGGAGCAAGACTATTGCTACGGCCTTCTTCGTCTCCGAGGTGCAAGGTAACTTCAGTTTAATTCTTGGTCGAGATTGGATTCATGCAAATAAGTGTATTCCATCTACCTTGCATCAATATCTGATTCAGTGGATTGGCGATGAAGTTGAAGTTGTCCATGGTGACACTTCTTCCTTTGTTGCAATGGCCGATTCCGATTCCCTTAGTGCAAATGAGAAGGTTCAATGTTTGTCGGGCATGGATTTGACCGACTATGAGTTGATCAGTTACACCAAGGATGGTTTTGTTCCTGCTACATTAAAGCCGATGGAAAATCGGTTGAATTACTTGCTGTGATTAATGGAGCAGATAAATCAACAGAAACAAACCGGTCAGACCGCTTCTGGAAACCGGTCAGACCGGTTTAGATCTGAACAGTGCCGATCGAGCCAAACCGGTCAGACCGCTTCTGGGAACCGGTCAGACCGGTTTTCGTCTGGACAGTGGCTTGAAGACCGAATTGATCATCATCGAGCGCATTCGGCCGGTATGTTCGAAGCTATTGAAGATCTTGGGGATATTGATAAATTGGGTCAAGGTTTCACGTCAGCCGACCCTTTAGAAAAAATAGATATTGGTGATGGTACTATTCCTGGGCCGACTTTTGTAAACAAAATTTTATCGGCTAAGTTTAAAGCCGAATTAATAAATTTGTGGAAAGAGTATGTCGATTGTTTTGCTTGGGAGTACCGTGAGATGCCAGGGTTAAGTCGTGATTTAGTTGAACATCGTTTACCGATAAAAGCCGGTTTTAGACCTTTTAAACAATCGGCTAGACGTTTTAATCCCGCTATTTATGACCGAATAAAAGCAGAAGTTAATCGTTTACTAGAGCTGGTTTTATTCGGACTTGTCGTTATGCGGAGTGGATCTCTAATATTGTTCCTGTTGAAAAGAAAGATTCGGGAAAACTTAGAGTTTGCATTGATTTTAGAGATCTTAATAAAGCCACTCCAAAAGATTCATATCCTATGCCTGTAGCCGATGTCTTAATCAATGAAGCTTCTGGACATCGTGTTGTTAGTTTTCTTGATGGTAATGCTCGATATAATCAAATCTTCATGGCCAAAGAGGATATGCATAAAACAGCTTTTCAATGTCCAGGATTTATTGGTTTATTTGAGTGGGTAGTTATGACTTTTGGATTAAAGAATGTCGGTGCAACTTATCAAAGAGCTATGAATTTAATCTTTCATGATTTACTTGGTGTCATTGTGGAAGTGTACATTGATGATATTATAGTTAAATCGGATGGTTTAGATTCTCATTTAGCCGATTTAAAACTTGCTCTTGAGAGGATGCGACGGTATGGTTTGAAGATGAATCCACTCAAATGTGCTTTTGGTGTTTCGGCTGGGAAGTTTCTTGGGTTTGTTATTCATGAGAACGGCATAGAAGTTGATCCCAAGAGAATTGAAGCTATGAAGAAAGTCGAAGCTCCTACTTGCAAGAAGGACTTGCAAAAGTTTCTAGGCAAAATAAATTTCTTGAGAAGATTTATAATTAACTTGTCTGGAAAGGTTGATGCTTTTACTCCTTTACTTCGGTTAAAGAATGAAGCCGATTTTACCTGGGGGGCAAAATAGCAACAGGCGTTTGAAAAAATCAAAGAGTACTTGTCTTCACCACCGGTACTTAGGGCGCCTAAGAGAGGGGTTCCATTTAGACTTTATGTGGCGGCTGAAGATAGAACTATTGGAGCTGTTTTGACTCAAGAAATCGGCGATAAGGAGTATGTGGTTGCTTATGTAAGCCGACGGCTCATTGATGCAGAAACAAGGTATACTTTCATTGAGAAGTTATGTTTATCCTTGTACCATGCTTGTACTCAATTGAGGCATTATTTATTATCTAGCACTTGCATCGTGTTGTGTCAAACCGATGTGATTAAACATATGTTGCAAAAGCCGATATCTAGTGGAAGAGTCGGCAAGTGGGCTTATGCTTTAGTTGAGTATGATTTGGCTTGTGAACCTTTAAAATCAATGAAAGGCCAAATTGTAGCTAATTTTATTGTTGAACATCGGATTAATGATACTTGTGAGTTCGACGTCGGCTATGTTACTTGTACACCATGGAAGCTATACTTTGATGGATCGGTTTGCAATGATGGGCAAGGAATTGGTGCTGTTTTGATCTCTCCAAGTGGTGCTGTCTTTGAGTTTTCAAACCGATTGGAAGAAAAGCGAACCAATAATCAAGTTGAATATGAAGCTCTTCTATTTGGCTTGGAATTTTTGCAAGACATGGGGGTAAAACATGTCGAGGCTTTTGGTGATTCGCTCCTGGTGGTACATCAAGTATCAAAGGTATGCTAGTGTTATAATGGTTCATTAAATGCATATCTTGATAGATGTCTCGATATCATTGCTTCTTTTGATGAATTTACTATCAAACATATTCCGAGAGAAGATAATGATAAAGCAAATACTCTGGCTCAGAAAGCATCTGGTTATATGGTTGCAAAGAAATATTTCTATCTCCAAAAATCGATGCGAACAAAAGCCGAGGTTATGGTTCTGGACGAACCGGTCACACCGGTTTCAGAAACCGGTGAGACCGGTTTTACTGCCAGAACCGGTCTGACCGGTTCTGAAAGCGGTCAGACCGCTTCGTCCCCTGACAGAAGCAAAAATCCTTTGGATGATGCTAATCAATCCAAAGTTGAAGATCAGGATTGGAGAATACCTATTATTACTTATTTGAGAGATCCTGGTCGTGGTGCAGAAAGAAATATTCGGCGAATATCATTTAAGTATGTTTTGCTTGACGATGAACTCTATCGTCGGAACGCCGAAGATTTGTTGTTAAAATGTCTTGATTCAGATCAGGCCAAGGTTGCCATGGGTGAGGTCCATGAAGGTATTTGTGGTACACATCAATCGGCTCCAAAGATGAAGTGGTTACTTAGACGAGCCGGTTTCTATTGGCCTACTATGATGGCGGATTGTTTCAAATATTACAAAGGATGTGAGGAATGTCAGAAGTTTGGGAATTTGCAACTTGTTCCTGCTGCATTAATGCATCCTATTATTAAGCCATGGCCGTTCCGAGGTTGGGGGTTGGATTTTATTGGACAAATTAATCCTCCATCATCAAAAGGACATCGAGAGGTTGGTTGAGTTTGTTACGGATTATTTTACTAAGTGGACCGAAGTGATTCCTTTGAAGACTATGACGCATCGAGAGGTGATTGAGTTTGTTACTCAAAATATTATTCATAGATTTGGTATTCCTCAAACTTTGACAACGGATCAAGGTACTTCATTTATGTCTAAGGAGGTACGTGAATTCGTCGAATCTTATAAAATTAAGTTGCTCAATTCATCTCCATATTACGCTCAGGCTAATGGACAAGCCGAGTCAAGTAATAAAATTTTGATCAAATTAATCAAGAAAAAGATAGCTGAAAGTCCTAAGAGATGGCATGAAGTTTTATCCGAAGCATTATGGGCTCATCGTATATCTAGACATGGTGCTACTAAAGTTACTCCTTTTGAGCTTGTATATGGTCAAGAAGCCGTTTTACCCGTTGAGGTAAATCTGGACGCTTATAGATTGGCTAAGCAAAATGACCTTGATGCTGTTGATTACCACAATTTGATGTTGGACAATATTGATGAGGTAACCGACAAACGATTGAAGGCTTTGAAGGATATTGAGAAGGATAAGCTTCGGGTTGCTAAAGCTTACAACAAGAAAGTACGAGGAAAAAATATTTTCAAGTTGGTGAGCTTGTTTGGAAGACAATCTTGCCTATTGGAGCAAAAAGCAACAAGTTTGGTAAATGGTCACCAAGTTGGGAAGGGCCTTATAGAGTTGTTCAAGTCATCTTTGGGAATTCTTACATGTTAGAGACACTGAAGGGAGATCATTTACCCAAAGCTATCAACGGGAGATATCTGAAGAAATTCTATCCAAGTGTTTGGCAAGATGCATGAAGATCAATGGCCGATATATTGTTAATATCACCCTTAGTATAAATTTTTAGCTCCTGAGTTATATTTACTTGCTTTTTAGTTCTCAAGTTCACTAAAAACGCAGGGGGGCATGTGTTGACAGTCAAAATTGGCTTTGGCCTGGCCAAACCAGTCTGACCGGTTTGCCAAACCGGTCAGACCGGTTTGGTCCTGTAATTCGAGTAGGATTAGGATTCCGAGTTTTAGTCCAATATTGTAACCTATTCGAAAAGGGTAAGACTTCTCGGCCTATAAATATAAAGGCTAAGGCCGATTGAGATGTATTCCAATCGAATCAAACACTTTTGTCTTCTATTTTTGTATCTCTCAAACCCTAATCCTTTCCAACCCTCATATTCTGTTCTTTGCTCGTCTCTACGGCGTTCAAGGACGTTCTAGGTGGCCTGCCGACCCTAGAGCAACCCTAGCCTGCTTGAGCTCCGACGGGGTCCCTCCCGAGCTAGAGTTCTAGGTCATCACGAGTTCCTGCCTGAAAGCGGTCTGACCGGTTTCAGGAACCGGTCTTACCGGTTTGCCCGAGGAGCTCAGGAGTTGGCCGTTGTGGCGGCCGTGCTGCGCGTTCGATCAATCTCAAGTTTGTTGGCGCGTTTTCGTGTCAACAAAATTCAATATAACCCAAAGTATTTAAAGAAGACATCAATTTCAATTCATCATGTGCACAAGTAATAGGATGGAAAAGCTTTGTTTCAGCACATGTGTATGGTTTCAAATAAAAAATATCACTCTTATTCACTACTTGTGGCATAGAAGTACAAGAAGCATCATCGCACAAGTTCTCTTTATCATAAGGAACAACAACTAATTCTTCTTGTGACAAAATCAAATCAGTTGTAGGTTCCACATTTTGATTAGCATGCAGAGTGGACAAATTTCCAACACTACGGGACACATCATTCTTGCAAGTACTATTAGATGAAAGAATTTCCTTTTCAGCACTCATAGCAAGCCAAAACAATGAAGCAATATTGTTGTATGATTTGCTAATTAGCATGGTTCGAATTTCAGAATTAAGCCCTTTCATGAACCTACACATAACATCTTTCTTGCATTCATCTAATCCACCAAACATGACACAAATATTAAACCTATGATAGTATTCTTTGACAGTCCTACTGCCTTGCTTCAATTTGTCCAATTTTTCAAGTAAACAGTCAGCATAATATTCTGGAACATATTCATCTCGAAAAAGCATTTTAAATTCATTCCAAGTTTGTGGAACTTTGTTGTGCCTACAAATGTGTTTCCATGTAATCAAAGCATATTTTATTAAAGCACTAGATGCAGCAAAAATCATTTCATGTTCTGTGGTTGTCCAGCTCTCTGGCCAGCGGCATTCTGAGCCCTGCGAGGACAGGCGTTGGCATAGTGCCCTGGCTCACCACAAGTGAAACACTTCTGCCCCACGGGTACATTGTTGACTGGTTGCACCTTTTTGCGCTGAACTGGGGCAGTCTGCATATAGTTCTGGAAACGATGCTGCTGTGGTGCTTGGGGGTACTGAGGACGCTGCTGATAGTGGGGGCGCTGCTGAAACTGATTGCGGTTCAACAAGCTAGACTGACCCTGGGGGCACTGCTGGCCCATCATCTGCTGATTCCCCTGCGGAGGAGTGAAGCGGGGGCGGCTGCTGCTTCCTGTCTGCTGGCCCTGAAACTTCCTCTTCTTCTCTTCTATCTCACGGCGCTTGTGTTCCAGCATAAAAGCGTCATCCACCAGTTCCTGAAAGTTGGGGAACCTGGCGCACATCAACTAGTACTGCAGTGCATCCTGCAAGCCATCACGGAACCGAGTCTGCTTCTTCTGGTCTGTGTCCACATCTTCCGGAGCATAGCGGGCGAGCTCAATGAACTTGTCACGGTAAGCGGTGACACTCATCCCTTCCTGCTTCAGCGCCAGGAACTCCTTTTTCTTCAGGGTCATCAGGGCCTCCGGTACATGGTGCTTGCGGAAGCTGTCACGGAACTCCTGCCATGTGATCTGGCCACGATTGGAGTGGGCATACTGGTATGAATCCCACCAGTCCAATGCTGGCCCCTGAAGCTGTCCTCCAGCGTACATCACCTTCTCCCTGTCATCACACTACGCGATGTCTAGCTGTCTTTCGACAGCCTTGAGCCAATCCTCAGCCTGCAGGGGGTCGCTGGCTCTGGTGAAGGTTGGGGGGCGTCCCTTCATAAATTCGCCCCTCTTGTCTCTGGGCGGCATGTGGGGGTGGAGGAGGTGGATTCTACTGTTGTTGTTGAAGCAAGGCTATAGTCTGGGCCATCTGCTGCGTCAGCTGGAGCTGCATCTGCATCATCTGCTCCATGGTGAGTGGCAGTGGAGGCGGTGGCTGGTTCCCACCCGCGTTGGTCCTTGTGTTCACCATCTATCATCATCAAATATTTCTTGTCAGGACATGAGTCTAGAGATGGAGAATTTGACTTATAAAGGGGTTTGATAGATAAAGGGTAAAGAAAAACAATTAATCCCCCCTCTATGTAAACACTAATATCCTTAAACCTTAATCCAATATCTAGATGGTGGTAGACTTGCGTCTACGCCCATCACAATCATTAGAAAAATCCAAATCAATCATGAGCATAATAACAATTAAATCAAGCACCTAGAGATAGAATTCACACAAGACTCGATAATACTGGGTTTTGAAAAAGAGCAACTACACGATAAGAACAAAATCATGGTGGTCACCTAGTGTTTCATCAACCATTCTAACTGGCTGCGTTCCTACAGTCAGCACGACTCTGATACCAATCTGTCACACCCGGATTTATATAAACCCGAAGTGCGGCCATATGTGTGCCCAGGAAGTTACAGTACACATATAGCATAACAAATATGATATAACAGAGAACACATTCTTTATTGAATGATTAAATAAAGAGTTTTACATCAGAGTGCAACATAAATAAACTAACCAATACAGCGGAAGACTATAACTCTCAACTAATGAAGCCGCGATCCCACAGGAACTCTGACTGGGAGAACACACTCAGAAGAACGGCAGATCCTCCGGAAAATCAGCAGCAGACTCATGCACAACCCAATCTGTTACCCATCCGGGATTTTGTTGAATTAAAGCAAATGTAAGTAACAGAATTACTTAGCAAGTATAACACGGGTTAACTGCATTAGCACTTTTAGTTGGTTCATTTTAACTTCATCCAAGTTACTACAAGTGAATGGACTCCCAGTTGTAACCCAATTAAATAGTGTAAGTGACATTAAACAACAATAATAATAACCATCAAGTTCTAATCAAAAAGGAACGTCATGCCGCTCGTGACCTTGAGCAAGGCTATCATGATAGATCGTACACTCTGCAGAGGTTTCACCCTTTACCGACCAGTCGCGTAAAAGTTCAAAGGAACTTTGCACCCAACCATGCACATCAACACTACCGAGGTGTGACGGCATAGGGACGCTACGAGGCTTTTCACAAGACATCCTAACAAGACAGTAGCCGTTATGGTACAACACAGGCAGCATGACCCAAGGCACCGAGATTGACTGACTCCCAGGGCGCAGCGATAGGAGGGTCAATGGCGTCCAAGCGCGGCAAAGCATGCCAACAACAAAGTAAATAGCGCAACGTGTGGAGCTCCCGCACTCACGGTGGCTCTCAACATGGGACTGTGCCTAACGAGGCATAGCCGACGGTACACCCCGTCCTCGGTGGATCAAACCATACTCTCACGAGTGCTTCCCATAACGCCGTCGGCCTGTCGGTAACTACTGTCAAGCTAGAGCCATACAAGCTACTTGTCCAAGACCAGAGCCATGATAGTTCTGGCGGTGGCAACAGGCTTCTGGGTTTCCGCTTTAAGAACCGGACCTTAAGGAGAGACACTAGGACCAGGCACGAAGCTTACGCCCTAGTTCCCTGAATCATATTGCTAAAAGGCAATTTTTAATCATTATGTTGTAGTGAACCATTATGTCAATATTAACAAAATATGTAAAGGTGATAGTGGCGACGCATAGCCAAAGTCTACCCATAATGTAGTAATCCTAAGGTAATTCAAGGACAGGATAAACAAACTAGGAATAACCTTAACGGTACATCAATTTAAATGCAAGTATGAAACAATGTAATACAAGTGAGTAGGTAGCAAGGATTGTCCGTGCTATAACTTGCCTTCCTCAAAGTGCTACTGCTGCTGCGAGTCCTGCTCCTGAAAGTCCTCCCCATACTCAAACTCCAACGGCAACGGCTCACCGACTGGACACGAATCACCACACAAGCATCCATACAAGACAATACATGCAAGCAAAGGTATTCTATTAGAAACAGTACACGAAACAGTAGAAACAGAACAAAAGAAGGTTTTAGATCTATTCTACACTTCTCTACGAATACATGAGCGCGAAAATCACACTAATCGGAGCTAAAACGAGAAAGTTATGGCTATTCTAAGGTTTAGGGACCTGCTGGCAAGAAATTTAAAGATTCAGGGGCCTAACTTCGAAAACTCAGGACCTAAATGTAAATACTTTTGAACTAATGTGGACCGCGGGTTAATTAACAGGAAAGGCAGGGGCTCTTTAGCAAATCTGCCAGAGTTGACCGGTACACTGGAAAATTGACTTGAGTCTAGGGCCGTTGGATCTGGATCTAATGGCTGAGGGCGAAAGGGGGGAAATGGTCGCCGGCGGCGAACGGAAACTCGGCAGTGCCGCTCGGCCGACGGCGGAGCTCACCGGAGTTGGGCACAACTCGAGCTAGAGGCCACCATTTGTGACGGGGTTTCGCCCTATGGACTCAGGAGCGAACGACGAACTTTCCTAGGGTTTTCTGGTCGACCGGGGGCTAGCAGGGGCGGCGGCCGACGGGAACCGGTGGCGGCGGAGCTCCGGCGGGGTGGGGGCGCGCTACGGAGCTCGGCTAGGGGCTGAACTTGGCGCTAAAGGAGCACGGGAGCACGGCGAGTCTACCTGAGCAGAGCAAGTGGACGGTGAGGCTGCGACGCGGCGTGTCGACGGCGACCGGCAGACGGCGGGCGTCGGGGTGCGTCGGCGATGAAGCTCTGGGGTGTGGGAGGGGTCGTGCACGGGCTCGGCGAGCTCCTCATGGCCCGGTGGTGCTGCTCCGGTGGTTCGCCCGGGGCGGAGGGGTGTGACGGCGGCGAGCAGTGGAGCGCCGGGGCGGCGGCGCTGTGAGGCGAGGGGGCGCTGCGGCTCGGGTTGGCTTGGAGCAAAGGATGCGTCGAGGCTGGGGTGTGTGAGGGCCGGCTTTTATAGCCCCGAGGGGAGGCCTAGGGCGCCGGGGGCGAGCGTAGCGCGCTGTTGGCGGTCGTTACAGACCAATTTCTGACCTCCAACCGAGTATAAAACAAACACAATGGAAACACACACCATAGCTATAGGGCTTATCACTGACTATTTCCATGAGTTTTGGTGATTGTCCGTTGTGCAGGTACAAAATGGAGAAATACGTGCTATAAGGTACGGAAATGACCGTTTCGGCCAAACGACACGATTCGGCCGGTTACCCCCTTAGCCATGCAAGACATGCAGACCACGATACTCCAAATACAACCCGATGAAGGCTCCGAAGTCCATAGAAGGCCTCCAGCCCAACCCAGACAAGAACCGACCTGCAAACAAACTCAGGAGTTGTGCTAGCACGTGGTGGAGACAAAGGCGGTGCAGCAGTGGCCGGGCCCAGTTCGGGCAAAGGCCAGGCTTCGGCCGAAGCCTTGAACTGCCTCAGAACCGACCCTGAGCAGAGATCCAGGCCGTTGGACTCAAGGTCGGTGCACGTGGCAGTTCGGCCGAACTCCCTGGTTCGGCCGAACCAGAGAATTCGGCCGAACGGCCCGGCACCGCCTCCCAGCTGCCTTGGCTGCTACTCTGCCTCCACCGTCCTTCCATGCTATAAATGGAGACCTCCAGCACCTGCCAAACACACAACATAAGAGTAGAGTGCAGGTGAAGAACTGTTAGTTCTCCACATGTATCAATAGAGATAGGGAGAGAGGAGAGGTGAGCGTCCCGGAGAGGAGCAGGAGTGACGGCCCCTCTTCAAGCTGTACCTCTACGGATGCGGCTCTGCTTCGAGTAACATCCGGGTCTTGTCTAGTAACTCTTGTATCTCTCTCTGATTAACTGGGCATTCAGTTCTTACTTTTATATGCTTGCTGGTTCTTCGTTCAATGCTTAGTTGATTGGTATAACTGTATACTGGTTGCTTAGCTTGGGTGCTTATCTTTCTATAGGAGATTAGTATTAGTTGACTAATGTAGGCGTGGTGCCTATACTTGAGACTAACTTAGTTTATTCCCGTCGCAACGGAGGTGGTAGCCGTAAGGTGGTGACAGCCCTTCCGGTCTTTGTAGCCCATCACGTTAGTTCCGGTCCATAGGATTCCCCAATTGGGAAATAGTGGCACCCCTTCTCAACCCTTTCTGTGTGTCCACCGGTTCCCTTGTCCCGAAGCAAGTATTTATTTGTATCCTCTGATCTGCTCGATCAATCAGTAGAATACCCCTATCAGACTCGTACCCTCTCTACCCGCCTATCACTCTTCTTCTCTCTTTGTTGTTGTCATCCACCTCATACATACCATTCACTCCATTCCATCTACCTAGGACAACTTAGTTTAGAATTAGTACACTGCTCGTTCCTCGTGGAAATCGATACCTAGGAATACTCCCGGGTGAAAGCTACATCGGTATCCGTCAGCTTGCGGATTTATCTGTAGGCCGTAAGGAGTGCCAACAAGCTTTCTGGCGCCGTTGCTGGGGAACGGTAGCTGTTCTGATTCCGAACCCAAGTTGTCTGTGTATCCCATCACCATCCACCATATGGATTCCACTCTCACCTTACGCCAACATTCGGCTCCAACGGGCGATTGTTTGGAGCCACCACCTTCATCACATCCCATATCCACACCCGGCTATGAGCTACGTCCCGGCTTCATAGCCATGGTTCGTGAGCAATCGTTCTCGGGAACGCATAACGAGAGTCCATACGCGCATTTGCACGAGTTTGAGCAACTCTGTTCGTGTCTCATCATTACGGGCATGACACAAGAGACACTCAAATGGAAGCTATTCCCGTTCTCATTGATGGGAGGAGCAAACAAATGGTACTCTCTAACTGTCAGTACTATGGACGGGAGCTAGGAAGTCCTCAAGGAAAAATTCTGCCTAAACTTCTTCCCAGTTTCCAAGGTAGCTAGTCTCCGAGCGGAAATCATTAACTTTAAGCAATTAAAGGGAGAATCGTTAGGAGCTGCCTGGGCTCGTTTCAAGCAAATAATGGCCTCAGGACCGGACCTAAGCCTACCAGAACCTGTTGTTTTGCAACACTTTAGCCTTGGCCTCTATCCTGTAGCCACCATTTTCTTGGACTCTGCTTCTGGAGGGTCGTTCTTTCATTTGGTTCCTAGTGAAGCGAGGATAGTCCTGGATCGTATCCTAGACAACACCCCTTACACTGGAATCTATGATGAACTCCCCGATGAAGAAGAGAAGCAGCCTGAACCTGAACCTAAAGAGCCAATACCAGCCCAATCCAAATCCATTAGCTCTTCCAGTCTATTAGAACCTGAAGCTCAATTCGAACCACAACCATATTCCAGCCCGGACCATTATGATTCACTCTACACCACTCTCTATGATTTTGACGATGATTTATTCGAAAACATCGGGAGTGTAGCAAGTTTCCCAAGGAAACAACGTGTAGAGCATAAGGATCAGGCCCCCGACAAAGAGGAATTAGAATATCAGCGGGAGTACCTAGGACGTCTCTCTGCTGTCATGAGTCGGGAGTGACTAGAAGAGGCCGAAGCCTCGACCGAGGTGGTCAAGATGCCCAGAAAAACCAAAAGGATATTCTGTGAGATCATGGGCCTTGACCGAGAAATTGGGTACGACCCGAGCCTCGGAATCAATATAATATTTAGCTCTTTGGTGCAAACCGAATTCCCTAATAAATCATGGTCGTCTTCTCAAAAACGACTTAAGTTTACTTCAGGAAGAATCCTGGATTGTTTGGGGATCTCACGGGTCACACCCGTTAAGGTCAGCGATCCTGAACTCTTCATGGATTTTCACATCTTCGACCTACCTAGCACTACCACACATCCCATCTTCATAGGTAGGCCAATCTTGAAGATTCTGGAAAAAGCACCAACAAACCAGCTAGTAGAGCTTAGGATCGGCAAAGAACTTATCCCCGTCTCCTATTCCCAATCCTTGAATACCCCGATAGAGGCAGACCCCGATCCTGACCCTTTAGAGGAAGTCAGGTCAGCTTCCTTGCTGGACCTCGAACAACCTATTCCAGAAGAGGATATTCCATTATTTACGGAGGAGGAGGAAACTCATCCCTCAATTGAGCTTGATACAAACGAAACTCCAAAACCATCTCCAATCGAGCTCAAACCTCTTCCGCCTGGACTTAGGTATGCTTTCCTCTTTGGGGATAAGCAAACTCCAGTGATCATTAGTGATAAGCTCTCCGAAGTAGAAACCCAGCAACTCATCACTATCCTGGAGAAAAATCGATCAGTCTTAGGATATTCTCTCCAAGACCTGAAGGGTATTAGCCCAAATCTCTGCACTCATCGCATCCCGATCGATTCTGAAGCAACACCATCCCGGGAACCTCAACGACGGTTAAATAATGCCATGAGAGAGGTCGTGAAAAAGGAAGTTCTTAAACTCCTTAACACAGGGATCATCTACCTTGTCCCCAATAGTGAATGGGTTAGTCCCGTTCAAGTCGTTCCTAAGAAGGGAGGAATGACGGTGGTGTGCAATGACAAAAACGAGCTCATCCCTCAGCGCACCGTCATTGGTTGGCGTATGTGTATCGACTATCGTCGACTCAATAAGGCCACCAAGAAAGACCATTTCCCCCTTCCATTCATAGACGAAATGCTTGAATGATTAGCTAAACACTCTTTCTTCTACTTCCTTGAAGGTTACTCTGGGTACCACCAAATTCCTATCTACCCAGAAGACCAGAGTAAAACCACGTTCACATGCCCCTATGGGACGTACGATTATCGGCGAATGTCTTTCGGGTTGTGCAACGCACCCGCTTCTTTTCAACGTTGCATGATGTCCATCTTCTCCGACATGATTGAGGAGATTATGGAAGTGTTCATGGACGATTTCTCAGATTACGGACGGACCTTTACCGAATGTCTGAAAAATCTGAACAAGGTCCTCCAGAGGTGTGAAGAGAAACACCTCGTTTCAAACTGGGAGAAGTGTCATTTTATGGTACGAGAGGGAATTGTCCTAGGACATAGGGTGTCGAAACGTGGGATTGAGGTAGACAGAGCAAAGATAGAAGTGATCGAGCAACTTCCACCTCCCACAAACGTTAAGGGGATCCGTAGCTTCCTTGGCCATGCCGGATTCTATAGGCGTTGTATCGAAAACTTCTCCCAGATATCTCGGCCCTTGCAAATCTCTTAGCCAAAGACGCCCTCTTCATTTTCAATGAGGAGTGCTATGCCGCATTTCACACCCTCAAGAAGGCACTCATTTCTGCTCCCATAATCCAACCTCCCGACTGGAACATCCCATTTGAAATCATGTGCGATGCGAGCAACTATGCTGTAGGAGCTGTGTTGGGCCAAACTAAGGGCAAGAAGCATTATGCTATCTCTTATGCTAGCAAAACACTCACTGGCCCCCAGCTCAACTATGCAACCACGGAGAAGGAGCTCTTAGCAGTTGTATTTGCTATAGACAAATTCCGATCCTACCTAGTCGGGGCCAAGGTCATAGTCTATTCAGATCACGCTGCTCTGAAGTACCTTCTGACCAAAAAGGATGCAAAACCGAGACTCATCCGCTGGATTCTTCTACTCCAAGAGTTCGACATTGAGATAAAAGATAAGAAAGGAGTAGAGAACTCAGTGGCTGACCATTTGTCCCGGATGCAAGTCCCGTCTAATCTTCCAATCGATGACTACTTGCGGGATGACACCCTCCTTAAGGTCACCACTGGCGACCCGTGGTATGCCAACATAGTAAACTACATGGTAACGGGGTATGTTCCTCCCGGAGAGAATAGGAAAAGGGCTAGCCTACGAGAGCCGACTCCATCTTTGGGACGACCCGTACCTTTTCAGGATAAGTAGTGACAGACTCCTCAGAAGATGCGTACCCGCACATGAGGCCTACAAAATCTTGGAAGGTGTCATGCAGCTCCGTACGGAGGACATTACGGTGCTTTCCGGACCAATGCTAAAGTCTGGCAATGTGGTTTTTACTGGCCCAGCATGTATGAAGACGCCAGAGCATTTATCATGTGGTGCCCCCGCTGCCAGAAACATGGGAACATCAACACTAGAGACGCAATGCCACTCACTAGCAATCTTCAAGTAGAAATCTTCGATGTCTGGGGAGTAGACTTCATGGGTCCTTTCCCCAACTCCAAGGGTTGCCAATTCATCCTAGTAGCAGTGGACTACGTCTTGCCTTGTGTAGCTGCTGACTCTAAGAATGCGAGACAAATGTTTCATGAGGTTATCTTTCCCCGTTTTGGCGTTCCTAGAATAATCATTAGTGATGGTGGCTCCCACTTCATAGATTCAGCCTTCCGTAAGTATCTCTCAAGTTTGGGGGTGCAGCATAATGTAGCCACACCCTATCACCCCCAAACCAGCGGTCAAGCAGAAACTTCCAATAAACAAATCAAAAACATCCTGCAAAAGACCGTGAATGAGATGGGTAGGCAATGGAAGGATAAACTTCTAGATGCACTCTGGGCTTACCGCACGGCCTATAAAACGCCCATAGGAATGACCCCATATCAACTAGTCTATGGCAAGACTTGCCATTTACCTGTAGAAATGGAGTTTAGGGCTCACTGGGCCATTAGGAAGTGGGGTATGGACCTTCCGGCTGCCGGCCTCAAACGGAAGATCTAGCTGGCCGAGTTAGATGAGATGAGGGAGAGAGCATACCATAGCTCCCAGCTCTACAAGGAACGGACCAAGAGATGGCATGATAAAAGGATTAAGGTCAAAACGTTCAAGCCGGGAGACAAGGTCCTCGTCTTCAACTCCCGTGTCAAGCTTTTTGGTCACGGGAAGTTAAGAAGCAAATGGGACGGCCCGTTCACAGTGATCAACGCTGCACCTCACGGGGCCGTCACATTGCAAGAGGAGGATGTGAATGTTTTCAAGGCTAACGGGCAACGATTGAAGATTTTTCTGGAACCTGAGCCTCTGCCACTCGACGACTTAGATGTTATCGAGTTTGTGGAACTCTGAAACCCGTCCGTGGAATTATAGCCCAAAACCTTCATGTAAAAATCTTCTGGGCCAAAATTTCCTGAACCTCGAAAATCCTTGACAAAAGAAACAAGTCCCGATCTGGCTCGCACCCCAGGAGGCCCAGAAGCCAGTTCGGCCGAACTGGGCCAGTTCGGGCGAACTGGCTAGTTCGCCCGAACCCTAGGGTTCGGCCAAACCGAGCCTCCCGGCCTCCCGTGCGGATATGCTATCCCAACCTCATCTGTAGTTGGTGCCATCCCGAGTCTTGCGAGGGAAACGTCGGGAAACACCGTTTTTCCGATCAGGAATCCCCGATAAAACCCGAAGACTCTCTGTCGTCCATCCCATCTCATCTACAACCTCTCTAGCCCATACACACAGCCACCATGCCTTCCTCTTCCTCCAAGGCTGCATCCTCAGCTAGGGGCTCAAGCCCCGCTAGCCGGAACGGCGAGTCATCGTGGCACGAGTGTTGGCGGTCGTTACAACCCAAATTCGACCACCAATACGCGGGAATAAATGAGAGACTATGCAACATTCCATGTATTTAGGTTTTATTTCTAATGGAGTTCCACGAGTTTTGGTGAGTGTCGCTTGTGCAGGTACAACATTGCGAAATACGTGCTATAGGGGTCGGAAATGACCGATTCGGCCGAACGACACGTTCGGCCGGTTACCCCCCTTAGCCGTACAAGTCACCGGGAGCCGTCCACGTCACCGATGACAAGCGGACACGATGTACGACACATGGACGACCGCCAACACATCCCGAAGCACCGACACGTCATCCTGGGCCCACATAGCACGAAGTACATCACCAGAGGCCGGCCCAGGGAGTCCACAGAGCGAAGGCGGTGCAGAGGGCGGTTCGGCCGAACTTCCCAGGTTCGGCCGAACCCCCCAGTTCGCCCGAATCAAGCCCACCGCCTCACAACCGACCCTGGGAAGTCATCTTGACCGTAGAGGGCAGAGGCGGTGCAAAATGGGTGGTTCGGCCGAACTGGGCAGTTCGGCCGAACCGACCCCCTTCGGCCGAACGCGGGATCTTCGCCCGAAGATGCTGGAACCACCCCTGAGCTTTCTTGGCCACTGCTCCACTTCAAACCGACCCTCCATGCTACAAATAGGACTCTCCAACCCCTGCAATAACACACAGCACAAGAGTAGAGTGCAGGCGAAGCACTGTTAGTTCTCCACTTGTATCAGTAGACATAGGGAGAGAGGAGAGGTGAGCGTCCCGAAGAGGAGCCGAAGTGTCGGCCCCTCTTCCCGCTGTACCTCTACGGATGCGGCTCTGCTTCGAGTGACATCCGAGTCATGTCTGGTAACTCTTGTATCTCTCTCTAATTAATTGAGCATTCAGTTCTTACATTTATATACTTGTCTCGTTCTTCGTTCAATGCTTAGTTGATTGGTATAACTGTATATTGGTTGCTTAGCTTGGGTGCTTATCTTGCTATAGGAGATAAGTAGTTATTGACTAGTGTAGGAGTGGTTCCTAGACTTGCCAGTAACCTTAGTTTCTGCCTGTCGCAACGGAGGTGGTAGCCGTAAGGTGGTGACAGCCCTTTCGGTCTTCGTAGTCCATTACGTTAGTTCCGGTGTCCTGGACCCAAGGTTCAGGGTAACCGGCACCCCTTCTCATCCCTTTCTGTGTGTCCGAGGCTCTGTAGTCCCGAAGCAAGTATCTATCTGTATCTTCTGCTCTGCTCAGTCAATCGGTAGAATACCCTTACCAGACTTGTACCCTCTCTACCCTCCTACCTCTTCTCTTCTCTCCTTGTTGTCATCATCCACCTCATCCATTTCATTCATCCACTCCATCTACCTAGGACAACTTAGTTTACGATTAGTACAGTTCTCGTTCCCCATGGAAATCGATACCTTGGAATACTCCCGGGTGAAAGCTACATCGGTATCTGTCCGCTTGCGGATTTATCTGTAGGCCGTAAGGAGTGCAAACAAGCTTTCTGGCGCCGTTGCCGGGGAACGGTAGCTGTTCTGATTCCGAACCCAAGTTGTCCATGTATCCCACCACCATCCACCAACCACATGGATTCCACTCTTACCTTACGCCAACACTCGGCTCCAAAGGGCTCTTGTTTGGAGCCACCACCATCATCACATCCCATATCCACACCCGGCTATGAGCTACGTCCCGGCTTCATAGCCATGGTTCGTGAGCAATCGTTCGCAGGAACGAAGTCCGAGAGTCCATACGCGCATTTGCGCGAGTTTGAGCAACTCTGCTCGTGCCTGACCATTGCGGGCATGACACAAGAGACACTCAAATGGAAGCTATTCCCATTCTCATTAACGGGACGAGCGAAGAAATGGTACTCTCTGACTGTCGGTACTATGGAAGGGAGTTGGGAAACTCTCAGAGAGAAATTCTGCCGAAATTTCTTCCCAATTTCCAAGGTAGCCAGCCTCCAAATCGAAGTTCTTACCTTTAAGCAATTAGAGGGAGAGTCGTTAGGAGCTGCCTGGGCTCGTTTCAAGCAAATCTTGGCATCTAGACCAGACCTAGGCCTATCTGAACCTATCATTCTCCAACATTTCAGCCTTGGCCTCTGTCCCGTAGCCACCACTTTCTTGGACTCTGCTTCAAAAGGGTCATTTTTTCATTTGACTCCCAGTGAAGTGAGGATAGTCCTGGAGCGCATCCTGGACGACACTTTCTACACTGGAGTCTATGACGAACTCCCTGATGAAGAAGAGAAGCAGCCTAAACCTGGAGAGCCTGTACACCAACAATCCAAATCTATCAGCCCTTCCATTCCATCAGAACCCGATGCTCAATTCGAACCACAACCTTACTCTAGCCTGGACTACTATCCTCCACTCTACACCACTCCCTATGATTTTGACGATGGTCTATTCAATGACATCGACTGCGCCATACGTTTCCCACGGGGACAATGTGTAGAGCAAAAGGATCCACCACCCGACAAGGAAGCACTAGAATATCAAAGAGAGTACTTAGGCCGTCTCTCTTCCATCAAAAGTCGGGAATGGCTAGACGAGGCAGAAGCCTCGACCGAGGTTGTTAAAATGCCAAGAGAATCCGAACAATCTTTTGTGAAGTAATGGGCATAGACAAAGAAATCGGGTATGACCCGAGCATCGGAATAAACATAATCTCTAGCTCTTTGGTGCGAGCTCAACTCCCCGATGAACCATGGTCATCGTCTCAAAAACATCTAAGGTTCACATCGGGAAGGGTCCTCAACTGTTTAGGGATCTTGCGAGTCATACCCGTTAAGATTAATGACCCTGAACTTTTCTTGGATTTCCATATCTTTGACTTACCTGAAAATTCCACTCAGTCCATCTTTATTGGTAGGCCAATCATGAAAATCCTAGAAAATTCACCAATAAACCAGCTAGAGCTTAGGATCGGAAAAGAATTTGTCCCAGTCTCTTATTCCTATTCCTTGAGTACCCCAATAGAGACAGACCCCGATCCTGATCCAATAGAGGAAGTCATGTCAACAACTCTGGCAGACTTAGAGCAACCTTTCCTAGAAGAAGATGCCCAAATCCTTATGGAGGAAGAAGACATTCATCCTCCAATCGAGCCTAAGCCTCTTCCCTCTGGATTGAAGTGTGCTTCCCTCTTTAAGGATGAACACACTCCAGTGACCATCAGTGACCAGCTCTCTGACATTGAAACCCAACAGACTTTCACGGTCATGGAGGAAGATCAGTCAGTCTTTGGACACTCAATCCAAGACTTCAAAGGGATTACTCCTAATCTCCATACTCATCATATCCCTATCTCATCTTATCTTGGGGTCGGAAGGCAATTGTCACGGAGATTCATCTTTGATCGGGGAAAGACTAGAATCAAAGCCTGGAGCCATCATCTTCCCTTGCCATACCCTCTAATACGACCCTATGCCTACACCTCCTACGAGTAAAGGGGATTCGTAGTTCCTTTGGCCACACCGGGCTCTATAGGTGTTTCATCGAAAATTTCTCTCTAGTAGCCCGGTCATTGACCACTCTCTTAGCCAAAGAACCCCTCTCGTCTCTAATCAAGAGTGCTATGCTTCCTTTCAAACCCTTAAGAAAGCACTCAGCTTCGCTCCCATCATCCAGCCTCCTGACTGGAGCATCTCGCTAGAAATCATGTGTGATGCGAGCGATTTTGCCGTAAAAGAGGTTGTGGGCCAAACCAAGGACAAGAAGCATTATGCTCACTGGCCCTAGCTCAACTACGCAACCACGGAAAAGGAACTCTTAGCAACTATGTTTGTTATAGACAAATTCCGGTCCTACCAAGTTAGGGCAAAGGTCATAGTCTATTCCGACCATACTGCTCTGAAGTATCTTTTGACCAAAAAGGATGCGAAACCAAGACACGCGCTCCTTGAGATCACAACACTAGAGCCGTGGTATGCCACCATAGTTGACTTCATGGTGCAAGGGTATGTCCCATCAGGTGAAAATAGGAAAAGATTGGTTTATGAGAGCAGACTTCACCTATGGGACGATCCATGTCCCTTCCGGATTTGACTCCTTAGATGATGCATACCTGCACCTAAGGCACATAAAGTCTGGGAGAGATATCTTGCAGCACCTTATGGAGGTAATTATGGAGCGTTCAGAACAAAGGTCTAGCAAAATGGAGATGCTAAGAAATTTAGCAAGAGATGCCCACACTGCCAGAAACACTGGAAAGAGATGCGAAGCCACTCACCAGTAATATTTAGTAGAAATCTTTGATGTAAGGGGAATAGACCCCATGGGTCCTTTCCCTAACTCAGAGAACTACGAGTTTATTCTGGTAGCCATAGATAGCGTCTCTAACTGGGTAGAAGCCAAGCCCTATCGATCCGCAGCCACTAGGCACGCTGAGCAAATGACCCATGAAAACATCTTTCCTCGCTTTGGCGTCCCTGGGCTAGTCATAGGGGCTCCCATCTCATTGACTCCCGGAAATATCTAAGCTTGGGGGAGCCGCATTTTATAGCCACACCTTAACACCCCTAAGCTAGTGGTCAAGCTGAAGAACAAGAACACTCTGCAAAGGCCGTCAAGGAGATGTGTAGGCACTAGAGAGATAGGCTCACTGGGCATACTAGACCACTCTAGGACAATTCGGCCAAACCATGTTGGTTCGACCGAAGGACCCCTTTTCTGCCCCTTGAGCATCCATTTGGACCCTAGATCCTATCTCTATCCCATCTTGTCTCAGAGTCGCTAGGAAAATGTTGGGAAAGTTGTTTGTCAATCTCGAGTCAGAAACCATCCTCCATCACTTTCCCGAACACGACCAAGTGTTCACATTTCCCGGCCACCATCCTTGTCCAAAGACCTTTCCTCACCCAAGGGTTCCCTCTCCATAAGTGTGACAAGTCCACTAACGAAGAAAGCCATGGAGGAGGGAGAAGAGAAACCCATGGTTGAAGAGCCTGAAAAAGAACTGGCACAAACCAGCCAGAAGTTGAGCAACCGGGATGAGAAGGTCACTGAAGGCGAGCCTTGGCAGATGGACAAGAACAATGTCCTCTTCCAAGCATTCACAACCAAATTCAAGAGGCTCGCCAAAGCCACATGACATCTAGACCTTTACAATCCATCTATAGAGTAGAAGTCGTGTGGTTGTATCTTTTAGAGCACCATTAGTTTCAATTTATTTCCCATTTCAATTTCCCCTTGCTCAAATCATTGTTTAGGAGGTGCTCTAATTATTTCCCTTCCAACACATTTTGTTTCCAACCTTAGCTTGATGAATAAATAAAATTAGAGTTGAATGCAAAAAAGAATAAAATTGTCGCTCCGGTTGGTGCATTTGAGCCAACCGGAGATTGCCCTGTTTAACAGAAAGATACATGAGAACAGGCATGACACAGTGGAGGAGCAGGATGAGGACAAGCAGGCCGACCAGCTAACTCAGTACCTTTCAAGGTTGAATCCCTACCAGTGAAGAGTTCAAGCTTAGGGGAGGACCCCCATCAAGTACGATCCGAATTACTCAGCACTTTGGTCATTCAATTGAAAATACTTCCTTTGAATAAACTCCCAACCATGCATGGAATGAAACATATGCCTCTCACTTTGGAAATGATGAATAGTTGCTCTGTCATTAATTTTGCTAGTACTTTGTTGCAACTAGTTGCTTGACTATGCTTGAGTTATTTGGCATGAGTAGAAATGAACCTGAAAACCTTGTGGGAGCATATGCCTTATTCCAAGTCTAGGTTGTTGTGGGGATTGATATAGTGATACTTTGGTTGAATTCTATTTTTACTCTTAGTATGGTGAAAATCTCGGATGATTATGCTGTCAAAAATAAAACAAAGTTCCTCATTGGTCAAAAATTCCTACCAGGGCCATATGATAGGATTAGTTCTAAACCTTCTACCATATGCTGCTTGTCATCTTAGTGAGCTTTGTCAAATTGTTGTGACTTTTGTGAGGAATCTTTCATGCTCTCAAGATCGAGATTCACGTACACTCCACCTCTCACTTGCAATTCCTACACTGGGAGTTAGCAAAAACCATGCCATCATCCATCCCACAAAAATAAACTTCATGTTCTTTTATTCCCTCTACAAATATCTTTGAAGTAGAGGCATGGGCTATGCAAAAAGAAAAAAAAGCATGCCAAGTGGCATGGCAAAAATATGAGAAAAAGAAAAGCATGCCAAAGAAGCATGGCAAAAAAAGAGATAGCCCATGCTCTCAAAAAATAAAGGAGAGGAAGAATCATTCCATGAAGTTCCACCAAATTCCACTCATATTCCACTATGCATATTCCACACACTTGCACTTCTCGATCTAGAGTGTGATTTGATTCTCCTAAGATCCGGTCTTTGACTTAGCAATATATAAGATGCTTGTATGCCTTCATCCTTTGTCCCCGAGCCACACAAAAGCCAAATTAGATGTTAGGATGAAAAGAAGGCAAAGCCTTTGGTGAGGATTCAAATACACTTGACCAATTGAGTGAGCCAATGAGGAACAATTTATCTTTTCACAAAAGGGTAAAAACTCTGAGATAGGATCCTGAAAAGAGTAGGGTGGAATAAAACTAAGTTAAACTGTTCATTCTTTCAACCGCCCAAGATAAGGAGATTGCTATAAGCCCCATAGGTAAAATGGTGAATTAATACCTTGCTAGTGATTCAAGTATTTGTTTGAGTACTAGTTGTTTATGAAGTTACCTGCAAGAAAAATGACATTGTAGCGACTCCTGATCCACCGAGCCTAAGTTTTATCTTTGCTCGAGGACAAGCAAAGAGCCAAGCTTCGGGGAGCTTGTTGGCGGTCGTTACAACCCAAATTCGACCACCAATACGCGGGATTAAATGAGAGACTATGCAACATTCCATGTACTTAGGTTTTATTTCTAATGGAGTTCCACGAGTTTTGGTGAGTGTCGCTTGTGCAGGTATAACATTGCGAAATACGTGCTATAGGGGTTGGAAATTACCGATTCGGCCGAACAACACGTGCGGCCGGTTACCCCCTTAGCCGTACAAGTCACCGGGAGCCGTCCACGTCACCGATGACAAGCGGACACGATGTACGACACATGGACGACCACCAACACATCCCGAAGCAGCAACACGTCATCCTGGGCCCACATAGCACGAAGTACATCACCAGAGGCCGGCCCAGGGAGTCCACAAAGTGAAGGCGGTGCAGAGGGCGGTTCGGCCGAACTTCCCAGGTTCGGCCGAACCCCCCAGTTCGCCCGAATCAAGCCCACCGCCTCACAACCGACCCTGGGAAGTGATCTTGACCGTAGAGGGCAGAGGCGGTGCAAAATGGGTGGTTCGGCCGAACTGGGCAGTTTGGCCGAACCGACCCCCTTCGGCCGAACGCGGGATCTTCGCCCGAAGATGCTGGAACCGCCCCTGGGCTTTCTTGGCCACTGCTCCACTTCAAACCGACCCTCCATGCTATAAATAGGACTCTCCAGCCCCTGCAATAACACACAACACAAGAGTAGAGTGCAGGCGAAGCACTGTTAGTTCTCCACTTGTATCAGTAGAGATAGGGAGAGAGGAGAGGTGAGCGTCCCGAAGAGGAGCCGAAGTGTCGACCCCTCTTCCCGTTGTACCTCTACGGATGCGGCTCTGCTTCGAGTGACATCCGGGTCATGTCTGGTAACTCTTGTATCTCTCTCTGATTAATTGAGCATTCAGTTCTTACATTTATATACTTGTCTCATTCTTCGTTCAATGCTTAGTTGATTGGTATAACTGTATACTGGTTGCTTAGCTTGGGTGCTTATCTTGCTATAGGAGATAAGTAGTTATTGACTAGTGTAGGAGTGGTTCCTAGACTTGCCAGTAACCTTAGTTTCTGCCCGTCGCAACGGAGGTGGTAGCCGTAAGGTGGTGACAGCCCTTTCGGTCTTCGTAGTCCATCACGTTAGTTCCGGTGTCCTAGGACCCAAGGTTCAGGGTAACCGGCACCCCTTCTCATCCCTTTCTGTGTGTCGGAGGCTCTGTAGTCCCGAAGCAAGTATCTATATGTATCTTCTTCTCTGCTCAGTCAATCGGTAGAATACCCTTACCAGACATGTACCCTCTCTACCCTCCTACCTCTTCTCTTCTCTCCTTGTTGTCGTCATCCACCTCATCCATTTCATTCATCCACTCCATCTACCTAGGACAACTTAGTTTAGGATTAGTACACTTCTCGTTCCCCGTGGAAATCGATACCTTGGAATACTCCCGGGTGAAATCTACATCGGTATCCGTCCGCTTGCGGATTTATCTGTAGGCCGTAAGGAGTGCCAACAACGAGCAAGCCTACTGTATCTCCGACGTTGACTCGGTTGATGAGGGGAGGCGCGGGAGGACACCTGCTCGCACAACTACGCCACGCCCCGACTACCCGCGTCGTGCTGCCATAGAGGATCTCCTTGCTCCTCAAAAGGGAATCAAGAAGCCGCCACGTTCGCCATCGCCAAGGCCCACCACGAGGCATCTACGCCTGAGATCGTCGTCTTCTTCGAGGGTGCCGAACTTCGGTTCGATGGTGCCCAAGGAAGAGGATGAGAAGGCGCTGGAGTTCAAGCCGAACGTCCCGCTGTGGTTCACCATTAAGGGTGAGCGCACCGCTACGGGATACGGCAAGGTCCTTGTCCCGCAGCTGAACCAGGACGAGCTGGGGCTGGCAGACTCATCCCAGTCCTCTCCTCCACGGTGCCACCCCAGAGTTCGGCGCCACAGGCAGCCCCCGTCCATCAAAGGGCTGCCCGGGGACATGGAGTTCTCCGATGAGGAGGACGACGAGGAGGAGGAGGAGAAGCCGCCCACTGTGGAGAGCCTGAAGGAGGAGCTAGCACTGGCGAAGCAGAGGATCAACCACCTAGATGAGAAGGTGGCAGAAGGCGAGCTCGCACGCATGGAGTGGGAGGACAAGATGGAAGTCCTCCGCAGAGCCCTGTGCGCGGAGCTCAAGAGGCTTTTCAAGGCCACGGGACACGAGGATCTTTATGGACCACCTTCAGAGTAGTGTCCCGCGGTCGTCTCATTTTTTTTAGATAGAGCACCATTAGTTTAGTTAGTTTGGTTTGTTGTTTGATTCATTTATTTGTTTAGATCAATGTTTAGGGTGCTCTGAATTTATTTCCCTTTCAAATATTTGTTTCCAATCATAGTTCGATGAATAAATAAAGTTAGAATTGTTTGCAAGAAAGAAAATAAAATTGTCGCTCCGGTTGGTGCATTTGAGCCAACCGGAGAATGCCCTGTCTAACAAAGAAGTACACGAGTACAGGAACTTTTCAGAAGCACCAAGGACCGAGGGAGCGCACAAGGGCCAGTTCGGCCGAACCAGCCCGTTTGGCCGAACCAGCCCGGTTATCCCCCTCCGCGCACTCACACGCTGGTTTGCACCTTCTCCCTCTGTCCATTTTTTCCTGTGTTGTCACGTTTCGAAATTTTGAAATAAACATGCCTCACATAAACGAAACGAACTCGGTTATTCTCTCATGCCATGAATTTGCAAGTTGCTTGTTTCAAACTAAGTATCTAATGCTTGTGAAAACATCTCATGATAGGAACCCCCTAATCTAGGTCGTTGATTATTGTGATATGTCTCGATAAAATAATCAATTGTGTATTCCATCATTTGGGAGAATTTACATTTTGAAAAACATAAAACTACACCATATCCCTTCATCCTGTCCACAAAATACCACTTGATATACATGCTTGAGAGTTTACTCCTGAACCTGTCATGACTAGTACAAAGTCGTGTCGAATTTTGAGTCCCTAGAGATGATCACATTGCCTCAGGTCTGTTGCAAGCAAATTTATCATCAGAGTGTAGTAGAAGCCCTCATGCCTCGGTAATACCCTGAAAAAAAATGAAAGAAGAGAGAAAATAAAGGGCTCATGAAAGTCCAAGTGAAAAAAAAGAGAGAAACAGAAAAAGAAAATTCCCAAAAAGGGAAGAGAAAAGGAAAAGGGGTCACGAGGCTGAGGACCGACATGAACTCTGCATCATTAACTTGCAACCGACCAAGGGCAATGATGAACACTCTGGGAACCAATCTTCGACTCGACAGAAATACATGACATGACAAGGTCACCACCTGAGACAAATACAAAAGAGAGTGAGTGAGTAAGAAGGAGTGACTCCAAAGAGCTGAGAGAATTGGGATGAAGGGACAAGGGTCATTTATTTGTGAAAAACAGAAAAACCCCGAATGCAGGATGAGCAAGAGGATCTTGTTGTAAGAGCCGTTCTGACTATCAACCGCCCAAGATTCAGGGATTAGCCACTACAAAACAGGTATGGAGAAAAGTTTGGAATATTCAATATGCAACATCCATGTCATGAAAGAACCCTTACTTTAGTCTTGCTCATGTTTTAATTTCTTTACTCGGGGCGAGCAAAGATCTAAGTTTGGGGGAGCTTGTTGGCGGTCGTTACAGACCAATTTCCGACCTCCAACCGAGTATAAAACAAACACAATGGAAACACACACCATAGCTATAGGGCTTATCACTGACTATTTCCACGAGTTTTGGTGATTGTCCGTTGTGCAGGTACAAAATGGAGAAATACGTGCTATAAGGGACGGAAATGACCGTTTCGGCCAAACGACACGATTCGGCCGGTTACCCCCCTTAGCCATGTAAGACATGCAGACCACGATACTCCAAATACAACCCGAAGAAGGCTCCGAAGTCCATAGAAGGCCTCCAGCCCAACCCAGACAAGAACCGACCTACAAACTGCCTCAGGAGTTGGGCTAGCACGTGGTGGACACAAAGGCGGTGCAGAAGTGTGTCGGGCCCAGTTCGGGCGAAGGCCAGGCTTCGCCGAAGCCTTGAACCGCCTCAGAACCGACCTTGAGCAGAGATCCATGCCATTGGACTCATGGTCGGTGCACGTGGCAGTTCGGCCGAACTCCTTGGTTCGGCCGAACCAGAGAATTCGGCCGAACGGCCCGGCACCGCCTCCCAGCTACCTTGGCTGCTACTCTGCCTCCACCGTCCTTCCTTGCTATAAATGGAGACCTCCAGCACCTGCCAAACACACAACATGAGAGTAGAGTGCAGGCGAAGCACTGTTAGTTCTCCACCTGTATCAGTAGAGATAGGGAGAGAGGAGAGGTGAGCGTCCCGGAGAGGAGCCGGAGTGACGGCCCCTCTTCAAGCTGTACCTCTACGGATGCGGCTCCACTTCGAGTAACATCCGGGTCTTGTCTGGTAATTCTTGTATCTCTCTCTGATTAATTGAGCATTTAGTTCTTACTTTTATATGCTTCCTCGTTCTTCATTCAATGCTTAGTTGATTGGTATAACTGTATACTGGTTGCTTAGCTTGGGTGCTTATCTTTCTATAAGAGATAAGTATTAGTTGACTAGTGTAGGCGTGGTGCCTATACTTGAGACTAACTTAGTTTATTCCCGTCGCAACGGAGGTGGTAGCCGTAAGGTGGTGACAGCCCTTCCGGTCTTTGTAGCCCATCACGTTAGTTCCGGTCCGTAGGATTCCCCAGTTGGGAAATAGTGGCACCCCTTCTCATCCCTTTCTGTGTGTCCACCGGTTCCCTTGTCCCGAAGCAAGTATTTATCTGTATCCTCTGATCTTCTCGATCAATCAGTAGAATACCCCTATCAGACTCGTACCCTCTCTACCCGCCTATCACTCTTCTTCTCTCTTTGTTGTTGTCATCCACCTCATCCATACCATTCACTCCATTCCATCTACCTAGGACAACTTAGTTTAGAATTAGTACACTTCTCGTTCCTCGTGGAAATCGATACCTAGGAATACTCCCTGGTGAAAGCTACATCGGTATCCGTCCGCTTGCGGATTTATCTGTAGGCCGTAAGGAGTGCCAACATGCGCACGCCGAGGAATCGCGGCGGCGGCGCTGCCTTGCCAAACGGTGAAGATGGCCTTCCATCCCTGGGGCGGCGCGATTTAAGGAAAGGAGGGGGTGCGGAAGGTTCGTGGAAACTTCCGGGGGTCCATGGCGGCGCGGGGGGTGGGCCAGAGGTGGGCCGAGGCGGCGGCGCGCGACCGAGCTCGGCTTGAGCTTTGCTCAGCCGGAGGTAGGGGATGACGGCTGGGGCCCATGCGTCAGAGAGAAGAGGGGGGGAGTGGGCTGTCGCGGCTGTGGAAGGAGTTGTGGGCCGATTCAGTGTGTGGCCCAAGAGCGGGGGTGGGCGCGAAGTTGGCTCTGGGCCGAGCTGGCTGGGAGTTGGGCTGCGGGAGCGAGCGGGGCTGGCGTGGGGCGCTGCTGGGCCGGCTCGGCCGAGGGCCCAAGTGTGGGAGCGGGGCTGGTGAGGTGAGCCGGGCTGCAAGGGAAGAAAGGAGAGAGTGGGCTGGCTGGGGCGCAAGCGCTGGAGTGCGACTGGGCCGAGCAGAGCTGGGCCGCGGAGCTGGAGTGGTGGGCTAGGCGGATCGGTGGGCCGTGGGGAAAAAGGAGAGAAGGGCAAAGGTGGATCAAGGAAAAAGCTCAGGGAGCAAAAGCGAACTCTGGACCTATCAACTTTTCTAAAACTCAAAACAAAGTAGTTCAAATTCGAATTTAAATTAAATTTAAATTCTTGAATGCAACAAAAATGTTTCTACACATTATATTTGATTTTAATTTTTAAAAAATAATTATTTAGCCTATATTAATTATGAACATGACATTAAATAATCAATTAATTACTAAAAAAATTAAATAGACTATTTTAGAGTGTTACAAACACATAAGACTATTAAGTTTTTTTATAAACATGTGCGTGTCACGCGTGCTCTTATGCTAGTAGTAAAAAATCTCAAAAGAAAATGTGCAAAGAGCTGCCAAACAGGCCGTGTTCGTTTGACTCGTTAGTAACCAGACAGTAATATATCTCTCACACAATATATAAGCATCAATCATCTATTATTATCAACGAGTAGTATTTTTTTCTCACAACAAATCAGCGTTGAGTTATTATCAGCTATCGGCTGCCAACCAACAACACATGTGGCTTCGCTCGAAGTTGCTGACTCTCATTTTTGTACGTTTGCACGAAGCAGAGTGCCAAAAATGTCTTTTCATGTGGACGGAGAGGAAAAGGAAATGGTTTAAAAGGAGCCAGAATGGCAAAAGAGATGCAGGTTATGTCGAGAATGGCAATTTAGCGTTTTCATTTTTTTTAGAGTTGCATTCAAGCGAAGCCAGTAGCGGAATCGCAATTTCCTCCCCTCACTTTCCCCCTTTCCCTGCCTCACCTCTATTCGATCCCGATCTGAGGGGTGGTGCGATGGGGAAAAAACGAAGGAGGCAGAAGGTTTCTTCGTGTCAGTCAGCATCTGATGGTGGTGTCGCGCTGGGGAAGAAGGATCTGCCTGCCCCGACCGTCAAGGCGTCAATGAAGCACAAGATAGCTGAGGCGGCTCAAATTGGTGGTGTCGGAAGAACTTTTGTCAATGCTTCCGCGCTCTCGCGCTTCTGGCAAAGGTTAGTGTATCACATACGTTTTAGTCGCTTCCAGTTCCAGTCCGGGTATATGATGTCGTTCTAAAGCTCTGATGTGAAAATGTAGGCTTGAGCCATCTGTTCTTGTATGCAAGTGTTTGAAATGTCCTCACACCATGCTATCTGAGTCATAATAAACAAACAAACAAAGATAATGTTTTTCCTTGTTTATCTATCCATAGCTAGTCACCATAGATCCGGATTGCAACCTGTTTGTTTGTCTAGGTAACCACTCAGTTCCCATTTTGTTGAACAGCTATTGTTAATTTGCATCCTGATTCTTGCAATGCTTCTTCTGTGAGAAGTCAGAACCACACGGCTTGGGGTCAGTGTGATTTGGATAAGATACCCTCTTAATCAGTAATGTTCATTTATCTACCATACTGATGTATGGTCAAGAGTGTTTATTTGGCTCTGTACTGCATAAAACAAACCTATAAACGTTTCGTCAAGAATATTTTATGTTTTATTTGTCTCGTATACATTAAACAAATATTCATCCAATATGTTGGCTTAGTGGCATATCTTGTATGTAGCCAAGTGTTTGAAATGCCCTAAATGCCAAACAATGTTACAATGTTTGCCTGACATACATCAAACAAATATAAATATATTAGCCGTATAAGATGGATTCATATGTTCAGGATGTTTATAGGTCATTTTGTGAGAACTTTAGCTCTATGTATCTATAATGTAAAAAATTTCTTTTGTGCCTGTATGCATTTATTTATCTGTGGAATGTTTGGAACTCCACTGATAAGTAATTGACCTTGTTGCAACTGGATGTTTACAGTGTGGTTGCAGAATTTTTTGCAATCCTTTTCCAGTAAGAAAGTACCCCAAACTTACATTTTAAGCATCCTTGTGCTGAGTTGTGACCTCCTTTTTTATTATATGCATTTTATTAAGGCGAGAGTATTGCTGCTGGTTTGGTTGTGGCTGCAGAGATAAGAGTGCGCTCGCTGAAAAAAGTTTGTTGTTCTTTCGAAATCTAAGAATTGTTAACCTGTCAATTGCTTGTGTAGGATGTGAAGTAGCATATATGTTGAAATACCACTAAAGACTTATATTCTTGCACCTGTTAACCTATAAGATGGATTACCTATGGCTGATCTTAATAAGAATTTGCACATCCTATTCAATAACATTCTTTGTCAATAGTATTGTGTTTGTTTTTTCCCTTTCTGTGTCATTTCCAGTCATGGATTGAACATGATGTTCCATCTCTTTTGCTGTTTGTGGGCATGTTGTAAAGGGCTACCTTATGAAAACTGGAAGTTTTAATATTAGTATTGTTTATGCCATCAAGAGATTGTGGACTAATTTAGAGTTTGGACAATAGGGTGTACAAGGGCTATGAGGGATTTTGTGTGAGACACAAGCGCAGGATGCATTTTCTCCCAGCTAGCTTTGTAGTGATTTCCAAATCAGTCAACTCTTCATGACAAGTCTAGCTCTCTAGTTATCAATTGTTTCTTTAATACATTCAGTGTAATCAAATCAAATTTTATTGGAGATTATATCAACCACAGTGTTGAAGATTCTCAAATGGTAATTTGGTTTCCCCATGACCATTGTTGCACAATTCTTTACTTTTTGACATACATTTTGTCCAGGATTCTCTTAGCTAAAAGTATAATTCCCCTTAAGTTCTTTGCTGCAAATCATGACTGCATGTGCTGCATCAGGGTACATAGAGCTCCTACCTTTAGGATTTGAAAGATCATAACTGTGTTGGACCCTATGCAGTCCTGTAGATCACTGTCAAGTGCCTACATCATTAAGGTGTTGTATCTAAGCTTCACATTGCATTGTTTGCTTGTAAGGATCACTTCTTTAGTGGCTGGCAACGACTGGACTCCTTTTCCCACTAATCTTGGCCCTAGATGCAAATTGTAAGTAGCATGCGGCTTTTATTATTGTTGTTTATTCTTTAGTTCATTGCATGGCAATTGTGACAATTTTGTGTTGATGTACAAGGACCTGCCTGCTTCCCCATATGTCTCACTCTCGCAGCAAGGTGAAGGCAGCAGCCAGGAGCCCAGGAGAGAGATCGCCATGCTGACGCCACATAAACAAATGGATGATAATTACTAAGATTTGGACCTGGAATGATTATAGGTTCAACAACATCAAATGGTCGGTGAGCAGACCAAATCATGAAGTGCAGGCGGACATTACTACTTCTATACTGTTTGACCCGCATGCAGGTGTAACAGGAAATTTGGCAACAAGTTCTACTGCTGCTGATTCCATTAATCAATCATTTCCTGTTATTATAACTTCTCTAGAACTTTGCAAAGCAGCCAAGCTTGGCAGCCTTTTGTTTTTGCTTATGCATATGCAGAAATGCTGGATTGGGGTACCTGATTGACCTCAGAACTACTTTATCTTGTTTGCAGGTTCTTGGATCAGTAAGTGTTGATTCGGTGGTGATGACAGAACTTGCTGCTCTCTTTTTGGTGGCAAAATTTCTTTCTTTGCTGCAGGTTGAATCTGGAGGCATTAGTTCAGAGTTCAGACTGCCTTCAAGCAGTCACTTATCTGAAGGAGCCCTTGGATTCTCCATGGAAACTTTGTCCGTGGATCTCTCACTTTCAGGAGCTTGGCTTACATGATGGTTTGCAAGTGACTAAAAATCTAAAATATCTAGAGTTCAGAATCAGGCAGCACTTCAATTAGCAGTTACAGCTAGATCTCTTCCTTCTTATGGGCTACTTCATAATGTTTGTTCCCATCTTCACCATGCTCATGGATGTGCTATTCTTGCAGCGCTCCAGTCTGTAATGGGGGTCATCTGGCCCTTAACCATGTACATTGCTTTTAATGTTGAATGAAGTTCTTTATATATATGTATATCAAAAAAAGATTTGGACCTCCGGTGATGTACTTCCTCCGTTCCAAATTGTAGGTCGTTTTGACATTTATAGATACATAACTTTTATTATGTATCTAGACATAACTATATATGTAGGTGCATAGTAAAAGTTATGAACCTTGAAATGCTAAAACGACCTACAATTTGGAACGGATGAAGTATTAAAGAAGTTTAAGGATCTAGCTAGATCTACCATTAGCATTGTTTATCATTTTTCTGATTTTGAGACATTACTGCTAGAAAAGTGAATTTTGAAACTCAGAAGCACTATGCATGGTGGATCTCTAAAAACAAAGGCAAATGGAAATTTACTGAAGCAACAGTGACAATCATTGTACACTAAAATCAGGGTCAAATATTGAAGATTTTTACAGAAAAGGAGCCTTTGAACAAAACGGAAATGGTGCCCCATCTCCGAACAACAAAGTTAACTTTTCAACCAAAAAATGAACAAAGTTCTCAGAAACTAAACTACCTGGGCACAGAGCCCAAACTCATCCGACGCAGATTTGCGTCTCATCAGTTACCACAATTTCAATGGTTTCGGAGCCCAAACTCAGTTCAGAACTAGCAGCTGGGTTCAGAATTCAGAACCCAACGAAAACTCGAAGGACGAATCTTAACTCACGCAGATTGCGCAATTCATGAGGTAAGTCTCGTCAATCTCGAGCATCATGAGCCTTGCTCGAAGATCATTCCTGCGATCCTCGAGCTCACCATCAAAGTCATTGCCCACCACCGCATCTTGGGCAAGGTGATCCACCTCGCGGCAGATATCCAAGGCTTTAAGCGCCAGAGATGTGGCTTCAGAGGCCACCTTAGCGAGGGGGGAGGAAGCTGCGGACCTGATGATTTGGAGGCCGCCCATTGTCACGGCGCTGGCCGCCTGCAAGAGGACTACCAGTCGCATGCCGCGGACATCCGGTAGACGCCATTGGACATCAGAAACCATGCGGCTGATACAATCTTCCACCCTCTCAACATTGTCCAAGAACTCGGTTGTCTCATCAAGAACTGTCCAAATTCCTTTGGGCTCAATCTCCCATGGCTTCTTGCCTCCCTGGTGGTACCGGAGCATCCCGGCGAATAGGCGCGCCTCGCCGAGGCGGAAGCCGACGACGGACACACGCAGAGTTGCAGTCGTGGGGATCCGTTCCGCCCTCAGAAGATCCTGCAGGGATCCGAGGGCGACCGTTCCCGTGCCTTCCATCGTTGTCGATCCGAGGTGGCCGGCGGTGAGGAGCGGCCGAAGACGGGGATGAGGCGGAGGCGCGGCCGCGATCGGCAGCCCGAAGGAGCCCCGAGTCCGTTGTCGTGGAAGTTGCAGGGCCGGCACCGAGGCGGACGGCGGTGATGCGGGGGGACGGCCTTGCTGCTTCCCCCGAGGTACTTGAGGACGTTGGGCGGCGGAAGCAGTTGAGGGGCCGGGCGCGACGGCGAGGCGGGGGGCGCCAGGTGCTTGCGACGGCGGCGTCGAGGCGCGGCGGGTGCCTCGATCGGCCGGGTTGTTGAAAGCGAGAGCTGAGAGGGCTTTAGGTGGGGGGGGGGGGGGGGGGGGGCGATTTGGAGAGGAGGAGGTCGGCGTGAAGAGAAGCACGAGTGCTGAATATATATAGACGCTGGGAGGGAGGAGCATGGAACGAGGGCAGGCAGCAGGCCGCACCTCCGCCTTTTCCGGATAAAAAGTACTACTGGATCTTTTAGCTGTAAGAAGAATTGACATCTCGATCGGTCCAGGCCTGAACGCACCAATGCAGAGAAGCAGGTAGTAGCTGAAAAGGCCTTATCAATTTTCTGCTTCCTCCGCGGAAGCGCGATAGACAGAATGACTGCACTGCACCTCTTGTTGCATGTCCCGTTGCCTCCAGGCAACATGGATAAACTTTAACCTTGACCCAACAATCAGTCAACTTCCTGGTCAAATCCCAATGACGGCATGCATCGGTCAAAATCCAGTCCAAGAACAGAGATATTGCGGTGGTAATTTTTGTTGTGATAGGTATGCGTTGATGTTGCAATAGTTGTTTTAAGATTCGAGTTCAGTGCTCAAAATATGTAAGACGAACCAAAACGTACCTTATTACGTATAATGGTTCATTTCGGTTTCAGTGCTCAATTCAGTTCTTTGCCCTATATATTGGTCCCATACAGATATTGACAAATGTACCTGAAACTGCAACCGTACTGAATTTCCAGATATTCTACATAAAAAGTATTTAACTTCCAGAAATTCTACACACAAAATCCGTTAGATCCCTCAAATTGGATCATCATGAAAACTGAAGCAAAATGAATGTTCCAAAGAGACAACATGTATTTCTTGCAAAACCTCATGGACAAACTAATACTGCTGACAGACTGCCCATCTTTCCCATCTCGTATGTATCATACGGGGGTAGTAGTACAACTTGATTTTACTTTTTGACAAAAACAGTCCAGATGCCAAAGGAAGATTTCGCAACTTTAAGACAAGTTCAGAAATGTCAACTACAAAGGCTGTGACGTCACCAAAGTAATCTAAAGATCAACACAACGGACATCTTGTTGTAGATCTGGAAAATCAAAATGTAGTTTCGGGTTCACTTTTTCTTCCCGTAAATGGTATCCTTCCTCAACCAGCAGCTTGCCACAGTCCTGTAGAAAATGATTGTTCGAGATATGAAGAAACAGCTTCTCAAATGACCACCACTCTGGGCAGTTCGGACAATTCATGGTCAAGCATTAAAGGAGATCACACGAAACAGAAAACAATTAATCTCCGGTAGTGCAACAAACCTTAATCAGAAAGATTTGACACCTTAACTGCTCTTCGGTCACCGGTCATAGGTAGAATGAAAAGCTAGAAACTGTTCAGCAAATATCTCCTTCCTCGAACAAGTGCCGAAAACAATAATTCATTTTGCATCGATAATGAATCGAGTGGATTGGTTGGCTTATAACAATAATCCGTAGAATGATCTATCACCCAATGACAGAAATATCGAACTCCTCACAAAACATGGTTGAGCGAGAACCAATTTTGGGAAGTGCCATTCTTATTGAAATTACACAACAGCGGATAGGATTTTGTGAAGTGAACTTTAATGTGTTTTGGTTCTTCAGGCAAGGTACTAGAATTTTCAAGCGCACAATAATGTGGAGATGGAGACAATCTTGTGCATATTATAACTTATAATATGCTGATGAGTAAAATGTTCAGTGAAATGTTTTTTAGTTTAGTTATTAGATTATATTTATTAGATTACTTAGTGGCATCCAGCAGTTCTGGATTCAGTTTCATGTGCAAATGAATTAAATGAGTCTACAATAAAAACATTATATAATTAAATAAGTTGGTAGTGACTTTGGTAAAAAAAAGTTTAAAATGCTTAGCATCCAAATAAGTCAATATATAATCACCTACATAATTTGTGTCTTGTGCAAAAATAAGAGTAAACAACAATCTATCATTCACAAGTATATATTTACCATTATCAAAAGAAATTATTTGTCATACACGCGTGTGCTATATATCTCTTCGTGCCAACAGTCAGTCCCTCCCATTCTTCAGCCTCCGCAGCCCAACCCCCACCGATGCTCCTCCGCGCGCGCGTGCGGCGTCCAACCGCCGGCGCCTCGCCCCTCCGCCCGAGCCGGCCGTCTCCCGCGCCCTTCACCACCACCACCACCACCGATGCCTCTCCGTCATCTTCCCCCGATCCCGACGGCGTGGCAGCCGAGGTGGCCACCCTCCTCTCCCGCTGCTCCGGCGACTGGAAGCTCGCCATCGCCGCCTCCGACCTCCCCTCCCGCCTCTCTCCCGCTTCCGTGTCCTCCCTCCTCCTCCGCGGCGCCTCCTCCCCGCGCCTCCACCCCAAGCTCCTGCTGGATTTCTTCTACTGGTCCCGCCCCCGCCTCGGGCCCTCGGCGCCCGCCCCCGACGCCTTTGCCCACCTCGCCGTCTCCCTCTGCGCCGCCGGCCTCTTCCCCCAGGCCAACGGGCTCCTCGACCACATGATCCGCGCCTACCCCACCCCTCCCCTCGTCCTCAGCTCCGTCCACCGCGCGGTCTCCGGCTCCGGCCACGACCGCTGGCCGGTCGTCCTCGACGTCCTCGTCGACACCTACAAGAAGACCGGGAGGGTCCGGGACGGCGCCGAGGTTGTCCTGCTGATGAAGGATCTCGGCCTGGCGCCCAGCCTTCGCTGCTGCAACGCGCTGCTCAAGGACCTGCTGCGCGCGGACGCCCTGGATCTGCTCTGGAAGGTGCGGGGATTCATGGAGGACGCCGGCATTTCGCCGGATGTGTACACGTACTCGACATTGATCGAGGCGTATTGCAAGGTCCGGGACTTGGATGCTGCCAAGAAGGTGCTCGAGGAAATGCGTGAGACGGGATGCAACGTGAACACAGTGACCTACAATATATTGATTGGTGGTCTGTGCAGAGCTGGAGCTGTAGAAGAGGCGTTTGGTTTCAAGAAGGAGATGGAGGATTATGGGCTGGTTCCGGATGAATTTACTTATGGTGCTATCATTAATGGTCTGTGCAAGCGCGGCAGACCGAGTCAGGCGAAGTGCTTGCTGGATGAGATGTCTTGTGCTGGCTTAAAGCCTAATGTTGTTGTGTATGCAACTCTGGTTGATGGGTTCATGAGGGAGGGCAATTCGGACGAGGCATTTAATATAATCAAGGAGATGTCTGCTGCTGGTGTGCAGCCGAACAAGATCACCTATGACAATCTCCTCCGGGGTCTATGTAAATTGGGGGCAGATGGGCAGGGCTACTGAAGTTTTGAAGGAAATGGTCAAAGTTGGTCATATTGCTGACACCGTGACTTTTAATCATCTTATTGAAGGGCATCTCCGACAGCATAACAAAGAAGAAGCCTTTTGGCTGCTTAATGAAATGAGAAAGGATGGCATTTCACCTAATGTATACACTTACAGCATAATCATTAATGGACTATGCCAAATTGGTGAATCAGAAGCAGCAGGTGGTCTCCTTGAGCAAATGATTGTGGAAGGTATAAAGCCCAATGCATTTGTTTATGCACCTCTTATCTCAGGGTATTGCAGGGAAAGCAAATTCTCATTGGCTTGTGACGACGACAACAACAACAACATAGCCTTTTGTCCCAAGCTAGTTGGGTAGGCTAGAGGTGAAACCCAAAAAGTCAAAAAAAAAAAAGAGTTAGAGGAAAACAGAAAAGAAAGCAAAGATCACGGCTCAGGCACATTAATTGTTAGTCTCCAAGCGCTCCTATCCATAGCTAAATCCTTAGAGATATTCCACTCTTTAAGGTCTCTAATAACCGACTCGTCCCAAGTTAGTTTGGGTCGCCCTCTACCTCTCTTAACATTATTGGCCCGCTGTAGAACCCCACTACGCACCGGCGCCTCAGGAGGCCTCCGTTGGACATGTCCGAACCATCTCAACCGATGTTGCGTCAATTTCTCCTCAATTGGTGCCACTCCGACTCTATCTCGAATATCTTCATTCCGTATCCTATCCCTTCTTGTGTGACCACAAAACCAACGCAACATACGCATCTCTGCTACACTCAGTTGTTGTATATGTCGCCTTTTAGTAGGCCAACATTCAGCACCGTATAGCATCGCCGGGCGAATCGCCGTCCTATAAAACTTACCTTTTAGCTTTTGTGGTACCCTCTTGTCACAGAGGACACCAGAAGCTTGACGCCATTTCAACCAACCGGCTGAAATTCTATGCCTAACATCTTCATCAATGTCACCATCCTTTTGCAGCATCGATCCTAAATACCTAAAGGTATCTTTCTCGGCCACCACTTGCCCATCAAGCCTGACATCTCCATCTTCATATCTAGTCCCACTGAAATCGCACATCATGTACTCGGTCTTAGTCCTGCTAAGTCTGAAACCTTTGGACTCTAACGTATGCCTCCACAACTCTAACTTCCTATTAACACATGCTCTACTCTCATCAACTAGCACCACATCATCAGCAAAAAGCATACACCAAGGGATATCACTTTGTATATCCCTTGTGACCTCATCCATCACCAGAGCAAATAAATAAGGACTCAATGCTGACCCCTGATGCAGACCTATTTTATTTGGAAAATCACTACTGTCTCCACCATAAGTGCGGACAACCGTCATCGCATCCTTGTACATATCCTTGATAAGGGTAATGTACTTAGTTGGGACTTTGTGCTTCTCCAAAGCCCACCACATGACATTTCTTGGTACTTTACCATATGCCTTCTCGAGGTCAATAAAGACCATGTGCAAGTCCTTCTTTTGCTCCCTATGTCTCTCCATGAGTTGTCGTATTATAAAAATCGCCTCCATGGTCGACCTTCCAGGCATGAACCCAAACTGGTTTTGGGTCACACTTGTCACTCTCCTAAGGCGATGCTCGATAACCCTCTCCCAAAGCTTCATCGTATGGCTCATCAGCTTAATCCCACGGCTGGAACTCTCAAAAAGATGACTAGTTCAAATGTAGTGCCTGATTTGTACTGCTACAATTCTCTTATAATTGGATTATCTAAGGTGGGAAAGATGGAGGAAGCCATAGAGTACTATGATCAGATGCTGGAGGAGTGCACCCTAATGAGTTCACGTATGATGGTCTGATTCATGGTTACAGTATGACTGGGAATGTAGAAAAGGCTGAACAGTTACTCCATCAGATGCTTAATAGACTAAAACCCAAGGACTTTATCTACGCTCACCTCCTAGAAGTTTACTTCAAGTCAGATAATCTTGAAAAGGTTTCCTTCATTCTTCAATCCATGTCAGACAGGGGAGTCATGCCAGACAACCGTTTATATGGAATTGTGATCCACAATCTGTCAAGATCTGGACATATGGAAGCAGCATTTAGGGTTCTCTCAGTGATGGAGAAGAATGGGTTAGTTCCTGATTTGCATATATACAGTGCGTTGATATCTGGTCTTTGCAAGACAGCTGATGTGGAGAAAGCTGTTGGCCTTCTTGATGAGATGGGTAAAAAAGGAGTAGATCCTAGTATTGTATGTTATAATGCCCTAATCGATGGGCTTTGCAAGTCCAATAATATTTCTCATGCTCTTAATGTCTTCAGTAGAATGTTAGTTAAGGGATTAGTGCCAAATTGTGTGACATATACATGTTTGATAGATGGATACAGCAAAGCTGGTGATATCCATGATGCTATTGATCTCTACAACGAAATGCTAGAAAGAGGGGTAACCCCAGATGCTTTTGTCTATAGTGTGCTTACCTCTGGCTGTTCAAATTCTGGGGACCTTCAACAGGCTCTGTTTATAACTGAAGAAATGGTTCTTAGGGGATATGCAAGTATTTCTTCTTTCAACACCTTGGTCCATGGCTTCTGCAAACGTGGAAAATTGCAGGAAACTGTGAAGTTTCTCCATGTGATGATGGACAAAGACATAGTGCCTAACATGCTGACTGTTGAAAATATCGTAAAAGGACTTGATGAGGCTGGGAAACTCAGTGAAGCACACACAATTTTTGTTGAGCTGCAACAGAAGAAGGCTTCACAATGTGATGCAGATCACTTGTCCTCATTGTTCACAGACATGATCAATCAAGGACTAGTTCCTCTAGATGTGATACATAATATGATCCAGTCTCATTGCAAAGAAGGAGATTTGGATAAGGCTTTGATGCTACATGATGCTCTTGTGGCAAAAGGTGCTTCCATGAGCTGCACAGCTTATCTTGCTTTATTGGATGGCCTTTGCAGGAAGAGCAAACTGACCGAAGCTTTTAATTTGCTAAAAGAAATGAAAAAGATGGGTATTTGTCCTTCCGAGGATCAGTGCATAATAATGTTAAATGATCTTCACTCGTCAGGATTCATCCAAGAATACAATAAAGTATTTGATACTATGTTGTGTTACAAGTGGTTACAAAAGGAAAGCAAATGTAATTCGGTTGGTAATAGTCAGGAAGCTGTGAATGCAGAATAACCATATAATTCTGATGTCATTGTACTGCAAATTTATGAACATCTTTTTTGATAGATGAGAGTTTGAGCGGATTAATTTATGTAATTCAGTTGGTAATAGTCAGGAAGCTGTGAATGCAGAATAACCATATAATTCTGATGTCATTGTACTGCAAATTTATGAACATCCTTTTTGATAGATGAGAGTTGGAGCTGATTAATTTACTCCATAGAATTTGCCTGATTTTTTCTTGTTGCAAATCAGAAAACTAAGCCCTCTGCAGGTTTAGGTTAATCTGTTTGGTGGTCCTGCATTTTTTCTGGTTCAGGGTTTTAATGTAAAAAGAAGACTAGTATTGTGACGTTTCTAAGTGCTGAAATATGAGGAAGTCTACTGTCTACCACTGGGCAGTGACAGACATATGGGTCCCACAATTTGGCTCGACGGACCGGCCCACTAACACCTCTTTGTGGGCTCCTTCCTAGCCCAACCTCAATGTGATCAACCAGCCCATTCCATCTCAAAAACGGCCCACTCGCCTCTAGCTCTCTCGTCTCTCTCCGCACCGGCGGCGCGACGCCCCCATGCCCCTCCGCCTCCTCCCGCCGCCTCGCCGCGCCGCCGCGCCACTCCTCACCCCGACCGTCCCCCACCTCGCGCGGCTCCTCCTCTCCCACGCGCCATCCACCCCGCCGCTCCTCCTCGCGCTCCTCCCGGCCTGCCCCTCCCTCCTCACGCCGCTCCTCTCCCACCTCCTCCTCTCGCACTCGCCGCCGCTCCCCGCGCTCTCCCTCTACCGCCGCCTCCTCGCCCTCCCGCACTTCCCCGTGCCGGAGACCTCCCTCCCCGTCCTGCTCCGCCTCCTCGCGCGCTCCCGCCGCCACGCCCACCTCTCGTTCCCGCTGCTCGAGTCCCTCCCGTCCACGCACCCGCACCTCCTCTCCACGCCCGCGCTCGCCGTCCTACTCTCCACCGCGCTCTCCGCGTCCGCGCCCGGCGCGTCCTTCGACGCCGCCGTCACCTGCTTCGACTCCGCCGCCCGCGTATGGGCGCGCGCCGGCCGGGCCTTCGGCGCCGCCGAGCTCAACGCGCTGCTCCGCGCCTTCTGCGCCCGCGGCCGCGTCGCCGAGGCGCGCGCGCTCTTCCACCGCTACTGCGACGCCTACCCGCCCGACACGCGCACCTTCAACACGCTGCTGCTCGGGTTCAAGGAGGCCGGACACGCCCAGGCGCTGGATCTCTTCTACCACGACGCCGTGCTGCGCGGCTTCGTCCCGGACGCCGTGTCCTACTGTGTGAGGATGGACGCCTACTGCAAGAAAGGTAGGTTTGCGGACGCGGTGGAGCTGCTCGATGAAATGCGTGGGAGAGAGAACTGCAAACCGACGCTGCAGGTGTTCACCACATTGATATATGGAGCTGGGATCGTGAGGGATGCAAAGCGGGCACAGCTGCTGTTTGATGAAATGGCGAAGTGGGGAGTGACCCCTGACCGCGGTGCTCACAATGCGCTGATGGGCGCGTATGTGAGGGCTAGGGATTTGAAGTCTGCGATGGCGGTGATGGACAAGATGGAGAGCAAGGGGTTTGGCTTGGATGATGTTAGCTACAACACGATATTTTGTGGGTTCCAGAGAGTTGGCAACTTGGAGGGGATCTGGAAGGTGTACAGCAAGATGGTTGCTTCAGGGTTTATGCCGAGGACAAGGACGACTATGTTGCTCATGAAGGTCTTCTGTGAGAATGGCCGACCTGACCTTGGGCTGGAGCTGTGGGATTATATAATGGGAAAAGGATGTGTACCTCACCGGCATGCACTGGATATTCTTGTTACTGGTTTATGCTGTAGAGGTGTTGTTTCTGAAGCATACAGGTGTTTCAGGGAGATGATCGAGATGGGAATGGCACCTTCAGAGCGATCATTTACGGTTTTGGAAGGGTTTTTAAGGCGTACACGAGAATATGGTAAAGTTGAGGAGGTTAGGCAAATGATGAAGGTTGTCCAGCTGGAGGGGCATCAGATTGAAGAAGAGCCTGTGTGAGCATGAGCACCATTGTAGTTGTTTTCCTTGAGAAAATCATGGGATTTACCAACATTGTCTGTGTGAGCATGGGCTGTGATGTCAAGGTGAAATGTTGCAGTGACCAAGCTTTCTACATCTGTGGATAACAGGGAATAAACGGATATCCTGAAGCTGCCAATTTGAGAGCACCAGCCTAAGTGATATGGAAAACCTTCCATTTGTTAAGAGTTTCAGACCCAGCTATGAGTTTCTTGCAGGAAAATGTTCAGCTCTAGAAGTTGAAGTTTGAAGTTTCAGTTTTGTGAACTTGAAATATGAAACTGATGTGTTGATATGGTCCAGTGCAAAATGTAATGATTATACATTTAATTAACAGCAGTTGGAGTTTGGAAGCTTTGTTTGATTGTCTTCAGACTTAGGATTGTGAGTTCGATTCTGTCGGATTCAACTGCTGTTTTGTCGTGTCAAAAAAAATATTGTGCATAACGAGTCATGTTACATTTAGAAACTAGAATTGTAAGATTCAAACAAGTCACCAGAAATATGAATCTTGTGGTTGGATTAAAGCATAGTAAAAGCATTACTTAAATAGGTAACAATTTACGGTTTTTGAAGGGTTTCCAAATTGCAAGGTTGACTTGGGAGCTTGGGAAGGTTGAGGAGATATGCCAAATCATAAGCGCATCAAACTGAAGCCACTGTTTAAGC
The DNA here is from genome assembly GCA_033239725.1 of Echinochloa phyllopogon. Classification (NCBI taxonomy): domain Eukaryota; kingdom Viridiplantae; phylum Streptophyta; class Magnoliopsida; order Poales; family Poaceae; genus Echinochloa; species Echinochloa phyllopogon. The sequence goes on along the minus strand of BTCW01000008.1, from coordinate 26,220,770 downwards.
ATCCCTATGGTTGTGATGAACGATGGGTTGTGATGTCAAAGATGAAATATATGAATGGCCAAGCTTAAGCTTTATAGAACTGTGGAGGACATGGAGTAATGAATGGGTATCATGATGCTGTCAACTGACATAATAGGATTTAGTGTGGCTGCAGGTTAAGCTACAGAAGCTGCTGTTTTCAGTTCTTTGGTAAAAGATTTGCCTTTGCCAAGGGAATGCACGCAAAAATTGAAACGGATACATTGACGTGATCCAATGTAAAATGTAACTATATTATTCATGGAAATAATAACATTGGTAGGTTGTATTGAATCATGCTGTTCATCAGGGTTAAGAAAAGGCTGTAAGTATTGTTTTGTCCAAATCAGCAATATATTTTCTTGTGCCAAAGATTTCTTGGTACATGTCAATCGTATCAATCGGTTTTCTGTATTTCAGTGTAATGACTGATGACTCAAAAATATAAGATTGAACATCAAACATTCACCAGAAAGCTGAGTTTCGTTTCTGTTGATTTGATGCACAAATGTGCTCGTGTGTTCTACTCTGTGAGCTGAACAGCCAAGATGGAAGGTATCTTTTCCCTCAGTTTTTGTGTCACAGCTACTCGTACAGTCATTACACCAGCTGCAGGTCCACGGATTCTAATCTTGACGGCATATCCATCGATGTGGACGAGCTCGAGGCTTCCACCTCCGGTGCCAGAGAGGTATGGTCTGATCTCATCAAGAACCTGCAAAACATCAATCGATCCTCAGAATTACAGTCTCATTACGATCATCTGCAGCAACGCACTGTTTTATTTTCAGGTTCAGAAAATGGTCAGAGTCAATGGTGCGCATACTGAACTGAACAGAGTGACCAGTGAGCATATATGAGAGGACTGGGACTGACCTTCTCGACATTGTCGGTGTTGAGCTCGAGTCCGGTCTCGGTGTCGACGATCTGCTCGACCTCGAGGATGTCGGGGATCTTGTCGCGGAGGCGCGTCTCGATGCCCATCTTGAGCGTCATGGTGGAGCTGGGGCAGGAGCCGCAGGCACCCTGCAGCTTGAGCACGACGACGAGGCCGTCGATCTCGTGCAGCGCCACGTTGCCGCCGTCCGCCATCAGGCTCGGCCGCACCTCGTCCAGCACCTTCTCCACGTTCTCCTCCGTCAGGGGGAGCACCCGCACCGCCCAACCTGATCGAACGAACAAGGGCACTGCACTTGTTCATACTTGTAGTTCTAGCTACCAGGTGTCTGACTGACAGATACAGTATTGTCACATACTGTGACTAAGATTTTGCAGGAAACTGTGACGGACCTGCTCGGTTTCCGCGGTGGTTCGGCATCGTCTGCAGCGACGTGTGGCTGAAGCTGAGGCGGCCATGGGTGAGGGAGCTTGGAGAATTCTGCGGGGAGAGTCAAGGGCAGGTCGGTAGCTCGGTGGACGTAGCAAAGAGGAAGAACGGTTGAGGCGGCGGCAGAGACGCCGGAGAGGTTACCTTGCGGATGGTGGCTGCGAAGGGGGAGCTTGTGGCTGCGGCCGCCGCTTGCCGGAGACAGAGCCTCATCTGCTGATTTTTTTTTCTTGTTCTCCCCGTTCGTCACGAGGCAAAGAGACGGTAAGATGAGGCCGGAGTTCGTTGTCGACCGCCAGCAGAGGCAAGAAGATCAGCCGTTTCCTGGATGTGGTTCGCCGGAGCCGTGGAGGCTTTGTTGGGCCGAATTTAACTAGCTTTGAGCTTAGGTCCACGGTCCGGCCCATTAGTTTTTCGTTCGAAAGGGAGGCCTTCAAATTAATCATGCAGTCCGATTACAAGCCCATGCTAACCATATGCAAACTTTGATTCGGAAAAGGCTATCTATGTACTCTGAAGTCTGAACAGTCAACCTTTTACCCTTAATTATTCTGCTTGCACCATTCTCCTATTACTTTTATCTATAAATCTAGGCTCCAAACTACAAAGGTGAATTACTCATCGATGGTGGTTCTTATAACTTTGCGCTTTTGGGTATCTTCTAAAGTTGCATTGTAATTTTTTTAATGAAAAACATGACATGCACATCTTAATAAAAATTACTCGTCGATGATTGGCTATAAATGGAGCTTTGGTACATGTTCTAACAAAGAGAAGCAGATCACCATCCATACAAACTACAATCAGCACAGCGTCCCACCCGCAAAATGCATATCCCGTAGGATTATTTTCCCAAGCACGAGAGAAATCTTTGGGTACCAACATATGGATAGAGCCCAGGTCCATTTCAGCTCCTCGAGTCTGTCCAGATCGCTGATGTGTCCACAGATATCTCCCAACTGATCTTGGCCACAGAAACACCACCCACACCCAGAGGCCAGAGGGATGCGCGTTGCGTCCCCCCACAAAAGGAATCGCTTACCATGCCACTACTTGTAATCCACTGGAGAGCCAAGAAAGCGCACGAAAACTGCCCCAACTGACAAGCAAACCTGATCTGCATCTGCCAGTGCCCAGTAGATACAGATCTGACCGGAGTGGAGTCTGCAAATGGATCCCGTGTCCGGCCGGTGCTAGCGGCCAGCCAGCAGCTGATGGCTGTGTGTGTACATCCAAAAAATGTTTCCATGAACCGTGGACTGCTTGCCACAGCGCTGGGTGGGTGTGGTCCATGTGAGCCACAGCCAGCCAGTTTGATGGAGCTCCTGCTGGCCATGGCCTGATGAGCCAGTGCGGATACTGAGATGCAAACATGGCGGCATCACCTGCGCGGATCACCACACCGATGAAAAGGATTAACGGCAGGTAGCCTGTCGGCCTTTGGACGGGAGCGCGGCGGTGACAGATGGTTGCTTACATTATTTGGCGCCTGCTCATGGCTGGTCCTCCTGATTTGGGATCCCTCCCTGCGTTTGATTCCATCCATCCCAGTGCAGCAGCAGCAGCAGAGCCTGCAATAGCGCACCTGCACATGATCATTTCATTTCCTTGTGTATTTTTTTACAATATATATACAAAGTGAGATGAATCCACCCAGATCGATTGGCCACTTATTCGGAAATTGGCTTACTAATCATAGCGTTAAGATTAGGAGTATGATCTGGGTGGGTGTTTCTGTTTTATGCTGGGCCATTTGGAATTGCCGCAATGATATTGTTTTTCGTAAAACCAAAATCAACTCTATTTTGCAGGTTATTTTCAGGGGAGCGTATTGGATGCGTTTCTGTGCACAGCTGCAGCGTAACGACCAAGCCAAGGACACACTCTCCGCCATTAGTAGGATGCTTGAAGTTGTTGCCTTAGAGCAAGTTAAAGGAGGGTGGCAGCATAATTTGCGCTTGCTGTAGTTCCTTATGTTTGTTTTTGTTATCAAAACGGTTTGTTGAATCTTGTAATAATTGGGCTGTGTACGTCTCCAGACGTAGAGGCCGGATGCTTATCCTTTATTAAAAAAAATATACAAAGTGAGATGCAAATCTTTCCCATGTGCAACAGGATTTTCAAACAGTGCCGAGGAACCAACAAGGAAATTTGAACGTAACATGTTTCTAACTCTTTATGAACAAGCTGTCTCCTCTGTGTACGATAAACAGTCCACGAGCACACAGTACAGACAGCAACAACCATCTCTGCTCGCTGTCCAACTTATCCGCGTATATGAGGTGATGCTACTGGTTTTGCTTTTGAGTGTGGTACGTGGATGGCCATGACGCTACAAAGTTCCTTTCCAACTTTCCTAATCTAGATATTTAGTTTTCGGATATATTCTTTTTTCACAACTCAGGGAAAAAAAAGAAGGTAATTTAGGGATCAATACAAAGAAGAGCAGCACTGGTGTCAGTATCACACTAGTTCCACAAGAAGGGGTGGATATAGGCTTACTCTCAACTAGGAGGTATACTAGTATTTGTTGTGACTCGGTTATTTTTCAAATGAAAAATAAAATAAAACAAAACATAAATGAGAGCGTCAACGGTTTAAAGATGCTGTATCCAAGTGCTCGTCCTTTTCAGGAAACAGTGACTGTGATTTCAGGATCCCTTATTTCGCGGGGAAGCTAGGAAACCCAACATGAAGTGAACGCATATTGGAGTTGCAATACATGACATGCAGCATATATAGGCCTATCATTGGTCCCGGCATTAAATCTTTAGTTGTTGACAAAGGAATCTTGGAAAGCCAAAGTGATGGGCACCATAATCTTATCCTATGTTGTACTCCTGCTGTCCTATGTGTGTACCACCGTAACGGAGGAAATCGCGTTAAGCTCTTCCAGCAATCTTGCATCTAGCTCTAGATAGTGTTCATGTGGTGAGACTGAGATCAAGGCAGGGAAAGATTCAAGAGCATCCTCCGGGTACTCAAACAAAGTCAAACCCGATTAATGTTTATAATATTATGCAGATCAGGAGTTTCGTAGGTACTGACCATACTACACCAAATCATTAACGGATCAACAGCCTGGTGCGCAACAAGTCAACTGATCAACTCAAATGTGATTTAGATCAGCAAGAGGCGTTAGTTTAGTACCTGTGTCGGTGGGATGGATGAATTAACAAGATCCTTGCTTTGAGATCCAGCCGTCCAAGAACACTGGGAAGGCAGGGACAGAACATGCTGAGGAAACAGTACAGCAACAACCTGTCCAGGTTAAAGAAACACAAACAAAGGGAATTGCAACTCACATGGAAGCTTAAATGGCAATTTATTTTTCTGAGGCTGTGGACAGATCCCAGAGTTGGGATTGTATCGAGGATGGACAGCCTAGGATAAATCCTGGCTGTGGGCCCCTGGTATCTTCAGATCTCTACTGCAAACTACCGACATGTGAAGATATGCATGGCCTAGCTTATCTATCACACAAAGAGAGAGCTTGCCTAGTCTAACACCTTGATATCTTCAATCCCGGCAAAACCTGCGTGGAATATCTGCTTCACATGTCATTAGGCTGGCTTCTTGTTTCATTAAACCAGCCAGATTTAGCTCTCCAATTGGTAGCTTGCTGCACTTCCCTGATCTTTCCTTGAGTTTGTTAAACAAATAGCGACACAACGTACGTCCTGCCAACGATCTCAAACTTTGCAGCTTTTGCATTGCTAACCCTGCATCCTGCTTACCCTTCAGCTTCACACAGCCTGCCAGCCATTGCACTACTACCTTTTCTTCCCTTTTGGTTGGCCTAGCTTGTTTCTACTACAAAAGTATGAAGTTTGCTTCATAAGCGCAAGGAGAGAACCTGGAAGCTACTCACAGACTTTCTCCTTCAGAGCTCGGTGCAGTTAAGGATCTGAAATGAGTAATGGGTGCTGAGGATAGACTTGAGCGAGCTTCCTCCCATTCTCATGCTCTGCTAAAGTGGTCATGACCTGCTGTAATCAAAGAAGAGTCAAAATGCGAGATAAGCAGCTGGAACATCAGAACCAGGGCATTAGGTGAGCAAATCTACATGCAAGTTCCTCTTTACTTAATTCTTGATTCAGTGCTCAATATTGATCGTTACTTGCCTTCATACTCTGCATTCAACCATATAATTGGCTTGCAACCATAGGGCAACTGGCACAGGCTACAGTTTTAAACTTCCATGACAATTTTCTCCAGTCCTTTGTGATGGCAGCACTGAAGTTACTGACCTTCCAAACTGATTGTTTCAGGAATGGCTGCTGATCTGCTTGGTACTCATAGAATCCTTCTCGCCTTATTGGAGATAAAGGAAGCCATCACAAGGGATATAGAGAGTAGATATTCTTTCAAGAAGATAGCCAAATTTTTGCTGAAAGCTAGTGGGCAAAAGCTTTTGCACTCCTTGGAAGAGCCAATGGATGATCATACCAAGCATGATAGTAAGGAATCTGTTAGGAGAACAATCATGGAGCATGATAAGGTCTTCAGACAGCAGGTACGTAACAAGTAGCCTGTTGACACCAAAAATTGGCATCAGGAAGAGGCTGACATGTGGGCCGGAGTCGTCGAAGAGATATCATTCGGCAAAGGAGTTTTTCCCCAGAGGCATTCGGCAAAGACGTTCTGCGGTCGGGAATGCGTCGTCATTCGGCAGAGGCATGGTTCCGCAGGTAAAAGCGGTAGCATTCGGGAAGACATGATGACGTGGATCAATATAAGGAAAAGGCCGGTTCGAACAAGGAACGCAATATGGGCACGAAGATCCGTCATTTATTTTTAGAAACAAGTGTTGTAGTCGTGTCTGACTAGGAGTTGTATCAAGACCTGGGTATAAATATAAACCCATGGCAGCTGTAAAAAGGGATCCAATACAATCAATCATACAACAAACCGGCTCCGTGCCAACATCGAGTCCTTTAGTCGAGTCGTCGAGTTCTTCGAGAGGAGTTATCGATCCGTCGACCTCCGTAAGTACCGGCAACCTTGTATCATGCTTAGTATCATGCGGTGGATTTAAGCTTTGATGCAAGTAGTCTTGTTACCATGCTTAGTATCATCCGGTGGATTTAAGTTGTGGTCTCAAGAAGGTTCCTCTGTTAGGTCATGAGCCATGCGGTGGGCTAAGACCTAGTATGGACCAAGTTATCGGCTCTGTTAGATTTTGGCAGGATCTAACAGATTCATTAAGTTACCCCGTGTTGCTTCGTTTTTACTCTGTGTTTAATTCATGCAACACACCTTTGCCCAATCTAGATCGGCTAGAATCGGCTTTGCTATACGGTGCGACGACTTATCTCCTCATAGCCGAATCCGAAACCGATCTAGGTTGCTACGTGTCGCGGGTTCGAACTTGTCGGTATCGTGTCGGTCTTGACAGAACCGGGTATCATGCGGTAGATGCAGGTTTTTGGGTCGTCTTAGAGCTAATCATCCGGTGGATTAGATTTCGATTCGATCTGATAGATTTATCTTTACCGATTAAGTTTGTTCCTTCGCCGCGGACCCCGATTCGGCTAAGTAGCCGTATTCGGCAGTGCTCTCACGAGTGAACGTGTGTTCGTGAGTTTGCATTGGACAATGAATGCTTTTAGCCTTTCACGATTAGATTGTATCATGCGGTGGATTGATCTAATCTGATTGGTGGTGTGGCCTCAAACGAGTTGTATCATGCGGTGGATTAATTCGTTTGTTGCCATGCTTGACGGGTGCTGCTTTCGGCCTATGCATTCTTGTTTCAATGTAAATTCGTGACTGTGTTGTGGGTTCATATTTAAACATTGAATGCTTTTAGCTTTTCATGGTTAGATTGTATCATGCGGTGGATTAGTCTAATCTGATTAGTGGCGTGATCTTAAACAAGTCGTATCATGCGGTGGATTAACTTGTTTGTTATCATGCTTGACGGGTGCTGCTTTCGGCCTATGCATTCTTTGTTTACTATGAATTTATGACCATGTTTCACCCTTTTGTTTATCTATCATGCTCTGTTTCTCGTTAATCGGCTATGAGTATGTGTTACAACGTTCATTCGGTTGAAAGCCGATCTTTCGTCATGCTTACGTCACGCATTCGGCAGTGTGCTCCCTGCGTGCCTTGCCGATTGCCGAATGAGGCTTTAACTGCTGACAGATAGCTTCTCTGTAGCTATTTGTCGTTCGAGATTGGCTTCAATGCCGCAAATATGGAACTGCCTGGTCTCACCCGGCACGTTCCAGGTTTTGATCTAAACGTTTTTGTCCCTTTGTTAGTTTTCAGGCAAACTGACTGGCACGCTTCCGGATTCAAAAGCCCGGGCCACGTGTGAAGCTAGCTAATTCGGCTTGCTGTGTGCTTGGCGTGAGGTGCGGATTTTACGTCAACACACTTTTTGGCACGCAAGGAACGCACGAGTTTTCAAGATGCCTGAGTTGAGCGACATCATGGACGTTACTTTGGAAGAATTGTCTGAAGAGCATCAAAAGATGGTAAAGGCTGCTGCTGGTCAATTCATTAACAAATGTTTACTGTCTTTCGCCAAGAACAGGAGTGGTGCACCGTTTCTCAAATCCGACTTGCCAAGAGTTCTCCTTCCTGGGCAGTCTGATTTTACTGAAGAAGAAGAGAGGGAGAGATTCTCGGGCTTGTTATACAAAGCTTTGGGAGAAGCAATGACCAATCACAATGCCGCGTTCTTGAACAGTTTTCGGCATATAATGGTAAGCATTTTTGGTCAGCATGTGGATAAACCCTTCGAGCAAATACATGGGCAATTGGGTGGTCCGACGTACTTCAATGTTCAAGCACCAGTTCAGAAACTACATGGTAAAGGAAATGCTGATGAAACTGGAGGTTCTGGTACTAAAGATACAAATGGACAACCGATTCGGCAAGATCCTCAGCCTGCACTGCCGAAAACTCGCACATACGGTGATATGGCATTCGGCACCACAGGGAATCCGCCTGCTTCTGCTTACAAGATATCTCCCTTGAACAACAGACTGCAGAGGGATTTATATGGAAACGGATATTCAGAGTTTATGGATTACAATGCTATCGACGCTCTCCCGAACCCTGGGTATGTTGGTACTACAGGCATGCTTACTGGGAGACCAGGGAATCAAGATACCAGTGTTGACCTCATGGTGCAAAAAATGACCGATGTATTGCAAAACCAATTCGGTCTGAAACCTAAAAATCAGGGGTACATGTACTCGTCTCCTTTCCCAGAATGGTACCAAAGGGTATCATTGCCGAATAGAGTCAAGGTGCCTACAGAGTTTACTAAATTCTCAGGACAAGATGATACTAGCACTGTGGAACATATAGCTCGATATCTGATGCAGCTTGGAGAAGCTTCGGCAGATGAGGCTTTCAGAATCAGATACTTTCCTTTGTCACTGACGGGTCCAGCTTTTACATGGTTTGCTTCTTTGCCTGCTCAGTCGATTTGTACTTGGAAAGACCTGGAGCAGAAATTCCATGCTCATTACTACATTGGCAGTACCGAGAAAAAGTTGGTTGATTTGACTAGCTTAAGGCAGAGGAATAATGAAACACCTACGGAGTTCCTCAGGAGATTTAGGGAAACAAAAAGCATGTGTTTTTCTCTGAACATACCTGATGACCAGCTGGCTGGTATGGCTGTAGCTGGCATGCTGCCTGCCATTCGGGAGAAGCTGTTCGGGATGGAGTTTGATGATCTGGGCCAGTTGTCGCACAGATTGGCCTTGATGAGTAACCAGGCATATGGTTTCAAGAAAGATGTCAGATTTGCTAAAAATAATGATGTAGCTGACATCTATAACCAATTCCTTGAAAGAGCAGATCAAGAAGATGAGTATGAAGATAGCGAGGAGATAGCCGCAGCAGAGATAGTGTGGAGCAAAGAACCAGTTACAATGACTCAAAGGTGGATCAAACAGATGAAGGGAACATATAATTTTGATGTGACTAAGGCGGACAAATTGTTTGAGTTCCTGGTGAAAGAAGGCCGAATCAAATTGCCAGAGGGGCATTCTATGCTTCGGCCCGATGGAGTGAAAGATAAGAGGTACTGTGGGTTTCATGATAGAAATTCTCATTCCATTAATGAATGCAGAGTCTTTAGGATGAGGATTCAGAGAGCTATCCAGGAAGGACATCTGAAATTCGACAACAAGATGAAACTGGACAGTAACCCTTTCCCTCAGAATATGATCGGGTTCTCGGTTAATATGGTGAATGCTGTTCAATCTGGAGAAAACGGAAGATTGAAAGTTTTAACCTCAAAGAAGGCAAGACAGGATGGTTCAGTTGATCCCACTCGGCAGATCACAATTGAACAGATTCGCCAAAAAGATCTTCGGTTCCCGAATAGCCGATTTGAAGTGGGAGAATCCTTTAAACCTAGAGTTACTACACGTATTCTCCTCAACAAATGGCAGCGTCAGCAAGAAAAGGAGCGTTTTCAAAGGCGTGAATATGAGGAGGAGAAAAGAAGACGCGAAGAAGAAAGGTTTGAGGAAGAACAAGAAGAGTATGCTCGAGAGCAGGAACGTGCGCATTGGGGGTGTGCATTCTTCAGACACTGTTGGAACGAAGGTTTGAAGCTTCCCACATGGAATAGTTGTCCTGAATGCAATAATAGGTATGATGAATATAGGCAGGGAACTGTCAATCGCCGATCTGTCCATGAAAGAATTGGCAGGGTGCATCCTAGTGATGATCGGCGTTTTAATGATCAACCAAGAAAGAGACATGCTGATTACAAGTGGGTTGATCGTGAAGAAGATCATGCTTATGTTTGGCAAGAAGGACAATGGTGCCCACCTGGTTTGAGGAAGAGCCAGAAGAGAAGAGTACCTGAGGAATCGGGAATTGAAGCAAGCAAAGGTCAAGGTGAAATCAATATGGCTCCCAAAAGACAGGCCTGACGAACATGGTCATTCGGCTCCTACATGTATGGTATGTTTTCTGCCGAATGAATTCATGGCTCCAGCTAACCGAATTGTACAGGAAGAAATATTGCCCGATATAGATGATGCCGAACAATTTGGGTTAATGGCACAATTGATGTTGAACAAACAAGCTGTTTTTGAGAAGCCAACCCAGAATCGGCACATGAAGCCACTATACTTGAAGGGGTATGTTAATGGCAAACCATTGACCAAGATGTTTGTTGATGGAGGAGCTGCTGTCAATGTAATGCCATATACCACATTCAGGAAGCTTGGTATGGGCCTTAGAGATTTGACACCAACGAGCATAATTCTAAATGATTTTGCTGGAAATCCTTCGGACACCAAGGGATGCGTGCACGTTGATCTGATGATTGGGTCCAAGACTCTGCTTACAACTTTCTTTGTCATTGAGGGCAAAGGGGCATATAGCTTGCTGCTTGGAAGAGATTGGATTCATGCAAATTGTTGTATTCCATCTACTATGCATCAACAGCTTATTCAGTGGATAGATGATGAGGTGGAGATTGTCCAAGCAGATGATTCAATAAGCGTGGCAAATATGGAACCAGCTTTCTGGGAATATCAAGGCATAGATTGTTTCTCAGGCAAAGACTGGGGAGAAGGTCCTGTGGCACCAGCCAGCAGTGATCAGCAGCCGATCGAAGCAGTCGGCTCTCATAGTAATTTTTGATGGAAAATCCAATTGATGGAACTGATGGAAAATTAGGACGTGGATTTGTGTCGGCCGATAAATTAGAAGAAGTGGACATCGGAGATGGTGACAAGCCAAGGCCGACATTTATCAGTGCTAACTTGGATTCGGTTTTCAAAGAAAAGTTGGTGACATTGTTAAAAGAATACAAGGACTGCTTTGCTTGGGATTATTCGGAGATGCCCGGTCTAGACCGTTCTATTGTTGAGCATCGGTTGCCAATCAAACCTGGATACAGGCCTTACAAGCAACCACCCCGAAAAATCTACAGGGAAGAAGTGTTGGCCGATGTGAAAAAGGAGATTGAGAGATTACTAGATGCAAATCTCATTCGGCCATGTAAATACGCGGATTGGATCTCTAATATTGTTCCTGTCTATAAGAAAAATGGAAAGATGAGGGTTTGCATAGATTTTAGAGATCTAAACAAGGCTACACCTATGGATGGATATCCAATGCCTATTGCTGATTCATTGGTTGATGCTGCTGCTGGATACAAAGTGCTCAGTTTCATGGATGGTAATGCAGGATACAATCAGATTTTTATGGCATTGGAAGATATAGTAAAGACAGCTTTCAGGTGTCCTGGACACATAGGGTTGTTTGAGTGGGTTGTCATGACCTTTGGATTGAAAAATGCCGGTGCAACTTATCAAAAGGCTATGAATTATATTTTTCATGAGTTGATCGGCAAGATTGTGGAAATATATATTGATGATGTGGTGATCAAGTCATTGGATCATGAGTCTCATTTGACCGACATAAGGAAAACTCTAGAATGCACCAGGAAACATGGGCTTAAGATGAACCCGAACAAGTGTGCTTTTGGAGTTTCGGCTGGAGAGTTTCTGGGATTTTTGATACATGAAGGAGGGATAGGAGTTGGTAAGAAAAGCATGAAGGCAATTGATGAAATTGTTCCTCCAACTAATATTAAAGAGTTACAATCGCTGCTTGGCAAGATAAATTTTGTGAGAAGGTTCATATCAAACTTGTCACAAAAGGTGTTGCCCTTTTCCTCACTGTTGAAAATAAAAAAGGATCAAAAGTTTGTATGGGGTGACGAACAACAGAAGGCTTTTGATGAAATAAAGGAGTACATGAAGAAGCCACCAGTATTGGTGCCTCCACAATTGAACAAGCCTTTCAAGTTGTACGTGGCGGCCGATGCCCAAACTATTGGATCGGCCCTCATTCAAGAATTTGAAGGGAAGGAAAGAGTAGTTGCATACCTTAGCCGAAAGTTACTGGATCCAGAGACAAGGTATTCGGCTATGGAGAAGCTTTGCTTATGTGTTTACTACTCCTGTACAAAATTTCGGCACTACTTACTACATGCCGAATGCATTGTGTATTCAAAGTTTGATGTGATAAAACACATGTTGTCTATGCCAATTTTGAACGGAAGGATTGGCAAATGGATTTTAGCTTTGTCTGAATTTGAGTTAAGGTTTGAATCGGCAAAGGCTGTTAAGGGACAGATTATTGCCGACTTCATTACTGAACATCATGATACATCGATAAATTTGCTTAACATTGTTCCTTGGGTGTTATTCTTTGATGGATCTTCATGCAACAAAGGTGGTGGAGCAGGTATCTTATTAATTTCACCCAAAGGAGAAACATTTGAGTTTGCTGTTCCCATTCAATCTGCTGTTACTAACAATCAGGCTGAGTATGAGGCATTGCTCAAAGGGCTCCAATATTTGAAAGAAGCAAAGGCCATTGCGGTTGAAATTTTTGGAGATTCAGAATTGGTCATAAAACAATTGAATGGTGAATATGAGTGCAAAAGTGATACCTTAAGGAATTACTATGAAGAATGCAAAGAAATATTGAAGAGCTTTCGGTCAGTAATTCTACAACACATTCCTAGAGGGGATAATGGAGAGGCAAATAGATTGGCCCAAAGTGCATCAGGTTATAAAGAGCTTCGAGAAGTTTTTGCTAATGATGTACATGCTTTCGGGAATAATCTGGCAGAAGATGATTGGAGAAAAGAGATTGCCGATTATCTGGAAAATCCATCCCGAAAGGTTTCTAGAAAGCTCAGGTACAAAGCTTTAAAGTTTGTTCTTCTTGATGATAATTTGTATTATAAATCCTTGGACGGGATATTATTACGTTGCTTAAATCAAGAAGAAGCAAAGAGGTTGATGAGTGAAGTACATGATGGGTTGTGTGGAGCACATCAATCGGCCTACCGAATGAAGTGGGTTATTAGAAGAACTGGATATTACTGGCCGACAATGTTGGAAGATTGCTTTGAATATTATAAGGGATGTCAAGACTGTCAGAGATTTGGAAACATTCAGAGAGTTCCAGCATCGGCTTTGAATCCCATTATCAAGCCATGGCCATTCAGAGGTTGGGGAATAGATTTGATTGGCCAAATAAATCCTCCATCTAGCAAGGGGCATAAGTTTGTGCTTTTGGCAACCGATTATTTTACCAAATGGGTTGAGGCAATTCCATTAAAGAAGGTGACATCAGAGAATATGGTTGAATTTGTTAAAGAACATATCATTTACAGATTTGGGATTCCTCAAACAATCACCACAGATCAAGGGACTCAATTTACATCTTCAGAGTTCAGAGATTTTGCTGAAAGTATGGGCATCAAATTGTTGAATTCTTCTCCTTATTATGCCCAAGCTAATGGTCAGGCAGAGGCTTCTAATAAGATTATGATTAAAATTATACAGAAGAAGATTGATCAGAAGCCGAGAAAGTGGCATTCGGTACTCAATGAGGCTTTATGGGCTTACCGAATGGCTCCACATGGGTCTACACAGACGTCTCCTTATGAGTTGGTGTATGGGCATCATGCTATCTTGCCATGGGAAATACAATTAGACTCAAGGAGAATAAAGTTGCAAAAGGATTTAAGTTCTAAAGATTATAATGATTTAATGATGGACGAATTAGAAGATTTGCATATGATTCGTCTCAGGGCCTTGGAGAATATTGAGAGGAACAAAATGCGAGTTGCTAAGTATTACAATAAGAAGGTGAAAGTTAAGCAATTTACAGAAGGTGATTTAGTTTGGAAAGCGATATTGCCGATTGGAACCAAATATGCAGCATTCGGCAAATGGTCTCCAAATTGGGAAGGTCCTTTCAGAGTGGTTAGGTGCGTGCCTGGAAATGCATATATTTTGAAGACATTATTGGGAGAAGAATTTGCTTCTGCTATAAATGGAAGATATTTGAAGAGGTATTATCCCAGTATTGAAATCGATCGATGATTGATATATCAAATTGCCGAACAGCCGATATTCGGGAAGAAATCGCCTTCAGAACAAATGTTGACAGAAAAGGAAAATGGCCAGTACTGAATGTATTGCCCTTAGCACAAAATATGTTACAACAAGAGTTCACGCAAAAGATAAGTTTTATTGCCGAAATTCCATAAATCCCTAGTACAAACTACTGAAAGAGCCTGTTCAAAACAGACTGGGGATGAATGGAATCGGCAATAGCAGTGCCATGGCCATCAAGACGATCAATGGAAGTGTCAATGTCATCGATGTCTTCTGGGTTGTTGTTGGCAAAACCAACCGGCATTCTGGAATAGTCGGTGCCAGTGTGCGTCGACATAGCGACAAGACCCGCAGCAACGCCCAGGCGAACGCCATGGGAAGCCACTTCGTCAACACGACCTGCCACCGCACCAAGGCGTGCTTCGGGTGTGTCCCCTTGGGCGTTCACCTTGTCCGCCAGCTCCTCCACCAGCGCCTTCAGTCGATCAAGTTCAGCATCACGCGCTGCAAAGTCACAAGGGGATAACAGATTAATATCATTTGGAGGACGAGAATTGAGATTGAGCAGATTGCGGGACTCACCATCAATGACTTCGAGCAGCTGCTTGCGCTCGTGCTGCCATTCAAGGTCAGCAATCCCGGCTTGCTTGGAGATAGCCTCCAACTCGCGGCGGGTATCGTCACGCTCCGCTTTGAATCGGCGGGCATCGCCGTCCGTGTAGCGGTAGTCGTCCGATTCGAGAGATCGATTGGACGAACTCGAAGATGCCGCAGGAGCAGCGGCTGGAGCTGCGATTGGCGCACCAGCGCCGGCAATCCATTGGATTACCCTGAAAGAACAAAGAGATTCGTCAAGAAAGAGGAAAGAAATCTCGAGAAGAACAGAGAGAAGTAAGCAGCCAATCACCTGCGGCGAGCGCCGGCACGACTTCCTTCGGCCTCATCGGCGGCCGGGCGCCTCCTGTTGTTGTCGGCCATTGGAAGTTCCTCGGAGTTACTGTGGATGGGAAAAAGAATGATCTGGGCCGGCAAGAACTTGGAAGACGAAGAACTTGGTGAAAAACTGTGGGATACTCGGTATGTTTATTTATAGAACCCGCAGAGGAAATCGTGGCCAAAGATCGTGGCGCGTATTCCGAAGAGTTCGGAAGGTGGAAAGGATTTTCCAGCCGATCAGTTCCCATGTCGTTTGGGATTCTTATCGAGTCGTATTCGGCTTTGACTGGATGAGATTCGGCTATGTCGTGGTTGAAGTGTTTTCGGGTCTAAGTGCTATTATGGCCAACTTTGCCGAATGAGTCATCCACAATGGAGAAAAGCAGGGTTAAGAGATGACAAGATTACAGGGTTGATAAAACATTCGGCTATCAGACTATTTGACACAATTCACACACCCAAGAACTTTGAGATTACATTTTTGGCATTTGATATCATGTTGCTAATGTTCTCTAATAAGTTTTTATCAGCTTCTTGGGTTCTGGTCAGGGCAGCAAGCTTCGCCTTGAGTTGTTTGTCTTCGTTTAGAGCTGCTAAGGCTTCCTTTCGCCTCCTCTCTGTTAGCTTGGGAAGCTCGACTATTTTCTTCTTGTCAGCTTCAATTTCGGCCGATAGATCTCTCAATTCGGCCTCAAGTGCAGCTTTTCTGATCTCCTTCATTTCAAGTTCAGATTCCAGTTTGGTCAATAATTCCTTGTCATTCTGGACTTGAGTATGCAGGTTTTTTACAGATTGCTTGACCAAAGTTCTCCTTTGCTCCAAGGCTGGTTGAGCAGATTGATTTTTCAGAGCTTGCTTCACTGCGATAAAATGATCATCCAATCTGGAAATTGGATCTAAAGAAGTCTTGATATCGGCAGGAAGGTCTTGGTCAAATGATTCAAGCAAGTCTCTTAAAAGATCAGCATTGGTAACTTGTTCCCGAGTGTCCTTATGCAGAAAAGAGAGGATTTCCTTCAGTTTTGCTTGGTTCTCCTCTGATAAAGTTTGACCAGAAGAGGTTTCTTCTCCTTGTTCGGCAACTAGATCATCCACAGCAAATGAATAGCTGGGTGAAGAAGTGGTTTTCTCCTGAAAGAAGATTCTGCCGAATTATTGATGATCCATTGAATAAAGAACTGGAAGACTGGGTAATTATCTCTACCTCATTCCTGATCTCTTGGATGGAAAGAGAGGGCAGCTCGAGCTCAGGCAAAGATTCTTGTATGTCATGCTGAGGAGAGCTTGGAAGATCTTTTAGTGGAGAAGAGGCTTCTGGTTGAGGAACATCAGGTGAAGCTGAAGCTAGTTCTTGATGAGAAGGAGGACTCTCCAAGATTGGGTCTATTGAGATTTGCTCTGAAACTGAAAAGGAATCAATGCCGATGGAGAGGAACTTTAAAGACAAAATAGTGAGAAATTTTACCAATCATTGAAGCATCGGCAGGACCTGTACTGATTGCTGGCTGTTGTTCTCTGGCCTGAAATCAAAAAGAAATAAAGCTGAGCAAAACACCAAAAGCATTATAGTCAAAGAAAAAGGACTCTGACCTTGATTTTGCTACTTGTTCTTTTCTTCTTTACAACTGAGGGAGCAGCTATAAGGAGGGTTTTCCTCTTGACAGATGATGGTCTAGTGAGTATTGGATCTGAAGAAGCTTGTCTAGCCATCAGCCGGGCCAAGGTAGGAGATTGATGCCCCAAAGCAGATATTGGGCCTGCGGTTTTGTATAAGATTACTCTGGCAAGGGGGGCAGGTGTTATGTCCTGCAAAATAATAGAGTCAGAATCGATTGGAGTCAATGTTATGAAGACAGATAAAAGAATAAGCATATTACCTCTGCAGTTGGCTGATAATCAGGCATTAACTCAAGGCAGAAGGGATAGATTGGCATATTGAAGATATGATCATGGAATTCTTGCCACCAGAGAGTGAAGGAAGGATGGGCAGATATTATTGGCACAAAAGGATCAGGTGCATAAATAGTTCCACAGCATTTATAGGTGAAAATCCTTCTTGTTTCTGTGAAATCCTTGACTATTTCTCTAAGCCTGAGGAATTCATGGAGAAATAGCCTAGGGGGCACTTGGCCACATCCCAACTGTCTAGCCATCATGTTTGGCTGATAATATTCATAAGTGCTTTGGACTAGCCTCCCTCCACAGAATTCGGCTGGCAGGATGCAGGACTGGATGAAGGCATTAAAAATTGCTACAGATTGTACATCAGTGCATCCAGTCTCAAAGCTGAATTCACAAGGGAGAGTAAGATTGTCATTGTCCGAATATGGGAACCAAAGAGGATTGGCAAAACCTCTGAAGAAGAGCTCAAACAGTTCACCAATGTTCTTGTTGATAGGTACAGTGGAGGCAGCTTCTCCATAGGTTTGACAACCTTTGGTTCTCCGGGTTTCTCCTTCTTTATAATTGATTGAAGGGAAGTCTCGGCTGTTGAGATCAATAGCAACGATTTGGTGCATGTATAATTGCAGCCACATTTGGACAAACCACCAGGGACCATTGACACAGGGGATCTTCTTGCTAGTGTGCATCAGGTGGGTGGTTTGGTTGAGCATATGGTAAACACTTCCCAGGAGGTATTTCCCGAGTGGGATGACTTTTCCAGCAGCCAGCTCTTCGGCCATCACGATATGATTCAAGGTTGGCTCATTGGCTTTGCCACAGAAGACTGATCTGCATAGCCACATGTTCAGGAAAGCTCTGTATTCGACATCAGTCAGAGGACCATCAGACATATGATTCTGGATATATCTCTTGTATCCAACCCCTGTTCTTACTCCTGTCTGCTTGGAGGAACCTTTATGGTCATATGGGTACACAGTTCCTGTAACATTCAGGCCGGTCATCATGTAGACATCGGCTAAGGTAGGGGACATTGGGCCATGGCCGAAAAGAAAAGCATTTACACCATTGGACCAGAAGTGGCAAGCTGCGATCAGAAGGTTCTCATTCTTTGGTGTTTCAGCTAGAGATAGCTCCAAGCAATGAGAAATACGAAGACTGTCCCAATTCTGCGTCTGGGGACTTTTATCGTCGGAAATCCTTTTGTACCAATTTCTCCATCCGGCAATTGGGGGCAAAGGCCAGTTCTTGAAGGCGTCTTGCCACTCATGAGGTTTTGTCAGTGAAATCTTAAAAGGAATCCGCTGAGATTCGGCCGCAATGATTTCAGAAGGATCTGAATCTCCTACGGGACCGAGGAAGTAGGATGGAGATTTTTCCTCAACAGGGATGAGGATTTCGGTAGCTAGGGCCTATCAAGAATGAAAGGGGATAAGAAGAAATTTAAAATGCAAATCGAAAGAAGAATGCCGAACATGCTTGAGGGGATTGAAGTTTACCTGAAGAGCAAGATCTTGGTCCGCCATTTGAAGGTTGGATCTTGGAAGTTGATGACTTAGGGTTCGGATCCGGATGAGAGCTCTGAAGATTCAAAAGGAGAAGCGGATGCCAAGCAGAACTAACTTGAAAATGTTAAGTGCTTCTGGTCAATTCCGAGATAAAAGTTACCTCTTATCCCGAAATTGAAGGGGCATGTGTTGACACCAAAAATTGGCATCAGAAAGAGGCTGACATGTGGGCCGGAGTCGTCGAAGAGATATCATTCGGCAAAGGAGTTTTTCCCCAGAGGCATTCGGCAAAGACGTTCTGCGGTCGGGAATGCGTCGTCATTCGGCAGAGGCATGGTTCCGCAGGTAAAAGCGGTAGCATTCGGGAAGACATGATGACGTGGATCAATATAAGGAAAAGGCCGGTTCGAACAAGGAACGCAATATGGGCACGAAGATCCGTCATTTATTTTTAGAAACAAGTGTTGTAGTCGTGTCCGACTAGGAGTTGTATCAAGACCTGGGTATAAATATAAACCCATGGCAGCTGTAAAAAGGGATCCAATACAATCAATCATACAACAAACCGGCTCCGTGCCAACATCGAGTCCTTTAGTCGAGTCGTCGAGTTCTTCGAGAGGAGTTATCGATCCGTCGACCTCCGTAAGTACCGGCAACCTTGTATCATGCTTAGTATCATGCGGTGGATTTAAGCTTTGATGCAAGTAGTCTTGTTACAATGCTTAGTATCATCCGGTGGATTTAAGTTGTGGTCTCAAGAAGGTTCCTCTGTTAGGTCATGAGCCATGCGGTGGGCTAAGACCTAGTATGGACCAAGTTATCGGCTCTGTTAGATTTTGGCAGGATCTAACAGATTCATTAAGTTACCCCGTGTTGCTTCGTTTTTACTCTGTGTTTAATTCATGCAACACACCTTTGCCCAATCTAGATCGGCTAGAATCGGCTTTGCTATACGGTGCGACGACTTATCTCCTCATAGCCGAATCCGAAACCGATCTAGGTTGCTACGTGTCGCGGGTTCGAACTTGTCGGTATCGTGTCGGTCTTGACAGAACCGGGTATCATGCGGTAGATGCAGGTTTTTGGGTCGTCTTAGAGCTAATCATCCGGTGGATTAGATTTCGATTCGATCTGATAGATTTATCTTTACCGATTAAGTTTGTTCCTTCGCCGCGGACCCCGATTCGGCTAAGTAGCCGTATTCGGCAGTGCTCTCACGAGTGAACGTGTGTTCGTGAGTTTGCATTGGACAATGAATGCTTTTAGCCTTTCACGATTAGATTGTATCATGCGGTGGATTGATCTAATCTGATTGGTGGTGTGGCCTCAAACGAGTTGTATCATGCGGTGGATTAATTCGTTTGTTGCCATGCTTGACGGGTGCTGCTTTCGGCCTATGCATTCTTGTTTCAATGTAAATTCGTGACTGTGTTGTGGGTTCATATTTAAACATTGAATGCTTTTAGCTTTTCATGGTTAGATTGTATCATGCGGTGGATTAGTCTAATCTGATTAGTGGCGTGATCTTAAACAAGTCGTATCATGCGGTGGATTAACTTGTTTGTTATCATGCTTGACGGGTGCTGCTTTCGGCCTATGCATTCTTTGTTTACTATGAATTTATGACCATGTTTCACCCTTTTGTTTATCTATCATGCTCTGTTTCTCGTTAATCGGCTATGAGTATGTGTTACAACGTTCATTCGGTTGAAAGCCGATCTTTCGTCATGCTTACGTCACGCATTCGGCAGTGTGCTCCCTGCGTGCCTTGCCGATTGCCGAATGAGGCTTTAACTGCTGACAGATAGCTTCTCTGTAGCTATTTGTCGTTCGAGATTGGCTTCAATGCCGCAAATATGGAACTGCCTGGTCTCACCCGGCACGTTCCAGGTTTTGATCTAAACGTTTTTGTCCCTTTGTTAGTTTTCAGGCAAACTGACTGGCACGCTTCCGGATTCAAAAGCCCGGGCCACGTGTGAAGCTAGCTAATTCGGCTTGCTGTGTGCTTGGCGTGAGGTGCGGATTTTACGTCAACATAGCCCTGTACTCTTTGAAAGCCATCTCGTAAATGATAAGATTCACCTATCTATAGAATATTAGAAGCACGTAGATCATACAGGGTAACAGGTCCTCAAAAACGCCAGGGAGCTATGTTTCATTTCATTAAGAAGTGAGGCTCCCGAAACTTTTGAATTTGCAAAGTATATTTGCATGTGTAGATGAGAAAGTTAACAGATCATTATAGGTTCTAGTTATAATGTAGTGCAAACTACAGCTTATCATGCATAAGTTGACAGCCAATTGTTAATAGGATCTAAGTTATATTGTAATTCCAGTAACACAGGACGTTTGCATTTTATACTGTCTTTTTGCATCAGGTGCACGAACTGCATCGGCTATATCATGTACAGAAATCACTGATGACTGAAGTTGGTTGTGGAAAGCATTTCCAATCTAGAACAGAAGAAAGTCAACAAATAGTGCAGAGATCAAGATCAAACCACAACAGAAGTCCTTCCACTTCTGAGACTAATCAATCTGCTTGCCTTGGTAATGCACAACACTCTGCTACTCAAGTACCTGAACATTTGGGTCTTCAAGAATGCAAGCCAAGAACATGCTTAAGCCTCTTCAGTGAAGAAAACTCAGCAACCAAAGAAGGAAATCATACAGAAAACCCAGTAGGCAGCCATAAAGCAGTCGAAGATGGAAATTGGAGTGCCTCTGTGGAGAGTGATCTCAAACTAAGCATCAGCCCCAGTTCACCTGCAACAAAAAGACCACATTGGCTATTCTCGGGCAGCAGGGAAAGAAATCCTTCTGGTCAGCATCGATGAGACAAATTGGTTATCTAATCAGTTAGTTATATGGTGCAATGGCACAACGCTAGAGTTTAATTCCGTGCAAGACAAAGCCTCTGTAAAAAGGGCATATGCATTTGTCCCGCCAACTAAAATATACTAGCAATATACTAATAATATTTAAACTTATATTTTAGAACAGATATTTACAGTATTAAAATATACTAGCAACATTCAGTCCACTAAATATTTACAGTATCAAGTTAGCTTCCCTGATCATATTTTAGCGGGCATTTTGCTAGTAATATTTATACTTATACAGTAATCCTTCCCACCAACTAAACTTGAATGAAAACCCGGTTATATACCCAATTAGATAAATATAAGTATAAATATTCATAAAGTAACCATCATCTTCTAATCAGAAAGGATCTGGGCCGCTCGTGACCGTGAGCACGGCTATCATAATAGAATGTACACTCTGCAGAGGTTTCGCCCTTTACCCACCAGTCGCGTAAAGTTTAGAAGAACTTAACCCCGTCACGTCAATCCACACTTCCGAGGTATGAACAGCATAGGAACGCTACGAGACTTTTCGTAAGGCACGGCCACTATGGTTTCAACTTCCGCGCATGACCCCAAGGCATCGAGAAGACCTTTGCCCGTGAGTCTCACACGGGAGAAAATCATTGGTGTCCAACGCGCCACAAAGCACGTAGACCATAGAACACGGATCACGTAGCACATGTTCTAGGTGCACAACATGTGGAGCAGTCAATCTCTGACGCTCCCAACATGGGACTGTGCTCCACGACAGCAGGGCCAACGGTTCCTTAGTGTAACAGGATCC
The DNA here is from genome assembly GCA_033239725.1 of Echinochloa phyllopogon. NCBI lineage: Eukaryota > Viridiplantae > Streptophyta > Magnoliopsida > Poales > Poaceae > Echinochloa > Echinochloa phyllopogon. Next base: position 26,198,514 of record BTCW01000008.1, on the reverse strand, counting down.
GTCCTCGATGGATCGAAATCATACTCGTAACCTCAGTACCCCATGTAGTGCCTTTCGGTAACCACTAGTAAGCTAGAGCCGCACCAAGTACTTGGTCAAGACCAGAGCCATTATAGTTCCGGTGGCGGCAAGTAAGTCCCGGGTGGCCGCTTTCCAAACTGGACCTTAAGGAGAGACACTAGAGCAAAGCACGAAGCACATGCTCTAGCTCCCTAAACCATGTTGCTAAAAACAAATTTTATCATTAATGATAGTATTCCCTTAGTCAAGATTAACAATTAGCATAAAGTGATTAGCGGCGCTAGCAAGGAACTACCCATATGCATAAACTTGGGGATCAAGGATTAAAGGAATAAGTGCTAGGTTCAAACTTAGGGCTCATCAATTTAGACACATGCATGAATGAGTAACGTGTAATTAAATAGTGTATAGGTAACAAGGAATTTCCATGCTATACTTGCCTTCCTCAAAGAACTGTTGCTGCTGCGGGACTTGCTCGTCGAAACCTTGATCGTAACAGAACACGAACGGATCACGAACTGCTCACACGATTCACCACACAAGCATCCACACATTCATCACATGCAAACAAGAGTATTCTATTAGAACAATACACCAATCAGCAACAATAGGGCTGCTGAAAACTAAAATAATCTACGGTACAACCAACGAGCGCACGATCACTCTAAACCAATCTACAATGTAAAAACTACGCTGAAACTAATCTAAAAACAGCGCTGAAAACTAACTACGAAACTAATCTACGGCGCACGGCGACCAACGAAAACTCACCAAAACTTGACGACGAAACACGGCGGTTGTCACGAAACTCGGGCAGCAGCAACGATCGACGGCACGGGTGAAAAGCGGCGGCGGCACGACGGTGCAAGGCGAGCGGCAGCACGCGCGGCAGCGCAAAGCAGGGCGACGGTGTGCTGCAGCAGCAAACGCAGGCAGCGGCAGCAGCGCACAAAGGCAGGGGCGCGCGCTCAGCAAGCCAAAACAGCAGGGGCGGCGGCAGGGGAAACAAAGGGCAGGGGTGCACGCGAGGGCTGGTGGTCTATTTATTAGCCAGGAGGTGGTGGGGCAGCTGGTGGGGCCAAGGGGATGGACGGCAGGGGCTGGGCGCTGAAGGACTCGGGCCTGGAGGTGCTGCGGCACTGGCCAAGGGAAAAGAAAAAGAAGGGGGGGAGGGCTGGTGGTGCATGGCTGGGCCAGGGAAGAAAAAAATAACAGGCTGACTGGGCTGCTGGGCGCCAGGGGGAGAAAGAAAAGAAGAAAAAAAAGAAAAGGGATAAAAGGAAAAAGGAAGAAAAAGAAAAGGAAACCACTTCAACAATCAAGCAAAAGAAATATGCAACGGCATGAATGCATCAACATGTTGACCCTAGATCGATTTTATTTCTTGAAAACGTTTTATTTTTCCTAAGTTTTTCATGAGCACTCTCTGATCTATACAACTTAATTACTAATATTCGGAAATGTTGTTATGCTCTAGGTGCTTGCATGATGTGGTTACAGTGTCGGATGAGAAGGAGTGCGACGAGTGTGTCTCGCACATGTCGGATGTGGTTACGCTTAGGTTCAAGTGCGCTGGCTTGAGAGATGAGCTTGAGGTTGCTAAGGAGTTAGAAGAAGTGAATTCTAGGCCTTCTTTGTTGGGTGCTTGCAAAACATGTCCTATCTTGCAATCTAGTCTTGATGATGCATTAGCTCAAGTTGCTTCTCTTGAAAAAACTATCATGAATGAGAAAACTGCTATTCCTGAATGTGGTAAGTGTCTCTTCCATGTTTCTTTAAACATTGAATTGAAATCTGCTATGAAATTGCTTGAAGATGAGAACATGTATTTGCGTACCATGTTGAGTTGGTTGTCTGCTCGTGAACCTCAACTTGGCATGATGATTTCGGCGTTTAAGCGTGCTGATGGTGTTGGGTTGGGTAATGATGAGAAGTGTGTTGGAGAGACGAGTGGTGAGGGAGAGAAGATTGGAGACATCCAAGTACACCACAGAAAGCTCCCAAAAACTTCGAGTGGAAACCCAAGCCAAAACACCTCCAAAGCAACCTTGACAGAATGCCTGATTTCTCTCCACCAAAACCAAAGCCAAAAGCAGATCCCAAACCAACAGCTGAAACTACCACCAAGCCAAAAGCAAAACCGCAAGTTGCTCCTAAGCCCAAGCAAACCAAGCATTGTGAGTATTGCAAGAGAGACGGGCACCAAGAGGAGTATTGCTTCCGCAAGAGGAGAGATAGGAAGCGTGAGAGAGAGTGGGGTAACCAGGACATGTACCGCCTTTCTAGTGGTGTGCCTGAGCCTAGGAGAGCTCCACCTCAGGGGGAAAGACGTGTTCCCCGCGGCGGTGTGCGTGGTGACTGAGGTGGTCGTGGCTTTGACCGGCGTGCTCCTTCTCGTGGACAGTACGAGCGTGGGAGACGTGACGGTGGCTTTGACAGACGTGACCGTGGGTTTGATAGTCGTGGTAGTGGTGCTCGATACGCTCCTCCTCGTTCTCAGTACGAGTTTGGGAGACGTGATCGAGGCTTTGAGTCTCAGAGGACTTTTGGACCACGTTTTCCCTTTCGTGGTGGCCGTGCTCCTCAAATGAGATGTGGTGGTGTGGATTTTGCTAACCCTTCTTATGAGCAGATGGCTCGACACTGGTTTGCTTCCTTTGGTACTAACCCTGGTGTCGAGACATATGCTCATCCTGCTTTCTCCCGTTTCTGAGCAGGTGATAGGGCTGGAGAACACGTGGCTCATTGATTCCGGTTGCTCTCGACACATGACCACTCTAGATGGTTCTCCAGCTTGACCCCGGTGAGTAACAAAGAGTACATCACTTTTAGGGACAATGGTAAGGGAAGGGTGCTCTCTAAAGGTAAGATTGAGATTGGTGATGGATTTGTTCTTAAGCGTGTTAGTTTGGTTCGTTCTTTGAGTTTCAATTTACTCTCTGTCTCCCAGTTGCTTTTCGATGGCTTTGAGGTGCGTTTCAAACGCGGTGACTGTAAGATTCTTGACTCTCGAGGAGATCTTGTGTGTATGATCTACCCCGAGGGTGAGGTGTTTCGTGTTGATTTCTCCCGCTCTTTCGGTCCTTCTCGGTGTTTGGTTGCCGGTTCGAGTTCGGAACTTTGGAAATGGCATACGAGGTTGTGTCATATGAGCTTTGAGCTCCTTTCTCATTTGAGCCACATGGACCTTATCCGAGAATTTCCTAAGCTGTATTATGAGAAGGATTTGGTGTGTTCTTCGTGTCGTCATGGTAAAATGATAGCGTTTTCTCATCCACCTTTGAATAAGGTGATGACTGATCGTCCAGCTGAGCTTCTGCATATGGACACTGTTGATCCTGCTCAGGTTCGGTCAATTGGTGGGAAGTCGTACATTCTTGTGATTGTGGACGATTTTTCAAGGTACTCTTGGGTGTTCTTCCTTGCTTCTAAGGACGAGACTTTCGGATTTGCTTGTGATATGATCTTGAGGTTGAGAACTGAGTTCCCAAATGCCATGACAGCGATTCGTAGTGACAATAGCACAGAATTCAAAAATGGGAAGTTCGAAACCCTTTGTTGTGATCTAGGTCTTGAGCACCAATTCTCTTCGCCTTACGTGCCTCCTCAAAATGGTGTGGTTGAGCGGAAAAATAGGACCCTTTGCGAGATGGCCAGGACGATGCTCGATGAGCATAGGACTCCTAGGAAGTATTGGGCCGAAGCCGTGAATACCGCTTGCTACATCGGTAACCGAGTTTACTTGAGGGCATTTGTGAAGAAAACTTGCTACGAGCTCATGTTCGGTAGACCTCCCAAGGTTAGCCACTTTCGGGCTTTTGGTTGCAAGTGTTTCATCTTGAAGGCAGGAAATTTGGATAAATTCGAATCTCGGTCAGCGGATGGAATCTTCCTTGGCTATGCTAGTCATTCTCGAGCGTACCGTGCTTTGAATTTGGAAACTAACCGGGTTTGTCTTTGATTGTGTAGGTGACGACGAGATTGGGAAGACCATCTTTGAAGAAGAAGAAGGATGGTACAATTATGATGATGATGACGGTGATGAAGGAAACAACCCCGCTCGTCCACGTGTACCCTCTACCTCGACTACACTCGACGGACCATCCCCCACTACAACTACACCGAGTCCACGACATGTACACGAACAAGACGAGGGTCCAAGCCAAGATGTGGCTGTGGAGCGTGAGGTGACCTCCGGGAGGGAGCCCTCACAGTGGGTTGCAGCTGATCATCCACCACAACAGATGATTGGTGGATTGAACGAATGGGTAACAAGGCACATGTCTCGTAATCACTGTCACTTTGCTCACTCTGCATTTGTTGCCTCTTTCGAGCCCCGAGATATTGGACACGCTTTGTCTGACGCTAACTGGGTCAATGCCATGCATGAGGAGTTGGAAAACTTTGAGAGGAACAATGTGTTGATCCTAGTAGAGCCTCCTCAAAACTGCCACCCCATAGGAACCAAGTGGATTTTCAAAAACAAACAGGGGGGAAATGGTTTGGTTGTGATGAACAAGGCTAGGCTAGTGGCTCAGGGCTTTAGTCAGAAAGAGGGCATCGACTACGAGGAGACATTCGCTCCTGCAGCTCATCTTGAGGCAATACGAATCCTTCTAGCATTTGCTGTTGCTAAAGGGTTCAAGTTGTTTTAGATGGATGTCAAGAGTGCGTTTTGAACGGTGTGATTGAGGAGGAAGTGTATGTGAGACAACCACCCGAGTTTGATAGTGCAAAGTTTCCCCACCGAGTGTTTAAACTCTAGAAAGCTCTCTATGGCCTAAATCAAGCACCTAGAGCGTGGTACACGAGGTTGAGAGGGTTCTTGTTAGGGAGAGGCTTTGAGATGGGGTCGGTTGACAAGACGCTTTTTCTCCTTAGGCGTGGCAAAGATCTTCTAGTTGTGCAGATATGCGTGGATGATATTATCTTTGGTGGCACTTTTCATGATCTTGTAGCCATGTTTGCAGATGATATGAGCAGGGAATTCGAGATGTCGATGATGGGCGAGTTGAACTTCTTCCTCAGCCTACAAATCAAGCAGCACAGGGATGGCATCTTTCTACATCAGTCCAAGTACACGAAGGATTTGATGAAGCGCTTTGAGATGAGGGAGGCCAAGCCTCTTTCAACTCCGATGGCTACGACGACTGCTTTGGATGCGGATGAAGATGGTGAGCCCGTGGACTAGAAGGAGTACAGGAGCATGATCGGCTCACTCCTCTACCTGACGGCGACGAGGCTGGACATACACTTCGCAGTGTGTCTGTGCGCTCGTTTTCAGGCGTCCCCGAGGACTTCACACAAGCAGGCAGTCAAGAGGATCATGAGGTACTTATGCTATACCCCTGAGTTCGGTTTGTGTTACTCTGCCTCCTCTACACTCACGCTCCGCGGATATTCCGATGCGGACTTCGCTGGGTGTAGGTTGGATCGCAAGTCCACTTCGGGTACTTGCCAGTTTTGGGGTCTTCACTTGTTTCTTGGTCCTCTTGTAAGCAGTCAAGTGTTGCTCAGTCCACTAGCGAGGCCGAATACGTTGCTGCTGCTAGTTGCTGCTCTCAGTTGCTTTGGATAGTTTCCACCCTTCGCGATCTGAACCTTACATACCGACATGTCCCTCTCTTGTGTGACAGCACAAGTGCCATAAGCGTTGCTAAGAATCCAGTGCTTCACTCTAAGACCAAACACATAGAGGTGAGATTCCACTTTCTGAGAGATCATGTCGAGAAGGGTGATATTGAGCTGTCCTATGTGCCTACCCACGATCAGCTTGCAGACATTTTCACCAAGCCCCTAGATCAAACCACATTCAACCGCTTGCGAGGGGAACTTGGTGTTTGCAATCCGTTTCAGAGTTGAAATTCTTGGGTTGCTCCTTTGTACCATATGTATAGTTGGGTAGTCTGATGTACATATCTCGCATCATGTCATGTTTCATGCATTTGTTTAGTGTACATTGTTCATCTTGTATCATATGTAGTTCAAGGCTTCTCTCATATGCCGCTTGCACTACTCCTTGCTATGATTGAGATGATTTACATGCCTAGATATGCTAGTGTGTGAGATGCAATGTGACTCGTATGGATATAGTTGTATGATCATTTTGAGTTCACTTGCTTTTTGGAACTAAAACTGAATATCTTATGCTCTCACATGAAAACATGTCACCCATGAGTTGTGTGCTAGTTGTAGCTTGTCTGATGCTTGGATGTCTAGCTCATGCAGTGCTTGTCCTTGAAATGCCCATTGATTGCCTCATGCTTGTGAATGTAGCTCATGATGCACCCGAGAGGGAGCATGGCTCTTTTGTGCCGCAAAGGCACTTCATGTACCATGGCAAGATGATTAGCTTAAAGAAATATCAGAAAAATTACCATGTTACATGTGAATCATGCTTCTTGTGCTGAAAGTCATATATATGCTAAGCTTGGGTGCCTATGTTGTTATGCGTTGTTCACCAAAGAAGTGGGCACGTAGTCTCAACGGGCTTTGGCATGACTTGTGGTTCATTGTGGGCATTCTCTTTGCCTTTGTTGCAAATGTGGAAGACATTCTTGAACAATTGCTCATGATCTAGATTCTTCTTGTAGTAGGGCTTGTTATGATTTGGCATATGCTTGTGTGGTGACAATCTTTGAACTTAATGCAAATTAACTTGTTGCCATTTGCTTATACCTCTGTACCCTTATGAGATGGCAATGCTTTCATGTCTAGTGATATACTCGTGATGTACTTGATCTCTTTTCTATCTTTAGGTAGTGTTTGTGACCTATTTGAGAAGCTTGTGTACATTATGTTGCATATCATGTTATGCTAGGCCTTGATTCCTGCATTGTCAACAAGGGGGAGAAGAGTTTGAAGAAGTTTGGGGAGAAATTGCACTGTTGTACTGTTTGGGAGTTGTATGCATTGTCTCTTTGAACAAGGGGGAGATTCTTATGCATTGGAAGAAAAGAAAAGGGGGAGTTTGGCTTGCACATGCACTTTGTCACGGGAAGTCTGCATATTGGCAGGGGGAGCTTCCTTGAGTGCTGGTTGTGCTTTGAGCTTTGTCACAGGGTTGGTGTTTGAGTTCGTTTGTTCGCCGTGTGATTCGCTTGTCTCGGTTGTGTCGAGCCATTGCCCGTGTCTTCGGGAACCGAGATTTCTTGCTGGTGGTTCTGATTCATGCTTCTATTTGGCCTTTCAGATCACTAGTTCTTTCTTTCTTCTTTCTTTTCTATTTTCTTTTGATTTCTGGTTCGCTTATGTGGTGTGTTGTCAATGCACTCATGAAGGGGGAGATTGTGAACCTAGGGTGGGTTCGAACGACCGAGGGTCGCTTCCTTGCGTGATGAGTGATTGACAACATGGTGTGACTGATGCTTTGCTTGAGCTGAGTATGTGCAGGTGTTGAGGGCGGCAAGGTTGGTGCTTGTGCAGGTGAAGAACAAGTGCGAAAGGTCCGTTGCTAGGGTGGCCACCGAGGAGGTGAAGGACAAGTAGGCTTGGTTCTAGGGACTGGATGCAAGGCGGGGCCTTGGGCGACTCACACGCTGTAGCAGAAAAGTCAAGCGAAGCAGGTTTGTTGGTAGAGCCAATGGAAAAACCAACGGGTGGACAGTTTACCAGTTTGGGCCTCAAAACTGGTGGAGCTCCGGTGCTTGGGCTTGGAGGCCCATGGACAAGTGTGCGGCGGCCGGTGAGAGTTCAATGCGGTTGGACGGCCCACGGACGGACCGTGCGACACTTGGTGGGATCAAGGCGGCCAGAAGCTTCGGGAGGATGAGAATGAGGACGGCACATGGCGCAATCACAGAGCTTGCGTCGAGGCGAACTGAAGTCGAGAAGGCGGCGTGGGTGTCCGATCAAAATATCTCGGACTTGGACGGTTTTGCCCCTCCAATGGGCGTGTATCTTAGTTATATGCATTAGGGGTAGTTTTGTCATTTCCCGGCCAAGTCTCTAGACTATATATAGAGGGAGGCGCCTCTAGGGCTGCTATCTCTTCCCCTCTTGGCTCATTTGCTTTCAGATTTCTCTCTATTTCTTAGGGCTAGCCAAGTGCTGAAATTCTAGAGGGAAAGGTTGAGGAGAGATCTTCTTCTATTTCCCCATCTCAAGTGGGAGGATGAAGGGTGGAGGCTAGACCTCTTTGTAAAGAATATGACCTGGCGTTGTTGAAGTAATCCAAGAACGAATTTGTCCATGAAATCGTGTTTGATTCCTCTCTCCCCCGAGTTCTTGCTCTAGTTCAAGTTTTGGCTCTTTGGGGTTTTCTTGTGGAGATTGATTTCCTGTGATTCGTAGTTCTTTGGTTCGTGGGTCCTTTTGTAGTCATTTCTTTGGTCACTTGTGACTTTGTCTCGTGAAACAACCCCAGGGAAATCCATGGTTTTGACCTAGGATTCGAGTTCTTGTGTTTTGGTTCAAAGTTTGGAGTTTGTGCGGAAAATCTTTGATTCTGCATGGAGTTGTTGTTTTGAGGAGTTCATCTCGTGAGATCTAGTCAAGGACTAGGTGATACACATATCCTCAAAATTTCAAGTCCCCAGGTTGCATGAATCAAAAGTTCTCTCGAATTCTTGAGGAGAAAGTTGTTGAAAAAGAGGGTTTTGCGCTCTGCCCGAGCATCACCGACACTTTCGGTGGGTGCTAGGGTTTTCCACCGAAAGTGTCGGTGGACGCGTGACGTGCGTTGATTCGTCAAGTTCGTCGTATAGTTTGTCTGTTCTTTGACCTGTGCATGCACTGTTACCACCGACACATTCGGTGGGGGTCTTGAAGGCGCACCGAATCGATCGGTGGCTTTGGGGTTTTGAACAGTGCTTTCCTTGGTTTCTCCGCCACTCACCGATACATTCGCTGGCTCCTCTCCATAGCCACCGAAACAGTCGGTGATCGGCTCGTCTCGCTCTGATCGGCTCAAAATCGGCTCGGGTTGTTTTGATTTGTTTCACCGACAGTTTCGGTGACCTCGGCGTATGTGTCGGTGATTCTTGGCCGTGAGTTCTTTGCTGCATTCTCTACACCGACTCTTTCGGTGGCTTCCCTATAGCCTCACCAAAAGTATCGGTGTACATAGTGTTGTGTTAATTTGAGAGTCTTACCGTGCTCTTTGCTGTGAGTGCTTCACGATCATTTCGGTGCCTCGTCTATAGGCACACCGAAAGTGTCGGTGACCACTGAGTCTCGCTGATTTGTGTGTTTGCTTGAGTTCTTCGCTTCCGTTTGTGTGTATGAGCTTTGGGGTCTTGTTTAGGACATAGGCCTGGTCTCGAGTAGAGATTTTTGAGAGGCTCCCATTCACCCCCCCCCTCGGTAGAGTGCCTCCTCCTGCCGCCTCTCGCCTCCAGCTTCTTCGGATGGGAGCCTCCGTGCATGCCAAGCCTCCCTATGACGGTTGTGGCACTCAACCGACTTGCCAAGGCTATAAAAGGAGAGCCTTATCTCACTTCAAGACACACACTCAAAAGGAGCTCTCTCTTCATTCCACTTGTAGTCTAGAGTTGTAGTTGGGAGTTAGGTCGAGTCGAGCTTTGTCTCGGGGTTCCGGAGTCTTCGGAAGTTCTGGTAAAAGCTCTTGTATCTTTTCCTTTGTATTTTCTGAATATTATTAATATGAATTATCTTCTTTATTTATGAGCAAGCTCTACTTTCTGCATTTACCTTTTCTAAGCTTATGCTTAAGTTGGAAAGTAGTTACCTATAGATTTAGACTTGGAGTTTTAGTTAGCTCTGTCAGGTTTATCTTACGGGTCTTTCTAGCCTATACCGGAGCCGTCGAAAGCACCGGGTCAAGGGGACTCTCCTCTGATAGACATCCAGGGGAGGTCCTAACGTCAAGTGCAGACGTGGTGTCTGCCTTGCCGTTAGCTATGTTAGTGTGTTCCACCCCACGGAACTGCAGTGGTAGGCGGCAGGTGGTGACAGCCCTATCCGTCCTCGGATTCCACCACGTTCGGTTGTTTTCATAACATTAGTTGCTGAGCCAGGAGGATCCCCTCTCTCACCCCAGTCTGAGTTCCTCCCGCTCTAGCCATCGAAGTAAGCTCTGTACCCGACATCTAGGTAGAAGTCCAGTTTAGGTCTGTAGTGTGTCTTTCTCTAAGTATAGAAGTGTCTTAGGATCCTTTCTCACCTAAGTCTCCCGGCTCTTCTCTTTTCTCTTCTCGTCTGAGAGTCTCCTGTGTCGCTGGCTATATCAAGCCTTCTACTCGGTCAATCATTGACCTTTATCGAGCTTAATGCTTATCTCCCCTAAGTTAGTGTGTTAATAATTCTGGGAAAGATTCTCATTCTGTTCTTAAATATTCATTAACCAATGCTTCCCTATGGAAATATAAATACGATACCCTGGAATACTCCAAGGTGAAATGCTACAACGGGTTATTCTGTGCGCTTGCAGAATCCAATTCTTTTGGGCATAAATTAACCAACTAGGCGTTCCTAACTTTGTGTTAAGGAATGCCAACAAGCATTTCTGCGTTCCTAACTTTGCGTTAAGGAATGCCAACAGTAGTTTCAACTGTGGGTTTGGGATCTGCTTTTGGTTTTGGTTTTGGTTTTGGTGAAGCAAAGTTAGGCATTTTGTCAAGGTTGCTTTGGAGGTGTTTTGGCTTGGGTTTCCACTTGGGATTTTTGGGAGCTTTCTATGGTGGTACTTGGATGTCTCCAATCTTCTCTCCCTCATCACTCGTCTCTCCAACACACTTCTCATCATTACCCAACCCAACACCATTAGCACGCTTAAACGCCAAAATCATCATGCCAAGTTGAGGTTCACGAGCAGACAACCAACTCAACATGGTACGCAAATACATGTTCTCATCTTCAAGCAATTTCACAGTAGATTTGAATTCAATGTTTGAAGAAACATGCAAGAGACACTTATCACATTCAGGCATAGCAGTTTTCTCATTCATGATAGACTTTTCAAAGGAAGCAACTTGAGCTAATGCATCATCAAGACTAGATTGCAAGATAGGACATGTTTTGCAAGCACCTAACAAAGAAGGCCTAGAGTTCACTTCTTCTAACTCCTTCTTAGCAACCTCAAGCTCATCTCTTAAGCCAGCGCACTTGAACCTAAGCGTAACCACATCAGATATGTGCGAGACACACTCGCCGCACTCCTTCTCATCCGACACTGTAACCACATTATGCATGCGAGCAATCTCAGCCTTAGCATCATCAAGTTGAGACCTATAGGACTTCCTCTCCTTGTACCAATCTCTAAGGACCTTGTCCTGATGCTCTAGCATGCCATTCAACCTAAGCACTGTCAGGGGTTAGGATCCTGGACAGATCTGCAAGGGAACGACCCAGGCAGTTTGTAGGTCAAAGGGCGATCATGAACCAAGAGCGTAGGTGGTTGCACGAAAGTCGAGCACGGAACGCGGCAAGCTCGGCGAGGAACACGGGGATTTATACTGGTTCAGGCCTCCGGAGAGTAAAACCCTACGTCTAGTTGTTTGTGGTATTGCGTGAGCAAAGATGAGATATCCCCGGAGGGTGCGCCAAGGCCGCCTTATATTGCCCGTCATGCCTTGGGTTACAAGTTTAGGACTCGGAGTCCAGGTCGGTTACAATAGGAAAGTCCTAGTACAAATCTATCCCGTGATATTCGGGCTATCTGGAGTTACCAAACCGCATCGTAGACCTTGTCTTGTCCACCAAGGCGTCGGGAGAATCTTGTAGTCCGACCCAGAGTCGGACTAGGTCGCCCAGAGTCATCGGAGTTATGGATAAGGTCTTTGGGCCCACTGATAGGTCGACGGGGCTTCTAGAAGGTCAGGTCCACCCGTCAGGGACTTGCAGGCCACTGCCATGTGGGACCCACAGGTGTCCACGTCTCTCAAGCCCCCGATCGACGTGTAGGCGTAGAGGCTGAGTCGGAGTTGCGTCGAAGCGAAGCATAGACACAGCACCGGCAAAGTCGCGTAGGGTGTACGGTGATCCAAAAAGAAAGAAAAATCTCCAGTCTAGAATGAAGCCAAATATCGAGCTCCTGGAACAAGGTTCCAGAAGGTCGTAGTGAAGGCAAGAAAATCTTGAGAAGAACCATCGACCTGACCTGGATCAGGGAAAAACACATGCGACCTTCAGCAAGGCCGCAATGCTGACCATAGGGAAGGCGAGCAGAGACGTATCAGAAGCAGGCTTTCAATAGGTCGATGCGACACAGAAGAAGAGGGCGGCGTAAGACGCACTCGTAGAGTAGCCCCCGAGCAGTAAAGCGTCTAGTATGGCTGTTTTGATGCTCCAAAAGAGAGAAGAGAGAAATGAATGCGGCCATCGCGTGTCCAAAGTCGTGCCATCCACTGAGGATAAAGCCAAACCAGAAGGAATCTGCGCAGAAAACGCCAATCCGGGGAGCCTGTTGCATTCCAAAGACACGAGAATACTGTACGGTCACGGGGGCGCCTCTGATCGGAGCCATGTGAGACTTCCCTACCGCAAAAGACAACACCTCGTGTTCCACATGGGAACAATGCCGCTGTGGATAAGGATCCAATGTATGCCTCGGGGGCTATAAATAGATGCCCTGAAGCAAATGCAAAGCACCACTTGAAGAGCCATGGCGATCGTAATTAGTAATTCTCCCTCTCCAGAACCTTGTGTTCGTCCTCCAGAGCAAGAAGAACAAGCTAAAGATGCTTGGAGCCAGAAGAAAGTTTGCAAGGTGTGAAGAACTCCCTCTTTCGTTTCCTCTGCACCCAGTGAGTGTCACACCCGGATTTACACAAAACCCGAATGTGGCCATATGTGTGCCCAGGAAGTCCACAGACACATATAGCGAACAAATATGGTAAAAATCAAAGTGCAATGCTTTATTCTCATCCTAAAGTAGCGATTACATCAGAGTTTTGCATAAATGAAATACATGGACAGCGGAAGACTAATACAACTCTCTAGCGTAGCCGCAATCCCACAGGGACTCTGACTGGGAGAACGCCAACTCAGAAGTACGGCAAATCCTCTGGAAACTCCACAGCATAATCAGCCTGACTCCAATCTGTTACCCGTCCGGGATTTTGCCCAAAAAATAGTAATAACAGCAAGTGTAAGTAATGGAAATTACTTAGCAAGTATAGCACGGGTTATGAAGGCTCAAAAAGGCTAGACACTGGCTTAACTGCATTAGCACTTTTAGTTGGTTCGTTTTAACTTTACCCAAGTTACTACAAGTGAATGCGAACCCGGTTGTAACCCAATTAATAGTGTAAGTGACATTAAGCATGAATAAATATCATATTCTAATCAAAAAGGATCCAGGCCGCTCGTGACCCTGAGCAAGGCTATCATGATAGATCGTACACTCTGCAGAGGTTTTGCCCTTTACCCACCAGTCACGTAAAAGTTCAAAGGAACTTTGCACCCAACCACGCACATCGACACTTCTGAGGTGTGACTGCATAGGGACGCTACGAGGCTTTCACAAGACACCCTAACAAGTCAGTAGCCGCTGGAGTACTATACGGCGGTGAAAACTTAGGCACCGAGATCGACGTACGCCCACGGAGTCACACCGTGAGGGGGTCGATGGCGTCCGGAGCGCGGGTGTCGCACCCATACTGCGCAACGTGCAGAGTTCTCAATCGCTGAGACTCCTACACGGGACTGGGTCTAACGTGACCTAGCCGACGGGGCTACCGTCCTCGGTGGAATCGGAGAACACCCAGCACCGTACCTCCCACAACGCCGTTGGCCCCTCGGTAACCACTGCCAAGCTAGAGACGTTCAAGCTACTTGACCAAGACCAGAGCCATTATAGTTCTGGCGGTGGCGACAGGCTCCTGGGTTGCCGCTTTAAGAACCGGTCCATAGAAGGAGACACTAGAGCAAAGCACACAGCACATGCTCTAGCTCCCTAATCCATGTTACTAAAAAGCAAGTTTTAACATTAAAGTTGAAGTGGACCATTAAGTCAATATTAATAATTAATTAAAGGTGACAGTAGTTGCGCCTAGCAAAATGCTACCCATATGCAAAAACCCATAGGAATACAAGGATAGGGAAATAAATACTAGGTACAACCTTAATGGTAAACAGTATTAGACACATGCGTATGTAATGAACAGTGTATTAAAAGAGTGAGTAGGTAGCAAGGATTGTCCGTGCTATAACTTGCCTTCCTCGGAGTACGGCTGCTGCTGCGAGTCCTGCCCTGGCACGTCCTCAACGTACTCGTAGTCCAAAGCTACGGGCTCACCGACTGGACACGAACGTCACGCACGCATCCAAAGGAATCATTACATACAAACAAAAGTAATACTATTAGAAATAGTACACCAACAGTAAAAACAGTACAAAAACAGGAGCTAGAAATATCCTACGCTTCGCTACGAACACATGAGCGCGAAAATCACGCAAATCGGAGCTAAAACGTGAAAGTTATAGCGTTTCTAAGGTTCGGGGGCTTGCTGGCAAAGTTTTAAAATTTCCAGGGGTTAAAATGAATAAAACAGGACCTAAATGTAATTATTTTTGAATTAAAAAAGACCGCGGGTTAATTACCAGAAAGCCCAGGGTCTCTTTAGCAAAACCGCATGGCTGACCGGTACACAGGGGGGTTGACTCGCGCTGCGGCCGTCGGATCTGGATCGGACGACTCAGATTTAAAACGCGAAGGGGTATGGCTGGATCTAATCTCGCGCGTTGATCTCGGATCGGACGGCCGGGGCTCGGAGCTCGCCGGGGACGAAGCCGGCGCGGCGGCGCTGCTCGGCCGACGCCGGGGCTCGCCGGATTTGGCCGTATCTCGGGCTAGGATGCTCGGATTTGAACGGGGTTTGGTCCTACGGCTTCAGGAGGGGATGGCGAGTGCATCTAGGGGGTTCAAGACTAGCATCGGCCGGCGAATCATGCCGACGACGATGGGCGGCGGAGCGGAGCTCCGGTGAGCCGCTGGGAGTGGGTTCTGGGTGATTTCTGGGTCGGGTTTTTGGTGCTGGAGTTGCTAGGGAGGCTAACAAGTGCATTCGTGGTGAACAAGTTGTGCAATGAGTGGTGTAGCGTCCGGACGACGACGGCCGGCGGTCGGCCGACGACGGCGAACGCGGGGAACCCAGCTACGGTGCTCTAATGCTGGAATTGAGGATGGGGATGGACGAATTACCTCCCGAGGAAGCTCCTGGTGAACGGAATTGGCCGGAGATGGCTTGGGAGGCGGGAACGGCGGTCGACGAGCGGCGGACGGTGGCGTCGGTATACATCGGCGAAGGGGCTCCGGGGCACGGGAAGGGCCGTGCTGCGGCTTGGCGTGCTCCTCGTGGAGCGGTGAAGCAGCTCCGAGGGTCGGCCGGGGCGGTGGTGCGCCGAAGCGAGGTGACGACGGCGGCCGGCGGACTCCGGGGCGCGGCAGCTCGGGAGCGGCGCGATTGGAGGCGGTGGCGGCGCTAGGGTTGGGGGCGATGGGGTGAGGGGAGCGATACGAGGGCGCGGTCCAGGTTAAGTAAGTGCGGGGGCTAGCGGCCTCGGCGTGCGGGCCTTCCGCGGCAGGCGCGCCATCACCGGCGACGGGGAAGGAAAGGGGGGGAGGGAGACTGACGCGTGGGGCCGCGCTGACAGAGAGAGGGGGAGAGGCGGGGCGAGCGGCTGCGGCTGGGCCGAGCGGGGAGAAAAGAAACTGGGCCGGAAGCGAGCTGGGCCGGGGAAAGAAGAAGAGGAGGAGGGGCTGGGCCGGACTGGGAAGAAAATAGAGGGGGCAAAAGTGAACCGGAAAAAGAGTTCAGGGGGCAGAATAGAACTATGGGCCTAGCAACTTTTCTAGAGCTCCAAACAAAGTGATTCAAATTTGAATTTAAATAAATTTAAATTCTTGTTTGAATCACAAGCAATACAAAAATAAATGCAGCAGCATGAATGCAACAATAAATGTTTCTAACTCTTATATTTGATTTTAAATTTTAGAAAATTATTATTTAGCCTTTATAAAATAGGTGAAAGCATTAAATAATTAATTAATTGCCAAAAATTTTAAATTTGAGTATTTTGGGTGTTACAGTGAGGAATCCAGTAGGCCCGCGGTGATGCTAATCCCGAATGTGAAGGGAAGCCTGCTGGAGGCAAGCAGAGGACGCTGCATAGCTCCGCAGCCAAACCGTGAGAGAAGTTCATCACGATCCCGGAGCTAGAAGAAAGTTTGAGATGCAGTATGGTAAGACAGATTGCATTGCAAACCGTGCTTAGAGCAATACGGCTCCATAAATGTGTTTGTATCTTGTAATCAGCCATAGGCTGAAGTCTATGAACTGTCAAAGCCTGATGTATCAGTGACATGATATAACTGAATAGGCTAAAGATCATGTCTACCCAAGGGGCGATATCATAGCCCAGGTGGCGTAGATACTAAAATTTCTCGATAGACTAAAGCCATTAGATCGAAATGAAGGTCGTAACGACCTAGAAATCATAATGGCAGCAGGGCCAAAAATTAACCCAAAGGTCTTGGTGACCTAGGTCATCCAACGGGCCGGAGCTGTTAAGCCGGAGCCGTTAGAAAAAGCGATCACCACAGCCTTAGCGACAACAGGGCCTAAATTAACCCATAGACCTTAGTAGATCTAGGTCGTCCAACGGGCCGGAACCATTAAGCCGAAGCCGTTGGGAATAGAGGTCGTTTCGACCTAGATGGTAGCGGAGCCGAAATTAACCCAGAGACCTTGGCAATCTAGGTCGTCTAACGGGTCGGAGCCATTAAGGTGGAGCCATTAGGAATAGAGGTCATCACGACCTTAATGGCAGCAGGGCCAAATTTTAACCCAAAGACCTTGGCGATCTAGGTCGTCTAACGGGCCGGAGCCATTAAGCCGGAGCTGTTAGGAATAGAGGTCATCACGACCTTAATGGCAGTAGGGCCGAAATTAACCCAGAGACCTTGGCGATCTAGGTCGTCTAACGGGCCGGAGCCATTAAGCCGGAGCCATTAGGAATAGAGGTCATCACGACCTTAATGGCAGCAGGGCCGAAATTAACCCAGAGACCTTGTCGATCTAGGTCGTCTAACGGGCCGGAGCCATTAAGCCGGAGCCATTAGGAATAGAGGTCATCACGACCTTAATGGCAGCAGGGCCATGAGCAAATGAATGCTGGGGGCTGGAGATGAACTTAAAACGGGTCCATGGACACTAGGCCGTTGATAATGAGATCAACGGGCATATATTCCCGTATGGCACGAGCCATAACTCAGCACGAGGCCGTTGTACAAAGAAAAAAGTACTGTTAAGGGATTTACCTATAGAGCCGTTGGCCATATTGACTAGTCAACGCAGAGAATCGTTAAGGGAGCCAGAGGCCCGCCCTTAAAAGGCCGATCCGAGGGGAGTGCGAGCCCACTCAACGCCATTTGCACAAAGAGCTAGGGTTTCTCAGTCACCGCACCACCATCGCCGATCCGCATCGCTGCGCCCAGATTCCAGCTAGCCGTAGACCGCCAGACTTAGGAACAGCGCCGCCGCGCACCAGCGCATGCGAATCAAGACTATAGTAGTAAATTGCACCAGATCCAGCGGATTCCTTGAAGAGGAGATGGTGGCGCCGATGATCCCCGACCCGCAATCGGTGTGGGAGCCCTCCGTCGTGACGGAGGCGATGCTAGAAGGGCTCGTGGAGCACGGCCTGCTCAAGCCGAAGGTGGAGGTGGGGTGGAGGGCAGCCATCGGTGAAGAGTTCCCCTCTGAGGGCACCGACGAGACGGTGACCTTCATCGCTCACATCGAGCGCGGGTTCGGAGTGCCGACAGGGGACTTCTTCCGCGGCCTGCTCCACCACTACCGCATCGAAGCGGTAAATCTTGCACCTAACTCCATCACAGCAATCTCAGATTTCATTTATCTGTGTGAGGCGTATCTGGGAATTCCGGCCCACATGCTGCTCTGGCGGTATTTCTTTGAGCTAAAGAAAACCGGGAAGAACAATGTCGTCGGCTCCCTAAGCTTCACCCTTCGGAAAGGGATGAAAGATGTATTCATAGAGATGGAGCTGCCCGACAACACCCAACGGTGGAAGCGAGCGTGGTTTTACGTCGACAACCACGCACCAGCGTTAACAAGGACGGGCGCGGCACCAGTGCCGGCCCCAGAGTGGACAAGCTAGATCTCGTCAAGGAAGGTCGAGTCAATCCAGCTGCTGATCGACGAGGTCACCAGGCTAAAGGCCGAGGGCCTGACTGGAGGCGCTGTGACCATCAACTTCACCCGTCCCCACAAAGGAAGGTTGGTGCTCACTAAGAAATCTCCACAAAGGAGAGGGTAATACAAACGTTCCTGGATGCTCCACACAGAGAGGGCATTCAACGGGCGACGCCTAACCGTCTAGAAGCAAGCTTCAAGAGTAATAAACACAAACCAATGCCCAGAGATGCTTCAAGTGTTCTTGAGATGAAGGAGATGAATCAAACACTTGAAAACGAAGAGCTTCTTCACCAAAGATCTCTCTCACACTCAAACGCTAGCTCAAATCTCAAGGATGTGCTCAAGGAGAGAGTGAGGGAGTGGAGTAAATGACTTGGGCGAATTTTGGCTCAAAGTTGCTGGGGAGGAGTGAATGAGGGGAGAGAGAGAATATATATACTAGCCGTTACTGTTCAGGTTAAGTGGTTCTCGGTAGTACCAACGTGACGTCGGTACTACCGATAATGTGGTAGAAACCTCGCAGAGAGTCTTTATCGGTAGTACCGAGACAGGGCCGGTACTACCAAAGCAGTGAGAAGCTAGGTGAAAACTGCAGGCTGCCGGTAGTACCGAACCAGTGGCGGTACTACCGATAAAGAAAGAAAACCTAGCAGAAACCCTTTGCCGGTAGTACCGAGGTAGGGCCGGTACTACCGACACTTCACTAGAATTTCAGGAGAAAGTGAAGTATGTGTATGTGTAGGCTAGAAACTCTCTTCTAAGGAAAAGATCATCTCAAGAGCTCAATTTGCATCTCTAGACAACTAATTTGCGTCCCTCTTAATACTACGGTATTTCCTATACTCAATTTCAAAAGAAAGCTTAGAATTTAAAACTAATTAGGAGCTTTACACCGTTTTGTCGAGTTGAGGGACTCCTTTTGATCAACAAATGATTTGCTTAGCTCTTTGATCCTGCACACATCTCATTTAAGCAATTAAACACAACAAGTTGTGTGTATCATTATCACCAAAATCAATTAGGGGCCTAGATGCACTTTCAATCTCCCCCTTTTTGGTGATTGATGACAACACAACTTGTTTGATAAAAAGGAGATGTGTGTATCCAACAATTTTGAGAGAACTCCCCCTAAACATGTGCTCTTTCAATAGAGAGGCCTCAAATGCCTAGGCACATGTTTAGCAAGAGCTCCCCCTTAATCTTTGCATACACAAGTGCAAAAGTGTGATATATTCAAGACGTGATGCATATGACAAGATATTCACTCAACAAAGTGAGAAGCAACAAATCACAAGCATCCAAGTACAATTAAAAGTCTTACAAGGCACGACAAATAAGTCTTACATGTTTAGAGTTCTCACAAGCAAGCATCAAACTTAACACAAGTTCCACAAGTCCATAACACAAAGGGTAGATAGATAGATAAAAACGACGACGGACGACGACGACGATGAGACCCCCATGTCATGTCTTCAAGTTCACTCCCCCTTTGGCATCAAGCGCCAAAAAGGAGGGGGAAAGAGCAATCTGTGACAACCCCATCCGAGATAATTCCGTACTATCGCCTAAACCATCCACTTGGTCATTAAGCAATAATAAGGAATCATCCCGTTGAGTGTTGTCGGGTCAAAGCCCGGAAAATCACGTACATAGCACACAGAGGATCGAAAACGTATACATTAAAACTCACACGAAGGCGAATCCAGAGTACCTTACAGATTAAATCCAAGTCTCCCCGTAGAGTCAAATTATTACAAACCAGAGTTCAACTGAAAGTAAAATAGTTCAGAGTTCGAAAGACAGCGGAAATAAACTAAGCGGTAGGATAACACTCATGAGAGGCCGTCATGGTGCTATCATTCCTCATCGGATACCCATTGCAGTTCCCAACCTGGAGGTCTCTCACCAGGCCAAACAATGCCACCTGAAAACCACATATAAAGCAAGGCTGAGCATACTAATACTCAGCAAGACTTACCCGTCTAAAATAAAAGACACTACCTCTAAGCATGCAAGGCTTTTGGCTAGTGGGTTTTCTTTGCCAAAAAGCTACTAAGAAGTAGATCCTTACTTTCAATATTTTAGCTCCAATTCGAGTGAGATAATCATTACTAAATAAGCCAACTAAACAAGCATGGGTTGTACAATACAATTAACCAAACATCAAGTTTATTAAATATTCCATAAGGGATCACCATGGCTAACAGAATAAGCAGTCTCAGATAATGGTGAGAGACCGACGATCGATCGATTAATCACCTTGCAAGGGAAACCTAAACACACGGAGAGTGCACACCCCAAGAATACAAATAAAACCAAGGGGGTGGGGTATGCACCGACCAGGCGGTTCCCATCCTTCCCCGGATTAGGATCAGATGCTACAATCCCTGGTGCATAGCTATCTGGTCACGGTACACCCCGCCTAGAGTTCACTCATGCACCACCATACTGCAGGTAGGGGAACACATCCCAAGATTAGTAGCGCAAAGTTCCCGCACCGGATCGGTTAGGTACTAGGCTTACCGGTCCCATACCCGACATATGCTTAGTACGTTCAAACGCTTAAGCCGTATAACCATTGGACCGGAGCCCAGAATCCCATGCTCTTACCACGTGAGCAAATCATTTCTTTATCTCATGAGCCCATTAAGGGAACCTATTCTCGTGAGTGACGACCATCACTCGACTTGTGTCGGGTCCTTAGTGCATAGCATCTAGCGACCTAGTATACTAGTAAGAGAGCATAGGTGCCTAGGGATCATGCATCTAGGGTTTCAGATCAACTCCTGAACGTAAATGCACATATTAAACAACAAAGGTAATTGCAAAACTTTAAATAAACAAATAGGTTAATGATAAACCGGTGCTTGCCTTTCTACCATTGATGTTAGTACTAGCTAGGCCTTGGGCCCTTCCAACCTTGGGTCGGGTCTTCTAGCAATCCCTGTGGCAACTCCTGCTGGAACTCCACGTCCTTCGCTACGAGTTCTACATGTGATGCATATGCACAACTTTAAGATTCGATTTATATAAGTAAGTTTTCATACCGAAATTTAAAGTAAAAGCACACGGTGTATTTATGGCCACATTCATCTAGACAAGATTCTTAAATTCTTATTTCTTTCATGAAGAAAAGGGAGGTGTGTGTTAGTCTCTTTCTTTATTTAACTTTGATGGTGATTGTGTACATATATAAACTTAAATAAGTTTCTTCATCAAAGCAGGGGTGATGTTTAGGGTTCGGCCTCGAGGAAGCTTAGAACAAGAATTAATATTATAGAACAATCTACACATGCACTGATCATGAAACTTTGCACACAGCACCACTGACCTAAACCAAAGTCACACATAAAAAATTAGCTGTAAAATGATTATAAAACAGCCTACACAAAAAATAATAAAAAGCACCTAGGTTGCCAGCCGCCTCGATGGTCCGCCGCCTCAATTCAAGTAAACTGAAATATCAACATTCAGTTATAAAGCCGCTTTTACATTCAGTCATGATAGCCATGCTCACGGTCACTAACTTGATTTGTTTGGTTACTGGTTCGACTTTAGAGCTTTGGAAATGGCATAGGAGAATGGGTCATATGAGCTTTGAGCTCCTCTCTCATTTGAGTCACATGGACCTTATGAACATCGAGCATGTTACCGCCTAAACTTGCCACTAAATACCTGAATATGCATTTCACGACATATGCATCAACGGAATAAATGATGAATACCAATGACAGGACCGTTGAAACCTTTTTACCTTACCTTTGGTGATGAATAATTCCAACTTTGATCATCTTCTAACTGATTGTTTTCTTTTGCTTGACTATTTTCTGGTATTTATGTAGCAATTTAGCAAAGCTTGGCTTCTTCTTCGGCACCTTGCTCTTGAATGCAATATTTGCAGCTCCACTTGAATTTCTAGCAAGACCGGTCAGACGGGTTGGGACACCGACTAGACCGGATCCTTTAGAACCAACCACTTTGAGGTCATCTTGCCCCTAGCATAACCTTGTTGTTGTTCATCATTGGGGATAATTTGACAAATAGAACTAGTCGATGATTCTTCAATGATCGAGTTTTTTTATATTTAGTGTCAAATCTGAATTTTTATTTAATCTACCATCCCTTTTGACATGATAGACTTTCTTGATCACCTTACGCTTATTTTTTGTAAAGACCAATTATTTTGATCAAAACTATGCATAGGTGATGGCTCATTAATTATGAGCAGTGCATATGTAATATAATATGGATAAAAGTCTATAGGAACACATGGCATATATGAATTATATGACCATGAAGAATAATAATAAGGCATGTCACAATACGATCCTAATTGCATAGATATAGGTGATCCATGTGAATAAAATGGCATTGATATTGGAAAAGTATTCCATTGCCGATTCTGATCATGGAACTTCTCTTTTTGCGTAGATTGTGAGCATTTGAAATTTTTAGGCCAACTAGCACCATTGATATCCTTTTGTCTTTGAGGCTTAGCCGGATATTTTCCATTAAACCTGATACTTGTTATGACCTTTGGATCCAATGGTTTTCCAAACATCAATCTCAGGATTCTTCGATTTAACCATCTTTAGTTTTGATTTATTTTGCCAAACCTTGGAAGAAATGGTGAGATTGGTTTGAGAACAGGTCATACCGGTTGAAGCGCAACCAATACATTTGCCTTTATTTAGTTACTCCCTGAGAATTGAAGTGCTAGATGCAATTGTTGACACTTCTTAACATCGCTACTGAATTTGTGTCTCCGGCAATGGTGCCAAAAATGCTTGTTGGCGCTCATTAGCGCAGCTACTAAAATCGTAGCGGCACCAAGAATGTCTGGTGGTAATTGTAAGTCACATATAGATCCACAAACGCACAGATTACCATTGTAGCACTTCACCCGGAAGTAAATCAAGGTTATCGTATTTATATTTTTCCCAAGGGAAACACTAAGGCATAGGTAGTCGAATAATAAGCTAGCAAAGAGTACCAAGACTCGGTAAAGAGCTATGGTGGAGGTAACGATAATGATAATCGAGGGGTAAACAACGTGCAAGGAGATCCTGATAACGATTAGAGAGTCCTAGTGAGTTGGGAGGACAACGAGACGAGAAAGGAACCTGATACAATCTATCTATTCTTGTCAACTTCGGGAGAAGAACTAAGCTAAGCAAAGTCAAGGTAAGAGAAGATCAACAAGTCCTTCTAGTTCTGTAGATGATGTGTCGCCGAGTCCTCAGACAAGGATGAGAAGGGAGGACAACGACTCGCTCAATCCTATCAGCCTGAACTAACATGGTGGATTGCAAAGCCCGTCAGGAGCTGTGACCTCCCTATGGTACCACAACTATTATATTGAACAAGGGAACAATCTAGGACTAAGGTAAGTTCTAAGCACTGCACTCACAATGAATCAAAGAACCTTCCCTTGGATATCACAAAGAAAGATCTCTCTCTCTCTCTCTCTCTCTCTCTCTCTCTCTCACTAAGCACCAAAGTACTCGGTAAGAGATCAACCGAAGAACGACCACAACACTATAGGGTTCAAGTGAACTAAACTAACCAAGGCTAAACTAACTCTAATCTAAACCAGAAATAAAGCTACTAGAGCAAAGTAGAAGTTGAATCTAATTGACTCGAAAGGTAAGATAGAAAGATAACTTGAATTGAATTTAAGTCTTGCAAAGAAAGGGTACAAGAGTAGTACCAGAACTCTGAAGAAGACTTCTCCAGAACCCCGAGACTAGCTCGACTCGACTCTAACTCCCAAACTACACTAATCCTACTCTAGAATAGAAATGAGGCTTGTAGTGATGCTCCTACTTCGTCTCCCTCTTCCAGCGACTGTGGGGTGCCTTTATAGTAGCTGAGGGTCGGTGGAGTGCTGGGAAGGTAGTTCATAGGTGCGGCCGCACCTCTAGGGTTGGCCGGCCTTATGGTCCATTGCCTATGGCTACGGACGGCTCTGATAAGAGATCCTGGGTCGGTTGTAGGTCGGTTTCCAAGTCGGTGGAGTTCTGGTACAATGGTTGTAGGTGCGGCTGCACCTAGTAGGTTCGGTCGGCCCTACTCTTTGGCCATGTGATGCATTGACGCTGTTGAACAGTGCTCCTGATCACTTCTTGATGGCGGTTTGTGGCGGTTACGGCGGTTGAGTGTGGGTCCATGGATCCAAGTTCTTCCTCCCTTAGCCATTCGATCAAACCGACTTGAGATCAATGTTTCTTTGTCATTTGAGACTTGTTCAAGGGATTGGTGATGGCCCGGATCAGTAGGACCAGCCGCACCTAGCAGGTGCGGGCGCACCTGGCCAAGTTCGGTCAAACCCCTTGGTTCGGCTGCACCTGCCAAGTGTGGTCCAATGGTCCCATTTTCCCCCCAAATGTGTATCTGCATATAGAATTCACAACACAACTCATGTAACTTTATTAGTACCTAAAATGTGCATTACTCCTTTCATTCTGGGATAATGACGGTCAAATATTTGTTGTAAGGACCGTCAACAGTAATTTCTATACTTTTGCTAGGGGATTTTGGGTTAACAATTTCGGCTAGAGATGGCCGACTAGTTTTTTGACCAACAACAATGCAAGTTGGCAAAACTTTGCAAGGATTAAGAATAACAATAGTCAGTTTTTCAATAACTGACTCTTGATTAATAAGAATCATATCTACACTATTCTTTTTATTAATCAAATCATCAACAAATTTAAGTAAACAACTTATAAAACTAGTTGTGAACTTATAATGCTTTGGTAGATCGTACATCCTCAACTCGTTGATGACATACATCTTCATCATGATGAAGCCTTGTTCCACTATTTGATAACAATGAGGAAGTATCACCTCATCAATGCCACCCTTGCGTAGGTCTTTCGGATTCTCCACAAAGCTCACAGTGGGATTCCTCAAGAATGTTCTTCACCAAGTTCGGTCGGCATTGTATACAATGCTGCACCAGTAGCCAGGCAAAAAAGACTACACACGGGGAGGCGCTCGATTGCTCCATGTGATTAGAGCTTTGTTCACTGGAACCTGCACACAGCTCTTCATCCTATGTGGACAGAGGAAAGGAGCGCCTGTTCGGCCCTATCCTCAGGGTAACCTAGGCAAGCAGCCTGCTGACCTGTCCAGCTCCGCCCGTACGTGCTCCAAGGTTGAGATGCGGCACCAAGGTGTTGTCCAGCCAGTCATCCATCACCATTGCCGCCGAGATGCCCAGCCGTGTTTTGTGGCTGAAGAAGAGGAAAGACTTCACTAAGACGGCTCCTCCTGAAGAGGGTGGAGCACCCGTCACACACTTCAAAGATGTTGACAGCTCTATTGAGAGGCAGCAGATCAGGCATGTCCTACCACTCTACCAGTGCGTGCTGGTGACATCCCCGACCATAGTGGTCAAGTCCACCCTTCACGGATTCACTTTGCCCTTGCTGATTCGCCAGGGTGATGCAAACGGTTTAGGAGCTTGAGTAGGAGGACCTTGTTCTGCACTGACAGGTTTTTGATGCCCAATCCACCCTGATCCTTTGGTTTGACAAGCATTTTCACACACCACTAAGCATTGAAGTCTGTGGGTGTGTTCTTCTCATGACCAAAGGAAAGCCCGGCTCCTATGGTCCAATGTGTCAAAGGGTTCCTTGCAGCAATAGAAACACTAACATTGTGTAGATCGCCTAGCTGTCTCTGCATTGACGAGCACGGATCGCCCCATCAGATTCAGCAGCGAAGCCTGCCAGCCGCTAAGGTACCTATCTGCTGATCGGAGGTGCGAAGGCAGATAATCTCAGCTTCTCACTGGACAACAGTAATCCCAGGTAGGTCTGTGAAAACGTGCCCACCTTGCAGCCCAAGAGCTCCTTGAGAGCATCCACCGTCCGCGGCAGTTTGTGCATAGGAATGATTGTGCTTTTCTCATAGTTGATCGTCAGATCGTGAGTTTAGAGAAGTTGTCAAGCACAGCTTTGAGAAGACAGAGATCGGCAATGTGCGCCTTAACAAGGAGTAGGGTGTCATCGGCGTACTGCAGAACCGGGCATGGAAGGTATGAAATCGCTAGGTGTCGGATCCCACATTCCTTCTTCACCACGTCTTGTAGTTGCAGGTATTTTCTGACAGTCAAATAAAACAGTTATGTTCCACAAAAACATACGAGGCTTGATTTTTTTTAAAAAAAATATGTCCATTTGGTGATTGTTTCGAAGAACTTGGAATTGGGATTGTGGCTTACAGTCCACTTGGCAGAGGGTTCTTTTTGAGTGGGGCCAAATCGGTTGACTCACTGTCCGAGGAGGATGTCCGCAAGGTGAACTCGAACTGATGTGATACTTTTTTTTAGAAATGGGAATATATTTCAATATTCCAACCGCTGCATCAACTAATGTAATGCATATAGCTGTTCTTTATTACACACAGACACCACACAAGTAAAACAAAAATGATAAATGACTCAGTCTCTAAAGCAAAAATATTTTTATCCATGGCCAATTCTATTACTAAAAGGCCATCTGTTTGAAATGAAAATCTCCATGACCTTAGTTTCAAGCACATGACATCCCAAAGTAACTTGGGTTCGCTCTTCCTCCTTTAGCAGCAACGACCAGGTCCAGTGTGTCCCTCTGTAGATAACCTCCATAGGAGTGACTGCTCGAGTGTTGTTAAAGATCATGTCATTTCCACTCAACCAAATTGCCCAACATAAAGCAGATGCTCCAACCAAAATCTTGTACTTAAGTTTCTTACACACGCCAGCTAACCATCCATTAAGCATGTGATGAATTCCTTGAGGCAGAGTAATATTAAGAGAAACATGTACTATTCTCCAAATAAATCTAGCTATAGGACAATAGAAGAAAAGGTGTTGAATGGACTCATCCAGGTTGCAAAATTAACATTTTATACTTTTTTTCCATTGGCTTTTTGCTAGATTATCTTTAGTTAGAACAACTCTTTTTATTAAATACCAAATAAAAATCTTTATTTTCAAGGGCAATTTCAACTTCCAAATTATATTATTGTACGGCAAATTGACTGGTACAACAAGGGATTTGTACATCGACCGAACCGTAAATTTGTCGTTTTGTTGTACAGACCACACAAATGTGTCTTTCCGGTTTGTTAGTTGGACATTCATAATCTTGGCTACTAATTGTCGCCAGGCTTGTAAATTATTTCCAACTAAAGACCTTCTGAACACAACGTTCAAAGGGTTCGATCTTAGTACCGTCGCCACAGATGCACTCTTCCTCCACACAATGTTATATAAGTCTGGATATTGGTCTGTAAAAGGAGTGGTTTCCAGCCAGGTATCCTCCTAGAATCTAACTTGAGACCCATCACCTAAAGTGAATTTACCCAATCTCAAAAGATCATTTTTGGCTTTCATCAAACCAGACCAAAAATGAGAATCACCAGGCATGTATTCTACTTGGGTGATAGTTTTGTGTCTCAGATATTTATTTCTAAGAAGTTTTTGCCAAATTTTGTCCTCATTAATTAATCTAAAAATCCATTTACTAAGTAGACATTTATTCTGTAAACCAAGGTCTAAGATTTCTAAACCTCCTTGATCCTTCGGTGTACATAGTACACTCCATTTTATCCGTCTATATTTGTTCTTATGTCCATCGTTTTGCCAAAAAAAATCTAGACTTGTAATAATCTAGTCTTTTAAGAATACCTCAAGGAACCTCAAAGAAAGAAAGCATAGACATCGATAGATTGCTAAGAATGAAGTTCATAAGAACCAACCGACCACCTACAGATAGAATTTTTTCTTTCCATCCACTCAACTTGTTTTGAAAGATTTCTTCTACCTCTTTTCAATCTGAGTTTCTAAGCTTTCTATGATGTATTGGGATGCCTAGGTATCTAAACAGAAGGGTCCCCATTTCACATCAAAAGTTCTGTGAGTATTCTCTCCCTAGATCCCTAGCTTCACCATAGAAGAACAATTCGCTTTTATGGAAATTTATCTTGAGGCCTGATAATTGCTCAAATGCATAAAGCAAAAGCTTCATGGTCTTAGCATCTTCTAGATCATTTTCCATAAAAATGATTGTATCATCCGTGTACTGCAAAATAGAAAGGCCATCATCCACCAGATTTGGAAGTAAGCCTCTAAAAGAACCATTTTCTTTTGCACGCGCTATTAAAATACACTACAACAAACTATTTAATCTGTGACGGAATACTGGCGACGGTTTCAGAAAACGTTGGCATCTTGCTCTAAGCCCAGAAATTGCGACGGAATCTTGGCGACGTTTTCAGAAAACGTTAGCATTTTGCTCTGAGCCCATATAAGCCCAGAAATTGCGACGGTTTCAGAAACGTTAGCATTTTACTCTAAGCCCAGATAAAAAATTCGGCGCAAACTTAAATTAAAAAATTATCATTTCCCATATAAAAAAATAAAAAAATTGCATCATGTGAGATTCGAACCGTGGTGTTGAGTTCGATGAATAAAACGTCTACGATCAACAAATAAAAATAGTTATATTTATGAATGGAGAAAATTAACAAATTGAAAAAAATCTCAAAAAACAAAAAAATTGGGGTGATCACAGCTCGAACCAAATACCACATCCACCGATACAAAACGCCTTACCACCACACCACTTCACAACTAGAGTTATTATTATGTATTTGGAACTTTTTTATATAAATGTAACCACAAGAGTAAGTACTGGGCCGCGCTGCTCCTGGCATACCACGTGCTGGGCTGCTCCTGGCCTACCGCGTGCTGGGCCGCGCGCTGCGCGAGCTGGGCTGCTCGCTTTGCTGCCGGGCCTGCTCGTTTCGCAAAAAAAAAAAGCCGAAATCTGTGGAAAAGAAGAGCCGGCGGGGAGTCCAACTGTGGTGGGAGAGAACAAGTCCCAGCGCCTTACCATTAGGCTATAACGCTTCATATGTATTAGAGTAGAATTGATATAAATGCTATTGTTCAGATACTATTTTATAACGAACACATGAACAACAAACGTTTTTCTTTTTAATCTGCAATCAAATTTTGTATCTAATTTTTCTCCGTCATACATGATCCAAATTAGATGATTCTTTTTTCTAAAATCAGAAACTTTTCATTCGTGGAAATTATTAATACTATTATTTTAAAAAATCTTCTCGCGTGAGTCTATTTGAACAATCCCATTTTTTTATTTCAAAAAATGACAACTACAAGCATGATTTTTTACACTAAACGATGTCAAATGAAAAAGTAATGAATACCAAAGTTTCATATCTCATCGAGATCTATAATCTTTATTTAGGTCATTTTATCATTTTTCAAAAGTGGTAATAACATGTAGTACAAATTTAACAATCTCAAACATAGTTTCTTAAACTATGTGAGCGAATCTAGAATTAATGACCAATGTGTACTACTAGTTATTCAAATGAAAAAATAACTTAAATAAAGATTGTAGATCTTGATGAGTTATGAAACTTTGGTATTCATGACTTTTTCATTTGACATCGTTTAGTGTTCCAAAATCTTGCTTGTAGTTGTCAAATTTTGAAATTCAAAAATTGGATTATTCAAACTTTGTCACATGGATTAATGAACTAAATAAAGTTTGTAGATCTCGATGAGTTGTACAACTTTGGTGTTCATGAATGTTTCATTTGAAATCATTTAGTACTCTAAAAAAATATGTGAACTTTTTAACTTTTGAAATTTTACATTTAAATGGTTTAATCTAACTTGGATGGGGAAGTGACCAAACAATAGTTATAGATCTCGAATAGTTCTACAACTTTTGTATTGACAACTTTCTCATTTAAAATTAGTTTTTATGTCTTAAAATTTATTACATTTTTATTTTAAAAGAAAATAAATGTTAAATTTGCTAAAACGGGCTCAAAGTTCTATTTTTGGGTCGTTTTTGGGCTCGGCTCAAATAGTCCAGCTAATTCTGACCGTCCATCGCCGATCTCACGGCTGGAATCGCACCTCTGTAGTATAAAACAAGTGGAAACCCTAACTCTCTTCTCCCTCACCTCCTGCCGCCCGCCGCTCCGCTCCCCTCCCCTCCCCTCGTTCTCCCTCGAGGCGACGAGTCCCCGCCGCCCGCTCCATCTCCTTGCCTCCCCCGGCCCCTCCACGGTTCCGCCGCGAGCTCCCTCTCCTCGCCTCCCGCGTCTCCCTCAACGCCGCCGCTCCCTCTCCTCACCTCCACGCGACCCCAGGCGAGGGCGAGGGCGAGGGCGAGCGCCGCCGGATCCTATCCGTGCCGGCCTCGCCGCCGCCGTGCCGACCTCGCCGTGCGGCCACTGGCCCCTCCTCCACTCCTCCATGGCTCGAGCGCCCTCGAGCACCCTCTCCGCGGCTGGCGTCGCCGGCCGCGGTTGCGGCGGCGGTCGTGGCGGCCGCACATGGGGCGGCTCCTTCGACGTGGATCTGGCATCGGTCTCCAAAAAGGGGCTCGCGCACCCTGCTCCGCCAGGCGTTGGGGCCGGGCGTCGCGACCGGGTGGAGATCCGCGCGAACCACTTCTTGCACTACGATGTGAGCTAGCCCACCCTCTTCCTCCATCTCCCCCGGTCTACTTGTTTGCGCTCGTATACATGCACGGCTGCTTAGATCCGTCAGTTTGTATTCATGCCAGTGTGTGAATTAATGCCTTGTCTATGATATGCCTGAATTAATTTGGTAGCCTATGTTTGATCCGTCAGTCTACCCCTAGCTGCTCTTTTGCCTACTGAGCTCAGTGTCCTTACCCAATTCTGGTTGAGATGCAGCTTAAGCTAGATGGGAACTCCCTGTAAACTCCTGCTTCTGGTATTTCTTTTTTGTACTGTGTGAACTTGTAAAATACATATGCTTGGCAGATAGGACTTTATGAGATGGGGATATGAGCATTCCATTTCATGATGTTTCAGGCCATCTATTAAAATTTCAAGTGTAGCTGTACAAATTTGCTAAACTGGAAGTTAGAGCTCTTAAGTGAAGTCAAGTTCTAATGATGTGTATTTGATTCCCATGTACTGATGCCGTGCGACGGCGGATCGAGACGGGTCAACGTCTAATATTCCCATGTACTGATGCCTTGAGAAGTAACCCGCTTTTTTGAGAGCAAATATAAACATCTAATATTTGTAGGACATCTAATATTTTGGTCTGTTAATATAACATCTAATATTTGTTACCACATTTTGGTCTGCTAATATAACATCTAATATTTGTTAGCCCTTGTTACAGCTATGCTTTTTATAGGAGATAAGAAGCAGGCTCAGCTTCACACAAAAAGGTTCAGAATATAAGATAAGCAAAGGTATATGTTGCATGATCTACTATTATGATGTGGGGATTGGAAATAAGAGTGCTGTTTGGGTTGGTTGTACTTGTACTAATCTGCAAAGGGCTGTTTATTTCGCACTTTTTTTATGTCTGTGAAATTAAGAAAATGATTTACTGCACTGATATTGCTGGGAGTTGATCAGCCCAACATTTTAAGATAGCAAACAAGTTTAATACAACTTTTCAATATGCCATGTGTATTTACCCTTTGACATGGGAGAACCATTATGTACTCTATAATGATATGTTAATGTGGCCCTTTATTTGCTTTGAAGATTGAATGCACACATTATTTTCCCTTAACCTGCAGTCAGCTAGGAAAAAGAGCATGCTGCATGTTCTAGGAACGTGATGTATTGTTTAGCATTTTGCCAGCCCTTTATTTTTCATGTTGATCTGCCTTTAGAAATAATGGTGAGGTCTGTGCTTTTTAAGCGCTAGCATCAAACTGCTTGGGGTAGCATGGATTTAGATAGGGAAGTGTGAATTTTCTCTTTTAAATTTGATTTATATCCGAATTTTTCCCTTTAAGCTACATATGTATAAAAAGAAACCAGTTGTATTGCTGCTGCGTTCATCTCAATCCAGAGTTTGTTCATCTTGTTTTATAAAATTTGATTGTGTGAACCATTGCAGTATGTCATGATAGCTTTATTCTTTTATAATGTATGCTGTCTAATTGTTTATAGTCATGGACTCATGATAGGCCGCGTTGCGTGCATCATGTTCTAGTATATAAACATGTGAAGCTGCTTTCTTGAACATGTGAAAACTGTTTCAACCAACATAGATTTGACAGCTAACGTTTGTTTCAGACCTCATGGAAGAAACTGGACCCACTCAAACCCCAAACGAGAAGCGCTCTGATCCTATCGACAAGGTCACAGAATCAATCCAATCTTATGTATCCTGAACTGATTGCTTATAGTTCCTGGCTAACTTAAGTATGTTGAAATGAAGCGCAGTAGATACACATTATCTGATGCTAGAGTTATATT
Organism: Echinochloa phyllopogon; assembly: GCA_033239725.1. Taxonomy (NCBI): domain Eukaryota; kingdom Viridiplantae; phylum Streptophyta; class Magnoliopsida; order Poales; family Poaceae; genus Echinochloa; species Echinochloa phyllopogon. Next base: position 26,166,079 of record BTCW01000008.1, on the reverse strand, counting down.
CATGCAGGAACCTCAAACTACATTTCGATACTCATGCTTTGAACAGATGAAGAGATGATTCTGTAACAAATGGATCATGATAGATCTGAATGAAGATGTTTTTGTTGATTTATTATTTGATAACATCATTTAGGTATATTTGTGTTGTACAGTATGTATCTGGGCTGTAAAACTATGTATTATTTGCTGAAATTCTGTGTATTCTGGGCTGCAATGTGTATTATGATAAATGGGCTGAAAGTTTTCTGGGCTGTTATTGGGCTAAAATTTGACTTCATCTGATTGAAATTAGTAATGTTTATATGTAAACTTTTTGGGCCAAAAATGATTCACTTTTGAAATTGGCCCATTAGTAAATCGGCCCATTAATAAATTGGCCCATAAGTAAATCGGCCCATTAGTGATTGGGCAGCCATATCATCGTACACGTAGGCAGCCATGTCATCGTACACGTAGGCAGCCACGTCATTGTCCATGTAAGCAGCCAAGTCAGCAGAATCTGTGACGTTTATTTCCGTTGCTAAAACTGGGCTTTGGGATGGGCTCAATGGGCCTCGGGCTGTTCTGCGACGGTCCAAAACCGTCACGATCTGCGACGGTTTCGAAGAACCGTCGGTCGATTTAATCAATGACGCTCAATCAACAACGAAATCTGAAACCGTCGCGGACACTGAATAACAACCGAATTTCATTGATCCGTGACAAAATGATTCCGTTGCAGAATAAATAGTATGTTGTAGTGATAGCTAAAACATACACCAACAAATTAAAAAAAAAGGAGATAAAGAGTTCCCTTGTCTAACTCCTTTTTTTTGTTTGAAAGTAATGACCTACCTTATCATTAACTTTAATTCCTACCGTCCCCTTGGTTGTTATTTGTTCAATCCAGTATTCCACTTTGATGAAAAACCCTTCATGCGCAATACTTGTTGTAAGAAAGGCCATTTCACTTTGTCATATGCTTTCTTGAAATCTAATTGTAAAATGACTCCACTTTTTTTTTCCTATGTAACTGATGAATCGTCTCATGTAAGATCACTACTCCCTCCATAATATATCTACCAGGCATAAAGGCTGTTTGAGATGGCCTAATCACCTTTTGTGCCACCTTGCAAAACAGTTTTTTTCTTCACTTGCAAGTTAAACATCGTTACCCCCTATTTCATTTTTATTGAATTTGGAGATATTTGATGAAGTTGTGGATGAATTTTCATGGTTTGAAGCACGACCTAAATATGCACAGTACATACTGCACTTTTCCTTAGTGTGTGCGGTGTGCCTTTACCGTTTCCTTGATCTTAGATACCTTTCTGGATCCCGGCATCCCGCTCAACAACTTGCTGTCTATAAAATGGTTTCATCCATCTACTCCACTGAAGAGAAATTAGAAATGTGATTAACTGATTCATTCTAATGAGCGAATTTCATACTTCTGCAGCATCAACCTCGATTTCAACCGGAGAATCTTGACAAGAACAACCAAATCTTTGAGCGCGTCAATGCAATGGCAACAAGAAAAGGATGCACACCATCACAACTTGCATTGGCTTGGGTTCACCACCAGGGAAGCGATGTTTGCCCTATACCTGGCACAACGAAAACTGAGAATTTCAATCAGAACGTGGGAGCACTGTCTCTGAAGCTTTCACCAGATGAAATGCTTGAACTCGAGTCATACGCTGCTGCAGGTGAAGTCGTGGGTGACCGTTATCCTTGGACGGCCTACACCTGGAAGGAGTCTGAGACTCCACCATTGTCGTCTTGGAAATCTGAATAGATAAATATGCAATATCTTGAACTATGTGCATTTGTTGTATCTACAAGTTGGACTGCGAAAGATGCTCAGATCTTTGGCACAAGACCATCCATATGATGGGCTTGTCTTTGCAAGTAATGATGTGTGGTTGTGAGTGTGTATTACATATATACCTCGTTATGTATATCTGTAATCTAGTGGCATGATGAATAAGCTTGTGCCCTTGTATCGTGAATTGTATCATAGTACAATTACAATGCATTTTGTAAACGCTTGGGGGTACTCGACCTGGAGAATTTTGCAAGGGCCTTACATCTACGTTGGATTTGGCTGGGTCTCACCGGACAAAGCTTGGATTGGAACCAAATTACCTTGTGATGAGGGAGATTGACTTCTGTTTGCGGCCTGCACGCACATCCAGCTTGGAGATGGCAAGAAAACGAGCTTCTGGCATTCCGGCTGGATCCAAGGCAGACGACCAAAAGACATCACTCCACTACTTTTCGCCAAATCAAGTAAAAAGAAACGATGTGCACATGAGGCGCTGCTCAGCAGTAACTGGATTTGGGACCTTAACCACCGAACCGGGTTCACCTTGGGGCATTTGACTGAATTCATCATGCTTTGGAATCTAATCAGAATGACTGTTTTACAGCCGGACCAGCAGGACCAAATCAGATGGAAGCTAACACCTTTCGGGAAATACACCACATCTTCGGCATATTGAGCTCAATTCAATGGCTGCATAACTATACCAACCTTAGCCTCCATATGGAAAATCTGGGCACCACCGAAATGTAAGTTTTTCAGCTGGCTCATCCTTCAAAACCGAATTTGGACGTCGGACAGATTGGCACGCAGAGGATGAGATCACAGCCCCTCTTGCCCGCTTTGTAGAACGACGATGGAAACAACTTTACACCTCCTCTCGAGTTATCGCTACACACGACGAGTTTGGAATGGTGGCGATCTGGACTGCGCAACCGAGTCTCGATCCAATTGAATGGCGGCACAATGGGACGCCTCTGGAATGGTGGGCCAACATCACATCAACTCCGGACATCCCACGCAAGACAACACGAAGCCTTACGTTACTAATTAATTATCTGGGAGGTATGAAAGGAAAGAAATAACAGAGTCTTCAATCACCACGAAACAGCAGTGCCAACGGTTATGGTGTGAATCAAGAGCGAGGCTTCCGTCTAGGTTACTGCAGGAGCGAAGGGTCTGATGGCTCTGCTAGCGCGAGAGCAATTGTTTTGTTTTGTCCTTACTGGCTAGCCGGCTTTTAAAAACTCCTCTTTTTCAATGAAATAATGCACCGTCTCGTGTCCGTTCGTTCAAAAAATAAAAGTAACATATGGAATGGAAGTTCATTTTTTGTGGAACTCTACCTGTTGATGAGTTAGATGTCCCTTTTTTGTTTACAGTTGCGACCAAATTCAAAGTCAATGATTGGAAGACTGCAAACTTTTGGACCTATAGCTGGCTCAATGGTATGAATCAAATGCCACTTAATATTTCTTTTCGAGAGGCGTTAATATTTCTTTGGTGTCTAAAGTAGCTTACTACCAGATAATTACTGAGAGAGACAGGATCCTTTTAGATTATCAGGTTATCTGAAGCATCAACATCGACAATCAGAATGTGGGAGCACTATCTATGAAGCTCACACCAGAGGAGATGGACGAAGAGATTGTATCCGGTGTTACCGGCCCTTCCTGTGTTACCAACTCAAATACGTATGTCTACAGTGTGAATGGACAGTTCATGTCATCTTCTACCATCATGCAAAAAATGAAATGCAACAGAATTTCGTACAACATGTAACAAAAAAGTGAAATCAGCTGTTTCTGCGTGCAATTTGCAGTTGTATCTAATAAACAACCTTCACCGTCCACAAATATGATAAATAAGCTCGTAATCTTGACATCCACAGGTTGGTGAACTCAAGAAACTAGTGGAAGAGGGTAAGATACAGTACATTAGCCTATCTGAAGGATCGGAATCGACAATCAGGAGGACGCACACACTTCATCCCATCACTGCTGTCCAGATTGAGTGGTCTCTCTGGTCAAGAGATGTTGAAGCAGAGATAATCCCAACTTGCAGGTATATCCATCACCTAGCATGCACTGATGATTCAGCCACTGAAAGTATCTATTTTAAGGCCTTAAGAACCATCCACTTGTTGTGAATAATTCCAGGGAGCTCGGCATTGGAATAGTGGCATACAGTCCATTAGACAGGGGGTTCTTGTCAAGCGGGCCTAACCTGGTCAACACACATTCCCACAAAGATTTCCGCAAGGTTTATATATCTCCAACAACCTTCTAATAACATCACATTATCGATCTCTGCATCACATAACCTTTTCCTATGAACTACATACCCTCTGCAATTTCAGGATTTGCCTAGGTTTCTGCCAGAAAACCTCAAGAAGAACGCCTTGATATTTGAGAAAGTCAATGCAATGGCAGTAAGGAAGGGGTGCACCCCGTCTCAGCTGGCGTTGGCTTGGGTTCACCACCGAGGTCTTTTACGGTGCACAATACTACCCTATACTACTACTTTAAAAGGACTTGTATGTAAAGATCAAGGTTTCATATGTAAAGATCCGGCGGTAGTGTTCATTCACACTGACAATATGCTGACAATATTCCACCTTTTGGTTCACACATGCTCATTGTAATCCAATTCAGATAGTTCAGTTATACAGTACATGACATCTGTTAATCTAGAACTTGAGAAATTGTTTTAATCCAATCACAGATTACAAGTACTTTTCTGCACTTATATGAATCTTTTTATGTATACAAATAAAGAAAGATTATGAACCCATGATATTGTTGAGTATACTCATGAAAACTCACAATTTTAGATTTTTCTTCATCAATTATTGTCTTGTTGAAGTCTGCCATTCCTAGAGTTACTCTTTGAGGCGCTGCTTGTATTTTAATTTGACATAGCTTGTTTGCATTGTACTAATTCCATGGCAATTTTATTTTCAGGAAGTGTTGGGCCGCTACTAGCTACTTCACCAGCTGAATTGGGGTTGTAGTAGTGACAGCTATCATTATTATTATGACCTATCGTTGTAACTGCAAATCATTTTTTGAATCTCACTGTCAGAAGATGTGTAAATGTGGTACAATTAATGTGTGCTGATTCTGTCATTTTTTGAATCTCACTGTCAGATGTGTAAATTGTCTAAGTTATCTGTCCGGAATGTGGTGCATTGTAATTGTGAATTGTGTGCTTGGCGTTATGTGAAATGTGTGCATCCAGAAGCAGCCATGTGGTGCAATCACAAGTGACTACGTGGACCAATCAGATCGCGACATGTGGACCAATCAGATTGTGACACGTTATCGTTCAGGTCAATGTTGCCACGTCAGCGTCCAGCGCAGAACCAAACCATGTCAGCAGCCAGCGTGGCACCTAGCCACGTCAGCTTCCAGCGTGGCAACGAGCCACGTTTGCTGCCAGCATGGCATCGAGCCACGTCAGCTGCCTGCATGCATGGCGCCACGTGGCAGTCACTTTCATGACGAAATTAGTGACGATGTTCTCTAGTCATAGAAGACGAGCGGTTACATGACGAAAACCGTGTAGGTCACGGAAAATGACCAGTTCTGTGACCAAATTACGTGATTCGTCATGGTGCGTCAAATGTGACGCTCGTTTTGTGACGATCTCAGAATCGTCATAAATTCGTCACGGAAGATTTTCAATGACGAGTTTAGCATGTCCTGTGATGAATGACTTTTGTCATTGATGTGAACTTCTGTACTAGTGCCAGTTCAAAGTAGTCGGCACCCCTTCTCATCCCTTTCAGCGTGTCGGGGGCTTTGTTGTCCCGAAGCTAAGACTATAGAGTTAACCCAGACCTCTTAGTGCTGGCTCTTTAGCCGCTGTATCTTTAACCCGCTTGACCTAGGTAGATAAAGTCCACAGGAATCCTTTATCTCTTCTCATTGTCCTCCCAACTATCTATACCTTCTCTCATTTAGGCCCCTTGAGCTGAGTGTCACGGTATATCCACTCCTATCCAATACCATTATCCCCCGTCCTGTCTAGTCGTGTACCTTTCTCTGATAGTCTCGAATATTTATTTGTTAGTACTCTTACCAAAGCTTCCCTGCGGAAATATAAATTACGATACCTTGAGATACTCCCAGGTGAAGTGCTACAACGGTGATTCCGTGCGCTTGCAAAATATTTATATACTTTACTAGCCATAAGGAAAACCACTGAAACACTCCTTGCATCCAGTGCCGGGATTTTCAATCTTGATATTGGATGATAAGAAGTGCCAACACGGATCAAAAAGGGGTGTCACGACCCATCTATTGGCAGCAGCTCTCAGGCAGCAAGCGGGAGAAACTTGAGGCATAGAAGGCCTAAGAGAGCAGTAGAGCAGGAAATTGAGGAAGTGGATGAAGTGGGGAACACCACTAGTGATGAGGAGGATGTTGAGGATGAGAACTATAGAGTTGAGTACCGGCATGGTCAGTTGGGTGGTGATGATGATGTTGATGATGAGGAGATGGCAGCGAGAGATGATGAGGATGAGGAGGCAGGTGATGATGAGTTAGTTGAGGCAAATGATCATCTCGTTCTTGAGATATGTCGACCCACTGGTCCAGCTAGCAGGAGAGTGACAGATTACTCAGGGGGTGGGATGACAGATGTAGTGAGGAGGTCGAGGAGGACTAGTCCACTTGATGTGGATAGGACAGCCACTGACTACAGATTTTGGACTCTTTTTTAGCAGGATTTCTATGCCACAGCTATTATGAAGAAGACCAAGATCACATCAAATGCACAGTACGTAGATTGGGAGTATATGATTGTGGGACCAGGATCCCTAGGGCCATTCATGTAAAGGATTAAACTACCCGATAGGGAATGTTTAGCCTAGCTACCTAAAACTAGTCGGCTACGGTGCAAGACGACGTAGTAGACTAGGTAGACTAGTCGTGTACTAGATGGAGACTCCCCAAAATACCCTGTTGTAGTACTCCGAGTTGTATACGACTAGGATCATACAACTGACTTATAACCCTGCCCTCCGAACTATATAAGGCTGGGCAGGGACCCCCTCAAAACATCGAATTACACACAACCGTACGAGGAATACAATCCAACATACAGGACGTAGGGAATTACGCTATCGCGGCCCGAACCTGTCTAAATCTTTGTGTTGTTCGTACACTGTCGTTCCTAGAACTAGGCGAGACCCACAAATCTACTCTCTGGGGTACCCCCAGGCAGATGTGCTCGACATAATTCGTCAACACTTGGCGCCCACCGTGGGGCTCGCTCGTCAAAGTTCACCGCTAGGCACGATGGGATCAACCTTCAGAGCAAGAGGCGTCGAGAACGGTGCGACTTTCGTCATCGGGGCATGGACTTTTGTCTCCGATGGCGAGGGTGGCTTCGAGTCGTTCCTCGCGGATCGACCAGGACCGTTTCCGGCGACTTCGACATCAACATCATCGTCGAGCTCAACCTCGACTACAATCACGGATTCGACCTCGACCTCGACCTCGACTGCGGACTCCGCCTCAACTGCGGATTCGACCTCGACTTCGACTTCGATTCCAACACGGACTCCGATCGGGGCCCATCAAGTCGTGTCTGGGTACAACTCTCTTCCAATTATGGAAGGAGCCGAGAACTCCGAGCTGGCTACGCCATCGGCCTACCCCCTAGCTCGACTCCCGTTCGGACTGTCCAATTCCGCGGCCGTATATCAACAGATGTACAGCGCGAAGCAGGACAACCCTGAACCAGAAGAACTCAACCAGATCGTGACTTGCTGCAAGGACTCTGAGCCAGCTCCTAAGCCATCAGAGGACGACGACGACGATGATTTCACGGTTTTGTTGAGCAATACTCCAGACAACATCGCGCATTTAAGCTGCAGCGCGTATTACAAGACCAACTTCACCATGGAAGAACCACTCATTCGCTTGCCATCAGGCCTGGTCGTGACCAATTCGCTAGGAGGACTCCTTGTTCACTGGCCGGGCGCAATCCCTGACTCCACCTGTGGCGACGATGAGTCAAGACTAACAGTAGTGATCATACAAGAACTGCCATATCAAGACGACAAGACTGCTTCGATGACTACTTCCACCAGCGAATCAGGCGACAACTTCGCAGTGGACAGCGCTCACACCCTACTACTGCCCAGTTGCCACGATCCAAGCAGACAAGTCTGTATGGCAGGCGCCCCTGGACAAGGCGGCGCGTACGATCGGGAGCTCCTTGACGAAATCTCCGCAGAAGAAGATTCAATGGTGGGTGAAACCGATCAACAGAAGACCGCAAGGCAGATAAGGAACTCAAAGCGAGCTCAGCGATGCATGAACGTGGCATTGCGGGCCACTGCTACCCACAATCTTTCGCGTGATTTCCAGATGGTTGACGATCAGCCTATCCTGCAAGACACTCCAGTGAATCTTGATGTTGCAGCAGAATTGATCAGGAACACGGTGAACTCACCCAATCCAAGCCGTGCGCAACTAAGGCACGCCCTCACCCTTCTGGAGCATGCGCGCAAAGGAATCAATGGAGGAGCGGAATCAAGTCGTCACACTCCAAGGCCACAAGGCAGTCGGCACACAGTCCAATCGCCTCATCCAAGTTGAGAACAAGCAGCACCCGCCGGGGCAGGTGCACCAGCAGGACCTCCGCCCGCTGACCTGCGTAACACGATTAATGCTAGTCATGACGCCCACTCCAACATTGAGGCCAGCAAAGCAAATCGCATCGCAACTGAAATACACCGCAGAGAAGAATTCGAGCAACAGTATGGTCCGATTGATCATACCCAGGGTCAGCCATCAAGGCAAAACGACCCTCCTCGAGATGATAATCGCAATCGTGGGCTAGGCCACGACCAGCCTCGCGATGCCAATCGTAATCAAGGGCGTGACAACCAGCAACGCGACCGTGACAACCAGCCACGCGACCGTGACAATCAGCCACGTGGCCGAGACAACCAGCCTGACAATGATCCACCCGGCGATGATGATGGCGACGATCGCCCTCCATGAGGCAGGGATCATGGGAGAGACCGATGCCACCATGACCCTGAACCACGGCTCCAACAATGGTGGTCGCAAACGTATTGCGACGTGATGATGATCAAGGAAGGCGCTAGCCCTCTCCAGATAAATATGATGGCTTCCCAGCTTTCTTCAAGCGTATCCACAAGGTGCAGCTACCTAGCAAATTCAAGACGACTGAAATTGAGAAGTTTACAGGCAAGCAAGACCCAGAACAATGGTTGCGAGTCTATTCGACAACAATAACCATGGCGTGAGGAAGCGATGACGTCAAAGCCAGATATTTCCCAATAATGATGGACACTGCACCACTCACATGGCTCGAGGGCCTTCGCCCCGAGTCCATTGACACTTGGGACGAGCTCACAAGCAGATTCACCGCCAACTTTCAGGGAACCTGGGCACGGCCCGGAACCCTATTTGAATTGGCAGCCTGTAAACAAGAAAAGGGTGGAACGCTGTGAAAGTACATCAAGAGGTTCTTTGAAAAAAGGGCCACCATCGTCGACGTGTCAGACAGAGAGATCATCGACTGCTTTCACGACGGCCTTTGGGCTTGTGAGTTGCATCGCGAGTTCGGAAGAAGACGCCCAGAAACTATTTCAGAGCTTAGGCGCATGGCTGCTGATTGGGCTGATCAGGATGATCGTGAGCACGATCGCTTTGACAAGCGCAGGGACAACAACACCAACAACAGTGGCAACAACTCTAGCAATAGTAGTCTCGATCGCCGCAACAACAACAACAGGCGTGACTTCAACCGCAACAACAACAAGAAGCGCAAGCCAGACAACACAGTCGCGGCAGTTGAGCGCCCAGCGCGGAAGAAGAACTCTAAAACCCTGACATCAGTCATGGGTCAACCATGCCCCTATCATCCCAACAGCAAGCACTCGATGGCTGATTGCCATCACCTCAAGCGAGCGTTCCTCAAGCAGGATTCCAACAAGGACAAACCTGATGACAAGAAGGATGACAAGGACACTGACGATACCGGAGATGCTTTCCCTCAGGTCGATAATGTTGTCGCCGTCTTGTTCACGGGAGAAACCTTGAACCGGTCCAAGCGCTCCAAGAAGCTGACTCTACGTGAGATCATGTCGATAGAGTAGGTCACCCCTACATACCTCAAGTGGTCTGAGGTCCCAATTACCTTCTCCAGGGAGGATCAGTGGACCAACTTTGCCAATCCAGGCCGCTACCCCTTGGTCCTGGATCCAGTCGTGGCTCATGCCAGACTGACCAAGTACTCATCGATGGAGGCAGTGGGCTCAATATCATCTTTGCGAAGACATTCAAGAAGGTGGGGCTTGATATCACCAAGTTTTTGATGCCTATAGAGTCTCCGTTTTATGGCATTGTTCCTGGCAATGCTGCAATTCCTCTGGGACAAGTCACGCTACCAGTCACCTTTGGCACGACAGCCAATTACAGGACCAAGTACATCAAGTTCGAAGTGGCTGATTTTGAGACCTCGTACCATGCGATCCTCGGGCGTCCAGCCCTCGCTAAGTACATGGTGATTCCGCACTACGTGTACCTTGTTCTCAAGATGCAGGCTCCTAATGGAATCTTTTCGCTCAAGGGAGACCTCAAGATCTCCTATGACTGCGACGTAGAAGCCGTGGAGTATGCTGCTGCGTCACAAGTCCCAACCTAGATGCTGGAAATACTCGCCCTGGCAAATAAGTCGAAGGAAGAAGAACTAGAAGTCCCAAGCAAGAAGTCTGCAAGCACTAGCTTCAAGCCCTCTGAAGATGTACAGCTTAAAACTGTAGATCTTGAGATGGGCGACTCATCCAAAACTGCCCTAATAGGGGCTGGCCTAGATTGTAAATAGGAAGACGCGCTCGTCAAGTTCCTTCGTGCAAATAAAGATATATTTTCTTGTGTTGGCACTTCTTACGATCCAATATCAGGATTGGGAATCCCGGCACTGTATGCAAGGAGTGTTTCAGTGGTTTTCCTTATGGCTAGTAAAATATAGAAATATTCTGCAAGCGCACAGAATCACCGCTGTAGCACTTCACCTGGGAATATCCCGATGTATCGTAATTTATATTTCCGCAGGGAAGCTTTGGCAAGAGTACTAACAAATAGATATTCGAGACTATCAGAGAAGGGTACACGACTAGACAGGACGGGGGATAACGGTACTGGATAGGAGTGGATATATACCGTGACACACAGCTCAAGGGGGCTCGGGTAGATGAGAGAAGGTATAGATAGTTCGGAGGACAACGAGAAGAGATAAAAGATTCCTATGGACTTTATCTACCTAAATCAAGTGGTTAGAGATACAGCGGCTAAAGAGCCAGCACTAATAGGTCTGGGATAACTCTATAGTCTTAGCTTGGGGACAGCAAAGCCTCCGACACACAGAAAGGGATGAGAATGGGTGCCGGTTACTCTGCACCTTGGGTCCTAAGACACCAGAACTAACGTGATGGGCTACGAAGACCGAAAGGGCTGTCACCACCTTATGGCTACCACCTCCGTTGCGACGGGCAGAAACTAAGGTTACTGGCAAGTCTAGGAACCACTCCTACACTAGTCAATAACTACTTACTCCGCTAGCAGAAGCAAGCAACCTCGTCAGTACTCTTGGTGACAATTCACCTCAAGTACTAAGCAAGATCGAAGAACCAACTAAGACAAAGACTTAAGCAAGAACTAGAAGCACTAAGGACTAGAACCGACTATAGTCTAAACACGATATAGAAGCAACTAGACTAAAGTAGAAGCAACTATATAAGACAAAGGTAAAGTAAAGAAGATAACTATATTGATAACTCGAATGTCAACAAAAGTAAAGGAAAGATACAAGAGCATTACGAGAGCTTCTGAAGACTACTCCGGAACCTCCGAGGTGCAACTCGACTCGACTCTAACTCCCAACTAAACTATCCTAACTCTACTAGAATGAGAAGTGGAATGAGCTCTTGGCTTGGTGTGTGTTTACAAGTGAAGTGTGCCACTCTATATATAGTGTCCAGGGTCGGTTTGGAGCTGGAGTAACCGCCAAGGGAGGTTGGATGGCGGTTGCGGCAGTTTCGGCCGAGGGCGTCGGTTCGGTCGAACCCTGGCGTTCGGCCGAACGCTGGTTCCACCGCCATCTACACCAAGGGCTAGGATGCACTGCTGGGAGGCGATTTGGCCACTGGGGGCGGTTCGGGCGAACCTCCCAGTTCGGCCGAACAGGGCTGGAGGACCAGGCCTGCCCCTCAGCACCGCCTCTGCTTTGTAGACCCCCTGGGCCAGCCTCTGTTGAAGTGGAACGTGTTGTGTAGGCCCAGGATGACGTGGCATGGGTCCGGGATGAGTTGGCGGTCGTCCACTTGTCATATGTTGTCGTTTGGTTGACGTGGACGGCTCCCGTTGGCCTGTATGGCTAGGGGGGGGGGGGGGGGGGTAACCGGCCGAACTTGTCGTTCGGCCGATTCAGTCATTTCCGACCCCTATAGCACGTATTTGTAGATGTTGTACCTGCACAAGCAACACTCACCAAAACTCGTGGAACTTTATTAGAAATAAACCTAAGTACATGGAATGCTGCATAGACTCTCATCTATTCCCGAGTATTGGTGGTCGAATTTGGGTTGTAACGACCACCAACAAGCTTGGCTCTTTGCTCGTCCTCGAGCAAAGATAAAACTTAGGCTTGGTGGATCAGGAGTTGCTACAATGTCATTTCTCTTGCAGGTAACTTTATAAACAACTAGCACTCACACATACTTGAATCACTATACTTGAATCACTAGCAAGGTATTAATTCACCATTTTACCTATGGGGCTTATAGCAATCTCCTTATCTTGGGCGGTTGAAAGAATGAACAGTTTAACTTAGTTTTATTCCACCCTACTCTTTTCAGGATCCTATCTCGGAGTTTTCGCCCTTTTGTGAAAAGATAAGTTGTTCCTCATTGGCTCACTCAATCGCTCAAGTGTATTTGAATCCTCACCAAAGGCTTTGCATTCTTTTCATCCTAACATCTAATTTGGCTTTTTGTGTGGCTCAGGGACAAAGGATGAAGGCATACAAGCATCTTGTATTTTGCTAAGTCAAAGACCGGACCTTAGGAGAATCAAATCACACTTTTAGATCGAGAAGTGCATGTGTGTGGAATTTGTGGAGTGGAATATGTGGAACTTCATGGAATGATTCTTCCTCTCCTTGATTTATGTTTCGAGAGCATGGGCTATCTTTTATTCTCATATTTTTGCCATGCCTTTTTGCATGCTTTTCTTTTTCTCATATTTTTGCCATGCCACTTGGCAGGCTTTTCTTTTTCTTTTTGCATAGCCCATGCCTCTACTTCAAAGATATTTGGAGAGGGAATCAAGGAACATGAAATTTTATTTTATGGAATGGATGATGGCATGGTTTTGCTAACTCCCAGTGTAGGAATTGCAAGTGAGAGGTGGAGTGTATGTGAATCTCGATCTTAGAAGCATGAAAAATTCCTCACTAAGGTCACAACAATTTGACAAAGCTCACTAAGAGGACAAGCAACATATGGTAGAAAGTTTAGAACTAATCCTATCATATGGCTCTGGTGCATTGGGGTTGGAGAAAGAGGACTCTGCCGTGGCCGTAGTGGTCGTAGTCGTGGTCGACGGCGTCGGTGCAGCCTGTGGCAGAGTAGCTTGTGGAGGCGGTGCTAAAGGGTGACGGCGTTGGTGTTGATGCGGAGTATATAACGGAACTAGTGGATGAATGGTCAATTCTCTACTAGTAATGGCTTTCCATTAGCTAGCCAGAAATATAACAAAGTTTTAGATCAAGATGATTATATTTTATTACCATGACTCTGGAGGCACCTGCCACCTGCTGCTCCTAGATGAGGAAGAACGCGTTGCATTGGACCCGCATGATGTTGGCATGTTGAGGTGTATGGATTGCAGAAACTCTCACCCGCATGTCGTAGAAATGATTTGGGGGCCACCTCTCGATAGGGTCGTCACGTGTGTGGTTTGCTTCAACCCTATTCCCGTCTCGCTTGTGCAATATATCATTCGCCGTCTTGTCTACACATTTTATTGCTTTCAACTAAAACTTTGTTAAACTATTTGGACATCTGAAAACCTCTTAAATAAATGTTAACATTTTTATTTTTAAGAAAATGACTGAATTTTAATTTGTGCCCATAGCATATATATACATCCCCCCTTCCTACCACGGGTACGCCCCTCACATGCATGAACTAGGTGATTCCCCGCACGCAGAATGTGAGATAGCTTTTGCAGCTACTTTATTATTAAAATAAAATAGTGATTACATTTGTATATATTATCATACAAAACAGTATTATAAAAATAATTTATAAAGACCTACTGATGATCTTTTAGTGGAGATGATCTGCCCTAGTGGATGATGATGTGGACACCTTGCATGTTGAGAGAAGTCTTTTAGTGGTGATGATCTATATAGGTTGTATAGATTCTATTTCTTTTTCCGAGTAATAAAATTCTAAAATTACAGCACAGAATCATTCAACTTATGGAACGTTATAAACATTAATGGAATATATATATATATATACTTAATGTAATTCCTCTGGTAGAATGGCGTACTGCCTATGATTAGTGCAACAATGACTAAAGTAGAAAACAAAATCAGTCTACCAAGTAATAAACTGCCTGAATATTAAATCTGTACGAAAATTAAACCAGCAAATTAAGTTGGCATCCCTTGGCCAGGTTTGTATGGGATTTTGCGTTTATCTTCTGTGGCCATGCTCCTCATGTCCCATTAGTTTGGCTGTAGATAGAGACAGAGCAAGACTGCAAGACGAAGATAAGGAGGGAAGAATGCTTCATTTTTTTTAATTTACCATTATTGTAGAGCGGTCTGGCTAATATAGCTATCAAGCTGCCTCACATTTAAACAATTATTGTACTCCAGATTTCACTTGCTTCCAATGCAATTTACCCTTTCGTCAAACAAAAAAAAAGGAAACAATCCTCGTGGGCAGAGGTCCCTGGCTAGGTTCTGCTAATTGTTTTTAGTGACGTTTTTACTTGTTTAATCGATTTTCTTAGTGGCAGGGGTCCTACCAAGCGAAGACACTTTGAAAAACATCAGACTCTAAATAAACACTGTAACACCCTAAAAATGCCTATTTTTTTAAAATTTTTAGTAATTAAATTGTTTTTATTTTTATGCTCATATTTATCTAAGGAAAATAAATTATTTATGAGAAATAAAATTAAATATAAGGATAGAAACATTTTTGTTGCATTCATGCCGACTGCATTGAGTTTTGTTTGTGTGTGGTTCAATTGGAATTTAAATTCTGTTTAAATTCGAATTTGAATCGCTGCGTTTGGAGCCCTAGAAAAGTTTCTGCGGCCCGAGTCCACTTTTCCTCCCTTAACTCTTTTCCCCGTCCAATCTTGGCCCTCTTACTCTTTCCTCTTCGCAGCGGCCCACCTCCCTCAGCTCCGCTTTCGGCCCAGCCCGCCAGCTAGCTGCCGGCCTGCTCGCGCCCCGTTTCCGGCCCGGTCCAGCCGCTCGCTCGCTCGGCCCACGCGCGCGTAAAAGTCTGCGTTGCCCCCCTGCTCTCCCCTTTTGGCCCGCTCCGCTCTCCCGCCGGCCCGTCACGCGCTCGTTGATTCGGCCCAGCAGCACGGCCTGCTCCGCCTCGCCCCCCCCCTCTCTCTATGCCGCTGACCGTGGGGACCCACCGGTCAGGTCCGTCCCTAACCTCCCCCCGAGTCCTACTCGGCCCCGACCGCCGGAAACCCGCTCGGCCACGGCACGTCACCGAGGACCGCCGGACTCTCCTCGGCCGGCCTATAAAACGCGCCGCCCTCGACTCCTCCGCCCCGCGACCCTCAAGCCCCGCCCTCGCTCTCGCTTCCTGCGCAGCCACCGCCATCGCCGCCGCCCGAGATCTGCGCCGCCGCGGACCCGCCGACTCGCCGCCGCTCGAGTTGAATTGGCTGGCCAAGGAGCTTCCCTAGCAGGTAAGCATGCCCCCAAGCCTGGTCTAGCCCCGTATCGCGCGTTGTATCATCTCCGCCGCCACTGCCCGAGCGCCGCCGCCGCCATGGATCGTTGCGCGCCGCCTCCGCTGCCCCGCCGACGACGAGAGCCGCCCAGTTGAACTCGCCGTGTCGCCCCGGTCACGTAGCGCCTAAGCCCGTCCCAAACCGAGCCCTCTGGGCCGTTCCCGATCCTTCGCCGGCGATGCGCCGCCGCCTCTGTCCAGCGCCGCCGCTCGTCGCGCCGCCGCTGCCGACACCCCTCTGCTGGATCTAATCCCCACCGACCAAATCGAATTCGACGGCCCAGATCAAGTCAACCGAGCCAAGTCAAACAAACCCATACCGGTCAACCCAGTCAGCCCTGGACGTTTTGCAAAAGAACCCCCCTTCCTTTTTCAAAATTAACCCGCAGTCCAAATCTATTCAAAAATAATTACAATTAAGTCCTGATTTTTTACAGAAAACCCCCTGTCTTATTTAAAAATAGTGCCCGAGGTCCTGTTTTTGTCAAATTGCAAATAAACCCTCCTGTTTTTATATAAAATTATGTTTTAGCCCCTGGGTTTTTGCAAATAAGCCCCTGGAACTTTTAAAACTTTGCCAGCAAGTCCCTGAACCTTAGAAAAGCCATAACTTCTTCGTTTTAGCTCCGATTTGAGTGATTCTCGCGCTCACGTGTTCGTAGCGAAGCGTAGATTAGTTTCTAAGCCTTCTTTTGTTCTGTTTTTAATGTTTGGTGTACTGTTCTAATAGATTAATATTGTTTGCATGTACTGGCTTGTATGGATGTTTGTGTGTTGGTGTATGAGTCCAGTCGGTGAGCCGTACACGTTTGAGTTCGAGGGTTACGAGGAGCAAGACCAACAGCAGCAGCAAGAGCAACAGCAGCAGTTGGACGAAGGCAAGTACAGCACGGACAATCCTTGCTACCTAAACACACCTTTACAATAATTACTGCATATGCATGTGTCTAAATTGTTCCTATTAAGGTTATTCCTAGCTTTGTTTATCCTATACCTTGATTACCTTGGGTTATTGCATTTGGGTAGATCTTTGCTAAGCGCCGCTACTGTCACCAATGTTTAACTGTTAATCTTGACTTAATGGTTCACTTCAATGTTAATGGTAAAATTTGCTTTTTAGCAACATGGATCAGGGAGCTAGGGCGTATGCTTCATGCTTGGCCCTAGTGTCTCTCCGTAAGGACTGGTTCTTAAAGCGGCAACCCAGGAACCTGTCGCCACCGCCGGAACTATAATGGCTCTGGTCTTGGACAAGTAACTTGTACGGCTCTAATTCAGCAGTGGTTACCGGTGGGCCACCGGCGTTATGGGAAGCATGGGTGAGAGTATGGTTTGATCCACCGAGGACGGGTTTCCGTTGGCTTTGCCCTCGTGAGGCACAGTCCCGTGTAGGAGCTTCCGTTTGGCGGGGGTTCTGCACGTTGCGCTATTTAATTCTGTTTCTGCATTACTTTTCTGCGATTGGACGCCATTGACCCCCTCGTGCTGCGGCACGGGCGTAAGTCAGTCTCGGTGCCTCGGGTCATGCTGCCTAGGTTGTACCATATCGGCTACTGTTTTGTTAGGGTGTCTTGTGAAAAGCCTCGTAGCGTCCCTATGCAGTCACACCTCGGAAGTGTTGATGTGCGTGGTTGGGTGCAAAGTTCCTTTGAACTTTTACGCGACTGGTGGGTAAAGGGCGAAACCTCTGCAGAGTGTACGATCTATCATGATAGCCTTGCTCAGGGTCAAGAGCGGCCTGGATCCTTTTTGATTAGAAGTTGATATTTATTATTGATTAATGTTCACCTCTACTTCGTTAATTGGGAATTGCAACTGGGATTCACATAATTGTAGTAATCTTGGTTTATGTTAAAAAGAATCAACTAAAATTGCTAATGCAGTACAGCCGTGTCAAGCCTTTCTTTTAAGCCTTCATTACCGTGTTGTATTTGCTAAGTAAGACATTTACTTACACTTGCCATTCAACAAAATCCCGGATGGGTAACAGATGGATTAGATGGTACTGCTGCTATTGAATTTCCTGAAGATCTGCCATTCTACTAGCTGTGCTCAACCAGTCAGAGTCCCTGTGGATTATGGATTTCGGCTTCGTCTTCGTCTTCGTTTAGAGAGAGAGTTAATAAATAGTCTTCCGCTGTGTTATTTAGTTATCTTAGCCAAACTCTGATGTAAAACTATTTTATTCGAGCATATGTACTCTGTTTATCATATTTGTTATCTATATGTGTTCTGTGGACTTCCTGGGCACACATATAGAAGCATTCGGGTTTCTGTGTAAATCCGGGTGTGACAGATTGGTATCAGAGCCGTGCTGACTGTAGGAACGCAGCTTAGTTAGAACGGTTGAAAAATCATTAGGAGACCACCATGATTTAGTTTCAGATCATTTAGATACGTTTTTCAAAACCAGTGCTGTCGAGTCTTGTGTGAATCATGCCTTTGGGTGCTTGATTTTACTGTTATTATGCTTATGTTTGATTTGGATCTTTGTAATGATTGTGATGGTCATAGACGCAAGTCTATCTCCATCTAGAGATAGGACTAAGGTTTAAGGAATATTAGTGAATAAATAGTTGGGTTAGCTATCTCCTTTGCACTTCCTCTGTCTTACTCTCTATCATATCTTTCCAAGTACTGCCATCTTCTTATGCACCATCTGCAAGCATGGGTTATCTAATACCAGTTGGCGGGAATACTGATGGGAGATTTCTTGATATGGTAGATGGTTAACACCAGAGGCAACCCCGGAGGCAGTGGAAGGATCCAGAACCAGAATCCACCACCTCCACCACCGCCACTCACTATGGAGCAGATGATGCAGATGCAACTCCAGCTGACACAGCAGATGACGCAAACCATAGCACTGATGCAGCAGAATCAGCAGAACCCGCCCCAACCGCACTACGTGCAACCCCGAGATAAAAGGGGCGAGTTTATGAAGGGACGCCCTCCTACCTTCAACAAGTCTAGCGACCCAATGCAAGCAGAGGACTGGCTTAAGGCAGTGGAACGACAGCTGGACATCGCGCAGTGCAACGACCGGGAGAAGGTGTTGTATGGAAGTGGACAGCTCCAGGGAGCAGCTTTGGATTGGTGGGATGCGTACCAGTATGCTCACCCCAATCCTGATCAGATCACTTGGCAGGAGTTCCGAGACAGCTTCCGTTCTCACCACGTGCCGGAAGCGCTGATGACCTTGAAGAAGAAGGAGTTCCTGGCTTTGAAACAGGAAGGTATGAGTGTCACCGCTTATCGTGACAAGTTCATTGAGTTGGCCCGTTATGCTCCAGAGGACGTAAATACGGATAAGAAGAAGCAGACCCAATTCCGTGATGGCCTACATGACACACTCCAGTACCAGCTCCTGTGCTCTAGGTTCGCCACTTTTCAAGAACTGGTGGATAGCGCATTACTGCTGGAGCACAAGCGCCGTGAGATGGAAGAAAAGAAGAGGAAGCTTCAAGGCACACCGTCAGGAAGCAATGTTCGCCCTCGCTTCAATCCTCAGCAAGGAAACCAGCAGGTGGTGACTCCACAGCGTTTCCAGGGACAGTCCGGTTTGATAAACCGCAACCAGTATCAGCAACGACCCCAGTACCAGCCACGTCCCCAGTACCCCTCAGCACTGCCACAGCAACGTCCTCAGAACCAGCCACAGAGTGGTCCTGTCCAACGCCCCAACCCGACCAGCAATGCACCCACGGCTCCGAGGTGTTTTGGTTGTGGTGAGCTGGGACACTATGCCAGCGCTTGTCCTCGCAAGGCTCAGAACACCGTTGGTCAGAACAACAATCCGAGGATTGGACAACCGCAGCACCAGAACGGGAATCAGCAGCAGAACCCAGCGAGAGGAAAGGTCAACCACATGGGTGCGGAAACCACAGAAGGAGCAACGGATGTCGTTGTGGGTACGTTCCCTGTCAACTCATCTCTCGCAACTGTTTTGTTTGACACTGGAGCTTCGCATGCTTTCATATCTGCTGCTTTCGTGAAAAAGAACATGATGATCTTGCAACCTATGGGGAACCCCATGGTAGTTAGTTCACCTGGGGGAGAACAGCGTGCCACTTTACGTTGCCCCTGTATCACCATCACGATAAGGGGGGTAGACTTTGTGGTGAACCCGATAGTCCTAGAAACTCTTGGGTTTGACTTGATTCTGGGTATGAGCTGGTTAGCCAGATATGATGGGGTGATTCAATGCTCCAAAAGAACAGTGCAGCTGACAGCAAAGACTGGTGAGAAAGTGGAATACCAAGCAGCTAGCCCCGTGGGACACAATCAGATCTACCAAGCCGAAGGTGTAGCACTGGAAGACATCAGAGTGGTGTGCGAATTCCCAGACGTGTTTCCAGATGAGTTACCAGGTATGCCCCCAGACCGCGAAGTTGAATTTGTTATTGATCTTAAGCCTGGTACTGCACCTATAGCTAAGAGGCCATATAGAATGGGAGTAAAAGAACTAGAGAAACTTAAGGAGGAATTAAGGGCATTGTTAGCAAAAGGGTATATTCGTCCTAGTTCGTCTCCTTGGGGAGCACCAGTTTTGTTTGTGGATAAGAAAGATGGGACTCAGAGATTGTGTGTGGATTATCGAGCTTTGAATGAAGTAACCATCAAGAACAAGTACCCGCTACCAAGGATTGATGATCTCTTCGACCAGTTGAAAGGAGCATGTGTGTTTTCTAAGATCGATCTCCGATCCGGTTACCATCAGATGAGGATACGAGTGACTGACATCCCCAAAACAGCCTTCACAACCCGATATGGTCTATATGAGTTCACTGTCATGTCTTTTGGATTGACAAATGCACCGGCATACTTCATGTACTTGATGAACAGTGTGTTCATGGACTATCTTGACAAATTCGTGGTAGTGTTCATTGATGACATTCTGGTTTTCTCCAAGAACGAGGAAGAACATGAAGAACATCTGAGGTTGGTGATGCAGAGACTTCGTGAGCATCAGTTGTATGCCAAGCTGAGCAAGTGTGAGTTTTGGTTGAAGGAAGTAGCATTCTTGGGACACGTACTATCCAATGGTGGAGTGGCAGTTGATCCAAAGAAGGTTAGTGATGTGTTGAGTTGGAATCCGCCTAAGGATGTGAGTGAAATCAGAAGTTTCCTTGGAATGGCTGGATACTATCGGAGGTTTATTGAAGGATTCTCCAAGATTGCTAAGCC
This sequence comes from Echinochloa phyllopogon, assembly GCA_033239725.1. Classification (NCBI taxonomy): domain Eukaryota; kingdom Viridiplantae; phylum Streptophyta; class Magnoliopsida; order Poales; family Poaceae; genus Echinochloa; species Echinochloa phyllopogon. The sequence continues at coordinate 26,145,044 of BTCW01000008.1, read as the reverse complement.
CTTGACGGCGTTATTGGAGAAAAATGCCAAGTTTGTCTGGACTGAAGAGTGTCAAGTTAGCTTTGAAGAATTGAAGAAGAGGCTGACAACAGCACCTGTGCTAGTGTTGCCGGATATAACCAAGAGCTTCTCTATCTACTGCGATGCATCCCGTCTAGGATTGGGATGTGTGCTCATGCAGGAAGGCAGAGTAGTAGCTTATGCATCAAGACAGTTGAGGAAACACGAGCAGAACTACCCGACACACGACCTGGAATTAGCAGCTGTAGTGCATGCTTTGAAAATTTGGAGGCATTACTTGATTGGACATAAGTGTGATATTTACACTGACCATAAGAGTCTCAAGTATGTATTCACACAGTCAGATCTGAATATGAGACAACGTCGTTGGTTAGAGTTGATCAAGGACTACGATCTGGAGATTCATTATCATCCAGGGAAGGCCAATCTGGTGGCAGATGCTCTGAGTAGAAGGAGTTACGTGCATAAGATCACGGGATATTGCTTACCGGAGGAACTCAGTCTAGAGTTTGAAAGGATGAGTTTGGGATTTGTGACTAGCGTCACCGAGATGGCAGTAGAACCGACCTTGGAACAAGAGATCCGAAAAGGACAGCTCACAGATGAGAAGATCAAGGAGATCGTAGAACTAGTGGCATTAGGAAAAGCCCCTGGTTTTCGAGTGGATGACCAAGGAGCATTGTGGTACGAGAAGCGGATCTGTGTACCAGATGTAGTGCAGATCAGGGATGCCATTCTCAGGGAAGCCCATGAATCGGCATATTCGATACACCCAGGTAGTACCAAGATGTACCAAGATATCAAAGAGAGATTTTGGTGGTATGGATTGAAGAGAGATGTGGCCACATACGTAGCTCTATGTGACACCTGTCAGAGAGTCAAGGCTGAACATCAGAGGCCAGCAGGTTTGCTTCAGCCCCTGAAGGTACCTGAATGGAAGTGGGAAGAAGTCGGTATGGATTTCATCACTGGCTTACCCCGCACTCAGAGAGGATTTGACTCAATCTGGGTAATCGTGGATCGTCTAACCAAGGTGGCGCATTTCCTTCCAGTAAAGACCACCTACTCGGGAGCCAGATTAGCAGAGTTGTATATGGAGAGGATTGTGTGTTTGCATGGGGTGCCGAAAAGAATAGTGTCAGATCGAGGTACCCAGTTCACATCGCACTTTTGGCGACAATTGCATGAGTCTATGGACACTAAGCTACAGTTCAGTTCAGCTTATCATCCACAGACAGATGGGCAGACAGAACGAACAAATCAGATATTGGAGGATATGTTGAGAGCATGTGCTCTACAATATGGTGCCAGTTGGGACAAGAGTTTACCGTACGCGGAATTCTCGTACAACAACAGCTATCAGAAGAGTTTGCAGATGGCACCATTCGAGGCTCTGTATGGCAGAAAGTGTAGAACACCACTATTCTGGAATCAGACGGGAGAAAGTCAGGTGTTCGGACCTGAAATACTAAGAGAGGCAGAGCGACAAGTGCAGATAATCAGACAGAATCTGAAAGTGGCACAATCCAGACAGAAGAGCTATGCAGATAACCGACGGAGAGATCTCAGCTTTGAAGTTGGAGATTTCGTGTATCTCAAGGTGTCACCCATGAGAGGCGTGAAGAGGTTCAACGTCAAGGGCAAGTTAGCACCTCGATACATTGGACCGTTCAAGGTACTTGGTCGGAAAGGTGAGGTGGCATATCAGTTGGAGCTACCGGAGAAGTTAGCAGGAGTACATGATGTGTTCCATGTGTCTCAGTTGAAAAAGTGTTTGCGAGTACCTGAGGAACAGATTCCGGTTGATGAGCTGAATGTGGAGGAAGATCTTACCTATACTGAGCATCCTGTCAGAATTTTGGAAGAGTCAGAAAGAATCACCAGAAATAAAGTGATCCGGATGTGCAAGGTCCAGTGGAGCCGTCATTCAGTGGAAGAAGCGACTTGGGAAAGAGAAGAAGACCTCAGAGCTGAGTATCCACAGTTATTCCCATCCATGTCCGAATCTCGAGGGCGAGATTCATCTTAAGGGGGGTAGGTTTGTAACACCCTAAAAATGCCTATTTTTTTAAAATTTTTAGTAATTAAATTGTTTTTATTTTTATGCTCATATTTATCTAAGGAAAATAAATTATTTATGAGAAATAAAATTAAATATAAGGATAGAAACATTTTTGTTGCATTCATGCCGACTGCATTGAGTTTTGTTTGTGTGTGGTTCAATTGGAATTTAAATTCTGTTTAAATTCGAATTTGAATCGCTGCGTTTGGAGCCCTAGAAAAGTTTCTGCGGCCCGAGTCCACTTTTCCTCCCTTAACTCTTTTCCCCGTCCAATCTTGGCCCTCTTACTCTTTCCTCTTCGCAGCGGCCCACCTCCCTCAGCTCCGCTTTCGGCCCAGCCCGCCAGCTAGCTGCCGGCCTGCTCGCGCCCCGTTTCCGGCCCGGTCCAGCCGCTCGCTCGCTCGGCCCACGCGCGCGTAAAAGTCTGCGTTGCCCCCCTGCTCTCCCCTTTTGGCCCGCTCCGCTCTCCCGCCGGCCCGTCACGCGCTCGTTGATTCGGCCCAGCAGCACGGCCTGCTCCGCCTCGCCCCCCCCCCCCTCTCTCTATGCCGCTGACCGTGGGGACCCACCGGTCAGGTCCGTCCCTAACCTCCCCCCGAGTCCTACTCGGCCCCGACCGCCGGAAACCCGCTCGGCCACGGCACGTCACCGAGGACCGCCGGACTCTCCTCGGCCGGCCTATAAAACGCGCCGCCCTCGACTCCTCCGCCCCGCGACCCTCAAGCCCCGCCCTCGCTCTCGCTTCCTGCGCAGCCACCGCCATCGCCGCCGCCCGAGATCTGCGCCGCCGCGGACCCGCCGACTCGCCGCCGCTCGAGTTGAATTGGCTGGCCAAGGAGCTTCCCTAGCAGGTAAGCATGCCCCCAAGCCTGGTCTAGCCCCGTATCGCGCGTTGTATCATCTCCGCCGCCACTGCCCGAGCGCCGCCGCCGCCATGGATCGTTGCGCGCCGCCTCCGCTGCCCCGCCGACGACGAGAGCCGCCCAGTTGAACTCGCCGTGTCGCCCCGGTCACGTAGCGCCTAAGCCCGTCCCAAACCGAGCCCTCTGGGCCGTTCCCGATCCTTCGCCGGCGATGCGCCGCCGCCTCTGTCCAGCGCCGCCGCTCGTCGCGCCGCCGCTGCCGACACCCCTCTGCTGGATCTAATCCCCACCGACCAAACCGAATTCGACGGCCCAGATCAAGTCAACCGAGCCAAGTCAAACAAACCCATACCGGTCAACCCAGTCAGCCCTGGACGTTTTGCAAAAGAACCCCCCTTCCTTTTTCAAAATTAACCCGCAGTCCAAATCTATTCAAAAATAATTACAATTAAGTCCTGATTTTTTACAGAAAACCCCCTGTCTTATTTAAAAATAGTGCCCGAGGTCCTATTTTTGTCAAATTGCAAATAAACCCTCCTGTTTTTATATAAAATTATGTTTTAGCCCCTGGGTTTTTGCAAATAAGCCCCTGGAACTTTTAAAACTTTGCCAGCAAGTCCCTGAACCTTAGAAAAGCCATAACTTCTTCGTTTTAGCTCCGATTTGAGTGATTCTCGCGCTCACGTGTTCGTAGCGAAGCGTAGATTAGTTTCTAAGCCTTCTTTTGTTCTGTTTTTAATGTTTGGTGTACTGTTCTAATAGATTAATATTGTTTGCATGTACTGGCTTGTATGGATGTTTGTGTGTTGGTGTATGAGTCCAGTCGGTGAGCCGTACACGTTTGAGTTCGAGGGTTACGAGGAGCAAGACCAACAGCAGCAGCAAGAGCAACAGCAGCAGTTGGACGAAGGCAAGTACAGCACGGACAATCCTTGCTACCTAAACACACCTTTACAATAATTACTGCATATGCATGTGTCTAAATTGTTCCTATTAAGGTTATTCCTAGCTTTGTTTATCCTATACCTTGATTACCTTGGGTTATTGCATTTGGGTAGATCTTTGCTAAGCGCCGCTACTGTCACCAATGTTTAACTGTTAATCTTGACTTAATGGTTCACTTCAATGTTAATGGTAAAATTTGCTTTTTAGCAACATGGATCAGGGAGCTAGGGCGTATGCTTCATGCTTGGCCCTAGTGTCTCTCCGTAAGGACTGGTTCTTAAAGCGGCAACCCAGGAACCTGTCGCCACCGCCGGAACTATAATGGCTCTGGTCTTGGACAAGTAACTTGTACGGCTCTAATTCAGCAGTGGTTACCGGTGGGCCACCGGCGTTATGGGAAGCATGGGTGAGAGTATGGTTTGATCCACCGAGGACGGGTTTCCGTTGGCTTTGCCCTCGTGAGGCACAGTCCCGTGTAGGAGCTTCCGTTTGGCGGGGGTTCTGCACGTTGCGCTATTTAATTCTGTTTCTGCATTACTTTTCTGCGATTGGACGCCATTGACCCCCTCGTGCTGCGGCACGGGCGTAAGTCAGTCTCGGTGCCTCGGGTCATGCTGCCTAGGTTGTACCATATCGGCTACTGTTTTGTTAGGGTGTCTTGTGAAAAGCCTCGTAGCGTCCCTATGCAGTCACACCTCGGAAGTGTTGATGTGCGTGGTTGGGTGCAAAGTTCCTTTGAACTTTTACGCGACTGGTGGGTAAAGGGCGAAACCTCTGCAGAGTGTACGATCTATCATGATAGCCTTGCTCAGGGTCAAGAGCGGCCTGGATCCTTTTTGATTAGAAGTTGATATTTATTATTGATTAATGTTCACCTCTACTTCGTTAATTGGGAATTGCAACTGGGATTCACATAATTGTAGTAATCTTGGTTTATGTTAAAAAGAATCAACTAAAATTGCTAATGCAGTACAGCCGTGTCAAGCCTTTCTTTTAAGCCTTCATTACCGTGTTGTATTTGCTAAGTAAGACATTTACTTACACTTGCCATTCAACAAAATCCCGGATGGGTAACAGATGGATTAGATGGTACTGCTGCTATTGAATTTCCTGAAGATCTGCCATTCTACTAGCTGTGCTCAACCAGTCAGAGTCCCTGTGGATTATGGATTTCGGCTTCGTCTTCGTCTTCGTTTAGAGAGAGAGTTAATAAATAGTCTTCCGCTGTGTTATTTAGTTATCTTAGCCAAACTCTGATGTAAAACTATTTTATTCGAGCATATGTACTCTGTTTATCATATTTGTTATCTATATGTGTTCTGTGGACTTCCTGGGCACACATATAGAAGCATTCGGGTTTCTGTGTAAATCCGGGTGTGACAAACACTTAATAAGCAAACATAAGCATGTATTGTTTCTATCTAGATGTGTGCTAAACATTTATCTAGTGAGTCTAATCTACCATTGAAAAGGTTTGCCACTTAGATTCCAATCCTAAAAACCACATGTTGGCGGGGTTCTAGTAGGAGAATGATGAGGAAATACCACAACTAAGAAAATGCTTAAGCAGAAATATAATTGACAAAGCAAACTCCAATTGTCATGATCGGAGTAATTACATGCAGGCATTGCCTTAAAAAAAGCCATAGAAACTAAGGTACCAATAATCAATCATGCATCAATATACCATATCAATTTCAATTACTTTGGTTTGATCCTTTGTCTCTAAGTTACTAATTTTAATTAATTACTTTGGTTGGATCCTTTTCCGAAGTTTGGATATCATTTGATTATGAGCAAGATGGAGACGCCAGTCCATTAGTATTTGAGCTCTTTTACGGTGCTTCATACTAGCTTTAAAAAGGACTAGTATATAAAGATCGGACGGTCCAAATTAATTGTATACTACTGTAGCCGTGATAAGTAGTATGAGTAGTATAGGGCGAGTAGTATGGATAGTATAAGGGTATTATCTATACTATAAAGAGAATAACTTTTGAAATCACTTCTCACCAAAGTTAGAGCCACACCCACCTCACAAAGGACCCACATGTCATGAAAAAACGTTGACAAAAGGGAGGGGGGAGACCCATTTTGTCGACGTTGTAAGTTGATTTGCCCCTCGAAACCCAAAACTTTTTTCACCCAAAAAAGGACCCACCTAAATATACCCACATTTGTACCCACGTCTATACACAATTACCCCGTATCGCTAATAGACAATAAATTGGAGAGTTTTTCTTCATATAAATAAATGCCAACTATCTCTATATGCATGAAAGAGCGAATATAAAGTATTTTTAAAAGCACTTCGTACGGTTTGCCATGGCCCACTAAAGTGACACTATTTTAGTACTTATTCATGTCATCAGTAAACGTACGTGCCGCAGAATTGGGACACATACGTAGAAGAAAGTTTAGCACGCGCGGGCATTGCAACTAGTAGGAAAAAAATATAATAGTTATTTTGACATATCTTTAATTTTTTTTCATTGTTTGTATTTCTCCAACTTTACCGAATGGACCTTTCATTTCATTTCCATTCATCGTCGTTTTCTCTCTCTCCCTCTTTCGTCTCACCGGCTGTGGCGGCGGCGGCGGACGGCCTTGGGTCTCCCGGCGGCGGAGGGCGCCTAGGGCCTCACAGCCCCGCGCCGAAGTCACGCAGGCATCGAGTGCCTAGGGTCTCGTGACCGGCCGGGGCCGCGGCAGACTCACGGAGCGGGTTCATAGGGTTTCCCGGCCCCGGGCCGGACTCGCGGCTGCCGTCGACGGGGAGGCAGGTGGGTGGGTGCTCGGGCCGCGGCCCTCCCGATTCGCCGCCATGGAGGCTTTGGCCGATTTGCGCACCGCGGAGGATGTGTTGGACCCACGGCCGAGGCGCATCGCTGTGCTGGTCCTCATCATCCGCCGCCTCAGGCCCCCGGCATCAGCAGGAAGGTGCCAGGCGCCAAGCGCGGTGTGCCCGTGCCCAGCGTTGGCGGAATCCGCGAGGGAGGAGGCATGCTCCATGGAGCTGCTAGTAGAGGGCAGGAGGTGCCGCGCGATGGCCTGGGATTGGATCGTGGAGAATATGGTGTCCGAGAAAGTAGAGGAACCTGCGACGGTGTGAAGTCCTTGAACTCGGTCGCGCTGCCGCCGGGCTCGTCGGGACGAGGGAATTCGCAGCAGCATTGGAGGAGCAGGAGAGAGTGAAGAGGAGGAAGAACAGTGATGTGGTTTATAATTAGGTGTCAATTGTCCGGTTTCTTTTTTTTTTTGAAATCAATTGTCCGGTTTCTTAATAGTCACTTGTCTTTGCTTGTGCAATTTTGACGCAGAGTAACTTTGAATCAGGGGCCTGCGAGTCTCGTCCTAATCACCGATGTTCAGTTAGTGTGCACGTTTGATGTGATAATATTGTTGATTGATGTCCAACATAATTCTTTAATCAACAACCATGTGCAGCCTTATTACAAGAGCGACTAGCAAAACAAAGTTTAAAATCAGTGAAACCTTCTACCACTGTCCTGATATCCTTCAGAATGATTGAGATCTCTGAACATTGATTGTTGAATTCTCGCAAATGTCAACTGGAACCAAACGATCTGTCTCCATCAACGATCTCTGAACACCTCTTATACTGGGGGGAAAAAAAATCCGTCTCTACAAGCAAGAGCTTCCATTGTGACTTTGTGAGACCATTCAGTGCATGGTGACGGCGGTGACGCATGGAGTTAGGACTGCACAACACAGATGCATCAACTTAGATACAATAAACATTGAAGTAGAAATATATGAAGTAACTTACAGTGAGATTATCTGAGCTTTCCAGAACTTGATAGGATTCTCAAAATCGATTACTCTAATTTGGTCTTAGCCTTTCTGTTTTGAAAATAATCATGATAGTAACAATTCAATTTGTTCCGGCTTAAAAGGTAATTTTCAGATGAAAACAGAAGGCAATTCAGCCTTTCTTCCATACTCGATACTGCAACTTCGGGAATGTGTGGCATCCAATTTGTATTCCAAAATCCTTTAATGTTCCTCTTCCTACTAACAATTTGTAAAATTAGCAATCAATACCTAATATCTTAGTTTCTTTAATATTTCAAATACTAGACTTTTCATGTAGTAATTTTATTTTATTTCTGTAACGCATGTCCCTTTCCTACTCAAAATTGTGCAGTCTTTTGACAAACTCACAAGTTATATTTTGGGTTTCATTCAACAGGAAAAGCATATCATGCAATCAGTTCATAGACCATCCAAATGTAAAGACAGCAAGAGTGTATACCATGCACTGCATTTATAGAGATTGTAGCATATCTTGTCTCCAATTAGCATACGAATTTCACTCTTCCTAAAACATTTCTGATGCTGCAATAATTTCAGTAAAATGATAAAAAGATTCAGAATATGCTGCTTGTGAACATGCAGAGTGATGAGAACCAATAATGTGGACTTGCAGTGATCTATCATCAATTCATCATTCCATCTTCCATATTACTCTATCAATTGTTTAAACTCAATTATATCTAGGATCCATCAATACTATGCCGGACAAGCCATTTGCATTTTCAATCTCATTTGTGGTGGAGGTCTGTCACTATGCAGCAACAAATCGGAGAACAAGTTTGACGAATTAACAAAATACATTGTACATGCCTAACTAACCTGAGCAATGAAGCGATAGGGAAGGGCTCACGGCTCCGACGAGGTGCAGGCGTCCCGGTGGCAGCGATGACCCCTTGCCAGTTGCCACCGCAGTGGCGCTGTGGCGTCAACAAATGGGCACAGGCGCGCGGTGACGTACGTGAGGAGGTCGAGGCGCGTGGACAGGGCCGGGGCCGGAGCTGCGCAACGACTGCTGGCATCAGCGGCGGCGAATGGGATCCACCGGGGATGACTCGGCCGCCGGCCAAGCACAGTGCTGATGCGGCCGGGCACGGGCGCCACATGTAGGAGAAGAGCGCTGGTCCGGCGAGCTGTAATGGCCAGTGTGCGACGAGTCCTGCCAACGGCGGCAATGGATAGGATCCACCGGGTTGACTGCCGGCTCAGCACGGGGAACACGCGCCTGGGCAGCGGCGCCCTTGGACGGAGCCGGGCATTGGTCCGGTGGCTGCACGGGGAGGAACGGGCGGCAGGGCCGCAGGGGTAAGGGTAACAACGAGCGACGGGGAGGCGGCGGCCACGGCCCGAGGAACGGCGACCAAACAGATCGGGCCGGCTTGGGAGGCGGCGCACGAGGCTGGATACTGGATAAATATTTGAAACGAAAAATACTAAATTACCCTTCTCAAGATGTTCTCTATTCTACATAGTACCAGTTAGTAATATGGAGCACTAAAAGACCTCTAGTATTTAAACTCATTCTCTTGGCTCCCCCACAGCTAGTGAGATCAATATATCAATCAACAACTAATTCACCAATATAATAATTAATTCATCAATATACCATATACAGACTTTAATTAATTTATTGAGATCCTTTCCCTCTAAGTTTGGATATCTTTTCTTCCCATCAGATTATAAGCAAGATGCAGCGATTAATTATTTCTTCCTGCATGTATCGATATACTCCCAGCTCCGTCATCTATTTAAGCTCATTCGGTCTCTTTCTAGGCCAGATATACTCACCCATAGTGGGTGAGAATAGCTACTGTGAGATACACCATCCAATCCAGAGAGTAGATCAGATAATCAACATGAGGACCGCAGCAACCTCTTCATCCTCGCCGTCTTCGCTGCTGCCACTGTTGTCGCTGCATGCCGCCGTTGTTGTCACACTACCAGAATGATCAACATCTGCACCGGTTGGGAACCGGCTTTAGCACCGGGTATCCCAACTGGTGCAGATCTTCCGAGGCTAAAGGGGTACCCCTTTAGTACCGGGTTGAATAACTGGTGCTAAAGGGACCCTTTAGCACCGGTTCCAGACACAACCCGGTGCTAAAGGGCCTGCCCCGCAGCGCCTTTAGCAGGGCCTTTAGCACCGGTTGCTGTCTGCAACCGGTGCTAAAGGCCCCAGATTTCTTTTTTTGTTTTTTCAGTAGCCATGCATGCACGTCTATATACGTGTATATACGTATATATTCTAATACGTGTATTCTAATGCGTATTCGGCCGACTCTATATTCATATTAGCTGACATTTCATCAAAATAGAAGACATATATATTACAAAAGTAGATATTCATGCATGTCAACTCGAGTTATATATATTTAAACTGTATTTTCTACTTAATTAAGATTGACGACTTGTTGAACTGTCCGGCACGTCCTCCAGTGGCATGTGAAATTCTCCACAGGGATTGACGACCTCGTCCTAGATCCATCCGACGAGCTGTTCTGCAATTGCGTCAATTCTTTCTCGCTCTAGAGACTCTTCCTTCAGGCTCAACCTCTATAATTTACAAATAATTGAAAGATATTTAATCCGCCGAGGTGGAGACAATAATTGTGCACTTAATAATAATGGAAATGTGTTTATTATTACGTACCATAATATCGTGTTGTGTAAGCTTTTTATGTCCCCAATTCCACATGTAATCGCAAACATAGTATGCACATAAATTATTTCCCTTCCCCTGTTTGGCACACTGTCGACCAAAAGAAATTAAGTAAAATTCATATAATATATTAGCCGAGGCCTACATGTACAAATTACTTACTTACCGGAAAGCCAATGTTCCATTTTAGTGTTTCATGTTGAATACCCGGGTGTTCTTGACGAAATTGATTCCAGGCCCTGCGAACAAAAAAATTGAGTTAAGTCATTGCGAGTGTAAGGGGTGAATTAAGTAGGGGAAAATATACATCACCTTGTCATCATGTCCATGATGTTCTGTAGTTTTTCTATTGGAGTGTGCAATGAATCAAAGACGTTCACGACACCCCGGTCAGGACACAATATTATTAGGAACCAGTGGAATCTGTATACATGTATACATTATAATCAGAAATGAAATAGTACACAGACAGTATAAGAAGAAGCCTGTGTATGTACTCACTCGATGTTGTACGAGATTAGTATGGAGTCGCAGTAATTTTGTTTCTTAATATACTTGTATAGGTTTCCATATGTTTCCTCAGGATTCATCAATATCATTTGTTCACTTATCCTTCGAGGATCCACGAAACCAACGTCATATATTGAGGATCTCCGACATTTTTGAATCTCCATTCTGCATATGTTAAGCAATAAATAAAGCCCGCGTCAGCATAGATTGGAATTATTGTTTTCAAACTGTGAATTATAAGCAACAACAAAGTACTTACAGTGTCCAACAGGTGATCAAATCCACGTCCATGGCGTCGCGGTGGTACAGCTCATATATATCCTGAAACCTCAGTCAGACCCAATCCTCATCACCATTGTAGAAATCATGGTCCTTCACGCCTACTTTGATCATGCGCCGTTTATTCCTTCTTGATTCTTCCAAGTACCACTCATGGAATCGGCGTATCTTCGTCTGTAGCTTGCTCTCCATTTCAGGAGGGACCATAGGCTCGCCAAGCTTAAACGACCACTTCAACGTTGTGTTTACAGGCACCTCTTCTTCCCCCAGGAGTTGCGCTCTGGATAGCCCAGTCTCGGCCTCAAATTGTTGGATCTGTAGCTCGTGCGGAGTTGGCAATGGAGCCAAGGGCCGCTGAGGTTGCTGGCCGAGCTGAGGAACCTTTTTGGATGGGCCCGCCTCCTTATCTGCAGCCATCCGCTTCCGGCGAGATTTCAGTAATGAGCGGTCATAGTCTGTTATTATTACTTCCTTCTGTTGACCCTTGCTCAAATTACCGAGGAATGACTTGACGACAGTGGGATCAAGCTTCGGCTCCGGCTCCGGTTTTTTCCTCCACTAGGCCATTTGCCTCTTTGTGTCTGCTTTGACCGAGGCTTCGAGCTCCTCTAGAGTCTTCTCACCCGCTCTTTTCTCTGGTGCGGGCTTCTCTCTGGTTTTCCGCGCCTTCTTCCCTGGTGGAGTGGGGGCAGAGGCTTTAGTGCGGCGTCCCCTCTTCGGCGGAGGGGGCGGAGACCTCCGCGGCGGAGGAGACGGAGACCTCTTCGGCGGAGGAGATGGGCTTGCATCAGGAGCTCCCGGAGAATCGTCATGATCCGGTGGATCTCTTGGAGACGGTGGAGGTGACGGAGGCTTGTTGGTAGCCGCAGGTGTACCGGGTATGACGACGTATGCCTTGCTCCATAGAATGATGCAGTGAGAACACTGACCGAGTTTTGTTTCTCCGTCACCTCTGGGGATGTCAAGTTCCAAGTCTTCCCAGTTGGTGACGACTTGCTCCACCTCAACAGGTATGTAACCATGTGGAATGTCATTGCAGTGCCATTTTTGCCCTTCTTCCACACGTTTGGTCATACCGTATGCGACCTAATAATTTAGTAGTCACAAAGAAAGTTAGTAAATGAATGGTATTTACGGTGAAATGTATGCAGTACGAACTAAGGTCGCATACGTACCATCACAACTAAGTTCTTCTGCCTGACGACAAGCTCGCACGCGGTCCGTTGAGTTATTTCATCCACGGAGTAACGAACCGGTTTGGCGGCCTGTGTGGAAGCGTGAATGCTTTGATATTGTTGTGGAGGGCTAATAAGGGCCGCATCTTGGAGAGATGCATGCTCTGTGGAACCGGTCCCGCCTGCGGCTTGTTGGAGAGGTGCATGCTCTGTGGAACCGGTCCCGCCTGTGGCTTGTTGTATCTGCAGCCATGCTACCTTCATCCGTCGCTCCATCTCTGACTCCATTTCTTGGAGCTTTAAGCCCTGGGCGGCAACCGTTTGCTCTAGGTCCCTCACCCTCTGCTCATATTCGGCCTTCTTCCTCGAACGGCTCCTATAGGTGGCGGCGTGCTCTTGGAAACCTTTCTTCCATGAGATGCTTGTGCCTACGCCGCGCGTCCGTCCAGGATGCTCCTTGTTCCCTAAGGCATAGGTTAGCTCATCTCTGTCTCTATCAGCAACAAATTCTCCCCTCTCAGATGCCCTGAGGATATTGAGGAGACACTGAGCTAGTTCTCGCAAGTCCTCGGGAAAAACTAAGGAGCCGTCGATTGGGCTTAGGGTGCCTCCATGACCATAGTACCAATGCTTGGTCCTTGTGGGCCAGTCATGTGTCGCTGGAGTGATGCCTCTAGCATATAGATCTTCTTCCATCTTCTCCCATTTAGTGATGCTTGCCTTGTAACCTCCCGAACCCATCTTATGAGAGCCCTGGGCGGCAACCGTTTGCTCTAGTGCAATTAAATTACATGGCATCATCGTTTACTCGGACACTAATAAACTTCCTCTTTACAAATGTTCCTTGATTGTGATCACGCCGTAGATACGGTGTCTCCTCCGCCGCTAACAGGATGCTTGCGTCATCAGCCACTGAGAATGGAGGCCGACCATCGAGCATATCATAATCTTCATCCGTCTTGTCCTCAACTCCTACGATTTTTCTCTTTCCAGGAAGAACTATATGACGCTTTGGCTCGTCTTGTGATGGGTCCAATTGCTTACCCCCACCTTTCTTATCCGCCCCTTTCTTCAGTCTGCTAGCCATGTCCTTCACATAAAAAACTTGTGTGACAGCTTTGGCCAGGACGAACGGTTCGTCTAGAAAGCCAATCTTGTTTAGGTCCACTAACGTCATTCCATAGTCCGCTTCAACTTTAACACCTCCTCCAGTCAGCTTAACCCATTGGCACTTGAACAGTGGGATCTTCAAAGGTCCGTACTCTAGTTCCCATATCTCCTCTATGATTCCATAGTATGAGTTTGTATTGCCATTGGTGTCTGTCGCGTCGATCCGGACACCACTGTTTTGGTTGGTGCTTTTCTTGTCCTGGGCTCTTGTGTAAAATGTATACCCATTGATGTCGTATCCTTGGAATGTCAAGATCGTGCTCGATGGACCTCTAGCTACAAAAGCTAGCTGCGCATCAATGCCCTCGACACCCATAAGACGTCTTCGCAACCAATCGGCGAAAGTACTATTGTACAGACGCTGAATGAACGCCGCAGACTTTGTTGAGTTTTCGTCCCTGAGAATCTGCATGTGCTCCTCGATGTACGGAGCAACTAAGGTTGATTGTTGCAAAACTGTGAGGTGCACTTTACGAAATGTCTCAACGTTCTTGATCACCATCGATCTTCTCCCTAGTGTGCCCTTTCCACCAAGTCTCCCCTCGTGATGTGATTCGGGCACACCAATCGGCATAAGATCGTCGACAAAGTCAACACAGAAAACAATGACCTCTTCTGTTTCGTATCCCTTAGCAATGCATCCTTCTGGACGAGAACGATTACGGACATACTTCTTTAGGACAGCGAAGAACCTCTCAAATGGGAACATGTTGTGTAGAAATACTGGGCCCAATATATGAATCTCTTTGACGAGGCGAACCAATAGATGTGTCATGATATTGAAGAAGGATGGTGGAAATATCATCTCAAAGCTGACAAGACATTGCACCACGTCGTTCTGTAGCTGATCTAAATGGTCTGGATTGATCACCTTCTGAGAAATTGCATTGAGGAATGCACATAGCTTCACAATGGCTTTCCGCACGTTAACTGGTAGCACACCCCTGAGTATGACGGGAAGCAGCTGTGTCATCAACACATGGCAGTCGTGAGACTTCAGGTTTGTGAACTTCTTCTCTTTCATATTTATTATTCCCTTAATATTGGAGGAGTAGCCAGACGGAACCTTGATACTGTTCAAGCATTCAAACATGCTTGCCTTCTCTTTTTTGCTGAGAGTGAAGCTGGCAGGACACAAGTACTGGCGTCCTTTGTCTCTCTTTTCTGGATGTAGATCAGTCCATTGCTTCAATCGTTTCAGCTCCTGACGTGCTTCCAGTGTATCTTTTGGCTTCCCATAAGTACCCAGGAAGCTTATCAAGTTCACGCAAAGATTCTTCGTCAGATGCATCACATCAATCGCGTTACAGACCTCTAAAAGTTGTCAATAAGGTAGCTCCTAAAAGATAGACTTCTTCTTCCACATCGCGGCACGACCATCCTCGCCCGTCGGAGCAGCCTGGCTTCCGTCTCCCTTACCAAACACCACGTGTAGGTCCTTCACCATATCAAATAGCTCTTCTCCACTCCGGTGTCTCGGCTTTGTACGGCGGTCAGCATTCCCGCCAAAATGCGCACATTTCTTTCGTAGCTCATGCTTCGCTGGAAGGAATCGACGGTGACCCATGTACACAACTTTACGACAATGTTTCAAATACATGCTTTCGGTTTCCTCTAAACAATGAGTGTATGGTTTATATCCTTTGTTTGATTGTCCTGATAGGTTACTTAGTGCAGGCCAGTCGTTGATGCTTATGAAAAGCAGTGCTCGAAGGTCAAACTGCTCCTGCTTGTCCTCATCCCACATGCTAACACCTTCATTCTTCCACAGCTGCAAAAGTTCGTCAACCAATGGTCTTAGGTACACATCAATGTCGTTGCCAGGATGCTTTGGTCCTTCGATGAGCACTGGCATCATAATGAACTTCCGCTTCATGCAGAGCCAGGGGGTAGGTTGTAGATACAAACAGTCACGGGCCAAGTGCTATGACTACTGCTCATTTCACCAAAAGGGTTCATGCCATCGGTACTTAAACCAAGCCTAACATTCCTCGCATCAGCATCAAACTCTAGGAATGCTCTGTCGATGTTCCTCCACTGGGATCCATCGGAGGGGTGTCTCAACATGCCATCCTGCTTACGTTCTTCTTTGTGCCAGCGCATCAGTTTGGCATGGTATTTATTCCTGAACAAACGCTTCAGACGGGGTATCAGAGGGAAATACCACATCACCTTCGCATGTATTTTTTTTCTTAGAACGCTCTCCCCCAACATCACCAGGGTCGTCCCGCCTGATCTTGTATCGTGCGCAGGTGCAAACCGGACAACGATCCAAGTGTTTGTACTGTCTGCGATAGAGGATACAGTCATTAGGACACACATGTATCTTCTGCACCTCCAAACCGAGAGGGCAAACAACACGTTTTGCTTGATACGTCGTCGATGACAATTTGTTACCCTTTGGAAGAATCTTCTTTACGAGTGTCAGTAGCTCCTCGAAACCCTTATTAGTAACACCATTTGCTGCCTTCCACTGCAGAAGTTCAAGTGTGCTACCCAACTTCTTTAGCCCCTCTTTGCAATCTGGGTACAGGTCAGTCTTGTGGTCCTGCAACATGCGCTATCTTGTCAGTCTTTTTCAGTTCCATATCATTGTCGCAGTCTTTCTCGGCATCACGCAACATTTGCCCGAGTCCATCAGTAGGTTCATTTTCCTGAGCAACATCTTCCTGAGCATCGCCTTTCCGAGCAACATCTTCCTCATCGGCATCACCCATTGCAGCATATTTAAAGGAACCGTAGTATTGAGCCAATAACGGAATGTCGTCATCGGTCTCGTCTTCTTCATCTTCATCCATTAGAATTCCTCTTTCACCGTGCTTCGTCCAAACAGAATAATTCCTCATGAAACCGTGCCTCATCAAATGCACCTGAAGACAACCTCTTTGTTTGTACGATTATATATTTTTACAATGGGTGCATGGGCAGAACATGAAACCGGACGGCGTCCTGTTAGCCTTGGCGGCATCGAGAAACGTCCTAAGGCCATCACGGAACGCCTGAGCGTGGGGGTCCCCGTACATCTATTGTCTATTCATCTGCATTATTAACCAATAACAAATATACAATACAATTTAAAGATAAAAAAATTTAATATATAAATAAATACAAATTATAATATATATTCCATTATATAAATAAATTTCTAAAACTACATTACTATATTCATTAAATAAATAAATATACCTTCCGTTAAATAAATAAATAACTATTCTACCTTTTAATAAATAACTAATAATATATATTTCATTAAATTAATAAATAACTATTCCAACTTTTAATAAATAAACCTCTCTAATAAATAAAATACATAAGCCTTATAACTATTCACAAGTCATACAAAACAAAATACTAACTAGCTTGCCTTCTCTCTCCATTTAAAACACAACATGAACACTCTCCACCATGAACTCAAGCTCTCTCCTCTCTCTCCTCCAAGAACACAAGCTCTCTCTAGCTAGCTTTACTTTGATTCACAAATCCCTCTATTTCTAAATCATAGAAGGATTACAAGCTAAATAAAACATTAGAGAATGAAAGAGTGTACCTTGTAGTGCTCCTTAAATGAGTCGAATCTTCACAAATTTTGAAAAAAAAATTGGGCAGCACCTCCCCTCCCACGGCCGAGCAGCATGAACACAGCGCCTAAGTGTTCAGCTGGCTCGGCCGGGGGAGGAAGAAGGTGCTATATACAAAAGACATTAGCACCGGGTCGTGGCAAAACCCGTTGCTAATGTGCACCAATTAGCACCGGTTGCAGCCATCAACCGGTGCTAATGTGCCCGAGGCACATTAGCACCGGTTGCTGGCTGCAACCGGTGCTAAAGGGGGAGCATTAGCACCGGGTCTCGCCACGACCCGGTGCTAATGTGTCCGCCCTGACACCCCGCAGCGCCGCCCCCGCTCCTAGCCATTGGACCCGGTGCTGAAGCCCCATCAGCACCGGGCCCAAAAATGGCCGAGGCGGAGGAGGCAGGCGGATGTGAAGCATTCTGGTAGTGTCACAGCTGCTGATGCCGCGTGGCAGCCGATCGTGGGCAACGGCGCGCACATCCAGGAGCTCGGAAAGTGGGCAGTGGAGCAGTCGCGCTTGCACGTGATGTTCAAGAGGGTAGTGGGCGGCAGGATGCAGCGCTACTACTACTATATCCACTACGAGCTCGACATTGGCACGGGGCCGAACGGCAGGGCCGCGTACACGGCGGTGGTGGATGATAGTGTCCTTGGAGGGTTCCGCGAGCTCGTCTCATTCCACCGCAGGTGGTGGAACACGAGGCTGCCGGCAACCAACCCAACACTGATCGACCGGGCAAATCATGGTGCATGGATGTAATATATATATACACACATGAAATCATTTTCTTTAAGTAAGCCTCTGTAAAGTGATAGAACATGCAGATCAACTAGGACTAGATGTATCTGGGTAAAACTCTAAGAACATGATGAACGCTTACAAGGACTTTATTAAGGTAAAAAAAGGGGGGGCGTACCCAGTGCTGTAGGCTTCCCGCACCGTGCGGGGTCTGGGGAAGGGTTGTAATAGCGTCCAAACCTTACCCGCACAAATGTGCAGAGGCTGGGGCTTGAACCCGGGACCTTCCGGTTACAGACGGTAGGCTCTACCGCTGCACCAAGCCCGCCCTTCAAGGACTTTATTAAGGTACTCCAAAAAAAAACTGTGGACCGTAGATCACTCCTGGTATTACCTCCTATGAGGTAATATATTATAATAATACCTATTTTAGTTTAGAAAACAGAAAAATGGTAGAATATCTTGCAATTAGATCTATTAGACAAAATGTTTTGCGATTCGGCTGATGGATCCTGGCGTGCACAAGTGTGTAAGATTTTCTTTTTGTTTTATTGAACCGTGATGGATCCTACGTGATGCATACCTGACGTTTGTTATTGTATCATATTTTCTTAAGATGAACAAGAAATGACTTCAACACCAGATAAATTATTAGGAACATTAGAATCACATATATGTGCGGATGTATGGATAAAATTGATATACTATTAGATGTACGGGACGTGGATACGGTCCGAGTGCAATTGCACCGGTCAGAAAAAAAATTGTAGAAAAAAACAAAACAAAACTTACGGCATGCATATGAACAGGACCAGGAGAGATACTGCGATAATGCCGGCATGCATGCGTCTGGCCAGCAGTTGTGGAGAGAAGCGGTTAATAGCTTTTTTTATTTTTGTAATTGATTTTCCCATACAATCAAAGGTCCAGATTTGATTTACATCTTACCTTCTTGGAGGTAAGAGGGTGTACCTTAGCACAGCCCTACAAAATCTATCTAATACGAGACTAAACATATCATAGAGACGGGATAGGGTCCCACGATTGTGGTTGGAGGAAGAGGACGGTGCCATGGCCGTAGTGGTCGCAGTCCTGGTCGACGGCGACAGCGCGGCCGGTGGCGGAATAGCTTGTGGAGGCGGTGCTAAGGTTGACGGCGGTGGTGTTGAGGCAGAATATATGCCGGAACAAATGTAGTGGATGAAAGGTCAATTCTCTGCAAGTGACGGCTTTCCATTAACTAGCCAGAAAGAGAACAAAGTTTTAGATCAAGATGATTATATTTTATTACTATGACTCAGGAGGCACCTGCCACCTGCTGCTCCTAGATGAGGAAGAAAGCGTTGCATTGGAACCTGCATGAAGTTGACATCTTGAGGTGTATGGATCGTAGAAACTCTCACCCGCGTGTTGATCTGGGGATCACCTCTCAGTAGGGTCGTCACGTGCGGTTGGCTTTAAACCTATTCCTATCTCTCTTGTGCAATATATGATTCGTCCTCTTGTCTGCACATTTTATTGCTTTCAACTAAAACTTTGTTAAACAATTCGGACATCTAAAAAACTTCTCAAATAAATGTAACATTTTTATTTTACAGAAAAATGACTAAATTTTAGTTTATGCCCATAGCAAACATTTATCTAGTGAGTCTTCTACCATTGAAAAGGTTTGCCACATAGATTCCAATCCTAAAAACCGCATGTTGGCGAGGCGCTCTAGTAGGAGAATACAGAGGAAATACCACAAGTAAGAAAATGCTAAAGCAGAAATACAATTGAGAAAGCAAACTCCAATTGTCATGATCGTAGTAAGTACATGCAGGCATTGCCTTAAAAAAGCCATAATAACTAATAAGGTACCAATAATCAATCTTGTATCAATATA
This sequence comes from Echinochloa phyllopogon, assembly GCA_033239725.1. Lineage (NCBI taxonomy): Eukaryota > Viridiplantae > Streptophyta > Magnoliopsida > Poales > Poaceae > Echinochloa > Echinochloa phyllopogon. Next base: position 26,125,329 of record BTCW01000008.1, on the reverse strand, counting down.
CCATATTAATTTCAATTACTTTGGTTGGATCCTTTCTCTCTGAGTTACCAATTTTAATTAATTACTTTGGTTGGATCCTTCTCCGAAGTTTGGATATCATTTCTTCCCAGATTATGAGCAAGATGGAGACGCGTATCTATTAGTATTTAAACTCATTCCCTTGGCTTCCCCTCAGCTAGTGAGATCAATATAGCAATCAACAAGTAATTCACCAATATAATAATTTTTTTAGATAATGGATATAAATATCTGGCTTTGACCGAAATGGCTACAGCCCAAAAATACAAGTTGGCAGCACTTCCGTCTGCCCTCTCAAACACAAATCAAAGCGTTACCCACACCATACAGATGAAAGAACATCGTAATCCTATTACTAAACCTCCATCCATGGCGGGTGTAACACCCCGCCCTCCAAAGCCGCACCGCACGGCCCTTCCGAGGGGCGTGCACGCGTACACATAGCACCCTGCTTACACTTTCGTCCTCGCTTCGTGTAAAAGGGTTAACCCGAAGGTGCTATGGCTGGAAGACAAAGGCTTATAAGTTGCCTCCACCCTTGCTCAACTAGCAATGTGGCACTAAACTGGGCCGGGTGTGACATACACCCCCCCTCAAAGAACCCGACGTCCTCGTCGGCGCACGACCGTACGTCCAGTGCCGGCGCCATAGTCCATGTCGTATGCCCTACCCGGGCCATACGCGCCATGCGCCCTATGCCCGCACACTGCGCCCGTACGCGCAACCGCGAGGGTCCTCGTCGGCGCAACTCACCCACACGGGCAAATGTCCAGGAACGTTCCCCCTTGGCGCACGACCGTACGTCCAGTGCCGGCGCCATAGTCCATGCCGTATGCCCTACCCGGGCCATACGCGCCATGCGCCCTATGCCCGCACACTGCGCCCGTACGCGCAACCGCGAGGGTCGGCTCTGATACCACCTGTAACACCCCGCCCTCCAAAGCCGCACCGCACGGCCCTTCCGAGGGGCGTGCACGCGTACACATAGCACCCTGCTTACACTTTCGTCCTCGCTTCGTGTAAAAGGGTTAACCCGAAGGTGCTATGGCTGGAAGACAAAGGCTTATAAGTTGCCTCCACCCTTGCTCAACTAGCAATGTGGCACTAAACTGGGCCGGGTGTGACATTCGCAGGCAGGTGCTCGAGCCACTAACGGGCCGAGTCCGCGAGGTGGAGCGGCAGGTTGCGGATGATCATGTAGTCGTCCGTGGCGCCGCCTAGCTGACAAGCCAAACGATAATCGTTGAGCCAAACTTCGGGGTTGGTCTCACCTGAATACTTGGTGATGGTCGCCGGCTGTCGGAAGCGAGGGGAATGGCCGCTGTGCGGATGGCGGAGCTGAACACCCGAGTCCCCGCGGGCTCACGCGTCGGGCTCTTGTCCTCCTCTTCGTCGAAGCGCCCCCCGCGTCGTGGATGGTACCCTCGGCTCGTCGCGGTATCATATCTCTTCTGGTTCAGGGTGTTGCGAGCGTCGCCATCGTCGGCGGTGCCTTGCATATCCTGAAGCCGGTCCCTCGCCGGTCTTCGCTCGCCTGGGTGTTGGTTTATGACAGCCTTGCCATCGTTCGTTGGACGGTTCGGCGTCCACTTTACCTGCTGGCCGCCTTCGGCCCTTGAGTTGGCCTGCTGCCGAATGCGAGAGGCAGAGCTCTCAGCCTGCAGAACAGCCACATGCTCGACGAGGCTCCGCGCCTCGCGGTGCAGGAGTCGAGCCGATGGCGTAGACGGCTCGGGAATGGCCTGTAGCAGTGTTACCGCGGTGAGGAGCTTTGGGCTTGCGCGTGGCAAGTCGGTGCCGTCGTCGTTTTCGATGCGGGCGCGGGCAATGCGCCCTGCAGCCCTAGCGCGATTGCCACGCTGAGGCTGCTGCGCTTCCAGGGTTGCCCGCAGCTGCTGCACCTGGCGGCGCTCTTCCTGGAGCTTGTTCTCCTGCTCTCTGACTTGCGCCAGCTGGGCCTGCACCAATGCTTCGTCACCTTGCGGCGTCGTGGTGTTGACGTTGGCGGGCACCACGGCCTCTGGGTTCGCCAGAGGACGGTCGTGGCCAGTTGGCGATGCCTCCAGGGTCTTGTCGTGGCCGTCGTCGTCGTCGGAGCCATCTTCGTTTCCGGACCCGACGTCGCCGTCGATGATGAAGCACTCCAGCAGAGGATCGCTTTCTCCTTCGCTGGAGACGTCGAAGTAGTAATCGACGGAGCTCAGGAACTGCCGGAGCGCCTCGGCGTCCCGAGGCCCGGCGTAGTCCCATTCCTCGCCGCTTGAGCCTGGTGGGTACCATTCGTCAGGCGATGCGGCGTGGTGGTGGGTCGTGTCGTCCGACGAGGATGAGTGACGGGCGTGATGGCGTCCCCTGCGCGGGCGCACAGGACACGCAGTCGTCCGTCCTCGAGGTGCGGCCACGTTACGCCGGTGCGTTGACGTGTAGCTACCCCGCGGAGGGGCAGGTTGGCGAGTTCCCCCGCCGCTGCGCTGGGCAGTGGGGGGAGACGCTCGAGTTGGCTCCGGCCGCACGCGTCGTGGTCGCCGACCCCATCGTCCCCAGTGGGTCGGGGGTAGCCCGGCGCGCTCCGGGTTGGTGGCACTGCGACTCACGCTCATGTCGGCGCTGACCAACGAAGAGGTCATCGCGGCAGTGTTTCGCATCCCCATCGGGAATTGTGCTAGCGCAACACCCACCGCTTGGCGGCTCCCCTCCGCGGGGCCGCCGAAGGCGGCGCGGCTTCACCTGACCGTGCGTCAGGCGGTGGTGTCCGTGGATCGTCCCAGTTAGGGAATCTTATCCGCGAGGGTTGCCGCTGCTCGACCTGCACCTGCAGGCCTTGCAGCTGGCGGCGACTCCGCAGTCCGCCCGCCGTGGGCGACGACAGAGCGGCCTCTTCCTCATCGGTGCGGCGAAGCGGCATGAGGTAGTCGGATCCGTCGGACTCAAACGTCAGGCTCCCGAACTGGATGATGAATCCAGGTGGGAATCCGTTGGGAATCCCGTCGGAGGGCCCCAGTGTCGGATGGTCATTGCTAGTAGCCATCAAGGGAACTGGTGAGAAAAGCGAATCGCACAGCGCTTCCCCTACCTGGCGCGCCACTGTCGGTGTTGGAAATGGCCGACACTCCCTACACCGCACAGAAATGCGCTGTGTCTCGTCCCTTGATGGTCGATGCGGAAGCTAACACAAGGACACGGGTTTATCCTGGTTCTGGCCACGGGGCCGTACGTCCAGCAGGGGCGTGCTCGCGCACTCGTATTAGCTTTGCACCGGGGTGCTTGTAGATGGGAGCTACAAGTGGATGCGGGAGAGGAGAGACGTTCTCCAAGTCCCTGGTTTGTGGTGAGAGTGATTGAGTCTGGTGCCGATATCGGGTGTGTGTTGCTGTGTGTTCATGTCTCAGCGTGAGCCAAGGCGTGCGAACTGTCCCCTTCTACAGGGCTCCTGCCTCTCCCTTCTATAGTTCAAGGGGGAGAAGGATTACAGTGGTGGGTACAGTGCGTACTACAGTGCGAGCTACAGTGCGATCTGTATAGTGTATCTTGCAGAGGGGGCGTGCTTGCTTCAGGCGTATCCCTCCCCTGTAGTTTAGTTGAGAATGTCTTTAGGTCCTGCCCGTTGGTACGGCGCTTCTTTGCATCTGTCTTGTCAAAGCCTCGAGGGGTCGCTCGATGCTGCCTCAAGGCGGCAGGACTATCGCTTGGTCCCTCGCTCGAGGGGGGCTCCGTGCCGCTTCGAGGGGTCGCTTGCCAGGGGCACGGAGGCTAGCGTGGTGTAGGCCGCAGCCTAGTGTCAGACACCTTTACCAGTTATGATGACCAGGAGAATATGGCCTGCTCCGTTGGGCCGGTACGGCCGGCTTTTGCCCTGGCAACGGTGTCAGGCCGTATTCGTACGGGGCGGCCACCGCTCGGGTGGCCCGATAATCTTCTGTATTCGCCATGGGGGGGCCCGTTCCGTTGAGGACGGGGGCAGGTGATGTAGGTGTGCAGCCTACCGTTGCCACAGTGTACGCTCCATCGCCCGGAGACGTGGTTGGCAAGGGTTAGGAGACCCTTTGCTTGCCTTGCCGGACCGGCAACGTCGTTTGACCAAGGCTTGCCCCCCCCAGTCATTGGTGGTTTCTTGTTGGTGGGGTCCCCTAGACCCGCTCGAGGGCGTTTCGGCGTGGGAGGCGACGGGGGCCCCCCGGTGAAGCTGTGCGGGAGTACGATTGGAGTCAGCGACACCAGGGGTACAGTGTCGCGCATGCCCCGCGCGGCTCTCGCCTGTCCGCGTTGCAGGGGACACAGTGCTCTCAGATCTTGTCAGAGGCGACGTTCAAGGAGGATTTCTCTTTTGACTTCGGCGCCCGGTGCGGGAGTTGAAATCGCCGGTCCCTGCGCCGCTGATGAGGTGCATACTCGAGGGGTCAAGATGAGCTCGAGCGAGGCGGAGCTGGGGTCTGTGGCTCGAGGGGGAGGCGTAGTACCCTCGAGCGAGGCGGAGTTTTGGTTGCGAATGCGTCGTACCCTGGCGGGCCATTGTCGGGCCTGGATGGCTGGTAGTGGGCCGCATGATTTTGCTGGCGTGGGTCCATGTGTTCGCGGGAGGTAGTCTTTGTTGTGCGTTTTTGAGGGTGGTTACCCTGATGATTAAGGGACCCCCTAATTTGGTCCCCGACACTCCCGTCTTTATTTTATTTCCATGTAAATAGGAGCTCCGGAGTCGCCGAAGGAAGCCAACGACTGCACCAACTATCGGAACGAAGAGGACGAGCAATACCCAGGTTCACGCCCAGCCATTCTCTAAAATACCTATTAGACATGCAACTAGTATGCTAGCACTTTACTTTATATGCATGTTGATATGCCTGCACTGCCTTTTATCTATCCTGTATCCTTGCCACCTATTACCCACTTTAAGAGAATGCTATGTTTGCATGTGTTGGGATGGATGTGATTGATCTTCTTGGCGTGAGTTGGGTGGCTTGGGAGGAGTAGTGCAGCTAGGCGGTGGAGGCGAGTGATAACAACTTGGTCGTTTGACCGGGGTGCTTGGGAACTGAACTCGGACAGTTCCTACGGAGTACCTGTTGTGGGTACATGGTTACTTGGTTACTTTTGAGGAGTTTGGGCGACCATACCTGTAATGGGTGCCATTTGCGGACCGTTGCGGCGGATCGCTTTGACGCTGATACTCGCTTTGCCGAAAATTAAGGACCGCATCAGGATGCCTTTCGGAAGTGGGAATTACAGTGCTCACCATCTACCCAGAATGGGGAGGGTTCCAGCAAGCCTATCTAGTGCGGTACCAGGACTGTAGGAGGATCGAGCTTGATATGTGTAAGGGGGACTCGTTGCGGCGTACTCTCCCTGAACTACCACTGCCCCCGACTGGCCCCGGTGGGAAGGTTTCACATCCCTGGGGCAGATGTTAGCGTGCGGATGTTTCCCGAGCCCAGGGAAGCAGGATGGTACCGTTGCTTTATAGGGTCTTTGCTGTGGGCTATGTCTCGAGCTGGGGCACCAGCTCGCAGCCCGGGTGGTTCCTGGAGTACAACCTCTGCAGAGTGAAAACTATACGTATAGCCGTGTCCACGGTCACAGACGATCCTTCATCTGATCCATCCAGATTAGCATGGGATTCTGCTTTCTTACCTCATCCTTGATCTGGGTTATGAGAGGTTGGACCAGCTGAGGATGTTGAGACAAGGTGGGGAGGGAGCTCACCGAGTCGACTAGCGAGTGAAAGGAGTTGGTGGATGTTTATTGCGGGAACCTGTTGAGGCAGGACGAGCCCGATGTGGTTGTGAGATTGATGGGTGGTTTTGGGAAGAGTATATGCTTGTGAGGAATGGTGTTTGGAGATGAGATGAACTGGGTTTTTGCTGCTGCTTGCGCATAGGAAACCCCAGCTTAATCTCCTTGAATATTTATTTACTAGTTTAGGCCACTATAAAGCTTTGTTGCATATTATGGTTGGTGACGTGGACCTGTCCCATTTCCTTGGGGACAGTCTTTGGGTACACAGGAGAAGACTCCGAGTACAAGGTCAACCACGACGGGTGATGCAAATGAGGGCTGTGCGCTGCGCTCAAGGATGCCTGTGGAGGTGAAGCCCCGAAGTACCAGAAGCATATAGCTATCCGCTGCGTAGCTGTTTTCCTTTTGTCGTTTAGCCCAGAGGGCTTGTATCCTATCGCTATGTATTTATGTCATGTTTGAGGACCTTAATCAATGTATGGATGTGATTTCCGCTGAAATGAGTTCTGTACGTGATAGCTGTTGATCCTGGGACTATCACAGGGGTACAGGGAGTCGGATTCTCGTAATTGGGAATCCGATTCATTTCATTTTATAAGTTTTTTAAATGTCCGAATTGTTTAACTAAGTTTTAGTTGAAAACAATAAAATGTGTAGACAAGACGGCGAATCATATATTGCACAGGAGAGATAGGTTTGAAGCCAACCGCACATGTGACGACGCTACCGAGAGGTGATCCCCAGATCCACATGCGGGTGAGAGTTTCTACAATCCATACACCTCAAGATGTCAACTTCATTTAGGTTCCAATGCAACGCTTTCTTCCTCGTCTAGTTGCAGCAGGTGGCAGGTGCTTCCAGAGTCACAGTAATACAATATAATCATCTTGATCTGAAACTTTGTTCTCGTTCTGCATAGCTAATAGAAAGCCGTCACTAGTAGAGAATTGACCTTTCATCCACTACATTTGTTCCAGCATATATTCCGCCTCAGCACCGTCGCCGTCACCCTTAGCACCGCCTCCACAAGCTTCTCCCGCCATGGGCCGTCTCATCGTCGTCGACCATGACTACAACCACTACAGCCATGGCAGCGTCCTCTTCCTCCAACCCAATGGTCGTACCCTAACCCCCAATCTTTGATATGTTTAGTCTCGTATTAGATCTACATCTATAAGTGTTCATCATGTTGTTAGAGTTTTACCCAGATAGATCCAATCCTAGTTGATCTGCATATTCTATCACTTAAAAGAGGCTTACTTAAAATAAATGATTTCACTTCTCATTATTATAATCACCGGCCAGTATATATTACATCCATGCACCATGATTTGCCGGGTTGATCGGCGCCTGGTTGGTTGCCGGCAGCCTCATGTTCCACAATCTGCGGCGGAAGGAGACGAGCTTGCGGTACCTTCCAGAGACACTATCATCCACCACCGCAATGTACCTGTCCTTGCCGCGCGCCCCCGCGCCAATGTCGAGCTCGTAGTGGATATGGTAGTAGTGGCGCTGCATCCTGCCGCCCACCACCCTGTGGAACCTTACGTGCAAGCCCGACTGCTCCACTGCCCACTTTCCGAGATCCTGGATGTGTGGGTCGTTGCCCACGACCGGCTCCGACGCGGCGTCGGTGGCCGTGACAAATGCAGCGGCAGCGAAGACGGCGAGGATCAAGAGGTTGCTGCAGGACCTCATGTCGATTATCTGATCTACTCTGGATTCGATGCTGTATTTCACAGTAGCTATTCTCACTAGCTGTGGGTGAGTATATCTGGTCTAGAAAGAGATCAAATGAGCTTAAATAGATGACGGAGCTGGGAGTATATCGATACATGTAGGAAGAAATAATTAATAGCTGCATCTTTCTCATAATCTGATGGGAAGAAAAGATATCCAAACTTGGAGGGGGAGGATCTCACCAAATTAATTAAAGTTGGTATATGGCAATGTGCAAAGGAGCAAACAAATCTGGAAATTGAAGGTTCCATTGAAAATAAAAATTTTCATGTGGTACCTAAAGAGAGGTGTTATTCTGAAAAAAGATAACTTAGCTAGAAGAAATTGGAATGGGAATAAGTTATGTTTGTTCCGTTCCAAGGAGGAGACAATACAACACCTTTTCTTTGATTGTCACATGGCCAATTTCCTTTGGAGAACTATCCAGATGGTCTTAAATCGTCCAAAACCTGTTAGTTGTAACCATTTACTTACTAATTGGTTAGTGGGTTTAAGCACAAGATTTAAAAATCAGATGTTAGTAGGTGCTTCTGCTTTGTGTTGGGCACTCTGGCTAAGTAGGAATGATTTGGTTTTTAACAATACTTCACAAAAAACTTACTTGCCTTCCGATGCACGTACTGGCTTCGTTTCTGGGCACAGCTTCATCGGCTTGAAGATGATAGACAAGCAATAAAAGACGTCTGCCAGACTTTGGAGATGTTGGCCATGCATATTTCCGCCCGCTGTCACACCCGGTTCTAGAAAACAAACCGAGTGTACACTGTATGTATGCCAGGATCAAGTTTCATACATACAGTAAGCCAGTGGTGAATAAAAGATGCAGTATCACGTATAATAAACTATATAAATGACTTACGGGTCTATCAGAGTATACAGCGTATCCTGGAAACGAAGGCTCCAAACTTCACAGGCAATCGACTGGGGGTTGCGTACGCCTAGAACTGAGCACCATCTTCAAACAGCTTCATACAAGTTCTTCTTCTGAGCAGCGGTTAGCAAGGATGAGTACACTTATGGTTGGTACTCAGCAAGGCCACAAGAAATAACCAGAGATCAATTTAATTTCATGTTTAAGTATGTTACTCATGTGAGGATCCAGGCCGCTCTTGACCGTGAGCACGGCTGTTATAACAGTTTTACACTCTGCAGAGGTTGTACACTTTCACCATAAGCCGCGTAAAAGTTCAAAAGAACTTTAAACCCAACCACGCTGTGCTGATCAGGCACTCATCACACTACCGAGGTGTGACTGCATAGGGACGCTACGAGGCCTTTACAAAGATTCCTTAGTAAAAAGTAACCCGCTAAGGTTTCCGGTTCCGAAGCAAAGCATAACCCTCCCTAATGAGATCTGTCTCTTACCAAAGCCCACAGCTCAAGAGGACCGAGCTATACCCCGTCAACCACCGCCCCTCTTGCCCCTTTCGGGTAAGGTTACCATCCACTAAAGTCTCTAATTAATTAGCCAAGACCAGAGCCATATAGTACTTATGGTTGCACTGTTTTCCTGGGTGGTTCTCCATGTTCCGATTAAAACATCTTGATATTATAAATAAAGCATAGGTAGAAGGATGGTTAGGGACACTTGCCTTTCTCCAAAGTGTAGCTGCTCAAAATATCTTCAAAAGTCTTCTTCAGTTGAACAACGTTCCGTCTACTCGTAGCAATCATCGAACACAAGCATGCAAGCATAAAACTATACAAGCAAACAAACAAGTACAACTAAGAACAATACACCAATCAAAAGAAAAGCTTTAAAAGAGCGCACTAACGGATATGACTCGTTACTATGGTTACGAGAACCTAAGGATCACGAAGATCAGAGAGAGAAAGGAAGACACAAAGGTTCCAAGGCAGAGTTTTAATTGGCACAAGGAATACCACACGTACAGAGGATTTATGAATACGAGGATCTCAAACAATAATATATTACTTTAATAATTTAATTTTATAGTACAATACAATGACATAGTAACTCACACCATATCATTGAAGCAATATAAAGTTAAAAATTAAAATAATATTGATTTGCAGAGAAACCACCACGTAAGAAAAGATCTATACTTAAACTTAGTGATATAGCTCAGAAAAGATGGACTAGCGACAGGATTGCAGAAAAGAGTGCTGCGGACATTGGAACACTGGCCGATGAATTTATAGGATGCGATAAATATTGGAGACAGTTGATTGGCAAAACAGAATAGGGACTAAGTGAGAAACGTAGGGTGCACTAGCAGGATTGGGTTTAGAGGCATAGAAAAGGCTGAGAACAGAACTATGATTGAAAATTTAAAACTAGCGGAAGACTTTAGATTATAAAAGGAAACACTATACGCTTTATAAATTTTAATTTGATAAAACCATATATAAGAGACTATTTCCTGGAAATTGATTGAATTATATTTAAATATGTGAAACCAAGAATGTATTTTATTTATAACTATTTTTTTTGTAGATATTATGTAATTAAACAAATAATTTTAGTATTAAAAACAGATGCGAGCATCTAATTGATTAACTTTTATTGACCATGTTGAACTAATCAATATTATTGATAAAACACCTTTATGTTGACATTCACACAAATTAATACTCATTTAAGAAAGCATTAAGTTTGACGCTAATCACCTTTTAGTTTGAAATCTAGTTTAATACTCATTAATCAATTTTACATAAGCTTATTAAAATCCGAGATATTACTTAATCATATTTTATAGAGAAAACTTAATAGATAGATAATTAATAAGCAAAACGAGAACACTAGAACAAGTCACATTGAAGGTTTATTAATCAAATTACTTGGAAGTGAAACTTCTAAGTTGGCTTTAATTAGAAACACTAGTTAATAACCATTTAAACCAAGTAACGGAGATCTTATGAAAACATATGAATTCTAAATATAACCTTAATCCAAGTTACATCAAAGTTAAGCCTAGGTTTCCAATATTATAACTTGTTCAACTATCACTTTTAAAACTTATAATATATTAACCATATTAACATTAATAAGAAAACCAAAATATAATTCTTAATTGGCTTATAATTAAAGGAACATGTTTATCAAATCAAATAACTTTATATCTCTAGTTTAACTAGTCATACTTTTAATTGTAAATATTCAAGTACAAATTATTTTAATTAAAGTATTAACTTAAAATAGATTATATGAGAACATCTAATCGAATAATTTTATGAAGGGTGTTGAATTAGTAAGTATTATAACTGTAACACATTTAAGTCAATATTTATCAAAGTTAACATTTATTTATGAAAAGCCGGAGTTTAATCTCAATTAGAAAGAGCTATTTAAGTAATTATTAATCAAATTAATATCACTTTACAAAAATCAAGATGGAACTTATTTATATTTTATTCAGAAAACTAATGAATGATAATTATGTTAACATTAATCAAGATTGACAATTATTTATGAAAACTCGAAGTTTAACTCTAATTAGCTTTTAATTAGAGAACTAGTGATTAGAAACACCAATCAAGTTAACATAATTTTATGAAGAAACAAGATAGAGCCTAATTAAATTTTAGTTAGAAAGATTATAAAATTAATATTAATCATGTTAATATTATTTAAAGAAACCAAGATATTATCTACTTCAATTTTATTTAGAACGCTCAAGAAATAAGTATTAATCAAGTTAATATTATTTATGAAAATCGAGATATTACCTTAGTCAACTTTCATTTACAAAACACATGGAATAAGTATTAATCACTTTAATATTTAACAAGAAAAACCGATGTGTCAAACTTAATTGGATTTTATTTAAGAAAGCACATGTAATTAGCCTCTAATTAAATTAATTAATAAATAAATTTCAGAAACCAAATATGGTGTAAATAACAGTACTAACGCGTAGTTTAAGTTGATACGAAGCTAACGCAACAAGAACGGATTAAAACGGAGTTAAAACGTGAAAGATATAATTTTTCTAAAGTCTAGGGACTTGCTGGCAAAGTTTTAAAAGTTCCAGGGGCTCAAACAAAAGAAAAAAGACCTATTCGTAATTATTTTTAATTTAATTTGGACTGCGGGTTAATTTCCAAATTCTTGAAGGGCTCTTATGCAAAACTGGCACGCTGACCGGTACGCGGTCAATTTGACTTCGGCTCGATCTAATTCGGGCCGTTGGATCACGATCCGGTGGTCAGGAACGGTTTGGGCGAAAGCTCGTCGGCGGCGACGACGAACGCGGCGGCGCATCGCCGGACTTGGGCGAAAAACGTGCTACACAGCTTGGTTTGGGACAAGACTAGGTCCTACGGAATCGCGAGCTCACGACGAGATCAACCCCGGTGTTCTAGACAGCTCGGAACCCGCACCGATGACGGAGCACGACTGCGGCGCCATTGGCGGCGGCGGAGCTTCGGTTGAATACGGATCCAGTGCTACGGTGCACGAACGTCGACGAGACTTGGACGGAAAGAGAGAGGGAGGCATTGCGAACTCACTGCGGGTGTTCGTGACGAGAGAAGGACGACGAGGGTGGACGGCGACGAGAGGAGGCGGCGGCGGAGCTCGGGTTCACTCGGACCAGGAGCTCGGGCGACCGAACTTCGACGAGACGCGGCAAAATCGATGCGCGAAAGCGAGGGGAAACTTCCGGCGGCCTTGATTTCCCAACACGAGCAGCAACGGCGGCAGGCGACAGTGGACGGCGGCCGGCGGCGCTGGAGATCGTCGGCGAGCCAAAATTAGCACGGAGCGCAGCTAAACTTCGATCAAGAACATGATGAAGAGACGCAGGAGGTCGAGACGGACCTACTGATGTGCTTCGCGACGAAAGAACGGCGGCGACGACGCGAATTGACGGCGGCGGGTCGGCTCGGTGATGGCGGCGGCGCGGCTCGGTTTGCGAAACTCGATTGGATTTCGATGGGAGGATTGCGGGCGGTGCGCGTGCTTAAATAGGTGCGGAGCCCGGGACTTGGACAAGCGTCGGCGCACGGGACTCGACGACGGAGACGGGCGGCGTTCGGACTCGGGAAGGAGTCTGGGTCGGACGGGAGGAAGGAGACGGCCTGACAGCCGGGCCCCACTGCCAGAGAGAGAGAGAGAGAGAGCGAGAGAGAGAGAGCCGGGGAGGAAAATGAGATGGGCCGGCACTGGGCCGTAAGATGAAATGGGCCGAGGGAAAAGGGACGGCCCCACTCGGGTAAAGAAGCAGGCCTGGGCTGAATAGTTGAAGGGGCGAAGGTGGACTAGGCCGAGAGATGAAGGGGCAAAAACGAACTCGGCTGATTTAAACTTTCCTAAAACTCAAACAAAAGCAAATCAAATTCGAATTTAAACAGAATTTAAATTCCAACTTGATTTACTAGCAACCAAAAATATATGCAACAGCATGAATGCAACAAAAACTTGTTTTGACTAAAATAATTATTTAATGTGATATTTAAATTGATAGAAAGCTAGAAACTCCAATTAATTCTTAGAAAATTTATTTAAGCCTTAATAAATCCTAGAAAATTCATAGGGTTGCTTAAATTTAATTTGGTATGAATTTTAGGGAGTTATAAACATATGTTGTTTTGAAATTAGAATACAAATATTTATATTATATATATTACATTCCCTGTTAATTATTTAAACCTTGGAAAATTTTATAAATTAAACAGAATCATTCCAAATTTTATAAAATTTTATAAACTTTATAAATTATATATATATATATTATATATGTTGTTTTAATCATTGTATTTATTTATATTATTTATTCACATCCCAAATTTAGAAAATTTGGGGTGTGACAGCGAACCAGATCCACGACTGGGGCGACCTAGTCAAGCTGTTCGTAGGGAATTTCCAGGGCACTTACGTGCGCCCAGGCAATTCCTGGGACCTGCGAGGGTGCCGCCAGAGTCAGCGAGCTGTTCGACATCGCGTCTAGCTTCGCGTCCGGGGAGGAAGCGGTTCGAGCCATCTGCGATGGCAAGAAGGGGAAGCGTGTGGAGGAGGCGCCTGCGGAGGGCGGCCGACCCGCAGAGCAAACGAAAAAGCCCAAGCCACATAAGCAGAGCAACCAAGGCCGGTGAGGCCCGAAGCCCGTGCGCGGCCATCAGCGCGAAGACAACCCCGACGAAGCTTTCACCGCTGATCAAGCCCGGCGGGGACCTCGACCCCCGCCGCCTCCGGGGGGCCAGTTCGACGACATGCTGAAGAAGCCGTGCCCATACCACAACACCATCGTCTCACACACCCTCGAGTAGTGCGAGATGATCAAGAAGCACTACCGACAACTCATCGCGAAAGAGAAGGACGCGAGGAAAGACGCCGATGGCGGCGACGCCGCCGACGGCGGGTTCCCGGTCGTGGAGAACGTCTTCTTCATTGCCGGGGGTCCCTCAGCGAACATGTCTGCGCGACGGCGACGACGCGAACGCCAGGAAGTTTGCGCCGTGCGTCCAGCCACGCCATCGTACCTCGACTGGTCGACGGAGACCATAAATTTTGGTCGCGAAGACCACCCGGATTACATCCCTAACCTGGGACATTATCCGCTTGTTGTCGACCCCGTGATCGGCAACACCCGATTCTCCAAGGTGTTGATGGACGGAGGCAGCAACCTCAACATCATGTTCTCTAGCACCCTGGAACTGATGGGGATCGGCGAGGACAAGTTACGGCCTAGCCTAACTGCATTCCATGGCATCGCTCCGGGAAAGAAGGTCCAACCCCTCGGGTGGATCGACCTGCCCATTTGCTTCGGCACGCCGGGCAACTTCCGCCAGGAAGTCATCCCCTTCGAGGTAGTGGGGTTTCGAGGTGCCTACCACGCCATACTCGGACGGCCTACCTATGCCAAGTTCATGGCGGTTCCCAACTACACCTACCTCAAGCTGAAGATGCCGGGGCCGAAGGGCGTCAGCACGCCTACCAATGCGATGTGGAGTGCGTCGAACGCGCCGAGGCCCATGCCTGCCTCGAAGCTCAGGTAGCTGACCTCGAGAAGATGCTCAACGAGGTTGCCGACGCCAACCGCAAACACGCGGGCAACTTCGGGCCTGCGGAGCAGACCAAAGCTGTACCCCTCGATCCGAATAATCTCGGGGGTAGAACAGTTAAGGTCAGCTCCACCCTCGACCCCAAATAGGAGGCAGTGCTCGTCGACTTCCTCCGCGCCAACGCCGACATCTTTGCGTGGAGCCCCTCGGACATGCCGGGCATTCCGAGGGAGGTCGCCGAGCACTCCCTTGATATCCGACCTCAAGCCAGACCAGTGATGCAGCGCCTGCGACACTTCGACGAGGAAAGGCGCCGGGCGATCGGGGAGGAGCTGCGCAAGCTTCTGGAAGCCGGATTCATCAAGGAGGTATTTCACCCTACGTGGCTAGCTAATCCTGTTTTAGTTAAGAAAAAGAATGGAAAATGGCGCATGTGCGTAGACTATACTGGTTTAAATAAAGCATGTCCCAAAGTTCCTTTCCCTTTGCCGCGCATTGATCAAATAGTTGATTCCACTGCTGGCTGCGAGCTTTTATGCTTTCTTGATGCTTATTCGGGCTACCACCAAATCAAGATGAAAGAATCGGATCAGCTTGCGACTTCTTTCATCACCCCGTTTGGCATGTTTTGCTACGTCACAATGCCATTTGGTCTCCGAAACGCCGGAGCTACATACCAGCGATGTATGCAGCACGTGTTCGGAGATCACATCGGGCGGACCGTTGAGGCATATGTTGACGATATCGTCGTGAAGTCTAGGAAGGCAAACAACCTAGTCGGCGATCTCCAAATCGCCTTTGATCGCCTCCGGGCGAACGGGGTAAAACTGAACCCGGAGAAGTGCGTGTTTGGGGTACCGCGCGGTATGCTATTGGGTTTCATTGTCTCTCAACGAGGCATCGAGCCCAACCCTGAGAAGGTGATGGCCCTAGAGCGAATGGGGCTGATCCGAGATCTTAAGGGAGTGCAAAAGGTACTAGGCTGCCTCGCGGCGCTAAGCCGTTTTATCTCGCGACTCGGCGAGAAAGGCCTGCCCTTATACCGACTCCTTAAGAAACACGAACGTTTCGCGTGGACCTCCAAGGCGCAGAAAGCTCTCGACGAGCTGAAGGCGACGCTCACGCGCGCGCCCATTCTGACACCACCATGGGACAATGAGCCCCTCCTGCTCTACGTGGCTGCGACTACTCAAGTGGTTAGCGCGGTCATTGTCGTCGAAAGGGCGGAGGAGGGCCACGCCCTGCCGATGCAGAGGCCGATATACTACATCAGTGAGGTGTTGTCCGACACCAAAATGAGATATCCCCACATCCAGAAACTGCTCTACGCTATAGTGCTCACGGGACGGAAGCTGCGACACTACTTCGAAGCGCATCCGGTGACTGTGGTCTCGTCTTTCCCTCTGGGCGAGATAATCCGCAATCCCGATGTCGCCGGCAGAATAGCTAAGTGGTCGATGAAATTAATGGGCGAGACCCTCAGCTATGCCCCTTGAAAAGCGATAAAATCACAAATCTTGTCGGATTTCGTGGCCGAATGGACGGACACACAACTTCCCCCGCCACAGATCCAGGCCGAATGCTGGACTCTGTACTTTGACGGGTCGGTAGTGAAGGCCGGGGCAGGCGCAGACCTCCTTTTCGTTTCGCCCCAGGGGGAGCACATTCGCTATGTGGTGCGACTACATTTCTCGGCGTCCAACAACATGGCGGAATACGAAGCCCTTCTCGTGGGGCTCCGCATCGCCGTAGAACTCGGGGTCAAGCGTCTCGATGTTCGAGGTGACTCTCGACTGGTGGTGGACCAAGTCATGAAGACTTCGAACTGCCATGACGATAAGATGGAGGCGTACTGCAGCGCGGTACGCAAGCTCGAGGACAAGTTCTACGGCATAGAGCTCAACCACATCCCGTGCAAGTATAACGAGGAAGCGGACCAGCTAGTGAAAATCGCGTCCGAGCGGCTTACCGTTCCGCCCAATGTTTTCGCCCGCGACCTCGAAAAACCTTCGGTCGATCTCGAGGGTGCCGAACATCCCCCGCGAAAGACTTCGAGACCCTCGGGGGCTGACGACCCGATGGACGAGAACCGCTTGGAGGGTGATCTCGAGACCCCCGACTTCGAGACATCCTCGATGGCCGAAGCCGAAGCAATGGAGATCGATGCCGACCCGCCGCCGCCGCAAGATTGGCGCACCCCATACCTCGTGTGGCTCGATCGAGGGGAGTTACCCTCGGACCGAACCGAGGCTCGCCGCGTCTCAAGAAGGGCTAAATCATTCATCTCGATCGAGGGGGAGCTCTACAGGCGCAGCGCTTCGGGGATTTTGCAACGATGCATACCCATTCCCGAGGGGCGGCAGCTGATCTGCGACATCCACGCCGGCGTGTGCGGACACCACGCGGCACCACGAACCCTCGTGGGCAATGCCTTTTGGCAAGGCTTCTACTGGCCCACCGCGATGGCCGACGCCAACGAAACGGTGCGCACCTGCGAGAGATGTCAATTCTACGCACGCATGACGCACCTCCCGGCGCATACTCTACAAACCATCCCCGTCACGTGGCCTTTCGCGGTCTGGGGGCTCGATCTTGTAGGGCCCTTTCGACAAGCGCCCGGGGGCTTCACGCACGTGCTGGTTGCGATCGACAAATTCTCGAAGTGGATCGAAGTTCGAGCCGTCACCAACATTAAGTCGGAGCAAGCCGTGCTATTCTTCACCGACATCATACACCGTTTCGGTGTGCCCAACTCGATCATCACCGACAACGGAACCCAATTCACAGGAAAGAAGTTCCTGGAATTTTGTGACGATCACCACATTCGAGTGGATTGGTCGGCCGTACCTCATCCCCAATGCAACGGCCAAGTGGAGCATGCCAACGGCATGATTCTGCAGGGGCTAAAGCCGAGGATTTTTAACAAGCTAAACAACTTCGGTCGAAGGTGGCTAACCGAACTACTCGCAGTGGTTTGGAGCCTGAGAATCACCCCGAGCAGGGCCACAGGCTTCAGCCCGTTCTTCCTCATCTACGGCGCTGAGGCCGTCTTGCCAACGGACCTCGAGTATGGATTCCCAAGGTTCAAGGCCTACCAAGAAGAACAGAATCAGCAAACGTGCGAGGATTCACTGGACTTGGTGGACGAAGCTCGAGACGTGGCCACCCTGCACTCAGTACGGTACCAACAGTCCCTGAGACGATGTCAGGAGCGGAAGGTGCGGCGTCGAGACCTGAACGAGGGCGACCTGGTGCTGAGGCTACGACAAGACAACCGAGGCCGACACAAGCTCACGCCACCATGGGAAGGACCGTTCATCGTCGCCAAAGTCCTCAAGCCCGGCACCTACAAGCTAGCGAACGAGAAGGGCGAGGTCTTCCCCAACGCTTGGAACATCCAACAACTACGTCGCTTTTACCCATAGAACCTCTTGTATTTTCTGCAATCTTGTTTTATCGCATGATGATAATAATAAAGATTCATAACAGCATGGGAACATTGTTACTAACAACAATGAAACAGGGCGACTCGCCTTTACCCTCGAAGCTAACTCGAGGTAAAGACAAGCCTCCCTTGGGGGCTACCGGGGGACTGACCCCCCAACAGTTCAAACCTTTTTCCATGCGCTTCTTTTTCAAAAATGTGTTGTTAAGCCTCCCCTCTCAGTTCGGAAAGACGTAAGCGAGGCGCGAGCCTACCACGGTTGAGAGCCGGCCGAGTCGTGGGACCGCCTACGCCCCCGAAGGCTATGGCATCCCCCTCACCACTCGACGCCAATGTTACTTGTGTACCTCCGCCGAAATCGACCTCGAGCTAAGAAGAGAGCACAACACATCGTACATCAAACAAACGCAAACCACTTCTTTTGAAAAACATGTTGCCAAACCTTTCCTCATTAAGTCCAGAAAGATGTAAGCAAGGGACGAGTCTACCACGGTTGAGAGCCGGCAGAGTCGTGGGACCGCCTACGCCCTCGAAGGCTACGACATCCCCCTCACCACTCGACGCCAAAGTTATTGGTGTTCCTCTGCCGAAACCGATCTCGAGTTAAGAGGAAGGCACAGCACACCAAACAAACGAAACTTCGGTTGCAAAACCCTAGCTAAATCCAAACATCCTTATTTATCATGCTGCTAACTGCGAAAATACGGGACCAAACTCCCGGAATCACTGCAGGAACTCACGGAAACGGACTCGGCATCCCAAAGATCGCGAGAAGGGTCTGACTTTCCTTCAGTCGAAACCTAGAAAGCGTTATTGGTCCTTTCCCCTCAAAGATTGAGGAAGACTAAAAGCAAGGCGTGAGTTACTACAGAGGACAGTTGGCCGGGTCGTGGGACCGCTTACGTCCTCGAAAGGCTACGGCATACCCCTCGCTGCACAACGCTCAAGTCGCTCACGAAAACGAACTCCTTTGCGAAAGTCATCCTAAATCATGAGAAAAGGCACAATTTCGCACATAAATCTTTCAATACAAATACGAGATCGTGCTAACCCACGAAAAGGTTAGACACAAACAAGATTTATTTCTTACACGCCACGAACGGCGAGATTACGATAAGAAATTACACTCGGCCATAGGCCGTTTTAAAAATACAAAGACTAGAGCCACCCTAACGGGGCTCTTGTACTACTTCAGCTAGCCGGCCAGCACACTATCACGAGAAGCAATTTCCACAGCTTTCTCGTCGATTTTTCTCTGGCACCCAGCTAACCGAAGAACCTGGTGGTCGAGCGGCTGCGGAACGGAGGACGTTGAACCACTTGACCGCCCAACAGGGCCTGGCTTCACGCCCTGCCGTCGATGAGCGCCCTCGCAAGGATGACGGCCGGCGAACGTCATTTGCTAGATTCCTAGCGAACGAAGCGCCCGCCGCAACATCCTTGCAGCGCCTCACCACCGGCAAGGTCACCGCCTCCCCGATGAGGAGCGCGATGCCCTGCTCCTTTCCCGCAGCATGCCCACCGCCTCTCGTCGACTTTCTTCTGGCATCAATGGCGCGCGCCAAGGCCGAAACCCCGGACCGCTCTACTCTCACTCTCGAACCCATCGGGAGGATGAAGTTTATGACTCTGCATACTTGACAAGCTACACAATAACCCGGCGATGATCTTCTCCCCCGCCCGGACGCCTGCTTTTACAGGCACCCAGGGATCGCGACTGTTACTCCCGTGGGTAGACAATCGTGAGATTCTCGTGTGGATGTGAACCGCCAGCCGTATCAGACGGGCAGCCTTAATCACCTCCTTGACTCAGCCTGCCCACTTTACGATTCTTGCGCCCAACGACCCACAAGCGAAACAGCCGCGGCCCAGGTGAACGGACCGGGGCAAAGGAAGTCATCTGAAAGCACCTAGACGGGGAAGCTAGCTCAAGCCACTGACGATTGGGCCCGACCGCATGGAAAACCATCCCAAGGCGGGCAACCACGTTTATCCGGTGTGCGGCAAGGTGAGTCGGCGCGCCGGACGTCCTGATCGTCGCGTCACCTCAGATCTTACCCATACATGACGCTTCGTCATAAAAGGCTCGCCTGTTCAACCGCGCCATCAACAATGGCATGACCGCCCGGTCCGGGGAACACACGCGTCAAGTGCGGCCGTGGGCTGAGCCGCTGACACACGGGCCCCACTAGCGGAAACCGCCCCGGCGTGGGCGGCCGCATTAATTGCGGCACGGTAAAACGAACCGTCGCCGACTGACACCCTGGGCGCCCCATCACCTCAACCGCCACCCACGCACGCCACTCCACCTAAAAAGGCGCGCCCGTACTCCGACGCGGAGCGCCGCGCCACGTCAGCCGAGATCGTGTGGATGCGAACGGCCGATTCCGGTCGACGGGACGATGCACTGCCATGCCAACCATGACTCGTGCGAAATGCGGAAGACCACCCTCGGTCAAAGATAATAACGGGCGATGATTGCTTCCAAGGTAAGCTAAATCGCCATGAGGCGTTCCACGAAGGCCAGGGTTCGAAGTCCGGCCCTCGAATGGGTTCGAACGGACGCCCCGGCTGAGTTGGAAACAAACAAGGGAAAGGCAGCTGGCTCAACCCTCGAGCGGAGAGGCTCGCGCGCCTCCTCCGTGGCCTTACTGATCAGGAGCTCGAGCCTGGCCCTCGAACGGGTTCGACAGGCGCTTCAGATCGACAGAGTAAGGGACGATTCGGGCGTGCTCATCATGACTTTACCCTGGACGCGAAGTTCAGGGACGCCCCTGTTGTGTTCAAGGCCGGACAAAGGCAGCTAGTTGAGGGATCCCACCGAGGGAGAGCTTCCGCGGCCTTGGTCCCTGTCGGATGGGACCAAGCCCCTGCCTAGCAAACCTTTGCGAGTGCTCGCTGATGGACGTGTCTCTGGACCACGAGCCGACCCCCAACGAATGGGGCACAGACGCCCACTTTAACTACCCGTTAAAAGCTCAAACGAGACCGCCGCGTTCGCGAACCCGCTCGAGGGTAGCGCAGAGCGTCTCACCCCTCAGCCCTGCGGAAGGGAAGCGAGGGTCGCCTTACGAAAAGACGCGGAGCTCGACCCAATCGACCCTTCTAGGCCAGAGGGCTCGGGGGCTCCCCGCACAACGACGTAACACCCCTCGAGGGCAAAGCTCGAGCCCGCGCACGGTACTACCTTGAAACCTAAAACCCGATGCCCGAGGGTTATAGCCTTCGCGCGAGTGAAATCACTCCCGCGAAGACTCGGGGGCTACACCCGCGGGTGCGCTAGCGCGCCCCCATGAAAGACGTGCATATCCCAAATCAGGCCCCAACACGGGACGTCACAAGACGCCGCCTCGAGATGGATCCTTTATACGAGCAAACCGCTCCCATAAAGGCTCGGGGGCTACTGTCGGGGACCAAATTAGGGGGTCCCTTAATCATCAGGGTAACCACCCTAAAAAACGCACAACAAAGACTACCTCCCGCGAACACATGGACCCACGCCAGCAAAATCATGCGGCCCACTACCAGCCATCCAGGCCCGACAATGGCCCACGAGGGTACGACGCATTCGCACCCAAAACTCCGCCTCGCTCGAGGGTACTACGCCTCCCCCTCGAGCCACAGACCCCAGCTCCGCCTCGCTCGAGCTCATCTCGACCCCTCGACTATGCACCTCATCAGCGGCGCAGGGACCGGTGATCCCAACTCCAGCACCGGGCGCCGGGGGCCCCCCAATCGTACTCCCGCACAGCTTCACCGGGGGCCCCCGTCGCCTCCCACGCCGAAACGCCCTCGAGCGGGTCTAGGGGACCCCACCAACAAGAAATTACCAATGACCGGGCGGCGAGCCCTGGTCAAACGACGTTGCCGGTCCGGCAAGGCAAGCAAAGGGTCTCCTAACCCTTGCCAACCACGTCCGGGCGACGGAGCGTACACTGTGGCAACGGTAGGCTGCACACCTACATCACCTGCCCCCGTCCTCAACGGAAGGGGCCCCCCATGGCGAATACAGAAGATTATCGGGCCACCCGAGCGGTGGCCGCCCCGTACGAATATGGCCTGACACCGTTGCCAGGGCAAAAGCCGGCCGTACCGGCCCAACGGAGCAGGCCATATTCTCCTGGTCATCATAACTGGTAAAAGTGTCTAACACTAGGCTGCGGCCTACACCACGCTAGCCTCCGTGCCCCCGGCAAGCGACCCCTCGAAGCGGCACGGAGCCCCCCTCGAGCGAGGGACCAAGCGATAGTCCTGCCGCCTTGAGGCAGCATCGAGCGACCCCTCGAGGCTTTGACAAGACAGATGCAAAGAAGCGTCGTACCAACGAACAGGACCTAAAGACATTCTCAACTAAACTACAGGGGAGGGATACGCCTGAAGCAAGCACGCCCCCTCTGCAAGATACACCATACAGATCACACTGTAGCTCGCACTGTACCCACGACTGTAATCCTTCTCCCCCTTGAACTATAGAAGGAAGAGGTAGGAGCCCTGTAGAAGGGGACAGTTCGCACGCCTTGGCTCACGCTGAGACACGAACACACAGCAACACACACCCGATACCGGCACCAGACTCAATCACTCTCACCACAAAACAGGGACTTGGAGAACGTCTCTCCTCTCCCGCATCCACTTGTAGCTCCCCTCTACAAGCACCCTGGTGCAAAGCTAATACGAGTGCGCGAGCACGCCCCTGCTGGACATACGGCCCCGTGGCCGGAACTAGGATAAACCCGTGTCCTTGGGTTAGCTTCCGCATCGACCAAAAAGACACGAGACACAGCGCATTTCTGTGCGGTGTAGGGAGTGTCGTCCATTTCCGACACCGATAGGGAGCTACTAGCAAAGAAACACCAAAACAGCGAAGCAAGAAGACCCAAACAACACCAAACTCTACACTAACGCGTAGGTCATGATTTTAGAAAAATATAGAAACTTGTTTCATATTTTTCTGAGCTACGGTTGATTTATTATGAATTTTCTAAGTTTAAATCATTTTCTGAAAATATTAAATAATTTTGAAAAAGAAAATCAGACACGCTGGGACACGTGGCAGCACCAGAGCGTGCCATGTCATCACTGCGGGGTCAGTGGGTCAGCGGGGTCAGCGGGCCCACATGTCAGTCACCTAGGTCGCTGTCAGGTGGGGCCAGGCTGTCAGCGCGGAAGGAAAACGAAAAAGATTAAGGGCTTCGCGGGCTGGTCATGGGCCGAAAGTTAGTGAGCCGGCCCATGGGGCTAGGCTGGCGGCCCACGAACGCTGAGTAGCTGGAGCCGGCGCGGTGGACCGAGTCCACGGTGCACCGAGCCTGGGGTTCACGTGAGCCGGGTGCACGGGATCAGGTGTGGCTGCTTAGGATTTTCTGTGGCGTGGCTGGCTGGACTCGGTGTGGCCCGCCGTGCGGCTGCGGCCGGCGTGACGCGGACGCACTCAGGCGTGCGGCCGGCGGCGACGGCGACGACGTCTAGGCTCAGACGAAGGCTGGCGAGGCTCAAGAAGATCAGGAAGGGCTCGGCCTTGGCTACACGAAGGTAGACGGCAGGAACGAGGGGAAACTTGGCCGGCGAAGCGGCTCCCCAACAAGGTTGGGCGGCGGCGCGGCGACGCTCGCGGGTGCTCCGGCCTCCCGGCTCCGCGGCGATGCTAGGCTAGGCTGGAATTAGCGCGCGCGTGCGCGTGGACTCCAGTCCGCACTAGGCCACGCCATGGCTCGGCGGTGTTCGGGTGCGCGTGCGCGTGCTCGTGGTTGTCCACGGTCGCGGCTCGCTCGCGGTGGCCAGTGTTCCGGTCCACGGCGGCCATGGCTGCTAGGATAGGCGATGGCGGTTGCAAGGAAAGGTGAGCGGCGGCGTCGGGAACCTGCAGAGAAAGGCACGATTCGATGACCGGCTCCACAGATGGCTGGCTGCGGCGGCAAGGCTCGACAGGTTTGGGGAAAACAGGGGGAGCGGGGATTCACGGCGACGGCACTCACCCAGGGCTAGAAGACGATCGCTGTAGGTCGGAGTAGACTCGGGGTTCGGTGGCGCTTCTCGTCTCCACGCGCACAGCTCCGGTTCGGCTTGTCCTCGGCGGTACCTCAGGCAGCGGCGGCTCGTGGATCGTCTGCGTCGTCGGCGAAGTGCTCAGGATCCGCTCCGCTTCCTCCTTGACTCGCCTCCTCTCTTCTCTCCTGCTCTTGACTCCTTCTCCATCTCCCTCTCTCGGCCGGGTGGTGGAGAAACCCCCCCCCCCCCCGATGGGTGCGGCGGCGGCTGGACAGGGGAGCGGCTGCTGCGAGGATTAAATAGAGCAGCACGCTAGGATTCCGCAGGCGCGGACGGCGAGAGATGGTGGCGTCCGTGCCACCTTTACACGTGGCGCGCATCGGACGGGCCGCGAGGGGAAGCTTGGGATTGGCTTGGCGGCTCTCTCTGCTTTTCGTCACGCTCGGAAAGAAGATGGCGTGGGGGAGAAGAAGAACAGGGCACACGGGCCCACATGTCAGCGATGGAAGGGAAAGGAAGAGGGGTGCAGGCGATGCTGGGCCGGCAAATGGGCCGAAAGCGGAATCGTGCTTCAGAGAAGGAGAGGAACGGCAGCTGGATAGGCCGGGGTTGGTTAGTTGGGCTGGGTTAGCGTTTAGGTTAGATTAGGCCCACGAGGGGTTCAGGGTTACGTTAGCTTTAGTTAATTAAGTTAGCACTTGATTTGAATTCAAATCTAGGATTTGAATTCGAATCCAACCAAAGACTAAAACCAAAAAAGAGCCAACTCACTCCTATTTTATCCTTAGCACTTCAAGTTGATTTTTAATTAATTTAAATTTTGCCTAGGAATGATGGGAGCAAAATTGGAGACAACCTTATATGTTTGTTCGCATGTACAACAATTCACCAAAAATTTTGAAATTCACATTTTTGCATTCAACAATCCTGCGTAAAATTACGGGATGTTACATAAAATAAACCTATTTTATTGCTTTCAACTAAAACTTTGTTAAACAATTTGGACATCTGAAAAACTTATCAAATAAATGTTAACATTTTTATTCTACAGGAAAATGACTAAATTTTTGTTTATGCCCATAGAAAACATTCCCCCCTTCCTACCACGGATACGCGTAATAAAATTCTTTTTCCGCGTAATAAAATTCTAAAATTGTACCACACAAGACTCAACTTATCGAACACTATAAAAATTAATGGAATATATACTTAATGTAATTCCTATGAAAGAATGGAGTACTGCCTATGATTAGTGCAACAACGACTAAAGTAGAAAACAAAATCAGTCTACCAAGTAATAAACTGCCTGAATATTAAATCTGTACGAAAATTAAACCAGCAAATTAAGTTGGCGTCCCTTCGCCGGGTTTGTATGGCATTTTGTTTCTATCTTCGGTGGCCAGGCTCGTCCTGTCCCATTAGTTTGGCAGTAGATGGAGAGACAGAGCAAGACTGCAAGACGAAGATAACGAGGGAAGAATGTTTCATTTTTTAATTCACCATTGTAGATCGGCCTGGCTAATATAGCTATCAAGCTACCTCAAATTTAAACAATTATTGTACTCCAGATTTCACTTGCTTCCAATGCAAATTACCCTTTCGTTAAACAGAAAAAAAATCCTCGTGGGAAGAGGTGCGTGGCTAGGTTCTGCTAATTGTTTTTTAGTGATGTTGGAATTACCCTTTCGTCCAACAGAAAAGAAAGCTGTTGGATGGTACCTTTTTAATTAAAGGAAAAAAATCCAAATTACTCCCCTCAAGTATAGCCAAAGTTTGGATAACCCCCTAAAGTAATTCGTGGCTCAGTTTACCCCTAAACTATGTCATTTAGTTCAATTTATCCCTTAACACAATTTGTCTTTTTTGTTTCTCCAAGCACAAGTGAAATTTAAAGTTTAACTTTCATAACATTATAGCAGACAATATAAGAAATGTTAAAAAAATATACCATAATTTTTTTCACTGTTTTGATAGGATAATATATTTAATAATAAAGTTATCCTTAAAATACAATATTATATAGAAAGTAGTGATGAAAAATTCGTAAAATATTTTCTAATATAGATTATGATGTTCACTACCTCCCTGCAAAGTCTCAAATTAAAATTCATCTTGTGCATGAAGAAAGAAAAAAGACAAATTGTGTTAAGGGTTAAGTTGGACCAAATAACATAGTTTAGGGGGTAAATTAAACCAAAATATAGTTTAGTGGGTTATCCAGACTTTCGCTATACTTGAGGGGAGTAATTTAGACTTTTTCCTTAATTAAAATCTCCAAATCTAGCAATTATGATGAATTTAGAGAGTCTCTTGGAGTTGCTGAAATCCATTCTTAACCGTGTGCCCGATAATTCGCCGTGTGCTTTTTATCGGGCACACGGCAAAGCCCTAATTCGCCGTGAGTTTTTGGAAGCACACGGCAAAGTAAAACTTCACCGTGTGTTAAAAAAAACACACGGCGAAGAACTACTTCACCGTGTGCTTCTTTTGACACACGACGAATTATTACTTCGCCGTGTGCTTTCTCTTTGGCACACGGCAAAGCAATAATTTTTTATTCTCCCTCAACCTCCACGGGCAACAGCGTTAGAATGGGATGCTGGAAATCTGATTCGCCATGTGTTTTTTTTGACACACGGCCTCTTTGGCACACGGCAAAGAAGACAAAAAAATCATCTTCTGCCTTCTAAAAATAATAAATTAAGTCCAAAAATCATGAAATTTGCCATGAAGTGATGGTATCACATATAGAGGTTGTGATAAAAAAAAAGTTGAGAAGATTTCGCATATTTTATCATAATGTTGTTTACAAAATCGAAACATCTCATAAGAAGTGTACGTGTAATTGTATATGAGATAGTCAGTGGATGTATGTTTTGAATACAAACTTTATTATATGATCTCATACAAAAAAACACTTTATACCAAAGTCGTAGACCTCAACGAAATATAAAACTTTGTAGTTGACAACTTTTATATTTGGGATTGTTTAACACCTTAAAATATTATTATAAGTTATCTAATTTAAAATTTGAAATTTTAAAATTTTTAAATGACCTCAAATGTGAATAAGTTATATATGAAAGTTGTAGAGATCAATGAAATCTAAAACTTTATAGTTGACAACTTTCTAATATGAGATTATTTAATACTTTAAAATAGTCTAATGATAGAATGGATGCCGAAAATCTGATTTGCCGTGTGTCAAAGAAAAAACACACGGCGAAGAAGTTCTCCGCCGTGTGCTTTTTCTTTGACACATGGCGAAGTATTACTGCTTCCTCTTTGGCACACGGCAAAGAAGACAAAAAAATCATCTTCTGCCTTCTAAAAATAATAAATTAAGTCCAAAAATCATGAAATTTGCCATGAAGTGATGGTATCACATATAGAGGTTGTGATAAAAAAAAGTTGAGAAGATTTCGCATATTTTATCATAATGTTGTTTACAAAATCGAAACATCTCATAAGAAGTGTACGTGTAATTGTATATGAGATAGTCAGTGGATGTATGTTTTGAATACAAACTTTATTATATGATCTCATACAAAAAAACACTTTATACCAAAGTCGTAGACCTCGACGAAATATAAAACTTTGTAGTTGACAACTTTTATATTTGGGATTGTTTAACACCTTAAAATATTATTATAAGTTATCTAATTTAAAATTTGAAATTTTAAAATTTTTAAATGACCTCAAATGTGAATAAGTTATATATGAAAGTTGTAGAGATCAATGAAATCTAAAACTTTATAGTTGACAACTTTCTAATATGAGATTATTTAATACTTTAAAATAGTCTAATAATAGAATGGGATGTCGGAAATCTGATTCGCCGTGTGTCAAAGAAAAAACACACGGCGAAGAAGTTCTTCGCCGTGTGCTTTTTCTTTAACACATTGCGAAGTAGGCACACGGCAAGGAAGACAAAAAATCATCTTCTGCCTTCAAAAAAGAATAAATTAATTCCAAAAATCATGAAATTTGCCATGAAGTGATGGTATCACATATAGAGGCTGTGATAAAAAAAAAGTTGAGAAGATTTCGCATATTTTATCATAACGTTGTTTACAAAATCGAAACATCTCATAAGAAGTGTATGTGTAATTGTATATGAGATAGTTAGTGGATGTATGTTTTGAATACAAACTTTATTATATGATCTCATACGAAAAAACACTTTATACCAAAGTCGTAGACCTCGATGGAATATAAAACTTTGTAGTTGACAACTTTTATATTTGAGATTGTTTAACACCTAAAAATATTATTATAAGTTATCTAATTTAAAATTTGAAATTTTAAAATTTTTAGATGACCTCAAATGTGAATAAGTTATATATGAAAGTTGTAGAGATGAACGAAATCTAAGACTTTATAGTTGACAACTTTCTAATATGAGATTATTTAATACTTTAAAATAGTCTAATGATAGAATGGATGCCGAAAATCTGATTTGCCGTGTGTCAAAGAAAAAACACACGACCAAGAAGTTCTTCGCCGTGTGCTTTTTCTTTGACACATGGCGAAGTATTACTGCTTCCTCTTTGGCACACGACAAAGAAGACAAAAAAATCATCTTCTGCCTTCTAAAAAAATAAATTAATTCTAAAAATCATGAAATTTGCCATGAAGTGATGGTATCACATATAGAGGCTGTGATAAAAAAAAAGTTGAGAAGATTTCGCATATTTTATCATAATGTTGTTTACAAAATCGAAACATCTCATAAGAAGTGTATGTGTAATTGTATATGAGATAGTTAGTGGATGTATGTTTTGAATACAAACTTTATTATATGATCTCATATGAAAAAACACTTTATACCAAAGTCGTAGACCTCGACGAAATATAAAACTTTGTAGTTGACAACTTTTATATTTGAGATTGGTTAACACCTTAAAATATTATTATAAGTTATCTAATTTAAAATTTGAAATTTTAAAATTTTTAGATGACCTCAAATGTGAATAAGTTATATATGAAAGTTGTAGAGATCAACGAAATCTAAAACTTTATAGTTGACAACTTTCTAATATGAGATTATTTGATACTTTAAAATAGTTTAATAATAGAATGGGATGCCGGAAATCTAATTCGCCGTGTGTCAAAGAAAAAACACACGGCGAAGAAGTTCTTCGTCGTGTGCTTTTCCTTTAACACATTGCGAAGTAGGCACACGACAAGGAAGACAAAAAAATCATCTTCTGCCTTCAAAATATAATAAATTAATTCCAAAAATCATGAAATTTGCCATGAAGTGATGGTATCACATATAGAGGCTGTGATAAAAAAAGTTGAGAAGATTTTCCATATTTTATCATAACGTTGTATACAAAATCGAAACATCTCATAAGAAGTGTACGTGTAATTGTATATGAGATAGTCAGTGGATGTATGTTTTGAATACAAACTTTATTATATGATCTCATACGAAAAAACACTTTATACAAAAGTCGTAGACCTCGATGGAATATAAAACTTTGTAGTTGACAACTTTTATATTTGAGATTGTTTAACACCTAAAAATATTATTATAAGTTATCTAATTTAAAATTTGAAATTTTAAAATTTTTAGATGACCTCAAATGTGAATAAGTTATATATGAAAGTTGTAGAGATGAACGAAATCTAAAACTTTATAGTTGACCACTTTCTAATATGAGATTATTTAATACTTTAAAATAGTCTAATGATAGAATGGATGCCGAAAATCTGATTCGCCGTGTGTCAAAGAAAAAACACACGGCGAAGAAGTTCTTCGCCGTGTGCTTTTTCTTTGACACACGGCGAAGTATTACTGCTTCCTCTTTGGCACACGGCAAAGAAGACAAAAAATCATCTTCTGCCTTCTAAAAAAATAAATTAATTCCAAAAATCATGAAATTTTCACATATAGAGGCTGTGATAAAAAAAAGTTGAGAAGATTTCGCATATTTTATCATAACGTTGTTTTCAAAATCGAAACATCTCACAAGAAGTGTATGTGTAATTGTATTTGAGATAGTTAGTGGATGTATGTTTTGAATACAAACTTTATTATATGATCTCATACGAAAAAACACTTTATACCAAAGTCGTAGACCTCGACGAAATATAAAACTTTGTAGTTGACAACTTTTATATTTGAGATTGTTTAACACCTTAAAATATTATTATAAGTTATCTAATTTAAAATTTGAAATTTTAAAATTTTTAAATGACCTCAAATGTGAATAAGTTATATATGAAAGTTGTAGAGATCAACGAAATCTAAAACTTTATAGTTGACAACTTTCTAATATGAGATTATTTAGTACTTTAAAATAGTCTAATAATATATCAAATTTGAAATGTTGAATTTTTAAAAGTTTCATTTGACCTCGGATGTAAATAGGTTCTAAATCAAAGTTGTAGAGTTCAAAAAGATGTAAAAGTTTGTAGTGTATTATTTTATCATTTGAAACTGTTTACCCATCCAAAATTATATTATATACACATATAGAAAACACACATGCCACGTCATCAATCCACCCCCATCCAAATCTCATGCTCTCATTGGTCAAAAACTGGCCACCGGATCCCCCTCTCCCTCAACAGACTCATCTCCCCCACTCATCTCTCTCGTCTCTCTCTCTCCGTCATCTCCAGGCACGGGCGGGCGGCAGGGCGGAGGTCTCGACGCGGGCGGCGCGAGGCCCCGGCGTGGGCGGTGGCCGGAGTTGCGGCGCGGGCGGGCGGCGCGAGGCCTCGACGCGGGCGGCGGCAGGGCGGCGCGAAGCCTCGACGCGGGCGGCGCGAGGCCTCGGTGCGGGCGGGGGCAGGGCGGCAGCCGAAACTGCGGCGCTGGCGGCGGCAGGGCGGCGGCCGTAGTTGCGGCGCGGGCGGCGGTAGCGCGGTCGAGCCGTCCGTCGCCACTCTGTCAGAGACGGTGCCCCTCGCCTGGGTGCCGCCGTGCTGGTGGCTCGGGGGTCGGCGGCGTGCTGGTGGCCCGGCGGCAGGCGCGGCGGGGGTGGTGCGGCCGGCCGGGCGAGCTGGGATTTTTTTTAATTTTTCTCAAATGATTCGCCGTGTGCTGGTAGCTGACACACGACAAAGATTCAATCTTTGCCGTGTGCCACGAGGGGCTGGCACATGGTGAAGATTTGAAATAAAAAAATTGAAAAGAAAGGGAGCGCCGTCTCGTGAAGGGGAGCGCCGTCTGCTACTTTTCTTTGCCGTGTGTCCTGATTTAACGCACAGTGGAGGCTTCGCCGTGTGCGCGAAATAAGGCCTACGGCGAAAAAGGCTTCGCCATCAGTGTTCGTCGCCGTATGCATTTCGCCGTAGGCCACACACGGCGAAGCCTTCGTCGTGTGCTATAGGAGGCTTCGCCGTGTGCTTTTTTAAGCGATTTTCTTAGTGGCAAGGGTCGTATGGAAGACACTTTGAAAAACAGCGACTCTAAATAAACACATAATAAACAAACATAAGTATGTATTGTTTGTATCTATATGTGAGCTAAACATTTATCTAGTGAGTCTAATCTACTACTGAAAATGTTTGCCACTTAGATTCCAATCCTAAAAACCGCATGTTGGCGGGGTTCTAGTTGGAGAATGAAGAGGAAATATACCACATGTAAGAAAATACTAAAGCAGAAATACAGTTGAGAAAGCAAACTCCTATTGTCATGATTGTAGTAATTACATGCAGGCAATGCGTTAAAAAAAGCCATAAAAACTAAGGTACCAATAATCAATCATGCAGCAATATACCATATCAATTTCAATTACTTTGGTTGGATCCTTTCTCTCTAAGTTACTAATTTTAATTAATTACTTTGGTTGGATCCATTTCCGAAGTTTGGATATCATTTCTTCCCAGATTATGAGCAAGATGGAGACGCCAATCCATTAGTATTTCAACTCATTCTCTTGGCTCCCCCACAACTAGTGAGATCAATATACCAATCATCAACAACTGATAAAACAATATAATAATTAATTCATCAATATACCATATACCGACTTTAACTAACTCGGTGAGATCCTTTCCCTCTAAGTTTGGGTATGTTTTCTTCCTGCATGCATCGATATATCAAGAGGGTGGTCGGCGGCAGGATGCAGCGCTACTACTACCATTTCTACTACGAGCTCGATATTGGCGTCAGGCCGAACGGCAGGGCCAGGTACAAGGCAGTGGTGGATGATAGTGTCTTTGGAAGGTACTGCAAGCTCGTCTCCTTCCGCCGCAGGTGGTGGAGCACGAGGCTCCCGGCAACCAACTGAGCGCCGATCCTTGGCCCCACAACCGCGGTCGCCAAACCCTAGCCCTACCGTCTACTTAAGCCGTTGCGCCGCTCACTTCCCCTGCCCGAGCCAACTGTCCCTTGGGGTTTTCTCTCCAAACTGCCCGCCGCCGCAAACCCTAGAGGAGTGAGAGAAGAAGGCGTTGGAGGAGAAGGAGCCGAGGAGAAGCCATTGTGGAGCTGACGTAGCCGCACGTGGAGAGGATGCCACCGTCGAGCGGGCGACGACTCCATCGCCGCCCCGCAGTGAGTCGTTGTCGCCCGCTCCCTCCCCTGTGTGAACTCCGGTCACCGTGTCGATGATCGCCACCACCACGCCAAACCTTGTCTGTGTACCAGCCTTCGAGTAGCGTTTCTAGCTTGTGCCGCTAGCCGCACCCCGCTGACCGTTGTCTCCCTTTCGCCGTCCGTTCGCCCCTCCGTCTTTATACCACCATGGTCGCCGCGCCTCCAGACTACCCGGCCGCGTGAGAACCAAGGCCGCGACGTGCGCTAACCTATGGCTTGTCGCACGCATGCAAGCGTCCCAACCTAACCAAGGTGCGATCTTGAGGCCATCCCGCTCATCGAGAGCCTTACCGCCCTCGCCAAGCCGCCCGCCCGTATCCGCTCCGTCGTGGCCGGACCGCCATAGAGCCGTCGTCAGAGCACCACCACCATCAGAGCTTCGCCTTCTCCCTACCCTAGCGCGAAGCCAAGCTAGCCCCTTAGTCTAGCAAACGTAGATCGAGCTAGCTAGGACCCCTTCCATCGTGATCGCCACCTAGACGTGACTTGCCGAGCGCGGTCACCACCGCGCAAACGCGCGAGTGTCGGATGCAAGCCGGGCCACACAAGTCGACCACACCCTCACCGTAAATGATCCCGAGTCGGCCGCACGGTAATCCCGTAGATGCGTCTCACCTAGATCGCTCTCTCGGCGCTTGGTGGACGCGGTCCACCGTGCGAGCAGCGAAGCCGGGCTGAAAGCCTTTGCCTTTTGGGCTGAGGCCTAGAGCCTTGTTGGGCCTAACCAACCAAATTGGCCCACGGTCGGCCCCAGCTGCCTCAAACCCTTTTCTTTTTCCTAAGGTGCTGACCGATCAGCCCCATGATACAAGGGGTGGCGTCCAACTGACTTCTCTTCCCTACCACGGCTTGGATCTGGCGCCGCCTGTTCGATCCGCGGCCACCACGCCAGCCTCCGGTGGCCACGGGTGCTTTCGTATAGCGGCGAGCCGCCGCAGGCAGCGGTGCTTGAGGGCGGTCGCAGAGCTCTGGTGCAGCGGCGAGCCCATTGTGGGCAGCGGCGGCGCTCGAGGACGGGCGAGCCGCGTGGGGAGGACCTGGCCGCGCGTGCTAGTGGTCAGGCGTGGAGCCTCCCACGGCTAGGGGTGGAGGTTGCACGGCAACAGGGGCAAAGCTCGCCGGCGGCGTGTCCAAGGCGCGGGCCACGGCTCCCCCTGTGCTCTAGGCGGCCTTCATGACGAGCAGCAACAGGTTCAGTGTACGTTTTGTGTGTTTAAGAGGTTTCGAAGAAATATTGCAAGTGTTTCATGTTGATGTTGCAAAGTAGGTCTAGATGTTGTAATGTTGTAAGTGTTTTAGACAGATGTTGCATGTGTTTAATCTGGATGTTTCATTTTTATTGATATGTTTTCATGTGGATATCGTCGATGTTTTGGTTGAGATTTATCTTTTTCTCCATGTTGTAACGGTTGATTATAAGTTGATCTCCGATGTTGCTATATTTTTTTGTAATGTTGTAATAGGCTTTTTCTAGAATTAGATTTGTTTTTCAATGTTGCGCCATACTTATTTTGATGTTTCAACAAATGATATGTGATGTTGCAAGGTCGGTTTTGATCTGAAATGTTGCGCACAACAAGAGATAGATGTTGCAGCGGGATTTCTTGTATTTTTTGAACTTTTTTTTGTTGCGTGCAACATTAATTAGAAATATGTTGCAGCGGGGCAAGACCGTACATATTTCTGTGTTTCGAGAAAAAAAAGGAAATGATTCTTCGATATACATCGACACCTGTCTTTTGTTGGGAAGGCACATCCACCGCCCACCAGTCCCATGATCCGCGTGAGCCCTCATCTGATGGATATTCACATAGGGATATGATGCGGCGAGTACGAGCAGAAATCGAGTTCCGTGCCGTGTCGTATAGTACCCGTTCCTCCCGGCCGGCGGGCGCGTCCTGCCTCCTGCGCAACTTTCCCCAATTTTATCTAGGGTTTCCTTATTGGCCTCGCGCCGACGCCTATCGGTTCGTGCCCTCTCCCCTCCTTCCCCACCACCGTGTACCACCACCGCGCATCGATCGGCCATGGATGATGCCTGTTCTTCGCATGGCTTCATCGTGCTGCGGGAAGAGCTGGTCGTGCACCTACCAGGCAACGCGCCGGCGGGGCAAGAATGGGTGATCGTCGAGTGCGCTAGCAAGGAGGCCTACGGGTGCGGGGTGCTCGGCGACAAGCTGTTGGAGGGCCTCACGCTCTACGTGCGCCGCCTCGGCCGCCGCTCATCAGATCTCAACTCTACCCTCTCCATCTGCCTCAGTGACGCCGCGCTCCGAAGCATCCAAGCGGAGCTTGGCGTCCCCGCCGAGTTCCGGGGGATCAAGAACGGCTGCTGCTGCTTGCCGGAGGTCGATGCGGCCGTAAAGATCGTGCACCAGGAGGTCCTCGTCCTCATGGCCATCTTCCGCCGCCGGAACCATACCAAGCGCGTCTAGTACCTCGTCTACGACGCCAGGGACGCGTCGCTCTACATGATCCCGTACATTCCAGAGGGTCTGGAGGCAAGTTTCACCCTGACGCCGGTCCCCGCGCGCCCCACCGGCGCCGGCCAGGTTCACGAGCTGGCCCTCATGGCGCGCAAGTTCTGGCCTCAACGCGCTGAACGGGGTCGTCTCTGCGTATGCACTCCATGGACGAGGGCGAACCCTGCACGTGAAAGCACGGCCGGCCCGTGGGCGACGAAGGTGCACCGCTTCCCGGACCTTCCTCAGGCGTTCTCTGCGGACGTGATGTTCTCGCTCGAGGACAAGGTCTTTTGGGCCGATCTCTCGCAGGGTGTCGCCTACACCGACCTGCGCAAGGGCGGATCATCGGTGTTGGATGCCGTCTTCATCGAGTTGCCCCATGGTTACCAGATTGATTTCTCGGCATTGCCTACGTCTACGTATGATGTTCAGATTGAGCCGGCGAACGTGAGCCGGACCATGGGCTGTGTTAAGGGATCCATCAAGTTTGTATGCATCGACCGAGGAACGCGAACGAAATGTCGGCCTGGCAATGAGATTGTGAGGGTTTGGAGTCTGGACCTGGATCACCTGCAGTGGAAGGAGGAGGAGGGCTTCCCTTGCTTGTGGAAAGATCTCTGGAAGCAAGCCTGGCAAAAGAATGCTAAACTGAGGATGGAGGCCATAGAGCCACCTCAGTACCCTATTCTGATGTCAGATGGTGCCCTCTGCCTTCTGCTACCTGACAAGCACTTGAGAAGGAAGGGTGTAGATGAAGCTGGTTACATCTGTAGCTTTGACATGATCAGCAAGAGCTGCCTGTGGATCGGACATGTTCGCAGCTACCAATCCATTGGGCCTGTTATCTTGCCTTACAGTTTCTTCAAGACTTCCTGCCATGCTTCCGTGGAGAGGAATTTACCAGCACCCAGGAGGAAGCTGGACAGCATTTCATGAGGCAGGTGCCGATGCGCAGGCCGGCCTGCATATATGTTCAGGTTGTTCCGATACTGCATCTGCTTTCGAACTGTGCCATCCATACTAACTGAATTTCTATGTTGCTGCTCCTCATATATATCTTAATTGTTTATTGCAATCTACCTAGCATATCTACTTACTGAATTTGTGCATTGCTTCTACTCTCTACTTGTTTCATAATCTAGTTAGGCATTCTCCAATGATGGATATTTAGCTAGCTCATAGAATATTTTCTTATATTTAAATAGAGGAGAGAGAAGAGCTATCTTTTGATCAAGAGATTGTCTCATACAACAATTTGAGATTACGTGAGGATGATGTGTGGCGTCATTCATATCATAAGCTATGTACACATGAACATTGTGATTTGTGCTTTACGAATTTGTTTATTGCTACTCCATGTCGATCTTGATATTTTTTGCCACTGCTATCACTATCAAAGGTCTAATTTGTAGATTGTCTCCTTTTGTAGTAAGGGAGGGATTGAAGTCCAAGGAGCAAGCTGAAAGTTGTCAAGATAATGATTGCACATTTTCTCCAAGATCTGAACTGTTCTTCGCTGCAGGCTGCAGCCCCTAATGTGTATGACTCCTTCAATTCTATATATCATAATAGCCTATTTGTGGTTGTCACTTACCTTGGTGCACTTATGGAACATGAAGTTATCTGCTTGCTTATTAATCCCTGGAATGACAGTGTCCTGGTCGTAGTTCTTTTTTGCAAATCTGTTTCAATGAGATGCATCACGATTAATCTATTGCATGTGCCTTGCCAGATGATGTACTAATTACTCTCATGTTTATGTTTTCTCCAATGGTGGACATTTAGGGTGGGTCTTCCTTTGATGGGTTAAAAGTTTGATGCTATGTGTAGGTCATGGTTAACTCAGAAAACATGCTGTTTATTTTCTCTTTATCAGATTGATTTGTATGCTTCAATGCAGGATGGTATTTGATATTTTTGGGCTTCTTACTGGTGGGTTTTTTTTGGCTAGGGTGCATAGCATGTGAAAATAAAGTACCTTTTGAAAGTGAGGAGACTTCACTGGAAACTACTTTTATTAGTCTTAAATAATTCCTAGGTGTAGGTTTGAAAATTTTCATCAACAATTTTAACCCAACTGGTGGTGATACTCAGATACTTCCAATTTGCTTATCTCACAAATAGGATTCAGTTTGCTCTTGACAATTGGTAATGACTCCAACCATTCCATATCTTCATATACAAATTATTCTTAACTTAATTATTCGTCACATTTTCTTTTCCGCACACTTAGGGCTGGGAGCAGTGCCATTGGTGGGCTACTGTGCTAGGGTTTTATTATTTATGCTAGTCCTTACTTTTCGACAAGGGTCCTGTATTCAAAAAATAGAAATGTTGGGGCATTGTTAGAGTATATTTGGTAGTTTAGATATTGTACCCGGACTGCCATATGTATACGGTGGGGTTGCCTTGCACCCCATGTCCTTGTACTCTCTCTCTCTTTCTCTCTCTCTCTCTCTATATATATATATATATATAAAGTAATACTATATCCTACCCTGGGTACGGAATATCTATTCTGTACCCGACGTCATCCCCGAGTTGACCCGCCGGGTCCCTTCCTACGCATGTGCCGGTTTTTTTTCCCGGTTCGGAAATTGCTCCACATCAAGCAGAAATCGTGGGTTGCGATTGCGACGGACGGTTCCATTGCCGTTTTTCTCTTCGTCTCCTCCCGTGCTCCTCCCCTCGATATCGCCGCCGCCACCGCCATATGCCCATATCCCACCTTATCCAGCGTGGCTGGTGATCTGTTGGCACTCACGCGTCGCCGGGAACCCCCTCCATCGATCGACGTCGCCGCTCCGCCGCCTGCTCAATTCCACAAGGAGGGGCCGAGCTCGCATCCGCCAACTGCTCGATTGCGTGAGCTCCACCGATGGATCCAGCGCCGGCTTTGCATCTCCCCTCGAAGGTGGAGCGTCGACAGGCGCTGCCTCTTGGCCTCGGTGCCAACCGCCTAGCTCGCATCCGCCACGCGCTCCATCGGTTTACCCGCGGCGCCCTGATCTCCGTTCGTGCAGATCCATGGCTGGAGAAGGGAGCTCGTACGCCGCAGCTCGTTCGTCGCTTGAGCCCAACTTCTGCCAGCTAATTCGAGCTCGTCCGCCGCCAGTTCGAGCCCGGCTACACTGATTCGTCCTCCTCCACATGAGGTCCTCCTCCCCTCAAGCGCGGCTGGCACTGGTCAAGCTCCTCCCGCTCAAGCCTGTCCTCCGCTCCAAGCTCGCCTTGGGACTCTTCGTCGCCCACGGTCCCTCCGTCCCAAGCTCATCCGGCAGTGTGTTGGGAGGCATAGGTGGGGTTCGTGGCGGCCCCAACATTGTGAAATTTTGGAATATATCCGGTAAAATAGAGAGAAGCTACGGTCTAGTATTTTGATTTAGTAAACGTTTTGCTGATTTCCAGTCTAATTTCCTGAACAGAGACAATCAAGTGCCGGGATGTTCGCGGCTTCGCGCTTGAGAATGTGAAGCAGACGAACCCATGGACACTGAAGCTGCAGAGAGGTAGAGGAAATGTCGATTCACGGACAGAGGCCATGGTCCAGCGCATGGGTACAGGTGACTGCTCCTACCACCATCGTTTCTTGGATGTTGTGTGTACGTATTTTTGACTAATGTACTTGGTGGTGCTAATGCACGATCCGTGTTTGAGTAATTTTTGCAGTGCAAGATTGCTTGTTGAAGTGAAATTAGATGATAAAAATGCACGGGTTGTGACTATTGAGTTAGCCAGTGATTAGGATTTCTTAAAATTATAGCATATGTATATTCTCTTTTTGATACGTGGTTCCATATTGTATACCATTTTTATTTGGCATGGCCTGAGGGTGTGAATAGACACCAGTCCGTTAGATGCGTATCTCTCCCATCACACTGAATTTTAATTTGGCATATATACCTCTGTAGTATACTTGCAGTACAACCTTGCCGAAACATGAAATTGTTCCTGATTCGTACAATCTGTTCTTCACCTCTGTTATTTGAAATGCAGTGTACTCTATTTTGACAAGTCAACTCGTTTCCGCATCTATGTTGTTTAAGTGAAGGAAATCATCTTTTCAGATTTTGATCTGGCTATGCCTATCTACAGATGGAAACACATAGAGGTCACCAAGGAGATCAAGAATGAGATGTTCATGTTCCTGAACTGCTGGACGACGATATGGCGAACTGAGCCGCAGGAGAAAAGCAGGAGGTGTAATGGCCGAGAAAACATTTAGCAGAGTCCTTTGTCTTCATCACAATCTTCTATCTGCAGCCATCCCGCTTCCCTCGGCAGCATCCTCACTCAGTCTGCTGTCTGCGTCATGGAACTATAGAAACTAGGTAAGCTTGGGCAGACATATTTTGTCCATTGGAGATTAGGTTGTTCACATTTTGTAATCAATTCCTTATTACAATAATTTTAATTTGCAAGGAATTCTCCTCGAATTTACTGTCTGGATCATATTTTATTCTTGGTTAGAATCTCTAAATATATTGAACTCTAATTTGGTGCCCCATGGATCCATGGATTCTGACCACCAGCGTACGGTGCCCCTCGTGGTGGTATCTTGATCTTTCCCAGCAGCTATAGTATTCTAGCTGACAAATTTTGTTATGATTTCTTCTATTCCCAATTAAGATTAGAAGAAAAGGAAAATTCTAGATAGAATTGTCTTTCCTGGGATGATGTGTTCTGGTCTCAATTTCATCTTACTTGGCAATTTAAGTAGTATACATAGACCTTTTCTCTAGTTATCAAAGTTGAAAAGATGGAATAATCCCCTGTTGATATTCAACTAACAGGATTAAGCCTTATTCTCAGTATTTTAGATAGTGACACTATCCTAATTTCTTTTGCAAGTAAATCTAAGCAGGGCATTTGAGGTGATTGATCTATATTGCTTCATCACTTATTTATATACCATTTCCCACTGATTATCCTCTGAACCAAGCAGCTAATTACAAATTGTTGTTTTCCCTGCAGAATGATGGCACTTTCACGTGAATCTGCAGCTCATGCATCATGACGGTACGACACCTGTTTCATTAATTCTAATGAACCGCTACTTCAACTTTAATACTTCCCTGCTGATATACATCTCTTCTGGCATCTTCTACTTAAACCTTGTCTTCCATACATGACAGCTTTGTTCCTAGGCATGTTGCTGTGGTCAAGAACTTAGAGGAGCCACCTAAACAACATAAAAATCTAGACGGACGGCACTGTTTAAATATTTTTTGTGTGTTCACATAATTGAATCTTCTTATGCTTGGATATGTATTGTACTTTAGATGGTGACCAAATTTGTTTTGTTGAAAATAAATACATACATATTTGTACCTCTGCTTTCGGCTATCCAGTTACTTTGTCATTATGCTTGAGTTTAGGGTTGTAGCCCATTTTTGGGTCCATTAGTATTAGTACTAGTTCTAGTTAGCTAGCTAATACTCCGTAGCTGCTAACTATTAAGCTAACTTACTGCTAATAGTAGATTTTTAATGATTACCACCCACTAGCAGGCTCCCACCTGCTAATGGTCTAATCAAGTAGGGTGGGCTGCTTGAATCCCCAACTATTAATTTTAACCTGCTATTCAGGTTGTAAATTACTAAGGTTTTTATGGTTTGCTCATTTCAATCCCCATGGACTTATATTTTTTTGCACATTTTTCCTTCTCTGCTTTCCATATGCACAGAGAGATCCTTGTGCAATTTGGGACCGAGTATTGAGTAAACTCAATGGATGGAGGATTTGAGCTAGCAGATGGGTCAAACAACCACAAATTCAGCTTTTCATGACAATCTCTAAGACTAGTATGATCTGATGCAAAGCTGGATTATTTGCTTTTTGTGAAACCACATTAACTGTTTCCTTCAGTGGTGCAACAAATTATGCCAAATATTTTGAGCAATGATGTATAGGAAAACCTATCTTACTAAATATCAGTTATGTAGCTTTATTTATGTGTGTTTGGCAGATGAATTTTGGGTAATGTTGATGCACTCTTCATGTTTCTGTCAATGTAGTATTGTATGTCCCCATCGCAAGCAGCAGCCTAATTCCTACATGTAAACTGTTCTTGTAAAATTTGCAATTTTATCCCTGTACACAGGTTCCACTTTCTCTGTTTCTTGTAGCATCACTATCTTTTCTTAGTTGAATTGTCGTTTTCTTTTCAGGTCAAGACCTCTGAATGTATCACCAGGTGGTACGCCAAGGATCAGACACGTTACATCATCTTCCACAACAGATCAGATCATCAAATGCAGAAATTTTCTGATATTTCGGGTGGGTGGCTGGACCTACAGGAATTTGTTGCTTCCCATTTCCTCTCCATCCTGGGGTCTGAAGAAGGTTGCATTCCTATCCCTTCCAAAATATCCCCTTTGACCCCCCTTATTTTGTTTGGTCAATGATTCGGGATCTCAGCGTTGGAGCTCAATTTTTCTGCCCAGCTTGCAGGCAATATGCAATAGTATCTTGTAGTTATTTGAAATGCAATAGGCACGAATTGTGACTATCTGTTTTAGCTGATCTCAGTTTATCTCATTGGTGTGCACAGTCGAGACACGAGGAGCTGCTGGGGCAGTGGGTGTTTTCGGGGTCTCTCTGGCTGAAGGGATCTCAGGGTCAAAGTGATCCAGGAAGCTGAAGGCATGACGATAAAGGCGGGGTCTCTCTCCACCTCAAGTTCCTCATAAGTGAAAATTAATTTACCACCTAGTGTAATGCGCATCCATGCTAGCTCCTGTCATAGGTTACAAAGGCGGAGCATTGGTGGCCGTGCATTACAAGCTCCGATGGCCATGGTTTACCCACAACCCAGTACTCTTCATATAAAGCTTGTTTCCTCTGTTTTGTCTGTGCGGTTGATCTAGCTTTTTACAAGTCGGTGCATTGTTGTGTTCTTGCGCTCCTGATGCTCTAATTGTACAATTGTAACGTAAGCTATCTGCATGGATTATTCTCTGGAGCTATTTCTATTATTTGAAAGTATTTGGAATTAAAAACATAGCCTGCAGCGAATTTTAAACTTTTTATGTTTTGGTTTTACTTATTATTTGCTAACAAGGAACATTAATTGTATGGTGTGTGAACTATGCAATATTGACGTTTCCACTCTTCCGTAAAAGAACACTGCTACGTTCGTGTTAGAGGAATACTACACATTTTTTTCGGGAAAAAACGGTGCGCGTTAAGTGACGGAAAATATGCTACTTATGCTATTATTGTTTACACGTCCTGTAAACCCGTGGTCAAAACACATGTTTCAGTTTGCCTCATTCTAGAACATAACAAAAAATAAATTTGGTTCATTTATCCCAGCGTGAAGTGGAGATCGGTAAATGAAAACTTTCACCGCCACGCGCCCGGTGCAACCGCAACGCAATTGGCTGAAAAAAAAGGCAACCGCGTGGAGGGGAAGCCGGTGAACGTGCCTGCGCGCAAAAGAAAAAACCACACACCCGGAAAAAAACCGCACAGGGTGGCTCGGCCGCTGGCGCGCCTAGGCTGGCTCCGAGGGGGACGCCGGGGCCTGGGTACGGAACAGCTATTCTGTACCCAGGGTATGAATTAGCGGAGTCCTATATATATATATATATATATATATATATATATATATATATATATATATATACCGACCGAGGCCTCAATGCAATACAATCAATCCATTATACAATTCTATCTCTATACATGGTATCACGAGATTAGGGTTTGAGATCCTAGGATAACCTTCCGCTGCCCTAACCCTAGCGCCGCTGGCGCCAGTGCCCTCTGCGCGCCGCCGGTCGTCCTCCACGGCGTGCCCCCAGGGCACCCACTCGAAGGCCTTCTAGCGTGCCCCCGGGGAGGTCGCCCATGACATCTACCGGGGGCACGCCCTCCATCGTGGTGGATAGAGTTAATCCGCCGCCATCTCGCGTCTAGCAACAACAGATCAACACATACCTCCCCATCGCCGCCATGAAAGTTGTCGTCGACGACCCCGATCTGCGCTGCCGTGGTGGTAGCCACAGTCTCCTCTTGTGTCTGTGCTCATCCCCTTGCTGCCGTGGTGGTAGCCGAGGCCACTGCGCGGCGCGTCCACCTCGTTGGCGGCAGCCTCCATGGAAGCACCTCCGCTCCTCGGCCCGCGGCTCCAGCCCCTCATCTAATCCACAATTATTTTAAACGGACCGGACCGGTGGTTCATCCGGAAAAACCGAAAATCGGTGAATTGAACCTAAAAGACCGATTAAGCCAAAAAGACCGTTAAGCAATTGAACCGGGGAATATCCGGTTG
Source organism: Echinochloa phyllopogon (assembly GCA_033239725.1). Classification (NCBI taxonomy): domain Eukaryota; kingdom Viridiplantae; phylum Streptophyta; class Magnoliopsida; order Poales; family Poaceae; genus Echinochloa; species Echinochloa phyllopogon. Next base: position 26,082,142 of record BTCW01000008.1, on the reverse strand, counting down.
AACCGGCGGTTTTTCTGTAAAACTGGGCGGTTTTTTGTCTAGCGAACCGATGAAACCGTCCGGATCACGGACGCAAGCGCAAAGCAGCTCGGTGGGAGGACGCGCCCACACTTTTAATGCACAAAAAATTGGGTGGAAAGGGGTTCGAACCCTGCACCTCCACCTTCCCACTGAAGCTCTTTACCACTAGAGCACTCATCAATTTGTGTTTAGTAATAAACTTTAAATATAATTGAACCGTTTGAACCAGCGGTCCAACCGGATAGAACAAATGAACCAATGAACCGAGCACCTCGACGGTTCGATCTCCGGTCCAGTTCAAATAACTAGGGTCTAATCCCGGCGCACTGGGATCTCCACCGCCGGCTTCGTCTCCTGCGTCGGCAGGCTGTTCTGCCGCAGCTCCAGGTAGGGAGCAGCCCAATCTCATCTACGGCTGCTCCCGGCGGTGACCTTCCCACCCGACCGTGGTGGAACCCTCGGGCGTCAACGACGGGGGCGGTGCGAGCCCACCTCTCCATCCCCATCGCCGTACGCCGTTCCCCTCGCTCGCCTCAGCTTTTCCTTGTCTGATGCGGTCATTGATCGTGACGGAGAGAAGGAAGATAAGAGGAGGTTAAGAGGTTTGTGCGAAGCGCACCCAGAGGTGCTACAGGAGCTATTGTTGATTTCTTTTGGTAATTTTTCTGATTTTTACTCGAGCACTGCTAGAGATTGAGTCGTCCACCGCCCGTCCATCACATGCCTCTAATTCGACATCATCACCCGCTGTCCTTCACCACCGTGTCGCTTGGGCTGGCGTGCGGTGCGCGCTAGGGCACCACCCGCAGCGCCGCCGGGCCCCTCTACAACATGGTCTCCATGCCAGTCATCTCCGACATCACCGCCACCCCTCCGATTTGCGTGGCATCGTCGTGTCCGTCGTCTCGTATGTGCGCCCTCAGTCTGATCAGCCGATCGGCGTACAGTCGCGACACATGCGAATTTGGGATGGATGTGCTAAGTACGCATGCACTCCGCCGACACGAGGGTTGCGGCTGCGTCGCCTCTCCGGGCTGCAGCGTCGCCGTCCCTGGTCCTTCCTGTCGTTGCATCTTCACCACCACCGACTACGTCCTCGACTTCGTCCACGCCGACCTCTTCGACCGCGTCTCTGACATCGTCTACGACTACATCAGTGCGTGCCTTGCGCGCACATGGTCTTCACCGAGCTATTCGAGTTCTTCGTCGCTTTCTTAAAGCTCTGCCGCCGCATCCTCCGGATCATCAGCCCTTGTGCCAGATCGTCCGGGGTTACCTACTCGCTTCGTCCAGCATCACCTCGTCGCCAGCGTCGCCGTCTCGTTCTATACCCCTTCGTCTACTCCAATAATTGTGGGCTGCATCAGCATTGCCTGCGGCCGTCCTGGAGGCATTCTCTGCTAGTCCCTCAGACATTAGCGTCTTGGTGGCGCACTTTCCCTCGCACGTTCGGTATTGGAAACACCAGTGCGTCCCATCATCCCTGATGCATTCACTCTCTCTTCGACTGCCTCAACTCATCTCCGGGGTCGTCTCTGTTACGCCTCCACCATGGCACATCCTCGTGCGCCCGCGGCTTCATGTGCGGCTCCTTACCCTCGGCGACCTCAACAGCTCACCGTCGACCACGGCTACCATATGCATGACTTCCCCGACCATGGCTACCCGTCCTTGTCTCAGCTTCATCGAGATCGGCACAAAGGGCTACCGTCCACATGAGTTACTCGCCGGTTTTCTCTCCAGTCGCTGCATCCGCACTTTGCCGATGCTACAACTGCAGGGGGGTGTCAGTCCGTCGGTTCCTACCATCGGCTTCTCAGTCCATCGGTTCCTACCTTCGGCTTCTCGGTCCGTCGGTTTCTACCTTCGGCTTCTCCTCCGGTCTCACCGTCTATGACCGCGGGGAGGGGGGATGTTAGAGTATATTTGGTAGTTTAGATATTGTATCCGAACTGCCATATGTATCCGGTGGGGTTGCCTTGCTCCCCAAGTCCTTGTACTCTATATATACCGGACGAGGCATCAATGCAACACAATCAATCCATCATACAATTCCATCTCTCTACAGGCAGGACACAACTGTAATAGCTAGACATTGTTCTGATTTGTTTGACACTAGGTGGAAACCTCAAATAGGTAACACAACATTGGTAACGGACGCATAAAGCCTAAACATTGACCATTACCAATAAACGTGGCAGACTTGAGCCCAACCTCACCACCATAAAGATGTTACCAACGACAACAAATTAGTAATGGGCATCAATAAAGCCCGTTACCAATGTCAACTGGGGGCATTAACAAGGCCCATTACTTCCACTACAATGCCAATTTCAACCGATAACGGACATTAAGAAGGCTCGTTACTTCCATTGACTATCCCAGACCAAAAAAAAAATCAACAAATCTGCTTAAGCTGCTTAAGTTGCTCGCTTCCGTTGACCGACTTATCCTTTCCATCCCCGTCTGGCTACACCATCCTCCTCCCATCTCTGTGGATGAAAACAGGACGGGATTTATCGATATCATATCCCGTGTAAACCGATATAATACCGTATTTACAGGAAACAAGCAGAAAAAACCGGCGGGAATAGGAACGGAAGCAGTCGAGGGAGTTTCCTGACCGCATCTACAGTTATCGTATTTGTCCGGGAAGAATCCCGTAGGTATTCCTGTATTGTTGCATTGAAACCTTATATGCAGCCCATATGTACATTGAGCCCAAGCCCGCATCGGATGCCCCCTCGTGCGCATTTGCTGCAGGGGCGGAGCTAAAGGGTGGGCCGTGTGGGCCTTGGCCCACCCTAAAATTTTGCTCCAACACTAGTTAGTTCCCAGTAAGTTTGGCCGGTGTTTCATCTGTTGACTTCCGTCGCTCACACTACGAGGAAAGAACCGTGTCATCGCCCCTTGTTGTTCCTCTCTCAATCGACGGGCAACGAGCAGCCAAGAGAACATCGTGTGGGCTTCCAACAGCGCCAGCAACACATTGGCAATTTGTACTCATGCTGACCTTTATCTCCCTCTCTACGGCTCACTTCTTTGCAATCTCGCATTGCTCCTAACTGACCGCCTGGTTTGGGATGGTATATTGAAACCTTGAACATTCTATTGTAGATTTATCGAAACATGAAGCGGAATGAAAGGGAGGGAGACATAATTCTCTTGTAGATTTATGTTTGATAAATTCTATATACTTATTCATTGGAATATTATAGTGTCAAAAAAATTATGTTAATTGGACCACCCTAGCCTCAAATGCTAGCTCCGCCACTGATTTGCTGGCCTGCCTGCCGCCCACTAGCTATTGCCAGTGGCCTTTGCATCCAACGAAACTAGTCTGCTGTGCCTAGTGTCCAACAAAAGAAATGCTAGTTTTTTTTAGAAAAAAAATAACCAATATGTCGAACTAAATGTTAGTTTTCCGATTTGAGTTTTCGATTCCCGATCGTATTCCCGATCGTAATCGACATGTTCCCAATCAATATGTTCCGTTCCCATTATCCCATAATATCGATTTCATTTTTCCGTCCGGCTTTCCCGTTCCCGTTACCATTCCCAACCAAAAATACAGAAGCGAAAGTGGTTAAGACGTTTTCCCGACCGTTTTCATCCCTAGGCCATCTCTCGCTCCCCTCTGCCGACGCCCCTCTCTCTCTCTCTATCACCGACGCCGCCGCCTCAACCACCTCATCCCACCCACGCCTCACACCGCCGCTGGCGCCACTTCAGCCTGCCACCGAGGTCGAGGGAGCGAGGGAGAGATGAGATCTAGATCTAGGGGCACCAGATCCTTCCCCCAACTCGCTGCCACCGCTCCTCTCTTCCCCTCTCTCCCTCACTTCAATCGGATGTCACCCGCGTCCGCGGTGGTGGCGGCCATGCAGTGGGGCCAAATACACCGTGTCCGTGCGCTGGCCGCTCGTGCTCCGCCAAGCCCTCCCCCGGCAACCAGGAGCAGGCCGGCAGCACCAGCGGGGCCTCCTCTTCCTCCCCCACCGTCAGCAGCTCAGACTTGGACGCCCACCTCAGAACCGATCTCTAGATGGACGATTCTCGTGGCCGCCTCCTCCTGTCCTCAGGTGCGTTGCTCCCCGCGGCTCATGAAATCGAGATGAGCACTTCCATTCGGGTTACTCCGATCGGTGCTGCTATCCTAGGTTCCTGGAGATCGAGTAGGCCGGGCTGGAGCAGACTGTCGCGCCGTCGGAGGACAAGCATCACATCAGCGCGGTAAGGCACTTCCTTTTCCCACCCGGATCAGCTCACCTAATTAGTTGGGTGTGGGGCTCCACTATCACGGGGCTTAAATGGCAATTGGGGTTTCTGTGTTTCATTGGGGATAGAGATTGTGCTTGTAATGCTGACCAGATCAAAATTGTTAACAAATCCTTGTTGTTCAGCTGATGATCTCTCAAAATATTGTTCAACTTCTATGTGTCATTAGGCAAAGCAGTCCCGCGAGTATTCAGCTCTTTCAATATTGCATTTCATAGTCTCATTTGACTTCACATTTTGCAGTTTCTAAAAATAATCTTTGAAGAGGACAGTGAAACTCTTCATATAGATTAGAGGGGTGTTGACACTCAAATTGGGCCAAAGGCCAAACCGGTCTGACCGGTTTGCCAAACAGGTCAGACCGGTTTCGTTCTGTAATTCGAGTAGGATTAGGATTCCGAGTTTAATTCCATATTGTAACCTATTCGAAAGGGGTAAGACTTCCCCGGCCTATAAATATAAAGGCTAGACGGCCGATTGAGGTATTCCCAATCGAATCAAACACTTTTATCTTCTATTTTTGTATCTCTCAAACCCTAATCTTTTCCAACCCCCATATTCTGTTCTTTGCTCGTCTCTACGGCGTTCAAAGGCGTTCTAGGTGGCCTGCCGACCCTAGAGCAACCCTAGATTGCTTGAGTTCCGACGGGGTCCCTCCCGAGCTCGAGTTTCTAGGTCTTCACGGTTTCCCGACCAGAAGCGGTCAGACCGGTTCTTCAGACCGGTCAGACCGGTTTACCCCGGGAAGTCAGGAGTTGGCCGTTGTGACGGCTGTGCTGCGCGTTTGATCGATCTTCGAGTGTGTTGGCGCGCTTTAGTGTCAACATACTTTTTGGCGACTCCGCTGGGGAAGATTAATCTGGTGCCAAAACCGATTCAATCTACTCCGGATATGTCTGGATCAAAGTGCGACCTTGACAAAGACAACATCATCACCGCGACGATGGAAGAGCTCACGGACGAGGAGCGAAAGCGATATTTGATTGCTGAGAAGCACTTCCAGGCGCAATTCTTAAAGGGCTTCAAGAAAGATCGCGGTGGTCTTGTCAAGAGAATAGAGGAATTCGTCATGCCGGCTTTCAAGTTGGCAGATGATCACGTCGAAGAGATTCCTAAGGTAACTGGCGAATCCTCTGATTTAATGCAGCAAATTACTCGCATGATGGATGATAGATTACTTGCTGCACAAACTGCTACTAGTGAATTAATTGCTAGTATGACTGGTAATTCTGATAAAAATAAAATTAATTTAGAATCTAATGAATTACCTAGCTCGTCAGGCGTGCCAAAACATGTTTTAGATTCTAATTTGGGCATGCCGGTGAATTTTTATGCGGGACAAACACCTCACCCTGGTTCGATCCACGAACCGGTCAGACCGGTTTGTACAACCGGTCAGACCGGTTTGGCCCCCTCTGGTGGTCAGACCGGTTCTTTGGGTGCAGGAGCATCTGGTGCGATGGTTTTGCCTAATACATCTACTTCTGGTCCTGTTTACACTATTCCACGCACCACGGGAAGTATACCCCACGGATCTGGCACGTTTCACGCGCCGATTCCGAGTACTTCTCAGAATACGATGTATGGTGTTCCCCGCATTCCACATAACAAAGGTGATGAGAAATATCAAGCCGAGTTAGCTAAGTTTAAAGAAGACATAGCTAATACACTTAGAGCAAAACTCGGGCTTGAATTGGGTAGTGCACGCTTATATCAGAAACCGTATCCGCCTGAATTTGATTTTGTTCCTTATCCTAATGGTTGGCGTGTTCCTGATTTTATTAAATTCAGTGGTGAAGATAATAGAACTCCTTGGGAACACATTAGTCAATATATTTTGCAATTAGGAGAGGCATCATTTTATGAGGCATTGCGTATACGGTTGTTCTCATTATCTTTAACTGGAACTGCCTTTTCATGGTTTTCTTCGCTTGCTCCGAATTCTATTCATAATTGGACTCAATTGGAACGAAAATTTCATGATCACTTCTTTAGGGGAGAAAACGAGGCAAAATTATCTGATTTAACATCGGTTAAACAAAACCGTGAGGAATCGGTTCTTCAATACTTTAAAAGATTTAAGGATGTTAAGAACCGATGCTTTAATATCACTGTTTCTGAAAAGGATTTAGCAGATTTAGCTTTTGCAGGCTTATGGTCTAATTACAAGGAAAAATTAGAAGGTTCTGATTTCCTTACTATTAATCACTTGCAAATGAAAGCTATGAGTCTAGAACTTAAATTTAAAAATTCAAAAGAATCTGCTAAACCTCATCGTTCGAACGTGCATGTTGTTGATAATGATTCTGATAGTTCGGACGATGATAAAGAAATTTATGCCGCCGAATTTGTTTGGTCATCAAAGAGTAAACCTGGTTCTTGTCCTTCATTGAAGCCGATTCAGAAAAATCGGCAAGAAGAAAAATTTACCTTTGATGTAGCCAAATGTGATCGTGTTTTTGATGAATTGCTTAAGAATGGCTTTGTTAAACTTTCTCATGCAATTCCACCAGCCGATCAATTAAAAAATCGTGCATATTGTAAGTGGCATAATTCTTTTTCTCATGCGACCAACGATTGCAATGTTTTTTGACGACAGGTACAATCGGCCCTTAATGAAGGTCGATTAGTGCTAGCTGAAATGCAAGTTGATAAGGCTCCTTTCCCTGTTCATACCTTGGATGTGAATACTAAAGTATTGATTCGGCCAGAACAAGCCGATGGAGCTAAAGGTAAGAATGTGGTGATTGGAGATCCAAGACCGGAAAAAGTTGATGACAAAGTTCCGGTCAGAATAGTGATGATTGGGAGGACTCTTGATGGAAAAGGGTCTCTTAAGATTACTATTAACACATCAAGACCCGGGGGGCAAGGAAGTTCTTTGGAAGAAAATCGGTCCGCTAGCCAGGCGAAACCGGTCAGACCGGTTTCCCAAACCGGTCAGACCGGTTTGTCTCCAGACCGTCCAAGAACTTTCAAGCCTAAGCGCCCGGAAGTGGGTACTTGGAAATTCAATAAGCCAAAGATTCAAGGGAGGGTTCTGAAGCAAGGACCTACATTCTCTCAACTCATGAACAAGTACACAAAGGCCGTTCAAGTTGATCGGCTAACAAAAAAGAGACAGAGGTCACCACAACATTGGATTGATCCTACAAGTTACAAGCGCCATGGTGGTTCTGTACATGACCGATTGGGCTCATACCAATCAGGTTTTTCGACTGCTCATCAAAGCGGTCAGACCGGTTTTATGAACCGGTCAGACCGGTTTCAGTCTGAGCAAAGAATTCATGTTCCTCCTAAGCAAGAATACCGTATCAAGGAGAAGAAGGAGGATGTGCAAGCCCAAGCCAATGAATTCATAAAAATTGGTGATCTTCCAGTGGCTATGCAAGTCTTGGGTAGAAAGCCGATAGTCATTGGAGATTCGGCTCCTGTTCCAGTCAAAAGGCCGGTCATAACTAATGATCATGAGGCTAGCAGTAGAAAGGGCGTAAAGAAAGTTTTTCAACCAAGGTGGTGTCCTTCTGGGTTGACTCATACACAGAAGCGGAAACTACAGCGCTTGAGAAACAAAGAAAAAAGGGAACAGGAAGCTGAGAAGATGAGGGATGACTACTTCAACAACTACAGGCCTATGATCCCTCAGACCAAGATTTGGCAAGCTAAACCCGTTGTGCAATCAGCAGCACAACCGGTCAGACCGGTTTCTGAATCCGGTCAGACCGGTTTGGGTCAGCCGACCGCTGCAGAAGCGGTCAGACCGGTTTCTGAAAATGGTCAGACCGGTTTGATGACAAAAGCGGGGGCTGATGCTTCTTCAACCATCGAAACTACTCCACCGATTCCTCCAGTGGTTGAAGATGAAGAGTTAGTTGATTTTGAGCCTTCTCCAGAGCGTGACAACATGGAAATTAATGTTGTCTATTTATCTTCTGATTATTGTGTGGTGCCAGAGGAGGAAATTTCTCATCTTCAACTTGGGCCGCGAGATGCTGTGTTTCAGAAGCCTAGTGAATCAGAAAATCATCTCAAGGCTTTGTATATGAGAGGGCACATCAACGGGAAGCCAATTTCTCATATGTTGGTTGATGGTGGAGCTATTGTGAATCTCATGCCATACTCTCTCTACAAGAAGATTGGCGGGAAAGACGAAGAACTGATCAAGACGAACATGACGGTCAGTGGAGTTGGTGGAGGTGATCCCATTGGTGCTAAGGGGGTGGCTTCTATGGAGTTGACCGTCGGGAGCAAGACTATTGCTACGGCTTTCTTCGTCTCCGAGGTGCAAGGTAATTTCAGTTTAATCCTTGGTCGAGATTGGATTCATGCAAATAAATGTATTCCATCTACCTTGCATCAGTATCTCATTCAGTGGATCGGCGACGAAGTTGAGATTGTCCATGGTGACAATTCTTCCTTTGTTGCAACGGCCGATTCTGACTCTCTTAGTGCAAATGAGAAGGTCCAATGTTTGTCGGGCATGGATTTGACCGACTATGAGCTGATCAGTTGCACTAAGGATGGTTTTGTTCCTGCTACATTAAAGCCGATGGAAAATCGGTTGAATTACTTGCTGTAATTAATGGAGCAACAAAATCAGCAGAGACAAACTGGTCAGACCGCTTCTGGAAACCGGTCAGACCGGTTTGGATCTGAACAACGCCGATCGAGCCAAACCGGTCAGACCGCTTCTGGGAACCGGTCAGACCGGTTTGCGTCTGGACAGTGGCTTCAAGACCGAATTGATCATTATCGAGAACATTCGGCCGGTACGTTCGAAGCCATTGAAGATCTTGGTGATATGGATAAGCTGGGTCAAGGTTTTACATCAGCTGATCCTTTAGAAAAAATAGATATTGGTGATGGTACTATTCCTAGGCCTACTTTTGTAAACAAGAATTTATCGGCTGAGTTTAAAGCCGAATTAATAAATTTGTTGAAAGAGTATGTCGATCGTTTTGCTTGGGAGTACCGTGAGATGCCTGGTTTAAGTCGTGACTTAGTTGAGCATTGTTTACCAATAAAAGCCGGTTTTAGACCTTTTAAACAATCGGCTAGACGTTTTAATCCCGCTATTTATGACCGAATAAAAGAAGAGATTAATCGTTTATTAGATGCTGGTTTTATTCGGACTTGTCGTTATGCGGAGTGGATTTCTAATATTGTTCCCGTTGAAAAGAAAGATTCGGGAAAACTTAGAGTTTGCATTGATTTTAGAGATCTTAATAAAGCCACTCCAAAAGATTCATATCCTATGCCTATAGCCGATGTCTTAATCAATGAAGCTTCTGGACATCGTGTTGTTAGTTTTCTTGATGGTAATGCCGGATATAATCAAATCTTCATGGCCGAAGAGGATATGCACAAAACGGCCTTTCAATGTCCGGGATTTATTGGTTTATTTGAGTGGGTAGTTATGACCTTTGGATTAAAGAATGCCGGTGCAACTTATCAAAGAGCTATGAATTTAATCTTTCATGATTTACTTGGTGTTATTGTGGAAGTGTATATTGATGATATTGTAGTTAAATCGGATGGCTTGGATTCTCATTTAGCCGATTTAAGACTTGCTCTTGAAAGGATGCGACGGTATGGTTTAAAGATGAATCCACTCAAATGTGCTTTTGGTGTTTCGGCTGGGAAGTTTCTTGGGTTTGTTATTCATGAGAATGGCATAGAAGTTGATCCCAAGAGAATTGAAGCTATGAAGAAAGTCGAAGCTCCTACTTGCAAGAAAGACTTGCAAAAGTTTCTAGGCAAGGTAAATTTCCTGAGAAGGTTTATAATTAACTTGTCTGGAAAGGTTGATGCTTTTACTCCTTTACTTCGGCTAAAGAATGAAGCCGATTTTACTTGGGGGGCAAAACAGCAAGAAGCTTTTGAGAAGATCAAAGAGTACTTGTCTTCACCACCGGTGCTTAGAGCGCCTAAGCGGGGAGTTCCATTCAGACTTTATGTGGCGGCTGAAGATAGAACTATTGGAGCTGTTTTGACTCAAGAAATCGGCAACAAGGAGTATGTGATCGCTTATGTAAGCCGACGACTCATTGATGCAGAAACAAGGTATACTTTCATTGAGAAGTTGTGTTTATACTTGTACCATGCTTGTACTCAATTGAGGCGTTATTTATTATCTAGCACTTGCATCGTGTTGTGTCAAACCGATGTAATTAAACATATGTTGCAAAGACCGATTTCTAGCGGAAGAGTCGGTAAGTGGGCTTATGCTTTAGTTGAGTATGATTTGGCTTGTGAACCTTTAAAATCAATGAGAGGTCAAATTGTAGCCGATTTTATTGTTGAACATCGGATTAATGACTCTTGTGAGTTCGACGTCGGCTATGTTACTTGTACACCATGGAGATTATACTTTGATGGATCGGTTTGCAATGATGGGCAAGGAATTGGTGCTGTTTTTATTTCTCCAAGTGGCGCCGTTTTTGAGTTCTCAAACCGATTGGAAGAAAAGCGAACCAATAATCAAGTTGAATATGAAGCTCTTCTATTTGGTTTGGAATTTTTGCAAGACATGGGAGTAAAGCATGTTGAGGCTTTTGGTGATTCACTCCTGGTGGTACATCAAGTATCAAAGGTATGCCAATGTTATAACGGTTCATTAAATGCATATCTTGATAGATGTCTTGATATCATTGCTTCTTTTGATGAATTTACTATAAAACATATTCCGAGAGAAGATAATGATAAGGCAAATACTCTGGCTCAGAAAGCATCTGGTTATATGGTTGCAAAGAAATATTTCTATCTCCAAAAACCGATGCGGACAAAAGCCGAGGTTCTGGTTCTGGACGAACCGGTCACACCGGTTTCAGAAACCGGTCAGACCGGTTGTACTGCCAGAACCGGTCTGACCGGTTCTGAAAGCGGTCAGACCGCTTTGTCCCCTGACAGAAGCAAAAACCCTTTGGATGATGCTAATCAATCCAAAGTTGAAGATCAGGATTGGAGGGTACCTATTATTGCTTATTTGAGAGATCCTGGTCGTGGTGCAGAGAGAAATATTCGGCGAATATCATTTAAGTATGTTTTACTTGGCGATGAACTCTATCGTCGAAACGCCGAAGATTTATTGTTGAAATGTCTTGACTCGGATCAGGCCAAGGTTGCCATGGCTGAGGTTCATGAAGGTATTTGTGGTACACATCAATCGGCTCCAAAGATGAAATGGTTACTTAGGCGAGCCGGTTTCTATTGGCCCACTATGATGGCGGATTGTTTTAAGTATTACAAAGGATGTGAGGAATGTCAGAAGTTTGGTAATTTGCAACTTGTTCCTGCTGCATTGATGCATCCTATCATTAAGCCATGGCCGTTCCGAGGTTGGGGATTGGATTTTATTGGACAAATTAATCCTCCATCATCAAAAGGGCATCGTTTCGTGTTGGTTGCAACTGATTATTTTACTAAGTGGACTGAAGCGATTCCTTTGAAGAATATGACGCATCGAGAGGTGATTGAGTTTGTTACTCAGAATATTATTCATAGATTCGGTATTCCTCAAACATTGACAATGGATCAAGGTACTTCTTTTATGTCTAAGGAGGTACGTGAATTCGCCGAATCCTATAGAATTAAGTTGTTCAATTCATCTCCATATTACGCTCAGGCTAATGGACAAGCCGAGTCAAGTAATAAAACTTTGATTAAGTTGATCAAGAAAAAGATAGCTGAAAATCCTAAGAGATGGCATGAAGTTTTATCCGAAGCATTATGGGCTCATCGTATATCTAGACATGGTGCTACTAAGGTTACTCCTTTTGAGCTTGTTTATGGTCAAGATGCCGTTTTACCTGTTGAGGTGAATCTGGACGCTTATAGATTGGCTAAGCAAAACGACCTTGATGCTGTTGATTACCACAACTTGATGTTGGACAATATTGATGAGGTAACCGACAAGCGATTGAAAGCTTTGAAGGAAATTGAGAAGGATAAGCTTCGGGTTGCTAAAGCTTACAACAAGAAAGTGCGAGGAAAATATTTTCAAGTTGGTGAGCTTGTTTGGAAGACGATCTTGCCTATTGGATCAAAAAGCAACAAGTTTGGTAAATGGTCACCAAGTTGGGAAGGGCCTTATAGAGTTGTCAAAGTCATCTTTGGGAATTCTTACATGTTGGAGACGCTGAAAGGAGATCCTTTGCCTAAAGCTATCAACGGAAGATATCTGAAGAAATTCTATCCAAGTGTTTGGCAAGATGCGTGAAGGTCAATGGCCGGTATATTGTTAAATATCGCCCTTAGTATAAATTTTTAGCTCCTGAGTTGTATTTACTTGCTTTTTAGTTCTCAAGTTCACTAAAAACGCAGGGGGGCATGTGTTGACACTCAAATTGGGCCAAAGGCCAAACCGGTCAGACTGGTTTCGTTCTGTAATTCGAGTAGGATTAGGATTCCGAGTTTAATTCCATATTGTAACCTATTCGAAAGGGGTAAGACTTCCCCGGCCTATAAATATAAAAGCTAGACGGCCGATTGAGGTATTCCCAATCGAATCAAACACTTTTATCTTCTATTTTTGTATCTCTCAAACCCTAATCTTTTCCATCCCCCATATTCTGTTCTTTGCTCGTCTCTACGGCGTTCAAAGGCGTTCTAGGTGGCCTGCCGACCCTAGAGCAACCCTAGATTGCTTGAGTTCCGACGGGGTCCCTCCCGAGCTCGAGTTTCTAGGTCTTCACGGTTTCCCGACCAGAAGCGGTCAGACCGGTTCTTCAGACCGGTCAGACCGGTTTACCCCGGGAAGTCAGGAGTTGGCCGTTGTGACGGCCGTGCTGCGCGTTTGATCGATCTTCGAGTGTGTTGGCGCGCTTTAGTGTCAACAAGGGGGAACATGCCTTGACGAAAGCAGTTGATGCCACGGTAAATGAGCTTGGGCAGTAGTACTGTGCAGGATGAAAAAATCAAAGAGGGTAAACACTCGGTGACTTCTAGCTCCTTGCCATGTTACTGGCTTTTCATAATGTTCTGCAGATTGCTTATTATGAGAAACCTTAACTATTGTCTAAAAAACATTGCAACCTTAATATTGCCACGGTAAATGAGCTTCATTGCCGTTCTGCTTGGCTGTAGCTACTAAGTATTCCAAATTTAGCATTCTGAATATTAGGAAAAGTGGACTCTCATTAATCATGGCTATGTTAAACTCAATCATTCAAATCATTAGGCTTCTTGGATGCTAGTGCCCTAGCATAGCTTATAACTGAATGATTGAGAAGTAGAACCATGCTGTGTTGCCATTTAAAATGTGAAACATAGAAGCAACAAATCTTCACCTTCCGATACTGACAATAAAATAAAAATAAAATATGTGTCGGAATAGAAAACCATGCATATTTTCGTATCTGCAGCAAAGGACCTTCTCTCATCTCTCATTTCCCCTGTTTTCTTTAGGATATCAGACAGCATATAGGAATCAACAGAACCAGAGATTTAAAAATGGAATCCAGGTGAGGATTGTGTGCCCCTGTCATCTCCGCCCCATACTGAAACGAACCAGATTTTCGAAAATGAGAATCCAACTCTTCGTACCATTGTGATAGTTCCAGAATCAACAGCTATCACGTACAGAACTCATTTCAGCATAATATCAAATCCATACATCGATAAACATGACTATATTCATTATTTACATATCAAAGTACGAGGTTAGTACATGCCACATGCGCTAATCGACAAGTTGAATCATACGCAGTGGTAGCTAGGTGTCACACCCGGATTTACACAGAAACCCGAATGCTGCCATATGTGTGCCCAGGATGTCCACAGAACACATACAACTTACAAATATGGAAATCAGAGTACATATGCTCGAATAAAATAGTTTACATCAGAGTTTAGCACATACACAGCGGAAGCCTATTTAATAACTCGACAGGTAGAGCCTCAAGTCCACAGGGACACTGATTGGTTGACCACAACTCAGAAGTACAGACGATCCTCAGGAAACTCAGTAGCTGTCTCATTCACTCCATCTGTTACCCATCCGGGATTTCGTTGAATTGCAAGCGTAAGTAATTGTCTTACTTAGCAAGTATAACACAGTGTATGAAGGCTTAAAAGAAAGGCTTGAGACGGCTGTACTGCATTAGCAATTTTAGTTGATTCATTTTAGTATAATCCAAAATTACTACCAGTATATGAATCCCAGTTGAATTCCCCAATTAATAAAGTAGAAGTGAACATTAGACAGTAATAAATATCAACTTCTAATCAAAAAGGATCCAGGCCGCTCATGCCCCTTAGCAAGGCTATCATGATAGATTGTACACTCTGCAGAGGTTTCGCCCTTTACCCACCAGTCGCGTAAAAGTTCATAGAACTTTGCACCCAGTCATACGCATCAATACTTCCGAGGTGTGACCGCATAGGGACGCTACAAGGCTTTTCACAAGACACCCTAACAAAACAGTAGCCGCTATGGTACTACAAGGTGATATGATCCGAGGCACCTAGATTGACAGACTCCCAGGGCGCTCCGATTAGGAGGGTCAATGACATCCAGAGCGCGGCAAGAATAACAACAGCAAAAGTAAATAGCGCAACGTGCGGAGCCCCCGCCATACGGTGGCTACCAACACGGGACTGAGCCTAACAAGACTTAGCCGGCGGATTCCCGTCCTCGGTGGATCAAAACCATAGCCCGTGCCTTGCCTCCCATAACGCCGCCGGCCCGTCGGTAACTATTGTTAAGCTAGAGCCGTACATGCTACTTGTCCAAGACCAGAGCCATTATAGTTCTGGCGGTGGAGACAGGCTCCTGGGTTACCGTTTTAAGAACCAGTCCTTACGGAGAGACACTAGGGCCAGGCACGAAGCTTACGCCCTAGTTCCCTGAACCATGTTTCTAAAAAGCAAGTTTTAATCATCAAGTTGAAGTGAACCATTAAGTCAAGATTTACATTTGCATAATAGTGACAGTAGCTGCGCCTAGCAAAGATCTACCCAAATGCATAAACCCGGGGTATTCAAGGTACGTGATAAACAAAGCTAGGTACAACCTTAAAAGGGATAGCAATTTAGACACATGCATATGAAGGATGTGTTTAGGTAGCAAGGATTGTCCGTGCTATACTTGCCTTTATCCAAATAATAGCTGCTTAAAGTCTTCAGTTCTTCATCTTGAATCTCTCGAACGACCTTCCTCTACTCGCAACAATCATCGAGCAAGCATGCAACTAAACAAGCAACAAACAATATATAACTAAGAACAACACACCAATCAAAGAGAAAAGCTTTAAAAGAACGCACTAGAGGATAGGGCTTGGTTCGATGGTCACGCAAGCACAAGAATCGCTGAAAACAGAACTATGGTTGAAAAGATATTACTATCGGGAGATTTGTATTATGAAAGTGCATAAAAGACTATAAGCTTGATAAATTTTATTTAAATAAAATCATATGTAAAGGTTACTTTAAATAATTCTATTTGTTGTAAAACCGAGATAAAACCTAATCATATTTTATTTATAATTGTTTATGTATAAATTATTCCATTTAAATATTTAACTTAAAAATAACACTTGTGAGAGCATCTAATCAAAACATAAGGATCGTGTTGGACTAATAAACTTTATTTAGAAAACACATTTATGTTTATTAACCAGATTAACCAGTTATTTAAGAAAGCACGAAGTTTAACTCTAAATTGCTTTTATAAATTGACAACTGATTTAATAATCATTAATCAATTTAACATTAGTTTATTAAAAAGAGATATAACCTAGTCAAATTTTATTTATAAAATTGACTGAATCATATTAATCAAATTAATATTAACATGAAAACCGAGTTTAAACCTTAATTAGATTTTAATTAGGAAAAGACATTTAAATAATCTTTAATCAAATTAATATTATAGAAAATTTAGAAACAAATGATATGGTAGATGTCAGTCCTAACACATAGTTTATTCTGATATGAAGCTAACGTAACAAGAACGGATTAAATCGGATCTAAAACGTGGATTTTATGGTCAAAAGAATTTTGTAGGGACCTATACGTAATTAACTATAGCCGGCAGGGGTTAGCAGAGAAGAATTGCAACACACATCTAATAGTGTTCGCAATTTGGTCAAGATTCAGGGTTAAATCTTTAAAACCACAGGGCTTGGATCTGGTTGTGAGGCTCTGATCTCTGTAGAGGGTTTCTCGTAAGATCTTCAAGACACAAGTGATGCATCTATAGTTACACCGTTCTGCAGGGGCCTAAGCGCAAAGTGGTCTTCTTCCCCATTGAAACAGAGCAGGGGGGCACTCGGCCATGGCCGACGGCGGCTCTGGCGTGCGGCTCGGCTCGCCGGCGATGGGGTGGACTAGGGCGGCGGTGAGGTGGCTAGCGACGCCTGCGCTCGGGGATGGCCGGCGGCAGCCCGGCCTCCGCGTGAGGGAGCTTCTCCGGCGACCGGTCGATGACGAGAATAGGCGGCAGGGGTGCAGCTCGTCGTCGTGAAGCTCGTGGAGGCGTAGGGAGGTCGACGGCGGCAAATCCGTGGCAACGACGGCCGGCGGCTCGCAAGGAGGCGAGGGCGGCAGCTAGGGCACGGGTCCCGAGCGTCGGCTTTATAGGGACGCGGCCCGCGCTCGGCGTGGCGCGCACGCCGAGAAATCCGGCGGCGGCGACGCTGCAGTTGCGGCGGCGGCGCGCGTCTGTTGTGGAGCGGCAGTGGCGCTGGCTTCACGGGCCGCGCGGGTGACTGGGCCGGGCGGGGCAATGGGCCGACGCGGGTGGCGGGCTGCAGAGGGGAGCGGGCGGGCTGTTGGGCCGGCGCGGCAGTTGGGCTGGGCCGCGAGGGAGCTGGCGCGGAGCGGGCTCGGGAAGGTGAGCTGGGCCGGCTCGAGAAGGAGAAAGAGAGGGGGAAAGCTAGGCCGAGGAAAAGATCAGGGGCAAAAGCGAACTGGCATAACGGCTCCTGCTTGCGGTTCAGGCATAACGTCGAACACCTTGCGGTCGAGTCCAACGCGGGTGCGACGTGAAGCAGCTTGGCGTCGAGGTAGCCACTCCAGGTCGTCGGCGGTGTTCCCTTCACGCGCATGACGGCCAGCGGCGCGACGCGGCTTCACGGTCGGCGGTGGCGCGCGGTTCAGGCCTGTAGCTTGGCGAGGACAGCGGCAGCGTCGGGCTTGCGGCGGGGTTGTCGTCCACGGACGGAGCAGACGGCGTCGTCGGCGACGCGCAGCACTTGATGTAGAGGCGTTCGCCCTCGTCGTCTTCGTGCGGCTGCACCTCGCCGTACCGTCCCTCGACGGCGGCGAGGCCAAGGACGGCGCGCTCGTGGTAGTCGCCGGCTCCTCGCGGGTGTCGGCGTAGTCGTTCAAGGTGGCGGTTCCGTGCTCAGCTCCTCCTTGCTGCGGCTCCGGCCTCCGGCTTCGTCGGCGCAGCGCCGGTCTCCTCCGCCTCTCCCTCCTCTTCTCTTTCTGTTAGCTGGTGGCGGCGGCGGAGGGAAAAAACCCCAGGGGCGGCTGCTCCCAAGGGTGCGGCGGCCAGGGGCTTTATACCCGTGTGGCTAGGGTTCTTGCTGGGGCTGCGGCACTGGGCGGCTGAGATGCATCGGCGTCCGTGCCAGCGGACGTGGAGGGCATCCATCGGCGCGTCCGGTGAGGATTCGCGAGCAGCTCGCGTGAGAGAAAAAGTGAAGGAGAGAGAGGGCTGCGTGCGGTAGAAGAAAGAAACGAGAGAGAAGGCGGCAGCGGAGGCGGCTTCGCGATAGCGTGATGAGTACGCGCTATGGTGCGGGCCCCATGTGTCGGTGAGAGCAAGGGGACACAGGGCCATGCAAACGGAGGTGGCTGGGCCAGCTGTGTTAGCTGTTGGGCTTCACCCGCAGGTTTTGATCTCAGGCGAAGGAAAGCAACAAGAAGTGAAACTGGGCTGGGCTGGACTTCACGCAGGAAATTCAGGGAAGCAAGAAGAGCCGGATTGCTTTTTATTTGGACTGAACGTTACGTTCAAGACTTCAAGTCCAGATTATTTAAGAGGAAAGGTAGAGAGGGTCAGGAGATTCCGCGGAAAGCAAGAATAAGGCCTGTTTGGTTACCCATGACTTTTTTAGGCGACTTTTAGGGGAACTAAACTTGATTGTAGGGACTTAAAGTGACTAAATGTAACTAGTTGGCCTGAATAAAGACTATATTACCCTTCAAGCCTTGCCCCTCCCTCTCTCCCCCGCGCCACCCCTCTCCCGCCTCCCACCGCCGCCACCACGGGCGCGTCGAGCACGAACGGGAGGACGCGACTGGTGCTCCACTTCGACGGCGCCGACATGGAGCTGCCGCGGGGGAGCGTCGTGGTGGAGGACAACGCCGACCAGAGCTCCCGGAGGTGCGCGCCGTGCCTCGTCGCGCCTCCGCCGCCGTGTATGACGTTGATGTGGAGGACGGCGTCGTCGAGGCGGGAGCGGGACCCATCTCCGCCCGCTGCGGCCTGCACTCACCACCGCCCGTGTGCCGCCGCGTGCTCGCGCCGTCCGGCCGCCCGCCGCGAGCTGCCGTCGTGTTTGCCGACGCCGACGCTGCCCCGTCCAAGCCGCCGCCGCCGTGGCCCGCGCTGGAGGGAGGAGGCCGCCATGGCCCGCCGGCGCTGGAGGGGAGGGTGCCATGGCGACGGAGTTGGGGAGGGCGAGGAGCGGGCGGAGTAGGCTAGCGGTGGGTGGCGAGGACCCAGGCGGTAGCGGCCGGAGCACGGCGGCGGCGCAGCGGCAGGGTCAGGCCGGGGGAGGGGCTGCCGGGAGGGGTGGGAGGCGGAGTTGCACAGGCGGCGACGGCGCGGGGAGGAGAAGGCGCCGGGGGACGGGTGGGGCCGGCGGATGAGGGTAGTGGGGGAAAAAGTCAGTAGAAATCCCAAGAAGTCACCAAAATGGGACTTATGGACTTATGGGTTAGGGACTAGAGTTTAGTCCCTTTTAGTCACCCTGTTTGGCATTTTGGGACTAAAAGGGACTAAAGTTTAGGTGACTACAAAAAGTCATGGGTAACCAAACAGGCCCTAAGGCTTTGAAAACGGATTTGGGGGTGTGTTGGATTTTTCAACGTGAACAGCAGCATGCAAAGGAGATAAAGATTAGGCCAAAAGATTTATTAGCTCACGAAATAAATTGATGACAATTCATTTCGTAAACTTGATACAAATGAATTACTTTAAAGGAACTACATTGTCGTAACAGACTCATATCTAGTAGCCACCTAACATATATGATGTTTGTTAACCTACATATATAAAACTTTAAAAAGGCGGCAATCCTTGTAGGCACTTACCATCAGCGACTCGCACTGCCGGTCCAAAATCTGCAAGCCTTCCGGCCTTGGTCAGAAGAACGCCTTCCGGCCTTGGTCAGAAGAACATTATCCGGTTAATATCCCTGTGCACGATGCCCATCTTGTGGCAGTACTCGGAGAAGTTTGTCTGGGGTGGAACAGGTATGCTGGGCAATTGAGCTGCCAGTGCTAGCCGCACCAATGCGAGGGGTGTGAGGAGATTACTGCAGTCTGGGGTTTGGCTATCCAGTAAAGGGGAGGTGAACGAGAGACGCCTTGTGTCATACTATAGGTCAAGGAAAGATCATGTGTAAGCTGTGAGTTTAGGGGAGGTGAGGTAACTTACAACTGCACATATATACCGGAGAGGGGTAGCCTTAGTTCAAATAGGCCATGAGGCATATGGGTCAAGTTTAGCCATGCATATACAAAATGAATATTACACCTTCAAATTTGCATTCTGTTGTTTTGTTCCTAGTGTTTTTACCCCTTAGACTATCTCCAACAATGGATACCCAAATCGGAGACCCATATACCACTTTAGGTTGTCTACAGTAGAAAGGTTTATGACCCATAAACTCATTTCTCCAACAGAAGACTCAAATGAGAATCCTTTCAGCGAATGGGTCACGAAGAGAGAGGATACCCAGATTTAGGTTCCCTCTCTCCTGAAAACCCATTTTGGGTTTGGGTATGGGTACTCTGTTGGAGGCTGAAATAGTATCATCGGAGACCCATTTTGGGTTTGGGTCTCCTTTTAGGTTCCTTGTTGGAGATAGTCTTAAGGCTTGTCATTACATGCCTGATGGTCCAGAAAATTGATGTCCTAACTATAGCCAATCCTGGTAGTACAATGCAAAAAAATCAGTTTCTAGTCACAACCACTGAGACAGTTATTTCGTAAAGTTTCTAACCTTTTCAAAATCCATGCCAGTTTCGACAGGCCACATCTTTTGTAGGTGTTGTGACTCAATGTAATAAATTCATCTCTTGATAATCGAAGGTGCATATTATTAGGGCAAGTACAACAGTGCAGATGGCTGCTGTCTATTTGAAGTATAGAGACAGCTAAACAGACAACTTATACAATGGTTGTCTGTTTGCCTGTCTGTAAGATAATTAATTCACCATTTGACACATAAATCATGGTGATCTTGTACATAATTTGATCTTTGTAGCCATTTTGTTGCTTAGGAGGTATGATACATGACATATTCAAATAATAATATATATTAATATCAATTGGTCCTCCAAATACATGATATTATATAATAAAATCACTATTTCATTAGACATGAATGTCTAATTCTCCCTTTGCCCATAACGTTGCCATATGTGCTCAACTAAATCATTCTTGAGTTGCCTGTGTGTAGAGCGAGCATGGATAGCCGAGTTTCTATTGAGTACCTCTACGAAGCATGGGTTAGGATTATCATTTGTATTCACTTCTGGAGGTAAGACAATAGTTGCACTCGGATTCTCATTCAAATCCAATGGAATTCTAACCAAGTCCTTTGCATCTTCAACTATCATATTATGTAGGATAACACAAGCTTCCATTATGTTAACAATATCTTCTCGCTTCCACATCCGTGCTGGACGATTAACAATATCAAAACGGGATTGCAACACACCAAATGCACACTCGACGTCCTTCCGTGCCCCTTCTTGGCATTGTGCATATAGTTTGTGTTTAGCAATTTGAGGCTTCGATATCGTCTTCACAAATGCTGCCCATTCAGGATATATTCCATCAGCAAGATAGTACCCGGTGACATATTCCGTTCCATTGACATTGTACTTCACTCTTGGGGCTTCTCCTTTTATGGCATCAATGAATAGTGGTGACTTGTTCAACACATTGATATCATCATAGGACCCCGCAGTACCAAAAAAAGCATGCCATATGCGAAGATCACGTGATGCTACCGCTTCAAGGATCATAGTAGGAACACCTTTGTCACCACGAGTAAACATGCCAGCCCAACCTTTTGGACAATTCTTCCACACCCAATGCATACAATCAATACTTCCAATCATGCCTGGAAAGCCTCGGGACTCATTCTATTGTAGAATTGTTTCTAGTTCATCACTTCTCGGAGGATGGAGGTACTCGGGACCAAAACATTCAATGACCCCTTCGGCAAATTTTCCCAAGCACCGCAGAGATGTGCTCGCAGCAATCTTCAAGACCTCATCAAGTGCATCAGCCGGTGTGTCATATCCTAGCATTCGAATGGCTGCAGTACACTTTTGAAGAGGTGAGTGGCCTTCGCGACCAGATGCATCCATCTTTCGAGTAAAAAAAGAATCCCAATCACTAAGAGTTCTAACAATCCGAATGAACAGAGGCTTATTCATCCGAAACCGCCTACGAAACTGCTCGTCGGTGTAGATAGGATTTGCAGAGAAATAGTTGGCAACAAGATCATCATGACCAGCTTCTCGGTTTCTAGGAATATACCTCCGAGGTCAACTTTCACGTTGCCTCCGACGAGGTGGCCCAGAACTTGATTCCTCAATACTGCTCTTCAATTTATCACCAATCTTCTTTCGAAATGTGTCTAATTTTTCACAGCCGGCAATGAAATCATCAAATGTATATACCTCTGTTGGATCAATTTCTTCCGGGTCATTGTCGAGATCTTCATGTAGAGCATAGATCAGTGGAGGCTCGGTGTCGCCCAGAGGAGGATCGTCACCGGGAAACATGAGTTACAGAGTAGATGGCTCGGTGTACCATAATGCCATCTATGTCATACTCGATTTGTACAAAAATGCCATCTAAATCATAATCAATATCTCAGTTCTTCCATTCATTTCAGCCATGCATCCCTCACCATTATGCAACACTCGATCTGTACCATGCACATATGAGCTAGATTAAGCAGTACCAGGATTGAATCAGCACCAGGTTGAAGGCTCTGAAGATTATGATTGCAGCCATGGTTGAGAGATGGGGCTCAGTCCACCACCACCGAAGAAGCTGCCAGAGTTGTTGAAGAAGCAGCTTCCGTCGGTGAATGAGGTCGGTGAAGCCGCCGCGTTGAAATCCGGCTCAAGTGCAGCACGGCCTGTGCCCCTGACCTCCGGCGCCGTCGCTGCTCCACCACCAGTGCCCTTCCGCATCTGCGCCGCCGCTGCTCCACCAGTGCCCTTCTGCATTTGCGCCGCCGCCGACGCAGCCCGGACTCCTGCTGGCGCTGAAGCTTTCCGCTTATGCGCCGCAGAAGCTTTCCGCTGCCTTGCTGCCTCCGCCTTGAGCACCTCACGTGCCGCCGCCGCCGCCTGCTTCTCTTGCTATCGCATGGCCGCCGCCGGTGTGGTAGCTAGGGTTACGGATTGGAGGGCAGCTGCGCTATTTGAGAGGAGGCTTCGATGCGATTTGGGGGAGGGAGGGAAAGAATGGCGTGAAGACAAAATCCTCTCCCGCGCGCGCGCCCCGCGCACTGGATCCGCGCCGCCGTCGAAGAGATCGAGCGGATCGTACAGCGCGCTCCCGGGGCCGGCGATTTCTCTCGGAGCACGAGCTCATGCCGTCGCCGAATGAAACGACGACGGGTTCTCTTTCTTCATTAAAATGGCCTCCACGTCGGATTTTTTCCATCGAACGGAGCGAGTCGATGGGGGTCGTCTCTCCGTTGTACTTGCCCTTAGAACCTCAAGTGCCTAATAGGACTTTAAGTAGCTATTTTGTTTAATTGCAAATCCAACCCCACAAAAAAGTGTGGTGAAATACGGCAAGCATCCAAATAAAACCTTAAGAATCATTTTACAGTGCTTGGAGTAAAATTGGATGGCTCACGTCGCTTGATCCGACGGCTGTAAGCGGTAGAAGTACCTAGAAGTACCCAAAAGAGAGGTACCTCAAGGTACCAGGTACTTCTCTTTTGGTGGGCCAGTATGTACCTGGTTCCTCTCTTTTGATGGGCCCCGCACAAAAAAAGAGGGCGGTGGTAATTGCCATTCCAAGGGTAAACTAGTCAATCCATAAAGATTGGGATAACGTTTTTCGTAGTATAGTTTGGATTGAATGGTTGATCTAATATAGTTCGAGCCCATTGATCGGGTCCGGAGGTCGGGCCTAGGGTTCGTAGCGGACCTAGGGTTCTTGCCAACGAGGGGGCGTGCGGCGTGCGGGAGGGAGGCTGCCGCCATGGCGTCGTCAAGGTCGCGCTCGCCACGGGTTCATGCCAACGAGGGGGCGTGCGGGAGGGAGGCTGCCGCCATGGCGTCGTCACGTGCTCACCACGGTGGTTTGCATCGTCGTCGAAAGGAAGAGGAGGCGGGGAGATGGAGATGTTGACGGCGCCGGTGCCGTACCGAGTAGGTCCTGATGACTACTCCCCGCCGGTGAAGTGCAATAGGACGTCGCCTCCCTGGACATCAAGGAGCGACGACAAACCCGACCGGAGGGTTTGGTAAGCCTTTCTTCAGGTTTTCCCTTGGATTGCGGTGGTCTGCATCCGTTCTGCGATTCATTTTCTGATTCGCTGTTCAATTTTTGTGTAGAAGCTCGGGGATTGCAGCTAATATTCGTGGATTGATCGTGAGGCCACCAGTATGAGCGGATTTTGTTATGTGATCTTCGTGATGTTGTTTGGCAGTTGAGGAGGAAGAAAGCATAGGAGCAGAAGCAATTTCAGATGGCTCGGGAGGGAAATGGAGATCTCAGGAGTGCAACTGGATACTGCGAAGGAATTAACCATGTTGCTGAGATAATGCGGAAGATGAGTGAACCTGCATGTGGGTGCATCCAACAACCTGTGTCACTGTACTGACATGTCTGTCGAGGAAAGTGACCAATACGTCCATGCCAAGGAGCGACAAAAGTGATCTGACCACCGCAGCACTCGAAATCCTTTCAGCCACTAAACATGTGGTTCAACAAAATCCACACTCCCGACGAGTGCTCCAGTAGTAGTAGCGTATGGGGAGAAGAGCACAAGGGTATGTGGTACTGATGCTAGAAGGAAACTTGCGAGCGGCGAAGTAGATGAAGGGCGAGAGTAGCATCAGGATTTTTGGCAGAAGGCCGGGACTCGGTACTGAGATCGACAATGGCAGGAATCAGGTCGATCATGGCAAAAAGGGCCAATTGTCGGCGCCAAGGGTAACCTGAAGGCTGCAACTCACCTCCTCTTCATCCGCCACAGTATCTTCAGATGGCATGATGGTACAATAAAACTTCCGACCAGTTCATGTGGACATAGCTGGTAGAACATGTAGCACATACCATGCTGTGGATACCCCCAAATTGCCTTTGTACCTTTGTTCTTGTAAACGCCTAATGGCCAACAGTAATTTGTTACTGTAAGCTTTCCAAATACTGTAAGTGTATGAGCTGTAATGCATCTTCTACTTAGTCTTGCTTGTTGTTGCACTCCTAGAATTAACGTGTTAGCTTTCAACGGTGAGACCGTGATATCACCGGATAGAGTATCAGATCTGTCCGGTGATACATTGTCCGGTGACTCCGTTTACTTCCCCCGAAATCAACACGATTACAGAGAGGCGTGCGGCAGGCGGCCGTGACAGCGCCTCGATACGGGCCCCGACACGCCCATCGGCCAGCTCAAATGAAAGGCCCAGAAGACCCCGGGATTCGTCTCCTAATTAAAAAAAAGTGACCCCGGGGTCCTAGGCTGCCCCGGAGACATCCCGGGATGACGCGGAGGTATCCCGGGATACAGGTGTCACCCCCAGGCGCGCGGGTCCCCCAGGCAGAGAGCGCCAGACGCCCGCTGGGCGCCACGTTGGCACCCGAGGCGGCAACCAGCCTCCGTCCAAGGAACACTATGTCTTGTAACAGCCTTCTCCAATGGTTAAGCTAGGTGCTAGCTTTTAGACATCTACAACAGTAAGTATCGTGTCAACAGTCATATCCAGTCATGATCACCGGTGCCATTAAGTGATCATATCCAGTGAACATTCCGGTGTTGATCAGCGGGGACATAAGGTGATCCTTCGATGTGATAGCTTACTGTACATACCAACCATGCTTGGCTTCCGAAATTGGGAGTTGGGATAATGTCAAGAGTCAGATGCTAGCTCTCATCTCTATAAAACCCCACAAGCGTCAGTCTCACATGATGAGATATCCAGAGATCCTATCCGGTGGCCATACAGTGATCACATCCGGTGATGATGTGAATTCAATGAACCATGCTACAATATCATGCTATAGACATGGGAGCCACTCTATCATTAAACAGGTACATGAAGCATACAAAAGTCCTAAGGATGGTTGCATGATAGATAGGAAGGAGAGACCGTTGATCATACCGGATAGACGCTCCGATTCGGCCACGCAAACACTAGTTCCTTCAAAAATCATGTTTCAAGCATCCTCACACATTGTCCGATGAGCATTACCGTTTATCACCGGTCGAACGATTGCATGCGAATAAAAGTTCTCAGAATTCATAGAGGGTCTAACTGAATGAATATTGGTGCGCAGGGCAAAGAAAATAATGCTTTCCGGCCCATGTTTGCAAGTTAGTATTTCGAAGCCTGCACAAGCCCGTTCGGCCCACCACCTCAAAAAAAATGGGACCCCGGGGTCCTAGGCTGCCCCGGACCCAGGGACAGCCCGGGATGACGCGGAGACATCCCGGGATACAGGTGGCACCCCTAGACGCGCGGGCCCCTCAGGCAGAGCACGACAGACGCAATCCGGGCGCCACGTTGCCACCCGAGGCATGCTACCACCAAGGTCTTGGAGGGGCTTGTTTGGTCAATCATGTTGGCTGAGAAAAAGTAGTAGTAGGTGAGACCGTGCTGCCACCAAGGTGTCAGTTTATATGCACGCAGGGTAAGGCTAGTTACTGTTGGCTCGTGATTCTTCACAGATGGAGCGCGGATGCGCATGCACTCGTCTTTTTTCTGTGCTGATATTGATTGTGATTGCCCTTTTGACCAGGCATGCCTGGCAGCGGCTTTCCCTCATTGATATTCGCTACCTGTTCCCTCACGGACGTACAGTTTTGTGTTTGTCACCGGTGATATGCAGTGCCATTATGTGTTCCCTCACGGGCGTGCAGTGTTTTGTCTTTTTTCACCCGTAATATGCAATGCTCCCGATCGTACTGCGCTATCCAGTCCGGGGAACATATCCGATGATCCCCGGTCCAATAGGAGAAGCAGGAAAAAAGGGTCCCAATCTACCAAGCGCATGCAAGTACACTGGTTAGTCGGACTGGTGTCAACACCGATAGGGTCGGTAGACGCAGAGAATCAAGGACTCAGTGGTACCACCATAGCCGAGGCTGGTTATAGCATGGGCTGGGGGTGCTCCAACACCCCTGCAGCTAGGGCATCCGGTGAAAGAGGAGCAGAAGAAGGGAAGAAGAAGAAGAACGAAAGGGAAAAGAGATCAATGTAGAGGAGGAAGGAAATAAGAGCCCCCTAGCAACTCAACTTGCATCCGCCACTGCCTAACGCCAGTGAGTAAACAGCGTGTTGATAACAATGCACCGAGCATGCTCGGTCAAAAGCTGTTACCACTGACTGCACAGGGAAAGGTGGACATGCATGCGTATCCGCGCACGGCTGCCAGCGAGTCACGGGTCACTAGTACCCGGCTGAGCTCACCTATATATAGACGAGCTTGTGTGGTATACCGTCACAACGTTTGTGAGACCTTTCCAGCATGTGGTCTCGCAAAGTTCGTCCTCCTGATGAGTACGCGAGTGAGAGTGAAGTAGTTCCAAGTGCATGCCATGGGGCGCACCATTGATGCAAGAAGAAAGCCGGCGAAAGGTGGTGCACATACTGGGGGAAAGGAGCAGGACATAGAGCTCCTCATCGGTGAGATGGAGTTCTTACTTTTTGTGGAGCCGAGCGAGGAGGCCGAGATCGGCGTCGATTTTGCTATGAAGCTAGCAAATGACGCCGAATCGATGGCCGATTTCTTGAGGGAGCTCATCGAGGATGTCCCCCAGGGTCAAGTCTCGGCGCCATTGGTGGTGTTTAGTCCTCCCCCTCTTCTAGCAATGCAGCCACGAGGTTCTTCAGTTGGTGGGATGCAAGGAGAAAACCGGCGAGACAGCTGTGGAAACTGCTCCCGGTGATTTTGGTCTGACTGCCGAACTGAAGTGGTCCAAGAGCTGCCTAGCAGGCAGTACATGTCTTTGTATCTGTAAACGGCCGATGGTCGAGTGTAATTTATCCTTTGTGTGACATATTTAGTTGGTGGGATGCCACAAGAAAATCGACGAGAAAGTTGTGAAGACTGGTTCTCGCGATAGCGTGCTGGCCTGCTTACTGAAGTGGTCCAAGAGCTGCCTTGTGGGCAGTTTATGTCTTTGTATCTGTAAACGGCCGATGGCCGAGTGTAATTTATCCTTTGACATGTTCATATTCAGAAAGCATGTTTCAAGCATCCGCAAACATTGTCCGGTGAGCATTACCGTTTATCACCGGTCGAACGAGTGCCTGCGAATAAAAGTACCGGTGTGCTCACGTCCATATTGCACTAGACTGTCCGGTGAATATATCATATGATCGCCAGTGCGCACAAGAAGGGTCCCAATGTACCAAGCGCATGCAAGTACGCTGATTAGTTGGACCGGTGCAACACCGGTAGGATCGGTGGACGCAGAGAATTAAGGACTCAGCGGTACCACCATAGCCTTGGGTGGTTATACCGTGGGGCTGGGGTGCTAAAACACCCCTTCAGCTAGGCCATCCGGTGAAAGAGGAGGAGAAGAAGGGAAGAAGAAGAAAGAAAGGGAAAATAGATCAATGTAGAGGAGGAAGAAAATAAGAGCCCCCTAGCAACTGAACTTGCATCCGCCACTGCCACTGTTCGAACATGAATGCTGACTAGAAACGAGACAGTGCCCAGTAGTTGTCACTTACACCGGGGCAAGGATTCCCCATGTGCCAACCGAAGAATGCCGTTGGCAAGTCTTCAACATCTTGGAAAATCCTCTGAAGGCGGGCCAAGCACTCGGGCTTCCAGAGTTCATCCTTGCACATTCTCGTTGGGTCTTCAGTACCCAAGTACTCGTAGGCAGGGTGCACCCTATACTTACAAGGTTGCACGCGATGGCGGAAGAAGCTCAGCACTACCGACTGTGCCGTCAGGCCAACCACCTTGGTGGAACTCATCATGTCGAGGAGTTTGGGGATCTGGCTGTCCTCCTGACTGACGGAAGGGGCTGTGGTCCAGTTGGGGTGAATCTTGGGCAGATGGCCGCTGTGCGGAGCGAGCTGAGGCGGCTGATTCGAGACGTAGAACCACTCGGGGTGCCACTCCTTGTTCGAATCCTTCAACTTGAAGTCGAAGTACTCCGCCTCGCATCCTTGGCGAAGCTCGAAGATCGCACCTCCGAGAACTGTACTCCGGTCTGCATTGACATGGTAGAGATGGCGCCACAAGTAGAAATGGGGATCGATCCCCACGAAAGCTTCGCAAAAGTGGATGTAAAGGGAGACGTGAAGAATGGAATCCGGGTTGAGATGGATCAACTCTAACCCGTAGTAGAAGAGAAGTCCGCGGAGGAAATCGTGAACCGGTGTGGCGAATCCGCGCTCATAGAAGGGAGTGAACACCACTATCTCGTCGATCTCATTGAAGGGCCAGGGATTGCCTGGGTCCGCCCTCTAGCCTGAGAATGCTTGTTCCTGCAGCAAGCCATCCTTCACCAGCTTCGCCAGGTCTTCACGCTTGACGGAGGATGGTTTCCACACTAGCGGTTGTGCTGGAATATTCTGGAATTCTGGGACTCCATCAAGAACAACCTTCCTTCTCTTATTCGCCTTGTTCCTCTCACTGGTACGCCTCTCACCCGCCATTCTTGGTGGACTAGTGATTCGATCTTCAATCTCGGGGTCTACGGCCACGGATTGAGGGTTGGAGCCTCGAGGGATTCAGATTTGTGGATCTGCGGGTAGTAGCAGCGTGGAGTGGCACTGTTGCAACTGCTGCTCGAATTGGGGATTTCGACCGAAAGGGCAAACTGAACATTATAACCTACGCGTACTTGTCCAGTGCGCCAACACTGGAGCGTTACGGAGTCTCAAGTCTCGACTGAACACTACATGTTCGCACGCGGCAAAGACGGGCGCAGACCCGGGTCTCCGCCGACTATGTCGAGAGGCCCACGTGACACGTCAGATCGAACAGGGGAGGGGCAGACTATAGGCGCATCTCCGCTGTCCAATTCCAGAGCCGTCAATCCTAACCTGGAATGTTCACGTGGGGCCTGGTAACCTATTTGCCCTCTTGCGGGTGAGTCTCTCTGCTGCCGCCGTCGCCGCAGCCGCTACCGCCGCCGCCATCACCATCGTGACCGCAAGCTGCCCCCAACCCCTCTCGCGTTGCCTTGGCACAGCGCCGCGACGTCGTCTGTCCTGCGCAGCTCCGCAGCGTCGTCTGTCCCGCGCATCGCCGCTGCCGCTGCTACAAACCCTAGATCGCCGCCGCAAACGGTAGATCGCCTCTAGCGTACTCACTCCGGCTCAGAGATCCGTTCGCTTTCTCGCATCCCCGTACCTCTCATTCGCTGGATTCATTCGCACCCTGATGGCTTTTTGGTGAGGATTCCCCTTTCCGGCTACCATTTGCTTCTCATGTTACCAAATTCAAGAAAGGTTGTTTACAACGTTAGTACTTGGTCCTAATTTATCCTCAGTACTTACAGTAGTTTTTCCATTATTGATTGCTTGTGTTCAATATCAGGGTTGCTGCATTTGTTGGTTGTGTGGAAAGTAATGGCTAGGAGGAAGCAGACTGCCAGACATGACGACGATGAGGGTGCATGCAGTGAGCCACCTCGCAGACCGGTGAAGGACAATGGCAAGACTGTTGTAGATGAGCCTACAAAGAAGAAGAAGTTGTCCAAGGGTGCACAGGCAGCGTTAGCAGCAGCAGCAAATTCTGGTGCTTTGAGGATCAGAGAACCCGCTACTCATGAGGTTGAGCCTGCACCTCGTAGGAGAATCACCCGCAGTCTGTCCTCGCGTGCTGGGACGGAACCTGAACCCACCACTGAGTCCGGTAGGAAGAGGCCCCGCACCCTCACTGCATCAGAGCCGTTAGTACCTATAGATGCTACAGCCAGTAGAGTGAAGAAGCTGAGGTTTGTTTCTGTTGAGGAGTGGTACAGGGAACCCCGAGACGATCGTGCTGGTAAAATTTCTACACATTCCTTCAGGAAGGTTTCTTCAGGTCATATGAGGCCAGGGGGATTCAGTTGAGCAGGCACAATGTGCTCAACTACGACAAATTAAGCTGTGCTGCAGGGGGGCAGACATTGAGCCTCATTTTAGGTACTTGAGAGGACTTGCCGATTTGCTTTCCCAGTCAGGCAGATATGTGGCGCGTTGGGTTAGAATTTTCTACGCCACTGTATGGATAGATGAGAACAGGATCATACACTTTCCTGGGAAGATATTGCAGATGCCCTGGGAGTGGATCTCAACGACACTCGCCTTCACGAGCTGGCGTACCCACGGGCTCATCCTCCCAGACGTGCACTTGTTGGAGGTGTTCTTCCTCCTTTTGAGAGGGTATCCATCTGCTACCGCTAGCCGTTCCATCCAGAGTCCTCCTGTGCACCCGATAGACTTACTACAGAGGCTCAGGTCGTGCACAAGGCCGTGCGACGTTGACTTCTTCCCAGGATGGGACACGGAGAGGCAGTGACCAGTATCTAGCAGTGGCTCCTGCTTCACATCCTGTCCCATACACCGTTTGATATTGTAGACTTCCTTCTTTGTGAGATTGAGGACAATATTGCAGATGGATTGAAAGCAGGAAGACAGCAGCCCTATGCACATATTATCAGTTATCTGTTGGATAGGACCATTGCTCAGCATTTGCAGACTCCGGTTCGTCACCCGCTTGCAGACAGCCATAGTTGTTACAAGGTCTACAACCCGCCGCCTTCCAGGGATCCTCGCCGTGGCCCGAGAGCCCTAGTAGCTGCTCAGAGTGAGCTGACTATAGAGGAGCGAGAAACAGCTATACGGGAGGAGGATGCAATTGAGGATTTGGATGTCGTTCAAGGGTTCTGGGACGATGACTATAGCTCCGACTCGTCTGACCCAGACTACACAGTTCCATCCCCACCTCCTAGACCTGTTGGTGCAGAGGCAAGTGGTTCCAGTTCAGCTCAGCCAGATGCAGCACCAGCTCAAGCTCCAATTCCACCTGCAGCACCGACTGACACCACCGATCAGATGCAGATGCTGATGAAGATGCACTCGCAGTTAACTGAGTATATGATGAAGATGCAGGAGGAGGCAGCAAAAAGGGAGGAGCGCAACGCAGACAGGTTTCATGCTCTCCAAGAGCAGCAGAATCAGCTGGCCATGGCAAAGGCGAAAGACAGGGAGGGTACGACACTCATGTTCGAGCACCTGTTCATGCGTATCGGCATTGAGCCACTTCCAGTACAGCCTCCACTGGCTATCTCACAGCCCTCAGATCACTTACAAGTTGTACCACCTGGGACGGTTTCCAATACTCCAGTGTCCAATAATCCAGGGTCAGCAGCTACCTTTTCCTTCGTGCTTGGCAGTGTAGCCACGGAGACCGATAGACTGGACAAGGACATCGTAGAGGTGAAAACTACAGAGTCATTGAATGTGCAAGTTGCCACTCCTTCAGTGCCAGCATGGAGTGGCAACCCTTTTGGTATTGATAACATTGACGACTCCCCGGTTATTGGTGTTGAAGCACCTATGCAGGAGCCATCACATTCAGAGTACATTCCCACCGAGCAAGGTGACACGTTGGGACCTTAGGACACAGCTCATCAAGGCATCATCTCAGCCGAGCGGAGATACGATCATCAGCCGCCAGGGCTGGCAAGTCAGGACATAGCTCAGACAGGCATCAGCTCAGAGGAGACCAGGGGGGCGGGCAATGAGATCCTATCAGATCAAATCACTGAGGGTCAGCCCTTAGTGGTGTCAGGTCAGACCACAGCTCAGACAGGCACCGACTCCAGAACCGCGGCCGTTACAGTTCAGTACCATTCGCCTATCACAGTTGATGACATGACTATATATATCAGCTCAAATCTTGTTTTCTTCAGCTTTTTGTAGATTCAGTTCCATGACTGGTCTGATGATGGATTTGCTATTTGGTGTCATATTTGGCAGGTAGAAGCGAAAACCTGACTATGTTTCTAAGGAAGAAATGAAGACCTGATTATGTTTAGTCAGCCAGACTTTTGGTGATATCTGTGGGTGACCTGATTATGTTTAGTCAGTCAGACTTTTCAGGCAAGGATGTGGGTGATGCTGTTCTTCATGACCTGTTTTCTTGTGGCTGCACTGTTTGGTGTCCTGCTCAAGAGGAAGTGATCCAGGGATAGGCAAGCTTGTCGGTGATCCAGTTATACTTTTGGAAGAAGTTGATGGTTTGTCTTAGTGCTAGTAGAACTTGACATCCCTATCTTAGTGCTCTGTATGGAAAAATTTTGGAACTTGAGGAGTTAATCCTGATGTATGACAATGCCAATCCTGCTGTGTATATATGTCTTTGTATATGTGTCATGCCAATCTTTTGGTGGCAGTGTTGCTTGCAACATGGGTGCAAGTTATTTGGCGTTTTCTTTATCTGTTAGCTAGTATTCCTAGAGAACACTCTTATCATGAAAGGTGACACTTGCATTGACTAATCTGTGTTGTAAATTTACTGTAATTATGTCAAGACGGCTGGCCCTCTGCTACGGAGCTCCTAGCCTCGGCTGGTACATGAGTCGGGATTGTTGTCTGGCTGCCCAATGGTGACAGGGGATGAGATTTGAGAGAGAGAGTAGATAACTTCTTGCTGTCCTGATTACACTGCCTATATAGGCACCAATTCAACTAATTGGGAAAGAGCTCCCTTGATTCAATGCTGCCAAAGGGGCAACTGTTTCCTAAACTTGTGGCGCCGGTTCCCTGATCGACGCCTAGCCACTCAGGGCTGTTGCCTGTGGTCGCGGGCGTCTCTGGTACTGGCGAGGGAGACTGCGAAATGTGTCATTATGTATGGGAATGCCTTGAAGCGCTTTTGTTCATGCAGCATGGGAAGATATATACACATGCCATTGTTTGATACAATAGATGCGCTTTTGTTCATGCAGCATGGGAAGATATATACGGCAACGTATCCTATGGAAACCAACTTCGTATGCAAATTATAGAAACTCCCATCACAGCCAACGGATCTCCATCCAAAGGTCATAGAAAGAGATGAGAAACTTTAACACCTAGACCCTCCCACCATTAACTTTCCTAACCTAAAAATCCCCCTCCTAACCCCTCGATCTAACGCCGTTCGACGCGGCGGACGGGAGACGCTGCAAACCACAGAGAGGAACGGCGTTAGATCGAGGGGTTAGGAGGGGGATTTTTAGTTAGGAAAGTTAAGGGTGGGAGGGTCTAAGTGCTAAAGTTTTCCACCTCTTTCTATGGCCTTTGGATGGAGATTCATTGGCTGTGATGGGAGTTTCCATAGTTTGCATACGAAGTTGGTTTCCATAAGATACGTTGCCGATATATACACAGGCCATTGTTTGATACAAAAGATGGGTGTTTCTTCAGACCACCCCAAAGGCAATGCTAAGAACACATCTAATCCAAACACCAGATCTAATCCTGGAAGACCTGGTTCACCACGTCGCCGGCGTGAACTGCCTCCTGGATGGTGGCCGCCTGTCCCTCGAAGTCGCCGGCCAGCTCCTCGAAGGTTTCATCTGCGAGATCGGGACGGGCGAGGTGCACTTGGCGGAGGTTGAGACCCGACTGAGTCTGCACCGCGGCGAGGGCTACTGCAGCCCCCCGACGGACACCATGGCTAGCCACCTCACTAGTGCGTGCGGGGATGTCCTGGAGGCGTTCGGCGAGCGTGGCTCCCCGACCATTGACGTCGAGGGTAGCGGTGTCCGCTGCTTGGCGGACAGCCTCCAACTCCGATTCCAAGGCTGAAGAAAGAGACAATAAAAAAATCACATCGCGGAGAATCGCAAAATCAAGATTACATGCCAAAGGAAGAGATATACCTGCTACCCTGGCGTCGGATTCCGCCTGCTGAGCGCGGACGGCGCAGGTTTCCTCTTCGGAGGCGGCGAGGGCGGCATGGGTTGCCTGCAGGGAGTCCGCCAGATGGCCTACTTTGCGGCACTCCTCGGAGTAGCGGTCACGGGCTTCACGCCCCTCTTTAATAAGCACCCTAATGAGTTTCGCGTCCTCGCCGGAACTGGCTGTGCCGGAGGAAGACGAGGTCGAGGAAGGCTCGACGGAACTGGGTGGGGAGGAAGATGGGCTCGAGGAGGGGATTGGTGGCGTGCTAGAGGCCTCTTCATCCCTGGTCATGAAACAAAGGGTAAAAAATCCATCGCACTGAAAGCTGGGAGAGACATTTCTCACCTTCGCTGGCGGCGGAGTGGGGGGCGTCCTGGACGAGCCCTCATCAGCGTTGCGCTTGTTCGCCATTGCTACAGTAGGAAGGGAAAGAAGATCGAAAGGGCGGAGACAGAACAAGAAGAGGAAGGAACCGTCACCCAGAGTTTTATAGGCGCGTGGTGGACGAGAGATGTCCGGCCCCACGCGTCAGTTAGCGGCAGTTGGACCAACTGCAGAGCGCCAGAGGCGCGGTGCCGGTTCAGTTCCCGATGCGCCCATCGGCCCCCATTTATAGGGCCAGCCCACGGCTTCTCCAACAGTACAACCCCTGAACCCCGCACGCACCAACGCCTCTTACCCCGCACGCACCAATGCCCTCTAACCCCGCGCGGGTGCCGGTTCAGTACCCGATGGCTGGCCCGCGCTGCCGCTCCCGATCCCGCTCCCGCCATGGCAACCGCCCCTACTGGGCTCGGCGACCGCCGACGACTCCGTCGTCTCCTGCTACGGGTGTCTGGTCGGCGACGCCTCCGTCAACCTCCGGGGATGCCCCCTCGCCGATGCCTCCGTCAACCTCCAGGGATGTCCAGACGCCAACGCCTCTGCCGTCTCCTGCTCCTGCATGGCGCGCGGCGGAGATCACGCACACGACGTCTTTCTAGGGTCGGTGGGACGAGCCCCAAGCCCCAACTCCGCCGATCAACCAGGTCGGTCCCACCCTTACGAGGCGTGAATGGATTGCATTCAAGAGATCGACTTTGCTCCACACGATAGTTCCATGTGAGGAGGCTGAGGCGGCGAGGTTTCTTGAAGAAATCCAAGGTAGCCCACCAAGGCGCATGATCATGGGATTGGACACGGAGTGGAAAAAGCTCCCTGGTGGCGGCTTCAAGACGGCCCTCTTGCAGTTGTGCGTAGGTGAGCGTGTGCTTGTCTTCCAAGTCCTCCATGCCGCCGACGGCGACCTCCCACAAGTCCTGAAGAGGTTCCTGACAGAGGAGGGGCACATCTTCACAGGTGCACACATCAGGAATGACGTGGAGCGGCTACAGGAAGATTGCGGCATCACAATTACCAATCCGGTTGACCTCCAATTGATAGTCCCCGACGCCGCTCCCAGATACGTGCACCTCGGCGGACCCCATCCCGTGCACGGCTTTAAACGTTCGACGCTCGAGAGGATCACTTCAACGGTACTGCGTCTACCTCATTATCGCAAGCAGAAGGCGGACCACGATAACTGGGACGTGTGGTATCTGCAACCGTCGCAGGTCAAATACGCTACCACAGACGCCTACCTGTCATATGAGATCGCGAGGCAACTGGAGATGAACGATGGCTATAGTTTCTTTTCTTTAAGTACTAGTTCTCAAGTCTGGTAGAACAGAACACCAGTGTAGGTGTTGTGTTTCGAATGCTTCTGACAATGATATCAGTATTATTTTGCGTCATGGTTCATGACTGGTTGGAAATTTCAGTACTCTTTTCTGTTGTTTTTTCCGTGAACGAATGACAATTGTTACCATGAATGTCATGAACTTGTAACGGGAAAATATGACACAGACATCACCGGACACATTTGGAGGGTGCACCGGTCCGACCCAGAGGCTACCGGCTCGGCCCGGTCGTCGTGCTGCGCGATGCCCGAGGGAGCCGGGGCTAGGCTGCGGCGAGGATAGCCGTCACATCGCGTCGCTAGAGATTCCCGTGGACGGTTGCGCCTGGTGTACGCCTGCCCCCGCCCTGGGTGCTTATGGGCCTTTCGTCCCGCTCGGCACTGTTGCGGCGGCGTGGACCAGGTGCACGGGAGTACCCACGGGCCGCACGCCTCTCCACGGCTCACCCCTGCTTGAAAAAACCCCAATCCACCCCTCTTCCGCCTCCATTGCCTCCACTCAACCTCGCCGGCGCCCTGCCTCCACCACCCCAATATGCTCGCTGCTTGAATCCCCCACCGCCGCTGCTTCCGCTGCCTCGCTTTGGATCAGCGTCGGGCTGGTTGCCATTGAAAGATGCCTCCTCGCATCCCCTTCGATGGTCTGGGCTCCGACATCGAAGACCTAGAGGCCACCACCCCGGTTGGATCGCCGGAGGCTTAAGATCTGGAGGAGGATGAAATAGATGCGGTTGGCGGCGGCGGCGACGACGACACGGTAGACGGCGACGACGACACGGCGGACGGCGACGACGACATGGCGGACGGCGACGGCGACGACACGGCACACGGTGACGACGACGACTCTGTGGCGCATCAGCCGGAAGCCATCGACGTCTTCATGCCGCCGGTGCGCCTTGTACACTTCCCCCACCTGGCTCACGCCATCGTCGACCCGGCCACTCCATCGCCGATGAAGATTGTCCGCCTGGCCCTCAGCGGCCCTGGCGGAAACCCCGGGGTAACCCTTGACTCCTCCTCCAGTGGCGCCGCCCTCACCATGTTCGAAAGCTATGGCACCAGCAGGTAGCAAGCTCCTTTCCTGAGGCGCGAACACACCGTCATCCTGAACCGCCACAGGGAGCCGGCCAACCGCTTCGAGTTCAAGCACGAAGCCATCGTCGCCCTTGCCATCTGCGACTACCCCATGGAGTAGTGGAACCGCGAGCGGATCGTCTTCTCCGTTGGCCACTACGCTAACCCGCTACTGGTCGACCCGATCTGCATCCATGGCACCGACTTCTCGGCGGTGCTGCTGGTCGTAAAGGCGGAGGGCGAAAACCACATCCCGCTTGCAGAGTACATCAGGAACCATGCCGGGCTCGGCTCAGTGGCGCAAATCGACATCTTTGACATTGAGCACCTCCAAGACTCTGGGCCACCTTATTCTGGCGCAGGTGGGCAGCCGCACCCCTCCATCCGTGCTGCGGCTGCGGGCCCTGGCGTGCCCGGGAACGCGCACGCCACCAGTGGCCTCCCCATGGACGTCATGTACGTGGAGTTGGAGGGGCTGCGTTCTGAGCGCCCCTACATGCCAGCGGGGGATGTCCTGCCGGTCCCCATCGGCAAGCTCCAGGGCAAGGTCTGCTACCCGAATGTATGCGCCAAGCCGTTGGTTTCCAAGCCGGCCGCTGTCGAGTTCAGCTTGCGGCTCGGGTCCATCTTTGAGATCCGCATGACAGCGGCAGATGGTGTCAAAGGCCGTTTCCTGGTTCCCTCCCAGTCTTACCTCGCCGGCATTCATGGGGACCAGGGGATGTTCGTCGTCAACATCCACGCTGCCTTTGTCGGCTTCCTCCGCCGGATTGGCGCGGTGGGGGAGGACAAGAACACTGCTGCCTCTGTCGACGTGCTCGCGACCGGATCTGCCTGCCTCGAGCCAAACATCTCCATCAAGGATGCGGAACGGATCTGCAACGGCCGCCCGCCGCCCCGCGTCCACGCCACCATCGTCGACAACTACCCGGCTGT
Organism: Echinochloa phyllopogon; assembly: GCA_033239725.1. NCBI lineage: Eukaryota > Viridiplantae > Streptophyta > Magnoliopsida > Poales > Poaceae > Echinochloa > Echinochloa phyllopogon. Next base: position 26,043,825 of record BTCW01000008.1, on the reverse strand, counting down.
TGCAGCTCTGGGTGCTGGCTGCACCTGTTCCTGCTGCTGCGGTCGTGCCGGCAACTCCTGGTCAGGTGCCTGATCTCCTGTGCCATGAAGCCCCGCCGGACGTCTTCCCCCAATGACTGCTGATGCTCGCTTCTGTAAGTGCTCGCTACTGGAAGTGCAATGTTAGGATCCATGCTTGCAAACAAAACAAAATATCCTGATATGTAACTAGCCTAGAGATGGACATCTTGTTAAGGTGTCTGACAATGTTCAGAATATAATCAGCATTACAATTCTGATATGGTTACAATGTTCAGCATCTTGTTGGCCGTAGACCCCCTCAGGCAAAAATCAACTCAACCATCAAACTAATAATCTGTCTTGAAAGGGCTACTCAATTGTGGCCCAGCTTTGAGGGGCCTTTTATTTCTTCCTCTAGTACCAACTGCTTGTTTAGCTTTTTTATTCATATGCTCGGTGCTGAATTGGTTCAGTACAGCTGATGCGCCAGTTCCGGGAGTAGTTGCCTCTTTCTTCTTTGGGGGGCGTCCTCGTCCTCTTTTCTTTGTCGGAGGTGGATCTGTACTTTCTCCTACCGTGGTGGGCACAGGGGTTGAAGGTGTTCCTTTGGCTTGTCTCTTTCGCTTCCCTCCTATGTTGCTGTCAGCAGGGGTTGATGCATTTCCATTGCCACTGCCACTGCCAATTATCTGCACAGCATCATCACCTTCTTCGTCTGATATATCTCGTGGATACTTGGCCAAGTATTCTTCCTTCTAAGAAACATAATACACCGGGTTATTTTGTGCAGTCCGGAATAATTGGTTCATGTTTGAAGAATTTTACTGGACAGTAAATGTACAGACCGTCAAAGCCACTTTGTATGAGTCCAATCGTCTCGAGTTTCGATCCGATTGTAGCAGCCTCGAGCATATTTTCCAGCAAAACGCCTCCATGTGTGTCTGCAAGTGAAAGTTGTGCACATCATTATCCAAATATTTTGTCAGCCTGTAGCAATATGTAAAAGATGAGGAATGTAGGACTCACCCTATTGAAATTAGTGGCCATTTTATGTCCATCCCATTCTAGGATATACTTTATCACGTATGTCCCACACAAATAACTGCAATAGAACATAGACGTAAGTAAGTGGAGTGCAAGGTTAATATAGAACCGACAAAGATTACCTGTTTCCCTGTTGCAGTATGTTGGCGTAGGGAACTGTGGCCCAACTGCGCAAGTCAGTCTGTGTGCCACAAGAGTTGAGACAGTATTGTATGGTCTGGACCTAGTGGACAACGAGATACATTTAAACTTGGATGGAGCGAATTTCAATAGGTGGTACGTGTCACGCGGAGGTGCAGTACTTACCAATGTCTTTTCTTTTGCTATGTCTCGCATTGTGGCTATAGAGTTAAGGATTTGTACCTCTTCTTTTTTGAAATTCAGAACTACGAGAACCCAGTCGTTGTCGTTAACATTCATTGGCACAAAAACCTGAAACAGAAAATTTAAATCTGTTGAATGGAATGACCTACTTAACAAATCTTTGGAAAAAATCTATATTGAGTACAAATAAGTACTGAATTCAGGAGTAGAGATTACATACCAAATGCCTTCCGATACATTTATCATTAATGGTCTTCCTGAATCTCTCGGTGCGTTCATCGGACTTTGTTATGTCAGTCAGGTAGTTGCTTTCCTAAGTATTGATGAATGACGCAGAAGCATTCTCCGCATTGCTCATTTTAACATATGCATTTATGATCTGGAAAGGGTTTATTGAGTACATATGTTATTGGATGTTAGTATAGTCGACTTGGATCGGAAACCAGAGTACGTACCTCATCTAACATAAATTCACCGTTCACAATTCCGTGCAGATGTTTTGCTGCAACAAGATGTGGGTAGATGTCAACCACTTGTGCGTCTTCATAACTCGTTTCTACAAAGGTTGCTGCATCGACGTCGTCATCTGTCAATGCATAGTCTTGGTCGATAATAGGCTCCCTTGTGGCAATGTGTTCTGCGTGGTCGACAACGTGCTCTGTAGAGGCACGGCCCTACTGCTTCGTGTTAAATTCCATCTCTCTGTGTCTTGCTGATGGTGGTTCGGACTATATTCTATCTCTTGCCCTTGAGAAAGGCATTGTGCCATGGGCAGCTAATACTGGGTGCTGGCGAGACTCAGGATCACCTGAAGCTGTAGGCATAGATGGCTGAACAACATGTGTATCTCTTGCCCTTGAGAAAGTCATTGTGCCATGGGCAGCTAATACTGGGTGCTGGCGAGACTCAGGACCACCTGAAGGTGTAGGCATAGATGGCTGAACAACATGTGCGTGTGGAGGCATAGGAAACTGGGTAGGGTCAGAAGCTGGTGTAACTCGCTGGAGCAAACGCTTGACCACCTCTAGGAGTTCATTCTGTCCCTTTTCCAATCGTTGTTGGGCAAATCACAATTCCTGTTTGTGGACAGATTATGTTAGACGATGAAGGGGATGCTCGGAATATACAAGTACAGTCAGTCCTTCCGTGCTGCTTACCATGAAACCTCTCTGCAAGTCTGCACAGAGATCTTCTAACGCACCCACCCTTTCCTCCACTATGTTGTCATTCTTAAGATTAGCTATCTCCTTCTTCTGAGCTATTGCCATCTGACCAATTGTGTTTTCTAAATGCAGGATTCTTGTGTCCATGTCTAGGTTAATCTGCTTTCGGGAGTCGGCCACCAATTTTTGAAGTATCCGCCTCTACATAAATAGGAAGAAAAGATGAATTAGGCTAACTAAATTGATTGCACCCATATGTAGGTTCCATACTTGGCGTTTGGTTTGATCCTGCTGACTGTATGGCCTCCATCCACCGGAGGACTCTGTAGCTGGAATTGGAGGTGGTATACTTAGTGGTTCTGTTGGTCCGTTCTTTGTCTGGGTGTCATAATCGGGGCGCATGACAAGCTGCAAACAATTAGTACGCTAGTTAGATTGTACACGTAACAACAACCACATGTCGATATAATTTTGGATAACTTACACTTCCTCCACATGTCAATGTGCTCATCATACCGCCGCCTGACACAGGGATAGCGCGACTTCCCCGTAAATGAACATGATGATTACGGAGAGGCGTGCGGCAGACGGCCGTGACAGCGCCTCGATATGGGCCCCGACCCGTCCCATCGGCCCGCTCAAACGAAAGGCCCAGAAGACCCCGGGATCCGTCTCCTAATTAAAAAAAAGTGACCCCGGGGTCCTAGGCTGCCCCGGAGACAGCCCGGGATGACGCGGAGGCATCCCGGGATACAGGTGTCACCCCCAGGCGCGCGGGTCCCCCAGGCAGAGAGCGCTAGACGCCCGTCCGGCGCCACGTTGACACCCGAGGCAGCAACCAGCCTCCGTCCAAGGAACGCTATCTCTTGAACCAGCCAACCCCACGTGTCAGTCTCGCACGAATTAGAGTTCAATGCATGAGACTAGTATCCGGTGATCCTTTCCGGTGGCCACAGTGGTCATATCCGGTGATCACAGGTGCCATACAGTGATCATATCCGGTGATGATCAAGTGATCATCACTAAAGTGATCATATCCGGTGATCACCGGTAAAACAAGGTGATCATCGGATCGTAACTTAATAACATTGAATGAGACTGCTAGGTTGCTCACCGGCACAAGTAGTGTGTTGGCATCACATTGTCAATGGAATCTTACGTAAAGGTAAACTAAACGGTGATGTTGTCCCACTAGTCGGACCGATGGGTGCATTAGCGGAGGAACAAACGAACTCCATCTCAAGATAATTGCTGTCAAGGTCATAGATCGATCCCCACATTTCACAGCAACATACAAATAATTCTGGAATTCATTGTCATTCTATGCACCACGAAGATTTCTAGCCATACAGCCATGGTAAACAGAATATAATGAATGTGGTAACAAAAGGAGAGTTAAGAACTATGAAACCCAGCTCCACTGATATCCACAGCTACCATTGAACCATGCATCTCTTTGATTAGAACCCCATGATATCACAAATCGCGCGCGAAGAAGATGTAGATCACCGGCCTTGTTCTGTTCAAGCAGAAAAAGAAATGTTAGGTCATCGTAAAGAGGAGTTTCTGAGGGAACAAGAGTTAAAAATTGTATGATGCACCACCTCACCAACAAATCAGTCATCGACCACATCTTCAGGGAGCTTTGTTGCCTAAAAATGAAGAGGAATACTCATTAGTCATAACTACACATGCCTCACAAAATGGCATGATGTCAGATTTGATGAACTGAGAAATACCTCATCTCTCTGGGCACATGTTCGCCGATTGTGACCCTCCTCTTTACAAAGCGAACATTTAGTCGTCGATTTGTTTTCACTCAAACCTGTCTTCAGCCTTTTCTTCGGCGCCTCTCTGCCAGTCACTAGGAGTGGATCTGAGATATGTATGATGTCTTCGCAATCAGCCTCCAGGGCTTGTGGAAGCACCGGTCCATACAGTCTCGCTCGGTTCGGTCCAACATTTTGCAGGATCCCAGCAAAGTCCTGAGCAAGGACGGCTTTGAAGCGCTCATATCCTTCAGTTGAAATAGCTGTTGCGAATGATACAATACGACTCATATTGCGTAGTTCATGGTACCTTTGTAGGGTTTCGGAATACTCGTACATGGTGCTCTTCCTTATCGGAGGAAAGGCACTCTTCGCCCGCATTGTCCACCTATCCAAAACTAATAACTCTAGAAGCTTGCATTTGCCCCGATAGCCCAATACAAAGAACATGTGTGAGTAGGGGAGGCCAAGGGATTGCATCTTAAGACACGAACAAGAAATCTCCTCCAAATTGCCCTCTGAGCTCAACTCACATTTCATATAGTAACACATTCCTTTGTCCTTCCTGCTGACAATATACTCTTCTGTATCATCGCCATCTAAGATCTCAATCAGATCACACTTGCTTGCTGCTGGTATGCTGAACCACAGTATCTTAAAAACTCCAGGTGTGAACCTTTTCTTTGCATCTATCACGAAAATTGGAGCATTTCGAGCTGTGAATGGCTCAGATGACAAGGCAACCGCATCATATTCAGCCTCATTTCTGCGCGTCCTTGCAAGGCATCTCTCATAGCTCTGTACCATTCGTAACAGTGTCATTTGAGGATTCAGCTTCATCTGAAGCCTAGCGTTGAGGCTCTCACTACGTTGGTTGCTCCTAATTCCTAGATAGCACTTACCCACATGATACGCGGCACACCATATTTTCCTCAGCTCATAAATAACATAAATGTAGGAGTCCGTTGTAATCTCATACTGTGCAAGGAAGTCCAGCCATTTCTTCTCAATCTCTTCTATGGAGCAAGTGTCATACAGAAAGATCCTGATCACACCCTTCATTTCGTCATTGTGAATATTACGCACAACGTTCTGCTCAATATGCCATCCACAAAGCCTATGCGATGAATTCGGCCACACAGTCCTTATTGCTTTCTGCATAGCAAGGTCTCCATCAGTGATCACGGAAATAGGATGCCCCTGAATATTAGCTTCCACAAATGTTCTTAGCACCCATTCATACGAGGCTGTATCCTCATGAGAAATTATTCCACACCCAAAAATAATAGTGTTTCGATGATGATTCACCCCAGCAAAAGGAACTAGGGGCACGTTGTACCAATTTGTTTTGTAGGTGCTATCAAAAACGACGACATCACCAAATGCTGCATAATCAAGCAGGCACTGAGTATCACACCAGAACATTGCCACCAGATGTCCTTGCCCATCAGTCTTGCTCCTGAAAAAAAATTCAAGGTCTCTAAGTTCACGCTCCCTAAGGTGTTTGAGGACTGTTTGGGTATCACCAACAGAAATTGACTCCTTCTAATCACGATGGAAGAAGTTGTACAAGTACCGTTGTGTGTAGACAACTTTACCATACCCACTGTACTGCATTTCCTGACTTTCGTATATCAGGTATTTAGGGACACCAGTAATCTCCAACTCAAGAATATCTGCTTTCTGCTCATCGCCCATTCTGCGATGTGAACGCAGCAGACAACTAAGGTCACTTGGCACCATAGGATGGTTGTGTCCGTCGATGAAATCCTTCACAAACCACTGCCCCATGTTCTTATCTCGTGCAATCACAATCCTCGCAGGGCATCCAACACGAGTTATAGGTCTTGGCATGCGCTGGTTATCCTCCTTGATCATGTACTTCTCTGCACGGAAACCCTGACGATTGCATAATAACTGCCTAAGGATCACGTGATTATGGGCAGCGTCCCACTCAACATAGCCCTTCCTCACAATGAATCCTTTCTCAAGAGCGTATGCATTGTAAAACTGTATTCCTTCATCTTCACTAGCGAACGTCTTCCTAACAATGTGATTGTACTCCATCAAAGACTCATAATCCGCCATCTCCATCAAGGACTCCTGCAGCCATCAAGAGTGTTACACAAATTAGATATGCACGTAACAATTTTGTCACTGTCTAGCGCAAGTTGCCATCAGATGAACACCGGCATATCAAGAAACGAAATTTGAGGCAACGGCAGAGTCCAACCTGCGGCCTGTGGCCTGATGAATTTCTGCTCAATTGAATCTGGTGCCGCGGCCGCAAGCGCGCAACGAGGTCGTGGAACACAACCGGCAAGGCGTGGGTGGTGGCGGCGGAGCACGGATGCGCCGACAAGGGCACCCCCGCGTAGAGGCTACGAGCGGCGGTGTAGGGCCGTCGACAACGAGCGAGGGCGAGGGAGATGGCGAGTGATGTAGAGAGGCGGCGCAGGCGGCTAGACGCGATGGTGCGGTTTGCCGATCGTCGTGGGCGTGGGCCGGTGGGGAGGGGGTTTTGGGTGGACAAATGACCGTATTACCTTTGAGGGATTAAAATTGCCTAATGAGATTAATTTTGAGAAGTACCTCAAAGTACCTAGAAGTACCTAGAAGTACCTCCCAAGCACCGTAAAAGGACTCAAACCTTGAATTCTTGAGGCTGGTTCATTCAATGATGGAGCCCCCAGCACTCCAACCTTTCTTGCATGGTCGCGTGAACGGCCTTTACAAATATGTTTTAGCGGCATATAGGAATGTTGTGTAGCAGTGATATACTGATATGTGATGTGGGCTTAGAATAAGACCATCATATATGTTTAGAATATGCACCAAATGACTGTGATCTACAATAACAATATGGTTCCCTGTGGTGGAACCTGTCCATATCTCGGTTATGAGCCCTCGACGCAGCACGATTGTCGCCTTTTTCTGGATTTATTCCAAATTTTATACCGGCGCCATTCTTTCTTTGCTAGGCAATGTTCCCCTCGACTGTCACACCCCAAAATTTTTAGATTTTGGGATGTGATTTATTAGCATAATTAATACAATGGTGTTCTCAATTTTCTAAAATTTTCTAAGCTTTATATAAGTAACAAGGAACTTTCCATAGGAAAATTTTATTTTATAAATTAAATTAAAACAATGTAGGTTTGTAACACCTTAAAATGCATTTCATGAATTTAGTAATTAATTTACTATTTATTAAGAGAGCTCATAATAAATATAGGGAAAATGAATTATTTTTGAGAATTAAAATCAAATGTAAGACATGGAAACATTTTTGTGGCATTCATGCTGTCTGCATTGATTTTTGGTGGTGTGTGGTTCAAATTAGAATTTAAATCTAATTTAATTTTGCTTTTGAGTTGTAGAATAGTTGTTGTTTGGTCCGTAGTTTGTTTTCGCCCCTCCAATTTTTCCTCTGGCCCGTTTTCTCTCCTTCTCCTTTCCTTCCCGAGCCGGCCCAACCCTCCTCAGCCCAGCCCAGCTCCCTTCCTTCTTTCTTTTCCTCGCGGCCTGGGTCTCCCTTCCTTCCTGCAAGCCCAGCTCGGCCCAGCCGCTTCCCCGCCGTTGTCTCAGCCCGTCCGGCCTCGCAGCCAAGCTTCGCCAGGCCCACCGCTCCCTCGAGTCGCCGACGCGCGGGACCCTCTGGTCGGGTTCATCCCCTTCCCCTACCTCCGACCGAGCCAGAGCCGGACTCAGGCTCGAGTCCGACACGGGGCGCGCGCACCGAGGTCCACCGTGGGCCCACGCGCTCATGTCTATATAGCTGCCGCCGCGCCGACGTCTCGAACCCTAATCCCTAAGCTCCCGCTGCGCAAAACCCTAGCCGCAGCTGCGCTCCGCGCCGCCGCTGCCACCACCCGAGCGCCGCCGCGCTGTCGATCCGCCGCTCCGCCGATTCTTTTCTTCGCGACGAGGTAACGAAGCTCCTGAGCTGCTTTTCGGACGGTCTCGTGTCGCGTAGCCCTGCCGCCGCCGTCGCGCCGCTGAGTCAAAGTTGACCATACTGGTCAACCGTGGCTTTCTTTCTAAAGAGCCCCTTCACTTTTTGAAAATTGAGTGACTGTCTTCTGTAGTTCAAAACTAATTAGACTTAGGCCCCTAGTTTTCGAAAAAGACCCTGAGTTTTATAGAATTAGTTCTCCAAAGTCCAGCTCCTGCTCTTTTCTAGTTTAGCCCCTGAGTTTTTATTCAAAATTATATTTAGGTCCCTGGTTTTTACAATTAAACCCCTGAAAACTTTTAAAACTTGTCAGCAAGTCCCTAAACCTTAGAAGAGCCATATCTTTTCCGTTTTAGCTCCGATTCAATCCATTCCTGTTGCGTTAGATTCATGTCAACTTGAACTACACGTTAGTGCTGTTATTTACACCATACTTTGTTCCTGAATTTTATTTAATAATAATTTAACTAAAGGCCGTATAAATGTATTTTCGGTTTCATAATTTAAATGTTAACGTGGTTGGTATAATGTTATTCAATGAGTTTTATAAATAAAATTTAACTAGGTTATATCTCAATTTTCAAAAGCTAATATTAGTATGATTAATGTTTAAGATAACTAGATTTTCTAATTTCAAAGCAAATTAGAGCTACACTTCGATTTTTATAAATAAATGATAACATTGCTTAATACCAACATAAACGTGTTTTAAATATAATATTGATTAGGTTAAACACGACATACAATATGTTTCGATTAGATGCTCTCACATGTTTTATTTCAAAATTAATGTTTAATTTGCTATAATTTATACATAAACAATTATAAATAAAATATGATTAAGTTTACCTCGGTTTTACAAATTCAAATGTAATTATTTAGAGTAACCTTTACTTATGATTTTGTTTAATTAAAATCAATCAAGCATACAGCTGTGCTATTTAATAATACAAAACTTTCGATAGTTGTACCTTTTCAACCCTAGTTTTGTTTTCAGCGTCTCTTACGCTCGCGTGACCTTAGAATCGATCCCTCTCTATAGTGCGCTCTTTTAAAGCTTTTCCTTTGATTGGTGTATTGTTCTTAGTTGTTGTGCCTGTTGGTTTGCTTGTTCAGTTGCTTGTTGTGCTCGATGATTGCTGCGAGTAGAGGAAGATCATTCGAGAGATTCAAGATCAAGAACTGAAGAGTCTGAGCAGCTGTACACTGGATTTGAGGCAAGTATAGCACGGACAATCCTTGCTACCTAAACACCTATGTTAATCATTTATTTCATATGCATGTGTCTAATTTTGATGCACCCTAAGGATGTTCCTAGATTTGCTATATCCTATTCCGTTGATATCCCTGGGTTTATGCATATGGGTAGATGTTTCCTAAGCGCTGCCACTGTCACTACTATGCAGATGTTAATCTTTACTTATTGGTTCGCTTCAACTTGATGGTAAAACTTGCTTTTTAGCAACATGGTTCAGGGAGCTAGAGCATGTGCTCCGTGCTTTGTTCTAGTGTATTTCCGTAAGGACTGGTTCTTAAAGCGGCAACCAGGAGGCTGTCGCCACCGCCACCGCTAGAACTATTATGGCTCTGGTCTTGGACAAGTAGCATGTACGGCTCTAGCTTAACAGTAGTTACCGACGGGCCGACGGCGTTATGGGAGGCATGGCACGGAGTATTGTTTTGATCCACTAAGGACGGGAGATCCGTCGGCTATGCCTCGTTAGGCACAGTCCCGTGTTAGGAGCCACCATGACTGCGGGAGCTCCACACATTGCGCTTTTTATTCTGTTGTTGGCATGTGTTGCCGCGCTCTGAATGCCATTGACCCTCCTATCGCTGCGCCCTGGGAGTCAGTCAATCTCAGTGCATCGGATCATATCACCTTGTAGTACTATAGCGGCTACTGTTTTGTTAGGGTGTCTTGTGAAAAACCTCGGAAGTGTGATACGTGCCTGCGCAGCACAGCATGGTTGGGTTCAAAGTTCCATGAACTTTTACACGACTGGTGGGTAAAGGGCGAAACCTTTGCAGAGTGTACAATCTATCATGATAGCCTTGCTCAGGGTCACGAGCGGCATGGATCTTTTTGATTAGAAGTTGATGTTTATTACTGTTTAATGTTCATTTCTACTTTATTAATTGGGGATTCAACTGGGATTCATATACTCGTAGAAATTTTGGATTATGCTAAAATGAATCAACTAAAAGTGCCAATGCAGTTCGACCGTGTCTAGCCTTATTTTTGGGCCTTCGTACACCGTGTTATACTTGTTAAGTAAGACAATTACTTACACTTTTCATTCAACAAAATCCCGGACGGGTAACAGATGGAATAGATGAGACTACTGCTGTTGAATTCTCTGAAGATCTGCATTACTACTAAGTTGTGGTCAACCAGTCAGTGTTCCTATGGATTGCGGCTCTACTTAGAGAGAGTTAATAAATAGACTTCCGCTGTTTTGTTCATTTATTTGTTAAACTCTGATGTAAAACCTCTTTTATTCGAGCATATGTACTCTGATTTCCATATTTATAAGTTGTATGTGTTCTGTGGACTTACTGGGCACACATATGGAAGCATTTGGGTTTCTGTGTAAATCCAGTGTGATATCGACGGCGAGGCACCATTCTCTTAGTCTCTTGGAGGTTCTCGTAGGGGTAGGAGCTAGAGTTCATATGATAAAAGCCATGTCATCTTGAGGACTATCAAGAGGCTGATCTCTAGCAAAGCCTTCAGCTATGAAAGCCAAGGAACTTGAAGGTTCCGGAGCAATTAAGAGGTAAAAACTATATACATATAATTTCTTCTTGATTATGTAACGACTCTTGTACCCCAAATATACTGACGATGTAGCGGTTGAAAGGACGTCGCTGGTGAACTGTAAAGTGAGGGTTTGCCTCCCCCTGTAAAATAAGATTTCTCATTGTACATGCAATTCAGTTTTTTTTGGGAGAATGAAACATCAATATATAGTCCCCTTCTTTTGGTGGTTTCCAAGGAAGCCCCAGCAGTAGCTTTAGCCTTATAGCTGTCCATCTATTACCATCATAATATATGCACTCCTTGTTAGTTGTAACTATATATTCTTAATCCAACCGTATTATAAGAGCAATAGGAGCCATCTTTCTTGGACGGTACATTAATCTAAAGAGGTTATCATCAAAGTTGTTAGTACTACTGCTACCACAAATGACCATATCAAAAGCAAACAAATGATGCCACCCGAATGGCAGCCTAATAAGCCAGGTGAGAACCATCCAAACCCAAGATATGAAGCTGTCCCGGCTCACGTGTGTCCACCTTTGTAGCATGCAACTTGGGCTCCACGGTGGGCCCCATATGAAAGTGACTTGCATTGTCCTCTACCGCCGTAGAATAATGAAAAGGACTCCCCATGCACTGTTGTACTCTGTACAATAATGTAGATCACCTTTGTAGAGGTAGAGAGATACGTATAGCATACATTTTTCTTTTGTCGTGTGCATGGGATACAAAAGTCCAAAGCAGATTTGTGTAATATTCCATGTTGCTCTATGCTATAGAAAGGGGACATTGTAGAAGAGCACAAAGGGAATTAGGCCGGTTAGGATGCTTCCCAAGAGAACCCAACTAGGGGGACAGCTCCAACCACTCTGGGACTTTGGGAAATCCAACGCCTAGGCGGACGACATTGTCAATGCCCATTCATATACGGACGAGTCCTAGCAAAAGTTCCTCGTCCACACGCAACGGAATATTTATTATTATATATTATTCTTCTCAAAAGAGTGAAATCAAAGTATTATGTAATACTTAAATATTTCGGTAGAAGGGATTCTTAGTTTGTTATTACATGTATAATACTAATGCATTTTTGTGTCATTTTTATTTGGTACAGTTATACATGTGTACTACTTGTGATAGTTAAATAGAGTTGTGATGTCTAAAAAAAGTTTGTTTTCTGTGCGTGATGATGTCGTCGTAGATGTTAGGAGTTAAGCAGGCCGGGGAATGAACACACTAACTACTACCCTTCACCCAGTTCTTAACAGCACTAGAAGAAAGGAGAACAAGTACACATATCATATATCCAATGTACTAGAGATATATGACCACAAGGATTGCCCAGCAAATCATTTACTTTGCATGGTCTTAATGTGTTTTCATCTGTTAACTGTAATAACTTGGATATGTGGCACATACTTTGAACCATCAGAGAACTCTTCTCGTGTGCTGCATATATAGGAAGCATTGTCTCTCCTCATATTTCTTTATCAATGATGTCCTAGGGTTTCCTTCCAAGTGAGTCTGTTGTCCCTTGTACCTTGGAACACCTGGTTTCTTGTGAGACCTGCTTTATCGTTTTGTTGGGAGGCGCCCTCGACCAATAGACAATAGCCAGCACTAGAGGCTACAAAGGGAATGGGCAAAAACATTTACCTCAGGAACCGACCAAAACGCTATTTTGACATTTGTGCAGAGGCCAAGGCAATGCCGCCAATAATGTCTATTCATGGCACGCTCCTTCTCCCTTTATCCCTCTCCCTCCTTCTACACTTACAATCGGCTGGCCAAAGAGAAGCCAAACACACTGCGAGCAAGCTTCTTCTCATTTTCCTCCTCTCTCACAAACTCGGGTTAGATTCATAGAAGAATTTGTACCTATATCAATGGCAACCTAAGCAGTGCTGTGTTCCATTACTACTTCCAAACATCAGAGGTTGTTCTTGTTAATTATATGCATCCTTACTCTCCTGTGGTAGGGGAGAGGTGACCACGTCTGGTTGATCTCTCATGTGTTCAAGCATGGGCATGCTCAACTGCGCGGACACAAGCTCCGGCGCAAAGCTACAAGCTCAGCAGGCACCGACATCGCCTACCGCCTCGGTCTCGGAGTCTAACATCGTCGTGTCATCGACCGATCCCGATGCCAACGACGCCTTAGCTGGCCTACAAGCCCTCAGGTTCGACGGGGACATCGATGTCAAGATCCAGTCGCCCGACATCGCCATGTGGGAGTCGCTCTTTGCCGAGCAAATGGGCGCTTCTGGGGGCGATTTCTTGATGTTCTCTCCAAAGAGAGACTTCATGGCCACCGGAAGCCCTAGGAGAGACTTCATGATCTCCTCTCCCAAGAGAGACTACATGATATCATCCCCCAAGAGGGACTACATGATGTCTTCACCCAAGAGGGACTACATGATGTCCTCCCCCAAGAGGGAGTACATGGTGACGTCACCTCGGAGAGATTCTTCCCCAAGGAGATCAGCCTTCTCCAGCCTCTACAGCGCCGGCGGCAGCCACCAGCAGGGCTATGTCCATGGCGTGCATGGCGCGGAAGGTGGTAGCGGTGGTGCCGGCGGCCAGCCGCTGTACGGCGGCCTTGCAAGCCATGGCAAGGGCAAATCGCAGAGCCCGCTGCACAAGGTGTACATCAACAACGCCGTCCACAGCAACAGCGGCGGCAGGAGCAACGGCCCGTCCTCCCTCTCGTGCTCGTCGTCCTACGGTGGCCATGGAGAGAGCTTGCCGTTGCCGTCCATGGACCCCTTCCTCGACGAATTCAAGGAAGGCGGGTACCTGGGGTACCAGCTGCCGGGGAAGACGAGCATGGAGAATAACAGCATCGCATCCGCGACGATCACCGCGGTGGCTCCGTCGTCGTCGCAGCTGCCGACGCTGTCGGAGTGCCTGGCCATGCCGGAACCTGTGTACGGAGGAGGGGAGGAGGTGGTTGCCGCGTCGGCGGCCGCGGGTGGGCTGCAGATGGGCGGCGGTGGGTTGCCGGCGGACTTGTTCTACGGAGGACAGTTTGGAGGAGATGTCTTCACGCTGCAGCACCAGATGGCCAAGTCGGACCAGTGGGCAGCGGACTCGTCACTGCACAGCATGCTGGGCTCAGTGATCCAGACAGAGGCCGAGCAGGTAATTTTTCAACTAACAACGTTAATTGCTTTTTAAGAAAATAAAAACTAGTTCTTCACGCATGTGTGTAAGCATTGTATTATTATGACACGAGAGAAACTGTATCCGGGTCTTTTTGGACACGAAATAGAAGTTTGTATGTAGGAGAGAAACAGTTTCTTTGGCGCAAGATGAAAACTCGCCCACTGGTATCTTGCTATATGCATCTTGAGCAAAAGTTTCTAGATCAGGTAAACCAAAGGCTTCCTGGATTGGCCAAATGGTCGCAGTCCCATGCATGCAAATGTTCTCTATGCAGCTTAGAGGAAGAAGACGTCCGTACGTGACGCCATACATGCGTCGTTGATCGAGCTAGGTCCGTCGTCTCCATAGGCGATTGCTGTTTTGTCGTAGGTGTTAACCAAGCATATGATGGAAAAGTTTTCATAAAAAAAAAGCATGATGGCAAGCAAAGTAAACTGGGCTTGGTGCTTCTGGTTGGCATCTGCGCAGAGAACTCGGCGAGGATATTGATTGAAGCCACAACTATCTAGATGCTTTATAGTACAGGTATTTTTGGGTCAATATAAGAACGTTCGTACGTGACAATAGCAAAATCCAAAGTTAGCGCGTTTGTTTCCCATGAACATGTGTCGTTCAGCCATTGATGATGATCCGTGTTCAATAAAATTTTTGGGAACCTTTTGTAGAAGTGCTTGCTCGAATAATCACTTATTGTAAATTTTACAGTTCTTTTAGTTTATGTCAAGTTAGTAATAATTTGAAAAATTTATAGAAAAAATCATTTCAACGTAATGAACCATGCATGCTGAGTTGATGCCTCCATGATCACGCGTGCATGCAGGAACAGGACAGCGGCCTTCAGCTGGTGCACCTACTCCTCGCCTGCGCCGACTTCGTCTCCAAGGGCGACCAGCCGTCGGCGCTCCGCCACCTCCACCTTCTCCGCCGCGTCGCCTCCCCCCTCGGCGACTCCATGCAGCGCGTCGCCTCCTACTTCGCCGACGCCCTCGCCGCCCGCCTCTCCCTCTCCTCCTCCTCCTCCAACCCCTCCTCCTCCTCCTCCTCCGGCGCCGGCACCCCCCGCGCCGGCGTCGCCCCCTACACGTTCCCCCCCTCGCCGGAGACGCTCAAGATTTACCAGATCCTGTACCAGGCCTGTCCCTACGTCAAGTTCGCGCACTTCACCGCGAACCAGGCCATCTTCGAGGCCTTCCACGGCGAGGACCGCGTCCACGTCGTGGACCTCGACATCCTCCAGGGCTACCAGTGGCCGGCGTTCCTGCAGGCGCTCGCGGCGCGGCCCGCCGGCCCGCCGGCGCTGCTGCGGCTCACCGGCGTCGGCCACCCCGCCGCCGCCGTCCGGGAGACCGGGCGCCACCTCGCCTCCCTCGCCGCGTCGCTCCGCGTGCCCTTCGAGTTCCACGCCGCCGCCGCCGACCGCCTCGAGCGCCTCCGCCCCGCCGCGCTCCAGCGCCGCGTCGGCGAGGCCCTCGCCGTCAACGCCGTCAACAGGCTCCACCGCGTCCCCGCCGCGCACCTCGGCCCGCTTCTCTCCATGATCCGCGACCAGGCGCCCAAGATCGTCACACTCGTCGAGCAGGAGGCCGGCCACAACGGCCCATACTTCCTCGGCAGGTAACTAGTTTAAATTTGTTCTTATTATAATCACCAACTAGTGCAAGAAGCGATCTGAAAGATCGATTTTCGTGTCCGCATTTGAAAATTTTGAACTTTTAAGTTTGAGAACGAAGTGTAATAATCGTGAGTTGCACGCCACTTGTGGTTGATATATATATTTATATATATGTATATATACACACGAAGGTTCTTGGAGGCGCTGCACTACTACTCGGCGATCTTCGACTCGCTGGACGCGACGTTCCCGGCGGACTCGGCGCCGAGGATGAAGGTGGAGCAGCACCTGCTGGGGCCGGAGATCCGGAACGTGGTGGCGTGCGAGGGCGCGGAGCGGGTGGCGCGGCACGAGAGGCTGGACCGGTGGCGCCGCCTCATGGAGGGCCGCGGCTTCGAGGCGGTGCCGATGAGCCCGGCCGCCGTGGGGCAGAGCCAGGTGCTGCTGGGGCTCTACGGCGCCGGCGACGGCTACAGGCTCACCGAGGACAAGGGCTGCCTCCTGCTCGGCTGGCAGGACCGCGCCATCATCGCCGCCTCGGCGTGGCGGTGCTGATCAGCTGTGAGCACTACTGGTGGATGCTGCTCGTCGTCGGCCGGCGTGCCGGGCTGTATTATTATGCTCTCTTGCAGAGGATGTGACGGACGTATGTGAGGTTATATTTGGTTGTTTATTATTAGTTTCTTCTGTGGTTGTGAGAT
Organism: Echinochloa phyllopogon; assembly: GCA_033239725.1. Classification (NCBI taxonomy): domain Eukaryota; kingdom Viridiplantae; phylum Streptophyta; class Magnoliopsida; order Poales; family Poaceae; genus Echinochloa; species Echinochloa phyllopogon. The sequence continues at coordinate 26,027,328 of BTCW01000008.1, read as the reverse complement.
TTGACAAGTGAAGTTGCAAGAAAAAAACTGAACCTTTAGTTAAGAGAGGAGGAGCTAGCGACATATCGGAGATATATGTATGTTGATGTACTACTGATGAAATTATGTTTTATTTACTTGTTTGATTGATGACATATATGCATGGCTAAAGCTAAAGGGCAGGAAGAGAGAGAGAGGTTGGGCACTTGTATTGTACTGACTGAATTGGAAATTAAAGGTCCATAATATATCATATTGTTTTATATTATTAGCTCATAAATGAAGAGCAATGAAAATATGAGATTACTTTGTCCTGCATGTGCATTGCCCATACACATGATGCAATCCGATCCATGTTTCCTAGTCACATTGAACTTTCAATAATTAGCAAGGTACTGTTACAAATTGACCTTTAGGAGACTATTTTACTCTTTAGTTTAGGTAGAGTTTTAAGTTATTACCACTACATGTTTAAATGTTTTTAAAAAGTAAGGAAAATATAATTCCAAAATAACTAAGAAAAGTAAAGTTCATCCCTTGTGAGCGTATATCTTTATGAAAATCACATTCAATTTCAAGGTTGCCGATTGCCTCCTCATGGTATAATAGTGCCCAAAGGTACAGCCAATGTGCTCCCAGGTCCATAATATCGTTGGGACAACACCCAATGGTCAATAAAGAAGCAGCCACACCCACAAAAGTATCTTTTTTCTCTATTTCTAATTTTGTAAGCTAGTAAGCCAATTTCCTAGCATATGAGATATTGATCTAGGTGGTATTAACGCACTAGTTATCCTCCTAATTGACCTTCACAGTCCAAGAAAAGATGTTTAATGGTTTAATTGGATCCACAAAAGCTACACTTTTGGTCCCTTCGCAAATTGTTAGGTTATATTTTTCTTCAAGATGACACTACCCTGAAAATACTAAAGAAAATTTTTTATTTTGAGAGGAAGCTTTAGCTTCCAGATGAATTTATAAGAGAGGTGCGTGATGGTTTATCAATAATTGATACTCCCTCCTTCCTTTTAAATATGACGTTGGGTAGTTCAAAATTGAACTAATCAGTGTCATATATAAAAGAAAGGAGGGAGTATATACATCGAATTGAGAATTCTCCCTCTCATTCACAATTTGAAATCAGGCTGCTCACGGCCAAGCTTCAGCACTGCCTGACACCGAGCCCCATCCCTGCCTATGCCTAGTCACCTCCATCACACCCACAACGGCAGAGCCACAGGGGGCTGGCAGGGGCCACGGCCCCCCTCAACAAAGTAGCAAATTTTTTTTACCCCTTGATATTAGGCTAAAATGCTTAGTTTACTTACTGGGAATTAACTGTTTAGCAATGATCATGCATGGTCTGACGCGTTGAGGACACTTTCAATTACAACAAGGAGTGTGCGTTCTCTATAATGAAGCTTTGTTAAAATTAAAGTGCTCAAAGTATGACTAAAATGGAAAAAACTTTGCAAGTTCTAAATATTTTGGCATAATACCACTTGCTTTTGCATAAAAGAATTATCATTTATACCGTTTACAAAGACTAATGCAAGCATAGGTAGAAAATATGGTGAAAAGTATATTCAAACTCTTAAATTTGTTGACAACTTAATTCTAACTATATGTTGAACATGTCTATGCGGCCCCCTGAGCAAAATTCCTGGCTCCGCGACTGCACACCCATGAGGTTGTGGCTCAGCGGAACTGTAGTGAATGGCATCACCTTTGGCAATAATCCTGATTTGTTCTTTAATCTGTTTTCAGTTTTTTTAGTCATAGGGTGTGTTTAGTTCCAAAAAGTGGTAGGAAAAGTTTGGTAAAAATGTCACATCGGACACTGTAGCGCACTGTAGCACTTTTCGTTTGTTTGTGGTAAATATTATCCTATCATGACCTAACTAGGCTCAAAAGATTCGTCTCGTCGTGTACACCAAAACCATGTAATTAGTTTTTTTATTTAGTCACGTTTAGTGTTCCATGCACGAGGAGAGATTTGATGTGATAGGTGGATAGTGAAGTTTGGAGTGAAAATTTTGAAAAGTTTGGTGATTTGATGGAGAAAACACATCCGTAATCTGTTTTCGGTTATGAACAGTAATAGAAACCTGGCAGGTGGAAGCATGATATGTTTCCATTTCTTTTGGGAAATCTCCTGGCACTGGCCACTGGCAGGGTCATGTCTGTCTTGGCTCAATGTGATTCTTCCTCCAATTGATGGAAATTAACGGGAAGGTTCAAAACAACCGCATCGTCTTCTCCTTGCTATCTATGGTATGGCGCGAGCAGGCCGAGTACGAGGCCGACAGACGGATTGCATACCGCGCGCCGACCACAGCTTCCAAATCATCTCCGCCGCCCTCCATACTCGTACGCGCACCCACCGCCGGCGTCATCGTCACCGTAGTATTTCTCCTCCGATCCGACACTCATCGACATGGCTACGGCGACAACATCAACCACGGCAATGGCGGCCACGGCGGTCCTGCTGGCGGCAGCCGCCGCAACGATCCTGCTCGCGCCGCCGGCCTCCGCCGCCGTCATCATGAGGCACCCGCACCCGTGCGACGCGATGCGGGACATCGAGGTGATCCAGAACGCGGGGCACCGCCAGTCCAACGGCGCCAAGAAGTACGCCGTGGAGGTGGCCAACCGCGCCGGCGACGCCGTGTCCGGGATCCACCTCGGGTGCGGCTACAACTTCCACACCGTGCGGCCCGTCGACCCCAACATGATCGTCTTGCTCGCCCCCGGCGACTGCCTCCTCATCGACGGCGGCTCCATCGCGCCGGGGGGCAGCGTCTCTTTCAACTACACCAGCTACGTGAGATACGAGCTGACCCTGCTCGCAGCCACCTGCGACGGCGCCGGCGCCGGCACCTGATGGCCCATGAATGAGCCTCACCTCGCTTGGCTTATTAATAGCTTCGTGGGCCTTGTTCTTCTTCTGGCGTATGTCGTGGCACACGTGGAAGATGAATTAGCATGGCTCCGCTACTGGCAGCTTAGCTCGTGAGCAAATTTTGTTGAGTTAGGAACATTTGTTTTTTCACTTGAATTGTCCTCTGGATTGTAATAACCTGGCGCGTTCCTAGTGCTGGCAGTTTTAGGCCATGGAAGTTTTATGGTCACAATTACCTAGAGTAACACATCATCTAAAAGTATTTGAAATTAGGATGAAATACCTCCCTCTCAATGCATAGTTTCATCAATTGTTGTTTCCTACTTTTTTCTAGGTCACATGCAAGACACAAGCTGTCTAGGTAATTGTGTACATGGAGTTTCATCACCATGAAACTCATTTCACCTCTCTCTTCATTAATACAGTGCCACATCGTCAAAAATGCTGACATGACAGTCAATTTATTGTCCATGAAACTCCCACTGAGACTCCACTGAGACCGGTAGACTCTATGCTTAGATTTTAGCTCACTTTCTTGGGATGAATGGAAAATTTATATCTCACACGGTGTTATTTTGATGGTATTTAATTTCTCTAATTTTCATGGTGGACAGTTGTGTGAGTGCGCATTCCTGTTATTGAGGGTCCCTGCTTACACTTTGAGCTTAGTTATGTAGATTGTAGAGTCTGAACTACTCGATCCCTCCATCCTAAAAATAAGTTGTTTTGTTCTAGAAATTCTAAAACATAATTAACAAGATGTAAAATTATAATATTCATCCATAATTTATTATTTTAATAGATTGTTGCATGCACATCCGCATGCCAAGTAGGTTACAATGACTTATTTTTAGGACAAATTTTAAATTCTAAAAATGACAGTTTTTCGTGAGACGGAGGGCTTCAGCAACACCTACAAATTGCTTCTCACAATGTAACTTTTTATACCATTCATCTTTAATTAGTGGCACAAATGAACATTGATGACGCACATCAAGTAATAAGAGAACTGGCCGCCCAGGCCTGGGCCCTAGTCGCCGGCCCATATTTTACACACTGTAGCAACTACTGTAGCAAAGGATTAGGCCCATTTTCTACACTGTCGCTGGGCTGGGCCTTAGTCGCTGGCCTGGGCCAGCTCCGCCACTGTAGCTATCGATCATTCATGAACAATAAAGTCCTCAAAAGGTAAAGAAGATATATCTTTATGCAGATAAACTAAGGGGCATGGATTGCACAGATTGGAGTCATCCATACTCACGCTGTGCAAATTTCCATCCTTCTATACACGTTAACCACAATGATCATGCATGCAGGTTTGCTTTCATACACGCCATGCAAGTTTCCTTCATTTCGTTTTTAATTCTACTGTGCTTCACCCTTTGGTCTCTCAAGATCAAGAGGTGGATGTGCTCCCTGCCCGCACGCAGTCATCCTCGGCACCCATTGCCATCTCCAAGAAGCCGCTGCCACGACCACGAAAATAACGATGCCCACGTACGCATCACTACCGGGGACACCTTCATCTTTAGCACCGAATTTCCAACCTGTGTAGATCTTCTGGTGCTAAAGGGGTGGCACCTTTAGCATCGGGTCAAATGTGTGCTAAAGGTGTCCACTTGTAGAAAAAATGTGTGCCGCGGGTACGGGAATTCGAACTCAAGACCTCTTGGCTCGCGCATACCCAACTAACCATCTAACCCACGTAGTGCATATGATAGGATAGAAGATGCGCTCCTTTTGAAGTAGCATGCGACACCCCCTTTAGCACCGGGTCGTATTTACGAACCGGTACTAAAGGACCCCACTTTAGCACCGGGTGGTGTTACGACCCAGTGTTAGAGGGGGGCCCTTTAGCAACGGTTGGTAACACCACCCGGTTCTAAAGGTGACTTGTAGCACCGGTTGGTAATACCACCCGGTGCTCAGGTGACTTTTAGCACCGGGTGGTGTTACCAACCGGTGCTCCCGGTGCTAAAGGTGTCCCCGAAGGCACCCAATTTTGCACTCGGTGCTATTGTTGCATTAGCACGGGGTCTTGAGTGCGCCGAGGCATATGAGTGGGGCGGATGATGGTTTCTCTGGTAGTGCATTGCGGCTCCAGCAGCACCACGCCGCCTGCCCCGCGTGTGATTGTACTCGGCAACCCATCGCCATCGCCAAGAAGCTGTCCATGACCATGAAGCTGAAGGTATATGTATTCCCTATTTAATTTTTATGCTGGTCATATATGTGGATGAATGTATGACAATTAAATTGTGTATATATATATATATTCATTGCATCAGAGAATTTAGGTCAAAAGGATCCGGATGATGGTTCACAGGATATGAACACGACTACACCAGAGCGTGGTGGAGCTCGAGGCAAGAAGAAGCAGTCGCACAGCAACGAAATGCGCATGCTCCATTGCTTGCTTGTTTTATTTTATTTCCTAAATACATTGTATAAAATCCTAATTGTTGGCTTTCTTCGACAGTGTTATGGTACTTTCAGATTTTAATTTGTGTTTTATAGTGGTCAATTTGCAGGATAGATGTGATTGGTCTCATTTTTCGGCTAGGGAAAGACAGGGCAAAATAAAAACAAGTGATTTTGTGGTTAGTTTACACTGAATTATAACCTTTCTATATTGTGTTGACTGAACTTTTGATTAAATTTTCATTTTCAATATGTGCATCTTTTAGCAATTTTTCTTTGATTTCTTCCATATGTCTAAGGTGTTGAGATTGATAGCTTGCTCTTGGACTCTATTGTGGTACAATGGGATGCAGAATGCCTACTTGCTCTCACCCTGCAAGCCATTGCTTCTCGTATGCCCTGTGGAATCTCTAATCTTCGAATCCCGGGCTCACAGCGAGCCTATATCGAGCAAATGTAGCGTGCCACGTCAATTGTAAATATGGGCCGTCAGATCACGCATTGAGCGCCGGGATCATGAAGGCACTCAGCTTGCTCCTCGATCGGGCCAGGTTCTAGAGCTATCGGGAGCCTGCCTCGGCAGCGGCCAGCGGCGCTCCCGTTCGCCAATATCAACCGCATCTATCGCCGCCGTCGCCCGTCACCTGCGGGCTTGCTTGCTTCCTCTGTGATTCGTATCATGTGCTGCCTCCTGCGCCCAGGGTTCCGGTGCGAGGATGGCGGCGACATTTGCTATGGATCTATGGTGCCGATCGCGTTCCTCTGCAGCTTCACCTCAGCGCTGTAGAGGGGCCGACAGGCAACCGATGGTCCTGGTTTGGAGGTGGTGTGCGTAGCTCTTTACTGTTTACTCCGGGGAGTCCCGGCCGGCGACGTCCCCTTGCCTTGCGGCCAGTGCACCTCCACACGAGGTCGACCGTCGACGACTGTTGTTCTTCCTCTGTCCAGGCGTATGGGTGCTATTGCTACTGCATACAAGTAGTTTGTAGAAATGTCTAGACAAGATCACAGAAACACAAGCAAAAGACTGTAATATAGATGCTTGTAATCTTTGCTCGTATTATTACTTGAAACATGATGATGCCCCCGAGCAATCACCAATTCACCAGTGACATTGAGTCAGTCTCCGGAATGATTTTTGGCGCACTAGATTGAGTTGAAGCCACCAGATGACCAGACCAGTAAGACATGCCTCACTCTCTGTGCATAGGGCACATCACACACCGCCATTTCCCGTTTAAAATTTAAATTAACTTCTACCAGTAAACATATAACAATCAATATAAGGACGACAAACTATAAGTTAAGTTTCCTATGTATCCCCATGTTGACGACCAAAATTGGCAGTTGCCTATCAGGCCGAGGGCAACCGGTCAGACCGGTTCTAAGAAGCGGTCAGACCGGTTTTACTTTAGCCGATCTGGCAACGGCCAAACCGGTCTGACCGGTTTCCCTATCCGGTCTGACCGGTTTGTCCCGTGTTGGAGTAGGTTTAGGACTTTAGAGTTTTATCCCATATTGTAAACCAACTCGACTGGGTAAGACCATCCCACCCTATAAATATAAAGGGCCAAGGCCGATTGAGGATATCCCCCAATCGAATCTATCAAATCTACCTTTTATCGTTTTGTCTTTACTTTTATCCTTTTATGTTCTGCATTACTTTTATCTCCAAACCCTAACTCTTCCAACTCACGTATCTTCTGTTCTTCTCTCGTCTCGACGACGTTTGAGGACGTTCTAGGTGGCCTGCCGACCCTAGAACAACCCTAGACTCTCAAGCTCCGACGGGGTCCCTCCCGAGCTCGAGATTTTAGGTTTTCACCGTCGCCCCGTCAAAAGCGGTCTGACCGGTTTCATAAAGCGGTCTGACCGGTTTCACTATCAAAAGCGGTCTGACCGGTTTCGTAAGGCGGTCTAACCGGTTTCACTTCAAGGCAGCGGCGACTTCGTTGGCGCGGTTTCGTGTCAACATATTTTGGCGACTCCGCTGGGGACGAAAGCAAAGAGATCTGTTACTATGGTTAATCTACCAAAACCTAGTGACGTTGATCCCGCTAACATTGTTAAGCCGATTGTTGATGAATTATCGGCCGAGGATCATCAAGCTTATGAGGCCTTCATGAAGGACCGTGAGGAGAAGGAAGCCCGACGCAAAGTAGCAGCAGATGAAAAAGCCACTCAGTGGTTTTTATCTCACTTCTCCAAGAATCGGAAGGGCGGCATCTCCAAGGACAAGGAGATAGTCTTTGTTTCGAGCGAAGACGAACATGATGGAGAAAAAGACATTGTAAGTACTACAGCACCACCTGTTACTTTGGAGCAAATTAATCAATTATTAGTCAATGGTCAAAAACAAATGTTTGCTACTGTCCAAAACATGATTGATAATTCGTTAGGCAAGCAACCTTTGGTCAATGATAGTAATGCTCCTAAGTTTGATGTTGCTAGTACTTCACAAAATAATGTCATGCCTCCTGGATCATCGGCAACACCCACGCCTCAATTTGGCATGCCGATGAACTATTTCGAAGGTCAAACGACTCCAGAACAGCGCAGTCTGAACAATGCGGTCAGACCGGTTGTACAAACCGGTCAGACCGGTTCTGGTAGACCGGTTCCAACCGGTCAGACCGGTTCTGGTACTTTAGTTGCTTATCAATCATCTCCTAAACCAATTACTAGTGTACCTCCTGTTCAGATTGATCCTAGCCGAACAAATGGATTTGCTAGTAATTTTGTTCCTCCACATGCAACTATATATCATCTTATGCCTCCCCAGAGTTCAGGTTATTCATACGGTGCAGTGCCAAACAATGTTTATTCGCAACAAGTACCGTATGTACAGCCGAACCAGGTACCACATTATACGCCGAATAATATTACTTCTAGTGTTCAAAGGCCAAATGATCCTTATCATGATCAATTGCTTGAAAAATATAAAAGGGATTTGGCCATTATGTTTAAAGAAACTTTCGGCGTAGAACTTAAAGACAAAACTTTAGTGTGTCAAAAACCATATCCTGAGAGTTTTGATACTATACCATATCCTCACAATTTCAAGGTACCCGAATTTGTTAAATTCACTGGGGAGGATAGTAGAACTACATGGGAGCATGTTAGCCAATTTAATGCACAAATGGGTATTCATGGTAATCTTGATCATTTAGAAATCTGAATGTTCCCTTTGTCATTATCTGGTACTGCTTTCTCATGGTTTTCAGCATTATCCCCTAATTCCATTCATACATGGTCTCAATTAGAGAAAAAATTTCATGAACACTTTTACAATAGTGATAATGAATTGAGACTTTCTCAGTTAACATCGGTTAGGCAAAAGAGTGATGAGTCTGTTTCTAAATATGTTAGAAGATTTAGAGATACAAAAAACCGATGTTATAGTTTGGTTATTTCTGAAAAGGATCTTGCTGAATTATGTCTTAATGGTTTGAGATCTCATATTAAAGAGAAATTAGAAGGCTATGAGTTTCTAACCATTAATCAAGTGTTGCAAAGAGCTTTGGCTCAAGAAAGCCGAAGTAAAGATTCTAAACCTAAACCCGATCGTTTTGGTGTGCATGTTATAAATTATGATTCTTCAAACGATGAGGGTAAAGAGGTTTATGCTGCTGAATTTGTATGGTCATCTAAAGATGAGCCTAGCACTTGTTCTTCTCTCAAGCCGACTCGTAAAAATCAGCATGAAGAAGAAAAATTTACTTTTGATGTATCTAAGTGTGATAGGATCTTTGATGAACTTGCAAAGGCTGGGAAACTGAAATTTTCTCATACTATACCGTCGAATGATGAGTTGAAACGGCGAGCTTATTGCAAGTTCCATAATACTTATTCTCATGCTACCAATGATTGCAATGTTTTCCGGAGGCAAATACAATCGGCCATCAATCAAAGACGATTGTTGATTAATATAATGCAGATTGATGAAAATCCTTTTCCTGTTCACACACTTGAATTGGTAAATCCAAAAGTGCTGATTCGGCCGCATCAAGCCGAAAAGGCTAAAGGGAAAAATGTGATCATTGGCGAAGAAAGATCTATGAGTTCAACAAAGATGCCATCAGAAAAGACCCCTCGGTTCAAGTTGAAGACTCAAACACTCGGGGGGCAAGACAGGAGCCAAGACACCGGTTCTACACAAACCGGTCTAACCGGTTCTAGAACCGGTCTGACCGGTCAGCGTGGGAGAATCAAAAACAAAGCGAGGCCGAGCTTTGAAGAACTCTTGGCCAAATATAAAGAGAAAGGGGCTGCTCAGAAACAAAAGAAGCTTCAGAACAAAGTCAAAGGTGTGAAGCCATGTCAGAAGCAGTCAATGAACAAACAAGAATCAGTGGAGTAACTTGCAAAGGTGGTACCAGCAAGATCAGCAACAATCAAGCAGTTATGGAAGCCAAAACAAGTTGTTTTATCATCAACTTGAGTTAAAGCAAGGTATGGCCGATAATATGTTTATCGCCCTTAGAGCTTATATATGGCCGATGTATTGTTCATCATAGTCCTTAGATAATTTTGGTCCAGAAGGTTATTTTTTAGCATGCAAGCTTTGCTAAAAAACAGGGGGGCATATGTTGACGACCAAAATTGGCAGTTGCCTATCAGGCCGAGGGCAACCGGTCAGACCGGTTCTAAGAAGCGGTCAGACCGGTTTTACTTTAGCCGATCTGGCAACGGCCAAACCGGTCTGACCGGTTTCCCTATCCGGTCTGACCGGTTTCTCCCGTGTTGGAGTAGGTTTAGGACTTTAGAGTTTTATCCCATATTGTAAACCAACTCGACGGGGTAAGACCATCCTACCCTATAAATATAAAGGGCCAAGGCCGATTGAGGATATCCCCCAATCGAATCTATCAAATCTACCTTTTATCGTTTTGTCTTTACTTTTATCCTTTTATGTTCCGCATTACTTTTATCTCCAAACCCTAGCTCTTCCAAACCCGTATCTTCTGTTCTTCTCTCGTCTCGACGACGTTTGAGGATGTTCTAGGTGGCCTGCCGACCCTAGAACAACCCTAGACTCTCAAGCTCCGACGGGGTCCCTACCGAGCTCGAGATTTTAGGTTTTCACCGTCGCCCCGTCAAAAGCGGTCTGACCGGTTTCATAAAGCGGTCTGACCGGTTTCACTATCAAAAGCGGTCTGACCGGTTTTGTAAGGCGGTCTAACCGGTTTAACTTCAAGGCAGCGGCGACTTCGTTGGCGCGGTTTCGTGTCAACACCCCATTGTCATAATAGATTGCCAAAGCCTAATGAACAAACTGTGACTGGAGTCTAAAGTCCGAAATAGCTTCATACAGTGCCGACAATCATCAATCATCGTAGAAGCTTACAACAGCCATTTGAATACTGTTAGGTTGTAAAAGACTGACGTACATCAAGAAATTTTCTGAAGTCTTAACCTTTAGTTTTTGTAATAATGAAATATTTCATGCTATCATACACCGGATTCTGCTTGATATTCAATTATGACTTGGCACCTCATGTTTCCTCTCTGGCGACGTTGTTCCATGAAAAACATGTTCTAATATTGGTCGACAGCTAGGTGCAAGCTTTAGGAATATCATCCATCACTCCAACCTTCCGTATCAGAAGGTGGCCAAACAGTCAAACATTGGCCCAACTTGTGTGTAGTTACGTAACTATATGACCAATGCATGTATAATTGTATTTTCTGCCATCACAATTACCAAATATGATTACTAGATGAGAAAACGTAATTTAGACCATATAATCCTTCTCTGTTCTTTATAAACACAAATTGTGTATTGTGAAAATTAGTTCTCTCACGCTATCTTATCCATCTACGAGAAATGCGGAAGCGCTAGATCGTATCAATATTTCAATAATACAATACTCTAGAATTATACTTGTACTTATATAGCACGAATCATACATGGACTGGCCTGCTCAACGGATGGCGCGGCAACGCCGTGCTCCGGTTTCTAGTATTTATCTATAGTACTGCCATCTCTATGTGTGACTAAAACTGCAATACAACAATCAGCTTCTTAATTCATAGTTTTCCCTGCATTAGAGAGGTGTGCATTTTACTCAAACATTGTATTTTAAAAATGACGTGCTTCTATTCATTTCCAAAAAAAATCATGCCTAATAGCCAAAGGGGTCATGTAGAGCATAGCTGCATTCTTTTTTTTTTTGAGGGGCAGATAAATCATACATCATCCCAAATTAATGCACTTCTATTTGCACTAAAGTTCCTGCTGGTTGGTACAACTCTAGAGTAGCTACTGCTAGACCACACCATGTTCAAGTGCAAGAAGAGAACTAGAAATACTAACTACAAACAAATAAATAATTGAGTGGGGGGACACATGCCCCCCCTTATATCCCTCCCTGTTGGGGAGCCGACACCAATATGAGCCCACAATCACCCCTATGAATATATGTATACAAACCCTACCTATATGGGCGCATCCGAGAGACTGGATCGGCAGATATGATCTTGATATTCATGCGTTAGTTTCGATTTTCACCAAAGTTCTCAAAACCAGCAGTAAAAAGATAAAGTGAGGTAGACTCAATGAAATTCTCAAACAGATTCCAGGATTCCAAAAGTTATCCCCCTAAAAAAGAAGCGCTAGGACCTCCTTTTATAGGGGGTTACATGCCACACAAAATACATATTTACCCTTTCGCCTGGACCAACTACCATGCTAATACAAGAGTTGACTAATTGAGTTACACCAAGGGTAAAAAAGGTATTTTGTTTACATGATGTACACCATTTGACTATTGTCTTGAATTTATGTGTTACAAGCCCTGATCCCTCGAGTCAAAGACTTACTTTACATCCTTCATCTTAGCCAAGACACTCGATGCACATAACTCTGCTCCTCGAAGCAGCTATCGAAGGTACTGAGTCGATAGAAAAGTTCCCGGCGAACTCCCGCGGACCTTCGCTAACCTTGCTCTTCTTCGCATTACAGCCTGAACGCATTTTTGTTTTTGTGCCTTCTGATAGCTTTACCTTCCTTGACGGTTCCAGACTCGAAAGTCACCTTGACTTCTCCTCTGTGTCCTGAATCTCGTGATTACCTTCGATTGCAATTTCATCAATTCTATCATGTAGGACCTTTGCCCTTACTCGTGCCGTGACAATGCTGGAGGTAAGGCCTTTCTGAAATTCGGTCCCGAACATCATGAATTCAGTATAGGTTCCTCGTGTACCACTAAAAATAGCGCTAGTTAGTTTTTAGAATAAATAATTCAGGTAATTGCGACAACTATGCTAAGTCGATAAATCAAACCAGGTGGGCAGGTTCTACCACGTACAATGAATCTACCTAACGCAAGCAATAAATCCATGGTTTTGGCATGGATAAACAGTGATGACAGAAAATATAATCCCTATCTAGCACGGTTCCTCTAAATTTTCAAGAATGATTTGTTGCCAATATGCGGAAAAAGGCATACCTATCAACCATCTACTGTTTATTACTCTTCTATATAATACTGCCCGAAAGTTAATTTTTATATGAACTGGAACCTAGGTACCCATAAATTATGAAATCCTAATGGAAATAACCCATATAAGAAAAGGTGCTAGTATATTTCAGGTGCTAGAATTTAACATTTTTCATGTCACACGTGTTGCAACATCGAAAAGTAACGTCTGAACCATCGCAAAACAACGTATGAAACATTAATGTGTGAGCTACAACATTGATGTGCGAGTTTTGATGACATATTTGTACAACATTGAAGAATGATATCTGCAGCGTCGAGTGAGAACATCTGGAAGAATAGAATAACAAAGAACTTAGATGGAACACGAACTCCTCCACATGACTCACCACTATCCACCTATCACACTAGATCAAACACAATACTAAGGGCACCCGGAATGGTGTCGTTAGGCTCTCTACAACGGAGCCACGTCGGAGACAGAGACGAAGCAGAGAGAGAAGGAATCGTCGCTAGACGTAGCGAGAGCCGCTAGCTCGTAGTTTCATGCCGAGCGGGTCCTACCAATGGGCTTTCTCCTCGTCGAGTGTGCCCGTGGGATAAGGAAGAGAGGTCGGCACCTCCGCGGCGCCACTGTTGACCTGTTGTCATCCACGGGCCTCTCTCCACCATGACCTTCGATCGGCCGTAGCCGGGGCACACAGGGACCGGCCGTGCTGGGGCAGGTGGAGCCGTCGCGCCCAGTGGAGGTGTGCGGCAATGACGGCTGGCTTGCTTGGACCGACAGGTGGTGGAGGGACGGCCACCGGATCTGAGCACGAGACGAGGAGGGGCATGGCTGCGCATGGGCGAGCGAAGGCAGCACGTGAACGGCGTCCGACGCAAATAGCGGTCAGCACCGGCGACACGCGGCTGCTAGGACGGGCGGAGGAGGGATGGCCGCTGGAGCGCTTGGTGGAAACCGGGGTGAGGCCGCCAGAGCACGCGAATGAAGATGCAGCGCGAGAGGAGGGCGACGGTGATCGAGGGCGCGTCTGCGCGTCACCCGCGTGATGCGGTCGTACTTGTCAGTTGTCACCCGAAGAAACGAGCCCACTAATAGATTTTTTTATTGGGCTGTTGTTGGGCCTATTTGTTAGACTGTTTCCGCGCATAACGCATGTGTGATCTGATTGTTTGGACTGTTTCCACTTACGCATGTGACATCATCCACGTGCTTACGTATTTGTAACTTAAAAAACTCATAAATCTTAAACCGAGCATCCAAATAAAATTCCGATTACACCACAATGCTTGTTACGATAAAATCTTCAAATCAAGATCTCACATGACTATATTGAGATGATCTTTTTACGAATATTTTTTTATCAAACTAGAACAAATGAGTCCACATTGCGAACAAATTATTATACATGGAGAACAGAAGAATTCACGTTGCGAACAAATTACTGCACATGTAGAACAAATCAGTCCACATTGCGAATAAATTACTTCACGTGAATACCATATAAGTATATATTACGAACAAATTACTGCATATAGAGAACAAATCAGTCCACGTTGGGAACAAATTGCTGCACATAGGGAACAGAAGAATCCACGTTGCGAACAAATTACTGCATAGGGAGAACAAATCAATCCACATTGCGAACAAATTATTGCACACGGAGAACATGCACATTGCGAATAAATTACTGCACATAGAGAACAAATAGTCCACGTTGCGAATAAATTACTATACATGGAGAATAGAAAAATCCACATTACGAATAAACTACTGCACATGGAGAACAGAAGAATCCACGTTGCGAACAAATTACTGCAAAGGGAGAATAAATCAATCCACGTTGCGAACAAATTATTGCACACAGAGAACATGCACATTGCGAATAAATTACTGCACATAGAGAACAAATAGTCCACGTTGCGAATAAATTACTGTACATGGAGAACAGAAAAATCCACATTACGAGTAAACTACTGCACATGGAGAACAGAAGAATCCATATTGCGAATAAATTACTGCACATGTAGAACATGTAAATCCACATCACCAACAAATTATTGTACATAGGGAACACATGAGTCTATGTTGCGAACAAATATATACCCACGACGAATAAATATATACACATAACGAACAAGTAAGTGTAAAAAAGAAATGTATAAATAATAAAATTAAATAATATAAAAATAAAATAAAATAAGTAAGGGAAAAATAAAATAATAGAATAAGTAAGTATGAAAAGAAAAAACAAAAAATATATATAAATTAACAGATATAGAAAATGAATAAAAACTGAAAAAATAAAAATAACAAGAAAATGCTAATATGTGATCTTTATTGGGTTTGTTATGTTTTTCCCGTGTAACCCGAAATCTCCAGTGGGCCGAACAAATACGTAAATGGACATCCCAAAATCTATTGTAGTCCAAAAACCTTGAATGGGCCGAACAATAACACATCTGCGCAGCCCAAAACTTCCTAGTGGACCAAACATACTCTACCAGCAGCCCAATAGTGTGGCTCCTTGCGGCGTGGGCGACAAAAGCGCGGGCGTCGCGCGAGCGATGAATAGTCGCGCCGGATGACCGAGGCGTCGGGAGGAACGAGAGGATATATTACTATAAAAAAATCCTGACATACGGACCCCGCATGAATTAATGAAAGTGCGTTATAGTAAGATCGTTGTATAGGCAAGCTATAGTGTTTACTATGTCCTACATGGATAGCAGTATAGAGAGCATATATAACTGCTATATTGCTGCGGGTGTCCTAACCAAATTGATATATGCACGCTCGAAAACAAGTCTTTACGTTCCCCAAAATAAATGCAAACTGTTGTAAAACAAGGACTCTTGGAGAGTCCTAACCGGACCTACCAACCATAGAAGACAAGGGAGATAAAGGACTCCTAGTCCTAGTCCGGTTATGTTGTGGGCTCTTACCAAACTATACCCTTACTTCGGAGTATATATACGGAGGAGCACCCCTGTTATAAGATATCGATTTGAGGAATAAAGAGAAGCTTCACCTATATCGTGTCTTCTCTACTTTGTACTTGTGTTTTTGTGCTTGTCGTGAGAAGCGTGAGAGGGAAAGATCCAACCGTTGATGACGTGTTTCACAATACGTTATCAGCACGACCGCTCTTCGCCGATTACGCGCCGGAGGAGTCTCCTTCAAGCTCGACGTCGGCGATCCTCGCCGCCGTCATCGCCAATGACTACTTCGACGATGTCGACTACATCAACGTCGCCAGCGAGCGGATCTGCACCGACTTGACGTCAAGCATGCATGTCTTCGACCATGCCTAGAGCCCAACGCGGTATGTATCTACTGATAACTGCCCTACGCGGCAAGTGGAGTAGATCAATTGGCATCATACATACAAGGTATGAATAATTTTTGAAATAATTTAGTAGATTATAATTCTGTGTCCAACCTTTAAGTTGGACGGTTTAATCTGCTAAACCTAATCTACCAAGCAAAAGATGACTTATTGATCTATAAGCGACGTGACCATGTTACTGGCCTGAACGTCACAACCTAGGGTTAAAAAAAAATCCTATCATAAGTGAATCTACGGCATGGACACACCGATCAGCTGCAAGCTGGAGGACTCAAGCGATTCATACATGCACACGCAAATCACAAACGCCCGTAGCGACGCGCCGCTGTGAACAGCAGAATCACAGCTAAAACAACTTCCAATCAAGTTCAAGTACGACTAGAAGTCAAACTCGCCTGCAACAGCGTACTGATCTCATTGTCAACTGCATGCAAATCACCATGTCTGCTCGCTCGAACGCGGCATGTACTAATCAGCTTGTCTGAACATATGCATCTTCTATCAAATACGCAACTCATAGCCGCCTGAAGCTGCGCTGCAGTCCACAAATGAGGCGCACCACCAGAAGAAGGTTATCGCCGGACACTAAAACCAATCCTGCAGATGTCTACGCCGTTTGTTGTCCAGTCCAGGTCCAACTCGGAGCCAAACTCGCCGTACGTCCGAGCCTGAAGCTGTGCCACCGCTCGAAGCCGTACACGGATACAATTGAATCCTGACCACCTGCCAAATCCTAGCTACGCTTGAACGCACGCCGGGACCGTCCTCCGATTCACACGCCGGCCCTGCCCGTAGCAGAACCGAGCCTCCAGGCCGACGTCGCCAGCAGCTACGTTGCCCCCACCCACTCCCGACACTGCATGCCGAGAATATAGGGAACAACCGGCCTGTAGCTGCCATTGTCGTCCCCAGGATCTCTCTTGAAGAAGAGAATGAAGTTTCAGGAGGGGAGAACTATTATTGCAGAGAAGAAAGGAGACATGTGGGCTGCCCGTTTAGGGTCTACAGGATTAAATAAAAATGGTCATGATTCTCATAGTTGTAGATAATCTCTTGATTTTTCTTAAAAAATAGTATATATATGGTTCTAAAACTTGCAGTTTTAATCCCTACTTTTATAAAGTATTTGTTATCATTTGCTTGTAAATTCAGTAAATAATGCCTTTTATCATAGCAACATGGTTTTAGGCATATGAGCTCTCAATTTTGAAACCCCCTTGATGCTCATATTTCAACTTTTTCTAGCATGTTTAATGGTTATGTAGTTCTGAAATTTGAACCATTAATCTCAGAAGTGGCTAGAATGGGGTAAATGTTTTGCTAAGAAAATTCTGGGAAATTAATTGAATTATCTACTGAATAGATTTAACCAATGTAAATAATTTTGCATTTATTTCATGCATTTTAAACACATGAAGTGAGCCTGTAGCAAATGCATGTATAATGTAGGAATGATATGAAGTTTATTATTTTCCGAAGAAATATTATTGGTTTTAAGCCTTGCACAAAATAATTTCAAGAAGAAATATTGTATAACTCTGAAAGTTATTTTATACACATCAAGTTTTCCTCCCAACATGGCATCATGTTTTTACATTAGCAAGTAAATTCGTATGAAGCATGCCAAATATTTGAGTTCATATATAACATGAAGTTATGCAAACTTTATTTGATTTCTTGAAGAATTATATTGTTTGCCACGTAGGCATTTTTGTAATTCAAGAAGAATATGCATAAACTCATATAGAAAACATTTATGCAAATAGAATATGCATAAATCATAGAAGTGGAAGGAAAATAAGTTACATTCCAGAAGTAATGGTAGGCTTAGGGGGAGATGAATTGAGACAAAGAAGTTTCATACTCCTTTACCAAGAGTAAATAGAATTTCCTACATAAGCTGCACTATTAGTTATATTCATGAAGAATATGGTTATACTCATGAAGAGCAAGTATCGGTCATTTTTTAAACTAGAAGTTTTGGATTAGTTTATGAATCTTTCTCAGAATAGATGGGCAAATTTAGTAAATTGGTGTTTCTTACCTCTGTATTGGTTTTATCACCTTATTCTGTGCATGTTTGCTCGTAGCATTTTTTTTACTTGCAGTAATTTATTTTAGTATCATGGAACAAATAAAGAATTACATACTGAATATTGTAAATAATTGCTTTTAAATGCCTGTTTGATAATCATTTGAAGTGATATTTCCACGAAAGAAGGCCTCAAGTAACCTTGGAGGTTATATTTGTATTGTGCATTCCTACCTTGAAGGTAGAATGGAAACTGAATTTCCATTAAGCATATGAACTAATAATATACAGACTTTTAATTGATCTCAGAAGATTCACTTTAGTCATGAAATTGTATATTACTTAATTATGTATCGAATACATAACCCCTATAACTTGAAGTTTATTCTACCCAAATCATATTATTGTACACCGAATAGTACAATCTATATGTGAATTTCATACTATTTTATGAATATACTAGAAGTATAACTGAAGTCTATGAAACATTGAAATGATTCGTAGATTATGCTTGAAGCATAGCATCACATGAAGTGTAATTATGGTATGAAAAGGGGAGAAACTGGGGATATATAGGCATAGATGAAGAATGTGGATAAATTTGAAAAATCTAATAGGCATATCCCTAATCCTGCAAGATTGTTGGTCTAGATCCACATCCTGTTAGATTGATGGACAAACCAACACGCAAGTTGGCATGTAGCCATGATCATTATAATGATTAAGAATGTAGCTCTGCGCATAGCATTTGTGATCCATATACCATTATGTCAATAAGAACGGCTAGGTAGAAGAAATTCCACATTAATGTAAGAACCTGCATGTCATTACATTAATTTGTAACCCTTGCAACGGTATTACATCAGAATTCCGCTTCACGTTGGCTTGTAGCTATAATATATTTCTATCATTGCATTAGCTTGCATGCTATGTGCACTCAAGTTTCTCACCTCCTATATAGTTGAGATGGCCAGGAAGCCATTACAACAGATAATTAATCATCAGCTTGCATGCTGTATATGGCTAGAAGTCGTCAGTTCATCTCTAATCAAGAAGGTTGAGATCAGGGGGAGAAAACCGATTTGAAATCGGCTCAATAGCGAATTTATCCAATTAGAAATTGGATGACCCGATTAGAATGGGTTTGCGGATAGTGAAAAGAAAATGGACATGTAAGTCCATTGTGTGGAAAATAATTTGGTATTAATGGGTTCAGAATTTTAATGCATATGGGGAATTCTTGAATGAGCGAGCAATTAAATTTTCTAGTAGAAATTCCATGTAAATTATATTTGCATAATTATAACTTGAAGTTTAAATATTCAAATTACTTGAAGTATATGGTATGAGTATTTGAAAAAAAAATTGGGCTAAAGAATTAAATAATCTAGGCAATAATATAAGTTATGGAGACTTAAAAGATGTGCATAAAATAGGGGAAGAACATCCTAAATAATAGTAGGTATGTAGAACGTACTAAATTGCACACTAACCTTATGAAGTATTTGTAGTTTTCATGCCACTACAACAATATGTCTACATCACTGCATATATGAATGTCACTATTTGAAAATGTGCGTGAAACATTTATGAAATAATTTCACCAGTTTAGCATACATAAATGGGCATCCACTTGAAGTTGGAGAAATATGGATCTGAATTTTCATTAAAATAAAATAAGCTCATGATATGGGGATATCTTATGAAAAGTATGCTATTAAGAATATCTAATGTCGACATTAGGGGGAGAGAAAGCCCATACTTATCGAATGCCTTATATTAGAATTCACGTATTCCTAGAAAGCTTGAAGCGGGAATATAATCACGCACTAGATTTCTAGAAGAAATAAAATCTCCGCATGAAGCAGAGTATGATGCCAGAAAATCTAAATGTGAGGAAGTCCTAGAGTAGGACATCACCTGAAGTGGAAACACACTAGAAGTGATAACTCGTTGAAGGATCTGACGCAGTGAGAATGTGTACACAATGAATACTCACAAATGGGAATCCGGAATCAGGAGAAATAACATGAAGTTATTAAACTAGAAGTTAAATTTACTTGCAGTAAACATAATGCTATGTGCGGAAGTATACCCTGGGTATCCAAATAGTATGCTCATCATGGCAATTGACTTGATCGTTAATTTAAAAATCTACGGGGACGCCTATTGGTTTTGGATGAAATGAACTTGTCAAGAAATCTCAATGAAATCTCCATAAACTCTGGAAAGAATATTGTTGCCTCACATACTAATAAATAATCATCATGAAGATGAATGCCTAACACTATAAAGCGCGCACAATATTTTGTGTTGGCATAGCAGATACTAGTTGACTATATAATAGTCTTATCATGAAGATATGGGAGAGAAGAATGAATGTCGACAACATTACCTCTATTATTGCAAATGTTTCTCTAATGAGAAAATGGATCCATTAACAAAGTCCATGGCGGAGTCACACGAAGTGCTCATATCGGGTCAATGAAAGAATGCAATTAAGGTGGAACCATGAAGGAAATATTTGAATCTAGAAGTTCAAATCGGATGAGTCATTATCAAATAGTGATATGGTGAAATACAATGGTTCATAAGTCTTTAAAGAAAAGGATAGTAAACTCCCATTATATATGAATGAATATTCTGCTACATATCTGGCAAATGGCATGAATGAATAAAATAAATATTATGCAGTTAATTAGTGGGTTCTGAAAATCCATAAGAAGAGATCCTGGAAGGATTCATAATTTCCTCGAAGGAATAAAATTACAGCCAATAGAAATAAAATCTCATACAAAATATTAAATGTCTAAGGTATATAATATTCATGAAGGGTATTAAAATCTCAAGAAGAGCAAATCCTAGAAGGAAAATAAGTCTTCTCTCTTACTTGAGAGAATTTCTCATAGAGAAAAAAATATTATTCTTGAAGAATTAAAAATCCTTGAAGGAAATAGTCATTGAATGACTTATCAATCAATTCCTGAATGAACATCAATAATCCTGAAGATATGAATGATAACTCATATAGACCTGAATTATTGAAAAGAAGTGAGGAACCATACGGCCCTGAATGTGCCATACAAGAATTTGTAAGTGCGTATGAAGCTGGCCAGCACTATCCTCAAAATATCACGGAAGGTGTATTGGTGATTGGCATATTAAATTATCCCCTTTTTAATACCAAAAGAAGATTGATTATTCCCCATAATCCTACGAAAGGATTAAACTTTATTTGTGTTGCACAAACAAAATGGTAACTAGTGCATGAAGCATATTGCTCCTAATTACTCAATTATAATCTAGAAGATTAAGTCTATAAAAGACTAAGTATTATGATAATTGAATATCATCGTACTACTCATATTTCTGAAAAATGTGACTAAATTATTATAAACATTGAAGTTTAAGTGATGTCATTGTGAGGGGGAGCATGTATACCTACCACTTGGACTATTTGAGATCAAGAAGATCATTATTATAAGAATCTGAAAGTTCATGTCTAAATCTTGAAGATTGATAGTTATTAACGAAGAATAACAAATATAGAATTTATATGACCAAGAAGGTTTAATGACGAACAAATATATACCCGCGACGAACAAATATATACACATAACGAACAAGTAAGTGTAAAAAAGAAATGTATAAATAATAAAATTAAATAATATAAAAATAAAATAAGTAAGGGAAAAATAAAATAATAGAATAAGTAAGTATGAAAAGAAAAAACAAAAAATATATATAAATTAAGAGATATAGAAAATGAATAAAAACTGAAAAAAATAAAAATAACAAGAAAATGCTAATATGTGATCTTTATTGGGCTTGTTATGTTTTTCCCGTGTAACCCGAAATCTCCGGTGGGCCGAACAAATACGTAAATGGACATCCCAAAATCTATTGTAGTCCAAAAACCTTGAATGGGCCGAACAATAACACATCTGCGCAGCCCAAAACTTCCTAGTGGGCCAAACATACTCTACCAGCAGCCCAATAGCGTGGCTCCTTGCGGCGTGGGCGACAAAAGCGCGGGCGTCGCGCGAGCGATGAATAGTCGCGCCGGATGACCGAGGCGTCAGGGAGGAACGAGGGGATATATTACTATAAAAAAATCCTGACATACGGACCCCGCATGAATTAATGAAAGTGCGTTATAGTAAGATCGTTGTATAGGCAAGCTATAGTGTTTACTATGTCCTACATGGATAGCAGTATAGAGAGCATATATACCTGCTATATTGTTGCGGGTGCCCTAACCAAATTGATATATGCACGCTCGAAAACAAGTCTTTACGTTCCCCAAAATAAATGCAAACTGTTGTAAAACAAGGACTCTTGAAGAGTCCTAACCGGACCTACCAACCATAGAAGGCAAAGTAGATAAATGACTACTAGTCGTAGTCCGGTTATGTTGTGGGCTCTTACCAAACTCTACCCTTACTTCGGAGTATATATACGGAGGAGCACCCCTGTTGTAAGATATCGATTTGAGAAATAAAGAGAAGCTTCACATATATCGTGTCTTGTCTACTTTGTACTTGTGTTCTTGTGCTTGTCGTGAGAGGCGTGAGAGGGAAAGATCCAACCGTTGATGACTGTTTCACAGTACAAACAAGACAAAACCCCCAAACTTGTCACGTTGACGTTCCACTAGAAGCGCAGAGAACAGCACTTAAAATAATGCTTAGTATTCTGATTCTCCTAAAACAATTAGTACTTTAAAAGCTGTGTATACATTAAATTTATTGCGACAAACAATAAGAAAATCTACCGATAAATAGATTCATACCAATTTTATAAAACACTTATTATCCTTGTTATCATGCGATGCGATGATAAATAATACGTAGTACAATGCGCCACCTTATTATCCTTGCACAATACAATTGTCGAGACGGAAAAAGTTTCACACATCTAACAAAAGTTTCTTCTGACTCACGAACAAAGCATCCAGCAGCTAAAAGATCATAATCTCAAGCGATGCTCGTCGGCTTCAGAGGCCGCCGCAGTGCCATTGCAGGTGGCGGCGAGCAACTTCATGTCGTATCGGACGTAGTTGGTGTAGTTGAAGGAGACGCTGCCCCCGGGCACGATGGCGCCGCCGCGGAGCAGGAGGCAGTCGCCGTGCGCGACGAGGGCGATGACGCTGGGGTCGGGGCGCGACATGGCGCGGAAGTTGTACCCGCAGTTGAGGTGGATCCCGGACACCGGCACCGCTGCGCCGTTGCTCACCTCCACGGTGAACACCTTGGCGCCGTTGGGCTGGACCTGCCCCACGTCCTCCTGGACCTCCACGTCCCTCATCGCGTCGCACGCGGCGTAGCAGGCCGGCGGCGCGAGCAGGACGACGATCGAGGCCGCCGCCGCCACCAGGATGAGAGCTTTTGCCGCCGCCGCCATGCTCATCGATCGGCGCCGTTGCGCGTGCGTGCACCTGGCGAGAGGGTTGGAGGATGAACGCACCAGTCCATAGTATTATATAACGGCGGCGGTGTATGGAATCCTTGCTCTCGGTTACTTATTAGTTAAGGTGAGTACAGGTAACTGAGATCAGTCATTGAATAGTTTGAAGTAAACGTAGTACTATAAATGTTATTCAAAACGTAGCTACTGACCCTTTTTGCAGTTGTAGGTAAAAAAATACTGTATTTGTAGGCAAGACAAAGAAGTCAACTATTACTAATTTACTGTTGCGTAGCGAAATAGCTCTGTCACCATAGTTCATTTCGCTATTTGGTTCCATTGCTTAATTTCTATTCATCTCTCTTAACCCTAGATATGGAGACGACTCAGCAACCACGATCAAACAAGTATCAATTCATCACTTTATAATCCGATTGATGGAGAGTTCAATTGCATTTTGCTGCATTTACAGTGTTCTCGGTGGTGCTTTTGACTGCATGTATGGTGTCCGATTTAATGTGTGTGAGAAGTTGTCACATACATACAATGAGGTAGCCCTCAAAATTCGACCCGCACGCTATTTTTCAGCGTCGAACTCCATCACGGAGGAGGCCAAGGACACCGTAGGATGGTTCGCGCCCGGACTCCTGTATTTGCTGGTAGCCAAGGAACCAAGGGAGGTAGCCGACAGCACCGGGCCGTGCTAACCAGTGAACCGTGGGTGTTGGCACATGAAAAATGAGAGCGGTTCGCTAAAACGAGCATAATTTTCTCGTTCGGTGTCCGATTTCAATGAATTTTTTTGTGGAGAGCTAAGGCTTAGAAAACCACCCTCAAAATGATGTTACGAAAAATAGACCATGATGAAATTTTCTAAAAAATATGAACACTTACATAGGAATGAGGTAGCCCTCCGCAAAATTCGACACGACATTTTCAGCGTCGAACTCCATCACGGAGGAGGCCAAGGACACCGTAGGACGGTTCGTGCCCGGACTCCTCTATTTATTGGCAGCCAAGGAACCGAGGGAGGTAGCCGACAGCACCGGGCTGTGTTAACCAGCGAACCGTGGGTGTCAGCACACGAAAAATGAGACCGGTTCGCTTAAACGAGCGTAATTTTCTCGTTCGTTGTCCGATTTTAATGAAATTGTTTTGGTGGAGATCTAATGCTTAGAAAACCACCCTCAAAACAAAGTTACGAAAAATAGACCATGATGGAATTTTCTAAAAAATACGAACACTTACATAGGAATGAGCTAGCCCTCTGCAATATTCGACCCGCACGTCATTTTTAGCATCGAACTCTATCATGGAGGAGGCCAAGGACACCGTAGGATAGTTCGCGCCTGGACTCTTATATTTATTGGTAGCCAAGGAACCAAGGGAGGTAGCCGACAGCACCGGGCCGTATTAACCAGCGAACCATGGGTGTTGGCACACGAAAAATGAGACCGGTTCGCTAAAACGAACGTAATTTTCTGGTTCGGTGTCCGATTTCAATGAACTTTTTTGGGTGGAGAGCTAAAGCTTAGAAAACCACCCTCGAAACGAATTTACGAAAAATAGACCATGATGGAGTTTTTTGATAAAACATGAACACTTACATAGGGATGAGGTAGCCCTCCGCAAAATTTGACCAGCACGCCATTTTCAGCGTCCAAACTCCATCATGAGGATGCCATGGACACCGTAGGATGGTTCGCGCCCGGACTCCTGTATTTATTAGTAGCCAAGGAACGAAGGGAGGTAGCCGACAGCATCGGGCCGTGTTAACCAGCGAACCGCGGGTGAGAAATGTTCGCTAAAACGAGTGTAATTTTCTTGTTCGGTGTCCGATTTCAATGATTTTTTATGGTGGAGGTCTAAGGCTTAGAAAAGCACCCTCAAGACAAAGTTACAAAAAATAGACAATGATGGAATTTTCTAAAAAAATATGAACACATACATAGGAATGAGGTAGCCCTCCGCAAAATTCAACCTGCACGCCATTTTCGGCGTCGAACTCCATCATTGAGCAGGCCAATGTAACACCCTAATTTCCATCACAATAAATCTATAGAAATATTCTAAATTTTTCTAGGATTTATTAAGGCTCAAATAAATTTTTAGGAATTAATTATAATTTTCTTAGCATCTTTAAATATATAAACATCATTTAAATAATTTATAGCATGACAAGTGAATTGCTGCATTCATGCTGACTTGCATTGTGTTTTGTTTGGAAAATGAATTTAATTTTAAAACACGAGTATACTTCAGATTCTTATCTCAGACCAAATATATCATCTCATGTGCTCACCATTTTCTTTCTTTTTATTCTTTTCTTTCGGCCATATTCCTTTTTTACACGTGATCTAAACCCAAGCATGCATAAACCAACCATGCCATATCATCACGTCAAATGACTCACAATTCTAATTATCTTATCTCTTCCATGCATGTTTCCTTTGCCGCTCATGTTGGACCTCTTGCCATGCACGAATACACATTCTGATATTAGCAGCAGCACTCCTGGGTTAAGTCCACTCCAGTAAATGCTTCGACCTATCTTTTCTTCTTCGTGGAGAGATCAGTTCCTGCCGACTAATGATATTATTGATCTTTGCAATTTGTCAAATTATGATGTTGTTGGTCAAGAAACAAATCGGTCGTCTCTATCCGAAATTGTTGATCCAAAATCCCCTAGCCAGAGCATAGAGGCTACATCTAGCATCTCGACGCTCGGGGGGCAACAGAACAAAGGCAAAGGTGATGGTTGTAACACAACTAGTCTGGCCGGTGCCCAGACCGGTCTGACCGGTTCTCAAACCGGTCTGACCGCTTCACCTAGGGCTTCAAAAAGTAAACCAAAACCAAAGATGGTTAAACCTAAAAAACCCGAGATTGGTGTTTGTAAAAACATTGAATCCAAAGGCCGTCATAAGCATCAAAGAGAAAAGCCGAAGTATAACAAGAAACTTCCGGCTAAGTCTCAAAGACAAAAGATTGTCAATGATGCTAGTCGGTCTAAAAATTCCAAACAATCAAAATCTTCTCCTAGGGAGAAGTTCCATAATCGGGATCGGCAATGGAATAATTCTCACAAATCAATGTCGTTTTCACCATATGGATCACCTACACCGATGCCATGGGAGTCTTGTTTTAATATGCCTTATTCTTATTCTCCTTGGTATTATAATTCATATATGCCGTCTCTTCCTAGATATTTATGTTCAGATTATATTACTTATAGGGAGCTGGTAATTAATAAGCCATCACCTATGCATAATGACCGTTTTGATCAAAAGAATCGGTCCACACAGAAAAATAAGCGTAATGTGATTAAACAAGTCTATCGTGTCAAAAAAGATGGAAGAGTAAATAAAAATCCAGATTTGACACTAGACGTAGAAAAGCCGTGTATTGAAAAATCATCGGCTAGTTATGTTGATCAAATTGTCTCCAATAAGCATATCACAAATATTATAGCTGAGCAACAATCATGTTCGGCTGGGGGGGCAATATGATCTCAGTATGATTGGTTCTGAAGGAACCGGTCTAACCGGTTCTAAAAACCGATCTGACCGGTTTGACAAAAAAATTGATAAATCTGCAAGTGTCACTTCAAAGAGCAAGGTGATGAAGAAGAAGCCAAGTTTTGCTGAATTGTTACATAAATATCAGAAGATAGCCGAGCAGAAGCAAAGTAATCGGTTAGAAGATCAAAGTTGGAATTTTTCATCACCAAAAGCAAAGAAGCATCAACGGTCATCTCATTATTCTTCAACATTTATTCCGTCGATGCATGTGCCATGAAATGCGTATCCAAGTATACCTAATTACAATTCATGGTTTTGGTATAATCATTGGTCTTCTTTTTACAATTATCAATATTATGCTTCTGATGTACCAAGGAACTACGATTGGTTGTCATGGCCATATCAAGATTTCAATTATTAGATGACCTGATCATTGAAGATTATTTTTTGGCATGCAAGCTTTGCCAAAAAACAGGGGGCATATGTTGACGACCAAAATTGGCACGGACCGAGGGAAACCGATCTGGTTTGGATCTGTAATTCGAGTAGGTTTAGGATTCTGAGTTTTGTCCCATATTGTAAACCGACCTAAAGCGGTACGACTTCCCCACCCTATAAATATAAAGGGTCATGGCCGATTGAGAGATATCACCAATT
Organism: Echinochloa phyllopogon; assembly: GCA_033239725.1. Classification (NCBI taxonomy): domain Eukaryota; kingdom Viridiplantae; phylum Streptophyta; class Magnoliopsida; order Poales; family Poaceae; genus Echinochloa; species Echinochloa phyllopogon. The sequence continues at coordinate 25,999,615 of BTCW01000008.1, read as the reverse complement.
GAATCTATCAAATCTATCTTTTATCGTTTTGTCTTTACTTTTATCTTTTTATGTTCCGCACTACTTTGATCTCTTTACCCAACTTTTCCGATCTATTATCATGTTGTTCTTCATTCGTCTCTATGTCGATTGAAGGCGTTCTAGGTGGCCTGCCGATCCTAGAACAACCCAAGGCGCGTCTGTCCTGATGGGGTCCCTCCCGGACGGGCGTTCGTTGGTCTCTCGCCGGGCACCGTCGGCGAAACCGGTCTGACCGGTTATCAGAACCGGTCTGACCGCTTTGCGCGGAAGGGCAGCAAAGAGCTACTCCGCGTGCTTGTTGTTGGCGCGGTTTCGTGTCAACACCATTATAACTGGTAAGAGACATCCTTGTGTCGCATATTTTTCCTGTTTCGCTGGCCAACCAACCTTTACCTAAATCATATACCGAACCTTGTATAGCATAACTATCTTTTTGCACAGCAGCACATTGATCCACACATGCTAAATATCACGTACTAGTGCTAGTTCAATCCTTGCTTGCATGCATGTGCTTGCCGTAGCCATGTATATGCTAATAAGCACACATCTGTACACACACCTCGATGATGTTACCATGACATCAGGTTGATATTAAATACAGTTTCTCCCACATAAATATCATGTCACTGGTGATTCAATTCTATAAACAGAATATGTTCTTTCTTTTCACTTATTTAATCTCTATCTTCTTTGCTCTCTGTAATCATGTGCCGCAAGCCCTTGTGATCTCTAGATTATTATGTTTCTCTCCCTAAAACGTGTAGAATCTTTGGTACGTGTTTTATAAAATGTTTTTCAATGTTTGATGTATTGTTTTTCTTGTTGTATGTTTTATTGCTTGGTCGTAGATCTCATGCTTGTTGCGACTGAGCCGCCCGTCGAAGCAAATCAAGGACAGTATTTTGTAGAAGAAGAGGATTCCTTTATAGAGCAAGGAAAGTGGCCATCCCCACATACTCTTTTTGTCATATATAATTGCATAACAACTAAAATTTACTTTTAGGCAACGTATCCTACGGAAACCAGATTCGTGTGGAAACTATGGAAACTTCCATCACAATCGTTGGATCTCCATCTGAAGGCTAGGGAGAGAGATGGGAAACTTTAGCACTTAAATCCTCCCACCATTAGCTTTACTAATTACAATTTTCCTAAAACCCCCCTCCAACCTAAGTCTGAACGGAGATATCCTTTTTACTGCGTCTCCTCGTTACGAGCCGTCGTTCGCCGATTTGACGCCCCCGCCGGCCGAAGATCGTGACCGCCGCAGCCGTCGAACGACGTCATCGCGCCTGCTGCCTGGACTTCGTCATCGTTCGATTACTCCGCCGTCGAACGCTGCCGCCGCCGGCAGTTCCTATCCTGGCAGTGCCCTCGAAGAGCCATGGAGCCTAACCACGAAGCACAGCGGGCGCGGCCACAAAGTCCAGGCGGCGGGTCCGACGATATCTGGGCGGCGGCGGCGGCGATCTCCGGGCAGCGGCAGCGTTTGATGGCGGAGTAATCGAACGAAGACGAAGTCCAGGCAGCGGGCGCGATGAAGTCGTTGGACGGCTGCGGTGGCGGCGATCTTTGGCCAGCGGCGGCATCAAAACGCCGAACGGCGGCTCGTAACGAGAAGACGTTGTAAAAAGGATCCCTCCGTTTCAGACTTAGTTTGGAGGGGGGTTTTAGAAAAATTGTAATTAGTAAAGCTAATGGTGGGAGGATTTAAGTGCTAAAGTTTCCCAACTCTCTCCCAGTCCTTCAGATGGAGATCCAACAATTGTGATAAGAGTTTTCATAGTTTGCACACGAATCTGATTTCCATATGATACGTTGCCTTACTTTTATTGCATTAATTTGACGGGAAAACCTTTTAAAGGACTTACCTAGTCTTTTTACCCATGAGTCCTTGGAACAACCCCGATTTAAATAATGTTCTGGGTTAGTTATGCTTAGTGTTGCTATACCTTGGGAATGGTCGAATTGGGTCTTTATAAAATTTTGATCATGTCAACTTTGATGGTAAATGTTGGTTAATGCAAGAGAACTATTCTTTAATCGGAACATGGAGAACCACCCAAGAAAACAGTGCAACCATGGTGTCATATGGCTCAAACCTTAGCCGATTAATTAGGTGTGTGCGAAAGGAGCAGAGGGGGAATTGGGGTTGAAGGGGTATAGCTCGGTCCTGGTAGTAGCCTTGGCTAAGGTACTGACCGTTAGGGAGGGTTGTGCTCCGCCCCAGTCTGTAACTCTTGCAGGTTGTTGGTCTTTTGCACACCTTTGTAACGGCTTCGAAGTGGACCCCTAGCCACTCACCTCGGAAGTGTTTAAGGGTCTAGCTAACCCGGGCAAGATGGGGAACACGAGCTGTGGTGAAAGTGTACAACCTCTGCAGAGTGAAAACTGATCGATCAGCCGTGCTCACAGTCAAGAGCGGCTTGGACCCTCACATTATAATTAAACTTAAAGATGAAATTTAAATTATGGTTCTACTCATGGTTTTTGGAATAAGATGCTTTCTAAATGCTTAAGTGGGTTGGTATAAACTTACATCTAATAAATAGGAATTTGCTAATAAAACTTGATAAACCTTAAAAAGCTCACCGCTGTGAACCATAGCTTATCCTTGATGGCCTTACATCTTCCCCCTGCTTGCTGAGTACCTAGTTAGGTGTACTCACACTTGCTTACGCTATTCAGAGGAAAACAATGGTGAAGAGTACTACAGTGACTATGACGAGTTATGAGGCTTGTGTTTCCCTCAGTCATGATGCCTATGGAAGTTGAAGATGAAGACGCTACGTATAGTTATCATGTGTTCTTCGATAAGACCTTCGTGTCTCCCGAGAGTGTAATAAGAATATAGTAATAAAGTTATTAAACCTCTTGTATGAATACTGTGTTTTGAGGTCAATCACTATGAGGAGCCTGGACTGGAGGACTACTACATTGCATAGGTGCACATCCATGTGCCTTTGCCTGTGAGTACAGGAGGGAGAGTTCGCACGACACACCATAGCACTGTTCCCTTCTCCACCGAAGACGATGCCGTCAATGATGCTGCTAGAAGAGCTCTCTGGTCTTACAGCCACCGCTTTCATGAGACGCTACACCACTTCCACTTCCGTCACGTGCCTAGCCGCCGGAGTGGTACCGAGGACACAGTGGTACCTGCTGCTCAGACTAGAGATGATCAGGTGGACATTCTAGCTCAACTCACTGCTGCGCTCAACACAGACTTGGAGAGTGCTACTTCTGAGAGAGGGTCTGCACGAGAAGCTACAGGATGCGCATGCCATGATTGCACATTTGGAGCCCCCTGTGGAGATGACGCCGCACTGCACCACTTCATCTCCACTACGTAAGAATCTTCGCTATGGTGGCCTAGGAGCTGCTACCCGTCTTGGCTAGGAGCTTAGATGCCTACCCTTTTTACAGTTTGTCTGATAGATCCGTCCCTACGAGGACGATGTGATGTAATAATGGTTGGCTGGTTGAACTCATGCTTGATTTGGATCTTTGTGTAGAGTGAATGCTTTTGTGGAGTGATGGCCACAACTGCATTAATAAAATAATTAGTTTAAATAATTAAATCTTAACTAGCCCTCAAGGAGATAGAATTTATGTGTCAATTCCCTCACCGACCGAAGGCGGTACAGTAAATTCTATGGAAGGAAAGACTCTGAAAGATATCAAAGTAGTAAGTGAGTATCCGCATATATTCCCAAATGACTTACCAGGTATGCCACCTGACCGATATATTGAATTCAGTATTGAACTTTCACTTGGTACTGCTCCCATATCTAATAGGTCATATAGAATGGATGTTAAGGACTTGGATGAACTTAAGAAACAAATAGAAGAATTATTAAGTAAAGGGTTTATTCGTCCTAGTTTGTCACCTTGGGGAGCTCCTACTCTCTTTATGGACAAGAAGGATGGCTCTAGGACGATGTGTGTGGACTATCGATCTCTTAATGGGGTTACCATCAAAAACAAATATCCCTTACCTAGGATCAAGGATCTGTTTGATCAGAGGAGAGGTGCAAAAGTGTTTTCCAAGATAGATCTACGATATGGCTATCATCAGTTGAGGATCCGTCCAGAGGACATTCCTAAGACAGCTTTCACGTCCAGATACGGATTGTATGAGTTCACCGTAATGTCATTTGGATTGACCAATGCTCCAGCATACTTCATGTATTTGATGAACAACATGTTCATGGATTCTCTTGACAGGTTCATAGTGGTGTTTATTGACGACATTCTGATATTCACTCAGAATGAGGAAGAACATGAAGAACATTTGAGGCTTGTATTGCAGAGGCTTCGAGAGCATCAGTTATATGCAAAGTTCAGCAAGTGTGACTTTTGGTTGAAGTAAGTTTCATTTCTTGGTCATGTTATCATAGATGGAGGAATAACAGTGGATCCCAGCAAAGTTCAGATGTGTTGAACTAGAACCCTCCAAGGAATGTGCCTGAGATTGGAAGGTTACTCGAATTGGCAGGTTATTACCATAGGTTTATTGAAGGCTTCTCAAAGATCATGAAACCTCTCACAACCTTATTAGAAAAAGGAAAATAATTCGAATGGGATGATAAATGTCAAGCTAGTTTTGAAGAATTGAAGAAGAGGTTGACTACTGCCCCTGTGTTAATAATGCCAAACATTCACAAAGGGTTCGACGTATATTGTCATGCTTCGCATCTAGGTCTTGGTTGTGTTCTAATGCAAGAAGGAAAAGTAGTAGCATATGCTTCGAGACAATTGAGGAAACATGAACAAAATTATCCTACTCATGATTTAGAGTTGGCCTCCGTTGTGCACGCACTGAAAATTTGGAGACATTACATGATTGGTAACAAGTGTCAGATCTTTACCGGCCATAAGAATTTAAAGTATATCTTCACTCAAAAGGATCTGAATCTTAGACAGCGCAGATGGCTAGAGTTAATCAAGGATTATAATCTAGATATTCAATATCATCCCGGTAAGGCTAATGTTGAAAGAGTCAGGCAAACATGCTTATAGCTCGGTTAAAATCACAAGAGTTATGTTGGGAAATGGCACAGCTCAACTTAGGGATCGTTGCCTAGAGTGGATCTATGACTTTGGAAGTCGAATCAAAACTTGAAAAGGAGATCAAAAAAGGACAGTTAACAGATGAAAAGATTAAAGAATATGGAAAGTTGATTCATTCAGGAAAAGTTCCAGATTTTAAGAAGGATGACCAGAGAACTATTTGGTTCAGGAACAGGATATGTGTACCAGAAGTCGATCGTCTTCGTGAGACTATACTAGAGGAAGCTCATGATTCAGCATACTCTATTCACCCTGGTAGTACCAAGATGTATCAAGACTTGAAACAGAAGTATTGGTGGTACATAATGAAAAAGGATGTTGCAGCTCATGCCGCTTTGTGTAATATATGCTAGAGGGTAAAAGCAGAATATCAGAGACCAGCCGGTTTGCTGCAACCACTAAAAGTACCTGAGTGGAAATGAGAAGAAATTGGTATGGATTTCATTGTAGGATTACCTCGTACTCGTGAAGGTTACGATTCCATATGGGTCATCATTGACAGGTTAACCAAGGTTGCTCATTTCATACCAGTTAAGACAACTTACACCGGAGCGAAGCTAGCAGAACTGTACATGTCACGGATAATATATTTGCACGGAGTTCCTAAAAAGATAGTGTCAGACCGAGGCACTCAGTTTATGTCACGTTTTTGGAAGAAGATACACGAGTCAATGGATATAGAGTTGAATTTCAGTTCAGCGTATCATCCATAGACCGATGGTCAGACTGAAAGTACGGATCAAATTTTGGATGATATGTTGAGGGCTTGTGCTTTAAAGCCTGGAGGTAGCTGGGATAAAAGTTTACCGTATGCAGAGTTTGCTTATAATAATAGCTATCAATCTAGTCTCAAGATGGCCCCTTTTGAAGCCTTGTAGACGAGAAAGTGCGGAGTCAGACGGGTGAAAGTCAACTCTTTGGGCCAGAAATTATAAAAGAGGCTGAAACACAAGTAAGGAGGGCGTGCGGCACAGGGAGGAGGGGCTTCCGGCGCAGGCTCCCACGGCGCGCGGCACGGGGCGCTAGCTAGAGGCGCACAAGAACTGCAGCAGCGCGCGGCGCGGAGGGCTCGCGGTCTGGACGGTTCGCCCATCGACGGCTTGCGGCGTGGAGAGTTCCTTGAACAGAGGATACCCTTGCAGAAGCGCTACCGTGGATTTGATTCCCCAAAAGAATGGATAAACTCTTGAATCTCAATCTATTTGCATTGAATCGATTTGGTTTGTAGAGCGACTTAGGATGTATTAGCAATAGTTTTGTGAGCCTATTAATTTTTGCTTACTGTAAATCAAATGCTTGATATATTTCCAAAATAGGTCTTGATATGCAAATTTCTTTGAAGTGTATGACCATTTATGCCAAGGGTATATATGTCTTTTCACCCTTCCGTCCGCACTGGTATCTGCCCTTAACAGAATAGGGGTACACTGATATCTCTAATTCAAAAAAGTGAGTGCAAATATGCAAAGTCTAAAAAAGAGGGGTAAACGTGCCGTTAGAGATGAAAATGAGGGTAGTAATGCAATTGGCCCTAAAAGTTATACATGATTTATATTCTCAATGCTTGACTCAAAGCTCGTCCAAAACGACTTTATTTATTACCAAAACCGAAGGGAGTAACTCTTATAACTTTATTCACTTAAAAAATTCATGATGAAATCACCATGTCTACCTCCATGTTGACGGAAGGACTTATCTAAACTAAGCTTATTAGGTCACTCTCAATGGAGTTTCATGAAGAGTTCAATGCATTAAATTTTGATGATGTGTCAATGAGAGAGCATACGAGAGTTTCATGAGATATGAGAGAAGTTTTATCTCCATGAAACTCCACAGGTACAGTTACCTAATTTTCGATCTAGGTAACTACTTGATAGATATTTTGCTTATTTGTATGGTTGATTTGTTGTGAGATACTGCATGCTAACAGCACGGCTAATTTGTTCTGACAAAATTATAATGCACAAAAAGTAGAAAGAAGAGAAGATGAAGAGAGCCTAGTGTTCATGGAACTGGGAAAGACACCGTCTGTTCGTCTGGCTGGTGGCTGATACTGTTTTGTTCAGAGAGAAAAAAATACTGCTAATTGATGGCTAATTTGTTATGAGAGATAATATAATTACTGCTGACTGAACAGACCTAGAGTTATTCAAAATGCCGGTCCATTCATTCAATGTATAGTCCAGTCAGTCCACAAACACCTATGTTCACGGAACTGGGAAAGACTAGAGTCAGTCAAAATGTCGGCCCATTCACATCCAATAGTCAGTCAGTCAGTCCACAAACGAGTTAAAACAAAAAAAAGGCCGGTCCAATAATAGTCATGGTCCACAAGCACAATGTTTGACATTTGGGCTTCTTTCTCTTTCACCTGAGAACAGGCTTCAGTTCTTGTCTCTTGATTGCGATCAGTGAGTCAGAGCCATCACCATCTTCTTTTTTTTTTTTGCTGTGGCACCGACACCTGTACACTTGATTAAATACTTATTCTCCCTTGCGAGCAAGATTGCCAGGAGGAGAGAGGTTCATATCGTGTTTAAGGCCGTGTTTGTTTGCACCCCACTAATTTTTAGTTCCAAAGAATCTTGCAGGCATGAAATATTAAATGAAGTTTATTTGTAAAACTTTTTCACAGGTAAGTGTAACTTTACGTTACGAATCTAATGACCCTAACTAAAAGTAAATTACACCTACCATACAACAACTTGTATTGTTGTATCAATTTGATCCAACAAATTACAAAACATGCAAATAGGTACATGAACTTTCATAATTTTATCAATATATATTCGGTATAAAAAACACGGATGATGCCTAGGATCAACTCTCACCAACGCACATAGATGCATTGATTTTTTGCCAAACATAATAATTTTCAGTAATATAGACAATAGTGTTGCTGTAGTTTTCCTTTATAAAGCTAAGCTCTATAGTATACAGACTGTACATGCACAAAAATGACAAGTTCGTGTATTAATTTGTACGTTTTGCAACTTATTGGACTAAAATAATACAACTATACAAGTTATTGTATGGTGGGTGTAATTTACTACCTAATTAATCTATGAATCACTACAATAATAATCATCATCTAATCATGCAGTCAAAGGCCTCATTACATTTTTCTCGCGATTTAGCCCGAGGGTTGTGAAGGTAGTTTCGTAAACTGACTTTATTTAATATCCTTAATTAGTGGTCAAAGCAGGGGCTAAATTTTAGCCACTCCCGAACAAACACGGCCATGTTTTTGCTAATGCATGTTGATACTGTGTACACGCGAATCCATCTTGTGATCCCTGTTGTTTCTCTCTGCAGGGTATATGCAGATGTCAGGAATATGGTTTAAAGAATTTGTATTAGAATGATGTAAAAAATTATGATTTAATAAAAACTTTCGTATAGAAAAAACTCTTATTATAGGGGTGTGTCATTGTATTGTACGTTAATCATGTATATGCGCGCTTTCATTTTCGTTTCGACTTAATGTGTGTAAATAAAATTGCTTTGCTTTAGTACAAATCTTTGTTTGGTTTGTGCCATTAAGAGAACTAGGTGGTACTCCGCGCGATGCTGCGGGAATTTCTTAAATAATATTTGAAAACACTAAATTGATTGCATAGCAACATTCTTTTTTGCAAACGATATTATACATGATTTAAGATTAAATTTGAAAATATAAACACTAAGGTAATTGCATAGCAATATTCTTTTGCAAACAATATTATACATAAAAACATGTTTATTTTGTTGAGAAAAAATGACTCTTAAATGATTGATCATCTATGTATTTCTACCATATAAATTTTGTAGTATTTGTACTTGTAAAGATCATGTATACTATTGGTAATAGAAGACCGGTGGATGACATCTACTGTGCGAATTTTGTAGCATTGCACTCGCAAAGACCATGGATGATACTGGTCGATGGATGACATAAATGGATAGTCCTGGTGGATGGATGACGTGGCAAGTTTGCATGTTGAGAGAAATACGTAGTGGGGAGCTAAAACATAGTTTTGTATGATGACGCTTGTAAGCGTAGGGACAGGTCCCTAACTACTGGCTACAAGTCACACAGCTGCACGCGGGATATATTGGCCGGCCGTCAAGGCGTGCAGTGACTTCTGCTTCATGCATCTGCCAGCTATCGCTTTGACACTTTTCCACAACCAGCTTTGCGACCAGGTCAGGCTACTTCCTTCTTATAGTATATGTATATATATAGAGAGTCTTACAAATAAACCACCGCTTTAACTCATACATCTATATACTACTTATATCCTGTTCTTTAACTTTGCTGGCTGCTTATCAAAGATCTACCCATCTACGTACACTTGCTTCATAGAAGACCGTACTCTCTCCATCCTCAAATATAATATAAGGTATTCTCTTCGTTCTAAATTATACATTGTTTTGACTTTTCTAGATGTATAAATATTATTATGCATCTACACACATAAGGTAAGAGCATAACAAATCCTACGAATATAATAAACTCAAAAAGATCTATAATTTGAGATGAATGGAGTATGGATTAATTCAAGTATTCAAATTTTATACTCAAACATATAAGGTGTTCTAGGAGTAATTTGGCTGATCGCGGACTAGTTAAATAGGCTCCTTGCTATTCGCAGTAGCCATTGAAACAATCAGACAAAACAAGTCCCCACATAACAAATTGACAACTCATGGTGCATGATGCATGCATGCGTCCTTTCGTAATCCTCGTAATTTGTCATGAAAAATCATGTATTACATCACCGAGGAAGTACGCTGCATAATATATAGAGAGAGAGGCTGAACATTTTTTTATATAATTAGGGAGGAAGAAGCCCACCTGAATTTTCTTATTTCATCTAGTGACTATATTATTGTTCAAGCAATCACGACGCTCATTAGGGAGGGGGAAGAGGAGAGTGCAAACATAGACTAATTTACATCAACAACCGAGAGGTAATAATGGTACATCTCTCTTATGTACGACATCGATTCGACCGTGCAGGGAGTCTCTAAATCAACTTTCCATTCAGATGGCGGAAATGATCAGTTCGGCAGTGGTCCAGGAGACGGTGAGCCAAATCCTTTCTAACATGGAAGACAAGTACAAGGGCGAATCTGCAGATGCCAAGGAGCACATAGAGAGGTTGGAGATGGCGCACATCAGGCTCGAGGCTGCACTCGAAATGTCTGAAGGGTGGAACATCACCAGCGCGCCACTACTACGATGGCGAAGCAAGCTCAAGCATGCTGTGCAGGAGTGTGAGGAGGCGCTGCACAGGTGCAAGCAGCGCGTCCAAGAAGAAGATGAGATGGAAGAAGGGTTAAGGAACTCCTCTTTTCCTAACCGGGTCGCTCACCACGTCAAGTCATTCATCTACTCCATGATTAATGCCAATAATCGTGGTATCAGCGGCGAGCTGAGTGCATCGTCTGCGGTACGGAGATTTGAGTGCTTTGCAGATGGTGCTAGCGAGTTTTTGAGGTTTGTAGAGCTCGGTGGCACACCGCGGCAGTACATGTTCTTCGACCCTCTTGTTCGGCACCTTCTTGCAGGCAATAAGATGATAAGATATAAACTTCTGTTGGGAAGTCAGTGCCATTTGCTAATCCTACAACCCATCAGTACTCCCCAGGGGATGGAGGGCAGGCTCCTGTATGTGCACATGGATGGTGACGCCCCAGAGAATAGCTTCTTTTTCACCATCTTCTTACGGCTTTCGGAGAGCACCAACATAGTCGGGGTTGCAGTGAGATGTCTGCAACTGTTTGCACCACACTTTAAGTCGACAACCGAGACTGTCAAAGCAAAGCTCACTCAGCTGCCAATGCAAGACTTCTGCTGGGTGCCCTACGTTGATTCTAGCCAGAAACAACGACACTGGGAAAACTTCTACACCATCTTCTCTAAGTGGTTTCGCCCGAACACGCACTGTTGCAACCAGCAGCAGCATGCTGCTCATGACCAGTACATGCAGCCCTACGCCGGCAGCAACACAATAAACTCAGCTTCATCGACATCGTTGCAGCCGCATGATGTATACTTGGAACCTGTCATCAAAGTGTATTTGCAGGGCCACGTCCCGGTGCCAGTTGAGAACAGCAGGAACAAAAGCTTCCCATATGTGAAGCTTAGGATCCTCTTCTCGCCGCACGCGTCTTCAGAAGGCTTGCTGCCCACGGTTAGGGGTTCTGCGACAGAGATGGTTCATGGACAGGAGGAACGGCGACACGATGGCATGTATGCAAACATCTCCTTCGAAGAACTAGACGATATCCTTCTGCCAAAGGCCATAGACTGTCTTGGCCACGACGCAGGAGCGACGGCGGTGTACCGGATGGTCTGGAGGTCCGCCCATGGCGGTGCGTACGTCCAGGCTGAGAAGTTCACACCGAGGAGAGTCCTTCGGAAGGGCAGGAGAGGACACCGTCCGCAACGACAGGAGGAGAAGGTGGAGACATGGTCGCATGTGGTCACCGACTTCCTTGGCACGTGGGCTCCACACGCGCCTGCCCGCCTGCAAGGCGCCATCGCCAACTGGATTCGGAAAGAGAAGGAAATGCAGTTACCACCAACACGATGAGTTTAAGTGTTTAACTGTGCGTTTGGTATAGGATTGTAACTATATGTCGTATAGCAGGATCATGTCTGCCAGAAAAATTCTAGAAAGTACATATATGTTTAATATAGAATAAACGCAATAATATGCTATACAAATTGTCATTTACATAGTTGATTTTGATGAATTTACCTAATAGATGATTTCGAGGAATTTAGCTAATCTCTTTTTTGTAATTTGATTCCATAGAGAGCATGCATAATGTTTGGTTTGATTTCGTTTCTCACTATGTGAAATAAATATCACACTATGCTCTACAGCGTGGAAAGACGTGATGTATTCCTAAAGCCAAGCCTTGCGGCCGGCCTAAACAATTTTACCATTCGAAAGCATGTCCTTTGTTCCATAATATAGTTTTTTTTAGCCTATTTCATTGATAAAGAGGAAGAGTACAAGCCGGCGAACCGGGTAAGAAAAACAACTGGGTAATTACAGATGCCCACTCAGACTCACCAGACACTTGGCGCCCGCAGAGATCCAAAGCGCAAACTCGCCTTTGATCTTAATTACAAGAGAAGGTATAGAAGACTCTTAACGGTCAAAAACGCGATTGTTTCTCTCAATCCAAATTTCCCAGACAATTAGGAGTGTGAGGGAGCGGACAGCTTTGCGGGGGATGTTCGGCCGTTAGGTGAAAGTGGCCCACCATTTGATTGGTGATGAGGAGGGGGCCAAGCGTCTGGGTTAAGCACCTGGACCCCCAGTCCAGATCCGGCGCGTATATCGGCATTCCGCAAGGAGGTGAAGAGCAGTCTCCATAGTTCGCCAGCGTAGTGGGCACGTGGGGCTGTGGTCCCAATCTCTGCGTGCAAGTCGGTCAGATGTCCAAACATGGTTCTGCAGGATAAGCCAGGCGTGCCCAAGCTTTCCAGATCACAGCAAGGTCGGGAGCGGTGGGGAGGTCCGTGAATTGGGTTTTGTATGCTGAGGCAGTGGTGTACTCTTCGTGCTTCGTTAGGGTCCAGTTGATTTTGTCGTCGTGTTGGGGGCGTAGCACTATTGGCACGACAAGTGTCCAGAGGGAGGTGAATTGAAGGAGGTGCTCCGTAGTGAAACCAGCGTGGAGGTTGATGTCGCGGATCCAGTTGTTGTGGATGGCTGATGCAATCGTCCGTTTTTTCTTTCTGGTATGGGCAAAGAGTAGGGGCGCTACGTCCTTGGGCCTTGTGCCTTGGAGCTAGCATGAGTCCCAGAAACTTGTCTTATTGTCGTCCCCCAATGTGATGCATCTGCAGTTAGCGAAGAGGAGTCTATCAGCGTCATTGCATGGTATCTCCGTCCCTGCCCAGGCCTTCTCGGGAGCCGTCCACTCCAACCACATCCAATGGAATCGCAGGGCTCTCGCAAATTTGTCGAGGTTCAGGATGCCCAAGCCACCGAGATTTTTGGGAAGGGTTGTGCGCGTCCAATTGACTCTGCATTTGCTTCCCGTGAGGGCTTTGTCGCCCGCCCAGAGAAAGCGCCTGCGAATCTTGTCAAGATCCTGAAACACCTCCTTCGTTAGGTTTGATGACCGTCAGGAGGTTGACTGGCTGTGAGGAGAGGACAGATTTGACTAGACTTGCACGACCTACTTGCGTGAGGTTTATGCCATTCCATGTTGAAAGTTTTCCGGCAGTTTTATCGACCAGGGGCTGGAAGTCGATTTTCCTGAGCCTGGCGGTGTGAGGGGGGAGAATGAGGTACTTGACGGGAAAAGATGCTCGGGTAAGCAGGAGGTCTCCAGGGTGACATCAAGGTCAATGTTGTTGCAGCTGATAGGTGTGACACTTGTTTTTTGCAGATTGGTTTGCAGGCCCGTGACCTCACCGAGATTTAGGAGGATGCGCTTGAGGTTGGGGACGTCCGTAGGCATAAGTTTTAGGAAAATCACTACATCATCCGCATACATGGAAGCTCAAAATCTGGATGTGCGGCCGTTGAGCTTTGAAAGCAGTCCCTTTTCTGTTGCCAGTTGTAGGATGCGTTGGAGTGGGTCAATAGCCAGGATGAAAAGGAGGGGGGAGAGCAGTCTCCCTGTCGCAAGCCCATGCCATGCTAGATCGGGTTGAGAGGAACCCCGTTGAGCAAGACACGCGAAGTGGAGAAGGTAAGTAGGGCCGATATCCAATTGAGCCAACGCGTCGGGAACCCCTATGTTCCATGAGGGAAATGAGGTAGTCCCAGCGGTTGGAGTCGAAGGGTTTGGAGATGTCAAGCTTTAACTGTAGGGCCAGGGTCTTTGTTCTGTGGAAGCGTCTTGTTAGGTTTCGCACATAGAGGAAGTTGTCGTGAATGCTCGCTTTTTTATGAAGGCGCTCTTGCATGGTAAGATTAGGCCGTCCATTAGGGGGGTGAGGCGCAGCGCCAGGATCTTGGTGATTATTTTGGCGATTGCATGTATCAAGCTTATCGGCCGGAAGTCGTGAATATCTTCTGCCTCGTCCTTTTTTGGTATGTGGATGGTATTTGCTTTGTTGAGTAAGTTCAAATCCCGGCAGCAGTCGTTAAAGAAGGAATTTACTGCCGAAGAGACGTCTATGTGTATCGTGTGCCATCACTTTTTGAAGAAGAGCCCCGTAAAACCATCAGGCCCGGGAGCCTTGTTGTGGGGCAGTTGGCAGATCGCTTGCCAGATTTCGTCGTCAGTGAAGGGGCCATCCAGGGAGGAGGGATCAGGCGCAGAGAGGTCTAACTCCGGCCATGAGAAGTCGCAAGAGCACGGTGGTGGGTCGGCAATGCCGTTTGTTGAAGTAATCTTAAACCAGGCGTTGTTTGTCTTCGTGATTGAACAGCCACCCCCTGGTGGCGAAGACGTTGAATAAAGTTCATTCTCCTTCTTCCATTCACCCTAAGGTGGAAGAAGAGGGTGTTGGCATCGCCTTCATGAATGCTGGCAATCTTGGTGCATTGCTTTTAGCGTGCCTTTTCGACAACCAACCAGGCGAGAATACGTTTCTTGAGTTTCGCCCGCAGAACGTGTTCAGCGTCTGAGAGCGCTATGAAGTCTTGTGCCTCGTCTAGGCGAAGGATTACCTCATGTGCCATGTGTAGTTTTTGCCTGGCGTTAGAGAGTAGATATCTGCTCCACTTTTTGAGCACGAGAGTTGTCGTGGAGATCTTGTGCCCGAGTCGGTGAAAAGGCTCTGTGTGGGAGGTTGTGGCATGCCAAGCTTGCGCGACTGTTTCCTAAAACTGCGAAAGTCGAGTCCAGAAGTTCTCGAACTTGAAAGGCGGCATGCGGCGTGGGCTCGACTGGTTTGTGAGAAGGAGCGGGCAATGGTCTAAATGGGAGGAAGACAGGGCATGTAGGGAGCAGGTATCAAAGGCCATATCCCAGCTCTGGTTGCAAAAAAACTCTGTCAAGGTGGACAAGGGTAGGGCGGCGTCTCTCATTGCTCCATGTGTATTTCCCGTTCTGTTGCCTGAGTTCCTTGATTTGGTAGAAGTCAATTGTTCATCAGAAGCACGACATGAGCCGGTGGTTGAGGTTACGATTGTTCTTGTCCCTCGCTTTGTAGATTAGATTGAAGTCGCCTAGAATTATCCAACGTGTTCCGTCTGGTGGCTTTAGTTGATGCATGTGTTGGAGGAAGGATTCCTTCTCCGCCCGCCTGGAGGGACCATAGACTGTGGAGATCATCAAGGATGTCATGGAATGACGAAGGGTGACCTCCGTAATGAGGGAGTAACGTCTGATGCGCACATTTGTTATGTCAACCTCGACGTCCTTCCAGAGTAATAGGATACCTCCTTTTGTGCCGGCCGCACGTTTGAAAACAAATCTGTCCAGTTTGTAGGCTCCGAGGAAGGACGTGAGGGATGAGTCGATTTTTTTTTTGACACAAACCAGATATTTCATTAAAGCAGCAGATTTACAAAGAGGCATATTCCATCAAGGTCCTTGAAGTACACAAATCCAAATCCACCACCGCAAACATTTGGAGCCGTAGTCGTGGAAGGGCCTCGCCGAGGGTAGGCTTGAAGAGATCGTGGACGACGTCAAGGACGAACTTCACCGGAGAACCAAAGATTTGGTAGAAACTGACGCCGACGGGTATGAAGTCATCGTCCACGGATCCGGGGGGAGGCTCGCTGCCGAGTTGATGGTGGAGGATGTTGAGAGAGCTCGATGCCGGATGACGTTGTGCTGCTTGGTGAAAGGAGCAGGTGGGTGCGGAGGCGAAGGCTGGGAACGGTCGATGCGTTCGACGATGCTGCAGAGAGCATTGGAACAACCATCGATCCAGGCAGGGATCCCTGGCCAGAGGAGCTTGACAAAACCGATGCAAGGAGCATCGGAACAAACTTCGATCCAAGCACCAGAGGAGGCGGCGGTAGAAGAGGCAAGAACAAAACAGAGCGTTCAACGAACGAGGTCGGAACAACCGCTGATTCGAGGTCGCCAGGACCAGATCCACCCATGGGAAGATCCGATGCACCACCTCCAGGCCAACCGAATCACAGGCAGCCAGGGGAACGCTCTAGCAGCAGGGCCGGAGGGAGGGGAGAAAGGTGGAGCGGCGGACGGGGGAAGAGGGGAAGCAAGGAAGGGAGTTTATTTTATTACCACTGACCTGAAGTTCGTCGGAGACGGCGGCGGTGGAGAAACCTCCGAGGAGGACCTAGGTGGCGATGAGTCGATGTTTTGAAGTTTCGTTTCTTGCAAACAGGCGATCTGGCACGGGGTGATTGCTAGGGTTTCTTGCACTGCCAGTTGTCTGACGTTCCAAGATATAATTTCGATGTTTGGATTAACCAATAAGGCGGTAGTGTCGCTGCAGTAGTTACTTCTAGAGTTTTTCAAACAGATTAAAAATGTCGAATAAAAGTCCATACTACCTTTCATTTGTTTTCATACGCTAATTAATTGAATAATTATACCATTCATATTTAATTGCCAGCAGACTTGCATGCAAATTCACTACCCTTTAAGCAAATGGCACATGACAAAAAGGCACATGGCAAAAAATAGATTTGTGGAGTGCTTTGGTTTCCACACTTGGCAAAGAACTTTATAGGTTAAATAAAAAAAATACCCTTTAACATCCTCGCGCGCTATCTAATGCTTTGTAAATTGTCGTGTGTGCGTGCTACTTTAGTGTGACGTGTACTTCGTGTGTCTATTCTACTCTCCTAACATGCTTCTTCCACGTTCCATCCGATGAATATGTTTCCTATTTCTAAAAAAATTGTTTCTTCCATGTTGATTTTTGTTGTTTATACCATTTCGATGCATTGTATCAAACCTCACGGAACCAAGGTCGTGAAGACACAATAGACTGAAAATACACATACCATGGAATCAAAAGTTTACTTGGAACTCTTGAAAATCCCATAGGACTTCCCTAGAATGTATAGTTGGATTAAGGACAGATTGTAGTGAAAAACCATACCAAAATATTTTCAAGAACAACAAAAAAGATGTTTCATATATATCCCGATGACATTCTCCAAAAAAAATATGCATAGTGTGGGGGTCATGTAATTTTATCTACAAAATTTTCCCGTTGAGCAAGATAATTTGAATTGCATTTTAGTTGTGTGCCAAAGATCCAATTTCAATTTTGAATCAAATTTAGGAAAAAAATACAAATTGAAGGCGAAGTTAGTTCGCGAGAATCAATTTGATGGATGCGGAGCAGGTCATGCACAAAATCAAACGTTGCTCAAAGGATTCCAAAACAAAATCTTCAAGAGAATTCGTTGGCCAAATCGTATCAAGTGGAACTTTTGGGAAAAAAAAAGCCAAAAAGGAAATCAAATGGACTTTTTGACTTTTCACCACTGCGCTTGGTCTTTTGACCGCTTGACTAGACAAAAAATCACTCATTGACTCTTGGTGAATCCTCCCCATTTCCCCACCCCGAACCCTCGCCTCGGCGTCGCCGGCCATGGCGCCGCCGCGCCCGCCGCCGGAACTCATCGACGACGCTGTGGCCGAGATGGTATCATAATCTCAAGCGATGATCGTTGGCATCAGAGGCTGCCGCGCTGCCGTTGCAGGTGGCAGCGATCAGCTTCATGACGCATCTGACGTAGTTGGTGTAGGTGAAGGAGACGCTGGCGCCCGGCGCGATGGCGCCGCCGCGGAGCAGGAGGCAGTCGCCGTGCGCGACGAGGGCGATGACGCTGGGTCGGGGCGCAACATGGCGCGGAAGTTGTAGCCGGAGTTGAGGTGGATCCCGGACACCGGCACCGCCGCGCCATTGCTCACCTCCACAGCGAACGGCTTGGCGCCGTTGGGCTGGGTCTGCCCCACGTCCTCCAGGACCTCCACGTCCCTCATCACGTCGCACGCGGCGTGGGCCGGCGGCGGCGCGAGCAGGACGACGATCGAGGCCGCCGCCGCCACCAGGATGCGAGCTGTGGTCGCCGCCGATCAGCATGATCGGCGCCGTCGCGCGTGCAACTGATGAGAAGGTCGGAGGACGAACGAGATGACGAGGAGCAATCGAGGTGCGGATGCACTCACGCACCAGTGCATGTATTTATGTATCGGCGGCGGTGCATGGAACGCCTTTTATTACTGTGTTTTATTTAAGACTTTAAGGTAACTGTGATCTGTATAATGGAATAGTTGATGGGTAACGTATAGTATCGTAAAAGTTGCTCAAAACGTAGTAATAACCTTTTTTGGGCAACGTATCATATGCAAACCACCTTCATATGCAAACTATGCAAACTCTCATCATAGCCGCGGCAGCTGCGGATGCAGATGATGGAGACGGAGAGCTTCCACGACGCCATGTACCACTCCACCATCGCCTCCCGCCTCGCCTTCGCCGCGTCCGACAAGCACTAGCAACCTCCCCAAACTCTCGCCGACATGAAGCAATCGCCGTCTGTGTATATATATATGCTGCTTCTTTTTCTTTGATTTGTTTAGGATAAAATAAGCCCCGCGCGCGCGTGAGGGTGATGGTGTTGTTGTTAGGGAGGTTGGATTCAGGAGGGGACTAGTATTAACATGGTGCCCCTCCCGAACTAGATTACCGCGACGAAGCCTCCCGGTCCCGGTGCTGCTGATTATAGCCTGCTAGTTCTTGCACCGAAATGGTATGGTTACGGAGAGAAACCTCCATGCTGTATGATGCTTCGGTTTGTTAATTCTGATAAGATGGTTTCTAATGTCTGAGGCCTGACTTCAACCGGTTCATTTCAAGAGTATTATGTAGTACGTACTACGAACTTGTGATTGTGAAGTTGAAGATTTGCAGTAACCGGGACACTAATTCTACACGCTTAAGTTAGGAGGGAGCATGTGAACTCTGAACTACTAGTAGGCTTCATTGTTCATTCATGGCTTCACTTTTCAGTTCTCTGAATATCTCCCACCAGAAATTCAGAGAAGCACACAACGGATTGCTGGTGAGTTTCTTGCACCGGTTCATTTCAAGGCCTGATTTGAACGGGTTCATTTAGAGCATGTAGTAACTGTGAAGTTGCAGATCTGCTGCCCTATTCTCTGCTTTGCTTGCAGCTTATTACATGTCAACTCAAAAATACTAGGCCCGATGACTTCACTTTTCAGTTCTCTGAATATCTCTATCAGAAATTCAGAAAAGCATTCAAGAGATTGCTTGATCAGAAGGAGGTCACCGGAGTGCCTGGGGTTTTCTTGCACTAAATATTCTCATCTATTATCATCAGTTATCGACTGATATCTTGGCACTGAAGTTCCTTCACGATCCGCGCCATCACCAATTAATCGTCAGTCAAAAGCTTCAAGAACCCTCCTCGACGGCCGTCCCTTTCAACACGGACATCGCTGTCTCCGTCTCCATCATCTGCATCCGCACCGCCGCGCCTTGTCCTCCGTCAGCACGCCGAACCTCCGCGCGGGTCTGCTGCTGCGGCTCCTCTGCCTCCGCCGCCGGCTGCGCGTCGATGTAGTCCGGCTGGCCGGACCGCAGCGGCGCCCACCACTTGGCGCCCCCGCCCTCGGCGCCGGCGGACGGACGGAGAAGGCGGCCACTCCCGACGACACAACCATTTTGCACGGTAAACAAACAAACTCGGAGGAAGGTAAATTGCGGTAACGGTGGAAGGGTCCAAGTGCTAAAATTTCCCACCTCTTTACGCGATCACCGGACGAGGATCCAGCGGCTGTGACGGGAGTTTGTATAGTTTGCACACGAAGCTAGTTTGCATAAATTACGTTGCTTTTTTTCGGGTAAATAACCATTTTTGTAGGTAAAAAACGAAGTCAACTATTACTAATTTACATACACGGATACGGAATTGATCGGCCACTATTTTTCATTTCCCTCTCTCCAGGTCATTGCTTAATTTCACGTTATCTCTCCTAACCATTGACAGACAACTCTCTCCCGTCTCTATAAAACAGGGCTCCTCCGCAGCGCTCGAGCTCCGCACCATGAGCGGGGCTCCTAGCTTCCGTTCACTGGTCAAGCGAGTTAGCTTAGGGTCCAATAAAGCCCAACAACGCGTGCGTGAGGAGAAACATGGAGGCATGCGGTCGTCAGATTTTTTTTTGTGTGTTTTGCTCCGTTACACCCGTGCGGATGGTGGAAAGTACCTTGTGCCTTTTTTCTTTCTTTATTTTTTAATTATCACTACTAAGTACTACGTATGCAGTTATAGGAGGTACGATGTTGCAGTCGACATTTCAAAAATAACAATGCAACATTCTGATTATACCATTTTAACATTTTTCATATGAAAGTTAAACTAATATGCTCAAAGTGTTAAACTAATACAACCAACATTTTCATATACTAGGTTCAACATTTTTCTCAAACTTAGTTCAACAATTCGGATAAACTAGATCAATATTTTGTGCGAAAATGTTGAAGCAGTAAGTTTAAGATGTTGAGATAGTTATTCAAAATGTTGAAATAGCATATTGAAAGTGTTGATTCTAAAAAATACATATATAAGATAAAAATATATTCATATTGGATCTTATTCTATCGCATTAATTGCAAATAACATGGTAGTTCAAACGGATTCGAAAAAGGGTTAACGGTTTAAGAGAAAATCTCATTTAAATGTTGAAACTCGGGTTAGATTCTTCCGTCTATGGCTGACGTCGGACGGACACCTTTCACTAGCTGTCATCCCCGCCCGTTGCGAACCCGCTTTGATCCGAATAAATATACAATCTCAACCGTTACACAGATCTTAAACAGTGGAAGCTAGATTGGTAAAAAAACCGTATAGATTTCCCGACCATGAGCGGTAGCAGCGTTTGAAGCCCAACGTCTACGCTGTCTTTTCATTTGTATCCTACTACATGGCTACATCCCTTTATCCCCAAAAAAAAGGCTACATCCCTTCTCTTTTTCATGCTTTCTTTGCACCTCCCTGCCCGGCTCTAGGCCCATGCATCAGAGGCGACGGCCGGGGACCCAACAGAAAATAGTACCCTCGAGGCCCATCAAGCTGAAGTGAATCGCTCCCGATGCTCCGTCATATGTTCTGCTCGGCCTGCCGTGCTGGCGTGCAGGCCGTATCTACGAATTGGAGGCACGGGGCCAAATACGTAATGGGGCCCTAAAATTTAAAATACGGCATAACTAAAGCATAGAAATATATTAGAACTTGTTTCTCGAATACATGATGATGCAAAAAATAAATATATTCCTGTTTTGATAAACCAATATACCAGATAAAACTAATTATTTAAAGTTTTGATAATAGAATAATTCTAGACTTAATTTAACTAGGCGAGAAAAAAATAGATCAGAAGTTCAGAACTAAAAATTAGAACTTGTATCTGTGCTTGATGATGGGCGTAGGCGGTAGGGCGTTGAGATTGAGACTTGAGAGAGCGATGGGGCTGCTAGTCGATCGGGAGTGCCGCCGTGTCGTGGTCGTGGCCTGTGCGAAAATATTGGGCAAACTGCGAACAGGCGGCGACTCGATGTTGGGTTTGATGATTTTAGTAGATGAACCGGTCGCATTGCTCATCGGTTCCCCGGACGGAAAAACTGCCGATTCGTCGTAATTCCTAAATCCTAAATACCACCGTAGCTTGTTGTAGGGCCTTTAGTGGACTTTTTTTTTCTCTACTTAACTACATAATTAGCTAACCTAATTAGGGTGGGATTTGGGGGGCCCTATGCGGGCGCCCACCTTGCCCCTGCTCATGTACGGCCCTGCTGGCGTGCAGCGTACAAGCACGGCAGGCCCATATATTCGCGTCGAACTCATCCCCTGCCGGCTTGTCGTGCTGGCGTGCTGCGCCCCTAGCCCTGATGGGAAAAAGTCTACTTCATCCCCTAACCTACGAGGGATGGAATGGAACACATCACCCCCCAACGTATAAAAATGTATTTTTTAACCCTGAACTTTCTAAAACCGGACAAATCACCCCTGAAGCAGTTTTGAAAAATCATAATAAATAACAGAAAAATCATAAAACGGAAAATCAAATTGTGTTGGACTACAAATGAGTAGATCTATGCAGTGAACCTATAGTATGGTATGCTTTAGTATATTTTTTTACAGCTATGAAAAAAATATAGATCTAAAGTTACAGGAAAAAATGTACTAAAGAATCTCGTATTGTATGTTCACTGCATAGAACTAATAATTTGAAGTCCAACACAATTTGATTTTCCATTTTACGGTTTTTCTATGATTTATTATGATTTTTCAAAACTGATTTAGGAGATGATTTGTCCGGTTTTAGAAATTTTAGGGGGTAAAAAATCTATTTTCATAGGTTGGGGTGATGTGTTCCACCCCTCATAGGTTGGGGAGTGAAGTAGACTTTTTCCGCCGTGTTGTCCCTTGTTGTAGCGCCCTTGTATCTGAATCGCAGTGCCCAGACTAAAGACAAGAAACGGCACACACAAGATAAGAGACGCTGCGTTGCTGCCGCCGCTCATATCATTGGAAGTCATTACTAATTCTTTCATAATTATAACCTTTATTTATTGTAAGTATGTTAGATATTTAGCTGTAGACTTTCAATTAAAGTAACTTTGTCGTATAATGTTGATCTAGATGTTTTTTCTCTAAATTAAAAGTACTACAAGTAACTTTGTCGGATGGCTGTATGTCAGCGCAACTGTAGATGGCTGTGCAAATCTATGTTGCATATCGGATCTTACTTAACTATACCTGTGACTGTAGCCTTAGGCCCTTAGCTAAAAATAGTTTATCAAAATTGAAGCCATTGAATGATTGTTTGAGGCCAACAATGTTACAACAAAGATTGGATGACTTGGCTATGTGCAGCATTGAGCAGGATATCTTGGACAACATTGATCTTGGTAGTGTTCTTAATAATTTTGCACCAACAAATGCTCAAAGGAGTTTTTTTAAGGACTGAAGCATTATTGTTCATCTAATAATGGAGCTTATAGTTATTATTTGAGGTAATCATCTCATTTTATTTTCTGCTCTTTTAGTTTGTATATTAAATATATTATTCTTTAAGAATTATATCTATGCCATTTGTATTATTATATATTTTATCATAATACTTTTTTAAAAAATAAAACGAAAGGGTCCATAATGTTTTGTTCGCTCGAGGGCTGTACCTGGAGCTGCTCGATGCGGAAGGGCACTCTCCACCTCCTCCCACGCACCGCCCGGATCTTGATGAGAAGTGCGGCGGCGACGGCTTGTCGCGGGTGTGGGCGCCGAGCGGGGACGGGATGGCGACGGGGCGGGGACGAGACGACGTCGCGGGCTGGGGCCAGGGCAGCAGTGCGGCCGGGGATGGTCGACGGGGCGGCGCGGAGCAGAGCCGGGGTGGCACAAGAGGGGGAGGGGCCGGGGGAGCGGGCGGCGCGGGGGAGGAGCGGCCGTGCGGGCTGCGGCGCGGGGGAGAGCGGGCGGCCGGGAGGGGAGAGTTGATGGACAGGAGAGATAGGTTTTGGTGGTTTTATATCCTCTGCAAGCGATCACAGACGTTGGATCCGTGATGGACGGTCACAATTTGTTGGGCCGTTTGGGCCAAACGGGCCTCCGTATAGGCCTTTTCTGCTTAAAATTTTTCTTTTTCTTTTTATTTTATTACACCATTGTAAAGTAACATATAAGAATAACAATCCTATACACACTAATACATTTTTTGTATGCAATAGACTACATATTATTTGTCTGGTAGGAGTTTCAAATATTTTTGAGCTGATTTACTATATTTTGTATATTAAATGAAATTCTGCATGGTTTATTGAAATAATTCAAAATTTAACTACGTGTGCATCTAATAATATACAATAAATTGAAAAAAATCATATTTAGGATCATATGTTCAAGTATAGTTCATATCTTGAAAATAGATGAAAATGTTAAATGTTTTATAAGGATCATTCAAACATCTACTCGCAACGTCATTATAAAATAATGATAATAATAACTAAAATTTATCCAAAAAATCTGAAAACTCTTATACATTCATTTTATTGATGTACAAGGTCAGTATAAAAAATCCATAAGATTTTATGCAAATTATACTATACATTGTTCATAAAGGATACATCTCTCACATAGTTTCATACAATGTTACTTGAACATTGAAGTTTTCCATACTTTTCAATATGTTCTGTGACAAGCAATGTCTTTTGATCAATATAATGAGCAATGAACAACATAAGAAAAGCCTAATCCAAAAATAGGTGCAAAAGTTTTTAGTTAAACTCCAATTTGAAATTCAAGTTCAAGTTCATTTGTAGAAGTTTAAAGGAAACTCATTTTTTCTCCTAAATTTAGAACTCAAATAAAAAAACTTTAAACATGAAAGTTGTAGAACTTTTAATTCTAATAAACTATTGTATTGGACGATTGTCGATTTTCAACATGTGTTTCTCTTTAAATCTCGGTCAAACATTGTTTGACCCCGGATCAACGCTCCTAAATTTATTTTACTACATAAACCACAGCTCAATTCAAAATTCTCCCAATATGAAAGTTGTAGGGTTTTAAATTATAAGAAACTTTTGTTTTGGCCAAAATTTGAGTTTCAACATAAAAACTTTAGGAAACATTAGTCAAACATGTTTGACCCCGGGTCAAATACATAAACTTGTTTGAAGTGGGAGTGGGCCGAAAGAGCAGTGGGCTGGCGTGGAGGTCGGCCGAGCGCGGGAGTTGGAGGTGCAATAGTGAACTTACGCCAAAACTGGGCCTGCTGAGGAAAAGAGAGGAGTTGGGCCGGGAGAAGGGAGCTGGGCCGCTCTGGAAGAGAAAGTAGGAGGGGGAAGACTGAGCCAAGAGAAGGAGTTGGAGGAGCAATAGTGAACTTGGGCCAAAACACTTTTCTAGAGCTCAAAAGAAAGCAATTCAAACGCGAATTTAAATTCTAATTTGAACTAGAAGCAGTAAAAACTCAAAGATTTTATAAGTTTTCAGTTAAACTCCAATTTAAAATTCAAGTTCAAATCCATTTAAAAATTTTTAAAGAAAACTCAATTTTTCTCCTAGATCTGGGGATCGAATAAAAAACCTTTCAATATGAAAGCAGTAGAACTTTTAATTTTAAGAAACTTTTGTTTTAGCCGATCTTCGAATTTCAACATTTAAAATTAATCATATTTCATTCATAATTGATTAAACGTTGCAGTGTTTTGGGTCATATGGGAAATGAAATTTTTTAATTTATGTTCGTGACGGATTTGTATAAATGTCACAGTGTTTTGGGCCGACCCGTGACAGAATTGAAAAAACGTCACAGTTATCTGGGCTTAGAGCAAAATGTTAACGTTTCTGAAACCGTCGCAAGGATTTCGTCGCAATTTTCCGGGCTTCTCTGGGCTTTCTGGGCTCAAGGAAAAATAGTGACGTTTTCTGAAACCGTCACCAGGAGATCGTCACAGAATAAATAGTTTCTGTAGTGGCCCTTGAAATCATATAACCGGCCCACCTCCCTTTATCGTCACCGGCAAGTTGATGCTACATGGTTCCACTCATCTCGATCCCGCCACACACCTACATCTCACGCTTTCTGATCACATCCCTTCCCCTCATACTCTCTCTCTAAAGACACGTACATTACTACACGTATGCAGTCTGATAGGTCGTCTCATACAGTGCCATATAGAATTTTTGCTAATGTGGAGGAGAGAGATCGAGGTGAGAGAATAAGGTTGTTGCTTCGTGAAACAACCGTCTCATGAGCTAAATTTTAGGACTATGAGACAACTCCACTACCATTATACGAGTTTTATTTGTTGCCATGCAACTAATAATATCTCTTTATTTCTCCATGAATTAAGGGATTTTTTATTACTATGAAATAACTAAAACAAAAACATATTGTATAGGTTGTCTCATAGGCCGTTTCAAGATTACGTGTCACTGCATGCCTATCAGACAGCACCAATGTAGTACTTGCCCTACGCAAGATGCCCGCTCATGCTTTTTTAGCTAGAAATAGGGCATGCATGTAAAACGTCCTTGATGGCTCAATGTAGGGAGAGCACCCTTGATAACAATATGGCATGCATGCAACATGCTTCCAGTATTTATATTATGTGGTATTTGAGCATTGTTACAATGACACAGACATGTCACAAAAATACACGAGCAGGTCATCTATTGTTTACCTTAGTGTCGCATAAACACATGCAGATGAGAGTCCATCAGCATGTAGTATACACACGACACATGCATGCAGGTAAACACAGCAACGTATTCATATACTGATATAATATAGAAGTACATATATGTAGCGCGTTAAGCAACACGCGAAGTACATATATGTAGCTTGCTAGCTTGATCCATGTCGTTTAGTATGACACACATTCGTAGGGGAGGGAGACGACATTCGACTCGATGCACACACATAGTTTGAGACCAGTGTGAGGGATCGCTGAGACGATGCTCTGGACATCGGTCAACAAACCAGGGACAAACATGGCAATGATACCACGTCCAGTACCTCGAAGGAAATTTGTTAGGTCGAGATAGCTTTTGAATCCCGGCCGGAGGGCATGAACCTTGGGACGGCGCTGGTGCCCGGGCCTGGGCACATGCTACAAGCATGAGAGCCATGGCGAGGAACACGAGCGCTGGGGACAACGCTTTGGACTTGGACGACGCCATTGCAAACTTGGCAGGCAGGTAGCTAGATATATATATATATGTGGATGTGTTCTTAGCTGTGTATGTGTGTGTGTGCCTTAAAGAGCAGCATCGACTATACCAGGTATTTATAGGCGGAAGCCATCATCGTTTCTATGATATCAACCAGATTGCAAATTTCTCAGAGGGTACAGTGTAGAGTTCTTGATCGCCTATTCGTGCGTTAATTAATGATAATTCCGAGTACATTGCCCACCTTATTTTGGTACATATCAAGCGTAAATTCCACCGGTGGACATTTGAAGTTCCACATAGACGTATTGCTGCTTGGCTTCATAAGAGGTGCCAAGAAGTTTGCCATTTGTGGACTTTGAGAGCTCCCATTAGCATGTACATCGTAGGAAATACATGCATGTCTATATCACTACTAGCTCAAATAGCATGTGCCTAAATGTATAGTCAGCAACAAATTCTACGGTTTCAAAGATTAGAACAATACCAGGGTACGTACTACGGCCGCCAATTAATAAATAGAGTAATACTATATCTGTATATTATGCAAATTAAGTCAACATCCACGCACGTTGCTTATGAACAAGAAGAGCCATGCAGCTTAATTTCCACGTCTCAAAGACATGCGTGTGCTCGCCCTAGAAGAACACATGCTTGATCTGTCTCGTCGACATGCACAGCTGAAGAGGCGAGCGTTGTGGCTAGGCTCCGTGGGCCGGCGCATATGGAGGGCAGGCGCCGTCCGGTTCGGCCCAGCCAAGACGCTCCACACGCCCAGAAACGGACAAAGTTCACACCCCTCAACTATCTATCTACTGTGTCTCCGATTTGCAACCCTCAAATGAAAAATCAAATGTTTGACACTCTCCAACTCTATAAACTGTCTGATTTACATCCTTTAGTGGTTTTCATAACAGTTTTCGTTGACGTGACGCCACGTCGACCATAAAAGGTGTAAATTGGTTCGCTTTGATAGTTTGAGAGGGTAAACTAGACTTTATCATTTCCTTAGAAAACAAATATAATTAAAATGCTAAAATCTAGTTCGCTCTTAGAAAATCAATAGAAAAATTGTTTTACCTCAGAAAAATATATAATCGGTTTCATATATTTTTTCTAAAATCATGCTATACTCTTATAGTACCTAATTAAGAGTTATTTTGAGATTAGATGATCATATTTTTATTTTTATTGGCTCAAAATCACTACTATTATTTTTCTAAGTAGTCTAATAGACCATGAAAATGGCATGGAGGACATATATGGCCTATGCTAAAAAAGAAGGCCACCTCACTTCAGTGACAAGTAAATTTCATTGTGAGTAGATAACGAGCTAAATGAATACTTTATTATGTTTTTAAGTTAAATTATTATTATACATTAAACTCCTAACCAGACCCTATAAGAGTATAGCATGATTTTACAAAAAATATATAACTAGTTTTATATTTTTCTAGGCTAAACGTATTTTATATTAATTTTCTATGACTCAATAAGATTGTAGCATTTTTAATTACATATGTTCGCTAAGAAAAAAAATTCTATAATATTTTTTATAAAGTTTAGTTGACCCTCTTAACCTATCAAAGCGGACTAATTTACCCTCCCATGGCTTATGTGGCGCCACATGGGACGGCAACCGTGGCGCCACATCAGCGAAAACCATCATTAAAACCACAAAGGGTGTAAATCATACGGTTTGGAAAGTTGAAGGGTGTCGAATATTTGGTTTTACGGTTGAGGGTTGAAAGTCTCGGTTAACGTTGATAGTTGAAGGGTGGGAGTGGAACGAACTTTTTCCCCAGAAACTAAGCCCTGTTCAGCAGCAGCAGGTAACAGGCTGCCGGCAGCATAAGCCTAAAGCTGAGCAGCCGAACAGGGCCATAGCTTGGGCGCTTGGCCCACACAAGAGGCAAATTAGCAGCCCGCCCCAGGTCATGCCGGGGCGCCGGGCAGCCCAAAGTCAAGAAATAAATCACGACTTGGAAAAATCAATTATCCACCATCTATCGACATCCTCTTCTCTCCGAATTTTCATCTTTTGCCGCCGACTCGCCCAGACACCAATTGCTCTACACCAGAGACAACTCGTGAGGAGGTAACCCCCAACTCCAATTGACAATCCTGTTCCATGATTAGTTGATTATTAGTAGACAGTACTTTCATATATCTCAGTAGACATGTAAAGCTCTTAGGGTTTTTATTTGTGCTCTTTGGGATCTTAGGTTTTTGTTTTTATTTTTTACAGTTAAGTGATGAGAAATAAGAAATCATCCAGGAAAGGAGCCTCCTAGTTCTTTTTCTTGTTCCAACAAAATGCCATGTAATAAAAAGTACACATTAGTGATTACTTTATTGCTGCACAGTTGCATCTAGTATCTTCTTTTGTTTTTAATTATGCTATTTGATTTGATAGGAGGCCTTGATAGAGTTGGTTAAGTTATACCCTGATGACTTTAACTCAAACCAACTCAAGGATCTTGGCCTCGAGCTTCCTATTTACATTGATAATGTGCGAGCTGATGCAAGATTTGCCAATTTGAATACTATTTCTGAGCTTGCTAGGCTGATGGTGAGTACAACAAAGAACCTTTCTTTTTCTTTGGTCCATCGGCTCCTCAAGCTAGTACTAGTTCTTTCTATTGCTACTGCATCGGTTGAGATGTGCTTTTTAACAATGAAAATCGTGAAGACAATATTGTGAAATCGTATCGGCAATAAATTTATGAATGATTGTATCATATGTTTTGTGGAACAATGATTTTTAGCAAAAGTTCTAATTGATGATGTGGCGTAATCATAGAGTGAAACTATAAGAAGGACCGAAGCCATAGAGTGAAACTATATGAGGTACTGGATGCTTATTTTGTGACAACATATTATTTGTAATTTAATCAATTATCAATATTATGCATAATATTTCTTTGTCAAGTTAGTACTATATACGTTTGTTCCGACTCTGACCCCAGCGGCCTTTTATCCTAGGCTGTGTTTCTTTCCTCCTTGGAAATAAATTTTCAAAAGGAATCTTTCATGCATAGAGTACTAAATAAAGTCTATTTGCAAAACCCATTTAGGAATGAGTGCAACTTTGCGCGACGAATCTAATGAGCCTAATTAATCCATGTTTTGCTACAGTGATGCTACAGTAACTATTCTCTAATCGTACGGTCAATGGCCTCATTAGATAGGTCTCGCGAAATAGTTCAATGTTGTGAAATTAGTTTTATGGACTGACTTTATTTAATACCCTCAGTTATTGGACACCGTAAAAAACACGGCCCTAGCTTCGCGCCTGTCTCTTTCGATATGCGCAAATGCTCTGTTCCGAGGACGAGGTAGCAGAGGATTTGTCTCTGCTTTCTCGTGTTGGGGCAGAGGAAACAGAGGCATGTTTAGTTCCAAAATTCAACTCCCAAATTTACTATGTAAAAAGAAGATTTCCCGTCACATCAAAATGTTATAACATGCATGGAGTACTAAATGTAGATGAAATCAAAAACTAATTACACAGTTTTGTTGTGCTCTGCGAGACGAACATTTTGAGCCTAATTAATCAATTTTTGGATAATTTTTCACAAATACAAACGAAATGCTACAGTGACGCAATGATTACGAAGTGACATCATACTCCCAAATTCACCGTCCCAAATTCAACATCTAAACACCACCAGAGTTCTCATGGAAGCAGCCAAACGGTCGATGTCCTCCGTCCTCGACAGCGAAAAGTGAAAGTAAAGTATGGTGAAAACGTCACATCGGATACTGTAGCGCACTGTAGCACTTTTCGTTTGTTTGTGGTAATCGTTGTCCTATAATGACCTAACTAGGCTCAAAAGATTCGTCTCATCGTGTACATCAAAACCATGTACTTAGTTTTTTTATTTACCCACGTTTAGTGTTCCATGCATGAGGAGAGAGATTTGATATGATTTGATGTGATAGGTGAATAGTGAAGTTTGGAGAGAGAATTTTTGTGTTTTGACGGGAAAGGCCCAGCTACCAATATTTGGCGGATGCTGTATATTCCAATTGAGGCCTTGTTTAGATCCAAAATATAGGGGTGGAGATTTTGGGGTTTGGGGTCACATCGTAATCATTGTGTTACTGTAGCATTTTGTTTGTATGTGTGAAAAATTATCTAAAAATTGATTAATTAGGCTCAAAATGTTCTTCTCACATAGTACAACAAAATTGTGTAATTAATTTTTGATTTCATCTACATTTAGTACTCCATGCAAGCTATGACATTTTGATGTGACGAGAATCTTCTTTTTGCATAGTGAACTTTGCTGATTGTTTTTCAAAGTCAATTCATCCATGCTGGATGACATTGATGGGACATTTTGACACAGCTTTCGTCAACTCGGCTAAACAACACTAGCCTTGTCTTTCAAAAATAAAACAACACTAGCCTTCGCCTCCTCATGCTCCTGCGCCTCAACGGCTCAACATACGGGCTCATTTTTTTTTCATCATTCCAAGAAATCATCGAATGCAGCTCACTGCATTTGCTCAAACAAATTTTGTAGGATGCTATGTTTAAGTGGTCAAGCAGACAAGGACAAAGATCCTTTACGGCCCAGCCGGCCAGCCCACATGTGCTGCCATCGTTAGGTGAAACTCGATTGTTTCAAGGGTAAGTTTTAAACTTTATTTAGAGAATGGTTGCAAGCTAATTTAATCAGCTGCTGACTTAATTACATTGACATATCATCTTGAGTTAATCAAATAAGTCCATTATAAGATAGTTAGTTATATAAACCAGTAGAGGACTCCACCTCTCCCGTTTCCTCAAAAAATAAATAGTCTGTACAATTAATATAAGGTTCATCATCCCTCTAATTTTATTGAAACTTGTGTTGCAGGCTACAGACTTGCAGCTCGATTCTATTCTCTCCACCGCTCTCTACTCTAACTTAGCATAAATCTAACTCATGTATTATTTTATCATATTTGTCCTTAGTGGCAAACAAATTAAATAAGTTTCTAGCTATTTATGGGTTATATAATACTTTTTCGAAATCATTTGTGTTTTAGCCGTTACAACACAAAAAATAATTTCTTCACCATATAATAGAATAGCAAGAACACATGTTCAATAGAAAATAGACTATACAGCACACCACAAGATCATCGCTGCCCACTATTTCACCGTGGCCTAGCCAGCGTCCCACAAGTCTTTGCCGGCCGGGGACGGCCATAGCCTGGTCTAAGGCAGGAGGCAGCCACACGAATTAGAAGGGTCAACGTGTAAAGACCAAATCAGATTCAGTCGCTCTAGCGAGCGCTTTTTTTTCATTTGATATGAATTTATCAACGCATTTTTTCTATAGATCTCGCATGTGGGTCCTCTGGGGTGGGTAGAAAAGAAAAACTTTGATTAGAGCTTGTTTTTAATTCTAATTGATTCTTATACTATAGATAGATTTAAAATGTCTTAGCGTTCTTTTTTCTTCATAAATGCTCACCTAGGCTGAGTCCACCAGCATGGTTAATAGAGTCGCCCACCGCCGGCTGCCCAGCAAGTGACGTGGTGCATGGTGACTATGGGACCCACAAGCATTCATTGCAAAAGTAGCAGCTTTAGCCAATAGCGGCGGCCGCAGCACCTCTTCGCCGGCTCACGCGGGCGCGTCGCGAGACGCCCGTTCCACTCTCTCTCTTCGTTTCTCTCTCTTCCACGTAGATCCCAGCCGGCTTATAGCCACTTATAATACTTGCTCTAATTGGATCTAAAGCGAACCACTTAAATGTTTGTAGACAAAATCTATACCTTTGAGAGTTCAATGACTGAGAATCTTAAACTGCTAGTTTCGATTCGACCAAAGTTTTTGTAAATTATAGCAACGACAGCTGCTATTTCTCGTCATTGAAGAAAAAACATTACAGCTGATAATGAATTCTCATATATGCATTAGACACCAACATAGAGTGAATATTAACACACGGCGTGCGAGGCGAGGGAAACGAAGCATCGCAATAACTCACGGGCAACGGCGTTCAAAAACAACTCCCAGCTCTCGCCAACGACTTGTTTTTTGCACTGATGGCCACGCGCAGGACGACTTGTTTTTGCAAACCGGGGAGTATATGTATAGCACCATCTCTGTCTCTGTCCTAGCCGTCCATGCTGCCGCTAGCCATCGATCAATCATATGTCATCCATGAGCTTCCGCTTCCGAAAGGCGTGCATGGCAGTGGCCGGAAGTCCGAACAGCACGTTGAGTTCTAGCTATTGGATTACCACCGAATAACCCAAATATACCATTCCTCCCTATAAAAGGACACTGGCGCCTTACATTTTTTTCTCAGATTAAATTTTTTAAAAGTTCACTCTAAATAAGAGTCAACTAATAGGACCTAAAGTGAACTATATTAACTATTTGAGATTTAGTGGATCTAGATGGAAATAAAAAAAATCAAGAACTCCCCCCACAGCTATATGTTTTGGTTAATTTTTTAAAAAAGCAACAACTGCTGCTATTTTTCATTAAACAAAAGCCATTGATTCATTACAGCTGATAACGAATTCTCATATATATCCACTAAACACCAACATAGAGTGGATATCAACACACACACACACACCATAATGAACTCAAACCGTACTATAAACCCGAGACCAATTTAAGCATAAAAGCACCCTGAATATTTATATATATGTATATGTATATAGCGCGCACCCATCCCTGTCTCACGCCCGCCGTGACCACGGAGCTCCTCCCCGTCACGTCATATCTCGTCCATGACCTCCTGGAACACCTCCATGGCGGTGGCCGGCAGTCCGAGCAGCACGTTGATGCTCTTCCTCTCCTTGCCGTGCGCGAGGAAGAGGATGACCTCCTTCTCCGGCAGCGTGACGGGGCCCGACGTGACGGGCTCCCCCCACCCGAAGTCGGCGCCGTGGAACTCCAGCCTGGACCACGTCGTGATGATGAGCGTCGACGCCAGCGACGGCCGCGCCCGCGTCGCCTCGAAGTAGTCCACCGCCGACCGCATGTACTCGTCGGTGACCATCCTCACCGCCTCCTGCACCTTCCCCGCCGCGCTCGACACCGGCGCCGACAGGAGCTCGCCGGCGGTGGCGATCGCGTTCGTCAGCACGATGCCGTTGCCGAAGTAGCCCCTGGGCAGCGGCGGCGCGAACCGGCGCCGCCCGTCGACGGCGAAGAGCAGCTTGGTGCGCTGGTCGGGGGCGAGGCCGAGCGCCCTGGTGCGCGCGCGCCACACGAGGCCGGAGAGCGCCTCGAAGGTGGTGCAGCGGGGGAGCTCGCCGCCGGCGAGCGCGACGGAGCGGACGCGCTCGAGGCGGTCGGGGTCGAAGCAGAAGGAGCGGTAGAGGAGGTCCTGGGAGGCATAGAGCGCCGCCGTGTCGGAGACGTCGGGGATCTCCTCGAACTCGTGGTGCGGGAACGCCGGCGCCGGCGGGTCGCGGGGCTTGAGGAGGGTGCGGTCGAGGAACGGCGGCACGGTGAGCTCGGCGGCGCCGCGGGCGGTCTCGGCCCACGAGTTGACGAACTCCATGGCGCCGATGCCGTCGAACATGCAGTGGTTCATCGCCAGGCCCAGCGCGAAGCCGCCGCACCTGAACCGAGTCACCTGTACATCGATGGTGATGAACCATGGGGGGTGTTTAGTTCACGAAAAGGACTGTGAAGTTTGGTGACAATGTCACATCGGACACTGTAGCGTACTGTAGTACTTTTCGTTTGTTTGTGGTAATCGTTGTCCTACCATGACCTAACTAGGCTCAAAAGATTCGTCTCGTCAGGTACATCAAAACCATGTACTTAGTTTTTTTATTTACCCACGTTTAGTGTTCCATGCATGAAGAGAGAGATTTGATGTGATAGGTGAATCGTGAAGTTTGGAGAGAGAATTTTTAATTTTGAAGGGAACTAAACAGGGCCATGGTTAAAAAGGAATCTGTGACAGGCGTCATGTGAATTTGAATAGTTCTAGTGCGTTCGACTGGTGACCGCACTGAGAAACTACTACAGTTAATTAATTTTATCGATCATGAACCCATGGCTAAAAAGCAAACGAGAACAAGTAATTTGACATCGCTGTCTCGTTTATTACTGACAAATATTAGTAATTTTTTACGGGAAATATTAGTAAAATTCGGAACAGAATTAAGTTTATGAATGTAAATAGTTCTAGTGCTTTTGGCTGATGAGCATTGACAAACTAATAGTACAAATGCAAGACTACAAGCAAATTATTGTGTGATTTCACATAGGGGTTGTGTCCACGTGTTACATGGGCATATGGCAGGAGATGGGCAGAGGACAAAAATGGAAGGTGCCGTGGTTTGGTTTGGCTCACTTGATTGATAGGTGAAGGTTGGTGATCTAACGGTGTACCGATTTTTTTTTAAAGACAATTATTATTGTACATGTTTGCATGGAACCAAAGTGATTTATCGAGTTGTCTCGTTCCAACAGGAAAAACCAAACAGAGACTGGAATCCTGTAGCTATAGCTTTCGGCTGGTAATCTACCATCATCAAAGATTCTGCAGTTCTGTTTACCAATTTAGCCGTACCCAGTATAGATAGACTACACTATAGCTGTTGGCTGGTAACCAACCATAACTACCCAGCTTTGAAAAAAAAATCAACCAAATTATTGACAAAATATTTGAACTAACACTAGTAGAGAGAGAAGGTTGACCAGGTGAGTTGGTACGGCCTACGTGTATTGTGAGGGAAAGTATTATTAGCTTTTGGTTGGTAATCTACCAATCTACCATAACCACCCCACCTTTTGGGAATAAAAAACAAGCAAACTATTGACAAAACATTTGAACAAAACACTAATACATATACTCCGTTGGCCAGGTGAAAACATCCTGGCCTGATATACCCGGTAGGGAATGCCAGAACGGTTGACTGAAACACTGACAAACCTTAACTAGTTGAACCTAAATAAACTTCACACTGACAATTTTTCACTGAAACTCTTTCCGTGAAAGAAAAGAATCCAAGCACGCTTCGAGCCGTTCCAAATTTTCGCAAGAACCACAGTACGACCCACACCACACCGCCCTCTTTGGAACGCAGTAATTTCTCGAGACAGATCGAGAAACTCGCCCGTGCTGCAACCTGCAACCGAGTTCAAAGTCCCAAGGATAGCTGGACCAGTAAAACTTTCCATTTTCCGCTCCTCCATTTCCCATGCTGCTACAAAAGCATGCAGGAGTAAAACCCAAGCCCCATCGCATTGAATTCATCTCATCTCCCTGATCTCCCATCTCCTGCCAACCCCCAACCCCATCTCCCCCCATGCTGCCGCAGTAAAAAGTAACACGAGCTGCATGCGTGTTCATCTCATCTCCCCTTTCACCAAAAGGACGGCGCGCCATTAACGCCGGTGGCGACTCGGCCGCCGGCCACCCAACCG
The DNA here is from genome assembly GCA_033239725.1 of Echinochloa phyllopogon. Lineage (NCBI taxonomy): Eukaryota > Viridiplantae > Streptophyta > Magnoliopsida > Poales > Poaceae > Echinochloa > Echinochloa phyllopogon. The sequence goes on along the minus strand of BTCW01000008.1, from coordinate 25,963,503 downwards.
GGAGCGTGCAAGGCCGGAGAGAAGCAGTTAATGAAGCGTAGCATACCTGGGCGGTCATGGGGGGCATCTCGAGGATGTTCTTGGCGCCGGGGACGGAGTAGACGAGCTGGCCGAGGGCGGCGGGGTCGGGCTTGGTGAGGTCGCCGACGTCGGCGAGGTCGCAGGCGGCGTCGGCCTCCACGAACACGGCGCCCTCGCCGGTCAGCTCCACCGTCAGCTTCATCTCCGGGCTGATCCCCAGCCGCCCCGCCAGCGGGTGGTACCGCACCAGCACCCGCGCCAGCGCGTCCCGGAGCGCCGCCGCCACGTCGGTCTCCTTGCCGGCGCCGTCGCCGGAGGCCGCCGGCTTCTTGTAGCAGTAGACCGTCTGCACGATCACGGCGATGTTCTGGTCCAGGTTGGAGAGGTAGTACTGCTCCCCCGTCGGCGTCGGCTCCGCCGGCGGCACCAGCGCCGGCTCGCCGCGCTTCACCACCAGCGTCGTCGGCTGCGCCGCCGCCTTCTCGTCGCCCGCGCACACCACCGCCGCCACCGCCTTCTCATCGCCCGCGCACACCGCCGCCGCCACGCCGTTCTCCTTCATCTCAACAACCTGCGCATCCATCATGAGAAAAAAAAACACGTGTTACGAAAATACTTTGCAACGTACAGATGCCTGATTAGCAAAACCTTGAGAGGTATAGATTAAGCTGATACGGCGTATGTATGACAGTGTTACTCACCATGGTTGACGATGTGCGTCGGAGAGAGAAAACCGGCGATGATTGTAGAGAGAGGAGCTGAGGAGAGTTTAGAGAGAGCGTGTGTGAGCTGAGTGTGAGGGACGAGAGAGGATGATATGGGGGTTTGTGATTTGAGGAGAGGGGTTTGGGTGGCAGTGTTTATATAGCAGGAGAAAGCACAGTGGCTTGTTTGAAGTTGAAGGGGGGGTCAGGTAGGAGAGGCTGATGCAAAACAGTTGGGGTTGGAGGGGTTGCATAACTACCAATGTTGCTCTGTCTGCCATCGTGTACCGGAGAATCTCATGAAAGAAAGACAGGCCAACAGTATTTTAAACCAAAGCCATGACGATCGACGAAACCATTGCTAGCCTTTTGTGGGAGGACTGGGCATGCTGCGTGCGCAGCAGTAGCCCCGCGAATCGGAGGGCAATGTACGGCGTGATTGGTTCCCCGAAGGACGGCGTCCAAAGGACCATCCCGCACCGCGTCGTGCACTTTGGCCTAGTTTGGTTTCCCTCCCTGTATCATTTCTCCGTATCTCCCCGTTCATTTGCTCCCCTCCATCCAGGTTCCTCTCGTACGCAAAGTTCGAGCTGCTGTCGCGAGCCGGGATGACTTGGTGCATGCACGACGCAAGGGCCCATATGTCAGTCACCTATACTTTTGATCCACGCATGAATCCAAACAACAGCTCGTATCATACAGGACCAACAGCAAAAGCAACCAAACATGACTCCCTGCATGAGTTAAGGTTAACCTGGATAGTTTGGGCCTGCACTGTCCGGCCATCCTAGCCGAGGGCGTGCACCACAGCCAATCACATAATGTACTGGTACTGGAGCCGCCGGCTCCCTGCATAATGTACTGGTACTGGAGCCGCCGGTGGCACGTTGGTATGGAAGCGTCCTGCTAGTAGTACTTGGTACTGTACGAGTAGTAAAGATAGTACACGCAACAGAAAAAGAAATTGCCATGGTCTTTGCCACATTTATGGACCGAATTAATAATATTTACATCGCACAGCTGAAGATCCATTGATGGAAGTTTTTTTTTCTTTCAGGAAAATCTTCCTTTCATCGGGACTCGGGAGTGTGATGTAGACTGATGTTAACAACAAATTGATGCGATCTGGACGAAAAAGGAAGATGCTTAATTTTCATTATTCATACATATGCATTAGATGTCTAGAGTAAAGCAAAAAAATTGAGGTAATTATACCAAAGAATACAGCGATCATGTGTGCTCGCTCATTGTTGAATTGAAGATCCAAACAAATTGAAATTTGTCCCCCAAATGTAGGGTACACTAATAAGACCGATTTCATTTAGTAATGTGGCGTACCTGGGCCCACCAAAGATTGTGCAACGTGCGTTGAAGAGGATTGCATGCGACTTTTCAAGTCATCCAACTAGGGGTGGACGGCGAGCCACTCGTTTTGGCTCAGCTCGATCGAGCTTAGCTCGGCTTGTTAAGAAAATGAATAAAAATCCTAGCTCAATTCGGCTCAGCTCATTAAACTCGCGAGCTGCCTTTTTAAATTCACGAGCTAGAGTCAAATTTAAAATTACTATAATAATATATACAATATAAAAAATCTCTCTATCATACTATAATAACAGAATATAAATTTAACATCATCTAGAACTACGCATATAGTATACATATATTGTTATTAATTAATAATTTGCTCATTAGTCTATTAGGCCAGCTCGGTTAACGAAACGAGCAAAAACAGTTGCTCGACTTGTTAAAAAATACATCAAACCGAGCCGAGGTAAGACAGAGCCGAGCCAGCTCGCGAGTTTCAAACTTTTGGTCTAGCCCACCCACCAGCTAGTCAGCGTCAGCGAGAGCGTGCGCGCCCCCTGCTTGCCGCGCGTCACGTGCGGTGGCTGCTGCATCCATATATGCGTTTCCGTGGGCATATATCAATCATATATCTGCCGCGACGTCGACGACGATGTCGGTTGGGGGATCTGTTGGGGGTTGGCCACTGCCGCCGCCCGGCCGTCCCGGCGTCGGTTTCAGTTTGTTGGGTGCCGTTGGCCAAACCCCAGCTGACGGAGCCTAGCTAATTTAATCAGCTGGTTTGGTTTAGCGTACGTACGTGGGCAACTGGGCAAGGACAGATATGTCCGCAGGCTACATACAGACGAGCGCTGGTTTCCTGATGATCCTCTCCGATCCCCTAGCACGTCATGTATACGTGTAACGTGGTGGTAGGCTATTTTAAGCAGCGAATGAATTCAGCTCGATCGGCAACAAGTCAACACGTACGCGCGCCAAAAACGACCGCTGGTCGATCCGCTACTGTACGTGGCTTGCTTGGTTGAAAAGGGCACGGTGTGTATAAAACGGTTCCGCAGGGCGTTTTTGTTTCTTTGTTTTTTTTTGTTCTTTGATCTTTTTTTTTACTTTTGTTTTTGGCGGGTAAAAAGTATATAAGACGGTGGTTGTTGAATTGAAGCCTGAAGCAGGCAGAGTTGTTGCGGTTGAGAGAAGTTCAGAGAACACAGACTAGCTACGCGCGGTGGTGTCGCCGTGTCAGCAGCGCTGATGGGGACCTTTCCTGTTCAGTCACCGCATTGCAAAGGCCAAGCAGCCCACTAAATACAAAAGACCGAGTCTGCTGTCTGCTCAGGGGAAAATGGAAGGCAAGAGATGGACTCGATCAGGCAAGAGCTGAGATCAAAATGGTGCCAACACCAGCCCGGTTTAGTTTCCATAAACTTCTTAAAATTCTCTCTCCAAACTTCACTATTCACCTATCACATCAAAGCTCTCTCCTCATACATAAAAAATTAAATGTAGATAAATAAAAAAACTAAATACATGGATTTGATGTACACGACGAGACGAATCTTTTGAGCCTAGTTAGGTCATGATAGGACAACAATTAACACAAACAAATGAAAAGTGCTACATTGCGCTACAGTGTCCTATGTGACTTTTCGATCAAATTTTACGCACCCATTTTTACAACTAAACACACCCAATAACTACCGGAACTATTCAATCCGGAAGAGATGGACATTTGGGAGACGGCTTCTCAACACATTCTGACCAAGTTTCTACGATGTTCATCTTGTGTGGACGGCCAGCCCGTTAGGGTCCTGTTTGGAACAGCGGCCAGGAGAATCACTTCTCAGATAAGCTGTATGAATATGAAAATAGCGCTTATTTAAGAAGCGGGTTTGAACCAGCTTCTACGTTTTAGTACAAATGGAGGCGATGGAGAGAAGCGTGGCCAAAAAAAGCTAAAAAAAACGTGTCGTTTGATTTCTAGTTTCAACTTATTTTGGCCATATGCTGAAGATAAGCTGTTCCAAACATGGCCTACATGCATCGTGGATTGATAGCAGCAGATAGTATAATTTGTAAGGCAAAATTAGGTCCTGTACACGAATAAAAGGTGGTCTTTGCTAGAACACATCAAAAAAACATGTCTTTGTCTAAACACATCAAAACTCTTTGGTATTTAGGTCCTGGACACTATGCCTCTTATTATATTCAGTTTTAATAGAAAGACACGCGAAAAGACGAAATTGCCCCTGACTATTCTCTTCCTTTTCCTGCTGCCGAACGGAACGGGAGGCCAAAACAGATCGGAAGTTCCTCCTTCGCGCCGCTCCTACCGCTCCCGAGCACGCTCGCCAGCTCCCTCCATCCGGCCGTCTCCACGAGCGGGCTCCTGCTGCCGCTGCCCTGCTCCAGGCGCACGGCTGCGCGCCGAGGCTGGGCATCTTCCCTCCTAGGCGGCGTCCTGTCACGGCGGCAGCGCCCGCTCGTGGCAGGTCGGGGTCGCCCGCTCGTGGGAGGAGATGGAGGAACCTGAACCTCCTCCACGATTCTTCAGCGACATTTTTCCAGAGAATCACGCCGATTTAGCATGGGTTCCCGACGGGTATGATTCTTGTCATTTTTCCCTAGGGTTAGGCTAACTGTAGGCTCGATTTTGCAAAATAAATCATACCTTGTTCATCCCATTCGTCTTTGTGCCCCTGTATGTGTAGAATGGATCCCAATTCGTCCTACAGGCTTGCTGTTCGAGTAGGTGCTTATGTCAAATTAACTGATGATGATGGTCGTGAATATTGTAAGGCATGTAACGTTCCAAAGATTTTAGACAGGGATAGCACAAACTGGAATGATTTGCTTCTTGAAATTGCTACAGAAATTAAGCTAGGCTCAAAACAAATACTGCGTGTGACCTATTGGGATAATATGAGTCGTAGCTATGAAGAGATTGATTCTGACCAGAAATTACTTCATGCAATTGACATGTACTGGGATATAAGGAGGCTTTCAGTGCAAGTGCGTGTTATAAGAAAAGATGACGAGGATCACATACATGATATTGGCCGATTTGACAACATGCCTTGTATTTTGCAAGGAAGCACCGATGCCCCAGCCAATCGAACTAGTGCACAACCTTCACTTGAAATTGACTCATCCCTTGTAGAGCCACCGATTCAGCAGATTGCTGAAGTAGCTTGGGTGGATGATGACGTAGAGTACGTTGGTTTGAATGATGAGGATGCAGTTTCTAATTCCTCAGAGTCTGAACCAGATAGTGATGTGGACTATGCTAGTTTGGAGGATGAATTATTTGTTGAGGATGAATGGGGTTGTGAGACAATTATCCATGCAACTGACTTGGAGAATCCAAAAATAGAAGTTGGTGTAACTTTTGGGGATCGTGATACTTTCAAGAAAGCTATTAGGCAATATGCAATAAAAGGTGAATATGAAATTGCAGCACCTTATTCTGAGGCAACAAGGTATAGAGGCTATTGCAAAGCTGAACGGTGTAGGTGGCGTATACATGCTTCACAATTGCAGGATGGAAGGACTTGGGAGGTACTTGTTCTTTTCCCAGAATTTTTTATACTGATTTTTTTACTTATGTTTGTACTGAATGTAATTCTTGCTTGTTTCAGATAAAGAAGATGCCTTATGAACACACTTGTCAAAGCACAGGAAAAGTTGAGAAGAATTGCATGGCAACAAGTGAGTGGGTTAAGGATCGGGTTCTGGATTGGCTTGCAACAAACAATAATATTGGACCTAGAGTATTAAAGAGAAGGCTAGAGGAGTAGTATCATTTGCAGTTATCATATTGGGTAGTTTGGGATGGAAAAAGAAAGGCTTTGGAGCAACTCAAAGGGAAGTGGGATGATAGTTTTGAGTGTATTTTCAGTTTCAAGGCAGAGTTGGAGAAGACCAATCCTGGTAGTTTGGTAGACATTGAATATGAGAAAGTTGGGAAGAAGATGAGGTTCACTAGAATGTTTGTTGCATTGAAGTCTTGTGTGGATGGACTTCTTAATGGGTGTAGGCCTTTACTTGGTGTGGACTCCATTCATTTGACTGGGAAATGGAAGGGTCAACTTGCATCTGCTATTGTTATTGATGGGAATAATTGGATGTTTCCAGTTTGTCATGGTGTGTTTGCATCAGAGACAACTGACAATTGGGAATGGTTTTTTCGCAGACTTCATCAAGCTATTGGATCACCTCTAGGCCTAGTGATCTCAACTGATGCAGGCAAAGGAATTGATTCAGCTGTTTCTAAAGTCTTCAAAAATGGGGTTGAGCATAGAGAGTGCATGAGACACTTGGTTGTAAACTTCAAAAAGCGATTTCGGGGTGAAGTCTTTGAGAAGCACTTGTGGCCAGCTTGTAGAGCTTATCAAAGGCACAGGTTTGAAGAGCACTACAATCTAATGTATGAAGCATGTCCCGAAGCTATGAAGTGGATACATTGTACACATAAGCACCTTTGGGCACGACACTTGTTCTCTGAAGCAAGCAAATGTGACTATGTCCCAAATAACATTGCTGAAACATTCAACAGTTGGGTTAGACTTGAGAAATCCCTTCATGTAGTTGATCTTATGGATAGGCTAAGACAGATGGAAATGGACAAAATGTACTTGAGAAGAAAAATCGCAAGAAAGCTTGAAGGCAAGATCCTACCTAACGTCCTGAAGGAACTCAATGCAAGAAGCAGGGGCCTCAAATATGTTTGGAGGTATTCACACAAAGATGGTGGTACTGAGACTGAAATTTTAGGTGAAGTTGAAGGAGTTACAAGGGATCTAGTTCATTGGAGGCATACTGTTGATCTTAAAGAGAGGACATGCACATGTAGGTGCTGGCAAGTTACTGGTCTGCCATGTACACACGCCCTCTGTATTATCACTTCATTTCGAGGTTGTAATATAGAAGACTATGTTCATGAGTACTATTCTGTGGCAAAGTTCAAGAAAGCCTATGAAAAGTATGTGAAGCCAATGACAGATAGGAAACAATGGCCTAAGATGGACCCTGGATTCAATGTGGCCTCCAATTCTGAAAAAGGCAGCCGGTAGACCGAGCGAGAGAAGGTACAAATCAGCTGCAGAAGGTGGCACTGGAAAGAGAACCACAAGATGTAAAAGGTGCAAACAACTTGGCCACATGGAAAAAACATGCAATGAATATGTTTATGAATCTGATGCACCACCACCTACCCCTCCAAAGCCAAAAAGAAAGAGAGCCAAGAAAAATGTTACAGTAGTGCCATCTAGTAGTGCTACTGATCCAATACAGGAACAACCATCACTTGATGAACCATTGTAAGCTTTCAATTCAAACTAGCTTTAAACATGTCCTTCATAGCAGATTACTAACAAGCATATGTAAATAATCTACAGTGCTACACCACCAAGAACTATCACTTCTGTTTCTACACCAAGCCCTATGACAAGAAGGTACAAATGCAACTTCCAAAATTTTGCTATATTCTCTTACTTCTTACTGATTTTGAATTTTTTCTCCGTTTAGTATGACAAGGAGGTTGCTGCATCAAAATCCATCTACACCAACTAGAGCTATCACTCATGTACAAACACCTAGCCCTATGACAAGAAGGTATAAGTCCTCCAATTATGTTTTCCTGATTCTCAACTTCTTTAAAATAATTGTTGACATGCTTCTATATCTATTTCGGCCATAAAAGGTTGCTGGAATTTGAAGGCTCCATAGAACTTGTTGCATGTGAAGCACTATCTCCAGTAGCCTTCATGGAGAAGGGAAAGGCAAAGAAGTTGAAGGTTGTCAGGTCTAAGAAAGAGTAGAGACTGCTGGATCAGTAGCATGTATAGTTTTGGTAGCATCCAGATAGCCAAATATGGCTCAAATCTGTGATGTCCTTTTGCTAAACTTGTTGAATCATCCCCTTTTGATATTCCATGTATCCAAATGTGGATGAACCTGGTATTTGTATTTGTATACTGCTTGCTGAATGGTGAAGAATATGGTGAAGAACATGTTGTTATCATGTTCTTATTCTATCTGAAATGTTCATTTGAAAGGGCAGGGATATACTTGTCTTTTATAAACGTATTGGTACCCTTTTGATGAGGATATGTTATAACATATGTTATAGTGTCCAGCACCCAATTGCCATAGAATTTTAGTGTGTTTAGGCAAAGACATGTTATTTTAGTGTGTTGTAGCAAAGGCCACGTTTTGTTAGTGTCCACGGCCTAATTTTGCCAATTTGTTATGGTAATCATCAGGTGGTTAGGAGCCGGCTCTTTATAAACACAGGCACATGGAATACTTGGGATCAACCAACAAACAAGGAAACTCATCTCCATCTCTCTGTTACTCATGGCAAGCCTCTCGTCCTCCCGGCCATTAAGCGAACCATCCCAGGCACACAAGCACACGTCGTCATCTCACGTTGACGCTGGTACTTGGTCAATTTTTAGATTGCACGGTTCACTTCTCACATGGTGATTATTGAAGGACGGAAACAACGACAAGAGAGGAATGAATGGGAGCCTCAAAAATTCTTCGTAAAAATTGAAGCTTATGCCCCAATTATACTATTAAAACCTCTATTCTAATTGTAAGATGATACAAATCAACTCGTGACAAGTTTACCCTAGAAACTATTAGGACATCTCAAAGTATAGCGGAAGCATTGACATAATCGAAGCATGAATCAAACACTAACTGAGTCTCAACTTAACTAACCAAAAGGATTAAGCACCAATCTTCGTAAACAAGCTAGCACACATGATTTGTTTAACTCAAAAGACAGTGCACAAAATTAACTTGCAATGATTACTTATTGTACCATGATAGTGACAACTCAAGAATTGAAAAGGAGATGATAGCACCTGTGCTGTGCGGATTAGCTTGCTGCTGTGGCGCTGTGCTGCGTGCTCTGCTCCTGCGCTGCTTGCTGGGCCTGCACTGCTAATGCCCTGCTGCCTGGGCTGCGAGCACGCGCGCCCCTCTTGGGGCCGGCCTGCGTGCTGGGCCCCACAAGCCTGCCCCGCCTGGGCCGACTTGGGCCGTGCGAGTCCGCTCGCCCCGCCTGGGTCTCGCGCACACGCTTGCACCGGAGATCTAATATGGCTTCCGCAAGTTTTTTAGACATGCTAGCTTCCAATGTTTGAGATTCGTGCGACTAATATGGACCACCGGATCTCGTCTTCTTCCTCAACTCACCTCACGCCGCCGTGCGCCGGCGAGTGCGGGCGGGGCGGCGGTGAGGGCGCCGCCGGCCGCGGGTGGTGGTGGGCGGTGGCGGAGGTTAGGGTTTCGGGGTTGCCGGGGTCGCCGAGTTCCAATGGCCGCCGGACATATAGAAGAAGGAGGTGGGGGCGGAGGGAAGGTACGACGGCGGCGACGGCGATAGAGGCGAGGCGTCGCGGGAGCGCCGCCGGCCGGGCGGTGGGCGGGGACCGGCGGCACGGGGGAGGAGAAGAAGCGGATTAGGAAGGGCGGGGGGCACGGCGGGCGTGGATGGTGGGCGGGCAGCGCGGCGGCGTGTCAGCCGCCGGCCGGGGCGGCGACGGAAGGGGCGGCGGCGGTGGTCGTGCGTCACGAGAAAGAAGACGGCGGCGACGGCCAGGCCACTAGTTAGGAAGGGCGGGAGGGCGCGACGGGGGCATACGGGGGCAGGAGGCGCCGGCCTGGGCGGCGGAGGCGGACGGAGGAAGAAGAAGAAGGTGGGGGCGGCGGCGGACGAAGGAAGAAGAAGAAGGTGGGGCGGCGGGGGCTGCTGATGGGCCGCCGTGGGTCTCTAAGCTAGCGCTCCTATCTGGCTTCCGCAAGCCAGATAGGAGTCCCCCGCTTGCGCCTGCGCTGCGCTGTGCTGCTGCTCGCCCCGTTCGGATGCGTGAGCTCCTGTGACGAACAGAACGAAGAACACAGAGGGAAAGGGAAGAACACAAGAACACCCAACTCACTTGAATTGAAAAGTCCTCCCAAAATGCTCTATGGATTCGCATGAAACTTGAGCAGAATGTTCATAACCCCAAGAGCTAATAGTTCTATGAGATAGATTCGAAAAAGCTCAAGTATTCGCCACAAACGAATCGAATCGAAGAACACCTCACAAAGAATGAAAAGGGAAAATCTTTGAGTTAATACCAAATCCATGGGAGGTTCGTGGGGGAACAAATCAAAGATGCTCACAAAGATCCTAACAAAATAATCCCCTATTATCAGAGCATACAAGATTTGAAGAACTTCTATTGATTCACGAGGACAACATCTATATAAGGCTAGGAAGCCACCCACATCCTCCCTCTCTTGTGGGAAATTCAAGACAGAGTAATCACCCACTCCTACCTCTCTTTTCCTCTCACATGAACACTCACCCTAGCCTCCAAACAAGAACATGAAAATTAGGGTTTCAAGCAAACCCTCCAAACCAGTCCACTTAGTATATATAGGTCCGGTTAAAAGACGAAAATACCCTTACAACTACTACTAGGCTAATCACCCACGTAGGTGCATTTTGGTCCATAATTTTTTCCGGGCATCGGACGGTCGTGACCCAACTGCGACTTCGCTTCGCTTCGACAAAAACTCCGCGATGGCGCCACGCGAGAACGGCTTTCAACACATTCTGACCAAGTTTCTGCAATGTTCATCTTCGGTGGGCGCCCAACTCACTAGATGCATCATGACATAAACAGTTAGTAGAATTTGATAATTATAATAGTTTTACGAGCCGGGTCTATATAATTTTTTGAAATGAATTGGCAGGAGAGCTGGCTGTTATATTAAAAACAAGAAGCCGGCAACCTAAGTTACACAAAGTTACATCAAGCCCAAACAATCGATCATTGCTCATACTGTATTTACAAGCCGAGCTATGTGCTTTGCACCAACTAAAATCCATGCTGATCGACGCCTCATTCTTGACTCTTGTTGTGGCTTCCTAGCACTGGTGTCATAGCTCCCTTGGTCCCTTGCATACCAGACCTTGTGTCATAGCTCTAGACAACCACCAACTATGCAACGATCAAGTCTGTTCCAAGTTTGTTGGATGTATTTCCGGTGCCGCAACCCAAGTCGAGAAGTCTGCCCATACTCGCATTGTACATCTACACTCACATAAGAGATGATGTCCGGTCTCAAGCACTGCATGGCAAAGAACGCACACCGGATTGTGTGGCTAGTCTCTCGCTACGTGAAAACCTCAAATAGATAATGTAACATTGGTAACGGGCACATAAAGTCCGTTACAAGGTACACATCAATAACGGACGCGAAACAACGACCGTTACCAATAAACATGACAGACTCAGACCCAACCTCACCACTACAAAGCCCATTACCAATAACTTCGATAACGGGTATCAATAAAGCCCGTTACCAGTTGACATCGGTAACGGACATTAACCAGGTCCTTTACTAGCCGATTTCAACTTGTAACGGACATTGACTAGGCCCGTTACCTGCTCCATGTCGCGGACCCGAAAAAAAGTATCAAATTCGCTTCAGTTCCGTCGACAGGCCTTATCCTCTCGCTCAAGGCTCTCACTCCCCACCCGGCCAACTTCCATCCCCGCCCGGCGCCGCCGCCGCCTCGCCCCGCCACCGCCGCCGCCGCCGCCTCACTCCCAACCTCGCACCGCGTGCTCCTCCCCAACCACCGAGGTCGAGGGAGAGGCGAGATCCAGATCAGGGGCGCCAGACTCGTCCCCTTCCTCCTCCGTCGCCGCCGCGGCGAGCAACAGCGGGAGCGTCTCTCACCCGCGTCCTCTCGCGTCCACTCCATCTACCCGGCAAGGAGTGCCCTCTCTCTCGTCACTTCTCTTTCGTCTCCCCGTATCTCTCTTGTTCTCCTCCTCCTAATCCTCTCTCAGATCTGGTCCATGAGCTCCTCCACCACAACCATGGCTGCCACCGCACCGGGCCACTGCCACAACCGCCACTCCACCCTTCTCCTTCCTCTCCCACGCCTCGGTGCCTCCCCGGCTTCGTCATCTCCTCCCGCTATTTTTGGGATTTTTCGATCTTCATATTTAGCTACAATTTGGGTCGGATTTCTTGGGGCAAATCGGTGACAGGACATGTGTGAGCAATCTTAGGGCGATTGCCTAACAAAACCCTCACCGAGCACCCGATTTTTTCTTCACCTAGGGGTTTCTGGAATTTTCTGAAATTGGAGCGGAATTCTTGATCTTTTGGAGTCTTTCCTCTTGGATCTGTTTTCTTATCATGAGGTAAGGCTGCAGTTCAAATCCCGTGTGAATCCATTTTGATTTGGTCGAGTTGTGGAGGATTGGTGTAGAGCTCGATCTGCAGCGTTGCTCTCTGTTCCTCAGCACACTCTGTTCGTCCTTATTCACAGCAGCTGCAGCAGGCAAGTCTTTATCCCGGTGCAACTACTGCAGCTCAGCTTGGTGTTCTACTATTTGGTAGTACTCGAGCTTGACTCTTCTCGTTGGACATGCAACACAGGGACAACAATACTACAGATCAAGATGAGAAACAACATCAGTGTAGCTGCTCACCTAGTCAGGTTTGTTCAGAGATCAGTACAGATGGTTTCACTGTATTAGCTTATAGCTTATTTCCTCCAAGCAGTGAAAAGAAATATTCATGGGTTGTGTGCTTACCTTGTAGAATGATTAAATTATTTCTTGTTCCTGATACTTGTTAGTAAATGCACTAAAAGCTCTTCTTGTTGGTTTAGTGCATATCGGAGAAGTATGTGTTAGCAGCCGTGGCTAAACTATTCAGCATGCATTCCTTGATGCTTGTTGCCATTATCACCATGTGCTTATTAGTATATTTTTCCTTGAAGTTCTTGCAAATCTTATACCTCATTGGAGCTGAGGGGGGACACTGATCTCTAATCTCCGTGTGTTTCTGTTGTTTCAGGGGATGCTTCTGCATCTAAGCTGGAAGAGGTGAAACGCCTGCCTGGTGGTAAGGTCAAGAAAACGGTGGGTTGAGTTAACCACTTTTATTGCTCTGCTAGCCTGCTAAATGTATTGTTAAACATTACTTGTTTGAAGTTCAGAAATTCATATGATGTTTTGTAAGAGTATACCTCATTGGAGCAACCAGTTAACCTTTTGATGTTAACCTTTCTCGCAGTTTAATAAATGTTGATTTCCTCTCGGTATAGATCATGCAGTAACCTGGTTGGCTGGTTATGGAGCATGCGGTTTGGAACTAGATTAGTACTGTACTAAGTACATGCTGTTCATAGATTGATATGATTCTCTGTGTAGAACTACCTATTTCTGTGTAATTAGCTTATGTTTAAACTGCCTAGTTTCAGAATTTTGCATGGTTCAATAGAGAGGCTAAGAATAAATTTCGTGTAGTTTCCTAATTGAAATGCATTTATTAGCTTCATAATAATGAGACATCTAATACTTATTCTTGTTTGGAATCTATGTTCCTTTTTTTTGCAGTACCCAGAGGCCTGTATGGGACTCGGTGGGTAAGCTAACTTTTGCTCTGATCCTTCTGAAATGTCAATTTTAGATTTCTAATGCATCTAGTTAAGCATTGTTGTGATAATTTTTTCTGTAGTGAAATTATTTTATATAAAATGCTTCCACATGAGCAAATTATTGGTGGATAGCTTCAGAATAAATATATTTGAATAGTGAGAAATTATTTGTTTTTCCAAAAGTTTTCTTGCCTAAGTTTTGTCTTTGTGTTTTCTCAACTCTGAATCTACTCTGCTCTCGTTTCAATGTAGTCAAATCCACGGTTGGAAGCTTTTGGTAATGGCAACTCTAGGTGAGCTTTGTTCATTAATTTTCTTTTAATCAGTTAACTTATTTCACTATTTCTCATAAAAGAAAGCTTGTTTAATTCTTTTTTGCAGTGCAACTAGATACATCTATCATTTGATATTCTTAGAATAGTGCAACTAATACATCTATCATTTGGATTTATTCTCTAGGATCTCCTTCACTGTCTATAAAATTTCTCATGATGCGCTCTGAGCAATTGCTCTAGCAATTAGCTGATGATGAGGGGGCCTGTCTACAACCTGTATATCTTGATGTAACATGATGATTAGATGGACAGATTGTGATCTATGTATTGGTGTACGTGTATATGTATTGGTGTATGTGTCCATTTTTATTTTTCTTATTTTTCAATTCCATATAGGTAACGGGCATTGTTCTTTGCCCGTTACCTTTAATCTGTTATAGGTAACGGGCAAGCTGTTATAGGTAACGGGCATAGATGTTGCCCGTTACTGTACTATGTTATTGGTAACGGGCATATATCTATGCCTGTTACTGTACTGGGTCATTGGTAACGGGCATAGATCTATGCCTGTTACTGTATTGGGTCATTGGTAACGGAAATAGATCTATGCCTGTTACTGTACTGGGTTATTGGTAACGGGTATTTGTCTGTTACCTTTGACCGACTATTAGTAACGGAGAAAGGGTAACGGGCGGATTATCCGTTACCAATGGCAATCTACGCCCGTTACCAATTGCAGTTTTTCACGCAGTGTCGTCCACAATCTGTTTTGGATTGTAATAAGCCACCAAAGAACTTGCACTTAGGTTGTGGCCAGATCTATCAGATGATTGTATTAAAGTTTGTGGTGGCGGCACTATAAAATTGCACATCATCGTAGGTGGATTTTGTAGAGTATTGTTTGTCTACCTTGAACTTCCAACTGATTTTATGCTCAACGTCAGGTTTGAGATTAATTTGCTGCACTGCCGTCCAAATCTGAACATAAAGGAGACGTGTGTGGAGGAGGAGTGGCGTAGCTCAGGTCTCTGATGGAGCCGGTTCTATATAAGCAGAGGCACAGGAATACTTGCGATCAACCAACAACCAAGAAATTGATCTTCCTCTTTCTGTTACTACACCAACGCGGTTTTTCCACAACCGCTGATGCACACTCACATTATCCAACGCCCCCGCTCGTGCTTGGAGATTCGCGTCCTCTCCCCACCCGCGCTCTCGCCTTGCCCTTCGCCCGTGCCTCGGCTGCTTCGCCCGCCTCGCCTCGGCCGCTTCGCCCGCCTCGGCCGCTCAGCTCGCACGCTGACCCACCGCCGAGATGCCGCTCGCCCGTCCCGCCTTGGCCGCTCCGCCGGCGCCGCCCGCTTCCGACCCGCCCGCAACATGCCGCCCCCACCGCTCTACGTCGCTACCGAACCGCCACCGCCGAGATGCCGCAGCTCCGCGCAATCGCCGCACCGCCGCATGCCGACGACCCGCCACCGCATGTGGGACATGCCGCCGCGGCATGTGCCGACACGCCCCACTGCCTCCTCCGCCGGCGGCATCTCGACGGCATGTGCGGCGACTGAAACGAACCGGATTCTCAACGACGAGAATCCGACTCCCTGTACCCTCGAGATAGTCCCAGGAATAGCAGCTATCTCGTACAGAACTCATCTCAGTCGAATATCACATCCATACAACGATAAAGGATCCAATACATGACATATATAAAACATAGCGGTCCGGTACAGGCCCTCTGGGCTAAATCGACAATAAGAAACAGCTACGAAGCGGTAGCTAAATCTTCTGGGTCCACTTCCCGCAGGCATCCTTGAGCATAGCGCGCACCCTTCAATCGTACCACCCGTCCTGGTTGAACTCGTGGTCGGGGTCTTCACCTGAGAACCCAAAGTCTGTCCCCAAGGAAATGGGATAGGTTCACGTCACCAACCATAATATGAAGCAAGCTTTAAAGTGGCCTATTCTAAGGTATAGAAATAATCAAGGTTTGAGCCAGGGTTTTCCTTTGCGAGCAGCAGCAATAGCCCAAATTCATCTCATCACCAACTCCTTTCCTCGCAAGCACATCCACTCCCAAACCCAACCTTCAACCTCACAATCACATCGGGCTCGTCCTGCCACCGCAGGTTCCCGCAAACATCATCCACCAACACCTTTCGCTCACTAGTCGACTCGGTGAGCTCCCTCCCCACCTTGTCTCATCAGCAACGCTGGACCAACTCTCATAACCCAAATCAAGGATGAGGTAAGAAAGCAGATTCCCATGCTAGTCGGAACCGTAACCGTGGACACGGCTATATGTATAGTTTACACTCTGCAGAGGTGGCACTCTAGGAATCCATCCGGGCTGCAAGGCTAGTCCGCAACCAACCTGAGACACAGCCCACAACAAAGACCCTAAACAATAACGGCGCCAATCCTGTCTCCCTGGGATCGGGAAACATCTGATCCAACATCTGTCCCAGGGGTGTGAAACCTTTCCACCGGGGCCAGTCGGGGGCTGTGGTAAATCAGGGAGAGTACGCTGCAACGAGTCCCCCTTACACATATCAAGCTCGAATCTCCTACAGTCTTGGCGCCGCACTAGAGTAGGCTTGCTGGAACCCTCCCCATTCTGGGTAGATGGTGAGCACGGTATTCCCACGTCCAAAGGTGGAACTCGACTCGGTCCTTAATTGTCGGTAAAGCGAGTATCAGCGTCATAAGCGATCCGCCGCAACGGTCCGCAATCGACACCCATAACAGGTATTGCCGCCCAAACTCCTCTAGTAACCAAATATCCAAGAACCATGTACCCGCAACAGGTACTCTGTAGGGACTGCCCGAGTGCAGTCCCCAAGCACCCCGATCAAACGATCGAGTTGTTATTACTCGCTTAGATCGCCTAGCTGCACTACACCTCCCATACCACCCACAACTCACGCCAAGAGGTTCAAATCACAACCATCCCAACACATGCATAGCATAGCATATTCCATAAAGTGAGTAGTAGGTAGCAAGGTAACAAGATATTAACAAAGGCAATGCAGGTGTAACATGCGAGTAAAGTAAAGTGCTAGCATACTAGTTGCATGTCTAATAGGTATTTCAGAGATTGGTCGGGCGTGAACCTGGGTAAGCTTCTTCCTCCTCTTCAAAGCAGTTGTCGGGGTAGTCCGGCTCCTCCAGGTTCTCCGGAGCTCCTAGAGTCGCGGAAAATAAAATAAGACGCGGCTACTGGCAAAGAAACTCCAAAACAGCGAGGAAAGAAGACCCAAGGAACACCAAACTCTATACTAACGCGTAGGTCATATTTTTCTGAGCTACGATTGATTTATTATTAATTTTCGAAGTTTAAATCATTTTCTGAAAATATTAAATAATTTCCGAAAAAAGAAAACAGACAGAAATTAGCCTGCTGACGTCAGCAGTGGGGTCCGCCTATGGTGACGTCAGCAGGGGGCCCTGCTGACGTCAGCGTTGACTGGTCAACGGTCAACGGTCAACGAGGTCCACGGTCAAGTCAGTCAGTGGGTCCCGCTTGTCAGTGATTGCCAGAGTATGACAGGTGGGCCCCAAGCGTCAGCGCAGTTAAAAGAAAAAGAAAAAGGAAAAAGAGATGGCTGGGCTGGAATTGGGCCGAAAGGGATGGGCCGGCCCAACAGGCTTGGGCTTCCGGCCCACGAACGTGAGGGCACGGGCTGCGGCGCGGTGGACTTGGTCCACGGTGCGCCGAGTCAAGGGTTCACGGTGAACCAGGTTCATGGGATCTGGTGTGGCTGCTAGGATTCTCTATGGTGGTGCGTGTGGCGTGCTGGTGTGGTCTCCGATGTGGCTTTGGCCGCGGCGCGACGCGGACGCGCACGGGCGCTCCAGCGCACGGCCGGCGGCGACGGCTTTGCGGCGAACAGCGGAAAGAAGGCCGGCGAGGCTCGGGATCGGCGGCTTCGGCTCGGCTATGTACTCGCGGTCACGACCGGCGAGAAGAAGTGGAGCACTTGGCTGGGGTTTCTGGCTCCCCGACGCGAGCGGCGGCAGCGCGGCTACGGCGCCACGGCGGCCGGCGGCGCTCGGCGACCAAAAAGGGCTCGGACACGGCTCAGCTGGGATGGCTCGCGTATGCGCGGCACCAGCGAGTGCTGGAACGCGACGTCGCGGCCTGGGTTAGGTGCGCGTGCGCGGGCAACGGTTGCCCGTGGCCGCGACATGGCCGCGGCTCGCACGCGGTGACCGGCATCCTGGCTCGCGGCGGCGTTGGCTGCAAGATCGGCGACGACAGGGTTTGCGGCAAGGTTTAGCGGCTCGGCGACGAGGTCCTGCACAAGACGATGGCCACGGCTCGAAGACCGGGTCCCAGAAAAGGCTAGCACGGCGGAGCGGCGACGACTTGGACGAAGTCAGGGAAGAAGAAAGGGGTCGGCGTCGACAGCTCACCCTCGGTCACGTCGTGGTTCGCTGCAGCTCGGGGACGACTCGCGGTACGACGGCGATCCTCGTGCTCCCACGAACAGCTCCGCTGCGGCTTCGGCTTGGCGTCTCCATGGGCGGCGGCGCTGCTGCGGCGCAGCGACTGGCGTCGGCTTCTCTTCCTTTGCCTCCCTCCCTCCTCCTCCACTTCTCCTTCCTCCCCTCACTCTCGGCTTCAACTTGGTGACGAAGGAAAAACCCCGAAGGGCTTGCGGTGGCTAGGGCTGGGAGAAGCCGCAGCAGGGTTTAAGTAGGGCGGCGGCCGCTAGGGCTCCATGGCGATGGACGGCTCGAGATTTTGGGCGTCAGTGCCCTTTCCACGTGGCGGCATCGCGATGGGCCGCGAGTGCAGCGATGGGATTGGCTCGGCGCTCACGGGCGTGGCGACAGAGAGAGTGAAGCGTCCCCTCGAAAGAGAGAACTTAATGTGATACAAATACCAGTCCCAGGATGCTGGTTCACATTATTACAACAGATAGTTTAGTACGAAAACAACATTACGGGAGACGGTGGCATTGCAGGGCCACAACAAACAGAACTAACACTAAGCTCCAGATAAAGAGGTTGATAACATAGAGGTCTTCCTCAGAGTGGCAACGCATGCGGCTTCCAGCGGGTGACCCTAACTCACAGGCAAAGGTTGGGTGCAGAACGAACCCCACTAGACGATGTCCTCAGGCACAAAGTCCGGGTCTGCCTCTGCAACAGATTAAGCAAGGGTGAGTACAAACGTACTCAGCAAGCACAACCACATCCACGGAAGGGATACAACAAAAGTATGCTTAGGATAGTAACAAGGAAGGCTTATGGTTTATTTGGCAGCAAAGCAAAGTTTATTACACATGCAAAGGGGTTGGTTTTCGCAAAAGGGTTTTCACAATTATTTCCTTCTGGAAGTCAATATAATACTTTTTCATACCAGATTTTGTTGCTACCAGATTTCCCATCTGTCGTAGCCCATGTCAAAACCTATCTCAGCTCAACCAAACACCAACACTTTCTTACACCAAAACAGGGGACTAGTGAAGTGACCAAGCCGTAACTCGCCCAATACCGTGGACACGGCTATCCGGATAGGTTTTAACTCTGCAGAGGTGTACACAACCACAAGTAGGCTACCACAACATGAACGCCTTAGTGCCCGTGCAGCTCCTATCAAAGCCATTACCCACCATAGCTAAACTGACAAGTTATCACAGACGCGACCAGGGGTTAGCAACCTACCAACGAGGTTCTAACCAGGGGCATACCTCACATAGAACGTATCCCCGACTCCATGGCCCTCTGTTGCTCACCAGCACACCACATAACCAGCAGCTCAACTAGTGGGATTTATGCTAGGCCGTTGCCACATACAACGGTCGAGTGGTGGTACAGAAAAATGGGTTAGGCTAGATGACACATCAACATCATCCCAAAACTTGTGATAGGATAGACAGCTCCCACCATGCTCAACCACACCGGTTCGAGCTCACCTCGGTATTTCACGCGGAAATACTGTCTGTCTCATCCCACACGGGTACTCATTTTATTTACACAAATCATCTCTTTTATTTTAAAGTACGCACACGGTTGCTTTTGTAAACACCACGTATTTGTCATGGGGGTAGGGGTATAATGGTGAAATGTTCCTAAGCATTTCTAGCAGTGACTAATATTCAAAAAGAACATTGTCATATTTAAATATTAATCTAGGTTGTCAAGGAATCAGTCATAGTAATCAAGGCATGGCTATCCAACCGGGTTCAGCAGTAAAATTATGCAAGTTTTGTAAATCAGGCCATGGGGGGGTGTTTATAAAAACTGGGACAACAGTATGCATCAAAGGTGGGATTGCACTTGCCGTTCTCCCAACCCTCGGCGGATTCCTGCCCGGGGTCTTGGTCTCCAAGCTCCTGCTCGTAGCACTGCTCCTCCTCGAGTCCTTCCTCGTTCACAGCGGAGTCTACGGCACACGCAAACAAACACCCAATAAATAAAAGAAAGAGCTTTTAATGAGCTCCGGAAGAAGAACGGAAAAAGAGAGCGAATGATAATGACACGATTATTTTGGGTATGGGTTGGTTGGATTTGGCGAAAATATAATGGTGAATATTGTGGTGGAGTTTGGGGTCAAACGGGATTAATTTGGCGCATGAAATGACGAGTTTGGTGGAGTTTAGGGGCTGTTTAAAAGAATAAGGACCTTTCTGTAATTATGGGAAAGCTCAGGGGCCTCAGGCGAAATAAATAGAGAGAGAGAGAAGTGCCAGTGGACTGCGGGTTGATTTGGTTAAAGTTCAGGGGGTTTTGCGCAAAGAGCCAGAGAGAGGGGGGGTTCATGTTCATTTGGACCGCGGGTTATAATAGGGAAAAAGGCAGGGGTTTATGGGTAAAAGTTCTTTTCTTCCCCGCGGAACAGTGTAGCGGGAGGGGGAGAGAGCGACGGCGGCCGTCTGCGGTGGAATCGCTGGTGATTGCGGCGGCGAGGGGTCAAATCAACCTGGGGAAACGAGAGAGGGGAACACGGCGAGTCCACTCGTGGTCTTACCCTAGGCAGGGGTGCAGTGGGGAGGGCTGCCCACGAGGGCCGGAGGCGGCGGCGGCGCTGGCAGTGGGGGCGGCGGTGCTATGGCGGTGGAGGGGGCGATTGCGGGGGTGGGTGAGTGCGAGGTGGTGGAGGAGAGGCCTACTGGCCAATTTATAGGCGGGGAGAGGCGGCGAGGAGGTGGGTCGACGAGAGGCCGCTTGGCGGGCCGGTGATGGCCGGCAGGCGGAGTTATGGCGGCCGGGAACCGCGCTCGTGATTGGTACGGCGGCGCTGTGCTCGTCGTGATATGGCGTGCGCGAGGTGAGGTGACGGTGCGTGGGTGGTGGCGCGTCGAAGCGACCGCGGCGGGGCCGGGCGGTAACGTGCAGGCGAGTGCGGCGGTGGTGGTCACGATGGCGGTTGGTGGGTCTGCGGCTCTCCAATGGTCGGCGCTGGCTTGGCGAGGGCGGCACGGTAGCGGTGCACGGCGGTCGGCTCAGTGACGACGAGCTCTGGTCAGGGGCGGCTTGCGTGCGGCGTTGGGGGAAGAGGCGAGCGGTCGGCGGCGGCGTGCTCCGGTGGATGGCGCAGGCGGCACGGCAGCGGTGGTGGCGTGGTGTGGAGCGGAGCTGGGCGCACGCGATCGAGCTGGCGGTGGCGTGCACGCGCGAGCGCAGCGTACGGTGGTCGGAGCGACGGTGGTGCGGCAGAGGGGTGATGCCGACCGGGGAACCGGCGGTCGGCGGTGAGCGGGGTCGAGGAGTGGTGGCGGACACGGCGGCGATGTCGCGAGCGAGGGGTGGCACGGCGCCGGTCGGAGGTGGTGTGTTGGAGGGCGAGGAGTGAGCAGAGGGATGAGCGGGGGTGGGGCCGGCGGCGAGCAGGACCGAGGGGCGGAGCTCGGCGTCGGGAGAAAGCAGAGGGAGCAGAGGAGGGAAGGGAGAAGAAAGAAAGAAGAAAAAGGGAAAAAAAGGAAAGGAAGAAAAGGGAGAAGGGGAAAAGAAAAGAAAGAGAGGGAAAAGGAAGAGGGAACGACGGGATTCGCGGCGGAAAAGACAGGCGCCGACGGCGGTCGGCCAGAGACGGACCCGGCGGTCGACCCGAGAGCGGGCGACGCGGGATGGGACGGAAAGGAGAGTGGTGACAAAGAGGCGAACAGGGAAAGGAGGGGGGGGGGGGGGGGCGGTGATAACAAGGCGAGAAGATTTGGCGGGAACGGGAGCTCGGCGATAAAACGTTTTGAAGTGATTTTTACCGGGTGATTTCTTTAGCGATTTTCCCAGAGATTAAAACGCGGGCGTTACAAACCTACCCCACTTAAAGAAATCTCGTCCTCGAGATTCGGCTGGCTCCTAAACAGGTGGGGGAACTCTTTTTTCAAGGCATCTTCTCTTTCCCACGTAGCTTCCTTTACACTGTGTCTGCTCCACTGTACTCTGCATATTCGCACTTCGGAGTTCCTAGTTCTCTTGGTGACGGTGTCCAAAATTTTGACTGGTACCTCCTGATACCGCAGATCCGTCTGTACGTCTATTTCTTCTTCCGGTATGTGTTCTTCCTCAGGTATTCTCAGGCATTTTCTCAACTGTGAGACATGGAATATTGGGTGTATATCTGACATTGCTTCGGGTAACTCCAATCGGTAGGCCACCTTTCCAACCTTCTTTTTCACCGGGTATGGTCTGATATATCGGGGGGCTAACTTTCCATGGACTTGAAATCTACGGGTTCCCCGGATGGGTGAAACTTTGAGATAAACAAAATCTCCTGGATTAAATTCCAGTTCTCGTCTCTTCTCGTCTGCGTAGCTTTTCTGTCTGGACTGAGCTGCTCTCAACTTCTCCCTAATTTCAGCCACTTTTTCTTCGGCGTCTTTTATGAGTGCGGGTCCCACTAGTGTACGCTCTCCTACTTCTGACCACATCAAAGGAGTCCTGCACTTTCTCCCGTAGAGGGCTTCAAACGGGGACATACCCAAACTTGCCTGGTAGCCATTGTTGTAGGAGAACTCTGCATAAGGTAAACTTTGTTCCCAATCTTTACCATAGGTAAGGACACACGCTCTCAGCATATCTTCCATAATCTGATTTACTCTTTCTGTCTGGCCATCGGTCTGAGGGTGATACGCGGAGCTAAAATCCAACTTGGTGCCCATAGCTTTATGCAAACTTTTCCAAAATCTCGAGGTGAACTGGGTCCCTCGGTCTGAAACAATTCTACTGGGCACTCCATGCAACTTTACTATGTTCTCCACATAAAGCTTGGCTAGTTTCTCTCCACCGTAATTGGTCCGTACAGGTAAAAAGTGAGCGACTTTGGTGAGTCGGTCAACTATTACCCATATAGAATCATGTCCCTTCTGTGTTCTGGGTAAACCTGCCACAAAGTCCATTCCTATCTCATCCCATTTCCAAACTGGGATAGGCAAGGGTTGTAATAATCCTGCCGGCTTCTGGTGTTCTGCTTTAATCCTTTGGCAGGTATCACACTGAGCGACAAACTGGGCTATGTCAGCTTTCATTCCTTTCCACCAATAGTTCTGCTTCAAGTCCAAATACATTTTGGTGGATCCCGGGTGAATGGAATATGGCGAGTTGTGAGCCTCGTCCATGATTATCTGTCTAAAGTCTCCTTCCTTAGGCACACAAATCCTATCTTTATACCACAACGTTCCTTTATTGTCGACTCTAAAGTCTGGTGCCTTATTTTCTCTGGTATGCTTGCAGATCTATACTAAATCCTTGTCTGTTCCCTGGGCTTCTCTGATCCGATCCTCCAGAGTGGGCTGGATCGTCAGTTGGTGACTATTATTCCGAGGGACGATGTGCACATTTAGTCGTGCCATTTCTTCTTGTAGGTGGGCACTTTTGAGTCTGTAGGATTTCCGGCTCAGGGCATCCGCCACTACATTAGCCTTGCCAGGGTGGTAATGAATTTCCACATTATAATCTTTAACCAATTCTAACCACCTTCTCTGCCTGAGGTTCAGATCTGGTTGGGTGAAAATATACTTTAAGCTCTTATGATCCGTGTATATTTCACACCTGTTCTCGATTAGGTAATGTCTCCAGATTTTGAGTGCGTGCACCACGGCTGCAAACTCTAAGTCATGCGTTGGGTAATTCTGCTCATGGGGTCTAAGTTGTCGGGAGGCATATGCTACAACCTTTCCATCCTGCATGAGGACACACCCTAGTCCTTGGCGGGACGCGTCACAGTAAACGACGAAATCCCTGTGAATATCTAGTAGGGTTAAAACTGGGGCAGCGGTCGGCCTTTGCTTCAACTCTTGGAAACTCTTTTCGCACGACTCCGTCCAATTAAATTTCTTCTCTTTCTTGAGTAACTCTGTCATGGGTCTAGCTATCTTGGAAAATCCTTCAATAAATCTCTGGTAATACCCAGCTAAACCAAGGAAACTTCTGATCTCACTCACATTGGTTGGTTGTTGCCAGTTTGAGACTGCCTCTACCTTCTCTGGGTCTACTGCTACCCCTTCTGCGGTCAGAATATGGCCAAGTAAGGCTACTTTTTCCAGCCAGAATTCACACTTGCTGAACTTGGCATAGAGCTGGTGTGCTCTCAACTTTTCCAACACTACCCGCAAGTGTTGCTCATGCTCTTCGGCACTCTTGGAGTAGATAAGTATATCATCAATGAAGACTACGACAAACTTGTCTAACTCATCCATAAATACTTTGTTCATAAGGTTCATGAAGTAGGCCGGTGCATTGGTGAGTCCAAATGGCATCACTGTGAACTCGTACTGACCGTAACGGGTGACAAAAGCGGTCTTTGAGGTGTCACTCCCCTTAATCCTCAGTTGGTGATACCCAGTCCTTAGGTCAATCTTGGAGAAGTATTTGGCTCCTTTCAACTGATCAAAGAGATCATCAATTCTAGGGAGTGGGTATTTATTCTTGATAGTGACATCATTTAGTGCACGATAGTCGATGCACAATCTCATACTCCCATCTTTCTTCCTCACAAAGAGCACCGGGGCTCCCCAAGGGGATGTGCTGGGTCTGATGAATCCCATCTGTTGCAACTCTTCTAGTTGTTTCTTTAACTCTGCTAACTCTATGTCCCTATCCTATAGGGTCTCTTGGCTATAGGAGAGGTTCCAGGGACAAGTTCAATAGCAAACTCTATGTCCCTATCCGGTGGCATTCCGGGTAGAACTTCAGGGAAAACATCAGGATATTCTCTGATTACCGGGACTTCTTCTATGGTTTTTGTTTCCATACTAAAGATCATAGGGTCTGGTCCACTTCCCTTGGTGTGACAGGTTACTTGCATTCCATCTGGGTTGGTTAGGTGCACTATCTTATCAGCACAACCTGTGAGACCATTGTGTTTGCCTAACCAATCCATTCCAAGGATCACATCTATTCCTTTGGATTCTAGTACCACTAGGTCTGCTAGAAACTCTACCCCACTTAAAAGGATCCGTACCCGCGAACAACCTAATTGGCACTTAATATCACCTCCAGGTGTTCGGGTTAGTAGGGGTGTCTTTAGTAGTACTGTAGGTATTTTGTGCTTTTCCACAAAACTTGATGATATGAAAGAATGTGATGCCCCAGAATCAAATAATATTGTTGCCAAAACTGAACTGACTAGGTACTCACCGAGTACTACTCCTTGTGCTCCTTGAGCTTCCTGCGCGTCGATGTGGTTGACGCGGGCTCGTCCATACGACTACTGGGTGTTGTTGTTGTTGCTGCCGGTGTTGGTGCTGCGGACGGGTACACGGTTGGCTCCAGACACTGGTGGCTTGGGTCCATTCACCGAGTTGGAGTAGACTGATATCGCAGGCTTGCTCCTAGGATATGGGCAATCGGCGATGTAGTGTCCGGTCTCACGGCAGTTGAAGCAGGCTCTCGCATTGCTGTTGTTGGCTGTGGCTTGACTGACTTTGCTCTGTGGTGGCTTTGAGGTGTTCTGGCTCTTGTACTGGGGGTTGGGAGCCTGGGAGCTTGTAGCCTGAAACTGGGTCCTATACTGCGTGGGAGCTTGAGGCCTAGGTGCAGCATAACCGGAGCTCCTGGGCTTCTGTGAGCGGTCCATCTGGCTGTTCTTGCTTTCTAGGAACTTGCGCTTGTTCTCTTGCCTTGCCTCCATTCTGGCCATTTCTGTGACAATGGCCTTGTTCATCAGTGTATTGAAGTCAGGGAAACTGTGGGTGACTAACAGGGCTCGGAGATCTGGGTGTAGACCTCTAATGAAAGCATCCTGTCTCTTTGCATCTGTCTTCACTTCATCTGGTGCATAACGGGCCAGTTCAGTGAACTCATGGGTGTACTCTTCCACATTCTTGTTTCCTTGCTTTAGTGCACGAAACTCATCTGCCTTGCGCCTCATGGTGGCGTCAGGGACGTGGTAGCGACGAAATTCTTCTTCAAACTCCTTCCAGGTGATTGCAGACTCGTTTGGGGAAGCTGCACAGTAAGCGTCCCACCAAGCTAAGGCAGTTCTAGTGAGTTGATGGGTAGTTAGGAGAACTTTGTCACGGTCTCCACATCCAAACGGTTCCAGTTTCCTCTTGATAGTTCTCAGCCAGTCATCTGCTTCCAAGGGGTTGCTAGACCCTCCAAAGGTGGGCGGCCTGGTTCTCAGGAAGTTGGTCAACTTATCACCCGCATTGGGTCTACGGGCTGTCTCCTGACGGCGGCTGGCATTCCACACATTTTGCATGAACAGGGTGTGGTGGTACAAAGCTTGTGCCAGGTTGAAATCTGGTGGGAGTGGGGGCATAACAAAAGATCCCTCATTCTGACTTCTGGGATTGCTTGCCTCTGGTCCGCCTCTTACAGACGCGTGTCCTTCGGGCTGGTTTTCTCCCATAGGATCCTGCTGATCCACTTCCTGGTTCTCAGGATTCTCTCTTCTTCCTTCTGGTTGCTCTCCTCCAGCAGGAGGGGCGCGTCTCCGAGAGGCGCTAGCACGAGTGTTCACCATCTGCAGTTGGAGCAAGGCCTTCGTGAGATTGGGTTAAATGATGTTTAAGTTGATTAGTTCGCATTTTGAAAAGGCAGAAACATCACACAAGCTAACAAACAAACACACAAGGTTCCATTCCAACAGCCGAGTGATACAACACTTGGGGGGGGGGGGTACAACAAGGCTCGCACTTCAAGGCGGGGTACAAGACATGGCAGGGAAAGCTACGGCTAGGGATACAAGAGTTCTTCGGACCAAGCTGGCTTCATTCCCATCTGAGTGCTTGACTCTGGGCCTACTCGCGAGGCGAGCTCTCCTCTGGGTTGGTGCGCCCTGCTGGCGGTGCAAGTCGTGCCTGCTCCGCCTCGGTCAAGGTCCCATTCTCCCGAGGCGGCTCAGACGGTCCTTCTTCGGCGGGCGGTGATCCTGCTGGGGTTCCCAACAGTGCCTGAGGGTTTCCCACAATTTCTCCCCATGCCATGATCGGTGTCCCAAGTAGGACATGGGGTTCTCCAATTGCCGGAACAGGCGTTCCACTTCTGGTCCAATCCTGGATACGCAGGTCACGAGCCTGCCGGAGGCTTTCTTGGGCGATTGCCTCATTGCTGATGGCAGCAGCAGCTCTTGCTTCAGCTTGGGCCACCTGGACTTGGTGCATGCGGACCGAGAATTCTGCTTGTTCGGCCCGGGAGGTTTGTTCCCTCAGGCGTTCAGCCTGCTCGTCAAAGAGTTGGTCCAAGGAGTTGAGGTAGGTGACCACTTGGTACAGGATGGGTTCCTCTTGACGGCGCTGCTCCAAGTTCCTTATGCGGGCTCGCCAGACTGCACTTCTGACGACCGGCGGGAAGTACCTCATTGGAGTGGGGACCAGGTGCCTTTCAAAGTTTCCGCACATGAAGTGGAGGGCTTTCCTGAGAGCCAAGGGGTAGGTGTCCTGGTGCCTGTACCCTGTGGCGGTTGTACGCCATGCTTCGATAGGGTGGAGGTCACTCTTGGCGACAACTATGATCACTCTGCAGCGTTGGGTCCCATGGTGCTCATACTCCCTGCTGTAGTACCTCGGGTGTTCAGATACACCGAGGCGTTCCAGCGCGGGGATCAACAGGCTAGCGAAGCCCGGTGTGACTGGGCAAACTCCCTGGGTCCATCCTTGTTCCGCCATCTGAAACCAGGGGAAAAACAAAAATTGAACAGATGCAGGATAAAAGATGACCTTTATTGCATAACAGGGGGGGTACAAAAATCATGGGTACATCGATGCTAAGTTGGTGGCGCTAACTGGGTACAACAGACTCTACTTAAAGAGAAGCTAAACCAAGTGCTAATCTAAACTAGGACTCTATTCCAGGCAGACTCGGCGTTTGTTCAGAGGGAGCTGATTCCCTGGCACTTCATCTTCAGTCTGTGTGCCTGCATCCATGTGGGTCATCTCGGGCTCTCCTTCCAACAGCCCATTCTCCCTTCTGTAGGCTTCAAGCCTATCCATGTACTTAGAGTAAGCCTGGCATCTAGCGTGCTGAGCCGCTAGGGAACTGACAGCCTGAGTAGCTGTCGCCTTCTGAATCTCCAACTCTCTCTTCACTCCTTCCAACTCCTTCTCCGCTTTCTCGGCTCTGCGGATCTGGTGCCTCAGCTGTCCCGATGTCTCTCGGTACAGCCTGTCCAAACCAGTGAGGTAAATGGACATGTGGGATACAGTGTCCTCCATATCTTCATCTCTCCCAAGGTTTCTCATCTGAGCAATCCACTCACGTCCTCCACTCACCAGGGGTGGGGTAAAACCTAGTGCTGTCCCCACGAGGTACTGCTTGTAGAGTGTGCGGAGGCACATCAGGGCTCTTCTTGCGGCTTTGCGGTAGGCATTGGGGCGGTTGTAGCCGGTGGCGTGAACAAACCAAGGTGCCACTTCCTTGTACAGCGAGCTTCTCCCCACAAAGATGAACATCCGGCACCGACGGGTACCATCGGTGGTGAACTCCCGGCAAAAGTACTCGGGGGTCTCTGTGACTCCAACGTGCTCTAGGCTGAGCAGCAGCAACTTGGGGAGGCCAGGTTCTGCGGGGCAGACTCCTTCGCCCCAACCCTCGTCAGCCGGTTGGGCCATCTGGAACAAGTCAAAAAGCCGTCGGTGAGTACTTGTGTGGGGAAAAGGATTAGGCAAGAACACACTAGGGTCAAGATCCTAGGGATTACGTCCTACGGCCAACCTATCGGCTCTGATACCACCTGAAGCGTCCCCTCGAAAGAGAGAACTTAATGTGATACAAATACCAGTCCCAGGATGGTGGTTCACATTATTACAACAGATAGTTTAGTACGAAAACAACATTACGGGAGACGGTGGCATTGCAGGGCCACAACAAACAGAACTAACACTAAGCTCCAGATAAAGAGGTTGATAACATAGGGGTCTTCCTCAGAGTGGCAACGCATGCGGCTTCTAGCGGGTGACCCTAACTCACAGGCAAAGGTTGGGTGCAGAACGAACCCCACTAGACGATGTCCTCAGGCACAAAGTCCGGGTTTGCCTCTGCAACAGATTAAGCAAGGGTGAGTACAAACGTACTCAGCAAGCACAACCACATCCACGGAAGGGATACAACAGAAGTATGCTCAGGATAGCAACAAGGAAGGCTTATGGTTTATTTGGCAGCAAAGCAAAGTTTATTACACATGCAAAGGGGCTGGTTTTCACAAAAGGGTTTTCACAATTATTTCCTTCTGGAAGTCAATATAATACTTTTTCATACCAGATTTTGTTGCTACCAGATTTCCCATCTGTCGTAGCCCATGTCAAAACCTTTCTCAGCTCAACCAAACACCAACACTTTCTTACACCAAAACAGGGGACTAGTGAAGTGACCAAGCCGTAACTCGCCCAATACCGTGGACACGGCTATCCGGATATGTTTTAACTCTGCAGAGGTGTACACAACCACAAGTAGGCTACCACAACATGAACACCTTAGTGCCCGTGCAGCTCCTATCAAAGCCATTACCCACCATAGCTAAACTGACAAGTTATCACAGACGCGACCAGGGGTTAGCAACCTACCAACGAGGTTCTAACCAGGGGCATACCTCACATAGAACGTATCCCCGACTCCATGGCCCTCTGTTGCTCACCAGCACACCACATAACCAGCAGCTCAACTAGTGGGATTTATGCTAGGCCGTTGCCACATACAACGGTCGAGTGGTGGTACAGAAAAATGGGTTAGGCTAGATGACACATCAACATCATCCCAAAACTTGTGATAGGATAGACAGCTCCCACCATGCTCAACCACACCGGTTCGAGCTCACCTCGGTATTTCATGCGGAAATACCGTCTGTCTCATCCCACACGGGTACTCATTATATTTACACAAATCATCTCTTTTATTTTAAAGTACGCACACGGTTGCTTTTGTAAACACCACGTATTTGTCATGGGGGTAGGGGTATAATGGTGAAATGTTCCGAAGCATTTCTAGCAGTGACTAATATTCAAATAGAACATTGTCATATTTAAATATTAATCTAGGTTGTCAAGGAATCAGTCATAGTAATCAAGGCATGGCTATCCAACCGGGTTCAGCAGTAAAATTATGCAAGTTTTGTAAATCAGGCCATGGGGGGTGTTTATAAAAACTGGGACAACAGTATGCATCAAAGGGTGGGATTGCACTTGCCGTTCTCCCAACCCTCGGGGGATTCCTGCCCGGGGTCTTGGTCTCCAAGCTCCTGCTCGTAGCACTGCTCCTCCTCGAGTCCTTCCTCGTTCACAGCGGAGTCTACGGCACACGCAAACAAACACCCAATAAATAAAAGAAAAAACTTTTAATGAGCTCCGGAAGAAGAACGGAAAAAGAGAGCGAATGATAATGACACGATTATTTTGGGTATGGGTTGGTTGGATTTGGCGAAAATATAATGGTGAATATTGTGGTGGAGTTTGGGGTCAAACGGGATTAATTTGGCGCATGAAATGACGAGTTTGGTGGAGTTTAGGGGCTGTTTAAAAGAATAAGGACCTTTCTGTAATTATGGGAAAGCTCAGGGGCCTCAGGCGAAATAAATAGAGAGAGAGAGAGAAAAGTGCCAGTGGACTGCGGGTTGATTTGGTTAAAGTTCAGGGGGTTTTGCGCAAAGTGCCAGAGAGAGGGGGGGGGGTTCATGTTCATTTGGACCGCGGGTTATAATAGGGAAAAAGGCAGGGGGTTATGGGTAAAAGTTCTTTTCTTCCCCGCGGAACAGTGTAGCGGGAGGGGGAGAGAGCGACGGCGGCCGTCGGCGGTGGAATCGCTGGTGATTGCGGCGGCGAGGGGTCAAATCAACCTGGGGAAACGAGAGAGGGGAACACGGCGAGTCCACTCGTGGTCTTACCCTAGGCAGGGGTGCAGTGGGGAGGGCTGCCCACGAGGGCCGGAGGCGGCGGCGGCGCTGGCAGTGGGGGCGGCGGTGCTATGGCGGTGGAGGGGGCGATTGCGGGGGTGGGTAAGTGCGAGGTGGTGGAGGAGAGGCCGACTGGCCAATTTATAGGCGGGGAGAGGCGGCGAGGAGGTGGGTCAACGAGAGGCCGCTTGGCGGGCCGGTGATGGCCGGTAGGCGGAGTTATGGCGGCCGGGAACCGCGCTCGTGATTGGTACGACAGCGCTGTGCTCGTCGTGATATGGCGTGCGCGAGGTGAGGTGACGGTGCGTGGGTGGTGGCGCGTCGAAGCGACCGCGGCGGGGCCGGGCGGTAA
Source organism: Echinochloa phyllopogon (assembly GCA_033239725.1). NCBI lineage: Eukaryota > Viridiplantae > Streptophyta > Magnoliopsida > Poales > Poaceae > Echinochloa > Echinochloa phyllopogon. The sequence continues at coordinate 25,932,110 of BTCW01000008.1, read as the reverse complement.
CGTGCAGGTGAGTGCGGCGGTGGTGGTCACGACGGCGGTTGGTGGGTCTGCGGCTCGACAATGGTCGGCGCTGGCTTGGCGAGGGCGGCACGGTAGCGGTGCACGGCGGTCGGCTCAGTGACGACGAGCTCTGGTCAGGGGCGGCTTGCGTGCGGCTTTGGGGGAAGAGGCGAGCGGTCGGCGGTGGCATGCTCCGGTGGATAGCGCAGGCGGCACGGCAGCGGTGGTGGCGTGGTGTGGAGCGGAGCTGGGCGCGCGCGATCGAGCTGGCGGTGGTGTGCACGCGCGAGCGCAGCGTACGGTGGTCGGAGCGACGGTGGTGCGGCAGAGGGGTGATGCCGGCCGGGGAACCGGCGGTCGGCGGTGAGCGGGGCCGAGGAGTGGTGGCGGACACGGCGGCGATGTCGCGAGCGAGGGGTGGCACGGCGCCGGTCGGAGGTGGTGTGTTGGAGGGCGAGGAGTGAGCAAAGGGATGAGCGGGGGTGGGGCCGGCGGCGAGCAGGACCGAGGGGCGGAGCTCGGCGACAGGTGAAAGCAGAGGGAGCAGAGGAGGGAAGGGAGAAGAAAGAAAGAAGAAAAAGGGAAAAAAAGGAAAGGAAGAAAAGGGAGAAGGGGAAAAGAAAAGAAAGAGAGGGAACGACGGGATTCGCGGCGGAAAAGACAGGCGCCGACGGCGGTCGGCCAGAGACGGACCCGGCGGTCGACCCGAGAGCGGGCGACGCCAGATGGGATGGAAAGGAGAGTGGTGACAAAGAGGCGAACAGGGAAAGGAGGGGGGGGGGGCAGTGATAACAAGGTGGGTAGATTTGGCGGGAACGGGAGCTCGGCGATAAAAAGTTTTGAAGTGATTTTTACCGGGTGATTTCTTTAGCGATTTTCCCAGAGATTAAAACGCGGGCGTTACAGAGAGCAGCGCGGGGCGCCGACGAAAAGCAGAGAGGGGGAAGCAGTTGGGGAAGACGACACTGTGTCGGGAGCGGCTGACAGGCGGGACCCGCTGGTCAGCGACGGGGTGAGGGACGCGGAGTCGACGCGGTGGCGCGGCTGGGCGGTTGCTGGGCCGCAAGGCCGGCCGAGCTGGTTTGGTTGGTTGGCTTGGGGAAAGAGTTGAAGGGTGGTTTTCGGACTTTGAATAGACGATTCGGCCCACGAAGTTAGTTTAGGATTTGAATTGGTTTGGCCGGAAGTTAGTTTAGGATTTGAATTGGTTTGGCCAATTAGAGTTTGAATTCGAATCTAGAATTTGAATTCAAACCAACCAAAATCCAATAAAAACCAAATGAACTCCAAATCACACTATTTGATCCTTAGCACTTCAAATTATTTTTAATTAATTTAAATTTTTGCCTAAGATCAAAGGGAGCAAATAGAAGCAATCTTATATGCTGGTTTGCATGCACAACAATTCACCAAAAATTTATAAATCCTCATTTTTGCATTCATCAAATCCTACGGGAAAATTAGGGTTGTTACAGCGACACGGCCCCACCGCTGCAGGACCCGCCGCTGATCCTCTGCTGTGACCCGCTGCCGCACACGCCGCCCTACAGCGACATGTGCGACACGCCGCGGCGGCATGGCACAGCGGAGCGGTGGCATCTCGGAGCAGCAGGGTGTGTCGCACATGTCACCGCGCCGTGTTGCACATGTCCCGCGCGGTGGCATCTCGTGCGGCGGCACTACGAGGCGAGGCGCGTCAGTGGCGGTGCGTTGGCCGAGGCGGGTGCGGGCGAGGCGTGGCGGAGCAGCTGAGGTGAGCGTGGGCGGAGGCATGGGTGGCGTGGGGCACGAATCTTAAAGTGGCGTTGGGTGGTGCAAGATAATGTGAATGTCCACGTAGGGTTGTGGAGTTGCCCATCCTGGTTACTGCACAAGGAACAAGCCTGAAAGGAGTACAATACACAAAACTGGTAACAGTTAACCGAGACCAGATGCTCACATAAGCAAAGCTCTTTATCGAACATAATCAGGGCAATATTCACACATCATGTTTTTGATGAAACAGGAGAGACAAAGCCTCTACACACATCATGTTCAATGTGAGAACCCTACTTCCATTGGTATCCTTATATTAATAAACAGCACAAAACAGAGCAGCATGAGTACTACTTAAACATCACACTAAATCGACGGTTTAAGCAATTTGACCACCGATGTACTCCTCCAGCTGGAGTTTCTCAAGCATCTCGGCGGTGGTTTCGACCTCGACGTAGCCATGCTTCTCCAGCTCAGCCTTCACCCACTCCTGCATCTTCCTCTGGATGTTGCGGCTCTCCTGCATGACGGCAACATCTTGCTTCCTCCTAGCGCGGTACTGTGCTTTGTACTCGTCTGAGATGGGCAGGTCGTCCAGGTTGTCCGGGGCTTTGGAGACGTAGTCGGAGACGTCCCAGGACAAGATGAAATCGATCAGATCCTGCGGCACCCTCCACTTCTTCTTCTTCCCCGCCGCCGTAACCTCCTCATCCGCGACTCCGTGGCCTTCCTGCGCCTCCACGACGCTATTCAGGCCACTCACCTCCACCGCCATCAACTTGGGAGGAGCCTCCGCCGACAGCTCGGACCCGGCCCTCGTCTTGCCCTTCTCCTCCGGTGCCACCGTCGTAGCCATCGGACGATCCGTGGCCGAGTCAGTGGTGCACTTCGACAGGGAGCCGGCGCCGGAATCAGACATCTCTCTTCTGGTGCTCCTGGATCGAGGGTTTGATGACCGCACGGCCGTGTATTTGGGGGTTTCTGGTAGGGGTGGCTGGTGCCAGGACGGGCATACTAGCCGTCGTATATGTGGATGTGGACACCGAGTTCGAAAGGGACACGAGTTCTGTTTTCTTCCTTCTCCTTACAGTTCATCTTTCCTTCTAACTAGCACAATGCACCTGCATTGTTACGGTGTATTTTTAGTTATTGCTATTTTAAGATACCTATAGCATCTTAGTTTATATAATTTTTGGGCTCAAGTACTCCCATCTCTTCCATTTTTATTTAGCAAAAGAGTTAGTTACTCAAGATTAAAAACGGCTACAACCATATTTTGCTATAGAACGCTATGCCCTGTTTTGCAATCTTGTTCCTTTTACAAGGTCACTTTGGGGTTAATCATCCTATTTTTGCTCAAATCTATCATGTTCTTTTCCGTGTTTTTTGGAATAAAACAAATGACACATTAAGAAATGATCGATTCAATATTTGTAGTGGCATATTCCCTTTTAAAGAGAAAAGATTCATCAATATTATTGGACGGACAAATAAGGAAAGTGGATACTTATTTGGATCTTTTTTTATCCTCGAATCGGCCTAAGGTGCAGACAAAATACATATGTTTATGTTGGATCCCATAATCGATCTTGTTCGACAACGGAAATGGATTTATACATGGTCTAATCTAGAGTATGGAGTTAGAAGATATCTTTACCCAATAATAAAACGAGAATTAATTTAGCGGTATGTCATAGTATCAAAAGCCAAGTTATGACAATCAATCCATAACCAATTGCTATGTTGCAATTTTAAAGAACATATGATGTTTCATTTAATCAATCCTGCAGTATGTCGTCTCTTCAAGCCATCCCACACTGCCACATGCACTTTTTCATCTCCTCATGTCGCTTGCATCCCCGTTGTCAACCCACCGCTTTTCCCGAGCATGATGTCCATAGAGAATTTCTCCTTTGTCGTACTACTCATCGACCCACAATCTTTGATATGTTGTAATTTTTTTCAAAGAACCCATGATGTTACATCTAACCAACCTGTAGTACCTCTCCTCGCACCACCACATGCACCGCGGTGCTGTGACTTGTCGTCTAGTTTGTGAGGGGTGTGAAGACGTAGTCAAAGACGTCCCATGACAAGATGAAGTCGATCAGATCATGCGGCACCCTCTACTTCTTCTTGTTCATCTTGTCATCTGCCGCAGTCGGCTGCTCCTTTGACACCGCCATAAGTTTGGGCTCCTCTGCCGCCAGCTCTTGATGTAAACTAGGGTTCTCAATCTGCCCAAAAGTTCTGATAACTCTCGATTTAGTGGAGTCGTGACACAACTCGAGCCGGCTTCTGAGCGGCACGTTCCAAACCCCGCAATCGCAGCACCATGTCTCCTCAGGTTTCCAATCGGTGTTGCACGGTTGACCTCACCAAGAAGGCCAATCGTTGCCTGCGTATCGAAGAACACAAGCAAGAACAAAAAAGAATGCAACACAATTACAGATGTATGATTAAACTCACGAAGTTGGGGTCTCACAAATCAACGAGCAGCGATACTGTTTTTGACAGAATTTCGGGTTGTCAGGGCCACCTCTTCGAAGAGATTATAAACCAGATGCTGGGTATTTGATGAAGTCAATTTTTCTAAAGGACCCCTGCTAACCTCTTCCACAATCCCGCATTGACAAGTCTGCAGTGCTTCTGCTCTATAAACAGAAGAAACTGTTTGAAGCCCTGGGAGCTTTATAAGTGTGCAAGAGGTGGAACTATATCAGCATTGTGCTGAGAAATGGAGCTGAGATCAAAATGGTGCCAGCACTGTTCAGTCACATGTGGACATATGTGGTGCAGTAATAGTTGGAAGTTGGAACTATTCAGTCTGGATCTGGAAGATATGGAGGTTTTGGAGAATGCTTCACAACCCATTCTGATCAAAGTATTCTGCAATGTTCCCAGCAGACAACACACCAGTAGACGACATCATCTCACATTGTTGGTGTTACTTGGTCAGTTTTGTATTGTACGGTTCACTTCACTTCTGACTTGATGATTCTTCCTCTGCATGGTATTGTTCGAAGCCTTTAAGATATAGTTCAGTGGGCGTCTGGGCTCATAAATGGATAGCCATAACATATATCATGGTTCTATTTGCATTCCTTCAGAGATTATGCCTGGCATACTGGAGAAATTGGCGATACATGTATGTAGTATTTCTGAACATTTGACAGCTTCGTCAGATGTCACACCCCAAAATTTTCGGATTTTGGGATGTGAATTTTTAACATAATTAATACAATGATTTTCTCAATTTTCTAAGTTTTATTTAATTTACAGGGAATTTATAGTAGAAAATATTTGTGAAATATAAATAAATTGCTTTGTATGTTGCATTCATGCTGGCTGCATTAAATTTTGAATTCGAGTTTAAATTGGTTTAAATTCGAGTTTAAATCGCTTTATTTTGAGCCCTAGAAAAGTTGTTTCGGCCTGAGTCCGCTTTCGCTCCCTGAACTATTCCTTTGATTCACTTTAGCTCCTTCTATTTCTTTTCCAGCGCGCAACCCAACTCCCTCCTCGCTCGGCCCAGGGTCTGGCCCACTCCCTCTCGCTGCCCCAGCCCAACCTAGCCGCTTCAGCCCAGCCGCCTTTCAGCCCACCAGGCCCAACCTGCCGCCGCGACACCCCCCTTCGCGCTCTCGCACCGACCGGCCCAGCACCTCCCGGCCCAGTGCCAGCCCACCCCCGCGCCTCACCTCCACGCCCTGTCACTGCCATGTGGGATCCCCGCTGTCAGCTCCGTCTTCTACCTCGGGCCAGAGCCCAAGCTCGACACCGCAGCGCGCCCTCGCCTCGGCCCAAGGCCTGAGCCGCCTCCTCGCGCCGTGGACCTCCCCGATCTTTCCCCGAAGCTTCCTCCACGCTGCCTTCCTTTTTGCGCCACGCCTCCACAAGGAAAGGGGCGCCGCCGCACCACTGCCGAGCCATGGCCCTAGGTTTGTGCCACCTCGCCATCTGAGCCCCGCCCGCACCTCCTCGGAACTATTTAAAGCCGCCGCCCCCGCCTCTCTCGACACCAAGCCGCAACACCACCTCTGCAGCGCCTCCTCGACAGCATGCCGCAAGCCGCCGCCATCCCCAAGCTCGGGCCGCCGCCGTCGATCTGCTGCGCCAACGCCGCTCCGTTCCGGTCGACCCCGCCTCGACCTTCTCCGCGTGGTAAGGGACTCCCCAAGCCGTTTCCCGCCTCCTCTTGCATCCTGTAGCGTCGCTACCACCTCGCCGTCGATGGCCGTCTGCCGTTCATCGTCGATCGCCGCCTCCTCCGCTCAATCGACGACTAGAGCACCCCTGTCGCTTTCGCTGTCGTCTCCCGCACCCGTAGGTCCAAACCACGCGCGAATCCAAGCCCCGTAGCGCAACTTAGCGGCCTGCAGCATGCCCCGCACTTAGGTCAACGCCCAGCGTACCGGTCAGCCCTGGTTCTTTTGTCAAAGAGCCCCTGGCTTTCATTGAAATCAACTCGCCGTCCTACTCAGTTCAAAAATAATTCCAAATAGGTCCTTTTCTCTTCGTTTAAGCCCCTGACCTTTTGAGTATTTGAGCCCACCGTCCTTCCTTGCTGCTTTTGCACGTTAGCCCCCCCGTTTTCTAACGTAATTACGTATAGGTCCTCAGTTTTTCACAAATAAACCCCTGAAAGTTTCTGAAACTTGCCAGCAAGCCCCTGAACCTTAGAAAAGCCATATCTTTCTCGTTTTAGCTCCGATTAGAGTGATTCTTGCTCTCATGTGTTCGTAGCGAAGCGTAGATTAGTTTTAAAGCCTACTTTTGTTCTGTTTCTACTGTTTGTGCCAATGATTGCTGCGAGTAGAGGAACATCAACAAGATATTTCAAGTAGAGGGAACACGACGCAGATGCAATCAAGGAGATGAGTTTAAAGATCAAGATCTGGATATTATGAATAATTATGTTGGATTTGAGGCAAGTTATAGCACGGACAATCCTTGCTACCTACTGTTGGCGGTCGTTACAGCCCAAATCCGACCACCAATACTCGGGAATAAATGAGGTTATATGCAACATTCCATGTACTTAGGTTTTATTTCTAATAAAGTTCCACGAGTTTTGGTGAGTGTCACTAGTGCAGGTACAACTACGACAAATACGCGCTATTGGGGCCGAAAATGAACGAATCGGCCGAACGACTCCGTTCGGCCGGTTACCCCCCTTAGCCATACAAGCTGCCGGGAGCCGTCCACATCATCGATGACCAAGCGGACACAACGTACGACACGTGGACGACCGCCAACTCATTTCGGACCCACGCCACGTCATCCTAGACCCACACAACAAGTTCCACATCAGCAGAAGGAGGCCCAGGACATCCAGGACACAGAGGCGGTGCTGGGGAGGGCTGGCCTTGGGCCAAGCCCGTTCGGCCGAACATGTCGGTTCGGCCGAACCGACCCCAGGCCAGCACCGCCTCCCTAAGGCTAATCCCAGGCGTCCAAGCTAAGGCAGTGGAGATCAAGGGTTCGGCTGAACCCCCTGGTTCGGCCGAACCGACCCTGGCGCCCGAATTGCTAGGGGGTACCCCCCTAGTCCCTTGGCGGTTACTTCAGCTCCAACCGACCTGTGGCACTATATATAGGACAGTACACTCCACTTGTAACACACACCACTTGGGAGCAAGTCTCCATTCCCCTTTTCCAAGATGTAGAGTTAGGCTAGTCTAGTTGGGAGTTAGAGTCAGAGTCGAGCTTCGCTCGGGGTTCCGGAGTCGTCTTCTGGAGTTCTGGTAAAGCTCTTGTATCTTTTCCTTTCCTTTATGCAAGACTCTGAGCATTTAATATATTTATCTTCTGCATTTACTTGAGTTATTTATTCTGCATTTATTTTGCGAGTAACTGTAGAATGTCTAGTCTTGGTTATATGCTGTTGTAGTCTGTCTCTATAAGTTCTCTCCTTAGTCCTTTATCTCAGCTGGTTCCTCGTCTCTGCTCAATGCTTGCGGTGAATTGTCACTGGGGTATTGACAGGGTTGCTTGCTCTTTCTAGTAGAGTAAGTAGTTGTTGACTAGTGTAGGAGTGGTTACTAGATTAATCAATGACCTTGGAATGCTCCTGAGCTGGCACGGAGGTGGTAGCCGTTAGGTGGTGACAGCCCTATACGGCCTTCGTATCCCATCACGCCTGGCTCGGCCCGTAGGCTCCCCGTAAGATGACAGATGTTGGTGGCACCCCTTCTCATCCCTTTCTGTGTGTCGCTGGCTCCGTTCCCGATGTTGAGATAATATAACTAGGAAAAGAACCACAGATGTCATTCTCCATGCTAGCCGTAACCTTTGCTAGAGATAACTCAAGGTCAGTGGAAGTATATAGGATTCCTTTCCTGACTCGTTGTCCTCCCACTAGCTAGACTGCTCTTCTATCTCTATCCTGGACTTCTCCTTGTGTGTGTCGCTTGCATATCACTCCTATCCTATCCTTTACCCCCGCCTTGTTAGCCGGTACTTTAGTTAGTAGTTACATCCTTATCAATAGTCAATACTCTTTATCCAATGCTTCCCTGTGGAAATAAATACGATACCTAGGAATACTCCCGGGTGAAATGCTACATCGGTATCCGTGCGCTTGCGGATTTATATCTGTATCGTAAGAATACCAATGAACACTCCTTGCACCATTACCGGGATTCACAATCCTGATAGTGGACCGTAAGAAGTGTCAACACCTACACACCTTTAATACATTGTTTACTGCATTTGCATGTGTCAGCTACTGTCACCTCTATTTAATTGTTAAATTTGACGTAATGATTCACTTCAATATGGAAACATGGATTAGGGAGCTAGAACATGTGTTGTGTGCTTTGTTCTAGTGTCTCCGCCTAAGGACCGGTTCTTAAAGCGGCAACCCAGGAGCATGTCGTCACCACCAGAACTATAATGGCTCTGGTCTTGGACAAGTAGCTTGTACGGCTCTAGCTTGACAATGGTTACCAACGGGCCGACGACGTTGTGGGAGGCAAGGTACGGGGTGTTTTTCCGATTCCACCGAGGACCGGCGATCCGTCGGCTAGGTCCCGTTAGACCCAGTCCCATGTTGGGAGTCTCTGGGATTGAGAACTCTGCACGTTGCGCATTGACGGGTGGATTCCCGCGCTCTGGACGCCATCGAACCCTTTACGGTGGACTCCGTAGGCGTACGTCGATCTCGGTGCCTAAGGACTCACCGCCTTGTAGTACCCCAGTGGCTACTGTCTTGTTAGGGTGTCTTGTGAAAAGCCTCGTAGCGTCCCTATGCGATCACACCTCGGAAGTGTGGTTTGTGAGGTCTGATCCACCTCCGCATGGTTGGGTTTACAGTTTCTTTGAACTTTTACGCGACTGGTGGGTAAAGGGCGAAACCTCTGCAGAGTGTAAATCTATCATGATAGCCTTGCTCAGGGTCACGAGCGGCCTGGATCCTTTTTGATTAGAAGTTGATGTTTATTTATGCTTAATGTCATTTACACTTTATTAATTGGGTTGCAACTGGGATTTCATTCATTTGTAGTAACTTGGATAATGTTAAAATGAACCAACTAAAAGTGCTAATGCAGTTAAGCCGTGTCTAGCCTTTTTATGCCTTCATACTGAAAGGACCTTGATGTCGCCTAGAGGGGGGGTGAATAGGCGATTGCTGAAAAATTTAGCACAACTTGCAGCGGAATCAGTTTGCCGGAAATTTCTATCGGAAATTTCTGGCGTTATCGGAAAATTTCCGGTGCTACAGTAGTTTCAGACAACCACGAAAACGAATCTTAGATGTAGAGGCTCCTATGCAATTATAATCAAAACGATGAGTTGCAAGAGGTTACTTGGGATATGTAGAAGCTTTCTAACCAACCACCTGGAACCATAAGCTCACAAGAAGATAGATCGGGTCGAATTGCTCAATATCAACAAGAACAACAATATGAACACAAGAACACACGGAGACACAAGATTTAATCCGAAGTTCGAATTCACTGCTGCCACTAAGGCTGTCACAAAGACATGATGAATTCTACGTCTCCGTTGAGGGCCTACGAAAGGCGGGCTTATACACACCAAGCCACTTTCCTCCACTTAGTCACCACGAAGGAGCTAAGTGCACTTACTAGCAAATCCACGAAGGATGGGTGATACAAACTTCCGAGGCGAATCCACAAGCTTGGCTTGGATGCTCTCGGCGACGCCTAGTCGTCTAGGGGATGAATCCCCAAGAGTAACAAACACTTCGAAGATTACTTGCTATGAACTCAAGTGCTCAAGAATGGAATGAAGCTTTCAAGTCTTCAATCTCTTCTCTCAACCCTAACTCACTTCTCTTCTCAAATCTCAAGCAAATAGAGAGAGGGGAGAGCAAATCTTGGCTGTGGAATATGTTCTTCGTGGGTGCAAACAACAGCTTGAACCGAAAGGGGTGTGGGGGTATATATAGAGGACCCCCAAAAACTAGCCGTTGTGTCTCAGGTTAGTTTGGACCGGAAATTTCCGCCCAGACTGGAAATTTCCATCACATTTGTCGGAAATATCCATCCAGGAACGGAAATATCAGCCCGTACCGGAAATTTCCGCCATCATCGGAAATTTACGTCGCCAGCCCAGAAATTCCAGAAAGTGCCCAACTAAAACAGTCATAACTTTTTACTCCGATGTCCGATTTCGGTGATCTTAGACTCTATGGAAAGCTTATTCAGAGGGCTATACATCCCACCTGAAAATAAGCTCCAAACCCACCTAGTGAAAGTGTTGTGATAGGAGTTTCTCTTATGTTAGCACTTGGTTAGATCACTTTGAGCACCGAGACATAGACAAAGCTATCAACGTTGCATCCCTCTTGATAGTACGACATACCTATACTCAAGATCAAAGATAAAATCTAGTTCAACCACTTGAGATTGAATAACTTGAACCTTACCACTTTTCTTCAATTCTCGCTTCATGAGGGTGCAACCTTTCGTATCTCTTGAGCACATCCAACTTGAGCTAGAGGCTTAGAATATCCAAGTGTTATGATCAAGAATCCATTACTCATTCATAAGCCACTTTATCATAAGATTAAACAATGATTAGATGCATTGCATTGCTTCACTAGATAAGGCTTGATTAATGCTTAGAAATCAAGCCATGATGCTAGACTTCACTCCAGCAAAGTCCCTCGGCTACAAGACCAACTTGCCCTTCTCTTTGCTTAGTACCTCGTCACTTGCCATCTAGCTTGATCCTTTCATCCTATCTTGCCACTTTAAATTTAGCTTTGCTTTGCATCATCATGAATACCACTTTGAAATCCATGTCTTCAATTTAAACCGATGATATGTCCAATATGATCTTCCATGTCATTGATGCCATATGACTTGTTCATAAGACTTTATCCATATGAGATCACTTGCTAACTATAAGCTTATGTCTCTTCTATTTATTTACACGTTTTGCCTATCATATCTTTACTTTTGATTGCTTCATGTGACATGAGCTTGACCTTTTCATTTATAATAAAAGTCTGTCCAAAACTCAATAACCTTATTAGTCCTTTAATTGTTTATGTCATTCAATCACCAAAACCCACAAGGGACCTAGATGCACTTTCACATACACCCGTGCTATACTTGCTAAGTAAGACATTTACTTACGCTTGCTATTATTCAACAAAATTCCGGATGGGTAACAGATGAAGTTTTTGAGGATCTTCTGTTCTGCTGAGCTGTGGTTAACCAGTCGGTGTCCCTGTGGACTTGAGGCTCTACCTGACGAGAGAGTTAGACTTCCGCTGTGTTTTAGGTAAACTCTGATGTAAAACTATTTTTATTCGAGCATGTGTACTCTATTTATCATATTTGTTAACTATATGTGTTCTGTGGACTTCCTGGGCACACATATAGTAGCATTCGGGTTTTTGTGAAAACCCGGGTGTGACATCAGAAATTCAACATGTCTTATTCTATCCAGCCATCCAGGTCAGACAAACTTGGCTATTCAAGTAGCCTATCATAATAAACAATTTATCATGGATATCTTCACAAATAGACAGTTTGTGGTTCAAAAATATGGGAGCGGAGTCAGTATTAAACGCCGATGAGAGAGCTATATAGTTTAGTGTTTGTGGTGGAATTTAGGCAATAGCATACCAATAAGAAACTGTCGGCAAAAAATAAGAAACTGTCGGCAAGGAAACCCCGAGGTGCCTAAAGAGGCAAATGAGGTTCACTTAGCTAGGTTCAAACTTAGCCCAGGGTACACAATTGGCTAGATGTGTAGAAAGATACAAATATTACTCACAGTCTACAACTTATGATGTTGACTGAAATTTAGCTATCATCATGCTTCATGCTTTGCGAACAATTTGCAATCTGACATCAATTGCATGTCACGATTTACAGCAAGCAGCTCTATGCCAAACCAGGTGTAAACAGAAGTTATGACCAACTCATATGTCAGGAATTCGTCTGGTAGATTGTTTAGTGTAGAGTGTAAAGGATCATTCGATGTCAGTCAAGAGAAAGTGGTAGTGGGAAAATACATGTCCAAATAATATGCCAAAACCAGGTATTCTTACAGAGCACACTGAGCATGTTTTCAATCTGAAATACACTGCCATCATCCAATTCCAGGGGAAGCAAGTGACCAATTGCCGCAGCTTGGCCTGAAAATTTGCATATTCATACTAAGCATATATAAGCAAGGTAAGCAAACAAATGGCACCCATAGATTGAATACAAACCATCTTTAATTTATATGAACACATAAGGCAAACAACGCTACATGTAGTATATTTCTTCCCCTGCAATATATGTGCTTTTGTGTCTGATACGGGCAGTGATAAGCTAAGGCTCATAAAAAGATTTCGGAAACCACTCAGTATATCTACAACATTGTAATAGTTAGGAAAGCAACACTAGCAAGAAATACAGAACAAACATGTAAAAGGTTCAAATCTAATTAATCATTACTGAAGAAACCAGCCTGAAGCTTACAGAACAAATATGTAAAAGGTTCACATCTAACCAATCATCACTACCGCATAAACAAACTTGAAAGAAAAAGTGGTAATAGTTAAACCAGACGACCATTCGTCGATGAAGATATAATCAGTACCGTATTGTTTGGATCCACGTGACAATGATAAGAGCAAAAAATAGCAAAATTTTTGCCCTCAAGAAAAGATGACGAAAATTTTACCATTAGGAATGTTTGGTTCTAATGGCAAAACTTTTGGCAAAAACCGATTTAACCCCCATTCTCCCTCCTTTTGCCATGGGGTGTTTGGAGTCAAATGACAAAAGTTTTGCCTTTTTGCCTAATTTTACCATAATGTTGAGCCAAAAGATTTTTGCCATCTCATTTTTTATTTGCCCTTTTGCCATGGGGTGTTTGGAGGCAAATGGCAAAATAGATGTCATTTGCCCATGAATCCAAACATCCCCATATTCAAACTGAGATAATCCCTACTTCCGTTGATAACACGCATTAATAATAACAACACAAAACAATAGTAGCATAAGTACTACATATCCATCAGACTTATTCGACGCCTTATAATAAAACTCAAAACCAACAGAAACATATAAATCTACTACAGACGGTGAGATGGTCCAATTGTTCCTAAGGCTGACTCCAACAAGAACATGCATTTTGGAGAGGCAAAACGCGCTTTGCCTCGTGTGCACAGTGAATGGTATGGACAGCAAAAGTTGACTACCCCAACAGGTCGTGCATTTCGGAGAGGTAAAACGCGTCGGCCACCTGCATCGTCTGGCCGCTGCCACGTGTTGCTCGTCCAACGCACCTACTGTTGGATTAATTGGGTCTTTGGCCCATTTTAGTCTAAATTAATTAAGAGAAATTAAAGGTCCACTAATAAATGCTAGGGGTCTAAATCCCGGATTGAGAGTCAACGGGAATCCTAACTAACTTAAATGGTGGACCAAACATGGACCACTTGTGAAGTTGGTAAAAGGAGAAGGGCGTGCCACACGCGCGCTCGCTCGCCTCGCCTCGCCGTGGCCGTGCCGCTCCGCTCCGCGTGTGCGTGGGTGAACGTTTTGCTATTAATGACAATAAAGTCAGAGACGTTGCAGTTTTCATACAGGCGAGTAACGGACGACCGTTATGCCGCTCTACGTGTGCGTGGGTGAACGTTTTGCTATTAATGACAATAAAGTCAGAGACGTTGCAGTTTTCATGCGGGCGAGTAACTGACAACCGTTACTGTCATGAATCCAGTAACTGACTCTTAATGGCATTATGACTGGTCAATAGCGTCCAAGTTCATCCTCCCTCTCCTTCCTGAGCGCCTATAAGATGAGGCCTCTCCTCCCAGGCATAACATACTCGAAAGCTCTATCTCTGGTATTCCTTTCAGGAAACCACTCTCTTCTCCCTGTTGTTTGCTGCTCTCTCGCATTCCCAACGCAAGCTTTGCACGCACTCTGCTTGCGTGAGCAGTTGCCTCCGAACCCCGTCTGCCCTGAGATCCTGCTCGGGATAGGCATGCGATAAGGTTTTTGGGGAGCGTACTTGTACGCGCCTGCTCGCTGCTGTGAACGACTACTTCGTCTACTTCCCGGCGGCCATCTCCACCAACCCGGCGACCACAAGCTGTACGACTACGTCCTCTCCATCACGCGAACGACTACATCCCAAAGGCCATTCGAGGGACTTCACTGCATCGCCTCGCCACTGCCTCGAATTTGATCGACTACTTCAAGCAGGCTAGTCACAATGACTGGTAACGGCAATTCTGGTGCCTCCGGTTCCGGTTCCGTCCCTGGGTACAAACTAAACCTTCTCTGGTTATGCTTGTTGTTCATGTTTCTTTTGAAATTTAACCTGAACACTAGCACATGCCTTGCTCTTACTAGATCACTCACTATGGTCATGAATTTGTTAATAATTTCTGGAATTAAAATGTACCGAAAAATGCCTAGATTTCTAACGATCCAAAAACCTGACGTTATTAATAGGCTTTCGGTAACTGGTTTTGCTGCGTCAATCAAACCAAATGTTTTCGATGGCTCAAATTACAAGCGTTGGCGGCAGAGGGTCATGTTGTGGCTGACGGCCCTGAACATCATGCATGTCACACAGGGGAAGCCCGAAATGCAAACTCCTGAGGAGGAGAGGGCTTTCGTAGTGGCCGATAACCTGTTCAGAGGTGCCATCTTGAGTGTTCTAGCCGAAAGCATCGTGGACACGTACCTCTTGCTGCCAAGCGGCAAAGAAGTTTGGGATGCGCTTGAGGCTAAGTTTGGGGTCTCTGATGCTGGTGGTGAGCTGTATGTCATGGAACAGCTCTATGACTACAAGATGGTTGAAGACCGTCCTGTGGTAGAGCAGGCCCATGAGATTCAGGCGCTGGCTAGAGATCTTGAGAACTATAGCGAGGATGCACCATGTAAGTTGCGTGACAAGTTTGTGGCTGGAGGTATTATCTCCAAGTTACCACCTTCTTCGAAGGACTTTGCAACCTCTCTGAGACACAAGAGACAGGAGTTCACTGTTGTCGATCTTATCGGCACTCTTGATGTTGAAGAGAAGGCGAGGGCAAAGGACCAACGTGGTAAAGGGATTGTTGGGACTTCTAGTGCCAATCTGGTGCAGAAGAAGAACCACAATGCGTCCAACAAAAAGGAAGAACAAGCCGCATCAGAACCAAACAAAGGCTAAACAGACGACTCAGTTCAAGCCGAGGAAGCCTCCAACTGGGAAGTGCTACTGCTGTGGTAGCACCGAACACTTTGCTGCAAAGTGTCCGGATCGCAAGGATAAGAAAGATGGCAACAGTGCCAACATGGTTGTTAGTGAGACTGGTGGAACGTCGGGGTACGGTAATCTTTTACCTACAGTTCTTTCAGTATGTCATTCACCTGAGTGGTGGATTGACACTGGTCCTAATATTCATGTTTGTGCTTATATTTCCTTGTTTTCTTTTTACCAGGCAGGCGGGACTTCCTCCTTGTTGATGGGGAACGGATCGCATGCGCGTGTTCTTGGTGCTGGTTCGGTCGATCTGAAGCTTACTTCGGGAAAGACCGTTCAACTGAAGAACGTGCAGCATGTCCCCACCATCAAGAAGAACTTAGTCAGTGGGTCTCTGCGTGTGCGTGGGTGAACGTTTTGCTATTAATGACAATAAAGTCAGAGACGTTGCAGTTTTCATGCGGGCGAGTAACTGACGACCATTACTGTCATGAATCCAGTAACTGACTCTTAATGGCATTATGACTGGTCAATAGCGTCCAGGTTCATCCTCCCTCTCCTTCCTGAGCGCCTATAAGATGAGGCCTCTCCTCCCAGGCATAACATACTCGAAAGCTCTCTCTCTGGTATTCCTTTCAGGAAACCACTCTCTTCTCCCTGTTGTTTGCTGCTCTCTCACATTCCCAATGCAAGCTTTGCGCGCACTCTGCTTGCGTGAGCAGTTGCCTCCGAACCCCGTCTGCCCTGAGATCCTGCTCGGGATAGGCAGGCGATAAGGTTTTTGGGGAGCGTACTCGTACGCGCCTGCTCGCTGCTGTGAACGACTACTTCGTCTACTTCCCGGCGGCCATCTCCACCAACCCGGCGACCACAAGCTGTACGACTACGTCCTCTCCATCACGCGAACGACTACATCCCAGAGGCCATTCGAGGGACTTCACTGCATCGCCTCGCCACTGCCTCAAATTTGATCGACTACTTCAAGCAGGCTAGTCACAATGACTGGTAACGGCGATTCCGGTGCCTCCGATTCCGGTTCCGTCCCTGGGTACAAACTAAACCTTCTCTGGTTATGCTTGCTGTTCAGGTTTCTTTTGGAATTTAACCTGAACACTAGCACATGTCTTGCTCGCACTGGATCACTCACTATGGTCATGAATTTGTTAATAATTTCTGGAATTAAAATGTACCAAAAAATGCCTAGATTTCTAACACTTACCATTTGCCTTACAGGAGAGAGAGCATGTATTTTTGCTTCGTCTCTCTCTTCAAATGCAAAATCCCTCCTCGTTATGCCTACTCTGTTGGAAACAATTTTGACATGCACAATATCGATTCAAGAGGCATATTCGGTTTGCCTTTCATTATACCTACTCTGTTGGAGTCAGTCTAATAACACCAATCCCACCAATACTAAAACCACTATGATTTAAGCAATTTGATCATCGATGTATTCCTCAAGCTGATGCTTCTCAAGCATCTCAGTAGTGGTTTCAATCTCGACGTAGCCATTCTTTTCTAGCTCAGCCATTCTTCCTCTTGGTGCGGCGGCGCTGCTGCATGACTGCAACAACCTCCTTCCTCCTAGCGCGGTAGCTCGCCTTGCGCTCGTCGGATATGGGCAGGCCGTCCATGTTGTCTGGTGATGCATGGACGAATTCGGAAACGTCCCAAGCAAGGATGAAGTCGATCAGATCCTGAGGTACCCTCCACTTCTTCTTCCCCGCTGCGGTAGCCTCCCCAACCGCGACACAATCATCTTCTTCCTCGACGCCAGCGACCTCCGCCGCCAGCTCTGATCCATGCATCTTCTTGCCCTTCTCCGCTGCCGAGGCCATGGTGCACATCCCTAGAAAGCCGGCACTGGAATCAGACATCTCCGGTCTCGATCTAGGTTTTGATCGCCACAGGTCTATATCTTGTCATATCAGATGTGTAAAGTTCCCTCTGTCCAAGGCCAACACGAGAAATTGAAACGGGGCCGTAATCCAAATCGGATGCTGTCGTGTCGCCTCTCGTGCTCAACCCGGAGTTCCCTTCCATGTTCCATCCACTATGTTCAATTTTTTCCTTTGTTTTCTGTTTTTTAGATAAACATCTCATGCAGAATAATATTCTCAAAATGATCAAAACTACCAAGTTCATTGTCCACCATGGATTTGGCTTTACTACTTCTCAATGGATTATTATCATTTTCAGCAGCCACTTGCAGTAAAGCCTCCCCTAATTCCTGAATCTGAATCTTATAGCCTTAACAATATCAACATCGACTCTCCCTGGACTAAATGACAACACAGCTTGACAGTCAATCCCGTTACGTTCTCATTAAGAATTTACCATTTGTAGATTTAGCAAATGTCGTATAGACACATTGTAGGAGTATAAGAAAATCATTTGCTTTACCATAAGACTTGGCCAATATCACATTACAATGCTAAATTCAGACTATGAAAACCACATGATTACGAATGACCAGGTCTGAAAAGCATTCCGAAGAAATTTCCATTAATTGCTATCTTGGTAAAGCATGTTGGATTAATTGGGTCTTTGGCCCATTTTAGTCTCAATTAATCAAAGAATTAAAGGTCCACTAATAAATGCTAAGGGTCTAAATCCCGGATTGAGAGTCAACGGGAATCCTAACTAACTTAAATGGTTGACCAAATGTGGACCGCTTGTGAAGTTGGTTAAAGGAGAAGGGTGTGCCACATACGCGCGCTCGCTCGCCGTGGCGAGTCGAGTCGAGACGTGACGCTCTGTGTGTGTTGTGTGATCAACGTTTTGCCAGCCAATTCATAGACATTACTGCTTTCATGAGGGACCAGTAACTGATAGCCGTTACTGCCAGGACGAGTAACTGACAATGCTTAATGGCATTATGGTTGGTCAATAGCGTTCAGGTTCATCCTCCCTCTCCTCCCTGAGCGCCTATAAGAAGAGACCTCCCCTCACTCTCTTCTCCCTTTTTTTTGCTGCTCTCTCACATTTCCAACGCAAGCTCAGTGCACACTCTATTTGCGTGAGTAGTTGCCTCCGAACCCCGTCTGCCTAGTGATCCTGCTCGGGATAGGCGTGCGATAAGGTTTTTGGGGAGCGTACTCGTACGCGCCTGCTTGATGCTGTGAACGACTACTTCGTCTACTTCCTGGCGGCCGTCTTCATCAGTGAGTATGACTACTTCCCGGCGTTCATCTTCGGCAAGGGAACGACTACTTCCCTCTCCTTTCAGAAGGCCGCACGAGGGACGCCACAGCACCAACTCGTCACTGCACCGAATCTGATCGACTACTTCAAGCAGGCTAGTCAATGATGACTGGTAACGGCGATTCCGGTTCCTCCGGTTCCGGCTCCGTCCCTGGGTACACACTAAACCTTCTCTGGTTTTGCTTGCTATTCATGTTTTATTTGAGATTTAACTTGAGCACTAGCACATACTTTGTTCTCACAAGATCACTCACTATAGTCATAAATTTGTTGATAATTTTTGGAATTAAAATATACCGAAAAATGCCTAGATTTCTAACAAAGCCTACCGTTAGTTCCAAAACATGCTAGATTTTGTGCTGCAAAAGAAATCACAGTGAAGATAATTATTAAAAGACTTTTTGCCAATGTCCCCTTTCCTTCTAAATTTTCCTTTGAGCAACTTCATCAATTGTTTGACCATTTTGCAACTGAGGTGCAAGTCAAATCAAGTAGCCATATTCAAAACAAGTTCGAAAGAATCTCGTTTCATGCTCTTTTAGAGTAATGATTATAACAGGCTGTCAGCAGACTGGATCCTACACGGAAGAGAGATATGAGAAGAGAGAAGAAAGCGGATTGTAAGTTTACAGTCAGCTAGGTTTCCAGAAGTTTTGTGAGAGAAGATGATGATGTGCCAAGTATTAATAGCAAACCTATTATATGGGTGGGCTTTTAGTTACCTATAAGTGATGTGGCAATAATATAAAGCCCGTTATCGACTGTATTATTAGCCTTGCTCTTAAGTTGGCCACGGAGAGTGGAGGATGTCTGGTCAGAGGTGCTCATAACGAGAAATACAGAAGGAATTAATGAAGGCACCCGGAGGCAACGTTGAATAGTGGGGTGAATGAGATTCTTCAAAACTTCAAAAACAACCAAAATGAAGCTGGATGATGAAGAAGTTTGGACACTTGGACGGGGATCTAACGTCACAAACTATAGCTAGAGTCCTGTGTCAAGCATGAGCCTTGTGTATAATATTTATTCCTATTGCATTTCAAGCAATTTTTTTATTATAGCATTTACTTGGGCTTATTCGTGGTTGAGTAAAAGTCTAGGGGCGGTGAGTTTTAGGTTCTTCGTTCATTGATCAAGTTAGACAATTTACCACTAGTGGTAATGGTTTCTTCATAAGGTGGTAGCATTTCGTGGCGCAGCTCATTATTTTATTACTCTATCTTTACTTTTATAAGACGTGACTTGAGTTGCATGGTCGTCTTCTAAGTTACCCCTTGACTATTTATTTATCATATATCATAAAGTTTATGATTATAAACTTATGATCATTGGATAGAATACTTTTGATTATAAATCTAATCATTATACTGTACTATAAAAATTAAAAATGTTAGTCAAATTGATATATGTATGCTCTTTATAAAAGCAAATGAAAGGAGTACCTACTTTGAGGTCAGGATGCCAGTTTAGTCCCTAGCACCCAAAAAAACTTGAATGATGACAACGTTACACTGCTGTGTTGCGTGGAGGGAGTTTGTTTTACTCATTTGTTTATATTATTTCCTGAAAAAATTGTACTCCCTCCATATAGGATTTAGAAGTCATTTAGGACATGATTGTGCATAGAAAGTCATGATTAATTAGGGGTTAGTTTTCCATGTTTGCCTTATTAAGGGTGTGTTTGCTTGGGTTGTGGCTGTGAAAAAAGCTGCTGTGAGCCGTGAAAAAATCGTTTGGTGAAACAACCATGACTTTTTGGAGACAACGACGACAAACCCCACCTATCAGTCATAGACCACCCCACTCGACTCTCCCTTCTGTCATTGACGAGTGGGGTCCGTCATCTTCTTCCTCCTCCGGCGGTACACGGACGATAGTAGTCCCGTGCTCCTAGCTAGCGGCGGGCAGGCTGCGGCGGCGCACCTCGCCGGGGCGCAGTGGCGCTCTTCGCCGGCCCGAGGCGGTGCTCCGAGGCACCCGAACTGCGTTGGCGGCCGGGCACCCACGCACCTCCATCGTGCGCCTCAGATCCGGCCGCCACCGCCCCTTCCATGCTGCTCATTCTTGCAGGCCAGGTCGGGCACCGCACCGGAGAGGACACCGCCGTTCCCCACGCCGCGCACACATCCTGAAACACAGCAGCCAGCATCTTCCCTCTCCCTTCCTTACCTTTTCCTCCATCGAGCACCCCATGGCCGCTGGCCAAATGCTCCCAGCCTCCTCTAAAATCCAACCGAGCGCACCCCGAGCTCTCTCACCTGCGTCTCCATGCATCTACATCACCAAGTCACCTTCTCAATCATGAGCCCCACTAGATGTACTCATATTTCTTGACAGTTCAAAACATCACTAGACGTGCTTGATTTGGACTGAATGTTTTTTTTACAATTAGATCATGTTGGTGAACAAGACCATCGAATGAAAGAAATGCCAGATGATGTCAGGAAACAAGTTTATCAAGCTTTGTTGGCAAGAAGCAAAAATGTGAAACTAGGCAAGAAAGATACTAAACGTGTTGCTGATCAGTTTGGCCTTCACATTCGGTCGGTTCAGTGTTTATGGAAGCGAGGTAAAATAAAACTTGCAAACTTTGTTCCAGTTATGGTTTCTAGTCTAAAGAAGGGTAGAGTTGGCCGTAAAGCAATCCTTGTTGATTTGGAAGCATTATGTAGCATTCCTCTAAAGGAAAGAATGGCCATAGAGGATGTGTGTGTCAAACTTAGCATGGGCAAATGGAAGATTCAAAAGTATTTGAAAACAGGTTTGCTTAGGTGACCAGGCGTGAAGTCTAGGTTGAAGCTAACAAGAAGTCTAGGTTGAAGTAGTGTGTTAGCATGATTAAGAGCGGTTTGCTTGGTGATCCAAGGTTTAAGGATTTTTTTTCTATTTTGTGTTCATTAATGAAAAATGGTTCTATCTCACTCAAAACTTTAAAAAAATATTATTTGGTACCTGAAGAAGATGATCCTCATTAGACTTGAAAAACAAGAATTACATCCCTAGGCTTATGTTCTTGTGTTGTTTGTGCTCGACCAAGGTTTAGAGATGGGGAGTCCATTTTTTATGGTAAGATTGATTGTTTTCCACTTGTTACTTATGAACCGGCTATGAGAGGTAATCATAGAACCGTCCGTGTCTGTGGAGACATGGTAATAAAACCCATAACTTCGATCACAAGAAATGTTATTAGAGATTTCATGATCAACAAAGTGTTGTCTGCCATTTGAGCCAAATGGCCAAGAGAAGATAAGGGCAAACCCATCTTCATTCAACAACATAATGCACCTTCCCATTTAAAATTGAATGATCTAGTTTTTTGTGAGGCTGCTAAGCAAGAAGGATTCCATATTCGCCTAATTTGGTCAACCTCCCAATTCTCCAGATTTCAATATTCTTGGCTTGGGTTTTTTTCGAGCTATTCAAGCAATTCAATACAAACATAATGCAAAAATAATAAAAGCTCTTGTTCTAGCAGTGCAAGAGGTAATTTGGTCAAATTGTTCACACATGTTTCATTGTTTCAACAAATTTGCTCACTTATTCATTTCTTGGACATTCATGGAATATTCGGCACACAAAGTAAACCGAATGTATCTAACACCACAATGTTTTGTTGGAAGCTATGAAGGTTAAAGGATGCAACATATACAAGATTCCTCACATGAAAAAAGAAATGCGAACCATCTTCTATCTCTTGTGAAACATCTTTGCTAGATGAAGCCGAGGCTACTCTTGCTGCATCAAATTAGTAGAGAGAAAAAGCTAGTTAGACCTCTATTTACTTGTAATGCGAGATGGTTGAAGTAGACCTCTATCTGTCTGTTTGTTTTCTTTGCAAGTAGTGCTATCTTACCGATGCTCCATCTTGCTCTCTATCTTTCTGTTCACGGTGAGAGCATGTCCTCCTGGGTGAGTGCGACGTTGCCGGCAGTGAGCTCAGGCGTGCGCATCTCGTCGAGCATCTTCAGCATTTGTGGAGGTAACATGATAGTATTGCCAACCATCACGACATTGTCGAGATCATCTAGAATGAAAACCTCGCAGTCGAATTCATCGAGGTCGTATAGCCAAGCAGCGAGATTGTACTCATTGTGGATGATACCGCATCGAGAGCATGGCCACCAATGCAAATGCACGCGCCGCCAATCTTCATGGTCCTCATGGACGAGCTGACAACGATGGCATGGCGAGGGTTGTGACTCCGGCGAGACCTCCTCCGGTGTGATCTCCATGGAGTCTGGCACAAAGGAGTTTGACGTCAAAGACTCCTCCAGGAGGAAGCCGGCACAAGCTCCTCTAATGCGACCTCCATGGATGCCTACGCCAAGGACTTCGACGCTAAGCACTCCGGCGTCAAGCACTCCGACGTGGTCTACATGGAGTTCAGTGCCAAGGAGTCCACCGTGGCATCCATGGCACTAGAGCAAGCAAGGAAGGCGAGCGTGGTGATGAGCGAGTGTTGACAGTCAAAATTGGCTCTGGCCTGGCCAAACCGGTCTGACCGGTTTGCCAAACCGGTCAGACCGGTTTGGTTCTGTAATTCGAGTAGGATTAGGATTCCGAGTTTAATCCCATATTGTAACCTATTCGAAAGGGGTAAGACTTCCCCGGCCTATAAATATAAAGGCTAAGGCCGATTGAGATGTATTCCAATCGAATCAAACACGTTTATCCTTTACTTTTTTATCTCTCAAACCCTAATCTTTTCCTACCTCCATATTCTGTTCTTTGCTCGTCTCTACGGCGTTCAAGGGCGTTCTAGGTGGCCTGCCGACCCTAGAGCAACCCTAGCTTGCTTGAGCTCCGACGGGGTCCCTCCCGAGCTCGAGTTTCTAGGTCTTCACGAGTTCCTGCCTGAAAGCGGTCAGACCAGTTTCAGGAACCGGTCAGACCGGTTTGCCCGAGGAGCTCAGGAGTTGGCCGTTGTGACGGCTGTGATGCGCGTTTGATCGGCTTCGAGTTTGTTGGCGCGTTTTCGTGTCAACATACTTTTTGGCGACTCCGCTGGGGACAGATTAATCTGGTTTCAAGACCGATTCAATCTACTCCAATAATGTCTGGATCAACGTGCGACCTTGACAAAGACAACATCATCACCACGACGATGGAAGAGCTCACAGACGAGGAGCGGAAGCGGTACCTGATTGCCGAGGAGCACTTCAAGGCGCAATTCTTGAAGGGCTTCAAAAAAGATCGCGGTGGTCTTGTCAAGAGAGTGGAGGAATTCGTCATGCCGGCTTTCAAGCTGGCGAATGACCAAGTTGAAGAACTTCCAAAGGTAACTGGCGAATCCTCTGATTTAAAGGAGCAAATTACTCGTATGGTTGATGATAAATTGATTGCTGCACAAACTGTTACTAGTGAGTTGATTGCTAGTATGTCGGGTAATTCTGGTAAAGGTAAAAATAACGTAGAATCTAACGAATTACCTAACCCAGATCCTAGCTCATCAGGCGTGCCAGAACATGTTTTAGATCCTAATTCAGGCATGCCAATGAATTTCTATGCGGGACAACCACCTCACCCTAGTTCGGTCCACGAACCGGTCAGACCGGTTTTCACAACCGGTCAGACCGGTTTGGCCTCCTCTGGCGATCAGACCGGTTCCATGGGTGCAGAGGCACCGGGTGCGATGGTTTTATCTAATACGGTTGCTTCTGGTCCTGTTTACACTACTCCACGCACTACGGTTGTAGGAAGTATACCCCACGGATCTGGCGCACCTCACGGGCCGATTCCGAATACTTCTCATAATGCGATGTATAATGTTCCCCGTTTTCCACAAAATAGAGGTGATGAGAACTATCAAGCTAAGTTAGCTATGTTTAAAGAAGACATAGCTAATACACTTAGAGCAAGACTCGGGCTTGATTTGGGTAATTCACGCTTGTATCAGAAACCGTATCCTCCTGAATTTGATTTAGTTGCTTATCCTAATGGTTGGCATGTTCCTGATTTTATTAAATTCAGTGGCGAAGATAATAGAACTCCTTGGGAACATATTAGTCAATATATCTTGCAATTAGGAGAAGCATCATTTTATGAACCATTGCGTATACGGTTGTTCTCATTATCTTTAACTGGAACTGCTTTTTCATGGTTTTCTTCGCTTGCTCCTAATTATATTCAAAATTGGACTCAATTGGAGCGCAAATTTCATGATCATTTCTTTAGCGGAGAAAACGAGGCTAAATTGTCTGATTTAACATCGGTTAGGCAAAGCCGAGAGGAATCGGTTCTTGATTACTTCAAAAGATTTAAAGATGTTAAGAACCGATGTTTTAACATAACTGTTTCTGAAAAAGATTTACAAGATTTAGCTTTTGCGGGCTTACGGTCTCATTTCAAGGAAAAGCTAGAGGGTTCTGATTTCCTTACTATTAATCACTTGCAAATGAAGGCTATGAGTCTAGAGCTTAAGTTTAAAAATTCAAAAGAATCTTTTAAATCTCATCGTTCGAATGTGCATATTGTTGATAATGATTCTGATAGTTCAGACGATGATAAAGAAATTTATGCTGCTGAATTTGTTTGGTCATCAAAGAGTAAACCTGGTTCTTGTCCCTCGTTGAAGCCGATTCAGAAAAATCGGCAAGAAGAAATTAAGTTTACTTTTGATGTAGCCAAATGTGATCGTGTTTTTGATGAATTGCTTAAGAATGGCTTTATTAAACTTTGTCATGAAATTCCACCGGCTGATCAATTGAAAAATTGTGCGTATTGTAAGTGGCATAATTCTTTTTCTCATGCGACCAACGATTGCAATGTTTTTCGACGACAGGTACAATCGGCCCTTAATGAAGGTCGATTAGTGCTAGCTGAAATGCAAGTTGATAAGGCTCCTTTCCCTGTTCATACCTTGGATTTGAATACTAAGGTGTTGATTCGGCCGTCACAAGCCGATGGAGCTAAGGGAAAGAACATGGTGATTGGAGACCCAAGGCCGGAAAAAGTTAATGACAAAGTTCCAGTCAGAACAGTGATGATTGGGAGAACTCTTGATGGTGAAGAGTCTCTGAAGATTACAATTAACACATCAAGGCCCGGGGGGCAAGGAAGTTCCTTGGAAGAGAATCGGTTCGCTAGTCAGGCGAAACCGGTCAGACCGGTTTCCCAAACCGGTCAGACCGGTTTGTCTCCAAACCGTCCAAGGACTTTCAAGCCCAAGCGCCCAGAAGTGGGTACTTGGAAGTTTAATGAGCCAAAGGTTCAAGGAAGGGTTCTGAAGCAAGGACCTACTTTCTCTCAGCTCATGAACAAGTGCACAAAGGCCGTTCAGGTTGATCGGCCAACAAAAAAGAGACAGAGGTCACCGCAGTGTTGGATCAATTCTACAGCTTATAAGCGCCGTGGTGATGTTACTGGGACTTCGGTACATGACCGATTGGGCTCATACTAATCAGGTCCTTCGGCTGCTCCCAAAAGCGGTCAGACCAGTTTTGTAAACCGGTCAGACCGGTTTCGGTCTGAGCAGAGGTTCCAAGCTCCTCCTAAACAAGAATACCGTGTCAAGGAGAAAAAGGAGGACGTACAAGCCAAAACCAGTGGAATTGTAACAATTGGCAGTATTCCAGTGGCTATGCAAGATTTGGGTAGAAAGCCGATAGTCATTGGAGATTCGGCTCCTGTTCCAGTCAAAAAACCGGTCATGACTAATGATCATGAGGCTAGCAGTAGCAAGGGTGTAAAGAAGGTCTTCCAACCAAGGTGGTGTCCTTCTGGATTGACTCATACGCAGAAGCGGAAGTTACAACACCTGCGGAACAAAGAAAAAAGGGAACAGGAAGCTGAGAAGCTGAGGGATGAACACTTCAACAGTTACAGGCCTATGATCCCTCAGACCAAGATCTGGCAAGCTAAGCCCATTGTGCAATCAGCAGCACAACCGGTCAGACCGGTTTCTGAGTCCGGTCAGACCAGTTTGGATCAACCCACCGTTGCAAAAGCGGTCAGACCAGTTTCTGGAACCGGTTAGACCGGTTTGACAACAGAAGCGGGAGCTGAGATTACTTCAACCATCAATACTACTCCGCCAATTCCTCCAGTGGTTGAAGATGAAGAATTGGTTGATTTTGAGCCTTCTCCAGAACATGGCAACATGGAAATCAATGTTGTATATTTGTCTTCTGATTATTATGTGGTACCGGAAGAGGAGGTCTCTCATCTTTAACTTGGACCTCGACATGCTGTTTTTCAGAAGCCTAGTGAATCAGAGAATCATCTCAAGGCTTTATACATGAGAGGGCACATCAACGGGAAGCCAATTTCTCGTATGTTGGTTGATGGTGGAGCTATTGTAAATCTTATGCCATACTCTCTCTACAAGAAGATTGGCGGAAAAGACGAAGAATTGATCAAGACGAACATGACGGTCAGTAGAGTTGGTGGAGGTGATCCCATTGGTGCCAAGGGGGTGGCTTCTATGGAGTTGACCGTCGGGAGCAAGACTATTGCTACGGCTTTCTTCGCCTCCGAGGTGCAAGGTAACTTCAGTTTAATCCTTGGTCGAGATTGGATTCATGCAAATAAATGTATTCCATCTACCTTGCATCAATATCTTATTCAGTGGATCGGTGATGAAGTTGAAGTTGTACATGGTGATACTTCTTCCTTCGTTGCAACGGCCGATTCCGATTCTATTAGTGCAAATGAGAAGGTTAAATGTCTGTCGGGCATGGATTTGACCGACTATGAGCTGATCAGTTGCACCAAGGATGGTTTTGTTGCTGCTACATTAAAGCCGATGGAGAATCGGTTGAATTACTTGTTGTAATTGATGGAGCAAATAAATCAACAAAGACAAACCGGTCAGACCGCTTCTGGAAACCGGACAGACCGGTTTGGACCTGAATAGAGCCAAACCGGTCAGACCGCTTCTGGGAACCGGTCAGACCGGTTTACGTCTGGACAGTGGCTTCAAGACCGAATTGATCATTTTCGAGAAAAAACAGAAGGTACGTTTGAAGCCATTGAAGATTTGGGTGATATGGATAAACTAGGTCAAGGTTTTACATCAGCCGACCCTTTAGAAAAAATAGATATTGGTGATGGTACTATTCCTAGGCCAACTTTTGTAAACAAAAATTTATCGGCTGAGTTTAAAGCCGAGTTAATAAATTTGTTGAAAGAGTATGTCGATTGTTTTGCTTGGGAGTACCGTGAGATGCCCGGTTTGAGTCGTGATTTAGTTGAGCATCGTTTACCGATAAAAGCCGGTTTTAGACCTTTTAAACAATCGGCTAGACGTTTTAATCCCGCTATTTATGACCGAATAAAAGAAGAAGTTAATCGTTTGCTAGATGCTGGTTTTATTCGGACTTGTCGTTATGCGGAGTGGATTTCTAATATTGTTCCCGTTGAAAAGAAAGATTCGGGAAAACTTAGAGTTTGCATTGATTTTAGAGATCTTAATAAAGCCACTCCAAAAGATTCATATCCTATGCCTATAGCCGATGTCTTAATCAATGAAGCTTCTGGGCATCGTGTTGTTAGTTTCCTTGATGGTAATGCTGGATATAATCAAATCTTCATGGCCGAAGAGGATATGCACAAAACGGCCTTTCGATGTCCAGGATTTATTGGTTTGTTTGAGTGGGTGGTTATGACTTTTGGATAAAAGAATGTCGGTGCAACTTATCAAAGAGCTATGAATTTAATCTTTCATGATTTGCTTGGAGTTATCGTGGAAGTATATATTGATGATATTGTGGTTAAATCGGATGGTTTAATTCCTCATCTAGCCGATTTAAAACTTGCTCTTGAAAGGATGCGACGGTATGGATTGAAAATGAATCCACTCAAATGTGCTTTTGGTGTTTCGGCTGGGAAGTTTCTTGGGTTTGTTATTCATGAGAACGACATAGAAGTTGATCCCAAGAGAATTGAAGCTATGAAGAAAGTCGAAGCTCCTACTTGCAAGAAAGATTTGCAAAAGTTTCTAGGCAAGGTAAATTTCTTGAGAAGGTTTATAATTAACTTGTCTGGAAAGGTTGATGCTTTTACTTCTTTACTTCGGTTAAAGAATGAAGCCGATTTTACCTGGGGGCAAAACAGCAAGAAGCTTTTGAGAAGATCAAAGAGTACTTGTCTTCACCACCAGTGCTTTGGGCGCCTAAGAGAGGGGTTCCGTTCAGACTTTATGTGGCGGCTGAAGATAGAACTATTGGGGCTGTTTTGACTCAAGAAATCGGCAACAAGGAGTATGTGATTGCTTATGTAAGCCGACGGCTCATCGATGCGGAAACAAGGTATACTTTCATTGAGAAGTTGTGTTTATCCTTGTACCATGCTTGTACTCAATTGAGGCATTATTTATTATCTAGCACTTGCATCATGTTGTGTCAAACCGATGTAATTAAACATATGTTGCAAAAGCCGATTTCTAGTGGAAGAGTCGGTAAATGGGCTTATGCTTTAGTTGAGAATGATTTGGCTTGTGAACCTTTAAAATCAATGAAAGGCCAAATTTTAGCTGATTTTATTGTTGAGCATCGAATTGATGATACTTGTGAATTCAACGTCGGCTATGTTGCTTGTACACCATGGAAGTTATACTTTGATGGATCGGTTTGCAATGATGGGCAAGGAATTGGTGCTGTTTTGATCTCTCCAAGTGGTGCCGTCTTTGAGTTTTCAAACCGATTGGAAGAAAAGCGAACCAATAATCAAGTTGAATATGAAGCTCTTCTATTTGGCTTGGAATTTTTGCAAGACATGGGAATAAAGCATGTTGAAGTTTTTGGTGATTCGCTCCTGGTGGTACAACAAGTGTCAAATGTATGCCAATGTTATAATAGTTCATTAATTCATATCTTGATAGATGTCTTGATATCATTGCTTCTTTTGATGAATTTACTATCAAACATATTCCAAGAGAAGAGAATGACAAGGCAAATACTCTGGCTTAGAAAGCATCTAGTTGTATGGTTGCAAAGAAGTATTTCTATCTCCAAAAACCGATGCAAACGAAAGCCGAGGTTCTGGTTCTAGACGAACCGGTCACACCGGTTTCAGAAACCGGTCAGACCGGTCTGACTGCCAGAACCGGTCTGACCGGTTCTGAAACCGGTCTGACCGCTTCGTCCCCTGACAGAAGCAAAAATCCTTTGGATGATGTTAATCAATCCAAAGTTGAAGATCAGGATTAGAGGGTGCCTATTATTACTTATTTGAGAGATCCTGGTCGTGGTGCAGAAAGAAATATTCGGCGAATATCGTTTAAATACGTTTTGCTTGATGATGAACTCTATCGTCGAAACACCGAAGATTTGCTGTTGAAATGTCTTAATTCGGATTAGGCCAAAGTTGCCATGGGTGAGGTCCATGAAGGTATTTGTGGTACACATCAATCGGCTCCAAAGATGAAGTGGTTACTTAGACGAGCCGATTTCTATTGGCCTACTATGATGGCAGATTGTTTCAAATATTACAAAGGATGTGAGGAATGTCAGAAGTTTGGAAATTTGCAACTTGTTCCTGCTGCATTGATGCATCCTATTATTAAACCATGTCCGTTCCGAGGTTGGGGATTTGATTTTATTGGACAAATTAATCCTCCATCATCAAAAGGACATTGTTTTGTGTTAGTTGCTACAGATTATTTCACTAAGTGGACCGAAGCGATTCCCTTGAAAAATATGACGCATCGAGAGGTAATTGAATTTGTTACGCAAAATATTATTCATAGATTCGGTATTCCTCAAATTTTGACAACGGACCAAGGTACTTCGTTTATGTCTAAAGAGGTACGTGAATTCGCCGAATCCTATAGAATTAAGTTGCTCAATTCATCTCCATATTACGCTCAGGCTAATGGACAAGCCGAGTCAAGTAATAAAATTTTGATCAAATTAATCAAGAAAAAGATAGAAGAAAGTCCTAAGAGATGGCATGAAGTTTTATCCGAAGCATTATGGGCTCATCGTATATCTAGACTTGGTGCTACTAAAGTTACTCATTTTGAGCTTGTGTACGGTCAAGAGGTTGTTTTAACCGTTGAGGTAAATCTGGACGCTTATAGATTGGCTAAACAAAATGACCTTGATGCTGTTGATTACCACAATTTGATGTTGGACAATATTGATGAGGTAACCGACAAACGATTGAAAGCTTTGAAGGAGATTGAGAAAGATAAGCTTCGGGTTGCTAAGGCTTACAACAAGAAAGTACGAGGAAAATATTTTCAGATTGGTGAGCTTGTTTGGAAGACGATCTTGCCTATTGGGACGAAAAGCAACAAGTTTGGTAAATGGTCACCAAGTTGGGAAGGACCCTATAGAGTTGTCAAAGTCATTTTTGGGAATTCTTACATGCTAGAGACGCTGAAGGGAGATCATTTGCCTAAAGCTATCAACGGAAGATACTTGAAGAAATTATATCCAAGTGTTTGGCAAGACGCATGAAGACCAATGGCCGATATATTGTTGATATCGCCCTTAGCATAAATTTTAGTTCCTGAATTGTAATTACTTGCTTTTTTAGTTCTCAAGTTCACTAAAAACGCAGGGGGGCATGTGTTGACAGTCAAAATTGGCTCTGGCCCGGCCAAACCGGTCTGACCGGTTTGGTTCTGTAATTCGAGTAAGATTAGGATTCCGAGTTTAATCCCATATTGTAACCTATTCGAAAGGGGTAAGACTTCCCCGGCCTATAAATATAAAGGCTAAGGCCGATTGAGAGTGTTGACAGTCAAAATTGGCTCTGGTCCGGCCAAACCGGTCTGACCGGTTTGCCAAACCGGTCAGGTTCTGTAATTCGAGTAGGATTAGGATTCCGAGTTTAATCCCATATTGTAACCTATTCGAAAGGGGTAAGACTTCCCCGGCCTATAAATATAAAGGCTAAGGTCGATTGAGATGTATTCCAATCGAATCAAACACGTTTATCCTTTACTTTTTTACCTTCCAAACCCTAATCTTTTCCAACCTACATATTCTATTCTTTGCTCATCTCTACGGCATTCAAGGGCGTTCTAGGTGGCCTGCCGACCCTAGAGCAACCCTAGCTTGCTTGAGCTCCGACGGGGTCCCTCCCGAGCTCGAGTTTCTAGGTCTTCACGAGTTCCTGCCTGAAAGCGGTCAGACCCGTTTCAGGAACCGGTCAGACCGGTTTGCCCGAGGAGCTCAGGAGTTAACCGTTGTGACGGCTGTGATGCGCGTTTGATCGGCTTCGAGTTTGTTGGCGCGTTTTGTCAACAGCGAGAAAGGCGAGCGATCCAGGGAGGCGGAGATTAATGACAGGCGGCGTGCGAGCGATGCAATTTACGCATAGGCGCGGCGTGTGAGCGGCCGAGTGACCCGTTGCGGAAGGGCAAAGGTGTCCAAAACGTTGCTGCATGCGCAGAACGACTAGTAATTAGCAAAACTTTCGTTTGGGCGGGATGACTTCTAAATCCTATATGGAGGGAGTACTTTGCTATTCAAAAGGATCAGATAATTAGGGTATAGTGCCACGAGATCCTGGAGAAACCTATGTGACAATTTAATATGATGAAAAAGCATTGCTTTGCTGGAGAAACGTATCAGAATTCTTTACACCTGATGAATATTTCCTTTCGAGTTTCAGAATTAATTTCTTATATCTCCCAGCACTATATATATATATGGCTAATACATATTATATGATTAAATACTAATTCATTTATCTTGATATACGGATTTATATCTTTTTTGGAAAGATGATATACTGATTCATATCACCAATTATGCTTTTTTTTTGAAGTAACAGGAGGGGTTGCCCCGTACTAATTATAATATATCTCTTATATAAGGATCCAAAACTTTCGAATGCGACAGGCTTACAAATCATTGAAATATTTTTTTTCTTCAAACACTAAACAGTCTATAAAAAAAACACGCGCTTGCGTGAAATCGTCGAGTTCGTAACCAATACGGTTTCTGGCCAACTATCCGTTATATAATCTTATTTTTCTATTAAACGAGTGTGTCTCTCGCTAATAAAGGAAAGATAAAGAGGTTTATGTACAAGCAAATAAGGGGTAGAAGAGAGTTTATAATATAGTTTCAAGCCATTGCTCTATTATAGAAAAGTAACTACTTTTTGCTCCACGTCAGATGGATTTCTTTTAAAAACACTGTAGATATGTTGTTCGTCCACATATATATAGGAGTACAAGCAAGTGTACACAACGTGAGGCGATCCAATTGTTCCCAAGGAGCACCACCAATACCTATATTTTACTGATGCTACACAACCAAACTAGGCTTACGCATCATGATCATGAGCATCATCGACGTGCTCCTCCGGCTGGCTCCTGTTCAGAATCTCCGCGGCGGCCTCGACCTCGACGTAGCCGTGCTTCTGGAGCTCCGACTTGACCCACTCCTGCAACTCCCTCTTGCTGCGGCGGGCCTCCCGCATGGCGACGACGAATTCCTGCCTGCTGGCGCGGTACCTCTGCTTCAACTCGTCGGAGAGGGGCGTGTGGTCCATGTTCTCGGGGGTGCGGAAGACGTACTCCGAGACGTCCCACGACAGGATGTAGTCGATCTCCTCCTGCGACAACCTCGCCTTCTCCGCCGTCGCCGCGCCATTGACGACGGCGGCGTCTGCTGCCGCCGCAGCCGCCATGGCCTTGGAGGCCTCCGCAGCAGCCTTCTTGGGGCCACGCCGGTTCTTCTCCGGCGCCATATATGTCGTTGGGTCAGAGCGAGGATAGATGCGCCTCGATCTAGGGGGTTTGGTCGCCGTGGGGCTGTGGACTTGAGGATTTATATAGGAAGGTTTGCGCCGGCGTCGCCGTGTATTGTATACGTACAGTATACAGGAAGGTTTTGCACGGCCTGAGACGCAGCCCATATTGTTCCGTCTCCCTCTCAAACTCAGAGCAGAGGGAGGAATCGTACCAAGCGTGCAAGCCTCGGATCGTCCGGGTCTCGTCAGGCCATCAGGTCTCGTCTGCACTCTGGATTTCATTTGTAACAAGGACTGCGCACCGGCCTACTGGCTACTAATCCCTGGGAAATTAAAACGAGACATATAAAAGAGTCAACTCTATCTACCATAAGACGACTTGTATGGTTGTATCACTTTAATCCAACAAGTTACAAAACATGTAAATAGATACACAAACTTATTGGAATGTGCATCTACGGTCACGTGTACTCCCTCCGTCTCTAAATAAGTGTCGCCGTTGGTTTCCGTGCAACGACTTAGACTCAATTTCTAGAAAATACGTGCAACATTTTAATCTCCAAATAAATTTATTAAAAAACTAGATTCAAATATCTATCTAATTATATTTATTATGTATCATAAATATTAATATATATTTTTATATATCCGGTCAAAGATGTTTCTCGGAAAGCGAAAACGACACTCTTTTAGGGATGGAGAGAGTACACCACAGGGTGTATTTTGCCATGCTGTAGGGCATGTAGGCTGTATTTTGAGTCTTAAATATTAATTTTGATATGATAGATAGCCAAAAATTGCAAAATTGATGTCCTAAAGCCTTTGCAGCAATCTTTTAATGAGTGCATATTACGCGAATGTTGGACATAGTTCGTTATCTGTGTTGGAAAAAAAGAGAAACAGTGTTGGGGAAAAAAGAGAGGAAAAGATGGAGATACGTAATGTATATGACCTATCTAGATTTTTTTCGCTAGATTGTATCAACAAATGCGCCACATCTTATAATGTAATTGAGTAATCTCTATTTCTCTTAAGTTTGAATTGGTGTCCGAGTACTAATGGAAAGGTGCACTAGGGGTCTTTTTTTAGTCTGTGCACATTTGGAATTTTGATCATGGGTAACTATTGACCCATTTTCCTTAATTTGATCATGGGTGTTTTACTTACGATAGCATACTATGTTGCAAATAATCATATTGTACAATCACTTGGACCAACTGTCACCATCCGCATTGAGCCATTCAAAACTAAGAATATTAATTTTTACATTTTTTGTCTTTCCACTAAGCTTTCGTCATGCCCAATCCGTCAAGGAGTTGATTGGTTAGAGGTGCTGGGAAAGGGCTTCGAATATTATTTTTATATTTTTGTCTTTTCGTCACCTCAGAATTAATACTTGTGGCTCAAGCTACAATCTATGTGGCATGACATTATAGCAAAATACGCTTCAAAATATGCTTCATGGTGTGCACATGACCGTACATGCACACACCTGACA
This sequence comes from Echinochloa phyllopogon, assembly GCA_033239725.1. Classification (NCBI taxonomy): domain Eukaryota; kingdom Viridiplantae; phylum Streptophyta; class Magnoliopsida; order Poales; family Poaceae; genus Echinochloa; species Echinochloa phyllopogon. The sequence continues at coordinate 25,897,324 of BTCW01000008.1, read as the reverse complement.
AGTTCGTGCATACATTTGCACATTTTGCAACTTGTTGGACTAAAGTGATACAACCATACAAGTTGTTGTATGATGGATGTAATTTACTCCATATAAAACAAAATGTGGCCCATGATCATGCCAAAACAAATTAGGCTCTTGCTTGGGGAAAAATTGATCACATTGCAAAACTTAGTTCCTTCATCTGCACAAAAATGTAAGGCTAAATGGCTAATGAGTGACCAACCAACCAGATGCATTCCGTCGATCAGTACACAGAAGTGGATAATCCACTGTGCAATTCTATGAATAAAGCTTCTAGTACTCTAGAGAATGAATATTCCTTGCAACCGACAGATGCATGCATGCCGGGTTGTCGATACATGCATCTATCTATCTATGTGTCTATCTATCTATATCTATACTAAAAGGATCCTAGAGAATTGAAAACACTTCTCAGTTCTCACCTAAAAAATCCACCCCCGCCCCTCACAAAAGGCCCACCTGTCAGGTCGTAGGATGTAGGAAGACGCATGAAAATGTGAAAAAACAGTGCAAAATGCGAAACTTTTTTTACCTAAGACTCTACGCATACCCACGCGGACCCACCTGTTCATGATATACCCACATTTGTAACCACGTCTATACACAATTCTCCCGTATTGCTAATAAACAATAGATTGGAGAGTTTTTCCCATATAAATAAACATCAACTATCTCAAAAATGATGTGCATCTATATTTGAGAATATCTAAAGCTCTCTATACATAAAAGAGCGAATATAAAGTATTTTTAAAAATGCTTCACACGACTGGTCTATTTATCATGGTTCACTCAAGTGATACTGTTTTAGTACATATGTGTCATTAGTAAACATGTGTGCCGCACGTGCGTTCATGCTAGTATATAAAAGTGGGGTATAATCTATATGCAAAGCTCTTGACGATGAATATTCCTGCGTCTCACTACTTCTTTTTTTTGAACTTTACCGTCTCACTACTTCTAGAAACTCAAAATCATCCTTAGTTTTTTCTCCTTTTCAATTGTTACTTTGTGCTAAAACGTGTTCATCATGGTTCAAGTCACCTACTCAACACATATACTCATATTTTTTCTGCATTTATTATAGGATACTCGTGCGTGTGAGCATCAACGTACTGATGCTTTCGAAAAAAAACACTTAAATCACCCTGTTCATTTGGCTTATCAGTCACCGGTCAACAGTGTTTTTCTCTTAGCAAAAATCAGCACCAGCCACCAGCCAGCCTGTAGTATCACCAGCCACCACCCAAACAAACAGGCCAAATATATCGGTACATAGTGGTAATTAATTACTGAGCTAGTCTCAGTGGGATTTCATAAGAATTTTATAGCATTAAATTTGTTGATCTGGCACAGGAGAGAGAATAGAGAGTTTCATGGCATGTGAGAGTAGTTTCATCATCGTAAAACTCCTCTGACACGATTATCTAGTTTTTATTTTAGATAATTGTATAGTGAAATTGTGCACTGAGACTCACCTTAGCATGATTTAAGCTCCTATTTTTATCCGAGACCTATAAAAACATTTATAACACACATAGCACGTATTCAATTAAAAAGGAGGGAAAATATAAAAGGGACGTATGGGGTGCAAACCCAGTTCCTATGCAAACTATACAAACCAATATGCATGAAGACATGCAGGAGAGGTGGGAGGTCCATTGGATCAACATCATACGGTCGAGATTGAAGTTTGCATAGTTTGCAGGAACTGGGTTTGCACCAATACGTTGCCAAATATAAATTGCAAAACATAAACTCAACAAACCCAACAAAAAACGTACGCTTTCGGGTGCCTAGACCTCTTGCGTGGAGGCAGCAGCAGAGATCGGTAGGAGCAGCCCATGAGCCAGCCGCCCCAATGTATTAGCCCAGTCCCAGCACATGTTTCACAAAGTTTTCATGACATTAAATGGGGTGTCATCTAATCATTTTGATTATGCTCAAAGAAAATCTAATCATTTTGATAATATGACACATAGTTCATGAGATAAAAGATAAAACTATGTATGCACTGTTTGCAACACAACTTATGTCTTGTGTTGTCTATGAAATAGTAAAATGAAACAATGGATTGTATGATTTATTTCATCTATGAATTAAATGTTGTGTTGCTTACGTGGTATTCTTGAAACACAAACATAAACACTAGCACTGTTACAATACACTAATATTAAAGAAGCGAGTCCAAATGTAATTTCTCGATCAATTGCTCTAGGGGTAAAAATGATACGAATATTATTCGACTTGTATCCGAGTTCGTGTTCGATTGGAGAAATTTATATCCGTTCGAATCTGGACAGTTAGTATCCGCCATCAATCCGTATCCGAAGACCTAAAGTTGGATATTTAGGATGTCGATATATATTTCTATCTTATCCATCACGAGTGGACACTATCCATACTCGATCCGAATCGGAGAGAAAAAAACTATATGTATTCATATCCGGTAATATCCGTTCGTATTCGATCTGTTTCATCCCTTATTGACTCTCAACATAATATCTCTACCTCATTTCTTGTGCTACAATCTATATTATATTGAAATTTTGATATTTTCCCCCATATATTGTCGGTGTAATAACGTTGTCAATATAATATAAAGACGGGTTGTTACCATTATCTATACTAAAAAAAGATCCTATAGAATTGAAAACACTTCTCACCCAATATACCCACACCCACTCCTCACAGAGGACCCACCTGTCGGGTTGTAGAATGTGGGAAGACGTGAGAAAATGTGGGAAAATAGTTCAAAATGCGAGAACTTTTTTCACCTGAAATTTTCATACCCGCCCGCACATACCCACCGCGGTAGAAATCTCGGTAAGGAAACCTGCGTCGCCCCGCACACCCTTTCCAAACTATATACATTTATGCCGTATTACTAATAGACAATAAATCGGAGAGTTTTTCTTCATATAAATAAATGCCAATTATTGAGTTTTGAGAATACATAAAGCTCTATATACATGAGAGCGTGAATATAAAATATTTTTAAAAGCGCTTGGCACGGCTGGCCTGTTTACCATGGTCCACTAAAGTGACACTGTTTTAGTACCTACATGTCATTAATTAACGTGCGTGGCACATGAGTTGAAATAAATGTATAGAAGAGAGTTTAGCACGCGCGTGGCGCACGCGCGGGCATTGCAACTATATTTTATATGTTATGTTTATTTTATTAATGTGCGTGCGCATATATGCCTTTGCTAGTTTTTATTAGATGCAGAAAAATAACTGAATACCCAAAATGCATATTGGATGAAATGAAGAAAAAAAGAATAGCTCAAAGCATTAATCGCATTTTTCGTATCCTGACCGTCCAGTGGAAGTACCAACGGTGTCGATCCATCGTGCTCGGCATCCCACTCGCCCCCCCCCCCCCCAAAGCAGAAGTCCCCTGTCTCACCCTCGCCGCCGCCCGCCATGCCGCCGCCTGTCCCCGCCGCCGGCGGATCCGGAGCGCGCGCCGCCGCAACCCGCCTCCTCTGCACCGCCACGTCCCCTGCCGAGACCGCCCCCCTGCCCCACCTCCTCGCGCTGCCGCCCTTGGCCGCGTCCCCCGCCGCCGACGAGCTCGCTCGCCTCCTCCTCGCGCACCACAACCCATTTCACCCTGCCGAGTCGCCGCTCCAGCTCCTCTCCGGCGGCGGCGTCGCCCTCACGGGGGACCTCCTCGTCCAGCTCCTCCTCCGCCTCCGCGGCGCGTCCAAGCTCGCGCTCTCGCTGCTCCACGCCGCGCGCCTCCACCCCTCGTCCGCCTCGCGGCCCACCGCGGATGCCTACGACGCCGTCGTCGACGCGCTCGGCCGCGCACGCCAGTTCGACGCCGCGTGGAGGGTTGTCGTGGACGCCTCGGCAGACGGCGCCGCCTCGCCGCGCACGTTCGCTGTGCTGGCGCGGAGGCTCGTCGCGGCGGGTTTGACGCGGCAGGCCATCCGCGCGTTCGACGACATGGAGGCGTTCTTCGGGAGGGAGCCCGACGCTGGCGAGTTCGCCACGCTGCTCGACACGCTCTGCAAGTACAAGTACCCCAAGGTTAGTGATTCGGAAACCCATTTGTAGATGGTGATAATGTTGTTATTTGATTTATTGGTCGATTAACACTTGTTCTTTAAGATTTTGATGATAATGTGCACGAATTTGCTGTGATTTGCGTATACACATGCTAACTTGATTGTTAATTGTTTAACCCCCTGACGAATCCCTGATGCCCTTGGGCTGGATGACTTCAGTGTAAAAGGTTCTGCCTTGGCCTGTTGGAAACTTTTAGACCATATCCCTAAACTTGAGTGACAGTTTCATATGATGAATCATTTCTCGTCATGGTAAGTAATAGTTGGAGTATTTTTCAGTACTAGATTGCTGAAGCATATGATCGTCTTTTCTTTCTGTTTGTGATTTGTTTTCTTGGGCCTGTAAAATGGAAAGAAATGGTAAAAGGTAATATGTTTGAGGAAATCGATATGTAGAGTATCTTTATTAGGCTTATTATTGAGTTGGATAAGGGTCTTAGGAGAAATAATATACCCTTTTGTAGGCCTGGTTACTTTGCTAATTAGTGCTTAAAATGTTCAGTAGATCAGCTTCTCTAGATTTTTCAAGAGGTTTGTCACATTAATATTCTTCTTCTGTATGTTTCTAACAACCAGAGACCAGAGTATCAATCTACTGATAAATGGTTATGCTTTCTTATCGCCCATTTTGATATTTGGCATTTCAGATTTGTGAAGATGATTTGTGTGGCTTCCTGAAAAGAACTTGATTTAACAAAGTTGTCTTTTATTTCTTTTCGTGAAGTTTTATGTATCAACAGTGTCCTTACAAGCTTATGACCAAATTAACACATTACTTCTTTAGCTACTATAGTTAAACAGAGTGTCACATTTTAGTTCATGAACTGATAATCAACAAGTCGAATCAGAAAGTTATTAAAACACTCTGTTTAACTAGGGTTTGAAATTTGATCTGAATTAATCAGCTGGCACTAAATCCTTTGGTTAGCTTTTCTTTTCGACGAAAATATTGGGTTAGCTTATATTTTTTCTTTGGCCTTTTGAGGGACTGATTAGATTCATTTACAGATTTTTTTTCCATTGGCATTTTTATCATCATTACAGGTTGCTACAGAGATATTTAATAAAAGAAAATACAAGTACGAGCTAAACGAAAAGATGTACACTATTTTAATATACGGATGGTCCAAGATAAATCGGAGTGACATGGCTCAGAATTTCCTAAAAGACATGATTGACCATGGAATAGAACCGAACGTAGTCACATACAACATTCTCCTGAATGGTATCTGCAGGCATGCAAGTTTGCACCCTGATAACCGATTTGATAGAACAGTTCAAGCAGCTGAGGATCTCTTGAAGGAGATGCGTGACAAGCAAATTGAACCGGACGTGACCAGCTACTCAATCATCTTGCATGTTTACAGCCGTGCACATAAACCTGAGTTGTGTCTCTGTATGTTCCGCTCAATGAAAGAGAGAGGCATTTGCCCCACAGTAGCAACCTATACTTCTGTGATCAAGTGCCTTGCCTCCTGCGGGAGATTGGAAGATGCTGAGACCTTACTTGATGAGATGGTTGCAGAGGGAGTATGTCCCTCTCCAGCTACCTACAATTGTTTCTTCAAGGAGTATCGAGGGCGAAAAGATGTGAGTGGCGCCCTACAATTGTACAATAAGATGAAGGCACCTGGTTCACCAACAGCACCTGACATTCACACATACAATATTCTGCTAGGAATGTTCATCAAGCTGGACCGACATGGAACCGTTATGGAAATTTGGAACGATATGTGCGAGAGCACAGTGGGTCCTGATCTTGATTCATACACCTTGCTGATCCATGGTTTTTGCGACAGTGAGAAATGGAGGGAGGCATGCCAGTTCTTCATGGAAATGATAGAGAAAGGTTTTCTTCCCCAGAAAATCACCTTTGAGACACTGTACCGTGGACTGATACAGGCAGACATGTTGAGGACCTGGAGAAGGCTGAAGCGCAGGGTGGATGAAGAAGCAGCAAAATTTGGTGATGAGTTCAAACTGTATCATATCAAGCCTTACAAGAGGTGAACATGTGCAAAAGTTGTATGATGGCCTTGTGAGTTGTGACTCCAGCATTACTGGGACACAATCAGAAGATTTCTTGGCGGTGTGATTCAAATACGAAATTCCATACCAAAGACGAGGTAACCACCTTGTGGGGATGGGAACTGGTGATAAGGATGGAAAAAGTTCCACTGTAACAGTGACTCTACTCACAGTCAGTAACAAGTTGACTAGTTGCCATGGGCATGATGCCATGATGCTAAAACAGTTAATGAAGACAGGTTTTCATTGTTGTGTTTCGAAATGCTTGATGGTAAACTACTCCTTTTTGCTTCTGTTTGAATATTTTTAGGAGGTTTTCAGGGCCAGCTCTGAACCATTTCATCAGTATTTTTGCAGAAATAAGCTTGTTTGGGAGGCTTGATTTTATTGACCGGGTGAAGATTATTCTGCAGCGCTGTTAGGAATGCAATCCAAGCAATCCCAGAAGTTGCTCTTCCAACCGTGCAGAGTTGTTGCTCTGCAGGCACGCCGCCGCAGGGGCACTTAGCAGGACGAAGAAGGCTGCAGTCACGGCTGCACGCCTGCACCGATGAAGAAACCCAAGAAATCCCTCTCGTCTGAAGACCGAACACGCAATGGTTCCTCTCGTTTGAAACCACCAGAAATTCTGAGGCTCCTCTCTTATGCCTATCGGGTATCGGCTATCGCTGATGCCAAAGATGTCAAATCTACTTACAATCTCTGAATTGATTGTAACATGGAAAATAAGTACCATATGATGACTTCGTTTTTTTTTTTGCTTGAACTTTTGTTAAGCAATTTTGTCCTGCATAATTGTAACCTCGATCATTTTAAGATGCGCCAACAATGTCAGCACGAGTTTGCTCGATAGATCAGGGAGGGGGGAGGGCTTCATGCTCTTGGCCCAACGTCGACACCATGATTGTCAAGGATTCTTCAAGTGCATTCGGTCTTATTCGTTTCCGTCAGCTAAAACTGGAAGAGTGGGAGCTGAAGCTGTCGTATCGGTTCGTGAGTCCTCGGTGACCGTGATCTGCCTGTTCGATGTCTGATCTGCCTGTTCCTTACAATGATGTGTGCTGATGGGATGACAGGGCTACACGGTGTGGACCAATGAGGACGCCGGAGCCAGCAAGTTCACCCGACGGACACCGCCGGCATGGTCGACGAGCGTAGTGCCGGCGACGGCGAGCTTAGGTTAGGTTGGCAGGCGAGCTTGTGCACAAAAGAAGCAACTCGCTAAGCGAGTCAGAATTCAATGGCCTTAGCAGGTAGTCGTTCTGTTCTGTCGGTTGGCCCGTGAACCCGCTGCTGAATCCAAATGGTTGCAATAGTCCATGCATACGCGATATGCCAGGCTCCATACTCCATATGTTGCTGGGGGACAAGGTTAACAAAATTCTCAAATGATTGCGACAGATGTCGGATCTATAAAGTCACGTAGACGCCGACTTTTTTTTGTTTTCTAGTATTTTTTTGAAAAAAGTTCACAAATGCGTAAAGATTTCAAAAAATGGACCATAGGCTCGACGCCATGGTCCATGACGTCGATGTAACACGTCTCGGCGCCATGATTCCTGGCGCTGAGGTAACGCCTACTCCCTCCGTCCCTAAATATAGGTCGTCGTTGGTTTCCGTGCCACGACTTTGCTTTGATTTGTAGAAAATACGTGCAACATTTTAATCTTCAAATAAATTTATTAAAAAAACTAGATTCAAATATCTATCTAATGATATTTATTATGTACCATAAATATTAATATATATTTTTATATATTAGATCAAAGATGTTTGTCGGGAAGCGAAAACGACGTCATTTAGGGACGGATGGAGTACGTGGCAGGCGGCTCGGCGACCAGATCCACGGCGCCAGCTGTCTGCCCAGCGTGCGCCGTGCATGCCTGCCTGCAGTGACAGCTGTCAGTGCTACTGTAGTGGTAGGACCGTAGGAGATTATATGGATAGCTGGGGAGTCGTGCGTGCGTGCATGTGCATGTGGCCTGTGGCACTCGTCAGGGGGCAGGGGCAGCAGTAAAGCAGTGGCCTAGGAGGTACATGAATGAACACCGAGAGTAATCTATGGGGGTGTTTAGTTCTTGAAATTAAAATAGGGTAAAAAAAAATGAAAAAGTCACGTCGGACATTATAATACACTGTATCATTTTTCATTTGTTTGTGGTAAACATTATCCTACCATAACTTAACTAGGGTCAAAAGATTCGTCTTGTCGTGTACATCAAAATCTTTTTTTATTTACCCATATTTGCTCCATGCACGATGAGAGAGTGATTTGATGTGATAGGTGAATAGTAAAGTTTGGGAACTAAACACGGCCTACATGAAAAGATTTGGTAAAATGCAGAGTACCCTGAAATTAGAAACATCATGGCCCTGTTTAGGCTGCGTTTCTTTCCAACACGGAAAAAAAATTTTAAAGGGAATTTTGCATGCATGAAGTATTAAATGAAGTCTATTTGCAAAACCCATTTAAGGATGAGTCTAACTTTGCGCGACGAATCTAATGAGCCTAATTAATCCATGTTTTGCTACAGTAATGCTACAGTAATCATCCTCTAATCGTGCGGTCAAAGGCCTCATTAGATAAGTCTTGCGAAATAGTTCAATATTGTAAAGATAATTTTGTAAACTGACTTTATTTATTACCCTTAATTATTGGTCAAAGGGGTGGAAATACCCCCAAAGAAACACGGCCTTAATTCCCACAAACTTTTTAAAATTCTCTCTTCAAACTTCAATATTCACCTATCACATTAAATCACATCGAATCACTCTCCTCATGCATGGAGTATTAAATATAGATAAATAAAAAAACTAAATATATGATTTTGATGTGTACGACGAGACGAATCTGTTCAACCTAGTTAGGTCAAGGTAGGATAACGATTATCACAAACAAACGAAAAGTGTTACGGTGCGATTGTAACATTTCAACCAAATTTACCCACCCCTGTTTACATACACGAAGTACTAAATATCGATGAAATCCTGAAGAAAAACAAAAGTTGGAGAATCTTTGAGCGCTCGGTCTAATCATGTCCAAGCATCAAATACACATGCGTGGTGCATAGCTGGAGGGACTAGGGAGTTGTGCGTGTGCGTATGGAGCCGGAGGGCCGGGGAATGAAGATTTACAGGGGTGTTTAGTTCCCCAAAAGTGAAGGTGAAGTTTGGTGAAAATGTCACGTCAGACACTGTAGCGCACTGTACCACTTTTCGTTTATTTATGATAAACATTGTCCTATCATGAACTAACTAGGCTCAGAAGATTCGTCTCGTCGTGTACATCAAAACCATGTATTTAGTTTTTTTATTTACCCATATTTAATGTTCCATGCATGAGGAGAGAGATTTAATGTGATAGGTGAATAGTAAAGTTTGGAGAGAATCTTGTGTTTTGAAGGGAACTAGGCCATAGTCCTATAGTACCATAATAGATCTTATCCCGACCCTAGGTTGCTGTACTGGGTACCGGCTCGAGATATGTGCTAGATACCGACAACATTATGTCCCATCGTAGATGTATGTAATAAGTTGATACGGTCTACGGTACATGATTAGACAGGTTTCGGTTCTGTTCCTGCACGCGCACCGGATAAAATAATGATCCCAGCATTTCAAAATTCAAATCCACCTCAAATCTCCTCGCGTCTCCTGCTCCGCCGGCGATGGCGATTCCGCCGGCGATAGCGACTTCGCCCACGTCGTCCAGCAGCGGAGGGCGGAAGGCGGCGGCGGCGGGGCGGCCAATGGTGAGCGAGCGGCGGCAGGGTCGCGGGCCAGCGGCGCGGCGGTAGGTGGGCAGGCCGTCGCCCCGCCATCACCAGATTTGCCGGCGGGGAGACGGGACGGCGGAGTACAGGAGGTGAGGCTTCAAATCCGCCGGATCCAGCCCGGCCATCACCAGATCCGGCGTACCCGCGGGGGCGGAAGGCGGCGGCTCGCGGTGTCGCTCCCCGTAGCCGGCGGCGGCTCCTCGCGCGAGCACTGAGCGCACGCCCAACGCCGCGTGGCCGTCCTCGAGGTCCGGCCGCAGCCACGCCGTGGCACGCCACGCCTGCGTGGTCCCTTCTTCGGCCACCCGCCCACCCGTCGCCGGCGCCTGTGCCCGCTCCCCACCAGGCCTGGGGCAGCAGCAGACGCAGGCCACGCCGCCGCCGCCGCCGCAGGCTCCTCCGCCCACCTCGCCGCTGCTCTCCAACGCCGGCATGCCCTCTCCTCCCCGCCGCCCACCACACGGTGCTCTCCCTCAACGGCGACGACGGCGTCAACTGCGACGACGATGAGGACGGCGCCGGCTGCGCGTTGATGCGGGGCGGCGACCTCACACAACGGAGCGCGGCAATGTCGCCGTCCTCGAGCCCTACGACTACATCGGCCTCTCCGCCGGTGCCGCGGCGCTGCCGACGTCGACCTCCTCCTCGGCGGCGCCGCGCCTCACGCTCTCCCTCGATTCGCCGCTGTCGGGCTCGAGGGACGGTGACGGGTCCAAGAACAAGACGAAGCCGACGCTGGTGGTAACGCGGGACATGGACCCCGCGACAGCCATGCGGCCGGCCGCACGTGCTGGAGGTCCCCGCCGGCGGGGACGTGGCCCCCGCTGCCGCGGGCTTCGCGCGCCGCCGCGGCATCAGGATCTGCGTGCTCCCCGCTCGCGGAGACTTGCCCTTTTCATCCAGCACCAACGCAGACCGCACGCGACGGCGGGAGTACAGTGCGGGCCGGCAGAATCGATCTCCCACGCGTGCGCTCGCGGACTCCCTCGTCCGCGACTCCGCGCAGCGGCGCCGTGCTGCACCGGGGAAGAGGTAGGGGTGGCCTGCCGACGGCAAGCGGCTGCCAGTGCACAGCGGAGGTGAGGAAGGGACCTGCTGCCTCCAGGAGCATCGAAGGTGAGGGAGGCTAGCAGCTGCTGTGACGCCGCGGATGAGATTTCGAGGTCGTCGTCGCTGTCTCTGCAAGCAGGAGAGCTGATTCGCTGCACGGGAGAACTAGAGAAGGAGAGGATCAGGCCACTACCAGCGAGACGCTGTAACTCTGTGAGTGACCTTGAATGAGTCCAATTATTGGTTAGAACACATGAATCTGATTCAGTGACTTGTTGCTTTAGATTTCATAGACTTTCGTGAATGTCCATGTATGGTGTTTTGGACTTTGCATCACATGTTCCAAATTCATCGTATCAATCATGTTGTCTTGAATGCTTTTATGTACTATAAGATACTATTCCAATTAAATCTCAATTTTGGCTCATGTTTTACGCTCCATTTGCGACTGTCTACTTCTATCTTAGTGTCTTCGTTGGCTGAAATATTGGACATTTTGAGTGGCTACGTTCTGGTGTCTAAATTCTGTAGTTGAACACTGCATGCTAGGAGGCAAGTTATGTTGTGATTATTTTCCATGAATATTATGTTGCTATTTACTGCTGAAACTTTGAGTACCTTTGGAGTAAATAATAAGTACATAACTTGTGTATGTCAACTCTTGATTCTTCTAAAAGTTTCTTTTAATAATTGAACAATGTCACGATATCGAGTGAGGCTAGTTTTGGTACCTGACTTGAGCAGGTACTGATACTCGTTCCGAAAAGGTACGGATACGTATCAATGAGTGAGGCTAGTTTCAGTACCCGACTCGAGCAGGTACTGGTACTAGTTTCAAAGAGGTACATATACGTATCAACGGATGAGGCTAGTTTCGGTACCCGACTAGAGCAGGTACTAATACTCGTTCTGAACAGGTACGGATACGTATCAACGAGTGAGGCTAGTTTTGGTATCCGTCTTAAGCAAGTACTGGTACTCTTTCGAAGATGTGCATAATTCTCAGTTTAGGTTCAAACAGGTTCTATCAGATTCTGGTACATATATGTTGATTCACCAGTTTGGTTCCTATGTTGATTCTCGTAGGCTCTGATTTTAGTGGCCTTGAAAGTGGCAATAAATGGTAGATTTTTGTAACGCCCGCGTTTCTAATCCCTGGGAAGTCACTGAATAATACACCCGGTAAAAAAAAATCTTTTCAACATGTTTACCGCCCGAGCTCCCGCCGTTTCCGTCCGCCTTGTTTCCCCTCCCCTCTCTTTTCCTGTCCGCATCTCGATCGCTGCCATCTTTCCGTCCCGTCCCGTGTCGTCCGCCCTTGGGTCGACCGCCGGACCCTGTCAACCTTGGCCGACCGTCGTCGACCGCCCGCCGCGAATCCCGCCGCTTCTCTCCCCTTTTCCTCTCTCTCTTTCTCTTTTTCTCTTTCTTCTTTTCTCTCTTTTCTTTTCCTTTCTCTCCTTTTCCCTTTCTCCCTTCCTCTGTTTCTCCCAACCCCGAACGCCACCGCCCTGCTCTGCTCCGCTCGCTGCCAGCACCGCGGCCCTGCTCACCGCCGGCCACACCTCCTGCGCACCTCACCCCCCCGCTCCACCTCCCGCGCCGGCCATCGCCGTGGCCGTGGCGACCGCGCGCGCACGCCACCGTCACTGACCGCTCCACCCGCACGCCACCGCCGGCTCGGTCGCGCACGCTCCGCTCCGCCGACCGCCGCGCCAAGCACCGTAAGCAAGCCACGCCGACCGCCGTACGCGACAACCGTGCCGCCCTCCACCGTAGCCCCGCCACCGTCGTCATTTCACCTCGCCCACCGGAGCACGCCCCGACCGCGCGCACGCCACCGCCGACCACCGCACCGCCTCTGCACGCCACCCCCGTCCTCGCCATCGGCCCCATCCACTCGGCCACGCACGCCACGTCGTGACGCATGCATGCGACAAGCGCACAGCGCCGCCACTGCACCACCGTACCGCCATTAAAGCCGCCCGCCGGCCACCGCCTACCCCCTCACCGTCGGCCCGCCTCCTCGAGCTCCCTCAGCGCCTATAAAAAGGACCCCGAGCACCCTCTCCTCCACCACCAGCTCACCCGCCCTCCAATTGAGCCCCTCCACCGCCGCAACGCCGCGACCATCGCCTCCAGTGCCGCCGCCGCCGCCGCCGCTCTGGTGAACCGACCGCCTCACTCCACCCCCGCTCGAGGTAGGACCACCAGTAGACTCACCATACACCCCACTCCCTTTCCCCCCCTGTTCCCGTCCGCCGCCGCTCCCCCCCCCCTGCACTGTGTCGCGAGGAAGAAAGGGCAGTTTTGCCCGTAACCCCCTGAAGATTGTCCTAATCAACCCGCCGTCCACATGAACAGGAGCCCCCTCTCTTGCACGTTTACACATGACCCCCCTGCTCTTTAACCAAATTAACCCGCCGTCCTATGCACTATTCACCCTCTCTCTGGTTGTTCACCCGGAGCCCCCTGAACTTTATAGTATTTACAAACAAGCCCCTTTTCCTCTAAAATAGCCCCTAGACCCCACTGAACGCGTCATTTCATGCACCAAATTAATCCCGTTTGACCCCAAACTCCCCCACAGTATTCACCAATACATTTTCGCCAAACCCAACCAGTCCATACCCGAAAATAATCATCTCATCACCATCCGCTCTCTTTTTCCGTTCTTTCTTCGGGAGCTCAATAAAAACTTTTTTCTTTTTATTTATTGGGTATTTGCTTGTGTGTGCCGTAGACTCCGCTGTGAACGAGGAAGGACTCGAAGAGGAGCAGTGCTACGAGCAGGAGCTTGGAGACCAAGACCCCGGGCAGGAATCCCCCGAGGGTTGGGAGAACGGCAAGTGCAATCCCACCCTTTGATGCATATTGTTGTCCCAATTTTTATAAACACAACCCATGGCCTGTTTTATAAAAATTGCATGATTTTACTGCTAAACCCGGTTGGATAGCCATGCCTTGATTGCTATGACTAATCCCTTGACAACCTAGATTAATGTTTAAATATGATGATGCTCTGTTTAAATATTGGTCACTGCTAGGGATGCTTAGGAACTTTTACCATTATACCCCCATGACAAATATTTGGTATTTACAAAAGCAACCGTGTGCGTGCCTTAAAATAAAAGAGATGATTTGTGTAAATAAAATGAGTGCCCGTGTGGGATGAGACAGACGGTATTTCCGCGTGAAATACTGAGGTGAGCTCGAACCGGTATGGTTGAGCATGGTGGGAGTTGTCTATCCTGTCACAAGTTTTGGGATGATGTTGATGTGTCATCTAGCCTAACCCATTTTCCTGTACCACCACTCGACCGTTGTATGTGGCAACGGCCTAGCATAAATCCCACTAGTTGAACTGCTGGTTATGTGGTGTGCTGGTGAGCAACAGAGGGCCATGGAGCCGGGGATACGGTCTATGTGAGGTATGCCCCTGGTTAGAACCTCGTTGGTAGGTTGCTAACCCCTGGTCGTGTCTGTGATAACTTGTCAGTGTAACTATGGTGGGTAATGGCTTTGATAGGAGCTGCACTGGCACTAAGGTGTTCTCGTTGTGGTAGCCTACTTGTGGTTGGGTACACCTCTGCAGAGTTAAAACCTATCCGGATAGCCGTGTCCACGGCATTGGGCGAGTTACGGCTTGGTCACTTCACTAGTCCCCTGTTTTGGTGTGAGATAGTGTTGGTGTTTGGTTGAGCTGAGAAATGTTTTGGACTTGGGCTACGACAGATGGGAAATCTGGTAGCAACAACCTCTTGTACGAAAAATGTTACAATTCCTGTTCCTTTTAAAAGTAATACTTGTGAAAACCTATTGTGAAAACCAACCCTTGCATGTGTAATAAAATTTGCTTTGCTGCTAAATGAACCATGGGCCTTCCTTGTTACAATGCTTGCATACTTCTGTTATACCCCTCCGTGGTTGTGGTTGCGCTTGCTGAGTACGTATGTACTCACCCTTGCTTAATCTGTTGCAGAGGCAGACCCGGACTTTGTGCCTGAGGATATCGTCTAGTGGGGTTCGTTCTGCACCCAACCTTTGCCTGTGTATTAGGGTCACCCGCTGGAAGCCGCATGCGTTGCCACTCTGATGAAGACCTCTATGCTATCAATCTCTTTATCTGGAGCTTAGTGTTAGTTCTGTTTGTTGTGGCCCTGCAATGCCACCGTCTCCCGTAGTGTTGTCTTTGTACTAAACTATCTGTTGTAATAATGTGAACCAATGTCCTGGGACTGGTATTTGTATCACATTAAGTTCTCTCTTTCGAGGGGACGCTTCAATTTTCCATCGAACGGTGATAAAAAAACGTGAGCCGTGGATATGTGATTGTAAACGTGAGCCGTGGATATGTGATTGTAGGTAGTACAAACTCGGTACAACAATGTATCAGTATTGGCGGTACCACAACAAATCTATCACTACAACAATAGCATTAAAAAATGATGTAGAAAATAATAGCGTTAAAAAAATGATGGGGAGCAGTTGGATACTAGTGTCCACGGTCATTTAAAAATGAAGAATAATAAAAAACAAGATGTCCAGTGCACAAGTGCTCAAGAGTACAGCTTCATCGCCTCGAGTCTGTAAAAGAACAGTTTAATCATACCCGGTTATGTACCCTTGCTTTTCATCACTCTCCATGCACCTGACTACCTTTATGTCTCATCGATACAGTAAGATGCTATGCGTCAGTTAACAATACGAAGGAAAATAAAGATTGTACAATGTGAATACACTAGCATAGGACAAACAAAGCATGGTTGGATTAAAGCACTCACAGGTTTCGGGTCACACAGTCATTTTTCGGAGGGCCGGGCCGGTGTTCTTCTCAAGGTGCACGCCTCGGCCGAGACACAGGGGCTCGCAGTCCTAGTACAGCGGCAGCAGGCCCACGCGGGAAGCGGCAGACGCACGACGCACTAGCCTAAGCGCCGGGCGGGGCCGGCTGGGCAGACAGCTCGGCGCCGTGGATCTTGGCGCCAAGCCGCCTGCCACGTAGGTGCCACCTCATCTTCCAACTCTGTTACCTCAGCGCAAGGAATCATGGCGCCGAGATGTGTTACAATGACGTCATGGACCATGGCGCCGAGCTTAGGGTCCATTTTTTTAAATCTTTCTACCAGGGGCGTATTTGTGAACTTCTTTCACAAAAAGACTAGAAAACAAAAAAATCGGCTATAGACGTTTCACTAAAACAATCTCGTTTCCATGATCTTTCTATTGGAGCACAGGAAAAACAAATCTCGATAAACTGAAATTTGTTTGTTTCAAACATCACAAACCTCCTGGTTCATGTGGACTCTGCTTTTCTAACCTCAACGTTGCAAGTACATGTTGGAATATTTGGCCTAATCAATCAAAGAAATAAAAGGATTCTAGAGAATTGAAAACACCTCCAACCAAAAAACCCACCCACACCCTCCCACAGAGGACCCATCTGTCGGGTTTTGGTGGGAGGAAAAAACTAGAAAGCATCGAAATTTTTGCATGTTCTAGGCTCTTTTAGTTGTTTCGCAGCTCAACTTTTTTCACCCAAAAAAGACCCACCTAAATATACCCACATTTGTACCCACGTGTGGGACCAGGATCCCTAGGGCCACTTATCTAGAGGATTAATCTACTCAGCAGAGAGGAGTTTGATCCGACTACTTCAAACCAGTCGGCTATGGTGCAAGACGGCGTAGTAGATTGGAATAACTAGTCGTGTACTGATAGGAAACTCCCCAAAGCATCATGTTGTAGTTATCCATGTTGTATATGACTAGGATTGTACAAACCGACTTGTATCCCTGCCTCCCAGACTATATAAGGCGAGGCAGGGACCCCCCCTCAAAACCAAGTAACACCACACGTGCAATACATTCAAGCACACAGGACATAGGGTATTACGCTATTCGCGGCCCGAACCTGTCTAAATTGTGTTGTTCGTGTACTTTCGTTCCTAGAACTCGGCGAGACCCACACAAATCTACACCCTGGGGTATCCCCATTTAGACGTGCTCGACATAATTCGTCGACACTTGGCGCCCACCGTGGGGCAATCTCTCCGAAGATCGACATTAGGCGCGATGAGATCAACTTTCAAGGCAAGCGGCATTGAGGAAGGCGCGACGTTCGTCATCGGCTCATGGACTTTCGTCTCCGATGGCAAGCTCGGTTTCGAGTCGTTCCTAGCAGATCGACCGGAGCCCTACTCGATGCCGGCGTCTCCACTGGAGCCGCTCCAAGATCTCGTCGAGAGTTAGATCTCGACGAGTCCATCAACCTCAACTTCAACATCAAGTTCGACTTCGACAACGACTCGGACTCCGATCGGGACTCTCCAAGTCGAATCTGGGTACAACTCTTTTCCAAACATGGAAAGAGCTGGGGACTTCGAGTCGGCCACGCCATCGGGTAACCACCCAGATCGATTCCCGTTCGGCCTATCCAATTCCGCGGCTGTATATCAACAGGTGTACGTCGCGAAGCTGGGCGATAAGACAAGCTCATCGCCTAGCCAGATCATGAATTGTTGCACGGACTCTGAGTTGGTCCTTGGACCATCAGAAGACGAAAGCGAAGACGATTTCACGGTCCTATTAAGCGACGCGCTAGACAATATTGCGCGATTCAACTGCAGCGCCTACTTCAAGTCTGACGTCACCCTCGAACAACCACTCGTTCGCCTTCCTTCAGGGCTGGTCGTAACCAACTCACCAGGAGGACTACTCGTTCACTGGCCTGGTGCGATCCCCATTGACTCTTCTAAGGATAACGAGTCGAGACTAAGCGCTGCTATACTCGAGGAACTGCCCTATCAAGACGGCAAGACCGTCTCGATTACTTCTTCCTCTGACTCAACGGGGGATAACTTCTCTGGCGCTGTAAGCCTACGACTGCCCGATCCAAGCAGACAAGTCTACATGGCAGGCGCACAAGGACAAGGAGATTAGTACGAGCGAGAGCTTATGGACGATATCTCTGATGAAGAACCATCCGCACCAAACGAGACGGATCAGCAGAAGAAGGCAAGGCGTACAAGGAACCTCAAGCGCAGGCAAAGGCGCGTCAATGCAGCCAGGTGTGCTGCCGCTATGCGGAACATTGATCAAGACTTTCAGATGGTCGGAGATCAACCCGTTTTGCCTGACGCCCCGACCAATCTGACCGTCGCCGCTGAGATGGTCAGAGCTATGCCCGACTCACCACAGGTGCAACAAGTACTCGGCTTACTTGCAGTAGTCCAACCTCACCTCGATGGCGGACCAGGGATGATCCAGAGGACACCAGGTGAAAGAACTCAAGGCAGTCGTTCCATATCATCCCCTCACCCAAGCCGGGCCCAACAGGGAAACGCACGACAACCTGTGATCCACCAAGTAGCAGCAGCGCCGCAAACAGGACATAGGGCCAACCCTCCAGCCGGCGATCTCCGCAACACGATTAACGCCAGCCGGGACGCCCGCTCCCAAATCAACGCCAGCAGAGCCAATCGCATCGCTTCTGAGATTCGTCGACGGACTGAATTTGAACAACTCTACGGTCCAATCCTGGCTGATCAAGAGCAGCCTTCGCAGGGCCGGGGACAAGACCCGCCACGCGACACCAATCGCGGACGTGATGGCCGTGGCAGAGATAATCAACCCGGTAACGACCCCCCAGGCGACGACGGCAATAGTGATCGTCCCGCGCGTGGTCGCAATCGCACCTATCGCAATGACCGAGGTCGCCAAGACCCCGAACCGAGTGGTTCTCCAAGTTACTACTCGAATCGCCGCAACGACGATGAAGATGACGATCGCCGCGGAAGAAGACAGCACTCTCCATCTGATAAATATGATGGATTTCCAGCTTTCTCCAGCCGCATCAAGAAAGTCCTACTGCCCCAGAAGTTCAAGACGACTGGAATAGAGAAGTTCACAGGCAAACAAGACACAGAACAATGGTTACGAGTCTATTCGACGGCAATCACCATGGCGGGTGGCAGCAACGACGTCAAAGTCAGATACTTTCCAATCATGATGGATACCGCTCCACTGACATGGCTCGAAGGCCTCCGCCCTGGATCCATTGATACCTGGGAACAACTCACGTGCAAGTTCACTGCTAACTTTCAGGGAACCTGGGCACGACCCGGAACCCAATTTGAATTAGCATCTTGCAGACAAGAGAAGGGTGAAACTCTGCGCAAATACATCAAGAGATTCTTTGAGAAAAGAGCCACAATCGTTGATGTGTCACACAGGGAGATCATCAACTGCTTTCACGACGGTCTATGGGCACGCGAACTGCATCGCGAGTTCGGAAGACGACGCCTAGAAACCATTGCGGAGCTCAGAAGCATAGCTGCAGATTGGGTAGATCAAGACGATGGCGAACGCGAGCGATTCGACAAGCGCAAGGACAACAACTCCAATTGTGGCAGTAACCGAGACAAAAGTAGTCCCGAGCGCTGTAACAACAACAACAGGCGTGATTTCAACCGCAACAAGCGCAAGCCAGACAACACGGTCGCGGCAGTTGAGCGTTCTACGCGGAAGAAAAGCACCCCTGACCTGGATAAAGTCATGAATATCCCTTGCCCATACCACCCGCATGGGAAGCACACGATGGCACAATGCATCCACATCAAGAAGGAATTCGACAAGCGGGAGTTGCCTGAGAAAAAGAATCCAACGAGCAAGAAGAAAGACGACGACAATGATGACCATGACAATGGCTTCCCTCAAGTCGACAACGTCGTTGCAGTATTGTTCAGCGGAGAAAGCCTCACTCAGTCAAAGCGGGCCAAGAAGCTATCTCTCCGCGAGATCATGGCGATAGAGCCAGCTACTCCCACATACCTCAAGTGGTCTGAGGTCCCCATCACATTCTCAAGGGTCGACCAGTGGACCAATTTTGCCAATCCAGGCAAGTATCCCCTAGTACTGAATCCTGTCGTGGCACAAACCAGATTGACCAAGGTACTCATCGACGGAGGCAGCGGGCTCAACATCATCTTTGCCAAGACATTCACAAAGATGAGGCTTGACATCACCAAGTACCTGAAGCCCATGGAATCCCCGTTCTACGGCATTGTCCCGGGCAAAGCAACGTTGCCGGTCACCTTTGGCACGGCAGCCAACTTCAGGACCGAGTACATCAAGTTTGAGGTGGCAGATTTTGAAACTTCATATCACGCGATTCTCGGGCGACCAGCCCTCGCGAAGTTCATGGCGATTCCACATTATGTCTACCTCGTCCTCAAGATGCCAACTCCCAACGGAGTCCTTTCTCTCAAGGGAGACCTCAAGATTTCCCATGACTGCGATGTAGAGGCGGTAGAATTCGCTGCGGCTGCTCAAGTCCCAACTCAGATGATGGAAGTACTCGCCCTGTCCAAGAAATCAGCGGAACAAGAATCAGACGTTCCCACCAAGAAGCCTGCGCATATGAGTTTCAAGCCCTCTGAAGAAGTACAGCTCAAGACTGTAGACCTTGAGACGGGCGACTCGTCCAAAACTGCCCTCATAGGGGCGAGTTTAGATTGTAAATAGGAAGACGTGCTCGTCAAGTTCCTTCGTGCTAATAAAGATATATTTGCTTGGAAACCATCTGATATGCCTGGTGTTCCTAGGGAGCTTGTCGAGCACAACCTTAATGTTCAGAAAGACGCAAAGCCTAAGAGGCAGCGATTACGACGCTTCGATCAAGAATGACGTAACGCAATCAAAGCTGAGATAGCTAAACTACTCGCAACTGGCTTCATCAAAGAAGTCTTCCATCCAGAGTGGTTGGCCAATCCAGTCCTGGTCAGGAAGAAGAACAACAATGAGTGGCGCATGTGTGTGGACTACACAGATCTCAACAAGCATTGCCCTCCAGATCCCATGGGTTTACCACGCATTGATCAAGTCGTGGACTCTATAGCTGGATGCGCGCTACTCTGTTTCCTCGACTGTTACTCAGGCTATCACCAGATAGCACTGAACGAAGATGATTAGATCAAGACTTCTTTCATCACACCTTTTGGCGCTTTTTGCTACACCACCATATCCTTTGGGTTGAAGAACGCTGGAGCCACATATCAACGAGCCATACAAAATTGCCTCTCTTCACAGATTGGCAAGAATGTAGAGGCATATGTTGATGATGTGGTAATCAAGACATGAGAACCGGAGAATTTCATTAATGATTTACAAGAGACGTTCGACAACCTCAGGACGTATCGATGGAAGCTCAATCCAACCAAATGCGTCTTTGGTGTCCCCGCTGGCAAACTACTCGGGTTCATTGTTAGTCACAGGGGCATCGAAGCAAATCCTTCCAAGATCACAACCATCCTCAATATGGAAGCTCCTTCAAGTATTAAGGAAGTTCATAAGCTTACCGGGTGCATTGCAGCGCTTAACAGATTTATTTCAAGACTTGGAGAGAAAGGTCTTCCGTTCTTCAAGCTACTCAAGAAACAAGACACGTTTACCTGGACTGACGAAGCAAATCAAGCCTTCGAACAACTCAAGACATACTTGACTACTCCTCCGGTACTTGTCGCTCCTCTCAAAACCGACCACTTACTTTTGTATATTGCGGCTACTACACACGTAGTCAGCACAGTCATTGTGGTCAAACAAAAGGAAGAAGGCCATGTCTTTCCAGTTCAGAGGCCGGTATATTACATCAGCGACGTACTTTCAGAATCCAAGATCCGCTATCCTCAAGTACAGAAGCTGCTCTATGCCATCTTTATCACCTCCAGAAAGTTAAGGCATTATTTCCAAGCTTTTCCCATTACTGTTGTGACTAAATTTCCCTTAGGTGAGATTTTTCACAATCCTGATGCAACTGGACGAATCAGCAAGTGGAAAGCAGAAATAGCCGTATATGATCTCACTTTTACATCACAAAAGGCAATCAAGTCTCAAGCTTTAGCTGATTTCACGGTCGAATGGCTGGAAACTCAATACTCCAGAACAACTACTCGCCCTGAGCATTGGGTTATGTACTTCGATGGATCACTGAAATTGGAAGGAGGCGGCGCAGGAGTTCTTTTAATTTCCCCCAAAGGTGAACAACTCAAGTATGTTCTACAAATTCTTTTTCCAGTCACTAACAATGAAGCTGAGTATGAGGCCATGCTACACGGCCTTCGCCTAACTTCGTCACTTGGTATCAAACGACTCTGTGTGTATGGAGATTCAGCAGTTTCTATCAACCAAGTCAACAAGGATTGGGACGCCACGAAGGAAACAATGGATGCATATGTCAAGGAGGTTCGCAAGCTTGAACGCCACTTCCTTGGAGTAGAATTTCATCATGTCGTTCGTGATTACAATGTTGCTGCTGACGCCCTATCCAAGATGGGATCGCAAAGATCAGATGTTCTAGCAGAGATTTTTGTTCACGAATTACATCATCCATCTATCAAAGAACCAGTCCAAGCAGATTCAGTTTCAGAACCACCGCGATCTGACCTTCAAGTCATGATCATCGATACTGATTGGATGACTCCATTCATCGAGTACCTGCGAGACCATAAATTGCCAAAGCTCGAGAATGAACAAGTCTGCATCAGGCGTAGAGCTGCAAACTATGTTGTAGTCAACAATACACTTTATCGACGGGGCGCATCTGTCAACGTGCTGATGAAGTGCATACCAGCTGACCAAGGTAGAGCTCTGCTTGCGGAAATTCACAGCGGTACTTGCGGCAACCATGCTGCCTCACGCACACTAGTCAGGAAAGCCTACAGAGCTGGGTTTTTCTGGCCTACGGTGAAGAAAGATGCTGAGGATATCGTCAAGAGGTGTCAGGGCTACCAGTTTTTTGCTCGTCAAGCCCACGTACCAGCACATGAACTTCGCATGATTCCACTATCTTGGCCTTTCGCTTGCTGGGGTCTGGACTTGGTGGGACCTTTAGCCAAAGCCCCTGGTGGTTTCGAGTGTCTCATTGTTGCCATCGACAAGTTCACCAAGTGGATTGAAGCACAACCCCTAGTCAATCCAAGGGCTGACAATTTAATTAAATTCTTTGATGGAATCATCCATCGATTTGGCATACCTCACGAGATCATTACAGACTTGGGCTCTGTTTTCACAAGCGAAGCATTTCAAGATTACTGCGAAAAGTACTTGATTGAGACACTTTACGCTTCAGTTGCTCATCCAAAGGCCAACGGACAAGTCGAGAAAGCCAATGGCTTGTTACTGCAGGGTTTGAAGCCTAGACTCTACGAACCACTCAAGAAATATGGTGGAAAGTGGGCTCAAGAATTACCAGCGGTACTCTGGGGGCTCCGCACACAGCCAAGTCGTGCGACAGGGCAAACCCCTTATTTCTTAGTCTATGGATCTGAAGCAGTCCTACCTGTTGATCTTCTTTGGCAGGCACCACGCCTGGAGAATGATGATGAACAAGTCGCTCAACAGGAATGTTTTCATGATGTCGATGGCATCGAAGAAGCTCGGGTAGCGGCTCTTATTCAAAACACTCGTTACCTCAAGGGCTTATGGCGTTATCATCAACGCTCTGTCCAGCCTCGTTCCTTTGTCATAGGAGACTTGGTATTACGGCGAATACAGAAGACAAATGGCTTGCATAAGCTCATGTCTAGCTGGGAAGGTCCATTCATTGTAAAACAAGTCCTTGGGGTTGGAACATATCGCCTACAAACTCAAGAAGGCGCAGATTTGCCAAATGTTTGGAACATTGAGCATCTACGAAAATTCTATCCATAGCAGTGGATTATAGAATTATTTCATGAACTTTTTTTCAAGACATCAATAAAGTTATATTTTTACTCGCGCATAACCCTGTGTTCACAACAACTCAAAAGATGCCACGACTACTTTTTCACAAAAGCAGGCATCAAGCCTTAGAAGTCCTGGTTAAACTACACCTGCCTACACATGGTAGTTGTTGTTAGTATCAAATCTTTTGTTTCTACTGAAATCCGGCTCTGAGCTTCGTGCCGACTGCATCCGGTTTCAGTACTGCGCTTAACAGGAAATCATCAGATTCACCTTTCATACATTACATCCATATATTCATGCAGTATATAAGTACATACTACTTTTTTACGGCTCTGCATCAGCAACCAATCAATATATCTGTTTAAGCAATAATCTTTAACAGACTTTTGACCTTGGGTCTAGGCACCTTTGTACTTTTGCATGATTTCATTAGCCTATTCCAAGATCATCTACAAGTCAAAAACAAATGACTTTAGGCTTTAAAAGTACTCCAAGTACATCCCATACAATGAACATTTAAATTTATAAGCATCGTTACTTCCATTCCAAAGTAGCACAATTATATTGTTATATATTACATAGCAATCTCACAGCAATAGCTTGTTTTTCACTTCTGGATTACAGAGTTTACAAATTTTTCAACTAATGGCTCTGTTTCCTCTACTAGTGTTGTATATTGCTCTTCACTTTCTTTCAGTGTGGCCTTACAAAAGTCGCCGACTAGTTCTGGCACTTGGCGCAATCGCTCTGGCAGATATAAGTTGCCTGACCCTGCACCCTCTGGAATGAGCAAGTCCATGATTGGTTCCACAGCCTCTTCAATTTTCTTTCTTTCATCAAAACCTTCAGCTTGGTAATATCATCAGCTTGGCGCTGTACCTGGTAATACCAGCTTGTAGTCTTGCCTTTTTCTTCAGTCAGCTTTTTCTTCAAATCTGTGCATAGCAGGCTGTCATTTTGCCTCTGGAGTGCTTGAATTTCTTCCTTGTGCTCCGCTTGGGCTTTCTCGAGTTCTTCACGAGCCTTCACCCAGTCGGCTTCTAACTCGCGAATCTGGGCTGATAATTTAGCACCTCCAGGCTTTTCGATTAGTTCCACCAGTGCCTGTGCCTTTTTCTATTATTACAATATCATCTATGTTCTTGAATTCACAAGTAAGGTACACCAGTTTCTTACCAAAGCTAGTTGCAGGTGGTTGCGCAGTTCATAGGCTTCATCTTTCACGGATTTGCCCTGTACTTCCACCTGAACAGGAACATAGTTAACAATATTAATCAAGTTTTTACTCATGCAAACAACGAAATACATTTTATGAGTACTTACATTTTTAAGTATTTCGCCTGGTATTTGCTCACACAGCACTCTTTCGAGTTGCTCTATTTCTTGTATTTCTTCATCCTGTAGAATGCGATTCAAGTCGATATTACAATAAATGCGATAAGGAGTAACATTACTACAATTTTAGTTCAAGGAGTACCTTGTCCAAAGAAGATTCATCAATATTGACAGCTTTCCCTGGTGATTCGACTCCTTCAGCGGAGCCAGCCGGAGCAATGAGGACAGTATCTTGTGGCGGAAGATCATCATTGGTTATGTTGGCTTGATCATCAGGGACACTAACCACCAACTGCCTCGAAGCTTCAGTATCATCATGAGCAGCGCTCTCGGTTGGAGTTGTTGTGGCAGCTTCCAACTGAGGCCTTGGCGGATTTTCAACATTGGCTTCAACAGCAGCCGCTTCTTCAGTTCCTTCTTGTTGGACAGTCTTCACGACTGCTTCTTTGTGTGACCTGTTAGTCATAAAAACTATAAGCATACATCTACAATTCAAAAAGTCAGAATCAAGACATTAGGGGACAATATTCTACTTACTCCTTGGGTGGTTCAGGATCCTTCAGAGGCTGGAATTGGAACTTCAGCAGAGGTTTCATCCGCCTGGAGCTGGTAGTACTTTCAGAAGGAGTACTTCCCAAAGCACTCGAAGAAGATGAACCTTGAGGAGTAGAGAGCCTATGTGACAGCTTGATGCGCTTGGATGGATCATCAGACGGTACGACATCATCAGATCTTGTCGACTGACTCCGAGTGGATCGTTTTCTCCTAGCAGTTATTGGTAGATCTGGAGCAGCTATAGGATACAAATATAAGCAATAATGTTTTCAACATCAACAAGTACTGCTTTTGAGTACTCAGGATACTTACTTGCAGTCAAAACTTGTGGTGGCGCGCTGATGTCAGAATTTTCCACGGCCTCGTCATCACTGCGGACATCGACAGCTTTATCACTAAGAGTCTTCTCAGATGAACTCTTAGCGAGTTCTTCCCATTCATCAGGGGCAAATAGATCTTGTGGTTCAGCCTATATTGATCAAGACAATCAGGGTTCTTATTTATAAAACATCAAACGAGTCGAAGTATTCAAGATTTGGGACATTACCTCCAACAGTGGTTGTTCACTAGACAATTCTTCAAAAAGGACAGGTTTTTCATGAACACCAGTAAACATCTTATTCAGCCGCATGAGGACAGTCTCATCAGAGATATCCTCGGGAGCCATTCGTGATGGATCAGTAATTCCTTCATACTAAAATCCAAGATGGACCCTCTCCCGCAGAGGTTGCACCCTTCGCTTCATGAAGCTGAAGGCAATCCCAACGCCAGTCAAGCCTTTTTCCTTTAGAAATTGTACCCGCTTCAGTAATGCGGGCACATCCTTGGCTTCCTCAGCAGAGGGGCAGGAGTTCCAGTTCTCTTGGACCTTGGGGTACCATCCATCTTTTTCAGGACAACTCAAAGAATGATTTCCTGCTGTTTTTTAAGATATTCAAGTAAATGAAGGATACTAGTAACAGAATCGACTAGTGTATTTGAATTTACAAGAGATTTGAAGTACACTTACCAATGGTGAACCATTTGCTCTTCTAGTCGCCACAGGAATCCATGATTGGCATATCAAACCACTTCGCTTTCATTTTCTGGCGAAATTGGACGCCAGCTCCTCCAACAACTTCTGTTCTTATATGGGTTGGTTGTGGTTTGATATGGTATAGTGTGCGGAACAAAGGGAGGCTAGGTTCTATACCAAGAAATGCTTCACAAGCATGAACAAAGGCAGAGATATATAAAATTCCGTTGGGATTAAGATGATGCAGTTGCAAGCCATAGAAACCAAGGAGATTTTTGAAAAAAGTAGAGATTGGCAAGCCAACTCCACGTTCACAGAAGGATATGAAAAGAGGAATTTCTTGGTTATTTTCAGTTGGGAATTCTTGATTCCAACAAGATTTTCACTCAAGGGAAGCTTGGTCAAGAAGCAAACCTTGTTCCACCAAGCTGCTTAACTCATCAGAGTTGGCCGCGCATCTCTTCCAAGCTACGACAGGTGATGGTGGATCAGCGAATGTCGGCTTCATCAAAGGATCCGGAAGTGTTGATTTTCTTCTGCCACCCCTCTGAGATCCAGGGTTTCCAGTTCCCCTTCCTGCGCCTCTCCCTCGCGAAGACATTGCAGAGCGATTCACTGCCTTGGTTTTCTCTCGCATTCACTGATTGCACAAGCTCGGGGGCTACCCTAGGCTGATCTTACGCACAAAGGTGTGATTGGTGATTGGCGAGGAAAGGGAGAGATCTCGGGCTCAGAGGTGTAGAGTTGAAGACGAATGAAGTGATCCATACAATGAAGTTCGGCAGATCTAAATAATACATGGTTGGGGTTACTGTGCACTACAGTGCGGTGGCGTATCGCATCCTGATTTCCCGCCTGTTTTTTCGAGATAACCTTCCCTCATCAGTTAACAGATGGCGGCGAAAATTTCGGACATTCAAGTTTACAATGGATCCAGAAGGATTTACTCTGATCTTTAAATCAAAAATATTTTTGTTTTAAAGCTCGGGGGCTGTTACCGGATATTCTGGGATTTGATTTTCCGATAATTATGGGACAACTACTCGAGGACCTTCGACTGGTTTTTTTCAGGCAAACTACTCGAAGCTCGGGGGCTACACCCAATGGGTGCACCTACTCGGTGCACGCCATTGAACTACTCAAGATGAAGATAGAAGATTGCTTTTGAACCTCCGACTACTTCAAAAGTACTCGGAGGCTTGGGGGCTACACCCATTGGGTGCATCAAAAGATGCACTCCAATGGAACTACTCGTCAAGAGAAAACTGAGCGTCTTGGGCTTAGCTCCAGTTATTCAAGATTTGAAGCAAAGGCGCAAGATGCTTGGGGGCTTGTGGGACCAGGATCCCTAGGGCCACTTATCCAGAGGATTAATCTACTCGGCAGAGAGGAGTTTGATCCGAATACTTCAAACCAGTCGGTTATGGTGCAAGACGGCGTAGTAGATTGGAATAACTAGTCGTGTACTGATAGGAAACTCCCCAAAGCATCATGTTGTAGTTATCCATATTGCCTCCCAGACTATATAAGGCGAGGCAGGGACCCCCCTCAAAACCAAGTAACACCACACGTGCAATACATTCAAGCACACAGGACGTAGGATATTACGCTATTCGCGGCCCGAACCTGTCTAGATTGTGTTGTTCGTGTACTTTCGTTCCTAAAACTCGGCGAGACCCACACAAATCTACTCCCTGGGGTATCCCCAGTTAGACGTGCTCGACATAATTCGTTGACACCACGTCTATACACAATTATCCTGTATTACTAATAGACAATAAATCGACGAGTTTTTCTTCATATAAATAAACGTACATGGTACATGAGTTGAGATAAATGTATATAAGAGAGTTTAGCACGCACGTGCCGTCGGGTATTGCAACTATATTTTATATGTTATATTTGATGTATTTTATACATGTGTGAGCCTTTGCTAGTCAATGAAATAATCCGAATAATTCTAAATAAATCTGAAAGGTTCATGTATGGCAATAGGAGGATGAAAGTGGTGGAACCTTTAGTCTCATAGCTAGTTGAGGTTGTCTCGACCCAACCTCGACATATCGAGCCTGATTGGTTTGTATCCAAAACTTTGGCTACCCAATTTTTGGCTTGCCAAAACTTGGGCAAAACACTTGCCATTATTTTTGCAGGTCAAATGTGAGATATGGACAACTTTTGATAGAAAACCAATTGGTGGCCAAAAAATTGGCTTGCCAAAGTTTTGGCATGCCAAAATTTTGGCATCAAACCAAGCAGGCTCATCTAGCCCGCTTAAGCCAATTGACGCTCCATTCTATGACATAGCACCCGACAACGCACTCATACCACTCGGATATATCACCCTCTCCCTGTCATCTTTGGTATCCTTGATAACAATACATCAAATTAGAGGAGGCAGACTTTAAAATTCTATACCACACGATATTTAGGCGTTTTGCCCTTGCCAAATTTATGATGATTTTGCATAACGTGTACTTTGTACTCTAAATATAATGATCAAATTGCATACAAATGTAGTATGATAAATTTTTATTTTAGATCTATAACTTTACATATTATAATAATTTCATAATATATCTGTGTAGTCTACACCTGTAACAACGAAGTGACATATTTGTTTGTGGAAAAATGAAGAGAAACGGAAGCATCCCAGATTTTATATTTTGGATCCTTCAAATCCCACGTGGTCCAAACGGACACTGAGCTGCAGTATACTCACTCCGTCCCTAAATAACTGTCGCCGTTGGTTTTTGTGCCATAACTTTGCTTCGATTTGTAGAAAATATGTACACCATTTTAATCTTCAAATAAATTTATTAAAAAACTAGATTCAAATATCTATCTAATAATATTTGCTATGTACCATAAATATTAATATATATTTTTATATATTCGATCAAAGATGTTTCTCGGTAAGCAAAAACGACGTATATTTAGGGACGGAGGGAGTACTTGCAAAATTGATTTATTGATGTGCCATTTGAAATCAAATCAAATATACGTTATTTTCTCTAGAGTGAGCCCCCAGCCAAAGACCGTTGCAGGTTGTATCACCGTCGATTATCAATCAGACGCGCCGGAACGCTCCTGGGGTCTGCCGAATCCACCTCACCTCACCTGTTGACCCCACCACCGCGTCCGTCCGTCACTCGTCACACGTGACAACCAGACCGCACCAGGGCCCACGCGTCATCCTCCGCTGACCCTCCCCCACGTGACCTTCCCCTTGACCCTTCCAGAATCTTCCCGAACTCCTCTTCCCCACCCCGTTCCCAATCAACCCGAAGCTCCAGAACCTTCTGAAAACACCCAGCTCCTTCTCGAACCTCCCGCCCTCGTCTTCCTTATAAACCGCACCACGAAATCCTCCATTCCCATCGCAGAACAAATCGAATCGCAAACAAGCAGACAACTCACCAACGCATCACCGATTCCAAGGAAAGCTTGAGACAGCAGCGGCAATGGCGTCCCGCCGGTTCTTCGCCTACGACCCCTACGATTACTACTACACCGCTCCGTACCACTACCCCTACCCGTACTACCACCATCCGCATCAGCATCAGCAACCAGCCCCCGCCCGGAGGACCACGACCAGCGGCTTCTTCCCGGTTGCCGCGGACGCCGAGCCCGCGCCGGCGGTGAGGAGAGCGGCCGCCCCGAACCCTGCGCCCAGGGCGAGGTCCGTCTCGATCCCGGTCCATTTCGTCGGGTCCCACCCGGAGCCGGAGCGGAAGATGGCGGGAATGCGCGCGGAAGCACCGGTGGCCTGGACGGCAGCGGCTCCGGCCGTCGTGCCTACGAAGCGGCCGCCGTCGGCGGAGGCGGCGGCGGTGAGGTTACAGGCGGCGGTGCGCGGATTCCTGGCGCGGAGGTCGGTGCGGGCGGTGCGCGAGGTGGAGCGGGAGGCGGAGGAGATTCGGAAGAAGCTGGAGCGCGAAGCAGAGGAGCTGCGGCGCGGGGACGCGAGGGCGCGGATCGCCGTCGGGGAGGCGCTGATGCGGCTGCTGCTGCGGCTCGACGCGGTGCGCGGCGCGCGGGAGTACCGGAGGAGGGTCACCAGGCGGGTGCTCGCGCTGCAGGACGCCGTCGACGCCCTTGAGCCCACGACCGCGCCGGAGCCCACGACCGCGGCGGCGGCGGCCAAGGAGATCGAGGGAGAGCCGGTGGCCGTCGAGATGGCGGAGGAGAGCGCGGTGGCGCAGGAGGTGCCGGACGCTGCGGGCCACCACAGCGCTGAGAACGAAGACATGGCGGCGGCCGAGATGGAGGTGGACGGAGACAGAGACGACGGCGAGCCGGCAGCGGCTGGGGAAACGGAGCGGGCATCGGACGGCACGAGCCTTGACACCGGCGCCGATTCGGAGGGCGAGTGGGAGATGGTGACGGAGGAGCCAGCGCCTGACGCGTCGGCGGCGGCGGCGCCCGAAGTACCGAGGCAAGCGGCGGCGGGGAAGGAGATCCGGGGCGCGGCGGAGGACGGCGCGGACGCGAGGAGGCTGATGGAGATGGTGGCGGCGCTGTGCGAGCGGAGCGCGCAGCAGTGCGCGGTGATCGGGGCGCTGGCGGAGCGCGTGGACGCGCTGGAGCGCGCCGTGCGCCGGGTGGAGGACGCCGGGCGCCGCGGCCGGCGGGCCAAGAAGCTCAGGAAGGAGGGCAAAGGGAGCAATCGCAGCAAGTGTGCTTCAGCGATTGAGGATTAGGCGCAGCGATTGGAAAGGATTTAACTGGCTTGATTGTTTCATTTGATTTGTACTTTGCACTGATATATCCGCTAGTTTTAAAATTTTGGTTGGACAATTATTTCTGGCTTGTTTGTGCCCACATTTGCACTTTTGTTTGGAATGATTGATTGGTTACGATTTCGTCGGCAGATGTAGAAGGGCAAGGGCGCCAAATTCTTGGACGCGGATAACGCGCGATCCGCAGCGCCGTCAGCCCGTGACCCACCACAGCGGCCGCTTTCGCCTCTACCGCCCCCTTCGCCCTCGGCGGCCTCCGCCGCCATCCCTGCCGTGGCCGCGCTAATCTTATCGGCCGTCATTTCTTCTCCGCCCCTGCCGTCTGCACCACCCGTCGGGGTCCCTCACTGTCCGGTCGGCGACGCCCTCGCCGCCCAACGATCGTCGCCCCTGCTAGGCCCTCCACTGCCCCAAACGTCTCTTACAGGTCCGTTGGTGCCCTAACCTTGGACCGCTAAGCCAGCGGCAGTGGCGCCGAAGAAAAAGGTCGCCATAGCTCTACTCCGTGATCCTCCCTCCCTCAGCTAGCCAGCCCGTAAGGTCCCTGGATCCGGCTGGACGTCCGACAACGAGAGGAGCTGATTGAGTTAACGCTCAACCTGCAGCAACTACGTTAGCAGCTTGAAGCTCCCTATACAGCGACGCAGGACGCTGACAATAAAATTGTTCATGTGTAACGTTTAAAATTTTTTGTACCGATTAATTATATGAGTTAATGGTTAATTAGAATGCGTAGGGTTGGAATGATGATCAGTACAGATATTTTTAGCTTCAAACCGTGCAGTTATAACAGAGTGTGTGTTGGTCGGAGTATAGATGTCCCTCGGTATATGCATTCGACGGTCTCTCCGTACAATAAGTGTCCGTCAATATAACTTTATACCGATGGCACTTGCAGCTATTGAAATGTATGGTCCGCATACCTCTAGCACTAATTGTAAGGGCAAAAATAGACATTTAATGATAGTACAAAATAAAACTTTATCTATCCCACCATCTATCTAATAATACAAATAGGACATCTATGACAGCTTTTACAATCCAATTTTGATCTATCCAGATTTTATAATCTGTTAGTTTCCACAATCTAGGACGGGCCACATTTTAATATCTCGTACAGTTTTTTTATTTGAATTTAAAAGATTGCTAATTACGGAGTATATAGTATTCCAATAATAAACTTGCTGGAGTATCTCCACTATCTTGTTGGTTTCCGAGAAGCCGTTTGATCGATCCGATCCGAAAGGCGAAACCTCCGATCACGCCTCCTCGTAGACCGCCCAGGCTTTGACATCCCCGTGCTATCGTATCCGCTGACCCCCACCGCGTCCCGTCCCCAGTCCCCACACGTGACGGCGGAACCGCACCTGGGCCCACGCGTCATCCACCTCCGACTCCTCCCCGCCCCCTTCCAGAACGTTCGCGAACTCCCCCTCCGACTCCGTTCCCAAGCAAACCCTCCCTCCCTCCCTCCCTCCATATAAAGATCTTTGCCCACCGCCATCGCATCGCAACTCGCAACCCATCTCGAATCGAGCCGCAACCGCCGGCAGAAACCTCGCCGACTCGGCGAATCGAATCTCGAGGCGGCGCGCGCCGACGGCCATGGACTCCGGCCGGTTCTTCTCCTTCGACCCCTTCGACGCCTTCGACCCCTTCGTCACCCGCGACCCTTTTGGCTACTA
This sequence comes from Echinochloa phyllopogon, assembly GCA_033239725.1. Lineage (NCBI taxonomy): Eukaryota > Viridiplantae > Streptophyta > Magnoliopsida > Poales > Poaceae > Echinochloa > Echinochloa phyllopogon. The sequence goes on along the minus strand of BTCW01000008.1, from coordinate 25,864,316 downwards.
CCACCACCAGCAGCAGGCGCAGTCCGCCGCCGACCGCAGAGCCCAGGGATCCCACTGGATCGACGACTTCTTCCCGTTCGCCCAGAACGCCGAGCCGGCGCCGAGGGCGCCCTCCGCCGCGAGGCTGCGCAAGGGCCGCAAGCGCAGGGAGGAGGAGAAGTCGGCCCCGATCGAGATCCGCGTCGACGGGCCCGACGACCCCGAGCCGACGCCGCCGCGGGAGGAGAAGCCGGCACCGATCCAGATCCGCGTCGACGGGCCCGACGACGACGCGACGCCGGCGCCGCGGAAGGCGAGGAAGCCGGCGATGTCGGCGGAGGCGGCGGCCGTGAGGGTGCAGGCGGCGGCGCGCGGGTTCCTGGCGCGGCGGTCGGTGCGGGCGGTGCTCCAGGTGCACCGGGAGGCGGAGGCCGTGGGGAGGATCCTTGGCGACAAGGTGGAGCTGCTGCGGGGGTGCGACAGGGCGAGGGCCGCCGCCGGGGAGTCGCTGATGAGGCTGCTGCTGAAGCTTGACGCCGTGCGCGGCGCGCGCGGGTACCGGAGAAAGGTCACCAGGGCGATCCTCGCGCTGCAGGACGCCGTCGACGCCCTGGGGTCGCCGGCGCCGGAAGTCGGGGAGACGCCACAGGCTGTGGCGGTGGCGGACGACCAAATTGCGGAGGAGAGCGCGAAGGTGCCCGATGCCGTGGAGAGCGGCGAAGAGATGGAGGATCACGGCGAAGAGATGGAGGATGATGCGGCGGCTGTTGGAACCCATGCTGAGCCGGTGGCCGTCGAGATGACGTCGGAGGAGGAGAGCGCGGTGGCGCCGGAGCTGTCTGCTGACGCCGCTGAGGAGCACAGCGGCGAGATGGGAAGCGCCACCACGGCTGACACGCCCAACAAGATGGAGGTGGTGGTGGACGGAGCAACGGCCGCCAGCGAGCCCGACGTGGGAGCAGAAGAGGAAAAGGAACCGGCGCCGGGCGACGGCAGTGTTGATGTGAACAAGCCGGAGGGATCGGATGACGCCGACGGCGAGTGGGAGATGGTGCCGACGGCTCCGAGATGGTGGCCTGTAAACGAGAAACCTGCGGCGCAGGAAATCATATGGACTGAAGATGCTGAGAGGAGAATGATGGAGATGGTGGCGTCGCTGTGCAAGCGGAACGCGCAGCAGGGCGCGCTGATCGGCGCGCTTGTGGAGCGCGTGGACGCGCTGGAGCGCACGGTGCGGCGGATGGAGGAAGCCGAGCGGCAGCGGGGAGAGGAGGGCAGGGAAGCAGCGACAGAATAGTCATTCACCAAACTTTACAGCGATCAAGGAGTTTGTTAGTTTTGCAGTTATTAGGCGTTGCTTTTTTAATTCGGGCATTTTTCCATGCCCTGGCACTCGATATTTGTTTCCTTTAATTAGTTTCTAATAATTGAATTCTTTGAAATTCATTCATCGTCCTTGCTTCTTGAGTGTTTTTGAGCGCTTGGGTTGTGCTTCATTATTCCTGGCTTCTATATAGTATAGAAATATAGAATGGGGATTTAGCCATGGGTGCAGCCTAATGATCAGAGGGTTGAATGTAGATACGATGAGCATCTCCAAGAGACTCTGTATTTCATTTTGTTTAGTAAAAAAAAAGAAGAAGCCCAAAAAAACGCTTCCAATAGAGTCTTCATCCCGCTCGCCATATTTTTACGCTAGCTATGTTCGCCCCCTCGGTATCTTTGGCTAGCGGAGCCTGCTCGCCATCCAATTCGTCGCGCGCTCGAGATTTTGTTGCCGCAGCTCCCGTCCCGCAGCTCTCCTTCCCACGCTCCTCCTTCCCACTCCCTACCATCCCCATCGCCGCCGTCAGTGTCAACACCACCGCCTCCCCCAATACCTCGTGTGCGCGCTCGTCCCGACGCGTCGGCCACCACAGGCGGCGGCGCCGCCGTGCACAGGAGCAGCCGCGGCGGTGGATCGCCGGACTCGGCCCTAGAACACGCTACGGTGCTTCGTTTCGCAAGCGGTTTGATCCTAGAGGACGACAAGGAGACGACACACTTATTCCCGGCGTGCTCGCAGGTGGAGGCAAGACGAGCGGCGGTGGCGGCCGCGTCGCTGACGCCGGGGGTTGTGTGGCGCTCTGTGTCGTCACTGGCGGTGGGCGACGACGTCACGTGTGTGCTGTGGGGGACCTGGCGATTGCGTTGGTTAGCGCCGGGATCAGCTCGCGGGTGCTGGCCACCGTTGCCTCCGCTGGCGGAGCAGCAGCGGGTCCTCACCGGTGGCGGTGTTGAAGAAGACGGGAGGGAGAGAAGGAAGAGAGGTAATGTCGATGACACGTGGGGCCTACTGACATTTAATATATAGAGAGTCCGGTTTTAGAGAGTATGTTGGTTTACCCCATGCTTTTGAGAACTTTTTTATGTTTTAGCTAGCCTCCTAACCTTTAAATTTAGTTAGGATTATTGCCGGTCTCTTTGAGATGCTCTAAGGGCAACTTGTAGACAAAAAATCTAAGTGGCTTTATATGGAGATATTAACCCTTCTAATTAACCTATCCATCCATTTTTCTTATTAACTTCACTGTATTTTCTATTATCGCAAAAAGACGCTTTACTCAAACTTACAGATTACATGCATGTGACTCATACATAGCAATAAGATCGTGATAGACTTTTCATATCTCCAAGGCCTAGTATATTGGGTTCCTTAAAAATGTCTAAATTTTTCTTTTACAAGACTTTATGCCAAGATAAGTTTGCCACTTAGATTTTTTTTAGCAAGACTTTATGCAAAGATAAGTTTGCCACTTAGATTTTTTAGATACCGCATATAATATATTTGGTTACAATTACTCATCTCTTACTCAGTTTTGTTGCAAAAGAAAAGCATCCATCTACATATATGATTAGCCGATCTGCAGTGTTTTTGTTGTAAAATGATGCCACCACAAGCATAGAACGAAAAGTCGGGCCGGATATAGAAACGGTCGGGTTACTGGTTCATCGGTCTAACTGGTGATCCACTAGTCGAACCAGTGGTTCATCATTTATTATATAATATTTATTTCTCATGATTTATATAAATAATATGCAAGCTTTAGAACCAAAATATATCATGTATGACATAATAGATGGTATCACATAATTATATCATAATAGTCTATTGTTCAAAGTTTGAAATCAATATCTAAACATCAAATTGATCAATGGTTCATTTAAAAAACCGGTTCACTAGTTCATCACTACGATGCAAAACCGGCCGGTTTGAGCGGTTTGCACCAGTTCACACAGGTCCAATTGCATAACCGATCTTTTCATTGAACTGAACGGTCCACCACCGGTTCATGGTTTTTCATGTTCAACTGGTGAACCAATTTGGTTTTTGTTCTATGACCACAAGTCATGCTAGTTAAGTCTGTTATGGTATTTCAATTATGCTAGTTGAGTTAAGTTGGTTATCACATTCGATTATGGTTATCGATTATCTTGCTATGACGAAATTCTCACGGATTGTGAGAATAAAATGGTGGATTCTTTTGGTCAAAGCTTCAAAAATATTAGGTTTATATTTATAGAACTTGTAGTATCCTACTTCCAAAAAATGCCATTTTATTTCTTTCCTGATACTCGCCGATTCATGTTTCCAAAGTATATATTTTAATTTTTTCAATAAATATCTTTTTCCCTCCATCCATGGTTGTTCTAGAAACATCAATCTTTTTCGCTGATCGGCGCGCTGGTGGAGCGCGTGGACGCGCTGGGGCGCACGGTGCGAGGGATGGAGGAAGCCGAGCGGCAGCGGGGATAGGAGGGCAGGGAAGCAGCGACAGAATAGTCATACACCAAATTTTACAGCGATCAAGGAGTTTGTTAGTTTTGCAGTTCGGCGTTGCTTTTTCATTCGGGCATTTTTCCATGCCCTGGCACTCGATATTTGTTTGCTTTAATTAGTTTCTAATAATGGCATTCTTTGAAATTCATCGTCCTTGCCTCTTGAGTGTTTTTTTTTAAACGAACCGCACGGAACCGTGCGTGTTTTATTGATATAGCAGAAAAATTAGTCTATGACCTAAAAGGCCATAGGCAGAAAAATAGAAGGTCATAGGCAGAAAAACAAAGAAGAAAGAAAAAACAACTATACTTGCCTGGTTGTGCTTCTATATGGGATAGAATGTGGATTTAGCACGCTTGGATTGTGCTTCAGTATTCCCGGGTTCTACGTAGGATAGAATGTGGATTTAGCAGGGGTGCATGGATTTAGCAGGGATGCAGCCAAATGATCAAGTTTAGAAGATCGACTTGCAGATAAGAAAGATCTAAGTGGCTTTATATGGAGATATTGACCTTTCTAATTAACCTATCCATCCATTTTTCTTATTAACTTCACTCGTATTTTCTCTTATATATCGCAAAGACATTTTACTCAACCTTACAGATTATGTGCACGTGACTCATGTCACAGCAATAAGACTTTTCATATCTCCAAGGCCTAGTATATTGGGTTCCTTAAAAATGTCTATCTTTATTCTTTTAAAAGTCGTTATGCCAAGATAAGTTTTCTATACTAGCATGAATGCACGTGTGGCACGCACGTTTATTGATGACACATATGTACTAAAATAATATCACTTAAGTGGACCATGGTAAACAGACCAGTCGTACGATAGCATGAACGCACGTGCGGCACACACGTTTATTGATGACACATATGTACTAAAACAATATCACTTGAGTGGACCATGGTAAACAGACCAGTCATGCGAAGCGTTTTTAAAAATACTTTATATTCACTCTATTATGTATAGAGAGCTTTAGATATTCTCAAATGTAGATGCACATCATCTTTGAGATAGTTGGTCTTTATTTATATAAAAAAGACTCTTCAATCTATTGTTTATTAGCAATACGGGATAATTGTGTATAGACGTGGTTACAAATGTGGGTATATCATGAGCAGGTGGGTCCGCGTGGGTATGGGTAGAGTCTTAGGTGAAAAAGTTTCACATTTTGCACTGTTTTTCCACATTTTTCTGCGTCTTCCCACGTCCTACGACCTGACAGGTGGGCCCTTTGTGAGGGGCGGGGGTGGATTTTTTGGGCGAGAAGTGTTTTTGATTCTTTAGGATCCTTTTAGTATAGATTTTATCCGCTCGTTTTCATATTTTCGGACAAAAACAGAATACAGAATATAAAATATAAAATACGGGATGTGAAATCCGAAATCGGGACGAAAACAGTTTAGACGATATCCTGACCGTTTTCGAATGTCCCCTATTTACGTGAGATATACCATTTTTATAGATATAAAATGTTCCATTCCCGACCCATCAAGCAAGCCCATGTAACCATGCCTTAAAAAACCTTTGACTCTCATAGACGCCCAGCCCATCTGCTCTCATGTTTCCGATCTTTCCGATTTCGATTTCATTTTCATATTATAATGTAAAAGTGAAAATGATAAGGGATCTATCCGACTGTGTTCGACTGCTATCATGATTTGTGAAAATGAAAATAGTCTAGTTATCATTTTGAAACCAACAATAAAAATGACAACAAACACAAATTACGGTGCATCATCAAAGTTCAAAAACAATAGTCTAGTTGAGTTAAGTTTATTATGGTGTTTCGATTATGCTAGTTGAGTTAAGTTTGTGTCACGTTTCAATTATGGCTATCCATTAGGTTGCTATGACGAAAATCTCACAGATAGTGAGAATAAACTGGCGGAATCTTTTGGTCAAAGCTTCAAACATATTAGGTTTATATTTATAGCACTTGTAGTATCCTACTTTCAAAAAACACCGTCTTCTTTCTTTCTTGATACTCGTCGATTCATGTTTCCAAAGTATATATAATTTTACTTTTTTTAAGAAAACATCTTTTTCCTTCATCATTATATTTAATACATTTGATAAATTAATGTTGCACCATGATTTATGTTTGTTGTCATTTTTAGAAATATATACATGAATCAAAAAGAGTGATAAACACATATGAAAGGTACGAAGGACCAAATAAGTTGATCGGGGAGCAAGTCCAAGTATTCCCAACGTCCTCCACCACGCCACCACATCCCTTTTGGCCCAAGGAAAGAAATAGATCAAATTCGACATGTTTTTGGGCTGAATTCGGACTACAGGACAATACCAACTTGTGACAGCCGTCATGACTTCATACGGACTCCGTTTTGGGCATGCAAGTACTTCATAAAAAGCTTATTAAGTCTATTTTCCAACGGATTTGGTCTCACATCATATCTATTCAGAGTTGTCCATAATCGTCATTTTTATATTGAGATATTTTCTGCCAACGGTGTTATGTCACCATATTTTGGCCCAATGGGCCGTGTATAAGGTTGGGCCCATTAGTGTGACATTCTAGGGTCTGAGGACGACCCCAACACCCTAGAGGTCGTCCCATGCTCTTATAAATAGAAGCCATCACCATATTAGGGTTTGGGTTTTGTTTACATAAAATATAGCCATTGTCACTTTCTTGTAGACACGTGTGATTACTCGATCTAGAACACCACCTTTCTGCTTTTCAGACTGGTTATTAAGTTGCTTCTTCTACTTGTTCTTGTCTGTTCTTCGATTGCTTGCACGAATCACCCTGTGGTTTGGTAGATCGTGCTCCACAAGATTGCGGTGACTATTGGAGGTGGTGTATCGGTTGCTAAGGCGCATCATCCCTAGATGATTGTAGTCGGGCCGTAAACATCATCTCCATCCCCAAAACGAGTTATCCCTTTTCTCTCATCAAAAGATTGGCCATCAGACCCTTTGGGTTCACGTCAAGAGGTGGAAGAACTGTCGGTGCGTGCACAAGGGCATGGGCCAAAGTGGCTAAGGGCCTGATTGGATGGCTGTATCTAGCCCCGTCCAGGCTCTCGAGATGCAACAACCTCACGATTGGTTTCCTGAAGCGCCTCTGGGTCTGGCCCGTGCCATGCAAAAAGCTGTGCTCGGCTTTGCTCCGGAGATAAAAGAAAATTTTCCGTTTCTGCGCAGCCTAGCTCACGCGAGCGCAGTAGATAAGGATGGAAACGGTAAAATGGTTATCCAAATTATCCATATCCGCATCCGCTAAAACGTAAATATGGATATCTGTATCCGTATTCGTTTTTAATGTGATACGTAAAGTGGATATATCCAAATTCATTTTTTAATATCCGAATCCGTATCCGTATTCGAAATAAATATGGATATGGATGAAATATCCGATATTATCCGTATTCGTATAGAATAAACACATATTCAAACCATGCTATGAACATATTATTTTAATTTAGTTTCAAACTAATATAATATCTATATAAATTACACTAAATATTTTATTTTACTTATTTTATTAATATAAATTATTTTATATGATTTATTTAATTATTATTTTTATTAAAAAATATTTTTTAACAAGTAAATCTTGTCTACATGTACTATAGTTAATTTTTATCTATGTGTTTTACGATGATATTGTTTTCTTTAACTATAGATAAAACAAATTGGTACTTGATATTTGTTATCATAAAAGAAAATGGAATATCCGAATGTATGCGAATCAGAGACATCCGTTTTGTATTCGTATTCGAGAATATCCGAATCCGTATCCATATTCGAAATAAAATATAGTAAAAGAAACTATCCGAATCCGATTTCATGCATATCCGATTCGTTTCCATCCTTAGCAGTACATGCACATGCATGGCCGAAATGACTTGTTGTGGTCAAACATTCATGCAACCAATCACGCGCTCTCCATGGCCTGGCTGGAGTAATGCAAGCAACCAAACTGCTCGGCCTGGCCGACGGCAGCCTGGTTGCCTGGTGCGACCCAGGCTATGCTCATAAGGAAACCGATCGCGTCCTAAGAGTATCTGCAAGAGACTAGCAAAAAATGGCTAGCGAAAATCTTGATTTAACTATTATGTAAAATGAAATGACTAGCTAAAAAGCAATCCAATCCAACAGGCTCTCTATATTTGAACCCTCTCTATATTTAAATATTGTGGGCTACATATTTTTTTTGCTTTGGGCTTGCTCGACAGCTTGCTCGGCCCATTTTGAAACCTACGAAGTCGCGCAGCCGCCCGGCCGCCGCGCTCACGGCTCGCCGCCGTCCGGCCCCGCAATCGCCACCGCACTTGTCGGCGCGCCCGCCACGCAGTCTCGGAGTGCGGCCTTGGTCCGGTGCCCCCATCTCCTCTCTGCCTCCTCCGCCGCTGACCGCTTGCCCCCTGCCTCGTGTGGCTCTGCCGGCGGCGAGCAGCTACGGCCGCGCGGCACCGAGCTCGCCCCACCGCTGCCGATTTGGGCCCCTGCCGGCTCGAGCTCCGACACCCCATCTCGTCTGCCTCCTCCGCCGGTCGCGACCACGCAGGAGCGACGGCCGAGCGGTCCGCGCGAGCCTACCACTGCGGGGCGCCGCCGCCGGACTTGACCACGCGTAGGGGATGCGGGGAGCCGCACGGGCGCAGGCGCGGCAAAATCGTCGCGGGAAAGAGGATTCGCCCGGGTGAGCAATGGCAAGCGTGCGAGGCGAGCGAGAAGTAGCGAGCGGAGGACGCCGGATGACGAGTGGGGAAAAATACCGAGGGGGATACAAGATCTGTTGGATGAGATTTTTTTCCTATGTTCTCTTTTTTAGCTAGCAAAAAGGATTTACATGAGCTGTTGGAGTTGCTCTAAGTGCTTCATGATACGTGTGTATATATATATATATAGAATATTATACGTAGCATTAACCAATAAATATATCACATCGAGATGTAATTTTGCAAATATAAGTATTACAAATTATGAAAGTATTTTTCTAGACATTTCTGCTTGTGAAATTAATAGCATCAATCTTATGTCAATTCTAACTATTTATATATTCCTGATTGAACCGGTATATATAGGAACCTAAAACGACTTGAACTTCAACAGCTTGAATTATGACTTCTCCAAACATATTTTCCATGGATAAGTTGGTAGTTGTGTAAAACTTAGTCTTGTTGGAGTTTAAGATCTTAGCTAACACAATAACTAGAAATCTAGGAATAACTATTCAAACAAAAAGTAGACATTTTGCACATTTTCAATAACAGGTGTCTCACTCTATCACATTAAAGTTTAGAAAAAAAATTCAATAATACCACGATTACCGAATGAAGAAAGAATTTTTTTTAAGTTTACTTTAAGTCAGCAAAATTTCATCTGTCTAGACCATTTCGGGTGTACTTTTTGCGAATTACTAAGTTTGGACAGTGCGTCTTTTTGCAAGCGTAAAGCTCAAAGTACACGGATAGATTTATATTTTTTGTTCTGTTTTATTAATCGATCTAGTTAGTTGCACAGTTTGACAGTTGACCCCTGTTGTTGGAAATACAAAATATACGCTTTTTGGTGGGTCCATTCTCCATTCTCTCTGAGGTATGAGCCCCGCAAAGGCACAAACCACCTGATCCTGTCCTTGGTCACCAGTGACGACAACAAACATGGGCCCACATGTCAGGGGTAACCCCGGCCTCCTATCCTTCTTTCTTCCCCGCCCTTCCAGAAGCTTCCCGAACCACGGGATATTTAACTTTTTACCATCATACCGGGTGGCCACTCTTCAAATAGCATCCTTACGAACGGCAATACAATTTTAGCATCTGAGTGATCAGAACGATACAATTTTACCACATTTTGCCGCGTGGCAGTCCAGATCAACTGGCCAGCGTGGAAGCGAAGGGAAAAGGACGGCCTGCCCCTGGCGCCTTGTGCTCTCCCGCGTTTCAGGAATTGCGGCGGAGAAGCAGAGCAGAGGACGCGGCGGCGGCGGCTGCCTTGTACCCTGTCGTGCCGGCGCTGGCCTGCCTGTCCACCACCACCACTCACCGGCGCTGCCGAGCCCAAGAAGTGCCACCGCACCGCGGCCGCAGCCCCCATGGACGAAATCGCCGACGGGGAGCTGGAGCCGTCCCCGCCGCACCGGCGGCACCACCAGTCCACCACCACCAGCGCCAGCAGCAGAAGAAGAAGCGCCTGCTCCCGGGCCTTCCCCGACCACCTCGCCCTGCTCTGCCTCGCGCCGCTCCCGCCGCCGCCGAGGCTCTGGCACCCGTCCTTCCCCTCCGGCAGCCTCGTCCTCGTCGCCGGCTCCACGGCGTCCCTCAGCTCGGCCCTGCCCCGCCCGTCGTGTCCGACCTTTCCTCTGCACCGGCGCCGCGGTGGCGGCTCGGCCCGCGGTACCCGTTCGCGCCGCGTCGGTGGTGCGCTGCCGGGGGCACCCGCGGGCGCGTGTTCGTGGCGGGGGCCGTCGATGCCGGGTATGACGCCAGCGACGCCCGGTCCGGCGCGGTCTGGGACCCCGCATCCGCCCCGCCGCCCTGGGCTTCACCCACTTCTCCGGGGGCTCCTGCGGGCCGGCCCGTGCAGCACGCTGCCCCCGCCGTCAGCGCCGGCGTCGCCTCCGCGAACGGCGCCGCCGCTGGGCTTCTAGCGGCCGCGGCGCCTCCTCCCTTCGTAGGATGGATCGAAGCGACCAAGAACTTTTGTGCTGCGGGATTTTTCATTCATGAATTTGCACGGGAATTTGACGCGACTTTGATTGGCCTGTTGAACTTTATGCCTGTTATATGCCGATGCGGGACTACTGGTTCATCCGCGATGCCGCAGAGACGGTCTGCTCCGGCGGGAAGGACTGCATGGTCAGCCTCCGTGGACGGGGAGCCAAGGAAGGCGTTGTGTTCGACCTCGGTGCCGTGCAGTGGGAGGACATGCCGCCGGGATGCTCGCCGGGTGGAAGCGTCGGGCGGAAAAGAGCGTGGGAGCGAGCCGGGACGCCAGCGGGGGAAGGATAAGGTGCCGGGGGGCAGGATCGTCTTTTTCTCTTCCCTTGCCACGCTGGTCAGCTGATGTGGAGTGCCACGTGACGAAATGTGATAAAATTGTATCATTTTGATCACTCAGATGCTAAAATTGTATTGTCGTCTGTAAGGATGGTATTTATAGAGTGCTTATTCGGTACGATGGTAAAAAGTCAAGTATCCCCCGAACCACCACAACCACCCCTTCAGTCCCGTTCTCCAAGCAATTCGAAGCTCCCGAACATTCCAAACAACACCAACGCATTCTCGAACTTTCTGCTTCGTCCTCTATATATCCGCACCGCGACAACACCCCCTCCCATCTCATCACAGAGCCAACTCTCCCAAATTCATCTCCGAGAAAACAATCAAATCGATTAAGCTCAAGGCCCGCAGCAGCAAGCCGGCAATGGCGTCCCGCCGCTTCTTCACCTACGACCCCTACGACTACTACTACGCCTCCCCATACCACTACGCCCACCCGTACTACCACCAGTACCAGAAGCCCGCTCCCGCCCCGTCCCGCGGCGCCGGCGGGTTCTTCGACTTCCCGGCCGCCGCGCCGGAGCCGGTGAGCGCGGCTCCGCGGCCCAGGGTCGAGTCCTCCAGGCCGGTCTCCATTCCCGTCCACTTCGTCGGGTCCGACCCGGAGCCGGAGCGCGTGACGGCTCGCGTGCCGCCGAGGAGGAGGCGGGCGCCGTCGGCGGAGGAGGCTGCGGTGAGGGTGCAGGCGGCGGCGCGCGGGTTCCTAGCGCGGAGGTCGGTGCGGGCGGTGCGCGAGGTGGAGCGGGAGGCGGAGGAAGCCGCGGGGAGGATCGCGCGCGAGGCGGAGGCGCTCCGCGGCGACGCGACGGCGCGGGTCGCCGTCGGCGAGGCGCTGATGAGGATGCTGCTGCGGCTCGACGCCGTGCGCGGCGCGCGGGAGTACCGGAGGAGGGTCACCAGGCGGGTGCTCGCGCTGCAGGACGCCGTCGACGCCCTCGAGCCCAAGCCCAAGCCGGCGCCGGCGCCGGAGAAGGCCGTGGCGGAGGACGATGGGTCCGAGGTGACGGACGAGATGGCCGACGAGGGCGCGGTGGCTTCGAAGCTCCCTGATGCGGCGGCCGACGACGAGATCGAAGGAAACGCGGTGGATAAGACGGCGGCGGCGGCCGAGATGGAGCTCGACGCGGAGAGAGGAGACGGCCAGCAGGACGAGGCGAACCTTGACGGCGACACGCCGGAAGGTTCGGATCCGGCGGGCGAGTGGGAGATGGTGACCGAGGAGGAACCTCAATCCGGGGCGGAACCGGCGGGAACAGAGATCAGGGAGGCGGAAACGGGGGCCGGCGCCGGCGACGGAGGCGTGGACACCCGGAAGGTGATGGAGATGGTGGCGGCGCTGTGCGAGCGGAGCGCGCAGCAGTGCGCGGTGATCGGCGCGCTGGCGGAGCGGGTGGACGCGCTGGAGGGCGCGGTGCGGCGGGCCGAGGACGCCGAGCGCCGCCGCCGCCGGGCCAAGAAGCTAAGGAAGGAGAAGGAGGCGAAGGGGAGCAACCACAGCAAGTGCTACAGCGATTAAGGGGGAGAGAGATCTGAGCGCAAATAAAACAGCTTCGATTTTGAGCTTTTTCTTTTTCTGTACTCTTGCAGAAATCCGAGCTCCTTTTGTAAATTCGTTTCATTTGGTTTGTTTAATTCAGTTTCTCAGGTCTAAAATTTCACCCTAAATTTACTATAAAAAAGAAGATTATCTTAATTACGGGTGATATCATAGCAAAGCAAGAAAATGGTTGCCTCCAATTGTGGCTGCGTGGGAGAGATCGATAATCCTAGCTTACACCGCAACCATGCGGAAGAGGACAGGTATTAACATACATATATGGATTATGTGAAAATGAGAAACCGAAGCAGAGGTAAGCAGTTGTTGATCACCTAGGTTCTGATAGATGCGACTCAGAAGGCACATAGGAAGAAATTGAGCCGACAACATTGGTATTGTTGCTTGACGCAAAACTAGGGACAAAGGTGCAGTCAGGTGCGGCCTCTATGCGCATCCAGCACCTTGGCGATTGTTGACATCAAGGGCCTTCTGCTGCTATCAACCTGCAAGCACCACATTGCAAGCTTCATGGCTTCCACGACCTCCTCCATATGGGATCTCATGTCATTGCTGCTACTGTCGACCAAATCAGACAACTGACCAAACCTCGCCTTCTCCTGAAGAAGGCTTATCAAATGGATGCTCTCCTCGGGTTGCGATTCATCCAAATTCTCCCTACCGCAGATGATTTCGACCATCACGATACCAAAGCTGTAAATATCAGCCTTCTCTGTGATGTTTGAGCCCAACCATTCAGGTGCTAGATACCCACGGGTTCCTCGCATTCGTATCATCTTTGAGAGCCCAAAGTCTGATAGCTTTGCGTTGAATTTGTCGTCCAAGAGAATGTTCTGTGGCTTGATCTCTAGATGAGCAATCTTTTCCTCGCATTGTTCGTGGAGGTAAGACAAACCCCTAGCAATGGCCAAGATGATGTCACGTCTAGTTTTCCAAGAAAGAGTGAAGACTGAACTTTTCTGAAAGATCCATTTGTCCAACGAGCTGTTGGACAAGTACTAGACGAGAAGCTTATGTGATCTCTCAGCACAGAAGCCTACCAACCTTACGAGATTGAAGTTATGGATTCTGCCAATTGTCTTGACCTCTGCTAAGAATTCTTCCATTCCTTGTTGGACACCCTCCAATCGCTTGACAGCGATAGTTTCCTTGCCTATCCTGCCTTTGAATACAGACCCAAAGCCACCACCTCCAAGCTTTATAGAGAAGTCAGTAGCGACTTTCAACTCATCAAAGGAGAAACGATTTGGTATCCCAGGTATGCCATCAAAGAGTGGTTCCTCGGCTGTCTTGAAGGTTTTCCATACTGCCACACAAATTAAGATTGATATTAGGCAAAATCCTGCAACTGATCCAACAACAATACTGATCATCTTTTTTCCTGAGCGATTGCCTTCTACCTTGACAAATGCTGAAACCAGATTTGATGAATCCTCTTGAAAAAAAATTGCCATCTGCTCTGATAACAACAAGCAGTAACCATAATCGGTACCATAATAGTACTTTTGGAAAACCACTGCTTTGCAAGAGCAATCAATTAAGCAAGATTGCTTGCAGACACGTTCGGGAACTGATGAAGTGGCTAATGAGAAGAATATGCTATCACTGAAGTAAGAAACATTGTTGAGTAGCAGTAGCTGGTGGTCTTGCGCATGGCCACAGGACGAGGGGCTTCTTAAGGGTAAACATCCAGCACTTGGTAGCCGTTCATTTTGGAACCTGAAGTTGCTCAAACTAGGACAGGAACATTGTCCCTTACTGCAAACACCATAATCCCCGCAGGCCATTGGATAATCACAAAAGTTAATGTATGTGCCTAATACATCAAGTATCATCAGGGACTCCTGGTACTGGTCGACTACTTGCATTTCATAAAGCCTTAAATGCCCGTCAGGCTCTAATCTCATGAATTGTAATGACCTTGCAGAGGGTAGAAAGAATAAGTTACCTGGGGCTGCGAACCCAAAGCTACCATTGGCAAAAGTACAACAAGTTGAAGGTGTACTAGGTTCAAACAACTTTGTATAGGCTGTTGGTTCGAAAGTGTACTGCAGCCCATCCCATTCTGCAGAAAGATAGACACTAGAAGATGGCCATTTTGTGTTTGAGGTTCTGACACTGAGGTTCGTTCCCCTGCAAAGTGACTGCCCCAATACCAATGTAACACTTGGGTGGTCAAATGACTGCCAGACCGGGGAGTTCCCCTGATTGAAAAGCACAAGGTTCCCAGAAACCTCAAGGCGCATACCTCCAACTGACTTGCTCTTTGTGTCCGTGGACCACACCATGGTGCCATCACCATTGTGGAGGATCAAATCCCCTTCTCTGGTGAAGTTCAAGATGGCACCACGGTTCACAGGATTGTCAGGGTTGGCAGACCAGATGACTGGAACTTGGGGTACGAAAATCACAATAGAGAGAATGAAAGAATGACCGTCTATGCTGTAGAAACCAAAATAAGTACTATATGTCATGATTGTTTGGCCAAGAACAGGGCAGATAGTAGATTCATTCTCCAAGTGTATAATGTTCTGCATATTTGAAACTTTCCAAGAGCCTGGGGAAACTACAGCAGAAGGCTGGGCAACAACACTGAGGTGGAAAAGGAAGCCAAGCAATAAAAGGACGGCCATCAACTTGTTGAAATGTTGCATGGTGACCTTTTTTTTTAACTTATGATGAAGAACAGCCTTTGGAGTCTGCTGGTGAAAAGATTTACGGATGGCAAACCTTCAGAACTTTGACCTCTAAAGGAGCACCCCTCTTTGCCTTCCCTGGTTCTCAAAATTATTTGTAGAGAATCAGAGTCCAGGCGCCTAAGTGATCCAGGATAGCTGAAAGACAGGAGAGATATCACAATTAGGACACAAACTATAGAGAATGAGAGGGGGGAGATTTGGGGAAACCAAGAAACAGGATCAGTGGGACGATTATACCATTCTGTATATCGATATATTTCTCTCCTAATTTTAGTCCCCAAAAAGCGAACCAATGATCGATACTTGTGGAGAAATCATCAGAAGAGCAGAGCGGTTGCTTGGAGATCTAGGCATAATTTCTGCATCATGCTTGGAGGAGCAATTTAAAGGAAATCGAAACCATTCACGTACCCGAACGGAAGGGAAAATAATAAACTGCTCACCTTGTTTGGTCCGCCCAACAGTGGACCCCGGCCCGGCCGCCGCAATGTCGGTGGCGGAGGCGGCGGGATCTAGCAATCGTGGGCCGTACCCGAACTTGCGGCGGCGGTGGCGGGAGGTTGGCGGAGGGGAGCAAGATGCGGAGGGAGGGTGCCGCAGCAGCAGCAGGTGGACTTCATCCTGTCTTCGATGACTACTTTTCAGTAGAGTAGAAGAGTCGTAAGCAAGGGGGTGGTGTTGACAGCCAAAATTGGCTTTGGCCCGGCCAAACCGTTCTGACCGGTTTGCCAAACCGGTCAGACCGGTTTGCCAAACCGGTCAGATCGGTTTAGGTTCTGTAATTCGAGTAGGATTAGAATTCCGAATTTAGTCCCATACTGTAACCTATTCGAAAGGGGTAAGACTTCCCCGGCCTATAAATATAAAGGCTAGAAGGCCGATTGAGGTATTCCAATCGAATCAAACACATTTATCCTTTACTTTTTATCTCTCAAACCCTAGTCTTTTCCAACCCCCATATTCTGTTCTTTGCTCGTCTCTACGGCGTTCAAGGGCGTTCTAGGTGGCCTGCCGACCCTAGAGCAACCCTAGATTGCTCGAGCTCCGACGGGGTCCCTCCCGAGCTTGGGTTTCTAGGTCTTCACGACCTCCCGACCAGAAGCGGTCTGACCGGTTCTATAGACCGGTCTGACCGGTTTGCCCCGGGAAGTCAGGAGTTGGCCGTTGTGACGGCCGTGCTGCGCGTTTGATCGATCTTCGAGTGTGTTGGCGCGTTTTCGTGTCAACATACTTTTTGGCGACTCCGCTGGGAAAAGATTAATCTGGTTTCAAGACCGATTCAATCTTCTCCAAATATGTCTGGATCAACGTGCGACCTTGACAAAGACAACATCATCGCCGCGACGATGGAAGAGCTCACGGACGAGGAGCGGAAGCGGTACCTGATCGCCGAGGAGCACTTTAGGACACAATTCTTGAAGGGCTTCAAGAAAGATCGCGGTGGTCTTGTCAAGAGAGTGGAGGAATTCGTCATGCCGGCTTTCAAGCTGGCAAACGATCAAGTTGAAGAACTTCCAAAGGTAACTGGCGAATCCTCTGATTTGATGCAGCAAATTACTCGCATGATGGATGATAAATTGCTTGCTGCACAAACTGTTACTAGTGAGTTGATTGCTAATATGTCGGGTAATTCTGATAAAGGTAAAAATAATGTAGAATTTAATGAATTGCCTAACTCAACTCCTAGCTCATCAGGCGTGCCAGAACATATTTTAGATCCTAATTTAGGCATGCCGATGAATTTCTGTGCGGGACAATCACTTCACCCTGGTTCGGTCCACGAACCGGTCAGACCGGTTTTCACAACCGGTCAGACCGGTTTGGCCTCCTCTGGCGGTCAGACCGGTTCCATGGGTGCAGGGGCACCGGGTGCGATGGTTTTATCTAATACGGTTGCTTCTGGTCCTGTTTACACTATTCCATGCACTGCGGTTGCGGGAAGTATACCCCACGGATCTGGCACGTCTCACGGGCCGATTCCGAGTACTTCTCAAAGTGCAACGTATAATGTTCCTCGTTTTCCACAAAATAGAGGTGATGGGAATTATCAAGCCGAGTTAGCTAAGTTTAAAGAAGATATAGCTAATACACTTAGAACAAGACTCGGGCTTGAATTGGGTACTTCACGCTTATATCAAAAACCGTATCCGCCTGAATTTGATTTAATTGCTTATCCTAATGGTTGGCGTGTTCCTGATTTTATTAAATTCAGTGGCGAGGATAATAGAACTCCTTGGGAATATATTAGTCAATATGTCTTGCAATTAGGAGAAGCATCATACTATGAACCATTGCGTGTACGGTTATTCTCATTATCTTTAACTGGAACTGCTTTTTCATGGTTTTCTTCGCTTGCTCCTAACTCTATTCAAAATTGGACTCAATTGGAGCGTAAATTTCATGATCATTTCTTTAGCGGAAAAAACGAAGCTAAATTGTCTGATTTAACATCGGTTAAGCAAAGCCGAGAGGAATCGGTTCTTGATTACTTCAAAAGATTTAAAGATGTTAAGAACCGATGCTTTAACATAACTGTTTCTGAAAAAGATTTAGCAGATTTAGCTTTTGCGGGATTACGGTCTCATTTCAAGGAAAAATTAGAGGGTTCTGATTTTCTTACTATTAATCACTTGCAAATGAAGGCTATGAGTCTAGAACTTAAATTTAAAAATTCAAAAGAATCTGCTAAACCTCATCGTTCGAATGTGCATATTGTTGATAATGATTCTGATAGTTCGGACGATGATAAAGAAATTTATGCTGCTGAATTTGTTTGATCATCAAAGAGTAAACATGGTTCTTGTCCTTCATTGAAGCCGATTCAGAAAAATCGGCAAGAAGAAAAATTTACTTTTGATGTAGCCAAATGTGATCGTGTTTTTGATGAATTGCTTAAGAATGGCTTTGTTAAACTTTCTCATGCAATTCCACCAGCCGATCAATTGAAAAATCGTGCATATTGTAAGTGGCATAATTCTTTTTCTCATGCGACCAACGATTGCAATGTTTTTCGACGACAGGTACAATCGGCCCTTAATGAAGGTCGATTAGTGCTAGCTGAAATGCAAGTTGATAAGGCTCCTTTCCCTGTTCGTACCTTGGATGTGAATACTAAAGTGTTGATTCGGCCAGAACAAGCCGATGGAGCTAAAGGTAAGAATGTGGTGATTGGAGACCCAAGGCCGGAAAAAGTTGATGCCAAATTTTCGGTCAGAACAGTGATGATTGGGAGGACTCTAGATGGAAAAGAGTCTCTGAAGATTACTATTAACACATCAAGGCCCGGGGGGCAAGGAAGTTCTTTGGAAGAGAATCGGTCCGCTAGCCAGGCGAAACCGGTCAGACCGGTTTCCCAAACTGGTCAGACCGGTTTGTCTCCAGACCGTCCAAGGACTTTCAAGCCCAAGCGTCCGGAAGTGGGTACCTGGAAATTTAATGAGCCAAAGATTCAAGGAAAGATTCTGAAGCAAGGACCTACTTTCTCTCAGCTCATGAATAAGTACACAAAGGCCGTTCAAGTTGATCGGCCAACAAAAAAGAGACAGAGATCACCACAGCGTTGGGTCAATCCTATAGCTTATAAGCGTCGTGGTGATGTTACTGGGACTTCAGTACATGACCGATTGGGCTCATACCAATCAGGTCCTTTGGCTGCTCACCAAAGCGGTCAGACCGGTTTTGTAAGCCGGTCAGACCGGTTTCGGTCTGAGCAAATAATTCATGTTCCTCCTAAGCAAGAATACCGTGTCAAGGAGAAAAAGGAGGATGTGCAAGCCCAAGCCAATGAATTCATAAAAATTGGTGATATTCCAGTGGCTTTGCAAGATTTCAGTCGAAAGCCGATAGTCATTGGAGATTCGGCTCCTGTTCCAGTCCAAAAGCCGATCATGCATAATGATCCTGAGGCTAGTAAGGGCGTGAAAAAAGTCTTTCAACCGAGGTGGTGTCCTTCCGGTTTGACTCACACGCAAAAGCGGAAACTACAACGCCTACGGAACAAAGAAAAGAGGGAACAGGAAGCTGAGAAGATGAGGGATGACTACTTCAACAACTACAGGCCTATGATCCCTCAGATCAAGATTTGACAAGCTAAATCCGTTGTGCAATCAGCAGCACAACCGGTCAGACCGGTTTCTGAATCCGGTCAGACCGGTTTGGGTCAGCCGACCGCTGCAGAAGCGGTCAGACCGGTTTCTAAAACCGGTCAGACCGGTTTGATGACAGAAGCGGGGGCTGATGCTTCTTCAACCATCGAAACTACTCCACCGATTCCTCCAGTGGTTGGAGATGAAGAGTTAGTTGATTTTGAACCTTCTCCAGAGCGTGACAACATGGAAATTAATGTTGTCTATTTATCTTCTGACTATTACGTCGTGCCGGAGGAAGAAGTTTCTCATCTTCAACTTGGGCCTCGAGATGCTGTGTTTCAGAAGCCTAGTGAATCAGAGAATCATCTTAAGGCTTTGTATATGAGGGGGCACATCAACGGGAAGCCAATTTCTCGTATGTTGGTTGATGGTGGAGCCATTGTAAATCTTATGCCATACTCTCTCTATAAGAAAATTGGCGGGAAAGACGAAGAGCTGATCAAGACAAACATGACAATCAGTGGAGTCGGTGGAGGTGATCCCATTGGTGCCAAGGGGGTGGCTTCTATGGAGTTGACCGTCGGGAGCAAGACTATTGCTACGGCTTTCTTCGTCTCCGAGGTGCAAGGTAACTTCAGTTTAATCCTTGGTCGAGATTGGATTCATGCAAATAAATGTATTCCATCTACCTTGCATCAATATCTTATTCAGTGGATCGGCGATGAAGTTGAAGTTGTCCATGGTGACGCTTCTTCCTTCGTTGCAACGGCCGATTCCGATTTTCTTAGTACAAGTGAAAAGGTCCAATGTTTGTCGGGCATGGATTTGACCGACTATGAGTTGATCAGTTGCACCAAGGATGGTTTTGTTCCTGCTACATTAAAACCGATGGAGAATCGGTTGAATTACTTGCTGTAATTAATGGAGCAAACGAATCAACAGAGACAAACCGGTCAGACCGCTTCTGGAAACCGGTCAGACCGGTTTAGACCTGAACAGCGCCAGAACCAAACCGGTCAGACCGCTTCTGGAAACCGGTCAGACCGGTTTGCGTCTGGACAATGGCTTCAAGACCGAATTGATCATCATCGAGCTCATTCGGCCGGCATGTTCGAAGCTATTGAAGATCTTGGTGATATGGACAAGTTGGATCAGGGTTTCACGTCAGCCGACCCTTTAGAAAAAATAGATATTGGTGATGGTACTATTCCTAGGCCAACTTTTGTAAACAAAAATTTATCGGCTGAGTTTAAAGCCGAATTAATAAATTTGTTGAAAGAGTATGTCGATTGTTTTGCTTGGGAGTACCGTGAGATGCCCGGTTTAAGTCGTGATTTAGTTGAGCATCGTTTACCAATAAAGGCCGGTTTTAGACCTTTTAAACAATCGGCTAGACGTTTTAATCCTGCTATTTATGACCGAATAAAAGAAGAAGTTAATCGTTTGATAGATGCTGGTTTTATTCGGACTTGTCGTTATGCGGAGTGGATTTCTAATATTGTTCCCGTTGAAAAGAAAGATTCGGGAAAACTTTGAGTTTGCATTGATTTTAGAGATCTAAATAAAGCCACTCCGAAAGATTCATATCCTATGCCTATAGCCGATGTCTTAATCAATGAAGCTTCTGGGCATCGTGTTGTTAGTTTTCTTGATGGTAATGCCGGATATAATCAAATCTTCATGGCCGAAGAGGATATGCACAAGACGGCCTTTCAATGTCCGAGATTTATTGGTTTATTTGAGTGGGTAGTTATGACCTTTGGATTAAAGAATGCCGGTGCAACTTATCAAAGGGCTATGAATTTAATCTTTCATGATTTACTTGGTGTTATTGTGGAAGTGTATATTGATGATATTGTAGTTAAATCGGATGGCTTGGATTCTCATTTAGCCGATTTAAAACTTGCTCTTGAGAGGATGCGACGATATGGCTTGAAGATGAAACCACTCAAATGTGCTTTTGGTGTTTCGGCTGGGAAGTTTCTTGGGTTTATTATTCATGAAAATGGCATAGAAGTTGATCCCAAGAGAATTGAAGCTATGAAGAAAGTCGAAGCTCCTACTTGCAAGAAGGATTTACAAAAGTTTCTAGGCAAGGTAAATTTCTTGAGAAGATTTATAATTAACTTGTCCGGAAAAGTTGATGCTTTTACTCCTTTACTTCGGTTGAAAGATGAAGCCGATTTTAACCGGGGGGCAAAACAGCAAGAAGCTTTTGAGAAAATCAAAGAGTACTTGTCTTCACCACCGGTGCTTAGGGCGCCTAAACGAGGAGTTCCATTCAGACTTTATGTGGCGGCTGAAGATAGAACTATTGGAGCTGTTTTGACTCAAGAAATCGGCAACAAGGAGTATGTGATCGCTTATGTAAGCCGACGACTCATTGATGCAGAAACAAGGTATACTTTCATTGAGAAGTTGTGTTTATCCTTGTACCATGCTTGTACTCAATTGAGGCATTATTTACTATCTAGCACTTGCATCGTGTTGTGTCAAACCGATGTAATTAAACATATGTTGCAAAAGCCGATTTCTAGCGGAAGAATCAGTAAATGGGCTTATGCTTTAGTTGAGTATGATTTGGCTTGTGAACCTTTAAAATCAATGAAAAGCCAAATTGTAGCTGATTTTATTGTTGAACATCGGATAAATGATACTTGTGAATTCGACGTCGGCTATGTTGCTTGTACACCATGGAGGTTATACTTTGATGGATCGGGTTTGCAATGATGGACAAGGAATTGGTGCTGTTTTGATTTCTCCAAGTGGTGCCGTCTTTGAGTTTTCAAACCGATTGGAAGAAAAGCGAACCAATAATCAAGTTGAATATGAAGCTCTTCTATTTGGCTTGGAGTTTTTGCAAGACATGGGAATAAAGCATGTTGAGGCTTTTGGTGATTCGCTCCTGGTGGTACAACAAGTGTCAAAGGTATGCCAATGTTATAATGGTTCATTGAATGCATATCTTGATAGATGTCTTGATATCATTGCTTCTTTTGATGAGTTTACTATCAATCATATTCCAAGAGAAGAGAATGGCAAGGCAAATACTCTGGCTCAGAAAGCATCTGGTTATATGGTTGCAAAGAAATATTTCTATCTCCAAAAACCGATGCAAACGAAAGCCGAGGTTCTGGTTCTGGACGAACCGGTCACACCGGTTGCAGAAACCGGTCAGACCGGTCTGACTGCCAGAACCGGTCTGACCGGTTCTTAAAGCGGTCTGACCGCTTTGTCCCCTGACAGAAGTAAAAATCCTTTGGATGATGCTAATCAATCCAAAGTTGAAGATCAGGATTGGAGAGCGCCTATTATTGCTTATTTGAGAGATCCTGGTCGTGGTGCGGAAAGAAATATTCGGCGAGTATCGTTTAAGTACGTTTTGCTTGACAATGAACTCTATCGTCGAAACGCCGAAGATTTGCTGTTGAAATGTCTTGATTCGGATCAGGCCAAAGTTGCCATGGGTGAGGTCCATGAAGGTATTTGTGGTACACATCAATCGGCTCCAAAGATGAAGTGGTTACTTAGGCGAGCCGGTTTCTATTGGCCTACTATGATGGCAGATTGTTTTAAATATTACAAAGGATGTGAGGAATGTCAGAGGTTTGGAAATTTGCAATTTGTTCCTGCTGCGTTGATGCATCCTATTATTAAGCCATGGCCGTTCCGAGGTTGGGGATTAGATTTTATTGGACAAATTAATCCTCCATCATCAAAAGGACATTGTTTCGTGTTGGTTGCTACGGATTATTTTACTAAGTGGACCGAAGCGATTCCATTGAAGAGTATGACACATCGAGAGGTGATTGAGTTTGTTACACAAAATATTATTCATAGATTCGGTATTCCTCAAACTTTGACTACGGATCAGGGTACTTCGTTTATGTCTAAAGAGGTACGTGAATTCGCCGAATCCTATAGAATTAAGTTGCTCAATTCATCTCCATATTACGCTCAGGCTAATGGACAAGCCGAGTCAAGTAATAAAACTTTGATCAAATTAATCAAGAAAAAGATAGAAGCAAGTCCTAAGAGATGGCATGAAGTTTTATCCGAAGCATTATGGGCTCATCGTATATCTAGACATGGTGCTACTAAAGTCACTCCTTTTGAGCTTGTGTATGGTCAAGAGGCCGTTTTACCCGTCGAGGTAAATCTGGACGCTTATAGATTGGCTAAACAAAATGACCTTGATGCCGTTGATTACCACAATTTGATGTTGGACAATATTGATGAGGTAACCGACTAACGATTGAAGGCTTTGAAGGAAATTGACAAAGATAAGCTTCGGGTTGCTAAAGCCTACAACAAGAAAGTACGAGGAAAATATTTTCAGATTGGTGAACTTGTTTGGAAGACGATCTTGCCTATTGGAACGAAAAGCAACAAGTTTGGTAAATGGTCACCGAGTTGGGAAGGGCCTTATAGAGTTGTCAAAGTCATCTTTGGGAATTCTTACATGCTAGAGACGCTGAAGGGAGATCATTTGTCCAAAGCTATCAACGGAAGATACTTGAAGAAATTCTACCCAAGTGTTTGGCAAGACACATGAAGACCAATGGCCGGTATATTATTGATATCGTCCTTAGCATAAATTTTAGCTTCTGAATTGTAAATTACTTGCTTTTTAGTTCTCAAGTTCACTAAAAACGCAGGGGGGCATGTGTTGACAGCCAAAATTGGCTTTGGCCCGGCCAAACCGGTCTGACCGGTTTGCCAAACCGGTCAGACCGGTTTAGGTTCTGTAATTCGAGTAGGATTAGGATTCCGAGTTTAGTCCCATATTGTAACCTATTCGAAAGGGGTAAGACTTCCCCGGCCTATAAATATAAAGGCTAGAAGGCCGATTGAGGTATTCCAATCGAATCAAACACATTTATCCTTTACTTTTTATCTCTCAAACCCTAGTCTTTTCCAACCCCCATATTCTGTTCTTTGCTCGTCTCTACGGCGTTCAAGGGCGTTCTAGGTGGCCTGCCGACCCTAGAGCAACCCTAGATTGCTCGAGCTCCGACGGGGTCCCTCCCGAGCTTGGGTTTCTAGGTCTTCACGACCTCCCGACCAGAAGCGGTCTGACCGGTTCTATAGACCGGTCTGACCGGTTTGCCCCGGGAAGTCAGGAGTTGGCCGTTGTGACGGCCGTGCTGCGCGTTTGATCGATCTTCGAGTGTGTTGGCGCGTTTTCGTGTCAACAGGTGGTAAATGCTCTAAGCAAATTTGAAGGATCCGATCAAAATATTAACGGTAGTTTTTAAGTTAAAATGAGTTAGAATCAATTAGAACCATGATTCGTTATTGTCCCTAATGGTAACACATCGGGGACTAACTTTAGCAAAACACTACTAACCAAGTGCTTGAAACACCCGGACAGTGACGAGCAATCTGCTGTTTTAATTCTAGAGATCTGCATCTATTTCGAGAGGCGTGGAACACCGATGGAATCACGAAAGAAGGAACAGTGGATGACCTCTGTTTTAATGGCATTTTCCTTGCGACTGTCAAGATCACAGTTATAGAAGAAAAAAAACAATATTGACTATCTTTTGACAATACAAAATGCCAACGGCATGTTTATTTTGACCACATGTCATTCACACTGAGCACGGGTTTGGCTATCATTTTGGCCTCGATTCATCAAATTTCAATATAGATACTTTCCAAGCACTACAGGTTTTGGCCATGATTTTGCCTTAATCATGGCAATTTTGGCAGTGCAACTTTGGGCCTGTTTAGTTCCAAAAAGGAACTCCCAAATACATTATGAAAAAAAGAAAATCCCCCGTCACATCAAGATGTCATAACATGCATGGGGTATTAAATGTAGATGAAATCAAAAACTAATTGCACAGTTTTGTTGTACTCCGCGAGACGAACATTTTAAGCCTAATTAATCAATTTTTGTATAATTTTTCACAAATACAAACGAAATGCTACAGTAGTGCAATGATTACGAAGTGACATCTTACTCCCAAATTCAACCTCCCAATTCTAACATCTAAACACCACCTTTAGGCGCAACCAATCAAATCCTAAATAGTAATCAAATCTGGATAGCTCAACCGTACCGGAAATGCACAAGGGTGGCTCAACAACAGATGGCAAATCGTGTAACGACACCGTCCTTAGGATGGCCTATCACGTTCACGACGGCTACACTACAACATAACACCAGCAACGAAGCTATACTGCTGAGCTCTTCTTTCTACATGTAACCTTAACCCTGTGATCGACCTGTGGCCAGCATGCAGTGTCGACGGGACAGCCCCTCCATTTCTTCTGTTCAAGATTCGAAGACCAGATCCTACAGGGTCACGACTTATGATTGTCCGCACTTTCTTAGGCATGCCACGCCTTCTTCCTGGTACTCCTGCTTCGTGATCCAGAACTCAGGTGCGTCCTGCATATTCCAAACAATAGGCAGGGAAGTTTATAACCACCAATCGAACACAACATAAATACGATGATGCAATACTAGTAATACATGAAAAAGTAACATCAGTGTTTAATGTGTTTCTTTTCTACACTTATTTTCTTGGTCCCAAACTGCCTTGGATACTATTTTACGTGAGAGTGCATATACACGAATTACCTTCATGATTCCAGCAAGTACTGCACCTCCCAGGTAGACCATGTGCTTCCTCCTAGGTGGATCCTCTATCCGCAGACGTAATTTCTATGCAAAATAAGAAGGAATATATCACCATGGGAAACAGAGAGCAGATGCTAATACTGAGATAAAAGCATGTCCTTTTGGAAAATGCACTCATATTGTTCTGTCTATAAGTTCAATAACCTTATGCTCTTATATCTTGTATATATGTAAAAAAAAGAAGTACAAATTCTTTGACAGAAAGGATGTCATAAATTTCATTCAATACAGAAGAATAACAACTTTAGACCAATATCTACAATAATGGTGAAAGCGCCTCTAGCCTAGTGGTTAGAGAACCTGAGTAACACCCAGCAGACCCAAGTTCGACTCCCTGTGGGAGCGAATAATTGGGTTTGAAATAAAAAAATTTAAAAAATAGGTAGGGGCTTCCCCTCCCGACTTCGGTCAAAAAAAATATCTACAATAATGCAAGGGTAGAACATCAACAAGATTACCTTCAGGCCATCTTTATTTCCCTTCAAAACTACATCAAGATAGCGATCAAGAATTTCCTTCTCCAACCTTGTAAAAGTAGAAGTTTGTTAGCCATATGCAAACTATACTCAGCTAGAAGCATATATGAAGCAGGAAAGCAATCACTATAAGAAACATGACATGTAGTTATCATAGCAATATCCATATGCACAATGTTGTTTCCACTCATGATTTTTCTGCAGTAGTAGTACAAATGAAAACAAGCATAACCTCATGATTACAAACTTTAAACTTCAAGAATTATAGTCTTACCGACTAGGCAGACCAGGGTACATGGTACTTCCTCCACTCAAGACGATATGTTGATAAAGCTGTGAAACATGGCCAGACATTCTAATAAGAAAAAAAATACAAAACATGTAACCTATTAAAGAAACTTAGCAATCTAAAGCAAGCAGGAAACTAATGTAGTTGATAATTCGATATGGTTTCAGCCCTTTATTGAATTTGACTTAAGTCCAGAATGTAAACATCAAATAAATTCAATATTCTTAATAATTTTATGCATTAGACTGCTTCATTTATGTTATTTGATGTTGTGTTGCCTGTAAAGAAAGACAACAGGGCAACAAGTCTAATAACAGTACTACCTCTGTCCTGTTTTATTTGACGCTAGGTAGTTTAAATTTGAGCTAAGCAACGTCAAATAAAAAAGAATGGAGGGAGTATTTAACTAGCTAAGCTTGCTGGGTTGCAATATCACGGCCTCGGTATAAATATATCAAACAAAAAATATTACAACCAGGCATATAATTATATATGACTACATTCAGGCAGAAATTGTCCCAGAAAGTTCGAACCTAACTCATAAGAACTAAATTAGTAAAACATTAACCCATCATTTTTTCCAATCCATATTTCATCTTAACAAGTGAAAAGCTTGGACAGGCAGTGTACTGTACTGTTAAGATATGCATACCGTCATCCGGTTGTCAATATCCATTTCCTGAATGCAACGGAATGCCATATCTGCCATCCCATCACCTTCAACATCTATCAATTCCTGTTCAACAAATATTTGATAACATCACCTTATTGCTGGCAAATGCCGACACAATTGCATACTTCAATCAGCAATACAATGCAGGAAGAGAAATGGAAGTCTTACAGGAGTGAAAAGAGCTTCAGGAGCTTGAAATCGCTCAGTGCCTACTTTAATAACTCTTCCATCTGGAAGCTGGTCACAAGAACTGAGCTTACAATAAGAAAAGGAACAGAAAAGAAAAGGCAGGACAATGTGCTTACAGTGTAACTTTTCACAAGGATTGTGGTCTCAAGTCCAAGCTGGTATTCTCGTTTGTAATCATAGCTGCACATCATTTAACTGTCATCAGTCATGGCTACATATTCAGCAAGGTAGAAACAATAATTAAGAACAATAAAACAACCAACCTTATATAGCATAGCTTCTCTTTTATTTCTCTGACCGTCTCAAAGTCAGCAGATTTGTTCATAGCATACCTTTTAAAGTGGATGAATTAATTGCATAAGAAAAATAATAATGTAGCAGGAATAGCAGAAGACAAAATCTTCAGAGCAGTATAGGTATTACCCTCTTCTTGAGAGTAGGTCAACAAGATAAGATGTTATATGCCTTCCAGCTACATTCATTCTTTTTGTCAGATGCGGATACGAGTATCCATCAACTACAGGCACCTGATGCATAACAAAGATGATGGTACAGAATTAAGGTTGGAAATTTGGAAACCAAAATAAATAGTAAAAACTCCAAGCTTCACAAGTATTTGCCTAATAAGTCAGAATTTAGCAGAGAAAAAAGGCAGTGGCTCATGGATCCAAACTAAATACCATAAAACTGAAAGTATTCTTCTTAATATAATGAAGCACATCTCTTCTGCGTTTTTTGAGAAAAAAATATTCTGGTAGAAATAAATGACAAGGAAATAATTTAATATCAAAACAGCCTGTTCGAGCATCTTGAGCACAGAGGACTTAAGCATGCTTTGCTAAACCTATAAAGTACACATGGCCAGTTACATATTTTTTATGCTTTTCTACTACTAATCATCAGTGATTAGTGATTTTCAAATTTATAGTTGCCTGATTCTTAAACCCTTTCATACAGAGTACTGAACTCTTGACTGGCACACTACTTAAATGATGTCGATTACCATGATACTTGAGTTGGTTACACAAAGATGGTTAGAAATGGAATGTACCACTTCAAAGCTTAGTAGCTAGTAGAATATAGGGAAGAACATTATTCTCATACCACATGAGTAACACCATCACCAGAGTCTATCACAAGTCCGGTTAGCAAGCCTGAAATGTTTACATACATGTAAAAGTGGAGTGTTAAATGCAATTTTGTATGTGCTTGTGTGAAAGCCCGAACAGTAGCAAGTAGTAGCGAAGAAGAGAGAGTTGACCTTGAGCATATAGTGAAAGAACTGCTTGAATCTGGATGAAGACCCCACTAAAGTTATATTTCTCAAACATTGTCTCAATCTGTAGATCATGGGATTCAATTTGTTAGTCATTGATGTTAGGAACTGCGATGTGGTAGTATATGGTAACTTGATAAAAGAAAATGGCATACCATTTTTTCACGGTTTTTCACAGGATTGAGTGGTGGATCTGTCAGTAGGATTTTACACTCAGATGGATCAACCTAAATGGAGAAAACAGAAAGGTGTTGCTTTACGTGGAGCTAGGAGACTTTAAGAAATATAATGAAGGATATAAGGATTTTTTTCCCATAGAAAGTGTATGACATTACAAGAAGAGGTAAACATATAGGTATAGATATACCTTCAGTTCACTGTAGAAGGCATGATCCCAAATATGGCCCATATCATCCCAGTTTTGAACAATCCCATTGGTGACAGGATAAGATACATCAAGTTGATGTCTCAAGTCGGCACAAGCAGCTCCAACTACGATATCCTGCCATGAACACAAAGTGCCAGTTATAAGGTGTACTCAATAAGTCAGTCCCAGAAAGGCGATAAGAGAAAGATCCATACTGTTAATTCTTGTTCTTGAAGCGACTCCTCATAGCGAAGCAGTGGTCTGCCAACAACGCAAGGAAACACAGATGTAGGGAAGTTCTCACCGGCAAAGCCACACTTTACATACTGCAGCCAAAGGTGTCGAATTATCGAATTAGGGAATGCTATTTAATCATACAGAGATTCAATAAGCAGAAAATTTGTCTGTCCAATGTATTATGTATTGGCAAAAGCAGAGAGCAGGTTGGGCTCACCACTCACTAGATTACAGCAGGGTATCAGATGGATACTGCAATATAGCAAAATGGGAATTTAGCTGTACTAGAAACTGCAGGCCAAATTAACATTTCTTCTGCACATTGAAATCAATTTCATCAAACCATTACGTGGTTCTACAGGTCAGGCATGAAACCATTTCTTATTCTCTACTCACAAAAAGTACAAATTCAATAGATAGAAAGGTAACACGGACAGATTGTCAATAGAGATTTTGCTGACAATCTTAATATGATCAGCATCTACTTGCCCATGAGGTTCATCAGAAGGCCAACAGTTTAGGTGAAACCTACACTATGCGTTCTGAACATGTCAAAACAGTTGAGCACACCATTATTTGTGATATAACAATTCGACGCAGCAGCAAATGCCATCTCAGCCTAAAAATCTGTTTATTGTGACTGACTGTTCGACCAACAAAATTGGCAGGGTAACTAAGGATGCATCACATAGCACATTCCGACAGACAAAAAGAAAAATCCTATCAGAAACGAGGCGGCCGCTCTCTCAAACGCTCTTGAACTACCTACCTACGGCAACCCAAGTTAAGTACACCGTATCTCGATTCCAGCCCTTCACCCTCTGGCGGGACTGATCCCGGAATCCCGATCCCGCAAAGACCCCGCCCGCATCCGTCGACTCGCGAACCCACCCGGCGGCGATTTCGCCGGGGCGCCTGAGATTCGGAGCACGGACACAGGTCGGGAGGCGGATCTAGGAACGGAATGGAGCGGAGGGCGGGCGGGCGGGTAGAGGTAGGGATCGGGGAGACGGAGGGCTTACCCCGGTGCCGTTGTCGCAGACCACCACGTTCCTGCTCTCCATTGGCGCCTCTCCTTGGTTCGCCCCCACTTTCTCCTCGCCCTCTACACCTTCTCTGTTTCTTTCTCTGGGCGTGGAAGCTACGGCAGGAGGGAGGAGAGGGGAGAAGACAAAACAAGACGGGGTGGGAGGGAGAAACAAGCCTGCGCCCAAGCCTAAGGTGGCTGCCGCCGTCAGGCGCCTGTGCCCACGCCGTGGTGGTGGGGTGGGGTTGGGGGAGGGAGCAGAGAAATAAGAGAGGGACGCAATTTAGGACACGAGAGTCGAACACCGTAGCGTACTGTAGCACTTTTCATTTATTTGTGGTAGTCGTTGTTTTACCATGACCTAGGCTCAAAAGATTTGTCTGTACATCAAAACCAGGTACTTAGTTTTTTTATTTACATATATTTAATGCTCCATGTATGAGGAGACAGATTTGATGTGGTCTGGTGTGATAAGTGAATAGTGAAGTTTAGAGAGAGAATTTTAGAAAGTTTGTAGGAACTAAACAGGGCCAGAGGAGGTAATTTTGTTGCTGATTCATTCATGTTGATACTTAACTGTAGGGGGTTGAAATGCAAAGCTGGGTGGAATTGGTGGAGAACGATTTTGGATCATGAGCGCAGCTATCGGCATTGGATTGGATGTTTCGATTGCTTGCTTGGCCCGTCTAGTTTGCAACTCTGATAATTGCCAGTGCGTTGGAAAATCTGAGGTGTGTTAAAGGTTCAAGGCGATCTTGCTTCGGTATTTATGTATAATACCTTTTAGTGTAATGTAACACTCTAAAATTCATCACAATTAAATTGTAGCAACTCTTTGAATTTTTCTAGGATTTATTAAGGCTTAAATAAATTTTCTAGGATTTAATTGGAATTTCTAGCCTTTTATTAATTTAAATATCACATTAAATAATTATTTTAGTCAAAATAAGTTTTTGTTGCATTCATGCTGTTAAATATATTTTTGGTTGCTAGCAAATCAAGTTGGAATTTAAATTCTGTTTAAATTCGAATTTGATTTGCTTTTGTTTGAGTTTTAGAAAAGTTGTTTTTCAGTCAAGTTCGGTTTTGGCCCTTGAACTCTCGGCGAAGTTCGCTTTTGCTCCCTGGATTTTCCTTTCCGCTCTCTTTTCCTCCCCGTGCCTTTCCCATTTTCTTCCGGGCCGTTTCTTCGGCGCCGGGCCGTTTTCTCCCCGCTTCCGGCCCAGCAGCGGCCCAATCTTCTGCGCCGTTTTCTTTTTCTTCTCTCACCGACAGGTGGACCCCACACGTTAGCACCTTCTTCCTCCCGTCGTCGCCGAGCCGAGTCCTACTCTCCCACGCGCGCCAAGGCCGGATTCCGCTCTATTTAAAGCCGCTGCCTCGCCCTTGAACTTTTCATCCAAATCCTGTGAACACAATCCCCAAAACCCGAGCCGCCATCGCCGCCCTCGCCGAGCTTGAGTCGCCGCTGTCGATCTCGAGTTCCACCGCTTCTCCGCCTTGCTTGGTCCTCGGGAAAGTTTCGCCAGGAGGTACCGCCACTCCCGAGCCTATCCTTGTTCGAGTTTCCGCATGGTAGCTTAGTAATCGTCCGAGCGCCGCCGCCGCCATGGCTCATCGTCCGCCATCGCCTCCGCTCGTCGGTCGTCAAGAGCCCCCTTGATGAACTCGTCGTGGTCCAGCGAGTCCGTAGCACTTGTTCCCGTCGCGAACCGAGCTGTGTAGCCTTAGATCGATCTCACTCCGGCGATGCTCCGCCGTGGGAACGAGCGGCACCGCCGTTCCGGCCGTCGCCGGCGTATCCCCTCCACCCGATCCGTTCCCGACCGTTCGATCGAGATCCAACGGCTCACGTTAGATCCAGTCCGAGTCAATTAAACCAGATACAAGTCAACCGTGGTGTTTTTGCTAAAGAGTCCCTGAGTTTTCTAGAAATCAACCCGCGGTCCAGTTTAGTTCAAAAATAATTCCAAATAGGTCATGTTTTCTTCTGTTTTAGCCCTGCAAGATTTAAAATTATGCCAGAGGTCCAAGTTCTGTTATTTTATGGTTTAGCCCTCGAGTTTTTATACAAAATTATGTTTTAGGCCCTGGTTTTTCGCAGTTAAGCCCCGGGAACTTTTAAAACTTTGCGAGCAAGTCCCTAAACCTTAGAAAAGCCATATCTTTTGCGTTTTAACTCCGATTTTAGTGATTCTCGCGCTCACGCGTTCGTTGTGACGCGTAGATTAGTTTTGTGCTGTTGTTTTCTTCTGTTGGAATTGTTTGATGTACTGTTTCTTATTTGTTGTATTGTTTCCTTGCATGTGAATGTGTGATGCGATTAGGAAACGACCAGTTCGAGGATTTCTCTGAAAATCCAACTGTTGGAGAAGGATTTGAGCAGCAACCGAGTTAGGAAGAAGGCAAGTGTATTATGTCATGCAAATGTCCTAATAATTATTAATTTCACCACCCATGCATGTGTCTTAATTTGATGGGTTCCTATTTAAGGATTTGCCTAGCCACTATATTTTTCCTGTCCCTGAAACTGGGTTATTTAATTAACTTTGATGGTAGATGATGCTTAGTTGCTCAACTGGGATTGGTTAAATGAACCCCTACTCTATGTTCCATTACTATCTTTTTAATCAATTAATGGACAAGATCATATCTTTTTAATTGGAACATGGAGAACCACCCAGGAAAACAGTACAACCATGAGTGTCATGTGGCTCTGGCTTTGACTGACTAATTAGGTGCTCTGGTTTATGGTAGCTTTACTCGAAAGGGGCATGGGGGGCGGCGGTTGACGGGTATAGATCGGTCCTTTTGAGCTGTGGGATTTGGTAAGAGACAGACCTCATTAGGGAGGGTTATGCTTTGCTTCTGAACCGGAAACCTTAACGGGCTATCATTTATTAGGGTGCTTTTGTAAAGGTCTCATAGTGAAACCCAGTATTCGGTCCACGTGGTGTGGGAAGGATACAATGCTTCGGCAATGGGAATTACTGCTTATGGTGAAAGTGTACAACCTCTGCAGAGTGTAAAACTGTTATAACAGCCGTGCTCACGGTTAAGAGCGGCCTGAACCCTTACATGATAATCATACTTGAACATGATCTAAATCGTGGATATATGAATATGTTAGGAATTTGACATTCATTAATTTGTGGGTGGTATATACTTTCATTTGCTAGTAAATAGTTGCTTAATAAAACTTGACCAACTAAAAGTGCTTACTGCAGTATGGTCAGCCAACCTTTTTGCCTCAACCTTGTATGTCATATTACATTTGCTGAGTACGTCATGTGCTCATACTTGTTGCCTTTCTTTCTTTTATTGCATCTACTACACCCGGAATGCTGCTCAGATTGGAAGAATTTTGAGGATTTCACTACTGATTTTGAGGAGTTCTAGGCGAGTCTCCCCCAGTCAATTGCCTGTGGAGTTGGAGTCACTTTTGCTTTGTTAGATAAATGTTTATTTAAGTCTTCCGCTATGACTTTTGAGTCAACTCTGATATTGTAATAATTGCACTATAATACTCTTTCATTTTGCATGGTTATGGATATTCACTTGTGACGTCTACCATATGTGTGTAAACTGATCCTGGCGCACATATGAGATGCACCTGGTTTTGCCTTGAAAACCGGGTATGACATGTAATAAAGTGTAAAGTATCTGTACTAATTTAATCCCATCAATTCAGTATTTATGTATAATATGGTTTGTTTGGTAGTTACACCATATTGATAAAAAATGGATGAATAAAATGTAGGAGACAATACGAGAGTTTGGTTGGAGTGCATGGACAAATAGGGGGCTGATATCAAGATGAGAGGTCCTCGTATAGAGAAATGAGGGCTCAAATTTGAGAGTTCCATTAGAGTTGCCCTGACGGCAGCAACTGCGAATGCACGCTCAATCACCCGCCGTCAGATGTACACGTGGACGGTCTATGATCAACAGCTTGGTTGAAGAAAGCAGTTCCAAGAACCCCCTTAGTTTTTTTATGAGATGTTTTTTCAGAGATAAAAGAAAGAATTATATTATATTGCTCATCTTTTGTTAGATGTTTCATAATTTGTTACCTTGAGAACTTGTAGCTGTGGATATCTTGCTCATCTTTCAATTTTTATTAACTGAAAAACTATTATTTTTTTAGAGAACCTATGAATATTTGGTGGTGAAACTGGCAATATAACCATCTGCAGAACCAAAAGGATCTTATTCGAAGAAGATGAAACTCTTTCCCTCTCTCTCTTCATAATTATCATGACATGTCAGTGTGATTGCTAATGTGTCAAGTCATTTACTGTGCATGAAACTCTCATGAAATTCCTCGTAGTAGCCTTAGGATGAAACTCACTCAGCACAGTTGCCAATTATGGACGAGCTATGAAATCAAATGTCGTGGGGTATCTATGAAACAACAACATGAATTATTACATTAGAAGGGTGGTTTCAAACATCATTACATTTTGTTCTTTCTGATGTGGTCATCTTGAAAACATCAATATAAAATCTTCAGTGGGCTTAGCCTTAGATGTTTTGTTGGTTCTGATTCTGTTTGGACCTCCTTAGTGTCTTAGGAATGAATTACCTTGTTGTTGTTGGCCCATGCAGATGATGATTGGCCCAACAATGCCTTCGAACTTTATGTCCATCCATCCTTTTCTTTCCGTCGACGGCCGATTTCCCTCAGCTTCATTGTTACTATCGTTTCTCAGTTTCGGAGTCCCACCTGTCCTTCTAAGCTAAGTACTTTGTCCTTGATTTATCATTGTTCTTCTCCTTGATTGGTAAGGTATTATGTCGAGTTCATTCTACCACTTCGTTGTTTGTTTCTAGCACCAGTGTACCTTCTACTCTGAGGAACGCTCGCTATTCATTCCTGTCACTGTCATTTCATATTTGTAGCCATTGTTAGGTCACTCGCAGATACTTTTCGTAGCTGAAAATGGAGCATTTATAGGTGTGGATATGCACTTGCCCTTGGAAATCATTCTAGGTGCGCATGCGATCCACACCTATAAATCGATTTTAAAAATTCAGAAAAAAATGAAAACAACACAAAAAATATGTGATTTTTTTACGTATTCCATAAGGTACCCACAAACCCACAACCTTAGCCTAGTGCGAGCCTTCTGTTTGCAGTCGTTATGGTGCGATTTCAACCACTAATTGTTGGGAATAAACGAGGTCATATGCGTCATTTCATGTACTTAGGTTTATATTCTAATAAAGTTTCACGAGTTTTGGTGAACATGTGACATGCATGTACACAAATGAACAAATATGGACTAAAGGGGGTAAAAGTGGTAAATTGGGCCGAACACCACCTGATTCGGCCGAATCACCCCCCCCCCCCCCCCCCAGCCCATGTATATGTGCCATAGTCCCATGTAGTGAAGCACATTTAGGGGAGGTCCAATGCATGAATTCCACATCAAAGCATGACTGGGCAAGTCACAGGGATCACAGATGTCATCAATCCGGGGAAAACAAACACAACCCCAGCCAAGTGGAGGCAATCCAAGACATCCCAAGCCATAGGGTTTCGGGCCCAACCCCAGCCAGCAGCGGCGGTGGTGTAGGTTAGGGTTTCAGGGTTGCCCGGGTTCCAATGGCCGCGGGACATAGAGAAGAAGAGAGGGAGGGGGCGGAGGGAAGGTCCGGCGGCGGCGGCGGTGCGGCTGGCGACGGAGATGTGGCGGCGCGGGTGAGGAGAATAAGTGGATTAGGAAGGGCGGGGCGCGCAACGGGGGTGGATGGTGGGCGAGCGGCGTGCTAGCCACCGGCCGGAGCGGCGCCGGCAATCGTGCGGCGCGAGGAAGAAGGAAGCGGCGGTGGCGAGGCCAACGGGTTAGGAAGGGCGGGAGAGCGCGGCGGGGGCGGAATGTGGGCGGGAGGCACGGCGGCTCCGCCGCCGCCGGTCTCGGCGGCAGGGGCGCGGCGGGCGAGCCGAGGAAGAAGAGGTGGAGCGATGGAGGCAGCTGTTGGGTCTTATTGAACCCTAAGCCACCTCTCCTGTCTGGATTTCGCAAAGCCAAGAGCCCCCTGCACACCCTCGGCTGCTGCCGCAGTAGCCCAGGACGTGGATCAATTCCCTTAATCCAATGGGAACCGGGTTAAAGCGATATGGTATAATTGGATCGGCAGGTGCTCCACGCTGCTTCGTCTGGTTCCCTCCGTGCAGCAACCACCCCTGTTTTGATTGGCCGCGGAATTCTTCAGGGTGAAGAGGTTAGATATGGAGAGTTGGGTCCCACTAGATTTAAAATTTGCATCCTCCGAAGCCAAGCAGGACAGCCTAGTAATTAGGAAAAAAACGGATAATACGAACGGATATCGTTGGATGCGAACAAAGATAGTTTTTTTTCTTTCGGATTCGGATCGGATGCGGATAGTGCCAACTTGTGATGGATAATATAGGAATGGATATCGACATTCTAAATATCCAACTTTTACTATCCGGATTCGGATCGGTAGCAGATATTAACTATCCGGATTCGGATTTGGACGGATAAAAACCCCTCCAATCGAATACGAACTCGAATACAAACGATTGGATACAAACTCGAATACAAATGGATAATATATGTACCATTTTCATCCTTAGTAGTAATTGAAAAAATGCTATTTTAATGCTCTAAACAGTATCTCATCAAAAAGTATTCTTAGTTTATTTGGGCGTGGTGCACTGGCGCATCCTAAGCTTGAGATTCAGTTTATAGTGTTAAATGTGTATAACTGTAGCAACATCAAATATTTAAGGTTACCTCTTTGTCAAATTGTGGTTGCCAAGATTGTGCTCGTTTTTGCTGTAAGAAAAGAAACTACAAAAAGTTTCATTCTAGAATATTCACCAAGAAATAAATAAGGATCAACACTGATGTGAAATGAGTGTGTGAAGTCCAAATCATTTTTAGAACATGCATAAGGTTCTAGTATAACCTTTTCTTTTGACTTTTGTCACTTAGATCTGTGTCAGTTTGCACCAGACAAAAAAGTTACCTAATTACGTCAGATGGGCGATTTTTTTTGCAGTGAAAATTATGAAAAAAAGTTGCATGCGTAAGGTTGTACGGACTACACCCTTGTGAACAATGAATCTGTGAACGGCAACAAATCAGAAACATCAAATTCACTTCTATTAGCCAATTATAGCAATTACGGTGAGAGGATTTTTATAGTGGTTAGAAAAAGGAAACGGAAAAAATCACGGTTCCAAAAAAATGAAACCAGCCTGATCTTTATCTTTAACTAAGCAAACCCAATAGCAAAATTGCAAAAGCCATTT
Organism: Echinochloa phyllopogon; assembly: GCA_033239725.1. Lineage (NCBI taxonomy): Eukaryota > Viridiplantae > Streptophyta > Magnoliopsida > Poales > Poaceae > Echinochloa > Echinochloa phyllopogon. The sequence goes on along the minus strand of BTCW01000008.1, from coordinate 25,826,660 downwards.
TGGCATCCTGATGTATCATGCGGTTTGCTGAAGTTCAACAGATCACTTGCAGAGCTTCGTCTCCATCATAAGACTTCCTGATTGCCTGCAGCTTCAGGGCCACTTCTCTCATGCTCATCCTCTCGTTCGGCGATTGGCAAGTGCAGGAGAGACCGATCCTCAGCACGGACCGCAGACCACAGTCACAGGGAACCTGCCACGTTCCCCGTTCCGGGAACTTTCGTTCCGGAACGTGGAACGGGAACGTGGAGGGAACTTCGCAGGAACTTGCATGGAACACAAATGGAAACTTCGTTCCAAATCGAACCATATCGAGAGGAGGGAAGGAGAAGGCGTTGATGTGCTGGAGCCCTCCGTACGGACGGCAGGGTGGGTGTGCAGCATGGAGCGGAGGTGTTGCCTTCGTTGTCGTTCAGTGCTGTTTTGTACTACGTTCCATAGCTATGTTCCGGGAACTTCGTTCCAATTCTTTAGGGATCGCGTTCCCCTTCACATTTCAAGCGTCCCGAAGAGGTATACCCCCTACGAACCGGGAAACTTACAATAGGCGTTCCGCGTACCACGTTCCACGTTCCTAATCTACGATCCGGGAACTTTTGTGACTGTGCCGCAGACACTCCATAGCCGTCACCGTGCTCTGCTTCTGAGCTTCAAAGTCGTCGATTTCTTCCAGCAGCTTGTCATCTATGATCTGCGTCATACGGTCAGGGAAGCTTGACTCTACAAAGCTCACAATGCTGATCCCATCTTTGAAAATATCATCAGTTGGCCTCCTCCGAGTGAACATCTCAAGCAGAACTATCCCAAAGGCATACACATCGCCGGAGGCCACTGCTTGCCCTCCAGCTGCGTACTCTGAATGCAACACCAGAAGAGGTTAATGTTAATTTGACACGTCGGCCTCAACTTTCACCAAGTTCTAGAGAATTCTTTTGAACTTTATTTCCATAATAACAAAAATGTGCTTATTGAGCATTACCTGGAGCAATGTAGCCGATGGTTCCCTTCACCCCAGCAGTACTAGCTGTGCTCATATTGTCGAAGAATCTTGCAAGGCCAAAGTCACTGATGTGGGCAGTCATGTCGTTTCCGAGAAGGATGTTGCTGGGCTTCAGATCAGAGTGAACAATGGGTCTCTGGCTACTGTGGTGCAGATATTCCAATGCATTTGCTATGTCAAGTGCAATGCTCAACCACTGAGTTAGAGTCAGATAACAGGGATCATTTGCACCATTTTCCTTTGGATGTAGATGTGTGTCGAGGCTAACATTAGTCATGAACTCGTAGACCAATGCTTTGAAATCATTTCCTTCAAAATCAATGCTTGAGCAAGCAGTTAGGATAGGAATGAGATTACGGTGCCTTAAACATCTCAGCGCCTCACATTCCGCTATGAAACTCCTGTTTGCGCCTCTAGTATCCATGTCGAAAACCTTCACGGCTACCAAGTCACTCTGTCCATGCAACTTTGCTTTGTAGACAGAGCCATATCTTCCTCTGCCAATCAAATTGGACGGTGAGAATTGATCTGTTGCTTCAGCTAGATCCTTGTAACTGACTGTGGGAAACTTTGCACCAAATGAAGGAAGGATCAGAGATGCCTGGTTCAGTTTCTTCTTTCTATACAGGATGCTAAGAATGATCAGTATCACAAGTACAGATATGACTGTGATCACTACAGCAGCAATTACTTTCATCTTGGAAGACCTGCTTCGCCTCAATGAATCTGAAGAGGGAACAGAGCATGCAGGAATGTGGAGCCCTTGAACTCCACCGCACAACCCTGAGTTCCCTTCAAGCACGGTACCGGATGCATTCAGGAACACACCTTTTGCTGGAAGCTCACCTACAAGATGATTGTATGAAATATCAATTTGGTTGAGAAACTTCAGACCACCGAGAGATTTGGGGATGGTTCCTGACAAGTTGTTGTGAGAAAGATTCAATCTTTTCAGGCTCGCCAAGTTGCCCAAGGACACTGGAATTTCTCCATTAAGGGAGTTCTGTGCCAGATCTATGATTTCTAAGCCCTGGCAGTTACCCAGAGTAGTTGGGATTTCTCCGGATAGCCTGTTTGACGACAGTTCCAGCTCTATGAGTTGTTTAGCATTGCCAACCTCAGGGGGCAACATACCATCAATCTTGTTAAAAGATAGTTGGCAACTTATCAGTGAGGGCAGACTGAAAATCTCAGCAGGAAAACTACCCTGGAGGCTGTTGTTAGTGATGTTCAATCTTTGGAGGTTCTTCATGTTTCCAAGGCTGGGTGGAAGGAACCCTTCGATCTTATTGTCTTGAGCATAGAGATGTAGCAACTGAGAGAGATTACCGATGGAAAGCGGAATTGGTCCGGTGAAGCTGTTTCCTTCAAGGTACAATACCTGCAAATTCGCCAGGTTTCCAATCCACTCGGGAATTGCTCCTACGTACTGGTTATTTTCCAGTGACAAGGCAACCAGGTTCTGGAGGTTTGCAATGCCTGAGGGAAGCATCCCAGATAAATGGTTTGTGCCAAGGTACAATATTTGGAGTTGAGAGGAGAGATTACCAATTGAGCTTGGCACATCCCCTTCTAAGTTATTCATAGAAAGTGCAATTGTTTGAAGTTTGCTGCAGTTGGCCAACGAATCGATGAACTCCCAGCTCTTCCTGTCAGATGCTTCAAGACTGTTGGATTCAAGATTCAGGAAACTGAGATCATGTAAACTTCCTAGAGAGCTTGGCACTCTACCACTGAAATTGTTTCTGGACAACCCAATATCAATGAGGCTTGAAGCATTAGCTAGAGAAGCTGGGATAGGCCCTTCAAAATTGTTAGAGTCCAACCCAAGGTGCTGTAGTTTAGGAAGATGGCTTCCAAAATCAGAAGGTAATACTGCCTTATCAAGATGGTTGAGCTCCAGTCCAAGGTAAATTACAGAAGAGAGATTGAACAACATCGGCGGCACGCTTCCTGACAGGAAGTTGGCACCAAGCCCCAAGTAAGACACGTCCAAGAGCAGTCCAAGTTCTTCAGGGATGCTTCCCTGAAGGTTGTTCTCTGAAAGAGAGAGCCTATTAAGAGCTGTCATGTTACCAATAGAACGTGGAATCGATCCAGTGAGCCTATTTGCCGACAGATTTAAAATAACAAGATTCAAAAGAGAACCAATGGCGTGAGGAATCCTCCCCTTTAGATGATTGGAGCGCAAGGATAAGATCTGAAGGTTAGAACAATTGGAGAGCTCGTCAGGAATCCATCCTTGCAGTGAGTTATTGCTCAAGGAAATCACCTGCAGCCGGCGTAGATGGCCAAGTGAAGCAGGGATCTCGCCACCGAAGCTATTATTTGATAGGCGCAAAGCTCTGAGATGTGTAAGGTTTCCCAGGGATGGAGAGATGTAGCCGGCCAAGTGTTGATCAGTGAGGTCAAGCTGAGTGACACGCTGCGGATGCTTCCGGCTGCATGAGACGCCTTTCCACAAGCAGAAGTTACTGCTCGCGTTCCAGGAGGCCAAGGATCCGTGGGGATCAGTACAAGAGAGCTTGAAATCAAGTAGTGGGATGCGATCAGTTTGGCTCCCTTGCAAAGTGGAGCAGGTTGCATGAGGCAACAGTAGTAGCAGCAGCAGCAGAACAGGGAACATCAGGGCAGATATAGGAAACTTTGTGTTGACAGTCAAATTTGGCTTTGGGCCAAACCGGTCTGACCGGTTTGCTTCTGTAATTCGAGTAGGATTAGGATTCCAAGTTTTAGTCCCATATTGTAACCTATTCGAAAGGGGTAAGACTTCCCCGGCCTATAAATATAAAGGCTAAGGCCGATTGAGAGGTATTCCAATCGAATCAAACACTTTTATCTTATATTTTTGTATCTCTCAAACCCTAATCTTTTCCAACCTCCATATTCTGTTCTTTGCTCGTCTCTACGACGTTCAAGGGCGTTCTAAGTGGCCTGCCGATCTTAGAACAACCCTAGACTTGCTCGAGCTCCGTCGGGGTCCCTCCCGAGCTTGAGTTTCTAGGTCTTCACGGCTCTCCGCTCAAAAGCGGTCAGACCGGTCTTAAGAACCGATCAGACCGGTTTTCTCCAGGAAGCCAGGAGTTGGCCGTTGTGACGGCCGTGCTGCGCGTTTGATCGATCTCGAGTTTGTTGGCGCGTTTTCGTGTCAACATACTTTTTGGCGACTCCGGTGGGGAAGATTAATCTGGTGCTAAAACCGATTCAATCTACTCCAAATATGTCTGGATCGACGTGCGACCTTGACAAGGACAACATCATCGCCGCGACAATGGAAGAGCTCACGGACGAGGAGCGGAAGCGGTACTTGATCGCTGAGGAGCACTTCAGGACGCAATTCTTGAAGGGCTTCAAGAAAGATCGCGGTGGTCTTATCAAGAGAGTGGAGGAATTTGTCATGCCGGCTTTCAAGCTGGCGAACGACCAAGTTGAAGAACTCCCTAAGGTAACTGGCGAATCCTCTGATTTAATGCAGCAAATTACTCGCATGATGGATGATAAATTACTTGCTGCACAAACTGTTACTAGCGAGTTGATTTCTAGTATGACAGGTAATTCGGATAAAGGAAAAAATAATGTGGAATTTAATGAATTACCTAACTCAACTCCTAGCTCATTAGGCATGCCAGAACATGTTTTAGATCCTAATTTGGGCATGCCGTTGAATTTCTATGCGGGACAAACACCTTACCCTAGTTCGGTCCACGAACCGGTCAGACCGGTTTGTACAACCGGTCAGACCGGTTTGGCCCCCTCTGGCGGTCAGACCGGTTCTATGGGTGTAGGAGCGTCTGGTGCGATGGTTTTATCTAATACGGCTACTTCTGGTCCTATTTATACTATTCCACGCACTACGGTTCCGGGAAGTATACCCCACGGATCTGGCTCGTTTCACGCGCCGATTCCGAGTACTTCTCAAAATACAATGTATGGTGTTCCCCGCATTCCACAAAACAGAGGTGATGGGAACTATCAAGCCGAGTTAGCTAAGTTCAAAGAAGACATAGCAAATACTCTTAGAACAAGACTCGGGCTTGAATTGGGTAGTTCACGCTTATACCAGAAACCGTATCCACCTGAATTTGATTTAGTTGCTTATCCTAATGGTTGGCGTGTTCCGGATTTTATTAAATTCAGTGGCGAAGATAATAGAACTCCTTGGGAACACATTAGTCAATATATCTTTCAATTAGGAGAGGCATCTTTTTATGAGGCATTGCGTATACGGTTGTTCTCATTATCTTTAACTGGAACTGCATTTTCATGGTTTTCTTCGCTTGCTCCAAACTCTATTCATAATTGGACTCAATTGGAGCGTAAATTTCATGATCACTTCTTTAGCGGAGAAAACGAAGCTAAGTTATCTAATTTAACATCGGTTAAGCAAAGCCGAGAGGAATCGGTTCTTGATTACTTCAAAAGATTTAAAGATGTTAAGAACCGATGCTTCAACATAACTGTTTCTGAAAAGGATTTAGCAGATTTGGCTTTTGTAGGCTTACGGTCTCATTACAAGGAAAAGTTAGAAGGTTCTGATTTTCTTACTATTAATCACTTGCAATTGAAGGCCATGAGTTTAGAACTTAAATTTAAAAATGCAAAAGAATCTGCTAAACCCCATCGTTCGAATGTGCATATTATTGATAATGATTCTGATAGTTCGGACGATGATAAAGAAATTTATGCTGCTGAATTTGTTTGGTCATCAAAGAGTAAACCTAGTTCTTGTCCTTCATTGAAGCCGATTCAGAAAAATCGGCAAGAAGAGAAATTTACTTTTGATGTGGCCAAATGTGATCGCGTTTTTGATGAATTGCTTAAGAATGGCTTTGTTAAACGTTCACATGCAATTCCACCAGCCGATCAATTAAAAAATCGTGCATATTGTAAGTGGCATAATTGTTTTTCTCATGCAACCAATGATTGCAATGTTTTTCGACGACAGGTACAATCGGCCCTTAATGAAGGTCGATTGGTGCTCGCTGAAATGCAAGTTGACAAGGCTCCTTTCCCTGTTCATACCTTGGATGTGAGCACCAAGATGCTGATTCGGCAGGAACAAGCCGATGGAGCTAAAGGGAAGAACGTGGTGATTGGAGATCCGAGGCCGGAAAAAATTAATGACAAAGTTCCGGCCAGAACAGTGATGATTGGGAGGACTCTTGATGGTAAAGAGTCTCTAAAAATTACAATTAATACATCAAGGCCCGGGGGGCAAGGAAGTTCCTTGGAAGAAAATCGGTTCGCTAGCCAGGCGAAACCGGTCAGACCGGTTTCCCAAACCGGTCAGACCGGTTTGTCTCCAGACCGACCAAGAACTTTCAAGCCCAAGCGCCCGGAAGTGGGTACTTGGAAATTCAATGAGCCAAAGATTCAAGGAAAGGTTCTGAAGCAAGGACCTACTTTTTCGCAGCTCATGAACAAGTACACAAAGGCCGTTCAAGTTGATCGGCCAACAAAAAAGAGACAAAGGTCACCACAGCGTTGGAACAATCCTACAGATTATAAACGCCGTGGTGGTGTTACTGGAAATTCGGTACACAACCGATTAAGCTCATACCAATCAGGTCGCTCGACCGCTCTCCAAAGCGGGCAGACCGGTTTTGTAAACCGGTCAGACCGGTTTCGGTCTGAGCAGAAATTTCAAGCTCCTCCTAAGCAAGAATACCGTATCAAGGAGAAAAAGGAGGATGTGCAAGCCCAAGCCAATGAATTCATAAAAATTGGCGATATTCCAGTGGCTTTGCAAGATTTGGGTCGAAAGCCGATAGTCATTGGAGATTTGGCTCCTGTTCCAGTCCAAAAGCCGGTCATGCATAATGATCCTGAGGCTAGCAAGGGCATGAAGAAGGTATTCCAACCAAGGTGGTGTCCTTTCGGTTTGACTCACACGCAAAAGCGGAAATTACAGCGCCTACGGAACAAAGAAAAGAGGGAACATGAAGCTGAGAGGTTGAGGGATGAACATTTCAACAAGTATAGACCCATGATTCCTCAGAACAAGACCTGGCGAGTTGTGCAGCCAGCAGCACAACCGGTGAGACCGGTTTCAGAAACCGGTCAGACCGGTTCTAATCAGCCCGCTGCAGAAGCGGTCAGACCGGTTTCTGGAACCGGTCAGACCGGTTTGTTGACAGAGGCAGGGGCCAAAGTTACTTCAACCATCGATGCTACTCCGCCAATTCCTCCAGTGGTTGAAGATGAAGAATTAGTTGATTTTGAGCCTTCTCCAGAGCGTGACAACATGGAAATTAATGTTGTCTATTTATCTTCTGATTATTACATCGTGCCGGAGGAGGAAGTTTCTCATCTTCAACTTGGGCCTCGAGATGCCGTGTTTCAGAAGCCTAGTGAGTCAGAGAATCATCTCAAGGCTTTGTATATGAGGGGGCACATCAACGGGAAGCCAATTTCTCGTATGTTGGTTGATGGTGGAGCCATTGTAAATCTTATGCCATACTCTCTCTACAAGAAGATTGGCGGAAAAGACGAAGAATTGATCAAGACAAACATGACGGTCAGTGGAGTCGGTGGAGGTGATCCCATTGGTGCCAAGGGGGTGGCTTCTATGGAGCTGACTATTGGTAGCAAGACCATTGCTACGGCCTTCTTCGTCTCCGAGGTGCAAGGTAACTTCAGTTTAATTCTTGGTCGAGATTGGATTCATGCAAATAAATGTATTCCATCTACCTTGCATCAATATCTCATTCAGTGGATCGGCGATGAAGTTGAAGTTGTTCATGGTGACACTTCTTCCTTTGTTGCAACGGCCGATTCCGATTCCCTTAGTGCAAATGAGAAAGTTCAATGTTTGTCGGGCATGGATTTGACCGACTATGAGTTGATCAGTTGCACCAAGGATGGTTTTGTTCCTACTACATTAAAGCCGATGGAAAATCGGTTGAATTACTTGCTGTAATTAATGGAGCAGACAAATCAACAGAGACAAACCGGTCAGACCGCTTCTGACAACCGGTCAGACCGGTTTAGACCCGAACAGTGCCGATCGAGCCAAACCGGTCAGACCGCTTCTGAGAACCGGTCAGACCGGTTTTCGTCTGGACAGTGGCTTCAAGACCGAATTGATCATCATTGAACACATTCGGCCGGTACATTCGAAGCTATTGAAGATCTGGGCGATATTGATAAGTTGGGTTTTTCGTCAGCCGACCCTTTAGAAAAAATAGATATTGGTGATGGTACTATTCCTAGGCCGACTTTTGTAAACAAGAATTTATCGGCTGAGTTTAAAGCCGAATTAATAAATTTGTTGAAAGAGTATGTCGATTGTTTTGCTTGGGAGTACCGTGAGATGCCGGGTTTAAGTCGTGACTTAGTTGAGCATCGTTTACCAATAAAAGCCGGTTTTAGACCTTTTAAGCAATCGGCTAGACGTTTTAATCCCGCTATTTATGACCGAATAAAAGAAGAAGTTAATCGTTTACTAGATGCTGGTTTTATTCGGACTTGTCGTTATGCGGAGTGGATCTCTAATATTGTTCCTGTTGAAAAGAAAGATTCGGGAAAACTTAGAGTTTGCATTGATTTTAGAGATCTTAATAAAGCCACTCCAAAAGATTCATATCCTATGCCTGTAGCCGATGTCTTAATCAATGAAACTTCTGGACATCGTGTTGTTAGTTTTCTTGATGGTAACGCTGGATATAATCAAATCTTTATGGCTAAAGAGGATATGCACAAGACAGCTTTTCAATGTCCGGGATTTATTGGATTATTTGAGTGGGTAGTTATGACTTTTGGATTAAAGAATGCCGGTGCAACTTATCAAAGAGCTATGAATTTAATCTTTCATGATTTACTTGGTGTTATCGTGGAAGTGTACATTGATGATATTGTAGTCAAATCGGATGGTTTGGATTCTCATTTAGCCGATTTAAAACTTGCTCTTGAGAGGATGCGGCGGTATGGTTTGAAGATGAATCCACTCAAATGTGCTTTTGGTGTTTCAGCTGGGAAGTTTCTTGGGTTTGTTATTCATGAGAACGGCATAGAAGTTGATCCCAAGAGAATTGAAGCTATGAAGAAAGTCGAAGCTCCTACTTGCAAGAAAGACTTGCAAAAGTTTCTAGGCAAGGTAAACTTCTTGAGAAGATTTATAATTAACTTGTCTGGAAAGGTTGATGCTTTTACTCCTTTACTTCGGTTAAAGAATGAAGCCGATTTTACCTGGGGGGCAAAACAGCAAGAGGCTTTTGAGAAAATCAAAGAATACTTGTCTTCACCACCGGTACTTAGAGCGCCTAAGAGAGGGGTTCCATTCAGACTTTATGTGGCGGCTGAAGATAGAACTATTGGAGCTGTTTTGACTCAAGAAATCGGCGATAAGGAGTATGTGATTGCTTATGTAAGCCGACGGCTCATTGATGCAGAAACAAGGTATACTTTCATTGAGAAGTTATGTTTATCCTTGTACCATGCTTGTACTCAATTGAGGCATTATCTATTATCTAGTACTTGCATTGTGTTGTGTCAAACCGATATAATTAAACATATGTTGCAAAAGCCGATATCTAGTGGAAGAGTCGGCAAGTGGGCTTATGCTTTGGTTGAGTATGATTTGGCTTGTGAACCTTTAAAATCAATGAGAGGCCAAATTGTAGCTGATTTTATTGTTGAACATCGGATTAATGACACTTGTGAGTTCGACGTCGGCTATGTTACTTGTACACCATGGAAGCTATACTTTGATGGATCGGTTTGCAGTGATGGGCAAGGAATTGGTGCTGTTTTGATCTCTCCAAGTGGTGCCGTTTTTGAGTTTTCAAACCGATTGGAAGAAAAGCGAACCAATAATCAAGTTGAATATGAAACTCTTCTATTTGGCTTGGAATTTTTGCAAGACATGGGAGTAAAACATGTTGAAGCTTTTGGTGATTCGCTCCTGGTGGTACATCAAGTATCAAAGGTATGCCAATGTTATAATGGTTCATTAAATGCATATCTTGATAGATGTCTTGATATCATTGCTTCTTTTGATGAATTTACTATAAAACATATTCCGAGAGAAGATAATGATAAGACAAATACTCTGGCTCAGAAAGCATATGGTTATATGGTTGCAAAGAAATATTTCTATCTCCAAAAACCGATGCGAACAAAAGCCGAGGTTCTGGTTCTGGACGGACCGGTCACACCGGTTTCAGAAACTGGTCAGACCGGTTTTACTACCAGAACCGGTCTGACTGGTTCTGAAAGCGGTCAGACCGCTTCGTCCCCTGACAGAAGCAAAAATCCTTTGGATGATGCTAATCAATCCAAAGTTGAAGATTAGGATTGGAGAATACCTATTATTTCTTATTTGAGAGATCCTGGTCGTGGTGCGGAAAGAAATATTCGACGAATATCATTTAAGTACGTTTTGTTTGACGATGAACTCTATCGTCGGAACGCCGAAGATTTATTGTTAAAGTGTCTTGACTCGGATCAGGCCAAGGTCGCCATGGCTTAGGTACATGAAGGTATTTGTGGTACACATCAATCGGCTCCAAAGATGAAGTTGTTACTTAGACGAGACGGTTTCTATTGGCCTACTATGATGGCGGATTGTTTCAAATATTACAAAGGATGTGAGGAATGTCAGAAGTTTGGGAATTTGCAACTTGTTCCTGCTGCATTGATGCATCCTATTATTAAGCCATGGCCGTTCCGAGGTTGGGGGTTGGATTTTATTGGACAAATTAATCCTCCATCATCAAAAGGACATCGTTTCATATTGGTTGCTACGGATTATTTTACTAAGTGGACTGAAGCGATTCCTTTGAAGAATATGACGCATCGAGAGGTGATTGAGTTTGTTACTCAAAATATTATTCATAGATTCGGTATTCCTCAAACATTGACAACGGATCAAGGTACTTCATTTATGTCTAAGGCGGTACGTGAATTCGCCGAATCCTATAGAATTAAGTTGCTCAATTCATCTCCATATTACGCTCAGGCTAATGGACAAGCCGAGTCAAGTAATAAAACTTTGATCAAATTGATCAAGAAAAAGATAGCAGAAAATCCTAAGAGATGGCATGAAGTTTTATCCGAAGCATTGTGGGCTCATCGTATATCTAGACATGGTGCTACTAAAGTTACTCCTTTTGAGCTTGTGTATGGTCAAGAAGCCGTTTTACCTGTTGAGGTAAATCTGGACGCTTATAGGTTGGCTAAACAAAATGACCTTGATGCTGTTGATTACCACAATTTGATGTTGGACAATATTGATGAGGTAACCGACAAAAGATTGAAGGCTTTGAAGGAGATTGAGAAGGATAAGCTTCGAGTTGCTAAAGCTTACAACAAGAAAGTACGAGGAAAATATTTTCAAGTTGGTGAGCTTGTTTGGAAGACGATCTTGCCTATTGGAGCAAAAAGCAACAAGTTTGGTAAATGGTCACCAAATTGGGAAGGGCCTTATAGAGTTGTCAAAGTCATCTTTGGGAATTCTTACATGTTAGAGACACTGAAGGGAGATCATTTGCCTAAAGCTATCAACGGGAGATATCTGAAGAAATTCTATCCAAGTGTTTGGCAAGATACATGAAGATCAATGGCCGATATATTGTTAATATCGCCCTTAGTATAAATTTTTTAGCTCCTGAGTCATATTTACTTGCTTTTTAGTTCTCAAGTTCACTAAAAACGCAGGGGGGCATGTGTTGACAGTCAAATTTGGCTTTGGGCCAAACCGGTCTGACCGGTTTGCCAAACCGGTCAGACCGGTTTGCTTCTGTAATTCGAGTAGGATTAGGATTCCGAGTTTTAGTCCCATATTGTAACCTATTCGAAAGGGGTAAGACTTCCCCGGCCTATAAATATAAAGGCTAAGGCCGATTGAGAGGTATTCCAATCGAATCAAACACTTTTATCTTATATTTTTGTATCTCTCAAACCCTAATCTTTTCCAACCTCCATATTCTGTTCTTTGCTCGTCTCTACGACGTTAAAGGGCGTTCTAAGTGGCCTGCCGATCTTAGAACAACCCTAGACTTGCTCGAGCTCCGTCGGGGTCCGTCCCGAGCTTGAGTTTCTAGGTCTTCACGGCTCTCCGCTCAAAAGCGGTCAGACCGGTCTTAAGAACCGATCAGACCGGTTTTCTCCAGGAAGCCAGGAGTTGGCCATTGTGACGGCCGTGCTGCGCGTTTGATCGATCTCGAGTTTGTTGGCGCGTTTTCGTGTCAACACTTTGTAAGTTCAGGACTTCAGGTGTTCAGTAGTTATCTGCAAAGAAGTGGCAATAACAATTATATTCAGCAGCTATTTTGTACCGTGAAAATGCCTGATCCAGTCTTATTGCGCTTATGTGTAAAGCATTTACAGAGCATTATGGCTCCACTAATGAGTGGACTTCAGATGTTCATCCGGTGAAAGAGACTACCCATATTTGAGCAAAGAAAATGCCCAATGAGCAAAACAAGTGCAAAAGGAAAACATCTCTTAACCAGGAAGCTATACGGTCCAAAATTCAATTTTGTTGCAACACTGTCACTGCTAAATTGAAGACATGTAATTGAGCAGTCATCGAAACACTAAACATGTCTGCACAGGAATATTTTTCTAGAAAAGAATCATGAAGGGGAAAAAAACCAAGGGTCTGTAGGATTCAAGTGAACTCGCAGAGTATGTAAATACAAAGAAATGGGCTGATACAGAATTGGGAAGTCATAGACATAGAGAGAGAGAGAGAGCAACGACCAAGATTAAATTTAGACAAAGTAAGGCAGCTGAGATTAGGGAAGCATGTACCTCTCAGTTCACCAACCACCAAACGCAGTATATGGCATTGCTCGCGCAAACTCGAAGCAGAGCTGGGGGTCTGCTTGTGGCACGCACAACAGAAATATATGTCATCACCGCAACTGCTTCCCAATCCAACCTTTTATAGGCGCTCCGCAGCTCAATGCTGGCCGGTCAACGCAAATGTCCTAGTCGGCGATCTTCCGCATCATGACATGCTGATCGTCTTCTCCTACTGCGTGTAGGTACTCGTAATAACAGACGGCACGAGGGTTCCCAAGCAAGTAGCAAACCAAGTCTGAAATATCAGGAGATGCTCATAGTTGCGTTCCCAGGAGTCAACAGGTCATCAAGGCCAGTTTGAAATATTGGAAAAAAAGAACATAAGAAAGTGGGCAAAAGCTGCCCGCAACATGGTGAAACTCCGGACACAAGCTATGGAAAACGCCAATTCAGTTCACTCCTCGCCTGCAATTCGTCTGACTTTGTGCACGCCTAGGTACATGCTGTTGACACGAAAACGCGCCAACAAACTCGAGATCGATCAAACGCGCAGCACGGCCGTCACAACGGCCAACTCCTGGCTTCCTGAAGAAAACCGGTCTGACCGGTCTTACGAACCGGTCTGACCGCTTTTGAGCGGAGAACCGTGAAGACCTAGAAACTCAAACTCGGGAGGGACCCCGACGGAGCTCGAGCAAGTCTAGGGTTGTTCTAAGATCGGCAGGCCACTTAGAACGCCCTTGAACGTCGTAGAGACGAGCAAAGAACAGAATATGGAGGTTGGAAAAGGTTTAGGGTTTGAGAGATACAAAAATATAAGATAAAAGTGTTTGATTCGATTGGAATACATCTCAATCGGCCTTAGCCTTTATATTTATAGGCCGGGGAAGTCTTACCCCTTTCGAATAGGTTACAATATGGGACTAAAACTCGGAATCCTAATCCTACTCGAATTACAGAAGCAAACCGGTCTGACCGGTTTGGCAAACCGGTCAGACCGGTTTGGCCCAAAGCCTAATTTGACTGTCAACATATGCCCCCCTGCGTTTTTAGTGAACTTGAGAACTAAAAAGCAAGTAAATATGACTCAGGAGCTAAAAATTTATACTAAGGGCGATATTAACAATATATCAGCCATTGATCTTCATGTATGTTGCCAAACACTTGGATAGAATTTCTTCAGATATCTCCCGTTGATAGCTTTAGGCAAATGATCTCCCTTCAGTGTCTCTGACATGTAAGAATTCCCAAAGATGACTTTGACAACTCTGTAAGGTCCTTCCCAACTTGGTGACCATTTACCAAACTTGTTGCCTTTTGCTCCAATAGGCAAGATCGTCTTCCAAACAAGCTCACCAACTTGAAAATATTTTCCTCATACTTTCTTGTTGTAAGCTTTAGCAACCCGAAGCTTGTCCTTCTCAATCTCCTTCAAAGCCTTCAATCTTTTGTCGGTTACCTCATCAATATTGTCCAACATCAAATTGTGGTAATCAACAGCATCAAGGTCATTTTGTTTAGCCAACCTATAAGCGTCCAGATTTACCTCAACAGGTAAAACGGCTTCTTGACCATATACAAGCTCAAAAGGAGTAACTTTAGTAGCACCATGTCTAGATATACGATGAGCCCATAATGCTTCGGATAAAACTTCATGCCATCTCTTAGGATTTTCTGCTATCTTTTTCTTGATTAATTTGATCAAAGTTTTATTACTTGACTCGGCTTGTCCATTAGCCTGAGCGTAATATGGAGATGAATTGAGCAACTTAATTCTATAGGATTCGGCAAATTCACGTACCTCCTTAGACATAAACGAAGTACCTTGATCCGTTGTCAATGTTTGAGGAATACCGAATCTATGAATAATATTTTGAGTAACAAACTCAATCACCTCTCAATGCGTCATATTCTTCAAAGGAATCGCTTCAGTCCACTTAGTAAAATAATCCGTAGCATCCAATATGAAACGATGTCCTTTTGATGATGGATGATTAATTTGTCCAATAAAATCCAACCCCCAACCTCGGAACGGCCATGACTTAATAATAGGATGCATCAATGCAGCAGGAACAAGTTGCAAATTCCCAAACTTCTGACATTCCTCACATCCTTTGTAATACTTAAAACAATCCGCCATCATAGTAGGCCAATAGAAACCGGCTCATCTAAGTAACCACTTCATCTTTGGAGCCGATTGATGTGTACCATAAATACCTTCATGAACCTCAGCCATGTCGACCTTGGCCTGATCCGAGTCAAGACATTTTAACAATAAATCTTCGGCGTTCCGACGATAGAGTTCATCGCCAAGCAAAACATACTTAAACGATATTCGCCGAATATTTCTTTCTGCACCACGATCAGGATCTCTCAAATAAAAATAATAGGTATTCTCCAATCCTGATCTTCAACTTTGGATTGATTAGCATCATCCAAAGGATTTTTGCTTCTGTCAGGAGACGAAGCGGTCTGACCGCTTTCAGAACCGGTCAGACCGGTTCTGGCAGTAAAACCGGTCTGACCGATTTCTGAAACCGGTGTGACCGGTTCGTCCAGAACCAGAACCTCGGCTTTTGTTCGCATCGGTTTTTGGAGATAGAAATATTTCTTTGCAACCATATAACCAGATGCTTTCTGAGCTAGAGTATTTGCCTTATCATTATCTTCTCTCGGAATATGTTTTATAGTAAATTCATCAAAAGAAGTAATGATATCAAGACACCTATCAAGATATGCATTTAATGAACCATTATAACATTGGCATACCTTTGATACTTGATGTACCACCAGGAGCGAATCACCAAAAGCTTCAACATGTTTTACTCCCATGTCTTGTAAAAATTCCAAGCCAAATAGAAGAGCTTCATATTCAACTTGATTATTGGTTCGCTTTTCTTCCAATCGGTTTGAAAACTCAAAGACGGCACCACTTGGAGAAATCAAAACAGCACCAATTCCTTGTCCATGATTGCAAACCGATCCATCAAAGTATAGCTTCCATGGTGTACAAGTAACATAGCCGACGTCGAACTTGCAAGTGTCATTAATCCGATGTTCAACAATAAAATCAGCTACAATTTGGCCTCTCATTGATTTTAAAGGTTCACAAGCCAAATCATACTCAACCAAAGCATAAGCCCACTTGCCGACTCTTCCACTAGATATCGGCTTTTGCAACATATGTTTAATTACATCGGCTTGACACAACACGATGCAAGTGCTAGATAATAAATAATGCCTCAATTGAGTACAAGCATGATACAAGGATAAACATAACTTCTCAATGAAAGTATACCTTGTTTCTGCATCAATGAGCCGTCGGCTTACATAAGCAATCACATACTCCTTATCGCCGATTTCTTGAGTCAAAACAGCTCCAATAGTTCTATCTTCAGCCGCCACATAAAGTCTGAATGAAACCCCTCTCTTAGGCGCTCTAAGTACCGGTGGTGAAGACAAGTATTCTTTGATTTTCTCAAAAGCCACTTGCTGTTTTGCCCCCCAGGTAAAATCGGCTTCATTCTTTAACCGAAGTAAAGGAGTAAAAGCATCAACCTTTCCAGACAAGTTAATTATAAATCTTCTTAAGAAATTTACCTTGCCTAGAAACTTTTGCAAGTCTTTCTTGCAAGTAGGAGCTTCGACTTTCTTCATAGCTTCAATTCTCTTGGGATCAACTTCTATGCCGTTCTCATGAATAACAAACCCAAGAAACTTCCTAGCCGAAACACCAAAAGCACATTTGAGTGGATTCATTTTCAAACCATACCGCCGCATCCTCTCAAGAGCAAGTTTTAAATCGGCTAAATGAGAATCCAAACCATCCGATTTAACTACAATATCATCAATGTACACTTCCACAATAACACCAAGTAAATCATGAAAGATTAAATTCATAGCTCTTTGATAAGTTGCACCGGCATTCTTTAATCCAAAAGTCATAACTACCCACTCAAATAATCCAATAAATCCCGGACATTGAAAAGCTGTCTTGTGCATATCCTCTTTAGCCATAAAGATTTGATTATACCCAGCATTACCATCAAGAAAACTAACAACACGATGTCCAGAAGCTTCATTGATTAAGACATCGGCTACAGGCATAGGATATGAATCTTTTGGAGTGGCTTTATTAAGATCTCTAAAATCAATGCAAACTCTAAGTTTTCCCGAATCTTTCTTTTCAACAGGAACAATATTAGAGATCCACTCCGCATAATGACAAGTCCGAATAAAACCAGCATCTAGTAAACGATTAACTTCTTCTTTTATTCGGTCATAAATAGCGGGATTAAAACGTCTAGCCGATTGCTTAAAAGGTCTAAAACTGGCTTTTATTGGTAAACGATGCTCAACTAAGTCACGACTTAAACCAGGCATCTCACGGTACTCCCAAGCAAAACAATCGACATACTCTTTCAACAAATTTATTAATTCGGCTTTAAACTCAGCCGATAAATTTTTGTTTACAAAAGTCGGCCTAGGAATAGTACCATCACCAATATCTATTTTTTCTAAAGGGTCGGCTGACAAGAAACCTTGACCCAACTTATCAATATCACCCAGATCTTCAATAGCTTCGAACGTACCGGCCGAATGTGTTCGATGATGATCAATTCGGTCTTGAAGCCATTGTCCAGATGCAAACCGGTCTGACCGGTTCCCAGAAGCGGTCTGACCGGTTTGGCTCGATTGGCCCTGTTCAGGTCTAAACCGGTCTGACCGGTTTCCAGAAGCGGTCTGACCGGTTTGTCTCTGTTGATTTATTTGCTCCATTAATTACAGCAAGTAATTCAACCGATTTTCCATCGGCTTTAATGTAGCAGGAACAAAACCATCCTTGGTGCAACTGATCAACTCATAGTCGGTCAAATCCATGCCCGACAAACATTGAACTTTCTCATTTGCACTAAGGGAGTCGGAATCGGCCGTTGCAACAAAGGAAGAAGTGTCACCATGAACAACTTCAACTTCATCGCCGATCCACTGAATGAGATATTGATGCAAGGTAGATGGAATACATTTATTTGCATGAATCCAATCTCGACCAAGAATTAAACTGAAGTTACCTTGCACCTTGGAGACGAAGAAGGCCGTAGCAACGGTCTTGCTACCAATAGTCAGTTCCATAGAAGCCACCCCCTTGGCACCAATGGGATCACCTCCACCGACTCCACTGACCGTCATGTTTGTCTTAATCAGTTCTTCGTCTTTCCCGCCAATCTTATTGTAGAGAGAGGATAGCATAAGATTTACAATGACTCCACCATCAACCAACATACGAGAAATTGGCTTCCCGTTGATGTGCCCCCTCATATACAAAGCCTTGAGATGATTCTCTGATTCACTAGGCTTCTGAAACACGGCATCTCGAGGCCCAAGTTGAAGATGAGAAACTTCCTCCTCCGGCACGATGTAATAATCAGAAGATAAATAGACAACATTAATTTCCATGTTGTCGCGCTCTGGAGAAGGCTCAAAATCAACCAATTCTTCATCTTCAACCACTGGAGGAATTGGCGGAGTAGCATCAACGGTCGAAGTAGCTTTGGCCCCTGCCTCTGTCGACGAACTGGTCTGACCGGTTCCAGAAACCGGTCTGACCGCTTCTGCAGCGGGCTGATCAGAACCGGTCTGACCGGTTTCTGAAACCGGTCTGACCGGTTGGGCTGCTGGCTGCACAACTCACCAGGTCTTGTTCTGAGGAATCATGGGTCTGTACTTGTTGAAGTGTTCATCCCTCAGCTTCTCAGCTTCCTGTTCCCTCTTTTCTTTGTTCCGTAGGCGTTGTAATTTCCGCTTTTGCGTGTGAGTTAAACCGGAAGGACACCACCTAGGTTGGAAGACTTTTTTCACGCCCTTGCTAGCCTCAGGATCATTATGCATGACCGGATTTTGGACTGGAACAGGAGCCGAATCTCCAATGACTATCGGCTTTCGACCCAAATCTTGCAAAGCCACTGGAATATCACCAATTTTTATGAATTCATTGGCTTGGGCTTGCACATCCTCCTTTTTCTCCTTGATACGGTATTCTTGCTTAGGAGGAGTTTGAAATTTCTGCTCAGACCGAAACCGGTCTGACCGGTTTACAAAACCGGTCTGACCGCTTTGGAGAGCGGTCGAGCGACCTGATTGGTATGAGCTTAATCGGTTATGTACCGAATTTCCAGTAACACCACCACGGCGTTTATAATCTGTAGGATTGTTCCAACACTGTGGTGACCTTTGTCTCTTTTTTGTTGGCCGATCAACTTGAACGACCTTTGTGTACTTGTTCATGAGCTGCGAAAAAGTAGGTCCTTGCTTCAGAACCCTTCCTTGAATATTTGGCTCATTGAGTTTCCAAGTACCCACTTCCGGGCGCTTGGGCTTGAAAGTTCTTGGTCGGTCTGGAGACAAACCGGTCTGACCGGTTTGGGAAACCGGTCTGACCGGTTTCGCCTGGCTAGCGAACCGATTCTCTTCCAAGGAACTTCCTTGCCCCCCGGGTCTTGATGTATTAATTGTAATTTTCAGAGACTCTTTACCATCAAGAGTCCTCCCAATCATCACTGTTCTGGCCGGAATTTTGTCATTAATTTTTTCCGGCCTCGGATCTCCAATCACCACGTTCTTCCCTTTAGCTCCATCGGCTTGTTCCAGCCCAATCAGCATCTTGGTGTTCACATCCAAGGTATGAACAGGGAAAGGAGCCTTATCAACTTGCATTTCAGCGAGCACCAATCGACCTTCATTAAGGGCCGATTGTACCTGTCGTCGGAAAACATTGCAATCATTGGTTGCATGAGAAAAAGAATTATGCCACTTACAATATGCACGATTTTTTAATTGATCGGCTGGTGGAATTGCATGAGAAAGTTTAACAAAGTCATTCTTAAGCAATTCATCAAAAACGCGATCACATTTGGCTACATCAAAAGTAAACTTTTCTTCCTGCCGATTTTTCTGAATCGGCTTTAATGAAGGACAAGAACTAGGTTTACTCTTGGATGACCAAACAAATTCAGCAGCATAAATTTCTTTATCATCGTCCGAACTATCAGAATCATTATCAATAATATGCACATTTGAACGATGGGGTTTAGCAGATTCCTTTGCATTTTTAAATTTAAGCTCTAGACTCATGGCCTTCATTTGCAAGTGATTAATAGTAAGAAAATCAGAACCTTCTAACTTTTCCTTGTAATAAGACCGTAAGCCTACAAAAGCCAAATCTGATAAATCCTTTTCAGAAACAGTTATGTTGAAGCATCGGTTCTTAACATCTTTAAATCTTTTGAAGTAATCAAGAACCGATTCCTCTCGGCTTTGCTTAACCGATGTTAAATCAGATAACTTAGCTTCGTTTTCTCCGCTAAAGAAGTGATCATGAAATTTACGCTCCAATTGAGTCCAATTATGAATAGAGTTAGGAGCAAGCGAAGAAAACCATGAAAATGCAGTTCCAGTTAAAGATAATGAGAACAACCGTATATGCAATGCCTCATAAAAAGATGCCTCTCCTAATTGCAAGATATATTGACTAATGTGTTCCCAAGGAGTTCTATTATCTTCGCCACTGAATTTAATAAAATCTGGAACACGCCAACCATTAGGATAAGCAACTAAATCAAATTCAGGTGGATACGGTTTCTGGTATAAGCGTGAACTACCCAATTCAAGCCCGAGTCTTGTTCTAAGAGTATTTGCTATGTCTTCTTTGAACTTAGCTAACTCGGCTTGATAGTTCCCATCACCTCTGTTTTGTGGAATGCGGGGAACACCATACATTGTATTTTGAGAAGTACTCGGAATCGGCGCGTGAAACGAGCCAGATCCGTGGGGTATACTTCCCGGAACCGTAGTGCGTGGAATAGTATAAATAGGACCAGAAGTAGCCGTATTAGATAAAACCATCGCAACAGACGCTCCTACACCCATAGAACCGGTCTGACCGCCAGAGGGGGCCAAACCGGTCTGACCGGTTGTACAAACCGGTCTGACCGGTTCGTGGACCGAACTAGGGTAAGGTGTTTGTCCCGCATAGAAATTCAACGGCATGCCCAAATTAGGATCTAAAACATGTTCTGGCATGCCTGATGAGCTAGGAGTTGAATTAGGTAATTCATTAAATTCTACATTATTCTTTCCTTTGTCAGAATTACCCGTCATACTAGAAATCAACTCACTAGTAACAGTTTGTGCAGCAAGTAATTTATCATCCATCATGCGAGTAATTTGCTGCATCAAATCAGAGGATTCGCCAGTTACCTTAGGGAGTTCTTCAACTTGGTCATTCGCCAGCTTGAAAGCCGGCATGACGAATTCCTCTACTCTCTTGACAAGACCACCGCGATCTTTCTTGAAGCCCTTCAAGAATTGCGTCCTGAAGTGTTCCTCAGCGATCAAGTACCGCTTCCGCTCCTCGTCCGTGAGCTCTTCCATCGTCGCGGCGATGATGTTGTCCTTGTCAAGGTCGCACGTCGATCCAGACATGTTTGGAGTAGATTGAATCAGTTTTACCACCAGATTAATCGTCCCCAGCGGAGTCGCCAAAAAGTATGTTGACACGAAAACGCGCCAACAAACTCGAGATCGATCAAACGCGCAGCACGGCCGTCACAACGGCCAACTCCTGGCTTCCTGAAGAAAACCGGTCTGACCGGTCTTACGAACTGGTCTGACCGCTTTTGAGCGGAGAACCGTGAAGACCTAGAAACTCAAACTCGGGAGGGACCCCGACGGAGCTCGAGCAAGTCTAGGGTTGTTCTAAGATCGGCAGGCCACTTAGAACGCCCTTGAACGTCGTAGAGACGAGCAAAGAACAGAATATGGAGGTTGGAAAAGGTTTAGGGTTTGAGAGATACAAAAATATAAGATAAAAGTGTTTGATTCGATTGGAATACATCTCAATCGGCCTTAGCCTTTATATTTATAGGCCGGGGAAGTCTTACCCCTTTCGAATAGGTTACAATATGGGACTAAAACTCGGAATCCTAATCCTACTCGAATTACAGAAGCAAACCGGTCAGACCGGTTTGGCCCAAAGCCCAATTTAACTGTCAACACATGCCAAAAGCTGTATGCCACTAGCTGATATGTAATCCGTACGCCGCAATTTCTGGGCACTCCATGTTTGACTCCCAGTCAAAACATATCATTCTTTATACTTAGGACACGGCTCCCGACTTTCTGTCGATACATATGGATAGTAGACAGCTTGTATCTTAGCCATGATTTTGAGTTTATGAATTATGGTAAAAATTATTGTATAGTGCTTCGCTGTACACTACCAGAATCCTTCACATCCGCCCGCCTCCTCCGCCTCGGCCATTTTTGGACCCGGTGCTGATGGGGCTTCAGCACCGGGTCCAACAGCCAGGAGCGGGGGCGGCGCTGCGGGGTGTCAGGGCGAAGACATTAGCACCGGGTCGTGGCAAGACCCGGTGCTAATGCGCCCCCTTTAGCACCGGGTGCAGCCAGCAACCGGTGCTAATGTGCCGAGGCCATTTCGCACCGGTTGCTGGCTGCACCCGGTGCTAAAGGGTGCACATTAGCACCGGGTTTTGCCACGACCCGGTGCTAATGTCTTTTGAATATAGGGGCTTCTTCCTCCCCCGGCCGCACGAGACCGGGCACACGAGCCACATCACCAAGCGCACAGGCGCCACGTCACCGGGCGCACACGAGCCACGTCACTGGATGAACAAGAACAATTTTTCTTTTTAATCTCTGTATAAAAGTTGTAACTAGTCGTTCTCCCTCGTACAAACTTCAAAAAAGATCATTTTTCTTCCTAAAAATTCATAAAATCATACTCTATCAAGTTATGAAACTTATTAATGTTATTATTTTGAAAAATCTTCTCGGGTGAGACTGTTTGAACAATCCAAATTTTGAATTAAAAATGACAACTACAACAAGGTTTTTTTCACACCAGGTGATGTCAAATGAAAAAGTGATGAATACCAAAGTTTCATATTTCATCATGATCTACAATCTTTATTTAGGTCATTTTGTCATTTTCAAAAGTGGTAATAATATGTAGTACAAATTTGACAAGTCTCTAACAAAGTTTTAGAAACTATGCGAGTGAATCTAGGATTAATGAACAATGTATACTACCACTTTCTCAAATGCAAAAATGACTTAAATAAAGATTGTAGATCTTGATGAGATATGAAATTTTGGTATTCGTGACTTTTTCATCTGAGACCATTTAATGTTCCAAAATCTTTTTTTTTAGCTATCAATTTTTGTAATTTATAAGATTTTCTAGTAATTTATAAGATTTTCTATTAATTTATAAGATTTTCTATTAATTTATAAGATTTTTCTATTAATTTATAATATTTTCTAGTATTTTATATTGATTTTCTAGTAATTTATAATATTTTCTTATTTAATATATATTTTTAATAGGTATTAATAACTGAATTAAAACAAGTATTAATAACTATATATTAAAAACTATATTTATAAGATTCCCAAATAGTAGCCACCGGTGCTAAAGGCCGGTTTGGAAACTGGCGCCAAACGAAAATTTGGGGCCTTTAGCACCGGGTTGATCTAAAATCCGGTGTTAAAGGCCCCCAATTTTCGTTTGGCGCCAGTTACGGCCTTTAGCACCGGGTGTAGAAGACCCGATGCTAAAGGGCCTTTAGCACCGGGTGGTGGGAAGGCCCGGTGCTAAAGGGGGGGCCTTTAGCACCGCGTGCTGTATAGACCCGGTGCTAAATGCCCCGGGTCTATATAGCCTCGCGCCGGCCCCCGCCCCCGCAGCACTTCGTCTTCCCCCCAAACCGCCGGCCCTCCTCCTTGCCTCGCCCCCGCCGCCATCGTCGCCGCGCCCGCCGCCCGTCGCCCTCGCCCACGCCGTCGTCGCCCGCGGCCTCGTCCATCCTCCCCGCGCCGCCGCCTGTCCTCACCGCGCCTGTCGCCCGTCATCCCCGCGCCGCCGCCCGTCGTCCCCGCACCTGCGCCCGTCGTCCCCGCGCCGCCCGACGTCCCCGGCCGGCCGCGCCGCCGCTCTTCGTCGCCGTCGTCCCCGCCGACATCCCCGTGCCGCCGCTCGCGCCCTCGCCTTCTCCCCCACGCCGCCATCGTCCCCGGCCGCGCCGCCCTTCGTCGTCGCCGCCGTCGATGTTGCTTCTAAAGTTTGGAATGTTTTAGATACTTCTGGAATGATAACAACTTTGTTTCTTTAGTGATGATCTGAATTATTTTCTGCACCTAAGCACTGTAAATGTATGAATCAATTCCTTTAGAACATCTGTTATCTGTTGTACCTTCAGACATGCTGGAAGAATGATTACAACATTTAATTTTATTACATCCACAGAAGCTGGACATGGTTCTACTTGAATTGGTATTAGCATGAATACCAGTAATTAGTTCTATGACTCTTTACTAGATCTTCTTTACATTATTGGAAGTAGGTTACATGCATGGCTACTGAAAAAAGCAAAAAAAAAAGAAATCCGGGGCCTTTAGCACCGGTTGCAGACAGCAACCGGTGCTAAAGGCCCTGCTAAAGGCGCTGCGGGGCAGGCCCTTTAGCACCGGGTTGTGTCTGGAACCGGTGCTAAAGGGACCCTTTAGCTCCGGTTATTCAACCCGGTGCTAAAGGGGTACCCCTTTAGCCTCGGTTTAGTTGCACCGGGTGGGAAACCCGGTGCTAAAGGGCTTTCCCACCCGGTGCAGATATCAACTATTCTGGTAGTGGTAGCAAGAAAAAATATGTTCTTCGCCGCTGCTTCCAGCCTAGATTGAAGACGGCAACAGGCGGTGCGTGGTGGCGGCGGCTGGCGACGCGGATCCAACTCCGACGGATCAAGCGTTGACACGCCCAGATATGGAGCTCCTATGCCAGGAGCTTCGAGTCTGGGGGCAGCGAATGGCACGAAGGTTGTTCCTGTCGTCTTCCTTGGCCCGATGACAGAGGCCGGCAGTGGACAATGTACGGGCATACGTCACAACATCAACAATCGCGGTCATGCTAGGCACCATCAACAGCTCGGTGAGGCATATTCTAGCTCAAACGGTTGCTGCCATGGCATAGTGGAGGTTGGAGCGAAAGCCTGGTCGGTGACGCCTGCGGGTGCCACTTCCTCATTGGAGGCGACTTCGTGTACACTTCCCTCGATATATTGCCATGTGTTTGTTTCTTCGGTGAAAACCAAGCCCTATCCCGGGCCGATGACGATGGCGCCATTGGCGTCATGTTTTTCTTGAAGACGTCGTCGTGGAGATCCATATGGTGTTTCAGCATTGTTCCTGCTTTCGGATGTTCGTGGGCGAGCTTCTACATTGCTTTGAAAGCTACCTTTTCAGGGAACATATTGGCTGTGATTTATCAATACAGCATGAAGACACAAGGAAGATCGTCTATTCGATAAGCCAAGCAATAGAAGCTTTGGATATTTTCTCGAAGAATGGATGGATAGGCAATATTAATATTAGACATTGCTTATGATTATTTTCTCTTCCTATGTATTCTTTCTCTTTTTTTTTCTCTCAGCTTTTGAGCTGAAGACTTTGTAAGATTTTGGCTGTGTGCATTTATTGCAGAGGCCGGATATATTTCCATTATCTAAAAAAAAAAATATGTTCTCTTTTGAACAGAGGCTAACGATTGCTATGTCATCCAGAATTTGAACAGGAAAGCGAAACACCTAAATTAAGTGGAAGAGCAGCAACATATATCATGGAGTCTCAAGTCAACTATTGAAAGGAACTGAACCTTATACATCCTGAGCTCTCAAAATCAGCTCTACGTACACCTTGACAATTAGGTAGCAAGTTTCTCAAGTTGACTATGGTGTCAACCACACGTACGCATAATATCCGATGAGCCCAAACAAAGGTAGCAAGTTTCTCAAGTTGACTATGGTGTCAACCACACGTACGCATAATATCCGATGAGCCCAAACAAAACTAAGTGCAAATTAGATAAAGCACAGGCGAAAAGCAAAGTAAATAAAATTGATGCGCACATGTACGCAAGTAAATAAAATAGACTTTGCTTGTGATTTCCTCCTATCATTTACATACTTTTATTTTTATTCATAATCAGTTTGTGAACTGAAAATTTTTGTATGAATTTGGCTGTGTGCAGTTGCAGATACCGGAGATAATTCCATTTTGCTGTTAATGGGCTGCCGGCATCATAGGGCAGCGGCGGCCTCAATATTTTGCTGTTGCCGTCCAGGCAAATGCGCGTGCCAATTAGTTCTTTCAGCAATCTTTGACTAGTTGCACACTTGCACATCGTCATCAAAGCCAATTCAAAAGCAGCTTCGGAAAAGTTGTTCAGCCAGTACAAGGAGTAGTTGACCTCAGCACTGAGCAAATATCAACACAGGGCAATCCGCCAGTAGCTTTCTGGAAGAAGAAAAGGAAACCAAGCCCATGTTATATAGATTTGGCCACACCATGGATTTGCTCATCTCTCTCTTTCCATCCCTCGTGAGTCCCTCATGTGATCGAGCTAATCGGCAATCAACTCAAAACGTTTTATATTCTATTCACGTTCATTCACTTACATCTACAATTGTTTATCTTTGTTTTTCCTTTTCTCATCCTCTTTCTCTTTCTCTCTCTCATGTATGGATCTGACAAACAATATGATTCTAGTTACAACAGACACAATAGGGAGCACATGTGGCAGAACCATGCACACGTAAACGCCATCTGGCGGAGTGACGTGCACAAGTGGCAATGTGAGACGACCGACTAGAGTATGTTAATTAGTAGACGCTGGTTAAGGACACATCATACGACGGCGTTGTGTGGAACCAACGTGTAGTGGTGGCAAAACATGCCAGGATCATTTGAGGTTGGTCAGGTAGAGCTCGCACAGCCATTGGCAAGCAATAATCACACGATAGACAACAATGGTCAAGCAGCCACCACTCCGCCTCAACTAGCTCATATGCTACTATATTTTTTCTTTCTAAAAATGTTATTAGATAACATTTTAAAGTAATTGCTTATATCTTTTTCCAAAAAATGTTATTAGATAATTTATCTATAAGGTTTCTCAAGTTACCTTTTAAAATTTTACTTAATTATACAAAATACATTTTAATTTTTTACTATGGAACAATTTTCTATAGAAAGGTATTCAAACAACTTTCCTTCTAGAGCTGGTGGTCGAAATTGTTGTGAAAACACGTCGATCATGGTTGGATCCCCACCATCTTACATGTTATATCATAGGCATGAAGACAAAGGGTGTGTTTAGTTCTCTTGAAAAGTGTGGTCGAGAAGTCACATCGAGTCAAATTGGACACTGTAGCGCTTTTCGTTTGTTTTTGGTAATTGTTGTCCTACCATGACCTAATTAGGCTTAAAAGATTCGTCTCGTCGTGTACACCAAAATTATGTAATTAGTTTTTTTATTTACCTATATTTAATGCTCCATGCATGAAGAGAGAGATTCGATGTGATGTAATGAGACTTTTTGCATAGTGGAATTTTGGGTGGGATTTTGGGAACTAAACACACCCAAAGTAGGACATATATGTCTGGAGTTTTTTTATCTTTACTCCTCAGTCATGTCTAGATTTCAACGGTGCTCCTCTTGTATATATAGTCTTAAACTTTGCTCCTATTTTAGAGTCTTGTATATATAGTCTTAAACTAGGCTCCTAGTTGACAGATAAATTTGGTGTATAAGTGCACATAGAACTAGGAGAAGAACTTTTCATACAAGTTCATATTTTACAACACCATGTTAGGTCAATACTCCCTCCGTCCTTTTTTACATATCACATTTGGTTTGTTCTAAGTTAAACTTATCCAGCGGGGGAAAGACCGTCCCCACGGCATTGCACTAAGAAACAAATCTCGACTAAGCCGGCCAAGAAACTTCCCGAACCCCAATTTCACTCTAACGCCATTTTTATTTGATATAAAATATTCACTGGGCTTTCTAGTTTGTACGTGCTAATGCAGGATATGCATAGCCTTCGACACAAAAGACTGGCTCGAAAGCCATGCAGCCACAAGTGGGAGCACCCAATGGACACGTACCGATGCTGATTCTGCCACCTCCCAAGGACTTGGTGCTGCTTCTGCAACTCCCGGAGGCCTAATGCTGATGGGAGTGATGGCATTAACTCCCAAGTGAGTCCCGATCCCGGTGATGACTGCAATGAAATTATTTTCAGTACACTTGATAGGGACGATCCTCAAAAAAAAAAAGAGGGAGAAGCCAAGAAGAATCGGACACAATTTAGATTACCTCCAATTGATGGGAAGATTGAGCTGATGCCTAAGGGTAGCAAGTGAGTATATGTTTCTCAATATCTACACATCAATACTATTTCTTTGTATTTTTTTGCTGCATCTGAATCAATCTTAATAGTGCTACTACCCCTTTGTAATTTTTTGCTGTTTTCTGACATGTCAAATTCTGTGTTACAGACAATATAATTCAGCTACACCAGTTACCACCCTAAAGAGTACAAGTATGGCTCAGAGATAGGAGTTATTTTGAAACGACTATAGCCTGGTGCGCTCGATGTCTGCTATGTAGAAGGATGAATGTGGAGTTACAAATGCTAGACTTGTAAAGCAGGAGTTTTGGGGTAATGAAACTAACGAACTTGCATGCAGCTTACGATTATCTCTTGTGTTTTATTATTGACAATATCTGATTTTTTGTTTGTGCAGAGTGTGTTTTCAGTTACATGACATAATGCAAATATGGAAGCTTATTTAGCAAAAAAGAGTATCTGGCATGATGTATCAAGCCCGTTTAGATGCTGTAAAAGACCATGAGGGCTGCAAGATGATCAAGCACGCGGTATATTACTAACAGAAGAATAATACTTAACCTGGAGGCTTGATTGGTGCCCTATGGATGCGAGGTTCTCCTATCCAACTTCTGGGCCTCTGAAAAGTTCAAATAAATGAGGTTAGTAGCTCAAGCTAGCTGCAGGCTTGAAGAGTGCTGAGATGTTGCCCAGAACAAAGGAGGTTCAAGGCCATGCTCAAAGACACAACAATTCTTGGAGTGAAATACTTGTGCTTTCCTTAAAAATTGGGCCGGGGCCTCGATTTATAGCATGTTTTAACTTCAGTTATTGATTCTATAGGAATACAAATTTGGTCCTAAGAGGGCTGACACTCTAAACACATATGCCATAATGAAATATTGGTTCAAAAATGTGGACAGTACTGGAAGAAGTGCCCGAATCTGCAGTGTAAGAGCACAATAGCTCTGGGTACACATGTCATTCTCATCATTTTGTAAGATAAAATGTTTCATGAAAATATGCTTAGCACTGAGTATTTTGTTTTAGGATGATGAGCACAACCTGCTGAGAATTCAAAAGAATTGGATGGACAGGTGTTCTATTTATTGGAAAATGGCATGCGCCATGGCCGCCTACCAATAGCTGATGGTGCTGTGGATAAGGAAAATGTTATGGTAGTTGAAAAAACCAACATATTTAATTTAATCAACACTGCTTCGTATCTAAGTGAAATAGAAGAACATGAGCAGTTGAAGGAGGCATGCAGGGAGGTACAACAAACAAATACACAACTAAAGGAGACAAATGAGATACAGATACTCATTGAAGAAAATAGTGTTCGCAGTGATGTTTCCTTGGTATATTTTTTCCTTAGTTGTATATCTTTATCTTGTTCATGTATCTTCGTCTGACTACCTTTATTGCGGAGTCTTTATGACCAGTTAAATAAACAAGCACAGCCTCCTGATCTGCTATTCCGTCTAGCAAGTTTGGAAGAATGTCGTAATAAGGGATCCAACTACATTTCGCCAAAAAATAGGATCGCCCCCCCCCCCCCCCCCCCCCCCGCGTCGCCCCGCAGGCGGCACGAGGTTCCCTCTGTCACCTCGCCGCTGGTCTCCTCCCTCTCCTGCCTCCTCCTCGCAGTCGCCCGAGCGGGCAGCCGGAAGTCCGACAACCGTGAGGAGGGCGACGGCGGGGCGTCTCGTCTGGCAGGCAAGGCTCGTCGTGCGGGTGACGCCGCCTCTGTCGTCGATGCGGTAAGGGCTGCTCCGGCGCCGGGTGGCCGGATCCGCGGTGGCTCGTGGCAGATCTGCTGTCCCCGCTGGCGGATCTGCGGCAGCGACCTTGGGTTGCGACAGCGCGGGCCCCATGGCAGCGGCGGCGGCCGCTGATTTCCGCCGTCCCCTGCGGTGGCCGGAGTGGGCCGTTACAGCAAGGCCACATGGCCGGCCTTGTTGGCGGCGGCGGAGATTTCTTCTTCCGATCCGTGCTGTTGTTGTGGCGGCGGGGGTCTGATTTGGGTCCAGCGAACCTAGATCTGGGTGTCCTCGGTCCCTCTGCCGGCAGTGCCTTCCTCCGTATGGTGGTGGTCATCGAGGGCGGCCGGCGTGCTGGTCGTCTTGCGGTGGCGGCGTCGGGTCGGATTTGGGCCCCTTGCCTTTGGAGCGAAGTTGTTGGTGTCCTTCCGGTGTAGGTGTCTTTCTCGTTGGTCGGGCGCAGTGTTGACGAAGATGGCGGTGGATTGGATGAAAACTTTGCCTGGCGTGTTTTGCTGGGCCAGCAGCGGTGGAGTGTGTGTGACACCTACCTTGTTGAAGGCACTGTTGAATTCGTCGGATAGTCGGTCTCTTACTGCGCCTATGAGTGTTCAAGAATTGGGTGAAAACCTAGCTTGGTTTCTCCAGGCCGGCAGCGGCAGTGTAGGCGTGTCGTCGAAGTTCTTGATTCGACAAGGCCGGGCAGTTCTCCCGTGTGGTCACCCTACTCAGTATTCAACTCAAGGTGGAGGTGGCATTCGATGGCATAACAACTCGGATTTTGGTTGGCAGGTTGTATCTGTACCAAGTCTTTGTGTTGTTGCCTTGGAAGAAGCATCCAATCCTCAATGGTGGTTGGTGTCCAATGTTTCTCCTTGTCGCGTAGGACTACTAGAGCCCCTTGCTGGGGATGTAATGTTCCCGTCAGTTTTTTCTCTTTTATTTTTTGTTTGTAATAATCTGGCCTGACTCTACCCACGGGTAGATGAATCTGATGTTTTCATTGTGACCGTAGCCATTCTTGGTCAAGGCTGGATTTAATCCATTATCTAAAAAAATATATTATGCGGAAACACGCATTCACCTGTACTGTAGATTTGAGATTTTGTTATATAAAAGCTTGTCCAACAAGTGTTGATTGATTCTCTTCAGGGGAACAAACCGAACAAGACAACTGATGAAGAATGAGAGGTGATGGAGTGGAAGGATGTCAGTACAATTCGACTATATCTCTCTGATGAAGTAAAGTACTCGATAATTAAGGAGAATTCATCGAAGAAAATATGTAACAGTTTGGAAGAATTGTACGTGGCAAAGTCGTTGATAAATCGGTGGGTGATGAAGCATCAACTATTCCAATTGTGCATGGAGGAAGGCACATGATTCATCGACTATCTAAATATCTTCAACAAGGTTGTCACTCAGCTGATTAGCGTGGATGAGAAAATTGAGGAGAACAATAAAGTCACCATATTGGCATCATCCTTACCACCATCATGGGAGCAGTTGGCGATGAATAAACTGTTAGGGAAAACCACTCTTAAGTCCAATGAGACAATTGCATATCCATTGGAGATGAAGTCCTTAAAGAAGCTACATGAATCTTCTTCCTCGCGTGATCAAGCATTGATTGTTTGAGTTGGAGCAGGCAAAGTCAAGAATCACAAGAAAAAGAAAGGCAAAAGCAAGGATAGACGCAGGTGCTATCTTTGCGATGAGGAGGGTCACATGATAAAAGGACTGTCCAAGTTTGAAGACTATGAGAGGAGTACGCTCAGTGCCAAATGAGGATGAAAGTGATGTACTTATTGTCAATCAATCAAGTACTGTTCCTGAGTGAATATTAAATTTAGTAGGTTTCTTTCATATATATTCGGCAAGGGATATGTTTGATGAACCATCTCTAACATCGGAGAATAGAACTGTTCACTTCACAAATCGTAAGGAGTATGTGGTAAAACCTTTGCTAGAGGCCCACAACACAGCCCCTCCCTCTCGCGTTGTCCCCGCACGGGCGACCGAGGGGCTCCCAAACCCTAGCACACTGCCACCCTCTTCCTGCTTCTTCTTGCCGCGCCGCCGCTTGAGTAGGTCACTGGGACCACATGCGGCCTCGCGGGGAAGGCGGCGGCAGGTTTATCCCCCTCTCTCTCGGGTGGATGGGGCCGGGGACGGCCGGCTGGCCGCCTAGGAGGGGCTCTCGTCGGCGCCGACATTCCGGCCACGGCGGAGGAAGGCGCCTCCAGATTTGGCGCCGTCCCGACCGGATCTGGTGGCTGCGCGGCAGGGGCACACGTTTTCATCACGGGGTGAGGTGTGGTGTGGGGGCCCGGCAGCGGCGGGAGGTGCTGGTGGACGGCGGCGGAGATGGCCTTGGCCGGCGTTTGGCGGTGGAGGCGACTGGCACGGTGGTTCTGTGGTGCTTGCGGCCGGCGCTGGTGTGGACGGTGGCCGATTAAGGGGCCCGAGGCGCGTCGGCGATTCTCGCGTAGGGACGGCGGCAGAGGCGGCCTGCATGGTGCAGGGCGCGGTGGCTACTTTGCCGCGGGAGGTCCTGGGGGGGGGGGGGGGGGGGCGTGTGGCTGGCTGCCCTTGTCTATGGTGGTCGAGTGCAGTTGGCGGGCATCTGCAAGCGGGCAGCGGGAAGGAGGTAAGATGGTGGTCGGTGCTCTCTTTCGCCTCTCCTCGAGCGGTTTTGGCGTCGCCATTGTCGCGGGGCCAGGTGGCTTGTACTGGTTCCTCCAACACTGGTTCGTTCTCGCGATGCCATGGCGACATTGCTAGGAGGTCCCGAGTCATCGTCCCGGCTGAGGTGTTCGGAGATGGTAGGGGATTTGGTGCGCTGCTGCTTGTCTGAGTTCGTGCGCAAGCGGTGTGGATCCGGGCAAAAGCCTCCACCGGCACTCTGCAGGTGGTAGTTGTGGCGGAGCTCTTGGGGCGTCGTCTTCCTGTTGGGGACACCGTGTCCTGTTGCACGGGTCTTGGGTGAAAAACCTGTCCAGTTCACTGAACGAGCGTCGACGGCGCCTTCGGCGTTGTTCCCTCCTTGGAGGCGGAGCATATGGAGACTCGTATCAGCTAGTGGCAGTGTGGAGGTGGTCAGGTTGGCCCGTGTGTGGCGGTTGAGGAGGTGTGCAAGGTCTTTGTGTTGGCGGCAAGGTGCAAAGGGCCCATGGGTGCTGGAGGTCTTGAGTTGGCGCGCAGGGCAGTGGTGATCCCAGGGGCGGAGCCAAGGGGGGGCCAGTAGGGGCCATGGCCCCTCTAAACTCCCAAGGTTGTAGTAGAGTTGCAGCAATTGAGTGAAAGGAAAAAAGAAATCAGTAAAAGCCTATCTACTAACTGCGTGGCCGTATATGGGTTCAGTCGGTGAATCTCAAGTCCTTGACCTCTAAGTCGCATGCAGCTAGGTGGGAGCACTTGTGTTTCCGCATTGACCGAATTAAAAGTGCTAACCAGTATACGGTCGTCTTAGATTGCAATTGATCCGTCGCGCTTGCACGTCGCCCTCTGGCCGGCGTAACATGACGAATTGACGAGCTAAGCAGCCATATGCTTGCGAAGCGTCGAAGCCTAAGTGAATCTTGATTATTATATGTGGAAAAGCTAAATTAAAGTCGAACATATTTCTTTGTTTCTTATTATAATTTAAATTTGTTCATGTTGAATTAGGGATATAGCCATATAGGTGCTATTTCTCCATCTAGACTACTCATTAGATCTAATTTGTTCACTGTAGTTGTGTCAGTGGATTATTAGCCAAGTGATGCTGTCTAACACCTATATAATTAGATAAACATAGACAAAACCATTTTTTAGCACGTGTCCACGCTGATTTTTTTTGTACAGTGTTGCCATGACATAACGAATTCAACATTCACATGGGGTCTCTTTACTTGGCCCCCTCCATGCAAAAATGCTTTTTTGAACCGCTCTATGCAAAAATCCTGGCTCCGCCCCTGGTGATCTTGGTGACAGTTGGGCGGAGCGGGTGCTCTCAAAGTGGTTTCAAATATCTGAGTCCTTGGCAGAGGAGTGAGGCCCCCACACAGAGTGGCCAGGATTAGTGGTTCTCATTGGTGCCGCGATGGGAGTTTCCTTCTGATGCAACGCTGGAGCAGAGTGATCGATGATCGTGGGTGTGCACCTTGATGGTGATACTCCCATGGTGGAGGTGTCTTGTTGGTTGCTTGAGCTTGCATCGAGTTGCGGCTTTCGGCGTGGCTCAACGTTGGTGACGATGACGCAGCTCGATGGCTTTCTTTCGGTTCCTCTCCCAGGTAGTGGTGGTGTAGCGTTGTGTTGGTGTGCGTTTGTCATGTAGTGTTGGGTAAGCTTCGGCTCATTATGTACAATTGCTTTCTCTTCTTAAATGATATGGCAGTACTCCTGCCTTTACTTAAAAAAAGGAGTATGGAATCACTGAGGTGGCAGTGGTTACAATGGACATGCATAACGGAACACATTGCATTGATGGGAGTTCGGTATATCCCGAGATTGAGAAATTATCTAATATCTATTAGTTCGCTAGAACTTCAAGGTTGTGGTTTGTCGCTTTGAGGTGGAGTCATGTGAGTTACTTGCAAAGGGCAAATGATCATGAAAAGTATTTGGATAAATAGAGGATACTGTGTGAAAGGAAATGTCAAAGGTGGTGTAACCATTATTAGGAGATTTGGTAAAAATCCTTATCAGAAGAAGGAAGTCGGTTCGTCAACGACATGTACACAAATCTTACTTGTAGTGAGGTGCGAGGCTACAAAGGCGGTTGCAAAATCTAACAAACATAGAGGCAAAGCCGCGACCTATTGGAGGAAGGAAGACATGGTGGGACCGGCCACGCAGTACCAGCGAGCAGGTGGAGCTCGCAAGCGGTACAAACCTATGTCATGGAGGACTATAGGGGAAGGTGGTATGGTTAACCAAAGTACACAATGAAGGAGCTCCCAAGTGGAGGATCCGGGTGCTCCAACTCGGACACTAACATGCAAATCTCAATGATTTGTGTGAGCCCTCATGGTAGGGGCATCCCCATGGCGGGAGTATAAAAAATAAACAAAAAGAAACCGATTTGGAGCGAATCAAGGAGTACAATAACTTCAAGGGATTAGAGTCAAGGTGGAGATTGTTGTATGGTGACTCAAATCCTACTTCTATTAAGACTCAAGATGGGTAAGCTACTAGGACTTCTAGTACTACTAGCATTTGAGGGTTGAATCGTATTAGGAATAGGATTCCTACTTGCATATACAATGGGCCTTGGAGGGTACTAAATAAACAAGGGGTTGGAGGATCTAGGGAAGCAAGCAAGCCAAAGGCAAGCAATCCAAGAGCCAACACAAGGGTTTTATCCGAGGCTTGTAAGGGACAATTAGGAGCACTCAGAAGGAATAGGCTAGACAGTTCTATAGCACTAGATTCTTGTATAGGACAAGAATCAGAGGGTCTTGGTATGTCATGTAGGGTTGTGAGAGAGGGACAATTACTTATACTCTTCCGGAGTTCTGGTTAAAGAATTTGTGGTCGGCTTCGCCAAAATCCTATTATCTTTTCACGGTTGCTTCAACGACGTCATCTAGGGTTTTCTACAAGATACAAGATCCATCAACGCCGTTTCGTGCCACAATGCAAGCTCGGGTCGTATTTGCAATATCCACTCTAGATCCGAAGTCTACTTTGTATAATGAGGAGTATCAGATTCTAACATCGTACACGTGAGCTCTTGCCCGCCGCCTCTGCCTTGGCGTTGGTGGCCTTGACATAGGTGATGTTGTGTGCCTACACGACTAGGACCCAATGGCCATGGCGTATACCTGTTATACTCCGACGAGTAGCCGAGGAGGAAGATGGCGAGAAGGAGGAGGGGGACACCAGGTGGAAAGAACGTCGAAGGGGGCGTGGAGCTAACGGGAGTGGGATGGAAACAACCGCTTTGAGATGAGAAGACTATGATTTTTTTCTCTTAGTTATACATGTTATGTTATTAGGACTAGAGAGTTTTACTTTGTCGTCTACATGACTAGCAAATATACCCATGCGAGTTTTATTTTAAACTATTTGGTTGGTGGGTACGTAGAGTGAGTAAAGAAATTTCACGGTGAGAAAAGTAATGACAAATGGATATAAACTCTTTAGAAACATCATTTTTGCTTGTTTGTGAAAACTTTTCACGTCTTTTCCACCGTTCAACTTGACATGTAGGTCCTATGTGAGGGGCACATAGAAATTATTTAGATGAGAAGTGTTTTAAAAAAACTGAATGTTTATCGTATCACAATTTTTTTTGTCCTCCAATACTACATATCCACTAGTAGAGAATTGCCCTTTAGTCCGGGTCCCCCCACCCACTCTGGACTAAAAGATCAGCCTCCTAACCACTCCATCTAAACAACACATGTAAACACAATTTGGAGTCCAACACATGTAAACACATGTAACAAATGTACTAAAGCATTCCATATTATAGATTCACTGCGTAGATCTACTCATTTGGAGTCCAACACAATTTTATTTTCCATTTTATGATTTTTCTGCGATTTATTAAGATTTTTCAAAACTGCTTTAGGGGGTGATTTGTCCGGTTTTAGAAAGTTCAGGGGGTAAAAAATCTATTTTCATAGGTTGTGGGGTGATGTGTTCGTGTTCCACCCCTCGTAGATTGGGGGATGAAGTAGACTTTTTCCCACAAAGGCGGCCGGGTGCTACGGGCCTACGGCGCGGCCATGAACTCTCGATCTGCTTGCACGGTGTTGGCGCCTACACTGGGATGTGGTGCGGGAATGGGTGTGCAGGTGCTGCCCCAATGTTCAGCGCAGCGTGGAGTCCATCCATGGCGGAGAGCGGCCTCGTCTCGACAAGTCCCTTCATGCGGCTCCTGATCCGTGCGTCACGGCAAGGTGACCCCTACATTTCTTTCTGCTGGTATGTATCTGTATGTTCCCCAATATATCGTGAATCCATGATGCGTTGATCTGATTTGTCCATCTGAGCCTGATTGTGCTGTAATTTATTTTGATTTCTGCACCTTGGAACTAGTTGTGTCATGTTTGCTATTGGCTTGTAATGCTCGGATCCTCTGAACCTGCATTGCTCTTGTGCTCTGAACTTGTGACCTTGCTAAACCATCAAACCGGTATTATGTACTGCAGCGTGCTTTGTGAGAAAAAAATGTACATAACTACATATGTTCTTATGCTTTAAAAATGAAAGATTGAATCTCTTATGCTTTGATTTGCTTTGGACTAAAACTGAATTGTGTGCTGCACGCCTGCCTGGAGCCTGGTATTTCTCCACCTTGTGCCGGGTATTACTGTCTTGTGCCTGGCATGGCTGCCTTATCTTTGTCTCAAATCTTGCATTACGTTTCAAGTACATAGTCCTGGCCCTTTATCGGTAAAGCTAAATGCAATGCAATAACAGTAATAGACATGTCTCCTTTTGGACTGCATTTTATACGTGCATGAAGCATCTAATCAATTTTCCTTCCTTTTCTTTTTCTTATTCAACCAACAGAAGTGAACCTATCTGATGTTGCGACAAAACTTTACAATTTGGTATCAATCACATTTGGCTTTTTTGAATATGTAATGTTACGACGAGCATTCTCTATGCATGGTGAATGATCGATGTTACAATTAGCTTTCTAAATGCATAATTGTACACTTTTACTGTTCATATTGAAATGGTCGATGTTATAACTAGTTTTCATTTATATTACGCAGGTTCAAATGAGCAATATGTGATAATTCATATATTTTGGATGCCCACAGAAACGGTGAAGAAGCAAAAGATTAAAGAACACTATACATTTAATTTATTCTAGTAGTAGTCTCCTCTGCTATAGATATCCATTTGCTATCATAATCACAATGTTACGTGTATGTATTATGACATCATCTGAACAAGTACTACACTTGTTTCATTTGTACAATCAATAAAATTTCTAAGATTATTAAAATTTATGTGACTTGTGTGATTCGATGATGTCTCATGTTCCTCTTGACAATTTCATATTAATAGTACATATTATATGCAAGTGTGATGAGGACACATGATGATGATGATGATGATGATGATGATGATGATAATAATAATATATTGAATTTAAGAATGTGTTACAGTAGGGTAAACATGTGTTGCGAACCATATGTTCTAAAATTCTAAACTATTTTCTTATGAAGTGTTACTACTACAATGTGAAAATTTACTAGAGCTAAAAAATATGTTACACAAGATAGTCATTGTAACACTTTATAAATGTTCCATTAGACTAGAATTTGTGTTATAATATAGTAACATTTTTTTAGATGTAAAGGAACACATATCGTGTGTTCCAATAGATCTATAGTAACATCAAGAATAGT
Organism: Echinochloa phyllopogon; assembly: GCA_033239725.1. Taxonomy (NCBI): domain Eukaryota; kingdom Viridiplantae; phylum Streptophyta; class Magnoliopsida; order Poales; family Poaceae; genus Echinochloa; species Echinochloa phyllopogon. The sequence goes on along the minus strand of BTCW01000008.1, from coordinate 25,788,544 downwards.
AACGCTATCGAGATGTGTTAGAATAAAACCTAGTAATACTTTTATTGACATTTAGTAACACAAGTTGATGTTACTATATCCTTGTTCTGTAGTAGTAATTCCCAACCGATGCTGAATTCCGGTGCTAAATGGGTTACTCTTTAGCACCGGGTATAATAACCGGTGCTAGGTTGCATACACCAACCGGTGCTAAAGGCCCTGCCATTGGCGCTAGTGGCAGGGCCTTTAGCACTGGTTGGTGTACGCAACCGGTGCTAAAGGTCTCGGATTTTTTTTGCATTTTTACAACAGCGCCATACATGTACGTACGTTTATATATATAAATTAATATATGTATTCTAATACGTATTCAGTACTCTATACTATTATTAGGTAGACATATATAATCAAAATAAAATACATATATATTACAAAATAGATATCCGACTTGAGTTATATAGTTGAATTGTATATTACAATTTGAGAAATCCGACTTGAGGAACGACTACTTGATGACATGTCTTCCAAGGGGAGATGGAATTCTCCTCGGGGATTGACGACCTCGTCCCAAATCTATCAGATGAGTTGTTCTTTAATTGCGTCGAGCCTTTCTTGCTTGAGCGCTTCTTCTAGCAGCATCATCCTCTATAATTTGCACATAGTTGAAAATATTAAATCCACGAAACTTAAGACAATAATTATACAACTAATAATCATTTAATTTAGAATAAATGCTTTACTTATAAATACAAATATAGTAATTATTATAAATGAATCCCTCTATTATTAAATGAAGCAATCTATTTCTTATAATATATGGAAATGTGTTACATATTATAATATCTTGTTGAATATACTTTTTCGTCCCCCAATTGAACATGTTATTGCAAACATAGTATGCACATAGATTATTTCCTAGCCCCTGTTTGCGACACTATGGAACAAAAAAATAAAGTAATGTAAAATTCATATACTAGATTAGCCGAGACTTACATGTACAAATTACTTGCTTACCGGAAAGTTAGTCTTCCATGTGAGTGTTTCATGGATGAGACCAGGGTGATCTTGAGGAAATTGACCCCATGCCCTGCGAACAAAAAAATGGGTTAAGTCATTGGGAGTGTAAGGACAGAATTTCTAAGAGAAAAAATATATGTCACTTTGTAAACATGTCAATGATCTTCTGGTATTCATATGTTGGAGACCTCAATGAATCAAAGACGTTGACCACAGGACACACTATGATTAGGATCCAGTAGAAACTGTATACATGTGAATACATTATGATGACAAATAAAATACAACGGCAACAATATTGAGTCCATAAAATTTTGTATAGGCACTCACCCGAAGTTGAACGACAGTAGTATGGAGTCGCAAAAATGTTGTTTATGGAGATACTTGTATAAGTTTTGATATGTTTCCTCTTGATTTATCTCAATCATTTTGTCACTTATCTGTGTCGGGTCTATCTAACCAATGTCAAATATTCCTTGCCTCCGACATCTTTGAATCTCCATTCTACATGTTAAGCAAGAAAAGGCCGCATCAGCATAGATTATATTTTTTTCAAAGTGTCAATTGTAAATGAGAACAAAGCACTTACAATACCCAACAGGCGACCAAAGACACGTCCATAGTGTATTGGTGGTACATGTTGGCGGTCTTTACAACCCAAATCCGACCACCAATACTCGGGAATAAATGAGGTTTTATGCAACATTCCATGTACTTAGGTTTTATTTCTAATAAAGTTCCACGAGTTTTGGTGAGTGTCACTTGTGCACGTACAACTACGACAAATACGCGCTATTGGGGCCGGAAATGACCGAATCGGCCGAACGACTCCGTTCGGCCGGTTACCCCCCTTAGCCGTACAGGCCGCCAGGAGTCGTCCACATCACCGATGACCAAGCGAACACATCACACGCCAACTGGACGACCGCCAACTCATCTCGGAGCACCGCCACATCAACCTGGGCCCACACAGAATGAAGTACGCCACCAGAGGCCGGCCCAGGGAGTCCACAGAGCAGAGGCAGTGCAGAGCGGCGGGCCTGGGCCTCAGGCCCAGTTCGGGCGAACGGGAGGGTTCGGCCGAACCGCCCCCTGCTGCCAAACCGACCCCAGTGCTCAATCCTGGCCCTTGGAGGCAGAGGCGGCGGATCCTCTGGTTCGGGCGAACCAGGGAGTTCGGCCGAACTGAGGAATTCGGCCGAACCGCCTCTCTGCCCCCCTAGCTGCCTTGGCGGTTACCCAAGCTCAACCGTCATTGCAAGCTATAAATAGAGGAGTATCACTCACTTGTAAACACACACCAAGCCAAGGAGCTCTTTCATTCCACTTGTTCTAGTAGAGCTAGGATAGTTTAGTTGGGAGTTAGAGTTGAGTCGAGCTTTGCCTCGGAGGTTCCGGAGTCGTCTTCAGAAGCTCTGGTATAAGCTCTTGTATCTTTTATTTTACCTTTTGCAAGACTTTCAGTTATCAATATAGTCATCTTTATCTTATTCCCTTTGTCATTTATATCTTGCTTCTACTTTATTCTAGTTGCAAATATATCTTGTTTAGACTATAGTCAGTTATAGTTCTAGTGCTTGTAGTCTTGTTTAAGTCTTTGTATTGGCTGGTTCTTCGATCTTGCTTAATACTGGAGGTGAATTGTCACCAAGAGTATTAACAAGGTTGCTTGCTCTTGCTAGCGGAGTAAGTAGTCGTTGACTAGTGTAGGAGTGGTTCCTAGCCTAGCAAGTGGCGTTAGAGTATTCCCGTCGCAACAGAGGTGGTAGCCGTGAGGTGGTGACAGCCCTTTCGGTCTTCATAGCCCATCACGTTAGTTCTGGTCCGTATGATCCCCCAGCCCAGGAAATAGTGGCACCCCTTCTCATCCCTTTCTGTGTGTCCACCGGTTCCCTTGTCCCGAAGCTAAGACAATAGAGTTATCCCAGATCTCCTAGTGCTGGCTCTGTAGCAGCTGTATCTCTAGGCTAGAGTGACATAGGTAGATAAAGTATCCAGGAGTCCTCTATCTCTTCTCGTTGTCCTCCCAGCTATCTATCTCTTCTCTCCCTTACCTGAGTATCCCTTGATCTGTGTGTCTGGTATATCCACTCCTATCCAATACCGTTATCCCCTGTCTTGTCTAGTCGTGTATCCTTCTTTGATAGTCTCGAATATCTGTTCACTAGTAATCTTGCCAAAGCTTCGCTGCGGAAATATAAATTACGATACCTCGGGATACTCCCAGGTGAAGTGCTACAGTGGTGATTCTGTGCGCTTGCAGAATATTTCTATATTTTACTAAGCCATAAGGAAAACCACTGAAACACTCCTTATCCCAGTACCAGGATTCTCAATTCTGATATTGGATCGTAAGAAGTGCCAACAGTACACGTGATATATATCTGAGAACCTCAACCAGATCGTTTCGTCGCCCTTGAAGAACTCTTGGTCCCTGACACGAACGGGTACTATGCGCTTTTGTTGTTTTGATTGTTCCATATACCACTGTTGGAATCGGCGCATCTTTGTGTTCCATATACCACCAAAGGCTCGCCAAGCTTAAATGGCCACCTAAACGATGTGCTTCAAGGAATTTTGGCTTGCCCCGTGACTTGATGTCTCGATATTCCTGTCTCAGCCATTTGTCGTTGGACGTTCAGCTCGTACTCAGATGGCAACTGAGGCAACAACTGCTGAGGTTGATTGCCGAGCTGAGCAATAGGTTTGGACGCCGCAACCGCCTTCTTTGAACCCCTCCTCTTCGCTTGAGATTTCACTAATGAGCGGTCATAGTTTGATAACTCTGTCCTCTGCTGTTGTCCCCTGGTCAAATTAGCGAGGAATGATTTGACAACGCCGGGTTCAATGAAGGCAGCTTGTTATTTGTCAGTCATGTCTTTGAATGATTTCTCTGCTGGAGCCTTCTCTTTGACTTGCTTACATGGCTTCTTCTGTGCTGGAGGGGCCAGGCTAGACATTTTCGCGGTGTGCTTCTTTAGCGGAGGCTTCTGCGGCGGAGGAAACAGAGATTTTCGCGGCGGAGGAGACGGAGATATCCGGGGCGGAGGAGACGGAGACAACGACTTCTGCCGTGGAGGAGACGGAGACGGATTTGCATCGTGAGCTCCCAGAGAATCATGATCCGGTGGATCTCTTGGCGACGGGGGAACTGACGGAGACTTGGTGCTAACAGGTATATTGGGTATGACCACGTCTCGCTTGCTCCATAGAATGATGCAGTGAGAACACGCCCCGCGTTTTGTTTCTCCGCTTGCTACGCCTATGTCAAGATCCAAGTCATTCCACTTGTCAACGATTTGCTCCACCTCGACAGGTACATAATCAGGTGGAATCTCCATGCAATGCCATCTTTGATCTTCTTCCACTGGTTTAGTCATACCGTATGTGACCAGATAAATTAATCAGAAAGAAAGTTAGTAAATGAATAATATTTACGGCCATATTTGCTTACTACAAACTAATGCTGCATACATACCACTCTGTTCTTCTGCCTCACGACAAGATCACACGCGGTTCGTTGAGTTATTTGATCCACGGGTGTAACTCCCTAAAATAGCCTATTTAAAAATTTTTAGTAATTAATTGTTTATTTAATATATTGCTCATAATTAATATAGGCTAACTATGAAATTTCTGGAAATTAAAATCAAATATAAGGCATAGAAACATTTTTGTTGCATTCATGCTGCTGCATTGGTTTTTGTATTGCTGTGGTTCAAACGAGAATTTAAATCTAATTTAAATTCGCATTTGAATCACTTTGTTTGGAGCTCTACAAAAGTTGCTAAGCCCAGAGTTCGCTTTTGCTCCCCCAACTATTTTCCCCAGCCCACTTCTGCTCCATCTACTTTTTTTTTTCGTGCAGCCCAGCACTCCCTTTTCTCCGCTTTCGACCCGCTCTCCTATCCGGCCCACCAAGCCAGCCTGCTCCGCGCCTCCTTCCCCCTCTCTCCCTCTCTCTGCACGCCCGGCCCCACGCGTCAGCCTCTCTCCCTCCCCTTCCTTTCCTCCTCGCCGTGAATGGCGCGGCCGGCCGCGCGTCTGCAGCAGCTGGGCCCGCACGCCGAGTCCGGCGCTCCCACCCCTACTTAATCGATGATGCCACAGCCCCTGCCTCCTCACCCATCGCCCACAACCCTAGCAGCGCCGCCGCACCTCCACCAGAGCCTTCCCGAGCCGCCGAGCACGCGCTCCGCCGCTCGCCGCCGCCGTCGTCACTCCGGTGCACCTCCGCCCCGGCCGACCCTCGGAGCTGCTTCACCGCTCCACGAGGAACACACCGAGCCGCAGCAGGACCCCTCTCCCGCTCCGGAGCTCCGTCGCCGGCACGCACCGACCCCGTCGCTCCGCCCCTCGTCGTCGACCCCCACTCTCCGCCGCTTCCCCGTCGACGTGATCACCTCTGGTAGTCTCGCCGTTCGCCAACCTTGCTTCCCGACCAAAACTTGTTGAGTTTGGTAGCCCGTACTGTCGCCACTGCCTCGCAGGAGTCGGTCGCCCGCCGGCCACCGTCGCGCACCCCTAGGCCTCCTCCTACCTCGACTTGTTCACCCCTGTTGGACTCGCCTTTCTCCCCTGAGCCCGTAGGACCAAACCCCGCTGTGATTGGAGCCCTGTAGCGCCTGTTTGACCCAACTCCGGCGAGCCCCCGCCGCGGGAGCCGGCGGCGGCGCCGTCCCCTGCGTCCCCGGCGACAACATTTTTCCCCCAACCGATCCCAGCCGCCAGATCCAGATCCAACTGCCCAGATCCACCCCCCTGAAGTCATACCCGAGAAGAAAACGGTCAGCCCCGCCTTTTTTTCTAAAGAGCCCCTCAGCTTTCCTTTAATCAACCCACAGTCCTGAGCAGTTCAAAATTAATTGCATTCAGGTATTGTTTTCTATGAAAACCCCCCATGAGCTTTTGAAAAATAGAACCCGCGGTCCTGTCTATTGACTTTTTCAAGCTAGACCTCGTAGTTATACGTTTAATTATGTATAGGCCCTCGGTTTTCCACAGATTAGTCCCTGGATCTTAAAAACCCCACAACTTTCACGTTTTAGCTCCGATTAGTGTGATTCTTGCGCTCATGTGTTCGTAGCGAAGCGTAGATTATTTATAAAACCTTATTTTGAACCATTTCTACTGTTTGGTGTACTATTCTAATAGATTAATTATGTTTGCATGTACTGGCTTGTGTGGATGTTTGTGTGGTGCTTCTCGAGTCCAGTCGGTGAGCCGGTAGCTTTGGAGTTCGAGTACGAGGACTTCCAGGATCCGTACCAGCAAGACCACCAGCAGCAGCACCCCTTTGAGGAAGGCAAGTATAGCACGGACAATCCTTGCTACCTAAACACCCTTTGTAATTAAATTATTTTACCTCATATGCATGTGTCTAATTTGATGTACCCTAAGGTTGATCCTAGATTTGTTTACCCTATTCCGTTGTTATCCCGGGTTCATGCACATGGGTAGATACTTGCTAGGCGCAGCTACTGCCACCTTGCTTAACTGTTGAATTTGACTTAATGGTCCACATCAATGTAATTGTAAACTTGCTTTTTAGCAACATGGTTCAGGGAGCTGGAACCTGTGCTTCTTGTTTTGTTCCAGTGTCTCTCCTTAAGGTCCGGTTTTTAAAGCGGCAACCCAGGAGCCTGTCGCCACCGCCAGGCTCTAGCTTGACAGTAGTTACCGATGGGCCAACGGTGTTATGGGAAGCATGGGTGAGAGTATGGTTTGATCCACTGAGGACGGGGTATCCGTTGGCTATGTCCCCGTGATGCACAGTCCCGTGTTGGGAGCCACCGTATGGCGGGGGCTCCACACGTTGCGCTATTTATTTTGTTTTTGATATTCTTTGCCGTGCTTGGACGCCATTGACCCCCTTGTGTCGCTACATGAGCGTCATGCTGCCTAGGTTGTACCATAACGACTACTGTTTCGTTAGGGTGTCCTGTGAAAAGCCTCGTAGCGTCCCTATGCGATCACACCTCAGAAGTGTGGTTTAAGAGGTTTGGCCACCTCGGCATGGTTGGGTTTAAAGTTCGTTTGAGCTTTTACGCGACTGGTGGGTAAAGGGCGAAACCTCTGCAGAGTGTACAATCTATCATGATAGCCTTGCTCAGGGTCATGAGCGGCCTGGATCCTTTTTGATTAGTGGTTCTTTAATTAAGATGATGCTTTATTTCTCCTTAATGAACTTCTACTTTATTAATTGGGTTGCAACTGGGTTCATACACTGGTAGTAATTTATGTAATACTAAAACGAACCAACTAAAAGTGCTAATGCAGTACAATCGTGTCTAGCCTTACTTTGAGCCTTCATAATCCGTGTTGTACTTGCTAAGTAAACATTTTACTTACACTTGCTGCTATTCAACAAAATCCCGGATGGGTAACAGATGGTTATGAGAATGATGTGGCTGCTGCCGAGTACCCGGAGGATCTGCCATTTTACTAAGCTGTGGTCAACCAGTCACAGTCCCTGTGGACTGCGGCTCCGCTTAGTAGAGAGAGTTAATAAATAGACTTCCGCTGTTTTATTTACTGTGAAACTCTGATGTAAACATTTTATTCCGAGCATTGTGATCTCTATAATACCATATTTGTTTGCTGTATGTGTCTGTGGACTTCCTGGGCACAACATTTGGTAGCATTCGGGTTTCTGTGTATACCCAGGTGTGACAGATTGGTATCAGAGCCGTGCTGACTTTAGCACCGCAGCCTAGATAGAACAGAGGTTTAGATTTAGCTCTGTCCTTCTCCCTTTTGTTGTTTTTCTAAAAACCGGGTGGAGTTCTGTTTATAAAATTGGTGTTATGTGTCCTCTCTACTTCTATTTGTTACAAAAATTTCAAAATTTTACTCTCTTTTTGTCTCTCTTGGTAGTTCGATGGCTCGCACGAGGCAGACTCCCCGCAAGACGACCTGCGGCTACCTTCCACCGCGCGTCCCCGAGGAGGCACTGGGCGCTGAGTACCAGGACGCTGTAACACCCTAAAAATGCCTATTTTAAAATTTAGTAATTAAATTGCTTTTATTTAATTTAATGCTCATATTTATCTAAGGAAAATAAATTAATTATGAGAAATAAAATTAAATATAAGGTTAGAAATATTTTTGCTGCATTCATGCTGTTTGCATTGCGTTTTATTAGTGTGCGGTTCAATTGGAATTTAAATTCTGTTTAAATTCAAATTTGAATCGTTGTGTTTGGAGCCCTAGAAAAGTTGTTTCGGCCCTGGTCCGCTTTTCCTCCCTGAACTCCTTTTCTTGGCAGAGCCAGCCCCTTTTCTTTCCTCCCCGCCGTGGCCCAGCTCTCTTCTTCGCCGCTTTTGGCCCAGCTCGGCCAGCCCCGCCAGCCAGCCGACCCTCTCCCCCTGCTCCGCTTGCGGCCCAGCCCGGCGGCCTGCTTCGCTTCCTCCCGGCCTGCTCGCCCTCCCACTCCCGCAGCAGCCCGCGCTCCCCACTTGCGGCCTAGTCCGGCCCAGCAGCACGGCCTGCAGCACCGCCCGCACTCCCGCCGCTGACACGCGGGACCCGTGTGTCAGACACCTCTCCTACCTCCCGACCGAGTCCGTCACAGCCCCGAGCCGAAGTCTGGCACGGCCACGGCGCGCACGCCGAGGACCACCGGGATTCTTCCAACCGGCCGCTCCATAAAATCCGCGCCGCCCTCGAAGCCCGACCACCTGCCCCCTAATCCCAACCCTAGCCGAGCTCGCAGCACCACCATAGCCGACGCCGTCTCCGAGCTTGCCGCCGCCGTCGATCTCGCCGCCCGCCATCGTTTTTCCTCGGCCGGCAGCCCCAGGACCGTCGCGTGGAGGTGAGGAACCTCTTGTCACACCCCAAAATTTTTGGATTTTGTTATGTGATTTGTTAGCATAATTAATACAATAATTTTCTCAATTTTCTAAAATTTTTATGGCTTTATATAATTTATAGGGAATTTAGTATCGGAAAATTTTGTTTTCTGAATTAAATTAAAATAATATAGGATTAATATTGAGTGCCTTGCATTCATGTTGTCTGCATTGTGTTTTGTTTGTGCGCGGTTCAATTGGAATTTAAATTCTATTTAAATTCGAATTTGATTCGCATTGTTTGGAGCCCTAGAAAAGTTTCAGCAGCCCGAGTCCACTTTTTCCCCGTGAACTCTCTCTCTCGGTCGAGCTTGCCCCTCCCTCTTTCTTTCCCCGCAGCAGCCCAGCTCCCGCGCGAGCCCACCTCGTGGCCCAGCTCTCTCTCACTCTTCCTCTCGCGGCCTTCTCTCCCCCGGCCGGACCAGCTTCGCCCGGCCAGCTTCCTCCGCGCGGCCCACGATGCTGCTCCGCCCTCCTGGGTCCGACGCGAACTCGCCGCCGCCGGATTCCTTGGCCTGCGCGCCACGGTCACCTCGGCGTGCGCGCCAGATAGGGCCGCATCCGCGCCCCTATAAAGCTCGCAGCCCGGCCGCCGCTGTTTCCTAGCCACCCCTGCCGCCGCCTCGCTTCTTCCCCGTGCAGCGCCGCCGCCGTGAGCAGAGCAGCGCCGCCGGTCGCCCTCCGCCTCGATTCGCCAAGTCCGCGGCACGCCGGGTGAAGCCGAAGCCACGAGGAGGTTCCCCTCGACGAGCCGAACGTTCGCCACCATCCCTCATCGCCACCAAGTCGCCGGACCTCGCCGCCTCCGCAAACACCCCGCCGCCAGACCCTGTCTCCGCCGAGGGCCGAATCCCGGTCATCTTCTCCAGCGGTGAGCACACCAACACGTTCCCCTCTGTCTCCTCTCTCCCATGCGCTACTTCGCCGCCGCCCTAGACCACCTCACCGCCGGCGAGCAGGAGCGCCTGAACGGCCGTCGGCCGCTGCCATTGCCGAAAGCTCCCTGAGCATTTTGCGGATGACCCCCTGGAGAACCTTGTAACCATTAGATTAGTTCTTGTGTCATGCACAAGTTGTAGAAAACCCCCTACGAGTTTTTCCCCTTCACTCATAAACCCAAGCCGAAGCCATTTAACAGATCTAACCCCGAGGTTTCCCCTATTCCCAGTGATAGTTCACTGAGTCTACGGAATCTTCCAAACTAACCCCTGCCGGCTAGAGCTAATCCCGAATAGATCCCTACAACCTTGTTTATCCCATAAAACCCGCGTTTTAGATCCGAATTAATCCGTTCTTGTGGCGTTAGATTCATATCAGCTCAAACTACGTGTTAGCACTCACATCTACCATGTTATTTGTTCCTGAATTTTATTTAATATTAATTTAACTAGATTATGTCTCGGTTTTCATAAACTAATATTAATGTGATTAATGTTTAAGATAATTGGCTTTTCTAATTAATAGCTAATTAGAGATGTACATCGATGTTTCATAAGTAAATGATAATTTGATTAATGCCAACATAAATGTGTTTTAGCTATAACATTGGTTAGTTCAACACGAACATAAAGTATTCGATTAGATGCTCTTACATATGTCTTTAATACATTAACCGGAGTAATTTGTACCTAAACATTTATAATTAAAATATGACTAAGTGTACTTCGTCCTTTCTAAAGATTAAAATATAATGTATATTCATTTTATATACATGGTTTTTATTAAATTAAAATAAATGAAGCTTATAGTCTTTCATTAAATACAAACCTTCCTATAGCTGCACCTTTTCAACCGTAGTTCCGTTCTCAGCAATTCTTGCGCTCACGTGACCATCGAACCAAGCCATATCCTTTAGCGCTCTCTTTTAAAGCTTTCTTTTGATTGGTGTATTGTTCTTAGCTGTGTTTGCTTGTTTGCTTGTTTAGTTGCTTGTTGTGTTCGATGATTGCTTCGAGTAACATCAAAGAGAAGAGCTTGAAGATCGAGAGCTGAAGACTATGAGTGCAAGTATATTGGATTTGAGGCAAGTACAGCACGGACAATCCTTGCTACCTAAACACACCTTTACATTATTTACCGCATATGCATGTGTCTAAATTGTTACCCTTTTAAGGTTGTACCTAGCTTTGTTTATCCTATACCTTGATTACCTTGGGTTATTGCATTTGGGTAGAACTTTGCTAGGCGCAGCTACTGTCACCTTTGCTTAACTGTTAATCTTGACTTAATGGTTCACTTTAAATATTAATGTTAAAACTTGCTTTGTAGCAACATGGATCAGGGAGCTAGGGCGTAAGCTTCGTGCCTGGCCCTAGTGTCTCTCCGTAAGGACCGGTTCTTAAAGCAGCCACCCAGGAGCCTGTCGCCACCGCCGGAACTATAATGGCTCTGATCTTGGACAAGTAACATGTACGGATCTAATTTAACAGTAGTTAGCGACAGGCCGACGGCGTTATGGGAAGCATGGGTGAGAGTATGGTTTGATACACCGAGGACGGGTTTTTCCGTCGGCTATGTCTCGTCTGGCAAAGTCCCGTGCTCCGCACGTTGCACTATTTATTTTGTTGCTGGCCTTCGTGCCACGCTCCGGACGCCATTGACCCTCCTATTCGGAGCGCCCTGGGAGTCAGTCAATCTCGGTGCCTTGGGTCATGCTGCCTAGGTTGTACCATAACGGCTACTGTTTTGTTAGGGTGTCTTTTGAAAAGCCTCGTAGCGTCCCTATGCGGTCACACCTCGGAAGTGTGATTTGTGAGGTCTGATCCACCTCCGCGTGGTTGGGTGCAAAGTTCCTTTGAACTTTTACGCGACTGGTGGGTAAAGGGCGAAACCTCTACAGAGTGTATAATATATCATGATAGCCTTGCTCAGGGTCACGAGCGGCCCTGATCCTTTTTTATTAGAAGATGCTATTATTTATTACTGCTTAATGTTTACTTCTACTTTACTAATGTGGGAAATCAAATGGGATTCATATACTTGTAGTAACTTTGGTTTATGCTAAAATGAATCAACTAAAAGTGCTAATGCAGTACAGCCGAGTCAAGCCTTTCTTTTAAGCCTTCATATATCCGTGTTGTACTTGCTAAGTAAGACAATTACTTACACTTTCCAATATTCAACAAAATCCCGGATGGGGTAACAGATGGAGTGAAAGAGACAACTACTGAGATTCCTGAGGATCGTCTGTATTCTTTGTTGTGGTCAACCAGTCGGTGTCCCTGTGGACTTGAGGCTCTACCTGTGAAGATAGTTAATAGATAGTCTTCCGTTGTGTTTTAGGTAAACTCTGATGCAAAACTAGATTATTCGAGCATATGTACTCTGTTTTACCACATTTGTAAGCTGTATGTGTTTTGTGGACTTCCTGGGCACACATACAGTAGCATTCGGGTTTCTTTGTAAATCCGGGTGTGACACCTCTCGAGCCCCTTCTCGCCCTTCCCTGAGCTCTGTAGTGCCGGCCCCGCGTTGAGCCGCCCTTGCCGGAGTCCGCCGCTGCCATCGCGCGTCGACCGCCGCCGCCGCTGCTTCGCCGCCGACGAGAACCACCCCGGTCGACTCGCCGTCGTCCCGCGCACCCGTAGCGCTAAGACCCGCCCCGAACCGAGCCGTGTAGAGCGCGATTGCGTTCTCGCCGGCGAAGCGCCGCCGCCGCCGGCCAGCGCTGCCGCCAGTCAGCGCTGCCGCCGACACCCCCTGGATCTATTCTGGATCGTCGGATCCAAATCCGACGGCCTAGATTCAATTGAGCTCGAGTCAACCCGAGTCCAGCGGTGGCGACAGGCTCCTGGGTGGCCGCTTTAAGAACCGGTCCTTACGGAGAGACACTAGGGCCAAGCACAAAGCATACGCCCTAGCTCCCTGATCCATGTTGCTAAAAAGCAAGTTTTACCATTAACATCGAAGTGAACCATTAAGTCAAGATTAACAGTTAAACATTGGTGACAGTAGCTGCGCCTAGCAAAGTTCTACCCAAATGCAATAACCCAGGGTAATCAAGGTATAGGATAAACAAAGCTAGGTATAACCTTAATAGGAACAATTTAGACACATGCATATGCAGTAAATAATGTAAAAGTGTGTTTAGGTAGCAAGGATTGTCCGTGCTGTACTTGCCTCAAATCTCGTGTATTCACTTAGTCTTTGGGTCTTGATCTTCAAACTTGACAGCACTTGAGGGGTGTTCCTTTGCTTGATGACGTTCCTCTACTCGCGGCAATCATCGGCACAATCATACAAGCAAACAATATACACTAAGAACAGTACACTAATCAAAGGAAAAGCTTTAAAAGAGCGCGCTAAAGGATAGGGCTTGGTTCGATGGTCACGTGAGCGCAAGAATCGCTGAAAACAGAGGTACGGTTGAAAAGATACGACTATCGGAAGATTTGAATTTTTAAATAACACTACTATATGCTTGATTGATCTTAAGTAAAGAAAATCATAAATAGAGATTATCTCAAATAATTATGTTTGAATTTGTAAAACCGGGGTAAAACTTAATCTCATTTTATTTATAATTATTTATGTATAAGTTATACCAAATTAAATATTAACATGAAATAAAATATGTGAGAGCATCTAATTGAATAATTTATGAACCGTGTTGCTTAAATCAATATTATAATTCAAAATCATATTTATGTTAATGTTAATCAATGTTAACATTTATTTATGAAAAGCTGGAGGTTGACTCTAAATTGCTTTTAATTAGAAAAAGCTAGTTAAGTAAACATTAATCAAATTAACATCACGAGAACTGAGATGAAACTTAATTTTATTTTGAATAGTTTATTAATTAATTTTAGCATTTAATATAAAGCCGAGTATAATCCTTAATTGGATTTTAATTAGAAAACACATTTAAATAATCTTTAATCAAATTAATATTGAATAAAATTCAGAAATACATGACATGCTAATTGACAATTCTAGATCGTAGATTAGACTAATATGAATCTGACGCAACAAGAACGGAGTCAATCGGAGTTAAAACAAGAAAACTATGGCTAAAACATGTTTTTAGGGACCTTGTCGTAAATAACTATAGCTGTTAGGGATTAACAAGGAAGAATCGCAACACACACTAAACAGTGGGTGCGAAAGGAATAAAACCTATGGTTAGATTTGCAAAAGTGTCTCGGGTTGGGTTTATGTGTGAAGGTGGGATTCTTGTAGGGGTTTTCTGGAAAATCTCAGAGACATAGAAAACATGCTAAATGTTGTAGGATTCTTCAGGGGCCTAAATGCAAAACTCGCATCTTCCTCCTTTAAACAGGCAGGGGAGTTGGGCGTGGAGGGCGCCAGGTCGCCGGCGCTTGGGCGGTTCGGCTCGCCAGCGCTAGGGTGGACAGGGGCTAAGCGACGCGCGCAAGAGAGAGAGGGGAAGTGATGGCGAGTTCGTGGAGGCGCTTACCACGGTGGGGGGGGGGGGGGCGAGCTCTGGCGGCCGGATTCCTGCCCGCGGCAGACGACATGGCCGGCGGCGAGCCGCTCTCGTGGTGGGGGCGCCCTGGTGGATTAACGGCGGCGATTCTTGGCGGCGAAGATTCGGCTTGGCGATGCGGACCTCAGGAGGGTGCTCACCGGAGGCCAGGGTGGCTAGCGACGCCGGCGCCGGCTTGGTCTCCACGTGGGTGAGGTTCAACGGCGGCGAATCGGGGCGGAGGGCGACCGACGGCGCTGCTCTGCTCACGGCGGAAGCGCTGCACGGGGAAGAAGCGAGGCGGCGGCAGGGGTGGCTAGGAAACAGCGGCGGCCGGGCTGCGAGCTTTATAGGGGCGCGGATGCGGCCCTATCTGGCGTGCACGCTGAGGTAACCGTGGTGCGCACGCCAAGGAATCCGGCGGCGGCGAGTTCGCGTCGGACCCGGGAGGCGGAGCAGCATCGTGGGCCACGTGGAGGAAGCTGGTCCACGAGGTGGGCTGGCGCGGGAGCGGAATGGAAATGGGCCGATGCTGGGCTACTGCGGGTGAGGCGGAGCGGGCCGAGCGGGGAAAGGAGCGGGCGGGCCGGAACGCGCGGGGAAAGGAGCGGGCGGGCCGGAACGCGCGGGTGGCGAGCTGGGATGGGCCGCCGGAGAAGAAAGGAGGAGGGAAAGGCTGGGCCGAGAAAAGAATTGAAGGAGCAAAACCAGGCCGGGGAAATAGCTAAGGGGCCAAAGCGGACTCAGGCCTAAAGAACTTTTCTAGCGCTCAAACAAAGGTGATTCAAACTCGAATTTAAATCAGATTTAAATTCCGTTTGAACCAAAACACATGCGGCAGCATGAATGCAACACACACAACATTTTATTTATATTTCACAAATATTTTTATTTATATTTATTTTTTTTCAACTACAAATTCCCTGTAAATTAAATAAAGCTTGAAAATTTTTAGAAAATTGAGAAAATTATTGTATTAATTACGTTAAATATTCACATCCCAAAATTTGAAAAATTTTGGGGTGTGACAAACTACCCCCCTTAACAGGAATCTCATCCCGAGATTCAGAAGAAAGGCTAGCAAAAAGGTTTTAGGTGGATGGCTTCTAACATCTTGTACACTTTATTCAGATCGGTGGTCATTACATGGACTTGAGAATCATACTCCTTCAGGCTACAGAAATACCATAAATCACTTTGTGGTCACTTCCCTTAATTCTACTTCTACTACTCTGATTGGATTATTGGGGTACACCGAGATAGAGTCCTGGATTGCTTTTCCTTGACGTGAGTGTCCCCGTCTGTGGCGACTTTCTTTCCACTTAGCACAGTCTTATCTTGTGGGTGTTGTCATGTCGGGTTCTTCTACTCCCGCAACGCCTTGTATGCATCGACACCTTTCTGCCCCCCTGTTGTCACTAAGGTTGATGATCTGTTTCTCTAATGACACGCGTGCGCATGATGGCCTTCTACGCCACAACGATAGCATCTGCCTGTTGCAGCAAATTCTATAGGTATCGGCCATTGTCCAGCTGGTGGTCCTTTTCTTTCGTAGTTTGGGGAATATGGTTGGAATTCGCCTCTACCCCTCTAATTGGCTGGTCTCTTACTGTTCTGGTTACCTGTCTTGTTACGGATGTAACACTGGCTTGTAGTATCCTCCCTTACCAAAAAGGTAGCGTAAATTTCGTCTCGGCCTACTTCCTGTACCGTGTTCCCTGCCAGTGGAGTATTTTGTACATCTGGATTCATCTCGAGGTAGTGGTGATGTGGAGGGTGGATGTCTTCCAGGTGCTTGGTGTGTTGATCTTGGAATCTGTGAGTTTCAATGGATCTGGGACAATTATCACCACTTGCCCTTAGTACAAGTATCTCCTTTCCTCGGCTCCGTTCGTTTATCTACTGCTTGGGTCCACTTCCTTTCTTGGGTCAAAATTCTCTGACGGTGATACTCCAATCCTCAAGGTCCATAATTGGAGCACTACCTTTAGCTTGGGCAACTCTTTGTGGGGCTGACCTTCTAGCGTACGCCCCCTGTTCTTTGTTGATATTTGAACGGAAACATTGATACGCCTCCGTTGTCATTAGACTAGCTTCAACCTGAGGACATGGAAGGCCATGGTGTTCACAACATACACAACCTCCTGGAGTCTTAGTGTCCTCATGTTGTAGCTTCCCTTCTAGCTCTGGAACTCCATGAGTCCTTTTATTCTATTGACAATCCCATGCTCCTACCACTTGCCTTTTTACTGGTCCTGGGTGAACTCCCACATTGGTCATCTCCGCAGATAAGGGAGATGATAACTCACAGGCCTCTGCTTGCATGGCTAAGGGCTTCTCATGGTTGAATGATGGCGGGAACACTGTTAGTGAGACCTTACGGTTTCCTTCATTGCTTTTGTTGTAATCGTTGAGAAGCATGGCTTGCTCCATCATAGCTTGTTTGATTTCTCCCATAGCTTGAGCCATCGTGTGCAATGCCTGTGTTTGTACTACCATAAGTTCTGCCATCTTGAGATGGATTGAAGTAGCTGGTGTTTTGTTTTCCAGGGGCACTATCTGCATTGCTTTCAAGGGGATTCACCATCTGGGGAGGGATTGCGACAAAGGAGAAGGGGTGAGGAAGGAGGAGTAAGCCTTTGAAGGTAAGAACCCGGCTAGGAAACTGATGTCATTGCAGGTAGAAGACCTACAATACACCAACAATCATTACAAAGAACCAAATCAGTCAAAGGCATAAGGACAGACATTACAAACACACTGAACCAAGGTTAAACACACAAGTTTAAAAGCGACACTAAACGTTGTCAATAAGGTCAAGGGAATCCTCCTAGGCAAGGTTATCTCTTCAGTCTTCTTCACGCCAACTTCTTGATTGTATTGGCAATGAGTTCGACGTAGTCTTGAAAACCGAAGTCGCTCAGACTTGAACGTCTTCTAGTAGGCTGGTATCTTCACTCTCCAAGTGACTTGGGCATGTGTCAGGACCATATGGGAAGTCTAGGTATTTTAGAGTAAAGTGATAGAGTAGAACTTGCACCTTGGAATCAGAGGCCAAGGAAAGAATCCTAAGTGCCAATGCTTTGAAATACAAGGAAGAGTGAAGTAGAAATGGTGTCAAGGAATGACTGAGTAAACAGTGGTACTCACAATGATAATATCAAATTTCAAGGTGAGAGAGAAATAATCAAGGTAAAGTAATGAACAAGGAGGAGTTAAATATACCAAAGGTGGAGATTAGAAATGCATCAAGACAAGGTGGAGGTAATTATTCCAAAGTCAAGGGTGGGAAGCAAATTATCAAGGAGAGGATAAAACATCTAAGGATATAATGACCAAAGAGAAATTGTCAAGGAGGGGAAAATGCTCAAGGATAGCACTTTTTATGAATCAAAATCTCAAGGATTGAGAAAGCAAGGGTTGTATGACAAAATGAACCTTAATGGATGGCCAGTACTATCTAGGCTGCGGTCCTACAGTCAGCATAGCTCTGATACCAATCTGTCACACCCGGATTTACACAGAAACCCGAATGCTACTGCATGTGTGCCCAGGAAGTCCACAAAACACATACAGCTTACAAATGTGGTGAAACAGAGAACATATGCTCGAATAAACTAGTTTTGCATCAGAGTTTACCTAAAACACAGCGGAAGACTATCTATGAACTATCTTCACAAGTATAGCCGCAAGTCCACAGGGACACCGACTGGTTGACCACAGCTTAGAATACAGACGATCCTCAGGAATCTCAGTAGTTGTCTCTTTCACTCCATCTGTTACCCATCCGGGATTTTGTTGAAAATTGACAAGTGTAAGTAATTGTCTTACTTAGCAAGTACAACACGAGTATATGAAGGCTTAAAAGAAAGGCTTGACTCGGCTGTACTGCATTAGCACTTTTAGTTGATTCATTTTAGCATAAACCAAAGTTACTATAAGAATATGAATCCCAGTTGATTTCCCCAATTAGTAAAGTAGAAGTAAACATCGAGCAGTAATAAATAATAACATCTTCTAATCAAAAAGGATCCAGGCCGCTCGTGACCCTGAGCAAGGCTATCATGATAGATTGTACACTCTGCAGAGGTTTTGTCCTTTACCCACTGGTCGCGTAAAAGTTCATAGAACTTTAAACCGAGTCATGCCGAGGTGGACCAGACCTATCAAACCACACTTCCGAGGTGCGATCACATAGGGACGCTACGAGGCTTTTCACAAGACACCCTAAAATAACAGTAGCCGTTATGGTACAACCTAGGCAGCATGACCCAAGGCACCGAGATTGACTGACTCCCAGGGCGCTCCGAATAGGAGGGTCAATGGCGTCCGGAGCGCGGCACGAACGCCAGCAACAAAAATAAATAGCGCAACGTGCGGAGCACGGGACTTTGCCTGACGAGACATAGCCGACGGAAAACCTGTCCTTGGTGGATCAAACCATACTCTCACCCATGCTTCCCATAACGCCGTCGGCCCGTCGGTAACTACTGTTAAATTAGAGTCGTACATGTTACTTGTCCAAGACCAGAGCCATTATAGTTCCAGCGGTGGCGACAGGCTCCTGGGTGGCCGCTTTAAGAACCGGTCCTTACGGAGAGACACTAGGGCCAAGCACAAAGCATACGCCCTAGCTCCCTGATCCATGTTGCTAAAAAGCAAGTTTTACCATTAACATCGAAGTGAACCATTAAGTCAAGATTAACAGTTAAACGTTGGTGACAGTAGCTGCGCCTAGCAAAGTTCTACCCAAATGCAATAACCCAGGGTAATCAAGGTATAGGATAAACAAAGCTAGGTACAACCTTAATAGGAACAATTTAGACACATGCATATCCAGTAAATAATGTAAAGGTGTGTTTAGGTAGCAAGGATTGTCCGTGCTGAAGTTGCCTCAAATCCCGTGTATTCACTTAGTCTTTGGGTCTTGATCTTCAAACTTGACAGCACTTGAGGGGTGTTCCTTCGCTTGATGATGTTCCTCTACTCGCTGGGCACAATCATACAAGCAAACAATATACACTAAGAACAGTACACCAATCAAAGGAAAAGCTTTAAAAGAGCGCGCTAAAGGATAGGGCTTGGTTCGATGGTCACGTGAGCGCAAGAATCGCTGAAAACAGAGGTACGGTTGAAAAGATACGACTATCGGAAGATTTGAATTTTTAAATAACACTACTATATGCTTGATTGATCTTAAGTAAAGAAAATCATAAATAGAGATTATCTCAAATAATTATGTTTGAATTTGTAAAACCGGGGTAAAACTTAATCTCATTTTATTTATAATTATTTATGTATAAGTTATACCAAATTAAATATTAACATGAAATAAAATATGTGAGAGCATCTAATTGAATAATTTATGAACCGTGTTGCTTAAATCAATATTATAATTCAAAATCATATTTATGTTAATGTTAATCAATGTTAACATTTATTTATGAAAAGCTGGAGGTTGACTCTAAATTGCTTTTAATTAGAAAAAGCTAGTTAAGTAAACATTAATCAAATTAACATCACGAGAACTGAGATGAAACTTAATTATATTTTGAATATTTATTAATTAATTTTAACATTTAATATAAAGCCGAGTATAATCCTTAATTGGATTTTAATTAGAAAACACATTTAAATAATCTTTAATCAAATTAATATTGAATAAAATTCAGAAATACATGACATGCTAATTGACAATTCTAGATCGTAGATTAGACTAATATGAATCTGACGCAACAAGAACGGAGTCAATCGGAGTTAAAACACGAAAACTATGGCTAAAACATGTTTTCAGGGACCTTGTCGCAAATAACTATAGCTGTTAGGGATTAGCAAGGAAGAATCGCAACACACACTAAACAGTGGGTGCGAAAGGAATAAAACCTATGGTTAGATTTGCAAAAGTGTCTCGGGTTGGGTTTATGTGTGAAGGTGGGATTCTTGTAGGGGTTTTTGTCACACCCGGCCCAGTTTGTATGGCCCGGTAGTGGCCCATTAGTGCGGGATGCACATGTTTAGTGCCACATTGCTAGTTGAGCAAGGGTGGAGGCAACTTATAAGCCTTTGTCTTCGAGCCATAGCACCTTCGGGTTAACCCTTTTACACGAAGCGAGGACGAAAGTGTAAGCAGGGTGCTATGTGTACGTGTGCACGCCCCTCGGAAGGGCTGTGCGGGGCGGCTCGTGGAGGGCAGGGTGTCACAGTTTTTTGGAAAATCTCCGAGACATAGAAAACATGCTAAATGTTATAGGATTCTTCAGGGGCCTAAATGCAAAACTCGCATCTTCCTCCTTTAAACAGGCAGGGGAGTTGGGCGTGGAGGGCGCCAGGTCGCCGGCGCTTGGGCGGTTCGGCTCGCCGGCGCTAGGGTGGACAGGGGCTAAGCGATGCGCGCAAGGGAGAGAGGGGAAGTGATGGCGAGTTCGTGGAGGCGCTTACCACGGTGGGGGGGAGGGGGCGAGCTCTGGCGGCCGGATTCCTGCCCGCGGCAGATGACACGGCCGGCGGCGAGTGGCTCTCGTGGTGGGGGCGCCCTGGTGGATGAACGGTGGCGATTCTTGGCGGCGAAGATTCGGCTTGGCGATGCGGAGGCCAGGGTGGCTAGCGACGCTGGCGCTCGGCGACGACCGGCGGCGGCTTGGTCTCCACGTGGGCGAGGTGCTCCGGCGGTCGAACGGCGTCGTTCCTTGGCGGGGAGGCTCCAGTGTGACGCGAGGAATCTCGTGGTGCCTTCGGCTTCGTCCATGGAGGTTCAACGCGGCGAATCGGGGCGGAGGGCGACCGGCGGCGCTGCTCTGCTCACGGCGGCGGCGCTGCACGGGGAAGAACTTTTCTAGCGCTCAAACAAAGGTGATTCAAACTTGAATTTAAATCAGATTTAAATTCTGTTTGAACCAAAACACATGCGGCAGCATGAATGCAACACACACAACATTTTATTTATATTTCTCAAATATTTTTATTTATACTTATTTTTTTTCAACTACAAATGCCCTGTAAATTAAATAAAGCTTGAAAAATTTTAGAAAATTGAGAAAATTATTGTATTAATTACGTTAAATATTCACATCCCAAAATTCCAAAATTTTTGGGGTGTGACATCTCAAGATCGAGATTCACATACACTCCACTTCTCACTTGCAATTCCTACACTGGGAGTTTGCAAAACCATGCCATCATCCATCCCACAAAAATAAACTTCATGTTCTTTTATTCCCTCTCCAAATATCTTTGAATTAGAGGCATGGGCTATGCAAAAAAAAGAAATGCATGCCAAGTGGCATGGCAAAAATATGAGAAAAAGAAAAGCATGCCAAAGAGGCATGGCAAGAAAGAAGAGAAGATATAGCCCATGCTCTCGAAAAATAAAGGAGAGGAAGAATCATTCCATGAAGTTCCACCAAACTCCACTCATATTCCACTCTGCATACTCCACACACTTGCACTTCTCGATCTAAGAGTGTGATTTGATTCTCCTAAGGTCCGGTCTTTGACTTAGCAAAACATAAGATGCTTGTATGCCTTCATCCTTTGTCCCTGAGCCACACAAAAAGCTAAATTAGATGTTAGGATAAAAAGAAGACAAAGCCTTTGGTGAGGAATCAAATACACTTGAGCGATTGAGTGAGCCAATGAGGAACAATTTATCTTTTCACAAAAAGGTGAAAACTCCGAGATAGGATCCTGAAAAGAGTAGAGTGGAATAAAACTAAGTTAAACTGTTCATCCTTTCAACCACCCAAGATAAGGAGTTTGCTATAAGCCCCATAGGTAAAATAGTGAATTAATACTTTGCTAAGTGATTCATGTAAAATTTAAGTACTAGTTGTTTATAAAGTTACCTGCAAGAGAAATGACATTGTAGCAACTCCTGATCCACCGAGCCTAAGTTTTTATCTTTGCTCGAGGACGAGCAAAGAGCTAAGCTTGGGGGAGCTTGTTGGCGGTCGTTACAACCCAACTTCGACCACCAATACTCGGGAATAAAAGAGGCTTTATGTAACATTCCATGTACTTAGGTTTTAGTTCTAATAAAGTTCCATGAGTTTTGGTGAGTGTTGCTTAAGCAGGTACAATATCTACAAATACGTGCTATAGGGGTCGGAAATGACCAATTCGGCCGAACGACACGTTCGGCCGATTACCCCCCTTAGCCGTACAGGCCAGCGGGAGCCGTCCACGTCAACCAAACGACAACACACAACACGTGGACGACCGCCAACACATCCCGGAGCACCGACACATCATCCTGGGCCGAATCAACTCAAACCCAAGCACCAGAGGCCAGCCCAAGGGGTCCAGGAGCAAGAGGCGGTGCACGGGGGGCGTTCTGGGCTGAAAGCCCAGTTCGGCCGAACCCACCAGTTCGGCCGAACCGCCCCCAATGCACCAACCGCCTCCAAGAGTGCATCCATGCCGTCCAGAGCCAAGGCGGTGGATCCAGGGGTTCGGCTGAACCGACCTGTTCGGCCGAACCGACCTGTTCGGCCGAACCCGGTCTCTTCGACCGAATCAACAGGGAATATCCCCTGGATCCCTTGGCGGTTACTCCGATCCAAACCGCCTTAGGACACCTATATAAGCAGTGGCATACACCTTGTATCAAACACAACACAAGAGAAGAAGAAGAGTAGGCGTCACTAGGTTCGGCCACTCAGTAGAAATAGGGAGAGAGGAGAGGTGAGCGTCCTGGAGATGAGCCGGAGTGTCGGCCCCTCTTCCCGCTGTACCTCTACGGATGCGGCTCTGCTTTGAGTGACATCCGGGTCTTGTCTGGTAACTCTCCAAAGGGCGCTTGTTTAGAGCCACCACCATCATCACATCCCATATCCACACCCGGCTATGAGCTACGTCCCGGCTTCATAGCCATGGTTCGTGAGCAATCGTTCTCAGGAACGAAGGCCGAGAGTCCATACGCGCATTTGCGCGAGTTTGAGCAACTCTGCTCATGCCTGACCATTGCGGGCATGACACAAGAGACACTCAAATGGAAGCTATTCCCATTTTCACTAGCGGGAGGAGCAAAGAAATGGTACTCTCTGGCTGTCAGTACTATGGACGGGAGCTGGGAAGTTCTCAAGGAAAAATTCTACCTAAACGTCTTCCCAATCTCCAAGGTAGCCAGTCTCCGAGCGGAAATCATTAACTTTAAGCAATTAAAGGGATAATCGTTAGGAGCTGCCTGGGCTCGTTTCAAGCAAATACTGGCCTCAGGACCGGACCTAAGCCTACCAGAACCTGTTGTTTTACAACACTTCAGCCTTGGCCTCTGTCCCGTAGCCACCACTTTCTTAGACTCTGCTTCTGGAGGGTCATTCTTTCATTTGGTTCAAGTGAAGCGAGGGTAGTCCTGGACCGTATCCTAGACAACACCCCCTACACTGGAATCTATGATGAACTCTCCGATGAAGAAGAGAAGCAGCCTGAACCTGAACCTAAAGAGCCAATACCAGTCCAATCCAAATCCATTAGCTCTTCCAGTCCATCAGAACCTGAAGCTCATTTCGAACCACAACCATATTCTAGCCCAGACCATTATGATTCACTCTACACCACTATTTATGATTTTGACGATTATCTATTCGAAGACATCGGGAGTGCAACAAGTTTCCCACGGGGACAATATGTAGAGCAAAAGGATCCACCACCCGACAAGGAAGCACTAGAATATCAAAGAGAGTACTTAGGCCGTCTCTCTGCCATCAAGAGTCGGGAATGGCTAGACGAGGCTGAAGCCTCGACCGAGGTCGTTAAAATGCACAAGAGAATCCGAACAATCTGTTGTGAAGTTATGGGCATGGACAAAGAAATCGGGTATGACCCGAGCCTCGGAATCAACATAATCTCTAGCTCTTTGGTGCGAGCTCAACTCCCCGAAGAACCATGATCATCATCTCAGAAACGTCTAAGGTTCACATCGGGAAGGATCCTCGACTGTTTAGGGATCTTGCGGGTCATACCCATTAAGATTAACAACCCTAAACTTTTCTTGGATTTCCATATCTTTGACCTACCTGAAAATTCCACTTACTCCATCTTTATTGGTAGACCAATCATGAAAATCCTAGAAAATTCACCAATAATCCAGCTAGAGCTTAGGATCGGAGAAGAACTCATCCCAGTCTCTTATTCTTATTCCTTGAATACCCCAATAGAGACAGATCCCGATCCTGAGCCAATAGAGGAGGTCATGTCAACATCCTTGATAGACTTAGAGCAACATTTCCTAGAAGAAGATGCCCAATTCCTTATGGAGGAAGAAGAGATTCATCCTCCAGTCGAACCTAAGCATCTTCCCTCTGGATTGAAGTGTGCTTCCCTCTTTAAGGACGGACAAACTCCAGTGACCATCAGTGACAAACCCCCTGTAACCCAACCGACTTTCACTGTCCTGGAGAAGGATCGATCAGTTTTAGGACACTCGATCCAATATTTCAAAGGGATTACTCCTAACCTTCATACACATCATATCCCTATCTTATCTTACCTTGGGGTCGTAAGACAATTGTCACGAAGATTCGTCTTTGATCGGGGAAAGACTAGATTCAAAGCCTAAAGCCATCATTTTCTCCTGTCATACTCCCAAATACGACCCTATGCGTACACCTCCCATGAGTTAAGGGGATTCGTAGTTCCTTGGCCACACCGGGCATTATAGGTGTCTCATCGAAAATTTCTCTCAAATAGCCCGGTCATTGACCAATCTCTTGGCCAAGGAAACCCCTCTCGTCTCTAATCAAGAGTGCTATGCTTCCTTTCACACCCTAAGAAAGCACTCAATTCTGCTCCCATCATCCGGTCTCGCGACTAGAGCATCCCATTAGAAATCATGTGTGATGCGAACAATTATGTTGTTGGAGCTGTTGTGGGCCAAACCAAGGACAAGAAGCATTATGCTCACTGGCCCCAGCTCAACTACGCAACCACAGAAAGGGAACTCTTAGCAACTATGTTTGTTATAGACAAATTCCGGTCCTACCAAGTTAGGGCAAAGGTCATAGTTTATTCCGACCATACTGCTCTAAAGTATTTCTTGGCCAAAAAGGATGCAAACCCAAGACTCATCCATTGGGTCTGTCTCGGGTACAAGTCCCGTTTGATCTTCCCATCAGCGATTTTCTTACGGGGTGATACACTCCTCAAGGTCACAACACTAGAGCCGTGGTACGCCACCATAGTTGACTTCATGGTGTTAGGGTACATCCCATCAGGTGAAAATAGGAAAAGATTGGTTTATGAGAGCAAACATCACCTATGGGATAACTCGTATCTCTTCTGGATGCAAGATGGACTTAGACGATGCATACCTGCACCTGAGGCACATAAAACCTGGGAGAGATATCATGCATCACCTTATGAAGGTCACTATAGAGCGTTCAAAATAAAGGTCTGGCAAAATGGAGATGCTAAGAAATTTAGCAAGAGATGCCCACACTGCCAGAAACACAGGAATATAAGAGACGCATAGCCTCTTACCAGTAGTCTTCAAGTAGAAACCTTTGATGTATGGGGAATAGACCCCATGGGTCATTTCCCTAACTCAGAGAACTACGAGTTTACTCTAGTAGCCATAGATCCCATCTCTAACTGGGTAGAAGCCAAGCCCTATCGAGCCACAGCCACCAGGAACGCTAAGCAAATATCCCATGAAAACATCTTTCCTTGCTTTGGCGTCCCGGGCTAGTCGTAGAGGCTCCCATCTCATTGACTCCATCTCCCGGAAATATCTAAGCTTGGGGGAGCCGCATTTTATAGCCACACCTTCTCACCCCCAAACTAATGGTCAAGCAGAACATCAGCACTCACATCAAGAACATTCTGCAAAATCGTCAATGAGATGGGTGTGCAGTAGAGAGATAGGCTCACTGATGCACTCTGGGCATACTAGACCACTCTAGCTGGGCAAACTAGGACAATTTGGATGAACCATGCTGGTTCGACCGAAGGACCCCTGTTTTGCCCCTTGAGCATCCATTTGGACCCTAGGTCCTATCTCTAACCCATCTTGTCTCAGATTCGCTAGGAAAATGTTGGGAAAGTTGCTTGTCAATCTCGAGTCAGAAACCATCCTCCATCACTTTCCCGAACACGACCAAGTGTTCACGTTTCCCAGCCACCATCCTTGTCCAAAGACCATTCCTCCTCCAAGGGCTCCCTCTCCATAAGTATGACAAGTCCACTAACGAAGAAAGCCATGGAGGAGGGAGAAGAGAAACCCATGGTTGAAGAGCCTGAAAAAGAACTGGCACAAACCAGCCAGAAGTTGAGCAACCGGGATGAGAAGGTCACTGAAGGTGAGCCTTGGCAGATGGACAAGAACAATGTCCTCTTCCAAGCATTCACAACTAAATTCAAGAGGCTTGCCAAAGCCACATGACATCTAGACCTTTACAATCCATCTATAGAGTAGAAGTCGTGTGGTTGTATCTTTTAGAGCACCATTAGTTTCAATTTATTTCCCAATTCAATTTCCCTTTGCTCAAATCATTGTTTATGAGGTGCTCTAATTATTTCCCTTCCAACACATTTTGTTTCCAACCTTAGCTTGATGAATAAATAAAATTAGAGTTGAATGCAAAAAGAATAAAATTGTCACTCCGGTTGGTGCATTTGAGCCAACCGGAGATTGCCCTGTTTAACAGAAAGATACATGAGTACAGGCATGACACAGTGGAGGAGCAGGATGAGGACGAGCAGGCCGACCAGCTAACTCAGTACCTTTCAAGGTTGAATCCCTACCAGTGAAGAGTCCAAGCTTGGGGGAGGACCCCCATCAGGTACGATCCGAATTACTCATTACTTTGGTCATTCAATTGAAAATACTTCCCTTGAATAAAATTAACTCTCAATCATGCATGGAATGAATCATATGCCTCTTACTTTGGAAATGATGAATGGTTGCTCTGTCATTAATTTTGCTAGTACTTTGTTGCAACTATTTGCTTGACTATGCTTGAGTTATTTGGCATGAGTAGAAATGAACCTGAAAACCTTGTGGGAGCATATGCCTTATTCCAAGTCTAGGTTATTGTGGGGATTGATATAGTGATACTTTGGTTGAATTCTATTTCTGCTCTTAGTATGGTGAAAATCTCGGATGATTATGCTTTCAAAAATAAAACAAAGTTCCTCATTGGTCAAAAATTCCTACCAGAGCCATATGATAGGATTAGTTCTAAACCTTCTACCATATGCTGCTTGTCATCTTCGTGAGGTTTGTCAAATTGTTGTGACTTTTGTGAGGAATCTTTCATGCTCTCAAGATCGAGATTCACATACACTCCACCTCTCACTTGAAATTCCTACACTGGAGTTAGCAAAACCATGCCATCATCCATCCCACAAAAATAAACTTCATGATCTTTTATTCCCTCTCCAAATATCTTTGAAGTAGAGGCATAGGCTATGCAAAAAAAAGAAAAGCATGCCAAGTGGCATGGCAAAAATATGAGAAAAAGAAAAGCATGCCAAAGAGGCATGGCAAAAAAAAAAGAGAAGAGATAGCCCATGCTATCGAAAAATAAAGGAGAGGAAGAATCATTCCATGAAGTTCCACCAAATTCCACTCATATTCCACTCTGCATACTCCACACACTTGCACTTCTCGATCTAAGAGTGTGATTTGATTCTCCTAAGGTCCGGTCTTTGACTTAGCAAAATATAAGATGCTTGTATGCCTTCATCCTTTGTCCCTGAGCCACACAAGAAGCTAAATTAGATGTTAGGATAAAAAGAAGGCTAAGCCTTTGGTGAGGAATCAAATACACTTGAGCGATTGAGTGAGCCAATGAGGAACAATTTATCTTTTCACAAAAGGGTGAAAACTCCGAGATAGGATCCTGAAAAGAGTAGAGTGGAATAAAACTAAGTTAAGCTGTTCATCCTTTCAACCAACCAAGATAAGGAGTTTCCTATACGCCCCATAGGTAAAATAGTGAATTAATACTTTGCTAAGTGATTCAAGTAAAATTTGAGTACTAGTTGTTTATAAAGTTACCTGCAAGAGAAATGACATTGTAGCAACTCCTGATCCACCGAGCCTAAGTTTTTATCTTTGCTCGAGGACGAGCAAAGAGCTAAGCTTGGGGGAGCTTGTTGGCGGTCGTTACAACCCAACTTCGACCACCAATACTCGGGAATAAACGAGGCTTTATGTAACATTCCATGTACTTAGGTTTTAGTTCTAATAAAGTTCCACGAGTTTTAGTAAGTGTTGCTTATGCAGGTACAATATCTACAAATACTTGCTATAGGGGTTGGAAATGACCAATTCGGCCGAACGACACGTTCGGCCGGTTACCCCCCTTAGCCGTACAGGCCAGCGGGAGCCGTCCACGTCAACTAAATGACAACACACAACACGTGGACGACCGCCAACACATCCCAGAGCACCGACACGTCATCCTAGGCCGAATCAACTCAAACCCAAGCACCAGAGGCCAGCCCAAGGGGTCCAGGAGAAAGAGGCGGTGCACGGAGTGTCGGCCCCTCTTCCTGCTGTACCTCTATGGATGCGGCTCTGCTTCGAGTGACATCCGGGTCATGTCTGGTAACTCTTGTATCTCTCTCTGATTAATTGAGCATTCAGTTCTTACATTTATATATTTGTCTCGTTCTTCGTTCAATGCTTAGTTGATTGGTATAACTGTATACTGGTTGCTTAGCTTGGGTGCTTATCTTGCTATAGGAGATAAGTAGTTATTGACTAGTGTAGGAGTGGTTCCTAGACTTGCCAGTAACCTTAGTTTCTGCCCGTCGCAACGGAGGTGGTAGTCGTAAGGTGGTGATAGCCCTTTCGGTCTTCGTAGTCCATCACGTTAGTTCTGGTGTCCTAGGACCCAAGGTTCAGGGTAATCGGCACCCCTTCTCATCCCTTTCTATGTGTCAGAGGCTCTATAGTCCCGAAGCAACTATCTATCTGTATCTTCTGCTCTTCTCAGTCAATCGGTAGAATACCCTTACCAGACCTGTACCCTCTCTACCCTCCTACCTCTTCTCTTCTCTCCTTGTTGTTGTCATCTGTCTCATCCATTTCATTCATCCACTCCATCTACCTAGGACAACTTAGTTTAGGATTATTACACTTCTCGTTCCCCGTGGAAATCGATACCTTGGAATACTCCCGGGTGAAAGCTACATCGGTAGGCCGTAAGGAGTGCCAACATCAGGCCAGAGAGAGTCAAGTCTTTGGGCCTAAGATACTCAGAGAGGCAGAACGGCAAGTGCAGATGATCAGGCAGAATCTAAAGGTGGCACAATCCCGACAGAAGAGTTATGCAGATGCCAGACGGAGGGACCTCAATTTCGAAGTCAACGACTTTGTGTATCTCAAAGTGTCACCGATGAGGGGCGTGAAACGGTTTAATGTCAAGGGCAAACTAGCACCCAGTTATATTGGACCTTTCAAGGTGTTGGAACGGATGGGCAAAGTAGCTTATCGGCTAGAACTACCGGAGAAACTGGCCGGAGTACACAATGTGTCCCATGTGTCCCAGTTAAAAAGATGCTTGAGAGTACCTAAGGAGCAAATCCCGATAGACGATCTGAATGTGCAGGAAGATCTTACTTGTGATGAGTATCCGATCAAGATCTTGGAAGAGTCAGAGAGGGTCACGAGAAACAAGGTGATCCGGATGTGCAGGGTCCAGTGGAACCGACACTCAGAGGACGAGGCAACCTGGGAAAGAGAAGAGGACCTCCAGGCCGAGTATCCGCACCTCTTCACATCCACATCCGAATCTCGAGGACGAGATTCATCTTAAGGGGGTAGGTTTGTAACACCCTAAAATAGCCTATTTAAAAATATTTAGTAATTAATTGTTTATTTAATATATTGCTCATAATTAATATAGGCTAACTATAAAATTTCTGGAAATTAAAATCAAATATAAGGCATAGAAACATTTTTGTTGCATTCATGCTGCTGCATTGGTTTTTGTATTGTTGTGGTTCAAATGAGAATTTAAATCTAATTTAAATTCGCATTTGAATCACTTTTTTTGGAGCTCTACAAAAGTTGCTAAGCCCAGTGTTCGCTTTTGCTCCCCCAACTATTTTCCCCAGCCCTGCTCCCTCTACTTTTTTTCCGTGCAGCCCTGCACCCCCTTTTCTCCGCTTCCGACCCGCTCTCTTATCATGCCCACCAAGTCGGCCTGCTCCGCGCCTCCTTCCCCCTCTCTCCCTCGCTCTGCTCGCCCGGCCCCACGCGTCAGCCTCTCTCCCTCCCCTTCCTTTCCTCCTCGCTATGAATGGCGCGGTCGGCCGCGCGTCTGCAGCGGCTGGGCCCTCATGCCGAGGCCGGCGCTCCCGCCCCTACTTAATCGACGATGCCGCAGCCCCTGCCTCCTCACCCATCGCCCACAATCCTAGCATCGCCGCCGCACCTACACCAGAGCCTTCCCGAGCCGCCGAGTGTTGGCGGTCGTTACAGCCCAAATCCGACCACCAATACTCGAGAATAAACGAGGTTTTATGCAACATTCCATGTACTTAGGTTTTATTTCTAATAAAGTTCCACGAGTTTTTGTGAGTGACACCTGTGCAAGTACAACTAAGACAAATACACGCTATTGGGGCCGAAAATGACCGAATCGGCCGAACGACTCCGTTCAGCCGGTTGCCCCCCCTTAGCCGTGCACGTCACCGGGAGTCGTCCAACGAATATCAAGCGAACACGACAAATGAGATGAGGACGGCAGCCATCTCTTCCTGGGCCACGACCACATCACCTCTGGGCCATAAACACACGAAGCCAATCACCAGGAGGCAGCCCAGAAGGCCCACAGAGCAGAGGCGGTGCTGGGGAGGCTGGCCACGGGCCAGGCCCAGTTCGGCCGAACTGGGGCCTTCGGCCGAACCGCCCCCAGCACCAGATCCGACTCCAGGGGCGAAATCCTGGCCCTTGGTGGCCAGGTCGGTGGATCCTACGTTCGGACGAACCCCCTGGTTCGGCCAAACCGCCTCTCCTCGCCCGAATCAAGGGAGAAGATTCCCTGGATGCCTTGGCGGTTACTCAGCCCCAAACCAACCTGTGCAACTATAAATAGAGGGTCACTTTCACTTGTAGACACACACCAAGCCAAGGAGCTCATTTCCACTTTCATTCTAGTAGAGTTAGGATAGTTTAGTTGGGAGTTATAGTTGAGTCGAGCTTTGCCTCGGAGGTTCCGGAGTCGTCTTCAGAAGCTCTGGTAATAGCTCTTGTATCTTTTACTTTTCCTTTTGTAAGACATTGAGTATCAATATAGTTATCTTTATCACTTTGCCTTTGTCATTTATATCTTGCTTCTACTTTATCCTAGTTGCAAATATATCTTGTTTAGACTATAGTCAGTTATAGTTCTAGTGCTTGTAGTCTTGTTTAAGTCTTTGTCTTGGCTGGTTCTTCGATGTTGCTCAATATTGGAGGTGAACTGTCACCAAGAGTATTGACAAGATTGCTTGCTCTTGCTAGCAGAGTAAGTAGTCGTTGCCTAGCGTATGAGTGGTTCCTAGACTAGTCAGTGGCCTTAGTTTATTCCCGTCGCAACGGAGGTGGTAGCCGGGAGATGGTGACAGCACTTTCGGTCTTCGTAGCCCATCACGTTAGTTCCGGTCCGTAGGATTCCCCAGTTGGGAAATAGTGGCACCCCTTCTCATCCCTTTCTGTGTGTTCACCGGTTCCCTCGTCCCGAAGCTAAGACATTAGAGTTATCTCAGATCTCCTAGTGCTGGCTCTGTAGCCATTGTATCTCTAAGCTAGAGTGACATAGGTAGATAAAGAATCGAGGAGTCCTCTATCTCTTCTCGTTGTCCTCCCAGCTATCTATCTCTTCTCTCCCTTACCTGAGTATCCCTTGAGCTGTGTGTCCGGTATATCCACTCCTATCCAATACCGTTATCCCTTGTCTTGTTTAGTTGTGTACCCCTTCTCTGATAGTCTCGAATATTTGTTCACTAGTAATCCTGCCAAAGCTTCCCTATGGAAATATAAATTACGATACCTCAGAATACTCCCAGGTGAAGTGCTACAACGGTGATTCTGTGCGCTTGCAGAATATTTCTATATTTTACTAAGCCATACGGAAAACCACTGAAACACTCCTAACCCAGTACCAGGATTCTCAATTCTGATATTAGATCGTAAGAAGTGCCAACAAGCATTTCTGGCGCCGTTGCCGGGGAAGTCTTTGGCTAGATTACTTTTGAACTTTTTATCTTGAGCTATCTTAGTTGAGTACTGCTACTCAAGGGGGTTTATCCTTACTCTGTTCGTTGGTCTTTGTGGATCAGAGCAGTGCATGACTGGTTTCCAACTACCGTCAAACTTCCAAGAAAATCCGGAGTCACTTGTGAGGAAAGTACGACCCCGTGTTGTACCTCCTCAGAAGCAACTCCTTTCGACGAACCCAGTCCTTCCCGTCGTTGACCAGGCTACATCGAGGATGGCAACCAAGACGATCCGTGAGTTCTCCGCTCCATCAAGCGAGAACATACGTGTCGGACCAGCTCCGCCAGTCGGAGATGGTAACTTCGAGATGAAGCCAGCCCTCATCAACATGGTACAGGCTAGCCCATTCTGCGGCAAGCCACACGAAGATGCCAATGCTCATATCCAGCATTTCCTGGAGATTTGCAACACCTTCACCATCTGCGGAGTAAGTATCGATGTCATTCGCCTTCGTTTATTCCCATTCTCATTATTAGGCAAGGAGAAACAATGGTTTCATGCTAATCACGAAGCAATAGACACTTGGGATAAATGCACTAGCGCTTTCTTGCTAAAATTCTTTCCGGTTGGGAAAACCAACGCCCTCCGGAACAAAATAGCTAGTTTCCAGCAGCTAAAAGATGAAACAGTCCCAGAGGCATGGGATCGCCTCTAGGACTATATTTCTGCTTGTCCTCACCATGGTATGCAGAGTTGGTTCATAATCCAAACTTTCTATCACGGGCTGAGAAATTCTGCCCGTGAATACCTGGATGCTGCTGCTGGAGGCTCGTTCTTCTCTCTTGAGGAGAGTCGTGCGAAGGCCCTCATAGAGAAGATGGTCGAGAACCAAGGTTGGTCCGATGACCGGACTCAACCGAAGACTCGAGGAGTTCACCAAGTTGAAGCTTTGGACATGTTCGCCGCCAAGATGGACCTCCTAATGAAGAAACTAGAGGCCCCCGCTCAAGAAATGGTGCAAGCCATGGACGCTCGCATGACCTGCGAAGTCTGTGGCAACACTGGCCATTCGGGGAATGACTGCCCCGAAACGCGAGAAGATGCCCACTGCGTCAACAACTCCAACAACAACGGGTACCGACCGAACAACTACGGCAACCAAGGCTGGAATCCGCGCCCAAACCTCCCTTTTGAGAGGCCTCAACAAGGTAACAATTTCAATTCCAGCAATTTCAATAATCAGCCATGTCTTAGAGATCTTGTGTTTGGCCAGATGAAAATAACTGAAAACATCAATAAAAAGCTTGCTGCTAATGATAAAACACTGGAAAGCATAGACTCTAGGATGGAATCATTTTCTTCTGTATGAAAAGTCAACTGAGCTTTAATAAAATGATAGAAACTCAAGTCGCTCAGTTAGCTGCTGTTGTTCCTGTCACTGAATCGGGAAAGATTCCAGGGCAACCCGAACCTTCCATCGAGACAGTGAAAGCCGTCACTACAAGGCATGGTAAGATGCCTCGTAGTGTCTTCCGAACTAACCACGCAGGGAAGGTCGCACGCATCCAAGTGCTGACACCAAGATGGACCTACCTGCAGAGAGCTGCAAAAAGGGCGATCATCAAGACCTCTCCGGATAGGAAGGAAGATCCCGGAGTGCCCATCATTCAGTGCACGATCTGGAATCGTCGCATTGATGATGCACTCTGCGATCTAGGGGCAAGCGTCAACATCATGTCTAAGGTATTATTTAAGAAATTACGCTACCCTACTTTGTCACCTACTACTGCCCAGGTACAGCTTGCGGACTCAACCATCTGCTACCCCGAGGGGGTGATCGAGAATGTACCGGTCCGAATCTGGGGACGATATGTCCATGTGGACTTTGTTGTCCTCGACACGGGGAACGAGCATTCGTTTCCCCTTGTGTTGGGCCGACCATTCTTGAACACCACCCGGGCTAGGATCGATATGGATGCGAGAGAAATCCCGTTCCGTGTCGACGGGAGGTTGACATACTTCAAGTTTCGACCCCGGGAAGAGAAGAAGGCAGAGCCACTCACACTGGAGCAGAGAAGCGCCGAGTGTTTCCTTAAGGCTCTTATTAATGGAGAGCTGGAAATACTCGGTGGTGAGCAGCTCAAATGGAACGAGCCGACAAAGCTGACGGGTGCAGAAGAAATGGATTTCCTCGTAAAGAAATACGAGGAAGAGCAAGCCCTCTGGAATTATCCGGAGACGCCGATCCCACCGCCACCGATACCGAAGAAGAAGAATAAGGAGATGTGGCGGAAGAAGGTTGCATCATCTGAGTCATCCACTCCGGGACCGGATGATGACTAAAGAAACTAAAGACAGGAGAAGTCCCGCTCGCGGACTTAAAAACTGAGCTCTCACCGCGAGGAAAACCGGTATGTATCTCATATTTCCCTTCCAAATTTTTAAATTTCCAATTGCATTTGCATGTTTCCCTTTCCAAAATAAATGAACCACTTGAGTAATTAATTTGAGAGAGAGTAGAAAATTTTGCAAGCTTGGTTAGAAATAATTGGACTCATGCTGAAATTTTACCTAGGGTGGATATAATTGGTAACTTTTATCATTTTCATCCCTTCTAGAACATCTCCAATTATTTACCATCACTACCAACCAGCACCAAACATGTATACCCCACAAAAATGGCTGCACACTCACCAATTATCACAAACATGGCAGCATGGGGGTGACTCCACTAATTTCCATTTAGGTCATGTCACATTTCCATCTCACCTACCACTAAAATCCTATAAAAATATCCTTGGGAATTGGTGGCCACACAAACTTGGAGTGGAAACAAAGGCATGTGAGAGCTGCACTCACATTGGAGTGCCCCGGCCACCAGGCCTGGTACGGGCGAACCAGAGCCTTAGGGCGAACTGGCCAAGGCCCTCCCCTTCGGCCTATAAAAGCTGGTGCGTTGCTTGCTTGCTCTCACACACTCATACACTCTGAAAAAATAATGCTAGGAGCTCTCTCTCTCCCTCTCAAGTTCTTTGCTCTAGTGCTTGCTCAAGTTCTCCCCAAGTTCTTGCTCAAGTTTTGGTTCACTTGCATCACTAGAAAATCCCAAAAATATTTTGCTTTTGTTGTGATCTTTGTGCTGAATTTCTGGACGATTTTGTGTTGGTCACCGACACCGACAAGAACGACTAACGTTTTGTGGTGGTTTTCATCCCCGCAAGAACGATTAACTATCTTGAACGACTGACTTGATTTTCTTGTGCTAACCATATATATTCAGTCCTTCGGGTAGTTGGTGTTGCACTAACTTTTTGCAGGAATCATGTCGAAGTTCTTCACTTGGCTCCGTCGTTCCGCCCGGCTAGGCTGACGATCGGATGATGCTGGGAGTTCCCCAGCTCCATCCCGAGGCTCAAGCCGGATGGACACGGACGAGCATGGAGCAGCCGGCTTGGGATGGGGCCATGCCACGCCCCCGGCCAGGCAGCTCCTGAGCGAGAGTGACATCAACCTTAGAACAGAAAGGGAGCGGAACACCTTCAACGAGCTTCGGATGAAGGAGTTCGAGCACACCCATGTGTTTGAGCAAGATTTGCTCAGGGACACAGGGATGGACGTAGAGTTTACAGAAATCTTCCAAGCCATTGGCTGGGAGAATTTCTGGCACATCAACGAAGAAGGTTCGTACCTGCTCACCCTTGAATTCCTCTCAACTTTGGTTTTTGAAACTGGGGGGATTCGTTTTCGGTTCTTCAACCAAGAGTTCTGCTCTTGGAGGGATTTTAGTTCGGGTCTCGGATTTTCAAACCATTGTTCATTAGACCCGAACAAAGCGCTTACAAGATTTGACCGAGTGGCATTTTGGAAAAAGATTTCGGGGGATACCAACTGTCATGCGCCACGCATGAACAGCATACATAACCCCACTTTGCGTTTCATGCATCGTTGGGTGTCTATGACGGTATTCCCCTAGGTAGATTTGCGCCCTGTCAACACCATCGAGTTGCGGGTTCTTTTTGCCATGGTCAAGCAGATTCTCTACTCACCTGTGAAAGACATGGTTTGTCACTGGCTGTCTCATATTTCTCGTGCGGGTAGCATGGCGATGACTTCTCTAGTCACTCGCCTCGCTAACCACCTGGGCGTCCTTCAAGGCGCCGGGCTCACGTACATTGAGACAGCGCGTTCCGTCGTGGATACCGAGCACTTCGTGCAGGCCCACATGATACGGTGGACGCCTGACGCAACGCTGGCAATGATTTACCGTGGATGTACAACCGAAGTGCCTTTGCCCTGTGCAGCACTAAGGTTGTATACCACGCCGAAACTAACTCTTCAGTTGAGGACCGAGTCGGACGATTCTCCACCTTGGAGAGAGCCCGCTCGGCACAGCGTTGCAGGTGACGGACCCGTCACGAGGGGACGAGCCAGGCGTGATGCTGGGCTCGCCACCTCACAGGATCCGGAAGATGCACCACAAATGCCGCACCGACACACTTCCGTTTTTGAGGCCACCTACGACATGTACACTGGCGCTGGGACGTCCGGAGCAGGAGGCTCTGGGCAGCATCAGGAGCCGGACTACTTCACCTCAGGACGCTGGGACCACGGCCAGGACACGGACTTTGAGTGGTCCGGGAGCCGGTATGGAGGGGGATACGACAGTGCCTCCCAGCCATACTACCCCGGATACTCACAGTCCGCACGCTTCGACTACGGCCGGGAGCTATCCTACATCTCCGACCGAGTCGAGCTTATCGACGACCGTACCCGAGAGATTCAAGACACGCTAGCCCGTCATTCTCAGTACCATCAAGGGAATAGCGGGATGGTGGCGTCTATCCAGCACGATGTCCACGAACAAGCGGAACAGCTGAGCTAGTACCTTTCAAGGCTCAACCCCTACCAGTGAAAGTCCAAGCTTGGGGGAGGACCCCCACTAGCAATGTCCTGATTTATCCAGCACTATTGATCATTTAATTTCCCTTTCATTTACTTGATGATAATTTGCATTTAAAAAAATGAAAATACCAAAAATATTTCCCTTAAACAATATTTCCCTTGAATAAAATAACTCCCAACTATGCATGGAATGAATCATATGCCTCTCACCTTGGAAATGATGAATAGTTGCTCTGTCATTAATTTTGCAAGTACTTTGCTCCAACTAGTCGGTAGATTGTGCTTGAGTTATTTGGCATGAGTAAAAATAATCCTGAAAACCTTGTGGGAGCACATGCTTTATTCCAAGTCTAAGTTGTTGTGGGGATTGATATAGTGAGAGTTTGGTTAAGTTCTATTCTGCTTTTAGTACGGGGAAAATCTCGGAAATTTATGCTTTCAAAATAAAACAAGTTCCTCATTGGTCAAAATACCTACCAGAGCCATGTGATAAGCTTAGTTGAAAATCTCTACTCATATGCTGCTTGTTATCTTAGTGAGCTTTGTCAAATTGTTGTGACCTTTGAGTGAAGCTTTCATATTCTTAAAGATCGAGACCCACGTACACACACCACCTCTCACTTGCAATTCCTACAGTGGGAGTTAGCAAACATTTTCCATCATCCATCCACAAAAATAAATGCTCCATGTTCTATGATTCCCCTCTACAAATATTCTTGATAGAGACATGGGCTATGCAAAAAGAAAAGCATGCCAAAGAAGCATGGCAAAAATAAGAGAAAAAGAAAAGCATGCCAAAGAGCATGGCAAAAAGAAAAAAAAAAGAAAAGCATGCCAAGTGGCATGACAAAAATATAAGAATAAAAGATAGCCCATGTTCTCGAAAATAAATCAAGGAGAGGGAAATTCATCCAAGGAGTTCCACCATATTCCATTCCTCCATTCCACCATATTCCATTCCACCATTCCACCATATTCCACTCCATTCATATCCACACACTTGCACGTCTCGATCTTAAGATGTGATTTGTCTCCTCTGAGATCCAGTCTTTGACTTACCAAAATATAAGATGCATGCATGCCTTCATCCTTTGTCCCCTAAGCCACACAAAAAGCCATATTAGATGATAGGATGAAAAAGAAGGCACAAGCCTTTGGTGAGGATTCAAATACACTTGAGTGATTGAGTGTGCCAATGAGGAACAATTTGCAGTTTTCAAAACTTGTGAAAATTTCCGAGATGGGATCCTGAACAGAGTAGAGTGGAATAAAACTGAGTTTAAACTGTTCATCCTTTCAACCGCCCAAGATAAGGAGATTGCTATAAGCCCCATAGGTAAAAAGGTTATTTGAAACTTTGCCTATGATTCAAGTATTTTTTGAAGACTAGTTGTTTATAAGTTACCTGCAAAAGAAATGACATTGTAGCAACTCCTGATCCACCGAGCCTAAGTTTATATCTTTGCTCGAGGACGAGCAAAGAGCTAAGCTTGGGGGAGCTTGTTGGCGGTCGTTACAGCCCAAATCCGACCACTAATACTCGGGAAAAATGAGGTCTTATGCAACATTCCATGTACTTAGGTTTTATTTCTAGTAAAGTTCCACAAGTTTTGGTGAGTGACACTTGTGCAGATACAACTATGACAAATACGCGCTATTGGGGCCCAAAATGACTGAATCGGCTGAACGACTCCGTTCGGCCGGTTATCCCCCTTAGCCGTGCATGCCACCAGGAGTCGTCCACATCAACGAGCACCAAATGAACACGACAGATGATACATGGACGACACCAACTCATCCCAGAGCACCACCACATCAACCTGGGCCCACACAGCACGAAGTACACCACCAGAGGCCGGCCCAGGGAGTCCACAGAGCAGAGGCGGTGCAGGGGGGTGGGCCTGGGCCTCCGGTCGAGTTCGGGTGAATTGGAGGGTTCGGCCGAACCGCCCCCAGCTGCCAAACCGACCCTGGGGCTGCATCCTGGCCCTTGGTGGCCGAGGCGGTGCATCCGTCGGTTCGGGCGAACTAGGTAGTTCGGCCGAACCGAGGAATTCGGCCGAACCGCCTCTCTGCCGCCTCTGGTTGCCTTGGCGGCTACCCAGCCTACAACCGACCTTTGGAGCTATAAATAGAGGGTCGCATGTAACACCCTAAACTGCCTATTTTAAAATTTAGTAATTAAATATGCTTTTATTTACTTTCATGCTCATATTTATCTAAGGAAAATAAATTATTTATGAGAAATAAAATTAAATATAAGGTTAGAAACATTTTTGTTGCATACATGCTGTCTGCATTGTGTTTTGTTTGTGTGCGGTTCAATTGGAATTTAAATTTTGTTTAAATTCGAATTTGAATCGTTGTGTTTCTAGCTCTGGAAAAGTAGTAGCAGCCCGAGTTTGATTTTTCCCCCTGAACTCTTTCCCTGGCCGAACTTGCCCCTCCTACTTTTCCTTCCGCAGCGGCCCAGCTCCCTCCTTCGCTGCTTTCGGCCCAGCTCGGCCAGCCCCGCTAGCCAGTCCGACCCGCTCCCCCTGCTCCACCTCGCGGCCCAGTCTCGCCGGCCTGCCACCCGCTCTCCCGCTCCGCCTCGCCCGCTCGCGGCCCAACTCAGCCCACCAGCGCGGCCCGCAGCGCCCCCCCTCCACGCCGACTGCCAGGCGGGACCCGCCCGTCAGCCCGTCCTCTACCTCCCGACGGTGTCCGACCCGGACACGCGCCGGAGTCTGGCACGGCCACGGCTCGAACGCCGAGGCCCACCCGAACTCTCCCAATTCCCTCCCTGTCGAAAACCCAAGCCGGCGCCTCCACCCGAGCTCGCATCGCCGCCGCCGCTTCCGAGCTCGCCGCTATCGTCGATCCACCGTCTCGCCGTCGCTCCGTCCAATCCGACCGCCGGGAATGTTTCGCCAAGTGGTAAGCTCGCTCCCAAGCCCGGTCTAGCTCCGTTTCACGCGCTATAGCCCCGTCGCCGTCACCGCCCGAGCGTCGCCGCCGCCATGGTTCGTCGCGAGCTACCTCCGCTGCTCCGCCGCCGACGAGACCTACCCCGCTCGACTCGCCGTCGTCCCGCGCCTCTGTAGCACCAGGCCGCACCCCGAACCGAGCCCCCTAGCCCGTTTCCGAGCGTCGCCGGTGAAGTTCTGCCGCAACCCACGGGAGGCGCCGCCGCATCGACCCGCCGCCGACGACCCCCTCCCTTTGATCTAAACTCAGCCGCCCGATCCAAATCTGACGGCCCAAGTTCAATTGAGCTTGAGTCAACCCGAGTCAAAATCGGTCAACTCAGTCAGCCGAGCCACTTTTGCAAAAGAGTCCCTCCACTATTTCAAAACTAACCCGCGGTCCAGATCAATTCAAAAATAATTAGAATTAGGTCCTGATTTTTAAAGAAAACCCCCTGACTTATTTTAAAATAGCACCTGAGTTCTTGTTTGAGTTATATTACACTTTAGCCCTCCTGTTTTAATATAAAATTATGTTTTAGCCCCTGAGTTTTTGCAAATAAGCCCTTGGAACTTTTAAAACTTTGCCAGCAAGCCCCTAAACCTTAGAAAAGCCATATCTTTCTCGTTTTAGCTCCGATTTGAGTGATTTTCGCGCTCACGTGTTCGTAGCGAAGCGTAGATTAGTTTCTAAGCCTTCTTTTGTTCTGTTTTTATTGTTTGGTGTATTGTTCTAATAGATTAATATTGTTTGCATGTACTGGCTTGTATGGATGCTTGTTTGTTGGTGTATGAGTCCAGTCGGTGAGCCGTACGCGTTTGAGTTCGAGGGTTACGAGGAGCAGGACCAACAGCAGCAGCAAGAGCAGCAGCAGCAGTTTGACGAAGGCAAGTGCAGCACGGACAATCCTTGCTTCCTAAACACACCTTTTCATTATTTACTGCATATGCATGTGTCTAAATTGTTCCTATTCAGGTTGTACCTATCTTTGCTTATCCTATACCTTGATTACCCTGGGTTATTGCATTTGGGTAGAACTTTGCTAGGCGCAGCTACTGTAACCTTTGCTTAACTGTTAATCTTGACTTAATGGTTCACTTCAATGTTAATGGTAAAACATGCTTTTTAGCAACATGGATCAGGGAGCTAGGGCGTATGCTTTGTGCTTGGCCCAAGTGTCTCTCCGTAAGGACTGGTTCTTAAAGCGGCAACCCAGGAACATGTCGCCACCGCTGGAACTATAATGGCTCTGGTCTTGGACAAGTAACATGTACGGCTCTAATTTAACAGTAGTTATCGACAGGCCGACGGCGTTATGAAAAGCATGAGTGAGAGTATGGATTGATCCACCGAGGACGGAGTATCCGTTGGCTATGTCCCCGTGAGGCACAGTCCCGTGTTGGGAGCCACCGTATGGCGGGGGTTCCACACGTTGCGCTATTTATTTCGTTGTTGTTATTCTTTACCACGCTTGGGCGCCATTGACCCCCTCGTGTTGCAACATGGGCGTCAGTCAATCTCGGTGCCTTGGGTCATGCTGCCTAGGTTGTACCATAATGGCTACTGTTTTGTTAGGGTGTCCTGTGAAAAGTCTCGTAGCGTCCCTATGCAATCACACCTCGGAAGTGTTGATGTGTGTGGTTGGGTGCAAAGTTCCTTTGAACTTTTACGCGACTGGTGGGTAAAGGGCGAAACCTCTGCAGAGTGTATAATCTATCATGATAGCCTTGCTCAGGGTCAAGAGCGGCCTGGATCCTTTTTGATTAGAACTTGATGGTTATTTATTGTTGATTAATGTCACTTACACTTATTAATTGGGTTGCAACTGGGATTCATTCACTGGAAGTAACTTGGATAAAGTTAAAACGAACCAACTAAAAGTCCTACTGCAGTTCAGCCGTGTCAAACCTTTCTTTTAAGCCTTCATTATCCGTGTTGTATTTGCCAAGTAAGACATTTACTTACACTTGCTACTCAACAAAATCCCGGATGGGTAACAGATGGATTAGATGGTACTGCTGCTGTTGAATTTCCTGAGGATCTGCCATTCTACTAGTTGTGCTCAACCAGTCGGTGTCCCAGTGGGTTATGGTTATCGGCTTCGTTTTCGTTTAGAGACTGTTAATAATGAGACTTCCGCTGTTTTATTTAGTTATTTGAGTCAAACTCTGATGTAAAACTCTTTTATTCGAGCATATGTACTATGTTTATCATATTTGTTAACTATATGTGTTCTGTGGACTTCCTAGGCACACATATAGTAGCATTCGGGTTTCTGTGTAAATCCGGGTGTGACATCGCACTTCACTTGTAAACACACACCAAGCCAAGGAGCTCATTTCCACTTTCATTCCAGTAGAGTTAGGATAGTTTAGTTGTGAATTAGAGTTGAGTCGAGCTTGCCTCGGAGGTTCCGGAGTCGTCTTCAGAAGCTCTGGTAATAGCTCTTGTATCTTTTACTTTTCCTTTTGTAAGACATTGAGTATCAATATAGTTATCTTTATCACTTTGTCTTTGTCATTTATATCTTGCTTCTACTTTATCCTAGTAGCAAATATATCTTGTTTAGACTATAGTAAGTTATAGTTCTAGTGCTTGTAGTCTTGTTTAAGTCTTTGTCTTGGCTGGTTCTTCGATCTTGCTTGATACTGGAGGTGAATTGTCACCAAGAGTATTGACAAGGTTGCTTGCTCTTGCTAGCAGAGTAAGTAGTCGTTGCCTAGTGTAGGAGTGGTTCCTAGACTAGTCAGTGGCCTTAGTTTATTCCCATTGCAACGGAGGTGGTAGCCGGGAGGTGGTGACAGCCCTTTCGGTCTTCGTAGCCCATCACGTTAGTTCCGGTCCGTAGGATTCCCCAGTTGGGAAATAGTGGCACCCCTTCTCATCTCTTTCTGTGTGTTCACCGGTTCCCTTGTCCCGACGCTAAGACATTAGAGTTATCCCAGATCTCCTAGAGCTGGCTCTGTAGCCACTGTATCTCTAAGCTAGAGTGACATAGGTAGATAAATAATCCAGGAGTCCTCTATCTCTTCTCGTTGTCCTCCCAGCTATCTATCTCTTCTCTCCCTTACTTGAATATCCCTTGAGCTATGTGTCTGGTATATCCACTCCTATCCAATACCGTTATCCCTTGTCTTGTTTAGTTGTGTACCCTTCTCAGATAGTCTTGAATATCTATTCACTAGTAATCTTGCCAAAGCTTCCCTGCGGAAATATAAATTACGATACCTCGGGATACTCCCAGGTGAAGTGCTACAGCGGTGATTCTGTGCGCTTGCAGAATATTTCTATATTTTACTAAGCCATATGGAAAACCACTGAAACACTCCTTACCCAGTACCAGGATTTTCAATTCTGATATTGGATCGTAAGAAGTGCCAACAAGCATTTCTGGCGCCGTTGCCGGGTAAGTCTTTGGCTAGATTACTTTTGAACTTTTATCTTGAGCTATCTTAGTTGAGTACCGCTACTCAAGCGGGTTTATCCTTGCTCTGTTCGTTGGTCCTTGTGGAACAGAGCAGTGCATGACTTGTTTCCAACTACCGTCAAACTTCCAAGAAAATCCGGAGTCACTTGTGAGGAAAGTACGACCCCGTGTTGTACCTCCTCAGAAGCAACTCCTTCCGACAAACCCAGTCCTTCCCGTCGTTGAACAGGCTACATCGAGGATGGCAACCAAGACGATCTGTGAGTTCTCTGCTCCATCAAGCGAGAACGTACGTGTCAGACCAGCTCCGCCAGTCGGAGATGGTAACTTCGAGCTGAAGCCAGCCCTCATCAACATGGTACAGGCTAGCCCATTCTGCAGCAAGCCACACGAAGATGCCAATGCTCATCTCTAGAATTTCCTAGAGATTTGCAACACCTTCACCATCCACGGAGTAAGTATCAATGCCATTCGCCTTCATTTATTCCCATTCTCATTATTAGGCAAGGCGAAACAATGGTTTTATGCTAACCGCGATACAATAGATACCTGGGATAAATGCACTAGCGCTTTCTTGCTAAAATGCTTTCCGGTTGGGAAAACCAACTTCCTCCGGAACAAAATAGCTAGTTTCCAGCAGCTAAAAGATGAAACAGTCCCGGAGGCATGGGATCGCCTCCAGGACTATATTTCTGCTTGTCCTCACCATGGTATGCAGAGTTGGTTTATAATCCAAACTTTCTATC
This sequence comes from Echinochloa phyllopogon, assembly GCA_033239725.1. Lineage (NCBI taxonomy): Eukaryota > Viridiplantae > Streptophyta > Magnoliopsida > Poales > Poaceae > Echinochloa > Echinochloa phyllopogon. The sequence goes on along the minus strand of BTCW01000008.1, from coordinate 25,744,095 downwards.
ATGGGCTGAGAAATTCTGCCCGTGGGTACCTGGATGCTGCTGCTGGAGGCTCGTTCTTCTCTCTTGAGGAGAGTCGTGCGAAGGCCCTCATAGAGAAGATGGTCGAGAACCAAGGTTGGTCCGACGACCGGACTCAACCAAAGACCCGAGGAGTTCACCAAGTTGAAGCTCTGGACATGCTCGCTGCCAAGATGGACCTCCTGATGAAGAAACTGGAGGCCCCTGTTCAAGAAACGGTGCAAGCCATGGATGCTCGCATGACCTGTGAAGTCTGTGGCAACACTGGCCATTCGGGGAATGACTACCCCGAAACGCGAGAAGATGCTCACTACGTCAACAACTCCAACAACAACGGGTACCGACCGAACAACTATGACAACCAAGGCTGGAATCCGCGCCTAAACCTCCCTTTTGAGAGGCCTCAACAAGGTAACAATTTCAATTCCAACAATTTCAATAATCAGCATTCTCATAGAGATCTTGTGTTTGGCCAGATGAAAATAACTGAAAACATCAATAAAAGGCCTGCTACTAATGATAAAACTCTGGAAAGCATAGACTCTAGGATGGAATAATTTTCTTCTGCTATGAAAACTCAACTAAGGTTTAATAAAATGATAGAAACTCAAGTTGCTCAGTTAGCTGTTTCATTGCCCTCACCCATAGCGGGGAAATTCTCTGGGCAACTAGACAATTGCCCCCGTGAAAAGGTTCAAGCGGTCACCACGAGAGGGGGTAAGACCACTCAGGAGCCGCCATATCCTGACAGTGCAGGTAAAAAGGCAGCCACTAAAGAAAGTGATAGCGAAGAAGAGGAGGCCGCAGCAGAACCACAGAAGACAAGTCCACAGAAGGAAGCAAAGGCGGCCCCTCACGAGTTTTATGAACCAAATGTGCTACCATTCCCCAGAAGATGCCATAAGCCGACGGTGGACGAACAATTCAGCAAATTTGTTGAGGTAATTCGAAAGTTATATGTCAATATCCCATTGCTTGAAGCCATGCAGGTTCCCACATATGCCAAGTATCTGAAGGACATCCTCAACAACAAAAGGGCACTGCCAACCACCGAGGTAATTAAACTAACCGAAGCATGTAGTGCGGCTATTTTGAACAATCTTCCAGAAAAGAAGAAGGATCCAGGATACCCTACCATCGCATGTTCGATCGGGGAGTGTTGACACCAAAAATTAACACTAGGAAGAGGCTGACATGTGGGCCAGATTTGGTGAAAGGATGCCATTCGGCTAAAGGGCTTTCTCTGAAGCATTCGGCAAAGATGCTCTGCGGTCGGGAACGCGTCGCCATTCGGCTAAGGGGTTTTCTCTGAAGCATTCGGCAGAGATACTCTGCGGTCGAGAATGCGTCATCATTCGGCAGAAGCATTGTTCCGCAGGCGAAGAGTGGTGGCGTTCGGGAAGACATGATGACGTGGATCAATATAAGGAAAAGGCCGGATCGAACAAGGAACGCAATATGGGCACGAAGATTCGTCACTTATTTTTAGAAACAAGTATTGTAGTCGTGTCCGACTAGGAGTTGTATCAAGACCTGGGTATAAATATAAACCCATGGCAGTTGTAAAGAACACAATCAATCAATCATACAACAAACCGGCCCCGTGCCAACATCGAGTCCTTTAGTCGAGTCGTCGAGTTCTTCGAGAGGAGTCATCGATCCGTCGACCTCCGTAAGTACCGGCAACCTTGTATCATGCTTAGTATCATGCGGTGGATTTAAGCTTTGATGCAAGTAGTCTTGTTACCATGCTTAGTATCATCCGGTGGATTTAAGTTGTGGTCTCAAGAAGGTTCCTCTGTTAGGTCATGAGCCATGCGGTGGGCTAAGATCTAGTATGGACCAAGTTATCGGCTCTGTTAGATTTCGGCAAGATCTAACAGATTCATTAAGTTACCCCGTGTTGCTCCGTTTTTACCATGTGCTTAATTCATGCAACACACCTTTGCCCAATCTAGATCGGCTAGAATCGGCTCTGTTTCACGATGTGACGACTTATCCCCTCATAGCCGAATCCGAAACCGATCTAGGTTGCCACGCGTCGCGGGTTCGAACTTGTCGGTATCGTGTCGGTCTTGACAGAACCGGGTATCATGCGGTAGATGCAGGTTTTTGGGTCGTCTTAGAGCTAATCATCCGGTGGATTAGAATTCGATTCGATCTGATAGATTTATCTTTACCGATTACGTTTGTTCCTTCGCCGCGGACCCCGATTCGGCTAAGTAGCCGTATTCGGCAGTGCTCTCACGAGTGAACATGTGTTCGTGGGTTTGCATTAGATAATGAATGCTTTTAGCCTTTCACGATTAGATTGTATCATGCGGTGGATTGATTTAATCTGATTGGTGGTGTGGCCTCAAACGAGTTGTATCATGCGGTGGATTAACTCGCTCGTTGCCATGCTTGACGGGTGCTGCTTTCGGCCTATGCATTCTTGTTTCAATGTAAATTCGTGACTGTGTTGTGGGTTCGTAATTAAACATTGAATGCTTTTAGCTTTTCATGGTTAGATTGTATCATGCGGTGGATTAATCTAATCTGATTAGTGGCGTGGTCTTAAACAAGTCGTATCATGCGGTGGATTAACTTGTTTGTTATCATGCTTGACGGGTGCTGCTTTCGGCCTATGCATTCCTTGTTTTACTGCGAATTTATGATCATGTTTCACCCTTTTATTTATTCATCACGCTCTGTTTCTCGTTAATCGGCTATGAGTATGTGTTACAATGTTCATTCGGTTGAAAGCCGATCTTTCGTCATGCTTACGTCACGCATTCGGCAGTGCGCTCCTTGCGTGCCTTGCCGATTGCCGAATGAGGCTTTAACTGTCGACAGATAGCTTCTCTGTAGCTATATGTCGTTCGAAATTGGCTCCATAGCCGTAAATATGGAACTGTCTGGTCTCACCCGGCACGTTCCAGGTTTTGATCTAAACCTTTTTGTCCCTTTGTTAGTTTTCAGGCAAACTGACTGGCACGCTTCCGGATTCAAGCCCGGGCCACGTGTGAAGCCAGCTAATTCGGCTTGCTGTGTGCTTGGCGTGAGGTGCAGATTTTACGTCAACACACTTTTTGGCACGCCCGGTGGGACACACACAAGTTTTCAAGATGCCTGATTTGAGCGACATCATGGATGTCACTTTGGAAGAGTTGTCTGAAGAGCATCAACAGATGGTAAAGGCTGCTGCTGGCCAATTCATTAACAAATGTTTACTGTCTTTCGCCAAGAACAGGAGTGGTGCACCATTTCTCAAGTCCGATCTGCCAAGAGTTCTCCTTCCTGGGCAATCTGATCTTACTGAAGAAGAAGAGAGGGAGAGATTTTCGGGCTTGTTATACAAAGCTTTGGGGGAAACAATGACCAATCACAATGCTGCGTTCTTGAACAGTTTTCGGCATATAATGGTAAGCATTTTTGGTCAGCATGTGGATAAACCCTTCGAGCAGATACATGGGCAATTGGGTGGTCCGACATACTTCAATGTTCAAGCACCAGTTCAGAAACCACATGGTAAAGGAAATGCTGATGAAACTGGAGGTTCTGGTGCTAAAGATACAAATGGACAACCGATTCGGCAAGATCCTCAGCCTGCACTGCCGAAAACTCGCACATACGGTGATATGGCATTCGGCACCACAGGGAATCCGCCTGCTTCTGCTTACAAGATATCTCCCTTGAACAACAGACTGCAGAGGGATTTATATGGAAACGGATATTCAGAGTTTATGGATTACAATGCTATCGACGCTCTCCCGAATCCTGGATATGTTGGTACTGCAGGCATGCTTGCTGGGAGACCAGGGAATCAAGATACCAGTATTGACCTCATGGTGCAAAAAATGACCGATGTATTGCAAAATCAATTCGGTCTGAAGCCTAAAAATCAGGGGTACATGTACTCGTCTCCTTTCCCGGAATGGTACCAAAGGGTATCATTGCCGAATAGAGTCAAGGTGCCTACAGAGTTTACTAAATTCTCAGGACAAGATGATACTAGCACTGTGGAACATATAGCTCGATATCTGATGCAGCTTGGAGAGGCTTCGGCAGATGAGGCTTTTAGAATCAGATACTTTCCTTTGTCACTGACGGGTCCAGCTTTCACATGGTTTGCTTCTTTGCCTGCTCAGTCGATTTGTACTTGGAAAGACCTGGAGCAGAAATTCCATGCTCATTACTACATTGGCAGTACCGAGAAAAAGTTGGTTGATTTGACCAGCTTAAGGCAGAGGAATAATGAAACACCTACGGAGTTCCTCAGGAGATTTAGGGAAACAAAGAGTATGTGCTTTTCTCTGAACATACCTGATGACCAGCTGGCTGGTATGGCTGTAGCTGGCATGTTACCTGCCATTCGGGAGAAGCTGTTCGGGATGGAGTTTGATGATCTGGGCCAGTTGTCGCACAGATTGGCCTTGATGAGTAACCAGGCATATGGTTTCAAGAAAGATGTCAGATTTGCTAAAAATAATGATGTAGCTGACATCTATAACCAATTCCTTGAAAGAGCAGATCAAGAAGATGAGTATGAAGATAGCGAGGAGATAGCCGCAGCAGAGATAGTGTGGAGCAAAGAACCAGTTACAATGACTCAAAGATGGATCAAACAGATGAAGGGAACATATGATTTTGATGTGACTAAGGCAGACAAATTGTTTGAGTTCCTGGTGAAAGAAGGCCGAATCAAATTGCCAGAGGGGCATTCTATGCTTCGGCCCGATGGAGTGAAAGATAAGAGGTACTGTGGGTTTCATGATAGAAATTCTCATTCCATTAATGAATGCAGAGTCTTTAGGATGAAGATTCAGAAAGCTATCCAGGAAGGACATCTGAAATTCGACAACAAGATGAAACTGGACAGTAACCCTTTCCCTCAGAATATGATCGGGTTCTCGGTTAATATGGTGAATGCTGTTCCATCTGGAGAAAAGGGAAGATTGAAAGTTTTAACCTCAAAGAAGGCAAGACAGGATGGTTCAGTTGATCCCACTCGGCAGATCACAATTGAACAGATTCACCAGAAAAATCTTCGGTTCCCGAATAGCCGATTTGAAGTGGGAGAATCCTTTAAACCTAGAGTTACTACACGTATTCTCCTCAACAAATGGCAACGTCAGCAAGAAAAAGAGCGTTTTCAAAGGCGTGAATACGAGGAGGAGAAAAGAAGGCGCGAAGAAGAAAGGTTTGAGGAAGAACAAGAAGAGTATGCTCGAGAGCAGGAACGTGCGCATTGGGGGTGTGCATTCTTCAGACACTGTTGGAACGAAGGTTTAAAGCTTCCCACATGGAATAATTGTCCTGAATGCAATAATAGGTATGATGAATATAGGCAGGGAACTGTCAATCGCCGATCTGTCCATGAAAGAATTGGCAAGATGCATCCTAGTGATGATCGACGTTTTAATGATCAACCAAGAAAGAGACATGCTGATTACAAGTGGGTTGATCGTGAAGAAGAAAAAGATCATGCTTATGTTTGGCAAGAAGGACAATGGTGCCCACCTGGTTTGAGGAAGAGCCAGAAGAGAAGAGTACAGCACCTGAGGAATCGGGAATTGAAGCAAGCAAAGGTCAAGGTGAAATCAATATGGCTCCCAAAAGACAGGCCTGACGAACATAGTCATTCGGCTCCTACATGTATGGTATGTTTTCTGCCGAATGAATTCATGGCTCCAGCTAACCAAATTGTACAGGAAGAGATATTGCCCGATATAGATGATGCCGAACAATTTGGGTTAATGGCACAATTGGTGTTGAACAAACAAGCTGTTTTTGAGAAGCCAACCCAGAATCGGCACATGAAGCCACTGTACTTGAAGGGATATGTTAATGGCAAACCATTGACCAAGATGTTTGTCGATGGAGGAGCTGCTGTCAATGTAATGCCATATACCACATTCAGGAAGCTTGGTATGGGCCCTAGAGATTTGACACCAACGAGCATAATTCTGAATGATTTTGCTGGAAATCCTTCGGACACCAAGGGATGCGTGCACGTTGATCTGATGATTGGGTCCAAGACTCTGCTTACGACTTTCTTTGTCATTGAGGGCAAAGGGGCATATAGCTTGCTGCTTGGAAGAGATTGGATTCATGCAAATTGTTGTATTCCATCTACTATGCATCAACAGCTTATTCAGTGGATAGATGATGAAGTGGAGATTGTCCAAGCAGATGATTCAATAAGCGTGGCAAATATGGAACCAACTTTCTGGGAGTATCAAGGCATAGATTGTTTCTCAGGTAAAGACTGGGGAGAAGGTCCTGTGGCACCAGCCAGCAGTGATCAGCAGCCGATCGAAGCAGTCGGCTCTCATAGTAATTTTTGATGGAAAATCCAATTGATGGAACTGATGGAAAATTAGGACGTGGATTTGTGTCGGCCGATAAATTAGAAGAAGTGGACATTGGAGATGGTGACAAGCCAAGGCCGACATTTATCAGTGCTAACTTGGATTCGGTTTTCAAAGAAAAGTTGGTGACATTGTTAAAAGAATACAAGGACTGCTTTGCTTGGGATTATTCGGAGATGCCCGGTCTAGACCGTTCTATTGTTGAGCATCGGTTGCCAATCAAACCTGGATACAGGCCTTACAAGCAACCACCCCGAAAAATTTACAAGGAAGAAGTGTTGGCCGATGTGAAAAAGGAGATTGAAAGATTACTAGATGCAAATTTCATTCGGCCATGTAAATACGCGGATTGGATCTCTAATATTGTTCCTGTCTATAAGAAAAATGGAAAGATGAGGGTTTGCATAGATTTTAGAGACCTAAACAAGGCTACACCCATGGATGGATATCCGATGCCTATTGCTGATTCATTGGTTGATGCTGCTGCTGGATACAAAGTGCTCAGTTTCATGGATGGTAACGCAGGATACAATCAGATTTATATGGCATTGGAAGATATAGTAAAGACAGCTTTCAGGTGTCCTGGACACATAGGGTTGTTTGAGTGGGTTGTCATGACCTTTGGATTGAAAAATGCCGGTGCAACTTATCAAAGGGCTATGAATTATATTTTTCATGAGTTGATTGGCAAGATTGTGGAAATATATATTGATGATGTGGTGATCAAGTCATTGGATCATGAGTCTCATTTGGCCGACATAAGGAAAACTCTAGAATGCACCAGGAAACATGGGCTTAAGATGAACCCGAACAAGTGTGCTTTTGGAGTTTCGGCTGGAGAGTTTCTGGGATTTTTGATACATAAAGGAGGAATAGGAGTTGGTAAGAAAAGCATGAAGGCAATTGATGAAATTGTTCCTCCAACTAATCTTAAAGAGCTACAATCACTGCTTGGCAAGATAAATTTTGTGAGAAGGTTCATATCAAACTTGTCACAAAAGGTGTTACCCTTTTCCTCACTGTTGAAAATAAAAAAGAATCAAAAGTTTGTATGGGGTGACGAACAACAGAAGGCTTTTGATGAAATAAAGGAGTACATGAAGAAGCCACCAGTATTGGTACCTCCACAATTGAACAAGCCTTTCAAGTTGTACGTGGCGGCCGATGCCCAAACTATTGGATCGGCCCTCATTCAAGAATTTGAAGGGAAAGAAAGAGCAGTTGCATACCTTAGCCGAAAGTTACTAGATCCAGAGACAAGGTATTCGGCTATAGAGAAACTTTGCTTATGTGTTTACTACTCCTGTACAAAATTTCGGCACTACTTACTACATGCCGAATGCATTGTGTATTCAAAGTTTGATGTGATAAAACACATGTTGTCTATGCCAATTTTGAACGGAAGGATTGGCAAATGGATTTTAGCTTTGTCTGAATTTGAGTTAAGGTTTGAATCGGCAAAGGCTGTTAAGGGACAGATTATTGCCGACTTCATTACTGAACATCATGATACATCGATAAATTTGCTTAACATTGTTCCTTGGGTGTTATTCTTCGATGGATCTTCATGCAACAAAGGTGGTGGAGCAGGTATCTTATTAATTTCACCCAAAGGGGAAACATTTGAGTTTGCTGTTCCCATTCAATCTGCTGTTACTAACAATCAAGCTGAGTATGAGGCATTGCTCAAAGGGCTCCAATATTTGAAAGAAGCAAAGGCCGTTGCGGTTGAAATTTTTGGAGATTCAGAATTGGTCATAAAACAATTGAATGGTGAATATGAGTGCAAAAGCGATACCTTGAGGAATTACTATGAAGAATGCAAAGAAATATTGAAGAGCTTTCGGTCAGTAATTCTACAACACATTCCTAGAGGGGATAATGGAGAGGCAAATAGATTGGCCCAAAGTGCATCAGGTTATAAAGAGCTTCGAGAAGTTTTTGCTAATGATGTATATGCGTTCGGGAATAATCTGGCAGAGGATGATTGGAGAAAAGAGATTGCCGATTATCTGGAGAATCCATCCCGAAAGGTTTCTAGAAAGCTCAGGTATAAAGCTTTAAAGTTTGTTCTTCTTGATGATAATTTGTATTATAAATCCTTGGATGGGGTGCTGTTACATTGCTTGAATCATGAAGAAGCAAAAAGGCTGATGAGTGAAGTACATGATGGGTTGTGTGGAGCACATCAATCGGCCTATCGAATGAAGTGGATTATTAGGAGAACTGGATATTACTGGCCGACAATGTTGGAAGATTGTTTTGAATATTATAAGGGATGTCAAGACTGTCAGAGATTTGGAAACATTCAGAGAGTTCCAGCATCGGCTTTGAATCCCATTATCAAGCCATGGCCATTCAGAGGATGGGGAATAGATTTGATTGGCCAAATAAATCCTCCATCTAGCAAGGGGCATAAGTTTGTGCTTTTGGCAACCGATTATTTTACCAAGTCTGTTGAGGCAATTCCATTAAAGAAGGTGACGTCGGAGAATATGGTTGAATTTGTTAAAGAACATATCATTTACAGATTTGGGATTCCTCAAACAATCACCACAGATCAAGGGGCTCAATTTACATCTTCAGAGTTCAAAGATTTTGCTGAAAGTATGGGCATAAAATTGTTAAATTCTTCTCCTTATTATGCCCAAGCTAATGGTCAGGCAGAGGCTTCTAACAAGATTATGATTAAAATTATACAGAAAAAGATTGATCAGAAGCCGAGAAAGTGGCATTCGGTACTCAATGAGGCTTTATGGGCTTACCGAATGGCTCCACATGGGGCTACACAGACGTCTCCTTATGAGTTGGTGTATGGGCATCATGCTATCTTGCCATGGGAGATACAATTAGACTCAAGAAGAATAAAGTTGCAAAAGGATTTAAGTTCTAAAGAATATAATGATTTGATGATGGATGAATTAAAAGATTTGCATATGATTCGTCTCAGGGCCTTGGAGAATATTGAGAGGAACAAAATGCGAGTTGCTAAGTATTACAACAAAAAGGTGAAGGTTAAGCAATTTACAGAAGGTGATCTAGTTTGGAAAGCGATATTGCCGATTGGAACCAAATATGCAGCATTCGGCAAATGGTCTCCAAATTGGGAAGGTCCTTTCAGAGTGGTTAGATGCGTGCCTGGAAATGCATATATTTTGAAGACATTGTTGGGAGAAGAATTTGCCTCTGCTATAAATGGAAGATATTTGAAGAGGTATTATCCCAGTATTGAGATCGATCGATGATTGATATATCAAATTGCCGAACAGCCGATATTCGGGAAGAAATCGCCTTCAGAACAAATGTTGACAGAAAAGGAAAATGGCCAGTACTGAATGTATTGCCCTTAGCAAAATATGTTACATCAAGAGTTCATGCAAAAGATAAGTTTTATTGCCGAAATTCCATAAATCCCTAGTACAAACTACTGAAAGAGCCTGTTCAAGACAGACTGGGGATGAATGGAATCGGCAATGGCAGTGCCATGACCATCAAGACGATCAATGGAAGCGTCAATGTCGTCGATGTCTTCTGGGTTGTTGTTGGCGAAACCAGCCGGCATTCTGGAATAGTCGGTGCCGGTGTGCGTCGACATAGCGACGAGACCCGCAGCGACGCCCAGGCGAACGCCATGGGAGGCCACTTCGTCGACACGACCTGCCACCGCACCAAGGCGTGCCTCGGGTGTGTCCCCTTGGGCGTTCACCTTGTCCGCCAGCTCCTCCACCAGCGCCTTCAGTCGATCAAGTTCAGCATCACGCGCTGCAAAGTCACAAGGGGATAACAGATTAATATCATTTGGAGGACGAGAATTGAGATTGAGCAGATTGCAGGACTCACCATCAATGACTTCAAGCAGCTGCTTGCGCTCGGCCTGCCATTCGAGGTCCGCAATCCCAGCTTGCTTGGAGATGATCTCCAGTTCGCGACGAGAGTCGTCGCGCTCCGCCTTGAATCGGCGAGCATCGCCATCTGAGTAACGGGGGTCGTCCGATGAACGAGTCCGATTGGACGAACTCGAGGAGTTGGGCGCCGCGGGAGTAGCGGCTGGAGCCCAACTGGCGCACCAGCGCCGGCAATCCATTGGATTACCCTGAAAGGACAAAGAAGATTCGTCAAGAAAGAGAAAGGAAATCTCGAGAAGAACAGAGAGAAGCAAGCAGCTAATCACCTGCGGCGAGCGCCGGCGCGGCTTCCTTCGGCCTCATCGACGGCCGGGCGCCTCCTGTTGTTGTCGGCCATTGGAAGTTCCTCGGAGTTACTGTGGATGGGGAAAAGAATGACTTGAGTCGGCAAAAACTTGGAAGATGAAGAACTTGGTGAAAACTGTGGACTGCCTGGATGTTTATTTATAGAACTCGCAGAGGAAATCGTGGCCAAAGATCGTGGCGCATATTCCGAAGAGTTAGGAAGGTGGAAAGGATTTTCCAGCCGATCGGTTCTCATGTCGTTTGGGATTCTTATCGAGTCGTATTCGGCTTTGACTGGATGAGATTCGGCTATGTCATAGTCGAAGCGTTTTCGGGTCTGATGCTATTAAAATCAGCTTTGCCGAATGAGTCATCCACAATGGAGAAAAGCAGAGTTAAGAGATGACAAGATTACAGGGTTGATAAAACATTCGGCTATCAAACTATTTGACATAATTCACACACCCAAGAACTTTGAGATTACATTTTGGGCATTTGATATCATGTTGCTAATGTTCTCTAATAAGTTTTTATCAGCTTCTTGGGTTCTGGTCAGGGCAGCAAGCTTCGCCTTGAGTTGTTTGTCTTCGTTTAGAGCTGCTAAGGCTTCCTTTCGCCTCCTCTCTGTTAGCTTGGGAAGCTCAACTATTTTCTTCTTGTCAGCTTCAATTTCGGCCGATAGATCTCTCAATTCGGCTTCAAGTGCAGCTTTTCTGATCTCCTTCATTTCAAGTTCAGATTCCAGTTTGGTTAATAATTCCTTGTCATTCTGGACTTGAGTATGCAGGTCTTTTACAGATTGCTTGACCAAAGTTCTCCTTTGCTCCAAGGCTGGTTGAGCCGATTGATTCTTCAGAGCTTGCTTCACTGCGATAAAATGATCATCCAATCTGGAAATTGGATCTAAAGAAGTCTTGACATCGGCAGGAAGATCTTGGTCAAATGATTCAAGCAAGTCTCTTAAAAGATCAGCATTGGTAACTTGTTCCCGAGTGTCCTTATGCAGAAAAGAGAGGATTTCCTTCAGTTTTGCTTGGTTCTCCTCTGATAAAGTTTGACCAGAAGAGGTTTCTTCTCCTTGTTCGGCAACTAGATCATCCACAGCAAATGAATAGCTGGGTGAAGAAGTGGTTTTCTCCTGAAAGAAGATTATGCCGAATTATTGATGATCCATTGAATAAAGAACTGGAAGACTGGGTAATTATCTCTACCTCATTCCTGGTCTCTTGGATGGAAAGAGAGGGCAGCTCGAGCTCAGGCAAAGATTCTTGTATGTCATGCTGAGGAGAGCTTGGAAGATCTTTTGGTGGAGAAGAGGCTTCTGGTTGAGGAACATCAGGTGAAGCTGAAGCTAGTTCTTGATGAGAAGGAGGACTCTCCAAGATTGGGTCTATTGAGATTTGCTCTGAAACTGAAAAGGAATCAATGCCGATGGAGAGGAACTTTAAAGACAAAATAGTGAGAAATTTTACCAATCATTGAAGCATCGGCAGGACCTGTACTGATTGCTGGCTGCTGTTCTCTGGCCTGAAATCAAAAAGAAATAAAGCTGAGCAAAACACCAAAAGCATTATAGTCAAAGAAAAAGGACTCTGACCTTGGTTTTGCTACTTGTTCTTTTCTTCTTTACAACTGAGGGAGCAGCTATAAGGAGGGTTTTCCTCTTGACAGATGATGGTCTAGTGAGTATTGGATCTGAAGAAGCTTGTCTAGCCATCAGCTGAGCCAAGGTAGGAGATTGGTGCCCCAAAGCAGAGATTGGGCCTGCAGTTTTGTATAAAATTACCCTGGCAAGAGGGGCAGGTGTTATGTCCTGCAAAATAATAGAGTCAGAATCGATTGGGGTTAATGTTGTTAAGACAGATAAAGGAATAAGCATATTACCTCTGCAGTTGGCTGATAATCAGGCATTAATTCAAGGCAGAAAGGATGGATTGGCATGTTGAAGATATGATCATGGAATTCTTGCCACCAGAGAGTGAAGGAAGGATGGGCAGATATTATTGGCACAAAAGGATCTGGTGCATAAATAGTTCCACAGCATTTATAGGTGAAAATCCTTCTTGTTTCTGTGAAATCCTTGACTATCTCCCTAGGCCTGAGGAATTCATGGAGGAATAGCCTAGGGGGCACTTGGCCACATCCCAACTGTCTAGCCATCATGTTTGGCTGATAATATTCATAAGTGCTTTGGACTAGCCTCCCTCCACAGAATTCGGCTGGCAGGATGCAGGGCTGGATGAAGGCATTAAAAATTGCTACAGATTGTACATCAGTGCATCCAGTCTCAAAGCTGAATTCGCAAGGGAGAGTAAGATTGTCATTGTCCAAATAAGGGAACCAAAGAGGATTGGCAAAACCTCTGAAGAAGAGCTCAAACAGTTCACCAATGTTTTTGTTGATAGGTACAGTGGAGGCAGCTTCTCCATAAGTTTGACAACCTTTGGTTCTCCGGGTTTCTCCTTCTTTATAATTGATTGAAGGGAAGTCTCGGCTGTTGAGATCAATAGCAACGATTTGGTGCATGTATAATTGCAGCCACATTTGGACAAACCACCAGGGACCATTGACACAGGGGATCTTCTTGCTAGTGTGCATCAGGTGGGTGGTTTGGTTGAGCATATGGTAAACGCTTCCCAGGAGGTATTTCCCAAGTGGGATGACTTTTCCAGCAGCCAGCTCTTCGGCCATCACGATATGATTCAAGGTTGGCTCATTGGCTTTGCCACAAAAGACTGATCTGCATAGCCACATGTTCAGGAAAGCTCTGTATTCGACATCAGTCAGAGGACCATCAGACATGTGATTCTGGATATATCTCTTGTATCCAACCCCTGTTCTTACTCCTGTCTGCTTGGAGGAACCTTTATGGTCATATGGGTGCACAGTTCCTGTAACATTCAGGCCGGTCATCATGTAGACATCGGCTAAGGTAGGGGACATTGGGCCATGGCCGAAAAGAAAAGCATTTGCACCATTGGACCAGAAGTGGCAAGCTGCGATCAGAAGGTTCTCATTCTTTGGTGTTTCAGCTAGAGATAGCTCCAAGCAATGAGAAATACGAAGACTGTCCCAATTCTGTGTCTGGGGACTTTTATCGTCAGAGATCCTTTTGTACCAGTTTCTCCATCCGGTGATTGGGGGCAAAGGCCAGTTCTTGAAAGCGTCTTGCCACTCATGAGGTTTTGTCAGTGAAATCTTAAAAGGAATCCGCTGAGATTCGGCCGCAATGATTTCAGAAGGATCTGAATCTCCTACGGGACCGAGGAAATAGGATGGAGATTTTTCCTCAACAGGGATGAGGATTTCGGTAGCTAGGGCCTATCAAGAATGAAAGGGGATAAGAAGAAATTTAAAATGCAAATCGAAAGAAGAATGCCGAACGTGCTTGAGAGGATTGAAGTTTACCTGGAGAGCAAAATCTTGGTCCGCCATTTGAAGGTTGGATCTTGGAAGACGATGACTTAGGGTTCGGATCCGGATGAGAGCTCTGAAGATTCAAAAGGAGAAGCGGGTGCCGAGCAGAACTAACTTGGAAATGTTAAGTGCTTCTGGTCAATTCCGAGATAAAAGTTACCTCTTATCCCGAAATTGAAGGGGCATGTGTTGACACCAAAAATTAACACTAGGAAGAGGCTGACATGTGGGCCAGATTTGGTGAAAGGATGCCATTCGGCTAAAGGGCTTTCTCTGAAGCATTCGGCAAAGATGCTCTGCGGTCGGGAACGCGTCGCCATTCGGCTAAGGGGTTTTCTCTGAAGCATTCGGCAGAGATACTCTGCGGTCGAGAATGCGTCATCATTCGGCAGAAGCATTGTTCCGCAGGCGAAGAGTGGTGGCGTTCGGGAAGACATGATGACGTGGATCAATATAAGGAAAAGGCCGGATCGAACAAGGAACGCAATATGGGCACGAAGATTCGTCACTTATTTTTAGAAACAAGTATTGTAGTCGTGTCCGACTAGGAGTTGTATCAAGACCTGGGTATAAATATAAACCCATGGCAGTTGTAAAGAACACAATCAATCAATCATACAACAAACCGGCCCCGTGCCAACATCGAGTCCTTTAGTCGAGTCGTCGAGTTCTTCGAGAGGAGTCATCGATCCGTCGACCTCCGTAAGTACCGGCAACCTTGTATCATGCTTAGTATCATGCGGTGGATTTAAGCTTTGATGCAAGTAGTCTTGTTACCATGCTTAGTATCATCCGGTGGATTTAAGTTGTGGTCTCAAGAAGGTTCCTCTGTTAGGTCATGAGCCATGCGGTGGGCTAAGATCTAGTATGGACCAAGTTATCGGCTCTGTTAGATTTCGGCAAGATCTAACAGATTCATTAAGTTACCCCGTGTTGCTCCGTTTTTACCATGTGCTTAATTCATGCAACACACCTTTGCCCAATCTAGATCGGCTAGAATCGGCTCTGTTTCACGATGTGACGACTTATCCCCTCATAGCCGAATCCGAAACCGATCTAGGTTGCCACGCGTCGCGGGTTCGAACTTGTCGGTATCGTGTCGGTCTTGACAGAACCGGGTATCATGCGGTAGATGCAGGTTTTTGGGTCGTCTTAGAGCTAATCATCCGGTGGATTAGAATTCGATTCGATCTGATAGATTTATCTTTACCGATTACGTTTGTTCCTTCGCCGCGGACCCCGATTCGGCTAAGTAGCCGTATTCGGCAGTGCTCTCACGAGTGAACATGTGTTCGTGGGTTTGCATTGGATAATGAATGATTTTAGCCTTTCACGATTAGATTGTATCATGCGGTGGATTGATTTAATCTGATTGGTGGTGTGGCCTCAAACGAGTTGTATCATGCGGTGGATTAACTCGCTCGTTGCCATGCTTGACGGGTGCTGCTTTCGGCCTATGCATTCTTGTTTCAATGTAAATTCGTGACTGTGTTGTGGGTTCGTAATTAAACATTGAATGCTTTTAGCTTTTCATGGTTAGATTGTATCATGCGGTGGATTAATCTAATCTGATTAGTGGCGTGGTCTTAAACAAGTCGTATCATGCGGTGGATTAACTTGTTTGTTATCATGCTTGACGGGTGCTGCTTTCGGCCTATGCATTCCTTGTTTTACTGCGAATTTATGATCATGTTTCACCCTTTTATTTATTCATCACGCTCTGTTTCTCGTTAATCGGCTATGAGTATGTGTTACAATGTTCATTCGGTTGAAAGCCGATCTTTCGTCATGCTTACGTCACGCATTCGGCAGTGCGCTCCTTGCGTGCCTTGCCGATTGCCGAATGAGGCTTTAACTGTCGACAGATAGCTTCTCTGTAGCTATATGTCGTTCGAAATTGGCTCCATAGCCGTAAATATGGAACTGTCTGGTCTCACCCGGCACGTTCCAGGTTTTGATCTAAACCTTTTTGTCCCTTTGTTAGTTTTCAGGCAAACTGACTGGCACGCTTCCGGATTCAAGCCCGGGCCACGTGTGAAGCCAGCTAATTCGGCTTGCTGTGTGCTTGGCGTGAGGTGCAGATTTTACGTCAACAGGGAGCAGCACTTCAACCTTACCCTGTGCGATCTTGGAGCAAGAGTCAGTGTCATGCCCAAGGTAGTGTTTGACAAACTGAACTATTCTTCTTTGTCCCCTACAACCATATATTTGCAGCTAGCGGATCAATCGATTCGCTATCCCGCGGGAATAGCCGAAGATATTCCGGTGAAAATCCGGGAATTCTTCGTACCCGTGGACTTCGTGGTGCTCGATATGGAGCTCGACACGAAGACACCTCTCATCCTCGGAAGGCCATTTCTAAGCACCGCCAATGCAAACATCGACGTAGGAGCCGGAGAAATCAGCCTGAACATCAACGACAAGGAAGAAAAGTTCGCGTTCAAGCCCAGGGTGGAGAAATGCTCTCAGGTATGCACTGATTTAATTCAAAATTCCAATAACCTAGAGCAGGTCAACGTGGTTGCATCCGAACCACAATCTTCAGAGACACCGATCCCACCGCCACCGACATTGAAGAAGAAGAACAAGAAGATGTGGCGGAAGAAGGTTGCATCGTCCGAGTCATCCACTCTGGGACTGGACGATGACAAGAGCAACTGAAGACAGGAGAAGTCCCGCTCACGGACTTAAAAGCTGAGCTCTCGCCGCGAGGAAAACCGGTATGTATCTCATATTTCCCTTCCAAATTTTTAAATTTCCAATTGCATTTGCATGTTTCCCTTTCCAAAATAAATGAACCACTTGAGAAATTAATTTGAGAGAGAGTAGAAAATTTTTGCAAGCTTGGTTAGAAATAATTGGACTCATGCTTAAATTTTACCTAGGGTGGATGTAATTGGTAACTTTTATCATTTTCATCCCTTCTAGAACAAATCCAATTATTTACCATCACCACCAACCAGCACCAAACATGTCTACCCCACTAAAATGGCTGCATACTCACCAATTATCACAAACATGGCAGCATGGGGGTGACTCCACTAATTTCCATTTTGGTCATGTCACATTTCCATCTCACCTACCACTAAAATCCACTAAAAATGTCCTTGAGAATTGGTGGCCACACAAACTTGGAGTGGAAACAAAGGCATGTGAGTGCTGCACTCACATGGGAGTGCCCCGGCCACCAGGCCTGGTTTGGGCGAACCAGAGCCTTCGGGCGAACTGGCCAAGGCCCTCCCCTTCGGCCTATAAAAGCTAGTGCGTTGCTTGCTTGCTCTCACACACTCATACACTCTGAAAAAATTCTGCTAGGAGCTCTATCTCTCCCTCTCAAGTTCTTTGCTCTAGTGCTTGCTCAAGTTCTCCCCAAGTTCTTCCTCAAGTTTTGGTTCACTTGCATCACTAGAAAATCCCAAAAGTATTTTGCTTTTGTTGTGATCTTTGTGCTAAATTTCTGGACGATTTTGTGGTGGTCACCGACACCCACAAGAACGACTAACCTTTTGTGATGGTTTTCATCCCTGCAAGAATGATTAACTATCTTGAACGACTGACTTGATTTTCTTGTGCTAACCATAGATATTCAGTCCTTCGGGTAGTTGTTGTTGCACTAACTTTTCGCAGGAATCATGTCGAAGTTCTTCACTTCGCTCCGTCGTTCTGCCCGGCTAGGCCGACGATCGGACGCTGCTGGGAGTTCCCCAGCTCCATCCCGAGGCTCGAGCCGGATGGACACGGACGAGCACGGAGCAGCCGGCTCGGGATGGGGCCATGCCACGCCCCCGGCCAGGCAGCTCCTGAGCGAGAGTGACATCAACCTTAGAACAGAAAGGGAGCGGAACACCTTCAACGAGCTTCGGATGAAGGAGTTCGAGCACACCCGTGTGTTTGAGCAAGATTTGCTCAGGGACAGAGGGATGGACGTAGAGTTTACAGAAATCTTCCAAGCCATTGGCTGGGAGAATTTCTGGCACATCAACGAAGAAGGTTTGTACCTGCTCACCCTTGAATTCCTCTCGACTTTGGTTTCTGAAACTGGGGGGATTCGTTTTCGGTTCTTCAACCAAGAGTTCTTCTGCTCTTGGAGGGATTTTAGTTCGGGTCTCGGATTTTCAAACCATTGTTCATTAGACCCGAACAAAGCGCTTACAAGATTTGACCGGGTGGCGTTTTGGAAAAAGATTTTGGGGGATACCAACTGTCATGCGCCACGCACGAACAGCATACATAACCCCACTTTGTATTTCATGCATCGTTGGGTGTCTATGACGGTATTCCCCTGGGCAGATTTGCGCCCTGTCAACACCATCGAGTTGCGGGTTCTTTTTGCCATGGTCAAGCAGATTCCCTACTCACCTGTGAAACACATGGTTGGTCATTGGCTGTCTCATATTTCTCGTACGAGTAGCATGGCGATGACTTCTCTAGTCACTCGCCTCGCTAACCACCTGGGCGTCCTTCAAGGCGCCCGGCTCACGTACATTGAGACAACGCGTTCCGTCGTGGATACCGAGCACTTCGTGCAGGCCCACATGATACGGCGGACGCCTGATGCAACGCTGGCAATGATTTACCGTGGATATACAACCGAAGAGCCTTTGCCCTGTGCAGCACTAAGGTTGTATACCACACCGAAACTAACTCTTCAGTTGAGGACTGAGTCGGACGATTCTCCACCTTGGAGAGAGCCCGCTCGGCACAGTGTTGCAGGTGACGAACCCATCACGAGGGGACAAGCCAGGCGTGATGCTGGGCTCGCCACCTCACAGGAGCCGGAAGATGCACCACAAATGCCGCACCGACACACTTCCGTTTTTGAGGCCACCTACGACATGTACACCGGCGCTGGGACGTCCGGAGCAGGAGGCTCCGGGCAGCATCAGGAGCCGAACTACTTCACCTCAGGACGCTGGGACCACGGCCAGGACACGGACTCTGAGTGGTCCGGGAGCCGGTATGGAGGGGGATACGACAGTGCCTCCCAGCCATACTACCCCGGATACTCACAGTCCGCACGCTTCGACTACGGCCGGGAGCTGTCCTACATCTCCGACCGAATCGAGCTCATCGACGACCGTACGCGAGAGATTTAAGACATGCTAGCCCGTCATTCTCAGTACCATCAAGGGAATAGCGGGATGGTGGCATCTATCCAGCACGACGTCCACGAACAAGCGGAACAGCTGAGCCAGTACCTTTCAAGGCTCAACCCCTACCAGTGAAAGTCCAAGCTTGGGGGAGGACCCCCACCAGCTATGTCCCGATTTATCCAGCACTATTGATCATTTAATTTCCCTTTCATTTCCTTGATGATAATTTGCATTTAAAAAATGAAAATATCAAAAATATTTCCCTTAAACAATATTTCCCTTGAATAAAATAACTCTCAACTATGCATGGAATGAATCATATGCCTCTCACCTTGGAAATGATGAATAGTTGCTCTGTCATTAATTTTGCAAGTACTTTGCTTCAACTAGTTGGTAGATTGTGCTTGAGTTATTTGGCATGAGTAAAAATGATCCTGAAAACCTTGTGGGAGCACATGCTTTATTCCAAGTCTAAGTTGTTGTGGGGATTGATATAGTGAGAGTTTGGTTAAGTTCTATTCTGCTTTTAGTACGGGGAAAATCTCGGAAATTTATGCTTTCAAAATAAAACAAGTTCCTCATTGGTCAAAATACCTACCAGAGCCATGTGATAAGTTTAGTTGAAAATCTCTACTCATATGCTGCTTGTTATCTTAGTGAGCTTTGTCAAATTGTTGTGACCTTTGAGTGAAGCTTTCATATTCTTAAAGATCGAGACCCACGTACACACACCACCTCTCACTTGCAATTCCTACACTAGGAGTTAGCAAACATTTTCCATCATCCATCCACAAAAATAAATGCTCCATGTTCTATGATTCCCCTCTACAAATATTCTTGATAGAGACATGGGCTATGCAAAAAGAAAAGCATGCCAAAGAAGCATGGCAAAAATAAGAGAAAAAGAAAAGCATGCCAAAGAGCATGGCAAAAAGAAAAAAAAGAAAAGCATGCCAAGTGGCATGGCAAAAATATAAGAATAAAAGATAGCCCATGTTCTTGAAAATAAATCAAGGAGAGGGAAATTCATCCAAGGAGTTCCACCATATTCCATTCCTCCATTCCACCATATTCCATTCCACCATATTCCACTTGCACGTCTCGATCTTAAGATGTGATTTGTCTCCTCTGAGATCCGGTCTTTGAGGAACAATTTGCAGTTTTCAAAACTTGTGAAAAATTCCGAGATGGGATCCTGAACAGAGTAGAGTGGAATAAAACTGAGTTTAAATTGTTCGTCCTTTCATCCGCCCAAGATAAGGAGATTGCTATAAGCCCCATAGGTAAAAAGGTGATTTGAAACTTTGCCTATGTTTCAAGTATATTTTGAAGACTAGTTGTTTATAAGTTACCTGCAAAAGAAATGACATTGTAGCAACTCC
The DNA here is from genome assembly GCA_033239725.1 of Echinochloa phyllopogon. Classification (NCBI taxonomy): domain Eukaryota; kingdom Viridiplantae; phylum Streptophyta; class Magnoliopsida; order Poales; family Poaceae; genus Echinochloa; species Echinochloa phyllopogon. The sequence continues at coordinate 25,723,642 of BTCW01000008.1, read as the reverse complement.
CGATCCACCGAGCCTAAGTTTATATCTTTGCTTGAGGACAAGCAAAGAGCTAAGCTTGGGGGAGCTTGTTGGCGGTCGTTACAGCCCAAATCCGACCACCAATACTCGGGAATAAATGAGGTCTTATGCAACATTCCATGTACTTGGGTTTTATTTCTAATAAAGTTCCACAAGTTTTGGTGAGTGACACTTGTGCAGATACAACTACAACAAATACGCGCTATTGGGGCCGAAAATGACCGAATCGGCTGAACGACTCCGTTCGGCCGGTTATCCCCCTTAGCCGTGCATGCCACCGGGAGTCGTCCACATCAACGAGCACCAAATGAACACGACAAACGATACATGGACGACACCAACTCATCTTAGAGCACCACCACATCAACCTGGCCCACACAGCACGAAGTACACCACCAGAGGCCGGCCCAGGGAGTCCACAGAGCAGAGGCGGTGCAGGGGGGCGGGACTGGGCCTCCGGTCCAGTTCGGGCGAACTGGAGGGTTCGGCCGAACCGCCCCCAGCTGCCAAACCGACCCTGGGGCTGCATCCTGGCCCTTGGTGGCTGAGGCGGTGCATCCCTCGGTTCGGGCGAACTGGGTAGTTCGGCCGAACCGAGGAATTCGGCCGAACCGCCTCTCTGCCACCTCTGGTTGCCTTGGTGGCTACCCTGCCTACAACCGACCTTTGGAGCTATAAATAGAGGGTCGCACTTCACTTGTAAACACACACCAAGCCAAGGAGCTCATTTCCACTTTCATTCCAGTAGAGTTAGGATAGTTTAGTTGTGAGTTAGAGTTGAGTCGAGCTTGCCTCGGAGGTTCCGGAGTCGTCTTCAGAAGCTCTAGTAATAGCTCTTGTATCTTTTACTTTTCCTTTTGTAAGACATTGAGTATCAATATAGTTATCTTTATCACTTTGCCTTTGTCATTTATATCTTGCTTCTACTTTATCCTAGTAGCAAATATATCTTGTTTAAACTATAGTCAGTTATAGTTCTAGTGCTTGTAGTCTTGTTTAAGTCTTTGTCTTTGCTGGTTCTTCGATCTTGTTTGATACTGGAGGTGAATTGTCACCAAGAGTATTGCCAAGGTTGCTTGCTCTTGCTAGCAGAGTAAGTAGTCATTGCCTAGTGTAGAAGTGGTTCCTAGACTAGTCAGTGGCCTTAGTTTATTCCCGTCGCAACGGAGGTGGTAGCCGGGAGGTGGTGACAGCCCTTTCGGTCTTCGTAGCCCATCACATTAGTTCCGGTCCGTAGGATTCCCCAGTTGGGAAATAGTGGCACCCCTTCTCATCCCTTTCTGTGAGTTCACCGGTTCCCTTGTCCCGACGCTAAGACATTAGAGTTATCCCAGATCTCCTAGTGCTGGCTCTGTAGCCGCTGTATCTCTAAGCTAGAGTGACATAGGTAGATAAAGAATCCAGGAGTCCTCTATCTCTTCTCATTGTCCTCCCAGCTATCTATCTCTTCTCTCCCTTACCTGAGTATCCCTTGAGCTGTGTGTCTGGTATATCCACTCCTATCCAATACCGTTATCCCTTGTCTTGTTTAGTTGTGTACCCTTCTCTGATAGTCTCGAATATCTGTTCACTAGTAATCTTGCCAAAGCTTCCCTGCGGAAATATAAATTACGATACCTCGGGATATTCCCAGGTCAAGTGCTACAGCGGTGATTCTGTGCGCTTGCAGAATATTTCTATATTTCACTAAGCCATACGAAAAACCACTGAAACAATCCATACCCCAGTACCAGGATTCTCAATTCTGATATTGGATCATAAGAAGTGCCAACACACGCGCTCCACCACTCGCCGCCGTCGTCGCCACTCCGGTGCACCTCCGCCCCGGCCGACCCTCGGAGCTGCTTCACCACTCCACGAGGAACAAGCCGAGCCGCAGCACGACCCCTCTCGCGCTCCAGTGCTCCGTCGCTCCGCCGCTCGTAACCCGCCGCTCCGCCGCTCGTCGTCGACCCCAGTCTCTGCCGCTTCCCCGTCGACGTGATCACCTCTGGTAGTCTCGTCATTCCCCCACCTTGCTTCCCGTAGTGTCGCCACCGCCTCGCCGGAGTCGGCCGCCCGCTGGCAACCGTCGCGCACCCCTAGGCCTCCTCCTACCTCGACTTGTTCACCCCTGTTGGACTCGCATTTCTCCCCTGAGCCCGTAGGACCAAACCCCGCTGTGATTGGAGCCCTGTAGCGCCTGTTTGACCATACTCCGGCGAGCCCCCGCCGCGGGAGCCGGCGGCGCCGCCGTCCCCTGCGTCCCCGGCGACCCCATTTTTCCCCCAACCGATCCCAGCCGCCAGATCCAGATCCAACCGCCCAGATCCACCCCCCTTGAAATCATACCCGAGAAGAAAACGGTCAGCCCCGCCTTTTTTCTAAAGAGCCCCTCAGCTTTCCTTTAATCAACCCGCAGTCCTGAGCAGTTCAAAATTAATTGCATTCAGGTCCTGTTTTCTATGAAAAACCCCCTGAGCTTTTGGAAAATAGAACTCGCGGTCCTGTCTGTTGACTTTTTCGAGCTAGCCCTCGTAGTTATACGTTTAATTATGTATAGGCCCTCGGTTTTTCACAGATTAGTCCCTGGATCTTAAAAACCCCATAACTTTTACGTTTTAGCTCCGATTAGTGTGATTCTTGCGCTCATGTGTTCATAGCGAAGCGTAGATTATTTCTAAAACCTTATTTTGTACCATTTCTACTGCTTGGTGTACTGTTCTAATAGATTAATTATGTTTGCATGTACTGGCTTGTGTGGATGTTTGTGTGGTGCTTCTCGAGTCCAGTCGGTGAGCCGGTAGCTTTGGAATTCGAGTACGAGGACTTCCAGGAGCCGTACCAGCAAGACCAGCAGCAGTAGCACCCCTTTGAGGAAGGCAAGTATAGCACGGACAATCCTTGCTACCTAAACACCGTCTGTAATTAAATTATTTTACCTCATATGCATGTGTCTAATTTGATGTACCCTAAGGTTGATCCTAGATTTGTTTACCCTATTCCGTTGTTATCCCGAGTTCATGCACATGGGTAGATACTTGCTAGGCGCAGCTACTGCCACCTTGCTTAACTGTTGAATTTGACTTAATGGTCCACATCAATGTAATTGTAAAACTTGCTTTTTAGCAACATGGTTAAGGGAGCTGGAACCTGTGCTTCCTGTTTTGTTCCAGTGTCTCTCCTTAAGGTCCGGTTCTTAAAGCGGCAACCCAGGAGCCTGTCGCCACCGCAAGAACTATAATGGCTCTGGTCTTGGACAAGTAGCATGTACGGCTCTAGCATGACAGTAGTTACCGATGGGCCGACGGCGTTATGGGAAGCATGGGTGAGAGTATGGTTTGATCCACCGAGGACGGGGTATCCGTCGGCTATGTCCCCGTGAGGCACAATCCCGTGTTGGGAGCCACCGTATGGCGGGGGCTCCACACGTTGCGCTATTTATTTTGTTGTTGATATTCTTTGCCGCGCTTGGACGCCATTGACCCCCTCGTGTCGCTACATGAGCGTCAGTCAATCTTGGTGCCTTGAGTCATGCTGCCTAGGTTGTACCATAACGGCTACCGTTTCATTAGGGTGTCGTGTGAAAAGCCTCGTAGCGTCCCTATGCGATCACACCTCGGAAGTGTGGTTTAAGAGGTTTGGCCACCTCGGCATGGTTGGGTTTAAAGTTCGTTTGAGCTTTTACGCGACTGGTGGGTAAAGGGCGAAACCTCTGCATAGTGTACAATCTATCATGATAGCCTTGCTCAGGGTCACGAGCGGCCTGGATCCTTTTCGATTAGTGGTTCTTTAATTAAGATGATGCTTTATTTCTCCTTAATGAACTTCTACTTTATTAATTGGGTTGCAATTGGGTTTCATACACTGGTAGTAATTTATGTAATACTAAAATGAACCAACTAAAAGTGCTAATGCAGTACAGCCGTGTCTAGCCTTACTTTGAGCCTTCATAATCCGTGTTGTACTTGCTAAGTAAACATTTTACTTACACTTGCTGCTATTCAACAAAATCCCGGATGGGTAACAGATGGTTATGAGAATGATGTGGCTGCTGCTGAGTACCCGGAGGATCTGCCATTTTACTAAGCTGTGGTCAACCAGTCAGAGTCCCTGTGGACTGCGGCTCCGCTTAGTAGAGAGAGTTAATAAATAGACTTCTGTTGTTTTATTTACTGTGAAACTCTGATGTAAACATTTTATTCCAAGCATTGTGATCTCTGTAATACCATATTTGTTTGTCGTATGTGTCTGTGGACTTCCTGGGCACACATATGGCAGCATTCGGGTTTCTGTGTAAACCCGGGTGTGACAACGGGGCAACGAACCGGTTCGGACTGAGGTGCGGGAATGTCTTCATGGGCAGTACATGCTCCGTGGAAGCATGACTGCTGCGATGTTGTGGAGGGCTAACAAGTGCCGCATTAGGATCTTGGAGAGGTGCATGCTCTGTGCTGCCGGTTCATGTGGCTTGTTGTAGCTGCAGCAATGCTAACTTCATTCACCACTCCATCTCTCCGTCCATTTCCTGTATCTTTGAGCCTTGGGCGGCTACTGTTTCCTCTAGGTCCCTCACCCTCTGCTCATATTTGGCCTTCCTCCACGAACGGCTCCTATAGGAGGCGGCGTCCTCTTTGAAACCTTTCTTCCATGGGACTGTGCCTATGCCGCGTATTCATCTAGGATGCTCCTTGTTTCCTAAGGCATATGTTAGCTCATCTCTGTCTCTATCAGGAACAAATTCTCCCTCTCTTATGCCCTAATGATATCGAGGAGACGTTGAGCTAGTTCTCGCAAGTCCTCGGGGAAAACTAAAGAGTCGTCGATCGGGCTGAGGGTGCCTCCGTGACCATAGTACCAATGCTTGGATCGTGTGGGCCAGTCATGTGTCACTGGACGAATGCCTCTAGCATATAGATCTTCTTCCATCTTCTCCCATTTATCGATGCTTCCCTTATAACCTCCTTAACCCATTCGATGGGTGTACTTCCTATTTCTGGCATTGTCAGCGTTCCTAGCGGTCATATTTGACCCTTCTATAGAGGTTTTGTACTCCAAGAATGCTTCCCATGCCTCAGGAGTGACGGATGGATGCTTCTGTGGATCCGGTGCTTCTCCGGTCATGAGATAATTCTTGTACAATTTCTTCTTGTAATTCTGAAAAAGAATTGCCATCTTTTTCATTGTCCAATCATTCAGTTGCTCTTCATGAGTGCTAGGCCATTCGAACATTCCCTGTAAGTCCTTCCATAGCATCTCCTTCTTAGTATTGGGCAGCACATATGGCTCAGCAGGGTCTGTGGATTTCCATGTCCTTATGCTATTGGGCACGCGATCCCGTTGCCACTTTTATGGGCTCACCTGGTTCCCCATCTTCCTCCACTCTAGTGTTGTGAAACTTCACATCCTTCAGCTTCTTAATGGCAGATCGTTTGGATCTCTTTCGTGTAGTTGTCGATGTAGAGGCGGGCTACATAAATTACATATATACGATACATATTAGTTGAGATATAGATATGATATAGATAATTGATATATCCAATACATATTAAATGAGATATACACCTGACTAGACGTGGGCTCGTTATTATTGCGTTCATCCACATTGCTGTCCTAGAAACGTTCAACCACATTGTCAACATTGCTGCCCTGGACACGTGCGCCTGCATTGTCAACAATACCCATCACTGAGTTCATCACTTTGTCCATGGTTAGGGGCTGGGTCAGTGCTTCATATATTTGATGGGGCTAAGAACATCTCATTATCCTCTCCCATGGGTTGGTCAGGGTTGTTGTCTGCCATCTATAGAAATAAAAATAATTGTTAAGTAATATATATAAAGCATTTAACTAAAATATTACTAAGCAATAATGAGTTTTAGGGTTCGTGTTCCGGGGTTTAGGGTTCGGGTTCCAGTGTTTAGGGTTAGGGTTTCGGGGTTTGGCATCAGTTTGACATGCTCTTTGTTCCTGAACAAACGCTTCAGATGGAGTATTAGAGGAAAATACAACATCACCTTCGCAGGAATTTTTTTCTTACATTGTTCCCCCACAACCTCACTGGGTCATCCCGCATGATCTTCTATTGTTTGTACTACAAACCGGACAACAATTCAATTGTTTGTATTCTCCACGATAGAGGATATAGTCATTAGGACACGCATGTATCTTCTGCACCTCCAAACCGTGAGGGCAAACAACCCATTTTGTTTCATACGTCATTGATGAAAATTTGTTACCCTCAGGGAGAATCTTCTTTACAAGTTTCAATAGCTCATCGAAACCCTTATCAGTAATGCCATTTGTTGCCTTCCACTACAGAAATTCAAGTGTGCTACCCAACTTCTTAAGCCCCTCTTTGCAATCTGGGTACAACTCAATTTTGTGGTCCTACAATATGTATTGTATCTTTTTTCAGTTCCTTATCATTGTCGCAGTTTTCTCAGCATCACGCAACATTTGCCAAGTCCATCAGTAGGGTCATTTTCCTGAGCAGCATCTTCCTGAGCATCATCTTCCTCGGCAGCATATTCGTGATCGGCATCACCCATTGCAGCATCTTCAAAGGCACTATAGTCTTCAGTCAATACCAAAATGTCGTTATCCACCTCGTCTTCTTCATCTTCATTCATTAGAATTCCTCTTTCACCGTGCTTCATCCAAACAGAATAATTTCTCACGAAATCGTGCCTCATTAAATGCACCTCAAGAGCTCCTCTTTATTTGTACGATTGTATATTTTAACAATTAGTGCATGGGCAGAACATGAAACCTGACGGCGTCCTGTTGGCCTCGGCGGCATCGAGAAAAGCCTTCAAGCCATCATGAAACGCCTGAGCGTGGTTGTCCCTGTACATCCATTTTCTATTCATATGCATTATTAGCCAATAACAAATATTTGTATAATGTAATACAAATTATTTATATAAATAGATACAAATTTAATATATATTCCATTGTATAAAACTAGAATTCATATATAAGGCAAACTAAACACATTTCTAAAACTATATTTAATAGATTTATTTTCTAAAAACAAATATACATTCCATTAAATAAATAAATAACTATTCTAACTTTAAATAAATAATTAATAAGTAAAATACGTAAGCCATATAACTATTCACAAGTCATACATAACTCATACATAACAAAATACTAACATTTCACCAAGCTCTCACCATTTTAAACACAATATGAACAAAAGCTCTATCTATCCACCATGAACACAAGCTCTCCCTCTCTCCACCATGAACAAAACCTCTCTCTCCATTTTGATTTACAAATTTCTCTATTTCTCAAGCATAGAAAGGATACAATATAATAAAAAGCATAAGAGAATGAAAGAGTGTACCTTGTAGTGCCCCTTAAATGTATAGAATCTTCACAAATTTTGAAAAAAATGGGCAACACCTCCCCTCTCCCGAGCACAGCATGAACACACAGCTCCAAGTGTTCACGCTGTCTCGGGCGAGGGGAGCGAGAAGATATATGTAGGAGCGTGTTAGCACCGGGACGTGGCAAGACTCGGTGCTAGTGCTGAAATATTAGCACCGGTTGCAGCCAGCAACCGGTGCTAAAGGGCCTCGGGCACATTAGCACCGGTTGCTGGCTGCAACCGGTGCTAATATAGGAACATTAGCATTGGGTCTTGCGACGACCCGGTGTTAATGTGCTCCCACCTGCCACCGCTAAGCTCCACCCCCGCTCCTAGCCGTTGGACCCGGTGCTGATGCACCATTAACACCAGGTCCAATTTATGCCGCGGTTATGAGGGGTCGGATGTGAGTGTTTCTAGTAGTGTTTAGTCACAAGGAAAATAGTGCTCTGCCCGTTTTACATCATGTGTTAGTTTGGTTGCTGAACTTTGTGATAACTACTTGCGTGGCGCATGTGCCATGAGGGAGACTGCAAGAATTGGAAACTGAAAAATTCATTAATCAAGAATGGGATAGAAGTCTTATTTACACCCTCCAACCATCATAGAAGTATGATTTCAACAGTCTACTATAAAACCGAATATTATAGGCCATCCAACTGTTAAAACAGTGCAAATTAGGACCTCACGGTGGATTCTCAATGCTGGTTTTCGATTTTATATCAAAAAATCATAACTAATCTATCTTAAAAAAAATCTCAATTTGGCACTCAAAAAATCTAAAAATGTAACAAATAAGATCTAAATAACTTCAAATGGAGCAATAACATATATATTTCATTTTTAGAATCTTTATCATACCGATTTCATATTTTTAAAATTTTAATTATTTGTCATGATTCTTTGAATATTAAACCATTATTTTTATTATTTTAGGAATCAAAAACCACTTCTGAAACTTCCCAAAGGTCCAAATTTGTATGGTTTTGAAAATTGTATGGTGTATGATGTCTGGTTTCACAGTGGAAGGTTGAAGTCATACTTTTGTGATGATTGGAGGTTGTAAAATGTACTTTTTCCCAAATTTCATTGCATGCATATGATTCTCTTGCCAAATATTTTGATTTGCTTTAAATATAAACAACAATAAATTTATTGCTATCTTCTTTTTTATTTATATATTAACATCCGGATATCAATGTAGTATTCTTTATCCTGAACTTCTGCCTCGAGCTATAATTTGGATGTGTTAAGATACAATCTGTTGATAGTCAAAATTGGCAGCAGCCGAGGGAAACCGGTCTGACCGGTTCGGCAAACCGGTCAGACCGGTTTGGAGTTGTAATTCAAGTAGGTTTAGGATCCCGAGTTTTATCCCATATTGTAACCGACTTGACAGGGATACGACTTCCACGTCCTATATATATAAAGGCTAAGGCCGATTGAGAGGTATTCCAATCGAATCAATCATTATTTCTCCTTTACTTTTGTCTCTCAAACCCTACACTTTTCCAAACCCTAATTGCAGTTCTTTGCTCGTCTCTGCGACGTACAAAGGCGTTCTAGGTGGCCTGCCGACCCTAGAGCAACCCTAGATTGCTTGTGCTCCGACGGGGTCTCTCCCGAGCCCGAGTTTCTAGGTCTTCATGAGTTCCTGCCTGAAAGCGGTCTGACCGGGTTCAGGAACTGGTATGACCGGTTTACCCGAGGAGCTTGGGTGTTGGCCGTGGTGACGGCCCTGCTGCGTGTTCTGCATGACTTTGAGTGTGTTGCAGCGTTTTCGTGTCAACATACTTTTTGGTGACTCCGCTGGGGAACGATTAATCTGGTTTCAAAACCGATCTAATCTACCTCAAGGATGACTGGATCCACCTGTGAGCTTGACAAAGTCAACATCATAACCGCGACGATGGAAGAGCTCACGGACGAAGAGCGGAAGCGGTACCTCATCGCTGAAGAGCACTTCAAGGCGCAATTCTTGAAGGGCTTCAAGAAGGATAGTGGAGGCTTCATCGAGGGAGTTGAAGAGTTCGTCATGCCAGCTTTTAAGTAGGCTAACGATCAAGTTGAGGAGCTTCCTAATAAGGTAACCGGTGAACCCTCTGATTTAATGCAACAAATAACTCGCCTGATGGATCAAAAATTGCATGCTGCACAAACTGTTACTAGCGAGTTAATTGTTAATATGGCTAATGGCATTGAGGCATTTAATAAAGGTAAAAATACTTTAGAGGATCCGAATTCATTAGCTAAAACAGATCCTAGTACATCAGGTGTACCAAAAAATATTATAGATCATAATTTGGGTATGCCACCGAATTTTTATCAAGGACAGCCACCTCATCCTAGTTCAGTCCAAGAACCAGTCAGACCGGTTTTCCCAATTCAATTGGACAGACCGGTTCTATGGGTGCAGGTGCAACAAATGCAATGGTTTTATCCAATACAGCTACTTCTGGTCCTGTTTTTACACCCCCTCGCACTACAGTTGTAGGAAGCGAACCTATGGGATCTAGTGTCTCTTTTGGACCGATTCCAAACACTACTCAGAATACGATTTATGGTGCTCCTCGTTTTCAGAATACAACTAGTGCAAATTATCAAGCCGATTTTTCTAAGTTCAAAGAGGATCTGGCTAATACAATTAGAACAAAGCTTGGGATATATATGAGTAGTTCACGTTTATATCAAAAACCATATCCTCCTGCATTTGATCTAGTTACTTGTCCTAATGGTTGGCGTGTTCCTGAGTTTGTTAAATTCAATGGTGAAGATAATCGTACTACTTTTCACCAAAAAAAAGATAATCGTACTACTTGGGAACATGTTAGTCAATATATTTTACAGCTAAGAGAAGTGGCTTTTTATGAGCCATTGCGTGTTCGTTTGTTTTCATTAACTTTAACTGGAACTGCATTCTCTTGGTTTTCTTCGCTTGCTCCTAATTTTATTCAAAGTTGGACTCAATTGGAGTGTAAGTTTCATGATCACTTCTTTAGCGGAGAAAATGAGGCTAAATTAACTAATTTAAGATCGATTAGACAAGGCCGAGAGGAATCGGCTATGGTTTATTTTAGAAGATTTAGAGATACTAAAATCGGTGTTTTAATTTAGCGGTTTCTGAAAAAGATTTAGCAGATTTAGCTTTTGCAGGCTTGCAATCTTACTTGAAAGAAAAATTAGAAGGTTTTGATTTCCTCTCTGTTAATCACTTGCAAGTAAAGGTCATGAGTCTAGAACTTAAATTGAAAAATACAAAAGAAACTGCTAGGCCTCATCGTTCTAATGTTCATATGGTTGATAATGATTCTGATAGTTCAGATGATGAGGATAACGAAGTCTATGCTGCTGAATTTGTTTGGCCATCAAAAGCTAAGCCTTGTTCTTGTCCTTCGTTGAAGCCGGTTCAGAAAAATCGGCGAGAAGAGATTAAATTTACGTTTGATGTTGCCAAATGTGATCGTGTTTTTGATGAATTGCTTAAGAATGGTTTCATTAAACTTTCTCATGCAATCCCACTAGCCGATCAATTGAAAAATCATGCATATTGTAAGTGGCATAATTCTTTTTCGCATGCTACTAATGATTGCAATGTTTTCCGATAACAGGTACAATCGGCTATTAACGAAGGTCGATTGGTACTAGCTGAGATGCAAGTTGATAAGGCCCCCTTCCCTGTTCATAACCTTGATCTGAATACTAAAGTGTTGATTCGGCCGGAACAAGCCGAAGGAGCTAAAGGGAAGAATGTGGTAATTGGAGAGCCGAGGCCGAAAAAAGTTGATGATCAAATTCCGGTCAAAAAAGTGATGCTTGGAAAGACTCTAGATGGTAAAGAGTCTTTGAAGATTACTATTAACACATTAAGGCCCGGGGGGCAAGAAAGTTCACCAACAGAGAATCGGTCCGTTGATCAGGCGAAACCGGTCAGACCAGTTTCCCAAACCGGTTAGACCGGTTAGACCGGTTTGCCCCAGGACCGACCTAGAACTTTCAAGCCTATGTGCCCCGGAAGTGGGTACTTGGAAAGTTAATAAGCCTAAAGTCAGAGGTACAGTTTTGAAACAGGGACCTACCTTCAATCAGCTTTTGAACAAGTACACAAAGGCCGCTCAAGTTGACCGGCCAGCAAAAAAGAGACCAAGATCACCAATGCGTGGGGATGGTTATTCAGAGAACAATATACACCGTGGTGATGTTGTTACTGTTTATCCACCACAAAAGATGTATGCTACTATGCCATGGGCACCTCCGGCGTCAAACCGGTCAGACCGGTTTCGGTTTGAACAGAACCAACATGTTGCTCCTAAGCAATAATATCGTGTCAAGGAAAAGAAGGAGGAAGTGGGGCTTACAGTGGACTCAAAACAAGCCAAAAGTGATGGGTTTGTTACAATTGGTGACGTTCCAATAGCTATGGAATATTTGAGCAAAAAGCCGATAATTATCGGAGATTCGGTTGCTAAGAAACCTGTCATGGAAAATGATCATGAAGCTGGGAGTAGCAAGGCTGTGAAGAAGGTGTTCCAACCAATGTGGTGTCCTTCTGAGAAAATTGCAGTGCTTGCGAAACAAGGAGAAAAAGGAACAGGAAGCAGAGAAGTTGAGGGATGAACAATTCAACATATATAGACCAATGATTCCTCAAGGGAAAACATGGCAGATCAAGTCAGTTGTGCAACTAGTGGCACAACCGGTCAGACCGGTTTCAGAATCCGGTCAAAACGGTTTGGGCGAATCTATCATGGAAGCGGTTGAACCGGTTTCTGGAACCGGTTAGACCGATGTGGAGTCAGAGGCAGTGGACAAATCTGTTCCTGTGATAAGTGAAGGTGTTATTCTAGAAATTCCTCCAATGGTTGAAGATGAAGAGATGGTTGACTTTGAAGCTTCTCCAGAGCATGGCAACATGAATCTTAATGTTGTTTATTTATCATCGGATTACTTTGTGGTGCCGGAGGAGAAAATATCTCATCTTCAACTTGGGCCTCGGGATGCTGTATTTCAAAAGCCACAAGAATCAGAAAATCATTTGAAGGCTCTATACATGTGAGGACATATCAATGGGAAGCCGATCTCACGGATGTTAGTTGATGGTGGGGCTATAGTGAATCTTATGCCCTATTCTCTTTACAAGAAGATTGGCGGAAAAGACGAAGAATTGATCAGGACGAACATGACGGTCAGTGGAGTTGGTATTGGTGCCAAAGGTGTGGCTTCTGTGGAGTTGACCATCGGTAGCAAGACCGTTGCTACAGCTTTCTTCGTCTCAGAAGTGCAAGGTAACTTCAGTTTAATTCTTGGACGTGATTGGATTCATGCAAATCAATGCGTACCTTTTACCTTGCATCAATATATTATTCAGTAGATCGACGATGAAGTTGAAGTTGTACATGGTGATACTTCTTCCTTCATTGCAATAGCCGATTCCGATTCTATTAGTGCGAATGATAATATTAAGTGTTTGTCGGGCTTCGATTTGACTGACTACGAACTGATCAGTTGCACCAAGGATGGTTTTGTTCCTGCTACATTAAAGCCGATGGAAAATCGGTTGAATTACTTGCTGTAATTAATGGAGCAAACGAACCGGTAGAGAAAAACCGGTCGGACCGCTTCTAGAAACCGGTCCGATCGGTTTATGTCTGGACAGTGGCTTCAAGAACGGATTGATCATTTTTGAGAAAAATAAGAAGGCATGTTCAAAGCTATTGAAGATATGGGTGATATGGATAAGCTCGGTCAAGGTTTTACATCAGCCGACCCTTTAGAAAAAATAGATATTGGTGATGGAACTATTCCTAGGACGACTTTTGTAAACAAAAATTTACTGGCTGAGTATAAAGCCGAGTTAATAGATTTGTTGAAAGAGTATGTCGATTGTTTTTGCTTGGGAATACCGTGAGATGCCCGGTTTGAGTCATGATTTAATTGAGCATCATTTACTATTAAAAGCCGGTTTTAGACCTTTTAAGCAATCGGCTAGACGTTTTAATCCCGCTATTTATGACCGAATAAAAGAAGAGGTTAATCGTTTGCTAGATGCTGGTTTTATTCGGACTTGTCGTTATGCTGAGTGGATTTCTAATATTGTTCCCGTTGAAAAGAAAGATTCGGGAAGCATCTACTTGCAAGAAGGATTTGCATTGATTTTAGAGATCTTAATAAAGCTACTCCGAAAGATTCATATCCTATGCCTATAACCAATGTCTTGATTCATGAAGCGTCTGGTCATCGTATTGTTAGTTTTCTTGATGGTAATGCTGGATATAGTCAAATATTTATGGCCGAAGAAGATATGTATAAAACGGCTTTCCAATGTCCGGGATTTATTGGCTTATTTGAGTGAGTGGTTATGACTTTTGGATTAAAAAATGCTGGCGCAACTTATCAAAGGGCTATAAATTTAATCTTTCATGATTTACTTGGCGTTATTGTGGAAGTATACATTGATGATATTGTAGTTAAATCGGATGGTTTGGATCATCATTTAGCCAATTTAAATCTTGCTCTTGAGAGGATGCGATGGTATGGTTTGAAGATGAATCCACTCAAATGTGCTTTTGGTGTTTCGGCTGGAAAGTTTCTTGGGTTTATTATTCATGAGAATGACATAGAAGTTGATCCCAAGAGAATTGAAGCAATGAGGAAAGTCGAAGCTCCTACTTGCAAGAAGGATTTGCAGAAGTTTCTAGGCAAGGTGAATTTTTTGAGAAGGTTTATAATTAACTTGTCTGGAAAAGTTGATGCTTTTACTCCAATTCTTCGGTTGAAAGATGAAGCCGATTTTACTTGGGGGGCAAAATAGCAGCAAGCTTTGGAAAAAATCAAAGAGTACTTGTCTTCACCACCGGTGCTTAGGGCGCCTAAGAGAGGGGTTCCGTTCAGACTTTATGTGGCAGCTGAAGATAGAGTTATTGGAGCTATTTTGACCCAAGAAATCGTTGCTAAAGAGTATGTTATTGCTTATATAAGCCGACGGCTCATTGATGCAGAAACGAAGTATACTTTCATTGAAAAGTTATGTTTGTCATTATATAATGCTTGTACTCAGTTGAGTCATTATTTACTATCTAGTACTTGCATCGTGTTGTGTCAAACCGATGTAATCAAACATATGTTACAAAAACCGATTTTAAGTGGTAGAATCGGTAAATGGGCTTATGCTTTAGTTGAGTATGATTTGGCTTGTGAAGCTTTAAAATCTATGAGAGGCCAAATTGTAGCTGATTTTATTGTTTAACATCGGATTGATGATACTTGTGAATTCGACGTCGGCTATGTTGCTTTCATACCATGGAAATTATACTTTGATGGATCGGTTTGCAATGATGGACAAGGAATTGGTGTTGTTTTGGTTTCTCCAAGTGGTGCCGTTTTTGAGTTTTCGAACCGGTTAGAAGAAAAGTGCACCAATAATCAAGTTGAATATGAAGCCCTTCTATTTGGATTGGAATTTTTGCAAGACATGAGAATTAAGAATGTTGAAGCCCTTCTAGTGGTGATTCACTACTGGTGGTACAACAAGTATCCAAGGTATGTCAATGTTATAATGGTTTGTTGAATGCATGTCTTGATAGATGCCTTGATATCATAGCTTCTTTTGATGAATTTACAATCAAACATATTCCAAGAGAAGAAAATGGCAAGGCTAATACTCTGGCTCAGAAAGCATCTGGTTATGTTGTTGCAAAGAAATATTTCTATCTTCAAAAACTGATGCAATCAAAAGCCGAGGTTCAGGTTCTGGACGAACCGGTCCAACCGGTTTGACAAACCGGTTTGACCGCCAGAATCGGTCTGACCGGTTTGGAAACCGGTCTGACCGCTTCATCTGCTGATGGCGGTGAAAGTGTTTTAAGTGATGTTAATAATTCCAAGATCGAGGATTAGGACTGGAGAATACCTATTATTGCTTATCTAAAGGATCCTGGTCGTGGTGCAACAAGAAATATTCGGTGATTATCATTTAAATATGTGTTGCTTGACGATGAGCTTTATCGCCGAACTGCCGAAGATTCGCTTTTGAAGTGTTTGGACTCGGATCAGGCCAGAGTTGCTATGGGAGAAGTTCATGAAGGTATTTGTGGTACACATCAATCGGCTCCCAAGATGAAGTGGTTACTTAGACGAGCCGATTTTTATTGGCCGACTATGATGGCGGATTGTTTCAAATATTATAAAGGGTGTGAAGAATGTCAGAAGTTTGGAGATTTACAATTGGTTCCTGCTGCATTGATGCATCCTATTATTAAGTCATGGCCGTTCCGAGGTTGGGGTTGGATTTTATTGGACAAATTAATCCTCCATCATCAAAGGGACATCATTTTGTGTTGGTTGCTACAGATTATTTCACTAAGTGGACCGAGGCAATTCCATTGAAGAATATGACACATAGAGAGGTAATTGAGTTTATTACACAAAATATTATTCATAGATTCGGTATTTCTCAAACTTTAACTACGGATCAAGGTACTTCGTTTATGTCTAAAGAAGTACGTGAATTTGCCGAATCTTATAGAATAAAGTTGCTCAATTCATCTCCATACTATGCTCAGGCTAATGGTCAAGCCGAGTCAAGTAATAAGATTTTGATTAGATTGATCAAGAAAAAGTTAGAAGAAACTCCTAAGAGATGACATGTAGTATTATCTGAAGCATTATGGGCTCATCGTATATCTAGAGATGGTGCTACTAAAGTTACTCCTTTTGAGCTTGTGTATGGTAAAGAGGTCGTTTTACCTATTGAGGTCAATCTGGACGCTTATAGATTAGCTAAACAAAATGACCTTGATGCTGTTGATTATCATGACTTGATGATGGGCAATATTGATGAGGTCACTGATAAGAGATTAAGGGCTTTAAAGGAGATTGAAAAAGATAAGCTTCGGGAAATATTTTCAGATTGGAGAACTTGTTTGGAAGATAATTTTGCCTATTGGAACGAAGAGCAACAAGTTCGATAAATGGTCGCCAAGTTGGGAAGGACCATATAGAGTTGTCAAAGTCATCTTTGGGAATTCTTATATGCTGGAGACATTGCAAGGGGATCGTTTGCCTAAAGCTATCAACGGAAGATATTTGAAGAAATATTACCCAAGTGTATGGCAAGATGCATGAAGATTAGATGGCCTATAAATTTTTTTGATATCGCCCTTACTATAAATTTTAGTTACTGAGTTGTAATTGACTGTATTCATGCTTTTTAGTTTGCAAGCTCACTAAAAAGACAGGGGGCATGTGTTGATAGTCAAAATTGGCAGCAGCCGAGGGAAACCGGTCTGACCGGTTTGCCGAACTGGTCAGACAGGTTTGGAGTTGTAATTCAAGTAGGTTTAGGATTCCGAGTTTTATCCCATATTGTAACCGACTTGACAGGGGTATGACTTCCCCGGCCTATATATGTATAGGCTAAGGTCGATTGAGAGGTATTCCAATCGAATCAATCATTATTTTTCCTTTACTTTTGTCTCTCAAACCCTACACTTTTCCAAACCCTAATTGATGTTCTTTGCTCGTCTCCGCGACGTACAAAGGCGTTCTAGGTGGCATGCCGACCCTAGAGCAACCCTAGATTGCTTGAGCTCCGACGGGGTCTCTCACGAGCCCGAGTTTCTAGGTCTTCACGAGTTCTTGACTGAAAGCGGTCTGACCGGGTTCAGGAACCGGTCTGACCGGTTTACCCGAGGAGCTCGGGTGTTGGCCGTGGTGACGACCCTGCTGCGTGTTCTGCGTGACTTCGAGTGTGTTGCCGCGTTTTCATGTCAACACAATCAACGAAGCTTATCCAACTATAATAACATTTGTCACAATAGGCTGTTCTGGAATGGGAAAGAGAGGCGATCTGGATGTAGATATAGCAAGCGGCTATGAGTTATAAATAATACCAAGATTGAGTTGTAAACAATATCCAGACTGGTGCATTCTGATATGGGTATTTAATAATCTTAGCATGTAGCCCTTGCCGGCAGGTTGGTAATTTTATTTTTACAGAACGATGTCAACTTGACTGGTTTATATGTGCCAAGGAAGGAGGCCAAGATGCACCACACAACACACAGAACAATGAGTGTTTCTGTGAGAAAGTCCCCGTCGGTGCTTGTTCGGCCATCCGATCCTGTTTCATCGACGAGCAGCACCGTCAAACTCTCATCTTTAGACAAGGGTCTAGACAAAATTCCAGTCACAGCTTTGCTCATGTTTGAGCATCCGATCCACGAGCCTGCCAACACAATAAAGATAGCATTATCCCGAGCACTTGTCCAATACTATCCTATTTCAGGTCGTATCGTTGCAGGAGCCGAAGAAAACAACGAGCTCCACATCGAGTGCAATGGCAAGGGCAGCGGCGTCGCCTTCGTCTCGGCTTCCGCCAACTGCGCCTTGAAGGAAGTCATGGTGCTGGATCGAACAAATGGCGCAAGGAAGCTAGTGGATGAGCTCTCCGTCCCGTGCCCATCAGCCAAGGGCTTTGCCCCAGTTGATCCCTTGCTGCTGATGCAGGTGACAGAGTTCTCGTGCGGCGGGTTCGTCCTTGGGGTGACCTGGAACCATGCCATCGCCGACGGCGCCGTGATGGCCCAGTTCTTACAGGCAGTGGGCGAGCTCGCCGGCGGTTTGGAATCCCCATCGATTGTTCCAATCCGGTGGGATGAATCACTCCCGAGCCCAGCTCCAGGTGAGCCACAGCACAAGCCTCTCTCGAGCCTGCTGGATCCAATGGATGAACTCTCCTGGCTTGAAATCACCGTCCCATCAGGATTAATCAGCCGCGTCAAAGCCGAATTCAGCAGCCGCTTCGCTGGCCAGCCATGTACCCGGTTCGAGGCTGCAAGCGCCGTGCTATGGCAGTGCCGCACCCGCGCGATCCTGTGCAGCCCGGAGACCCCGGCAGTGTGTTGACGCGAAACCGCGCCAACAACAAGCACGCGGAGTAGCTCCTTGCTGCCCTTCCGCGCAAAGCGATCAGACCGGTTTTGATAACCGGTCAGACCGGTTTCACCGGCGGTGCCCGGCGAAATACCAACGAACGCCCGTCCGGGAGGGACCCCGTCAGGACAGGCGCACCTTGGGTTGTTCTAGGATCGGCAGGCCACCTAGAACGCCTTCAATCGACATAGAGACGAAGGAAGAACAGCATGGTAGGGTTGGAAGAGAAGGGTAAAGAGATAAAAGTAAAGACAAAACGATAAAAGGTAGATTTGATAAATTCGATTGGGGATATCTCTCAATCGGCCATGACCCTTTATATTTATAGGGTGGGGAAGTCGTACCCCTTTAGGTCGGTTTACAATATGGGACAAAACTCAGAATCCTAAACCTACTCGAATTACAGATCCAAACCGGTCTGTGCCAATTTTGGTCGTCAACATATGCCCCCCTGTTTTTTGGCAAAGCTTGCGTGCCAAAAAATAATCTTCAATGATCAGGTCATCTAATAATTGAAATCTTGATATGGCCATGACAACCAACCGTAGTTCCTTGGTACATCAGAAGCATAATATTGATAATTGTAAAAAGAAGACCAAGGATTATACCAAAACCATGAATTATAATTAGGTATACTTGGATACGTATTCCATGGCACATGCATCGACGGAATAAATGTTGAAGAATAATGAGATGACCGTTGATGCTTCTTTGCTTTTGGTGATGAAAAATTCCAACTTTGATCTTCTAACCGATTACTTTGCTTTTGCTCGGCTATCTTCTGATATTTATGTAACAATTCAGCAAAGCTTGGCTTCTTCTTCATCACCTTGCTCTTTGAAGTGATATTTGCAGATTTATCAACTTTTTTGTCAAACCGGTCAGACCGGTTTTTAGAACCGGTTAGACCGGTTCCTTCAGAACCAGTCACACTGAGATCATATTGCCCCCCAGCCGAACATGATTGTTGCTCAACCATAATATTTGTGATATGCTTATTATTGGGGACAATTTGATCAACATAACTAGCCGATGATTTTTCAATACACGGCTTTTCTACGTCTAGTGTCAAATCTGGATTTTTATTTACTCTTCCATCTTTTTTGACACGATAGACTTGTTTAATCACCTTACGCTTATTTTTCTGTGTGGACCGATTCTTTTGATCAAAACGGTCATTATGCATAGGTGATGTCTTATTAATTACCGGCTCCCTATAAGTAATATAATCTGAACACAAATATCTAGGAAGAGACGGCATATATGAATTATAATACCAAGGAGAATAAAAATAAGGCACATTAAAACAAGACTCCCATGGCATCGGTGTAGGTGATCCATACGGTGGAAACGACATTGATTTGTGAGAATTATTCCATTGCCGATTCCGATTATGGAACTTCTCTCTAGGAGAAGATTTTGATTGTTTGGAATTTTTAGACCGACTAGCATCACTGACAATCTTTTGTCTTTGAGACTTAGCCGGAAGTTTCTTGTTACACTTCGGCTTTTCTCTTTGATGCTTATGACGGCCTTTGGATTCAATGGTTTTCCAAACACCAATCTCGGGCTTCTTTGGCTTAACCATCTTTGGTTTTGATTTATTTTTTGAAGCCCTAGGTGAAGCGGTCAGACCGGTTTGAGAACCGGTCAGACCGGTCTGGGCACCGGCCAGACTGGTTGTGTTGCAACCATCACCTTTGCCTTTGTTCTGTTGCCCCCCGAGCGTTGAAGTGCTAGATGTAGCCTCTATGCTCTGGCTAGGGGATTTTGGATCAACAATTTCGGCTAGAGACGGCCGATTTGTTTCTTGACCAACAACATCACAATTTGGCAAATTGCAAGGATCAATAATAGCATTAGTCGGCTTTTCAATAGCCAACTCTTGATCAACAGGAATTGAATCTACCTTATCATCTTCAGTAATCAAAAATTCAACATAGGTAGATAGACGGGTAGATATAGTACCGGAAGATTGTATCTCCTTTAATATGGCGATGGTCGATGGTGGCTGAAACTCTTTAATCTTGATGACACCTTGTCCTGTCTTAACGAAGCAAGACAAGAATATCCTTTCAATTGCTCCGTCATATTCTTGATGATATTCTTCAATCAGCTCTTTACACGACATCAGATCACTTGATAAATCAGCCATGATAACCAGAGATTCCCCAGCGGAGTCGCCAAAATGTGTTGACGCGAAACCGCGCCAACAACAAGCACGCGGAGTAGCTCCTTGCTGCCCTTCCGCGCAAAGCGATCAGACCGGTTTTGATAACCGGTCAGACCGGTTTCGCCGGCGGTGCCCGGCGAAAGACCAACGAACGCCCGTCCGGGAGGGACCCCGTCAGGACAGGCGCACCTTGGGTTGTTCTAGGATCGGCAGGCCACCTAGAACGCCTTCAATCGACATAGAGACGAAGGAAGAACAGCATGGTAGGGTTGGAAGAGAAGGGTAAAGAGATAAAAGTAAAGACAAAACGATAAAAGGTAGATTTGATAAATTCGATTGGGGATATCTCTCAATCAGCCATGACCCTTTATATTTATAGGGTGGGGAAGTCGTACCCCTTTAGGTCGGTTTACAATATGGGACAAAACTCAGAATCCTAAACCTACTCGAATTACAGATCCAAACCGGTCTGTGCCAATTTTGATCGTCAACACAGTGTTTGTGTTCTTAGCTGATGTCCGTAGCCTTGTGGGCGCCAAGCGAGGCTATTACGGCAACTGCATAACAGCGCAGGTTGTCGTGGCCACGAGCGGCATTGTGGCCAACGGAGGCATCGTCGACATTGTCAAGATGATCAAGGACTCCAAGGAGAAGATAGCTGACCAGTTATTCAAGAAGCATGAAGGCAGTGACATGCAGGCCGCGGATCCGCAGCAGCTCAGGCAGATTCAATACAACATGTTGTTCGTGTCGTCTTGGGGAAATCTGGCTTCGATGAGGTTGATTTTGGGAGTGGGAGGCCTGCCAGGGTGACCCCCTACTGGGTGGACAAGCCTTCCGTTCCAGAATGCAAGATAAGCCTGCCTCGGAAAGCGAAAGACGGGGTAAATGTGCTGTCGGCCATGGTCAAGGAGGAGCACGTTGACGCATTTCTTGGAGAACTTACAAGGCTCACATGAGTTGCTGTCTATTACACATGCATGTGGTCCATGTGGAATCATGTATTGCCACACAGCTATATTTTCGTACCACTATGTGTATTACATATGCATATGGGTTTCTTGCTGCTTTTTTCTCATTATACAGTGAACGTGCAAGGTTCCGTACCTGTAATAGTTTTGACTTCTTTTAACGAATCTTATTTCGAAAGAACAAAGCAGGATGTACATCCTGAGTTGAAACTATCCTTAGCATTAAAACCATGCACTGCGATTCATGCTCCACTCTCCTATCTTATCTCATGCAGCTTCTTTTAACGTGGAACGGTCAACGGTGTAAGGCCGTGTCTCCAACGACGTGGCCAACTCACCGGCATACATGGATGAAAAAGAATGAAAGCAGCATAGGGTCCTTGTTTGGAAAGTGTGGAGTGTTGGAGAATATTGAAGGGGAATGGAGTGGATTGAACATGTTTTCAATTTGCAGGAGAAATTGCTCCGCTCCAAACTCCTCTAATCCACTCCAATACTCTAGTTCTCAAACAAAGCCTAAGTGATTATAGACTCGCTAGCGTGTTTGGTTTTTAACCGTTCTCTCCACGTTAAGAAAAAGTTAACATCAGCAAGCGATTTATTAGATCTGTATAGTCCTTGTGAACAGATCGAGCCTCGTTCTGGCGCATGACATAAAAGACACCCCACCCGCTAATAGTGCCAGGAAGACCTGATTACTTTTTGTAATAGCGAGGCAAGCCATGGGGCAATAACACCCATCATAACTAATAGCAGTGGCAGGCCCATAGTAACAGGAAACGGGGTCGAGCCCACATTCGACGACCCGGGAACTTCGTTCCGATTCGTGGATCGGGGTCGATGAGGGTCGACGAACCGATTCACGCAGGGTCATCGTACCTTTTCCACTGGATCGCAACATCGTAGATATTTGAGACAGAGGCAGCACTATTGTGGAAGAATGACAAACAATGATGTTGTTGGCTCTTGTGTGCCTCATACTTGCTCTATATATGGATTAGGACAATTGGTGTTGGGCTAGTGGGCCAAAATATGGCGGCCCAACAAGTCGTTAACTTGTTCTTTTTTTTGTTTTCAAGCATGAGATTGATTAATTGTGTTGGTCTAATTACGAATGATGCATGCATCATCCCAGTTATCGTTCCCGGGTCATCGACCCAAATTTCTTAGATCATATACTAGATTGTGAACTCCATCGTACCACAATTCATAAAGTTTCGACCCTCGACCCCATTCCTCGACCCGGTCGAGCCGGGAATTTTATGACTATGGGCAGACCACCCCGAAACCTATATAGATTTTGAAAATTTTGATCTTTCAAATTGTAAATCCCTTTTCAGCTCCACTTTAACTATGATGTTAGTTACAATCTATGCAACAAACCAATCTCCAATTTTAGTATATTTTACTTTTTTGGTTGTTTCTCTAAAAAATCAACATTTGTGGTAAACTAGTTCAACATTTTCATTACATTATTTCGACCGTTTATGTCAGAACTACTCAAAATAATATTAGGTTTTAAGAAATATTAAATCTAGTACAATATTAGGAATTTACTATTTTAACATTTTCATATGTTATTTCAAAATTTATAATATATTATTTTAAACTTTTTGGAACAAAAAATTCAATAAAAAGTTTAAAAGAAATTTAAAAATTAGTAACCATACCCCCAACAATAGAAGGGAATAAAAAAAAGAAGCCTCATGGCTTGCGCAGGTTTTATTGTACTTTTAATGAGCTTTATAATTATAATTCTTAACTGGCTTCCCCAAGCCATACAGGGAGCTCCAACCTGAAGGGGCCTAACGGTGGCAGACCGTGTCACACCCCATATACTTGCTATTTGGTTACTAGTAACACATTGCGAACGATCATCACTAACGGTCAATTTAGAGATAGTTGTAAGACAAACCCTTCATAGCAAGAGAAAACAATTTACACGCCATCGTGCACCAAATCATTCTTCTCAAAGAATTGCTAAGCAATTAAACTTCACTTCGTGGTGACATTTGTTGGACTAGTATATTTTTACTGATCTTTTATAAAGTGAGATTCATATGTGTGAGTGTGGTGTGTGTTCATGGCGAACAGATGCAACAGTGCAGGGACAATGTTAACGACGTGTTGAAGCACTCCCAACACGATGTGAGCTCATAGTCATGAGTGTGACTTTGTACCGCGCGCGTAACGAGGGGAAATTTAACTTGGAGTCTATAAGTCTAGAAATTAAGTCGAGCCCTATATGTAGGATGCATTAATTAAAACTTCCTAATGATAGATTCGATTATTAGAAACTCTAGAAATAACCCTTAAATCAGACCATTCAAATACTAAGCGAGGGCTATATCTCTATTCTTTGAGGGTGTTGACGATCAAAATTGGCTGGCTCGGCCAAACCGGTCTGACTGGTTTGCCAAACCGGTCAGACCGGTTTGGTTCTGTAATTCGAGTAGGATCAGGATTCCGAGTTTAGTCCCATATTGTAACCTATTCGGAAGCTGTAAGACTTCCCCGGCCTATATATATAAAGGCTAAGTCCGATTGAGATGTATTCCAATCGAATCAAACACGTTTATCCTTTATTTTGTATCTCTCAAACCCTAACCTTTTCAAACCTCCATATTTTGTTCTTTGCTCGTCTCTACGGCGTTCAAAGGCGTTCTATGTGGCCTGCCGACCCTAGAGCAACCCTAGACTGCTCGAGCTCCGACGGGGTCCCTCCCGAGCTTGGGTTTCTAGGTCTTCACTACTTCCCGACAGAAAGCGGTCAGACCGGTTCTATAAACCGGTCAGACCGGTTTTCCCGAGGGAGGCCGTTGTGACGGCCGTGCTGCGCGTTCGATCGATCCTCGAGTGTGTTGGCGCACTTTAGTGTCAACATACTTTTTGGCGACTCCGCTGGGGACAGATTAATCTGGTTTCAAGACCGATTTAATCTATTCCAATGATGTCTGGATCTACGTGCGACCTTGACAAAGACAACATCATCACCGCGACGATGGAAGAGGTCACGGACGAGGAGCGGAAGCGGTACCTGATCGCCGAGGAGCACTTCAAGGCGCAATTCTTGAAGGGCTTCAAGAAAGATCGCGGTGGTCTTGTCAAGAGAGTGGAGGAATTCGTCATGCCGGCTTTCAAGCTGGCAAACGACCAAGTTGAAGAACTTCAGAAGGTAACTGGCGAATCCTCTGATTTGATGCAGCAAATTACTCGCATGATGGATGATAAATTACTTGCTGCACAAACTACTACTAGTGAATTGATTGCTAGTATGTCGGGTAATTCTGATAAAGCTAAAAATAATGTAGAATTTAATGAATTACCTAACTCAATTCCTATCTCATCCGGCGTACCAGAACATGTTTTAGATCCTAATTTAGGCATGCCGATGAATTTTTATGCGGGACAATCATCTCACCCTGGTTCGGTCCACGAACCGGTCAGACCGGTTTTTACAACCGGTCAGACCGGTTTGGCCTCCGCTGGAGGTTAGACCGGTTTCCCAAACCAGTCAGATTTCAAGGAAAGCTAGAGGGTTCTAATTTCAAGGAAAGCTAGAGGGTTCTGATTTTCTTACTATTAATCACTTGCAAATGAAGGCTATCAGTCTAGAGCTTAAATTTAAAAATTCAAAAGAATCTGCTAAACCACATCGTTCGAACTTGCATATTGTTGATAATGATTCTGATAGTTCGGACGATGATAAAGAAATTTATGCTGCTGAATTTGTTTGGTCATCAAAAAGTAAACCTGGTTCTTGTCCCTCGTTAAAGCCGATTCAGAAAAAACGGCAAGAAGAAATTAAGTTTACTTTTGATGTAGCCAAATGTGATCGTGTTTTTGATGAATTGCTTAAGAATGGCTTTGTTAAACTTTCTCATGCAATTCCACCAGCCGATCAATTAAAAAATCATGCATATTGTAAGTGGCATAATTCTTTTTCTCATGCGACCAACGATTGCAATGTTTTTCGACGACAGGTACAATCGGCCCTTAATGAAGGTCGATTATTGCTAGCTGAAATGCAAGTTGACAAAGCTCCTTTCCCCGTTCATACCTTGGATGTGAATACTAAGGTGTTGATTCGGCCGTCACAAGCCGATGGAGCCAAGGGAAAGAACGTGGTGATTGGAGACCCAAGGCCGGAAAAAGTTGATGATAAAGTTCCGGCCAGAATAGTGATGATTGGGAAGACTCTGGATGGAAAAGAGTCTCTGAAGATTACAATTAACACATCAAGACCCGGGGGGCAAAGAAGTTCCTTGGAAGAAAATCGGTTCGCTAGTCAGGCGAAACCGGTCAGACCGGTTTCCCAAACCGGTCAGACCGGTTTGTCTCCAGACCGTCCAAGGACTTTCAAGCCCAAGCGCCCGGAAGTGGGTACTTGGAAAGTTAATGAGCCAAAGATTCAAGGAAGGGTTCTGAAGCAAGGACCTACTTTTTCTCAGCTCATGAACAAGTACACAAAGGCCGTTCAAGTTGATCGGCCAACAAAATAGAGACAGAGGTCACCGCAGCGTTGGATTAGTCCTACAGCTTATAAACACCGTGGTGATGTTACTGGGCTTCAATACATGACCGATTGGCCTCATACCAATCAGGTCCTTCGGCCGCTCCCAAAAGCGGTCAGACCGGTTTTATAAACCGGTCAGACCGGTTTCGGTCTGAGCAGAAGTTTCAAGTTCCTCCTAGGCAAGAATACTGAATCAAGGAGAAAAAGGAGGACGTGCAAGCCCAAGCCAGTGGATTTATAAAAATTGGCGCTATTCCAGTGGCTATGCAAGATTCGGGTCGAAAGCCGATAGTCATTGAAGATTCGGCTACTGTTCCAGTCAAAAGGCCGGTCATAGCTAATGATCATGAGGCTAGCAGTAGCAAGGGCGTGAAGAAGGTCTTCCAACCAAGGTGGTGTCCTTCCGGTTTGACTCATACACAAAAGCGGAAATTACAGCGCCTACGGAACAAAGAAAAAGGGAACAGGAAGCTGAGAAGCTGAGGGATGAATATTTCTACAATTACAGGCCCATGATTCCTCAGACCAAGACCTGGTGAGTTGTGCAATCAGCAGCACAACCGGTCAGACCGGTTTCAGAATCCGGTCAGACCGGTTCTGGTCGGCCCGCTGCAGAAGCGGTCAGACCGGTTTCTGGAACCGGTCAGACCGGTTTGTCGACAGAGGCAGGGGCCAAAGCTACTTCGACCATCGATGCTACTCCGCCAATTCCTCCAGTGGTTGAAGATGAAGAATTGGTTGACTTTGAGCCTTCTCCAGAGCATGACAACATGGAAATTAATGTTGTTTATTTATCTTCTGATTATT
The DNA here is from genome assembly GCA_033239725.1 of Echinochloa phyllopogon. Lineage (NCBI taxonomy): Eukaryota > Viridiplantae > Streptophyta > Magnoliopsida > Poales > Poaceae > Echinochloa > Echinochloa phyllopogon. The sequence continues at coordinate 25,696,871 of BTCW01000008.1, read as the reverse complement.
ATGTGGTACCGGAGGAGGAAGTCTCTCATCTTCAACTTGGGCCTCGAGATGCCGTTTTGCAGAAGCCTAGTGAATCAGAAAATCATCTCAAGGCTTTATATATGAGGGGGCACATCAACGGGAAGCCAATTTCTCGTATGTTGGTTGATGGTGGAGCTATTGTAAATCTTATGCCATACTCTCTCTACAAGAAGATTGGCGGAAAAGATGAATAATTGATCAAGACGAACATGACGGTCAGTGGAGTCGGTGGAGGTGATCCCATTGGTGCCAAGGGGGTGGCTTCTATGGAATTGACCGTCGGGAGCAAGACTATTGCTACGGCTTTCTTCGTCTCCGAGGTGCAAGGTAACTTCAGTTTAATTCTTGGTCGAGATTGGATTCATGCAAATAAATTTATTCCATCTACCTTGCATCAATATCTTATTCAGTGGATCGGCGATGAAGTTGAAGTGGTCCATGGTGACACTTCTTCCTTTGTTGCAATGGCCGATTCCGATTCTCTTAGTGCAAATGAGAAGGTCCAATGTTTGTCGGGCATGGATTTGACCGACTATGAGTTGATCAGTTGCATCAAGGATGGTTTTGTTCCTGCTACATTAAAGCCGATGGAAAATCGGTTGAATTACTTGCTGTAATTAATGGAGCAAACAAATCAACAGAGACAAACCGGTCAGACCGCTTCTGGAAACCGGTCAAACCGGTTTAGACCTGAACAGCGACGATCAAGCCAAACCGGTCAAACCGCTTTGGGAACCGGTCAGACCGGTTTTCGTCTAGATAGTGGCTTCAAGACCGAATTGATCATCATCGAGCACATTCGGCCGGTATGTTCGAAGCTATTGAAGATCTTGGTGATCTTGATAAGTTGGGTCAAGGTTTCACGTCAGCCGACCCTTTAGAAAAAATAGATATTGGTGATGGTACTATTCCTAGGCCAACTTTTGTAAACAAAAATTTATCGGCTGAGTTTAAAGCCGAGTTAATAAATTTGTTGAAAGATTATGTCGATTGTTTTGCTTGGGAGTACCGTGAGATGCCGGGGTTGAGTCGTGATTTAGTTGAACATCGTTTACCAATAAAAGCCGGTTTTAGACCTTTTATACAATCGGCTAGACGTTTTAATCCCGCTATTTATGATAGAATAAAAGAAGAAGTTAATCGTTTGCTAGATGCTGGTTTTATTCGGACTTGTCGTTATGCGGAGTGGATTTCTAATATTGTTCCCGTTGAAAAGAAATATTCGAAAAAACTTAGAGTTTGCATTGATTTTAGAGATCTTAATAAAGTCACTCCAAAAGACTCATATACTATGCCTATAGCCGATGTTTTAATTAATGAAGCTTCTGGGCATCGTGTTGTTAGTTTTCTTGATGGTAATGCTGGGTATAATCAAATCTTTATGGCCGAAGAGGATATGCACAAAAAGGCCTTTCAATGTCCGGGATTTATTGGTTTATTTGAGTGGGTAGTTATGACTTTTGGATTAAAGAATGCCGGTGCAACTTATCAAAGAGCTATGAATTTAATCTTTCATGATTTACTTGGTGTCATTGTGGAAGTGTACATTGATGATATTGTAGTTAAATCGGATGGTTTGGATTCTCATTTAGCCGATTTAAAACTTGCTCTTGAGAGGATGCGACGGTATGGTTTGAAGATGAATCCACTTAAATGTGCTTTTAGTGTTTCGGCTTTGAAGTTTCTTGGGTTTGTTATTCATGAGAACGGCATAGAAGTTGATCCCAAGAGAATTGAAGCTATGAAGAAAGTCGAAGCTCCTACTTGCAAGAAAGATTTGCAAAAGTTTCTAGGCAAGGTAAATTTCTTGAGAAGATTTATAATTAACTTGTCTGCAAAGGTTGATGCTTTTACTCCTTTACTTCGGTTAAAGAATGAAGCCGATTTTACCTGGGGGGCAAAACAGCAAGAAGCTTTTGAGAAGATCAAAGAATACTTGTCTTCACCACCAGTGCTTAGGGCGCCTAAGAGAGGGGTTCCATTCAGACTTTATGTGGCGGCTGAAGATAAAACTATTGGAGCTGTTTTGACTCAAGAAATCGGCGATAAGGAGTATGTGATTGCTTATGTAAGCCGATGGCTCATTGATGCGGAAACAAGGTATACTTTCATTGAGAAGTTATGTTTATCCTTGTACCATGCTTGTACTCAATTGAGGCATTATTTATTATCTAGCACTTGCATCGTGTTGTGTCAAACCGATGTGATTAAACATATGTTGCAAAAGCCGATCTCTAGTAGAAGAGTCGGCAAGTGGGCTTATGCTTTAGTTGAGTATTATTTGGCTTGTGAACCTTTAAAATCAATGAAAGGCCAAATTGTAGTTGATTTTATTGTTGAGCATCGGATTGATGATACTTGTCAATTTGACGTCGGCTATATTGTTTGTACACCATGGAAGCTATACTTTGATGGATCGGTTTCCAATGATGGGCAAGGAGTTGGTGTTGTTTTGATCTCTCCAAGTGGTGCCATCTTTGAGTTTTACAACCGATTGGAAGAAAAGCGAACCAATAATCAAGTTGAATAAGAAGCTCTTCTATTTGGTTTGGAATTTTTGCAAGACATGGGAGTAAAACATGTTGAAGCTTTTGGTGATTCGCTCCTGGTGGTACACCAAGTATCGAAGGTATGCCAATGTTATAATGGTTCATTAAATGCATATCTTGATAGATGTCTTGATATCATTGCTTCTTTTGATGAATTTACTATCAAACATATTCTGAGAGAAGATAATGACAAGGCAAATACTCTGGCTCAGAAAGCATCTGGTTATATGGTTGCAAAGAAATATTTCTATCTCCAAAAACCGATGCAAAAAAAAGTCGAGGTTCTGGTTCTGGACGAACCGGTCACACCGGTTTCAGAAACCGGTCACACCGGTTTCAGAAACCGGTCACACCGGTTTCAGAAACCGGTCACACCGGTTTTACTGCCAGAACCGGTCTGACCGGTTCTAAAAGCGGTCAGACCGCTTCGTCCCCTGACAGAAGCAAAAATCTTTTGGATGATACTAATCAATCCAAAGTTGAGGATCAGGATTGGAGGGTGCCTATTATTACTTATTTAAGAGATCCTGGTCGAGGTGCAGAAAGAAATATTCGGCGAATATCGTTTAAGTACGTTTTGCTTGACGGTGAATTCTATCGTCGGAACGCCGAAGATTTACTATTAAAATGTCTTGATTCGGATCAGGCCAAAGTTGTCATGGGTGAGGTCCATGAAGGTATTTGTGGTACACATCAATCAGCTCCAAAGATGAAGTGGTTACTTAGACGAGCCGGTTTCTATTGGCCTACTATGATGGCGGATTGTTTGAAATATTACAAAGGATGTGAGGAATGTCAGAAGTTTGGAAATTTGCAACTTGTTCCTGCTGCATTGATGCATCCTATTATTAAGCCATGGCCGTTCCGAGGTTGGGATTGGATTTTATTGGACAAATTAATCCTCCATCATCAAAAGGACATCGTTTTGTGTTGGTTGCTATAGATTATTTTACTAAGTGGACCGAAGCGATTCCCTTGAAGAATATGACGCATCGAGAGGTGATTCAATTTGTTACGCAAAATATTATTCATAGATTCGGTATTCCTCAAACTTTGACAATGGATCAAGGTACTTCGTTTATGTCTAAAGAGGTACGTGAATTCGCCGAATCCTATAGAATTAAGTTGCTCAATTCATCTCCATATTACGCTCAGGTTAATGGACAAGCCGAGTCAAGTAATAAAATATTGATCAAATTAATCAAGAAAAAGATAGAAGAAAGTCCTAAGAGATGGCATGAAGTTTTATCTGAAGCATTATGGGCTCATCGTATATCTAGACATGGTGCTACTAAAGTTACTCCTTTTGAGCTTGTATATGGTCAAGAAGCCGTTTTACCCGTTGAGGTAAATCTGGACGCTTATAGGTTGGCTAAACAAAATGACCTTGATGCTGTTGATTACCACAATTTGATGTTGGACAATATTGATGAGGTAACAGACAAACGATTGAAAGCTTTGAAGGAAATTGAGAAGGATAAGCTTCGGGTTGCTAAAGCTTACAACAAGAAAGTACGAGGAAGATATTTTTCAGATTGGAACAAAAAGCAACAAGTTTGGTAAATGGTCACCAAGTTGGGAAGGGCCTTATAGAGTTGTCAAAGTCATTTTTGGGAATTCTTACATGCTAGAGACACTGAAGGGAGATCATTTGCCTAAAGCTATCAACGGAAGGTATTTGAAGAAATTCTATCCAAGTGTTTGGCAAGATGCATGAAGACCAATGGCCGATATATTGTTGATATCGCCCTTAGCATAAATTTTAGGTCCTGAGTTGTATTTACTTGCTTTTTAGTTCTCAAGTTCACTAAAAACGCAGGGGGGCATGTGTTGACAGTCAAAATTGGCGGGCTCGGCCAAACCGGTCCCATATTGTAACCTATTCGGAAGGAGTAAGACTTCCCCGGCCTATAAATATAAAGGCTAAGGCCGATTGAGATGTATTCCAATCGAATCAAACACGTTTATCCTTTATTTTGTATCTCTCAAACCCTAACCTTTTCCAACCTCCATATTCTGTTCTTTGCTCGTCTCTACGGCGTTCAAAGGCGTTCTAGGTGGCCTGCCGACCCTAGAGCAACCCTAGACTGCTCGAGCTCCGACGGGGTCCCTCCCGAGCTTGGGTTTCTAGGTCTTCATGGCTTCCCGACAGAAAGCGGTCAGACCGGTTCTATAAACCGGTCAGACCGGTTTTCCCGAGGGAGGCCAGGTGTTGGCTGTTGTGACGGCCGTGCTGCGCATTCGATCGATCCTCGAGTGTGTTGGCGCACTTTAGTGTCAACAGAGGGCCTCAAAGCATGCTCTAAATTTAGCAATAGCCCTTATGGATTGGGCCCCCCCAAGAGACCGGCCAGAACTAGAGGATTAAAGAGTGAATTTGAAGGCCTCCCAAAAATAGGAAGGCCAAGGGTCTACTTGAGTTCCCTCATGGGCGATAATGTAGGCCGCGGCAAAATTCCATCATTAGATACACGTGTTCGCCACCAGCCTATAGTGAAGTTCATGTAGCCAAAACACTATAGGAGCCCACAGTTTAAAATTTCGATGAAATTTCGTGAAATTCGGATATTTCGTTCATGGCCGAAAAACCAATAGTCGGTCAAAATTTTCGTTGACCTTGATCTGTTTTATAGGTCAGCTAAGAGTAGAAGAACAATTACGAAGTTGCAGTGCAGTGGTATTCACTTGGATGTGATTTCCAGGCCTCCACGGTTGGAGTTCCATTAGGCATTTTTCAGGGTTTGAACCTGGCACCTATCAGGCCAATGTAAAAGAGCAAAATCACTAGGCTATGAGGCCAACATTGAATGTATTGTGTACTACAAACTTAATAACAATTTATATGTTGAAAAAACTATGTTTGACTGAATTTTTTTCCGAATTTTGTTAATTTCGCCAGTGACCAAATTTTTTCCGAAAACGAAATAAAAAAACCCTTAGGAGGCTTGCAACCAGAGAAGGAGAAGAAAAGAGGGGTTAAGGAGCTAGGTTTTCGGGATTGATAGGTTGCCATCAGGCTAAGAGGGATAGCATGTAGTGTCAACTAACTGGTGGTGGCGGCAGTTTGTGGGGTGGTAAGGACACCACATGGCCGGATGGTGCAATGACAATTAGTGTCCCTTGCCAACGATACTGGTGAAGGTCTACTCGGTGGGAGCGGAGGATGCCAAGGTAGTTTGGAAGGGATGGATGGAGGAAGCGGGGAAGTTTGTGGGTTGCTCGGGTGGCTGCTAAGTCGCTACCATCCGTGGCAGTGGGAGCAGCCTCCGGAAGTGTGGTTGGAGGCCTGCAGCCCCAGTGGTGGTGCCATTAGCTGCACTAGGAGGTAGTCATGGGTGGTGGCATGAGAAATGGTGGTGCAGAACTTTGAGTAATAACTAGGAAAAATGTGCACGAAGATGAATAGAGGAGAAGGAAGTTTATAAGGAATAAAATGGAAGGTGTTTTGTGGAAAAAGTGGTGGACAATGTAGGGCCGACCATTTGCTGGAGGTGATGGTCTGCTAGCAGCTTAACTCCAGCTAAAAAGGGCGTACCAGTGCCGTAGGCTTCCCGCACCGTGCGGGGTCTGGGGAAGGGTTGTAATAGCACCCAAACCTTACCCGCATAAATATGCAGAGGCTGGGGCTTGAACCCGGGACCTTCCGGTTACAGACGGTAGGCTCTACCGCTGCACCAAGCCCGCCCTTCACAGAGTTCGTTGTGCATGGTTTAGTGGGTGGCCGTGGCCGAGGGGAAACAAAATGGGGAAGCATGTGGAGCAACAAAAAAGATCAAGCTGATCATCATAGAGTCCATACTATAGAAATATATCTCAATGTCATGTCATTATCCATATTTTCTGATATATAATGAAATGAACTCTCTCCAAAAAAATAAATGATATCATTGAGTTTGACTTGTCATGTCATAAATTTATTGAAAGATTAAATTAAGAAAAACTAAGAGTTCAGTTTCTTGACAACTATTGGATATAATAGATATTGTTCATAATTAAATCTAGAAATGCTCTAATTAATTCACAATAACACTTAACATTATCACGATAGTGATAGCCGCAGTAGTAATACTCACAGTATAATATGAATAAATTAAACCCACCTTATAGCAATTTGGCAGATTAGTCTAGTAACATGTAAATTGTTCAATTCAATGCATAAACATGTATGTATCGGGGTTTAAACAGACCGGTAGGAAAAGTAAGCTCAAATATTCGGGCGCTTAACAAACTAATTAGAATTGTGAAGTTATCCATATCGTTTTCATGATACCGATCCTGTTCCCAGCACGAATGAGGTTTGGACGAGATATGCACGAGTGTACCTGTAGTAGTGCTTGATTTTTGGGTGAGTTTGATGGTTTATCCTGAACTTCAAGCGCAATGGATCAGGAAATCATGCGCGCGACTGAGAAGTGGCTTTGGGCCAACAGCTCTAATCTCAGATTTGCTGATATGTGTCAGAGTAGAGAGAATGTAGAGTTTCATGTATGTGAGACAAGTTTCATCACCATAAAATTTCTTTGGCTCGGTTACCTAATTTCTGGCCTAGATAACTGTAAAATAAAATTGTGCATTGAAACTAGCCTTGAAATAAAACGTGGATTATAGCATTTTATGCATAGGTCTATGGCTTCGGCCCCTGTTTGGATTATAGCTAAACTTTAGCTGTCGTGGATCCAAACACCCCCTTCTAAAACTAGCTAAATGCCTCCTAGCTAATAGAAACCCTATTATTCCATTAGCTAGTCCAACTCAGCTAAAACAAGTTAAACGTGTTTAAAGACCAAAAGACCCCTCCTCTTTTTCCTCTTCTTTGTCCTTATGCCTTTCACTTCCAACGTTTTGTTTTCTTCCTCTCTTTCTTCTTTTTTGTTTTCTTCCTCTCTCCATCTTCGCCGGGAAGCAGACAGTGGCGACATAATGGTGGGGCGGGCCAAAGCCCACCGCGGAGCAGTTCCGCAGCCCCTCGCCTGCCGGTGCGTCAGGTTGCCACGTTGGTCGGATCTGAGCCTGTGGCGGTGGTGGCTCGCAGCGGCGGTATCTTGCGGCGGTTGTGGAACCCAGATCACATAGTGCGACGCCAAGAGCTCGAGGTTGCATCGTCGCTGTCCACTGATGCGCATCACGCCGGCCGTCCGTCCCACCGCCCGTAGTGCGCCTCTCACCGCACGTAGCCGCGGCGGCTGGCCTACATGGCTGCCACGCTTGTCGTCCGCCAAGCTGTCCCCGCTGCCCTCGCCGGTCGCCGGCACGTGGCGCCTGTGGGACCAGGATCCCTAGGGCCACTTATCCAGAGGATTAATCTACTCGGTAGAGAGGAGTTTGATCTGACTACTTCAAACAAGTCGGCTATGGTCCAAGACGGCGTAGTAGATTGGAATAACTAGTCGTGTACTGATAGGAAACTCCCCAAAGCATCATGTTGTAGTTATCCATGTTGTATACGACTAGGATTGTACAAACTGACTTGTAACCCTGCCTCCCAGACTATATAAGGCGAGGTAGCGACCCCCCCCCCTCAAAACCAAGTAACACCACACGTGCAATACATCCAAGCATACAAGACGTAGGGTATTACACTATTCGTGGCCCGAACCTGTCTAAATCGTGTTGTTCGTGTACTTTCGCTCCTAGAACTCGGCGAGACCCACACAAAACTACTCCTCGGGGCATCCCCGGTTAGACGTGCTCGACATAATTCGTCGACACTCGGCACCCACCGTGGGGCAATCTCGCCGAAGCTCAACATTAGGCGCGATGGGATCAACATTCAAGGCAAGCGGCATTGAGGAAGGCGAGACGTTCGTCATCGGCTCATGGACTTTCATCTCCGATGGCAAGCTCGGTTTCGAGTCATTCCTAGCAGATCGACCGGGGCCCTACTCGATGCCGGCATCTCCACTGGAGCCGCTCCAAGATCTCGTCGAGAGTCAGATCTCGACGAGTCCATCAACCTCAACTTCAACATCAAGTTTGACTTCGACAACGACTCGGACTCCGATCGGGACGTTCCAGTCGAATATGGGTACAACTCTTTTCCAAACATGGAAATAGCTAGGGACTCCGAGCCGGCCACACAATCGGATAACCACCCAGATCGATTCCCGTTCGGCCTACCCAATTCCGCGGTTGTATATCAACAGGTGTACGTCGCGAAGCTGGGCGATAAGACAAGCTCATCGCCTAGCCAGATCGGGAATCGTTGCAAGGACTCTGAGCTGGTCCCTGGAACATCAGAAGACGAAAGCGAAGACGATTTCACGGTCCTATTAAGCGACGCGCCAGACAATATTGCGCGATTCAACTACAGCGCCTACTTCAAGTCTGACGTCACCATCGAACAACCACTCGTTCGCCTTCCTTCAGGGCTGGTAGTAACCAACTCACCAGGAGGACTACTCGTTCACTGGCCTGGTGCGATCCCCATTGACTCATCTAAGGATAACAAGTCGAGACTAAGCGCTGCTATACTCGAGGAACTGCCCTATCAAGAAGGCAAGACCGCCTCGATTACTTCTTCCTCCGACTCAACGGGGGATAACTTCTCTGGCGCTGTAAGCCTACGACTGCGCGATCCAAGCAGACAAGTCTACATGGCAGGTGCACAAGGACAAGGAGATCAGTACGAGTGAGAGCTTATGGCCGATATCTCTGATGAAGAACCATCCGCACCAAACGAGATGGATCAACAGAAGACGACAAGGCGTACAAGGAACCTCAAGCGCAGGCAAAGGCGCGTCAATGCAGCCAGGCGTGATGCCGCTATGAAGAACCTTGATCAAGACTTTCATATGGTCAGAGATCAACCCGTTTTGGCTGACGCCTTGACCAATCTGACCGTCGCCGCTGAGATGATCAGAGCTATGCCCGACTCACCACAGGTGCAACAAGTACTCGGCTTACTTGAAGCAGTCCAACCTCACCTCAATGGCGGACCAGAGATGATCCAGAGGACACCAGGTCAAAGAACTCAAGGCAGCTGTTCCGTATCATCCCCTCACCCAAGCCGGGCCCAACAGGGAAACGCACGACAACCTGTGATCCGCCAAGCAGCAGCAGCGCCGCAAACAGGAAATAGGGCCAACCCTCCAGCTGGTGATCTCCGTAACACGATTAACGCCAGCCGTGACACCCGCTCCCAAATCGACGCCAGCAGAGCCAATCGCATCGCTTCTGAGATTCGTTGACGAACTGAATTTGAACAACTCTACGGTCCAATCCCGGCTGATCAAGAGCAGCCTTCGCAGGGCCGGGGACAAGACCCGCCACGGGACACCAATCGCGGACGTGATGGCCGTGGCAGAGATAATCAACCCGATAACGAACCCCCAGGTGACGATGGCAATAGTGATCATCCCGCGCGTGATCGCGATCGCAACTATCGCAATGACCGAAGTCGCCAAGACCCCGAACCGAGTGGTTCTCCAAGTCACTACTCGACTCGCCGCAATGACGATGAAGATGGCAATCGCCGCGGAAGAAGACAACGCTCTCCATTTGATAAATATGATGGATTTCCAGCTTTCTCCAGCCGCATCAAGAAAGTCCTGCTGCCCCAGAAGTTCAAGACGACTGGAATAGAGAAGTTCACAGGCAAACAAGACCCAGAACAATGGTTACGAGTCTATTCGACGGCAATCACCATGGCGGGTGGCAGCAACGATGTCAAAGTCAGATACTTTCCAATCATGATGGATACCGCTCCACTGACATGGCTCGAAGGCCTCCGCCCTGGATCCATTGATACCTGGGAACAACTGACGCGCAAGTTCACTGCTAACTTTCAGGCAACCTGGGCACGACCCGGAACCCGATTTGAATTAGCATCTTGCAAACAAGAGAAGGGTGAAACTTTGCGCAAATACATCAAGAGATTCTTTGAGAAAAGAGCCACAATCGTTGATGTGTCAGACAAGGAGATCATCGACTGCTTTCACGACGGTCTATGGGCACGCGAACTGCATCACAAGTTCGGAAGATGACGCCCAGAAACCATTCCGGAGCTCAGGAGCATGGCTATAGATTTGGCAGATCAAGATGATCGCGAACATGAGCGATTCGACAAGCGCAAGGACAACAACTCCAATGGTGGCAGTAACCGAGACAAGAGTAGTCCCGAGCGCCGTAACAACAACAACAGGCGTGATTTCAATCACAACAAGCGCAAGCCAGACAACACGGTCGCGGCAGTTGAGCGTTCTACGCGGAAGAAAAGCACCCCTGACCTGGATAAAGTCATGAATATCCCTTGCCCGTACCACCCGTATGGGAAGCACACGATGGCACAATACATCCACATCAAGAAGGAATTCAACAAGCGGGAGTTGCCTGAGAAAAAGAATCCAACGAGCAAGAAGAAAGACGACGACTATGATGACCATGACAATGACTTCCCTCAAGTCGACAACATCGTTGCAGTATTGTTCAGTGGAGAAAGCCTCACTCAATCAAAGCGGGCCAAGAAGCTATCTCTCCGTGAGATCATGGCGATAGAGCCAGCTACTCCCACATACCTCAAGTGGTTTGAGGTCCCCATCACATTCTCAAGGGTCGACCAGTGGACCAATTTTGCCAATCCAGGCAAGTATCCCCTAGTACTGAATCCTGTCGTGGCACAAGCCAGATTGACCAAGGTACTCATCGACGGAGGCAGCGGGCTCAACATCATCTTTGCCAAGACATTCACAAAGATGGGGCTTGACATCACCAAGTACTTGAAGCCCATGGAATCCCCGTTCTACGGCATTGTCCCGGGCAAAGTAGCAATTCCCCTAGGGAAAGTCACGTTGCCGGTCACCTTTGGCACGGCAGCCAACTTCAGGACCGAGTATATCAAGTTTGAGGTGGCAGATTTTGAAACTTCATATCACGCGATTTTCGGGCGACCAGCCCTCGCGAAGTTCATGGCGATTCCACATTATGTCTACCTCGTCCTCAAGATGCCAGCTCCCAACGGAGTCCTTTCTCTCAAGGGAGACCTCAAGATTTCCCATGACTGCGATGTAGAGGCGGTAGAATTTGCTGCGACTGCTCAAGTCCCAACTCAGATGATGGAAGTACTCGCCCTGTCCAAGAAATCATCGGAACAAGAATCAGACATTCCCACCAAGAAGCCTGCACATATGAGTTTCAAGCCCTCTGAAGAAGTACAGCTCAAGACTGTAGACCTTGAGACGGGCGACTCGTCCAAAACTGCCCTCATAGGGGCGAGTTTAGATTGTAAATAGGAAGACACGCTCGTCAAGTTCCTTCGTGCTAATAAAGATATATTTGCTTGGAAACCATCTGATATGCCTGGTGTTCCTAGGGAGCTTGCCGAGCACAACCTTAATGTTCAGAAAGACGCAAAGCCTAAGAGGCAGGGATTACGACGCTTCGATCAAGAATGACGTAACGCAATCAAAGCTGAGATAGCTAAACTACTCGCAGCTGGCTTCATCAAAGAAGTCTTCCATCCAGAGTGGTTGGCCAATCCAGTCCTGGTCAGGAAGAACAACAATGAGTGGCGCATGTGTGTGGACTACACAGATCTCAACAAGCATTGCCCTCCAGATCCCATGGGTTTACCATGCATTGATCAAGTCGTGGACTCTACAACTGGATGCGCGCTACTCTATTTCCTTGACTGTTACTCAGGCTATCACCAGATAGAACTGAATGAAGATGATCAGATCAAGACTTCTTTCATCACACCTTTTGGCGCTTTTTGCTACACCACCATCTCCTTTGGGTTGAAGAATGCTGGAGCCACATATCAACGAGCCATACAAAATTGCCTCTCTTCACAGATTGGCAAGAATGTAGAGCCATATGTTGATGATGTGGTAATCAAGACACGAGAACCGGAGAATTTCATCAATGATTTACAAGAGACGTTCGACAACCTCAGGACGTATCGATGGAAGCTCAATCCAACCAAATGCATCTTTGGTGTCCCCGCTGGCAAACTACTCAGGTTCATTGTTAGTCACAGGGGCATCGAAGCAAATCCTTCCAAGATCACAACCATCCTCAATATGGAAGCTCCTTCAAGCATCAAGGAAGTTCAAAAGCTTACCGGGTGCATTGCAGCGCTTAACAGATTTATTTCAAGACTTGGAGAGAAAGGTCTTTCGTTCTTCAAGCTACTCAAGAAACAAGACAAGTTTACCTGGACTGACGAAGCAAATCAAGCCTTCGAGCAACTCAAGACATACTTGACTACTCCTCCGGTACTTGTCGCTCCTCTCAAAACTGACCACTTACTTTTGTATATTGCGGCTACTACACACGTAGTCAGCACAGTCATTGTGGTCGAACGAAAGGAAGAAGGCCATGTCTTTCAAGTTCAGAGGCCGGTTTATTACATCAGCGAAGTACTTTCAGAATCCAAGATTCGCTATCCTCAAGTACAGAAGCTGCTCTACGCCATCTTTATCACCTCCAAAAAGTTAAGGCATTATTTCCAAGCTTTTCTCATTACTGTTGTGACTAAATTTCCCTTAGGTGAGATTTTTCACAATCCTGATGCAACTGGACGAATCAGCAAGTGGAAAGCAGAAATAGCCGCATATGATCTCACTTTTACATCACAAAAGGCAATCAAGTCTCAAGCTTTAGCTGATTTCATGGTCGAATGGCTGGAAACTCAATACTCCAGAACAACTACTCGCCCTGAGCATCGGGTTATGTACTTCGATGGATCGTTGAAATTGGAAGGAGGCGGCGCAGGAGTTCTTTTAATTTCCCCCAAAGGTGAACAACTCAAGTATGTTCTACAAATTCTTTTTCCAGTCACTAACAATGAAGCTAAGTATGAGGCCATGCTACACGGCCTTCGCCTAGCTTCGTCACTTGGTATCAAACGACTCTGTGTGTATGGAGATTCAGCAGTTGCTATCAACCAAGTCAACAAGGATTGGGACGCCACGAAGGAAACAATGGATGCATATGTCAAGGAGGTTCGCAAGCTTGAACGCCACTTTCTTGGACTAGAATTTCATCATGTCGTTCGTGATTACAATGTTGCTGCTGACGCCCTCTCCAAGATGGGATCGCAAAGATCAGATGTTCCAGCAGAAATTTTTGTTCACAAATTACATCATCCATCTATCAAAGAACCAGTCCAACCAGATTCTGTTTCAGAACCACCGCGACCTGACCTCCAAGTCATGATCATCGATACTGATTGGATGACTCCATTCATCGAGTACCTGCGAGACCATAAATTGCCAAAGCTCGACAATGAACAAGTCCGCATCAGGCGTAGAGCTGCAAACTATGTGGTAGTCAACAATACACTTTATCGACGGGGTGCATCTATCAACGTGTTGATGAAGTGCATACCAGCTGACCAAGGTAGAGCTCTGCTTGCGGAAATTCACAGCGGTACTTGCGGCAACCATGCTGCCTCACGCACACTAGTTGGGAAAGCCTACAGAGCTAGGTTTTTCTGGCCTACGGTGAAGAAAGGTGCCAGTATTTTGCTCGTCAAGCCCACGTACCAGCACATGAACTTCGCATGATTCCACTATCTTGGCCTTTCGCTTGTTGGGGCCTGGACTTGGTGGGACCTTTAGCCAAAGCCCCTGCTGGTTTCGAGTGGCTCATTGCTGCCATCGACAAGTTCACCAAGTGGATTGAAGCGCAACCCCTAGTCAATCCAAGGGCTGACAATTTAATCAAATTCTTTGATGGAATCATCCATCGATTTGGCATACCTGACGAGATCATTACAGACTTGGGCTTTGTTTTCACAAGCGAAGCATTTCAAGATTACTGCGAAAAGTACTCGATTGAGACACATTACGCTTCAGTTGCTCATCCAAAGGCCAACGCACAAGTCGAGAAAGCCAATGGCTTGCTACTACAGGGTTTGAAGCGTAGACTCTACGAACCACTCAAGAAATATGGTGGAAAGTGGGCTCAAGAATTACCAGCGGTACTCTGGGGGCTCCGCACACAGCCAAGTCGTGCGACAGGGCAAACCCCTTATTTCTTAGTCTATGGATCTGAAGCAGTCCCACATGTTGATCTTCTTTGGCAGGCACCACGCCTGGAGAATTATGACGAACAAGTCGCTCAACAGGAACGTTTTCATGATGTCGATGGCATCGAAGAAGCTCGGGTAGCGGCTCTTATTCAAAACACTCATTACCTCGAGGGCTTACAGCGTTATCATCAACGCTCTATCCAGCCTCGTTCCTTTGTCATAGAAGACTTGGTATTACGGCGAATACAGAAGACAGATGGCTTGCATAAGCTCATGTCTCGCTGGGAAGGTTCATTCATTGTAAAACAAGTCCTTGGGGTTGGAACATATCGCCTACAAACTCAAAAAGGCGAAGATTTGCCAAATGTTTGGAACATTGAGCATCTACGAAAATTCTATCCATAGCAGTGGATTATAGAATTATTTCATGAACTTTTTTGATCTTCAAGACATCAATAAAGTTATATTTTTACTCGCGCATAGCCCTGTGTTCAAATCTCATTTTATTTCATTCAAATATCTGGGACAGTTGTGTTCACAACAACTCATAAGATGCCACGACTACTTTTTTCACAAAAGCAGGCATCAAGCCTTACAAGTCCTGGTTAAACTACACCTGCCTACACATGGTAGTTGCTGTTAGTATCAAATCTTTTGTTTCTACTGAAATCCGGCTCTGAGCTTCGTGCCGACTGCATCCGGTTTCAGTACTGCGCTTAACATGAAATCATCAGATTCACCTTTCATACATTACATCCATATATTCATGCAGTATATAAGTACATACTACTTTTTATGGCTCTACATCAGCAACCAATCAATATATATGTTTAAGCAATAATCTTTAACAGACTTTTGACCCTGGGTTTAAGCACATTATGTACTTTTGCATTATTCTATCAAAACCATCATGTTGGTTTCATATTCATAAGCTAAGTTCAAATTAGCACACAAAGTCAATATTTATCAAGCGACTACTTTTCATATCAATACCTTTGTCTCACAATATCAAAGTTTCATCAACTGTTCTCACACAAGAATCAAAGAGCAAAAGTATTTTCAATTATTACAAGACTTGGTCGCATTGTTTTTTCTACTGCAGAGAATTAACTATTTCTTCAGCTAATGGCTCTGTCTCCGCTACAAGTGCTTCATACTGTTGATCAGTCAACCCAACCGGCATATACTTCACATCAAGCTTGGCAGTTGGCTTGTGAGCCTTGAAAAGTGCCAGGATCCTATAGGTGCAGTCCTTCAAAGTGGCCTTGAAGAATTCCACCGCCAACTCTGGCACTTGGCGAAGACGCTCGACAAGAGAATGGTTACCCGACTCCGCACCTTCAGGGATCAGCAATTCCATGATTGGTTCCACGGCTTCTTCAATCTCTTTCTTCTCAGCCAGCAGGTTGTTGACTTCTTCTTGTTTAAGCTGAGCCGTCTTCAATGCTCCTATCATTTCATTTTCCATGTCAGTGCGGATCCGGTGTTCTTTAGCGAATTCAGCGTCCTTCTTCTCGATCGACGCCTTGAGCTTCTTGACTTCATCAGCTTGGCACTGGGTCAGGTTATACCAACTAGTGATTTTACCATTGTCTTCATTGATTTTCTTCTTCAATTCTGCAAATGCATATTATTCAGTATATTACTTGTTTTAAACTAAGGAGTTTCATGATAAAGTTTTTGAGTAACTTACCAGCGTTCTCCTTGACCAAAGTGGTCACGCGGATCTCCAATCTACCTTTCACATCATCAAGGCTATCTCTTTGCCTCTGGAGAGCCTGGATATCTTCATTGTATTGTTTCCGTTCTTGCTCGAGTTGTTCTCGAGCATCGACGAAGTCTTTCTCCAACTCACGAATGTGGTCTGATAACTTGGCGTCACCAGGCTTCTCCACCACGTCAACAAGCATCTGCGTGAACATCTCAATAAGCACAACAGACTACTATTTCTTGAATATCATACAACGAGTACAATACTCACCAGAGCGAGACGCAGATGCTTGCGCAGTTCTTCAACTTCATCAGTATCAGCAGATCCTCTCACTTCAATCTGCAGTAATGGAGAACTATTAGTGGTTTACAATGATCACATACATCTACCACACAGACAAAGTAACTTACATTTTCAAGATTTTCCACAACATTGGTTGTTGCTATCACTCGACCAACATCCTCGGGTTGTTCTGCTCCATGGTGGCCTTCAACCTACAGGAATCAACAAGTTAACCACTCTTGCGTCAATCAATATAAGTCATTTGGGTATATACAGTAGTAAGTACCTGATTACTGGTTGAGGCAATATCAAGAGTTGTCTCCCCTGGCAGCAGACCCCCTGGTAGTTCTTGAGTTGCTGTGATGATTTCTTCAGCACCTCCCAACGGACTCTCCACCGTTTGACCTTCAACAACTACACCAGGAAGGCCTTGTTGCTCTAGATCTATAACTTCTTTCGATGCTTCAGCTGCATCACCCTGTTCTGGCACCTCAACTTGTACAATTTGACGCGCAACAGATTCATCAATCTTGTTAGCTTGTTGCCCACCTTCAATTCGTAGCACTACTTTCTCCACGGGCTGCTCTGGTACCCTATCAAATAATAAGCTTTGCATAAGAATCAAGATTTTCAAGCATATCAGCACTATATTGAGTAGTTTCACTTACTCTTTGGGTGGTTCTGGAGCTTTCAGTGGCTAAAATTGCAGCTTGAAGATGGGCTTGGTCCGCTTCGAGCTTGCTGTACTCCCAGATGTTGTGCTTGCCAAAGCACTCGAGGAGGATGAACCTTGTACCACAGTAATCCTGTGAGATAACTTGATGCACTTGCTTGGGTCCTCACATGGCACAGCGTCATCTCCCCTGGACTAGCTTCTGTTGGATCTTTTCTTCCTGGCCGCTGCTGGTACATCTGGTGCTGCTACATACAGCAAACAATTATTGTTAAATTTCACATTCACATTCATCTGTTTGTGAGTGATCAAGACACTTACTTGCAGTTAGTACTTGGGGCGGTGCACTAGTCTCGGAGTACTCAACAATTTCATCTTCATCAACGGCCTCTTGGCCCTTGTCTGTCATGGCCCTCTCTGAGGAACTCCTTTTCATCTTCTCCCATTCACTAAGGGTAAAAAGTTCTATGGGCTCCGAGGCTGTCGCCTATTCACAACAAGACAATTCAAGTTATTGTCATATGCTCCTAGATATCAATATATTCCAAGATACAAGTATGTACTTCTGGTGGAGGGTTGTCCTTAGACAACTCATTGATGATGACTGGCTTCTCGTTTACGTCAGTAAACATCTGCCCCAACTGATGCAGCACCGCTTCATCCGAAATAGCTTCTGGCGCAGTACAGGTCTGATCGGAGTCACCCTCATAATCATAATCCAGTGAGTCCTTGATCTTTCAGCTCTTGTACCCACTTCAACAGAGCGGGTACATCCCTGGCCTCTTCCGCAGTCGGACGCGAGTTCCAGTTCGACTGGTCTCGGGGAAACCACCCATCCTTTGGTGGACAACTCAACGAGTGGTTCCCTGCTGTTTTTCAATACACAAACATGTGGTTCACCATGATATCAACAATACAACATAGTTATTCAAATAAACAAGATATTTGGATATACTCACTGATAGTAAACCATTTGCTCTTACAGTCGCCGCATGAATCCATGATAGGCATTTCAAACCACTTGGCCTTCATGTTCTGGCGGAACTGAATTCCTGCACCACCAACTACCTCTGTTCGAATATTAGTTGGCTATGGTTTGATGTAGTACAAAGTGCGGAACAAGGCAAGACTGGGTTTGATACCCAAGAATGCTTCACAGGCGTGGACAAAGACAGAAATGTTGAGCACCCTATTTGGGTTGAGATGATGTAATTGCAAGCTATAGAATGCAAGGAATTCCTTGAAGAAAGAAGAGATGGGTAATCCAACCCCTCGCTCACAAAAGGACATAAACAAAGGAATTTCTTGATTGTTTTCAGTAGGGAAAGGTTGTTTGTAGCAAGACTTCCACTCAAGAGCTACGGAATCTAGAAGCAAACCTTGCTCCACCAATTCAGTGAGGTCGTCGGTGTTAGTTGTACACTTCTTCCAAGCAACAGCTGGGGATGGCGGATCCGCGAAGGCAGGCTTCGCTGATGATTCTGGAACCAATGACTTCTTCTTACCGCCCCTCTTCGAGACAACATTTCACTTCGATCCAGACATGTTGGAGCGGATTATGGCTTTGGATTTCTCTCGCATTCACTGACTCCGAAGCTTGGTGACTACTTCAACCAAATCTCAAGCTTGGGGGCTGCGGGTTTTTAGTGGACAAAGGATTCAAGGTCACAGTGCGCTCTAGGGGTGGCGACTATGAAAAGGCCCGGTGATTGATTTAAGTCCGATGGCCAGATCTATATAACCCTTTGTTAGGGTTACTGTTCACTACAGTGCGGCGACGCATGGCATTCTACATTCCCGCCTATTTTTTCGGGATAACTTTCCTTAATAGATGGCGGCGAAAATTTCGGACATTCAAGTTTACAACGGATGTAGAAGGATTTACTCTGATCTTTAAATCAAAAAGATTTTTGTTTTAAACCTCGGGGGCTGTTACCGGATATTCTGGGATTTGATTTTTCGATAATTATGGGACAACTACTCGAGGACCTTCGACTAGTTTTTTTCAGGCAAACTACTCGAAGCTCGGGGGGCTACACCCAATGGGTGCACCTACTCGGTGCACACCATTGAACTACTCAAGATGAAGACAGAAGATTGCTTTTGAACCTCCGACTACTTCAAAAGTACTCGGAGGCTCGGGGGCTACACCCATTGGGTGCATCAAAAGATGCACTCCAATGGAACTACTCGTCAAGAGAAAATTGAGCGTCTTGAGCTTAGCTCCACTTATTCAAGATTTGAAGCAAAGGCGCAAGATGCTCGGGGGCTTGTGGGACCAGGATCCCTAGGGCCACTTATCCAGAGGATTAATCTACTCGGCAGAGAGGAGTTTGATCCGACTACTTCAAACCAGTCGACTATGGTGCAAGACGACGTAGTAGATTGAAATAACTAGTCGTGTACTGATAGGAAACTCCCCAAAGCATCATGTTGTAGTTATCCATGTTGTATACGACTAGGATTGTACAAACCGACTTGTAACCCTGCCTCTCAGACTATATAAGGCGAGGCAGGGACCCCCCTCAAAACCAAGTAACACCACACGTGCAATACATCCAAGCATACATGACGTAGGGTATTACGCTATTCGCGGCCCGAACCTGTCTAAATCGTGTTGTTCATGTACTTTCGCTCCTAGAACTCGGTGAGACCCACACAAAACTACTCCTCGGGGCATCCCCGGTTAGACGTGCTCGACATAATTCGTCGACAGTGCCCCACCGGACCACCCGCACACCCGCCTCTTCTGCATGTCAGCCCAGAGAGAGATTAGTCAATTTGGAAGGGGAAGAGATATGGGTGAGGGAGGGCACGTGTAGAGAAGAAAAGAGATAAGAATTAGAGAGGAAGGTTAGTGTTGTCAAAAATCATGAATATGCTGGGGATCCTAAGAGCAGTCGTAACCCTCCAAGTAGGATGGTTTGCATAGCATTAAATAGGGTGACACATAGAACAATTGGCTTATATGGCTACATTAAGTAGGAGAGAGGGGGAAAAGAGCAAGACACTGGATCTCATGCAAGACCCAATTTCTTCACGATAACCTATACAAAGGACACTACCAAGTTTGGGTTGAGAGATGATAGTGTCTTCATTATAGATAAAAAAACAAATATGATTGGTGGAGATGAGAGATGATGAATTTATTGAGGACTTATCCTAAGAAATCATGGGTTGGAGAACACAATTTCTAAAATAGTGTCTTACTAATATAGAATCATAGACACTACCTATGGGCACGATGGGTTGTGACTACCGTGACAACCCTAATTAAACTTTAGGTGTGTTGGATGCATACAGATCCTATAATGGCTTCAGTAGCCCACATAAATGCAACAACGGGTCCACTGGAAATAGCTAGACTTTAGCATTCTAATGGCTGCTGGCACCCAATGCTAACTCTCCAAGTCATTGCCACATTAATTTGTGTGTCCATTAATGTATATATACAACTTGAACAATGGAATCGTACAAAACTATATTAGCGCTCCCCACTAAGGAATTCTCTCAATCCTCAACGCGCCACGTCATCCTCCACTAAACACCCTACACGCCACGTCATTACCCACTAAGCACCCCCACCGAGATGCATTGCTTGCTGATTCTTGCAGCGTGCCACGTCATCCTCCACTAAGCACCCCACCAAGATGCATTGGTTGTTAATTCTATATCTATATTAAAATATATACTTCTCGCATGGGGTGCAGCAATATCATCTTAATTGTTTGCAGCGTCTAGTTCTATATCTATATTCAACTTTATACTTCTTGCATGCGGTGCAGCCACGTCATCTTAATTGTTTACACCGTCCAATCTAAAAAAATTCTATATATCTATATTAAATTATATACGAGCACCCTACTACAAAATATTGACTTCTATTTCTCGCAACATATAAGAATATGAAGAAATCATCTTAGTGTTTTTGTTTCCAAATTTCACTTTATTATTTTTATTTTTTCAAATTTCACTAAAAGATCCCGCAACAACGTGCGGGGTATCACCTAGTAACTTCTGCTTCAAGCTATAAATTTAATGTAGTGAAATATTCTGATTTTCTTTTCCGTAAGACTAATTATTAATGATCTCACAAAGCTTGGCTGCTCATCTTTTATTGATTTACGATAATAGTCTGGTGTAGAGTGGGCAAGGCAGGCGACGTGCAGAAGAAGCGGAAGCATTGAGAGATGGTGTGCGCCTGATTCAGTCGGTGACAACAAGCCCGGTGGTGATGGAAACTGACTCCCTGGAGCTAGTCAGCTTATGGTGTAAGAGGATGATCCAACGCTCGGAGCTAACGCCAGTCTTTTGTGACATTGAAGTACTTGCTGCATTGTTTTCTTCCTTCTCTGTAAAGCATGTGAGGCGCTCAGCTAACAAAGCGGCTCACGCATGTGCTAAGTTTGCTGCTGCTTCTATTTTTGAGGTTTGGGCGAACGACCCTCCTAGCTGTTGACACGAAACCGCGCCAACAACAAGCACGCGGAGTAGCTCCTTGCTGCCCTTCCGCGTAAAGCGGTCAGACCGGTTCTGATAACCGGTCAAACCGGTTTCGCCAACGGTGCCCGGCGAGAGACCAACGAACGCCCGTCCGGGAGGGACCCCGTCAGGACAGGCGCGCCTTGGGTTGTTCTAGGATCGGCAGGCCACCTAGAACGCCTTCAATCGACATAGAGACGAAGGAAGAACAACATGATAATAGATTGGAAAAGTTGGGTGAAGAGATAAAAGTAATGCGGAACATAAAAAGATAAAAGTAAAGACAAAACGATAAAAGATAGATTTGATAGATTCGATTGGTGATATCTCTCAATCGGCCATGACCCTTTATATTTATAGGGTGGGGAAGTCGTACCCCTTTAGGTCGGTTTACAATATGGGACAAAACTCAGAATCCTAAACCTACTCGAATTACAGATTCAAACCGATCTGTGCCAATTTTGGTCGTCAACATATGCCCCCCTGTTTTTTGGCAAAGCTTGCGTGCCAAAAAATAATCTTCAATGATCAGGTCATCTAATAATTGAAATCTTGATATGGCCATGACAACCAACCGTAGTTCCTTGGTACATCAGAAGCATAATATTGATAATTGTAAAAAGAAGACCAAGGATTATACCAAAACCATGAATTATAATTAGGTATACTTGGATACGTATTCCATGGCACATGCATCGACGGAAAAAATGTTGAAGAATAATGAGATGACCGTTGATGCTTCTTTGCTTTTGGTGATGAAAAATTCCAACTTTGATCTTCTAACCGATTACTTTGCTTTTGCTCGGCTATCTTCTGATATTTATGTAACAATTCAGCAAAGCTTGGCTTCTTCTTCATCACCTTGCTCTTTGAAGTGACACTTGCAGATTTATCAATTTTTTTGTCAAACCGGTCAGACCGGTTTTTAGAACCGGTTAGACCGGTTCCTTCAGAACCAGACATATTGAGATCATATTGCCCCCCAGCCGAACATGATTGTTGCTCAGCTATAATATTTGTGATATGCTTATTATTGGGGACAATTTGATTAACAGAACTAGCCGATGAATTTTCAATTATCGGCTTTTCTATGTCTAGTGTCAAATCTGGATTTTTATTTACTCTTCCATCTTTTTTGACACGATAGACTTGTTTAATCACCTTACGCTTATTTTTCTGTGTGGACCGATTCTTTTGATCAAAACGGTCATTATGCATAGGTAATGGCTCATTAACTACCGGCTCCCTATAGGTAATATAATCTGAACACAAATATCTAGGAGGAGACGACATATATGAATTATAATACCAAGGAGAATAAAAATAAGGCACATTAAAACAAAACTCCCATGGCATCGGTGTAGGTGATCCATACGGTGGTAACGACATTGATTTGTGAGAATTATTCCATTGCCGATTCCGATTATGGAACTTCTTCCTAGGAGAAGATTTTGATTGTTTGGAATTTTTAGACCGACTAGCATCATTGACAATCTTTTGTCTTTGAGACTTAGCCGGAAGTTTCTCGTTACACTTCGGCTTTTCTCTTTGATGCTTATGACGGCCTTTGGATTCAATGGTTTTCCAAACACCAATCTCGGGCTTCTTTGGCTTAACCATCTTTGGTTTTGATTTATTTTTTGAAGCCCTAGGTGAAGCGGTCAGATCGGTTTGAGAACCGGTCAGACCGGTCTGGGCACCGGCCAGACTGGTTGTGTTGCAACCATCACCTTTGTCTTTGTTCTGTTGCCCCCCGAGCGTTGAAGTACTAGATACACTTTTTATGCTCATGCTAGGGGATTTTGGATCAACAATTTCGGCTAGAGACGGCCGATTTGTTTCTTGATCAACAACATCACAATTTGGCAAGTTGCAAGGATCAATAATAGCATTAGTCGGCTTTTCAATAGCCAACTCTTGATTAACAGGAATTGAATCTACCTTATCATCTTCAGTAATTAAAAATTCAACATAGGTAGATAGACGGGTAGATATAGTACCGGAAGATTGTATCTCCTTTAATACGGCGATGTTCGATGGTGGCTGAAACTCTTTAATCTTGATGACACCATGTTCTGTCTTACTGAAGCAAGACAAGAATATCCTTTCAATTGCCCTGTCATATTCTTGATCATATTCTTCAATCAGCTCTTTACACGCCATCAAATCACTTGATAAATCAGCCATGATAACCAGAGACTTTGTCCCCAGCGGAGTCGCCAAAATATGTTGACACGAAACCGCGCCAACAACAAGCACGCGGAGTAGCTCCTTGCTGCCCTTCCGCGCAAAGCGGTCAGACCGGTTTTGATAACCGGTCAGACCAGTTTCGCCGACGGTGCCCGGTGAGAGACCAACGAACGCCCGTCCGGGAGGGACCCCGTCAGGACAGGCGCGCCTTGGGTTGTTCTAGGATCGGCAGGCCACCTAGAACGCCTTCAATCGACATAGAGACGAAGGAAGAACAGCATGATAATAGATTGGAAAAGTTGGGTAAAGAGATAAAAGTAATGCGGAACATAAAAAGATAAAAGTAAAGACAAAACGATAAAAGATAGATTTGATAGATTCGATTGGTGATATCTCTCAATCGACCATGACCCTTTATATTTATAGGGTGGGGAAGTCGTACCCCTTTAGGTCGGTTTACAATATGGGACAAAACTCAGAATCCTAAACCTACTCGAATTAAAGATCCAGTGCCAATTTTGGTCGTCAACGCTAGCTTTCTAGTGCCAGTACTGCACGATGATCGTAACCATATGAATGAATGAAGAAAGCAACAGTTCTCAAAAAAAAAAAAAAGAGGCAGGCGATGTGCTAGAACGTACCAAGCGGCGTTTGAATATATATAAAACAGTATCCAGATTGAAACAGTTCACCAACTTGTCGTCACATACTACTGATTTGGCCATTATTATAATCTGAGCATGCAGCACATGCCCATGATTTCTTTATTCATTTTCAATAGAAGGATGATGACGAGTGACTTGAGGCAGATATTATCATATTAGAGTGTATATATACGCGAAGGAAGCAGAGGCTAAGATGCACCTTGAATTAGAACGGATAACGAGTCATGAGTGTTTCTGTAACAAAGTGCCCGTCGGTGCTTGTTAGGCGTTCGGAGCCGGTGTCGATCAGCCACAGCACCACCATAAAGCTCTCACCTTCTGACAAGGATCTAAATGTGCCGGTCACAGCTCTGCTCATGTTCGAACACCCGATCCACGAGGTCGCCAACACCATAAAGAGAGCATTATCCCAAGCACTCGTCCACTACTATCCTATAGCAGGCCGTAGAGTCGTCGGAGCCGACGGCGGCGAGGTCCATATCCACTGCAATGGCGAGGGCGTCGCCTTCGTCTCCGCGTCCGCCAACTGCGCCTTGAAGGAAGCCATGTCGCTGGATCGATCAAACGGCGGCGCAAGGACGCTGCTGGATGAGCTCGCCATCTTCGGCCACACCAATGGCTTTGGCCCAACTGATCCGCCGCTGCTGATGCAGGTGACCGAGTTCTCATGCGGCGGCTTCGTCCTCGGCGTGACCTGGAACCACGCCGTCGCCGACGGCGCTGGGATGGGCCAGTTCTTGCAGGCCGTCGGCGAGCTCGCCCGTGGGGTGCCGGCGCCGTCGGTTGCTCCGGTCAGGTGGGACGAATCACTCCAGATGCCCGCACCAGCAGTGAGCAAGGCGCTGCAGCAGGCTCTGACGAGCGGGGACACGTTCGGCGACCTCGCCTGGGTTGATTTCACCATCCCCTCAAGGGTGATCACCCGCATCAAAGCCGAATTCGGCGGCCGCTTCACCGGCGGCGAGCCGTGTTCCAAGTTCGAGGCCGCAAGCGCCGTGCTGTGGCAGTGCCGCACCCGTGTAACCATGCGCGACCCGGAGGCCCCGGCATTGTTTTCCTTTGTAGCTAATCTTCGTCAGCATGTTGGGGCCAAGAAAGGCTACTATGGGAATTGCTTGGCGATGCAGTTTGTCACGGCTACGAGTGGTAAGGTAGCCAACGGAGACGTCGTCGAGCTCGTCAAGATGATCAAGGATACCAAGGGGAAAATAGCCGACCAGTTCAGGAAGAACGATGGCAGCAGCAACCCAGAGCAAGCCGTATGTGAGACGACGCAAGAGGTAGCGCAGCTTCGGTACGACATGCTGTTCGTGTCGTCTTGGGGAAATCTTGGCTTCGATGAGGCTGATTTTGGGAGTGGGAGGCCGGCCAGGGTGACACCCTACCCGGAGGAGAAGCCGACGTTCCCAGTTTGCACGATGTGCCTGCCTTGGAAAGGGAAGGACGGGGTGAACGTGCTATCGGCCATGCTCAGGGAGGAGCATGTGGAGGCTTTTCGTCAAGAACTAGCAAGGTTCACATGATTTACTACCTATTATACGCGCATTACTATCATTTGCATATGGTGTTACGAGGAAAAAATTGAGCAAGATTGTAGCGCTAAGATTGTACCAGCAAAATAAATAAAAGCGTGTATTAATTGGGAATAAACTAGTCCAAGCTTGCAATAAATGAGATTAGACAGCCCAACAGTCAGTGCAGTTAAGTGACATAATAATCGAAATGGACATCAACTGTGTTATGATGCTATCGAGTACAATATTGTCACGGTCGAAACTTTATTTCTGACCTGAACTATATTATGATGCTATCGAGTATTTGTTGCCTGCTTCACCTGCTACCCTCCTTTTTGTTTCCCATGGCCCCACGCTGCTCTATGGTGTCAGCTACGGTGTCACCAGGAAATAGGAATCACCGAGGTTGTGTTTAGTTCCAAAAAGTGGATGGAAAAATTTGGTGAAAATGTCACGTCCGACACTGTAGCGCACCGTAGCAATCTTCATTTGTCTGTGGTAAACATTGTCCTATCATGACCTAAGTAGTCTCAAAAGATTCGTCTCGTCGTATACATCAAAACCATATAATTAGTTTTTTATTTACCCACGTTTAATGTTCCATACATGAGGAGAGAGATTTGATGTGATATGTGGATAATGAAGTTTGGAAAGAGAATTTTGGATTGTTTGGTAATGTAACCGGGAACTAAACACAGCCCAAACCAATTATGATTCATCATTACTAAAAGGGCGTACCCAGTGCCGTAGGCTTCCCGCACCGTAGGATTCATCATTACTAAAGTTAAAATATTTTTTCATTAGTTTCTATAGAAAAAAGTCTATTTTACGCCCTTAACTATCAAAAAAACTCCATTTTCAACCTTAAAGTACAAAGCACGAGATACTTCGCCGACCTGTCCAGTCCAAGCTTGTAATGATTGAGATTAGACAGCCCAGCTGTCAGTGCATTTGAGTGACTAGATAATAATCGCAAGATATTTATTTTGCTGACAGTAACTTTATGCCCTTGTTTAGATGTTGAATTTGGAAGGTCGAATTCGAGAGTTTGACGTCACTTCGTAATCATTGTGTCACTATAGCATTTTATTTGTATTTGTGAAAAAATGTTCAAAAATTGATTAATTAGGCTCAAAATGTTCGTCTTGCAGAGCACAACAAAATTGTGCAATTAGTTTTTGATTTCATCTACATTTGGACTTCATGCATATTATGACATTTTAATGTGGTTCGGAATCTTCTTTTTCATAGTAAATCCGAGGGTTGCCTATGATCCATGCTCTCAAGTATTTGCTGCTTGCTTCACCTGCTACCCTGCTTTTTTGTTTCCCATCGGCCCCATGCTGTGGCCTATGGTAGGATTCAGTTGCCGGCTTGCCACCCGCAGTGTCAGCAGGAATCACACTAAAATTAAAATATTTCTTCAGTGTTTTCTATGTGGCCTTTTGTCCTTTTTTAAAGAATTAAAGGTCCACCGATAAATACTAGGGAGTTAAATACCAGATGAAGAGTCAGCGGGAATCCTAACTAACTTAAATTGTGGATGAGTTGTGGACCGCTTGTGAAGCTGGTAAAATGAGAATAGTACCACGCGCGCTCGTTCGCTCAACTGATGATTTGAACGATTTGGTGGCCGAGAGTAACCGACAACGCTTAATGGCATTATGGCTGGTCAAGAGTGTCCAGGTTGATCCTCCCACTCCTACCCTGAGCGCCTGTAGAATGAGGTATCTCTCCCAGGCAGACACACACCTTAACTCCCTAGGCCCTCCCTGGTACTCCTTTTAGGAGAACTCTCTCTTCTCCCTTGTTATTTGCTGCTTTCTTCTATTTCCGACGCAAGCCTTGCACGCACATTGCTTGCGTGAGCAGAAGCCTCCGAACCTTCCTTGCCTTGTGATCCTGCACGAGTACACGATTGCTCGCCGGTGATCGACTACCTCCCGGCGGCATCTTCGTCAAGGTGAACGACTACTTCCCGACGGCATCTTCGCTAAGCTGAATGACTACTTCTTCTTCATCACTCAAACGACTACATCCAGAGGCCCTAAACGACTGCATCCCAGAGGCCCTGAACGACTACTCCCAGAAGGCCGTTCGAGGGACTCCACAGTGTCGACTCACCACTGCAGTAAAGAAGATCGACTTCTTCAAGCAGGCTAGTCGGTCATGAGTGGTAATGTCGATTTCGGTTCCTTCGGTTCCGGCTCTGCCCTTGGGTACACACTAAACCATCTCTGGTTTTACTTGTTGTTCACGTTAATTTGTAGATTTAATTTTAACACTTGCATATGCTCTATTGTTACGAGATCACTCATAATTGTTATAAATTTGTTGCTAATTTCTGGAATTAAAATATACCAAAAATTGCCTAGTTTTCTAACAAAATATCCAACAGTTTTTCTAGGCTAACTAAGGCATTTCCCAAGATTTATTTACTAAGCAACCGAATGCAGGATATGATACACATGCAATTTTGCTTTTGGTCTGAGACCACATCTGGGGATACAGACGAGATAGTCGTGCAACCCAAGAATCAAATAAATTAGCCCACATCATTATGTTTTGAAGATTGTGTAGAACTTGAAAAAAACTAATTTCAAACCAAGTATCCAAATTAAATTTTGATTGCATCACTATATTTTTTATACCAAGGCCTTCAAAATAAAAACACACTTGACCATATTTGGATGATATTTTTTAATAAATCTTTTTGATCATGCTTTAATTGTTTTTACAAGATCTATATGACTAGAACATATTAAAAACATATAAAATAAAATAATTATACACAACGAACAAAATTATACAAACTCAAAAAATAAAGATCTGTACATGTCAAATAAATCGTACAACAACTTGTATTGAATTCTTGAAAAAGATTTGTACAGCTGTAACAAGTTGTGCTGAATTCACGAAACAAAATTTTTACAGCTGGAGCAAATTATTCATGGATCAGTGATTTTTGAACAACGTGGAGCAGTGATAAGTACACGAGGAACTCATATGAGTAAAGATTTGTACATCTGGAACAAAATTGCATAGATCATGGAACAAGGATATGTATACCTATAACTTATTACACAAATCTTGAGGAACAAAACTTTTTACAAATGCAACAAATTGTACGAACTCACGTAACAAATTATGCGAACTACTAGAAATTTGGTCTATTACCACATAACACTTTGCAATAATAGAAAATTTGTTGCAATAGGTATGTATTATTGCCATGAATATCTTCCATTTTAAAGTATCTAGGTTCATTGCAAAAGATAGGTGTTATTGCCATGATAAAAGTGTAATGTTGCATTAGAGTGACTATTTTGCCACTATTTTATAGTGTGGTAATACCCCAAAAATGGTTGCAATAAAATATCATTATTACCATGATGGAAGTACCATTGCGATACATAAATACTATTCCTATGCTTTCTCAATTATTGCCACGCTTTTTGTTCTAGTGCCACATTTTTTCGTGCACTCTGGTTATAATTAGATAGGATAAGAAAAAATATTAGTAAAATAAACAACCGGTGAAAATTTGAATTTTAGTATTTAATATATACTATACTTACAACATCGGCCATTCCAACTTCTATCTAATGCAACGCTTCATTGTGTGGCAGACAAATAAATTCCGTTGCAATGCACCTATTACCACGGAGGTAATTGCAACGGTTGCCAACGAAAGTGTTGTTTTGCTTGTACCACACAATACCTTGTCTCCTTTCACTGCCCCACATCATTGCGCGCACCCCTTCATCTTCTCACGTCGCTCATATGCATGTCGTCATCCCACCGTCATTCTCAAAGACAATGTCTACCGAAGATATCACCTTTTGTCATGCTCCTAACAAGTACGGATGAAAACGGATCAAATACGGTCGGATACCGCCGGATAGTGTCAACTTGTGATGGATAATATAGGAATGGATATCGACATTCTAAATATCAAACTTTTGCTATTCGGATTCGGATCGGCAATGGATACTAACTATCCGGATTCGGATTTGGACGGTGTCGGTGCCGAGATTGGTCGCCCAACCTCACACCGCGCAGAATGCGCTGTGTTCCTGTCCCCCGATGGTTGATGCAAGGGTTTATCCTGGTTCCGGCCGCATGGCCGTACGTCCAGCAGAGTGTGCTCGTGGCATTATACTATCTTGCACCAGGGGTGCTCGCAGTGGGGGGCTACAAGCCAGGCGGGAGAGGAGAAGGAGTCTCCAAGTCCCTGAGAGAGGTTTGATTGAGGCAGAGTGCCAATATCGGGTGGGTGTGTGCGCTAGAGATCCGAACCTCTCGATCGGGCGCCGGCCTCCCCCTTTTATAGACCAAGGGGAAGGGGCTTACAAGTACAAACACAGTGTACGGTACAGGGACGCGTAATGGAGAGTATGGTGCCGGGTGTGCCACCGTCCTTGGCTCTGGCGGGATATTATGGCGAGTTCCAGCTCCTGCGGGTGTAGTGGCGGTTCTTGTGCTTGTCTTGGCGTGGCTTCGAGGGGTGGCGTGGCCCTTGGCCAGCGCTCGGTCATCATACATTGCTGATTCAAGGGTGCCGCCTTGCCGTTCGAAGGTCTGGCCGTGGCAGAAGGACGGAAGTAGGCAGCACAGGCGTCGGCATGGCGTTCGCTGTTTCGCACAGGCGTCGGCGTGCTCGTTCCGTCAGCGAATGACCGGAGTTGGTAGATTTGACCAGGCACGCATCACCCGTACGGGCGGATCCGACCAAGGTCCGCGCCCGGTCGCCGCCCGTACGGCCCTTCGAGGGCCACCCATGCCCGTTCGAGGGCCGTGCTGTGGGGAGAGGACGAGAGCAGGTGGAATAGTGGCGAGGAATGACGCCTGCAAGTCCGCACAGGGCTCGTCATGCCTGCACAGTGATGGGGGCAGGTAGCACAGTGGTTGGAGCTAGCGGAGATGACAAGGCCTGAGCAGCCCGCGTGGTGCGCCTGCCTGGGGTTCACCCCTGGTTGCCGCCCGTACACCGTTCGAGGGTTTCCCATGCCCGTTCGAGGGCCTCGCAGTGGGAAGAGGACGGGGGTGGTTGGCACAATGCGGCGGATTGACCTTTGCCAGTCCGCACAGTGGTGGAGTGTCAGTACAGTGGCTGGAACAGACGGCACTGTGGGCCTGACGGTGTCAGCGGCGCGGAGTGGGAAGGTTTTGCCTTTTGACTTTGGCGCCTGGTGGATGGGGCAAGCATTGAATGCTGCTGTCGGTTGGAGAGACTGAGGGGAGGCCTCGAGCGAGGCGGGAGCGTGGTGAGGTTCGCTCGAGGGAGCGGGTACACTAGTCAACAACTACTTAATCTGCTAGCAAGAGCAAGCAACCTTGTCAATACTCTTGGTGACAGTTCACCTCCAGTATTAAGCAAGATCGAAGAACCAGCCAAGACAAAGACTTAAACAAGACTACAAGCACTAGAACTATAACTGGCTATAGTCTAAACAAGATATATTTGCAACTAGAATAAAGTAGAAGCAAGATTTAAATGACAAAAGCAATAAGATAAAGATAACTATATTGATAACTGAAAGTCTTACAAAAGGAAATGTAAAAGATACAAGAGCTATTACTAGAGCTTCTGAAGACAACTCCAGAACCCCCGAGGCAAATCTCGACTCAACTCTAACTCCCAACTAAACTATCCTAACTCTACTAGAATGAAAGTGGAAATGATCTCCTTGGCTTGGTGTGTGTCTTGAACTAGGGGTGTGCTACTGTATTTATAGATTGGACATGGCGGTTTTGGGAGGAGTAACCGCCAAGGGACCCTGGGAGGCGGTGTCGGGCCTTCGGCCGAATCCCCCAGTTTGCGCCGGCTTTGCTCCCACAGCTCAGATCTGGCCCCTGATGGCGGTTTCGTGGAGTGGGGGCGGTTCGGCCGAACTGGTGGGTTCAGCTGAACTGGGCTTCCAGCCCAGTACGCCCCCCATGCACCGCCTCTCCTTCTGGATCACCCTGGGATGGCTTCTCTTGATGGTCTTCGTGTTGGTGTAGGCCTAGAGGTGATGTGGCATTGGTCCAGATGTCGTGCACGGTTGTCGCTCAGTCATCGCGGACGTGGACGACTCCCGGTGGCTTGTACAACTAAGGGGGGTAATCCGACCGAACAGAGTCGTTCGGCTGATTCGGTCATTTTCGGCCCCAATAGCGCATGTTTGTCGTAGTTGTACCTGCACAAGTGATACTCACCTAAAATCGTGGAACTTTATTAGAAATAAAACCTAAGTACATGGAAAGTTGCGTATAACCTCATTTCTTCACGAGTATTGGTTGTCGGATTTGGGTTGTAACGATCACCAACAAGGAGGAGGAAGTAGATGCCGCGTCGCCGCCGGGGGCGTGTACAGCGACTCAGACGGAAGTTGTGACCGTAGCGGCGCGAGCGTGTTCCGCGTCCGTTATGACAGGCGTATTACGCCTTGGTGGGTTGGCACCCCCGTCGAGGGCGAGGAGTTCGAGGGGGGCGCAGTCCCTAAACGGATCGAGGGGGGCCTCGAGTTCGAGGAGGGCTTCTTCAGACGGTTCGAAGCAGAAGTTGCAGGCCCTGCAGGACTGCATCCGGTAAGTCTCGTCTTGAGTCGTTCTTTGCGATTTTTCGCCGTGCTTGGTTCTTTTTCCATGATTCCTTTTCTCCTTCTTCATCCAGCGGCCGGGGCGCCGCGCCATCCAGCGCTAACCTTGCGCCCAAGAAGGCGTTAAAGGCCGGGGCGCTGGACTCCCCTCGCGCGGGGGGATCGTGTTCGCCTAGGACTTCGCGTCCGTCGGCGGCGCGCGCGGTCCCCCGCGCGGCAACGGTGTCGGAGGAGCCGATGCCGTGGGCGCAGGATTCCCGGCCGTCTGAAGCCGAGCAGGAGAGGATGCCCCAGGTGGCGGACACGGAGCTGGGGCGGGGAGCCCCGGCGATGATTGCAGGATTGGGCCAAGGTGCCCCGGAGATGGACGTGGGAGAGCAGAAGGGGGGCTGCGGAGAGGCAGGAGGCAGCAGCGTCGGCCAGCGGCGCCGCTGCCCAGCCGACCTTGGGTCGTGCGCAAGGCGCGGCCCACACTAATGATGCCGAGCGTGCCCCCTCGGAGAGGGTGGCTATGGTCGCGGTGCACCCCTTGATTCGAGGGCTGCTACAGGCGCCGGTGACCAGGGACGTGGCCGAGTGGGACACGGCCGAGCAGGCGCTGCGCCAAGCACGGTGCAGCTCGGACGTGTGGCCGGAGCAGCCCGGCATTCCCGCCTGGGTCTGGCGAAGTGCAGCGGAGGAGAATAAGTCGTGGCACCGAGCCGAGCGGGTTGGATCGGGTCTGGAGCGGATCATCTCTGCCGCCACCGACCTTCACTCGAAGCAGGCGCGGGAGCTTTTCGAGGTAACTCCACGTCCATCCGCATTGCTTGATCGCTATTTGGTTGCTTCTGGTTCGTGCTTTATCCCTGATTGCTCTTCGCACAGCTCCTGCGGAAAGAGGCGGTGGAAAAGACCGCGTGTATCGTGGACCTGTACGTCGATCTTTGTCGGTACCACCAGGCGAACATGAGCCAGGGCGTGGAGGTGACTCAGCTCACCGCCCGGGTGAAGGAGGTGGAGGCCACCGCCCGTGCGCATGAGGGCGCCAAGGTTCGCGCGGAGCGGGAGCGCGATGCCGAGAGGAGCGCGGCGGAGCAGGGGGCCCAGGTGTTGGCCGCGGCGCTGGCGCAACTCGAGCTGGAGCGCCAGGCGCGCGAGGAGGCCGAGGCTAAGCTTTCGGAGGCGTAGGGCCAGCTTCAGCAGGAGCGCTCGGCACTTGTGATGGCACAGGCCCTGCTTGAGCAGGAGCGAAAGGCGCGAGAGGCCGCGCAATCTCGGCTTGTTGAGGCGACGACCCAAGCAGAGCAAAAGGCCTAGGAGGCCGAGCAGCTGAGCCGTTTGCTCCAAGAGAAGGAGGGCGCGTTGGCCACCGTGGAGGGCCTGCTTCAGTGGGAGCGCACGGCGCTTGCCGAGGCCAACACCCTGGTGGAAGGTATGACCCCGTCTTTCCCTCGTAGCTTTTGTTTGCTTCTACGTCGAGGTCTATCTTGATTCGCGTGGTCCCTGTTCAGGTCTACAAGGCGGACGAGGTTGTGGCCCTTCATGCTGCCTACTCCGAGGCTCAAGAGGAGCTCGAAGCCCTGAAGTATGCCGCCGATGCCGCGTGCCGGGATATTCAGGGCGTCGACATCCCGTCGAGATCCCCACTGCCCAACCACTTATGGGCCTTGAGCGGCTGCGTGACGGAGCGCCTCGAGAGTGCTCTCTACCTTGGCGTGAGGAAGACCCTCGGCGTGGCATAGACACACTACGTGCTCGACCTCTCGGCGGTGGCGGGCGGTTATTTCATAGACGAAGCCCTTGACGATGAGGCCGCGCTTGCTGCCATTGACGAGGCCGACAAAAAGGTCGAAGATGATGCTGCGACGCTCACCGCCAGGTTCAGGCGCCAACTCTTTCCTGACAAGGACGAGGACGAAAATGTGTGTGCTGACGTTGATCCCGAGGCCGTGGCAGGTTCCGAGGTCGAGGCTGACCCTGAGGCTGATGCTATGGCATCCCTCGAGGAAGACATCACTTGGGTGCCCCACGACGATGACGGTATTGGGTGTCTTGCTTCGGTTCCTTCAACTGCCGCCGCCGAGCCCGCTGCCCCAGGAAGCTCCGACGCTACTGTCGCGCCCCCGCAGGAGGGCGATGCCTAAAAGCCTTGGGCATAGAAGCCTGGCTGTGTCTTGGTTTTTAAGAAACCAGTCCTGTATATATATATTATGTCCAAATTTGAACTATGTGTTTCGACCTTGTTTGATTGTTCTATTGTGTTCTTCTTGGCCTAGAGGAATTTTGGCCGGGTATTTTGAGTTCGCAAGTGGTTGAGGCACGGAGTGGTAAGGGAGATGCCGTATCCCCTCAAGGGCGTGGGCGGTCTCACGGCTCTGCCAGCTCCGGCCTTAGCCAGCTCGCACCCTGCGTTTTTTAGGCGTTCAAAGTTTTAACACAATTTTTGAAAAATTGGGACGTTTGGGGGGGGGGGGGAGAACCCCCCTGTAGCCCCCGAGGGTGTCTTGACTCTATCGAGATTAGGTCGAAGATAGGGCCAAGACCTCCTCACTCATGTTGTTAGTAACAATGTTTCTATGTTTTTGCAAACCTCTATCATTGTTATTTATGAACATGATATATTTCCAAGGAATGTAAGAAATTTTTATGGGTAGATGCGACGTAGCTGTTGGATGTTCCAGGCGTTGGGGAAGACCTCGCCCTTCTCGTTCGCCATCTTGTACGTGTCGGGCTTGAGGACTTTGGCAACGATGAACGGTCCTTCCCAAGGGGGAGTAAGCTTGTGGCGCTCTCGATTGTCTTGTCGTAGCCTCAGCACCAGGTCTCCTTCGTGGAGGTCTCGACGCCGCACCTTTTGAGCCTGATGTCGCCGGAGCTTTCGTCGCGCGAGCACTATAGCGTAGATTAGCTTCTGGATCTGCGGGTACCGCGCCTTGGTTTCGGTTAGCACCTCGCTGACATAGTACACCGGCCTCTGAACCGGCAGAGCGTGTCCCTCCTCTGTCCTTTCTACGACGATGACGACGCTGACCACTTGCGTGGTCGCGGCTACGTAGAGATAGAGGGGCTCGCCATTCTGCGGCGGCGTGAGGATTGGCGCGGGTGCGAGCGACGCCTTTAGCCCGTCGAGGGCTTTCTGGGCCTCAGGGGTTCATGAAAAGTGTTCGTGCTTTTTCAGGAGCCGGTACAAAGGCAAGCCTTTTTCACAGAGTCGTGAGATGAAGCGGCTGAGAGTCGCGAGGTAGCCCAGTACCTTCTGTACCCCCTTGATATCCCGGATCAGCCCCATTCGTTCTAGGGCCGAGACCTTTTTGGGGTTGGGTTCGATGCCTCATTGGGAGACAATGAAGCCCAATAGCATGCCGCGCGGCACCCCGAATACGTATTTCTCCGGGTTTAGCTTTACCCCATTCGCCCGGAGACAACCAAATGTGATTTGCAGATCGTTCACCAGATCGTCCGCCTTTCTGGATTTTATAACGATATCGTCTACGTATGCCTCAACGGTCCGCCCGATGTGGCTCCCGAAAACGTGTTGCATACATCTCTAGTATGTAGCTCCAGCGTTTTGGAGGCTGAATGGCATAGTGACGTAGCAAAACATGCCAAATGGGGTGATAAAAGAAGTCGCGAGCTGGTCGGACTCTTTCATCTTGATTTGATGATAACCGGAACAAGCATCAAGAAAGCATAGCAATTCACACCCAGCAGTGGAATCTACTATCTGGTCTATTCTCGGCAAAGTAAATGGGACCTTAGGGCATGCTTTAATTAAACCAGTATAATCTATGCACATGCGCCATTTTCCATTTTTCTTCCTAACTAGAACAGGATTAGCGAGCCATGTTGGGTGAAATACCTCCTTGACGAATCCGGCTTCCAGAAGCTTGCACACCTCCTCCCCGATGGCGTGGCGCTTTTCTTCGTCAAACTGCCGCAGCCGCTGCACCACTGGCTTGGAATGAGGCTGGATGTCGAGGGATTGCTCGGCGACCTCCCTCGGAATGCCCGGCATGTCCGAGGGGCTCCATGCGAAGAGGGGCACTGCCTTGGTGTGCTCCGCAGCCTCGAAGGTGCTGGCGTGCTTTCTGGCGGAGTCGGCGGCCTCGTCCACCATCTTTTCCAGGTCCGCAAGCATAGTCTCGCTGTAAGCGAGCGCTTCCGCGCCTTCGACGCACTCGACGTCGCATGGGTAGGCGTGCTCGTATGACGCCCCCACGGTGATCACGCCCTTTGGCCCCGGCATCTTCATCTTCAGGTAAGTGTAGTTCGGGACCGCCATGAACTTAGCGTAGCATGGTCTCCCGAGGATGGCGTGGTAGGCCCCTGGGAACCCCACCACCTCGAAGGTGAGGATCTCCCTGCGGAAGTTGCTAGTAGTGCCGAAGCAGATGGGCAGGTCGATCTGCCCGAGTGGTTGGACCCGTTTCCCCAACGCGATGCCATGAAATGGCAACTTGCTGGGCCTCCGCTTGTCCGTGCCAACGCTCATCAGCTCCAAGGTTCGAACGTACGGGATGTTAAGACTGCTGCCTCCGTCCATCAGTACCTCGGAAAACCTTGTGTTGCCGATGGCGGGGTCAACAACGAGCGGGTAGTGCCCTGGATTTGGGACGTTGTCCAGGTGATCCTCGCGGCTGAAGGAGGTAGGTCGGCGTCGCAGGGTGGATGGAGAAGACCTCTCGACGTTCACGCTTTCACTCACATGTCGTCATGTTCGTCGTGGGTCCCCCAGCAATGAAGAATATGTTCTCCACATGGGGAACCCACCGTCGCCACCGTCACCCATGTCTTTCTTCGCGTCGTCCTCCTTCGCAGAGGTGCGCCTGTAATAGCCCTTGATCATCTCGCATTGCTCGAGGGTGTGGCCGACGGGGCCCTTGTGGTACGGGCACGACTTCTTGAGCATCTCGTCGAACAGGCCTCCACCCTGGGGCGGGCCTCAGGGGCCTTTGACGATTCGCTCGACTGCGAGGGCCTCGTTAGAGTCCACGTCCTCATGCTGTTGTTGTCGTGCGCTCCGTTGAGGCTTCTTGCCCTTGCCACCTGTCACACCCCAAAATTTTCG
This sequence comes from Echinochloa phyllopogon, assembly GCA_033239725.1. Lineage (NCBI taxonomy): Eukaryota > Viridiplantae > Streptophyta > Magnoliopsida > Poales > Poaceae > Echinochloa > Echinochloa phyllopogon. The sequence goes on along the minus strand of BTCW01000008.1, from coordinate 25,659,179 downwards.
AATTTTGGGATGTGAGTTTTTAAAAGCAATTAATACAATAATTATCTCAATTTTCGAAAATTTTCCAAGATTTATTATAATTTGCAGGAAATTTAGTATAGGAAAATTTGTTTTTTTGAATTAAATTAAAACAATATAAGTTTAATGTTGCATGTGTTGCATTCATACTAGCTGCATTGAATTTGATTGTGTGTGGTTCAAATAAGAATTTAAATCAAATTTAGATTCGAGTTCGAATCGCTGTGTTTTGAGCCCTAGAAAAGTTGTTTCGGCCTGGGTTCACTTTCGCCCCCCCCCCTCCCTTTTTCCTTCCACCGGCAGCCCAGCCCGCCTACCCTTTTCCCCGGCCTGTTTTCCCCCCTTCAACTCTGCCTCCCAGCCCAGCCCGGCTGCTCACTCATTTTTCCCTCGCGCGGTCCAGCTTGTCCTGCAGCGGCCCATCCCCTTTTCCCCTCCTTTTCACCCCGCTCGGCCCAGTGGCCCAGCTGCCCGCGTTTCCTCCGCCAGCTCACCGCTTTCCGGCCCAGCCCGCTCCCACTTTCAGCCCGTCGCGCCCCAACCCGTGAAGCCCCGCTCCCGGCGCGCAGCAGAGCCGCCGCCGCCTCCTCGGCGTGCGCACCGCGCCGCCTGGACATTGACGCCACCTCGCCAACCGAGCTCTGCTCGCACCTCCTCGGGCCTACTTGAAGCCACCGACCGCCGCTGCTCAGCACCACCACCGCCGCTCTCTCCCCCTTCGCCTCTGCGCACCGCCGCCCTCTGCTCCCCTGCACGGAACGCCGCCACCTTCCTCGAGCTTCCGCCGCCGCCGCGGTGGAGCGCTGACAGAGAAGCCATGACTGCCACGAGCTTCGCCAAGACGACCTCAACCCAGTCGCCGGCTCTCGTTGTTGCCCGGTCGCCGGACGAGCCCCTCCACGGGAGCTCCACGTCGCCGAGCGCCGCCATCGCCATCAACGGCTACTCGCCGCATCCGCCGCCCGACGGCGCAATCCGACACCGCCATGCGCCACTCTCCGTCGAGCCGAAGCTCTGCCGCTGGTCGCCGTCATCGTCTCGACGCCGGAGCACCTCGCTGTCATGACCCATATATGAGTGGGCATGTGTGCCATTTGGTCCCAAAGAACCCATGTATCTTCATTTTAGCCCGTTGGGCTTTTCACAACTATGTATGCCAGAGGGGAACTCGAGAGAGGTATCACTGATGAATTAATCAATTATTTCATGCTACTGTGCTTCTTCTTCCCCTCTCCTCTTCCGAGACGGCGCCGCCGATCTCCACCCGCTGGCGTGCCGCCGACAAACCCCTCTATCTACCGATCCCAGGATCGTGACATTTGGTATCAGAGCCTCGTCCTCCGGGTGTTGGTTTCGGTTACCCTACCTCACCACCGCCGCCGCAAGCCGCCCACCACCACCACCGCCGTGAACCACTAGTTCCACCAAATCCGCCTACACAAGCCAAATCTCGCAACAAAAATGGGTCTCTCTGAAGAGAAGCTGGATCTACTGCTTCAAAAAGTCACGGCCATCAATAATGGTCAATCGAACCTCACGATGATGGTTGATGCGCTCAACATCAAGCTTACCTCCCACAGTCCGCCGACGTTCTCAACCACGCCGCCACCCTCGACGCCCTCCACCCCGACCTCCATCGCCACCACCGCGCTCGGCTCCATCACGACCAGGGAGCCCCTGCACGCTCTGCCTGCGAGGTGCTCGACACCAGGTCGCAGCCACGGCAAGCACGCTCTAGTATCAATGATTGCAGCGCCGGCCTCTCCGTCTACCTGGGGCGCTACATCCACCACCACCGGCTCCGTCAAGCGCATCGTCGCCGCCTTCCAGCTCGCCAACGAGATGGAGCGCCGATGCCAACGAGTGGACAAACTATTTACCACCACATCAGTGGTGTCAGCGACCTCTATGACGACGTCGGCGGCCTCCCTCAGCTCACCGACGTCCTCCACCACACCGTCGCCGACTACGCCCACCACTCTGACATCCATCGCCACCTCCACGCTCTGCTTCCCCACCACCACGAGAGCCCCTGCATGCTTCGCCGGCAAGGTGTTGGACACCGGGTCACAGTAACATGCTGGACGCATCAATCGTGGCATCGGCCACCTCACTGTCTGCTGCGCCGGCACCCACGGTGGCACCAGCTTTGCTGCGCGCAGAGGAGGAGGTCTCCACTACTTTGCACACGAAGTGCTCGACGCAAGGCCACACTACCTTCAACAACATTCAGAACTCCTCAACAGGCAGGTACACTACCACCAGTACCCATCGGATCTCTAGTGGCATCGTTTTGTCAGGTCCTGCCACTGAGGGATTTGAGACCCGTCTTGTGTTGGAGCACTTGACCACTATGTTGAGTTTCAGATTATGGCCAGCATTTAGTGATTCACAGATAGATGTACCGATATGGAAACCTTGGTTTCCACCAATGCCATTTGAGTTCAGGGGTACACTTTTCAGATTGGAGTGTATTGCTGCCAGTTGTGTGTTAGAGCCACCTGTTCTGAATGTTGAGCACCTTGACATGCTTCCAAAGCCCCCATGGTTATTAGTATGTCTAGATGATTAGAACTCATATTGCCAGGATCATGATTGGCCATATCCTCAGATAAGCTTTAGTTCTCTGTGTTGTGATTGTGGTTGGGTTATCAGAAAACAAAGACCACCAGGATCACCTTCTCTTCTATGGAATTGTCAAAATGATTTTGCTACTTTTCAATTCAGTCTACTGTCTTGGCCAATTTTCACTAGGCATGCTATGATAATTTGTGGTTTAGCTACTCAGTCTATGATGCAACTGGGTCATTTCAGTGAGTGTTTGCAAGGTTGGCTGGAACTGTATGGAATGGCAGTCCAAGTGAATAGTAGAAATGATAGCAATCTTTCACAACATATCTGGCAAAGCATAATTGTGACAAGTGCTTATGGTTTTCTTGTGACATGGGGGGCAACCTTCTTATTTCAAATTCAGCAATGTGTTCTAGTGCTGGTGCTATGCAGACAGCTGCATGGATACTGGAGATGTTGGAAATACAGATGTTTACTTGAGCTTCAAGTTGAAGAGAAGGGAACTGTTGCTTTCTCTATTGGTCTGCATGGCTGGACCGTTACCCCGACCACCGTTGCACAAAAATATGCCTCCAAGTTTGGTGCTGACAAGACAAGGATCAGGGAGAGGCTCTAGGGTCAAAACTTCTTTGAGCCAGCCACTAGGAAATGGACCACCAAGAACATTGGTTCTGGCACATGCAAGAGAGGTTTTGTTCAGTGCTACTACGAGCCAATCAAGCAAATCATCACCACCTGCATACATAATCAGAAGGACAAGTTTTTTGTGACAGTGAAGGCTAATAAGAAGGAGTTGATGAGCAAGACTCTCATGAAGCATGTCACGCGAAACAGGCTGCCAGCTAGTACTGCCCTCCTTGAAATGATGATATTTCACCTGCAAGTTTGTGTGCAAAGTCAGCCACCAATTTTTTGTGAAGTACTTCTGATTCAAATTTCCTTCTTTCGAGATCAGCTGCCTCCATTAAGTAGCTATAAGTTCATAGGGAGTAATGGCTGGGAATGTTGCTCAAGTCTTTTGCTGCATACAAGCACTGCTTATCAAGTAATTGAAGACTTCACATGTTGAGGGCAACATGTTGCTTAAGGAGGGGAGAATGTTATGACCCATATATGAGTGGGCATGTGTGCCATTTTGGGCCAAAGAACACATGTATCTTCATATTAGACCGTTGGGCCTTTCACAACTATGTAAGCCAGAGAGGAACTCGACACAGGTATCACTGATGAATTAATCAATTATCTCCTGCTACTGTGCTTCTTCTTCCCCTCTACTCTTCCGAGACGGCGCCGCCGATCTCCACCCGACTGGCGTGTCGCCGGCAAACCCCTCTATCTACCGATCCCAGGATCGTGACACTCGCCGACGAGCGCACCTCGTCGCCGACCCCCTGTCTCTGCCGTGGCTGATTGCCGGCCGGCCCCCTGCGCCTCTGTCCGTGGTGAGTACACCCGCATGATCCCCGTGACCTCCTCGACCCCCTGCGCTAGCTCGCCGCCACCATAGGTCGCTGGAGCGCCGGCAATGCCCCCCGTCAGAGCCGCCGACAGCCATGGGGGACGAGCTCCCATGGATTTGCAGAAAACCCCCTGAAGGAATTCCCTCTGCGCACTTAAACCCAACCGAGCCACTCTTGTAAATCTAACCCTGAAGTCTACGGTTATTTACCAATAGGTCCCTGCGATCTCGTTTATTCCATAGATTACGCGTTTTAGATCCGATTTAGACCGTTTTCGTTGCGTTAGATTCATGTCAACTTAAGCTACTCGGTAGCACTGATAATTAACATCTAATTTATTTCTGAATTTTATTTAGTATTAATTTGCCTAAAGATTATTTAAACGTGTTTTCCAATTAAAATCCAATTAAGGTTTATGCTCGGCTTTTTATATTAAATGTTAAATTGATTAATAAAGTATTCAATTTATTTGTGAATAAAATATAATTAGTCAGATCTCATTTTTTTCTAAACCAATATTAAATTACTTAAGGACAATTAAACCAGCTTTCTAATTAAAAGATGATTAGAGTTAAACTTCGGTTTTTCATAAATAAATACTAATGATGATTAATATTAACATAATTTTGTTTCAAATATAATATTGATTAGGTTAAACAAGACATATGATATGTTTCGGTTAGATGATCTCATATGTTTCATTTTTTCAAATTAAATATCTAATTATGTATAATTTATATATATAAATTTATAAATAAAATGTGATTAAGTTATACCACGGTTTTAAAACTTCAAATATAATTAAATGATCTGAATTAACCTTTAACTATGATTTTATTTAATTAAAATTAATCAAGCATGTAGCGTGTTCTTTTAATACAAATCTTCCGCTAGTTGTATCTTTTCAACCGTTGCTCCATTTTCAGCGATTCTTGCGCTCACGTGACCATAGAACCAAGCCCTATCCTTTAGTGCACTCTTTTAAAGCTTTTCCTTTGATTGGTGCATTGTTCTTAGTTGTACATTGTTTGTTTGCTTGTTTAGCATGTTGTGCTCGATGTTTGCTGCGACTAGAAGGAACACGCTGTGAGTGCGATCAACAAGAAGACTTTGAAGATCAAGAGATGGAGACTAGGAATGATTATACTGGATTTTTTGAGGCAAGTTATAGCATGGACAATCCTTGCTACCTACTCACCTGTATTAAATTATTTCATACATACATGTGTCTAATTTGATGTATCATTTATGGTTGTACCTAGTTTTTCATTATCCTATCCTTGTTTACCTTGGGTTTATTGCATTTGGGTAGAATTTTGCTAGGCGCAGCTACTATCACCTTTGTTTAATTGTTAAACTTGTATTAATGGTCCACTTCAACTTTAATGTTAAAACTTGCTTTTTAGCAACATGGATCAGGGAGCTAGGGCGTGTGCTTCGTGCTTTGCCCTTGTGTCTCCCCTAAGGACCGGTTCTTAAAGCGGCAACCCAGGAGCCTGTCACCACCGCCAGAACTATAATGGCTCTGGTCTTGGTCAAGTAGCTTGTACGGCTCTAGCTTGGCAGTGGTTACTGAGGGGCAACAGCGTTGTGGGAGGCAAAGCGCGGGGTGTTTTCCCGATTCCACTGAGGACGGTAGCCCCGTCGGCTAGGTCTCGTTAGACCCTGTCCTGTGTTGAGAGTCTCAGGGATAGAGAACTCTGCACGTTGCGCATTGTTGGGTGGATTCCCGCGCTCTGGACGCCATCGACTCCCTTACGGTGGACTCCGTAGGCGTACGTCGATCTTGGTGCCTAAGGACACACGACCTTGTAGTACCCCAGCGGCTACTGTCTTGTTAGGGTGTCTTGTGAAAGCCTCGTAGCGTCCCTATGCGATCACACCTCGGAAGTGTGGTTTGTGAGGTCTGATCCACCTCCGCGTGGTTGGGTGCAAAGTTCCTTTGAAGTTTTACGCGACTGGTGGGTAAAGGGCGAAACCTCTACAGAGTGTAAATCTATCATTATAGCCTTGATCAGGGTCACGAGCGGCCTAGATCCTTTTTGATTAGAAGATGATGTTTATTTATGCTTAATGTTACTTACACTTTATTAATTGGGTTACAACTGGGATTTCATTCATTTGTAGTAACTTGGATAATGTTAAAACGAACCAACTAAAAGTGCTAATGCAGTTAAGCCGTGTCAAGCCTTTTTGAGCCTTCATACACCCGTGCTATACTGTCTGAGTAAGACATTTACTCACGCTTGAATCCCGGATGGGTAACAGATGAAGTTCTTGAGGATCTTCCGTACTACTGAGCTGTGGTCAACCAGTCGGTGTCCCTGTGGACTTGAGGCTCTACCTAGCGAGGGAGTTAGATTTCCGCTGTGTTTTAGGTAAACTCTGATGTAAAACTATTTTATTCGAGCATATGAACTCTATTTATTATATTTGTTAGTTGTATGTGTTCTGTGGACTTCCTGGGCACACATATAGTAACATTCGGATTTCTGTGTAAATCCGGGTGTGACACCACCTCGCTTCTGTTTTTTGGCCTTTCCCTTGGACTTGCTGCCCTCCGCGGGCGGCTCTTCCGCACGTTTCCCCTTGGTCTTGCCGTCGAAAATAGCCCCAATTGCTTCCTCCCAGAGGCGAAGTTGGTGGCTATGTCGAACAACGCATTGACAGTGGAGGGGTGGTTCCGCCCCAGCTCGCGCACCAGCTCTTGGCACGTTGTGCCTTCGAGGAAGGAGTGGATGATTTCGGAGTCACCCACGCTCGGGAGTTCGGTGCAGCGCTTGGAGAAATGGCGGATGAAGTCTCTCAAGGGTTCGTTGGCGGCTTGCCAGCACCCGCGCATGTCCTAGGAGTTCCCAGGGCGCTCGTAAGTGCCCTGGAAGTTGCCCAAGAATGTCCTGACCAGGTTGTCCCAGTCGTGGATCTGGTTTGCGGGCAGGTGCTCGAGCCATGTCCGTGCCGAGTCTGCGAGATGGAGCGGAAGGTTACGGATGATCATGGCGTCATTTGTGGCCCCGCCTAGCTGGCAGGCCAGGCGGTAGTCATTGAGCCACGTTTTGGGGTTCGTTTCACCCGAGTACTTGGTGATGGTAGTCGGCTGGCGAAAACGTGGCGGGATGGCGGCCGAGCGGATCTTTCGGCTGAACACTGGGGTTCTCGGAGGCTCCGTCGTCAGGCTCTTGTCTTCCTCGCTATCGTAGCCCCCCCCCCCCCCCCCGTCGGGGTTGCCTGCGGGCGTCACCGTCGTTGGCGGCGCCTCGCGTGTCCATGAGTCGGTCCTTCACGGATCTCCTCGTCTCGTGGTTGCCGACCGCGAGTGCCTCTCCGATGACTCCTAAGCTGGGACGGTATCAGTGGTGTCAGAGTTTGTGGCTCCCATGTTGGTCGTCCTGGTGACGAGCAGCATGAGGAATCCCTCTCTGGTCGCCTCAAACTCCAGACTCCCAAACGTGATTCGATACCCGTTTGGGAGCGGGTTGGAGGGTGCTGCGGGGAATCGCGGCGGAGTGCATGTGGCACGAGGTGCCATCGGAGGAACCAATGGAAGTAGAGACTCGATCACAGCGCTCCCCCTACCTGGCGCACCACAGTCGGTGCCGAGATTGGTCGCCCAACCTCACACCGCGCAGAATGCGCTCTGTTCCTGTCCCCCGATGGTTGATGCAACAGCTAGCACGATGACACAAGGGTTTATCCTAGTTCCGGCCACGTGGTCGTACGTCCAGCAGAGCGTGCTCGTGGCACTATAATATCTTTCACCAGGGGTGCTCGCAATGGGGGGCTACAAGCGAGGCGGGAGAGAAAAAGGAGTCTCCAAGTCCCTGAGAGACGTTTGATTGAGGCAGAGTGCCAATATCGGGTGGGTGTGTGCACTAGAGAGCCGAACCTCTCGATCGGGCGCCAGCCTCCCCCTTTTATAGACCAAGGGGAAGGGGTTTACAAGTACAAACATAGTGTACGGTACAGGGACGCGTACTGGAGAGTATGGTGCCGGGTGTGCCACCGTCCTTGGCTCTGGCGGGGTATTATGGCGAGTTCCGGCTCTTGCGGGTGTAGTGGCGGCTCCTGTGCTTGTCTTGGCGTGGCTTCGAGGGGTGGCGTGGCCCTTGGCCAGCGCTCGGTCGTTGTCCATTGCTGATTCGAGGGTGCCGCCTTGTCGTTCGAAGGTCTGGCGTGGTGGAAGGACGGAAGTAGGAAGCATAGGCGTCGGCATGGCGTTCGCTGTTTCGCACAGGCGTCGACGTGCTCGTTCCATCAGGGAATGACCGGAGTTGGCAGATTTGACCTGGCTCGCGTCACCCGTACGGGTGGATCCGACCAAGGTCTGCGCCCGGTCGCCGCCCGTACGCCCCTTCGAGGGCCTCCCATGCCCGTTCGAGGGCCGCGTTGTGGGGAGAGGACGAGAGCAAGTGGAACAGTGGCGAGGAATGTCGCCTGCAAGTCCGCACAGGGCTCGCCGTGCCTGCACAGTGATGGGGGCAGGTAGCAAAGTGGTCGGAGCTGGCGGGGATGACAAGGCCTGAGCGGCCCGCGTGGTGCGCCTGCCCGGGGTTCGCCCCTGGTGGCCGCCCGTACACCGTTCGAGGGTTTCCCATGCCCATTTGAGGGCCTCGCAGTGGGAAGAGGACGGGGGTGGTTGGCACAGTGCGGTGGAATGACCTTTGCCAGTCCGCACAGTGGCGGAGTGTCAGTACAGTGCCTGGAGCAGACGGCACTGTGGGCTCGGTTTCAGCGGCGCGGAGTCGGGAGGTTTTGCCTTTTGACTTTGGCGCCTGGTGGATGGGGTAGGCATTGAATGCTGCTGTCGGTTGGAGAGACTGAGGGGAGGCCTCGAGCGAGGCGGGAGCGTGGTGAGGTTCGCTCGAGGGAGCGGGTACCCTCGAGCGAGGCGGAGACCGCGTAGTGCTTTGTTCGAAGGGGAGCGTGACCCTCGAGCGAGGCGGAGACGGGGCGCGATCCCCTTGCAACCTCAAGGGGCTGGTCCGGATAGCCGCTGGGCCGCGTCTGGTTGTAACGGGCCGTGATGCCCATATGGTTCATTGGCCCGTGAGACTTATGGGTGATATCTCATTTGCATTTTTAAGGGTGTTTAGCCCGTTGGTTAGGGGACCCCTTATCGTTGTCCCCGAGAGACGGATATAAACCCCTCTAATCGAATACGAATGGATAATATCTGTACCATTTTCATCCCTACTAGCAAGTGCAAAATCGGCGCCGTTCTTGACTCTTGTACATTTTCGCTCACAAAGTCTCCTTTTATATGTAGCAACACATGGTTATTAATATACCCGTAGTTGTCGTCCTGCACTGCCGCATGCATCACTTCGTCTTCTCACATCACACGCATCCCTATCGTGTTGACTCACCGGATGTAACGTCTACCGAATATCTCTTTTTCTCGTACTCCTCATCGATGCGGAATTAGCTATCATTCTCGGTCGTAGTGTTTGCAAAGGATTTCTCTTTTGTTGTGCTTCACATTGAATGCGGAATTGGTGGTGTCTATGGTCTCGTGCGCCTTTGCTAATGAAGTCCGATTGTAAAACAATAAAAGAAATTGTAACAAAAAAGAAAAAAATAAAATATGAAGAAAACGAGAAAGAAAAGAGAAAAAAGAAAGTACTAGATTTGTTTATCTTAAATTATGACGAATAAATATGAGTATCATGAAAATTACGTGCAGATGAAAAACACAAGACGATTTGAAAGAAAAAGGTGATTAAAGAAAAAATAACAAGGAAAGGAATAGAAAAAATTGAAGAAATAAATAGAAAGTAAAACGAAAAGAGAAAGCCTAAAACAAAGAACTTGGGCCATCCTGGGTTACTCCAGTTCCCACTCAGGCTATATAATCTCTTTCTGTGGAGCCCAAGAATCTTGTTGGGCCGAATGAACCGGAGAAAATAAAATATGCAAAAACAGAGAAACTTGAAGCCGAAATAGTTTGTGATCCGAATAGAAGCCATTCAACCGCACGAGAAAAGACTTCAGTGCGTCCCGCGCGTGACGTATAGTCGCGCGGAGTATCGATCAAATTGCTTAGCAATTCTTGGAGAAATATGATTTTGCAAGATATTGGAGTGTACTTTAATTGCTGTTGTTTGTCTGGAACTGTTCATCCGAGGAATTAACAAACGGAATTCCTAATTATTAATACTGGGCCTGGTTTTCCATAATTGTGGGCAGGGTCCCTAAAAAAGGAATACTGGGCTGTCCTGGGTTACAATGACGTATATGATCACCAGCAAAAACTTTTTTTTTCTATTAAACCAACTAAAAACGCATGATCTTATAAAAAAGTGTCGACACGAAACCGCGCCAACGAAGTCGCCGATGCCTTGGAGCAAAACCGGTCAGACCGCTTGGTGCAACCGGTCAGACCGCTTTCCTGATGCGAACCGGTCAGACCGCTTTTGAAGCCGGTCAGACCGCTTTTTGATGGGGCGACGATAAAACCTAGAACCTCGAGCTCGGGAGGGACCCCGTCGGAGCTTGAGAGTCTAGGGTTGTTCTAGGATCGGCAGGCCACCTAGAACGCCCTCAAACGTCGTCGAGACGAGAGAAGAACAGAAGATATGGGGTTGGAAAAGCTAGGAGTTGGAGATAAAAGTAATGCAGAACAATAAAGTAAAGAAAACGATAAAAGATAAATAAGATAAAAGAGATAGATTCGATTGGATGTTGGATCTCTCTCAATCGGCCTTGGCCCTTTATATTTATAGGGTGGGATGGTCTTACCCCGTTGAGTCGATTTACAATACGGGACAAAATAGAGTCCTAATCCTACTCAAATTACAGGTCCAAACCGGTCAGACCGGTTTCCCAAACCGGTCTGACCGGTTTTCCCAGGTGCAGAATCTTCCCGAAGTCATAACTCTCTCATCCGGAGTCCAAAATAGGCGTTCCACATATGCATCTTGATCGTCTCGACGAGAGCTACGCAATGGTGAAGTCCAATTTGCATTTTGACAATGTTTATAAAACCGGTCTGACCGGTTAGGGAAACCGGTCAGACCGGTGTGCACCGCCGGGCCAATTTTGGTTGTCAACAAAAAGAAATGAAACCGTCCAATGGGTTCTTTTTTACTGATCCACTTGCTAGCAATTTTTACTGATCCCCACTACTGTCCCCTGTACATTAGTGTTTGTTCAGCCATGGAGACGTTCTGGTCCTGGACCTGTCAGCAAGGAAGAACCCTCCTGATAAGAAAGGTGTATATGCAGCTACCCGTTGTTTGTTACTTGTCCAATGTCAATAGAGAATTGGTTGTAAGAAATATGGATGGGTCCCGGCTCCAGCGAAGCTTAGCAAACAAGCAACACGAGGCCAGATATTCCCGGTCCATGCGTGGTGTTGCTTGTGGCATGGATACCTAAGGTCTCCAGGCGGCATGGGGCGAACACTGAAAAAGCCAAAGTTTCGTCCAATAATGCAGTACATGCAACTTTATCTCAGGTGTTCTATCACATAGCGTGATATCAGCAACTATCGGTCCACCAGCTGACCAGAGAACTTTTGTAAAACTCGAATGGTAGTTGAATGATAGACCAGTTTGTTTCCTAACAAAATCTAAGCAGCCAAATTAAAAAATTTGATCCTTTTGCAACAAAATTAAGGCAGAAGCATATCAAAATAAGCAGTGAACATGCAGAATAATCCAAGACTGGTGTGACAATAACATTATTCCCAGTGGACATGCATGGATCCAGACCATGGGCTGTGCACCCATAGAATTTCTGCATCGGCGAGAGGCTGTCATACAACATCTCCTGGTCCTCCTCTGTTCGTGTGACGTGTCTGAAGATCCTCCAATCCAGGGTTACATCTCCGTTCCCACCTTTTAACTTAAGGTCAAGGAAAGTTGAGAGTGTTCTCCAATTTGTAGTTTTGCGCGTGGGTGGTCAAGGGCTTGCTTAATGGTAATTCAGCTGCCATCTTATTGTTTTGTCTGGCTGATAACAGTGTCATCTCACTTTTCCATAAAAAAAACTAGTACTGTCACTCACATGGGCACCTCACCAATTACGCTCCATCTCTTTATCTTTTTGTCAAAGGGAAGCGTGAGGAATTGCAAGAGCTTCGAAACCAGTAGTTTAAAGCAAGTTTCTTTTAGACTTCATCATGCGAACAGGCCGGATCCACATGTTGTTATAGTTACTTACTATTTGCTAACAAGCAAGTTCCACAATTTTGATACAAAATATAGGAAAGGTTCACGTACAAAAAAGCAGGTTTGGCAAAAGGTTCATCACAAGAAAAACCAAAACAATGAGATTTCGAATAGGGCTACTGTCACTGACCTGTGTCTCGCTCGCCGCGGACGCCAAAGCACACGCCGGGCCCGTGCCTCCGCCTTCCACCGCTCCACCGCCGGCGGTGCGACACCTGGAGTCACGCGCTCTGGCTTCACTTCGCCGCCGCCGGCGCAATTCATCGCGGCCACCGCGCGCACGGCGGGTGCCCGCACCCACACGCTGCCCCCTGCGTTCACGGGCCTGACAAGCCGCCGGCCGTCGGATGCGCCACGCTAGTCTCCATCCATGCCGTCGGATGGCTTGAACGGTCTCGATCCGCAACGATTCTGCAAATAGTAGTGCCTTATATTCTTTCTCCGGAAAGCTAAACTCTTTCGGACTTGAGTTTGTTTGTATACTTTTCACTATTTATTATTGTTATTACTTGTTTACGTTTATGTAGTCAGTCAGCATCAGAATGAAGTCAGTTGCGCGGCGGCATAACGCAAGCCTTAGCGACTAAGCACCTTCGCTGCGAAGTACCGAGAGAGCCGGCAGGCAACCAAACCAACCAATCCTTCCTGAATGAAGATCTCTGCACCCAAAAAGCTGGATCCTCATTATCCCTTTTGTTTCCCTGAATCTGGTTTGTACATGGACGCCTGGACACATGCCACGGATCGTAGTATTGTTCTCATTAGCAGCATGCACAGACTGTACTTTTTATTGTGAAAGATGCAGAAACATTATTAGGAGCAGTGCTTAACTACTTGGATGATCCATAAACTAATCAACTTGTTATTAAACACTAAAATTTATGTTTTTCCGAGTTAAAAAAACCGTAAGGAACCACGGTGACAAGTATCTCCCATTGACACAAGAAAAAAAACAAGAAGCACTCGTTGATGTCTTGTCTGCGCATGCATAGGCAGTGAGATCATCGGTCAGCCCGCTCTCGCCGGAGATAATTAAAGATCGACCAAGCAAGCCGGCCGCCGGCGGACAATCAGGAGCAGTCGTCGTGCACGGCGGCGGCGGTCATCCGGAAGGCGCGGGAGGAGGAGGAGAAGGGCAGGGAGGAGAAGCACGAGCTTGATGATGGACTGTGCCATGGTGACAGTGTTGTTCTCTTCAGCTGGGTTCTTGATCAGCTTTGCTTGTGGCATGGAACGGTGCTTGTGATGGCACACCCCGGTATTTATAGATGGAAAGGGTGTATTGCATAGGCGTGTGGTGCAGGGTGCCAAGTCTGAAACCTTGCTCCAGCTCGTGCTCTGCTTTTCGGTTCACAGATTCTGTGCAGCCTCAGGCAGGACACATCGGTAAATAATGTTGGCAAAGTGCGGGAGCCTTTGGAAACTTGTTACTTCCACCTGCTTAGTCACTTCACTTTGTGCCAAAAATCTGAAGAATGATTGGCGCGAGCTTGGATGATCTTGTGGTGGCCAAACGTCAGTGGAGGATAAAGCGGGCAGCTTTCGGAACTTGCTTGCTAAGTTTGGTGTAAAGAGAATTTGTATTTTATTTATCTGGTTCTGAAGGATTTTTCACTCAAGATTGCACGCACTATCTATTTCGTAGATGAGAATATGCCTTTGTATTGTCAGAGTAACTCATAACACACATGAAAAACACTTGCCGCATATTGGACATCGACATACAGTATGATTCCTTAATTTTTTTAGGGCATTCCATTTGTCAAGGTATGTTCCGAGAAACAGAGTATAACCTTGACAACCTTAGAAGCGTATACAATCCCAACATTGTAGATCCATTGCTTCAATCATTTAATAGTTTGAAGGGAGGAGGTCGCTTTTTTAGGGTAACAAGGTCGCTTTTATAATTTGAAGCAATCCTAATATGTTTATGAATCAGACCAGATGCTCAGGTCAAATAGTCAAATACATGCACAACAAACACTGAAGTAGCGATTTCCCAAAAAACAAACACCCAAGTAGCGTTTCACACTGTTTCAATGCCCTTGGAGGAGAAGCTGGCCAGTCAACCCGTGAGTCTTCAGAGTGCATCCGTGTTATCTATCCACCGGCTTAGCTAGTAGCAAAGTCTTTGCCGAGTCTACTACAAGGTACAAAGATAAACACTGATGAGCTACAACGAAACCCTGGGCAAGATAACGTGTGGGGTTCACCCATGGTGCACATCTGTTGGAATACTGGAAGGGACAAGATAATTAATTTTCTTGTGGCATGCAAAGGTGCTTGTGATGCCACTCGCCTCTAATTATGGAGGGAATGGATGTGTTGGAGAGGTCTGTGCTACAGGGAGTCAAAGTCTAAAACCTGCCCCTGCTCGTGCTCTGCTTTTAGAGACTCATCACTTCCACATGATTTATCACCTCCTTTTTATGCTGAAAATGTGAAGAAAGAAATGGCCAGTTAGAAAGTACATTAGTGCAGTATTTGGATGTTCTTATGGCCAAATGTTAGTGTTGCACACATAAAGGGGTTGCTTTTAGAACTTTCTTGCTAGTTTGGTATGAAGGGCCTAGTATTTTATCTACCAGGTTTTGAAAGATTTGTAACTCAGGATTCCAAGCAGTATCTGTTTCGGAGGTGAGAATAAGCCCTCATATTGTAGTAAAGTCATAACACATATGAACAACACGCGGAGCATATTGGATACCTAGTATGATTCATTTTTTTCGTTTTTAGAGCATGTCTTTCTTCCAGACAAGTGCAGAGAAATGCCTATAACCTTCACAACCTTAGAATTGTACGTATATACAATCAACAATATAGATAAGGGAGGTTGTTTTTTTTTCTAGGAAACAATGGCCCCTTTTTTAATGTGAAGCAATCCTAAGAGCTAAGATGTGAATTACATCAGACGAGACGCTTAGATTAAATAGTAAATGGGATTATATATTCACGACTAACACTGAAGTAGCATTTGACGGCACGGCAATAGGAGGAGACTCAGAGCACAGAGTCCTCCACGAAATTTCCATGTAGCCATGCCCATGTAATGTGAAGATGCGATCGTTAATGCCACCACTATCAGCTCCCACAGGAACCGAAATCAGAGGTCGATATATCACTAACACATCTGGTCAGACAATTGGATGAGTCTTGAGAGTGTGAGATGTGTTTGGATCTATCCACCGGCCAAGCTCGCAGCACAGCTGAGTCTTCGCCGAGTCTGCTAGAAGGGACAAGATGGACTGTAATGAACTAGACCATAGACCTATCTCTTCTACTTGCTTTACCACTTTGCCACCTGCAAATTATATCAAGTAATAATCAGGGCCGTACCTATGAATTGAAGGCCCCGTGCGGATTGTCTAATGGGGTCCTAAAATTGTATGATAAAAGTGTAACTAAAGGATTTGGAGGTCTCGATAGGTGACTTGGCGTATGCGTCTGACGACGTCGGAGACGAACAGGTCGCACGACTCGTTTATTAAACTGCTGCTAGACAGCAGGCTAACGTATGGACGAACAGGCTAACTCTTGCATGCTCTATGAGCTTTAGCCTTTAGCAAGCCTTTTATTTTTTTTCCAACACTTAAGTGCCTAATTAGCTAATTAAGTACAGGAGGGCCCCAAATTTTTGGCGGTCCTGTGCCGTCGCGCATCTTGCCCCTGCCAATATACGGCCCTGGTAATAATGCATATAGTTCTGCTATAAATATTTAAATGCTAAATATTCGATATAAGCACATTTTAGTAATATCTAGCTATGCAATCCGCGCATGAAATTTTAATAGTTTATTCTTTTATTTTTTCTTTGTCAAGGTCACTTGTAGTACTTGAGATTACCATAAATGAAAGCATGCAGAAAAGTCAATTTGACAGCCAAGTTTGGGGAAATCTTCCCCTGGTTGATCTTGCAGGCAGGCAATAGGGGACATAACAGCTCTGCTTTTTAGTTCTAACTCATTTCCAGCAAGAAGAAAGTTGTAATGCTACATTTTTCATACATATTTCTGTTGCTTCGTATATTGATGGTTGTGATACTATTAATATGGAATGAATATTTCTGGTGCTGCTTGATTATAGGGCGCGCACCGGATGGGTCTAGTAGAGGGGAATGGGTGTATATTGGAGAGGTGTGTGTGCTAGAGGGAGTCGTGTCTGAAACCTGCCCTGCTCGTGCTCTGCTTTTTGGTCCACAAATGAGCCTGCGGAGCCTTAGGCCGGGCACATCAGTAAACAATGTTGTCAAAGTGGTGGAGCCTTTAGAAACTTGTTATTTCCACTTACTTTGTCACTCCCCTTTATATGCTGAAAATCTAAAGAAAAATTGGCCAGTTGGCAAGTACATTGGTGCGAGCTTGGATGTTCTGATGGCCAAATGCTAGTGGTGGATAAAAGGGTGGCTTTTGGAACTTGTTTGCTAAGTTTTGTGTTAAGACACTATCGATTTCGGAGTCGAGAGTGTCCTTTCATATTGTGATTACAGACATGAACAACACATCCGGCATATTAGATACCAACATAACAGTAATGATTACTTTTTTCTTTTCTTAGAGCATTATTTTCATGTTAAGCGCAGAGAAATGTACACAACCTTATTAGAAGTGTATACAATCAACATTATAGATGTGTAGACAATCATTTCACAATTGGAATGAGGTTTTTTTCCTAGGAAACAGGGATCGCTTTTTTTTAATGTTGTTGGCACGAAATCGCGCCAACAACAAGCACGTGGAGTAGCTCCTTGCTGCCCTTCCGCGCAAAGCGGTCAGACCGGTTTTGATAACCGGTCAGACCGGTTTCGCCGGCGGTGCCCGGCGAGAGACCAACGAACGCCCGTCCGGGAGGGACCCCGTCAGGACAGGCGCGCCTTGGGTTGTTCTAGGATCGGCAGGCCACTTAGAACGCCTTCAATCGACATAGAGACGAAGGAAGAACAGCATGATAATAGATTGGAAAAGTAAGGAAAAGAGAAAAAGTAAAAGATAATAAAAGATAAATAGTAGTTGTTCGATTGGATGATGATCAATCGGCCATGACCCTTTATATTTATAGGGTGGGGAAGTCGTACCCCTTTAGGTTGGTTTACAATATGGGATAAAACTCTAAAGTCCTAAACCTACTCCAACTGCCAATTTTGGGTGCGAACAAATGTGAAGCAATCCTAAGCTGTGTATTAGGCGCTCAGGTCAAATAGTCAATGGGATTCAGACTAGTAGCACTGAAAAGGTATCATTTTAAACTTCTGAAGACTTATAGAAGGAGACTCGCAGCACAAAGTCCTCCAGGAATTTTCCATGTAGCCATGCCCATGTGATTTGTGAAGTTGTGACATGTGATCGTCGTCAATGCCACCGTTAGAACAGACAGCCGAGCCGACATATCACTGTCACTAGAACACGTCCCAACCGCTGCGTCTGTATATCCGCACACTGCATATATCAACAACGGAACTCCTGTCCAATGAGAAGCAAGCACATGCATGTACGTCGGCCAGTCAACTGGTGAGTCTTCAGAGTGTATATATCCGTGTTTGGATCTATGAATCCATCCACATCCACCGGCCTTACTAGAAGGAACAAGATTTACTCTGATGTGAGCTGGATAATATGTGTAGGTGGTTTATCCGTGGCGTGGTGCATATCTCCTGAAGATCCGATGGGATTCATGTCCGCCTCGGATAAGTGGCGAAGCTAGCTTCAAAAAGAAGGTGGTGCACAACTCTAAGTACCATACAAAATTTCATTCAGCTATACTAGAAAGCCTGGTGGCTTGGCCCAGTCTAGCAAGGCTTCGATGTAATGCAAAATACAGAGTTTATTAGTAGCGTTTCACTTCTCAATGCAATTTTTTTTGAACGAACCGGCACGAATTGTGCCAATTTTATTGATAAAGAAGGAGATAGTTACAATCGGCTAACCGGTAGGAAAAAACAGCAAAAAGCGTTACTCTCGCGCAAGGAGTGACGCTAAGTCCTTGGCACCCGCAACTACCCAGGTGGAGGCCTCCGTTTTGATTTTCGCGAAAAGCTCCAAGGCGGATACTTCTTGCCGGTTGAAGATTCTTGCGTTTCTTTCTTTCCATAGCTCCCCGATGACGAGGAGTGCAAGGCTTCTCAAGGCCTTCCGAGGGACTGCCCCTGTTGTGGTTAGCTGGGTCCACCATTGTCTTCCGTTGTCGCTTGGCTGCCAATTTGTAGGCAGCAGGTCAGGTTGAGCCAACCAGTGAGCTATGAGGTGCCACACTCGCTTAGTATACCGGCAGTCTTGAAGCAGGTGGGTGGCCGTCTCTGGGGCGCTCCTGCATAGTGCACATGTGGGTGTGTGCGGCCAGCCCCTTCTCACTAGGCGGTCCGATGTCCAAACTCGGTTTTGCAAGATTAGCCACGCAAAAGATTTGCATTTTGGCGGTGCCCAAGTTTTCCACATTGCTGTGTGGTGTGCGGTGATTTAGTGCAGCCGATGAATTGCGCCTTATAGGCCGAGGCCGCCGTGTATGTTCCATGCTGTGTGAATTTCCATCTTATCTCATCTTCGGAACCCACAACTAAATTTGTGCGTCTGATTGCGGTCCATAGCGTGACGAACTCCTGAATGTGTATTAACGCGATGCCCGCCGAGAGATTAAATTTGTTGAACCAATCATTGTTGGCCAGCGCCTCCTGTACCGTTTTCCGCTTGTTGGTGGCCAGCAAAAATAAGTTCGGAGCCAAGTCTTTCGGGCGGCGGCCCTTCACCCACCCAGTGTGCCAGAAACTGGTGCTTGCGTCGTCTCCCAATGTTATCGTTGTGCATGCCGCGAAGAGCAGGCGGTCTGCTTCGTCGCATGGGGTCTCGGTGCCTACCCACGCCTTTTCTGGTGATCTTCGTTCGTGCCATAGCCATCGTAAACGCAGAGCTCGAGCAAACTTCTCGAGGTCTAGAACTCCCAAGCCGCCATTAGCCTTGGGTAGGCAACTGCGTGTCCAGTTGACTTTGCATTTCCCTCCCGTTAGAGCCTTGTTGCCGGCCCATAAGAATCATTTCCTCATTTTGTCCAAGTCCTCCAACACCTCTTTTGGGGCCTTGATGGATCACAGTAGATAGATAGCTTGCGAAGTCAGCACTATCTTGGTCAGGCAAATTCTTCCCGCTAGGCTGAGGTTCTTCCCGTGCCAAGAAGATAATCTACTTGCCACTTTGTCGATGAGGGGTTGGAATTCGATTTTCCGCAGCCTTGTGACTGATAGTGGCAGGCCTAGATAACGCATTGGGAAGCTAGAAAGTGTTACCGGCATATTAGATAGCAGCTCTTCGATGTCTATCCCGCCACAACTTATTGGCGCCACACTTGTTTTTTGTAGATTGGTGATCAAGCCTGGGACCTGGCCAAAGGAGTGCAGTAATTGCCTCAGGTTTTGCATGTCCATCATCGTTGGCTTTATGAAGATAGCTGCGTCATCCGCATAGAGTGATGTCCTAAATCTTGCCACGCGCCCCACTATTTTGCTTAATAGTCCACGGTCGGTGGCAACAGAGAGTAGTTGTGGCAGCGGGTCTATTGCTAGTACGAAGAGAAGCCGGGATAGGGGTCGCCCTGTCGAAGGCCCCGGACGTGTGGTATTGACTCGAGGGGAATGCCGTTGAGCTGTACTTTGGATGTGGATGTTGAGAGGGAGGCAGCGATCCAATCGCACCAGCGCTGCGGGAATCCTCTACGATGCAGCAGAGATAGGAGGTAGTCCCAGCGCACTAAGTCGAAGGCCTTGGAGATGTCCAATTTCATAAGCAGTGCCGCTGTCTTGTTCCTATGGAAACGACGAGCAATGTTTCGTACATAAAGGAAGTTATCGTGTATGGCTCTTCCTTTGATAAAAGCACTTTGGCAAGGGGCGATTAGGGCATTCATATGTGAGGCCAATCGCAGGGCAAGCAGCTTGTTGATGATTTTCGCGATGGTGTGAATTAAGCTTATGGGCCTGTAGTCGCGTAAGTCTTCGGCGCCATCCTTCTTCGGTATCAGCACTATGTTAGCCGAGTTTAGGAGATTCAAGTCATCGTAGCGCAAGTCATGGAAGGAGTTGATCCCCGCAATGATGTCTGTCTTTATTACAGGCCAACAGGTTTTGAAGAAATGGCCGGTGAAACCGTCGGCCCCGGGGCCTTGTCTTGTGGCAGCTGGGCTACGGCCTTAGCGACCTCAGCTTCCGTAAAAGGTTCATCCAGGCTGGAGAGGTCCACCATTGGGAAGTGAAGGTCTGCCCAAGAGAAGTCTAAGGATTGGCGTTCTGGAGGGCTCATGGTGGCACTGAAGTGTTGGAGGATGAGCTCCTGTTTGTCTGTGTGGGAAACGGCCCACCCGGCATTTTTCCGAAGTTGCTGTATATAATTCCTCCGCCGACGGGAGTTAGCTTTGAGATGGAAGAATTTCATGTTCGCATCCCCTTCCTTTAGGTAAGTAATCTGTGAGCATTGCTTTTGTCGAGCCCTTTCGACTACCGCCCACCCTAAAACCCTTCTCTTTAATTTTTGGCGCAAGGTGAACTCGGCATCAGAGAGGGGCCTATTTTCTTTCGCCAAGTCGAGATGGAGTATAATGTGTTGTGCAACTTTGGTTTTGATCCTGACATCCGACAGATGTGTCTTGCTCCAACGTCGTAGCGCCGCCCTAGGAAGTGGAGCTTGTGTCCCAGGCGATGGAAAGGCTCAGTGTGATCGGTCGGTGTCAACCATGCTTGTTTCACGATGTCAATGAAGCATGGTAGCTTTGTCCAAAAGTTTTCAAATTTAAAGGGTGTGGGGCGCCGGGGGCCTGTTTGTTGCACGAGGAGTAGAGGACAATGATCCGAGTGGGCGGATGATAACGCATTGAGCGTGTGATTATCGAAGTTTAAGTCCCACACTGAATTGCAGAAGACTCTGTCTAGCCGCTCCAGGGTTGGCTGTCGTTGTTCGTTGCTCCAGGTGAATTTACATTCTGGAGGTTGATCTCTTTGAGGCCGCAATCTTACCATGAGCCGCCGATTTAAGGTGTTGTTATTTTTGTCCTTAGCGCGGTAGATTAAGTTGAAATCTCCCAAGATTAGCCAGCCCTCATCATCCGGCGGCTTTATGGCCCGTAGGTGCTGCAGAAAGGCCGGTTTGAGATTGCGTCGGGAGGGGCCATACACGGCTGTTACAGTGAAGCTCGAGGTGCAGAGTCGGAGGGTGGCCTGTGCCGTGAGGGAGAAGCTGCCGACGCTTATGTTCTGTAGATTGACCACGGCGTCGTTCCATAGCAGTAAGATGCCGCCTCCGGTGCCAACTGCCGGCTTGTAAGCAAAGCAATCAAGGCGGTAGGCACCTAGGAACTTTGCTAGCACTGCATCGATGTGTTGCAATTTAGTTTCCTGGAGGCACACTATCTGGCAGTTTGTATCACGCCGAAACTCATGCACCGCCATGCACCTACCCGGTGCATTTAGCCCTCTAACGTTCCAGGTGAGTATGTTGAAGTTGCCTTTCATTTGGAACTATTGTTTTCGCGGTTGCAGGCCCCTGTGGCATGTGTAGTAGCACCGAGGGTTGCTGATGCGCTGCTGCAGTAGAGCGGTGGAGAAGGCGAAGGCCGGGAGTCGTTGCTAGTGATGCAGGACGGAAGTCGCGAGTACAAGCCCGAAGGTCGAAGCCAGCAGGGCGAGGATAAGTACTTCGTGCCCGAAGGTCACAGCCAGCAGGGCAGGAGTGTCGCAAGTATGGAACGCTAAAGAAGTTTGATACATGATACATTTGAAGCAAGAGTTGCTCAGTTTGCCGTTAGGGAGTAAAGCCCGGGCCCCTGGTTCAGGTTCCTGCTCCTCCTGCGGGTCCACTATACCTTCTCCCGCATGTTGGAGAAGTGCTTCTGTCATGGCCTCCGCAGCAGCATCGTCGAGGTCGAGGAAGGCCGTGAGCGCAGCTATGACGTACTCCGGTAATGGGCCGTTGATCGTGCCGACGTATTGCTCCAGTATGTCTTCAACCGGCGCGACCTCCTCTGTTGGGATCCCCAGCTTGCGGTACAGGTTGCATTGCGCCTTCGTCATGGACGGGAGAGCTGGCTTTTTGGCGAGTCGCGCGCTGCGTCGCACCGCCGTCATGTCGAAGATTCTCCGTTGACGTTGCCGGCGCTGAGGCGGTTGCTGCAAGACAGGTTGCACCGGGGTAGTGAAGAAGTCAGCCACCTGCGCACGTTGGAATTTGTCAGCAATTGCATCTACTGCGCTACCTGTGCTTCCTCCATCTCAACGTGTGCATTCTCCATCTCGACGTCCGGCATGTCGATGCCGTCGTCCTGGGGCTGCGGCTGAGGGGTGCACGCCGCAGCGGGTGCAGCCTGCCTAGGCGAGCCCACAAGCAGGCCAGGAGAGGCCCAGCTGGCTTGGCATGACACCCGGTCCTCCTGCAGGCCGGGAGAAGCCCAAATAGCCTGGCCCGGTGGAGTCGCGCCGCGCAGGCCTGCCAGCTCCAGGCGGTCCAGGGCCTCTTCCACATCTGCCACCGATGGCTGCATGGTTTGACGGCCCAGCAGCCCAAGGTCTGCCTTGAGCCTGGTGAAGACTTGCTGGGCTTGCACTTGCATAGGAGCCTGCTCGGACCAGGCTCCATTCCTTGCCTCCGTCCGGCCTAGGTTGGATCCCAGCCCAAGACGGTCAGCCAGACGGGAAGCCTTGTTGATGTAATCTTCAACTAGATGTAGCAGATTGGCTTGCTGCTCCTGTAATTCCTTAGCATGCAGAGAATTGGTGATCAGTGATTTGGATGCCACGCATACCTGGTTCGTCATCTCCTGCCGGAGTTTTGCCGCCTTTGCTGCGAAGAGGTGCTGGAGGTCCACCGGGGACTTGTTGCCGAGGTCTTGTATCTTCGGCAGCCAATCGCACACGCGACGTGGCGATCGGGAGTGCAAGCGTGAGCGGCGCACCTGGAGCCTGTCTTCGTCATCGCCAAGGCCCCGGCGCCTACCGCCATGAAACTCGGTGTCGCGACGGCGGGGAGAGCGCGTCCTCTCACGCCGGTAGTCGGCCCTCCCCTTGCCATGGCCGCCACTACCATGCCCCGCGCCCGGGTGCTTGTAGTCGCCTTCATCATCGTCGTCGTCGTGACGGCGCGGCTAGGTGAAGCCACGGTCGTTGCATGACCCGCTCCCCCTGCGGCGCCCATCGTCCCGTCGCGCGCCATGGGCGCGCCGCGCGTCGTCCGCGCGTTCCCGGCCGGCGTCATGCTGGGCGTCGCGGCGCCCCTTGTCCCGCCCCTGCACGCGCTGGTCACCGTGCTCCTCCATCTCGCGTGGTGGCTTGGGGAGCCTTGCTGGATACCGCGGGCGCTCGCCTGGTGGGGCACCATCAAGCAAGCGATAGGTGCGTGTCACCGGAGTGAACACACCATTTATAGCTCTTTTCAGGTCATAAGATGCTGCGGTGTAATCTTCTAGGACGGGCATATGCAGGAACACCTCGTACCTTATCCCTTGCTGCCTGCGCTCCGGCGGAACTTCGGTGACGAAGAAGCCCACCGTGGACTTGTCCGTTGGCTTGTGGGTGAAGACGAGCCAGACACGCTTGGGGATGTCGCTTGGGTTGGTGGTCCAAGCCCACAGGTCGATGTGTCTTGTGTCCGCCGGCTGCACAAGGTCAGTGTTGATGCATTACAGGGTGCACTTGTTGTCGATGACCCTCTCCACGACCTCCGGCGTCCAGGCGTGGCTCGGGATTCCATCAAGGCAGAGCCGGACGTGGAAGAAGAGCCTCATGCCAAGGGCATTGCTCAGGCTCTGCCATGGCCGGAGGCAGATGTCGAGGCCGTGTGTTCCCTTGAAGTGGCCGCGGCCACTGGCCGCCACACAGTCCGCACTCCTCTCGAAGTGGATGGGGTATGGCTCCGGTTGGTGAAGAGTGACCGTGACCGTGCCCTTCTGGAGACGAAGCCCGGAGAGAAGGAGCTCCTCAATGTCGCGTGCACCAGTGTCGCGCGGTAGGTGCATGGCCCAGGGGACGAGCGTGCAGCTCTCCCAGTCACGAACGTCGTGGTCCAGCTCAAAGGAGATTGGGATGTAGACTGTCTCCACATCAGGGCGCGTGTTGGGGTCGCCTATTGCCATTGGGAGTCGGCCGTCCTCGGGCAGCGGCGGCGGAGGTGGGAGCGGCGGTGGTGGGGGGGAGGCGGTGGTGGAGGAGGCGGAGGTGGAGGTGGCGGATGTGGAGGAGCTTGACGAGGCTGTCGGCGTGGAAGGGCGGGCGGAGGCATGCGGCGGCGGCGCTGTGGGCAGCGGCGTTCCCTGTGCCCCGACCGTCGACAGGAGAAGCAACGCACAGGGTTGCGGCACGACGCTGCGCGATGGTCGCTGACGAGGAAAATAAAACAGCGGCCCGTCGTTGCCTTGTTGAAGGCCTCCAGAGCCCTGGTGGTTGGGCGCGTTGAAGGTGGCGTGGCGCCGCTGCGACGCCATGAAGGCGCGTCACCTCCAGTGTCACCTCGGTGGCGTAGGCTAGGGGCCGTGTCGCCTGCTGGTTGCTTCCTTTGCTGCTTCTTTCGGCTCCACACAACTGTCCAGACCTGTTTGGGCGCAGGGGGAGAGTAACTGCGCCGCGCCCTGGCAGCTTCCGTCCTCGGCGCCTTGGTGTAGTGAATGTGCTTCCCCTGCTTCCTCTGATGCGCAGTAATGGAAGTGGCGGGTCGTCGCTGAGCTGGTTGGTGGGGAGGAGCGAGTCCGCCGCGTCGGACCACGTCGGCATAGCTGGGCACCGAATCCTTGGCAGCTGAGGGTGGATCCGTTGACGCAGCAGGCGGATCTGGCGTGGCAGGCACATACTCTACCGAATCCCGCCGTGGCTGACCGGAGCTGGGCGGAGGCGGCGGCGAGTCTTCAAAGAAGCGCTCCCAGTCACTGGTCTGGGCAGGTGTCAGGCGAACGGGGTGGATCTGACGGGGCTGGGGCTGACCGGGGTGGGCTTGGTGGGCGACCGGGGGTGGGGGAGAGGGTCGGGAGGCATCTGTATCGTGTTGGTGAGAGGATTGAAGCTCACGGTCCTCACCGATTTTTAGATTCCTTTGACATCTTAACGACATGCGCAATGTATAATATCAAAGAACTTTCAAGTGTGCAGTTCATTCAGATTTAAAGATTTACATATCAGTACATATCATGGTATACCGTATACATCGACACATCCGACTCCAAAGATGGACATCTCTCGTGTCTGAATTGAATTCTGCGAGCATCCCATATGATGTTGTTTTTTTTGCTACCAGTGGATCACAGTTCATCATGTATTGTTTGTGCGGACAATATACCCCAGTACTGCAAGAAAATAAAAAAATATATATCTGTCTTGGCTTCACAGCAGCAGCCCACACTTGCATAAATTGATCAAATAGTAGGTATACTCCAACAGCTTGTAGCGATGGCTTGTTTGTTGGTTTTGAGCCCTCAAACAACTCTCTCTCTCTCTCTCTCTCGCACACACGCCGGCGAGAGGAAGAAGATGAACAGTGCACGGACACGATTTTGCAGAGGAACGCCCTGGCCAGCACACGGCCTGTATGTTGGCGCTTCCTTGATGCAATTGGACTCAACTCCAAGCTTTACAGAGGATGTACATCACCATTTCTAAGCACACAGCTCACACACACCACTACGCCGGCGGATCCGCCGCGCACGCACGCACGCACACTTCGCTGGCGAATCTGTCTCCCCCACGTCTTGAGCAACAGACTCCGCGTGAGACCAAGACTCAATCCTCCCAGCTTGCCAAGTGGCGCCCTTCTCGCTGCTGCCAATCTCCACGACTTGGTCTCCTCTGCTTCCCCCGAACGCACCGGACTCGAGCTCGCCATGGACCCAAACGCGGCCGCACCTGCGCCGTCCTGTCTTGTCTTGCAATCGCCCACACTGCATGCAATCGCCCTGCACCACGAACCCGACCTCCAGCTGCTCTGTCCTACTAGAACGGGCGTGAACGCGCCGTTCTCCCTTGGAACGTGGCCACACCGACGTTCCGACTCGACGCTCTCCATGGCGCGGACCTGAGCACGAACTCATGCACCAATGGACTCCAGGAACTCCCTAGACTATGACTCGAACAAACCTAACAACCTAAACGCCATGAACGCCTGCACACACACACGAACACGACGCGCGCGCCACACACGCGACACAGACTCGCCACGCCAACGCATGGACACACTCCAGGCGTGGTTTATTCCCGACATTGTTGTCATATCCTGAAAATGTGAAATGTTTAGGGCAAAACTATGAGGATTGAACTGGATCGGATATAACTATGGATCCACATGGTTTCTCTACTATGCATAAGCTCAGGCATTAGATAGAAAAAAATATTAAGAATTGTTCAGGACGTGATAGATCATTCAGTGGTAGAACAGCTAGGCAAACAAATTACCATGGCAGTGCCGGCTTCCTAGGGAACACCAGGATTTTTTGCTCGTCATATCATATCAACGTAATCCATTTAACTTTCTATGAGATAAATATAACATGGACAATATGCAGTGAAAGGTATTTTCAACAGGCTCTTTCCTATCCATAATATGAAAATTTTATGTGTGCCATGAATTCTGTGAATTGACTTTTGAGTTGTGACAGAATGTGACATTTTCCAATTTCCTTTGGAAACTTAACTTGAAACATGTAAGCATTCCATTCCAGGTGGGAGAAAGTTTACGGAAAGTTCTATTCTAGATAACAGCAAAGAATGGACAATAACAGAGTAATGTTTCACATTACTAGCAAGAACGCACGTGCGGCACGCACATTTATTAATGACATGTAGGTACTAAAACGGTGTCACTTTAGTGACCATGGTAAACAGACGAGCCGTGTGAAGCGCTTTTAAAAATACTTTATATTCGCTCTCTCATATATAGAGAGCTTTATGTATTCTTAAAACTCAAATCTAGAGACACATTATTCTCGAGATAGTTGTTATTTATTTATAAGGAGAAAGCCCCTCCAATTTATTGTCTATTAACAATACAGGATAATTGTGTATAGACGTGGGTATAAATATGAGTATATTTAGATGGGCCTTTTTTTGGGTGAAAAAAGTTTTGAGTTTCGAGGGAGAAATCTCTTTCGAAGGACGACAAAATGGGTCTCCCCCTCCCTTTCGTAGTTCTTTTTTCATGACAGGTGGGTCATCTGTGAGGTGGTAGGTGGACCTAATCTTGGTGAGAAGTGTTTTCAAATCTAATTCTCTTTAGAGTAGTATAGAAAAACACAATGCCTATATTCTCTAAAGTGGAAGGCAACACAAATGATGCGCACTTAAAGAGTTGCCAAATTTTTCGTTGTTTAGAATCCAAACACGGAAGACTCTTTAGTGTTTCTTGGATTAGGACACGAACATTTGCAATGTTTTAATAATCTTCTAGGCAGAACATTGCTTCTCTTATCCCCTCTCCAAACTCTGAACAGTATGCTTAGGAATTCATACTGTGTTACCATAGTATCTTTGTATGTTTGATGAAAATAACCTGCAATTAGTTTGCCTTATCATCATCGATGGAGTTCAACAGACTACAATTTTAGAAAATTTCATGAAAAAATTTCAAGCTAAATTATAGTGTCTTCCCAATATGTCGTAGTGTGACGTGACGGCGGAGTTGCCGGTGTTCGCCTTGTGAGAGGAGCACTTGGTGCTGCACGCCAGAGCCGGAGTCAAAGTCAACCACGAGGAGAGATCGATGTAGCCCAGCTAGAGGAGGGCTCCATAGATGCCGGCTGCAACTGCAATTGCAGCTGTCTTTTGATAGTCAAAATTGGTAGCAGTCGAGGGAAACCGGTCTCACCGGACCGGTCAGACCGGTTTGGATTTGTAATTCGGGTAGGATTAGGATTCCGAGTTTTATCCCATACTGTAACCGAATTGGAGGGGGTACGACTTCCCCGGCCTATATATATGAAGGCTAGGGCCGATTGAGAGTTATTCCAATCGAATCAAACACAATTGTTCCTTACTTTTTATCTCCAAACTCTAAACACTTTTCCAACCCTAATTGCTGTCCTTTGCTCGTCTCCGCGACGTACTAAGGCGTTCTATGTGGCCTGCCGACCCTAGAGCAACCCTAGATTGCTTGGGCTCTGTAACACCCAAAAATGCTCAATTTAAAATTTTTGGCATTTAAACAATTAATTAGAGCTTGCTTCTATTTAATATAGGCTAAATAATAAATTTCTAGAATTTAAAATCAAATATAAGTGATAGAAACATTTATTGTTGCATTCATGCTGCTGCATTTATTTTTGTATTGCTTGTGGTTCAAACAAGAATTTAAATTTATTTAAATTCAAATTTGAATCACTTTGTTTGGAGCTCTAGAAAAGTTATTAGGCCCATAGTTCGTTTTTGCTCCCTCAACTCTTTCTCGGGTTCGCTTTTGCCCCCTCTATTCTCCCTCTGGTCCGGCCCAATCCCCCCCTCGGCCCAGCTCACCTCCGCGCCTGCACAGCAGCGCCGCTCCACTTTCGGCCCGCAGCGGCCCAGTCCAGCGCCTTCCCTCTTCCCCCTCCGACATCCCGGCCCCACCTGTCAGAGTCTTCTTCCTCCTCCCGTCTTCTTCCTCCTCCCGACACCCAGCGCCGCTCGCGGTCCAGCTCGTCGCCGTCGCCCCCCGCCGTCACAGGACCGACCTCCCCTTGAGCCCGGACCATGTTCCTCACCCCACCGCTCTAGCCCGGCCCGGTTTACCCCTTACGACACACGACGCCGCAGCCACGCGCGCCCCGCACTCGCCGCCCGAGACCGCCGCGCCATTCCCGCGCGCGCTTTCCATACCGAGCACCCCAAGGTCCCCAGGCAGCTTCCACGAAGCTTCGCGCACCCTCCTTTCCTTTTTCTCCCGTCCCTAGTAAGGAAACCGAGCTCGCCCGGTTTGGAGAACACCCCAAGTGCCCGCCTCCGCCGCGATCCTTCCTTAAACGCCGGCGAGCGCGTTCCCGTCGCCCTGGACCTTCCCAAGCTCCTTCTTAAGGCGCCTGAGCACCACCGAGCCACGCCTGACCTCGCCATCGCACGTCAAGACCACCCGAGCCAGTCCATCGCCCTGCCCGCGCGCCGCCGAACTTGCGCATCGCCGCCGCACGCCGCCAGGCTGCTCCGGCGTGTCTCCTTGTCGGCCATCGCCACCCAGCTGTTCGCCAGAAGGTACCGAAGCTTTCCATGCACTTCCCGTCCCTTTTCCTACCTCGGCCGCGGCTAATTTCACCTCGATGTACACAGCGCCGCCGCGGAGGGATCGCCGTCGTTCCTGTCGACCGAGCCATCTCCGGCCGATTCCTTGCACCAGGGTCTTCCTCAGAAGGTAACAAGTCCACTTGCGCCTTCAATTCGAGCACTAGAGCACCGTTGTATGCCTCCCCGCGATCACCGTCGTCGGCCGACCGCCGGCCGTCGTCGTCCGGTCACTACACCGCACGAAGCACAACTTGAACACCACCGTAGCACTAGCCATCTCCCTCTGATGCTCCAGAGCCAAAACCCGGTTCCAAACCAACCCGAAACACACTCCCCGCACTACACCGGAGCTCAACTCCGCCGCCCGTCGTCGCCAGCCCGCTACGCTGGCCGACGCTCGACTTGAACCCCCTAGAACG
The DNA here is from genome assembly GCA_033239725.1 of Echinochloa phyllopogon. Taxonomy (NCBI): domain Eukaryota; kingdom Viridiplantae; phylum Streptophyta; class Magnoliopsida; order Poales; family Poaceae; genus Echinochloa; species Echinochloa phyllopogon. The sequence goes on along the minus strand of BTCW01000008.1, from coordinate 25,629,349 downwards.
ACTCGCCATGTCTCCCTGAACCTGTAGGATCAAACCCCGTCGAAATCTGAGCCTTGTAGCGCGAGATATGGCCAACTCCGGTGAACTCCCGCCGTCGGCCGAGCGGCGCCGCCGCACCTCCTTCGTCCCCGGCGAGCCCGAGCGCCAGGGCCGTCCGATCTCAGATCAACGGCCCAGATTAGAACCCAGGATACCCCTTCGCGTTTTAAATCTCAGCCGTCCAGATCAGATCCAACGGTTGCCACGCGTCAGGCTGACTCAATACTGGTCAGCACTGGTCTTTTTGCTAAAGAGCCCCTGACTTTTTCCAAAATTAATCTGAGGTCCTTTCCAGTTTAAAAATAATTACAGAAAAGTTCTGTTTTATTCATTTAAGCCCCCGAATCTTAGAAACGCTATAACTTTCTCGTTTTAGCTCCGATTAGAGTGATTTTCGCGCTCACGTGTTCGTAGCGAAGCATAGATTATTTCTAGCTCCTGTTTTTGTACTGTTTTTACTGTTGGAGTACTGTTTCTAATAGAATTAAATTGTTTGCATGTGATGATTGCTTTGGAATGCGTGCGTGATGATCGTGTCCAGTCGGCGAGCCCGTAGCTTTGGACTTCGAGGACGTTGAGGACGTGCCGGAGCAGGACCCGCAGCAGCAGCCACAGTACTCCGAGGAAGGCAAGTTATAGCACGGACAATCCTTGCTACCTACTCACTCATTTAATACACTGTTCTTTTCATACGCATGTGTCTAATATTGTTTACCTTTAAGGTTGTACCTAGCATTTATTTTCCCTGTCCTTGTATTCCTATGGGTTTCTGCATATGGGTAGTATTTTGCTAGGCGCAGCTACTGTCACCATTATTTAACTGTTAAACTTGCATTAATGGTCCACTTCAACTTTAATGTTAAAACTTGCTTTTTAGCAACATGGCTTGGGGAGCTAGAGCATGTGCTGTGTGCTTTGTTCTAGTGTCTCCCTCTAAGGACCGGTTCTTAAAGCGGCAACCGAGGAGCCTGTCGCCACCGCCGGAACTATAATGGCTCTGGTCTTGGTCAAGTAGCTTGTACGTCTCTAGCTTGGCAGTAGTTACTGAGGGGCCAACGACGTTGTGGGAGGTACGGCGCTGGGTGTTCTCCCATTCCACCGAGGGCGGGAGATCCGTCGGCTAGGTCACGTTAGACCCAGTCCCGTGTAGGAGTCTCAGCGATTGAGAACTCTGGACGTTGCGCAGTATGGGTGCGATACCCACGCTCCGGACGCCATCGACCCCCTCACGGTGTGACTCCGTGGGCGTACGTCGATCTCGGTGCCTAAGTTTTCACCACCGTACAGTACTTCAGCGGCTACTGACTTGTTAGGGTGTCTTGTGAAAGCCTCGTAGCGTCCCTATGCAGTCACACCTCAGAAGTGTTGATGTGCGTGGTTGGGTGCAAAGTTCCTTTGAACTTTTACGCGACTGGTGGGTAAAGGGCGAAACCTCTACAGAGTGTACGATCTATCATGATAGCCTTGCTCAGGGTCACGAGCGGCCTGGATCCTTTTTGATTAGAATATGTTATTTATTCATGTTTAATGTCATTTACACTATTAATTGGGTTACAACTGGGATCTCATTCACTTGTAGTAACTTGGATAAAGTTAAAACGAACCAACTAAAAGTGATAATGCAGTCAAGCCGAGTCTAGCCTTTTGAGCCTTCATACACCCATGCTATACTTGCTAAGTAATCCTGTTACTTACACTTGCTATTATTATTATTTTTGGGCAAAATCCCGGACGGGTAACAGATTGGAGTCAGGCTGACTATGAGGTGGAGTTTCCCGAGGACTTGCCATACTTCTGAGCTGGCGTTCTCCCAGTCAGAGTCCCTGTGGGATTGCGGCTACGCTAGAGAGTTGTATTAGTCTTCCGCTGTCCATGTCTTTATTTATGAAGCTCTCTGATGTAAACGCTACTATATGATGAGAATAAAGCATTGTACTCTGATTTTTACCATATTTGTTCGCTATATGTGTCGGTGGACTTCCTGGGCACACATATGGCCACATTGGGGTTTTGGGTAAATCCGGGTGTGACAGATTGGTATCAGAGCCGTGCTGACTGTAGGAACACAGCTTAGATAGTACGGTTGACAAATTACTAGGAGACCCCCATGTTTTAAAATTAAAAACCTAACAGTCGAGTCTTGTGTGAGTTTATGTCTTTAAATGCTTGTACTTATTGTTATTATGCATATGTTTGATTTGGTTCTTTGTAATGATTGTGATGGGCGTAGACACCTGTCTGCAACCATCTAGATGTTGGAATAAGGCGTAAGGACTTTATTGTTTAGATAGCAGGGGGGTTATATATTTTTCTCGTACTAATCAACTGACATCTGACCTTTGTGAATATAGATGGCTAACCCTGGGGGCAATGCGGGCGGTCAGCCTCCGTACCAGAACCCGCCCCCGATTCCGAATCAGCAGATCCCCACCATCGAGGAGCTGATGTACGCTCAGGTCCAGATGATGCAGCAGATGGCTCATACCATGGCGTTGATCCATTAGAACCAACATCACCCCCAGGCAGCTGCACCGCCCAGAGACAAGAGGGGCGAGTTTCTGAAGGGACGCCCGCCGACCTTCAGCAAGGCCAGCGACCCCCTTGAGGCAGATGATTGGCTCAAGGCAGTGGAGAGACAGTTGGACATCGCCCAGTGCGATGACAGAGAGAAGGTGCTGTACGCCGGAGGGCAGCTTCAGGGGCCGGCGTTGGATTGGTGGGATTCATACCGATCCTCACGCCCGGCCGGTACTCAGATCACCTGGCAGCAGTTCTGCAGCAGCTTTCGTGCACACCACGTGCCGGAGGCTTTGATGGTTCTGAAGAAGAAGGAGTTCCTGGCTCTGAAGCAGGAAGGGATGAGTGTCACGGTTTATCGTGACAAGTTCGTCGCGTTGGCCCGTTACGCCCCAGAGGACGTGGCCACCGACCAGAAGAAGCAGGCCAGGTTCCGTGACGGTCTGCAGGATGCTCTCCAGTACCAGCTCATGTGCACCAAGTTCCCGACCTTTCACGAGCTGGTGGACGGCGCTCTGATGTTGGAGCACAAGCTCCGTGAGATGGAGGACAAGAAGAGGAAGCTCCAGGGACAGCAGGTGGGCAGCAGCAGTCGTCCACGCTTCGCACCTCCACAGAGTCAGCAGGTGGGAGGCCAGCAGCGCTTCCAGGGTCAGTCCGGCTTGCTCAGTCGTGGCCAGTACCAGCAGCAGCGTCCTCAGTTTCCTCGGGCGCCACAGCAGCAGCGTCCTCAGGGTCAGCCACAGATGGGTCCAGCTCAGCGCAGCCAGGTGCAGCCAAGTCCAGTTCAGCGCATAAGCCCAGCCAACACTACACCGGTGGGTCCGAGAGTGTGCTACCACTGTAGCGAGCAGGGACACTTCGCCAATGTCTGCCCCAAGAAGACCCAGAACGCCGCCGGACAGAATCAGCAGGTCGGTCAGAGCAGCGCTCAGAGAGTTGGGCAGCAGCAGGGAGGTCGTGTTCCGCAGACTCTCGTCCGGGGCAAGGTCAACCACACCAGTGCTGAGACAGCAGAGACAGCTACTGATGTCATCGTGGGTACGTTCCTCGTCAATTCGACCCCCGCCACTGTTTTATTTGATTCTGGAGCTTCGCATGCTTTCATTTCTGCTACTTTTGTGAAGAAGAATTTACTAGCCCTGAAACCCATGAAGAACACTATGCTAGTAAGCTCACCGGGAGGTGAACAGCGGACCACTCTACGGTGCCCCCATGTCCCCATCATAATAAGGGGGTAGAGTTCAAGGCAGGTCCGATAGTTCTGGAGACCCTTGGATTTGATATGATCCTGGGTATGAGCTGGATGACCAAATATGATGCAGTGATCAGGTGTGCTACGAGGACCATACAGCTGACAGCCGAGTCCGGTGACAAGGTGGAGTATCAGGCAGCCAGTTCCTTAGAGCAAGGCCAAGCCAATCAAGCTGAAGGGACGACAACTGAAGCTATCAGAGTGGTGAGCCAGTTCCCGGATGTGTTCCCTGACGAGTTGCCAGGTATGCCTCCGGAACGAGATGTTGAATTCATTATTGAAATAAAACCTGGCACTGCACCTATAGCCAAGAGGCCGTATAGGATGGGGGCGAAGGAGCTGGAGAAGCTCAAGCAGGAGTTGGACGAGTAGTTGGCCAAGGGGTACATTCGTCCGAGTTCTTCACCGTGGGGAGCACCGGTATTGTTCGTCGACAAGAAGGATGGTACACAGAGGTTGTGTGTGGACTATCGAGCCCTCAACGAAGTGACCATCAAGAACAAGTACCCGCTGCCAAGGATTGATGATCTGTTCGATCAGCTGAGAGGAGCTTGTGTGTTCTCCAAGATAGATCTTCGATCGGGTTATTATCAGATGAGGATCCGACAGGCGGATATTCCCAAAACCGCCTTCACTACTCGGTACGGGTTGTACGAGTTCTTGGTCATGTCTTTTGGATTGACCAACGCTCCTGCATACTTCATGTACTTGATGAACAGCGTGTTTATGGATTATCTGGACAAGTTCGTGGTGGTGTTCATTGATGGCATTCTGATCTTCTCCAAGACCGAAGAGGAACATGAGGAACATCTGAGATTGGTGCTGCAGAGACTTCGGGAACATCAGCTGTACGCCAAGTTGAGCAAGTGTGAGTTCTGGCTGAAGGAGGTGGCATTTCTGGGACATGTGTTGTCAAATGGAGGAGTGGCAGTTGATCCGAAGAAAGTCAGCGACGTATTGAGCTGGAATCCCCCACGGGATGTGAGCGAGATCAGGAGTTTCCTTGGGATGGCCGGTTATTATAGACGGTTCATTGAAGGATTCTCCAGGATTGCCAAGCCGTTGACTGCATTGCTGGAGAAGAATGCCCCATTTGTGTGGACGGAGGCGTGCCAGGTCAGCATCGAAGAGTTGAAGAAGAGGTTGACTACAGCCCCAGTGCTAGTATTGCCAGATTTGGCTAAGAGTTTCTCCATCTACTGCGATGCATCTCATCTAGGACTGGGTTGCGTCCTTATGCAGGAGGGCAGAGTCGTGTCTTATGCGTCCAGGCAGCTGACGAAGCATGAGCAGAACTACCCGACTCACGACTTGGAGTTGGCAGCTGTGGTACATGCCTTGAAGATCTGGAGACATTACTTGATTGGGCACAGGTGTGATATTTACACTGATCATAAGAGCCTCAAGTATGTCTTCACTCAGACAGATCTGAACATGAGACAGCGCAGATGGTTAGAACTGATCAAGGATTATGATCTGGAGATCCACTATCACCCAGGGAAGGCCAACTTGGTGGCAGATGCTCTGAGCAGGAGAAGTTATGTGAACAGGATCACTGGTCACTGTTTGCCGGAAGAACTCAGCCGAGAGTTTGAGAGGATGAGTCCGGGATTCGTCACCAGCATCACAGAGATGGCAGTGGAGCCCACACTCGAGCAGGAGATCCGGAGAGGTCAGCTGCAGGATGAGAAGATCAGAGAGATTGTGGGAAATGTTGCACTGGGAAAGGCCCCTGGATTTCGAGTTGATGATCAGGGAACTCTATGGCATGGAAAGAGGATATGTGTGCCAGACATAGCGCAGATCAGAGAGATGATTCTGAGAGAGGCACATGACTCAGCTTACTCGATCCACCCAGGCAGCACTAAGATGTATCAGGACATCAAGGAGAGATTCTGGTGGTACGGATTGAAACGTGATGTGGCGACTCACGTGGCATTGTGCGACACATGTCAGCGGGTCAAGGCAGAACATCAGAGGCCAGCCGGATTGCTTCAGCCGTTGAAGATCCCGGAGTGGAAATGGGAAGAAGTTGGCATGGACTTCATCACCGGTCTGCCCCGCACACAGAGAGGGTTCGACTCCATTTGGGTGATCGTTGATCGTCTGACCAAGGTGGCCCACTTTCTGCCAGTGAAGACCACCTACACAGGCGCCAGACTAGCAGAGTTGTACATGGAGCGGATTGTGTGCTTACACGGAGTGCCGAAGAAGATTGTGTCAGATCGTGGTACTCAGTTCACCTCGCACTTCTGGCGGAAGTTACATGAGTCTATGGACACGAAGCTGCACTTCAGCTCGGCTTATCACCCGCAGACAGATGGTCAGACAGAGCGGACCAATCAGATACTAGAGGATATGTTGAGGGCTTGTGCATTGCAGTATGGTGTCAGCTGGGATAAGAGTTTGCCGTATGCAGAGTTCTCCTACAATAACAGCTACCAGAAGAGTCTGCAGATGGCACCGTTCGAGGCATTGTATGGCAGGAAGTGCCGGACCCCATTGTTCTGGAATCAGACTGGAGAGAGTCAGGTCTTTGGTCCGGAAATACTCAGAGATGCAGAGCGGCAGGTGCAGGTGATCAGAGAGAACCTGAAGGTGGCCCAGTCCAGACAGAAGAGTTACACCGATGTCAGACGGAGGGACCTCAGCTTCAGGGTTGATGATTTTGTGTACCTTAAGGTGTCACCCATGAGAGGAGTAAAGCGGTTCAATGTCAAAGGCAAGTTGGCGCCTCGTTACATCGGACCGTTCAGGATACAGGAACGGATGGGCGAAGTGGCATATCGGCTAGACCTGCCCGAGAGACTCGCCGGAGTACACGATGTGTTCCATGTGTCCCAGTTGAAGAAGTGCTTGCGGGTGCCAGAAGAGCAGATCCCGATTGATGAGTTGAATGTTCAGGAGGACCTCACGTACGAGGAGTATCCGATCAGGATCCTGGAGGTGTCAGAGAGAGTGCTGAGGACCAAGACCATTCGGATGTGCAAGGTGCAGTGGAGCCAGCATTCAGCAGATCAAGCGACTTGGGAGCGGGAAGAAGATCTCAAGTCCGAGTACCCACAGCTCTTCGCTTCTACATCTGAATCTCGAGGACGAGATTCACCTTAAGGGGGGTAGGTTTGTAACACCCAAAAATGCTCAATTTAAAATTTTTGGCATTTAAACAATTAATTAGAGCTTGCTTCTATTTAATATAGGCTAAATAATAAATTTTTAGAATTTAAAATCAAATATAAGTGATAGAAACATTTATTGTTGCATTCATGCTGCTGCATTTATTTTTGTATTGCTTGTGGTTCAAACAAGAATTTAAATTTATTTAAATTCAAATTTGAATCACTTAGTTTGGAGCTCTAGAAAAGTTATTAGGCCCATAGTTCGTTTTTGCTCCCTCAACTCTTTCTCGGGTTCGCTTTTGCCCCCTCTATTCTCCCTCTGGTCCGGCCCAATCCCCCCCTCGGCCCAGCTCACCTCCGCGCCTGCACAGCAGCGCCGCTCCACTTTCGGCCCGCAGCGGCCCAGTCCAGTGCCTTCCCTCTTCCCCCTCCGACAGCCCGGCCCCACCTGTCAGAGTCTTCTTCCTCCTCCCGTCTTCTTCCTCCTCCCGACACCCAGCGCCGCTCGCGGTCCAGCTCGTCGCCGTCGCCCACCGCTGTCACAGGACCGACCTCCCCTCGAGCCCGGACCATGTTCCTCACCCCACCGCTCTAGCCCGGCCCGGTTTACCCCTTACGACACACGACGCCGCAGCCACGCGCGCCCCGCACTCGCCGCCCGAGACCACCGCGCCATTCCCGCGCGCGCTTTCCATACCGAGCACTCCAAGGTCCCCAGGCAGCTTCCACGAAGCTTCGCGCACGGTCCTTTCCTTTTTCACCCGTCCCCAGTAAGGAAACCGAGCTCGCCCGGTTTGGAAAGTCCCCGCCTCCGCCGCGATCCTTCCTTAAACGCCGGCGAGCGCGTTCCCGTCGCCCTGGACCTTCCCAAGCTCCTTCTTAAGGCGCCTGAGCACCACCGAGCCACGCCTGACCTCGCCATCGCACGTCAAGACCACCCGAGCCACTCCATCGCCCTGCCCGCGCACCGCCGAACTTGCGAATCGCCGCCGCACGCCGCCAGGCTGCTCCGGCGTGTCTCCCGGTCGGCCATCGCCACCCAGCTGTTCGCCAGAAGGTACCGAAGCTTTCCATGCACTTCCCGTCCCTTTTCCTGCCTCGGCCGCGGCTAATTTCACCTCGATGTCCACAGCGCTGCCGCGGAGGGATCGCCGCCGTTCCTGTCGACCGAGCCATCTCCGGCCGATTCCTTGCACCAGGGTCTTCCTCAGAAGGTAACAAGTCCACTTGCGCCTTCAATTCGAGCACTAGAGCACCGTTGTATGCCTCCCCGCGATCACCGTCGTCGGCCGACCGCCGGCCGTCGTCGTCCGGTCGCTACACCGCATGAAGCACAACTTGAACACCACCGTAGCACTAGCCATCTCCCTCTGATGCTCCAGAGCCAACAACCCGGTCCCAAACCAACCCGAAACACACTCCCCGCACTACACCGGAGCTCAACTCCGCCGCCCGTCATCGCCAGCCCACTACGCCGGCCGACGCTCGACTTGAACCCCCTAGAACGACTCGCCGTGTCTCCCTGAACCTGTAGGATCAAACCCCGTCGAAATCCGAGCCTTGTAGCGCGAGATATGGCCAACTCCGGCGAACTCCCGCCGTCGGCCGAGTGACGCCGCCGCGCCTCCGTCCCCGGTGAGCCCGAGCGCCAGGGCCGTCCGATCTCAGATCAACGGCCCAGATTAGAACCCAGGATACCCCTTCGCGTTTTAAATCTCAGCCGTCCAGATCAGATCCAACGGTTGCCACGCGTCGGGCCGAGTCAATACCGGTCAGCGCTGGTCTTTTTGCTAAGGAGCCCCTGACTTTTTCCAAAATTAATCCGAGGTCCTTTCCAGTTTAAAAATAATTATAGAAAAGTCCTGTTTTATTCATTTAAGCCCCCGAATCTTAGAAACGCTATAACTTTCTCGTTTTAGCTCCGATTAGAGTGATTTTCGCGCTCACGTGTTCGTAGCGAAGCGTAGATTATTTCTAGCTCCTGTTTTTGTACTGTTTTTACTGTTGGAGTACTGTTTATAATAGAATTAAATTGTTTGCATGTGATGATTGCTTTGGAATGCGTGCGTGATGATCGTGTCCAGTCGGCGAGCCCGTAGCTTTGGACTTCGAGTACATTGAGGACATGCTGGAGCAGGACCCGCAGCAGCAGCCACAGTACTCCGAGGAAGGCAAGTTATAGCACGGACAATCCTTGCTACCTACTCACTCATTTAAGACACTGTTCTTTTCATACGCATGTGTCTAATACTGTTTACCTTTAAGGTTGTACCTAGCATTTATTTTCCCTGTCCTTGTATTCCTATGGGTTTCTGCATATGGGTAGTATTTTGCTAGGCGCAGCTACTGTCACCATTATTTAACTGTTAAACTTGCATTAATGGTCCACTTCAACTTTAATGTTAAAACTTGCTTTTTAGCAACATGGCTTGAGGAGCTAGAGCATGTGCTGTGTGCTTTGTTCTAGTGTCTCCCTCTAAGGACCGGTTCTTAAAGCGGCAACCCAGGAGCCTGTCGCCACCGCCGGAACTATAATGGCTCTGGTCTTGGTCAAGTAGCTTGTACGTCTCTAGCTTGGCAGTAGTTACCGAGGGGCCAACGGCGTTGTGGGAGGTACGGCGCTGGGTGTTCTCTGATTCCACCGAGGGTGGGAGATCCGTCGGCTAGGTCACGTTAGACCCAGTCCCGTGTAGGAGTCTCAGCGATTGAGAACTCTGCACGTTGCGCAGTATGGGTGCGATACCCGCGCTCCGGACGCCATCGACCCCCTCACGGTGTAACTCCGTGGGCGTACGTCGATCTTGGTGCCTAAGTTTTCACCACCGTACAGTACTTCAGCGGCTACTGACTTGTTAGGGTGTCTTGTGAAAGCCTCGTAGCGTCCCTATGCAGTCACACCTCGGAAGTGTTGATGTGCGTGGTTGGGTGCAAAGTTCCTTTGAACTTTTACGCGACTGGTGGGTAAAGGGCGAAACCTCTACAGAGTGTACGATCTATCATGATAGCCTTGCTTAGGGTCACGAGCGGCCTGGATCCTTTTTGATTAGAATATGGTATTTATTCATGTTTAATGTCACTTACACTATTAATTGGGTTACAACTGGGATCTCATTCACTTGTAGTAACTTGGATAAAGTTAAAACGAACCAACTAAAAGTGCTAATGCAGTCAAGCCGAGTCTAGCCTTTTGAGCCTTCATACACCCGTGCTATACTTGCTAAGTAATCGTGTTACTTACACTTGCTATTATTATTAGTTTTGGGCAAAATCCCGGACGGGTAACAGATTGGAGTCAGGCTGACTATGAGGTGGAGTTTCCCGAGAACTTGCCATACTTCTGAGCTGGCGTTCTCCCAGTCAGAGTCCCTGTGGGATTGCGGCTACGCTAGAGAGTTGTATTAGTCTTCCGCTGTCCATGTCTTTATTTATGAAGCACTCTGATGTAAACGCTACTATATGATGAGAATAAAGCATTGTACTCTGATTTTTACCATATTTGTTCGCTATATGTGTCGGTGGACTTCCTGGGCACACATATGGCCACATTCGGGTTTTGGGTAAATCCGGGTGTGACAGGCTCCGACGGGGTCCCTCCCGAGCTTGGGTTTCTAGGTCTTTACAACCTCCTGCCAGAAAGCGGTCTGACCGGTTCTAGAAACCGGTTTGACCGGTTTGCCCGAGGGAGGTCGGGTGTTGGCTGTGCTGACGGCCGTGCTGCGATCTCGAGTGTGGAGTGTGTTGTCGCATTTTTGTGTCAACAGTGTCTTCCTAGTGTTGCTCCTGTTGGGCCTAAAGACGCCGGTGAAGCGGAGCAAAGATACCAGATCAGGACGGTCTGCAGAGTGCAGAGAGTGAGCAACTTGTGTGGAGGAGGGCCGTCACACTGATTATCAGATGGCAGAGTAACTGAGTAAGATGTGCCAGCATACCCAAGTTTGTGATGATCAGGTTGTATTGGTGAAAAACAAGTCATTGCCACAAGCTTATTATTATCAGGTGCTATTATAGATTGTGCATTAATGTAGAATTGCTAAGCTTTCAACGTTAGCGTTGTACAAACAGGATTGTAGAGCTCACCGTATTAGAGGCTGAACATTTTACCGAACACCCTGCAGGCAACGGAGGCAACGTCGGCTACAGACTCTGTAGCCTTTGAGGGATGGCGCTGGCGTAGGTGCAGGAGGCTGCGGCTGGACCTGTGGCTCGCACTTTCCTTGAGCTCACCCTCCATAGCTGTACTGCTGGAGGAGCTTCAGCAGTCCGGTGGCCGGGGTCGGCAGAGGAAGGCAAGGAGGAGCTGTTGCTTGCCGCAGCCATTGCGTCGATCCGCAACTCATGTGGCTCTGTGGCCATGGGATGGAAACGAAGGGGCGATCTGGGGGGCAGAGTGGCACAGCAAACACGACTGCTACGAGAGAGGTCCGGGTGGCGGTGGGGCGATGGGATCGTCGACGACTGCAAGCTCTTTAGCGGGGCGATGTCCAAGTAGAGGTGCGTGGAGGGGACAGGGAGGTGCTGAGTGGCCACATCCATCCTCGGCGTCGAACGGAGGCGGAGAGGTGGATGGTGTTTTCTCAATTACAGTCCATAATAAGGCGTGAAAAGATGTAGATTAGATCATGTTTCTGTTCCCATCATAAACACAAGGAACACATGAACACAGATATATATGGAGCTTCAGGTATCTTTCTCATTAGTCATAGATGAATACAAGTGTTCGCACCCAAAATTGACAGGCCGAGCGCAGCCGGTCAGACCGGTTCTAGGAAGCGGTCAGACCGGTTTCCCTGTAGCTGATCTGGCAATAGCCAAACCGGTCTGACCGGTTTGCCAAAGGGGTCTGACCGGTTTTACTCCGAGTTGGAGTAGAATTAGGAGTCATAGTCGTTTCCAAATTGTAAAAGGATTCCTATTAAACCTAGTTTTAGGCCTAGGACAGTGAAATGCCTGGTTTAAGTCGTGATTTAGTTGAACATCGTTTACCTATTAAACCTGGTTTTAGGCCTTTTAAACAATCTCGCAGAAACTTTAATCCTGATATTTATGACCGAGTGAAAGAAGAAATCAATTGGTTGCTAGATACTAAATTTATTAGGCCTTGTAGATATGCTAATTGGATCTCTAATATTGTGCCTGTTGAAAAGAAAGGAACAAAAAAGCTTCGTGTTTGTATTGATTTTAAAGATCTTAATAGAGCTACTCCTAAAGATGAATATCGTATGCCTATAGCCGATTTTCTTGTTAATGCTGCATCTGGACATAGAATTCTTAGCTTTCTTGATGGTAATGCTGGTTATAATCAAATATTTATGGCCGAAGAGGATATAGCAAAAACGGCCTTTCTATGTCCGGGTTTTGTTGGTCTATTTGAGTGGGTAGTAATGACTTTTGGTTTGAAAAATGCCGGTGCTACATATCAAAGGGCTATGAGTTTGATTTTTCATGACTTGCTTGACATTATAGTAGAAGTTTATATCGATGATATCGTTGTCAAATCGGCTGGAGTAGATTCTCATTTGGCTGATTTAAGGATTGCATTTGAAAAAATGCGTCGATATAAATTGAAGATGAATCCACTCAAAAGTGCTTTTGGTGTATCGGCTGGAAAGTTCTTAGGATTTGTTGTGCATGAAAAGGGCACATAAATAGATCCTAAAAAGATTGAAGCTATTAACAATGTAAAGGCTCCTACTTGCAAGAAAGATTTGCAAAGGTTTTTGGGCAAAGTAAATTACTTGAGGGGATTTATTTGTAATTTGTCTGGGAAGGTGAGTGCCTTTACTCCTTCACTTCGATTGAAGAATGACATTAATTTCACTTGGGGTACACTTTTATTGAAAAGTTATGTTTATCATTATATCATACTTGTACCAAGTTGAGGCATTATCTTTTACCAAGTACTTGTATAGTAGCATGTCAAACCAACATAATTAAATACATCTTGCATAAACCAATCTTGAGTGGTAGAGTCGGCAAATGGGCTTATGCTTTGGTTGAATATGATTTGCGTTGTGAGCCATTAACTTCAATGAAAGGTCAAATAGTGGCCGACTTTATTGTTGGACATAGAGTAGATAAGCAACTTCATTTAAATGTTGGTTATGTTACTTTTATTCCATGGAAATTACATTTTGATGGATCGGTTTGCAAAAGTGGTTGTGGTATTGGAATTGTTATTATTTCTCCACATGGGGCTGTTTTTGAAGCACTTAACCGATTGGATCATAAATGTACTAATAACCAAGTCGAGTATGAAGCTCTTCTATTCGGATTGGAAATTTTGCATGACATGGGAGTAAAGCATGTAGAAGCTTATGGTGATTCTTTACTGGTGGTACAATAAGTTTCTAAGGTATGTCAATGTTTAGATGGATTTTTGAATGCCTATCATGATAAATGCTTCGATATCATATCTTGTTTAGATGAGTTTGTAATTCGTCATGTACCACGAGAAAGAAATCCAAAGGCAAATGCTCTGGCTCAGCAAGCATCTGGTTATAACGTTCAGAAAAGAAATTTTCAAGGACAAAGACCGATGTTTTTAAAAGCCGAAGCATCTGTTCTGGAGGAACCGGTCGCACCGCTTCCTCAAACCGGTCTGACCGGTTTAACCGGTCTGACCGCTTCAGAGAACCGGTCTGACTGGTTTCGTGGTGAAGGTGCTGCTTCGGCTGTTGTTTGCAATCAAGACGAAGTGGACGATTGGAGAAAGCCTTTGATTAATTACTTGCAAAATCCTATTAGTACAGTTGACAGAAAAATCCGACGATGGGCTCTCAAGTTCGTTTTGGATGATGATGAGTTATATCGTCAGACTATTGATGGTTTGCTTCTAAAATGTTTGGGTCCTGACCAAGCTAGGTTGGCTATGGCAGAAGTTCATGAAGGAATTTGTGGTACTCATCAATCGGCTCCCAAGATGAAGTGGTTCCTTAGGCGGGCTTGTTTCTATTGGCCCAATATGATAGCTGATTGTTTTAGATACTACAAAGGATGTGAAGAGTGTCAGAAGCATGGAGATATTCAGTTGGTACCTGCGGCATTGATGCATCCAATTATTAAGCCTTGGCCTTTCCGAGGATGGGGTTTAGATTTTGTTGGCAAGATACATCCTCCTTCGACGAAGGGTCATTGTTTTGTGATTGTGGCAACTGATTACTTTACCAAATGGACAGAAGCAGTTCCTTTGAAGAATATGACACATAGAGAGGTGATTGAGTTTATTAGAGAAAATATTATACATAGGTTTGGTATTCCACAAACTTTGACTACGGATCAAGGAACTTCATTCATATCCAAAGAGCTCATCAAGAAGAAGGTAGAAGATCATCCTAAAAGATGGCATGAGGTATTATCTGAAGCTTTATGGGCTCATCGTATTTCTAAACATGGTGCTACTAAAGTTACTCCGTTTGAGCTTGTGTATGGTCAAGAGGCCGTTTTGCCTGTAGAGGTGAATCCTTGCGCATATAGACTTGTAAAGCAAAATAATCTTGATGTTGATACATATTATGCTTTGATGATGGATAATATTGATGAAGTGGCCGATAAGCGTTTGATAGCTTTGGAAGAGATTGAAAAAGATAAAAGACGAGTGGCGAGAGCATACAACAAGAAGGTGAAAATCAAATCTTTTCAAGTAGGTGATTTGGTTTGGAAAACAATTTTGCCCATTGGATCGAAAAGCAACAAGTTTGACAAGTGGTCTCCAAGTTGGGAGGGTCCTTTCAAGATTATGAAGGTTTGTTCAGGAAATTCTTACATGGTAGAGACCTTGCAGGGACAGCAACTGCCTAGAACTCTCAACGGGAGGTACTTGAAATGGTTTTATCCAAGTGTTTGGCAAAGTGCTTGATGGGACATGGCCGATTTATGTTAAAAATCGCCCTTAGGATAAAATGGCTGGTGAATTTTGTAACATCGACCTTAGCATATTTTCTAGTGCATAAAATTTACTAGAAAACAGGGGGGCATATGTTCGCACCCAAAATTGACAGGCCGAGCGCAAACCGGTCAGACCGATTCTAGGAAGCGGTCAGACCAGTTTCCCTGTAGCTGATCTGGCAATAGCCAAACCGGTCTGACCAGTTTGCCAAAGCGGTCTGACCGGTTTTACTCCGAGTTGGAGTAGAATTAGGAGTCCTAGTCGTTTCCAAATTGTAAAAGGATTCCTTGCGGGGCAAGACCTCCCCACACTATAAATATAAAGGGTCGTGGCCGGTTGAGATATCATCCAATCGATCAAATATTATTTTTCTACTTTTTATCTTCAAACCCTAGCTTTTCCAACCCCTTTTGCTTTCCTTGTTTGTCTCTACGGCGTTCAAGGAGGTTCTGAGTGGCCTGACCGATCTCAGAGCAACCCTAGGCACGCCATCTTCGACGGGGTCCCTCCCGAGGTGGTGATTCTAGGTCTTCCCGAAGCTCTCGACAGGAACCGGTCTGACCGGATCCCTAAACCGGTCTGACCGGTTTGGGCGGGGCTGCGGCGAGTTCATCGTTCTGTTCGTTGCGCGATTCGGCGCTCGCGTGTGTTGGCCAGAAAAAGCGTCAACAACAAGGTTGTTGATTATATAGATGTGGGGGAACCCTTCAGGGGTCTATTTGGTATGAGCCCACAATTATCCCTTAATTAGGGATTTCTCGACACTCCCCCTTGGGCGAATACCACAACAAACTTATGCAACTCCAAAAACCCGGTGGGAAAAATGTGGAGAAAGAGTGCATAGCATCACAAGTTACATTTACACATTGTTGTCTCATTAAAAACCTTATGTGAGAAACTTCAGCAAAACTCACTAAGGGAAAAAGAGTACAACAGTTGTTAATAAGACAAATTACAATCTTCTGGACCATAATGTTCTATACTCAATATAATACTTGACGATGGCTACCTATTAGGAGACGTACTCCCCCTGAACCAAGCAAGACCATTTCACTATAGCAAGAACACTTTCTTCTGGAAGCATATGCGTATAAAGATCTAGCAAATGAATTGCATATCACTGCAAGGATCATTTCAGAAATTTCACCTCAAATATCCTCTGAACCACAAGAGGTAAATATAGGTAAGCCACTTTGATTTGCAGTATCGTTCTACTGGATCTTAAGTAACAGAGCATTCAGATCAAATCGATGCCTTCAAGACATACTCTAGGACACTCAATGTATCTTGAATTAAGATCAATACTAAGCATTTGCTCCCCCTAGCGACAACATCTGTTGAAGCCTTTACTCTAACATATTCTTAAAGATATGCATTATTCTTTTGAAATAACAAGGAAAATTGGGGTGTTATATTTCCATCTCTATCATAAGCCACAATATATATATATATATAATTGTATGATATAACAAATTCATCCAAGATTTAATCAGTTGCAGCTCTAAAATGGTGTAACAAAAGGGCAAAGGTCCATTAGAGACCATCTATGGTCCTTCAATATTCTTAACCGATCATGTACACATTTTCAGTCTGTCATACTGTAGCAATGGGGATATAATTGCCAGTAACACCATACCTTTTGGGTTTCTACCTTCGGGGTATTAGTGGATACCGCAATTCCAAATCTTCTGGTGGAAAATATATCAGTACACACAAACCATACTAAATAAACTTCTAAAATGCACATATAAATACAAGGCGATGTTCTGATCTTTTGGTTCCTCATTCCATACTTTCTCAGATCTTACATGGGTCTCCTTCCAGGAAGAAATTACTAAGTTTGGGTGTTCAACTCAGACTAGTTTTTATTTCTTCAAGAAAAAATACTTCAGGGAAATATCCTCTCAACGGGGAGCTCATATTTTTCATTAAAGAAGACACTTCTTAGGAAATATGATATTGGTATGAGATTTAAATGTTGCACATTTAAATTCAAAATTATGAGTCCCACTGGGATCTCATGATGGATTTTCAGAATACTATTAACTGCATATTTTTATTCATGCCTTTGCCATATATATTACATAACGGAACTGTATTTATGCAACACACATGGGGATTGGTCCATTCGAAGACCACTTGAACCATCACTTTCACCACCTATTATATCAAAAATGACCCACAATTGTTCGAACTTCAGGCTCAGAACTTTCACATTGCGATATTTGGTTCAGCCTCAATTACATTTTTCATTTGACCCGATGAGAGAGTTTCAAGAACTCATGCCTAGGACTTTATTCCGTATCCGGGTTCTCTCGAGGAGAATCATTGCAATTAGAGAGGCAAGACAGATGTGGACACTTTTATTTCCCACAATATTGATTAGCATCTTCGTCATTTCCTAAAACGAAAGATTTGTTGTTGTTCCGTATTCCTAGCACTATGATATTACGCGCATCGCTAGGAATTTCATCTTCAGGATGTGCCTCTTCATGAGGTAAATCACCAGCAGGGTGAGTTCATTAGAGGAGACTTTTCACATACAACGTGAATTTGCATCAAGAGCATATGCTTTGACTAAGGGCGTTGGATCACGTTCGCAGGCGTCCCCGCAGAAGTAGATCGTACCGATAAGTTAAATGTGGATATGATATTAATCCCGGGTATATCCACATCTACTTCAGGTAGAAGCATTTACAATGTTTTTAAACCACTATGGTTACTCCTCAATGAATCAAATAATTTTCTGGCAAACTCCATATATAAAGGAGTATACACTAAACGACAGGTTTAGTTTGGATTTTGTGCATTTTATTTTTTATATAAATATCAAGGCATTATCCAAGATGGGCATTTATCTCCCTCTAATGCCGAGATATTGCTGAAAGCATACTAATAAAATCCCCGGCCACAAACTTCTGGTAGGGACTAATATATGCTTCGGTGGTGATTTGTTTAGGAAATCTTATGCACATTAAAAGATGGGGTTTTTAAATTTATATCTTCATATGCAGTGAGCTCGGACTTTTAATACAGTGGCATGAATACTGCATTTATTTCCTTCTACTGAAAGGATTATACTCAACTTCAGGTGAGACACACAATTAGTGGTTGTAATTCTGTGAAATTATTATTGCTACCTAATACTCATGCAATCTTCAGGATTTCAATTGTCATATGTAGCACAATTTTGTGAATAGAAATTTTTAAAGGGAAAGTGCACGGCATCGAGCCGATGCTGCCAAGCATTTATATGCAGGGTCATGTAGTCCGGCTCATTTTGTTATTGCCCATGGTTTACCCAATTACTCATACCATCATGAAATTAGGGTGCAACAATTATATCTGTATCAACATCTTTACGTATAATTTTGTTTTGGAAGAGAACCTAAACCACATTCAACAATAGCCTCGAGGACATGCAAGGGAATGTGCTAGCATGTAGTCCAAGCCAAGGTTGGACTTCCAATCGAAGGCCGGAGTACTACTTGCAGCTTCAAGTGCACAATACAACTAATAAAAACATGTGGCTGATATGTATTCTATACAGACTCAATTCACAATCACAACTTCAGGTGGTTGATGCTAACATTTGTCAATTAATAGATTCCCAAGCCATTTAATTGTGGTGCAAAATACCTACGAGCTAAGGTTTCTCCTCATGTTATATAACAACTTTTTATAAAGTTTGATTCCAATCTCTTCATTGTTCATCATAAAGAGAACCTTTTAGAATAGAATAGATAGGGACCACAATTATCCCTTAATTACGGATTTCTCAACAGATGGGACGAGTGGGTTCAGCCCTCGAGGGATGCAGAGGGGATAAGATCCCCGCTCGCACGGGTTCGTGCGAATTCCCGAGCACTCGGGTTCACGGCCTAACTGGCCTGAAACCCAGGACGATCCCGATTGTACGGTCGACGTCGCGAGTTGGGCGGATCCAACGGCTTGCCGGTTAGCAGGCGACGTGGACCTGCTAACCGCCCGGGGAATGACCCAGGTTTTGTATTTCAGAGATGAAAAAATTAGTCAAGTTATTAACAAAGTTTCGATTTATCCTGGTGCACATGCACTATGGTAACATAAGGTAGCGTCGCCCCTGCCTCGGATGATGAGCATATGTTTAAAAAAAGAGAGATGATGGGCATAGAAGCTGCGGATCAGGCTCTCGACGACCCTCAGTAACAGGGACAACTGAAGTCATCAACCAAGCAGCCAAGTGAAATATGGGGGAGCCAAAATGATGATCGCCAATATCTTAGTTCAATTTATCTTTATCTTTTGTTAAACTGTTTTAACTTTGACTTTTTTAAAAACAAATATTATCAACTATAATACCAACAAATATATAATCAAGAGATGGATCATGATGGTTTTAATGAGTCTAAACGAGTGTGTACATAAGAAGGATATGGTTGTCCATCTGCATCAGCCAAAAGAAAAATGAAGACACATCACCTCTACATGCTGTTGACGCAAATCTCGGTCAACACACGAGAGAGCGCTTGACGCGCAGGTTGCGAACAGGCCGAATAGCAGCGAAACCGCACAAAGCGGTCAGACCGGTTCAGCAAAGCGGTCAGACCGGTTTCAGGATACAAAGCGGTCAGACCGGTTTAGCAAAGCGGTCAGACCGGTTTCCTAGGGTTTTGCTAGAATTGACTGTTCATGAGGATAACTACCAAGCTTACGTGCTGGAGAACGACTAGGTTTACGAGCAAACCAGTAAAGAGATAATCAACGCACTTACGTGGCGAAGAACGACTAGTTTACGAGCAAACTAGCAAAGGCCGTCGAAGCTCTCGCCCGGGAGGGACCCCGTCAGGGCGTGGACGTCGCCGGCGTGTCCTAGGTCGACCAGCAAGCCTTAGGACGCCATCTATGACTGTGGAGATCAGAGGATGAACAGGATGGAGGTTGGAAAGAGAGATTGGAGAGGTAAAAGTAAAGATAGATGTGTTTATTCGATTGTGGATATCCCTCAATCGGCCACAGGCCTTTATATTTATAGGCCAGGGAGGTCTTACCCTTTAGGAAACAAATCCCTAACAAATCTCGAGCTAAAATACAACTCCAACTCGGACTACACAGACCCAAACCGGTCTGACCGGATTGGGAAACCGGTCAGACCGGTTTTCCCAGGTGCAGATCTTCCCGAAGTCATAACTCCCTCATCCGGAATCCAAATTAGGCGTTCCACATATGCATCTTGATCATCTCGACGAGAGCTACGCAATGATGAAGTCCAATCTGCATTTTGACAATGTTATACAAACCGGTCTGACCGCTTTTACAAACCGGTCTGACCGGTTTTGCCCAGTCTAGTCAGCTGCTGCCAATTTTGGGTGCGAACATATGCCCCCCTGTTTCTTGGTAAAGCTTGCGTACCAAGAAATATTTATCAGCACTAGAACTATACAATAGCAATGTTATTCATAAGCATATCAATTATGCCATACTTTTAAGGATGATAGTGTCTATCGGCCATATTAACCAATTATGTCTACTTATGAAGAAATTATCTTACTGTTGCTATCTACATCATTTGTGAGAGATAAGCCTGAGTATATGACACCTCGGCCATGAGTATTTTGAAACAATATCTAAAATTGCGCTCACAATCCAAAATGACCATAAATGCACTAAATGACCAAATTGTCATCAACAAATGGTCTTTATAACTCCTCCAATGAAATGAGTAGTTTAATAATTGTATATGGCGTTTATATGTTAGTATAATATAAGACAATAATGCAAACGGTCCAAAAAGAGAAATATGACATAATTACCTCGCTTATGTCAAAGACCCGATTACTATTGAAGTCCCCATCATTGACCTTGAATTTCTTACTCTTTCTTTATTTTTGGCTTGCTCAAATACTCCAACCGGCTAAAAATCTCAAAACACCGTCACTTGGTGAAACAAAGACAACAACAATGTCATGAGAGATTTTGCAAACCGATTTAATAAAATAGAAATCTCATGGAAACAAATTACTCTTTCACTAATACCTTGCCCCCCAAGCAAGGTATGGGGAAACTAACACTTTAGGACGATGATCGAAGAGATTCACCGACCATATATGTTGCCAAAGATGATAATAAATTATTATCCACGAGAAACCCATTCACAAGATCATGCACAACCGAAATAAAAGTTAAGAAATCCTTTGACAACTCGAAAAACAATAGGATTCCTTAATTTTACTCGGACTCGAGATAAACCGGTCCGACCGGTTTGTCACACCGGTCAGACCGGTGTGGCCGTTGCCGGATCGGCTACAGGACAACCGGTCTGACCGACTCAGTAAACCGGTCTGACCGGTTGGTCCAGCCTGATCAGCAACAACCAATTTTAGGTGCACACGAATATATATATTGCCAAGAACGATAACAAATTATCATCCATAATGCATGCACAACCGAAATAAAAGTTTAGAGATATATTAATTCAGAAATTCAAATTATCTCTAAGAACTAAATATTTCGGCTATTGTGATAACCCTCCATGATAAACAGATCCATGTGGAACCAAGGACCAAAATAAGATCATGAAGGATACAAACACACCTAAAGATATAATCCAACACATAGGCTTATGTGGCATTGGTGAAGCAAATGATTTAGGTAAAGACCAATAATTTTGATGATTGGGTGCAAACCTTAATTTTGAATATCGTTTTTCATATCTTTTATTCTTCTTCACCTTCGTTGCACCGTTTGCTTGATCATCACCCGTGCCTTGAATGCTTCCTTTAGGAACCCATGCCATGCCTCTCTTTTTCAACTCTTGAGCGCTAAATCTTTGTAGCTCCTTTTTGTACCAATTTGATAAACCAAGCGTAGGACCTGACTTTGGTTTGTTCTTGGACAGCGGTGCTTTTTTCTTGTTTTTTGACATCTTCAACTTCTTTTGTTCGGATTTGGCACTTGGAAGATCAATTGCTGATTTTTCCGCTCCTCTTCCTTCAATAGCCGATGTTACCTCCACATGAATCGGCTTTTCAATAGATAATTTCAGATCTGAACTTTTATCTTTGCGGCCATCTTTTTTCACTACATAAATCTGCTTGACAACCTTTTTCTTATTTTGAACTCTAGACCGATCTTTATACTCAAAACGGTCATTTTTAACATAAGGTTGTCTTGCATATGATGATTCTTGTGGAGCTGCATACTCTATATAATATGGCCTAAAACATGAAGGAGTATGTGCCCATGAATCATTCCACCCCCGTGATGAGTAAGAATGAAAATTAGTGGGATGTGGAGCACATGGAACTGGCATTGATGGACCAGAAGAATACGGTGCTGCTGAACTAAAACCCTTTCTTTGCCAATTCCAATTCTCAGAATTATGTTTAGGAGGTGATCTTGATGATTTAGCTCCATTTGACCGATTAGCACGCTTGGCCTCATTTTCTTTTTGATATTTAGCCAGAAGTTCATCAAAAGTGAGCTTCGGCCTTTTACCATTGTGCTTAACACGGTCTTTACCTCCATTCATCTTAAGACGCTCTGATTTTAATATTTTTGGGCGTCCTTGGTCAGAACCGGTCTGACCGGTTTGCACAACCGGTCTGACCGCTTTGGAACCGGTCTGACCGGTTAAGCAAACCGGTGTGACCGGTTTTGCCAGCACAGCAGGAGTAATCGGTTCTTGTCCCGATTGTGAAGAAGTTGTTTGCCCCCCCAGTGTTTTCCAGATTAATCTCATCGTCCTCTAACATGTTTTCAACTTGGACGATATCTTCTATATCACTTGAGGGCTTAGAATCTTTCTTCTCGAGACCAATTGATTTCAACTGGTCATTCTCTTGTTCATGAGCAAATTTCAATCGTCCAGAATCAACGGCCGATTGTATAATTTGGCGAAACATATTGCAATTGCTAATATCATGATCAAATGAATTGTGCCATTTGCAATACTTTCAATTTTTTAACTCAAGATATGATGTACTAACTTTGTGATTAGAGAACTTAATAAACTTATTCTCTAGCAAGATATCAAATAAATTATCACACAAAGTTAAATCAAAAGTGTACTTTATTTTTTCCAACCGATGCCTTTGTGGAGAAGGCTTTAAGGCCAAGCAAACGAACGGTTCAGATTTCTCATCAACCCATTCGGCCATACCTTTCTTTGCACTTCTCATACCCGATGCTTTAAAGTTGATCACTTCATCGTCACCGGATTTCACAATAGCTCTCGGTTTTGATCTTTTAGTTTTAAGTCCAGAATAACCATAAGCACACCATGAAGAGAAAAACTTTGACAATGATGATGTAGACAATTTAAAAGTCAAAGTATTTCTACGATCAGCCTTTCGAGCTTTAACAATGCATTGATTGATATGGTGTGAAGGTATGCTATTGCTAACAAGTAAATTATCCTCAATCGATCTCTTAGAATTATTTATGATAGAATCATCAATAAATGAACTAATTAAAAATGTAAAATCTGATTGGGAATTATTTGTAAAGCATACCTTGCTGAATATATTGGAGAGGCAAGGAACCTTGATGTGAATGGCATCGTAATCCTCCCGATGGCAGCCAACAGCAGCTACTGCCCGAAGCAACCGGTCTGACCGGTTTAAGCAACCGGTCTGACCGCTTTGGAACCGGTCTGACCGGATTGTAAAATCGGTTAGACCAGTTTTCCCAGGTTCGCTGGAAATTACCAAGTTGCGATATGTTAATGTCTTCTCCTTGCTTCCATTGTCTAGTTCTTCGACGCTTCGAAGTTCTACACTTTTCTCAGCCTGAACTTGTCGCTTAATGCCATGATAATCACTAGAAATGTGCACGACACCTTCGGCTTTAGAAAAATCAAGTGTAGCTGTCTTCTTTTTCTTGACATACTCTTTTACAGCTAAGTTTGGCTCTTTTGGTAGAACAGATTCAGATTGTTCGGTCATTGTAAGTACCGAACTATTAGACAAATCTGAACTGTTCTTCTTCTCATTAACGGGCTGCTTTTTATTAATGCAGCCAAACCTGCTTTAATGCTAGCAATTTCAGCACACCGAGCACCTGAATTAACCTCAAGAAGAGCCCAATCCTTGCTGAATTTTCATTAATTTGGCTAGAGTTATTAGAAACATTTTCAGCCAAATCATGATCATTAGAACTTGAACATTGCGTGGCATATGATGGTTGAGAATAACTGGCCGGATAACTAAAATTAGCATGTCCAATTTTCTCATTTGGCGATATGCTTGTTGAGTTCTCACTAATTTGGCCATAACTATTACTAGCATAAGGAGCCAAATTGTAAGTATTGACATTATAACTCATGGCATTATATGCGACACTTGTTTCACAATATTTCTCATTAGAGTTTTTAAAAAAGTGGTAAAAAACATTTTCTAATTGAGCCCACGTGTGAATGGAACTTGGTGTCATATTAGCAAACCAAACAAAAGGAACACCAGTCAATGATAATGGAAATAATCTTAATCTCAATATCTCATTAGAACTGGCTTCTCCACATTGTATGAGAAATTGTTTTATGTGTTGCATAGCCCCTTCCCCTTTTCCAGAGAATTTAACAAAATTAGGTATTATAAAATTATTGGGGCACAAAACTGAATTATAATGCTCAGGATATGGACTTGAATATTCTAAACCCCTCAATTCTATTTTAGAATGCTTTCTTAATATGCTAGCCAATTGATCATGAGTTTGAGGCTGTACACAGGGTTTAAAATAATTGGCCGAACTCACCATGTTAGTTTGGCCTTCATAACTTTTCACCGGTTCTTGAACTTGTTGCACAACCGATGTGTGAGGATAATGTTGTATGTTGCTAGTAGCATTAAAGTTTAAAGCATGCATACTATTTGGCAACGGCTTTTGCAAATAAAATTCAGAATTATAATTTACACAAGAAACTCCATCTGAACAATTACTAGCCGATACAATATGCCTACTAGTATCAAATCTAGCAACATCAACATAAGGATTCATGGTACTTGCAAAATAATTATTAGATATGGGTAATGTATTTGCAAATTGTACCTTGGGCTCGTCGTAATAGGACTGATGTGAAGTATATGGATAGCCCGCCATATAGTCTTGATGCTTCTAATCTTCAAATAGATAAATCCAGAAAATCCAAGCAATCAATGACCAAAATCTTGCTTCTCTTCTAGTCTTTAATATTTAGCGCCAAGCAAGAAACAATGCAAACGGCTTGAGCAGCCTGATGCAAAGATACAAGTGTAGATGTAATCGGTTCCAAAAAACCAGATTCAACTACAGTGGCGAATCAAAGTAATAAATCAATTAGGTAAAAGGCTAGGGATTGATAGAACGGTCTGAGCAACCGGATCTTTCTTCCCCAGCGAAGTCGCCAAAATGTGTTGACGCAAATCTCGGTCAACACACGAGAGAGCGCTTGACGCGCGGGTTGCGAACAGGCCGAATAGCAGCGAAACCGCACAAAGCGGTCAGACCGGTTCAGCAAAGCGGTCAGACCGGTTTCAGGATACAAAGCGGTCAGACCGGTTTAGCAAAGCGGTCAGACCGGTTTCCTAGGGTTTTGCTAGACTTGACTGTTCATGAGGATAACTACCAAGCTTACGTGCTGGAGAACGACTAGGTTTACGAGCAAACCAGTAAAGAGATAATCAACGCACTTACGTGGCGAAGAACGACTAGTTTACGAGCAAACTAGCAAAGGCCGTCGAAGCTCTCGCCCGGGAGGGACCCCGTCAGGGCGTGGACATCGCCGGCGTGTCCTAGGTCGACCAGCAAGCCTTAGGACGCCATCTATGATCGTGGAGATCAGAGGATGAACAGCATGGAGGTTGGAAAGAGAGATTGGAGAGGTAAAAGTAAAGATAGATGTGTTTATTCGATTGTGGATATCCCTCAATCGGCCACAGGCCTTTATATTTATAGGCCAGGGAGGTCTTACCCTTTAGGAAACAAATCCCTAACAAATCTCGAGCTAAAATACAACTCCAACTCGGACTACACAGACCCAAACCGGTCTGACCGGATTGGGAAACCGGTCAGACCGGTTTTCCCAGGTGCAGAACTTCCCGAAGTCATAACTCCCTCATCCGGAATCCAAATTAGGCGTTCCACATATGCATCTTGATCATCTCGACGAGAGCTACGCAATGATGAAGTCCAATCTGCATTTTGACAATGTTATACAAACCGGTCTGACCGCTTTTACAAACCGGTCTGACCGGTTTTGCCCAGTCTAGTCAGCTGCTGCCAATTTTGGGTGTGAACACATGCTATTTCACTTGCCTTTTTGCTATAAGGATGAAGAAAAAGGCTACTAATATTGGTGCAAGTCGGATCTCGTGGTGACCAAATGTGACTAGGGGATTGGACACTTTCGGAAAGTTTGATGCTTGCTTCTAGTTTGGGCGGTGTTATGTGATTTGTACTGTTTTCATGGACTTGTGAAAAAAAATAGTGTTAGTTGACAAAGATTGCTAGCATTTTGTATCGATCCGGGCCGGGGGTTTGAATTATTTCTTCAGTGTCATGACTCACATGAACACCATGCTGCATATATCAACCACGGGAGTCCTGTCCAATGGAAGTCATGCAGACATATGTATAGATCTCTGGTCAGTCAAATGTTGGTGAGTCATGAGAGTTGTATCCATCCTTGGAGATTCTTCGTCTAGTCTACTAGAAATGAACTGATCGAAAAGATAAACTCTGATGACTTGATGAGCTAGACATAACCCTGAGCTGGATAAGATGTGCGGTCGATGCGTAGCGTGGTGGTCATCTATTGGTGAGGATAAGATGCGATTCAAGTCTGCCTAAGATGATGGGCACTGCGGATCAAGCAATGACATCGTACGCACTGACGTGGAGATGGTCGTCTCTCTGCACCAGTTAAGAAAAATAATGTATTTTCCAAAAAAGAATAATAATGTGGGGTAGGAATTCTAAAAAATAGAGGAAAACATCAATAATTGGTGATCATTTGAATTTGGTTGCAACTATATATATAGAACAAATTAGATTTTTGTTTCGCGGGTTAGATCGTATTAGATTTGGAACTACTGTTTTGCATACATGGCTGCCTCACTCGCCAACTATCAACTTAAGCCACTTTAACAAAAGTGTGGTAGGGATGTATATTGCATGATTAAAAAATAATCTTGTTCGCACCCAAAATTGACAGACCGAGTGCAAACCGGTCAGACCGGTTATAGGAAGCGGTCAGACCGGTTTCCCTGTAGCTGATCTGGCAATAGCCAAACCGGTCTGACCGGTTTGCCAAAGCGGTCTGACCGGTTCTACTCCGAGTTGGAGTAGAATTAGGAGTCCTAGTCGTTTCCAAATTGTAAAAGGATTCCTTGCGGGGCAAGACCTCCCCACCCTATAAATATAAAGGGCCGTGGCCGGTTGAGATATCATCCAATCGATCAAATATTTATCTTTCTACTTTTTATCTTCAAACCCTAGCTTTTCCAACCCCTTTGCTTTCCTTGTTTGTCTCGACGGCTTTCAAGGAGGTTCTGAGTGGCCTGACCGATCTCAGAGCAGCCCTAGGCACGCCATCTCCGACGGGGTCCCTCCTGAGGTGGTGATTCTAGGTTCATCCCGAAGCTCCTGGCAGAACCGGTCTGACCGGATCCCAAAACCGGTCTGACCGGTTTGGGCGGGGCTGCGGCGAGTTCATCGTTTCCGTTCGTTGCGCGATTCGGCGCTTCGCGTGTGTTGGCCAGAAAAAGCGTCAACACACTTTTGGCGACTCCGCTGGGGATTATAGAAGATCTGGTTTTCAAAGACCGTTCGATCTAAGCTCCAGGCAAGATGGGATCTCGATGTGATCTTGATATGGATAACATCATCACGGCTTCACTGGAAGATCTTACTCCGGAGGAGTAGAAGAAATTCGAGGCGCTACAAGAATTCATGAAGACACAATTTTTGGCTGGCGTCAAGAAAGATCGTCATGGCAAGGTGGCAAGATTGAAAGAATTTGAGCTACCGGCGATCAAGTTAAGCGACAATCAAGTTGAGGTAATACCCACTGTAAGTAAATCACAAAGCACTCCTTCTACTACTGTTCCTAAAAATAGTGTAGAAAGTGATGAATTGCTTGCCTCATATATTGCTCGTTTAGAACGCTTAGAGGATCTTGAAAAAGATAGAACTACTACTTGCTTTAACAATAATGAAACTAGTAGTAGTGGTCCTAAAATTAATACTAATGGGGGAGTTTTTCCTAGCTTGTCACCCATACCTAATATTAATACTGAAAAATACATGTATGGTATGCCACCTGAATATGCCATTGGTCAATCCCTGCCTTTTCAACCGATTGGGCCAAACATGGCCAAACCGGTCAGACCGGATCAGGGAAACGGTCAGACCGGTTCGACCAGTGCACTTGAATTAGTGCATGAGCAACCTTTGCCGCTTTCTGTCGTGCCCGATTCAATGGTTTATGCTCACACTAATACATTGGGTACTGCTAGGCCTCAATATAGTACAACAATTAACACATCTTCTCAAAGAAATGTTATTCCTGATGATGTGTTTGAAAGTTATAGGCTAGCTCAAGCTAAGATTGCTCCCTACTTAAATAAGGTGAATTTGGAGAATGTGCAACCACAACAGCCAAATAATCCTAATTGGGCTGAATTTAATAAATTTAGAAAAGATTTGGCTAATGTGGTAAAAACTAAACTTGGTGTTGATATTGGTAACACAAATTTGTATCAAAAACAATATGATGCTGAGTTTGATAATTTTCCTCTTCCACGTGATTGGCGTATGCCTGATTTAATTAAATTTAGTGGGGATGATGATCGGACCACGTGGGAACATATTAGTCAATACATAGCTCAACTGGGAGAAGCGGGTGCTTATAATGCTCTTAAAGTGCGTTTATTTTCTTTATCATTGACTGGCACCGCTTTTGCTTGGTTTTCTTCACTTGCTCCCGGTTCTATTATATCTTGGGATATGTTAGAACGTAAATTTCATGATCACTTTTATAGCGGGAGTTTGCAATTGAAATTGACGGATTTGACATCGGTTAGACAAATTAGAGATGAAACTGTTTCTGCTTACATCAAAAGGTTTAAAGAAACTAAAAACCGTTGTTTCAATTTGTCAATCACTGATATGGACCTTGCTGATATTTGCTTAAAGGGTTTAAGGTCGTCCATAAGGGATAGAATAGAGGGTTCTGATTTTC
This sequence comes from Echinochloa phyllopogon, assembly GCA_033239725.1. Taxonomy (NCBI): domain Eukaryota; kingdom Viridiplantae; phylum Streptophyta; class Magnoliopsida; order Poales; family Poaceae; genus Echinochloa; species Echinochloa phyllopogon. The sequence goes on along the minus strand of BTCW01000008.1, from coordinate 25,600,337 downwards.
TTTAGGTTGCACAAGTTCAAATTAGAGATTTAGTTGTTGAAACCCGAATGAATAAAGAAAAAGAAAGAGATACTTCTAGATCACGTCGTTCCAATGTTCATATGATTGACTATGAATCTGATGATTCGAGCGATATTGATAAAGAAGTACTTGCTGCTGAATTTGTATGGCCCTCTAAAGAAAAAACTTATTCTTGTACATCACTTAAGCCGGTCAACAAAGGTCGGCAAGAAGAAGTTAAGTTTACATTTGATGTTTCCAAGTGTGACCGTATTTTTGATGAATTGCTTAAATATGGAAATATTAAATTATCTCATAAATTGCCTCCACTTGAAGAATTGAAGAGACGTGCATATTGCAAGTTTCATAATACTTATTCTCATGGCACTAATGATTGCAATGTGTTTCGTCGACAGGTTCAATCGGCCATAAATGAAGGTCGTTTGACATTTCATGAGATGCAAGTGGACAAAACTCCTTTCCCTGTCAACACTATGGATTTATAGCAGCCTAAGGTCTTGGTTCGGCCGCATCAAGCCGAAGCAACCAAAGGAAAGAATGTTGTGATTGGTGAAGCAAAAACCGACTTGAGGGGAAAAGAGTTGATTCTAGAAGTTGCATGTGAGACAACTCCAGATGGCAGGGAGACATTCAAGGTTACTGTAAGAGCCTCTGAACATGGGGGGCAAGGGTCGACCATTCCCGCCGAGCAGAGACCGTTTGAGCCTGTACAGGACAAACCGGTCAGACCGGTTAGGGAAAGCGGTCAGACCGGTTTCCCCCAGGGTCGTCCAAAAATGATTAAACCGAGCCGTCCGGAGGTTGGAAACTGGAAACTCAATGTTGCAAAGAATCAGGGGAGTACTATTAGGCCAAAGGTCACCTTTGATATGGTATTTGACAAGTACTCCAATCAAAAGGCCGTTACAAGTGATCGGCCGGTAAAAAAGAGAATGAGAGTGCCTCCATATCAAGAAGAATGTTCACAGCCAAAGAGGAATTTTGTTCCACAGTGGGAGGCATCGAGTTCATATCCACCCCGTCCAGTTTATGATAATAATGGAGTGATGTGGGTGCCATACCAACAATCTTTTCAACATGGATGGGGAGGACCGCGAAGGCCAGCATTGGACAGGATTTCGAGACCTGGACAGGACCGTTTGGCACCTTGCCAATCCGGTCAGGGTCACCAGACCCAACCGGTCAGACCGGTTCCACAAACCGGTCAGACCGGTTTCCCTGGGAAATCGGCAACACCTCCTATGAAGCAAGTTTACAAGCCAAAACAGCGTGAGGAGGTGCATAAGATGGATATTTACCCAGAGAGGACTACAAATCAAGATGTTATTCAGATTGGGTTGATGAACGTTCCCCTTGGAAATGGTGGCAAAGGACCGATTGTCATAGACAATCAGGTTAAGACACCTATTCAGAAGGGATCTGTTGCTGATAATAAGGCCAGTGGGAGTGGTTCTAACTCCAAGTACTTTTTGCCAAGATGGTGTCCTCCCGGTTTATCTCGTACTCAAAGGAGGAAGCTTCAGCGCTTGAGATTTCAGGAGATGAAGGAGAAAGAGCTAGAGAAGCAGAGGGACGAAGCTTTCAACAAGTACAGGCCCATGATTCCACAGGGGAAAGAGTGGAAAGTCAAGACCAGCTCCTAGACAGAACCGGTCAGACCGGTCCAGGAGTCGGTCAGACCGGTTAAACCGGTCAGACCGGTCGACGAAAGCGGTCAGACCGCTTTGCCCGACGCGCCGCCCGGTTTTTCTTCTCCTTCTCCTATGATTTGTGATGACAAGCTATCATCGGTACCTACTTCAGAGGACGATGAAGAGCTTGTTGATTATGGTTCTTCTCCTGAGCATACAAATTTTGAGCTTAACGTAATTCATATGTCTATGGATGGTTATGTGTTGTCAGAGGAAAGCATCGCTCAACTCGATTTTGGTCCAAAGGAGGCTATTTTCCAGAAGCCCAAAGTTGATGAGAGTCATCTGAAGGCTTTATACATGAAGGGCCATATCAATGGGAAGCCTATCTCTCGCATGCTAGTGGATGGAGGGGCGATAATTAAGTTGATGCCGTATTCTCCATTCAAGAAGTTGGGAGGTTCAGATGAAGAGTTGATCAAGACCAATATGACCATCAGCGGCGTTGAAGGAGGTGAACCTATGGGCGCCAAGGGAGTTGCTTCTATGGAGCTTACTATTGGAAGCAAGACTTTGGCTACTGCGTTCTTCGTAGCTGAGACACAAGGTAACTACAGTTTAATCCTTGGTCGTGATTGGATTCATGCAAACCAATGTGTGCCTTCTACTTTGCATCAATTTTTAATTCAATGGATAGATGATGAAGTAGAGGTTGTTCATGGAGATACATCGGCTTGTGTTGCAGTGGCCGATAGTTCTACTATGGATGATCATGAGAATCTTAAATGCTTATCTGGTTTAGATTTATCTGATTGTGAGATCATTGGTTGCACCAAGGATGGTTTTGCTACTGCTGTTATGAGGCCGATCGGAGATCTGGCCATACCATCTCTTATGATTTGATGGATCCAAATCTAGAATGGTTACAGCAGAGGCGTGAGCACTATCGGGCGCATAAGAACGATATGTGTGAGGCCGTCGAAGATTTTGATGATTTAAGCAAGTTAGGACAAGGGTTTACGTCGGCTGATCCTCTAGAGGTGGTAGATATTGGTGATGGTACTATTCCTAGGCCGAAATTTGTAAACAAGAATCTTGAACCTTTGTTTAAATCTGAGTTAATAAAGTTACTTAAGGAGTATGTTGATTGTTTTGCATGGAGTTACAATGAAATGTCTGGTTTAAGTCGTGATTTAGTTGAACATCGTTTACCCATTAAACCAGGTTTTAAGCCTTTTAAACAATCTCCCAGAAACTTTAATCCTGATATTTATGACCGAGTGAAAGAAGAAATCAATCGGTTGCTAGATGCTAAATTTATTAGGCCTTGTAGATATGCTAATTGGATCTCTAATATTGTGCCTGTTGAAAAGAAAGGAACAAAAAAGCTTCGTGTTTGCATTGATTTTAGAGATCTTAATAGAGCTACTCCTAAAGATGAATATCCTATGCCTATAGCCGATTTTCTTGTTAATGCTGCATCTGGACATAGAATTCTTAGCTTTCTTGATGGTAATGCTGGTTATAATCAAATATTTATGGCCGAAGAGGATATAGCCAAAATGGACTTTCTATGTCCGGGTTTTGTTGGTCTATTTGAGTGGGTAGTAATGACTTTTGGTTTGAAAAATGCCGGTGCTACATATCAAAGGGCTATGAACTTGATTTTTCATGACTTGCTTGGCATTATAGTAGAAGTTTATATCGATGATATTGTTGTCAAATCGGCTGGAGTAGATTCTCATTTGGCTGATTTAAGGCTTGCATTTGAAAGAATGCATCGATATAAATTGAAGATGAATCCACTCAAATGTGCTTCTGGTGTATCGGCTGGAAAGTTCTTGGGATTTGTTGTGCATGAAAAGGGCATAGAAATAGATCCTAAAAAGATTGAAGCTATTAACAATGTAAAGGCTCCTACTTGCAAGAAAGATTTGCAAAGGTTTTTGGGCAAAGTAAATTACTTGAGGAGATTTATTTGTAATTTGTCCGGGAAGGTGAATGCCTTTACTCCTTTACTTCGGTTGAAGAATGACATTAATTTCACTTGGGGGGGCAAAACAACAAGAGGCATTTGATGAGATCAAGCAATATTTATCTTCGCCACCAGTCCTTCAAGCGCCTAAGAGTGGAGTTCCATTCAAGTTGTATGTAGCGGCAGAAGAAAATGTCATTGGAGGTGTTTTGATTCAAGAAACCGAAGGAAAGGAATATGTGGTTGCATATGAGAGTAGAAGATTATTGGATGCTGAAACAAGGTACACTTTTATTGAAAAGTTATGTTTATCATTATATCATACTTGTACCAAGTTGAGGCATTATCTTTTACCAAGTACTTGTATAGTAGCATGTCAAACCGACATAATTAAATACATGTTGCATAAACCAATCTTGAGTGGTAGAGTCGGCAAATGGGCTTATGCTTTGGTTGAATATGATTTGCGTTGTGAGCCATTAACTTCAATGAAAGGTCAAATAGTGGCCGACTTTATTGTTGGACATAGAGTAGATAAGCAACTTGATTTAAATGTTGGTTATGTTACTTTTACTCCATGGAAATTACATTTTGATGGATCGGTTTGCAAAAGTGGTCGTGGTATTGGAATTGTTATTACTTCTCCACATGGGGCTGTTTTTGAAGCACTTAACCGATTAGATCATAAATGTACTAATAACCAAGTCGAGTATGAATCTCTTCTATTCGGATTGGAAATTTTGCATGACATGAGAGTAAAGCATGTAGAAGCTTATGGTGATTCTTTACTGGTGGTACAATAAGTTTCTAAGGTATGTCAATGTTTAGATGGATTTTTGAATGTCTATCTTGATAAATGCTTCGATATCATATCTTGTTAAGATGAGTTTGTAATTCGTCATGTACCACAAGAAAGAAATCCAAAGGCAAATGCTCTGGCTCAACAAGCATCTGGTTATAACGTTCAGAAAAGAAATTTTCAAGGACAAAGACCGATGTTTTTAGAAGCCGAGTGTTCTGTTCTGGAGGAACCGGTCGCACCGCTTCCTCAAACCGGTCTGACCGGTTCAACCGGTCTGACCGCTTCAGAGAACCGGTCTGACTGGTTTCGTGGTGAAGGTGCTGCTTCGGCTGTTGTTTGCAATCAAGACGAAGTGGACGATTGGAGAAAGCCTTTGATTAATTACTTGCAAAATCCTATTAGTACAGTTGACAGAAAAATCCGACGATGGGCTCTCAAGTTCGTTTTGGATGATGATGAGTTATATCATCGGACTATTGATGGTTTGCTTCTAAAATGTTTGGGTCCTGACCAAGCTAGGTTGGCTATGGCAGAAGTTCATGAAGGGATTTGTGGTACTCATCAATCGGCTCCCAAGATGAAATGGCTCCATAGGCGGGCTTGTTTCTATTGGCCCAATATGATAGCTGATTGTTTTAGATACTACAAAGGATGTGAAGAGTGTCAGAAGCATGGAGATGTTCAGTTGGTGCTTGCGGCGTTGATGCATCCAATTATTAAGCCTTGGCCTTTCCGAGGATGGGGTTTAGATTTTGTTGGCAAGATTCATCCTCCTTCGACAAAGGGACATTGTTTTGTGATTGTGGCAACTGATTATTTTACCAAATGGACAGAAGCAGTTCCTTTGAAGAATATGACACATAGAGAGGTGATTGAGTTTATTAGAGAAAATATTATACATTGGTTTGGTATTCCACAAACTTTGACTACGGATCAAGGAACTTCGTTCATATCCAAAGAGGTGCGTGAATTTGTCAATTCCTATGGTATTAAGCTTCTCAATTCATCTACTTATTATGCTCAAGCCAATGGTCAAGCTGAATCTAGTAACAAGACTTTGATAAAGCTCATCAAGAAGAAGGTAGAAGATCATCCTAAAAGATGGCATGAGGTATTATCTGAAGCTTTATGGGCTCATCGTATTTCTAAACATGGTGCTACTAAAGTTACTCCGTTTGAGCTTGTGTATGGTCAAGAGGCCGTTTTGCCTGTAGAGGTGAATTTTGGCGCATATAGACTTGCAAAGCAAAATAATCTTGATGTTGATACATATTATGCTTTGATGATGGATAATATTGATGAAGTGGCCGACAAGCGTTTGGAAGCTTTGGAAGAAATTGAAAAAGACAAAAGATGAGTGGCGAGAGCATACAACAAGAAGGTGAAAATCAAGTCTTTTCAAGTAGGTGATTTGGTTTGGAAAACAATTTTGCCCATTGGATCAAAAAGCAACAAGTTTGGCAAGTGGTCTCCAAGTTTGGAGGGTCCTTTCAAGATTGTGAAGGTTTGTTCAGGAAATTCTTACATGGTAGAGACCTTGCAGGGGCAGCAATTGCCTAGAGCTCTCAACGGGAGGTACTTGAAAAAGTTTTATCCAAGTGTTTGGCAAAGTGCTTGATGGAACATGGCCGATTTATGTTAAAAATCGCCCTTAGGATAAAAATGGCCGGTGAGTTTTGTAACATTGGCCTTAGCATATTTTCTAGTGCATAAAATTTACTAGAAAACAGGGGAGCATATGTTCGCACCCAAAATTGACAGACAGAGTGCAAACCAGTCAGACCGGTTCTAGGAAGCGGTCAGACCGGTTTCCCTGTAGCTGATCTGGCAATAGCCAAACCGGTCTGACCGGTTTGCCAAAGCGGTCTGACCGGTTCTACTCCGAGTTGGAGTAGAATTAGGAGTACTAGTCATTTCCAAATTGTAAAAGGATTCCTTGCGGGGCAAGACCTCCCCACCCTATAAATATAAAGGGCCGTGGCCGGTTGAGATATCATCCAATCGATCAAATATTTATCTTTCTACTTTTTATCTTCAAACCCTAGCTTTTCCAACCCCTTTGCTGTCCTTGTTTGTCTCGACGGCTTTCAAGGAGGTTCTGAGTGGCCTGACCGATCACAGAGCAGCCCTAGGCGCGCCATCTGCGACGGGGTCCCTCCCGAGGTGGTGATTCTAGGTTCATTCCGAAGCTCCTGGCAGAACCGGTTTGACCGGATCCCAAAACCGGTCTGACCGGTTTGGGCGGGGCTGCGGCGAGTTCATCGTTTCCGTTCGTTGCGCGATTCGGCGCTTCGCGTGTGTTGGCCAGAAAAAGCGTCAACAAATCTCTTCAAGGAAGTGTTATAAATATGTTAAAAACTGAATATAATGAAATAATCATCAAGAAAAATATTAGATCAAAATGTTGAACGCGAAACATCAATTCCTAGTAAAAATAACAATAAAATTCATGGATTCGCATTGGTCATTATATTGACAAACAGAGAAGCTTTAAATAGAGCAATAGAAAAATGGACCACATAGTGTACATTCTGTTTTTTCGAAAGGGACCGGATTCATTAAATTAGAATTTCTTTTATAATTGAGATCTCAATGTAAAATAAAATTACATTGAAGAACATCACTAGATCCTTATACTTTGTCTCACTAGATCCTTATACTTTGTCTTCCTTGCACCTGGCAAGGTCCACCGCTTCAGGAAACTCGAGCGGACCATGGAACTGCACCAAATTTGGATTCAAGAAACACGGTCCCCAACAACAGGTTGAACCAAATATAAGATCCATCTCCAGTTCGCCACTTGTCATCACCAGCAGCAGCAGCAGCCGGAAGGGCAGACCCGCCACCACTAGTAGTATCACCAGCGCTCGGCTGACGGCGACGGCGCCTTCACATGGCGCCGCTCAGCCTAAGGGCGGTGATCCACGACGGCGGTATGGTGCCTCACCGTCCTGCCCACGCACATCACCATCGCTGGTCCAGCTAGAATTCCAAACGGACCCCCGGCCCGAGCCCGGCCCTAGCCATATTTTGCCCGGCCCAACGCGGCCCGACCCTATAGAGGCCCGATGATCTTTAGTGCCGGGCCGGGCCGTCGGCCCGACCTGGCGGCTAAGGCCCGGCACAGAGGTCCACTTTTCGTGCCGGGACGGCACGGCGGCCCGGCTGGCCCATCGGGCTGGTGCGGCCCATCGGATCTGGCTGGCCCAAACCGGCGCAGGAGGCCGCCGCGGAGGCGGAGGCCGGAGCCGCTGTGCCCGGCGACAGCGAGGGAGGCCGGCGCGGCCGGAGCCGCTGCGCCCGGCGGCGGCGTGGGAAGCAGGCGCGGCCGGAGCCGATGCGCCCGGCGGCGGCTGAGGCCGGAGCAGGGGCCGGAGCGCAGCGGAGATCCTCCCCTGGACGGCCGGAGATCCTCGGCGGCAGGGGAGAGGGGCGTCTCGGCGGCGGGGCAGGGAGTCGGCGCGGCCACCGGCGAGGGTGAGGGGCGGCTCGGGAGGGGGAGGGGGTGAGAGAGAGGCGGAGAGGCGGAATGAGGCAGCTCGGGAGAGGGAGGCAGAGAGGGTGAGGTAGTTAGGGTTTGGAGGGGCTTATATACTGCTGGGCCTTCGGAGGCCTCGGGCCTCTATCGGGCTGCTCATTTTCGTGTCATGTCTCGGACCGGCACTACGGGCCGAGGTGGCGGTCTAGGCATTAAGGCCTCTTCATGCCGGGCCGGCCCTAGGTACTATCGATCGTGCTTAGGGTCGGGCTAGTGCCGTGCTTTTTAGGGCCGTGCCTCAGTGCCGCTCATCGTGCCCGGCCCATTTGGAATTCTATATTGGTCCTCTTGCTTCTTCCTGCCATCCATTTAGATCCAACGGTGTACGTACCCTCCCCAACCTGTAAACATATTAACGTCAACTGTAAACATAATCGATGCTCGCTGGAGTTGCATTCGTCACCGAAGAAGACGAGGTCCTCAACCAAGTAGGAGGAGGTTGCACGGATGAGATGTTTTGATTTGTTACTTCGTAGTTTGGTTTTGCTACTTCTTCATTTATCTCTTTCCTTTTTCGTTTTCTGATATCCCTTTCTTTCCCAAATTAGGGACTCTTCCTATAACACTAAATTGAGAGGGCTCTCCACATAGGTTCTAGTTAAGGATCAATAGTATATGGACTCCCTGATTCATGGCTTTATAGGATTTCATAAAAATGGTCACCGGAGCATTTCTCTAGTATATGAAAACAACGATAATTATTGCAAAATTGATGGAGTATATATCAACAAATATTTCTCTGTAAATTGTCAATGTCACTGAGCTTCCACTGCATTCTTTCGCATTGGATGTCGTAACGAATTTATGAAACTAGGTACCAACTTCTTACTCAGCTTGAGACAAATACTTATTAATTAGTACATTATTAGCATGGAGTACTATATAGTTCTATCATCACCAGTAGTTTTGCCTCCTTGTTTGCGCAGGCAGGGCTGGGGGCCGGACCCAATTGCATCAGATTAGACTATGAACTCATGAACTCCGGAGCAGTCCTCCCCTTGCACGCCGGCGGTGGACATCTGGACCGCGCGTTCCGAGGCGTAGCGGAACTCCACGGTGCCGTCGCTCAGGATCAGGTTGCCGTCGCCGACGAGGTAGTCGTTGCCCTCCTTCCGGAACAGCTTGGGGTCGACGGGTATCGAGTTCGAGAAGCCCTCGTCGGCGCGGAGGAGCACGCCCTTCACCGCGCACTTGCACTTGTTCTTCACGGTCACATCGAACACCGTAGCTCGTCTGCAGCACCTCCACGCTCGCCGGCGTGCAATTCTCCGACCTCGCTCCTGGTCAACCGCCATGCACATGAACGACGAATAGAACAACAAGGCCACACGAAATGCGCATTAGTGTCTGTTCAAGGCTTGATGACATCTATAGAGATAGTGAAACCTAATACTGGTCTCGATCATTTCTTCACAAAGGAAGTTATAGACAGGATGGTGAGAAGGGATTACCTTTCACCAGGAGGAGAAGCAATGCAGGAACAAGAAGGTTCACGGACTGTGCCATGTTGTCTCTATTGTTGTTCAGGTCCAGTTCTTGTGTGCTCTGCCTCTGTCATGGAAGGGGCCTTTGAGACCTTGTCACTCTCTATTTTTAGGGTGAGAATGGTGTGTAGTAGGAAGCTCCATGTTACAAATGGATGGTGTGCATTCGTGTAAAACCAACCACTGCTTGTGTGATATTTGTTCGCAGATTAGCAGGACCTATAATAGAACCATGCCATACTATTTTTGGAGCTCCGTTTTCTGTTGAAGAAAATTTTTGCTCGATGCGAGTTTTCGTTGCTAAAAATGGCACAGTTCAGTCAGGACAAACATTCCAACGAGAAAGCTCCCAAAAAAAACATGAGGTACTAGTGATACCTTCTCGGTTTCTGGAACTATATGGTAAAGGGAAGTGAAGCTAACAATGTGAAGAAAATATGAGATGATTTTTCTAAATGTACTTTGTTGACTCAACATGTTTCCAGAAATCGAACTTTATTGTCAATTAGTTACAAATGCCGCTTTTTTTTCAGATTTAGGAAGAAGCTAGTGTAGCTAAAAAAAATGCAACCGATGTGCGACTGCATATTCGGGAATTGATAATTTCTATAAAGTATCATGCAAACCTAAACAAAATGCTTCATGTAGGGCATGGTGTGTTATTAAATTGCCAAATTCAGTGACTATTTACACAAATCTTCTCACAACCAGTACATACGGGCATATCACCTGTCCTCTGGTTTGAGGGCAGGTGAGGGACCCGCATTGGAAGTATGTAGGTAGTGGTGAAAATTATACCAACTTCCAATGCAAGCTAACATTGGCTCTTCTTCACCGCTTCATGGACCGCCATGCGAAACGCCGCCATTGAACGACCAATTTTAGCAAGCCATGATGCCTCGCACTTCACATTCCAACATGCCATCAAAGCTCAGTCATCATCAATGCCACACAACACAACTTCTTCTAGGGCCCTGTTTGGTAGAGCTCCAGAGGTGACTCTCTGGTGAATCCAGGAGGAGTTGTGCCAAGCAGTAATTTTCCAGAGAGAAATTATTCCGCTGATTCTGTGAAGTGATTCTCTAAAATGAACTAAGAGGCTGGGAGCTGAAAAATGTAACTTATTCTAATTCTGTGAAGTGATTCTCCATCCCTATTTTGAGAGTTTGTGATATAGAATAAAAAAGAATTGCTTTCAGCCACAAAACCATTTACTTCAAAGAATAAGCTTCCATAGAGAATCAGAATCAGGTGGAGCCCTACCAAATAGGCTCTAGTATATAAGTTTGATGTTCAAACTCTTGTATATTAGCAATATTCATGAACCATTTTCTCATGCCGCATGAGCTAACAAGTCCGAAGGGGCCCTCCACTCAAAAGCCGAGGTGTGTACCTCCAGTTCACACCAAAAGATTTTGTACCACTAACTGTCTAACTCGGCGGACATGCACTATTCACTAATACTTCAAGTAATAGCATTTTATTTTAAATGTTCTGGAGATATGGTCACTAATAGAATGAAACACATAAGTAACATATACATTCTAAGATATAAACATAACAAAATTGAATTAAACGCATAAACAATATTCCATTGAAGTATTACCCCTGAAAGATTTCAATGAAAGTAACACCTCAGAGAAAAAGTTGTTCATGGAGACACGTAAATATTTATCCATCCATCCCTCCATACATCCATTAGACCATGTATTTATCTAAATGAATCTATCTGTATCAAAACATTGCGCAATGATTTATCCATCCGTGAACATTGATCCATTCATGCATCTACATGGCATGATATGAGCAACTTACCTTGTATCAGGAGGATCGCCATCGGCTCAGGCATGAGTAGACCGCCGGGGATTGGCATGGGGAAGGACGAGGTCGTAGAGCTGGGTCGAGGTGGACAAGGAGGAATTTGCACCGGGATCATGGTGGCGTTGGAGGCCACCATTGGGGTGTGGTGGGAGAGAAGGGAGTAGCACTGGGATGGGAAGGAAGAGTACACCATAGGGTGGAGGGTGAGGTTGCCACACCGGGTAAGCGGTATAGTCGAAGAGGATGAGGATGCTGCCACAGTGCACATCTAGTCATCCCTAGGTCGGAGGAGGCAGTATATATGGGAGTATCTTGCTAGCAAGTGTGAGACTTGGGGATTGTTCAGCAATGGTGGTTGTGGCAGCAGCGCAAAAAGCTAGGGTCAGTGTTGTGACTGGAGATGAACGTTACGATGACTTGTTGATTTCCAAATGGAGTAGTGCCTTATAAGCCCGGGGAAGCACAACAGTAATATGATGACTTGTCAATTTCCGAGTGTAGTAGTCCATTTTTTACAATCCAACTATCATCTCAGCTTGGTTCCGGCCATAGAACATCAAAACCAGGAATTATGGACGCCACGTGGCAATGGAGCCCACATTTCAACATAAGCCCATCTCTCTCTGTCGGCCTCTATTTATTTTCCCTCATCTCACATCTCTCTCTACCACACACACTCTCTCTCTCTCTCTGTGTCTAGGAAGGAGGAGAGGTGGCCAGCAAACTGTGTAGCCGACGGTGTGGGTTTGGTGGTGAGGAGTGAAAGGGAGGGGACACTACCAGAATGCTTCACATCCGCCCGCCTCCTCCGCCTCGGCCATTTTTGGACCAGGGGCTGATGGGGCTTCAGCACCGGGTACAACGGCTAGGAGCGGGGGCGGCGCTACGGTGTGTCAAGGCGGACACATTAGCACCGGGTCATGACGAGACCCGGTGCTAATGTGCACCAATTAGCACTGGGTGCAGCCACGACCCGGTGCTAATGTGACCGAGGCCTTTAGCACCGGGTCGTGGCTGCACCCGGTGCTAATTGGTGCACATTAGCACCGGGTCTTGCCACGACCCGGTGCTAATGTCTTTTGTATATAGCACCTTCTTCCTCCCCCGGCCGAGCCAGCTGAACACTTAGGCGCTGTGTTCATGCTGCTCGGCCGTGGGAGGGGAGGTGCTGCCCAAATTTTTTTTCAAAATTTGTGAAGATTCTACTCATCTAAGGAGCACTACAAGGTACACTCTTTCATTCTCTAATGTTTTATTTAGCTTGTAATCCTTCTATGATTTAGAAATAGAGGGATTTGTGAATCAAAGTAAAGCTAGCTAGAGAGAGCTTGTGTTCTTAGAGGAGAGAGAGGAGAGAGCTTGAGTTCATGGTGGAGAGAGTGTTCATGTTGTGTTTTAAATGGAGAGAGAAGGCAAGCTAGTTAGTATTTTGTTTTGTATGACTTGTGAATAGTTATAAGGCTTATAGTAATGTAGTTTTAGAAATTACTAGAAAATCAATATAAAATGCTAGAAAATCTTATAAATTAATAGAAAATCTTATAAATTACTAGAAAATCATATAAATTACTAGAAAATCAATATAAAATGCTAGAAAATCCTATAAATTAATAGAAAATCTTATAAATTAATAGAAAATCTTATAAATTACTAGAAAATCAATATAAAATGCTAGAAAATCTTATAAATTAATAGAAAATCTTATAAATCTTATAAGGCTTATAGTAATGTTATATTTAATGAATATAGTAACGTAGTTTTAGAAATTTATTTATATAATGGAATATATATTATAATTTGTATTTATTTATATATTAAATTTTTTTATCTTTAAATTGTATTGTATATTTGTTATTGGTTAATAATGTAGATGAATAGACAATGGATGTACGGGGACCCCCACGCTGAGGCGTTCCGTGATGGCCTTAGGACGTTTCTCGATGCCGCCGAGGCTAACAAGACACTGTCCGGCTTCATGTTCTGCCCATGCACCCATTGTAAAAATATACAATCGTACAAACAAAGAGGTTGTCTTCAGGTGCATTTGATGAGGCACGGTTTCATGAGGAATTATTCTGTTTGGACGAAGCACGGTGAAAGAGGAATTCTAATGGATGAAGATGAACAAGACGAGGCCGATGACGACATCCCGTTATTGACTCAATACTACGGTTCCTTTGCATATGCTGCAATGGGTGATGCCGATGAGGAAGATGTTGCTCGGGAAGGCAATGCTCAGGAAGATGTTGCTCAGGAAAATGAACCTACTGATGGACTCGGGCAAACGTTGCGTGATGCCGAGAAAGACTGCGGCAATGATAAGGAACTGAAAAAGATACATCGCATGTTGCAGGACCACAAGACTGACCTGTACCCAGATTGCAAAGAGGGGCTAAAGAAGTTGGGTAGCACACTTGAACTTCTGCAGTGGAAGGCAGCAAATGGTGTTACTGATAAGGGTTTCGAGGAGCTACTGAAACTTGTAAAGAAGATTCTTCGAGAGGGTAACAAATTGCCATCGACGACGTATCAAGCAAAACATGTTGTTTGCCCTCTCGGTTTGGAGGTGCAGAAGATACATGCATGTCCTAATGATTGTATCCTCTATCGCGGACAGTACGAACACTTGGATCGTTGTCCGGTTTGCACCTGCGCACGATACAAGATCAGGCGGGACGACCCTGGTGATGTTGGGGGAGAGCGTTCTAAGAAAAAAAAACCCTACAAAGGTGATGTGGTATTTCCCTCTGATACCCCATCTGAAGCGTTTGTTCAGGAACAAAGACCATGCCAAACTGATGCGCTGGCACAAAGAAGAACGTAAGCAGGATGACATGTTGAGACACCCCGCCGATGGATCCCAGTGGAGGAACATCGACAGAGCATTCCCAGAGTTTGATGCTGATGCGAGGAATGTTAGGCTTTGTTTAAGTACCGATGACATGAACCCTTTTGGTGAAATGAGCAGTAGTCATAGAACTTGGCCCGTGACTGTTTGTATCTACAACCTAGCCCCCTGGCTCTGCATGAAGCGGAAGTTCATTATGATGCCAGTGCTCATCGAAGGCCCAAAGCAACCTAGCAACGACATTGATGTGTACCTAAGACCATTGGTTGACAAACTTTTGTAGCTGTGGAAGAATGAAGGTGTTAGCATGTGGGATGAGGACAAGCAGGAGCAGTTTGACCTTCGAGCACTGCTTTTCATAAGCATCAACGACTGGCCTGCACTAAGTAACCAATCAGGATAATCAAACAAAGGATATAAAGCATGCACTCACTGTTTAGAGGAAACCAAAAGCATGTATTTGAAACATTGTTGTAAAGTTGTGTACATGGGTCACTGTCGATTCCTTCCGGCGAAGCATGAGCTACGAAAGAAATGTGTGCATTTTGGCGGGAATGCTGACCGCCGTAAAAGCCAAGACACCAGAGTGGAGAAGAGCTATTTGATATGGTGAAGGACCTACACGTGGTGTTTGGCAAGGGAGACGGAAGCCAGGCAGCTCCGACGGGCGAGGATGGTCGTGCCGCGATGTGGAAGAAGAAGTCTATCTTTTGGGAGCTACCTTATTGGCAACCTTTAGAGGTCCGTAACGCGATTGATGTGATGCATCTAACGAAGAATCTTTGCGTGAACTTGATAAGCTTCCTGGGTACTTATGGGAAGCCAAAAGATACACTGGAAGCACGTCAGGATCTGAAACGATTGAAGCAACAGACTGATCTACATCCAGAAAAGAGAGACAAAGGACGCCAGTACTTGCGTCCTGCCAGCTTCACTCTCAGCAAAGAAGAGAAGGCAAGCATGTTTGAATGCTTGAACAGTATCAAGGTTCCGTCTGGCTACTCCTCCAATATTAAGGGAATAATAAATATGAAAGAGAAGAAATTCACAAACCTGAAGTCTCACGACTGCCATGTGTTGGTGACACAGCTGCTTCCCGTCATACTCAGGGGTGTGCTACCAGTTAACATGTGGAAAGCCATTGTGAAGCTATGTGCATTCCTCAATGCTATTTCTCAGAAGGTGATCAATCCAGACCATTTAGATCAGCTACAGAACGACGTGGTGCAATGTCTTGTCAGCTTTGAGATGATATTTTCACCATCCTTCTTCAATATCATGACACATCTATTGGTTCACCTCGTCAAAGAGATTCGTATATTGGGCCCAGTAATTCTACACAACATGTTCCCATTTGAGAGGTTCTTCGCTGTCCTAAAGAAGTATGTCCGTAATCATTCTCGTCCAGAAGGATGCATTGCTAAGGGATACGAAACGGAGGAGGTCATTGAATTTTGTGTTGACTTTGTCGACGATCTTATGCCGATTGGTGTGCCCGAATCCCATCATGAGGGGAGACTTGGTGGAAAAGGCACACTAGGGAGAAGATCGATGGTGATCAAGGACGTTGAGACATTTCATAAAGCGCACCTCACAGTTTTGCAACAATCAACCTTAGTTGCTCCGTACATCGAGGAGCACATGCAGATTCTCAGGGATGAAAACTCAACAAAGTCTGCGGCCTTCATTCAGCGTCTGCACAATAGTACTTTCGCTGATTGGTTGCGAAGACGTCTTATGGGTGTCGAGGGCATTGATGCGCAGCTAGCTTTTATAGCTAGAGGTCCATTGAGCACGATCTTGACATTCCAAGGATACGACATCAATGGGTATACATTTTACACAAGAGCCCAGGACAAGAAAAGCACCAACCAAAACAGTGGTGTCCGGATCGACGCGACAGACACCAATGGCAATACAAACTCATACTATGGAATCATAGAGGAGATATGGGAACTAGAGTACGGACCTTTGAAGATCCCATTGTTCAAGTCCCAATGGGTGAAGCTGACTGGAGGAGGTGTTAAAGTTGAAGCGGACTATGGAATGACATTAGTGGACCTAAACAAGATTGGCTTTCTAGACGAACCGTTCGTCCTGGCCAAAGCTGTCACACAAGTTTTTTATGTGAAGGACATGGCTAGCAGACCGAAGAAAGGGGCGGATAAGAAAGGTGGGGGTAAGCAATTGGACCCATCACAAGACGAGCCAAAGCGTCATATAGTTCTTCCTGGAAAGAGAAAAATCGTAGGAGTTGAGGACAAGACGGATGAAGATTATGATATGCTCGATGGCCGGCCTCCATTCTCAGTGGCTGATGACCCAAGCATCCTGTTAGCGGCGGAGGAGACACCGTACCTACGGCGTGATCACAATCAAGGAACATTTGTAAAGAGGAAGTTTATTAGTGTCCGAGTAAACGATGATGCCATGTAATTTAATTGCACTATGTTCCACCCAATTTGTAATAACTATATTTGCATTTATGTTCCACCTATGTTCTAAGATTTTCTATTGATTTATAAGATTGTTTTTTATTAATTCTAGCATTTTATATTGATTTTCTAGTAATTTATAAGATTTTCTAGTAATTTATAAGATTTTCTAGCATTTTATAAGATTTTCTAGTAATTTATAAGATTTTCTAGTAATTTATAAGATTTTCTAGCATTTTATATTGATTTTCTAGTAATTTATAAGATTTTCTAGCATTTTATATTGATTTTCTATTAATTTATAAGATTTTCTAGTAATTTATAATATTTTCTATTAATTTATATGATTTTCTAGCATTTTATATTGATTTTAAGTAATTTATAAGATTTTCTATTAATTTATAAGATTTTCTAGCACTGACCGGGCCTAAGGGCCTTTAGCACCGGGTCGTGGCTGCACCCGGTGCTGGCGGCACCCGGTGCTAAAGGCCACGACCAGGCCGCGGGGGCCGTGCGGCGGGGCCAAAGACCGGCCTGGCCACGGAGGCCGTGCGACAGCTGGCCACGTCACCGACCGGGCCTAAGGGCCTTTAGCACCCGGTCGTGGCTGCACCCGGTGCTAAAGGCCACGACCGGGCCGCGGGGGCCGTGCGGCGGGGCCTAAGACCGGCCTGGCCACGGAGGCCGTGCGGCAGCTGGCCACGTCACCGGGCGCACACGAGCCACGTCACTGGATGAACAAGAACAATTTTTCTTTTTAATCTCTGTATAAAAGTTGTAACTAGTCGTTCTCCCTCGTACAAACTTCAAAAAAGATCATTTTTCTTCCTAAAAATTCCTAAAATCATACTCTATGAAGTTATGAAACTTATTAATGTTATTATTTTGAAAAATCTTCTCGTGTTTGAACAATCCAAATTTTGAATTAAAAATGACAACTACAACCAAGGTTTTTTTCACACTAGGTGATGTCAAATGAAAAAGTGATGAATACCAAAGTTTCATATTTCATCATGATCTACAATCTTTATTTAGGTCATTTTGTCATTTTCAAAATGGGTAATAACATGTAGTACAAATTTGACAAGTCTCTAACAAAGTTTTAGAAACTATGCGAGTGAATCTAGGATTAATGAACAATGTATACTACCACTTTCTCAAATGCAAAAATGACTTAAATAAAGATTGTAGATCTTGATGAGATATGACATTTTGTTAGTCATGACTTTTTCATCTGAGACCATTTAATGTTCCAAAATCTTTCATTTAGTTATCAATTTTTGTAATTTTAAGATTTTCTAGTAATTTATAAGATTTTCTAGTAATTTATAAGATTTTCTAGTAAGTTATAAGATTTTCTAGTAATTTATAAGATTTTCTAGTAATTTATAAGATTTTGTAGTAATTTATAAGACTTTCTATTAATTTATAAGATTTTCTATTAATTTATAAGATTTTCTTATTTAATATATATTTTTATATAGGTATTAATAACTAAAGTAAAACAAGTATTAATAACTATATATTAAAAACTATATTTATAAGATTGCCAAAATAGTAGCCCCCGGTGCTAAAGGGCGGTTTGGAAACTGGGCGCCAAACGAAAATTTGGGGCCTTTAGCACCGGGTTGATCTAAAATCCGGTGCTAAAGGCCCCCAATTTTCGTTTGGCGCCAGTTACGGCCTTTAGCACCTGGTGTAGAAGACCCGGTGCTAAAGGGCCTTTAGCACCGGGTGGTGGGAAAGCCCAGTGCTAAATGGGGGCCTTTAGCACCGGGTGTTGTACAGACCCGGTGCTAAAGACCCTTTAGCACCGGGTCGTGGCTGCACCCGGTGCTAAAGGCCTTCGTCTGGCGCATAGTTACGACCTTTAGCACCGGGTGTAGAAGACCCGGTGCTAAAGGCCCATTTAGCACCGGGTGGTGGGAAGACCCGGTGCTAAAGGGGGGGGCCTTTAGCACCGGGTGCTGTACAGACCTGGTGCTAAAGACCCTTTAGCACCGGGTCGTGGCTGCACTCGGTGCTAAAGGCCTTCGTCTGGCGCACAGTTACGACATTTAGCACCGGGTGTAGAAGACCCGGTGCTAAAGGCCCATTTAGCACCGGGTGGTGGGAAGACCCGGTGCTAAAGGGGGGGCCTTTAGCACCGGGTGCTGTATAGACCCGGTGCTAAAGGGCCTTTAGCACCGGGTCGTGGCTGCACTCGGTGCAAAAGACGGGGCACCTATATAGGCCAGGGACTTCTCTCCCCTCCCTCACTTCGCCCTCATTCCTCCCAGATCGAAACCGCCGCCGGTGCCCCCTCGTCTCCTCAGACGCCGCCGCCCGTCGCCGTCGCCCGTCACCGCCGCCGCCCATGGTCCCCGCGCCCACGCCGACGCCGTCTGTCGTCCCCACGCCCACGCCGCGCCGCCGCCCTCGTCCCGGGCCGCGCCGTCGTCCCCGCGCCCCACCCCTGTCCCCGCGCCCGTCGGTCGTCCCCGCCGTCGTCCGTCGTCCCCGCGCCCGTCGTCCCCGCGCCGGCGCCCCTCGTCCCCGCGCCGCCCGTCGTCCCCGCGCCGGTGCCGCTCCTCGTACCCTCGCCGCCGCCGCCGCTCGTCCCCGCGCCGCCGTCGCCCGCCGCCCATCACGCGGTGAGCCTCTGTGAAGCCGGCCTTCGTGCCATGCGTGCATGTTTGTGAGCCGGCCTTCGTGCCGTGTACGTGTTTGTGTGTGCAGGTACCCGTTGCATGGCCGAATGCACATTTGCTTAGCGAACGTGTTCGGCCATGCGCATTTGGTTGCGCTTAGCCGAACGCGTTCGCTAAGCAGATACATTGAAAATATTAGAAATTACATTGAAATGTGTATTGGAAATGTTATATTGGAAATGTATATGGAAATGTTATATGTTTGAAATGTATATTGGAAAATGCTTCATTTAACCAAATTCTATGTATATTAGAAATATATGTGCTTCATTTACATGTATATATTTCTTATCAATTATTTTTAATTCTATGTATATTAGAAATATATGTGCTTCATTTAAATGTATATTGGAAATGTTATATATTTGAAATGTATATTGGAAAATGCTTCATTTAAATGTATTGGAGATATTTACATTGAAATGTATATTGGAAATGTATATTGGAAAATGCTTCATTTAAATGAATATTGGAAATTCTATGTATATTAGAAATATATGTGCTTCATTTAAATGTATATTGGAAATGTTATATTTTGTAATGTATATTGGAAAATGCTTCATTTAAATGTATTGGAGATATTTACATTGAAATGTATATTGGAAATGTTATATGTTTGAAATGTATATTGGAAAATGCTTCATTTAAATGTATATTGGAAATTCTATGTATATTAGAAATATATGTGCTTCATTTAAATGTATATATTTCTTATCAATTATTTTTAAAATTATGTATATTAGAAATATATGTGCTTCATTTAAATGTATATTGGAAATGTTATATGTTTGTATAATGTATACTATCGAAAATGTTTATTATCGAAAATTCTATGGCGTACCCGAACCCACCGGATCGCTTCGGCGGCCTGTGTGGAATCATGACTGCTTCGATATTGTTGTGGAGGGCTAATAAGGGCCGCATCTTGGAGAGGTGCATGCTCTGTGGAACCGGTCCCGCCTGCGGCTTGTTGGAGAGGTGCATGCTCTGTGGAACCGGTCCCGCCTGTGGCTTGTTGTATCTGCAGCCATGCTACCTTCATCCGTCGATCCATCTCTGACTCCATTTCTTGGAGCTTTGAGCCCTGAGCGGCAACCGTTTACTCTAGGTACCTCACCCTCTGCTCATATTCGGCCTTCTTCCTCGAACGGCTCCCATAGGTGGCGGCGTGCTCTTAGAAACCTTTCTTCCATGAGATGCTTGTGCCTACGCCACGCGTCCGTCCAGGATGCTCTTTGTTCCCTAAGGCATAGGTTAGCTCATCTCTGTCTCCATCAGCAACAAATTCTCCCCTCTCAGATGCCCTGAGGATATCGAGGAGACGCTGAGCTAGTTCTCGCACGTGCTTTGGAAAAACTAAGGAGCCGTCGATTAGGCTTAGGGTGCCTCCATGACCATAGTACCAATGCTTGGTCCTTGTGGGCCAGTCATGTGTCGCTGGAGTGATGCCTCTAGCATATAGATCTTCTTCCATCTTCTCCCATTTAGCGATGCTTGCCTTGTAACTTCCCGAACCCATCTTATGAGAGTACTTCTTATTTGCGGCGTTTCCAGCGTTTCTAACGCTAGCCGTTGCACCCTCTTCGGAGGTTTTGTACTCAAGGAATGCTTCCCACTCGTCATCAGTGATCTTCTTATACTTCTTAGGATCCGGGGCCTCTTCGGTTTTGAGAAAATAAGAGCACAACTTCTTCTTGAAATCCTGAAACAGAACTGCCATCTTCTTCATTGTCCAATCCCTCAGTTCTGCTTCATGAGTGTTAGGCCAGTCGAATATTGCCTTTAATTCCCTCCATAGCATCTCCATCTCTGTATCGGGGAGCACGTACTCCTTAGTGGGGTCCGTGGACTTCCATTTTCTGATACTAATGGGCACATTGTCCCGTACAATTACCCCGCATTGAGATACAAATTTTTTGGCCACTTTTGGGGGCTCAACTGGCTCCTCGTCATCCTCCACTCGAGTGATGTGTAACTTGACATCCTTCAGCTTCTTCATGGTCGATCGTTTTGATTTCTTAGCTCGACTTGTAAAAGCAGAGGCGGCCTACACAAATTACATATATACGAGATGATATAGAGATGGTATACATAATTGACATGTACCGTACAAATTTATGTTATCTATATACACACCTGACTAGACGAGGGCTCGTTACCGGCCCCTTCAATAGTGCTGCCCTGGACACGTTCGCCCTGGACATTGGCGGCCCCTTCAACATTTTCAGCCCTTGCAACATTATCGCCCTGGATATTGTCGTCCCTTCCAATGATCCCAACACATCATCCATGGACATTGGTTGGGTTACAATATTGAAAAGTTGATTCGCAAAGAACGTATCATTGTCCTCTTGCATGGGTGGCACAAGGGTGTTGTTGTCCTCTTGCATGGGTGGGACGGGGTTGTTGTTGTCCGCCATCTATAGAATTAAAAATAATTGATAAGAAATATATACAAAGCATACATATTCCCAATATTTCTAACATTTTCGCTAAGGGGGTCGGTGGGTGAAAAACGGATTCGCCAAGGGGTTCGGGTGCGTGGTGTGAATTGATTCGCTAAGGGTTCGGGTATGCGACGCGAAGTGGTTTGTTAAGGGTTCGGGTGCGTGACGGGAACGGGTTCGCTAAGGGGGTCGGTGCGCGAAAAACGGATTCACTAAGGGGTTCGGGTGCGCGGTGGGTTCAGGTACGCGATAGAATTTCCGATAATAAACATTTTCGATAGTATACATTATACAAACATATAACATTTCCAATATACATTTAAATGAAGCACATAAATTTCTAATATACATAGAATTAAAAATAATTGATAAGAAATATATATATTTAAATGAAGCACATATATTTCTAATATACATAGAATTTCCAATATACATTTAAATGAAGCATTTTCCAATATACATTTCAAACATATAACATTTCCAATATACATTTTAATGTAAATATCTCCAATACACATTTCAACATGCCTATACATTTCTAATAAATAAACATGCATATACATTTACATTTTCTGCATATAAATATTTGCAATTTACATTTGCAACATTTTTCAATACATATGAAGCATGTATATTTCTAATAGAATTGCAATATAGAACATTTCCAATATATCATTTTTATTTCCAATACAATGCATTTCCAATAAATGTGGTTATCGAATGCGTTCAACCAAACGCGTTCGCTAACCAAATGTGCATGGCCGAACACGTTCGCTAAGCAAATGTGCAGTTCGGCTATGCAACGGGTACCTGCACACACAAACACGTACACAGGCACGAAGGCCGGCTCACAAACATGCACGCACGGCACGAAGGCCGGCTTCATAGAGGCTTAGCGTGTGACGGGCGGCGGGCGACGACGGCGCGGAGACGAGCGGCGGCGACGGCGAGGGGACGAGGAGCGGCACGGGCACGGGGACGACGGGCGGCGTGGGGACTAGGGGCGCGGGCGCGGGGACGACGGGCGCGAGGACAACGACGGCGGCGGGGACGACGGGCGGCGGCAGCGTCGGCTTGGGGACCACGGGTGGCGGCGGCGTGGGCGCGGGGACGACGACGGCGGCGGGGACCACGGGTGACCACGGCCGGGCGGCGGGGACGACGGGCGCGGGGACGACGACGGCGGCGGGGACGACGTGCGGCGGCGGCTAAGGAGACGAGGCGGCGGTTTCGATCTGTGAGATGAGGGCGAAGTGAGGGAGGGGAGAGAAGTCCGCGGCCTATATAGGTCCCCCGTCTTTTGCACCGGGTGCAGCCACGACCCGGTGCTAAAGGCCTGTACAGTACCCGGTGCTAAAGGCCCCCCCTTTAGCACCGGGTCTTCTACAGCCGTGCTAAAGGTCATAACTGTGCGCCAGACGAAAATTTGTGGGGGTCTTTAGCACCGGGTGCAGCCACGACCCGGTTCTAAAGGCCCTTTAGCACCGGGTCTAAACAGCCGGTGCTAAAGGATGTAACTGGCGCCAAACGAAAATTGGGGGCCTTTAGCACCAGATTTTAGATCAAACCGGTGCTAAAGGCCCCAAATTTTCGTTTCGCGCCAGTTTCCAAACCGGCCTTTAGCACCGGTGGCTACTATTTGGGAATTTTATAAAAATAGTTTTTAATATATAGTTATTAATACTTGTTTTAATTCAGTTATTAATACCTATTCAAAATATATATTAAATAAGAAAATCTTATAAATTACAAGAAAATCAATATAAAATGCTAGAAAATCTTATAAATTAATAGGAAATCTTATAAATTACTAGAAAATCAATATAAAATGCTAGAAAATCTTATAAATTAATAGAAAATCTTATAAATTACTAGAAAATCATATAAAATGATAGAAAATCTTATAAATTAATATAAAATCTTATAAATTAATAGAAAATCTTATAAATTACTAGAAAATCTTATAAATTACTCGAAAATCTTATAAATTACTAGAAAATCTTATAAATTACTAGAAAATCTTATAAATTACTAGAAAATCTTATAAATTACTAGAAAATCAATATAAAATGCTAGAATTAATAAAAACAATCTGGTAGCACATAGCTTCACAATGGCTTTCCGCACGTTAACTGGTAGCACACCCCTGAGTATGACGGGAAGCAGCTCTGTCATCAACACATGGCAGTCGTGAGACTTCAGGTTTGTGAACTTCTTCTCTATCATATTTATTATTCCCTTAATATTGGAGGAGTAGCCAGACGGAACCTTGATACTGTTCAAGCATTCAAACATGCTTGCCTTCTCTTCTTTGCTGAGAGTGAAGCTGGCAGGACGCAAGTACTGGCGTGCTTTGTCTCTCTTTTCTGGATGTAGATCAGTCAGTTGCTTCAATCGTTTCAGCTCCTGACGTGCTTCAAGTGTATCTTTTGGCTTCCCATAAGTACCCAGGAAGCTTATCAAGTTCACGCAAAGATTCTTCGTCAGATGCATCACATCAATCGCGTTACGGACCTCTAAACCTTGCCAATAAGGTAGCTCCCAAAAGATAGACTTCTTCTTCCACATCGCGGCACGACCATCCTCACCCGTCGAAGCAGCCTGGCTTCCGTCTCCCTTGCCAAACACCACGTGTAGGTCCTTCACCATATCAAATAGCTCTTCTCCACTCCGCTGTCTCGGCTTTGTACGGCGGTCAGCATTTCCGCCAAAATGCGCACATTTCTTTCGTAGCTCATGCTTCGCCGAAAGGAATCAATGGTGACCCATGTACATTTCTTTCGTAGCTCATGCTTCGTAGCTCATGCTTTCGGTTTCCTCTAAAAGTGACTGCACGCTTTATATCCTTTGTTTGATTGTCCCAATAGGTTACTTAGTGCAGGCCAGTCGTTGATGCTTATGAAAAGTAGTGCTCGAAGGTCAAACTGCTCCTGCTTGTCCTCATCCCACATGCTAACACCTTCATTCTTCCACAGCTGCGAAAGTTCGTCAACCAATGGTCTTAGATACACATCAATGTCGTTGCTAGGTTGCTTTGGGCCTTCGATGAGCACTGGCATCATAATGAACTTCCGCTTCATGCAGAGCCAGGGAGTAGGTTCATTTTCCTGAGCAACATCTTCCTGAGCATCGCCTTCCTGAGCAACATCTTCCGTATCGGCATCACCCATTGCAGCATATGCAAAGGAACCGTAGTATTGAGCCAATAACGGAATGTCGTCACCGACCTCGTCTTCTTCATCTTCATCCATTAGAATTCCTCTTTCACCGTGCTTCGTCCAAACAGAATAATTTCTCATGAAACCGTGCCTCATCAAATGCACCTGAAGACAACCTCTTTGTTTGTACGATTGTATATTTTTACAATGGGTGCATGGGCAGAACATGAAACAGGACGGCGTCCTGTTAGCCTTGGTGGCATCGAGAAACGTCCTAAGGCCATCACGGAACGCCGGAGCGTGGGGGTCTCCGTACATCCATTGTCTATTCATCTGCATTATTAACAAATAACAAATATACAATACAATTTAAAGATAAAAAATTTAATATATAAACAAATACAGATTATAATATATATTCCATTATATAAATAAATTTCTAAAACTACATTACTATATTCATTAAATAAATAAATATACCTTCCGTTAAATAAATAAATAACTATTCTACATTTTAATAAATAACTAATAATATATATTTCATTAAATTAATAAATAATTATTCCAACTTTTAATAAATAAACCTCTTTAATAAATAAAATACATAGGCCTTATAACTATTCACAAGTCATACAAAACAAAATACTAACTAGCTTGCCTTCTCTCTCCATTTAAAACACAACATGAACACTCTTTTCACCATGAACTCAAGCTCTCTCCTCTCTCTCCTCCAAGAACACAAGCTCTCTCTAGCTAGCTTTACTTTGATTCACAAATCCCTCTATTTCTAAATCATAGAAGGATTACAAGCTAAATAAAACATTAGAGAATGAAAGAGTGTACCTTGTAGTGCTCCTTAGATGAGTAGAATCTTCACAAATTTTGAAAAAAATTTGAGCAGCACCTCCCCTCCCACGGCCGAGCAGCATGAACACAGCGGCTAAGTGTTCAGCTGGCTCGGCCGGAGGAGGAGGAAGGTGCTATATACAAAAGACATTAGCACCGGGTCGTGGCAAGACCCGGTGCTAATGTGCACCCTTTAGCACCGGGTGCAGCCAGCAACCGGTGCGAAATGGCCTCGGCACATTAGCACCGGTTGTTGGCTGCACCCGGTGCTAAAGGGGGCGCATTAGCACCGGGTCTTGCCATGACCCGGTGCTAATGTCTTCGCCCTGACACATCTTCGCGCCGCCCCCGCTCCTAGCCGTTGGACCCGGTGCTGAAGCCCCATCAGCACTGGGTCCAAAAATGGCCGAGGCGGATGAGACGGGCGGATGTAAAGCATTCTGGTAGTGGGACTTCACCATCGTCAGCGCCACCTCGCGGCGTGGCGAGGGGAATGGTCGAAGGCTGTGATCAGATGCCTAGCAGAGGGACAATTAGCAGTTCTTAGCTTTCTCTGTATGATTCAATTCAATCCTCGAATGTTATCCTCCTAGCGTGTTTTTATAATAATATTGTTGTATAAACACACTAGGAACCACTCTGTAATGCTTTTCCCGTTTCTACCATGCCATGTATGATGTATCCATACTTATATACAAACACATGATATGGGTGATACGCTACGATCTTTCTGGCGCCAATGATGCCACAACATGCGCATTCTCGCAAGACTACAGATTTTGATAGTTTTTTTTCAAAAGAGAGATTAACTCTCTGTTTCTAAGAAATCAAAAGAGTAGCTTGATTATGATATCACTATACTACTAGACTAGAAAACACAAAGTCAGCCTAGAACCGGTCGAGCCATGTTTTACTGTTGTTTCAAAAATATTTCTTTTGTTTTTTTTTATTTCCATTGAAGGGCGGGCTTGGTGCAGCGGTAGAGCCTACCGTCTGTAACCGGAAGGTCCCGGGTTCAAGCCCCAGCCTCTGCATATTTATGCGGGTAAGGTTTGGGCGCTATTACAACCCTTCCCCAGACCCCGCACGGTGCGGGAAGCCTACGGCACTGGGTACGCCTTTTTTTTGTTTTTATTTCCATTGATCTTTTATTTTACGTTGCGTCATTATATGTACCAAGGGCACTGTATGTCTCTCATAAGGTACAAAGTACGATTTAGATCGATAATGTTAACTCGATAATGTTAACGGCGGCGAGGGGACGAGGAGCGGCACCGGCGCGGGGACGACGGGCGGCGCGGGGACGAGGGGCGCCGATGCGGGGACGACGGCTGGGCGCAGGGACGACGACGGCGGCGGGGACGACCGACGCGCGCGGGGATGGCGGCGCGGCCCGGGACGAGGGCGGCGCCGCGGCGTGGGCGTGGGGACGACAGGTGGCGGCGGCGTGGGCGCGGGGACCACGGGTGGCGGCGGCGACGGGCGGCAGCGGCTGAGGAGACGAGGGGGCGCCGGCGGTTAATTTTGATCTGGAAGAGATGAGGGCGAAGTGAGGGAGGAGAGAGAACTCCCCGGCCTATATAGGTCCGGGGCATTTAGCACCGGGTATAGCCACGACCCGGTGCTAAAGGCCCTTTAGCACCGGGTCTGTACATCACCCGGTGCTAAAGGCCCCCCCTTTAGCACCGGGTCTTCCCACCACCTGGTGCTAAAGGCCCTTTAGCACCGGGTCTTCTACACCCGGTGCTAATGGCCGTAACTGGCGCCAAAAGAAAATTGGGGGCCTTTAGCACCGGATTTTAGATCAACCCGGTGCTAAAGGCCCCAAATTTTCGTTTGGCGCCTAGTTTTCAAACCGGCTTTAGCACCGGGGGCTACTATTTGGGAATCTTATAAATATAGTTTTTAATATATAGTTATTAATACTTGTTTTAATTCCGTTATTAATACCTATTAAAAATATATATTAAATAAGAAAATCTTATAAATTACTAGAAAATCAATATAAAATTCTAGAAAATCTTATAAATTAAAAGAAAATCTTATAAATTAATAGAAAATCTTATAAATTAATAGAAAATCTTATAAATTAATAGAAAATCTTATAAATTACTAGAAAATCTTATAACTTACTAGAAAATCTTATAAATTACTAGAAAATCTTATAAATTACAAAAATTGATAACTAAAAGAAAGATTTTGGAACATTAAATGGTCTCAGATGAAAAAGTCATGAATACCAAAATTTCATATCTCATCAAGATCTGCAATCTTTATTTAAGTCATTTTTGCATTTGAGAAAGTGGTAGTATACATTGTTCATTAATCCTAGATTCACTCGCATAGTTTCTAAAACTTTGTTAGAGACTTGTCAAATTTGTACTACATGTTATTACCACTTTTGAAAATGACAAATTGACCTAAATAAAGATTGTAGATCTTGATGAAATATGAAACTTTGGTATTCATCACTTTTTCATTTGACATCACCTAGTGTGAAAAAAACCTTGGTTCTAGTTGTCATTTTTAATTCAAAATTTGGATTGTTCAAACAGTCTCACACGAGAAGATTTTTCAAAATAATAACATTAATAAGTTTCATAACTTTATAGAGTATGATTTTAGGAATTTTTAGGAAGAAAAATGATCTTTTTTGAAGTTTGTACGAGGGAGAACGACTAGTTACAACTTTTATACAGAGATTAAAAAGAAAAATTGTTCTTGTTCATCTAGTGACGTGGCTCGTGTGCGCCAGGTGACGTGGCGCCTGTGCGCCTGGTGATGTGGCTCGTGTGCCCGGTGACGTGGCTTGTGTGCCCGGTGACGTGGCACGTGTGTGCCCGGTGACGTGGCCAGCTGCCGCACGGCCTCCGTGGCCAGGCCGGTCTTTGGCCCCCGCGGCCCGGTCGTGGCCTTTAGCACCGGGTGCAGCCACGACCCGGTGCTAAAGGCCCTTTAGCACCGGGTCTATACAGCACCCGGTGCTAAAGGCCCCCCTTTAGCACCGGGTCTTCTACACCCGGTGCTAAAGGCCGTAACTGGCGCAAACAAAAATTGGGGGCCTTTAGCACCGGATTTTAGATCAACCCGGTGCTAAAGGCCCCAAATTTTCGTTTGGCGCCAGTTTCCAAACCGGCCTTTAGCACCGGTGGCTACTATTTGGGAATCCTATAAATATAGTTTGTAATATATAGTTATTAATACTTGTTTTAATTCAGTTATTAATACCTATTAAAAATATATATTAAATAAGAAAATATTATAAATTACTAGAAAATCAATATAAAATGATAGAAAATCTTATAAATTAATAGAAAATCTTATAAATTAATAGAAAATCTTATAAATTAATAGAAATCTTATAAATTACTAGAAAATCTTATAAATTACTAGAAAAACTTATAAATTACTAGAAAATCTTATAAATTACTAGAAAATCTTATAAATTACTAGAAAATCTTATAAATTACTAGAAAATTAATATAAAATGCTAGAATTAATAAAAACAATCTTATAAATCAATAGAAAATCTTAGAACATAGGTGGAACATAAATGCAAATATAGTCATTACAAATTGCGTGGAACATAGTGCAATTAAATTACATGGCATCATCGTTTACTCGGACACTAATAAACTTCCTCTTTACAAATGTTCCTTAATTGTGATCACGCCGTAGATACGGTGTCTCCTCCGCCGCTAACAGGATGCTTGGGTCATCAGCCACTGAGAATGGAGGCCGGCCATCGAGCATATCATAATCTTCATCCGTCTTGTCCTCAACTCCTACGATTTTTCTCTTTTCAGGAAGAACTATATGACGCTTTGGCTCGTCTTGTGATGGGTCCAATTGCTTACCCACACCTTTCTTATCCGCCCCTTTCTTCGGTCTGCTAGCCATGTCCTTCACATAAAAAACTTGTGTGACAGCTTTGGCCAGGACAAACGGTTCGTCTAGAAAGCCAATCTTGTTTAGGTCCACTAACGCCATTCCATAGTCCGCTTCAACTTTAACACCTCCAGTCAGCTTCGCCCATTGGCACTTGAACAGCGGGATCTTTAAAGATCCGTACTCTAGTTCCCATATCTCCTCTATGATTCCATAGTATGAGTTTGTATTGCCATTGGTGTCTGTCGCGTCGATCCGGACACCATTGTTTTGGTTGGTGCTTTTCTTGTCCTGGGCTCTTGTGTAAAATGTATAACCATTGATGTCGTATCCTTGGAATGTCAAGATCGTGCTCGATGGACCTCTAGATACAAAAGCTAGCTCCGCATCAATGCCCTCGACACCCATAAGACGTCTTCGCAACCAATCGGCAAAAGTACTATTGTGCAGACGCTGAATGAAGGCGGCAGACTTTGTTGAGTTTTCGTCCCTGAGAATCTGCATGTGCTCCTCGATGTACGGAGCAACTAAGGTTGATTGTTGCAAAACTGTGAGGTGCGCTATACGAAATGTCTCAACGTCCTTGATCACCATCGATCTTCTCCCTAGTGTGCCCTTTCCACCAAGTCTCCCCTCGTGATGGGATTCGGGCACACCAATCGGCATAAGATCGTCGACAATGTCAACACAAAATTCAATGACCTCCTCTGTTTCGTATCCCTTAGAAATGCATCCTTCTGGACGAGAACGATTACGGACATACTTCTTTAGGACAGCGAAAAACCTCTCAAATGGGAACATGTTGTGTAGAAATACTGGGCCCAATATACGAATCTCTTTGACGAGGTGAACCAATAGATGTGTCATGATATTGAAGAAGGATGGTGGAAATATCATCTCAAAGCTGACAAGACATTGCACCACGTTGTTCTGTAGCTGATCTAAATGGTCTGGATTGATCACCTTCTGAGAAATTGCATTGAGGAATGCACATAGCTTCACAATGGCTTTCCGCACGTTAACTGGTAGCACACCCCTGAGTATGACGGGAAGCAGCTGTGTCATCAACACATGGCAGTCGTGAGACTTCAGGTTTGTGAACTTCTTCTCTTTCATATTTATTATTCCCTTAATAGTGGAGGAGTAGCCAGACGGAACCTTGATACTGTTCAAGCATTCAAACATGCTTGCCTTCTCTTCTTTGCTGAGAGTGAAGCTGGCAGGACGCAAGTACTGGCGTCCTTTGTCTCTCTTTTCTGGATGTAGATCAGTCAGTTGCTTCAATCGTTTCAGATCCTGACGTGCTTCCAGTGTATCTTTTGGCTTCCCATAAGTACCCAGGAAGCTTATCAAGTTCACGCAAAGATTCTTCGTCAGATGCATCACATCAATCGCGTTACGGACCTCTAAACGTTGCCAATAAGGTAGCTCCCAAAAGATAGACTTCTTCTTCCACATCGCGACACGACCATGCTCGCCCGTCGGAGCAGCCTGGCTTCCGTCTCCCTTGCCAAACACCACGTGTAGGTCCTTCACCATATCAAATAGCTCTTCTCCACTCCGGTGTCTCGGCTTTGTACGACGATCGGCATTCCCGCCAAAATGCGCACATTTCTTTCGTAGCTCATGCTTCGCCGGAAGGAATCGACGGTGACCCATGTACACAACTTTACGATAGTGTTTCAAATACATGCTTTCAGTTTCCTCCAAAACAGTGAGTGCATGATTTATATCCTTTGTTTGATTGTCCTGATAGGTTACTTAGTGCAGGCCAGTCGTTGATGCTTATGAAAAGCAGTGCTCGAAGGTCAAACTGCTCCTGCTTGTCCTCATCCCACATGCTAACACCTTCATTCTTCCACAGCTGCAAAAGTTCGTCAACCAATGGTCTTAGGTACACATCAATGCCGTTGCCAGGTTGCTTTGGGCCTTCGATGAGCACTGGCATCATAATGAACTTCCGCTTCATGCAGAGCCAGGGGGGTAGGTTGTAGATACAAACAGTCACGGGCCAAGTGCTATGACTACTGCTCATTTCACCAAAAGGGTTCATGCCATCGGTACTTAAACCAAGCCTAACATTCCTCGCATCAGCATCAAACTCTGGGAATGCTTTGTCGATATTCCTCCACTGGGATCCATCGGCGGGGTGTCTCAACATGCCATCCTGCTTACGTTCTTCTTTGTGCCAGCGCATCAGTTTGGCATGGTCTTTGTTCCTGAACAAACGCTTCAGACGGGATATCAGAGGGAAATACCACATCACCTTCGCAGGGATTTTTTTCTTAGAACGCTCTCCCCCAACATCACCAGGGTCGTCCCGCCTGATCTTGTATCGTGCGCAGGTGCAAACCGGACAACGATCCAAGTGTTCGTACTATCCGCGATAGAGGATACAGTCATTAGGACACACATGTATCTTCTGCACCTCCAAACCGAGAGGACAAACAACACGTTTTGCTTGATACGTCGTCGATGACAATTTGTTACCCTCTGGAAGAATCTTCTTTACGAGTTTCGGTAGCTCCTCGAAACCCTTATCAGTAACACCATTTGCTGCCTTCCACTGCAGAAGTTCAAGTGTGCTACCCAACTTCTTTAGCCCCTCTTTGCAATCTGGGTACAGGTCAGTCTTGTGGTCCTGCAACATGCGCTGTATCTTTTTCAGTTCCTTATCATTGCCACAGTCTTTCTCGGCATCACGCAACATTTGCCCGAGTCCATCAGTAGGTTCATTTTCCCGAGCAACATCTTCCTGAGCATCGCCTTCCCGAGCAACATCTTCCTCATCGACATCACTCATTGCAGCATATGCAAAGGAACCGTAGTATTGAGCCAATAACGGAATGTCGTCATCGGCGTCGTCTTCTTCATCTTCATCCATTAGAATTCCTCTTTCACCGTGCTTCGTCCAAACAGAATAATTCCTCATGAAACCGTGCCTCATCAAATGCACCTGAAGACAACCTCTTTGTTTGTACGATTGTATATTTTTACAATGGGTGCATGGGCAGAACATGAAACCGGACGACGTCCTGTTAGCCTCGGCGGCATCGAGAAACGTCCTAAGGCCATCACGGAACGCCTGAGCGTGGGGGTCCCCGTACATCCATTGTCTATTCATCTGCATTATTAACCAATAACAAATATACAATACAATTTAAAGATAAAAAAATTTAATATATAAATAAATACAAATTATAATATATATTCCATTATATAAATAAATTTCTAAAACTACATTACTATATTCATTAAATATAACATTACTATAAGCCTTATAAGATTTATAAGATTTATAAGATTTTCTATTAATTTATAAGATTTTCTAGCATTTTATATTGATTTTCTAGTAATTTATAAGATTTTCTATTAATTTATAAGATTTTCTAGTATTTTATATTGATTTTCTAGTAATTTCTAAAACTACATTACTATAAGCCTTATAACTATTCACAAGTCATACAAAACATAATACTAACTAGCTTGCCTTCTCTCTCCATTTAAAACACAACATGAACACTCTTTTCACCATGAACTCAAGCTCTCTCCTCTCTCTCCTCCAAGAACACAAGTTCTCTCTAGCTAGCTTTACTTTGATTCACAAATCCCTCTATTTCTAAATCATAGAAGGATTACAAGCTAAATAAAACATTAGAGAATGAAAGAGTGTACCTTGTAGTGCTCATTAGATGAGTAGAATCTTCACAAATTTTTAAAAAAAATTGGGCAGCACCTCCCCTCCCACGGCCGAGCAGCATGAACACAGCGCCTAAGTGTTCAGCTGGCTCGGGCGGGGGAGGAGGAAGCCCCTATATTCAAACACATTAGCACCGGGTCTTGGAAAGACCCGGTGCTAATGTGCACCCTTTAGCACCAGGTGCAGCCAGCAACCGGTGCGAAATGGCCTCGGCACATTAGCACCGGTTGCTGGCTGCACCCGGTGCTAAAGGGGGAGCATTAGCACCGGGTCTCGCCATGACCCGGTGCTAATGTGTCCGCCCTGACACCCCGCAGCGCCGCCCCCGCTCCTAGCCGTTGACCCGGTGCTGAAGCCCCATCAACACCGGGTTCAAAAATGGCCGAGGCGGAGGAGGCGGACGGATGTGAAGGATTCTGTTAGTGGCCTCAGTTGTGCGTGTGTGTGGAAGATCAATGAACTGCTTGCACCAGCTGCGAAAGATGTTGCACCTTTTGCACGTATCTCTTTGGTGGGTGGGCCGTTGATGGGTCGTCCATTTCCTGCTATGTCGTGAACCACCACCATATTGGCATGCTACTTTCGATTTACGTGATTTTTAGGACTTAACAGGAACCAGCTGTAATAATTATGTTAAGATTGAGAGAAATCAGTGTATAAATCTAATCGATTCTTTCGAAGGAATATGTCAGGAATTTTTTAACACTTCAGGAAGGTATTAACTCGATGCTAATCTTGTTCCGTATCTACAGCCTGTATGATGAGGAGAATATCAAGGCAGTTCAAATACGACTACATAACGCAGGATGAAAATTTTACTCAGAATTTGAGATTGCCTCGTCACGAGGATCCAGCCCTCCCCGGCTGGCTATATATATGGCCATATACACAATGTTCTCTTCACACCTCCCAAAGAATAAACCAATTACATTCCAATAAGCATAGAAGCAAGGAGATGGAAATGGCTTGCGCGGCCAAGGCCACCACCATCATCTTCCTCGTGGCCCTGGTCTGCTGCCAAGCGGATACCGACCGCCCTGGCGCCTGTAAGCTGTCGGACCTGCACGTCTCGGTAGTGAAAACAGGGAAGGTAGTGAAGGAGCAGCCGGAGTACGAGGTGACCATCGACAACCAGTGCTCGTGCGCGCAGATGAGCGTCAGGGTGAGCTGCGCCGGCGGCCTGTCCAGCGCCGAGCCCGTGGACGAGGGCAAGATCTGGGCGGAGGACGGCGGCGTCTGCCTCGTCAACGACGGCTTGCCCATCGCCAAAGGGTCGCCGGTGGTGTTCACCCTCGCGTGGAATACGGCGCCGGACTTCGCGCCCACCATGGCCGTGCCCCACTGCTGAGATTGAGAATGAGTCGTCCAATGGCCAAACAAAAATGCTATAATATTCTGTCGTTTTATGTTATGTTGGAGATTATGTTCCATACGTGTCGGTTTGAGAATTCTTCTGTACTCCATATAAAAAGGATGTGATGGATATCAGTGATTACATATTTACATATGATTCATTATGCATGTACTGCTCGGATGATAGTGTATGCATGGGTTATTAACATGAGGAATTAGAGTTGTACGTCTTGGGGATCTCGTCCGCTTTATGGTTAGATCTAACCATCGGTATGATTGGGAGCGCGGCGGCCCTGGCAACAAGATCCCAGTACCACAGAGAGAGCTGTTGATGCAGGTAGTCAATCGTGATCGGAGTGCGGCGGTCAGGTAGTGCAGCTACAGATTTTTGATCCAGAAAAAACATGTCACAAAGAAAAGGGTTTACCATGAGTAGAGTAAAAATGGTTGTTGCCTAAAATGCTTTTGAGCACCTTCTATCAAAATTATTAAAAAATAGTGCTCATTTGAAAAAATTATGAAGAAGGCAAATTACCATCTATCATCCACTTGGCTGCAAGCATCCACTTGTTTGAATGCGGAGGCCGGATTTTTCCCTTATCTAAAAACCATCTATCATCCACAATACACTATAAGACAATCACAGAAATCTTGTAGTGCAATTGAATTTGGCATCAAAATGATGGCAAAATCACATGGAAGACCTTCACACTAGATGGATCAGGCTAATTGCACCTATGTTAGCATGATGGGAATAGCAACGTACGTATGCTAACGCTACGGTAAAAAAACACAATAAATTGCTGTTGCCAATCGAAGAATAGTGAGATAGATAGATTAAGATTCACATAAAAAGATATCTTGGTGGGCTCCACGTAGGGGCTGGAGCTTGCGTGTCTCCGTTTGTGTCCCCTAGCACGTGGAGGTCATTCATTCGCTGCGCTCCAGGAGCTGGGCCCCTTCCGTGTTTTTCCATCTGCCTCTCCCACGCGGTCACGGCACAAGTTAACGGTGCCGTCCGTCAGACCCCCGTTCCCTGTTCTAATCTGTAAATCTATCCTCTTCTCCCTTTGTTCGAAGCTGCTCCCTTGCATATAAAAGTTTCTCGATCGCTATGCGAATGGAAGCTCTGGCAGGAAGCTCAATATAGATTGTGTACTCGCAGCCGTGAACACGATTGGTAAATGGCGATGCGTTCAAGTCCGTTTGCTTGCTATAATACCATTCGAGTTGTGTAGATACTAGACTACTGCATTAGCAATCTGAAGAGCATGGCATTGCTGAATGCCCGAATCATCTCGATCGAGCACGCTAATCTAGAACTCTTTGCTTGTCTATGTTCTTCATTAAGTTTCCATGCATCCATGTTATTTCTTCCACTTCTAGCTAGGGGTGGGCATTAGGGTAATTTGGGAAAATTGGGTTGGTTAATTCGGCTAATTAAAATTGCTATCCGAAGTCCTTCCAATAAAAGAGAAACCAGAATTTTTGGGTACGCGAACATAAATTTCATGTTCAGATTTAAGCAATCCCAATTTTTTGAATTGATACCACATATACTCAGTTGTCAAAAATAATAGAGTAAGAGCGGTGTATAAATCTAACTTAAAGTTCATGTAAACACAATTATATATTACACATTGCAATCACTTTCACAATCTACAAATTTGATTCATATATCAACATAGCACACAATAAAATCAAGTCACATACAACAATTTAAAACATAGACTTAAAGTATAAAACAATATTTCAGATTTCGTGGAATTCGGGATACTCCATGAATTTTTTAAATTTATTTCGGGTTTCCAAAAAATTACTAATAAATAGTAATTCGGATTTCGATAATATGGGTTCGGGAAGTTGTCAACACGAAGGAACGTTACTGATCCGGCATGCAAGCGTGGCGTCACGGAACGGGGTCAAAGGACTAACGGTGGCTCCTTTTTTCTCGTAGCGTGGGAGTGTGACGGAGAAAATAGAAGGCCCATCAGCGTGGGGAAGCGACGGATGCCGTCCACGTATTTGGATACTCCCGTGCAGAAGTCTAAACATGAGATGTTCCCTTTCATGCGCTGCATGCCAACAGAAAAGAGAAGCGGAAAAAACCAGAGAAATCTTCACGGAAACTGAAACTAGTTTAAATGGATTTTCAAGAGAACCAGTCTAAATATGAGATGTGGCCTTTCCTGCACTGCATGCCACCAGGGGAAAAAACAAAGAAATTGTCACTGACACTGAAACCAGTTTTAATGGATTTTGCCTGTACTTTCTACAATGAGCATTTACTCATTTAGATTGTTTGAAATTCTGATGCCAATCATGCTTTGTGACCATTTTTTTGCAACGAACTGCTCTTAATTTTTCCAAGATAATATCAGGTTGCTTAATCTGAATCAGTGGTACAAGGAAGCTAAAAGGATGCTCGATCAGAGTCTCTATCAAGCTCAAGGAATAGAAATTGCTAAACAAGAAAAAGCTAATAATTGGTATGTGCGGTGTGTAAAAAACCGTTAGTGTGACTGGAAAAGTGTATGGAATAATTGGTAAGTAAAGTTTATCACAATTGTACCAAGAAGTATTTATGGTTACTGTATTAGAACATGGAAAAGTTGGTGAAAGAAAATTATAAGAGTATTTTTTCTGATTTCCAAATTTATTCATGGATTTCTAACACTTAATTTTTTAAATTACAAGCCCGTGCAGGAGGCACGGGTTGATAGACTTGTTTTCTTAATCAAGAGTTTTTCAGAATTTTTGATAGAAAAGGTTTATAGAAAGATTTTTTTCAAAAGACTATTGAAAAGGGTGTTTACAGAAAATATTCTCAAAAAAATTCAACTATTGTACATAAAGTTTTTCAAAAAAATTTAACAAAACAGGTTTGGAAGAACCATAAAAGTTTTTCAATAAATTTGTAAAAGGTATTTTAGAAAACAAGAAAGCTCTTGAAACTTGTCTTGGAAATATTTCCTAAAAATTGTAATGGAAAGGTCTCCAAAATATTATTTTCAAAATTTGTCTCTGAATGTTTATTAGAAACTTTTTGTGCATTCTATAGTAAGACGCCAAAATGTCGCGAGGAGCCGCGGTGTCCTACAGCACTGGTATCATCGACAGGCTAGACACTCACCGACATTGTGGGTGGGTTAAACGGCAAGATTGATTAGGTAGTTCAGGATGAAGGCAACAAAAACGGATCGCACGTGGAAATGACAGACTGAGCCACGTTGGGGCGAGTGACGTAGCTACCTCGTCCAGTTTTATTAATAGTAGAGATAAATGAAACGTTAATAGAAATCTTGTTCTAACAAAACACATATCTTGTACCAAACGAAGGGAGTAGCACTAAAATTAATAGTGCCCTCTAGGTGACACACCAGAAACAACCAAGGGCAACTCTAGAAGGAGGACCTAAAGCGCACGTCACAGAACTTGCAAGATCGGCCCGCCGCGGAGTCCAAAGCGCCCTCGTCGCGGCCAAATGAGAATCAATACAAAAACGCCTTCAGGAAGGCAAAGGCGCCGAGTCGGCGCCAGCGTCAGGTTTTCACCTCGAAGATCTCCGTGGACCGCCAGAAGGAGTGATACCAAGCAACGCCCCCAACACGGAAATATCGTCGCCAGTCCAGGACCGCCAGACCTCAGCATTCGCCGACAAATCACAACCTACAGAACCAGTAGCACCTGCCCAAACAACTACTGACTTCAACTGAATCCAACATTGCCACCGTCAACCCAATCCTGCGGGGCCCCAAAGAAACTAGAACCGCAACCAACTCCACCAAAAATGACGAAATAAGAGCTCGCTATAGACCCAGGGAGCGCCCCCCCCCCCCTCAATTGGGTACGGCACTGAGTGAACCAACGAGGCACGTGCTCCCGGCGTTGTCCCCCCAATGGGACTCTACCGTGAGGTTCCGGTTGAAGAAGGGACCATGAGCCCTACAATACGGAGCTGGGGGAGCATCGGGGGCAAAGACAAGAGGGCACCACATTGAGCATGACCACCGGGGACGACAATGCCATGGACGATGGCCTCCATCGTCATCCCCCACGCCTCAGGACCAATGACGCCAAGGGAAGGGGATGCGGTCGAAGCCCAGATGCCTCCCCAAACGCTGCCACCGTCAGGGAGATACCCAGGCCCACCCTCGGCCCGAGCAGCGGTCACACGTGATGCAGCCATAGCACCAGACCGCCACCACGACGGCCCCTAATGCCATCTCTCACTACCGAAAAAATAGACATTGGCACCGGTTGGGAAGCCCCTTTAGCACCGGGTTTCCCAACCGGTGCTACTATTCCGAGGCTAAAGAGTGGCACCTTTAGCACCGGGTCAAATAACCGGTGCAAAAGGTGTCCATTATCCAAAAAAATGTGCGTTGCTGCGGGTTTTGAACTCGGGACCTCTTGGCTCGCGCGTACCCACACCTAACCATCTCACCTACGCAGCACATGTGATAAAATAGAAGATGCTTTCGTTTTGTAGTAACATGTGACACCCCCTTTAGCACCGGGTCGTATTTACCAACCGATACTAAAAGGCTTTTAGCACCGGTTGGTAACACCACCCGGTGCTAAAGGGTGCCAAAGAGTTCCCGAGGTCACCCAAATGTACCAACCGGTGCTAATACACCTTTAGCACCGGGTCCAAAATGTGCCGAGGCATTTAAAGGGTGCGGATGTTGAGTTTTCTTGTAGTGTCTGCGCCACCAACACCCACACCTCCGTCCAGGACCTGCACCGAGAGAAGACCGCCACCCCAGGTAGCGCGCTCGGGTGTCGCCTAAGCCCGGCGCACGGATCCATGGGTCGGACCCCTGCCTGCTCCCGGTGGAACCGAGGGCACCGAGTTGGCGGCGGCCACCAAGGGGCGTCCAGGGGCCTGCGCCGAGCGCCGAGGGGCCCGTGGCATGGATGGCCGGCGGTCGTACGCCGCCACGTGCCCTGGCGCCCAGATCCGAGGACCTACCACCGGCGGGAGGACCGCGCCAGTAGGGGGTCAACCGAGCAGGGGCTTCAAAGGCAACTCGGGCGGCGGTGGGGAAGGTGGGCGCGCGGCGGGTGGCTTGTGGCGGCGGCGCCGGGCTAGGGTTCCGCCCGCGTTGCTCTCACCCCGAGAGCGTGGGCGTCCGCCCGAGAGCGAGCGGCTGAGGAAAAACACCTTCAAATGCCAAAGCTAACGCGGCTCCTACAATAGTATTTCACTTGCAGTCGATTATGACATACATCTTCGGTTGTCGATAAGAACGAATACTGACTGCCAATTATACCTCTCTACCCAACATAAAAATAGCTTTTCCAGATGGATAAAGATCTTATTGTCCGCAAAGCCATTAGCCATATAGCATATCATAGTTACCCTACCGAGGGCTGATTCGAGAGCATCTGACGCACCCAGGCATCTGCTTTTTCCCAAATAAAATTGTGGATAGCAATGATGAAGAACTATGTCGAAAGATCAAGGTTTACTAATAATTATGCATTGCAATCGGGGAATTACAATTGCCATTAGCCAACCACTATGCTCCACGCCCACGCTCAACTCATCACCAAGGGGCATCTTAGACATTTGATATGGTTATACAAAACTGTCCCTTCTACTATTTATTTGTGATGAATAATATCGTAGCAAAACTATTTTCCCTCAAACGGCATGGGCCATTTCAATATGTATCATATCAAATAATTCATACAAGCATATTGAAATTTTGAAAGAAAAAATACAATATATAGAGGAGGAAACATTAGCATTTGTGGGGGATATGGTCAATTATTCTACGTACAAAAAGTTAGTACGCACCAGATTAACGTCAACCACCAGCCTGTTTAGGTATTCACAAAATCTTTATCGGCCAAAATAGATGTTTTAGTTGATCATTCTAATTTCTTTTAAGCAAAAGTATATGCAGTGTTTAGTTTTGTCGTAGCTGAAGGCAAAATTAAACTAATGGTTCCACCTATCATTGACTGAGGCCACTTACGCCACCAAGCCTATCTTAGCTAGAGACGAACCATATTCCATTCTGCTATTCCAGTGTCCCATCACAGGATTCCGAAGATGTCTGCGGCCCCTGTACGCAATTTGCTCACAAACCAAACAAAGACGCAAGCAAAATTCCAAGAAGGTTCTCGGCCTGGCATATTGCGTAGAACTATTTCTTGCAAAGATCTCCGAAGTAACGTACGTGTAGGGCTTCAAAGATATACCGCATATGACACGCAAACTTTTCGGTTTTCACAAATCACACCATTTCGCTTACTACTTATAACTGAACACAGAGAGGAATACAATCCCATAGGTCATATATACTAGCTTAAACTCCACATATACCTTGGGTGAGCTGGAGCACTTTCTTGACGATTAGCTCTCAAGAAATCAAAAACCGCAAACAGATGGCAGTTTTCTTCTCTGTTCACACAAAAAGACGGATAGAAAGTACTGGCATATGGGCTAATATGGCAGCCCTTGAATGGTACAGTAGATACCCCGTATTTATCTTCTTTGTGTTTTTGCATAGTAGTGAAAACGGAGCTGCTAGCGCCCGGACGTCCGATCCGGGCGCTAGCGTCGGACGGTCAGAGCAGACAGGGAAAACTCCCACCGCAACAGTGTCTAATATTGCATGAAACATATGAGAAATAAAAAATTCGGCTGTTTTTGGTACATATGTTCTCAACAACGTGATGCGAACAAATCCCGTCGCAACATGAAATGATGTTGCATGCAACACGTAAATTTTTTTACAACATCCAAATATAGCGTATGCAACATCAAACAATAGTATCTGCAACATGAATAGACAACGTTTGCAACATTAAAATGGCGTGCTCACAACACCGCGCACGACAGTAGACGAAAAATTCCCAATAAAAATGCAACATCCGGATGAAACACTTGAAACATGCATGCGAATCATATGCAACATCGTAATCATTCACATCAAACAGTTGCAACATTCTTCTGGAACATCCGAAACACGTGAAACATGTTGTTGCAACATGGAGCAAAACCCTAGAACATTCCAGATCTATTCTTGCAACATTCACATCAAACAACTGAAACATTTTTCTTCAACATCCGAAACACGTGAAACATGCTCTTGCAACATGAAGAAACCCTAGAAAAAGAGCGAATGTGGCACGTACCTCCCCCCTCGCCGCCCCCTCCCTCTGCTCTCCCGTAGGCACACCACCCCCTCCCCTGCCGGGGGAAATGGGCGGCGGCGTCGGCCGCCGTGGAGGAGCGGCTCTTGCGGGGGAGCACGGCGTCGGCGACGTCGAGAGGAGGATGGCGCGGAAGCCGTGGAGGAGGGCACGGCGGCGGCGACGACGACACAAAGACGAGGGAGGCCGGCCTCGACGCGGTGGAGGAGCTCGACGCGGCGGCGGCGCCCATGGAGGAGCGGCGCGGCAACGACGCCCGCGGAGGAGATGGGTGGTGGCGGCGATGGGGGCTCATCGCAGCGGCGCTTGGAGCAACAACGGTGGCGACGGCGCGGAGAAGACCGGTGGTGGCGTGGAGGAGCAGGCTGGGGCTGCGGCGCGTCTGCTCGCGGGGCAGCGACGTCCGCGCGTGGCGAGAGAAGCGACAGGATTTTTCTTTTTTCTTTTTAAACAACGAAGCGGTGGTGCTGTCGTAGTTAAAGGCGGACAGAAGTTTGGAAATGTTTCCGGGACGTCCGATGCCTCGGACGCCCTATAGGAAGCATTACCGTAGTGAAAACATGCATTTTTTGTTCTCGAATATAATAAGCTATGGTCTTATCAAATTTGAAAATATTCAAAATCTCTTCATTATAACAATTTTATCAAAAAAATCAGAACCACAAATATATACCAAAACTAATACTTCCTCCGTCCCTAAGTATAGCTAGAGTTTAAAATTTGTGTCAAAATATAGCTATGTTTCAGTTGGCAAGCCTTACTATGAATATGTAAATGGACGAAAATAACCACATAAAGGTTAATTGCACCATGGTCCAGGGGCAGTAAATAGCAGGAAGCACAATTCCTTTTATTTAACGTAACGTAGAGACATGGATGGCAGAGACATAATTGACATACATAGTGTGCATATATATATAATGAGGGGTACGGTGCATTAGATCTTTATTTGTCACTGTCCATAATCTGCTAAGCGTAGTTATATTCTGGGATGGAAGGAGTGTTGACAACAGTTCACATAGCAGTTTTCCTGCATTGTTCTGGCTATCGGTAATCCACAAGGGAAGGACTTGAGAAACATGACCCATTTTGCTTCATCTTTCTTTGTGCTCCTTCGGGTACTTCTAACGAACAACATCGATGTACTTAGCTGTGAAGTAAAGGAGTGGAGGTCATATTATATTCGTAGAACAGGGGTCTTCCAAGTTTGGGTCAATGCAGGCACAGAGAAAGCCACGGCCAAATCGAGCAGTACAGATTCGTACCCATCGCCTGATAGAGAGCCAGAGCATTGGTCCCTGTAGTCTCTATAACTAGAGCACAGCTGTGCGGGAGAGCGCCAACATCATCCGAGGCCGAGTTACCTAGCCGGTGAGCATAAATCTGCTTGTCGCCGAAAGGAAAAACAAAAAGAAGCATGGCTACTTCCCTCAAGCTGCTGATCTTTGCTCTCTTCTTCTCCGTTTCTCTTCAAGGTAATGCATTTAAAACCACTAGCTGCATCCTTGTGCAAATTTTTGTCACAAAGTGTCTGTTATTTGGATAGCTGAATATATGGCAGGGATTACGATAATATATATTGTTCACTTTCAATTAAAACAATCGTCCAATAGACTACTCTTATGCCAAGGGCACATATTATCTGCAAAGGATTCTGCTCGTTCTGCAAAGGATTCTGCTCGTTCTGCAAAGGATTCTGCTCGTATATATTCTCGATATCTACTGTCATACGGATGAGTTATAACAGGTACGAACGGCGAGCGATGCGGCATCTCCAGCATCCAGGTTCAGACCATCAACACGGGTGCGATGGTGTCCGGAGCTGACACCTTGTTCGAGGTCGAGGTGAAGAACCTGTGCCCATGCAGCGTCAGGAACGTGCGCCTCGACGGCGGTGGCTTCGCTACGACGGTGGAGGTCGACCCAGCCGTGTTCCGAGCCGACGACGGAGGCGTCTACCTGGTGAACGGCGGCGAGCCGATCGCGAGCATGGCCGCCGTGAGCTTCCGCTACGCCTGGGACCATTTCTTCAAGATCACTCCCAGGAGCTTGGAGGTCGACGGCCAGTGCTAGCATATATATTGACATCATTGGGACCCTGTTGTAAAGGATAATTATTGCTAGCTCTATTTCAAAATATAAGATGTTTTGATTTTTATAGACAGTGTGTATATCTATTTGTATAGGAAAAACTATGGACGTAAGAAGCCAAAATGATCTATATTTTGGTAGGCAGGGAGGCAATACTGTAAGTGTGTTAGATAGATTGTGAGGGGGGCAGAGAGAGGATGTAAAGAGGTCCTTAGCTATAACAGTGTTTAATAATCCTGTTTGTGTGAAGCAAGGTCTGGTAAGTATGGAGATGAAGCCGGCAAAATTCAACCTGTATTGCGTTCAAAGTTCCTG
This sequence comes from Echinochloa phyllopogon, assembly GCA_033239725.1. NCBI lineage: Eukaryota > Viridiplantae > Streptophyta > Magnoliopsida > Poales > Poaceae > Echinochloa > Echinochloa phyllopogon. Next base: position 25,556,124 of record BTCW01000008.1, on the reverse strand, counting down.
GCAAACATCAGAAGTGATATATATGTGCATGTCTTGACTCAAAGTCTCAAAATAATGTTTTCTGCTTGGTGCATATCTACTTGTTTCCTTAATTGATACAAAGCTACTTGGTTAGTTACCGCTGATTCCATTGCGTTAACACACGGAATCTCAGCTTCCAAGTGGCCTGCATTCTCCACAAAAGCTTCTTTGATTTGTGGGCCTTCTGTGATGCATCCGGTCCAGGCGTGGGGTCGGCCGAGGCCTAACAAATTAAGGTTGCCCGGACCCAACAGTTCTTAGGCACACCCATTTGGAAAAAGGCTCAATCGCCCCAAAAGACTAGTCTGACAGGAGAAGGGTGGCTCTCCCTTTTAAGGTGGCTTCCTCCTCCTTCGCTAAGCAAGGTGGGATAATTCGGGCTGCCGCCTACACTGTCGTGCGCCTGGCCAAACCGCGTGCACACGGCTGCCGCCTACGCTGTCGTGCGCCTGGCCAAACCATGCTCCCGCTGGACCACGACACGCCGCCTACACTGTCGTGCGCCTGGCCAAATCGTGTCCTGGGATGTCCTCATCATTCTGTTATCACGTTCAATTTTTGTAAATCAGACAGATTAATTTTTGAAATTGAAATGCATATTAAATTCCTCTCAAATAAATCAGTAATTATTTTAAAAAAACTGTTTGCACCTGTGTAGTACATACAACTAACAGTCCATTTTGATGGATTTGACTTTTAAAAATATGATAATTCAGGAATCTCTGCCTAATAAACTGGGGAAAACTGTGCAAAACCAGGGGAAATACTAACAAAGCCATTAAATCGGAGAAAAAACCAGTCTGCTGCAATTGGAGGGGTGCTGGAATTAATGAGATTCGAACCACATGAACCTCATTTATTACTAACATACGACCAGAATACCCATGCACACTTCCATTTAGAAACCTACATTGCCTTCAAAAGTATTTCTTCCGCATAGTAAAGAGTTGATTTCATGCGCATAGTAAAGAGTTGTTCGAGCAACTCCAACGAATCAAGAGGGTGTTTGGATCCTAGGGGCTAACGTTTAGTCTCTCAAATAAATAATAATTAGAACATTAAATGAAACGAACCGGATTCCCAATTACGAGAATCCGACTCCCTGTACCTTTATGATAGTCCCAGGAACAACAGCTATCACGTACAGAACTCATTTCAGCGGAAATCACATCCATACATTGACTAAGGTCTTCACACATGACATAAATACATAGCGATATGGTACAAGCCCTCTGGGCTAAGCGACAGAAGGGAAAACAGCTACGCAGCGGATAGCTATAAGCTTCTGGTACTTCGGGGCTTCACCTCCACAGGCATTCTTGAGCGCAGCACACAGCCCTCGTTTGCTTCATCCGTCGTGGTTGGTCTTGTACTCGGAGTCTTCTCCTGTGTACCCAAAGACTGTCCCCAAGGAAATGGGACAGGTCCACGTCACCAACCGTAATATGCAGCAAAGCTTTATAGTGGCCTAAACTAGTAGTAAAGTATTCAAGGGAATTAAGCTGGGGTTTTCTATGCGCAAGCAGCAGCAATAACCAAGTTCATCTCATCTCCAAACTCCTTTCCTCACCAGAGAGATCATACTCCCCAAGGCCAGCCATCAATCTCACAACCACATCGGGCTCGTCCTGCCTCGACAGGTTTCCGCAATAATCATCCGCCAGCACCTTTCACTCACTAGTCGACTCGGTGAGCTCCCTCCCCACCTCGTCTCAACAGCAAGCGCTAGTCCAACCTCTCATAACCCAAATCAAGGATAAGGTAAGAAAGCAGAATCCCATGCTAATCTCCATCGATCCAGATGCGGTCGTCCATAACCGTGGACACGGCTATACGTATAGTTTTCACTCTGTAGAGGTTGCGCTCCAGGAACCACCCGGGCTGCAGACGGTAGCTAGTCGTCTTGAGACACAGCCCACAGCAAAGACCCTAAGGAGTAACGGTACCATCCTGCTTCCCTGGGCTCGGGAAACATCTGCACGCTAACATCTGCCACAGGGATGTGAAACCTTCCCACCGGGGCTAGTCGGGGGCTGTGGTAAATCAGGGAGAGTACGCCGCAACGAGTCCCCCTTACACATATCATACTCGATTCTCCTACAGTCCTGGTACCGCACTCAGTAGGCTTGTTGGAACCCTCCCCATACTAGGTAGATGGTGAGCACTGTAATCCACGTCTGAAAGGTGACTTCGAACTGGGTTCTTAATTGTCGGCAAGGCGAGTATCAGCGTCAAAGCGATCCGCCACAACGGTCCGCAATCGGCACCCATTACATGTATTGCCGCCCAAACTCCTCAAATCCATCAATCTCAAGTAATCCATAAATGTACCCGCAATAGGTACTCCGTAGGAACTTTCCGAGTGCAGCTCCCAAGCACCCCGATCAAACGACCGGGTTGTTATCACTCGCCTCCACCGCCTAGCTGCACTACTCCTCCCAAGCCACCCAACTCACGCCAAGAAGATCAATCACAACCATCCCAACACATGCAAGCATAGCATTCTCATATAATGGATAATAGGTAGCAAGGAATCAGGGTAGATAAATGGCAGTGCAGGCATATCATCATCATGCGAATAAAGTGAAGCGCTAGCATTCTAGTTTGCATGTCTACTAGGTATTTCAGAGAATGGTTGGGCGTGAACCTGGGACTTTCTCTTGAACTTCGTAGAGCTAGCTGAGGTAGTAGACGTCCTCCTCTTGACTCTCCGGTCCTCCTAAGAGCGCGGAACGAAAATAAAGACGGGAACTACTAGCAAAGAAACACTTAAACGATGAAGCAAGAAGACCCAAACAACACCAAACTCTAGTCTAACGCGTAGGTCATGATTTTAGAAAAATACAGAAACTGGTTTCATATTTTTCTGAGCCACGGTTGATTTATTATGAATTTTCTAAGTTTAAATCATTTTCTAAAAATTTTAAATAATTTCGAAAAAGAAAATCAGACACGCTGGGACACATGGCAGCACCAGGGCGTGCCACGTCATCACTACTGACGTCAGCATGACGTCATCAGTGGGGCCGGCTTTGCTAACGTCATCGTGTGCCCGGATGACGTCAGCATTGACTTGGTCAACATTGACTAGTCCACAGTCAATGGTCAGCGGGTCAGCGGGGTCAACTGGGCCCACATGTCAGTCACCTAGGTCGCTGTCAGATGGGGCCGGGCTGTCAGCGCGGAAGGAAAAAGAAAAACATTAAAGGCTTCGTGGGCTGGTCATGGGCCGAAAGTGGCCGGCTTGGCCCATTCGGAGCTAGGCCACGGCCCAAGAAGCGAAAGCTTCCGGCCTGGAGGTCTCGCAGCGTGGTGGACTCGGTCTACCGTGGACTGCAGGCTTGGTTCACATGAGCCGGGTCCAAGGGATCGATCTGTGGCTCGGCTGGGATCCTCTGCGGCAGAAATGGGACGACGTGGTGTGGTCCGCCGTGTGGCTTCGCTCTGCCGCGGCGCAGGCGCACGCTGGAGCGCGACCGGCGGAGACGGCGACGGCGGTTTGGTCCGAGGAAAGGCCGGCGAGGCTCGGGTGGAGGGGAAAGAGGTAGGGCTTGGCTTCTCGAACGTGTTTGGCAAGAAGGAGAGGGAGCTCGGCCGACGCAGCGGCTCCCCGACGAAGATGGGTGGCGGCGCGGTCATGGCGACAAGGCAGGGTCGGCGGCGACGGCTCCGGCGAGGGTTTGGAGGTCGCGGAAGCAAAGCGATGGCTTGGCTTGGCCTCCACACGCGGGTCTTTGGAAATTGAGCTCACGGCGCACTTGGCTGCGGATCAAGGATAGCGGGTTGCAGCAAGGGTTTTAGTGCGTTTGGTGCTCGCGGCGCAGAAGAGACTCAAAGTCTTTCCACGTCGTGGCCTCGACGTGCGCGCACGATCCGGGTGTTCCCGGTGCGCGGCGGCACCTCAGCGGCCGGGTGTAGCAAAGGGGCGACGGCGGGTTGAACCAAGGCTGCGGCGGCGGCGACAAGATCCTGCAAAAAGTACACGGCTCGACGGCCGGCTCACAGAGGCTAGCAAGAGCAACAGCGGCGGCGCTCGGCCGAGGACAGGGGAGAAAGAGGGGTGCGGCGACGGCAGCTCACCCCGGGATCACGTAGTCGATCGCATCAGCTCAATGATGTTCTGTGATTCGTGACGAAGAGGCTCCTCTGGTCCGGCTCCGGCGACGACGACGGCTCGACGGTGGCGGTGCCCGTGGTTCTTGCTCAGCGGCGGGGAAGTGCTCCGGTCCCTCCTCGGCTCACTCCCGCTCCTCCTCTCCCTTCCCCAACTTCCCCTACTCCTCCAACTCTTCTCCTGCTTGCGAAACGAACGGTGGAATACCCCAATTGGGGCGGCAGCGGCTTGGAGAAGGAAGGCGGCCGACGGGTGGTTTTATAGGGGCAAGGCGCTAGGGTTCTGCGGCGTGGACGGCTGGGGGTGCTCGGCGTCCGCGCCCGGGCCACGCGTCGCACTCGCGACGGGCCGCACAGGCCTCGCGCCAGGATTGGCCGCGGTGGCTGCTTTTCGCCGGGCGTGTGGGAGAAGACAGGAGGGGAAGTACAGTGGGGGCGCGGGTCCCACATGTCAGCGGTAGAAAGAGGGAAGGGGACGCGGGGTGGTAGCTGGGCCGAAAGTGGAGTCGGGCTTCGGAGATAGAAGGAAAAGGCGGCTGGGCGGGCCGCGGTTGGATTGTGAGAATGGAAGAAAGTTCAAGGAGGCGAAGTAGACTTTGAGAGGGGTTTGGAGAGTTAGCAGGCTGGGCTGAGTTGGCTGTCGGTTTAGGAAAGAGTTCGGGGAGGTTTTGCGGACTTGGGTTAGGGATTCGGCCCAAAGAGAGTTAGAGGAGTTAGCAATTAGTTTAGTTATTGATTTGAATTCAAATCCAATCAAAGAACCAAAAAGGCCCAATAAAAACCAAATCACATATAATTTAATCCTTAGCACTTCTATTGATTTTAAATTTATATTTAAATTGCCTAGGAATAAAGAGAGCAATTTGAATTCAACCTTATATGTTTGTTGGAATGCACAACAATTCACCAAAAATTTTGAAATTCACATTTTTTGCATTCAACAATTCCTGTCTACTCCGCGAGACGAACCTAACAAGCCTAGTTAACCTATAATTTGTACATAATTATCACATAATTACTGTAACACTATATTATCTAATCATGAAATAATTAGGCTTAATAGATCCGTACCGTAAATTAGCCCTCGCTTATATAATGCGTTTTTAATATCTATATTTAATACTTCTAATTAGCATTTTTAGATTTGATGTGACGGGACTAAAGTTTTAATCATGAGAACCAAACCGGACTAAAGTTTTAGTCTGGAGAACCAAATCACATCTAATTTAATCCTTAGCACTTCTATTGATTTTAAATTTATATTTAAATTGCCTAGGAATAAAGAGAGCAATTTGAATTCAACCTTATATGTTTGTTGGAATGCACAACAATTCACCAAAAATTTTGAAATTCACATTTTTTACATTCAACAATTCCTGTCTACTTCGCGAGACGAACCTAACAAGCCTAATTAACCTATAATTAGTACATAATTATCACATAATTACTGTAACACTATATTATCTAATCATGAAATAATTAGGCTTAATAGATTCGTATCGTAAATTAGCCCTCGCTTATGTAATGTGTTTTTTAATATCTATATTTAATACTTCTAATTAGCATTTTTAGATTTGATGTGACGGGACTAAAGTTTTAGTCATGAGAACCAAACGGGGACTAAAGTTTTAGTCTGGAGAACCAAATCACATCTAATTTAATCATTAGCACTTCTATTGATTTTAAATTTATATTTAAATTGCCTAGGAATAAAGAGAGCAATTTGAATTCAACCTTATATGTTTGTTGGAATGCACAACAATTCACCAAAAATTTTGAAATTCACATTTTTTGCATTCAACAATTCCTGTCTACTCCGCGAGACGAACCTAACAAGCCTAGTTAACCTATAATTTGTACATAATTATCACATAATTACTGTAACACTATATTATCTAATCATGAAATAATTAGGCTTAATAGATCCGTATCGTAAATTAGCCCTCGCTTATGTAATGTGTTTTTTAATATCTATATTTAATACTTCTAATTAGCATTTTTAGATTTGATGTGACGGGACTAAAGTTTTAGTCCGGAGAACCAAACGGGGACTAAAGTTTTAGTCTGGAGAACCAAATCACATCTAATTTAATCCTTAGCACTTCTATTGATTTTAAATTTATATTTAAATTGCCTAGGAATAAAGAGAGCAATTTGAATTCAACCTTATATGTTTGTTGGAATGCACAACAATTCACCAAAAATTTTGAAATTCACATTTTTTGCATTCAACAATTCCTGTCTACTCCGCGAGACGAACCTAACAAGCCTAGTTAACCTATAATTTGTACATAATTATCACATAATTACTGTAACACTATATTATCTAATCATGAAATAATTAGGCTTAATAGATCCGTATCGTAAATTAGCCCTCGCTTATGTAATGTGTTTTTTAATATCTATATTTAATACTTCTAATTAGCATTTTTAGATTTGATGTGACGGGACTAAAGTTTTAGTCCGGAGAACCAAACGGGGACTAAAGTTTTAGTCTAGAGAACCAAATCACATCTAATTTAATCATTAGCACTTCTATTGATTTTAAATTTATATTTAAATTGCCTAGGAATAAAGAGAGCAATTTGAATTCAACCTTATATGTTTGTTGGAATGCACAACAATTCACCAAAAATTTTGAAATTCACATTTTTTGCATTCAACAATTCCTGTCTACTCCACGAGACGAACCTAACAAGCCTAGTTAACCTATAATTTGTACATAATTATCACATAATTACTGTAACACTATATTATCTAATCATGAAATAATTAGGCTTAATAGATCCGTACCGTAAATTAGCCCTCGCTTATATAATGCGTTTTTAATACCTATATTTAATACTTCTAATTAGCATTTTTAGATTTGATGTGACGGGACTAAAGTTTTAATCATGAGAACCAAACGGGACTAAAGTTTTAGTCTGGAGAACCAAATCACATCTAATTTAATCCTTAGCACTTCTATTGATTTTTAATTTATATTTAAATTGCCTAGGAATAAAGAGAGCAATTTGAATTCAACCTTATATGTTTGTTGGAATGCACAACAATTCACCAAAAATTTTGAAATTCACATTTTTTGCATTCAACAATTCCTGTCTACTCCACGAGACGAACCTAACAAGCCTAGTTAACCTATAATTAGTACATAATTATCACATAATTACTGTAACACTATATTATCTAATCATGAAATAATTAGGCTTAATAGATCCGTACCGTAAATTAGCCCTCGCTTATGTAATGCGTTTTTTAATATCTATATTTAATACTTCTAATTAGCATTTTTAGATTTGATGTGACGGGACTAAAGTTTTAATCATGAGAACCAAACGGGGACTAAAGTTTTAGTCTGGAGAATCAAATCACATCTAATTTAATCCTTAGCACTTCTATTGATTTTAAATTTATATTTAAATTGCCTAGGAATAAAGAGAGCAATTTGAATTCAACCTTATATGTTTGTTGGAATGCACAACAATTCACCAAAAATTTTGAAATTCACATTTTTTGCATTCAACAATTCCTGTCTACTCCGCGAGACGAACCTAACAAGCCTAGTTAACCTATAATTTGTACATAATTATCACATAATTACTGTAACACTATATTATCTAATCATGAAATAATTAGGCTTAATAGATCCGTATCGTAAATTAGCCCTCGCTTATGTAATGTGTTTTTTAATATCTATATTTAATACTTCTAATTAGCATTTTTAGATTTGATGTGACGGGACTAAAGTTTTAGTCCGGAGAACCAAACGGGGACTAAAGTTTTAGTCTGGAGAACCAAATCACATCTAATTTAATCATTAGCACTTCTATTGATTTTAAATTTATATTTAAATTGCCTAGGAATAAAGAGAGCAATTTGAATTCAACCTTATATGTTTGTTGGAATGCACAACAATTCACCAAAAATTTTGAAATTCACATTTTTTGCATTCAACAATTCCTGTCTACTCCGCGAGACGAACCTAACAAGCCTAATTAACCTATAATTAGTACATAATTATCACATAATTACTGTAACACTATATTATCTAATCATGAAATAATTAGGCTTAATAGATCCATATCGTAAATTAGCCCTCGCTTATGTAATGCGTTTTTTAATATCTTTATTTAATACTTCTAATTAGCATTTTTAGATTTGATGTGACGGGACTAAAGTTTTAGTCTAGAGAACCAAACAGGGCCTAAGATAATCTATATTTCCCTGCAGTTTATTAAAGTGGATTAAGAAAATACATTTTCGATATATTGGATAGAAGTGCTCGAGCACCACTTTCCACTTTTCACTCTCCCTCTCCCCTAACACATGAGGCCCCCATGTAATTGAGCTAATTATTTTCTCCCCACATTTCTATCCCTTAGCAGGATGCACGTGTGCACGGGGCTCCAGCATTCGCCAGATTAACCGCATGATGCCAGGCATGGGTCGAGGGCAGCCTCACCATGGAGGACGAGTCCATGGTGCAACTCCAAGGTGGGCATGGAGTAGCGAGCGGCGGCAGAGCATGCGGGGGCGAGGGAGGGCCGGGCTTGTCCCAAAGGGAGGGACGGTGTGGCATGCCACTGCATGGCTGACACGCCCCTCCCTTGGTGACATGTCAGGGGAGGGGGGTGGCGTACACGAGGCTTGGCCATGTTCGAGCCTTGCTGGTGCGCGTCCAAGTAACGGCCGGACCACGTGGTGGAGCAGCGGCAGCGCTCGGCCAGCCGCGCGGCGGTAGGGTGGCGACAGCAGAGGCGGCTCAAGTTTGGCTCAACAACCATGGAGAAAAGACAGCCATGCATGTAGAGAAGAGAAGGAAGAATGGGGAATGAGAAAAGGAATAAGTCCATTTTTGACCATCCAACTCTTGCTTCAGTTTGGTTTTGACCATCGAACTCCAAAACCGGGAATCTTTGACCATTCAACTATCAAAACCGTTCAAATTGGGCCATCGGGGCGGTTTTGATGGGTGGTTTTATTTTTTTATTTACAATTTAGTCCTTAGATCTTAAAATGATTATTACTTTTCGCTCACACCTTCCATTTAGGTGATTCTTGCAGTCACGCGTTCATAACAGTGAGCTTTATTTTAAAATAGTCTTTATACTATTTAATCACTATTTAATATATTATTTTTATGTTGCTATGTAAAAAGACCAATATGAGAAAAGTAAAACAAACGGTTAAAAAATAATACGTCCATGACTTTAAAAGATAAAGCTCATCGTGACAAACGTATGACCATGGGAATCACTTAAATCGGATATACGAGAAAAAGATAGTAATCATTTGAATTTCCAAGGACTATTTTTTTGGTCAGGATAGTCCTTGCATCTTCAAATGATTACTATTTTTTCTCATATGTCTGATTTAAGTGATTCTTATGGTCCTGCGTTCATAACGATAAACTTTATCTTTTAAAGTCATGGACATATTATTTTCTAACTGTTTGTTTTACTTTTCTTATATTGGTGGTTTTACACAACAACATAAAAATAATATACTAAATAGTGATTAAATAATATAAAGACTATTTGAAAAGATAAAGCTCATTGTGAACACGTGACCGTAAGAATCACCTAAATCGGAGATACGACAAAAAAGTAATAATCATTTTAAGATCTAAGGACTAAATTATAAATACAAAAATTTAAACCACCCATCAGAACCACCCCGATAGCCAAATTTGAACGGTGTTGATAGTTGGATGGCCAAAGATTTCGGGTTTTGGAGTTCGATGGTCAAAAAACCAAACTAAGGCAAGAGTTGGATGGTCAAAAATGGACTTTTTTCATGAGAAAATATTGAAGATATTTGAGAATAGAGAGGGAAGAGAGAGGAGGATGAACGAAGGGGATTGAGAAAAAAAGATCGATAAAATGTATTTGTTGGAGGTGATTTTTTTTTTTTTGCATCTCAATCCCCTGTAGCCATCAATATAGGGAAAGGGGTTCATATTCTCAATCTAATGGTCTTGCTGTTACCCACTTGTAAATAACATGCATACATATACATACATAATGTCCAAGATTTTTTAAATTGTAGCTATCCATTCGTTTCCCAAAGTTAACCGTTTGTTAGCGTAGAAACAACATGGCAAGTACGGTGAGTACAAAAGCTAGAAGTGTTGGTGCTGACTAGCCATATGGTACTTGGTACTCGTGCGGAGAAATGGCCACAAACCTGCTATCAAATGTACACTATGCTCAAACACCGGTAAGGCCATCCCGAACCCGTAATGTTTATAGGTATTGTCTTAAGAAAAAAGAGAGTAAGAAACTACACATAGACACTATATCATAGTTTCTACTATAAATAAAGAAAATAAATCTCCTCCAATCCTCTCTCTTCTCTCTTCTTTTCCTCACCCTATCACTCTTCTCTCTTCTTTGGTGTCTTGCATGAGAAACCATGTCGATCTATCTCTTCCTCGTTAACTCTGTTGCCTTGTCATCAAATTGTTTATGTGGCAGCCTCAGTAATGCTATAGAAAGTATCCTACTAGGAGGTTTGGGGATGGCCTAATACTTGCTAAAATGGGTTTTGTGTGCAACACAGTACTCGTCGACGTGGATCAGAGATAGAAATTGAAGATGAGATCCAGTTACATGGTACATGTTGACGACCAAAATTGGCAGTTGCCTATCAGGCCGAGGGCAACCGGTCAGACCGGTTCCAGGAAGCGGTCAGACCGGTTTTACTGTAGCCGATCTGGCAACTGCCGAAACCGGTCTGACCGGTTTCCTTAACCGGTCAGACCGGTTTTGTAAACATTGTCAAAATGCAAATTGGACTTCACCATTGCGTAGCTCTCGTCGAGACGATCAAGATGCATATGTGGAACGCCTATTTTGGACTCCGGATGAGAGAGTTATGACTTCGGGAGGATTCTTCACTGGGAAAACCGGTCAGACCGGTTTCCCAGACCGGTCTGACCGGTTTGGACCTGTAATTTGAGTAGGATTAGGACTCTATTTTGTCCCATATTGTAAACCGACTCAACGGGGTAAGACCATCCCACCCTATAAATATAAAGGGCCAAGGCCGATTGAGAGGAGATCCAACATCCAATCCAATCGAATCTATCAAATCTACCTTTTATCGTTTTGTCTTTACTTTTATCTTTCCATGTTCCACATTACTTTTATCTCCAAACCCTAGCTCTTCCAACCCCCGTATCTTCTGTTCTTCTCTCGTCTCGACGACGTTTGAGGACGTTCTAGGTGGCCTGCCGACCCTAGAACAACCCTAGACTCTCAAGCTCCGACGGGGTCCCTCCCAAGCTCGAGATTTTAGGTTTTCACCGTCGCCCCATCAAAAGCGGTCTGACCGGTTTCATAAAGCGGTCTGACCGGTTTAGCTCCAGGAAAGCGGTCTGACCGGTTTCATCAAGCGGTCTGACCGGTTTCGCTCCAAGGCATCGGCGACTTCGTTGGCGCGGTCTCGTGTCAACATATTTTGGCGACTCCGCTGGGGACGAAAGCAAAGGGATCTGTTACTATGGTTAATCTACCAAAACCTAGTGATGTTGATTCTGCTAATATTGTTAAGCCGATTGTTGATGAATTATCGGCCGAGGATCGTCAAGCTTATGAAGCCTTCATGAAAGACCGTGAGGAGAAGGAAGCCCGACACAAAGCAGCAGCAGATGAAAAAGCCAATCAGTGGTTTTTATCTCACTTCTCCAAGAATCGGAAGGGCGGCATCTCCAAGGACAAGGAGATAGTCTTCGTTTCGAGCGAAGACGAGCATGACGAAGAAAAAGACACTGTGAGTACTACAGCACCACCTGTTACTTTGGAGCAAATTAATCAATTATTAGTCAATGGTCAAAAACAAATGTTTGCTACTGTTCAAAATATGATTGATAACTCGTTAGGCAAACAACCTTTGGTCAGTGATAGTAATGCTCCTAAGTTTGATGTTGCTGGTACTTCACAAAATAACGTCATGCCCCCTAGATCATCGGCAACACCCACGCCTCACTTTGGCATGCCGATGAACTATTTCGAAGGTCAAATAATTCCAGAACCATACGGTCTGAACAATGCGGTCAAACCGGTTTTACAAACCGGTCAGACCGGTTCTGGTAGACCGGTTCAAACCGGTCATACCGGTTCTGGTACTTTAGTTGCTTATCAATCATCTCCTGAACCAATTACTAGTATGCATCCTGTTCAGGTTGATCCTAGCCGAACAAATGGATTTGCTAGTAATTTTGTTCCTCCATATGCAACTATATATCATCCTATGCCTCCCCAGAGTTCAGGTTATTCATACGGTGCAGTGCAAAACAATGTTTATTCGCAACAAGTACTGTATGTACAGCCGAACCAGGTACCACATCAGACGCCGAATAATATTACTTCTAGTGTGCAAAGGCCAAATGATCCTTATCATGATCAACTGCTTGAAAAATATAAAAGGGATTTGGCTATTATGTTTAAAGAAACTTTCGGTGTAGAGCTTAAAGATAAAACTCTAGTGTGTCAAAAACCATATCCTGAGAGTTTTGATGCTATACCATATCCTCACAATTTCAAGGTACCTGAATTTGTTAAATTCACTGGGGAGGATAGTAGAACTACATGGGAGCATGTTAGCCAATTTAATGCGCAAATGGGTATTCATGGTAATCTTATTCATACGGTGCAGTGCAAAACAATGTTTATTCGCAACAAGTACCGTATGTACAGCCGAACCAGGTACCACATCAGACGCCGAATAATATTACTTCTAGTGTGCAAAGGCCAAATGATCCTTATCATGATCAACTGCTTGAAAAATATAAAAGGGATTTGGCTATTATGTTTAAAGAAACTTTCGGTGTAGAGCTTAAAGATAAAACTCTAGTGTGTCAAAAACCATATCCTGAGAGTTTTGATGCTATACCATATCCTCACAATTTCAAGGTACCTGAATTTGTTAAATTCACTGGGGAGGATAGTAGAACTACATGGGAGCATGTTAGCCAATTTAATGCGCAAATGGGTATTCATGGTAATCTTGATCATTTAAAAATCCGAATGTTCCCTTTGTCATTATCTGGTACTGCTTTCTCATGGTTTTCAGCATTATCCCCTAATTCCATTCATACATGGTCTCAATTAGAGAAAAAATTCCATGAACACTTTTACAATAGTGACAATGAATTGAGACTTTCTCACTTAACATCGGTTAGGCAAAAGGGTGATGAGCCTGTTTCTGAATATATTAGAAGATTTAGAGATACAAAAAACCGATGTTATAGTTTGGTTATTTCTGAAAAGGATCTTGCTGAATTATGTCTTAATGGTTTGAGATCTCATATTAAAGAGAAATTAGAAGGCTATGAGTTTCTAACCATTAATCAAGTGTTGCAAAGAGCTTTGGCTCAAGAAAGCCGAAGTAAAGATTCTAAACCTAAACCCGATCGTTTTGGTGTGCATACCATCAATTATGATTCTTCAGACGATGAGGGTAAAGAGGTTTATGCTGCTGAATTTGTATGGTCATCTAAAGATAATCCTAGCACTTGTGCTTCTCTCAAGCCGATTCAGAAAAATCGGCACGAAGAAGTAAAATTTACCTTTGATGTATCTAAGTGTGATAGGATCTTTGATGAGCTTGCAAAGGCTGGGAAACTGAAATTTTCTCATACTATACCGCCGAATGATGAGTTGAAACGGCGAGCTTATTGCAAGTTTCATAATACTTATTCTCATGCTACCAATGATTGCAATGTTTTCCGAAGACAAATACAATCGGCCATAAATCAAGGACGATTGATGATTAATGTGATGCAGATTGATGAAAATCCTTTTCCTATACATACACTTGAATTGGTGAATCCAAAAGTGTTGATTCGGCCGCATCAAGCCGAAAAAGGTAAAGGGAAAAACGTGATCATTGGTGAAGAAAGGTCTACAAGTTCAAAGATATCATCAGAAAAGACCCCTCGGTTCAAGTTGAAGACTCAAACACTCGGGGGGCAAGACAAGAGCAAAGACGCCGGTTCTACACAAACCGGTCTAACCGGTTCCAGAACCGGTCTGACCGGTTCACATGGAAAAGGCAGAGACAAAGCAAGGCCGAGCTTTGAAGAGCTCTTGGCCAAATATAAAAAGAAAGGGGCTGCTCAGAAACAAAAGAAGCTTCATAACAAAGTCAAAGGTGTGAAGCCATGTCAGAAGCAGTCAATGAACAAACAAGAATCAGTGGAGCAACTTGCAAAGGTGGTACCAGCAAGATCAGTAACAATCAAGCAGGTATGGAAGCCAAAACAAGTTGTTTCATCATCAACTTGAGTTAAAGCAAGGTATGGCCGATAATATGTTTATCGCCCTTTGTCACACCCGGTTTTAGAAAACAAACCAAGTGTACACTGTATGTATGGCAGGATCAAGTTTCATACATACAGTAAACCAGTAGTGAATAAAAGATGCAGTATCACGTATAATAAACTATATAAATGACTTACGAGTCTATCAGAGTACACAGCGTATCCTGGAAACGAAGGCTCCAAACTTCACAGGCAGTCGACTGGGGGGTTGCGTACGCCTAGAACTGAGCACCATCTTCAAACAGCTTCATACAAGTTCTTCTTCTGAGCAGCGGTTAGCAAGGATGAGTACACTTATGGTTGGTACTCAGCAAGGCCACAAGAAATAACCAGAGATAAATTTAATATCATGTTCAAGTATATTACTCATGTGAGGATCCAGGCCGCTCTTAACCGTGAGCACGGCTGTTATAACAGTTTTACACTCTGCAGAGGTTGTACACTTTCACCATAAGCCGCGTAAAAGTTCAAAAGAACTTTAAACCCAACCATGCCGAGGGGGCCAATCCTCTTAAATCACACTACCGAGGTGTGACCGCATAGGGACCCTACGAGGCCTTTACAAAGATTCCTTAGTAAATAGTAACCCGCTAAGGTTTCCGGTTCAGAAGCAAAGCATAACCCTCCCTAATGAGGTCTGTCTCTTACCAAAGCCCACAGCACAAGAGGACCGAGCTATACCCCGTCAACCGCCGCACCTCTTGCCTCTTTCGGGTAAGGTCACCATCCACTAAAGTCTCTAATTAATTAGCCAAGACCAGAGCCATATAGTACTTATGGTTGCACTGTTTTCCTGGGTGGTTCTCCATGTTCCGATTAAAACATCTTGATATTATAAATAAAGCATAGGTAGAAGGATGGTTAGGGACACTTGCCTTTCTCCAAAGTGTAGCTGCTCAAAATATCTTCAAAAGTCTTCTTCAGTTGAACAACGTTCCGTCTACTCGCAGCAATCATCGAACACAAGCATGCAAGCATAAAACTATACAAGCAACAAACAAGTACAACTAAGAACAATACACCAATCAAAAGAAAAGCTTTAAAAGAGCGCACTAACGGATAGGGCTCGTTACTATGGTTACGAGAACCTAAGGACCACGAAGATCAGAAAGAGAAAGAAAGATACGAAGGTTCCAAGGCAGAGCTTTAATTGGCACAAGGAATATCACATGTACAGAGGATTTATGAATACGAGGATCTCAAACAATAATATATTACTTTAATAATTTAATTTTTATATTACAATACAATGACATAGTAACTCACACCATATCATTGAAGCAATATAAAGTTAAAAATTAAAATAATATTTATTTGCAGAGAAACCACAACACAAGAAAAGATCTATATTCAAACTTAGTGATATGGCTCAGAAAAGATGGACTAGCGTCAGGATTGCAGAAAAGAGTGCTGCGATCATTGGAACACTGGCCGATGAATTTATAGGATGCGATAGATATTGGAGACAGTTGATTGGCAAAACAGAATAGGAACTAAGTGAGAAGCGTAGGGTGCACTAGCAGGATTGGGTTTAGAGGCATAGGAAAGGCTGAGAACAGAACTACGATTGAAAACTTAAAACTAGCGGAAGACTTTAGATTATAAAAGGAAACACTATACGCTTTATAAATTTTAATTTGATAAAATTATATATAAGAGACTATTTCCTAGAAATTGATTTAATTATATTTAAATATGTAAAACCAAGAATGTAATTTATTTATAACTATTTTTTTGTAGATATTATGTAATTAAACACATAACTTTAGTATTAAAACAGATGCGAGCATCTAATTGATTAACTTTTATTGACCATGTTGAACTAATCAATATTATTAATAAAACACATTTATGTTGACATTCACACAAATTAATACTTATTTAAGAAAGCATTAAGTTTGACGCTAATCACCTTTTAGTTTGAAAACTAGTTTAATACTCATTAATCAATTTTACAAGCTTATTAAAATCCGAACTATAACTTAATCATATTTTATTGAGAAAACTTAATAGATAGATAATTAATAAGCAAAACGAGAACACTAGAACAAAGTCACATTGAAGGTTTATTAATCAAATTACTTGGAAGTGAAACTTCTAAGTTGGCTTTAATTAGAAACACTAGTTAATAACCATTTAAACCAAGTAACAGTGATCTACGAAAACATATGAAATCTAAATATAACCTTAATCCAAGTTACAACAAAGTTATACCTAGGTTTCCAATATTATAACTTGTTCGACTATCACTTTTAAAACTTATAATATATTAACCATATTAACATTAATAAGAAAACCAAAATATAATTCTTAATTGGCTTTTAATTAAAGGAACATGTTTATCAAATCAAATAACTTTATATCTCCAGTTAAACTAGTCATATTTTTAATTGTAAATATTCAAGTACAAATTATTTTAATTAAAGTATTAACTTAAAATA
Source organism: Echinochloa phyllopogon (assembly GCA_033239725.1). Lineage (NCBI taxonomy): Eukaryota > Viridiplantae > Streptophyta > Magnoliopsida > Poales > Poaceae > Echinochloa > Echinochloa phyllopogon. The sequence continues at coordinate 25,539,225 of BTCW01000008.1, read as the reverse complement.
GATTATATAAGAACATCTAATCGAATAATTTTATGAACGGTGTTGAATTAGTCAGTATTATAAATGTAACACATTTAAGTCAATATTTATCAAAGTTAACATTTATTTATGAAAAACCGGAGTTTAATCTCAATTACAAAGAGCTATTTAAGTAATTATTAATCAAATTAATACCACTTTACAAAAATCAAGATGGAACTTATTTATATTTTATTCAGAAAACTAATGAATGATAATTATGTTAACATTAATCAAGATTGACAATTATTTATGAAAACTCGAAGTTTAACTCTAATTAGCTTTTAATTAGAGAACTAGTGATCATAAACATTAATCAAGTTAACATAATTTTATGAAGCAACAAGATAGAGCCTAATTAAATTTTAGTTAGAAAGATTATAAAATTAATATTAATCATGTTAATATTATTTATGCAACCAAAATATTTGCAACCTATCAACTTTTATTTATAAAACTTAGTGAATAATATTAATCAAATTCATAGTTGACATGAAAAACCGAGTTTAAACATTAATTATATTTTAATTTAGAAAGACGCATTAAAATAGCCTTTAATTAAATTAATGTTAAATAAAATTCAGAAATATATGTCATGGTAAATAACATTGCTAACACGTGGTTTAAGTTTATATGAAGCTAACGCAACAAGAACGGATTAAAACGGAGTTAAAACGTGAAAGATACGATTTTTCTAAGGTTCAGGGACTTGTTGGCAAAGTTTTAAAAGTTCCAGGGGCTAAAACAAAAGAAAAAGGACCTATTCGTAATTATTTTTGAATTAAAATTGGACTGCGGGTTGATTTTAGAAAAACTCAGGGTCTCTTTAGCAATAGTCGCTGCGCTGACCGGTATCTGGAAGTTTGACTCGGGCTGGAACTAATCATGGCCGTTGGATCACGATCTGATGGTCAAGGACGACTTGGCCTCTTGGCCGACAGCGACGACAGCCGGGACGGCGGCGCCGCCCGATTCCGCGGCGGGGCATCGCCGGCGAACACACGATCTCCAACTACGGAGCTCGGTTTGCGACGAAACCAAGTGCTACGGACTCGCGAGGCAATGACGAGTTCACTTAGGGCGGTCAAGGCGGCGGGGGTGGCACGCAGACAGAGGACGACGGCGGCGGCGCCATGCGCGGCGGCAAAACTCACGGTCAAACGCGAACGCGAGGAAAGGAGCTGCGATTCGCGACAAGAACCGGACAGGGAGGAAGAGAAGGCGATGGCGGACTCACCAAGCTAGGTCTGGACGAGAGGAGAGCGACGACGGCGACTGACGACGAGCAACGGCGGCCGGCGGCACTGGAGAAACGCCGGCGAGTCCAATTAGCTAGGAACGCGGCCTAAATCGGGTCAAGAACTCGGTGAAAACGCTCGGGCTATCGAAACGAACCTCCTAGGCTGCTTCTTGGTGAAGGAACGACGGCTTCGGCGCGAATCAACGGCGGCGGATCGGGCTCGGCGAAAGCGGCGGCTCAAGCGCTCGGGTTGCGGCTTCGATTTGTTCGGGAAACAAGACGGCGGGGTCGGCTGCTTAAATAGGTGCGGAGCCCGGGCCTCGGGCAGGCGTACCCCGATGGGACACGACGACGGAGACGGGCGGCGACCGGACTCGGGTTCGAAACAGAGTCCCGGTCGAACGGGGAAGAAGAAGGAAATGACAGGCGGGGCCCTCCTGTCGGCGACCGAGTGAGACAGAGCGGCGGGGAAAGATAACGGGCCGGTGCTGGGCCTCAAGTGGAGCGGGCCGGACGGGAAAAAGGGAAACGGCCCGGGAAGAAAGGAGAAAGCACGGGGAGGAAAAGCGAGCGGGAGGAAAAGATCAGGGGGTGAACTTGGACTGGGCCAAGAGTTCAAGGGCCGAAACTGAACTCAGCTGAATTTAACTTTTCTAAAACTCAAATAAAAGCAAATCAAATTCGAATTTAAACAGAATTTAAATTCCAACTTGATTCACTAGCAACCAAAAATATATGCAACAGCATGAATGCAACAAAAACTTATTTTGGCTAAAATAATTATTTAATGTGATATTTAAATTGATAAAAAGGCTAGAAACTCCAATTAATTCCTAGAAAATTTATTTAAGCCTTAATAAATCCTAGAAAATTCATAGGGTTGCTACAATTTAATTGTGATGAATTTTAGGGAGTTATAAACATATATTGTTTTTGAAATTAGAATACATATATTTATATTATAGATATACAACATTCCCTGTTAATTATTTAAACCTTGGAAAATTTTATAAATTAAATAGAATCATTCCAAATTTTATACAATTTTATAAACTTTATAAATTTTATATATATATTTTTTTTTTGTTTTATTCATTGTATTTATTTATATTATTTATTCACATCCCAAATTTAGAAAATTTGGGGTGTGACACCCTTAGAGCTTATATATGGCCGATGTATTGTTCATCATCGTCCTTAGATAATTTTGGTCCAGAAGCTTATTTTTTAGCACGCAAGCTTTGCTAAAAAACAGGGGGGCATATGTTGACGACCAAAATTGGCAGTTGCCTATCAGGCCGAGGGCAACCGGTCAGACCGGTTCCAGGAAGCGGTCAGACCGGTTTTACTGTAGCCGATCTGGCAACTGCCGAAACCGGTCTGACCGGTTTCCCTAACCGGTCAGACCGGTTTTGTAAACATTGTCAAAATGCAAATTGGACTTCACCATTGCGTAGCTCTCGTCGAGACGATCAAGATGCATATGTGGAACGACTATTTTGGACTCCGGATGAGAGAGTTATGACTTCGGGAGGATTCTTCACTGGGAAAACCGGTCAGACCGGTTTCCCAGACCGGTCTGACCGGTTTGGACCTGTAATTTGAGTAGGATTAGGACTCTATTTTGTCCCATATTGTAAACCGACTCAACGGGGTAAGACCATCCCACCCTATAAATATAAAGGGCCAAGGCCGATTGAGAGGAGATCCAACATCCAATCCAATCGAATCTATCAAATCTACCTTTTATCGTTTTGTCTTTACTTTTATCTTTCCATGTTCCGCATTACTTTTATCTCCAAGCCCTAGCTCTTCCAACCCCCGTATCTTCTGTTCTTCTCTCGTCTCGACGATGTTTGAGGACGTTCTAGGTGGCCTGCCGACCCTAGAACAACCCTAGACTCTCAAGCTCCGACGGGGTCCCTCCCGAGCTCGAGATTTTAGGTTTTCACCGTCGCCCCATCAAAAGCGGTCTGACCGGTTTCATAAAGCGGTCTGACCGGTTTAGCTCCAGGAAAGCGGTCTGACCGGTTTCATCAAGCGGTCTGACCGGTTTCGCTCCAAGGCATCGGCGACTTCGTTGGCGTGGTCTCGTGTCAACAGTACAATATCCTAACAACCCCTTACATAAACAATTTTTAAAAATGTAATGAGAGTACCTGAATATATATAAGGAAATATGTTAAGATAAAATTCTACTGGTCTTCTAACAAACGGGAATAGATCAATCCAATGCAATAAAAATACGTGATGGTAGAAACGAAAAACTCCACGAGCTCAAAAATACAATCAATATTTCGTTGTTGCAGCGCACTGGCATTTGGTAGGTAACATATAAATGTAGCTTGTTCTCTTTTAATTAATTAGATTGCTTTCCGAGTTCAACTTGACTGGTTCAGTTGGTTATTAAGATTGAGCAAGATTTTTAAAAATTGAGTACTTTTCTGTTAAGTCGATCTACAAAAGAAATATAATGGGATCAAACTCACTTTTCTTCAATGATGATATAGAAAGTGGGACAAATTAAAATGTGATGATGGTGAGCCCCACAAGTTGAGACTATAATAATTAGAACCTAATTAAAAAAAGGAAAAATACATATTATCCTCGTGTCCATGGATCTATACCCTCGTATAATTTGACGAACCTGCAAACTGCGGAGAGAGCATCTGCATATATACTTGAAGAGGCCGATGCGTGCTGCTTTACCAGTCTACCTTATCCTTACAGATTTCTGCAAGGATCGACGCGAATAATCACTAGTCGCTCTAGGTTTACATGAGAGTAACCAAGATTTAAGACTGGCTGTGACCGAGTAATAGTAATAATATTAAGTGAAGACAGCTACACATGAACATTAAGTGAACAATTTCATGGGGCTAACTATGTAATGATAAAGGAATTCGTATTATTATTAAAGATGGAATGCTAAAACTCTAACAGTTAAAGACATGATGTCCATGCAAGTGAAAAGTGAAATCCTTCTTTTTGCTTTACTTTAGCGAGCGGTAAACGGTGGACTATGATTGACCGGACTGAGCTCATGTGTTCCAAAAAACTCATCCCTGATGCCAACTAACTTTATTCTTATTCTGTTATTCCCTGGCTTTCATATATGTCCCCTGTCTGCCTAATGGTTTGCACACATAGCAAGACAAAAGCAAAATCCTACAACTCTTGTGCCATCCAGGTCATAATGTGCTTGCTTGTGTTATACTTCATACGTACGGCATCCTTTGTAGTTTTCTTTTTTGTAACACGCCTCATTTTGCTTTCTTCTATTTTAATACCATTAGGAATCTGATATTTTCCTAGCACGAGCTTCGCTAGCAGCTACCTTTTTCTGGCACGTTTTGATGATTGCCCTCTTAAGCAATTCGAAACTTTTAGTGAGCGCAAGGTTCATCTTTGTCTGTATGAATTACAAAGGTAGAAGACAATAGCAAATTTAAATTCCATGGTGCACGTTTTTGTAATAATTCAAACTGAAGGAATCATCTTGCTGCGCGGGAGCCGTTTATCTTTTCATGATATATTGAAACAATATATGTTGATAGCTAGCTAGTATTCCGCAAGTTAATAATAATGTTATCAAGTCTCTTCAGTTGTACTGTACCGAGCTATGTTGAACATATAACTGAAAATTGTGCTAAAATAACAAATATATGTAAATTTAATTCATGAGTTTATTCCAAAATGTGCTGGGACACACACACACACACACACACACACACACACACACATATATATATATATATATATATATATATATATATATATATATATATATATATATATATATATATATTATCTCTAAAGAAAATTATTTATAAACTACCTAAAACAAGTACACACTTCCAGTGTAATCATAGAATCATGATATTTTCACCGTTCCAGATATTTTTTTGGCCAAAAGTGATCATCTGCAAGGAAGGAACAAAGCTACATGACCTATTTTTCTTTTCCCTTTAATATTGTCGCTTTTGATACTTCCCATGAAATACATTGTGGTGTCCTTAGCAGCGAAGTGAAGGCCGGAGTGAAGTCATTTTATATGCAAATAGTACCTGGGCCGTCCCAATCTTAACACATGTGAAGGTCAAATCACCTCCCATCTTTTGGAAGATGTATATGATTTCTGATTGGTTAGGTGTATAAGGTCTGTGGCCTGGCCCATGAGATGCAGCACGAGATTGTTGGTTGTCTGGTAGCCGCGCTGGGCCTGGTAAGTCGCGTACGTGCAAAATGGCCCAGTCGAGCCTGGCGTCCGAGAAAGTGTGTTTAGTTCAAAAAAGAGAAAGAGAAAATTTAGTAAAAATGTCACATCGGACACTGTAGCGCACTGTAACACTTTTCGTTTGTTTGTGGTAAACATTGTCCTATCATGACCTAACTAGACTCAAAAGATTCGTCTCGTCGTGTACATCAAAACCATGCAACTAGTTTTTTTATTTACCCACGTTTAGTGCTCCATACATGATGAAAGAGATTTGATGTGATTTGATGTGATAGGTGAATAGTGAAGTTTGGAGAGAGAATTTTGAGAAATTTTGGGGAGCTAAACACACCCTAAACACGATCCGTTTCTGGCGAGCCTGAATCGTAGGAGACGGGACGGACCGTGTGGAAGGCTAAAGTAGACATATTTTCTACTGCGCTTACAGTCATCCAAACAGTAGCTGCGCTTGTAAGGCCATCTTCGTTCAGTTAACCAAACACACACCTATAAATTTTGCAGGAGTTACACCGCGGATCCTGAATATGTATGTTGATACGGATGTCTATATTACATCCATCTACGTTGCCCCTACATCTACATAACACTGGCTTCAAATTTGCATGGTTTCATAAAATGCAGATTTAAGACCCATTCCTTACTATATAACTCCCAGAGAAAGATCTTCTCGATCTGAAGATAGTAGGCGAACTGTTTGGTTTCATCATGCATGAAGTGGTCAACCAAGAGGGCAACTTCCTCCAATACCAAAAGGTAGTTCATATGCAGTACCGGATGCAATGGCGTATCTATGTTGGGCTTATAAATTCTCTTCTTCTCCGGTGATTTTTAGAGCTCCGGCAGCGATTTTATCATATATTAGTGCAAGAACCATTAATTTTTTCTTCAAACTTGAGGTAATATCTCAACTTCGTATTAAAATTGTGTGATTACAATGTATATGGATGCATTAATACGATGTGAATTGCAACGTGCTTGATTTTGGTTCAGACGATCATTAAAAGTTCGCCCCAGCTGGGTTTTTTTTCCTGGCTACGCCACTGACCGGATGGACAAGTGATGGTGTGGAGTCTGCACATTTATATTTTGGTAATGTATACCTGATATGCACTCATGGGTGGAGAAGTGTACAAGTTCTAATTTGGAGTTTAATTTGTATTTATCTTTTATATTCTTTGCATTGAGATTTAATTGCGTACTAGTTTTTGATAGGGGGTTGAATTAGTTGGAAACGAATTTTTGGAAAATCTGAAACTTGAAATGATATTAAGAAAATAGTTTACAAGCCGCTCCTGGAAAATGATTTCTGGGTGTGATGACGCCAATAGCAGGGGTGTCTCCCAATCCTCTCCTTCAAATAGCTATTTCTAGACGCAAGGAGTGGCGTGGGAGCCACCGCTGCAAATGCCTTTTACATTGACCCTAAAAAATGTTTTTGTAGTTGTGCATTATCCCATGCTTCTGTATATAAACGTCTGTCTGATCAATAGAGTTGCTAAAGCTAACAAGAGAAACAAAAATTAAATTCCTGCCATTTGGACATGGTATACGTGTATGCCCTCCAGATCATAAGGTGCTTGCTTGAGTTATACTTTAGGCATTTGAACTTTGCAGTCTTTTATAACCTCTCAATTTGCGTACTTACACAAGAGATTCCTTTCTCTAGCACGAGCTTCGTTATCTCTATCACCTAGTGTTAGCCGGAATGTTCTTGATGATTAGTCGTTAAGGAATTCAAAGTTGGTAGTCAGGGCAAGATTCTATTTCTTTGTTGGAGAGACAGAGGACCGTATCCTGTTAAATTTAATGCTGCACGTCTCAGTAATTAGTCAGATTAATAATATAACTGGAAATTTGCGATAAATAAAGATGGCCTGTCAACAAGTTTCTTTCGTTATCATTTTTTTTCTTTATCAGTACCTCGAAAGAGGCGTTTCTTTGTTCATCTTGCCCTGGGTACATTCAAGCAATAGTGAACTACTCCAGATGAACTCCAATGGTGTTTTTTCTCAATGATAGGAAAAATGTTAGTTAATTATGGTATGGCGTGATATGCTCCTAATACCGTAGCATTACATATCTTATAGTATTTTAGTTCCTTTCGTATGAGTTTCTAGGATTCGCCATGTCATGCAATGCCCTAATGCTAAGTGTGTACTTCAAGAGAGTATAAAACATGTACAATGCTCTATTCATGAATTTCATAGAAATTACAGTGCCAAGACATTACTTTGATTAAAAAGACAAGAGGAGCTGTAGAAGAGAAGCAACGGTGCAGAAATAAAATTCCATTGGTGATCGCTCAAGAGGTCTGACCTTGATATCACCAGTAAAGAATGAACTTTTCATCCTCTATATTTTTTTCGGTTAAGTTTTGGCCCGAGACAAATGTCACTTTTATTCCCGATTTGCGTTTTTCGTGGTCCCGGAGAGCCTTTAGTTCTGGTTGTTGTTACCACTTGGTTCTAAAAGTCCTCAACATGTTAATTTAAAAGAAAATTACCCAGAAAGCTACGTGAGAGGTGAGATGTCCCGGATTCGACCACACTCGCGTATTTCCGCGTGAAAACTTGCATGACTCGTGACGGCGCACGCATGCTGTGGCCTCCCTAGGTTTTACTCTTTTAGTCCATTCCCAATGGGGACTAATATACTTTTATTTTTCTGGGAACCTTTAACCCCTTCCCAAACGGGACTAATACAAAATTTTCCACTAGTGTATTCAGAATTTGAGGTTGGAAAACAGGTGATGGCTCACTGGTGGACGAATGTCGCAAGGGCTGGAGCGGCGGCTGCGTCTTCTGACGTAACCATTCTGACCTCCTGCTGAGTTACATGACAGATTCAATGGCTAATTATTAATCTGGAACTTTTCTAAATCTATTAGTTTAATAATTTTGATAGAGATTACTTTTCAATGGCAGAAGCGGGTAATTTATATATAGATTTAGGGGTTATTTTAAACCATTTTTATAGTGGCAAGGTGAGTAATTTTTAAAAATAGAGTAGATGCAATAGTTATGATCATTAGCGTCTGCCAACTTGATGGTAAGATATTTCTAATTTTAATGCGAATTTCTATAATTTATTTTTTTTATAGCTTATTTCGGTGGGGACTAACATGAAAGCTCTAAAAGTTGTCTCCAATTAGTAATAGTAAGATGGGATATTTTGGACCTAACAAAATAGGGAACTCCACAACTATTGATATCTACATGGGACTTGTGATGAGTTCATATTTTCGATTGACGGAGTTATCTTAGATCGAGTTATGAGACGAGATTTTCACCATCCCTTCTGATACTCTTTTAGCCAAAAGTGCTCTGCAAGGAAGGAACAAACCAACATGTTCGGCACCTTTTCTCCTTTGTCCCTTTTGCTGCCTACAATGGCATACGTTGATGTGCTTAGCAGCTAAGCAAATGTGGTGAAGCCATTTTATATGCAAATAGTAGTTGGGGCGATTTCCGTGCTCCAGTTAATGGGAACACAAAGAAAGCAACCTTATCCAAATCAGCAGTAAACAAACAATCAATCGAGCCTTGTCCCTGCCTATAAATAGAACGCTGACGTGCAGAACCACCATCAAAAACCATAAGCCAGAGCTGATCACCGACTAGCGCCCAAACAAAGCAGCACTGCAGCAACCTGAAGCATCCCGGTCTCCAAAAGTAAAAACAAGAAACAATGGCCACCTCGAGCAAGCTTCCGATGATCGTCCCTCTCGTCATCTTCTTCGCCATCTCGCTGAGTGGTGAGTCTCGCAGTTCGACAAGCTTGTTGTGTAGACAAAAATTTTAGCTACATACCTGGAGGATCTAGTTCAAATCTTATAACTAGTAACTCCAGTGGGTCTTCCTTTTTAGGGAAATTGCCACTAATTAATTGCTCAAATTTTCAATGCCTCCCGATGTTCTCTTCAATAACATTCATTGAAACGAACACCATGATCAGGCGGAACAAATGCTGAGCGATGCAACACGTCGAGCATCCAGGTGGAGACCTTCAACACAGGCGTGGTCGTGACCGGCGGCGACAGGGTGTTCGAGGTGGAGCTGAAGAACATGTGCCCATGCGCCGTCAGGAACGTCCAGCTCGACGCCCGGGGCTTTGCCACGACAGTGGACGTGGATCCTGCTGCGTTCCGCGCTGACGACGGAGGCGTCTACTACCTGGTGAACGGCGGCGAGCCAATCCCAAGCACGGCCACCGTCAGCTTCCAGTACGCCTGGGACCACTTCTTCCAGATGACTCCCAGGAACTTGGACGTCGACGGCCCGTGCTAATTGATTCTAGCATTTTGCCTGTCATGCATCTTTGACGTACTGTTGTTATAGCGAATAATTGTCGTGTGCTAGTCTATGTTTTGAGAGAGAGAGAGAGAGATTGCAAATAAGCCCTGCTGAATAAAGCTTGAGGAAATGCCAGGTGATCCTCCTCAAGAAATATTTTGTGGTATATAAATGTAAAAGAAGATACGCTACCTAATAATATATGATTATGGAGTTTTGAACATGCAGAGTTCATGCTATTTCAGTTGGAATCTATAAAACCTATATAGATGGTCCCCACTATCAACCCATTAATGGAAATTCTCTCCAACCTCATTGGTCCATATCATCATGTAGCTACTACAACTTAAGACTTTACTGAAACCGGTAACATGAAGAGGTTCTATTAACTTGGTTGAGCATACGCGACGGCAGCTCAAGAGGCAAGAGGGCCGTGGGCTCGAAATATATACGTCATGCGCCTGCGTCTACTCATCATTGTACAGGGACGTGCAGCAGATCACCGCAGAGGCGCGGATCAAGCTAGTCACAGACCCAACGACGCGAAGCTGTCGGAAAATTAATTGCTTGTTCACGAAGGTCTACAACTGAACATATACAACGAACTTGCATTGTTATTGTTGATTTGTAATTACCAAGTTTGCTTTTTGTCTAGAAAGATGCACCGACACGTGATAAATCCCTAGCCTCCGGCATACTCCATAGCCAGACATATTCCTTGATAGAAGCTTCGAGCAATGCAAGTCGACAAAGAGTCTACACATCAGCCTGTAGCAAACGTCTGCGAAACCTACATCAGGTTACACAATATTCTCTCAGAGTCGCTAGATATTATTACAAAAAATCATTTTGTTCGAAATGTAGTTGCAGATGCGCTGCTCACCTACAAACTCACAACCATCCAAGACACAAAAGCACGGCCTACCTTTATGCGACAGCGGTGATATACGGAAATATAATTAAAGACTAATATGTTTTACTATTAATACTATATGTTTGTTATACTAATACAATTTATTTTATAAAAATGTGCACAACCTTTTTCAACTAAGACCGTATCGTTATAATCCAACCCAAAAAGATGAAATCGAGAAAAAAATTAGTTATAGTCATTTTTCTTCACCAATCTTCCTAGTCACGAAGAAAACAGGGGAGTGACGCCTCTGTGTTGATCTTCGAGAACTTAGGCCCTGTTTGGGGGAGCGGTAGCTTTTTCCAAAAGCTCCAACTTGAAAAAAGCTCCACATCCTGGTTCATTAATATGCTTTTCAGATAAGCGGCACTAGCCTGTTGGCCTAGCTTTATCCATTAGCTTCTGTGAGATCTCGAAGGGGCAGGTGCGGTTGTTTAAGATTCAGCTCTAGCAATAGCAGCGTGAGAGGAGTCCAGGCATCCGGGGGCAACGACGACCGGTTAGGAAAGGGCAGCTCACGGCGGAGACCTGGGAAGGAGAGCTCGGGGCGGTGATTGAGGCGTGGCAGCCCGGTCTGTAGGTTGGAGCAATGGCGTCCATCTTGGCCTGGGGAGGGGCGGCACGACGGACGTTCAACAAGGGGCGATGCGGCCGGCACGGAGATGAGGAGCCGCGGTGATTGTCCTGCGGAGGGGCGCGGCAACCGTCGGCACTGAGGTCTCAACGACAACGGCGACCGGGATAAATATGCGACGACTCACGCGAGAATAGAAGGTGACATGAGCTTCTCCGCTCGTAGTGAAAACTCAGCTTTTGGAGCTTTTACTTCTGGGGAATCTTACCCGTTTGGGGGAGCTTGTAGCTTTTGCAGCTTCCTGGAGAAGCTACAAGCTGCTAGAAGCTCCCCCAAACTATTTGAGCTTATCTGCAACTTTTTAACCTGAAGAGCTAGAACCTCAAACAAACAACGAACTTCTCGTGCAGCTTCCGGAAAGCTGAAAGCTCCAAAAAGCTGACTTTATATAATAAGCTGAATACTCAGTTTTGTGAGTTTTTTCTAGCTTCCTGAGCTAAAAAAATTAACATCATGTAAAACCTAGTATTAGCTTTTTTAGAACCAAAAGCCTGCAGCAAATTTTCTGAAAAAGGTCCAAAAGCTACAGGTCAAACAAACAGGCCCTTAATGCCTTGATAATGAAGAACAAATATCCATTGCCTATCATTGATGAGATTCTCGATGAATTATTTGGTGCTTGTTGGTCCACTTCGTTAGATATGTGCTTAGGATTTCACAAGATCAAAATGGCTAAAGCAGATACCTGCAAAACAGCCTTTCAGACACTCAATGGACATTATGAGTACAAAGTCATGCCTTACGGTGTTACGGGAGGTCCTGGAACATTTCAGGGTGTTATGAATGAGATTCTAGCACCACTTCTCAGGAAATGTGTTGTTGGTTCTATAGATGTGCTATGGGCTAGGCCTTTGGGCTAGATGGGCCTTTGGCCGGCGTGCTACAGTGTCGTGAACAGTATCTGGTTAGGGTTAGTTAGAATATTACCGCATTGGAAGTCTATTGTTTAGGGTAAGTAAACCTCTCTATATAATGAGAGGAGTTGTATCAATCAAAGAAAGCAAGAAAGAAACAACCAGTCTAGTTCTCATCCAGTGTTCGTCCCTCTCATCTATGATATAGCCTCTCATCCTTAATAGCCGTCTCCATCCGGCTATCCTCCTTGGTGTTTATCCCCTATCATGGCCAATGGTCATAACAAGATGACATATTAGTATACAACAAGACTTGGTCTGACCTCTTGTATCACTTAAAGCAGGTGTTTTCTTTATTGAACCTGCACAAGTTTTAAGTCAAACTTTCTAAGTGCTCTTTTGCTCAGGAAGAATTACGATATCTAGGCCACATCATCGGTGCAAAGGGATTTCTACTGATCCTAAGAAAGTGCAAGTGATTAAGGATTGGTCCATACCCAAAAATGTCAAGGAACTCAGAAGTTTCTTAGGGATGGCTGGATACTACAAGAAGTTTGTAAAACACTTTGTTATCAATTTGAACCCTTGACCAATTTACTGAAGAATGGGGGAATTATTTGTGTGGACCAGCACTACTGAAACAGCCTTTCAAACCCTCAAGGATGTTGTAACTGCAGCTCCTGTATTGGCTATGCCAGATTTCTCCAACGAGTTTGTTATTGAAACAAACGCTTCTGACATTGGTGTTGGTGCTGTGTTACAACAGGATGGACATCCAGTGGCATTCATCACTAAGGCCTTGGGTACAAAATCAAAGGGCTTATATACTTATGAAAAGGAATATTTTGCTATTCTTCTAGCAGTGGAACAGTGGCATTCTTACTTCCAGTTAGTATAATTTGTGATCAAGACGGATCAAAAGTCATTTTTCCATCTTGATGATCAAAGAGTCTCATCCCCTTGGCAACAAAAAGCTCTTATAAAGCTGGTGGGTGTCAATTATAAAATCATATACAAGAAGGGAGTGGAAAATAAGGTACCAGATGCACTTTCAAGAATTCCACACATGGAAGTCTCCAATGTAGCAGTCTTGTTTGTATCTTAACAAAATTGATTAGCAGAAAATCAACAAGCTTACTTATAAGATGACAAAGCAGTCAGATTATTAACTGAGCTCTTGATTTCTTCTCCACCAGTACAAACTATTGGATGATCTTATCAGATACAACGACATAATTTGTGTAGGGAATACAACATCCATCCAAGACAGAATTTTATTGGCATTACATGCAAGTGCTATAGGTGGACATTCTGGTTGTGAAGTTACATACAAGAGGGTGAAAAGGTTGTATGCTTGGCATAATCTAAAACAATATGTCAAGACATTTGCGTCTCAATGTTCTATCTGCCGGCAAGCAAAAAGTGCAAGAATGGCCTATCCATTGGAAGTACCAAAAGGAGCCTAGCAAGTTGTCACCATGGATTTTGTGGAAGGGCTACCCAAGTCGGCAAATTTCAACTGTATTCTGGTAGTAGTGGATAAGTTCTCCAGGTATGCTAATTTCATACCTCTTACACATCCTTTCAAAGCCTTGCAAGTAGCAATTGCTTACAGGAACAATGTATATATTCAAGTTACATGGCCTTCCTACTGCTATGGTATTTGATAGATATCGAGTATTCACTAGTGACTTATGACAAGAACTATTGAGACTTTGTGGCAATGATCTTAAAAGGAGCACATCTTATCATCCTCGGAGTGATGGCTAAACTGAACATGTTAATCAGTGCCTGGAAACTTATTTAATTAGTTGCTTTGTTCATGCATGCCCAACCAAGTGGTCCCAATAGCTTTCATTAGCTGAATTCTTGTACAATACATCATACCATTCTACACTAGATAATACTCCATTCTTGGTGTTATATGGTCATGAACCTCGTCATTTGGGCATTACATTGATCTCTAATCTTGTCAGATTGACGAGTTGCAACTACGGTTGAAGGAAAGATCCTTAATGCATTAGTTGCTTCATCAACACCTTTTAAGAGCTCAGAAGCATATGAAACAAATTGCTGACAAAAAGAGATCAGAGAGACATTTTGAGGTTGGAGATTGGATTTATCTCAAGGTACAACCTTATGTTCAGTCGTCTATAGCTCAGAGATCTTCCAACAAGCTTTCCTTTCGCTATTTTGGACCATGGAGCGGTAGCCTACAAATTACAATTACCTGAAGGTTGCTCCATCCATCTAGTGACACATGTGTCCCTTCTCAAAAAGGCAGTTCAACCTTCAACTTTGGTACATAAACTCTAGGAAATATCAATTCCTAAATGTTTATGAAAAACAAATATGTCATATATTTATTAACAAGTATTTTCTTGGCTTCTAACCGCCAAGGAAATGCAATGTTTACTTGGCAGCCCAACGAAACAGCCAAGAAAATACTCGATTTCCTTGGCAGTCTAACAAATTCGCCAAGGTAATGCATAATTTTCTTGGCAGTCTGATGAATTTGCCAAGGTAATACACATTTTTCTTGGTGTTTCTCATTAGCCGCCAAGGTAATGCATAATTTTCTTGGCAGCTTGATGAATCACTACCAGAAAAACTCACATCCGCACCCGTCATAGGACTCGCACTTTTTAGACCCGGTGCTAATGGTGTATCAACACCGGGTTCAATAGCTAGGAGTGGGACGACGCGCATATACGGTATGGGGGAGCTCATTAGCACCGGGTTGTAGCAAAACCCGGTGCTAAAGGTCCCCTATTAGCACCGGGTGCAGCCTCCACCCGGTGCTAAATGAGCAGCCACCGACAGCTCCTTTTTATCTCTCTTCTTCTCCACTGACCGGCTATCTCTTTCTTCCTCTCTCCTTATCTCTTTCTCCTCATTCTCACATCTCTCTCCTTCTCTCCAAGGTGGTGTGCGAGTCAAGTCGGGGCCGGCGGCCGGGCGGCGCAAGCAGCAAGCGGGTGGCGCGCAAGAAGCAGGCAGTTGGCGCAAGAACCAAGAAGCAGCTGCTGCGCAAGAAGCAAGCAGCAGCTGGTGACGCAAGAAGGAAGCAGGCAGCTGGCGCAAGAAGCAAGAAGCAGGCTGGTGGCCCAAGAAGCAAGCAGCTGTGGGTGGCGCAAGAACCAAGAACCAAGCTTCCTTCCCACGGATTCGTGGTGTCCGTGCGCTGGATTGGATTCCTGGGGAAGTCAAGCTAGTCCACGTATGTACTGTAGATTTATTCAGCTATTTTGGTTCTGTTGTGCTTCGCTCCATATGTATGCGAGGTGTGTTTGAATGGATTCTGTAAGATGATATGGTGTACTAATGTTATGTTTTAAACTATGCATATGCAAAACATAAATATATGGGTTATGAATCTCCTTGTTCTTCTGGTTCTTGAAGTGTTCTCCTGGTTCTTGAACAAGAGCAGGAGAGAGAGGGCGGAGAGGAATGGATGATGAGTATTTTTTTTCCGGCAAAAATCTTTAATTAGCACCGGGTCATATTTGGACCCGGTGCTAAAGAATACCTTTAGCACCGGGTCAATACCCGGTGCTAAAGAGGAGCATCTTTAGCCTCGGAAATTTAGCACCGGTTGGGATACCCGGTGCTAAAGTCCGTTCCCAACCGGTGCGAAAGTCACGTTTTCTGGCAGTATTTTTTTGGCAAGGTAATAGACAATTTTTTTGGCGTTTCTCATTATCCGCCAAGGTATATGCATTTTCTTGGCTATTAACTAATAGTACCAAGGAAAATGATGTTTCCTTGGCAGTTGAATTTTGGCCGCCAAGTAAATTCCTAGCCGCCAAGGTAAACCCAATTTGGTGTAGTGGTAAGCACAGATCCCCCTTATTTGTCTCCTGAGTTGCAGGTGCAGCAGCTTGTGTTGGATCGTATCCATCAACAACATGACGGTATGATACCACAAGTTCAGGTGCATTGGTCACATTGGATGATCGAATTGTCCAGTTGGGAAGACGAAGAAGCACTGCGTCAACAGTTTCAAAGGAAGAGGGGATGTTACCAGCCGTGCAAGACTTGACACACTCTCAGCAATATTATGCTGCGTCTGATTCTCCTGAAGCTGGAAGACGTGTGTGCAAGAATAACTCAAGGGTCGTTAAGCCGGACTGGGTTATGTAGGCCAAGCCCATATAATAGGAGTAGAGCCCAAGAAGGGGTGCTTATCCATTGCTCCTTGCGAGAAGACTTGGAACCCTATAGTATTGTCTAACTTAAGCGTGCGCTCATCGCCGGCCATGGCAGGGACGGCAGCCATCGCCTGACGGCCTGAGTACCAAAACAACCGGTTCCAACCAGTTCCCGTGCTACCTCGATCCAAGATTAGAAGTACCGTAACAGATAGGTTCATTTTCGGCAGGAACTTTGGCCAAAAATTTTGAATTTTAAATAAATTTTGACTGAAAATTTGAAATGTTGGATGAAATCTCGCCAAAAAGTAATCGGTATTATCGGAATGACCATTTTCGGATGAAATTCTGAACACTTCACTAAGCCACTGGATTCTGTTTCTGCATTTCAAATTTTTTTGCGGATAGATTCTTTCACAATAGAATAACAATAAATTGCATATTTTGATAACATTTTCTAGTTTATGTTTGAGCTAAGTAGTGGAAGACTTATGTTATGATTATTTTTTTAGATAATGGATATTAACCCGGTCTCTATATCCATAGCGGGTGGTTAATTAAGTTTTTCTATTTCAATTCACTCCCTTTTAGGCTACTACAGAACCTATTCCTTTCAGGTCGACAATTTTAGTTAATTTTAGATAGTAATTCGATTACTACTTTATATAGAAAGTAAAAATCTGGCTTCAATTTAAGGTAAGCTTAGATCAAATACCAGCTGTGCAGTTATGACGATTTATATAGCAAGAGTTAACAAGTAGCAAAAGCTGCCAATTTTATTAGCTGCTGATAGTTTAGTACTAACGTATCGTAACCATCACTAATAATTCTTCTCTTAAACCATACGGTAGTAGTATTAGAATTAGGACACCAGCATTCAATGTCTCCTAATAAATGTGACGTTTTTATCAATACAAATACCGAACAAATATATGCATCCCCAGGCCCAGGCACTTCATCCATCCTAGCAAGCTACAGTTCACTCAGATCCATTGATCCAGAGCTACGAGATAATTTTGCAGCCATGGCTTCCAAAATGATCGTCGCTGCAATCCTAATACTGTCGTTAACGTTCCTTTCACCGTCAGGTAATACATGAATGCTTCCCCTCGTCTTCTTCTACCTCTCCTGATTCCAGCCGCTGACATCCGTTACAATAAATCTTGCATTATTTCGGTTGAGCAGATGTAGAAGCTGTGCCATGGAAGCGCTGCCTCCCGTTCATCCGCAGCAGGGTTGCCGACTGCGGTCAATGCAAACCTCGGTGCCAATTTGAGGGCTATGCCGGTTCAATATGCGACGCTAATAACTACTGCCAATGCATACAAACAAACTGCGTATCTGATGATAAACTGTTCGATGGCCAGAGACTGTCGCCTCTGCCGGCAAAACATCCCTATGTTAATTGAACAGAGAAGATTCAGTGACGGTTTATGTTTTGTATGGGAAAATAAAATGCCATGGTGATTTTGTTGGCCATTATATTTTGATAACAACAGTAAATTAACATAGTTTGCCTTACACATAGTGTTGCAAATTTGCAATACAGTAACTAATTAATCTAACACCATAAATTAAAATAGAGTAAAGTCCATGAACGATCCTCTCTAACTTGTCTCACAGTGTCCTTCCGATCCCTAAACTTCCAAATTGCATATTTCACTCCCTAAACATAGCTTCAAGTGTCGTCCCGGTCTCTAAACTCGCAAATATACATTTTCAGAATATATAGATCCATATTTAATCTGTATATAGACGCCTTAAACTTGTATATTGTTACATATTTAACTCGTAAATAGTCACAACTTCATGGAAATATAATCTTGTCATGTTCAGCTACTATATTTTTTAAATATATGTTCCATTTTTACTACACAATAAATAATACATCAGTTATTTATTTAACTATAAATATATCTACATAGTTAAGTATTAAAACTTCACAATTTATTATAGGTTTATTTGACATCATCCTAGTATTAGTATAGACACTTGCAGAAAAATTGTTGAACATGTATATACGTTTAATATATATCAATACACTCTAAAAAATGTATATTTGCAAGATTTTAGACCTGGATGACACACAAAACTAATTTTAAAGAGTCAAATCTACAATTGCAAGTTTAGGAACCAGGATGGCACCCAAAGGTAAGTTTAAGGAGTCAAATATATGCAATTTGAGAGTTTGGGAACCAGAATGTCATAGCGTGACAAGTTATAGGATCGGTGATACACTTTACTCATTAAAATATGTCCTATCATATTCCTGCAGAATGATATTGTTCGCACCCAAAATTGGCAACCGGTCAGACCGGTTCTAGGAAGCGGTCAGACCGGTTTCACTGTAGCCGATCTGGCAACAGCCAAACCGGTCTGACCGGTTTCCCTATCCGGTCTGACCGGTTTCTCCCGCATTGGAGTAGGTTTAGGACTCTAGAGTTTTATCCCGTATTGTAAACCAACCTAAAGGGGTACGACTTCCCCACCCTATAAATATAAAGGGTCATGGCCGATTGAGATAATCCAATCGAACAAATACATCTATCTTTTATCTTTTTACTTTTTCTCTTTCCCCTACTTTTCCAATCTACTATTTGCTGTTCTTCCTTCGTCTCTACGTCGATTGAAGGCGTCCTAGGTGGCCTGCCGACTCTAGGACAACCCTACGTGCGTTGCCCCGACGGGATCCTGCCCGGACGACGCTCGAAGGTCTACCGCCAGCTCTGCCTGGCAAACCGGTCTGACCGGTTACAGAAACCGGTCTGACCGGTTCCTGCGTTTGCGCTCTGTTGGTCGCGAATTCGTGCCAACAGATTTGGCGACTCCGCTGGGGACGAAAATCTGGTTGCTCAAACCGTTTTATCGATCCTTAGGTAAATCAATCGGCTGTCATGGCCGGTAAATTACCTAAACCTGCTGATGTCGATGCTGCAAACATTCAAAGGCCGAACGTTGACCAAACGGCGGCTGAGGAGCAGAAAGCGCTTGCGGAAATCCGAAGAAAGATCCGTGAGCATACAGAGCGAAAGGCCCAGGAGTTGGAAGAAGAAGCTGTGAAGCAATATATATCGCACTTCTCCGTGGATCGACAAGGGAACGTCAAGAAAGACAAGGATGTCGTCATTGATATTCCCGCACTGAAGGTACAATCCAATGCCCCTCTTGAAGTTAATTCAGAAATTGCAAATTTTATTGATGGAGCTGTCAGTGCTAGCTTTAATAATAAATTTGTTGCCATGGGTGAAAAATTTGAGTCTACGATTAAATCTCGTTTAGAACATTTAGAGGCCAAATTTGATAAACAATTTTCTGGTAAGGATGTTAATGGATCTACTTCTAATACCGAAAATTATAATGCATCCGAGGATTTATCAAGTTTGCATATTCCAAAAGTTCCCATTGGCTCATCACCAGTCCACCACATACATAGCCGGACTACTATTGGTACTTCGGCTGGTGGAGTGAATACGATGGCTGCTACTAATGCTATGATGCCGCATACAGTTGTGTATAATGAGCCATCTACAGGTGCATATGTTTCTAATAGTTCGTTGCATCATATTCCTAATACATTGCCGAATCAAACAGCAACATATAGCACACCACAACCCACTCTAAATCAAGTACCACATCCTGGATCATCTAGGCCTAGAACCGTTTCGGGGATGGAAGGATTTAGAGAAGAAATAATTGAGATATTTAGACAAACTTTTGGTACGGAGCCTAAAACAAAGAGTCGGTCGTATCAAAGACCGTATCCTGAGAATTATGAGTATATCCCATACCCACCAGGCTTTAAAATACCAGAGTTTACTAAATTCAGTGGGGATGATGGTAGAAGTACTTTAGAGCACATAGGCCAATTTACTATACAATGTGGTGAAGCTGCTTCTAATGATATTTGTAAAATGAGATTATTTCCTTTATCTCTATCGGGTGCTGCATTTACTTGGTTTATTTCTTTGCCACCCAACTCAGTTTATACCTTTGCTAATATAGAAAGTAAATTTCATGATTATTTCTTTAATGGTGAAACTGAGTTAAAATTGTCAAATCTTGTATCGGTTAAACAAAAATCTAATGAATCTGTTTCTGAATATATTAGAAGATTTAGAGATACTAGAAACCGATGCTATAGTTTGACAATTTCAGATAGAGATTTAGCTGATCTTGCTTATGCTGGTTTGCTTGATATTCATAAAGATAAGCTAGATGGTCAAGAATTTCTAGATGTGAGTCGGTTGCTGCAAAAAGCTCTAGCTAATGAAAACCGACTTAAAGAATCTAAGAGTTTACAAAAAACTAATGATAAAAGTAATCGTCTTGTATATTATGCATCTGATAATTCGGACGATGAAAGTAATAATGTTTATAGCACTGAATTTGTGTGGTCAGCCAAAGATAAACCTACTACTTGTGATTCTTTAAAGCCGGTCCGCAAGAATCGGCAAGAGGAAGTTAAATATACTTTTGATGTGGCTAAGTGTGAGAGAATTTTCGATGAATTACTAAAAGCTGGAAAAATTAGAATAACTCATACTATGCCGCCATTAGAAGAGTTGAAAAGACGTGCTTATTGTAAATTTCATAATTCTTATTCTCATGCAACGAATGATTGCAATGTATTTCGGCGGCAAGTGCAATCGGCCATTGATGAAGGTCGTTTGACATTTCATCCTATGCAAGTTGACACTAATCCTTTTCCTATGAATACCATTGAGTTACAAGATCCTAAAGTGCTAATTCGGCCACATCAAGCCGAAAAAGCCGTTGGAAAAAATGTAATCATTGGAGATGACAAGCTTGCTGATCCAGAAGTGATAAAGGTGCAGAAGGAGGTCCCTCAAGTGCTTGGGGGGCAACAAAAGACAAAGAAGACCGGCAGCGCGCAAACCGGTCTGACCGGTTCTTCAAACCGGTCTGACCGGTTTCTCCAGAAAAGCTGGGAGTGCTCCAAGCACAAGAAAAAGGTGAAGCCGACCTTCGAGGAGCTTTTGGCCAAGTACAAGAAGAAGAGATCAAGTCAAAAGCAAGGAAATCGGCCTAGTAAAGGTAAAAAGTCAAAACCTCTATCAGGATATCAAAATAAATCTTGTTCTTGCAAATCTCAAGTAAATTATGCTGCTGCACCTTGTTCATATGTTGGACCGACCTCACCATGGTCCTGGTTCTATCCTTATTATTATTCACCTTTGGATTATAGCAATTTACATATGCATTCATATATGATTCAATATGCTCCTACATGTGAAAGCTATGATCCAACGCAAAGACCGTTTATTGTTAACAATAATCTGGTCAGAAGTACACCTAGTTCTAAAGGAGATGAGAAGGACGGCAAGAGAGATTCAAAATACTCACAGCCGAGGTGGTGTCCCTCAGGCTTATCTCATACTCAAAAGAGAAGATTGCAGCGGATACGTAAGCAAGAATCAATGGAGCAACAAGCGAAGGTCACACCAACAAAGTTAGCAACTACCAAGCAAGTATGGAGGCCAAAGCAAGTCGTTCCTTGAAAGTAAAAGGCAAGTTTTTGGCCGATAAAACAATTATCGTCCTTAGAGCAATATATGGGCGATGTACTGTTGATCATCGTCTTTAACCAATTTTGATTATTATAGATGTTTTCTGACACGCAAGCTTTACCAGAAAACAGGGGGGCATATGTTCGCACCCAAAATTAGCAACCGGTCAGACCGGTTCTAGGAAGCGGTCAGACCGGTTTCACTGTAGCCGATCTGGCAACAGCCAAACCGGTCTGACCGGTTTCCCTATCCGGTCTGACCGGTTTCTCCCGCATTGGAGTAGGTTTAGGACTCTAGAG
Source organism: Echinochloa phyllopogon (assembly GCA_033239725.1). NCBI lineage: Eukaryota > Viridiplantae > Streptophyta > Magnoliopsida > Poales > Poaceae > Echinochloa > Echinochloa phyllopogon. Next base: position 25,517,059 of record BTCW01000008.1, on the reverse strand, counting down.
TTTTATCCCGTATTGTAAACCAACCTAAAGGGGTACGACTTCCCCACCCTATAAATATAAAGGGTCATGGCCGATTGAGATAATCCAATCGAACAAATACATCTATCTTTTATCTTTTTACTTTTTCTCTTTCCCCTACTTTTCCAATCTACTATTTGCTGTTCTTCCTTCGTCTCTACGTCGATTGAAGGCGTCCTAGGTGGCCTGCCGACTCTAGGACAACCCTACGTGCGTTGCCCCGACGGGATCCTGCCCGGACGACGCTCGAAGGTCTACCGCCAGCTCTGCCTGGCAAACCGGTCTGACCGGTTACAGAAACCGGTCTGACCGGTTCCTGCGTTTGCGCTCTGTTGGTCGCGAATTCGTGCCAACAGATATATATAGAACCTTTCTACACATCCAACGAACGTGGTGTCTGTACACGTACAGTCATACTTGAAGCGGTTCTTGACTTCACGGCACCGCTTTTCGCTTCCCTTTTACCATCCTGCTCCTATCAGCAATATTCACATGATTTGCAGGTACTTCCTATCAGCAATGCAGATTATGGCTGCTTGTAATTTGTTCATATTTTAATTTCTACAGCTTTATGGAGGTAGCACAAAATGGTTGGTATTAGGCCTACTTCCCTCTATTCTCAATTCTGCTCTTTGAACAAAATGTATCATCTTCATTTGGTGTTAAAGTTTGCTAGGGATATAAAAATGCCTTGAAACAATATTCTATTACATATGTTTTCTTTTGAGATCCGTTTTATAAAAAATTGTGGAATTACTTTTGTTATATGGAAAATGCCGAAGCCAACTACTGTGCTAAATAATGAGTCCCTTTTCTAGGGTCCTGGTCGTTGAGTTTCTCATGGATGCACTAGTAGAATCAAACAGTTCACTCTTTTAAGTTTGAACAATATGCAAGATGCTATACTCTTATCTCTGAACTGAAAAAAAAATATTTAAATTCGCTGTAATATGTTCCTTTTTATTTTTAACCATTGGATCTCAACTTATAAATGGCTATTACAATTTTCATGTGTCGTAAAATTCCTCATTTTGAAAATATGATCTCACGACATATATAATTTACCTATAACTAAAAAATTATTATTTACCCCCTCCGTTCTAAATTACTATTTAATGTTGAGTTTTCTAGCAACGTTTGACCATTTGCTTATAAAAAATTAGTGCAAATATATGAAACAGTGGCCTTTGATGATAAAATAAATCAAGCAAAAGAAACGATACTTGCATAATTTTTGAATAAAAGGAATGGTGAAACGTTGTGAAAAAAATCAATGACAAGTAATAATTTAGAAAGAAGGTAGTACATTTTTTATTGATATATATTTGTATTTATTATGATGTTTAAAATATGTGCCGCAGGCACAAACATAGCTAGTAGTAAAGGGAAAATGTAATTAAAAACACAAAACACATAAGGAAGACGCAACTTGGTATTTATCCCAAAACTCAAATTTGCCCAGGGTGGCCCGTCAAAATTGCGCAGCGCAGCTTGGCCCTTATGCTCATGCAAACGGTTTAGGGAGCGAATAAATATGAGAGCCTGGCCCGTCATGTGCACCATGCATCGGCCTGGCTCAACAGCTGGCGCGGCCGAGAAGCTGGCATGGCACAGCTCGGCTAGAAGGTTGACGGCTCTGGCGATGGCACACTAATGCCTGAATGTGGTCCAGCACAGTGCGTTGTGCCAGCCCACCCGCGCAGCAGCCTCACATATAATGGCAAGTGGTTGGGCCCTAATTGCCGGGCCGCCCCTTCCCATTTCTTTCCTTCTTTCTCAACCGCCGCCACCTCTTTCTCATGCGCGCGCCCCGGCCCAGCGCGATATGCGCTACCCCAGCCGCGGGCGCTGGAGCACCGCCACGACTATCTATCACGCGATAAGTTACAATGGGCCTGCTTGGTTGGATATCAATCTGTGCCAAGCCAAAATCAAGGCAGGCCAAAATTTTGGCCAGCCAAAACCAAGGCAGGCCAAAGTTAGGGCAAGAAACTTAGGTACTCACTTGGTTTAGTGCCAAAATATGGCAGCCAATATATTTTCCTATTATGAGCTTTAAGAAGTTTCTAGAACCTGGCCATAATTTTGGCTACAAGCATGGGTGTGCCAACTTTTTGGTAGTGAATCAATTGGTAGACAAATTTTTTTGGCATGCCATAATTTTGGTTAGGCATATATTGGAAGCCAACCAAGCAGGCTCAATATATCGCCAACACATGTGTGACAGATAGTGACAGGTGGACTCCACTCGTGACTCATTTTCTTGCTTCACCTTGTTCTTCCCTCGTCTCTTCCACGCGTCGCCGGCACCATTTCGTCGATTAGGGCTGGGGTTAGGGTTTCAGGTTGCCGGGGTGGGATTCTCTGGCGAGGTACGTGTATAGAGGGATGGCCTTCGGTGGAAGGTAACGGATGGTGGAGGCGGATCGTGGGCGGGGTGGCGAGGCGGTGGGACGCCGCCAGCCGCAGGTGGCGGGAGATATCCGGTGGGCGTCGGAGGTGGCGGGGGTGTCTGCGCGAACTCCAGCGGGGGAGGATGCTAGTGGCGGATTCTACGGTTCCGGACAGCGGGGCGGTGTCGGGGCGAGGATAGAAAAGATGGCGGGATTTTTTTGGAATAGTGTGGTAGTAGGTGGCAGCGACGGATCCGACGATGATAGCTGCTGGAGATGGAGGAGGTCTGGGGCCCGGGGCCGAGCGGTGAGGAAAAAATCATGGGACCATATCGCCTGTGGGCCACATTGCTCCTGGGCCGCTCCTTCAAATGACGCCGCGACTGGTGTCACACGTGTGTCACCTAGTCGCGCCAGTGGAGCACCACACACGAATGCATCCGCCCACATTGGAGCTCCACGCCACGCGTCAAGGCTCATGCGCCACGCATCCTTGGGGCCAAGCTCGAGGGCCCAAGCGTTTTGTGCATTTAACACTTATTGAACAGATCTGTTTGCACATAAAATGCATTTAAAACTTGCTCCATTAATCTAATTGCGCATTAACAAGTAGACAGCGATTTAATTGCACCTCAAGAAACTTACTGAACAGATCTGTTTGCACATAATTTGACCATTAATGTTCTTGGAACCGATCTAATCCAACTAGAGTACTAGACAGAAGAACATGATTGATCATGATAGGCGAAGATAGGGTAGCTCTTAATGCCAAATATATTCATTAACAGAGACACGAACATGATATGCCTCTATACCACAGGATCTACTTAGCCTTAATATGAATCGATCTACTAACGAGGAAATCGGTGGGTAATTCTTATATCAGCATTAGCAGTCATTGGAGATGCCCCAGCCATAGAGGAGGTAGTCATATTTGTTGGTGCAACGGTCGCAGCAAAGTAGCGGCGTCCCTCCGGTCGCCACCTACACTTCCACGGACGAGGGCGAGAGCTTCTGCTCCCCTTCAGGACTCTTATCAGCCGAATTTAGGTGGCAAATCATGAATTAGAACTAATGACGTGAATAATGAAGAGCCACACCTTATATTTATGGTATTGCGGGGGCATGGCCTTGCCCTCGTATAGAAACTTATTTGGGCCCACAGATTAAGCACAAAATGTAATTAATTATCTTAATCATGAGCTAATCATGTTAATGTGGTCTAAACACATTCCCAATGTATTTTTGTTTCCTTGACTGGAAGATCACATTCCAGCAGCTCTAGTCTTGTTTTAAAGCCTAATACTGACAATTCGTGCCTTTTGAGCTTCTCCTCAATTGGTGATGTAAAGGTTGTTGTTTTCTTCTCTGGCTTAACGAAAGATGTGTATAGCACTCTTGGAAAAAAAATAATGGTGTTCTTCTCATTTCTAAAGAACGAATCTCGGCAGAAATCCGCTTCGCTCGTGGATCCACGTCGCCCGTTAGCCCGTTAACCATCGGATCCTCCCAACTCATAACGTCGGCCGTCCGATTACGGGTCCGCAAGGTTTGTTCGCCCGTTAAGTCACAAGCCCGGGTGCTCGCGAAGCGTCGCGAACCCGCGTGGCGGTCCATCCCCTCCACCTCGCGAGGCGCCGCCGCAGCTACAGCCTCCGCTTGCTGCGCCGCCGACGGCCTCCACCTGCCTTACGCCCCCACCACTCGCGCCTCCGTCCACCACTGACCTCGTTCGGTCTCAGCCAAACCACGGAGTTGCCGCATCGACGTGCGCGACGGCAGCGGTGCGGCCGCGGGCCTCTGACTGGTCTGTGCGGGCGTCGTGCCCGCACCCCGTCGCCGCATCCGCGGGGAAGCCCTTGCCCCAGGCGTGGGCCCAGGTTGTCGCCGTGCGCGCGGCTGTGCCTCGGCGCCGGCGGCCGCGTCTCCTTCTCTATCCACACCTGAAACGCCGTGGGCGTGGTTGTGCATGGCAGTCCTCTTCACTGTCACCGCGCTGGTCAGTGTTTCTCCATCGGTTGGCCTGCAAATCGCGATTGAAGAAGCCAAATCCATCTCGCTGGGAAATCGCACAACTCCAACGAAGCTCTGTCGAACTATGACGGCGCATCTTCCACTGGTCTGTTCTTGCCTCCACATCTTAAAAAATTACTCCATTCTATGTTCGATCTTTCTTCATCCCGCTGCCCGCGCGTTCGTGCTCTGTTACTCAGCGTGGAAACAGCCAAGATACTCAAATGTGATCTTAATCAAGAATATTGCCGTCAAATACTCAAATGTAGTGTCACTATTTTAGCCAATATTATAAAAATTAGAGTGAATGTGTCCGGAATTCCGATTGGGGATATGAAGCCATACTATTTTAGCCTGAGTTAATGTGGTAGTATCTGTGAAATTTGACTTCAACTCTTTTATTATTAATCACATTGGAAAACTATATCAATTAAGCTGAAGGAAACGTGCCTATGTGCCAATTTGGTCTGTTAATGTCTATATCTAACAGTTAGCTGATTACTTTTGGGGCATTGACTTTTCGTTCCCAATTTAGATTATTTTAGAGGACATTATTTTCTCAGTTCAGCTTATCACCCTTCAAATTTCAAATTCAAAATTAAATGCAATCCAAGTTTCTCCTCGACTGCTTTTCATTTGAAATATTTTTGGAGGATACTAATCAAACAAAAAAATATATAATCTTTACACGCCTTGATATTATTTGTATAAAATAACAATATTTACACTATCTATACTTCAGAACCATTTTAAACTAAAACAATGCTAGATTATAACTCTATTTGGTGATTGCAATAGGATTACCGTCTGGGCCCTTTTACAGGGATGAACTCATTTGGGTAGTATTGCTTTTGGGTCAATTTGTTGGTGGAATGATTACACAATCGTGAAGACCTACATGTATGAATGTGAACCAAACAAGCATCTTTGAATATTATGCGGAACCTGCATCGTGCATGCAATTTTACATACAAGATTACTGCAGAAACAAAGGTCTGTAAGACAGAGCATGGCTGCCACTAATTAAGATGGCTACACTTTCTTTTAGAAATCGGAATTCTATATCCTGTTTTTATTTGTTTTCTGCTGACAATAACTAGGGGATGACATCACACTGTCATTGTTTGCTATATGGTATAAGAACTAATATGCCAGTTATCAACTTATCATGAAAAGTTATAATTCTGCTTGATGGGAGTTATATCATTTCACATTTAATTTAGTTCCAATAAGTGTGCTCTTCATTTCTTATTTCTTTTTCTAATTTGCGCTACAGGTAGTAGTGCACAAGCCAAGAGAATTCAAAAAAGTTTTCTGTTTCCAGATATCATGATTGATAAGCGACTTCACCGTTTTGGCATGAGCATATATATATGTTATGAGTCATAGACTAAACCTATAGTAACTTGCTGCATTTATGATGCAGGCACTTCTAAGATGACAGGCTAATTGCATGTGAAATAACAGGCAGTGATCAGTTGATCAGCACAGCTCATCTTACACTAGCTGGCTAAAATTCATCCATTAGTAAGTAATGTACAAGCAGTGCTGTTTCATTTTCCATGGTTATCTAGATTCAAGCTTTTTTGTATACTACTCAGAATATTTCAAATTGTTTGCTGACCTGCGTGATATCAGAGATAGATAAGGCATAAACCAAAGAATGGACATGAATGGTTGTATGCTTTAGCAATAGCTAAAAATCAGGGAACTTCATAGCATCGGAACTTCTCTCATTTGCAGGAGTCAAATGAAAATGTCAATTTGTGTGCAAATCATACTCCATTGTGGTGCTTCTACTTGCGATACATTTTAGAAGTTCTACGAGAACGGAACACGTTGGTAGTATTTCCATCATACAAAGAACATACCCCAGGTCTTCCACAGGGTACGCCCAAGCTGACGCGGCAACGTCGCGCCCCAGGTTTCTAGTGTTTATATGAATGCCAGACTACAAGTGCTGGACACTAGTTCTACCCCCATAATGCTAATACAACTCCAATTCTGACACATAACTTGCCTTGTACATAATGTTCAATACCCCATGATATATGGACAGAAACAATGGCTCTATTTATCGATGCATAGTGATGAAAGTGCTTGATTGATTTGGACGACTTCGCCATAAACGTCGCACATTGTTGGTCGATCTCTTGGTGCCTCCATAGAGCATGAAAGACCAAGCTTAACTAGCTGGGTAATGCAGCTCAGTATTTTCAGCTGTATATGGTTTTGTTTGTCTAGATCATTTCCCATGCCGTTATCTCCAAAATTTGGATTGATGTTAGCATCAAGTATCTCTCCAATCTTTTGTGGAAATGCATTTTTCACAAATTTGTGAAGGCTCAAACCATTATTAAAAAACTCATCTGTTGGACGTTTCCCTGTAAGCATTTCTAGGATGATAATTCCATAGCTGTAGACATCGCCCTCCGTTGAGATCTTGCTTCCGAAGCCATACTCTGCTTTGTTTGAAGACCGAAAAATATCATGCCGTGCATTGTTAAAAGAAAACACAAAAGATTTTTAAAAAACAAAGAGAAATCTTAGTATCAAGAAAATAAATATAAGACACTAGGGAAGCTCTGAAATTTTTATACTGATAAAAAGTGATGTGATAAATATTTACCTGGTGCAATGTATCCAATTGATCCTCTAGGTCCTGTTAAACTTGTAGAGCTTGCAATGCTTGAAGAGCTTTGAAGGAACTTAGCTAACCCAAAGTCACTAAGACGTGCACCCATGACATCATCCAACAGGACATTGCTCGGTTTCAAATCACAATGTACTATAGGTGGCATGCAATGGTTATGTAAGTATTCCAATGCAGAAGCAATGTCTACTGCTATTTTTGCTCTGGAGCTCAAACTCAGTGGCCTTCTCATTTTCGAATAAAGCCAGCTTTCTAGGGTGCCATTAGCCATATATTCAATAATAAGTGCTTTGAAATCATTCCCTTTGTAATCCCATGTTGAGCATGTAGAAATCACCCTTACAAGATTACGATGGCGAGTGTTTCTAAAGGCCTCACACTCGGCAAGGAAGCTTCTCGGTGCTCCAATTTGATCAAGCTTGAAAACTTTGATAGCAATTTCCTGAGCTTCAGACTCATGTACACCTTTGTAGACTGTTCCATAAGTCCCCGAGCCAAGCAAATTGTCTGAACAGAAACAATTTGTCGCTCTGACTAAATCAGCATATGAGAAGTTCTTCATTTCTTTGAGTGTTGGATAATCTGACTGTTTGGATATCTTACTCCTCTTCAACAGAATATACAGTGTACATGACAAAGTGACCAAAGCAAGAGCCATAGTACTCCCAATTATACCAAGATTGCGGGAAGTGTGCGAATGTCTAGATGATGCAAAGCAAAGTGGCAGTTGTAAGATCGTGGAACTCGAACTGGAACTGGAACAGAGCATAATGTTCCCTTCAACAGATACTTCACTCGAATTTTGAAATACACCGCCTTCTGGTATTTGACCATCAAAGTTGTTGAAGGACAAATTGAGAAGCTTCAAAGAATTGAAGGACTGGAAAAACATTGGAATCTCACCACTTAAGTTGTTTCGAGATAGATCAATCTCAGAAATACCTCTCAAATTTGCTAAAGATTCAGGAATTCTCCCATCAAGAAAGTTACCCTCCATGTGAAGGGACTCTAAGAGGACACAAGCACCTAGAGTAATTGGAATTTGTCCAGAAAGATGGTTATTGGAAAATTTTAGTAGGCCTATATTGATCAAGCCACCGATCTCCTGTGGAATTTGTCCAGAGAGCTGGTTGTGGGACAAATCCAAACATGCAGATAGGGAGCTCAGGGAGAAAAGCTCTTTCGGCAAGCTCTCATTTAAGGTGTTATATGAAAGATTCAGGGCAATTAAATTTTTGCACTCACCTAGTGTCCTCGGAATGGGTCCACTAAAATTATTCTCTTGCAAAAAGAGATTGTTGAGTTGGCGGAGTTTGCCTATTGAAAGTGGAATATGTCCAGAAAGTTTGTTCTCTGATAAGTCTAGGGAAGTTAAGTTTGCAAGATTTCCAATTTCCCCTGGGACACTTCCTACAAAATGATTCTGCTCCATACTCAGATATGAGAGGTTAGTGAGGTTACCTATCTCTGGTGGTATGCTACCAGATATCTTATTTGCATACAGAACCAGAGACTGTAGGGTATTTGCAAGACTACCAACTGAACTTGGCAAATTTCCATGCAGCATGTTTTTTCCCAATGTCAAGTCCTGCAACTGTGTGCAATTTCCCAACGAGGAGAGGAATGACCAATCTCCAGCTTCCAGCTGATTTCTTTTCAATTTTAGTACATTTAAGTTATGAAGGGACCCAAAAGAAGGGATAATACCGTGGAAAGCATTAGCCGCTAGGTTGATGTACTGAAAACTTGTTGCGTTGGCCAGAGAAGCAGGGATTTGACCTTGAAAGTGATTCTCTTGCAAGATCAACGTTTGGATGCTTGGAAGAGTGTATCCGATGTCAGATGGAATGCCCCCAGTGAAATTGTTGACGGCTAAACTGAGATATGTGAGTGAAGACATATTATATAGGGAGGCCAGGACAGTCCCTGACAAACGGTAGTTGTAAGATATGTCTAGCTCTTGCAAGTTTGAAATTTTGCATATGCTTACAGGGATGCTGCCTTCGAAATTGTTGGCTGCAAGGTTGAGCCTGCGAAGGGAAGAAAAATTCCCCAAGGACGAAGGTATGGCGCCTGCAAGACCATTCACCGACAAATAAAGATCCTGCAAGGGTGAGTTGATATTTGAAATAGTTGGTATGAACCCTGCAAAGTTGTTCCGTCCAAGAATTAATCTTCGAAGTGATGTGCTGTTAAAAAGGGCGGGAGGAATGTCTCCACCGAGGTTGTTTCTCACCAAGTCCAATTCTTGAAGCGATGAACTGTTAGCAAGGGCTGACGGAATATTACCTGTGAGGCTATTGTTTGAGAGGATTACAGAAACAAGGGGTGAGCTGCTTCCAAGTGAGAGAGGAATGTGGCCCGTCAAACTGTTACCAGCAAGATGTAAAATCGAAAGATTTCGGAGCATCCCAAGCCCTTCTGGGATACTTCCACCGAGCTTGTTGCTGCTAAGATCAATCGCCTGAAGGAAAGTGGAAGATAGATTGTTTGGGATTGAACCTTCAAAGCTGTTCGAGCTGAGGTTAAGATAGCTCAACCTACTCAGCTGATCAAGTTCCTTTGGAATTTGGCCACTGAGTAGATTGCCCGGGAAGTGGATCCTTGAGAGAAGAGTGAGGTTGGCAATGCAGGGTGGTATTTGGCCTTCAAGGCCGAATTCCTCCAGGTCCAGCGCAACAACGCGAGATGAATTCGTGTTGCTGCAAGTGACACCGGGCCAGCTGCAGAAATGGAGGGAATTTTGCTGCGCCCATGAGCTTAGGGGGCTGGCAGGGTTGCCGAGATGGAGCTTCAGGCAAAGGAGGGTTTGGAGGTCGGTGTTATTAGATGAAGTAGAAGCAGCGGCTGTGCAGCTCAAAAGATAAGTTAGAATAACAATGGGTTGGAGTTGGAGCTGTGAGGAACAGAGAGCTCCAAGACGAAACGCTACTCTTGTTGGTCTTCTGTTACACATGTTGTGCTGCTGCTTGAAATTGTTTGGTTTTCTGTACTAGTCACACCTGCTGCATTTATGCAGGGAAAAGGTCACATACCCTTGATTGAAAAGGTCTACAAGCTCCTTGCACATATCCTTGATTGCACAAGTGGGTGCTTGCTGTTGCTGTCATATGCTAAAATTAAAGTAGTAAAGTGAAGTTAAACTATTCCAACCGCTAGTTTGTTCTTCCACATCGACCGCGGAACAACACGAAACTATGGGCCTGGTCGCACATAGGTATATCATCTCTCGTCCACAGAACACAGAACAACTGACGAACAGCTGCCTCCATTTGCCCGGCGCGCTGATTTCCACGCGTTTCAGATGTCCGCTACTTGACTACCTTTCCCACCAGCCATCTCGGTCCTCAATGATCCCTGCTGCGGTATCTCTCAGATGAGTACCGTCAAAAATGTATGTCCACTTGCATGCTATTCGGTGTCTCTTCCTAAAACCTCCACTGTACTCTTGCCTGCCATTTCTTTCCCTGAAGTTTTTTAGGCGTCTCCATCCTCACTCATCACTTAGTTCCAAAATATACAGCTAAGGTAGGCACATGCACTTGGCCACTTGAGTATTATAGGAACCCAGCTCGATCTTTCCTGTGTAAAAGGAATATATTCCATTAAGAATCTAATAATAGTAACTTACATTTTTAAATTATTGATATTGAAACTATATAACTTTATTGACCAACAAGAATTTGTTTTTTTACGGGGTAATCAACAACGAAAGTGTACTCCTCCCGTCCCAAATTACAATTCATTTTAGCTTTATATATATATATATATATAGAAAAATCTATATATTTAGAAAAACGAAAATTAATTATAGTTTAGAATGGATTAAGTATTTTGGATGGAAGGGAGTACCAAAAAAAAGGGACAAGATTAATCAGCTGTTTGCCATAATAGAGGGCCTGCTACACCCGTCACTGTATGTTGGCATGATAGTTTAGCAAGGAGTCAGTCAATGTATGAGCGCTTTAGATGTGTTCCTTCCTCTTACGATGACTTTTCCTAAAACTTGCACTATACTCTTGCATGCTAGTATTTCTTTCCCTGAAGGAATCTGATGCCAAGCTAGACATCTCAATCATCACTTAATTCCAACATATACAGCTAAGGCAGGCACGTACACTTGGCCACTTGCCCAATATAGGAACTCAACTCGATCTTTCCCATATATGGTATCAGTGGCATAGCCAAAAAAAAATATAGCTGGGGTGAACTTCTAATGACCGACTAAACTGAAATCAAGAACAATACAATTCAGATCACATTAATGTATCCATATATTGCAATCACACAATTTTAATGTGAAGTTGAGATATTATCTCAAAATTGAAGAATAAATTGATAGTTTTTGCACCAACGCACCATACATGGTAAAATGCAAAAATAGAAATAAGAAATAGATGAACCTGTAAATTGGATAAAAATATCAATTAGCAAATAGCAAGTAATAATAAAGTGATCACATGATTCAACTCAAGTGCTTGTTAACATCATAAGACTCTAGCAAAAGTTCTACAATGGGCATGTGTCCGGGTGTCTGGCTGGCTGCTTCTTGTCTATGTGTGGGTGTGGTGGATGGGTCTGTTTTAGGATGCTGGGCCATTGGGCCGGTTGAGGTAACAGAGGTTGAAAGGCCAATTGGCCAGTTCTTCTACCTCCGTCTCCGTCTGGCATCTGAACTAGAAACAAGGGCGCCGCCGGAGCTGCTGCAGTGCTGCCGGAGTTCAGAATCTCGCCGGAGAATAAGTGGAGGTACTTGTGTAATCCTAACTTTAGCTGGGGCAGCTGCCCAGCTTGCCCCAACATAGATCCGCCGGTGTATGGTATACAGTATGCTCTTAACTAAAGTACAACACGCTGATAAAGACTTCAAGGTGACACGCACGTTGACTACGTACCATGTTCAATCGTGCAGACCACCATTGGCTGCGAGACCCAACGGTGGGCAACTCCAAGCTGACCAAGGTCCTTGTTGATGGAGGAAACGAACTCAACATCATGTTCACCAAGACTCCGAAAAAGATCCAGCTAAACACCATCGACCTGGTCATGACTAACTCCCCCTTATACGAGATAGTTCCCAGAAAGGCGGTGGTCAGCCAGTTACCTTTGGCACCAAGGACAACTACTGAGTCCTCGACTCAATACTAGTTTCGTATTTTTATAAATTTATTTCAGTATTTAACCGGTGTTATTATTTCAGTGGTAGGCAACATGCCCGTCAACAGCAAGGCACATGTGATGATTTTGGGTTAATCTCTTGGAGGTGCTCATTGGGCCGGTAGTCTTTACATGTGTGTTCATAGGGATAAGTGTGCATAAAACTACCGCGCCATTTACCTACTATTTATTTCCACAAGATCCTACCGAATAAAAGGTAGTATCCCAATCCTACAAAAATATTATTTAAAATAAGGTGGATTGAAAATAATCTGAATAGGTTCAATCAAATTTATAAAATATCAATTAAATTTATCAAATTTAATACTATATGCTCCAATTTGTACATCATATTGCGAATGCTATATAGAAGTATACAGTTTTAAAAATTTAATAGTATATATCCTGATATTATGATAGAATCACGATCCTATGATACAAGACAAAAAAGATACCACTTGTATCATTATCTTGGTTGTGCCTCTGTGCAGGCGTCTCCTTGACCGTATCGCTGGCTTGTCCTTGGCTGGCACAGGGATGAAGGAAACGGTATGGTCCTCAAGAGAGAAGATATATTATCCAACCCTCCTACACCTCAAGAGAAATAAGGTGCATTCTCAATCCTCTCACACCTCAAGAACCATGATTTCATAATGGTACCGGACAAATAATCAGATTGTGGTGTAAAATTGTGTGTACCATGAAAAATTAGTGTTGTTCTACGGTAAAATTCCGCCTAGCCTAATAAAATCATAGAAATAACACGACCATTTTAAAAGAATGCTACAAAAATGACAGGAGAAATAAAGCACGTATTTACCAATAGTGATGGGACTGCTCGAAGGAATCGATAAGGACTTCTGGAAGAAAGGGGCAGATTTGAATCAGTCAACGTGTGTGGAAGGTCTGGATGTCGGCCTTCATAACTTCCACGATACTTCTGCAAGGAGTCAGTCAATGCATGGAGGCTACTCTTTTTTAAAGAAAAAAAGCTGGAGGCTACTCTATAAGTACTGGAGCTAGCATTGCAGTTTCATTGCCCAATTGCATCCACCAGTAGTTAATCTTCGTCTGCCGCTCCATATACAGGAACAACATACAGCTCGTCAGGAACAATGGCAAAGAACTACTTGTACGCGCTTCAGCTGCTCCTGATCCACCTCATTTTGCTGGCTTTTCTTGGTAGCTTCGTCCTCGGACGACGAATCGATCCATCCACCTGCTCCCAATGTAAGCTTAACTACTGCTGCGGCTGTTTCTGAATGAACACAAGTTTTTTTCTGCCAGATTATGTCTCCCTTTCTAGCTAAATTCGTTATCTTCTCCATTCATTGTGGCAGCTGTTGTCCAGAGAGACTGCCCTCCAATCCACGGCCCCTGATCTGATGTTCATGACCACAAACTGGACGGGAAGGAAGGGAGTGCCATTTCAGTGAGGAGATTTTCCAACTGGGGAAGAAAGTGTATATGACACGAATGCCGGTGTGTTTGTGCTGATGACTACATGTATCATGGCCTGCTTTATTATCTATATATATGTGAAAGGAAGTTACTACCGTTTTGGATATTTAAAGTGCATATATATGCGTGTCAAAGGACAGATCAATAAGCTTTCAAAGTTTTATTTATTCAGGACTCTCAGTACAATCAAATAATACTTCAGAAAATTCTTCAGGGGCCTATGCGGAATTCGAACCGTGCCGTTATATAGAAATCAGGCCCTTCGGTTTTGATAGACCAACGAATACTCGCCTTGGAACAAACCTGTTGGGGCATGCGAAAACTTAGGTTGTCCTAGCATCAGCAAGCCATGGAGAAGAAGAACATATATATATGCCTAGGAAAAAGTAGCATCAAGCAAAAATGTTAAAAATATAAAAGTCTGGTTGAGTTTTTCCGACTAGATTCCTGCAATTGTCTGTGATCCTTGCATGTTTCGGGTGGGGAGGTCTATACCCATTTGTCCATAATTTAACATGTTCATCCATTTTGAGTACAAACGGTGGTAAGTGTAAGTTGAAAAGACTACTTTGCTCTTGAGCGTAACAGACCTAGTTTTATTGTCTATATTTTCAAAAGATCATTAATTTGTACATCAGGGTATTTAATTTCTGCATAAATTTCTATTGCTTATGTTGACCTCTGCTTGTGTAGACACACTGCAACAGCAATACTATCAGAAAATTCCACGTCCTTATAGAGTTATACCAAAATCCAGTATCAACAATTCACTTTTAGTTCACTACTACTACCAAAAGAAACATTAATATTGGGTTTATGTTACCACCGGATACTAAAGGTTTCTTTAGGAGTGCATTCAAAAAGAAAGCTTCTCTTATCTAGTAGTTACATATGCTGTGCAAGTGAGGTGAGATGACAACGAAGATATGCACTAGGTGAGAGGTTGTGGGTTTTCCTATTAGTACCGGTTACTTCAACCGGTACTTATACCGAACCCCTTTAACATCGGATTGGCGATATCAATTCCAAACCAATACTAAGGATGTTCAGACAAGGTAATGATGTGTATTCTCAGTAGTGAATGTTAGTCTTTGTACATGTTGTATAAACAAATTCTTTTATTTATTCTATTCTTGGGCTGCCTCGTCACTAACTTCTTATCCCTGAAGAATTGGCATCCACCGCAGGGACTCTGCTCCTTCTGTTGTGTCGCCGTTCGACCCGTGTGCCCCTTCTATGGTGCCCGTTTCACTTGCATGGACTTTTGAGTCATGATTTGCCTCTGTACTGGCCTATTAATCGTTGTTGCTCCTCCTGTAGTTGGGCTGGGCTGGGCTGGGCCGGCAATCTTTGTTGTCCATGGCTCCCCACGGTTTCGGGCTCTCCTGTTGGGCCACACATTACTCCATTGCATACTAACAGACCAGAAAAGATCACAACCCATTAACTATTGGCAGGCCATCACCAAACAAAAAGAGATGCAAGAAAAACAAAGGTTAAGCGCAAAACTAAAACATGCCTAAACTATTAAAGCTCTATAATCAGTACATAGCACAGACGCGGTCAAGCGCGCCACTCTAGTCCTCGTGAAGCCGCGAATGACCCGTCTGCCAATTTCGAGCTCCACGTGGACCAACTTCAGAGGTTTGCACCCGTCTGCATGAGCTTCAGCGGTCGCCCTACATGTATGTAGGCCTTCCAAAATTCCACTCCCAAATTTACTATGCAAAAAGAAGATTCTCCATCACATCAAAATGTCATAACATGCATGGAGTACTAAATGTAGATAAAATAAAAAACTAATTGCACAGTTTTGTTGTGCTCTGCGAGACGAACATTTTGAGCCTAATTAATCAATTTTTGGACAATTTTTCACAAATACAAACAAAATGCTACAGTGACGCAATGATTACGAAGTGACATTATACTTCCAAATTCACCCTCCCAAATTCAACATCTAAACACCACCATAGTCTCCAGGTTTTCGCTTGCCCATGCTGGAGTGATAAATGACCCTTTAACTTAGTATAATAATTTTAAAGTTTAAATTCAATAAAAGTCGGGCTATAATATGGTCCAAAATACTATATATTTTTTAGCCTGAGTTGGCCAGTGTGTATTTTGGGCTTGGTGCAATACTACTCCATTATGTATGTACAGCAAAAGGCCATAGGTAAATCAACAAATACCACTGACTCCTTTTATACAGTTATAGACTTATTACATCTTCATATCCTGAGACCGGAGTAGCAATCAAGGTCCGGTTGAGGATTCCTACAATGCAGGACGAGCGCCAGTGACAGCGCCCTGGCTAATTCCTACTGCGCCACGCTGGGCACACGGTAGGCATGTGCACGAGAAGACCGCAGCACTCTCGTGCCCAGCACAATCACCTGCTGGCCGTGGCCACTTCGCTGCCGTGGGCTACTGCCTTCACGATCGCTGCGGCTGGGTTCTCGATCTGCCCTCGAGTACGTGGCGCAGGGAGGTAGGGGGCCGGGCCATTGATCGTGTGGCCCCGGCAGAGAAGGGTCGCGAAGCTACACGCTGTAGAAGGGCTAGACCGACGGCTGAGGAAAGCAATGTCCAGGAATCCGACGGTCAATATTTTCAGGAGACGTGGCCCAATCACGTGCTCGAGCTTGGACGCCGGATTCGGAATTTAGAGATATGATACAGATATATTTTTTCAGTACTAAATGAGATTCATTATACCGAGGAGGAAAGTGTTACGAATAATATAGTTTAGTATATTAGTGATCAATTGTAATTGTATTAGCGAAAGGGCCTCTTTAAAGGGATATGTCCATTCGGATGGCAACCCATGCCCCTTGGGGTTGTGCCCTTTGGACTTGTATAAATATGTAAACATTCACTGTTCAATAGAATCATTCCATTCTCTCAGTCACTGGAGTTTATGCAGGAAGAAGCGAGACAGATTCACAGAACATCAACTTCAGACTCTCCACTGTTTCGAGAGAACAGATGTTCTTTCTATCCCAAGGCATCTGCACAGACGCGTCGAAGCAGACATCGAGCCCATCACAGAAATATTCAGCCTTCTTCCACAGCGACGATGCTCCTTCGCATCGTAATTCTCGTCACAGGTCATCACCATGACGACCTCCTGCAGGCAAATTGGCAAATAGAGAACAATTAGCCAATCGGCTCCAACAATTGTAAGTCGTAGGCATACATTTCAATTAGATAATCTCACCATGGCTGGGGTCACTGCATCTGTACACCCAAGCTTCATCGTCGGCACCATGGCGGCACGTCGCGGCGTTCCGCCGTTCTTCACCGACGCAAGCCCCTCGGGCTCGCGCCGGCCGGCGCAAGTCGGCGAGAATGGGAGGCGGCGGCTCGCATCCACGACCCGTCGGGCAGCGACGGCGGCGACGCGCGACGCGCGACGCGGAGAATCGGCGCGCGATCCGGCGGCGCTCCTGCAGCACCCCTCAGCGGCGCATCCGCGCGGCTCGGCACGCCGGCGACGGAGGCGCGTCGCTGCAACAGCAGTGCAGTGCGCTGCAGAGGCGAGGACGAGAGGGGACGCGGCGGCGCAAGGCGAATCGGCGGCGGCGCCGAGCAACTGCTCGTGGCAGCGAAACGGCGTGAAGCGGCGGCGGCGTGCGAGGGGGAGGGGAACGCCTCCCCTGCGATCCTATACGGGCTGTAGCGCCCGGTGGGCCGCACCAAGTCAGGCAGGGCTGGGCGCCCTTGCCACACAGGCTGCCGGCTGGGCTGCGCGAAAGAAAAAAAACAGAGAGGCCCGCAGGCTAAATTTGCTATCTTTTCTCTCTGAATTTTATTTAGAAGTCCCCAAACTTCTATTTTATCTATTTAGTTAAATTATTCCTGTTCTGAATATTTAGTGTATAGTTTTGTTCTGTACATTTTTGTATGTGTTACCTTATAATACCCTCTGGTATTGGAACCATTGCATTATAAATGTTATGATTACCGCAGTAATTTAGCATATGTTGATCTTGCATTGGTTAAACATATTAATATTTTTATCATATTATCTTGATAAACACAAGATTGTAGAGTCCTAAATGCACTGGCTGCGTTTAATTCCTTGTGAATTATTCTGCCCTGAGACCGTGCTTAGGCAGCAATATATTTGCCTATTGTACAGATCTACTCGATCTTTGTCTCTGACATAGAGATTATCTATCTTGTGTCTATTAAAATTTTGATAATTTGATTGTACGGTTTAGATGCAATTATTTTATTTATACTATTTGGGCATTAACTCAACGAGGAAAATCATGTAAAATTCAAATTAAGGAATACTAAATATGACTTTTGGAATAACACAAGGTGATGCGCCCTAGGCACTGCCTGCGATAAGTTCTTTTGAACTTATTTGCCCTAAGATCCAGGCTTTTAGGCAGTAATTTATTTGCTCATCAGTGTGAGGTCTACATCTTTTGATGACTACCTTCATCGTGTATATCCAAAATTCATATAAAAGGAAATATCAAGTCACATATTCCATTAGGAATTAAAATGATATTTTAAACAGTTACACTGCATATTGTATATTGTCCTTTACCTTAATTTTTACTGTAAGACATATCTTACATTGAATATTTTGCATGCATACAACACAACTTAATTTACATTAGTAAAATAGTTCCATACATGATTTCCCATGTTGGAAAATGACTCATATAGTCAATTAAGATTTCACTGAACTTGCAGCATATGAGCAGATGGTAGCAACTATCTGACTTGGTCCACAAAGAATTAATTTTCTACGTTATTTTTATGAAATCTTGTGTTGTGTTGTATATATATAAGTTGTCATAAGCATTGCGTAATTATATATAATCTATTGAGTCAAATTATTCAGATATTTGATTTGCTCATTTGAGATTATCCTATGAGAACAATCCATTTGGAAAAGGAATTAGTTTAGTGGCTAGTTGTTCCACTAATAAAATACCCAGGGAAATTAAATTATTTCCAAACTCTTACCAAGAGTAAAGGAAACGTCACACTATCGCTGGTCGCAATTCTGTGGTGGTGGGTTCTGATCGAACCACATAGTTCTCCCTATGGGTACTAAACTGGAACTTGAGGTTGCACTCATGTTTCCTAATTTAGCTCGTACCCTATTGAAGTATAAAAATATCCGTCGTATTAGTTTCCATATTGAAACTCGTATAATGACAACAAGGATGGATTTCTATTCATCACCACAAATAACGGATATAGCAAGCAATAGCTTGAGAGAATTCCTTCATTACCATCTGGATTATATTACACATACATCAAACCCGTACGACATGTTGCATATACGATAATTTTTCAGAATCTTGATATCTTCAAGACATGGCATATCGCATAGGTCATCCTGGAGTTGGGATGATACGAAAAATTATCGGCAATTCAATTGGTCATCACAGAAATTTCCCAAACCTTCAGATTTTGTAAGCATTGCATGTGCCATAGGGAAATTAATCTTAAGACCCTCTTATCTTAAGATTGAGGCTAAACCACCACAATTTCTTGAACGCATTCAAGATAATATTAGCAGTCTTATTCATCCATTAACTGGGCCATTTATGTACTTCTTGATACTTATTGATGCATCTACAAGATGGTCCCATGTGTGTTTATTGTCCACAAGAAACCATGCATTTGCAAGGTTTATTGCTCGAATTATCAAATTAAGAGCATATTATCCGAAAAATCCATAAGGATTGACAATGCCGCTGAGTTTTCTCAAAAGCCTTCGATAACTATCGCATAGGTTTAGGCATTGATGTGGACCATTTTGTACCTTATGTACATACACAAAATGGATTAGACAAATCTCTTTTCAAGAGAAGTTAATTATTTGCTAGACCATTATTATTGAATTGCAAATTTCCAACACCATGTTGGAGGTCATACGGCCTTACACACCGATGACTTGATTCAAATCAGACCTACTGCATATCATACGGTTCCCCCGGTTGCAGTTAGTACGTGGAAATCAACAAGTATTTCCCATCTGCAAAAATTCAGTTGCGTTGTATACGTACCGATTTCACCACCACAGCGTACATCAATGGGCCCCCATAGACAAATGGGGATATATGTGAGGTATAAATCTCCGTCAATCATAAAATACCTCGAGCCTCCTATAGGAGACTTAGATACTGCCCGGTATGCTGATTGCATCATCAATATGGATGATTTCCCGGCATTAAGGGGAGACAATATGTACCATACATAATGCCAGGAAATAAATTGAAATGCCATCGGTATTCAGTCCTAACGATCCACGTACTATAGAATCTGAACATGAAGTTCAGAAGGTTATACATTTGCAAAGTATTGCAAATAATCTGCCAGAAGCATTTACTAACTATAAAGGTGTCACTAATCCTACTGTTAAAGGTGTCACTAATCCTACTGTTAAGAGTACCAGGAAGAGTATTAACTCTTAATCAAAATCTCCCAAATCAAAATAAGAGGGAGAGAGGTACAACTATTAAGGACATCCGTGGAAAATGGAAGCTCCCTTCCAAGGCAGTAAATGCAAATCAACGTCAAGTTGATCGACACCAATTGGATATTGAAAATCCAAGTGATATAGATGTTTAACAAAAACATCATATACCCGGCACAAGTGTGCACACAGATTTTGGTGCTGGGATATCGGAAGACCCTGACTCTATTGTATTGGGAAATCAAAAGTCGGAAAGGGTAAACTAAATTTCTACTGATTATATTGATTCTGGAGAATCATTCAACTGAAAGACTACAATTGTCGACACTACCCTGTTAAGATTGCAAATAACCTTCAACTGATCCAAACATAAGACCTAGGCAGTGCATTAGCACTTTGAATGGATCAAACAGAAGGAAGCAATCACGGTAGAAGAGCACTCGCTGAAATTGAGAGGTATTGCCACAGCGATACCTACTCCTTGGAATATTTTCCTGTGGGATCAAAACGAGGTGGTGAATAATAAAACGAGGCTTGTAGCACATGGGTTCACGCAGAGACCCGGCATCAATTTTGATGCAACATACTCTCCAGTTATAAGTAGTATACCATTCCGATATTTAAATATCATTGGCAGAATAAAAAAGGTCTATCCATGCATTTCATGGATATGGTGACCACGTATCTTTATGGGTCACTTGATTCAGATATATATATGAAAGTTCCTGAAGGGCTTGATATTCCGAAAAAGAATCAATATTGCGACATATAAAGTGTAAAGCTTCAGAAGTCATTTTATGGCTTGAAGCAGTCGGAAAAGAATATGGTACAATCAACTAAGGGAATTCCTTCTACAGAAGGGTTATTCAAATAATGATGATTGCTCATGTGCTTTCATCAAGAAATCCTCTATTGAATTGTGTATTATATCTGTGTAGGTTGATTATCTCAATATCATTGGGAATACACAAGATATAGATGAAGCACGCAACCATCTTAAGACGGATTTTGGGTAAAACCAAATTTGGCTTAGGCTTATAGCTTGAGCACTTCTCTACAGGGATTTTAATACATTAGTCTGCATATATCCAGAAAATTCTGCGGAATATTATCCATCAAAGACACCTATGGTCGTTTGATCTCTTGATATGAATAAGGATCAATTCAGACATCAGGATGAAGAATTATTGGGACCAGATGTCTCATATCTCGGTGCCATTGGAGAGCTTATGTATATCACAAATTGCATCAGGCCTGAAATTGCATTTGCGATAAACTTGCTAGCTAGACATAGCGCTTCTCCAACAAAACGCCATTGAGGCTGGAGTTAAGGATATCTTCTAATATCTTTAAGGCACAATAGATCTTGGCTTAATCTACAGATTTAACCAAGACAGGTCTTTAACTGGATATACCGATACTGGCTTTTTATCTGATCCCCATAATGCCAGATCTCAGACAGGTTTTGTATTCTTGTATAGTGGAATGGCTATATCATTGAAGTCATCAAATAGACTCTTATAGCCATATCCACAAATCATTCTTAAATAATTGTATTATTTGAAGCATCACATGAATGTGTATGACTTCGCAGAATGATAAATCACATACAATAGTCATTTGGTATTTGGTTAAATCACGAAACCAACAATTATCTATGAAGATAATTATGCTTGTATTGCACAAATGAATACGGGTTAAATCTTGCAAACCAAATCATGTGATAATCTTGCAGATTTATTCACAAAGTCCTTACCTTTTGGAATAGGTATGAGACGGCTCAAAGATTTGCAAGCATCACGGGGAGTAAATCCTCTGATATCACCTGTATATAATCTTCTGATTATAAATATTGCACTCTTTTCCTAATGAGTTTTCCTATCAAGGTTTTTTCTCATACATAGGTTTTTAATGAGGCAATATACATTACATATGTCATACAACATTTTCTCCTATATTTTCCCTTGGGGTTTTAAGGAGTTTTTCCCAAGACATATATACATTTCTCCTCAAGTTTTTCCCACTGGGTTTTGGAGGAGTTTTTATGCATAAGATGGTCATCCATCGTATACAACGTGGTTTCTCCTCGTATTTTTCCTACAAGGTTTAGAGGAGTTTTTCCCACACAACAGTCTACGTATACAAGTAGTAGTTGATCAAGATGTCACATTATCTATTTTTCCTCACAAAGGTTTTTCCAGAGATAATATTGACATATTGATTTTGATCAAATTGTTTTTAGACCATGTCTTTAAGAATACTTAAAGGGTCTATTAACATTGAAATTACTCATATATCATGGCGTTACTTCTTATTTTTCCCAATGGGTTTTGAAGAAGTTCTACCAGGTATATATATATACTTTGGTTTTTTCCTACAGGGTTTTCCAAATATTCAAGATTAGAATTGTTGAACAACAAAGACATTTACAGGACCAATTGATCAAGGGGGAGTGTTACGAATAATATAATTTAGTATATTAGTGATCAATTGTATTAGCGAAAGAGCCTCTCCGAAGGATACGTCCCTTGAGATTGCAACCCATGCCCCCTGGGCTCGTGGCCTTTGGACTTGTATCTCTACCCCTAAAAAAAAGCAAAAGGGAGAACTTTTCGTGGTCCGTGATGGTCGTCCCTCCAGGCGATTTAGACCGTCCGATTCGCGCCGAACTCCCGTCCGCAAGTGCAGACCGTCCATCCCGCGCGGGCGCGGCACCCCCCACGCCGCACCTCCCCGCCTCCTCCCGCAGCCGTCCGCACCCGCCCACAGATGCGCTCGCCTTGGACTCCACCGCGCCGGCTCCGCCCCCACGATACCGCCCCTCGCCCCTTCACCCGTGAGCGACTCGCGCTCGCCCTCGGCCTCCACCGCCGTACCGGCCGCCGCCCGTAGCCGCCGGCGGCTCCGCCCCGTCGTCGGCCGGCGCCCCAGGCGCCCAGTCTCCGCCCTGTCGTCGGCCGCCTCCCCTTCTTTTCACCCTGCGAAGCCTGAGCCCGGGGCCATGCTGGGCTCTAGGGAGGCTGGAGGTTGAAGGTGGTGGCCGAGGAGCACAACATCACAGTGGTGTGAAGGCACGAGCGATCTTCCCCTTCTCGCCTGCGTGGATCCGGGGCCTCCGTGCGGGCGAAGGCGAGCTCTGCCCGGCGAGGCCACTGGCGGCGCGGCCGCGAGGGGGTGCAGAGGCTAGCGCCGTGATGGCGCCTGGTGGCTTGACCTGGAGGCGATTTGGCTGCAGGGAGAGGAGATGTGCTCGGTGCTGTGGATCTGATGGAGAAGGGAGAAGCTTGCTGCTGCTTTGCTTGTGGAACGAGATGGAGGCGTGTTCAATGTGCTGGTTCGATGGGGGATGAACACAACGATCTGATGGAGAAGGAGATGCTGTGCTGGCTGCTGCGTAAATCGATCCAAGAGAGAGGCTAGAGGAGGTGTGAGCTGCTGCAATTAGATGGGGAAGAAGAGTAGAAAGGGATAGAAGAAGATTGAGTTACGGCTGGTGTTCCCGCAGGAATGCAGGATCGAACTCCATCTCTTCACAGAAGAGCGGCAGCCGGCGCATGCCGCCAGATCCAGGCCGTACATGCCGCCGCTCAGCACGGGCCCCCGCAAACCGTCGGCCAAGTGCTACGTTAGTTCTCGATCCCAACCTCTCCCTTTCTTCGCACGCTCGCGCACGCAGGCTGTTCGACGGTATGTCTGAGCGGTTGGTCCTCTTTGTTTCGCAGGGCGACAGGTTCATCCCGGAGCTGTCGGCGATGGACATGGACTTGGCGCACTACCTGCTGACAGAGCCGAGGAAGGGCAAGGAGAACCCGGCGGCGGCGGCGGCCCCGACCAAGGAGGCGTAGCGGAAGCTGCTGTCCGGGAAGCTGCTCAACAACTGCACCAGGATCCTCGCCTTCCGGAACAAGCCGCCGGAGCCTGAGAACATGCTCACGGATCTCCGTGCTGATGCGGTCCAAGCCAAGCCAGCGAAGCAGCGCCGATACATTCCCCAGGTAGTCTACGGCTGAGCTTGTTACCGTTGATGAGGACTATGGTCCGGTCACAAGCGTTAGCTGGGCTCCTGATGGCCGACACACTGCCGTAGGCCTAAACTCCTATGATGTCCAGCTTTGGGACACCACCTCGAACCGACTGGTTAGTACTTCTTGATCTCTTCTGATATTGTGTTCTATTACCAACGTTTTGTTCTTATGGTTGTATTGAAGATGCTGATTGTGATTGATTCTCTCTGCAGCTGAGGACATCCCTGACATCCCTGCAATTTACCAATGTCATGAGAGGCGTACCAGGAGAATAGAGAAAGAAGATGACATTCCAGACATCCCTGCAATTTAGTGCTGAGAAAACAAAGTTTTGTGTATATCAAACTTGAGCAATTTAGTTGAGGTATATCAGACTTGAGCAATTGGATTAGAGTAAAAGAGAGGCATACAGGAGAGGAGGTTAATCAGCTAGCAAGGAATCTCGTTTCTGGTATGTGATTCTCTCTCCTTGTTACAACCATACAACTGTCAAGTCTTTTCTGATTGGGATGGCATTCTGCACGGATTTATTCTTCACACCTTTTCTATCTTGCACGCCTTCTTCATGTATGTTGTCGTTCTTTTTTCCTGTGATATCTCCTTTTCACCTGGGTTACAGTTTGATTTTCAAGCATTATCTGGATAGGGTACTACGGAAATTTGTTTGAAACTTAATTCATACGCATGTGTATTGCTAAGAAGTGTGTAGCATGTGCCAGTTCTGAACACTTGTTTTTCTAAGCATTCATATTACAAACCGTTTGACTGATCATTGAACTATTGAAGTGGTATTAGTAGTCATATTTTTTAAGAGCCATGATCCGTTGCTTTTAACACACTTCTAATTTGTACAGATGGACAACTTCACAATCCATCGTTGGCGGGGCAGCTCAGCTTGGATTGGACATTCGAACAGCAGCAGCTGCTCTGCGGTGGAGAAGAACAAAGGGGAAAGAGAGAGGAAAGGCACCTGTGCTTGATTTGGTGGCTCTGGGCGTGTGGAGGAGCTGCAGCAGAGAGGATTGGATGGGAATGAGCACGTAGGAGGAAGGTTGGTGGCCAGTGCAGCTGCTTGTTCTTCCGATGGATAAAGCAGATGAGTTTTTTGTTGTATTGCTTCGGAATAGAGGAGCAGAGAGAAGAAGCCTTTGGTGTTGACGTTGCTAGAACTGGGAGGAGGGAGAGATCGATGGGAGCAAGAACGGAGGAGCAGGTGTGCCTGCATTTGTGTGAGAAGAGCTGCTTGGTAATGGCATGCCTACCAATTATTTTTTGTATTCCCTTTAGCCAAAGCAGAGTTGCCAGAAATCAAAATTTGAAGCCAAATTGAGGCAAGCTGAAGTCACTAAGTGAAAAGAGTTGCATTGTTTATTGTAACATTGATGATTTTATTGTAACATTGATGATGCTGACTGAATTGCGCAAACACTGTGTTTCAGGTGCAGGCTGAGCAGATGAAAGCCCAAGCAATGAGCCATAAAGTTGGAGGGAGCAGGCGAGGGTGGTGACGAGGACATGACACGCATGCATTGCATATATACATGAATGGTGCATGGGGTGGAGAAGGAGACCAACAAGATTTTACAAGTCAACAAGAAGGCCCAAGATTAATCCGATTCGAGTCCCCAAGATGGAGGCCCAAAGAAACTCAAGTTCGAGTCCACCTCGGAGTCCAGAAGCAGCCCACACTAAATCGGTCGCCCAGGTCGCATACGGGCTCGGTTTTGGATGTTCTACATATGCATGGAAAGCTAAGGAGATAAGCTTTCCAATGACACCGGTCTCACCTCAAAATTCGTCCGGAGTCATCAGGAATCGACGAAACAAGTTGACGTCCAGAATCTGTCTCGGTGCTGCGTCGCCGTATTTTGGCCTTTGGGCCGTGTATCGTGTGGAAGCCCATAGGGGGGGCGCCCCTCCAACCCTAGCACGCCCCTTTAGGTTATATAAACTCAGTAGCCGTCGTCGTTTAGACTCGGATTTTGCTTAGATTAGTCTGTTGAAAACAGTTTCGCCGTCATCGGTTTGTAGAACCCCAACTATTGTGCTTAATCATTCATCTGCAGTGTCACTTCATATTGAGAGCCGCGTTCTTTCGAGTTCTTACTTGTGTTCTTCGTTTCGCAGGCAGGGATTAGCCTTCTTGGCGAGGTTAATCGGGTTGTGACACGGTTGATAACCAGAGGAGTCGTGGTGCTAAGATTGCAGGGTTCGAGTTTGCTGACTTGAAGCCGGATCGGTGTGTTGCGCTCCGTCCAAAACGAGTTATCTTTCACCTGACGGAAGATCGGGCACCCTAGTTCCCAGGTGGAGGCGCTGCAGTTGGAGTGCATCCGCTGATTTGCAGGACCAGCTGTGAGCAACGCCGACCTGGTTCCTGTGATTGGCTCCAATCTTCAGCATCATACATGAAACCATCATAAATCAATCTCGTGGTTCTGCACAATTGAGCTATTTGTTGTTGGTGTTGTTGCCATTGCCAACGGCATTGTGCAGTGCCCCATTGGACCTGTGGTTGCAGCTAGCCAATGTGTTGAGTTCTTATTTGAACTGATAACCAAGAAAATCTATGGATTTAGTTTGTTACTAACAGTAATGTCAAGAGAATTTAGACTAAATTCTGAATTGATATCCCTCTTAAAAATATGCTCTATATTTTGTTTCCCTAAGTAAGACATGGTATTGTGTGAATATTTTTTTGGCCCGTAGCAAAGCACGGGCATTTACCTAGTAAATATGTAAACATTCACTGTTCAATAGAATCATTCCATTCTCTCAGTCACTTTCTAACAGAAAGGAGTTATCTATGTGACTATGAACAAGATGTTACCTATGGGTAAGATTACCTTATGTGGGGAAAAGATCGGATAGTCATATGAGTTTATAGAAACATTTCGTGCAGAGCTAATAGTCCATGAAAAACATAAATAGCACAGAAAATAATTCAAGATGATAAAAAGAGACATTTTAAATTCAATGTAAACATATAATTAAATATTTTTCTTAAAATACAGCTAAATAAACAATATAGACGACACACAAAAGAATATAAAAATGATTTCAGTATGAAAAATAAAAAAAAAACATCGGTAGTAACCCACACTAGCATTTTACTACGAAACTCAGCAACAAATTTGTATAGTCGCTCCCTGCCCCAAGGCGCTGCTGAGAAATGCAGAACTCTGTTCAAAGGGCCTCGGGCCCAAGAGCCTGGTTTAATTAGAGGCTTCCTTCGCTGGGCCGCTCGTCTGGGACCCTCCTGCCCGAAGCAAAATGTCCTGTGTCATCGAGGTCGTCTGGCCCAGTGAAATGGGGCAAACACTAACTCAAGGTCGTTCTGGGATTCCTGGGCTGCTATTTTCCAAAGGATATTTTAGTTTATCGCCCTAAAAAAAGCTGAGTATTTGCCATCGTCATATCTTTCTTATCATACCGTCTAATACCAGATATTCTGACATGTTGATGACACATTATTAGCTGCTCCAGATCAACAAATGGTGTCGTTTACATAAATCAACTTTGCAATTTGCATCCACCAATAAACGTCCGTATTAATTCACATCACATTGAGCACATGTAAATCAAATGGAGACAAAGAAAAAAAGAGAACGAATAAAAAAATACAGTGTCGATTGCACAACCCATTTCACAAGTCACACGATATTTTTTCCACTAGACATAGACATTTCACAAGTCACACGATATTTTTTCACGCGTAAAAATACAGTGTTGGCACTTCTTACCAGAATTGAGAATCCTGGTACTGGGGTAAGGAGTGTTTCAGTGGTTTTTCGTATGGCTTAATAAAATATAGAAATATTCTGCAAGCGCACAGAATCACCGCTGTAGCACTTCACCTGTGAGTATCCCGAGGTATCGTAATTTATATTTCCGCAGGGAAGCTTTGGCAAGAATACTAGTGAACAGATATTCGAGACTATCAGAGAAGGGTACACGACTAGACAAGACAGGGGATAACGGTATTGGATAGGACTGGATATACCGGACACACAGCTCAAGGGATACTCGGGTAAGGGAGAGAAGAGATAGATAGCTAGGAGGACAACGAGAAGAGATAGAGGACTCCTGGATACTTTATCTACCTATGTCACTCTAGCTTAGAGATACAGTGGCTACAGAGCCAGCACTAGGAGATCTGGGTTAACTCTATTGTCTTAGCTTCGGGACAAGGGAACCCGTGACACACAGAAAGGGATGAGAAGGGGTGCCACCAATTCCCACTTGGGGGATCCTATGGACCGGAACTAACGTGATGGGCTACGAAGACCGAAAGGGCTGTCACTACCTCACGGCTACCACCTCCGTTGCGACGGGAATACTCTAAGTCCACTGGCTAGGCTAGGAACCACTCCTACACTAGTCAACAACTACTTACTCTGCTAGCAAGGGCAAGCAACCTTGTCAATACTCTTGGTGACAATTCACCTCCAATATCAAGCAAGATCGAAGAACCAGCCAAGACAAAGACTTAAACAAGAACTACAAGCACTAGAACTATAACTGACTATAGTCTAAACAAGATATAGATGCAACTAGAATAAAGTAGAAGCAAGCTATAAATGACAAAGGCAAGAAGATGAAGATAACTATATTGATAACTCAAAGTCTTACAAAAGGAAAAGTAAAAGATACAAGAGCTATTACCAGAGCTTCTGAAGACGACTCCGGAACATCCGAGGCAAAGCTCGACTCACCTCTAACTCCCAACTACACTATCCTAACTCTACTAGAACAAGTGGAATGAGAGATCTCCTTGGCTTGGTGTGTGTTTACAAGTGGAGTGTGGCCCTCTATTTATAGCTAGACATGGCGGTTGAGCTTGGGTAACCGCCAAGGCAAGCAGGGAGGGCAGAGAGGCGGTGGCCGGTCGTTTCGGCCGAAAGAGTTGGTTCGGCCGAAAGAGTTGGTTCGGCCGAACCAGGGGGTTCGGCCGAACCCTCTGATCCACCGACCTGGCCACTAAGGGCCAGGATCTCGCCCCTGGAGGCGGTTTGGGCAGGCGGTCGGTTCGGCCGAACCGACCTGTTCGGCCGAACGGGCCCGGCCCGTGGCCGGCCCTCCCCTGCGCCGCCTCTGCCATGTGGGCCTTCTGGGCTGCCTCCAGCTGGTGTGCTTCGTGTTGTTCTGGCCCAGGGCGACGTGTCGGTCCTTCGGGATAAGTTGGCGGTCGTCCACGTGGCGTGTGATGTAGTTGCTCGGTCATGGTTGACGTGGACGGCTCCCGGTGACTTGCACGGCTAAGGGGGGTAACCGGCCGAACGGAGTCGTTCGGCCGATTCGGTCATTTCCGGCCCCAATAGTGCGTATTTGTCGTAGTTGTACCCGCACAAGTGACACTCACCAAAACTCGTGTAACTTTATTAGAAATAAAACCTAAGTACATGAAATGTTGCATAAAACCTCATTTATTCCCGAGTATTGGTGGTCGGATTTGGGTTGTAACGACCGCCAACAGCGAGCCAGCTCGAGCTGCCAAACGAGCCAAACCAAGCCGGACCTATAGCTTGTTGAGATAATGAGCCGAGCCGAGCCAGCTCGTTATCTTAATGAACTAGCTCGAGCTGAGCCAAATCAAGCCAAGCCGGCTCGATATCCACCCCTAGTGGGCAACTCAGGAATTTAGTCAAATTTTATGAAAATATGGGAATCGGCGATTTGGGAATTAAGTGATGGATTTTCCTGAGTATATAGTCTTTTGATAATTATGGACTAGTTCTTAAGTACGATTTTGTTCCATAGATTTGGAGAGTTCTAAAATCGAGCGTGACACATCGGGATCTAATAGGTTAAGGTAGTTGGTTTGCTTGCTTTTTTTTTCCAGCTTCTTAGTTACGTTTTTCATTGTTTGTATTCGTGATATTCAAGTTTGATGGTTCAACTGTCAAGTTTCTCTTTGTATTCCATTCATGCTCTAGAAGATTCGGATGTACAATTTGGTATTCATGTTTCTATGAGTAAGTGTTGGCCCCACTTGCTCAGCGAGCTTTAGTGTAAATGGTAAGGATGTATTTAGGCTGTGTATGTTTGAGACGAAAACTACTATTTCATCGCTGTTCTTTTGACTTACCTTTCTATTTATTTAGTTTCTAGGTACCAATCAATCGTGGCATGCATGGGAAGTGAGAGTAGTCATTAGCCAAAGCACATGCATTTAATTTTACACATACTTATTGTTCCATTCATTCATTTAAACTAACTAGCTAAATTTGGTTGATTGCCTTATGTTGTGCTTGAGTTGTTCTATTGATTGAACGGGTAAATTTATTTGGTCATTGGGATGGAATGCGATGCTAGTTCATCTGTTATATGATGCATATATGCCTTCTTATGTGAATTGCTTGTCCGATACGTCTTATTTAGACTCCGGCGAAATTTTTAATATTTTCCAAACTTTATGTTTTTATGTTATATTTGGTAGCCTGCTAGTTTGGAAAGATGTGGGGTGTTACATCAACCACATTAATAATTCATATCAGATAAACCAGAATAA
Source organism: Echinochloa phyllopogon (assembly GCA_033239725.1). Taxonomy (NCBI): domain Eukaryota; kingdom Viridiplantae; phylum Streptophyta; class Magnoliopsida; order Poales; family Poaceae; genus Echinochloa; species Echinochloa phyllopogon. Next base: position 25,486,380 of record BTCW01000008.1, on the reverse strand, counting down.
CCTGCAAATACACATGAACATCAAAAATACTAGAACAAGCATTCGTTTGTCCGCTAATGCTCTTTATAGTGAGTAGCACATGGTCAGAACCAACCTTGTACTTCTTTGATAAATTCGATGTCTTCCCTGGCCGCTTTGCTCATCCCACCATTCCTTTTGTGCGGCTGTCGCACTTTAGTGAGCTTAGGACAGCCTTGTACACTGACATACTCTATGGATGATGAAGGGACTCCCGTTCCACCAATGGACGACAACTTCTTGCAGCTAGCGAGAAGCAGGAATTTGAGCGTGTCTCTGCTGGGGATCAAATCCAACGGGATCGACTTAACATTGCTACATCCAATCAAGCACAATACAGTGAGAGAGGTGACTTTCAGTAAGCAGGATGGAAATGATGTGTCTAGCCGACCAGATGTCCAGAAAAAGAGCCTTCGGAGTGAGGCAGCCAAAGGAGTTCCGGACAACTTAGAGCAAATCATATGACCAATCTCTTGCAAGTGAGGATATGACTCTGGGCACTCTTTACCAAATGCACATTTCTTGAAGAATTCCCAAAATATACTAGATGGCAATCCTTCGAGTTGGATAGGTTCACAGTTGCTGGTGGACACAAGGTGAGCAATGTTTTCATGTCTGGTAGTCACTAAGATCATGCTACCTTCAAGTCCACGCCTCAATGGTGCATAAAAAGACTCCCATTGCTGCTGGGAAATCTGCCAAATATCATCCAGCACTAAAAGGAACTTTTGGTTCATTAGCTGCTGATTTAGTTCTGCTTGAAGAACACCTAAGCCATGTGATAAGTCAATATTTGGCTCACAGATGGTCTTGAGGATCTCTTTTGTCATCCTTTCAATGTCGAAGAGGTCCGAAACACAGATCCATATCCTGAGAGTAAAGTGGGCTTTCACCCTTCCATCATTGTAGATGAGCTGAGCCAGGGTGGTCTTTCCCATGCCGCCAATGCCAAAAATCGGCAAGACAGAAACGTTAGCAGCCAAGTCGGTAATCTCAGCAAAACCGGTGGCGCTGCTAGTGTCAACTTTGTGTCGCTTGGCTGATTCGTGGCCTTCTGCTTCTGCGCTCTTTCCTTTGGACCCTGCAGACGTACTGCCCACAGTAAGTGGCATGCCCATTTGTGTAACCACATGATTAATTTCTTCGGTACGGTCAATGGCCATGGTCACACCCAGGATCTCCATCACTTGATCCCGTTCTGTGTCACGCCCAAATACCTCAGAAGCAGTGATAAGTTCATTTGTTGTTGGCATGAACTGCACTGGCTCAACACGATCGAGACCTATCAAACGCAACACGTTCTCAGCCTCAGCAATAACATTGCCGAGCTTATCTTTGGCCTCCCGTACCCTTTCATTGCTACCATGGAGAAAATGGGTTGCAGTATTGACAGGATGAATAGAATTGACCTGCCCAGCCCCAGCTCTGGCTGGCATTCTCAATCTTTTGACGCAGCGCTTGGTCTTCGAATCGGCGGAGAAGGTCTTCGGCGTCGTAGGTGGAGTGCTTGAGCTGCAAGAGATGGGCCTCCAGCAGGTCCTTGTTCTTGACCATGCCCCAGTCGCTGCGGCTGATGAGCAAGCGAGCCGTCAGCAGCTTGGCCTGTAGTTGGTGCATCTCGTTTTCCAGCTGGGTCGGCGCTTGCCCGATGCTCCTCCCGACTGACAAGATACCTTTTACGGTTTCCATGTTAGTACTCGATCAAGAACAGCAGCGGCAGGTCGAGGAGACGGACAGCGGCGACGTGGTGTATGTGTCCGGTGGTGGTGGCCGGCTTGGAACGCGGAGGTTCAAGTGGCGTGGGATGAGAACCCCAATGCAGATATATATTTTCAAAAACATAGAAACCGACAAGCTGAGTGTTGGTTTCTTGGTACCACCGAACTCGATCTGAGCTTTCAAGAGATGCATGTTATTCATCGGCAAGCTGTCAAGCGGCAGCCGGCAGCAAAACTTTAAGAGTTTTTTTTTAGAAAATGGATACTTTATTAATTTTCAGTTTGATACATCGAGGTGATACACCACCTGAAAATAAGATCCCGGCCTCTGCCTTTACAGCACACAGCCCAAACAAAAAAGAAATAAAACTAAACTGGACTCTAATAGCTGCCAATCCTAAGACTAGACTGCCATCCAAAAGCTCGGGCAAAAATAGCCTTGGCCACCTGGACCAAGTAACGCGATGCCGCTACAAGAATTTCCTGCGACGATGGCGGTTGTAGGATAGCCCACGTACGGAGCCAATGCGACGTCGTGAAGATAACCTGCAAAAAATTTGGAGTCTTATGATAAAAAACCACTGTATTTCTGCATCGCCAAACTTCCCATACTAAGGCTGCCGCGCCTACAAATACCAGATGTTTAAAGTTCTGTGGAACTGAATTGAGCCAACCATTAAACAAACTAGCATGAACGCACGTGCGACACGCACGTTTATTGATGACACATATGTACTAAAACAATATCACTTGAGTGGACCATGGTAAACAGACCAGTCGTGCGAAGCGCTTTTAAAAATACTTTATATTCGCTCTCTCATGTATAGAGAGTTTTAGATATTCTCAAATATAGATGCACATCATTTTTAAGATAGTTGGTCTTTATTTATATAGAAAAAACTTTTCAATCTATTGTTTATTAGCAATACGGGATAATTGTGTATAGACGTGATTACAAATGTGGGTATATCATGAGCAGGTGTGATGAGGACATCACCGGCTTAGATACGACCATATTAATGGCTTGCAAACCAAAGGTGAATCAATCCTATATCACAATTATTGTTGGTACATTCGATGAATTGATGCTGCGCCATGATGTGTGTTCATTCTCATTTTCAGAAATACATACGTGGATTAAAAAGAGTGCTAGACACATATGGAAGACATGGAGGACCAAAGAAGTTGATTGGGGACCAATTCTAAGTATTCCCACGTCCCCCATCAGGTTACCACGTCACATTGGCCTAAGGAAGGAAAGAGACCAAATCCAACACGTTTTGGAAAGTCTGGATTCGGACTGCAGGAAAGTGCTGACTTACGACGGCCACCACGGTTTCATCCGGACTCCGTTTTGGGCGTTTAAGTACTTGATGGAAAGCTTATCAAGTCTACTTTCAGATGGATCCGGACACACCCTCGTACCTGTTCAGATGCGGCCGCAATCATCGATTTACTACCGAGACCTTTTCTGCCCACGGTGCTGCGTCACCTTATTTTGGGCCAATGGGCCGTGTATCAAGTTGGGTCCATTAGAGGCGCGTCCTAGGGTTGTAGGATGACCCCAACCTCGTCCTGGTCGTCATCCACCCTCTTTTATACCTTCATAGCCGCCACAAACAGATTGGGTTTTGTTTAGATCAAGTTTAGCCATTGCTACTTGCTTGTAAGCGCGCGTGCTGGTCCAGCCGCCCGTCTTCGAGTCGACGGAACCCCACTTCGTTGGTGATTGAGTTTGAGATTGAGACACTTCAATTCCCATCTAGTAAATTCAGTACTTGTATCATACTTGTTCTTGCTAGTTCTTCGATTGCTTGCAGGACAGGTCGGGTGATGCGCTCCCACAAGATCGCGGCATCCTTAGGAGGTGGTGTATCGGTCGCTAAGGCGCAGTCTTTAAAAGGTTGTAGTCGGGCCGTGAACGTCGTCTCCTCCAATCGAGTTATCCCCCACGCCTCTCATCGAAAGATCGGGCACAAACCCCAGCGGGTTCACATCAAGGTGGGTCCGCGTGGGTATGGGTAGAGTCCTAGGTGAAAAAAGTTTCGCACTTTGCACTGTTTTTCTATATTTTCCCACGTCTTCCCACGTCCTACAACCCGACAGGTGGGCCCTTTGTGAGGGGTGGGGGTGGATTTTTTGGGTGAGAAGTGTTTTCAATTCTCTAGGATCCTTTTAGTATAGATTATTCACACTAGTTGGTTTAGGTAATCCCCAAGCTGCATACACCGAAGCCCATACCATACGTGTGAATCTACATTCAAAAAAGAGATGTTTTATTGACTCATTTTCATAACAAAAGCTGCACTGTTTACTGCCAGTCCAATTACGTCTGGCAAGATTATCTTTAGTGAGGATAACCCCTCGTCTGAGGAACCACATGAAAATTTTTATCTTTAATGGTATTTTCGACTTCCATATTCTTTTATTTGTTTTTGGGACATTTTGATGGATTAGAGCCAGATAATGTGTCTTCACCGAAAAGACACCTGTCTGGGTCAAACTCCATTTAAAATCGTCCCTTTCCTCCGTAAGTACTACATCTCCTAATCGTGCCACTAGGTTGTTCCACATTATCAACTTAGGCCCAATCAGATCTCTACGCCAGGATATATTGGGAATATCTGTACTAAGCACATCCGCCACAGTATCCTGTTTTTTTCGAGCTATGTTATAGAGCTGTGGGTATTGATCACGGAGCGGTCTATTGCCTAACCATTTATCCTCCCAGAATCTTATCTGGGTCCCATCCTTTATAATGAAGGTTCCAAATTTTAGGAAATCATTTTTAACCTTCATCAGGCTAGCCCAAAAGTGAGAGTCCCCGCTTCTCAATTGGACCTGAACCAACGGTTTAGTCCCTAGATATTTATTGCGTAAGATCTGTTGCCAAGTACCATCCGATGTTAACAGAAGATATAGCCACTTACTGAGCAAGGCCATGTTTTTAAGTTCTAGATTATGGATCCCTAGTCCGCCCTGGTCTTTTGGCAGGCACAGGATGTTCCATCTAGCTAACCTGTATTTTCGATTGTGCTCATCACTTTGCCAGAAGAATCTCGACCGATAATAATCCAACTTCTTACGAACTCCTTTCGGAATTTGGAAGAAAGACATCATGTACATTGGTAAACTACTTAGAACTGAATTAATTAGCATCAAACGTCCTCCATATGAAAGGTTCTTTCCTTTCCAACTACTGAGGCATTTTTCGAAACGTTCCTGAACCCTCAACCAATCATTATTAGACAATTTCCGATAATGAATCGGGATGCCTAGATATCGGATCAGGAAAGCTCCAGGATTGCAGCCAAACAGTTCTTTATATTGATCTTCAAAATTCATAGCATCACCAAAGCAGAAGATTTCACTCTTATGATAATTAATTTTCAATCCCGATAAATGCTCAAAAGCACGAAGAATAGTCTTCATGTTTTGTGCTTGTTCCAGGTTGTGATCTAAAAACAAGATTGTATCATCAGCATACTGTAGTATGGAAAGGCCACCATCAATCAAGTGGGGCACCACACCTTGTATCTGATTATCAGTCTTAGGTCTGTTGAGCATATCAGCTACTATATTAAACAGGATGGGAGATAATGGGTCACCTTGTCTAAGCCCCTTTTTTGTCTGAAAAAAATGGACCTATCTCATCATTGACATTAACAACAACACTGCCACCTGAGATAAAGGACTTGATCCACCCTATCCATTTGGATGAAAAACCCTTTAACCGAAGCGACTGTATCAGAAAGTCCCATTTAACTTTATCATACACTTTTTCAAAATCGATTTTAAATATAACCCCATTAAGATTTTTCCTATGTATTTTGTGAACCGTTTCGTGCAAGGTTACGACCCCTTCCATGATGTTCCTCCCTCGCATAAAGGCTGTCTGATTGGGACTGATAATATTATCAGCCACAGTGTTGATTCTAGTTGTTGCCACTTTTGTAAAGATCTTGAAGCTGATGTTGAGTAAACAGATGGGTCTATATTGCTGAATTTTGTTGGCCTCTTTGATTTTAGGTAGAAATGTTATTACTCCAAAATTGAGGCTAAACAGCGGAAGGCCCCCAGTGTGTAACTCATGGAACATAGCCATCAAATCCCCTTTAATTGTATCCCATAAATGTTGGTAGAACTCAGCAGGGAAACCATCCGGTCCTGGTGCTTTATTGTGTTCCATACTAAAAATTGCTTCTCGAATCTCCTTTTCGGTAAAAGGGGTCGTGAGAAACTCATTTTCCATCTAGCTGACTTGTGGAATATCATCAGTTCTCTCATGCAGACTAAAGTGGTTTTCATCTGCAGGACCAAACAACCCTTTATAGAATTGAGTAATATATTCTTTGAGATGTTGCTGTCCTTGTATTTTGATCCCTTCATGTTCTAGAGAAAAAATTTGTTTTTTCGATGTTTACAGTTGGCCACTATTTGGAAATATTTAGTATTGTTATCCCCGAGAGTGACATTATTTACTTTGGCTCATTGATAATATCTCAATTCCTCCTCTCTTAGGAGCTTTATAAGATCATCCCGAGCTCTTTCGAGTTGTTCTCTCTCCCCATCGAATAAATTTCTGTGTTCAGCTTGAATATCCAGCGTTGAAACAACATTTTGGAGGTTCTGTTTTTGAGCTTTATACACTCCATGGTGATGGCGAGCCCACCCCCGAAGATGTTTTCTTAATGCTCCCATTTTCCTGTTCCAACGTTGAACTGTATTCTGCCCATTTACCGGGTGAGCAAAACTTTAAGAGTTAAATATGAACTTGTATGGATGGATTTGCCATTTAGATTCACAAACTCTAAAAATATATGTATTTTTAATTTTATAAATTTATAATTTGTGTTACCTAAATACATACCTCTTTAGGCCAGTCTCAGTAAAAAGTTTCATTATACGGTTACCTAGACCAGAAACTAGGTAATTGTGTCAAATTAGTGTCATGGTGATGCCTCTGACATCCTATGAAACTCTTACTTCTCTCTCCTATGTCACATCAGCACATTTAATACGATGAAATCCATCGTGAAACTCCTATTGAGATTGGCTTTAGATGTGTACATAGCGCTGATGTGATATGCTAACTAGGTATCTTCTCCCTCAGTTCTCACATTTATCGAGCAGCTTGTCATCATAGAGCATGGCTCCAGAGTCATACGGAGGAGGCCAGGGACATGCCGCGTGGTCCGGTATTACGTGCCAGAGTGGATAGGCTCGCCACAGCAGCACCACCACTCACCCATCCATGGCCAGGGACATTCTCCTTCTAGTGGCCTATGAACGCAGTGGACATGAATGCGATTGCGGTGCTACCCAATATCGCCGTGGCATTGCAGCAATGTGGTGGGAGGAAGATGTGGTGAGCATCCGTCTTCCCTTTCCGGTGACCCCACGCTGCTGATACCGGGCCCCTACTGCCCCCAAGCTGTTGGAAGCCTGTGCTGTGAAAAAACAGCTGTGTGAAATCTGTTGTCGGAAAAGCAAAAGATTGTTTGGTGCGAACGACCACCACCGCGCCCTCCACTGGCCTCGTCCACCTCCATGCGCTCCACGCCGTGCTCCGCGCTGGCGGCGCCACCACCGCCGTTGACTACCTCCTCAACGGCTTCCTAGCCCTCGCAGACTCACTCCACGGGCCTCACCCACCACTGCTGCATCGTCGTCCTCACTGCGGTGCGTGTTCCCGCCGCGCCGCCCGCGCTCAGTAGGCCAAGAACAAGGAGATGGAGGGCCCTACTGCCTCGAACGCAGCCGACAGGGGGCGCATTGCTTTTCACGAGATGGCCCTGGACGCCGCTGGCAAGGAGCCACGCGCCGCTATGGCCAGGGACAAGAATGGGGATGCCATGGACTTCTGCTACTAGCTGTCGACGGCCATGCCCAAGCATGACGAACTCGCCAAGGCCGAGGAGGAGATCTGGGCCAGCTTCCACGGCACCACCTTCTAGCAGAACACGTCGCGGCGCGAGGAAAGCCGTCGCTTAACTGTGGCCAGCCTCTGGCGACGCCGCTAAGGTGGTGATCAGCTGGCGGCAGGCTGGGGTGGCAACAACGACTGGTAGTGGACGGAGAGCGGTATCCATAACTAAAAACAAAACTGTTTAGTATGTGTGGTAGACTGTACAGTACCAATGTATTAGCATATGTCATATGAATGCAACTTGTGCATATGTAGAACTTGTTTTCTATATGCATAGCTATTTTTACAAGGAAAAAGTCTAAATCATCCCCCACCTATGGGGTGTGGTATACATCACCCCCAACCTATGAAACCGAGTAAATTACCCCCTGAACTTTCCAAAATCGAATAAGTTACCCCATAAAGCGATTTTGAATAGCGGTTTTGCTTTAAACTTTTGAAAGATCATAGTAAATCATAGAAAAATCATAAAATAGAAAATCTAATTTTGTTGGACTCCACAAGAGTATATCTACACAGTAAATATATAATATAGTATGCATTATTACAATTTTTTTACAGCTATGAATTAATTACAGAAAAATATAGATTTAAAGTTACAGAAAAAATGTATTAAAACATACCATATTATATATTCATTGTCTAGATCTACTCACATAGAGTCTAACAAAATTAGATTATCTATTTTATGATTTTTCTATGATTTACTATGATTTTTTAAAAGTTCAATACTTTATGATTTTTCTATGAAGTTGTTTTGCCTTTTTTTTATATTTTAGTTGAACCTTTGAAAAATCCAGTCAGACGAGTGCCGTCAAAACTGTATGTTGATTCTTTTGGCAAAATAGCCCTGCTGCGGTATCGAACATGATCTTGATCTTGCTACCTCTCAGACTAGTGCCGTCAAAACTGTATGTTGATTCTTTTGGTAAAATAGCCAAATTAATCCTTATACTTTACACGAGGGATCAAGTTAGTCTTCAAACTTTCAAGTTAGTCCCCTACCTCTTGTTTCTTTTCAAACACATCCATATGCTGATGTGGCACTGCACGATGCCATGAGCTAAAGATAAAATGTCATTTGTCCTTAGCTCTTGCAAAATGATAGCTAGGTTTTTTATTTTTTTTTCTTTTATTTACTCCTTGCAGGGCCCCACATCCACGCAGGTCGCCATCACGCCGGCTTCCTGCACTGGCTCCTGGGCCAACCCTGCACTCTTGCATGCATGCCTTTTAATTTCTATCCCTGAAGTTTTTTAGGCATCTACTCCTCCCATCCCAAATTACAATTCATTTTAGCTTTAGATATAACCTATATCTATAAATATATATATATATATATATTTAGATAAACGAAAATTAATTGTAGTTCAGAATGGATGAAGTATTTTGGATATGAGGGGGTACCAAGAGAAAATGACCGTACAAATTAATCTCTTGTTTGCCATAATGGAGCTAGGGGGCTAGCTACACCAGTCACCGTATCTAGTCACGATAGTTCAGCAAGGAGTCAGTCAATGTATAAGCCCAAATCGATCTTTCCCGAGTAAGGTATATATTCCAAAGTTAAATTATCGATATTGAAACTATATAATTTTATTGACAACCAAGATTTTTTTTTGACGCGGCAACCAACAACGAAAGTAACATTTACTCCTCCCGTCCCAAATTACAATTCATTTTGGCTCTAGATATATGCCAACGATTAGCCGCATTTCTAGGATGTGTGCCTTTGGTTGATGCATGTGGTTATGGAGCTACACATCCATAAAAAATAAATTTATTATTAATATCATATATTTTCTTTTAGGCCTATATATGGATCATTTTGTAATAAATATTAAACGTGATATTGTGTTATGATGCAACTTTTGATATTTTATGTATGAATAACTGGTCCTGGCATACATGAAGTTAGTATTTGGTTTATTTTAATAAACCAGGTGTGACAGAGGGGTGGCGGCCAGCCCGCTTACCTAACCAATGAAGATGATTGAGTCCTAGTAGAACCACTCATATACTCCTACGAGGTCTCTCATATTATAACCGACTAGAAAACTTGCCATGTAACATTGCCTCCTGAGATATATAAAGGAGGGTAAGGGTCCCTAGATAGATAGACCGATAGAATCCAACCTTTGTAACCACAAATCTCGCCATTGCTTCCTGAAGTTTTGACAAGAAATAGCAATACAAATACCACCGACATTGGACGTAGGATTGTATACCCCCGGATAGCCTGAACCTGTCTAAACCTTGCGCCTTGTGTCACCATCAAGCCTCTCGATTCGAAGATCTCCCTCCTACAAATCTACCACTCAGATAACCCCTAATGGATTATCGGTCCTTAGGTCCGACAGGTTCACTTAAATTTATAAAATACCAATTAAATTTATCAAAATTAATACTATATGCTCCAATTTGTACAACATATTGCAAATGCTATATACAAATATATAGTTTTTAAAATTTGATAGTATCCCGATATTATGATAGAATCATGATTTCTGTGATACTACAAGACAAAAAGAAGATAGCACTTATTATCATTATCTTGGTTGTGCCTCAGTGCAGGCGCCTCCTTGACCGTATCGCTGGCTTGTCCTTGGCCAGCACACGGGATGAAGGAAACAGTATGGTCCTCAAGAGAGAAGATATATTATCCAACCCAGCTCCCACACCTCAAGAGAAATAAGGCCAGTCTCAGTGCAAGGTTTTACTACACGGTTACCTAGATCAAAAAATAGGTAACTGTGCCACAGGAGTTTCATCACCATAAAACTTCTCTTACATACCATGAAACTCTACCTTCTCTCCTATGCCACATCAGCGTATTAAATGACATGAAACCTCCCATGAAACCTCCACTGAGACGGCCAGTCTCAGTGCATCACACGGTTACCTAGACCAGAAACTAGGTAACTGTGCCAGATGAGTTTCATGGTGATGAAACTCCTCTCACATCCCATCAAACTCTTCACTCTCTCTCCTCTGCCACATCAGCACATTTAATACCATGAAACACCCACTGACACTGCCATTCTCAATCCTCTCACACCTCAAGAACCATGATTTCATAATAGTGTGGTGTGAGCATGCTGTAAAATTGTATGTACCATGAAAAAATAATGTTGTTCTACGGTAAAATTCAGCGTAGCGTAATATCATGGAAATAACAAAACAATTTTAAAAGAATGCTACAAAAATGACAGGAGAAATAAAGCACGTATTTACCAATAGTGAATGGACTACTCGAAAGAATCGATAAGGACTTCTGGAAGAAAGGAGCAGATTTGAGTCAGTCAACGTGTATCGAAGTCTGGACGTCTGCCTTCATAACTTCCACGATACTTCTGCACGGAGTCAGTCAATGCATGGAGGCTACTATTTTTTAAAGAAAAAAAGTTTAGGCTACTCTATAAGTACTGGAGCTAGCATTGCAGTTTCATTGCCCAATTGCATCCACCAGAATCCTCTTTTTGCATGTCAACCGATGCATAAAGTGTTCTTTCGGTTTTTACTAAAAGACAGATTGAGCACACATGGTTTATTACGCCGTCGGAACATGGTTCTTCAATCATATAATTGTGGTCTTTGTCCCCTGTATGTAGAGGAATCTGCTAATCATATCTTCCTAACCTACACCTTTGCGCAACAGTTCTAGTCTTCCATGGAAATTCAACTTCAGTTACAACTTAACTTATCAAATGCTTTGGCAGCAATCAAGAAGCAGTTCATGGTACCTTTTGCAATGGAACTTCTAATTTGCATATATGTGTTGGGCCATTTGGATGGCTCAAAATGACCTCATATTCAAAGCAATACCATCAAGTATTCAGTCAAGTCGGAATTTCCTTAAGAAAGAGCTTGACTGGGTTGTCCTACATGTAAGATCAACCATCTCTTCTCTGATACTTAGGAAGCCTCGTTGTAATATATTTTATTTTCTTAGGAAGCTTTTTTGTCTCTTGATTTCCTTTGTTGTAATTGGCACCTTTTAAAATATATCAATATATAATCAGTAGGGGAGACCCTCCTGTTTCTTAAAAAAAACAAATTTGTATAGTCGCTCCCTGCCCATGTTGAGGAACACAGAACTTTGTTCATAGAAAAAAGTCCTTTTGACATCCCTCAACTATTTTTTTTGACCGAAGTCGGGAGGGGAAGCCCCTACCTATTTTTTTTATAATTTTTTATTCCAAACCCAATTATTCGCTCTTACGGGGAGTCGAACTTGGGTCTGCTGGGTGCTACTCAGATTCTCTAATCACTAAGCTAGAGGACCTTTCACGATATCCCTCAACTATTGCCAAAGTCCAGTTTTGGTACCTCATCTATCTCTAAAACCGGATGTTTATCATCCTTGAACTATAAAAACCGGTTGTTTTTCATCCTTGGTGGTTTTGAGGGTGGTTTCAGAGGAGGTAAATTGGACTTTAGTTGATAGTTTGAGAACGTAAAATGATCCTTTGAAAAAATGGTTTGTAAATATTTTCTTCTTAGAGAAAATATAATTTTTTTCAAAATCTAGTTTAATCTTAAAATTTTATACAAAATTTATTTTAATTGGAAAATATAGGAGTAGTTTCACATTTCCCCTAAAATTATGTTTTTCTTTTACTACCTAGTTTGGAGTCATACTATTTTGTAGACATAGTGGACTAAGTATAATAAATAATGAGAGAGTTTTTTGATCTAAAATAATTTTTCTATTAATTTTCTTCTAATTTACTTTAATAGTTATTATTATTAATTTTCTATTAATTCGCTTTGATAACTTTTAGTAAGTAGTTGCATTTATTATTTATTTTAATTTGTCTGATATGCCTATGAACTAGTATGACTCTAAAGTAGTCATAAAAACAAAGACATGATTTTACAGAAAATATGAAACTACTTTCATATTTTTGTTATCTAAAACACTTTTCTATAATTTTAAAGATTATTTCTAAGAGAAAATATTTAAAAACATTTTTTCGAAAAGTCCATTTTTATTTCTCGAACTCTCAACTAGATTTCAATTTACCTCCTCTGAAACCACTCTCAAAACCAATAAGGATAAAAACAACCGGTTTTTATAGTTCAGACTAAAAATATTTATTAATTTTCTAGACTTTGGCAATAGTTAGGGGATGTCAAAAGGACTTTTTCCTTGTTCAAAGGGGTCCCTATCTAGCTTCCGCAAGCTAAATAAACTATACAGCGCACAACCCACTATGGCCCATCTTTCCAACAGCATACAACCCACCAATTACGAACAACTATCAGAAGCATACATTATCAAGCCAACAATATATAGTGGAGAACAAACAATCATGCCGCTTGCTGCTGCTTTATTGTCAACAGAGAATGAGAATTAATCGGTGAGCATATTTTTTTCTGTTTCTTATATTTTTGTTTTTTTATTAAATCCCCGTAATACCATATTCAACATTTTTGTTAAACGGGTTCAACATTTTGAAAAAAATCAATTCAACATTTTTATAAAATGTTGAAATAATACATGACAAATGTTGGGACAATATAATAAAAATGTTGAATTACTATATCAAAATGTTGAAATGTGAAATTTAAATTTATAATAACATATTGGATCTCATTTGGTTGCATTAATTCCAACAAATACTATGATTAAAACATATTTAAATCGGATGTATAATTTAATAGAAAAGATTGATTGAAGTTTGAAATTGGTTAGTATCTTCCGTCTCGCCAGGCGAACCTTATTGCCCACCGTATGTCCCACGTGCTCGTGCATGCTGGCGTCATCTTTCCGCTTCTACGCGTGTGCCTTCTCCATCTTAGATGCAATCTTGGTCGTTCAAACACAACAGCACGAATCTCAAACATTGGAAGCCACTACACCCAAAAACCTTTCGGAAGCCATATAGGATTCCCGGTTCAAATGGCCTCAGGCCCAAGAGCCTGGTTTAATTAGAGGCTTCCTTCGCTGGGCCGCTCGTCTGGGATCCTCCTTCCCGAAGCAAAATGGACTCATGTGCCTTCGAGGTCGTCTGGCCCAGTGAAATGGGGCAAGCGCTAACTCAAGGTCGTTCTGGGATTCCTGGGCTGCTATTTTCCGAAGGACGTCTGGCCAGTGTGTCAATAAGTCAGGCTCAAAAATATATTGTAGTTAATCTAAACGAGGATATTTTAGTAGTTGCCGTCATCTTTCTTACAAACTGTCTAACACCAGATATTCAGACATGTTTTTTTTGAGCGGAAGATATTCAGACATGTTGATGACACATCATTAGCTGCTTCAGATCAACAAATGGTGTCGTTTACATACATCAACTTTGCAATTTGCATCCACCAATAAACGTCCGTATTAATTCACATCACATTGACCACATGTAAATCAAATGGAGAGAAAGAAAAAAGAAGGTGGTAAAATTAAAAAAAAAACAGAACCAATTAAAAATACAGTGTCGATTGCACAACCCATTTCACCCGACCCTTTTCTTTTTCCACCACCGGACTTTTGATCTTTTTCCATCACGCTAATAACCCAACACTTGACCGTGGCATCTTCACTACCAGAATCATGCACATTCTTTTAGCACCGGTTGGTGTTACAACCCGGTGCTAAAGGTTTCCCGAGGGCGCCTCAATTTCGCACCCGGTGCTAACGTTACATTAGCACCGGATCTTAAGTGCACCGAGGGATATGAGGGGTGAGGATGTGAGTTATTCTGGTAGTGCTTTATACATATATATATTTATTTGATGTATGGCGCCTAACATCTTGAGTAGTCCGTCCAGTACGTCATCAGTTAGCTGCCATGGCGGGCTGGGAGCGGATGGTCTTGGGGTAGAGGAACTTCTTCCCTCCGACGGCCTCGAGGATCTTCTTGCTGAGGGCGGCGCCGCCCTCCTGCTCGCCGGACTTGGAGACGTAGAAGGCCCGGGAGAACCAGTCGAGCAGCTCCGGCGCGGCGCACATGACCATGTGGAACGGCCAGTACCACCCCGGCCACGTCACGTAGTAGTCCCCTCGCCGGACGCTCGCCACCACCACCGACGCCAGCGACTCCGCCTTCCCCACCGGCATCGGCCCCACATTGATCTGCACGCACGCGTATATATCATGCTATTAGTTGATTGCTTTAAATATAATGGTGCTACTTTATATATATGTATGTATATTTGGTATATATATATATATATATATGTTGATCATTACGTCGCGGGCCTCCTCGTCGATGCCGACATGGCCGTCCTTCTGGAGGCCCTTGCCCTTGGTGAGGTTGGAGACGACGTAGCCCGGCATCAGGATGGTGACGCGGACGTGGGACCCCAGCTCAGCCCGCAGGGTCTCGTAGAACCGTATCACGGCACCTTTGCTGGCCTGCAAAAAGAACCAAAATCATCTAGTAAGTAACAACTGATGATGATGTGGCAGATAATTAAACTGGTAATATAACTACTGAGATATCTGAATTCTCTGAATCTATTGTTAATGACTAGATCCATCGATCTGACAGGATTTATGTTCGATCATCATGCATGTAGGCCGGGCACCCTGAGACCTAGCTGACATATGCATCCAATGGAGATGGGCCTAGGTAGCTCAACAAAATTAAGTATGACCGATCAATCGATGATTCTAGATCGATCGCCAGGCTGCTAGCTTTGTGTCAATAATTAGGTCACCAGATTCATTTGTAACGGGTCTTCGTTGGTACAACCGGCCACAGGGCGGGTACGTGTTCGTGTTTGGTGAGCAGAATTTATGCTCGATCTCCGTAGGCATGTTCTTGGGGGGACAGACAGGATAGGGTTGTTGCTTACATTGTAGAAGCTCATCCTGGCGGTGGGGACCCTGCCGGCGACGGAGGCGGTGACGACGATGTTGCCCCGGCTAGCCTTGAGGTACGGCAGCGCGAAGTAGGTCGGGTAGACGGCGCCCCAGAAGTTGAGATCCTGCGCAGGCACACACCAACACCCAACAAAATATTCAGATTATTGAAGACATGTTTTGGCATATAAATGAACAAGGGCGGCGAAGATTTTTTTTAGACGTGAAAATGACAGAGACCAAATTCACTTGGAATGGCTATAAATTCGAAAGGTAAAGCAATTTAATTCGCTGGCTGTAGTGTTTAAGGCAGTACAGTGGAGCACTGGACCATTTGAAGGAAAATAGTGGCGGCTAAGCACACATGCATGGTGCATCATGTATGGGTGTGTGAGTGCGACGTATATCTAGGAATCAAAGACGCCTTAGTCAGAGGTTCTAAAAGGCGAAAGAAAACACAAAGCTAGGGCATTATATTGTCTCGCCCGTGGGAAATCCTATTACTTTTGTGTAGAGAAAAGTATATATCATAATAATATCAATGATGTGCTATTTCCTCATGAAAAGAGTTGGCAACATTGTACACGTTTTGGTTGTTTGATCTCTTACAATGACGTTGTGGAAGGCGGTTATGTTGGTGATTTCTTCAAAGAAGCAGCTGGACCAGATCCCCGCGTTGGCAATCAGGTGGTTCACTGTAGAAACATGGAAACATATACATCGCATTCAGTATTTCAATAGCAAAGGAGAAGAACGAAGTCAAACAGTATTTGAGTGTTCATTATTACCACTACCTGAATCAAACTATTTCAGTATCAAATAAAAATATTCTCATGGAAATAACAAACTGATCGGTAGCACAACGTGTTCCAAAAGTCCATTTCACTATCAGGTCGCTGCCAATAATTTGGCAACATGTAGCAGTATGAAATGATTATTCCCCTGAAACCGATATAGGACAATCGAAGATTCTTGCAACTGGTATCGTTTAGATTTAGACCATAGTGTTACATGCATGGAATATTCTAATTCTTTATAGTCTGTTAATAAATTACTTGACTTGATATACAAAATTAAAATAGTTAGCAAGTTGAAGGAGCCACTTGCTGGTCCTACTTTAGTCTAGCTTGTAAGTAGCTCTAACATTCCCATCAACCAAATTGGACGATATGACCTTCAAATTCACTATCCCTGAAAGCGATCTGCGTCCACATGGCCGTGGACCAGCTCCCTGGTGAGCTACCACTGACCTGTACCGTATATATGTAGGTCTGTCGGTCTGATGATTACATGGAATTTCGTTAATGAAGTTTATTTGCAACCCCGGCCCTGATTGCAAAACAAAACGAAATTAGTCCCTGTTAATTACTTCTTCAATAGATCGTGCACGGCTATCCAATATCAATCTAGGCTGTTTTACCTTTATTTTTTTCTATCCATCGAGCCTTGTACCTTGTGGTATCATATATAAAGAGTTGTGTGCGAGAGTCCCTCTTTAGCCGGCTTCTAGGTTTTTAAAGTCCATCTTGAGTAAGCAAATGGGGCACGGCAACACTATAGTACGTCTAGATGTTCTTGCTCGACCAGGGAACACTAAACACTAAGCAACAATCAATTCATCGAGGACAGACGTTTAATTTAGATGGACAAATTAAAGAGATTTAATGTAGTGCCACAGTTCCTCGGTACGGTGGAAAAATTAATATTCACTACACGAGAAGATCGAAGCCTGAACACATTTGATGCACAGTTGTGCATGCTAGCTAGGTTGTACGTGCAGTCCGAACCGGCCTGATGGTCAGTACTGTGCTACAACTATTAAGCGCTAATAATCCTACCAATTAAGCAGTGCCATCGATCGTGTCCGTAGTACATCATTTGGTATGTATGTAATAACAGTAAACAAAGCAGCAGAAGATGTATATATATATATATATAAATATGGCGAGCTGAGGACGGGACGAGACGTACGTTTGCCGAAGTGCGCGACGGTCTCCTCGACGGCGCGCTTGGCCTCGGCCACCTTGGTGATGTCGGCCGGCACGACGAGCACGTCGGGGGCGCCGAGGTCGCGCGCCGTCTTGGCCACGGCGCGCAGCGCGATCTCCGTCCGCGCCACCAGCGCCACGCACGCGCCCTGCCGAGCGTACTCGTACACCAGGTGCTGGACGACAAACATATATATATATATATATGGAGTCAGTACGTTTAACATGTATATTCTGTTTCAATCAAGGAATCGGATGATCAGATGAGCAGTGTTGTTAGTTCCTGCAGTGTGCTGTACACTTTTGTCCTCGCTCGATGGAGGATGGTGCCGTTGGTTCACATCGCGAAATGAAGATGGAGGACAGAGAACTGCTGCTACCAGGACAAATCAGCTTAATTTTTGACTGGATATTGTTTAGTTTAAATTCTAACATAATATGTGATGAACATCATCCGACACTAGTGTTGTTGTTACTGATGGCTCAGGGTCGCCGGCCATGAATGGGCTCTCTCGGTTGGGTTCAAATTCATGACTGTAGAGCCACATGGAGCTAGCTGGAGCTAGCCATCTCAGCTGTGGAAGCACAGGATGCATGCCGGCCGGCTAGCCTTTGTGTTGTAGTAGTAGTCCAAGCAAAGCAAAGCAAGAGCTAGCCGCATGCATGCAATGGGGAGCCACAGGTTTCCCGGAGCTAGGCCCATGGATGCATGCTGCCCGGAGTAATGAGACGGCCGGTGCGGAATTTATGGCTCGCGCCAGGGGGATCCAGCGACCCTGATCATAACAGCTGCGCGCAACATCGATCAACTGCTTCCAACCGTCGACGTTGCTAGAAATCAGCAACTCCTCCTACAGTAATCTTTCGGCTTCTCGGGCTTCATTATTTAAACAACAGTCAGACGTTTACAAGAAGCGTGTTGCACTTCCACGACGTCTAGTGATCGACTAGAACTTGTACTACCAGTACATTTGTGTGTTTCACGTGCCTTTCACCTGATCAGATATTAACTTTGTGATGACTGGGCTTTCTTAGATAAAGTTAATTTACTGGTGGGTTAACCCTTTTTCATTTCCAAGTAGATGCACCCCTTGTTACGTTAATAATAATTAAGCTAGCTGTTGTGAAAAAAAACATTTCTTTTACCCACCTGCTATTGTTCTTTATTTTCTGAAGGAGTATTGTTTTCCAAGGGTATGATGCTAAAGCTGAAGACATGTTGCCCGGCCGTGTTTTGATACACTTTCCCATTTAGACTGTAATAGCCTGGGCCCTGACTTTATGCTTGACGAAGATAGGGGTCAATTGTGGTGTTAAAAAGGTGGTTCCATTTTCATTTCATTGGGTCACTAATTAGAGGGGTTGGTGTCCATAAATTAGGCCCGCTAGCTGAGGGGGGATTTTTCATGGAAGATCATATCCCAACTAATGCTAATATGTTATGAAAGGTCGGTTTCCCTAAACAGAAAAGGAGGCACTTGCGGAAAATGGAGGAAAGAGAACCCATATTTATATGGCGGCAAATACACTGATTGGTACTGGCCGGTATGTGGACGTGAGAGCTTGTTGCCTCTGCAAAGATTAAGTATCAGTGGAGATTTTTTTTATCTGCTCTGGTCATGATCTAAAGCGTCCTCATAGTACTTACTACGTCAGTAAAGCCAGCTTTAGTTTTATCGTTGTGGCACGCAAAGAAACTTCAGTTGATCTTAGTACTTAATTTATTATTACTACCAATAACATCTTTAGAACCTAGTACCTAGCTAAAGAACAAAAAAATAGCTATAATAATATATATTAAAAGAAATGTCATCTCTCTAGCTTGTGTAAGCTTGCAAGGCCAAATAAGCTAGAAAGTTTTTAAGAAAATGTTTATATGGACGTGACACGTGCAAATGGTGTGAATTAGAGTCCCTCGTAACTCGATGGACGCGCGCATCACAATCGCGACAGACCATGCTACATTCTCGTGTGGGGCCAGGATCGGAGTTGTGGTTCCATTTTCGCCCTCTTCTTTTTCTTCAGAGGATTGAGTTAAGGTTTGGCAACCGAACAAATGAAAAGTCTCTGCTGGTTTTCTAAACTGCATTTCACGCAGCGCAGCTAGCTCAACCACCCCATAAGCAAGCTGCACGTACACACCAGCACTACGTGCCAGCAAGATCAAACAACGTAAAGCAGAGTACAAGAAGAAGAAAAAGAGGAGAGTTGTAACACAAGCAAGTACAGTAAGCAAGGAGAGTAGTACCCAAAAGGAAGAAGAAGAAAATTATATAAGATAGCTACAAAGTGAAAATAATTAATCAAGGAATGAAGGACCCAGAAGCAAGCTAGGCAGCTGCAGCTAGCCGAGTCTCTGGAGCCATAAAAGACGTGCACGTACAAGCATGTACGTACGCGCAGTAAGAAAGAATCAGAGGCACTGACAGCCGGGCCCCCGGCCGGCCAGAGCAAATGCACTCGCCGGACATAGATCGAAAGAGAGATCGATCTCGACCGTATCGTACGCGCGCAGCACGGGCTCGAGTGGCTGGCAATGGCGTGCGTGCACGGAGCTAGGCATGCAGCAGGCATGGTCCGGTGCCCGGGGTGGCGGCCGGCGGTGAAGACGACGACCACGACGTGCAGCAGGCATGGCCGGTGGGGTGGTAGCGTAGAGAGATGAAGTATTATATTGTGCCTGGCTGATGATGACGAGACACGAGACTAGACTGACCTCGCCGATGCCGGAGGAGGCGCCGGTGACGAGGACGACCTTGCCGCGGAGGTCCTCGCCGCGGGCGAAGGGGCGGACGAGGACGCGGGCGAGGAGGCGGCAGACGAAGGCGACGGGGAGGTAGACGAGGAGCACCAGCGCCAGCCCCACGTGCATGAACCCGCTTAGGAACGCGTTCACCACCGCCTCCTTGCTCATCTTTGCCTGCTTCCTTGCTTCTTGGCCTCGCTCTCCGATATATCCCGTCTGCTCGCCGAAGCAACGGCGGCGGCGGAGGTGCGGAGCGGGATCGAGGACGTACAGCAGGAGAGGAGGAGGCGGCGGCGACGGTGTGGGAGCGCCCGTGTGGGGTGGTATTTAAGGGTGGCCGGCCAGGGGAGGGAGAGGGAGAGAAGGAAGCCGGGAAGGCTAGCTAATAGGTGCAGCGGCAGGGAATTGATAGATGGGTGGGTGGGGGTTGCTGCACCTGCAGGGGAGCAAATACTATATGATACACTGCTACTCTGCCATCATTTCTCCCTTTCACCACGTATTTAATTTTCCTTTTAGACGACCACTAGCTCCTAGAGTCTAGCTAGAGACCTAGTAGAGATGAGGTGTGTGTGGCGAGGTCAGTCAAGAGTATAGTAGCAACCTGATCAGACGGGGTCCAGATCCGTGTAATGTTGCGGCCAGGTGGGAGGCGGTGGCCGGAGTAAATGGCGCCGGCGACGGTGGACGCGCGCCGCCGTCACGAGCCATGCCCCAACATGTTACTGTGTACGCCGTCGCCGGCCGGCCGGTTATGTTATGTTATCGTTATGTTTGATCAAGAAATCCGGCCACCTGCTGCTGCTGCCCGCCCGGCCGTAACCTTACAAGATAAACTAATCCTACTGATGGTCGATCTGCATCTTCTTCGGTGGTCGTGACTCGTGATCGACCGTCGATGCATGGAGTAAATGGGCAGTCAACGGCCCACCGAATAACTGCAGGAATTTATTTTACTGTCACGGTGCCTAGCAGTAACAGTGCTGCTGTTCTCTGTGGCCCTGGCCCGGCCGGGGGGTAAGTAACTAGGGTTGAATGCGATAGGCACCACATCCTGACATGCATACAGGTCCGAAACCGCTGGAGGTCACATATGTCGATGGGTGCGTGTTATTTTGAGCCCCGTACGTACTTATCTGCGGTTATCCATCTCTCCAGATGTTGATGCTGTACGTGTGGTTAGCGCTATGGTTGCACTATGTAGCTTCGTAATGTATTTGATTATTTGTTACCATTTTCTCGGACGTCAATTACATATTACGCTGACATGTACGTAGAGCCATCGATCTGATGACTTCCCCATAACACATGCCAGACCAGATTTTGGCCGTACCCAACACAGTCTGGCCGGCCAGTGTTTGGTTCAGCAAAAAAAACCTTTGGCCATGGCTCTGGGATTTCAACAGCATGCTGTGGTGCTGCCCATTTTCTGGCGCGGCCAAATCGAGTGCCATGAATTGGCTTGGCTGCATCTGCATTTATTCGACGACGTGGCAACACAAGGTGCACCGCAATGAATGCATTGCTCATTGTGATTATGGGCTCCAACCAATAATATCCCTAAAAACGATACAAGTCTTAAAAATGATTACACTGTGTATGTTCTTTGTTTTAGTTTTAGTGAAAGTTTTATAAATTTTTTATGTAATTAAATTTACTGATACGGTAGATGAGAGAAAAGTAATAGTTTCATAGTATATGAAAGAATTTTCATCCCTAAAAACTCATCTAACTTAGTCTCTGTGCAATGAACAGCAGTTTGACCTAGTTATCAGGCTAGAAAAACCGAACACATCAAAGTCGCCGGCGCCAGTAGCCGCCGCTGTCACGAGCCATGCCCAGCCTCTACGCGGCGCTGCTGCCGGCCGGTTAATTAATCGAAAACTCCGCCTGCCCATAATCCTACGACAAAACTAAAAAACGCATGAGACTACCCCTTGTAGTCTGTAGCTTCTTGATCAATAGTCGATGCACGGAGTACACAATGTGCCGCTGCAAGTATATCTTCTCGTTGATAGCTCGGATCAACCACCAAACAACCGTACCAATTTATTTTACTGACCCAGTGCCTCGAAGCGTCACTGGTGGCACCTGTAGCGCAATGCTCTTCTGTGGCCGGAGGTGAACAAGCTTGAATGCAACACCACATTCCAAAGCCGCTGGAGGTCATGTCATAATCTTGTGGGTTTTATTTTGAGTTTCGTACTTATTATCTGCGGTTAAAACAGTTCGTGCTTTATCTGTGCCAAATCTTCGTGCTGTTGCCTTGAAAGAAGCATCAATGGTGGTCGGTGTCCAACGTTTTCAGTTCTTTGTAAGGTCTGACAAACGTGTTATAGCGATCGTGTTGATCGTGCAGGACTACTAGAGCTCCTTGATGGTGATGTAATTTTTATGTTAGTTTTTTGGCTGTAGCCGCTTTGGTCAAGGCCGGATAATATATTTTCCATTATCTAAAATATATGCGGTTAAAACAAGACTAATAATAATATAGCCAACGGGAATTTATCATTTATGTTGTTGCTACGTCAATTATACTTAACTAAAAATCCATCCATATAATAGATTTATTATTTATGTTCTTGAGATGGGTTGTAAATTTAAAGCCTGCTTTCCTTGTCTTCTTTTCTCCTCTATGCAACTCATCGTAAAAATAATGTGACAAATTTTATAGCGTCACTTTACTATACTTTGTATCTTCGGGTATTGTACAGGTTGCCGTATGTTTACACTATCTTTTCTAAGGACCATTTGACTGAGTTACTCAAAGTGCAATGTGGGACACTAGAATACCTTGTCTTTTCTGTTTTCTAAAATATAAAAACGGCGACTGGATCCTACGTACAAAGAATATCGGCAGGGACATCCCAGTGGCGTAGGAATTGAAGCTCCTCATAGAATATATCAGTTATTCCATTCTCCGGATCCTGCAACCCGAACAGGAAAGAACGTGGGCATATAAAAGTTATAAAACTATGCATGGGCAATAGTGCTTTGGTTTCTCCAAATAAAAACTCGAACTTGTTTAGGCAGGTACGAGATTAAATATACATGACATGTGAGAGAAAAATAAAAAATACACAGCTTCTCAGAAACTGAGGTTCAGAGGATATATAACGGCGCAGACAAACATGGACATCATGTTCTCATACAGTCCAACGACAATATAATCGATCGTATATCTCACTATAGCAGGAAAATCTTCAAATAATTGTACACATGCTAACATGCCGGTGCACAGTACAGATTGAGTGATCCAGAGAACAATGTTCTGCAGCGGAAAGGAACCACATAATATAATACTGTACAAGAAAAACGCTGCGGTTCCGATCCATGTCCTAGTTCAACAAGTATATCTCTTTTTCCTTTTCGTTGAAGGGAGGGTGGGGTAGGTGAGGTTTAGCTGAGCTAATAATTCAATGGAGTGCAGTGTGCGCAGGTGGTGTGGACTGGCAATGGTGTACGTAGTGCCGTGCCGTGGCCACCCCGCAGGCAGCAGCGGCCGGCGACACTGCTGGCCAGTGAGACGCGGTGGCCGGCGACTTGAATGCGTACGTGGGCAGGGCTCTGACAACAGTACAGTGGAGCAATCCAATCCGCGAGCCAACGTACGGCAACTAATCGGAGACGGAAGACCGATGGTGCGCACCCCTTGACGGGCGCGGCCGCCGGGAGACTCATCAGCTCGGATTTCTTCTGCCGTCAGGTTGACCGTCAGGTTGCATTTGGTGTCTGCAGTAAAAATAACCTTTTTTGACTGTTAGATATCTTCGTGTACGTCAAATCGAAGCTCTTTGAGTGATATAACGAGAGTCATATAGATGGACGTCATGGCCTGTACAGCAGCGCCGTGTGGGCGCCGAAAAAGACCGCACGGGATGCTGCTTTACTTGCTTCGTGTTGTTTGCCGACCTCGCTGACTGGAGAAGTTGAACTGATCAATCGTGGCAGCCCAGCCGCCGGCCATGCCGCTGCTGCCCATACTGCTAACATGGCTGCACTGACCAGCGACAAGCACCCTCGAGAGGCAAGCTAGCGTGTACCGGTGGCTGGTGGGTGTGCAGCGGTGCGCGCGGTGGCCGGCGACGAACGAACACACGTCGCCGTCAAAACCACGCGCGAAAACCATCACAAAGATCCTCGACCATGCTCTCTGCGTCTTTACTAGCTAATGCAAAACTGCCCTTGCCATGTATCCGTCTTTCTCTGGACACCGCGCGCGTGATTCTATTGATCGAGTTAGCGATAGCGGCAGACGAGATACAAGTGTTGACTTTAGGCTGGACCAATGTAAGTGTATACAATAGTGCTATCCGAGCCGTCTATAGAATTTTCACATTATCACAATGCCTTGGTAGAGGAGAGAAGCTGGTTAAGGGAAAAATGGGTTAGAATGACTACCAAATCACTACTACAGAACATGTTAAACTGCCCCTTGCTATGTCTTGCCCTCTAACCCGATTTTAGAGCAAGTCTAATAAGACACTGGGAGCCGACGAAATCCAATCCTGTAGAGAGAGAAAAAAAAGGAAAGAGAAGGAGGCGGACGGATGAAACACCGATGAAAAGCAGGCAGATGCACTGTTTGAGCTGCGAGCGCCGCTCCCAATTGGCTGGCCGCGCTGCTGGAGTCTCAGAAGAATTAAATAATGCAAGTGGTGGTGAATAAAAAAGGAAGTACAAGCCTCAGGGCAACCACAATGTATATTACCAAAGTAGTCTATATAGATGGGGGCCCATGACAGTGGTCAATAGTTATGTTCTACCTCACAATGTGTACAGCAAACGAAGACAGTAAAGGTGGTAGAGAAAGTAGAGAGAAAGAAGAGATAAGATGATAGTTTATTTCTTATGGGCAGCCCATATGCATATGGGTACCTTTTACTAAAGACTGTTGTATGGACTATCTTTGCAATGGTTTAGCTAGCTGGTTGGAATATTTTAGTCACTATGAACTACTTTTTTTAACATATTGTGGACGCCCTTACAGCCAGCAGCCTACCGGGCTATTAACCATGCTCTTACAATGGTTCTTCCTCGCCAACCATTGAGGGGCCCACAAGTATATCAATTACATAGGTACACTTGAGCCCGCCAATGAACAGATGATACCACAAGTTGTTACCCTTGGCAGGGATGTCGTGTTGGTGAAAGATGCATCCAATGATGAGGAGTAAGTTATCTCACAAGCAAACTTGATATTAAACACCCTAGCTATCTTCATCATCATGGCTAGGGACCCAATATATTATTGAGGTTTTCGCCAAGGTAGAATAGCCTCGGCCACAAGATTATTCACCAATGAAGGCAATATCTCCTTCAGAAGCTACTGTCACGAAGGTCAAGGACTTTACATGTCCACAGTACATCCCCCATTACCAACAGTAGCACCCGCGTCTTCGACAGCAAGATGTTGACACAATTATATGACAAGTCATCCCTCATCGAAGTGTGCCTGTCTTGCCTAACACAAGATGCTACAAGATTTGGAAATTTATAGGAATTATGAGAAGCATGACGAGGACGTAGGTCATGATTAGGTAGACTACCTGAAGGAACTAACGCCACTAGGCCTCTTGGAGTCACTCATGTGTTTGAAAGGTCGTCCCACCTGTGATGTTGTGGGCGATATTTCTTTGCTTCTCCGATAGCATGTGTTGTGGTTTTGTTTATGTTTCTTTGTGTCTATGGTTTTTAGGTTATGTTACTGGTAGTACAATTGGTTATCAGTCTTAGTGAATTTGTTGTTGTTGATATTATATTCCCCCGATTTGGACGATTAACTTTTCTTTATCAATATAATAGGTGGCTCTCTTGCCTGTTTGTCTCCCCACAAAAAAAAGGGTCGTTGTAGGAACTATGTTTTGGAGGATCTATCTTTTGTGTAAACTATTCATGATATGGACAAACTTATAGCTAATAGCTATTTGCAACACTTGGATTCGAAATAGTTGGCATGTCTAATGTTAGATTGTGAATATATAGTTTGTCCGTGGCATTTAGAGCCTGCTTGGTTGAGTTCCAATGTTTGCCTAGCGAAACTCAGGGCATGCCAATAAAATTTGGCTATCAATTGGTTCAAATCCAAAAAAGTGCACACCAATATATATAGCCAAAACTATAACAAGCCACTAGAAACTTCTAAGTGGAAAAGTATGAGTTGCCATATCTTGGCACCATACCAAGTGAATACCTAGATTCTTTACCCTAATTTTGGCATGCCAAGATTTTCGCAAGCCATGATTTTGGCATGCCATTGTTTTGGTTGGGCAGGAATTAGAACCCAACCAAGCAGGCCCTTAATACACAAAACTCTCATACATATCCACCCATATATTCAGGTACTCGATTTGTCCCAGAAACAAAGAAAAAACACAATTATAGAGTTCAAAACTTGTCCCACAAAGAATAAAATTCTAGCCTATACAAGCTAGCATGGAACCCACTATATTGCATTAAATAATTTCATGCCAGTGGAAAAAGAGGCTATAGGTGAAAAATAGCACCGCCAACAGTTCAATAAAAAAATCGCGTGCATAATGCCAAGAGAAAATAGCATGATCCACAAGTTCCATTTCTTTCTCCTCCCAGGCAATGGTTCAATCCAACCAGTTAAAGGGATGTAGAATATTCTCGAACCTCCTGAATATCTCGATTTGAACTTTGAACCACTAGATATCTTACTATTACTAATTGGAGGCTCCTTTTGAAGCCTCCACGTTAATTCTCACGAGACATGCTAGGAAAAAAGATAAATCATAGAAATTCTCACAAAAATCAGAAACATCCGACCATTAATTTGGTAGAATCTAATCATCACTGATACTAATAGTCGTTGGATCTATTGTATTTTCTAATAAATTACCCACCTTTGCCATTATAAAAATAGTCTAAAGTAACCCCCTAATTATGCATCAAAATTACCCACCTTTGCCATTATTAATAATTAAAAAAATCTACAAATTCCAACAAAAAAGTAATACACGTGGCCCTTTAATCTCCTCTTCACGTGATCTTTGAAAATGCAGTCCATCCAAACAGCCTCATGATGACCATCGGGAGACCTTCCTCCATTTTTCCCTCTCCTTTTGTTAATCGATATGATCCATCTGATTAAATTAGTTGTGAGTCCTCTCTCTCCCTCTCTCTCTCTCTGCCGTGGACCTAAGACGAAAAAGATTAATCTGTCCAATGAGGAAAGTTTTGAGGAGAGAGAGATGGGTAATGTGTTCATCAAGGTGTAACTGTGTGCCTGGTCGCATGATTGTGCTTGCCACCGACGCTAGGTCTGGCGGCATGGTTCATCTCATGACACTTGCCATGTTATGCTAATCTGGTAATGTTAGATTCTTGGTTATTCTAATGACAGGCTACAGATAGCCAGATAGGAAAAGGATCAATCTAGCTACTCAGGAAAGTGTGTTTGTCAGAGATGGTGATGTGTTCATAATCGATGGGTAGTGCTTTGTGCATGCATGGTTGCAGGATCGTCCTTGCTGTTGACGCTGAATTTGCCTGCACGGTTCATCTCATGTCACTTACCATGTTAATCTAATGATTTTAGGTTCTTAGTTATTCTAATGGAAAGCTTTAATTTGTGCATGCATGGTTGCATTATCGCCCCCTTGCCGTTGACCTGGGTTTGCCTGCACACACGACTAGAAAAAAATACCTTTCATCCAACATAAATATCCCGGCAAAAATTTGATCTGCTTAGTAGATGCATTGTGAAACTACCATAACATGTAACTTTTCTAATTAAAATAAATATTTTTAGAGATATTGTTGGTCAAAGCCTAAATGGTTTGACTTAGGACAAAGCTAAATGTTGTTATGCTCAAAGACAGAGAGAGTAGATTCATTTTGCCTATAATATTAAGATGACTAAAAAAGCAACTTGAATTGAATATCAGAGAATTGTTTCATATACAAATGCACCATTTGTAGAACCACTTGAATTTTGAAATAAACAACTTATGTACCATCAAAAGATTTTTCATTGGCATGCTGATGCAATACATATATTTTCTCAAACTGTAGAGGAGTGGTCAAATAATATTAGTAACATTAGGCATGGAAACAACACTTGAGTGTCAAATAGAGTTGTTCTGTAAACACATATTTTAGGGTTTGCTCATATCTATAATAACATATATTTCCCACTTCCCAGGATATAGCTATGTTTAGGTTTTTTCAAAGTAAAATAGTTTGAATTTTGACCAACAATATAACTAAAAACAAATTACTTCAAATATAAAAGGATAAAGATTATAGTTGGTTTCAGGAAAAAACTACTAACATAGTTTTAATGTTATCAGTTGTAACACCCAAAAATGCTCAATTTCAAATTTTTGGCATTTAAATAATTATTTAGAGCTTGCTCCTATTTATTATAGACTAAATAATAATTTTCTAAAATTTAAAATCAAATATAAGAGATAGAAACATTTATTGTTGCATTCATGCTGCTGCATTTATTTTTGTATTGCTTGTGATTCAAACAAGAATTTAAATTTATTTAAATTCAAATTTGAATCACTTTGTTTGGAGCTTTAGAAAAGTTGTTAGGCCCATAGTTCGCTTTAGCCCCCTGAACTTTTCTCAGTCCAATCCTGCCCCCTCTTCTCTTTCTCCAGTCCGGCCCAACACTCTCCCTCACAACACTCGGCCCAGTCCACTTTTGCACCTCCAACTCTTTCCCCGGCCTGACTTCACCCCCCTCCTCTCTTCTCTTTTTCCTTCCCCGCCGGCCCAGCAGCCGCTCCTTCCGGCCCAACTTGGCCCAGCCTGCAACCGCGTCTCTCTCTCTCTCTCTCTCCCACTGCCACGCGGGCCCCGCTCGTCAGGCCGCTGACGCCAGCCTGGCGTCACTTTCCTTCTTCTCCCGCCCGCTGATGGCGCTGCCTGCCGCGGCCGGCCCGCACGCCGAGAAGATCGCCATCGCCCTACTTAATTGCCCAGTGCCGCTGCCTCTCTCACCCCCATCGCCCAACCCTAGCAGCGCCGCCACTTCTCCACCCCGCCATCGCCGTTTTCTCCTCGCACAGAGCTCCGCCGCCGGTTGCTGCCGTCGGTCGCCACCTCCGCGGGCAATTGGAGCAGACCAAGCCGGCCACGAACTTCGCCGCGACGAGCTGAAGCCCTTGGACCGTGCCACGCTGTCGGGTTGCGGCCGGAGAAGCTTCCCCGCGTGGAACCGCCGTCGTCCCCAAGCCCGAGCGCCGCCGCTCGCCGTCCCACCTCTCTGGACCTGCTCCGACCAATTCACTGCGTCAGGAGCATCGCCCCGAGGTAACGAAGCTCCTCCCCCCTTCAATTTGAGCTCCTGAGCACCGTAGCACGCTTCCCCTCGGCCGCCGACGGCGATCCACCGTCGGACACCGCCGTCCAGCCAACACACTGCATCACGCTGCACTTAATCACCACGGTTGCACTTGTGACCCTCACCAGGAAGCTCCAGAGCCAAAAACCCGACCCAGGAACCACCCGAAACCCCTACCCCGCAGTACACCGGAGTGCAGCTCCGCCGCCCGTCGTCGTCGGCCTGATTCGCCGGCCGATGCTCGACTAGAACCCCCTGGGTCGACTCGCCACCTTCCCCTGAAGCTGTAGGACCAGATCCCTTCGAGAACCGAGCACCCTAGCCCGAGATAAGGCCAACTCCGACGAGCCCCGGCCTCGGCCGAGCAGTGCCGCCGCGCCGTCGTCGTCTCCGGCGAGCCAATCGCCCTGCGCCGTTCGATCAGAGCGCAACGGCCCAGATTAGAACCCAAGGATACCCCTTCGCGTTTTAAATCCAGGGCGTCCGATCTCAGATCGACGGTCACGATTAGAACGGCCGATACCCCTTCGCGTTTTAAATCTCAGCCGTCTGGATCAGATCCAACGGCTGCCACGCGTTCTGACCGAGTCAGCAACGGTCAGCCGAGCCGGTTTTGCTAAAGAGCCCCTGACTTTTTCCAAAATCAACCCGCGGTCCATTCCAGTTTAAAAGTAATTGCATATAGGTCCTGTTTTATTCGTTTAAGCCCCTGACCTTTTGAAAAATTGAACCCGCGGTCCAGCCCTCGCATTTTTGCACGTTAGCCCTCCTGTTTTAATATGAAATTACGTATAGGTCCTCGGTTTTTCGCAGTTTAGCCCCTGAAAGTTTCAGAAATTTGCCAGCAAGTCCCTGAACCTTAGAAATGCTATAACTTTCACGTTTTAGCTCCGATTAGCGTGATTCTCGCGCTCATGTGTTCGTAGCGAAGCGTAGATTATTTATAGCTCTTGTTTTTGTACTGTTTTCACTGTTTGGTGTACTGT
The DNA here is from genome assembly GCA_033239725.1 of Echinochloa phyllopogon. Taxonomy (NCBI): domain Eukaryota; kingdom Viridiplantae; phylum Streptophyta; class Magnoliopsida; order Poales; family Poaceae; genus Echinochloa; species Echinochloa phyllopogon. The sequence goes on along the minus strand of BTCW01000008.1, from coordinate 25,455,872 downwards.
TCTAATAGAATTAATTTTGTTTGCATGTAATGATTGCTTTGGATGCTTGCGTGATGATCGTGTCCAGTCGGCGAGCCCGTAGCTTTGGACTTCGAGTACGTTGAGGACGTGCCGGAGCAGGACTCGCAGCAGCAGCCGTACTCCGAGGAAGGCAAGTTATAGCACGGACAATCCTTGCTACCTACTCACTCTTTTAATACACAGTTCATTACATACGCATGTGTCTAATACTGTTTACCTTTAAGGTTGTACCTAGCATTTATTTCCCTGTCCTTGTATTCCTATGGGTTTTTGCATATGGGTAGTATTTTGCTAGGCGCAACTACTGTCACCTTTGCTTAACTGTTAAACTTGTATTAATGGTCCACTTCAACCTTAACGTTAAAACTTGCTTTTTTAGCAACTTGGATCAGGGAGCTGGGGCTTGTGTGTTTTGCCTGGCCCCAGTGTCTCTCCCTAAGGACTGGTTCATAAAAGCGGCAACCTGGGAGCCTGTCGCCGCCGCCGGAACTATAATGGCTCTGGTCTTGGTTGAGTAGCTTGTACGTCTCTAGCTTGGCAGTGGTTACCGAGTGGCCTACGGCGTTGTAGGAGGCAAGGCGCGAGGTGTTTTCGGATTCCACCGAGGACGGTAGCCCCGTCGGCTAGGTCCCGTTAGACCCAGTCCCGTGTTGGGAGCCCCCGTGAGTGCAGGAGCCCCGCACGTTGCGCCAGTTACTTGTTGGCATGATTTGCCGGCGCGTGGACGCCATTGACCCCCTTACGTTGCGCCCTGAGGGACAGTCAATCTCGGTGCCTAGGTTCTCACCACCTTGTAGTACTCCAGTGGCTACTGTCTTGCTAGGGTGTCTTGTGAAAGCCTCGTAGCGTCCCTATGCAGTCACACCTCGGAAGTGTCGATGTGCGTGGTTGGGTGCAAAGTTCTTCTGAACTTTTACGCGACTGGTGGGAAAAGGGCGAAACCTCTGCAGAGTGTACGATCTATCATGATAGCCCGGCTCAGGGTCACGAGCGGCCTGGATCCTTTTATGATTAGAAGATGATATTTATTACTGATTAATGTTGACTTACATTAATTCATTTGGGATACAACTGGGATTCACCTAATGTAGTAGTTATGATTAAAATGAACCAACTAAAAGTGCTAATGCAGTTAAGCCAGTGTCAAGCCTCTTTTGCCTCATCACCCGTGCTATACTTGCTAAGTAATTTCCATTACTTACACTTGTTGTTATTACTATTTTTGGGCAAAATCCCGGACGGGTAACAGATTGGAGTCAGGCTGATTATGCTGTGGAGTTTCCAGAGGATTTGCCGTACTTCTGAGTTCGCGTTCTCCCAGTCAGAGTCCCTGTGGGATTGCGGCTACGCTAGAGAGATGTATTAGTCTTCCGCTGTCCATGATTTTATTTTCTGAAGAACTCTGATGTAAACGCTACGATATGATGAGAATAAAGCATTGTACTCTGATTTTTACCATATTTGTTCGCTATATGTGTCTGTGGACTTCCTGGGCACACATATGGCCACATTCGCATTAGTCTCCATGATTATTTTGTTATTTATAGTCAAAATTTAAATGGTTTGACTTTAAAAGTGTCTAAATGTAGGTATATTCTGGAATCACCTTTGTTAGGAGGTTTGGTATACCATTGAACAAGACATAACAATAAAAGGAGAAAAACTGGAAAATTCATTCTAATCATATGACTCTTACCTTTGTGGGCCCTAATTGTTGTTCCAAATTATTCAATTTCAAAAAGAGAAGAGTTCCTACGTTATGATTACATAAACAAGTCTCAGTTTAGTTTACCATACTACATCACCAATAGAAAAAGTAGTTATCAACACAATTTTTGTGAAATGAAGTATATTTCGAGTATTCAAGAATAAAATAAAATTATATAAAATATTTTGCATAAACTTATGATACTCATATTATATTTTTCCTTCAAACTATAAGCCCGTGCAGCTGCACGGGTTGATAGCCTAGTGTTTCGATAATAGTAGGGGTATATACGTCTTGAAAAAACTTAGAATTACATATATTTTAGAACAGAGTGAATACTATTTTTTATAGAAAATAAGTACATGTACTCATTCTATGGCTTGAGCATATAGGTGAACAGGTTTCGAGATTATTGATTTGTTTCAAAATGTACTCTTAATTAAGATGGAGTTTCTTGAAAACGACGACATTAGTGCTAGACACCCTCCTTCGTGACTTATCTCTACAGGCACTAACGTTGACGTCAAATAAAAAATAATAGAAGTTTACTACCACATATAAACACATATAAACAGTTTCAGACACGTCACAGTATCGCAGAGAATGTAGAAAAAATGCCCTCGTACTGTTCGAGCACGATCAGATCAACCACTTGACAAGCCAGCCATTAATTAATTGGCCGTTGGCGACATAGCCGAGCACGTACGCCGGCCGGCGGCGACCTCGTCAAGCCATGGCTCAAGCCTCCCATGCCGAGACCCCGAGAGCGCCGCCGCCATTGCTTCGTCGACTGGTCTCCGTCGCCGGCGAGGCGAGGCCGTAGCTCCGGCCGCCGGCCGGCGGCTCAGCTCTCTCCCTCGGCCCATGCCCCTCATTAATGGCCAACAGTTGTTTTTCCTGTACATGTTGTGTTGCGCTGAGAGCGAGACGTGCTCCGGCGGCTTATACGGCCGTTGACCATGCGTGTGGTGCCGTGGCGTCTTCGGACAAGAGCAGTAACTGCATGGGTCAGACTGACTGGGACTGGCCATCGGCTAAGCACAGCAATGATTTACTAACACGATGCAAAAAATTGTAGAGGTACGGTGTGCAGTGTGTTCCTTACATGGTCGGGTTTGCTAACATGATACGAGGTTTCTTTCTACTAGCTCAATGAGATTCCAATCCCATATAGGCCAATCTAAATAGTGAAAATGAACTAATGGCCGGCAGATAAGTTTAATTTAGGCCATGTTTGGAACAACGGTTACGAGAAGCGCTTCTCAGATATATAAGCTGTACAAATATAAAAATAACGCTTATTTGAGAAGCGGGTCTGAACCAGCTTCTGCGTTTTAGTACATATGAGGACGGTGGGGAGAAGCGTGGCCAAAAAAAGCTGAAAAAAAGCGTGTTGTTTGACTTCTAGTTTCAGCTTATTTTGGCCATAAGCTGAAGGTAAGTTGTTCCAAACAGGGCCTTAGTAGGTTGGGAATAATCATCCAATGTTGTCGTAAGAAAAACTTAGCAACGTCCAAGCTAGGTTAATATCTGTTTAATCTTCTGTTTATAAAACTTAGTACGTGCTAGCGGCTGTTATGATACTCCACTACGAAATTTGTTTATAATCTGTATGAACAGACGGGATAGACTACTACTACTGAGCAAGGACATGCTAGTAAAAAGTACTACCTCTGTTTCAAAATATAGGTCATTTGTGTTTTTTTACCATAAATTTAAAGGTTCGTCTTATTCATAAAATTTGTGTAAATATAGTGAAATTTAAGACATTTTTGAAAAAAAAATTATTAATAAAAAAACCACCATAAAAAATATACTAGTTTGTATAAAATTTTTAATAAGTTGAGCGATCAAACTTCAAACAAACTATAATTTGAAACTGTGGATTAAGTTATATCGTACCTATAGTCAACAAGCTACGAGCGGCCAGGACGATCGAGCATATGATCGAGCAGCGGCGATGTCGGTTGGAGCAATAATGATGCGCCATCAAGGCTAGCTGAGAATGCCGTGTCTTCGCATTCAGCGGCCAGGACGATCGACATCGTTGGCCTACTCCATACCTAATTGGCCTCTTTCCTTTTGTTCATCATCAAAACGAAATCGGCCGTTGACTACATCTAGTACTCTCGTTTATGTGGTCTTCAAACTTGAAAGTGAGCCATTGCTGTACATACTGCACTATATCTATCTGTCTGAGGATTTCATAACTATTTTACCCGTTTTGTTTTCTCTAACATCAAGCAATTTAACAAATTTCAAAAAGTATTTCGATAGTAAAACTTAATAGAATTTGAATATATTTAGAATTTGAAATCTTTTGATAGAAAATACGATTACATATTCAAGCACTAGTGCGTGTTTTTAGTACCTTGGGTATTGCTGGCCGGTTTCTATGCTCAAGTAGAGCACCGTGGTACGTAACACAAGCAGGTCTTGTTCTTCATGGAAGTGGGATTTCTACAGTATGGTTACGTTTACCTTTCACGGGAAACAAGAAGTACTACAATATGCAAGGAACTTGGTGGTGCAATGATCTTAATACCTTTGGTATCCGTAACAAAAAAAAAAGCATAAAAGGACTTAATCGTATGATATTGATGCAGTCTCCACATGCTAATTTTCACAACTAACTTTTGTTACAATATATATATATATATATATATATATATATATATATATATTTATATTTAAAACGTCTACATCGGCTTTGTGTTCCTTAGCTTGTAATGCCAGAACATCCAAATCTGTCGTGGTACGATGAAATCCTCTGTACAATGAACAAGAAAAACGCTGCACTTACAATACAATTGATGATCTACAAACGCAAACAATATATGGAACCTCAAAAGTGTGTGAGAGAGAGAAAAAGGACCACACATCTTGCGTATCCGCACTGATTTTGAGTGACGAACTGCATGATCAGGGTGTCCAACTGCCGATTCATAGGGCGGCTTCTCGTGCCACACATCACCTACCGATCAATACTGACACTGCCCTACACCTGCTGCTCTGTTCCCTCTAGCTGTGCACGAAGCAATGGACATTCAGATGCATGGTCCCCTTATTCTGCTTACCAAAATCTAAATGGATCCAGCTAATTGGCTCATGCCAATTCTGACAAACTAACCTCAAAAAGTGCCAGAATATGGCATTAAACAACCCCCTAAACTATATCATTGAAGTGTCTAAAGTCTACATAATTTAGTCTACCACAAAAAGTGTGTCATTAAGATATATAGATTCGTATCAGTGCAAAATGTTATCTCTGGTAAAAAAAATGTTACAAAATGTGATCAACGCGAACAAAGGAGCATGCATGTTCCTAATTAAACACTTCGGCCACCTGAACAAAATGGAAACGCATAATAACGATTAGTAAGCGTGGTTCGTTTTATTAGCAAGTGGAATATATTTAATTTACGCAGTGGGATTATATATATGTCACATCTCTTGCCCAATCTCCTCATGATTCCTGATGCTTATATCAATCGGTCCCGTTTGGACATGACGATCAAGTATCAATCTTTCGTCAGAGCTGCCGTCCAGTCCAAATTAGCCCATTTTCTTCAATGCGCAACTGCCGGAGCTGCCAATCTGTTGGCAAACAGTAAGTTCATGCATCGCAGGTTCAGATATTTACATTTTTTCCAGCTTCCATTTTTTACATTCATCGAGATTTCTTCTTGGTTGAATTTACACGGGCGGTATATCGGTATGGAGGCGCAAGAGGAAAGACGCTGGCGGGTCGGCGTGAGTTGGGCTGATATGTGGGCCGACTCGGAGAGCGGGCCGCTGGGCTGGTGCAAACGGAGCAGGCCGGAAGTTGGGCTCTTGTTGGTCTGGGACAAAAAGAAAGAAAGAGAGGGCGAAGAGTTAGGGTTCGGCCCAGTGCACAGTGCAGAGTTAGGGTTGAAGAAATACTACCTTTGGGTTAAATCTATCCGACGATCGCCTATCACGCGTCGCGCGTCGTCGGGCTGGCCCAGCAGGCCTCGTAAGCCTTCGAGCGCTTTTAAGGAAGCGCCGACGTATCGTTCTGTTCGGCGACCGCGCACGTGGGCTAGTCTAGCAAGTTTTATTCCGCGCACGTACTGCATGGTCCGTTAATACTAATACGTTATCCTCATGTGACTATGCAGACGTGGATCGCAGGATTGGTCCGTCAACGTAGGTTGGGCTAGATAACAAGTTTAAGTTATGATATTTACATGGTAAATATTTTGTACTACCGATTTTTTCTGTATATAACCTTGAACCTTGTACTATCAACTTTTGTTGTATATCCTGTGACTATCAACACACATACATTCTGCGGTGTATTCGTTGCATCAACATATGTATTTTGATTATCAACTGACATATATTATGATTATCAATCGACATATATTATGAGCATCGACTTATGTATTCTGTCTATCAATCTACATATATTATAACTATAAATCGACATATATTATAAGCATCAATCTGTCATATTCTGTCTATCAATCTACATATATTATGACTATCAATCGACGTATATTCTGAATACCAACCTATGTATTCTAACTATCAACGTATATATATTATGACTATTAATCTACGTTGCATCAACCTGTATATTCACTGCATCAATCTATATATATATTCTAAATATCGACTTATATATATTGATATTAATATGTTGATAGAAATCTTGTTTAATATAATGCACTATTTGAACTATCATATTGATACATTGTGTCTATATAGGTTGATATATAAAGGTTGCCATACAACATCTTCATAAATTGATACATGATCTCTGTCTAAAATGACAGGTCACTTTATATAAAATACAACACATTGCCACAGAGTTTGTATATATATTACTATTGTATATCAATATAAGTTGATAGTCGTATAAAATAGCTTCAAAACATATCAAATATGGATCTAGTTTTGTAGATCTTGCTACAAGTAACGCAACGGTGCAAACGGATTCAAAAATGGATGCTCGATTAGGGAGTTATGCTTATTTTAAAAACTTTCTAATGTTTTAAAGATAACGTCATCAAAGATATTTGAGTTGAGTGAACCGTGCATGCAAGAGGCAGCGGTTTGATTGATTGGAGGAGGGAGGAGTCACGTCATTGGTCAAAAGGGAGTGGGATGACCGCATGGTCACAAAAGGAAGGGCGGAGGGGGTCGCGCCGTGCGCTACAGCGCGACGGGTCGCGGGTTATCCCGGTCCGGGTATTTGTTTAAAGGGTTTTGATGGGATTTAAATTTGAATCCGGGAAAGGGATTTATGGTTTAGGGTTTAGAAGAGGGAACAAACAAACGCACACAAGTGAACGATGTTTATGCAACTTTTATATATAAAATGGTTTGAAATATTGGTACATGAGACAATATAGAGAAACATATATTAGTTGTTGAGAAAATTTTAAAAGTACCAAAATTTTAGTAAATTTTAAAACACTCTAAAATGTGAGATGTTAGATGCATCATATTTGTGCCATTACATTTTGCATTCTATCTGAGAAATACCACTTGCAAGAATACCAACATGTTCTAGAATCCCGCAGCAATGCATGTGTTTAATCATATGCCTCTCGCGATGAACCGGTTAGAGCGTTAAACTCCGGAAGTCATTGAAACTCCTGTTCTGATCCGGTTTCGAAGCACGATGCGTTCTTAGAACAAAATATGGTGGCAGCTTCCCACCATTGTCGAGTTTTTTAGGACTTATACCTCCGAAAAAAAATGGTACCATCCTTGTATACTGTTGAGTCAAATCCTGCTAAATTTGACCAAATTTATAATAAAAATAGAAATGTTTGTCATACTCACTATGTATCACTACATTGTAATATATTTTCGTATGATACATGTTTAAAATCTAAATATTGATACTATTTTTAAATATAAAATTGCATTATTTCCATAGGTAGTTGTTGTCAAAGCATTAATTATTGGGCCACCATATATTTTTTTTGAGATAGTATTGGGCCACCATATGCCATGCATGTCTTTGCTATATGGTGAAACCTGAGGCCTAGGCCTTCTTCAACCAAATCTGAGTGCTAGTGGGCCGCTAGTATTGTTCGGTTTTGTGGAACCAAATTCTGAACGTTTTAGGCTTTTTGAAATAACGATCTGAGTGTTATCGGGCACTCGCTAACTAAAGTTGCTACATAATCTTCACATAAGTTAATCTTAAATAAGCACAGACACCATAATAACTCCTTATAAAATTATAAAACATAAACCGGACCGAAAGTCTCTACAAGTACAGATTGATCAAAACTTGAGCTTCTTGGGAATGAGCATGGAAACTAGCCTCCTCTTGGCTTTTTTCTGTTTGGGAGAAGTAGAAGTGATCTTGTCCTCATCAGCACTACCATTGTCACTAACGCTACCAGCACTTGCAGCCAGTATGACATTATGCTTCTTCACCAGCTCTCTCACAAACTTGTTATAGATGAATGCTGCTCCCCTGAAGTTTGGGAGCACCAACCAGGCCATGAACAGCAGCTTCAGCTCATACCAGATAGGAATCCTGAAATTCGCAGAGAGATATCCCAGTTATAGGTCAGATCTGACATTCAGACGGTCAATTTTGCGCACAAAACACTGAATCCTCTGTCTGAACAATTTTATTTGCGGGTGTGCATATCAAAAACTCTGAAAAATTGCAGAAGAAGTCACCAGCGTAGCGATTTTACCAGTAGATTAGGGACTGCAGGACCATCTCCATGAGTGTGATGAATGAGTAAAGGATCCAGTAGGCCAGCCACTGCTCGTCTTCGAGCTTTGACGAGCTCTCCATGGCCTGTACTGACGCGTATCTGAACCCATACGTACCAAAGTGGAGGATTATGAAATTAAAGCCACCGAATTAATCTCCACAAACCAACCGAAATATATGGAAAAAGAATCTGAATAAAAGGTAGAAACACTTGTACTTACAAGGGGTAAAGTAGGGTGATAGCAGGCCTGCAGTAACGTTGAAAGACGAGAACAGAAACACAATCATGAACTGAACCGCAGATTGTTTTTTTTTAAAAAAAGACCAAATCGATCGCCGTCTGAATTCATATGTGAAATTGCACGTCACGTACCCTGATAAGGAGTTTGCTCTTGTCTCCATTCAATTTATTTAAACATTGCACATAACTAGAGATTTAGCCCTTCCAAGTTCCAAGCAAAGTGGCAGCTGTTTTTGGCCTTGTTTAGTTTCAAAAAGCTACTCCTAAATTTACTATACAAAAAGAAGATTCTCCATCCCATCAAAATGTCATAACATGCATGGATCACTAAATATAGATGAAATAAAAAAATAATTGCACAGTTTTGTTGTACTCTGCGAGACGAACATTTTGAGTCTAATTAATTAATTTTTGAATAATTTTTCACAGATACAAATGAAATGCTACAGTGCGCCGGGCCCAATTCGGGAACTAAACACGGCCTGAAAAGCCACACAAATTATTCTGACTGAAAAGCCTGTCCAAGAACACTGTATTGACTTTTTGTCAGATTTCTGGGTCACAACGCAAAGTTTGCTCTCGTCTCCATTCAATATTTCTGCTGATGTTCACACATACACGATCGCGCATCAAACAGCTCAATTTGAAGTGAAGAGCATGAACAAACACAACCGAACACTAGAACGCGCTACAGACTCTGCCTCGACAAGCTGCAGGGACCAGGTCACCGCACCCTGCTTCAGTAAGCTTCATGATCCTGAAACATTCAAGCAAAACACATTAGCCACATATTCAGTCAAGAATAAAAAACCTACAAGTCCGTGATCGATCTGCTAGTGTAGAAAAAACTGAATCTTTCACGAGGATTGACGGGCTCCGGTAAGCTCAAGCACCTTCTTGGGGGTGACGAAGGCGAGGAACTTGCTCTTGGGCATCTCCTTGTCCTTGGGAGAAGAGGACGGCGATGACTTGTCGTCCTTCTTCTTGCTGGAGCCGCCGCCGCCGGTGGTGAGGCCGTGCTTCCTGAGCTGCTCCCTGACGAACTTGTCGTAGATGAAGGCCGCGCCCCTGAAGTTGGGCAGCACCAGCCACGCGATGAACAGCAGCTTCAGCTCGTACCAAATCGGGATCCTGAAAGGGGAGGGGGAAATCAGTTCCAAGCAAATCTTCAGACTAGTTTAGTTATCCAAAAGGATTTGTAGCAAAATGAAAACGAGAAGATTAAACCAAGATCATATGAATCAAATATCATCAGCCAGAAGGCCCAGAAGTCAGGGCGTACCAGTAGATGAGGGACTCGAGCACCATCTCCATGAGCGTGATGAAGGAGTAGAGGATCCAGTAGGCGAGCCACTGCTCGTCATCCAGCTTCGACGGGCTCTCCATCGCCTGCACCGACGCATATAATGGGTACAGGAGCATCACCGTTGGCCTGCAACAACAAAAAAGAAACAGCAGCTAAGTTCACACATCATAGCTGAACACCTGCAGAGAAGAGAAGCACAAGAAGCAGAGTGAAAGAAAAACCAGAGGATGAACTTGAACTGCACTTACCCTGCAAGGGAGTGGAGGTGGGTGAGGATCGTCCAGAGCTTGCCCATCTTCTACAAGCTTCTTCTTCCCAGCTCGGTGGCCTGGTTGTGCTGTCGCTTTGCAGCTATCACTGTGAGCTAGAGATGTATGGACAGAAGAGGACTGAGTGAGTGAGCCAAATGAAATGTGTGTTGGCTTGCTTTGGATTTGGGTGATGTTCGTGTTTCAGGGAAGGGGACGCTGAGGTTTATTATATAGGAAGCCACGGTGTGACTGGGATAGAGGACACTTGGCGCGGCGCCATTGGGGAGCTTCTTGTTTTTGTCTCGGTTTGATGGAGAAAGGGGGACGGGCACACGTGGCAACGTGGTACAGCACCGACCAAGCCAGGTACTTTGTTGAATCTGGGAGGTTTTTTTAAGGCCTTGGATTTATGAGAGATCTAGGACGGGGCAGTGAGGTCAAAAGGCTAGAGACAGGCAACTTGGTATTGGGATGGCGACGGAAAATGGGAGACTGCATCTGCATCCGGAGATGATCAAAGTTTTGGTTCATGTGGTTCTCAGGAGTCAGGATTGCTCCTATGCCGTCTGTAGTGTACACTAGAGGTACAAACGTAGACAAGTGACAATAGTTAAGATGGAGGAAAAGAACAAGTGGGGTTTTTTTAATATTTCTACTCCCTAGATTGTCATTTTACAGTCAAGGATTCATGAAGTCGCGCAGGATTTTGATCATAGCATCAAAACCTATCAGCATCCGTCCAAAATTGACCAATGTGAATTGTGATCATATGATGAATATAAACTTGACATTTCGGTTAAACAATTTAAATCATGATCAAATAACACCTGTAAATGGCTTGAATTAAGATTGCCACAAGAAAGCGGATCGAGCTTACATGGATTTTTAATAGATCTTCAAAAATCAGCATCACATAAAACCTCTAAATAATTATTCAAATCATGATTAGACAATATGTTTATGCCTAATTTGAAAGAGAACGACATGAGCAAGTGGACTCAAGTTTCAAAATCTCTCATTACCAAAATAAAAAGTATCAAAATCTCTGATGAGTTTGCAACAGATGAGAGCTACACACTTTCGTTGTTTAGAAGAACAAGTTTAATTATCATTTCATATCACTATCTCAGATGCTAGTATAGTACTGTATCCGTTAATTCCAAAATACGTATGATACAGTAGTCATGAGTGCAGTAGATTGGCAGCACGTGTCGCGTGTGGACCCCGCCGGACCCTCTCCTGATGAATATTTCGTTTTTAAAAGTTACCTAATGAATATTTAAACGCTTGATGATCATCATCACCCACCCAGGCAGGCGCGTTCAGCTGGAAGCGCGCCGGCTGGCAGGGGCGGCAGGCACAAAGCGGGCGGCCGGCGTGGTCCCACGTGACCGTGGTTGTGTTTAGTTCCACCAAAAATCTAAAAATTCTTTCTCCAAACTTCACTGTCTACCTATCACATCAAATCTCTCTCCTTACATGGAATATTAAACATGGGTAAATAAAAAAACTAGTTGCATGATTTTGATGTACACGACGAGACGAATCTTTTGAGCCTAGTTAGGTCATGATGGGACAATATTTACCACAAACAAACGAAAAGTGCTACAGTACGCTACAATGTTCGACGTGACATTTTCACCAAACTTTCTCCTTCACTCTTTTTGAGCTAAACACACCCCGTGCGTGGCGGGGAGCTCGACGCGTCGGAGCAGCAGCGAATAGTGCGTTGCAGCACCGTCCGTCCCTCCTCGAGGCCGGCCTCGGGAGAGACCGAGTGACATGGACATGGACGGGCGCAGCGAAGGACATAAAAGCGCGCGTCAGGTCCGCACGCGGGACGCCGTGCTGCCTGCTTCCATGAATCCATTCCCGTCCACCCTCCACCCTACATTCGCTAGCTCAAGCCGATTTCTCTTGTATGTGTTGCAAATTAATTCGCTTATTATCATCAAGTTGTTCCGGGAAATTTTTAGGGGAAAAAACCTCCAAAGTTAGCAAAATAGATAAATTAGTCCCTGAACTTCTCTACTCAGGGATCAACTTCGTCATTCAATTTTTGAAAAGGCGGATTTAGTTCTCGAACTCTATGTTTCCGGTTCAATTTCATTCCTCGTCGAGCTGGACAGCCACGTCATCTAACCAGGTCTTAGAGTTTTACTTTCATAGATCGGCTAGGCTGCTTAATTCATCCGTAAACATAAATGATAATCCCTGGCCTAGGCAACGGCTCCGATTACTGTCTAATTGAATCATCTCTAAGCATTTATCTAAAAGTTACACCGATGGTATTTGCATTGCGTTGTTTTTGCATCTTGATTGTTTTGAGAGAAACACTTATAAACATTGGCTGATATGAATGAATCGGATGCGGTACATTAGCCCCTCCCTTGATCTGTTGTAGCATAGCTGGACGATGTGGCACGTCTACTTTGCTGTCCAGTTTAGAAATGGGACGAAATTGAACCAGAAACCCAAAATTTGAGGACTAAAACAGTCTTTTTAAAAGTTGGGGGACGAAGTTTACCCAACAAAAGTTGGGACCAATATATAAACAGGTACGGACAGTATCACCATTTTAGGAAGACATTGTGGTGACATTTGAGAGCAAAAACAATCAGCGACCAGTAAATAGTTACGGCGTGTTCGTTTGGCTGATGACTGGTGGCTGGTGCTGATTTGTGCTGAGAAGAAAATACTGTTAGCTGGTAACTGATAAATCAAGCGAACATGGCGCTGCAAAAATAATTGAGCGCTCTTTGGGTGCAAAGCTAAAGATGGATGGGAAAGAGTTGCTGATTCAGTGTACTCTTTGCATACCAGTACAATTTATCCCGTTCAATGTAGTTTCCATACTTCCATGCTTGGTCGCGAAAAAAAAAACTCGGTGGGCCACACTCCCGACCCACGGACACATGGATGGAGCAGAAATTTTGAGTGAAAAAAACTAGCCAAAGGAAAGTTTTAATTCACTGTTTGGAAAATACGTGCTCTATTTTTTTTTTTGTTTGAGAAAACCATACTTCATCATCGCATCAAATTGCTACCTTATTTCTATATAAAATCGTACAGCCAGATTCGTATTTGAAGATATTTTTATACTATGTTGGTAATTTTGTTTCCATAAACGATATATTTGTTGAGGAAAAGGACAGTTGAAGTCTAATTTTCCATTGAATGATAAGGGGCGCAAAACGTGTCTTATCGAGGAACACGAGTGCTGACACTAAAAGTAACAGAGTTTCTTTTTTCCGATAAAAAAGACAAAAAAAAGCATCAAAGGTGACAACGCGCTGCGAAATGATGTCTACTCAGCCGGTGACCTATTTGCATCCTCTCTTACGACAACGGCTCAGTACGTGTCACAACCTGAAATAGAGCGCCTTATATCGCTGTCAAATGCGTAACCGCCACCATCATCACTGATCAAAGCCTGAATGATCAAAAAAGCCACGAGTAAAAAAAAAGCCTGAATGATCAAAGACTGATGGACACGTTAACACCTGAAAAGAACGACCACTAGTTGTTGCAGCATCAGGAACACTACCATACCAACGGATGGAAAGATCGCATCGTTACATCGGTATGGAAATGGATAATTGATTTCACTGCAATTCCAAACATGGCCAACGAAATCACACAACATAGCAAAGATGTTCTGTTGCAGGCAAACAACAAACTTTCCTCGATTTTGTGGGGGCACGGCATGTCAGCACTCAGCAACGACCACTCACATCTGCTTAGTTCTGTGTAGTAGTAACATCATAGCAAACTTGGTTTACAGACAAAAAAAAGTTTGCTGCCTCGTGATCCCAAAGGATATCAGTGTAAACCAGCCCGCTTAGACTACAGCACCCAACCCAAGATCAAACACAAAGTTAGCAAGATGCTGGAGCCATAGAAAGAGCAACGGCGTTGTGTTTGTCATTTCGCTTCTGGCTGGGAGGCCGCCTGCTTGTTCTGCCTGATTGACCTCGGAACAAATGTAAGGCCACGAGAGCGACGGTGGCCAAAGGTGACGTTTGCAGGGGTGGAATCCCCTGTGCTCAGTTTCGACACGGCAGAAGTCAGCTCGTCGATCTTCTGTTCGACCTCCATTTCGTTTTCCTTGGCCTCCTGATGCTGACGATCATTCTCTTTTGACTCTTTATGGTCATGCTGCTTCGGCCGATACCTCCAGTTTGTTTGCCTTGTGCCTTTTGTATCTACATCCATCGAGTTATCCCTGGCCTCTTCTCCCTTGTGAGTGGTTTGCCTCCTCTGGGACTTGTGCCGCTGCCGCTGGGAGGGGCGTGCCTTTTTGAAGAACTCAAATGATTTGGGGAATTGATGCTTATCAATGAGGTGCTGCTGCCGACTCTTGTAGCTCTTTAACTTAACCCCACAACCCTCCACCAAACACTCATACTGTTATAAAAGAAAAGCTCACGTCAACATACAAGTGATTGTCCAAACCTAAGAGACTAACAAAACACTACTACTATTAATTTGCTAACAGTAAAATATTAATGATACTCTGAAAGCTCCCTAAGTATAGGATTAGGAACCTATGTTAACACACTATTTTTCCTGATTCTGGAGATACTTACAATATCTATCAGAATGAAACTATACTTGAAACCATGATTTCTAAGTTTCTTTACAAGTGGTAATCAGTGAAAAAGATGGACAATTTATATAAAAGGTAAATGGATAGATGGTATTACCATTGGAAAACCACGGGCAACTTTTGCTTGGAAATATGAGTCATGTGCCTCAGAAACATGAATGCTTAGCAACCTTGAAGTTGGATATACTCTAGAGCATACAGAGCATGAAGCAGCATGCCGAGTGACATAGTGGTCCTCAAAGTCCTCCAAACAATCGAGATGCGCACCACAACCAGCAATTGGGCAAAACAAAGTACTGCAAGAGTTTTGGCACATTACTACATGAGAAAATTAATAGAAGAAAGCAAGGGAAAGTATCAACCTCAGTAGATAAAACACAGAGCATGCTTGATATTAGGACAGTATTAGATCCTTTTGGACAAAAGGTGTCAAACAAGAGTGTTGGCATTGAGCCCTTGAGAGTGACTTAAAAATGGATCTTAAATCCAAATTAGGGGTCTTTGGTTTAGGGTAAGTGGTGTAACCTCCTTTCTGGAGTGTACCAGTAGTCTTCCTGCTGTCAGGTGAGCAGACCATGTTGAATTCTATTTGTCATTATTGAAAGGACCACACAAGGTTGGATGCTCCAGTTGCCAGTTTTAGTTAGATTTGTATTTCTCTTTTACCAGTCAATTGATGCAAAGCTCAAAACAAAGAACTACACTATGAAATGTGTTGGCAGGCATCAGGATATAATGGCTCACCCATGTCTTTACAAAGTATAAACCCCAGATAACAAATCCTTATCCCAGGCATGACCAACTGCCACTGCACAAACTGTATCATGATTCAAGACCACCGATTTATGCATCTGTGCAAGTTCCTAGCAACATACCCTGCATCCTATCATTGGAACTAGGAACTCGGACACTTATCATGTCATTTGGAATCACCTTATAATATCAACAAAGTGGAGACTGGCAGTGGCGGAGCTTACTTAGGGCCAATTTGGGGCATCCGCCCATTGGAAATCATCAATGAGACACTTAATTTCATCATTCAACTGGCATGACAAAGAACTTATTTGATCCCGTCTTTTCTTTGTTCATGTTAAGTTTGGCCCCCTCTAAATTCTGTCCAAGCTCCGCACTGGAGACTGGAAACAATATTTCAGCTTGACAGTGTGCTACATTATTATATTCCTCTTCTACGAGAAAATTGAGGCAAAGAACAACACTGGTATGTGTTGGCATGCATCAGGATGTAATCGCTCACCTATATCTTTACAAAGTATAAACCCCAGATAACAAATCCTCATCCATGATCAACAGATACTGCTCAAACTGTATCGTGATTGAAGAACACTGATTTATGCATCAGTGCAAATTTGTAGCAACATACCATGCATCCTATCATTGGAACTAGAAACTCGGACACTTATCATGTCATTTGTAGTCACTTTTTATTATCAACAAAGTGGAGAGTGGAGACCACATTTCAGCTTGACAGTGAGCTACAATATTTTGTTTACAATTTCCACTAGTTATTCCTATGCACATCATCAACAGATCATCGAACTCAACAGAATCACTTGCAGAGTTAATTTCTTACCATGTGCTGGCCACTTCCATCTTCTCAAGCTGGCTCCGGTCGTCTTCCGAGAGATCCAAGGCCAGCTATATTATGCAACAAAGAAACAGAATGGTTCAGCGAACTCCAATACAAGTCTTGTACAACGGATGGAGTCAAAAAGGCTGAATAGCAACATTGCCATTTGCAGGAACAGAACACTGAGTACTTTAGAGTCGACGAACGTAAGGAATGGAAGGTCCGTCTAGCAATTCATTTTCGCTCCCTAACGCCAAACCAAATTAACGCGAGGACAGGAGCGATTTCACCCCGCGAATTTGGATCTACGGAAAACAACGACCGGAATGGCCACTGGAACAACATCAATCTCCCCACGCATGCCGTGCCGCAGCATTCGCGAAAGGGGCTCAGCGCGGAGCGGATGGGCGATTGAACGTACGTGCTTGGCGAGGAGCTCGCGCTCGAGGTCCCCGGCGGCGAAGAAGGGGTCGTCGGGGGCGAGCCGCCGCCGCGCCGCGAGCCAGAACCCTAGCTCCGGCCCCGTCACGGCCGCCGACGCCTTGGTCGCCGCCTCGGCCTTGGCCTCCTCCATGGCGTCGTCCAGCCTCTGCAGCATCCCGTCGAATCCGGGACGGGCCCTCTCCGAGCCTCCGCTCGCCGCGTCCGCGTGGGGATGGGGCGGAGAGCGAGAGCCGAGAGGGGAGGGGAGGAATCGAGTTCGAATTCGAATTCCGCGATGCGGAAGATGCCGGCGAGGAGGAGAGGGAGGTGGGGAGCGGCCTCCCTCCCGGTGCGCTCTCGCGTGCGCGTGTGGGGGAATGGAATGGAATGAAGGCCCTATCCAATCTTGTGGGCCGAGCGTGTTGGCCCATCTAGGAAAAGGAAAATCGATGCATGCCATGTCATAGAGATCCCTCAAAAGAAAAAGGGAAATGGAAAAGTCCACTATACCTCCCTCAGCAATCCTAATAAATAAACCGGATATTCATACATCCTCAACTCTGAAAACCGCTCGTTTTTCCAGCCCAAACGGTATACAAGGCGTTTTTGGGTGACGTGGCCGTTCTACATGATGCCACATCAACTTCTGAGGGGTGTAAAATCGACTCTTCAAATAGTTTGATCAAATGAACTTTATATAAAAATCATACAATATTTTTTGTGAGAAAAATTATACATTAGAAACCCTAAATTTTGTTTAATTTTAGAAAATTACACAAAAAATATTTTAGATTAAAAATGAAACCAACTTTGTATTGTTGTCAAGAAACTTGTTTTATTTTTAGTACCTAGTTTGAAGGTATTTTAAAAAATAAGTTTGAAGGTATTTATATCTTAGAAAATTCATTTAGATAAAAAGAATATGAAACCACTTTCATATTTTTCTAAAATCATGGTTTTATCTCCAAGTGTCTAGTCTATAGAAACCATGCTTTCATAAATTTTCTTAGAAAAAATAATTATATGTTTTTTTGGTAAAGTTCATTTGACCACCTCAAACTACTTGGTTTAATTTACATCCCCTCGAATCTCACGTGGCATCACGTCTGTCAAAACTGCCATGTATACCACTTAGGTTGTAAAAATGAATGGTCATATATAATATTTTTAAAAATATAATATGATTTTTTCATCATTGTTTTTCATATAAATTTGGATCGATATGGTTGATATACTATTACATATCATAACCTTTCAAAATAATGATGAAAAATTATAATATATTATTTAAATATAATTTATAAGTCCCTTTATTATACCACAAAATTTCAATTGAAAACAACATTTGTGTATGGAGAGACCAAAAACACAAATTATATAGAGGGGTAGATTAGATCATTGAGATAGTTATGGATGTAAAATAACCCGAAATCTACTTTAGGACTTATTCGAACTTTGTCTATACCTGATGGTAGTAATTTGGACTTTTTTCTTCCAAAATATATAGGAAAAATTGGATTGGTAGCACCAAAGTATATGTGTACAAACTATCCTACTGCTCCACTTATGATGCATCATATCCTTGACTTTGCTGAGCATTTGCATAATGCTGAAAATGATCAGGGCTTTAGAAGTATTGTAATTCCAATGAAACTTAAGTTCCTTAAGTATTGGGAGAAAATTCCACTGTTGTATTCTTATGCATTCATTCTAGATCCTAGAGCTAAGTTGAAAGGCTTCTCTAATGTGCTTGAATTACTTGCTTCACATACTGGAACCTCTTATACTCTTTACTATGCTGATGTGAAAGCTGAAATGTCCAGATTGTTTGCCAAGTATGAACAGAAATTTGGTGCAGCTAGGTCTGAAAGGCCTCCTATGCCTCATGCTGGTCCTGGTAAAAGGAAGCAGGCATGGGGAAAGATCTATGCTGGCCTGGTGCATCCTCTAACTGTTCCCCTGCATCATTTTCTCCACCTGCATCTGGTTCTGGTGGTGGTAATGAGCTGCCAGCATACTTGGACAGTGATCCTGTCAAGGATTGGGGGAGTCCTTTGACAAACTATTGTGGTGGCGTGACCATAAGCTATCCTATCCTGTCTTATCGATAATGGCTCGCGATATCATGTTTGTTCTTGTGTCTACTGTGTCTTCCGAGTCTTGTTTCAGTTGTACTACCAGGATACTCGAAGAGCGGTGACGACGCTTGTTGCCTGAGCATGTGGAGATGCTCACCTACATGAAAGACTGGGAGCAAGCTGTCGGACCTTAGGACCGGCAATCCACCTGGGGGTACCCGAGTGGTTGATTTGTAGGCGGGGCGATTGATGAGCTAGTAGCTTGATGGTACATAGGAAGCACTGATTTAGACAGGTTCGGGCTACCCAGAGGTATAATACCCTACGTCCTGTGTCGGTGGTTGTATTGTATCGCTGTATTCGGATGATCTCCGATGGTTTTCGGCGTGTCCCCTCTAGGGACCCCTGCCCTCCCTTATATATCCAGGAGGTAGGGTTACAGTATGAGTATTTACAATACGTGATTATTTACAATGTGGGAGTCCTAGTAGGAGTCTGCTAGGACTCGGTCTTCTTTGGGCTGTGCGCCGCCACCCTCGGTGATGGGCCCTAGGGTACCCATATCCCACAAGTTCCCGAGCAACGTTCAGGCGCGTGTCGAACTGTTGATGAAGAAACGAGGCCAATCCGGTCGGCTGAAGGTACTTCAACATGGAGTCGGCACAAGGGTGGGCGGTGCTCAAAAAAGAGAGAACACCCAACACGACGCCGAGTCCTTCGAGGTAGTCGGTCGGTCCTCATGAGGGCCGAGTACAGGGCGGCGATTAGGAGCACTGTATACAGTAGCCCCCGAGCGTTGGGTTGGTTAGTATAAGCGAGCCAAGGCTCAAAAAGTAGTCGAACAACATGTTGTCGCAAAAAGGAGGTGAACGCCGAGTCGCCGCGCGCGCCAGCCCCCAAGCTTGTGAGGTCGGCCGTGCGACGAGAGGTAACGCCGAGTTTCCGCCCGCGTCAGCCCCCGAGCATGCGAGGTCGGCCGGGCGACGTGAGGTAACGCTGAGTTGCCACCCGCGCCAGCCCCCGAACATGCGAGGTCGGCCGGGTGACGCAAAGAAACGCTGAGTTGCCGCCCGCGCCAGCCCCCGAGCATGCAAGGTCGGCCGGGCGACGTGAAGAAAACGTCGTGTCGCCGCGCACCAACCCCCGAGCCTACGAGGTCGGCCACACGATGGAAGGAACGCTGAGTCGCCGTGCACGCTAGCCCCCGAGCATGCAAGGTCGGCCGCACGACGGAAGGAAATGCCGAGTTGTCGCCCGCGCCAGCCCCCGAGCATGCGAGCTCGAGGTCGGCCGAACGACGGAAGGAAACGCCGAGTCGCCGCGCGCCAACCCCGGAGCATGCGAGGTCGGCCGCACGACGGAAGGAACACCAAGTCGCCGCGTGCGCCAGCCCCTAGCATGCTCGAGCACGTGAGGTCGGCCGCACGACGGAAGGAAATGCTGAGTCGCCACGCGCGCCAGCCCTCGAGCATGCAAGGTCGGCCGCACGACGGAAGGAAACGCCAAGTCGCCGCGTGCGCCAGCCCTCGAGCATGCGAGGTCGGCCGCACGACGAAAGGAACACCGAGTCGCGGCGCGTGCCAGCACCCGAGCATGCAAGGTCGGCCGCGCGACGGAAGAAAACGCCGAGTCACCGCGCGTGCCAGCCCCCGAGTAAGCGAGGTCGGCCGCCGCGACGGAAGGAAACGCCGAGTCCCCGCGCGCGCCAGTCCTCGAGCATACAAGGTTGACCGCGCGACGGAAGGAAACGCCGAGTCACCGCGCTCGCTAGCCCCCGAGCATGCGAGGTCAGCCGGGCGACGCGAGGTAACGCTGAGTTGCCGCCCGTGCCAGCCCTCGAGCATGCGAGGTCGGCCGGGCGACGCGAAGAAACGCCGCTGTACCTGTGAGGTAGAGGAAGAAAGGCGGTAGTCTTTTGGAGAAACAATAGTAAACTTAGTTGTAATAAGTACTTGATTTTGCTTATGCTTTTAGCATGCGTTATTTTGGATCGATTTTATCAACCCCTATCACTTCACCGCGATCATGACAGATGCTGAGGACTCGGTCGAGGAGCTGGCTGGAGTTCTCATGGAGGCAGCACTCCTACATGCTACGATGCTCTACATGGAGGCTTAGTCGTAGGTAGGGTCCCAGCCGAATACTTCCACGCGTGTTTAGACTTTGGATATAGTGAGTCGGACTTACCGTTTATTTCTGTGCTTGCATGAGCAGTTTGGTTAGGGCAAACACATGGTTGCCATGAATTAAATGATGCAGATCGGCAGTTGTCTCATGGACATGGAGAAAAAGATATGCACATGGCGATATATGGAGGTTGAAATAAATCAAATAAAATACTTAGCTTGATTAGTAGCCGAGTTGAAGTAGTCGTCCTACGAGATCTGAAACTCGCTGCGTTCTGAAAACTGGGTGGGTCGGGCGGGTTCTCAGATTGGATCTGAGATTTACTTGGCGCGCCTCCACGCATGCGGGGAAGACGACGCGAGATTGATCTGCCATCAAGCTAGCGGGGTTTTCGAATCGAAAAAGCTCAGCAATCTCCCCCTACCTGGCGCGCCAACTGTCGGACCTTAGGACCGGCAATCCACCTAGGGGTACCCGAGTGGTTGATTTGTAGGCGGGGCGATTGATGAGCTAGTAGCTTGATGGTACACAGGAGGCACTGATTTAGACAGGTTCGGGCTACCCGGAGGTATAATACCCTACGTCCTGTGTCGGTGATTGTATTGTACCGCTGTATTCGGATGATCTCCGATGGTTTTCGGCGTGTCCCCTCTAGGGACCCCTGCCCTCCTTTATATATCCAGGAGGTAGGGCTACAGTATGAGTATTTACAATACGTGATTATTTACAATGTGGGAGTCCTAGTAGGAGTCTGCTAGGACTCGGTCTTCTTTGGGCCGTCCGCCGCCACCCTCGGTGATGGGCCCTAGGGTACCCATATCCCACACAAGCAGCAAGAAAAGAACAACATGCATCTAAGGACACAGAACATGAAGAGTTGTTCGACAACTTGTACCTGGATGAAGGTGAAGGCAGCGGCAGTACTGGCGCTGGGTGAAGGTGAAGCATGATGAAGATGAAATGGATAAGGTAAAAAATTCAGTCCTTCATCCCTTCATGTAATCATAATAATATATTATGTAATCATGTTCATCTTCATATTATTTAGTGGCCAACTATATTCTAATTCCTAATTTTGCAGGCATTTCTCCATCTTTTGCCCTTTTGGTGCTACAAGTCTCAAGTGGACAAGTGGTGGTCCTGGAGACCTGGACTCCTGGTGGCTGTGGCTGGTGCCTGACTGCCTGGTGTGATGGTCTGATGGATGACTTGTAATAGGATAGATAGAACTTTAAACTTTGCCTTGCCACTTGATTCGATGGCTTGAAGGCTTGAAGCCTTGAAAAACTTACCACATGCCACTGATGTTGGGCCGTTGGCTATTGTAATAGGATAGATGTGTGCTTGGACTTGTGAAACTTTTGAGTTTTGAGGTGGCTATATTCTTTTCCTTTCTAGGGTTTCTCACAAGGTTGAGTTTTACCTATAAAGGTTTTTAATGAGGCAGCATTGCACAACAGCTCTTTTTGATAATTAGTTCATCATTTTCATTAAATTCTAATTCTGTGAAGTGTTTTTGATGTTGCCGTGCCACGGGCCGGCACGGCACGGTGAAAATGACCGTGGCCCATGGGCGGCACGGCACGGTTAAACGGCCCATGTGCTGTGTCATGTGCCAAAGGCCTGGCCCATAGCACGGTCTGGCACGGCACGGTCGGCACGGCAGCACGGCGCGGCACGGTGGCCATCTATACACCCAAGGACTCACAATTGAGAAATATACCATCAAAAGATCTCTATTAAAATACTTACCATCTAAATTTACTCTGTTAAGAAAATATACCACTCCGTCCACTTTACCGTTACTGATGCCTTGTCAAAATATTTTATCCGTGCCTTTTGCCATCTGCATCACATATCCCTTTCTTCCACCGATCAACCAGAGCATGGTGGGGCAAGGGCCGCTCCGCTGCAATGTAGCGAGGATTAGGACAATAGGGTCCTCCGCCAACTCCTCATCAGCCACTGCAAAAGGATGGATGTGGATATCATTAAGGTGGGGCCCATCGAGCCGCCCACTGGAGTCGTGCCATGCAATCGTCACTGTAGTCACGGCTCACTATAAAAACGGTTTTTAGGGGCAGACAAAAAAGCGTTTGCAGGGGCTTCTAACCCTGCTTGTTGCAGCTATAAATGGCGTTTGTAGGGACGGATGGGTGTCCGACTCTGCAAATATGTTTCCAGGGCTGCGGCATGGCATCACCCGCCCCTAGAAACCGATTTAAAAACAAAAAAAGCCATCGCTCGCCCGCACCCGATCGGAGCCCGCGCCGGAGCCGCTCGGCCGCGCCCCACCGTGGCCGCCGGAGGCACCGCTTCTCGCCGAAGCCGCACGCCCGTGGGTCCTAAACGCGCCACCCCTGAGGGCCGTGCTACCTGCCGGAGCTGCTCGCCCACGCCCCGCAGGAGACGCACGCCCGCGGGTCCCAACCATGCCGCCACTGGGAGCCGCGCTTCCCTCCGGGGCTGCCCGCTCGTATGGCCCGGCCGCGCCGCCGCCGGCTCAGGGCTCCCCGCCGCGGCTCTCTGTCTTGTTGCGCTGTGGACGTGCTTGCCGGTGGCAGTTACGCCGACCACACCCACCTGCCCTAGGGCAAGCCACGTCGCCGATACCCGTAGTCGTCCTTGGCTCCTCGTTGGTAGCCGGCTGGGCCTGCCTGTTTGCTCCGTGCTGGGGCCGACATCCACTGCTTGCCCTGCCACACTTCTCTATGGAAGGGATAAGGATGAAGAGATAAGATAGGAAGACTAGGAGGAGTCTGGGAGAGAAAGATGGAGTTAAGAAATAAAAATTGGGAAGATAGATCGGCCACATCTGCTCCTGGAGAAATTTTTGAACTTATCTAGCGCGGAGATAATTTGCAGGTGCGGACGAGGGAGTGATCCGTACCTGAAAATGATCACTACAGGGGCGGGTTGTCCCATTGTTCGCTCTTGTAAATGGCCCATGTTTTCAAGGGACAATGGTCTTATGATCCGTTCTTGTAAATCAATTTATACGGACGGGCGCGTTTTTAGAAACGCGTGATCTTTCAGTCCGATCCTATAAAAATAGAGGCGCACCTATAAATTGTTTTCGTAGTAGTTCCTGGTGCCTCCTCACCACTGCAGCAATTGCAGGGCGGAGCGGACGCAGCATGGGAAGTCACCTTGCCTCACTCCGATGTGTTATGTGCCATTGCCAAGCCTTGGGCTAGGACGGTATCTGTCCTCGAGGAACTCGTGGTGGTGCTCGACTGCTAGCAAAGTTCTGATTCATCCTCGAAGTTAGCTGCACTAGCATCCTGAGAGGAAGTTGTACATGGAAGGAATCGACAAATATCTGATTGTGTTTGTCTAATTTTAGTGGCAAGGTGGGGCTTCGTCCAGTGGCCAGACATGAAGAAGGTGGCATGGGCGCATGGCTCAAGCTCATTGACCACTGTTACCGTGATCCAAGTCCATGCGGTGAAAGAGAGGAGGTTGTCCACCACAACAACTTCCTTGCATTCTCTTGTGGCTAGAGTTTTTGGTCGGCAATAATGGCTAGAGTTTGACCAGTGGCAGGGAATAAGATGATGCTCAAAAGGAAACAAATGTCGAAGTCTAAAATAACGTCGTTAACATTGAAGATGGATGGAGTGGTATATTTCTTTAATGAGTAATCTTTCAGTGGTAAATATTGTAACAGATATTTTTTGTGGTCTATATTTATAGTATGGATCTTCTGGTGGTACCAATCCAATTTCCACAAATCTTCACCGATTCGTTTGAATGGTGGGATGAGTCAGGATGGATCTATTCCATCTCAATTTCCATATTGTTTGGTTCACATACATACATATATACACTACAAGAAACCATTTAATCTATGATGGATTTTTCATGACGTTTTCAGAGAACGTCACAAACCATATATAATCTGTGACAATTACCAATTTTCTGTCACAGAACTATAACATTGGATATTAGGCCCATAATATAGTGACGTTTTACCGAATTTGTCACAATCTGGCCCACTATTTAATGACATTCTATAAAATTCGTCATGGATCAGCCTAAAGAGGGACATCCCAATCTTAAAATAATATCCATATATCCTACCATCCCATCCCTTTTTTGGCTGGACGGCGCCATCCCAGGCGCGACGCATGCCTGCACGCGCACCCTTATTTATTTGTGTCACCGCTTCCCCTCCCCCAATCTCACCTCCGCTCATTTCTGCTTTGTTTCCCTGCGCCGAACAGGTCACGCTCCCAGCACCGGTGGCTAGTGTCTTGCCGCTCTTCATGCCCCCTCTTCACTGTAAATCAGCCCTCTCCCTCGATCCATCCTCTAGTGGAGCAGACGTGTGCTCACTCATGCATGGCCTCCCTTATGCTCTCCTATTCTATGCTTGCAGAATGACACCCTATCCTCCCTTGGTTCTCCACTGGCCTAGAGGAAGAAAAGGAGAAGCTGCTCTCCTTCATCGAAGGAGAAGTGACAGTGACATTGGAGGTAATATGATTGAAACATATGTATGCATCTACGATTAGGATGAAGCTGATTGTTGAAGAGATTGGACATGTCTTGGTGTAGGATTTGGTATTGTTGACATGATTAAGGTGCAGTGATGGATACACGTATACAACCCCTATATTACTATATGTTGCTCTCAACTAATAACCAAACAAAAAATAGGACCGTGTTGTCCCTCTAACCAAATAGTCAACTGGAATCATTCCATTCCTAAAATTAGGGATGGAGTCACATCCCATCCCATCTCACTCCCAAACCAAACATATCATATAAGATTGATTTTCCAGAGTAAACTAAACTCCGTTTGTAATGCTTAAGCCTTTCTCTTGTTTGGTTCATCACCATGTGTATGATTTGACCTTTTGGTAGCCCAGCTAATTACACTTTGGATGGGCCTAAGCCTGGCCAATAATTATGCCACTCTTCCACTATTATTTTCCTTTTCCTTTGTCAATCTCAGTAACAATGTTGTTTGGAAATCTTATGGGTAATTTTAAGAATATATATGGGATGAAATGACCATTTTTGTTCACCAATTCAGTCTCTCTTTTTTCAACCACTGATAACATGGAAAAACCAGTTGTATTTCTTTAATACTGCAATCAGTTTTTCTTCTCCTTTTCTTGGTTTTTTTGCCTCCACACAACTAAAACAAAAAATAGATTGCGATTCTTTTGTATGCAATAAAGAGTTTAGACTGCATGCTCATATTCCATCTGGGATTGCTGAACAACGTAATGTTAATTGGCATAGAAACAACAAATCTGTCCATAAGATATTTATAAAGACACACAAAGAGATAAATATATGCTAAGTAGAATATCTATCTCTTTGTTTGACTTTATGATCTCTGAATCTATTCAGTAACCATCTCCTTTTCTATCTTTATGATATAGATATTCGGATGTTTCTACATAGCATACATCTGTCTCTTTGTCTATCTTTATGATCTC
The DNA here is from genome assembly GCA_033239725.1 of Echinochloa phyllopogon. Classification (NCBI taxonomy): domain Eukaryota; kingdom Viridiplantae; phylum Streptophyta; class Magnoliopsida; order Poales; family Poaceae; genus Echinochloa; species Echinochloa phyllopogon. The sequence continues at coordinate 25,429,352 of BTCW01000008.1, read as the reverse complement.
TTCATCTATCTATATCTCTATATCTATATCCTATATCTATCTAGCTCTATATCCATCTGTCTATGTGTCTATCTATCCATACTAATATAGATACTTAGGAAATCCCCATGTTAATTCCCATGTTAGTTATATAAATAACTAATCATCCAATTACCTTTTTTAGATAACTGATCATCAAAACATGTGGATCCAACTAAAATTATAGATGTATACATAACAAATATCAAACAAAGGAATACACCACGAAACAAAGCAATCTAATATGACTTGCTATGCGCTTGACTAGACTAGCAGAGATCTATCATACGTAGCGACGACTAGCTCAATGTTTTTCTTTTCCCTTAGTGTTGTAGGGTAACAATCTAATGTTGCTTGATGGTTGTAGCCTCCTATGAATATAATATTTTATTATCTTCTGCTTGGATCGCATACGGGAAAGTCTAAGCCCATCTACCATTTGCCTATGACATGCAAATACTGGCGAGGAGGAATGACCATAATGCAAGTAAGGGGCTGTGGCGTAAAGTCCATGGGAAGGTGGGAAACAGGTGAAGAGGGAGAAGAAGGCGATCGGAATAAAACATGGCTAATGGATCCCATGATTCAGATAAGAAGCGTTCTCTATATATTGAAACATTTTCGAGCATGATATCTTATAAATTTTCTTTTCATGAAATGATCAAATGAGATACAAGTACTATCATCCTCCCATGAAATTAACAACATCCCTTCATGAAAGGTATTATTTTGTTTTCTAGTTAGACAATTGGAGCCTCATCAATGTCTAATGCGCCTCATAGCTAGGGATACATCTCATCATCCTTAGAATCCAAATATGCCACAAGCTTCACAACTCTGGCTTCACTACCACCACCAGAAACTTGCTTTCGGAATTAGCAACCTTGCTTATGACCTCTTCTGCATCATTTATATTGTAGGTTTTTTAAGAGATTGCTACATTTATATATTCACCAAATTAATGCAAATATATTGTTCACTTGAGTATCATCATCTATTACCTTATATACTTCACCTTTTTGTTTGCCTCTTCACTAGATGAATCATTGCAAAGCTGCATTTCGTCAAACACAGAACCAAGTCGCAGAGCTCTTTGCATTGCTTCATAATAAACCTTGTTGTCTTCTGTTTCTTCAGTGAAGCTTTCTGTATGATCGCTGCTTGTATCTTCATCCTGCATGCAAACAACAAACATATTAAATCTCCACATAAATGTACAACATTAACCATGCTAACAGAATTCATATGCATTGTAGCTGTACATACAACTGGTTGGATGTTTGGATCATTTTGGCATGTGTTTAATAATTCATGTAAATTCTTATATTAATATTCAAATTTATAAATATCAAAAATTGCATACGCGAAAGAGGTATGCCTTCATACTAGAGATTAAAAAAATTGCACTAGCTACTGGTTTATTGATCAACCAGGGAGAGTTTAGCTTGTGCCATGTTAAAACATACCTTGGAATAGGCCCTTAATCCTCTCCATCCGTACGAATTTCAGGTCGAGATGTTGCCATAAGTTACTTACTGTATTTGTATCAAGAGGTTTCTTAACCAAGAAACGTGCACCTAGCTCGACACATCTCTTCATTATGGGCCATGTCGTATCAGTTGACATCATTGGTTCAAATGAGAGAGGCAGGCCCTTAAGACAAAGAGACTAAAGCATGCATGCAACAGTTAGTTTATTGTATAGAAACTGCTGCATACTGATCACTTGGAGGTCTTTGTGCAACTCTCTTGAAACGTCAAGGAACTGAAAACCATGCATCTCTTTCATGTTCACAGCCACCAAGCAAAAATCAACATCTTGTTTATGATTCTTAAGAAAATCAACTGCTTTGATAGGATTTATATATACCATGACTGAAACAAAAAAAAGATAAACATTTATCTTTTTTGATTTTTGGCACTAAAATGTGAGGAAGAATCTTTCAAAAGGAAGGTTTTACATGCTGACCATGGCACTGCTAAAGCCGACAAGATTGAGAATCCTAGCTCCATAATACATGAAAATTGTGCATGTCCTGTAGTGATTTACTGAAGACACTTACCTTGAAACTCATGTTTCGCAAGCATAGATCTTGCAAGGTTGGCATCGCGTAGATTTTCATCAACAACTATGACACTAAGCTTATCACAAGGTTGCTCTTCTGTTCTTTGAGTATCCATATGCGTTCCTATAGGCTATTGGAGCTGCACTATATGTTTACGCTTTGGCTGTGTGAGAAATACCCAAAGAAGCCAATACCTATTTATAGAGCAACAAGGTCCAACATTTGTTTCACAATACATAATAGGGCGTGTCAAAGATGTAGTGTAGCCAAAAGATAACATATATATCTATAAGCACTTGGACTTGCAGTCACTATATATGTATATGACTGATTTGCTTCAATATCTTTTTAATATCCATACAAAGGTTACTACATACTGAAATTTATACCTGCATGTCTGAGATTTTCAATATCTTTTCATATCCCAACTAAATATGAGATTTTCAAAAATGAACTAATACTATGCTGTCGTGTGGCAATTTTGTAGTCATATTGTAGTGCATGTAAATCAACCAGGGTAGTAACTAGTAAGTGGTATTTGCGATGCACATAGATAAAGTTAGTAAAAGAATTTATGACAAATGATGCATGGACAAAATATTTGAGGGTTTCAGAAATGGTACAAAATAAACTCACGCTGCACAGCGAGGGCAACATCACCAGACAATGGCGGCAGTGGATGGGTGGTGTGTGTGTGTGGGGGGGGGGGGGGGGGGGGGGGGGGATCCTATCTGTCTTCCGGAAGATCATTAAGTTTCAAAGCTATAAAGCCCATATAATGTCCAAATGGCCACCACGCTACCCTCTAGAGCTCCCATCCTATTTGTTGCTGCTGATTTTGTTTAGTAACAGTCAACCAATCTGTTTGTTCTCGAGTATAGCGCACAGGGCTTTGTTTGTTCCTAGCACATGCTGAGGTAGAGACAACACATAGGCTCTTTTCCTTCATTTATTCTTCTAATTATTCCTAACTACTACCTAATTGTATACTAATAAGATGTACAATGTTGTAGTCAACATTATAAACATAATGATTCAACATTCTAGTTATGCTATTTTAGCATTTTCATAGAAAATTTAAATTAACATGTAGTCAACATTTTTAAATCCTAGGTTCAATAGTTTCTAAACTTAATTCAACAATTCAGACGAGCTAGATCAACTTTTTATGTGAAATGTTGATGCAATATATCCAAAGTATTGAGATAATTATTCAAATTGTTGAAATAGAATATTGGAAATATTGATCCTAAAATATACAAATATAAGATAAAATATACCCATATTGGATCTTATTTTGTTGCATTAATTCCAAATAATATGGTGTTTCAAAAATATTTGTGAAAAGATTATCGGTTTTGGAGAAAATAGCATTTAAAGTTTGAAACTCAAATAAGATTCTTGTTCACTATCTCTGCTTGGTTGTTGACATCTATCCACTAACTCTTTGCCCACACGTTGTAAACCCGCTGCACACCGAAATAAATCTATAATCTCCACTATTCCACGAATATTTAATAGTACAAGCCATGTTGTTAAAAAACTTGTGGAAGCTATATAGATGGATGGCATTGCACAGATTGGGTGGGCTTGCATTAAATCTTGGGTTGGATGGGCATGGCATATTTTGATGTGAGCAATCGCTGACCAGGCAGGCCTGCAACGCCCTCTGTTTGTTTCCTCTTTTGGCTGTGCAATTCAAATGCCCATGGCCAGAGCAAAAACATACGAAATCGCCCCTCTGTGTGAAAACGTGAGACTAATTCAAATTTGGACATGGACATGCAAGGTTTTAAAAAAAATTCCGTCGTGAGGAGCAGGCCAATTTTAGTATCTTTTCACCGGCAGCTCAATGCGGCATTCCAAGAAGCTTTCACACAAATGCCGGCATCCATTTCCAAATCACCAGCAGAGCTAGAAAACCTAATCGTTCTCTAACTGTGTCCATAAATAAATAGGCATGGTTCCTACACTCAGCAAAATCCCTTACATACCCACCATGTTATCTCCAACATTTGTTTCATAATATCGGGTGCGTAAAGATGTATTGTAGCCAAAAGATAGCATATATATCTAAATGACTGATTAGTTTCAATATCTTTCTCATATCCATACAAGATATCCATATACTGGAATTTATACTAGCATGTATGAGATTTTCAATATCCTCTCATATTCCAACTAAATAAGGGATTCTAAAAATGAGTTAATTATTTGCTGTTGTAGCAAATTTTGTAGTCATATGGTAGTACATTGCAAACCGACTAGAGTAGTAAGTGTTTTTTCTGTTGCACATCAATGAAGAAAAATTTCAAGGTTTTTTTTGTGTCATACACAATTAGAAATGGTACAAAACGCACATAGGGCAGTCAGTGCATTTCCCAACGTGACATTGGCACATGCGGCCATGGACCGGTTGTGGATGGCATGGCACTGCACTGCACGGCCCAAACCTATGCCGTACCGTACCATTTGTAAAACCCTCAAATATTTTCTTCATGCATCATGAGTCATGAATTCTTTTAGCAATTTGATTGATGCACAAAGAAAATACCACTTACTAGTTACTACCCTGGTTGACTACAAAATTGCCACACGACAGAATATTATTAATTCATTTTTGAAAATCTCATATTTTGTTGGGATATGAAAGATATTGAAAATCTCAGACATGCTGGTATAAATTCCAATATGTGGTAACCTTGTATGGATATTGCATATTGAAGCAAATCAGTCATATACATTTATAGTGACTGCAGGCCCAAGTGCTTATAGATATATATGCTATCTTTTGGCTATACTACATATTTGGCACACCCTATTATGTATTGTGAAACACATATTGAACCTCGTTGCTCTATAAATAGGTATTGGCTGCTTTGGGAATTTCTCACACAACTGAAGCGTAGACATATAGGTGGCTCTAATAGCCTTTAGGAACACATATGGATACTCAAAGAACACAAGAACAACCTCTTGATAAGCTTAGTGTCATAATTGTTGATGAAGATCTATGCCATGCGAACCTTGCACGATCTGTGCTTGCGAAACATAAGTTTCAAGGTGTCTTACGTAAATTTGTACAGCACATGCGCACTTTTCATGTATTATAGTTCTAGGTTTCTCAAACTTGTTGGCTTTAGTAGTGCAATGGTCATCTTGTAAAACCTTCCTTTTGAAATATCGTTCCTCACATTTTAGTGTCAAAGCTCAAAAGAGATAAATGTTTATCTTCTTTTGTTTCAGCCATGGTATATACAAATCCTATCGAAGCACTTGATTTCCTTAGGGATTATAAACAAGATGTTGATTTTTGCTTGGTGGCTGTGAACATGAAAGAGATGCATGGTTTTCAGTTCCTTGACGTTTCAAGAGAGTTGCACAAAGACCTCCAAGTGATTAGTATGCAACAGTTTCTATACAATATTTCTAATTGTTTTAGATGCATGCATGCATGGTTTAGTATTATCTCTTAAGGGCCTGATTCTCTCAATTTGAACCAGTGATGGCAGCTGATACGACATGGGCCATAATGAAGAGATGTATTGAGCTAGGTGCACGTTTCTTGGTTAAGAAACCTCTTCACGCAAATACTGTATGTAACTTATGGCAACATCTCGACCTGAAATTTGGACGGATGGAGAGGATTAAGAGCCTATTCCAAGGTATGTGTTAATATGGTACAAGTTAAACACTCCCTGGTTGATCAATAAACCAGTAGCTAGTGCTTTTTTTAATCTCTAGTATGAAAACTTGGTTCTATATCAGGTCTGATTTTTTTTCATTTATAAATTTGAATATTAATATATAATTGGCATGAACTATTGACAAGGTAATTATTTACAAAAGTTTGTACCTTTCATGTATCAGCACCAAATAGCCAAAGTTAATTTCTAATGGTCATGATGTATCAATAGTTATTTGGACATCAGCTACATTGTAGAAATTGTGTTAGGTACAATAAAAATATTTAGTGATCATTCTACGAAATGATGAATATTTTCTTCCAATAAATTATGATATTTATATTTAATGTTGCATGTAAATACATATAGGTATTGAAGGAAGAACACATGACGTAAATGGCGTAGAATTAGGAAAGAGCATGAACACATGTGGAGATGGTATCACATCGAAGAAAACCAATCTCATGTGGACTCCCCATCTGGAGCACAAGTTTGTATCTGCTCTTGAGCTACTTGGGGAAGGTTTGTGTCTCTATATTAGTTTTGCGTCATACCTCACAAAATTTATAGTTTAGATAAAAAGTGGGTTACATGTTCTTTTCAATTTTATTTCAGCTGCCACTCCCAAAAAGATACAACTGGTCATGGATATCAAATCAGTAAAGTGCAAAAATATTTCTACTCATCTGCAGGTATTTATATATTATTGAAATATATATATATAGCAAGAATACTTTTCAGTTCATTAGATACACATGACATGGACTATAATGAGTTGATAGGTTGTCTTATTACTCTCTCTAATTATAATAACTAGTTTTTTAATTGTATGACAAATGTTTCTCCCAGAAATACCGAAAGAAGATTAAGAAGGAATTATGTCATGCAAACGGACCATTGAAGACTTGTGAAAAAGGCCTGCACACATACCAATATGATCAAGACATCCAACCAGTTGTATGCAGAGCTAGAATGCATATGATTTCTGTTAAGATGGTTAATGTTTTAAATTTATGCAGAGATTTAATATGTTTGTTGTTTGCATGCAGGATGAAGATGCAAGCAGAGATCATACAGAAGGCTTCACTGAAGAAATAGAAGCCGACACAGTTTATTATGAAGCAATGCAAAGAGCTCTGCGACTTGGTTCTGTGTTTGACGAATTGCAGCATTGCAATGATTCATTTGGTGAAGAGGCAAACAAAGGTGAAGTATATAAGGTAGTAGATAATGATGCTCAAGTGAACAATACATTTGCATTTGGTGAATATGTAAATGTGGCAAATCTCTGAAAAAAACGTACAATATAAATGATGCAGAAGAGGTCATAAGCAAGGTTGCTAATTCTGACAAGCAAGTTTCTTGTGGTGGTAGCGAGGCCGGAGTTGTGAAGCTTGTGGCATATACGGATTCTGAGGATGATGAGATATATCCCTAGCTATGAAGTGCATTAGACATTGATGAGGCCCCAATTGTCTAACTCGAAAACAAAATAATACAATTCATGAAGGGATGTTATTTCATGGGACGATGACAATACTTGTATCTCATTTGACATTCCATGAAAAGAAAATTTATAAGATATCATGCTTGAAACTATTTCAATATATAGCAAACACTTCTTATCTGAATCATGGTTTCATCCACAAGCCGTGTTTCCTCCCATTGTCTTCTTCTCCTCCTTCCGCTATTTTCCACCTGCCCATGGGCTTTACCCACCATTTGCATGTCATGGGCAAATGGTTAAGGGGAGATTTTCTTTTTGGTTGAGGCACACCCGGCAATACAAGTTTATATTGTTGAAGCAGGAGAGAATATAGGATGATATTTATAGGAGGCTACAACCATCAAGAATCATTAGATTGTGGATCCAGCAACACTAAAGGAAAAGAACCAAACATTGAGCCAGTCGTCACTACGCATGACCGATCTCCGTTAGGCTAGCCAAGTGCATATCAAGTCATATTAGATTGCTCTATTTCGTATTGTATTCCTTTGTTTGATATTTATTATGTATATGTCTATCATTTTAGTTGGATCCACATGTTTTGATATCGATCGTTAAAACTGGTTCTTCGATGACAGTAGGTAATCAGGTGATCATTATCTAAAAAGGATAATTGGATGATAATTTTTTTTGATAATTAACATGGGAATTTCCTAAGTATCTATATTTGGAAAGATAGATGCATAGACAGACATATATAGAGCTAGATAGATATAGAGATATACATAAATGAAGAGATCATAAATACAGACAAAGAGACAGATGTATACTACGTAGAAACATCCATATATCTATATCATAAATATAGGCAAAGAGACTGTTACTTAAATGATTCAGAGATCATAAAGTCAAACAAAGAGACATATATTCTACTTAGCATATACCTGTCTCTTTTTCGACTCTTTATTCTACGTAGCATATTGTTGGCACTCCTTAGCCTATACGAATTACTCCGCAAGCGCACAGAGACCGTTGTAGCCTTTCACCAGGGGAGTAAGAACCTGGATGTCAAATCCAAGGAACGGTAGACGCGACTAAGCCTAGAATTCTTTAACCGGGCCCACCAGGGGAGAAAAGGTACAGGGGTAGAGGGCTTAACTTCAGTTAGCCAACTCATTACCCAGACAACTCACTATCCACTAACCTGATCTGCATCAATGGCTAGAGCGGGAGGAACTCAATGGGGTGAGAAAGGGGTTCCTCCTGGCTCAACACTACCGTTATGAAAACACCCGAACATGGTGGATTACAAAGGACGGACAGGGCTGTCACCACCTGCCGCCTACCACTGCGGTTCCGTGGGGTGGAACACAATCCAAGGTAGCTATCAAGCACAAGCACCACGCCTAAGCTATCAGCTACTGACCTCCACCTAACCAGAAAGGCTTATGAGGAAACCCCAAATGAATGTGTGGCACTCACGTAGACAAGGGATCCAGCAGATCATAGATAACAGATAAATGAATTGCTGAAAGTAAAGAGAAGAACTAGCGATAAGCTTTATTCCTCCGAGGTGGCAACAAAGGCGGAGAGGGGCCGAGGGAACCCGGATCCTCTCCTCCCAACTTGGCTCTCACCCAAGCTCTCATCTCACACTCTCCCTAATCTACACTAAGGTAGAGCAACTACATCTTGAGAACTCTTCTCTCCAAAGGATGGTGTCTTGAATGGAGTGGAGGAGGGTCCATTTTATAGCCTTCCATGGTCGGTTTGGATGGGAAACCGCCATAGGGAATCTTGGCATCCAAGGAGGAGCATGCACGAGAAAGCTGGGGTGTAACGGCCACGAAAGGAAGCCGGCCGGCCATGCCACGGCCGTTCGGCCCTTGATCTTCACCATTTGGCACTGTCCTTCTCCTGCACGGTCCTAATCTCCTCCTTAAGACGGTTGCATGTGTCTGATCCGAACGGAGACGGTTGGAGGCCGTTCGGCCTGGGGGAGGCCGATCGGCCTGGCCCTGGCTCCTCTCAGCCCTCCGTTGCACCGACATGCTCCTTGACGGTTGCATGTTACCCATTGAGGCGGTTTGGTTCCAGAAAGTTGGGTTTGTCCCTGCATGTGGGTCCTTCAATCCAAGGTGAGGCCTTTCGGGTCCTTGGATCAAACCGACCTGTAGTTCATGGCTAGGATCACTTGGGACTGTGTTTCTTTGCTCCTAGATCAAGGACGTGGCAAACAGGCTCGGTGGGAGGCCGGCCAGCCACAAGGAGGCCAGTTGGCCTGGCCCTGGGGCCTTTCGCCCTCAAATTCCTCCAGTGTGCTCCTTTACTCACAAATTCATCAAAACTTGTGGAACCCATTACTATAAACCATTTTATCATCTCTTTGTGTCTTTATAAATATCTTATGCACAAATTTTCTGTTTCTATGCCAATTAACATGATTGTTGTTGAAGAATCCCATTAAGCATTATAGTTGGAATAAGAGCATGCAGTCTGAACTCTTTATTGCATAAGAACGAATTGCACTCTGATTTTTTGTTTTGGTTGTGTGGATGCAAAAAATAAACCAAGAACAGGAGAAAAAATTGATTGTAGTATTAACAAAGTACAGTCAGTTTTCGCCGTCGTTGTCGCCGCCGCGCTGGCGGGCGAGGATGCCGTCGAGCTCCGGGAGCCGGGAGTCTCCCCATCTCTGTGTAGTTGCACGTGCGAAAAGGGCCATGTTCCACCTCGAGATGCTGCTGACCGGTGCGGATGAGCTGCACCATGTAGCCTGAGACGAGGCTCGCGTTCCTGGTGAGGTCGGAGGAGCGCTTAGAGAGCTCGATGCAGGTGGCGCACTTGCAGACCTTGGCTACGCTAAAGATCCAGAGGATGGCGAACAAGGACTTGAGCACGGCGCCGTGCACGTTAGAGTAGACGAGGTAGCCGATCCACACCATGCGCGCGCCCTTCTCGATGGCGTCGACGATCAAGGAGGTTCATTCGGGAATAATTTTCGGTGGGTTCATTGATTTTGGAAGCTCGGAAGTTCGGCAGCAATATCTCTAAAGAAAGTATCACGGAAGAAAATTCGGGCGGCGAATCGGGCCACATCACCCGTTAGCCCGTTAGCCATTGGATACTGCAAGTTTGCGATGTCCTCCGTTCGATCGAGTGCGGCGCGAGCGATTTAATCTGCAAACCGGGCGCGCGCAAATCGCAAATCCTCGCGAACCCGCCTGCAGCAATCTGATATGCGCCTGCAGCGGCGCCCGTCCCTCCCTCCACCTGCAGCACGGCCCGCACCCGCCACCCTCTACCATGTGTCATCCGCCTGCCACGGAGGCCAAAACTCCCCTCACCTTGCCGCGGCCAGCGGCCACCGCCCACCGCCTTGTCCCCATCTCGGCCGGTCTCCAAACGTATCATGCCAGAAAATTCGGGCAGCGAATCAGACCACGTCACCAGTTAGCCCGTTAGCCGTTGTCTATACCGTAAGTTTGCGATGTCGGTGCGGACGAATTCAGGCGGCGAATCGGACCACGTCACCAGTTAGCCTGTTAGCCATTGCCTATACTGTAAGTTTGCGATGTCATCGCGAATTCTTACGAACCCGCCTGCCGCAATCTGATATGTGCCTGCAGCGGCGCCCATTCCTCCCTATGCATGCAGCACGGCCCGCACCCGCCACCCTCTACCATGTGCTGTCCGCCTGCAACGGCGGCCAAAACTCCCCTCACCTTGCCGCGGCCAGCGGCCACTGCCCACTACCTTGTCCCCAGCTTGGCCGGTCTCTAATTCGCTGGGTGCCGCTGCCGCCGGCATGACCGCCCACCACCACCTTCTTCCCCCGCCGCCCCTGTTGACGAGCTCGCACTCGTTGACAATCTCGTCGCCTGCCGCTGACGAGCAATCGATCCCAGGCGGCTGGAGCTCGAGGAAAGTTCGCAAACTCGATCGGACCTCTCCCATGTTCCGTCTCTGCTTTCAGTCCGCTGCTGCCTCCACCTACTCCAGCATGCCCGCCCTCCTCCCACACAATCTGGATTCAGCCACGCGACCTCCGGAACTGGTGGGCTCATCACACTCGGCACCCTCCTCTTCCCCTTCGAAGGCAACACAAGGAGTGAGGTAGTTGGCGCACGGAGAGGATGAGGAAGCCAGTTTCCTGGTGGCTACTTCTAGAGATCCTACAGTCCTATACAGGGGCAGAGGCAGGACCCGTGCTGGGCGTGCTGCAGCACAAGACAGCCAACATATCTCAAGCCAATCTATGCAGTTTATTAGTTATAAAAATTTGCTTTACACCCTCCAACTATCACAAAAGTTATATTTTTAGAAATTTTTTGATATTGGTTTCATATTTTTCTGATTTAAGATGAATTAGTTTTGATTTTTTAGATATAATTGGATTTTTAAATTTTTTTACAAAATACAAAACCACCTTTGAAACCACTCTAAGGGCTAAATTTGCATGATTTTGACAGTTGGATGACCTTTGTTATCGGGTTTTATAGTTTAAGGTTGAAAATCAGACTGTTGTTATAGTTGGAGGTTATAAAATGGTGCAAATAGAATAAAAATCGGACATCTTAAGCGAGAGTACGTATTGCGATTTGAAGAGTTAGAAAAAACTAAAAGAACACTAACGCTAATGCTATCATCAACCTGCTCTGCTCCCGTGTACATGAATTGCTCTTGCACGTGGCCGCGTGTGCTGACAAAAAAATTACCTCCCTAATATGTTGTGGCCGCGTACACTTGGTTGGAAGAAAGGTCGCGCACTACTCCAACCCCCGACCCGTCGCGGGTTAATGTGGTCCGGAGATATCCTAAAAATCATTTCATCTCTACATCCTGTCATATCTTATCTAGTCCCTGTTTATCTTTTCTTGCCGTCCTAATCTTGCATCGTTACTCGGGAAATGGTCCGCTGAGAAGTGGAATTGACGCATAGAAGCACAAGATATGTAACCTAATCACAAGGAATCTAATCCCGATTGAGCTACACTAAGTTCGCGTCACGATATGATTTTTTGTTACCAGCACATGTAATTAGGGCTTTATTAGTTTCTGTTTTCTGTTGGCATGCATGCCGTGCAAACATCGTGTATGCCAAGTCGGCCGATCAATATGTAATCATCGCGCTTTTAGCCTTCTCCAGAAACGCCTTTACCAGTTGTCTGTGTACACATACGGGAAGCTAGGCTTGCTGGGAAAGGTGCGTGAGGTTAGATGCCAATAAGTTCAAGCACACTGGTCCATGTTTATCTCTGCTTGATGCCGTCCTAATCTTTGCATCTCGTGTGCTCAGCAAATGGTCGGCTGAGAAATGAGAAGTGCCATTAACGCATACTCGGACAGATGTACTTCGGCCAATGGGAAGCGGCCGGGCTTACACATGAGAACCGAGAATGTAGGTTGCTTGGGAGAAACTAGTCGTTCCGAGCACAAAAGTTAACAACGCAGTAGATGCTGTCTCTAACCGATGCATCATTGAATTTTATGGCATGCCTCTCCTCTAAACTCTTTTTCATTTTGGTTTGGCTAGCAGGTACTCCCTCTGTTCCGTATTAAACGTCGTTCTAGACTCCTACCAGGTGCATGCAAGATGAAGTGAATCTGGACAAACTTTGCTTCGAGATGGCTAGAGAATGAGCTGAACATGGACACCTCAAATAACCCCTAGGACGACGTCTAATATGGGACAGAGGAAGTATCATTCTTGGTTATCTATAAGAGCCAAGAATTCTCAAAGAAGACCAAAACAGACGAAAATGTGAAGCAAAGAATCCTCTGAGCTGAGCAGGTGAGAGCTCCCTAGCAGGCAGCAGCTAGAAAGCATCTATGAGCTGATAGATTGAGTTGCTGATCTGTGTAAGCAAAGTATCGGGCACAGCTCCTTAAATGCATATGCACCAGTACGTGTCTGCATCACCATCAGGTCACAGCTACCTGGTAATCGGTTGCAACCATGGCGCTCTCATTTCATGGCCGAGCTGCTGTGGCCCCCGCCGCCGAGGTGATTGGCAACATTACCGCTGCCTTCCCGCTGCTGCGGAACAAGACGGGCTGCACCATGCCGGACGCCACGCTGGTGGCCAACTTCACCATCTCCGGCGACCTCCGCACGACGGAGCGGCTCATGGTGACAACGACGGTGCTCATGACCATCCTCGGCGGCGCGCTGTTCGCGCTGTGCCTCCTGGCGCGCATCTCCGGCCGGCACCGCGGCCACTCGACGGCAACGCGCATCTTCTTCCGCGCCTCCTTCGCGCTCTTCCTGCCCCTCATGTCCTACATGTACTCCCAAGCCCGGTCCAAGGGCGCCCCTGCGCGCGCCAACCTTATCCTCCTCTGGATGCTCCTCGTTGAGCTCCTCCGCAAGAAGGTTTACGCCATGGTGGCACCCGGCGGTGACGCCTTCGCCCGCGGCGTCGGCCGCTACTCCTTCTTCGACGCCGTCGAGGAGGCCGCACGCATGGTGTGGGTCGGCTACCTCATCTACTCCTACGTGCACGGCGCCGTTGTCAAGTCCTTCTTCGCCGTCCTCTGGATCTTCAGCGTCGCCAAGCTCTGCAAGCGCGCCACCTGCATCGAGCTCGCCAAGCGCTCCTACGACCTCGCCAGGAACGCCTACCTCATCTCCGGCTACATGGCGCACCTCGTAGGCGCCGACCAGCAGCATCTCAAGCTCCGTTCGGGCATAGGTGCGGCTGACCAACATGACCTCCTGCGCACGTGCAACTACGTGGTGATGGGGGAGAGCCAACTGAGACGCGAGGAGACGCCTCGAGGTTTCCAGCTGCCGGAGGTTGACAAGATCCTTACCCATCAGCGTGAAGACGCGCTCGCGGAGGTCACGATAGCCGATAAGGACGACACGGTGAAGTTGGTCCGCGTCTGCACGATCTGGCAGCTCGCCGAGATGGACCCGATGTTCCGATACCATGAGCAGCGCAAGCAGAGGCTGCAAGACACGTGCCTGGGCCTGGCACTTTTCAAGCTACTCCGACGAAGGATGGAGCCAGGCCACCGCGTGGCAGAGGCCGGCACGGAGCAGGCGCGCCACCTTGTGCGCCACGGCCTCCTGGGGCAGCTCGGAGCGGAGCGGGCCTTTAACGTGGTGGAGCAGGAGCTCACCTTCCTGGATGAGTACTACCAGGCCATCATCCCGCTGGCGCTTCCCAAGCCTGGGCTCTTCTTCGCCAACTTCATCTATTCCATCCTCTTCATCATCTTCTACTGCATCGCCGTGCTGCTCGTCACCGGAAACGGCCACATGTTCCATGTGCTGGCGTCGCTCTTCCGGGGCCTCGTGCAGCTATCCGCCGACATGGTCCTCCAGTACAGGTGCTTCCTCCACCAGGCGTCCTTCCTTATCGGCATGGTGCTCTCCTCCTCCGACCTCGTCGTCACCTTCCTCCTCACCCTCACCCTCTTCGCCGTCGAGGTCTACGAGTTCGTGCAGTACCTGCTCTCCGACTGGTACCTTGCCTCCATGCTCTGCAGCTACGCCCGCAAGCCGACGCTCCGGAAGCGGGACAGCATCCGCAATGCCGTCAAGGTGGCACTTTGGATCAAGAAACGCTCACACCCCGTCATCAAGGTGCACCAGCTCATCCTCATCAACGTCCCCCAGCTCCACCCACGCCGGGTCTGGATGCTGCTCTCCAACGTCCTCAAGAGGCGCCTCGTCGGCTTCCCCGACGCCGTCGTTGCCGCCGAGGCCAAGGAGGCAGTCGTCGAGGTCCTCAAGGGTGTCCTCGACCACGCCGACGACAATGGCCAGGACGTCCAGCTCAGCAATGGCAGGGAGGCGCTTCGGCGCTGCGGCTTCGAGCACCTCGAGTGGGCGTGCGACGATGACGGCGGCGCTGTCACGGTGATCTTGGTTCGGCACCTGGCGACGACGCTGCTGGAGACGAGCGGCGACCGGCAGGAGCACCCGCTGCCGCCGGTGGGCGAGGCGGCCGTGACGCTGTCGAGGTACTGCATGTACTTAGTAGCCTACGAGCCGGGGCTCCTCCCAGACGACCAGTCCTGGACGGAGAAGGCATACAGGGACATGAGGTCTGAGCTCGACAGCTTCTTCCAAAGCTGCTGCACCACCGCGAACCGCCGGGAAAGGCTCATGGCGGCCATTATTGGCCTTGACCGCAGTAGAGACCTCAAGGACTCAACGACCATGGAGAAGGGAGTGCTGCTGGCCAAGGAGCTCGAGCGTGCGGCCGGCGGCAGCGCGGCGCAGCACGAGAGGGTGTGGGGGATGCTGCTGGATCTGTGGGCGGAGCTGCTCGTCTTCGTGGCCCGTGCGCCGTCAGGAGGCCCGGACGCGCACGCGCTGGCACTGGCCAACGGCAGCGAGTTCATCACCCACCTCTGGACTATGCTTACCCACGCCGGCCTCCGAACGGACGATTCCAACCGCTACACCACCAGAGACATCCCCGTTGTTCAGGAACTCGCCACCATTCGGGAAATCCACATCGGAGACGCTGGTACGGCTGTGTGAACACTGTGAACTAGGCTAGGTAGCTGTTGACACCAAAAATTGGCACCAGGAAGAAGCTGACATGTGGGCCGGATTCGTTGAAAAGATATCATTCGGCAAAGAAGTTTTTCCCCAGAGCATTCGGTAAAGACGTTCTGCGGTCGGGAACGCATTGTCATTCGGCAAGAAAACTATTCCGCAGGAGGAATTTGGGAGTGCGTGATGACGTGGATCAAGTGTAAGGAAAAGACTGGTTTAACTTCAAATGCAAGACGGATACGGTGCCCCGACGTTTATCTTTTTAGGAAATAAATAATGTAATCGTAATCAACTAGGAGTCGTGTCGAAACCTGGGTATAAATATAAACCCATGGTAGTTGTAAGAAAAAAGAGAATCAATCATACAACAAACCGGCCCCGTGCCAACTTCGAGTCCTTTAGTCGAGTCGTCGAGTTCTTCGAGAGGAATCATCGATCCGTCGACCTCCGTAAGTACCGGCAACCCTGCACCATGCCTAGTATCATGCGGTGGATTTAGGCTTTGGTTCAGGAAGGTTCCATTGTTAGATCATGAGCCATGCGGTGGGCTAAGTTTTAGCTTGGAACAAGTTATCGGTTCTATTAGATTTTGGCAAGATCTGATAGATCCATTAAGTTACCACGTGTTGCTCTGGATTTTACCTTTATGTTTAATTCATTACAACACTCTTTTGCCCAGTCTAGGTTGATTAGATTCGGTTCTAGCTCATAATGCACTGCGTTTCCATAGCCGAATTCGAAGTCAATCTAGATTGCCACGTGTTGCGGGTCCAAGCTCATTGGTCTTGTGTAGATCTTGACAGAACCGGGCATCATGCGGTGGATGCAGGTTTTTGGGTCGTCTTAGAGCTAATCATCCGGTGGATTAGAATTCGATTCGATCTGATAGACCTATCATCATCAACGAAGCATGTTCCTTCTTCATGGAACCCGATTCGGCTATATGGCTGTATTCGGCAGTATCGTCACGAGTGAAACATGTTCACGGTTTTGTTTTAAATAAAGAATGCTTTTAGCCTTCCACGATTAGAGTGTATCATGCGGTGGATTGATCTATTCTTGGTTGGTGGTGTGATTCCAAGCAAGTCGTATCATGCGGTGGATTAACTTGCTTGTTTCATGCTCGACGGGTTGAAAAGTACCTAGACATGCGGTAGACTGGTGCTTTTAGTCTATGCATTCTTGTTTATTATGAAATTATGGTCATGTTTTCGCCCTTTTATTTATCTATCATGCTCTGTTCCCCGTTAATCGGTTATGAATATACGTCACAATGTTTATTCAGTCAACTACCGATCTTTCGTCATGTTTACGTCACGCATTCGGCAGTGCGCTTCCTGCGTGCTTTGTCGATTGCCGAATGATGCTTCAACTGCTGACAGATAGCTTTTCTATAGCTATATGTCGTTCGAAACTGGCTCCGTAACCGCAATTATGGAACTATCTGGTATTACCTGGCACGTTCCAGGTGTTATTTGAACATCTTTTCTCCCTTTGTCAGTTTTCAGGAAAATTGGCTGGCACGCTTTCGGATTCAAACGCTCGGGCCACGTGTAAAGCTAGCTAATTCGGCTTGCTGTGTGCTTGGCGTGAAGTGCGGATTTTACGTCAACACACTTTTTGGCACGTCCAGTGGGACACAACAAGCTTCGAAGATGCCTGAATTAAAAGACATTCTGGATGTCACTTTCGAAGAATTATCTGATGAACATCAACAAATGGTGAAGACTGCTGCAGATCAGTTCATCAAGAAATGCTTGCTGTCTTTTGCTAAGAACAGGAGTGGTGCACCATTTCTCAAGTCAGATCTGCCAAGAGTTCTTTTGCCGGGACAATCTGATCTTACTGAAGATGAAGAAAGGGAGAAGTTCTCTAGCTTGTTGTACAAGGCTTTAGGAGAAACAATGACCAATCATAATGCTGCATTCCTGAACAGTTTTCGGCTCATACTGGTCAACATCTTTGGTCAACACGTGGATAAGCCTTTTGAGCAAGCGCATAGACAACTTGGTGGCCCGACATATTTCAATGTTCAAGCATCGGTTCCAAAACGTCATGGTAAAGGTACTGAAGAAACTGAAGCTTCTGGAACCAAAGACGCGAATGGACAGCCGATTCAGCAAGAGCTTCAGCATGCATTTCCGAAACCTCGTACATATGGTGATATGGCATTCGACACCACGGGAAATCTACCTGCTTCTGCTTACAAGATATCCCCTCTGAACAACAGGCTGCAAAGGGATGTGTATGGGAACGGATATTCAGAGTTTATGGATTACAATGCTATCGACGCTCTCCCGAATCCCGGGTATGTTGGTACTACAGGGATGCCTGCTGGGAGACCAGGGAATCAAGATACCAATATTGACCTCATGGTGCAAAAAATGACCGATGTATTACAAAATCAATTCGGTCTGAAGCCTAAAAATCAGGGGTACATGTACTCGTCTCCTTTCCCAGAATGGTACCAAAGGGTATCATTGCCGAATAGAGTCAAGGTGCCTACAGAGTTCACTAAGTTCTCAGGACAAGATGATACTAGCACTGTAGAACATATAGCTCGATATCTGATGCAGCTTGGAGAAGCTTCAGCAGATGAGGCTTTCAGAATCAGATACTTTCCTTTGTCGCTGACGGGTCCAGCTTTTACATGGTTTGCTTCTTTGCCTGCTCAGTCAATTTGTACTTGGAAAGACCTGGAGCAGAAATTCCATGCTCATTACTACATTGGCAGTACCGAGAAAAAGTTGGTTGATTTGACCAGCTTAAGGCAGAGGAATAATGAGACACCTACGGAGTTCCTCAGGAGATTTAGGGAAACAAAGAGCATGTGCTTTTCTCTGAACATACCTGATGACCAGCTAGCTGGTATGGCTGTAGCTGGCATGCTGCCTACCATTCGGGAAAAGCTATTCGGAATGGAGTTCGATGATCTGGGCCAGTTGTCACACAGATTGGCCTTAATGAGTAACCAGGCATATGGTTTCAAGAAAGATGCCAGATTTGCTAAACATAATGATGTAGCTGACATCTATAACCAATTCCTTGAAAGAGCAGATCAAGGAGATGAGTATGAAGATAGCGAGGAGATAGCCGCAGCAGAGATAGTGTGGGGTAAAGAACCAGTCATAGTGAATCAGAGGTGGATTAAACAGAATAAGGGCACCTATGATTTTGATGTAACTAAGGCAGATAAATTGTTTGACTATCTTGTAAAAGAAGGCCGGATCAAGCTACCAGAGGGGCATTCTATGCTTCGGCCTGATGGAGTGAAAGATAAGAGGTACTGTGGATTCCATGATAGAAATTCTCATTCCATCAATGAATGCAGGGTTTTTAGAGTGAGGATTCAGAAAGCTATCCAAGAAGGGCATCTGAAATTCGACAATAAGATGAAGTTGGACAATAACCCGTTTCCTCAGAACATGATTGGGTTCTCAATCAGTATGGTGAGTGTTGCCGAATCTGGAGAAAAGGGAAAGATGAAAGTCCTGACGTCGAAGGAAGCGAAGCAGAATGGCTCAGTCGATCCTAATCGGCAAATCACGATCGAACAGATTCGCGAGGAAAAGCCTCGCTTCCCGAATAGCCGATTTGAAATTGGGAAATCTTCTAAACCCAGAGTCACATCGCGCATTCTCCTCAATAAGTGGCAGTGTCAGCAAGAAAAAGAGCGCTACCAGAGACGTGAGTACGAGGAGGAGAAGAGGAGGTGCGAAGAAAAAAGGTATGAGGAAGAACAAGAGGAATATGTCCGAGAACAAGAACGTGCACATTGGGATTGTGTCTTCTTCAGACACTGTTGGAATGAGGGTTTAAAGCTGCCTACATGGAATAACTGTCCTGAATGCAATAATGGATATGTCGAACATAGGCAAAATGTTGCCAGTCGCCGATCCGTCCACGAAAGAATTGGAAGGGTACATCCTAGTGATGATCGGCGTTTAAAAATATATAAGAATGATGATCAACCAAGGAAAAGACGTGCTGATCATAGATGGATTGATCATGAAGAAGAAGATCGTGAGTATGTCTGGCAGAAAGGACAGTGGTGTCCACCTGGTTTAAGAAAGAGCCAGAAGAGAAGAGTCCAACGCCTGAGGAATCAAGAGTTGAAGCGAGCAGGAACTAGGATGAGATCGATATGGCGTCCAAAAGACAAACCTGACGAATCGGGTCATTCGGCTCCTACATGCATGGTATGTTTCTTGCCGAATGAATTCATGGCTCCAGCTAATCAAATTGTACAGGAAGAGATATTGTCAGAAGTGGATGAAGCCGAGCAATGTGGGTTAATGGCACAATTGGTATTGAATAAGCAAGCTATTTTCGAGAAGCCAGTCCAGAATCGGCACATGAAACCACTGTACTTAAGAGGATATGTCAACGGAAAGCCATTAACGAAGATGTTTGTTGATGGTGGAGCTGCTGTTAATGTGATGCCATACAATACATTCAGGAAACTTGGCATGAGCCCTGGAGATTTAACGCCAACAAGCATAGTTTTGAATGATTTTGCTGGAAATCCGTCGGACACCAAAGGATGTGTACATGTAGATCTGATGATTGGGTCTAAGATTCTGCTTACAACCTTCTTTGTTATTGAAGGCAAAGGGGCATACAACTTGCTACTTGGAAGGGATTGGATCCATGCGAATTGCTGTATACCGTCTACTATGCATCAGCAGCTTATTCAGTGGATAGATGATGGAGTGGAAATTGTCCCAGCAGATGATTCAATTAGCGTGGCTAATGTGGAACCGGCCTTCTGGGAATATCAAGGCATAGATTGCTTCTCAGGTAAGGACTGGGGAGAGGGTCCTGTTGAGCCAGTCAGCAGTGATCAATAGCCGATCGAAGCAGTCGGCTCTTTTAGTAATTTTTAATGGATAATCCAATCGATGGGACTGATGGGAAGCTAGGACGTGGATTTGTGTCGGCTGATAAATTAGAAGAAGTAGACATTGGAGACGGTGACAAACCAAGGCCGATATTCATCAGTGCTAGCTTGGATTCAGTTTTCAGAGAAAAGTTGATTGAGTTGTTCAAAGAATACAAAGATTGCTTTGCTTGGGATTATTCGGAGATGCCTGGTTTAGATCGTTCCATTGTTGAGCATCGACTGCCGATCAAGCCTGGTTATAAACCTTACAAGCAACCACCCCGGAAAATCTACAAAGATGAAGTGTTGACCGATGTGAAGAAAGAAGTGGAAAGATTAATAGCAGCAAATTTTATTCGGCCATGCAGATATGCAGAATGGATCTCTAATATTGTTCCTGTGTACAAGAAAAATGGGAGGATGAGAGTTTGCATAGACTTTAGAGATCTGAACAGAGCTACACCCATGGATGGATATCCAATGCCTATTGCTGACTCGTTGGTTGATGCTGCTGCTAGATATAAAGTGATTAGTTTCATGGATGGTAATGCAGGGTACAATCAAATTTTTATGGCATTGGAAGATATAGCGAAAACAGCTTTCAGGTGTCCAGGACATATAGGGTTGTTTGAATGGGTTGTCATGACGTTTGGTTTGAAGAATGCTGGTGCAACTTATCAGAGAGCCATGAATTATATTTTTCATGAGTTGATCGGCAAGATTGTGGAGATATATATCGATGATGTTGTGATTAAGTCATTGGATCATGAAGCACATTTGGCCGACATAAGGAAAACTCTAGAGTGCACTAGGAAACATGGGCTCAAGATGAACCCAAATAAATGTGCTTTTGGAGTTTCGGCAGGAGAATTTCTGGGATTTCTGGTGCATGAAGGAGGAATAGGAGTTGGCAAGAAAAGTATGAAAACCATTGATGAAGTTGTTCCTCCAACTAATCTTAAGGAATTACAGTCATTACTTGGCAAGATCAATTTCGTAAGAAGATTCGTATCAAACTTATCACAAAAGGTGTTGCCTTTCTCTTCACTACTAAAAATCAAGAAGGATCAGAAGTTTGTATGGGGTGACGAACAACAAAAGGCTTTCGATGAGATCAAGGAATACATGAAAGAACCACCAGTATTGGTACCTCCACAGCTAAACAAGCCTTTTAAGTTGTACGTGGCGGCCGATGCCCAAACTATTGGATCGGCCCTCATACAAGAATTTGAGGGAAAGGAAAGGGTAGTTGCATACCTTAGCCGGAAATTGCTTGATCCCGAAACGAGGTATTCGGCTACCGAGAAACTTTGTTTATGTGTTTACTACTCCTGTACAAAATTTCGGCACTACTTGCTACATGCCGAATGCATTGTGTATTCAAAATTTGATGTGATAAAGCACATGTTGTCTATGCCGATTTTGAACGGAAGGATTGGCAAATGGATTTTAGCTTTGTCTGAATTTGAGTTAAGGTTTGAATCGGCAAAAGCTGTTAAAGGACAGATTATTGCTGACTTCATTACTGAACATCGCGATTCATCAACTAATTTGCTTGAAATTACTCCTTGGGTATTATTCTTCGATGGATCTTCATGTGACAAAGGTGGTGGAGTAGGTATTTTGTTAATTTCGCCAAGAGGAGAGGTATTTGAATTTGCTATTCCTATTCAACCTACTGTCACTAATAATCAAGCCGAGTATGAGGCGTTGCTCAGAGGACTTCAATACTTGAGAGAAGCAAAGGCCATTGCAGTTGAAATTTTTGGGGATTCAGAATTAGTCATAAGGCAACTAAATGGCGAATATGAGTGCAGAAACGATATCTTAAGGAATTACTATGAGGAATGCAAGCAAATCTTAAAGGAGTTTCAGTCAGTAATTCTGCGGCATATTCCTAGGAGAGACAATGGAGAGGCGAACAGATTAGCTCAAAGTGCTTCGGGTTATAGAGAGCTTCAAGAAGTTTTTGCTAATGATGTATATGCTTTCGGGAGTAATCTGGCAGAAGATGATCGGAGAAAAGAAATTGTTGATTATCTGGAGAATCCATCCCGAAAGGTTTCTAGAAAGCTCAGGTATAAAGCTTTAAAGTTTGTTCTTCTTGATGATAATTTATATTATAAATCCTTGGATGGGGTGCTGTTACATTGCTTAAATCAAGAAGAAGCAAAAAGGATGATAAGTGAAGTGCATGATGGGCTGTGTGGAGCACATCAATCGGCTTACCGAATGAAATGGGTTATTAGGAGAACTGGGTACTATTGGCCCACAATGCTAGAAGACTGCTTTGAATATTACAAGGGATGCCAAGATTGCCAGAGATTTGGAAACATTCAGAGAGTTCCAGCATCAGTTTTGAATCCTATTATCAAGCCATGGCCATTCAGAGGGTGGGGAATAGATTTGATTGGCCAAATAAATCCTCCATCTAGCAAGGGGCATAAGTTTGTGCTTTTAGCAACCGATTATTTTACTAAGTGGGTTGAGGCGATTCCATTAAAGAAGGTGACATCAGAGAATATGGTTGAATTTGTTAAAGAACATATCATTTACAGATTTGGAATTCCTCAAACAATCACCACAGATCAAGGAACTCAGTTTACATCTTCAGAGTTTAGAAATTTTGCTGAAAGTACGGGCATCAAATTGTTGAATTCTTCTCCTTATTATGCCCAAGCTAATGGTCAGGCAGAGGCTTCTAACAAGATTATGATTAAAATTATACAGAAGAAGATTGATCAGAAGCCAAGAAAGTGGCATTCGGTATTAAATGAGGCTTTATGGGCTTACCGAATGGCTCCACATGGGGCTACACAGACGTCTCCTTATGAATTGGTATATGGACATCATGCTATCTTGCCATGGGAGATGCAATTAGACTCAAGGAGAATAAAGTTGCAAAAAGATTTAAGTTCTAAAGATTATAATGATTTAATGATGGACGAATTAGAAGATTTGCATATGATTCGTCTCAGGGCCTTGGAAAATGTTGAGAAAAATAAAATGCGAGTTGCTAAATATTACAACAAGAAGGTGAAGGTCAAGCAATTTGCAGAAGGAGATTTGGTTTGGAAAGCAATATTGCCGATTGGAACTAAATACAGTGCATTCGGTAAGTGGTCTCCAAACTGGGAAGGTCCTTTCAGAGTGGTCAGATGCGTGCCTGGAAATGCATATATCCTGAAAACTTTACTAGGAGAGGAGTTTACTGCTGCTATCAATGGGAGATACTTGAAGAAATATTATCCTAGTGTTGAGATTGATCGCTGATTGAAATACTCAATGTCAGAACAACTGAAACAGCCGACATTCGGGAAGGAGCCGTCTTCAGAACAAAAATATTGACAGAAGAAGAAATGGCCAATACCAGAGTGTATTGCCCTTAGTGCAAATATATTACAAAAAATGAGTTTGACAGAGTCATCACATAAGGATTTCAAAAGATAATGCTTTGTTGTCGAAAATTCCTTAGTCCCTAGTACAAACTAATAAAAGAGCTTGTTCAGAACAGACTGAAGATGGATGGAATCGGCAGTAGCGGCGCCGTGAACATCAAGACGACCTATGGAAGCGTCAATATTGTCGATCTCCTCTGGATCACCGTCCCAAAGGGTTCGGAGGATGGAAAGGATTCTCCAACCGATCGATTTCCATGTCGTTTGGGGTTCTTGCCGAAGTCGTGTTCGGTTTTGACTGAATGAGATTCGGCTGTGTTGTGTTTGAGGCGTTTTCGAGTCTGACACTGTTACAATCAGCTTTGCCGAATGAATTATCCACAATGGAGAAAAACAGAGTTAAGAAATGACAAAGTTGCAGGATTGATAGAACGTTCGGTTATTAATTATTTGTTACAATTACAAGCCCAAGTACTTTGAGATTACATTTTTAGCATCTGATATCATATTGCTAATGCTCTCTAATAAGTTTTTGTCAGCTTCTTGGGTTTTAGCCAGAGCAGCAAGCTTTGCCTTGAGTTGTTTTTCTTCGTTCAGAGCTGCTGAAGCTTCCTTTCGCATCTTCTCTGTTAATTTGGGAAGCTCAACTATCTTCTTCTCATCAGCTTCAATTTCGGCCGATAGATCTCTCAATTCGGCTTCAAGTGCAGCTTTTCTGACCTTCTTCTTTTCAAGTTCAGATTCCAATTTGGTCAGTAATTCTTTGATGTTCTGAGCTTGAGTATGCAGGTCTTTCACAGATTGTTTGGCTGTGGACCTCCTCTGTTCCAGAGCTGGTTGAGAAGATTGGTTTTTTAGAGCCTGCTTTACTGCGGCGTATTGTTGATCCAAATGAGAAACTGGTTCCAAAGAAGTTTTGATATCATCAGGGAGTTCTTGGTCAATGGATTCCAGTACATCCCTTAAGAGATCAGCATCTTTGACTTGATCTTGGATACTCTTGTGCAGCAAAGCAAGGATATCTTTCAGCTTTGTTTGATTTTCTTCTGACAGAGTTTGGCCAGAAGATGTTTCTTCCCCTTGTTCGGCAACCAAGTCGTCCACAGCAAAAGAATAGCTGGATGATGAAATGAATTTCTCCTAAAAAAAGGGGGGGGGGGGTCTTGCCGAATTAGTAATAATCCGCTGAGAAAAAGGGTAGAGAAAGTTGAATGATTTTGTTTACCTCGTTCCTGACTTCCTGAATTGGGGAAGGAAGCCTCTCAGGCTCAATGGGAGGATTCTGTGTATCTTGCTGAGGAGAAGCTGGAAGATTTCTTGGTGAAGATAATGCTTCTGATTGAGGAAGAAGTTGCAAAGCTAAAGATGAATCGTGATGAGAAGAAGAGCTTTCCAAGATTGGATCCATTGAAGATTGTTCTGCAGTTAACAAAGAATGAGTGCCGATGAAAAAGAAGTTAAGAGGATAAAGTGGTGGAATTTTACCAGTCAATGAAGCATCGGCAAGATCTGTACTGATTGCTAGTTGCTGTTCTCTGACCTGAAACCAAGAAGAGATAAAGCTGAGCAAAATACCAATGGCATTATGGTCAAAGGAAGAAGGCTCTGACCTTGATAACTTTTTTGCTGCTTGTTCTTTTTTTCTTTACAACTAAGGGAGCAGTTAAAGAAAGGGTTTTCCTCTTGACAGATGATGGTCTAGTAAGTATTGGATCTAGAGAAGCCTGTCTAGCCATCAGTTGAGCCAAGGTAGGAGATTGGTGCTCCAAAGCAGATATTGGGCCTGCAGCTTTGTACAAGATCGCCCTGGCAAGAGGGGCAGGTGTTATATCCTGCAAAATGACAGAATCAGAATCAATCGGGGTTAATATTATTGAGACAGATGAAGGGATAAGCGTATTACCTCTGAAGTTGGCTGATAATCGGGCATTAACTCGAAGCAGAAGGGATGGATTGGTATGTTGAAGATATGATCATGGAGTTCTTGCCACCAGAGAGTGAAAGAAGGATGGGCAGATATTATTGGCACAAAAGGATCAGGTGCATAGATAGTTCCGCAGCATTTATAAGTAAAAATCCTTCTTGTCTCTGTGGAATCCTTGACAATCTCCCTAGGCTTGAGAAATTCGTGAAGAAATAGCCTAGGGGGCACTTGGCCACATCCCAACTGTCTAGCCATCATATTTGGCTGATAATATTCATAAGTGCTTTGAACCAGCCTTCCTCCACAGAATTCGGCTGGCAGGATGCAGGGCTGGATGAAGGCATTGAAGATCGCTATAGATTGTACATCAGTGCATCCAGTTTCAAAGCTGAATTCGCAAGGGAGAGTGAGGTTGTCATTGTCCAGATATGGGAACCAAAGAGGATGAGCAAAGCCTTTGAAGAAGAGCTCAAACAGTTCACCGATGTTCTTGTTGATAGATACAGTGGAGGCAGCTTCTCCATAGGTTTGACAACCTTTGGTTCTCCGGGTTTCTCCTTCTTTGTAATTAATTGAAGGAAAGTCTCGGCTGTTGAGATCAATAGAGACGATTTGATGCATGTACAACTGCAGCCACATTTGGACAAACCACCAAGGACCATTGACACAGGGGATTTTCTTGCTGGTATACATCAGGTGGGTGGTTTGATTGAGCATATGGTAGACACTTCCCAGGAGGTATTTCCCAAGTGGAATGAGTTTTCCGGCAGCCAGTTCTTCAGCCATCACGATATGATTCAGGGTTGGCTCATTGGCTTTGCCACAAAAGACTGATCTGCATAACCACATGTTCAGGAAGGCTCTATATTCGACATCAGTCAGAGGGCCATCAGACATATGGTTCTGGATGTATCTCTTGTATCCAACCCATGTTTTTACTCCTGTCTGCTTGGAGGAACTTTGTGGTCATATGGATATACAGTTCCTGTAACGTTCAGGCCGATCATCATGTAGACATCGGCCAAAGTGGGAGACATTGGGCCATGACCGAAGAGAAAAGCATTTGCACCATTGGACCAAAAATGGCAAGCTGCAATCAGAAGGTTCTCGTTCTTTGGTGTTTCGGCTAGTGACAGCTCCAGGCAATGAGAAATACGCAGATGGTCCCAGTTCTGTGTTTGGGGGCTTTTGTCATCAGATATCCTTTTGTACCAATTTCTCCAGCCGGCAATTGGGGGCAAAGGCCAGTTCTTGAAGGCGTCTTGCCACTCATGAGATTTTGTCAATGAAATCTTGAAAGGAACCCTCTGAGATTCAGCCGCGATGAGTTCGGAAGGATCTGAATTCCCTACAGGGCCGAGGAAGTAGGATGGAGCTTTTTCCTCAACGGGGATAAGGATTTCGGCAGCTAGTGCCTATCAAGAATGGAAAGAGATGAGAGGAAATTTAAAATGCAAATCGAAAGAAGAATACCGAATGTGCTTGAGGGGATTGAAGCTTACCTGGAGGGCAAAATCTTGGTTCGCCATTTGAAGATTGAATCTTGGAAGTCGATAACCTAGGGTTCGGATCCGGACGAGAGCTCTAAAGATTCAAAAGGAGAAGCGGGTGTCGAGCAGAACTAACTTGGGAATGTTGAGTGCTTCTGGTCAATTCCGAGATAAAATTATCTTTTATCCCGAAATTGAAGGGGCATGTGTTGACACCAAAAATTGGCACCAGGAAGAAGCTGACATGTGGGCCGGATTCGTGGAAAAGATATCATTCGGCAAAGAAGTTTTTCCCCAGAGCATTCGGTAAAGACGTTCTGCGGTCGGGAACGCATTGTCATTCGGCAAGAAAACTATTCTGCAGGAGGAATTTGGGAGTGCGTGATGACGTGGATCAAGTGTAAGGAAAAGGCTGGTTTAACTTCAAATGCAAGACGGATACGGTGCCCCGACGTTTATCTTTTTAGGAAATAAATAATGTAATCGTAATCAACTAGGAGTCGTGTCGAAACCTGGGTATAAATATAAACCCATGGTAGTTGTAAGAAAAAAGAGAATCAATCATACAACAAACCGGCCCCGTGCCAACTTCGAGTCCTTTAGTCGAGTCGTCGAGTTCTTCGAGAGGAATCATCGATCCGTCGACCTCCGTAAGTACCGGCAACCCTGCACCATGCCTAGTATCATGCGGTGGATTTAGGCTTTGGTTCAGGAAGGTTCCATTGTTAGATCATGAGCCATGCGGTGGGCTAAGTTTTAGCTTGGAACAAGTTATCGGTTCTATTAGATTTTGGCAAGATCTGATAGATCCATTAAGTTACCACGTGTTGCTCTGGATTTTACCTTTATGTTTAATTCATTACAACACTCTTTTGCCCAGTCTAGGTTGATTAGATTCGGTTCTAGCTCATAATGCACTGCGTTTCCATAGCCGAATTCGAAGTCAATCTAGATTGCCACGTGTTGCGGGTCCAAGCTCATTGGTCTTGTGTAGATCTTGACAGAACCGGGCATCATGCGGTGGATGCAGGTTTTTGGGTCGTCTTAGAGCTAATCATCCGGTGAATTAGAATTCGATTCGATCTGATAGACCTATCATCATCAACGAAGCATGTTCCTTCTTCATGGAACCCGATTCGGCTATATGGCTGTATTCGGCAGTATCGTCACGAGTGAAACATGTTCACGGTTTTGTTTTAAATAAAGAATGCTTTTAGCCTTCCACGATTAGAGTGTATCATGCGGTGGATTGATCTATTCTTGGTTGGTGGTGTGATTCCAAGCAAGTCGTATCATGCGGTGGATTAACTTGCTTGTTTCATGCTCGACGGGTTGAAAAGTACCTAGACATGCGGTAGACTAGTGCTTTTAGTCTATGCATTCTTGTTTATTATGAAATTATGGTCATGTTTTCGCCCTTTTATTTATCTATCATGCTCTGTTCCCCGTTAATCGGTTATGAATATACGTCACAATGTTTATTCAGTCAACTACCGATCTTTCGTCATGTTTACGTCACGCATTCGGCAGTGCGCTTCCTGCGTGCTTTGCCGATTGCCGAATGATGCTTCAACTGCTGACAGATAGCTTTTCTATAGCTATATGTCGTTCGAAACTGGCTCCGTAACCGCAATTATGGAACTATCTGGTATTACCTGGCACGTTCCAGGTGTTATTTGAACATCTTTTCTCCCTTTGTCAGTTTTCAGGAAAATTGACTGGCACGCTTTTGGATTCAAACGCTCGGGCCACGTGTAAAGCTAGCTAATTCGGCTTGCTGTGTGCTTGGCGTGAAGTGCGGATTTTACGTCAACACACTTTTTGGCACGCCCAGTGGGACACAACAAGCTTCGAAGATGCCTGAATTAAAAGACATTCTGGATGTCACTTTCGAAGAATTATCTGATGAACATCAACAAATGGTGAAGACTGCTGCAGATCAGTTCATCAAGAAATGCTTGCTGTCTTTTGCTAAGAACAGGAGTGGTGCACCATTTCTCAAGTCAGATCTGCCAAGAGTTCTTTTGCCGGGACAATCTGATCTTACTGAAGATGAAGAAAGGGAGAAGTTCTCTAGCTTGTTGTACAAGGCTTTAGGAGAAACAATGACCAATCATAATGCTGCATTCCTGAACAGTTTTCGGCTCATACTGGTCAACATCTTTGGTCAACACGTGGATAAGCCTTTTGAGCAAGCGCATGGACAACTTGGTGGCCCGACATATTTCAATGTTCAAGCATCGGTTCCAAAACGTCATGGTAAAGGTACTGAAGAAACTGAAGCTTCTGGAACCAAAGACGCGAATGGACAGCCGATTCAGCAAGAGCTTCAGCATGCATTTCCGAAACCTCGTACATATGGTGATATGGCATTCGGCACCACGGGAAATCTACCTGCTTCTGCTTACAAGATATCCCCTCTGAACAACAGGCTGCAAAGGGATGTGTATGGGAACGGATATTCGGAGTTTATGGATTACAATGCTATCGACGCTCTCCCGAATCCCGGGTATGTTGGTACTACAGGGATGCCTGCTGGGAGACCAGGGAATCAAGATACCAATATTGACCTCATGGTGCAAAAAATGACCGATGTATTACAAAATCAATTCGGTCTGAAGCCTAAAAATCAGGGGTACATGTACTCGTCTCCTTTCCCAGAATGGTACCAAAGGGTATCATTGCCGAATAGAGTCAAGGTGCCTACAGAGTTCACTAAGTTCTCAGGACAAGATGATACTAGCACTGTAGAACATATAGCTCGATATCTGATGCAGCTTGGAGAAGCTTCAGCAGATGAGGCTTTCAGAATCAGATACTTTCCTTTGTCGCTGACGGGTCCAGCTTTTACATGGTTTGCTTCTTTGCCTGCTCAGTCAATTTGTACTTGGAAAGACCTGGAGCAGAAATTCCATGCTCATTACTACATTGGCAGTACCGAGAAAAAGTTGGTTGATTTGACCAGCTTAAGGCAGAGGAATAATGAGACACCTACGGAGTTCCTCAGGAGATTTAGGGAAACAAAGAGCATGTGCTTTTCTCTGAACATACCTGATGACCAGCTAGCTGGTATGGCTGTAGCTGGCATGCTGCCTACCATTCGGGAAAAGCTATTCGGAATGGAGTTCGATGATCTGGGCCAGTTGTCACACAGATTGGCCTTAATGAGTAACCAGTCATGGTGAATCAGAGGTGGATTAAACAGAATAAGGGCACCTATGATTTTGATGTAACTAAGGCAGATAAATTGTTTGACTATCTTGTAAAAGAAGGCCGAATCAAGCTACCAGAGGGGCATTCTATGCTTCGGCCTGATGGAGTAAAAGATAAGAGGTACTGTGGATTCCATGATAGAAATTCTCATTTCATCAATGAATGCAGGGTTTTTAGAGTGAGGATTCAGAAAGCTATCCAAGAAGGGCATCTGAAATTCGACAATAAGATGAAGTTGGACAATAACCCGTTTCCTCAGAACATGATTGGGTTCTCAATCAGTATGGTGTGTGTTGCCGAATCTGGAGAAAAGGGAAAGATGAAAGTCCTGACGTCGAAGGAAGCGAAGCAGAATGGCTCAGTCGATCCTAATCGGCAAATCACGATCGAACAGATTCGCGAGGAAAAGCCTCGCTTCCCGAATAGCCGATTTGAAATTGGGAAATCTTCTAAACCCAGAGTCACATCGCGCATTCTCCTCAATAAGTGGCAGTGTCAGCAAGAAAAAGAGCGCTACCAGAGACGTGAGTACGAGGAGGAGAAGAGGAGGTGCGAAGAAAAAAGGTATGAGGAAGAACAAGAGGAATATGTCCGAGAACAAGAACGTGCACATTGGGATTGTGTCTTCTTCAGACACTGTTGGAATGAGGGTTTAAAGCTGCCTACATGGAATAACTGTCCTGAATGCAATAATGGATATGTTGAACATAGGCAAAATGTTGCCAGTCGCCGATCCGTCCACGAAAGAATTGGAAGGGTACATCCTAGTGATGATCGGCGTTTAAAAATATATAACATTGATGATCAACCAAGGAAAAGACGTGCTGATCATAGATGGATTGATCATGAAGAAGAAGATCGTGAGTATGTCTGGCAGAAAGGACAGTGGTGTCCACCTGGTTTAAGAAAGAGCCAGAAGAGAAGAGTCCAACGCCTGAGGAATCAAGAGTTGAAGCGAGCAGGAACTAGGATGAGATCGATATGGCGTCCAAAAGACAAACCTGACGAATCGGGTCATTCGGCTCCTACATGCATGGTATGTTTCTTGCCGAATGAATTCATGGCTCCAGCTAATCAAATTGTACAGGAAGAGATATTGTCAGAAGTGGATGAAGCCGAGCAATGTGGGTTAATGGCACAATTGGTATTGAATAAGCAAGCTATTTTCGAGAAGCCAGTCCAGAATCGGCACATGAAACCACTGTACTTAAGAGGATATGTCAACGGAAAGCCATTAACGAAGATGTTTGTTGATGGTGGAGCTGCTGTTAATGTGATGCCATACAATACATTCAGGAAACTTGGCATGAGCCCTGGAGATTTAACGCCAACAAGCATAGTTTTGAATGATTTTGCTGGAAATCCGTCGGACACCAAAGGATGTGTACATGTAGATCTGATGATTGGGTCTAAGATTCTGCTTACAACCTTCTTTGTTATTGAAGGCAAAGGGGCATACAACTTGCTACTTGGAAGGGATTGGATCCATGCGAATTGCTGTATACCGTCTACTATGCATCAGCAGCTTATTCAGTGGATAGATGATGGAGTGGAAATTGTCCCAGCAGATGATTCAATTAGCGTGGCTAATGTGGAACCGGCCTTCTGGGAATATCAAGGCATAGATTGCTTCTCAGGTAAGGACTGGGGAGAGGGTCCTGTTGAGCCAGTCAGCAGTGATCAACAGCCGATCGAAGCAGTCGGCTCTTTTAGTAATTTTTAATGGATAATCCAATCGATGGGACTGATGGGAAGCTAGGACGTGGATTTGTGTCGGCTGATAAATTAGAAGAAGTAGACATTGGAGACGGTGACAAACCAAGGCCGATATTCATCAGTGCTAGCTTGGATTCAGTTTTCAGAGAAAAGTTGATTGAGTTGTTCAAAGAATACAAAGATTGCTTTGCTTGGGATTATTCGGAGATGCCTGGTTTAGATCGTTCCATTGTTGAGCATCGACTGCCGATCAAGCCTGGTTATAAACCTTACAAGCAACCACCCCGGAAAATCTACAAAGATGAAGTGTTGACCGATGTGAAGAAAGAAGTGGAAAGATTAATAGCAGCAAATTTTATTCGGCCATGCAGATATGCAGAATGGATCTCTAATATTGTTCCTGTGTACAAGAAAAATGGGAGGATGAGAGTTTGCATAGACTTTAGAGATCTGAACAGAGCTACACCCATGGATGGATATCCAATGCCTATTGCTGACTCGTTGGTTGATGCTGCTGCTAGATATAAAGTGATTAGTTTCATGGATGGTAATGCAGGGTACAATCAAATTTTTATGGCATTGGAAGATATAGCGAAAACAGCTTTCAGGTGTCCAGGACATATAGGGTTGTTTGAATGGGTTGTCATGACGTTTGGTTTGAAGAATGCTGGTGCAACTTATCAGAGAGCCATGAATTATATTTTTCATGAGTTGATCGGCAAGATTGTGGAGATATATATCGATGATGTTGTGATTAAGTCATTGGATCATGAAGCACATTTGGCCGACATAAGGAAAACTCTAGAGTGCACTAGGAAACATGGGCTCAAGATGAACCCAAATAAATGTGCTTTTGGAGTTTCGGCAGGAGAATTTCTGGGATTTCTGGTGCATGAAGGAGGAATAGGAGTTGGCAAGAAAAGTATGAAAACCATTGATGAAGTTGTTCCTCCAACTAATCTTAAGGAATTACAGTCATTACTTGGCAAGATCAATTTCGTAAGAAGATTCGTATCAAACTTATCACAAAAGGTGTTGCCTTTCTCTTCACTACTAAAAATCAAGAAGGATCAGAAGTTTGTATGGGGTGACGAACAACAAAAGGCTTTCGATGAGATCAAGGAATACATGAAAGAACCACCAGTATTGGTACCTCCACAGCTAAACAAGCCTTTTAAGTTGTACGTGGCGGCCGATGCCCAAACTATTGGATCGGCCCTCATACAAGAATTTGAGGGAAAGGAAAGGGTAGTTGCATACCTTAGCCGGAAATTGCTTGATCCCGAAACGAGGTATTCGGCTACCGAGAAACTTTGTTTATGTGTTTACTACTCCTGTACAAAATTTCGGCACTACTTGCTACATGCCGAATGCATTGTGTATTCAAAATTTGATGTGATAAAGCACATGTTGTCTATGCCGATTTTGAACGGAAGGATTGGCAAATGGATTTTAGCTTTGTCTGAATTTGAGTTAAGGTTTGAATCGGCAAAAGCTGTTAAAGGACAGATTATTGCTGACTTCATTACTGAA
The DNA here is from genome assembly GCA_033239725.1 of Echinochloa phyllopogon. NCBI lineage: Eukaryota > Viridiplantae > Streptophyta > Magnoliopsida > Poales > Poaceae > Echinochloa > Echinochloa phyllopogon. The sequence continues at coordinate 25,395,462 of BTCW01000008.1, read as the reverse complement.
CATCGCGATTCATCAACTAATTTGCTTGAAATTACTCCTTGGGTATTATTCTTCGATGGATCTTCATGTGACAAAGGTGGTGGAGTAGGTATTTTGTTAATTTCGCCAAGAGGAGAGGTATTTGAATTTGCTATTCCTATTCAACCTACTGTCACTAATAATCAAGCCGAGTATGAGGCGTTGCTCAGAGGACTTCAATACTTGAGAGAAGCAAAGGCCATTGCAGTTGAAATTTTTGGGGATTCAGAATTAGTCATAAGGCAACTAAATGGCGAATATGAGTGCAAAAACGATATCTTAAGGAATTACTATGAGGAATGCAAGCAAATCTTAAAGGAGTTTCAGTCAGTAATTCTGCGGCATATTCCTAGGAGAGACAATGGAGAGGCGAACAGATTAGCTCAAAGTGCTTCGGGTTATAGAGAGCTTCAAGAAGTTTTTGCTAATGATGTATATGCTTTCGGGAGTAATCTGGCAGAAGATGATCGGAGAAAAGAAATTGTTGATTATCTGGAGAATCCATCCCGAAAGGTTTCTAGAAAGCTCAGGTATAAAGCTTTAAAGTTTGTTCTTCTTGATGATAATTTATATTATAAATCCTTGGATGGGGTGCTGTTACATTGCTTAAATCAAGAAGAAGCAAAAAGGATGATAAGTGAAGTGCATGATGGGCTGTGTGGAGCACATCAATCGGCTTACCGAATGAAATGGGTTATTAGGAGAACTGGGTACTATTGGCCCACAATGCTAGAAGACTGCTTTGAATATTACAAGGGATGCCAAGATTGCCAGAGATTTGGAAACATTCAGAGAGTTCCAGCATCAGTTTTGAATCCTATTATCAAGCCATGGCCATTCAGAGGGTGGGGAATAGATTTGATTGGCCAAATAAATCCTCCATCTAGCAAGGGGCATAAGTTTGTGCTTTTAGCAACCGATTATTTTACTAAGTGGGTTGAGGCGATTCCATTAAAGAAGGTGACATCAGAGAATATGGTTGAATTTGTTAAAGAACATATCATTTACAGATTTGGAATTCCTCAAACAATCACCACAGATCAAGGAACTCAGTTTACATCTTCAGAGTTTAGAAATTTTGCTGAAAGTACGGGCATCAAATTGTTGAATTCTTCTCCTTATTATGCCCAAGCTAATGGTCAGGCAGAGGCTTCTAACAAGATTATGATTAAAATTATACAGAAGAAGATTGATCAGAAGCCAAGAAAGTGGCATTCGGTATTAAATGAGGCTTTATGGGCTTACCGAATGGCTCCACATGGGGCTACACAGACGTCTCCTTATGAATTGGTATATGGACATCATGCTATCTTGCCATGGGAGATGCAATTAGACTCAAGGAGAATAAAGTTGCAAAAAGATTTAAGTTCTAAAGATTATAATGATTTAATGATGGACGAATTAGAAGATTTGCATATGATTCGTCTCAGGGCCTTGGAAAATGTTGAGAAAAATAAAATGCGAGTTGCTAAATATTACAACAAGAAGGTGAAGGTCAAGCAATTTGCAGAAGGAGATTTGGTTTGGAAAGCAATATTGCCGATTGGAACTAAATACAGTGCATTCGGTAAGTGGTCTCCAAACTGGGAAGGTCCTTTCAGAGTGGTCAGATGCGTGCCTGGAAATGCATATATCCTGAAAACTTTACTAGGAGAGGAGTTTACTGCTGCTATCAATGGGAGATACTTGAAGAAATATTATCCTAGTGTTGAGATTGATCGCTGATTGAAATACTCAATGTCAGAACAACTGAAACAGCCGACATTCGGGAAGGAGCCGTCTTCAGAACAAAAATATTGACAGAAGAAGAAATGGCCAATACCAGAGTGTATTGCCCTTAGTGCAAATATATTACAAAAAATGAGTTTGACAGAGTCATCACATAAGGATTTCAAAAGATAATGCTTTGTTGTCGAAAATTCCTTAGTCCCTAGTACAAACTAATAAAAGAGCTTGTTCAGAACAGACTGAAGATGGATGGAATCGGCAGTAGCGGCGCCGTGAACATCAAGACGACCTATGGAAGCGTCAATATTGTCGATCTCCTCTGGATCACCGTCCCAAAGGGTTCGGAGGATGGAAAGGATTCTCCAACCGATCGATTTCCATGTCGTTTGGGGTTCTTGCCGAAGTCGTGTTCGGTTTTGACTGAATGAGATTCGGCTGTGTTGTGTTTGAGGCGTTTTCGAGTCTGACACTGTTACAATCAGCTTTGCCGAATGAATTATCCACAATGGAGAAAAACAGAGTTAAGAAATGACAAAGTTGCAGGATTGATAGAACGTTCGGTTATTAATTATTTGTTACAATTACAAGCCCAAGTACTTTGAGATTACATTTTTAGCATCTGATATCATATTGCTAATGCTCTCTAATAAGTTTTTGTCAGCTTCTTGGGTTTTAGCCAGAGCAGCAAGCTTTGCCTTGAGTTGTTTTTCTTCGTTCAGAGCTGCTGAAGCTTCCTTTCGCATCTTCTCTGTTAATTTGGGAAGCTCAACTATCTTCTTCTCATCAGCTTCAATTTCGGCCGATAGATCTCTCAATTCGGCTTCAAGTGCAGCTTTTCTGACCTTCTTCTTTTCAAGTTCAGATTCCAATTTGGTCAATAATTCTTTGCTGTTCTGAGCTTGAGTATGCAGGTCTTTCACAGATTGTTTGGCTGTGGACCTCCTCTGTTCCAGAGCTGGTTGAGAAGATTGGTTTTTTAGAGCCTGCTTTACTGCGGCGTATTGTTGATCCAAATGAGAAACTGGTTCCAAAGAAGTTTTGATATCATCAGGGAGTTCTTGGTCAATGGATTCCAGTACATCCCTTAAGAGATCAGCATCTTTGACTTGATCTTGGATACTCTTGTGCAGCAAAGCAAGGATATCTTTCAGCTTTGTTTGATTTTCTTCTGACAGAGTTTGGCCAGAAGATGTTTCTTCCCCTTGTTCGGCAACCAAGTCGTCCACAGCAAAAGAATAGCTGGATGATGAAATGAATTTCTCCTAAAAAAAGGGGGGGGGTCTTGCCGAATTAGTAATAATCCGCTGAGAAAAAGGGTAGAGAAAGTTGAATGATTTTGTTTACCTCGTTCCTGACTTCCTGAATTGGGGAAGGAAGCCTCTCAGGCTCAATGGGAGGATTCTGTGTATCTTGCTGAGGAGAAGCTGGAAGATTTCTTGGTGAAGATAATGCTTCTGATTGAGGAAGAAGTTGCAAAGCTAAAGATGAATCGTGATGAGAAGAAGAGCTTTCCAAGATTGGATCCATTGAAGATTGTTCTGCAGTTAACAAAGAATGAGTGCCGATGAAAAAGAAGTTAAGAGGATAAAGTGGTGGAATTTTACCAGTCAATGAAGCATCGGCAAGATCTGTACTGATTGCTAGTTGATGTTCTCTGACCTGAAACCAAGAAGAGATAAAGCTGAGCAAAATACCAATGGCATTATGGTCAAAGGAAGAAGGCTCTGACCTTGATAACTTTTTTGCTGCTTGTTCTTTTTTTCTTTACAACTAAGGGAGCAGTTAAAGAAAGGGTTTTCCTCTTGACAGATGATGGTCTAGTAAGTATTGGATCTAGAGAAGCCTGTCTAGCCATCAGTTGAGCCAAGGTAGGAGATTGGTGCTCCAAAGCAGATATTGGGCCTGCAGCTTTGTACAAGATCGCCCTGGCAAGAGGGGCAGGTGTTATATCCTGCAAAATGACAGAATCAGAATCAATCGGGGTTAATATTATTGAGACAGATGAAGGGATAAGCGTATTACCTCTGAAGTTGGCTGATAATCGGGCATTAACTCGAAGCAGAAGGGATGGATTGGTATGTTGAAGATATGATCATGGAGTTCTTGCCACCAGAGAGTGAAAGAAGGATGGGCAGATATTATTGGCACAAAAGGATCAGGTGCATAGATAGTTCCGCAGCATTTATAAGTAAAAATCCTTCTTGTCTCTGTGGAATCCTTGACAATCTCCCTAGGCTTGAGAAATTCGTGAAGAAATAGCCTAGGGGGCACTTGGCCACATCCCAACTGTCTAGCCATCATATTTGGCTGATAATATTCATAAGTGCTTTGAACCAGCCTTCCTCCACAGAATTCGGCTGGCAGGATGCAGGGCTGGATGAAGGCATTGAAGATCGCTATAGATTGTACATCAGTGCATCCAGTTTCAAAGCTGAATTCGCAAGGGAGAGTGAGGTTGTCATTGTCCAGATATGGGAACCAAAGAGGATGAGCAAAGCCTTTGAAGAAGAGCTCAAACAGTTCACCGATGTTCTTGTTGATAGATACAGTGGAGGCAGCTTCTCCATAGGTTTGACAACCTTTGGTTCTCCGGGTTTCTCCTTCTTTGTAATTAATTGAAGGAAAGTCTCGGCTGTTGAGATCAATAGCGACGATTTGATGCATGTACAACTGCAACCACATTTGGACAAACCACCAAGGACCATTGACACAGGGGATTTTCTTGCTGGTATACATCAGGTGGGTGGTTTGATTGAGCATATGGTAGACACTTCCCAGGAGGTATTTCCCAAGTGGAATGAGTTTTCCGGCAGCCAGCTCTTCAGCCATCACGATATGATTCAGGGTTGGCTCATTGGCTTTGCCACAGAAGACTGATCTGCATAACCACATGTTCAGGAAGGCTCTATATTCGACATCAGTCAGAGGGCCATCAGACATATGGTTCTGGATGTATCTCTTGTATCCAACCCCTGTTTTTACTCCTGTCTGCTTGGAGGAACCTTTGTGGTCATATGGATATACAGTTCCTGTAACGTTCAGGCCGATCATCATGTAGACATCGGCCAAAGTGGGAGACATTGGGCCATGACCGAAGAGAAAAGCATTTGCACCATTGGACCAAAAATGGCAAGCTGCAATCAGAAGGTTCTCGTTCTTTGGTGTTTCGGCTAGTGACAGCTCCAGGCAATGAGAAATACGCAGATGGTCCCAGTTCTGTGTTTGGGGGCTTTTGTCATCAGATATCCTTTTGTACCAATTTCTCCAGCCGGCAATTGGGGGCAAAGGCCAGTTCTTGAAGGCGTCTTGCCACTCATGAGATTTTGTCAATGAAATCTTGAAAGGAACCCTCTGAGATTCAGCCGCGATGAGTTCGGAAGGATCTGAATTCCCTACAGGGCCGAGGAAGTAGGATGGAGCTTTTTCCTCAACGGGGATAAGGATTTCGGCAGCTAGTGCCTATCAAGAATGGAAAGAGATGAGAGGAAATTTAAAATGCAAATCGAAAGAAGAATACCGAATGTGCTTGAGGGGATTGAAGCTTACCTGGAGGGCAAAATCTTGGTTCGCCATTTGAAGATTGAATCTTGGAAGTCGATAACCTAGGGTTCGGATCCGGACGAGAGCTCTAAAGATTCAAAAGGAGAAGCGGGTGTCGAGCAGAACTAACTTGGGAATGTTGAGTGCTTCTGGTCAATTCCGAGATAAAATTATCTTTTATCCCGAAATTGAAGGGGCATGTGTTGACACCAAAAATTGGCACCAGGAAGAAGCTGACATGTGGGCCGGATTCGTGGAAAAGATATCATTCGGCAAAGAAGTTTTTCCCCAGAGCATTCGGTAAAGACGTTCTGCGGTCGGGAACGCATTGTCATTCGGCAAGAAAACTATTCTGCAGGAGGAATTTGGGAGTGCGTGATGACGTGGATCAAGTGTAAGGAAAAGGCTGGTTTAACTTCAAATGCAAGACGGATACGGTGCCCCGACGTTTATCTTTTTAGGAAATAAATAATGTAATCGTAATCAACTAGGAGTCGTGTCGAAACCTGGGTATAAATATAAACCCATGGTAGTTGTAAGAAAAAAGAGAATCAATCATACAACAAACCGGCCCCGTGCCAACTTCGAGTCCTTTAGTCGAGTCGTCGAGTTCTTCGAGAGGAATCATCGATCCGTCGACCTCCGTAAGTACCGGCAACCCTGCACCATGCCTAGTATCATGCGGTGGATTTAGGCTTTGGTTCAGGAAGGTTCCATTGTTAGATCATGAGCCATGCGGTGGGCTAAGTTTTAGCTTGGAACAAGTTATCGGTTCTATTAGATTTTGGCAAGATCTGATAGATCCATTAAGTTACCACGTGTTGCTCTGGATTTTACCTTTATGTTTAATTCATTACAACACTCTTTTGCCCAGTCTAGGTTGATTAGATTCGGTTCTAGCTCATAATGCACTGCGTTTCCATAGCCGAATTCGAAGTCAATCTAGATTGCCACGTGTTGCGGGTCCAAGCTCATTGGTCTTGTGTAGATCTTGACAGAACCGGGCATCATGCGGTGGATGCAGGTTTTTGGGTCGTCTTAGAGCTAATCATCCGGTGGATTAGAATTCGATTCGATCTGGTAGACCTATCATCATCAACGAAGCATGTTCCTTCTTCATGGAACCCGATTCGGCTATATGGCTGTATTCGGCAGTATCGTCACGAGTGAAACATGTTCACGGTTTTGTTTTAAATAAAGAATGCTTTTAGCCTTCCACGATTAGAGTGTATCATGCGGTGGATTGATCTATTCTTGGTTGGTGGTGTGATTCCAAGCAAGTCGTATCATGCGGTGGATTAACTTGCTTGTTTCATGCTCGACGGGTTGAAAAGTACCTAGACATGCGGTAGACTAGTGCTTTTAGTCTATGCATTCTTGTTTATTATGAAATTATGGTCATGTTTTCGCCCTTTTATTTATCTATCATGCTCTGTTCCCCGTTAATCGGTTATGAATATACGTCACAATGTTTATTCAGTCAACTACCGATCTTTCGTCATGTTTACGTCACGCATTCGGCAGTGCGCTTCCTGCGTGCTTTGCCGATTGCCGAATGATGCTTCAACTGCTGACAGATAGCTTTTCTATAGCTATATGTCGTTCGAAACTGGCTCCGTAACCGCAATTATGGAACTATCTGGTATTACCTGGCACGTTCCAGGTGTTATTTGAACATCTTTTCTCCCTTTGTCAGTTTTCAGGAAAATTGACTGGCACGCTTTCGGATTCAAACGCTCGGGCCACGTGTAAAGCTAGCTAATTCGGCTTGCTGTGTGCTTGGCGTGAAGTGCGGATTTTACGTCAACACACTTTTTGGCACGCCCAGTGGGACACAACAAGCTTCGAAGATGCCTGAATTAAAAGACATTCTGGATGTCACTTTCGAAGAATTATCTGATGAACATCAACAAATGGTGAAGACTGCTGCAGATCAGTTCATCAAGAAATGCTTGCTGTCTTTTGCTAAGAACAGGAGTGGTGCACCATTTCTCAAGTCAGATCTGCCAAGAGTTCTTTTGCCGGGACAATCTGATCTTACTGAAGATGAAGAAAGGGAGAAGTTCTCTAGCTTGTTGTACAAGGCTTTAGGAGAAACAATGACCAATCATAATGCTGCATTCCTGAACAGTTTTCGGCTCATACTGGTCAACATCTTTGGTCAACACGTGGATAAGCCTTTTGAGCAAACGCATGGACAACTTGGTGGCCCGACATATTTCAATGTTCAAGCATCGGTTCCAAAACGTCATGGTAAAGGTACTGAAGAAACTGAAGCTTCTGGAACCAAAGACGCGAATGGACAGCCGATTCAGCAAGAGCTTCAGCATGCATTTCCGAAACCTCGTACATATGGTGATATGGCATTCGGCACCACGGGAAATCTACCTGCTTCTGCTTACAAGATATCCCCTCTGAACAACAGGCTGCAAAGGGATGTGTATGGGAACGGATATTCAGAGTTTATGGATTACAATGCTATCGACGCTCTCCCGAATCCCGGGTATGTTGGTACTACAGGGATGCCTGCTGGGAGACCAGGGAATCAAGATACCAATATTGACCTCATGGTGCAAAAAATGACCGATGTATTACAAAATCAATTCGGTCTGAAGCCTAAAAATCAGGGGTACATGTACTCGTCTCCTTTCCCAGAATGGTACCAAAGGGTATCATTGCCGAATAGAGTCAAGGTGCCTACAGAGTTCACTAAGTTCTCAGGACAAGATGATACTAGCACTGTAGAACATATAGCTCGATATCTGATGCAGCTTGGAGAAGCTTCAGCAGATGAGGCTTTCAGAATCAGATACTTTCCTTTGTCGCTGACGGGTCCAGCTTTTACATGGTTTGCTTCTTTGCCTGCTCAGTCAATTTGTACTTGGAAAGACCTGGAGCAGAAATTCCATGCTCATTACTACATTGGCAGTACCGAGAAAAAGTTGGTTGATTTGACCAGCTTAAGGCAGAGGAATAATGAGACACCTACGGAGTTCCTCAGGAGATTTAGGGAAACAAAGAGCATGTGCTTTTCTCTGAACATACCTGATGACCAGCTAGCTGGTATGGCTGTAGCTGGCATGCTGCCTACCATTCGGGAAAAGCTATTCGGAATGGAGTTCGATGATCTGGGCCAGTTGTCACACAGATTGGCCTTAATGAGTAACCAGTCATGGTGAATCAGAGGTGGATTAAACAGAATAAGGGCACCTATGATTTTGATGTAACTAAGGCAGATAAATTGTTTGACTATCTTGTAAAAGAAGGCCGAATCAAGCTACCAGAGGGGCATTCTATGCTTCGGCCTGATGGAGTAAAAGATAAGAGGTACTGTGGATTCCATGATAGAAATTCTCATTTCATCAATGAATGCAGGGTTTTTAGAGTGAGGATTCAGAAAGCTATCCAAGAAGGGCATCTGAAATTCGACAATAAGATGAAGTTGGACAATAACCCGTTTCCTCAGAACATGATTGGGTTCTCAATCAGTATGGTGTGTGTTGCCGAATCTGGAGAAAAGGGAAAGATGAAAGTCCTGACGTCGAAGGAAGCGAAGCAGAATGGCTCAGTCGATCCTAATCGGCAAATCACGATCGAACAGATTCGCGAGGAAAAGCCTCGCTTCCCGAATAGCCGATTTGAAATTGGGAAATCTTCTAAACCCAGAGTCACATCGCGCATTCTCCTCAATAAGTGGCAGTGTCAGCAAGAAAAAGAGCGCTACCAGAGACGTGAGTACGAGGAGGAGAAGAGGAGGTGCGAAGAAAAAAGGTATGAGGAAGAACAAGAGGAATATGTCCGAGAACAAGAACGTGCACATTGGGATTGTGTCTTCTTCAGACACTGTTGGAATGAGGGTTTAAAGCTGCCTACATGGAATAACTGTCCTGAATGCAATAATGGATATGTCGAACATAGGCAAAATGTTGCCAGTCGCCGATCCGTCCACGAAAGAATTGGAAGGGTACATCCTAGTGATGATCGGCGTTTAAAAATATATAACATTGATGATCAACCAAGGAAAAGACGTGCTGATCATAGATGGATTGATCATGAAGAAGAAGATCGTGAGTATGTCTGGCAGAAAGGACAGTGGTGTCCACCTGGTTTAAGAAAGAGCCAGAAGAGAAGAGTCCAACGCCTGAGGAATCAAGAGTTGAAGCGAGCAGGAACTAGGATGAGATCGATATGGCGTCCAAAAGACAAACCTGACGAATCGGGTCATTCGGCTCCTACATGCATGGTATGTTTCTTGCCGAATGAATTCATGGCTCCAGCTAATCAAATTGTACAGGAAGAGATATTGTCAGAAGTGGATGAAGCCGAGCAATGTGGGTTAATGGCACAATTGGTATTGAATAAGCAAGCTATTTTCGAGAAGCCAGTCCAGAATCGGCACATGAAACCACTGTACTTAAGAGGATATGTCAACGGAAAGCCATTAACGAAGATGTTTGTTGATGGTGGAGCTGCTGTTAATGTGATGCCATACAATACATTCAGGAAACTTGGCATGAGCCCTGGAGATTTAACGCCAACAAGCATAGTTTTGAATGATTTTGCTGGAAATCCGTCGGACACCAAAGGATGTGTACATGTAGATCTGATGATTGGGTCTAAGATTCTGCTTACAACCTTCTTTGTTATTGAAGGCAAAGGGGCATACAACTTGCTACTTGGAAGGGATTGGATCCATGCGAATTGCTGTATACCGTCTACTATGCATCAGCAGCTTATTCAGTGGATAGATGATGGAGTGGAAATTGTCCCAGCAGATGATTCAATTAGCGTGGCTAATGTGGAACCGGCCTTCTGGGAATATCAAGGCATAGATTGCTTCTCAGGTAAGGACTGGGGAGAGGGTCCTGTTGAGCCAGTCAGCAGTGATCAACAGCCGATCGAAGCAGTCGGCTCTTTTAGTAATTTTTAATGGATAATCCAATCGATGGGACTGATGGGAAGCTAGGACGTGGATTTGTGTCGGCTGATAAATTAGAAGAAGTAGACATTGGAGACGGTGACAAACCAAGGCCGATATTCATCAGTGCTAGCTTGGATTCAGTTTTCAGAGAAAAGTTGATTGAGTTGTTCAAAGAATACAAAGATTGCTTTGCTTGGGATTATTCGGAGATGCCTGGTTTAGATCGTTCCATTGTTGAGCATCGACTGCCGATCAAGCCTGGTTATAAACCTTACAAGCAACCACCCTGGAAAATCTACAAAGATGAAGTGTTGACCGATGTGAAGAAAGAAGTGGAAAGATTAATAGCAGCAAATTTTATTCGGCCATGCAGATATGCAGAATGGATCTCTAATATTGTTCCTGTGTACAAGAAAAATGGGAGGATGAGAGTTTGCATAGACTTTAGAGATCTGAACAGAGCTACACCCATGGATGGATATCCAATGCCTATTGCTGACTCGTTGGTTGATGCTGCTGCTAGATATAAAGTGATTAGTTTCATGGATGGTAATGCAGGGTACAATCAAATTTTTATGGCATTGGAAGATATAGCGAAAACAGCTTTCAGGTGTCCAGGACATATAGGGTTGTTTGAATGGGTTGTCATGACGTTTGGTTTGAAGAATGCTGGTGCAACTTATCAGAGAGCCATGAATTATATTTTTCATGAGTTGATCGGCAAGATTGTGGAGATATATATCGATGATGTTGTGATTAAGTCATTGGATCATGAAGCACATTTGGCCGACATAAGGAAAACTCTAGAGTGCACTAGGAAACATGGGCTCAAGATGAACCCAAATAAATGTGCTTTTGGAGTTTCGGCAGGAGAATTTCTGGGATTTCTGGTGCATGAAGGAGGAATAGGAGTTGGCAAGAAAAGTATGAAAACCATTGATGAAGTTGTTCCTCCAACTAATCTTAAGGAATTACAGTCATTACTTGGCAAGATCAATTTCGTAAGAAGATTCGTATCAAACTTATCACAAAAGGTGTTGCCTTTCTCTTCACTACTAAAAATCAAGAAGGATCAGAAGTTTGTATGGGGTGACGAACAACAAAAGGCTTTCGATGAGATCAAGGAATACATGAAAGAACCACCAGTATTGGTACCTCCACAGCTAAACAAGCCTTTTAAGTTGTACGTGGCGGCCGATGCCCAAACTATTGGATCGGCCCTCATACAAGAATTTGAGGGAAAGGAAAGGGTAGTTGCATACCTTAGCCGGAAATTGCTTGATCCCGAAACGAGGTATTCGGCTACCGAGAAACTTTGTTTATGTGTTTACTACTCCTGTACAAAATTTCGGCACTACTTGCTACATGCCGAATGCATTGTGTATTCAAAATTTGATGTGATAAAGCACATGTTGTCTATGCCGATTTTGAACGGAAGGATTGGCAAATGGATTTTAGCTTTGTCTGAATTTGAGTTAAGGTTTGAATCGGCAAAAGCTGTTAAAGGACAGATTATTGCTGACTTCATTACTGAACATCGCGATTCATCAACTAATTTGCTTGAAATTACTCCTTGGGTATTATTCTTCGATGGATCTTCATGTGACAAAGGTGGTGGAGTAGGTATTTTGTTAATTTCGCCAAGAGGAGAGGTATTTGAATTTGCTATTCCTATTCAACCTACTGTCACTAATAATCAAGCCGAGTATGAGGCGTTGCTCAGAGGACTTCAATACTTGAGAGAAGCAAAGGCCATTGCAGTTGAAATTTTTGGGGATTCAGAATTAGTCATAAGGCAACTAAATGGCGAATATGAGTGCAGAAACGATATCTTAAGGAATTACTATGAGGAATGCAAGCAAATCTTAAAGGAGTTTCAGTCAGTAATTCTGCGGCATATTCCTAGGAGAGACAATGGAGAGGCGAACAGATTAGCTCAAAGTGCTTCGGGTTATAGAGAGCTTCAAGAAGTTTTTGCTAATGATGTATATGCTTTCGGGAGTAATCTGGCAGAAGATGATTGGAGAAAAGAAATTGTTGATTATCTGGAGAATCCATCCCGAAAGGTTTCTAGAAAGCTCAGGTATAAAGCTTTAAAGTTTGTTCTTCTTGATGATAATTTATATTATAAATCCTTGGATGGGGTGCTGTTACATTGCTTAAATCAAGAAGAAGCAAAAAGGATGATAAGTGAAGTGCATGATGGGCTGTGTGGAGCACATCAATCGGCTTACCGAATGAAATGGGTTATTAGGAGAACTGGGTACTATTGGCCCACAATGCTAGAAGACTGCTTTGAATATTACAAGGGATGCCAAGATTGCCAGAGATTTGGAAACATTCAGAGAGTTCCAGCATCAGTTTTGAATCCTATTATCAAGCCATGGCCATTCAGAGGGTGGGGAATAGATTTGATTGGCCAAATAAATCCTCCATCTAGCAAGGGGCATAAGTTTGTGCTTTTAGCAACCGATTATTTTACTAAGTGGGTTGAGGCGATTCCATTAAAGAAGGTGACATCAGAGAATATGGTTGAATTTGTTAAAGAACATATCATTTACAGATTTGGAATTCCTCAAACAATCACCACAGATCAAGGAACTCAGTTTACATCTTCAGAGTTTAGAAATTTTGCTGAAAGTACGGGCATCAAATTGTTGAATTCTTCTCCTTATTATGCCCAAGCTAATGGTCAGGCAGAGGCTTCTAACAAGATTATGATTAAAATTATACAGAAGAAGATTGATCAGAAGCCAAGAAAGTGGCATTCGGTATTAAATGAGGCTTTATGGGCTTACCGAATGGCTCCACATGGGGCTACACAGACGTCTCCTTATGAATTGGTATATGGACATCATGCTATCTTGCCATGGGAGATGCAATTAGACTCAAGGAGAATAAAGTTGCAAAAAGATTTAAGTTCTAAAGATTATAATGATTTAATGATGGACGAATTAGAAGATTTGCATATGATTCGTCTCAGGGCCTTGGAAAATGTTGAGAAAAATAAAATGCGAGTTGCTAAATATTACAACAAGAAGGTGAAGGTCAAGCAATTTGCAGAAGGAGATTTGGTTTGGAAAGCAATATTGCCGATTGGAACTAAATACAGTGCATTCGGTAAGTGGTCTCCAAACTGGGAAGGTCCTTTCAGAGTGGTCAGATGCGTGCCTGGAAATGCATATATCCTGAAAACTTTACTAGGAGAGGAGTTTACTGCTGCTATCAATGGGAGATACTTGAAGAAATATTATCCTAGTGTTGAGATTGATCGCTGATTGAAATACTCAATGTCAGAACAACTGAAACAGCCGACATTCGGGAAGGAGCCGTCTTCAGAACAAAAATATTGACAGAAGAAGAAATGGCCAATACCAGAGTGTATTGCCCTTAGTGCAAATATATTACAAAAAATGAGTTTGACAGAGTCATCACATAAGGATTTCAAAAGATAATGCTTTGTTGTCGAAAATTCCTTAGTCCCTAGTACAAACTAATAAAAGAGCTTGTTCAGAACAGACTGAAGATGGATGGAATCGGCAGTAGCGGCGCCGTGAACATCAAGACGACCTATGGAAGCGTCAATATTGTCGATCTCCTCTGGATCACCGTCCCAAAGGGTTCGGAGGATGGAAAGGATTCTCCAACCGATCGATTTCCATGTCGTTTGGGGTTCTTGCCGAAGTCGTGTTCGGTTTTGACTGAATGAGATTCGGCTGTGTTGTGTTTGAGGCGTTTTCGAGTCTGACACTGTTACAATCAGCTTTGCCGAATGAATTATCCACAATGGAGAAAAACAGAGTTAAGAAATGACAAAGTTGCAGGATTGATAGAACGTTCGGTTATTAATTATTTGTTACAATTACAAGCCCAAGTACTTTGAGATTACATTTTTAGCATCTGATATCATATTGCTAATGCTCTCTAATAAGTTTTTGTCAGCTTCTTGGGTTTTAGCCAGAGCAGCAAGCTTTGCCTTGAGTTGTTCTTCTTCGTTCAGAGCTGCTGAAGCTTCCTTTCGCATCTTCTCTGTTAATTTGGGAAGCTCAACTATCTTCTTCTCATCAGCTTCAATTTCGGCCGATAGATCTCTCGATTCGGCTTCAAGTGCAGCTTTTCTGACCTTCTTCTTTTCAAGTTCAGATTCCAATTTGGTCAGTAATTCTTTGCTGTTCTGAGCTTGAGTATGCAGGTCTTTCACAGATTGTTTGGCTGTGGACCTCCTCTGTTCCAGAGCTGGTTGAGAAGATTGGTTTTTTAGAGCCTGCTTTACTGCGGCGTATTGTTGATCCAAATGAGAAACTGGTTCCAAAGAAGTTTTGATATCATCAGGGAGTTCTTGGTCAATGGATTCCAGTACATCCCTTAAGAGATCAGCATCTTTGACTTGATCTTGGATACTCTTGTGCAGCAAAGCAAGGATATCTTTCAGCTTTGTTTGATTTTCTTCTGACAGAGTTTGGCCAGAAGATGTTTCTTCCCCTTGTTCGGCAACCAAGTCGTCCACAGCAAAAGAATAGCTGGATGATGAAATGAATTTCTCCTAAAAAAAAGGGGGGGTCTTGCCGAATTAGTAATAATCCGCTGAGAAAAAGGGTAGAGAAAGTTGAATGATTTTGTTTACCTCGTTCCTGACTTCCTGAATTGGGGAAGGAAGCCTCTCAGGCTCAATGGGAGGATTCTGTGTATCTTGCTGAGGAGAAGCTGGAAGATTTCTTGGTGAAGATAATGCTTCTGATTGAGGAAGAAGTTGCAAAGCTAAAGATGAATCGTGATGAGAAGAAGAGCTTTCCAAGATTGGATCCATTGAAGATTGTTCTGCAGTTAACAAAGAATGAGTGCCGATGAAAAAGAAGTTAAGAGGATAAAGTGGTGGAATTTTACCAGTCAATGAAGCATCGGCAAGATCTGTACTGATTGCTAGTTGATGTTCTCTGACCTGAAACCAAGAAGAGATAAAGCTGAGCAAAATACCAATGGCATTATGGTCAAAGGAAGAAGGCTCTGACCTTGATAACTTTTTTGCTGCTTGTTCTTTTTTTCTTTACAACTAAGGGAGCAGTTAAAGAAAGGGTTTTCCTCTTGACAGATGATGGTCTAGTAAGTATTGGATCTAGAGAAGCCTGTCTAGCCATCAGTTGAGCCAAGGTAGGAGATTGGTGCTCCAAAGCAGATATTGGGCCTGCAGCTTTGTACAAGATCGCCCTGGCAAGAGGGGCAGGTGTTATATCCTGCAAAATGACAGAATCAGAATCAATCGGGGTTAATATTATTGAGACAGATGAAGGGATAAGCGTATTACCTCTGAAGTTGGCTGATAATCGGGCATTAACTCGAAGCAGAAGGGATGGATTGGTATGTTGAAGATATGATCATGGAGTTCTTGCCACCAGAGAGTGAAAGAAGGATGGGCAGATATTATTGGCACAAAAGGATCAGGTGCATAGATAGTTCCGCAGCATTTATAAGTAAAAATCCTTCTTGTCTCTGTGGAATCCTTGACAATCTCCCTAGGCTTGAGAAATTCGTGAAGAAATAGCCTAGGGGGCACTTGGCCACATCCCAACTGTCTAGCCATCATATTTGGCTGATAATATTCATAAGTGCTTTGAACCAGCCTTCCTCCACAGAATTCGGCTGGCAGGATGCAGGGCTGGATGAAGGCATTGAAGATCGCTATAGATTGTACATCAGTGCATCCAGTTTCAAAGCTGAATTCGCAAGGGAGAGTGAGGTTGTCATTGTCCAGATATGGGAACCAAAGAGGATGAGCAAAGCCTTTGAAGAAGAGCTCAAACAGTTCACCGATGTTCTTGTTGATAGATACAGTGGAGGCAGCTTCTCCATAGGTTTGACAACCTTTGGTTCTCCGGGTTTCTCCTTCTTTGTAATTAATTGAAGGAAAGTCTCGGCTGTTGAGATCAATAGCGACGATTTGATGCATGTACAACTGCAACCACATTTGGACAAACCACCAAGGACCATTGACACAGGGGATTTTCTTGCTGGTATACATCAGGTGGGTGGTTTGATTGAGCATATGGTAGACACTTCCCAGGAGGTATTTCCCAAGTGGAATGAGTTTTCCGGCAGCCAGCTCTTCAGCCATCACGATATGATTCAGGGTTGGCTCATTGGCTTTGCCACAGAAGACTGATCTGCATAACCACATGTTCAGGAAGGCTCTATATTCGACATCAGTCAGAGGGCCATCAGACATATGGTTCTGGATGTATCTCTTGTATCCAACCCCTGTTTTTACTCCTGTCTGCTTGGAGGAACCTTTGTGGTCATATGGATATACAGTTCCTGTAACGTTCAGGCCGATCATCATGTAGACATCGGCCAAAGTGGGAGACATTGGGCCATGACCGAAGAGAAAAGCATTTGCACCATTGGACCAAAAATGGCAAGCTGCAATCAGAAGGTTCTCGTTCTTTGGTGTTTCGGCTAGTGACAGCTCCAGGCAATGAGAAATACGCAGATGGTCCCAGTTCTGTGTTTGGGGGCTTTTGTCATCAGATATCCTTTTGTACCAATTTCTCCAGCCGGCAATTGGGGGCAAAGGCCAGTTCTTGAAGGCGTCTTGCCACTCATGAGATTTTGTCAATGAAATCTTGAAAGGAACCCTCTGAGATTCAGCCGCGATGAGTTCGGAAGGATCTGAATTCCCTACAGGGCCGAGGAAGTAGGATGGAGCTTTTTCCTCAACGGGGATAAGGATTTCGGCAGCTAGTGCCTATCAAGAATGGAAAGAGATGAGAGGAAATTTAAAATGCAAATCGAAAGAAGAATACCGAATGTGCTTGAGGGGATTGAAGCTTACCTGGAGGGCAAAATCTTGGTTCGCCATTTGAAGATTGAATCTTGGAAGTCGATAACCTAGGGTTCGGATCCGGACGAGAGCTCTAAAGATTCAAAAGGAGAAGCGGGTGTCGAGCAGAACTAACTTGGGAATGTTGAGTGCTTCTGGTCAATTCCGAGATAAAATTATCTTTTATCCCGAAATTGAAGGGGCATGTGTTGACACCAAAAATTGGCACCAGGAAGAAGCTGACATGTGGGCCGGATTCGTGGAAAAGATATCATTCGGCAAAGAAGTTTTTCCCCAGAGCATTCGGTAAAGACGTTCTGCGGTCGGGAACGCATTGTCATTCGGCAAGAAAACTATTCTGCAGGAGGAATTTGGGAGTGCGTGATGACGTGGATCAAGTGTAAGGAAAAGGCTGGTTTAACTTCAAATGCAAGACGGATACGGTGCCCCGACGTTTATCTTTTTAGGAAATAAATAATGTAATCGTAATCAACTAGGAGTCGTGTCGAAACCTGGGTATAAATATAAACCCATGGTAGTTGTAAGAAAAAAGAGAATCAATCATACAACAAACCGGCCCCGTGCCAACTTCGAGTCCTTTAGTCGAGTCGTCGAGTTCTTCGAGAGGAATCATCGATCCGTCGACCTCCGTAAGTACCGGCAACCCTGCACCATGCCTAGTATCATGCGGTGGATTTAGGCTTTGGTTCAGGAAGGTTCCATTGTTAGATCATGAGCCATGCGGTGGGCTAAGTTTTAGCTTGGAACAAGTTATCGGTTCTATTAGATTTTGGCAAGATCTGATAGATCCATTAAGTTACCACGTGTTGCTCTGGATTTTACCTTTATGTTTAATTCATTACAACACTCTTTTGCCCAGTCTAGGTTGATTAGATTCGGTTCTAGCTCATAATGCACTGCGTTTCCATAGCCGAATTCGAAGTCAATCTAGATTGCCACGTGTTGCGGGTCCAAGCTCATTGGTCTTGTGTAGATCTTGACAGAACCGGGCATCATGCGGTGGATGCAGGTTTTTGGGTCGTCTTAGAGCTAATCATCCGGTGGATTAGAATTCGATTCGATCTGGTAGACCTATCATCATCAACGAAGCATGTTCCTTCTTCATGGAACCCGATTCGGCTATATGGCTGTATTCGGCAGTATCGTCACGAGTGAAACATGTTCACGGTTTTGTTTTAAATAAAGAATGCTTTTAGCCTTCCACGATTAGAGTGTATCATGCGGTGGATTGATCTATTCTTGGTTGGTGGTGTGATTCCAAGCAAGTCGTATCATGTGGTGGATTAACTTGCTTGTTTCATGCTCGACGGGTTGAAAAGTACCTAGACATGCGGTAGACTAGTGCTTTTAGTCTATGCATTCTTGTTTATTATGAAATTATGGTCATGTTTTCGCCCTTTTATTTATCTATCATGCTCTGTTCCCCGTTAATCGGTTATGAATATACGTCACAATGTTTATTCAGTCAACTACCGATCTTTCGTCATGTTTACGTCACGCATTCGGCAGTGCGCTTCCTGCGTGCTTTGCCGATTGCCGAATGATGCTTCAACTGCTGACAGATAGCTTTTCTATAGCTATATGTCGTTTGAAACTGGCTCCGTAACCGCAATTATGGAACTATCTGGTATTACCTGGCACGTTCCAGGTGTTATTTGAACATCTTTTCTCCCTTTGTCAGTTTTCAGGAAAATTGACTGGCACGCTTTCGGATTCAAACGCTCGGGCCACGTGTAAAGCTAGCTAATTCGGCTTGCTGTGTGCTTGGCGTGAAGTGCGGATTTTACGTCAACAGTAGCTTTCTTTATCAGCATTCTATTCTCTCTATATGGGGCTTCTATTTTAACCGGATATATAGGGGATTTTTTCCAATGTTCATCAGCAATGTGGATGAGTTTATATCACCAATTATATATTTCCTTTCTTTTTAGACATGTTGTAGAATATTGAAGTTTTAGATATATTCCCTCTGTACTGAAGGTGGTAGACAAGGATTCAAAGTACAATTAGGGATGGGGATGCTCCGTCCTCGTTTTGTTGATGAATACGGAAATGGAGCCATCCTCCAAAAAAACTAGAAAACGCAGCCATCCCACTCGGACAACATCTATTCCATCTCCGACTCACCGCTCTCCTCTTCACTCGTCGCACGCACACTTCTGGCTCTTTGATGCGGAGCATTGTATGGGGCTTTTCTTCATGCAACGCTTCTAGGCCCACACTTCCAGGCCTTGCTACGGGGAACGTGCACATCCACGCTCTATGCTCCGCCACTGCTTTGTATATAACATAACCTGTCAATTTAGAGAATGTTTCGGTGGTACCGACTTTAAAGTATAGATCAGAGTTAGGTGGAGCTAGTCAAACAACTTTAAATAATCTTGGATCGGCCCAACTCCATAAAGTTAATAGACCCGGTTTATTTTGCAGCTCCAGTGTACTTAAATATGTACATAGACATGCAGGAAGTCAATTACATATTGTTGCCACTCGTTACGCAAAAAAATGCTCACCTGATGCGCCCATCACTATCCTCTCATTTCTCCCTCGACCTACGTGCCACCCCTCGTCCCATCCTCGACCTGATGCCGCCGCCGCTGCCTATGTTGCGAGCTTGACAGATCGTGATGAATGGACGATGTGTATATTCTCTCGTCACTAATAACATGTCGGATCTAATATAGGTAAAAGGTTCAGTACACTGAGGATAGAAACGGATCGGATAGGCACAAAATCAGATTCGGATAGCACTTTTTACTACATTTTATTTCAAATACGGATATGGATTCGAATATTCTTCGATACGAATACAAAACGAATGTCTGAGATTCGGATACGTTTTGATATTTCATTGTCTTCTGTGATAACAATTAATAAGTATTAATTTATTTTATCCACAGATTTAGAAATTGATATCATCATGAAACATAAAAATAAAGATTAAATATAGTATATGTAAACAATAATCACTTATTAAAAATATTTTTTAATAAAACTAATAATTAAATACATCATATAAAATACTTTATATTAATAAAATAAGTAAAACAATGTTTTTTATTGTAATTTATATAGATAATATATTAGCTTGAAACTAAATCAAAATAATATGTTTATACAATGGTTTGAATATGTGTTTATTCTATTCGGATACTGATAATATCGGATATTTCATCCATATCCATATTTATTTCGAATTCGGATATATCCAATTTACTTACCACGTTAAAAATGAATGCGGATATGGATATCCATATTTACGTGGTATCGGATACATAACCAGATAATTCAGATAATCATTTTTTACCGTTTCTATCCTTACAAACCACATGATGCAACGTATATTCGAGTGGAGTTTCATGAACTATGGGATACTAGAGGTATTTCGTTTCCCTTCTTCAATAACAAAATGTTAAAAGAGGGTGGGGAAGGTGCGGGGGAAAACAAACCGTCTAGATCAACAACGTGAAGCTGAAATAGATTTCATAATGAGTCCCATCTTAAGCTGGAGAATGGACCAATCCAGAGAAATACTAGTCCATACTATAAGGTCCAGTACAATTGAAAACAATTTCCACTTGAAATTTTAACACCCAGCTCATACACAGACCCACATGTCGGGTCCGTGGGGAAAGTGCGTTGATGAATTTGACGCCAAGTTACATTGCATACCAAGCTACTTTAGTCAACTAGATATATTAGCATGTGGTTCTACACCAAACCAGAACGAGGTAGATTATAAGGGCCAAGATATACGGCTGTCATAACCTATAGGATACCACTATAAATCCGTGGGGAATGAGGAAAATGAAGGTAAACAACAATCTAATTTGATCAGAAATTAGAGCACTCAAATAAGACTGATGAACCCGCCAGTCAAAAAGATATTCAATTTCCATAAGATCCCAGATGCTTACTTATAGAAGACAGGCATCTGCTGAAGCACAAGGTTGAGGGTCGTCCGTGACCCGGCACTCCCCCGGACTCCCTCACCCTCTCCCTATTTATTGTTAAGAATCGGATCCCTGATCCGGCTTTCCCAATCCCAACCTGAGAACGAGGTGTGAGAAGATGTAGATTAGATCATGTTTCCCCTCCCATCACAAACACAAAGAAAACATGAACATGAATGTAGGTGGAGCTTCGGGTCTCTTTTTCATTAGTCATAGATGAATACAAGGTTGTTGATTATATAGATATGGGGAACCCTTCAGGAGTATATCTGGTATGAGCCCACAATTATCCCTTAATTAGGGATTTCTTAGCACTCCCCCTTGGGCGAATACCACGACGAACTCATGCCTCATCAAAACTCCCTAAAACCCAGTGGGAAAAACATGGAGAAAGAGTGCATAGTGTCGCAAGTTTCATTTACACATTGTTGTCTCATTAAAAACCTTATGTGAGAAACTTCAGAAAAACTCACTAAGGGAAAAAAGAGTACAACAGTTGTCTATAAGACAAATTACAATCTTCTGGATCATAATATTTTATACTCAATAGAATACTTGACAATGACTACCTATTAGGAGATGTACTCCCCTGAACCAAGCAAGACCATTTCACTATGGCAAGAACACTTTCTTCTGGAAGCATATGCATATAAATATTTAGCAAATAAATTACATGTAACTGTAATGATCAATTCAGAAATTTCACCTCAAATATCTTCTGGAACACAAGAGGTAAGTATAGGTAAGCCACTTTGATTTGCAGTATCATTCTATTGGATCTTAAGTAATCTATTGATAGAGCCTTCAGATCAAATTGATGCCTTCGAGGCAGACTCTAGGACACTCAATGTCTTCTAAATTAAGATCAATACTAAGCATTTGCTCCCCCTGGCGACAACATCTGTTGAAGCCTTTACTCTAACATATTCTTCAAGATATGTATTATTCTTTTAGAATAACGAGAAGGAAAATTGGGGTGTCATATTTCCATGTCTATCATAAGCCACAATATATAAGCCACAAAACGGCAAAGGTCCATCAGAGACCATCTACAGTCCTTCAATAATCTTAACCGATCATATACACCTTTTAAGTTTGTCATACTGGCGCAATGGGGATATAATTGACAGTAACACCATACCTTCAGATGATACCATCATTCCAAATCTCCTGGTGGAAAACATATCAGGAGATACAAACATACCAAGTAAAACTCGGAAGTAAAACTCCTGAAAT
This sequence comes from Echinochloa phyllopogon, assembly GCA_033239725.1. NCBI lineage: Eukaryota > Viridiplantae > Streptophyta > Magnoliopsida > Poales > Poaceae > Echinochloa > Echinochloa phyllopogon. The sequence goes on along the minus strand of BTCW01000008.1, from coordinate 25,373,231 downwards.
GCACATATAACTATATGGCGCTCTTCTGATCTTTTGGTTCCTCCTTTCATACTTTCTCGGGTCTTATATGGGTCTTTGTACTTCTATAAGAATTATCAAATTTTGGTGTTTAACTCAGACTTGTTTTATTTTTCTTCTAGAAAATTCCTTCAAGGAAATATCCTCTCAATAGGGAGGTATTCTCTCTGCATAGAGTAATTTTTATCCAAGAAGATAAACTTCTTTCGAAATATAATATTGGTATGAGATTTCAATGTTGCTTATTTACCATTCAAGATTCTGAGTCCTACTAGGATCTCATGATGGATTTTCAGAATCCTATTAACTGCATATTTTGATTCATGCCTTTGCCAGATATATTACATAATGGAACCGTGTTTATTCAACACATATTGGGGATCGGTCCATTTTAAGACCATTTGAACCATCGCTTTCACCACCTATTATATCAATAATGACCCATAATTATCCGAACTTCACGCTCAGAACTTTCACTTTGCGATTTTTGGTTCAGCCTCAATTGCATATTTCATTGACCCGATAAGAGAGTTTCAAGCACTCGTGTAACACCCAAAAATGCTCAATTTAAAATTTTTGGCATTTAATTAATTATTTAATGCTTTCACCTATTTTATAAAGGCTAAATAATAATTTTCTAAAATTTAAAATCAAATATAAGTGATAGAAACATTTATTGTTGCATTCATGCTACTGCATTTATTTTTGTATTGCTTGTGATTCAAACAAGAATTTAAATTTATTTAAATTCAAATTTGAATCACTTTGTTTGGAGCTCTAGAAAAGTTTTTAAGCCCATAGTTCACCTTTGCTCCTTGAACTTTTTCCCTGGTCCACCTTCTCCCCCTTTAATTCTTTTCTGGTCCGGCCCAGCCCCTCTTCTTCTTTTCTTTTCCCGGCCCAGTTTCTTCCCCCGGCCCAACTCTTCTCCCTCGCGCGCAGCGGCCCAGCCCGCCAGCCAGCCGCGCCCATGCCTCCCTCTTCCCCCGCTGCCAGCCCGACCCCACGCGTCAGCCTCACCTCCCACCTTCCTTCTTCTTCCTCCGTTAATGGCGCTGCCTGCCGTGGCAGGGCCCGCACGCCGAGGCCGCCCCCACCGTGCCTTCTTAACCCGGCCTGACTACCGCTCCGCTCTCTCTCACCCCTCGCCCAACCGTCCTGCCAGTGCGCCGCCGAGCTTGTGAAGCACCGCCGCACGCCGCCAGGCCGCTCCGGCGGGTCTCCCGGCCGGCCATCACCACCGAGCAGTTCGCCAGGAGGTACTAAAGCTCCCCGAGTACTTCTCGTCCCCTCTTACGCCTCGGTAATAGCTAATTTTCCCCCGTCGTCCGCAGCGCCGCCGCGAAGGGATCGCCACCGTTCACGCCTCACGAACCATCTCTGGCCAATTCCGTTCGCCAGAAGCTTCTTCGGGAGGTAAAGCAGCCTCCCCCCCCCCTTCAATTTTGCCGTAGCCACACCGTAGAGCCACTTCCCTCGGCCGCCGACGGCGATCCACCGCCGGTCACAGCCGTCCGGCCAAAGCACCGCACCATGCTGCACTTGTTCTCCACGGTTGCACTTGTGTCGCTCCCCAGCTGCTCCAGAGCCAAAAACCCGCCCCTAAATGCACCCAAAACTCACTTCCCGCGGTGCACCGGAGTTCAACTCCGCCGCTCGTCGTCGTCAGCACGCTACGCCGGTCGACGCTCGACTTGAAGCCCCCAGATCGACTCGCCATGCTTCCCTGAGTCGGTAGGACCAGCTCCCGTAGAGAACGGAGCCTCCTAGCGCGAGAAATGGCCAACTCCGGCGAGCTTTCGCCGCGGCCGAGCGGCGCCGCCGCGGAGCCGTCGTCCCCGGCGAGCCCGAGATCCAGGGCCGTCCGATCCAAGATCAACGGCCGAGATTAGATCGGCCGATACCCCTTCGCGTTTTAAATCCTATCCGCCCGATCCAAATCCGACGGTCGCGACGCGGGTCAAACCCCGAGTACCGGTCAGCGCCGGTAACTTTTGCTAAAGAGCCCCTCGGCTTTCTGGAAATTAATCCGAGGTCCTTTCCAGTTTAAAAATAATTACAGAAAAGTCCTGTTTTATTCATTTAAGCCCCCGAATCTTAGAAACGCTATAACTTTCTCGTTTTAGCTCCGATTAGTGTGATTCTCGCGCTCATGTGTTCGTAGCGAAGCGTAGAATATTTCTAGCTCCTGTTTTTGTACTGTTTTTACTGTTGGTGTACTGTTTCTAATAGAATTAATTTGTGTGCATGTAATGATTGCTTTGGAATGCGTGTGTGATGATCGTGTCCAGTCGGCGAGCCCGTAGCTTTGGACTTCGAGTACGTTGAGGACGTGCCAGAGCAGGACTCGCAGCAGCAGCCGTACTCCGAGGAAGGCAAGTTATAGCACGGACAATCCTTGCTACCTATCTCACTTTTAATACACTGTTCTTTACATACGCATGTGTCTAATACTGTTTACCATTAAGGTCGTACCTAGCATTTATTTCCCTGTCCTTGTATTCCTATGGGTTTTTGCATATGGGTAGTATTTTGCTAGGCGCAACTACTGTCACTTTTACTTAACTGTTAAACTTGTATTAATGGTCCACTTCAACCATAATATTAAAACTTGCTTTTTAGCAACTTGGATCAGGGAGCTGGGGCTTGCGTGTTTTGCCTGGCCCCAGTGTCTCTCCCTAAGGACTGGTTCGTAAAAGCGGCAACCTGGGAGCCTGTCGCCGCCACCGGAACTATAATGGCTCTGGTCTTGGTTGAGTAGCTTGCACGTCTCTAGCTTGGCAGTGGTTACCGAGTGGCCTACGGCGTTGTAGGAGGCAAGGCACGGGGTGATTTCGGATTCCACCGAGGACGGTAGCCCCATCGGCTAGGTCCCGTTAGACCCAGTCTCGTGTTGGGAGCCTCCGTGAGTGCGGGGAGCTCCGCACGTTGCACCATTTACTTTGTTGTTGGCATGATTTGCCGGTGCGTGGATGCCATTGACCCCCTCACGTTGCGCCCTGAGGGTCAGTCAATCTCGGTGCCTAGGTTCTCACCACCTTGTAGTACTCCAGCGGCCACTGTCTTGTTAGGGTGTCTTGTGAAAGCCTCGTAGCGTCCCTATGCAGTCACACCTCGGAAGTGTCGATGTGCGTGGTTGGGTGCAAAGTTCTTCTGAACTTTTACGTGACTGGTGGAAAAAGGGCGAAACGTCTGCAGAGTGTACGATCTATCATGATAGCCCGGCTCAGGGTCACGAGCAGCCTGGATCCTTGTATGATTAGAAGATGATATTTATTACCGCTTAATGTTGACTTACATTAATTAATTTGGGATACAACTGGGATTCATCTAATGTAGTAGTTACGATTAAAATGAACCAACTAAAAGTGCTATTGCTGTTAAGCCAGTGTCAAGCCTCTTTTGCCTCATCACCCGTGCTATACTTGCTAAGTAAATCTGTTACTTACACTTGTTGTTATTACTATTTTTGGGCAAAATCCCGGACGGGTAACAGATTGGAGTCAGGCTGATTATGCTGTGGAGTTTCCAGAGGACTTGCCGTACTTTTGAGTTCGCGTTCTCCCAGTCAGAGTCCCTGTGGGATTGCGGCTACACTTAGAGAGAGTTTATTAGTCTTCCGTTGTCCATGTATTTCATTTATGCAAAACTCTGATGTAATCGCTATTTTATGATGAGAATAAAGCATTGTACTCTGATTTTTACCATATTTGTTCGCTATATGTGTCTGTGGACTTCCTGGGCACACATACTCGGGTTTTGTGTAAATCCGGGTGTGACAGATTGGTATCAGAGCCGTGCTGACTGTAGGAACGCAGCCTAGATAGTACGGTTGACAAATTACTAGGAGACCCCCATGTTTTTAAAAAAAAATTAAAAATCTAACAGTCGAGTCTTGTGTGAGTTTATGCCTTTACCTGCTTGTGCTTATTGTTATTATGCATATGTTTGATTTGGTTCTTTGTAATGATTGTGATGGGCGTAGACATCTGTCTGCAACCATCTAGATGTTGGAATAAGGCTTAAGGACTTTAGTGTTTAGATAGCAGGGGTATATATATATTTTCTCGTACTAATCATCTGACATCTGACCTTTGTGATTATAGATGGCTCACCCCGGGGGCAATGCGGGCGGACAACCTCCGCACCAGAATCCGCCCCCGAACCTGAATCCGAACCATCAGATCCCCACCATTGAGCAGCTGATGTATGCTCAAGTTCAGATGATGCATCAGATGGCTGAGACCATGAGACTGATCCAGCAGAACCAACATCATCCCCAGGCAGCTGCACCGCCCAGAGACAAGAGGGGCGAGTTTCTGAAGGGACGCCCGCCGACCTTCAGCAAGGCCAGCGACCCCCTTGAGGCAGATGACTGGCTCAAGGCAGTGGAGAGACAGTTGGACATCGCCCAGTGCGATGACAGAGAGAAGGTACTGTACGCCGGAGGGCAGCTTCAGGGGCCGGCGTTGGATTGGTGGGATTCATACCAGTCCTCACGCCCGGCCGGTACTCAGATCACCTGGCAGCAGTTCTGCAGCAGCTTTCGTGCACACCACGTGCCGGAGGCTTTGATGATTTTGAAGAAGAAGGAGTTCCTGGCACTGAAGCAGGAAGGGATGAGTGTCACGGCGTACCGTGACAAGTTCGTCGCGCTGGCCCGTTATGCTCCAGAAGACGTGGCCACCGACCAGAAGAAGCAGGCCAGGTTCTGTGACGGTCTGCAGGATGCTCTCCAGTACCAGCTCATGTGCACCAAGTTCCCGACCTTTCACGAGCTGGTGGACGGCGCTCTGATGTTGGAGCACAAGCGCTGTGAGATGGAGGACAAGAAGAGGAAGCTCCAGGGACAGCAGGTGGGCAGCAGCAGTCGTCCACGCTTCGCACCTCCGCCGAGTCAGCAGGTGGGAGGCCAGCAGCGCTTCCAGGGTCAGTCTGGCTTGCTCAGTCGTGGCCAGTACCAGCAGCAGCGTCCTCAGTTTCCTCGGGCGCCACAGCAGCAGCGTCCTCAGGGTCAGCCACAGATGGGTCCAGCTCAGCGTCCCCAGGTGCCACCCAGACCAGTTCAGCGTCCGGGTCCAGTCAGCCCCGCAGTCACAGGACAGAGGTGCTTCCACTGTGACGAGCCGGGGCATTATGCCAATGCTTGTCCTCGCAGAGTTCAGGGTGTTCCCGGTCAGAGCAGCGCACAGAGAGTTGGGCAGCCCCAGGGTCAGCAGCAGGGAGGTCGTGCTCCGCAGACTCCGGTTCGGGGCAAGCTCAACCACACCGGAGCAGAGACAGCAGAGGCATCTACTGATGTCGTCGTGGGTACGTTCCTCGTCAATTCGACCCCGCCACTGTTTTATTTGATTCTGGAGCTTCGCATGCTTTCATATCCGCTGCTTTTGTGAAAAAGAATCTAGTGGCGTTGCTGCCCATGAAGAATACTATGCTAGTAAGCTCACCAAGGGGAGAACAACGCGCCACTCTACGTTGCCCCAGTATCACCCTCACCATAAGGGGGGTAGATTTCGAGGCACGCCCGATAGTCTTGGAGACCCTTGGATTTTATTTGATCGTAGGTATGAGCTGGATGACCAGATATGATGCAGTGATCCGGTGTGCTACGAGGACCATTCAGCTGACAGCAGAGTCCGGTGACAAGGTGGAGTACCAGGCAGCCAGTTCCTCAGAGCAAGGCCAAGCCAATCGAGCTGAAGGGACGACAACTGAAGATATCAGGGTGGTGAGCCAGTTCTTGGAGGTGTTCCCTGACGAGTTGCCAGGTATGCCTCCAGAACGAGATGTTGAATTCGTTATTGAACTAAAACCTGGCACTGCACCTATAGCCAAGAGGCCGTATAGGATGGGAGCGAAGGAGCTGGAGAAGCTCAAGCAGGAGTTGGACGAATTATTGGCCAAGGGGTACATTCGTCCGAGTTCTTCGCCGTGGGGAGCACCGGTATTGTTCGTCGACAAGAAGGATGGTACTCAGAGGTTGTGTGTGGACTATCGAGCCCTCAACGAAGTGACCATCAAGAACAAGTACCCACTGCCAAGGATTGATGATCTGTTCGATCAGCTGAGAGGAGCTTGTGTGTTCTCCAAGATAGATCTCCGGTCGGGTTATTATCAGATGAGGATCCGACAGTCGGATATTCCTAAGACCGCTTTCACTACTCGGTACGGGTTGTACGAGTTCTTGGTCATGTCTTTTGGATTGACCAACGCTCCTGCATACTTCATGTACCTAATGAACAGCGTGTTCATGGATTATCTTGACAAGTTTGTGGTGGTATTCATTGATGACATTCTGATCTTCTCCAAGACTGAGGAGGAACATGAGGAACATCTGAGGTTGGTACTGCAGAGACTTCGGGAACATCAGTTGTACGCCAAGTTGAGCAAGTGCGAGTTTTGGCTGAAAGAAGTGGCATTTCTGGGACACGTGTTGTCCAATGGAGGAGTGGCAGTTGATCCGAAGAAAGTCAGCGATGTGTTGAGCTGGAATCCACCACGGGATGTGAGCGAGATCAGGAGTTTCCTTGGGATGGCCGGTAATTACAGACGGTTCATTGAAGGATTCTCCAAGATTGCTAAGCCGCTGACTGCTTTGCTAGAGAAGAATGCCCTGTTTGTGTGGACAGAGGCGTGCCAGGTCAGCTTCGAAGAGTTGAAGAAGAGGTTGACTACAGCCCCAGTGCTAGTACTGCCAGATTTGGCTAAGAGTTTCTCTATCTACTGCGATGCATCCCGACTAGGACTGGGTTGCGTCCTTATGCAGGAGGGCAGAGTCGTGTCTTATGCGTCCAGGCAGCTGAGGAAGCATGAGTAGAACTATCCGACGCACGACTTGGAGTTGGCAGCTGTGGTTCATGCTCTGAAGATCTGGAGACATTACTTGATTGGACACAGATGTGACATCTACACTGATCATAAGAGCCTCAAGTATGTCTTCACTCAGTCAGATCTGAATATGAGACAGCGCAGATGGTTAGAGCTGATCAAGGATTATGATCTGGAGATCCACTATCACCCAGGGAAGGCCAACTTGGTGGCAGATGCTCTAAGCAGGAGGAGTTATGGGAACAGGATCACTGGTCACTGTTTGCCTGAGGAACTCAGCCGAGAGTTTGAGAAGATGAGTCTGGGATTCGTCACCAGCATCACAGGGATGGCAGTGGAGCCCACACTCGAGCAGGAGATCCGGAGAGATCAGCTGCAGGATGAGAAGATAAGAGAGATCGTGGGGAATGTTGCATTGGGAAAGGCCCCTGGATTCCGAGTTGATGATCAGGGAACTCTATGGCATGGGAAGAGGATATGTGTGCCAGACATAGCGCAGATCAGAGAGATGATTCTGAGAGAGGCACATGACTCAGCTTATTCAATCCACCCAGGCAGCGCTAAGATGTATCAGGACATCAAGGAGAGATTCTGGTGGTACGGAACGAAACGCGATGTGGCGACTCACGTGGCATTGTGCGATACATGTCAGCGAGTCAAGGCAGAACATCAGAGGCCAGCTGGATTGCTTCCCGGAGTGGAAATGGGAAGAAGTTGGCATGGACTTCATCACTGGTCCGCCCCGCACTCAGAGAGGATTTGACTCCATTTGGGTGATTGTTGATCGTCTGACCAAGGTGGCCCACAGTCTGCCAGTGAAGACCACCTACACAGGCGCCAGACTAGCAGAGTTGTACATGGAGCGGATTGTGTGCTTACACGGAGTGCCGAAGAAGATTGTGTCAGATCGTGGTACACAGTTCACCTCACACTTCTGGAGAAAGTTACATGAGTCTATGGACACGAAGCTGCACTTCAGCTCAGCTTATCATCCGCAGACAGATGGTCAGACAGAGCGGACCAATCAAATACTAGAGGATATGTTGAGGGCTTGTGCATTACAGTACGGAGTCAGCTGGGATAAGAGTTTGCCGTATGCGGAGTTCTCCTACAATAATAGCTACCAGAAGAGTCTGCAGATGGCACCATTCGAGGCATTGTATGGCAGGAAGTGCCGGACCCCATTGTTCTGGAATCAGACTGGAGAGAGTCAGGTCTTTGGTCCGGAGGTACTCAGAGATGCAGAGCGGCAGGTGCAGGTGATCAGAGAGAATCTGAAGGTGGCCCAGTCCCGACAGAAGAGTTATGCCGATGTCAGACGGAGGGACCTCAGCTTCAAGGTTGATAATTTTGTGTACCTCAAGGTGTCACCCATGAGAGGTGTAAAGCGGTTCAATGTCAAGGGCAAGTTGGCACCTCGATACATTGGACCATTCAGGATACAGGAACGAATGGGTGAAGTGGCATATCGGCTAGATCTGCCTGAGAGACTAGTCGGAGTACACGATGTGTTCCATGTGTCCCAGTTGAAGAAGTGTTTGCGGGTGCCAGAAGAGCAGATCCCGATTGAGAAGTTGAATGTTCAGGAGGACCTCACATATGAGGAGTATCCGATCAGGATCCTGGAGGTGTCAGAGAGAGTGCTGAGGAACAAGACCATTCGGATGTGCAAGGTGCAGTGGAGCCGGCATTCAGCAGATGAAGCGACTTGGGAGCGGGAAGAAGATCTCAAGTCCGAGTACCCACAGCTCTTCGCTTCTACATCCGAATCTCGAGGACGAGATTCACCTTAAGGGGGTAGGTTTGTAACACCCAAAAATGCTCAATTTAAAATTTTTGGCATTTAATTAATTATTTAATGCTTTCACCTATTTTATAAAGGCTAAATAATAATTTTCTAAAATTTAAAATCAAATATAAGTGATAGAAACATTTATTGTTGCATTCATGCTGCTGCATTTATTTTTGTATTGCTTGTGATTCAAACAAGAATTTAAATTTATTTAAATTCAAATTTGAATCACTTTGTTTGGAGCTCTAGAAAAGTTTTTAAGCCCATAGTTCACCTTTGCTCCTTGAACTTTTTCCCTGGTCCACCTTCTCCCCCTTTTCTTCTTTTCTGGTCCGGCCCAGCCCCTCTTCTTCTTTTCTTTTCCCGGCCCAGTTTCTTCCCCCGGCCCAACTCTTCTCCCTCGCGCGCAGCGGCCCAGCCCGCCAGCCAGCCGCGCCCATGCCTCCCTCTTCCCCCGCTGCCAGCCCGACCCCACGCGTCAGCCTCACCTCCCACCTTCCTTCTTCTTCCTCCGTTAATGGCGCTGCCTGCCGTGGCAGGGCCCGCACGCCGAGGCCGCCCCCACCGTGCCTTCTTAACCCGGCCTGACTACCGCTCCGCTCTCTCTCACCCCTCGCCCAACCCTAGCAGCGCCGCCAAGCCCTCCCGAGCCCTCCACCGTCCTGCCAGTGCGCCGCCGAGCTTGTGAAGCACCGCCGCACGCCGCCAGGCCGCTCCGGCGGGTCTCCCGGCCGGCCATCACCACCGAGCAGTTCGCCAGGAGGTACTAAAGCTCCCCGAGTACTTCTCGTCCCCTCTTACGCCTCGGTAATAGCTAATTTTCCCCCGTCGTCCGCAGTGCCGCCGCGAAGGGATCGCCGCCGTTCACGCCTCACGAACCATCTCCGGCCAATTCCGTTCGCCAGAAGCTTCTTCGGGAGGTAAAGCAGCCTCCCCCCCCTTCAATTTTGCCGTAGCCGCACCGTAGAGCCACTTCCCTCGGCCGCCGACGGCGATCCACCGCCGGTCACAGCCGTCCGGCCAAAGCACCGCACCATGCTGCACTTGTTCTCCACGGTTGCACTTGTGTCGCTCCCCAGCTGCTCCAGAGCCAAAAACCCGCCCCTAAATGCACCCAAAACTCACTTCCCGCGGTGCACCGGAGTTCAACTCCGCCGCTCGTCGTCGTCAGCACGCTACGCCGGCCGACGCTCGACTTGAAGCCCCCAGATCGACTCGCCATGCTTCCCTGAGTCGGTAGGACCAGATCCCGTAGAGAACGGAGCCTCCTAGCGCGAGAAATGGCCAACTCCGGCGAGCTTTCGCCGCGGCCGAGCGGCGCCGCCGCGGAGCCGTCGTCCCCGGCGAGCCCGAGATCCAGGGCCGTCCGATCCAAGATCAACGGCCGAGATTAGATCGGCCGATACCCCTTCGCGTTTTAAATCCTATCCGCCCGATCCAAATCCGACGGTCGCGACGCGGGTCAAACCCCGAGTACCGGTCAGCGCCGGTAACTTTTGCTAAAGAGCCCCTCGGCTTTCTGGAAATTAATCCGAGGTCCTTTCCAGTTTAAAAATAATTACAGAAAAGTCCTGTTTTATTCATTTAAGCCCCCGAATCTTAGAAACGCTATAACTTTCTCGTTTTAGCTCCGATTAGTGTGATTCTCGCGCTCATGTGTTCGTAGCGAAGCGTAGAATATTTCTAGCTCCTGTTTTTTTACTGTTTTTACTGTTGGTGTACTGTTTCTAATAGAATTAATTTGTGTGCATGTAATGATTGCTTTGGAATGCGTGCGTGATGATCGTGTCCAGTCGGCGAGCCCGTAGCTTTGGACTTCGAGTACGTTGAGGACGTGCCAGAGCAGGACTCGCAGCAGCAGCCGTACTCCGAGGAAGGCAAGTTATAGCACGGACAATCCTTGCTACCTATCTCACTTTTAATACACTGTTCTTTACATACGCATGTGTCTAATACTGTTTACCATTAAGGTCGTACCTAGCATTTATTTCCCTGTCCTTGTATTCCTATGGGTTTTTGCATATGGGTAGTATTTTGCTAGGCGCAACTACTGTCACTTTTACTTAACTGTTAAACTTGTATTAATGGTCCACTTCAACCTTAATACTAAAACTTGCTTTTTAGCAACTTGGATCAGGGAGCTGGGGCTTGCGTGTTTTGCCTGGCCCCAGTGTCTCTCCCTAAGGACTGGTTCGTAAAAGCGGCAACCTGGGAGCCTGTCGCCGCCACCGGAACTATAATGGCTCTGGTCTTGGTTGAGTAGCTTGCACGTCTCTAGCTTGGCAGTGGTTACCGAGTGGCCTACGGCGTTGTAGGAGGCAAGGCACGGGGTGATTTTGGATTCCACCGAGGACGGTAGCCCCATCGGCTAGGTCCCGTTAGACCCAGTCCCGTGTTGGGAGCCTCCGTGAGTGCGGGGAGCTCCGCACGTTGCACCATTTACTTTGTTGTTGGCATGATTTGCCGGTGCGTGGATGCCATTGACCCCCTCACGTTGCGCCCTGAGGGTCAGTCAATCTCGGTGCCTAGGTTCTCACCACCTTGTAGTACTCCAGCGGCCACTGTCTTGTTAGGGTGTCTTGTGAAAGCCTCGTAGCGTCCCTATGCAGTCACACCTCGGAAGTGTCGATGTGTGTGGTTGGGTGCAAAGTTCTTCTGAACTTTTACGCGACTGGTGGGAAAAGGGCGAAACCTCTGCAGAGTGTACGATCTATCATGATAGCCCGGCTCAGGGTCACGAGCGGCCTGGATCCTTTTATGATTAGAAGATGATATTTATTACCGCTTAATGTTGACTTACATTAATTAATTTGGGATACAACTAGGATTCATCTAATGTAGTAGTTACGATTAAAATGAACCAACTAAAAGTGCTATTGCTGTTAAGCCAGTGTCAAGCCTCTTTTGCCTCATCACCCGTGCTATACTTGCTAAGTAAATCTGTTACTTACACTTGTTGTTATTACTATTTTTGGGCAAAATCCCGGACGGGTAACAGATTGGAGTCAGGCTGATTATGCTGTGGAGTTTCCAGAGGACTTGCCGTACTTTTGAGTTCGCGTTCTCCCAGTCAGAGTCCCTGTGGGATTGCGGCTACACTTAGAGAGAGTTTATTAGTCTTCCGCTGTCCATGTATTTCATTTATGCAAAACTCTGATGTAATCGCTACTTTATGATGAGAATAAAGCATTGTACTCTGATTTTTACCATATTTGTTCGCTATATGTGTCTATGGACTTCCTGGGCACACATATGGCCACATTCGGGTTTTGTGTAAATCCGGGTGTGACAACTCGTGCCTAGGACTTTATTCCAGATCTAGTTTCTCGAGGAGAATTATTTGCAATTAGAGAGGCAAGACAGGTGTCGACACATTCATTTCCCACAATATTCAATTAGTATCTTCGTCATTTCCTAAAATGGAAGATCCATTGTTGTTCTGTATTCCTAGCATTATCATATTGCGCGCATCGCTAGGAATTCCATCTTTAGGATGGACCTCTTCTTGAGGTAAATCACCAGCACGGTGAGTTCATTGAAGGAGAATTTTCACATACAACGTGAATTTGCATCAAGAGCATATGCTTTGACTAAGGGTGTTGGATCACATTCGCAGGCGTCCCTACAGAAGTAGATCATACCGATAAGTCACATGTGGATATGATATTAATCCCGGATATATCCACATCTACTTCAGGTAGAAGCATTTATAATGTATTTAAACCATTATGGTTACTCCTCAATGAATTAAATGATTTTCTGGCAAACTCCATATATAAAGGAGTATACACTAAACAACAGGTTCAGTTTGGCTTTTGTGCATTTTTCTATATAAATATCAAGGCATTATCCAAGATGGGCATTTATCTCCCCCTAATGCCAAGATATTTCTGAAAGCATACTAACAAAATCCCTGGCCACAAACTTCTGGTAGTGACTAATGTATGCTAGGGTGGTTAGTTACTTAGGAAATCTTATGCACTATACAAAGATGGGATTTGAAATTTATATCTTCATATGCAGTGAGCTCGGACTTTTAATACAGTGGCATGAATACTGCATTTATTTCCTTCTACTGAAAGGATTATGCTCAACTTCAAGTGAGACACATAATTAGTGGTTGTAATTATGTGAAATTGTTATTGCTACCTAATACACATGCAATCTTCAGGATTTAAATTTGCATACGTAGCACGATTTTCTCAATAGAAATTATTCAAGGGAAAGTGCACGGCATCAAGGCAATGCTGCCCAGCATTTATATGCAAGGTCATATAGTCCGGCTTATTTTGTTATTGCCCATGGTTTACCCAATTACTCGTACCATTATGAAATTAGGCAGCAACCATTACATTTGTAGCAATATATTTACGTATAATTTTGTTTTGGGAGAGAACCTAAACCACATTCAAACAATAGCCTCGAGGACATGCAAGGGAATGAGCTAGCACGTAGTCCAAGCCAAGGTTGGAGTTCCGATCGATAGGCCTGTACAAACTCAATGCACAATCACAGCTTCAGGTTGTTAGTGCTAACACTTGTCAATCAATAGATTCCCAAACCATTTATTTATGGTGCAAACTACCTATGACTTAAGGTTTCTCCTCATATTATATACCAACTATTTTATAAAGCTTGATTCCAATCTCTTCATTGTTCAGCATAAAGAGAAGCTTTAAGAATAGAATAGGTAAGGCCAAAAATTCATGTTATATGAATATCATTGTAGTGTAAAGTTTGCTTAGTAAGCAAAGGATGATAATTGTTTGGTGAGAGCGAAAAAGTATCCGAGATCCTTCTGGGACTAGATCAAAACAATTCATGCCACTCTTATATGTATGAGTCATAATAAGAATTAGAAAAACACAAGGAGAAAGCATCAGACAATCTCAAGCTCTACAAATTTCTTTCACAAATTATAATCACCTGCAGCCTGGTTTTATGGCTTTTCAGTGCCAAAAATAATTTACCAAGAATAGGCGAACACCCAATTTAGCTTTAAGCTCTACAGTGATGTGGGATTCATAATCGTCTTCCTGTTGTTCTCACTTCTGGTAGATCAGCGGTAGATCTTGAAAGGGCATTGTCCAAAACAACTTTGATACAAAGCCGCCCAAACAACTTGTCCATCAAGGACTTACCTTTACCATTTAGCTTACACTTAATAGTATATTACATACTTGTTTAGTAATTATCCCCAAGTCTATTCTGTGACTTTGTATGATTCTGAGAATTATATGCTACATGAGCAAATACAGTCCTAAGTAGGACAAGATATGTAATTCTTCGGGAAAGCACAATAGTTTTCCACACTAACATGATAGAAAATTTCTTAGAATATTACTAACAACTTGTTAGTGTTCTTGCAACTTCATATCACTAGGAGGCGGGGTTGTTATTACTTTTTATATCATTGTATACCTCATGCTTTTCAGCAGCAAAGAGAGGAAGATGCCAACATCGGGTTGTGCACTTTATAACCGAGATTGTAAGTCTTTATCCGATATTTAGAATATTGGTAAGGTATTACTAGCTCGCCATTCGAGCATATACATTATAATCCCTATTTGTGATGTCTTATTACGGAAACAAATTTCATGCATTATGTTATATTACTTCGGGTTACTTTAGGTAAATTAACTTTATGCACGAAGAGAAAGCAAAGAAATAGAGTGTGGTGTCATCATCGATATTTCATTAATTTCCATATGTCTCCAAGCATTATATGATTTTCTGATAATTATTATGGCCTTTTGGCTATATATATATATATATATATATATATATATATATATATATAAATATATTATGCCACAAAAATAACAAATCATATAAAAGAAAATAAATGCAAGGAAACAAATCAACATAAAACTTCTAGGTGGGTTGGCCTGATTCGCAAGGCAGCACTTCGACGAGCAAGACACCAATCTATTAAGAAACAGTTCTAGTGAACAATAGGCTAGCAAAATCAACCAATTGATTATAGAGCTAGCGAGACCAATCTATTTAGAAAAACTAATCTACTAGAAAGTAATAATCTGCAGGATTTTAATCTAGTACAGAAATTATCGAAAAGATTAAATTATCCATTATGGGCATTTGGCGTGTGTTGCGGCTTCAGGCGCATGGTATAGAGTATATGACCAGACTCTTTGTGTGTTAGTACGTGACCTAGATAAGAAAGTAATGCATGCAAAGCATATCTTGATGTATAGCAACCAACAGTGGCCGACAGAGCCACAACAAGGACCCAAGATGGCCGAACAAGGCTATTACTCACATGAAAAAGAGTTTAGTTAAAGTGCGACTTCAGGCAGCACCGCGCATAACATGTTTACTGGCTTAAACGCTAAACGCATTTGTGTTAACCAGAACGTAGCGCCTGGGAATTGTAAGCACAATTAATTTTCTGTTCGAATTCATCTACTAGAAATTAATCAACCAGATTAATTTAATACACGTACAGGATATAAAAAAATGGTTCACGACAAACCGTTGACTGGACGACGAGGTGGATTCGTGCCGCGTAGGGCATATAGGCTAAGCCTAAGACCTGCCTGCGTGATGAAGAATTTACGTCGGAGAGGCGACAGCGTCCAGCGGCCAGCCGTGGCCGCGATAGCGAGGGCCGCCGGTGGTGGTGATGTAGTCGAGGACTCATCAGATACGCACGTACACATGAACCGGATACTGTGCAAGGATCAGGCCTGCACGTACACTGGGTACAACCATTAGATTGAGGGGTGCTGCTGCGGCCGGTGCACATGCTTGACAGTAGGGTCGTCGAGGTCAGGGCCGGTCCTGAGATTTCCGGGGCCGGGGCGGAACAAAAAGCGGGGCCCTATATCATCAGTAACAACAATAACAACAGCGATAATATATAAATGTTACCATTACTATTATTGTTATCATGTTGTCAATAATCAATTAAGATGCATAAAAAAGTTCATATTGATAATTTTAACATATTATCTTGAAATTTTCTTCTAAAAGTATCAATCCGATCCAATAAATTTTCCTTTTGTCTCGCCTAATGAATACTTTTTGAATGACATGACGGTGCGGAAAGTTGAAAAACAATTAGTAATGAAAAAACTGGTGCAAAACTACAAAGATATAGGATCAACTCAAACAAATATTATCAATTATCACTTAGAACTCGCAAATCCCAAAATCAACTTCCAAATTCACTATGCAAAAAGAAGATTCTCCATCACATCAAAATGTCATAACATGCATGGGGTACTAAATATAGATTAAATCAAAAACTAATTGCGCAGTTTTGTTGTACTCTGCGAGACAGACATTTTGAGCCTAATTAATCAATTTTTGAACAATTTTTCACACATATAAGCAAAATGATACAGTGACGCAATGATTACGAAGGGACCCTTTTCTCCCAAATTTGGAACTAAACAAGGCCATTATGTATCCTCGTTCCATGTTCAATCAAATGATTATCGATAGCCTACTGCTAGCAGCACACACTTTTGATCATCATCCATGAACCAAACATCAAATCAAGGGGTGTGTTTAGTTCCAAAAAGAGGTAGGGAAAGTTTGGTGAAAATATCACATCCGACACTGTAGCGCACTGTAGCACTTTTCGTTTGTTTGTGATAAACATTGTCCTATTATGACCTAACTAGGCTCAAAAGATTCGTCTCGTCTTGTACATCAAAACCATGTAATTAGTTTTTTATTTACACATGTTTAGTGTTCCATGCACGAGGAGAGAGATTTGATGTGATAGGTGGATAGTGAAGTTTGGAGAGAGAATTTTGAGAAGTTTGATGATTTAATGTGGAACTAAACGTACCCAAGAATTCATAGCGAAACTGAAACAGCGTATCTCCGGCAGCGTCTTCGTCTTGGCGTAATTGAAAAACAACTTATTTTCGGGCAACGTCTTTACCTGTGTGGACTCAGGGTGAAATCAATGTGTGCTGAAAAATAGGATCGGGCTGGGGAGGACTGGAGTCAAGTCTCCAAACTGCAGGCGATGGACACAGCGAGCGGGAGTCACGTATCAGTATCAGACTCATGATTTTTTTTTTCTTTTTCCTATCCGTTCTCTGGCTGAATGTGAGTAAACATGCTACGATGCATCATTATTGTATAATAATATACGTAGTGTGTACACATCAGGGGAGGGGACCTTGCATTCGGGGCCCGGGGCGCCCCCCTCTCAGGAGCGGCCCTGTTTTATTGTACTCTGCGAGACGGATATTTTCGAGGTTGAGTGTTGGCCGATGATTAATCGACGCGTCACTCGTTGGTCGTTGCCAAATCGAGAACGATGCACAACAACATAAACAAAAATTAATCTGAGATTACCATAATAAAACTAATATGGAATCAAAAGAAGATGAAGCCGGCGGCGGCTGCCTTCTCCTTTGCGTGCATGTGGCCGACGGCGAACATGCATGCGCTTCCTCAGCGGTGTTACCCACCCGACGCATAATTGGAAAAAAAATCAATCTCTAATTAGCCCAAGGAAATATTGATCGATTATAAAAGTTAAATAACCCGGGAGACGAATTGGTTGTAGCGCCGCCATCCGCTCATCGATCCGGGTAGGCTGGAGCTCGTTCCGAGGCGCGCAGACGCAGAAAATCCCAGATCGAAAACAAGAATCAATCTATGATTATCAACTCCAAATGCTAGATTGATCAAAAGTTAAAATCAAGAACTACTCACCCAGTTAGAAGAGCTGCTGATAACGTGTTAAGAATCAGATCCCTGATCCAGTTTTTCCATTCCCAATCCGAGAACGAGGCGTGAGAAGACGTAGATTAGATCTCGTTTCCCCTCCCATCACAAACACAAAGAACACATGAACACGAATGTAGGTGGAGCTTCGGGTCTCTTTTTCATTAGCCATAGATGAATACAAGGTTGTTGATTATATAGATGTGGGGAACCCTTCAGGGATATATCTGGTATGAGCCCACAATTATCCCTTAATTAGGGATTTCTTAACATTTATAACCCTATAGTAGAGTAGGGCATTGATGGAATTTAGTGTGTATGGCCCATTAGAGCCCACGAAGAAATTTCTAAATTTCTAAATAAATCTCAAAGGCCCATGTGTGCATGAGGAAGTGGTGGATGGGTACAATCCTTTAGTCCCATATTGCTAGTTGAGAGGAGGGGTGACCAACTTAAATATGGAAGTTTTCTCCACTCCTTCAAGCTATGTGTGTGGGGAGAGAAGGGAAGCTCCACACGCGCACTTGCTCGCCGGGGCGCGGGCGCACGACGTCTGCGTGAATGGTCCGCCGAATTCCGGCTCCTCGCCTTGCGGGAGCGCAGCTTCCTTTTGCATTTTTCGTTTTTGGTTTTCTTGGCGATCGAGTCAGCGAGATAAGCGGAGTCCTTATCGGTTTAGATCACGATCGCGACGTGAGACCGTGGGCTTCCCTATATATCCGACCCATCGGCCTCTACCAAAATACATCTAATCGACCTAGGATTTTTGCCTCCTCTCGCTGCTGCGCCGCCGCTGTAGTATACTCCATCCCGATTGCCGGCGTGCTCCAAATCTTCGTCGCAGCTTGTCTTCCGTCAAGATCCGGCGTTGTACGAGCTCGTCGTCTGCAGCGCCGACTGCTACGTCATGTTCGCACCGTCGACATCACTTCGTCGACACCCCTCGCTACGGCTACTCCTGCACGTCCGATGTACGTATGCCGTGTTCAAATCTATTATTTCATAATGTTTTCTCAGTTCTTCATGATGATGCTGATGTTTACTTAGTATGTTAGAGTATTGCATGCTAGTATTAATTCGTGCCATATTTATTACTGTTCGGATTCTAATTAATAAATTGTCTAGTTATCCAACAGGCATTGTCTTATAAAGTTGTGAACTGCTCGATGATGTTTTAAAATGGGCTTGATGATGTTTGCCCCTAGCATAGGGGCAATAAAAGATCAGGACTCAGAGGAGCAAGTGCCCCACTCCTGCACCCGCTTGGTACTAGTTCGAGCCCAGACCAGTACTAGTTTTAGCCCATTTGGAACGCATGAATTTTACGGAAATAACACAGTACTTTCATAGAAAATAGTATAATTTTATAGCAAAAACCTAGAAAACGGGGGGAAAAACGGTCCATGGAATCGATCTGGACTGGAACGCGCCATGTTTTCTCCGTACATCGATGGTGTGGTGACTGGTGAGATCCATGGATCCGGTTCTTGCAGTTTATGGTAAGAGCCTCAGATGCTAAATATATTGGGATACTATTATAAGACAGCGGATATTTTACAGTGTCTAAAGGATAATAACTCTGCACAGACCAGCTAATTTTATATTCTCAGAGAAAATTTTCAATTGGCTGCATAGAAACACTGCGGGCGCTCCACACAACGCAGACTGAGAATGTGCACACTGATTTCGTACTTTCTTTTATTACCCTACAGGCCCAATATCCGAGCCTTGCCCAGCATACACACGAACTGGCCCAACCAGCGCATCCCGGTATCATTCATTCAGCCTGCAGGGCTTTTTTCACAGGAAAAAGTCCGTCTTGCCTCCCTCATCTATCATGACAGTCTGATTGTTCTCCCTCAACTACAATACCAGATATGGGACCTCCCTAAACTTGCAATACCGATTTATAATTCCTCCTTGACTGGTTTTGCTCTTACGTGTGATCACGTGACATTAGTTTTGACACGTGGCCACATGTCGGTCCATTCATCGTCTTCCTCTTATCTTTTCACTCATGCATTTGTACTAGCATCTTGATTCTATTTCCATTTTGGGGCATATGGATCCTTCACCTAACCTATGCTCATTTAACAACATATGTTAAGGAGCTACAGAATACCACCATGAGCGAAGTTTAATGGCATGGATGAAGCGATGGTTGAGATAATGGCATGGGGAGTATTCAGACGGAGATGTATGGCCATTTTGAGATATATTTATATATAGAAGCATGTAGCTGGAGGTAAAAACCTCACACAATTAGCATCATGGTTGGAATATTTTATTAGTTTATATACTTTAGTTTGCTAGTTAATGCATTCATGTTTGGTATTTCGGGGCATGCCCCGTCAAATTATACTGCTATCAGATAATAGGTAAATTTAGGAAAAATATGATTTGCTTGCTACAAGTATTAGTACTATGAAATAATCCGAGCATGGTACTCGTGTCCTTATCAAGGCAGCCCCAATAAGATGCAGTGGCACGCCGCTAGCTATTGTAGTAAAGACCCATGAGAGAAATGGAGAAATAGAAAGGAGATAACATAGAGACTAGCACGTGGGCCTATGACCACATGTAAAAAATGTAAAATCGGCATGTGTGGAAAACAACTACTACATCAGATTCAAACCACCCTATAAACCACTATGGGAGGAATTATAAGCCGGTATTGTAAGTTTAAGGAGGTTATATATCTGGTATTGTAGCTGGGTGAGACAAATTGTACTTTCACGATAGTTGAGGGAGGCAAGACAGACTTTTTCCTGTTTCAGAACGAACCACGCTCTTTCGCAGTTCTACAGCTCACTTTGTCTCCTCCCTCCAAAAAAAAAATGTCACGTTTGAAAAGAGAAAAATGTCCCCGTACGCACAATCTCTGCGAAAACCAAGCTGCTGTTGCATGCCTGGCCGGCGTGATCTGATCGACCTTTACGAGCTCTGGCAGAGACGACAACGACGAGGCTTTCTTTTCCACTGTTGCACAGGGAGACACAATAACGCACAGAGAGGCAGGCCCAGCAGCCATCTGGAAGAAGGTGCGAAGCAAAGGGGAACGTAAAGAAAGCTAGGCAGCGAGAGAAGGATGATGATGGGGAGCCCGATGCTCGAGTTTCACCCCCAAGGGACAAGCAAGCCCCTTCTTTCGAGAGAAGAAATAATGCAAGTACTATACTATAGCATCACCATTACGAAAGGGTTGATCGTTTATATGTATACAATAAGTGTATTTCTAACTTTTCGATAGATCAACCGAATTCAACTTTGATTGAGCTAATAACAACTACTATCAATATTTGCATTTCCAAACAAAAAATATACTAATAATAGATCTAATGATACTTTTTAGTATTTTAAAAATAATAGTATAGATTTAATTAAATTGAAAATTATTTGATTTCTTAAAAACGAGACGGACGGAGTACGTCTCCCGAGCAAGTACACCTCGAAACTTGTCACCGACTCGACGATGAGAAGGTCCAAGCTCTCGCCAGGTGGACTTGTAAATTGCAAGCAAGGCGAGATAGCTTGGACAGGGTAGCTCGTAGGAGGTATATAGCACTGCAAGAATAACTCACATCCACACCCCTCATATGCCTCGGTGCACTTAAGATCCGGTGCTAATGTAACGTTAGCACCGGGTGCGAAATTGGGGCGCCCTCGGGAACCCTTTAGCACCGGGTTGTAACACCAACCGGTGCTAAAAGTCCCCTTTAGCACCGGTTGGTGTTACAACCCGGTGCTAAAGGGTCCCCCTCCTTTAGCACCGGGTGGTATTACGACCCGGTGCTAAACCCTTTAGCATCGGGTGGTGTTACGACCCTGTGCTAAAGGCCCTTTAGCACCGGTTCGTAAATACGATCCGGTGCTAATGTATGTGTCACATGCTACTTCAAAAGGAGCGCATCTTTAATCCTATCACATGCGCTGTGTAGGTGAGATGGTTATGTGGGTGCACGCGCGCGAGCCAAGAGGTCTTGAGTTCGAATCCCGCAACACGCAAATATGCAAATATTTTTTGCTAGTGCCCCACCTTTAGCACCGGTACCTTTAGCACCGGAAGATTGGCACCGGGTGGGAAACCCGGTGCTAAAGGGCTTTCCCACCCGGTGCCAATGTGCATGATTCTGGTAGTGTAGTAAGCCCTTGTTTAGTTCCCAAATTCCACCCCGCAATTCCACTATGCAAAAAGAAGATTCACATCACATCAAAATTCCGGCACATACATGGAGTACTAAATGTAGATGAAATCCAAAACTAATTGTACAGTTTTGTTGTACTTTATGAGACGAACATTTTAATCCTAATTAATCAATATTTGGATAATTATTTATAAAATACAAACGAAATGCTACATTGCCGCATTTATTACACTGTGCAAAGTTTGTACCTCCCGAATCCAGAACTAAACAAGGCCAAGGCCTTAGATCCAAAATTCCGCCCCCAAATTCTACTATGCAAATAGAAGATTCCCATCACATCAAAATGCCGGCACATGCATGGAATACTAAATGTAGATGAAATCAAAAACTAATCGTACAGTTTTATTGTATTTTGCGAGATAAATATTTTAAGTCTAATTAATCAATGTTTGGACAATTATTCACAAATACAAACGAAATGCTACAGTGACGCTACAGTATCAAACTCTAAAGTTTGGACACTAAACAAGGTCTAAGTTTCAAACCTCAAAGAATGTAGCTCTTATGAGCTTCGGATTTTAAACCTAGCTAACCTTGATTCTCGCTCCCGGGCTCCCGGCGGCCGAGCACACCAACACATGCACGGTTTGATCGTCGTCACGTCTCTGGGACTACTCTAGCGTGGTCACATAGGTTGGCGTAATCAATCGATCGGTTTGGAGATCCTGCTGTACTATGGATATCTATTGTTAACGAGCAAGTTGTAGCAACAGTCAACTTCGAGAATATTATTGCCTTTGCCACTGCACGTCCATTAGGCCTAGGAACAAATTAAAGTTGATAATGATGACGTTAACAGGTAAAAGATACATATATATTACTATATAATAGAGGATAGTAAAAGATAGATATATAATATAGCCTATGGGTAATTAGTGAGACACTGAGACAGAGCACAGGCCAGGCGTTTCTTATACGGTTTCCAGTCATGAAGCCATGTCACTGGTAAGTGGGGCCCCGTAGAGTAAGGCCGTGATTGTGACAATTGGAATTGGTCATCTCACCCAACAAATAAGGGACCCACACCCTCACCATAAAAATTCCTAAGCAAGTTTTACAGCTTACTGATTACTCTTACATGAACCTGAGCCGACATTTGGTGGTTGTGATAAACATGCCACAGGCCATGTTTCTTTGGGCTAGTAAAATATTGCCAATACCTTTGACCAATAATTAAGGATATTAAATAAAGTCTGTTTATAAAACTACCCTCACAACATTGCATTATTTCGCGAGACCTATCTAATGAGGTCTTTGACCGCACGATTAGAGGATGGTTACTATATCATTACTGTAGCAAAATATGAATTAATTAGGCTCATTAGATTCGTCACGTAAAGTTGCACTCATCCCTAAGAGGATTTTGCAAATAGACTTCATTTAGTGCTTCATATATACAAGATTCATTTTGGCAATTTTTTACCGAAGGAAAAGAAAAACGGCCGGCGCATCGCTGAACGTCTGAACTGTAAGGGCATTCTTTGCTACAGTTAACTGCACTGTTACATCACAGCCCATAACTACCAGTCTACCACCAATCCTTCACTGGCTACCATTAACTACATATATTTTTTTTTCGAAACTGGCCGTTAACTACATATATGATATATGTCACCCCTTTCTCTCATCATTGTTCTTTCGAGGGATAATATATATAAGTAAAAAATTAAAAACATCAAATTTACGTACTTATTTGCACATGGTACTTTATTAGGTTTAACATATCAATAACGATTCATAACAAATGTATTCTTACCAAGCGAGAACAATCCAACATATATGCCATATATAAGCCTTTACCATCCATTCGACACTACAAAGTCCAAACCCGCCAAGTGGACTTAAGCTGCAAGCAAAGCAGCGCTCTACCTGAGAACCGTATAGTAAAATTCAAACCCAAATTCAATTTTGAATTTTAAACCGCCTACTCGAACCCTGCGCTTGTTTGCACGTGCCCTATTTGACACCACGTCTACCCGGGCGAGATGCTACCATACGATACAGTTTCAGGGCAAGTACAACGGTGGAGACAGCTGCTGTCTTTTTGATATAAAAAGACAGCTGAATAGATAGCTTGTACAATAAATTGTCTGTTTGGCTGTCTGTATGGTAATTAATTCATCATTTAACATACAAATTCATGATGATCTATTGCACAATTATCTTTGTAGCCATTTTAGTGACCCTGCCCATACCGAGCTCTGTTCCTCACACTGACACCGGCCATACCGCACAGGCCACATGCAAACCGTGCAGGTGAGGACACATGCAGAGTTGCAGACCGTGCAGGCTTTCCCTCGTCCTTATCTCCACTCCACGCCCCTCTGCTACTGCTCTGCGAAGGCACAACACCGTCCACCCCCTGGAGCTCCAATCCAAGCACAAGCAGCTCTTCCTTGCTAGCTCCGCTCTCCGTCTCGCATGGCTGAGAGCCGCCGGTCAAAATCCGCCGTCTGTGCACCACCATTTCCAAATCGACGCTGCCCACAGCTCCTCCATCCTCTTCTCTACCCACCCCGCCCTCCATTGCTGCAGCCGAGCTCCCTGGCAACGAGATTTTAGCAGCAAAGCTCCAGCTGAACCACCAAGCACCACGGACCACCATGACTACGGTGGCACCTCTACAACGCTGTCGCCGCGGCGGTGCTGCTTCGGCGTTGCTCCGCTCTTGGGCCGCCGGCGGGAGGCGCAACTTCGGCAGGCGGAGACGGGAGCAGCGACGCCGGGAGGAGCAGGGGCGCCGGTGGGATACGCAGGAGCGGAGGCCCGCGGCGGGAGGCGCGTGTGAGGCGGCCGCCGGCGGGATGTGCAACTGCGGCGGCGACGACGGCGGGAGAGGGGGAAGCTGCGGCGGCACTCCGACACTGCTGCTGTGCTGCCTGAACTCCTCTGCTCGCGCGCTGCGTTGTCGCGAAATCCCCACGCGCGCGTGCGGCCCCCGCGCACTGGATCCGTGCTGCTGTCGACGAGCTGCATCAGCTGGTACAACGCGCGTCGGGAGTCGGTGACTCGCGTTGGAGCACGCGCCCGTGCCGTCGACGAACGAGACGACGGCTCTCCGGTCGCAGGGGGCTTTTCGCAAAAAAAAACACTGCATGGCGACGGCTGGAGACGCCCGTTGTACTGCCCTCATTTGTTAAACTGGCAAGTTGTGGCAACAGTCAACTCCAAAAAAAATTACTAGTATATTGTTACACCATCCCTCCATTATCCCTGAAGATGAAACGAAGTGATTCCATTCCATCAACTCGGTGATTCGAATTGTTGGGCAGCCAGCAACGCTGGCCGGCCGCGTACTCGCAGGTTGTTGCGTTGATTAATGATCTAATAACAATATAAAAGAGGATACGAATCTATAAATAAGAAATTATATTTGGCTGTCTATACTTCTTTCAACGGTCCCTTAGTGCCGGCTGCGCAACTGACATGTGGGTCTACCGCTTGACCTACAGAATCAAGAACAATAAGCAGCTATTAATTGAGCTGGTGTGCTCTCGATATGTCACCGACATGTGGGCCCTACAACCATGTGACTGCCGACGCCCTAAGCCGGGCGGATTATCATATCTACGGATTCAAACCGGCATGTGGCAGTTTTAACATGCTAGGTGGACTTTTGCACCTGATTTTTTTTATATAGTACATAAACAGTATATTCTTTCTTCTCCGAACAATCAAGAGAATACTACTTACTAATAAAATCCTTGAGTTCCTGACCTTGTGGGCCCGTCGGGCAGCTGGTTACAAGTTTGAGATCAGATTATGGTGGCAGTTTTCCCCTTTTTTTATTTTGTAGGAGAATCCCTTTCCACAAAGATATTAGAGAGAGTTGTTCTATCACATCCATTTTCTCTTTTCTCTTTCTATCTTCCATGCCATCTGGGGTTAATTTTTATCAATTTAGGGAAGACATAGAAAAAAATGGATTATTATTTTAACCTGTTGGTGCACATTTTTTCACCCCCATAATTGTTTATATGGTAGAATATAGTAGAATTGATTGTTTTTATCAATATGTCTGTTGGAGCTGTTGGGCTTGCGCAAGCAAGTGCCACTGTCATGCCAGGAGCTTGGTCGGCTTTGCTGACAGCAACATTACGGCATGGGATCATCAGATCACTGAACAGAGGAGCAAAGGAAAACCCCAAAAGCTTCAGTTTAGCAGCAATGCCATGATCGGTGAGAGGAGATCGATGGCAGGAGACATCGGATAACAACGTGACGAGTGCGTGCCCAGTTTGATCCATCACCTGTACTGCTGGTGGCCAAACATCGTGAAAAGGAGTCAGGCAGGCGCTCGACACGGGATCAGTACGTACAGTTTGCCGAAGTTTGGAAGGGAAACTTTTTGGCTTCCTCTCCGTTACTGCCAACAGTTGGGTTCGCAAGCTAGCAGCAATAACTGCGCAGCAGTTTGGAGTCTCGCCGTTACGGTGCAACAGCATCTTCAATTCCTCACAGTCGCAGTGACAAGTTCATGGGCATTGTTTGTCGGCATTTCCTTATCTACTTTGTGGCGGTGGCAATAATAAGAGCGGTAAATTAAACCCTCAAATTTTCGTCTGTCTTTATGGCAAGATGACAAAACCAAAACCATGCAAATAGCTCAGTTGCAGAACTGTTTTTAATTAAAACTTAAGGAAACGTCTACATCCATGGTTATGTTTTTTTTTCCATAAAGGTAAGATGATATACTCACTGAGATGTTGATTGGCAGCCATGCTTCTTTCCGGCTGGGGTTTTGAGTTCGTCCTGCTGGTTCTCTCAAACGAGCTTCATGGCTATATATATCAGATTATTGGCAAATTACCATACAAGTCTACTGAGTAGCCGTCACCCCTAAGTTCCGTGGTTCAACACAATTTTCTCATTTTCTTCTTTTTTTGAGCAGACCAATTTCTCATTTTACTTCTTTTTTAGTAGACCATTTGCAAATATTCTTTTTACTCTATCACCTTACATTCCTTACTATGCAAAAAAAAGTTAAATTGAGATCTTTATTTTTTTTATTTTCTGAAAAATTAAGCATTCTATTTACACTGGAAAATAAGCCGGCCAATATTTGAAAGGTACAGTAGTACTGGGGGCACAATCATATCCACATGCTCATATGCAAAGGAATATTGTTCAGATAGATTCAGCACATCATCTCCATCCATCTCATCTGTGCAGCAGCCAGTCTGCACTTCTGCAGAGCACAAACAAATCCCCATTGCCCAACAACAAAGCTGGTTAAAGTTAAACACCCGCTAAACTTTACATATCACAAAGCATTAGCCTTACAAAAACCGGTTATTAGCTAACCATCTTTTTACATGTAATTTACCATTACCAGCCTCCGTTACAAACACATGGTAGCACTCTCCATCCACCCATTTCACCAAGAAAGTTACAAAAAAAAAGAGGAGAAAAAAAAAGAGAGTAAAAAAGAAAAGTTAAAAAAAAGAGATGTTACTACATGAGTCATTAGAGCGTCCCAATAATCAACAGGGTCGCTCAATGCACCTTCTTGGAGAAGAACCCTTTGATGCCGAACAGCCCGCCGCCGCCGCCGGGGCCACCGCGGCCGGCGCCGACGTCCGCCCGCCGGCAGCTCACCTGGTGCCGGTACCCGATGCACGAGTTCACGCTCAGGTTCAGGCCCCGGACGCCGCCGCCCAGGCCGGCCTTCCGGCCGCCGCCGCCGGCGGCGGAGGCGGCTGGCTTCTCTTTCTCCCCCCTGTGCTGCGCCGGCGCCGGCGCCCGCCGCTCGGCGAACGGCAGCTCTGAGGCCGGGGGCGCGGGCGCGGGCCTCGCCGCGGGGCGCCGGATCTGCCAGACCGGGCTGGACCGGCCGACCGGCACGCCGCCGCCGGCGCGGCCGGGGCTCGCCGCCCACCGCCGGGGAGGGCCGGCCTCGCCGCGGGAGTTGCTGCGCGAGCACGGCGCGCTGCTGACCTTGCGCGCCGGCGGCCGCGGCTTCGACGAGCCGGACCCGCCGCCGCCGCCGGCCGAGCGGCTCCGGGAGAAGGGCCAGATGTTGATGTTCAGCTCCGAGCCCCCGCCGCCGCCGCCGCCGCCGCCGCCGTGCGCCGCCTGCTTCCGGCCGCCGGCGCCGTCCCTGCGCTTCTCCTTCTCCTTCTCCTCCGCGGGCTTCTTGGAGAAGATGTCCGTCCAGCGCTTGGACCCTCCGCCGGCGGCGGCGGGCGGCGCCGGGGAGGTAATGGAGGCCGTAGGCGTCGCGACGGTGCCGAGAATGGACGGCTCCCCTGGCTCGGCCTCCTGCTCCGGCTCAGGCGCCGGAGCCGGCGCGCCTTGGCTGCTGCTCCTGCCGGAGTGGGACGACGCCGGCTTGGGTGGGAGGACGGGGAGCGGGAGGATGACGCCGCCGGCGAAGAGCTCGTCGGCACAGGACGGCGAAGCGGCGGGGTTGGGGTGGAGCGGCCAGAACTCGAACTCCGGGGAGGAGGACGCGCTCCTCCTCCTCACCTCGGCGGCGTCCATGGCTGCCCGGAAGGAGCGCAACCCCTCTCGGCTGGCTCCGATTGCTTGCTCTTCGAGAAGAATGGGAGGGGGGGAGAAAGGTGGAAGGGGAGAGAGAGGATTGGAGGAAGGTGGGGAGGTGGCGGGCAGCGCGGCTTTGTATGGTAGGCGAGGCGAGCGGGAGGAAGAGGGAGGCCGCCATTAAGAGGGGGGCACATGGGGAGGTGGGGCCCGCGCACGCCCTCCCAATTCTGCCAACTAGAGGGTGGGGCCCGCACGCCCGCCGGTGGTGGGGCAGGGGTGGCGGTGGCCGGTGGAGGTGAGGGCAGTTTGGGAATACCTCTTTTTTTTCTTCTTGTACTCGTACATTTTTATCCCTGCATTTTTTCCTTGTAATTGTTTTTGAATTTCGTAATTGTAGCTTATGTTTAAATTCAGTTCGGAAATTCAAAAGGAATCAAATTGCTAAAATGTGGATGCGTCACGTATTCAAATAGCTTCGACTTTTTTGCAAACAAGTACTGCTAAACCCCACTAAAAATCACCGTCTTCTTTGACCGGCTTGGTTATGGACACTGATCAATTGGGCATATGTCTAACGGATGCTTTCTCTAGTTATAAAGGTTTAAGATCTCAAAAAAAAAGTTATAAAGGTTTAACACATAAAACTTTGACTTATAGGATATTCAGCATGAGTACACTTATCTGTTTCGGATGGCAAAATCGAGATGGTTGAAACTCCTCGAAAGAAACAATGGTAAAGGAGTGACATGATGATGTCACGTTTAAAGGCCAAAAGGCCAGCTTTGTATTGTCGACTCGTAATGGCACATGATATTTACAGATGGGAGATCGACTCATTTTGATGGTATCTCTCAAGGGTTTCATATCAAATGTTCCTATGTGGTTCGGAGGATACGTACTCATTCAAAATAGAACGTCCAAAAATATATCATGGAGTCGGTTTGAACAACATCTAAAGATTGGCCTCATATTTTTGTTCTCCACCATTTAGTATGTTAATGGATAGGTTCGTCACATCCATATCATCTCTTTGTACGGCCCCTTAGCAAAGGAAAGATGCCTACATCCTAGTTCCTCACTGCCTTTACACATACTCTAAAACATAAGTATCAGATCGAAGAATTGGTGCAGGAGCCACCACTACTGATTTTTTATGACAATAATGCTACTCATAGGCTTCATACTCATCCAATACATAATTCTCCTGCACCTCATTGTTTTTTGGGGCACCGGTGCTTTTGACCCCATTTTAAAGTACAATTATGATTTTGCCTCTGTTTTTTTAACTTTGTCATTTTACCCTTTAATATTCACACGTCAATGCGATTTTGTTCCTAGTCAATGGTCAAAACAAGGCAAATCCACAAAGTTAGAAAAGCGAGGACAAAATCATAATTGCACTTCAAATTAGGGGCAAGAACACCATAAAACCTTGTTTTTTTTCTAAAATACCGTTCACTTGATTGTTTTTTTTCACCTTATTATTTGCATGCATATGTAGTTGACTTGTTCTTATTAATTTCGTTAATGATGATATTTGGCATGATATATTGGGTTTTTCACCACAGAACATGCTACAAAGACATGTGAACCATTTACGCCAAACACGAACATGATACAAAGAGATGTGAACCGTTTACGCCAAACACGCGATTCATGTACGTTCCACGCAAACAACATAATATATGCTACTCATGCAAAAAGGCAAGCACCAGCAGCCATTGTTTTGAAAATCAAAGTATGGCCAAAATAAACTCTATGGAAGTCGTTGTCGTCCCATACCTATGTTGCCTCGATCAGTACTCCCTCCGTTCCTATTTGTAGGTCGTTTTGGCTTTTCTAGGTGCATAGTTTTTGCTATGTATTTAGATATAATGTATGTTTAGATGCATAATAATATCTATGAACTTAGAAAAGTCAAAACGACCTATAAATAGGAACGGAGGGAGTTAGGCTCACAAGTAGCTGGATCAAAGCCTCCGTATATGTGGCCGGTTCCTTTTCCGTGGATGAACCATTGCTTCAAAAGTCTACATAATAATAAAATAAAGTAATGCACACTATTGGTGTTGAATGCTATTGTGTACTTAAAATTGTCGCTGAGTTTATTTTCGTTCCTAATAATAATAATTTCTTAGAAGCGCGATTTCGGTTGCACTTGGACGATGGCACATCAACTGGTCGGTTAATAATAATGAATGTTGTTGGTACGTACTATATACTGTACGTGGCAGTTTTATAGGTAAGATCGTTTTCATCGTACGAATAGCATGTACTCCCATCTTAGATGTTTAATTTTATCGCCATTGAATTTGTGAGTTGAAGATCAGCCTCGCGCGCGCCAATGAGCAGTCATCCGGTCCTCAACTAAAAACAAGAATAGACTGGTCATTTTTGTTATCTTCTAGAGAGTTCTATAGTTCAACAAATGTAATATTTGGACGAGGAGAGTAATTGATGACCGGTTTTCTAGTGGTCATCCCAACTCTTTTAAAATTTTCGCCATCATGCATGCAGCATCTTCTGAAGAACTAGATGCCATTTCCATGCATGTTTGCATTGGTATACGTAGTAATTCGGTACAGATAGCAACAGGCGCCAAAAACACGCACAGTTGGTTGTTCCAGCAGGTAGCATGCATGCATATCATGCACGCAGTGCTATACACAGGGAAATTAAAGTTGATGCGTCAGTCGATGGTTCACTGCCGCCATGATGTACATCTATCTACACACAAGAGCTGAGCCATACACACACATGCACATATATATCATCCATGCATGCAGAAGGGGAAAAATACACACACGCACCTACACTAAAACAACAGTGATATAAAGCAGTAGTGATGTATATAATATAATGCACCGTACAAAAAGACACTAAAGAGAGCCAAATATAAAGTGGACGGGACAATACGTGCGTATGATGTACGTGCAGCTGGCATGTATCTCGATCGGCACACTGTTTGATACGGCACTGCATCATCCGTGTCGGCAGCATGTACACACATATGCACAATCATGCATGCACGTACGTACGATACACATACCGATCGAAGGTAGAGCATACGAGCAGCAAGCGTCAATGATTGGGTGCAGCAATTGCATGATGAAGAAGCAATGCAAAGACGACGCCACGGGCGTCCCATGCCTAGATGCGGCCTGCTCGAGCTCGATACCGTCCCACCACGTGGCTAGACCGGAGCCTATACGTGGCCGGCCGGTTGCGAATATATTGCGATGCATGATGGATACAGTAGCCGCGCTAGGCTGTGTAGTGAACTACTGCCATTTGTTTCAGAGAGAGAGAGAGAGAGAGAAATTTGTGGTGATCATTATCGCGGCTGTATTATCGTGTACTACAAGATAATTATAGAGTGCAACGACCTGTTGCTTCCGGTTGAGTGATGCATAGCGTGCAGAGCGTGTTTGGGCCGGGGTACTACTGAGCGCGCGCGGCGGTTCTATATTGGCCAAAATGTCCTATCGTTATCAGCGTAGCAACATAATCTCAGATGAAAAGTACCTTTTGTAATCAGCTTCCCGACCTGTTGTTATTGGTCTTGCAAAAAGAAAATTGAAATTTCGTACTTCATGTAGACGCACGGTGTAGAATTTTGTTTGTTGGATCAGTTTGCTCGGTGGAAATCAATTGTCCCACGCAACAAGGATATACTATCCTCACAAAGAAATAGCACAAAGTGTTTGAATATAAAGCAAATTGCTCATCTTCTCCATCAGCTTATTAATTTCTTTTGGGTTGAACCCAAGCTTAATTTGTTGGAGAAGCTAGGGCGTGGGTAAAGGATTAAGAAATTACAGAGTTAGTATAGAAAGACGGGATTAATTTGTTCATCTCATACGTATATCAGCTAAAATCCCCCTCGCCAATCCCCGCCATTCCAAAACAAATAAAGAGAATGAAACAAGTTGGCAACGCATGCACGCGGAAATAAGCTTGGGTTCCGAGAGAGGCACGTCCCAACCACCGGGCTGGGGTTTTGTTCGCGTAGCATCATAATAAAGGGCTAGCTAGAGTCCGATGATATATCCCAGCTAGCTCGATCGTACGTACTGGCGCATGCATCCACGAGGGCTAGCTACACCACCGAGATACGCCAAAACACGCGTAGCTCCAGCCCTCGCATAGGGCAAACAAACAAAGACGATCGATGCGTCACTCCGATCCGGCCGCCGATGGGTCGATCCATCGACGACGGCTCACTGCCTGCCATATATCTCGATAACACGCCACAGCCCTGCATTGAGAGCCGGCCTCGACGTTAAGAGAGAGAAACAGCTAGAAAATCACCCATTGCCATGGGTAGAGAGATGTTCGTGCAGGGCATTAAAGAGGCCGTCCTGGGGCACCGTCCGTTGCCGGCCGGCGCAACGCCGAAAATGGCGCCGACGGCGGCTAGCCGGCCGGCGACCGTCCGTGGGCGATTTGTCCGGCCGCTTGCCGGTGGTCGGCATGATTGCAAGCGAGATTAGCGACGACGGGGACCTCCATCTCGTGTCTCTGCTGGTGCGACGATGGTACATACATGCATATACCGTGTTACTAGCTTAGCCCCGCGCCAGGGGACCGTGACTGTGTGTGTGAGCGTCGTGCTAGCTCGTCTCTCTGTCGTCTGGATCGATTTCGGGACACGGAAATCTGTTGTCTTTTTTTTTCTTTTTATATGGATATCTAAAGATAGTAATTTGCACTTTGGTTTGAGTGATGGTCTAAGAATCAAGATCATGAAACTAGTCGTTTGAGGAAGATGTTTTGAATTTTTATCAGAATTTAAATGACGTGCAATTGACAGTTGGTTATGGGGTTAACTAACCGTAGTATTTTGGATAGGCTAACAATGGGCTAATTGTATAAGTACGTGGTCTATTCTTAGTTCAACGGTAGCACTTGTTGCTTTAGATTCAGTGGCTTGTCTAACGTCATATATTTATAATTTGAAATTAGACCAATTAATCTGGCGACTTGTGAGGATTGACATATGTTTGATTCTTGTATATTTTATTTTATTTTTTAAAAATCTGAGTTGATAATTAATAAAATTAATTTTGAATTCGGTTCTTACTATGTTATTTTTTTTGCTGCTATCTAAATGTCTACTTTAATTGAAATATTGGGCTGAAATAATTAAAGACCTTAGACGGTGTTTAAATATTGGGCTGAAATAATCCAGCCAAGTCACTGAGTCTGCGTCCTCGATTTTGATGGCAACAGCGAACCTACTACTGCCCTCGTGCGTGCAGGGCATCCTATAAGGCCTTCTCCAATAGAAGAGGCAGCAGTTGTCTCATAGGCCCAGGAACATCTGCAAATACAGTGAACCACAGTAGAATAGCAGTGAGAGGGAGTGCATCGGAAAGCGTTTGAGCTAAGCGTGCCGCAGCGCGCTAGCGCACACTGTGCACCTATTGTTCATTGACTAAAAAAATCAAGAGCTGGCCTAAGAGCCGACTGATGGAGGAGGCCTAAAGGGCTGCTGCAGCAGCAGCCAGCAGGGCCTGCTATGCATGTCATCGATGAATGAACCGTCCAGTCGTTTCGGACCTTCCGTCGCGTGTACATACGTATTACCATGCATATGCATAAAGCGCTGTCAACATCTATCACAATTACGACCACATAATGACAATGACGGCATTACATGCTCCTAGGTGTGATAGATGTTGGCGAGTGTCTCATGATGATGAGAGGAAGTGGTTTGCAATTGCTAATGCGTCTCCATCAGTCCATGTCACCTAGCTATAAGGAAGCCACGTCAGGTTTTTTTTTGGCTAAGTATGTAGAAGAGATCACAATAAACAAATAGTGATAAAAGCTAGCTAAAAGCAACTTTAGCAACCTTCTAAATAGCCCCGTACTTCAATATTATAGGCCAAGAAAAAAAATTGTCCTCTAGTAAAATCTCTACTAGTAGGCTCTCTATTTTAGGAAAGTCTCCAAATTTCCTCCATCACCAGAAATTCCTGTTAGAGTTATTGTTGGAGTTTGAGCAAATTCTGAGGCACTCGAAAATAAAAGTAGACTCCATTTGATGGAGGATCTGATCCGGCCAGGGGCGCGCTATAGCTGGAGTTACTCTAACTAATGCTAATCTACCATATTACAAGTTAGAGGTGGGCTCTTATCAAATTTTTAGAGTAGGTAATAGCTGGTTCATTTGAGTTGTATATTATGATTATGTCATCTATAAATGTGAATCTTGTAGGTAGTAGCTAGCTCTACTGTTGGAAACAGTACATTCCAGTATAACCACCCAGCAAGATATATGTGTGCAAGGACCATGCATTTTCTTATATTACATTTCAAATAGAAATAATAAACCTTTACCATGAGGAGAGGTCGCTGAAAAAAAATTATTTCCCTAGGGTTTGGTCCTAATGTAATTTGACTAAATGAGACCATTTCAAGATGAATTTCCCTCATGAGTTTTATCCTACTGCTGATTGGTTTCAGTCCCATGACAGGGAAACTTAGGTTTATTGCATTGTGCTGGTTAATTTGACGAAAGCAATCGTACCTTTTTTTTGTGAAAAAGCAATCGTACCTTAGAATGAAGACAATATACAACAATGCTGACTAATTTGGCATGCGTTCTTTTAAGTCATACGAAGTACGTATGCACGAGTTAATACAAAGAATATTTTTTACGAAAACTGGCCTTCAACTTTTGGGGATAATTTTTAGTTCCAATCTTGATACACCGGTAGAAAAACGCCCTTCAACACCGGTTAATTTTTAGTTCCAATCTTGATATATATAAAATCATCATTGAGAATGATATCTCCATTTGTTCTCTTTTAGTCCCTTTTTTCTTTGGGGTTGGGATCTTAATAAACTTTTCTTGTGGGGGTTAAAATGAAAAGCAATAGATATTTTTTTCTATAAATATAGATGAATGGATGCCCGCGGAAGTCTATTAACCCCTAAAGAAGGGCTTTCTGATGCTTTTCATAATTTATTGATTGATTGGTTTCTTCCATGTTGATTGTTGTATTACTAATTTGTTTCTTCCATGTTAATTAGAACAAAGATTGTATTGTAGCTGGGCTTTGTAATTTTTGAAATGAAAATACCGTGTTTATGCAGGTTGCGCCCGTGCATAAATAAATAATCGCTCGACATTCTAAGAAAGATGCGAAGATACGCTGGCTGCAGGCAACGCAAGTAGCAGTACTCGGTCAGATCGGACGGTACGTAGCCGCGAGTAAAATCCAAGAAAGATTTATTTGGATGCTGGCGGTTAGCACGACACATGTACTGTGACAGTTCAGGCGTTTGTCAAAGGCATGTCATGTGCTCTTCTGACACGAGAAAAAGGAAAGAAGCAGAAAAGATAAAAGGCACACGGGCACGGGGTCGCTCCATTATCTATACTGACATGTTGGAAAATGTATACCTGACACGGCGTCACAGTGTAAACTGCCCGTAGCCGAAAGTTCAGACTTCAGACTGGCGAACAAATCAGCTGGCCGTCAACTTTCAAAGGAGGAACACTTCTGTTTGCTGACTTTCTGAATACTACAGATCTTGACTACTGAGCTACGTACACAGATCTTGAACTATACAGATCATGGAGCTCGGTACTTTCATTATCATGTGAAACTTGAAGGGAAAATATTCAATCAAATTGTCTCCAAGTTTGTAACGTTTTAGAAAGATAAAAACATGAGTAGTTACAATGTCAAGGGAAAAAAGGGGGCAAATTAATAACATATATAATTTTTTCGCAAAAAAATATATAATATTTTTTTGTGACCTACTATGTGCTGCATAAGTTAATCCCTCATTTCTTGCTAGGATTCTCACTCTACATCTCTACCTGTCCGAGTATTATATGACCTTCCTTGAGCTCTTTTTGTTGGCGGTGATGAGGGCCATGGCTGATCCTCACGCGCTTTTGTATTGTAGATGAATAACGCACCTTTTGTATTTAAAAAAAACACACCTTTTCAGACCCTGTTCTACAGAAACAAATCCATGGGATCAAATAAACGTTTCTCCATATATTGCATTGCACCTTCCTCTTCTTTCCCAACTTTTCCTCCCTTTCAAACTGCCTGCATTGATGTCCTGCCTTTGTCACACTTGTCACGGCAGCCATCCATGGGCAGCTGGCTGGATCTTTTGCCAGCTTGATCCCAATTCCTTGCATCACCTATCAACCTATCATTGTTCTACTCTTTGTGTGACATGCTAGGTTATGGTACTACAAATCATTAACTTGCTTGGTTGCTCATTTTGGTGGAGCAGCTAGGCTACGTTAGGTCCTGCACTAGTTCACGACCCAACCCACACTTTCTTTTCTTTTTCTTGAACAAATCATTGATCAAATAGATATGTGGTACTAGTAGCACACAATGGTCATTCCCTTTGCGATTTTATAAAATGGGAGGATGTGATATATTACATGCATGTATCTAATCCTAGCTACCAATGCAAGAATCATTGCATTATGCTTGGGATCTACTTAATGGCTAAATCATACAGTAGGACCCAAATAAAGGGGAGGGAGAAAATTTATAAGAAATATGGAGCTTATGATTGGAGGAGGCTGATACAGGAGTTGGTGGTGGATGTACCTATTGTATTCAAGGCATGTATTATTGTACAGGGCTCTCATCATTGGCTTACTTTTGATGAGATGGATGTTTGGGTGCCTGGTCCCCTCCTAGAATAGATTTGTTTAGCAAGACTTTGTTAATCAGGTAAGGCTGGCCTTCAATTTCTTGACAGAGTGGAAGGATGTCCGAGGATGGAATAAAGTTGATTACATGTACAGCTACTCCATACAAGTACAGGGTGTGTGATAGAGCAATGAGCTTAATTTTGTTTCCATCGACAAAGTAGAGCTGTATGAGTTTCGTAGTTCCTTTTTCAAGATAATTCAGATAATTCTTCATTCCTCACATGTAATCGCGAGATTGTTCGCAATATGCAAGCTCATGAATAATGGGAATCTAACTCTGAAAAAGTAGGTGGCCGTATGGCGTGCCGAGTGAATAAAGAGTTCTCTAATATGGGTTGAATCTCGTAGGTTTTCCACATGTATAAAATTTTAAATATATCATTTGCCTTTGGTTCCTAAGTGTGATTTTCTGGTAAAGAAGACAAGAAAGACGTATGTTGAATTGAGATGGACTGATGGAAACCACCTTTCTTTTCATGTCCTGTGCTGACAGATCAGATGCCAAATACCTTTCTTTCATGTCCGATTCAGTTAACCTCACGAGATCTGGATCTTCCTGTTTTCTGAATGATCTTTCTATCAGCAACCATATTACAAATAGATCAGAAATGAAGCAAATAGACTGCGAAGCGACGAGCAATGAAGCAGCTACAGAGAAGAAATAGATGTATGAACTGGACTGCAATAGACTTTGGTCAGAAGTGACTTTGACACCAGTGGTTGTGACGCCTACTTCAGAACCAGAAGATTAGATAGGCCAAGTCTTGTCCAAATCAACTCGGCAGACTAGGTCCGGAAGAAAAATCACAGCCTCAGGTAAGGATAACTAATCCAGTTGCATATCAAGAAGCTTCATCTTTCCGACAATATCTATCCGAGTTTCTTTAAATACCTCAACAACATTGATCCTAGAATGCATCCAACCTCTGACGAGTCTGAAATGGAACCAACATACATATGAGCCCAGCAAAATTATGTTACTTGCTAGAACCAAACACTGCAGTTGTTTCTGATCTGGTACCCGTAAAACTACGTTATGGAATGCAACCAAAGAAGCTGACAGTGAGCACCTGCTACAAACATATGCAAAGAGGATATAGCTGGAGTTACCTCAGTACACAAGCATGATGATATAGCTGGAGTTACCTCACAGATAACATTTTCAGTCAATTTCCGCCCAACCACTGCTACCAAATTCGACAAAAGGGTAAAGAAACTACAAAGGAATCCATCACCCCAAAAACACGGAAACCTTCAAGACTTCAGCTTGAAATTGTTAGTGCATACGGTCACTGTCATGTTCGCTGCTCGACACAATTCCTAAGACGCCACATTGGAGTGAAGTCAACTTGCCTTTTCACTAGGCTAAAAATCTAAAAGTTGCTACATGTTCGATGCTAATGAGTGGGTAGAAGGATTAGTGAACCAGGTACAGTTGTTAGGTAGCTGGGCACGTCAATTTGCAGGTGGTGGTGGTGGGATATCCTCGATGACACCTTTACCGTCAGCCGCATCAAAATAAAAGAAATTCTTGATGGGATCACCCTTGCAAGATATAGATTTAATCACCTCCTGTTATAAAGATGAAGCTGTAAGCACAATGCTAACACAAAAAAAGAATCGTACTACAAGTCTACAACGCTTCAGTTTTGTGCATCAGACATTAGAGCTTTCCAAACATTTCATAAAGAAAATTCTTGTACAGGTTTCCAAAGTCTCATGTTATGTCCATCTGCTAATTAATTCGGTTTTGGGCCAACCTAGAGTCAGATAATACTATGAACTAGGCAGTTGTTCAAGATGATCTTGGCCCTGTTTAGTTCCCACAAACTTTCTAAAATTCTCTCTCCAAACTTCACTATTCACCTATCACATAAAATCTCTCTCCTCATGCATGGAGCATTAAATGTAGGTAAATAAAAAAACTAAGTACACGGTTTTGATGTACACGACGAGACGAATCTTTTGAGTCTAGTTAGGTCATGGTAGGACAACGATTACCACAAACAAACGAAAAGTGCTACAGTGTGCTACAGTGTCCGATGTGACTTAATTTTACCCACCCCTTTTTACGACTAAACACACCCCTTGGATATATAGATATGCTCTATAAGTGCATTTCATCAAAAGTTACAGTAAATATGTTGGCTTTTGTGTGATACTCCAACTCAACTTGCAATCTTTCTGTGTAATTAAGCTTGTTCAGAAATCTTAAGTATGAATTGTTACTCTATAAAGTCGGATTTACTGATAAGACCATGACTAGACCTCTCAATATACCAGGATCCATAAAAGTATATACACCAATTTACACAGGAATATGGCCTTGACTGAAAAACATATACAGCAACTAACTCGGTGATCCCATACCCACTTTGTTGACGCACACTACCTACTTACTTTGAGATCACTATCCTTTTCTCATTGCCGTGGTTCCATATTTTAGGAAAGGAGACTTCTCAGTTAGCACCACAAATACTATCTACAACTACCTAGTTTTTCCACCCAGTGTTCACAAGGCAACCAAACTGTACAAAACAGAATACAAATATTCATGACAGCCATAGTTCATAAGAAAAGTAGGTATGTAATGCAAACGAATATGAGAAGCTCAGACTAGGCAGTTAAGCAATTAAAGGATAGAACCTACCTGACCAAGAATACCACCTAGGATGGCACATACAGGAGGGTGTTCCTTCTTTCCAGCTGCTAGGAGTCGTTCCAGGAGAGAAGTAGGAATTTGAGACTCATTCAAAGACTGCAGTTTACAATGCCATGTAAAAAATCAGGACTATGAGCTAAACTAAGACAATAATTCATAATTTACAACTGCTATACCATTGATTCACACATGTCCTTCCTCCGAGTCAAAACTGCAGGCATATCAGAAAGTGTTGTTTCGCCAGGACTGCGGCCTTCAGATAATTCATAATTCTCCAGCACTACAAAAGTATATGATCAAGAGAACAGAAAAATTAGAGGAATCAAGGAGGAGAAACTTTTTGAAATCAGCATGTTTAAGTTCCATCATTTGGGAAATTTACAAAAACAGGTATGCTTCTAAATTTTGTTAACCTCACCTCTCATGGCATAGTATAATTTGGTTGTCTTCCTTGGTAGATTATTCCAAGGTATAGATATAGCTTCCTGCAAGGACAATGAATGCAATCGCCGTGTTTGATTAAATAAAATTGACTAGTTTCACAATTAAAGCATCCAAAATGAAGTCTTCCAATAACCATATACTGTTGAGCTATTTAACTGTAAACAATATGCCAGCATAAATAGGCACTATCAGTCGATGGATTTGTCATATAAAAACCGACATTTAGGCAATGCAGAATACAATAAAGACAAAGCTACTTCCAACCTCCGAAGGGCGGACCTGGCGCAGTGGTAGAGACTCTCCACTTGTGGCCTGGAGGTCCTGGGTTCGAAC
Organism: Echinochloa phyllopogon; assembly: GCA_033239725.1. NCBI lineage: Eukaryota > Viridiplantae > Streptophyta > Magnoliopsida > Poales > Poaceae > Echinochloa > Echinochloa phyllopogon. Next base: position 25,333,047 of record BTCW01000008.1, on the reverse strand, counting down.
CAGCCTCTTTGCGGAATTTTAAAAGAATTTTGCAAGGGTATGGCTGTCTAGGAAATCCCTTCCCCAGACCCCACCTTGTGTGGGAGCTTTCGCACTGGGTACGCCCTACTTCCAACCTCCATAGTGCCCACAATGGAAAGTTGAGATCGAAACTCGTTTTCCACATTAGAACTAGAAGTGAACTAAAAATCGAAAGAACAGCACTCCCTTATTATGATTTTTCTTCTGCACAGTTGCATTAAGTCAAGCTAATTGTATTATTGCAGGAAAAATATTGGCACACTATTCATATGCAAATGTAGAGATGTAACTCAAATTGCTTCTTCCTATAGCCTAACCTATATCAGTTGCATCACAAATATAGCATATATGGCAACAAAAAAAAATCACTATTGGTGCTGCAAACATGAGCAAGGTATGGCTAAGTCTAACGATTTTATCAACATAAGATCAGCTTTAAAAATCCACTGTAAACTCATCTACCTGAAGACTAGGATATGTCAACTCCTGCTGTTCAGTTTCTCCTCCACGCTTTTTCTGAAAAACAAAAATGAACAGTGATTCAGGAAAGGCCAACTTATATGCTTCTCAAATATATATGCTTCTCAAATAATTGTGATTGATCTAAGAAACATTTTCGCCATGTGACTCGATCTAGAGAGTGCATCAAAGATGATTCTTGGTGCCAATTTTGATGATACAAGACTGTTCCACGCTTTAAGCAGAACAAGCCAGAATTTTTAGTATCTCTTCACTCTAGACAGGAAGAATGTAACAAGCAGGACTTCGAAGATCAGTAATGAGAGGGCACTTAACTAAGGTTGTATTGGAAAATAATCAGGATTTTCCATGATTGAGTCTTAAATGTAACCAGTCAATCAAGGAAAACCATGGCATTTTTAAAAATGAATAGGCGCTAAGCAGGTGGTCAAGTTAACCTAGTGCCTAGGCAAGACTAGGCACCAGGCATTTGTATTTTTATGCAGGCGGCTAGAGTAATGCTATGTTAAATAGAAAAAACTGGATAAACAGTTGGCATTGTCTTGGATCCTTGAGTTCAATGAAAATAGTGCAGCTTTCTCCATCTCTAATTTATCCCACTCACACTTAGGGGTAACTCTTAGGTCCTAGGCGAGGGGGTGCTGCTCCGCCTAGACACGGCCTTTTGAAACAGTACACAGCACATGATGGGAAAAAACGATGAGTTTATCATCAAAACACACTTGTACACATGCAGTTATAGTTTTGAAGAAAATGAACAAATATTTAGGTTAGAACATAGCTCAATTGCAAGCAGCTGCACAGGGATACTTATATTGTAAAAGTATAGCTACTTGCACATACTACAACTGCCATTCACATATCTGTAGAACAAATATTAAACATGTTATGATATGCGGCATACCTGAACATAGCTATGGTTCTGTAAATCAACAAATATTTCACCGCAAGAATCCTTGCAATCTATAGCGTAAAATGCAATATGCTTGTTTCTCTTCCGGCAGTTGTCATTAATAAACAGCTGAAAGAACACATAACAAATACAAAAACATTGTGAGGACAACAAACTTCCTGTAGAATCACCGCAGTAGAATAGGAAATAAGCAGTGGTAAAAAACTAGTTCCAGAGATTATCCACCTTTGTTTTAAGAGACGCACCACTAACTACAATGATGTCAAACTTGTCAAGGAATTCTTCATCAATCAGTGATGGGTCGCCTGAAGGAAACAACAAATCAGAAAAAACTAGCTCAAATCAAACCCATTTAGAATATCAGCAATACAACAACATTATAACAACTTGTACAATTGCCCCTATCAGAAAAATTTCTAGGAAAATCCAACTTGTGTAACTCTGAAAACCTATGAAACATATTAATATGAAAACAGCTTGTACTCAATAAAGAATTTTGCTTGCAAGAAATTTTTTTGCCCCTAAGAACCACCATCAGTTCAAGAATACATATCGAAATATAATCTTCTGTCAGTACAAGACGGATCACAAGAATTCAAGAATGCAACGAAAAGATCTTTCTTAAATCTGACCTTGAAACTAGCAAGCCAGGTTCAAATTGCAACTTACCCTTTTCGACAGAAACACGAACCATAGGATTGAAATCTTTCAAAAACTCGCAGCAAACTTCAGCTCGGGATCTACCACCATATATGCTCTCATCAGGAGGAATCAGAAAATTTGCATTCAGATCACCCTCAGTGACCATGTGATCATCCATCAAGGATAAACTACCAACTCCAGCTAGAACAATATTCTTGCAGAACTACAACAAAGGAAAGAAACCATTTTCAGTGCATGATATGATGATGCTTTCACCAAACACCATACAAAAGCAATGAGTTAAGTTTGATCAATAAACGAAGAAATGAGGTCCCTCAGCATAGAACTCACACTCTGGATGAATACGTAAGTTTAGTGTGCTGCCTTTGTTTTATCTTTATATTTAACATGTTCTTTGTGAACACAATGGTCTTGTTAAGATATCTTAAACTTAGCGCCATTTTGTAGTAAAAAACAACATAATAACTAGGAAATAGCAACTCTCATTCAACCACAAATAAAATATAAGAGCATAGACAGTTGACATAAATTGCTGAACTTTGTCCTAACTAAGCATTCAAATACCATATATGATATTAATTCTACTAGATATCTAACAGAGCAGCAAAAGAGTAGAAATTTCAACTAAAAGAACATCAAAGAACTGAGATTTTTTTCGACTGAAATGCTATACAACCTGGAAGAATAAGCAAACAAAAAGCAAACAGTTGAGACAACACCTAAAGCCAATCTGTTGGGCCTAATCAACGGTAACAACGCAATATCATTTTTTTAGTAAGAATAGAATTTATAAAGAAAAATATGACTCGGAAACAGCGAGGAGACACTCAAGAACAAAGTAGTAGTCAGGAAAAATTGCTTCTAGTTCAAAACAACTGCTAAACTTGGGATAGATTCTAAAGCAACTTGAGCCGTTTCAGTACAATATACACTGTCACATACAAGGGAAGATAACGATGCGTGCCCAAACTTAGCCTGTTCAACTGTACAACTGCAAAAGAATATATTTTCAGTTACCTCAATAGTGGTTCCGTTAATGCCGCACACAAGCACGTGCGCCTTACTTAGCCTGTTCCAGGAAACGCAGATAGAACAGTTAGCTCAAAAGGATGTGGCTTCGGGGAATGGCGGAGATTGGGGGGAGGTCCAGCGAGCAAGTGAAACAGCAGCAATTAGGGGTTTCTTCACTTCAAAACGCAAGCTTTGGACCAAAAGCGAACATATATATTTTGCTATAGAACCGAAATAAATTGTATACCCCAAAAAGACTGGATTTTTTAGCAAAATTAGCCAACGCGTGCAAAAAAAAATCAAAATAGAGAAGAAATTACAGCACAACAGGAACAAAAAGAGCCGGAACGAACGAAGAATAAAAAAAAGGTGGGTTCTTGTGCGGCGGCGCACCTCTTCTGGGCATCGACGCCCCAGACGCGGATCTGGCGGTCGTAGAGCGCCGTCTCCTGCGCCGTGAGCTCCCCCTCCGCGCCTCCTCCGCCGCCGCCGCAGTCCATCGCCGCGAGCGCCCGGATCCCGAGCCTGGGAACGCGGATTCGAGTCAGCCGCCGGGGAGATCGGAATCGGAAGTGGGGGATAGCGGAGCAAGGGTTTTGGCGGAGCTCTTCGGATTTTTTGTTTTTTTCTTTCGTTTCTTCCCCTCTTGCCCTTTTGACTTCGGGGAGCAAGTTTCTGAGGTCGCCGCGGAGGCGCGAGCACAGCCGTCCATCTCGGATGAACGGTCCAGATTTATTATGGCACGGGAGCTTAGGCGTCAACAAGTATAGCAATGACGAGTAATACAAAACGATGATCATCAGTGCGAACCCTCTAAAGACTAAAATTCATGTGAAATTCCATGCTTCCAAACGACCCTGAATTGGATGCTTAGATGGATGCAATAACTTTATTGTGCAACAGTATTACATGGGAAATATTCTTGCAATGACCAACTACTATCAGAGTAGGGTAAGAAAAAGGATGCAAAACAAACCGTGACCAAGTGCTTCAATTCCGGAATTATTGGAATTGGGGAATTGGTCGATTTGTACGTACCTACGGAAGAAACATATCAAATCGGCCACGAGTTTGGACAACTGATCCATGAGAATTTGGGACAAGAATTTGATACTTGCTGGCACAAAAGCAGTAGTAGTTCATGTAGAAATAACAGAGGAGACCTACGGACTATTTAAATACGGATACAAGAAACGGACACGAGGAGGACTCTCATCTGTGTCCCTTCATTCCCGTCGAGTGCTCCTTGGCATTCTGCAGTGAAATTTTGTTTTTTAATCTAATGAAACATTCTGCAGTGAAATTTTGTTTCTTAATAGAATGAAATATTCTGCAGTGAATTCAATTCGACGATGGACTGCTTGCATTTTCAAGGGTCAAATTAATCATGGGCATGAAGCGTAGCTCCTAGCTGGGCCAAAGGCGATCAGCCCAGGTTTAAGAGCCTATAAATTACGGAATTCCATAAATTACATACAAGCCCATCTTGGCCCAATGGTTTCGCTCACTTCTCGGCACGCTCTGCTAAACGGTGTGCGCGTGCCCCTGCAGCCGACACATGCCATCCACGTTTCTCTTCTTTCAAAAGTCAACGGCCAAGAAAATACGAAGGATAGACGTTGAGAAAGATTTTAGGCTATCAAACAAGCCTCCTTTTATAAATTGTTAAGCCAATTGTATAAAAATAGTTGGAGTGCAAATGTTCAAATGTTTTTAGTACAATTGAGCAAGATGAAAACGCTAACCCCCCCTCCCCGCGAGAGCGGCTCGGGCGGCCGCCGGCCCACCGCCTCCGCCGCCGCCCCCTCCCGATTCCCCACCGCCGCGCCGCCGCCCGAGCGGGACACCGGAAGTCCGCGCGCCTCGTAAGGACGGCGGCGGCGGGGCAGCCCCTCCCCCCTCCTCTCGTCTACGCCGGGCGCGGCCGTCGTCGTCGAGGGAGGTTGCTCCGGCGGCCGGTGCCGGTGCGGGCGGCCGATCTGCCCCTTCCGCTCTCGGATCCGGCGCCCCTGAGCGTGGATCCGTTGCGGGCGGGGGCGGCGGCGCCTCCCCGACTTGGGCCTTGGCGGGCCCGATCTGGCGGCGTCCGGCGGCCTGGCCGTCGGGGCTCGACAGCGGCCGGCGGCCTGGGCGCGCGGGCTCGCATCCACCCGGCGCCGGCGCGGCCGGGGAGGAGCCCGGCCGGCGTCCGGAGGTGGCGGCTCTGGTTCGGCGATGGGCATCTCCCTGGTTCTGACCTACCCTCGGCGTCCTCTTCACCCTTGGGGCTGGGGGAGAAGATGGAGGGCGGTGCTGCCTGCTGCTTCAACTCGCCGTGATGCCGCCTCCGATCTGTACGTCGCCGATGAAGCTGCCGCCTTTGTGGTACCAAGGTCTCCCACTAGATTCATGGTTTCAATCTCAACTAGTTCAGGCCGGTGCCGTCCCATCGGGGGGGGGGGGGGGCGACATGAGATTTGGCGTATCATCGAGAGAACCAAATCTCCCCAAGGTGTTGGGCGGTGCTGTTCGTTGCATATGGTGTCTGGTGGAAAACTTCGGTGGCTGCAAAGCGATGGCTGTGGATGGACGCGAGTGAGGTTGGAACAGGTGCTCTCAGTTCATCGCGCATGAACTTTGAGCATAAGCTCTGACCCTTCTTAGGGTCGGGCATCGGTGGTTACACTCCCCTCTTGAGGGCGTTGTCTTTGGTTCATGCTCGATGGAGATCGGTGGAAGCTCCCCGAGGTGAAAACCTGACGTTGGCGCCATGCGCCTTTGCCTTCCTGAAGGCGTTGTTTGGAGGTCTTCCTATGGTCTGTTTGTTGGAGCAATAGGCTCTGTTGGTGGTCTGGTCCTTCCTGTTAGCTTTTAGTCTAGAGTAGTCTCTCGTTGTCTCTGGCTCGTGACCTTGAGGGTCTCGTTGCAGACGGGTTGGTGTTGGATCCGCTTGTAGAGCTTTGTTATGGCAACGCATAAATAATCAGAACTACTATACCTAACCCTACTTTTACGGTTCCTTTTTGTTCGTCAAGTTTCTGCTCCTTTTCTTTTGGTTTGTGCTTCCCTACACAATGGTGAGATTGAACCAAATAATAGTGTAGGGTGAAATATCTCTTCCCCTCACAATAGAATCAATCTTAACTCCAAAATTGAATACAAATTTCATATAATTAGTTGATTCTTGATATTCTTATGAAATTGATTTTGGCGTGTTTATGTCTCCCCAAAATTAACCATTTTTTCAAGAAACACACAACAAGTTTGATAACCGCTTATGAATGAGTAGACAACACATTCTTTACTTATAATTTAGAGAAAAAGTGGATGTTGCTATTGACTGCTCCTCGGTGGGCAAGAATTGTCAATTATGGGACATGTTTGTTCCTTGAGTTTATTGAATGTAGTTGCCCTTTATTCCTCGTTTTTTATTACATAGCAACAAGAGCAACTATTCACTTAACTGCTGGCACAAAGATCTTATCTTCCATCTTTGTCTTTTCTAACCACTATTTCTTGAATCCAAAATGTGCACAACATAATTGTAGTTAGAGTCAATGCCTCGACAGTGGAAATTATTCTTAGTTTTTATACCTTCTTTTTTAACGTGATGCTGCTGCAAATTAGATTATTTGATGCCACACCCGTATTCATGCTATGCAATTTATTTTTTTGTTATGATTATATGATCTGGTTGTTGGTTCTAGATATTGACTCTTCAATAATCTGGACCGTTAAATCTTGATGAAATCCACCGGCGCTATATATGTTTTTCTAACCCACTTGACTATTATGTTGGTGTATTTATATAAAATTTAAAAAAGACACTAAGATATTTTCTATCTAATATTATAAAATAAGGATTGATTTAGCGGTACGTTATAATTTTACGAAAATCCCGTTGATATTTATAGAAATCAACCGACCGTCAATTGATAAGTTGTATTTTTTTAAAAAAAAACCATGATGTTTCATCTAACAAATCTGCGATACCTTGTCTCCTCTCGCCGTCCCATGACACCACACCCACCATTCGTATTCTCGTATCGCTTGCAACCCCGTCGTCGTCCCTGAGCACGGCGTCTATCGAGGATGCCTCATTTGTCGTTCTCCTCAGCAGATGCAGAATCTACAGCGTCCATGACTCCTGCACACCTTCATTCACAATGTCCCTTTGATCGTCCCACACCACCGCATGCACCCATTTTGTCATCTCACGTCGCTCGCACCCCCCCCCCCCCCCGGTCATTGATTCGCTGCCGTTCTCAAGCATAGCGTACACTGAGGATCTCTTCTTTGTTGTGCTCCTTATCAGATCCGGAATTAGTAGCATCCATGGCTTTCAGGTACCTTTGGTCATGAAGTTCCCTTCACCTGTACGGATGCACGACCATATTTGCTAGTATATACAAAGATTGTAGAATTAAAGGTTGAGCAAATATTCCGTAGGATAAAATTTGACCTTTTGATATGTTAGTTAATTGGATAATTAGAGAGCACGAGCACGTAGATCCCGTCGTATACATTCTGTTTGATTATTCACATGATTTGTTTGGAGTTCAAATGATGAAGTTACATTTATCTGAAGGTAAAAAATTATCTACACGGTAATCGAGTCTAATTTGGACACCGAGTTCTTATGTTATTTTTTTATCTATCTATTTATTAATGATATTTGGTCTAGACTCATTGGATTAATGTGGATTGTTAGATCTTCATAAAATCCGATGGCATATATTTTTCTCTTTTTGGATTAATGGAATAATATGGGTCATTAGATCTTTATAAAATCCGACGGCATATATTTTTCTTTTTTTGATTAATGGAATAATATGCAGATCTTCATAAAATCCGACCACATATATTCTTTTTTTGGATTAACTGAATAATATACACCGTTAGATCTTCATAAAATCCGACGGCATATGTTCTTCTCTTTTTTTGGATTTATGTGGAAATTTCTTGACCCTCTCGGTGAACCCGGTGATTCCTTTTAATATTATTGTATTATAATATAATAATGCAAGAAGGCGCATTTTAATAATAATTAGGCTATGTGATTATTTGGATTGTAATTTGCATCAAAGGCGCCTTTTAAAGTTTTGCAAATTTGCCAATGTACTGTGCCATGACAGCAAGAAATGAATCATAACTGACACATGTATGAGCCTTTGCGTAATTAGTTGGAGTGCAATATTTTAGGGACGTTGACTTTAATTGGATCCGGTTAAAGATCCTGTGATTGATCAACCTATTGTCCTTGATGATACTAGCAGCGAACATGCTCTTTTGAACACAAACAGAGTAGATGCTTGTGTGTGTGTGTGAACGTATCTTCACTCTTATGAAAACATGCACCACATTCTAATCCTATGAGCATCTTCGCTCTTACAATTGACAGAGGATATAGATGCTTTTATCCACGTCTCGCTGGTGACGAAACAACTAATCCTAAATGCGAACGCCATGTTAAGTAACCATGAATCTTCCATAAAGAAATCCCGTTGTGAGGGGATAAAGAAAAGAAAAATCAGAGAATTGCTTTAGTAATGTATATATCCACACTACAAGAATAACTCACATCCGCACCCCTCATAGGTCTCGGTGCACTCAAGATCCGGTGCTAATGTAACGTTAGCACCGGGTGCGAAATTGGGGCGCCCTCGGAAACCCTAAAAGTCCCTTTTAGCACCGGTTGGTGTTACCAACCGGTGCTAAAAGCCCCGACCCTTTAGCACCGGTTCGTAACACCAACCCGGTGCTAAAGGGGGTGTCACATCCAACTACAAAACAAAAGAATCTTCTATCTCATCACATGTGCTTTGTAGATGAGATGGTTAGGTGGGTACGCGTGAGCCAAGAGGTCATGAGTTCGAATCCCCGCAGCAACGCACATTTTTTTGGCAAATGGACACACCTTTAGCACCGGTTATTACCGGTTAGGAAATCCGGTGCTAATGTCTGTTTCTCCGGTAGTGCCACCAGGCAGCCTAACTATTGGTGACTTTCAGCAAGAAGCTAGCTCAACGATTTGAACCCGGAGTTCGACCACAAGATACCTAGTTAACTGGTCTAATAATAATTAGGTGTGAACATGGAGTAAAAGGAAAAGTGTTATGGCCCAATAAGGCCAGTCTCAATGGGGTTTCATGAGAGTTTCATGGCATTAAATGTGCTGATGTAGCATAGGAGAGAGAAGACAGAGTTTCATGAGATGTGAGAGGAGTTTCATCACCATGAGGCCAGTCTCAGTGGTGGTTTCATGGGAGTTTCATGGCATTAAATATGCTGATGTGACAGAGGAGAAAGAGTGAAGAGTTTCATGGGATGTGAGAGTAGTTTCATCACCATGAAACTCATCTGGCACAGTTACCTAGTTTCTGTTCTAGGTAACCGTGTGATGAAATCCTGCACTGAGAGTGGCCTGACACTCTTTTGGCACAGTTACCTAGTTTTTGGTCTAGGTAACCGTGTAGTGAAACTTTGCACTGAGATAGGCCTAAGATATTCAGCTGAAGGACCAATAAGCAAAATTATTATGATTAAATTTGTACCAAAAGACAGAAAATGCAAGCATATGGCAGCTTGAACAGGCCAAACTAGCAAGCATTGTTTCTTTCGAGGATGAAATACCCCTATCTAGGATGCACAAAAAGTACCCAAACTTTCTCAGCGAAGGGACTTGAGACATCTGTTGCTTTTCATGCTCAATTGTTAATACCAAGCTATAGGGTTTGGTCCTGACTCTATATGCATCTATATGGTGTACACATGTTCTTCCCTCTGGTGGTCCAGTATATTGTACCTGCAGGGCCAGATACTCAGCTCCAAATCTCCATTATTGGTCCCCTCTTATCTTTGGATAACCTTAATGATAAGCTAATTGATGGTGAATCAGCAGTCCAGCGCACATCAATTCAGTTCAAGGATGTCGATCTCATCTTATTTGTTTACTACACAACACCGGAATAATACAGTTCTCGGTAACCGTTGTTCGTTGCGCCAGTCTTCAAACAAACTGAGAGCTGGTGCTTACTCGACTCGAGGTCATGGGCCATATATTGATCTGCCATGAACAGTGAATAGCGAGACGTAAGAAAGTGGACAAAGCTCAAATTACTCTCCTCAAGTGTGTGCATGTACTGAGTTTTACAAAAAAAAATAGAGAAACAAAAATAGAGTTATATTTGGCAAAAAGAAAAAAAAGATTATCTATCTATACTGTATGAATCTAGTAGAACTAACAATAATTCCGACATAAAATTTTTCTACACACACCTACAGAGGATCCACGTACATGTCGGATCCGTGGGAAAGTGCCACGTTTGGAGGCTACTTTTTTTTTACGACCAAAAACTTACTCGCCTTGCATACGTACGCCCCTACCTTCCCATGCTATGACCTTTTTAATCTGATTCGATTTTTGGCATGTTACTGGAACTGTATGTTATACAATCTTATTTTCCTATTGAATATGCCTATCGCATGTGCATTCTTGCTAGCGCAAAAAAAGAGGTTTACGGAGGTTTATGGATTTCATTTAACAACAACCACTTTAACAAGGATTCTTGAATTTTTCTTAGTTTAGATCCACCAAAATCCATATAAGCACAGAACATGCGATAGATGCAGGCTGTGCATGGCAGAGTACAGTGCAACATGTACGTATATCTTTTGCATCTGAAGCAAATAATCCGTGGCATTTGTATCAAGACTATCAACAATAAGCACCTAGAAAGTGGCCTGTTACTGGAACGTTTGGTATGATAAGTTGATATATATGCTACTACTTTTGGGAAGAAGCTTTATTTTGTTAATTTCTCCCTATTTTGGCTGTTGGATCTATCATTGAGTTGGTAGATTAGATTGATATTAGACTTCTAATGAATTAAACTGAGAAGTGCTTAGTGGATCACTGGATCCTCTGGTGACTGCAGGCAGCGTACGTCTTGTTGCAATCATTTTGGTTAACTTTGACATGAAGCATGAACAAACTGCAGTAGTGCAGGCAGGAGTTATAGCTAGAAGCAACATTTTGCTAGTAACGTTACATATCTCAGTGAGAGAAAAACCGGTAAACAGAAAAAGATCAGGAAAATGTAAAAATACCTTTTCCATTTGACCAAATCTATAAAAAAATAGCAAAATATACAATACCAAACATATGCACTATAAAATATATTCCATTGTGGATTCAATGAACAAATTTGGTATTATTGATATTTTTATAGTTTTCTATACTTTAAGTAAAAGTTTTACTACTTTGACTTAAAACGAAGCAAATGTGATATGTAATAAGAATGGAGGAAGTAACACTCATATGCCATGTCGTAAAATGTTCTCAATGTCTATGTCTTCATGAAGCATGAGATTTTCATAAATTGCAATTTGCTAAAAACAAAGGACCAGGATGCATGTGGTTACAGTAAGTAAACAGTTCATACACTGTAGCAGAGATTCCATTCTTGGACACATGCTCCTAATGCAGATTAGTGTAGCTCATCTGTCTTTAGAATTATATTGCAGAGATTCTGTCTCCTTAAAAAAAGTAGAGCTGCATCCACATTGACTTTTCCTAGCTCCAATCATAAAAGCCTAATAAGAGATATATGAGCTCATTTGCTCTCCTACCTATATTTTTTTTGCCATTGTCAACACTTTTATTTGTAACGATGAAGGAAGCTTAATTCCGCTCACAAGAATAGGCGCTAAAACATTTTTGCACACTACACGGTTTCCCGTAGCATAATCTTGCTAATCAACTCTAACCAATTATATTGCATGCATAGTTGCATACTTTATAAAAAAAGTCATAAAGCTAGCTAGTTTCGCAAACAACCAAAGAGACGGGTCCAAACCGGTGAGTGGTAAGTTGTGCGAAAGAAAAAAACAATTCCAACTTGGATGAATGCATGCACCTGCAGGGACGTTGCATAGGTGTTAGGTAATTTAAAAAACAAGTGCACACAAATCTATTATAGTTAAAAACATAGTCTAGTCATGCTTCAGACTGAAATACAACAATGACTTGACATGATATAGTTATGATATCTCAAGTTGGATTAGCAATTTGGACTATCAATTACTTAGGAGGTACACAAACAGCTGAAGTAGTACAAGATTCGATACGAATGAGCTATGCAAACAATGTGATTAGATTCGCATTACAAAAGGGTGATGTATTATGAGATATCACTCTTCGATTGTTAGCTAACATGTTGTTAATTACTCCCTATTAAGGAATCGAGTGTACTTTTAATCAATTAATTTCACCATCTACTTTCATATATAGTACTACTGGCATAGCATGCATTTACATAATATGTAAGGTGATATATCCTCTTTCTTGGTCTTTGAGTGATTTATTTGGAGCACACTCATCTCTGGAAATCAGTATCTTTTAAGGCTCCTTCGAAAGCCCATATTATATTTCATACATTATAATCATGTTGTGTATATATCCTCATTTACAGAAAATTTGAATTTGTCAGACTGCAACATGTGAACTACAATAAACACTGTTTGAACAATTTAAGTATTATGTTCAAAACTCAAGTGGACTACTCGTCAACATATTCTTTCTGTCTATGCAATTCTCTAATCAAGAAATTCTCCCTCAAACTCATGGATAGTTTCTATGGAACCATTCAAAGTTCCATCTCTCAATCTTTAACTATTACTTCTTTACTGCACTTCCCATTGAATTATAGCTAGTAAAGCTGAAATCCTATGTTTGAAACAATCCTTCAACATATACTTTAAATTACCTTGTGAGGACAATGTACTTTTGTTTTTATTCAGAAATTATATGTTTCTTACGTGTGTAACTATTTTTCTATATATTCAGTTGGCAGTGGTTTCATTATTTTCATGAGCTCAATATGTTATCAGTGGAGGTTGTTCTAGCAATCAAATTATTATTCAACTGATTTTCAGTTATGTTACTCATTAGTACTACCATATATAATGTAGAGGAGTACCATATATATATCTAATTCTTAGTTATATAGTAATATACAACAATAAAATAACAATATTCTTTTGTAGGTAGTTTACGGCCTGTTGGTCTGCCCTGCCACTTAGTTTCACCTTCTTGCCAATTTGTTTTGCAGTTTTACATTCGCCTGAATTGGTTCCATAATATCGAGAAATGTGGACAGTTTTCAAGAAATTTCTTGTTGATTTTCTGTTTTTTTATTTAGTGTTCTTTATAAGAGAGAATGTTCCGAAAGATTGGAGGAATTAAAATGAACTTGTCGTGATTCAAAAAGCATTTTCTTTTTGGTATACAGTGCACTATATTATCCTTAACTCAACACAAATCATAGGATGAAGCTCTTGAGCATACTTTAGCATATTCTCTGCTACCTGTTGAGTGAGTCGTTCAAACAATATTAGGCGTGATGGGCCTACCTATATGATTATAACACCGGCCATGAGGGAGAAATATATTGCATAAGCTGAGCTCATCATCAACCTACCTCCTAGGGCATCAATACTTTCTCTCCTAAAAACAATTCATTGGCAGATTGGTGTTCAGAGGCAAAGGATCTCCCTTCTGCCCAAGTCATGAGCCTAGATTCTGTTTGCGCAATTGATTTCTGCCTTAGTGCGGAGGGGATTGAGGAAGATACCACTATTTAAATGGAGGTTAGAGTTTGGACGTTGCAGACAGTCTTTCTTGACTGCTGGAGGCACCTGGAAAATTCTACGTCTGTGGAGATATCAGTACTTTATACTTTACTACGAGGTACCGGAACTTAACACTAATTAGGACTTCCTCCAGTCACAAAATAGCACCTAATAATAGTAATAGTTATGCACAGTCGACACGTTTAAAATTTGAGTGTCAATATCTCTTTGAATATACCAAATGAAGTTCTGAAAATATTATTGCTCGATTTGCGTTAAAAATAACTTACTTTATTTTACCTACGTTTTCACAGTATAAATCAGTCTATTAGTGACTGTCTTGTCACTGTCCCACCGGAGGGTCTTGTTACAATGATACCTCCCAATGGTTATAAAAGAAACAAAGCCTTAATTAGACCCTTAGTTTGCAATACTCGAGTCCTTTTTGTTTGGCATACACCCCAACCTCTTGGCACACATCTTCCAAGCAAACCAACTCGCTAGAGAGAGCACCAATTTTCTATTCATATATGCTTGTGTTTTTCCATTTGCCTTCCCAAAGGTATGTTGGTAATTGCGCGTGCACACACTCATTACTCTTACCACTGGCGGCTTGTGCAGTTGTGCACTTGTGCTGATCAATCACTGCCAGAGCAGATCGAGAGTAGCATGCCGGGTGTGTTTAGTTCCCAGAACTTCCCAAAATTCTCTCTCCAAACTTCATTATTCACCTATCACATCAAATCACATCAAATCTCTCTTATCATGCATGGAACGCTAAACGTGGGTAAATAAAAAAACTAGTTGCATGGTTTTGATGTACACGACGAGACGAATCTTTTGAGCCTAGTTAGGTCATGGTAGGACAATGTTTACCACAAACAAACAAAAAGTGTTACAGTGCGCTACAGTGTCCGATGTGACATTTTCACCAAACTTTCTCTTTCTCTTTTTCGAACTAAACACATCGGCTGTCTTCCAACAGTGAAGCATGCATTTCCCTTGGAGAGCACACTTGGTGCCTTTGAATTTGTAGCCTTCTTCATGGAAGGTCACCACGGCAGGCTCTCATCACAGCACCATGGTCTGTCCCCTTCAATCTGTCGAGAATGCCCCTTTGCATCAGTGGACTTTTAGGCTAAAAGTGGCACGGGAAGTCGAGAGCCCCTTTCCAGTAAAGAAATGGAAAATGCCTGCCGCATTGGTACTTGATGCTCGGTAGGCGCGGAGGATGGGGCCCTGTTTATTCGCAAATAAACCATCTGATTGGTTTGTCAACTTTCACATTGTTTTGGATGAGAGCAGTTCAATAAGGCCAACCCGAATATACGGTTTCATATTTGGTTGATAGTTGAGCGTATTGTTTCATAGATAAAAAAATGTGCAAGAGAATTAATATGTTGAAAAAAGTGCTGGATTTTCGCTTAGGCCATGTTTGGATCAGCTCAAGTTATGCTCCGAGCGTTTCCGGCTCGTCTCATAAAACATTGTAGATGTACCATTTTGCACTAGAAACAAGGAGGTTAGAAAAGTAGACCATCCTGCTCTGGCTCCTATGCATTACAGTGCTGGAGCCGAGTAAGCAAGAGCGCTACCAAACGGGGTCTTAATACTATTTCAAAATTATAAGTTGTTTTAACTTTGCTTTAAACCAAATTTACCTAACTTTGACTAAATTTATAGAAAAATGTACAAATATCTACAATATCAAACTATTCACTAAATAGATCTTGAAATATATCTCAATGGTGAGTTTATTTGATATCGTATATGTTTTATATTTTTAATAATCTTAGTCAAAATTAGGCAAGCTTGACTTACCATAAAAATAAAATAACTTTTAATTTGGAACAAAGAGGGTATAAAGCTAAAATATGGCTCTAGCTAATCGAAATAACCCATGTCAGCTACTCCCTCTGTTCCAAAATGTAGGTCGTTTGACTTTTTTCACCACAAGTTTGACTTGCTCGTCTTATTCAAAAATTTGTGCAAATTATCATATTTTTTAATGGCTTGCTTTATTAATATAAAATCTTCAAAAATGTCTTAAATTTGACTATATTTTCACAATTTTTTTTGAATAAGACAAGCAGTCAAACTTGTGGTAAAAAAGTCAAACGACCTATATTTTGAAACGGAGGGAGTATCTTGCTACCTAGCTGCATGCATATTACAATAAGCTCTGAAGATCCTAATGAGGTTTAATGGTAGTCCACTATATAATACCTTGAGCATTATTTTTCCTTAGATAAAGGAAACCGTTCCAGCTTCACCCTTTTACAAGAAAAGGGATAAGGCCAATTATTACCATCTGTAGCTTCATGCTATCTTGTCACACAAAGTTTTACCAATAACAAAGTCATAAACAAACAAACACCAATCCGCAAAGTAAATGGCCATCCATTTGAAATAAAGAAATGACGAAGAGCTGCTATAGTGTCCGGCATGCCTAGGCCACATTCTCTTGATCATTGTAATTTGGTCCCAAGATGGAGCTAGTATCTTCCTCTGAACAGTGGCCGCAAAAAGAGTTTCAGGTTAATTAAATATCATACCAATTTTTTAGACGACATGACATAATACATAATTAACAAAGAGAGAGTACTTCACGCAGATATAACTTGACATGAAAATCCAACTCGTTGAAAATATGTACCACTTAATTATTTTATAGGACTTATTAAAAACAACATATGATTCTATATATTAGGTAAGTGATATATCTTTTATAGTTTCATGACATGGTAACTTTAGAAAGCGTGACAAGATGTAAAGGATTGAATGAACTACCCTTAACAAACCTCTAGTTTCTATTTTCCACGTCATCACGATGATGTGATATACTCCCTTCGTCCCTAAATGTAAGTCGTCGTTAGTGTCCGTGCCACAACTTAGATTCGATTTGTAGAAAATATGTATAATATTATAATCTCCAAATAAATTTATTAAAAAACTAGATTCAAATATCTATCTAATGATATTTATTATGTACCATAAATATTAATATATATTTTTACATATTTGTTCAAAGTTGTTTCTCGAGAAGCGGAAACAATTTACATTTAGGGACAGAGGGAGCAGTGCTATAACATAATGATAATGGAACTCCCACTGAGTCTATTTGGAGAGAAAAGACTTCTAAAAACAATACATTTGTAGAGCCGTAGAGGGGCACGAAGAAATCTCACGTTCAAAATGGGGCTCACACATTTTAATTCTTTAAGTTCGTTTTAAGTACCAAGCTCTTAAAAGGCTCCCCTTTCGCATCAATGGTCCCTCTGGAGTCTGGACCCATATGAATTTTGGATAAAACGGCACACTTCGTCAATATTTACAAGATATAAATTATAATTGATAATTCTAGACTTCATAAATCACACGCACCTGGCTGCTTTACTTCCCTCACCACAAATCTGAAACTTTTACCTTGACTAATGCTCCGTCAGATCTACCAGACAATCCCTTTGTAGGGCCCAGCAAGACTTTTGAACAAACACAGGGACCAGCATGCAAAACCCAAAAGCTTAATGAGTGGATTAAGCAGAGGCCGGTCCCTAGCCAAGCTAGGGATCAGTGAACAGTTCCTTGGAGGTCAAAAGACAAGAAAAAAGAAATCGCCTCCATCCAGATCGCTCTCCCTCGCAGCCGCTGCCGCTGCCGCTGCCGCTGCCTGCCTCTTCCCTCCCGGCCGGTGAACTCCCCTTTCTGCCCATATATACCCAGCCACCGCGGGATGCCGCGCCCGACCCATCGGTGTCCCCAACACGCAAGCACGCGCCCGCACTGTTCACTCCCCCGCCCGCTCTCTCCCCATCTGCTCCCGCCGCTCTCTACAGTGCGTGCTGCTCAGCCGCTGCTGCTGCCGTGCCGACTCGTCTCCCTCCCATCGTATCGTATGTGCCTCGTCTCGTCATCCTCCCCTCCTGCTCTGCCCCGCACTTGAATTGCTGCCTTCGGCTTCGCGCGATATTAGCTTCCGCGGTGTTGCCTTTGCCTTAGGGAGTGCAAGAACCGGCGGCGTTCTTGGCCGTCCGGCGGGGCTTCTTTCTTGCCTGGATGCCATTTTCTTGGATTGCTCGTTAGCTTCTTGCAGGATATTTTTTTTTGGAATCTTTGCCGCCCGCCGTGTTGACGGTTTCTTGGCTGGGAGCAGGTTTCTTGGCCGGCGGCAAGGCATGGACTGGGCAGCGGCTTCCGGGGCGCCGTCGTGGGGCGCGGCGGCAGCGGCGGACCCCGGCCCGACCATGCTGTCCTTCGCCGGGCCGTCCTCCTCCTCCACCTCCGCGGCCGCCGCCGCCGAGGCGCGGCTGCAGGATTTCGCCGCGGGGCTGGCCCAGCGCGCGCGGCCGGCGGGGGCGGCGGGGGCAGGGAGGAGGTCCCGCTCGGCCGGCGCCGGCGTCGGCGGCGCGGAGGCCTGCTCCGTCGACGGGTGCCGGTCCGACCTCAGCCGGTGCCGGGAGTACCACCGGCGGCACAGGGTCTGCGAGACGCACTCCAAGACGCCGGTGGTGGTCGTCGGCGGCCAGGAGCAGCGCTTCTGCCAGCAATGCAGCCGGTAAGGGCGCTACCCCATTCTCATCCAATCCTTGTAGAAAGCTGTGTACTGATCGGATTATTCAACAATTCTTGAGCTGATGTGGTCATTAGTTAATAATTGTGTGTGTATTGGTCCCCATCTAGCTTGCTAATTGGGGAATTCAGGGTGGCGGGGATTTGGTGCTTACTTTGGAGCAAATTTAGGGGCAAAAATTTCAGGTCTACTTTGGTCCCAAGCTGGCATGCTAAACAATTAGGTGGGTAATTTGGTAGAGTCTGGCGTTTAGGATCCGATGGCGTGCCGATAATTTAATCTCGCTGATGCGATGCGCCGCCGATTAAACAATTGGGTTGGTAATTTGGTATTGCTTAGGGTCTTGTGACCTGATTAATTTAGTCCTGTTGGTACTATTTAAAGAAAGTTGTTGCTGTGGACAGCAGACTTGCTTGGGTAGGGTTTGGTTTTTCTACGGGATATTCAGCATCATGCAGAATCTTTCTCATGATTGCTCAAGTTTTGAACTTCTTTCAGTCCAAGCCCGAAACTGTGCCGAGATGCAACTCTTTGCTGTTTCCATGCAACCAAATATTCAGATATTTCTTAAGATCTGATCAAGTATATTGCTTACTGTTGCTCATTGTGATAAAAAGGCAGGCCTCAAATATTGAGGTTATTTCATGGATTATTCCTTGTAGCAAGTTTATCTGAAACTGATATATCAGGTTATAACTTGGTTCATCGATTTAATTTCTCCCCTGGTTTTGGAGGCATACTTCCTTCTCTCTGTTTCCCTATTACATAATAGACTACTTTAGTAAGCTGACAAAAGTAGCAATGGAGTTGAAGTGAACATGCATGGAATTATGTGTTTTCCCATTTTCCCATGATATTTGAACCTTGTTTCCTTTTCAATTATGCAATTATTTTTTTAATATACCGAGGAGAGAGTTTTGCTGAAACTAGTACAAAATTGGATTAGACATACAGTATGAATGAACAATATCTTAGAGACTTAGTCGGAGTAGATATTAACACTTTGGCTGTACCAGGATTGTCAGTTGCACTGAAAAGTTCATTCTGATTTTGATTTGGATCTTAGAGACAAGTCTCGTGAATGTTTCTAAGCTGACTATCATTCTATCATCTAAAGGCTGCATATTTCTTAAATCTGTAGATTTACCAAGAACATAGAATGTCAAGTGTGGTTTTGATTTTTTAAAAAAATCTTGCTTTTGGAAGGTTCAATCCCAAAGCTTTACCAATGCTCAGCATTTTAAGATGCATCTTAATGGAAGAACTAGTGAATTTAGGTTCCATCAATGTTTGACTCCACATATTGAAGTTGTGCATCTGATATTTTTGTTCTCTCTTCAGAGGTTTAAACTATCAATGTCAATTAGTCCATTGAGATGAAAGATAAGAACTGTAAGTGGCAAGTCAGAGGGATTCTGTAGTTTTCATCAACACCTTAGCAGAAATTTGGTGTTTCAAATTCACATGTTGATGCTACAGCTATTCTTTATCTTTTGAATTCTTTTCACCTCCTATATGTGTAATCTGACCAGGAGGCATGTAGATTATTATTAGAACTAGGTCGCATGTGCCTCTTATATTCGTTGAATAATATGATCCCAGTATTACATCAATTTCGAAAGTATATTGGAACCAAGTAATCATCTAGATTGAGTGGGTGGTATGTTCTCAGTGATGAGAAAAATGAACACATGCTGTCAAATTAAGTAAATGCTTGCTGTATGAAAATCCCTGAAAGACATAGCTTTTAAAATTGTTCTCAAGTATATGTTACTATTGGCCTTTTGTGGTCTCTGATGCAGAACTTAGCCATTAATTTATACTCCCTCCATTTCAAATTATAGTTTGTTTGACTTTTTTTTACTCTAAGTTGATCGCCCGTCTTATTCAAAATTTTGTGCAAATTATCATATTTTTTGTGGTGGCTTACTTTATTAATAAAACATCTTCAAAAATGCCTTAAATTTGACTATATTTTCACAAACTTTTTGAATAAGACGAGCGGTCAAACTTGTGGTAAAAAAAGTCAAACGACCTACATTTTGGAACAGAGGTAGTAGCAAATATGTTACCAAAAAATGTTCTCAATTCAAGTTTTCTCTTCAACTATATGCACGGCCATTACACGTTACTAATTTATCAATATTTATTGCTAAATGTGCCACATGCACACGAGCACAACTTATACTGCATGGGAAATCTTCTTTTCTCAGTTGTGTGTGTGGCGCCCCCGGCAGGGCGGGTTGGGTGGGTGGGTGGGTGGGGGGGGATGGCAATCTGAATATCTGAGCCAGATGAAAATCCATGGCCTTTTTTCTGTTGCATCTAGAGACGTGGACCAATCAAAACTCTGACCTTTTCTTATTTCTGTTGCATCTAGCGCCAACACTATCAATGCTCCATGATTTTTTTTATCATTGCATCTATCCTAGTGCTTCTTCCAACCATTAAAGCTGCATCACATTGATAAAGATTATACCAATAAACCTCAATGTTGACACTCAAAATTGGCATTATCCGGAACTTCTGGATTAGACCAGAATGTGTGGATGAGTCGGTGTTGATTGTCTTTGCGTATTTGCCTGGTGATATTCCGACGAGTGCAATAGAGTCAGCGATGGAACATCCAGTGAGAAAAAGAAACATGATATCCAAATTCTCCATTGAAGCATCCTGAGTTAGCACGGGGCTATGTAGTGTGTATAGATTCAAGGAACCGGAACATCCAGATTGAATGTTTGGATTGGGCATGTTTAGCATGTACAGCGAGAAACTCCGTCCTCAGGACACAACATCTGAAAACACGGAACTTCCGAATTGGAACTTCTGGATGGAGTTCGAGATCTAGATTTGGATGGGGTTGTGACTTGGTTTAAATGTTTTTTTGCAAGAATTTAGACCCCTGAGAGGACAGACTTCCTCACCCTATAAACATGAAGGGCCATGGCCGACTGAGGCAGACTCACTAAAACCAAAATAAATCCATTACTTTTCTTTCTTTTTTTTATCACTTCCCCCTAAACTCTTCCAACCCTAAATTGTTGTTCTTCCTTTTGTCTCAATGGTGTCTGAGGACATCCTTACTGCACTTTGATACTATTCTCAATCTCTCTTCTCTCCCTTAAATTTCTGTCAATAGGCAGCATTATTCTGGTGAATGACCATAATTTTGTAGTGTCCAGCGCTGTGTTGGTATTCAGGGTGTGCACTTTTGCAGTGGCCTAGCGCCAATTTTATCATTTGCAGTGTCCGCGCAGAGATTCAAGTAATCTAAGCTGTAGTCCTATTCACTTATCAGATTTCTTTGTTTTCCTTGTTTCAAAGCTCTGTCTGATTGATATATTCTTATTTTTTTTTCTCGAATAGGCAGGAGAACTGCGTGTCATTGTATTAATAGTAGAGAGAGGAGTCATACAGAGACGCAAAAACACACGCGCACACACCCACTTTACTGACTGAAACTAGTCACCTATGACAGAGATGAATAAGACCTGATCAAAGCCCCTCTAATTCTCAAACTGAGATGAGTGCCGGTACAGTCCCTTAGCATCAGCCATAGACCACAATAGGCTTCCTCCCTTGCAAGGTTCAAAGCCGTAGACAGTCTAGGATTAGCTCCATTGAAGACACAGTTGTTTCGATGTTTCCAGATGATCCAGGCACCTAGGATGATGAGGGATCCCTTTCTCACATCTCCACTTACTGATAGGGTCACTGTCGATGTTTTACCACCGGCATACCTGCCTAGGGGTATCCCAGGGCAGAGTTGTGGGGATCGCTGGACCTGAAACTTGATGGTTAACGTGAAGACACAACACGCAAGGATTTAGACTGGTTCGGGCCGCCAATGTAGCGTAATACCCTACGTCCTGTATGGTGGATTGTATATTGCGCCTTGCGCTTGAGTTGTGAGAGTTGGTCTGCCGATCTACGGACCCCTGCCCTCCTTTATATATTCCACGGGGGCAAGGTTACATGACAAGTCTCTAGTCGGTTACAATATGGGAGTCCTAATAGGAGTACACGAGTAGTTCTATTTGGATTCGGTCTTCTTCCTTAAGGGTACCCGGGGATCCTAATCCCACAGTCGCCTTGTCCCACAAGCATCAAAACAGTAATCTCCCGGCTGCGGGGCAAGTGCTGCAAGACCAATGCTGTGAAGGATGCCATACCGGAATTGTCTTGCAAACACACAGCCAATGAGGATGTGTTGAATGTTTTCCTCCTCCTGATCACATAGCAGGCACTTATCCGGGTGAGGAAAACTTTGCTGAGCCAACCTATCTGCTGTCCAACAACGATTGTGAACGACCAGCCACATGAAGAAACGGCATTTAGGGGGCGCCCAAGATTTCCAGATGTGCTCATATGGAGCAAAGCTGATGGCTCCCTCAAAAAGTGCATCATAGGCAGATTTAGCTGTATAATCTCCAGATTCAGAAAGTCTCTACAAATGCTTATCAGGGATCCCCACCTGACGTCCCACACCCTCCAATGTATCCCATAATTCAAGATACTCCATCAATGCTGCCACGGAAAGTCCCCCCTGAATGTCTTCTAGCCGTTTTTCCTTATCAAGAGCAGCCATCACAGTTCGCCTATTTGCCCTTCTTTTTGGTACTAGAGCATATAGATCGGGTGCAAGCTCCTGGATGCTCCTAGCCTCCTACCAGTCTGCCATTTATCATATTCTTATTGTAGAACTACAGTTTTTCATGAACACACTGGAGAGCTTTGTATATCACTACATTATGAGGGGAAAGTTCCAAATACATCCACACACTTCATAAGTTACAAAATGTGCCACAAAAAAATTAAAGAAATGACCAAAGAGCAGCACTCTTTTTCCCCTCAAACGATGCAGGAGAGCTGTGTATTATTTCATTAAGAAAGAAGAGAAACAGTACAGCGATCCTGGATAACACCAGTTTAAGGCTAACACCACAAACACACACACACATGCAAGATAAAACTAAAGACTCGCCAGAGCCAGGAACAAAGCATGACCAGAGGACCCTTGGGGCTTAAGCCCCCCTGGTCAACGATCTTGCCAATAGTTCCTGGAGCTTGGCTGCTTCGGCCATACACCATAAACTGCCCTCATCCGCCACTGTGCAGAGTAGTGTACTAACACTAGCAACCTTCCTTCAAAAACACAAGCATTCCGATGCTACCAGGCTTAGCTGGTGCTGGGGGCATCAAACTGCTGATTACCTTATTGTTAGAAGAAGGGTAGCTTCAGGTCAGGTCCTTAGCATGGTTGTCCTTTCTCCAAAGGTGATTTTTTCGTTGTTTAAGTGTTTTGTGTGGGGGTGGATGTGTGGCTCTTGTAAGGGGTTTCTTTACCCCCTTCTTCATCTTCTTAACATAAAAATGCGCAGTTCTCTTGCGTGTTCGAGAAAAACAAATTGCATTGCAAGGGGGCCCAGCTCTTCCAAATTCTTCTCCATGGGGTAAATTTGATACTTCCCACAAAAAAGGCCCCATAAGCCAATTTTCTGTTATAAATCCCATCCAAGAAAGCTTCCAGTGATGTTGATCTGGTGTATTCATGCTGAAGCGCAATGCCATGTACTTGTATCATGCTGAAGAGCAGCACATGAACACAATAGGTGCCACTTCCTGCGAGCTGTGAAAGACCAGTAACCCCTGCCAAACACCATAGTCTGCTGTTTTCCCCTGCTTGACACAAGATCTGCTGAACAATTGGTGCTTCAGTTTCACCATTAATCACCCAGTTGTTGGTGATGTCAGTTCCAGCTTCATCTCATATGAGTATTTGATATCCATTTGAAAGACTTCGGAACTTGATTTTGCCCCTATTGAGGCTTAACGAATTATGACTGGTGTAATGAAAATTAAATGTATGCCTAATTGTCATTTTCATTTGGGAAGTCAAGTTTCAAAACAAATCACTGAGTTTTTTGAGTTGAACATAGGCCTATGCTGAAAGAGGCAACTTATAAAGTGAAATACCCAGAAGCTCAGCTATGTTTTAGGACACTTGTCGAACTGTGGCTTTATCTGGCTTTACACAAGATAATAGCTTATCAGCCTATGCATCACTGAACCTAAGCTAGATATTCGTTTTTTCCATCTTGTCACTCTTTGGACCTTGTCATGTAAAGTATTTGCTTGTTAAATCATAACAAAACAGTGGCACACATAGCAGACCAAGCAGCAAACTAGTCACTGGTAGACATTCTATATGTTGATGGAAATTAAGATTTATATTTGTATTTTAGCTTTCCTGAAATATTTCTACATTTCCTACTTGACGTTTCTGTGCAAGAATCAAGTTATCATCTAGAGTTGAATTTACAGTGTTTGTTTGAAAAAGTTTGTTCTGAACATTCATTGTTCTCTACTTGAAGGTTTCACATGCTATCTGAGTTTGACGAGGGAAAAAGAAGTTGCCGGAAGCGATTGGATGGTCATAATAGGCGTCGAAGAAAGCCACAGCATGATCTGACAAATTTGGGGGGTTTCTTTCCATACCATCAAGGTCTTTACATTTCAACTTCACATTTGTTAATGCCTTGGTATTCTGACAATCCTATTCCTGGCATTTTGTTAATCTTGTTTAGGTACAACATTAACACTACCATGTGTAACTTGTATTAAGTGATGGATCTCTTTGTTAATGATAGCTTACAACTGCACTATATGTTTGTCTGATCACCTTTTTTAGGTTGTCTAATCACCTTTTTTAGGTGAGCAGAGCTCATCTTCATTTTCTTTAAACCGCACTGTATCAATTCTTCTGATGTGCCAGTTTTTCACCTTCATTTTCTTATGTGCCAATTTTTTTAGTAAGCTTTACCCAATTTGCACCGGGAAATAACAAAGTAGATGATAAATGTTTTTTCCTGCAGTGAATCAATTTGAGGTCTATCCACGAACAATTCCAACAGCTGGCCAGAATTCTGATGCCATGCACTTGGTGGATCGTCAGCCGCCCTTCTCCATATCATTCTCAAGAACACCAAAGCAGTTCGCTTTCCCACAGGATGGTGGTAACATGCTCCATGCAGCCCGCCCCCATCTTCTGGCTGAAGATAGCAGCCACACTGGAAGCAGCACATGCAACAACGCTCTCTCCGGCACACTGGACCCCGAGTGTGCTCTCTCTCTTCTGTCATCATCGCTGCATCGCCCGTCCACTGCTGGCAAACCCATCGCAGGCCAAGCCCAGGTTGCCACTTCACTCTCTCGGTTCGCTGCTGCATCACAGGCTGCCACAGCTGTGACCGCATCCGGTGGTGGACACCATGTGTTTGTCCCTGATGCCATGTTTGAGGATCCTTCAGAGGCACTGCCATTCACTTGGCAGTAGAATTGAATTGTTTTGTGTTTATACGCTGCTGCTTGGGTTCTCAATTGCTGGTGATGGTGGTGGCTGGGACTTGGGGGTGTTTGTGCACCTCTGCAAATTTAGGCTGTGGCGGAGATGTATACGAGTGACAGGTCAAGTGCTGTCGTCAGTAAGAAATGAGGTCGTGGCTGTTGTGCAGATTGTTTAGTTAATTAATTCAAATGTGTCCTGTTCATATTTTTGTGGCATTTTTTATATTTGTTTCTGCAAAATATATCCATGTATGCACTACTGGAGTGCTATGCTTATTGCTTAATGCCTCTGATGGCCAGTCTGGAAAAGCCTTCAGGTAGCAAAAGGTCTGATGACTCAGTTTTGGATATGGGTGCACTTTGCTTTGGTTAATCTAAGGCTATTAACAATAGGCCAAATTGGGCAGGGCCTACTTCAGAAAGGAGAATATATTAAACTATGCAAGCCTCTGCACCCATCAATGGATAGAGCTGCCTCTTATTATTAGACACATGTCCACATTCAATTTGGTCAGGGCCTATTTTGCAATAGTCCATATGGTCTGTATGAATATTGGTTGGTAATTTGGTATTGCAGAACGTGGGAGACCCAATAACAAGTGGTAGTTCCAATATTTAATGTGGACATGCGTGGTCTTCGTGGAAAAACATACTACCTCCATCCCCTGGCAATGTGGTGTCCTTCAAAAACATTCAACCTTTGTCCGCCTATATATTTGTGAATTTTGAATTCCGTGCAATGTTTGCAAGGTTGACGATGGAGATGTTGTCTCAATCTTTTGTAAGCTAATGATAAATCGATTGATGAAGATCTCGACGTTGACGATCCGGGCTTCTAAGCACTCAGATTCGAATCTCTGTAGCTGCTACACCGCTGCTGCGTTGGTTATCAACCGCTCACCACGATGGCTTTTCCTGCATGCCAATCGAGAACACAAAAAAGAATGATAAAGAATGCAATCTGAAATTGCTAGTATGAATTGAAGCGAATCGAGAACACAAAAAAGAATGATAAAGAATGCAATCTGAAATTGCAAGTATGAATTGAAGCGAAATCAAATATAGAGTCTAAGCTCTTTATCACGAAAGAACTAATCGATGCACTCGAGAAGAACAAGAATAGGGCCCCAGGATCTCAGTAACAAGAATAGGGCCCGTTACAGTTACAAATAATGAATTTGTTTCTCAAGGAAAACTAGAACTAAACAAAACTCAAATACTAATGTGGCGGTGGCCGCTGAATCTATGCTCCTATGGTTGAGCTAGGGTTGGAGGGGCGCCCCTAATGAGCTTCAACACAATACACGTCCGAATGGTCCAAAAGACGATGGCGCGGCACCCTGACTGATTCTAAACATCCTGTTGTCTTTGTGATTTGCATCGACTCAGAGGAAATTTTGATATAGACTACCAACCAGGAACTTTATCGTAGTCATATGGTCGCCAAAAAAAAACCATAGCCATAGCAGAGCACGCGTGTGCAGGTCGGCAAAACAACTATCAGAGATCGCAACTCTTCGACGTTCGTGTCCAATCCATGTCCATCCAAAAAGTCGTTCTATCTATTCGAGTCCCAGTTTCAGAACCGAGATTTAAAGACTCATTACTCTCGGTTAGCCATGTTCCCAAAAAAATTACACACTAGTTTATGCGCAGAAATGCACGCATATGGTACGCGGGACTCGAACCTCTAACCTTTCACCTCGCATATAGCTTTTTTACCATCTCATCTATAAATCACATGTGATGCGGTCCTGGTACTTTCCTTACTATCTCACCAACCTAGACTAAAGCCTTCAAAACCTCACCAATTAGGACTAAAGGGCGTCCGGGACCCCTAAAATTACACCGCGACTAATGCTACCAGTAGTCTCGGTCCCAATGTTACCCGGGACAGATATAGAGGATGAAAAGTCCTTTCTGCTTAGATTATGTTGGCATCGGTACCTTGAACATTTATCTTCTTTACTCTCTAAAACCCAAATACTCTCTATGACTGAAAGCTTTGGAGATGCATATATATAAGTAAAGAAGAGAGTGTATACAACAATCAATCTCATGATATGCCGGTCCTGTCTGATAGTGATGATAAGATTGAGTGTGTATTCACAAGAACGAATGTGTGTGAGTACTGTGTTAAAAACAGTACACAATCTAAGGATGCTCGTGGCATCAGAGTTTGGAATCAAACTTTGACAACATTACTGCTGACAATCAATCTCATGATCTGTCGGTCCTGTCTGATAATGATGATAAGACTGAGTGTTTACATTCATAGGAGAGTGTGTGTGAGTACTGTGTTAAAGAAACACTACACAATCCAAGGATGCTTGAGGCATCATAGTTTGGAATCAAACTTTGACAACATCAATGCTGCTAAAAAGAACTACATTTCATGAATATCTGCACTAATGATGAACAAAAATGCTGCGAAAGATTATTGGAGTGGTTTGTTGGAAATTTTGAGCTTCTATTTTTCTTTAATTTTATTACTTCTCTTTGATACATTGGATCTTCTGGTGTCTTGGCTATATGTTCACTTAAAACATGTGCCTCTCTTTGTAATATTTGTGGTCCGATGCATTCTCGAAAAAGGATATTTGAAGCTAGAATATTATTTTCCATTATCTAAGAAAGGAACGATGAATAAGGTTAGTACTAGCGTGTCAAATAGATGACCAACGTTTATGTTAAATGTCGACGGAACATAATTGCTTATTCAACTAAGGAAAACTACACATACCTCAGTGAGCATCTCCAACGTTTGGGGAAGCAGCTAACTGATGGGGCTTGTGCACTCAATAGTGATAAGCTACTCACCAATCTATTTCTCATAGTCCTAGAGATGAGACGAGAGTACATGGGCATAGTGATGCAGAGCTAGGAAAGACAATATAAATGAGATTTTTTAACTTCTCTCACCTCCATTTTAGCTAGTTATGTATCCTACCATTGGAGCTGCCTGATAGGCTGAGGTAAGATACAATGGCCTTTTGGTGAGTGACTAAATTGGAAGGCAATGTGCAAATGCCAAATGGGATGGTGGGTGCATGTGGGAGTGGTAGGTTGATCCTTTATGGCTTTTAAAAGAATGGCCGCTATGATGTGTGTTCTTGTGCCTGTCATGGTGCATGGTCTCACATTCGGTCATGTACCACTATGTACTTGTGGAAACCTTCATTTAAGTACTCCTTCTGTTCTTGAATATATATCGTCTAAAAAAATTAGTTAAAAAAAGAACTAAGTGGTTTATCCTAATTATAATGTATTAAAAATGGAGGTAGTGTTCAGTACATATAATCATACAAGAGATACTGACTTCTTGTAATGTCAATGGCATGCATTTGTTTATTTGTATATGCATGGTCATATATTTTATTCTATGCAAAAATATAATTTCTTGTGCACGATATATATTTTTAGCAATTCGTCTATGACCTTTGTACTGTATACATGAAAGATGAGTTGATTACTTGATTTGCTTTATTCTGTGTACCTTCGACCTTGTAGCATGCACCTCAACCAAGCCGTAGAAGATCAGGGGAGGGAGGTCCAGAGAGAGGGAAGCTGAGTCCATACGAAACCGTAAATTCCTAATGCGTCTGATGGTTTTCAGCTAGCCAGCAGTGTTTTTCTCTCAGAAGAAACTAGCACCAGCCACCAACCAACCAGCAGTGTTTTTCTCTCAGCAAAAATCAGCGCTAGTCACCAGCCAAACGAACAGGGCCTGATGGCCGCAATCTGGAAGGCTCAGCTTGATTACGGTCCAATTGCTTTGGTTAATTCATGGATATTGACCATGGGCCAATATGGGCTGGGCCTATTCTTTGGTCCATAATATCTCGCAGATTTATAAATTTTTTGTTTGTGCATATAAAAGTAAAAAGGAACTCACAAGAGAGAAAACAAATCCATTACAAGGTCAAAAACAAGAAGATAGATGGACAGAGATGCGTGACTTCACCTGACTCTCCCCATGAGTAGTTACTAATGAATATCCCCCGACAAATGTGGTCATCCTGAACAAAAAATAACTCCATCTTCTAACATAAATTTCTTTTTCAAGGTTTGCCCAATAATTCATAATTCTAAATTATTCAAGATTATTACTAAATCTTTAAACATAGTTCCTTAAAAAGTATTCAGTTAACTAAAAATCTGGAAATGTTACTGTTATTTTTTTCTTGCGAATACTACCAAAAGTTATACGTGTAAAAACAGCCGGAGTAGAAATAGGCGGGGGATAACAATTGAAGCTACTCGGGAGAACTTTTTTATTGTTTTTGAACAACGCTCGGCGAACTTCTAACCTTGTTGCTGACGAGAAACTTCTAACTGAAAAATGAACTATGCTGGTTACTATAGTCAATAGGCGCTCCCATACTTGGAGTGGCCCATTGTTCCTTAGCCCAAGTTTCTACGACCCAGAAGGCTCTGCGCAAACAACAGAAGAAAAAAAAAATACAAGGAAGACGACATTTTCTCTGCAACAATGTGGAATGCCGCTGATTGATACAAATGGATCCTCTGCAAAAGCAGAGCACAAAGCAGAACGACATTTTCCGTTCTTCAACTGTTGGTCCTTGACGGCATGCGTACTATGTTAAAGGTAAAAATGCAGTATTTACACTATGGAGAGACGGGCATTTTAGTTTAGACCCTTGGATTGACCGAGCGACAGCTCAGATGAATCCTCAGCCCCCAAAGTGTTCATTAGTTTCTTCTATTTCCTACCAAGGCAGTAAACATCACCGGCGTTGGTCAGTCACAATGGAAAACTGAAAATGGAGAGTGAGACGGCCCCAATGGAAAATGAATGGACCTATCATAGTTCATAGCATCAGTAACGTGCTATTATCATCGTCCCAGAGCACGTGTAACTGGACAGCAACTACCAGAGATCGGTAGAATATGGACATGCCAACAACTCTTCATATCCAACCCATGTGCATCTGAAGAGTTGTTCTCCAGTTCTTTCCACCTAAACTGTGCATTTTTGTTTGGTCAATTAGTCCACGGTTTTGGCACATTAGGTCAGCATTTGGTACCTTGCACATTTATTTTCTCTACTGTTTCTCCATCATCTCTGCAAACTTTGGGGATGCGTCTGCATATATATGAAGGCCGGAGTGTGTGGAGAACATTATAATCCTATGGACTTCAATTAGATTCAGAAGAGTTTGATACGGAAATTGAGAACCAATGGCGCTAAAATTTGGTATTTCAGGAGGGTTTACAGGAATTATGAACATGATTAGTAGTACTATGGGGTGTCAAATAAATGGCCAAAGTTTAGGTGGGACGTCAACTTCTGTAGAATGTCATCTAAAGGTAAGAGATTAAGGCATTTGATGATTCAACTACAATAAGCGGCTAAAATTGAATATTCCGAGCTGTTCTTATAGGTTCAGACCAATGAAACGTTTCCCCTGAACTGGCCAGGAACAGGTACCAGACCAATGTTCAGGTGAGTATAAAAGAACAGAAAAACGAAGAAGTTCGGAACAAATTGTGGCAAAATCGACCCCCTGTTACCATCTCAAGCAAATCGAAACTCAATTAGCCAGTACTAACAACTCATTCTAAAAGGAGACATGAAAGATTATGACCATCAGGGCATCATGAGAAGCAGTACTGCACATAAGAGATAATTAAGACTACATTTGACAGAAGAGTACTGAACCTTTAATATCCTGACAAATGCTCAAAGAACACCACCATATCAAATTGACCAACCTATACTAGTATACCATCCAATCCAACCCACAACGGAGATGAACACGCCTCTAGCACTGTACCTAATCATCTGGCCGGTCAGAGATGGAGGCCGCTGCCGCCGCCGCCGTGGTCGCCGGCCGGCCGGCTAGCCGAGGTACACGTGGACGCCGACGGCGAGGAGCAGGATGGCGATGAGGGTGAAGTAGATGATGGCGTGGATGAGGATGGAGAGGCCGCTGGTCTGGAAGTTGCCGAACTCGATGATCCGGCCCTTGCCGGGGATCTGGAACAGCAGCCCCGGGGAGAGCAGGATGAACAGCACCAGCCCGATGAACACCGGCGCCCAGTCCGCCATGCTCTCACAGCGATGATGAGACCTCCTCGCGGCTGCTGGCTCTCTCAGCTCGTGTGCTGCGTTCTGAAGTTGTGATTGGGTTGGTTTGGTGTAGGACCAGTGGGGGAGAGTGGCAGGTGGAGCGTGAGGGGGTAATATATAGTGGCCTTTTGGTGAGGGAATAACCAAATGGATGGTGGGTGCATGTGTATGTGTGAGTGGGAGGGTGATCCTCTGCGGCTGTGTGGAGGACTGGTCATGGATTAATGGTGTGGGTTTCTTACTTGCCTTTCTGCGGCTTTCGTGTTATGTGGCTTGTTATCGCAACTGAATTTAGTCGGTTCTGAGAAAAGTGACAAGCGGAATTTGACGTGTTAAATACATGTAAATGGTGTATGACAACAACATCAATATTATTGTATAAAGTGCTGGTTTTTATACTTTATTGACGTGTGACAGTCGGTGTTTTTTCCAAGTTTTCTTGGTAATATGTTGCTATTTATGTGAGGGTGACTTGGTAGTTGCATGGACTTTTATGGATGCCGTGGCAAGCTGTTACATCAATCATGCTTGTGGAGGATTGGTCATGTACTCATGGTGTGGGTTTCTTACTTGCCTTTCGGCGGCTTCCACGTTGGGTGGTTTGTTACCACAACTGAATTTAGTCGGTTGTGAGAAAAGTGACAAGCGAAATGTGATGTGTTAAAGTAATTGTAAATGATGTATGAGTGCTGGTTTTTATACTTTTTGCATGGGCTTTTATGGATGCCGTGGCAAGCTGTTACATCAATCATGCTAGTTGTCTCTTTTTTCGTGGGATCATCTAGCGAGTGACGGGGCATGTTAGTTTGGTTGTCCTGTCGATTCCTATCAAGCTAGCAATTGTTACCGCAACTGAATTTTAGTCGGTTGTGAGAAAAGTGACAAGCAAAATGTGATGTGTTAAAGTAATTGTAAATGATGTATGACGTAAAATCAACATTGTTGTAAAAAGTGTTGGTTTTTATACTTTGTTGACGTGTGTGATTGTTGGTGTTTTTTCCAAGTTTTCGTAGTGATATGTTGCTATTTATGCGAGCGTGACTCGGTAGTTGCATGGGCTTTTATGGATGCCGTGGCAAGCTGTTACATCAATCATGCTAGTTGGATATTTTTTCGTGGGGTCATCTAGCGAGTGACGGGGCATGTTAGTTTGGTTGTCCAATCGATTCCTATCAAGCTAGCAATTGAAAGGTAGTTCTTTTGATTCTTGTTGACGACAGAATGTCATTGACCTAATACATTCACGGGCCATTTTTAACCATTTACTTCTTACTATTTTCTTAAATAGTAATAATCTAACTAGATGTTGACTTTGTCAAAATCTTATCTACTCCTAGAGTCCAACCTAATAAGTAATATGGTGTTTACTTTATTGTACAAAGGAGGCTTCAAATTCAACAAATGAATGTGTGCAACCATATATAAAACTGTAGAAGATGAGAGCAAGATGAGGTGGACCTGAAAAAGGAACAATATTATATGGAAAAAAGAGAGCTAAAAATGTGTGATGGGCAGTGTGATCCTCTATGGTTTCCTGTAAGATCGGCTCATGGTGTGTGGGGTTTCTCAAATAAGTTGAGATGGGAACCTGGCATATTATTTGCAATATTTGTGTAGCTATAGAAGATCATTATAATGTGGTGTGATATTAATTACCGTTAGCTATGTAATTTTGATGCGCTTTTAGTGCTATATTTGACGTGTGGATGTTAGTATTTTTCCTACTTTTTCTTCTAGTTCGCTGGCCGTACTATATAGTGTGATTACTAGTTGTTGCATCGCATTTTACGAACGTGGCAAGATGTTTCGTCAACTATAATAGTTCTTTTGTGTCTCCATGGATATCTCTAACTCATGGTGGTAGGGATTTGTGGTTAGTGTGTCCAGTCAACTGCCCCACCTTTTCTTGAGTCTTACAAATGTGCAGCTTGCAATTGTTTTGAGTTTTCATAGTACAAACACCATTGTCGACTAGATTGTGACATATTAGTTACATGGCTTTCACACTGGTGGCAAGAGGGTACGCGCATCACACACATAGATTTGTTCTACAAAGAAAAATCTCTTCTAGCATATGTTTTAGCGAATAGTCCTATAGCCTTGCAATTATACTCTATGGTACAAGTAAGCTAATGTTCTTTAATTTTGTACATTCAAACTTAATGTGTGCACTATTTTTCTTTGCTCATTAATTGATCCACTTGATGAATATCAGTACCCCAACAAATGTCCTATCCACTTCAACCAAGTTGTAGAAGATCAGTACCAGGTGAGGTGGTGGGAGCTAGCATAGTGAAAGTGAAAGTGAGTCCAGATGTGGAATCAAAAGGCAGTTGAGGGGAGAGCTAGGGAGATCCCAAACCCATGGCATTTGGTCACCACTCACACCATCCCTCCCTCAGCTCGCAAATCTTTTTCACACGCTTGTGACTGGCGTCCTCGTCCTCACGCGTACGTTGTCCTCTTGCTCGCGTTGGGGGAGGGCGTGGAATAATAAAGGCCTCACAAAGAGGGGCGCCCATGGTGGTTTGCATGCATGGTCTGGTGGGGGTGGTTGCCATGTCCGTTTCAGTCGTGAGGCTGGAAGATCGATCTGGGCAGGACGACGCAAGAGGAAGGCACTGTGGAGCTTTATTACCCAGAATGTAGGGTTGTTGGGAGAGGACATTGTTGATGATGGAGTGTTTGTGCAAATATTGAACAATGTGTGTATGGGTGTTTAGGTGAAAATGGACCAGAGGCGTTGCCTAGGGATTAATATGGAGCTAGGCAAGTACATTCGTGTCGTTTTGTAAACATTGCATGAATTAATTGTTGTGTTATTTTTGGAAAATACGGGTAGCCCACGGTAGGGAAGTAGGGATAATCAAGCCATTTCTCTCAATAAAGAGCACAGTACAATACAGTGTATATCTTGTAGACGTGGAAGGTGGGTTATCCGGCCCCAGCAACAATAGTTGGTGAAAGAATATTACATCTTCCCATAACTTGGTTTGGATTAACATATATATCTTCCACATATTCATCCAACTTTTCAGAGATCTTTATTAGCAAAGAGGGTTTTTTAGTATACTTTTGTAACTCGGGATGGGCTTACGATATCTTTAATAAGTTTTCTAGTTAAGACTTGAACTTGGGGGAAGCATATCATCCATTTATTAGCAGCAATTTTTACCTCACAGATTTCTTGGAGCTCTTAAGTATATATGTCATTATCTGGATCTACAAGATCTTAAAGTGTTTACTTATCGCTGAAGCAACTTAGGCTTAAACTGTTCACTTCATTAGAGGAGACATCATCTAACATGTTTTGTGCTCAATTGGTAATGTGCCACTGCACTATTAGCATATATAGGAAGATGTTATGGCAGGAAAAGGTAAGGGTACGTATGGTGAAGCAAAAACTGGTAACATGCTTGTAACCAGTGTGCTGCATTTCTTTATTCTATACGGAACTATGTATCATTTTCTATACAGAACACTCCTACGGTATTGAATCATTACGTCATTTGGAGTATATTTGCTAGAAAACACATCTTCCAGAAATCAAGGTTATGCATGGTAGTTTAACAGTCACAATCTACTACCTCTCAATTTCAACAGAACTCAAATGTAGTCAAAGGGACAAAAACAACTCAACTCAGCCAGTGACCTTTATATGCAGAGATGAACTCGTGATGTTAAGTTTCAAAAAAAAAAAACTCGTGATGTTTTTTTCCTGATACCGAGCTAACCAATAATTGCCCCAAATCATGGTGCCACACGGTCAGAAATGTGATAGATTAATCTCGACAATTTTAGTTGACAATTTGTGCCCTTTGGTCTCCCTAAAAATGGTTTATGCTTGTCATTTCATCACCAAACATGCCACAAAAGTTCAAGAGAAATTGCACCGCAAATCCGCAGTTCCTTTCCAGCTAACACTTGGGGGACCGAGCAGGTTGTGCTACAGTACCGGGAAGCTTCCTATGTGGGCCGGGCAGGGTTAGGTGCATGGGCTGCATCACCCACTGTGGCCCTTGTCATTGTGTGAATGCATGGGTCACACTATGGTTGTGTTGTTTGGATGAGGACATGAATGAATAGGATACTATGCACCCAATTATTTGGTGTTTGGATTTATCTTTGGACTTTGGAGTCATGTGCACAGTTGCATGTATGTGTAGAGTTGTGGGCGAAGGATGGAGAAAGGGAATGAGTAAGGATTGTGTTTGTGCCAAATGATTGTTGCTTCATAGATATGGCCATATGGGTAGATTGATCTGTTGCAAGCTGATTCCTGTACTTGTACGTTTTTTTTTTGGGGAGGAACATAGCTTTATACTGGGACCGGTGAAACTTCGAGTCATGAAAGCATGTGATTGCATCAAATATTTGTAGTTCATGGACCACACAACCTAGAGGCACGTTTTTCGCAAAAAAGAAAAAAAAAACTAGTGGCATGTTGTGGCTGTATGACAATATAGTCATACTCGGCCCATTCGTAAGCGTTGCAAATAAGGCCAGCCCAACGGAGCTACTGGGCTTCACTGGTTCAAACGTGGGAAAGGGCCGGAGAGCTATGAGTGTCTGAAAAAGGAAAACAAATATATTAACCTGTGCTTCCAGCATTTATTATTTGTCATTGTCAAGGGGTCGTGTTTAGATAGGGGGAGAAAAAAATTCCTTCAAAAGTTTCCATATGTTTCACAAAAAATTTTATATGTTTCACAACAAAATTTGAAGGAAAGTCAACAAATGTTAGAATATTTGGTACTGTTTTTGGTAAACATGTGTAAAATTTTGATGCCAAATTTTTCTCCACCCTATCTAAACACGACCAATGTAAAAATTTGCACCGTACTCTTTTTCTACACGTGAAAAATCTTTATAAATAGATATATCATGAAAAACACTTTATGATTAGTATTATATACACTTTAGACATGATCAAACACCAGGCTGGGCCATGTTAAAAACATGATGAAAATTTTGTGAGCTCGATCCTAACGAGAGCCCGACGTAGGCCTAAGATTTTGGTCCGTGTTGGGTCTAGTTCATGCGTTGGTACTTCTTTTTTTGAGAGAGAATGAGTTGGGTACTTTTTTTAGCACAATAACGCCACCCTTTATTCAAGAATCATAGGTGGTACAGACGCCCTCAGGCGCGTTTATAAACCAAACATGCCTACCAAATGCTGCATGGATGCAACTTCTAGCTAGATTATGCGCATCAACATTCGATTGTCTCTTCTCATGCACAAAATCAATGAATCTAAACTCACGTGATCTAGCTCTAATCTCCTGGACGAGCTGTCCATAATGGCCCATGCTTCCTTCACGAATGCATCTGGCCTGCCTGGGGGTCGCAATGTGGGCTGGAAATCAAAATGACAAGGATTGCTTTCAATATAGAAACCTTATATTTTGTTAATAAGGATATAGTAGAATTAAAACTTTTGTTACGTGAAAAAACTACCCCAGCACTCACAAAGTTTCCACCCATCAGGCCTTTCGTAGACCAAAAAATTGCAGAACCAAAAAAATTATATTAAGAACCGGGTGAGTCCACACTTCCTCTTATTTTATTTTGTTACCGCAGCTGAGGTTACCCACCCGTATATCCACCACCCAAAATCATATGGCTTGCGTCGCTGATATTACTTGTGGCCCTTGGCATTCTACACCGGCGCCCGCTGCCTCGGCGTTGCCCACTCGCCGGATGTGGCATGACGCGGTGGAGGCATGTGGAGTCAATGGCTGCATCGTCTTTTTTTTTGAAAAAAAAGTCTAGATCACCTCCTCACCTACTCGGGTTGGACTACATAACCCCTAAATCTATGAAACGGTCTGTATCACCCCCTGAACTTTCTAAAACCGGTCAAATTACCCCCTAAAGCAATTTAAAAAATCATAGTAAATCACAAAAAAATCATAAAATGAAAAATTCAATTGTGTTGGACTCTAAATGAGTATATCTACACAATGAACATATGATATGATATAATATAATATGCTTCATTACATTTTTTTACAGCTATGAAGAAAAACATAGATCTAAAGCTACAGCAAGAAAAAAGTACTAAAGCATACCATATTATATGTTCATATGGTCATTTGAATTACAACACAATTGAGTTTTCTATTTTATGATTTTTTTGTGATTTACTATGATTTTTCAAAAAAAATTTAGGGTTTAATTTGACGGATTTTAGAAAGTTCGGGGGTGATATAGACCATTTCATAGGTTGGGGGTTATATAGTCCAACCCGCATAGGTGAGGGGGTGATCAAGACTTTTTCCTTTTTTGTTGTTGTTGTGGTGAGCTGTCTCCAATTCCCGGCTGAAGTGATGCTCAGACCCAAATTCTCCGCATCGCCATCGCTGTTGGCGTCTATTCCATCGTTCTTCTCGGATATACCATGTAAAATGTATTTCCATTTATCTCATACTGTATCTTTGGAATGCCGATGTTGTCTAAGATGGTCCCCTAGTCAACTAGGCCTGCTGTTTATTCTTTCCTAGGAATTTGGAGCATATAATCTTTTTGTGTTCCTAGATATACTAATCCACTACATATTATCCATTATCTAAAAAAAACTCCACTACGGTGGATTCACTACTATAGAACACGACATCACAAACAGGCCACCAGAAACGGTTTTACCGTTTGTGATGTGATACCATCACTGGTATCACAAACGGTTTTTCTACAAACCGAAGTAATGGTCCACATCACAAACCGTTTGTGA
The DNA here is from genome assembly GCA_033239725.1 of Echinochloa phyllopogon. Lineage (NCBI taxonomy): Eukaryota > Viridiplantae > Streptophyta > Magnoliopsida > Poales > Poaceae > Echinochloa > Echinochloa phyllopogon. Next base: position 25,294,607 of record BTCW01000008.1, on the reverse strand, counting down.
TGGTACATCAACCGTTTGTGATGATGTGTATGGTACACGTTAAAACCATATTTTAAAGTAGTAAATCAATTCAAATAAAAAAGTGTTGAACTACAAAGTTGTATAACTTCTCAAGATGTAGAACTTTTAGTTTGGTCACTTATTCATTCGACAAATTCATATGAATATTGTTCATAAAATCGATATCTCTCATATAGTTTTCTAAAACTATAAGAGAGATCTATAAGATTTATGAACAATGTTACTCTCACTACATCGGATGAAGAAATGACATACAGAAAAGTTGTAGATCTTCAGAAGTTACTACTTTGTAGTTTAAAAATTTTTAATTTGAATTTGTTTTACTAATGAAAAGTAAGTTTGTAGTTTCAAAATTTAAAATTTGACTTTTTTCAAACGACCTCGGATAAAGAAACAATCAAAATAAGAGTTGTATATTTCAAAAAGTTATGAAACATTGTAGTTGACAACTTTTTCATTTGAAATCATCTAGTTAACGAGATCAAAGTTTGAATGTTCTCAAATTTGAAATTCAAATTCTATAAACGACCTCGGATGGAGAAACTATCAAAATAAGAGTTGTAGATTTTAAAAAGTTAAGAAACTTTGTAGTTGATAACTTTTAATTTGAAATCATTTAGAGCTTCAAATAAGCAATTTAGGAACCTAATCTAATCACATGTGAGAGTGAGGTGCAGTGGTAGAGGAGCTAACGTGAGAGGGAGAGGTCGTGGGTTCGAATCCTACCGGCCGCGTAGCGCGCGACTTACGCGCGAAAAATGGTGTGTTTTGAGTGGCTGCCACATGAAAATAATTTTTTTGCTATTGTTTTCCTATTTTTTGGGTTTTTCATGGGCGTACGAACCGTTTGTGATGGGGGTTCTGATGGCAATTGTCATCACAAACCACTTTTCACAAAAGCCTCCCAAAACCTTTTGTGATGGCCCTTAAAAATTAATAATATGTGGGCATGAAGGGCATTTATAGAATGGTAATTCTTCTCGTTATTTCAATATGGGCACATGCAACCCATCAAACCCTTCTTACTCTTGTTTCCCTCAGCCCACATCGAGAAAAGAATGCATGCCATCAATGAACTTCCCGGAGCATCGGTCAACATTGTAGAACCATTTGCGGTCCGTCCGTATTGTATTATGTAAATTATATTAATAAGTGAAATGAGAATTACTAATACAAAATTAATAATATAGGAAAATTATGTGCCATTGACCATGATAGTCAATTAATTAATTAATCAAGGAAGCAAATAGCCTCTGAATCCATTCCCATTTCTCTCCATTCAAACTAACAGAAATTATCTATATAATTTATTCAAAATGACATAAATTATCTACATTACCATATTCAAAACAAAATTATAAAGCTAGGTAACCAATGCATTTTTCTCTAAATTTAACTAGTTAAATTTCTCTACAAATAAATAAACGCACTAGCAATTTTCATCAACTAAGAAATATCTATGCATGCAAACTATCAACAAACTATTACTCATATAGCGTATAAATAAAAAAAGTTCACCATTATCTCCGATTCAAAAACCCTCAAAATCCGATTTCAAAGCAAGAAACAAGACATGTTACCTATGAAAGATATGAGGAGATTAAGTTTCTTACCTATGAAACACATCAGCTTTGAATTTTGTTCGTGGCTTGACCAGCTAAGTGAGGAAGAAGCTCTTTTATGCAGCGCATGTTGGTCCTGGTTGGTGGCTATAATTAGGACTAAAGATTTTTTTTGAACGGATGGCGAAAGCTTACGCTTTCCCAAATTTTTATTAGAAGAAGAGAGTTGACTCTGTTTATAAGAAAAACCGGGTCCGAAAACCATACAACTTGAGAGGTATCATACCATCTCACACAACTTCGGTCCATCGACAGCACAACTCAAGGGGTAGAAAACCCCGAACAGTTCTACAACTCTTTCCGCATACCATACAACTCCGGTGGGTTGGATTGGGACATCAACCTGCACCGCACAACTCATACAACTCCGGTCCATCGACTTTACAAATCTAAGAAGAAACTCGGTGGGTTGGATTGGGACATCAACATGCACCACTCCGAACAACTCAAACAACTTCAAAGGAGTTGTCGGGTCGGATTGGGGCATCAACCCGGATCTCTACTAAGAAATGCTCGGTCGGATTGGGACATCGACACGAGCCACCGCTGCCATGGACTGAGACTCTCTTCTTCTCTACTCTTTTTTCTTCTTTTTTTTATAACAAAGACAGAAGAAGAAAAAACAAGAAGAAAAACAAAAAGAAGGGACAAGAAAGAAAGCGCCCTCACAGAGGAACCCAAGCCGAAGCACCAAGACGGAGAAGTCCGATGACAGTGGAGGCAAAGACCGCACTGAAGATAATCGACGTCGCCTCCAGGAAGGACATGACACTCGAAGCGCCATCGACGTCGTCCCAAAAAGAGATAAGTTTTCACTTGCATCTTCACCGCGAAGCGACGAGACAGCTGACACCACCAACCTCACCACCATGATGCTGTTGGGGAGCCAAAGCCCGACCGCTGCCATCGGCACCACCGCGGTGCCGCCGGCAAACGGCCGTGCGAACCGCCATCGATCATGCTACCACGACACCACTGATGTGAACCCGCTGGGGTTTGCGCCCGATCTTTCGACGAGAGGCGTGGGGGATAACTCGATTGGAGGAGACGACGTTCACGGCCCGACTACAACCTTTCAAAGACTGCGCCTTAGCGACCGATACACCACCTCCTATGGATGCCGCGATCTTGTGGAAGCGCGTCAACCAACCTGTCCTGCAAGCAATCGAAGAACTAGCAAGAACAAGTATGATACAAGTACTGAATTTACTAGATGGGAATGAAGTGTCTCAATCTCAAACTCAATTACCAACAAAGTGGGGTTCCGTAGACTCGAAGACGGGCGGCTGGACCAGCACGCGCGCTTACAAGCAAGTAGCAATGGCTAAACTTGATCTAAACAAAACCAATCTGTTTGTGGCGGCTATGGAGGTATAAAAGGGGGTGGAGGACGACCAGGACGAGGTTGGGGTCGTCCTACAACCCTAGGACGCGCCCCTAATAGACCCAACTTGATACACGACCCATTGGCCCACAATAAGGTGACGCAGCATCGTGGGCAAAAAAGGTCTCTGTAGTAAATCGATGATTGCGGCCGCATCTGAACAGGTACGAGGGTGAGTCTGCATCCATCTGAAAGTAGACTTGATAAGCTTTCCATCAAGTACTTAAACGCCCAAAACGGAGTCCGGATGAAACCGTGGTGGTCGTCGTAAGTCAGCACTTTCATGCAGTACGAATCCAGACTTTCCAAAACGTGTTGGATTTGATCTCTTTCCTTCCTTAGGCCAATGTGACGTGGTAACCTGATGGGGGACGTGGGAATACTTAGAATTGGTCACCAATCAACTTCTTTGGTCCTCCATGTCTTCCATATGTGTCTAGCACTCTTTTTAATCCACGTATGTATTTCTGAAAATGAGAATGAACACACATCATGGCGCAGCATCAATTCATCGAATGTACCAACAATAATTGTGATATAGGATTGATTCACCTTTGGTTTGCAAGCCATTAATATGGTCGTATCTAAGCCGGTGATGTCCTCATCATTCTCCCCTTCTTGGCTGCAAGTCGTCCTCGACTTGCTCTGTGGCATTCTACGGCGATTGCTTTGTTGTTTAAGCACGGAAGTACATCCATGTTGCATGACCACAACCAGCAATGCTCCCCTTCTTTGGGCTGACCCTGTTGCTTAAGAGAAAAACTAGCGAAACTTCGCAAAACATCGTTAGTCTTAGTGCAACCCTCTATTTGATTATGATATTATAGCCCAAAAGGATATTCCAGATTAGAGCAGATATAAACTTTATGCACCAAATACTCTCCTTTGCAATTATACTTGCCAACAAAGTGATATGTATGATTAGACAAGCATGAAAATTCAGAATATGCAAAAAGTTTCTCCTCTAAACATTTTAGATCACAAAGAATATCAAATTCAATATAACCCAAAGTATTTAAAGAAGACATCAATTTCAATTCATCATGTGCACAAGTAATAGGATGGAAAAGCTTTGTTTCAGCACATGTGTATGGTTTCAAATAAAAAATATCACTCTTATTCACTACTTGTGGCATAGAAGTACAAGAAGCATCATCGCACAAGTTCTCTTTATCATAAGGAACAACAACTAATTCTTCTCGTGACAAAATCAAATCAGTTGTAGGTTCCACATTTTAATTAGCATACAGAGTGGACAAATTTCCAACACTATGGGACACATCATTCTTGCAAGTACTATTAGATGAAAGAATTTCCTTTTCAACACTCATAGCAAGCCAAAACAATGAAGCAATATTGTTGTATGATTTGCTAATTAGCATGGTTCGAATTTCAGAATTAAGCCCTTTCATGAACCTACACATAACATCTTTCTTGCATTCATCTAATCCACCAAACATGAGACAAATCTTAAATCTATGATAGTATTCTTTGACAGTCCTACTGCCTTGCTTCAATTTGTCCAATTTTTCAAGTAAACAGTCAGCATAATATTCTGGAACATATTCATCTCGAAAAAGCATTTTAAATTCATTCCAAATTTGTGGAACTTTGTTGTGCCTACAAATGTGTTTCCATGTAATCAAAGCATATTTTGTTAAAGCACTGGATGCAGCAAAAATTATTTCATGTTCAGACAAGTCATAATTATCAAATTCTGCATCTACCTTAAGCTCCCAATCAATATAAGCTTCAGGATCAAACATACCAGCATATAATGGCAAATGTTGAATGACATCCTGAAGATGAGGGTCTAGTTTCAACCGCTCAAAAATCTCTGTATCATCTGCCATGATTAGTTGACAACAAGAAACACAAAAATAAGATGTATCCTCCTGTCAACTACTAGATGTGTTGGTTTTAATTCTCTCAAACTATCCTTGTTCAAACAAGCTCTTACAAATTCTTACCAAGCCAAACAGGTGGTGACAGCAACCAGCAAGACAACAACCTCAAAGATAGTGTATCGGTGCTGCAGCAACAAGACCTGTCAAACTGTAGTCGGATATGTGGAGCTATAGGTGGGCTGAAACAAGGAATAACTAGCACCACGTTAATTAAAAAGCAAGCTGAATAATCGTTCAATGGCGGCACTGTACCGGTCGTAGCCTAGACCGTGCTAGAGACGCGAGCCTGGACACAAGTGAAGTCACAACGCACCTCCGAAAACAATCACAATGATCAAATCAGCCCCTTTCGTTCTTTCTTCTTTTCTTTTACTTTTTTTTCCTCCTCTTTTTTTTCTTTTCCTTTTCTGTTGGGGACTAAAAACTTTTGATTGATGCTATGACAATCAAAACAAATGGCCGCATACAACCACTACCAAAACAGATTTACAACTCTTATTTCAGCTAGCCAGATGCGCAAATCTCCAAGTCTTTTGCGGAGTGCTCAGAAGGAATTTTTTAGCAAAGTCAGATCCGTTGGAAAGAGCACGAGTTCAGCTTTCCAGATTGTACTTAAACACTTGATTTGGAGATTGTACGTGGAAACTGCAGCATATTTCTTCTCTTGCTAGACAGGAACTCCGAAACAAAACGTGACTAGAACTCGAAACTCTAAAAGACTAAACTAAGACCAGCAACTTGACTCAACCGAAGCAACCGAAAACTCAACAAGCCCTAACAAAGAAGTACTAGCAAAGGCTCAAAAAGGTTATAGGATTGCGGTAAAACTAATCTACTATTTTTTTTAGTTTTTCTGGACTGTAGGAAATTAAAATCAGCAAAGAATTGATAATCTCTCACCGATAAACCTCGCTCTGATTACTAACTGATGTGAACCCGCTGGGGTTTGCGCCCGATCTTTCGATGAGAGGCATGGGGGATAACTCGATTGGAGGAGACGACGTTCACGGCCCGACTACAACCTTTCAAAGACTGCGCCTTAGCGACCGATACACCACCTCCTATGGATGCCGCGATCTTGTGGAAGCGCGTCAACCAACCTATCCTGCAAGCAATCGAAGAACTAGCAAGAACAAGTATGATACAAGTACTAAATTTACTATATGGGAATGAAGTGTCTCAATCTCAAACTCAATCTCCAACAAAGTGGGGTTCCGTAGACTCGAAGACGGGCGGCTGGACCAGCACGCGCGCTTACAAGCAAGTAGCAATGGCTAAACTTGATCTAAACAAAACCTAATCTGTTTGTGACGGCTATGGAGGTATAAAAGAGGGTGGAGGACGACCAGGACGAGGTTGGGGTCGTCCTACATGCCTAGGATGCGCCCCTAATGGACCTAACTTGATACACGGCCCATTGGCCCAAAATAAGGTGACGCAGCACCGTGGGCAGAAAAGGTCTCTGTAGTAAATCGATGATTGCGGCCGCATCTGAACAGGTACGAGGGTGAGTCTGCATCCATCTGAAAGTAGACTTGATAAGATTTCCATCAAGTACTTAAACGCCCAAAACGGAGTCCGGATGAAACCGTGGTGGCCGTCGTAAGTCAGCACTTTCCTGCAGTCCGAATCCAGACTTTCCAAAACGTGTTGGATTTGGTCTCTTTCCTTCCTTAGGCCAATGTGACGTGGTAACCTGATGGGGGACGTGGGAATACTTAGAATTGGTCCCCAATCAACTTCTTTGGTCCTCCGTGTCTTCCATATGTGTCTTGCACTCTTTTTAATCCACGTATGTATTTCTGAAAATGAGAATGAACACACATCATGGCGCAGCATCAATTCATCGAATGTACCAACAATAATTGTGATATAGGATTGATTCACCTTTGGTTTGCAAGCCATTAATATGGTCGTATCTAAGCCGGTGATGTCCTCATCAACCACGGACACAATCGCCGCTGGAGGAAGGCGGCCCGGGGCAACCAGATACGCCACCATGGCGTCTCAAGCACAAGCCCAAGCAAGCCACCGCCGGCCGCGTCACCAAAACGCCACCAAAGCACACCTCCACAAGCCTTCCACCAAGCGCACCGACGCCGTGTGACGACTGGCTAGCAGGCCCCGGCCGCGGAAGACGACGGCGCGAGGCCCCGCGTCTCGCCAGGTCGAGCGTCGTACAGCGCCGCGAGGGGCAGAGCGCCGCGCCAGCGCCAGGCCGCGCAGCACCGAGCACCGGGCCGGCCGCCGTCGTGCCAGTACGAAGACCCGAGGGGCCAGCCCAATCCACGCCGGACCCCACGCCGAAACGCAGCAGCCCCATGCCGCCACCGCCGCAGGACACCAGATCCGGCCAACCCACACTGGATCCGATCGCCCCCTCCATGGATCCGGCCAACTCCGGCGAGGCTCCATCCACCAGGCACGCCTGCAAAACCAGAGAAGAAAGAGGAAGAGAGAGGAAGAGTGGGGGCGCAGGGGAGGGGGGATGGGGGTGAGGCCCACCGTCACCTTCCTCGCTGCTCGCCAGGCTTCTGGCCGGGCAGCTCCAGTGACGGCGGAGGCACGAGATCGGGAAGGGGCGCTACTGCGGTGGGGCGACGGGGGCCGCCCGAGTCACCCCCGAGAGGACGACGCGGGGGAGAGGGGGTTTGCTACCAGGACTAAAGATATCCTTTTAGTTTGGGTTGAAACCACCAATCAAGACTAATACATGTCAAACTCATTACTCTCAGTTGGTGGCTACAACCAGGACTAGAAATACGTCCTTTGTCTCGGTTGTAGCCCCCAATCAAGACTAAATGCTCCCGTTCTCCGTAGTCGTTAGATTTGGGACTAATGTCCATATTAGTTTTGGGCCTAAAGCCGTCCTCGACTAATGTAGGACACGGAAAGCTACTCCTCCGATATTTGCTAAAAAAAGGCTACTTCTCCCATAATGTGTACGGTTGTGGCCAATCCCAAAGGGATCTATACTGAGACTAAACGCGCAATCATTTGTAGCCTTAGCCAAGAAACTTTTCCATGTATCAGATAAAGACATTATTGAAAATTGCAGCAAGTCGATCTCTGAAATCTGGTCGTTGCGAGTTGACTAGATGACTAGCGATTACTCCCCACCGCAGGTTATAATTGGCCAACTTTTACCTAGAGAAAAAAGGTCGGTGGCCAGGGCCACCTCCTCAATTAGCTGGGTACGGCGAGCGCAGCTCCGTCACGTCCCGGGCGTTCCCCAAATCCCGTGGCCGCCCGCCCATCCTTCCGTCGCAGCAATGGTCGGCGGCTTGTCACCGCCCCGGCGGACGATGTCCATGGGTCGCCGCGCGGCCGCCGTCGCCGCCACCAGCGACAGCCCCAAGCCCGGGCTCTCCCGGTCCATGTAACTCATCGTTCTTCCACATCCCATTATAATTGTCCTGCTTGTGGTGTGTGATCGACGCTACATCATGATCAGAACGTTCCTGATCGATTGATCACCGCGACGCATGCGTGCAGGACCATGGGTGGCGAGCGCACGGTGAAGCGGCTGCGGCTGTCCCGGGCGCTGACGGTGCCGGAGAGCACCACCGTGCTGGAGGTCTGCCGGCGCATGGCCGCGCGCCGCGCCGACGCCGCCCTCCTCACCGACTCCAACGCGCTGCTCTGCGGCATCCTCACCGACAAGGTCCCCATGTTCAATTCTTCCAAAATCGTCAATAGTTTCTAGTGTATGTATATATACGTAACCATCGAGGACCAAAGCGTGCCATGTCGCCTTTCTATCTTTACATATATAGTATATATGTAAATATGCAGGACATTGCTGCGAGGGTGATCGCGCGGGAGCTCAAGATCGACGAGACGCCGGTGTGGAAGGTGATGACGAGGCACCCGATCTTCGTGCTCTCCGACACGCTCGCCGTCGAGGCGCTGCAGAAGATGGTGCAGGGCAAGTTCAGGCACCTGCCGGTGGTGGACAACGGCGAGGTCGTCGCCATGCTCGACATCGCCAAGTGCCTCTACGACGCCATCGCCAGGATGGAGAGGGCGTCCGAGAAGGGCAAGGCCGCCATCGCCAGCGTGCCCGACGGCGACGACAAGTTCTCCATTGTTGAAGCTTTCAAGGAGCAGGTGTTCAGGCCCTGCCTGTCCGCGATCGCCAGTGCAGACGACGCCACGTTGGTTCAAGCTCCTTTGCATTGCATATATATAGTTCCATGGATAATATACATATTGTACCTTAATTTTGTGCAGATGAGTGTTAATTATATGGCCATTAATTATCTCACGTTTGTGAATTGAACTTGTGGATCTCGGACAGAGTCGTCATGGTGTCGCCTGGTGATTCGGTTCTTGCAGCGACCAAGAAGATGGTCGAAGCGCATGCGAGCTCAGCTGTAGTGGCTGTGGGGAGCAAGGCACAAGGCATCCTGACGTGAGTGATCTTGCTGGCTGCATTGCTCTCTCTTGTGTCATGCAATTGAACTTGTCTAATTTTTTTCCCCTTGATTTAATACACTTTTTGCATTGGTTTCAAATCATGGTTACCAGTTCAAGGGATATCTTGATGCGCGTGATCGCAAAGAACCTCTCTTCGGACACTACTCCGGTTGAGAAGGTAAGGCCATTTGAATTCAAATAGAAGGCCATCAAACTGGATGAATTAGCCAAAAAAAGACAAGCTGTACTGTTTATGTGATGCAAATTTACTCTAGGTGATGACTCCTGATCCTGAATGCGCCACGGTTGACATGCCTATACTGGACGCCTTACGGACAATGCAGGAGCGCAAGTTCTTGCATCTCCCTGTGATGGATAGAGGTATTCCATTTCCATGTCAGAAACATGTTCAGGAAAACCTGCAGGCTGTGACCAGTCTCAAAAGATTTCCTGTATCGTGGCAGACGGCTCCATCATTTCGATTCTTGACGTGATTGATATAACACACGCCGCAATCTCCGTCGTAAGTTCTGTTTATCAATTTTCCATGCTAATTGCATGTTCGGGCTGTGCGAGACGTCCACAATTGATTGGACAAGGGATGGGACAGGTTGAGAGCACTGGTGAAGGAAGCGATGACGCGGCCGCCTCCATGATCCAGAGGTTCTGGGATTCCGCCATGGCCATGAGCCCCCTTGACGACGAGACAGACACCCAGTCCCAGATGAGGTTGCACAAGTCCTGAATTTGTTGGTTGTTCTAGCAATCACTGAGCACCATCATGTCCCTGTCAGTTTACATGCTTCTTTGTCCATCTCTTTTTCCGCTTGATCAGTGAGGCGTCGAGGTCCCAGATGATGTCTGATGCCCACCACGAGCCTGTCGGCGGCTCGGAGGCGGCGTACCCCTCTGCGTTCTCGTTCAAGCTGCAGGACAGGCGAGGCCGGATGCACCGGTTCAGCTGTGGTACGGTACTACAATGATACTGATGACCTTGCCGGTTTCAGTACAGTGTACAGCAACGTAGCTTCGGTTCAGTGACGCTTTGAATACTGTAGCATCTCCGACAAAGTGAAACTTCCCTCTTGCAGAGGTCCAGAGCTTGACGCCCCTGGTGACCAGCATCCTGCGGAGGCTCGGCGCCGACATCGACCCGGACCGCTTGCCACAGATTCTGGTACGTAACCACAGTCTGTATCTTTGATCATTGCTGTGTATATGCTAATCAGTGAACCATAATCTGAAAAAAACTGCAATTGCTGTGCGTGCAGTACGAAGACGAGGACGGGGACATGGTGGTGCTCGCGTCGGACGATGACCTCGCCGCCGCGGTGGACCACGCCAGGCTCGCCGGATGGAAGGCACGCACACGACGCCAACCCGAGCGCTGCTCGATCCTGATCGAGCTCTCGTTTCTGATGGTCTGTACTGAATCATTTTGCAGGGCCTGAAGCTGTTCCTGGACTACTCCGGCACCACCGGCCGCCGGAAAGCCGTGGCCTCATCCGGTGGCGCCATGGCGGTCGGCATGTCGAGCCGAGATGCGTGGGCGGCGGCGTACAGCGGGGTGGCCGCCGGAGCTGCCCTCGTCACCGGGATCGGCGTGATGGCCTATCTCCGAAGATCTGGATAGATAGTGGTGGCACCACGCGTCGAGTTGTTGTTTTTGTTCCTGTCTTGGATCATCGTTAGGCTGGACTGTAGTAGGCCGGATTGCCTAACGCGCGCACGATGCAAATCATGAGCATGACTTGAAAGAAATTCGAATGTCCGGACAGATTCAAGTGCATTTCCCCTGAAAACCTGAGACGAGCTAAATATAATCCAATCTGGCCCCATTCCACAACTTTATCAAGACCAATTAAAGCAAACATAGAGCAAGAATTCAAAAGGCAGAGTCTTGTTTATTAAAAGAAAAAAGAAATCAATTATGACAGCCATCACATTTTTAAATTTCGCGCCCAATCTGACTGGTAAAACACCAGATCTTTTCAACAACTGCTCCGCCAACTTTGATGGGAAGGATATCTGGTTATGTAGACCCGAAAATAAAATAATCTGCACATTACCTCTAGCTGACTGCTTCAACCAACGATGACAGTCACATTATCATATTTGCTCTCGCACAATCGGTTAAATACAGGAAGACATGCATGACCAGGTCAGTCACATGCGTCATTGATTGCATATATTTTCCAGACCTCGAGAGCAACCTCAAATAATAAACTTATGATTTGGATGGTCCAACAATCCTTGGTGGTCAATACCTGCCCCAGTAATCCTTGAGCGTCAAGAAATCAGACGCAGCCATACAAAAAAGGACAAGGGAAACACATAACAAAGAGCATCAGAAGAACCAATCTTTCTCCACAGGCATAGCCCAATCAAGCTTGCAAAGACAACCTCACCGGCAGGCCTCTGTTGGTCTGTTGCTGGAGCCAGGCAGAGACGAGCAGCAAAGCCATCAAGAACTAATCCAGGTACATATACCCCGGGGCAACCATACATACTGTGTATTTTTTTCATTAATATGGGTGCTCCATCATATGAAAAAGGTTGTATGTTGGTTTTGCCTTTAAATTTTTGGTGTTATACCTTTTTCTTTTCCTTTTTTGTCCATTTTTCATCCTGTATGTCTGCAGAGGAGTGGTGCTTGATGTTTTTACCGTTGTTTGGCTTCTTGGTTACGAGTGAAAACAAGATGAAAATACCACGTATTCAAAACTACAGCGCGTAATTCCTTCTCATCTTGTAGCTTTGGACATCATCCATAATAGGAGATGGGGGTACAACAAAAGAAGAGAAATATCCGTAACCTAATAGTTTGATAACGGCATCGGGGTGTAGTACATCATTTTTTTTTGCAAGTCTAAAATTGGTAAAAGCAAAAGTAATATCAAGATTTTGGGTGGCAAAAATATAAGCTAAGATATTTTGTTGTCACTTGCAACGATGGAGATTGTGACAGGTGCGATGAGTTCCCTCCTCGTCAAGCTGGCTGAGTTGCTAACTGGCGAGTACAAGTTGCAGAAAAGCCTAAAGGGTGAGATCATGTTCCTAAAAGCCGAGCTTGAGAGCATGCAAGCAGCCCTTGAGAGGGTGTCAGAGGCTCCTGTAAATGACAACCAGGTTAGTATATGGGCAAGTGAGGTGAGAGACCTGTCCTACGATATAGAGGACAGCATTGATCAATTCATGGTGCGTATCAACAGCCATCCATCAGCCATACCACAGGGATTCAAAAGATTCATTGGTAGGAGCTTGAGATTATTGACACAAGCCAAGATGCAGCATCAGATCGCCACAGGGATCAGAGATATGAGGACCCTTGCCAAGGATGTGGCTGAGCGCCGCAATAGGTACAAGATTGACAGTGTTGTCATCCAACCTTCTACAACTTCAAATATTGATCCTCGTTTGAATGGTATCTACGAAGAATCAGCAAAACTCGTTGCAATCAGTGGTCCCAGAAAAGAACTGACTGAGTTACTGATGAAGCGAGAGGGCAAATCCAAGCAAAGGAAAGTGATTGCCATTGTTGGAGTTGGTGGAGTGGGTAAGACAACTCTTGCTAATGTGATGTTCCAACAGTTGAAGGGGCAATTTGAATGCAATGCTTTTGTGCCAGTGTCCCTCAAGCCTGATATGAAAATAATTCTAAGCAGCATACTCCGTCAAGTTAGTGAGAAAAGTTACACTAATATTGAAACATGGGAGATTGTTGAACTCATTAACAAAATCAGAAAAGTTCTCGAGGATAAGAGGTAATGCATTAGTCAATGTGTACTCACTTTATATATGTACTCAGTCTCATCTTATTCCAGATTTCTTCTTTTATTTGACTTGGAATGCTAAGAAATTCATATAAAATTTGAACTCCCTAACTGAATTATTTAAGGAAAAAGTGCATAATACTGAATAAAAAATTCTTAGCTTTTGAAATGTTTGATTGTTATTTACATTCTATTCTTTATGAGGAAAAAATGGGTGTAGTCGTATTGCTAAGTTGCTAACATGCTCTTCCACAAATAACCATAGGTACTTCATTATAATTGATGATATTTGGGACGAATCAGCTTGGAATTTGATCAGTGATGCACTTGTTGATAACAACTGTGGTAGCAGGGTGATCACAACAACTCGTATAGCTGGGGTTGCTGCATCATGCTGCTCTCTTAATGATGGTACAATCTATAAACTAAAATCTCTTTCTTATGAAGACTCGAAGAAGTTGTTCTACAAAAGAATATTTGGTTGTGAAGATAGTTGTCATCCAGAACTGAAAGAAATATCAGAGAAAATTTTGAAAAAATGTTATGGAGTGCCATTAGCCATCATCACTATAGCTAGCCTTTTGGCGAATAAACCAAGGAACATCAATCAGTGGAACAGTGTGCATAGTTGTATCGGTTCTGGAATAGAAAAGTTCCCTACTATGGAAAACATGCGCCGAATATTATCTATCAGCTATTATGATTTACCTTCCCATCTAAAACCTTGTTTGCTATATCTAAGTGTTTTTCCCGAGGATTACACTATTTTGAGGGATCAATTGATACGAAGATGGATAGCTGAAGGATTTATCCATGGAAATGATGTTGAAACTTTACATGATCTTGGAACCATTACTTCAATGAGCTCATAAACAGGAGCATGATTCAACCACAACTAATTGACGATCGTGGCATGGTAGGAGCTTGCCATGTACATGATATGGTGCTTGATCTCATCACGTCATTATCAACAAAAGAAAATTTTGCTGTTACAACATACCGTCACCAGCTCACAGATATTCCAAAGAGGATTCGCCGATTTTCCCTCCATACCAGTGATGAAGAGCACACCACCAGACCAGAGATGGCCATGAGTTTGTCCCGTGTGAGATCACTTATTGTCTTCCCTGGTGCTGCTAACTTGATGCCTCCTCTTTCAAGCTTTCATGTTCTGCGAGTATTGGACTTAGAAGGTTGTCGTGACCTGCAGAACCATCACATTAATAAAGCTGGTAGTTTATTTCACTTAAGGTATCTAGGACTGAGGGATACAAATATTACCAGCCTCCCAGAAGAAATAGGAAATCTGAAGTATTTGCAGACTCTGGACTTGAAACAAACAGTGATAAGTCATCTGCCATCAACAGTAGTTCGGCTACGACTACTGATGTGCCTATATATTGAACCATCAGTGATGCTACCAGACGGGATAGGGAAAATGGCGTCTTTACAATTGCTGTCATCTGTTGGTGTCAGCAGCTCTGCAAACTTCGCAAAAGAACTGGGGAGTCTAACCGAATTGAGGACACTCCACATTTCACTTACTGGAACATGGCATGAGAGTCACATCAGTAATCCATTGACTGATTCTTTATGCAACCTGAAGAAAATTCAAGAACTACACATTTGTTCTACAGGAGTGTCCACTGAGTTCATAATGGATTTAGCATGGGTTCCTCAGTATCTCAAAAATTTCTCAGGATCTGTGCCTAGATTGCCAAGGTGGATAAACCCGTTGCTATCAGATCTGATCACTATGATCATTACACTCAACGTTCTACAACAGGAGGATATACAAAATCTCGGTGGCATACCATTTCTGCAATTCCTTTGTCTTACCGTGCTAAAAGTTTATCCTGCTGAAAAAAGGATCATCGTCAGCTCTGATCAAGAAAAATTCCAGTCTCTTTCTGTGTTTCACTTTCATAATGACAAAATGGGGATCATTTTTGCACAAGGAGCTATGCCAAAGCTTGAAACCCTTGAGGTCACATTTAAAGTGCAGGAAAGAAAGGAGGCATATGGTGATTTTGATCTTGGCTTAGCAAACCTCTCTTCTGTTAAGCAGGTCATTGCTAGGATTTGCTGTACAGGTTCCACATTACATGAGGTGGAAGATGCCGACTCTACCATGAAGAAGGATGCTGGCTTGAATCCCAACCATCCGAAGCTTGAGGTGATCAGGTATTTTGAAGATGAAATGGTAGATGATCAACTCCAGTGCAATGAGAAAACATTATTGAAAGAAGAGGATGAGGAAAAGGTACTCTTAGTTAATATATTTCCCTCCTAGAACTATTCTGGGTTCATCCATTGCTATAACCACTTTTCTATGACTGGTATAGTTATTACCTCTTAGACAGTACTAGCATACATCTTTTTCATACCTGATACCATATTTGCACTGAGAAATTACTGTTCCCTCTGAAAGAATGTACAACTGCAATTAAACATTGGAATTTTGACCAGATTGAAAGCCGAATCTAGTGTATGCTAAAATCATTGCAGAAAATCTTATTGTCCAAATCATATCTAGTTCTAAGATATTTGGGCTAGTTTTGAAATAAATATTTGTTACTGCCAAATTTTGTTTGTTAATTTCAAAGAATTTCTGGAATAAATCATATCTGGTCTACTCCTTGATCCCACAACAGTGTTCTGTAAAATTTGTACCATACTTCCATGTACAAAATTAACTCATGATCATGCATATTCGGTTAATAAACCTATTTTGACAGCCTCAAGAACCCAAAAAGAATGTTTATAACCCCTATGCAATATTTTCGGTCAGTTGCACATTGGAGGAGGGTAACATAACAGTCTTTTTTTCTGTTTATAACACCCACATGTGAAAACAGATTTGATTTTTTGTTGCACAAATTTTGGCACCTTCTATTGGATTCAGGTTGTTCTTCAGAGGAGAGGGCCATGGGGAGGAGATGGAGGGAGCTCTCGCGACGTTGTGGTGGCACCCCAAAGTCTAAAAAGCGTGAAAGTTTGTAGTGCCGTGGTGGTGGATGCACTCGGTTTTTCTTACCTTGACAGATATGGGATGGAATACACCACCTCACTTTGGGGTGGTGTTGGTGGGAGTATCCGCACGGTGAGTGCATTCCTCGAATTTTCCTTTTCTCTAGAGGAATGTTCTTACACTATCAACTGGGAAGACAAGAATGCAGCATATTCTTTTGACTGAGGCATCATGGTTTGATGCAGGACACAATCTAGGAACTTTTTCACAAGAATCCATAGAAATTCCTGTAGCTTATGGCTTTGGGAGGTTTGATTATTCTCTTTTCTCTCATTTGCAGATTAATCTTGGTCCTTCGGAGTTTGTGAAGGAGGTTTCCGGGACATACGGTCCATTCTCACCTTTTCGAAATGTTATTACGTCACTTAACCTGGTGACTAATTTATGCAGCTATGGTCCTTTTGGACAACCATCAGGAACCCCCTTTCACACTCAAGTGGACAAAACGAGCAACATTGTCGGCTTCTTTGGGCGCTCTGGTATATATCTAGATGCAATTGGTGTTTATGTTCGCCATTCTAAGTCATAGCTACCTCGTTGGGCCGCCCTGCTTTTCTTTGTTGTAACTTTATGGGCCGCAATGTTGCCAGGCCACCTACCCACTACCTAGCCCAGCCGCAATATAGGTATTGTACATCTGTTCATAACACAACCATGTGAATATTGCTAGAGCTTACTATGGTGACAAGAATTTTCTCCATTTTGATAGAATCCTATGAAGCAACATTTATTTCCTACAATAGCATGAGAAGATCTAAAGCTACATAACTTTACTACTAGCTTATAAACTAATGTTTCTAAATTGCGAACAAATAAATCCACACCATGAACAAATAAGTTGAAACCATGAACAAATTAGTCTACAAAGAGAATAAATTTGTCCATATATGAATAAATTATTCTAGATGATGAACAACTGAACAAATTAATTTAATAGCAAACAAACTATTATTCGAAGTCCACATCTCTAATAAATTAGTCAACAAGAGTAAACAAATAAATTTATATCACCAAGTAATGATTCTATATATATCATGAACACATTAGTCTATACGTGAACTATCTATCATTACTAACATAGATGCATATGTGTAATGCACATGTTTTTTAAATGAAAACATAGTAAGTAGGGATTTCAGTTTCACTAGAATCAACGCGCGGCGTTGCCGCGCTGGATCAGGCCATTTTTCAATAGCGAGTAGTCATGGAACCTGTCATGGAAGACGGATGGGGTGCATCCTTTCAACTTTGGAATCATGACATGTCTATGTACACGATATCTGAGTTGCATAATTGTATTAACTTGTTACTTAGTCAAAGCATAATTTGGTGATGTTGGATGGCAGTGCAGGAGCAATATGAGGCGATTTATAAAATTATAACTTAATCAGGTAATGTTTCCTTCGATTCATGTGCTAGGGATGCCTTAGTTCCGCGTTCTCTTGCTAATCGTATCTCACAATTTGGACAATTTTGATTGCTTGAAACCAGGATATACCAAGTCCTTAATTTAGTTAGGGTCACACCCAGACCCGGTAACCCTACATACAATGTAAACTGCTACTAATTTGGCGTAGCTTTTTCACATCCTACAGTGTTCTTGTTAGAGTATAGATGGTATGTTAGGATAGAATCCCGGACTGCTATATGTATCCACGGAGGAGTCTTGCCCTCCAAGTCTTGTACTCTATATATACCGGCCAAGGCCTCAATGCAATACAACCAATCTATTATATCAATTCCATCTCTCTACATGGTATCACGAGTTTAGGTTTAGATCCTTGGCCACAAACCCTAAATCTTCCGCTGCTCTCTCGGCGCCCCTTCCTTCCTTGCGCGCCGCCGGCCGTCCCCACGGTTCCCATCTAGGGGCCCCCTCGACGGCCCCATAGCGCGCCCCCGGGGAGGTTCCCCATGACCTCCGCCGGGGGCAGCGCCCCTCTCCACGGCGGATCGAGTTAATCCACCGGCGTCCTCGTGTCTAGCAGCAGCAGATCGACAAGTACATCGTCCTCAACGACCCGTCATCAAGCCCGTTGTCGACGACTCGGATCCGCGCCGCCGTGGTGGCGGCCGCGGTCTCTAGGCGATGCCCGTGACCTCCCCATGCTGCCGTGGTGGCAGCAGGGGTCTTCGCGTGGCGCGCCATCTCGTAGACGACGTCTGTGTGGCGGCGCCTCCGCTCCAGCCCGTCCTCTTCATCGATCCGCGCTCCTCCACCGCCGGTCGGGCAGGATCCGCGGTCCTCCATCGCCGGTGGGACGGGATCCGCGCTCCTCCGCACCGCTGCAGGCTGGGAGCCGCCCGCATCGGCCTCCGCGGCCCCTCCCGGCGGGGAGCTGCCCGGCCGCAGGGACCTGCGGTGCCACAGCGGGGAGCCCACCTCTCCATCCCCACGCCGTCGGAGGACCTCCGCCACCGATGTTTTCTGGGAAACGAGCCACCCCTGGCCACACGCTCCGTCCCTCTGCTCTCTAATTTCTTTTTCTTCTATGCGTCTTGACCGCGTCAGGAAGAGATAGAGATGAGAAGGGCAGGGGACCTAGGCTAGGGGCACCCAGCCTCGTGCACCCAGATTTCTATGAGGTACGAAGAGACACTGCTGCTGATTTATTTTTGGGTATTTTCTCTGGATTTTACTCGAGCACTGCTCGAGATTGAGTCGCCCACCGCTCGTCGATCGCGTGCCTCTACTTCGACATCGTCACCGGCTGCTCTTCTTCAACACCATGTCGCTCGGGCTGGCGTGCGGTGCGCGCTGGTGCACCACCTGCAGCGCCGCCATGCCCCTCTGCAACATGGTCTCTACGCCGGTCGTCCCCGACATCGCCGCCACTCCTCCGATCTACGCGGCATCGTCGTTCGTCATCCTGTACGTGCGCCCTCGGTCTGATCAACCGATCGGCGTACGGTCGCGACACGTGCGGATTTGGGACGGATGTCACGCATGCACCTCCGTCGATATGAGGATTGCGGCTGCATCGCCTCTTCGGGCTGCAGTGCCGCCCTCCTTGGTCCTCGTCGTTGCATCTTCAACGCCGCCGACTGCATCCTCGACATTGTCCACGCCGGCCTCTTCGACCGCGTCTCGGACATCGTCATCGACTACGTCAGTGTGTGCTTGCGCACACATGGTCTTCACCGAGCTGTTCGAGTTCTTCGTCGCCCTCTTCGAGCTCCGCCGCCGCGTCATCCGGATAATCGGGCCTTGTGCTAGATTGTCCGGGTTTATGTCACACCCGGATTTACACAAAACCCGGATGCGGCCATATGTGTGCCCAGGAAGTCCACAGACACATACAGCGAACAAATATGGTAAAAATCAGAGTACAATGCTTTATTCTCATCATATAGTAGCGTTTACATCAGAGTGCTTCAGAAATAAATCATGGACAGCGGAAGTCTAATACATCTCTCTAGCGTAGCCGCAATCCCACAGGGACTCTGACTGGGAGAACGCCAACTCAGAAGTACGGCAAATCCTCTGGAAACTCCACAGCATAATCAGCCTGACTCCAATCTGTTACCCGTCCGGGATTTTGCCCAAAAAATAGTAATAACAGCAAGTGTAAGTAATGGAAATTACTTAGCAAGTATAGCACGGGTTATGAAGGCTCAAAAAGGCTAGACACTGGCTTAACTGCACTAGCTCTTTTAGTTGGTTCGTTTTAACTTTATCCAAGTTACTACAAGTGAATGAGAACCCAGTTGTAACCCAATTAAATAGTGTAAGTGACATTAAGCAGGAATAAATACCATATTATAATCAAAAAGGATCCAGGCCGCTCGTGACCCTGAGCAAGGCTATCATGATAGATCGTACACTCTGCAGAGGTTTCGCCCTTTACCCACCAGTCGCGTAAAAGTTCAAAGGAACTTTGCACCCAACCACGCACATCCACACTTCCGAGGTGTGACTGCATAGGGACGCTACGAGGCTTTCACAAGACACCCTAACCAGTCAGTAGCCGCTGGAGTACTATACGGTGGTGAAAACTTAGGCACCGAGATCGACGTACGCCCACGGAGTCACACCGTGAGGGGGTCGATGGCGTCCAGAGCGCGGGTATCGCACCCATACTGCGCAACGTGCAGAGTTCTCAATCGCTGAGACTCCTACACGGGACTGGGTCTAACGTGACCTAGCCGACGGGGCTACCGTCCTCGGTGGAATCGGAGATCACCCAGCACCGTACCTCCCACAACGCCGTTGGCCCCTCGGTAACTACTGCCAAGCTAGAGACGTACAAGCTACTTGACCAAGACCAGAGCCATTATAGTTCCGGCGGTGGCGACAGGCTCCTGGGTTGCCGCTTTAAGAACCGGTCCTTAGTAGGGGACACTAAAGCAAAGCACACAGCACATGCTCTAGCCCCCTATTCCATGTTACTAAAAAGCAAGTTTTAATCATTAGAGTTGAAGTGGACCATTAAGTCAATATTAACAATTAAGTAAAGGTGACAGTAGTTGCGCCTAGCAAAATGCTACCCATATGCAAAAACCCATAGGAATACAAGGACAAGGAAATAACTGCTAGGTACAACCTTAATGGTAAACAGCATTAGACACATGCGTATGTAATGAACAGTGTATTAAAAGAGTGAGTAGGTAGCAAGGATTGTCCGTGCTATAACTTGCCTTCCTCGGAGTACGGCTGCTGCTGCAAATCCTGCTCCGGCACGTCCTCAACGTACTCGAAGTCCAAAGCTACGGGCTCGCCGACTGGACACGAACATCACGCACGCATCCAAAACAATCATTACATGCAAACAAAGTAATTCTATTAGAACAGTACACCAAACAGTGAAAACAGTACAAAAACAGGAGCTAGAAATATTCTACGCTTCGCTACGAACACATGAGCGCGAAAATCACACAAATCGGAGCTAAAACGTGAAAGTTATAGCGTTTCTAAGGTTCGGGGGCTTGCTGGCAAAGTTTTAAAATTTCCAGGGGCTAAAACGAATAAAACAGGACCTATCTGTAATTATTTTTGAATTAAAATGGACCGCGGGTTAATTTTGGTAAAAGACAGGGGCTCTTTATCAAATAGACCAGCGCTGACCGGTATCCCGGGATTGACCAGCATCGCGGACCGTCGGATCTGAATCGGGCGGATAGGATTTAAAATGCGAAGGGGTATCGGCCGATCTAATCTCGGCCGTTGATCTTGGATCGGACGGCGCTGGGCGAGGGTTCGCCGGGGACGAAGGCCCCGCGGCGGCGCCGCTCGGCCGCGGCGAAAGCTCGCCGGAGCAGGGGCTAGAAGGCGCTAGAGAGCTCGGTTTGGGACGAGATCGGGTCCTAGGGCTTTAGGGCGGCATAGCGAGTGCAACTAGGGTGTTCATGACGGGCGCTAGCGGGTCTAGGGGGCGCACGGCGGCGACAGAGGGCCGGCCGACTCCGGCGAGCCATTGCACGCTCGTTGGGGTTCAGCTCGGGGTGATTCGGGCGGCTAAAGGACCAGCGGGGGAGAGGGAGGCTACCTGCGCAGGTCAAGTCGAGGAAGAGACGGCGACGGAGTGGGTCGACGGCGAGCGGCGGGCGGCGGTCGTCGGTGCGCGTCGGTGAGGGTGCTCTGGTGAGGAGGCGGCGTGGAGAAGCGGCGCAGAAGCTTCGTCTCGACGAGGGGAACCTCGTGGCGGTGGCGGTTTCCTTCGGTGGGCGGTGAGAGCGGCGAATCGACGCCAATGGCACCGGCGGCGGTGCTCGGCCGGACGGCGGCGGTATGCGGGGGGAGGAGGTGCTGCGGAGG
Organism: Echinochloa phyllopogon; assembly: GCA_033239725.1. Lineage (NCBI taxonomy): Eukaryota > Viridiplantae > Streptophyta > Magnoliopsida > Poales > Poaceae > Echinochloa > Echinochloa phyllopogon. Next base: position 25,272,695 of record BTCW01000008.1, on the reverse strand, counting down.
CGCTAGGGTTGGGGCGATGGGTTGAGGGGAGCGGGGCGATGGCGCAGGTTGGATTAAGAAGGCGCGGGGGAGGCGTCCTCGGCGTGCGTGCCCGGCCGTGGTGAGTCGCGCCATCACCGGCGGGGAAGAAAGGGGAAGGTGACGCCAGCGTGGCGTCATCGCCTGACGCGCGGGCCCGGGCTGGCAGCGAGATTGGAGGGGGGAGAGGGCGGGAGTGGCTGGGCCGCGGTTGTTGGGCTGGACTGGGCCGCGGGGAGAAACTGGGCCGGGGAAAAGAAGAAGAAGAGGAGGGGCTGGGCCGGACTGGGGAGAAAATAGAGGGGGCAAAAGCGAACCGAGAAAGAGTTCAGGGAGCAAAAACGAACTATGGGCCTAACAACTTTTCTAGAGCTCCAAACAAAGTGATTCAAATTTGAATTTAAATTCTTGTTTGAATCACAAGCAATACAAAAATAAATGCAGCAGCATGAATGCAACAATAGATGTTTCTATCACTTATATTTGATTTTAAATTTTAGAAAATTATTATTTAGCCTTTATAAAATAGGTGAAAGCATTAAATAATTAATTAAATGCCAAAAATTTGAAATTTGTGTATTTTGGGTGTTACAGTTTACCCCTTCGCTTCGTCTAGCACCACCTCACCGCCAGCGTCGCCGTCTGATTCTACCCCTTCGTCTACTCCAGCAACAGTGGGCTGCATTGGCATCATCTACCTCGCCGTTCTTCTGCGCCTGCAACCGTCATGGAGGCCTTCTCAGCTGGTCCCTCAGACAACGGCGTCTTGATGGTGCACTCTCCCTCGGACGTCCGGTATTGGCAACACCGGTGCGTGCCATCGTCCCCGATGCATTCACGGGTCTGGCAAACCCGAGGATGTGTCACCCGATGGCGTGTCTGCGCCGACCTCGGCATCGACTCCCTCTTCGACTGCCTCGACGCATCGCCGTCTTCGTCTCTGGCGTCTTCTCCGTTACGCCTCCACCATGGCGCCTCCTTGTGCGCCCGCGGCTTCTTGTACGACTCCTTACCCTCGGCGACCTCGACAGCTCATCCTCGACCACGGCTACCCTACGCACGACCTCCTTGACCACGGCTACTCGTCCTCGTCTCGGCTTCATCGACATCGGCACAAAGGGCTACCATCCGCATGAGTTCCTTGCCGGTTTTCTCTCCAGTCGCAGCATCCGCACTGCACCAACGCTACAACTGCGGGGGGATGTCAGTCCGTTTGGTTCCTACCTTCGGCTTCTCCTCCAGTCTCACCGTCTGCTATGCTCCCGCTGTGACTGCGGGGGGATGTTAGAGTATAGATGGTATGTTAGGATAGAATCCCGGACTGCCATATGTATCCACAGAGGAGTCTTGCCCTCCAAGTTTTGTACTCTATATATACGGGCCAAGGCCTCAATGCAGTACAACCAATCTATTATACCAATTCCATCTCTCTATAGTTCTCCGTGATAGATCAGATACTTGCACAGGGACAATATATGCACGTGTTATATCTACCCAAGATGAAATTCAATTAGTCAAGGGAACTTTGAAGAGAGCAATATATTTGAAAATTACTTCGACTATGGCATATACTCTTGCAGGTAACATATTTATTTATCTTGCCCTCTTTGTGTAAGATGGTTCCCTTTCATATGTTTCTTCAATGAGTAAGAGAATAAACAAGCACCTCAAGCATTCCTGTGAAACATTTGGTCGAATAGCTGTGTGGTGGTGGAGAGGTTGAAGGGTGCTTGCACCATGGTCACTGTTCACCTTGATGTCAAGCTGATTACGCAATATAGCTTCCTGTCGTCACTTGGGCAATGCAGCATCCAGGGAAGAGAGGCTGCGGAGACACATATTCAGTGCTCGAAGAGTAGAGGCCCATGAGAGCATGCCGTGTGCGCCTCTTCTGCTCTTCCCCTCCTTTACCTGAGCTATTTAGACTTGACAGTTGAGAGATCTGCTTCAACAAAGCCTTGTGCCAACCATAGACGGGGCAGCTTGTCTTTTATAAACAAAATACACTTTTGGAGATAGTGAGCAACAAGAGAAGCAATGTTTCTGCTAGTTGTTGTAGCTCACCCAGAATAGCAGGAAGGGTCTGCTCAAGCTCAACCACTCCACTGTTCAACAAATCGCTCTTTTCAACAGCGTCCAAGTGATTCATGTCGACTGCACTTGATAAAACATGGCCAACTGCATTTTTCAGCCAACTACGAGCCTTTGCATCTTGCTGCAACCAGTTTACCAATATAAATAAGGTTGTCATTTATAATACTGGGATCAGCTTAGGTATCAGATAAGCACCCCAATTGGTGTGTCTTCAAAGCCACCATGTTGGCAACTTTATTCTGGTGGGCACGGAAATTTTGCTCCTCTGTGCAGCAGCACACTTCAGAGGTATCTGCAGGCTGGACCAACGGTCTTGGCTCTCATCCCATAGTCGAACAAGCAATAACTGGTTCCCCTCCAGGCCAATCAGTGATGGCACGATGCATCATGTTCATCACTCTTTGTGAGTTTCCGTGTACACTAATTCTTGGCACACCCATATCTATATCTTAATGTCAAACTTTGAGCTGATGGCCTCGCCATAGTAGATGTGCTGAACGAAACTGGTCTTCCCAACACCGGGCCGTCCAGACTATAGGAACAACAGAATAGGCATCACGGCCTCGTGCCCTCGTCAGAGATTAGCAGCTTAGTGACCCGTCTTATGTCCTGCTCCCTACATGTTGCCAGCATTTCATCAAGCAGCTGGTGGGCGTCATGGGCCGGGGCTGACCTGGTGCCGCTTCTCCCCATCACCGAGGAGTGCGCCCTGTACGCTGTACCACACGATCTTGTTGCACTGATCCGTGATCTTGGCGATCTTGCGGCTGAGGTAGTCAGGAGAGGAGTACATGTACATCGACCTGATCCTGCGAAGCTCCCACAGCCACAGTGTCCTCGGTCCTCAGCGGCCCGGAATGTAGCGCGGATGCTCGTGAGTTTAACTTGAACCTGTCCAGCCCGCTGTCGTCGACGGCGCTCCGCGCTCGGCTTAGAGGAGGGCCAGGACACGCGGAGGAGGCCGCGTCGCAGCCGGCGATGCCGAAGAGAACCACCGTGCCTGAATCCAGATCCGCGGATTGGGGTGCTGCCCCCTGCCGTTGGCCATGGGGATTTGGTTGTAGAGCCACGGGAGGGACGCTTGTGGGTCGCCCAGCGGCCGGAGCGCGGCGGACAGCAGAGTTCAGTGGCACAGATCGGAGGGTCGGCGAGGATGCCGACGAGAGTGGTGGGCCGAGACGCCGTTCGGCGAGGATACTGTCGCGAGGGCTGCGACGACGCAAGGAGACGAGAGAGGGATGGCGCTGCGGCTTTCCAGGCTGGACGATTCGCGAACCCTCGAATGTATGGCTTAATGGGCGGCAACCCGATTTGATCCGCGATCGGATGGTCCATAATGCGTGCGAGGCTGATCCGACGGCTAGCTGGTTGGCGGGCGACGTGGATAGGGCGCCCGCCCGCGGAATGACCAGCATTTCGTCTTTTAGAGATTGCATAATCTTAATGATTTTTCCTTCTAATTTAAACTCACTTGTGTATGTAAACTTGGACTCCGTCCCAAACTTATTTTGTTATTATGCACATGATCCAACAAGGGAATTAAAGATATATGATTACCGAAGGAACTAAAAGATGCGATTAGGGAAGAAAATTAAAGGTGTGTCACTATGAGAGGAAATAAATGCATATCTCTACCTAATTATAAAGCAAGGATTGATTCAGCGGTACGTCATAAATTTACAATAAAGATCCTAAAGTTTTATTAATTAACCCGCAGTCCTTTTCTGTTTCCAGTTCGGTCTGTCTGTCCGTGATTTTTAGCAATCATGTGTGCTTCGGATCCAAATTAGGTTCCCAGGTATGTACGTTTGTATAATTCCTCCGTCTCCTTTTCTTCTACCGTGCCTCTTCGATCTGAACTCACCCATTAGGGGCTAATATAATAAAAAGCCGATCATCAAAGGCCCATCATAGAAAAAAAACAAACACACAGTCGGGCACACCTCTCTTCAACAATGAGCAGGCACAAGTCGCCGAGGCTACGTGGAAAATCCCGACGTGAAGGGCGTGAGCACAGTTCTAAACATGCTGGCCTCCGATCCGATCGAATCAGGCCGTCTATCGGCGCCCAATGAAGCTTGGCTTGCCCTTCTTCGTGGCCGGCAATCCTCGTTGTCAGTGGGCAGCGTGGACAGTACGTGGTGCCAATGCCCACCGCTCGATGTCTCGCATGAACAACATCAACAAGAGCAAGCCCGGCCATGGCAGAGATCAGGATGAGGCCGGGATGCCAGAGATCAGGATGTATGGAACGTGATTCTATTTTCTAATTAGGTAGTATTGCTTTTGTCCATCGTTTCCTAATTCGAGCCGACCTCAAAATCCCGAGAAAAAAATCCGTCAAAACCGGAGAGCCCCGTCGTTACGTGAAACATAGAAAAAAACGCACGGCTTCACCACAATCACTAGCTATGGGGTCTTAGAACATGATTATTATGCTGACACGTGAATATAGTTTTCTTCCCGTTGCAACGCACGAGCATATTTGCTAGTGCTACGTAAATACAGAAGAAAATTAGCATGCATGAAAATTGAAGGAAGAAAATTAACATGTGTGGCAGGTGGGCCGTACAACCGGTGGGCTCACTTTGCATGTGAGCGAGGATAGAAGAAACACCAAATTGCCCGCTCTTTACAGTGTAATAATAGAGGAGTGAACAAAATATAAAAATGAACAAATTAGTCTACAAAGTGAATAAATTTGTCCATACATGAATAAATTATTCTAGATGATGAACAACTAAAAAAATTAATTTAATAGTGAATAATCTATTATTCCAAGTCTACATCTCTAATAAATTAGTCAACAAGAGTTAACAAATAAATTTATATCAACAATAATTTTTTTATCACAGAACAACCTAAATTATACAATAGAACAATACATTTTCACTCTAGAGACATTCATTTATGATTTTTTGTTATTTAATTAAAAAATAAGATGAATGAGATAAATTATAAACTCTATAGAAATTATACATATGCATTAGAAGGATAAAGAAACAAATGATTAAATTAATAATTAAATAAATAAGAAAAAATGAATTGAAAAAAGGGCGGAATAGCCAAATCCGTCCCTAAACTATTGCCGAAAACTCAATTTCGTCCCTGAACTACGAAAACAGCCGTTCTCATCCTCAAACTTTCGCAACCGGCTCAATTTCGTTCCTGAACTATGAAAACGACCATTCTCGTCCTCAAACTTTCGCAATCGGCTCAATTTCGTCCCTGCCTAGTCAGCTATGGTTGTGAATTATCAATTCTACCCCTTTGGTCATCTTTTTCCCCAGCCCTGAAGTCCACCTGTTTCATTTTAAATAAACCATAGAAGCTCGTTAATCTACCCTCCTCCCATCGAAATGATTTTTTTATCTTCTATTTCTGATTGCTCCATGTTTCTTCCTGTCCTTGTGCATCACATATTTTCTGAAAGAGATGACCAAGAGGGTAGAATCGGTAATTCACAACCATAGCTGACCGGGCAGGGATCAAATTGAGCCGGTTGCGAAAGTTTGAGGACGAGGACGGTCATTTTCGTAGTTTAGGGACGGAATTGAGCCGGTTGCGAAAGTTTGAGGATGAGAACGATCGTTTTCGTAATTTAGAAACGAAATTAAGCTTTCGACGATAGTTCAGGGACGGATTTGGCTATTCCGCCAAAAAAAGAGACCGAAATAAAGGAGAAAAAACAAGATTGGGCCTTGAGACCCACGTAGAGAGATTGTTGCATCGTACTAATAGACTGGCCCCCAAAGCCGAGTAGCGAGTATGGTGGACTCGTCTAATGCTTTAGATGGGCCGCAATGGGCGATAAAATGGTCTTTTTAGCACAATGAAGAGAGTTTCGGTGGATGCACTACTAGAGGCAGTACATGAATCATCAAGGCTTCGACTTTGGAAGAGCTCTAGGTTCATATCACACATTCACGTACACCACAACAACACTGGTCGTAACTGAGTCATACAGTGGTATATGTAGTACCAATTTTATGCAAAACAAAACATGAGAAATGAAGAGGGTGTAGTGTGGCTGCGGGGCAGAAACGCGGAACAATAAAAATCACTGCCTGTGGGATTTCACAAACCAAATCAAGACATAGAGGGGAGTGTCAATTTGGTTGACTTGCCGGGATTCTTTTGACTTTTCAGTCCTTTATTTATTGTTCCCTAGAACAAACACTTACACTGAAATAACAAAACACTACTTTATAGCAAAAGAAAAGAAACCATGCATCGATTAATCTTAGACCCATTGAAAATTGATAACAACGTACAAAAGCACGAAGAGCAAACTAGAATCTCAGTGGCGGGATGCTCTGCTCGTTCCTGAAGTAGTCGCCGGGATCCACCCTCCCCTTCACCGCCGCCAGCCGCCGGAAGTTCCCCATGAAGTACTTCTCCCCCCACACCCTGCCGCTCTCGTACGTCGTCACCCCGTCGCCGCCGACCACGTTCTCCCCGATCTCCAGGTCCCTGTAGTTGGCGAACGCCTCCCTGGGGTTGCTGCTCACGAACCCCTCCATGAACCCGTACAGCCCGGCGAGCCACCCCGCCGCCGCCGCCGCCGCCGTGCCGTTGGCCTCGCCCTGCCAGAACACCACGTACTGCACGTTGTACAGCACGCCCTGCCGGTGCGGGTACGGCGTCATCGCGCCGCCGTAGTACGGGACCACGCCGCCGTGCGGCTCCAGGATCATCAGCCCGGCGCCGTTTCCGGCGAGGTGCTCCCGGAAGATGCTCTCCCAGCCGGCGCCGCCGACGGCGCGGCGCACGTAGTCGGACTTGTTCTTGACGTAGGTGCCGAGGTTGTTGGTCCGGTTGAGGAGCGCCTCCGCCGCGGGCGCGTCGGCGGCGCTGACGCCGCCGATGAACGCCATGGCGCGCAGCCAGGTCATCTCGCGGCAGCCGGCCGCCGCCACGCCGAGCTCCGGGAAGAAGGCGCGCAGCGTGCGGAGGAGGCGCGCGCACCGGCCGAGGTAGAGCGTCTGGAAGAAGGCGTGCCGGTCCTGCGCCACCACGCGGATGGTGAGCTCCGGCGGCAGGAACGGCTCGAGGATGAGGGTCTCCCACTTGGCGACGATGGCGGCGGCGCCGGCGTCGAGGGCGCGCTCGACGTTGACCACCGTCACCGTCTCGTCGGGCAGGAACGAGAGCCGCAGCCGCCACGCCACGAGGACGCCGAAGCTCTCGCCGCCGCCGCCGCGGATCGCCCAGAAGAGGTCCGGGTCCGCGAATGCGACGCCGTCGACGAGGTCGCCGTCGGCGTTGACGACCCTGGCGTCGATGACGCTGTCCGCGCCGATGCCGAACCTGCGCATCATCAGCCCGATGCCGCCGCCGCTGAGGTACCCGCTGACGCCGACGGTCGGGCACGCGCCGCCGGGGAACGCGAGGCGTGGGCTGGCGCTGCCGACGGCGTAGTAGAGCTCGCCGAGCGTGGCGCCGGCGTCGACCCACGCGGTGGCCTCGCCGGGCATGACGCGCACGGTGCGGAGCATGGACAGGTCGAGCACCGCGAACGCCTCGGGTTGGACGGAGCGGTAGGAGAGGCCCTCGTAGTCGTGGCCGCCGCTGCGCACGCGGAGGCGCACGCCGTGGGCGCGGCCGGAGCGCACGGCGGCCTGGACGTGGGGGACGCCGGAGGCCGTGACGATGCACAGCGGCCGCACCGTGGTGTTGGTCAGGTGCCTGGGGTTCTGGACCGAGGACTGCAGCACCGACATGAAGCTGCTCGAGCTCTGCTGGTACACGAGCTCGGTCGGTATAGATGTTGAGAGGCATTGGAGGAAGTCATCGGAGGCAGCGAAGGATGGGAGGAAGATGTTGCAACACAAGAAGCACAAGCCGAGGAGTATCAGTGACATGTTTATGGACGTGGCCATAGATGGATGCTGATTTGATTGTAGCGTATGAGGAGCTAGCCAATTGTAATGCTGCTGTAATGGCCGGCTAGACTTATATATAGTATTGTATCAGCCAGTCCTGCTAAGTGCGCCCTGGTTAACGCTTAGGTTAGGGATGGAGCGAGAGTCAACCGGAGGTGCTAATCCTCACATAATTAGGCGAATTTCAGATGTTTATAGATGAACTTTAAAACTAAAAGACTAGTAATACATGAGGCAAAAAAAGTAATACATGAGGCATACATGGGCCGAGGGGGTGCTGCAGTACCCTGCAGATCCGCCCTTGCTTGGGGTAGTGTATTGGGTATAAGAGCATTTCCAACGGTCAACCTATTATGTAAGCAATATAAAAAAACTGTCATAAAGGGTGTAGAGAGGCACCCAATTCAAGCCTGCCTGTGAGCTCGACTCGCTCTGCTGCCATCTAGCACAGCCCCAACCTAAGGTCCTATGTAGCAAGGTTGATGTGTGCTTACTGTTAGCATCGGAGATGACACATGCCCTAGTTCATTGGATCCATTGTGGGTCCAGTCGTGCCGCCTGAAGTGGTATCAGGTTGTGGGTAAGCACAGACTCATGATGGTGCATGGCCGCAAGCTAGAGCTTCTCCTTGCAGGGGCACAGGTGGATCTGTGAAAGACCATCATAGTGTCTATATATAGAGGCATGAATGTCTCCTCGCAACCATGCTTGGCCTTGCCTAACGGATAGAGAAATGGTGGTAGCCTTAGGGCATCCGGAACGTTTAAGACAGAGGCAGGTCTTATGGTGGGCCCTACACATTTCTAGGACCAGGTCTGTTATATCATGCCGAGGGGGTCTCGAGGCTGAGGTCCCATTGCAAATTTTTTCCTTCATCCCTCACTCTCGTCTGCAATATCCTTGTGAAATGGTTGGCCGGCCGAGGGGGATACAGGGCAGAAAGAAGGACATGAAGCATTGAAAAGATATTTTAATCACTACCAGAATGATCGACATCTGCACCGGGTGGGAAAGCCCTTTAGCACCGGGTTTCCCACCCGGTGCAACTAATCCGAGGCTAAAGGGGTACCCCTTTAGCACCGGGTTGAATAACCGGTGCTAAAGGGGCCCTTTAACACCGGGTGCAGCCACGACCCGGTGCTAAAGGGCCTGCCCCGCAGCGCCGGTAGCAGGGCCTTTAGCACCGGGTCGTGGCTGCACCCGGTGCTAAAGGGCCTGCCTTTAGCACCGGTTGCTGCCTGAAACCGGTGCTAAAGACCCCGGATTTCTTTTTTTTTTTGCTTTTTTCAGTAGCCATGCGTGCACGTCTATATACGTATATATTCTAATACGTGTATTCTAATGCGTATTCGGCCGACTCTATATTCATACTAGCTGACATTTCATCAAAATAGAAGACATATATATTACAAAAGTAGATATTCATGCATGTCAACTCGAGTTATATATATTTAAACTGTATTTTCTACATAATTAAGATTGACGACTAGCTAGCTCTCGTTGGACTGTCCGGCACGTCCTCCAGTATTGGCGAGTGGAATTCTCCTCGGGGATTGACGACCTCATCCCAGATCCATCCGACGAGCTGTTCTGCAATTGCGTCAATTCTTTCTATCTCTAGGGACTCTTCCTTCAGGTTGAACATCTATAATTTAAAAATATTTGAAAGACATTTAATCCGTCGAGTTGGAGACAATAATTGTGCACTTAATAATAATGGAAATGTCTTTATTATTACGTACCATAATATCGCGTTGTGTGAGCTTTTTATGTCCCCAATTCCACATGTAGTCGCACACATAGTATGCACATAAATTATTTCCCGGTCCCTGTTTGGCACACTGTCGACCAAAAGAAATCTAGTAAAATTCATATAATATATTAGTCGATGCCTACATGTACAAATTACTTGCTTACCGGAAAGCCAATGTTCCATTTTAGTGTTTCATGTTGTATACCCGTGTGTTCTGTACGAAATTGAATCCAGGCCCTGCGAACAAAAAAATTGAGTTAAGTCATTGCGAGTGGAAGGGGTGGATTAAGTAGGGGAAAATATACATCACCTTGCCATCATGTCCATGATGTTCTGTAGTTTTTCTTTTGGGGTGTGCAATGAATCAAAGACGTTCACGACACCCCGATCAGGACACAATATAATTAGGAACCAGTGGAATCTGTGCACATGTATACATTATAATCAGAAATGAATTGTTACACAGACAGTATAAGAAGAAGGCTGTGAATGTACTCACTCGATGTTGTACGGGATTAGTATGGAGTCACAGTAATTTTGTTTCTTGATATATTTGTATAGGTTTAAATATGTTTCCTCAGGATTGTGCATTATCATTTCTTCACTTATCCTTCGAGGGTCAACGAAACCAACGTCATATATATTGTCTCTGCGACATTTTTGAATCTCCATTCTGCATATGTTAAGCAATAAATAAAGCCCGCGTCAACATAGATTGGAATTATTGTTTTTAAACTGTGAATTATAAGCAACAACAAAGTACTTACAATGTCCAACATGTGATCAAATCCACGTCCATGGCGTCGCGGTGGTACAGCTCATATATATCATTAAACCTGAGCCAGACAAAATCCGCGTCACCATTGTAGAAGTCTTGGTCCTTCACGCCTACTTTTATCATGCGCCGTTTATTCCTTCTTGATTCTTCCAAATACCAGTCATGGAATCGGCGCATCTTCGTTTGTAGCTTCCTCTCCATTTCAGGAGGGACCATAGGCTCGCCAAGCTTAAACGGCCACTTCAGCGTTGTGTTTACTGGCACATCTTCTTCCCCCAGGACTTGCGCTCTGGTTAGTCCAGTCTCGGCCATTACTCGTTGAATGTTAAGCTCGTCCAGAGATGGAAATGGACCCAAGGGACGCTGAGGTTGCTGGCCGAGTTGAGGAACCTTTTTGGATGGGCCCGCCTCCTTATCCGCAGCCTTCCGTTTCCGGCGAGATTTCAGTAATGAGCGGTCATAGTCTGTTACTATTACTTCCTTCTGTTGACCCTTGCTCAAATTACCGAGGAATGACTTCACGATGGTGGGATCAAGCTTCGGCTCCGCCTCAGGTTTTCTCCTCCACTCGGCCATTTGCCTCTTTGTGTCTGCTTTTACCGAGGCTTCGAGCTCCTCTAGAGTCTTCTCGCCCGCTCTTTTCTCTGGTGCGGGCTTCTCTCTAGTTTTTCGCGCCTTCTTCGCTGGTGGAGTGGGGGCAGAGGCTTTAGTGCGGCGTCCCCTCTTCGGCGGAGGAGACGGAGACCTCTTCGGCGGAGGAGACGGAGACCTCTTTGGCGGAGGAGACGGGCTTGCATCAGGAGCTCCCGGAGAATCGTCATGATCCTGTGGATCTCTTGGAGGTGACGGGGGCTTGTTGGTAGCCGCAGGTGTATCGGGTATAACGATGTCTGCCTTGCTCCATAGAATGATGCAGTGAGAACACTGACCGAGTTTTGTTTCTCCGTCACCTCCGGGGATGTCAAGTTCCAAGTCTTCCCAGCTGGTGATGACTTGCTCCACCTCAACAGGTACGTAACCATGTGGAATGTCATTGCAGTGCCATTTTTGCCCTTCTTCCACACGTTTGGTCATACCGTATGCGACCTGATAAGTTAGTAGTCACAAAGAAAGTTAGTAAATGAATGGTATTTACGGTGAAATGTATGCAGTATGAACTAAGGTCGCATACGTACCACCACAGCTAAGTTCTTCTGCCTGACGACAAGCTCGCACGCGGTCCGTTGAGTTATTTCATCCACGGTGTAACGGACCGCTTCGGCGGCCTGTGTGGAAGCGTGACTGCTTTGATATTGCTGTGGAGGGCTAATAAGGGCCGCATCTTGGAGAGGTGCATGCTCTGTGGAACCGGTCCCGCCTGTGGCTTGTTGTATCTGCAGCCATGCTACCTTCATCCGTCGCTCCATCTCTGACTCCATTTCTTGGAGCTTTGAGCCCTGGGCGGCAACCGTTTGCTCTAGGTCCCTTACCCTCTGCTCATATTCGGCCTTCTTCCTCGAACGGCTCCTATAGGTGGCGGCGTGCTCTTGGAAACCTTTCTTCCATGAGACGCTTGTGCCTACGCCGCGCGTCCGTCCAGGATGCTCCTTGTTCCCTAAGGCATAGGTTAGCTCATCTCTGTCTCTATCGGCAACAAATTCTCCCCTATCAGATGCCCTGAGGATATCGAGGAGACGCTGAGCTAGTTCTCGCAAGTCCTCGGGAAAAACTAAGGAGCCGTCGATTGGGCTCAGGGTGCCTCCATGACCATAGTACCAATGCTTGGTCCTTGTGGGCCAGTCATGTGTCGCTGGAGTGATGCCTCTAGCATATAGATCTTCTTCCATCTTCTCCCATTTAGCGATGCTTGCCTTGTAACCTCCCGAACCCATCTTATGCGAGTACTTCTTATTTGCGGCGTTTCCAGCGTTTCTAGCGCTAGCCGTTGCACCCTCTTCGGAGGTTTTGTACTCAATGAATGCTTCCCACTCGTCATTGGTGATCTTCTTATACTTCTCAGGATCCGGGGCCTCTCCGGTTTTGAGAAATTGCGAGTACAACTTCTTCTTGAAATCCTGAAACAGAACTGCCATCTTCTTCATTGTCCAATCCCTCAGTTCTGCTTCATGAGTGCTAGGCCAGTCGAATATTGCCTTTAATTCCCTCCATAGCATCTCCTTCTCTGTATCGGGGAGCACGTACTCCTCAGTGGGGTCCGTGGACTTCCATTTTCTGATACTAATGGGCACATTGTCCCGTACAATTACCCCGCACTGAGATACAAATTTCTTGGCCACTTTTGGGGGCTCAACTGGCTCCCCGTCATCCTCCACTCGGGTGATGTGTAACTTGACATCCTTCAGCTTCTTCGTGGTCGATCGTTTTGATTTCTTAGCAGAGGCGGCCTACACAAATTACATATATACGAGATGATATAGAGATGGTATACATAATTGACATGTACAGTACAAATTTATGTTATCTATATACACACCTGACTAGACGAGGGCGCGCTACCGGCTCCTTCAATAGTTTCGGCCCTTGCAACATTGTCGCCATGGACATTGTCGTCCCTTCCAATGATGCCCAACACATCATCCATCGACATTGGTTGGGTTACAATATTGAAAAGTTGATTCGCAAAGAACGTGTCGTTGTCCTCTTGCATGGGTAGGACAGGGGTGTTGGTGTCCTCTTGCATGGGTGGGACAGGGGTGTTGTTGTCCTCTTGCATGGGTGGGACGTTGTTGTTGTTGTCCGCCATCTATAGAATTAAAAATAATTGGTAAGAATTGATTCGGGTGGGACGTTGTTGTTGTTGTTGTTCGGGTGCGCGGTGTGAATTGATTCGCTAAGGGTTCGCTAAGGGGGTCGGTGCGCGAAAAACGGATTCGCTAAGGGGTTCGGGTGCGCGATGGGTTCGGGTAACATTTCCAATATAACATTTCAATGTAAATATCTCCAATACATTTAAATGAAGCATTTTCCAATATACATTTCAAACATATAACATTTCCAATATACATTTCAATGTAAATATCTCCAATACACATTTCAAACATATAACATTTCCAATATACATTTCAATGTAAATATCTCCAATACATTTAAATGAAGCATTTTCCAATATACATTTCAAACATATAACATTTCCAATATACATTTCAATGTAAATATCTCCAATACATTTAAATGAAGCATTTTCCAATATAAATTTCATACTAGTATTAGGTATAAAACCCAAAGCAATCCCAATCCTACAGCCACTGTTTCCCTGTTCATTGCAAAACAACCATTTCCAACCCATGCACTCACTTAAATTATCCCAAAGTTCATCAGTTGCAAGCCCTGAAACCTGGAATTTCACTTCCATTTAGCACTGTTTAGATCACAAATTTCACCCTCAAAGTTTACAATGCAAAAAGAAGATTGTCATCACATCAAAATATCATAGCATGTATGGACTACTAAATGTAGATAAAATCAAAAACTAATTGCATGGATTGGTTGTACTCTACGAGACGAACATTTTGAGCGGCGCGGGACGAGGGGCACCGGCGCGGGGACGACGGGCGCGGGGACGACGACGGCGGCGGGGACGACGGGCGGCGGTGGCGTGGGTGTCGGAGCGCGGGGACGACGGGTGCGGGGACGACGACGGCGGCGGGGACGACGGGCGGCGGCGGCGTGGGCGCGAGGACCACGGGCGGCGGCGGCGTGGGCGCGAGGACGACGACGGCGGCGGGGACGACGACGGCGGCGGGGACGACGGGCGGCAGCGGCTGAGGAGACGAGGCGGCGGTTTCTGTGAGGATTGAGGGCGAAGTGAGGGAGGGGAGAGAAGTCCCCGGCCTATATAGGACCGGGGCATTTAGCACCGGGTGCAGCCACGACCCGGTGCTAAAGGCCCTTTCGCACCGGGTGGTGGGAAGACCCGGTGCTAACGGCCCCCCCTTTCGCACCGGGTCTTCCCACCACCCGGTGCGAAAGGCCCTTTAGCACCGGGTCTTCTACACCCGGTGCGAAAGGCCGTAACTGTGCGCCAGACTGAGGCCTTTAGCACCGGGTGCAGCCACGACCCGGTGCTAAAGGCCCCCCTTTCGCACCGGGTCTTCTACACCCGGTGCTAAAGGCCCCGTAACTGGCGCCAAACGAAAATTGGGGGCCTTTAGCACCGGATTTTAGATCAACCCGGTGCTAAAGGCCCCAACTTTTCGTTTGGCGCCCAGTTTCCAAACGGGCCTTTAGCACCGGGGGCTACTATTTGGGAATCTTATAAATATAGTTTTTAATGTATAGTTATTAATACTTGTTTTAATTCAGTTATTAATACCTATTAAAAATATATATTAAAAAAGAAAATCTTATACATTACTAGAAAATCAATATAAAATGCTAGAAAATCTTATAAATTACTAGAAAATCTTATAAATTAATAGAAAATCTTTTAAATTACTAGAAAATCCTGTAAATTAATAGAAAATCTTATAAATTAATAGAAAATCTTATAAATTACTAGAAAATCTTATAACTTACTAGAAAATCTTATAAATTACTAGAAAATCTTATAAATTACTAGAAAATCTTATAAATTACAAAAATTGATAACTAAATGAAAGATTTTGGAACATTAAACGGTCTCAGATGAAAAAGTCATGAATACCAAAATTTCATATCTCATCAAGATCTACAATCTTTATTTAAGTCATTTTTGCATTTGAGAAAGTGGTAGTGTACATTGTTCATTAATCCTAGATTCACTCGCATAGTTTCCAAAACTTTGTTAGAGACTTGTCAAATTTCTACTACATGTTATTACCCATTTTGAAAATGACAAAATGACCTAAATAAAGATTGTAGATAATGATGAAATATGAAACTTTGGTATTCATCACTTTTTCATTTGACATCACCTAGTGTGAAAAAAACCTTGGTTGTAGGTGTCATTTTTAATTCAAAATTTGGATTGTTCAAACACGAGAAGATTTTTCAAAATAATAACATTAATATGTTTCATAACCTGATAGAGTATGATTTTAGGAATTTTTAGGAAGAAAAATGATCTTTTTTGAAGTTTGTACGAGGGAGAACGACTAGTTACAACTTTTATACAGAGATTAAAAAGAAAAATTGTTCTTGTTCATCCAGTGACGTGGCCCGGTGACGTGGCCAGCTCTCGCACGGCCTCCGTGGCCAGGCCTGCTAAAGGCCCCGCCGCAGCGTGGCCTTTAGCACCGGGTGCAGCCACGACCCGGTGCTAAAGGCCACGACCGGGCCAGTGACGTGGCTCGCGTGCGCCCGGTGACGTGGCCGGCCGCCGCACGGCCCCCGCGGCCCGGTCGTGACCTTTAGCACCGGGTGCAGCCACGACCCGGTGCTAAAGGCCTAAATCTTATAAATTAATAGAAAATCAGTATAAAATGCTAGAAAATCAATATAAAATGCTAGAAAATCTTATAAATTACTAGAAAATCTTATAAATTACTAGAAAATCAATATAAAATGCTAGAAAATCTTATAAATTAATATAAACTCTTATAAATTAATAGAAAATCAATATAAAATGCTAGAAAATCAATATAAAATGCTAGAAAATCTTATAAATTACTAGAAAATCTTATAAATTACTAGAAAATCAATATAAAATGTTAGAAAATCCTATAAATCAATAGAAATTACATGGCATCATCGTTTACTCGGACACTAATAAACTTCCTCTTTACAAATGTTCCTTGATTGTGATCACGCCGTAGATACGGTGTCTCCTCCGCCGCTAACAGGATGCTTGGGTCATCAGCCACTGAGAATGGAGGCCGGCCATCGAGCATATCATAATCTTCATCCGTCTTGTCCTCAACTCCTACGATTTTTCTCTTTCCAGGAAGAACTATATGACGCTTTGGCTCGTCTTGTGATGGGTCCAATTGCTTACCCCCACCTTTCTTATCCGCCCCTTTCTTCGGTCTGCTAGCCATGTCCTTCACATAAAAAACTTGTGTGACAGCTTTGGCCAGGACGAACGGTTCGTCTAGAAAGCCAATCTTGTTTAGGTCCACTAACGTCATTCCATAGTCCGCTTCAACTTTAACACCTCCTCCAGTCAGCTTCACCCATTGACACTTGAACAGTGGGATCTTCAAAGGTCCGTACTCTAGTTCCCATATCTCCTCTATGACTCCATAGTATGAGTTTGTATTGCCATTGGTGTCTGTCGCGTCGATCCGGACACCACTGTTTTGGTTGGTGCTTTTCTTGTCCTGGGCTCTTGTGTAAAATGTATACCCATTGATGTCGTATCCTTGGAATGTCAAGATCGTGCTCGATGGACCTCTAGCTACAAAAGCTAGCTGCGCATCAATGCCCTCGACACCCATAAGACGTCTTCGCAACCAATCGGCGAAAGTACTATTGTGCAGACGCTGAATGAAGGCCGCAGACTTTGTTGAGTTTTCGTCCCTGAGAATCTGCATGTGCTCCTCGATGTACGGAGCAACTAAGGTTGATTGTTGCAAAACTGTGAGGTGCGCTTTACGAAATCTCTCAACGTCCTTGATCACCATCGATCTTCTCCCTAGTGTGCCCTTTCCACCAAGTCTCCCCTCGTGATGGGATTCGGGCACACCAATCGGCATAAGATCGTCGACAAAGTCAACACAGAATTCAATGACCTCCTCCGTTTCGTATCCCTTAGCAATGCATCCTTCTGGACGAGAACGATTACGGACATACTTCTTTAGGACAGCGAAGAACCTCTCAAATGGGAACATGTTGTGTAGAAATACTGGGCCCAATATACGAATCTCTTTGACGAGGTGAACCAATAGATGTGTCATGATATTGAAGAAGGATGGTGGAAATATCATCTCAAAGCTGACAAGACATTGCACCACGTCGTTCTGTAGCTGATCTAAGTGGTCTGGATTGATCACCTTCTGAGAAATTGCATTGAGGAATGCACATAGCTTCACAATGGCTTTCCGCACGTTTACTGGTAGCACACCCCTGAGTATGACGGGAAGCAGCTGTGTCATCAACACATGGCAGTCGTGAGACTTCAGGTTTGTGAACTTCTTCTCTTTCATATTTATTATTCCCTTAATATTGGAGGAGTAGCCAGACGGAACCTTGATACTGTTCAAGCATTCAAACATGCTTGCCTTCTCTTCTTTGCTGAGAGTGAAGCTGGCAGGACGCAAGTACTGGCGTCCTTTGTCTCTCTTTTCTGGATGTAGATCAGTCCGTTGCTTCAATCGTTTCAGATCCTGACGTGCTTCCAGTGTATCTTTTGGCTTCCCATAAGTACCCAGGAAGCTTATCAAGTTCACGCAAAGATTCTTCGTCAGATGCATCACATCAATCGCGTTACGGACCTCTAAACGTTGCCAATAAGGTAGCTCCCAAAAGATAGACTTCTTCTTCCACATCGCGGCACGACCATCCTCGCCCGTCGGAGCAGCCTGGCTTCCGTCTCCCTTGCCAAACACCACGTGTAGGTCCTTCACCATATCAAATAGCTCTTCTCCACTCCGGTGTCTCGGCTTTGTACGGCGGTCAGCATTCCCGCCAAAATGCGCACATTTCGTTCGTAGCTCATGCTTCGCCGGAAGGAATCGACGGTGACCCATGTACACAACTTTACGACAATGTTTCAAATACATGCTTTCGGTTTCCTCTAAACAGTGAGTGCATGCTTTATATCCTTTGTTTGATTGTCCTGATAGGTTACTTAGTGCAGGCCAGTCGTTGATGCTTATGAAAAGCAGTGCTCGAAGGTCAAACTGCTCCTGCTTGTCCTCATCCCACACACTAACACCTTCATTCTTCCACAGCTGCAAAAGTTCGTCAACCAATGGTCTTAGGTACACATCAATGTCGTTGCCAGGTTGCTTTGGGCCTTCGATGAGCACTGGCATCATAATGAACTTCCGCTTCATGCAGAGCCAGGGGGTAGGTTGTAGATACAAACAGTCACGGGCCAAGTGCTATGACTACTGCTCATTTCACCAAAAGGGTTCATGCCATCGGTACTTAAACCAAGCCTAACATTCCTCGCATCAGCATCAAACTCTGGGAATGCTCTGTCGATGTTCCTCCACTGGGATCCATCGGCGGGGTGTCTCAACATGCCATCCTGCTTACGTTCTTCTTTGTGCCAGCACATCAGTTTGGCATGGTCTTTGTTCCTGAACAAACGCTTCAGACGGGGTATCAGAGGGAAATACCACATCACCTTCGCAGGGATTTTTTTCTTAGAACGCTCTCCCCCAACATCACCAGGGTCGTCCCGCCTGATTTTGTATCGCGCGCAGGTGCAAACCGGACAACGATCCAAGTGTTCGTACTGTCCGCGATAGAGGATACAGTCATTAGGACACGCATGTATCTTCTGCACCTCCAAACCGATAGGGCAAACAACACGTTTTGCTTGATACGTTGTCGATGGCAATGTGTTACCCTCTGGAAGAATCTTCTTTACGAGTTTCAGTAGCTCCTCGAAACCCTTATCAGTAACACCATTTGCTGCCTTCCACTGCAGAAGTTCAAGTGTGCTACCCAACTTCTTTAGCCCCTCTTTGCAATCTGGGTACAGGTCAGTCTTGTGGTCCTGCAACATGCGCTGTATCTTTTTTATATCCTTATCATTGCCGCAGTCTTTCTCGGCATCACGCAACATTTGCCCGAGCCCATCAGTAGGTTCATTTTCCTGAGCAACATCTTCCTGAGCATCGCCTTCCCGAGCAACATCTTCCTCATCGGCATCACCCATTGCAGCATATGCAAAGGAACCGTAGTATTGAGCCAATAACGGAATGTCGTCATCGGCCTCGTCTTCTTCATCTTCATCCATTAGAATTCCTCTTTCACCGTGCTTCGTCCAAACAGAATAATTCCTCATGAAACCGTGCCTCATCAAATGCACTTGAAGACAACCTCTTTGTTTGTACGATTGTATATTTTTACAATGGGTGCATGGGCAGAACATGAAACCGGACGGCGTCCTGTTAGCCTCGGCGGCATCGAGAAACGTCCTAAGGCCATCACGAAAGGCCTGAGCGTGGGGGTCCCCGTACATCCATTGTCTATTCATCTGCATTATTAACCAATAACAAATATACAATACAATTTAAAGATAAAAAAAAATTAATATATAAATAAATACAAATTATAATATATATTCCATTATATAAATAAATTTCTAAAACTACATTACTATATTCATTAAATATAACATTACTATAAGCCTTATAAGATTTATAAGATTTATAAGATTTTCTATTAATTTATAAGATTTTCTAGCATTTTATATTGATTTTCTAGTAATTTATAAGATTTTCTATTAATTTATAAGATTTTCTATTAATTTATAAGATTTTATAGCATTTTATATTGATTTTCTAGTAATTTATAAGATTTTCTATTAATTTATAAGATTTTCTAGCATTTTATATTGATTTTCTAGTAATTTATAAGATTTTCTAGTAATTTATAAGATTTTCTAGTAATTTATAAGATTTTCTAGCATTTTATATTGATTTTCTAGTAATTTCTAAAACCACATTACTATAAGCCTTACAACTATTCACAAGTCATACAAAACAAAATACTAACTAGCTTGCCTTCTCTCTCCATTTAAAACACAACATGCATGAACACTCTCTCCACCATGAACTCAAGCTCTCTCCTCTCTCTCCTCCAAGAACACAATCTCTCTCTAGCTAGCTTTACTTTGATTCACAAATCCCTCTATTTCTAAATCATAGAAGGATTACAAGCTAAATAAAACATTAGAGAATGAAAGAGTGTACCTTGTAGTGCTCCTTAGATGAGTAGATTCTTCACAAATTTTGAAAAAAATTTGGGCAGCACCTCCCCTCCCACGGCCGAGCAGCATGAACACAGCGCCTAAGTGTTCAGCTGGCTCGGGCGGGGGAGGGGAAGCCCCTATATTCAAACACATTAGCACCGGGTCGTGGCAAGACCCGGTGCTAATGTTCACCCTTTAGCACCGGGTGCAGCCACGACCCGGTGCTAATGTGCCCGAGGCCTTTAGCACCGGGTCGTGGCTGCACCCGGTGCTAAAGGGTGAACATTAGCACCGGGTCGTGCCACGACCCGGTGCTAATGTGTCCGCCCGGACACACCTCCGCGCCGCCCCCGCTCCTAGCCGTTGGACCCGGTGCTGAAGCCCCATCAGCACCGGGTCCAAAAATGGCCGAGGCGGAGGAGGCGGGCGGATGTGAAGGATTCTGGTAGTGAATGCTTATTAGGGCCGGGTTTTTGTCTCGAGGCTGGTCCTCAAGTTCTTTTTTTCTTTTTGCTTAAGACTCGCTTGAGGCCGAGCGTGCAGTATATATGACCAACATTTAAACCCTTAAGACCCCCTTGTATTCTCTGGATGCCCTTAATCATGGTGATGGAGGAGGTGGGCATATGAATTTGTCAGCGTGTTGGGATAGAGCAATGATAGTGGAGTAAAACTTAGAGGGCGAGGATGGGGTGGTGTAGGATGTTAGAGAGAGAACATAAATAGACTTTACCCACTATTAGGTGGGGTCCACATGACACGGGCAGGGGTGGATTTAGGACCCTGGGAGGGGGTGGGGGGGGCTGCAACCCGTCCAGCCCATAGTGTCCCATGTACTATCTATTAGACCCAGGAAGGAAAGTTAGCCCGGCCCAGAACAAAATCGATGGTGGTGTAGCTGCATTCCCTGTCTTTTCCAACTCTAGTGGCTAACCTGTGTTCCGCAGTTTCTCGTCGCGTTGTTGTATTCTTCTTCTCGGCTCTGCACCTTGCCTCTAGTCTCACAGGGCACAAAACATAGCTCCATCACACACCCATAGTGCCATCCTCTGGCCCTTCCTCACAGCTGACAGTGGGGCTGTGGTGCTTCAAGGCATCCCGAGCAGTATGGAAATAAGAATGTTTTGCGTCGTTTAGTTTTATCTATAAATGCATGCCAAGTATTCTTGTTACTCTCTTGATGTTTAAGCATCAAATTGTTTAAAACTGAAGGGACTATAGCTTTTAAAAATTAGCATCATCACCAATTTTACATGGTTATATTAATTTTCGTTTGGTAAGCATGTGGAAAGTTTCTAAGTGCACAAAATTGGCCTTAGTAATACGTGGGCTCGATAAAGATACTAAGCATGCAGTTTGGATCCGCCACTGGACACTTGAGATATCTAGAGGGTGTTTGGCATGGCTCCAACTCCACAATTTTCTGCTCGAACCCCAAACTCCAGCTGGAGCTAGCTCTGTGTGGAGTTGAAGCTGTCTGGATGAGGGTGTTTGGCTACGAGGGTGCTCTCAGCTCCAGAAATGAGGTTTTTTTGGGTGGATTAGCATTCTTACCCTTGGTTGGCTTGTATGTATTGTTATTGTGCCAAATGAAATTGTTGCACATATTCTCTATACATATGAAATGAAATAGCCACATAAATAAAATTTAAATTACCAGCATATTACAACTCCATTGTTTACAACCAAAATTTTCAAAATAATACCATAGTTCCAAAGATTCATATTCATTATGCTAGTTCCATTCTAAGGCAACGGACGTAGCCAAGGTACGAGGTATAGGGTCATTGCTGCAGTCTGCAGCCACCCTATAACATACTAGAAAAATACTTTTGGGACTCACTCTAAACCATCCATGGGAGAGCAGTATAGGGTGACGGTTGGAGATGCTCTGAAGTGTGTAGCACCGTCATCAGCTTGCTGTTCTGGACTCCTGTGCCACTATAGTCGGAAGGCCAGTAGCACAACAAAAACATTTGACCATGCTAATTGGGGTCTCTTACTTCTGAATAATCCCACCTTACTTAGCTAGGGAAGAGGAAGCCACCTTACAAAGGGAGAGCCACCATTCCCCTATCGTACTAGTTTTTAAGGGAGATTGGGCCTTTTCCCGAGTGGGTGTGCCGGGGTTCGGTGCTAAGATATTGGGGGCCAGATCGTATGTACCTGAAGTCGGAATCGCGGGAGCCAGGTCATGCGTACCTGAAGCCAATATCATTTACTTTTATACTGCCACCATGTGGAATTGTCCTTACATGTTGGAATATCATTTTAATGTATCTTTGGGTGTGCTACAATATTTCTGGAGTTTTTAGCTCAATTATCATACACTAAGGATCTAGACACGGCTTCTGGTAGTGAAATATGGACACGGATGGATTGGAAGACGTACTATGTACATTTTCTGGTTATGTATCGCCTACATCATCTATCCCTATACTTCGAAGACTTTGTATATATCACAAATGGTGATTCCCACCGGCTCAGCAAATAAGTATAGCTTATAGAATGGCTAGCTTATAGTAATTTGGCGAGGTGCGAAGCAGATCGATGACCAAGTCTTCAGATCTTATCCATGCCAACGACTTTGCAAGTCGTCCTTCAAGAATCCTGGCAGGACATAAACTTTGTTAATAATCTGCAGCTGGAGCTACTAAATTCCAACACGCATAATCCCATGCACTGATGCACAAGACAAGGCGCGTCCAGTACAAAGGTGCCTACACCCAGAATCAAAGATGGCCCTTGACCAGCAGGCAGCAGAGATCTGTTTTTCAAATTGCTGCACGTGCACACAACCATGATCAGTCGACAGTCGGCATCCTGTGTTGATATATGGACCTCGATCAATGATGTCAAATGATCAGTAGCAACAAGCTTGCATGTGATGATTCAGTCGTTACGAGAATATTTATACTGATTATAGTAGCGCTAGTCCATCAACCCGGGCTCGAATACCAGGAGGCATAAGAATTAGAAGCTTCCGGATAAATTTGTAGCACAGATAATCAAAATTGATTATTTTGCTCTGTTTTTGTTCATTTTAATTTCCCGTATCTGTGGGATATGGGTACCCCTGGGCCCAGGCCAGACTACGGCGGCCAGGGCCCACGTCTGACAGGCCCGTGGGCCGACCCCTACGCGGCCCACCCGGGCACCCCGACTTGATGGGCAAGTTTGATGAAGACCCGGCGGGCGGCTCGTCCGGATATCTAGGGATATTCCAAACATAACCGACCTGGACTAGAGTCTTGGTCGGAACCAAGTAGGTTTAGATGGAAACCGACTTGTAAACCCTAGTCCGCTACCCTATATAAAGCGGCCTAGGGCACCTCCACCAAAAAACAGATACACACGCATCACATCCTGTAAACCATACGCTCGTCCTAAGCTTCCTGAAGCTTGGACGGGTACCAGCAATACAAACGACGCCACCGACACAGGACGTAGGGTATTATACCTCCGGGTAGCCCGAACCTGTCTAAATCAGTGCCAGGTAGGGGTAGATTGGTGAGCTTTTTCGATTCGAAAACACTGTTGGCTTGATGGCAGATCGATCCGACGTCGTCTTCCCGGCGAACATGAGCGGCAGCCCCAAGCACCTTCCGGGATGCAACTTCTTCGCCAACTCCAGCGACTCCAGCTCGGCGTCAACTTGACGCCGGCGGACTCGACTTCAACAACCCCGGGGACTCCCTCGGACGTGCCCGATCGGCTCATCGAGCAGATCGAGCGTCCACGAACGGATTCTGGATCTGCTTCCGAGGCGCCGAGTACCTTACCCCGACGAGATCAGCAACGGGCTAAATCGCATCAACGACACGCTTGCTAAGTGCATCGCCATGTCCGAGCGAGTCCTAGACCGCTTAGGGAACACGTTTCCGCATGGACTGGAGAACGCGACTGTCGACTACTCTGGCCGGCTCCCACACCGCGAGGCCCAGATCCAATCTGAAAACCTGCCCGAACCCGCCCAGATTCCAGATTGCGGCTAGTTCTAGGTTGCAACGACCATACTGAGGACCCCCGAGAACTCGGCGGACGCATCCAAGCGCCACGCTTCGTGGCCAGATCGTGAGGTACTCGTCTTCGAGGACCAACCCACACAAGACAACGAGACCGCATCCGCGTGACAACATCGTATAGATGCAAACACTCTCCGAGCTCAGCGCCGGCAGGCCGAGGCTGCAGATGAAGACGCGGACGGTGGATCACGCCATGAAGACCTGGACCCGGTGGACCCGCGTAACCTGGCACGCGAGTTCGAGCGGGCTCAGGCCGACTACCGTACCCCATCCACGGTGATGGCGGCATGTATCGCTGAGCTAGCACACATGGAGGCGACCCCAGAGGCGGCCCGACTTCGAGCTTAGCTGACCGTCGCGCAGGACCTCCACCAGAAGGACAGAGAGGCTAGATCAAGATCTAGCCGATCACACTCGAGCAGATCGAGTTCCCGAAGGACCGGGTACAACAGATCTGACCGAGGCAGGCGCCGGCATAGATCTCCAACTCTGGATGTCATCCCAGAGGAGGTCGATCAGGAGCGCACGACTGACCACCAGCAGGACGAGTCCGAGGGCAGGCACCCTCGGAATCGCCGCGACGGCGGTAACAGGTGACACAATCACCGCCGCAACGACGACGACCTCCTCGACCGACCGCCGCAGAGATTGAACGCCGAGAGCGATACGATCGGGACTTCGGCCGACCCGAACGCCGAGCCAACTACTCCGAGCACTCCGACGTTGACGATCACCGCGCATGCCGCGAGCTCGACGAACGCGATCGATATGACCGCCGCTACGGCTCACCCAGAGCCCATGACCGCCGTCACGGCGGCGGCAACGACAACTTTGGCGAGGACGAATTCGAGATTGAAGGCTTTCTGGCTTTCACTAAGTGGCTATGCCAGGTCCCATGGCCGGATACCTTCAAACCGGCCATGGTCGAGAAGTTCGACGACCGCTCCGACCCCAATCTCTGGATCCAAACCTACATCACGGCGGTCAAAGCCGCACGCGGCAGCACCGACCAGGCATCAGCATACTTCCCAGTCATGCTAGGGAAAGCGGCGCTCTTATGGCTCTCAGGACTGCCGGAACAATCCATCGACAGCTGGGCACAACTCTGCAAGGTGTTCACAGAGAACTATCAGGCCACCTACACTCGGCCGGGCACTAGGTTCGACCTGGATCTAGTACGCCAAAACATGGGTGAAAGTCTCCGAGACTACACCAACCGCTTCTTCGACAACCGTAACAAGCTTATAGACGACGAAGAGAGGGACGTCATAGATGCCTTCCGACGCGGACTGTACGACAAGGACGTCTTCCGTAACCTGTTCAAGAAAGATCCCAAGACGGTTGAGGAGATGATGAAGGTGGTCGAGGAGGAGGCTAAAGCCGATGCAGCCAAGCTAGCTCAGTTCAGGGCCAGAGACCGGAGAGACAAAGATCACGAGCGCCCGCTGGCCGAGCAAAAGAAGGTGGAACCCGCACGCAACAGACGCAGCAGGCCTGATGTCGCAACTGTCGCAGAAGGCGAAGGCCGCGTGGAGTCACGACTCCAACCTGAGCAGCTCGCCCGCCTAAACAAGCCGTGTCCTCTCCACAAGGACGCGAAGCACTTGTTTAGAGACTGCTGGACCCTAAAGAAGGAACTCGGCGTCGCTTCGGCGCCGAAGAAGCCACGCTACAACAACAATCGCGGCGACACAAGAGACGGCGACCGCCGCAATGATCGCCGCTTCGATCACCGCAACGACCGCCGCCGTGATGACAGAGCACCAGATGGCGACGCTCGCCGCCCAGACGCCGCCCCTGCAGATGACATGCGTGGCAACTTCCAACACGTCGACCGCGACGCGATTCGCGACAAAAGGAAGAAGAAGCTCCACAGCCGCGAGATAAATCTCGTGGGCACCAAGGGTGTCGAGTACCTTAGGTGGTCGGAAACTCCGATCACCTTTAGCAGGAAGGATCATTGGATTCACTTGCCTGAACCAGGCTCATACCCGTTGATCGTCAGCCCGGTTGTTGACAGAGTCCTCCTAACTAAGGTACTGATTGACGGAGGCAGCGCACTCAACATCATCTTCACAAGGACCCTGAATGACATGGGATTCGACTACAGCAGGCTCCGAGGCTCCGACCATCCATTCTACGACGTCATCCCAGGCAAGGCGGCTTATCCAGTGGGGCGAGTCACCCTGCCAGTCACCTTCGGCATGCCCGATAACTACCGCACCGAGTTCCTGCACTTCGAGGTCGCCGACTTTGGTAGCTCCTACCACGCTATCTTTGGGCGGCCCATGTTGGCTCACTTTATGGCAATCCCCAACCACACCTACTTGGTGATGAAGATGCCGGCCCCGAGCAGGCCAACACCAACCCACCCACCGACTCCAAGGTGCTGGAGCAAGACGCAACAATGACAGCGCTCGAGCCAGACACGGAGACCAAGGCGATCCCCCTCTTCAGCGACGACCCCAGCAAGACGGCGCTGATAGGGCAAGGCCTGTCCCCCAAATAGGAAAGCGCGCTCACCTCCTTCCCGCGGGACAACTGGGACATATTCGCGTGGAAACCCTCGGATATGCCCGGAGTTCCAAGGGAGAAGGCTGAGCACTCCTTGCATTTGGTGAAGACCACCAAGCCGGTCAAGCAAAAGCTTCGACGGTTCGCACAAGATCGCAAGGAGGCCATTAGGGTAGAGTTGAATAAGCTTTTAGCAGCCGGTTTCATTCGGGAGTGCATGCACCCCGAATGGCTTGCAAATCCTGTACTTGTCAAGAAGAAAACCGGTGAATGGAGAATGTGCATTGATTATACGATTTCAACAAACACTGCCCTAAGGACTCCTTCCCTCTTCCCCGTATCGACCAAGTTGTCGATTCCACGGCCGGGTGTTTACTACTCTCTTTCCTCGACTGTTATTCTGGCTACCACCAGATAGCCCTCAACCAGGCCGACCAAGACAAAACGGCGTTTATCACGCCTCACGGCATATATTGCTACAAAACAATGACCTTCGGCCTCAAGAATGCCGGAGCGACGTACCAGAAGGCAATCCAGGGTTGCTTGGATACTCAGATCGGGCGTAATGCTGAAGCTTACGTTGACAATGTCGTGGTCAAGACCTACGACCCGGACACCCTAATCGCTGACCTCCAAGAGACGTTTAACAACCTTCGCCGCTACAGATGGAAGCTAAACCTGACAAAGTGCGTCTTTGGGGTACCCTCAGGCAAACTCCTGGGGTTCCTGGTAAGCCAGCGGGGCATAGAGGCTAATCCGACCAAGATCGCGGCGATCCAGAATCTGCCGCCTCCCAAGGACAAGAAAGAAATAATGAAGCTGACAGGAATGATGGCAGCCCTAAGTCGGTTCATCAGCAAGCTAGGTGAATGGGGGGCCCCCTTCTTCAAGCTCTTGAAGAAGACCGACAAGTTTGAGTGGACGCCAGAAGCCGACCAAGCGTTGGCCGACCTAAAACAATTCCTCGCCACCCCGCCGGTGCTCGACGGGCCCAAGAAAGATGAACCCCTCCTGCTATACATAGCAGCCACCACCAATGTGGTAAGCACAGCCCTGGTCGTGGAGCGCCAAGAAGACGGACACTCCTACCCGGTTCAAAGACCGGTGTATTACGTCAGCGAAGTGTTGGCCGAGTCAAAAATCCGGTACTAGCACCCGCAAAAGCTACTCTACGCGCTCTTGATCTGCTCAAGAAAACTGCGCCACTACTTCCAAGCTCGCCCTATACATGTGGTGTCCAACTTCCCGCTCAGCGAAATTCTCCACAACCGCGATATCAACGGCCGAGTCGTCAAATGGGCGGTAGAACTCGGAAGCTTCGACATCAACTTCAGGTCAAGACAGTCTATCAAATCACAAGTTTTGGTTGACTTCCTGGCCGAGTGGACAGAACTTCAGGCGCCTACACCCACCGAGCCACCTGAGCACTGGACCAAGTACTTTGATGGTGCTTTGAACCTCGAAGGAGCCGGCGCGAGAGTACTATTTATATCACCAGAAGGCAAGCACCTCAAGTATGTGCTGCAGATCCATTACAAGGCGACAAACAACGACGCCGAGTATGAAGCACTGATCCACGGGTTAAGGATAGCCATTACCCTCGGCGTCAAGCGCCTCCTACACTTTGGAGATTCAAAGGTAGTAGTCGAGCAAGTTAACAAGAATTGGGAATGTTCCAAAGAAACGATGGATGCCTACTGCGCGGAAGTTCGAATGCTAGAAGCCCACTTCTACGGGCTGGAATGCCGCCATGTGCGGCGTGAAGAGAATGTCGCCGCCGATGTCCTGTCCAAACTTTGATCCAAGCGATCCCAAGTACCCGCCGGCGTGTTCGTGCAAGATCTACGGAAGCCGTCCATCAAACTACCGGATGAAGATGAACCAAAAGCCACTGCCGACCAGGTCGTCGCAGCAGTCGCGGCTCCTCCAGAAGCAGAAGAAGATTGGCGTGAACCACTCATCGCGTTCGTGAAGAACGACCGTATGACTATAGAAGGCAAGTTCAAGGAAGACAAGACCGCCCTCGAGCATCTCAGCCGGCGAAGCGCCAACTACGTGCTCATCGGTTCGGAGCTCTACAGAAAAGCAGCATCCTCAGGAGTACTCATGAAGTGCATCCTGCGCAGCGAAGGTTTGGCACTACCGCACGAAGTTCATTTAGGAGCATGCAGCAATCACGCGGCAGCTAGAACGCTAGTTGGCAAGATCTACAGATCCGGGTTCTTCTAGCCTACTACGGTAGCTGACGCAAAGGAACTCGTCCAGCGTTGCGCCGGGTGCCAGTTCTTCCAGAAGCAAAAGCACCTGCCGGCTCAGGCGCTACGCACTATCCCACCATCCTGGCCCTTCGCAGTATGGAGGCTAGATAACGTGGGGCCGTTTAAGCCAGCTCCAGGCGGATTCAAGCACCTACTCATCGCGGTGGACAAGTTCACCAAATGGATTGAGTATAAGGTCGTTACCGACACCAAGTCGGCTACGACAGCGGCCTTCATCGAAGAAATAACGCACCGCTTCGGAGTCCCAAACCGGATCATCACCGACCTCGGCTCCCAGTTCACAGGGCACGAGTTCTGGGATTTCTGCCAAGACAGCCAGATTGACGTGTACTACTCATCTTCAGCTCACCCACAGTGCAACGGACAGGTCGAGCGGGCAAATGGCATGGTCCTGGATGCCCTCAAGAAAGAAATCTACGATGCACTAAACCCACGCGCAGGTCATTGGGCTAAAGAAGTACCACATGTGGTATGGGGCCTTCGTACCCAAAGAAGCAGAGCAACTGGATATTCACCCTTCTTCATGGTCTACGGATCAGAGGCTGTACTACCGGCCGACCTCACGTTCAGCGCACCACGCGTTAAGAATTATGAGGAGGGAGAGGCCGAGTCCAGTCGACAGGTTGACGTTGACGCGTTAGAAGAACATAGGCTCTGTGCCTTAACTCGGCATGCGCGCCATGAGCAGCAGATACGCCGGTACCGCGACAGAACATCAAGGAACACTCTCCAAACGTGGGTGACCTCGCTCTGCGCCGAGTCATGAGCTCGGCAGGACAGCATAAGCTATCTGCACCATGGGAAGGCCCCTTCATCGTCAAGGAAGTGGTATCTCCAGGAACCTACCGCCTAGAGTGGGCTGACGGCAATCCAGTGTCAAATGTCTGGAACATCCAGCACCTCACTAAGTTCTATCCTTAGTCCAAAACACAGCTATGTATCCTTACCCTGTTATTCCGTCGCTCAATAAAATCTCTCCATTCGAATATTGTGCTCTACAGCCAATACTTTTGCACTAACTCTACCACGACAGCTATGCGCTCGTCCTCCAGTAAAGTTACCTACGAAGTAACAAAGTAAGACGGCAAGTCCGACTCACTATAACCAGAACCTAAACTCGAGCGAAAGTACTGGGCCGGGACCCTACCTACGACTAAGTGTTGGCGGTCGTTACAGCCCAAATCCGACCACCAATACTCGGGAATAAATGAGGTTATATGCAACATTCCATGTACTTAGGTTTTATTTCTAATAAAGTTCCACGAGTTTTGGTGAGTGTCACTTGTGCAGGTACAACTACGACAAATATGTGCTATTGGGGCCGAAAATGACCAAATCGGCCGAACAACTCCGATCGGCCGGTTACCCCCCTTAGCCGAGCAGACCACAGGGAGTCGTCCACATCCACAATGACCAAGCAAACACATCACATGACACGTGGGGACCGACAACTCATCCCAGAGCACCAACACGTCATCCTGGGCCAAATCAACGTGAAGCCAACCACCAGGAGGCAGCCCAGAAGGTCCAAGCAGCAGAGGCGGTGCTGGGGAGGCCGGCCACGGGCCAGGCCCAGTTCGACCGAACTGGGCACTTCGGCCGAACCGCCCCCAGCTGGGAACCGACACCAGGGAGCAAATCTTGACCGTGGGAAGCAAGGTCGGCAGATCCTCTGGTTCGGGCGAATTGGGGAGTTCGGCCGAACCGACCTGTTCGGCCGAACCGCCTCCCCTCGCCCGGAATCCCAGGGGGTACCCCCCTGGCTCCCTTGGCCGCTACCCTACCTCAACCGACCCTGGAGCACTATAAATAGGACCCCATACCCCCTCTTGTAACATACACTAAGCCAAGGAGCTCATTTCCACTTTCATTCTAGTAGAGTTAGGATAGTTTAGTTGGGAGTTAGCGTTGAGTCGAGCTGTGCCTCGGAGGTTCCGGAGTCGTCTTCAGAAGCTCTGGTATAAGCTCTTGTATCTTTTACCTTTTCCTTTTGCAAGACTTTGAGTATCAATATAGTTATCTTTATCACTTTGCCTTTGTCATTTATATCTTGCTTCTACTTTATCCTAGTTGCAAATATATCTTGTTTAGACTATAGTCAGTTATAGCTCTAGTGCTTGTAGTCTTGTTTAAGTCTTTGTCTTGTCTGGTTCTTCGATCTTGCTTGATACTGGAGGTGAATTGTCACCAAGAGTATTGACAAGGTTGCTTGCTCTTGCTAGGAGAGTAAGTAGTCGTTGCCTAGTGTAGGAGTGGTTCCTAGACTAGTCGGTGGCCTTAGTTTATTCCCGTCGCAACGGAGGTGGTAGCCGGGAGGTGGTGACAGCCCTTTCGGTCTTCGTAGCCCATCACGTTAGTTCCGGTCTGTAGGATTCCCCAGTTGGGCAATAGTGACACCCCTTCTCATCCCTTTCTGTGTGTTCACCGGTTCCCTTGTCCCGATGCTAAGACATTAGAGTTATCCCAGATCTCCTAGTGCTGGCTCTGTAGCCACTGTATCTCTAAGCGAGAGTGTCATAGGTAGATAAAGTATCTAGGAGTCCTCTATCTCTTCTCGTTGTCCTCCCAGCTATCTATCTCTTCTCTCCCTTACCTGAGTATCCCTTGAGCTGTGTGTGCGGTATATCCACTCCTATCCAATACCGTTATCCCCTGTCTTGTCTAGTCGTGTACCCTTCTCTGATAGTCTCGAATATCTGTTCACTAGTAATCTTGCCAAAGCTTCCCTGCGGAAATATAAATTACGATACCTCGAGATACTCCCAGGTGAAGTGCTACAGCGGTGATTCTGTGCGCTTGCAGAATATTCACATATTTTATTAGCCATAAGGAAAACCACTGAAACACTCCTTACCCCAGTACCAGGATTCTAAATTCTGATATTGGATCGTAAGAAGTGCCAACAAGCATTTCTGGCGCCGTTGCCGGGGAAGTCTTTGGCTAGATTATTTTTGAACTTTTATCTTGAGCTATCTTAGTTGAGTACCGCTACTCAAGCGGGTTTATCCTTGCTCTGTTCGTTGGTCCTTGTGGAGCAGAGCAGTGCATGACTGGTTTCCAACTACCGTCAAACCTCCAAGAAAATCCGGAGTCATTTGTGAGGACAGTACGACCCCGTGTTGTACCTCCTCAAAAGCAACTCCTTCCGACGAACCCAGTCCTTCCCGTCGTTGACCAGGTTACATCGAGGATGGCAACCAAGACGATCCGTGAGTTCTCCGCTCCATCAAGCGAGAACGTACGTATCGGACCAGCTCCGCCAGTCGGAGATGGTAGCTTCGAGCTAAAGCCAGCCCTCATCAACATGGTACAGGCTAGCCCATTCCGCGGCAAGCCACGTGAAGATGCCAATGCTCATCTCCAGCATTTCCTGGAGATTTGCAACACCTTCACCATCCGCGGAGTAAGTATCGATGCCATTCGCCTTCGTTTATTTCCATTCTCATTATTAGGCAAGGCGAAACAATGGTTTTATGCTAACCGCGAAGCAATAGACACCTGGGATAAATGCACTAGCGTGTTCTTGCTAAAATTCTTTCCGGTTAGGAAAACCAACGCCCTCCGGAACAAAATAGCTAGTTTCCAGCAGTTAAAAGATGAAACAGTCCCGGAGGCATGGGATCGCCTCCAGGACTATATGTCTGCTTGTCCTCTCTATGGTATGCAGAGTTGGTTCATAATCCAAACTTTCTATCACGGGCTGAGAAATTCTGCCCGTGAGTACCTTGATGCTGCTGCTGGAGGCTCGTTCTTCTCTCTTGAGGAGAGTCGTGCGAAGGCCCTCATAGAGAAGATGGTCGAGAACCAAGGTTGGTCCGACGACCGGACTCAACCAAAGACCCGAGGAGTTCACCAAGTTGAAGCTCTGGACATACTCGCTGCCAAGATGGACCTCCTGATGAAGAAACTGGAGGCCCCTGCTCAAGAAACGGTGCAAGCCATGGATGCTCACATGACCTGTGAAGTCTGTGGCAACACTGGCCATTCGGGGAATGACTGCCCCGAAACGCGAGAAGATGCCCACTACGTCAACAACTCCAACAACAACGGGTACCGACCGAACAACTACGGCAACCAAGGCTGGAATCCGCGCCCAAACCTCCCTTTCGAGAGGCCTCAACAAGGTAACAATTTCAATTCCAGCATTTTCAATAATCAGCCGTCTCTTAGAGATCTTGTGTTTGGCCAGATGAAAATAACTGAAAACATCAATAAAAAGCTTGCTGCTAATGATAAAACTCTGAAAAGCGTAGACTCTAGGATGGAATCATTTTCTTCTGCTATGAAAAGTCAACTGAGCTTTAATAAAATGATAGAAACTCAAGTCGCTTAGTTAGCTGCTGCTGTTCCTGTCACTGAATCGGGGAAGATTCCGGGGCAACCCGAGCCTTCCATCGAGACAGTGAATTCCATCACTACCAGGCATGGTAAGATGCCTCGTAGTGTATTCCGCACTAACCACGCAGGGAAGGTCGCACGTATCCAAGTGCTGACACCAAGATGGACCTACCTGCCAAGAGCTGCAAAAAAGGCAATCATCAAGACCTCTCCGGACAGGAAGGAAGATCCCGGAGTGCCCATCATTCAGTGCTCGATCTGGAATCGTCGCATTGATGATGCACTCTGCGATCTAGGGGCAAGCATCAACATCATGTCCAAGGTATTATTTAAGAAATTACGCTACCCTACTTTGTCACCTACTACTGCCCAGGTACAGCTTGCGGACTCAACCATCCGCTACCCCGAGGGGGTGATCGAGAATGTACCGGTCCGAATCTGGGGACGATATGTCCCTGTGGACTTTGTTGTCCTCGACACGGGGAACGAGCATTCGTTTCCCCTTGTGTTGGGCTGACCATTCTTGAACACCACCCGGGCTAGGATCGATATGGATGCGAGAGAAATCTCGTTCTGTATCGACGGAAGGTTGACTTACTTCAAGTTTCAACCCCGGGAAGAGAAGAAGGCAGAGCCACTCACACCGGAGCAGAGGAGCGCCGAGTGTTTCCTTAAGGCTCTCATTAATGGATAGCTGGAAATACTCGGTGGTGAGCAGCTCAAGTGGAACGAGCCGACGAAACCAACAAGGGCAGAAGAAATGGATTTCCTCGTAAAGAAATACGAGGAAGAACAAGCCCTCTGGAATTCTCCAGAGATACCGATCCCACCGCCACCGACACCGAAGAAGAAGAACAAGAAAATGTGGCGGAAGAAGGTTGCATCATCCGAGTCATCCACTCCGGGAGCGAACGATGACAAGAACAGCTGAAGACAGGAGAAGTCCCGCTCGCAGAATTAAAAGCTGAGCTCTCGCCGCGAGGAAAACCGGTATGTATCCCATATTTCCCTTCCAATTTTTAATTTCCAATTGCATTCACATGTTTCCCTTTTCAAAATAATGAACCACTTGAATAATTAATTTGAGAGAGAATAGAAAATTTTGCAAGCTTGGTTTAAATAATTGGACACATGCTGAAAATTTTAACTAGGGTGGATGTAATTGGTAATTCTTATCATTTTCATCCCTTCTAGAACATCTCCAATTATTTACCATCGCCACCAACCAGCAACAAACATGTCTACCCCACTAAAAATGGCTGCACACTCACCAATTATCACAAACATGACAGCATGGGGATGACTCCACTAATTTCCACTTTGGTCATGTCACATTTCCATCTTACCTACCACTAAAATCCACTAAAAATGTCCTTGGAAATTGATGGCCACACAAACTTGGAGTGGAAACAAAGGCATGTGAGTGCTGCACTCACACGGGAGTGCCTTGGCCACCAGGCCTGGTTCGGGCGAACCAGAGCCTTCGGGCGAACTGGCCAAGGCCCTCCCCTCAGCCTATAAATTGCTGGCCAAGCTTCCTTGCTTCCTTGCACCATTCACACACTCATACATTCTGAAATTTCTGCTAGGAAGCTCTCTCTCCCTCTCAAGTTCTTTGCTCTAGTGCTTCCTCAAGTTCTCATCATGTTCTTGCTCAAGTTTTGGTTCACTTGCATCACTAGAAAATCCCAAAAAAAATATTTTGCTCTTGTTGTGATCTTTGTGCTGAATTTCTGGACGATTTTGTGGTGGTCACCGACACCCACAAGAACAACTAACCTTTTGTGGTGGTTTTCATCCCCGCAAGAACGACTAACTATCTCGAATGACTGACTAGATTTTCTTGTGCTAACCATAGATACTCAGTCCTTCGGGTAGTTGTTGTTGCACTAACCTTTTGCAGGAATCATGTCGAAGTTCTTCACTTCGCTCCATCGTTCCACCTGGCTAGGCCGACGATCGGACGATGCTGGGAGTTCCCCAGCTCCGTCTCGAGGCTCGATCCGGATGGACACAGACGAGCACGGAGCAGCCGGCTCGGGATGGGGCCATGCCACGCCCCCAGCCAAGCAGCTCCTGAGCGAGAGTGACATCAACCTGAGAACAGAAAGGGAGCGGAACACCTTCAACGAGCTTCGACTAAAGGAGTTCGAGCATACCCGTGTGTTTGAGCAAGATTTGCTCAGGGACACGGGGATGGACGTAGAGTTCACGGAAATTTTCCATGCCATTGGCTGGGAAAATTTCTGGCACATCAACGAAGAAGGTTCGTACCTGCTGACCCTTGAATTCCTCTCGACTTCGGTTTCTGAAACTGGGGGGATTCGTTTTTGGTTCTTCAACCAAGAGTTCTTCTGCTCTTGGAGGGATTTTAGTTCGGGTTTCGGATTTTCAAGTCATTGTTCATTAGACCCGAACACAGCACTTAAAAGATTTGACCGAGTGGCATTTTGGAAAAAGATTTCGGGGGGTACCAACTGTCATGCGCCACGCACGAACAGCATTCATAACCCCACTTTGCGTTTCATGCATCGTTGGGTGTCTATGACGGTATTCCCCCGGGCAGATTAGCGCCCTGTCAACACCATCGAGTTGCGGGTTCTTTTTGCCATGGTCAAGCAGATTCCCTATTCACCTGTGAAAGACATGGTTGGTCACTGGCTGTCTCATATTTCTCGTACAGGTGGCATGGCGATGACTTCTCTAGTCACTCGCCTCGCTAACCACCTGGGCGTCCTTCAAGGCGCCCGGCTCACGTACATCGAGGCAGCGCGTTCCGTCGTGGATGCCGAGCACTTCGTGCAAGCCCACATGATACGGCGGACGCCTGACACAACGCTGGCAATGATTTACCGTGGATATACAACTGAAGTGGCATTGCCCTGTGCATCACTAAGGTTGTATACCACGCCGAAACTAACTCTTCAGTTGAGGACCGAGTCGGACGACTCTCCACCTTGGAGAGAGCCCGCTCGGCACAGCGTTGCAGGTGACGGACCCGTCACAAGGGGACGAGCCAGGCGTGATGCTGGGCTCGCCACCTCACAGGAGCCGGAAGATGCACCACAAATGCCGCATCGACACACTTCCGCTTTTGAGGCGACCTACGACATGTACACCGGCGCTGGGACGTCCGGAGCAGGAGGCTCTGGGCAACACCAAGAGCCGAACTACTTCACCTTAGGACGCTGGGACTACGGCCAGGACACGGACTCTGAGTGGTCCGGGAGTCGGTATGGAGGGGGATACGACAGTGCCTCCCAGCCATACTACCCCGGATACTCACAGTCCGCACGCTTCGACTACGGTCGGGAGTTGTCCTACATCTCTGACCGAGTCGAGCTCATCGACGACCGGACCCGAGAGATCCAGGACACACTAGTCCGCCATTCTCAGTACCATCACGAGAATAGCGGGATGGTGGCGTCTATCCAGCACGACGTCCACGAACAAGCGGAACAGCCGAGCCAGTACCTCTCAAGGCTCAACCCCTACTAGTGAAAGTCCAAGCTTGGGGGAGGACCCCCACCAGGTATGTCCCGATTTATCCAGCACTTTGATCATTTAATTTCCCTTTCATTTCCCTTCATGTTAGTTTGCATTTAAAAAAAATGAAAATACCAAAAATATTTCCCTTAAACAATATTTCCGTTGAATTAAATAACTCCCAACTATGCATGGAATGAATCATATGCCTCTCACCTTGGAAATGATGAATAGTTGCTCTGTCATTAATTTTGCAAGTACTTTGTTTCAACTAGTTGCTAGATTGTGCTTGAGTTATTTGGCATGAGTAAAAATGATCCTGAAAACCTTGTGGGAGCACATGCTTTATTCCAAGTCTAAGTTGTTGTGGGGATTGGATAGTGAGAATTTGGTTAAGTTCTATTCTGCTTTTAGTACGGGGAAAATCTCGGAAATTTATGCTTTCAAAATAAAACAAGTTCCTCATTGGTCAAAGTACCTACCAGAGCCATATGATAAGCTTAGTTGAAAATTTCTACTCATATGCTGCTTGTTATCTTAGTGAGCTTTGTCAAATTGTTGTGACCTTTGAGTGAAGCTTTCATATTCTTAACGATCGAGACCCACGTACACACACCACCTCTCACTTGCAATTCCTACACTGGGAGTTAGCAAATATTTTCCATCATCCATCCACAAAAACGAATGCTCCATGTTCTATGATTTCCCTCTACAAATATTCTTGATAGAGACATGGGCTATGCAAAAAGAAAAGCATGCCACAGAAGCATGGCAACAATAAGAGAAAAAGAAAAAGCATGCCAAAGAGCATGGCAAAAAGAAAGAGAAAAAGAAAAGCATGCCAAGTGGCATGGCAAAAATATGAGAATAAAAGATAGCCCATGTTCTCGAAAATAAATCAAGGAGAGGGAAACTCATCCAAGGAGTTCCACCATATTCCACCATATCGCATTCCATTCCACCATATTCCACCATTCCACCATATCCCATTCCATTCCACCATTCCACCATATGCCACTCCACTCATACCCACACACTTGCACGTCTCGATCTTAAGATGTGATTTGTCTCCTCAGAGATCCGGTCTTTGACTTAGCAAAATATAAGATGCATGCATGTCTTCATCCTTTGTCCCTGAGCCACACAAAAAGCCATATTAAATGTTAGGATAAAAAGAAGGCACAAGCCTTTGGTGAGGATTCAAATACACTTGAGTGATTGAGTGTGCCAATGAGGAACAATTTGTAGTTTTCAAAACTTATGAAAAACTCCGAGATGAGATCCTGAAAAGAGTAGAGTGGAATAAAACTAAATTTAAACTGTTCATCCTTTCAACCGCCCAAGATAAGGAGATTGCTATAAGCCCCATAGGTAAAAAGGTGATTTGAAACTTTGCCTATGATTCAAGTATTTTTGAAGACTAGTTGTTTATAAAGTTACCTGCAAAAGAAATGACATTGTAGCAACTCCAGATCCACCGAGCCTAAGTCTATATCTTTGCTCGAGGACGAGCAAAGAGCTAAGCTTGGGGGAGCTTGTTGGCGGTCGTTACAGCCCAAATCCGACCACCAATACTCGGGAATAAATGAGGTTATATGCAACATTCCATGTACTTAGGTTTTATTTCTAATAAAGTTCCACGAGTTTTGGTGAGTTTCACTTGTGCAGGTACAACTACGACAAATATGTGCTATTGGGGCCGGAAATGACCAAATCGGCCGAACAACTCCGATCGGCCGGTTACCCCCCTTAGCCGAGCAGACCACCGGGAGTCGTCCACGTCCACAATGACCAAGCAAACACATCACATGACACGTGGGCGACCGACAACTCATCCCGGAGCACCAACATGTCATCCTGGGCCAAATCAACGCGAAGCCAACCACCAGGAGGCAGCCCAGAAGGTCCAAGCAGCAGAGGCGGTGCAGGGGAGGCCGGCCACGGGCCAGGCCCAGTTCGGCCGAACTGGGCCCTTCGGCCGAACCGCCCCCAGCTGGGAACCGACACCAGGGAGCAAATCTTGACCGTGGGAAGAAAGGTCGGCGGATCCTCTGGTTCGGGCGAATTGGGGAGTTCGGCCGAACCGACCTGTTCGGCCGAACCGCCTCCCCTGGCCCGTAATCCCAGGGGGTACCCCCCTGGCTCCCTTGGCCGCTACCCTACCTCAACCGACCCTGGAGCACTATAAATAGGACCCCATACCCCCTCTTGTAACATACACCAAGCCAAGGAGCTCATTTCCACTTTCATTCTAGTAGAGTTAGGATAGTTTAGTTGGGAGTTAGAGTTGAGTCGAGCTGTGCCTCGGAGGTTCCGAAGTCGTCTTCAGAAGCTCTGGTATAAGCTCTTGTATCTTTTACCTTTTCCTTTTGCAAGACTTTGAGTATCAATATAGTTATCTTTATCACTTTGCCTTTGTCATTTATATCTTGCTTCTACTTTATCCTAGTTGCAAATATATCTTGTTTAGACTATAGTCAGTTATAGCTCTAGTGCTTGTAGTCTTGTTTGAGTCTTTGTCTTGGCTGGTTCTTCGATCTTGCTTGATACTGGAGGTGAATTGTCACCAAGAGTATTGACAAGGTTGCTTGCTCTTGCTAGCAGAGTAAGTAGTCGTTGCCTAGTGTAGGAGTGGTTCCTAGACTAGTCGGTGGCCTTAGTTTATTCCCGTCGCAACGGAGGTGGTAGCCGGGAGGTGGTGACAGCCCTTTCGGTCTTCGTAGCCCATCACGTTAGTTCCGGTCCGTAGGATTCCCCAGTTGGGAAATAGTGGCACCCCTTCTCATCCCTTTCTGTGTGTTCACCGGTTCCCTTGTCCCGATGCTAAGACATTAGAGTTATCCTAGATCTCCTAGTGTTGGCTCTGTAGCCACTGTATCTCTAAGCGAGAGTGTCATAGGTAGATAAAGTATCCAGGAGTCCTCTATCTCTTCTCGTTGTCCTCCCAGCTATCTATCTCTTCTCTCCCTTACCTGAGTATCCCTTGAGCTGTGTGTCCGGTATATCCACTCCTATCCAATACCGTTATCCCCTGTCTTGTCTAGTCGTGTACCCTTCTCTGATAGTCTCGAATATCTGTTCACTAGTAATCTTGCCAAAGCTTCCCTGCGGAAATATAAATTACGATACCTCGGGATACTCCCAGGTGAAGTGCTACAGCGATGATTCTGTGCGCTTGCAGAATATTCACATATTTTATTAGCCATAAGGAAAACCACTGAAACACTCCTTACCCCAGTACCAGGATTCTAAATTCTGATATTGGATCGTAAGAAGTGCCAACACTAAGCCTCCATGCAGAGCATTGTAGCATGTAGGAGAGCTGCCTCCATGAGAGCTCCAGCCAGTTCGCCGCCCGAGTCCTTAGTACGAGCCATGGCAATGGTGAAGTG
The DNA here is from genome assembly GCA_033239725.1 of Echinochloa phyllopogon. Classification (NCBI taxonomy): domain Eukaryota; kingdom Viridiplantae; phylum Streptophyta; class Magnoliopsida; order Poales; family Poaceae; genus Echinochloa; species Echinochloa phyllopogon. Next base: position 25,232,349 of record BTCW01000008.1, on the reverse strand, counting down.
ACAACGATTGGCACTATTCTAACAGAATCGGCAACAAAAGCTATAAGCTCGGAAAGTAATAATTATTACACAAAAGTCTGCCAAATACTACATGTTTTCTCTCCCTTTCCAAACAGGTTACAAGCCGGTCACCTCAACAATGCTGCGGACCACGTCAATCGCCAAGCTGGCAAAGGATGCCGCCAGATCCTCGAACTGCTACTCCGACAAGTTCGGATGGTACCCATCACGGATGTCTTCGAGGTCGAGGTTGGGGTGGTACCAGCGAACAAGGGCCAGAGTGCTCCTAACCGCGTACTGGGCAGTCTCCGCTGCCACCCCCCTTGAGCTGCTCGGCAGCTGTCGCAGCCGGTCCACAAGTGGCGCCGCTTGCCGATCACCAGGAATTCCGATCCCATCGCAGGCAACCACGGCCGCCTATGCCAGTTCTTCATATCGACTAGCTTCCTATGCGCATGTGCACGGGTTAGATCAAAAGGTTCAGCATCATGAATGCTGAGACAAGAAGAAAACTTGGAAGCAACCCTTACCAGTCATGGCGACAGTGTGGGCGCCCAGAGCTCGGCTGTGCGCGCCGACGAGCTCCTGTATCTCCTGTTTCGCCTTCGAGACCTTCTCCTCCAGAATCTTTTTCTCGCGGGCATGACCTACGCAGCAAAACCACCCATAACCAAGTGTTATGGCCTCATGGTCGGTACAAGTGGGAAACTCAAGTCGACGCCGCACAGGCCTCCGCTCACTTTCTAGGGCACGCTTCAGCTCGGCGTCCCTCTCCCGCAGCACGGCCGTCACCTCCTTGAACTTCTGGTCCATTGTCGCAAGATGACCCTGGACGTGTTCCATTTCTTTGGCATGACCTGAGAACATAGAGCAAGAAAGATAAAACACAAAGCCGCTAACGTTCGAGTACTTCAACAAAGGAATGCCTACCGGTATTAGCCGCCTCCAGCTGAGCGACGAGATCCTGGTTGAGCCGCACCAGGCCCTCCGCGTCCGAGTCCTTTTGGATGGCAACACCACGAGCCTCACTGGCAATGGTTCGGACCCGGGTCCTGAGCTCCTACAACTCCCGGTACTCGTCTTCAGCCACACGCATCAACCGCGTGCTCTCCACGGTCCCGGACATCAGCACCTGCACCGTTCAAAGCTCAAGCAACAAAGCTCAAGAATATCACACCCTGAATTCAAAAGACTCACCTCTATGTCCTCCAGCATCGAGCCCGACGAGCTGCGGATACGTTCGAGTGCCGCCCTGTTCGCCCTAGCAATACGCTTGAAGCGCTCTTGGCGACTCAGCACCTCCTCCTCTTCGCCCTCTGGCTCGGCACCCTGCTCCATGAGAGCGCCATCATCAAGCTCTGGCATGTCCGAGTCCTCCTCGTCAGGACGAGTGTTGGGACCGATATTTGGCATGGTGGTCACAGTGACCATGGCCGCCGTGTCCGCCCCACCGGTGGCACCGGAGACTGGCGGCTCCACCTAGGTCGAAACCAGCTCTGCTGTGGGCGGGTCCTGGGACACAGAGTCCCCCAGGTCACCGCAACCACCCGACCGAGTACGCGATGTGTCTGATAGTGTGGCCACATTCCTGAAAGCATCACAACAAGAGACAACAAATATCAAGATTCAAGACACCAGAGGACCCGAGCACAACCAACTTAACCGAGTTCAGACTCTAACTTGTTACTCCTGCTCGGCCGCTTGAAGAGCAAGTCTGCTAGGCGTGGTGGCCGACCATCCGCCGACGAAATAGAGGGTGTGGGGGATCGACCCTCATGTTCCACCTCTGGGAGGCAACCACGTCTTCATCGGCCGACGGTGCAGGATCCGTCCTGTGCCTCTTCGCACGCAATGAACCAGATGACTGCGCCTGTGCTTGCGCCGACCTCTTCCGCAACTCGGCAGCCGCGGTTTGTGCTTGCGCCGCATAGAATTTCCGAGTGGCAGCCCGGGTACGAGTAGTGGCGGCCGCAGATTCCACAACGGCAGCATTACCTGAACTGGGAGGAGAACTGAGTTCTTCAGAGACCGAGTCCTCCAAGTCCTTGATGACCGGAAGCCGATCATCCCTCGCCTCCTCCGGCCTCATCACCTTCTGCTGTAATACCGGGTCCGCCTCAGGCAACGGCGCTGGGCAGAAGAAGCGTTTGGTCACCTCCTAGCACAAAGAATGCAACATAAACTTAGACAGCATGGAGGAAACATCAACGAAATGAGAAAAAGAGCTTGGAGTGGAAGCCCTACCGCAAGTGGAGGATTCTTCAACGAAAAAGGGCGTGGAGCATCAAGATTGTTCACTTCGCCCTTCATCATGGTGCCCACGCGTCTGACTACCTCATCCAAGTCAAACCCTCGGGACGTCTCCCGGGTCAGGTCGGTGCGCCCCGAGAACTCGTACGCCGTATGAACCCGGTCCTTGATCGGCTGGATGGTCCTGGCAACGAACGACACCGTCGCCGCCATGGTGGTCAAGCCATTCTGCTTCAAGTCCACAATCATCGCCATAAGATCGGGGATGCCTTCGCATTCATCCCCGACTGGAAGATCACGCTAGGACACCCGCTCCTTTGGCGCCACACCAGTCCTACTCGGCAGAAAAGGCGGCTGGTCCACCATGTAGAACCACTCACGATGCCAATCCTTGTGGCCGTCGTTCAGCTGCAGGACCGAGTGGTTGATTTGTAGGAGGGCGATTGATGAACTAGTGACTTGATGGTACACAGGTGTTGGCGGTCGTTACAACCCAAATTCGACCACCAATACGCGGGAATAAATGAGAGACTATGCAACATTCCATGTACTTAGGTTTTATTTCTAATGGAGTTCCACGAGTTTTGGTGAGTGTCGCTTGTGCAGGTACAACATTGCGAAATACGTGCTATAGGGGTCGGAAATGACTGAATCGGCCGAACGACCCGTTCGGCCGGTTACCCCCCTTAGCCGTACAGGCCGCCGGGAGCCATCCACGTCTACAACCACCAAGCAACGACTGTGCAAGCCATGTAGGACGCCTGCCAACTCATTTCGGAGCACCGACACATCAGCCTGGGTCCATACTACACAAGTCCAAGCAGCCAGGCCGGCCCAGGAGGGACCCAAAGGGCAGAGGCGGTGTAGAGGAGTGGGCCTGGACCCTGAGGCCTGTTCGGCCGAATAGAGGCCTTCGGCCGAACCGACTCCCCTACAGAAACCGTCTCCAGAAGCAAATCTGAGCCATTGGGAGCCAAGGCGGCAAGATGGACGGTTCGGCCGAACCGACCTTCTTGACCCGAATCAAGGGGGGATATTCCCTGGATGCCTTGACAGTTACTCCACTTCAACCGACCATTGAGTGCTATAAATAGAGGGCCAAGCTGCTCATTTGAGCACACAACACAAGAGTAGAGTGCAGGCGAAGCATTGTTAGTTTTCCACTTATATCAGTAGAGATAGGGAGAGAGGAGAGGTGAGCGTCCCGGAGAGGAGCCGAAGTGTCGACCCCTCTTCCCGTTGTACCTCTACGGATGCGGCTCTGCTTCGAGTGACATCCGGGTCATGTCTGGTAACTCTTGTATCTCTTTCTGATTAATTGAGCATTCAGTTCTTACATCTATATACTTGTCTCGTTCTTCGTTCAATGCTTAGTTGATTGGTATAACTGTATACTGGTTGCTGAGCTTGGGTGCTTATCTTGCTATAGGAGATAAGTAGTTATTGACTAGTGTAGGAGTGGTTCCTAGACTTACCAGTAACCTTAGTTTCTGCCCGTCGCAACGGAGGTGGTAGCCGTAAGGTGGTGACAGCCCTTTCGGTCTTCGTAGTCCATCACGTTAGTTCCGGTGTCCTAAGACCCAAGGTTCAGGGTAACCGGCACCCCTTCTCATCCCTTTCTGTGTGTCGGAGGCTCTGTAGTCCCGAAGCAAGTATCTATCTGTATCTTCTGCTCTGCTCAGTCAATCGGTAGAATACCCTTACCAGACCTGTACCCTCTCTACCCTCCTACCTCTTCTCTTCTCTCCTTGTTGTCGTCATCCACCTCATCCATTTCATTCATCCACTCCATCTACCTAGGACAACTTAGTTTAGGATTAGTACACTTCTCGTTCCCCGTGGAAATCGATACCTTGGAATACTCCCGGGTGAAAGCTACATCGGTATCCGTCCGCTTGCGGATTTATCTGTAGGCCGTAAGGAGTGCCAACAAGCATTCCTGGCGCCGTTGCCGGGGAAGCAATTGGCGAAAGATATTGATGATTGACATTGGTGTCTACTAATTTAATCTACCGCTAGCATTAGCGGATCACCCCTGTTTGCTTGAGTTTGTTTCAAACAGGAGGAAAGCAGAGAGCCCAGCGTGCCCGATCATGCAGGATTTATCAATGTATGCCCCTGTCTACTGCAATGAGTACCGTACGGAAGCTTCTGAAGAAAATTTGCACAGGTATGTGTTCATACATATACATATTTTATCATAACCACGTGCAGAATGGAAGAAAGATCGTCGTCAAGGAAGAAAAAGGAAATCAAATGTGACGGACGAATGACGCTGCATCACCGCAATTCCGTCTCAAATTGTTGGTAATGGTGAGAAAAATCAAGGTATGTGAGATAGTCCAGCTCTTAGACTTTAAATTTTGAGCTTTATCCTTTAAATTGTTGCATTATCCACTGCATGATTGCATTGAATCACTTAATTTAGGAATTCATGCATACTATTACCCCATTTTTTTTTCCCAATTCACTGCATATTTCCCATTCTTGCATTTGCATTCATTCGCCCCATCACTGTTTTGCATAAAAAAACACTAAAAGAAAAATAAAATAAATATCCAGCGACCACTAGTGTTAGGCCAAGGTGTGTGTATGTCTGCAAGCCTTAATCCAAGGCTAGTGGCCAAACATAACCTGGCCTGGCCAGTTTTCGCTTGTCCTTTGCGCTTCGCGCGAGAGAGGAGGCAAACTCTACGCCTCCACTCCTTTGCCGCTCCACTTGCTTGTTTTTGGGACCCATTGTTTCAACATTCGCATACAAGCTAGTTCCGCGGCATTCCACTAGTTGGTATATTTGAGTGCCGATCCCCTTTGCCACATCCATAACCGTGTATCCGTACACGGAAACATCAACGCGGAGGAGGACTCAGCCAACTTCGTGCAGTCACGTTGGCGTTGTAGCATCACCGCTGCATCAATTCTGAAAGTATTCATCATCAGATGCCAACGGTAGGCACGCTCAGGTACGTGAAAGAATTTTTGCTTTTTACCTGAATTAAAATCAAAGTTCACCAATGGCCATATGCTTATCTCCATGTGAATATTTCAAGGTGTTTCCATGCCCCCTTTATCTATTGCGGTTTGCTCGGGTTTGAATGTGTTGCTAGCTAGAATATATTCATAAGCTCTTTAAATTAAGCATGGTGCTTAGGTTAATTAGCTTGCTTTAAACGAACTAGACATGGTGTCAAGTTTGATTAATGAACCTTTAAAGCAGTACTACTATGGATATTGGTTGTATGTGTGGACTAACCCCTACAGAAAAAAAAATCAAAAAAAGAAAAAAAAAGAGAAGGGGGAGTCCCAAAATATACTTCACACCGGATATGAAGGCTATGGATATAGTTGAAGCCCAGGGTGGACAATCATTCAAGGTATGCACATATTGCAGTAAATTATAAGTAACCTGGAACAGGAAGTTGCATCGTCCGAGACATTCTCTCCAGATCGGACGGTGACAAGAACAATTGAAGACAGGAGAAGTCCCGATCGCGGACTTAAAAGTTGAGCTCTCGCCGCGAGGAAAACCGGTATGTATCCCATATTTCCCTTCCAATTTTATTTCCTTCATTGCATTTGCATGTTTTCCTTTCCAAAATAAATGAACCACTTGAGTAATTAATTTGAGAGTAGAAAATTTTGCAAGCTTGGTTAGAAATAATTGGACACATGCTGAAATTTAATTAGAGAGGGTGTAATTTGTAACTTTCTTCAATTTCACCCCTTCTAGAACATCTCCAATTATTTACCATCATCACCAACCAGCACCAAACATGTCTACCCCACTAAAATGACTGCATACTCACCAATTATCACAAACATGGCAGCATGGGGGTGACTCCACTAAAACCAACTTTGGTCATGTCAAGTTGGCATCTTACCTACCACTAAAAACCACTCACATGACCTTGGGAATTGTTGGCCACACAAAATTTCGTGGAATCAAAATAAGGGGAGGTGCTCCACTCAGGGAGGAGTGGCCTGGCCACCAGGGCCTGGTTCGCCCGAACCACCCAGTTCGGCCGAACCAGGGACCTGCTTCCCCTCGGCCTATAAATGCTGGTGCGTTGCTTGCTTGCTCTCACATACTCATACACTCTGAAAAATTTCTGTTAGAAGCTCTCCCTCTCTCATTTCTTGCTCTAGCTTGTACTCAAGTCCTTCCCAAAGTTCTTGCTCAAGTTTTGGTTCACTTGCATCACTAGAAAATCCCAAAAATATTTTGCTTTTGTTGCGATCTTTGTGCTGAAATTCTGGACGATTTTGTGGTGGTCACCGACACCCACAAGAACGACTAACCTTTTGTGGTGGTTTTTATCCCCGCAAGAATGACTAACTATCTCGAACGACTGACTTGATTTTCTTGTGCTAACCATATATATTCAGTCCTTCGGGTAGTTGTTGTTGCACTAACCTTTTGCAGGAATCATGTCGAAGTTCTTCACGTCACTCCGTCGTTCTGCCCAGCTAGGCCGACGATCGGACGATGCTGGGAGTTCCCCAGCTCTGTCCCGAGGCTCGAGCCGGATGGACACGGACGAGTACGGAGCAGCCGGCTCGGGAAGGGGCCATGTCACGCCCCCGGCCAGGCAGCTCCTGAGCGAGAGTGACATCAATCTCAGGACAGAACGGGAGCAGAACACCTTCAACGAGCTTCGGCTGAAGGAGTTCGAGCACACCCGTGTGTTTGGGCAAGACTTGCTCAGGGACACGGGGATGGACGTAGAGTTCACGGAAATCTTCCAAGCCGTTGGCTGGGAGAATTTCTGGCACATCAACGAAGAAGGTTCGTACCTTCTCACCCTTGAATTCCTCTCAACTTTGGTTTCTGAAACTGGGGGGGGGGGGGTTCGTTTCTGATTTTTCAACCAAGAGTTTTTCTGCTCTTGGAGGGATTTTAGTTCGGGTCTCGTATTTTCAAGCCGTTGTTCCTTAGACCCGAACAAAGCGCTTAAAAGATTTGACCGGGTGGCATTTTGGAAAAAGATTTCGGGGAATACCAACGGTCATGCGCCGCGCACGAACATCATACATAACCCCACTTTGCGTTTCATGCATCGTTGGGTGTCTATGACGATATTCCCCCGGGCAGATTTGTGCCCTGTCAACTCCATCGAGTTGCAGGTTCTTTTTGCCATGGTCAAGCAGATTCCCTATTCACCAGTGAAAGACATGGTTGGTCACTGGTTGTCTCATATTTCTCATGTGGTTAGCATGGCGATGACTTCTCTAGTCACTCGCCTCGCTAAACATCCGGGCGTCCTCCAAGGCGCCCGGTTCACGTACATCGAGACGGCGCGTTCCGTCGTGGATGCCAAGCACTTCGTGCAAGCCCACATGATACGACAGACGCCTGACGCAACGCTGGCAATGATTTACCGTGGATATACAACTGAAGTGCCTTTGCCTTGTGCAGCACTAAGGTTGTATACCACGTCGAAACTAACTCTTCAGTTGAGGACCGAGTCGGACGATTCTCCACCTTGGAGAGAGCCCGCTCGGCACAGCGTTGTAGGTGATGGACCCATCATGAGGGGACGAGCCAGGCGTGATGCTGGGCTTGCCACCTCACAAGAGCCGGAAGATGCACCACAAATGCCACACCGACACACTTCTGCTTTTGAGGCCACCTACGACATGTACACCGGTGCTGGGACGTCTGGAGCAGGAGGCTCCGGGCAACACCAGCAGCCGAACTACTTCACCAATGGCCATATGCTTATCTCCATGTGAATATTTCAAGGTGTTTCCATGCCCCCTTTATCTATTGCGGTTTGCTCGGGTTTGAATGTGTTGCTAGCTAGAATATATTCATAAGCTCTTTAAATTAAGCATGGTGCTTAGGTTAATTAGCTTGCTTTAATCGAACTAGACATGGTGTCAAGTTTGATTAATGAACCTTTAAAGCAGTACTACTATGGATATTGGTTGTATGTGTGGACTAACCCCTACAGAAAAAAAAATCAAAAAAAAGAAAAAAAAAGAGAAGGGGGAGTCCCAAAATATACTTCACACCGGATATGAAGCCTATGGATATAGTTGAAGCCCATGGTGGACAATCATTCCAGGTATGCACATATTGCAGTAAATTATAAGTAACCTGGAACAGGAAGTTGCATCGTCCGAGACATTCTCTCCAGATCGGACGGTGACAAGAACAATTGAAGACAGGAGAAGTCCCGCTCGCGGACTTAAAAGCTGAGCTCTCGCCGCGAGGAAAACCGGTATGTATCCCATATTTCCCTTCCAATTTTATTTCCTTCATTGCATTTGCATGTTTTCCTTTCCAAAATAAATGAACCACTTGAGTAATTAATTTGAGAGTAGAAAATTTTGCAAGCTTGGTTAGAAATAATTGGACACATACTGAAATTTAATTAGAGAGGGTGTAATTTGTAACTTTCTTCAATTTCACCCCTTCTAGAACATCTCCAATTATTTACCATCATCACCAACCAGCACCAAACATGTCTACCCCACTAAAATGACTGCATACTCACCAATTATCACAAACATGGCAGCATGGGGGTGACTCCACTAAAACAAACTTTGGTCATGTCAAGTTGGCATCTTACCTACCACTAAAAACCACTCACATGACCTTGGGAATTGTTGGCCACACAAAATTTCGTGGAATCAAAATAAGGGTAGGTGCTCCACTCAGGGAGGAGTGGCCTGGCCACCAGGGCCTGGTTCGCCCGAACCACCCAGTTCGGCCGAACCAGGGACCTGCTTCCCCTCGGCCTATAAATGCTGGTGCGTTGCTTGCTTGCTCTCACATACTCATACACTCTGAAAAATTTCTGTTAGAAGCTCTCCCTCTCTCATTTGTTGCTCTAGCTTGTACTCAAGTCCTTCCCAAAGTTCTTGCTCAAGTTTTGGTTCACTTGCATCACTAGAAAATCCCAAAAATATTTTGCTTTTGTTGCGATCTTTGTGCTGAAATTCTGGACGATTTTGTGGTGGTCACCGACACCCACAAGAACGAGTAACCTTTTGTGGTGGTTTTTATCCCCGCAAGAACGACTAACTATCTCGAACGACTGACTTGATTTTCTTGTGCTAACCATATATATTCAGTCCTTCGGGTAGTTGTTGTTGCACTAACCTTTTGCAGGAATCATGTCGAAGTTCTTCACGTCACTCCGTCGTTCCGCCCGGCTAGGCCGACGATCGGACGATGCTGGGAGTTCCCCAGCTCCGTCCCGAGGCTCGAGCCGGATGGACACGGACGAGTACGGAGCAGCCGGCTCGGGATGGGGCCATGTCACGCCCCCGGCCAGGCAGCTCCTGAGCGAGAGTGACATCAATCTCAGGACAGAACGGGAGCAGAACACCTTCAACGAGCTTCGGCTGAAGGAGTTCGAGCACACCCGTGTGTTTGGGCAAGACTTGCTCAGGGACACGGGGATGGACGTAGAGTTCACAGAAATCTTCCAAGCCGTTGGCTGGGAGAATTTCTGGCACATCAACGAAGAAGGTTCGTACCTGCTCACCCTTGAATTCCTCTCAACTTTGGTTTCTGAAACTGGGGGGTTTGTTTCTGATTTTTCAACCAAGAGTTTTTCTGCTCTTGGAGGGATTTTAGTTCGGGTCTCGGATTTTCAAGCCGTTGTTCCTTAGACCCGAACAAAGCGCTTAAAAGATTTGACCGGGTGGCATTTTGGAAAAAGATTTCGGGGAATACCAACGGTCATGCGCCGCGCACGAACATCATACATAACCCCACTTTGCGTTTCATGCATCGTTGGGTGTCTATGACGATATTCCGCCGGGCAGATTTGTGCCCTGTCAACTCCATCGAGTTGCAGGTTCTTTTTGCCATGGTCAAGCAGATTCCCTATTCACCAGTGAAAGACATGGTTGGTCACCGGTTGTCTCATATTTCTCATGTGGGTAGCATGGCGATGACTTCTCTAGTCACTCGCCTCGCTAACCATCCGGGCGTCCTCCAAGGCGCCCGGTTCACGTACATCGAGACGGCGCGTTCCGTCGTGGATGCCAAGCACTTCGTGCAAGCCCACATGATACGGCAGACGCCTAACGCAACGCTGGCAATGATTTACCGTGGATATACAACTGAAGTGCCTTTGCCTCGTGCAGCACTAAGGTTGTATACCACGTCGAAACTAACTCTTCAGTTGAGGACCGAGTCGGACGATTCTCCACCTTGGAGAGAGCCCGCTCGGCACAGCGTTGTTGGTGATGGACCCGTCATGAGGGGACGAGCCAGGCGTGATGCTAGGCTCGCCACCTCACAGGAGCCGGAAGATGCACCACAAATGCCACACCGACACACTTCCGCTTTTGAGGCCACCTACGACATGTACACCGGTGCTGGGACGTCTGGAGCAGGAGGCTCCGGGCAACACCAGCAGCCGAACTACTGATGCTGGGACTACAGCCAGGACATGGACTCTGAGTGGTCCGGGAGCCGGTATGGACGGGGGTACGACAGTGCCTCCCAGCCATATTACCCTAGATACTCACAGTCTGCACGCTTCGACTATGGCCGGGAGTTGCCCTACATCTCCGACCGAGTCGAGCTCATCGATGACCGTACCCGAGAGATTCAAGACATGCTAGCCCGCCATTCTCAGTACCATCAAGAGAATAGCGGGATGGTGGCGTCCATCCAGCATGACGTCCACGAGCAAGCAGAACAGCTGAGCCAGTACCTTTCAAGGCTCAATCCCTACCAGTGAAAGTCCAAGCTTGGGGGAGGACCCCCACCAGGTATGTCCCGATTTATCCAGCACTTTGATCTTTTAATTTCCCGTTCATTTTCCTTCATGATAATTTGCATTTAAAAAAATGATAATACCAAAAATATTTCCCTTAAACAATATTTCCCTTGAATAAAAATAACTCCCAACTATGCATGGAATGAATCATATGCCTCTCACCTTGGAAATGATGAATAGTTGCTCTGTCATTAATTCAGCAAGTACTTTGTTTCAACTATTTGCTAGATTGTGCTTGAGTTATTTGGCATGAGTAAAAATGATCCTGAAAACCTTGTGGGAGCACATGCTTTATTCCAAGTCTAAGTTGTTGTGGGGATTGATATAGTGAGAATTTGGTTAAGTTCCATTCTGCTTTTAGTACGGGGAAAATCTCGGAAATTTATGCTTTCAAAATGAAACAAGTTCCTCATTGGTCAAAATACCTACCAGAGCCATATGATAAGCTTAGTTGAAAATTTCTACTCATATGCTGCTTGTTATCTTAGTAAGCTTTGTCAAATTGTTGTGACCTTTGAGTCAAGCTTTCATATTCTTAAAGATCGAGACCCACGTACACACACCACCTCTCACTTGCAATTCCTACACTTGGAGTTAGCAACCATTTTTCCATCATCCATCCACAAAAATAAATGCTCCATGTTCTATGAGTTCCCTCTCCAAACATTCTTGATAGGGACATGGGCTATGCAAAAAGAAAAGCATGCTAAAGAAGCATGGCAAAAATAAGAGAAAAAGAAAAGCATGCCAAAGAGCATGGCAAAAAGAAAGAGAAAAAAAGAGCATGCCAAGTGGCATGGCAAAAAAATATGAGAATGAAAGATAGCCCATGTTCTCGAAAATAAATCAAGGAGAGGGAGTTTTCATCCAAGGAGTTCCACCATATTCCATTCCACCATTCCACCATATTCCACTCCATTCATATCCACACACTTGCACGTCTTGATCTTAAGATGTGATTTGTCTCCTCAAAGATCCGGTCTTTGACTTAGCAAAATATAAGATGCATGCATGCCTTCATCCTTTGTCCCTGAGCCACACAAAAAGCCATATTAGATGTTAGGATGAAAAGAAGGCACAAGACTTTGGTGAGGATTCAAATACACTTGAGTGATTGAGTGTGCCAATGAGGAACAATTTGTAGTTTTCAAAACTTGTGAAAAAATTCTGAGATGGGATCCTGAAAAGAGTAGAGTGGAATAAAACTGAGTTTAAACTGTTCGTCCTTTCAACCGCCCAAGATAAGGAGATTGCTATAAGCCCCATAGGTAAAAAGGTGATTTGAAACTTTGCCTATGATTCAAGTATTTTTGAAGACTAGTTGTTTATAAGTTACCTGCAAAATAAATGACATTGTAGCAACTCCTGATCCACCGAGCCTAAGTTTATATCTTTGCTCGAGGACGAGCAAAGAGCTAAGCTTGGGGGAGCTTGTTGGCGGTCGTTACAGCCCAAATCCGACCACCAATACTCGGGAATAAACGAGGTTATATGCAACATTCCATGTACTTAGGTTTTATTTCTAATAAAGTTCCACGAGTTTTGGTGAGTGACACCTGTGCAGGTACAACTACGACAAATATGCGCTATTGGGGCCGAAAATGACCGAATCGGCCGAACGACTCCGTTCGGCCGGTTACCCTCCTTAGCCGTGCACGTCACCGGGAGTCGTCCAACGAATATCAAGCGAACACGACAAATGACATGAGGACGGCAGCCATCTCTTCCCGGGCCACGACCACATCACCTCTGGGCCATAAACACACAAAGCCAATCACCAGGAGGCAGCCCAGAAGGCCCACAGAGCAAAGGCGATGCAGGGGAGGGCCGGCCACGGGCCAGGCCCGTTTGGCCGAACAGGTCGGTTCGGCCGAACCGACTCCCCTGCCCAAACCGCCTCCAGGGGCGAAATCCTGGCCCTTGGTGGCCAGGTCGGTGCATCCCTCGGTTCGGCCGAACCGGGGAGTTCGGCCGAACCGAGATCTTCGGCCGAACCGCCTCCCTGCCGCCTCCTGCTGCCTTGGCGGTTACCCTGCCTACAACCGACCTTTGGAGCTATAAATAGAGGGTCACACTTCACTTGTAAACACACACCACTTGGGAGCAAGTCTCCAATTCTCCACTTTCAAGATGTAGAGTTAGGCTAGTCCAGTTGGGAGTTAGAGTCAGGGTCGAGCTTCGCTCAGGGTTCCGGAGTCGTCTTCTGGAGTTCTGGTAAAGCTCTTGCATCTTTTCCTTTTCTTTATGTTCGACTCTGAGTAATCAATATATTTCCTATGTATTTACTTGAGCTATTTGTTCTGCATTTATTTCGTGAGTAATTGTGGAATGTCTAGCCTTGGTTATAAGCTATTGTAGTCTGGTTCTATAAGTTCTCTCTTAGTCCTTTGTCTTAGCCGGTTCCTCGTTTCTGCTCAATACTTGCGGTGAATTGTCACTGGGGTATTGACAAGATTGCTTGCTCTTTCTAGAAGAGCGAGTAGTTACTGCCTAGCGTAGGTGTGGTACCTATTCTAGATGGTAACCTTGGTTTGTCCCCATCGCAACGGAGGTGGTACCCGTGAGGTGGTGACAGCCCTTTCGGTCTTCGTAGTCCATCATGTTAGTTTCGGTCTGCAGGCACCCCATAAGAGCACGGAGTTTGTGGCACCCCTTCTCATCCCTTTCTGTGTGTCACGGGCTCCGTCCCCGATGTTGAGATAATAGAACTAGGAAGAGAACCATAGATGCCATTCTTCATGCTAGCCGTAACCCTTGCCAGAGGTATCTCAAGGCCAGTGGAAGTATATAGGAATCCTTTCCTGTCTCGTTGTTCTCCCACTAGCTAGACCGCTCTTCTATCTCTATCCTGAACTTCTCCTTGTGTGTGTCAACTGAATATCGCTCCTATCCTATCCTTTACCCCCCGCCTTGTTAGCCGGTACTTTAATTAGTAGTTACATCCTTGTCAATAGTTGATACTCTTTATCCAATGCTTCCCTGCGGAAATATAAATACGATACCTAGGAATACTCCCGGGTGAAATGCTACATCGGTATCAGTGCGCTTGCGGATTTATATCTGTATCGTAAGAATACTAGTGAACACTACTTGCATCATTACTGGGATTGGCAATCCTAATAGTGGACCGTAAGAAGTGTCAACAAGCATTTCTGGCGCCGTTGCCGGGGAACGGTAGCTGTTCTGATTCCGAACCCAAGTTGTCCGTGTATCCCACCACCATCCATATGGATTCGACTCTTACCTTACGCCAACACTAGGCTCCAAAGGATGCTTGTTTGGAGCCACCACCATCATCACATCCCATATCCACACCCAGCTATGAGCTACGTCCCGGCTTCATAGCCATGGTTCGTGAGCAATCGTTCTCACGAACGAAGGCCGAGAGTTCATACGCACATTTGCGCGAGTTTGAGCAACTCTGCTCATGCCTAACCATTGCGGGCATGACACAAGAGACACTCAAATGGAAGCTATTCCCGTTTTCACTAGCGGGCGGAGCAAAGAAATGGTACTCTCTGGCTGTCAGTACTATGGACGGGAGCTGGGAAGTTCTCAAGGAAAAATTCTGCCTAAACTTCTTCCCAATCTCCAAGGTAGCCAGTCTCCGAGCGGAAATCATTAACTTTAAGCAATTAAAGGGAGAATCATTAGGAGCTGCCTGGGCTCGTTTCAAGTAAATACTGGCCTCAGGACCGGACCTAAGCCTACCAGAACTTGTTGTTTTACAACACTTCAGCCTTGGCCTCTGTCCCGTAGCCACCACTTTCTTGGACTCTGCTTCTGGAGGGTCGTTCTTTCATTTGGTCCCTAGTGAAGCGAGGATAGTCCTGGACCGTATCCTAGACAACACCCCTACACTGGAATCTATGATGAACTCCCCGATGAAGAAGAGAAGCAGCCTGAACCTGAACCTAAAGAGTCAATACCAGTCCAATCCAAATCCATTAGCTCTTCCAGTCCATCAGAACCTGAAGCTCATTTTGAACCACAACCATATTCTAGCCCAGACCATTATGATTCACTCTACACCACTCTTTATGATTTTGATGATGATCTATTCGAACACATCGAGAGTGCAACAAGTTTCCCACGGGAACGATGTGTAGAGCAAAAGGATCAGGCCCCCGACAAAGAAGAATTAGAATACCAGCGGGAGTACCTGGGACGTCTCTCTGCTATCATGAGTCGGGAGTGGCTAGACGAGGCCGAAGCCTCGATCGAGGTTGTCAAAATGCCCAAAAGGATCAGAAGCATATTCTATGAAGTTATGGGCAATGACAGAGAAATCGGGTACGACCCAAGCCTCCGAATCAACATAATCTCTAGCTCTTTGGTGCGAGCGCAACTCCCCGATGAACCATGGTCATCATCTCAGAAACGTTTAAGGTTCACATCAGGAAGGATCCTCGACTGTTTAGGGATCTTGTGGGTCACACCCGTTAAGATTAACGACCCTAAACTTTTCTTGGATTTCAATATCTTTGACATACCCGAAAATTCCACTTACTCCATCTTTATTGGTAGGCCAATCATGAAAATCCTAGAAAATTCACCAATAATCCAGCTAGAGCTTAGGATCAGAGAAGAACTCATCCCAGTCTCTTATTCTTATTCCTTGAATACCCCAGTAGAGACAGATCCCGATCCTGATCCAATAGAGGAGGTCATGTCAACATCCTTGATAGACTTAGAGCAACATTTCCTAGAAGAAGATGCCCAATTCCTTATGGAGGAAGAAGAGATTCATCCTCCAGTCGAACTTAAGCCTCTTCCCCCTAGACTAAAGTATGCTTCCCTCTTTAAGAATGAACACACTCCAATGACCCTTAGTGACAAGCCCTCCAACGTTGAAACCCATCAGACTTTCACTGTCCTGGAGAAAGATCACTTTGTCCAAGATTTAGAAGGGATTGCTCCTAACCTTCATACTCATCATATCCTTATCTTATCTTACCTTGGGGTCGTAAGACAATTGTCACGAAGATTCGTCTTTGATCGGGGAAAAACTAGATTCAAAGCCAGAAGCCACCATCTTCCCCTGTCATACCCCCTAATACGACCATATGCGTACACCTCCCACGAGTAAAGGGGATTCGTAGTTCCTTTGGCCACACCGGGTTTTATAGGTGTTTCATCGAAAATTTCTCTCTAATAGCCCGGTGTTGACAGTCAAAATTGGCTCTGGCCCGGCCAAACCGGTCTGACCGGTTTGCCAAACCGGTCAGACCGGTTTGGTTCTGTAATTCGAGTAGGATTAGGATTCCGAGTTTAATCCCATATTTTAACCTATTCGAAAGGGGTAAGACTTCCCCGGCCTATAAATATAAAGGCTAGAAGGCCGATTGAGGTATTCCAATCGAATCAAACACATTTATCCTTTACTTTTTTATCTCTCAAACCCTAATCTTTTCCAACCCCCATATTCTGTTCTTTGCTCGTCTCTACGGCGTTCAAGGGCGTTCTAGGTGGCCTGCCGACCCTAGAGCAACCCTAGCTTGCTTGAGCTCCGACGGGGTCCCTCCCGAGCTCGAGTTTCTAGGTCTTCACGAGTTCCTGCCTGAAAGCGGTCTGACCGGTTTCAGGAACCGGTCTGACCGGTTTGCCCGAGGAGCTCAGGAGTTGGCCGCTGTGACGGCCGTGCTGCGCGTTCGATCGATCTCTCAAGTTTGTTGGCGCGTTTTCGTGTCAACATACTTTTTGGCGACTCCGCTGGGGAAGATTAATCTGGTTTCAAGACCGATTCAATCTACTCCAATCATGTCTGGATCAACGTGCGACCTTGACAAAGACAACATCATCACCGCGACGATGGAAGAGCTCACGGACGAGGAGTGGAAGCGGTACCTGATTGCTGAGGAGCACTTCAGGACGCAATTCTTGAAGGGCTTCAAAAAAGATCGCGGTGGTCTTGTCAAGAGAGTGGAGGAATTCGTCATGCCGGCGTTTAAGCTGGCAAATGACCAAGTTGAAGAACTTCCAAAGGTAACTGGCAAATCCTCTGATTTGATGCAGCAAATTACTCGCATGATGGATGATAAATTGCTTGCTGCACAAACTGCTACTAGTGAGTTGATTGCTAGTATGTCGGGTAATTCTAGTAAAGGTAAAAATAACGTAGAATCTAATGAATTACCTAACCCAATTCCTAGCTCATCAGGCGTGCCAGAACATATTTTAGATCCTAATTTAGGCATGCCGATGAATTTCTATGCGGGACAATCATCTCACCCTGGTTCGGTCCACGAACCGGTCAGACCGGTTTTCACAACCGGTCAGACCGGTTCCATGGGTGCAGGGGCACCGGGTGCGATGGTTTTATCTAATACGGTTGCTCCTAGTACTGTTTGCACTACTCCACGCACTACGGTTGTGGGAAGTATACCCCACGGATCTGGCGCGTCTCACGGGCCGATTCCGAATACTCAAATTGCGATGTATAATGTTCCCCGTATTCCACAATACAGAGGTGATGGGAGCTATCAAGCTGAGTTAGCTAAGTTTAATGAAGATATAGCTAATACACTTAGAACAAGACTCGGGCTTGAATTGGGTAAGTCACGCTTGTATCAAAAACCGTATCCGCCTGAATTTGATTTAGTTGCTTATCCTAATGGTTGGCGTGTTCCTGATTTTATTAAATTCAGTGGTGAAGATAATAGAACTCCTTGGGAACATATTAGTCAATATATCTTGCAATTAGGAGAAGCATCATTTTATGAAGCATTGCGTATACGGTTGTTCTCATTATCTTTAACTGGAACTGCTTTTTCATGGTTTTCTTCGCTTGCTCCTAATTCTATTCAAAACTGGACTCAATTGGAGCGTAAATTTCATGATCATTTCTTTAGCGGAGAAAACAAAGCTAAATTGTCTGATTTAACATCGGTTAAGCAAAGCCGAGAGGAATCGGTTCTTGATTACTTCAAAAGATTTAAATATGTTAAGAACCGATGTTTTAACATAACTGTTTCTGAAAAAGATTTAGCAGATTTAGCTTTTGCGGGCTTACGGTCTCATTTCAAGGAAAAGTTAGAGGGTTCTGATTTCCTTACTATTAATCACTTGCAAATGAAGGCTATGAGTCTAGAGCTTAAGTTTAAAAATTCAAAAGAATTTGCTAAACCTCATCGTTCGAATGTGCATATTGTTGATAATGATTCTGATAGTTCGGACGATGAGAAAGAAATTTATGCTGCTGAATTTGTTTGGTCATCAAAGAGTAAACCCGGTTCTTGTCCTTCGTTGAAGCCGATTCAGAAAAATCGGCAAGAAGAAATTAAGTTTACTTTTGATGTAGCCAAATGTGATTGTGTTTTTGATGAATTGCTTAATAATGGCTTTATTAAACTTTCTCATGCAATTCCACCAGCCGATCAATTGAAAAATCGTGCATATTGTAAGTGGCATAATTCTTTTTCTCATGCGACCAATGATTGCAATGTTTTTCGACGACAGGTACAATCGGCCCTTAATGAAGGTCGATTAGTGCTAGCTGAAATGCAAGTTGATAAGGCTCCTTTCTCTGTTCATACCTTGGATTTGAATACTAAAGTGTTGATTCGGCCGGAACAAGCCGATGGAGCTAAGGGAAAGAATGTGGTGATTGGAGACCCAAGGCCGGAAAAAGTTAATGACAAAGTTCCGGTCAGAACAGTGATGATTGGGAGAACTCTTGATGGTGAAGAGTCTCTGAAGATTACAATTAACACATCAAGGCCCGAGGGGCAAGGAAGTTCCTTGGAAGAGAATCGGTTTGCTAGTCAGGTGAAACCGGTCAGACCGGTTTGTCTCCAGACCGTCCAAGGACTTTCAAGCCCAAGCGCCCGGAAGTGGGTACTTGGAAGTTTAATGAGCCAAAGGTTCAAGGAAGGGTTCTGAAGCAAGGACCTACTTTCTCTCAGCTCATGAACAAGTACACAAAGGCCGTTCAAGTTGATCGGCCAACAAAAAAGAGATAGAGGTCACCGCAGCATTGGATCAATTCTACAGTTTATAAGCGCCATGGTGATGTTACTGGAACTTCGTTACATGACCGATTGGGTTCACACCAATCAGGTTCTTTGGCTGCTACCAAAAGCGGTCAGACCGGTTTTGTAAACCGATCAGACCGGTTTTGGTCTGAGCAGAGGTTCCAAGCTCCTCCTAAGCAAGAATACCGTGTCAAGGAGAAAAAGGAGGACGTGCAAGCCAAAATCAGTGGGTTTGTTAAAATTGGCAGTATGCCAGTGGCTATGCAAGACTTGGATGGAAAGCCGATAGTCATTGGAAATTCGGCTCCTGTTCCAGTCAAAAAGCCGGTCATGGCTAATGATCATGAGGCTAGCAGTAGCAAGGGCGTGAAAAAGGTCTTCCAACCAAGGTGGTGTCCTTCTGGATTGACTCATACGCAGAAGCGAAAGTTACAACGCCTACAGAACAAAGAAAAAAGGGAACAGGAAGCTGAGAAGCTGAGGGATGAATACTTCAACAATTACAGGCCTATGATTCCTCAGACCAAGATCTGGCAAGCTAAGCCTGTTGTGCAATCAGCAGCACAACCGGTCAGACCGGGTTCTGAATCCGGTCAGACCGGTTTGGATCAGCCCACCGCTGCAGAAGCGGTCAGACCGGTTTCTGGAACCAGTCAGACCGGTTTGACGATAGAAGCGGGAACTGAGATTACTTCAACCATCGATACTACTCCGCCAATTCCTCCAGTGGTTGAAGATGAAGAATTGGTTGATTTTGAACCTTCTCCAGAACATGGCAACATGGAAATAAATGTTGTATATTTGTCTTCAGATTATTATGTGATACCGGAGGAGGAGGTCTCTCACTTTCAACTTGGGCCTCGAGATGCCATTTTTCAAAAGCCTAGTGAATCAGAGAATCATCTCAAGGCTTTATATATGAGAGGGCATATCAACGGGAAGCCAATTTCTCGTATGTTGGTTGATGGTGGAGCTATTGTAAATCTTATGCCATACTCTCTCTACAAGAAGATTGGCGGGAAAGACGAAGAACTGATCAAGACGAACATGACGGTCAGTGGAGTTGGTGGAGGTGATCCCATTGGTGCCAAGGGGGTGGCTTCTATGGAGTTGATCGTCGGGAGCAAGACTATTGCTACGGCTTTCTTCGTCTCCGAGGTGCAAGGTAACTTTAGTTTAATCCTTGGTCGAGATTGGATTCATGCAAATAAATGTATTCCATCTACCTTGCATCAATATCTTATTCAGTGGATCGGCGATGAAGTTGAAGTTGTACATGGTGATACTTCTTCCTTCGTTGCAACGGCCGATTCCGAATCTCTTAGTGCGAATGAGAAGGTCAACTGTTTGTTGGGCATGGATTTGACCGACTATGAACTGATAAGTTGCACCAGGGATGGTTTTGTTGCTGCTACATTAAAACCGATGGAGAATCGGTTGAATTACTTGCTGTAATTGATGGAGCAAACAAACCAACAGAGACAAACCGGTCAGACCGCTTCTGGAAACCGGTCAGACCGGTTTAGACCTGAGCAGCGCCAACTAAGCCAAACCGGTCAGATCGCTTCTGAGAACCGGTCAGACCGGTTTATGTCTGGACAGTGGCTTCAAGACCGAATTGATCATCATCGAGCACATTCGGTCGATATGTTTGAAGCCATTGAAGATCTCGGTGATATGGATAAGTTGGGTCAGAGTTTCACGTCAGCCGACCCTTTAGAAAAAATAGATATCGGTGATGGTACTATTCCTAGGCCAACTTTTGTAAACAAAAATTTATCGGCTGAGTTTAAAGCCGAGTTAATAAATTTGTTGAAAGAGTATGTCGATTGTTTTGCTTGGGAGTACCGTGAGATGCCGGGTTTGAGTCGTAATTTAGTTGAACATCGTTTACCGATAAAAGCCGGTTTTAGACCTTTTAAACAATCGACTAGACGTTTTAATCCCGCTATTTATGACCGAATAAAAGAAGAAGTTAATCGTTTGCTAGATGCTGGTTTTATCCGGACTTGTCGCTATGCGGAGTGGATTTCTAATATTGTTCCCGTTGAAAAGAAAGATTTGGGAAAACTTAGAGTTTGCATTGATTTTAGAGATCTTAATAAAGCCACTCCGAAAGATTCATATCCTATGCCTATAGCCGATGTCTTAATCAATGAAGCTTCTAGACATCATGTTGTTAGTTTCCTTGATGGTAATGCTGGATATAATCAAATCTTCATGGCCGAAGAGGATATGCACAAAACGGCCTTTCAATGTCCAGGATTTATTGGTTTGTTTGAGTGGGTGGTTATGACTTTCGGATTAAAGAATGCCGATGCAACTTATCAAAGGGCTATGAATTTAATCTTTCATGATTTGCTTGGAGTTATCGTGGAAGTGTATATTGATGATATCGTAGTTAAATCGAATGGCTTGGATTCTCATTTAGCCGATTTAAAACTTTCTCTTGAGAGGATGCGACGGTATGGCTTGAAGATGAATCCACTCAAATGTGCTTTTAGTGTTTCGGCTGGAAAGTTTCTTGAGTTTGTTATTCATGAGAACGGCATAGAAGTTGATCCCAAGAGAATTGAAGCTATGAAGAAAGTCGAAGCTCCTACTTGCAAGAAAGATTTGCAAAAGTTTCTAGGCAAGGTAAATTTCTTGAGGAGATTTATAATTAACTTGTCTGGAAAGGTTGATGCTTTTACTCCTTTAATTCGGTTGAAAGATGAAGCCGATTTTACTTGGGGAGCGAAACAGCAAGAAGCTTTTGAGAAGATCAAAGAATACTTGTCTTCACCACCGGTGCTTAGGGCGCCTAAGCGAGGAGTACCATTTAGACTTTATGTGGCGGCTGAAGATAGAACTATTGGGGCTGTTTTGACTCAAGAAATCGGCAACAAGGAGTATGTGATTGCTTATGTAAGCCGACGGCTCATCGATGCAGAAACAAGGTATACTTTCATTGAGAAGTTGTGTTTATCCTTGTACCATGCTTGTACTCAATTGAGGCATTATTTATTATCTAGCACTTGCATCGTGTTGTGCCAAACCGATGTAATTAAACATATGTTGCAAAAGCCGATTTCTAGTGGAAGAGTCGGTAAATGGGCTTATGCTTTAGTTGAGTATGATTTGGCTTGTGAACCTTTAAAATCAATGAAAGGCCAAATTGTAGCTGATTTTATTGTTGAACATCGGATAAATGATACCTGTGACTTTGATGTCGGATATATTACTTGTACCCCATGGAAGTTATACTTTGATAGATCTGTTTGCAATGATGGGCAAGGAATTGGTGCTGTTTTGATATGTCCTAGTGGTGCCGTCTTTGAGTTTTCAAACCGATTGGAAGAAAAGTGAACCAATAATCAAGTTGAATATGAAGCTCTTCTATTGGGCTTGGAATTTTTGCAAGACATGGGAATAAAGCATGTTGAGGCTTTTGGTGATTCGCTCCTGGTGGTACAACAAGTGTCAAAGGTATGCCAATGTTATAATGGTTCATTAAATGCATATCTTGATAGATGTCTTGATATCATTGCTTCTTTTGATGAATTTACTATCAAACATATTGCAAGAGAAGAGAATGATAAGGCAAATACTCTGGCTCAGAAAGCATCTAGTTATATGGTTGCAAAGAAGTATTTCTATCTCCAACAACCGATGAAAACGAAAGCCGAGGTTCTGGTTCTGAACGAACCGGTCACACCGGTTTCAGAAACCGGTCAGACCGGTCTGACTGCCAGAACCGGTCTGACCGGTTTTGAAACCGGTCTGACCGGTTTTGAAACCAGTCTGACCGCTTCGTCCCCTGACAGAAGCAAAAATCCTTTGGATGATGCTAATCAATCCAAAGTTGAAGATCAGGATTGGAGGGTGCCTATTATTACTTATTTGAGAGATCCTGGTCGTGGTGCAGAAAGAAATATTCGGCGAATATCGTTTAAATACGTTTTGCTTGATGATGAACTCTATCGTCGAAACGCTGAAGATTTGCTGTTGAAATGTCTTAATTCGGATCAGGCCAAAGTTGCCATGGGTGAGGTCCATGAAGGTATTTCTGGTACACATCAATCGGCTCCAAAGATGAAGTGGTTACTTAGACGAGCCGGTTTCTATTGGCCTACTATGATGGCAGATTGTTTTAAATATTACAAAGGATGTGAGGAATGTCAGAAGTTTCGAAATTTGCAACTTGTTCCTGCTGCATTGATGCATCCTATTATTAAGCCATGGCCATTCCGAGGTTGGGGATTGGATTTTATTGGACAAATTAATCCTCCATCATCAAAAGGACATCGTTTCGTGTTGGTTGCTACGGATTATTTTACTAAGTGGACCGAAGCGATTCCCTTGAAGAATATGACGCATCGAGAGGTGATTGAATTTGTTACGCAAAATATTATTCATAGATTCGGTATTCCTCAAACTTTGACAACGGATCAAGGTACTTCATTTATGTCTAAAGAGGTACGTGAATTCGCCGAATCCTATAGAATTAAGTTTCTCAATTCATCTCCATATTACGCTCAGGCTAATGGACAAGCCGAGTCAAGTAATAAAATTTTGATCAAATTAATCAAGAAAAAGATAGAAGAAAGTCCTAAGAGATGGCATGAAATTTTATCCGAAGCATTATGGGCTCATCGTATATCTAGACATGGTGCTACTAAAGTTACTCCTTTTGAGCTTGTGTATGGTCAAGAGGCCGTTTTACCTGTTGAGGTGAATCTGGACGCTTATAGATTGGCTAAACAAAATGACCTTGATGCTGTTGATTACCAAAATTTGATGTTGGACAATATTGATGAAGTAACCGACAAACGATTGAAAGCTTTGAAGGAGATTGAGAAAGATAAGCTTCGGGTTGCTAAAGCTTACAACAAGAAAGTACGAGGAAAATATTTTCAGATTGGTGAGCTTGTTTGGAAGACGATCTTGCCTATTGGGACGAAGAGCAACAAGTTTGGGAAGTGGTCACCAAGTTGGGAAGGACCCTATAGAGTTGTCAAAATCATTTTTGGGAATTCTTACATGCTAGAGACGCTGAAGGGAGATCATTTACCTAAAGCTATCAACGGAAGATATTTGAAGAAATTCTATCCATGTCTTTGGCAAGACGCATGAAGACCAATGGCCGGTATATTGTTGATATCGCCCTTAGCATAAATTTTAGCTCCTGAATTGTAATTACTTGCTTTTTAGTTCTCAAGTTCACTAAAAACGCAGGGGGGCATGTGTTGACAGTCAAAATTGGCTCTGGCCCGGCCAAACCGGTCTGACC
The DNA here is from genome assembly GCA_033239725.1 of Echinochloa phyllopogon. NCBI lineage: Eukaryota > Viridiplantae > Streptophyta > Magnoliopsida > Poales > Poaceae > Echinochloa > Echinochloa phyllopogon. Next base: position 25,208,110 of record BTCW01000008.1, on the reverse strand, counting down.
GGTTTGGCAAACCGGTCAGACCGGTTTGGTTCTGTAATTCGAGTAGGATTAGGATTCCGAGTTTAATCCCATATTGTAACCTATTCGAAAGGGGTAAGACTTCCCCGGCCTATAAATATAAAGGCTAGAAGGCCGATTGAGGTATTCCAATCGAATCAAACACATTTATCCTTTACTTTTTTATCTCTCAAACCCTAATCTTTTCCAACCCCCATATTCTGTTCTTTGCTCGTCTCTACGGCGTTCAAGGGCGTTCTAGGTTGCCTGCCGACCCTAGAGCAACCCTAGCTTGCTTGAGCTCCGACGGGGTCCCTCCCGAGCTCGAGTTTCTAGGTCTTCACGAGTTCCTGCCTGAAAGCGGTCTGACCGGTTTCAGGAACCGGTCTGACCGGTTTGCCCGAGGAGCTCAGGAGTTGGCCGTTGTGACGGCCGTGCTGCGCGTTCGATCGATCTCTCAAGTTTGTTGGCGCATTTTCGTGTCAACACCCGGTCATTGACCAATCTCCTAGCCAAGGAAACCCCTCTCGTCTCTTATCAAGAGTGCTATGCTTCCTTTCAAACCCTTAAGAAAGCACTCAGCTTCACCCCCATCATCCAGCCTCTCGACTGGAGCATTTCACTAGAAATCATGTGTGATGCGAGCGATTTTTGCCGTAGGAGCTGTTGTGGGCCAAACCAAGGACAAGAAGCATTATGCTCACTGGCCCCAGCTCAACTACGCAACCACGGAAAAGGAACTCCTAGCAGTTGTGTTTGTTATAGACAAATTCTGGTCCTACCTATTTGGGGCAAAGGTCATAGTCTATTCAGACCATGCTGCTTTGAAGTACCTTTTGACCAAAAAGGATGCAAACCCAAGACTCATCCATTGGGTCTGTCTCGGGTACAAGTCCCGTTTGATCTTCCCATCAGCGATTTTCTTACGGGGTGATACACTCCTCAAGGTCACAACACTAGAGCCGTGGTACGCCACCATAGTTGACTTCATGGTGTTAGGGTACATCCCATCAGGTGAAAATAGGAAAAGATTGGTTTATGAGAGCAGACATCACCTATGGGATAACCGTATCTCTTCTGGATACAAGATGGACTCAGACGATGCATACCTGCATCTGAGGCACATAAAACATTGGAGAGATATCATGCATCACCTTGTGAAGGACATTATAGAGCGTTCAGAATAAAGGACTGGCAATATGGAGATGCTAAGAAATTTAGCAAGAGATGCCCACACTGCCAAAAACACGGGAAGGAGACGTGAAGCCACTCACCAGTAATCTTCAGTAGAAATCTTTGATGTAAGGGGAATAGACCCCATGGGTCCTTTCCCTAACTCAGAGAACTACGAGTTTATTCTGGTAGCCGTAGATCCTGTCTCTAACTAGGTAGAAGCCAAGCCCTATCGACCCGCAGCCACTAGGCACGCTAAGCAAATATCCCATGAAAACATCTTTCCTTGCTTTGGCGTCCTGGGCTAGTCGTAGAGGCTCCCATCTCATTGACTCCATCTCCCGGAAATATCTAAGCTTTGGGGAGCCGCATTTTATAGCCACACCTTCTCACCCGCAAACTAATGGTCAAGCAGAACATCAGCACTCACATCAAGAACATTCTGCAAAATCGTCAATGAGATGGGTGTGCAGTAGAGAGATAGGCTCACGGATGCACTCTGGGCATACTAGACCACTCTAGTTTGGCAAACTAGGACAATTCGGCCGAACCATGCTGGTTCGACCGAAGGACCCCTGTTTTGCCCCTTGAGCATCCATTTGGACCCTAGATCCTATCTCTATCCCATCTTGTCTCAGAGTCGCTAGGAAAATGTTGGGAAAGTTGCTTGTCAATCTCGAGTCAGAAACCATCCTCCATCACTTTCCAGAACACGACCAAGTGTTCACATTTCCCAGCCACCATCCTTGTCCAAAGACCTTTCCTCACCCAAGGGCTCCCTCTCCATAAGTATGACAAGTCCACTAACGAAGAAAGCCATGGAGGAGGGAGAAGAGAAACCCATGGTTGAAGAGCCTGAAAAAGAACTGGCACAAACCAGCCAGAAGTTGAGCAACCGAGATGAGAAGGTCATTGAAGGCGAGCCTTGGCAGATGGACAAGAACAATGTCCTCTTCCAAGCATTCACAACCAAATTCAAGAGGCTCGCCAAAGCCACATGACATCTAGACCTTTACAATCCATCTATAGAGTAGAAGTCGTGTGGTTGTATCTTTTAGAGCACCATTAGTTTCAATTTATTTCCCAATTCAATTTCCCTTTGCTCAAATCATTGTTTAGGAGGTGCTCTAATTATTTCCCTTCCAACACATTTTGTTTCCAACCTTAGCTTGATGAATAAATAAAATTAGAGTTGAATGCAAAAAGAATAAAATTGTCGCTCCGGTTGGTGCATTTGAGCCAACCGGAGATTGCCCTGTTTAACAGAAAGATACATGAGTACAGGCATGACACAGTGGAGGAGCAGGATGAGGACGAGCAGGCCGACCAGCTAACTCAGTACCTTTCAAGGTTGAATCCCTACCAGTGAAGAGTCCAAGCATGGGGGAGGACCCCCATCAGGTACGGTTGTTGGCGGTCGTTACAGACCGATTTCCGACCTCCAACCGAGTATAAAACAAACACAATGGGGACACACACCATAGTTATAGGGCTTATCACTGACTATTTCCACAAGTTTTGGTGATTGTCCTCTGTGCAGGTACAAAATGGAGAAACACGTGCTATAAGGGTCAGAAATGACCGTTTCGGCCGAACGACTCCGTTCGGCCAGTTGCCCCCCTAGCTGGGCAAGACTTGTGGACCACGACCACGCCACTCTGGGCCAGCTCAACCCATATCCAGAAGACCGGTGGCCCATATCCAACCCGACGGAGCCCACGAGTCCACCGGAGACCCTCCAGGCCAGCCCAAGACGCGAACCGACCTGCCAACCGACTTCAGGAGCTGGACAAACACGTGTGCAAGGCAAAGGCGGTGCAGAACTGGGCCGGGCCCACTTCGGCCGAATTGGCCTGTTCGGCCGAAGGCAGGAACCGCCTCCAGGGCGTGATCCTGGCCCTTGGCTGCTGAGGCGGTGCATCCACCGGTTCGGGCGAACTGGGCAGTTCGGCCGAACCGGGGAATTCGGCCGAACGGCCCGACACCGCCTCCCAGCTGCCTTGGCTGCTACTCTGCCTCCACCGTCCTTCCCTGCTATAAATAGAGGCCCAGTTCCAACTGCAAAACACACAACACAAGAGTAGAGTGCAGGCGAAGCACTGTTAGTTCTCCACTTGTATCAGTAGAGATAGGGAGAGAGGAGAGGTGAGCGTCCCAGAGAGGAGCCGAAGTGTCGGCCCCTCTTCCTGCTGTACCTCTACGGATGCGGCTTCACTTCGAGTAACATCCGGGTCGTGTCTAGTAACTCTTGTATCTCTCTCTGATTAATTGAGCATTCAGTTCTTACATTTATATGCTTGCTGGTTCTTCGTTCAATGCTTAGTTGATTGGTATAACTGTATACTGGTTGCTTAGCTTGGGTGCTTATCTTTCTATAGGAGATAAGTATTAGCTGACTAGTGTAGGCGTGGTGCCTATACTTGAGACTAACTTAGTTTATTCCCGTCGCAACGGAGGTGGTAGCCGTAAGGTGGTGACAGCCCTTCCGGTCTTTGTAGCCCATCACGTTAGTTCCGGTCCGTAGGATTCCCCAGTTGGGAAATAGTGGCACCCCTTCTCATCCCTTTCTGCGTGTCCACCGGTTCCCTTGTCCCAAAGCAAGTATCTATGTGTATCCTCTGATCTGCTCGATCAATCAGTAGAATACCTCTACCAGACTCGTACCCTCTCTACCCTCCTATCACTCCTCTTCTCTTTGTTGTTGTCATCCACCTCATCCATACCATTCACTCCATTCCATCTACCTAGGACAACTTAGCTTAGAATCAGTCCACTTCTCGTTCTCCATGGAAATCGATACCTTGGAATACTCCCGGGTGAAAGCTACATCGGTATCCGTCCGCTTGCGGATTTATCTGTAGGCCGTAAGGAGTGCCAACAACGATCCGAATTACTCAGCACTTTGGTCATTCAATTGAAAATACTTCCTTTGAATAAACTCCCAACCATGCATGGAATGAAAGATATGCCTCTCAGTTTGAAAATGATGAATAGTTGCTCTGTCATTAATTTTGCTAGTACTTTGTTGCAACTAGTTGCTTGACTATGCTTGAGTTATTTGGCATAAGTAGAAATGAACCTAAAAACCTTGTGGGAGCATATGCCTTATTCCAAGTCTAGGTTGTTGTGGGAATTGATATAGTGAGACTTTAGTTGAATTCTATTTCTGCTCTTAGTATGGTGAAAATCTCGGTTGTTTATGCTTTCAAAATTAAAACAAAGTTCCTCATTGGTCATAATACCTACCAGAGCCATATGATAGGATTAGTTCTAAACTTTCTACCATATGCTGCTTGTCATCTTAGTGAGCTTTGTCAAATTGTTGTGACCTTAGTGAGGAATCTTTCATGCTTCTAAGATCGAGATGCACATACACTCCACCTCTCACTTGCAATTCCTACTTGGGAGTTAGCAAAACCATACCATCATCCATTCCATATATAAAATTTCATGTTCTTTGATTCCCTCTCCAAATATCTTTAAAGTAGAGGCATGGGCTATGCAAAAAGAAAAAGAAAAGCATGCCAATTGGCATGGCAAAAAAAATGAGAAAAAGAAAAGCATGCCAAAAGGCATGGCAAAAATATGAATAAAAGATAGCCCATGCTCTCGAAAAATAAATCAAAGAGAGGAAGAATCATTCCATGAAATTCCGCCAAATTCCACTCCACAAATTCCACTCCACATATTCCACTCCACATATTCCACTCCACATATTCCACTCACTTGCACTTCTCGATCTAGAGTGTGATTTGATTCTCCTATGATCCGGTCTTTGACTTAGCAATATATAAGATGCTTGTATGCCTTCATCCTTTGTCCCCGAGCCACACAAAAGCCAAATTAGATGTTAGGATGAAAAGAAGGCAAAGCCTTTGGTGAGGATTCAAATACACTTGAGCGATTGAGTGAGCCAATGAGGAACAATTTATCTTTTCACAAAAGGGTGAAAAATCCGAGATAGGATCCTGAAAAGAGTAGGGTGGAATAAAACTAAGTTAAACTGTTCATTCTTTCAACCGCCCAAGATAAGGAGATTGCTATAAGCCTCATAGGTAAAATGGTGAATTAATACCTTGCTAGTGATTCAAGTATTTGTTTGAGTACTAGTTGTTTATGAAGTTACCTACAAGAAAAATGACATTGTAGCAACTCCTGATCCACCGAGCCTAAGTTTTATCTTTGCTCGAGGACGAGCAAAGAGCCAAGCTTGGGGGAGCTTGTTGGCGGTCGCTACAACCCAAATTCGACCACCAATACGCGAGAATAAATGAGAGACTATGCAACATTCCATGTACTTAGGTTTTATTTCTAATGGAGTTCCACGAGTTTTCGTGAGTGTCGCTTGTGCAGATACAACATTGCGAAATACGTGCTATAGGGGTCGGAAATGACTGAATCGGCCGAACGACCCGTTCGGCCGGTTACCCCCCTTAGCCGTACAGGCCGCCGGGAGCCGTCCATGTCTACAACAACCAAGCAACGACTGTGCAAGCCATGTAGGACTCCCGCCAACTCATTTCGGAGCACCGACACATCAGCCTGGGTCCATACTACACAAGTCCAAGCAGCCAGGCCGGCCCAGGAGGGACCCAAAGGGCAGAGGCGGTGCAGAGGACTGGGCCTGGACCCTGAGGCCTGTTCGGCCGAACAGAGGCCTTCGGCCGAACCGAATCCCCTGCAGAAACCGCCTCCAGAAGCAAATCTGAGCCATTGGGAGCCAAGGCGGCAAGATGGACGGTTCGGCCGAACAGGTCGGTTCGGCCGAACCGACCTTCTTGGCCCGAATCAAGGGGGGATATTCCCTGGATGCCTTGACGGTTACTCCACTTCAACCGACCATTGAGTGCTATAAATAGAGGGCCAAGCTGCTCATTTGAGCACACAACACAAGAGTAGAGTGCAGACGCACTGTTAGTTTTCCACTTATATCAGTAGAGATAGGGAGAGAGGAGAGGTGAGCGTCCCGGAGAGGAGCCGAAGTGTCGGCCCCTCTTCCCGCTGTACCTCTACGGATGCGGCTCTTCTTCGAGTGACATCCGGGTCATGTCTGGTAACTCTTGTATCTCTTTCTGATTAATTGAGCATTCAATTCTTACATCTATATACTTGTCTCGTTTTTCGTTCAATGCTTAGTTGATTGGTATAAGTGTATACTGGTTGCTTAGCTTGGGTGCTTATCTTGCTATAGGAGATAAGTAGTTATTGACTAGTGTAGGAGTGGTTCCTAGACTTGCCAGTAACCTTAGTTTCTGCCCGTCGCAACGGAGGTGGTAGCCGTAAGGTGGTGACAGCCCTTTCGGTCTTCGTAGTCCATCACGTTAGTTCCGGTGTCCTAGGACCCAAGGTTCAGGGTAACCGGCACCCCTTCTCATCCCTTTCTGTGTGTCGGAGGCTCTGTAGTCCCGAAGCAAGTATCTATCTGTATCTTCTGCTCTGCTCAGTCAATCGGTAGAATACCCTTACCAGACCTGTACCCTCTCTACCCTCCTACCTCTTCTCTTCTATCCTTGTTGTCGTCATCCACCTCATCCATTTCATTCATCCACTCCATCTACCTAGGACAACTTAGTTTAGGATTAGTACACTTCTCGTTCCCCGTGGAAATCGATACCTTGGAATACTCCCGGGTGAAAGCTACATCGGTATCCGTCCGCTTGCGGATTTATCTGTAGGCCGTAAGGAGTGCCAACAACAGGTACGTCTATTTATAGGCACCCGGGGTCGCTGATCTGGTGGTCCGTGAACCACTAACGCCCGGCTGCGGATACGCATGCGTTTCTCTTTTTCCCGGGCGGGTGGCCATCAATGCCATTGACTGAGTGTGCTCTGGGGCGGGATTCCCGCAGAGCCAGTAGTAACAGCTTTTTGACTGGGCAGGCCCGGTCCATCATTATCAACGCACTGTTGAGTCATGGGTGCTAATAAATTTGGCCCCTTCCTTGGTGGCAGCATGCTCTCAGCCACTCGAAACTCAGCCAATTTGGCTGTGCAAGCCCTACAACTCGGAAAGTACCCTTGGTGGTAGCAAGCTTTCACCAACTCCTGGGCAACATGTTGTCTAGCTAATTTTTGAGCCTTGGCTCGCTTATACTAACCAACCCAACGCTCGGGGGCTATTGTATGTACAGTGCTCCTAATCGTCGCCCTGTACTCGGCCCTCATGAGGACCGACTGACTACCTCAAAGGACTCGGTGTCGTGTTGGGTGTTCTCTTTTTTAAGCACCGCCCACCCTTGTGCCGACTACATGTTGAAGCACCTTCAGCCGACTACATTGGCCTCATTCCTTTATCAAGCAGTTCGACACGCGCCTGCACGTTGCTCGGGGGCTTGTGGGATATGGGTACCCCTGGGCCCACTGTCAGGCCAGACTACGGCGGCCAGGGCCTACGTCTGACAGGCCCGTGGGCCGACCCCTACGTGGCCCACCCGGGCACCCTGACTTGACGGGCAAGTTTGATGAAGACCCGGCGGGCGGCTCATCCGGATATCTAGGCATATTCCAAACATAACCGACCTGGACTAGAGTCCTGGTCGGAACCAAGTAGGTTTAGATGGAAACCGACTTGTAAACCCTAGTCCGCTACCCTATATAAAGCGGCCTAGGGCACCTCCACCAAAAAACAGATACACACGCATCACATCCTGTAAACCATACGCTCGTCCTAAGCTTCCTGAAGCATGGCCGGGTACCAGTAATACAAACGACGCCACCGACACAGGACATAGGGTATTATACCTCTGGGTAGCCTGAACCTGTCTAATTCAGTGCCTCTTGTGTACCATCAAGTCACTAGTTCATCAATCGCCCTCCTACAAATCAACCACTCGGGTACCCCCAGGTGGATTGCCGGTCCTAAGGTCCAACAGTATCAATATATAGGAACAGTATAAAGTCTATTGGTTATGGCAAAATTTGTTACCGCTTACTACATTCATCCATGCATATTCATAGTTTTTCCCTTTTCTATCACACCACCATGTTTCCTCCATGTTTAACTCAAAACTTAGCTTGAGCTATGTTAACTCTTCTTACAACACATGTCATGTGGCTTAATGAATCTAATTTTGACAGAATTAGTTATTGAGTTTTTTGCCTTTTCTTGTTACCTCTTATTAAAAACTCGTTTTCTATATTTTATTTGGGATACTAAGTATATGCCCTAGACTGCACTTCTAGTTACTACGAAAAAACAAACATATATTTTAGTTTGTACTACACTGTTTAAGATGTTAAATTCCTCAATCTAAGAATTATGAGTGTAGTACTCCCTCTGAACCTGTTTATTAAGACGTGTATCTATATCAATATTCAAACTTTAGAATCTTTGATTAATATTTTTTAACTTTTATAATGCAAACTTGACATGGTTAGATCTAAACCAAATGTACTATCCAAAAATAATATAGTAGAAGATAAATGAATGGTCGAAGTGTAACTTAAGACATTGTGCCAAATGAAACCATGCCTTATAAATTGGTCAATAGGGAGTAGTATACTTTGTTTTTACACAAAATGAGTGTTTACAATTATAATATTAATGTATCTTTTATGAAAAATGCATAAATTCATCTAAGTAGAAACTAATACAACACATTGACAAGGAGTATTAATATTATTTAAAATAATTCAATAGTATGTGATTATTCAAGAAAATTTCTTCAAAATATAATTTTTCAATATCGTAAGGTCTTTTTATCACACCACGGAGAACACTATTAGAACACCTAAGAAGAATTATGAGGCAAAGTTTTTGTTTGCTTCATTGAGCAACGGGGTAACTTTTTAGTATTGAAAAGGAACTAAGACTAAAGCACAAAAATGAGTTTGTTTTTCATTGTTTCTCATAAAGGTGAAGTCCTGTAGCTGTAGTGCTTAGAGTAAACAGAGAGTGGGGGAGTAGCCCGGTGGAGTGCTCGGTGTTCCTAGGATCATATCTTCTCCAATTTGTACCTCAACAGATGCTGCATATCTGAGTAAGCTTTTGTGGTTTCTATAGTTAGCTTATTGAGTACAAGTGAGATATGTTCTCATTCCTTATAGGTTCATCACTCTTAATTGTGTGTGTTAGTCTTTCAGCGCGAAGTATTGAAATTCAAGGCTAAGATAGTAATTGAAAAGTGTAGATGTGGTGTCTAGGCTTGAGGTTACCTTTGTCTGAGGTGTGCTCCATGGGCTACTAGAGGTAGGCGGCAAGTAATAATAGTCTTGTCCATTCTTCGTAATCTTCCATGTTTGGCTATGTCATAGATCACCCAGGCCGGAGGCTCCCAATAGACTAGGGTAAGGCAATAGGGTTCGAAGTAAGGCGGCAGGTGGTAACTATAGCTCTACCCTCACCTACCTTATCTTGGTGTCCTTGGGATTAGTGTGTACATGTTTCCTATGGATTTGATACCAGAATACTCCTCGTTCAAAGCTATACACTAGTTTAGAACCCAACATCACAAACGGTTCCAAACCCCCATCACAAACGGTTTTGGGAATCGTTTGTGACATGTTGTTTGTGATGACAGTCATCACAAACGGTTCCAGAACCGTTTGTGTTGGGGGTATCACAAACGGTTCGTGGTACGAACCGTTTGTGATTTCCTGCGTCCGAAAAAAACCCCAAAAATAGGAAAACAATAGGGAAAAAATTATTTTCATTTTTTCGCGCATAAATCACGCGCTACGCGACCGGCCGGGTTCAAACTCGTGACCTCTCCTTCGCGTGTAGCCTCCTCTACCACTTCACCACTCTGTCACCTATGACTAGATGTCGTTCCGATTCCTATCATATTATACCAAACCGAGTTTAAATTGCTTGTTTGAGACCATAACGACTTCAAATCAAAACGTGTTGAACTACAAAGTTTCCTAACTTTTCGAAATCTACAACTTTCATGTTGACCGTTTTTTCATCCGAGGCCGTTTACAAAATTTGAATTTCAAATTTGAGAACATTCAAACTTAGATCTAGCTAACTAGATGACTTCAAATGACAAAGTTGTTAACTACAAAGTTTCATGACTTGTTGAAATCTACAACTCTTATTTTGACTGTTTCTCCATACGAGGTCGTTTGAAAAAACTCAAATTTCAAATTTTGAGTACAAACTTACTTTTTATTAGTAAAATAGATTCAAATTAAAAAATTATAAACTACAAAGTTGTATGACTTCTGAAGATCTACAGCTTTTCTATATGTTTTTTTTCATCCGATGTAGTGAGAGTAACATTGTTCACAAATCTTATAGGTCTCTCTTGTAGTTTTAGGAAACTGTATGAGAAGAGAGATGGAATTTATGAACAATATTCATATGAATTTGTCGAATGAAGAAATGACCAAAATATAAGTTCTACAAATTGATAAGGCATACAACTTTGTAGTTCTACACTTTTTGATTTGAATTGATTTACTACTTCAAAATGTGGTTTTAACTTATACCATACACATCATCACAAACGGTTTTTGCTACAAACCGTTTGTGATGTGGGTATCACTAACGGTTTGAGGGAAAAACCATTTGTGATGTGGGCATCACAAACGGTTTGTATTGTAAGAAAAACTGTTTGTGATGATGTGCCATCACAAACGGTTCATAACAAAAACCGTTTTTTAAAACCATTTGTGGTTGGTCGTTTGTGATGTTGATTTCTGTAGTAGTGATAGCAATATCTGAATGTTTGGAGTGTAATTGTGACGGTATAAAATAGCAGCACTAGTACCTCTTGTCTAGTGGACCTCTATTGTAACAATAGTAAATGTGCTATTGCACAAGTTAATGAGCCAAAGTCTAACCATTTATATTTGCATAGTGCAATGATACTACAATGAAAGCTCATAACACATAGATTTGCGAATGTTGTTGATCCATTGATGAAGCTTCTTTCACCGGCCAAGCATGATGCACGTAGTGGACCAATGGTTATGCAATACCTATATTAGTGCAGTTATGCAAGTGGAAGACTCTGGTGATAAGTCATGAAGGCAACCATAGGGCGGTTGCATCACCAAACATTTATTTAAGCTTTGGTTTGCAATTGAGACATGCTCATGAAACTCAAAGCCTTAATGATATTTTAAAATGAGTCCGTGGACCAACAATCATTGTTTGGACAACAATGATTCTAGAACTAGCAAGGGTATATGATGGTGATCATGTTTCATACATCATAGATTAGATGTCAAACTAATGAGGCAGAACATGGTGCTTGACATGACCTACTATGAGATGTTGCTTCATTCTTGGGTAAAATGTGCCATTAAAGCATGCATTCTCGAGTGATATACCAGCTTAGATCCTTAGACCTAGAACTACATTTGTTTCTCACTATGTGTCATGGTAAGCTTTCGGTGTGTAACACCCCCATCCACCAAAGTCACACCGCATAGTCCTTCCAAGGCGAGCGTGCACGCATACACAAAGTACCATGCTTACATTTTTGCCCTCTCTTCTTGTAAAATGGTTAACCCGCTCTCAAGGGACACTACTCGTCCATGTCTCCGATGGCCACGTCAGGCCAATTCACTCACATAATTAAATGTCCACGAGCGTTCCCTCTCAGAGGTTGGCCGTACGTCCTATGCGTGTGCCATGACATGTTGTGTATTCCATCCGAGCCCACATAGTAACCCATACACGGAATTTCGAGGGTCATCTTTAATACCACTGACAACACTCTATCCTTCAAAGATGCACTTCACGTCCCTTCTAACGGGGACATTCATACATTCAAATAGTACCATACTTATATTGTTGCCCTCGCTTTATGTAAAAGGGTTAACCCAAAGGTACTATGGCTAGAAGACAATGGCTTATAAGTTGGCTCCACCCTTGCTCAACTAGCAAGGTGGCACTATACATGTGCACGCCGTACTCAAAGACGACTACTAGGCTATCCCAAATTGTGATGTGAGAAAAGGCAACATGGGATTTGTCCCTCTATGTGGAGAGATACCTCTAGGTCAGTGTGTTAGATTCACTGACCATAGTAATGTGATTAATTATTAATCACGCCATGAGTAATGGTTACTCATTTGAGTATCACCAATGATTAGTTATATAACTTATTCCATTCATATTCGTACAACCAATGGTTAGCTTCCCCATTGCATTCATATGACGTCTTGATGCCACCCCGGATGCTTAGGAACCCTTTTGGGGCGAGCATCTTCAACACCAGGTACATGTGGTTTGGGATGGCCATGAAGCGAGCAATATGGGTCGGCCAAAGATAGCGTGGTAGGATCTATGGAAGGCAGCCACTTCGAAGACGATATTCTCCATCCTATATTTGTCAGATGTGCTGAAGGTGACCGGGAGAGTGATCCTTCCTATCGGGTAGGAGGCTTTTCCAAGGACGATGCCAAAGAACGGATGCTCCGTGTGTTGTAGTCGTGTGTAGTCGAAGCCCATGTTGTTGAGGGTGGTGGTGAAGATGATGTTCATGGCACTTCCTCCATCCACGAGGACCTTGGTTAATAGGACCCTGGCGATCACTGGGTTAACAACCAATGGCAAGAGCTAGGCTCTGAGAGATATATCTAGTGGTCTGCCCTAGAGAAAGTGATGGCATCTCTGACAAACGTAAGTATTTGATGGGTCTCGTGCTTATCATGTGGATCTCTTAGCTTTAGAGTTTCTTCTTTCTTCTGTCGAGGAAGGCACCGGGCCCCAGATGATGATGTTGACCTGTCGATGGACCGAATGGAACTCACCATTACCGTTGTCATTTTGTCTTTGCTCTTCCGGCTCGAGTATGTGGTCATCATTATGGCGGGGTCGGTCATTGCGCTCGTAAACACCGTCTCTTCTAGAGTAGTCGTCGTGACAAAACTGATCGTTGCGATGGTGTGAGACCCTCATCTCCCATCATAGCACGTGGCATTCTTTGAATGTGTGCTTGGCATCTTTGTGAAACCGGTAGGGCTCGTCTAGACATGCAAGTTCCTCAGGCAGGAATCTTGACTCGACCTTGGTATCGCTTTCTGTAACTACAGCGAGAGTGTCGGGCCTTCCCCGTCGGTTACAGGATGGGTAACTTTGCTTTAGGTCTGCGATGGGCTGGTTAGGGTCGTCGGCCCTGTTGTCTTTGCTTCTGAACTGGCTTGTTCTGCGATGTCAGACCTGGCCTACGGCTCGACCGCCTCCAGGGAGTCAGGAAGGTGCTCAAGTTCCGCGAAGGCGGCAGCGATGTTGGCTTGGGGCATGCGGTTGTAGTCGCACTCAATGTTTTGTGGCTCCACACAATTGGTCGGGTTGTCGTTGAGGTGAGAATCGGCATGATTGGTCACCTGGTTGGCAGTGGTCTCGACTGGGGCATTGGCTTCATGTTCTCGACGCCGAGCTCTATCTTGGTAACGTTGCACGCGGAGTGTTGCTTCCGAATCGATTTCGCCATCCCGAGTGTGTTGGTCGTCAAAAACTAAGACCTCGCGCTCGGGAGGCGTGGTATAGCTTAACTCCCCATTGGCCGTAGCGACTTGGAACTCACTACAGTCGGGGAAACTGGGTGGGTTCGGGCGGGTTCTAAGATTGAATCTGATATATGTGTCATTGCTCCTAGCTGGAGTAGAAGGCTGCAGCAGTTTCTGAGCCCCAGCAGGGGCTGGCCCCTGGGCTATTTAGTGCCACCTCATAGATGGTGATGCACTCAGCAAGGGTGGTGTTGACGCGATCTATCCCGGCGATGATTTCGTCGGGTGGTTGGACCCGGCGTCGGGGAAGGAGATCGAGTATTTGTTCCTGGATGCGGAGTTACTCGACCTCGGGGAAGCAGATCGGGGATCCGTTCCTGGATCTGGCCGGTGTCGATTTGGCACCAGAGGAATCATAGTTGCGGAAGCTATAGTGACAGCCGGCGAAGAAGCTGATCCCTTGCTGGTGCATGGGTTGTCCATCACGCTAACCAGGAAGATGATGTTGGTTTGATCTGCCATTGAGCTTGTTGTGGGAAACTCCACAATCACCCCTACCTGGCATGCTAACTGTCGAACCTTAGTACTGGCAGTCCACAAGGGTATTCCCATGTGGTAGATTTTTAGAGAGGGATCGCCGACTTAGTAAGCTTGATGGTAACACGAGACATAAGGCTTAGACAAGTTTGGGCTACCCAAAGGGATCGCCGACTTAGTAAGTGTTGGCACTTCTTACGATCCAATATCAGAATTGAGAATCCTGGTACTGGGGTAAGGAGTGTTTCAGTGGTTTTCCTTATGGCTTAGTAAAATATAGAAATATTCTGCAAGCGCACAGAATCACCGTTGTAGCACTTCACCTGGGAGTATCCCGAGGTATCGTAATTTATATTTCCGCAGGGAAGCTTTGGCAAGATTACTAGTGAACAGATATTCGGGACTATCAAAGAAGGGCACACGACTAGACAAGACAGGGGATAACGGTATTGGATAGGAGTGGATATACCGGACACACAGCTCAAGGGATACTCAGGTAAGGGAGAGAAGAGATAGATAGCTGGGAGGACAACGAGAAGAGATAGAGGACTCCTGGATTCTTTATCTACCTATGTCACTCTAGCTTAGAAATACAGCGGCTACAGTGCCAGCACTAGGAGATCTGGGATAACTCTAATGTCTAAGCTTCGGGACAAGGGAACCGGTGAACACACAGAAAGGGATGAGAAGGGGTGCCACTATTTCCCAACTGGGGAATCCTACGGACCGGAACTAACGTGTTGGGCTACGAAGACCGAAAGAGCTGTCACCACCTCCCGGCTACCACCTCCGTTGCGACGTGAATAAACTAAGGCCACTGACTAGTCTAGGAACCACTCCTACACTAGACAATGACTACTTACTCTGCTAGCAAGAGCAAGCAACCTTGTCAATACTCTTGGTGACAGTTCACCTCCAGTATCAAGCAAGATCGAAGATCCAGCCAAGACAAAGACTTAAACAAGACTACAAGCACTAGAACTATAACTGACTATAGTCTAAACAAGATATATTTGCTACTAGAATAAAGTAGAAGCAAGATATAAATGACAAAAGCAAAGTGATAAAGATAACTATATTGATAACTGAAAGTCTTACAAAAGGAAAAGTAAATGATACAAGAGCTAATACCAGAGCTTCTGAAGACGACTCCGGAGCCTCCGAGGCAAAGCTCGACTCAACTCTAACTCCCAACTAATCTATCCTAACTCTACTAGAATGAAAGTGGAAATGAGCTCCTTGGCTTGCTGTGTGTTTCAAGGGGAGTGTACTATCCTATATATAGTGCCACAGGTCGGTTGGAGCTGAAGTAACCGCCAAGGGACCAGGGGGGTACCCCCTAGCAATTCGGGCGCCAGGGTCGGTTCGGCCGAACCAGGGGGTTCGGCCGAACCCTTGATCTCCACCGCCTTAGCTTGGACGCCTGGGATTAGCCTTGGGGAGGCAGTGCTGGCCTGGGGTCGAACCGACCTGTTCGGCCGAATGGGCCTGTCCCAAGGCCAGCCCTCCCTAGCACTGCCTCTGTGTCCTAGATGTCCTGGGCCTCCTTCTGCTGATGTGGAACTTGTTGTGTGGGCCCAGAATGACGTGGCATGGGTCTGGAATGAATTGGCGGTCGTCCACGTGTCGTACGTTGTGTCCGCTTGGTCATCGGTGATGTGGACGGCTCCCGGCAGCTTGTATGGCTAAGGGGGGTAACCGGCCGAACGGAGTCGTTCGGCCGATTCGGTCATTTTCGGCCCCAGAAGCACGTATTTGTTGTAGTTGTACCTGCACAAGGGTCACTCACCAAAACTCGTGGAACTTTATTAGAAATAAAACCTAAGTACATGGAATGTTGCATATAACCTCGTTTATTCCCGAGTATTGGTGGTCGGATTTGGGCTGTAACGACCGCCAACAGTAAGCTTGATGGTTCGGTCTTGTTTGTATTGCCTGTGTTTGACAGAGCTTCAGGAAGCTATGATGAACTTTATGGTTGCAAAGAGTTTCATGTCCCCTGGGGGATGACCTCGGCCTCCATATATAGGCCGATAGCCTAAGGTTTAAAGTCGGTTTCGATCTAAATCTACTGGATTGCAACAAGGAAATGTATCAAACTAGATTTCAACTAATCTTTCCAAGATATCCAGACCTGATCCACCCGTTAGACCATAGATCTTGCTAGCCACGTTATCATCAAAACTTATCTAGAAAATCGGTGGTTCCTTATGAGCCACCTCGGGGTTGGCCTACAACCCTGTTAGATGTGGACTGTATCCGACGACTATCTCCCCTACTAATAATGGGCCCAGGGGTACCCATATCCCGCAACAAGGGTTTGAAGAGATCAATCTATAACAACGGTTCCACACATCTCTCCCTGAGCTTGACTGGATGTGTTTGGTTCAATTGATATGATCTTGTACATTTAGGGGTTAATATGTGCTTTGACGCGACTATGTTAACTTGTGAAAGGAATGGTTTCCAAATCATGTTGTAGTTTAGCCTAACAGGTCAAATTTTATAAGTTTAAAATTTAAAATTGCCTATGATCAATATGATTGAGTCTATTGCAAATAGGAGATTGTTAAAGATGTGCCCTAGAGGCAGTCCACGACAATCTGGTTATATGGCTTTCAATGGTTGTAGCCAAATATTGGGCTCTATTGTTCAATTAGCAACAAAAAAATCCAAAGAAATCAAGAAAAGATTATTCAATGGTTTAGTAGCATTACATGCACGGTGGCCGAGAAAATTAAGTATCTAAAGCATACTCGGTCCCAAAAAGAATGACATTATAGGATTTGAATTTTTTCTGAGAAAGAATGACATTCCAGGATTATAATTTTGAGCATGCATAATTTATTGTGCTAATCTCATACATACATTATTAAATGGAAAAAAAATTTCTCGATCTCATAAACGCAAAACACAACTCAGGGGTGGTTGGATCCTTTTTATCTACTCTTAATATGTTTAAAGAATTCGAGAATATCATTCTTTTTGGGATAAAGTGACTGAGTTTCTTAAGGCTTAAGGAACCTCTCTTGATGGATAAGACAAATGTCCTTAATGGTTAAGAAAACTTGATGGATAAGACAAAGATTTCTTAAAGGTTAAGAAACCTCCTCATACATATCAAGAGGTTGCTTGGCAATAAAACATTGTTTCTTAATTGTGAAGGAATCTCTTGCTCATCCAAGAGAGGTTAGAGCCCTTTTGAGCTTGCAAATTAAGGTTGCAATTGAATATTGGACTCTATAGTTTGCTTAGCAACCAATAAATATTTTCTTATACATAAATGTAAGATTACTTAATGGTTAAGAAACATTACATTTTTCTAATATATTTTGGTAGCTAAGGTATGCATGTTTCTTAAGGGTTAAGGAACTGCTTTTGTTGGATATAGCCAAGGATCCTTAAGGGTTAAGGAAATTAAGCAAAAAATTATTAGTATTTAAGAAACCTCCTCTTACATATCAAGAGGTTGCTTCAAAACTAAGCAAAGTTTGCTTAGTTGCGAAGGAAACTCTTTATATAAATAAAGGACCTACCACTCACTAGCTTACAAATCACAACTGTATTTGTCTGTACAAGGAAGCGTAAGGTGTTGCCTTAGTTGGTACAATTGATCTATGCATAGCCAAGTTACCAAATCTTAAACATCTCACTCCTTAGTATTGTGCGGCGGTGCTTGCACATCAACATTCCTAGAGGTGTTCTCGCTGTTGCTGGAACTCTTATCGGCAAGGAACCTGCTAAGCTGTTGTTGTGGTGGCGACGGCTTGGTGAGAATGGCGGGGCTACATAAAGGAGGTGTTCACACATGACGTGAACAACTACTACTTCCTCTACATCAACACACACAAGTTAGATTCATCTTCTCCATCTCTTCTTCCACTACGCATCTAGCGGTAATCATCCTTGACCCCCCTCTACTTGCAAGATTTTCTAGGTGAATGCAGTAGCGCGATTGTTTCCAACACCTACAAATGTGACCAAGACCATTCTCTCGTTTTGAAATCTAGCTAGCCAGGCAAAGAGTTGCGATGGCGATGACCGTGAAGACCACGCAGCGCGTGGTGCTGTGCCCATTGCAAGCATGGCCGCCCGACCACTGCAAGATGGTCCCGCTCACCGCCTTCGACCGCGCCCCCACCGATGCCTACATCCCTGTTGTCTCCGCCTGGAAAGCACCAACGCCGGACAATGGCACACTCATCGACGGCCTACTCTCCACCGTCGCGAGGTACCCGCACCTCCTCGGCCGGATTAAAGCCGATGACCATGGCAGGATGTGCTTCCACCTCAACAATGCCGGGATGCTCATTATTGAGGCCACCGCTGACGTGGATATCGCTGATGCATTGGCACACTGCACGCCCACGCATGTCAATGAACTCTACCCCAAGGCCAATACGGTAAACTAGCTAAACAACGTTCACATACCTCATATACAGTGCGTTGAAAGGCGTGACAACGCTAAATTAGCTGGCTAACGTCCAAATGTGCAGGAGTTTCCCGAGGACGAGCCTCTGTTCCAGGTGCAGCTCACGCGGTACAAGTGCGGCGGTCTGGTGATAGGCACCGTGTCCCAGCACCAGGTCGCCGACGGCCATTCCATGAGCTCCTTCTTCGCGGCGTGGGCCACCGCCGTGCGCACGGGATCATCCATCCTCCCGACACCCTTCACCGACCGCACCTCCACCGCAGTGCCGCGAAGCCCGCCGTCGCCGTCGTTCAACCACAGGGGCATCGAGTTCTGGCGCGAGAAGAACGACGGCAGCTCCGCCACCCAGTCCCACGCCGTGATCCCGGTGGAGAGGATCACGAACTTCTCCGTGCACTTCCCCGGCGAGTTCGTCGCGGAGCTCAAGGCCCTCGCCGCCACCGCCGCCGGCGGCGTGCAGTGCAGCACGTTCCAGTGCCTCCTGGCGCACGTCTGGAAGAAGGCCACGGCGGCGAGGGGCGTGCCGCCGGGCGAGGCGACGCAGGTGAGGGTCGCCGTGAACTGCCGGAGCCGGGCGAGCCCTCCGGTGGGCATGGACTTCTTCGGGAACATGGTGCTGTGGGCGTTCCCGAGGATGCGCGCCGGGGACCTGCTGTCCTCGAGCTACGCTGCCGTGGTCGGCGTCATCCGCGACGCGGTGGCGCGCGTCGACGCCGGCTATGTCCAGTCATTCGTGGATTTCGTCGAGCTGGCCGACGTTGGTGGGGAGAAGCTGGTGTCCACGGCGGCGACGGTGCCGGGCACGGCCTACTGCCCGGACCTGGAGGTTGATAGCTGGCTCGGGTTCAGGTTCAGTGACCTGGACTTTGGTTGCGGGCCGTCGTGCGCCTTCTTGCAGGCGGAAACACCCGTGGATGGGCTCATGTACTTTGTGAGGTCTAGCATGGGCAAAGACGGTGTTGAGCTCTTCCTGGCACTCAATGATGAGCACGTCGATGGGTTCAAGAAGATCTGCTATAGCTTGGACTGATTCATCTCGCCTATGTTTGGATACACAGAGAAATAGAAGTATGAGGGGGTACCACATCAACTCAATTAAGTTGATGCATTTCAATAATGTTCGCATATCTACTCCCTGTACTTCATAGAATTTGGATTTTCCCTTGAAGCCACTACTTCAAGAAACATTGCAAGCCTCTCAGTACTTAGTTAAGTGTGGTGTGTATTTTGGTGGTTAATGATGAGAACCATACATTTATGACTATGAGTCTATGAAGTTTATTTGTAAGGGCATTCAATGATGTTGGGTAATTTTGGACGACCCGAATTGAAATCGAATTAAACAGGTCATCAAAGGATATGTATGTATCTTGGTCCCTAATTGAATTCAGCAAGTGCGTCAAGGACACATACACGTGAACATTAAGGGCGTTCAAGTTTCAAGTGTCACCAGGAGCAGGAGGTGTTGTATCCTTCTTGAAGGTGTTGCTTTGGAGTTCCTCTGATCCGACATCCACCACATAGACAAAATCTGTTCGTGTGAGGGTTGGCGAGCAATAACATCAAGTTTCTAAAGAGACAAGAGATGTGATTGGTGCATAAATATATTACAAGATTGAAGACGAGAAGAAGATTAAAGCTTAGTCTTTTAGTTTTTCTTTTCTTGTCTTAGAAGCTTTTTCTTGTGATTTTGAATCCATCTTTAGAATTAGAGTCTAAGAGCTCTTGTAAGTTGTAACTTTTGGTCTTAATTATCCACAACGTGGATACAGTAGGCCATTTCTTTTTTGGTTGTATATATCCATTCATGGGTATAGAGACCGGATTCTATCCATTATCTAAAAAAAAGGAGCAGGAGGTGAACAACACTGGAATGAAGTGTACACTACTGGAATCTTCAACGTATCACTACCAGAATCCTTCACATCAAACCGCCTCCTCCGCCTCGGCCATTTTTGGACCCGGTGCTGATGGGGCTTCAGCACCAGGTCCAACGGATAGGAGCGGGGGCGGCGCGTGGATGTGTCAGGGCGGACACATTAGCACCGGGTCGTGGCAAGACCCGGTGCTAATGCCCCCCCTTTAGCACCGGGTGCAGCCAGCAACCGGTGCTAATGTGCCAAGGCCATTTAGCACCGGTTGCTGGCTGCACCCGGTGCTAAAGGGTGCGCATTAGCACCGGGTCTTGCCACGACCCGGTGCTAATGTGTTTGAATATAGGGTCTTCCTCCCCCCCCCCCCCCCCGCCCGAGCCAGCTCAACACTTAGGCGCTGTGATCATGCTGCTCGGCCGTGGGAGGGGAGGTGCTGCCCAAATTTTTTTCAAAATTTGTGAAGATTCTACTCATCTAAGGAGCACTACAAGGTACACTCTTTCATTCTCTAATGTTTTATTTAGCTTGTAATCCTTCTATGATTTAGAAATAGAGGGATTTGTGAATCAAAGTAAAGCTAGATAGAGAGAGCTTGTGTTCTTGGAGGAGAGAGAGGAGAGAGCTTGAGTTCATGGTGGAGAGAGTGTTCATGTTGTGTTTTAAATGGAGAGAGAAGGCAAGCTAGTTAGTATTTTGTTTTGTATGACTTGTGAATAGTTATAAGGCTTATAGTAATGTAGTTTTAGAAATTACTAGAAAATCAATATAAAATGCTAGAAAATCTTATAAATTACTAAAAAATCATATAAATTACTAGAAAATCTTATAAATTACTAGAAAATCAATATAAAATGCTATAAAATCTTATAAATTACTAGAAAATCAATATAAAATGCTAGAAAATCTTATAAATTAATAGAAAATCTTATAAATCTTATAAATCTTATAAGGCTTATAGTAATGTTATATTTAATGAATATAGTAATGTAGTTTTAGAAATTTATTTATATAATGGAATATATATTATAATTTGTATTTATTTATATATTAAATTTTTTTATCTTTAAATTGTATTGTATATTTGTTATTGGTTAATAATGCAGATGAATAGACAATGGATGTACGGGGACCCCCACGCTCAGGCGTTCCGTGATGGCCTTAGGACGTTTCTCGATGTCGCCGAGGCTAACAGGACGTCGTCTGGTTTCATGTTCTGCCCATGCACCCATTGTAAAAATATACAATCGTACAAACAAAGAGGTTGTCTTCAGGTGCATTTGATGAGGTACAGTTTCATGAGGAATTATTCTGTTTGGACGAAGCACAGTGAAAGAGGAATTCTAATGGATGAAGATGAAGAAGACGAGGCCGATGACGACATTCCATTATTGGCTCAATACTACGGTTCCTTTGCATATGCTGCAATGGGTGATGCCGATGAGGAAGATGTTGCTCGGGAAGGCGATGCTCAGGAAGATGTTGCTCAGGAAAATGAACCTACTGATGGACTCGGGCAAATGTTGCGTGATGCCGAGAAAGACTGCGGCAATGATAAGGAACTGAAAAAGATACAGCGCATGTTGCAGGACCACAAGACTGACCTGTACCCAGATTGCAAAGAGGGGCTTAAGAAGTTGGGTAGCACACTTGAACTTCTGCAGTGGAAGGCAGCAAATGGTGTTACTGATAAGGGTTTCGAGGAGCTACTGAAACTCGTAAAGAAGATTCTTCCAGAGGGTAACAAATTGCCATCGACGACGTATCAAGCAAAACGTGTTGTTTGCCCTCTCGGTTTGGAGGTGCAGAAGATACATGCATGTCCTAATGACTGTATCCTCTATCGCGGACAGTACGAACACTTGGATCGTTGTCCGGTTTGCACCTGCGCACGATACAAGATCAGGCGGGACGACCCTGGTGATGTTGGGGGAGAGCGTTCTAAGAAAAAAATCCCTGCGAAGGTGATGTGGTATTTCCCTCTGATACCCCGTCTGAAGCGTTTGTTCAGGAACAAAGACCATGTCAAACTGATGCGCTGACACAAAGAAGAACGTAAGCAGGATGGCATGTTGAGACACCCCGCCGATGGATCCCAGTGGAGGAACATCGATAGAGCATTCCTAGAGTTTGATGCTGATGCGAGGAATGTTAGGCTTGGTTTAAGTACCGATGGCATGAACCCTTTTGGTGAAATGAGCAGTAGTCATAGCACTTGGCCCGTGACTGTTTATATCTACAACCTACCCCCCTGGCTCTGCATGAAGCGGAAGTTCATTATGATGCCAGTGCTCATCGAAGGCCCAAAGCAACCTGGCAACGACATTGATGTGTACCTAAGACCATTGGTTGACGAACTTTTGCAGTTGTGGAAGAATGAAGGTGTTAGCGTGTGGGATGAGGACAAGCAGGAGCAGTTTGACCTTCGAGCACTGCTTTTCATAAGCATCAACGACTGGCCTGCACTAAGTAACCTATCAGGACAATCAAACAAAGGATATAAAGCATGCACTCACTGTTTAGAGGAAACCGAAAGCATGTATTTGAAACATTGTCGTAAAGTTGTGTACATGGGTCACCGTCGATTCCTTCCGGCGAAGCATGAGCTACGAAAGAAATGTGCGCATTTTGGCGAGAATGCTGACCGCCGTACAAAGCCGAGACACCGGAGTGGAGAAGAGCTATTTGATATGGTGAAGGACCTACACGTGGTGTTTGGCAAGGGAGACGGAAGCCAGGCTGCTCCGACGGGCGAGGATGGTCGTGCCGCGATGTGGAAGAAGAAGTCTATCTTTTGGGAGCTACCTTATTGGCAACGTTTAGAGGTCCGTAACGCGATTGATGTGATGCATCTGACGAAGAATCTTTGCGTGAACTTGATAAGCTTCCTGGGTACTTATGGGAAGCCAAAAGATACACTGGAAGCACGTCAGGATCTGAAACGATTGAAGCAACGGACTGATCTACATCCAGAAAAGAGAGACAAAGGACGCCAGTACTTGCGTCCTGCCAGCTTCACTCTCAGCAAAGAAGAGAAGGCAAGCATGTTTGAATGCTTGAACAGTATCAAGGTTCCGTCTGGCTACTCCTCCAATATTAAGGGAATAATAAATATGAAAGAGAAGAAGTTCACAAACCTGAAGTCTCACGACTGCCATGTGTTGATGACACAGCTGCTTCCCGTCATACTCAGGGGTGTGCTACCAGTTAACGTGCGGAAAGCCATTGTGAAGCTATGTGCATTCCTCAATGCAATTTCTCAGAAGGTGATCAATTGAGACCATTTAGATCAGCTACAGAACGACGTGGTGCAATGTCTTGTCAGCTTTGAGATGATATTTCCACCATCCTTCTTCAATATCATGACACATCTATTGGTTCACCTCGTCAAAGAGATTCGTATATTGGGCCCAGTATTTCTACACAACATGTTCCCATTTGAGAGGTTCTTCGCTGTCCTAAAGAAGTATGTCCGTAATCGTTCTCGTCCAGAAGGATGCATTGCTAAGGGATACGAAACGGAGGAGGTCATTGAATTCTGTGTTGACTTTGTCGACGATCTTATGCCGATTGGTGTGCCCGAATCCCATCACGAGGGGAGACTTGGTGGAAAGGGCACACTAGGGACAAGATCGATGGTGATCAAGGACGTTGAGACATTTCGTAAAGCGCACCTCACAGTTTTGCAACAATCAACCTTAGTTGCTCCGTACATCGAGGAGCACATGCAGATTCTCAGGGACGAAAACTCAACAAAGTCTGCGGCCTTCATTCAGCGTCTGCACAATAGTACTTTCGCCGATTGGTTGCAAAGACGTCTTATGGGTGTCGAGGGCATTGATGCGCAGCTAGCTTTTGTAGCTAGAGGTCCATCGAGCACGATCTTGACATTCCAAGGATACGACATCAATGGGTATACATTTTACACAAGAGCCCAGGACAAGAAAAGCACCAACCAAAATAGTGGTGTCCGGATCGACGCGACAGACAGAAATGGCAATACAAACTCATACTATAGAATCATAGAGGAGATATGGGAACTAGAGTACGGACCTTTGAAGATCCCACTGTTCAAGTGCCAATGGGTGAAGCTGACTGGAGGAGGTGTTAAAGTTGAAGCGGACTATGGAATGACGTTAGTGGACCTAAACAAGATTGGCTTTCTAGACGAACCGTTCGTCCTGGGCAAAGCTGTCACACAAGTTTTTTATGTGAAGGACATGGCTAGCAGACCGAAGAAAGGGGCGGATAAGAAAGGTGGGGGTAAGCAATTGGACCCATCACAAGACGAGCCAAAGCGTCATATAGTTCTTCCTGGAAAGAGAAAAATCGTAGGAGTTGAGGACAAGACGGATGAAGATTATGATATGCTCGATGGCCGGCCTCCATTCTCAGTGGCTGATGACCCAAGCATCCTGTTAGCGGCGGAGGAGACACCGTATCTACGGCGTGATCACAATCAAGGAACATTTGTAAAGAGGAAGTTTATTAGTGTCCGAGTAAACGATGATGCCATGTAATTTAATTGCACTATGTTCCACCCAATTTGTAATAACTATATTTGCATTTATGTTCCACCTATGTTCTAAGATTTTCTATTGATTTATAAGATTGTTTTTATTAATTCTAGCATTTTATATTGATTTTCTAGTAATTTATAAGATTTTCTAGTAATTTATAAGATTTTCTAGCATTTTATATTGATTTTCTAGTAATTTATAAGATTTTCTAGTAATTTATAAGATTTTCTAGTAATTTATAAGATTTTCTAGCATTTTATATTGATTTTCTAGTAATTTATAAGATTTTCTATTAATTTATAAGATTTTCTAGTAATTTATAAGATTTTCTAGCATTTTATATTGATTTTCTAGTAATTTATAAGATTTTCTATTAATTTATAAGATTTTCTAGCACCGACCGGGCCTAAGGGCCTTTAGCACCGGGTCTTGGCTGCACCCGGTGCTAAAGGGCCTTTAGCACCGGGTCGTGGCTGCACCCGGTAATAAAGGCCACGACCGGGCCGCGGGGGCCGTGCGGCGGGGCCAAAGACCGGCCTGGCCACGAAGGCCGTGCGGCAGCTGGCCACGTCACCGGGCGCACACGAGCCACGTCACTGGATGAACAAGAACAATTTTTCTTTTTAATCTCTGTATAAAAGTTGTAACTAGTCGTTCTCCCTCGTACAAACTTCAAAAAAGATCATTTTTCTTCCTAAAAATTCCTAAAATCATACTCTATCAAGTTATGAAACTTATTAATGTTATTATTTTGAAAAATCTTCTCATGTTTGAACAATCCAAATTTTGAATTATAAATGACAACTACAACCAAGGTTTTTTTCACACTAGGTGATGTCAAATGAAAAAGTGATGAATACCAAAGTTTCATATTTCATCATGATCTACAATCTTTATTTAGGTCATTTTGTCATTTTCAAAATGGGTAATAACATGTAGTACAAATTTGACAAGTCTCTAACAAAGTTTTAGAAACTATGCGAGTGAATGTAGGATTAATGAACAGTGTATACTACCAGTTTCTCAAATGCAAAAATGACTTAAATAAAGATTGTAGATCTTGATGAGATATGAAATTTTGGTATTCATGACTTTTTCATCTGAGACCATTTAATGTTCCAAAATCTTTCATTTAGTTATCAATTTTTGTAATTTATAAGATTTTCTAGTAATTTATAAGATTTTCTAGTAAGTTATAAGATTTTCTAGTAATTTATAAGATTTTCTATTAATTTATAAGATTTTCTAGTAAATTATAAGATTTTCTATTAATTTATAAGATTTTCTATTAATTTATAAGATTTTCTAGAATTTTATATTGATTTTCTAGTAATTTATAAGATTTTCTTATTTAATATATATTTTTAATAGGTATTAATAACTGAATTAAAACAAGTATTAATAACTATATATTAAAAACTATATTTATAAGATTCTCAAATAGTAGCCCCCGGTGCTAAAGGCCGGTTTGGAAACTGGGCGCCCAACGAAAATTTCGGGCCTTTAGCACCGGGTTCATCTAAAATCCGGTGCTAAAGGCCCCCAATTTTCGTTTGGCGCCAGTTACGGCCTTTAGCACCGGGTGTAGAAGCCCCGGTGCTAAAGGGGGGGCCTTTAGCACCGGGTCGTGGCTGCATCCAGTGCTAAAGGCCTTCGTCTGGCGCACAGTTACGGCCTTTAGCACCGGGTGTAGAAGACCCGGTGCTAAAGGGCCTTTAGCACCGGGTGTAGAAGACCCGGTGCTAAAGGGCCTTTAGCACCGGGTGGTGGGAAGACCCGGTGCTAAAGGGGGAGCGTTTAGCACCGGGTCGTGGGTGCACCTGGTGCTAAAGGGCTTTTAGCACCGGGTCGTGGCTGCACCCGGTGCTAAATGCCCCGGACCTATATAGGCCGGGGACTTCTCTCCCCTCCCTCACTTCGCCCTCGTCTCCTCAGATCGAAACTGTCACCTCGTCTCCTCAGCCGCCGCCGCCCGTCGTCCCCGCCGCCGTCGTCGTCCCCGCGCCCGTCGTCCCCGCGCCCGTCGTCCCCGCCGCCATCGTCGTCCCCCCGCCCGTCGTCCCCGCGCCCACGCCGCCGCCACCCGTGGTCCCCGCGCCCACACGACGCCGCCGCCCGGCCGTCGTCCCCGCCGCCGTCGTCGTCCCCGCGCCCGTCGTCCCCGCGCAGGTAAATGAGGAATGGTGGCGATGGGCAATGGTGGCGATCGATGATGTAGCTTGATCCCATTTCATCGATGATGTATATTAGGAAATGTCAAAAGATTGGAGCTTTTAGTCTGCTATGTGGCATGTGGGCCTTGACTCATATGCTCTTCTCTGCTGTATATCTAAATGTTCTATCTTTGCTGTAAATCTGAGTGTGATTTAGGAGCTATAGTTGTTTTGTCCTTCCTAGGTATTTCTCAATTCCAATGGATTCCCTGACAGGTGATTAGTGTTCATTTAGGTGTTCGTATAGAATTATAAAGTTCCAAATTATAGTTTGTTTGACTCTTTTTACGACAAGTTTAACCGCTCGTCTTATTAAAAAGAATTGTGTAAATATAGTCAAGTTATGGGCCTAGCCAATTTGAAGACTTGAAGAGGCTCCCTGATATTCCTCATGTATATTGGAAATGCTTCATTTAAATGTATATGAGAAATTCTATGTATATTAGAAATATATGTGCTTCATTTAAATGTATATTGGAAATGTTATATGTTTGAAATGTATATTGGAAAATGCTTCATTTAAATGTATATTGGAAATTCTATGTATATTAGAAATATATGTGCTTCATTTAAATGTATATATTAAATATCAATTATTTTTAAAATTATGTATATTAGAAATATATGCGCTTCATTTAAATGTATATTGGAAATGTTATATGTTTGAAATGTATATTGGAAAATGCTTCATTTAAATGTATATTGGAAATTCTATGTATATTAGAAATATATGTGCTTCATTTAAATGTATATTAGAAATGTTATATGTTTGTATAATGTATACTATCGAAAATGTTTATTATCAGAAATTCTAAGGCTTACCCGAACCCACCGCGCACCCGAACCCCTTAGCAAATCCGTTTTTCGCGCACCGACCCCCTTAGCGAACCCTTAGCGAATCAATTCACACCGCGCACCCGAACCCCTTGCCGAATCCGTTTTTCACGCACCGACCCCCTTAGCAAAAATGTTAGAAATATTGGGAATATGTATGCTTTGTATATATTTCTTATCAATTATTTTTAATTCTATAGATGGTAGACAACAACAACCCCGTCCCACCCATGCAAGAAGACAACAACACCCCTGTCCCACCCATGCAAGAGGACAACGACACGTTCTTTGCGAATCAACTTTTCAATATTGTAACCCAACCAATGTCCATGGATGATGTGTTGGGGATCATTGGAAGGGACGACAATATCCAGGGCGACAATGTTGCAAGGGCCGAAAATGTTGAAGGGGCCGCCAATGTCCAGGGCGACAATGTTGCAAGGGCCGAAACTATTGAAGGGGCCGGTAACGAGCCCTCGTCTAGTCAGGTGTGTATATAGCTAACATAAATTTGTACTATACAAGTCAATTATGTATACCATCTCTATATCATCTCGTATATATGTAATTTGTGTAGGCCGCCTCTGCTAAGAAATCAAAACAATCGACCACGAAGAAGCTGAAGGATGTCAAGTTACACATCACCCGAGTGGAGGATGACGGGGAGCCAGTTGAGCCCCCAAAAGTGGCCAAGAAATTTGTATCTTAGTGCGGGGTAATTGTATGGGACAATGTGCCCATTAGTATCAGAAAATGGAAGTCCACGGACCCCACTGGGAGTACGTGCTCCCCGATACAGAGAAGGAGATGCTATGGAGGGAATTAAAGGCAATATTCGACTGGCCTAGCACTCATGAAGCAGAACTGAGGGATTGGACAATGAAGAAGATGGCAGTTCTGTTTCAGGATTTCAAGAAGAAGTTGTACTCGCATTTTCTCAAAACCGGAGAGGCCCCGAATCCTGAGAAGTATAAGAACATCACCAATGACGAGTGGGAAGCATTCCTTGAGTACAAAACCTCCGAAGAGGGTGCAACGGCTAGCGCTAGAAACGCTAGAAACGCCGCAAATAAGAAGTACTCTCATAACATGGGTTCGGGAGGTTACAAGGCAAGCATCGCTAAATGGGAGAAGATGGAAGAAGATCTATATGCTAGAGGCATCACTCCAGCGACACATGACTGGCCCACAAGGACCAAGCATTGGTACTATGGTCATGGAGGCACCCTAAGCCCAATCGACGGCTCCTTAGTTTTTCCCGAGGACTTGCGAGAACTAGCTCAGCGTCTCCTCGATATCCTCAGGGCATCTGATAGGGGAGAATTTGTTGCCGATAGAGACAGAGATGAGCTAACCTATGCCTTAGGGAACAAGGAGCATCCTGGACGGACGCGCGGCGTAGGCACAAGCATCTCATGGAAGAAAGGTTTCCAAGAGCACGCCGCCACCTATAGGAGCCGTTCGAGGAAGAAGGCCGAATATGAGCAGAGGGTGAGGGACCTAGAGCAAACGGTTGCCGCCCAGGGCTCAAAGCTCCAAGAAATGGAGTCAGAGATGGAGCGACGGATGAAGGTAGCATGGCTTCAGATACAATAAGCCACAGGCGGGACCGGTTCCACAGAGCCCGCACCTCTCCAACAAGCCGCAGGCGGGACCGGTTCCACAGAGCATGCACCTCTCCAAGATGCTCCCCTTATTAGCCCTCCACAACAATATCAAAGCAGTCACGCTTCCACACAGGCCGCCGAAGCGGTCCGTTACACCGTGGATGAAATAACTCAACGGACCGTGTGCGAGCTTGTCGTCAGGCAGAAGAACTTAGCTGTGGTGGTACGTATGCGACCTTAGTTCATACTGCATACATTTCACCGTAAATACCATTCATTTACTAACTTTCTTTGTGACTACTAACTTATCAGGTCGCATACGGTATGACCAAACGTGTGGAAGAAGGGCAAAAATGGCACTGCAATGACATTCCACATGGTTACATACCTGTTGAGGTGGAGCAAGTCGTCACCAGCTGGGAAGACTTGGAACTTGACATCCCTGGAGGTGACGGAGAAACAAAACTCGGTCAGTGTTCTCACTGCATCATTCTATGGAGCAAGGCAGACGTCGTCATACCCGGTACACCTGCGGCTACCAACAAGCCCCCGTCACCTCCAAGAGATCCACATGATCATGACGATTCTCCGGGAGCTCCTGATGCAAGCCCGTCTCCTCCGCCAAAGAGGTCTCCGTCTCCTCCACCGAAGAGGTCTCCGTCTCCTCCGCCGAAGAGGTCTCCGTCTCCTCCGCCGCGGAGGTCTCCGCCCCCTCCGCCAAAGAGGGGACGCCGCACTAAAGCCTCTGCCCCCACTCCACCAGCGAAGAAGGCGCGGAAAACCAAAGAGAAGCCTGCACTAGAGAAAAGAGCGGGTGAGAAGACTCTAGAGGAGCTCGAAGCCTCGGTCAAAGCAGACACAAAGAGGCAAATGGCCGAGTGGAGGAAAAAACCTGAGCCGGAGCCGAAGCTTGATCCCACCGTCGTCAAGTCATTCCTCGGTAATTTGAGCAAGGGTCAACAGAAGGAAGTAATAGTAACAGACTATGACCGCTCATTACTGAAATCTCGCCGGAAGCGGAAGGCTGCAGATAAGGAGGCGGGCCCATCCAAAAAGGTTCCTCAGCTCGGCCAGCAACCTCAGCGGCCCTTGGGTCCATTGCCATCTCTGGACGAGCTTAACATGCAACGAGTAATGGCCGAGACTGGACTAACCAGAGCGCAAGTCCTGGGGGAAGAAGAGGTGCCTGTAAACACAACGCTGAGGTGGCCGTTTAATCTTGGCGAGCCTATGGTCCCTCTTGAAATGGAGAGGAAGCTACAGACGAAGATGCGCCGATTCCATGAGTGGTACATGGAAGAATCAAGAAGGAATAAACGGCGCATGATCAAAGTAGGCGTGAAGGACCATGATTTCTACAATGGTGACGAGGATTGGGTGTGGCTGAGGTTTAAGGATATATATGAGCTGTACCACCGCGACGCCATGGACGTGGATTTGATCACCTGTTGGACACTGTAAGTACTTTGTTGTTGCTTATAATTCACAGTTTGAAAACAATAATTCCAATCTATGCTGACGCGGGCTTTATTTATTGCTTAACATATGCAGAATGGAGATTAAAAAATGTCGGAGAGATAATATATATGACGTTGGTTTCGTTGATCCTCGAAGGATAAGTGAAGCAATGATACTGCACAATCCTGAGGAAACATATTTAAACCTATACAAGTATATTAAGAAACAAAATTACTGCGACTCCATACTAATCCCGTACAACATCGAGTGAGTACATACACATGCTTCTTCTTATACTGTCTGTGTACTAATTCATTTCTGATTATAATGTATACATGTGCACAGATTCCACTGGTTCCTAATAATATTGTGTCCTGACCGGGGTGTCGTGAACGTCTTTGATTCGTTGCACACTCCAAAAGAAAAACTACAGAACATCATGGACATGATGACAAGGTGATGTATATTTTCCTCTACTTAATTCACCCCTTACACTCGCAATGACTTGACTCAATTTTTTTGTTCGCAGGGCCTGGATTCAATTTCGTCAAGAACACCCGGGAATTTAACATGAAACACTAAAATGGAACATTGGCTTTCCGGTAAGGGTAAGCAAGTAATTTGTACATGTAGGCCTCGGCTAATATATTATATGAATTTTACTTAATTTCTTTTGGTCGACAGTGTGCCAAACAGGGGAAGGGAAATAATTTATGTGCATACTATGTTTGTGATTTCATGTGGAATTGGGGACATAAAAAGCTTACACAACAGGATATTATGGTACGTAATAATAAACATATTTCCATTATTATTAAGTGCACAATTGTTGTCTCCAACTCGGCGGATTAAATATCTTTCAATTATTTGTAAATTACAGATGTTCAACCTGAAGGAAGAGTCCCTAGAGCTAGAAAGAATTGACGCAATTGCAGAACAGCTCGTCGGATGGATCTGGGACGAGGTCGTCAATCCCCGAGGAGAATTCTACTCGCCAGTACTGGAGGACGTGCCGAACAGTCCAACAAGCTAGTCGTCAATCTTAATTAAATAGAAAATACAGTTTAAATATATATAACTCGAGTTGACATGCATGAATATCTACTTTTGTAATATATATGTCTTCTATTTTGATGAAATGTCAGCTAATATGAATATAGAGTCGGCCGAATACGCATTAGAATACACGTATTAGAATATATACGTATATAGACGTGCACGCATGGCTACTGAAAAAAGCAAAAAAAAAGAAATCCGGGGCCTTTAGCACCGGTTGCAGACAGCAACCGGTGCTAAAGGCAGGCCCTTTAGCACCGGTTATTCAACCCGGTGCTAAAGGGGTACCCCTTTAGCCTCGGATTAGTTGCACCGGGTGGGAAACCCGGTGCTAAAGGGCTTTCCCACCCGGTGCAGATGTCGATCATTCTGGTAGCGTATGCTGTGGGGACAAATCCCATGGGAGCATGCAGACCTCAAGGCAGCACTCGGAAGACCAGTAGTCTTCTCCGTGTGAATGGACAATTGGACAAACACGCGGAAAACAATTGAAATGTCTTCCCCTGCCAAATCTCCCATCACGTTGCAGGCGTCAGTAGTCCTCTAGTGTGCCTGGTCGGCTACAGCCCGTTGTCTCTCAGTCTCTCTTTGCACACCCTTGTGTCGAATGTGTTAGCGTCGAGCAAGCCTCTATGTTATCAATAAACAAACTGTTATTTCTTTATTTCCTTAATACAAAGACGTGCCATCCGGCGTACACTACTACAAAAAAGATTTGCAGCAACGGTTAGAAACATATTTGAAAGGGCAGGCGGAGCACCCGCGCTCGCTTTTCGCAGTAACAAATACGCGTTTGCGGGTGGGGGACCCATTGCAAGAACTAGGTTAGCAGGGGCGGGTGATGGTGTCACCCGCACCTAAAAATCTATTTTTAGGCATCACCCGCCCCTAGAAAATGACAGTCCCAACAACAATTTAAAAATTCAGAAAAAATAGAAAACAGCTCGAAAAAAAATCAAAAAAATTCAGGTACCTAGGAGTTGCGGGTGCGGGTGGGGGACCCATTGCAAGAACTAGGTTAGCAGGGGCGGGTGATGGTGTCACCCGCACCTAAAAATCTATTTCTAGGCATCACCCGCCCCTAGAAAATGACAGTCCCAACAACAATTTAAAAATTCAGAAAAAATAGAAAACAGCTCGAAAAAAAATCAAAAAAATTCAGGTACCTAGGAGCCAAGGCCTCCTGAACAAGGAGGTAATTCCACACACACCGCACTCGGCGTTTCAAACTTTCAACAGATTCGAACCCTTGACCCTGGGCTCGCGCGTGCCAGCCCCTACCACTAGACCACAGAGTTGGTTGTGATGAAATGTGGTATGCTATTCTTTTGTATAATCCTGGAATCAATTTGCGTCACCCGCACCTAGAAATCACCCGCGTAAAATTATTTCTTTATTTTTTATTTCCTCGGTTGTTTTGTTTCAAATGGTCAACATCACAATCATATCTCAATACATATATCCAAATTACATTCACATTCACATATACTCATGCATTCAAACTAGTGCATTTGAATACAATCTCAATACATATGTACCATCTCAAATGTAAAGATTATGAACTACAAAATTTTATCTCATTGAGCACTACATTTATATAGAGCTTCGATGCATATAAAGATCGTTTGGAAATTTAAAAGTTATAGATTTCAATATTAGAGAACTCATAACGATTTTTTAGACACCTAAATGATCTTAAATCAAAAAGTTGTCAACTACAAAATTTTAGGTCTCATCGAGCTGTACAATTCTGATATAAAGTTTATCTTCATTCGACATCGTATAAGAAAGTTATGATATTTTTCACCTTAGAAAATCTCTAGGGGCGGGCCACACCTTCACCCGCCCCTAAAAATCATTTTCGGGAGCGGGTGATGCCATCACCCGCTCCTAGAAATTGTCCATCTTTTTAGGGGCTGGTGATGGCACCACCCGTCCCTAAAAATCTCATTTATAGCAACGGGTGATCGCATTAGCCGCACCTAAAAATTGAGACCTTTCAAGCGCGGGTGCTGTCATTGCTCGTGTCTATAAATCAATTTGTAGGTGCGGGTGAATCGCTATAGTGCATATGAGGGTTTTTAGACACGAGCCACATTTTGGTCCGCTTCTAGAAAAAAAGATGCCGCTTCTAGAAATAGTTTTTGTAGTAGTGATATTCGAGAAAACAAATCTCCTGTTAGCACCAGCCAAAACACTAGACTCTCCATAGCCCAGATGCGGAATCCCCACGCAAACGGCGGATCCCGCTTGCCCGCTGCACATCTTCCGCGCTGTGCCCAGCTAGTCGGTGCGCGTGGGCAGGCGGCGGTGGCTGGCGGTAGCCTGGTAAGCTGGAGGGGCAGTAGGAACACAAGTCGAAGGGATGGTGTGCTTATGGGCATTTGGGTCATTCTATATGCCTGTTAACAGAAAGCAAATATTAAACATAAGAGTTTTGGAACGAAAAAAGGGCAAGGAAAATAAAGTGATAGTATGCTGAAAATTACACTTTAAGGGATCAAGACGTGGAATAGTTGGGCGTGCACATATTCTACATGCGCCATCATTTGGCATGCCCATGTATGCAGGATAATGCGGTATTTACGATGGTATACTAACTTCGTTCCAAATTACTATTCCTTGTTAACTTTTTTCGTAATGTTTGACCATTCGTTTTATTCAAAAAATTTTGCAAGTGTCATTTCTTTTATTTGTGGCTTACTTTATCATCACATGTACTTTAGGTATGACTTATTTTTCGCATATTTGGACAAATTTTTTAAATAAGACGAATGGTCTAACATTATGAGAAAAAGTCAACAACGAATAGAACTTTAGAACGGAGGGAGTACATGACATTGGAAATGGTAGACCACCTCCTCCTCGGATGCGTGTGTTAGATTGTTGATCTCTAGCAATGGATCCAATGGCCCATTGGGCCCTTGACCCACGCCCTAATCGGGGGCGCGTCTAGCCCAAGTAGGCTGGTGGCCCCGTCGCGCAGTGCACATAAAAGAGGAGCTGGGGACCAACATTTAGGGTTACGAGGTTCACCGTACTCGCTGCCGCCACCACCTCCACTACCTAACCCTACCGATTGAGGGAGCGCTGCCAGCAATAGGATGCACCACCACGCCGCAATAGCCTCGTCGTCGCCATCAACACCGCCGCGAACACCAACATCAACAAGCAAAGGTGAAAGGTACGCCAAGTCATGAATATACAAGTTGATTTCCCATCTAGATCTGTGGCTAGTGATCCTAATAGTCTAACAGTGTGTTCAACAGGGAGTGCTCATTTAAGCTACCACGCGAGCCGGGCCATCCAACTCTGATGCCACCTCCCGAGGTGTTACTACTAAACTAGTGGCTCCTGTCATGGAAGTTGGTCGCAAAGGCAGATCGGAAAGCGTTCGATACTCTCGTTACTAATTGTACGCAATATCTGGTTGCAGTGTAATCAGACGATCTTCAGGGGGATAGACGGACTCAGTGCGGAGCGTTATCAGTAGTATCATGGAGGAGGCATATTTGCTGGATCAAGGCAGTGACGATGGAGTTGTCGCTTTTCATAGTGTCGCATTGCTAGTTTCCTTGCTTGTTTAGTTGTAGGAGTGTGGCGTTGTTTCTTGTTGTAAACATTCTCTTAATGAAATGCTTGCCAAGGCAAATTCTCTAAAAAATAAGTATACATGACATTTAATGCCATGATTGCCAAAGTATAAGCCGTGGCTTAGTAGAGAGCACTACCAGAATGCTTCACATCCGCCCGCCTCCTCCGCCTCGGCCATTTTTGGACCCGGTGCTGATGGGGCTTCAGCACCGGGTCCAACGGCTGGGAGCGGGGGTGGCGCGAAGATGTGTCAGGGCGAAGACATTAGCACCGGATCGTGGCAAGACACGGTGCTAATGCGTCCCCTTTAGCACCGAGTGTAGCCAGCAACCGGTGCTAATGTGCCGAGGCCATTTCGCACCGGTTGATGGCTGCACCCAGTGCTAAAGGGTGCACATTAGCACCGGGTCTTGCCACGACCCGGTGCTAATGTCTTTTGTATATAGCACCTTCTTCCTCCCCCGGCCGAGCCAGCTGAACACTTAGGCGCTGTGTTCATGCTGCTCGGTCATGGGAGGGGAGGTGCTGCCCAAATTTTTTTCAAAATTTGTGAAGATTCTACTCGTCTAAGGAGCACTACAAGGTACACTCTTTCATTCTCTAATGTTTTATTTAGCTTGTAATCCTTCTATGATTTAGAAATAGAGGGATTTGTGAATCAAAGTAAAGCTAGCTAGAGAGAGCTTGTGTTCTTGGAGGAGAGAGAGGAGAGAGCTTGAGTTCATGGTGGAGAGAGTGTTCATGTTGTGTTTTAAATGGAGAGAGAAGGCAAGCTAGTTAGTATTTTGTTTTGTATGACTTGTGAATAGTTATAAGGCTTATGTATTTTATTTATTAGAGAGGTTTATTTATTAAAAGTTGGAATAGTTATTTATTAATTTAATGAAATATATATTATTAGTTATTTATTAAAAGGTAGAATAGTTATTTATTTATTTAACGGAAGGTATATTTATTTATTTAATGAATATAGTAGTGTAGTTTTAGAAATTAATTTATATAATGGAATATATATTATAATTTGTATTTATTTATATATTAAATTTTTTATCTTTAAATTGTATTGTATATTTGTTATTTGTTAATAATGCAGATGAATAGACAATGGATGTACGGGGACCCCCACGCTCAGGCGTTCCGTGATGGCCTTAGGACGTTTCTCGATGTCGCCGAGGCTAACAAGACGTCGTCCGGTTTCATGTTCTGCCCATGCACCCATTGTAAAAATATACAATCGTACAAACAAAGAGGTTGTCTTCAGGTGCATTTGATGAGGCACGGTTTCATGAGGAATTATTCTGTTTTGACGAAGCACGGTGAAAGAGGAATTCTAATGGATGAAGATTTGATCACCTGTTGGACACTGTAAGTACTTTATTGTTGCTTATAATTCACAGTTTGAAAACAATAATTTCAATCTATGCTGACGCGAGCTTTATTTATTGCTTAACATATGCAGAATGGAGATTCAAAAATGTCGGAGATCCTCAATATATGACGTTGGTTTCGTGGATCCTCGAAGGATAAGTGAAGAAATGATATTGATGAATCCTGAGGAAACATATGGAAACCTATACAAGTATATTAAGAAACAAAATTACTGCGACTCCATACTAATCCCGTACAACATCGAGTGAGTACATACACAGGCTTCTTATACTGTCTGTGTACTATTTCATTTCTGATTATAATGTATACATGTATACAGATTCCACTGGTTTCTAATAATATTGTGTCCTGACCGGGGTGTCGTGAACGTCTTTGATTCATTGCACACTCCAAAAGAAAAACTACAGAACATCATGGACATGATGACAAGGTGATGTATATTTTCCCCTACTTAATTCACCCCTTACACTCGCAATGACTTAACTCAATTTTTTTTGTTCGCAGGGCCTGGGATCAATTTCGTCAAGAACACCCGGGTATTCAACATGAAACACTAAAATGGAACATTGGCTTTCCGGTAAGCAAGTAATTTGTACATGTAGGCCTCAGCTAATATATTATATGAATTTTACTTAATTTCTTTTGGTCGACAGTGTGCCAAACAGGGGAAGGGAAATAATTTATGTGCATACTATGTTTGCGATTACATTTGGAATTGGGGACATAAAAAGCTTACACAACACGATATTATGGTACGTAATAATAAACACATTTCCATTATTATTAAGTGCACAATTATTGTATCCAACTTGACGGATTAAATATCTTTCAATTATTTGTAAATTATAGATGTTTAGCCTGAAGGAAGAGGCACTAGAGCTAGAAAGAATTGACGCAATTGCAGAACAGCTCGTCGGATGGATCTGGGACGAGGTCGTCAATCCCCGAGGAGAATTCCACTCGCCAGTACTGGAGGACGTGACGGACAGTTCACCAAGTCGTCAATCTTAATTAAGTAGAAAATACAGTTTAAATATATATAACTCGAGTTGACATGCATGAATATCTACTTTTGTAATATATATGTCTTCTATTTTGATGAAATGTCAGCTAATATGAATATAGAGTCGGCCGAATACACATTAGAATACACGTATTAGAATATATACATATATACACGTATATAGATGTGCATGCATGGCTACTGAAAAAAGCAAAAAAAAAAGAAATCCGGGGCCTTTAATGCAGGCCCTTTAGCATCAGGTTGTGTCTGGAACCGGTGCTAAAGGCCCTGCTAAAGGCGCTGCGGGGCAGGCCCTTTAGCACCGGGTCGTGGCTGCACCCGGTGCTAAAGGGTAAAGGGACCCTTTAGCACCGGTTATTCAACCCGGTGCTAAAGGGGTACCCCTTTAGCCTTGGTTTAGTTGCACCGGGTGGGAAACCCGGTGCTAAAGGGCTTTCCCACCCGGTGCAGATGTTGATCATTCTGGTAGTGCACACAGCTATATTTTCGTACCACTATGTCTATTACATATGCATATGGGTTTCTTGCTGCTTTTTTCCCCATTATATAGTGAACGTGCAAGGTTCCGTACCTGTAATAGTTTTGACTTCTTTTAACGAATCTTATTTCGAAAGAACAAAGCAGGATGTACATCCTGAGTTGAAACTATCCTTAGCATTAAAACCATGCACTGCGATTCATGCTCCACTCTCCTATCTTATCTCATGCAGCTTCTTTTAACGTGGAACGGTCAACGGTGTAAGGCCGTGTCTCCAACGACGTGGCCAACTCACCGGCATACATGGATGAAAAAGAATGAAAGCAGCATAAGGTGCTTGTTTGCAAAGTGTGGAGTGTTGGAGAATATTGAAGGGGAATGGAGTGGACTGAACATGTTTTCGATTTGTAGGAGAAATTGCTCCACTCCAAACTCCTCTAATCCACTCCAATACTCTAGTTCTCAAACAAAGCCTAAGCGATTATAGACTCGCTAGCGTGTTTGGTTTTTAACCGTTCTCTCCACGTTAAGAAAAAGTTAACATCAGCAAGCGATTTATTAGATCTGTATAGTCCTTGTGAACAGATTGAGCCTCGTTCTGGCGCATGACATAAAAGACAATGCTATATATTCCGTACATGGAAGTGTCCAGTACGGTGAAATTAGACAGCCCACCCGCTAATAGTGCCAGGAAGACCTGATTACTTTTTGTAATAGCCAGGCAAGCCATGGGGCAATAACACCCATCATAACTAATAGCAGTGGCAGGCCCATAGTAACAGGAAACGGGGTCGAGCCCACGTTCGACGACCCGGGAACTTCGTTCCGATTCGTGGATCGGGGTCGATGAGGGTCGACGAACCGATTCATGCAGGGTCATCGTACCCTTTCCACTGGGTCGCAACATCGTAGATATTTGAGACAGAGGCAGCACTATTGTGGAAGAATGACAAACAATGATGTTGTTGGCTCTTGTGTGCCTCGTACTTGCTCTATATATGGATTAGGGAAATTGGTGTTGGGCTAGTGGGCCAAAATATGGCGCTGTGTTCATGCTGCTCGGCCGTGGGAGGGGAGGTGCTGCCCAATTTTTTTTCAAAATTTGTGAAGATTCTACTCATCTAAGGAGCACTACAAGGTACACTCTTTCATTCTCTAATGTTTTATTTATCTTGTAATCCTTCTATGATTTAGAAATAGAGGGATTTGTGAATCAAAGTAAAGCTAGCTAGAGAGAGCTTGTGTTCTTGGAGGAGAGAGAGGAGAGAGCTTGAGTTCATGGTGGAGAGAGTGTTCATGTTGTGTTTTAAATGGAGAGAGAAGGCAATCTAGTTAGTATTTTGTTTTGTATGACTTGTGAATAGTTATAAGGCTTATGTATTTTATTTATTAGAGAGGTTTATTTATGAAAAGTTGGAATAGTTATTTATTAATTTAATGAAATATATATTATTAGTTATTTATTAAAAGGTAGAATAGTTATTTATTTATTTAACGGAAGGTATATTTATTTATTTAATTAATATAGTAATGTAGTTTTAGAAATTAATTTATATAATGGAATATATATTATAATTTGTATTTATTTATATATTAAATTTTTTATCTTTAAATTGTATTGTATATTTGTTATTTGTTAATAATGCAGATGAATAGACAATGGATGTACGGGGACCCCCACGCTCAGGTGTTCTGTCATGGCCTTAGGACGTTTCTCGATGCCGCCGAGGCTAACAGGACGCCGTCCGGTTTCATGTTCTGCCCATGCACCCATTGTAAAAATATACAATCGTACAAACAAAAAGGTTGTCTTTAGGTGCATTTGATGAGGCACGGTTTCATGAGGAATTATTCTGTTTGGACGAAGCATGGTGAAAGAGGAATTCTAATGGATGAAGATGAAGAAGACGAGGCCGATGACGACATTCCGTTATTGGCTCAATACTACGGTTCCTTTGCATATGCTGCAATGGGTGATGCCGATGAGGAAGATGTTGCTCCGTAAAGCGCACCTCACAGTTTTGCAACAATCAACCTTAGTTTCTCCGTACATCGAGGAGCACATGCAGATTCTCAGGGACGAAAACTCAACAAAGTCTGCGGCCTTCATTCAGCGTCTGCACAATAGTACTTTCGCCGATTGGTTGCGAAGACGTCTTATGGGTGTCGAGGGCATTGATGCGCAGCTAGCTTTTGTAGCTAGAGGTCCATCGAGCACGATCTTGACATTCCAAGGATACGACATAAATGGGTATACATTTTACACAAGAACCCAGGACAAGAAAAGCACCAACCAAAACAGTGGTGTCCGGATCGA
The DNA here is from genome assembly GCA_033239725.1 of Echinochloa phyllopogon. Lineage (NCBI taxonomy): Eukaryota > Viridiplantae > Streptophyta > Magnoliopsida > Poales > Poaceae > Echinochloa > Echinochloa phyllopogon. The sequence goes on along the minus strand of BTCW01000008.1, from coordinate 25,167,205 downwards.
CGCGATAGACACCAATGGCAATACAAACTCATACTATGGAATCATAGAGGAGATATGGGAACTAGAGTACGGACCTTTGAAGATCCCACTGTTCAAGTGCCAATGGGTGAAGCTGACTGGAGGAGGTGTTAAAGTTGAAGCGGACTATGGAATGACGTTAGTGGACCTAAACAAGATTGGCTTTCTAGACGAACTGTTCGTCCTGGCCAAAGCTGTCACACAAGTTTTTTATGTGAAGGACATGGCTAGCAGACCGAAGAAAGGGGCGGATAAGAAAGGTGGGGGTAAGCAATTGGACCCATCACAAGACGAGCCAAAGCGTCATATAGTTCTTCCTGGAAAGAGAAAAATCGTAGGAGTTGAGGACAAGACGGATGAAGATTATGATATGCTCGATGGCCGGCCTCCATTCTCAGTGGCTGATGACCCAAGCATCCTGTTAGCGGCGGAGGAGACACCGTATCTACGGCGTGATCACAATCAAGGAACATTTGTAAAGAAGGAAGTTTATTAGTGTCCGAGTAAACGATGATGGCATGTAATTTAATTGCACTATGTTCCACCCAATTTGTAATGACTATATTTGCATTTATGTTCCACCTATGTTCTAACATTTTCTATTGATTTATAAGATTGTTTTTATTAATTCTAGTATTTTATATTGATTTTCTAGTAATTTATAAGATTTTCTAGTAATTTATAAGATTTTCTAGTAATTTATAAGATTTTCTATTAATTTATAAGATTTTCTAGCATTTTATATTGATTTTCTAGTAATTTATAAGATTTTCTTATTTAATATATATTTTTAATAGGTATTAATAACTGAATTAAAACAAGTATTAATAACTATATATTAAAAACTATATTTATAAGATTCCCAAATAGTAGAAGACCTTTTTTGGAAACAAGTATTAATAACTGAATTAAAACAAGTATTAATAACTATATATTAAAAACAAATATTTTGGAAACTGGCGCCAAACGAAAATTTGGGGCCTTTAGCACCGGGTTGATCTAAAATCCGGTGCTAAAGGCCCCCACCAATTTTCGTCTGGCGCACAGTTACGGCCTTTAGCACCGGCTGTAGAAGACCCGGTGCTAAAGGGGGGGCCTTTAGCACCGGGTCGTGGCTGCACCCGGTGCTAAAGACGGGGGACCTATATAGGCCGGGGACTTCTCTCCCCTCCCTCACTTTGCCCTCATCTCACAGATCGAAACCGCCGCCTCGTCTCCTCAGCCGCCGCCGCCCGTCGTCCCCGCCGACGTCGTCGTCCCCGCCGCCCGGCCGTGGTCACCCGTGGTCCCCGCCGCCGTCGTCGTCCCCGCGCCCGTCGTCCCCGCGCCCACGCCGCCGCCACCCGTGGTCCCCGCGCCCATGCCGCCGCCGCCCGTCGTCCCCGCCGCCGTCGTCGTCCCCGCGCCGGCGCCCCTCATCCCCGCGCCGCCCGTCGTCCCCGCGCCGGCGCCGCTCCTCGTCCCCTCGCCGCCGCCGCCGCTCGTCCCCGCGCCGCCGTCGCCCGCCGCCCGTCACGGTGAGCCTCTGTGAAGCCGGCCTTCGTGCCGTGCATGCATGTTTGTGAGCCGGCCTTCGTGCCATGTGTATGTGTTTGTGTGTGCAGGTACCCGTTGCATGGCCGAACATGCACATTTGCTTAGCGAACGTGTTCGGCCATGCGCATTTGGTTAGCGAACGCGTTCTCTAACCACATATATTGGAAATGCATTGTACTGGAAATATTAGAAATATATATGCTTTATATGTATTGAAAATATTAGAAAATATTTGAAATTACATTGAAATGTATATTGGAAATGTTATATTGGAAATGTATATTGGAAATGTTATATGTTTGAAATGTATATTGGAAAATGCTTCATTTAAATGTATTGGAGATTTTTACATTTAAATGTATATTTGAAATTCTATGTATATTAGAAATATATGTGCTTCATTTAAATGTATATATTTCTTATCAATTATTTTTAATTCTTTGTATATTAGAAATATATGTGCTTCATTTAAATGTATATTGAATATATTTCCACCGGATCATGACGATTCTCCGGGAGCTCCTGATGCAAGCCTGTCTCCTCCGCCGAAGAGGTCTCCGTCTCCTCCACCGCGGAGGTCTCCGCCCCCTCCGCCGAAGAGGGGACGCCGCACTAAAGCCTCTGCCCCCACTCCACTAGGGAAGAAGGCGCGGAAAACCAGAGAGAAGCCCGCACCAGAGAAAAGAGCGAGTGAGAAGACTCTAGAGGAGCTCGAAGCCTCGGTCAAAGCAGACACAAAGAGGCAAATGGCCGAGTGGAGGAAAAAACCCGAGCCAGAGCCGAAGCTTGATCCCACTGTCGTCAAGTCATTCCTCGGTAATTTGAGCAAGGGTCAACAGAAAGAAATAATAGTAACAGACTATGACCACTCATTACTGAAATCTCGCCAGAAGCGGAAGGCTGCAGATAAGGAGGCGGGCCCATCCAAAAAGGTTCCTCAGCTCGGCGAGCAACCTCAGCGGCCCTTGGGTCCATTGCCATCTCTGGACGAGATTAACGTGCAACGAGTAATGGCCGAGACTGGACTAACCAGAGCGCAAGTCCTGGGGGAAGAAGAGGTGCCTGTAAACACAACGTTGAAGTGGCCGTTTAAGCTTGGCGAGCCTATGGTCCCTCCTGAAATGGAGAGCAAGCTACAGACGAAGATGCGCCAATTCCAAGAGTGGTACTTGGAAGAATCAAGAAGGAATAAACGGCGCATGATCAAAGTAGGCGTGAAGGACCATGATTTCTACAATGGTGAAGATGATTGGGTCTGGCTGAGGTTTAAGGATATATATGAGTTGTACCACCGCGACGCCATGGACGTGGATTTGATCACCTGTTGGACACTGGCTGGAGCCTGTTATAACCTGTGCACATGTGCAGAGGTTGTGGATCGCTACGAGACCATGGCGCAGGCGGCTTTGTTTGCCTGCGACGGCATTCACGCGTCGGAAGGTCGGCCGGCGGAGCCCCTTGTCAACCGACTACACCTCTTGTCGCGCTTCACGAGGGACATGGCTACGAACACCGCGTAGTACGCGGTTAAGAGCACATTGGCCCTTGTACGCTCCTACAATTCCGACCTCGACTACGAGGATATCCGTGACGGGTACCATCCGAGTCTGTCAGAGCAGCAGTTTGAAGATTTGGCGGAGTCTTTCTCCAGCTTGGCGATCGACGTAGTCCGCAGCATAGTTGATGTGACGGGTTCAGGCCCTGCTTAGAGAGAAGAAGAAACATGTAGTATTTTGCAAATTCATATGTAATGAATGGTACTTTTAAGCTTTTAGCTTTTTTGTTTGGATGATTTTTGCCGAACAGACGATCTTGGGCACTTCACCATTATCATGACACACGCTAAGGACTGGGGCGGTGAACTGGTTGGAGCTCTCATGGAGGAAACTCTCCTACATGCTACGATGCTCTGCATGGAGGCTTAGTCGTAGGTAGGGTCCCGGCCGAGTACGCTTGCGGGTGTTTAGACTTTGGCTATAGTGCATCGGACAAGCCGAGTTTAGTTGCTTGCATGAGCAATTTTGTTTGTGGACAAGCTCATGGTTGTCGTTGGAATATTAATGCATTAGCATTGTACATGAAGCACAAGATTTATTTTTGTAATGGAGAATTTGTACTCAATATCGAAATAAAGGGGTAAAAGTACATAGTTGTATTCTTGACTATGGATAGAACTTGGTGAGGTGCTGGAAGTTCCAGACATTCGGAACTGGGTCGCCATTAGCCCATTCAAGGCGGTAGGTTCCAGGAGATATAACTTCTTTAACGATGAAGGGTCCTTCCCAAGGCGCTGACAACTTGTGTTGGCCTGCCGAGCTCATGACTCGGCGCAGGGCGAGGTCGCCCACGTTTAGAGAGTGTTCTTTGACGTTCCTATCGTGGTATCGGCGAATTTGCTGCTCGTGGCGAGCATGCCGGGTTAAGGCACAAAGTCTGTGCTCTTCTAGAGCGTCGATGTCGACCTGTCGACTCGACTCAGCTTCTCCGTCCTCGTAATTCTTGATTCGCGGGGCGCCGAACGCTAGGTCGGCGGGGAGTACAGCTTCTGATCCGTAGACCATGAAGAAGGGCGAGTACCCGGTTGCTCTGCTTCGCTGGGTACGAAGGCCCCATACCACGTGTGGTACCTCTCTAGCCCAGCGACCTGCGCGTGGGTTGAGTGCTTCAGCCTCTTGAGGGCGTCCAGGACCATGCGATTTGCCCGTTCGACCTGCCCATTGCATCAGGGGTGGGCAGAGGAAGAGTAGTAGACATCGATCTGGCTTTCCTGGCAAAAGTCCCATAACTCGTGCCCTGTGAACTGGGAGCCGAGGTCGGTGATGATCCGGTTTGGGACTCCAAAGCGGTGCGTGAGCTCTTCGATGAAGGCTGCTGTCGTGGCCGACTTGGTGTCGGTGACAACCTTATACTCGATCCATTTGGTGAACTTGTCCACCACGATGAGCATGTGTTTGAGTCCGCCTGGGGCTGGCTTGAATGGTCCCACATTATCTAGCCCCCAGACTGCAAAGGGCCAGGATGGTGGGATGGTACGGAGCGCCTGAGCTGGCAGGTGCTTTTGCTTCTGGAAGAATTGGCACCCAGCGCAACGCTGGATGAGTTCCCTTGCGTCAGAGACCGCTATGGGCCAGAAGAACTCGGATCTGTAGACTTTTCCGACCAGCGTTTTAGCTATCGCGTGGTTACCGCATGTGCCCGAATGTACTTCGTGCAGCAATGCCAACCCTTCACTGCGCAGGATGCACTTCATGAGTACTCCTGAGGACGCTGCTTTTCTGTAGAGTTCGGAGCCGATGACCACATAGTTGGCGCTTCGCCGACTAATCTTCTCAAGGGTGACCTTGTCTTCCTCGAGGTCACCTTTGACGGTCAAGCGGTCGTGCTTGACGAACGCGATGAATGGCTCGCGCCAGTCTTCTTATGCTTCTGGAGGGGCTGTTACTGCTGCAACAACCTGATCGACAGTGGCTGTAGGTTCGCTTTCGTCCAGAATTGGGATGGACGGTTTTCGCAAATCTTGGATGAATACACCGGCGGGACCTTAGGAGCGCTTGGATCCAAGCTTCGACATGACATCGGCGGCCATGTTCTCCTCACGCGGTACGTGGCGACATTCTAGTCCGTAGAAGTGAGCTTCCAGCTTGCGGACCTCCGCACAGTAGGCGTCCATGGTTTCTTTTGAGCACTCCCAATTTTTGTTGACTTGCTCGACTACGACTTTTGAATCCCCATAACATAGTAGGCGCTTGATGCCCAAAGTGGTAGCTATCCTGAGCCCGTGGATGAGTGCTTCGTACTCGGCGCCGTTGTTGGTTGCATTGTAATGGATTTGTAGCACGTACTTGAGGTGTTTCCCTTCTGGTGATATGAAGAGTACTCCTGCGCCAGCCCCCTCAAGGTTTAGGGCGCCGTCGAAGTACATCGTCCAGTGTTCGGGTGGTTCAGCTGGTGTGGGTCCTTGAATTTCTGTCCACTCGGCTAGGAAGTCGACCAATACCTGGGACTTGATAGCTTGTCTTGACCTGAAGGTGATATCGAAGCTACCGAGCTCGACCGCCCATTTGACGACTCGGCCATTGATGTCACGGTTGTGGAGGATCTCGCCGAGTGGAAAATTGGATACCACGTGTATTGGGTGCGCTTGGAAGTAGTGCCGTAGTTTTCTTGAACAGATCAAGAGAGTGTAGAGTAGCTTCTGGGATGCTGATACTGGATTTTTGAGTCGGCTAATACTTCGCTGATGTAGTACACCGGCCTTTGTACTGGGTATGAGTGTCCGTCTTCTTGGCGTTCCACGACCAGGACTGCTATGTATAGCAGGAGGGGTTCGTCTCTTTGCGGCCCGGTGAGCACCGGCGGGGTGACTAGGAATGCTTTCAGGTCGGCCAACGCTTGGTCGGCCTCTGGCATCCATTCGAACTTGTCGGCCTTCTTCAAGAGCTTGAAGAAGGGAGCACCGCGTTCGCCTAGCTTGCTGATGAACCGGCTTAGGGCTGCCATCATGCCCATTAGCTTCATTACTTCCTTCTTGTTTTTGGGCGGCGGCAGATTCTGGATTGCCACGATTTTCGTCGGATTAGCCTCAATACCCCGCTGGCTTACCAGGAACCCTAGGAGCTTGCCTGAGGGTACCCCAAAGACGCACTTGGTCGGGTTTAGCTTCCATCTGAAGCGCCGGAGATTGTTAAACGTTTCTTGGAGGTCGGCGATCAATGTATCAGGGTCGTAGGTCTTGACCACGACATCGTCGACGTAAGCTTCTACATTACGCCCGATCTGGGTGTCCAAGCAACTCTTGATTGCTTTTTTGTACGTCGCTCCGGCATTCTTGAGGCCGAAGGTCATCATTTTGTAGCAGTATATGCCATGAGGTGTGATGAAAACCGTCTTGTCTTGATCGGCCGGGTTGAGGGCTATCTGATGGTAGCCGGAGTAGCAATCGAGAAAAGAGAGGAATAGGCATCCAGCCGTCGAGTCGACTACCTGGTCGATACGAGGGACAGGGAAGGAGTCCTTAGGCCAGTGCCTGTTGAGATCGGTATAATCAATGCACATTCTCCATTCACCGGTTTTCTTCTTTACAAGTACAAGATTTGCAAGCCATTCGGGGTGCATGCCCTCCCGAATGAAACCGGCTGCTAGGAGCTTATTCAATTCTACCCTAATGGCCTCCGTGCGATCTTGCGCGAACCGATGAAGCTTCTGTTTGACTGGCTTGGCGGTCTTCACCAAATGCAAGGAGTGCTCAGCCTTCTCCCTTGGAACTCCGGGCATATCCGAGGGTTTCCACGCGAATATGTCCCAATTGTCCCGCAGGAAGGAGGTGAGCGTGCTTTCCTATTTGGGGGACAGGCCTTGGCCTATCAGCGCCGTTTTGGTGGGGTCGTCGCTGAAGAGGCAGATCGCCTTGGTCTCTGAGTGTCTGGCTCGAGCGCTGTCATCGTGGCATCCTACTCCGGCACCTTGGAGTCGGCAGGTGGACTGGTCTTGGCCTCGGTGGCAAGGAGTACGTTGTTGCTGAGTTGTCGTGAGAGCTCGGCAAGGCGTACAGCTTCTCCATCACACTCGTACGACGTCTTGACGTCGCCCCTGACGCTGATGACCCCGTTCGGGGCCGGCATCTTCATCACCAAGTAGGTGTGATTCGGGATGGCCATGAAGCGTGCCAGCAGGGGCCGCCCAAAGATGGCGTGATAGGAGTTGCTGAAGTCGGCGACCTCAAGTGTAGGAACTCCGTGCGGTAGTTGTCGGGCGTGCCGAAGGTGACCGGCAGGGTGACTCGTCCCACGGGGTATGCCGCCTTTCCTGGGATGACGTCGTAGAACGGGTGGTCGGAGTCTCGGAGCCTGCTGTAGTCGAACCCCATGTCGTTCAGGATCCTGGTGAAGATGATGTTGAGGGCACTGCCCCCGTCGATTAGTACTTTGGTCAGGAGGACTCTGTCAACAACCGGGCTGACGATCAATGGTTAAGAGCCTGGCTCAGGCAAGTAGACCCAGTGATCCTTCCTACTGAAGGTGATCGAAGTTTCCGACCACCTAAGGTACTCAACACCTTCTGTGCCGACGAGATTTATCTCGTGGCTGTGGAGCTTCTTCTTTCTCTTATCGCAGAACGCGTCGGGGCCTCCCAGGATCACGTTAACCTAGCGGTCGCGTGCGCTGAAAGTTGCTGTGATGTTCATTAGCCGGAGCAATATTCTGGTCCAGGCGGGGGTCGTCACCATCTTGTACCCGGTCATCACGACGGCGATCGCGATCCTCGCGACGGTCGTTGCGGCGATCATAACGGCGGTCGTTGCGGCGGTCACCGTCCCTTCTGTCGCCGAGGTTGTTGTTGTAGCGTGGCTTCTTTGGTGCTGGGGCGGCACCGATTTCTCTCTTCAGGGTCCAGCAATTCCTGAACGAGTGCTTGGCGTCTTTGTGGAGAGGGCACTGCTCGTTGGGGCGGGCGAGTTCCTCGGACTAGAGTCTTAACTCCACCCGGCCTTCTCCTTCTGCAATAGTAGCGACGTCAGGCCTGCTGCGTCTGTTGCGGGCTGGTTTAGCTTTCTTCTGCTCGGCAGGCGGACGATCATGGTCCTTGTCCCTCCGGTCTCTGGTCCTGAACTGAGCTAGCTCGGCTGCGTCAGCTTTGGCCTCCTCCTCGACCACCTTCATCATCCCCCCACCGTCTTGGGGTCTTTCTTGAACAGGTTGCGGAAGACGTCCTTGTTATACAATCCGCGTCGGAAGGCGTCGATGACGTCCCTCTCTTCGACGTTTGTAAACTTGTTACGGTTGTCGAAGAAGCGGTTGTCGGACCTTAGGACCGGCAATCCACCTGGGGGTACCCGAGTGGTTGATTTGTAGGCGGGGCGATTGATGGTACACAGGAGGCACTGATTTAGATAGGTTCGGGCTACCCGGAGGTATAATACCCTACGTCCTGTGTCGGTGGTGTTGTCTTGTATTGCTGAGTACTCGACCGAGCTTCCGGGAGCTAGGGCGAGCGTATGGTTTACAGGGTGTGTTGTGTGGTTCGAGATGTTCTCGTGGGGGTGCCCTAGGCCGCTTTATATAGGGTAGCGGGCTAGGGTTTACAAGTCGGTTTCCATCTAAACCTACTTGGTTCCGACCAGGACTCTAGTCCGGGTCGGTTATAATTGGAATATACCTGGATATCCGGACGAGCCGCCCGCCGGGTCTTCATCAAACTTTTCCATCAAGTCGGGGTGCCCGTATGGGCCGCGCAGGGGTTGGCCCACAAGCCTGTCAGATGTGGGCCCTGGCCGCCGTAGTCCGGTCTGACAGTGGGCCCAGGGGTACCCATATCCCACAAGCCCCCGAGCAACGTGCAGGCGCGTGTCGAACTGCTTGATAAAGGAACGAGGCCAATGTAGTCGGCTGAAGATGCTTCGACATGTAGTCGGCACAAGGGTGGGCAGTGCTCAAAAACATAGAACACCCAACACGAGGTAGTCGATCGGTCCTCATGAGGGCCGATTACAGGGCGACGATTAGGAGCACTGTATAACAGTAGCCCCCCGAGCGTTAGGTTGGTTAGGATAAGCGAGCCAAGGCTCAAAAAATAGCTAGACAACATGTTGCCCAAGAGTTGGTGAAGGCTTGCTACCACCAAGGATACTTTCCGAGTTGTAGGGCTTGCTCAGTCAAGTTGGCCGAGTTGTAGGTAGGTGAGAGCATGCTGCCACCAAGGAATGGGCCAAGATTTATCAGCACTCGTGACTCAACGATGCTTTGATAACTATGGGCCGAGCTTGCTCGGTCAAAGGCTGTAAAAGCCGGTCATGCGGGAATCCCGCATCTGAGCATGCTCAGTCAAGAGCATTGATGGCCATCTGCCCGGGGGGAAGGCGAAACACATGCACAGCCGTTCCCAGGCATCTTAATGGCTCACGGGCCAACAGATCTGCGACCCCGGGCGCCTATAAATAGACGCTCCTGCGCGGTTCGTTGCCGCAGCCACTACAACATACTATTTATTCTGCAATGGAATCATTTTGTCACGAATCATTGCAATTCTGTCGCTATTCAGTGTTCACGACGGTTTCAGATTTCGTTGTTGATTGAGCGTCATTGATTAAATCGAGCGACGGTTCTTCAAAACCGTCGCGGATTGAAGCGATCTGTGACAGATTTAGACCAATGCAGAACAGCCCGAAGCCCACTTAGCCCAGCCCAAAGCCCAGTTTTAGCGACGGAAATAAACGTCACGGATTTTGCTGACATGGATAGTGACGTGGCTGCCCACATGGACGATGACGTGGGTGCCTATGTGGACGATGACGCAGCTGCCTACGTGGACGATGACGTGGCTTCTTACATGGCACTCATGATGACGTGGATGATGACGTGGACATGCTGATGTTGTCGTTGACTTTTCATTCATGGGCCATTTATTAAAAAATGGGTTTTTGCCTAATATTTCGGCCCGGCCCACAAATATTTCGGCCCAATGATTTATACTGATGATCATTTCAACCCATACTCATTTCGGCCCACCCTTAGCATGTTGACCCATATTCATTTCAGCCCATCAAAAGCATCACATTCAACCATTTAAGAACAGCCCAATAGCAGATTCAAAAGCACATCATCTTGCATCAAAGCAAATGAAAAAAATCTTCAGTTTCAAGATTTTCACCAGGAGCACAAGCAGCTCAACAACAAGTTTAACACATACACACACATAGCTCAACCAGGAGCACAACCAGCAGTCGAAGAACCCAGGAAGCTCCAAGTTCTGGATGTTGTGGTGCTCCACGGTGACGCCATCCTCCAGTTGCTTGCAACATCAAAAGCAAAAAGTATTAGGCAGTGATCTGACAGTGCATAAATAAGCCTCTAGAAGTGTGCATAAACTAGTGCAAATAGGCTTATACACAGGTGAAATATTTCATAAGGCAAATATTTCATAATGCAAATTAAACAAGGAAAATACAGTGTATATTTTGGTGATCAAGCATAGAATTAGATATTTAAGATCCATGGAAAGATTAAACAATACAGAGAGCTCCAGGTTTATATTCAAGCAATCATAAGATGCAAACTACTAGTGTCATCTTCATTTCACCAATCAGTAAACCTCTAGAAAATACATTGCTGAAACATAATGAGCAGGTAATAAGCTAGCATGAAAGAATATTTAGCAACACATGCAGCAATCAAACATAGAGATTTGCAGGAGCATTCAGGTCAAACGTGGAGATAATACCAGAAACCTTCAGAAACTACTTACGTTGGTTGGAAGAAACATAGAGAGGCAGCAATACTAGACTTGCCCCAGCCGTTGCTCCTCGAACAGCATGTCCCAATCTGACACCTGTGTGCGACAGCAGTCAAAAGCGAAAGAAATATTAAATTACACAACGAATCAAATAGTTCAGTTTGAAATTAATTAACCATGGTCTTTTACTGTAGGATAGTTCTCAACCATAGCATATCTGAACTAGGACTCAAGAAACCTTCAATTGAAGACAGACACAGCATGTAGGTTCACTAGTTTATCATTTGGTATCAGATTCTCTTGTCCCGGACAAAGTCCCGGATATTTGACATTGAGAGAGAGAGAGAGAGAACAGAACGCCGACTGACCTCCTGCGGGGAGAGCGAGATGCGCGCGGTGTTGGCAAGGCGGGGCAGGTCCGGCGGCTCCAATGCCCCCGCTCCTGGCCCCCACCAACGCGGCCGTCACGTGGCCCCAACAAATATTAGATGTTATATTAGCAGACCTTGTAACAAATATTAGATGTTATACTAGCAGACCAAAATGTTGTAAATTTTGAGATATAAGCATCTATAGTACTTGCATGCTAGAAACAGGAACCAAAGGTTCATCTTAATATTTAACATGGCAGAGGAATGAAGAAGGTAGATCAAAAGCATAAATATGTTTGTTTGTTTATAAGTATACTAAGACAAAAAGGTGCTGGGCAAATAATAGATCAAAGCTGTAACAGATCAAGAACAACCCACTAGAACCCTTTGACACTGAGCTAAACATAGGCAACCAAATTAATTCAGGCATATCATAGACAGGGCATTAGTTCACACACTAGCATGATCAGGTACAGACAAGCAAAACCACAGCACATAGGCAAAGATTTGACAAAAATGCAGGTTATAACATGCACAAGTAGAACAAAATCTTACTAGTGATGGAGCAAGCAACATTTCAATAATATGTACAGTAAGATCAAACTTAAACAGACATGGGGTGAATTGGCAATATGTATAAATCAGATGTCATTAAGGCCAACAACCCATACCTTCCCAGTGCTAGTGCCATGGTGTATATATTTCCAAACGGTGGTGTGTTTAATTACAAATGATGGTGTTTACATTCCCAAACCATGGTGCCATTTATGTTTCCAATTCATGGTATCTCCTCCCTAATCATATTTATATCAGGGACTTAGGATAAATCATCAGTTTCCAAATAATGTACACAAATTAAGATGCTCGCTGTACACAAATCATGTCGTGTCACAGGGCAACCAAGCCTCTGGAGAGGGGAAGGAAGGAGAGGGCGCTCACCATGGCTGCGGCTGCGGCGCTAGTGTTCCTGCTGCGAAGGCCCGGGCTGGGCGACGGGGTGGCGCGCGCGCGAAGATGGTCTTGCGGCTCTCGAGCGCCTTCTCCTTGTCCGCCGCCCACTGCTCCTCGCGATTGCGCTTCCGCAGCACCGACTCCGGCACCACCGCCGCCGACACCGCCACCGCCGACATCTGCGCAGAGGAGAACAACAGCGCGCATGACGCCTCAGGTCTGCGCGGAAGGAGGTGGATCTCACGTGCCCGCGCGAGATAGGGTTTGGGAGGACACGGGCGCAGTAGGTTACCTCGATGACCTGCGTGTAGGGGGGAGGAGAGGAGACGCCGCCGCTGCCGAGGTGGGAGAGAGGGAGCAGAAAGAGGTCGCGGCGGAGATGGCGGTGGAGCTCCTCATCATCATCCTCACCTCATTGCCCTCGGACTCGTGGAGCTCCGCAGCCTCCAGGAGCGTGAGCCCCACGGGCTCGGGCGCCTCCTCCGGTGCCGCATCGGGGGTGGCGGCGGAGGAGGGACTGGGTTAGGGTTTGGGTGGAGAGAGATTTTTATCATTTTGACCACGAAAATTCTGGGCTTCTCTAAAATGACCACCATACATCGGACTTCTCTAAAATGACCACGAATCCATTGTTCCATACGCTAGAACGACCAAACTCAAGTTTCGCCACTCCATCTGACCAAAATACCCTCTCTCTTCTTCCTCATCCTCCCTCTCTTCTTCTTATTATAAAACACACCAATGCCACCCTACTAAACACATGGTCCTATAGCCCAATGGTAAGGCGCATAATTCCCTCAGGGTGGTCGTGGGTTCGAGCCTCTTGCCCCCGTTCTTTTTGCCACATTACCGGTCAGATTTTTTTTTTGGCTAAGCGTTGGGCTGGCAGCCGGTTTGCAGAGCTGGGCTCGGCCCAAAAAAGATGAGGATGCCAGGCCCACGCGAGCAAGCAGGCCAAGCACGGAGCGGTCGCGGCCCACTCGAGCGAGCAGGCCAGGAGCAGCGCGCGGCTCAGAACTTTTGTGGTTAGATTTCGATAGAAAAAAAATCCAAATGCTTAATTATAAAGACAACAATTGTGAAGTAGCCTGGTGGTAAGGTGGTGTGGATTGGAGGATAGGGCGTTAGGTTCAAGCCATGCTTTGATCATTTTTTTTGAGATTTTTTCAATTTATCATTTTTCTCCATTCATAAATATGACTATTGTTTATTTATTCATCGCGAACGTTTTATTCATGAAACTCAACACCACAGTTCGAACCTCACATGGTGCAAGCAAAATGCTAACGTTTCTGAAACCGTCGCAAGGATTCCGTCATAATTTTTTGGGCTTATCTGGGCTCAGAGCCAAATGCTACGTTTTATGAAATCGTCGCCAAGATTCCGTCGCAATTTCTAGGCTTATCTGGGCTTAGAGCAAAAGGCAACGTTTTCTGAAACCGTCGCCAGGATTCCGTCACAAATTAAATAGTTTCTTGTAGTGAGCGCTTGAAGAAGACAACCACTATGTGGGTCTTGAGGATCCATCTTCCTGAGAGGGTTAAGGGTGAGGGTAGAGCGGCCCAAGGTACATACCTTGGTGCGCGCCATTGATGCCAGAAGAAAATCGTCGAAGGGTGGCGCAAATGCTGCGGGAAAGGAGCTGGGCATCGCACTCCTCATAGGTAGGGGAGGTGTCCACTTCTCGGCGGGTCCGGGCGAGGAGGCTGCGGTGAGTGTACTCTTCGTCAGGATGCTAGCGAATGACGCCGAATCAATGGATGATTTCGGGAGCCCATCGAGGATGAGTGGTACACGATCCGAGCCCTAGCGCCATTGGTGGTGTCTAGTCCTCGCCCTCTTGTAGCAATGCAGCCACGAGGTTCTTCAATTGGTGTGATGCCACAAGAAAATCGTCGAGAAAGCTGTGGAAACTGCTCTCGGTGATTGTGAGCTGACCATCCAACTAAAGTGGTCTAAGAGCCCTGTAATAAGCGGCTCATGCCTTTGTATTTCTAAATGGCCTTTGGCCAGATGTACTTCTTCTTTGTAACCTCACGATTCGCGAAGTATGGAATATGAACATGTTCATTTGTTGCGGTGGCGAACGGTGTCTGACCAACTAAGATGGTCATTGATAGTCACATAGATCTACCAAACCCTACCCAGCGCCCAGCCCCCGAGCACGCGAGGGTCTTGGCCTGGTTCTCATGGAACGCGCCGAGTCTTTTTCCAGCGCCCAGCCCCCGAGCATGCGAGGATCTTGGCTTGGTTCTCATGGAACGCGCCGAGTCGTTTTCCGGCACCCAGCCCCCGAGCATGCGAGGGTCTTGGCTTGGCTCTCATGGAACGCGCCGAGTCATTTTCCAGCGCCCAGCCCCCGAGCATGCGAGGATCTTGGCTTCGTTCTTATGAAACGCGCCGAGTCATTTTCCGGCGCCCAGCCCCCGAGCATGTGAGGGTCTTGGCTTGGCTCTCATGGAACGCGCCGAGTCGTTTTCCGGCTCCCAGCCTCCGATCATGCGAGGGACTTGGCTTGGCTCTCATGGAATGCGCCGAGTCGTTTTCCGGCGCCCAGCCCCTGAGCATGCGAGGGACTTGGCTTGGCTCTCATGGAACGCGTCGAGTCCTTTCCGGCGCCCAGCCCCCGAGCATGCGAGGGACTTGGCTAGGCTCTCATGGAACGCGCCGAGTCGTTTTCTAGCTCCGAGTCCCCGAGCATGCGAGGGACTTGGCTTGGCTCTCATGGAACGCGCCGAGTCCTTTCCGTCGCCCAGCCCCCGAGCATGCGAGGGTCTTGGCTTGGCTCTCATGGAACGCGCCGAGTCGTTTTCCGGCGCCCAACCCCCGAGCATGCGAGGGTCTTGGCTTGCCTATCATGGAACGCGTCGAGTCGTTTTCCGGCGCCCAGCCCCCGAGCATGCGAGGGTCTTGGCTTGGCTCTCATGGAACGCGCCGAGTCGTTTTCCGGCGCCCAGCCTCCGAGCATGCGAGGGACTTGGCTTGGCTCTCATGGAACACGCCGAGTCATTTTTCGGCGCCGAGCCCCCAAGCATGCGAGGGACTTGTCTTGGCTCTCATGGAACGCGCCGAGTTGTTTTCTGGCGCCCAGCCCCCGAGCATGCGAGGGACTTGGCTTGGCTCTCATGGAACACGCCGAGTCGTTTTCCGGTGCCCAGCCCCCGAGCATGCGAGGGTCTTGGCTTGGCTCTCATGGAACGCGTCGAGTCCTTTCCGGCACCTAGCCCCCGAGCATGCGAGGGACTTGGCTTGGCTCTCATTGAATGCACCGAGTACTTTTGAAATGGAAATATATCCCATCGGTCAATTTCGGATCCAGTGGGTCGTGTATCGTCAATCCCGCAGATTCCCTCCGTTAGTTTCGGAGCCGTTAGGTCAGGGTCGGCGCCGTGTTATAAATACACGACCGGGGGCGCTGTCGACGTCATCCCATCGTTGCGCCGCACCCTTCATCTTCCTCCTTGCCTTTCGCTCAGCTCGCCATTGCGCCCGAGCGAGTTTCCCAAGGCTATGGAGAGCTTGTAGGTTGATCTTTTTGCGCGGATTCCCTCCTCCATCCACTCCTTCACCCAGCCTTCCCTGCGAGAAAGTCATGGCTGCGGAAGCCGCTGAGCGTGCCGCTGTGGAGGCTCTAGCGGCGGCCGGAGTGCCGTCGGAGGGCGAGCAGGAGGCGTGTTGGGGCAGGTCGAAGATGACGATGGAGCGCCTGGAGGACATGGCGAATCGTGGTGTGCTTCCTCCGAAGGACACCCTGGCGTGGAGGATTCCGGGGAAAGAGAAGAGGCCATTCGAGAACACCGGCGAGGTCGCCATCTTCGCGCACTTTGTTGAGCGCGGTTTTAGCACGCCGTCCGGTGATTTCTTCCGTGGGCTGCTGCATCACTATGGTCTGGGAATCGCCCCCCATTTCCATCTATGGCGGTACTTGTACCGGGTTAAGCGCATTGGGTCAGGGAACTGGGGAGACGGCTCCACTCGGATTACCGGCGGGGCGGGTATTGCGCTTCGAGTAGGTAGGCAGAGGGAGTATTTTGATCTGCAGTTGAACGACTGCCACAAAGATTGGCGCCGGGATTGGTTCTACATGGTGGACCAGCCACCGCTACTGCCGGTCAGGACTGGTATGGCGCTGAGGGAGCGGGAGTCCTAGCGTGATCTTCCGGTCGGGGATGAAACCCGAGACATCCCTGCTCTTATGGCAATGATTGCTGACTTGAAGCAGAAGGGCCTGACTGCCACTGCGGTGACGGTGTCGTTCGTGGCCCGGACTATCCAGCCGATCAAGGACCGGGTTCATAAGGCGTACGAGTTCTCCGGCCGTCTTGACCCGACCCGGGAGACGTCCGGGGGGTTCGACTCGGATGAAGTTGTCAGGCGTGTAAGCACCATGATGAAGGGTGAAGTGAACAATCTTGGTGCGCCGCGCCCTTTTGCACTGAAGAATCCTCCGCCTGCGGTAAGGTTTCCATTCCGAGTTCTTTTCTGTTTTCCTGGGCTCTTTCGCCTGAATGTTGTCTAAGTTAATGCTATATTCTTGGTGCTAGGAGGTGACCAATGTTGGCACTCCTTACGGCCTACAGATAAATCCGCAAGCGGACGGATACCGATGTAGCTTTCACCCGGGAGTATTCCAAGGTATCGATTTCCACGGAGAACGAGAAGTGGACTGATTCTAAACTAAGTTGTCTTAGGTAGATGGAATGGAGTGAATGGTATGGATGAGGTGGATGACAACAACAAAGAGAGAAGAGGAGTGATAGGAGGGTAGAGAGGGTACAAGTCTGGTAGAGGTATTCTACTGATTGATCGAGCAGATCAGAGGATACAGATAGATACTTGCTTCGGGACAAGGGAACCGGTGGACACACAGAAAGGGATGAGAAGGGGTGCCACTATTTCCCAACTGGGGAATCCTACGGACCAGAACTAACATGATGGGCTACAAAGACCGGAAGGGCTGTCACCACCTTACGGCTACCACCTCCGTTGCGACGGGAATAAACTAAGTTAGTCTCAAGTATAGGCACCACGCCTACACTAGTCAACTAATACTTATCTCCTATTGAAAGATAAGCACCCAAGTTAAGCAACCAATATACAGTTATACCAATCAACTAAGCATTGAACGAAGAACCAGCAAGCTAATAAAAGTACGAACTAAATGCTCAATTAATCAGAGATAGATACAAGAGTTACCAGACAAGACCCGGATGTTACTCGAAGTGAAGTCACATCCGTAGAGGTACAGCGGGAAGAGGGGCCGACACTTCGGTTCCTCTCCGGGACGCTCACCTCTCCTCTCTCCCTATCTCTACTGATACAAGTGGAGAACTAACAGTGCTTCGCCTACACTCTACTCTTGTGTTGTGTCTTTTGCAGGTGAAACCGGGCCTCTATTTATAGCAGGGAAGGACGGTGGAGGCAGAGTAGTAGCCAAGGCAGCTGGGAGGCGGTCCCGGGCCGTTCGGGCGAAATCCCCGGTTCGGCCGAACTGCCCAGTTCGCCCGAACCGGTGGATCCACCGCCTCAGCAGCCAAAGGCCAGGATTGCACCTTAGAGGCGGTTCCTGCCTTCGGCCGAACAGGCCACTTCGGCCGAAGTGGGCCCGGCCCAGTACTGCACCGCCTCTGCTTTGCACACGTGTTAGTCCAGCTCCTGAGGTCGGTTGGCAGGTCGGTTCACGTCTTGGGCTGGCCTGGAGGGCCTCCGGTGGACTCGTGGGCTCCGTCGGGTTGGATATGGGCCACCGGTCTTCTGGATATGGGTTGAGCCGGCCCAGAGTGGCGTGGTCGTGGTCCACAAGTCTTGCCCAGCTAGGGGGGCAACCGGCCGAATGGAGTCGTTCGGCCGAAACGGTCATTTCTGACCCTTATAGCACATGTTTCTCCATTTTGTACCTGCACAGAGGACAATCACCAAAACTTGTGGAAATAGTCAGTGATAAGCCCTATAGCTATGGTGTGTGTCCCCATTATGTTTGTTTAATACTCGGTTGGAGGTCGGAAATCGGTCTGTAATGACCGCCAACAAGCTCCCCCAAACTTAGATCTTTGCTCGTCCCGAGTAAAGAATTTAAAACATGAGCAAGACTAAAGTAAGGGTTCTTTTATAATCATGAATACTTGCATATTGAATAGTCAAACCTTTCTCATACCTGTGAATTTGTAGTGGCTACTTCCCGGATCTTGGGCGGTTGATGAATGGAACGTCTCTTACAACAAGGTCCTCTTGCTCATCCTGCATTCGGGGTTTTCTGGTTTTCGCAATTAAACGGCTCGTCTCCCTTCATCCCTGACACTCAGCTCTCTGGAGCTCGCTCCTTTCACTCATTCTCTTTTGTATTTCTCTTTGTTTCTCAGGTGGTGGCCTTGTCATGTCGAGTATTTCGGTCAAGCCAAAGATTGGCTCCTGGAGCTTCTCATCACTGCCCTTGGTCATGTTGCAAGTTAATGATAGATAGTTCATGTTGTTCCTCAGCCTTTCTGACCCCTTTTTTTCTTTTCTTTTCCCTTTTTGGGACTTTTTTTTTCTTTGGACTTTCATGAGTCCTTTATTTCTCTCTTTTTTTTCAGGGTATCATCAAGGCATGAGGGCTTCCACTACACTCTGATGATAGATTTGCTTGCAACAGACCTCAGACAATGTGATCCATTCCAAAAACACAACTTTCAACAAGACTTCATACAGAATATGACAGGTTTCAGGAGTAAACTCTCAAGCATATGTGGTATTTGTGGACAGGATGAAGGGATAGAGCAGGATTTTCATCTTTTCATAAATTAAATTCTCCCGAAAGTTGGTGTGAACAAGTGGTTCATTTTATCGAGTCATATCACAAACATCAACAACTTAGGTCAGGGGGGTCCTATCATGATGAATTTTTCACAAGTACTAGATACTGAGTTTGAAATAAACAACAGGCAGCAATCATGATATAAAAGAGAGACCGAGTTCATTTCGTTTATGTGAGGCATGCATTTTCAATTTTTCGAAACGAGACAACACAGGAAAGTAAACAGGGGGGAAGAAGGTGCAAACCCACGTGCAGGTGCGCGAGAGGGGACAGCCGGGCTGGTTCGGCCGAACCGGTCAGTTCGCCCGAACTGGCCAGTTCGCCCGAACTGCCTGGTTCGGCCGAACTGGCCCCCGGGGCTCAGTCCGTCGTGCCATGCGTTCCTGTGTCATTCCTGTACTCGTGCAACTCTCTGTTAGACAGGGCATTCTCCGGTCGGCTCAAATGCACCGACCGGAGTGACAATTTTATCTTCTTTCTTGCAAACAATTCAAACTTTATTTATTCAACGAACTAAGAATTGGAAAAAAATATTTGGAAGGGAAATTTCAAAGCACCCTAAACATTGATCTAAACAAATAAATGAATCAAGCAACTAGCAAACCAAACTAAACTAACGGTGCTCTATCTAAAAACGGGACGACCGCGGGACACTACTCTGAAGGCGGTCCATAGAGATCTCCGTGTCCCGTGGCCTTGAAAAGCCTCTTGAGCTTTGCGCACAGGGCCTTGCGGAGGAGCTCCATCTTGTCCTCCCATTCCATGCGTGCGAGCTCGCCCTCCGCCACCTTCTTATCCAGGTGGTTGATTCTCTGCTTCGCCAGTGCCAGTTCCTCCTTCAGGCTCTCCATGGTGGGCGGCTTCTCTTCCTCTTCTTCATTGTCCTCCTCATCGGAGAACGCCATGTCCCTGGGCAGCCCTTTGATGGATGGGGGCTGCCTGTGGCGCCGTGGCGGAGAGGACTGGGATGAGTTTGCCAGCCCCAGCTCGTTTCGGTTGAGCGGCGGGACGAGGACTTTTCCGTACCCTCCTCCCGGGATGCGTTCTCCCTTGATGACGAAACACGGTGCGCTTTCCGGTGTGTAGTCCGGCTCCTCTCCGGCCTTCTCCTTGGGCAGCAACAACGTCAGATCCGACACGCTCGAGGAGGATATTGACCTCGGGCGTAGCTGCCCTTCGTTCGGCCTTGGTGATGGCGAACGAGGCGGTTTCTTGATCCCTTTTAGTGGGGCGAGGAGCTTGTTGAGTGCTGAGCGGTGAGGGGAGTTGCCGCGCCTCACCGGGCTACGTCCCGGCGTCCTCCCCCGGTGCACGTCTCCCGCTGCGTCGACGTCGGAGATGCGGAAGGCGTGCTCCTGCCGGGAGGAGTTGCCGTTCCGGCTACTGCTGCTCGAGCCCTGGGCCGATGATGTGCCCTTGGAGGAAAAGGAGGCCATGGTGGCTGTGTTCTAAGGGATGGAGTTGGCTTAGATGAGATGGGAAACGTCGATAGAGAGTATCTGTTTTTATCGGGGATTTCAGATCGGAAAAACGGAGTTTCCCGACGATTCCCTCGCGACTCTCGTGATATCTTTAACTACAGATGTATCTGGGCGAGCATATCTGTCCCTGGGGCCTGGGAGGCCAATTCGCCCGAACCAGCTGGTTCGACCGAACTGGGCCTGTTCGCCCGAACAGGTCCCTGGGCCCCCAGGTGCGTGGCCCGTGTCGTGGTTCCAGGTTTTGGTCATGGGAGATTCGGGTCGAGGAGGTTTTCAAGGTTCAGGAGGTTTTGGCCCAGAAGGATTTGAAGATGACGGATTCGGGCCGGGGTTCCACGGACGGGGTTCAGAGTTCTATGAACTCGACGACGTCTAATTCGTCGAGTGTCGGAGGTTCTGGTTCTAGGAAAATCTTCAACCGCTGTCCGTTAACCTTGAAGGTGTTTCCGTCCTCGCTTTGCAAAGTGACGGCCCAATGAGATGCAGCATTGATTACTGTGAATGGGCCGTCCCACTTGCTCCTCAATTTCCAGTGACCGAAAAGTTTGACACGGGAGTTGAAGACGAGAACCTTGTCTCCCGGCTTGAACGTTTTGACCTTGATTCTCTTATCATGCCATCTCTTGGTCCATTCTTTGTATAGTCGGGAGCTGTGGTATGCTCTCTCCCTCATCTCATCTAGCTCAGCCAGCTGGATCTTCCGTTTGAGGCCGGCAGCTGGAAGGTCCATACCCCACTTCCTAATGGCCCAGTGAGCTCTAAACTCCATTTCTACAGGTAGATGACAGGTTTTGCCATAGACTAGTTGATATGGGGTCATGCCTATGGGAGTCTTATAGGCCGTGCGGTAAGCCCAGAGTGCATCTAGGAGTTTATCCTTCCATTGCTTGCCCATCTCATTTACGATCTTTTGCAGAATGTTTTTGATTTGCTTATTGGAAGTTTCTGCTTGACCGCTAGTTTGGGGGTGATAGGGTGTGGCTACGTTATGCTGCACCCCCAAACTTGAGAGATACTTACGGAAGGCTGAATCTATGAAGTGGGAGCCGTCATCACTAATGACTATTCTAGGAACGCCAAAACGTGGGAATATAACCTCATGAAACATTCGTCTCGCATTCTTAGAGTTAGCAGCTAAGAAAGGCAAGGCTTCTACCCACTTAGAGACGTAGTCCACTGCTACTAGGATGAATTGACAACCCTCGGAGTTTGGGAAGGGACCCATGAAGTCTACTCCCCAGACATCGAAGATTTCTACTTGAAGATTGCTAGTGAGTGGCATTGCGTCTCTAGTATTGATGTTCCCGTGTTTCTGGCAGCGGGGGCACCGCATGACAAATGCTCTCGTATCCTCATACATGCTGGGCCAGTAAAAACCACACTGCCAGACTTTAGCATTGGTCTGGAATGCACCGTAGTGTCCTCTGTACGAGGCTGCGTGGCATCTCTCCAGGATTTTATAAGCCTCATGTGTGGGTACGCACCTTCGGAGGAGTCCGTCGCTACAAATCCTAAAGAGGTACGGGTCATCCCAAAGGTGAAGTCGGCTCTCATAGGCTAGCCATTTCCTATTCTCTCCAGGGGGACATAACCCGTTACCATGTAGTTTACTATGTTGGCATTCCACGGATCACCAGTGGTGACCTTAAGGAGGGTGTCATCCCGTATGTAGTCGTCGATTGGGAGATCGGACGGGACTTGTATCCGGGACAAATGGTCAGCCACTGAGTTCTCTACTCCTTTCTTATCTTTTATATCAATGTCAAATTCTTGGAGTAGAAGAATCCAGCGGATGAGTCTCGGTTTTGCATCCTTTTTTGTCAGAAGGTACTTCAGAGCAGCGTGATCTGAATAGACTATAACCTTGGCCCCGACTAGGTAGGACCAGAATTTGTCTATAGCAAATACGACTGCTAAGAGCTCCTTCTCCGTGGTTGCGTAGTTGAGCTGAGGGCCAGTGAGCGTTTTGCTAGCATATGAGATAGCATAATGCTTCTTGTCCTTAGTTTGGCCCAACACAGCTCCTACAGCATAGTCGCTCGCATCGCACATGATTTCGAATGGGATGCTCCAGTCGGGAGGCTGGATGATGGGAGCGGAGATGAGTGCCTTTTTGAGGGTGGTGAAATGCGGCATAGCACTCCTCATCGAAAACGAAGGGGGCATCTTTGGCTAAGAGATTGGTCAAGGGCCGAGATATCTGGGAGAAGTTTTTGATGAAACGCCTATAGAATCCGGCATGGCCAAGGAAGCTGCGGATCCTCTTAACGTTTGTGGGAGGTGGAAGTTGCTCGATCACTTCTATCTTCGCTTTGTCTACCTCGATCCCACGTTCTTACACCCTATGTCCTAGGACAATCCCCTCTCGCACCATAAAATGGCACTTTTCCCAATTCAAAACAAGGTGTTTCTCTTCACACCTCTAGAGGACCTTGTCCAGATTTTTCAGACATTCGGTAAAGGTCTTTCCGTAAACTGAGAAATCGTCCATGAACACTTCCATAATCTCCTCAATCATATCGGAGAAGATAGACATCATGCAACGTTGAAAAGAGGCAGGTGCGTTACATAGCCCGAAAGACATTCGCCGGTAGGCGTACGTCCCATAGGGGCATGTGAACGTGATTTTACTCTGGTCTTCCGGGTGGATAGGAATTTGGTGGTACCCAGAGTAACCGTCAAGGAAGTAAAAGAAATAGTGTTTGGCTAACCGTTCAAGCATTTCGTCTATGAACGGAAAGGGGAAATGGTCTTTCTTGGTGGCCTTATTGAGTCGACGATAGTTGATGCACATATGCCAACCAGTAACAGTGCGCTGAGGGATGAGCTCATTTTTGTCATTGCGCACTACCGTCATTCCTCCCTTCTTAGGAACGACTTGAACGGGACTAACCCATTCACTATTGGGGACAGGGTAGATGATCCCCGCGTGAAGGAGTTTGAGAACTTCCTTTTTCACGACCTCTCTCATGGCATTGTTTAACCGTCGTTGAGGTTCCCGAGACGGTGTTGGTTCAGAATCGATCGGGATGCGATGAGTGCAAAGATTTGGGCTAATCCCTTTCAGGTCTTGAAGAGAGTATCCTAAGACCGATCGATTTTTCTCCAGGATAGTGATGAGTTGTTGGGTTTCTACCT
The DNA here is from genome assembly GCA_033239725.1 of Echinochloa phyllopogon. Lineage (NCBI taxonomy): Eukaryota > Viridiplantae > Streptophyta > Magnoliopsida > Poales > Poaceae > Echinochloa > Echinochloa phyllopogon. The sequence goes on along the minus strand of BTCW01000008.1, from coordinate 25,143,689 downwards.
CGGAGAGTTTATCACTAATGATCACTGGAGTTTGCTTATCCCCAAAGAGGAAAGCATACCTAAGTCCAGGCGGAAGAAGTTTGAGCTCGATTGGAGATGGTTTTGGAGTTTCGTTTGTATCAAGCTCAATCGGAGGATGAGTTTCCTCCTCATCCGTAAAGAATGGAATATCCTCTTCTGGAATAGGTTGCTCGAGGTCTAGCAAAGAAGCTGACCTGACTTCCTCTAACGGGTCAGGATCGGGGTCTGCCTCTATTGGAGTATTCAAAGATTGGGCATAGGAGACAGGGATAAGTTCTTTACCGATCCTAAGCTCTACTAGCTGGTTTATTGGTGCTTTTTCCAGAATCTTCAAGATTGGCCTGCCTATGAAGATGGGATGTGTGGTAGTGCTAGGTAGGTCGAAGATGTGAAAATCCATGAAGAGTTCAGGATCGTTGACCTTAACGGGTGTGACCCGTAAGATCCCCAAACAGTCCAGGATTCTTCCTGAAGTAAACTTAAGTCATTTTTGAGAAAACGACCATGAGTTGTCGGGGAATTCGGTTCGCACCAAAGAGCTAGAGATTATGTTGATTCCGAGGCTCGGGTCGTACCCAATTTCTCGGTCAAGGCCCATGATCTCACAGAATATCCTTTTGGTTTTTCTGGGCATCTTGACCACCTCGGTCGAGGCTTCGGCCTCATCTAGCCACTCCCGACTCATGATAGCAGAGAGACGTCCCAGGTACTCCCGCTGGTATTCCAATTCTTCTTTGTCGGGGGCTTGATCCTTTTGCTCTACACATCGTTCCCGTGGGAAACTTGTTGCACTCCCGATGTCTTTGAATAGATCATCGTCAAAATCATAAAGAGTGGTGTAGAGTGAATCATAATGGTCTGGGCTAGAATATGGTTGTGGTTCGAAATGAGCTTCAGGTTCTGATGGACTGGAAGAGCTAATGGATTTGGATTAGACTGGTATTGGCTCTTTAGGTTCAGGTTCAGGCTGCTTCTCTTCTTCATCGGGGAGTTCATCATAGATTCCAGTGTAGGGGGTGTTGTCTAGGATACGGTCCAGGACTACCCTCGCTTCACTAGGAACCAAATGAAAGAACGACCCTCCAGAAGCAGAGTCCAAGAAAGTGGTGGCTACGGGACAGAGGCCAAGGCTGAAGTGTTGTAAAACAACAGGTTCTGGTAGGCTTAGGTCCGGTCCTGAGGCCAGTATTTGCTTGAAACGAGCCCAGGCAGCTCCTAACGATTCTCCCTTTAATTGCTTAAAGTTAATGATTTCTGCTCGGAGACTGGCTACCTTGGAGACTGGGAAGAAGTTTAGGCAGAATTTTTCCTTGAGAACTTCACAGCTCCCTTCCATAGTACCGACAGCCAGAGAGTACCATTTCTTCACTCCTCCCGTTAATGAGAACGGGAATAGCTTCCATTTGAGTGTCTCTTGTGTCATGCCCGCAATGGTCAGGCATGAGCAGAGTTGCTCAAACTTGCGAAATTGCGCGTATGGACTCTCGACCTTCGTTCCTGAGAACGATTGCTCACGAACCATGGCTATGAAGCCGGGACGTAGCTCATAGCCGGGTGTGGATATGGGATGTGATGGTGGTGGCTCCAAACAAGCGCCCTTTGGAGCCGAGTGTTGGCGTAAGGTGAGAGTGGAATCCATGTGGTTGGTGGATGGTGGTGGGATACACGGACAACTTGGGTTCGGAATCAGAACAGCTACCGTTCCCCGGCAACGGCGCCAGAAAGCTTGTTGGCACTCCTTACGGCCTACAGATAAATCCGCAAGCGGACGGATACCGATGTAGCTTTCACCCGGGAGTATTCCAAGGTATTGATTTCCACGGAGAACGAGAAGTGGACTGATTCTAAACTAAGTTGTCCTAGGTAGATGAAATGGATTGAATGGTATGGATGAGGTGGATGACAACAACAAAGAGAGAAGAGGAGTGATAGGAGGGTAGAGAGGGTACGAGTCTGGTAGAGGTATTCTACTGATTGATCGAGCAGATCAGAGGATATAGATAGATACTTGCTTCGGGACAAGGGAACCGGTGGACACACAGAAAGGGATGAGAAGGGGTGCCACTATTTCCCAACTGGGGAATCCTACGGACCGGAACTAACGTGATGGGCTACAAAGACTGGAAGGGCTGTCACCACCTTACGGCTACCACCTCCGTTGCGACGGGAATAAACTAAGTTAGTCTCAAGTATAGGCACCACGCCTACACTAGTCAACTAATACTTATCTCCTATAGAAAGATAAGCACCCAAGCTAAGCAACTAGTATACAGTTATACCAATCAACTAAGCATTGAACGAAGAACCAGCAAGCATATAAAAGTACGAACTGAATGCTCAATTAATCAGAGAGAGATACAAGAGTTACCAGACAAGACCCGGATGTTACTCGAAGTGAAGTCGCATCCGTAGAGGTACAGCGGGAAGAGGGGCCGACACTTCGGCTCCTCTCCGGGACGCTCACCTCTCCTCTCTCCCTATCTCTACTGATACAAGTGGAGAACTAACAGTGCTTCGCCTCCACTCTACTCTTGTGTTGTGTCTTTTGCAGGTGAAACCGGGCCTCTATTTATAGCAGGGAAGGACGGTGGAGGCAGAGTAGCAGCCAAGGCAGCTGGGAGGCGGTGCCGGGCCATTCGGGCGAAATCCCCGGTTTGGCCGAACTGCCCAGTTCGCCCGAACCGGTGGATCCACCGCCTCAACAGCCAAAGGCCAGGATTGCACCCTGGAGGCGGTTCCTGCCTTCGGCCGAACAGGCCACTTCGGCCGAAGTGGGCCCGGCCCAGTACTGCACCACCTCTGCTTTGCACACGTGTTAGTCCAGCTCCTGAGGTCGGTTGGCAGGTCGGTTCGCGTCTTGGGCTGGCCTGGAGGGCCTCCGGTGGACTCGTGGGCTCCGTCGGGTTGGATATGGGCCACCGGTCTTCTGGATATGGGTTGAGCCGGCCCAGAGTGGCGTGGTCGTGGTCCACAAGTCTTGCCCAGCTAGGGGGGCAACCGGCCGAACGGAGTCGTTCGGCCGAAACGGTCATTTCTGACCCTTATAGCACGTGTTTCTCCATTTTGTACCTGCACAGAGGACAATCACCAAAACTTGTTGAAATAGTCAGTGATAAGCCCTATAGCTATGGTGTGTGTCCCCATTGTGTTTGTTTAATACTCGGTTGGAGGTCGGAAATCGGTCTGTAACGACCGCCAACAACCAACTGCTTCTTCTGCCCGGCACCGCTGCCTGACGCGGACCCGACACTTTGGCGGAAGGTCATGAGGCCGGAGGAGGCGAGGAACGACCGACTTCCGGCCATTGAAGACTTGGAGGACTTGGTCTCTGAAGAGCTCGGCTCCCCCCCCCCCCCCCCCCCCGGGTTCTGGGGGTGCTGCTGCTGTGGTCCGTGGTCCCTACTGGGAGGACCCGGACGGGCACTCGGAAGGTGTTGTCATCGCAGGTGCAGATGGCGGCGGCGGAGTCCAAGAAATGGGCGGCATTGGCGCAGGCATCGGCGTCTACTGCGCCGAGCTTGAAGAGGCGTCGTGCCAATCGTGCCCCGTCGGTGAGTGAAGGTACGGCCGCCTCCCCTACTGGGGAGGGCGAGGATCAAGATCCGGATGCGTCGTTGACAATGGTGCGTTCTCCTACACCATTGCTGTCGTCGGGGGATGGTTGGCCACCATGCCCGCTGGGGTTGAACTTCAAGTGGCCGAGCAAGAGTAACAGGTTAGAGTCTGGACTCGGTTAAGTTACTCGTGCTCGGGTTTCAGGGCTTGACTTTTTTCTTGTGCTTTTTCTTTTCTGTTGTGTCTTCAGGGAGGTGGACACTCCATCGGATACGTCCCGTACTCGGTCGGATGGCGGCGGCGACCAGGGGGACTCTGTGTCACAAGACCCGCCTGCAACGGCGCTGGCACCACCAGAGGTGGGGCTGCTAACTGGCGCGGCGACTGGCGCGGCTGGGGTGTCGAGTGCTTCAGCCATGGTAACTGTGACCACCGTGCTGGAAGTGGCCCCTAGTGCCGGTTTTGAAGAGGAGGACCCGGACATGCCGGAACTTGAGGACGACGCGCTCCCAGATCAGCATGCTGAGCCGGATGGGATGCAGGGGAGGAGCTGAGCTGCCACGAGCGCTTCAAGCGCCTTGCCAAGGCAAATAAGGAGGCACTGGAACGAATTCGTGGCTCATCCGGCTCGATGCTGGAGGAAATGGATGTAACGTCTATAGATCTTTTGCTTTGATCTATGTAAGCTTTGGTGTTGAGCTGAGTATGATGCAGGTGTTGATGTTTGGTACCATGGAGTGCAAGCGGATGATGCACGTGGCGGAGGACGAGTACCTGGAGCTGCAGGAGCTGAGGACTCGGGTTCTGGCGATTGCTAGGGAGGCACACGGAGTCATCATTCAGAAGGACACGGACGCGGAAGGCCTGGCGAAGCTCAACCAGGAACTCATCGCTCAACTGGAAGCGGCTAATGCTGGTAAGTATTCCTTGGTAGGAGTAATCGGAAGTTGGAGCCCTTTCGCTTTATCTTGCTTGCTCTTCGTTCTCAGGCCATGCCAAGGAGATGGAGCACGTCCAAGGCCGTCTTGCGACAATGGACCAAAAGTTTAAGGAGGTGACGGCCACATTGTGGGAGAGGGACGCCGAGCTGAAGCGTACCCTAGAAAGTGAGCAGAAGCCTATGCAATTTCCCACTTGTACTGACCATGAGGCCATAACGCTTGGTTATGGGTGCTTCTGGTGCACAGGTCATGCCCGCAAGAAGAGGATCTTGGAGGAGAAGGTCGCGAAGACGGAGCAGGAGATACAGGAGCTCGTCAGTGCGCATAGCCGCGCCTTTGGTGCTCATGAAGTTGCCATGACCGGTATGCGTTTTGTCCGAGTTCTTTTTCCTTTTCCTAACGTTCGTGACGCTGGAACTAGTTCTGAGCCATGCACATGTGCAGAGGTTGCGAATCGCTACGAGGCCCTAGCGCAGGCAGCTTTGTTTGTTTGTGAAGACATCCAGTCACCAGGAGGTCGGCCGATGGAACCCCTTACCGATCAACTGCACTCTCTTCCCAACTCCGCGAGGGGGGTGGCGACGGAGACCGCACAGTATGCGGTGAGGAGCACGCTGGCCCTTATCTGCACGTACAATCCTGACCTCAACCTCGAAGATATCCGGGACGGGTACAATCCTACCATATCCGAAGAGCAATTTGACGAGCTGACGGAGTCATTCTCCAGCCTGGCGATCGACGTAGTCCGTAGTATAGTAGAGGTAGCTGGATCGGGTCCTGTTTGAAAAGAAACCAAGAAACATGTACTATTTGGCAGACTTTTGTGTAATAAGTATTACTTTCCAAGCTTATAGCTTTTATTGCTGATTTCGTTAGAATTCGCTGATCGTCATCACTTCACCATTGTCATGACTCGTGCTAAGTACTAGGGCGGCGAACTGGCTGGAGCTCTCATGGAGGCAGCTCTCCTGCATACGATGCTCGGCGTGGAGGCTTAGTCGTGGGCAGGGTCCCAGCCGAGTAATGTCGCACGAGTTTAGATTATGGTTATAGTGAGTTAGACTTGCCGTTTTAGTTTGTTACTTCGTAGGTAACTTTACTGGAGGACGAGCGTGTGGCTGTCGTGGGAGAATTTAGTGCAAATGTACTAATGAAAGAACACTGAGTTCGAATGAAGAAACTTTATTGAATGACGAAATAACCGGGTAAAGATACATAGCTGTGATTTGGACTAAGGATAGAACTTAGTAAGGTGCTAGATGTTCCAAACGTTGGGAACTGGGTTGCTGGAGATATTACTTCCTTGATGATGAAGGGACCTTCCCATGGAGCAGATAGCTTGTGCTGACCTGCCGAGCTCATGACTCGGCGCAGAGCGAGGTCGCCCACGTTTAAGGAGCGTTCCTTGACGTTTCTATCGTGATATCGGTGTATTTGCTACTCATGGCGCACGTGCAGAGTTAAGGCGCGGAGCCTATGCTCTTCTAATGCGTCGACGTCGACCTGTCGACTGGACTCGACTTCTCCCTCCTCGTAGTTCTTGACGCGCGGTGCACTGAACGCGAGGTCGGCTGGTAATACGGCTTCCGATCCATATACCATGAAGAAAGGTGAGTATTCGGTTGCTCTGCTTCTTTGGGTACGAAGGCCCCACACCACATGCGGTACTTCTTTAGCCCAGCGGCCTGCGCGTGGGTTTAGTGCGTCATAGATTTCTTTCTTGAGGGCATCCAGGACCATGCCATTTGCCCGTTTAACCTGTCTATTGCACCGTGGGTGGGCTGAAGATGAGTAGTAAACGTCGATCTGTCGGTCTTGGCAGAAATTCCAAAATTCATGCCCTATGAATTGAGAGCCGAGGTCGGTGATGATCCGATTGGGGACTCCGAAGAGGTGTGTTATTTCTTCAATGAAGGCTGCTGCCGTAGCCGACTTAGTGTCGGTGACGACCTTGTACTCGATCCATTTGGTGAACTTGTCCACCGTGACGAGTAAATGCTTGAGTCCACCTTGGGCTGGCTTAAATGGCCCCACGTTATCTAGCCCCCATACTGCGAAGGGCCAGGATGGTGGGATGGTGCGTAGCGCCTGGACCGGCAGGTGCTTTTGCTTCTGGAAGAACTGGCACCTGGCGCAACGCTGGACGAGTTCCTTTGCGTCAGAGACCGCGGTAGGCCAGAAGAACCTGGATCTGTAGATCTTGCCAACCAGCGTTCTAGTTGTCGCGTGATTGCTGCATGCACCCGAATGTACTTCGTGCAGTAGCGCCAGACCTTCGCTGCGCAGGATGCACTTCATGAGTACTCCTGAGGACGCTGCTTTTCTGTAGAGTTCGGAGCCGATGACCACATAGTTGGCACTTCGTCGGCTGAGCTGCTCGAGGGCAGCCTTGTCTTCCTTGATCTTATCTTTTATGGTCATGTGGTCATTTTTTACGAACGCGATGAGTGGTTTGCACCAATCTTCTTCTGCTTCTGGAGGAGCCGCGACTGCTGCGACGACCTAGTCGGCAGTGGCTGTAGGTTCGCCTTGATCCGCTAATTTGATGGACGGCTTTCGTAGATCTTGTACGAACACACCGGCGGGTACTTGGGATCGCTTGGATCCGAGTTTAGATAGGACGTCGGCGGCGACATTTTCTTCACGCGGCACATGGCAGCATTCCTGCCCGTAGAAGTGGGCTTCTAGCTTGCGAACTTCCGCATAGTAGGTGTCCATCGTTTCTTTGGAGCACTCCCAATTCTTGTTGACTTGTTCAACTACTACCTTTGAGTCTCCAAAACATAGCAGGCATTTGATGCCAAGGGTAATGGCTATCTTTAATCCGTGGATCAATGCTTCATACTCGGCACCATTGTTTGTTGCCTTATAATGGATCTGCAGCACGTACTTGAGGTGCTTGCCTTCTGGAGATATAAATAGGACTCCTGCGCCAGCTCCTTCGAGGTTCAAGACAACATCAAAGTACATAGTCCAGTGCTCATGTGGCTCAGTGGGGGTGGGCACCTGGAGTTCCGTCCACTCGGCCAGGAAATCGACCAGAACTTGTGACTTGATTGACTGTCTTGACCTGAAGGTGATGTCGAAGCTCCCGAGCTCTACCGCCCATTTGACGACCCGGCCGTTGATGTCGCGGTTGTGGAGGATTTCACTGAGGGGGAAGTTGGATACCACGTGTATGGGTTACGACGGTGGTTACGTCGCCTGCCGCCATCGTCGCGGCGATTCCGAGGGTGCCTGCCCTCAGACTCGTCCGGCTGGTGATCAGCCGTGCGTTCTTGGTCGACTTCCTCCGGGATGGCTTCTAGAGTTGGGGATCTATGCCGGCGTCTGCCATGTCAGATCTACTATGCTCGGTCCTGCGGGAACTCGATCTGCTCCAGCGTGATCGGCTAGATCTTGATCTAGCGTCTCTGTCCTTCTGGTGTAGGTCTTGTGCAACGGCGAGCCGGGCTCGAAGTCGAGCCGCCTCTGGGGCGGGCTCCATGTGAGCTAGTTCAGCGACACATGCCGCCATCGCCGCAGATGGGGTAAGGAAATCAGCCAGAGCTCGCTCGAATTCGCGTGCCAAGTTACGCGGGTCCAGCGGGTCCAAGTCTTCGTGGCGTCGTCCGCCATTCGCGGCTGCATCTGCAACCTTGGCCTGCCGGCGCTGAGCTCGGAAGGTGTTCGCGTCTATGCGACGCTGTCGCGCAGATGTCGTCTTGTTGTCTTGAATATGCTGGTCCTCGGAGATGAGTACTTCGCGATCTGGCCGCGAAGAGTGGATCTTGGATGTGCCCGCCGAGTTCTCGGGGGTCATCAGTACGGTCCTTGCGACCTGAAACTCACCACAATCTGGAAGCTGGTTGGGTTCGGGCGGGTTTCCAGATTGGATCTGGGCCTCGCGGTGCGGGAGCCGGCCAGAGTAGTCGGCAGCCGCGTTCTTCAGTCCGTGGGGGAACATGTTCCCTGAGCGATCCAGGACTCGCTCGGACATGGCGATGCACTCAGAGAGCATGTCGTTGATGCAATTGAGCCCATCGACGATCTCGTCGGGATAAGGGACTCGGCGCCGGGGAAGCAGATCTGGGATCCGGTCCCGGGCGCTGAGCTGCTCGATCTGCTGCATGAGCCGATCTGGCACATCGGGGGAAGCCCCCGGGTTTGTCGAGGCTGAATCCGCCGGTGTTGAGTCGGCGCCGGTGGAGTTCGAGCTGCTGGAGTCGGCGAAGAAGATGCATCCCGGAAGGTGCTTGGGGCTGCCGCTCACGTCCGCCAGGAAGATGATGTCGGATGGATCTGCCATCAAGCCAACGGTGGTTTCGAATCGAAAAAGCTCACCAATCTACCCCTACCTGGCGCGCCAACTGTCGGACCTTAGGACCGGCAACCACCTGGGGGTACCCGAGTGGTTGATTTGTAGGCGGGACGATTGATGAACTAGTAGCTTGATGGTACACAGGAGGCACTGATTTAGACAGGTTCGGGCTACCCGGAGGTATAATACCCTACGTCCTGTGTCGGTGGTGTTGTCTTGTATTGCTGAGTACTCGACCGAGCTTCCAGGAGCTAGGGCGAGCGTATGGTTTACAAGGTGTGTTGAGTGGTTCGAGATGTTCTCGTGGGGGTGCCCTAGGCCGCTTTATATAGGGTAGCGGGCTAGGGTTTACAAGTCGGTTTCCATCTAAACCTACTTGGTTCCGACCAGGACTCTAGTCCGGATCGGTTACAACAGAATATCCCTGGATATCCAGACGAGCCGCCCACCGGGTCTTCATCAAACTTGTCCACCAAGTCGGGGTGCCCGCGTGGGCCGCTTAAGGGCCGGCCCACAAGCCTGTCCGATGTGGGCCTTGGCCACCGTAGTCTAGTCTGACAGTGGGCCGAGGGGTACCCATATCCCACATTCTTATCTACCATTCTTCATCCATTCACTGTTTAGAGCTGCTAAGTGGGAGGTGAAATGACACTTCCTTCCCATTCATGAGCCCACCCTTGAGCAGTGGAGCAGATGTCAATCAGCAGCAGCAGAAAATGCTAGTCAACAAAGGGCGACAATCACGTGCAGGTAGGAGGACGGAGTACGATGCATATCTTTACAAAGTAAAAGATGTAACCCAATCAAATTATAATTTACATAAATAATTTGAAACAGTGGAAACTAAAGAAAACAAGGTAACGTGTGTTAAAGAGCTAAGCTGCATATATTTGCGGTTAAATTCTAGCTTGTGAAGCTTTGACAAGGAGGTGCTGGTGTGTGTGTGTTAGAAGGGGGCCAAGGTGTCATTTTCACTCTCACTTAACAGCTCTGAACAGTGAAATGGATGGAGAATGGTAGATAAGGAATGGAAGTTAATGTCAATGGCACATAGGGAAATCAAAATTTTTCAATGGCAAATAGGATATCAAGTAAATTTTCGATGGTAAATAAGGTATTTTCTATAAAAAAAGGAGTGATCCTAACAAAAGATAATTTAACTAGGAGAAATTGGAATGAAAGTAAAATTTGTTATTTTTGCAATAAACTGAAAACCATCCAAAACCTATTTTTGAATGTCAACCCAACACCTGCATGGTCCTCACTGGTCCGGCGCAAAGTCAAGCAGAGAATCGGACCAAGATGTTGCGGGCTACGGCTGCGCGGAAGGCGGAGAGCTGGAGGCGGTGCTTGCGAGATGAGATGCGATGGAGCAGTCGAGGTGATGAGGTTCTCGGGGTCGTGACAATTCGCGAACAGCCAGATTTGCATGTTAACGGGCGACGGACCCGACCCGATTCACATCAGTAGATGTCGCAAGCTGCGCGAATCTGACAGCTGGTGGGTTAATGAGTGACATGGATCCGCTACCACCCGCGGAATAACTCAGCTGGGATTATTAAAAGAACAAACTGTTTAGAATGGGCTAAAGTAATAATAACTGACAAAAGTTCCTCATTAAAGAAAAAAAAAAGAAAACGCACACGAAAGAGAACAGAAGAGCGGAAGAAGAAAGCCTACACTATTGCAGTTGCAGCCCAGCCCATTTTAGAACACGAACAGTCTCCTCTCCCACTTCCTCCACAAAACCCTAGCCCCGCCTCCCAAAAACCCCATTCCGCACCACCCCACTCCCATTCCTCGTCCTCCCGACCACTGCGACGCCCGCCTCCCCGGCGGCGTCCGTCCCCGTCGCCTCCGGCCGCTTGCCGGCCGCCCGCCGCTTCGGTCGATGCCGGACTCCATGCCGATCGCCTCTCCGCTGCCCTCCCTAGGTTTGCTCCGAACCCAACGAGCGCAGCGTCGTTCCCCTTAATTTCGCTTTCCCGGATAGCCTCGAAACCATTGGTAGGATCTGGGTCTCGGTTTTCTTTGGGCGAGATCAAAATTCGCAGGATTTTTCGAGGGAAATTTGTGGAATTCGGGAGATTCACGAGCATTTGTGTGCCTGCTTGTGTCTCGATTGATTAGGAGTTCTTAGTCCCCGATAGCTTTTGTATGGCTGTAGTTGGTCGTAGAAGAAAGATCCCTTTTTAATACTATGGCAATTTAAGATCGCGTCTGCAGCAGGAAAAGAGACTTGTGGCTGCTTTGTGACTTACTGGTGGTGGTGGCGATGAAATGTACAATCATATATCTGCTACAGGGATTCTGTTTTTCGTTTTAAATTTTGTGAAAGTGTGCTTTCCCATTGAAGTAAACCTTTTTGTATGCATGGCGATAGATTACATACTGGTATAGGGTTCCCATGATTGTTTTGTGAGTTGTTGGCAGTAGTAAAATGTTTGGTTTTGGAGAGCTGTGGAGGCACAATTGATACTGTTAAATATTCTGGATTTCTACTTTTGGTCCAATGTTTCTTGTTTTGAAATTTCAAATAAGGGTGCAGCGAGCGAATTGTTGAGATTTTTGTTTGTGTGCAGGTGGTGGAGCCATGCCATCTAATAAAAGTATGAATGGCCATGGGGTATTTCTTGACAAGGACGAGGAGGAAGAATACGAGTCTGATGAGTCGTTGGGATCACGTGGAAAGCGCCAGAAAAAGTCTAGCATTTGGGAAGGCTTCTCGATTCTGAAACAAAGTGGTGGCAATGCTAACTCTGGTAAAAGATGCACTTCTTTTTTGAATCCTTTGGATTCAGATGGTGAGAGCAATGCAGATCCTGATCTTGATGGTGCTAGAAGAGCCTTAGCCATGACTGTTATTACTACTGGACAGTCACTTTCATTTGTTGAAGGACATGGTTTTCAACGTTTTATGCGTGCTCTTAATCAGCTAATCACTGTGAACCGTTCTGGTCTAGACCAAGATGTCATGGATCTTTATGGAAGGGAAAGGAATACTCTGCGTTCCATCATATCTGAAGCATCCGGAGGGTTGAGTTTTGCTGTTGATAAGTGGAGGTCTAAAGAGACTGGAGATAACTACAATGATGATATCTATCTTTGTGTTGCAGCTTGCTTTGTTGATTCTGATTGGAAGCTGCACAGAAGAATTGTGGGCTTCAAACACATGGAATTTCCTGATGATGTTATATCTGTTGCTGAGACTGTAGCATTGTGTATCAGTGAATTGAATGTTGACAAGATGGTCATAGGCATTACCCTGGATAATGATACTCTGGATAATGAATCTTATGAAGCATCAATGGCTGATTCACTCAAGACTGTTCTCCATGATAAGGCCAAGTTAATGTGTGATGGTGAATGTTGACGTAAAATCCGCACCTCACGCCAAGCACACAGCAAGCCGAATTAGCTGGCTTCTGGCGTGGTCCGGGCTTTTGAATCCGGAAGCGTGCCAGTCAATTTTCCTGAAACTGACAAAAGGAGAAAAGATGTTTAGATAACACCTGGAACGAACCGGGTGATACCAGTCAGTTCCATATTTACGGCTACGGAGCCAGCTTCGAACGACATATAGCTACAGAGAAGCTATCTGTCGGCTGTTAAAGCATCATTCGGCAATCGGCAAAGCACGCAGGAGGCGCACTGCCGAATGCGTGACGTAAGCATGACGAAAAATCGGCAATGACTGAATAATCATTGTAACACATACTCATAACCGATTAACGAGGAACAGAGCATGATAGATAAGTAAAGGGACGAAAACATGACCATAATTTCATAATAAACAAGAATGCATAGATCAAAAGCACTAGTCTACCGCATGTCTAGGTACTTTTCAACCCGTCGAGCATGAAACAAGCAAGTTAATCCACCGCATGATACGACTTGCTTGGAGTCACACCACCGACCAAGAATAGAGCAATCCACCGCATGATACACTCTAAACGTGGAAGGCTAAAAGCATTCTTTATTTAAAAACAAAACCGTGAGCATGTTTCGCTCGTGGCGATACTGCCGAATACAGCTATATAGCCGAATCGGGTTCCATGAAGAAGGAACATGCCTCGCTGGTGATGATAGATCTATCAGATCGAATCGAATTCTAATCCACCGGATGACTAGCTCTAAGACGATCCAAAAACCTGCATCCACCGCATGATACCCGGTTCTGTCAAGATCTACACAAGACCAACGAGCGTGAACCCGCAACACGTAGCAATCTAGATTGACTTCGAATTCGGCTATGGAAACGCAGTGCATTGTGAGCTAGAACCGAATCTAATCAACCTAGACTGGACAAAAGAGTGTTGTAATGAATTAAACATAAAGGTAGAATCCAGAACAACACATGGTAACTTAATGAATCTATCAGATCTTTGTCAAAATCCAATAGAGCCGATAACTTGTTCCACGCTAAAACTTAGCCCACCGCATGGCTCATGCTCTAACAATGGAACCTTCCTGAACCAGATCCTAAATCCACCGCATGATACTAGGCATGGCGCAGGGTTGCCGATACTTACGGAGGTCGACGGATCGATGATTCCTCTCGAAGAACTCGACGACTCGACTAAAGGACTCGAAGTTGGCACGGGGCCGGTTTGTTGTATGATTGATTGATTGTCCTTTTTTACAATTACCATGGGTTTATATTTATACCCAGGTTTCGACACGACTCCTAATCGATTACGATTACATTTATTTATTTCCTAAAAAGATAATCGTCGGGGCACCGTATCCGTCTTGCATTCCAAGTTAAACCAGCCTTTTCCTTATGCTTGATCCACGTCATCACGCACTCCCGAATGCCTTCCGCGGAACAGCTCTCTTGCCGAATGACGATGCGTTCCCGACCGCAGAACGTCTTTACCGAATGCTCCGGGGAAAAAACTCCTTTGCCGAATGATACCTTTTCGACGAATCCGGCCCACATGTCAGCCTCTTCCTGGTGCCAATTTTTGGTGTCAACAGTGAATTTTGCCAAGTTAACTGTTGCACAGATATCGTGAATTCAGCTGTGAGAGCTGGTTTAGAGCTTATTGCTGATACTATTGACAAGACTCGTCAGGGTATTCGTTACATCAATTATTATGCTAATAGGAAGGATGCTTTTTATCAATGTGCTAAAGGCATTTGTCATTTGGATGTTACAATGAAGCTGCAAGCTGATCTAGTTGTGACATGGGACTCCACTTACAAGATGCTTGGTTGTGCCTTGTATTATAGGGATGCTTTGACTCATTTTGCATCGACTGATGAAACCTTTTTATCATAATTCCATCTTTCAGATGATGAGTGGAACAAGGTAACAACCATGGAAAAGTTTCTGAAGCCACTTTATGACATAACTTGCACTTTCTTAAACACAAAGTGCAAAACTGCCAATTTGTACTTTCTTGGACTATATAAAGTTTACAGATTGCTAGAACTAACAAAAGAGCATGCCAACTTCATGTCTGCTATGGTGAAAGATATAAAAGTGAAGTTTGACCAATACTGGTCCAAGTGTAGCATAATTTTGGCCTGTGCTGCTGTTCTTGATCCTCGTTACAAGCTCGAGTTAATCAGCTACTGTTTCAGGAAGCTCTATGGTGAATCTGATGCTTCCCAACATGTTGATAGAGTTATTGCATTGCTCCACAGGTTGTTTACTGAGTATGAAAATTCCTCTTCCTCTGTGATTGGGTCTAATGTTGTTGAATACCATGTGAAGGATGATTTGTTTGATGATTATGCTCAACAAGTGCAAAGATCAGAGTTGGATTGGTATTTGGAGTCACCAAGCATGGATCTAAACAAAGATCTGGATATCTTGGAGTTTTGGAGTGGCATGTCCAAGTGTTACCCTAACCTTTCAAACATGGCTCGTGATATCCTTGCTGTTCCTATCTCCACAATTGCTTCTAAATCTGTATTTAACACCGAGGAAAGAATTGTGAATCGTCGTCGAGGTACGCTCAGGCCAGATTTACTTGAGATGCTGATTTCTCTCCATGACTGGACTTGTCCAAAAGACAGAAATGGTATGGTGGCACATTCTCTGATGTAACTTTAACTACTTGCATATTTGCGCAAATTTACCTATTCAGATAGTGAAGTATATAACATATTTGCACTTCTGTCAAAATACTTAGGAACTGCTGTCTCAGCCGTAGAAGAGTATTACACTGATGAGGATGAGGATCTTGAAGCGGAGGATGAGGATCTTGAAGAGGAGAGCATGTTTGACCCTGATGACTATGATGGTGAAAGTATGGAAGAGTCTGAGGAAGATGAGTGCAGCGACAACGCTGGTGATGATTAGACTTTCTGTGACAGCTGAAACACCTTATTTTGCTTACTGTACCATTCGTTGTCAGTCTGCTATGTTGCATATACTGATGGTCACTGCCACTTAGCAGGCAACATTGCATACTCTGATTGTGGAGCTCTGGAGCTATTCATGGGTTTGTTATGGTTCTGTGATTGCAGTCGTTTGAATTGTTCTATTGTTATATGCTAGTATGGACTTAGTGTTCCATGCCTGAAACTGAAACTGCACAGTTATGGGCATGACGACGTACCACCCTTAGCTGTTGTATTAAAAACATGGATGAATTGCAAATCTTGGTTGCTGCTGCTGATGCCTTTTTCTGATTTTGCCATTTGTGTCTGATGATATTATGCTTGATTGGAATGATAGGAGTACTATTTAGTTTGGTGGTGGCTACAGGTGACGTAAATTGCTTGATGTGGTCATAGTGGTTCCAAAGAAATGCTGGTAATATGGCGTTCCTGGAGCTGCTGCGCCAGCCTAGGTCTGTGACACTGGTTGGGTATTTTACCTATTGCGCTGCACTGCAGTCCTACTGTTTGGGCAGTCACCAGTAGTAGTCATTTCGTCATTGAAGCCTTATGGTTTTGGAAGGTTACTGTACTGTTGCAGTAGATGCCACCACGTTATTATTCCCCTTTTTCTCTTCGACGTGCGCTCTCACAACTGGTGTTACGTGTTCTTGCAAGTTTGCAACATTAGATACTGTCCCATGTTCCAGTGCGATGATTAGCTGCTCCGTGAAAGCTTGTCACGGAGAGGACCATCTGCTGCACAAGAATGATAATTAATTGTTCACTTGGGACATTTATTTCAAGCCGCTCCTGTGCGTGGCGAAAGATTAGCTGATGAGTGCTACAACCAGATGGAGGGTGTCAGGACTTGAAAGATATTGTTCCACGTTTATGTACCGTGCCCCTTTTGGTGATGTTACACCAGGCCCCTATTGGAAGTTTAGTGTTGAATCCTGAAGTGCTAGAGAACAAAAAAATTGTTCTGTGAGCGGGCATGGGGCGTTCATATAAACTCAATCGTAAATGCATTCCAAACCAAAGAAGGATGAAATCGGTTCAGGAAAAGAACAGAACAAAAATCAGCCTAGCTAGGGCCTAGCAGGGGGGCGATGCCATTCAGTGATGTCCTACGACATCAGTGGAATTTGGTAAGTTCTATAGAAAATGAATGGTTGTTTGTGCTAATCGGGTGGATGACATCATCATGATTATATAGTGGTAACAATCAATGGCTATTTTTTTCTGGATGGCATCTCTTCATTCTTTACTCTACGTGTAAATATGGTGGGCTTAAAACTTGGAACTTTTTTTTTACAAATTAAAACTTGAACTTTGCCTTGCTGGCCTCTGAAGGACAAGTAGCATTATTGAATATATGTGGTTATTGGGTACATTTCAAATGCTCTAAGACAATATAATGATGAGGACATGACCTGAGAACAAAGAGACAACCTGAGTAGCAAAACTGCGGTCTACATGCAGGTTGTTGTGCTGCAAGCCACTTAGCGTACTAAGAACTAGAGGTGTTCCTGGAATGTCAACTGAGTTAGGAATCCCTTCATCACAGCTTTGTTCAGTAGGCTTTTAATAGCTGATCAAGAGTGTTGCTCATAAATTCCAGCATTGGTGTACTCTGCTGGACGTTTGTAAAAAACAAAAAACAACAACAGTGATGTCTGGTTCACCTCGTTGGAAAGCCTACTTGTGAATCATTTATGGTGCTTCTTGGAGCTCAGGTTTTACAAAAAAAATGTCTATCAATTGGCTAAATATACTAGTTATACTCCAGCTCTGTTTTTCTTTATTTTTGGGTGGGATTGGGAATATGTGAACTAGCGAACAGAAATTACTTAATAATTGAACCGAAGTAGGGGATGTGTAATTTTCATACACAATGCTAGAGGTGCCATTAGTCATCTCAATCAATGAATTAGCTTCCGATAGTACCTGTAAGAATTCAAATTGCTTATTTCTACATTATAATCTCTATCAGTTGCATCACACATAATCCATAGCATATATGGCAACCAAAAAACTCACTACATTGAGTGATGCAAAACATGAGAAAGGTACGGCTAAAGTCACTTTTATCAACATAAGATCAGCTTTAAAAATCTGCGTAAACCTAAGTCATATACCTGAAGATGGATATGTCAACTAGTGCTGTTCAGTTTCTCGTCCACGTTTTTTTCTGAAAAAAAAATTGAGCACAGCGATTCAGTAAGGTACTTTCATAAGCCATATAATGAGGAAAACATAAGAAATACTAAAAGAATATATGCCTCAAACAATTGTGATTGATCTAAGAAACTTTTTCACGATGTGATTCAACCTAAAGAGTGTATGAAAGATGATTCTTCGGTGCCAATTTTGATTATATGAGACTGTTCCACGTTTTAAGCACAAGTCAGAATGTTTATTCTCTCCCCTCTAGACAAACAAATCGGGTTTTAAGCCAACCCCCTCCTCGCACGAGAGCAGCTCCGTACGAGCGTTCTCGCACGCCCGCGTTTCGCGGGGCTATTTTGCGAAAACCCTCAACCCGCGATCCTCTGTCCCTCTCACTCCTCTTCCACAGTCTCCCTCCCTCCCTCTCAGCTCTCTCCCCGGCGTCCGAAACCCTAGCCGACACTGACGCCGCGACCCCTCCGCCGCCACCGTCGCCGTCGCCGTCGCGACCCCTCCGCCGCCTCTGTCGCCGAGGCTCTACCGTCGTCCCCCGCTCCCTCTCTCCGCCGCCACTCCTCGCCTGGCCAACCTCGGCCCCCGCCCCCGTCCCCACCCTCGAGACGTCCACCTCGACCACGGGCTGGGACGCGGTCTGGGTGCTCGAGGACCGGCAGCGCCGCCGCCTCAACCGGATCTGGGAGCGGACCGTCACGTGGAAGCCCTCCACGCTGGGCTGCGGGGAGGAAGAAGCGCCGCCGCCCGTGGTCTTCCGCCTCCGCCTCGATCACAACGGGGAGGTCGACGTCGATGGCAACTGCCTCTTCACCGCCGCGTGGATGGCCGCCGCCGCCAAGGCCGATGCGCGTGAGCTCAGGCACCGCGCCGTGCGCCGATTCGTGTACGCCGCCGCGGGGGAGGACGACACGAGCACTGTTAACGCCTCCGTCAGGTAGCTCTCCCCTTCCCACGAAATGCATAGCAGCAGCGACAGTCAGCCTACCCGATTGGAGCTTATTTTCCTCTCCATATTTTCCGTCCAAGCACCACAAGCTGCACAGTCTCCCTTTGCTCTAATCGAATTGCATCCCAATCCAATCTCACGCGGTAGCAAGTAGGAACCCTCAAATCCTCTCTGCTCGCCATGCCGCAGCTTCTCTCCTCCATCTCCATCAAATCAACAAAAACAACCTTTCCTCTTACACCTAGCAAATGCCTCTGCACCTCATCTAGCCACCTCCAATCGACCAGCAGTCTCCCATGTGCCATGCCCCCAATGTGTTCGGTGAAATGAGCATAAGGTATATTTTTTCCTTTCAATTTTGCTTTGCTCATTTTGTACAGTCCCATATATATTAGTTGCCCTTACCATATTCATGTTCTGAATTGGGTATAAAGATTGGCACGAGTTCAATGAGTTCGCTGCAATTGATGTGATATTGTGTTCCTATCCTAGACATGTCTTATGAATTGCTGTGCTGGCCCTTTACAATTGGTTATCATCTGGCTACTTTGTCAAATTGTTTCATCTTTGCTCACCTAGGACCAGGTTTGCAGTCATGATCGGCTACTCATCCTTGTGGAATATATTTAATGATTGTATGCTGAGAGAGATGTGTAAACTATGCCAATATTTCCTGCTCTCTGCATTTGCTTGCGTGCTGTACTCAGCATTTCTCTCGGAGTATCTGCACTGTCGTTCTACAGTTATTGTGACTGTATTAGAATTTTCTGTTTGCTGATGAAAATCATTCAATTATTTCTGGGAAGTCATGGTCCCTTTTAAGCAGTGGCGGAGCCAGGATCAAAATCTACCTATGGCGAACACTACGGGAAACCGGTTGTTTGCCGAGTGCCTCGGGCACTCGGTAAAAGGCCAAAAACACTCGACAAACACTTTACCGAGTGTAACACTCGGCAAAGCCCACTCGGCATTTCTAGTGTCGGCAAAGGCTGAAATACACTCGGCGAAGTACCCAACACTCGGCAAACACAGAGTCATTGCCGAGTGTCCAAAATCCGACACTCGGCAAACATATTTTTGAGAAAATAAAAAAAAGGACGACTGACACTCGGCAAAAAAATTTCAACAAAATAAAAAAAATGAGCCGCCCGGGCCGGGCGTCAGGCTGGCCGAGCTGGCCCGCCGCTCGGCCGCGCCGCGCTTGGCCGGCCGCCTCCGCGCCTCGTCCCGCCCACGCCGGCCGCCTGCAACGCTCGCCTCGCCAGCGCCGCCGGGCAGCGTCGCGCCTCCGCCCCGCCGCCCACGCCGGCCGCCCGCGCTCGCGCATCCCCGCTCGCCCCTGCTGCTCGCATCGGTCGGCTGCGCCACCAGCTCCGGCGGCCGCCCAGCCTCCTAACGCCCCGCCGCCGGCTGCCCGGCCCGCACACGCTCCGGCCGCGCCAGCTGCCCCGGAGGCCACGCCTGCAGCCCACCGCCCCACCGCCGGCCGCCGCACCCTGACGCTCGCCCAGGCCAGGGCCGCCGCGCCGCAACCCACCGTCCCGCCGCCGGCCGCGCTAGGGCCGTCCGCCGCGCCGCCACCCACCGCCTCGCCGCCGGCCGCTCCAGGGCCGGCCGCCGCGCCCCGGCAGCCCAGCAGCCCCGCCGCGAGCCGCCCAGCTGCCCTCTGCCGCCGGCCGCCCAGCTGCCCTGCCGCCGGCCGCCCAGCCGCCCGCCGACCGGTGCCGGCCTCCGCGCTGCGCCTGTGAGAGTGAGAGGGAGAGAGAGAGGAGAGAGATGAGAGGTAGAAGATGAGAGCCAACCGGTAGTTTATTTGGATGAGAGAGGGAGCAATCCATGTGACCATTCTTGGACCAATGAGAGGCGTGGCGTTGACATGGCGTTGACATGGATCGCTGACGTGGCGTTGACATGGCGCTTGTGTTTTCTCAGTACACTCGTAACGCAATTTCAGATGGCTAAACAACTTCAAATGAAAAAGTTGTAAACTACAAACTTCTTCATATTTTTGAGATCTAGAACATTGATATAGAACAAATTTTCATCCGAGATCATTTAAATTTTTTAAAAATTCAAGATTTCAAATTAGATACATTATAAAGATATTTTAAAGTATTAAATGACCTCAAATTAAAAAGTTGTAAACTACAAAGTTTTACATCTCTCCGAGACCTACAACTTTTATATAGAACATATTCACATTCGAGGTCATTTGAAAAATTCAAATTTTTAAATTTCAAATTAGATAACTTATAATAATGTTTTGAGGCATTGAACAATCTCAAATACAAAAATTTTCAACTACAAAGTTTTAGGTTTCGTCGAGGTGTATGACTTTGGTATAAAGTGTTTTTTCATATGAGATCATATAAAAAAGTTTGTATTCAAAACATACATCCACTAACTCTATCACATACAATCACCCATACACTTCTTGTAAGATGTTTAAATTTGATAAACATCGTTATGACAAAATATACAAAATGTTCTCAACTTTTTATCACAGCCTCTATAAGTGATACAATCACTCACTGACAAATTCCATAATTTTTAGACTTAATTTGCTTGTTTTAGAATTTAAAAAACATTTGGACTCACATTTTTGCCGAGTGTCAAAGAAAATACACTCGGCAAACAAGCTCTTTGCCGAGTGTATTTTTTTGACACTCGGCAAACAACATACATACAAATTTTCTACTCGTTTTAATTTTATTCTTTGAATCACCTACGGTTTAAAAACGAAAATAACATAATTCTTTGCCGAGTGCCAACTATAATACACTCGGCAAAGAGCTTCTTTGCCGAGTGTATTTTTTTGACACTCGGCAAACAACATACATACAAATTTTCTACTCGTTTTAATTTTATTCTTTGAATCACCTACGGTTTAAAAACGAAAATAACATAATTCTTTGCCGAGTGTCAACTATAATACACTCGGCAAAGAGCTTCTTTGCCGAGTGTATTTTGTTGACACTCGGCAAACAACATGCATACAAATTTTCTACTCCTTATATTTTATCATTTGAATCACCCGCGGTTCGAAAACAAAAAAACTTGATTCTTTACCGAGTGTCAACTATAATACACTCGACAAAGAACTTATTTGCCGAGTGTATTTTTTTGACACTCGGCAAACAATATCTTTGCCGAGTGTATTATGTTGACACTCGGCAAACAAGCTCTTTGCCGAGTGTTTTTGTTTTGCCGAGTGTCGGAAAAAAAAACACTCGGCAAAGAAGCTCTTTGCCGAGTGTCCGTAAAAATACACTCGGCAAAGAGTTATACACTCGGCGTATACGGGGTTTCCCGTAGTGGAATCTATTATTATTATATAAATTCGTAAAAAAACACGTACAACAAGAGATTAAGATGCAATAAAACATATATTATAGCATAAATATGCTAGAGATTAGCTTGTGAGTGACAATTTATTTTTGACCGAACTTGTGAGTGACAATTGTATAAGATTGTCGAACATTGCTAAGTGAATGATTGGGTGAACATATTGTACAAGCACTACGTGTAGCGAGGTGAGCGAGAAAGCTTCATCCTTCGATTAGCAGCATCATCACATCATGGTCTCGAGGAGGATTAGGCGAAGACCATCTCGGCGGATCCGTTTGCACGCACTACTTCCCGTCGACCGTCATCAGATGTCTCGCTTCAAGGGAGGCAGAAAAGGCGACTGCACAACGAGGTCCTCATGACTTGTCGGTTCATCTTTACAGTGTTCACTCAGAATTCATCGATCCACATGCCATTTAGCTTTTACTATGGGCCGATGCATGGCAGGTTGTGAGGGCCCAAAACTCCCGAAGCCTGAAGGTCCAACCACCCAAATTCCCTGCGCAGTCGTCTATGTACCTCCATAATGAGAACTCCAGTACTCCATGGCGTCATGGCTGCTCGGCAGACAACTGAACTGATACGCAGGGAGCTTGGGATGCACAGGGGGAGGGGGGAGTCCGCCGGCGGTAGGTGTGGCGGCCGCTATGCCTCGCCATATTGATGGCTCCGCCACTGCTTTTAAGGAATGTAAAGGACAAACATGAGAAGTTATGACATATATGTGGTCCTTTATTTCTGATAAATCTGCATCTGAATGTGATGCAGGCCAGCCCCGCAGGCACCTTTTAATCACCGGGTGGAGTGCATTTGTCAACAAGAAGAAGCCTGTCTCCGGGGATGCCGTACTATTTCTGCGGTAGGCCAACACGAACGTGGAGATGATTGTCACATGTTGGTGCTGCTCTTTTCTGAATATACCTTATGATTTTCAGGGGAGATGACGGGGAGCTAAGATTTGGAGTGCGCCGTGCAGCTCAGCTTAAAAATGGATCTGCTTTTCCAGCACTTTATAATAAGTGTTCAAATCTTGGTTCCCTAGCTAATGTAGCACATTCTGTTGACACGAAAAATGTGTTCCACAATCCACATCTACTATAACCCCAGGTAATGAAGAATATACTGGTATCTCTATAATTCTAGAATGTCCTCATTGGTTACAATGTCAGAACTATTTATTCCTGGCTGATGAGGATTTGAAATTGTCTGATATTCAGTGCCTGAGTGGTTTCATGTAGCCACATGAAGTCCAATCATGTAGTTCTAAGAGCTACCAATTTCCACAATATATCTAAGTAATTCAGTGTCTTTAGTCTTTACTGGAATCCAAAGTTATGTGATATTACTCCTTGACTTGATGTTGCCACTTAATTTGTACCCTTTCAATCAGAAAGCTTGGTTTACAAATGGTTTTAAATGTTATGGGGAGTAGGCATGTAGTGACCAGTGACCATTGGTTCCTTATGTACCACTTGTGTTTTTTTCTTACCTACTTGAACCCTGATGTGGATAATTAATAACTGCAAACATTCTCCAAAAAGAAACTGTAAATATCCATGGACTTTGCTGCAAGCGTTGCCTTTTATCTAGCAACAATTCCAGTCCTGATGGTAATTATTGCTTTAAAAAACGTTGCAGATGAAGTCAATCTGAATTCATTATACCTTGCTCGAAGTTCATGAAAAGCTTCAGTCAACCATTTTCTGCAGCAGGTTGAGGTTCAAAATGAGATATGAGAGTGATGGTGCTACAGAAAGAAGGTTAATATGCTCCAAAAGTTACTCTGATCATATACAAATTTATGATGAATTGTTGACACATGAGATTATTCTGCAGATACACTGGGATCATAGCAGGAATCAGTGATGCTGACCCCATGAAAGCTAAGTAAGTGCTGGTTCTGATATTCAAGTGTTTACACTTGAACCTAAAAATAGTAGAGAGATATGGAGACAAAATGAAGTACTCTTTTGAATGTGTCTGATGGCAGCCAAAGATTCAGTCACTCTATGAAAAAAATAGTCAGGAGTTCTCCCCTCATTTTTTGACATGTCATGTCCTTCCTGAATTATTCTTATGCAAAAATAGTCACGGGTACCATTTATGAAAAAAAAAATGGAGTGCTTCCTGGTGCCTTTGTTGAGGGCAAGTTCAGTTTACCTCTTCGCATTGCCGATGCAGGCTTTCGGCTGTTCCAGGGATCCTGATTATACAGGGATTGGTGAAGGTGCTAATGGGAGAGTTTACTGAAGCAATACACCCCCAAGGGATGTAACTGTGCAGCTGGCGGCAGTCGGATCTTCTGTTTTTAGTGACTTTACCTATGTAATGATCAAAGTGGCAAGTGGTATTGAGATAGTGTCCAGATGAATAATAGATTGTATTATATATATGATCGTTGGATCAACAAAATGAGCCATGTGAGAGACATTTACCGAATTTTAACAACTTTTATACTCTTTTTTGTTTCTTTGGCTGGCAGTATCACTTATTTCAATTCTTGCTAATATTATAGGGCGCGCAGAGCGTGCCTTATGTTCTAGTTAATGTAACAAGCAGAGTTAGAGGGCATTTTGCACGACTTCAAATCCCTATGGATTATGGGCTTCTCTTTAGGCAAAAGAGAAAGGCATGAAACTATGAGTTAAGGGAATACAACATGTGCATGCTGTAAATACAACGAACATAATAGAATCTTCCAGCAATCTGGACATATACCACACAACACTGAAAAAACTGAAGAACATAAATGTGTTACAATATACTATTTTTATTGAAGAGAGCTAAAATTTTGCATGTCCACGAGGTTACTTCATATGTGGCATTACATCAGTTGGGCGATGGCCCTGTGCTTATCATTAACTGGTTCTATGATCTTTCCTACAATATATCATCCGATCATTAAAAATAACCTACAATTTGATAATCCTATCTAATATATGGCATCCTTTAGAAAAAAATATGAACTTGGACGTAACAAGTTGGTTTCGTACTATCTAATCATCAGCCATAAAAATGGCGACATTTGGTGCCCACTGGATCCACCGGCTAGTACTAAATGTCCCTCCTTTATATCAGCCCCCATCTTCCTCCCGGAGCTTGAGCTTAGAGGGGAGGTGGTGCCCATTTTTCTCAAGATTTGTGGGGATTTCACTCATCCAAGTGCTTCAAAGGTTAGCAACTTCGTCCTCTCTTGTTTGATAGTCTTTCTGCTTTCTTTCATGTTTTATAGTTAGAGAAATTTGTGATTCTTAGAAAGAGAGATAATGAGCATTTTTTATTTATACATTAATTACAGGTATGTAAAGTTGATGACTTGAATTTGGAGAACGTTTATTGGAAAGTTTACATCTGACAAGTTAGAGTGATTTTTTCAATTAATGTAAATATTTTTAATTCCAAGTGACATGCGTATGTTTCATTATGTAATATTTTTAACTATTAATTATGTTGAATCCACATAAATGGTTTTGCAACTTGATGGATTGGAGCGTCATGCATCCGTTAATATTTTATTATGAAATTTGGAAAATAATGTAGAGTATAGAATATGATGATAGAAATAAAGTTAGTACTTTGTAATACTAATATTATTTTGTCATATTTAAAAATAAAAAGTAATTTTTACGGAATTTTGTATTGGATGTTAAGGAGTGTGTGTATCTATGATAAAAAATAAAACTTCAATTGCAGATAAACCGGCGATGAATGTACGACAGTCGAATCACCAGGGCATGGTCGCCAAAGAGTTTTATGTGTTGTCCATGTTTTTTTTTGCAAAAATAACAAGGAATACTCTAGAAGACGCACTCTATTAGTCCATATATATGAAAATGGTTTCATGTCGAACTATACCCTTTGGACAAAGCACGCTGAACCTTGAGTTGTGATGAGAGACAATGAAGAAGAAGTTGATGAAAACAAAATTCTAGACTGGGCTCATATATACGAAGTCGATACCTTTGAAGATGAACCAATGGACAAGGCTGAAGAGAATGCTAAAGAAGAGCAGCTACCTGACAAACTAGGTCAAGTGCTGATAGATACACAGAAAGACAGTGAAACAACAAAGGAGTCAGAGAAGTTCAAGCAGGTGTTGGAGGACCTTAAAAAGCTGTTGTATAGGTTGCAAACAAGGGCACATAAAGTTGGGCAACACGCTGGAGATGTTGCAATGGAAAGCAAAAAATGGTGTTAACGATAAAGGATTCGGGGAGATAATAATAATCATAAAGGACATGCTTTTTGAGGGTAACATATAAAGCAAAGAAGGTTGTTTGCCCTATTGGATTGTAGGTACAAAAGATACGTGCATGTCCCAACGACTGTATCCTATATTATGGCATTGAAAATGTGAACTTAGATGCCTGCCCGATTTGCGGCGCATTTCGGTATATGACTAGGCGAGACGATTCTAGTGGCACAAAGAAGAACATAAGCAAGATGAGATGATGAGACACCTCATAGATGGGTCCTAGTGGTGAAACATTGACCAAAAATTTCCTAATTTTGATAAGGCGCCAGAGACATAAGGTTTGGTCTAAATACGGACGGTATGAATCCGTTCGGTGAGTTTAGCAGTGGTCATTGAGTTTTTCATTGACTTTATTCAGGATCTCAGTCCGACTGGGGTTTCTGTGTCACACCACGAGGGCAAGGGCACAATATAAAAGAAATATAATGTGAACATCCATGATAGTGAAATCCTCAAAGAAAACTTCATAGTTTTACATAATTCATCCTTGGTTGATCCATATATGGACGAGCATAAGAATATTGTACGATCTGAAAACCTAGGGAAGTGTGAGGCTTGGATTGCAATTCATCACATGGATACTTTTGCCATTTGGCTCAAATGAAAATTCCTAGGTGATGACACGATTGATGAACAACTTCAATGGCTGGCTAGGGGACCATCGATCACAGTCCAACAATAAAAAGGTTGTGAAATCAGTAGATATATATTTTACACAAGAGCCCAAGATCAAAAAAGCACTAACCAAAACAGTGGTGTTCGTATAGATGCAATAGACAACAATGAAAAAAAGACAGATATTATGGTGTCATACAGGACATCTGGGAGCTTGACTATGGACCCATAGTCATCCCTTTGTTTTGTTGTCAATGGGTGAACAACTTTACAGGCGTAACAAAAGACCAGTTTGGGATGACAATAGTGGATCTCAAAATGATTGGATATAAAGAACCATTCGTCCTAGCCAAGGATCTAACACGAGTTTTCTATGTGAAGGACATGTCAAGCAAGCCAAAGAAGGGTGCTATAAGTTGCAAAACAAGTTAGATGATAAGCCTAAACACCACATTGTCCTCCCAGAAAAAAGAAAAAAATATTGGAGTTGAGGACATTACGGACAAGTTAGAAGATTTTGATCAAATTGATGACCTTCCTCCATCGTCAGTTGATGTTGACCCCATCATCCTTTTCTCCAAAAAGGACGCACCTTACTTACGCTGCGATCACAACCAAGACACTTTCGTGAAAAAGAAGATTATCAATGTTAGATTAGATAATGATGAGTAGTTTTTAGAACCATTACATGTTGTACTTGACATTAAGTGATGTAATATAAGGCATTATGTCGTATTTCTCTGAACTCATGATATTATTTGTGCAACTTGGACGAAATATCTCGAATTAACTATATCAGGCAACTTGGACAAAATATCTTGAATTAACCGCATCAAACTGCAATACTATAATTTTGCATGTTAAAAATATATGTATTTGCATTAATATTGCGTTAGGAGGGTTGAAACATTAAATTAGACACAACTAACAGAGTAATTTATGATTTGATGAAAGGACTGTGTACGTTATTAGGGATAATATTTTTGTATATTTTACATAGTTCAAATAGTATTGTTTTTTATTTATTACGAGTTAACAGAAATATAAACATATTTATACCCAATTACCTACAGAAAATTATCAATGGTACTATATTATTTAATTTAATTCAATTAATATTTTTGAAGTACAAATATAATTAACAGTATGCTAAACATATTTAGGTACTAATTTTTAGTCAAAGATTCGACTTATTATCCATATAATAAATATGAAAGTGATTGTAAAAATAGAAAAAATAATTGCATTTCGGCGGGAGCTCAAAACTGGTGAGCAGTTTAGTAACCGGGCCAAGCAATAACCCGATAAGAAAATGGCTCACTACTTCTAGGCTCCCGCCCAAGAGTGCCACATTGATACCGGCTAGTAACACCACCCAATACTAAAGTGCGCTCGTTAGTACCAGTCCATACTAAGATGCTCCCAACCTCCTATAAATGCAGGCGCCTTCTTTCCCACGACGATTTGGCCCTTAGCCTCTTCGATCTCCTTCCTCGCATCTCGCACTCTCTTTCGTCACCGCTCGCTGCGGGCCCGTCACCCCCGCATGCACGTCACGCCAGCTTCACCGCCCTCGCTTGTCACCGCCGCTGCATGCCGCCACCACCCGTGGACCCCGTCCTGCTGTTGCCACCGCGCGCACGTCGCCCATGCGCCGTCATGTCATCGACGCCGCCCTTGCTCGTAGCCGCCCGTTGCCGCCGCGGCATCCCCGTCGTCGCCTGTTGCCAAGCCCTAGTCCATTGACGTCAACAGAATAGTAGTAATCACTATAAAATTGTGAGAAAGTTATGTGAATTAGTATTCAATTTGTAGAAAATTGTAGAAATTACTATAAAATTGCTAGAAATTCTAAAGAAATGTAGGAATTACTATAAAATTTCAGGAAAACTCTAGAAAATTGTAGAAAGTATTATGAAATAGTGTGAATTAATATAAAATTGCTAGAAAATTGCCAGATTTATTATAAAATTGGTAGAAAATTCTAGAAAATGTTAGGAATTACTATAAATTTGCCTAAAAATTCATGAAAAGTAATTACTACAAAATTCTTGATAACATTATAAATTACATGAATTAGTACAAAGTAGTAGGAATTACTATATAATTGCTAGGAAATTGTTGGTATTACCATAAAATTGCTAGAAAATTTGATAAAATTGTAGGAATTACTATAAAATTCTACAAAATTGTAGGAAGTACTATAAAATAGTAGCAATTACTATAAAGTTGCTAGGAAGATGCAAGATTTACTATAAATTTCTTGAAAATTCTTCAAAATTGTAGGAATTATTATGAAATTGCTAGAAATTTCTAGAGAATAATAGTAATGACTATAACATTGCTACCAAATTGTAGGTTATAGTAGAGATTATAGGAATTACTATAAAATTTCTAGAAAATGGCTACAAAATTGTTGCACTACTAGAATCCTAACTTTAGCCAAGGGATTCCAAATCTCTCCGATGGTGCAATCTAGTACTTTCGGCTATTTAAGAGAATAGATGATTGTTCCCATGATACCCGAGGGCTGAAGTAGACACCATCGGCTAACCTTACAAAAGACCGACAGTTGGCTAAATCCCCCTGGTAATTTTGAGGTAAGGCTGCTCGTCCGACCCGATATGCACGTTCGGAGCCCACGTTCATCCTTTAGCTAATGGCTGTTACCTGTACATAATGACCGAAACCCTTACCGTCATCTCAGCCTAACACAAAACAAATCTGAAAGCAGCTACTATACATGCGCTAAACTACTTCCATACCCGATCATTGCGGCGGCGCTGGACTACAGAGCTCGCGCCACGTTACGACGAACATGCTATAAAAAAAACCCCATCGGAATTGCATCCCCTGCTGGAACTGCGTCTCCTCGACTGAAGTGTACGTCAAGTGTTCTTCAAGCCTCATAATCTACATCCCTCCAAAGTTCCTAATCCGCATCACATAGTCACATTCCACACATTACTTGTTTGCAGTGTGGCTGGCGGCCATCTCCTTCAAGATCGAGCAGCATCACGCACGGACAGGACCAAGGCATTGTTACACATCATGTCTAAAAAGGTGAGAACGACTTCAATCACGTTATAATCTCCTCATCTAGTACAAATTTGTGTTTTCAGAATATGTTTTTTCATATGACACTGCGTAAAATTCTACATCGGCGGAGATGTGTATTGCCAAATTCAAGGTACTCTACCATTAATTATCTTATGTTTCCGGTTACTTCTCTCTGAATCCAGACCGTTTTGCAATTGTGTCATCTACTTATATTTTTTTTCTCTGAATCCAGATTTCTCTTATCGCAGATGACTTTTGACAAGTACGGAGAGGAGTAAACAAAGATTACTCTTGTCGCAGATGACTATTGTATAAAGTACGGAGGGTTTAACAAGTCGTTGAAGGAGTAGCCGAAGATAGATTTGCGGTTCTTTTCTATAGATTTTGTATTTTAGTCTGTGTGAACATGCATGTATGTACCAATGGTCTACTGATTCTTTCATCAGGACATGAAAAATCGTGTAACTATTATCAAAGCTACAGCCTTTCATCTCAAATATACAAGTATATGTTGCAACAAGCAGTGAATTGCAGACTAATATATGTAATAATATATTTTGTCATATTTTCATGTCAGATGCAGTTGCACAGTTAAATGTGCAGTCAATATGATTGGCGGCAAATCATTTATATAAACTGTAACAAATTATGTATAATGAAATGTTATGAATTTTTTATATATTTAAAAAAGTGGAATAAAATGGCCGATAGTATCAAAATCATAGGAGAATGGAATGCTCGACGATTTGCCTCTTTATTCTGGTTATGTAATGGCCGAGAGTGGATTGTCGGGCTTTCCCCGTTGGGAATTTAGTGGCTGACATACCCTTAGCTATTTGATTTTCCTAGCATTTAAAAAGATGGCCGACCGTTTTACAACTCCTGACTATTCTTGTGATTCTAGTAGTGTTGGAATTACTCTAAAATGGCTAGAAAATCCTAGAAAATAGTATAATCCTTGCTAATTTGTTTATTAATATTGTTATAGTGCAAAGGGATCTGTGTGGACGACAACGAGCAGTTAATGCAATACATAATTTGTGGAGGTACGATGTACCGGATCCCCTAGAAGATGATGGTACTCAGTATCTGAACTTGCTCCTAAAGATGGTAATACTGAGCAAGAAGAAGAAATTGCTGAGGAAACCAAGGTATACGAAATAAATCCATGTATACTATGTGCACCTATGCACTTTTTATTTGCATTTCAATCAAATTTGATGCAAATTTGTGCATTTAAAATTTAAAAACTCAAACTTACATGGGAAACATCAGTTCATGTTCATATAAGCATGTTTACATGTGTTAAGCATCATCATAAGAAGAAACTTGTAAAAAGGATTTGCAGAAATTCTTAGGCAAGGTTAATTATTTCAGAATGTTTACTTGAAACTTGTGTGGATAGGTGATTGCTTTTACTTCTATCGTTTGGTTGAAAAATGAAGCAGAATTTGCATGGGGGGAGGGGGTGGCAAAACAGCAACAACCTTTTGAAAAGATCAAGAAATATTTATCTTCACGACCCATGCTTGAAACGCCTAGGAGAAGGGTGCCTATCACGTTATTGTTGATACTCCTTAAGACACCGAAATAGATCCGCAAGCATACGGATACAATGTAGCATTTCATCCGGGAGTATTTCAAGGTATCGTAGTTATTTCCTCAGGGAAGCAATGGATAAAGAGTATTGACTATTAACAAGAATGTAACTACTAATTAAAGTACCGGCTAACAAGGCGGGGGTAAAGGGTATGATAGGAGTGATATGCATATGACACACACAAGGAGAAATTCAGGATAGAAGAGCGGTCTAACTAGTGGGAGGACAACGAGACAGGAAACGATTCCTATACACTTCCAATGGCTTAGAGACATCTCCAACAAAGATTACAGCTAGCATGAAGAACACATCTGTAGTTCTTTCCTATTTCTATTAGCTCAGTGTCGGGTCACGGAACACCCAACACACAGACAAGGATGAGAAGGGGTGTTGGCGAACAACCGCAGAAGGCTCCTACGTGCCGAGACTAACGTGGCGGACTAAGCATAACCGGTCTTGATTAATGTTACTTTAGGGATTAGCCTAGAGTTAGGCGATGTTTGCACACCTCTTTGCTATCACTGCTTGTGTGCACCTTGTATTGTAATTCTGGTGATTGTGAGTTTTGTGATACCCTTCAACAAACTTTGTGGAGTTGCCGCCCGTGATAGTGAGAGGGAGGAATGTCGACGACGGCGACGCCCTCGGGCCTCACCGGCTCCGGCCCAGCTGCGCCAACAACGGAGGCCTGGGCGCCGCGGCGATGCGACAGCGGCAGGGCCGGGAGCGACGGGGCCGGCCGGGGGCAGCGAAGCCGGAGCAATGGCGGCGCAGGCGGTGAAGGCAACCCGCACGGGGGACCCCAAGCTATGGCTCGGTGCGGCGGCGACCCACACGGGGAGGTCCTCGAGTGGGAGGGGTGCGGCGACCGGCGGAGGCTCCGGCCTGCCTGGCGTCGAGTGTAGGGTGGCGCGGGGTCGGAGGAGAGGAGAGGGGGCGTGGAGGCATGATCAGGGAGGGCGCCGAGGGGGCGGCGGCAAGGGGAGGGGAGGAGACGGCCAGCGCCGGCGGGAGGAGGCGACGCGGTCAGCGAGAGAGGAGGAATGAGCGGGCGGCGTTTTCTTCAGTGGAAGCCACCGACGCCGACGCGAGGGACAGGCCGGCACGCCGCATGCGCCACGCAGGACCCACGCGAGGAAGCGCTCGCCGAGCGGCAGCCGCTGGGTGGGCGGCAGCGAGGCGCGGGGGCCACATGTCACTTGCGGACGTGGAGAGGGGCCGGATGAGCAGTGAATCCTTCAGTGATAAGTATTTACTTATTTAACCTTGAGCTGATGGCGATCGAATAAACAGTACAATAATTGCACAATTGTCCAAATGAGAGGACAAGGAAAGAGGAAACACAGAGGACCCTACAGCAGACACTTTACCTTGACACAACTCGATCCAAGGCATTACTGAGATTATATTTGCATCTCCGAGGACCGAGGTTGCAAAATCTGTCTGCAGCATAAGCTAGGATCTCTCCATTCAAGCTGGGCAAAGACTTTGCTGAATTTTTATTACAAGGAAGAAAAAGGCAAAAGAAAAACAAAATACAACTGATAACTTGGGATCCAGGACCCACAGCAGCCGACCGAGATGGTTCACTGAAGCCAACAACTGAAAATGAAAAGTCAAGAAACACACTCAAGCTGTCCTGACGATGAGCTCCCTGAGCTGCCGGGCGAAGTCCCCGGCGAACTTCTTCTGAACGTCGTCATCCGTCAGGAATTCCCTCCATTTCCTCCCGTCCCTCTCTCCTCCGTCTGCCACGGCTAACGCAATCGCATCGCTCACATCCTGGCGTCCGAACCAGCCGTCCTCGACGCGGCGCGCGACTTCCACCCCGACCCGTAGCTCTCGCCCGAACAGCGCGGCGTTGAAGTACTGGTCGCCCTTCATTGGCAGAAACACCAGCCGGCAGCCGGCGATGAGCCCCTCCACGGCGGAGCTGAACCCGGCGTGGTTCAGGTAGCACCCGACGCTCCGGTGCCGCAGGATGTGCTGCTGCTGCACCCACCCCGTGTGCACCGCGCCTCTCCCTTTCACCCTCTCCCGGAACCCCGGCGGGACGCACGCCCGGAGCTCCGCCTCCGCGTCCGCGCCCTTGGGGAAGTTGAGCACGACGAGGAACGGCAGGTTGCTGGCCTCGAGGCCGAGGAGGAGCTCCGTCGCCGTGGCAGCCGGCAGGAACGTCTCGCTGCCGAACGAGGCGAAGACGACGGCGTTGTCCGGGAACGAGGAGAGCCAGCCGGCCCACCGCTCCTCGAGCTCGCCTCGCGGCGGCTCCGGCACGACAGGTCCGGCGAGGAGCACGGGCTTGCCGAACTGGGTGGAGAGGTAGCTTATGTAGGGGCCCTCCATCTCCGCGCAGGACTTGATGACGATGCCGTCGCAAGCCTTGATTCCGGCGACGACTCGGTCGTGGACGCATGGCTGGCCGTCAAAGCTGGTGAACAGGTAGGCGAAGTCCGCGGCCTGGTAGGCCGGGACGGTGGCAACCGCGGAGCCCGTCGGGAAGCCGGCAGGGGCGGACATGAGGTCGCGGGGCGTCGGCGCCGCCGCCCCGGGGAGGCGGCGAGCGGGGACGGCGGTGTAGGCGCCGGTGACGGCGGAGAAGACGCTGAAGCGGAGCACCCTGATGCCGAGAGGCGCGGCGAGGTCGGTGACCCACGGGGTGGCGAAGTCGATGAGCGCGGCGTCCGGGTGGAGCTCGGCGAGCAGCGACGACACCTGGGCGCGGGTGCCGTCGAGGGCGACCTTGAGAAGCTCGGCGCCGTCGGCCGTGAGCTCGGCCGTGCTGGCGGCTCCCTCGGGTAAGCCCAGAACGCGGGGCAGGTGCAGCGGCACGACGGTCACCGCGCCGGCGGCGGCCGACGCCAGCATGGCCTCGACGCGCGGCAGGTTCCCGTCGGCCGTCAGGAACGTCACGCGGAACCCGCCGTCGACGGAGACCAGCTTCCGCGCCAGCTGCGCGAACGGGCTGATATGGCCGAAGGCGAGCCAGGGGAACATCACGACGTGAATTGGAACGCCGGCGTTGCCATGGCCGTCGCTCGCCATGGTGTAGCCTAGGTAGAGTACTGCTCTAGATGCGTTTCTCTGTCTCGATCGAGCAGGTAGAAGGTACAGTGTGGGTCTCTAATGCCGGTAATATTATAGACTAGAGGGACCTTTCCAGAGAGGCAGACACCAAATGCAACAACGACAGAACTAAATGTGTTCCACCACCGCTTATAAAAATTGCAAATCTCCGCTTGTCGGCTCGTGATAGCCTCTTTTCGGAGAGCAGAGGACAAGCTGCGTGCTGACAAGGATACATTGTAAGTTTGTAACTCACAGCAAAGCCACATGCGAACACACACATCAAAAAGAAAACAAATGTACCTACAGCTAAAACGTCCATCGAATTTACACACGCTTCTTTACTTGTTTAGAATCAGTGAACATAAAAGTAATGGATGAACAGTGATTCTCTACATTGATTTTTGATTGTAAATGGTGGAATTACACATTTGTCACCGACGTGCCTGTTCGAGAGGGACATGCCCCTCCGACTGGCCCTTTCACTAATAGTTGTGTTTATTAGGCACCGCTAATGACGGGGTTAACCGCTAATCGAAATGTTAAGCACGTGGTTAAAATAATTGATCACATGCCTAATTAACTCTTAACCTCCCATCAATTGGTTCTTGAAATCTTCATGTAATCATTGATCTTCATTCTTAGAACATCCATAATGGGAAAATTTTCTCTAAACCATGTAGAAAAAATACGTGAGGAGAAACTATCATATAAATTGATATGCTGTTAAAAACTCCCATATAAACCATGTACGAAAAATAAGGAGAAAATGATATTGACTATATTGATTACTAACTCATGATCAATTCATAGATAATAGTAATATCCTTCCCCTAGAACCCAGTGGGAAAAAATATGAGAAGGATTAATATATCTTTGACACCTCCATAAAAACTGTTGTGGGGGAAAATTAGAGATTGATGTGTGCTTGTATTGATATTGTCTCATTAAAAACCTTATGAGAAATTGAATAAAAACTCATATAGGAAAAGAGTACAATATGATGTTTGATCAAGTTATATTTAAGAAGATTCCATGTACGTGGTTAAACCTTGTAAATCTCGTAATCGGCGCATACCGATTCCATGTACCAATTTTTGAAATATTGATGTTGGTAAGGACTTTGTGAATAAGTCAGCGCTATTTAAATTTCAAAATGTCAATTTCACAACTTTGTTTCAATTGGTGAGGGTAGAACAAATTAGATGCAATATGTTTAGTAATATTGCTCTTTATGTAATTTGTTTCCATCTGTGCAACATAAGCAGTGTCTTATCTTCATAGATAATAGTTGGTGATTCTATTGAACCAATACCACATGATTGTCATATGTGGTTAATCATTCTGATTGAAACATTAGGGTGTCACATGAAGCCTCATATAAAGCAATTATTTCAGAATGGGTGGATGTAGCCACTAATGTTTGTTTAGAAGATTTCCATGAAATGGTTGTACCACCGTGTAGAAATACATAACCTGTTCATGATCTAGGATTATGGGGATCAGATAGATAGCCAACATCAGTATATCATCATATTTGATTCTTAATTTTTTGGAAAGAAAAAGACCAAGATCTCTTGTACCATTGAGATATCAAAAGATATTCTTAACTCTAGTCCACTGTCTTTATGTAGGAGCAGCATTGTGTCTAGCTAGCAAATTCACTACAAAAGCGATATCCGTTCGGGTGCTATTTGCAAGATACATTAACACTCCAATGGCACTAAGATAAGGACTTCAGGTCCCAATAATTCTTCTCCATCATCCCGTGGTCTAAATTAATCTTTGTTAATGTCCAGTGATCGTACAACCATAGGAGTTTTAGATGGATACGATTTGTCCATATTGAATTTCTCCAATATTTTCTGGATATAAGCAAATTGCTGTATAAAAATTCCTATGGGAAGATGTTCAAGTTGTAAACCCAAACAAAATTTGGTTTGACCCAAATCTCTCATCTCGAATTATGTCGTTACATGATTGCGTGCCTCATTTCTGTCTTGTGTATGATCAATTATATTTAAGTCATCGACATATACGAAAATAATACAAAATCCAGTATCAGACTTTATAATGAAGACACGCGGTGAATCATCTTTTTGATGTATCCTTTCTTAAGAAGGAAATCACTATGTCGATTGTACCATATTCAACCCAATTGTTTTAAGCCATAGAGTGGCTTTTTGAATTTGACATAATAGATGTTGCGATCTGCGTTTGGATTCGGTATTGGGATTCCTTCAAGAACCTTCATATATATGTCAGAATCCAGTGACCCATACAAGTAGGCTATCACTACATTCATCAACTGCATATATAAATAGATGATTTTGTACTGCCAGTGGAATTAAATATCGGAATATGATTCCACTCGTAACTAGAGAGTAAATATTGGTTTATATCTCACCACTTCATTATTTTCGTTCCGTTTGTGGACAAAAACCCATTTGTTTCAAACAGGAAAGATACGTGGAGGTGTAGTCATAACTGGACTGAAGATTTCCCTCTTAGTAAGCGAGGCTAATTCTGATTGAATTGCTTCCTCCCATTTATTCCAGTCGGATCGTTTACCATCACGATAGAATCTGGATAGTCCATTCTCTAGTTTCAGTAATTTAGTGCACCCCTGAACTAGGTTGTGTATGGGACCCCATCCACGGGATTTGAGTCATCCCACAGGTGTCCGTCAACATGAGGTTGACCTGCAATATTTATTGTCTCTGAAGATTTGTTCTTTCTCTAGGGACCCTTGCAAGAAGCTTTTTCCTGGGAACGCTTGCAAGAAGCTTTTTCCTGAACTGTACAAGTATTCCTCCCCCCATTGTTTTGTTTCAGAGGTTTAGTAGTTTGTATTGGTATTTATACTCTTGTCGGTACATTGCGAGCAGGATTATATGAGTTAGTGACACCTTTATAATCAGTAGATGCATCTGGCAGATTGTTTGCAATCTTTTGCAAATCAATAATTTTCTAAACTTGATGTTGAGTTTCTTGAGTACATGGTTCTGAGGCGAGAATGCCTTGAACATTCCAATTGATTTATGGACAATCATTTTTGTACATTGATTCTCCCCTAATGCCGAAAAATAGTCGTTATAAAAAATACAATTAGCATACCGATCCGTGAATAAATCCCCTGCAAGGGGCTCGAGATATTTAATTTTTTCTAGAGATTTGTATCCCACATAGATCCCAATTTTCCTGTGAGGGCCCATGGATGTACATTGTGGTGGTGAAATCGGTAAGTATGTAGCGCAACCAAATTTTCGCAGATGAGAAATGCTTGGTAGATTTTGATGTACTAATTCTAAGGGGGAATTAGTATGATAAGCAATTGGATGCGACACAAATGAATAAGATCAGCAGCGTGTACAACTGTGTGACCCGAACACGAGGTTGGTAATTTACAATTCATGAGCATTGGCCTAGTAATAAGTTTTATCCTTTTTATTACCGATTCTGATAAACCATTTTGAGTATGGACATAAGGGACTAAGTGCTGAACTTCGATACCTAGAGCCATGCAATAGTCATTAAAAGCTCGTGAAGTAAATTCAGTATCATTATCCATGCAAATGGATTGAATCCGATGTTAATGCGATGTCCAGGAAGGTTTCCTTTGAGTTTGATAATTTGAGCAATTATCTTAGCAAATGCAAGGTTTCATGTGGATAAAAGACACATATGTGACCATCATGTAGATACATCAGTAAGAACCATGAAATACTTGAATGGTCCAGACAATGGTTGGATAGGACAACCTATATCACCTTGAATGATTTCAAGGAATTTAAGTGGTTCCGTCTTAATCTCAAGATATGATGGTCTTAAAATTAATTTGCCTTTTGCACATGCGGTGCACAGAAAATCTGAGGATTGAGGGAATTTTGCTTTGTTAATATTATGACCAATTGAATTGTTAATAATTTTCCACATCATCCCTACACCAGGATGGCCTAGGCGATCATGCCATGTTTTGAATGTATCTACATCATAAAAAATTATCTTATATGCAACATGCTTTATAGATTTTGTGTATGTATAGTACAATCCATATGGTAGTGAGGTAAATTTCTCAAGAATTTGTTTGCCATATATATCTTGTATCTTTGGTAAGAAGAAGGAATTCTTCTTTATTTTCTTCATGTATTTTGACATGAAACCCGTTTTTCTAGATATCTTTATAACTAATCAAGGTACGCGTTGAATCGGGACATAATAATGCTTCCTCGATTACTAATTGTGTACCCATAGGGAGCGTGATTGTAGCTTGTCCAGAGCCAACTATCATCGCATTGCGCCAAGTGATTGTTAAAACATTTCCGTCTCTTTTTGTGAGAGTAGGAAAATATTTTTATTTCCCTAAGTATAGTGTTCGTGGTTCCGCTGTCAACTAGCCATAATTCTTCCTCCATTGGATTGACTCCCGTAAAAAATCTTTGGGTAGTGGAGGTGCGAAGGCCTCCCTTGTCTTCTTCGGGGGACACCAATGTGAGCGATGCAGTGCTGATAACGTGTTTAGAATCAGTGAAACTAAATGTAATGGATGAACAATAATTCTGTATATTGATTGTAAATAATGGGATTACATATTTATAGGTGGCCAAAGGTCAGCGACGTGCCTGTTTGGGAGGGTGATGAGGACATGGCATCCGTGCTTACGACCATGCTTGGGGGATGGCATGGAGTCGGAGGAGACCAGGAAGGGTGATGGGGACTAGGGTGGCCCGATCTTATGTCAAGTGAAGGATAATTCATTTAGGGTAGAGCACAACACACCGATCTGGCTTCAAGTCAGCATACTTGAACCCTGCAACAATCTTAGCACCACGACTTCTCTAGTTACCAACCGTGTCACAACCTGATTGATCTCACCAAGAAGGCTAATCCCAACCAGCGAAACGAAGAACACAAGCAAGAACTCGAAAGAATGTAGCTCTCGATATGAAGTGACACTACAGGTGAATGATTAAGCTCAAAAGTTGGGGTTCTACAAACCGATGACGGCGAAACTGTTCTCGACAGATTAATCTAAGCAAAACCCCAGTCTAAACGACGGTGGTTGCTAAGTTTATGTAGCCTAAAGGGGCGTGCTAGGGTTGGAGGGGGCGCCCCCCTATGGGCTCTAGATAACACCCTAAATTTCATCACATCAAGTATTTAGCAACCTTCTGAATTTTTTATAGGATTTATTAATGCCAAAATTAATTTTCTAGCATTTAATTGGAATTCCTAGCCTTTTAATCAAATTAAATAACATATTAAATAATTTTAGTAAAGATAAATTTCTATTGCATTCATGCTTTTGCATTGTTCTTTGTTTGCTGGTAAATCAAGTTGGAATTTAAACTTTCCTTGGGTTTGAGGTCAAAAAAAGTTCAGTTCTGTAGAGTTCTCTTTTGCTCCACGCGCATAATCGTCCCTTGACTCTCTTCGCTACACGTGCGCATGGCCGCAAACCCTAGCTCTACAGCCGCTAGCGGTGCGGCCGTAGCGTTGAGCGCCACCGCCGGTGATCTCCTTTGCCATCGCCTCTTTCTCGCGAATAAACATTACAGAAAGGTTCGCAAGGAGGTAGTGAAGCTACCCTTCATGTTTTTGCCCCGATTTTTGTCCGCGCTTTGGGCTAACCCACTCGTCGTCGTATCGCCAGGGCCGACGTCCGCCATTCACCGCCGCCGAGGCTTCTCTCTCGACTTAATTTAGCTGGGTAACTTCTCCATCGCATTTTGGTTCTCTAGGTCTTATCCTCGTTGAGTTTCGTGGCTCGTAGCTCGATATCGAGTTTGCGTCGGTGAAGCGCCGCCATGAGAGCCAGCGGCGCCGCCGCTCCTGTGCCCCGCCAGCAACCCTTAGCCCAGATCCATTCCACGCCATCAGATCTTGATCCAACGTCCCTCATGGCCTTCACCGTTGAGTCAAAACTGCTAGCGTACGGGTCAACACCGGTTGCCCGTGGATAAATTTCTAAATAGCTCTCTTATTTCCCTCGAATCAACCCGCGGTCCAAGTCTATTCAAAAGTAATCACACATATGCCCCTGGTTCTCGGTTTAGCCCTTCTCTTTCTTAAAATAGCACCTCGAAGACGACATTGACCTTTTACCCATAAACCCTTGAGTTCTTATACAAAATTATATTTTAGCCCCTGTTTTCTCGCAGTTTAGCCCCGAAAACTTTTAAAACTTCGCCAGCAACTCCCTAAACCTTAGAAAATTCATATATATCTCGTTTTAACTCCGAGTTGAGTGATTCTTGCGCTCACATGTTCGTGGTAACGCGTAGAATAGTTTTGTGCTTCTTTTTGGTTCTATTAAAATTGTTTGGTGTACGGTTTCTTATTTTGTTGTATTGCTTTCTTGTATGTGCCGCTTTCATGCGAATAGAAAGGTCCAACATTTGTGGTGTATAAGGATTGTTTGTGGAATTCAAGGATCAAACTTGTGAAGACTCTGAGCAGTTATTCTTTGAAGACTCTGAGCAGTTATTTTCTTGAAATTAAGGCAAGTGTATTCTTGATCATGTTTTTGTCCTAATAATAATATGCGTCACTTTTTAGTTATGCTAAGCTTGCATGCTGTTTAATCATGATGGGACCTGTTAAGGATATCCTACATTTATGTACCATACCTTGCAGCTGGGTTACTTAATTAATTTTGATGGTAGACTTTTGCTTAGCTTGCTCAACTAGGATTGGTTAATGAACCCCTACTCTATGTTCCATCTACTACCTTAGTTTGGACAAGATCACTCTTTTTAATTGGAACATGGAGAACTACCCAGGAAAATAGTATAACCGCTAGACCAATAGGCTCTGGTCTTGGCTTATTAAATAGGAGAACTCTTTGTAGTGTTGGTATTGTATGTTGGGTTGTGCCGATGGTTACCGGTCTGGTTTGCGCGAGAGGCGCGGATGAGGAAGGATGCCTTCCAATACACCGGCATGGGAGGGGACCAACACATACATTGAGGAATTCTTTGTAACGGCCTCGTAGTGAAACCCAGTATTCGGTCCACGTGGTGTGGGAAGGGTACATGCCTTTGGCAATGGGAATCGCGACTTGTGCTGAAAGTGTACAACCTCTGAAGAGTGTAAAACTGTTATAACAGTTGTGCTCACGGTCAAGAGCAGCCTGGACCCTTACATGATTAATATACTTGAATATGATCAAAACTATGGTTACTAAATATGTTGGGTTTAAGATGTTTGTTTAACTGTGGGTTGGTATATACTTATACTTGCTAGTAATTATGTTGCTAATAAAATTTGACCAACTAAAAGTGCATGATGTTGTTAATTGCCAACCTATCCTTATTTTAGCCTTGCGTATCATTTGCTTTTCTCTATACTTGCTGAGTACGACATCTACTCATTCTTGCTATTTTCAAATTATTTTTGTTCTATATCAATGGATGCTGCTCAGAAAGGAAGGATATTGTGGTGTTCATGAAGATGGTGATGAGTTCTAGGCGTACGTGTTCCCCAGTCAACTGCCTGTGGAGATAGATGGAGTTCTGCTGCTAGTTATACGCTTTCGTCTTGTTGAAGATTTTATGTCTTCCGATGTAATAACTTATGTAACTCTCTTTACTGATTATTCACTGATGAAGTCACTATATGTATGAAACCTTATCCTGACATACATATAGTTAGCTTCTGGTTTTGCTATTAAAGTCGGGTGTGACACTAACACAATACATGGCCCATTGGCCCAAAATATGATGGTGCAACACCCTGACATATTCTGGATGCCATATTGTTTTCGCGATTCCCTTCGATTCAGAAGGAATTTTGATATGTGACCAGTACCATTGGAAAGCTTATCTCCTTAGCTTTCCACGCATATATATAGAACGTAGAAATCCGAGCCCGTGTGCAACCTGGGCGACGATTTTAGTGCACACTGCTCCTGGACTCGGAAGTGGACTCGAACTTGATTTGTTTTGGGCCTCCACCTTGGCGTCTCAAACCGGATAAGCTTTGGGCCTCCTTCTTAGTTGGGACATGTGTATGAGGGCCTTTTGGGATATAAAACTTTTTTCTTATGTTTTGGGCGTGAAATTATTTTTTATTTATCTTTTGGACAAATTTATTTAGTATCTGTTGGTGTTACCGACATGTACTAATTTATTTTTAGTATTGATTAGTTAGTTGACAGGAGGATAATTTAAAGTGGACGCTTGTTCTCCACAATTGTCATTACAACTACCATGCAACACAATTTACCATGTTATAAATTAGAGATACGTTTACATGTATATTTTGTCGATCTTTCGAGTCTGTCCAAAAATCTTTAGGATGCAAATAAATGCCATAAACTAAACTCTACGTGTTCTTCTTATTACTATATTCGTGTCAATGTCTTGAAACAAAAGATTTTAGGTTTGTGCGCTTCTCTGTGTCGAAACGTGTAACCCCTTGCGCCTTGCGAGTTGAAGTTGATCTCTTTGGGCAAAACCATTTAGTCCTAGTAGCCTATCTGACAAAGTACATAGCTGTATGACTGAAGTTCCATATTTTCCAAACCTTTACGATTATGTTGCACTACCAGAACCCTCAATTTGCCGTGCGTCACATGCGCACGGCAAAGACTTTGCCGTGCGTATATACCCGTTACGCACGGCAAACGCCGCACGGCATAAATCTGCACAGCAAAGAGCTTTTTACCGTGTGCCTTTTATCGCGCACACGGTAAACTTTTGCCATACGTCCAATCGACACACGACGAACATTTTTAGAAGAAAAAAAACGCTCCCGCCGGCTCGATGGCCCCGCCGCCGCCGCCCCCCTCCCCCGCTGCTGCTGCCGCCGCCGCCGCCACCACCACCACCACCATGCCTGCCCCGCGCCGCCCGCTGCCACCACACGTCGCCGCCGCCGCCTGGGAGAAAAAATAGGGAGAGAGGGAGATGAGAGAGAGAGAAGAGCTAGAGGGAGGCAACAACAAACTTGGCCGGATCCCGCGGCCACCGCCGCACAAGGACCGCCGTATCCCGAGGTCGAACTGCGGCTTGTGGGGCACATCGGCAGCCGAGCGACCGCGGACGGCGAAGCACCTTGGGCCGGTGAGGCAGTGCCGGAGGGAGGGAGGCGGCGGCGCATGAGGATGAGTAGAGGAGACATCGAGGAGAGAAGCGAGGAGGAGAAGAGAGAAAGAGAGGGGGAGAAGAGAGAGAGCCGGACGTGGGAGACTGGGAGGAGAGGGTGGGGCGTGGGGCCGGTGGTGGCAGGTGAGCACTGCACGGCGGGGTGGGTGGTGGGGCAAGGAGTGTTTGCCGTGTGCCCTGGATGCCGTGGCCGGTGGTTTAACGTAGTTTTGTGTCACAAGATGATTTCAAATGAAAAAGTTGTTAACTACAAAGTTTTATAACTTTTAAAGATCTACAACTTTCATTTAGGGAGTTTTTCCAACCGATGTTATTTGTAAATTTTGAAATTGAAATTTTTAAAATTCAAATGTAGTTTAACGTAGTTTTGCGTGACAGGATAATTTCAACTGAAAACGTTGTCAACTACAAAGTTTTCTAACTTTTAAAGATCTACAACTTTCATTTGGGGAGTTTTTCCA
The DNA here is from genome assembly GCA_033239725.1 of Echinochloa phyllopogon. NCBI lineage: Eukaryota > Viridiplantae > Streptophyta > Magnoliopsida > Poales > Poaceae > Echinochloa > Echinochloa phyllopogon. The sequence continues at coordinate 25,099,894 of BTCW01000008.1, read as the reverse complement.
ACTGAGATCATTTAAAAATGTTGAAATTGAAATTTTTGAAATTGAAATGTAGTATAACGTAGTTTTGCATGACAAGATGATTTCAAATAAAATAGTTGTAAACTACAAAGTTTCATAACTTTTAAATATCTATAACTTTCATTCAGAGTGTTTCTCCATTCGATGTCATTTGAAAATTTCGAATTTGAAATCTCATCTCTGTGGTAGTTCTTCTAGTAGTTTCTATTACTACTAGAGAGAAACTACTAGAGATATGTAAGATATATGAAAAAACTTACCTTAACATTGTCAAATAAAAAACTGCATGTAATAAAAATTGTTCATCTTGATAAGTTATACAACTTCATAGTTTAAAATATTTTCATTTAAATTCGTTTAGGGGTTCAAAATGTGATTTCAAACACCTCTTTGGCGTGTGCCAAGGAAAAAGCACACGGCAAACTCATGGGTTTGTCGTGTGCCAAGAAAAAAGCGCACGGCAAACCATATTTTACCGAATATTTTTCTTTCGCCGAATGTTTAAAGTGAAGCGCATGGCAAACTCCTTGTTTGCCGTGTGCCCCGAGGGAGTGCACACGGCAAACCCCCAAGCACACGGCAAACATGAAGTCTCCGGTAGTGTTGTCAAGAAGCCTTCCAAAGCTTGCCGTAAGCGGGACAAGTATCCATCCTACTTGCAAGGCGAGCTTGCAGACTTTCTTCTATGCCTATGAAGCATGATCCCACCAACTATGCGTTGCAGTGCCACACAATCCTCTTTGGCATTCGTAGATTCATGTCCTCGAAACCCTTTCTTTCCATTCCTAGATTTATTTTGCTATGGAGCCACGCCATGCCTGCAATGGTGTTGGAGGAGGAGGCGTGGTTGAGATACCGTACAGTTATCCCCGCTGTTGAGCTATGCAAGTGTTGATGTCGGGCGCGTTTGGTTTCACAAATCTCTAGCCTTGCTTTGAAGCCAAGCAGGCGAGCCGATTTGGCTCTCCTACGGGAGCAAGGCAAATCTCTCGCTCGCACAAACACCGATGCATCAAGGCAAGGAAACCGAACACCTGTGTTCACTATACAGCCTCTACAAGCGAGGCGATACAGTAGCAGGCAAAGAAAGCAAACACACCCGTAAAGTGCCACACACATGTTGTCGCCAGCCACTTATGTTACCGCGACTCTATCACGAACAAGTTGTCATTTTACCTTTCTGGACATAGTATTATTTAACTGGATGCCTGATGGCCTTAGATATTACTGGTCAAACTAAACGGAATGTTTAGACTTGTTACAAGAAAAATGTCAATCGTATTTATCAATTTATTAATATACTAGCAAGTATGTTCGTACATTACAACATGAGAAAAGAAATCTTCACACGTCCCTAGCCCAAAAATGGCACAAGTAGTGTATATTCAATGTCTGGCTACGAGTTATTTTGTCTATCAGATGCCTTCTCGAGATACAATCATATTAGAATGCGTGTATAAGTCAAGATAATACAACGTTTATACTTATTTATAATTGTGTTATTAAAGTGTACTAGTGGTCTTAAAGATACTTATCTAGAAAATCCAGAATGCCCAGAATGACTTCTATTTTAGGACGGGGAGAGTACTCATTTTCTAATCTTAAAATGACAAAGGTGCGTTCAAATAATCTCATTCTCATCCTGACTATTATGCACTGCTTATCATAATTTTTTTCCTAAAATGGGTTTAACAGTCAATAAAAATCCTCCAAAAAACTAAAAGAAGAAAACCCTAGCCCCGTTTGTGAAGGCACCAAAAGGAAAGAACAGAAGAAAGACAACTAGTACACTATTGCAGCCCGGCCCATTTTGGGGGACAGCCGTTTCCTCTTCTTCCGGGAAACTGTCGCCCCGCCTCTCAAAACCCTCATTCCGTGCCTTCACTTCCACTCCTCCCGATCCACAGACGCCAGCGACGCCCGCCTCTCCGTCTCGCCGTTGGCGTCCACCCCCGTCGCCTTCCGGCCGGCTGCTTCCCGGTCGCTCGCCACTTCAGCGGACGCCGATCTCCTCTGCGCCGTCCGCCCAAGGTTTGCTCTCAACACCAGGAGCACAGCATCCTGATCCCCCCACCTAGTTTTATTTTTTCCTGTTGGCGTCAAGAAACTTCGTAGCCGGCTCTAGGGTATGGGTCTCGGTTGATTTGGGCGAGATCGAAATTCGCTGGATTTTTTGGGCGGATTTTGTGGGCTGGGGAGATGCATGTTGGTTTCTGTGACTTTTGTCTTGAGTGATTATTAGTTCTTTGGCCCCGATAGTTTCTATGGCTGTAGGTGATCATCGGAAAAAAATCTTTTTTCTTTGTAGAGTTGTAATATAAGGTTCTATCTGCAGCTGGAAAACAACTCATGGCTGTTTTACAGCTTACTGATTAATGGCTATGATGAAATGTTTAATATTATTTTTGCTCTAGGACAACTGTTATTCGTTTTAAATTCATGATATAAAAAAGTTTGGCCTTAGAGAGCTGCCTCGTGGGGGCACAATCAATACTGTAAAATATTACTGATTTCTACTTTAGGCCTTATGGTTTTTGTCTTGAAATTTGGTATGAGGGTACAGCGAACCATTTGTTGAGATTTATGTTTGCATGCAGGCCGTGGAGCCATGTCAGCTAAGAAAAGTGAGGAAGAGTACGAGTCTGATGACTCGTCAAAATCAAGTCGAAAGTGCCAGATAAAGTCTGACATCTGGGAAGGCTTCTCGATTCTGAAACAAAAGGGTGACAGTGTTAACTCTGGTAAAAGATGCACTTTCCTTTTGGAGCCTTTGGATTCAGATGGTAAGAGCAACACTGGTCCTGATCTTGATGGTGCCAGAAGAGCCTTGGTAATGACTATTATTACAACTGGGCAGTCACTTTCACTTGTTGAAGGAAGTCGTTTTCAGCATTTTGTTCGTACTGTTAATCCGCTGATCCCTTTGAGCCGTTCCAGTTTAGACCAAGATGTCATGGATCTTTATGGAAGGGAAAGGAATACCCTGTCTGCCCTCATATCTGAAGCATCAGGTGGTTTGAGTTTTGCTGTTGATAAATGGAGGTGTAAAGCGACTGGTGATAACTACAATGATGATATCTATCTTTGTGTCTCTGCTTGCTTTATTGATTCTGATTGGAAGTTGCAGAGAAGAGTTGTGGGCTTCAAACACATGGAGATTCCTGATGATGCATTATATGTCGCTGAGACTGTAGCATTGTGTTTTAGTGAATTAAAGGTTGACAAGAAGATCATAAGCATAACCCTGGATAATGGCACTCTGGATAATGAATTTTATGAAGCTTCAATGGCTGACAAACTCAAGACTATTCTGCATGATAAGGCCAAGTTATTGTGCGGTGGTGAACTTTGTCAAATCCATTGTTGCACAGATATTGTGAATTCAGTTGTGAGAGGTGGTCTAGAGCTGACTGCTGAGACTATTGACAAGATCCGTGAGGGTATTTGTTATATCACTTATAGTGCTAATAGGGAGGATGCATTCTATCGAATTGCTGAAGACTTTTGTCTTTCGGATGCTACAATGAATCTTAGAGCTGACCTGTCTGTTACTTGGGACTCCACTTACAAGATGCTTGGTTGTGCCTTGTATTACAGGGATGCTTTGACTCATTTTGCGTCGACAGATGAAACATTTTTATCGGAGTTCCATCTTTCTGATGATGAGTGGAACAAGATAGCAACCATGGAAAACTTTCTGAAGCCAATATATGACATAACTTGCATTCTCATAAACACAAAGTACAAGACTGCCAATTTATACTTTCTTGGAGTATATAAAGTTTACAGATTGCTAGAACTGACAAAAGAGATTGATAACTTTATGTCTGATATGGTGAAAGATATAAAAGTCAAGTTTGACAAATATTGGTCGGAGTGTAGCCTAATATTGGCCTGTGCAGCTGTTCTCGATCCTCGTTGCAAGCTCAGCTTAATCAGCGACTGTTTCAGGGAGCTATATGGTGAAGCTGATGCTAGCCAAAATCTTGATAGAGTTATTTCATTTCTCCACAGTTTGTTTACTGAGTACGAAAAGTCATCGTCTTTGTTTGGGTCTAATGTTGTTGAATACCATGCAAAGGATGGTTTGTCTGAGGATTATAGTCCACAAGAGAAAAGATCACAGTTGGATCGGTATTTGGAATTACCAGCGTTGGACCTAAATACAAATCTGGATATCTTGGAGTTTTGGAGTGGCATGTCTAAGTGTTACCCTGATGTTGCAAACATGGCTCGTGATATCCTTGCTGTTCCTATCTCCACAGTTGCTTCTAAATCTGCATTTAACACCAGGGGAAAAGTCTTGAATCGTCGTCGAGCTAGTCTCAGACCAGATTTACTTGAGATGCTGATCTCTCTCCATGACTGGACATGTCCAAAAGACAGATATGGTACAGTTACTTTCTATGACATAACTTTAACTACTACCTGACATTTAAGAAAATCTATCTAGTTATATGGATAATGAAGCAAGTAACATATTTGCGCTTCTGTCAAAATATGTAGGAATTGCTGTCTCGGCTATAGAAGAGTATTATACCGATGATGAAGATGAAGAGGAGCATGAAGAATTTGCTGATGACCTATTAGAGGAGAGCATATTTGAGTCTGATGACTATGACGAGGAGAGTATGAAAGAGTCTGAGGGCGATGAGGACAACGACAATGTTTGGTTCTGAAGCCAATTGTGATGATTAGACGTTGTGTTACAGTTGAAACCCCTTCTTTTGTTTAGCGTATCGTTAGCCATCAGCGTGCTGCATTACACTGATGTTTATTGTTGCACAACTCTTATTTGTACATGAGCTACTCGTTGCCTTTGTTAATCGTTTTGTAACGCTACCCTTTACTATTGTGGTCTTAGTTTTCCATTCCAGAAACTGATGCTATGGGCATGATATGCCACCCTTCTTAGCTAGCGTCCGCAAAACATTGCAACACCGCCGTCGCCGCAACTCTCTCGCGCAACTAACGCCCCGGAGTTTCGCCGCGCTATCCTCGGAGGCATACGATAGCCCCGGAACGCCTCCTCTGCTCTATAAAACATGAGGCCGCGGCCCCATTTCCCTCCCTTTGCATCTGCACAGCACACCTTCCATTGCCAAAGCCGACACCCACGACGTTTCTCCTCTGCCCCGTGAGGTACGTCGCTATTGCCGTCATTTCTGTACTTCGCATGCCACCATGGCAGCTTCTATTTCCTCCGTGGGATGTAGTCCGTGCCCCCTCTCATCTCTGTAGCTCTCCCTTCCTCATCACAGGGTATCCAAGAAGGAACACCGGCCGGCCTCGTCGTCGTTCTACGCGAAGAACAAACAGCAAGACCCCTCACGGTCTCCACTGTCCTCTCCGAACTACTCACTAGCCGCATCACGAGGGCTGTCCAAATTTCCCTAGGTGAGATCCCCGTCTCCTAAGCTTTTCTGTTTTGCCGCTTCCCGTCGAATTCCGTGTACCGTATCTCACTCTGGAGTTTCACCGGAGGATTTTTTTTATTTTAACCCTTTTAAATCTAATATTTTAATAATAACTTGTACCAAACTAAATTTATAAGAACTAGCCCTTTTAGTCGCGTCAATATTTTCGGCGCGACTTATAACTGAGTCGCGCCATGTATATTGGCGCGACCGAACTGCCACGCTGTAACAAACGCTGACGTGGATCGAATTAAGATCAAGTTGTTAAAGTAACTTTATGTAAACAATGATCTCACATTCATTAATATACCTTATAAAGTGGTCATGCAGTCCTCTACTGTTGTATGTCAAACCATAATGTCCTTTGCATCATGTCCATGCACTCCTTTTCAACGTGTGTACAGTACTCCCCTATCTCTCTCCTCCTTTCAAGTATGCTTTTGTATTTGGGTTTTTTCGACATATGCCACTACAATTTTCGCGTTTTGGACATATGCCATTACAATTCGTCTATTTGTAAATATGCAATTACAATTCTTACCTACTTTGAACCGCGCCATTATATACGTCTTTGATTCTTTTGGATCCGTCTTTGATTCCATTCGACTCACCCGAAAACCTCGTATTTTCATATGGTCTAAAATACCCTGCTACTTCTCTCCTCCCCTCTCACTGGCGTGTAGGCCCTCACTCCCTGTTCTCCATCCCGTCTGCCTCCTCAGCGGATAGCGCGCCCACGCCGGCGGACCGTGCATGTCGGCTCCCCCTTCTCCCTCCGCCACGATGAGCCCCGCCCACCTCGCCCCGGCCGGATGCCGGCTCCGCCTCCTCCGCTTCGCCGGGCATGAGGTCCTGCTCCGGCGCCAGCTCTCCGCGTCATCCCCGCCGCCTGCAACGCCGTCACCCGCGCGCCGTCCTCACCGCAGGAGGTCCCGCTCCGGCGCCAGCTCTCCGCGCCGGCCCCGCCGCTCGCGACGCCGTCACCCGCACCGCCATCCTCGCCTACCTCGTCTCGCTCTAGCGCTAGCTCTCCGCGCGGCTGCCCGCGCCGGCCTCCACGGCACGCCGCAGCATGGACTCCGTCACCGGCCGGGCACGGTGCTGGATCGAGTTCTGGACCGACGTCGCTACTGTTGGCGTCATGAGAGGCCTAGCCGAAGCTCCAACGCGGCCATGGCGGGGCGGCCACTCCCCTGCAGATTACGAAGAGCCGGATCAACCCATCCCTGACTGGAGCCCTGGCTATGGCGGGCCTGTCAACCGCAACGCCGTCCACGCCCCGCCCTTCGCCGACGGCGTTAGGGCCGCCCTCTTCGCCCGCCTCCACTGCTGCGGCGGCGCCCCGTCGGGTTCCAGCGCTTCAATTGCCTCAATGTCGGGATCGTCAATGCGTGGCTCGCATACGCCATGAGGCAGGCCACCTACGAGCTCCACTTCGATCTCCGCCTCTGCCGCGAGCCCGTCTCCGGGTCTTCGCCTGCCCGCGCCAGGCCTTCGAGTACAGGGGCGTCGTCCCATGGCCCTTGTTCCTCACCCTCCACGGCAGCGGCGGCGCGCAAGGGATCATCTGCGGCGTCGGGGCCGCAGCGGCGGAGCTCGCCAACCTTGCGCCAAAGGCGGCGCTCTAGCCGACGGGGATGGGGAACGGGGGAGGAGGGAAGGTGAGGAAGGGATGATGAGTAGGACCCATACGCTGCAGCTGGGCCTACGGTCTCCAAATATGTATATCATGGCATATTTTAAAGAGAGTAAGAATTGTAATGGCATTCTTCATAATAGGTGAATTGTAATGGTATATGTCCAAACAACGAAAATTGTAGTGGCATGGATCCAAAAAACCCTTTGTATTTACACACCTTGAAAGAAGGTTACAAACCTTCACTACAAAAATAACTCACATCCGCACCCCTCATATGCCTCGGTGCACTTAAGATCCGGTGCTAATGTAACGTTAGCACCGGATGCGAAATTGGGGCGCCCTCGGGAACCCTTTAGCACCGGGTTGTAACACCAACCGGTGCTAAAAGTCCCCTTTAGCACCGGTTGGTGTTACAACCCGGTGCTAAAGGGTCCCCCTCCTTTAGCACCGGGTGGGCACCGGGTGGTGTTACGACCCGGTGCTAAAGGCCCTTTAGCACGGGTTCGTAAATACGATCCGGTGCTAATGTAGGTGTCACATGCTACTTTAAAAGGAGCGCATCTTTAATCCTATCACATGCGCTGTGTAGGTGAGATGGTTAGGTGGGTGCACGCGCGCGAGCCAAGAGGTCTTGAGTTCGAATCCCGCAACACGCAAATATGCAAATATTTTTGGCTAGTGCCCCACCTTTAGCACCGGTTATTTGACCCGGTGCTAAAGATTGGCACCGGGTGGGAAACCCGGTGCTAAAGGGCTTTCCCACCCGGTGCCAATGTGCATGATTCTCGTAGTGCTTGAAAGGAGGAGAGAGATAGGGGAGTACTGTACACACCTTTGAAAAAGGAGTGCATGGACATAATGCAAAGGACATTATGGTTTGACATGCAACAGTAGAGGACTACATGTCCATTGTATAAGTACTATTAATGAATGTGAGATCATTGTTTACATAAAGTTACTTTAACAACTTGATTAAAAATCTAAAACATAAGATTATTTAAAAAACGTGTCTCTGATTTCTAATCTGATCAGACCATCACGTTACTTACTTTTTTATCAATAAAATAACACCAGAATTGGATATGTTAAAATGATAAAATATTTTAGAATATATCAGTGTTAGAAGTATTTTACATAAGTGTGTTATATATTTTTTATATGAGTTTGTTATACAGTCGTATTTTGTAGTTTTATCACATCGTTGTACACATTCAAATTGAGTGAAGTTAAGTTGTACCCGTCCGTTATGTGCATATCAACTCGGATGTTAAGGATAGAGTCGATTAGTTAACTATCTTGGTAATTTTGGTTTGAAAATAGCGTTTGTTTTGCCATCTCATTAGGAAATTACTTTTTCTAAAACCATTGATCCAGCCAAAAAGATAATAAATGAACAATTTAGTCTTTAGTTAAATAGGAGCCACGGTGAATCTTTTCTAACTCATTGGACTAACATATATTATGTTAGAACAACATGTACTATTATTTTTTAAAATAATATATGGTCAAAAGATATCTTATTTTATAGAGTTAAATGCAAAAAAATAAGAATGTGAAAATCGATTCTAAATTAGATGTATTATTTGAAAGATATTAGCATAAAACAATAGTTGATATATATGTTTTTGGGACACGTGTAACAATTATTCCTTCCTACCACCATCCTCTTGCATGTGTACCTCCTCCACGTAACACCTCTGCACTTTCACTGTTACAAGCTCGTCGGATGGGATCTCCTCTTGGGCTTGTTTAGATTCCAAATTCACCTCCCAAATTTACTATGCAAAAAGAAGATTCTCCATCACATCAAAATGTCATAACATGTATGGAGTATTAAATGTAGATGAAATCAAAAACTAATTACACAGTTTTGTTGTACTCTGTGAGACGAACATTTTGAGCCTAATTAATAAATTTTTAGACAATTTTTCGCACATGCAAACGAAACGCTACAGTGACCGGCCTGACGCGCGTCAGACCGGCCAGGCCCGAATCGGGCGCCCATATTCTGGAAGTGAACACGGCCTTGGTCTTTGGGCTTGCTCTCGGTCGCGCCAAGCCAAGGGCCCGTCTGTACAACGGTTGATTTTAGCATACAGACAGGCCCGACTCTGGGGCCACGCACCGGAGGACCGCCGGGGGCCTAGGGAGTAAGGGGGGGCCATCCGCGCTTGGAGCATAGGAGGCCCACGAATGAAATCTATCTACGCTCAGCTACGACACACAGGGCGGTAACGGACCATGGCCCGTTTGTTCCTTTACAATTTAACTTGGTCCTAACAAAATTTAGCTCAAAAACTAGTATTATTTTGACTCGGCCCTAATTTGACCCGATCCTTAAAATTTTTAGTATAAAAATGAGGACCCTTTACCACCCCTAACGACACAGGACAGTACGAGGCCCAGGCAGCCGGGAGCCCAATCGAGATCCGGAGAGACGCCATGAGAGTGCTCCCTGCATTTGCAGTAGTACTGTACTGCATTTGTAGTACATCAATCTTGAAGGTTGGATCCAAAACCATCGCCAGAGCCATTGAACCAAGCAAGCAGGGGAGGGCATCGAAGGCAGGGCCGGCCACAGCACATGCGGGCGCAGTGGATCCGTACGCCGCAAGCGACAACGGAGTCCTCTCGCCTACACGTGGGGTGAGGAGAGCGGACGCACACACACAGCCTCGGCGCAGCGCAGGGCAAGCGACGCAGACCGCAGCCTTTGGCCTTTGCCGTTGCTGCTCGATGCTCCGTGTCTGCCAGCCTCCATGGCCCCATGTCCCCCATGCACCGATGATTGATGCCATGGGAATGGATCAATACATGCAAACCTTCGCCATTTGGGAGTAAATACTGTTAATGTTAGAGTAATTGAGGGTGTAGCCGTGGAGCTCCACTGCGCTTAGCTGGTTGTGCACCCAGCATTATCATGAAGTGGAGCACTTGATTGGTTACAAAAAATTAGCCATATGCATACGGTACGACTGTTCGGTACACTGAATCGTGGTGTGCTTTGTAGTTTGTTCGCGGTTGATCCGTAGGCATCCGATCCGTAAAACAAGGTGCAACACTACTACGAGTGGTCTTCTCGATCAGCAGAAATCAACTGTCTCACCTAATGCACGGTGACCTAGCAGCAGACGTGTTAGGATCACATTGGCATAGCTCGCTCTCCAATCGAAACCCACGCCCTTGACCAAGCTACTTTGGGCGCACCATATCCCCGGCCAGTCCCACACACCACTTCCTCCTCCTTCCTTTATAAGCATGATCGACATCTGCACCGGGTGGGAAAGCCCTTTAGCACCGGGTTTCCCACCCGGTGCAACTAATCCGAGGCTAAAGGGGTACCCCTTTAGCACCGGGTTGAATAACCGGTGCTAAAGGGGCCCTTTAGCACCGGGTGCAGCCACGACCCGGTGCTAAAGGGCCTGCCCCGCAGCGCCGGTAGCAGGGCCTTTAGCACCGGGTCGTGGCTGCACCCGGTGCTAAAGGGCCTGCCTTTAGCACCGGTTGCTGCCTGAAACCGGTGCTAAAGACCCCGGATTTCTTTTTTTTTTTGCTTTTTTCAGTAGCCATGCGTGCACGTCTATATACGTATATATTCTAATACGTGTATTCTAATGCGTATTCGGCCGACTCTATATTCATACTAGCTGACATTTCATCAAAATAGAAGACATATATATTACAAAAGTAGATATTCATGCATGTCAACTCGAGTTATATATATTTAAACTGTATTTTCTACATAATTAAGATTGACGACTAGCTAGCTCTCGTTGGACTGTCCGGCATGTCCTCCAGTATTGGCGAGTGGAATTCTCCTCGGGGATTGACGACCTCATCCCAGATCCATCCGACGAGCTGTTCTGCAATTGCGTCAATTCTTTCTATCTCTAGGGACTCTTCCTTCAGGTTGAACATCTATAATTTAAAAATATTTGAAAGACATTTAATCCGTCGAGTTGGAGACAATAATTGTGCACTTAATAATAATGGAAATGTCTTTATTATTACGTACCATAATATCGCGTTGTGTGAGCTTTTTATGTCCCCAATTCCACATGTAGTCGCACACATAGTATGCACATAAATTATTTCCCGGTCCCTGTTTGGCACACTGTCGACCAAAAGAAATCTAGTAAAATTCATATAATATATTAGTCGATGCCTACATGTACAAATTACTTGCTTACCGGAAAGCCAATGTTCCATTTTAGTGTTTCATGTTGTATACCCGTGTGTTCTGTACGAAATTGAATCCAGGCCCTGCGAACAAAAAAATTGAGTTAAGTCATTGCGAGTGGAAGGGGTGGATTAAGTAGGGGAAAATATACATCACCTTGCCATCATGTCCATGATGTTCTGTAGTTTTTCTTTTGGGGTGTGCAATGAATCAAAGACGTTCACGACACCCCGATCAGGACACAATATAATTAGGAACCAGTGGAATCTGTGCACATGTATACATTATAATCAGAAATGAATTGTTACACAGACAGTATAAGAAGAAGGCTGTGAATGTACTCACTCGATGTTGTACGGGATTAGTATGGAGTCACAGTAATTTTGTTTCTTGATATATTTGTATAGGTTTAAATATGTTTCCTCAGGATTGTGCATTATCATTTCTTCACTTATCCTTCGAGGGTCAACGAAACCAACGTCATATATATTGTCTCTGCGACATTTTTGAATCTCCATTCTGCATATGTTAAGCAATAAATAAAGCCCGCGTCAACATAGATTGGAATTATTGTTTTCAAACTGTGAATTATAAGCAACAACAAAGTACTTACAATGTCCAACATGTGATCAAATCCACGTCCATGGCGTCGCGGTGGTACAGCTCATATATATCATTAAACCTGAGCCAGACAAAATCCGCGTCACCATTGTAGAAGTCTTGGTCCTTCACGCCTACTTTTATCATGCGCCGTTTATTCCTTCTTGATTCTTCCAAATACCAGTCATGGAATCGGCGCATCTTCGTTTGTAGCTTCCTCTCCATTTCAGGAGGGACCATAGGCTCGCCAAGCTTAAACGGCCACTTCAGCGTTGTGTTTACTGGCACATCTGCTTCCCCCAGGACTTGCGCTCTGGTTAGTCCAGTCTCGGCCATTACTCGTTGAATGTTAAGCTCGTCCAGAGATGGCAATGGACCCAAGGGACGCTGAGGTTGCTGGCCGAGTTGAGGAACCTTTTTGGATGGGCCCGCCTCCTTATCCGCAGCCTTCCGTTTCCGGCGAGATTTCAGTAATGAGCGGTCATAGTCTGTTACTATTACTTCCTTCTGTTGACCCTTGCTCAAATTACCGAGGAATGACTTCACGATGGTGGGATCAAGCTTCGGCTCCGCCTCAGGTTTTCTCCTCCACTCGGCCATTTGCCTCTTTGTGTCTGCTTTTACCGAGGCTTCGAGCTCCTCTAGAGTCTTCTCGCCCGCTCTTTTCTCTGGTGCGGGCTTCTCTCTAGTTTTTCGCGCCTTCTTCGCTGGTGGAGTGGGGGCAGAGGCTTTAGTGCGGCGTCCCCTCTTCGGCGGAGGAGACGGAGACCTCTTTGGCGGAGGAGACGGGCTTGCATCAGGAGCTCCCGGAGAATCGTCATGATCCTGTGGATCTCTTGGAGGTGACGGGGGCTTGTTGGTAGCCGCAGGTGTATCGGGTATAACGATGTCTGCCTTGCTCCATAGAATGATGCAGTGAGAACACTGACCGAGTTTTGTTTCTCCGTCACCTCCGGGGATGTCAAGTTCCAAGTCTTCCCAGCTGGTGACGACTTGCTCCACCTCAACAGGTACGTAACCATGTGGAATGTCATTGCAGTGCCATTTTTGCCCTTCTTCCACACGTTTGGTCATACCGTATGCGACCTGATAAGTTAGTAGTCACAAAGAAAGTTAGTAAATGAATGGTATTTACGGTGAAATGTATGCAGTATCAACTAAGGTCGCATACGTACCACCACAGCTAAGTTCTTCTGCCTGACGACAAGCTCGCACGCGGTCCGTTGAGTTATTTCATCCACGGTGTAACGGACCGCTTCGGCGGCCTGTGTGGAAGCGTGACTGCTTTGATATTGCTGTGGAGGGCTAATAAGGGCCGCATCTTGGAGAGGTGCATGCTCTGTGGAACCGGTCCCGCCTGTGGCTTGTTGGAGAGGTGCAGGCTCTGTGGAACCGGTCCCGCCTGTGGCTTGTTGTATCTGCAGCCATGCTACCTTCATCCGTCGCTCCATCTCTGACTCCATTTCTTGGAGCTTTGAGCCCTGGGCGGCAACCGTTTGCTCTAGGTCCCTTACCCTCTGCTCATATTCGGCCTTCTTCCTCGAACGGCTCCTATAGGTGGCGGCGTGCTCTTGGAAACCTTTCTTCCATGAGACGCTTGTGCCTACGCCGCGCGTCCGTCCAGGATGCTCCTTGTTCCCTAAGGCATAGGTTAGCTCATCTCTGTCTCTATCGGCAACAAATTCTCCCCTATCAGATGCCCTGAGGATATCGAGGAGACGCTGAGCTAGTTCTCGCAAGTCCTCGGGAAAAACTAAGGAGCCGTCGATTGGGCTCAGGGTGCCTCCATGACCATAGTACCAATGCTTGGTCCTTGTGGGCCAGTCATGTGTCGCTGGAGTGATGCCTCTAGCATATAGATCTTCTTCCATCTTCTCCCATTTAGCGATGCTTGCCTTGTAACCTCCCGAACCCATCTTATGCGAGTACTTCTTATTTGCGGCGTTTCCAGCGTTTCTAGCGCTAGCCGTTGCACCCTCTTCGGAGGTTTTGTACTCAATGAATGCTTCCCACTCGTCATTGGTGATCTTCTTATACTTCTCAGGATCCGGGGCCTCTCCGGTTTTGAGAAATTGCGAGTACAACTTCTTCTTGAAATCCTGAAACAGAACTGCCATCTTCTTCATTATCCAATCCCTCAGTTCTGCTTCATGAGTGCTAGGCCAGTCGAATATTGCCTTTAATTCCCTCCATAGCATCTCCTTCTCTGTATCGGGGAGCACGTACTCCTCAGTGGGGTCCGTGGACTTCCATTTTCTGATACTAATGGGCACATTGTCCCGTACAATTACCCCGCACTGAGATACAAATTTCTTGGCCACTTTTGGGGGCTCAACTGGCTCCCCGTCATCCTCCACTCGGGTGATGTGTAACTTGACATCCTTCAGCTTCTTCGTGGTCGATCGTTTTGATTTCTTAGCAGAGGCGGCCTACACAAATTACATATATACGAGATGATATAGAGATGGTATACATAATTGACATGTACAGTACAAATTTATGTTATCTATATACACACCTGACTAGACGAGGGCGCGCTACCGGCTCCTTCAATAGTTTCGGCCCTTGCAACATTGTCGCCCTGGACATTTGCGGCCCCTTCAACATCTTCGGCCCTTGCAACATTGTCGCCCTGGACATTGTCGTCCCTTCCAATGATGCCCAACACATCATCCATCGACATTGGTTGGGTTACAATATTGAAAAGTTGATTCGCAAAGAACGTGTCGTTGTCCTCTTGCATGGGTGGGACAGGGGTGTTGTTGTCCTCTTGCATGGGTGGGACAGGGGTGTTGTTGTCCTCTTGCATGGGTGGGACGTTGTTGTTGTTGTCCGCCATCTATAGAATTAAAAACAATTGGTAAGAATTGATTCGGGTGGGACGTTGTTGTTGTTGTTGTTCGGGTGCGCGGTGTGAATTGATTCGCTAAGGGTTCGCTAAGGAGGTCGGTGCGCGAAAAACGGATTCGCTAAGGGGTTCGGGTGCGCGATGGGTTCGGGTACGCCATAGAATTTCCGATAATAAACATTTTCGATAGTATACATTATACAAACATATAACATTTCCAATATACATTTAAATGAAGCACATATATTTCTAATATACATAGAATTTCCAATATACATTTAAATGAAGCATTTTCCAATATACATTTCAAACATATAACATTTCCAATATACATTTCAATGTAAATATCTCCAATACATTTAAATGAAGCATTTTCCAATATACATTTCAAACATATAACATTTCCAATATACATTTCAATGTAAATATCTCCAATACATTTAAATGATGCATTTTCCAATATACATTTCAAACATATAACATTTCCAATATACATTTAAATGATGCATTTTCCAATATACATTTCAAACATATAACATTTCCAATATACATTTCAATGTAAATATCTCCAATACATTTAAATGATGCATTTTCCAATATACATTTCAAACATATAACATTTCCAATATACATTTCAATGTAAATATCTCCAATACAGATAGCACGGCATGATCCAAAAATACAAGAAAATGGCATGCATCTATGCTATCAGGCGTTTCAAAGTTACAAATCCTCAACCATCATTTAGGCCAGTCCACCTGTTACACAGAGATCAAGAGTGTTCACAGAAGCTCACAGTGATGGGCGGCGGGCGACGGCGGCGCGGGGACGAGCGGCGCGGGGACGAGCGGCGGCGGGGACGACAGGCGCGCGCGGGGACGACAATGGCGGCGGGGACGACGGGCGGCGGCGCGGCGTGGGCGCGGGGACGACAGGCGGCGGCGGCGTGAACGCGGGGACCACGGGCGGCGGCGGCGACGGCGACGGGCGACGGCGACGGGCGGCGGCGGCTGAGGAGACGAGGGGGCACCGGCGGCGGTTTCGATCTGTGACGAATGAGGGCGAAGTGAGGAAGGGGAGAGAAGTCCCCGGCCTATATAGGTCCGGGGCATTTAGCACCGGGTGCAGCCACGACCCGGTGCTAAAGGCCCTTTCGCACCGGGTCGTTGCTGCACCCGGTGCTAAATGCCCCCCCTTTCGCACCGGGTCTTCCCACCACCCGGTGCGAAAGGGCCTTTAGCACCGGGTCTTCTACACCCGGTGCGAAAGGCCGTAACTGTGCGCCAGACTGAGGCCTTTAGCACCGGGTGCAGCCACGACCCGGTGCTAAAGGCCCCCCTTTCGCACCGGGTCTTCTACACCCGGTGCTAAAGGCCCCGTAACTGGCGCCAAACGAAAATTGGGGGCCTTTAGCACCGGATTTTAGATCAACCCGGTGCTAAAGGCCCCAACTTTTCGTTTGGCGCCCAGTTTCCAAACGGGCCTTTAGCACCGGGGGCTACTATTTGGGAATCTTATAAATATAGTTTTTAATGTATAGTTATTAATACTTGTTTTAATTCAGTTATTAATACCTATTAAAAATATACATTAAAAAAGAAAATCTTATACATTACTAGAAAATCAATATAAAATGCTAGAAAATCTTATAAATTACTAGAAAATCTTATAAATTAATAGAAAATCTTTTAAATTACTAGAAAATCCTGTAAATTAATAGAAAATCTTATAAATTAATAGAAAATCTTATAAATTACTAGAAAATCTTATAACTTACTAGAAAATCTTATAAATTACTAGAAAATCTTATAAATTACTAGAAAATCTTATAAATTACAAAAATTGATAACTAAATGAAAGATTTTGGAACATTAAACGGTCTCAGATGAAAAAGTCATGAATACCAAAATTTCATATCTCATCAAGATCTACAATCTTTATTTAAGTCATTTTTGCATTTGAGAAAGTGGTAGTGTACATTGTTCATTAATCCTAGATTCACTCGCATAGTTTCCAAAACTTTGTTAGAGACTTGTCAAATTTCTACTACATGTTATTACCCATTTTGAAAATGACAAAATGACCTAAATAAAGATTGTAGATAATGATGAAATATGAAACTTTGGTATTCATCACTTTTTCATTTGACATCACCTAGTGTGAAAAAAACCTTGGTTGTAGGTGTCATTTTTAATTCAAAATTTGGATTGTTCAAACACGAGAAGATTTTTCAAAATAATAACATTAATATGTTTCATAACCTGATAGAGTATGATTTTAGGAATTTTTAGGAAGAAAAATGATCTTTTTTGAAGTTTGTACGAGGGAGAACGACTAGTTACAACTTTTATAAAGAGATTAAAAAGAAAAATTGTTCTTGTTCATCCAGTGACGTGGCCCGGTGACGTGGCCAGCTCTCGCACGGCCTCCGTGGCCAGGCCGGTCTTTGGCCCCGCCGCAGCGTGGCCTTTAGCACCGGGTGCAGCCACGACCCGGTGCTAAAGGCCACGACCGGGCCAGTGACGTGGCTCGCGTGCGCCCGGTGACGTGGCCGGCCGCCGCACGGCCCCCGCGGCCCGGTCGTGGCCTTTAGCACCGGGTGCAGCCACGACCCGGTGCTAAAGGCCACGACCGGGCCAGTGACGTGGCTCGTGTGCGCCCGGTGACGTGGCCAGCCGCGGTCGTTGCCTTTAGCACCGGGTGCAGCCACGACCCGGTGCTAAAGGCCTAAATCTTATAAATTAATAGAAAATCAGTATAAAATGCTAGAAAATCAATATAAAATGCTAGAAAATCTTATAAATTACTAGAAAATCTTATAAATTACTAGAAAATCAATATAAAATGCTAGAAAATCTTATAAATTAATATAAACTCTTATAAATTAATAGAAAATCAATATAAAATGCTAGAAAATCAATATAAAATGCTAGAAAATCTTATAAATTACTAGAAAATCTTATAAATTACTAGAAAATCAATATAAAATGCTAGAAAATCTTATAAATTAATAGAAACTCTTATAAATTAATAGAAAATCAATATAAAATGCTAGAAAATCAATATAAAATGCTAGAAAATCTTATAAATTACTAGAAAATCTTATAAATTACTAGAAAATCAATATAAAATGTTAGAAAATCCTATAAATCAATAGAAATTACATGGCATCATCGTTTACTCGGACACTAATAAACTTCCTCTTTACAAATGTTCCTTGATTGTGATCACGCCGTAGATACGGTGTCTCCTCCGCCGCTAACAGGATGCTTGGGTCATCAGCCACTGAGAATGGAGGCCGGCCATCGAGCATATCATAATCTTCATCCGTCTTGTCCTCAACTCCTACGATTTTTCTCTTTCCAGGAAGAACTATATGACGCTTTGGCTCGTCTTGTGATGGGTCCAATTGCTTACCCCCACCTTTCTTATCCGCCCCTTTCTTCGGTCTGCTAGCCATGTCCTTCACATAAAAAACTTGTGTGACAGCTTTGGCCAGGACGAACGGTTCGTCTAGAAAGCCAATCTTGTTTAGGTCCACTAACGTCATTCCATAGTCCGCTTCAACTTTAACACCTCCTCCAGTCAGCTTCACCCATTGGCACTTGAACAGTGGGATCTTCAAAGGTCCGTACTCTAGTTCCCATATCTCCTCTATGACTCCATAGTATGAGTTTGTATTGCCATTGGTGTCTGTCGCGTCGATCCGGACACCACTGTTTTGGTTGGTGCTTTTCTTGTCCTGGGCTCTTGTGTAAAATGTATACCCATTGATGTCGTATCCTTGGAATGTCAAGATCGTGCTCGATGGACCTCTAGCTACAAAAGCTAGCTGCGCATCAATGCCCTCGACACCCATAAGACGTCTTCGCAACCAATCGGCGAAAGTACTATTGTGCAGACGCTGAATGAAGGCCGCAGACTTTGTTGAGTTTTCGTCCCTGAGAATCTGCATGTGCTCCTCGATGTACGGAGCAACTAAGGTTGATTGTTGCAAAACTGTGAGGTGCGCTTTACGAAATGTCTCAACGTCCTTGATCACCATCGATCTTCTCCCTAGTGTGCCCTTTCCACCAAGTCTCCCCTCGTGATGGGATTCGGGCACACCAATCGGCATAAGATCGTCGACAAAGTCAACACAGAATTCAATGACCTCCTCCGTTTCGTATCCCTTAGCAATGCATCCTTCTGGACGAGAACGATTACGGACATACTTCTTTAGGACAGCGAAGAACCTCTCAAATGGGAACATGTTGTGTAGAAATACTGGGCCCAATATACGAATCTCTTTGACGAGGTGAACCAATAGATGTGTCATGATATTGAAGAAGGA
Source organism: Echinochloa phyllopogon (assembly GCA_033239725.1). Lineage (NCBI taxonomy): Eukaryota > Viridiplantae > Streptophyta > Magnoliopsida > Poales > Poaceae > Echinochloa > Echinochloa phyllopogon. The sequence goes on along the minus strand of BTCW01000008.1, from coordinate 25,080,859 downwards.
TGGTGGAAATATCATCTCAAAGCTGACAAGACATTGCACCACGTCGTTCTGTAGCTGATCTAAGTGGTCTGGATTGATCACCTTCTGAGAAATTGCATTGAGGAATGCACATAGCTTCACAATGGCTTTCCGCACGTTTACTGGTAGCACACCCCTGAGTATGACGGGAAGCAGCTGTGTCATCAACACATGGCAGTCGTGAGACTTCAGGTTTGTGAACTTCTTCTCTTTCATATTTATTATTCCCTTAATATTGGAGGAGTAGCCAGACGGAACCTTGATACTGTTCAAGCATTCAAACATGCTTGCCTTCTCTTCTTTGCTGAGAGTGAAGCTGGCAGGATGCAAGTACTGGCGTCCTTTGTCTCTCTTTTCTGGATGTAGATCAGTCCGTTGCTTCAATCGTTTCAGATCCTGACGTGCTTCCAGTGTATCTTTTGGCTTCCCATAAGTACCCAGGAAGCTTATCAAGTTCACGCAAAGATTCTTCGTCAGATGCATCACATCAATCGCGTTACGGACCTCTAAACGTTGCCAATAAGGTAGCTCCCAAAAGATAGACTTCTTCTTCCACATCGCGGCACGACCATCCTCGCCCGTCGGAGCAGCCTGGCTTCCGTCTCCCTTGCCAAACACCACGTGTAGGTCCTTCACCATATCAAATAGCTCTTCTCCACTCCGGTGTCTCGGCTTTGTACGGCGGTCAGCATTCCCGCCAAAATGCGCACATTTCTTTCGTAGCTCATGCTTCGCCGGAAGGAATCGACGGTGACCCATGTACACAACTTTACGACAATGTTTCAAATACATGCTTTCGGTTTTCTCTAAACAGTGAGTGCATGCTTTATATCCTTTGTTTGATTGTCCTGATAGGTTACTTAGTGCAGGCCAGTCGTTGATGCTTATGAAAAGCAGTGCTCGAAGGTCAAACTGCTCCTGCTTGTCCTCATCCCACACGCTAACACCTTCATTCTTCCACAGCTGCAAAAGTTCGTCAACCAATGGTCTTAGGTACACATCAATGTCGTTGCCAGGTTGCTTTGGGCCTTCGATGAGCACTGGCATCATAATGAACTTCCGCTTCATGCAGAGCCAGGGGGGTAGGTTGTAGATACAAACAGTCACGGGCCAAGTGCTATGACTACTGCTCATTTCACCAAAAGGGTTCATGCCATCGGTACTTAAACCAAGCCTAACATTCCTCGCATCAGCATCAAACTCTGGGAATGCTCTGTCGATGTTCCTCCACTGGGATCCATCGGCGGGGTGTCTCAACATGCCATCCTGCTTACGTTCTTCTTTGTGCCAGCACATCAGTTTGGCATGGTCTTTGTTCCTGAACAAACGCTTCAGACGGGGTATCAGAGGGAAATACCACATCACCTTCGCAGGGATTTTTTTCTTAGAACGCTCTCCCCCAACATCACCAGGGTCGTCCCGCCTGATTTTGTATCGCGCGCAGGTGCAAACCGGACAACGATCCAAGTGTTCGTACTGTCCGCGATAGAGGATACAGTCATTAGGACACGCATGTATCTTCTGCACCTCCAAACCGAGAGGGCAAACAACACGTTTTGCTTGATACGTTGTCGATGGCAATGTGTTACCCTCTGGAAGAATCTTCTTTACGAGTTTCAGTAGCTCCTCGAAACCCTTATCAGTAACACCATTTGCTGCCTTCCACTGCAGAAGTTCAAGTGTGCTACCCAACTTCTTTAGCCCCTCTTTGCAATCTGGGTACAGGTCAGTCTTGTGGTCCTGCAACATGCGCTGTATCTTTTTTATATCCTTATCATTGCCGCAGTCTTTCTCGGCATCACGCAACATTTGCCCGAGCCCATCAGTAGGTTCATTTTCCTGAGCAACATCTTCCTGAGCATCGCCTTCCCGAGCAACATCTTCCTCATCGGCATCACCCATTGCAGCATATGCAAAGGAACCGTAGTATTGAGCCAATAACGGAATGTCGTCATCGGCCTCGTCTTCTTCATCTTCATCCATTAGAATTCCTCTTTCACCGTGCTTCGTCCAAACAGAATAATTCCTCATGAAACCGTGCCTCATCAAATGCACTTGAAGACAACCTCTTTGTTTGTACGATTGTATAGTTTTACAATGGGTGCATGGGCAGAACATGAAACCGGACGGCGTCCTGTTAGCCTCGGCGGCATCGAGAAACGTCCTAAGGCCATCACGGAAGGCCTGAGCGTGGGGGTCCCCGTACATCCATTGTCTATTCATCTGCATTATTAACCAATAACAAATATACAATACAATTTAAAGATAAAAAAAATTAATATATAAATAAATACAAATTATAATATATATTCCATTATATAAATAAATTTCTAAAACTACATTACTATATTCATTAAATATAACATTACTATAAGCCTTATAAGATTTATAAGATTTATAAGATTTTCTATTAATTTATAAGATTTTCTAGCATTTTATATTGATTTTCTAGTAATTTATAAGATTTTCTATTAATTTATAAGATTTTCTATTAATTTATAAGATTTTATAGCATTTTATATTGATTTTCTAGTAATTTATAAGATTTTCTATTAATTTATAAGATTTTCTAGCATTTTATATTGATTTTCTAGTAATTTATAAGATTTTCTAGTAATTTATAAGATTTTCTAGTAATTTATAAGATTTTCTAGCATTTTATATTGATTTTCTAGTAATTTCTAAAACCACATTACTATAAGCCTTACAACTATTCACAAGTCATACAAAACAAAATACTAACTAGCTTGCCTTCTCTCTCCATTTAAAACACAACATGCATGAACACTCTCTCCACCATGAACTCAAGCTCTCTCCTCTCTCTCCTCCAAGAACACAATCTCTCTCTAGCTAGCTTTACTTTGATTCACAAATCCCTCTATTTCTAAATCATAGAAGGATTACAAGCTAAATAAAACATTAGAGAATGAAAGAGTGTACCTTGTAGTGCTCCTTAGATGAGTAGATTCTTCACAAATTTTGAAAAAAATTTGGGCAGCACCTCCCCTCCCACGGCCGAGCAGCATGAACACAGCGCCTAAGTGTTCAGCTGGCTCGGGCGGGGGAGGGGAAGCCCCTATATTCAAACACATTAGCACCGGGTCGTGGCAAGACCCGGTGCTAATGTTCACCCTTTAGCACCGGGTGCAGCCACGACCCGGTGCTAATGTGCCCGAGGCCTTTAGCACCGGGTCGTGGCTGCACCCGGTGCTAAAGGGTGAACATTAGCACCGGGTCTTGCCACGACCCGGTGCTAATGTGTCCGCCCGGACACACCTCCGCGCCGCCCCCGCTCCTAGCCGTTGGACCCGGTGCTGAAGCCCCATCAGCACCGGGTCCAAAAATGGCCGAGGCGGAGGAGGCGGGCGGATGTGAAGGATTCTGGTAGTGGCAGGTGATCTCCCCTTGAATAAGGAAGAGATCATCTTCATATATCTCTCGCCGCCGGCCACGCACGCATAGGAGGCCAGCAAGATATATAGGGGGAAAAAGGAGAAAAGATTCTGCATCCACAAGACACTACAGTAGTCTACTCTACGCTGTGGCACCATGGCCGGGCTGAGTGTTGTGCTGGAGACCCCCCACAAGAGCCACCCCGGGAGGCCGGCGGCGCAGATCATCAGCAAGGCCACCCTTGTCATCCACGGCCCCAAGCACAAGAACAAGCAGAAGCAGGTCTCCTCCTTCCTGCAGCGCTGCTTCCTCTGCCACATGGAACTCGCCGAGGGCAGGGACATCTACATGTACAGGTAACCTAATTAACCTCTAGCTGCCGGGAATCAAGAACATGTCTCCACTGATTCGTGGTTATTAATTTGTAGGCTAAATCTGCTGGCTGGCTAGCTCATGGCCGCCGCGTATATATACATCTTTACACCGCGTGTATTTTGACTGGTGGCGCGTGCATGCATGCATATGTGCAGAGGCGACCGGGCGTTCTGCAGCGAGTGCCGGTGCCGGCATATCTTGATGGACGAGGACGCCGGCGGCAGCGGAAGCAGCAGCTGCTGCTGCTGCGCCGCCAATGGCGCCGGTGCCGCCACCGCGCGCGGCCGCCGGCGGGTCGCCACGTCGCGTACTGATCTGCGGCCAAAACAGCTCGTGAGCTCATCAGTGGGAGGTGTGTAGGGGCAGAAGAGAACGAGATCATTCATGGTGCAAGTGGCGAACACACGGCCAGGCACTTCTGCTTTTTGGAACTGAGCTAGAGATCTAAGAGAGGATTAATCAATGAGGAAGGGATTAACAGTGGCGTTAATTATTAACCAGTACGTAGTGGTAGATTAGTGTGGAAGTATCTGACAGCTCATCGGCGTGGGACCCATGCCCAGCCACGAGAAGATGCTCGCACTACACGTACACGACTCGTACGTGGCACACTACCAGAATGCTTCACATCCGCCCGCCTCCTCCGCCTCGGCCATTTTTGGACCCGGTGCTGATGGGGCTTCAGCACCGGGTCCAACGGCTAGGAGCGGGGGCGGCGCGAAGGTGTGTATATTAGAAAATGTTTCATTTAAATGTATATTGGAAATTCTATGTATATTAGAAATATATGTGCTTCATTTAAATGTATATATTTCTTATCAATTATTTTTAAAATTATGTATATTAGAAATATATGTGCTTCATTTAAATGTATATTGGAAATGTTATATGTTTGTATAATGTATACTATCGAAAATGTTTATTATCGGAAATTCTATGGCGTACCCGAACCCCTTAGCGAATCCGTTTTTCGCGCACCGACCCCCTTAGCGAACCCTTAGCGAATCAATTCACACCGCGCACCCGAACCCCTTGGCGAATCCGTTTTTCACGCACCGACCCCCTTAGCGAAAATGTTAGAAATATTGGGAATATGTATGCTTTGTATATATTTCTTATCAATTATTTTTAATTCTATAGATGGCGGACAACAACAACCCCGTCCCACCCATGCAAGAGGACAACAACACCCCTGTCCCACCCATGCAAGAGGACAACGACACGTTCTTTGTGAATCAACTTTTCAATATTGTAACCCAACCAATGTACATGGATGATGTGTTGGGGATCATTGGAAGGGACGACAATATCTAGGGCGACAATGTTGCAAGGGCCGAAAATGTTGAAGGGGCCGCCAATGTCCAGGGCGAACGTGTCCAGGGCAGCACTATTGAAGGGTCCGGTAACGAGCCCTCGTCTAGTCAGGTGTGTATATAGATAACATAAATTTGTACTGTACATGTCAATTATGTATATCATCTCTATATCATCTCGTATATATGTAATTTGTGTAGGCCGCCTCTGCTAAGAAATCAAAATGATCGACCACGAAGAAGCTGAAGGATGTCAAGTTACACATCACCCGAGTGGAGGATGACGGGGAGCCAGTTGAGCCCCCAAAAGTGGCCAACAAATTTGTATCTCAGTGTGGGGTAATTGTACGGGACAATGTGCCCATTAGTATCAGAAAATGGAAGTCCACGGACCCCACTGAGGAGTACGTGCTCCCCGATACAGAGAAGGAGATGCTATGGAGAGAATTAAAGGCAATATTCGACTGGCCTAGCACTCATGAAGCAGAACTGAGGGATTGGACAATGAAGAAGATGGCAGTTCTGTTTCAGGATTTCAAGAAGAAGTTGTACTCGCATTTTCTCAAAACCGGAAAGGCCCCGGATCCTAAGAAGTATAAGAAGATCACTGATGACGAGTGGGAAGCATTCCTTGAGTACAAAACCTCCGAAGAGGGTGCAGATAAGGAGGCGGGCCCATTCAAAAAGGTTCCTCAGCTCGGCCAGCAACCTCAACGGCCCTTGGGTCCATTGCCATCTCTGGACGAGCTTAACGTGCAACGAGTAATGGCCGAGACTGGACTAACCAGAGCGCAAGTCCTGGGGGAAGAAGAGGTGCCCGTAAACACAACGCTGAAGTGGCCGTTTAAGCTTGGCGAGCCTATGGTCCCTCCTGAAATGGAGAGCAAGCTACAGACGAAGATGCGCCGATTCCATGAGTGGTACTTGGAAGAATCAAGAAGGAATAAACGGCGCATGATCAAAGTAGGCGTGAAGGACCATGATTTCTACAATGGTGACGAGGATTGAGTCTGGCCGAGGTTTAAGGATATATATGAGCTGTACCACCGCGACGCCATGGACGTGGATTTGATCACCTATTGGACACTGTAAGTACTTTGTTGTTGCTTATAATTCACAGTTTGAAAACAATAATTCCAATCTATGCTGACGCGGGCTTTATTTATTGCTTAACATATGCAGAATGGAGATTCAAAAATGTCGGAGATCCGGGATATATGACGTTGGTTTCATGGACCTCGAAGGATAAGTGAAGATATGATATTGATGAATCCTGAGGAAACATATTTAAACCTATACAAGTATATTAAGAAACAAAATTACTGCGACTCCATACTAATCCCGTACAACATCGAGTGAGTACATACACAAGCTTCTTCTTATACTATCTGTGTACTATTTCATTTCTGATTATAATGTATACATGTATACAGATTCCACTAGTTCCTAATAATATTGTGTCCTGACCGGGGTGTCGTGAACGTCTTTGATTCATTGCACACTCTAAAAGAAAAACTACAAAACATCATGGACATGATGACAAGGTGATATATATTTTCCCCTACTTAATTCACCCCTTACACTCGCAATGACTTAACTCAATTTTTCTGTTCGCAGGGTCTGGATTCAATTTCGTCAAGAACACCCGGGTATTCAACATGAAACACTAAAATGGAACATTGGCTTTCCGGTAAGCAAGTAATTTGTACATGTAAGCCTCGGCTAATATATTATATGAATTTTACTTAATTTTTTTTGGTCGACAGTGTGTCAAACAGGGGCCAGAAAATAATTTATGTGCATACTATGTTTGCGATTTCATGTGGAATTGTGGACATAAAAAGCTTACACAACAGGATATTATGGTACGTAATAATAAACACATTTCCATTATTATTAAGTGCACAATTATTGTCTCCAACTCGGCGGATTAAATATCTTTCAATTATTTGTAAATTATAGATGTTCAACCTGAAGGAAGAGTCCCTAGAGCTAGAAAGAATTGACGCAATTGCAGAACAGCTCGTCGGATGGATCTGGGACGAGGTCGTCAATCCCCGAGGAGAATTCTACTCGCCAGTACTGGAGGACGTGCCGAACAGTCCAACAAGCTAGTCGTCAATCTTAATTAAGTAGAAAATACAGTTTAAATATATATAACTCGAGTTGACATGCATGAATATCTACTTTTGTAATATATATGTCTTCTATTTTGATGAAATGTCAGCTAATATGAATATAGAGTCGGCCGAATACGCATTAGAATACACGTATTATAATATATATGTATATACACGTGCATGCATGGCTTCTGAAAAAAGAAAAAAAAGAAATCCGGGGCCTTTAGCACCGGTTGCGGAAAGCAACCGGTGCTAAAGGCAGGCCCTTTAGCACCGGGTGCAGCCACGACCCGGTGCTAAAGGCCCTGCTAAAGGCGCTGCGGGGCAGGGCCTTTAGCACCGGGTCGTGGCTGCACCCGGTGCTAAAGGGGTACCCCTTTAGCCTCGGATTAGTTGCACCGGGTGGGAAACCCGGTGCTAAAGGCATTTCCCACCCGGTGCAGACGTTGATCATTTTGGTAGTGGCATCCGGCTGGCTTGGACGTACAGGATAAGATGGCCATGACTTTGACGGCCTGCCCGCCGGTCTTGGGCCCCACCTCATGAAGTGGATCAGGATCGGGTGAGTAATTAGCGGGGTGCCTTTTGTCACGTCTCGCTCATCCCCTCTCCGACGCCGATAGAGATTAGCTTACAGTACGCGCGAAAAACTAACTGCGGTCAAAAAGTTGGGTCACCGTATGCACGGAGGTTGGCGGTTATCTCGTACCGAAATGCCTGGTGTTTTTTTTTTCCTTTCTTCTTCTTGGGTTCGACTTCTGTATTCTTTCGTTGTGTAAAATAGTTCGATATTAGGGTGATGCTATTGTACCAGATGATGGCCTTCCGAAGAGCATATTACTACTGTCCGTTTAAATTAAATGACGATGATGCATGTTTATTTCCTTTTTGATTCACTAGCATAGCATGCTGACAGTAGGCCAGTTGCTACGGTATACGAAGATTGCTGCGACAAGTGCTTGGTTAAATTCACCGAGAAGTCCGTTCACCAAATAATATCCATATCTTAATTAAGAAATAACCACACAAATGTCATGTTGGTCTTAGATTATGGTTGTATATATTCAGCTAAAGACAAGTTGCATTGGAAAATCATGCTTTGACCTTGTCAGATCCAAGTGCAAGTTAACAAACTCAAAACCCCACGGCAAATCAGATAAACAATTCCAAGCCGAGGCCCAGAGGTTTAAAGCCCAAGCCACGATGTCAAGGCCCAGCCTCGAGCGAAAAGCATTCAGGCCCAGAATACAGCATTCGTCCAACGCAGAGACTGACTTACGGCCCATAACAATTTTAGTTGATTTGGTTGGGGTGCGCCAGGCCCTGCCAGCAGTGCAACCGCTGGGCGACGCTCGAGGGCCCCAGTGGCAAGCCACTGTGGTGGGCCCTCCCCCACAAAAAATAAATTTAATATTGAAGTGGGCACATGGCCCACATATCAGATATTAACAGATACTACACTTGATCTTAGCCAAAAGGCCCGAAAAAGGTATGAGTTGTTATGGTGCCGTGCCCCTCCTTTTGTAGCCTTCCGGCTCCGTGCTCCGCTCTCACCAGGCGATGTGGGACTAAACGCATTGCCTCTCCGAGAAACGCCGCGGCTGCGGGCGGGGCGGGGTCGGCAACCCGAGAGCTCTGGAAGCGAAACCGGGCTGTTTGTTCCCTTGGTGGGCCTCGCGTTGCGTCCAGCCTGTTGACTCGTATGGTCCAGCCCGTTTGTTCTCTTTCATAAATCCTAAATTCTTAATTTTTATTTATTTAGCATGTTAAGATATTTAGTTCTAAATTTTCAGTTTCACTAACCATTATTTATTTTTATGTATAATTTAGGTGATTAGGTATTAATGTTGTGCAAGAAACAATTATCAGGTGCTCAGTAAAGGAAAAAAAGAGAAAAGATGATGACCGGTTGGTTGATTCGCAAAGGGGTGCTTTACATAAGTGAAGTTTTTTCTGAAGAATTGAAGCATGTGGCTTAGTTAGTTGATTCGCAAAGGGGTGTTTTTCTGAATTATATTATTGATGTAGTCGTGACTCGTGAGGCTTAGTTATTATTTGAGGTAATCATACTTATTTTGTTTTAACGCTTTTTTAGTTTGTACCGTAGATATTTTTTCAAGAATTATATATGTCATTACTATTATTATTATATTTTTTTATCATGCGATAAATTTAAAAATACCTTAATTAAGGGGCCTATAATATTGAATTCGCTCGAGGGCCCTCAAAATTATAGAGCCGGCCCTGCATACAGACAGATGTACAAACAGATCATACAACCCATAGACAAAGAGGTCGTCTATAAACTGTTTAATGCTTTACATATAGTTTAAGATCAACTATAAATGTATTTATGTATGCCATGGTGTGGCTATTTGAAGTGTTGTGGTTTTTGAAAAAAAAAATAGCCAGTGAACCTCTCATGCGCGCGGCTCCCATCTGTCAATGTGTTATTTATTTTTTTCTATATTCTTTTGGCCGGTATCTTGCGTGGGCGTGTGGCCGAAGTTTTTTCTTTTTTTTATTCGGCAGCCTTATCTCCTCCACACGGACGGCCAAAGGCCAAAGCAAAGAGCGGCGCTCTCCCAGGCGGCGGCCGGAGCTCGCCCTGATCTGCTCCTTCCCGTGTCTACTCACTGCCCCCTCCTTCCAGCTCTAGTTCACTCACGCCGCGCCTACCCGTTGCCCGCCCTGCACCGGACCAAACCTGATCATGGAGAGATCAAGAGCCTGCAGCTGCTCGAGGCCGAGGAAGGAGACCAGGATGGCGCCGGTGAACCAGGACCCCCGCAGGAGCAGCCACCGGAGGGAGGTGAGCCTGGCGAGCGTCGTCTTCCCCTTCCCGTCCCCTCTTGCCCACCTCCTCATCCCCCTGCGCCACCCCGTCTCCCCTTCCCCTACGCTCGCCGGCCGGATTTGGCTGTTGCGGGCTTGCCGGCGTCGTCCGGTGGACTCGTCCAGCGGGTTGTGGCTGGATTACCTTCTCCGGTGAGCTCCGCGATTCCTCCCTCTCCCTTCCTTCCTCCCCCTCCCCTGCCTCCCTGATTTGGCGCGAAGAACTCCCGCGCACGCCCCCGCGCGGGATCCCAGCGCCTCGTCGGTTCGTGAAGACGATGCGTACACCCCATGGGGGTTCGTCGGCTTGGCCTCGGGCAACGGGACGGAGGCGACACGAAGCCCGTCGATGGGCAGGCGCGGGGTCTTTTTTGCAAAATGGTTGCTATACCGACGGGTGTAATCGACGGGCTGTACATGCCCTAAGTGGCGTGACAACATGCGCGGCTTAATCCAAAAAGATTAGTTCTGGTAAATTTAGTTTGGTACAGATTATTATTAAAATATTAGATTTAAAAGGGTTAAAATAAAAAAATTCTCACCAGAGAGGTGCAGGCCATGAGCAGAAGCTCGTACATGGCTTCTCACGTTTCATTTCCTATATGATACACTAATGAAGTTGCGGTATGTATGAATAAACTGATCCTGATATATATGTACATGTGACAAGAGGAGCGATGGGTGTGGGCAGCCTCTTGGGTGTGACGCACTTCGGCAGCAGCCTCTCCAGTAGCCGGAGGATCAGGCTCAGGCGCCATGGAACCGGCAAGATGCGGCGGCGGCGTGGATAAGTTTAGGTGGAGCGGAAGCACGAGATCATGATGGTCTCTTGATATCATGATAGAAAGTAAATCACGCTAGAATAGCTTGTATTCATCTGAGAAACAGGGATTACAATATATAGGCCAGCTATCTAGACAATCTCAACCACCCTGATATATGGAAATAGTAAACAGGGGAGGGAGATGCCAACCGGTCTCTATGCGTGAAGTGCAAGGCAGGAAAGCCATGCCGCACGGGAAAATAAACAGAACAGAACAGAGTTTGCTAACATGAACCATCAAATCAAAGTGAAAAGCTATAAGGTTTACCTTGCCAGTCGAATGTTGGAGCAACGTGAATCATAGAAACAACTTTATACATTATACTAAGTATTTTATATCGGGGACACAGTCTATTTTTGCTTACTGAATTGATGACTGGACTGCCTAAGAAAATCTGTTCTCGAGTAGGTATGGCACCAAGTGCTTCTTAGTTCAGCTCAATTCAGCATTTCAAATGGTGTCAGGATATAGCTGCTGTCTTTGTCTTCCTACCTTAATGTACATATGGAATCATGACGGCGGTAAAAAACAAATTATAAAACAGTTCAAAAACTGATCTTACTACTGACATAGAAAATGTATGAGGATACGGAAAATAATTACCAACACAAGTAACCCTTGGTCTAGAAGAATAGAAAATCAATGCAAGAAACTCCGGACGAAGAAGAAACACCAGATGAAGTTGAACAGACAGGGCAGACTTGGTTAGGTCTTGGAGATAAACATGAACATATACATGAATGTAAATGGTATATGAGATGATAAAGGAAAAGGATTGGTCTATTCCCCTCTCTGAAATAGCACATGTACTTTAATTCTGAATATTGTTGGGAAAAAGTATATGAAACTGTCATGGGTATAATGTGTTCCCATATCTGCATATAAAAATTGGGTTGAAAAGATAAGGTACCGAACTCTGAAATGATGGGATTTATCTATTTGTATTATAACTAATCCATTTTGCAAAAAGTCTGCTCAGTTCCGTGGAAATTTTTAAAAAAATCCCTATTCTCATACCCTAGGTCTAGGTGACCTTGAAATCCCTGAAAGAAGGAGAACATACCTGTCAATCTGTCTCACAGAGGTGAGGGGAAACATGGATTTAGCGGGGAGCACCCATGGGATTGCTTGCATTGGAGCCTGTAGCTTCCTGTTTGTACAATGCTAGAATGATCTTACCAGCAAAGCTAATAATTTTTTGACAGAAAACCAGCAAAGGATTAGGAAAGCATTAGTGGTGTCACTTGCACCCACAATGGGTCGGATAGCATCAGGATTTGATGTCATACCTCCAGCATAAGAATCCGCAGAAGATATCGTTGCTTTCATTCACAAACAAGCACGCTGGGACATTTCATCAAACACCTGGGAGACATAGTGATACAGCAGGGAGCAGGCATAAGTAGAGAAACAGAGTAGAGGATGGGACTGCGCAAGGACAGAACAGAGGTAAATATGCAGGGAGCACCGACCACCGAGGAGAGGGAGCACGGGAGGGACCTGGGTAATGCGAGCTGTCAGTATTGATGCGTCAGTACATGACCATTATCCAGCTTGCAACACTGGACTGGAGCTTGTCTTCCGTTAATCGTCGTGCACACGGGAAACTTCAGTCACTTGGTGAGTCCTCACCCACACTTCAAATGCCGCTGCGAGGTCACGGTCCTCCTCCTCTCGCAGCAACCAGCATGGGGAAGGGCGCTGATGCTGAGGTTGCCACTGGTGGCTCTCCTGCTGCAACGGTCGCCACGCGGTTAGTCGGGATTGGGCAGGCAGTGCGGCACGGCTTGGCCGGTGGAGGGAGCTGCTGGCGGGAGCAACGACGACCATTCGTGAAGATTCACGCGCCGAGAGCCGGAGAACGACGGCCGGATGGTAAGTCCGCAGGGAATCCAACGGCTCTACCGTTCGAGCATCATCGTGTGGTGAAGAAATAGAGGCGACGTGGTCCTATAGGAGGCCGCGCAAGCTAGGATTCGTCATTTACTAGAAACTGGGCGCGGCAACGCGTTGCCGCGTATACATTGGATTTGTAGGCCAGTATATAATTTGATGTTTTCTCCTATTGAAATAATTGTAATAAAACTGACGGTGTTCTTCATGAAGGTATAATGATGCATATTATTTTACATAAGTATCAGCACAGTAGTTTTTTTACCTTATGATGCAAGATGAAGTCACTCGCAGTAGTATATACCTCAAAGAAGTATAGATACTGTGCAATTCAAATATATTTAAATGTGTTCAAAATATCCATCAATATTAATTTACAATGTCTATGATGATGAGCCAATACATGTGTGAGAAGTTGTTGCCTTTAACCTGTCATGGTCCCAACATTATATTTTTATATTGCACAATGGTGTTCTTAAATGCCACAGATAAATAAAGTAAAAATATACAAAGTATTAGATAATGTAGACTTTTTAAAGTTTTGAACGCAGATATGAACAATTCACTCTGCCGAAGCAGCTAAAGACACGATATCAAAGTAATTAATCATAATTTTTCATCAATTTTGTTCTATGTACTTCACAACTCAATCCTTATCTAACTTGGATCTAGCTTTTATATGTTTTTGCCCAAAGAAAATTCATTTCAGCATTCCATAAATGAAATGAAGTCTACATGCTTGAGCTGAAATTGTGGCATTGTGGCGTGGAGGACCTGAAAATAACATCCGGAACAACAAGGAATCAAATTCAATGAGTAGAAGCCACATACTTCTGCATTCAAAGTAGAACAGAAGTCTATATGCTTGAGCTGTATTCGATGATGATCCAATCAATGAAATAGAAAAATAAGTGAGGTAGGGATTGTTGACCTGCACTCCAGGTTTCAGCCTAAGGTTGTACCACCAGTTCAGCTGCGGGATGGTGAGCTTGTTGTCGATGATCTTGAGGATGGCAATGCAGAAATGCTCTGCAGTTTTGCTCGAACATGGTGACACCTCGTAGATCTTGATGTAGTAGCACATAATGAGGTCAACTCAGACTGTTGCTATATTTGCCATGTCTAGCAACCTGAGGGACATGAGGGGAGAAGAATGATCAATGCTACACAATTAGCTTCCTTGAATTTGAAGAAAGGGATGAAAACTAATCGCTTACACACAACATTTAGATGCTTCATTTGTCAATTTTGACTGAATAATTGGCAGAACCTGCATAATAAAATTGAAGATATATGTGTTCCCCTTAGAACTAAAACTAAATAAAAAATGTGGCATATGATACTACATTGCCATTGCTGGGAGAGCTCAAAGCAGAGTTTTATTTATCCCCAGTGAATACTAAAGAGCAATGCATTACTTGATAGGAACAAAAAAGAATTTTGCTAGTCCATCATTTGATAACTATCCATTCTTGCTCATCAGTCCATCAGGGTAATGAATGGGTTCAGTAAACATGATCAGTAAAAACTCAGTGACCAAACATCCTATTATTTGATCTTCCTACTGTGTCACGAAAGAACAATCATATCCGTCTGTGTGTTCAGTTTGGTCATTGCTCGAGTGTATTTTTGTGTACCTCGTTTGAATATTGTTGAATGCAGCTTATTTGGTTTTAGTGCATCTACCAGTACTATCAGACTGCTCAGCTTCAGTAACGCCAGGTTGACTGCTTGATGAGTGCTGGTTCATCTTTTACAGAAGCTAGATATCCTATGCATGGATGTAACTCTCTGAGCGAGGGATAGAGCAACAGAACTCTGAAGATGCGTCAGATTAAGCACCACCCAGTACTACATCCGCTTCACTGCTGCGTACGCATCAGGGAAGTAGGGAACCCAGTGGGTCTCACGGAAGTTTCGATTGGCAAGTTATCTGCATGATAGCGGACGACAAAGTTAGTTTAGCAACAATCCAATCTATCTCATCTGAAGGATAAAAACAGGAGTTGCCGCCTTCAGAGACAAAGCCCAGGATCTGATTATGTTGGAGAGATGCAATAGAGATGTACTAGGAAGATGGAAAGACCGCAAGCTCCCTCCTCACCTGCGCTTCCGTCGCTACCGGAAAACAAACGTTGGCCGTGCGTGAGCTTGTTTGCCGTGCGCATTCTATCGGGCGTACGACAAACAACTTTTTTGCCGTGTGTTTTATAGGACGCACGACAAAGAAAAAACGCAGGTAAATTCAATCTTTACCGTGCGTTTTTTTCTTGCGCACGGTAAACTAAATCTTTACCGTGTGTTTTTTGCGACGCACGGCAAATACTAGAGTTTACCGTGTACTTTTTTTTGCGCACGGCAAACATATTTTCTCCATCGATCGTTAGCAACCGTTAGGCTGGACAAATTTTTTTTACTCTTTACCGTGCGTCCCCACTGGAACTGCACCGCAAAGATGCAACTTTCTCTCTCCTTGACTCGAGCCTGGTGCATGGATGCGTATGGAGCCATTAATGCTTGCTGCTGTATGCATGTATACGCATGGGGTCTTCCTCCACTTGATTGCTTCTTGCATGCGTGTGGCTGTTATTGTTCTGTCCAGACGACTCCCTTGCAACTCCTAAGTTATTCCGACTCTTTGCCGTGTGCCTCCACTGGAACGCACGGCAAATACGTGTCTTTGCCGTGCGTCTCCACTGTAACACACGGCAAATGTGTCTTTACCGTGCGTCTTTGTTTTAGCGCACGGCAAAACTCGAAATACGTGTTTAATATATAAATAGACACTGTAAAGCAACTCATACATATATTTATCTTTTATACTCTAAACTTTTTTCTACTCTCCACATACAACATGTGTGAAATTTGGTACACTTTTATATTTATTTGCTATAATTAATTAATTAATTATATTTCAAGCAATTTTTTAAATAAAGTCAGATTTGAAGCTTAAGTGATTTAAATAATATAATATAATATAATAAATCAAGACTTCCTATTGGTCCAAACTCGCTGCACGGATCCCACCCTCACCTCTCTCTTCTCTCTCATTCTCTCTCTCGTCTCCAGGCGCACTCTCTCCTCTTTCTCATTCTGTCTCACATCTCTCTCGTCTCTCCCTCCTCTCACCTCCCAGCTGCGCCATGGGAGCTAGCGCGACGCGAAGTAGACGAAGTGGGGACTGAGATCAAATGCAGTGGCAGTGCCAAGATAGCACTGCATACAACCTCGACTGTCCAATTTCTTGATGAACGGTGTGGATCTGGCGCTACAGTAGTGCACAGTGTTTCGATGAACAGTGTACCCGTGAACAGTGCTCTCGTGAACAGTGAATGAACAGTCGAGCCCGCTGGCGTTCCCGTCCACGTGCAGTCCACGTGCAGCGCCGTGTCCGCGACGCCGTGCCTGGCTAGTTGCTGCTCGAGGTGGAGCAGCGTGCGGCGGTGCGCCGCACCTGCTCCATGGTGATGCCGTGGAGGACCTCCCGGCGGCGTCCCCGGCGGCACGACGGGATGGGGCGCGGCGAGGCGGCCCCGGCGACGCGTCGTGACGGAGTGCGGCACAACGTGCGGTTGGCCCGGCGGCGACGCCGGGGAGCCTCGGCGGCACGGCCGAGGCAGTCAGCGGCGGCGGCCCGACGCAGATCCGGCGCCCTCCGTCCTCTCCGCGCCGGCGGCCAAGGTGGAGCAGCCGCGGCGTGCGCTTGGCCCGGCGGCGTCGCCGGGGAGCCTCGGTGGTGGCGGCAAGGACGCAGATCTGGGCCCCTCCGTCCGCACCGCGCCGGCTACCTCTCTCCCTCGAGCTCGTCTCCGGTGAAGCCGCAGCGTGCAGCCCGGCAACAGCGGTGGCGGGCTCGGCGCGGCGGGGGATGCGATGAGCTACAGTTTATTATTTTTTCTTTTTTTGATTTTGTTTGCCGTGCGGTGGGGCAATGTGTATCATTTTACCGAGCGGCGACGCACGGTAACTCTTCTCCAGTGCCGTCTGCTGCACCCGTCTCTTCCCTCCTTCTCCGTTAACTTTTGTTTGCCGTGCGCCGCTCAAAACCGCACGGCGAAAGGTTTTACCGTGCATCCCGAGAAACAGCGCACGGCAAATGACTGTTTGCCGTGCAAATCGATGCCGAGCGGGCTTTGCCGTGCGCATGGACTAAAACCGCACGGCAAATACCTTACCGTGCGTTTTTCAGGCTCTGCCGTGCGTTTCCGACGCACGGTATTCCCTCTGTTTCCGGTAGTGCGTACCTCCCAGGCCTCCATAGCTGCGGTAGCTAGCCGGTCGTTGACTCGTTGCCGTGGCCGGCGCGTGCGGCTCAGCCGGCGGAGTAGCAGCTAGTGCGGCGACGGCGAGTTGCAGCTAGCGCGGCCGAGGATGGGCAGCCGTGGAGTTGTTGCCGGCGCGGGGGACGGCGAGCTGCGGCTAGCGCGGCGGACGACGGCCAGCTCGTGGAGCTGTTGCTGGCGCAAGTGGCTTGGCCGGCAGAGGGCGCATCCTCCGTGTAATCCGGTGTAGCAGGGCGGCGGGGACGGCCGACCGGCTTGGCGAGCGCTCGGGCCACCGGCGCAGGAGGGTTGTGGGGGCGGTCGACCGGCCTGGTTAGCGCTCGAGCCACCGGCGCAAGAGGGCGGCGCCGCGGCCGGCGAGCAGGAAGGCCTCCCCCACTGCGACGGCGGCGCGGCGAACCGTGCGGGAGACGGCGGCGGCGGCGGCGCGCATGTGGCGGCGGCACCCACCGCGACGGCAGGCTCTCCCGCGGCGGTCTCCCCCACCGCGACGGCAGCGTGATGCGCAATTATCGGTGCGCCGCAACGTGCAGGATACGGCGGCGGCCCGCAGGCGGGTGCGGCAGCGGCGCGCATGTGGCGGGCGGGCGGGGGGGGGGGGGGGGGGGGGGGGGCGATGGTGGCGGCGCGGTGGCCTGCAGGGCGACAGCGGCATGCGGGCGGGGGGTTCGCGGGTTAACGAACGTAAAGCACTCGCCGACCCGGATCGAGCGGTTGATATAGCTTTGTCGCCAGATCCGACGGCTATCGGGCTAACGGGCGACGTGGCTCGCTGAAATCGCCCTATATCCGCCCGCGATGAGCCGGATTCGAAGGTTAAAGATTAGAGATGAGATGTCGTCGTGCCAATATAAAGCGCCATAAAGGCCGGAAGGAAATATGAGGAACTTGGCTGGGTGCCTGGGCCGGCATGGACTGGGTCAGTCGTCCACAAGTACAGAATGTTTTATTTGTCTTTGTTTCAAAATTTCTTTAATCTCGATTTTGAAACTAGAATCCGGTACTAAGGATCATCTTTTAAATCCCGGTTTCAAAACCGGGATCTCTCTCCTCGTGTGTAGCTTCATTACTATCTCATTTATAGAGCAAATGACACAATCTTATATGCTATGATTTTAAATTAACCTATAGAGGATTTTAGTATCAGGTGGTAACATGAAATATGACTACAGGAGTCCCAGTTGGGCCACGGGACCCGTGGAAATTATAATTGGGTCTAATGCTAGCATTTGTCTCGGGTCTAAATTAACCCATGCGAGATGGTGGTACCAATCCAGGAAATCTATATAGCTTCCGGAAACTTTTTTGTCCACATGACTTCAATTGTTTGAGATTTGTGCAGATCCGGATGGACGCACCAGATTGATGCGGAAGAAGATAAGACCACAGCGAAAGATGCACGTGGACAGCTGGAAGCGCGTCGCTGGCAGCATGCATGAGTTGGCCGGGAGTGATTCTGTTTAGATTTTGATTTTTAAAACCATTTTTCTTTCAAACTATAAATCCTTTTCCAAATCCGTTTGAACCATGATATGAGTTAGAATTTATGCAACAAAACAAGCTCCAATCTGAATATATTTTGTATTTTTGGTATTTCATTTAAAAAATCAACATCAGGAATGTTCTACTTCAGCATTTTTCATATATCTCAACATATGTAATATACTATTTCAACATTTTTTAGAAAATGTTGAATCGGTTTTCCAAGTGTTGAACCAATAATTTTGAAATGTTGAATCAAGTTGATAAAATGTTGAATCTGAATCACATGAAAATTTGTAGAGCGGTAATAGAATTTCATGCCAGGGAAAAAATTAAATAGAATTATGTGCGAGGCTTTATTTCTGACAAAACATAAAAAATCGATATTATGCCTCGTATATGGATAATTGAGATAGTACTAGTGTATTGCTGGGCTTTGTTGGGCCTCTAAGCTAACTTGCTTATATGGTGCACGGAAGCTGTATAGGAGCCCCCGTACCAACCACCAATAGATTACTGTACCAACGTTAAGTGTACTCACCCTCGGCACGGAAAAAGGAGGTATCTGAAGTTGATAAATATGATGTCGAGTCCGCAACCCCCAATAGATTGGAGTATTTGCTTCGAGAATTAGTTGTATAACTCTTTATCTTTTGTAATACTAGTAAGAACGCACGTGCGATCACAGATTATATAATAGATTGTTTGTCAGAGACCGTGTTGATTACGAACTCGACGATTCCACATAAACGTGTGTTTTTTTTCAACTCTTCAAGACAAGAGGGGTAATGTTTCAATAATTTGTGGGCCCGTCGACCCTCAAAAGTTTTGGATCTTTATAGTATATAAGTATAGATAGATAGATTATACTGTTGACGTCGTTGTGTATATATGAAAATTGATAGTGACATATATTCGATGTGCAATTGTGCATCTGCTTTTGTTCTAAAAACTTGGTGTGACATATATACAGGCCCTGTTTAGTTCTCACAAACTTTCCAAAATTCTCTCTCCAAACTTCAATATTCACCTATCACATCAAATCTCTCTACTCATTCATTGAGCATTAAATGTAGGTAAATAAAAAAACAAAGTACATGGTTTTGATGTACACGCCGAGACAAATCTTTTGAGAATAGTTAGGTTATGGTAGGACAACGATTTCCACAAAAAGTGCTATAATGCGCTACAATGTCTGATGTGACTTTTCGACCAAATTTTACCCACCTTTTTACAACTAAACACACTCACAAGCAAAATATTTTCAGTGCCAAATAAAAAATTAGCTTATCTTGTAGTGTATATAAAACAAGGAATTGTCTGCATATGCGGACGAAGACTGGTCAATAATCAATATTCAATAATGTCGTTGACTTGACAATTCTTCGCCTTTTGGTCGTTTGG
Organism: Echinochloa phyllopogon; assembly: GCA_033239725.1. Lineage (NCBI taxonomy): Eukaryota > Viridiplantae > Streptophyta > Magnoliopsida > Poales > Poaceae > Echinochloa > Echinochloa phyllopogon. The sequence continues at coordinate 25,060,919 of BTCW01000008.1, read as the reverse complement.
CTGCTGGCTTCATTGGGCCTACCATGTGAATATATTGATCTTCAGTATTGCCACGAAGCCTCCTCTATGCTCGTCTATTATTCAACGATTTCAAACGCCTCCTTCACTCGTTGACGTGATCGCCTTTCCACAAGAACATCTGCCACTCATCGTTCCCTGTAGAAGTTCCTACCCCGAGACAGATCAAGATCTGGGTGTGGAGCTGCTGCTATGGCTGCGCTATTTCACTACCAGAATCCTTCACATCCGCCCGCCTCCTCCGCCTCGGCCATTTTTGGACCCGGTGCTGATGGGGCTTCAGCACCGGGTCCAACGGCTAGGAGCGGGGGCGGCGCGGAGGTGTGTCCGGGCGGACACATTAGCACCGGGTCGTGGCACGACCCGGTGCTAATGTTCACCCTTTAGCACCGGGTGCAGCCACGACCCGGTGCTAAAGGCCTCGGGCACATTAGCACCGGGTCGTGGCTGCACCCGGTGCTAAAGGGTGAACATTAGCACCGGGTCTTGCCACGACCCGGTGCTAATGTGTTTGAATATAGGGGCTTCCCCTCCCCCGCCCGAGCCAGCTGAACACTTAGGCGCTGTGTTCATGCTGCTCGGCCGTGGGAGGGGAGGTGCTGCCCAAATTTTTTTCAAAATTTGTGAAGAATCTACTCATCTAAGGAGCACTACAAGGTACACTCTTTCATTCTCTAATGTTTTATTTAGCTTGTAATCCTTCTATGATTTAGAAATAGAGGGATTTGTGAATCAAAGTAAAGCTAGCTAGAGAGAGATTGTGTTCTTGGAGGAGAGAGAGGAGAGAGCTTGAGTTCATGGTGGAGAGAGTGTTCATGCATGTTGTGTTTTAAATGGAGAGAGAAGGCAAGCTAGTTAGTATTTTGTTTTGTATGACTTGTGAATAGTTGTAAGGCTTATAGTAATGTGGTTTTAGAAATTACTAGAAAATCAATATAAAATGCTAGAAAATCTTATAAATTACTAGAAAATCAATATAAAATGCTAGAAAATCTTATAAATTAATAGAAAATCTTATAAATTACTAGAAAATCAATATAAAATGCTATAAAATCTTATAAATTAATAGAAAATCTTATAAATTAATAGAAAATCTTATAAATTACTAGAAAATCAATATAAAATGCTAGAAAATCTTATAAATTAATAGAAAATCTTATAAATCTTATAAATCTTATAAGGCTTATAGTAATGTTATATTTAATGAATATAGTAATGTAGTTTTAGAAATTTATTTATATAATGGAATATATATTATAATTTGTATTTATTTATATATTAATTTTTTTTTATCTTTAAATTGTATTGTATATTTGTTATTGGTTAATAATGCAGATGAATAGACAATGGATGTACGGGGACCCCCACGCTCAGGCCTTCCGTGATGGCCTTAGGACGTTTCTCGATGCCGCCGAGGCTAACAGGACGCCGTCCGGTTTCATGTTCTGCCCATGCACCCATTGTAAAAATATACAATCGTACAAACAAAGAGGTTGTCTTCAAGTGCATTTGATGAGGCACGGTTTCATGAGGAATTATTCTGTTTGGACGAAGCACGGTGAAAGAGGAATTCTAATGGATGAAGATGAAGAAGACGAGGCCGATGACGACATTCCGTTATTGGCTCAATACTACGGTTCCTTTGCATATGCTGCAATGGGTGATGCCGATGAGGAAGATGTTGCTCGGGAAGGCGATGCTCAGGAAGATGTTGCTCAGGAAAATGAACCTACTGATGGGCTCGGGCAAATGTTGCGTGATGCCGAGAAAGACTGCGGCAATGATAAGGATATAAAAAAGATACAGCGCATGTTGCAGGACCACAAGACTGACCTGTACCCAGATTGCAAAGAGGGGCTAAAGAAGTTGGGTAGCACACTTGAACTTCTGCAGTGGAAGGCAGCAAATGGTGTTACTGATAAGGGATTCGAGGAGCTACTGAAACTCGTAAAGAAGATTCTTCCAGAGGGTAACACATTGCCATCGACAACGTATCAAGCAAAACGTGTTGTTTGCCCTCTCGGTTTGGAGGTGCAGAAGATACATGCGTGTCCTAATGACTGTATCCTCTATCGCGGACAGTACGAACACTTGGATCGTTGTCCAGTTTGCACCTGCGCGCGATACAAAATCAGGCGGGACGACCCTGGTGATGTTGGGGGAGAGCGTTCTAAGAAAAAAATCCCTGCGAAGGTGATGTGGTATTTCCCTCTGATACCCCGTCTGAAGCGTTTGTTCAGGAACAAAGACCATGCCAAACTGATGTGCTGGCACAAAGAAGAACGTAAGCAGGATGGCATGTTGAGACACCCCGCCGATGGATCCCAGTGGAGGAACATCGACAGAGCATTCCCAGAGTTTGATGCTGATGCGAGGAATGTTAGGCTTGGTTTAAGTACCGATGGCATGAACCCTTTTGGTGAAATGAGCAGTAGTCATAGCACTTGGCCCGTGACTGTTTGTATCTACAACCTACCCCCCTGGCTCTGCATGAAGCGGAAGTTCATTATGATGCCAGTGCTCATCGAAGGCCCAAAGCAACCTGGCAACGACATTGATGTGTACCTAAGACCATTGGTTGACGAACTTTTGCAGCTGTGGAAGAATGAAGGTGTTAGCGTGTGGGATGAGGACAAGCAGGAGCAGTTTGACCTTCGAGCACTGCTTTTCATAAGCATCAACGACTGGCCTGCACTAAGTAACCTATCAGGACAATCAAACAAAGGATATAAAGCATGCACTCACTGTTTAGAGGAAACCGAAAGCATGTATTTGAAACATTGTCGTAAAGTTGTGTACATGGGTCACCGTCGATTCCTTCCGGCGAAGCATGAGCTACGAAAGAAATGTGCGCATTTTGGCGGGAATGCTGACCGCCGTACAAAGCCGAGACACCGGAGTGGAGAAGAGCTATTTGATATGGTGAAGGACCTACACGTGGTGTTTGGCAAGGGAGACGGAAGCCAGGCTGCTCCGACGGGCGAGGATGGTCGTGCCGCGATGTGGAAGAAGAAGTCTATCTTTTGGGAGCTACCTTATTGGCAACGTTTAGAGGTCCGTAACGCGATTGATGTGATGCATCTGACGAAGAATCTTTGCGTGAACTTGATAAGCTTCCTGGGTACTTATGGGAAGCCAAAAGATACACTGGAAGCACGTCAGGATCTGAAACGATTGAAGCAACGGACTGATCTACATCCAGAAAAGAGAGACAAAGGACGCCAGTACTTGCATCCTGCCAGCTTCACTCTCAGCAAAGAAGAGAAGGCAAGCATGTTTGAATGCTTGAACAGTATCAAGGTTCCGTCTGGCTACTCCTCCAATATTAAGGGAATAATAAATATGAAAGAGAAGAAGTTCACAAACCTGAAGTCTCACGACTGCCATGTGTTGATGACACAGCTGCTTCCCGTCATACTCAGGGGTGTGCTACCAGTAAACGTGCGGAAAGCCATTGTGAAGCTATGTGCATTCCTCAATGCAATTTCTCAGAAGGTGATCAATCCAGACCACTTAGATCAGCTACAGAACGACGTGGTGCAATGTCTTGTCAGCTTTGAGATGATATTTCCACCATCCTTCTTCAATATCATGACACATCTATTGGTTCACCTCGTCAAAGAGATTCGTATATTGGGCCCAGTATTTCTACACAACATGTTCCCATTTGAGAGGTTCTTCGCTGTCCTAAAGAAGTATGTCCGTAATCGTTCTCGTCCAGAAGGATGCATTGCTAAGGGATACGAAACGGAGGAGGTCATTGAATTCTGTGTTGACTTTGTCGACGATCTTATGCCGATTGGTGTGCCCGAATCCCATCACGAGGGGAGACTTGGTGGAAAGGGCACACTAGGGAGAAGATCGATGGTGATCAAGGACGTTGAGACATTTCGTAAAGCGCACCTCACAGTTTTGCAACAATCAACCTTAGTTGCTCCGTACATCGAGGAGCACATGCAGATTCTCAGGGACGAAAACTCAACAAAGTCTGCGGCCTTCATTCAGCGTCTGCACAATAGTACTTTCGCCGATTGGTTGCGAAGACGTCTTATGGGTGTCGAGGGCATTGATGCGCAGCTAGCTTTTGTAGCTAGAGGTCCATCGAGCACGATCTTGACATTCCAAGGATACGACATCAATGGGTATACATTTTACACAAGAGCCCAGGACAAGAAAAGCACCAACCAAAACAGTGGTGTCCGGATCGACGCGACAGACACCAATGGCAATACAAACTCATACTATGGAGTCATAGAGGAGATATGGGAACTAGAGTACGGACCTTTGAAGATCCCACTGTTCAAGTGCCAATGGGTGAAGCTGACTGGAGGAGGTGTTAAAGTTGAAGCGGACTATGGAATGACGTTAGTGGACCTAAACAAGATTGGCTTTCTAGACGAACCGTTCGTCCTGGCCAAAGCTGTCACACAAGTTTTTTATGTGAAGGACATGGCTAGCAGACCGAAGAAAGGGGCGGATAAGAAAGGTGGGGGTAAGCAATTGGACCCATCACAAGACGAGCCAAAGCGTCATATAGTTCTTCCTGGAAAGAGAAAAATCGTAGGAGTTGAGGACAAGACGGATGAAGATTATGATATGCTCGATGGCCGGCCTCCATTCTCAGTGGCTGATGACCCAAGCATCCTGTTAGCGGCGGAGGAGACACCGTATCTACGGCGTGATCACAATCAAGGAACATTTGTAAAGAGGAAGTTTATTAGTGTCCGAGTAAACGATGATGCCATGTAATTTCTATTGATTTATAGGATTTTCTAACATTTTATATTGATTTTCTAGTAATTTATAAGATTTTCTAGTAATTTATAAGATTTTCTAGCATTTTATATTGATTTTCTAGCATTTTATATTGATTTTCTATTAATTTATAAGAGTTTCTATTAATTTATAAGATTTTCTAGCATTTTATATTGATTTTCTAGTAATTTATAAGATTTTCTAGTAATTTATAAGATTTTCTAGCATTTTATATTGATTTTCTAGCATTTTATATTGATTTTCTATTAATTTATAAGAGTTTATATTAATTTATAAGATTTTCTAGCATTTTATATTGATTTTCTAGTAATTTATAAGATTTTCTAGTAATTTATAAGATTTTCTAGCATTTTATATTGATTTTCTAGCATTTTATACTGATTTTCTATTAATTTATAAGATTTAGGCCTTTAGCACCGGGTCGTGGCTGCACCCGGTGCTAAAGGCAACGACCGCGGCTGGCCACGTCACCGGGCGCACACGAGCCACGTCACTGGCCCGGTCGTGGCCTTTAGCACCGGGTCGTGGCTGCACCCGGTGCTAAAGGCCACGACCGGGCCGCGGGGGCCGTGCGGCGGCCGGCCACGTCACCGGGCCACGTCACTGGATGAACAAGAACAATTTTTCTTTTTAATCTCTGTATAAAAGTTGTAACTAGTCGTTCTCCCTCGTACAAACTTCAAAAAAGATCATTTTTCTTCCTAAAAATTCCTAAAATCATACTCTATCAGGTTATGAAACATATTAATGTTATTATTTTTAAAAATCTTCTCGTGTTTGAACAATCCAAATTTTGAATTAAAAATGACACCTACAACCAAGGTTTTTTTCACACTAGGTGATGTCAAATGAAAAAGTGATGAATACCAAAGTTTCATATTTCATCATTATCTACAATCTTTATTTAGGTCATTTTGTCATTTTCAAAATGGGTAATAACATGTAGTAGAAATTTGACAAGTCTCTAACAAAGTTTTGGAAACTATGCGAGTGAATCTAGGATTAATGAACAATGTACACTACCACTTTCTCAAATGCAAAAATGACTTAAATAAAGATTGTAGATCTTGATGAGATATGAAATTTTGGTATTCATGACTTTTTCATCTGAGACCGTTTAATGTTCCAAAATCTTTCATTTAGTTATCAATTTTTGTAATTTATAAGATTTTCTAGTAATTTATAAGATTTTCTAGTAATTTATAAGATTTTCTAGTAAGTTATAAGATTTTCTAGTAATTTATAAGATTTTCTATTAATTTATAAGATTTTCTATTAATTTACAGGATTTTCTAGTAATTTAAAAGATTTTCTATTAATTTATAAGATTTTCTAGTAATTTATAAGATTTTCTAGCATTTTATATTGATTTTCTAGTAATGTATAAGATTTTCTTTTTTAATATATATTTTTAATAGGTATTAATAACTGAATTAAAACAAGTATTAATAACTATACATTAAAAACTATATTTATAAGATTCCCAAATAGTAGCCCCCGGTGCTAAAGGCCCGTTTGGAAACTGGGCGCCAAACGAAAAGTTGGGGCCTTTAGCACCGGGTTGATCTAAAATCCGGTGCTAAAGGCCCCCAATTTTCGTTTGGCGCCAGTTACGGGGCCTTTAGCACCGGGTGTAGAAGACCCGGTGCGAAAGGGGGGCCTTTAGCACCGGGTCGTGGCTGCACCCGGTGCTAAAGGCCTCAGTCTGGCGCACAGTTACGGCCTTTCGCACCGGGTGTAGAAGACCCGGTGCTAAAGGCCCTTTCGCACCGGGTGGTGGGAAGACCCGGTGCGAAAGGGGGGGCATTTAGCACCGGGTGCAGCAACGACCCGGTGCGAAAGGGCCTTTAGCACCGGGTCGTGGCTGCACCCGGTGCTAAATGCCCCGGACCTATATAGGCTGGGGACTTCTCTCCCCTTCCTCACTTCGCCCTCATTCGTCACAGATCGAAACCGCCGCCGGTGCCCCCTCGTCTCCTCAGCCGCCGCCGCCCGTCGCCGTCGCCCGTCGCCGTCGCCGCCGCCGCCCGTGGTCCCCGCGTTCACGCCGCCGCCGCCTGTCGTCCCCGCGCCCACGCCGCGCCGCCGCCCGTCGTCCCCGCCGCCATTGTCGTCCCCGCGCGCGCCTGTCGTCCCCGCCGCCGCTCGTCCCCGCGCCGCCGTCGCCCGCCGCCCATCACTGTGAGCTTCTGTGAACACTCTTGATCTCTGTGTAACAGGTGGACTGGCCTAAATGATGGTTGAGGATTTGTAACTTTGAAACGCCTGATAGCATAGATGCCATTTTCTTGTATTTTTGGATCATGCCGTGCTATCTGTATTGGAGATATTTACATTGAAATGTATATTGGAAATGTTATATGTTTGAAATGTATATTGGAAAATGCATCATTTAAATGTATTGGAGATATTTACATTGAAATGTATATTGGAAATGTTATATGTTTGAAATGTATATTGGAAAATGCATCATTTAAATGTATATTGGAAATGTTATATGTTTGAAATGTATATTGGAAAATGCATCATTTAAATGTATTGGAGATATTTACATTGAAATGTATATTGGAAATGTTATATGTTTGAAATGTATATTGGAAAATGCTTCATTTAAATGTATATTGGAAATGTTATATGTTTGAAATGTATATTGGAAAATGCATCATTTAAATGTATTGGAGATATTTACATTGAAATGTATATTGGAAATGTTATATGTTTGAAATGTATATTGGAAAATGCTTCATTTAAATGTATTGGAGATATTTACATTGAAATGTATATTGGAAATGTTATATGTTTGAAATGTATATTGGAAAATGCTTCATTTAAATGTATTGGAGATATTTACATTGAAATGTATATTGGAAATGTTATATGTTTGAAATGTATATTGGAAAATGCATCATTTAAATGTATATTGGAAATGTTATATGTTTGAAATGTATATTGGAAAATGCATCATTTAAATGTATTGGAGATATTTACATTGAAATGTATATTGGAAATGTTATATGTTTGAAATGTATATTGGAAAATGCTTCATTTAAATGTATATTGGAAATGTTATATGTTTGAAATGTATATTGGAAAATGCATCATTTAAATGTATTGGAGATATTTACATTGAAATGTATATTGGAAATGTTATATGTTTGAAATGTATATTGGAAAATGCTTCATTTAAATGTATTGGAGATATTTACATTGAAATGTATATTGGAAATGTTATATGTTTGAAATGTATATTGGAAAATGCTTCATTTAAATGTATTGGAGATATTTACATTGAAATGTATATTGGAAATGTTATATGTTTGAAATGTATATTGGAAAATGCTTCATTTAAATGTATATTGGAAATTCTATGTATATTAGAAATATATGTGCTTCATTTAAATGTATATTGGAAATGTTATATGTTTGTATAATGTATACTATCGAAAATGTTTATTATCGGAAATTCTATGGCGTACCCGAACCCATCGCGCACCCGAACCCCTTAGCGAATCCGTTTTTCGCGCACCGACCCCCTTAGCGAACCCTTAGCGAATCAATTCACACCGCGCACCCGAACAACAACAACAACAACGTCCCACCCGAATCAATTCTTACCAATTGTTTTTAATTCTATAGATGGCGGACAACAACAACAACGTCCCACCCATGCAAGAGGACAACAACACCCCTGTCCCACCCATGCAAGAGGACAACAACACCCCTGTCCCACCCATGCAAGAGGACAACGACACGTTCTTTGCGAATCAACTTTTCAACATTGTAACCCAACCAATGTCGATGGATGATGTGTTGGGCATCATTGGAAGGGACGACAATGTCCAGGGCGACAATGTTGCAAGGGCCGAAACTATTGAAGGAGCCGGTAGCGCGCCCTCGTCTAGTCAGGTGTGTATATAGATAACATAAATTTGTACTGTACATGTCAATTATGTATACCATCTCTATATCATCTCGTATATATGTAATTTGTGTAGGCCACCTCTGCTAAGAAATCAAAACGATCGACCACGAAGAAGCTGAAGGATGTCAAGTTACACATCACCCGAGTGGAGGATGACGGGGAGCCAGTTGAGCCCCCAAAAGTGGCCAAGAAATTTGTATCTCAGTGCGGGGTAATTGTACGGGACAATGTGCCCATTAGTATCAGAAAATGGAAGTCCACGGACCCCACTGAGGAGTACGTGCTCCCCGATACAGAGAAGGAGATGCTATGGAGGGAATTAAAGGCAATATTCGACTGGCCTAGCACTCATGAAGCAGAACTGAGGGATTGGACAATGAAGAAGATGGCAGTTCTGTTTCAGGATTTCAAGAAGAAGTTGTACTCGCAATTTCTCAAAACCGGAGAGGCCCCGGATCCTGAGAAGTATAAGAAGATCACCAATGACGAGTGGGAAGCATTCATTGAGTACAAAACCTCCGAAGAGGGTGCAACGGCTAGCGCTAGAAACGCTGGAAACGCCGCAAATAAGAAGTACTCGCATAAGATGGGTTCGGGAGGTTACAAGGCAAGCATCGCTAAATGGGAGAAGATGGAAGAAGATCTATATGCTAGAGGCATCACTCCAGCGACACATGACTGGCCCACAAGGACCAAGCATTGGTACTATGGTCATGGAGGCACCCTGAGCCCAATCGACGGCTCCTTAGTTTTTCCCGAGGACTTGCGAGAACTAGCTCAGCGTCTCCTCGATATCCTCAGGGCATCTGATAGGGGAGAATTTGTTGCCGATAGAGACAGAGATGAGCTAACCTATGCCTTAGGGAACAAGGAGCATCCTGGACGGACGCGCGGCGTAGGCACAAGCGTCTCATGGAAGAAAGGTTTCCAAGAGCACGCCGCCACCTATAGGAGCCGTTCGAGGAAGAAGGCCGAATATGAGCAGAGGGTAAGGGACCTAGAGCAAACGGTTGCCGCCCAGGGCTCAAAGCTCCAAGAAATGGAGTCAGAGATGGAGCGACGGATGAAGGTAGCATGGCTGCAGATACAACAAGCCACAGGCGGGACCGGTTCCACAGAGCCTGCACCTCTCCAACAAGCCACAGGCGGGACCGGTTCCACAGAGCATGCACCTCTCCAAGATGCGGCCCTTATTAGCCCTCCACAGCAATATCAAAGCAGTCACGCTTCCACACAGGCCGCCGAAGCGGTCCGTTACACCGTGGATGAAATAACTCAACGGACCGCGTGCGAGCTTGTCGTCAGGCAGAAGAACTTAGCTGTGGTGGTACGTATGCGACCTTAGTTCATACTGCATACATTTCACCGTAAATACCATTCATTTACTAACTTTCTTTGTGACTACTAACTTATCAGGTCGCATACGGTATGACCAAACGTGTGGAAGAAGGGCAAAAATGGCACTGCAATGACATTCCACATGGTTACGTACCTGTTGAGGTGGAGCAAGTCGTCACCAGCTGGGAAGACTTGGAACTTGACATCCCCGGAGGTGACGGAGAAACAAAACTCGGTCAGTGTTCTCACTGCATCATTCTATGGAGCAAGGCAGACATCGTTATACCCGATACACCTGCGGCTACCAACAAGCCCCCGTCACCTCCAAGAGATCCACAGGATCATGACGATTCTCTGGGAGCTCCTGATGCAAGCCCGTCTCCTCCGCCAAAGAGGTCTCCGTCTCCTCCGCCGAAGAGGTCTCCGTCTCCTCCGCCGAAGAGGGGACGCCGCACTAAAGCCTCTGCCCCCACTCCACCAGCGAAGAAGGCGCGAAAAACTAGAGAGAAGCCCGCACCAGAGAAAAGAGCGGGCGAGAAGACTCTAGAGGAGCTCGAAGCCTCGGTAAAAGCAGACACAAAGAGGCAAATGGCCGAGTGGAGGAGAAAACCTGAGGCGGAGCCGAAGCTTGATCCCACCATCGTGAAGTCATTCCTCGGTAATTTGAGCAAGGGTCAACAGAAGGAAGTAATAGTAACAGACTATGACCGCTCATTACTGAAATCTCGCCGGAAACGGAAGGCTGCGGATAAGGAGGCGGGCCCATCCAAAAAGGTTCCTCAACTCGGCCAGCAACCTCAGCGTCCCTTGGGTCCATTGCCATCTCTGGACGAGCTTAACATTCAACGAGTAATGGCCGAGACTGGACTAACCAGAGCGCAAGTCCTGGGGGAAGAAGATGTGCCAGTAAACACAACGCTGAAGTGGCCGTTTAAGCTTGGCGAGCCTATGGTCCCTCCTGAAATGGAGAGGAAGCTACAAACGAAGATGCGCCGATTCCATGACTGGTATTTGGAAGAATCAAGAAGGAATAAACGGCGCATGATAAAAGTAGGCGTGAAGGACCAAGACTTCTACAATGGTGACGCGGATTTTGTCTGGCTCAGGTTTAATGATATATATGAGCTGTACCACCGCGACGCCATGGACGTGGATTTGATCACATGTTGGACATTGTAAGTACTTTGTTGTTGCTTATAATTCACAGTTTGAAAACAATAATTCCAATCTATGTTGACGCGGGCTTTATTTATTGCTTAACATATGCAGAATGGAGATTCAAAAATGTCGCAGAGACAATATATATGACGTTGGTTTCGTTGACCCTCGAAGGATAAGTGAAGAAATGATAATGCACAATCCTGAGGAAACATATTTAAACCTATACAAATATATCAAGAAACAAAATTACTGTGACTCCATACTAATCCCGTACAACATCGAGTGAGTACATTCACAGCCTTCTTCTTATACTGTCTGTGTAACAATTCATTTCTGATTATAATGTATACATGTGCACAGATTCCACTGGTTCCTAATTATATTGTGTCCTGATCGGGGTGTCGTGAACGTCTTTGATTCATTGCACACCCCAAAAGAAAAACTACAGAACATCATGGACATGATGGCAAGGTGATGTATATTTTCCCCTACTTAATCCACCCCTTCCACTCGCAATGACTTAACTCAATTTTTTTGTTCGCAGGGCCTGGATTCAATTTCGTACAGAACACACGGGTATACAACATGAAACACTAAAATGGAACATTGGCTTTCCGGTAAGCAAGTAATTTGTACATGTAGGCATCGACTAATATATTATATGAATTTTACTAGATTTCTTTTGGTCGACAGTGTGCCAAACAGGGACCGGGAAATAATTTATGTGCATACTATGTGTGCGACTACATGTGGAATTGGGGACATAAAAAGCTCACACAACGCGATATTATGGTACGTAATAATAAAGACATTTCCATTATTATTAAGTGCACAATTATTGTCTCCAACTCGACGGATTAAATGTCTTTCAAATATTTTTAAATTATAGATGTTCAACCTGAAGGAAGAGTCCCTAGAGATAGAAAGAATTGACGCAATTGCAGAACAGCTCGTCGGATGGATCTGGGATGAGGTCGTCAATCCCCGAGGAGAATTCCACTCGCCAATACTGGAGGACGTGCCGGACAGTCCAACGAGAGCTAGCTAGTCGTCAATCTTAATTATGTAGAAAATACAGTTTAAATATATATAACTCGAGTTGACATGCATGAATATCTACTTTTGTAATATATATGTCTTCTATTTTGATGAAATGTCAGCTAGTATGAATATAGAGTCGGCCGAATACGCATTAGAATACACGTATTAGAATATATACGTATATAGACGTGCACGCATGGCTACTGAAAAAAGCAAAAAAAAAAAGAAATCCGGGGTCTTTAGCACCGGTTTCAGGCTGCACCCGGTGCTAAAGGGCCCCTTTAGCACCGGTTATTCAACCCGGTGCTAAAGGGGTACCCCTTTAGCCTCGGATTAGTTGCACCGGGTGGGAAACCCGGTGCTAAAGGGCTTTCCCACCCGGTGCAGATGTCGATCATTCTGGTAGTGTTTGCATACGTGGCTGTGAAAAGAGCACTAGAGAATCTATCCTCCTTGCTGCCGGCGACCCCGAGCTCAACGTCGTCGCCTGCGAGCTGGGGCATAGAAGATCTTCGGAGGCTGGAGCCCATCATGAGCACCATCCATGCGACGCTTCATGACGCGGAGCAGCACTGGAACCTCCGCGAGGAGCCCGCCAAGCTGCGGCTCAAGGAGCTCAAGGACTTGGCATACGACGCAGAAGACGTGGTCGAGGAGTATGAATACGAAGTCAACCGCTGCAGGGTCGAAGCATTGGAGCGTTCTACTACCGTTCTTCAAGGTGGTGGAGGTGGAAGCAGCAGCACCAGCACCATCAAGCGCATGTGCCATGAGGTAAAAGAAGATTCACCCTTCCCCAAATGGTTCCGTTGCTCTGAGTTTGTTTAACTACGTTATGCCTGCAGTTTTTATGTGTTATTATGATAATATAGCTGGCTCTCGTTAGTACCAACGAATGATACATGAACATCAAATCTTTCAAGATAAATAAATGTTTAAAAGAGTAATCTGTCCCTTTTTATTTTGGTTAAAAAGGTACAAGACGAGCAGTACTCTATTGAAGCCGGCATAGTCCCTGTTCCGAGTGAGTTGGCCCATAGAGCAAGGAAAATTATAGAGAGGTTTACCGAGATAAAAGAGTACTCTGATAGTTTCACCCTGTCAGAGAATGACGGGGAGCGAAGAATCGTTCCAGATATCCGGAGCCTGCGGCAGACCAGCTCTATTGTGTATGCTCCAAGAATTTTAGGAAGAGAGGAAGATAAGGAGCAACTTATCAAAGAGTTGATATCCAGATCAGGGGAAGGCAGCCCTTTAGGAAGTCATGTGTCTGTCACGGCCATCGTTGGTATGGGAGGATTGGGCAAAACAACACTAGCGCAGCTTGTGTATAATGACACAAGGGTGCGCCAATCGTATGACCTCCATGCATGGGTATGCGTGTCAGAGTATTTCGATGTTGCGAAAATTACACGGAAGATCATCACTTCACTAACACGAAGCACTTGCCATCATATACAAGATGGTTTCCTGCAGGGGGCATTGGCCGATCAAGTAAATGAAAATAAGGTTTTACTTGTTCTGGATGATGTATGGAATGAGAGAAGTGACTACTGGGAATTATTGTGCATGCCATTGTTGTCTTCTAAGCTATGCGACATCATAGTAACCACACGAAGCAAGGGAGTAGCAAGATTGGTACAAACAAGGCCATTCTACAACCTGAACTGCTTAACTCCTGACGACAGCTGGTCATTGTTCAAGCAAACTGCATTCGTCAATCAAGAAACCGTCATTAGCGCGAACTTGCTAGAGATTGGCAGAAGCATTGCTGAGAAGTGTAAGGGGTTACCGTTGGCAATCAAGACTCTGGGGAGCACATTGCGTTTTGACACCAATGAAAAGAGATGGAGGGATGTCTTAGAAAGTGAGCTATTAGAATTAAAGCAGTCAAGGAACGAGGTTTTGCCGGCTTTGGAATTGAGCTATAAGTACATGCCCATGCACTTGAGACGTTGCTTTGTTTCCCTTTCTCTATTTCGAAAAGATATTTACCTTGATGAATACAGGGTTGTTTCTTTGTGGAAATTACTCGATTTACTTCAGTGTGATGGAAGTGATAACAAGGATGAAATTGGAAGTTTATATTTCAATGAATTGGTCCAACTATCATTGCTTCAAAATTATATCGAGGGACAACGTGTCATGCATGATCTTGTCTATGACCTTGCATGTTATCTTGCTGGAGAAGAGTTCTTTAGACTTGACGGGGAGAGGCAACCTGAAATTCCACAGGGTGCACGGTATTTGTCCATATTGTCACGAGATAAGAGTCTTCGAATATCAAATGCATCAGAATCTCTCAGAGTTATAACAATGATAGAGAGTATTTCAGATGTTGAAAATCCAGAAGTTTTGTTTCTGAGCTTTAAGAAGTTTAGGATAATTGATGTTTCTATGGGCAAACTTTCAAAAGCTATACTTGACTTCTTGGGCGACATGAAACTACTTCGCCATTTCTACCTTTCGGAATATAAAGACGATGCACCACCGAATTCTGTCTTCAAGCTACTTAATTTGCGGACCCTGGATATTTCAGCACATATGCTACTAGGAATTGGGCGCCTAGTTAACTTGCATACCTTGCCTATAATACATCTCAGCAGATGTTGTTCGTTCTTCGACATTAGAGAGCTGAGGAATATGAACAAAATAAGGGAGTTGGTTATGTATGGGCTGTGCGAAGTGAGCCTCGTTGATGCAAATGAAGCCAATTTGCACAGGAAAAGGAACCTCGAGATACTCGAATTGAACTTCAATATCTGGGAAGAAGACTGCACTGAAAGCACGGTATCTAGTGCACAACTACTCGAGAGTCTACGGCCACATCATCAAAGCCTTAAAGTACTGAGGTTAAATAATTTCAATTTTGATACATATCCCAAATGGTTGGGTAGTTCTTCATTTTCCATGTTAACCGAATTACAACTGCACAATTGTCAATCTCAGCAGTGTCCAACACTTGGTGAATTTCCATCACTCAAGTCCCTAGATATACGTGGGATTGAGCAAGTCAAACACATTGGGCGGGAGTTTTGCAGCCTTAATACAGGAGTTAAAGGGTTCCGCTCCTTAACGTACTTGAATCTCAGTGACATGTATCAATTGCAAGAGTGGTCTGGAGTTTTGGATGGTGACTTTCTATGTTTGAAAACCCTTAGAATTTCGAGTGCCTTCGAATTGAGGTCTGTTCCATTGGTTCCCTTCTTATCGCTGCGGAGGTTCGACCTGTATGACTGCAGAAACCTTGCCACATTTCCAACGGCAGCTGCCCTCCAGGAACTACGCATCACGAACTGTGAGAACCTGAAAGAACTACCAACCCTCTCGTTGCTCCAGTCACTATATCTGTGGCACTGTCCAAACCTGGTTACATTTGGTCACTTCCCCTCCCTGACTAAGTTGGATCTGTACGGCTCATTCAACGAAGAGATAATTTACAGATTAATTAATTCCCATTTATCGTTGGAACGATTGACAGTTGGCAATCAATCTTTGATATCCATGCATCTTGAGCCTCAAAGCCTGCCTTCGCTTACAGAGCTCTCGTTAAGATGCCATAATTTACGTTAATGCAACAACCTCGCCAGCCTCAGTTCTCTGAAGATACTAAATGTAACAGGTTCTTCACAACTTCACGTACCTGATTCACTTCGAAGCCAATTCGACAAATTGATTGACCTATAACTATAACACTTTTGATCATGGTATATCGTTGTTGCCCATATATAAATGAAGAATTCTAAAATAAAGTTGTCTATTTGAAAGACCTTATATTGGATTCATATATATATTTAATTGTTCTCCTGTAGAGATCCATTTATAAACGCTATCACTGCCTTCTCAGTTGTCCTTCTAGATGGATGCTAATAAATTGCAACCAACACAGATATATCACTCACATTTATTTTCAGTCAAACTGGTGCAGTGTACTCCCTCCGTCCCAAATAAGTGTTGATTTGAAAAATTTAGGATAGATTAGTAGTCATGGAAAATGACCATATTACCCCTCATTGAAACTATAAAAGTAGCATTAACTAACTAGTTATTTGATTGGCTCTATGCGTTTCTCTATGCATTTTTGTATTAATGTGTATATGTGTTAAAGCTAAATGAACACTCTTTATGAGACAAGTTTTGAAGGCTAAATGAATGGTCTATTTGGGACGGAGGGAGGAGCTCATAATTCGGAGGCATCAAAACAAAGAAAGGCATGGCCGACAAGAGCACCGTCCGGGAGCAGTGTAATTGCTCGTCAGCCGGATAAGAATATTCAATATGTGACTGCAAAATCTGTAGACCGCTTATATTTGGAGTTCGAGGAATTGTACATGGTTCATCTACTCATGCAGCTAAAAATAGTGGGCGATGGATTATTTTGACCGCTCAGCTTCAAGTCTGCAATAATGCTTTTAGTAATTTAGTTTCGAACTGTGACTGTTTGAATTTCATTATTCAGCTATGATTTAAGAACTATGTTCATACCCCCAGAGTTCGGTGCTTTCACATCAACCAGAGAGCGTGCTTATCCAAAAATCTCTGGGTAAGAGCGTCTCCAAGAGCCTATGTAAAATATACTATCTAAATCATCATTTGAAGAGTCATTTGAGTAAAAATTATTTTCTATATCTTTATACTTACCAACAACTTTTTAATATCTTGTGTGCAGTCTAGAGAGTCATCTTGCTCTCCATCCCTACTCGTTATATATTATAAATAAAGGAAAAGTCCCAGTTTAATCACGAAACAAAGAAAGAGACAAAAAAAGGAAAATTACAGCTGAACTTCTACCCATAAAGAAAGAGAGTGAGGTATATCTGTTCTTACACGATGGATAACCATTTATTTCCTGAGATGGTGTCTGCATGAGACTGGGTGGCACCCCTCTGAAGATATGATCATTTCTCACCATCCAGATGGACCAGCACATGCAGATTAACAATTCCATTGAACATGAGACCGAAAGCTGACTTTTCATTGCGGATAGCTGTTCCCACCAGTCCACCAGTTGTTGGACGTTAACCCCTATTGACAACCAGAAACTCTGAGCAAATCACAGGATACAAAAGAGGTGTTCAACTGTTTCCACCAAGTCCTGTGCAGAATACAATTATACGACTGAAGGGCCATATTCCTTCTTTGCAGCCGCCCACGCATGCTGATTTTATCCCAGAGAATGAGCCAGAAGAATACTTTATACTTAGGCTGACAGCAAGATTTCCACATCCTTTTAAGATGATATGAGTTTGGGCAGTCCATGATTAGACAATATAATGCTACAGTAATAATTTAATAATTATGTACTAATTATATATTAATTAGTCTTGTTAGGTTCGTCTTGCGGAGTAGATATGACTTATGTAATTAGTTTTATAATTAGTTTATATTTAGTGCTACTAATTGTCACTTATTTGAGGGACTAAAGTTTAGTCCCTAGGATCCAAACACAGCTTTAATATCGTCTAGGCATTGTAGCAGTTCCATTAGCTGTTCATGTGCTTGTGTAGATATCGGTAATTGGAAAAGTTGGTCTAGTGTCGACAACTGCAGAGTTCTAGCTACTGATATTTGTGGCTACAGGGTGAAGGAAAACAACTGAGGCCATTCTAGGCTTGGCAAATGACCATTCCATAAATCAGACCATAATAAACATGCTGATCCATCTCGCACTGTTACAGAAGCTAAGAGTTGGAAAGAGTCCAAGAAGCTGACAATGTCTCTCCACCAAAATGAGCCCATCCTTCTAACTCCTGGTAAGCTTCCATCACTATAGTATTGTTCCCAAATCAACTGTACCCATGGCAAGTCATATCTGTTGAAAAATTTGTGTAGATGCTTTAGTAAAAGAGCCTCATTTTGTGTTTTGAGATTGATGACCACTAGAACTCCTTCCTCCTTGGGTTTTGTTGACGCTTTTTCTGGTCAACACACACGAATTTCTTCAAGTATCTCCCATTGAGAGCTCTAGGCAGCTGCTGTCCTCGCAAGGTTTCTACCATATAAGAATTTCCTGAACAAACCTTCACAATCTTGAAAGGACCCTCCCAACTTGGAGACCACTTGCCAAACTTGTTGCTTTTCAATCCAATAGGCAAAATTATTTTCCAAACCAAGTCACCTACCTGAAAAGATTTGGACTTCACTTTCTTATTGTATGCCATCGCCACTCGCCTTTTATATTTTTCAATCTCTTCTAAAGCCTCCAACCGCTTGTCGGTCACTTCGTCAATATTATCCATCATCAAAGCATAATATGTATCAACATCAAGATTATTCTGCTTTGCAAGTCTATATGCGCCAAGATTCACCTCTACAGGCAAAAAGGCTTCTTGACTATACACAAGCTCAAAAGGCGTAACTTTAGTAGCACCATGTCTAGAAATACGATGAGCTCATAAAGCTTCAGATAATACCTCATGCCATCTTTTAGGATGATCTTCTACCTTCTTCTTGATGAGCTTTATCAAAATCTTGTTGCTAGACTCAGCTTGACCATTGGCTTGAGCATAATATGGAGATGAATTGAGAAGTTTAATACCATAGGAATTGACAAATTCACGCACCTCTTTAGATATGAACGAAGTTCCTTGATCCGTAGTCAAAGTTTGCGGAATACCAAACCTATGTATAATATGTTCTCTAACAAACTCAATCACTTCTCTATGTGTCATATTCTTCAAAGGAATTGCTTCCGTCCATTTGGTAAAATAATCAGTTGCCACAATCACAAAACAATGACCCTTCGACGAAGGAGGATGAATCTTGCCAACAAAATCTAAACCCCATCCTCGGAAAGGCCAAGGCTTAATAATTGGATCCATCAACGCAGCAGGCACCAACTGAATATCCCCATGCTCTTGACATTCTTTGCAACCTTTGTAATACTTAAAGCAATCAGCTATCATATTGGGCCAATAGAAACAAGCTCGCTTAAGGAGCCACTTCATCTCGGGAGCCGATTGATGAGTACCACAAATTCCTTCATGAACCTCTGCCATACCTAGCCTAGCTTGGTCAGGACCCAAACATATCGTTCTTATGCACCCGATAGTTTTCACGCCTCTGCTGTAACCATTCTAGATTCGGATCCATCAAATCATAAGAGATGGTATAGCCAGATCTCCGATCGGCTTCATAACAGCAGTAGCAAAGCCATCTTTAGTGCAACCAATGATCTCACAGTCAGATAAATCTAAACCAGATAAGCACTTAAGATTCTCATGACCATCCATAGTAGAACTATCGGCCACTGCAACACAAGCCGACGTATCTCCATGAACGACCTCTACTTCATCATCTATCCATTGAATTAAAAATTGATGCAAAGTAGAAGGCACACATTGATTTGCATGAATCCAATCACGACCAAGGATTAAACTGTAGTTACCTTGTGTCTCAGCGACAAAGAAAGCAGTAGCCAATGTCTTGCTTCCAACAGTAAGCTCCATAGAAGCAACTCCCTTGGCGCTCATGGGTTCACCTCCTCCAACGCCGCTGATAGTCATGTTGGTCTTGATCAGCTCCTCATCTGAACCCCCCATCTTCTTGAACAGAGAATATGGCATCAAGTTGACTATTGCCCCTCCATCCACTAGCATGCGAGAGATAGGCTTCCCATTGATATGACCCTTCATGTATAAAGCCTTCAGATGATTCTCAGTAGCTTTAGGCTTATGGAAAATAGCTTCCTTTGGCCCAAAATCAAGATGAGCAACGTCTTCCTCTGATAACATGTAACCATCCATAGACATATGAATCACATTGAGTTCAAGATCCATGCGTTCAGGAGAAGAACCATAATCAACAAGCTCTTCATCATCCTCTGGAGCGGATACCGATGATAACTTATCATTACAAACCATAGGAGCGGGAGAAGAAAAACCGGGCGGTGCATCGAGCAAAGCGGTCTGACCGCTTTTAGCAACCGGTCTGACCGGTTCAACCGGTCTGACCGACTCCCCAACCGGTCTGACCGGTTTGTAAAACCGGTCTGACCGGTTGGGTCTAGCGACCCTGACCAGATTGGCGAGGTACCAAACAGTCTTGTACAGGCTTTGAGATTCTGTCCAATGCTGGCCCTCGCGGTCCTCCCCATCCAGGCTGGAAGGGCTGCTGATACGGCACCCACATTACTCCATTGTTATCATAAATTGGACGAGGTGGATATGAACTTGACACCCCCCACCGCGGAGTAAAGTTCTTCTTTGTTTGAAAAGGTTCTTCTTGGCGTAGAGGTGATCTCATTCTCTTTTTTACCGGCCGATTGCTTGTAACGACCTTTTGCTTGGAGTACTCGTCAAATAGCATATCAAAGGTGACATTTGGCTTAAGAGTACTCCCCTGATTCTTTGCAATATTGAGTTTCCAGTTTCCAATCTCCGGACGGCTTGGTTTAATCATTTTTGGATGGCCCTGAGGAAAACCGGTCTGACCGCTTTCCCCAACCGGTCTGACCGGTTTGGCCTGAACAGGCTCAAACGGTCTTTGCTCGGTGGGAACGGACGACCCTTGCCCCCCATGTCCAGAGGCTCTCACAGTAACATTGAATGTCTCCCTGCCATCTGGAGTTTTCTCGTATGTAACTTCTCGAGCCAACTCTTTTCCCCTCAAATCGGGTTTATCTTCACCAATCACAACATTCTTCCCTTTGGTTGCTTCGGCTTGATGCGGCCGAACCAAGATCTTGGGCTGCTGTAAATCCATAGTATTAACAGGGAAAGGAGTTTTGTCCACTTGCATCTCATGAAATGTCAAACGACCTTCATTTATGGCCGATTGAACCTGTCGACGAAACACATTGCAGTCATTAGTGGCATGAGAATAAGTATTATGAAACTTGCAATATGCACGCCTTTTCAATTCATCAAGTGGAGGCAATTTATGAGACAATTTAATATTTCCAGACTTGAGCAATTCATCAAAGATACGATCGCACTTGGAAACATCAAACGTAAACTTAACTTCTTCTTGCCGACCTTTGCTAGCCGGCTTAAGTGATGTACAAGAGTAAGTTTTTTCTTTAGAGGGCCATACAAACTCAGCAGCAAGTACTTCATTATCACTATTGCTTGAACTATCAGATCCGTAATCAATTATATGAACATTGGAACGACGTGATCTAGAAGTATCTCTTTCTTTCTCCTTATTCATTCAGTTTTCAACAACTAAAGCTCTAATTTGAACTTGTGCAACCGAAACAAAATCAGAACCCTCTATTCTATCTCTAATAGATGACCTTAACCCTTTCAGGCAAATATCAACAAGGTCCATATCAGTGATTGACAAATTGAAGCAACGATTTTTAGTTTCTTTAAACCTTTTAATGTAAGCAGAAACAATTTCATCTCTGCTGTGCCGAACCGATGTCAAGTCTGTCAATTTCAATTGCAAGCTCCCACTATAAAAGTGATCATGAAATTTACACTCTAACATATCCCAAGATATAATAGAACCAGGAGCAAGCGAAGAAAACCAAGCAAAAGCGGTACCAGTCAAAGATAAAGAGAATAAACGCACTTTAAGAGCATTATATGTACCCGCTTCCCCCAGTTGAGCTATGTATTGACTAATATGTTCCCACGTGGTTCGGTCATCATCTCCACTAAATTTAATTAGATCAGGCATACGCCAACCGCGTGGAAGAGGAAAATTATCAAACTCAGCATCATATGGTTTTTGATACAAATTTGTGTTACCAATATCAACACCAAGTTTAGTTTTTACCACATTATCCAAATCTTCTCTAAATTGATTAAATTCAGCCCAGTTAGGATTATTTGGCTGTTGTGGTTGCACACTCTCCAAATTCATCTTATTTAAGTAGGGAGCAATCTTAGCTTGAGCTAGCCTATAACTCTCAAACACATCATCAGGTATAATATTTCTTTGAGCTGATGTGTTAACTGTTGTACTAAATTGAGGCTTAGCAGTACCCAAAGTATTAGTGTGAGTATAAACCATTGAATCAGGCAAAATAGAAAGCGGCATAGGTTGCTCATGCACTAATTCAAGCGCGTTGGTCAGACCGGTCTGACCGGTTCCCTGATCCGGTCTGACCGATTTGGCCATGTTTGGCCCGGTCGGTTGGAACAACAGGGATTGACCAACGGCAAATTCAGGTGGCATACCATACATATATTTTTCAGTGTTAACATTAGGCATGGGTGACAAGCTAGGAAAAACTACCCCACTAGCATTAATCTTAGGGACGCTACTACTAGTTTCATTATTGTTAAAGCAACCAGCAGTCCTATCTTTCTCAAGATCCTCTTTTCTTTCTAAATGAGCAATATATGAGGCAAGTAATTCATCACCCTCTACACTATTTTTAGGAGCTGTAGTAGAAGAAGTTTTTTGTGATTTACTTACAGTGGGTATTACCTCAACTTGATTGTCGTTTAACTTGATCGCCGACAGCTCGAATTCTTTCAATCTTGCCACCTTGCCATGGCGATCTTTCTTGACGCCAGCCAGAAATTGTGTCTTCATGTAATCTTGCAGTGCCTCGAACTTCTTCTGCTCCTCCGGAGTAAGATCTTCCAACGAAGCCGTGATGATGTTATCCATATCAAGATCGCACCGAGCTCCCATCTTGACTGGGGTTAGATCGAACGGTTTTGAAAACTAGATCTTCTAATTGTTCCCCAGCGGAGTCGCCAAAAGTATGTTGACGGTTTTCTTGGTCAACACACACGAGCGCCGGATCGCGCAGCACCAGAAACTTCGCACTTGCTGCAGCCTCAGCCCAAACCAGTCAGACCGGTTTAGGGATCCGGTCAGACCGGATTTGCTAGGGCTTCGGGAAAAAACCTAGAATCACCACCTCGGGAGGGACCCCGTCGGAGATGGCGCGTCTAGGGTTGCTCTGAGATCGGTCAGGCCACTCAGAACCTCCTTGAACGCCGTCGAGACAAACAAGGAAAGAAAAGGGGGTTGGAAAAGCTAGGGTTTGAAGATAAAAGTAGAAAAAATATAGTTGATCGATTGGATGATAGGTCTCAATCGGCCACGGCCCTTTATATTTATAGGGTGGGGAGGTCTTGCCCCGCAAGGAATCCTTTTATAATTTGGAAAACGATCAGGATTCCTAATTCTACTCCAACTCGGAGTAAACCGGTCAGACCGGATAGGGAAACCGGTCAGACCGGTTTCGGCTGTTGCCAGATCGGCTACAGGGAAACTGGTCTGACCGCTTTCTAGAACCGGTCTGACCGGTTGCCCTCGACCTGATAGGCAACTGCCAATTTTGGGTGCGAACAGGTTTATAGACAAATTCCCAGGCTGCTTTTGGCAGCTTCTTAAAATTAGCCTCTGCACCACGCAACAGACAATGCTTACAATATTTATCCACCTACTTTATCACCATTTTATGGATCTTGAAAGTACACATGTAGAAAGTAGGCATAGCAGAGAAGACCGAATTTGTGAGCTCTAGTCTACCTGCTTCTTTTTTCACATCTGGAGACCATTGGCCATAAGTCTGCAACATTTGGTTTTCACAATCCCAGGGGCAGCCTAATTGACAACCAAAAGCCTGTGCCAAAACAGGTGCTCTCTCCTCATGAACATTGATGGGCACCATATCATGGATTTGAAGAACCTTAAGTCCAGTGATGGACGCAAAAGTGGACATGATGTCTTTCAGGTTCTGCAGCTGATTTAAGCAACCTTCAACAATAATTAGTGTATCATCCGCATATTGCAGAATTGCGAAGTCCTGAGTGTAGAGCAAAGGTATGGGCAAGGATAACATCCCCTGGCTTATAAGAGATCCAGGATAGAGGATATCTATATTTCGATATCCAATTGTTGAGGCTATTGGAGGGTGTTTTCTTTACCAAAATATCTATTTCTATAAGTTAGAAAAGATATAAAGAGTCTCTTGGAGATGCTCTTAATAGGAGAGTTCTATTTTAATTTGTTTGATATGGAATCATATTAAATTTCAAGAGTATTATGTTGAGTTAATACAAAGCCTTAAAATAATACACTCCTGATCTCCGCATATATAGCAGGATGCACATAGCCCATATCTGAAAAAAATATAGCACGAACATTAATTACAATCAATCTCTAAACTAGACTGACATCTATGTGGCCATTCCGTTACCGTTTCCATCCATGCGCTGTTAATCAAGGTGGAAAAAGACAATTTTGCCCATGTCTCCACCTGTCAGTATCTACTATCTAGCTTCTCTAACACTCCGTGTGTTTCTCTGACATGTGAGCGCAGGGAGCCGTAGCAGCCGTAGCAGGAGAGGCAGGTAACAACCAATACCATCGTCGTATGTCATTTTTCAGGCTAACAAAATTAGTTGCCCAACGAAAAGATCAAGATCAGGCTAGCACCTATAACCGAGATAGGATCAGCCAAACTTAGCTTATCTTTGGTAATACCGAATGAATCGATACCTGCATAATCTGCGCAGCCTATCAGTTAGCACCCGGCAGGCCAGCACCAGTCACCGTTACAGATCTAGATCGAGATAGACTTCAACGAATCCATTCAGAGAGGAAACGTGTCGTCAGCTGGAGGTAGGGGAAGACCCTGCCTGGGGGCAAGGTAAAATTGTCTTTTCCCACCTTGATGAACATCACATGGATGAAAATAGCACTACCAGAATACTTCACATCCGCCCGCCCCCTCCGCCTCGGCCATTTTTGGACCCGGTGCTGATGGGGCTTCAGCACCGGGTCCAACAGCTAGGAGCGGGGGCGGCGCGAAGATGTGTCAGGGCGAAGACATTAGCACCGGGTCGTGGCAAGACCCGGTGCTAATGCGCCCCCTTTAGCACCGGGTGCAGCCAGCAACCGGTGCTAATGTGCCTGAGGCCATTTCGCACCGGTTGCTGGCTGCACCCGGTGCTAAAGGGTGCGCATTAGCACTGGGTCTTGCCACGACCCGGTGCTAGTGTGTTTGAATATAGGGGCTTCTTCCTCCCCCGCCCGAGCCAGCTGAACACTTCGTTGTGTTCATGCTGGCTCGGGCGCCGGGAGGGGAGAAGAAAGAGGGGAGGTGCTGCCCAATTTTTTTTCAAAATTTGTGAAGATTCTACTCATCTAAGGAGCACTACAAGGTACACTCTTTCATTCTCTAATGTTTTATTTAGCTTGTAATCCTTCTATGATTTAGAAATAGAGGAATTTGTGAATCAAAGTAAAGCTAGCTAGAGAGAGCTTGTGTTCTTGGAGGAGAGAGAGGAGAGAACTTGAGTTCATGGTGGAGAGAGTGTTCATGTTGTGTTTTAAATGGAGAGAGAAGGCAACCTAGTTAGTATTTTTTTTGTATGACTTGTGAATAGTTATAAGGCTTATGTATTTTATTTATTAGAGAGGTTTATTTATTAAAAGTTGGAATAGATATTTATTAATTTAATGAAATATATATTATTAGTTATTTATTAAAAGGTAGAATAGTTATTTATTTATTTAACGGAAGGTATATTTATTTATTTAATGAATATAGTAATGTAGTTTTAGAAATTTATTTATATAATGGAATATATATTATAATTTGTATTTATTTATATATTAAATTTTTTTATCTTTAAATTGTATTGTATATTTGTTATTGGTTAATAATGTAGATGAATAGACAATGGATGTACGGGGACCCCCACGCTCAGGCGTTCCATGATGGCCTTAGGACGTTTCTCGATGCCGCCGAGGCTAACAGGACGCCGTCCGGTTTCATGTTCTGCCCATGCACCCATTGTAAAAATATACAATCATACAAACAAAGAGGTTGTCTTCAGGTGCATTTGATGAGGCACGGTTTCATGAGGAATTATTCTGTTTGTACGAAGCACGGTGAAAGAGGAATTCTAATGGATGAAGATGAAGAAGACGAGGCCGATGACGACATTCCGTTATTGGCTCAATACTACGGTTCATTTGCAGATGATGCAATGGGTGATGCCGATGAGGAAGATGTTGCTCGGGAAGGCGATGCTCAGGAAGATGTTGCTCAGGAAAATGAACCTACTGATGGACTCGGGCAAATGTTGCGTGATGCTGAGAAAGACTGCGGCAATGATAAGGAACTGAAAAAGATACAACGCATGTTGCAGGGCCACAAGACTGACCTGTACCCAGATTGCAAAGGGGGGCTAAAGAAGTTGGGTAGCATACTTGAACTTCTGCAGTGGAAGGCAGCAAATGGTGTTACTGATAAGGGTTTCGAGGAGCTACTGAAAGTCGTAAAGAAGATTCTTCCAGAGGGTAACGAATTGCCATCGACGACGTATCAAGCAAAACGTGTTGTTTGCCCTCTCGGTTTGGAGGTGCAAAAGATACATGCGTGTCCTAATGACTGTATCCTCTATTGCGGACAGTACGAACACTTGGATCATTGTCCGGTTTGCACCTGCGCACGATACAAGATCAGGCGGGACGACCCTGGTGATGTTGGGGGAGAGTGTTCTAAGAAAAAAAAATCCTTGCGAAGGTGATGTGGTATTTCCGTCTGATACCCCGTGTGAAGCTTTTGTTCAGGAACAAAGACCATGCCAAACTGATGCGCTGGCACAAAGATGAACGTAAGTAGGATGACATGTTGAGACACCCCGCCGATGGATCCCAGGGGAGGAACATCGACAGAGCATTCCCAGAGTTTGATGCTGATGCGAGGAATGTTAGGCTTTGTTTAAGTACCGATGGCATGAACCCTTTTGGTGAAATGAGCAGTAGTCATAGCACTTGGCCCGTGACTGTTTGTATCTACAACCTACCCCCCTGGCTCTACATGAAGCGGAAGTTCATTATGATGCCAGTGCTCATCGAATGCCCAAAGCAACCTGGCAACGACATTGATGTGTACCTAAGACCATTGGTTGACGAACTTTTGCAGCTGTGGGAGAATGAAGTTGTTAGCATGTGGGATGAGGACAAGCAGGAGCAGTTTGACCTTCGAGCACTGCTTTTCATAAGCATCAACGACTGGCCTGCACTAAGTAACCTATCAGGACAATCAAACAAAGGATATAAAGCATGCACTCAATGTTTAGAGGAAACCGAAAGCATGTATTTGAAACATTGTCGTAAAGTTGTGTACATGGGTCACTGTCGATTCCTTCCGGCGAAGCATGAGCAACGAAAGAAATGTGCGCATTTTGGCGGGAATGCTGACCGCCATACAAAGTCGAGACACCGGAGTGGAGAAGAGCTATTTGATATGGTGAAGGACCTACACGTGGTGTTTGGCAAGGGAGACAGAAGCCAGGCTGCTCCGACGGGCGAGGATGGTCGTGCCGCAATGTGGAAGAAGAAGTCTATCTTTTGGGAGCTACCTTATTGGCAACTTTTAGAGGTAATTTATAAGATTCTCTAGTAATTGATAAGATTTTCTAGAATTTTATATTGATTTTCTAGTAATTTATAAGATTTTCTAGTAATTTATAAGATTTTCTAGTAATTTATAAGATTTTCTAGTAATTTATAAGATTTTCTAGTAATTTATAAGATTTTCTATTAATTTATAAGATTTTCTTATTTAATATATATTTTTAATAGGTATAGCATTAATAACTGAATTAAAACAAGTATTAATAACTATATATTAAAAACTATATTTATAAGATTCCCAAATAGTAGCCACCGGTGCTAAAGGCCGGTTTGGAAACTAGCGCCAAACGAAAATGGGGGCCTTTAGCACCGGATAGATCAAACATCCGGTGCTAAAGGCCCCCAAAATTTCGTTTGGCGCCTGTTTGGCCTTTAGCACCGGGTCTCCTTCCCACCCGGTGCTAAATGCCCTCAATCTATATAAGCAAGAGCCGCATTCTCCCCTTCGTCTCCACCCGCCGCATCTCGCCCAAAGAACTGCCGCCCCTTCGTCTCCGCCCCCGACGTCGACCGCGCCGCCGTCGACCCTGCCGCGCCGCCCCGACGTCCGCGCCGCCGTTGACCCTGCCGCGCCGACCCGGCCCCGACGTCCGTGCCGTCCCGTCCACGACTTCCGTGCTGCCCCGGAGCCCCCGATGTCCGCCGCCGCCCCGGCCCCATTCGCGCCGCCGTCGACCCCTGTCGCGCCGCCCCGGCCCCGACTTCCGCGCCGCCCCAACCCCGACGTCCACGCGGCCGCCCCGTCCCCGACTTCCGCGCCGCCCCGGCCCCGACGTCCGCCGCCGCCCCGGCCCTGTGCGCGCCGCCGTCGACCCCTGTCGCGCCGCCCCGGCCCCGACTTCCGCGCCGCCCCAGCCCCGACGTCCGCGCGGCCGCCCCGTCCCCGACTTCCGCGCCGCCCCGGCCCCGACGTCCGCGCCGCCCCGGCGCTCCCGACGTCCGCCGCCGCCCCGGCCCTGTGCGCGCCGCCGTCGACCCCTGTCGCGCCGCCCCGGCCCCGACTTCCGCGCCGCCCCAGTCCCGACGTCCGCGTGGCCGCCCCGTCCCCGACTTCCGCGCCACCCCGGCCCCGACGTCCGCGCCGCCCTGGCACCCCCGACGTCCGCCGCCGCCCCGGCCCCGTCCGCACCGCCGCTCCGAGGGTCCGCCGCCGCCGACCGTCGTCCACGCGCTGCGCCGCCGTCGTCCCCTCGCCGCCGGTCCGGCCACCGCTCACTCTTTCATTTTTTTTGCAAATTCTCTATATTTATTCATATATATGTGCATATGTGATATATATATGTTATATTTGTGCATGTGTTGTGAAATATTATGTGCAGGGAATATATTTGTGCATGTGTTGTAGAAATGCTTGGAATATGTTGTAGAAATGCATGGAATATATATGTTGTAAAATTTTTTATGTATGCTTGGAATATGTTGTAGAAATGCATGGAATATATATGATTGGAATATTGTTATTTATGTATTTGTTTGATGTATTGCTATTTATGTATTGGAATGCTTTGTAAAAATATATAAAAATACATTGTAAATATATTTATGTTTTATATTAGAAATGCTATTAATATTTATGTTTAATATCGGAAACCCCTTCGTGTCGCACAACCGTATCGCAAACCTGAACCCTTCGCAAACCTCTTCGTGTCGCACAACCGTATCGCAAACCCGAACCCTTCGCAAACCCCTTAGCGAATCCGTTCGCGTCGCGTACCGAACCCTTAGCGAACCACTTCGCGTCGCGCGAACCCACCTTAGCGAACCCGTTCGGGTCGTGCAACCCCCTTAGTGAACCCGTTCGCGTCACGCACCCGAACCCTTAGCAAACCCCTTAGCGAATCCGTTCGCGTCGCATACCGAACCCTTAGCGAACCACTTCGCATCGCGTGAACCCACCTTAGCGAACCACTTCGGGTCGTGCAACCCCCTTAGGGAACCTGTTCGCGTCACGCACCCGAACCCTTAACGAACCACTACGCGTCGTGTACCCGAACCCTTAGCGAATCAATTCGCACCGCGCACCCGAACCCCTTAGCGAATCCGTTTTTCGCGAACCGACCCCCTTAGCGAAAATGTTAGAAATATTGGGAATATGTATGCTTTGTATATATTTCTTATCAATTATTTTTAATTCTATAGATGGCAGACAACAACAATCCTGTCCCACCCATGCAAGAGGACAACAACAGCCCTGTCCCACCCATGCAAGAGGACAACGACACGTTCTTTACGAACCAACTATTTGATATTGTAACACAAACAATGACCATGGATGAATTGTTGGGGATCATTGGAACGGATGACAATATCCATGGTGACAATGTTGCAAGGCCCGAAAATGTTGAAGGGGCCGCCAATGTCTAGGGCAAACGTGTCCAGGGCATCACTATTGAAGGGGCCGGTAATGAGCCCTCGTCTAGTCAGGTGTGTATATATATAACATAAATTTGTACTGTACATGTCAATTATGTATACCATCTCTATATCATCTCGTATATATGTAATTTGTGTAGGCCGCCTCTGCTTCTACAAGTCGAGCTAAGAAATCAAAACGATCGACCACGAAGAAGCTGAAGGATGTCAAGTTTCACATCACTCGAGTGGAGGATGACGGGGAGCCAGTTGAGCCCCCAAAAGTGGCCAAGAAATTTGTATCTCAGTGCGGGGTAATTGTACGAGACAATGTGCCCATTAGTATCAGAAAATGGAAGTCCACGGACCCCACTGAGGAGTACGTGCTCCCCGATACAGAGAAGGATATGCTATGGAGGGAATTAAAGGCAATATTCGACTGGCCTAGCACTCATGAAGCAGAACTGAGGGATTGGACAATGAAGAAGATGGCAGTTCTGTTTCAGGATTTCAAGAAGAAGTTGTACTTGCATTTTCTCAAAACCGGAGAGGCCCCGGATCCTGATAAGTATAAGAAGATCACTGATGACGAGTGGGAAGCATTCCTTGAGTACAAAACCTCCGAAGAGGGTGCAACGGCTAGCGCTAGAAATGCTGGAAACGCCGCAAATAAGAAGTACTCCCATAAGATGGGTTCGGGAGGTTACAAGGCAATCATCCCTAAATGGGAGAAGATGGAAGAAGATCTATATGCTAGAGGCATCACTCCAGCGACACATGACTGGCCCACAAGGACCAAGCATTGGTACTATGGTCATGGAGGCACCCTAAGCCCAATCGACGGCTCCTTAGTTTTTCCCGAGGACTTGCGAGAACTAGCTCAGCATCTCCTCGATATCCTCAGGGTATCTGAGAGGGGAGAATTTGTTGCTGATAGAGACAGAGATGAGCTAACCTATGCCTTAGGGAACAAGGAGCATCCTGGACGGACGCGTGGCGTAGGCACAAGCATCTCATGGAAGAAAAGTTTCCAAGAGCACGCCGCCACCTATAGGAGCCGTTCGAGGAAGAAGGCCGAATATGAGCAGAGGGTGAGGGACCTAGAGCAAACGTTTGCCGCCCAGGGCTCAAAGCTCCAAGAAATGGAGTCAGAGATGGAGCGGCGAATGAAGGTAGCATGGCTGCAGATACAACAAGCCACAGGCGGGACCGGTTCCACAGAGCATGCACCTCTCCAACAAGCCGCAGGCGGGACCGGTTCCACAGAGCATGTACCAGGCGGGACCGGTTCCACAGAGCATGCAATTCTCCAAGATGCGGCCTTTATTAGCCCTCCACAACAATATCAAAGCAGTCACGCTTCCACACAGGCCGTCGAACCGGTCCGTTACCCCGTGGATGAAATAACTCAACGGACCACGTGCGAGCTTGTCGTCAGACAGAAGAACTTAGCTGTGGTGGTACGTATGCGACCTTAGTTCGTACTGCATACATTTCACCGTAAATACCATTCATTTACTAACTTTCTTTGTGACTACTAAATTATCACGTCGCATACGGTATGACCAAACGTGTGGAAGAAGGGCAAAAATGGCACTGCAATGACATTCCACATGGTTACGTACCTGTTGAGGTGGAGCAAGTCGTCGCCAACTGTGAAGACTTGGAACTTGACATCCCCGGAGGTGATGGAGAAACAAAACTCGGTCAGTGTTCTCACTGCATCATTCTATGGAGCAAGGCAGATGTCGTCATACCCGGTACACGTGCGGCTACCAACAAGCCTCCGTCACCTCCACCGTCTCCAAGAGATCCACCGGATCATGACGATTCTCTGGGAGCTCCTGATGCAAGCCCGTCTCCTCCGCCGAAGAGGTCTCCGTCTCCTCCGCCGCGGAGGTCTCCGCCCCCTCCGCCGAAGAGGGGACGCCGCACTAAAGCCTCTGCCCCCACTCCACCAGGGAAGAAGGCGCGGAAAACCAGAGAGAAGTCCGCACCAGAGAAAAGAGCGGGTGAGAAGACTCTAGAGGAGCTCGAAGCCTCGGTCAAAGCAGACACAAAGAGGCAAATGGCCGAGTGGAGGAAAAAACCGGAGCCGGAGCCGAAGCTTGATCCCACTGTCGTCAAGTCATTCCTCGGTAATTTGAGCAAGGGTCAACAGAAGGAAGTACTAATAACAGACTATGACCGCTCATTACTGAAATCTCGCCGGAAGCGGAAGGCTGCAGATAAGGAGGCAGGCACATCCAAAAAGGTTCCTCAGCTCGGCCAGCAACCTCAGCAGCCCTTGGCTCCATTGCCAACTCCGCACGAGCTACGGATCCAACAATTTGAGGCCGAGACTGGACTATCCAGAGCGCAACTCCTGGGGGAAGCAGAGGTGCCTGTAAGCACAACGTTGAAGTGACCGTTTAAGCTTGGCGAGCCTATGGTCCCTCCTGAAATGGAGAGCAAACTACAGACGAAGATGCGCCGATTCCATGAGTGGTACTTGGAAGAATCAAGAAGTGATAAACGGCGCATGATCAAAGTAGGCGTGAAGGACCATGATTTCTACAATGGCAACTTGGATTGGGTCTGGCTGAGGTTTAAGGATATATATGAGCTGTACCACCACGACGCCATGGACGTGGATTTGATCACATGTTGGACAGTGTAAGTACTTTGTTGTTGTTTACAATTCACAGTTTGAAAACAATAATTCCAATCTATGCTGACGTGGGCTTTATTTATTGCTTAACATATGCAGAATGGAGATTCAAAAATGTCGGAGAGAAAATATATATGAGGTTGGTTTTGTGGATCCTCGAAGGATAAGTGAAGCAATGATACTGCACAATCCTGAGGAAACATATGGAAACCTATACAAGTTTATTGACAAACAACATTATTGCGAGTCCATACTAATACCGTACAACATCGAGTGAGTACATACACACGCTTCTTCTTATACTGTCTGTGTACTAATTCATTTCTGATTATATAATGTATACATGTGCACAGATTCCACTGGTTCCTACTCGTATTGTGTCCTGACCGGGGTATCGTCAACGTCTTTGATTCGTTGCACACTCCAAAACATAAACTACAGAACATCATTGACATGATGACAAGGTGATGTATATTTTCCCCTAATTAATTCACCCCTTACACTAGCAATGGCTTAACTCAATTTTTTTGTTCGCAGGGCGTGAGTTCAATTTCGTAAACACCACCCGGGTATTGAACATGAAACACTGACATGGAAGATTGGCTTTCCGGTAAGCAAGTAATTTATACTTGTAGTCCTCGGCTAATATATTATATGAATTTTACTAAATTTCTTTTGGTCGACAGTGTGCCAAACAGGGGTCGGGAAATAATTTATGTGCATACTATGTTTGCGATTACATGTGGAATTGGGCGCATAAAAAGATTACACAGCATGATATTATGGTACGTATACATTTCCATTTTTATTAAGTGCACAGTTATTGTCTCCAATTTGGCGGATGAAATATCTTTCACTTATTTGTAAATTATAGATGACGCGGCCGAAGGAAGAGTGTCTAGAGAAAGAAAGAATCGATGCAATTTCCGAACAGCTCGTCGGATGGATCTGGGACGAGGTCGTCAATCCTCGAGGAGAATACCACGTCTCAGTATTGGAGGACGTGCCAAGCTCACAAAGTTATGGAACATTGTCCTAAGTTGTAATAAATACAGTTTAAACAATAACTCGAGTGCGATATATATTTTGTAAGATATATGTCTTATATTTGTAATATATATGTCTTCTATTTGATATACAGCTAATATGAATATAGAGTCGGCCGAATACGCATTAGAATACACGTATTAGAACATATATATACGTATATAAATGTGCATGCATGGCTACTGAAAAAGGCAAAAAAAAAAACCCAGGGCCTTTAGCACCGGGCGTAGACAACAACCGGTGCTAAAGGCCCAGCCAGCCTCGCTGCGGAGGCAGCCCCTTTAGCACCGGTTGCTGGCTGCAACCGGTGCTAAAGGGACCCTTTAGCACCGGTTCTGCCACCCGGTGCTAAAGGGCTTACCCTTTAGCCCCAGTTTAGTGGCACCGGGTGGGAAACCCGGTGCTAAAGGGCTTTCCCACCCGGTGCAGATATCGATCATTCTGGTAGTGTAGTGATGGAATGACACTGAGGGAAAAAGGTATAATTTTTGTGGCATTGAGGGAAATTTACAAGATTTTACGGCAGTGAGAAAAGTGGGTCTAATTTTGGTGGTACTGAGGGAATTGGCTCAAAAAAACTACCTGCGCACCAATACTCATCATAACTATAAAAGGGGTTTCTATAAGATATATAGTCTAAGTACAGAGCC
The DNA here is from genome assembly GCA_033239725.1 of Echinochloa phyllopogon. Taxonomy (NCBI): domain Eukaryota; kingdom Viridiplantae; phylum Streptophyta; class Magnoliopsida; order Poales; family Poaceae; genus Echinochloa; species Echinochloa phyllopogon. The sequence continues at coordinate 25,026,622 of BTCW01000008.1, read as the reverse complement.
AACAACGTAAGAATAAAAAGATAACCTAAGAAAACATAAAAATTGTTCAAGGGGTTATCCAAACTCTGTTAATAGTATAGGGTAGTCAGTTGGACTTTTTCCAATTAAAATTAGAATGTAGAATATGCTAGTGTCACAAACACACACATGCACGTCAATCACCTATCCCATAGTGATATGGGTACCCTAGGGCCCATCATCGAGGGCGGCGGCGGCGGCCGGCCCAAAGAAGACCGAGTCCTAGTAGACTCCTACTAGGACCCCCTATTGTAAATAGTCCCGTATGGAAAATACTCATACTGTAACCCTACCTCCTGGATATATAAAGGAGGGCAGGGGTCCCTAGAGGGGACACGGCGGAAATCATCGGAGATCATCCGAATACAGCAATACAAACACCACCACTGACACAAGACGTAGGGTATTATACCTCCGGGTAGCCCGAACCTGTCTAAATCTGTGCCTCCTGTGTACCATCAAGTCACTAGTTCATCAATCGCCCCTCCTACAAATCAACCACTCGGGTTCACCCAGGTGGATTGCCGGTCCTAAGGTCCGACAGTTTGCGCGCCAGGTAGGGGTAGATTGGTGAGCTTTTTCGATTCGAAAACACCGTTGGCTTGATGGCAGATCAATTTTGCGTTCTTCCCCGTGTTGACAGTCAAAATTGGCTCTAGCCCAGCCAAATCGGTCTGACCGGTTTGCCAAACCGGTCAGACCGGTTTGGTTCTGTGATTCGAGTAGGATTAGGATTCCGAGTTTAATCCCATATTGTAACCTATTCGAAAGGGGTAAGACTTCCCCGGCATATAAATATAAAGGCTAAGGCCGATTGAGATGTATTCCAATCGAATCAAACACGTTTATCCTTTACTTTTTTATCTCTCAAACCCTAATCTTTTCCAACCCCCATATTCTATTCTTTGCTCATCTCTACGGCGTTCAAGGGCGTTCTAGGTGGCCTGCCGACCCTAGAGCAACCCTAGCTTGCTTGAGCTCCGACGGGGTCCCTCCCGAGCTCGAGTTTCTAGGTCTTCACGAGTTCCCGCCTGAAAGCGGTCTGACCGGTTTGCCCGAGGAGCTCAGGAGTTGGCCGTTGTGACGGCCGTGCTGCACGTTCGATCAATCTCGAGTTTGTTGGCGCGCTTTCGTGTCAACATACTTTTTGGCGACTCCGCTGGGGACAGATTAATCTGGTTTCAAGACCGATTTAATCTACTCCAATAATGTCTGGATCAACGTGCGACCTTGACAAAGACAACATCATCACCGCGACGATGGAAGAGCTCACGGACGAGGAGCAGAAACGGTACCTGATCGCCGAGGAGCACTTCAGGGCGCAATTCTTGAAGGGCTTCAAAAAAGATCGCGGTGGTCTTGTCAAGAGAGTGGAGGAATTCGTCATGCCGGCTTTCAAGCTGGCAAACGACCAAGTTTAAGAACTTCCAAAGGTAACTGGCGAATCCTCTGATTTGATGCAGCAAATTACTCACATGATGGATGATAAATTGCTTGCTGCACAAACTGGTACTAGTGAGTTGATTGCTAGTATGTCGGGTAATTCTAGTAAAGGTAAAAATAACGTAGGATCTAATGAATTACCTAACTCCGATCCTAGCTCATCAGGCGTGCCAGAACATGTTTTAGATCCTAATTTAGGCATGCCGATGAATTTCTATGCGGGACAATCACCTCACCCTGGTTCGGTCCACGAACCGGTCAGACCGGTTTTCACAACCGGTCAGACCGGTTTGGCCTCCTCTGGCGGTCAGACCGGTTCCATGGGTGCAGGGGCACCGGGTGCAATGGTTTTATCTAATACGGTTGCTCTTGGTCCTGTTTACACTATTCCACGCACTACGGTTGTGGGAAGTATACCCCACGGATCTGGCGCGTCTCACGGGCCGATTCCGAATACTTCTCAAAATGCGATGTATAATGTTCCTCATATTCCACAAAACAGAGGTGATGGGAACTATCAAGCTGAGTTAGCTAAGTTTAAAGAAGATATAGCTAATACACTTAGAGCCAGACTCAGGCTTGATTTGGGTAATTCACGCTTGTATCAAAAACCGTATCCGCCTGCATTTGATTTAGTTGCTTATCCTAATGGTTGGCGTGTTCCTGATTTTATTAAATTCAGTGGCGAAGATAATAGAACTCCTTGGGAACACATTAGTCAATATATCTTGCAATTAGGAGAAGCATCATTTTATGAACCATTGCGTATACGGTTGTTCTCATTATCTTTAACTAGAACTGCTTTTTCATGGTTTTCTTCGCTTGCTCCTAATTCTATTCAAAATTGGACTCAATTGGAGCGTAAATTTCATGATCATTTCTTTAGCGGAGAAAACGAAGCTAAATTGTCTGATTTAACATCGGTTAAGCAAAGCCGAGAGGAATCAGTTCTTGATTACTTCAAAAGATTTAAAGATGTTAAGAACCGATGTTTTAACATAACTGTTTCTGAAAAAGATTTAGCAGATTTAGCTTTTGCGGGCTTATGGTCTCATTTCAAGGAAAAGCTAGAGGGTTCTGATTTTCTTACTATTAATCACTTGCAAATGAAGGCTATGAGTCTAGAGCTTAAGTTTAAAAATTCAAAAGAATCTGCTAAAACTCATCATTCGAATGTGCATATTGTTGATAATGATTCTGATAGTTCGGACGATGATAAAGAAATTTATGCTGCTGAATTTGTTTGGTCATCAAAGAGTAAACCTGGTTCTTGTCCCTCGTTGAAGCCGATTCAGAAAAATTGGCAAGAAGAAATTAAGTTTACTTTTGATGTAGCCAAATGTGATCGTGTTTTTGATGAGTTGCTTAAGAATGGCTTTATTAAACTTTCTCATGCAATTCCACCAGCCGATCAATTGAAAAATCGTGCGTATTATAAGTGGCATAATTCTTTTTCTCATGCGACCAACGATTGTAATGTTTTTCGACGACAGATACAATCGGCCCTTAATGAAGGTCGATTAGTGCTAGCTGAAATGCAAGTTGATAAGGCTCCTTTCCCTGTTCATACCTTGGATGTGAATACTAAAGTGTTGATTCGGCCGGAACAAGCCGATGGAGCTAAAGGTAAGAATGTGGTGATTGGAGACCCAAGGCCGGAAAAAGTTAATGATAAAGTTCCGGTCAGAACAGTGATGATTGGGAGAACTCTTGATGGTGAAGAGTCTCTGAAGATTACAATTAACACATCAAGGCCCGGGGGGCAAGGAAGTTCCTTGGAAGAGAATCGGTTCGCTAGTCAGGCGAAACCGGTCAGACCGGTTTCCCAAACCGGTCAGACCGGTTTGTCTCCAGACCGTCCAAGGACTTTCAAGCCCAAGCGCCCAGAAGTGGGTACTTGGAAGTTTAATGAGCCAAAGGTTCAAGGAAGGGTTCTGAAGCAAGGACCTACTTTTTCTCAGCTCATGAACAAGTACACAAAGGCTGTTCAAGTTGATCGGCCAACAAAAAAGAGACAGAGGTCACCGCAGCATTGGATCAATTCTACAGCTTATAAGCACCATGGTGATGCTATTGGGACTTCGGTACATGACCGATTGGGCTCATACCAATCAGGTCCTTCGGCTGCTCCCAAAAGCGGTCAGACCGGTTATGTGAACCGGTCAGACCGGTTTTGGTCTGAGCAAAGGTTCCAAGCTCCTCCTAAGCAAGAATACCGTGTCAAGGAGAAAAAGGAGTACGTGCAAGCCAAGACCAGATGGATTGTAACAATTGGCAGTATTCCAGTGGCTATGCAAGATTTGGATAGAAATCCGATAGTCATTGGAGATTCGGCTCCTGTTCCAGTCAAAAAGCCGGTCTTAGCTAATGATCATAAGGCTAGCAGTAGCAAGGGTGTAAAGAAGATGTTCCAACCAAGGTGGTGTCCTTCTGGTTTGACTCATACGCAGAAGCGGAAGTTACAACGCCTGCGGAACAAAGAAAAAAGGGAACAGGAAGCTGAGAAGCTGAGGGATGAATACTTCAACAATTACAGGCCTGTGATTCCTCAGATCAAGATCTGGCAAGCTAAGCCCGTTGTGCGATCAGCAGCACAACCGGTCAGACCGGTTTCTAAATCCGGTCAGACCGGTTTGGATCAGCCCACCGCTGCAGAAGCGGTCAGACCGGTTTCTGGAACCGGTCAGACCAGTTTGACGACAGAAGCAGGAGCTGAGATTACTTCAACCATCGATACTACTCCGCCACTTCCTCCAGTGGTTGAAGATGAAGAATTGGTTGATTTTGAGCCTTCTCCACAACATGGCAACATGGAAATCAATGTTGTATATTTGTCTTCTGATTATTATGTGATACCAGAGGAGCATGTCTCTCATCTTCAACTTGGGCCTCAAGATGCCGTTTTTTAGAAGCCTAGTGAATCAGAGAATCATCTCAAGGCTTTATATATGAGAGGGCACATCAACGGGAAGCCAATTTCTCGTATGTTGGTTGATGGTGGAGCTATTGTAAATCTTATGCCATACTCTCTCTACAAGAAGATTGGCGGAAAAGATGAAGAATTGATCAAGACAAACATGACGGTCAGTGGAGTTGGTGGAGGTGATCCCATTGGTGCCAAGGGGGTGGCTTCTATGGAGTTGACCGTCGGGAGCAAGACTATTGCTACGGCTTTCTTCGTCTCCGAGGTGCAAAGTAACTTCAGTTTAATCCTTGGTCGAGATTGGATTCATGCAAATAAATGTATTCCGTCTACCTTGCATCAATATCTTATTCAGTGGATCGGCGATGAAGTTGAAGTTGTACATGGTGACACTTCTTCCTTTGTTGCAATGGCCGATTCCGATTCTCTTAGTGCAAATGAGAAGGTCAAATGTTTGTCGGGCATGGATTTGAACGACTATGAGCTGATCAGTTGCACCAAGGATGGTTTTGTTGCTGCTACATTAAAGTCGATGAAGAATCGGTTGAATTACTTGCTGTAATTAATGGAGCAAACAAATCAACAAAGACAAACCGGTCAGACCGCTTCTGGAAACCGGTCAGACCGGTTTAGACCTGAACAGCGCCGATCAAGCCAAACCGGTCAGACCGCTTCTGGGAACCGGTTAGATCGGTTTACGTCTGGACAGTGGCTTCAAGACCGAATTGATCATCATCGAGCACATTCGGCCGGTATGCTTGAATCCATTGAAGATCTCGGTGATATGGATAAGTTGGGTCAGGGTTTCACGTCAGCCGACCCTTTAGAAAAAATAGATATTGGTGATGGTACTATTCCTAGGCCAATTTTTGTAAACAAAAATTTATCGGCTGAGTTTAAAGCCGAGTTAATAAATTTTTGCTTGGGAGTACCGTGAGATGCCGGGTTTGAGTCGTGATTTAGTTGAGCATCGTTTACCAATAAAAGCCGGTTTTAGACCTTTTAAACAATCGGCTAGACGTTTTAATCCCGCTATTTATGGCCGAATAAAAGAAGAAGTTAATCGTTTGCTAGATGCTGGTTTTATTCGGACTTGTCGCTATGCAGAGTGGATTTCTAATATTGTTCCCGTTGAAAAGAAAGATTCGGGAAAACTTAGAGTTTGCATTGATTTTAGAGATCTTAATAAAGCCACTCCGAAAGATTCATATCCTATGCCTATAGCTGATGTCTTAATCAATGAAGCTTCTGGACATCGTGTTGTTAGTTTCCTTGATGGTAATGCTGGATATAATCAAATCTTCATGGCCAAAGAGGATATGCACATAACGGCCTTTCAATGTCCAGGATTTATTGGTTTATTTGAGTGGGTGGTTATGACTTTTGGATTAAAGAATGCCGGTGCAACTTATCAAAGAGCTATGAATTTAATCTTTCATGATTGACTTGGTGTTATTGTGGAAGTGTACATTGATGATATCGTAGTTAAATCGGATGGCTTGGATTCTCATTTAGCCGATTTAAAACTTGCTCTTGAGAGGATGCGACGGTATGGCTTGAAGATGAATCCACTCAAATGTGCTTTTGGTGTTTCGGCTGGGAAGTTTCTTGGGTTTATTATTCATGAGAACGGCATAGAAGTTGATCCCAAGAGAATTGAAGCTATGAAGAAAGTCGAAGCTCCTACTTGCAAGAAGGATTTGCAAAAGTTTCTAGGCAAGGTAAATTTCTTAAGAAGATTTATAATTAACTTGTCTGGAAAGGTTGATGCTTTTACTCCTTTACTTCGGTTGAAAGATGAAGCCGATTTTACCTGGGGGACAAAATAGCAAGAAGCTTTTGAGAAGATCAAAGAGTACTTGTCTTCACCACCGGTGCTTAGGGCGCCTAAGAGATGGGTTCCATTCAGACTTTATGTGGCGGCTGAAGATAGAACTATTGAGGCTGTTTTGATTCAAGAAATCGGCAACAAGGAGTATGTGATTGCTTATGTAAGCCGACGGCTCATCGATGCAGAAACAAGGTATACTTTCATTGAGAAGTTGTGTTTATCCTTGTACCATGCTTGTACTCAATTGAGGCATTATTTATTGTCTAGCACTTGCATCGTGTTGTGTCAAACCGATGTAATTAAACATATGCTGCAAAAGCCGATTTCTAGTGGAAGAGTCGGTAAATGGGCTTATGCTTTAGTTGAGTATGATTTGGCTTGTGAACCTTTAAAATCAATGAAAGGCCAAATTGTAGCTGATTTTATTGTTGAACATCGGATAAATGATACAAGCAACTTCGACGTCGGCTATGTTGTTTGTACACCGTGGAAGTTATACTTTGGTGGATCGGTTTGCAATGATGGGCAAGGAATTGGTGCTGTTCTTATATCTCCGAGTGGTGCCATTTTTGAGTTCTCAAACCGATTGGAAGAAAAGCGAACCAATAATCAAGTTGAATATGAAGCTCTTCTATATGGCTTGGAATTTTTGCAAGACATGGGAATAAAGCATGTTGAGGCTTTTGGTGATTCGCTCCTGGTGGTACAACAAGTGTCAAATGTATGCCAATGTTATAATGGTTCATTAAATGCATATCTTGATAGATGTCTTGATATCATTGCTTCTTTTGATGAATTTACTATCAAACATATTCCAATAGAAGAGAATGACAAGGCAAATACTCTGGCTCAGAAAGCATCTGGTTATATGGTTGCAAAGAAATATTTCTATCTCCAAAAACCGATGCAAACGAAAGCCGAGATTCTGGTTCTGGACGAACCGGTCACACCGGTTTCAGAAACCGGTCAGACCGGTCTCACTGCCAGAACCCTGACAGAAGTAAAAATCCTTTGGATGATGCTAATCAATCCAAAGTTGAAGATCAGGATTGGAGGGTGCCTATTATTACTTATTTGAGAGATCCTGGTCGTGGTGCAGAAAGAAATATTCGGTGAATATCGTTTAAATACGTTTTGCTTGACGATGAGCTCTATCGTCGAAACGCCGAAGATTTGCTATTGAAATGTCTTAATTCGGATCAGGCCAAAGTTGCCATGGATGAGGTCAATGAAGGTATTTGTGGTACACATCAATCGGCTCCAAAGATGAAGTGGTTGCTTAGGCGAGCCGGTTTCTATTGGCCTACTATGATGGCAGATTGTTTTAAATATTACAAAGGATATGAGGAATGTCAGAAGTTTGGAAATTTGCAACTTGTTCCTGCTGCATTGATGCATCCTATTATTAAACCATGGCCGTTCCGAGGTTGGGGATTGGATTTTATTGGAGAAATTAATCCTTCATCTTCAAAGGGGCATCGATTCGTGTTGGTTGCTACGGATTATTTTACTAAGTGGACCGAAGCGATTCCATTGAAGAATATGACACATCGAGAGGTGATTGAGTTTGTTACGCAATATATTATTCATAGATTCGGTATTCCTCAAATTTTGACAACGAATCAAGGTACTTCGTTTATGTCTAAAGAGGTACGTGAAGTCGCCGAATCCTATAGAATTAAGTTGCTCAATTCATCTCCATATTACGCTCAGGCTAATGGACAAGCCGAGTCAAGTAATAAAATTTTGATCAAATTAATCAAGAAAAAGATAGAAGAAAATCCTAAGAGATGGCATGAAGTTTTATCCGAAGCATTATGGACTCATCGTATATCTAGACACGGTAAATCTGGACGCGAAGTTACTCCTTTTGAGCTTGTGTATGGTCAACAGGCCGTTTTGCCCGTTGAGGTAAATCTGGACGCTTATAGATTGGCTAAACAAAATGACCTTGATGCTGTTGATTACCACAATTTGATGTTGGACAATATTGATGAGGTAACCGACAAGCAATTGAAAGCTTTGAATGAGATTGAGAAAGATAAGCTTCGGGTTGCTAAAGCTTACAACAAGAAAGTACGAGGAAAATATTTTCAGATTGGTGAGCTTGTTTGGAAGACGATCTTGCCTATTGGGATGAAAAGCAACAAGTTTGGTAAATGGTCACCAAGTTGGGAAGGACCCTATAGAGTTGTCAAAGTCATTTTTGGGAATTCTTACATGCTAGAGACGCTGAAGGGAGATCATTTGCCTAAAGCAATCAATGGAAGATACTTGAAGAAATTCTATCCAAGTGTTTGGCAAGACGCATGAAGACCAATGGCCGATATATTGTTAATATCGCCCTTAGCATAAATTTTAGCTCCTGAATTGTAATTACTTGCTTTTTAGTTCTCAAGTTCACTAAAAACGCAGGGGGCATGTGTTGACAGTCAAAATTGGCTCTGGCCCGGCCAAACCGGTCGGACCGGTTTGCCAAACCAGTCAGACCGGTTTGGTTCTGTAATTCGAGTAGGATTAGGATTCCGAGTTTAATCCCATATTGTAACCTATTCGAAAAGGGTAAAACTTCCCCGGCCTATAAATATAAAGGTAAGGCCGATTGAGATGTATTCCAATCGAATCAAACATGTTTATCCTTTACTTTTTTATCTCTCAAACCCTAATCTTTTCCAACCCCCATATTCTGTTCTTTTTGCTCGTCTCTACGGCGTTCAAGGGCATTCTAGGTGGCCTGCCGACCCTAGAGCAACCCTAGCTTGCTTGAGCTCCGACGGGGTCCCTCCCGAGCTCGAGTTTCTAGGTCTTCATGAGTTCCCGCCTGAAAGCGGTCTGACCGGTTTCAGGAACCGGTCTGACCGGTTTGCCCGAGGAGCTTAGGAGTTGGCCGTTGTGACGGCCGTGCTGCGCGTTCGATCGATCTCGAGTTTGTTGGCGCGCTTTCATGTCAACACCCCGCATGTGTGGAGGCGCGCCCTGAAGAAATCTCCGATCTGAGAACCCGTCCGACCCACCCAATATTTTGCGGAGTTCAAGCCGAATAAGTTCCGTGTTTCATAGGCATCGCGTGCAGCAAGCTGCACTAATTCGATCGGTTTGGAAATTGCTAACCAATGGAAAGATTCTACCGCGATACTCTGCATGCAGATTGAACTCGACGATCCCTGTGATCGTGGTTTTGGCGGCTGCGATGTTCACATCTATCAAGGAAGGTAGCAGTATATCTTACATGGCTTTCTCTCTCTCACGCGCTCTCCAACCCTAGCGCCGCCGCCAACCTTCCCCACCTCCAACGCGCCTCGCCGCCGCCGGAGCCCACTGCCGGAAGCCCGTGCGGTGGCTATGATGGCGGCGGCCAGGCCACTTTCCCGGTTATAGGTCTCCCACGCGCGGATCTGGAGCCGCAATGTCAGGGGTGGCGGCGGCGGCAGGACGCCGGGACCGGAGGCCAGCGGCGCGTGGACCTGCGGCGGCGGCACGCGGGAGTCGGGGCCATCGGCGTGAAGACCCGCGAAGGCCGGCGCGCGGGAGGGCAGATCGACGACCCATCCAGGCGTGAGCCGACGGCGACCGCATCTGCGAGCCAGGTGGCGGCGGCGGCCGGCTAGAGCGCGGCCAGGCTAGAGGCCAGGCACAGTGACGACCCACGGCATGGCGGCGGCGCTTGGTCGCCGGTACGGCCGGGGGCGGATCTGGCGCGACGGATTCGGCCTGGTGTTGGATGGGCTAGCTCCGGATTTTGCAACTACATCTGGTGATGACATCTTCAATTTTGCCTTTCCTTTTTATATAGACCGAGTCACCTTGGCTTCATTTGCGGATTCTCCTACTCAAAGATGGATTTCATCTGCAATTTGTTCCCGGTGGATTATGCACGGGTACCCAGCGGTTACTTTGTAGCATGATATCTCAGGTTACAAATTCAGATGGTCTGCCGGATTTGGAGTTCGTGGCCGTTTAAAGTGGGTTAGGGCTGGTCTATATGGAAGCATTGGCCTGGTAAGAAGGGGGAAGCAACACGGTGTGACCTGGTCGTGGTGGTAATTGCTACTAATTCATCGGTTCCAGGAAGAAATTCCTAGGTCTGACCTTAATTGGTTGAACCTGGCAGTGACCTTGTTGAAGTCATTGCTCGGGTTAAGATGAATTACTCCCTCGTGAAAACATTTGATCTGGTCTTAATTGGTTGGGTCATTACAACGTCGGCATGTGCGCGTGCCGTTTCCTTGTTGGAGGCGTTGTATCGGGAGCCTACTTCATAGTTCAAGAGTTGCTTTGGTTTGTGTATCGGATGAAAATGAAGACGCCTGTGGTAATTTGCTAGGTCATGGTGCTCTCTTTTTTTGTTTCTTTTTCATTGGCTGTGTGCATCTTAGTTATGCAGAGGCCGGGTTGGATCTTATATGATTGTATCATCTCGATGTAATTGTCTAAGATCAATAAAGCTTCCCTGTTCCAAAAAAAATCAAGGAAGGTAATGATTGTTTCCTGCGTGCTGGCGTCCGAGTCCAGGTGCTGTACTATGGACATGAGTCCACGCGCAGAACACAAAGGCCAAGACACCTACCTTAATTGCCGTATGGAGACAACTCGGCGAAGACCTGCATGATTTTGGTGGATAGCAATTAAATCTTGCTACGCGTACACAAGAAATACACTAGGCGTCTTGCATGCAAGTCCCACAGGAAAAAATTCTTTCTTTTGTTCTGCCCTGTGCACACGAGATGCCATCAGGAGGGCTCTGAATGCATGCATTCAGTCGGTAAATAGTCATCTCGACTGGTCAGCTGCATCGACAATCACCTCATCGCGTACGATGGCTATTTCAACTCGGCTACTAATCAAGCTAAGTATTTTATTTTATTTGTACAACTACTACTGATCGTCATGTGCATAATTTTTTCTCCATGTCCATGAGACAACCACCGACCTGCATTATTTACTCCATTGCAACCATGTGTTCGCTCTAAACAATAATTTCTCATGAAGCAACAAAATAAACACGACAAGTCCGACTCACTATATCCAAAATCTAAACATGCGTGAAAGTACTCGGCCGGGACCCTGCCTACGACTAAGCATCCATGCAGAGCATCGTAGCATGTAGGAGTGCTGCCTCCATGAGAGCTCCAGCCAGTTCTTCGCCCGAGTCCCTAGCGCTTGTCATGATCACGGTGAAGTGATAGGGGTTGATAAAATCGATCCAAAATAACACATGCTAAAAGCATAAGCAAAGTCAAATACTTATTACAAATGAGTTTACTATCGTTTCTTCAAAATACTACCATTTTTCTTCCTCTCCCTCACAGGTACAAACGGTGTTTCCTCGCGTCGTGCGGCCGACCTCGCATGCTCGGGGGCTGGCGTGTGCGGCGACTCGGCGTTTCCTCTCGTCGTGTGGCCGACCTCGCATGCTCGGGGGCTGGCGCGTGCGACGACTCGGCGTTCCTTCACGCGGCCAAGAGCAACTTAACCGAGCTATGGCTCTAACCTGTTGCTCTTGCCCTGGCGACTCGATGTTTCTTCGCGTCGCCCGTCCGACCTCGCAAGCTCGGGGCTGGCGCGGGCGACAACTCAGCGTTTCTTCGCGTCTCCCGATCGACCTCGCATGCTCGGGGGCTGGCACGCGCGGGGACTCGGCGTTTCCTTCGTCGTGCAGCCGACCTCGCATGCTCGGGGGCTGGTGTGGGCGGTGACTTGGCGTTTCCTTCGTCGTGCGACCGACCTCGCATGCTTGAAGGCTGGCGCGGCCGACAACTCGGCGTTTCCTTCGTTGTGCGACTGACCTCGCATGCTCGGGGGCTGGCACGCGCGGCGACTCGGCATTTCCTTCGTCGTGCGGCCGACCTCGCCTGCTCGGGGGCTGGTGTACGTGGCGACTCGGCGTTTCCTCTCGTCGCGTGGCCAAGAGCAACTTAACCGAGCTATGGCTCTAACCTGTTGCTCTTGCCCGGATGACTCAGCGTTTCTTCGCATCGCCCGACCGACCTCACATGCTCGGGGGCTGGCGTGCGGCGACTCGGCGTTTCCTCTCATCGCGTGGCCGACCTCGCATGCTCGGGGGCTGGCGCGCGGCGACTCGGCGTTTCCTTCGTCGCGCGGCCGACCTCGCATGCTCGAGGGCTGGCGCGTGCGGCGACTCGGCGTTTTCTCTCGTCGTGCGGCCGACCTCGTGTGTTCGGGGGCTGGGCGCCAGATTTTGGTGATAGCACGCCTTCACCTACTTTTTGCGGCAACATGTTGTCCGATTTATTTTTTGGAGCCTCGGCCTGCTTATACTAACCAAGCCAATGCTTGGGGGCTACTGTATACAGTGCTCCTAATCGTCGCTCTGTACTCGGCCCTCATGAGGACCGACTGACTACCTCGAAGGACTCAGCGTCGTGTTGGGTGTTCTCTCTTTTTTGAGCACCGCCCACCCTTGTGCCGACTACATGTTGAATCACCTTCAGCCGACTACATTGGCCTCGTTCCTTCATCAAGCAGTTCGACACACGCCTGCACATTGCTCGGGGGCTTGTGGGATATGGGTACCCTAGGGCCCATCATCGAGGGCCGCGGCGGCCGGCCCAAAGAAGACCGAGTCCTAGTAGACTCCTACTAGGACCCCCTATTGTAAATAGTCCCGTATGGAAAATACTCATACTGTAACCCTACCTCCTGGATATATAAAGGAGGGCAGGGGTCCCTAGAGGGGACACGGCGGAAATCATCGGAGATCATCCGAATACAGCAATACAAACACCACCACCGACACAAGACGTAGGGTATTATACCTCCGGGTAGCCCGAACCTGTCTAAATCTGTGCCTCCTGTGTACCATCAAGTCACTAGTTCATCAATCGCCCCTCCTACAAATCAACCACTCGGGTTCCCCAGGTGGATTGCCGGTCCTAAGGTCCGACAACGCCCGACACTTTGCTAAGATGTCGAGGTACGCACCAGAAGAAGTCACCACTGAGAAGAAGAAACAATTTTTGTTTTAGAAAGGCTTACATAGAGGACTTAGAATGGCGCTTGCTGCCAGCAGTCATAGCTCACTTCGAGAGATGATTGACAGAGCCATAGCAGTGGAAAAAGAAAGAGTTGACTTAGAAGGCACCTGGAGAGCCAAGAAAAGAAAGGCCGAGCAACAACACAACCTCAGGTTGAGTCAAATACCGAGAAGTGGCCAGAGCAACATGCTCCGTAGAGGATTCCAGCAAAGCTTAAGCCAAGGAGGGATAGGATTTGTCAGAAGTGCAATCCTGAACACTAAGAACAAGACTGGTGACAACAACAGCTTTGAGAACAAGACCAGGAACTACCCTGCTCAGGGAAGTTCAGACCAGAGACAGAACAACACTCCAGAAGTGGGCAGCAATACACCCCTTATTTGCTTCGGGTGCGGAAAACTAGGTCATAAGTCGTTTGAGTGCCTAGATAGGAAGGACAAGCAGACCTCTACCAAAGCAACAACAGGCAGTCAGAACAAGCAGCAACCTGCAGCTATCAGAGGACGACTTACCCACATGACCGAGAAAGACGTCGAGGATGTTTCTGACGTGGTACTCGGAGAGTTCTTGGTAAATGGCACTAAAGTTGTGGTACTATTTGATTCTGGTGCCATAGGATCGTATGTTTCGTTGAAGTTTGCCATGGAACAGTCACTCCATACAGTGCCTAGAGCCAGACCCGTAGTCACAACCTCACCACTAGGAGAGCTCAGATGCGACCAAGTGTGCCCAGCAGTTGGCATGGAACTAGGAGGATTTGGATTCTCTGCAGACCTGACAGTGCTGAAGTTAGATGGCATTGACGTAATCCTTGGTATGGATTGGTTAACAAAACATAAAGGAGTGATCAATTGCTCACCAAGGTCAGTAGTGTTGACACACCGGAGTGGTCTAAAGGTGTTAGTGAAGCCACAAAGAGAAAAAGAAGGATCCAGGAAGCCTTCCATGAGGAAGTTTATGTATTCCATCAAGGAAAAGACCATTGAGGAAGTGCCCGTAGTCTGTGAGTACCCAGATGTTTTTCTAGAAGAACTACCAGGCCTACCACCTGACCATTTGCAACCAGGCTCAGGGCCAATTGCAAAGAGACCGTACAGAATGTCTGTGAAAGAACTCGAAGAATTGAAGAAGCAATTGAAGGAGATGCTAGACAGTGGAGTGATCAGACCCAGTGCGTCCCCATGGGGATCGCAAGTACTGTTTGTGAAGAAAAAGGATGGTTCTATGCACATATGCGTAGACTATCGATCTCTGAACGCAGTGACTATCAAGAACAAGTACCCGCTACCCCGAATCGATGACTTGCTAGATCAGTTGAAGAAGGCAAAGTATTTCAGCAAGATAGACCTGAGATCAGGATACCACTAGATGAAGATTAGAGAAGGAGACATCCCTAAGACAGCTTTTGTGACTCGATATGGGCAGTACGAGTTCACTGTAGTGTCTTTTGGGCTGACAAACGCACCTGCATACTTCATGAACATGATGAACAAGGTTTTTATGGAAGAATTGGAGAAGTTTGTCGTGGTGTTCATTGATGACATCCTGATCTATTCAGAAACTGCAGAAGAGCATGAAGAGTACCTTTGTATAGTGCTAGAGAAACTGAGACAGCACAAACTCTTTGGGAAGTTCAGCAAGTGTGAGTTTTGGTTGGAGAAAGTTGCTTTCTTGGGCCACGTGCTAACAGCCGAGGGCGTAGCAGTGGATCCTGAGAAGATTGAGGCAGTGTCCGAGTGGCAACAACCAAAGAGTGTCACAGAAATTCGAAGCTTCTTAGGTTTGGCAGGTTATTACAGAAGATTCATTGAGAACTTCTCCAAGATTGCCAAGCCGATGACAGAATTGCTCAAGAACAACGTACCCTTCAGGTGGATAGACATGTGTGAAGAAAGCTTCCAAGAGCTCAAACATAAGCTTACCACCACCCCAGTGTTGACTCTGCCAGATATTCGGAAAGACTTTGTGGTATACTGTGATGCTTCAAGACAAGGTCTGGGATGTGTACTTATGCAAGAAGGCAAAGTGGTTGCATATGCATCTTGGCAGTTGAGGAAGCACGAAGAAAACTACCCCACCCATGACTTAGAACTAGCCGCAGTGGTGCATGCCTTAAAGATCTGGAGACACTATCTGATTGGCAACAAGTGTGACGTCTACACTGATCACAAGAGTCTGAAGTACTTCTTCACACAGACACAGGTGAACATGAGACAGAGAAGGTGGTTAGAACTGATCAAGGACTATGAAAGCATCTAGGCCCCTAATTGTGTTTTGGTAATTAATGACAACCCTTGTGGACTAACAATTTTATTTGAGATAATGAGATTAGGTTAGTCCTGAGAGTTGGAATGAGCTTCAAAAGACAATGTGTGGATAGCATGTGTGCTATGGGATTATGGAAGCTCAAGGCAAAGGTATATGATAGGGCTTTTAAATTTGACCGGTCATGAGGCGATTAGTGGGTGAAAAATGACCGGATTGATAGGTTACATAGCCGTACTATCAAGAGGGATCAACTTCGTTGGTTCGATGAAATATTAGTGCCACAATGGTCTTTGATGTGCATGTAGTGCATTTAGAATGTGTGGTGACTAACTTGGATATGGGCTCATTGCAAATCTGCTGTAAAACCAGCCAAGTCGTGGCTGGCGGACCGTCCGCGGTGCTTTGGCGGACTGCCCGAGAAATTCGAGTTAAAAAGAAAAAAAGGAATTGTGTGGAAAATCCGATCGGACTGGACCGAACGGACGGCAGTCGGTCCGCGGCTCCGTCGCGAACGGTCCGCGGTGCGCTAACTTGTGGGCCCGCGTGCGCTGACTTGGTGTGCTGAGCAACGTTTGGCGGACTGTCCGTGCCATGTGGGCGGATGGTCCGAATTAAATCTAACAGAGGCGTTTCATGGGGTTCTAGAGGGGAAGACCGTCCGGCCATACCTGGCGGACTGTCCGTGGTGCTCGCGGATGGTCCGCGGGTCCCTGGCGGACGTTCCGCCGGACCTCAACGGTCACCTCAGACACACGTTTGACTGCGTGTTATAGCCGTTGTAATTTGAACGCGGATGGTCTGAGACTGTCGAGCGGACAGTCCGCGGTGCACGTTTTTGAACGGGTTTTTCCCCAACGGCTAGTTTTGGGGAGAGGGCTATATATACTCATCCCCCACGAGCACGGGGGGTCTCTTGGCACTTTGAAAAGCTTCATACTCACTTTAGAGCCCTTTGTTTCTCCCCTCTCTCACTCACTTGCTTTGGGATTGCAATTCTTTGTGAGATTGAGAGACTCTAGTGCATTGCATCAAGGATTTGATCATTGTGGCACTAGGATTTCATTGAGCTAGTGGTTGATTTGTTACTCTTGGAGGTTGCCGCCTCCTAGACGGCTTGGAGCTCGTGATTCCATTGAGCACTTCAAGAAGATTGTGAAGTTGCCGTGGAAGATTGGTGTGAGAGGTCATTGTGCTCACCTCGCCGGAGTGGTGAAGAGCAACTCTAGTGGAATCGAGATTTGGAGCGGTTCTTTGGTTCTAACCGGCTTGAAGATCAAGAGAGTCTTTATAGAGAAGCGGTTGAACATTGAATCCATCTCAACGTGGACTAGGGGTGACCGGCAAGTCATCGATACCACGGGATAAATTTGTGTCTCTTACTTGTGGTTTGATCCTTGTCTTTACTTTGAGCAATTTACTTTGTGCAAGTTATTTACATAGAACTTGAATTGTTGCTTGTCATCCTAGGTTGCAAACCCCTCAACATAGGCTTAGAATAGCTAGAGATTTAATTCACCTTGTGGTTCTAATTAAATTTCTCTAGTGTTGTGATTGAAGTTTGAAACCGCCTATTCACCCCCCTCTAGTCGGTAATCCTAGATCCTACAAGTGGTACCAGAGCTAAGTACTCCCTAATCAAGGATTTAATCTTCTCGGAGTAGGATTAAAATGGCTAGAGAAGGTAAAATGAAGCAAAGGAAGGTTCCTTACTTTGATGGGGAAGATTATGATTATTGGAAGACTAGGATGACAACCTATCTAAGGATGGCCGGAAGAAAAATTTGGAAAATTGTTGAGGACAGTTTTGTCATCCTAGACAAAGACAACAAGACCGAAAAAGACTTTGAGAATGAGGACCTTAATGAGGAATCTTTGTGCATATTGTATGAGGCTTTATCTCGTGATCAATTCAACCGGGTCAAGGGCATTAGAGTTGCAAAGGATGTGTGGAACAAGCTAGCGGAAATCTATGTGGGAACATCCTCGGTTAAAGAAGCTAAGCTCTATGTACTCCAAGGAAAATTAAATGAGTTTACTATGAAGAAGGATGAAGACGTTTCAACCATGTTCAATCGGTTGAATGAGATTGTGAATGAGCTAAAGTGTCTTGATTATGATGTGCCGGATCGAGATTTCTCTAGGAAATTTCTTAGGAGTCTCCCGAAAAAATATGAGACAATTGTCACAATGCTAGTGAGAGAAGACTTGAAGAAATACACTCCTACGGAGGTGCATGGTGAAGTAATCACACATGATATCTTCAAGCAATCTCAAAAAGAAGCTCATGGTCAAGCAACAAATGAAGAGAAGAAGAACATTGCTCTCAAGGCTCAAGCTACTCAAGAAGACACTCATCTTGAAGAAAAAGAAGATGACTCGAATGAGGAGATGACTCTCATTGTTAGAGGGCTTAAGAAAATTCTTGAGAAGAAGAAGTTTGGGAAGAAAAATCAATTCTCAAGGAAGAATCCATGTGAAGACAAAGATTGCTTCTCTTGTGGTGAAAAGGGGCATATATCAATGAATTGTCCAAACAAGAAAGAAGACAAGTTTGGCAAGAACGAGAACAAGAAGAATGACCACAAGAAGAAAAAGTATTACAAGAAGGAGAAAAATGGGCAAGCCTACTTTGTTGAGTGGGATTCCGATGCAAGTGATGATGATGATGATGATGATGATGATGATGATGATGACAAGCCAACAAAGAGTCTTGCCGGGATTGCCATCAAGGAAGCTCCATCTCTCTTCTCTAAACCTCATTGCCTTAGGGCAAAAAGTACTTCAAAGGTAACGATGGGTGAAGAAGAGAGTGATAGTGATTGTGATGATGATAGTGATGATAATGCTATTTCATATGAATATCTTGCTAGTTTGGTTATAAAATCCGATGAAAAGTTGCGCAAGGAAAAGGAAAAGTTGAAGGATTTAGAATTGAAAAACATTTCAATTCAAAAATTCTATGAGGAGCTAAAGATTTCTCATGTCAATCTAAAGGAATCCCATGGTACTCTCAACACTTCTTTGGGGATTCTAAAGGAAAAGCATGAGGAGCTTAAGGAAGCTCACAACTCACTCCTTGCGCAAGAGGCCAAAGGAAAACTTGTTGTTAACAATGATAAATGTAATGCTTACTTGTCTTGTTCGACTAACACTTCTTGTAGCACAAGTACAAGCTCTTACACTAGTGAGAAAGATTCAAGTGATGCATCTCTTCTATTATTGGAAAATGAATCTTTGAGGAAAGAAGTCGAGTGTTTGTCCAAGGATCTTTCCAAATGGTTTGGAAGTCAAGTCAAGTTTAATCATTGTTGGACAAGTCAAAAATTCACATTGAACAAGAATGGGATTGGTTATTTGCCCAAGCAAGGGAAGTCGGCTTTCATTCCCAAAAAGACCACTTATGTGCCATCAAGTTTGACATTGAAAGAAGAAGTTAAATTCAAGACGTGTCACACTTGTAAGACAAAGGTAGATGTGGATCACAAGTGCAAGAGCAAGAAGACCGTATCCTTTTATCCATTTTACATCCTTAAGAAAGATTCTAAGGGTGTTGTCTGTGCTAAATTTGTTGGTCGCTCCATAGGTAGCTTGAAAGTGAAATCCATTTGGGTACCTAAAGTTTTGATCACTAACATTGAAGGACCCAAGAAAAGTTGGGTACCTAAGAGGAAGTGATTCTCTTGTGTAGGTGAATTATAAAGCCGGAGGGAGACATTGGGTAATTGATAGTGGTTGCACAAACCACATGACCGGTGAAAGGAAAATATTCTCATATCTTGATGAAGATATCTCCGACTTTGATGATATTACCTTTGGTGATGATAGTAAGGGAGGTGTACAAGGCATTGGTGATATTTCTATCTCTCAAGATTATAAGCTCTCAAATGTTTTGCTAGTTGATTCCTTAAATTTCAATCTATTATCTATTGCTCAACTTTGTGATAATGGATATAGATGTTCTTTTACTAGAAATGACTTTGTAGTAACCTCTCGTGACGAAAAAGAAACAATCTTTAGAGGATTTCGACATGATAGCCTATACCTTGTGGATTTCTCATCAAAAGAGGCAAATCTTTCAACTTGCTTATTCTCCAAAGCCTCCATGGGTTGGCTATGGCATAGAAGGCTAGGTCATGTTGGAATGAGGCAACTCAATAAATTAATTAAGCATGATCTAGTTCTTGGCTTGAAGGATGTGAAATTTGAGATGGATAGATTATGTAGTTCTTATCAAGCCGGCAAGCAAGTTGCAAATTCTCATCCAACCAAAAGTGTTATGTCAACCACAAGACCAATTGAACTATTGCATATGGATTTGTTTGGTCCCACTACATATAGAAGCATTGGTGGGAATAGTTATTGTCTTGTAATTGTGGATGATTTCTCAAGATTCACATGGGTATTCTTTCTTCATGATAAATCCGATGCATGTGAGATCAATAAGAATTTTGTCACTAGAGCTGAAAATGAGTTCGAAGGCAAATTGAAGAGAGTTAGAAGTGACAATGGAAGTGAATTCAAGAACACTCGAGTGGAAGAATTTTGCAATGAGAAGGGAATCAAGCATGAATTCTCAACCACGTATACTCCGGAGCAAATTGGATTGGTTGAGAGAAAGAATAGGACTTTGATTGAAATGGCAAGATCAATGCTAGCCGAATATAATGTGTCGGATTCTTTTTGGGCCGAAGCTATCAACACCGCTTGCCACTCCATATGAATTGCTTGTTGGAAGAAAGCCGAATATTTCATATTTTCGGGTTTTTGGTTGTAAATGTTATATCTTGAGAAAGGGGTCTCGGTTATCCAAGTTTCAAAGCAAATGTGATGAAGGATTCTTTCTTGTTATTCATCTTGTAGCAAGGCCTATAGAGTGTATAATAAATCAAAGGGATTTGTTGAAGAAGCTTATGATGTTCAATTTGATGAAACAAATGGGTCACAAGATGAGAAAGACAACTTGGACGATGTGAGAGGTGATAGTTTGAGAGAAGCTATGAAAAACATGGATGTTGGTGATATTCGACCAAGAGAAGAAGAAGAAGATGAAGATGATGATGAGGAACATATTGTTTGTGATCAAGAAATTGCTCCATCTTCTCAAAATCAAGTCATTGATAATACAAGTGCAAATGATTCTTCTCAAGAAAATGAGCAAGTGATCTCCACTACATCATCATCAATATCATCTCAAGATCAAGTTGCTCAACCAAGAATTCATGGTCAAGTCGCCAAAGATCACCCCATTGATCAAATTGTGGGTGATATTAGTAAGGGTGTTCAAACTCGATCTCGTGTTGCTTCATTTTGTCAACATTATTCTTTTGTATCTTCTCTTGAACCTAAACGTGTAGATGAAGCACTTGTTGATCCGGATTGGGTTATGGCTATGCAAGAAGAATTGAATAACTTCACCCGGAACAAAGTTTGGGATTTGGTTGAGAGGCCCAAGAACTATAATGTTATTGGTACTAAATGGGTCTTTCGCAACAAGGAAAATGAAGATGGTATTGTGGTAAGAAACAAGACAAGATTAGTGGCACAAGGGTATACTCAAGTCGAAGGTTTGGATTTCGATGAAACTTTTGCTCCCGTAGCTAGACTTGAGGCTATTAGAATGTTACTTGCTTATGCTTGCTCTCATAACATAAAACTCTATCAAATGGATGTTAAAAGTGCTTTCTTGAATGGTGATCTTAGTGAACTAGTATATGTTGAACAACCTCCCGGTTTTGAAGATCCTAAATTGCCCAATCATGTTTACAAGCTATCCAAAGCCCTCTATGGTTTGAAACAAGCCCTCGTGCTTGGTATGAGAGGCTTAGAAATTTTCTCTTATCAAAGGGATTCAAAATTGGAAAGGTTGACACAACACTCTTCACTAAGAAAATTGGCAATGATATCTTTATTTGTCAAATATATGTTGATGATATAATTTTTGGATCTACTAATGAATCTTTTTGCAATGAATTTGGAGAAATGATGTCTAGGGAATTTGAGATGTCTATGATTGGTGAATTGAGTTACTTTCTTGGACTTCAAATCAAGCAAATAAAAGAGGGCACATTTGTTTGCCAATCTAAATATGTGAAGGATATTTTGAAGAAATTTGGCATGGATGATTCAAAGCCAATCAATACTCCAATGGCTACAAATGGACATCTTGATCTTGATGAGGGAGGTAAAGCGGTTGATATTAAGCTTTATAGATCCATGATAGGTAGTTTGCTTTACCTTACCGCATCTAGGCCCGATATCATGTTTAGTGTATGAATGTGTGCTAGATTTAAAGCCGCACCAAAAGAATGTCATTTGACCGCCGTGAAAAGAATCATGAGATATTTGAAGTTCACTCCAAATATTGGTCTTTGGTATCCCAAAGGTGCTCAATTTGAGTTGGTTGGTTATTCGGATTCGGATTATGCCGGTTGC
This sequence comes from Echinochloa phyllopogon, assembly GCA_033239725.1. NCBI lineage: Eukaryota > Viridiplantae > Streptophyta > Magnoliopsida > Poales > Poaceae > Echinochloa > Echinochloa phyllopogon. Next base: position 25,004,712 of record BTCW01000008.1, on the reverse strand, counting down.
AAAGTTGATAGGAAGAGCACTTCCGGTGGTTGTCAACTTCTTGGTTGTTCACTTGTGTCATGGAGTTCAAAGAAGCAAAACTCGGTTGCTCTCTCAACCGCCGAAGCGGAATATATTTCGGCGGGAAGTTGTTGTGCTCAATTATTGTGGATGAAGCAAACACTTCTTGATTATGGTGTGAAATTCGATGGAATTCCTCTCTTATGTGACAATGAAAGTGCTATCAAGATTGCAAACAATCCGGTTCAACATTCCAGAACCAAGCACATTGATATTCGACATCATTTTCTTAGAGATCATGTGAGCAAAGGTGATATCAAAATTGAAGGTGTGGGCACGGATGATCAATTGACTGATATATTCACAAAACCATTGGATGAGTCTCGGTTTTGCAAATTGAGAAATGAGTTGAATGTCATTGATATCTCAAATGTGGCTTGATCTCTAGCATATGCATTTGTGCATTCATGTTTATCTTTTTGCACTCATATAGTTTGAATTCTTGTGCACATCATTCCACTCTAGTTATTCCAGTGAAATATGCACATTTTGTCAAGCAATGAACCCTAAGGATCCATCACAACATATGTTCAAAAGTTTGAACCTCGGACTAAAGAGAATGTGCAGGTCGGACCGTCCGCCAAAGCACGGACTGTCCGCCATTGGTCCGCGGACGGTCAGTAAAGATCCCGATTTTTACCAGAAAGTTTGGGACCTCACGTTCCAGGGGATCGGACTGTCCATCGTGATATCGCGGACGGTCCGCGGGATGCCTGTGCGCCTGGGTCCACCCCCGACGGGATCTAAAAGGATTGGGGTGTCTTTTTCTCTCTCAAACGCAAGTCACTCTCATCCCCATCCCCTTCTTTTGCTCTTGACCAAGAAAAGGTGTCTCTTCTCGATCTCTTGATTGGAGTAGTTCCCGGACGGTCCGAGGACATCTACGGACTCTCTACAGGATTCTCCATCATGTCATCCGGGTATTCTTGTTGATTTCCTTTTTGTTTTGGTTGAATCTATAGACAAACATGGTTAGGGTTTGGAGGTCCTGATCTGAAATTTGGCCATGGATTTGGGAATCTATCATGGGGAATATGTTGGATATGGTCTAGTGATGGTTTGGTAAAAGTTTGGTGGAAATTTATTGGATATTTGTTGAGATATGGGGATAAAAATTTTTGGATCGCTATTCATGTTCGTCGCCGCTACAGTGACTCGCGGACTGTCCGCTCGGGTATCGCGGACTGTCCGCCCATACTTGGCGGACCGTCCACGGTGCCCTGTCGGACAGTCCGCCGTGCACTGACAGCAGCGACCTTGGACAGGGTATTTTGGGGATCATTTATTCACCATATATTGTCCAATTATATTGTGTTATTGACTCAAATAATTGCATGATCACAGTGGTTGCAAGGTTATCAAGGCCTTAGCAAATCGATTCAAGAAGAGTGGGCAAAAGAAGAAGGGTGATGAGGGGACGTCCAAGAGACGTTGAGTTAATGATGACCCAGATATGGAGGATGTCTCTGATGATCCAAATGACAGTGATTATGTGGATGATACAGATATTGAATCATCTATGGGGCAGCAGTCAGAGTTTGTGGTTGATGAAAGTGAAAATGTGCATCATGGTGGAGGGGGTATTCATGAAGACATTATTGATGTTCACACACACACGGCACCAAAGAAGAATTGGAGCCAAAGAGAGTATGCTGCGGTAAGAAATATCAATGCTTTCACTCAACCTCGCAGCACTGGCAATAGCTATTTCCATACTCTAGTGCAAGAAGAAGCCTTCTTTGGTCATTTGCTTAGTTGCACTGTCATGGCACACAAAAGAATTGATTTTGGATATCTTGCTTCTAAATCGGTGCTAGTTGATGTGGCTAGCATGCTTGAGAGGCTTAGGCTCAGGCCATTTATGGAGCATAGGTGTGATTGGAATGAAACTCTCATTAGACAATTCTATGCCACCTATGAGCTTGACATTGAAGCAAAAAGTTTAGAATAGATGACAGGACAAAATAGGTATATTGCTACTTTTGAGGAGTTTGCTGCATCTAATCATTTGGATTATGCTTATTTTAATGATGATGCTAGTCTTGATGTCTACCAACAAGACATTCATGATAATTCTCAACTTTACTATGAGCCTGCAAATCTTGGCATTCCAATCAAACATGGCACACCTACAGGACTTAGGCATCATCCTGCTGCTATCAATAAGATTATTAGATGCACTTTCATGCCTAAGAGTGGAAACAAGGACAAGATAAGAGATTATAATTGGAATGCGATTCACTATATCATGACATGCACTAGATTCAATGTGATCAAGATGATATTTGAACAAATGGATGAAAAGAAGTTGTCCTTGGCCGGTAACATGTACGTTGCTCCATATATCATGTCATTAATTAAGAGCAAAATTGGTTATGCTGGCCCTTGTGAGATTCACCATGGGCTGTTTCAACCATTCCTAAATGCCAAGGATTTTCTGAATAGGCCACTCACTCCCTATTTGAACATTGGAGAAGGTGCAGGAGATCAAAATGTTGGGGCAGATGCATAAGTGGATGTTGATATGAGTGTTCATGATATGCCTCCTCCACCACCTACTGGTCCACCCATGCAGCCACAGAACTATTGGGTTCCTCCAGAGGGCTACTTCACTCCATATTTTGACAGCATGGCTCAGTCTTTTGGGGCACAAATGGCTACTGGGTTTGATACTATGCAGCAGGGCCTCCAGCAGCGGTCTGATGAGAGGTTTCAGGCATATGAGCAGCAGATGAACACTCAGTTTTATCATCCCATCATGACTCAGCTTCAGGGTATGCAGCAGGCGTTTCACACTGATATGGAGAATTTGACTGCCAGATTTGATGGATTGTCCACTTCAGAGCAGTATCAGCAGCTGGTTGATCGTCAGACTCAGCTTGAGAGCTCATTCGACACGTTCAACACAGCCTTCACCGACTTCAGTGGTCACTTCTACAGTGTTTACCCTCGGCCACCATATCCTCCTCCACCACCACCACAGGATGAGTAGCGCTTTTGGTACTTGATGCCAAAGGGGGAGAGATTGGGAGTGATGTGATCTTCAGGGGGAGCTTGTAGCTTGCATGAGCATGAACTTGAACTTTGCATGATCATTGCATTTTCATTGCATATTTATTTCCATGTTATATGTGATGAACTATGTGTGGATGTAATAAGCTAGAACTTGGTTGTGCTTTTATTTTCGCTTGGACTTGTTCTATCTTATGTTGGACCATGTGTGGATGAACCATTTATTTCTATCTTATGTTGGACTTGTTCTAATGGTTCTATGGTTTTTTAGGCTAACACATGGCATGGACAAATTTTATTGTATATGTGGTTGCCTTGATCTTCATGTTGTAGGGGAAGCTTCACCTTTCTTGGTTTATTCATATATGTGTGTGAAAATTAAAATCAAAATCCATGCACACATGTAGGGGGAGCCATTCTCTATTTTATTGAAACATGAATTTATCTACTCCATCTTCTATATGGAATTCTTTGAATAAGAGTGAGTAATTTCATGTTTCACAATCAATTCTATCACTCCTTTGTTATGGTTGTCATCAATTACCAAAAAGGGGGAGATTGAAAGCATCTAGGCCCCTAATTGTGTTTTGGTAATTAATGACAACCCTTGTGGACTAACAATTTTATTTGAGATAATGAGATTAGGTTAGTCCCGAGAGTTGGAATGAGCTTCAAAAGACAATGTGTGGATAGCATGTGTGCTATGGGATTATGGAAGCTCAAGGCAAAGGTATATGATAGGGCTTTTAAATTTGACCAGTCATGAGGCGATTAGTGGGTGAAAAATGACCGGATTGATAGGTTAGATAGCCGTACTATCAAGAGGGATCAACTTCGTTGGTTCGATGAAATATTAGTGCCACAATGGTCTTTGATGTGCATGTAGTGCATTTAGAATGTGTGGTGACTAACTTGGATATGGGCTCATTGCAAATCTGCTGTAAAACCAGCCAAGTCGTGGCTGGCGGACCGTCCGCGGTGCTTTGGCGGACTGTCCAAGAAATTTGAGTTAAAAAGAAAAAAAGGAATTCTGTGGAAAATCCGATCGGACTGGTCCGAACGGATGGCAGACGGTCCGCGGCTCCGTCGCGGACGGTCCGCGGTGCGCTGACTTGTGGGACCGCGTGCGTATAGTATTTGCTGTTTATTTGGTTCTTCTTGCTTCTTCTTTTGGAGTTCAATTGCTTAGTTATCGTTGTTATTTGTAATCCTATTACTAGGATCCTCGGAAGACTCGGACGACTTCGTCGGCCTCGTCTTCGACTACGTGAAGAAAGAAGAGGACTTTGCTCCAGGTTCACGCCCAACCATTCTCTGAAATACCTATTAGACATGCAACTAGTATGCTAGCGCTTTACTTTACTCTCATGATGATGATATGCCATGCACTGCCTTTTTTCTATCCTGTTACCTTGCTACCCAATTATCCACTATATATATGAATGCTATGCTTGCATGTGTTGGGATGGTTGTGATTGATCTTTTTTGCGTGATTTGGGTGGCTTGGGAGGAGTGGTGCAGCTAGGCAGTGGAGGCGAGTGATAACAACCCAGCCGTTTGATCGGGGTGCTTGGGAACTGCACTCGGACAGTTCCTACGGAGTACCTGTTGCGGGTACATGGTTACTTTGGTTACTTTTGAGGAGTTTGAGCGGCCATACCTGTAATGGGTGCCGATTGCGGACCATTGCGGCGGATCGCTTTGACGCTGATACTCGCCTTACCGATAATTAAGGGCCGTATCGGGATGACCCGGACGTTGGAATTTACAGTGCTCACCATCTACCCAGTATGGGGAGGGTTCCAGCAAGCCTACTGAGTGCGGTACCAGGATTGTAGGAGATTCGAGTTTGATTTGTGTAAGGGGGACTCGTTGTGGCATACTCTCTCTGTTGACGTAAAATCCGCACCTCACGCCAAGCACACAGCAAGCCGAATTAGCTGGCTTCACACGTGGCCCGGGCTTGAATCCGGAAGCGTGCCAGTCAGTTTGCCTGAAAACTAACAAAGGGACAAAAAGGTTTAGATCAAAAACTGGAACGTGTCGGGTGAGACCAGACAGTTCCATATTTGCGGCTTTGAAGCCAATCTCGAGAGACATATAGCTATGGACAAGCTATCTGTCGGCAGTTAAAGCCACATTCGGCAATCGGCAAGGCACACAAGAAGCGCGCTGCCGAATGCGTGACGTAAGCATGACGAAAGATCGGCTTTCAACCGAATGAACATTGTAACACATACTCATAGCCGATTAATCGAGAAACAGAGCATGATAGATAAATAAAAGGGTGAAACACGATCATAAATTCGCAGTAAACAAAGAATGCATAGGCCGAAAGCAGCACCCGTCAAGCATGATAACAAACAAGTTAATCCACCGCATGATACGACTTGTTTGTGACCACGCCACTAATCAGATTAGACCAATCCACCGCATGATACAATCTAACCATGAAAAGCTAAAAGCATTCAATGTTTAATTACGAACCCACAACACAGTCACGAATTTACGTTGAAACAAGAATGCATAGGCCGAAAGCAGCACCCGTCAAGCATGGCAACGAACGAGTTAATCCACCGCATGATACAACTCGTTTGAGGCCACACCACCAATCAGATTAGATCAATCCACCGCATGATACAATCTAACCATGAAAGGCTAAAAGCATTCATTGTCCAATGCAAACCCACGAACACACGTTCACTCGTGAGAGCACTGCCGAATACGGCTATTTAGCCGAATCGGGGTCCATGGCGAAGGAACAAGCCTAATCGGTAAAGATAAATCTATCAGATCGAATCGAATTCTAATCCACCGGATGATTAGCTCTAAGACGACCCAAAAACCTGCATCTACCGCATGATACCCGGTTCTGTCAAGACCTACACGATACCGACAAGCTTGAACCCGCGACACGTGGCAACCTAGATCGGTTTCGGATTCGGCTATGAGGGGATAAGTCGTCGCACCGTAAAGCAAAGCCGATTCTAGCCGATCTAGATTGGGCAAAGGTATGTTGCATGAATTAAGCACATAGTAAAAACGAAGCAACACGGGGTAACTTAATGAATCTGTTAGATCTTGCCGAAATCTAACAGAGCCGATAACTTGGTCCATACTAGATCTTAGCCCACCGCATGGCTCATGATCTAACAGAGGAACCTTCTTGAGACCACAACTTAAATCCACCGGATGATACTAAGCATGGTAACAAGACTACTTGCATCAAAGCTTAAATCCACCGCATGATACTAAGCATGATACAAGGTTGTCGGTACTTACGGAGGTCGACGGATCGATGACTCCTCTCGAAGAACTCGACGACTCGACTAAAGGACTCGATGTTGGCACGGGGCCGGTTTGTTGTATTGATTGATTGTGTGTCTTACAGATGCCATGGGTTTATATTTATACCCAGGTCTTGATACAACTCCTAGTCGGACACGACTACAACACTTGTTTCTAAAAATAAATGACGGATCTTCGTGCCCATATTGCATTCCTTGTTCGAACCGGCCTTTCCCTTATGTTTTTCCACGTCATCGCGCTTTCCCGAATGCTACTGCTTTTACCTGCGGAATCATGCCTCTGCCGAATGACGACGCATTCCCGACCGCAGAACGTCTTTGCCGAATGCCTCTGGGGAAAAACTCCTTTGCCGAATGATATCTCCTCGACGACTCCGGCCCACATGTCAGCCTCTTCCTGGTGCCAATTTTTGGTGTTAACACATGCCCCTTCAATTTCGGGATAAGAGGTAACTTTTATCTCGGAATTGACCAGAAGCACTTAACATTTCCAAGTTAGTTCTGCTCGGCACCCACTTCTCCTTTTGAATCTTCAGAGCTCTCATCCGGATCCGAACCCTAAGTCATCGACTTCCAAGATCCAACCTTCAAATGGCGAACCAAGATCTTGCTCTCCAGGTAAACTTCAATCCCCTCAAGCATGTTCGGCACTCTTCTTTCGATTTGCATTTTAAATTTCTTCTTATCCCCTTTCATTCTTGATAGGCCCTAGCTGCCGAAATCCTCATCCCTGTTGAGGAAAAATCTCCATCCTATTTCCTCGGTCCCGTAGGAGATTCAGATCCTTCTGAAATCATTGCGGCCGAATCTCAGCGGATTCCTTTTAAGATTTCACTGACAAAACCTCATGAGTGGCAAGACGCTTTCAAGAACTGGCCTTTGCCCCCAATCGCCGGATGGAGAAATTGGTACAAAAGGATCTCTGACGATAAAAGTCCCCAGACACAGAATTGGGACAGTCTTCGTATTTCTCATTGCTTGGAGCTATCTCTAGCTGAAACACCAAAGAATGAGAACCTTCTGATCGCAGCTTGCCACTTCTGGTCCAATGGTGCAAATGCTTTTCTTTTCGGCCATGGCCCAATGTCCCCTACCTTAGCCGATGTCTACATGATGACCGGCCTGAATGTTACAGGAACTGTGCACCCATATGACCATAAAGGTTCCTCCAAGCAAACAGGAGTAAGAACAGGGGTTGGATACAAGAGATATATCCAGAATCACATGTCTGACGGTCCTCTGACTGATGTCGAATACAGAGCTTTCCTGAACATGTGGCTATGCAGATCAGTCTTTTGTGGCAAAGCCAATGAGCCAACCTTGAATCATATCGTGATGGCCGAAGAGCTGGCTGCTGGAAAAGTCATCCCACTTGGGAAATACCTCCTGGGAAGCGTTTACCATATGCTCAACCAAACCACCCACCTGATGCACACTAGCAAGAAGATCCCCTGTGTCAATGGTCCCTGGTGGTTTGTCCAAATGTGGCTGCAATTATATATGCACCAAATCGTTGCTATTGATCTCAACAGCCGAGACTTCCCTTCAATCAATTATAAAGAAGGAGAAACCCGGAGAACCAAAGGTTGTCAAACTTATGGAGAAGCTGCCTCCACTGTACCTATCAACAAAAACATTGGTGAACTGTTTGAGCTCTTCTTCAGAGGTTTTGCCAATCCTCTTTGGTTCCCTTATTTGGACAATGACAATCTTACTCTCCCTTGCGAATTCAGCTTTGAGACTGGATGCACTGATGTACAATCTGTAGCAATTTTTAATGCCTTCATCCAGCCCTGCATCCTGCCAGCCGAATTCTGTGGAGGGAGGCTAGTCCAAAGCACTTATGAATATTATCAGCCAAACATGATGGCTAGACAGTTGGGATGTGGCCAAGTGCCCCCTAGGCTATTCCTCCATGAATTCCTCAGGCCTAGGGAGATAGTCAAGGATTTCACAGAAACAAGAAGGATTTTCAACTATAAATGCTGTGGAACTATTTATGCACCTGATCCTTTTGTGCCAATAATATCTGCCCATCCTTCCTTCACTCTCTGGTGGCAAGAATTCCATGATCATATCTTCAACATGCCAATCCATCCTTTCTGCCTTGAATTAATGCCTGATTATCAGCCAACTGCAGAGGTAATATGCTTATTCCTTTATCTGTCTTAACAACATTAGCCCCAATCGATTCTGACTCTATTATTTTGCAGGACATAACACCTGCCCCTCTTGCCAGGGTAATTTTATACAAAACTGCAGGCCCAATCTCTGCTTTGGGGCACCAATCTCCTACCTTGGCTCAGCTGATGGCTAGACAAGCTTCTTCAGACCCAATACTCACTAGACCATCATCTGTCAAGAGGAAAACCCTCCTTATAGCTGCTCCCTCAGTTGTAAAGAAGAAAAGAACAAGTAGCAAAACCAAGGTCAGAGTCCTTTTTCTTTGACTATAATGCTTTTGGTGTTTTGCTCAGCTTTATTTCTTTTTTATTTCAGGCCAGAGAACAGCAGCCAGCAATCAGTACAGGTCCTGCCGATGCTTCAATGATTGGTAAAATTTCTCACTATTTTGTCTTAAAAGTTCCTCTCCATCGGCATTGATTCCTTTTCAGTTTCAGAGCAAATCTCAATAGACCCAATCTTGGAGAGTCCTCCTTCTCATCAAGAACTAGCTTCAGCTTCTCCTGATGTTCCTCAACTAGAAGCCTCTTCTCCGCCAAAAGATCTTCCAAGCTCTCCTCAGCATGACATACAAGAATCTTTGCCTGAGCTCGAGCTGCCCTCTCTTTCAATCCAAGAGACCAGGAATGAGGTAGAGATAATTACCCAGTCTTCCAGTTCTTTATTCAATGGATCATCAATAATTCGGCATAATCTTCTTTCAGGAGAAAACCACTTCTTCACCCAGCTATTCATTTGCTGTGGATGATCTAGTTGCCGAACAAGGAGAAGAGACCTCTTCTGGTCAAACTTTATCAGAGGAGAACCAAGCAAAACTGAAGGAAATCCTCTCTTTTCTGCATAAGGACACTCGGGAACAAGTTACCAATGCTGATCTTTTAAGAGATTTGCTTGAATCATTTGACCAAGATCTTCCTGCCGATATCAAGACTTCTTTAGATCCAATTTCCAGATTGGATGATCATTTTATCGCAGTGAAGCAAGCTCTGAAGAATCAATCGGCTCAACCAGCCTTGGAGCAAAGGAGAACTTTGGTCAAGCAATCTGTAAAAGACCTGCATACTCAAGTCCAGAATGACAAGGAATTATTAACCAAACTGGAATCTGAACTTGAAATGAAGGAGATCAGAAAAGCTGCACTTGAAGCCGAATTGAGAGATCTATCGGCCGAAATTGAAGCTGACAAGAAGAAAATAGTTGAGCTTCCCAAGCTAACAGAGAGGAGGCGAAAGGAAGCCTTAACAGCTCTAAACGAAGACAAACAACTCAAGGCGAAGCTTGCTGCCCTGACCAGAACCCAAGAAGCTGATAAAAACTTATTAGAGAACATTAGCAATATGATATCAAATGCCAAAAATGTAATCTCAAAGTTCTTGGGTGTGTGAATTATGTCAAATAGTTTGATAGCCGAATGTTTTATCAACCCTGTAATCTTGTCATCTCTTAACTCTGTTTTTCTTCATTGTGGATGACTCATTCGGCAAAGTTGGCCATAATAGCACTTAGACCCGAAAACACTTCAACCACGACATAGCCGAATCTCATCCAGTCAAAGCCGAATACGACTCGATAAGAATCTCAAACGACATGGGAACTGATCGGCTGGAAAATCCTTTCCACCTTCCGAACTCTTCGGAATACGTGCCACGATTTTTGGCCACGATTTCCTCTGCGGGTTCTATAAATAAACACCCAGGCAGCCCACAGTTTCTTCACCAAGTTCTTCGTCTTCCAAGTTCTTGCCGGCCCAAGCCATTCTTTTCCCCATCCACAGTAATTCCGAGGAACTTCCAATGGCCGACAACAACAGGAGGCGCCCGGCCGCCGATGAGGCCGAAGGAAGTCGTGCCGGCGCTCGCCGCAGGTGATTAGCTGCTTGCTTCCCTCTGCTCTTCTCGAGATTTCCTCCCTCTTTCTTGACGAATCTCTTTGTTCTTTCAGGGTAATTCAATGGATTGCCGGCGCTGGTGCGCCAGTTGCAGCTCCAGCCGCTGCTCCTGCGGCATCTTCGAGTCCGTCCAATCGATCTCTCGAATCAGACGACTACCGCTACACGGACGGCGATGCTCGCCGATTCAAGGCGGAGCGCGACGACTCTCGTCGCGAACTGGAGGCTATCTCCAAGCAAGCCGGGATTGCTGACCTCGAATGGCAGCACGAGCGCAAGCAACTGCTCGAAGTCATTGATGGTGAGTCCTGCAATCTGCTCAATCTCAATCTTGTCCCCCAACTGATATTATTCTGCTGCCCCTTTTGTAAACTTGCAGCGCGTGATGCTGAACTTGATCGACTGAAGGCGCTGGTGGATGAGCTGGCGAACAAGGTGAATGCTCCTGGGGACACACCAGAAGTTCGCCTCGGTGCGGTGGCGGGCCGCATTGATGAGGTGGCCTCGCACGGCATCCGTCTGGGCACTGCCGCAGGCCTAGTCGCCATGTCGACGCACACCAATACCGACTACTCCAGGCTACCGACCGGCTTCGCTAATGATAACCCGGAGGAGATCGACGACATCGAGGCCTCCATAGATCGCCTTGATGCTCATGGCGCCGCCATTGCCGATTCTATTCATCCCCAGTCCGTTTTGAACAAGCTATTCCATTAGTTTGTACTAGGGATTTATGGAATTTCGGCAATAAAACTTATCTTTTGTGATCTTGCATGAACATCTGATGTAATATATTTTGTGCTAAGGGCAATACATTCAGTACTGGCCATTTTCCTTTTCTGTCAACATTTGTTCTGAAGGCGATTTCTTCCCGAATATCGGCTGTTCGGCAATTTGATATATCAATCATCGACCGATTTCAATACTGGGATAATACCTCTTCAAATATCTTCCATTTATAGCAGAAGCAAATTCTTCTCCCAATAATGTCTTCAAAATATATGCATTTCCAGGCACGCACCTAACCACTCTGAAAGGACCTTCCCAATTTGGAGACCACTTGCCGAATGCTGCATATTTGGTTCCAATCGGCAATATCGCTTTCCAAACTAGATCACCTTCTGTAAATTGCTTAATCTTCACCTTCTTGTTGTAATACTTAGCAACTTGCATTTTGTTTCTCTCGATATTTTCCAAGGCCCTGAGACGAATCATATGCAAATCTTCTAATTCGTCCATCATTAAATCATTATAATCTTTAGAACTTAAATCCTTCTGCAACTTTATTCTCCTTGAGTCTAATTGTATTTCCCATGGCAAGATAGCATGATGCCCATACACCAACTCATAAGGAGACGTCTGTGTAGAGCCCCATGTGGAGCCATTCGGTAAGCCCATAAAGCCTCATTGAGTACCGAATGCCACTTTCTCGGCTTCTGATCAATCTTCTTCTGTATAATTTTAATCATAATCTTGTTAGAAGCCTCTGCCTGACCATTAGCTTGGGCATAATAAGGAGAAGAATTTAACAATTTGATGCCCATACTCTCAGCAAAATCTTTGAACTCTGAAGATGTAAATTGAGCCCCTTGATCTGTGGTGATTGTTTGAGGAATCCCAAATCTGTAAATGATATGTTCTTTAACAAATTCAACCATATTCTCTGACGTCACTTTCTTTAATGGAATTGCCTCAACCCACTTGGTAAAATAATTGGTTGCCAAAAGCACAAACTTATGCCCCTTGCTAGATGGAGGATTTATTTGGCCAATCAAATCTATTCCCCATCCTCTGAATGGCCATGGCTTGATAATGGGATTCAAAGCCGATGCCGGAACTCTCTGAATGTCTCCAAATTTCTGACAGTCTTGACATCCCTTATAATATTCAAAACAATCTTCCAACATTGTCGGCCAGTAATACCCCGTTCTTCTAATAACCCACTTCATTCGGTAGGCCGATTGATGTGCTCCACATAACCCATCATGTACTTCACTCATCAGCCTTTTTGCTTCTTCATGATTTAAGCAATGTAACAGCACCCCATCCAAGGATTTATAATACAAATTATCATCAAGAAGAACAAACTTTAAAGCTTTATACCTGAGCTTTCTAGAAACCTTTCGGGATGGATTCTCCAGATAATCGGCAATCTCTTTTCTCCAATCATCCTCTGCCAGATTATTCCCGAATGCATATACATCATTAGCAAAAACTTCTCGAAGTTCTTTATAGCCTGATGCACTTTGGGCCAATCTATTTGCCTCTCCATTATCCCCTCTAGGAATGTGTTGTAGAATTACTGACCGAAAGCTCTTCAATATTTCTTTGCATTCTTCATAGTAATCCCTCAAGGTATCACTTTTGCACTCATATTCACCATTCAATTGTTTTATGACCAATTCTGAATCTCCAAAAATTTCAACCGCAATGGCCTCTGCTTCTTTCAAATATTGGAGCCCTTTGAGCAATGCCTCATATTCAGCTTGATTGTTAGTAACAGCAGATTGAATGGGAACAGCAAACTCAAATGTTTCTCCTTTGGGTGAAATTAATAAGATACCTGCTCCACCACCTTTGTTGCATGAAGATCCATCAAAGAATAACACCCAAGGAACAATGTTAAGCAAATTTATCGATGTATCATGATGTTCAGTAATGAAGTCAGCAATAATCTGTCCCTTAACAGCCTTTGCCGATTCAAACCTTAACTCAAATTCAGACAAAGCTAAAATCCACTTGCCAATCCTTCCGTTCAAAATTGGCATAGACAACATGTGTTTTATCACATCAAACTTTGAATACACAATGCATTCGGCATGTAGTAAGTAGTGCCGAAATTTTGTACAGGAGTAGTAAACACATAAGCAAAGCTTCTCTATAGCCGAATACCTTGTCTCTGGATCTAGTAACTTTCGGCTAAGGTATGCAACTACTCTTTCTTTCCCTTCAAATTCTTGAATGAGGGCCGATCCAATAGTTTGGGCATCGGCCGCCACGTACAACTTGAAAGGCTTGTTCAATTGTGGAGGTACCAATACTGGTGGCTTCTTCATGTACTCCTTTATTTCATCGAAAGCCTTCTGTTGTTCGTCACCCCATACAAACTTTTGATCCTTTTTTATTTTCAACAGTGAGGAAAAGGGCAACACTTTTTGTGACAAGTTTGATATGAACCTTCTCACAAAATTTATCTTGCCAAGCAGTGATTGTAGCTCTTTAAGATTAGTTGGAGGAACAATTTCATCAATTGCCTTCATGCTTTTCTTACCAACTCCTATTCCTCCTTCATGTATCAAAAATCCCAGAAACTCTCCAGCCGAAACTCCAAAAGCACACTTGTTCGGGTTCATCTTAAGCCCATGTTTCCTGGTGCATTCTAGAGTTTTCCTTATGTCGGCCAAATGAGACTCATGATCCAATGACTTGATCACCACATCATCGATATATATTTCCACAATCTTGCCGATCAACTCATGAAAAATATAATTCATAGCCCTTTGATAAGTTGCACCGGCATTTTTCAATCCAAAGGTCATGACAACCCACTCAAACAACCCTATGTGTCCAGGACACCTGAAAACTGTCTTTACTATATCTTCCAATGCCATATAAATCTGATTGTATCCTGCGTTACCATCCATGAAACTGAGCACTTTGTATCCAGCAGCAGCATCAACCAATGAATCAGCAATAGGCATTGGATATCCATCCATGGGTGTAGCCTTGTTTAGGTCTCTAAAATCTATGCAAACCCTCATTTTTCCATTTTTCTTATAGACAGGAACAATATTAGAGATCCAATCCGCGTATTTACATGGCCGAATGAAATTTGCATCTAGTAATCTCTCAATCTCCTTTTTCACATCGGCCAACACTTCTTCCTTGTAGATTTTTCGGGGTGGTTGCTTGTAAGGCTTGTATCCAGGTTTGATTGGCAACCGATGCTCAACAATAGAACGGTCTAGACCGGGCATCTCCGAATAATCCCAAGCAAAGCAGTCCTTGTATTCTTTTAACAATGTCACTAACTTTTCTTTGAAAACCGAATCCAAGTTAGCACTGATAAATGTCGGCCTTGGCTTGTCACCATCTCCAATGTCCACTTCTTCTAATTTATTGGCCGACACAAATCCACGTCCTAATTTTCCATCAGTTCCATCAATTGGATTTTCCATCAAAAATTACTATGAGAGCCGACTGCTTCGATCGGCTGCTGATCACTGCTGGCTGGTGCCACAGGACCTTCTCCCCAGTCTTTACCTGAGAAACAATCTATGCCTTGATACTCCCAGAAAGCTGGTTCCATATTTGCCACGCTTATCGAATCATCTGCTTGGACAATCTCCACTTCATCATCTATCCACTGAATAAGCTGTTGATGCATAGTAGATGGAATACAACAATTTGCATGAATCCAATCTGTTCCAAGCAGCAAGCTATATGCCCCTTTGCCCTCAATGACAAAGAAAGTCGTAAGCAGAGTCTTGGACCCAATCATCAGATCAACGTGCACGCATCCCTTGGTGTCCGAAGGATTTCCAGCAAAATCATTTAGAATTATGCTCGTTGGTGTCAAATCTCTAAGGCCCATACCAAGCTTCCTGAATGTGGTATATGGCATCACATTGACAGCAGCTCCTCCATCGACAAACATCTTGGTCAATGGTTTGCCATTAACATATCCCTTCAAGTACAATGGCTTCATGTGCCGATTCTGGGTTGGCTTCTCAAAAACAGCTTGTTTGTTCAACATCAATTGTGCCATTAACCCAAATTGTTCGGCATCATCTATATCGGGCAATATCTCTTCCTGTACAATTTGGTTAGCTGGAGCCATGAATTCATTCGGCAGAAAACATACCATACATGTAGGAGCCGAATGACTATGTTCGTCAGGCCTGTCTTTTGGGAGCCATATTCATTTCACCTTGACCTTTGCTTGCTTCAATTCCCGATTCCTCAGGCGCTGTACTCTTCTCTTCTGGCTCTTCCTTAAACCAGGTGGGCACCATTGTCCTTCTTGCCAAACATAAGCATGATCTTCTTCACAATCAACCCACTTGTAATCAGCATGTCTCTTTCTTGGTTGATCATTAAAACGCCGATCATCACTAGGATGCATCCTGCCAATTCTTTCATGGACAGATCGGCGATTGACAGTTCCCTGCCTATATTCATCATACCTATTATTGCATTCAGGACAACTGTTCCATGTGGGAAGCTTCAAACCTTCGTTCCAACAGTGTCTGAAGAATGCACACCCCCAATGCGCACGTTCCTGCTCTCGAGCATACTCTTCTTGTTCTTCCTCAAACCTTTCTTCTTCGCGCCTTCTTTTCTCCTCCTCGTATTCATGCCTTTGAAAACGCTCTTTTTCTTGCTGACGCTGCCATTTGTTGAGGAGAATACGTGTAGTAACTCTAGGTTTAAAGGATTCTCCCACTTCAAATCGGCTATTCGGGAACCGAAGATTTTTCTGGCGAATCTGTTCAATTGTGATCTGCCGAGTGGGATCAACTGAACCATCCTGTCTTGCCTTCTTTGAGGTTAAAACTTTCAATCTTCCCTTTTCTCCAGATGGAACAGCATTCACCATATTAACCGAAAACCCGATCATATTCTGAGGGAAAGGGTTACTGTCCAGTTTCATCTTGTTGTCGAATTTCAGATGTCCTTCCTGGATAGCTTTCTGAATCTTCATCCTAAAGACTCTGCATTCATTAATGGAATGAGAATTTCTATCATGAAACCCACAATACCTCTTATCTTTCACTCCATCGGGCCGAAGCATAGAATGCCCCTCTGGCAATTTGATTCGGCCTTCTTTCACCAGAAACTCAAACAATTTGTCTGCCTTAGTCACATCGAAATCATATGTTCCCTTCATCTGTTTGATCCATCTTTGAGTCATTGTAACTGGTTCTTTGCTCCACACTATCTCTGCTGCGGCTATCTCCTCGCTATCTTCATACTCATCTTCTTGATCTGCTCTTTCAAGGAATTGGTTATAGATGTCAGCTACATCATTATTTTTAGCAAATCTGACATCTTTCTTGAAACCATATGCCTGGTTACTCATCAAGGCCAATCTGTGCGACAACTGGCCCAGATCATCAAACTCCATCCCGAATAGCTTCTCCCGAATGGCAGGCAACATGCCAGCTACAGCCATACCAGCCAGTTGATCATCAGGTATATTCAGAGAAAAGCACATACTCTTTGTTTCCCTAAATCTTCTGAGGAACTCCGTAGGTGTTTCATTATTCCTCTGCCTTAAGCTGGTCAAATCAACCAACTTCTTCTCGGTACTGCCAATGTAGTAATGAGCATGGAATTTCTGCTCCAGGTCTTTCCAAGTACAAATCGACTGAGCAGGCAAAGAAGCAAACCATGTAAAAGCTGGACCCGTCAATGACAAAGGAAAGTATCTGACTCTGAAAGCCTCATCTGCCGAAGCCTCTCCAAGCTGCATCAGATATCGAGCTATATGTTCCACAGTGCTAGTATCATCTTGTCCTGAGAATTTAGTAAACTCTGTAGGCACCTTGACTCTATTCGGCAATGATACCCTTTGGTACCATTCCGGGAAAGGAGACGAGTACATGTACCCCTGATTTTTAGGCTTCAGACCGAATTGATTTTGCAATACATCGGTCATTTTTTGCACCATGAGGTCAATACTGGTATCTTGATTCCCTGGTCTCCCAGCAAGCATGCCTGCAGTACCAACATATCCAGGATTCGGGAGAGCGTCGATAGCATTGTAATCCATAAACTCTGAATATCCGTTTCCATATAAATCCCTCTGCAGTCTGTTGTTCAAGGGAGATATCTTGTAAGCAGAAGCAGGCGGATTCCCAGTGGTGCCGAATGCCATATCACCGTATGTGCGAGTTTTCGGCAATGCAGGCTGAGGATCTTGCCGAATCGGTTGTCCATTTGTATCTTTAGCACCAGAACCTCCAGTTTCATCAACATTTCCTTTACCATGTGGTTTCTGAACTGGTGCTTGAACATTGAAGTATGTCGGACCACCCAATTGCCCATGTATCTGCTCGAAGGGTTTATCCACATGCTGACCAAAAATGCTTACCATTATATGCCGAAAACTGTTCAAGAACGCAGCATTGTGATTGGTCATTGCTTCCCCCAAAGCTTTGTATAACAAGCCCGAGAATCTCTCCCTTTCTTCTTCTTCAGTAAAATCAGATTGCCCAGGAAGGAGAACTCTTGGCAAGTCGGATTTGAGAAAAGGTGCACCACTCCTGTTCTTGGCGAAAGACAGTAAACATTTGTTAATGAATTGGTTGGCAGCAACCTTTACCATCTGTTGATGCTCTTCAGACAATTCTTCCAAAGTGACATCCATGATGTCGCTCAACTCAGGCATCTTGAAAACTTGTGTGTGTCCCACTGGGCGTGCCAAAAAGTGTGTTGACGTAAAATCCGCACCTCACGCCAAGCACACAGCAAGCCGAATTAGCTGGCTTCACACGTGGCCCGGGCTTGAATCCGGAAGCGTGCCAGTCAGTTTGCCTGAAAACTAACAAAGGGACAAAAAGGTTTAGATCAAAAACTGGAACGTGTCGGGTGAGACCAGACAGTTCCATATTTGCGGCTTTGAAGCCAATCTCGAGAGACATATAGCTATGGACAAGCTATCTGTCGGCAGTTAAAGCCACATTCGGCAATCGGCAAGGCACACAAGAAGCGCGCTGCCGAATGCGTGACATAAGCATGACGAAAGATCGGCTTTCAACCGAATGAACATTGTAACACATACTCATAGCCGATTAATCGAGAAACAGAGCATGATAGATAAATAAAAGGGTGAAACACGATCATAAATTCGCAGTAAACAAAGAATGCATAGGCCGAAAGCAGCACCCGTCAAGCATGATAACAAACAAGTTAATCCACCGCATGATACGACTTGTTTGTGACCACGCCACTAATCAGATTAGACCAATCCACCGCATGATACAATCTAACCATGAAAAGCTAAAAGCATTCAATGTTTAATTACGAACCCACAACACAGTCACGAATTTACGTTGAAACAAGAATGCATAGGCCGAAAGCAGCACCCGTCAAGCATGGCAACGAACGAGTTAATCCACCGCATGATACAACTCGTTTGAGGCCACACCACCAATCAGATTAGATCAATCCACCGCATGATACAATCTAACCATGAAAGGCTAAAAGCATTCATTGTCCAATGCAAACCCACGAACACACGTTCACTCGTGAGAGCACTGCCGAATACGGCTATTTAGCCGAATCGGGGTCCATGGCGAAGGAACAAGCCTAATCGGTAAAGATAAATCTATCAGATCGAATCGAATTCTAATCCACCGGATGATTAGCTCTAAGACGACCCAAAAACCTGCATCTACCGCATGATACCCGGTTCTGTCAAGACCTACACGATACCGACAAGCTTGAACCCGCGACACGTGGCAACCTAGATCGGTTTCGGATTCGGCTATGAGGGGATAAGTCGTCGCACCGTAAAGCAAAGCCGATTCTAGCCGATCTAGATTGGGCAAAGGTATGTTGCATGAATTAAGCACATAGTAAAAACGAAGCAACACGGGGTAACTTAATGAATCTGTTAGATCTTGCCGAAATATAACAGAGCCGATAACTTGGTCCATACTAGATCTTAGCCCACCGCATGGCTCATGATCTAACAGAGGAACCTTCTTGAGACCACAACTTAAATCCACCGGATGATACTAAGCATGGTAACAAGACTACTTGCATCAAAGCTTAAATCCACCGCATGATACTAAGCATGATACAAGGTTGTCGGTACTTACGGAGGTCGACGGATCGATGACTCCTCTCGAAGAACTCGACGACTCGACTAAAGGACTCGATGTTGGCACGGGGCCGGTTTGTTGTATTGATTGATTGTGTGTCTTACAGATGCCATGGGTTTATATTTATACCCAGGTCTTGATACAACTCCTAGTCGGACACGACTACAACACTTGTTTCTAAAAATAAATGACGGATCTTCGTGCCCATATTGCATTCCTTGTTCGAACCGGCCTTTCCCTTATGTTTTTCCACGTCATCGCGCTTTCCCGAATGCTACTGCTTTTACCTGCGGAATCATGCCTCTGCCGAATGACGACGCATTCCCGACCGCAGAACGTCTTTGCCGAATGCCTCTGGGGAAAAACTCCTTTGCCGAATGATATCTCCTCGACGACTCCGGCCCACATGTCAGCCTCTTCCTGGTGCCAATTTTTGGTGTTAACACTCTCTGATATACCACAGCCCCCGACTGGCCCCGGTGGGAAGGTTTCACACCCTGGGGCAGATGTTAGCGTGCAAATGTTTCCCGAGCCCAGGGAAGCAGGATGGTACCGTTGCTCTTTAGGGTCTTTGCTGTGGGCTGTGTCTCAAGTTGGCTGATCACCAGCTACATCCCGGGTGGTTCCTGGAGCGCAACCTTTGCAGAGTGAAAACTATACGTATAGCCGTGTCCACGGTCACGGACGATCCTTCATCTGGATTTTCTTGATTAGCATGGGATTCTGCTTTCTTACCTCTACCTTGGCTTGGGTTATGAGAGATTGGTCCAGCGTTTGCTGTTGAGATAGGTGGGGAGGGAGCTCACCGTGTCGACTAGTGACTGAAAGGAGTTGGTGGATGATATTGCAGGAACCTGTTGTGGTAGGACGAGCCCGATGTGGATGTGAGGATGATGGTTGGTTTTGGGGAGTGTATGTGCCGGTGAGGAAAGGTGTTTGGAGATGAGATGAACTTGGTTATTGCTGCTGTGCGCATAGGAAAACCCCCCAGCTTATATACCTTGAATATTTATACCCTAGTCTAGGCCACTTTAAAGCTTGCATATATATATGGATGGTGACGTGGACCTATCTCATTTCCTTGGGGACAGTTCTGGAGCTTTCAGGTGACAACTACATTTTTGTTGGATGCTGCTTTGGAGGGTTACGTGCTTCGCTCAAGGATGCTTGTGAGGAAGGCCGATGATGAAGACTTGAAGGCCTAGCTACCGCTGCGTAGATGTTTCATCTTGTCGATGTAGCCCAAGTGGCATGTACTAATCTCGTACTCTGATATGTAAATAATGAATGCAGTCATGTTTATCGTTGTATGGATGTGATATTGGCTGAAATGAGTTCTGTACGTGATAGCTGTTGATTCTGGGACTATCACAATGGTACAGGGAGTCGGATTCTCATTTTCGAGAATCCGGTTCGTTTCAGGGACCCACACGCGAACTGTGCATCTTCCCCTTTCTTTCTTCTCTCCCACGCCCGGCGGAAAGCGCCGCTCCCAGCCAATCCTGGCGCCCGAGCTTGGGCGGCCCGACGCGATTGCGCCGCGTGTCCCTCGGCGCGGACGCCCATCCATCTCGCCGTCCGTGCCTTTCCAACCCTAGCCTCCCCCTATAAATCGACCACTGGGTCGTCTTCCTCCCCTTGAGCCGCCGCCGCCCACATTGGGGTATTCCAGCCATCCGATCGAGAGGAGGTCAGGGAGAGAAGGAGTCGTGGTTGGAGAAGGAAGTGGAGCGGGGGCAGCCAGGGTATAGGGAGTCGGATTCTCAGTTTCGAGAATCCGGTTCATTTCATATAGTGACAAATCTACAAAAACCAGATCCATTGACAGAAGCAGCAGATTGGAGAATAAATCATCTTCTTGCATCCTTCATCCAAAACAATGATCACACAAGCTACTCTTGCAACAAGATTCCTACAGTAGCAAATGTTAGTGCACATAGATTGTCTAGACAGGCTTTTAAACAAATTGGAGTGTGATCTTGTTTATACTCTTGTCTTCATATTGCCCACACCGGGTCTCAGTGCCCTGTTAAGCAAGCACTAAATGATGTACAATGGGGCAACATCAGCCTCATCTCTGTAACTTGCCTTTGATTTCCATGAATAAATTTCATAAGTATAAAACAAACGTTCTGCCTGTTGTGGCTACGTAACCCCAGTGTACACCAAGCTGAATACTCGAGCAGCTACTCATCTTTCTTCATGGTGGCTCCAACCCGTTAGACCAACAACTGTAAGATTAGGATACCGACTAGAGGGGGGTGAATAGGCGGTTTTAAACTAAAATCACAACACAAGAAATTTAATTAGAACACTTGGATGATTAAATTTCTAGCTACTCTAAGCCTATGTTAAAGGTTTGAAACCTAGGGTGACAAGATATAATTCAATTTGTAGAAAATAAATTGCTCAACTGAAATTGCTTGAAAGGAAATGAGCAAAGAAATGACCAAGCGCAGGAGATGAATTTTATCCCGTGGTATCGATGACTTGCCGGTCACCCCTAATCCACGTTGAGGTGGATTCAATGTTCAACCGCTCATCTATCAAGACTACGCTTGATGTATAAGCCGGTTAGAACCAAAGAATCACTCCAAATCCACTAGAGTTGTTCTTCACACCAATCTTTCACAATCTTCTTGAAGTGCTCAATGGAATCACGAGCTCCAAGCCGTCTAGGAGGCGGCAAACTCCAAGAGTAACAAATCAACTCGCTTGCTTGATGAATCACTAGTGCCACAATGATCAAATCCTTGATGCAATGCAACCTCAAAGCAATGTGAGTGAGTGAGAGGAGAGGAAGGGCTCAAAATATGCAAGGAAGCTTTTCAAAGTGACAAGAGACCAGACCCCACCGCGGGGTGAAGTATATATAGCCCCTCTTCTCGGAACTAGCTGTTATGTTCAAAACGCATGAAAAAGGCTCTCATGGACTGTCCGTCGATATTCACGGACTGTCTGATATATAATCCCAATGGTAAAACGCGAAGTAAAACGTGTGTCAAAGGTGGCCATTGGAGCCCGACGAACTGTCCGTCCGACAACCACGGACAATCCGTGGGACACCATGGACTGTCCGATCTATAATCCCAATGGTAAAACGCGAAGTCAAATGTGTGTCAAAGGTGGCCATTGGAGCCCGACCAACTATCCGTCCGACCACCACGGACAATCCGTGGGACACCACAGACTATCTGTCCGTCACAATCGGACGGTTTGACCCCCTAGAACACTACAAACCTTCTCTGTGTAAATTGAGTTGATTTTGTATGGGCCGTCCGTACTCTCCCATGCACTGTTCGAGCTTGAACTCAACAACCCTATCAGTTCGCGCATATCAGTGTGGGCCCCAACACTATGCATGGTCCACGGACTGTCCAATCCAAGTCACGGACAGTCTGATCCACGATCGGACATGGTCCGGAACGGAAATTCTCAGATATTTTAATCAAACAACTCACTGACTGTCCGAGACACCCCACAGACAGGCCGACACTCAGCTCAAAGTTCTCAACATCAGCGCTCAAGTCAATCCATTGGCCACGGACCGTCTGTGACCTAACCACGGAAAGTCCGACCCACTTGTCAGCGCTCAAGTCAATCCATGTTAGTCGCCACTCATCTAAATGCAATCCATTCAAGTCAGTGATCAAAGTGTCACTCTAGACACGTCAAGCCAATGATGTTGACCCCTCTTGATTATATGGCTATCTAGCTTATCAAATGAAATATGGAGAAAAGAACAGAGATTCAGAGCAAGAAAGGAGAAAGAAAAGAGGGAGAACATAGAGCAGAGCGGTCACGGCAGAGCCGCCGCGGGATGCGTCGTCTTGACCGCGGCGATTTTCAACCCTCCACGCGCCGGCGAGCAAGCAAGACAACGTGCAAGTGGTGATCAAGATCAACACGCCGAGAATTTGAATAAATACCGAGCCAGAGTTCAACTTCTCCTCGCCGTCGTCGTTCTCGCGTTGCGCTCACCATCACCGCCGCCCCTGTGTCTCCACCGACTCCTCACCGTCGTCCAGTCACGGTGCAATTCCTCGCGCCCACACCTCCACCACATCCCCAGCAACACCCCTGACTACTCCAAGTCCAGCCTCAAGCGCCACCGGCACCGTCTGCCGTCGTCTTCAACCTTCCGCCGCCGCCGACCGCATTCAAGGTAAGCCGTCGAGGGGAACCACCTTCTGATGCTGTAGCTAGACTCCTAGAGTGCTCACGAAGCTCTAGAGCCCGCGTCAAGTCCCCGACCATGGCCCTGTTGGCCGGAACGCCGGCGCCGCCGCAGAGCGCGGTCGCGCCATGGAGGTCGCCGTGGGGAGCTATGCTCTAGTCCTCTAGCTCGTCTTGCTGCTAGTGCTTCAAGTCTAGGAGGTCCTGGTGATGCTCTGTGGCCGGTTGAAAGCAGGTAGGACCCCACCGTCACACCGGAGTGTTGCCGCCACCGTTGTGCGCGGGTGCGCCATGGCTGGCCGTCGAGGGGAACGATGTTTCTGCCACAGAGTTCGACTTGCTGCAAGTGGATCACGAAGAGGAAGTCAACGCGAAGCTATAGCACCAGTCCAAGTCACCGGACTCGCCGCCGTTGAGCCGGCCGTCGAGCTCGCGCGGAGCGCCGCCGCTGTCTTCATCGCGCGCTGCCGTCCGGTCACCAATAGTGGGAGTTCGACCTATGGGAGTGCTCGGCGTGATGAGCTTATGCCTCTGGTACACTCCCCATCGCCGGAGACCTCGCCGCCGGCGAGATCGAGCCAGCCGGCCGCCGTGGGGATTGATTTAAGGCCGGAGGGACCTAATTGTAAGGTTTTAGATCTTTCTAGGGGTTATTAGGGAAATAACCAAGTTTAGGGCGCGGGAGGACTAGTTTGCTAAGGTTTAATCTTTCCAGGGGGTTATTTGTAAAACTGTATTGTTTTAGTTGTTTTATTTTATTTAAAATAACTGAAGTTTGTTTATTTTGCTATAAATTGTATAAATGTCCAAAATTAGTGAAACTAATTTTATTAGCTTTGTTAGATTTTTCTCTATGCTTAAAAATTGATAAACTTTATAAAAGTATATATAAAAATTAAGGTTATTTGAATGCTTTTCTTTAAAGCATTTAAATAAAATAATAGGGTTTCTAAATAAATAAAATATGACCAAGTCTTTTCCGGTCATATTTCATCCTCTAATCACCTCATGACCGGTCAAAATATAACGCCTATCTGATACCTTTGCCTTGAGCTTTCCCAAGACACGAAGCATCCATGCTATTGCCACATCATCTCGTGAAGCTAAATTCAACCACGGGACTAACCTATTCTCATATTCTAATTGAAATTGTTAGTCCACAAAGATTGTCATTAATTACAAAAACACAAATTAGGGGCCTAAATGCCTTCACCAACAGTTGTTGCTATCCTAGAATAGCGCTCAACTGCTCGCCCTTGAGCTCTGGCCGCTAAGCACCAACACCATGGACCCCGAGGCTGGCCATCACCCGACCTTTATTGACACTTCATAGAAGCCACCTGCATCGAGCCTTCCTTGTATTTCGGTGGGGGACCTGGACAAGACTATTGTGAGGGAGGGACCGACGTGCGGTGGCGCGTGTGTGAATGCTGAAGCGGCGACACCGCGATCTTCCAGCACTGATGGCGGTAGTGGCTCCTAACACCGCGATCTTCCAGCACTCGGCAACAAGCATCTATCCCTTCAAATAATATTTTGCGATTGCGCCTAATGCTGCTTCCTGTCGCCTTCCTCCCCATCGTTGTACGTGATCGATTTCACAGCAGGCATGTGATCGAGGACCTTGGCACGCTGGTTACGTCGTGAAGGCACAACATAGTCCGCTTGCATAAGGCGTGGATTTCTACGCACGTTGCAATCGGGCGGCTGGCGCAGTCCGTGTCAGGGATGACATGCTGCTGGGGCGGATGACGGACGAAGAAGTAGAGGCAGAAAACATGAATGATTTTTTACTTGCTTTATAATTAGGTAATAGATTTAGTTGTCAAAAGTATTTCAGTTTCTGCAATGTGATAGACAAAATAAAGGACAAACTCTATTTTCCTACCCTTATCATTTTTATTTCTTTGCCTATTTTAGATTCAATTTTTTGCGACGGGATATATAATATGGTGCTTTAGAGTATCTCCAAGAGCCTATGTAAAATATACGCTGATGAGGACATGATACCTATGCATATGTCCATGAGTGGTGCATGGGGTGAAGAAGGAGACCAACAAGGTTTTCCAAGTCAACAAGAAGGCCCAAGACTAATCCAATTAGAGTCCCCAAGATGGAGGCCCAAAGAAACTCAAGTTCGAGTCCAGGAGCAGCCTGCACTAAATTCGTCGCCTAGGTCACATACGGGCTCGGACCAGCCACCGATTGTACCATCCACTGTTTTGATTTTGTAAGAACACTTGTAAGAATTTGGTAAAGCATGTGAGAGCGTGTTTCCACTGACACACATATAGTACTTGATAGGGATAACCTTTTGTGTTTTCTCTTTTCTACATACTAACAATGACAGGGAACGATGAGATTGTTCGGGAAGTATTAAGATCTAAAATGGAGAAAGTGGAGCAAAATCAATTCAACAATTTATTCCAGATTTTCTTTGTTGTGATGGAGAGACATTGTCGAGTCATTATTGATGGTGAAAGTTGCAACAACCTTGCAAGCTTAAAGCTGGTTGAGAAGCTTAACATGACCACAGCCACATCCACATCCATACTACATGCAATGGGTGAATTCTTATGATAAAATAAAGGTAACAGAAATGGCACATATAGAATTTTGCATTGGGCCGGGTCTTATAAGGATAGTGCTGATTTTTACGTAGTACCTATGCAAGCATGTCATTTGTTGCTTGGCACACCTTAGATTAATATAAATAATGCGATACACAAAAAGGTTGGTAATAAACATTCCTTTAAGTACAACGGTAGAAAAATTACACTTCTACCTTTGACTGCTGGTGAAATTTTAAAAGTTGATCTTCAAAGGGCGGAGAGAAGAAAAAGAGAAACTTTTAGAAAAGAATGGGTTGTTAGTGCATTGAACAGATACTGGCGGTTATGCAACCATCTATGCATGCATTGCGTTTTGTTAGTGCTAATCTTTGGCAGGATAGTGTTAAAAAAAATCATGTGCGTTTCGATCAAGGAGCCTACGTATTTGCAGCCAACTCTATAGGAGAAGATACTTTGGGAGATTGGAAATATGGTCATGTCACTACCCACAATATTCTGAGTTCCCATATTTTCCGCAACCTCGTGTTTCTTCGTGTTGTGCAGGGTCATCTTAGAGCACAAACGACGCCGAGTACGGCTTTTCGTCAACAAGGGGAGGATGATGAGGACATGACACCTATGCATATGTCCATGAGTGGTGCATGGGGTGAAGAAGAAGAAGATCAACAAGGTTTTTGAAGTCAACAAGAATGCCCAAGACTAATCTGATTCGAGTCCCCAAGATGGAGGCCCAAAGAAACTCAAGTTCGAGTCCACATCGGAGTCCAGGAGCAGCCCGCACTAAATTCGTCGCCCAGGTCGGATACGGGCTCGGTTTTTGACGTTCTACATATTGTTGGAAAGGTAACGAGATAAGATTTCCAATGACACTGGTCCCACCTTAAAATTTTTTCCGAGTCATCGGGAATCAACAAAACAAGTTGACGTCTAGAATTTGTCTCGGTGCTGCGTCGCCGTATTTTGGTCTTTGGGCCGTGTATCGTGTGGAAACCCATAGGGGGGCGCCCCCTCCAACCCCACCACACCCCATTAGGCTATATAAACTCAGTAGTCACCATCGTTTAGACTTACGTTTTGCTTATATTAATCTGTCAAGAACAGTTTCGCCATCATCAGTTTGTAGAACCCCAACTTTCGAGCTTAATCATACATCTGCATTGTCACTTTTATATTGAGAGCTGCATTCTTTCGAGTTCTTGCTTGTGTTCTTCATTTCGCAGGCAGAGATTAGCCGTCGTGACGAGGTCAACCGGGTTGTGACACGGTTGATAACCAGAGAAGTCGCGGTGCTAAGATTGCAGGGTTCAAGTTTGCTGACTTGAAGCCGGATCAGTATGTTGCGTTCCGCCCTAAACGAGTTATCCTTCACCTGACGGAAGATCGAGCACCATACTCTTTAAATCATCATTTGGAAGTCATTTGAGTAAAGATTATTTTTTATATCTTTATACTTTCCAACAACTTTTCTATATCTTGTGCGCAGTTTAGAGAGTCATCTCACTCTCCATCTTTGGCTAGCGAGAAATCCTGAAATCCAATTGAAGAGGCTGTTGGAGGGTGTTTTTCACCGAAATCTCTATTCCGGTATGTTAGAAAGGATATAAAGAGTCTCCTGAAGATGCTCTTATGTTAGAAAATATATTAAGAGGTTTTCATATCAATTTTCATATATTAGGACCATTTAACATGGAACTGATTATGGACATACAACATTACATGCAAAATAATCATGAAAATTCAGAATGTGTGAAAGGGTCTCTAGCCTAGTGGTTAGAGCACCTGAGTAGCACCCTGCAGACCCAGGTTCGACTTCCTGTGGGAGCGAATTAACTGGGTTTGGAATAAAGAAAATTAAAAAAATAGGTAGGGGCTTCCCCTGCTGACTCCGGTAAAAAATAATCAGAATGTACTTTCTAATATTGAGCGTTATAAGTCATGTCTCAAAATTAATCTTAAAAATGAACTTATACTAGAGAAACAAAGAAAGTCAAATCTCATTGTTGGGTATATTGGTGCAACTAAAATAGTTTGGGGAGTAAAATGATCCTAAAACTTTTTGAGGGGTTAAGCAGACAAAGTGGATATGTGAGGGCAGTAAAATAGACTTTTCTGAAATTTAAATTGGAGAACGATTTAGTTCAATCGATCAGTTGAATAGTACTGCCTGCATAAAATTATAATTCTTTATTGTGGACAACAGTTCTATAAGCAAGAGCAGCAGCTGAAATTCTGCAAAATGTTTGGTACATACATCCTCATCCATACCTTATAATTCAGTTATTCGTTGAAATTCTTGTCAGGCCACCATTGTGGTACCAAAGTGCAAGTATATTTAAAATCCAATGTGCATGTGTATACAATAAATATGTAAATCATGCATCATAGTAGACCAAAGTAATCTGTTGTATGAGTTGAAATAAATAATTCACTATGATAAATTGTTACATCACTATCATTAATATACTCGTCAATCAGCAAGGCTAATTAGCCATATGATATGGCTAGGGAATTGGACTGGAATTATTGAACAGCAGAGCAGATAACCAACTCAACTCGCCCTCTAGAGAGGCATTACAAAAGTCCATAATACAATCTGTAAGGAAAAGAACTAACTCAATCGTATTCCGGGTTTCCAACCGGTGCTACTCTCCCGGTGCTCAAAGGGTGACCCGGTGCTAAAGGTAGGCACTAGCTAAAAATATTTTTGCGTGTTCCTGGGATTCGAACTCAGGACCTCTTAGCTCGCGCGTACCCTCTTTACCATCTCACCTACACAACGCATGTGACTAGATAAAAGATAATTCCTTTTAAACTAGCATGTGACCCCTCTTTAGCACCGGGTTCGTATTACCAATCGGTGCTACAACCCTTTAGAACCGGGTGGTGTTACGACCCGGTGATAAAGGGGGGGGGGGCAGCTTTAGCACCAGTTGGTAACCGGTGCTAAAGATGACTTTTAGCACCGGTTGGTGTTACCAACCGATGATAAAGGGTCCCTAAGGGCACCCAAATTTTACACCTAGTGCTAATGTTGCATTAGCACCGGATCTTGAGTGTGCCAAGGCACATGAGGGGGGTGGATGATGGTTTATCTAGTAGTGTACTGGAGGACGTCCGGGACTTCTTTTTCCACTGAAACCGCTTTCCAAAGAAGGCGTCCATAACACTTCCACGGTCCTAAGAAAATAGCTGGTCCTCGAGCTTAAACAAAGGATAATACTCCTTAAATCGATCAAGAGGCTCACACCTTGCATCACCAGGTCCACGCCTGACCCAGTGCACAAGAAGCTCCCAATAATTGGCTGTCGGATGAACATGAACCACCTTAGCCAGAATAGGAACAGCACAACCATGAACAATAGCTGGAAGAGTAGTTGCAACTGTTGGTGGCTCACCATTGTACTTCTTGAGGAACACCACATGAAGGACAACATGAATCCTGGCTTTAAGAGGAAGACGAAGCCGATAGGATAATGATCCCACATGCTACAACACCTGAAAGGGGCCATAATAATGGGGAGCAAGCTTGGAATGCGCCCTGTCAGTAATAGCCATAGCAGAACGCTAATGAAGCCGCAACCATGCCCATTCTCCCACCTCAAACTCTAGATCACGATGGCCCTTGTCGCGAGCTGCTTTCTTATAATCCAGATCCAACAAAAGACGCTCCCAACTTTAGCAAGGAACTCATCCCATTGCTGTAATTGTTTGTCCAGAGCAACCACATGGGCCAAACCAGGATGATAAGTCATGGGCGTGTTCGAGAATCACGTCCGTAGACCACACAAAATGGCATCGTCTATTGCGCTGTCTGGTAAGATGAATTGTAGCAAAATTCCGTCCAGGGCAACCACCGAAGCCAAGAACAGGGACCACCGGCCAAACAATGCAGATAAACGCCAAGCACACAATTGGCCACTTCTGATTGACCGTCGGCCTGAGGCCAAAATGCTAAACTGAGGCCCAGCTTGACACTAGCCAGAGCAAAAAGTTCCTTCCTAACGGAACTTGTAAACACCGGATCCCGATCACTGACAATGGAACAGGGGAACCCATTATGCTTAATGATATTGTCAAAGAAAGCCTAAGCCACAGTGATTCCAGTATACGGGTGACCCAAAGGAATGAAATGAGCCAGCTTATAGAATCTGTTGACGACCGTGAGATTTACTGACTTGTCGTTCACCTTAGGAAACCCTTCGACAAAATCCATGGCAATGTCACTCCAAACCATGGAAGGGACCTTCCAATGGTTACAAAAGGCCGGCTGGATGGAGGTGTTCCGTCTCGTTCCACTGGCAGATGGTACAGCTCTTGACATGATTACGCACGAATTTGGCGGCATGCGCGATGTAAAAACAGGCCCGGAGGTGATGAAGAGTTTTTTGGACGCCTTCATGCCCCGCTCCATGACCAACGTCAAGCAATTGAGGCGAGAGAGACGATGCATCAAGAACAAAAACACGACCTCAGTGCATAACAAACCCATCTGTTAATGTCCATGCTGCACCAGCGGTGCCATCGGCAATGTCCTGATTCTTAGCCTGAATGTCTGGCCCGACTCAGATTCCCACCAAAATTCATCAAACAAGTCGAACTCAGGGAGAGAAATAGCATGAGCGTGCACTCCAGATTCCTGCTGATCATGGCGCAAGAGAGCATCAGTAGCAGCATCAATCTTATTCCACCTGAAAACTGTACCCAAAGAGTTTACTGCCCATGTATGCTAAGGGATAATAGAGAGTCGTTGATCCAGTAGATGCTTCAGGCTGCAATGGTCTGTGCACCACAAATTCCTGTGTCCAAAGATAAGGCCGCCAATGACGAACAGCTTGAACAATCCCAATGAGCTCACATTCATACGCAACGGGCTTGGAATGCTACGGCGCCACATATCGGCGCGCTGAAGAAAGCAATAGGACCGCCGCCCTGATGGAGGATGGCACCAAAACCGGACCCAGAGGCATCACAATCGACAATGAAGGGCTTAACTGTATTGTGGTTAACTAGCCATGTAATTGCTCGTTAATTAGCCTATGGTTAACAGTATTGTGGTGGCTGCATGGATATGGTATGGGTTGACGGCGTAGGGGGAGTCTTGCTAATTTTCCTTGCGCGGACGCACCACAAGACTTGCTACAATTGCCTAGAGTTTTAATTAGGTAGCCGACGGTTACTAGCCATTATATATATCGGTTCTGGTCACTACTAGAAAAAGTCACATTCGTTTAGTACCGGACATGAAAAGACCCGGTACTAAAGTGGCATAGAACCACCCGAAGCCACTTTAGTACCAGTCCCATCGTTTATTTGACCCATTCGTTAATTGATGATCGGTGATAGATATTTTCTCTCGGTAAAAGCACCTGTGAGACTTGATCACTCTCCTCCATTTGGCCCAAAATATGATAATAAATGTGCATCCCCTCGGCCACTTAAGGAAAAAGTTGAAAATCTAGTAGTGACTCTTATGATTTGCTGGCACTCCTGTCGGTGTAACGCTTAATTTTATACGGACCCTCCTAATTGAATTCCCAATTATACACCAACCACGGCAAAGCGAGGGTGGTGTTTTTCTTTGATGGGTGAAAATTTTTACACACACGTTTGACCAATAATTAAGGGTATCAAATAAAGTTAGTTTACAAAACTACATTCACAACCCTTGGGCTAATTCAGGAGGCAAATATAATAAGACCTTTCATCGGGATGGTTACTGTAGCATCTGTTGTAAATCATGGGTTAATTAGGCTCATTAGATTCATAGCATAAAGTTACACTCATCCTTAAAAGGGTTTTATAAATAGACTTTATTTAATACTCTATCGTGTAAGATTTCTTGGGTAAAAAAAATTTCAACCGTAGAAACATAGCCGAGGAATAAGAATTGCAGTGCCACTGGCCTCAAGGCATGGCAGCACAAAGGTCGTGTCGACGCTAAGCTGCCAGCTGAAAGAATGTTGAAATTAGGGATGAAAACCGTAACTGTTTTTGATGTTTTCGATTTTTATCATATTGTATCATTTATTATTTTTAACTATTTCTTTTTTTCTTATTATTGTATTTTGATCTATTCATTTGATAAAACAAATAAATTTGTCAAATTTGTGATATATTTGTATAGATTGTGAAATTTGTGATACTTTTTACCGACCGTTTTCATCCCTAGTTGAAATAGTAACAATACTGCGTTCTCTATACTAGAACAACATGATCATGTGGTTGTGCATGCTGAAGGATTGAATTATCCAGTGCTTCAGACGGGTTATCAGCTGATGCTTGAATGAAGGTGGTTGTCAATTGTTAAAAGTGCACCAAAAAGATCTCCCATAAACAACTTTCTTTCCTCCATTCATGTAATTGGCTAATCACGTATACATTCTAATAAGTCTAAACCTGTCACCTACTCCCTCCATCCTAAAATATAAGGTCCTAGAGCGTTCAAACTAAAGAGACAACAGTGAGAGGAAATGACCTCTATACCTGAAAGGACCTAAGATGGACTAGAGGGGGGTGAATAGTCTAACCTGCAACTTTTTCAACACTTAAAACAAGTTAACTGTGTAATGTCCGGAAACTCCGCAGATTTGTCCGGAAACTCCGCACTTGTGCGGAGATTCCGCAAAAATCTCCGGAAACTCCGGACTTTTAGCTGAGAATGATTTTCGCCAATATAAACTTGCTTCAAAAATAAATCCTTCAAAGTAGGTTACTCCTTAGATGCTGATCTACAAGTTGAAGCACTAAAACCTAGCTCAAACACTTGTAGGAAGTAGATCGGCAACAAACCCTAATGTATATAAGCAAGAACACAAACCAAGTGCAATGGAAAGTAAATCAAGACAAGGAAACGAGGATTTAGTTCCCGGAGTTCAACCTTCACAAAGAAAGTCTACGTCTCCGTTGAGGTGCCCACAAAGGGCGGGTTTGTCCACTAAACCACTTCCTCTCTCTAGGATTCGAAAACCCTAGAGCTTATACTTACTTCACGGGGTAATACAAACTTCTTGGGGCTGCCACAACGAGGTTGGAGTTCCCAAGCAACGCCTAGCCGTCTAGGAGCAATGCTCCAAGAGTAATGAACTCGAGATCCAAGGCTTGACGAAGAACGAAGTGCTCAAAGGATGGGAAATCGACTTGCTTGCACTCAACCTTGCTCTCTCTTCAATCTCACTTCAATCCCCTCACCAAATCTCACTTGGGAAGTCAAGAGGGGAGCAAAGTGGAGCTATGAATGCTTGAGAGGTGTTTTGTTCTGAGTTAGGTCGAGAGAGATGAATGAGAGAGGGTGAGGGGGTATAAATACCCCTTCACCACAAACTAGCCATTGTGCTGTTAAAGTGCGGAGTTTCCACACAATTGTCCGGAGTTTCCGGACATGCGGTAACTCCGGAACAATCTCCGGTAACTCCGCACATTTGCTGGTTTTGGGATTTTGAGGCATATGTGTGTGGTTTCATTTCATTTAACCTATGGTTTGTGAGCACTTCATCTTCAACCAAGCCAATAAACTTCGAATCCCCCTTAATAGTACGGCTTTTCCTATTTACTCAAGGATAATGACATTAAAATAGAATAAAATGCTTGAGTCCTCGAGTTGCCCTTCATTTCC
The DNA here is from genome assembly GCA_033239725.1 of Echinochloa phyllopogon. Classification (NCBI taxonomy): domain Eukaryota; kingdom Viridiplantae; phylum Streptophyta; class Magnoliopsida; order Poales; family Poaceae; genus Echinochloa; species Echinochloa phyllopogon. The sequence goes on along the minus strand of BTCW01000008.1, from coordinate 24,971,068 downwards.
TCTTTTGGTGTGCTTCTTCACATTTACATTGTATTACCACCTACACACACTTCTTCATAGCACATTAGTCTTCCAAGTGTCTTGTCATTAATCAACCAAAACTAAGGAGGTCAAATGTACTTTCAATCTCCCCCTTTTTGGTGATTGATGACAACACACTTGGAACTTACATGAGAGCATACATAATATCTCAATGAATGAATTGTTTAGATATGACTTGCCTTCTTTACCTTTGAAGATTTGCGCTTTTGAGCTTTGGAGTCCCAATTTCATCACATGGTTTTTTGCAAATAATTTTAATCAAGCAAACAGAGCCATAGAATGCACATGACATGATGAGCACGAAACAAATAATAACAGAGAAAGGTTCAGTCAGAATGTTCGGAGTTTCCGCACAAATGTGCGGAGTTACCGCACAAGTGCGGAGTTACCGCACAAGTGCGGAGTTTCCGCACAATTTTGCGGAGAGTCCGCACAAGTGCGGAGTTTCCGCTCATTTTTGCGGAGTGTCCGCACATTCTGACTGGAAAGCTCACAATCATCACAAAAACAGTTTAAGCACACTATCATCATGTCCTTGACTAAATTTAAATAGTTCACCACACAAGCATTCAAACCAAATTGTTCTCAAGTCACACTAAGTCTCCAAGCTCACAAAGTGCTAATTAAGTCCTATTACAAGCCAAGTTCGATACAAGAATAGCATAAAAGATAACTTTCACTCCCCCTTTGGCATCAAGCACCAAAAAGGAAATGAATTAGCCATGAAGAGCAGCTACTCATCATCATCATCGCCGTCGTCCTCCGCGGTAGAGTCTTCCTCTTCATCATCGTCGTCATACTCGCGGTAGTGGAGGGGCTCCTCTTCCTCGGTCTCCTCTTCCTCTTCTTCTTCCTCTTGGCGGCGTGAGCGGCGAGGAGGGCGAGAAGAGCTGCCGGGCATGGATGGATCAACATTGGCGGCACGAGGGGCTCTAGCTTCTTCTTCCTCATTGGTGGCGTCCCACTCCTCAAAGGGGTTTGGGAAGTCGGGAAGCTCACGGTATGGATCCGTAGGCAATCCCAAAGAGCCGTTGATCTCAATGATGTCACGCCGGTTTTCATTCACTTCAGCTGCCGTGTTCTTGCACAAGCACCAAATGGCCTTGAGGGCCTTCTTGATCATGGATGGCTTTGAACGCTCTCTAGAAAGAGAACCGGACGGCTGAAGAGGATGATGACTAGTGGGAGCATGAGTGCGAGGCTGCCTAGAAGGAGGAGGTGGAGGCCTATTATTGGACCTTGATCTCTTGTGCAAAGGCTCATGAGCAACATCCTTTTGAAACGTTTTCTTGGTGACCTTCTCAATCATGTACATGATGTATGGGGCATAAGGCAAATGCTTCCTTGAATCATCCATAGCCATCCTTAGCTCATTCCAAATGTAGTCAAAGATGCAAAAAGGTTGACCTCCAGGAGCAAGGCGGTTGATAAGGTTGAGAGCATAGAAATGCAAAGAGTTGGCATCACCTCCTTTTGGATCAATGGTCTCCCTAAAGATAGCATTGAGATGATAGTAGAAGGGAACCAAATTTGATGCTTTGCCTTCATGAGCCAACAAAGGTTTGAAGAACATGAAAGTGGCGTCACTTGTATTGATGCGATGTTCATTGTGAATGCAAGTTCTCGCCTCATCTTGTGTACCAAGACCAAGAATCCTAGAAAAAGTCATGTAATCCACACAATAGTGCTCCCCCTCTGTTGTCCAATGTATGGCCACTTAATGTGCATCATAATAGTAAGAGCTATGAAATTGGCAAAGAATTTCTTGGTTCCAATTGTATTTGAACCCCATTAGCTCTCTTAGCCCATAATCTCTACAAGCATTGACAACTTGTGGATAAACCCCATCACTTCCCTCCTCAAAAAATTTCCAATCAATCCATTTCATGGGCACAATTGGTGGCTTTCCCGGTTTCTTCATGCATACCGAAAAGTAGAAATCTTGATGAAAGCTGCCCTAGAAACATAGATCAATACCTTTCGTCTTGGCATACCTATATGCATCCTCCTTCCTTTGCTCCTTCACAGCTAGCTTCTTCCCACTATAGTCCCTAGGCATGTGAGGTGTGAAACCCATCGAACATATAGGAGCTTTGATTCTTGGATAGGTATGATAATTCACTTGATCCGAACCAAAAGAAGCTTCGAGACGAGGAGGGGTTCGAGGGCAAATGTCATAAGCAACACCTTTGCCTCTTGGATTTGCACGACAATGAGGAGTGGGATTTGGCATTGATTGCATAATGTAAGGAGCAGTTGGTGGCGATCTTGGAGGATCGGGTGCAAAGTGGCGACTCGAGGTTCCTTGATCCACACCTTTGCCCTTGTCAATCCGAGCACGAGATCGAGTTGTACGGACTTGGGGTTCTTCCTCATCACTCTCACTTGGCCTTTGGATCATAGGATCATGCCGTGCTTTTGATCTTGCTTGCTCACGTTGAGGACGCCTAGGATTGGGATTGGGGTTGGAGGCAGCTATCTTCTTTCTTGCCATAGCTGTTCACAAGAATAGGTATAAGGAACTGACACAACGGAAGTCAAAAGATACAAGAAAGAATATGCAAACGTTAAAGTTTGGGCTGGGAAGGTCCAGAGGTGCGGAGTTTCCGGACAATGTCCGGAGTTTCCGTACCTCCCCAGTCCGAACCCTAAAATTGACATATTTTGACTTGTGACAAAGGGAATGCAACCAAATCTTAGATCCTAGGTCTATGACATCTAAGGAACCTTATCCACCATGGGAAACCCAAAGGAACATGCTACATTGAGAGATCGGGCAAAAACGACCTAGGGTACCTTGGAGTGAGAAGAGCACAAAATTGAATCCAAATCCAAGATCCCTAGGGGGCAATGCGTCCTTGGGGAGGTCTTCCTTGATGATTTGATCAAGATTCCTTGGTTGAGCCTTCAAATCACCATGGGGACGTCGAGTATGGAGGAGAGGAGGAAGAGAGGGGCTGGCGGCGGTGAAAAAGAATGAAGGGGTAACTTCCTCGGGGTAAAAATAGGTATATATAGTCGGCGCCCAGAAGTCCGGAGTTTCCACTCCATTCTTCGGAGTTTCCGCACCTCCGGAGTTACCGCACTTCACCAGAGTTTCCGCAATTCTCCGGAGTTGCCGCACAAAAATGCGGAGTTTCCGCTCCCCCTGAATCCATCATGTATTTCACTTGGTGTATCTCAAAAGGTGTATAGTACTAAGGATTTTTGGTTTCCTAGGGGCTTGAGAAATCTATCAACTCAAGATCAGCCAACAATCAAATAAAGATAACAATGATATTGAGTCTTTAGATGAAATTTCAACATTTTTTTTAAAAACAAATGCACACAAATAACTTTTGAAACCATTTTTTATTTTGGCAAGAACCTAGACAAAAATCACTCAATTTTGTGTGCAATGCCTCAAGCCACGTTACGAGAATCCAAGATGTTTAGTTCACTCCTCAAAGAACAAAATCTTGACTCATCTAGTGGTTTAGTGAAGATATCGGCAAGTTGCCTCTCGGTGTTTACATGTCGTAAAGCAATATCTCCCTTAACCTCATGATCCCGTAAGAAGTGATGGCGAATGTCTATGTGCTTTGTTCGGGAGTGTTGCACGGGGTTATTAGCTATCTTGATTGCACTCTCATTATCACATAAGAGTGGAATCTTACTGAACTCACACCCGAAGTCACTCAAGGTTTACCTCATCCAAAGTAGTTGGGCACAACATGAGCCGGCCGCCACATACTCGGCTTCGGCGGTTGACAAGGCAACCGAGTTTTGCTTCTTTGAGCTCCATGACACCAAGGACCGACCAAGAAATTGGCAAGTCCCTGATGTACTCTTTCGATCCACTTTACAACAGGCATAGTCGGAATCCAAATAGCCAAATAGACTAAAATCTGAGCCTTTGGGATACCATAAGCCAAGATTAGGAGTGTGCACTAAATACCTAAGAATTCTCTTAACGGCCACCAAGTGACAATCTTTCGGGTTAGCTTGAAACCTTGCACACATGCACACACTAAGCATGATATCGAGCCTAGATGCACAAAGATAAATGAGAGAACCAATTATGGAGCGATATACCTTTTGATCCACGGCCTTACCTTCCTCGTTGAGATCGAGATGCCCATTAGTTGGCATGGGAGTCTTGATGGGTTTGGCCTTTTCCATGTCAAACTTTTTGAGCATATCCTTGGTGTACTTTGTTTGACTAATGAAGGTGCCATCCTTGAGTTGCTTGATTTGGAATCCAAGAAAAAACTTCAACTCACCCATCATAGACATCTCGAATCTTTTTGTCATAATCCTACTAAATTCTTCACACCACACATTGTTAGTAGAACCAAATATAATGTCGTCGACATATATTTGGCACACAAAAATATCTTTGTCTTGTTTGCGTGTGAAAAGAGTAGGGTCGGCTTTGCCTATTTCAAAGCCTTTCCTTAAGAGAAAGTCCTTTAGGCATTCATACCATGCTCTTGGGGCTTGCTTGAGCCCATAGAGCGCCTTTTGTAGCTTATACACATGGTGTGGATAGTGTGGATCTTCAAAGCCCGGTGGTTGCTCAACATATACCAATTCGAAAATTGGTCCATTGAGAAATGCACTCTTCACATCCATTTGATATAGCTTGAAATCATGGTGAGTAGCATAGGCAAGTAAAATACGAATTGACTCAAGCCTAGCTACGGGAGCATAGGTCTCACCAAAATCCAAACCTTCTATTTGTGTGAATCCTTGAGCCACCAACCTTGCTTTGTTTCTTGTGACAACACCATGCTCATCTTGTTTGTTGCGGAAGACCCATTTGGTTCCGATGACATTTTGCTTGGGCCTTTCCACCAACGTCCATACTTCATTCCTCTTGAAGTTGTTTAGTTCTTCTTGCATCGCCATCATCCAATCCGGGTCTTCGAGGGCTTCTTCTACCTTGAGAGGTTCCAAAGAGGAGACAAACGAGTAATGCTCACAAAAATTTGCTAATCGAGAACGAGTCGTTACCCCACTTTGGATGCTCCCAAGTATGTTGTCGACGGGATGGTCTCTTTGGACGCTTTGATGGACTCTTGGATGTGGTGTTTGAGCTTGTTGTTGAATTTGATCATTCTCGCTATCTTCTTCTTGATCTTGAGCCGGATTTGGTGCATCATCATCAGAGGGTCCGGAGTTTCCGGACATTTGTCCGGAGTTTCCGGACTGTCCGCAGTTTCCGAACAATTGTCCGGAGTTTCCGGACTCTTCAGCAGCGGTTTGTGTAGATGAGTTTTCAGCTGCACCAACTTCTTGAATTTGAGTCTCTTTTTCTTGTGGCCTGATATCCCCAATGGCTAGCTTCTCAATAGCTTGATGTGGAGCTTCCTCATCTACATTGTTCAAATCTATTTCCTCCACTTGGGAGCCATTAGTCTCATCAAAGCTCACATCACACGCAATTTCAACACAACCGGAAGTCTTGTTGAAAATGCGATAACCATGAGCATTTGACGCATAGCCAAGTAGAAAGCCTTCATCACATTTTGGTGCAAATTTAGAGTTTTTGGGCTTCTTGTTAAGAATGAAGCACTTACTTCCAAAAACTCTAAAGTAAGACACGTTGGGCTTTTTACCTATGAGGATCTCATATGCCGTCTTGTTCAAGAGTTTGTGGAGGTAGAGACGATTAATGGCATGACAAGCGGTGTTGACGGCTTCGGCCCAAAATTGATCCGAAGTCTTGTATTCATCTAGCATTGCTCTTGCCATCTCAATGAGAGTCCTATTCTTCCTTTCCACAATACCATTTTGTTGAGGAGTGTATGGCACGGGGAATTGATGTCCAATTCCTTCTTCTTCAAGAAACATTTCAATGTTGGTGTTCTTGAACTCGGTGTCATTGTCCCTTCTCACATTCTTGATCTTTCTCTTGAACTCAACTTGTGCTCTTCTTGCAAATTTCTTGAATGTCTCATGAACTTGACTTTTGTCTTGCAAGAAAAACACCCAAGTGAAACGAGAATAATCATCAACAATTACAAAGCCATATTTGTTACCACCAATGCTTATGTATGCCACCGGACCAAACAAGTCCATGTGGAGAAGTTCAAGTGACGTCTTGGTGGTGACGATGCTCTTTGGAGGATGTGGTACACCAACTTGCTTTCTCGCTTGACAAGCACTACAAAGACGATCTTTCTCAAGATTTCTCATCCCAACATGGCCTAGCCGGCGATGCCAAAGCCAACCCAAGCTAGACTTTGCTAGCAAGCATGCATCAAGTTGAGCCTTTTCCATTGTGAAATCCACAAGGTAAAGCTTTCCGTTGAGTACACCCTTGAAAGCAACGGAGTCATCGCTTCTTCTAAAGACGGTCACACCTTCATTAGTGAACAAGCAATTATAGCCCATTTCACAAAGTTGTGAAACGGATAACAAGTTATAATCCAAGGATTCCACTAAGAACACATTTGAGATAGAGTGATCGGTTGATATGACGATTTTACCTAGACCTTTTACCTTTCCTTGACTATTGTCGGCAAACACAATATTGTCATGTGAGTTTTCTCTTGCCTCGAACGAAGTGAACATACTCTCCTCTCCGGTCATATGATTTGTGCATCCACTATCAAGTACCCACTTGGTTCCACCGGAGGAGTATGCCTACAAAATAGTTCAAGCCTTGGTTTTAGGTACCCAAATAGATTTGGGTCCTTGAGTGTTAGTGACAAGAACTTTGGGCACCCACACATTCCTTTTGATTAATGTATCTCTTGTGCGGTACCCAACATACTTGGCGACCACCTTACCATTGTGGTCCCAAGCCAACACATAATCGGCATAAAAAGTACTTTGAGGTGCATAAGGCTTGACTTTCTTCTCTTGCTTCAAGTTAGGCTTGACAAGCTTCTCCTTCTCAACTTGAGGTAGTGGCCTCTCAAACTCATATGACATGGTGTGAGAGGACTTGAACTTCATAGGCTTGGTGTAGTTCACCTTGTGCTCCTCCCCCTTGCTCCAAGGGTACCATGTGTGTTGAGAGGGCTTTAGTAGACCTCCCTTCACACCAAGTCCGGAGGTCTTGTTGTTCTTGATGACGGGAATGAGATTTCTATCACCTTGTTCTTCCTTACCTAACCCCTTGTCATCTTTGTAGCCATACTTCTTCATGTAGCTTGTGCCGAAAGCCTTTGAGTGCTTCTCAAACTCACCTATCTTGAGATGTGGCTTCTCTTTCTTAAGAAGACTTGTAAGCCTAGCTATTTCCTTCTTCATTGCTTGAGCTTCGACAAGGTTAGTACCACAAGATTTTATATCAACATTATAACATCTTGCACAATCATTACTAGTAGAAGGATTTGAAGACTTGGTTGCATCATTAGAGCATGAAGAGGTGCTATCCCAAAGAGTGTTAAATTGAACTTCAAGTGCCGTGCGTTTGGCATTTAAACATGATAGGTTCTCTTGAAGTGTTTCTTTCTCACTCTTTAGCTTAGCATTTGATTCATTGGCTAAGGAAACTTCCTTAGTCAACTTCTCAATACTCCCCTTCTCTTTAGCTAGAGATACTTCAAGCTCAAGAAGTTTGTCAATTTTGGCATTGAGCAAGTCCTCTCGCTCCTTGAAACCCTTTCTTTCTTGGGAGAGGGATTTTTCAAGGGCTATGGATTTCTCTTGCTCACGCCTCATCAACTCTTCTTGGGCCTCAAGAGTCTCTTCCCTAGCTTCCAACTCTCCCGCTAACATCATGATTCTATTAGTGGCCTTTCTACCAAATTTTTTACTTAAGTTCTCAAACATTTGCTCATCATTTTCTACTTCACTATCACTACCATCAAGATCAAGAGATGTAGATTGGGGAGCTACCTTGATTCCTTTTGCCATGAGGCAAGTGTGAGTTATGTCGTCTTCATCATCGGTGAGCTCTCCAAAGAGTGACGTGCTTGTGGTAGTAGAAGCTTGAATAGCAATTGTGGCCACATCTTCATCATCGGAAGTTTCTTCCGTTGAGTCCCATTCTTGACCAAGATGTGCTTCACCCACATGCTTCTTCTTCTTTTTGCTTTCTTCATCTCTCTTGTTGGGTGTAGGACAATCGGCAACAAAATGGCCGGTTTTCCCACACCCATAGCATGGTCGGTTTGACCTTCTTTGAGTCTTCCCTTTGAAATTGCCTTTCTTGAAGAATCCACTCTTCTTGAACGATCTCTTTATGTTTATCATGGAAAGTGCTAGTTCTTCATCATCATCATCACTATCGCTATCACTTTCTTAATTTACTTCTTCTCTTGAGGTTGCTTCTATCTTATTTCATTGCCTTTGCTTTTGGTGCTTGCTTTGAGAGCTACACCATTCCCCTTTTCAATTTGCTCATAGATTTGAGACATTTGTTGAGCAACTTGAGCTTCCTTGACGGTCATGAGATGTTCTTCAATTCTTCCAATGACATCGGCGGGAGTAAATTTCTTGAACCCTCTCTTCTCTCTAATCAATGTGGGAAGGTTCATGTCTCTCGCCATATAAGCACTCAAGATCTTGTCCACCACTTCACGATCACCACACTTGGTGCTTCCAACTGCTCTAATCTTGTTGGTGATCTTGTTTAACCTAGAGAACATATCTTGTGGTGACTCACTTGGGAGTATCACAAATCTATTGAGCTCTCCTTCCAAGCATCGTATTCTTCCCTCTCTAACTTCTCTTGTGCCTTCATGGTTAATTTGGAGTGTGTCCCAAATCTTCTTAGCGAATTGTATCCCATCCACTTTCTCCTTTTCTTCCGGTTCCAAGGCACTAAGTAGAATTGCCTTGGCTTGCATGTTGCGATGAATCTCATGTTCTTGGTCCGTGGATAGAGGAGAATTGTCCTTCGGAAAGTTGACACCTACACACACAATCTTCCAAAGGGCCGGATGGACCCCGATTAAATGTGCCACCATCTCATTTCTCCATGAGGCATATGTAGTATCCTTGAAACGAGGAGGCTTGCCCATGGAGATAGAGGTGTATGGAGTATAATAACTCAAACGAGAATAATCGAAAGGTATTTGAGGGTTAGACTTATTCTCACGCTTCATCTTCTCTTCTTCATCATAGTCCGAGTCATCATCATCGGATGAGAGATCTTCGCCCGTGACTTCATCATTGTTCTTGGGCCTCTTCTCCTTTGTCTTCCCCTTTGTCGCCTCCTTTGTCTCTTCCTTCTTCGACCCTCCGACTTGACGATCACCTTCTTCCCCCGCCATCTTGATTCTCCAAGCGGTTAAGCTTAAATCCGGAGACCAAAGCTCTGATACCAATTGAAAGGACCTAAGATGGACTAGAGGGGGGGTGAATAGTCTAACCTACAACTTTTTCAACACTTAAAACAAGTTAACTGTGTAATGTCCGAAAACTCCGTAGATTTGTCCGGAAACTCCGCACTTGTGCGGAGATTCCGCAAAAATCTCCGGAAACTCCGGACTTTTAGCTATGAATGATTTTCGCCAATATAAACTTGTTTCAAAAATAAATCCTTCAAAGTAGGTTACTCCTTAGATGCTGATCTACAAGTTGAAGCACTAAAACCTAGCTCAAACACTTGTAGGAAGTAGATCGGCCACAAACCCTAATGTATAAATACCCCTTCACCACAAACTAGCCGCTGTGATGTTAAAGTGCGGAGTTTCCGCACAATTGTCCGGAGTTTCCGGACATGCGGTAACTCTAGAACAATCTCCGGTAACTCCGCACATTTGCTTGTTTTGGGATTTTGAGGCATATGTGTGAGGTTTTCTTTCATTTAACCTATGGTTTGTGAGCACTTCATCTTCAACCAAGCCAATAAACGTCGAATCCCCCTTAATAGTACGGCTTTTCCTATTTACTCAAGGATAATGACATTAAAATAGAATAAAATGCTTGAGTCCTCGAGTTGCCCTTCATTTCCTCTTTTGGTGTGCTTCTTCACATTTACATTGTATTACCACCTACACACACTTCTTCATAGCACATTAGTCTTCCAAGTGTCTTGTCATTAATCAACCAAAACTAAGGAGGTCAAATGTACTTTCAATCTCCCCCTTTTTGGTGATTGATGACAACACACTTGGAACTTACATGAGATCATAAATAATATCTCAATGAATGAATTGTTTAGATATGACTTGCCTTCTTTACCTTTGAAGATTTGCGCTTTTGAGCTTTGGAGTCCCAATTTCATCACATGGTCTTTTGCAAATAATTTTAATCAAGCAAACAGAGCCATAGAATGCACATGACATGATGAGCATGAAACAAATAATAACAGAGAAAGGTTCAGTCAGAATGTTCGGAGTTTCCGCACAAATGTGCGGAGTTACCGCACAAGTGCGGAGTTTCCGCACAATTTTGCGGAGAGTCCGCACAAGTGCGGAGTTTCCGCTCATTTTTGCGGAGTGTCCGCACATTCTGACTGGAAAGGTCACAATCATCACAAAAACAGTTTAAGCACACTATCATCATGTCCTTGACTAAATTTAAATAGTTCACCACACAAGCATTCAAACCAAATTGTTCTCAAGTCACACTAAGTCTCCAAGCTCACAAAGTGCTAATTAAGTCCTATTACAAGCCAAGTTCGATACAAGAATAGCATAAAAGATAACTTTCACTCCCCCTTTGGCATCAAGCACCAAAAAGGAAATGAATTAGCCATGAAGAGCAGCTACTCATCATCATCATCGCCGTCGTCCTCCGCGGTAGAGTCTTCCTCTTCATCATCATCGTCATACTCGTGGTAGTGGAGGGGCTCCTCTTCCTCGGTCTCCTCTTCCTCTTCTTCTTCCTCTTGGCGGCGTGAGCGGCGAGGAGGGCGAGAAGGTGATGTGGTATTTCCCTCTGATACCCCGTCTGAAGCGTTTGTTCAGGAACAAGGACCATGCAAAACTGATGCGCTGGCACAAAGAAGAACGTAAGCAAGATGGCATGTTGAGACACCCCGCCGATGGATCCCAGTGGAGGAACATCGACAGAGCATTCCCAGAGTTTGATGCTGATGCGAGGAATGTTAGGCTTGGTTTAAGTACCGATGGCATGAACCCTTTTGGTGAAATGAGCAGTAGTCATAGCACTTGGTCCGTGACTGTTTGTATCTACAACCTACCCCCTGGCTCTGCATGAAGCGGAAGTTCATTATGATGCCAGTGCGCATCAAAGGCCCAAAGCAACCTAGCAATGACATTGATGTGTACCTAAGACCATTGGTTGACGAACTTTTGCAGCTGTGGAAGGATGAAGGTGTTAGCATGTGGGATGAGGACAAGCAGGAGCAATTTGACCTTCGAGCACTGCTTTTCATAAGCATCAACGATTGGCCTGCACTAAGTAACCTATCAGGACAATCAAACAAAGGATATAAATCATGCACTCACTGTTTAGAGGAAACCGAAAGCATGTATTTGAAACATTGTAGGAAGGTTGTGTACATGGGTCATCGTCGATTCCTTCCAACGAAGCATGAGCTACGAAAGAAATGTGCGCATTTTGGCGGGAATGCTGACCACCGTACAAAGCCGAGACACCAGAGTGGAGAAGAGCTATTTGATATGGTGAAGGACCTACACGTGGTGTTTGGCAAGGGAGTCGGAAGCCAGGCTGCTCCGACGGGCGAGGATGGTCGTGTCGCGATGTGGAAGAAGTTTATCTTTTGGGAGCTACCTTATTGGCAATTTTTAGAGGTCCATAACGCGATTGATGTGATGCATCTGACGAAGAATCTGTGTGTGAACTTGATAAGCTTCCTGGGTACTTATGGAAAGCCAAAAGATACACTGGAAGCACGTCAGGAGCTGAAACGATTAAACCAACGGACTGATCTACATCCAGAGAAGAGAGACAAAGGATGCCAGAACTTGCGTCCTGCCAGCTTCACTCTCAGCAAAGAAGAGAACGCAAGCATGTTTGAATGCTTGAACAGTATCAAGGTTCCGTCTGGCTACTTCTCCAATATTAAGGGAATGATAAATATGAAAGAGAAGAAATTCACAAACCTGAAGTCTCACGACTGGCATGTGTTGATGACACAACTGCTTCCCGTCATAATCAGGGGTGTGCTACCAGTTAACGTGCGGAAAGCCATTGTGAAGCTATGTGCATTCCTCAATGCAATTTCTCAGAAGGTGATCAATCCAGACCATTTAGATCAGCTACAGAACGATGTGGTGCAATGTCTTGTCAGCTTTGAGATGGTATTTCCACCATCCTTCTTCAATATCATGACACATCTATTGGTTCACCTCGTCAAAGAGATTCGTATATTGGGCCTAGTTTTTCTACACAACATGTTCCCTTTTAAGAGGTTCTTCGCTGTCGTAAAGAAGTATGTCCGTAATCGTTCTCGTCCAGAAGGATGCATTGCTAAGGGATATGAAACAGAGGAGGTCATTGAATTCTGTGTTGACTTTGTCGACGATCTTATGCCGATTGGTGTGCCCGAATCACATCACGAGGGGAGACTTGGTGGAAAAGGCACACTAGGGAGAAGATCGATGGTGATCAAGGATAAGACATTTCGTAAAGCGCATGAAGATTCTCTGGGACGAAAACTCAACAAAATCTGTGGCCTTTATTCAGCGTCTGCACAATAGTACTTTTGCCGCTTGGTTGCGAAAACGTCTTATGGGTGTTAAGGGCATTGATGTGCAGCTAGCTTTTGTAGCTAGGGGTCGATCGAGCACGATCTTGACATTCCAAGGATACGACATCAATGGGTATACATTTTACACAAGATCCCAGGACAAGAAAAGTACCAACCAAAACAGTGGTGTCCGGATCCTTGCGACAGACACCAATGGCAATACAAACTCATACTATGGAGTCATATAGGAGATATGAGAACTAGAGTATGGAACTTTGAAGATCCCATTGTTCAAGTGCAAATGGGTGAAGCTAACTGGAGGAGGTGTTAAAATTGATGACTATGGAATGACGTTAGTGGACCTAAACAAGATTGGTTTTCTAGACGAACCGTTCGTCATGGACAAAGCTATCACACAAGTTTTTTTATGTGAAGGACATGACTAGCAGACCGAAGAAAGGGGCGGATAAGAAAGGTGTGTGTAAGCAATTGGACCCATCACAAGACGAGCCAAAGCGTCATATAGTCCTTCCTGGAAAGAGAAAAATCGTAGGAGTTGAGGACAAGACGGATGAAGATTATGATATGCTCGATGGCCTGCCTCCATTCTCGGTGGCTGATGACCCAAGCATCCTGTTAGCGGCGGAGGGGACACTGTATCTACGGCGTGATCACAATCAAGGAACTTTTGTAAAGAGGAAGTTTATTAGTGTCTGAGTAAACGATAATGCCTTGTAATTTAATTGCACTATGTTCCACCTATGTTGTAATGACTATATTTGCATTTGTTATTAATTCTAGCATTTTATATTGATTTTCTATTAATTTATAAGATTTTCTATTAATTTTGTAGGATTTTTTATTAATTCTAGCATTTTATATTGATTTAAAAAATAGTACTAATAGGTAGTATAAATATAAATAACTAGAATTAAAACAAGTATTAATAGGTAGTATGAATATGAATCTATTTAATATGGCCAAATAGTAGCCACCGGTGCTAAAGATCAGTTTGAGAACTGGCGCCAAACGAAAATTGGTGGCCTTTAGCACCGGGTAGATCTAAAATCCGGTGCTAAAGGCCCCAAATTTTCATTTGGCGCCAATTATGGCCTTTAGCACCGGCTGTGGAAGACCCGGTGCTAAAGAGCCTTTAGCACCGGGTGGTGGGAAGACCCGGTGCCAAAGGTCTAACCTTTAGCACCGGGTGGTGGCTGCACCCGGTGCTAAAAGGCCTTTAGGACCGGGTCTCCTTCCTACCCGGTGCTAAAGTCCTCCCACCTATATAGTGCCGCCCCGCACTTCTCCCTTCTCCAGATCTCCCTCTCCCCGTCGCCGCCTCCGCCGCCCGTCGCGTCCGCGCGCCGCCGCCCGTCATCCGCGTGCCGCCGCCCTTCGTCCCCGCGCCGCTGCCCGTCATCCGCACGTCGGCCGCACGTCATCCGCGCGCCGTCGACGCCGCCCGTCATTCCGGCACCATCACCCTCCACGGTGAGCCCCTTGTGAAGCCGGCCTTCGTGCCGTGCATGCTTGTGTGTGAGCCGACCTTCGTGCCGTGCATGCATGTACACGAGTTCGGCCATGCACATTTGCTTAGCGAACATGTTCGGCCATGCGCATTTGGTTCGCTAACGTTCGGCCATGCTATGTGCATATATGTTGAAAATTGTTGGAAATGCATATTGGAAATTTATTTTATTGGAAATGCATTGTATTGGAAATTTTGGAAAATGCTTGGAAATTTATATTGGAAATGTACATTGGAAATTTATTTTATTGGAAATGCATTGTATTGGAAATGTTAGAAAAATGCTTGGAAATTTATATTGGAAATTTATTTTATTGAAAATGTATTTGCATGTTGGAAATGTATTTTGGAAATGCATTGTATTGGAAATGTATATGCATGTTGGAAAATGTATATTGGAAATTTATTGGAAATGTATATGCATGTTGGAAATGTATATTGCAAATATTTATATTGAAATATTTACATTGAAATGTATTTATATATTCCTTCGCGCCGCCAACCCTAAACCCCCTAAACACCTTCGCATCGCACGAATGAGCACCCGAACCATTCGCGTCGCGTACCGTAACCTTAACGAACCCGTTCGTGTCACGCACCCACCCTTAGCGAACCCGTTCGCTAAGCGCACCGAACCCCTTATCGAATATGTTAGAAATATTGGAAATATGTATGCTTTATATATATATATATATTGCTTACCAATTATTTTTAATTCTATAGATGGCGGACAACAACAACCCTAACCCACTCATGCAAGAGGACAACGAGACGATCTTAGCGAATCAACTTTTTAATGCCCTGACCCAACCCCTAAGCATGGATGAAGTGATCGGGGCCATTGAAAGAGCCAACAATGTTGCAAGGGCCGAAAATGTTGAAGGGGCCGACAATGTCCAGGGCAAACGTGTCCAAGGCAACACTGTTGAAGGGGCCGGTAACGAGCCCTCGTCTAGTCAGGTGTGTATATATAACATAAATTTGTACTGTATATGTAAATTATCTATATCATCTCTATATCTAACATAAATATGTATCGTATATATGTAATTTGTGTAGGCCGCCTCTACTTCTACAAGTCGAGCTAAGAAATCCAAACGATCGGCCACGAAGAAGCTGAAGGATGTCAAGTTTCACATCACTAGAGTGGAGGACGACAGGGAGCCAGTTGAGCCCTCAAAAGTGGCCAAGAAATTTGTAAATCAGTGCGGGGTAGTTGTACGGGATAGTGCGCCCATTAGCATCAGAAAATGGAAGTCCACGGACCCCACTGAGGAGTACGTGCTCCCCGATACAGAGAAGGACATGCTATGGAGGGAATTAAAGGGGATATTCGAATGGCCTAGCACTCACGAATAGCAACTGAGAGATTGGACAATGAAGAAGATGGCAGTTCTGTTTCAGGATCACAAGAAGAAGTTGTACAAACATTTTCTCGATACCGGAGAGGGCCCGGTTCCTGAGAAGTATAAATCCATCACTCCTGTGGATTGGGAAGCATTCCTGGAGTACAAAACCTCCGAAGAGGGGGCAATGGCTAGCGCAAGAAACGCTGGAAACACCGCAAATAAGAAGTACTCCCATAAGATGGGTTCGGGAGGTTATAAGGGAAGCATCGCTAAATGGGAGAAGATGGAAGAAGATCTATATGCTAGAGGCATCACTCCAGCGACACATGACTGGCCCACACGGTCCAAGCATTGGTACTATGGTCATGGAGGCACCCTAAGCCCAATCGACGGCTCCTTAGTTTTTCCCGAGGACTTGCGAGAACTAGCTCAGCGTCTCCTCGATATCCTCAGGGCATTTTAGAGGGGAGAATTTGTTGCTGATAGAGACAGAGATGAGCTAACCTATGCCTTAGGGAACAAGGAGCATCCTGGACAGACGCGCGGCGTAGGCACAACCATCTCATGGAAGAAAGGTTTCAGAGAGGACGCCGCCACCTATAGGAGCCGTTCGAGGAAGAAGGCCGAATATGAGCAGAAGGTGAGGGACCTAGAGCAAACAGTTGCCGCCCAGGGCTCAAGGATCCAGGAAATGGAGTCAGAGATGGAGCGGCGGATGAAGGTAGCATGGCTGCAGATACAACAAGCCGCAGGCGGGACCAGTTCCACAGAGCATGCACCTCTCCAACAAGCCGCAGGCGGGACCGGTTCCACAGAGCATGCACCTCTCCAAGATCCTAATGATGCAGCCATTATTAGCCCTCCACAACAATATCAAAGCAGTCACGCTTCCACACAGGCCGCCGAACCGGTCCGTTACCCCGTGGATGAAATAACTCAACGGACCGCGTGCAAGCTTGTCGTCAGGCAGAAGAACTAAACTGTGGTGGTACGTATGCGACTTTAGTTCGTACTGCATACATTTCACCATAAATATCATTCATTTCCTAACTTTCTTTGTGACTACTAAATTATCAGGTCGCATATAGTATGACCAAACGTGTGGAAGAAGGGCAAAAATTGCATTGCAATGACATTCCACATGGTTACGTACCGGTTGAGGTGGAGCAAGTCGTTGCCAAGTGGGAAGACTTGGAACTTGACATCCCCGGAGGTGACGGTGAATCAAAACTCGGTCAGTGTTCTCACTGCATCATTCTATGGAGCAAGGCAGACATCATCATAACCGGTATACCTGCGGCTACCAACAAGCTTCCGTCACCTCCCCCGTCTCCAAGAGATCCACAGGATCATGACGATTCTCCGGGAGCTCCTGATGCAAGCCCGTCTCCTCCACCGCGGAGGTCTCCGTCCCCTCCGCCGAAGAGGCAGCGCCACACTAAATCCTCCGCCCCCACTCCACCAGGGTAGAAGGTGCGGAAATCTAAAGAGAAGCCCGCACCAGAGAAAAAAGCGGCTGAGCAGACTCCAGAAGAGCTCGAAGCCTGGGTGAAAGCAGACACAAAGAAACAAATGGCCGAGTGGAGGAAAAAACTGGAGCCGGAGCCGAAGCTTGACCCCAGTGTCGTCAAGTCATTCCTCGGTAATTTGAGCAAGGGTCAACAGAAGGAAGTAATAATAACAGACTATGACCGCTCATTACTGAAATCTCACCAGAAGCGGAAGGCAGCAGATAAGGAGGCGGGCCCATCCAAACATGTTCCTCAGCTCGGCAAGCAACCTTTGCGGTCCTTGGGTCCATTGCCATCTCTGCACGAGCTGAACGTGCAACGACAAATGGCCGAGACAGGACTATCCAGAGAGCAAGTCCTGGGGATAGAAGATGTCCCTGTAAGCACAATGTTAAAATGGTCGTTTAGGCTTGGCGAGCCTTTGGTCCCTCCTGAAATGGAGAGCAAGCTACAGACGAAGATGCGCCGATTCCATCAGTGGTACTTGGAAATCAAGAAGGAAAAGGCGCATGATCAAAGTAGGCGTGAAGGACCAGGATTTCTACAATGGCGACGAGGATTATGTCTGGCTGAGGTTTTAGGATATATATGAGCTGTACCACCGCGACGCCATGGACGTGGATTTGATCTCCTGTTGGACACTGTAAGTACTTTGTTCTTGTTTACAATTCACAGTTTGAAAACAATAATTCCAATCTATGCTGGTGTGGCCTTTATTTATTGCTTAACATATGCAGAATGGAGATTCAAAAATGTCAGAGAGAAGGAATATATGACGTTGGTTTCGTGGATCCGAGAAGGACAAGTGAAGAAATGATAGTTGTAAATCCTGAGGAAACATATCAAAACCTATACAAGTATCTTAAGAAACAACATTATTGCGACTCCATACTAATATCGTTCAACATCGAGTGGGTACACATACACGCTTCTACTTATAGTGTCTATGGAATATTTCATTTCTGATTTTAATGTATACATGTATACAGATTCTACTGGATCCTAATCATAGTGTGTCCTGACCGGGGTGTCGTCAACGTCTTTGATTCGTTGAACACTCCAACATATAAATTACAGAACATCATTAACACGATCACAAGGTGATGTATATTTCCCCTAATTAATTCAGCCCTTACACCCGCAATGACTTAACTCAATTTTTTTGTTCGCAGGGCGTGGGTTCAATTTCGTCAAGACCACCCCGGTATTGAACATGAAACATTGACATGGAAGACTGGCTTTCCGGTAAGCAAGTAATTTGTACATGTAGGCTTCGGCTAATATATTATATGAATTTTACTTAATTTCTTTTGGTCCACGGTGTGCCAAACAGGGGAAGGGAAATAATTTATGTGCATACTATGTTTGCGATTTCACGTGGAATTGGGCACATAAAAGACTACTCAGCATGATACTATGGTACGTAATAATAAACGCATTTCCATTATTATTAAGTGCACAATTATTGTCTCCAATTCAGCAGATTAAATATCTTTCAATTATTTGTAAATTATAGATGTTGAAGCTGAAGGAAGAGAGTCTAGAGCAAGAAAGAATCGACGCAATTTCAGAACAGCTCGTCGGATGGATCTAGAACGAGGTCGTCAATCCCCGAGGAGAATTCCACGTCCCAGTGGAGGACGTGCCGGAAAGTTCAACAAGTCACGCACCATCTTAAGTTGTAAATACAGTATAAATATACAACTCGAGTCCGATATATATTTTGTAATATATATGTCTTCTATTTGATTACAGTGCCTAGCTAATATGAATATAGAATCGGCCGAATACGCATTAGGTTACACGTATTAGATTAGAATTATATATATATAAACGTGCATGCATGGCTACTGAAAAAAGTAAAAAAAATCCCGGCTTTTAGCACCAGTTCCAGATACCAACCGGTGCTAAAGGCCCTGCCATCCGCGCTGCGGTGGCAGGCCCTTTAGCACCGGTTGGTGTCTGGAACCGGTGCTAAAGGGCTCACACCCTTTAGCCTCGGATGATTGGTACCGGGTGGAAAACCCAGTGCTAAAGGGCTTTCCCACCCGGTGCCAATGTCGGTTATTCTAGTAGTGCATCTTTTCTAGGATCTAAACACACCCACATACGCAGACACAAAATAGAAGAGCACGCATTCAAGAAAGAAAAAATCTACTAGTAGTCTGCTACTCTCTGCAGGAGCACAGGGATGGAGTTGGGTTAGGCGGTTAGCTTCCTGCTGTCCTGGAGAATGGAGATTGATTTGTTGAACTGGAACTATGCCCGAGGTTAGTTGCCAAAAAAACAACCCCAAAGTTCACTATGCATCATCGTATCAAAATGTCGTAGCATGCATAGAGTACTAAAACTAGATGAAATCAAAAACTAAGTGCACAGTTTTGTTGTACTCTGCGAGACGAACATTTTGAGCCTAATTAATCAATTTTTGAATAATTTTTCGCACAAACAAACGAAATGCTACAGTGACGCAAGTTCAAAAAAACTCAATTCCCCACCCCCTATTCTCCATCTAAACACGGCCTATATAGTATAAACTTGCTACAATGCTCAAGACT
The DNA here is from genome assembly GCA_033239725.1 of Echinochloa phyllopogon. Classification (NCBI taxonomy): domain Eukaryota; kingdom Viridiplantae; phylum Streptophyta; class Magnoliopsida; order Poales; family Poaceae; genus Echinochloa; species Echinochloa phyllopogon. The sequence continues at coordinate 24,951,518 of BTCW01000008.1, read as the reverse complement.
AGGGCCATGGCCCTACTGGCCCTGGGTGCAGGTCCGCCCCGTTGTACTGCATGCCGTAAGTTCAAAAAAAAAAATGCACGCGTCCTCTTTCCAAAACTGGCTCTGAGCTTATGTGGCACCGTACCGTACTTGGTTTGTTGAGAGAGGAAAATTAGAGGATCTAGCACACGTCATACCCTGCCTTATGCGTGCCATGATAATATTAGCACACATCAAGTTATTCCAGGTTTCTAACTAAATCCTCAATTACGCAGCGTAAGCATATATGTCGGCCGTCCTCAGTTATTCCCGGCCGTCCGGTTGTGCACTTGTGCACGCAAGCATATATGTGTCGGACGGAAAGGACCGACAGATAATAAAAGCATCAGCACTGGATTTACTAGATGAATCAATTTCCACGCGCGCACGCCACCCCACCGTGTATGCATATATATATATTTCCACGCAAGTCTCTCTACCTTGAGATCAGCCTAGCCTGGCTATACCGCGAGGAAGAGTTGGATACGATGGCGGAGGCGATCATCGGGCCTCTGGTAGGGAGGCTGCTGGAGCTCGCCGTCGGCGAGGCTCGGTCGCTGGTAGGGGTGAACGCCGAGATACAGAGGCTCCGAGACAAGCTCACGTGGCTGCAGGCCTTCCTTCGCGAGGCCGACACGAGGCGCCGCGCCGTAACCGACGAGATCACCAGGGTCTGGACGCAGCAGACGCGGGACGCCGTCTTCGACGCCGAGGACGCCCTGGATCATTACAATCTCCATGTCAACAAGTCGAGGTAAAAAGGCCCTCCGCGGCGCCCAAAAGATATATATATATCGCCACCACATTATATTCTACAAAAAAAACAAACATGACCAACAGCACCATATATTAATCCAACAAGAAAACGGACAACAATAACGAAATGTACACCGTACGGTTTTGCCCTGTTATATCTCTATCTATATACTATACTCTAACCTTATGCTGCCAACGGTACGGTTCCTTTAAATATCTACTCTAACCTATATAAATCTATTCTGAACTTGAAGGTATCCGATTTTGGTCCGTTCTACTATGAGATTTCTTGCAACATTTACAGCACAATGTGCGATGCGACGAAGCCTATCTAGGAAAATCATGCACATCAACAAAAGGCTTGATGATATAATTGAAAACAAAGAAAAATACAAGATGGATGATACAGACAAGAAGACCGATGTGACATGGAAACCTTCAACCTCAGCATCTATACCTTACCACCATAGAAAGTTGTAAGTGGAAAGAATCACCTTCTGCAGTTTCATCTATGACTTATGCAAATGAACAGGTTTAATTTCTCAAGTAAGTTTGCACTACTACAAAAATGATTTCTAGCAACACGCCTTTTTATTTTAGGGAGGGACCAAAAATAGACTGGCTCCCACTTGTTCATAGGGACCAGTTGTAATTTGGACCTCCATTTGTAGGGACGGTCGATATTGCCGTCCCATAGAAATAGGGGATTTTTTGGAAACGATTTCTATAGATGTTTCATATTATAGTCCAACTCTACTTTTAGGCTGTAACATGGCCTATCCTTTCAAGGGTGGCCTTTGAACTGTTCACGTAAATGCCAACTTTTAGCAACGAATATCAGCAACACATTGCCGGGGTGTTGCTGCACATGCACTTTGACCTATTACTATAAGTCTTTTCTATTAGTGCAGCTTTATATTGTCAACGACGATTTCTATGGACGAAGATGGTAATATAATATCTCAAAAGGTTATAATCAAGGACCTTTCATACAAATATTGATACGTATCTAACACCATATAGATTAAGCATGATCTATTAAAGGACCGGTCACCACGTAATTGCACAATGGTCTTCAATTCTTTCCACTCCAGACTAGGTTGGATGGTTGTCAAGTTTGCTAGAGAGCTACCATGCAAGGTTTACTCATTGAACAATTAAAAATGCATCACATTTATTATCTCACTCTTTCTAGATATAATATATCACTACTAATAACTCATATTACTACATAAATAAATTCTAGGAACGGTCAAAACCATATCTTTAGGACGGGAACGGATCCGCTCTCCTGTTTATTGCAACTAAAAACAGGATAATTGTTAGGTCGGGCTTCGAACCGCACCTAGAAATGCATTTCTAGGGCTAATGTGGACCCAATGCTCGTGGTGAGCCTAGGTGTGATGCCAAAAATGTAAGAACCGAAGACAGCAGCTATCTTATTATCTCGACAGAAGGTGGCAAGTATACATGGATGGTTTAATCTCTTCTTGCAGCTTCGTTACGTGAGCTCCGGTAGGTGCCCAGGGTCGCCGGGACCTGGGTCCGGCATTGTCTAGGTCTATGCTACGGAATAAGCCGCTCTTGGAAATAGTATTTATAGGGAAGGTTGACATCTTTATACAGCCGCTAATGTATGCAAAGGATTAGAAATTAGATGCAGCACTGCCACATAGCTGCTGGCATATGTCGCCCGCTCTATCTGCCACGCTGCGGAACCGGTTGCTGTAAGGCCACGTGTGTCCTCCTCTATGCTATCCTCGCATCGCGGCACTCTGCATTGTGCCCAACGGATGTACTGGCTGCCGTGAGGTTGCGCCCACCCTTCACACCATGCTTCAAGCTGCACCGGACGCCATGGAGAGTAATAAGGGACAGAGTTGTGGCAACTAATTTCATGCACGTGCATGTGAAAGGTCCAAATTTCTCACTCATTTATAGGAATGGTCTTCCCAATGAATAACCAAACGATTTTCAGGTGTAGCTTGTATGGTGCTGAGACTTCATTCAATGCATAGTGAGATGATGCATATTTTGAGAAGCTGGAGGAGTGAGATCGAGAGACAGCTTAGAATCGAGAGTGTGACCCTATTCCTTGATGTGCTCACCTCTCCTCCTCACTCGTCCTCAGTTCCTTGGGTGTTGGGGAGAGATGACTGATGTAAGAATGCCATTGAGGGTCTTAGCAGCATTGGAGATGGAGGTGACAGGATGAGGTTTCGGTCAATAGGGAAGGTAGTTGGTTGTCCTTGTCCTTGCAATATTGGTCGAGAGGGTGGAGATTGGTGGTATATGGAATCATCCTGCCAGCAGAGGACATGTATTGGGAACTAGCAGGGTCATGTTGAGATGGGCAGGGCAAGAAAGCATCTCCTCCCCTCTCCTTAAGGTGGTCTCCTCATCTCCCCACACGCCCCCACTTGAGTGTTAAGGGTACGTGATGACTGTGGGACAAGGGTGGTTGCTGGTCATAGTAGCAATAGTGGTGACTGATGTGGGTAAACAACTCCTTGTCCATGTCGTCGTGGAGAGAGTGGTGATCGGCGGCAAGGAATCATCCTGCCAGTGGAAATCTCTCGGAAGGCAGTAGAAGTGGAGGGATCTGGGCAATGACCCTGAAAGAGATGTGTGGGCAGGGGAGAAGGGTCAGATGTTGCCTTTTATGCTTCTGAAATAGCAATGTATTAAAACTTTAATAGGTAAATATCTCCCATGTCAACGAATATGAAAGACATGTAAAAGCAAACAAAATGCATTTGAGCTTTTCCTTAATAATATTCACAAAAACATCCCCGATTAATGCAACCAGAAAGCAAGTACCAAATCAGAGATATATTCTCTTGAACCACCGGTAAGAGACACAAACTTTGTTCAAGCCACATCATATATTGCCTTCGAACTTATTGAAAAAGAATCAGCCGAATCTCCACCAAATAAAGAAAGGAAAGATCCCATCTCATTAGCCCTTTGCTAGAGCTGGATCGAGTGATGACGAAAAAGGGAAGAGGCTAGAGAGCCTAATTCCATTATGGCAACGCCATCTTGGCCTCTTCACTGCATCCAAAGTCAAGACACCTAGATCAACGTGCCATCTTGCCACAGAACTGGCTGACGTTGCCACCATCATCAATACAAATGACCAGATCCACTATGGCAAAACCAAAGCCACACGTTACATCATCATTGTCACCGGAGAAGGCAACGAAGCTACAAAGCCCTAATAGAAAAAAACTAAGCAAAGGAAAACCAAAATTATAGGCCTATAACTCAATCTACAAGCACCACCACCACTACTACTAGAGACAATCACAGGAAAAACTTTTCATTGCAGAAGGGGAGTGAGACAAGGTGATCCTTTATCACCTCTTCTTTTTGTCTTGACAGCTGACTTGCTTCAAACTTTAGTCAATCAAAAAAGAAGACAGGGCCATCTCTCTTTGCCCATGCATCCCTGTGAATTTCACTCAGGACTTTCCCATCTTGCAGTATGCTGATGATACACTAGTGATCATGGAAGGTTGTCTGAATCAGCTTCAAGTTTTAAAGGATACTCTATCTACCTTTTTTGATTTGACAGGTTTAAGAGTAAACTTCTCAAAATCCATGTTGGTGCCTATAAATGTACAAGAAGATAGAGCTGATGTGTTGGCACAAGCTTTTGGTTGCTCTCTGGGTTCCTTGCCTTTCACATATCTTGGTTTGCCTTTAAGTTTGGCAAAGCCTAGTGTTGCTGACTTCTGGCCCCTTGTTTCAAAATGTGAGAAAAGGCTAGGCTACACATCTTCCTTTTTGTCTCAAGCAGGAAGATTGGAACTCACTAACTCTGTCTTTTCAGCACTCCCAACTTTTTACATGTGTACCTATAAACTTCATCAAACAGTGATTGCTCAAGTGGACAAATTCAGAAAACACTGTTTGTGGAGAGGTGCTGAAGCTAATGCCAAGAAACCACCCAAGGCTGTCTGGGAAATGGTCTGTTTGCCCAAGGTAGAAGGGGGACTGGGAGTGCTCAATCCGCAGACCCAAAATGAAGCCTTATTGTTGAAACATTTGCACAAGTTCTTTAATAAACATGATCTTCCCTGGGTGCAGCTTGTTTGGGAGAAATATTATGGTGATGGGAAGTTGCCTGGGCAGGTATCCAGAGGATCGTTTTGGTGGAAGGATATAATCAAGTTGATAGACAAATTTAAGGGCTTTGCTTCAGTTTCTATATGTGATGGCCTCGGCTGTGCTTTTTGGACTGATCTTTGGAATGGGTGCTTGCCTAGTTGGCAATACCCTAAATTGTTCTCTTTCGCCAGGAATGAGCTTATAAGTGTAAGCATGGTCCTCCAGTCCACTTCTTTGGACCAGCTCTTTCATTTACCTATGTCGGCCCAGGCCTTTGCACAGTTGCAAATTCTCCTACGGCAGCTTGATGACCTGCATTTAGTGGATGAGCATGACATTTGGTCATATATCTGGGGATCTCCTATATTTTCAGTAGCCAAAGCATATAAGCACTTGATTGGACATGCTAACCCTCATCAGCTCTTCAGCAGAATTTGGAAATCTTGTTGTCAGCCGAAGCATAAGGTGTTTTTTTGGTTGTTACTGAAAGACAGATTAAGCACAGTGGTCTCCTGCGTAGACGGAATATGGTCTTACAAGATTATGCATGTGTTCTCTGCTCTTTGTATGTGGAAGAATCTGTGGATCACTTGTTCCTCTATTGCCCCTTTGCACGGCAGCTTTGGTCTTCTTTTGGGATTCAGTTCCAACAGCTTCCAAGTTTAGCAGACACTTTGGCAGAGTTTAAGCGCCAATTAAGAGTGCCCTTTGCAATGGAACTTATCATTTGCATCTGTTGGGTAATCTGGATGGCTAGGAATGATTTTATCTTCAGAGGTTTGCCTCCAAGTATTCATGCCAGTCGACAATTGTTAAAAAAGGAGCTTGCCTGGGTTGTCCTACGTGCAAAATCTAGTATCTCCCCTTTGATTGATCAATGGGTGCAGACGTTGTTGTAACTTGTTTGATCTTTTGTGTCAGTTTCTTCGTTTCGTGATTAGGCTTGTAAACATTGTCTGTTTTTTTAATTAATATATAACCAGTAGGGGCGACCCTCCTGTTTTCCTCAAAAAAATCACTAATTCCTCTATGTGTGTTAGGGCCGGAGTGGCCCCTTCAACCTCCCATTTTTTCTATCCGAGTGGAAGAGGGAGGTTTGGGATTGAGATTTTGTTAGATATTATGTCGAAAATTTGTATGAGTCCAATTACAACGGGACTTAGAGTTCTATTTAGTGTTATACGGAAGAATTCGTGTCAAACTCTGTAACGGGTGAGGTATTGTTGTAACTATAATGACACATCGACAGGCTCGTAGGGGGAGGTGGCACTGAAAGGACCTTGATGTCACCTAGAGGGGGGGTGAATAGGTGAATCTGCAAATTACAAACTTTTTCGCACAATCAGTACATAAACCGGTCAGACCGGTTTACAAAACCGGTCAGACCGCTTTTCCAGAGGAAAGCGGTCAGACCGCTTTGCCAAAGCGGTCAGACCGGTTTTCAACAGAGAAAACCGACTATGTGAAATAACCCCCTCTACGAGTTCTAGCACAAACCAAACTTGATGATGGGCTCTTGTAGATGATATCAAGCAGGTCCACTAAGTCCCTGCACACAATTAGAGCACACCCAAGTAGATCGAAGCGGAAGCGAATATGAATGCTAGAGTTGAACTTGTGAAGGTAAGCAAGAGACAATGATATTTTTTCCCGAAGTTCGGAGTTCACCGCTGCCACTAAGGCTGTCACAAAGACACGATGAATCCTAGTCTCCGTTGAGGGCCTACGAAAGGCGGGCTTATCCACTCCAAGCCACTTTCCTCGGTATCACTAGCTTTTGACCCTTTTCCACGAAGGAGGCAAGGCCAGCCTTTACAAACAATCCGTGGCTTACCACACACGAGGTAGCTCACCGGCGACGCCTAGCCGTCTAGGAGGATCACCTCCAAGAGTAACAAATGCTCCAATGGATGCTTGGCTTCACCGGAAGTGCTCAACACTAAGGATATGCTCTATATAGCTGATAATTGCTATCACTTGCTATCTATTGCTCATACACATACATCCCTCAACCCAAATCCAAAGATATGAACTAAATCAATCAACTCTCACAAAGAGAGGTTTGGGGAGAGCTTGCTGGTGCTTGGGATAGCTCTAGGCGTGCAAGAATGAATGGGCAACCAGCACCCCTCAAAGGAGAGGGGTATGGAGTATAAATACCCCACACAACCAAAACTAGCCGTTATAGCCGTTGGAAACCGGTCAGACCGGATTCCCAAACCGGTCAGACCGGTTTACGAACTATACTAGCCGTTACACCTGTCAGAGCCCCAAACCGGTCAGACCGGTTTCCCAAACCTGTCAGACCGGTTTAGGTCGAGTCAGCACACTTCAGTCCCAAATCGGTCAGACCGGTTTCCCAAACCGGTCAGACCGGTTTGGGTGGACTTCAGCACACTAAGTCCCCAAAGAACACCACTCTCAAGGCTATCTCACATGGGTTAAACTATGAGCACTTTTTGGTGTATGCCAAGACAACTAATGTTGCATCCCTCTTGATAGTACGGCATTCCTAAACTCAAGATTAAAACAATAAATAGAATCTACCACTTGAGCTTGTATATCTTCATTGATGCCATACTTGATCATTTCCAACTTGAGGGCTTCAACACTTCATGTCTTGCTGAGCAAATCCAATGTTGAGCTAATGACTTAGAATTTCCATTGCATGAAAGAATTCATAAGTCATTCCATTATATGATCACTAAAAGATTAGATGCTTCACATTGCTTCACTTGATATGACTTGATCGACGCATAGAACCCAAACTATGATGCTAGACCTTTCCACCAACAAAGTCCATCGGCTACAAGACCAACTTGCCCTTCACCTTGTTAGGAACGTCACTCCCATCTAGCTTGATCCCTTCCGTCCTCTCTTACCAAATTAAGCTTCGCTTTGCATTGCATCATCAATGAAATCCACAATGAAATCCAATTCTTCAATTGATTTGAATGTCTTCTTTGGTAATTTACTTGTCCATAAGCTTCAATGCACTTGAGACCATATACTATCCATAGAATCATGTCTCATTTTGAATGTAACCATTGCTATGGAACAAGCCCAAAGAAATCCTAATTTATTCAAATATTTTATCCCAAAACCTTTGACAAGTATCTTATTAAGTGAGACCAACTAATATGCTCAAGTCCTTGTCTCACTTGTCATTGTATTACTTAGTTGCATGGGATGATTACCACTTGTTTGCTTTCATGTCTTTTGTACCAATAATGAGCTCTTATTCTTCAATAATCATATTCCTTAAATATCCATAAGAATAGAAACCTGCTCATATGCTTAAGCAAACAAGTTAAATAACTAATCATGTTGTCATCCAAAATCACCAAAACATATAAGTGCCTAGATGCACTTTCAATCTCCCCATTTTTGGTGATTGATGACAACATGATTAAAGCTTACAAAAGATATGAAATTTAAGCTCTAGATGATTAAGATATATGATGAGCTCCCCCTCAATATGTGCTTTGAATTGAATTTCAAAATTCGGCCTCAAATGCCAAATGCACATATAATCAATAAGAATGAGAACTCCCCCTATATCTTAGCATCCATCACGTGCAACAAGTGTATGTGACATAATAAAACAATGTGTGATGCATATGACATGTATAGCACTCAATTAAACAAGAGAATCACATACTTGCTGTCACGGGCCAAACCGGTCAGACCGGTTTGGGAAACCGGTCAGACCGGTTTCACCCAGACAGTAAGCATATGTGAAACAACATTGCATCAAACAATACATGAATATCACACTAGCAAATGGTCACTTAGAATATAAAACAAGGTTCAACACACAGAGAAGCACACATTACAAGTTCTCAAGTCCACAAAGAGATAAAGTACGAATTTATTACATCCAAAGTGACATGACTACAAGATCAACTAGAAATAGGCTTTAATCCATTCTTCTCCCCCTTTGTCATCAATCATCCATAAAGGGCCTGGAGAAGCTTGTAGTCACGCTCCCATCATGCATCCAATCTCCTCCGACGCTAGAAGGTCGGGCTATGATCATCTTACGAAGAAGATGTAGTCCAATGAAAATCTTCACTCAAGTGAATGTGTATGTGTGATAATATGGAGTGATTTGGATGTGCTAGCCATGGAAGAAGATATGGATGAGCTAAACGTACCATGGCCGGTACCGGAGGTGGTACCAAAGATAGAAGCTGCTGCCTGTGAAGCAAAATCTCCGGGAGATGGAGATGGTGCACTAGAAAACTGAACTCCCGCCATAGATGAACCGGTGCCACCGTATGCATATGACGAAGAAGGAAGTGTAGCTGCTGCATAAGATGGTCCTGGCGGTGCAAATCCAAATGAGGAACCAAATAAGTCACCCTCAGAGGTAGGCATGTAAGGCATGGTCCCTGGAGCACCAACGGACTGTGGCGGAGGCTGCGAGCTTGATCCAACATGTCCATATCCAAAGATATCACCGTACTCCTCAAAGTATCCCGCATTCATGTGATCGGTCATGATATCTCTAAGCGGGGGAATCTCAGGAAGCTCAAGAGGTGGTGAAATGGGTGATGGTGGATCATGTGGACTCAAAGCGGCACGCAGTTTCTTGAACTCATCACGAGTCTTCTTGTTTTCAATCCTCTACTGCCTAATATCAACTTGGACATCTCTTTGGCCTTTGCAAATGCCTGTGAACATAGAAATGAACTTCTGAATGGCAGATGTCTGTCCTGCTGGCCGTGATCCGCTGCCAGACCCAAACCGGTCAGACCGGTTTGCAGAACCGGTCAGACCGGTTCTGACCTGCAGCGGTGAAAACTGCTGTGGTGGCCCTCTATGCTGCTCTTGATTACCGCCGGCTGCTGCATCTGTATCTGCTGGTGAAGGAGAAGGCATTCTAACCTTATGAGGCACAGGAGGGTGAAGTGGCTTGTGTTGGGTGTCCTTTTTTATCTTCAAACTTGTAACCCTTTCGATGATGAACATGATGAAGGGGCTATAGGCACAAATCTTCTGAGGACTCTCAGAAATAGTCTTCATCTCATGCCAAATGAAATCGGCAACACTAAATGGAGGAGTCTCCTCTCCAATCCTCAGATAGTACATCAAGTTTCTCATGTAAAGTGATATATCCGAAGTGTTGCCATCTCTAGGTGTGAGTGTCTTTCTAAGCAATCGATAAAGAGTTCCATAATATGTGTAAAGACCACTCACTTTTCCCCAACTGCCACGCTGATCTCTAGGATACATGAATTTTATCTCAAATGGTTCCATAACTCCTCGGTCATGTATCCGAACAGTGTCATCACTTTCATGTCCAACTCTATGAATAGAGGCAAAGTCAGAATAAGTGACATGAAAGCGTTGTCCCTCAGTCATCCAATGCATGGCTCTTTCTTGCCTGCCATCCTCCTCATAGTAGCCGAAGAACACAGTAGCATAAAACTGAGCAATGACTTCCTTGTTCCAACTATGCTTGAAGCCCATGAGATGCTTAACTCTCTTTTCAGAACACACTCTGATGATCTCATTGAACACAGGATTGTCTTGCTTGATCATATATTCCCAATCAACATACTGTGCATCTGATGTGATTTTGGTCTTTTTCATAATGGCTGTGGCATAGAAATCCTGCTGAAAAAGAGTCCAAAATCTGTAGTCGGTTGCAGTCTTATCCACACCAAGTGGACTAGTCCTCCTCAACCTCCTAAATACATCAGTCATCCCACTGGCAAGATAATCAGTCACTCTCCTGCTAGCTGGGCCAGTGGGTCGGCAAATTTCAAGAACAAGAGGGGCATTCTCATCAATAGTATCATCATCAGCCACCTCTTCCTCATAATCACCAGCTGTCATCTCTTCATCAACATCAACATCCGCCGGCTGACCATGACGGTACTCAACCCTGAAACTCTCATCCTCAACTTCATCATCAGTGGAATTTTCTACAACATCCACCTCCTCAATTTCCTGGTCTGCTGCCCTCTTTGGCCTCCTAGGCCTCAAATCTCTGCCACTCGCCGTACCCGAGCTACTGCCTCCGGGTGCATCAAACTTGCTCTTCTTGATTCTCTCGGCATGTGATCCTTTTGGCATCTTTACTGTCCTTGCTGGGTCAAGATAGATAGATAGACATGATATAAGTACCCAGAAAAAGATTGATAAAGAATTGATCAACTTAAGAGCATCCAACAAGTTTTGGGTCAGCTCAGAGCCAAACCGGTCAGACCGGTTACCTAAACCGGTCAGACCGCTTTTGCCTGAGCCGAGCCAAAACGAGTTAGGGATCAATCTGGACAGAGTTTGATGAGGATATTGAAATGATATTGCAATACAAGCTATCCCTAGTCCATATGTGAGCCAACACGTTGCAAAACAGGGACTTGAACCACCACTGCCCAAACCGGTCAGACCGGTTTGCCAAACCGGTCAGACTGCTTTGCGCAGTGGTGATGCAAATCGATGTCGCGCAAAATGTAGCCATCCAAATTGAATCATCTCTTAGGGATAGGTTCCTAGACATGCCAGAAGATGTTCTACCAAAGGGTTTTGAGAGATATGCATTGAGCTCATAGATCGGGCGAAGGGAAGATTTGAATACCTTGAGAGCCTTGAACTCGAGGGAAATGAAGATTTGAGTGCACAACTTGATGGGGAATCAATCTAGCAGCCTTGTGGCACTCAAAAACCGAAGAGAAATCTTCTTTTCCTTGGTTGAATCCTCAAATCGCCTTGGGGGCGCCTTCCATCGGTCAAGAACAGGAGAGAGAGAGGAGATGTGGTGAATGGGTATGGTAGGAGAGAGAGGGAATCACGGGAAGAGATAAATCCATGTGGGCCACCTCCCTGGGCCAAACCGGTCAGACCGGTTTGGGAAACCGGTCAGACCGGTTTCGCCCAGGGAGCTGAGTCTGCCAGGAACTCCGGATCTTCCGCGAATTGTGTCAGATCTTCTGATGAACTTCGGATCTTTCGAGAGTATGTCGGATCTTCTGATAATCTTCGGATCTTCCGGGCCAGAAACAACTCGGGACCGAACCGCTCGGAACTTCCTGTCGGATCTTCCGACCTATGGTCGGAACTTGCTTCAAAACTGTTCCAAAACATGTTCCCTTGATCTGAGAAGATATAATGATGAAATTTGGCCTTCAACAATCCAAGAATTTCCACAGAAAAGTTCACCCAGCTGCTTGGGCCCAAACCGGTCAGACCGGTTTGGGAAACCGGTCAGACCGGTTTTCCCAAGCAGCTGAGACTAAGTCCGAAATGGTGAAAATTGAGATCCAAAACTTGTTCACTTGATCTGAGAGTGTATTTGATATGCATGGTCTTCAACTTCTTAGGATTTGTCTATGAAAAGATAAGATTTCCAATAAAACAAATTTTCTTTCGTTTCTTCCGAAAGAAATGGGAGATGATAGATAGATAAAGGATTTTGTGAACTTGAGAAAATCTCACTATTTGTGACTAGCCATCAATCAAGCAAAGTTAACTATAGTCACAAATAGATCGACAAAGGTCAAAAGACCAAAGACTCAAAGATTTTCAAAATCACACAAACCTATCATGCTAGTTGGGTTTTTCAAAATCTATCCTAAGTGTTAACACCAAAATTTAGCACCAGGAAGAGGCTGACGTGTGGGCCAGATTTGATGGAAGGATACCATTCGGCTAAGGGGCTTTCTCTGAAGTATTCGGCAATAACGCTCTGCGGTCGGGAACGCGTCGTCATTCGGCAGATGCATAGTTCCGCAGGTAAAAGCGGTAGCATTCGGGAAGACGTGATGACGTGGAAAAACATAAGGAAAAGGCCGGTTCGAACAAGGAACGCAATATGGGCACGAAGATTCGTCATTTATTTTTAGAAACAAGTATTGTAGTCGTGTCCGACTAGGAGTTGTATCAAGACCTGGGTATAAATATAAACCCATGGCAGCTGTAAGAAGCAATCGAATCAATCATACAACAAACCGGCCCCGTGCCAACATCGAGTCCTTTAGTCGAGTCGTCGAGTTCTTCGAGAGGAGTCATCGATCCGTCGACCTCCGTAAGTACCGGCAACCTTGTATCATGCTTAGTATCATGCGGTGGATTTAAGCTTTGATGCAAGTAGTCTTGTTACCATGCTTAGTATCATCCGGTGGATTTAAGTTGTGGTCTCAAGAAGGTTCCTCTGTTAGGTCATGAGCCATGCGGTGGGCTAAGATCTAGTATGGACCAAGTTATCGGCTCTGTTAGATTTCGGCAAGATCTAACAGATTCATTAAGTTACCCCGTGTTGCTTCGTTTTTACTCTGTGCTTAATTCATGCAACACTCCTTTGCCCAATCTAGGTCGGTTAGAATCGGCTCTACTTCACGATGCGATGACTTATCCCCTCATAGCCGAGTCCGAAACCGATCTAGGTTGCCACGTGTCGCGGGTTCGAACTTGTTGGTATCGTGTAGATCTTGACAGAACCGGGTATCATGCGGTAGATGCAGGTTTTTGGGTTGTCTTAGAGCTAATCATCCGGTGGATTAGAATTCGATTCGATCTGATAGATTTATCTTTATCGATTAAGTTTGTTCCTTCGCCGCGGACCCCGATTCGGCTAAGCAGCCGCATTCGGTAGTGCTCTCACGAGTGAACGTGTTCGTGGGTTTGCAGTGAACAATGAATGCTTTTAGCCTTTCACGATTAGATTGTATCATGCGGTAGATTGATCTAATCTGATTGGTGGTGTGGCCTCAAGCGAGTTGTATCATGCGGTGGATTAACTTGTTTGTTGCCATGCTTGACGGGTGCTGCTTTCGGCCTATGCATTCTTGTTTACTGCGGATTTATGGTCATGCTTTCGTCCTTTTATTTATCTATTATGCTTTGTTTCTCATTAATCGGCTATGAGTATGCGTTACAATGTTCATTCGGTTGAAAGCCGATTTTTCGTCATGCTTACGTCACGCATTCGGCAGTGCGCTCCCTGCGTGCCTTGCCGATTGCCGAATGAGGCTTTAACTGCCGACAGATAGCTTACATGCTTCTACTGATCTTACGTCATGCTGATGTTGTGCGTTCGGCAGTGTGATTCTTACATGCTTCTACCGACTGCCGAATGATATTCTGAGTAACGACAGATAGCTTGTCCGTAGCTATATGTCTCTCGAGATTGGCTTCAATGCCGCAAATATGGAACTGTCTGGTCTCACCCGGCACGTTCCAGGTTTTGATCTAAACGTTTTTGTCCCTTTGTTAGTTTTCAGGCAAACTGACTGGCACGCTTTCGGATTCATACGCACGGGCCACGTGTTGAAGCTAGCTAATTCGGCTTGTTGTGTGCTTGGCGCGAACTGCAGATTTTGCGTCAACACACTTTTTGGCACGCCTGGTGGGACACGACGAGTTTCGAAGATGCCTGAATTAAAAGACATTCTGGATGTCACTTTCGAAGAATTATCTGATGAACATCAACAGATGGTGAAGATTGCTGCAGATCAGTTCATCAAGAAGTGCTTGCTGTCTTTTGCTAAGAACAGGAGCGGTGCGCCGTTTCTCAAGTCAGATCTGCCAAGAGTTCTTTTGCCAGGACAATCTGATCTTACTGAAGATGAAGAACGGGAGAAGTTCTCTAGCTTGTTGTACAAGGCTTTAGGGGAAACAATGACCAATCATAATGCTGCATTCCTGAACAGTTTTCGGCTCATACTGGTCAACATCTTTGGTCAACACGTGGATAAGCCTTTTGAGCAAGTGCATGGACAAATTGGTGGCCCGACGTATTTCAATGTTCAAGCATCGGTTCCAAAACGTCATGGTAAAGGTGCTGAAGAGACTGAAGCTTCTGGAACCAAAGACGCGAGTGGACAGCCGATTCAGCAAGAGCCTCAGCATGCATTGCCGAAACCTCGTACATATGGTGATATGGCATTCGGCACCACGGGAAATCCACCTGCTTCTGCTTATAAGATATCCCCTCTGAACAACAGGCTGCAAAGGGACATGTATGGAAACGGATATTCAGAGTTTATGGATTACAATGCTATCGACGCTCTCCCGAATCCTGGGTATGTTGGTACTGCAGGCATGCTTGCTGGAAGACCAGGGAATCAAGATACCAGTATTGACCTCATGGTGCAAAAAATGACTGATGTATTGCAAAATCAATTCGGTCTGAAGCCTAAAAATCAGGGGTACATGTACTCGTCTCCTTTCCCGGAATGGTACCAAAGGGTATCATTGCCGAATAGAGTCAAGGTGCCTACAGAGTTTACTAAATTCTCAGGACAAGATGATACTAGCACTGTGGAGCATATAGCTCGATATCTGATGCAGCTTGGAGAAGCTTCGGCAGATGAGGCTTTCAGAATCAGATACTTTCCTTTGTCACTGACGGGTCCAGCTTTTACATGGTTTGCTTCTTTGCCTGCTCAGTCGATTTGTACTTGGAAAGACCTGGAGCAGAAATTCCATGCTCATTACTACATTGGCAGTACCGAGAAAAAGTTGGTTGATTTAACCAGCTTAAGGCAGAGGAATAATGAAACACCTACGGAGTTCCTCAGGAGATTTAGGGAAACAAAGAGCATGTGCTTTTCTCTGAACATACCTGATGACCAGCTGGCTGGTATGGCTGTAGCTGGCATGCTGCCTGCCATTCGGGAGAAGCTATTCGGGATGGAGTTTGATGATCTGGGCCAGTTGTCACACAGATTGGCCTTGATGAGCAACCAGGCATATGGTTTCAAGAAAGATGCCAGATTTGCTAAAAATAATGATGTAGCTGACATCTATAACCAATTCCTTGAAAGAGCAGATCAAGAAGATGAGTATGAAGATAGCGAGGAGATAGCCGCAGCAGAGATAGTGTGGAGTAAAGAACCAGTCATGGTGAATCAGAGGTGGATTAAACAGAATAAGGGTACCTATGATTTTGATGTAACTAAGGCAGATAAATTATTTGATTATCTTGTAAAGGAAGGCCAAATCAAGCTACCAGAGGGGCATTCTATGCTTCGGCCTGATGGAGTGAAAGATAAGAGGTACTGTGGATTCCATGATAGAAATTCTCATTCCATCAATGAATGCAGGGTTTTTAGAGTGAGGATTCAGAAAGCTATCCAAGAAGGGCATTTGAAATTCGACAATAAGATGAAGTTGGACAGTAACCCGTTTCCTCAGAACATGGTTGGGTTCTCAATCAATATGGTGAGTACTGCCGAATCTGGAGAAAAGAAAAAAATGAGAGTCCTGACGTCAAAGAAAGCGAAGCAGAGTGGCTCAGTAGATCCTAATCGGCAAATCACGATCGAACAGATTCGCGAGGAGAGACCTCGCTTCCCGAATAGCCAATTTGAAATTGGGAATTCTTCTAAACCCAGAGTCACATCGCGTATTCTCCTCAATAAGTGGCAGCGTCAGCAAGAAAAAGAGCACTACCAGAGACGTGAATACGAGGAGGAGAAAAGAAGGCGCGAAGAAGAAAGGTTTGAGGAAGAACAAGAAGAATATGTCCGAGAACAAGAACGTGCACATTGGGATTGTGTTTTCTTCAGACACTGTTGGAACGAGGGTTTAAAGCTGCCTACGTGGAATAACTGTCCTGAGTGCAATAATGGGTATATCGAACATAGGCAAAATGTTGCCATTCGCCGATCCGTCCACGAAAGAATTGGAAGGGTACATCCTAGTGATGATCGGCGTCTAAAAATATATAAGAATGACGATCAACCAATGAAAAGACATGCTGATTATAGATGGGTTGATCATGAGGAAGAAGATCGTGAGTATGTTTGGCAGAAAGGACAGTGGTGTCCACCTGGTTTAAGAAGGAGCCAGAAGAGAAGAGTCCAACGCCTGAGGAATCAAGAATTGAAGCAAGCAGGAACCAGGATGAAATCGATATGGCGTCCAAAAGACAGGCCTGACGAATCGGGTCATTCGGCTCCTACATGCATGGTATGTTTCTTGCCGAATGAATTCATGGCTCCAGCTAATCAAATTGTACAGGAAGAGATATTGTCAGAAGTGGATGAAGCCGAACAATATGGGTTAATGGCACAATTGGTATTGAATAAACAAGCTATTTTCGAGAAGCCAGTCCAGAATCGGCACATGAAGCCACTGTACTTAAGAGGATATGTCAACGGGAAGCCACTAACGAAGATGTTTGTTGATGGTGGAGCTGCTGTTAATGTGATGCCATACAATACATTCAGGAAACTTGGCATGAACCCTGGAGATTTAACGCCAACAAGCATAGTGTTGAATGATTTTGCTGGAAATCCTTCGGACACCAAAGGATGTGTACATGTAGATCTGATGATTGGGTCCAAGATTCTGCTTACAACCTTCTTTGTTATTGAAGGCAAAGGGGCATACAGCTTGCTACTTGGAAGGGATTGGATTCATGCGAATTGCTGTATTCCATCTACTATGCATCAACAGCTTATTCAGTGGATAGATGATGAAGTGGAAATTGTCCCAGCAGATGATTCAATTAGCGTGGCTAATGTGGAACCGGCCTTCTGGGAATATCAAGGAATAGATTGCTTCTCAGGTAAGGACTGGGGAGAAGGTCCTGTTGAGCCAGTCAGCAGTGATCAACAGCCGATCAAAGCAGTCGGCTCTTTTAGCAATTTTTAATGGATAATCCAATCGATGGAACTGACGGGAAGCTAGGATATGGATTTGTGTCGGCTGATAAATTAGAAGAAGTAGACATTGGAGACGGTGACAAACCAAGGCCGATATTCATCAGTGCTAGCTTGAATTCGGTTTTCAGGGAGAAGTTGATTGAGTTGTTAAAAGAATACAAAGATTGCTTTGCTTGGGATTATTCGGAGATGCCTGGTTTAGATCGTTCCATTGTTGAGCATCGATTGCCGATCAAGCCTGGTTATAAACCCTACAAGCAACCACCCCGGAAAATCTACAAAGATGAAGTGTTGGCCGATGTGAAGAAAGAAGTGGAAAGATTAATAGCAGCAAACTTTATTCGGCCGTGCAGATATGCAGAATGGATCTCTAATATCGTTCCTGTGTACAAGAAAAATGGGAAGATGAGAGTTTGCATAGACTTTAGAGATCTGAACAGAGCTACGCCCATGGATGGATATCCGATGCCTATTGCTGATTCGTTGGTTGATGCTGCTGCTGGATATAAAGTGATTAGTTTCATGGATGGTAATGCAGGGTACAATCAAATTTTTATGGCATTAGAAGATATAGCGAAAACGGCTTTCAGATGTCCAGGACATATAGGGTTGTTTGAATGGGTTGTCATGACGTTTGGTTTGAAGAATGCTGGTGCAACTTATCAGAGAGCTATGAATTATATTTTTCATGAGTTGATCGGCAAGATTGTGGAGATATATATCGATGATGTCGTGATTAAGTCATTGGATCATGAAGCACATTTGGCCGACATAAGGAAAACTCTAGAATGCACTAGGAAACATGGGCTCAAAATGAACCCAAATAAATGTGCTTTTGGAGTTTCGGCAGGAGAATTTCTGGGATTTCTGGTGCATGAAGGAGGAATAGGAGTTGGCAGGAAAAGTATGAAAGCCATTGATGAAGTTGTTCCTCCAACTAATCTTAAGGAATTACAGTCACTGCTTGGTAAGATCAATTTCATAAGAAGATTCATATCAAACTTATCACAAAAGATGTTGCCTTTCTCTTCATTGTTAAAGGTCAAGAAGGATCAGAAGTTTGTATGGGGCGACGAACAACAGAAGGCTTTCGATGAGATCAAGGAATACATGAAAGAACCACCAGTATTGGTACCTCCACAGCTAAACAAGCCTTTTAAGTTGTACGTGGCGGCCGATGCCCAAACTATTGGATTGGCCCTCATACAAGAATTCGAGGGAAAGGAAAGGGTAGTTGCATACCTTAGCCGAAAGTTGCTTGATCCCGAAACGAGGTATTCGGCTACTGAGAAGCTTTGTTTATGTGTTTACTACTCCTGTACAAAATTTTGGCACTACTTACTACATGCCGAATGCATTGTGTATTCAAAGTTTGATGTGATAAAACACATGTTGTCTATGCCGATTTTGAACGGAAGGATTGGCAAATGGATTTTAGCTTTGTCTGAATTTGAGTTAAGGTTTGAATCGGCAAAGGCTGTTAAAGGACAGATTATTGCTGATTTCATTACTGAGCATCGCGATTTATCAGTTAATTCGCTTGAAATTGCTCCTTGGGTATTATTCTTCGATGGCTCTTCATGTGACAAAGGTGGTGGAGTAGGTATTTTGTTAATTTCACCAAGAGGAGAGGTATTTGAATTTGCTATTCCTATTCAACCTACTGTCACTAATAATCAAGCTGAGTATGAAGCGTTGCTCAGAGGACTTCAATACTTGAGAGAAGCAAAGGCCATTGCAGTTGAAATTTTTGGAGATTCAGAATTAGTCATAAGGCAACTAAATGGCGAGTATGAGTGCAGAAATGATGTCTTGAGGAATTACTATGAGGAATGCAAGCAAATCTTAAAGGAATTTCAGTCAGTAATTCTGCAGCATATTCCTAGGAGAGACAATGAAGAGGCAAACAGATTAGCTCAAAGTGCTTCGGGTTATAAAGAGCTTCAAGAAGTTTTTGCTAATAATGTATATGCTTTCGGAAGTGATCTGGCAGAAGATGATTGGAGAAAAGAAATTGTTGATTATCTGGAGAATCCATCCCGAAAGGTTTCTAGAAAGCTCAGGTATAAAGCTTTAAAGTTTGTTCTTCTTGATGATAATTTATATTATAAATCCTTGGATGGGGTGCTGTTACATTGCTTAAATCATGAAGAAGCAAAAAGGCTGATGAGTGAAGTACATGATGGGTTGTGTGGAGCACATCAATCGGCCTACCGAATGAAATGGGTTATTAGGAGATCTGGGTACTATTGGCCTACAATGCTAGAAGACTGCTTTGAATATTATAAGGGATGCCAAGATTGCCAGAGATTTGGAAACATTCAGAGAGTTCCAGCATCAGTTCTGAATCCTATTATCAGGCCATGGCCATTCGGAGGATGGGGAATAGATTTGATTGGCCAAATAAATCCTCCATCTAGCAAGGGGCATAAGTTTGTGCTTTTGGCAACCGATTATTTTACCAAATGGGTTGAGGCAATTCCATTAAAGAAGGTGACATCGGAGAATATGGTTGAATTTGTTAAAGAACATATCATTTACAGATTTGGAATTCCTCAAACAATCATCACAGATCAAGGGACTCAATTTACATCTTCAAAGTTCAGAGATTTTGCTGAAAGTATGGGCATCAAATTGTTGAATTCTTCTCCTTATTATGCCCAAGCTAATGGTCAGGCAGAGGCTTCTAACAAGATTATGATTAAAATTATACAGAAGAAGATTGATCAGAAGCCGAGAAAGTGGCATTCGGTACTCAATGAGGCTTTATGGGCTTACCGAATGGCTCCACATGGGGCTACACAGACGTCTCCTTATGAGTTGGTGTATGGGCATCATGCTATCTTGCCATGGGAGATACAATTAGACTCAAGGAGAATAAAGTTGCAAAAGGATTTAAGTTCTAAAGATTATAAAGATTTAATGATGGACGAATTAGAAGATTTGCATATGATTCGTCTCAGGGCCTTGGAAAATGTTGAAAAAAATAAAATGCGAGTTGCTAAATATTACAACAAGAAGGTGAAAGTCAAGCAATTTGCAGAAGGAGATTTGGTTTGGAAAGCAATATTGCCGATTGGGACTAAATACAGTGCATTCGGTAAGTGGTCTCCAAACTGGGAAGGCCCTTTCAGAGTAATCAGATGCGTGCCTGGAAATGCATATATCCTGAAAACTTTGCTAGGAGAGGAGTTTACTGCTGCCATCAATGGGAGATACCTGAAGAAATATTATCCTAGTGTTGAGATTGATCGTTGATTGAAGTATTCAATGTCAGAACAATTGAGACAGCCGGCATTCGGGAAGGAGCCATCTTCAGAACAAATGTTGACAGAAAAGGAAAATGGCCAGTACTGAATGTATTGCCCTTAGCACAGAATATATTGCATCAGGAGTTCATACAAGATCACAAAAGATAAGTTTTATTGCCGAATCCCTAGTACAAACTACTGGAAGAGCCTGTTCAAAACAGACTGGGGATGAATGGAATCGGCAATGGCAGCACCATGGCCATCGAGACGATCAATGGAGGCGTCAATGTCATCGATGTCTTCTGGGTTGCTGTTGGCGAAACCAACCGGCATCCTGGAATAGTCAGTGCCGGTGTGTGTCGACATGGCAACGAGACCCACAGCGACGCCTAGGCGAACGCCATGGAGAGCCACCTCGTCGACGCGGCCTGCCACCGCGCCAAGGCGAGCCTCGGGTATGTCTCCTTGGGCGTTCACTTTGTTCGCCAGCTCATCCACCAGCGCCTTCAGCCGATTGAGCTCGTCATCGCGTTTTGCAAGATTACAAAATGGAGGTAGATCAGTAATGACTAAAGATGGGATTAGGATTGAACAAGTTATGGAAATTACCATCGATGACTTCGAGCAGTTGCTTGCGCTCGGCCTGCCATTCGAGGTCCGCAATCCCGGCTTGCTTGGAAATGACCTCCAGTTCGCGACGAGAGTCGTCGCGCTCCGCCTTGAATCGGCGAGCATCGCCGTCTGAGTAGCGGGAGTCGTCCGATGAGAGAGTCCGATTGGACGAACTCGAAGAGCTGGACGCCGCAGGAGCAGCGGCTGGAGCCACAACTGGCGCACCAGCGGCGACAATCCATTGGATTACCCTGAAAAAACAAAGAGATTCGTCAAGGAGAGGGCAAATCTGGAGAAGAACAGAGAGAAGCAAGCAGCCAATCACCTGCGGCGAGCGCCGGCGCGACTTCCTTCGGGCTCGTCGGCAGCCGGTCGCCTTCCATTCGTCATTGGGGTTTTCTTGAGTTTACTGTGCTTGGGAAAAAGAAGAGTTCGAGGAAGGCAAAAGACTTGGTGAGGAGATAGCGGCACTCGGTATGTTTATTTATAGAACCCGCAGAGGAAATCGTGGCCAAAAGATCGTGGCGCGTATCCCGAAAATTCGGAAGGTGGAAAGGATTCTCAAAACCGAACGGTTTCGGTGTCGTTTGGAATTCATGCTGATGTCACATTCGGCTATACTAAGCTTTTCGAGATTGATACGCCGGAAGCCAACGTTGCCGAATAAGTTATGCACCACGAAACAAAGCCGGAGTAAAGATGATGGAAAATGTAGAATTGATCAGGCATTCGGCTATCAAACTATTTGACACAATTTACACACCCAAGTACTTTGAAATTACATTTTTGGCATTCAAGATCACGTTGCTGATATTCGCTAATAGCTGCTTGTCAGCTTCTTGAGTTTTGGCCAAGGCAGAAAGTTTGGCTTTGAGTTGCTTCTCTTCATTCAGAGCTGCTGAAGCCTCCTTGCGCAACTTTTCTGTCAGACCAGGAATTTCGGCTATCTTCTTCTTATCAGCTTCAATTTTAGCCGATAAGTTTTTCAATTCAGCCTCTAATTCGGCTTTTCTGGTCTCTTTTGACTTAAGTGCAGCCTGTAGGCCAGCTAACAGTTCCTTATTGCTCTGAGTTCTAGAGTGCAAATCTTTTACAGATTGCTTGGCCAATGTTCTTCTTTGCTCCAAGGCTGGTTGAGCAGATTGATTCTTCAGAGCCTGCTTCACTGCGATAAAATGATCGTCCAATCTAGAAACTGGATCTAAAGAAATCTTGATATCGGCAGGAAGATCTTGATCAAATGATTCAAGCAAGTCTCTTAAGAGATCAGCATTGTTGACTTGATCTCGAGTGTCCTTATGCAGAAAGGAGAGGATTTCCTTCAGTTTTGCTTGGTTCTCCTCTGATAAGGCTTGACCAGAGGAAGTTTCTTCTCCTTGTTCGGCAACAAGATCGTCCAAAGCAAATGAGTAGCTGGGTGATGAAATTGTTTTATCCTGGAAAAGAATTGTTGCCGAATTAATGATGGTCTATTGGATAAAAGCTGGGAGAACTGGGTAATCATCTCTACCTCATTCCTGACCTCTTGGATGGAGAGAGAGGGCAGCTCAAGCTCAGGCAAAGATTCTTGTTCATGCTGAGGAGAGCTTGGAAGGTTCTTTGGTGGAGATGAGGCTTCTGGCTGAGGTACATCAGGTAGAGCTGAAGCTGGTTCTTGATGAAAAGAGGAGCTCTCCGAAATTGGATCCATTGAAACTTGCTCTGTGACTGAAAGAAAGTTAGTGCCGATGAAAAAGAGTTTTAAAGGACAAGATGGTGAGAAATTTTACTAATCACTGAAGCATCGGCAGGTTCTGTGCTAATGGCCAATTGCTGTGATTTGGCCTGAAATCATAAAGGAACAGAAATGAGCAGAATGAAATTAGCATTTTTACTCGAGGAAGGAGAAATTTGACCTGTGCAATTCTTTTGCTGCTTGTTCTTTTCTTCTTTATAGCTGAAGGGGCAGTTAGAGAAGAAATCTTTCTCTTGGAAGAAGGTGGTGCAGCAAGAGTTGGATCCAGACTGGCAGGCCTGGACATTATTTGAGCCAAAGAAGGAGAAAGATGCCCCAGAGTAGATATTGGGCCAGAGATGTTATATACAATTGCTCTAGCCAGAGGGGCAGGGACTGTGTCCTGCAGAATAACAGAATCAAAAGTCGATGAAAGAGGGTGTTATTGGAAAAACAGATGGATTATAAGCATGTTTACCTCTGAATTCGGCTGATAACCAGGCATTAACTCAAGGCAAAGAGAGTGAACTGGTGTATTGAAGATATGATCATGGAATTCTTGCCACCAAAGGGTGAAGGAAGGATGAATGAGTGCTGTTGGCACAAAGGGATCGAGTTGATAGATGGCTGCACAGCACTTGTAATCAAAGACTCTTCTTGTTTCTGTGGAGTCTTTGATGATCTGCCTCGGCTTGAGGAATTCATGGAGAAATAATCTTGGGGGCACTTGGCCACACCCTAGTTGCCTGGCAACTATGTTCGGCTGATAATATTCATATGA
The DNA here is from genome assembly GCA_033239725.1 of Echinochloa phyllopogon. Lineage (NCBI taxonomy): Eukaryota > Viridiplantae > Streptophyta > Magnoliopsida > Poales > Poaceae > Echinochloa > Echinochloa phyllopogon. The sequence continues at coordinate 24,927,653 of BTCW01000008.1, read as the reverse complement.
ACTTTGAACCAGCCTTCCTCCGCAAAATTCGGTTGGTAAGATGTAAGGCCGAATGAAAGTGTTAAAAATTGCTGTGGACTCTGCATCTATGCATCCAGTCTCGAAGCTGAATTCACAAGGGAAAGTGAGATTGTCATTGTCCATGTATGGGAACCAGAGGGGATTGGCAAAACCTTTGAAGAAAAGTTCAAACAGTTCTCCAATGCTCTTGTTGATAGCAATAGTGGAGGCTGCTTCCCCATAGGTTTGACAGCCTTTGGTGCTCTGGGCTTCTGCTTCCTGGTAATTGACCGAGGGGAAGTGTCGGCTGTTGAGGTCAATGGAGACAATTTGGTGCATGTACAATTGCAGCCACATCTGGACGAACCACCAGGGACCGTTAACGCAGGAAATTTTCTTGTTGGTGTGCATCTGATAAATGGTCTGATGGAGCATGTGATAGACACTTCCCAGGAGATATTTCCCGAGAGGGATAAGTGTGCCTGCAGCCAGGTCTTCGGCCATTACTATGTGATTCAGAGTTGGCTCATTGGCTTTACCACAGAAAACAAATCTGCACAGCCACATATTCAGAAAGGCCCTGTATTCAACGTCAGTCAGAGGACCATCATGCATGTAAGTCTGGATGTATCTCTTATAGCCGACTCCAGTCTTCACCCCTGTCTGTTTGGAAGAACCTTTGTACCTGTATGGGTGTGTAATCCCTGTGATGTTCAGGCCGGTTATCATGTAGACATCGGCCAGGTTTGGAGTCATTGGTCCGTGACCAAAGAGAAAAGCATTCATGCCATTGGACCAGAAATGACAAGCTGCAATCAGGAGATTTTCATTCTTGGGTGTTTCGGCTAGAGAAAGCTCCAAGCAGTGAGAAATACGAAGACTGTCCCAATTCTGTGTCTGAGGACTTTTATCTTCAAGAATCCTTTTGTACCAGTTTTTCCAGCCAGCGATTGGGGGTAGAGGCCAGTTCTTGAATGCATCTTGCCATTCGTGAGGTCTCATCAGAGAAGTTTTGAAAGGAATCCTCTGAGACTCGGCCGCAATAATTTCGGAGGGATCTAGATTCCCTGAGGGGCCGAGGAAGAAAGATGCGGATTGTTCTTCAGTGGGGGTCAAGATTTCGGTGGCCAGAGCCTATCAAGGGCAGAGGAAGAGCAAATCGGAGATTCAAAATGCAGCTCGAAAAGAGTAATGCCGAATGTGATTGAGGGAAACAAAACTTACTTGAAGAATTTGATCCTGGTTCGCCATTTGAAGATTGGAGCTTGAGAGATTCGACGAACTAGGGTTTTGAGTTTGGAAACGCACTCTGAGGATTTGGGAGCGGAAAACGGATATCAAAGCGGATTCAGCCTGGAAATGTTGGGGATTCCTGGTCAATTCCGAGATAAAAGCATCTTTTATCCCGAAATTGAAGGGGCATGTGTTAACACCAAAATTTAGCACCAGGAAGAGGCTGACGTGTGGGCCGGATTTGATGGAAGGATACCATTCGGCTAAGGGGCTTTCTCTGAAGTATTCGGCAATAACGCTCTGCGGTCGGGAACGCGTCGTCATTCGGCAGATGCATAGTTCCGCAGGTAAAAGCGGTAGCATTCGGGAAGACGTGATGACGTGGAAAAACATAAGGAAAAGGCCGGTTCGAACAAGGAACGCAATATGGGCACGAAGATTCGTCATTTATTTTTAGAAACAAGTATTGTAGTCGTGTCCGACTAGGAGTTGTATCAAGACCTGGGTATAAATATAAACCCATGGCAGCTGTAAGAAGCAATCGAATCAATCATACAACAAACCGGCCCCGTGCCAACATCGAGTCCTTTAGTCGAGTCGTCGAGTTCTTCGAGAGGAGTCATCGATCCGTCGACCTCCGTAAGTACCGGCAACCTTGTATCATGCTTAGTATCATGCGGTGGATTTAAGCTTTGATGCAAGTAGTCTTGTTACCATGCTTAGTATCATCCGGTGGATTTAAGTTGTGGTCTCAAGAAGGTTCCTCTGTTAGGTCATGAGCCATGCGGTGGGCTAAGATCTAGTATGGACCAAGTTATCAGCTCTGTTAGATTTCGGCAAGATCTAACAGATTCATTAAGTTACCCCGTGTTGCTTCGTTTTTACTCTGTGCTTAATTCATGCAACACTCCTTTGCCCAATCTAGGTCGGTTAGAATCGGCTCTACTTCACGATGCGATGACTTATCCCCTCATAGCCGAGTCCGAAACCGATCTAGGTTGCCACGTGTCGCGGGTTCGAACTTGTTGGTATCGTGTAGATCTTGACAGAACCGGGTATCATGCGGTAGATGCAGGTTTTTGGGTTGTCTTAGAGCTAATCATCCGGTGGATTAGAATTCGATTCGATCTGATAGATTTATCTTTATTGATTAAGTTTGTTCCTTCGCCGCGGACCCCGATTCGGCTAAGCAGCCGCATTCGGTAGTGCTCTCACGAGTGAACGTGTTCGTGGGTTTGCAGTGAACAATGAATGCTTTTAGCCTTTCACGATTAGATTGTATCATGCGGTAGATTGATCTAATCTGATTGGTGGTGTGGCCTCAAGCGAGTTGTATCATGCGGTGGATTAACTTGTTTGTTGCCATGCTTGACGGGTGCTGCTTTCGGCCTATGCATTCTTGTTTACTGCGGATTTATGGTCATGCTTTCGCCCTTTTATTTATCTATTATGCTTTGTTTCTCATTAATCGGCTATGAGTATGCGTTACAATGTTCATTCGGTTGAAAGCCGATTTTTTGTCATGCTTACGTCACGCATTCGGCAGTGCGCTCCCTGCGTGCCTTGCCGATTGCCGAATGAGGCTTTAACTGCCGACAGATAGCTTACATGCTTCTACTGATCTTACGTCATGCTGATGTTGTGCGTTCGGCAGTGTGATTCTTACATGCTTCTACCGACTGCCGAATGATATTCTGAGTAACGACAGATAGCTTGTCCGTAGCTATATGTCTCTCGAGATTGGCTTCAATGCCGCAAATATGGAACTGTCTGGTCTCACCCGGCATGTTCCAGGTTTTGATCTAAACGTTTTTGTCCCTTTGTTAGTTTTCAGGCAAACTGACTGGCACGCTTTCGGATTCATACGCACGGGCCACGTGTTGAAGCTAGCTAATTCGGCTTGCTGTGTGCTTGGCGCGAACTGCAGATTTTGCGTCAACACTAAGTCACACAAGCACATGCACATATATACAGCACATAAAGTCATTATCATATTTAGCTTACACTATTCACCAAGAAAGTGTTAACCAAATGTATAATGGACGCATATGAGCTATATATATTTGCATGTACATGCACACACTAGCATGACAAGGGCCTAGATGCACAAGGTAAATACTAGTTCATAGATAACATACCTTGGCCTCTAGTAGAAGGTGTTGTGCAATATTTGTCAATATGAGTTCTCTCATGACATAATCAATTTGACAAACATAGATAGAACATTAATGTGCACAACACACAATTTCATAATCAATGACTTTAATGAAAGCATGAAGAACATAGGTCATTAATTATGAAGACACACAATATAGATCAAATTCCTTATTTTAGTGCATTTGTGAAGATGTGGTTAGAAAGAACTTAAATGTACTAGTATTGAAAGATTAAACAATTTTTAAGGAATTTAATGCTATATTGTGTTGAGTTGTCAAAACATGAATTGAGATTAAGATTCATGATAAGGATTGATATGGGGTTACCATCATGAATCACTAGGTGAATTGACAACTCCAAATGAGAGAAGTACTCTCGTTGATGAGACTACAAATTCACTAGAAGAAATATTAGTCTCAAGGACACAAATATTGAAATAATCTACCCCTAGATATGTGCATCATATATAGACAATATGAGTCATGCACTTTGTCTTGTGAATGACAAGGAAGGGATTAATTCAATATTCGGTCAATTTGCATGAAAATTATTCAAAATGAAACATGCCAAGTAATCATATCAAAATGAAGTATTAATATGGATAGCATATGCCAAGAATGAAAAATTCATGAGATGAAATATTTGAATCTTCATTTCTCACTCAAATGGCCAAGTCCCAACACCCTGAGCCAAACCGGTCAGACCGGTTTGGGAAACCGGTCAGACCGGTTTCGGCTCGGATCTTCCGGTTGATCATCCGGCCGGGAAAAGTTCATCACAGAGCCCCCCGGATCATCTGGTCGGATCTTCCGGCCTTAGTGTCGGATCTTGTGTGGTATGTCCTGAAAAATGATCAAACCTTGCTCCACAGAAGAGCAATTAAACATACCACATTTCATATGCTTAAAATATTAAACAAATACTTCATTTAACAAGAATGTGCTAAAGTTGCAAGTGTCTGGGCCAAACCGGTCAGACCGGTTTGGCAAACCGGTCAGACCGGTTTTGCCAGACTCATACCGAGTGGCGTGGATTTCCGATGTTTGCCTCAAATTTCGCCGGAACTTGATCCACTGCAACTTTAACACAATATTGCTCTACTAGAGAGCCATTAAAAGCATCACATGGCATATATGAATAAAAGTTCAATAAAAGAAATTTAAGTCACTATCAAGCGTCTCATGAGACAAATGCTTAGAGATACTTGATCCTACCAAAGGCACTAATGACTCAAATTTAATCAATAAAGCACAAAGTTACCGAGATGTCATTGGGTAAAGAGTATGAAGCGGAAGCAACTTTTCTTGGCTTGCTAGTTGATCATTGAAGATTGTAATTCAAGCCAAGTTACCAATGCATCTCTTTGTCCCTACAATCTCATCAAGCATGCTTTGGTCCCCAACTCATGTTGGGTCCGTTGTTGTTAGTCCAAATATGCTTAGGAACCCAAATTCCTCTTGTGCCACTCTTTGGAGAACAAATCACCTTAGAGGCACAAGGGGCATTTGGAGAATCCCCAAGCTTCATATGCATAGAATGGGCAATGTCGGGTTTAGTAGTTTTACCATTGGGACAATCATTACCATAATGTCCTTTCTCCCGACATGTGTAGCATGTCTTATGCTTGATGTTGATTGTTTTGTTCTTGTGTAGCTCGGTGGCCAATTCTTCCTTGTATTTTCATTGTGCCTTGAGAAAGCCTTTGTTAAGCTTGAAGAATTGCTTCTCTTGGTGTGGTCCCACTTTGCTTGGGCATGAAGCAATTTGATGCCCTTTCTCAAGGCAACCGAAGCATCTTCTTTTCTCCAAATTTCTTTGTCTTTTGGAGAGAATTGGCTTGCTCTCTTGACGTGTGTTGGACTTGACTTGATTTGTGCAAGAGCTTTGCACGGTTGATCCCTTCTCAAGCTTCTTCACCATGGATTCACGGTTATCTTGAGAAGGTTGTGCATAGCTCTCTTTTTCAAGTGTTGTCAAGCTCTTTGTGAGTCTTTCTACCTCTTGCTTGAGTTCTTCATTTTCTTGAGCAATAAGGTCTTCACAAGACTCTACACACACTTTATCATACCAAGATTGTTTTGCTTGAGAGCAACAAGGGTTAGCACATGATAGGTTATATTGAATTTGAGAGCATGTGCAAATGTGAGTTTGAGATTCAATAGATTTTAACGAAGTAATCATAATCTCATGAGCAATATTTAATGAGGCATATGATTCTACAAGTTCTTCATGAGAGCACAAGAGTTCTTCATGCTTCACTTGTAGGATCTCATGCTTGCTAGCAATCAATGCCAATTTTTCCTTGAGCACTTTATTTTCTTTTTCAATGGAAGCCAAATGAAGTGCATCACAAGCATAATCATCAATAATTGCATCATACTTACAAACCAAAGCGGCGTTTGAGAATTTGACTTCCTCAAGCTCTTGGATAAGAGCTAGGATAGTCTCATCCTTTGAATTTTCCGCCTTCTCGTCTTCTTTGGACTTGTAAAGCATGAGTACCTCATCATTGGGAGATGATGTTGCTTGTGAGCTTGAGATTTTGCTTGCGCGGCGTCGGCCTCCTTTCTTGTGGCCAGCTGCCCGCTTCCTGCCCAAACCGGTCAGACCGGTTTGGGAAACCGGTCGGACCGGTTTCAGCAGAGAAGCGGCAGCTGAGCCGTCTTGCTCTTGTGGTTCCACGATGGTTGTCACATGAGGCTTGGTGCATGCACTTGCTGTTGTAGTACACTCCTCATGTGACTTGGCTCTTGTTTGGTCTTGTTTGTCGCTTTTGATGTTGCCGAATAGCTTCTCAATTCTAGCCCAAATAAGATGAGCATCGAATAGAGTTGCTTCATCTTCTAGAATCAATTCTCTAACTTCATCACTCACAACATCAAATAAGAAGTTAGCGACACGAGCATTGAGTTGAAAGCAATTCATCTCGTCTTCGGTTGGATTGGACACACTCCAATCAACATTAGGACGATCAATGCCTTCAACTACAATTCTCTCAAGAATAGGACTCATAGCCCTAAGATCATTACGTACATGACAAGACCAAATTGAATAGTTTGAGCCGTCACTAGCTAGTGGCTCATAGTTTACCTCACAAGCGGTCGACATCTTTCCTCACGGCGGTTAAGCTTGGATGTGAGGCCAAGCTCTGATACCAATTGAAAGGACCTTGATGTCACCTAGAGGGGGGGTGAATAGGTGAATCTGCAAATTACAAACTTTTTCGCACAATCAGTACATAAACCGGTCAGACCGGTTTACAAAACCGGTCAGACCGCTTTTCCAGAGGAAAGCGGTCAGACCGCTTTGCCAAAGCGGTCAGACCGGTTTTCAACAGAGAAAACCGACTATGTGAAATAACCCCCTCTACGAGTTCTAGCACAAACCAAACTTGATGATGGGCTCTTGTAGATGATATCAAGCAGGTCCACTAAGTCCCTGCACACAATTAGAGCACACCCAAGTAGATCGAAGCGGAAGCGAATATGAATGCTAGAGTTGAACTTGTGAAGGTAAGCAAGAGACAATGATATGTTTTCCCGAAGTTTGGAGTTCACCGCTGCCACTAAGGCTGTCACAAAGACACGATGAATCCTAGTCTCCGTTGAGGGCCTACGAAAGGCGGGCTTATCCACTCCAAGCCACTTTCCTCGGTATCACTAGCTTTTGACCCTTTTCCACGAAGGAGGCAAGGCCAGCCTTTACAAACAATCCGTGGCTTACCACACACGAGGTAGCTCACCGGCGACGCCTAGCCGTCTAGGAGGATCACCTCCAAGAGTAACAAATGCTCCAATGGATGCTTGGCTTCACCGGAAGTGCTCAACACTAAGGATATGCTCTATATAGCTGATAATTGCTATCACTTGCTATCTATTGCTCATACACATACATCCCTCAACCCAAATCCAAAGATATGAACTAAATCAATCAACTCTCACAAAGAGAGGTTTGGGGAGAGCTTGCTGGTGCTTGGGATAGCTCTAGGCGTGCAAGAATGAATGGGCAACCAGCACCCCTCAAAGGAGAGGGGTATGGAGTATAAATACCCCACACAACCAAAACTAGCCGTTATAGCCGTTGGAAACCGGTCAGACCGGATTCCCAAACCGGTCAGACCGGTTTACGAACTATACTAGCCGTTACACCTGTCAGAGCCCCAAACCGGTCAGACCGGTTTCCCAAACCGGTCAGACCGGTTTGGGTCGAGTCAGCACACTTGAGTCCCAAACCGGTCAGACCGGTTTCCCAAACCGGTCAGACCGGTTTGGGTGGACTTCAGCACACTAAGTCCCCAAAGAACACCACTCTCAAGGCTATCTCACATGGGTTAAACTATGAGCACTTTTTGGTGTATGCCAAGACAACTAATGTTGCATCCCTCTTGATAGTACGGCATTCCTAAACTCAAGATTAAAACAATAAATAGAATCTACCACTTGAGCTTGTATATCTTCATTGATGCCATACTTGATCATTTCCAACTTGAGGGCTTCAACACTTCATGTCTTGCTGAGCAAATCCAATGTTGAGCTAATGACTTAGAATTTCCATTGCATGAAAGAATTCATAAGTCATTCCATTATATGATCACTAAAAGATTAGATGCTTCGCATTGCTTCACTTGATATGACTTGATCGACGCATAGAACCCAAACTATGATGCTAGACCTTTCCACCAACAAAGTCCATCGGCTACAAGACCAACTTGCCCTTCACCTTGTTAGGAACGTCACTCCCATCTAGCTTGATCCCTTCCGTCCTCTCTTACCAAATTAAGCTTCGCTTTGCATTGCATCATCAATGAAATCCACAATGAAATCCAATTCTTCAATTGATTTGAATGTCTTCTTTGGTAATTTACTTGTCCATAAGCTTCAATGCACTTGAGACCATATACTATCCATAGAATCATGTCTCATTTTGAATGTAACCATTGCTATGGAACAAGCCCAAAGAAATCCTAATTTATTCAAATATTTTATCCCAAAACCTTTGACAAGTATCTTATTAAGTGAGACCAACTAATATGCTCAAGTCCTTGTCTCACTTGTCATTGTATTACTTAGTTGCATGGGATGATTACCACTTGTTTGCTTTCATGTCTTTTGTACCAATAATGAGCTCTTATTCTTCAATAATCATATTCCTTAAATATCCATAAGAATAGAAACCTGCTCATATGCTTAAGCAAACAAGTTAAATAACTAATCATGTTGTCATCCAAAATCACCAAAACATATAAGTGCCTAGATGCACTTTCAGGCACGTTGACGGTACCATAGAGCAACCGGTGTTGCTGTTTGGGAGGAGCGACTATAGTCATGCCTTAGGGATGTAGACTTCGGCTGAACCTCGTTAACAAAGATCATGTCTCTGGTGGTATGTTCTCCTCGGTAAATCGAATCGGCATTTTCTTTGCTACGGCTAATTTTCTAACAAGTGATATCAGAGCCGAATGTCGGGAAACCTAGAATATTTCCTAGGTCACATGGTGACCGGGGGAGCCAGTGAACGTCTCTGAGGGGTCACACGGGGTGTTGTGACTGGAGAGGTCGTCTCGGGTCTTTGGATAACGTTTTTCGGAAGACCACATGGTCTGTATGTGATGGAACAGTCGGGCCCGATGTGTGAGGGGAAGATTGTTAGATTTAGTCACATATCGAAAATTGATGGTGGGGGAGCACAACATACAAGGTGGCGACCGCCATCACCTATCAGACTAATCTTTTGGGTTCAGTTAAGTCCATGGTCTTGGTTGGTTCGGCTCCAGTGCACCGGCTCGTTGGTATAGTGGACCGGTCCAGAATGCGCTTTCCACTCTAACAATTGGCATCAAGATGTTTGGTAAGATTGGATCTAAAGGTTGTGCGACAATAACCGAGAGCCACGAGGATTGTGCATTTACAAGGTGTTGTGCAGTGTATGATCGGCACGGTATGGATACAACGTGAGGTGGAGCGTAATGGTTGCCAAGGTGAGCGTCGATGATGGCTAGGTGTACTAGTGAGATTGTTATCGTTGATGATAGTTGCAGTGTACAGTAGGATCGTGGCACAGTGGATCTCGGATGCGACAAATTTGTTGTATTCGGATTCAAGTGGAGGTGCAGAACATACATGAATTTTTTGTCTAAGGGTCGTTGGGTTGACATGGAGATGCGGTGCGCAGCCGCAATGCTAATACTACACTCGCCTGCTCGCAGAGCTTGAAGTGGTCAACACACAACGTCTTGTTCAAGCACACATGGTGGGACCCGCAACGCTGGTGGCTCATGGGACGGGTGGAACCTGGTGACAGGCCGTGTGCGGTAGTTGCCGGGAGCCCGGGACCGCCTGTAGATCTGCTCACGGCTCCGTGGATATGGCATGGAGGAGACGATGCCAGTGGATCCAGGCGAGCGTACCGTTTTAGTTTTTTATTTTATTTTCTTCTTTTCTCTTTTTTGAATTGTTATTCAAAAATATTGTTTGAACAATGTTTTTTGAAAGTTATACGAAAAAGGTTTTTGGAAAAAAGTTTAGATAAGTTATGAATATAACCTTTATGAAAAATGTTATTTTAAATAAGTTGAATGTGTAACTTGTATGTGAAAAGTTAACCAAATAACTTTTATGAAAAAAAATTATTTTAAATAAGTTGTATGTATAACATGTATGATAAAACTTATGTAAATAACATGGGTATTAAAAATGTTATTTTAAATATGTTGTATGTGAAAAGCTATGCAAATAACTTTTAGAAAAAAAACGTAATTTTAAATAAGTTGCACGTGACAAGTTAAATAACTTTTCTCGAAAACGTTCTTTGAATAACTTGTATGTATAACTTGTATGTGAAAAATTATGCAAATTACATATTAAAATAGGTGATGTCTCATAAATTAGCCTGGCTAGAATGACGTGCCGCACACCCGAATGAACTTATCAAAATATCCAAAAGAGAAACAATAAAATAATTAACACGGCATCCTAAAGTTTCACAAAACAAAAAAAAAGCTCCACGTAGGCAAACACATCTGAGAAGGGGAACTATTTAATGGTCGGAGATCGATCGTGAGCACAGCTCCTCATGGACGCCCGTAAATTAGCAGGAAAACAAAAAGAAATAGTTTCTTAGATATTGTGTTGAATATTCGTATGAGTCCAGTTACTAAGGGACTTGAAGTTATTTTTAACATTATGGGATAGAGTTCGTGTCAAACTTTATAACTCGGATCTCTTCATAAATATGATAAGGGGTTGCTGTTGTAACTATGACCAGAGGGACATAGCGATAGGCTCGTTGGGGAGATGAAGCACGTTGCCAGGTCCCTGGAGCGACCAATATTGTGATTTTGGGAGGAGCGCTCGCTAACAAAGATCATATCTATGGTGTCCTCGGTGATCCTACATATTCGCCTTGGTGGACCTAATCAATGTTTGTTACATATTCGCCTCGGTGGATCCAATCGATGTCTCCGCTGAAGAATATTAGTAGACGGCTTGTTGCTGCGAGGGCTAATTTTCTAACTTTAGTCCTGGTTTTGGCAACCGGGACAAGGAATCAGGCTATTCCATCACCGGGGACTAAAGATTCTAAGTCAAAAACCGTTGCGATTTGTGGGACTCAAATCCAGAACCACTTGTCTTGCATGTAGCATCCTTACCACCCCACCTACACATCACACATGATTCTACATGGAATGTTTTTTTTTGTTATAGCCAGTGGAGGACCCTTTAGTCCCGATTGATAACTCCAATCGGGACTAAATATACTTTTTAGTTCTGGTTGGTACCACCAATACGGACTAAAATGTCACCTTTTAGTCCCATGTGGTGTTATCAATCGGGACTAAAGTCTCGAGGCTTTTACTCCGGGTTGGTAACACCAACCGGGAGACCTTTTAGTCCCATGTGGTGTTATAAAAGGCCCTCCCACCCACGTAGAAGTTAGACACGCGAGTAATGCTAGTATTAGTTCCGGGGCTATTGTCTACCCGAGACAAACAAAAGAGATGAAAGGTCATTTCTCTACTAGTGAGATCTGAGCTACCATTCTCTGTTCGTTTGTTACCAATGGTATGGCCTCTGGCCCTATCATTGATTAAAGTGACCTTGTTTTCATGTAGCAATGATATGAGAAAGAGTTGATGGTTGATATGACATATTGTGATGTTTTAAGTGGAAAATACAAATTTCATTCTCAGAAAAAAGTATTGATAATCAACGCATGTTATTTTAATTTGACACTATGTGAATATAATTAGCAACTTATTGGGAGTATATTTAATTACTAATAATAATATTTATACAATGGCTGAGCTGCAGGGATGATTTCCACGAGTCGCATGCTGTTATATATGTTGAGGAGCACGAAAAACTATTGAAAGCCCTTACTGCTGTGACTGAACATGAAGAGAGCCACCATCCAGTTGTGATCACTATTTTTGGAGAAAGTGGTATTGGCAAAACAACTCTTGTGAGAGACATATACAAAAAAATGGACAAGAGCAAGGAGTTTGAAGTCATAGCCATGGAGAGTTTTGCGCCTAATTTATCTGCCGCCAACATCCTACAACAAATTCTTCAGCGGTTAACACAAGATGACAAGACTTGCACTAAAGAAAAGGCCGACAAATTGTTGGCAGATAGATTAAAAGATAAGAAGTACCTGATTGTGATAGATGGTGAAGTTAGTGGCACCGAGTGGAAGCACATTCTGACTAGCCTCGCAGTTGGCGCCAGAGGTAGCAAAATAGTCCATATCACACAAGGCAAACCAGAAGAACCACCTAGTAGATATCATCATGTTCGCATTAAACTGGGAAAGCTTAAAGATGATGCCACCTTTAAATTGTTCTGCAGCAGGCTTCCAACGGAAGTGCAAATCAATGACGTCAAGAAGTACTATCAAAACATTTGTAAAATCACTGAAGGTTTGCCGTTGGCGGTTGTTCTTTTATCAGGTCTTGTGCAAACCAAGGTGTTTCCGGGTGAATGGGTGAAGGTTTTTTACTACCTTAAGTCCAAGCAAACGACAAGTCTGCTTGACAGCATACTGTCAGTTTGCTTTGACGATCTTCCACATGAGCTTAAATGTTGCTTCCTCTACTTTGCTGCATTTCCAACCAACACCACAATCGAGGCACGCATGTTGGTGTATATGTGGGTTGCAGAGGGATTCCTAAGATCAAAAGGTGGGAAGTCAATGGAGAAGATTGGTTACATCTACCTGAATGAATTGATTAGCCGGAATCTTGTCAATCCAGTGAAAATTGACGATGATTCTAGTTTTGGGAGTATGTTTGTCACCATCCAAAACAAAGTCCATGACTTTTTGCAGATTGAAGCACATGAAGCAAGCTTTGTTGAGGTCCACAGTGGTGACGATATCCCCACATTACCTACTGCCCGTCGCCTCTCTCTACAGAATTACAGTGACAAATATGCTCTCTTGGCCCATCCATTGCCAAAACTACGATCTGTCTTTTCTCAGTTTGAGCAATATACTAAAGATGACGAGGGGAACAATTCCAAAAAAAGTCGAACATATATATTTCATTTATCTCAATAAAGGATAATCTCTAAGAAGAAGAAAAACATTAGATCTCACATAAAGGAACTGTTTCATGGATCAGAATTTCTCTGTGTCATTAACCTGCAAGGTATTGAGATAGGCCGGACATTGACAAGTGCTATAGGAAACGTTGTGCACCTGCAGTACCTTGGCATCACATCATGTTCAATGGAACGTATTCCACCTTCAGTTGGAAAGCTTAGGCTTCAGACGTTGGATGTCAGGGAAACTAATGTCCGAGAGCTCCCAAGGTCCTTCTGGATGATTAAGACCTTGAGGCATGTGCTTGGTTTTGTCCTCAAATTGCCCATGCAAATTGGCAACTTGAAGCAGCTCCATACACTTGACTCCATAAATCTTGAAGTTTCAGAGCCAGCTTTGTATGGGACACTTGGAGAGATGATCCATGTTGAGTACTTGTCAATTTGGCATATCAAAAGTGGCAATGTGGACGCTCTATCTGATACTCTAAAGAAACTCGAAAGCCTTAGGACACTGATCTTACATGGTAATGAAATTCCACTGGATGTCTTCGCCATTTCCCTTCGTCGTCTCAAGTTTTTGTTTCTAAGTGGGAATCTGGTTCCTTTATCAAACCTAGATGGTATTGAAACATTTTACCTCCCTAACCTCATCATGCTTTCTATGGAGAAAACATCTATCACACAGGAATTCATCAACAAGCTGGCTGATGTGCCATTTCTTGCCACCCTTGCATTGTATGCCGGCTCATACAGAGACAAAAAACTTGTATTCTCTTCAACCAGATTTCAACGACTGAAGAAGATAAAGATTATTGGCGTGGAAGCATTGAAGCGGTTGGAAATTGACGTGAGCGTGCTTTCGGCACTCAAGGAATTGGAAATTCACTCCCATTACACTGGTGAACATTATGAAATTCATGTGGGTGGTGACAAGCATGCTCAAATGGTAAGGATCATTGTTGACCTTAAGAAAAAAGATGGAGTTACTAAAGAAATGCTGCTACAGCTGGATGGTTGATGCCTTTTCTGTGTCCAAAAGGTAAAAATGGCACCGATTGGCAGCAATCCAAAGTACAGATTATGAAAATATTATTCCTGCTTGTATGGTTGGGCTGTGTATACATATTATGACACTATGTCCACTGTGTTCCCTCATTATAGTGTTGTGACGTGCGTGTGGAGTGATTAATTGTAACATTTGCCTGACAAAGTTACTGTCAGTGTTGCTTGCTGTATCCACTTATGTAATAATATGTCAAATGTCGTGATTGCTTACACTGCCATTAACCTGTACATATTATAAATAAAGGAGTGAAGAATGTTGCATTGAAGAGTTATGGAGATTTGTTTTATTTTCTAATTTGTGTGGTTCTTTCTTTGCTGACGGTCCGATCCGGAATATAGTTATTGTGCTGAGGTTGAGCTTATTTGTGAAGGGGACAAGGCCAATACTTCAATTGATCTGCAGTCAGCTCATATAACTAGCTAATTTTATCGGTATTTTGGACTATTTTTTATTCCCTTATTTGATAGCAAACATCTAATAAACAATGCTTACATCTTACTATTACTAATTGGAGGCTTCACATTAATCTCCACGAGACCTACTAAGAAAAAAGATAAATATTAGAAATTATCACAAAAATCAGAAACATCTAGTCATTAATTTAGTAGGCTCTCATCATCCTGGTTAATAATAGTCATTGGATCTATTTTCTTTTTAAAAGAATTATCCACCATTGTCATTATAAAAATATTCTAAAATAATTTCAATATTTACTTCTAAATTACCCACCTGTGTCATTATGAAAAAAACGAGGGCAAGAACAACGAGGGGCCACGGGAGCACGCAGATGGTACATTGGTACTGCATGCAGTCAGCGTGTAGTTCGTGAGCACGCAGCAGAGACGTGATAGTTGAGCAGGCCCGTCCCCAGGGGCGTGCCGCGTGCGACCTGTGCACAGGCAGAGGCCCCCAAAAATTAGTCTATACTCTATACACTAATTACTAGTGTTATGGTAGCATTAGCAAGGAGTATGGTCTAGTGAATATTGCCTCTTGAACGACCTCGAAAGAGCACATGAGAGCACAATAATTTTCCTTCCTAAATCTCTTCCAATTTTCCCTGCAGAATGGAAGTCATCTCCTATTGTCCCGTAGAAGAGCAACATATATATGCACCTAATTCTCCTTCCCCTGATTAACCCAATCCAATCTCTTTGTTTATCTGTGCGCTCAACCTCTATAGCTCATTTTCTTTTCTTGCATGTTGGCCCAACGACGTCACTTGATTGATAGTGATCAATTTGCACCGCTGCACACTCAAGACGATTCTTATTGGATCAGGGCCATGAAGAGCAAATAGAAGCCACTACTGATACAACCTGCATATGCCTGTAAATTATGATATTTTTGAAGCTAAGTTAATTTTGCCTTTTTGGTATATTAGTGCACCAGAATACTGATCGAGTGCTGTCATGTCTTGTAAAAGTAGGATTTGGAAAAGAATAATAAATAGCAAAAGGCAAAATTAACATGACTTTGGTGCTTGATATTACCAAAGGGATCTACCTAAAAGAAAAATAGAAGTTGAGCAACTCCAATAGCCTCTTCAAAATGTTAGCTAAATATAAAGTTTTTCCTCCCTTGTATAATATCCAAAAGCATCTTTTTCGGGGTGAAAACCAACAACTCTTTAAACTACTCTCTATTTAGGTGGACCCCGTCTGTCATACCTTATCTTCTTCTCCAGTTCTCCCTACCGCTCGCCGCCTGTCCCTGTCTCCTCCCGCTTCCTATCTCTCTCTCCCATCTCGCCCCCTTTCCCCTGCTCGGCTGCCCCCTTGTCGAGCTAAGGCCAGCGGCCGGCGGCAGCGGACGGCCGGGGCGGTGAGGGGCGACGGAAGCACGGGCGGCGCACGGGCGGCGACGTGCGGCGGCGGCCAGCGGGCGGGACGGCTGGCGGGAGGGGAAGAGGACCTGCGCCGAAGGGGTTACCGCGCCGAACGGCCACGAGGAGCTGGCGAGCTCGCCCCACCGCCGACGGCCGGCGGGGAGCTGCGGCTGCGCGCGGCGGCGAACTCGTCCCACCGCCCGCTCCAGCGCCGCCGCCAATTTGGCCCCCGCCGACTCCAGCTCCGGCTCCCATCTCCTCTGCCTCCTCCGCCCGTACGCGGCTGCGGGGCCAGGGAGCCGGTCGTCCTCGCCACCGGACAGGCGCGAGAGCGAGCCGGACGGCACCATCTTCATGGCGGAGAGCTCCATGTCGAGCCCTGCCGGTGGAGGTCGTCGGGCAAGCGACAGCAAGCAGCCCACGACCACGTCCACGCCGAGGTCCTCGGCGCTAGCTGCTCTGCCGTAGTCTACGTCGTGGACGAGCAGGCATCCATCGCCCTGGCGTACGGGGGTTCGATGTTCTCCGCCGCGGAGTCGTCATCCTGCGCTCCGTGGAGGTGAGGCAGCCGATGGGCGCGGCGGTGAAGATGCTGGGCGGCAGGCACGGCGCTGGAGGACCTCCCCGAGGACGGGCTTTGATGCGCGGGAAGGGAAGCACAGGCGCGGGAGTCGCGGAAGGAGCGGATGGCGAGCCAGCGCCGCTCGCGAAAAATACCGAGGGGAGGGCAGCATTTGGCATGAGTAAAAGAAAAAAACAAAACATAAAGAACAAAAAAACGGCGGAATCCATGCCTCAACCACTCTTTATTTTTTGACCGAAACCGGTAGGGAAGCCCCCTACCTCTTTTTTTTAATTTAAGGAAATTTACAGCGGTTGGTTCCAAACCAAAGAAGGGAAAAGAGAAGTTACAATAAATTACTACTCAGCCAAATATTAAGTCTATCTCTAATCTTTGGCCTAGCCTTAAGCTTGACCAAGCGCAGCTGCTCCACGAATAAAGCTTTCCACCATGCAAAGGCAACAACTCCTCCATCGAAGATGATGTTATTCCTGTGGTTCCAGATGGTCCAGCAAGCTACTATGAAAATTTCCCTGAAGATTACCGATGCAAAAGCTTCCCTGGCCTGAATGATCATCTCCAACAAAGGCAAGGTATACTCCCACTCTATGCCAAGAAAGATCCAACAAGCTTGACTAAATGGACATTCAAATAAGAGATGCCTCACCGTTTCTTCCAGGTTCTCTATACATTGTGCGCATGAGTAATCATCAATAACCATATGCTTCCTTCTCAGGATGTTCCTGGTATTCAAACGATCTCGTAAGAGTAGCCAAAAAAAGAATTTATGCCTCGGCAGGACACACGACTTCCACATCCATTTGAAAAGGGGCGAGGCAGGCAAGTTGCCAGCTAAACTATCATAGGCCTTCTTGCTAGAGAACACAGATGAACCCCAAATGTACATCCACTGGTCATGCTCACTGTCATTTCTGTTCATTTCCTGCAGGAGCTGTGCCAACTCTCCTAGCTGCTCATTTGCTTGTAGTGAAAGGGACAAATGAAAATTTGTAACCAAATCTGCAGCAAAGGTGCCAAAATCCTCTGATTCTTAGCAAAGCTGTGAAGCTGTGGGTACCTCCACTGAAGTATACAAAGATTCCACTGATCCAACCAAAAAGTTACAGTGTGCCCTTCCTGTACCGTACATGTGGCTATCATTTTGAAATTGTCAGCAAGCTTCATGATGTCTCTCCACCAAAATGACCCTACTGAATGTCTGAGGTGTGGGGGGTACCATTCTTGTATAAGCAGGACCAGGTCAATTGCACCCACGGCAAGTCTGCTTTGTTGTATAACTTGTGCAAAAATTTGAGCAATAATGCAGTATTTTGTGTCCTCAAATTTATAATGCCAAGTGCCCCTTCATCTTTGGATCAACAGGCATGTTTCCATGCCACCAGACATCCCCCTTTCTTAGTCAGATCTCCTCCATTCCAAAGACAATGCTTCCTTTATTTGTCAATTTGTTTGAGAATTTCCACAGGAATCTTCAAAGAACAAAGAAAGAAGGTGGGCAGGGCTGAAAGAACAGATTTGACCATGACTACCCTCCCAGCATAAGAGAGTAAATTGGTCAGCCCCATTAGCCTCTTCTCCATTCTGGTCAAGATGGGCATGAATTCAGTGACAGATGGCCTAGAGGTTCCAAGAGGAAGGCCCAGATAAGTAAATGGCATCTGCCCAATCTGACAATCTAGGACTGATGCTAGTTGGGCTACTGTAGCACCATTAACATTGATGGGCACTAGGAAGGATTTTTGGAAATTGACCTTTAAACCAGTGTTCATGGCAAAGGTGTTGAGAATTTGTTTGAGTAACTCTAACTGACTGCTTTTAGCTGGGAGAATTACCAATGTATCATCAGCATACTGGACAATTGGGTAATCTCCTCCAAAATCAGCCCCAAGGGGGTGGGAAAGGGTACCATTGGCATAGGCCTGATTTAAAACTGGTTGAAGCAAATCAGCACCTAGAACAAATAGTAAGGGTGATAGGGGGTCACCTTGCCTCACACCTCGCTTGCACTTAAAGGATTTACCAGGATGCCCATTCAGCAAGACAGATGATGTACCTGAATCCAGTATGCTTTTAATCCATGATATCCATTTTTCAGAGAATCCTTTATGCCTCATTGCAGCAATAATTATAGCATGTTCAATATTATCAAAAGCCTTCTCAAAGTCCAGTTTCAAAATTACTATTTCTCTTTTGGACTTGTGACAAATATGTAAAAATTGAAAAGCCCAAGCCAGACAATCTTGGATTGTTCTCCCCTTAATGAAACCATACTGATTTGCATGTATAACTCTCAAAATGACCTTTTGCAGTCTGTTAGCTAACAATTTGGTTAGTAGCTTCAAGCAATTGTTCGACAGGGAGATAGGCCTATAGTCATTGACCCCTTCAGGATTTGTTTTCTTTGGAATCAGGGTAATCAAAGAACTGTTGATGCTAGTCAAGTCAAGACCACCTGTGGAAAAATCATTGCATAATTTGATAATATCATCTTTAATGATGTTCCAGCACTTTTTAAAAAACAGACCATTAAAACCATCTGGACCTCGTGCATGATCAGCTGGCATGTCTTTGAGTGCAGCAACAATTTCTTCAGTGGAAAAGGACTCATCCAGAACTGGTAGTGGTACTTCCCTTAGCAGATTATGCAGATCATAAGTAATTCCAGTGAATTCAGAGATACCCAGTCTATCTCTGAATGATTCCCATAAGGCAGCAGCCTTGGGCTCATGTCCAATGATCATTGATCCATCAGCAAGCTTCAATGAACTAATGTAGTTGTGCCTGTATGAATAAGTTGCCATGGCCTGAAATAGCGTTGTATTTTCATCCCCAAATTTTACCCATCTAGTTGTATTTCTCTGCTTCCAATATACTCTTTTTGCCTCAAGAAGCTTGAGCAGATGACCCTTGAGAATTCTTCTAAAACCACTCTCTAGATTACTCAAATTTCTCTGCTCTTCTATTCCATCCAACATAGCAAGCACGAAGTTACAGTTATTTATCAGCCTACCAAGGTGAGAGAGTCCTCTGCTCCATTGTTTTAAACCTCTGCGTGTCTGCTTAAACCGTGCTGCTAGGGTCTTTGCTGCATTAGCATGATAGGGGGCAGAATCCCAATGTAATTTAACCACCTCTTGAAATCCTTCAAACTCAACCCAATAATTTTCAAACCTGAAAATATTGGACCTTGGAATTGAAGTACTAATTTTGACCACAAATGGCACATGATCTAAAACTGGATGACTCAAAGTCTGCACACAGGTATTTGGATAGCTGCTAGCCCAACTGGAAGAGGCAAAGACCCAATCTAATTTCTCTATCAAAGGGTTATCTTGCATATTACTCCAAGAATAATTTCTACCCTGAAACTGGATGTCAACAAGGTCTAGATGCTGAATCAGGTCATTGAAAGCAAGCATGTCTGATGTATTACCCCCTGGTCTGTTTTTGTCCTCATGGGAGCGGATCAAGTTGAAATCACCAAACAACAGCCAGTCTTCAATGGTTGAGACATCAAAATTGTAAAGCCAAAACAGGAAGGCAGCTTTTTCAGTAGGAGCAGAAGGGCCATATATGTTGGAGACGTGGAAGGATTTGCCAGAAAGGTAACAGGTGAAGAGAACAGTTACAGAATAGGAGTTGGCAGAGATCAAGCTGCCAGAGAACCTATTTGGGTTCCAGACGATCAACAGCCCCCCTGAAGCACCCAAAGATGGAGAGAAAGCAAATTGACATAAGTGGCGAGAACAGAATTTCCTGAGATAGGCAATGTCGAAAAGCTCACGCTTGGTTTCTTGGAGACAGACTATGTTTGCTGAAGATTCAGAAATTTTGTCCCTGATTGCATCCCACTTAGCTTGGGAATTGATACCACGCACATTCCATGCTAGAACATTAATAGATCTTGTGATATTCATAGCAACCAACCAAAAAAGAAAGAGATGAAACTATGCAGAGCACAGCTTTAGACATATTGAACATGAAAAGATCATGATAAGGCAGGAACCAGACTAGATAAATGCACCAAAAAGGTGCAGAATAGTACCAAAACAAGAGTACGCCGGCCAACAGAGACTGGACACAAACTCTAAGAGTCTGATCAGACACAAAAGTAAGAGAGACAGGCCTCTCTGGATGCACAGCATCAACAGCTAAAGATCTAGGCAGTGTCTTCCTCATCATCATCAAGGTCGAGGAGACGTGTAGCTGACACAGCCGCAGGCTGCATCTTCAGGAAACCGGTAGCAATCCCCTGGATGTCATCCAAAGCCATGTGTGGCGCCACCTCCTCCTGAGCCGCAGATGAACCAGCGTAGGGGTTGGGGAAGTTAGCAGCCTCCTGCGCGTTGGCATCATCACGGAAGCCGTCTAGGTCCTTGTTGATCCTCTTGCTACGTCTCAGGAAGGCTGGATCAAGGGGCTCCTTCAGCTTGCGGCTCCTCCTCTTTCTGGTGGATGAGCTGTTGAGAGGCTTCTGAATTTCCTTCACCTCATTGTCCTCCTCTTCATCATCAGAGTAAGGCACCAGGGTCAAGCCGACCGGTGGTGGTGCAGGGCCAAAAACCCTCTCTTCCTCCAGGGGGGTCTGATCAAGAACAATCATAGCCAGATGGAGTAGGACACGATTGTCAGAGATATAGGAGGGGATTAATGTATCAAGATCCCTGTCTAACATAGACATATGAAAGAAATTCTGATAATCCAGAGAGGAGGGAATAGTGTAGATCAGATTGAGCATAATCACCTTCTCAGGAGGGGGGATGACCTCAAGTGCCAAAGGAGTCGAGTCCACAGGTTCTTGATTTTCACCAGCTGACATAGCATCATCTCCATGGTTGCCTGCACCAGCAGCATCACTGACCAGGGAACCGCCACCAGTGTCTTGGGGGACCTCAGGATTCAGTCCCATCCATCTTGGTGGTTGATGAGGAAGAGGGTGCAGATAACCATTGGCAGGTGGAAACTGATCTTCATCACCCAAGAACATAGCATCCTTGCGCTTCAGGACGTACATCGGGCAGGTCCAGAACCTGGCTCGCGGGGGCAGGCCCACCGTCACCACCACATCGTGCGGAACCTGTGCTTCATCATGAAGATGCACCTTGGCCACGATACGCGCCTTGTTCGTGGTGTCATGCCAGTAGCGGAGCAGGCCAAAACCCGCAACCGCCTTGGAGATGGCGGTGTTGCTGCGGGCATCGTTGGGGAAGAGCATCATCATGATCCAGACCTCCCTGTCCAAGTCATGGAGCCTAACATTGTCGGCCTCATCATGCTTGATGAAGCGCAGTTGATAGGGGCCGAACTCCAAGATCCTGTCCAAGAATCGCTCGCGCTCCACTGGGTGATTGAAACGAACAAATGCATCCCCGATGGGGGAGGGCTGTACCTCAGCGAGACGGACACCATAATCATGGATGAAGAAGATCTTGAGCGCCTCTGCCATGGGCTCGAAGTCGTGCTTTGCCACCGCCGAGACGAGGAAGGCGATGGTGAGGTCCTCATTGTAAGTCTCCATGCACCCGCTGATGTAGGCGTGGAGGCGGCAGGGAGGCCCCGCCGGGTTATGCGGCAGCACCTCGAATCCCCGGGGGCAATGGGGGCGAGGATCCATGGGGATGTTCGCCATGGCGCGCGGCGGAGAGGGCGGCGGAGGGGGCGAGGGGGCTCGGGAGCTGGGGACGGCTTCTTGCCTCGGGGGATGTGGAGAGTTGGGGGAGGTCTGTACGACACGGTAGGTGCGCCTTGAAGAGGATGCTTCGGGATGGATATGGGAAGATTTTCTGTTAGTTCCTAGATCTCCGGCTCGTGCTGATCGTGGCCTCCTAACGGGCCGATATGTTTCCTTGCGGAGAAAACGGCGGTTTCTTTTGATGTGGCCGTAACGGAAGCAGCCCATGCACCGGAAATCCTGGCTGTAGTTCGCCCCGCGGTGGCCCAGGGAGAGACATCGAAAGCAGCGGGTTAACTGCTCGCTTTGATTGGGCTGAGAAAACCACGAGCTTTCCTTGGAGCTGGGCCGAGGATCACGCGAGCACTTCTCGCCATTCTCAGCGGTAGGAGCCGATTCAAATTTCCGAAATTCCCGCTTGCCAATGTGATCGACAGACACCGCCACAGCCTTGCCCAATCGATCAAACACGGACAGACGAGGATTTTGAACAGATCCAGAAGAATCGGTAGGAGCAAAATTGGATTGATAGTAATCAGCTGGATAAGAAATTCTCCTAAAAACAGAAGATGATTTCCTGGATCTAACCACATCAACATAAGATTTTTTCTTTTTTGCCAACATAGGTCCAGGAAGCTGCTTGTTCAAGATCCCAAATCCTTTTTTCTCTAACGTAATCAGGGCCACCATCATGCCAAAGAGTGAAAAAAATGGCGAATTCCTTGCAAACGAACTTAGATAAACGATGGATCATGAGGCCAACACATTTTGCTGACACCGAAAAGCGAAAAGTCCAATTGGCAAGCAGCCGGACACGGAAATCATGAGCACAACCGCCTAAGACGGCATGGAGGACCTCGGCCACCGAAGATTCATCGATACGAAAAGTGGCACGGGCAAACGAGACAACAAGAAAGAAGTCATCAGCGGCATGGGGGGAGGTGACAGAGAAGGACTGACCAAAATGATTGACCACCAGAGATTGGAATTCCCGCCCTGGTTGAGGATCCAGGGAGAGGCCGGGCATCTAGGGATGAAAACGGTCGGAAACGATCGGAAGAGGTCTAAATTGTTTTCAGTTTCATATTTTTTTGCGGAAACGAAATCGATAACGATATTGTCGGAAACAAAAACGGCACCGGTATTGCGGTCATATCGGAAATGAAACTATCTGGGCGAAAACATGTCGATATCGTTCGGGAATCGATAATTCATAGTATAAAAACGATAAATAACAAATATAGAAAAGCAAAGTCTTTAACCCAGGTGACCAAGTTCACACGATATTTAAACCGTATATAAAGGATAGAGGATAAAGTTCAATGTAGTAGTCTAGCAGAACTGCAGAAGACATAAAAGAGTCTAAGATAAGTTCACAAATATTTTGACCATACATAGGCGATACGTTCGACGTGGCCACATAGCATTATTGACGGATGGCAGCATAATCTAAGTCTGCCTCGATGCCCCCAGCTACAGCTGAACCTCAGGCATGTCATCATCATCACCTGCCACATCCGAGTCTTCCTCCTACAGTTCCAAATAAATTAATCAGTCCAAACAAAAATTGTGATCACATCTTACTTTAGATATGTTCATACCTCGGGCTCAGGTATACCCTTCAAGTTTTTATGAACCTCAAGGTCAGAAACTATTGAAGAGACCTTCCTAGAACCTGAAAATGAATGACAGTTATATAAGTAAAGTGTACTGTGTACAGATAGTAACTTCATGAACAAATAAGAAAAAACACAGATATTAAATTCAAACTTCACCTTTTTTGCTGCAATTATCCAATCTCTAGTGCAAACCAAAGCTTGTACTGTCTCCGGATCAAGTCGGCTGCGATATGGATCACGATGCGACCACCAGCACTAAACGCAGATTCGGAAGCAACCGTTGATGCTTGCATGGCCAGAACATCGCGAGCAAGTTGGGAGAGGACAGGATATTCATCTTTCTGAGTTTTCCAATATGCTAAGATATCAAATGTATTCTCATTGGCTTTGGTAACCTTCAGTTTTGGTGCTGCCAAGTACGTATCTAATTCAGTTGTTTCATGTGACGTACCATGTGATTCATTTTCATCTAGGTAGCTATCAAGCTCATCATCTATGCTGTTCATAAATTGCTCCGCAGCCGATGCAACCTTGGATGCTGTGCTTTTTGAAGATGGAGTTGCAGCAGCATAGCAGTGATATATCTTCTTGAGAACCACATTAAATTTGTCAAGTTCAACTTGATATGATTTGCCATATAGCTTTCTCAAGTAAAACTCAACGATTCTTCTCTTAAACCTAGGATCAAGAACATTTGCCACAGCAAGTGCAATATTGGACTTCTTCCGGTACTTGTCAAACTTAACAATCATAGCATTGGCCATCTCAATAATAGTGGGATCAATATTATTGCACCAATCTTTGAGCATATTTTTAATCTCACAAAAACCTCTAAAAAACAAGTTTGCAGTTGGATAGGTAGTACCAGATAATATCTCAGTAAGGTCAAAGAACTTTTTCAAGAACGGAAGTAAAGTCTGTGCCTTGTCCCATTCCTCGGATGAAGGGGAAATATGCTCATACCTGGGGCGTTCATATGACGTAAGCCTCTCAAAGGCAATCTTATAATACACAGCATCCCTCAACATCAAGTAAGTTGAATTCCACCTTGTGGCAACATCAAGTGAGAGGCCAGAGTTTGTGTCCAATCCGCACTCACTAGCACACTTTATAAACTGTTCCCACTGCACTGTAGATCCCTTTACAGCCACTACAAATGCTCTAATATTTTTAGTTGCTGAAGCAATCACTTTCATACCATCTCTAGCAACAAGATTAAGAATGTGATTGGCACATCTCACATGGAAAAATTGACCGTCACAAACTAGTGGACTATGCTTCTTGAGTTCTACGATCACATCCTTAACAGCAACTTCATTTGCAGATGCATTGTCTAAAGTAAGGGAGAACATTTTCTTCTCAACATACCATTTTAGGAGACATGAAGTCAGAGTATCAGATAGCTTCTCACCAGTATGTCGTCCTGTCACATGGATGAAATTAACAATTCTCTTCTGAATTTTCCAGTCATCGTCGATCCAATGGAGAGTAACACACATATATCCCTTGTTCTGATTGGACGTCCACATGTCCATAGTTGCACTAAAACGACATTTAATGGTTTTGAAGTACGCATACATCTTATCCTTCTCTTTTATACAGAGCTCCATTACTTATTTCCTCACTGTAACACGACTCTTCAAAGGATAATGTGGCTACAGGGATTTGACCCAATCTAGAAAAAACTCATGCTCAGCCATATTGAAAGGATACTCATGCAAAATCATTGCCATGTAAAACTTTTTCAAGCTTTCTTCTTGATCATACTTGAAAGGTTTTACAACACATACACATTTCTCATCAGAAGCTTCTGTTTTTAGTTGTTGCTGGACCTTAACAATGTTGTGATAATGTCTTAAGTGAGTCCAAAAGCCAGTTGTTCCAAATCAGCTCTCACATCTACCTTTACTAGTCCTGTTATTGCACCCTTTGAAGTTACATTTTGCCCCGTGCTGGCGCTCTACCTTGCCATTTACCTCTATTGTCACCCAATGCTTGTCAAAGTACTGCCAAACCTCTGATGTGCACTTCTTTTGCTTCTTCTCAGTAGGCTCCTGCTCGTCATCACCGCTCCCACCTCCATCTTCAACATCAATGGCTTCATCGACATTTGTACCCTGCGGACCACTCTCACCGGTGGCAACACCTGACACGAATTCCCTCTCAGCCGAAGATGCATCTTTATCTACTGAATATAGATGGAAAACATCAATTGAAAAAAACTACTGAAGCAACATCAACAATTTTAAGAAATAAGATGATTTGTTGATTTCTACGTACCTACGTTTTGCCTGGATGCATCTGCTAAGCACTGAGAGGCGGCGGCATCGCGAGGTGGGGGTGGCTCCATCAATTGGCGTTGGCGCTTAGATGAGGCACGGGCCCCTTGGGAATTACCTTTCCCGGCTGGTGCCATGTTGTCCGTCAGTCCGTCACCGTCAGCACTCAGCACCCAGTAGGCCAAGGGCGCCCACCACGGGGAGGAATGGAGGATCGTCGAGGCTGCTGGCGCTGCGGGGGCCTTCTCCGACGTGGATGCGATCTAGGGACAGGAGGAGTAGCGCCAATGCCGCCAGTTTTTGGGATACGAAGAGACGAACGGTGACAGAGCTAGGGTTGAGAGTTGGAGACTTGGGAGGACCGGAGGTGCGACTGGATCACTTATTCACTTGGGCTATGCGACTTGGGCTTGGGCTGGTTGCAGTCTTTTGGGCTGTACGTGTCTGTTAGTCTGTACTTGGAGTTGGAGATGGACCATAGGAAGGTCTAATACGGTATAACACCGGCGGTAATTACCGATATAATACGGGAAAACGCGGAAACGATCGGAAGGAGGCTAAATCGTTTCCGTTATCGATTCCGTATTTTTTTACCGTAATCGTTTCCGTATTTTCGGTTATCGCTACCGTTATCGTTTTGGCCAAAAATACGAGAAAAACTCGGAAACGAGCCCCGGTAAACGGATTTTTCCATTTCCACTTTCATCCCTACGGGCATCATGGCGATCAGCGGAGGAGATCACCGGCGAGGCCATGGAAGATCACCGGAGAAGTCTTGATGGCCAGGGGGAGCGCCGAGGAGAGCACCATCTCGCCTCAACCACTCTAATCCCACAAGTTATAAAGGTGCACAACAGCGAAGATGGCCAAGGGCAACGATTAGTTTGTGCCCTTGGAACAAAACAATTTCTTGTCGCCAACCGCGTAACAAATTCCTTCTCGTGTTCCAAGATGCAAACGAATGAGGGGTACTAATTCTTTTCGTCTCTTATTGAGGTTGAATATCCAATACAAGAGTTATTAATCAGCTCAATTATCCAGTACACGAGTTATTAATCAGCTCAATGTACTTTAATCGCAAATATCAGAGTGGCTCAGCGGAAGCTTGGTGGGCCCATAACCCACAGGTCCCAGGATCGAAACCTGGCTCTCATAATTCGTTTTTTCACTTTTTTTTAAAAAAATGCTATTTTTCTGCTGCAATTTACTTAAACTAAAACTACACGAACACTACTTAAACTACACGTACACTTCGGGAATAAGTTTCCAATTTCCGATCGGAACAAGCCCCATTCATGAGTTTAATAGCTTTTACGTTCCAAGAAACCATCCTGGTTGACAGCAAGACGCTGAAGACTGACCCAAGGTGCACGCAAAAGCAAATAGTGATCCAGAAAACTACACAGCTACAAGTAGTATCCTAGAAGAATTTTAGTTCCCTGAAAAGGCACGGATCAACAAAAAGTTGATGGACCAAATGTTTGCACGGTAGCAGCCACTACACTAGTTCATCTGCACTTGGTCACATCCCCATCTTTAGTCTTGCCAAAGACCTGCACAACAGATTGGCGTCAGAAGTATAACTTATGAGCACAAAATGAAGTTAGAAAATAGCAAACATCAGCTGGTGAAAAAGAATTCTGCTAACATATCATGAAATGTTCGG
Source organism: Echinochloa phyllopogon (assembly GCA_033239725.1). NCBI lineage: Eukaryota > Viridiplantae > Streptophyta > Magnoliopsida > Poales > Poaceae > Echinochloa > Echinochloa phyllopogon. Next base: position 24,900,009 of record BTCW01000008.1, on the reverse strand, counting down.
GCTACGATAAAATATTTTGTGTACATATGAAGGGCCCTTGCACAGTCTAGTGTTTATGAAATATGATATATTGACAACTTGGACAGATGGAACTCCATAAACTTTACAGAATGTTTATCCCTCTTTATTTTCTGTTGCTACAAACAGATTCTGTGACTAATTTAGTGAAGAACAAGATCAAAAGAAAGATAATCTGAGTAGAATAAAAATGAATAGTAGACATATTTTAAACTATTCAATAAGAGAATACTAACCATAGAGTAAAGATCCTAACTCGGCCCTTTCAACTCAGCATGAAGCGACACTGTCGATAGCCTGTAAATACAACGAACCATGTCAGAGGCAGAAATCTAACTTCTTGAAAGGAGTTATATTCTAGAATTATTACTACCGGAGCATGAAAATTTAACTACTCCAATATCTGAGTGTGTTACTCATATAAGCTTCTGTTAATCAATTAATTTTTGCTCCTGACTTGTGGAAAATGGATCGACAACCACAGATTTATAAAATTCTAATGAAGGTTAGTAGTACCTACTGACAAGATATTGTTCCCATATCACAGAATCAAATCTGTAAAGATTAGACATAGTTTTCAAGAAACACTGTTGTAAAAATACAGATAAACCACCATAAATTTTTATAGCATCTTGTTTCTCTCAGCTAATGTACCCAGGAGCCAAATATGCTCGAAATTTCACAAGTCTTAACTATTTTTTAGCTTCAAACAGTGTAAAACTAGAGCAGTGTTCAGAGTGAACTAGTGAAACTAGAGAAATATCCAGGGTGAAACTAGCAAACAGGACAGGATCTCTGTTCTATTTGCACTACTACCAAGCATATCCAACAATTCTAAATTTCTTGAGCCAAGATATCTTGATGGATTTAAGTCGAGGTACGAAATTAAAGCTCCAAAACCAATGTAGATTAGTAAACACCGCATGTGTAAACGTATCCCAGTGATCAATCATCTTGCTAAATCGACCATATTTAAGTTGCAAACGAAAAACACAGGATGTTGATGCAGTGTTTTACATTTAGAAAACTGCAGATAAGTCACATAATTTCAAGTATGGACAGAAGGCAAACATGTTATTTAATAATAATATAAATCAGCTTCAAGCAGATTACAGATATACCATTAGATCCTTCTCAATTCATAAAAAAACATAGACAATAAACTTTTCTGTTCAATGTCATGTATCCTGGCTTACTAGTTCAGTATGCCAATGATATGTTAGTATAAACCAATGATAAAGTGCCTAACAATATGGGCGTGGATTCATCACTGGGATTGCAGGTGCTACTCAACATGTAGGACAGTAGGGCTACTTGGCTCTTTGTTGAAAACTGCTATTCCATAGTATAAATGGCTACTCTAGTTTACTACACATGTCATTTTACTATCAATCTATCTCTGCTATTGCATTGACCACCATGCTGTGATATAAGTTTACAATCACGCACAATATAACAATCAAATAATGAGTAAACAAAAAGTCAGAATTCACCCCTAACGGAAAAATTAATACATATATTAATGTGCTGAACAAAAGAACAATGAAGAAATGCATATGTTAGGGAGGTCATACTTGGATCAGAATTGATCAGCAACGCAGTACCACCGAAATTGCAGCTCCCACCAATCTGCTTCATCTTATGCCAATAGCTATTGAATGCATATGACGCGTGCGATGCAATGTTGTCTGGATAGAAGCAGCTACGGCCCGCCACAATCTCCTGGCAATCCACTCCATCCTGGCTGCAAGCAAAGTCCATTGCCTCCTGCAGCTTGTCTTCCGGCACAGTCGGCTTGGCCACACACCACAAGCCACTGCCATTTCCTCCCTTGCCAGACCACGGTGGTGGGGAGATTGCAGCTGCTGGTGGGGCTGGAGCCAAGCATGGAGGTGGCATTGCTGATGGGGCCATGCCGCCAGCGACCCCAGGTGGACTAGCTGATGGCACCGGCTGTGGGCTTGCCGGCACAGAAACGGGTGGGTGTGGCGGCACAGCTTCTGTGGGTGGAACAGAGGGGACAACTTCAGGCGGGTAATTCGGCGCAAAGGACAGTGGCACGCCTGGCGGCGGTGGCGCATATGTGGATGCCACAGGTGACTGCGGTGGCGGAAATGTTGCTGATGGTGGCATATGGTGCCTCCCATACAGCCTCCTCTGCAGCACTGCTCTGTCCCTGGCACACACAGGGGAGGCATAGGTGACCTCAATATCATCAGCAAGGCCCCAGCGCACGAGAGAATGGTGCAGATTCTTTACGGCGTGCGAGAGGCGAAGCAACAGGAGTTCTTGGCCATGGTTGCAGGTGACGCCACGGCCTACAACGATGGCCGTGATGTGCTCTGATGGGTAGTGTGCCAGGACATGGATCCTAAGCCAGGACTCCGCTCCAAGTACAGAGGAGGCCACCATGGGGAGGTCCTTGTGAACGACTGATACACGTACACCTGTCTGAGATGCCCCATTGAGGTGAACGAGCTGACGAGCTTCTTGACCTGAAACTGCGGAAGAACCGTGGGGATGGATTAGATCAGTGGTACAAGGTACATCGCAGAAGAAACTCAATGCCCATGAAACAAAAAATCGACAAAGAAATGCAGAAACAGCTTGTGATTTTATTGGCAAAGAGATAGAAATGATAAGGAATGCGGCTTGAAGTTTAAAGGCGTGGAAGAACCTAGCAGATCCGCAAATGCTTGAGTAAAGTAACTAATGTACCCTAAAAGAAATGCGATAAAATGGAAGGAGTAAAGAAAATGTAAGAAATTTGTTGCAAAAACAAATTTCTGCTTAGTGGGACTACAAATACAGCAAATCTACAGTGTGGGAGGCCTTCCCTACTGCGATTCAAGATATACAGCTATGCTGTGTCTATTTGTAAAGAAATTACAAATACCAGGTCCCTGTATTGATACCACCCAATCAATGAGAAGGTCAATTAATAGTGAAAAAATTGTCAAAAACAAAATGGGCTACTTTCTTTGGGGAAAAAAACAGTTATTGTTGAGATTGCCACCACAGTAAGAACATCACGGGTCCAGAAAGATAACACACACAACATTATCAGGAGAAACTCCAACAATCAAAATAACAGATGCAGCAAAACTACTGAAGAAATCCATAGAAGAGAGTGAGGCATTACAAGCAAGACCCAAGGAAGGGAGCACAAGGGAGCCGGAGACGAGGAACAGCAGCAAGAACTCCATCTCCCCTCTTCCTCTCTCTCTCTCTCTCTCTCACTCAAACACACACACACACACACACGCAATGGCTGGCTGCCGCAGGAGCGGGCAGAAACAGTAGCAGCGGAGCACTTGAATTTTGAAGTCGCTGGGCGCTAGCCTGCCCTGGCCTGAGGTGGTGAGGTGACTACACGGTCCCAGCCACACGCACTCACGCGGGACCGAGTTCCCGCAACGGGACGGTCTCTGTGCCTCTGTCCTGGGTCAAAGCAAAAAGAAGGCAGAGGGCGCCATTAATGACCCTCTTTTGAGGACGGCTGCTGGGGACCAGTGTCGGGGGAGAGAAAACGAGGTCGGGGCGGTGTTCTTCAAAAATTTCCCCAAACTTTATCTGTCCCAACTTTACTATTCACTGTCACCTCAAATCTATCTCCTCGTACATGGCCACTAAACATAGGTAAATAAAAAAAAACTAATTACATAGTTTTGATGTACACGACGAGGCAAATCTTTTGAGCCTAGTTAGGTACGACAATGTTTACCACAAACAAACAATAAGTGCTACAGTGCGCTACAATGTCCGATGTGACATTTTCACCAAACTTTCAACACCTCTTTTCAGGAAGCGAACACCGCCCGGGTGTGTTTAGTTGTATTGGCCCTGTTTAGTTGCCTTAAAAAACCAAAATTTTTCTCTCTCCAAACTTCACTATTCACCTATCACATCAAATATCTCTCCTCATGCACGGAACACTAAACGTGGGTAAATAAAAAAAACTAAGTACATGGTTTCGATGTACACAACGAGACGAATCTTTTGAGCCTAGTTAGATCATGGTAGGACAACGATTACCACAGACAAATGAAAAGTGCTACAGTGCACTACAGTGTCCGGTGTGACATTTTTACTAAACTTCACATTTCCTTTTCGGAAACTAAACACAACCAATGTAAAAAGGTGGGTAAAATTTGATCGAAAAGTCACATCAGACGCTGTAGTATATTGTAGCACTTTTTGTTTGTTTGCGGGGTGTGTTTAGTTCCAAAAAGAGGAAGAGAAAGTTTGATGAAAATGTCACATCAGATATTGTAGCGCACTGTAGTACTTTTTGTTTGTTGTGGTAAACATTGTCCTACTATGACCTAACTAGGCTCAAAAGATTCGTTCCGTCGTGTGCATCAAAACTATGTAATTAGTTTTTTTATTTACATATATTTAATACTCCATACATGAGGAGAGAGATTTAATTTGATGTGATAGGTGAATAGTGAAGTTTAGAGAGAGAATTTTTGAAAGTTTGGTGATGTGATTGGGAACTAAACAGGGCCGTGGTAATCGTTGTCCTATCATGACCTAACTACGCTCAAAAGATTCGTGTCGTCGTGTACATCAAACCATGTACTTACTTTTTTTATTGACCACATTTAATGCTCCATACATGAGGAGAGAGATTTGATGTGATAAGTGAATAGTGAATTTTGGAGAGAGAATTTTAGGAAGTTTGTGTGAAGTAAACAGGGCCGTCCAGGAAACCGGTTTTGGGAGCTGTGACTAGTTGTACACTGTACTCGTTGGCCATGTTTCTTTCCGATCCGAAATTTTTTTTCAATTGCAATCTTGCATGTATGGATTATTAAATGAAGTCTATTTGTAAAACTTTTTTAGGGAGGAGTGTAACTTTGTGCGACGAATCTAACGAGCCTAATTAGTCCACGATTTACTATAGTAATGCTATAGTGACCATTATTTAATCATGCGGCCAAAGATCTAGGTCTCGCGAATAGTTCAATGTTGTGAAGATAGTTTTATAAACTGACTTTATTATCCTTAATTCTTAGTCAAAAGGGCCCGCAAAATTTTGCAAGCCCCAAAGAAACATAACCAGTCGTGCTTGTCACGCGTGTGCGTCCATGGAAAATTTTGAAAACTTTGGGGGGAGGGATTTGCTATGGCTGTAGCATTTTTGTTTGTTTGTGGTAATTGTTGTCCTATCATGACCTAACTTGGCTCAAAAGATTCGTCTCGTCGTGTACATCAAAACTATGCAATTAGTTTTTTATTTACCTATATTTAATGCTCCATACATGCGTTATTTGCTATATTTAATGTTTTGATGTGATGTCGATGTGATGGAAAGTTTTAAAAGTTGTGTGGAACTAAATACAACCTATGTTGTTTCTTGCTTTCGTTTGGTGATCCTTGAAGGTCCTTGTTTGGTTTTGGTAATTGAGTGACAACTTAGGTGGACTAATATGTGTTTAAGTGAAATACACAGGTGATTAGTCCACAGGTGATTATGTGATGAAGGAGCTCATTGCATATAGGACATGACATGGAGTCATGTGACTAAGTGGAGAAGATCAAGACAAGACTTGGTTTGATGGACCGGTTACAAGTGTGAAGGGCAAGTTAGAGGCTAAGCGCTGGACCGCGTGGCGGGATGCTTGAGCAATGACTTGGCGCCGATGGACCGATGCAACGGTGAAGAGCAAGTGGAGTCAAGATCGATGAACCAATGAGTCGCATGATGATATGAAGTGGATCATATCATTTGTGATGATGTTGGTGCATGTGTTTCATCAACATATGAGAAGATGAAATGGAATGCGCAATGCAAAGGTATAACCAATAGGCATTTCATTTAACCGGTCACAGGAGAGTAGAGAAGTTTATGACAGGATTTAGGATAGATGGCCGTACTATCAAGAGGGGCAAACTTGTTTGCATATCGGTCATCTAGTGCCACTTGAGTGATCTAACATTGTGATGTTGCTAGGATCGAGTGGCGACTAACATTGTGAAAGGCGACGTTGAAAATCTTTGAGAGAACAAAGTTCTGATAGGGAGTCGGACTGTCCGTGGACAGGGCTCGGACAGTCCGTGACTCGTGGGTTGACTTGAGCGCAGACTTGAGAACTTTGAGCCAAGTGTCGGACCGTCCATGGGAGTGCCTCGGACAGTCCGCGGTTTGTGAGTGGGAAGAATAATTGAATATCTGAGAAATTCCGTTCGGTTGTCCGATCGGCGTGTCCGATCGTCCCTCGGACAGTCCATGATGTGGTCTCGGACTGTCCGTGGTGAGTGTTGACCTGTGAGCCCGTGGGCGCTGACTTCTGAGCTGTTGTGATGTCCTCCGAGTGGTTTGATGAAAGGTCGGACAGTCCGTGGTGGCAGTCGGACAGTCCGTGTCCTATGTTCTGTGAGAGGACCCACTCTGTTGATCTGTTGAGCAATCTAACTTTGCGATGTTGCTAAGATCGAGTGGGGTGGTGAAGAGAGTGAAAAACCCTTTGAGAAATATTTGTGAAAATGCTAACTCGCTCACACATAAGATGATACACTTATGGAGTTGGCACATTTGCAAAGAGGTTGAAGTTTAGATGATGGTTATGGCTTAGTATGATCTTGGTTTGAGATTCTGCTTTGATCCAAAGTGTTTTGGGTCAAGAATTCAGTTGGGTTGGATAGACCTCTGAATGAGCTTTTCATAGAGTCCAAGATCACCTAATTTGGACATCGGAGCTAAAAGTTATAGGCGTTTTACCGAGTGTCGGCTGTGCTGAAAATAGAGTGGCGGACGGTCCGCGGATACTGCGGACAGTCCGCGGGAACAGTCCGTAAAATCGCCCGGTTTTACCAGAAGGTTCGGGGGTTCAAGATCTAGGGGGTCGAACGGTCCGCGGGTGACTGCGGACAGTCCGCTGATGACGAGTTTTTGACCGTTTGGATCTCAACGGCTAGTTTTTTGAATGGCGGACGGTACGAGAATGCACTGCGGACGGTCCGAGGTAGCCGTTAGGGCTCGGGAAAAGTGTGTAACGGCTAGTTTTCCCTCCCCTCTATAAATAGAAGGGTGCCCGGGCCTTGGGAGGTGTTGAGCACCTTGGGAATGTGTTTCCCATGGTAGTGCTTGCCTTGGGAGTCCACTAACTCACTGGTTCATGCACTACAAGAAATGTGTTGATCTATGACGTTTTTCTTATGACATTTTAAAAAAACGTCATAGCGGCGCACCATTTGTGACGATTCTCTAATTTTCGTCATAGATTCACAGTAATGGGTATTAGGCCCAAAATATAGTGATGTTTTATCGTTTTCGTCACAATCTGACCCATAACACAATGACGTTTTAGCAAATCGTCACGATCAATAAATTAAGAATCACCATAATCCTTATGACCTTTCCTATCAAATATGCCCCGAAAATTCTATATATAGGATAAAATAAAAAATAGAAAAGGTTGAATTATCACGAGTAAACAATTTAATTCTTTGTCTATGTCTGAAACATGGACTACAATGGAACATAAGAGTCAAAATACAATTTTATGCATATGCTTGAATTTTATTAGAGGTACATAGTTTTGAATTTTATGCATATTATTTTGTAAGTTACTTCACAAGATTGCATTATTTTGTAAGTTACTTCACATGATTGCATTAAAAGAGAAATGTATTGCCCAAAAGGCTAAAAAAAATGATCTTTACAGGTCTTAAACAGGAGACCTCAAGCTCCATATGTGCAAGACTTACCAATACGCCATAAAATTCTTTGTACCTAAATCTCGTTTTATAGTTTTTTATATCATTCTTTTGCTGCCACGTCATTTTTTTACCACAGCCATCCGGACCACTGCCGCCAGGTCAACTGGGCTTCCAGCGTAGCACCCCGGCCTGCCAGCCCGCGCGCCAGCCCACCTGGGCCTCCAGCGCGGCCGGCCTGCCCGGCGCCCCGTCACATGGGCTGGGCGCTGCCCCCCGCGCCATCACCTGGGCTTCCCGAGCGCCAGTTAATCTGGCAAAAAAGGCAGCGCGTAGAGAAGGGATCGAACCCGCGAACTCGCGCTAGAACAACTTGAGCCTTACCGGTTGAGCTAGCACGTTCATACAAGGATGACATTTTCTATATACATTTTGGTATTTCCTGACCACGTGGCACCAGCTAGTTGGTTGACTGCTTCGCCACGGATCCACACATGGACGTTGGGCCACGTGGCGGCCTTAGCTGCTCCCCTCACCATATTTTTCCTTTTTAATCTATAACTAAAATTTGTAATTAGTATTTCTTCATCATACAAACTCCAAATTCGGTGATTCTTTTTCCTAAAATTATATAAAACCAAGATCTTTCATATCATATCTTTTGTTTGCAAACTTGTATTCAATTTCGTCTTGTTTTTATATTTCTTCTTTTTTTTGCACCGAAAGATAGTTGATAAACCATATTTTTCTAGAACAACTGGTCATCTAACTTCATATTTCGTAATGGTATGGTGTACATAAGGATCTATCCAATTATGATGAAGAAACTATGTTATCATATCAATTTATATAAGGGAGTTGCTCAAAATTGTATTCTCTAAAACTTTCGTATTGGACAAATTTTGTTTTGAGCTATAAATTAGGTAGAAAAAAATGGACTTTTAAGTTTTGTTTAAAAGAACTTTGAATTTTGAAAAACAAAAGTAGTAATTTGAATCTTTGTGGTCACTTCCCATGACCATGATTTCTTTGTTGAATCATTGTTTGAATTTTTGGCTTGATTAATTTTGGTAAAATTGAAGTCAACACTAGGTTTGACTCTAGTCAAACATATGCTTAATGTCTAATTTTGTTTCAATTTGGACTCTAATTCTTGAGTTGTCACATCATCTAACTTCATATTTTGTAGTGTTATAGTGAACATAAGGTTTCTACCACGTTTGAGTTTTATATGAGTTCGAAAATGTAATGCGTTACTTAAATTTCAAAGTTATACTAGAGTTATAGGAAACTATGTGAGAGATGTATCCAGTTGTGAACAATGTATGGTATTACTTTAATAAAACTAGCTATTTTTTTATGGTAAGTTGATAGACCAAAAGTATGTTGTCATATGAAATTTTAGAATTTTTTGAGCAAATTTTGATATTATTGTAATTATTATGTGGTATTTTGAAGAAAGAAGTTTGAATTGTCCCTAGAAGATAGTTAAATTTTTCATCTATCTCTATGACATGGACTAGAATCGAACATATGAGCCTAATTTTATTTTTTATGCAGTTTTTTGTATCTTATTAAGTGCACATGTAGTTCAATTTGAAATTAATTTTAGTAACCACGTAGAAATTTATTTAACATATAGAAAATAGTAAATTGGTTCCAAAAACGTTTAAACTTGTAGAAGACAACTTATATGTAGTGTATTATATATAAAAAATAAATTAATGTATATAAGATAATTATTTTTATGTGTTACCTCACAATGGTGCAATAAAATGAAAAAGAAAAAGAAAAAATTTCACAAAGAAGGAATACAACCAGGCCTGTTTCGGCCCGAATGGCCCAACTATTCTGGACCGTCCATCACGGATCTGATGGCTCTGATCGCACGGCTTTGATATAAAAATAGCTGAAACCCTAGGTCCTCTCCTCCACTCCTCTCAATCGATTCCTCAGCCCCGACCTCCTCCTCCTCCGCCTGCGCCTCCACCTCCACTCTCGCCCGCTCCCAGGCAGTGACGCCCCTCCTCCCTTCCCACTCGCCCTCCCCACCCGGATCCACTGCGACGGCCCATGGGTGCTTGCCGCGGCGGGCCTAAACCCGGCCGCCGCGAACTCAAATCCGGCGGTGGGTCCTGCAGATGCACGGGCGCAACAGCCTTCGTGCGAGGCCGAGGGGAGTGCGACGAGGGGAAATCCGGCGACGGTGGATCTCCTCCCCATGCCGCCGTCCCTGCTCGAGGTAGGCCCAGTGTCCCGACGATACCGAATCCCGCGGCCACAGCACAAATCTTGCCGCCCAATCTGGTAACTGGGCTGAGAGCGGGGGCCGGCGATGAGCGGCGCGCTTGGCGGCGTTGCTTGGCGTCAGTCCGGGAGGCGCGAGCTATGCCTCCCTCGCGGCCACCGTCGACCGCAGCAGTGGCGTCGCGCGGTGGTGGTCCGTCCGATGCGCGGTGGTGGCCCGCGTCCTGCAGCCCCACTCGTTGCGGCAGCGAGGCCTCTTCCAGCACGGATCTTCCCCAGGTACGAGTACGACCGGCCCTTCCTTCCTTCCCCCTTCCATTCAGTTCATCTTGGGTAGCACTGCCATGGCCTAATGTAAAATCTTCGTTCTCGTTTTTTTTCTTGCGGTAGGAGCAGTGACTGCAACTGCAGGAAAAGCTGGGGCTCTAATTGGTCGGAGGTTGAAGCTGTGGTGGAATAAGGAGGTTTTTTTGTGTATTGACAAGTTGGGACACCCCTGCCGGTGAGCAATCTCCTTGCAGTATCCTTGCAGTGCAGGCATTCGACAAAATGTTAGGATTATTGGGGCTACTGCAGGTCGGTTTCATTATTTGTCCCATTGCCATGGGTCATTAGCTGTTTGTTGAAATGTCTAGCTGCGATAAAAGTGATATTACAAAGTGTGCATGTTATTCCTTTATTAGCAGAGTATTAGTAATCTATCTGTAGCAGAGCCCTTGTTCTATCTCATCAGCATGCATGCCTGCAAGCCATGTCACCAAGTGATTTGATAGAAAGTTGGATTGCTTGTTTTACTGTGAAAGCACATTGAACTGTAACCTTAAGTGTTGCAGCAAATTATGCCAAAACACTAGAAACTATTTGGATCAAATGTTTTCCAGAATGTTACTTTGTAGTGTCGTGCACAGTTTGTAGACTTGCATAATTGTTGATGCATAGTAGCACAGATGGACATAAAATAACTGTGTAGTGTCGCGCACATACATGCTGCTTAAATCAAAATGGCGCCAAACATTCGGGTGAACAGGCACAATGCAAATGCACTTGTCTTTTTTCACATTAAGCAAGTAGATCTGGGCAAAGTTGCTTCCTGTTTCACATTACATTTGAATAGCCACATGATTTGAGTATTAAATGTGCAGTCTGTCACATACATTCATGCTTGTTTAAATCCATACTGCGGGTACTGCAAGTTTACAAATACCTACATCCTTCCATTCTATGACATGTTTTCATTCCCAAGTTTTTACTAAAACTGTTGCTTGGACTGTTTGATTTGTTCTGGGAAGTTGGTCATAGCTCCCACCCTCTCTTCTTGTAGATTTCAACTAGCAGATTGTAGATCTCTTGCATTGAGACTACTTGTTACAACCCTTTTCTCACAGATATTGTCCTAAAGACTGAGTCAGGAGATGAGAGCCATGCAGTTCTTTGATGTAACAATGTATTTGGCTAGTGTTGTAGCAGATGGATAGTTGGATGGATAATATATATGTATGTGATTCTTTATGTTGATGTCATGTTGGGCTTGAATTGATTTCTGTGATTTTTGGGATGTGATAACTTTTGGGCTGAGATTTTATATGGGCTGATTCTTAAATGGGTTGTGCATTGATGGAATAAATTGTCAGCGTGTAAAAACATGTGGGCCAAATTTGGCCCATTTTATGGGGCCCATTTTAAATTAGGCCCTAACATGACATTGCCACGTCAGCTGCCACGTTTTTGCCATGTAAGCTGACACGTAGTTGCCACGTCATGTGCCACGTAGTCGCCATGTCAGGTGCCTCGTAGTCGCCACGTCAGGTGCCACATCAGCTGCCATGTCGTCACCATCTGTCGCCATGTCAGCTGCCATGTCATCGCCACGTCATTGGCCACATCATCCTCCATGTCATCTAGTTGTGACGTGGCAATCGAATCCGTGACGTTTATTTTCTATCACAAGTAATGGGCTCGGGCCGGGTTTCATGGGCTTGAGCCTGGTTTATGACAATATCAAATCGTCATGGATTGAGTTAATCTGTGACGTTTTCGTTAAAAACGTCACGAGGTTCAACCGTGACGCTCAATACATGACAAAATTTGAAAACGTCACAGGCGCTGTTTTATGACGTTTTTTTAGCGATCTGTGACGAAAACTAAACGTCATAGATCAACAAATTTCTTGTAGTGATGCGAGATTGCGAATCCATTGCGAGTGAGTGCGAATCTAGTGCATTGCTTTGAGAGATTGCATCGAGTGGCACTAGGTGTTCGTGTTGCAAGTCGGTGTGCTTATTACTCTTGGAGGTTGCCACCTCCTAGATGGCTTGGTGGATTGAGGCTCCGTTGAAGCACGCAAGGAGATTGTGCGGTGCTCCGAAGAAGGATTTGTAAGGGGGATTGTGCTCACCCCGCGGGGATCGCGAAGAGCAACTCTAGTGGAGCGTGTCATTGAGTTACCTCACTTGCGAGTGGTGTCTTGGAGTGCCCGGAGTGGCCAACTGCTTGAGAGCTTTGCCCAAGAACCATCGAGGTGTTGGTCGACACAACGAGGACTATCTTGGTGGCAAACAAGTGAACCTCGGGATAAAAATCACCGTGTCAACGTTGTCTACTCTTCTCGGTGGTTTACACTTCTTGATCACAAGCATTGTATTTACATCCTTATATATTGTGCTTGTGTGATTGCTCTTATAATTAGTTGGCTTGTGTAGCTTACTAGTTGTCTTCATGCTTGTGTAGCTAGAAGTAGTGATCTTGTGACTAATTGGTTGTGTAGCCTAATTAGTCTCTTTGTTTAGTTTGTGTAGCTAAGTAAATTGAGCCTTTGGATTAGACTTGTGTAGTCTTGTCCATTGAGCATTGCTAGTGAGCTTAGGAGCTTTGTGCTTTTGCTTACTAGTTGTGTAGGAGCTCCCCGGTGTGTGAAGTACTAGTGGCATAGGTTTGTGTGACCTTGCTTCTAGAATTATTTAGGTGAGCTTGTGCTAGCCCGACACTTTATTTGCTTGTTTAGGATCTATTATAAGGTGCAAGTAAACTTAGATAGAAGGGGGTGAAGTTTTGGCTAGACCGATAGTTTTAATTCCGCATTTATTTCGGTTACCGGTGTGTTAAATTTTAGAAAGGACTATTCACCCCCCTCTAGTCCGCCATCTCGACCCTACAAGTGTTATCAGAGCCGAGGTCTCTCTTTTGTGGTCTTTACCGACCCGAGAGGATGACGAACTACGGGCTAGATGTTGATTGTCCACACATTTTTGATGGCACACACTTTACACGGTGGAAAAATTTGATGATATGCAATTTCAAGTTCATTTCCCCTCAAATGTGGTGGATTGTAGATATGGGCCTTTCTCATGCAATTGATGAAAATAATGCAACTCAAGCGCAAGAGAAATGCCTACAATAACTCAATTATCTTGCTATTGGTATCATACATACATCTTTAGATAAGTGCATATTTTGGGAGATTGTTAACATGCAAAATGCTCATGAGATTTGGATTTATCTCAATAAGAAGTCTGGGACATCTCCGGTGATGATGATGATGAGCCCAAGGAAGAGGCTCATGAGGATGTTGAGCATGACCACAACTTGGTGATTGTGGAAGATTGCTCCACCTCATGGTCAAGTGATTGTGATGATATTCATTCTACCACAAGATCACTTGCCAAGATTGTTGAAGGCCAAAGCTCAAGTGATGCAAGTGATATTTCTACTCCAAGCACACTTGATGTTGATGAGAATAATTCATGCTCAAGCTATGAGAGTGATATTGCTGCCACAAGCTCTCCAACACCACAACATTGCCTCATGTCACAAGGTAACACAAAAATATCAAGTTGCAATGTGATTGGTCATGATTCATATGATGAGCTTGTTAATAGACTTGCTAGCATGAGTATTGCTTTAGAAAATGAGATGGTTAAAACAAATAAATTGGAAAAAGAAAACTCATTTGTAAAGACCACATGTGAACAACAAAAGCATCTACTTTATGCCATTACTTGTTCACATGATGAGCTAAAAATGGCGCATGAGGAACTTAGTGTTGCTCATGACAACTTGGTACAAGATCATGCTTTTCTCAATAAGGAACTTTCCAATGAAAAGACTAAAACTAGTGAGAGCTCATCACTTGGGTCAAATGGTCGATCACATAATATTGCTAACCCTTGTGATGTAGAGAAGAAGCATGTATCCACCTCTTGCAATGATTTATTGGATATGCCATATTCTTCACAATAGATGATTGTTCTGCTTCTATATCTTGTGAGACTAACATTTTGAAGGAGAACACTGAGCTCAAAAATAAAGTGAAAAATTTGAGCAACAACTTAGAAAGCAAGAGCAAGGGCAAGAACAAGAAGATGAAAGAAGAAAAGAGATCTTACATCATGTGCTATCGGTGCCATTATGATGGACATCTTGCAAAGTGTTGCCCAACCAAGAAGCCTCAAGTTGATCCAAAATCAAAACCGCAAAAGAAAGTTCAAGTCAACTGTCAAGATGATGATTTGGGGTTGAAGAAGAAGAAGACTAGGAGAGGTGGCAAAGCAAGAGCAAAGCATCAAACTTCTAAGCAAGCCACCCCAATGATGAGCAAGAATCAAGATGAAAACGATTATGCTCAAATCAAGTGCAAAGATATGAGACACTTTGCCTGGAAGTGTCCTACCAAGCTTGAGAAGAAGATTCAAGCAAATTTGAAGAAGCGAGGCAATGAGAAGCAACACATGAGCAAGGAAGAAAATGCTCAATCAAAGAGAGTTTGCTACTCATACCGGGAAAGGGGACACATGGCTAATTCATGTCCCCTAGGTAACAATTCTAAGCCTATTTCAATCATTGATGATATTATGCTTAGAAAGGATGGCAATGGTACATCATTGGTTGCAATTGCAAAATATCCCGCTACTCATGCTAAGGCAATGCCAAAGTATGTTGCTCCTAACTTGAGAGGACCCAAACTAGTTTGGGTACCATCAAAAAGTGGATGAATGTGTGTAGGTACCATGACATTGGAGGCTTGACTCAATTGGATTCATTTTGTTAATCATATGATTGAGTTAAGTAATGAAAGTTCGTGCTATTCTATCCCAATGCCAAGTCAAATAAGTAAGGTCCAAATGTGCTACAACATACAAGTGCATATTATCAAGTCGTGGTGATTTATTGGATATAATTGAAGGCTTGCAAAATATTTCGAGTTGAAGCTTGCTATGGGTTGATCATGATCTACATAGGTATCATCCTTGTTGATCCAATTCATTTGGGTGCATATGAGTTGATTGCATTGGATTTATCTATGCAAATGTTGCTTGGTATGAGATGATTGAATGGATTAAATATTTAATATTCAAGTTTGGATTGATTTGATGGATAAGTTCATAAGATAGTTTTTAAGTGGACCGAATGGATATATGTCTTGTGAAAGTTTTAAATTCAGTTGATATCAAATTTGATTCAATTTGGAGAAGTATAGCTCAAGTTTAGAAATTTGTCCTATATTGCAAAAACTGAGCTAGCTGTGATGATAGCCATGTTTGAGTGATCAAATCTTGTGGATTGGCTTGAAATTTGGGATACATGCTCTACAATTATGATATTAGTTGCTGCAAAAATCTCATGAGTATTGGATAAAAGATACTTCAGTTTTTGGAGTGGATCTTGTCAACACATGTGCAGTAGTTTTCAGCATGTAGCAGTTTGAGAAATCTGAAATCTGGTAGCAATTTAGAAGTTAAATGATACTCAAATCTTTATAAGCTGCAAGATGACTTAGTGAAGCACATCTCCACCAAATTTCGTGATCATTGGAGCTGTACATTGGGAGTTATGGATTGTTCTTTAGAGTGTACAAAATCTGCCACAAAAATGACAATTATTGGATAAATCAAAAGTCACTTTGATTGAAAGGTCCTCAAATTGGAATCATGTTTATAAGAAATTGAGGCACCTAAGTTTGGTTTTGGATTAAACAAGAAGCTTGACAAGCAAAGAGTACAAGGTCATTTGATTGTGGATGTGTGCTTAACACATATTTTGGTACTCAAGCTAGAGATCAAGACCATGCTCAAAATGAATATGGATTTCAGATTCTAGTGTTTATTGGATATTATTTGGTAGAAAGAAAAATGCTCAAAGAAGAATTCAAAGTTATCCATCAAGATAAATCAATCATATGGATCAATCAAATAAAGACATTTTAAGTAAGTGTCAAGTATGGTTCTTTAGAGAGAGGTCACTTCTCCCTAGTGTATGGGGCTTGCCGCCTATTGGAGGTAAACCAAGCGTGGGGCTTGGAGGCTAACATGGAAGTGATGATCCAAGGAATAATTGAGATGCTTAGTTGAAGAAATCATAAGGTTGATCAAGAAAGCAAGCAACACCCAAAAGAGAGCTAGTAATGGGATTTCAAGTTGTATTCTAAATAGTCCTCTCATGCAAGCATTGATTAAAAGAAGAAGCAAGCCAACCACAACATGAAGAGTGCACTTCATTATTAGTGGTTCTCAATTCATATGGGTGAAGAATGGAATTCAAATTGGTATTCATTGTTCTTCGCCAAGCTATTAATTGGACTTCACATTGCTATTGTGGAATTTGAATCTTATTGACTATCTGTTGGCGGTCGTTGCGGACCAATTTCCGACCTCCAACCGAGTACAAAACACATAATGGGACAACACACCATAGCTATAGGGCTTACCACTAACCTTTTCCACAAGTTTTGGTGATTGTCCATTGTGCGGGTGCAATATGGAGAAATACACACTATAGAGGTCGGAATCTACCGATTTGGCCGAGCGACTCCGTTCGGCCGGTTACCCACCTTAGCCGTATACGACACGAAGCACAATTGAAGGGCCGTCCACGTTAGTGGTGTCGGGTACCATAATTAGGGGTCCCTTAATCATCGGGGTAACCACCCAAAAAAGTGCAAAAAAGGCTGTCTCCAGGGACCTTTGGGCCTGCGCATACGAAATCACACAGCCACTGCGGCCCGGCACGGCCCAACAACAACCCGCAGGGTTGCGCCACCCTCACGACCAAACTCCGCCTCGCTCGAGGGAATACTGCCCCCTCGATCGGCGGGACGCAAATCTCCGCCTCGCCGGGGGACGTTCAGACCCCTCGAGAGACTGCCACGACACGGTACGGGCACTTATTACTATCCTTCCACGCCGGGCACCAAAGTCAAAAGGTAAAACTTCATCCGCACGCCGCCCCTAACAAAGCCTGACCACGCTGTACCCCCATGGCGCGGGCAGGTAGCAACTGTGCAAGGCGTGCCCGGCACTGCACCGTCGACACGTCTGGCCCCGGTCATTCCACGGCACTATTCCACCTACTCCCGTCGCCCCCTTTGTCAGAGTGCCCTCGAATGGGCGTGAAGACCCTCGAACGGGAGTGCGAACGACGACCAGGGCCGAACCTAGGTCAAGTACCACCGTCCGGCCGACGGGACAGGGTACGACCCTCTTGACCCTTGCTCGCTACGCCAACAGGCGGCCACGCTCTGCACTGTGGCAACAGTGAGCGCCATAGGGCCCCTATTCTACCTGCTCCCATCCCCTAGGGCAGTGGAGCACTCAGGGACACGTACGGAGGCCATCGGGCCAGCAGGGAGTCAGCCGCCCCGTACGCATCGAGCCTGACGCGACCAACAGGGCGAAAGCCGGTCGTACCGGTTCGTCAGGCTGGGCCACTACGCCTCTGACCACTGTGCTATACGTGAGCGGACGACAGCCTGACAGCTACGTACGACGTGCCAGCTCCTGTCCACCTACCCCCGTCATTTCCAGGTAGCCAACCCCTCGGGGCATGGCGGGAGACCCCTCGAAGCCCTGACAGAAAAGGTATAAGACTCGACACACTGCCGACCGGTGCAAAAAGCTAACCCAGCTCGCCTTCAAGGCACGAATTCGCCAAGGATCAAGGGCACTCCATGCGGGAGGCGTCCTACGACATCTACAGTAGCCACGATTGTAACCCCTCTATCCCTTGAGATATAAAAGGGAATGTCAGGGGGTCCCAAAAGGGACACGGAACGAGAGTTCACACGTTCAGGCCCACGCCTAGACACAAACACCCGCACGACACTGGTGCTGGCCTCAATCATCTTCTTCCTCCGATCCGGGACTTGGAGAATGACACTCCTCTCCCACCTTCACTTGTAGCCCCCCACTGCAAGCACCACGGTGCGAAGCTAACACGAGTGCGCGAGCACCTCTTGCTGGACATACGGCCCTGCGGCCGGAACCAGGATAAACCCGTGTCCTTGTGTTGACTTCTCGCATCGACCATCAGGGACGAGACACAGCGCACTTTCTGTGCGGCTCAGGGAGTGCCGGCCATTCCCGACGCCGATAGTGGCGCGCCAGGTAGGGGGAGCGCTGTGCGATTCGATTTTCTCGCCAGTTCCCTTGATGGCTGCTCACGACGACCATCCGACGCCGGGACCCTCCGACGGGGTTCCAAACGGATTCCCACCTGGATTCATGATCCAGTTCGGGAGTCTGACGTTCGAGTCCGACGGGTCCGACTACCTCATGCAGCTTGACCGCACCGACGAGGTAGAGGCCGCGTCGCCGTCGCCTCCAACTGCAAGGCCTGCAGGTGGTGGTGGAGTAGCGTCAGCCCCCGCGGATAAGGCTCCCAGACTGGGATGATCCGCAAGTACCAACACCTAACGTGGAGTCAGGCGTTACCGCACCCTCTCCGGTGAACCCTGCGGAAGGGAACCGCCAGGCAGCGGGCATCGCGCCAGCCCAGTTCCAGATGGGGTTGCGCAACGCCGCCGCAACGATCTCTTCATCGGTCGGCGCCAGCATGAGCGCGAACCGCGGCGCCGCCGGCTCGGTGTGGGCCGGGCTGCCTCCAACCCACCAGGGATGTCGGGGCCGGCGACCGCGACGCGCGCGACCAGAGCCAACCCGGGCGTCTCTCCCCACTACCCAGCGCAGTAGCGAGGGGACCCGCCAGCCCGCCCCTCCGCGGGGTGGCTACCTGCCTGCGTACCGGCGTAATGCGGGCACGCCACAAGGACGGACGGCCGCGCGTCTTGTGCGCCCGCGCAGGGGACGCAACCGCGCCCGCCACTCATCCTCGTCGGACGACGCGGCCCGCCGCCGCGCCGGCTCACTTGACGAGTGGTACCCTCCTGGCTCGAGTGGCGAGGAATGGGACTACGCCAGGCTTCAGGACGCTGAAGCGCTCTGGCGGTTCCTGAGCTCCGTCGACTACTGCTTTGATGTCTCCAGCGAGGGGGAAAGCGACCCCATGCCGGAGTGCTTCGTCATCGACGGTGACGTCGAATCCGGAAGCGAAGACGGCCTCGGCGACGACGCCGACCGCGAAAAGACTTCGGAGGCATCGGCGACCGGCCGCGAACGACCTCCAGCAGACGCAGGCGCTGTGGTGCCTGCCAACGCTGACGCCGCACGCCTCCCGGC
Source organism: Echinochloa phyllopogon (assembly GCA_033239725.1). NCBI lineage: Eukaryota > Viridiplantae > Streptophyta > Magnoliopsida > Poales > Poaceae > Echinochloa > Echinochloa phyllopogon. Next base: position 24,880,633 of record BTCW01000008.1, on the reverse strand, counting down.
GATGAGGCATTGACGCAGGCCCAGCTGGCGCAAGTTAGAGACCTGGAGAGCAAACTCCAGGAGGAGCAGCGCCAGGTGCCTGCGGGTGACACTGGAAGCGCAGCAACCTCGGCGCGGCAATCGCGCCAGAGCTGCGGGACGCCTTGCCCGCGTCCGCATCAAGAACGACGACGGCGCCGACTTGCCGCGGTCGAGCCAAAAGCTTGTTATCGCAGCAACGCTACTGCGGGCCATCCCCGAGCCGTCCACACCATCGGCTCGACTTCTGCACCGCGAGGCGCGGAGCCTCATCGAGCAGGCGGCCTTCCTACAGGCCGAGAGTTCTGCCTCCCACATTCGACACTAGGCCAAATCGAGGGCCGAAGGCAACAGGCAGGACAAGGAGGAGTCCGTCCACACCCCTCGCCGGGTGAAGTGGACGCCGAACCATCCAACGGACGATGGTAAGGCACTCGTAGCCCATTACCCCGGCGTGCGAAGGTCCGCGAGGGACCGGCTTCAGGACATGCGTGGCACCGCCGACGTTGGTGATGTCCGCAACATCCTAAACAAGAAGAAGTACGACACCGTAACGAGCTGAGGGTACAATCCACGTCGCGGGGGGCGGTTCGACGAGGAGGAGGACAAGAGCCCGACGCCTGAGCCCACGGGGACTCGGGTGTTCAGCCCCGCCATCCGGCATGCTCTTGGGTTTCATTGTCTCCCAGCGAGGCATCGAGCCCAACCCCGAGAAGGTGACAGCCCTGGAACGAATGGGGCCGATCCGAGATCTCAAGGGTGTGCAGAGGGTGCTGGGCTGCCTCGCGGCGCTGAGCCGTTTCATCTCGCGACTCGGCGAGAAAGGCTTGCCCTTGTACCGACTCCTAAAGAAACACGAACTTTTCGCCTGGACCCTCGAAGCATAGAAAGCCCTCGATGAGCTAAAAGCGGCGCTCGCGCACGCGCCCATCCTGACACCACCGTGGGACAATGAACCCTTCTACCTCTACGTGGTGGAGCGCGGTCATCGTCGTCGAGAGGACGGAGGAGGGCCACGCCCTGCCGGTGCAAAGGCCGGTGTACTACGTCAGCGAGGTGTTGTCCGCCACCAAAATGAGGTACCCCCATATCCAGAAACTGCTCTACGCTATAGTGCTCGCGCGATGAAAGCTGCGACACTACTTCGAGGCGCATCCGGTAACCGTGGTCTCGTCTTTCCCTCTGGGTGAGATAGTCCGCAACCCCGATGTCGCCGGCAGAATAGCTAAGTGGTCGATGGAACTAATGGGTGAGACCCTCACCTATGCCCCTCGCAAGGCAATAAAATCACAAATCCTGGCGGATTTTGTGGCTGAGTGGACGGACACACAGCTTCCCCCACCACAGATCCAGGCCAAATGCTGGACTCTATACTTCGACGGGTCGGTGATGAAAGCCGGGGCAGGCGCGGGCCTCCTCTTCGTCTCACCCCAGGGGGAACACATTCGCTATGTAGTGCGGCTACACTTCCCGGTGTCCAACAACATGGCGGAGTACGAAGCCCTCCTCGCAGGGCTCCGCATCGCCATCGAGCTCAGGGTCAAGCGTCTCGACGTTCGAGGCGACTCTCGACTAGTTGTAGACCAGGTCATGAAGACCTCGAACTGTCGCGACGATAAGATGGAGGCGTACTGCAATGCAGTACACAAGTTCGAGGACAAGTTCTATGGCTTCGAGCTCAACCACGTCCCGCGCAAATACAATGAGGAAGCGGATCAGCTAGCGAAAATCGCATCCGAGCGATTGACTGTTCCGCCGAACGTTTTCGCCCGCGACCTCGACAAGCCCTCTGTCGACCTCGAGGGTGCCGAGCACCCCCCCGGAAAACCTCGAAACCCTCGGGGGCTGACGACATCCTCGATGGACGAAGCTGAAGTGATGGAGATCGACGCCGACCCGCCACCGTCGCGAGACTGGCGCACCCCGTACCTCGCATGGCTCGACCAACGGGAGTTACCCTCGGACCAAACCGAGGCCCGCCGTATCTCGAGGAGGGCCAAATCGTTCGTCTCGATCGAAAGAGAGCTGTACAAGCGCAACGCTTCGGGAATTTTGCAGCGATGCATACCCATTCCCGAGGGGCGGCAGCTGATCTGCGACATCGACGCCGGTGTATGCGGACACCACGCGGCACCACGCACCGTCGTGGGCAACGCCTTTTGGCAGGGCTTCTACTGGCCCACCGCGGTGGCCGACGCCAACGAAACGGTGCGTACCTGCGAGGGATGCCAGTTCTACGCGCGCAAAACATACCTCCCGGCGCATACTCTGCAAACCATCCCCGTCACATGGCCTTTCGCGGTGTGGGGGCTGGATCTTGTAGGGCCGTTTTGACCAGTGCCTGGGGGCTTCACGCACATGCTAGTGGCTATCAACAAGTTCTCGAAGTGGATCGAAGTTCGATCCATCACCAACATCAGATCGGAGTAGGCTGTGCTATTCTTCACTGACATTATACACCGTTTCGGCGTGCCCAACTCGATCATCACCGACAACGGCACCCAGTTCACAGGCAAGAAGTTCCTGGAATTCTGCAACGACCACCACATCCATGTGGACTGGTCAGCCGTGGCTCACCCCCAATGCAACGGCCAAGTGGAGCGTGCCAACGGCATGATTCTGCAGGGGCTAAAGCCGAGGATCTTTAACAAGCTGAACAGCTACGGTCGAAGGTGGGTAGCCGAATTACCCTCGGTGGTTTGGAGCCTGAGAACCACTTCGAGCAGGGCCACGGGCTTCAGCCCATTCTTCCTCGTCTACGACGCCGAGGCCATCTTGCCGACCGACCTCGAGTACGGGTCCCCGAGGCTCAAAGCCTATTAGGAGGAGCAGAACCAGCGAACACGCGAAGACTCGCTGGACCAGTGGACGAGGCTCGACACGTGGCCACCCTGCACTCGGCACGGTACCAGCAGTCCCCGAGACGATATCAGGAGCGGAAGGTGCGGCGTCGAGACTTGAGCGAGGGCGACCTGGTGCTGAGGCTATGCCAAGACAACCGAGGCCGACACAAGCTCACGCCACCATGGGAAGGACCGTTCATCGTCGCCGAAGTCCTCAAGCCCAGCACCTACAAACTGGCGAACGAAAAGGGCGAGGTCTTCCCCAACGCTTGGAACATCCAACAGCTACGTCGCTTCTACCCATAGAACCTCTTGTACTTTCCGTAGTCTTTTTTTATCGCATGATGATAATAACAAAAGTTCATAACAACATGGAAACATTGTTACTAACGACAATGAAACAGGTTGACTCGCCTTTACCCTCGAAGCGAACTCGAGGTAAAGCCGAGCCTCCCTCGGGGGCTACTGGGGGACTAACCCTCCAACAGTCCTAACTTTTTTCCATGCGCATTTTTTCAAAAATGTGTTGCCAAGCTTTTTCTCCACAGTTCACAAAGACGTAAGCGAGGTGTGAGCCTACCGCGGCTGGGAGTCGGCTGAGTCGAGGGACCGCCTACGCCTCCGAAAGGCTACGACATCCCCTTCACCACTCGACGCCAAGGTTACTTGTGTCCCTCCGCCGAAACCGATCTCGAACTGAGAGAAGAGCACAACACATTGATCGACAAACAAACGCAAACCGCTTTTTTTTTTAAAAACGTGTTGCCAAGCCTTCTCTCGACAGTTCAGAAAGACGTAAGCGAGGTGCAAGCCTACCGCGGCTGGCAGGCTACGACATCCCCCTCGCCACTCGACGCCAAGGTTACTTGTGTTCCCCCGCCGAAATCAATCTCGAACTCAGAGAAAGGCACAACACGTCGAATGACAAACAAACGAAATCCGACGCCCAATTTAAATTTATACATCCTTATCTGTCGCACAACTAATTACAAAAATATGGGGCCAAGCGCCCAAAATCTCTGCAGGAACGCACGAAAACGGTTTTGGCGTCGCCCAAGCCGCGATACGGGGCTCGCTAACATGCCCCGAAGATCGCAAGGAGGATCCGACCTCCCCTCAGCCGAAACCTAGAACGCGTTATCAGTCTCTTTCCCTCGAAGATCGAGGAGGACGAAAGCGAGGCGCGAGTCTACTACGGTGGAAAGATGGCTGGGTCGCGGGACTGCCTACGCCCTCGAAAGGCTACGACATCCCCCTCGCCACCCAACACTTACGTTGCTCGCGAAAAACGAACTCCTCTGCGAAAGTCACTCCAGAACCAGGGGGAAGGACACGGTATTGCACAAAAAAAAATCTCCAATGCGAGTACAAGATCGTGCTAACCCACGAAAAGGTTAGACACATATACAGATTTATTCCTTACACGCCACGAACGGCAAATTTACGAGGATAAATTACATTCGGCCATAGGCCATTTAGACATACAAAGACAAAGAGCCACTCTAACAGGGCTCTAGGACCACTTCAGTTGGCCGGCCAACACACTATCATGAGAAGCAGTTTCCACAGCTTTCTCACCGATTTTCTTCTGGCACCCAGCCAACCGAAGGACCTGACGCTCGAGCGGCTGCGGAACGGAGAGACGTTGAACCCCTTCACCGTCCAACAGGGCCTGGCTTCACGCCCTGCCGTCGATGAGCGCCCTTGCGAGGACGGCGGCCGGCGAACATCATTTGCTAGCTTCCCAGCAAATGAAACGCCCGCCGCAACATCCTTGCAGGGCCTCACCACCGGCAAGGCCACCGCCTCCCCGATGAGGAGCGCGACGTCCTGCCCCTTTCCCGCAGCATGCCCGCCGCCTCTCGCCGACTTTCTTCTGGCATCAATGGCACGCGCCAAGGTCACTCTCGAACCCATCCGGAGGACGAAGTTTGTGGCTCCGCATGGTCGCCAAGCTACACAAAAGCCCGGCGCTGGTCCTCTCCCCCACCCGGATGCCTGTTTTTATAGGCACCCGGGGGCGGCGACTGTTACTCCCGTGGGGAGATAGCCGACATTCGGGGGCGGCGACTGTTACTCCCGTGGCAAGATAGCCGATTCGCATGCGGATGCGAATCGCCGTCCGTACCGGGCGGGCAGCCTTAACCACCTCCTTGACTCAGCCCGCCTGCCCCACGATTCCTGCGCCTAACTGAAAGGACCTTGATGTCACCTAGAGGGGGGTGAATAGGTGAACTGCAATTACAAAAACTTTTTCCGAAATCAGTACTGAAACCGGTCAGACCGGTTTCTGGCAGAAACCCACAATAAAGCAATTGTCCCCTTCTACGAATTCTAGCACAAACCAAACTTGATGTGTGGCTCCTTTAGATGATATCTAGCAGGTCCACTTAGTCCCTGCACACAATTAGAGCACAACCAAGTAGATCGAAGCGGAAGTGAAAGTAAATGCTAGAATTGAACTTGTGAGGCAAACCAATAGAGAGACACAATGATTTGTTTCCCGAAGTTCGGATTCACCAATGCCACCAAGGCAGTCACAAAGACAAGGTGAATCCTACTCTCCGTTGAGGGCCTACGAAAGGCGAGCTTATACACCCCAAGCCACTTACCTCGGTTCCACTAGCTTGTGACCCTTTTCCACGAAGGAGGCAAGGCCGGCCCATACAAACAATCCGCGGCTTACCACAATCACGGTAGCTCACCGGCGACGCCTAGCTGTCTAGGAGGCTTCACCTCCAAGAGTAACAAATGCTTCAAATAGATGCTAGACTTCACCGGAAGTGCTCAAGCTAAGGATATGCTCTTTGCTGCTGCAATTAGCTCTCTCAAGCTTTCTATAGCTCACACACATACATCCCTCAACCCAAATCCAAAGACATGATCAAAATCAATCAACTCTCACAAAGAGAGGTTTGGGGAGAGCTTGCTGGTGCTTGGAAAGGCTCTATGCGTGCAAGGAAGGCAAATGAACCAGCAGCCCTCAAAGGAGAGGGCCAAGGGGTATAAATACCCCAATCCCAAAAACTAGCCGTTATGAACAAAGGCAAACCGGTCAGACCGGTTTCCCAAACCGGTCAGACCGGTTTTTCAAACCAACTAGCCGTTACACCTGTCAGAGCCCCAAACCGGTCAGACCGGTTTCCCAAACCGGTCAGACCGATTTGGGTCGAGTCAGCACACTTGAGTCCCAAAGGACTCCTCTCACAAGGCTATCTCACATCGGTTGACCTATGAGCACTTTTGGTGTTGTCAATCAACTAATGTTGCATCCCTCTTGATAGTACGGCATTCCTAAACTCAAGATTAAAAACAATAAAAGAAATCTTCCACTTGAGCTTCTATGTCTTGATTGTTGCCATACTTGATCTTTTTCAACTTGAGGGCTCACAACATTCATTTCTTGCTGAGCAAATCCAACTTGAGCCAATGGCTTAGAATTTTCCAAGAATATGAACCAATTCATAAGCCATTTCAATATATGATCAATAATGATTAGATGCATTGCATAGCTTCACTCGATAAGGCTTAATTAGTGCATAGAGACCAAACCATGATGCTAGTCTTCACCTTAGCAAAGTTCCTCGGCTACAAGACCAACTTGCCCTTCTCTTTGCTTAGTACCTGGACACCGTCATCTAGCTTATCCCCTTTCATCATATCTAGCCACTTTGAGTTCCACTTTGCATTGCATCACCATGAATACCACATTGAATTTCATGTCTTTAATTAACTTGAGATATGTCCAATATTATCCTCTATGTTGTCTTTGGTAAATCACTTGTCCATACGCTTCCGTGCATTTGATACCATTTGCTAACCATAGACTCATGTCTCTTTTTGAATATAACCATTGCTATGGAACAAGCCCAAAGAAATCCTTATTTCTTCAATTAAAATGTCCCATTAACCTTTGACAAGTATCCAATAGATAAGACCGACCAATTTGCATAGAACCTTGTCTCATTTATCATTTCCATTCACTTGTCATTGTATTGTTTAGTTGCGTGGGATCACTACCACTTGTTCGCTTTCATGTCATTCATACCAACAATGAGCTTATATTCTTCACAACAAATATATAACATGAATATCCATAAGAGTAGAACCCTGTTCATATGCTTAAGCAAACAAGTTAAATACCAATCATGTTGTCATGCAAAATCACCAAAACATATAAGTTCCTAGATGCACTTTCAATCTCCCCCGTTTTGGTGATTGATGACAACATGATTAAAGCTAACAAAAGATATGAAATTTTAAGCTCTAGATAATTGAGATATATGGTGAGCTCCCCCTCAATATGTGGTTTGAGTAGAATTTCAAAAATTCGCCTCAAATGCCAAAAGCACATATAATCAATAAAAATGAGAGCTCCCCCTATGTCTCAGCATCCAATATGTGCAACAAGTGTGCGTGACAAAATAAAACAAAGTGTGATGCATATGAAATGTATTGCACACAATAAAACAAAGAGAAGCACATGCTTGCTGTCTCAGGCCAAACCGGTCAGACCGGTTTGGGAACCGGTCAGACCTGTTTGGGAACCGGTCAGACCGGTTTCACCCAGACAGCAAGCATGTGTGAAACAATATTGCATCAACCAATACATGTAACACACTAGCAAATTGTCACTTAGAATACATAAATGAGTTCAACACACAGAGTAGCACACATTACAAGTTCTCAAGTCCACAAATAGATAAGGTACAAATTTTATTACATCCAAAGTGACATGACTACAAGATCAACTAGAAATAGGCTTTAATCCATTCTTCTCCCCCTTTGTCATCAATCATCCATAAAGGGCCTGGAGAAGCTTGTAGTCACGCTCCCACCATGCATCCATCCTTCGCCGCATTTAGAAGGTCGGGCTATGATCATCTGACGAAGAAGATGTAGTCCAATGAAAACCTTCACTCAATTGAATGTGTATGCATGATAGTTTAGAGTGATCCGGATGTACTAGCCATGGAAGAAGACAAAGATGTGCTAAACATATCATGATTAGGAGCGGTAGTGGTACCAAAGATAGAAGCCGCTGCCTGAGAAGCAAAGTCTCCGGGAGATGGAGACAGAGCACTTGAGAACTGAAGTCCCGCCATGGAAGATGATGTGTCACCATATGCATATGACAAGGACGGGAGAGTGGCAGCTGCATATGTAGGTTCTGGAGGTGCAAATCCAAATGAAGAACCAAACAAGTCACCCTTTGAAGTAGGCATGTATGGCATGGTCCCTGGAGCCCCAAAAGACTGATGAGGAGGTGGTGGAGGCTGAGAACTCGACCCAACGTGTCCATATCCAAAGATGTCACCAAACTCCTCAAAATAGCCCGCATTCATGTGATCGGTCATGATGTCTCGAAGCGGGGGTATCTCAGGCAACTCAAGTGGTGGAGAAATGGGTGATTGTTACACCTCGGTTTACACAGAATCCCGAGTGCTGCCATATGTGTGCCCAGGAAGTCCACAGACACATACGGCGTACAAATATGGTATTACAGAGTTCACAATGCTCGAATAAAATCGTTTACATCAGAGTTTGACATAAATAAGTAAATAAAACAATAGAAGTCTATTTATTAACACTCTCTACTAAGCGGAGCCGCAGTCCACAGGGACTCTGACTGGTTGACCACAGCTTAGTAAAATGGCAGATCCTCCAGGTACTCAGCAGCAGCCACATCATTCTCATAACCATCTGTTACCTATCCGGGATTTTGTTGAATAGCAGCGAGTGTAAGTAAAATGTTTACTTAGCAAGTACAACACGGATTATGAAGGCTCAAAGTAAGGCTAGACACGGCTGTACTGCATTAGCACTTTTAGTTGGTTCATTTTAGCATTAAACAAATTACTACTAGTATATGAATCCCAGTTGCAACCCAATTAATAAAGTAGAAGTTCATTAAGCAAAAATAAAACATCATCTTAATCAGAGAACCACTAATCAAAAAGGATCCAGGCCGCTCGTGACCCTGAGCAAGGCTATCATGATAGATTGTACACTCTGCAGAGGTTTCGCCCTTTACCCACCAGTCGCGTAAAAGCTCAAACGAACTTTAAACCCAACCATGCCGAGGTGGCCAAACCTCTTGAACCACACTTCCGAGGTGTGATCGCATAGGGACGCTACGAGGCTTTTCACAAGACACCCTAACAAGACAGTAGCCGCTAAGGTACTACAAGGCGGTGAGACCTTAGGCACCGAGATTGACTTACGCCTACGGAGTCCACCGTAAGAGGGTCAATGGCGTCCAGAGCGCGGCAAGAATGCCATCAACAAAATAAAAGCGCAACATGCAGAGTGCCCCATTGCGAGGACTCCCGACACGGGACTGAGTCTAACAAGACTTAGCCAACGGCCCCATACCTTGCCTCCCCTAACGCCGCCGGCCCGTCGGTAACCACTGGCAAGCTAGAGACGTACAAGCTACTTATCCAAGACCAGATCCATTATAGTTCTGGTGGTGGCGACAGGCTCCTAGGTTGCCGCTTTAAGAACCGGACCTTAAGGAGAGACACTGGAACAAAGCACAGAGTAGATGTTCCAGCTCCCTTAACCATGTTGCTAAAAAGCAAGTTTTACAATTTACATTGAAGTGGACCATTAATTTCAAATTTTACAATTAAGCAAAGGTGGCAGTAGTTGCGCCTAGCGAATATCTACCCATATGCATGAACCCGGGATAACAACGGAATAGGGTAAACAAATCTAGGATCAACCTTAGGGTGCATCAAATTAGACACATGCATATGAGGTAAAATAATTTAATTACAGAGGGTGTTTAGGTAGCAAGGATTGTCCGTGCTATACTTGCCTTCCTCAAAGTGGTGCCGCTGCTGCTGCTGGTCTTGCTGGTATGGCTCCTGGACGTCCTCGTACTCGAACTCCAAAGCTACCGGCTCACCGACTGGACTCGAGAAGCACCACACAAACATCCACACAAGCCATTACATGCAAACATATTTAATCTATTAGAACAGTACACCAAACAGTAAAAACAGTACAAAAGAAGGCTTTAAATCTATTCTACGCTTCGCTACGAACACATAAGCGTGAGAATCACTCTAATCGGAGCTAAAATGAGAAAGATATGGCGTTTCTATGGTTCAGGGGCTTGCTGGCAAGTTTCAGAAACTTCCAGGGGTCTAATTGCAAAAACTCAGGGACCTAAAGGTAATTACGCATTAAAACAGGAGGATTTATATGCAAAAAGGCAGGGTTGGACCTCGGGGTGTAAAAACAGAAGAGCTCAGGGGCTAAAGAGTAAACCAGGGGCATAACTCTAATTATTTTTGTACAGGACAGGACGATGGGTTGATTTTGGAAAAAGCCAAGGGCCCTTTGGCAAAAGGGGCCGGCGCTGACTGGTATCCCCTAGTTTGACTCGGGCTCGACTTGATCTGGGCCGTTCGATCCAGATCCGGTGGCTGCAAACAGGTCGGGCGGAGGGAGATTTCGCCGGCGGCGGTGCGGACGGCGGCGCTGCCCGCGGTTGCGGCGGTGGCTCGCCGGAGTAGGGTCAAACATGCGCTACAGTGCTCCATTTGCTGCACGGATTGGTCCTACGCGCTCAGGGGAGAAAGGCGAAGGAAACCAGGGTGTTCAAGTCGTTGGATGAGAAGGCCTAGGGGGTGCGCGGCGGTGACCGGCGGACGGTCGACTCCGGCGAGGTGGAGCGCGCTCATCGGGGCTCGGTTGGGGACAGATTTTGGGCGCTACAGGATTGGAGAGCCACGGAGAGTGCCGCTAGGGGGTTCTGGGTGACAGGAGAACTACACAGGCGGCGCTCGGCGACGACCGGCGGTCGGCAAGCGCTGGCAGGCAGGGGCAGCGGGGTTACAGAGCGAGAGGGAGGGAAAGAAGGGGCTCGGAGTGCTGCTTACCACCGCATGAGACTTCCGGCGAGGTCGGGTAGGAGTGGGGTGGCACCGGAGAGGGAGGTCGACGGCGGCCGGTGGAGCTGCAATCGGCCGGAGAGCCAATCAGACGGATGCAGGGCCGAGGTAAAGCAATGACGAGAGATTGAAAGCCTCCTTACCTCGCGGCGAGTCTATCCGAGGCGTTGAGGGCATCGGAGCGGCGTCGCCGGCGGAGTTCGACGGCGGCGCAGGCTCGGGTTGGACGACGCTGGGGCAACAAGGAGTGCGGTGGTGCTAGGGTTTCAGGCGAGGGGTGGGAGGGTGAGGGAGGCGGCGGCGCTGGTGGTTAAGTAGGGGCGGGGGCGTCGGGCCTCGGCGTGCGGGCCCTGCCGCGGCAGAGGCGCGGCCAGCCGCGCCATTAGCGGGAGGGGGAAGATGGTAGGTGACGTCAGACCTGGCGTCAGCAGCCTGACCAGCGGGCCCGGCGTGGCAGTGGGAGGAGGGGGAGAGACGGGGTTGCGAGCTGGGCTGGAGTGAGATGGGCCGGGGAGCGCGGGCTGGGCCGAGCACAATAAGTTTGGGCCGGCTAGAGAGGAAGGAAAGGAAAGGAAGAAATCAGGCCTGGGAAAAAGAGTTCGGGGAGCAAAAGTGGACTCAGGCTAAAACAACTTTTCTAGAGATCAAACAAAGGTGGTTCAAATTTGAATTTAAATTAGATTTAAATCCACATTTGAATCACAAGCATTACAAAACACAATGCAGCCAGCATGAATGCAACAAAAATGTTTCTAATTCCTATATTTGATTTTAATTTAGATAAATAATTCCTTTTTCCCTATATTTCGCATGAGTACAATAAATAAATTTAAATAAACTACTAAAATTTTAAATAGGGCTATTTTAGGGTGTTACAGCGATGGAGGATCATTTGGACTCAACACATTGTGCAATCTCTTGATCGCTGTAACACCCCGCCTTCCACGAGCCGCCCCACACAGCCCTTCCGAGGGTCGCGCACGCATACATATAGCACCCTGCTTACACTTTCGTCCTCGCTTCGTGTAAAAGGGTTAACCCGAAGGTGCTATGGCTGGAAGACAAAGGCTTATAAGTTGCCTCCACCCTTGCTAAACTAGCAATGTGGCACTAAACACGTGCATCCCGCACTCATGGGCCACTACTGGGCCATACAAACTGGGCCGGGTGTGACATACACCCCCCCTCAAAGAACCCGACGTCCTCATCGGCACAACTCACCCACACGGGCAAATGTCCAGGACCGTTCCCCCTTAGCGCACGACCGTACGTCCAGTGCCGGCACCATAGTCCATGCCGTATGCCCTACCCGGGCCATACGCGCCATGCGCCCTATGCCCGCACACTGACCCATACGCGCAACCGCGAGGGTCAGCTCTGATACCATTTGTAACACCCTGCCCTACACGAGCCGCCCCGCACAACCCTTCCGAGGGGCGTGCACGCGTACACATAGCACCCTGCTTACACTTTCGTCCTTGCTTCATGTAAAAGGGTTAACCCGAAGGTGCTATGGCTGGAAGACAAAGGCTTATAAGTTGCCTCCACCCTTGCTCAACTAGCAATGTGGCACTAAACACGTGCGTCCCGCACTCATGGGCCACTACTGGGCCATACTAACTGGGCCGGGTGTGACAATCGCATCCCTAGTCTTCTTGTTCTCAATTCTCTGCTGCCTAACATCCACTTGGACATCCCTCTGACCCTTGCAAATGCCTGTGAACATAGAGATGAATTTGCGAATAGGAGAGGTCCTTCGCTCAGAGAATGAGCTGCTGCCAGGCCCAAACCGGTCAGACCGGTTTAGGGAACCGGTCAGACCGGTTTGCCCCAGCTGCAACTGCCTGTGCTGTAGCTGCTGAGTTTGGTCTCCTCCTTGCTGCTGTGTAGGCTCATGTTGACTTCCCAGTCCAATATCAGGCTATTGTGGATCTTCTTGTGGTGGAGAAGGCATCCGAAACTTGTGAGGCACGGGTGGCTTCAATGGCTTGTGTTGGGTATCCTTTTTGATCTTCAAATTCGTCACCCTCTCTATGACAAGCATGATGAAGGGGTTGTAGGCACAAATCTTCTGAGGACTCTCAGAAATGGTCTTGATTTCTTGCCAAATGAAATCAGCAACACTAAAGGGAGGGGTCTCTTCTCCAATCTTCATATAATACATCAAATTTCTCATATAGAGTGAGATGTCTGAAGTATTGTCATCTCTAGGAGTGAGGGTCTTGCGAAGCATCCTATAGAGAGTCCCATAGTAAGTGTAGAGACCACTCACTTTCCCCCAGTTGCCATTCTGGTTTCTAGGATACATGAACTTCAACTCAGATGCTTCTAGAACGCCGCTGTCATGTATCCTCACAGTATTATCATCCTCATTGTCAACCCGAAAGAGAGTGGCAAAGGCAGTGTAAGTGATGTGATAGCGCTGTCCTTCTGTCATCTAATGCATAGCTCTCTCCTGCCTACCACCCTGCTCGTAGTATCCGAAGTACACAGTGGCATAGAACTGAGCAATGACTTCCTTGTTCCAGCTGTGCCTGAAGCCCATGAGATGTTTGACCCTCTTTTCAGCACAAACTCTGATAATCTCATTGAACACCGGATTGTCTTGCTTGCTCATGTACTCCCAATCTATGTACTATGCATCTGATGTGATCTTGGTCTTCTTCATAATGGTTGTGGCATAGAAGTCCTACTGAAAAAGAGTCCAAAATCTATAATCTGTGGTTGTCCTATCCACATCAAGTGGACTAGTCCTCCTCAGCCTCCTAACAACATCTGTCATCCCACCAGCAAGGTAGTCTGTCACTCTCCTACTAGCTGGGCCAGTGGGTCGGCAAATCTCAAGATCGAGAGGAGTATTTGCCTCAACTGACTCATCATCACCTGCCTCCTCTCCTTCATCATCACCTGCAGCCATCTCTTCATCATCATCATCCACATGTGGCTCTACCCGGTACTGCTCATCCTCAACATCATCCTCATCGCTAGATGTGGTGTCCTCCACTTCATTCACTTCCTCAATTTCTTGCTCTGCTGCTCTCTTTGCCCTTCTTGGCCTCAAAGACCTCCCGCTGCCAGCTTGCGAGCTGCGGCCAACTGGAGGGTCATGACGCCCCTTTTTGATCCTCTCGGCATGTGATCCCGTAGGCATCTTCTCTGTCCTTCCTGAGTTCACAAGATGATGTAACACATAGCATAAGTACCCAGGAAAAGATTGGCTCAAAGATTGGGTCAAAAGAGAGCATCCAACAAGTTTTGGGTCAGCTCAGAGCCAAACCAGTCAGACCGGTTTCAGAAACCGGTCAGACCGCTTTTGCCTGAGCCGAGCCAAAACTAGTTAGGGACCAATCTGAACAGAATTTGATCAGGATATTGCAAGATAAACTACCCCTAGTCCATATGTGAGCCAAAAACGTTGCAAAACAGGGACTTGGGCCTTCACTGCCCAAACCGGTCAGACCGCTTTGCGCAGTGAAGGTGCAAATCCTTGTTGCACAAAATGTAGCCCACCAAATCAAATGATCTCTTAGGGATAGGTTTCTAGACATGCCAGAAGATGTTCTACGAAAGGGATTTGCAAGATATTCAACGAGTGAGTAGATCGGGCGATGGAAAGATTTGAATACCTTGAGAGCCTTGAACTCGTGAGAGAAGAGAGAGATGAGTCCAATGCAGTTGGGAATGCAATCTAGCAGCCTTGGGGCACTCTAGATCCAACGAGAAAACAACTTTTCTTTGGTTGAATCTTCAAATCGCCATGGAGGGTCCTTCTCACGGTGAAAACTCGAGGAGAGAGATGGGGGGCGTGGTGAATGGATAGGAATGAAGGAGAGAATCACGGGATGGCAGTAAAAACCGCGTGGGCCGGCTGACTGGCCAAACCGGTCAGACCGGTTTGGGAAACCGGTCAGACCGGTGTCACCCACGTAGCAGGAAAGGGTCTGATTCAAGAGGATTTTGATCTCCAACCTTGCTTACTTATCTTGAGAGTGTAAATGATGATCATGGTGTTCAAGATCTCAAGATTGTCCATAGAAGAAGAGAGATTTCCAATAAATCTATTTTCTTTCGTTTCTTCCGAAAGAAATGGGAGTAGATAGATAGATAATGATTTTATGGACTTGAGAGAGAGAGAGTCTCACTATTTGTGACTAGCCATCAATCAATCAAAGTTAACTATAGTCACAAATAGATTGACAAAGGTCAAAAGGCCAAACCTCAAAAATTTTCAAAATCACACACCCTATCATGCTAGTTGGATTTGTTTTTCAAAATCTATCCTATGTCACACAAGCACATGCACTTATATTGAGCTATAGACCATGTTAGTATATTTGGCTCACACCGCACATTTTAAATAATATTTGACACCAAGTCGATTGTTAAGAAGATGTCAACCAAATATCTAATAGGCACACATAACTCAAAATGTTTGCATGCAAATGCACACACTAGCATGATATCAAGCCTAGATGCACAAGGTAAATACTAGTTCAAGGAAACATACCTTTGCCTCTAGCCAAGCGTGTTGTGCAATATAATCAATTTATATCCATATGTCCTCTTTCATGATATATGCCAATTTTTGGACAAAAGAGAGAAAACATATTAAATTGCACAACAACTAGTCTCATAATCAATTTCCGGTTGTTGAACCCAATTTAGTCAGACCGGTTTTACCAGAACTCATCTCCTGTCGGAAATTTCCGGTCTTGAACCCAATTTACGGCAATTGCGACGGAAATCTCCGGTGTTTGAGCGGAAATTTCCAGTTGTGCACTGCCAAACACTTGCATTTGAGATTCTTCCATCGGGAATTGATTTCCTACAAATTTGACATAAAATTGCTCTACTAGAGAGCCATTAAAAGCACCACATGGCATATGTTGATTGATATTCAAAAGTAGTTTAGGTCACCATCAAATGTTTCAAGAGATGAAGCTTAGAAACACTTGATTCTACAAAAGGGATTAGTGACCGAGACTTAAACAAGTTGAGCTCAAAGTTACCGAGATGACATTGGGGTATAGAGTATGGAGCGGAAGCAACTTTTCTTAGCTTGCTATTTGATCATGTAAGATTTTCCTCAAGCCAAGCCTCCAATGCATCTCTTAGTTCCTACCATCTCATCAAGCATGCTTTGGTACCCAACTCATGTTGGCTCCGACAATGTTAGGAACGAGTTGCTTAGGAACCCAAATAGCTCTTGTGCCAATCTTTGGTGACTTAACCACCTTACATGTACAAGAAGCATTTGGAGAGTTCCCAAGCTTCACATGAGTGGAATGGACACGGTCGGGTTTAGGAATTTTACCATTAGGACAATCTTTACCAAAGTGTCCCTTTTCCCAACATGAGAAGCATGTCTTATGCTTGATGTTTGTTGCCTTCTTCTTGTGTTGCTCGGTGGCCAATTCTCCCTTGTAGTTTGCTTGGGCCTTGACAAATCCTCTATTGCGCTTGATGTGGGAGTTCACTATGGGAATCGGAGTATCCGGATTAGGAAGGCTAGAGCTTCCGGATTTCCCTAAGTAAGACCCCATCTTGCTTGGACATGATGCAATCTCGTGTCCTTTCTCAAGGCAACCGAAGCATCTTCTTTTCTCAATGTTTCTTTGCCTTTTGGGGAGTTTTGGCTTGCCTTCTTTCTTGATGGAGCACTTGATGTGAGCTTTCTTGTTCTTTTCGGCTTGATCTTTGCTTGTATTGGACTTGACTTGATTTTTGCAAGAGCTTTGCACGGTTGATCCCTTCTCAAGCTTCTTCACCATGTTCTCATGGTTATCTTGAGAAGGTTGTGCATTGCTCTTACACTCGAGTGTTCTCAAGTCCTTTGTGAGCCCTTCCACCTCTTGCTTGACTTCTTCATTTTCTTTAGCAACGAGGTCATCACAAGACTCTACACACACTTCATCATACCAAGATCGTTTTGCTTGAGAGCAACATGGGTTAGCACATGATAGATTATATTGAATTTGAGAACATGTGCATTTGTGAGATTGAGGTTCAAATGATTTTACCGATGTTACCACAACCTCATGAGCTATCTTTAGCATAGCATGTGATTCTACAAGCTCTTCATGTGAACACAAGAGTTCTTCATGATTTGCTTGTAGTTTCTCATGCTTACTAGCTAGCAAATCAAAACGTTGCTTGAGCACTTGGTTTTCTTTCTTCAAGGAAGCTACACATGAAAGAGAGTCAGCTGCACAAGCATAATCTTCAACCACGGCCTCATACTTACAAACCAAGGAAGCATTGATGAACTTGACTTTCTCAAGCTCTTCGGTGAGAGCTTGGATAGTCGCATCCTTTGAATTTTCGGCTTCCTTGACATCTTTGGCCGTGAAGCACTGAGACACCTCATCCTGGGAGGATGTCATTGCTTTTGAGCTTGAGCCTTTGCTTGCGCGGCGTCGATCGCCCTTCCTGCTGCCAGCTTCAGTCTTTCTGCCCAAACCGGTCAGACCGGTTTTAGAAACCGGTTGGACCGGTTTTGGGAGAGAGTTGGCAGCTGAGCCATCTTGACCTTGTGGCTCCTTGGTGATGGTCTCATGAGGCTCAATGCTTGTTTTAGCTGATGTAGAGCACTCCTCATGAGACTTGGCTCTTGTTTGCTCCTTCTTGTCACTTGTGGTGTTTGCAAATAATTCTTCTATTCGAGCCCAAACAAGATGAGCATCGAATAGAGTTGCTGCATCTTCTAGAATTATTTCTTTAACTTCATTGCTCACAACACAAAATAAGAAGTTATCAACACGAGCGTTGAGTTGAAGGCAATCCATCTCATCTTCGGTTGGATTGGAGACATTCCAATCAACACTAGGATGATCTATGCCTTCAACCACAACCCGCTCAAGAGTAGTACATGAGCAGACCAAGTGGAATAATTTGAGCCGTCACTAGCTAGTGGCTCAAAGGTTACCTCAACCGAGGTCGACATCTTTCCTCACGGCGGTTAAGCTTGGATGTGAGGCCAAGCTCTGATACCAACTGAAAGGGCCTTGATGTCACCTAGAGGGGGGTGAATAGGTGAAACTGCAATTACAAAAACTTTTTTCGAAATCAGTACTGAAACCGGTCAGACCGGTTTCCCAAACCGGTCAGACCGGTTTCTGGCAGAAACCCACAATAAAGCAATTGACCCCCTCTACGAATTCTAGCACAAACCAAACTTGATGTGTGGCTCTTGTAGATGATATCTAGCAGGTCCACTTAGTCCCTGCACACAATTAGAGCACAACCAAGTAGATCGAAGCGGAAGTGAAAGTAAATGCTAGAATTGAACTTGTGAGGCAAACCAATAGAGAGACACGATGATTTGTTTCCCGAAGTTCGGATTCACCAATGCCACCAAGGCAGTCACAAAGACAAGGTGAATCCTACTATCCGTTGAGGGCCTACGAAAGGCGGGCTTATACACTCGAAGCCACTTACCTCGGTTCCACTAGCTTGTGACCCTTTTCACGAAGGAGGCAAGGCCGGTCTATACAAACAATCCACGGCTTACCACAATCACGGTAGCTCACCGGCGACGCCTAGCCGTCTATGAGGCTTCACCTCCAAGAGTAACAAATGCTTCAAATAGATGCTAGACTTCACCGGAACTATGAGGCAAACCAATAGATGCTCCCAAACCGGTCAGACCGGTTTCCCAAACCGGTCAGACCGGTTTTTCAAGCCAACTAGCCGTTACACCTGTCAGAGCCCAAACCGGTCAAACCGGTTTCCCAAACCGGATAGACCGGTTTGGGTCGAGTCAGCACACTTGAGTCCCAAAGGACTCCTCTCACAAGGCTATCTCACATGGGTTGACCTATGAGCACTTTTGGTGTTGTCAATCAACTAATGTTGCATCCCTCTTGATAGTACGACATTCCAAAACTCAAGATTAAAAACAATAAAAGAAATCTTCCACTTGAGCTTCTATGTCTTGATTGTTGCCATACTTGATCTTTTTCAACTTGAGGGCTCACAACATTCATTTCTTGCTGAGCAAATCCAACTTGAGCCAATGGCTTAGAATTTTCCAAGAATATGAACCAATTCATAAGCCATTTCAATATATGATCAATAATGATTAGATGCATTGCATAGCTTCACTCGATAAGGCTTAATTAGTGCATAGAGACCAAACCATGATGCTAGTCTTCACCTTAGCAAAGTTCCTCGGCTACAAGACCAACTTGCCCTTCTCTTTGCTTAGTACCTGGACACCGTCATCTAGCTTATCCCCTTTCATCATATCTAGCCACTTTGAGTTCCACTTTGCATTGCATCACCATGAATACCACGTTGAATTTCATGTCTTTAATTAACTTGAGATATGTCCAATATTATCCTCTATGTTGTCTTTGGTAAATCACTTGTCCATACGCTTCCGTGCATTTGATACCATTTGCTAACAATAGACTCATGTCTCTTTTTGAATATAACCATTGCTATGGAACAAGCCCAAAGAAATCCTTATTTCTTCAATTAAAATGTCCCATTAACCTTTGACAACTATCCAATAGATGAGACCGACCAATTTGCATAGAACCTTGTCTCATTTATCATTTCCATTCACTTGTCATTGTATTGTTTAGTTGCGTGGGATCACTACCACTTGTTCGCTTTCATGTCATTCATACCAACAATGAGCTTATATTCTTCACAACAAATATATAACATGAATATCCATAAGAGTAGAACCCTGCTCATATGCTTAAGCAAACAAGTTAAATACCAATAATGTTGTCATCCAAAATCACCAAAACATATAAGTGCCTAGATGCACTTTCACCAACCACCCGGACCGATTTACGGGTGAAACAGCCGTGGCCTAGGTGGACAGGTGTTGGCGGTCGTTACAACCCAATTTCGACCACCAATACTCGGGAACAATTGAGGACATATGTGACAATCCATGTACCTAGGTTTCATTTCTAATAAAGTTCCACGAGTTTTGGTGAGTGTCGCTTGTGCAGGTACAACTACAACAAATACGTGCTATAGGGGTCGGAATTGACCGATTCGGCCGAACGACTCCGTTCGGCCGGTTACCCCCTTAGCCAAACATGACGAGACGCACAACCGGAGGCCATCCACATCAGCGATGACTAAGCGGACGACCGTGCAAGCCATGTAGATCACTGCCACGTCACTTCTGGGCGAAATCAGAAGAAGTCCACCACGAACAAGTCATCCAGGATGGCCCAGGAACTAAGGCGATGCATGGGAGGCGTGCTGGGCCGAAAGCCCAGTTCGGACGAACGCCTCAGTTCGGCCGAACCGCCCCCAAGCTAGATACCACCTCCAGGGGAGCAATCCAGGCCGTGGGAGCAAAGGCGGTGGTGATCCACGGTTCGGCCGAACTCTAGGATTCGGCCGAACCAGGATATTCGGCCGAATCAGATGGAGATGCTCCCTGGCTTCTTTGGCGGTTACCCAAGCTCAACCGCCATGTACCACTATAAATAGAGGCGTCCACTTCACCATTAACACACACCACTTGGGAGCAAGTCTCCAATTCTCCACTTTCAAGATGTAGAGTTAGGCTAGTCCAGTTGGGAGTTAGAGTCAGGGTCGAGCTTCGCTCGGGGTTCCGGAGTCGTCTTCTGGAGTTCTAGTAAAGCTCTTGTATCTCTTCCTTTTCTTTATGTTCAACTCTGAGTAATCAATATATTTCCTCTGCATTTACTTGAGCTATTTGTTCTGCATTTATTTCGCGAGTAATTGTGGAATGTCTAGCCTTGGTTATAAGCTGTTGTAGTCTGGTTCTATAAGTTCTCTCTTAGTCCTTTGTCTTAGTTGGTTCCTCGTTTCTGCTCAATACTTGCGGTGATTTGTCACTGGGGTATTGACAGGATTGCTTGCTCTTTCTAGAAGAGTGAGTAGTTATTGTCTAGTGTAGGTGTGGTACCTAGTCTGGATGGTAACCTTGGTTTATTCCCGTCGCAACGGAGGTGGTAGCCGTGAGGTGGTGACAGCCCTTTCGGTCTTCGTAGCCCATCACGTTAGTTCCGGTCCGTAGGATTCCCCAGTTGGGAAATATTGGCACCCCTTCTCATCCCTTTCTGTGTGTTCACCGGTTCTCTTGTCCCAAAGCTAAGACAATAGAACTAGGAAAAGAACCATAGAAGTCATTCTTCATGCTAGCCGTAATCTTTGCTAGAGATATCTCAAGGCCAGTGGAAGTATATAGGAATCCTTTCCTGTCTCGTTGTTCTCCCACTAGCTAGACCGCTCTTCTATCTCTATCCTGAACTTCTCCTTGTGTGTGTCAACTGAATATCACTCCTATCCTATCCTTTACCCCCGCCTTGTTAGCCGGTACTTTAATTAGTAGTTACATCCTTGTCAATAGTCGATACTCTTTATCCAATGCTTCCCTGCGGAAATATAAATATGATACCTAGGAATACTCCCGGGTGAAATGCTACATCGGTATCCGTGCGCTTGCGGATTTATATCTGTATCGTAAGAATACCAATCAACACTACTTGCACCATTACTGGGATTGGCAATCCTAATAGTGGACCGTAAGAAGTGTCAACAAGCATTTCTGGCGCCGTTGTCGGGGAAGCAATTGGCGAAAGATATTGATGATTGACATTGGTGTCTACTAATTTAATCTACCGCTAGCATTAGCGGATCACCCCTGTTTGCTTGAGTTTGTTTCAAACAGGAGGAAAGCAGAGAGCCCAGGGTGCCCGATCATGCAGGATTTATCAATGTATTCCCCTGTCTAGAGCAAAGAGTACCGTACATATACATATTTTATCATAACCACGTGCAGAATGGAAGAAAGATCGTCGTCAAGGAAGAAAAAGGAAATCAAATGTGACGGACGAATGACGCTGCATCACCGCAATTCCGTCTCAAATTGTTGGTAATGGCGAGAAAAATCAAGGTATGTGAGATAGTCCAGCTCTTAGACTTTAAATTTTGAGCTCTTAGTCCAACTCTTATCCTTTAAATTTTGAGGCAAACTCTACGCCTCCACTCCTTTGCCGCTCCACTTGCTTGTTTTTGGGACCCATTGTTTCAACATTCGCATACAAGCTAGTTCCGCAGCATTCCACTAGTTGGTATATTTGAGTGCCGATCCCCTTTGCCACATCCATAACCGTGTATCCGTACACGGAAACATCAACGCGGAGGAGGACTCAGCCAACTTCGTGCAGTCACATTGGCGTTGTAGCATCACCGCTGCATCAGTTCTGAAAGTATTCATCATCAGATGCCAACGGTAGGCACGCTCAGGTACGTGAAACGGTTTTTGCTTTTTACCTGAATTAAAAGCAAAGTTCACCAATGGCCATATGCTTATCTCCATGAGAATATTTCAAGGTGTTTCCATGCCCCCTTCATCTATTGCGGTTTGCTCGGGTTTGAATGTGTTGCTAGCTAGAATACATTCATAAGCTCTTTAAATTAAGCATGGTGCTTAGGTTAATTAGCTTGCTTTAATCGAACTAGACATGGTGTCAAGTTTGATTAATGAACCTTTAAAGCAGTACTTCTATGAATATTGGTTGTATGTGTGGACTAACCCCTACAGAAAAAAAATCAAAAAAAAAGAGAGAAGGGGGAGTCCCAAAATATACTTCACACCGGATATGAAGACTATGGGTACAGTTGAAGCCCAGGGTGGACAATCATTCCAGGTATGCACCTATTGCAGTAAATTATAAGTAACCTAGAACAGGAAGATGCATTGTCCGAGACATTCTCTCTAGATCGGACGGTGACAAGAACAATTGAAGACAGGAGAAGTCCTGCTCGCGGACTTAAAAGCTGAGCTCTTGCCGCGAGGAAAACCGGTATGTATCCCATATTTCCCTTCCAATTTTATTTCCTTCATTGCATTTGCATGTTTCCCTTTCCAAAATAAATGAACCACTTGAGTAATTAATTTGAGAGAGAGTAGAAAATTTTGCAAGCTTGGTTAGAAATAATTGGACACATGCTGAAATTTAATTAGAGAGGGTGTAATTTGTGACTTTCTTCAATTTCACCCCTTCTAGAACATCTCCAATTATTTACCATCATCACCAACCAGCACCAAACATGTCTACCCCACTAAAATGGCTGCATACTCACCAATTATCACAAACATGGCAGCATGGGGGTGACTCCACTAAAACCAACTTTGATCATGTCAAGTTTGCATCTTACCTACCACTAAAAACCACTCACATGACCTTGGGAATTGTTGGCCACACAAAATTTCGTGGAATCAAAATAAGGGGAGGTGCTCCACTCAGGGAGGAGTGGCCTGGCCACCAGGGCCTGGTTCGCCCGAACCACCCAGTTCGGCCGAACCAGGGACCTGCCTCCCCTCGGCCTATAAATGCTGGTGCGTTGCTTGCTTGCTCTCACACACTCATACACTCTGAAAAATTTCTGTTAGAAGCTCTCCCTCTCTCATTTCTTGCTCTAGCTTGTGCTCAAGTCCTTTCCAAAGTTCTTGCTCAAGTTTTGGTTCACTTGCATCACTAGAAAATCCCAAAAATATTTTGCTTTTGTTGCGATCTTTGTGCTGAAATTCTGGACGATTTTGTGGTGGTCACCGACACCCACAAGAACGACTAACCTTTTGTAGTGGTTTTTATCCCCGCAAGAACGACTAACTATCTCGAACGACTGACTTGATTTTCTTGTGCTAACCATATATATTCAGTCCTTCGGGTAGTTGTTGTTGCACTAACCTTTTGCAGGAATCATGTCGAAGTTCTTCACGTCGCTCCGTCATTCCGCCCGGCTAGGCCGACGATCGGACGATGCTGAGAGTTCCCCAGCTCCGTCCCGAGGCTCGAGCCGGATGGACACGGACGAGTACAGGGCAGCCGGCTCGGGATGGGGCCATGCCACGCCCCCAGCCAGGCAGCTCCTGAGCGAGAGTGACATCAATCTCAGGACAAAACGGGAGCAGAACACCTTCAACGAGCTTCGGCTGAAGGAGTTCGAGCACACCCGTGTGTTTGAGCAAGACTTGCTCAGGGACACGGGGATGGACGTAGAGTTCATGAAAATCTTCCAAGCCGTTGGCTGGGAGAATTTCTGGCACATCAACGAAGAAGGTTCGTACCTGCTCACCCTTGAATTCCTCTCGACTTTGGTTTCTGAAACTGGGGGGGTTCGTTTCCGATTTTTCAACCAAGAGTTTTTCTGCTCTTGGAGTGATTTTAGTTCGGGTCTCGGATTTTCAAGCCGTTGTTCCTTAGACCCGAACAAAGCGCTTAAAAGATTTGACCGGGTGGCATTTTGGAAAAAGATTTCGGGGAATACCAACTGTCATGCGCCGCGCACGAACATCATACATAACCCCACTTTGCGTTTCATGCATCGTTGGGTGTCTATGACGATATTCCCCTGGGCAGATTTGTGCCCTGTCAACACCATCGAGTTGCGGGTTCTTTTTGCCATGGTCAAGCAGATTCCCTATTCACCAGTGAAAGACATGGTTGGTCACTGGCTATCTCATATTTCTCGTGCAGGTAGCATGGCGATGACTTCTCTAGTCACTCGCCTCGCTAACCACCTGGGTGTCCTTCAAGGCGCCCGGCTCACGTACATCAAGACAGCATGTTCCGTCGTGAATACCGAGCACTTCGTGCAGGCCCACATGATACGGCGGACGCCTGACGCAACGCTGGCAATCATTTACCGTGGATATACAACTGAAGTGCCTTTGCCTTGTGCAGCACTAAGGTTGTATACCACGCCGAAACTAACTCTTCAGTTGAGGACCGAGTCGGACGACTCTCCACCTTGGAGAGAGCCCGCTCGGCATCGCGTTGCAGGTGACGGACCAGTCACGAGGGGACGAGCCAGGCGTGATGCTGGGCTCACCACCTCACAGGAGCCGGAAAATGCACCACAGATGCCGCACCGACACACTTCCGCTTTTGAGGCCACCTACGACATGTACACCGGTGCTGGGACGTCTGGAGCAGGAGGCTCCGGGCAACACCAGGAGCCGAACTACTTCACCTCAGGACGCTGGGACTACAGGAAGGACACGGACTCTGAGTGGTCCGGGAGCCGGTATGGAGGGGGGTACGACAGTGCCTCCCAGCCATATTACCCTGGATACTCACAGTCCGCACGCTTCGACTACGGCCGGGAGTTGCCCTACATCTCCGACCGAGTCGAGCTCATCGACGACCGTACCCGAGAGATTCAAGACACGCTAGCCCGCCATTCTCATATCATCAAGAGAATAGCGGGATGGTGGCGTCCATCCAGCATGACGTCCATGATCAAGCAGAACAGCTGAGCCAGTACCTTTCAAGGCTCAACCCCTACCAGTGAAAGTCCAAGCTTGGGGGAGAACCCCCACCAGGTATGTCCCGATTTATCCAGCACTTTGATCTTTTAATTTCCCGTTCATTTTCATTCATGATAATTTGCATTTTAAAAAAATGAAAATACCAAAAATATTTCCCTGAAACAATATTTCCCTTGAATAAAAATAACTCCCAACTATGCATGGAATGAATCATATGCCTCTCACCTTGGAAATGATGAATAGTTGCTCTGTCATTAATTCTGCAAGTACTTTGTTTCAACTAGTTGCTAGATTGTGCTTGAGTTATTTGGCATGAGTAAAAATGATCCTGAAAACCTTGTGGGAGCACATGCTTTATTCCAAGTCTAAGTTGTTGTGGGGGTTGATATAGTGAGAATTTGGTTAAATTCTATTCTGCTTTTAGTACGGGGAAAATCTCGGAAATTTATGCTTTCAAAATGAAACAAGTTCCTCATTGGTCAAAATACCTACCAGAGCCATATGATAAGCTTAGTTGAAAATTTCTACTCATATGCTGCTTGTTATCTTAGTGAGCTTTGTCAAATTGTTGTGACCTTTGAGTGAAGCTTTCATATTCTTAAAGATCGAGACCCACGTACACACACCACCTTTCACTTGCAATTCCTACACTGGGAGTTAGCAAACATTTTCCATCATCCATCCGCAAAAATAAATGCTCCATGTTCTATGAGTTCCCTCTCCAAATATTCTTGATAGAGACATGGGCTATGCAAAAAGAAAAGCATGCCAAAGAGCATGGAAAAAAGAAAGAGAAAAAAAAGAAAAGCATGCCAAGTGGCATGGCAAAAATATGATAATAAAAGATAGCCCATGTTCTCGAAAATAAATCAAGGAGAGGGAGTTTCATCCAAGGAGTTCCACCATATTCCATTCCACCATATTCCATTCCACCATATTCCACTCCATCCATATCCACACACTTGCACCTCTCGATCTTAAGGTATGATTTGTCTCCTCAGAGATCCGGTTTTTTACTTAGCAAAATATAAGATGCATGCATGCCCTCATCCTTTGTCCCTGAGCCACACAGAAATCCATATTAGGTGATAGGATGAAAAAGAAGGCACAAGCCCTTGGTGATGATTCAAATACACTTGAGTGATTGAGTGTGCCAATTGAGGAACAATTTAAAGTTTTCAAAAAACTTGTGAAAAACTCCGAGATGGGATCCTGAAAAGAGTAGGGTGGAATAAAACTGAGTTTAAACTGTTCATCCTTTCAACCGCCCAAGATAAGGAGATTGCCATAAGCCCCATAGGTAAAAAGGTGAATTAAAAAAAACTTTGCCTATGATTCAAGTATTTTTGAGCACTAGTTGTTTATAAAGTTACCTGCAAAAGAAATGATATTGTAGCAACTCCTAATCCACCGAGCCTAAGTTTATATCTTTGCTCGAGGACGAGCAAAGAGCTAAGCTTGGGGGAGCTTGTTGGCGGTCGTTACAACCCAATTTCGACCACCAATACTCGGGAATAATTGAGGACATATGTGAAAATCCATGTACCTAGGTTTCATTTCTAATAAAGTTCCACGAGTTTTGGTGAGTGTCGCTTGTGCAGGTATAACTACAACAAATACGTGCTATAGGGGTCGGAATTGACCGATTCGGCCGAATGACTCCGTTCGGCCGGTTACCCCCTTAGTCGAACATGACGAGACGCACAACTTGAGGCCATCCACGCCAGTGATGACTAAGCGGACGACCGTGCAAGCCATGTAGATCACTGCCACGTCACTTCTGGGCCAAATCAGAAGAAGTCCACCACGAACAAGTCATCCAGGATGGCCCAGGACCTAAGGCGGTGCATGGGAGGCGTGCTGGGCCGAAAGCCCAGTTCGGCCGAACGCCTCAGTTCGGCCGAACCGCCCCCAAGCTAGATACCGCCTCCAGGGGAGCAATCCAGGCCGTGGGAGCAAAGGCGGTGGAGATCCACGGTTCGGCCGAACTCTAGGATTCGGCCGAACCAGGATATTCGGCCGAATCAGCTGGAGATGCTCCCTGGCTTCCTTGGCCGTTACCCAAGCTCAACCGCCATGTACCACTATCAATAGAGGCGTCCACTTCACCATTAACACACACCACTTGGGAGCAAGTCTCCAATTCTCCACTTTCAAGATGTAGAGTTAGGCTAGTCCAGTTGGGAGTTAGAGTCAGGGTCGAGCTTCGCTCGGGGTTCCGGAGTCGTCTTCTGGAGTTCTGGTAAAGCTCTTGTATCTTTTCCTTTTCTTTATGTTCGACTCTGAGTAATCAATATATTTCCTCTGCATTTACTTGAGCTATTTGTTCTGCATTTATTTCGCGAGTAATTGTGGAATGTCTAGCCTTGGTTATAAGCTGTTGTAGTCTCGTTCTATAAGTTCTCTCTTAGTCCTTTGTCTTAGCTGGTTCCTCGTTTCTGCTCAATACTTGCGGTGATTTGTCACTGGGGTATTGACAGGATTGCTTGCTCTTTCTAGAAGAGTGAGTAGTTATTGTCTAGTGTAGGTGTGATACTTAGTCTGGATGGTAACCTTGGTTTATTCCCGTCGCAACGGAGGTGGTAGCCGTGAGGTGGTGACAGCCCTTTCGGTCTTCGTAGCCCATCACGTTAGTTCCGGTCCGTAGGATTCCCCAGTTGGGAAATAGTGGCACCCCTTCTCATCCCTTTCTGTGTGTTCACTGGTTCCCTTGTCCCGAAGCTAAGACAATAGAACTAGGAAAAGAACCATAGAAGTCATTCTTCATGCTAGCCGTAATCTTTGCTAGAGATATCTCAAGGCCAGTGGAAGTATATAGGAATCCTTTCCTGTCTCGTTGTTCTCCCACTAGCTAGACCGCTCTTCTATCTCTATCCTGAACTTCTCCTTGTGTGTGTCAACTGAATATCACTCATATCCTATCCTTTACCCCCGCCTTGTTAGCCGGTACTTTAATTAGTAGTTACATCCTTGTCAATAGTCGATACTCTTTATCCAATGCTTCCCTGCGGAAATATAAATACGATACCTAGGAATACTCCCAGGTGAAATGCTACATCGGTATCCGTGCGCTTGCGGATTTATATCTGTATCGTAAGAATACCAATGAACACTACTTGCACCATTACTGGGATTGGCAATCCTAATAGTGGACCGTAAGAAGTGTCAACAACAGGCTGGGGTGGAGGAAATAGCCCAGCCGCGTGGAAAACCACCCCAAAATAGGCAGCCGCGTCCACCCGGGCGCGATAAAACGAATCCGCGCGCCTGACGCTCTGGTCGTCACGTCGCCTCAGCTCCTACCCATACACGCCACTGCGGCTAGAAAGGCGTACTCATTCAAACCGCGCCATCGAAACGGCCTGGCCGCCTGGGCCGGAGGGCGCATGCGTCAAATGCGGCAGTCGTGGCTGAGCCACCGGCAAAGGGGCCCCACTGAGCAGAAACTGCAAGGCGTGGGCGGCCGCATTAACTACGGCATGGTAAAACGATCCGTCGCCACTAACACACTGAGCGCCCTGTCGCCTCAACTCCTGCCCACGCGAACCACTCCGCCTGAAAAGGTGCGCCCACTACTCCCACCGCGCGAAGCGTCATGCCACGTCGGCCACATCCACACAGATGCGAACGGCCACGCCCTGTCAAAAGACCAAGGAACCACGATTGCTTCTGAGGTAAGCTAAAGACCGCCCGGGGCGCTCCGCGGGGCGGGGGTTCAAAAAACCATCCCTCGAACGAGATCGAGCGGGCGCCCCGGCCGCGCCGAAAAACAAGGGGAAGGGCGGCTGACCCGACCCTCGAGCGGAGAGGCTCGCACACCTCCTCCGTGGCCTTACTGATCAGAAGCTCGAGCCTGGCCCTCGAATGGGTTCGACAGGCGCTTGAGATCGACAGAGTCAGGGACAATTTGGGCGTGCTCACCCCTCAGCCCCGTGAAGGGGAAACGAGGGTCGCAACACGAAAAGACGAGGAACTCTCCCCGATCGCCCTTTCGAGGCCAAGGGCTTGGGGATTCCCCGCACAGCAACGTGATACCCCCTAAGCGCAACCCCGAATTCGTGTGTGATATTCTCCCCGATCTTAGCCTAATGCGCAAAGGTTATAGCCTTTGTACGAGTACGAACACTCCCACAAAGGCTCGGGGGCTACACCCGCGGGTGCGCTAGTGCGCCCCCACGGAAATATCGCACGGACCCCGACACCGGACACTCGCAAAAAACCACCCCGATCATGAGCCTCTAGACGAGCCAAACTACTCCCGTGAAGGCTCGGGGGCTACTGTCGGGGACCATAATTAGGGGCCCCTTAATCATCGGGGTAACCACCCAAAAAAGCGCAAAAAAGGCTGTCTCCAGGGACCTTTGGGCCTGCGCATACGAAATCACGCGGCCCCTGCGGCCCGGCACGGCCTAACAACAACCCGCAAGGTTGCGCCACCCTCACGACCAAACTCCGCCTCGCTCGAGGGAATACCGCCCCTTCGAGCGGCGGGACGCAAATCTCCGCCTCGCCGGGGGACGTCCAGACCCCTTGAGAGACTACCACGACACGGTACGGGCACTCATTACTATCCTTCCACGCCGGGCACCAAAGTCAAAAGGTAAAACTTCATCCGCACGCCGCCCCTGACAAAGCCTGACCACGCTGTACCCCCATGGCGCGGGCAGGTAGCAACTGTGCAAGGCGTGCCCGGCACTGCACCGCCGACACGTCTGGCCCCGGTCATTCCACGGCGCTATTCCACCTACTCCCGTCGCCCCCTTTGTAAGAGCGTCCTCGAATGGGCGTGAAGACCCTCGAACGGGAGTGCGGACAACGACTAGGGGCGAACCTAGGTCAAGTACCACAGTCCGGCCAACGGGACAGGGTACGACCCTCTTGACCCTTGCTCACTACGCCAATAGGCGGCCACACTCCGCACTGTGGCAACTGTGAGCGCCTTAGCGCCCCTATTCTACCTGCTCCCGTCCCATAGGGCAGTGAAGCACTCAGTGATGTGTACGGAGGCCATCGGGCCAGCAGGGAGTCAGCCGCCCCGTACGCATCGAGCCTGACACGACCGACAGGGCGAAAGCCGGTTGTACCGGTCCGTCAGGCCGGGCCACTATGCCTCTGACCATTGTGCTATACATGAGCGGACGACAGCCTGACAGCTACGTATGACGTGCCAGCTCCTGTCCACCTGCCCCCGTCATTTCCGGGTAGCCAACCCCTCGGGGCATGGCGGTAGACCCCTCGAAGCCCTGACAGAATAGGTATAAGACTCGACACACTGCCGACCGGCGCCAAAAGCTAACACAGCTCGCATTCAAGGCACGGATTCGCCAAGGATCAAGGGCACTCCATGCGGGAGGTGTCCTACGACATCTACTGTAGCCACGATTGTAACCCCTATATCCCTTGAAATATAAGAGGGAATGTCAGGGGGTCCCGAAACGGACACGGAATGTGAGTTCACACGTTCAGGCCCACGCCTAGACACAAACACCCGCACGACATTGGCGATGGCCTCAATCATCTTCTTCCTCCGATCCGGGACTTGGAGAACGACACTCCTCTCCCACCTTCACTTGTAGCCCCCCACTGCAAGCACCAGGGTGCGAAGCTAACATGAGTGCGCGAGCACCTCTTGCTGGATGTATGGCCCTGCGGCCGGAACCAGGATAAACCCGTGTCCTTGTGTTGACTTCTCGCATCGACCATCAGGGACGAGACACAGCGCACTTTCTGTGCGGCTCAGGGAGTGCCGACCATTCCCGACGCCGACAAGCGGTGACCAAGCTACGACCGTGCAAGCCACATATATCACCGCCACGTCATCTTCGGGCCAAATCAGCTGAAGTCCACCATGAACAAGTCACCCAGGGCAGCCCGGGACTTGAGGCGGTGCAGGGGAGCATCACTGGGCTGAAAGCCCAGTTCGGCCGAACGTGGTTCGGCCGAACCGACCAAATGCAAGTCCCCATGCAACCAACCATGGGAACCGACTCCAGGGATCAAATCCAGGTCGTAGGCATTGAGGCGGTGCCACGTGCCAGTTCAGCCGAACAGATTGGTTCGGCCGAACCGGCATCTTCGGTCGAAACAGTCGGCCACCGCCTCCCAGCTTGCTTGGCCGCTGCTCCACCCTCAACCGCCATGGGCCAGTATAAATTGGAGCCCCTAGAACCTGTTTCAACACATACCAGAAGAAAAGAGCTCATTAGCGAAGCGCTGCCACGCTTATACTTAGAAAGTAGGGAGAGAGGAGAGGTGAGCGTGCCGGAGAGGAGCCGGAGTGTCGGCCCCTCTTCCCCAGCTGTACCTCTACGGATGCGGCTCTGCTTCGAGTAAGATCCGGGTCGTGTCCGGTAACTCTTGTATCTCTCTCTGATTAATTGAGCAGTTAGTTCTACATTTATATGCTTGTTTCATTCCTCATTCATTGCTTAGTTGATTGGTAATTGTATACCGGTTGCTTTGCTTGGTTGCCTATCTTTAGTATACGGGGTAGGTACTAGCCGACTAGTGTAAGCGGGGTGCTTAGACATGAGGCTAGCTTGGATTGTCCCTGAGCTGGCACGGAGGTGGTAGCCGTTAGGTGGTGATAACCCTATACGGCCGTTGTAACCCATCACGCATGGCTTCGCCTGCAGGATCCCCAAATGTACAGAGTTGGTGATACCCCTTCTCATCCCTTTCTGCGTATCACTGGCTCTGTGTCCAGACACAAGAACTTAACTGTAGTACCTGGCTGGTCATTGACCGGAAGAGATATAGGTTCCAGACCCGTACCTTCTCTATCCTCCTATCGCTTTTCTCTCTTCTTCTCCATGTCATCCACCTTATCCACTCCACCATACCCCCCTTGGACAACTTAGTTTAGAGTTAGTTCACTTCTCGTTCCCCGTGGAAATCGATACCTTGGAATACTCCTGGGTGAAAGCTACATCGGTATCCGTCCGCTTGAGGATTTATCTGTAGGCTGCAAGGAGTGCCATCACTATCATCTACTCCAATATAGCAAAGGTATCATTGTAATGTGCATTGATCATTTTTCATCCCTTACTAGTATGCGGTTAGTGCATATAGAACATGCTTATAGGATCATGCATTACAAATGAAGTTTTTTTAAAATTCATAGCCTACCACTATTGCTTGTATGATTGTTTGATCTAGTGGTTAGTCTATGAGGTTGTTCATGAGCTAGTAAACCCAAGTACTTGATATTTTTTTATTTATTGCCTATAAGTGACAAGCACTACCTTGATAAGATAATCACTTCATGCTTGTGAAGAAGCTTAGAAAGGGTTTTGAACCAAACTTGGAAAGGTTAGGCAAATCAATTTGTTCAAGTCAAATTTGTGAAGCTCATGGAAATAATCTAGTTCAAGAATGAGACAACAATGCAAATGGTTATCAAGTTTTATCCTACTAGTGGCTTCATCATACAAAGAAAATGTTTTCCTTAGTCACTTGGTTGATTGCATTGTCTTTCCCCACAAGCGAATTGTTTTTCCATAGCTTGAATCAAATTAAGTTTTAGAGGAAGTGGCTATCAAGTTTGAAAATCTTAGACTTAGACCCTTCTTGGAGCATAGATGTGATTGGAATGAGACTATCATTAGGCAATTCTATGCTACATATAAGCTTGATATTGATGAAGGAAAGATATAATGGATGACGGGTAAAAGTCAGTTTTCAGCTACATTTTAAGAGTATGCACCTTCATGCCTAAAAGTGGAAATAGGGATGCCATTCGTGAGCACTATTGGAATGTCATCAACTATATCATGTCCATGATCAAGTCAAAAAGGGTTCAATGATCTTTGTGAGGTTCGTCATGAACTTTATCAATTATTCTTTAAGTGATATTCCTTCAAGTGGTATAAATTGGTATTTCTTCAAGTGGTATATTTTCAATTGCTATTCAAAATTGATGTCTATATCAAGATTGCAAGTGATATCCTACAAGATTACAAGTGATCCTCAACTTTAAGTGATCATCAAAGACAAGAATGCAACCCTCACATACAAGAACTCTAGTTGATCAAGTTGAATGACCAAATCTTTGGCATGGGGGAAGGTGCCCCACATACCGGTATCAAGGTCAAAAGATCCTTCATGAGACATTCCAAGTAAACTATAAGTGGTATCTTTCCTTTGGCATTCCACAAATGACATCATTTCTACATATGTGATAGTGTCCATCAAAAATCAAGATTCAAGTATCACATAAAGGGGATAGAGTATCACCTAACCCTTAGTATCAAATGAGCATACCTTTATGGAAATTGATGACAAAGGGAGAGAGAGTGGTACAAAGATATGAAATATTGAAGAAGATGAAATGAGAATGAGAGTGGTATAAAGAAATTGAAGATATGAAATATTGGAGCCATTATGGTATGGGGAGTTCTTGAACAAAGAGAAGCACACAAGTAGGGGGAGCAAGCTCATGAACTTGATTGATTGCATTTGATATGTGCATATTCATGTGCTTGCTTACATTTTTACATAAGTTCTAAATTCAATGTGCATGCTTGAATTGTGAATGCTAGTTATAGGATTTGGATGATGAAATGTCAACTAGCATTCATATGTTGGTAGCTAGATATGTTTTATTCTTTCATGAACACCTAGAACTGTACCTATAATGTTGATGTGATGAGGTATCTAGTGTGTTTCTTGTGATATCTAGCTAACCATGATGCTAAGGATGGACTTCAATGTGCAAGCTTAATTGGTATCACGCTACAAAGGTTTATCCTATATACCTTAGCATCACCTAGTAGTCTTAACACTCCCAAAATTTCATATCTATGCATATGTGCAAGTTTGAAAACAAAACATTTGAGCACATATGTAGGGGGAGTTATCACGACATATTCGGATTTTATGATGTGTATCGAAATTCTAACATAGAGCTAAAATGTTGGATAAGGAGCATAATATCCAAACAAACTTAATTTCCATATCTTCGTAGAGTTGTCATCAATTACCAAAAAGGGGGAGATTGAAGGTCCTTGTTTGGTTTTGGTAATTGAGTGACAACTTAGGTGGACTAATATGTGTTTAAGTGAAATACACAGGTGATTAGTCCACAGGTGATTATGTGATGAAGGAGCTCATTGCATATAGGACATGACATGGAGTCATGTGACTAAGTGGAGAAGATCAAGACAAGACTTGGTTTGATGGACCAGTTGCAAGTGTGAAGGGCAAGTTAGAGGCTAAGCGCTGGACCGCGTGGTGGGATGCTTGAGCAATGACATGGCGTCGATGGACCGATGCAACGGCGAAGAGCAAGTGGAGTCAAGATCGATGAACCAATGAGTCGCATGATGATATGAAGTGGATCATATCATTTGTGATGATGTTGGTGCATGTGTTTCATCAACATATGAGAAGATGAAATGGAATACGCAATGCAAAGGTATAACCAATAGGCATTTCATTTAACCGGTCATAGGAGAGTAGAGAAGTATATGACAGGATTTAGGATAGATGGCCGTACTATCAAGAGGGGCAAACTTGTTTGCATATCGGTCATCTAGTGCCACTTGAGTGATCTAACATTGTGATGTTGCTAGGATCGAGTGGCGACTAAGATTGTGAAAGGTGACATTGAAAATCTTTGAGAGAACAAAGTTCTGACAGGGAGTCGGACTGTCCGTGGATAGGGCTCGGATAGTCTGTGACTCGTGGGTTGACTTGAGTGCAGACTTGAGAACTTTGAGCCAAGTGTCGGACCGTCCGTGGGAGTGCCTCGGACAGTCCGCGGTTTGTGAGTGGGAAGAATAATTGAATATCTGAGAAATTCCGTTCGGTTGTCCGATCGGCGTGTCCGATCGTCCCTCGGACAGTTCGTGATGTGGTCTCTGACTGTCCGTGGTGAGTGTTGACCTGTGAGCCCATGGGTGCTGACTTTTGAGCTGTTGCGATGTCCTACGAGTGGTTTGATGAAAGGTCGGACAGTCCGTGGTGGCAGTCGGACAGTCCGTGTCCTATGTTCAGTGAGAGGACCCACTCTCTTGATCTGTTGAGCAATCTAACTTTGCGATGTTGCTAAGATCGAGTGGGTGGTGAAGAGAGTGAAAAACCCTTTGAGAAATATTTGTGAAAATGCTAACTCGCTCACACATAAGATGATACACTTATGGAGTTGGCACATTTGCAAAGAGGTTGAAGTTTGGATGATGGTTATGGCTTAGTATGATCTTGGTTTGAGATTCTGCTTTGATCCAAAGTGTTTTGGGTCAAGAATTCAGTTGGGTTGGATAGACCTCTGAATGAGCTTTTCATAGAGTCCAAGATCACCTAATTTGGACATCGGAGCTAAAAGTTATAGGCGTTTTACCGAGTGTCGGTTGTACTGAAAATAGAGTGGCGGACGGTCCGCGGATACTGCGGACGGTCCACGGGAACAGTCCGTAAAATCGCCCGGTTTTACCAGAAGGTTCGGGGGTTCAAAATCTAGGGTGTCGGACGGTCCGTGGGTGACTGCGGACGGTCCACGGATGACGAGTTTTTGACCGTTTGGATCTGAACGGCTAGTTTTTTGAATGGTGGACGGTCCGAGAATGCACTGCGGACGGTCCGAGGTAGCCGTTAGGGCTCGGGAAAAGTGTGTAACGGCTAGTTTTCCCCTCCCCTCTATAAATAGAAGGGTGCACGGGCCTTGGGAGGTGTTGAGCACCTTGGGAATGTGTTTCCCATGGTAGTGCTTGCCTTGGGAGTCCACTAACTCACTTGTTCATGCGAGATTGCGAATCCATTGCGAGTGAGTGCGAATCTAGTGCGTTGCTTTGATAGATTGCATCGAGTGGCACTAGGTGTTCGTGTTGCAAGTCGGTGTGCTTATTACTCTTGGAGGTTGCCACCTCCTAGACGGCTTGGTGGATTGAGGCTCCGTTGAAGCACGCAAGGAGATTGTGCGGTGCTCCGGAGAAGGATTTGTGAGGGGGATTGTGCTCACCCCGCGGGGATCACGAAGAACAACTCTAGTGGAGCGTGTCATTGAGTTACCTCAGTTGCGAGTGGTGTCTTGGAGTGCCCGGAGTGGCCAGCGGCTTGAGAGCTTTGCCCAAGAACCATCGAGGTGTTGGTTGACAAAAATCACCGTGTCAATGTTGTCTACTCTTCTCGGTGGTTTGCACTTCTTGATCACAAGCATTGTATTTACATCCTTATATATTGTGCTTGTGTGATTGCTCTTATAATTAGTTGGCTTGTGTAGCTTACTAGTTGTCTTCATGCTTCTGTAGCTAGAAGTAGTGATCTTGTGACTAATTTTCTTGTGTAGCCTAATTAGTCTCTTTGCTTAGTTTGTGTAGCTAAGTAAATTGAGCCTTTGGATTAGACTTGTGTAGTCTTGTCCATTGAGCATTGCTAGTGAGCTTAGGAGCTTTGTGCTTTTGCTTACTAGTTGTGTAGGAGCTCCCCGGTGTGTGAAGTACTAGTGGCATAGGTTTGTGTGACCTTGCTTTTAGAATTATTTAGGTGAGCTTGTGCTAGCCCGGCACCTTATTTGCTTGTTTAGGATCTTTTATAAGGTGCAAGTAAACTTAGATAGAAGGGGGTGAAGTCTTGACTAAACCGATAGTTTTAATTCCGCATTTATTTTGGTTACCGGTGTGTTAAATTTTAGAAATGACTATTCACCCCCCTCTAGTCCGCCATCTCAACCCTACAATCCTTGAAATGGCTCCCTGCCATCCGAGAAAAATGTTTATCCCTAGTTAGGCAGTCTCAGTGGGGAATTTTATAAGAGTTTTATGATATTAAATTTGTTGTTGTATCGGAGGAGAGAGAAGGGAGAGTTTCATAACATGTGAGAGGAGTTTAATGATGATAAAAACTCTTCTGATATGATTATCTAGTTTTTAGTCTACATAACTGTGTAGTGAAATTATGTATTGAGACTAGCCTTATTAGGACTGGATCGGATATTAAATCGATCAGGCTCTCGCTCCACGGTTTGATTGGTCTAATCAGACCAGTCTAAATTGTTTAATAAAAATAACAGATAATATCAAAGGACAACTATAAAAAAGGATGGGGGTTGATTTTTATAAATATTAGATATTTTTGTAAAAGTACAACGTACTAAAGGATTGTGGGTTGATTTTTATAAATATTAGGGGGTTTTGTAAAATTACGATGGTTTGATTGACTATTAGAGGGTTTTCGTAAGATTACAATGTATTAAACGATCGTGGGTTGATTTTTATAAATATTAGAAGGTTTTTATATAATTACTATGATTTGATTGATGAAGCGAAAATTTTGAGTCAATATAGTATAGATTCAAGTGCTTTCGTGACTCAATGGTAGGTGAGCTCCTTTCCAAACAGCATGTGGTGTGGTTGATACCGAAGACATGTTTTAGTTGGTTTTCACCCCATTACATGCCCAGCGCACAAGAAACGCATCATACTATCTTACTACTTTAACTCGTCTATGTACTATATAAACTTTTCACCCACCTTTCACAAATGACCCACGTGACAGACTACAAAAAAGGACGTAAAAAGTTTTTTCAAACAAAAGAAAAATGGTGTTTTTAGAGTGATTCTGCCGTTTTGGTTTTGTTTTTTAAAGAAGCTGCGAATATCCAACAATATAGACCGATATGCCTACTCAACGTGAGTTTTAAGATATTTACGAAGGTGGCAACTAATAGAATCTCACATGTAGCTCAAAAGGTTATTAGTCCCACACATACAACCTTTTTGCCAGGGAGGAATATTAGGGAAGGTGTAGTGGTGTTACACGAAACAATTCATGAATTGCATAGGAAAAATCAAAGTGCAGTGATTTTCAAGATTGACTTTGAAAAAGCCTATGACAAGGTGAGATGGCCTTTTGTCCAGCAGAGCCTGAGAATGAAAGGTTTCTCACGGAAATGGTGCAAATTGGTTGAAGCATTTACTAAAAAGGGACATATGGGTATAAAAATTAATGATCAAGTAGGGCAGAATTTTCAGACCTGGAAGGGTCTGAGGCATGGGGATCCATTATCCCCTATTCTCTTTAATATTGTTGTTGACATGCTAGCAATCATTATTAATAGAACAAAGGAGGACGGACAGATCTCAGGGGTCGTGCCACATCTAGTTGATGGATGTCTCTCCATCTTACAATATGCAGATGACACAGTCTTATTTATGGATCATGACGTAGCAAAGGCTACAAATCAGAAATTGCTGCTATGCGCACTCGAACAGTTATCTGGCCTTAAAATTAGTTTTCATAAGAGCGAGATATTCTGTTTTGGTCAAGCTAAAGAGTGCGTGTGAACAACAATATGCAGAGCATTTTGGGTGTCAATCTGGTGCATATCCATTTAGATACCTTGGCATCCCAATGCATTATAGGAAACTGAACAATTCGGATTGGCAAATGATTGAGGAAAAGTTTGAAAAGAAACTGAGTAGTTGGAAAGGAAAACATATGTGTGTTGGTGGCCGACTGGTGTTGATTAACTCTTCTTATCCAGTCTAGCAGTGTTTATGTTATCCTTTTTTGAGGTCCCGAGAGGTGTCTTGGAAAAGCTGGACTATTTTAGATCAAGATTCTTTTGGCAATCTGATGAGCATAAGAGGAGATATAGATTAGCCAAATGGAATATCCTGTGCCAACCAAAAGAAGTTGGGGGTTTAGGGATAAAAAATTTAGACATCCAGAATAAGTGTCTGTTGAGTAAATGGCTTTTTAAGCTTATAAATGAGGACGGGCTGTGGCAACAAGTGTTGAAAAATAAGTACTTACGATCCAAAACTATTACACAAGTTGAGAGAAAACCAGGAGATTCTCATTTTTGGTCGGGACTGTTGAAGGTTAAGCAAACCTTTACCAGCTTCGGTACTTTCCATTTAAATGACGGTAAGCTAGTCAGGTTTTGGGAAGACAAATGGTTAGGTAATTACACGCTTAGACAACAGTTTCCCTCCCTGTACAATATTGTCAGGAAGAAGCATGACACAGTAGCTACAGTTTTCTCCAGAATTCCTCTAAATGTGTCTTTTAGAAGATCTTTAGTAGGACATGATTTAAGTTTGTGGCATAACCTGGTCTATAGCATCTCCCATATTCATTTAAACGATGATGCAGATACTTTTAGATGGAATTTTACCCACTCTGGTTTGTTTACGGTTAAGTCTATGTATTTGGCTCATGTTAGCAATGATAATGTACAAAGAAATAATTCAATATGGAAGGTGAAAGTACTCCTGAAAATTAAGGTTTTTATGTGGTATTTGAAAAGAGGAGTCATCCTTACGAAGGATAATTTGGCAAAGAGGAATTCGAACGGGAGTAAGCTGTGCTCTTTCTGTTCCAAGGAAGAAACTATTCAGCATCTCTTTTTTGAGTGTCATATGGCACGATTTCTTTGGACAACTGTGCAGATCGCTTTCAACTTACGACCACCCAATAATTTTAACGCTATGTTGAATAGCTAGCTCGTTGGGGTAGGGGGAATGTTAAGAAATCAGCTGTTAGTCGGTGCCTCAGCTTTATGTTGGGCATTATGGCTCAGTAGGAATGATATGGTTTTTGACAAAACTCCAATGAAAACTTATTTGCAGGTACTCTTCAGATGGACGTATTGGTTCCGGTTTTGGGCGCAGCTACAAAAGCGTGAACAAGATAGAGATGCAATAAAGGAGGCATGTCAGGCATTGGAGACTCTGGCAATGCATATCTTCGCTCACCATGGATGGAGATTTAGCAATAGGATTGCTATATAACTTTCCCATCGTTCATGGTGTTTTAGTTCTTTGGCGAATTGTGTGAAGGCAGACGAATGTGCTGCTAGTTTGTAAACTTGGGCCGTAGCTTTTTGGTCAAGGCCGGATTTTTTTAAATCCATTATCTAAAAAAATTATTTACCCGTGCACGTACTCGAGCCTAATCCTAACAGTTGCCTGTGATATGGGACCAGGGCATGGATCTGCGTTGTAGGCGAACCGTCGGTCCTCGTGATGGCTCCTCTCTCTCCCATGATCCCATCTATCCCCCCGACAACTCCTTTCGTTCCAATGATCCTATCTTTTTTTTGAGGCAAGTCGACTGAGTTTATATTATAGAAGTAGGATTACAATCATATCGGAGTGCTTCCGACAAGAGAAATGGAATGCTACTCTCCCAATTACAAAACTTATTAGCCGGAGTAGCAAGCCTTGGACAGCAGTGAGCCGCACCATTTGCTTCCCGGTTAACATGATTAAAAGAGATAAAAATAAAACTCCTGCTAAGTTCCTTGACATCATACCAGATACTTGCTATTACTGACCGTGCTCCATCAGGTGACTGCAGCAATTTCACCACCGAGATGTTGTCCGACTCCACATCAATTCTCCTTGCTCCAGCGTCCTTCGCCATTCTCAGACCGTCCCGAACCGCCAAAGCTTCTATGATCAAAGCGTCTTATAGGTCTTCATACCAGCACGACATGGCTCTGATCAGAGCCCCATTCAAATCTCTAAGCACCGCCCCTATTCCTCCTTTGAAAGTGGAACCATTGAACGCTCCATCAGTGTTTAGTTTCAACAGATCACCTTCCGGCGGCTGCCACCTCGGCTTCTCTCGCCTGCAGGGTCTGTCCTCCTTTTGATTAATCTGTAGGACATCTTCCACCATCTTGGCACCAATGATCCTATCTATTCTGGGACTGGTATCATCCTTTTTTTCCAGGGCTAGGGATGGCAGACACTATGCTGCCGCCCGCACCGTTGTATGGCTCGGTGGCTTAGTGCATCGCAGTTAGCAGAGTTCGTGACTGCCACTGGTGACTCTCGCGGACGTCCGACCTCCATGTATGGCGACGCCACATCGCCACCTCATCGGTCCATGAATTCATGTTAGTGTAGAAACTCTGAATTCTGATCAATGATGATCAACATCTCTAGTAAGGCCTTGGTCTCATCCTATGCATGTCTGATTGAATGTTTCCATTGCTGATCAACTGACCAATCATGTCAACATCTTGACTTTCTTTAAGTTTCAGCACACAGCACATGAAGGAGACAAAGAGGTCCAGGCGCCCAGCAACTATTAGTTCGAGGAGTAGGAAGGTAAAGTTCAGCCAATAAAAAAATCACGTGTTAAGGAATCATGGCCAGACCACCGGCCAGCAACTAGGTATTGAGGTTGATTTATATACTCCCTCCATATATGATTTAGATGTTGCTTTGAACAACGACACAGTCTTCAAAACGAAACTTTGACTTCTTATTTTTACAAAAATATTTATTAAAAAATAATATATGTATACTTTATAAAAATATTTTTTAAGACAAATCTATTCATATGGTTTTCACATTTCCAAACTCAACGACTTAAAAGTTTTTCGCGATTTATATTCCTAATATTTGACTAAAATCTTATCCAAAACGACATCTAAATCCTATACGGAGCGAGTACTAGCATAAATATCTGTACACTATTTCAATTTGGCGTCATCTACTGATGTAACCATTTCAGTATATTAGATTGTGTTTACATCAATTTGGCTTCATCTTATGTTTCTTTCTTGCCCTTGAAACTACATAAGTGATACTTAACTTGTCAAAATTGGTGGGCTATCCCTCCACATGGAAGATAACTTGGAGCCTAGCAAAGCAAGACAGCCCACAAGCCTAGTGCTTGTGCACCATTGATTTGCTGCTTGAATCAATAATTGACATTATTTCAAGAGGAAGTAGAAAGCACAAGGAAACCGTAGCATCCTTTCTCCCTGGTGCAAGTCGTCACTTTGTGAGGGAGAGAGAGCAGAACACACCCAACACAGCGAAGAGAGGAGAAAAAGTAAACGGAGAAGCAAATCTTTCTAGATTCGGTGACTATGGGTAGAACTGCCTCAACTCAGTGATTGAAAGCTCAAACGTGCTTGGATTTGTGCCAAACTTGGTGCTTAGAGTACTTCCATTTGGTCAATTGGTTTTTGGTTTGGTTCAACAGAGCATCAGATTAGATGAGTTGTATGCCCAAAAGAAAGGTCTTAAGATGTTGATCAAGCAGCAACTGACGAATTTGAAGTATGTTGCACTTCTTACGATAGCTATTAGGATTTAACGTTCTGGTAATAGTGCAAGGAGTGTGTAGCGGGAAGGAGTGTTTATATATTCTCCAAGAGCACAGAATCACCGCTGTAGCATTTCACCCGGGAGTATTCCAAAGTATCATAATTTAAATTTTCGGAAAAGCACTATAGCAAGATAACTAGTAAACAAGTATTCGAATAATATTACAGAGAAATACACTACTGTCAAGACGGGGCATAACGGGAATTATAGGAGTGAAAAACCATGACACTCAACTCAAGGTAACTTTGGTAAGGTAAGAGAGAGAACTAGCCAGTTGGGAGGACAACAAGAGAAGATAAGATTTTTAGGTACTTTGTCTATTCAGGTCACTCGAGGAAAGAGATACAACAGTTGTAGAACAACGCTTATAAATCAAGTCTAAGTTGTCTCAACGTCAAGACAGAAGACCAACGATTGTTGAAAGGGATGAGAAGGGGATCCAAGGCCCTCTAAGGGTAGCCCTACAGACCATGACTAACATGGTGGATTACAAATGCCGATAGGGCTGTCACCACCTACGGCTACCACACAGTCCGTTGAATTGGGTGCACTCTAAGCTCACCCTCAAGTCTAGGAACCACATCTACACTAGTTAGGTTCTACTTACTCCCCTAGAAAGAGCAAACTACCATGTCAGTGCCTCGGTGACAATTCACCTCAAGCAATTGACTATGATCGAAGAGTTCGACCGAGACAAAGATTTAAGCAAAAATAAAAAGAACTAGAACTACAACTACTATACTCTGGACATGATATATTGCAACTAGAATAAAGTAGATGATGAATATAAATGACTCAAATGATATGATAAAGATAATGTATTGATAACTCAAAATATTACAAAAGAAAAAGTAAAAGATACAAGAGTTATTACCAGCAATTCTGAAGACGACACCTGAACCTTGAGGCAAAGCTCGAATGGACTATAAATTCCAACTAAAACTATCCTAACTCTACTAAAGAGAGTGAACTAGAGAGCTCCTTGGCTTGGTGTGTCATGAAATGGGGAATGGACACCTCTATTTATAGCTTGAGATGGCGGTTGAGGTACTAGAGCACCGACCAAGGAACTATT
The DNA here is from genome assembly GCA_033239725.1 of Echinochloa phyllopogon. Lineage (NCBI taxonomy): Eukaryota > Viridiplantae > Streptophyta > Magnoliopsida > Poales > Poaceae > Echinochloa > Echinochloa phyllopogon. The sequence goes on along the minus strand of BTCW01000008.1, from coordinate 24,837,446 downwards.
GGGCAGTGCCTGGCAAGTTCGACCGAACTGGATTGGTGAGGCTGAACTACCTAGTTCGGTCGAACCATCCAGATTCATCGCCTCGGTGCCCAATGGGCTGGATTTGCTCTGGATGGCGGTGTTGAGGCGGTTCGTGCATATAGAGGGCTTCAGCCAAATTGGGCCCTTTGGTCGAACTGGGCCAGTTGCCCTCCGACACACCGCCTCTGCCTTGGGGACATCTAGGATTCTTATCCACTTACTGGGTTTGGTTGGTTTGTGCTTCTTTGCCCCGGATTGATGACATCATCGATCCAGGTGACCTTGCCTGGTCACTGTTGATGTGGAATCCATGGACTGGTCCTTCTCTAAGTGTATTCCTCTACATGGGACTATGCCACATATGCATGGGCTAAGGGTGTGATTCGGTCGAACAAGGTGGTTTGGACAAATTGACATTTTTGCCCGTCTTAGTCCATATTTGTTCATTTATATACTTGCATGCCACATGTTCACCAAAACTTGTGGAACTTTGTTAGGATACAAACCTAAGTGCATGAAATGAACCATGTGACCTCGCTTATTTCCGTGAATTGGTGGTCGAAATCATGCCGTAACAACCGCTAACAAGGTACCGAGAGGGTGCTCCTATGGCTGATCATGTGAATGCTTTTTCAAGGCATTATTAATAAGCTATCTTCAATGGGAATCTCATTTGAGGACGAGGTTAACCTTGTTGCTACTTGGCTCATTGTCGGACACTTTGGAGACTTTGAAAGTCACTTCATGTAATTTAGCCCCTAATAATATTATTACCTGGAACCTTGTTAAAACAAAGGTATTAAATGAAGAGACCAAAAGGCTTGCTGAAAAGGAAAGTTCCTCCTCTCATTTTGAGGTGCTAGTCACTGAGTCATGGGTAAGAAGCAAGAGCCGAGGTCTGAAGAAAGATGTAGCTGAAAGTAGAAGCAATTCAAGAGGTAGAAACACTAATTGGTGTGTTACCACTACCATGAGAAGGGACAGAAAAAGTGGCAATGCCGCAAATGGAAAAGAGAGAGGGGTAAGAAAAACAAGGAAGATCAGAAGCAAGATAGTGACATTGACAATGATTGTGGTCGTATTACTTCAACAGTTGAGAAGATGATGATTGCCATTGCTGCTGAAAATGAAGGTAATAAGGATTGTTTTAATTCCATCCATCAACCATGTGAATGGTGATGAGATTGTTTGGATACGGGACAACGATGCTATCATACATGCTACATCTCATAGAGAGTACTTCACAAACTACACAGCAGGTGATTTTGGTATCGTGAAGATAGGCAACAATGATAGGGCAGCCATCATTGGAAAGGGAGATGTACATTTGGAGACTACAAATGGTACCAAATTGGTCTCAATTGTATAAGGCATGTTGAGGTCCTTTGGTTCAACATATTTTTAGTTGTATTGCTAGAAGATGGGTACTTGAGCAGATTTGGAGATGGACAATACAAGCTCATGAAGGGCAGCATGGTAATTGCAAAACGTAATCAAGTTTTACTTTTGTACCATATTTCTGCTAACCTCTCTAGTGTTTCTGTCAATGCATTAGAGAAAGAAGAACCTTGTGTTCTATGGCACAAGAGACTTGGGCATATGAGTGAGAAGGGGATAACAGTGTTAGCAAAGAAAAATCTCTTGAAAGGGATGAAAGGAGTACATTTGAAGAAGTGTACATATTGCCTAGTTGGGAAGCAACACATGGTTGCTTTCAAGGGTCTACCTCCTCACAAGAAGTCAGAGTTCTGAACTTGGTGTGTTCTGATGTTTGCAAAATTTCGGTAAGATCAATGGGTGGTGCTAAGTATTTTGTCACTTCCATTAATAATTTCTCCATGAATGTTTGGGCTTTTGCCTTGACGTGAGGCAGTAGCCAAACAAGAGTCCTCTCTGATACCTCCTGGTGGGGATTGCTGGAAAAATGGCCCATTTAAAGAATCCCAAAGTAAGAGTGCATGATATGTTTAGTTCCATAATGCTAGTTCAGATTGGTGCAAGGCAACTTAAATAGAGGAGCTCTCTTTGCTACTGAATAACAAAGAAACAGAGAAGGGGTCTGGTTTACACAACGCATAACGTGTAAATCTTTTGCTACCTGCGTTAACTTTTGACAATGGTCACTAGGAGTTAAGTACGCAGTCAATACCATTATCTTGATTTAACTGGGCGGTTACTACTGTCATTAGATGGGACGTCATTATAGAGGACTCGGTCAGCAGAGAGTGGCCATCTCCTCTATAAGAAGAGTCCTGGAGATGTCTAGGAAATGAGATACGAAATCTCCATAGTTCTCCCTTTTAGAGATGATGGCGCTTGCGGTCAAAGATGGCTCATCGGCTTAACTTCCCGAGTATATGGGGTGGCATGGTGCCTGTGGAGGTATTGTGCGGCGCGGATTTTAGTTCCACGTTAAACTCCCACATTGTTGTTTGTTGCTGTGAGAGTGGTGAGTCGAAGTCCTTTTTTCCACTAATTGTACTGCCCACTCTGGATTTATTTTTTTCTTTAATATAATCGGCGGCTCTAGTTCAATTAAAAAAATACTTTGATGGAATGACGGGTAGCGCTTAAATTAGCAAAACTAAATATATGTATATATAATATTGTGTAATGAACACATTAATCATTTTGTCCTAGCATGCTCCAAAATATCTAAAATAATTTATTATATGATAGCTGGATGTCGAAAAAAATATTGTGTGATGGGTTAAAATTTTTAAATATATTTTTTATTTACTATCTTTTTTATACACGACACACGTGCATGCTATTTGTATTAGCAAAACTGAAAAGATATATAATATTTTTGTAATGAACACATTGATCATTTTCTCGTACAAAACTTTGATGCTCCAAAATATTTCAAGCTAAAATCATCAAACATTTTTTAACCAGGGTACATAGTTGACTTTTACGAAACGGCAATCTTTCTTCCTTCGAATGTTGACTTCTTTTTCTTGTTGAAGTAAAACATGTTGGACTTCACCACACTAGTACTGTAGCCAAGGCAGCAACCAAGGCGACCCACACGGTAGCAGCCCCGCCGTCCAGCATCCCCGCCGGCGCCGCGCCGGAGAGCGGCTCGTAGTACGACGCCGGCACCGACGGGAGGCCACGGCCATGCGCGACGGCGACCTCGAACCGCATCCCCTTCCGGCAGTGCTCGCCGTCCCCGGCGTCCGAGAAGAAGTAGTTGGCGCCCTCCGCCGTGAGCATCACGGCCAGGAACGCCGCCTCCGGCTTCCACCCGCTGCTGCCGTTCGCCGCGGCGACGCCGGCGCCGCAGAGCCGCCTGTACGCCGTGGCGTTGGTCGTGTGCACCACCGTGTTGCCCGTGTCCGTCTTGAAGCCTGATGATAGATAATCGAGCACACATCACACAAGAGAACAAGACAGTGTCAGCAGCAAGTATACTTAATTAACAAAGACGTACTTTGAAGAAACTGATGATTCTGCACGGTCGATCGAATCGAACTCACTGAGGTAGTCGCCGAGGTAGAAGGTGCGGTTGGCGGCCCAGGAGGAGTAGTTGGCGGCGGAGGCGTTGGCCTTCCAGTCGAAGAACCACCCGGCGCCGTCGCCGACGGCGTGGTTCGTGCCGAACGGTGCCGTCGTGTTCTTGGCCGGGCTCGCCGTGGCGTTGGCTTTGCCAGCGGCGGCGCTCGGGCTCGCCGTCGCGTTGCCGGCGGCTGCGGCGGTGGAGACGACGGCAAGGATTGCTAATGTGAACAGCACTGGAGGATTGGCCATGGCTGGAATGTGGAAGAAGGCTGTGCTACTGCTAGCTGCTGCTAGTGGAGTGGACTCTGCTGCATCCCCTGATGCTACCTGGTGACTAAATCTTGTTGGTGATGAGTAAATTAATAGTCATGTCAACGGTTTATTAGCATCAAGATGGGGTCGGCGCCACCTGGCAAGGTACTGCGAACATCATCTACTGTCCGTATGGCCGGTGCCTGGATCTGCGATAGAAAATAATTTCTTGTTAATTTATCAGATTGGATCAGCACCAGCATGGGCTGCCATTCACTCCGTATGAGAGTGGCAAAAGTTTAATTACACCCCATCGCAGGAGTATTGCCCAGAACACCTGGAACGGGGGTGAACTACTTCAGTCGTATACTCATATATATTGTTACCATTACCACCACGATTTAGTGTGTAAAATATGCTAAGCATTTTTATCATATACTATTAATTTGACTTGAGTGACATCAGTCTTATATACAGTAATGGGTACATGGTTCTGGTAGAACCATTATGCCTTTTAAGCTAGCAACTATAGCATCACCTATTCACCTGAATGGCGATTTTCATGTGTTACTTGAAGTCCCCTAATTTAACAGCCTGATCATATTCCTGAATCATCTGAACCACTCAAGTGTCTGTTTCAGAGTAACACTACTTTATGGAACCTTTCTTCTGAATCGTTTATCTTAAGACCTCCTGTGACTGTCCAGAAGATTCAAGTTTGACTGAGATGCAAGTCACAAGCTTTATATTTCCAGTTCATAACCTGTCCTTCGGACTTTAGCTAAATACCTTCTTGAATACCATAGAGCTAGCTTATATAAGATCTACAGAGCATTTCAGTTAAGTCCTGTCACCAGGTCCATCATCACCCTTCAAATCACTTTGCATGGGTTTGAAAGCTGCCAGAAGAACTGCAACCTTATTTGCCAGGAACCCCGCAGTGCCGACAAAGAGCTTGGTTGGTGTTAGCTCAAAGCTGGCACCACCAGCACCATATTTCAATGCAACAGCTCCCGCAACCATCACCAACGACAATATCAACCATGGTCTTCTTACGCCGCTGAACCCACTTACAGATGGCTGTGTGCTGCCATCTTCTGAGGGCGAACTAATTGCAGGCAACCCATCGACAGATTTTTGGAGCAGCAGCAGATAGAGGAATCCTCCAATGCCACCCACCAGGAAAGAGTAGGCAGCATTGTCGTTTGAAGCCAAGGTGAAGACAGAGAAACCTGTTATCACTATAGCTGCATCGTAGAGTAGCAAAGATTGTTTGAGATCAGCATATTGTCTCAAGCCATCCTCTTTCAATTCCTTAACAATAGAGTCAGTGCTCTCTGAGGATAACTTCCCTTCTTGAAGATCAGAAAGGCTAACTCCTGAAAGGTCCATGACAGCCATAGGCCTGGCTTCAGCTACGGAAGCTCCATCCTCTCCAAGAGGCACGTTGATTTTCTCAAAAGTGTACTGCAAACCGTTAAACTTGAGTTCAGGTGTTCCGTTCGTATCGTTAGGTGGATCAACCGGTCCATGTATTACTTTCAAGCTCAAACCATCTAATCTCCATGAACCTGACCTTCAAGGGTAAAATTAATAAAGAGAGGAGAAACACTCATCAGGGTGAACATATTACCATTATATTATGACAACTATTATATTTGCAAAGACCATGAAAGTGTGTGTAGAATGTACCTGATTCCAGACCGATCCAGACTTCTTTAATCCTTTGCAATTTAGAGCCCTTGAAAGTGATAACATCTACTGAACCACTTTGGAAGGGCATCGATTGCTCTGCCTTTATTCCTGGCATAGGTTGACCCAAATAGATTGCCGGTACTCTTTGTAACAAGGAGTCACCATCAACATCAATTAAGCTGATTAAGACTGCAGAATTTTTATCCAGCAAAGAGGAACTAAACTCTCTACTTGTGCTAAGCTCTAGCACATAGAATGCATCAGAGTCATCTAATTTGATTGTGCTAAATATCTCCTCAGGAACAGTATTGTGGTATGTCTTTAGTTCCTCTGTTGGAAGAAGGCGTGAAGGCTTTACATAAGGCATAGAATCTGCAAAATTAAAAGGCACAATGGTCACTGCATGGTTTCCATTGAATTGTATATTTTCATCACAGCAAAGAAACAACATAGCTCTAATGTTGTTGATAAGAAGTAGGATACTGCCTAATCGGATAACACGTGGAAATAAACTATGCTTACATTGCAGGAATACTAGCTGAAGATTATTCAAAACTAACACAATACATTGTGAAAGCAGAACAGATACACAAGATAGTCCCTAATCCTAACCAACAACTATCACTACGCATATGAATAAAAATTCAGCATCGATTGGGACATTGACAAAGAAGGAGCACAGCCAGTGGACAGAAATAAGCTTTGATTAATGATATGGAAAGTGTGATCAGGCGTGTACCTTGTAATGAAGACGCTTTGGAGAAAGAAGTCATCCACTGATGTCTGTTTCGCGTTTTGAGTTTCATTCCGTCCGGAAAGGCATGGCTATACATTCTGGGGCAGTTATTTAGCTGTAGCCATCCAGGAATAAAATTACAATGAATTGATGGAGCAACACGCGCTGCACAAAGGACCACCATTTTCTGTAGTAAAAACAAAGAGGAAATGAAACATATCAGATGTGGTACATTTGTGATATATGGTTAACATACGGCATGATTCAAGAACAAACGATGCAAACAAAACAGAGGGCACACAGGCTCGAATGCTTGATACACTCCTCACCATCATTAGATCGTATTAAATGTCAATCAGTGTACGAATTAGAGTTGATTTGCAGCACATGACCTAATCTAGAAGACCTGAAGTACCAAACTAAGCGCAGCAAAGAAATCAAACAAAGTAGGCATTTGTTCCATGTACAACAAAACTGTGAGGCCGGCAGGAAAGGGCAGGGTACACAACTGATGCTATGAAATGGCCACTCATACACTAGTATTTATCATGGGACAGCAAAGATTTGAACTGAACTATGCCTGACAAAGAAACCAAAGTGAATAGCATAACTGAGCTTCGATACCGGCATATACAGGAAGGACTCACATGATACGTTTTCCAGATAAAAGCAAAATCAGCTACAGCACGCCATGGACTATGCTTACTGACCAATAGTGAAGTGGTAGAATAATAGTAACAAATAATCTCGGTTGCAACAAAGGATAATAAAATTTAAAATCCTGCACCACAAGCCTAACAAAGGATCAAACTGGGGGGATTGGATGCAAAGGAAGCTTCGGCTTGCGGACTTACCAGCGGGAAGAGGAATCAGTCGAGGCGCAGATGAGGGATCTCTCCCACGGAAGCGCGCCAGTCTACGAGAGGAAAGGAGAAGGAGGAGGAGGTCGACGGGGGCACGAAACGATGCTTCGGTGGGAGGCGGTGGCGTGCGCAACGCTGCTTCTTCGGTGAGGAAGAGAGGGAGGAGGCGTGCCGCGTCCGCGTTCGGCCGGCGGCGGAGAGGGACGGGGGCGGGCGACGAGGGCATTTTAGGCATTTCCCGACATGATATTTTCGTTTTCTATCCCAGTAGGAGGGAAAACGGTTGCGGCCCGGCCCAGTCTGGCACTGAACAATGGCCGAGAGAGAGGATGCTGGGTTGACGGACAATGAACTGGGTGGTTGGGCTTGGGAGAAGGCCCAACGGGGCAGAGACACTGTTGTCTTGCTGATAGCTGGGCCAAGAAGAGATGCGAATGAGAGAGAGAAACACACTGCTAGCATATCTTATGTTCTTCTATAGTTGTAATGTTGTCGTACTTCAAATCCAAAACCAACGGAGCTTCTCAGACGAAGGTTCATGCTACGGGCACTGGCTAATCACCATGGGGATGTGTGTGTAGATGAAAACTAAGAATCGTCAAAACAAAAATGTTGTATAGCCGTTTTATCTGAAAGTTTAATTTTATTTAATTGTTTCTAGTGTGATGAGATAGTTGACACAATTCACGGTCCCGCAGTGCAATACGCTATTTTACGTGCGAATGGATCACCTTGCGGGATCTCAGCACCCCCGAGTAGGGAAAATCGGCCAGACAAGATTTCACAAGAGACCGTGAAAACCTAGAATCATGAGCTCGGGTGGAGGCCATCAGATCTTGCAAGCCTAGGGTTACTCTGAGATCGAAAGGTCACCTAAAATTTCCTGGATCCAAAATGGGTTCATCAAAAATAGGTCCATACAAGATTGCCTTGCATGGTCATTTGAATATATTCATCTGTGTCAACAATCAAGGAAAGAAACAATCATTCTAAAGCTGGACTTTGAGAAGGCTTTTGATAAGGTGGAACATGGTCTGATCTTGGAGGTTTTCAAACATAAAGGATTCAGTGCCACTTGGATTAATTGGCTTCAAGATATTTTAGGATCTGGGACTTCTGCAGTATTACTAAATGGTGTACCAGGAAAGACTTTCCACTGTAGAAGAGGTGTAAGACAAGGGGATCCTCTCTCCCCTCTGTTGTTTGTAATGGCAGTTGATCTTCTTCAAACTCTCCTTAATAAAGCCAAACAGATGAACTTGCTGAGCTTACCAGTACAGTTACCACATTCTCAGGATTTCCCAATTCTTCAATATGCTGATGATACCTTGATAATCATGGAAGGTTGCCCGAGGCAATTATTTTTTCTGAAAGGTCTGCTGCAGTCTTTTGCTTCCTCAACAGGGCTACGAGTGAATTATTCCAAGTCAATGATGGTACCATTGAACTTGTCAGAGGAAAAACACACCCACCTAGCACAGACCTTTGGATGTGCAGAAGGCTCCTTTCCATTCACATATTTGGGTCTGCCACTAGGAACAACAAAACCAAAGATACAAGAATTCATGCCTTTGATCACAAGATGTGAAAGAAGATTAGTGAACACATCAATCTTTCTATCACAAGCAGGAAAGTTACAACTGACAAACTCTGTGTTCAGCTCTCTGCCAACATTCTTTCTCTGCACATTTAAGATGCATAAAACAGTAATAAGGCAAGTTGACAAGTACAAGAAGCATTGTTTATGGAGGGGCTCGGATATTAATGCTAGAAAGCCACCAAAAGCAGCTTGGGAATTGGTATGTTTACCAAAATCAGAAGGAGGGCTAGGGGTGATCAGATTAGAAACACAAAATGAGGCACTGCTACTCAAGAACTTGCATAAGTTTTTCAACAAATCAGATTTGCCTTGGGTACAACTAGTATGGAACTGCTACTATAACAATGGGACCTTGCCAAGTGAAAGGAAAGTAGGCTCGTTCTGGTGGAGAGACATTCTTAAGTACATCACAATATTCAAAGGGATTGCAGCTCCCATCATTCACAGTGGGTCAACATGCTATTTCTGGCATGATTTATGGAATGGGATTGTTCCAAGTCAAGCTTTCCCTGAATTATTTTCTTATGCCAAATCGAAGAACATAACAGTTTATGATGCAAGAATGGAAACGGAAATAAATCATTTGTTTCATTTGCCAATGTCTGAAGAAGCTTATCAACAACTATTGCAGCTAGCTGAAAACCTGCAGTACCTACCAGATTCACAAGAAACTGACACTTGGAGCTACATATGGGGATCAAACTTGTACTCATCAAAGAAAGCATATCAACATCTCATTGGGCACAGAGAAACACATCCTGTATTCCATTGGCTGTGGAAGTCAAATGTCCAACACAAACACAAAGTATTTTTTTGGCTGCTGTTACAGGACAGATTGAGCACTAGGAATATACTGAGGAGAAAAAATATGGAACTACAATCGTATGATTGTGTTCTATGCGTGAGTCCACAAGAAGAAACTTCTGCCCATCTGTTTACTAGCTGTCCCTTCGCACAAGCATGTTGGAATATTATATCACTGAATGTGGAGGGCTTGAACATTTTTGACATATTTGCCTCATTCAAAGACCAACTCAACATTCGGTTCTTCATGGACGTCCTTATCTTGATGGCCTGGAGCATCTGGATGGCTAGAAATGACTTGATTTTCAACAATCTGCCACCAACATTGCAGGCAATAAAAGAGAGGTTCAAGAAAGAATCTACTCTGGTCTTGATCAGAGCAAAAGAAATGCACCGACCTGAAATGTTTTCATGGATAGACTTGATTTAGCCTTGTTTCTCATTTTTTTTCCTGTCCTTTTGGGTTCCTTAATTTTGTAATGTTTATACCATGTAACTCTGCTCGTTTATTTTTCTAATATATATTAACCAGTAGGGGCAAAACCCCTCCTGTTTCTTCAAAAAAAAATTTCCTGGATGTAGAGACGAAGAAGAAGAAGAAGGAATCAGGAGATGGAAAAGATTATGATTTGGAATAAAAAGTAAAGGTACTGGTTAATTGATCGATTGGATAAACTCTCAACCGGTCGTGGCCCTTTACATTATAGGGTGGAAAGGTCTTGCCCCGTAAAGAAATCCTATTACAACTCGTGATCCACATATATTCTCTAACTATATTCGGAGTGGGTACAAATCAGTCAAACTGACTTTGCAAACCGGTCTAACTAGCCTGTCTTCCAAACTGGCTACGGGATCGGGACCAACCCGATTCTGACCGCTTCTAGGAACCAGTCACTCGTTGGTCTACCCTTATCATTATCGTAGGAACTTATCCCACCCAAATCCCTCCTTACAAACATTAAAATTTGATATTACCTTATGCATTAGTGCTCCCTATGGTAGGTCTTCAAGATAGAGCATATTGTTTAGGACAAAGTATACAATGATGGTGGGATGTGCAAGATCTAAATGGGAATGAACATCTCTACTAAATATGTGCGGATGTTTAACGTCCCATCATTTGCAATGGCCTTTTGGTTACCATACCTGGACATGGGGATAAAAGGTACAATTTTTTTCTTGATCCTTTGTCAAAATGGTTTTCTATGTTCCAATTTCAGGACACTTGGGTTTCCATAATTTTGGTCGGCCCTTGCCAGAATCGGTTTGACCAACCTCGGAAATTGGTCTGATCGGTTTGTCCTACGCAGCATACTAAAACGATCTGTGCATGTTTTGTGAAGTCGATTCTTGCCCGTGCAAATGATTTCACAATGATTGTAACTGACTCGCTACCATTAGGAGCCCTCTCATAAATAACTTCCCTTGTCAAACCCCCCCCCCCCCCCCCACCTCCCATTTAGACTTGTCAAATCCCCCCACCTCCCATTTAGATTTTCAGGATTGCGATCACCAATCATCACATTCTTTCCATTAGTTGTGTTGGCTTGATGTGGCAGAACAAGTACCTTGGGGTGCTTGAGATCCATAGTGTCAAGAGGGAAATAAGTTTTATCAACTTGCATCTCATGGAGTCAATCGTCCTTCATTAATACTCCCTTCATTTCAAATTATATTTTGTTTGACTTTTCTTAAACCCTAAACTAGCGGCAGGCCAAATGCTTTTACTAGGCAGGATGAATGACTAATTTGTCTTTATAGAGATGCATATAGCTAGGCCTGGTTGAACTCTACCAAGAAAATTCGAAGGGATTCGCAAATATACATTTCATCAATCACAACACAGGATAGTTGATTTCGAGTGAAAGGATTTAGGTTACTGGCAGACATAAGGAATCAAGCCTCTGGTTACTATATATAGTATACTAGAATCATCCATCTTATAAACTATCCAAAGCATTTATGGCCTTTTACTTAGGTAAGGTTTGTTTACTGAGAAAATAGACTGTCCCCATTGACCTTAAGGCTACTACCAGACTCCCAATATTATACAAGCACAAGTATCACGAAATATCAAATTACTCATTTATTTGAGCTTCTCTTCAAGACCTGCACTTTGTGGTTTTGCCAAGGAAGGAAACAAACAATCTTACTGCATATTTATCGGCTAATTCTCATGTATGTATTATCAGGCATGAAATCATTGTTGAAGATGGTTCGTCCATTGCTTTCTTCTGTAAGGAAATGGTACTTTTCAGGGAGTGACTTCATGTTTTCCCGATATTCTGCCTTTGAGGAAAGCGATATTAGAATTGAAGTAGTGGAAGCTTCAAGTGAGAAGTTCTTCTCATCAATTCTGGAAAGGTAAACCCCAGCTCTGCATAAGTCCCCCGTAAGCAATAAGCTCCTAACTACTGCATTAAGCAAACGTGAGTTTGGAGCACAGCCACTCTTCTCCATGTCTAGAAACATATTGTCTGACTCTTCCAGTAACCCTTCTTTTATGATATTTTCATCATCACGGTGTAGGTCACCACATCTGGCACTAAACCATTGGCTGAGATAGAATCAAACAGATTCATGGCATCATTCTTTCGGCCACCATTAAACAATGCACCAATCATAATATTGAAAGTACTAATATGAAGTTGAACATCCATAGAACATAGCCTCTGGAACATTTCAAGTGCATCAGCAACACGGTTACTTTAACAGAGTCCATGAAGAATTATGTTGTAGGCAGTAATATCCAAGCATATTCCACTGTTAACCATCTCCAGATAGATTTCCTTTGCAGCAACAGACCTTCCACGCTGAAATAACCCCTGCAGCAGTGTGCTGTATGTAACAGCATCAGGCTTAACACCCTTGCTCTCCATTTCCCTAAAAAGGGCTAATCCATCGTCTATCCTTCTATTTTTACAGTAACCATTAATCAATGTATTATAGGTAACAACATTAGGTTGCAAGCCCATAGTAACCATACATTCAAGTAGCTGCATCGCTTTACCCAACTCTCCATCTAAGCAATACCCATCCATTAGTGTAGTATAACAAACAACATTAGGTTTCACAGCAGCACGTATCATCAAATCAAATAAGTTTTGGGCTTCCATAACCCTTCCTTCTCTGCATAAGCTGCTAATAATTGTGCTGAAAAACACATGGTTAGGATGGATGCCTCTATTCAGCATTTGATAAGCTAGTTCTTCAGCCTTCGCCCATTTGCTACAGATACAAAGACCATGAAGTAGGGTGCTAAACACAATGATGTCAGGAGTCAGTCCTTTCTTGGATCATCTGATCGAATTGGGACATAGCATCATCCACTCTGCCGATCTTGCAGAGTCCATTTATTACTGTGCTGTAGTTGACAACTTTAGGGTTCAACCCATTTTGACACATTTTTATAAATATAAGCATTGCTTCATCAATCATTTCATGTCTAGTATATGCATGGATTAGAATATTGAAAACATGATGATCAAGGGAAATACCGGCTCCAACCATCAAATCCAGGATAGCTTGCATATCAACAAGAGATCCATTTGCAGCATACCCACGAAGCATAATACGATAGGTGACGGCAGTAGGTTTTGGACCCCTCTGTACCAAAGAATCAAAAATCCTCCTAGCTTCTGTGCATCTTCCATTCTTGCAAAGATAGTCCATCAACGAAGCACAAGTAAAAGCATTTGGCCTGTGGCCATTTCTGGACATTTTATTCAGCATTCTAACAGCCTATTTCTGCTGCCCTGACAAGCAATATCCATGCACAAGAGTAGTATATGTGGTGCAGTTTGGCATGACACCTTTATCAAACATATGTTGAAGGACCTCCTCTGCCCTGTCCATTGCTTGAGCCTTGCATAGGCCACCAATAACTGAATTGTAGGTCACAACATCCGGATAAATCCCATGATCCTGTATTTCATGAAACAGGCTGCAAGCTTTATCTGGCTCACCCTTTTAAGAAGCTATCAATGAGTATGCTGTATGACACTAAATCAGGCAGGCAGCTCCCTCCACCATCAGTCATCATGTGGAGCAGCTCGAGAGCCTCTTGAGTCCTCATCTCATTGGAGAGCCCCTTAAGAAGAGTGTTGCAGGAAAAGATATCGGGCGTGCAACCAAATTCAGGCATTCGTCGGAGCACAATGTCCATTGCTTCGCTCGTCCTCTTGTCAGCACAGAGGGCCCTGACCAGGTGTGTGAAGGTGATGGCATCTGGCCTCCATCCTTACTTAACGAGACGGCCAACGACGGCGAATCCCAGGTCCAAGCGACCCATGCGGCAGCAGGAGCCGATGATAATTGCGTAGGTGCATGGGGATGGAGCCACTTTGTTGGCGCCAACTCGGGCAATGCGGTTGAAGAGGGAGACAGACAGCGCTGGACCATCTCGCACGGAGGAGGAGACTGGGGCCCGAGCAATGACGGTGAGGATGCGGTTGAATGCGTACACCGAGGCCGGCCTGGCTATGTGTAGCAATTCGTCGAACAGATGGAGCGCATCCTCGGGACGGAGGCGTCCCGACTGGTAGCGCTCTCGGATGACCCGCTCCAGCTCCGAGCAACGACGATGGCGAACAGCGCGCACCCGGCGCGACACGCCCTTCGCAGCCGCCGCCGCGGTGGAGGGCGCACGGGACGACGCGGCCATTTGAGGGATCTACAGCTCCCGCTCGTTGAAAGAACGGCCGGGCGTGTATGAATGAAGGTTCGGCGAGTGGATCAGTGGGAAATCCGATCACGTGTCGCGCTTGGGAATTGGGATGGTCGGCAAGGGACGGGGGTGCCTCCCGGCGGCGGCGGTGGGCCGGTGGCGCCCGCGCAGCTCGTTGGTCTTGGGCGCAGTTGGTCTCGTTCAGGGGAAAAGAATTTGGTGCAGGACTCCGATCCTGCGTGGAGCCCTCCGTGCTAGATGCAAGTTTTCAGGATCCAATCCATGGTCTCAGCTGACTTACATGTGCATATTCCTAACGAGCCGATCAAGACTTTTTGCTCGTTAGTATAACGAGTTCGAGCCGGCTTGCGAGCTTCTCACGAGCCAAACGAGCTAGAAGGTTTAATATAATAATAAGCAAATTAATGATTAATAATAATATATGTATACTATATGCGTAGTTATAGATGATGATATGATTATATTCTATTATTATAGTATGATAGAGTATATTTTAGAGATATTAAGACCATATAAATACTATAATTTTTTATATTACATTTATTATTGTAGTAATTTTAAATTTAATTCTAGCTCGCGAGCTTAATGAGCCAAGTTGAGTCAAGATTTTTTGCTCGTTTCCTGAACGAGCCGAGCCGAGCTGGCTCGACATCCACCCCTAGCGAGGGATAACGTTCCCATCACGTACCGTAAATGGAAACCTTGGCGATTCCAGCATCGATCAAGGAAATATGTTGGGGCAAGTTAAAAGTGAATTTCAGCTTCCCTGATGAAGCGTCTGAGGCACTAGCAAAGCACCGAGCACTTATTCTGATGGGCGGGTCATTGAAAAATTTAATGTGTCGCCTCTACAAGACTTTTGTGTTGAAGGAAATTGAGCCCGATTGGAAAAATTCTACATTCAAGAACCAATATTGACCAGAATTTGTGAAGTGGAGGCTAACGGACGAGGCACAGGCAACTAGCTCAAAAAACACAGAAAATTCTAAGAAAAACTTGGACCCCCATCACACGGGTTCTCGTGGGTACATAAGGAAAATACCTGAGTGGGGGGCGATGGCTGAGAAACTAATTCAAAATGGTGTTACGCTGAGACAGATGGTTGGGATGACCGTACTGTGAGGTACCTTTTGGGTACTGGGGCTTACTACAAGGCCGATGGCTCTCTTGGTTATCGCACACATGAGGCAAAGGATCTATCAAGGAAGATCAAGGAAGCCATGGCAGAAGTTGAGCAGGGAGTGTTTGTTCTTGACTTGGAGAATGATGTGCTTACCAAGGCTTTGGGGAACAAAGAGCACCCTGGGCGCACTAGAGGGACCGGATCGGTTCCTTGGGGCCTAGGCTTCTTGGACGATGTTGGCACGTACAGAAGCCGGGCAAGGGCCAAGGTAGCAAGAGATTGTCATTTGCAAGCTATTATAAAAGCTGTCCGTGAGGAAGTGGCCGAACAGCACATGGTCGATCTTCGCCAACAGGTTGAGGCACTAAATTAAGCAGGCGATATCCTCACCAGGCCAGTGTTGAATAATTGTAGTAGTTGTGGAAGCTCCGTTCTACCAGAAGAAGATGCATTAGCTAGTTCTCCAGTAGATGGATCACGAATCTAACACGTTGCAGCCTATACATTTCGTGCCCATTTTGGAAGACCAAGGTGGCCGTAGGGCAAGCATGGCCTATTGGCGAAGGGGTTATGTTGCATTGTGCTCCATTGCCGGCTGGATATGCTAAGGTCACCATCGATGCCGTTGTGGGATATGGGTACCCTAGGTCCCATCACAGAGAGGGGCGGCGGCCGGCCCGAAGAAGACCAAGTCCTAGTAGACTCCTACTAGGACTCCCATATTGTAACCCTACCTCCTGAATATATAAAGGAGGGCATGGGTCCCTAGATAGACGAACCATCGAAGATCATCGCATCTCATTTTGTAAACATACACCCGTCCTTGCACCACCACCGATACATGACGTAGGGTATTATACCTCCGGGTAGCCCGAACCTGTCTAAATTGTGGCTCCTGTGTCACCATCAATCTACTTGCTCGACGACCCCTCACCTACAAATCAACCACTCGAGTACCCCCAAGTGGATTGCCGGCTCTAAGGTCCGATAATTGGCGCGCCAGGTGGGGAGATTGTTGAGCTTTTTCAATTCAAAAACCCAGCTAGCCTGATGGCAGATCAATCTCGCGTCATCTTCTACGCATGCATGGAGGCGCGGCCTGAACGAATCTCAGATCCGATCTGAGAACCTGCCCGACCGACCCAGTTTCCGGACTACGACGAGTTTCAGATCTCGCATGACAACTACTTCAACTCAACCTACTAATCAAGCTAAGTGTTTTTTGTTTTATTTTATTTTTGCAGTTTTTACAAGATCACCATGTGCGTAGCTTCTTCTTCATGTCCATGTGACAATTGCCGACATGCTCGGCGCATGCTAGTGCCCTTTTTTCGCATAGCTCCAGCTGTCGTGCTGTTTTTTTTCACGTCATGTACATCTTCTCCTCGACGGTTACTAAAATTACTCGGGTAGCACACGCCTTAATCCGTGAAACCTCGATCTTGCGTGCCGCCTACAACTAAGCCTCCATGAGAGCATTGTAATTGTAGTAAGCCATCCTCTCCGTGAGCAGTGGTCAGCAAGACTAGGTGCTTAAACATAACAGGCTAATAGAAGTTTCGTAAAGTGGAGATGGATATCCCCAGACAGGATGGTAAGAAGTGTCTTAGGGACAACATTGGTTGCTTTCTGGCATGGCGTAACAAATATATATCCTTTGGTGATGACTCCGAAGAATCTTCGGATGATTAGTCAGATGCTCATGCATCGTCACCAACAAAGGCCCTCCTTCTCCACCCCTGGCTAAGTCACCAAACCCATGGCCAAGCGACCTGCTAATAGGAAGCCATCTCAAAAGCAGCCATCTAAAGATCCAACATCCATGACCGCTGAGGAGAGTGACGATTCTAGCCATGACGCCACTAGGCAACATGTGAATGCCAGCATAACAAGTCTCATGGAAGACAAGACTACAAAGAAGAGAGCCCCCCTTGAGGCTGTACTATCAGTGAACTCTCAACAAACGACAAGTGCAGGAACAAAGTGAGGTCAACTTCTTGACCAATTTCAATGCGATGGCAGAGTTTCTAAAGGCAAACAACCTTACAGAGGAAGAACTTTTGGAAATTGAGTGCGATGGTAAGCTTGAACCACCGCTGATTCAATGGGAGTTTGAGCCAGGCAAGGATCTCGTGGCATCGTGGGAAATGCAGAACCTAACCACACGAATGCGGCAATTGCATGATTGGTACAAAAATCAGTCAAGTGAGATGTTTGGAGCGAGATATAGTAGAGAATATTTTCACAAGCCACCTTCCAAGGCAGAATCAGTGGTGTGGATTTATTTCGATATGCTACATGCGTTCTATCAACGAGACTCCATTGATCTGGCAATTATGTCCAGTGTCCAAACACTTAGTTTTCTTATAGCTTATACCCTTTATTACCATATTTGACCCGTTTATTTTGTAGAATGATGGCACACAAATTGAAGAATGAGGGTAATAACAAACTAGGCTTCTTGGACCCTCAAGTTGTAAGTGAAAAAGAAGTGGATAAAAGCTATTGCCTAGAGTACTTGGTCTATGGTTTTGCCGACATGCAAGACAAGGACTGCATACTTCTCTCATGCAACTGCTCATAAGTTTTTGTGTAAATTACAACTTTCATTCATGAAGCTTAGAAATTGAATGTTTATGACTCTTTGCATCTTAAATGCAGACGTCATCATATACTCATTCATATCGATCTTGGTTAGAGTAAATTGGATGTTTATGATTCAAAACGGAGGCCTCGGTCTTTCATCCAACCCCTCATTGACGTCCTCAACAAGTAAGTGGATTCATGTATGTTCAACCCCTCATTTCTGTGCAATTAAGAATGTCTCAGATCTAATCTTATCCTTTATTCGAGATGCAACTTAGGGCCTTAACCAAATACATGAAGAAAAAAGGAACCTATAAATACAAACCTTTTCAGAAAGATTTCATTGTCAATGACCTTCAATACATCAGATGACAGCCAGCTGGCAACAATCTTTGTGGTTTCTATGTTATGGATTGGATGTACACCTACTCCAAAGACTATTATTATTTTTCCAAACATGTTTGATCTTCCATTCATATGTGCCATGCATTGCGATATCGTTTTCGATCATATTACTGGATTTGTTAATGTTACATTGTGAGGCAGATTCCTGGGAAGGACACTTCGGAGCTGATGCTATCCGAGATCAGGGCATATCAAGAAGAACTGGCTGGTTTCATTTTGGATCAAGTTGTGGCGTCAGATGGAGAGTTTTCCATTATTTGATGAATTTTCATAAATTTGATGTATAACATAATGCAATGTTGGACACTATATCTATGTATTGTGGTTGGGAGATGTTGCTAGATATTTCTACAAACAACTTGTATGCAGTAGCAATAAAGCAAGCAAACGCGCAGACGGCGGGCGGCGGCGGCGGTACACGCGGTTGATATTGGCGAACGGGAGCGCCATTGGCTGCTGCCGAGGTAGGCTCCCGATAGCTCTGGCCAGATCTAGTAGCAAGCTGAGCGCCTGCGTGATCTCAGCACTCAACGCATGATTTGACAACCGATATTTGCAATTGACGTGGCATGCTACATCTACTCGATATGAGCTCGCTGTTAGCCCGGGATTCGAGTTTAAGAGATAACTTTAACATTTTCAAACCAAAAAAAATTGAGAATCTTTTCTCCAGCATCATTGCACTACCCGAAAACCGACCTTTGCCGAGTGTATTCTTTCGGGTAATCAGCAAATAAAGTCTTTGCCTAGTGTAAAAAAAAACACTCGACAAACTCTTTGCCGAGTGCCAAAAGAAAACACACTCGGCAAAGACAAGTATTTGCTGAGTGTTTTTTTAGGCACTTGGCAAACAGCTCTTTGTCGAGTGTATTTTGTTTGGCATTCGGCAAAGATGAGAGTTTGCCGAGTTATTTTTTACACTCGACAAAGGATTAAGTTCTTTTTTCTTTCAACCTGAAATTTTTTCTACTCTACACATACAACATGTGTTACTCTATATTAATATTTGGTACATTTTCGTATTAATTTGCTATATTTAGTTAATTAATTACATTTCAAGCAATTTTTTGAGTCAAGTCAAATTTGAAATGCAAGTGGTTCAAATAATAGAATACAATGAGTAGAAAAATTATATTTATGTTATTTAGCCCGGTTTGAGGCCTTACCCATAAAATGAAAAGAAATTTTGAATATCTTGTTCAAAAAGTATGACCACTAACGTGGGTTCGAATGATTTTTAAATTCTGAAAAAGCAAATGAAGTCTAAAAATTATAAGATTTGCCATGATGTGATGTTATAACACGTGGATGCTGTGAGAAAAGGTTGAGAACATTTCACACATTTTGTCATAACGATGTTTACAAAATTGAAACATCTCATAAGAAGTATTTGTGTGATAGTATATGAGAAAGTTAGTAGATGTATTTTTTAAATATAAACTTTTTTATTTGATCCCATATGAAAAAAACTTTATAACAAAGTGATACACCTCGATGAAATCTAAAACTTTGTAGTTGATAAATTTTGTATTTGAGATTGTTTAATAATACCTTAAAAATATTATTATAAGTTATCTAATTTGACATTTGAAATTTCAAAATTCTAAAATAACCTTGAATGTGAATAAGTTATATATGAAAGTTGTATAGATAAATGAAATCTAAAGCTCTGTAGTTGACAACTTTTTAATTCGATATTATTTAATACTTTAAAATATTCTAATAATTTATCAAATTTGAAATCTTGAATTTTAAAATTTTTAAATGACCTCGGGTGTAAATAAGTTCTAAATCAAAGTTGTAGTTCTCGAAGAGATGTAAAAGTTTGTAGTTTATAATTTTTTCTTTCAAAATTGTTTAACCATTTAAAATTTTGTTATAAGCACACATAGAAAACATAAGTGCCACGTTATCCATCCACCACATCAAACCCCCTCTCCCATGCAATTAAAATCCACCACACTCTCTCCCTCATCTCTCCTCTCCCTCTCAGCACTGGGCGGCGGTGCAGCGTCGACGGGCGGCGTCCGATGTTTTTTTT
The DNA here is from genome assembly GCA_033239725.1 of Echinochloa phyllopogon. Lineage (NCBI taxonomy): Eukaryota > Viridiplantae > Streptophyta > Magnoliopsida > Poales > Poaceae > Echinochloa > Echinochloa phyllopogon. The sequence continues at coordinate 24,817,129 of BTCW01000008.1, read as the reverse complement.
TTCCAAAAATAATGTTCGCTGAGTGCAATGTTTCGCACTCGGCAAACTCTTCACCCAGTGCCCAACAAAAGATACTCGGCAAAGATGGCAAAGCGCTCTTTGTCGAGTGCTACACTCGGCGAAGAGTTTGCTGAGTGTTTCTAAGGTTTTACTAAGTGCTTGGGGCACTCGGTAAAGCAGGAGTTTCCCTAGTGTTGGCTGGCTGTGCCTCATTACCGGCGCTGTTTAGTAAGACAGAAGCAACAAGCGCTTGTTATAATGAACAGCTTATGTATTCCCTTTTGAAAAAAAATGCACACTCCGCTGGTTTTCCTGAAATTGAATTTTCTAACGTCGACAATTGTGATGTTAAGAGGTAATATATATTCTCTTCCATCCAAGTCCATACGATATAAAGAACAAGAAGTACACTAAGGTGCCCCAATATATAAGAGGATATTCCATTTTTTCAATTGTAATGTGCAACAGCGTTTTAAATTTCTGAGGGTGTATAACATCAGTCTCTATCCCTGTCCTACAACTGCAAACAAAAGAAGAAGAAAAACAAGAACTATTGCGTGACTAATACCTGCATCTAGCTACCAAATCACGCTTATTTCTCTCTTAAACCTCTAAGACTTAATGTACAAATTAATAAAATCTATGGCATGTTTCATGCTTAATTTGAATGAGACATGGATGCTTAATGTGATTTAGACAGTTCAGTGAAACATGTTGTGGCTACTTCCAAAGTTCGATCCCATGCCGGAGTATATTTGCATCTGGGTGAGAATGTGCTCGAAGTTGTCATTAGACTTCTCGATGGGGTGCGTGTGGGTTCCCTCATATGTGGTCACCACCACACCTTCGTCCTTAGACAGCCGCTGCACCTGCTTCTTCACGTTGCACCCTTGGTGAGTGCACCTGTAGTAGCTTCTGTATTCATCCATGCATGTGAAATGAATAAGAATTAGTTATGTGCGCGTGAATAATTGAGAATGGAATGGTAAATGGAAATGAAAAATGTGCTGGAAAGATTGAGATATATGCCTGTATATCTATGAATGTTCGTATGGGTGCACACAAGCAAAACATGTTTGGTTTGTGTATCATGCTTCTACACTGTGACTTAATAATAATTCACTCGTTTCTCATTGAGAAGAATTTGTCAATCATCTGAAATCATAGTTGTGGTGAGGTGACGTCCAGTGTTTTTGTTCATTTGTTAGGAGAGTGTAGAATTGTTTAATTGCTCTCCTTAATTGGTATGTTTTCATTATATTGTAGTATGTGTAAATAAGATATATAAAAAGACTAGACCGGTGGGGTAAGACCACCCATGGCTTTTCATTAAGAAGAAGGAACCTTTTCCCAATCTAGGAAACCCCCCTGAACCCTAGCTACACCGACGAGGGGATTTTTCTTTAAAACCAGCCCAGTAAATTTACTCCTGCAAGGATTGAATGTAGTGGAATGTATCGTTCGCATTGTAATGTGTGCATGCAACAAAAAAGACTCATTTTATTCATTATAACGTACAATAGCATTTCCATTTGAGGAGATTGGTTGAAATTAGATGGGTTGTGGCCGGTCACAGAGTTGCGTAGATGTACTCCTAACAAACTGAGTAATATGTTTAGAACATTTTATACATCACTTAGTCATAGTTCTTATTTTTTTGGATTAAGACAAAAGTAATTACATTCAATTGGGCCATATATTGAAATATATGTTCTTCTTTTTCATGTAAGAATTTGTAGTATATATACCTCGTTTTCCCTAAGTTTGGACCACGTATATATCATATAGTTATGTTGGTATGACACTGGATTATGTTTACTACTGCATACTGTTAAGTATTTACATAAAAAATGGATGGATTTAATTTCTATGTTCACTTGAATAAAACGACACTACAATCTACGACCTGTAGAGGTCAATTAAAATTTAGAAGTGTATCGCCATCAACTAGTGTTTTGCTAGCTAGAACACACATGAACAGAAAGGTAGAGTATATAAGGTTGTGAGACCGGCAAATTAAAAGAAGTGCTTTGTAGAGGGAGAAAAACAAGAGTCTTAGCAAAGATAGATGGAAAGAAAATGGTATAGAACCATGTCGATGAAACCTCGTTTGTAGCAGAAAGGGAAGGCATGCATCAAGTGCTTTTGGAGTGGCAAAAAAAAAGCTCATTTATTTAATGCTGCAAAATTTAAACTAATAAACACTACAGTCTTTATTTATTCTCGGCCATTCTTCTTTAATTAATACAGTTATATTCTCTCCCTCTGTAGCAGATTTACTTTAGTCTGGAATAATTCGAGTCTTTGGAGCGTTCACGTATCTCCCGCAAGAGCTCACGATGCTTAATCTGTGGCCTTCAAATGGAAAAAAGGTACCCTATCTTCTGTATACCCAAAGAAACCACGTTTTGTTCTCTCTGATGAGGCATGTAAAGTGAGACAGTGACAGCAGAATTAGCTCCAGAGCGAACAAAGGCGGATCGGATCGAACCGGATCGATAATTACAACACTCAAATTGAATATATTCATCCTGCGGTTAATATAATTAAACCGGTGGGTGGACGAGATTATTCCCGGTCAAATTCGATCGCCATCAGCTCCTGTTTATTGAATGATCGACGGCCACCAGCTGCTTCAAAAACATGTGAAACTGGCTGGTCGTTTTCATCTCGATGATGGGCCGGGATGAGATGTGTCCTTATCCTATGTGTGTATAAGCAACCACTAGCCGTGCTTGGAAGGTTCACCGGGACTCCCATCTCTACCTACTTCAAGGCACGAATCGAACCCTACTGACAGAATAACAACATACATGGGATCGCACGCCAAACCAGTAAGAAAAAACCCAAGATCCAAATAAAAGGCGCAATTGATCAAAACAAAAATAGTTGAGGATCATTTGGTAATTTCTGCATGAATTGTTGTTCTTGAACACACGAACCTTGGGAACCTGTTGTTCTTGACGGCCTTCTGGCCGTACTTCCTCCACCGGTAGCCGTCGTCGAGGATGTCGACCTGGCTGCGGGTCTGGAACGCGTACCGCGGCCGCCGCTCCTTCTTCTCCCCCTTCCTCTTCCCGGCTACCGGCCTGTCCGCATCGGCGGCGGCCGCCGAGGACTCCCCGCGGCCGGCCGCTGCCGGCGGCGGGCTCGCGCCATCGCCATCCTTGCTAGAATTTCCGGAGAGCTCGGCCAAGAAGGTTCCATGGCCCGGCTGTCCTCGGTCATGGCCGCGCATCATCAGGCTACTGGTGCCGCCACCGCCGCCGGCAGCGGTGGCCAAGAAGTTGTAGGAGTTGGAGGTGGAGGACGAGGGCTGCGCCGCCGTCGCCGTCGCGCCGCCGAACAGCATGTGATAATTCTCCATGGTGAGCCGTGTGCGTGCTCGATGGAGCTAATGGAGGTGGGGGTAGAGAGGGGGAGAGAGGGGAGGCTGAAAGAGTTTTACAAGTTACAACCAGGGTTATATAGAGTGGTTAAGGCTAACCCGGAGGAGGCTCCTACCTCTGGCTAGCTGCTGCTTTTTCTGGCTCACCTTCACTTTGACCGCCCCGTAGACCGGCAAAGGCGGCTTCCTGAGTACCTCTGCACTACTACATTCCACCCAAATCAGACACATGCGTCGTGTGAGAGAGACTGATCGATCCCATGAGAGAAGATCGAAGCTATAGAGAGAGAGAGAGAGAGAGAGAGAGATGGCTGCTGGTTCCCGCGTGTTTGGTTGGCGTGAACGGCACGGAGTCTAGGGGTTACGACGTGTGTGTTGGACGAGGAACAGTGGTGTAGGAGAGTGCCTGCAGCGAGCAGCAGCCTCTTTTTTTCCCAACGGTGACTTGTCCATGCATGCATGCGGAGATAGGCCAATCCGCACGAGCGCCTACCGTTTGACCATTCCACGCTTACAGGTGGGCTTTATAAATACTAATCTGGAACCTAACTAACGGGTATAGTATAATAGTACTAACACTTGCGACACACGTCTTTAATAGAAAATAAGATTGCATAATATTTAATTAGTCAAAAGGTTACGAACTTGACGATTCTACAAAGACGGACCATTAAGGCGGAGAGCCTGATAGGTGGGGTCACTAGGAGAGATAGTATTCCAATGACCGCCGGTGGGTCCGTCGGTTGTCAAAAGTTTAAAGAAAAAAAGGTCTGATAGATAGGGTCGCTAGGAGTAGTGTTTTAATGATTGGTGGATCCGTCGATTGTGAAATTTTTCACGTCAAGAATTGTAAATATTTTAATTTTATGCAACCACACTCTGTATGCACATGCATTGATGCCAATTTAAATAAACCAAACAAATTAAGTTCCAAAGAAGTGAACAGAATTGGTTCGAGAATGGAACATAAACGAGATTTTGATTTTTTTTGTTCGAGACACGCCGGCCTATTGATTTGGGAAAAGAATTTCTAATGGATTTTTCCTATGTATAAATAAAATTAAAGTCGGACCAGAATTTTGGTTGGAACAGTATAAGCTCGTGGGGCCATTCACGGAATGGTTGTGATGGATAAAAGGCCTAGAAGCCTTGAAGCTATAGTAGTGCACGTGTTAGTTTGATGAAGAATTTTCTATATCCATGCATGGTTTCACAGTGAGGAAGAAATTAAAGGGTGTCCCGAGGAAGCATCTGAGTAAGCTAGAAACTCAACCATTTGACAACAAGGCATGCATATGGTCATAACTTTTGGAAACATTATCTTCCCATTCTAATGAACTTTAATTTATACTCCCTCTGTTCTCGAATAGTTGACGTTTGGTAGCTCATATTTGTGCTATCCAGCGTTAAGTAAAAAAGAACGGAGGTAGTACAAAGTAGCTGGCCACTCAGCTGCGAATGAGTATGCTGCTATCGGAAAAATCCACCTAGTAACTTGGGTAAGCAGCTCAAAATCTCTAGCGAGCTTGAAATACTATGTGTACCCAAGTATAAAAAAAATACTATGTACCCATCTGGGTCAAAGTGAACACGAGTGTTGACCAAATGGCCAAGGTCACTTGAATTTCATTGAAACTTCAATGGAACTACTCCATCAGTATCTGAGTGTTCTCACATGTCGTTGAATGGGTATCCCATCCGAGAAATGAAAATTATGAGATCACGGACTATCACAGTTCTCTAGTTAGAAGTGTTTGTACGTGTTCAACAACTAATTAAGAACTTATTATAAAGATAATCCACACGAGTTGAAGGTTATCAGGGGCGGAGCTAGAGCTCAAATGAGGGGCGGGGTGCACCATTAGGGGCTTGCCGGCTGCAACTTAGCATGCTGGGTGCGTAGATGTTTGCCCTACGGTGCAACTAGGGTGAAAATCTAGAGATAATTACTGTATTTTTTAAATTTTGCCTGGGTGCGGCCGCACCCATAGGCCACAACTTGGCTCCACCCCTGAAGGTTACCATATACGCATTGTCTGCAACCAATTGCGACTTCTATATGAAATGAAAAATTTGGAAAAAAGAGAGAGCAATACACAGGTAAATAAATTGAACTGAAACGTAGTCAACTATTTGAAAAATGGAAGTTAAGCGCGTGGGCACACACTCGACATCAGGAACACACACATCGTCCTATAGACAAACACAAGCATAATTCACGCCTATAAACGACTACTTATGCCAAAGAGTAGATTTTGAGATGGATAAGTCATAACATGGTCTTTATTTCATTCAACACTCTTAATTTTCTGGTTCAAAAAATGGTTTATTTAACTAGTTCAAGTTCAACGTAGGTATGCATAAAGGAAAAGTTAGTCAATGAAAAAAAAACCCTACGAATGCTCACGTACGTACCTCACACCTATAAACAATTACATATGCCAAGAGAGTAGATTTTAAGAAGGATAAGTCATGACAACATGCGTCTTTATTCTAACTCTTTTCTGGTTGAGAAATGATTTTATATATTCTCTTATTATTTAACTAGTTCAAAGTGGGTACGCGCGAATTTTCTTAACTATCTCAACAATACACAATAAGCAGGCATGCGTCAAATACAAATATTAACTAGAATCCATCCAAATCTAAATTAAAGAGCAACAAAACAAAAGTGTGGGCATAGAAGGAAAAGTTGGTGACCGGTTGCAGATCAAAAATTCCTTGTCCGGTGCCATGCATGATCAGTAGTCAGTACTCGCCACACGGTTAGTTCTCAGGGACACGGAAACACGCAGGAACCCTTTGGGTCTACACGTAGTCCAAGTCATGCACGCGTCGTCGCACGTACGTAGTCACTGCAGCCAGCTCAAGCAGCAGCGACACTTTAGGACCGGCCAGCAGCAGCATCTCGATCTTATTGCACTTGCAAATATTCTCCTGTCAATTTATCATGTCACGCATACGCATGCATGGTGGATCAAAACTTTGTGACACGGTAACAACCCAGCTGCACACGGTATAGCTATAGCAACGTGTCGACTGAGCTAACTTAATTGGCTCTTTTTTCCAGTCGTCACGCACGGACCAGCAGCACGATGCATGCATGTAGAGAGATTATTATATTTGCATGAGACAAATGTGCTGCTAGGTCGGAATAAAAGCCAGGAGCATTTATATAAGCGATGACGCACTCGGTGACGGTGCTTACGTGGCACACGGCGGCCCGGCGAACAAAAGGAATAATAACGTAGAGCTGGTTCATGTTGACTTTGAAGCTAGCGCCGCCGGCCGGTCTCCGCTTCGATCCAGTGCAAGATTTCGAGAATCGAGAGAGCTGCTGATGGGATGATAAAGTGCCGTCAGACCAGACCTGCATGCAGAAGTTTATTTCTTTTTTGCTCTTACTTGACAGAAAACATGATGGTCACCTGGAGCTAGACTTTTCGAATGTGCTGTCTTCAAATAAATCCAATTATCGATATGCATTATTCCGTGCTAACTGGATTAGCGTGCGGCCTTGGTTTCCTTCGACGACGACCGACCGACCCTGGCATATACATCAGGTTAATCTTGTTTTATGACTTCTGAAAATCAAGGCAAAATCTTTCGACAGATTTTTGGTTCAGAAGACAAATGAAAAATTATAGCATATTTATACTAGATTCGTTGGGCCATTCCTTTTTCTTGAAGAAAATGAAAAGTGGATAATTTTTCCTTCTATACGCCACTGAATCATCCAATGAAGTATTTTTTGTATGCTAATATTTTTTGGCACATGATTACACCAGGTCTGAAACCAATATTATTAGTGGATCTATTAATTTCAATACATATTTTTATCTCTGTCTACCCATCTGTCAATAGATTTTAGCCCGTAAATTCTATCAAATTTCCAACCATTGGATCACCAGTTTGTGGTGCAGATCGAATCAAACATATATTTCATATAAACCAAGCCCTAACCCGAACCCCGGCATTGTCACCGGACCTGAACCCTAGCCCAAACCCAAGCATTGAGCTTGCTGGAGTTAATGGAGGTCATCGGAGGCCATCGGGCACAGAGGAGATGAGAAATCTCATCGCCAAATCCGAATGTGGAAAATTTGACAAATTTCCTCCAAGAAAAATCTCTCGGATATATTTAGCATAGCTTGTTATGTATGACTATTTGACAACATTTATATTTAATAATTGATTATAAAAACACCTACTACATTGCCAATGCTGCATGTGCTTGTGGTAAAACCTTGGCACCTTGCACCCCCACTACATTTCTCTCTAGTTTTGTCACTGGGCAAAAGTATATATGTCTTGTAATGTTGTTGGTCCAAAAAATATATATGTTATTCTATATTTTTCATCATAAAAAATTGTCATTTACAACCACTAGGTCTATGAAGTTCAAGTTATAGACTCATAGACATTTCCGACCAGAACATGGGCATAAATGTTTCTATGTTGGTCCAATGTTCATATATAGGATGCTCCTACCAAATATTGATACATGTACTAGGCTGCATGTCCCCCTAACATTGGCAATTTCCCATCTTCCAACAATTCACTACCGGCCTGACCCCTGATAATTAAAAATACGAAACTTCAATTTTCATAACTTTCAATTATGTCAACAAAGAAAATAAAATGAAAAATGCTTTAATTTTTCCAAGAACATTACAAACTTTAATTAAAACACCAAAAACAACTCAACTGATCTCATACCAAAATCCATTTTGAAAAGTTGCTTCAACCATTCATTCGATGTATAAAGTTGTACTATTCAAAACAAGACCCTGACAACAAGTTTGATCCCCTGCGGATCAACTATTTTGGCGCAGGTTGTCTTTCTCGCTTAACATTTTTCTTTTCCTTCAAGCCACCTTAACATATGTTTCACTTTATGAAAAATCACTCAAAGGAGTTTAACTTCACAAATCAATGGCAAGGAGTTTAACTTCACAAATCAATGGCGCAGGTTGTCTTCTCGGCTTAACATTTTACAACCACTAGGTCTATGAAGTTCAAGTTATAGACTCATAGACATTTCCGACCAGAACATGGGCATAAATGTTTCTATGTTGGTCCAATGTTCATTTATAGGAGGCTCCTACTAAATATTGATACATGCACTAGGCTACCTGTCCCCCTAACATTGGCAATTTCCCATCTTCCAACAATTCACTGCTGGCCTGGCCCCTGATAATTAAAAATACGAAACTTAAATTTTCATAACTTTCAATTATGTCAACAAAGAAACTAAAATGAAAAATGCTTTAATTCTTCCAAGAACCTTACAAACTTTAATTAAAACACCAAAAACAACTCAACTGATCTCATACCAAAATCCATTTTGAATGTTACTTCAACCTTTCATTCGATGTATAAAGTTGTACTATTCAAAACAAGACCCTGACAACAAGTTCGATCCCCTGCGGATCAACTATTTTGGCGCAGGTTGTCTTTCTCGCTTAACATTTTTCTTTTCCTTCAAGCCACCTTAACATATGTTTCACTTTATGAAAAATCACTCAAAGGAGATTAACTTCACAAATCAGTGGCAAGGAGTTTAACTTCACAAATCAATGGCGCAGGTTGTCTTCTCGGCTTAACATTTTACAACCACTAGGTCTATGAAGTTCAAGTTATAGACTCATAGACATTTCCGACCAGAACATGGGCATAAATGTTTCTATGTTGGTCCAATGTTCATATATAGGATGCTCCTACCAAATATTGATACATGCACTAGGCTACGTGTCCAAAATCCATTTTGAAAAGTTGCTTCAACCTTTCATTCGATGTATAAAGTTGTACTATTCAAAACAAGACCCTGACAACAAGTTCGATCCACTGCGGATCAATTATTTTGGCGTAGGTTGTCTTTCTCGCTTAACATTTTTCTTTTCCTTCAAGCCACCTTAACATATGTTTCACTTTATGAAAAATCACTCAAAGGAGTTTAACTTCACAAATCAATGGCAAGGAGTTTAACTTCACAAATCAATGGCGCATGATGTCTTCTCGGCTTAACATTTTTCTTTTTCCTTTAAGCCACCTTAACATATGTTTCACTATATGAAAAATCATTCAAAGGAGTTTAACTTTACAAATCATTCAATTTTTTGCGACGAAACTCCACAAAGATGGCTTCACAAAGGAGTTTAAAATTTTTTGAAGCGAATTTATACGTGGATATCAAATCAATTCCAAATTTCTCTAGTTTTTCTCAAGTTATTTCTTTTTTCCGAATAAAACAGAAATGAATACGTTTTGGGCAGAAAAAAAAGACAAAGGGGCCAGAAATAAAAGAAAAGTGTAGAAAAAATACATGTAGGACCCATACTGGCAGCGTGGGCCCAATTGTCCAAGTGGCAGTGGGACCCACCCTAATCTTGTATTTTTCTTTTGAAATTTTATGACGTTTAACAATTTTGCTTAATGACAAAAAAAATTCATCACGATTTTGGCTTTGCCAGAGTTTGTGATGATTCTTAATTACTCTTAATGACGAACACCTCATTTTTGTCGCTAAGTTGTGTTGTATGATATAGAACGTCACAAAACCAAACATGATAACGATGAATAAGTCGAACGTCATCACGTATTCGTCACAAAAGGTGGTATTTGTTGTAGTGCAACAACAGACAACGCTAATCATGGCTTAGTTGAGTGCAAATATGGATTCACCATGCCATCTTCGTTCTCAGATGTTGCTGGAACATTAGCACTTCTAATGTAATGAGTATGTAAAACAGAACACGGGTGAGAGAGGGGCTATTTAACAAGAGAGAATAGATGATGGGGAAATGGGTGATAAATAGCTACAATATACGACAAAACCGATCAGGCCACGGTGAGCATCTAACAGTGATATGGATCTAGACTTTGATATATGCTGCGCATGTGTGTAGACTAACATAACCCTAATTCGGTCATATGAAAGTTCATCTCCTTGACATCAAACCATTTAGCTCCATGCATGATGTGTATTCCTTGTATCCTTTCCCATTTTTTTTCAATTTACAGCTGTTACAATGATTAAGTGTGTACGAACAAGGGCCACTTCCTGTCACTTGAACTTCCTTTTGCACTAAGAAATATGCAAACGAATCTAGAACAGTAGAACCTGATCGAGCACATAGCTTAGTAACTAAGGTAGTTTGCCATACAATAGATATTCTAGTATATGCATAAATTCTCATCATGCATGTACTCTACGACCAACCTAATATTTGACCTCCATATCTTGGATGTCACGTTCAGAGTAGTGGAAAATAATGTGCGTGCATGCATGAGTGCATGCTCCAATTTTCTACTGGATAAGTAAGGTAGTTGTCACTAAGCCATGAAAAAGCTCCTTTCAGTTTTTGCCTTCATCTTAGTATTGGGAAAGCTACTACCCAACAATGTTCTTAAGAACCAGATTGCAATATACAATACTACCCTGTATCCAGAATTTTGTAATGGCGCAGAATTTTCATGGGGAAACGGCCAAGAAAAAATAAATTTAATCCAGGTGACTATTTGCTGTATTAAACCACACAGTGATATGGAACTACTAGTACTTGGATAGTATGTGACTATTTATTCAAAAGCATGATTTGAGCTAGTTTATATTAGTTGTTTAGAAAAACATGGTTTCAGAGAGCATCTCTTTGACAGAGTAATCTTGATGCCTCATGGTCAAGATCTTATCTTTTTATTTTCTAGACCATGTGATGTATATCTTATTAACTTGTCCACGTAACCCCACAATGATTAATCTCTTTCCGTGAGCAACATAGTCTCTCCCCCACATTGTTAGTCAATTTCTAGAGTACGTTTTTGTAAAACGCTTGACACAAAATCAGCCAGCGAGTCGGCGATCCTTCTTCGATGGTAACAATTTTGTCATCTCCTAGATATGAGATTGCTGGTTAGTAGCTAGCGGGGATTCCATAGGGGACTGACTTGACATCAACAAGAGGTGGCGTGGTGGGCAAAGCAATCACGTATGCACAAATGTATTTAAGTGTGTCTATGCCTTGGAGTAATTTTTCAATCTCACAATAGCATATCGTGTATGTATGTATGAACCAATGAAAATGGGAAAGGTGATGTGGGTGGTGTATGCGGAATGAAGATCATGGCAACAAAAGAGTCATATGTCAAGTTAGGGGTAGGGTGTCATGTCGTACCCAATTGTTTGAAAAGGCATATAAAGTTAACTTGTGTAAGTTCCCTGTTTTTTTCTTGGAAACAAAATATTAATAGTGTATGAGCATTTTAAATATACTGATGACTATTTGTGGTATTGGCATTATATATGGTGTTATATTGTTCAAGAAGGAATAGAATTTGGTAGATCGCAAGTATTATATCGATGAAGTGTTAGATTGCAATCCTTTCTCCTTGAGATTTATACCTATGTAAAGTTTCATTTTTTTCGAGTACAGTTTTACCATACAATCCTTTGCCAATTACGAGCTAAAGGGAAGTCCCCATACACATCATTTTTGACACCACATATTCGTTCATACAATTTTAAGGTGATCAGATAAATCTGTCCATAAGGTATTCGTAGTAAGCAATCTCATCTATGAGAAACACCTATGCAGTTCAGAAATATTCAAGTATTCAAAGAACATGACATGACCTATTTTTTGGTAGTTTTCTTAATCCCTCAATGAAATTAGTTTCTGGTGGAGACACATAGAAAGTGCCTGTTATCATACAGTGACCCAATTGTTAAGATGCAGTAAGTAGTACTTCGACTTCCCCATTCCAAATTACTAATCACTCTTCTCAAAACATTTAATCATTCATCTTATTCAAAAACTTAGTCCAAATATAAAAAATAAGCCATGTTTACTTTTGATGATAAATTAAATCACAATCAAAATAAAAAGTATTTGAATAATTTTAAAAAGATGAATGTAACGTTGTGAAAAAAGAAGTCAACAATAAATAGTAATTAAGAACAGAGGCAGTATATATAGCCCATTCGGAATGTCATCAGCCATTGCAGAAAACAATGTTATTCAAATGAAACCCCCACAAAATCCCATGTTCGAAAACGCTCCTAAACTGCTCACACATCCAAGCAATTGTTTTCGTTGCGGTTTCCTTTTTAGTTCGTCCATTTTTCTTAAATCTTTCCGTTCTCATATAGAGCAGAATTTATTTGAAGTATATCTATCTATATCCAGAATAGCCAAATAAACTGCCATGATATTCTCTGTTTATCCTAACTTACAGGTTCTTATTTCTACTTTAGCAAAGGTCCCAGGTAGACCATATACACCAGCAGCAATTTAAATGGATGAGCACAGAGTTATCTTCATGTTCCTATGGTAGCAACCATTGGTATTTTCTTTCATCAGTCAGAAGGTCCAGGTCACCAGCACCAATCCGACAATTGATGCTGACACGCCCAAAGGCTCAACAGACCAAAGGAAAACACCACAAGGAAAATGATAAAGTGGACCAACCGGTAGCATGGTCCTTTCATGTGGAAAAAAACACAGCACCAATCTGTCCAGTGGAGAGAGTGACCTGGCCTACCAAATCTTTCCAAGTATATCAGCTTCCAGGAGCCTTCCTGAGAGAAGTTTGAAATGGACCAGCAATGGCCCTGATCAGAAGAGGTGTCCTGTTTACAAGATCCTTTGGCTCCTTTGCAGGATCTTGGATAGCATCACTTGTTTAACATTCACAGTCCTGACTAAATCAAACATACCTCCCTTCTGGAGATGTGATGACATGGACATAAGCACATGGGGTTTACAATTGTTGGAAAAAGATGAGCTGCGAAGGCGACAACTAGAGTCTAGAAGGCAGAGGAAAGTTTCTTGTTTCAAACATGCAGAGTGCTGTAGGTAAACTATGTGGCACAAGTAACCGTCAGTTGCGTAACTTTACAAAAGTGACTACATGTTCATAACATGTCTTGTAAATATTTTATATAAGATTGGCGTGAAGCTGAAGCAGAGCATGATGCTAAGCGCAATTTGCATGCATGGATTTAAACTGGGAGGAGAATTTGCTGACCACTATTTTGAATCAAGGGAAACATTCATAAACATTACTGCATTACTGAGACTGCTCCAGCCATCTAAGAAGCCATGTTGAAATGTGGGGCTGACAGGTCAAAGATCTTTGGAGGGAAAGAATCTGCAAGTGCACAATATATTCTTCCAGCATAACAAGTTATGTAAGAAGCAACCAATTCCAAACGTGCTGACTAAATTAATAGTAAAGGTAAATGAGGTTCTCTGAATCTATTCAGAGTAAATGCCAACACCATCATCAGCATCATTTTGACCCATCTTTTAAGATGCACAGGGCTTTAACCATCCTTGCCACTCGTGGGTGCAACATGGAGCTATAATTGGATCCTCAATTTAAATTTCAATAGCAACTGTTCAAAGATCATGTTAGCTCGACAATGTCTGCATCACAGACTGTTCTCCATTCCAGCAGTCAAAGTTCGGAGCTAACGTCCATTAACTCCCGGTTGAAGTTTTCTAGCATTTTTCGTCACTGGATTCTCGATCTGCACAAGTCATCACGTATTACCAAATAACTCAATAACAGCCATCTTTGACTCCATTGTATGTTCAAGAAATTTCCAGACTGATGTAATCCAAGTTTTAAAAGTAAGTGATCTTACTAGATTCTGATGACGCATAATGTTCATGCCAGAATGTTTGACAGCTATACCAACATGTACATCTTACACGGGCACAGATTCCTCCTTCAAATTTCCGCCCATTTCCATTCTCCATGAGCGATCTACTAGTGGATATAGTTCCCTGCAAAATATTTTCAATCAGGCATTTTGACAGTTCATCTGCAATGTTAGAAGCTGTTTGCTTCCAGCTGAATGGATGCACGGAACAACCAACATGATTCATAAATCATTCAATTTGTTGTTCTTAATAAGGTGTACAGATAGAAACCATTCTATTCCACATTGTGGGATTAAAATTACCTTAGGTCGTGACTTACAACCAGTATCGTGTGCTGTTTCTTCAGGTCCTTTAGGAGATTCACAACATCAGCTCGAGCCTTCCAATCTGACATTTAAAATAGGAACTTAGTAAATACATCGACTACAAATTATAAAATTCAGCATAATATTTGGCTCTCAACATCAATCGAAGCAACTGCCACTAAAGAGGGTACTGTACACAAACTAACATGAATTAAGCAGCAGAGATGAACCAATTAACAAAAAGCAATCTTCAATGACTGGTCTGATTAATATCGTAATCTAATCAGATTGGTCTGATTAACATAATCACATACCTAGACCAGCAAGTGGCTCATCAAGCAGCAATAGATCAGGAGTTTGAACCTACAAATAAAAAAATAAATGAAGGCAGCATAAACAATCAAATATCTTGTTTTTTAGAAAAAAGAAAGTAAAGGATAAAGAAAACATGAACTCACAATAAACCAATAAAAACAGTACCAGTTGAATTGCCAAAGCAAGTCGCCTCTTAAACCCACCACTCAGAGACTGTGGATCTTCATCCAATGAAATGGTTGTCAGACCAACCTAGTATGTTTCACATGACATCAAGTTGATTTACGAAAAAACTTTGGCTCTCAAAAAAAGTTTTATGAAAGAATTTGTATTTCATGAATTTTCCTAATAACTAGAAAAGGTAAAGGTGTTCCATTAGGCAAATTGTGAGGCAAGAAGTACCGAGTTAAAGGCATTTTGAAGATTTAAAGCAAGTTGTTCTTTGAGTTGTAGATCTGCCTTTTGCCGAGGCCATCCAAAAGTAACTTCTTCAAGTACAGTATCCGCTAAGAAGTACCTACAACAATGTACAATAGGCTCTTATGTTTCAGTGAAATTATCAAGCGCCACAGTTTATAGGTAACAATAACCACTCTACAAAATCCTCATGAAAGGAGAAGTTCAAACCTCTCAGGAAACTGAAATACAATCCCAACTCTTTGAGAAGTTAGCATTTCAGATAAGCCAATATGATTTCCACTATCATCATACTTCTGAATGCAAATAGACCCAGAGGTAGGTTCTGAGAGACCAGCCAAAAGCTGAGAAATCAAGATATTACTTTAAGATGAAAGACAGATAATAAGGAAATTTAGCAATGTCATGCGGCATTTCAGAGCGCACCTGTAAAAGAGTGGTCTTTCCACTCCCACTCCGTCCAAATATCAAACCAAAACTGCACAAAACAAAGAGTTAGACATGTAAAAGCTCCCAGAAAATTATAATTATTCCAGGGCACATGTGCTTACCTTTTCTCCCGAAGAGAGAGGTTAATTTCAGTCAGCAAGTTATGCTCGGTTCCAGGAGGTCGATAGGTGACTTTTCTCACCTGAAAGAAAATGATGTTCACTTTATTTTACAATAAATGTAAAATGCTAAATGAGATATGTAGGCTGGTATACTGTACAGATGCTTTGCTAGATACAGCAGTCACGCGAACTTCTAGCAGAAAGTGATGCAACATATGCAACATTGGGGTAATTTACAAACAACAAGTTGTCAAAGCAGTGCAGTAAGCATGCTGTTAAGTCATGTATGAGAGTTCCCTCCACTTCAGTTCTTGATTAGACTTGAGGAAGCATATTACCATTAGTATCCTGAAAATGCCAGGCTTGATTTTAAGGATATTCAACCAGGTTGAAGGTGACCCAACCTACATGTATCAGCCTGGCTAGACTCGTTCAGTAGTTCTCTTTTTGTACAGTTTTTGGTTTCCTTGGGCTTCTTATACAGTCTTTTTCTTTCCTTTTATTTATGATAACACATTTACCAATCTAGGGGTTTCCCCCACTAAATCCCTAAATAAAAATTGAAGGTTCCTGCATTTCCCAATTTGGTGACCTTTGTGAGCTAAAGTCCAGGATACTCCTACCAAATATACCATTATACCATGTCAGCAGACCTGAACGCATTCCTAGTTCGAATTGGGAGCACCCAAAATCTAAATAGTAGCAAATAATTGGCCGCGAAATAGGCAAATGCGCACCTCCAATTGGGAGTACCCAGCCTCGACTCTTGACGCCCGACAGCTCCAAGAATTCCTCCATCTCCTGTGACACAACAGAACAGTTACAAGCAAAACTCCATCAACGAATATGCCAACGAGAAGAGAAAATCTAGCCCTCCAACGACCCTCCGTACCTGGACGGATTCACAGGGGAATAACAAGAAGCTGCCGGCCGGACAGCCACCGCCGCGGCCGCGACGACCATGGCGTCGAATGGAACCCAGGAGGAACCGGGCCGCCCCCGTCACGGGCTTGCTCGGGCGCTCATCGACGGTTCAAGGAGGCCTCCGGTGCGTGGTGGTGGACCCGGAAAGCGGGGCGCGGAGCACGGGCGGCGGCAGGCAGCTGGGAAGAGGGAGGAGGAGTCGGCTGACCGCCGGCAATGGATCTTTTTTTTTTTGAGGGCATGCTGGGGCGCAATGGATAACGCGGATTGGGACGCTCATGGGCCTAATACGCAGAAGAGAGAGGCCCGCTGGGCTCCTTTTACGTCATGGAAAAAGTACATATTACCTCCTTCAACTATCGTGTTTGTCTGATTTACCTCCCTCATTTCACAATTCTTGTCATTTTTTCTCTCTAAGTGGTTTTAAAGTTGGTTTTAAGAGTAATTAAAAATTATAATATCTAACTTACTCTTAGAAATTACTGGATTTTTGACATTTACCAAGTTTTTTTGCAAGTAATCAGTTAGTTATTGATCTTCTTTAGATTTTTTTTTCTCTAATGGACAAGAGTTTTTCTTTTCTAATTAACACATTTCTAGATAGTTATCTAATAAGTGGCTGTTTTTTTAGCATTGGTTAGAGATTCTTCACCAATTTGTTTAATCTTTAGGAGTTATCGAAAATAAACTACAAAACCCTCAGCCACATGGAGAAATACACAAAAAAAAACAACCCTTTGAAGTGGTTTTCGGGTGGATTTGAAACTTTTTTAGTTCAAAAAACATATCTATTAGATACAAGATAAGTTTTTAAAACACAAAAAAATTCTCTAGGCTAAAAAGTTCCAAAAACAATTATAGAGACATATTGGGAAATGAGAAGCCCAATATAATATTTAAATCTTGTCAAAATATATCTAGATGCTTTTAAAAATGGATTTAGCCCTAAAAATAGAAAAGTATCTAGAAAAATCCCAAAATGTTTTAAGCTATGAATAAATGCATTTTGAGTACTTATGTATACGATGATAAAAACACTAGGGATACGATGATATATTTCAGAATATTTTATTTGGATTTCTTGTGTCCCAATATATCACTACAGATTTTTTTTGAAAGTTTTGGTGGCCAATTTTTTTGTGATCTAAAAACTTACCATGTATTTGTTTTTGAAATATAAAATGGTCAAAACCACTTTGATTTGGAGAAGAGTTTGGGGTGTATAATGTCTAGTTTTCGAGTTCAGAATTTATGACAAGGCCAGGGTAAAATGGACTTTACTCTTTTTACAAATGGGTCTTCTTTGTATTTTTTTTTTTTGAAATGGACAAAAGTTTCTTTAATAAACAAGACATTTCTATATATTCATCTAGTAAGTAATGTCTCCTTCTTAAAAATATCGGATCCCTCATTTGTTTTCAGCCTTATGAATTATCCAAAATAAAAACTACAAAACCATCTGCCATTTGAAAAAAAAATTACAAAAAAGAACAAGGACTCTCGGCCATTTTTTGAATAAAAAGGACTTATACGTTGCGGTGACGTACTACCGTAAAGCTCAAAATGTTTACAGTGAAACATCAGTCACCGTGTAATGAATGTCTTGATACAGCACAATTGCCCGGGAATGGCGGCCAGGGTGCCGTCATTCCAGACGACCAAGTTGCTATCTCCGAGATGCCATGTGTCAGTTTGCATGCATACATCGCAAAAGATCATGGAATAAACGGCCCTATACCACTGGTCAGGTCGGCATCACGAAGCGCACAATGCAAGCCGGCTGGGTCATGTGTAATAGCTAGGTAGTGGGCATGTTCGGGCAGGCGGAATGTCTAGTCAGAGATCGACCGTATTACTTTGGTGCAATGGTGCTGCCTGCCCGGCCGGTGGGTCCTGAGGAAACGATGGATAAGATAGCAGCCGCGCTGCACGTCCAGGGACACGGGCAATTATGTTAATTACGTGATGGTGTGTCATCCAAAGGTGCCATGCGATTGGGTCCAGAGATTCCTTTCACGGAGTGACGTGCCTGCAATAATGTACTACCACATTTTAAATTATAGTTCACTTGACGTTGTTTTATTTAAAAAAAGAGGCGACTACACGGAGAGCCCTCTCTAGATAGTCTTATCTGGAGAGCCCCAAATATGGCCATCCCACATGTGGTGAATCTATTTGAGGAAAGTATGGCCACCACCCACGTTCCGCCTCCGACCCCTCCACCCGACGACGCGAATCAGGGCGGGAAAAATTACCGCCAGCCACACGCGGGAGATGGGCGCGGGAAATTAGCGTGAAAAAAAAGGAGAAGGCCCAAGGCCATCCATCCCCGACCCAAAAAACAAAGAAAAAGAAAACTAAAAAGAAAAAAAACCTTTACAACGTTCAAAGAACGCAGAGGAACAGGAGGCGATGACACCCAGATATCAGTTGATACAGACAAAAAAAATCAACAGAAGATCAAATAGGAGTAAAAAACATCATGGTGGACAAGGAGGTACATGTATGACCTGTTTTTCTTGCAAATTTCAACGACAGTTTGACAGAAAATATCTTAAAACTAGACAAAGATCCATTTCATAATCATGGTGTTGTGAACATGCTACTTTTCATTTTCAGAACTATGGTGCTGTGAACATGTTTGTTTCTGCCCCGCTTTCACATGCTTGCAACTTCACCAGAAACAGAAATTTAGAGGGATTTGTACTTCCTTTTGTGTTAGTATTGGCCTTCAAGTTCAAATATGTGCCTGCAAAAACAAACATAGGACACAGATGGTGAGGACAGATGCCTGCACAAAAAACTAGAAGCATATCTGAATGTTACATTCATTTTCCAAAATAGAGAATAGAATATATGAATGTAGTGCAAAAAGAAAGTTACAAAATGACAAAAGTTACATTCTATAAATTGTCTTTTTTATAATTACTTCTTGTATACATAAGTTACTTCCTGCATTTATAACTTAACTCAGTATCATTTGTGCATAAATAACATTCTGTTCAACTACATTTCCTAGAATATTGACCTCCTATATGCATAAGTTACTTTCTCGATGAATAAATTACTCTATTCACATATTTCTATTGTGACAAAAAAGTTATTTGTTGTACATGTTCATTGATGGGGTTCTTTGACCTAAACGTCTAGCAACAGAGAGTGATTTGGAGCAGCAAGAAAATAAAGAAAAGTACAAGCCAATGATTATTTGAACAAGAAAGTATAGCTTTGGTTGATAGGACTACTTCACAAAACACAGGGAGTACAATATTGTGTGCAAATGCTACTAAAGAAACTCTACCAAGTATTGACTACATAGTCACAAGGCCATTGGGGCGGCTAATAGTATAGATAAAATAATATCAATTTAAGTTGCTCTAAATCTACAATAAAAGGGACATTGATGGCGGTAGCATGACTACATTCAGCACAAAGAAATGTGAAGCGAATGCAAAACATGGTACCTTCAAGCAGGAGCAGATCAAACAACTATTGGAGGCGCTAATGACCAAAACAGATACTATATGAAAAAAAGATGAAGTAAAAACAAATGACCAAATAATGCAGGTACATAGTGCAAGACTCATACATAAATTCAAAACCATAGTAACAAGTCATATATATTAATTTCTAAGACAAACAAGAGCAATATAGTCATATAATATGAACTACTAGCACAACAGTAGTAAAATTATTCTCTATAGTTCAAATCAGTAACTAGTTACTTTCTATCTCTTGTAAAACACTGGTAAGTTCCTTCCTAACAACACATAAGTGGTGACAAGTTACTTCCTAATCGATATATTTCTTTTAGGCCTTTCAACCAATCAATACGACCTCGTTGGGCAGCTCTTGCTAAAACTCGAGCAGTTTTTTGAAAACTTGCTTCAGATATGAAACATTAGAAAGGGATGAGCTAGCTTGTCAAGTGCTACTTCAGTTATATTTCTCAGATTTTGTCACACAAGTACTGATCAATTACAAGGCCTCAGGGGCAGCTCATCGCATTGATCAAACAATAGCAGTTAAAGATGCTCTAAATCTACAGCAAAAGGGACTTTCAGGGCAATAGCATAACTACATTCAACACAGTGAAATCTGATGGGAATGTGAAACATGGTACTTTCAAGCAGAGGTAGATCAAACAGCTATTGTCGGAGGCGCGAATGACAAAAACAAATACTGCATGAACAAAAGATTAAGTAAAAACAAATGACCAAACAATACAGGTACTTAGTGCATCACTTATACAGAAATTGAAAACTATAGTGACAAGTCGCATCTATTAATTGCTAAAACAAATAGGAGCTGTTGTAAAGAAGAAAATGGAACAAAAATTGAAAAGAATAGTTACATATTCTGAAATGCAAAAGATGAAGAAAAGTTACTTAGTGTATCACATATATTAATCCTAAGTTACTTCCTATGTCATATAAAATTGGTGAAGAGTTACTTCTTGTAATATAAAATCAGCACATGTTTGTAGTCCATCAAGTCACCCAAGATTTCACAACTCAACAACCATATTCACCAAAAAGAACATGCTAAATGCATAGAAATTGCTCCTGGTTCAAATACACAAACAGTAAAAGAACACTGAACAAGATATAAGACATCATCTAATCATATACTAATAGTAACAAAACCGAACAACATACACCGACAATCTAACAAAAAAAAGGACTGACAAGCTACTAGCCTAATATGATTGAACTACTAGTGGCCGGTCATTTAAGTTAGCTCCTAATTCACATAGGAGAAAAATTATATTAAAATTACTTTTCTTCATGGTTGAAATTAGTAATAAGTTACTTTGTATATCATATAAAACATTGATAAGTTACTTTTTAAAGACAAATTAGTAGTGATAAGTTACTTCCTACTAATTTACATTAGAAATGGGGATGAGCTAGGTCCTTTCAAGCTATGATTATCATATAATTTAGAAGTATTTATCCAAAAAAGATCTAAACCAATTTCAACTACCAGTGAGGACCATCTAAGAAAGACTTCGCAAAAAAGATATGCTACATGAGATTGAGACACGTAACAGCACCATAAAAGGTTAGCTTCTCAAGCCACAAAATTCACACACACAAGTACAAACGTAATTTTTTTATGAGATATTACCTTCGATTCTTTGAAAACTCCCTCACAAACCATGAAAAAAATATATAGTTGAACTCCCTCACAAACCATGAAAAAAAATATATATGTCAGAACAGTTCAGTTACTTGAAACAATAATATGATGACAGAACAGTACATCTAAAATGTTGTGTCGAGACCACCAGGCCACCACATTGGGAATTATAGGGCCACAAAAGAAAAATGGAAAAATAAACTTATGGTTTTAACCACATATCAGCTCTAGTGGGGTTTTGGTCGACCTGGTATACAACACGTCAACAGTAATTAAATGATAGCCTAGGTGGTGAAAGGAAAAAACACAATACCAGTAAAATAGATATAAATTGGAGGTATGGACATGGAATATAGCAGTTTAATATTTGTACAGCTTGTTATGTAGTGCCCCATATACGCTGACTTGACAAAGATATAACCCAAAAAAGTCACAAGTAAATTATGGTCTCAACTATCTTAAATAGAAAAAGAAATTCCAGCACAACAAAAAGGATAGAAGGAATGCAAATCACTCTACCTTCAAAGCAAGGGGGGCAGATCAAGACAACGGTCACAAGAGGCACGAATAAAAAATATCAGATACTACATGCACACAGGCCATAAAGTAAGAACAAGTGACCAAATCATACAGGCACATGGTGCAAGCTAATAGGCTATATATGATTGCACTATGCACTTAACACATAAACACTCACAACCTAGAAAGCTAGAAAATACCAGTGGGGGCACTAAAAAAAGAAAAAAAACAAGCAATATAAATCATGCAAGCACATAGTGCAGCACTCATATAGAAATTCCAACTATAAAGATCAGTCACATAATTTACTTCCCAAATCACATAGGAGCAAAAATAATACTTTAAAATTACTTTTTTGTATGGTTGAAATCTGTGACAAATTACTTTCTATATCATATAAAACTCTGATAAGCTACTTCAAAAAGACACACAAGTAGTGACATGTTACTTTCTAATTCACATCAGAAAAGAGAACAAAAAATATATAGCAAGATTATAAGACAAACATTAATTATATGATAATTTACTTCCTGCTAAGTTTAAAGTCGAGCATATTTGTATCATAAAAAATTCTTATAAGTTACTTACTATGTTTAAAAATTAGGGATAAACTAAAATTTTACTTCAACAATCACATTATGATAGAAGACCAAATTTGTATGTAATCTTTTAGGTTGTAAACTAGTATAAACTGATCAGCACTAAACTAGTATAAACTGATCAGAAAAAAGTTTCTCATGCATCATTAGAAAATAAAAACTTAAGGAATTGCAAATAAGATGTGGATATGTTAGCCTAATAAGTGTTAAGTAATCAAATATGTAGTGACTGGTTACATTAGATGTACTATGCACCTAGTTTAGTCAATAGTCTACTTTTTGAACTATTTAATTAGTCATGGTGATAATTGACATCGAGTAATTACTAAACCGTAGACTAATAGATGACATGAACTGTAAACCCTAGACTAGTTCGACAACATATCTCAAAGAACAGTTACTACAGAAACAAAAATCAAATCCTATTCTGAATTGTCAAACATGATTCAAATAGCATATGAAATTGATGTATGAATACCTACAAATACAAAGACATGACAGGGTCCTTACCACATCGACAAAAGCAGCAGGTGGCCTCCGCTTCCACCTATCGCCGTGGTGCGCCGCCTCCCCCAACCTCAGCTGCATGAGGCGCAGAGGTGGGCTCCCGTTGCTGGATCCGCGACCATCGCCCCGGGAATCGATCGGGCCTCCGCCCCGTCGCCTCCGATGTGGAGAGGTGCGCTCTCGCTACCCAGCGACGCCTCCGCCCCGTAGCCTCCGCCGAGGCGGAAAGGTGCGCTCCCGCTCCTGGATCCGGTACAGCGACGCCTCCGTCCGGATTGGACCTCCGCCCCCGTCGCTCCCGCTCCTGGATCCACTACCTCGCGACATGCCTCCGCCGCCAGCTCCCGCTGCTGGATGCGGTGCCTCGCGACACGCCTCCGCCCCGGGATCTGCTGCCCCACGATGCCTCCGCACCTCGGGAATAGAGCCGGCATCCACTGCCCCGCGACTCCTCCGCCCCTCGGGAATGGATTGGGCCCTCCGCCCCCATGGCCTCCGCCGGATTGGGGACCGAGATTGGGAAAATGGAGAGGAGAAACGAAGAGCCCCTCCCTCCTCGTCGGCTCGTTCTAGAAGCGATAGGAGTCCTCGACCATATATGGGACCCACCACGACAGCAACGTAGAGACGCGTGTGGGCGAGCCTCCGATGTAAAAGAGACGGTGATTAGGAGGGCTCTCGCGATAGCTCTAAACGGAGAGCCCTCTCCGGTTAGATTTTAGGTTAAAAAATTATTTAAATATAGTCAAATTTAAATTATTTCTGAAGATTTTTTTATTAATAAAGAATGCTACCACAAATAATATGATAATTTACATAAAATTTTCAATAAGTCAAACATAGATTCTAAAGAGTCAAACAAACTATAATTTAAAACTAAAGTAGTAGGATATACAGCAACACTCGTCTTTTGTTGCAAACTAAACGGGATGTTTTAGTTTAACCTTTTTGTAGTTAGTGTTGTCTTCTAGAAAGCTTTGTAGTTCGTGTTGTTGTCTTCTAGAAAGCATTATGATGGATGTAACTAAATTTCGATGGTTATTAAGAAATTTAAAAGTTATGTACATATTTTAAGATAATTATTTGAAAAACCAATAATAATATTTACTAGTTCATTACAGAAAAGTGGTTTGTGTCTCGACCCCTTTCACAATTGGTACGTGTCTCCAACACTAACAGAAAAACTCACATCCACACCCCTCATAGGTCGCGGCGCCGTTTAGCTCCGGTGCTAAAGGTGCATTAGCACCCGGTGCTAAATTTGGGTGCCCTCGAAGACCCTTTAGCACCGGTTTACCACCGGTTGATGTTACCAACCGGTGCTAAATCTCCTCGACTCCTTAGCACCGAATCTTATTACCACCCGGTGCTAAAGGGTCACCCTTTTTAGCACCGGGTGGTGTTACAATCCGGTGCTAAAGGCCTTTTAGCACCGGTTGGTGTTACGACCCGGTGCTAAAGGGGGTGTTGCATGCTACTTCAAAAGAAAAGCATATTCTATTCCATCACATGTGCTGCATAGTTGAGATGGTTAGTGGGTACGCGCGAGCCAAGAGATCATGAGTTCGAATCCTCGCGGCAATGCACATATTTTTTTACGAATGAGCACCTTTAGCACCGGTTATTTGATCCGGTGCTAAAGGTGGCACCCTTTAGCCTCGGAGAAGTAGCATCGGTTGGGAAACCCGGTGCTGAAGGGGTTTCCCAACCGGTGCCAAAGCAAGTTTCTCTGGTAGTGCAACTAGTGGTAGTAATAAGCCATCCTTGCTCGTTCGTGCAGAAAAACAAGCTAGCCCTAGCCTAATCATGTAGAAAGTAGTAGCATGGAAGCTTATCATCACTATAGATTCTCTAATGGCCCTGTTTGGGGGGAGCTTGAGCTTCTCCAAAAGCTCCACTGGGAAAAGCTCCACTTGATTCCTTGGGAAGCTGCTTTTCAGAGAAGCTAATCTTATCTGTTTGGGGAGCTTTTCCCAAGCACTTTCCATCGTGCGGCATCCTCCATCGTCGAGCTCGGGCGACGCGCCTCGGAGGGGACGGGCTGCCGCGGGTGCGGTGGGGAGCATGGGCGGCGCGGAGGGGAAGGGCTGCCGCGGCACGCGGGCGGTGCGGCAGGTAGAGCGGGCGGCGCCGCCGCCGCAGAGGGTGGGGCTGCCGCAGGCGATGCGGCGGGGAGCGTGAGCGGCATGCAGGGGCGGAGCCAGGAATTCGACTTAGGGGGGCATGTGAAATGACCTTTCATAAATGTTGAACCCATCTATGTCATAACAACATTGCTCATCCAACCTCTATATCTTATATGTTAAACTTTAGCTTCCGAATATAAGAATCAACAATTCACAATTTGTCAAGATATAATCATTGCCAGGATGCAGATTGCAAAAGGTAAAGCAAATTGTTGGACACCGCTTCAAGCTTGACAAGCATGGCTGCTGGGCACATCAGCTCGCCAAGCTAGCGCTGTTGTTTGCCTACGCGCGCATGCTCGTGTGTCTCCACGCCGGTGCCGGTGTATATATATACTCGTAGTAGGATTAGGGAATACTAGGAAGAATTGTGCGCTGACGCCGCGCCCGTGGACAGGCTACAATTACAGTTTATGGTTGATACTATACTATGGTGGGTGTGGTTCTCAATTTTGTCCATTCCTCTAAGTCATGTAACTCAATTGCCAATCACGAAACGTCAAAAACAACAGGAAAGGCATACGTAGAACAACTACTCGTACTGAACCAAACATGTACAAATATACAATATGGCTATCTGACCGTTACATGTTGAGTAGGTAGCTGCAAGAAAGTTCAGAAAAGTTAGATTTTGTTTGCATACATATTTCCCCTCAACCGGTAAAAGCTATCGACATCTAATACAAACACCATTTGTAGGATACATATGTATGTATATACTGGTGCTAGGAAGGTAATAAGAACTCAAAGGGCCAAAAAAAATAGACCCTTACGTCTCCTTTGCAAATACTGCAGCAAAAATTGGAGCTGAAATTAACAATCTGCATACACAAAAGAAGAATGCATTAACATCATATGGTACAACAAAAAGCAGAAGATTAAAAGAATGCATGTATTACAGTTGAACTGTAAGCAAATATGAACAAACGAAGGTGTCATTAGATGGTATATAAGTTTTAGAAGATAGATGACTTTGTTGCCCGGAGGGAATCATCAATTATGTACCTCTAGCTTAGTTAGCCAACCCCTGAAAGTCGAAAAGGTTAATTGAACTGCAGCTTTTGCCAAAATATCTTACTTTATTTGTTATATTAAATAATTAACCTGCTATGTAAATTCTAAGTTACCTTCTTACATGGTCAGGCTATTTTACAATAGATCTTGTGGTGATCCTAATATTTGAAGACTGCGAATTGTGTACAGACTAAAAAACCATGAGATTTTAATAGGCAATCCTATCTAAGAATAGCATAAACTGCATTTTCGTGGTCAAAGAAGAAAATAAGCTATAGGCTCAATTGAAGCCAAGAAGCTGGAGCAGAAAGAACCAGCTAAATTTGGGAGAAATGATGAGGGAAGGGAAAGAGAGAACACAGAGCATACTCAACCATTGGGAAGGTGGCGGTTTCTGACATGAAATCCGAATATATGCAGACAACACCATATATAAGAGAGCTCGCTGGTCAAGAAGCCATAATCGAGTCCATACTCCATATTGCAATGAGGGCAGCGTGAACGCATGGTCTATGGCAGGCACCATCTGTGGCAGCATCATGGCAGCACAACAATTCATGGAGTCTCGCATCGTTTGCTATCTCCCAATATTATTGAGTCGTGTTTAACTGGGAAAACAGACAAACATGTGGCACATATGAAAAGAAGAGCTTATGACAGGAACATGCTATTTCAAATAGAAGAGGGAAATATGATAAATGGGACATGAATAGCAACTATCATACCCAGGAAAAACAATATCTGATCTGTGATAAAAGTTTTGTTCCCTGTGCAATTTTATTTAAGCTTCAGCCGCTGGCATATATGGTTCAGAGAGGAGCAACAGGCACTTGGCAAAATATTAAAGTGATCTTCAGTAAATCCAGGAATCTTAGGATGGCATTGTCACTAGACATGCACATGATGAACACCTATTGCCCTGAACTCAGAGAACTCAGAAATTCCAAAGTGAAAAAAATAGTGCATAGCTACTGCAAGCAAATATCTCGTCGGACCATCAATTTCAAGGTGGGGAACAATCCACTTGATAATATGGGGCAAGCGAACATATAAGTGGAGAATCAAAGATGTAATTGTCGAGATGAAGAGAGATATGCCCCATGGAAATGCTTATTAATGAATCGATGAAGGGAGTGCCAGGATGGTGAAGAGCACACAGAGACATTGCACATGAAAATGTAAAATGCTAGAGGATGACTAAGTTGGCACTAACCTACTGAAATTATGGAATACACAAATTTCTGGCATAGCTGTAACCACAGTAATATCAGAAGCCTATTTTGAGATTGCATAACTGAACCTATCAGTGTGAACGTACCTCAAATAAGACATTAACATTCTATACTGTGCTTCTATTAAGTTCAATAAAGTTTAGAGCTCATTAACTAATTTAATTAGAGCAGAGGAAGAAGCTAAGTTACCTAAAAAGTGAAGCAGTCATAGCAGACAAAAACTAAAGAAAAATGAAATCAGTGAAGGTTGAAGGCATACATGAACTACAGAAGCATCATGTAGTCGATCAACACAAGGGCATCATCTTCATCAGACGCAAAGACTCATCATCTGAAAAAGGAACAGATCGAACCATATTAAATATTACAGGTTCATAGCATGTTTGAATAAAACTGGAGTCCTCATTAATTACACCTAAATTGTAGTGCTAATTTCTGTACGAAGGCAACAAAGCCATGCATACAAAGAGTCAACAACGACGCCAAAGAGATATATCGAACACAAAGGATGCAAATTCAGATTAACAAATGAATTATCAGCTTGAACTGACATTTCAGCGAACATCTAAAGTGCAGGAGTGCAAGCACCAGCAGCACAGAGCAGGAACAGGAAGGGCAATGAAATCACCCGAAGCTGGTTGGGTCCATGGGAGAAGCACAGAGTAGCAGGCTTGGGTGGCGCACGGACGGTCTCCTGTTGGCATGACGCGACGACATGGTGAGCGTAGCATGATTGACGAAGAGCAAGCCTTGCGAGGGGCAGCAGGCGCTGCTGCTTTGGGCCTCCGCCTTTGACGCGAGCTGCTACTCCACGAGCGCCGTCGCGCAGCCTGCTGGAGCGAAAGGAGTGGCTTCCTTGTATTCGATTTGGAGATGGAGGCGCCGGCGCCGGTGGATAAAGCAACGGGTAAGATTTTACTAGAGGAGCCGAGGAGGCAACGGCGAGGCGGAGGAGAACAGACATGGGAGGAGCCTACGTCGTGGTCCCGGCGCCGCCGATCCGCTTCCGCGTCTGCGCACCTGCTGCGCAAGCGCCGCCGCGTGCGCGCCATTCTTGGTTCGCCGCCCGTTTGACGCTACCGCATCCGGAGCCCGAGCGCGGCACCGGAGTGGCGGCCGGCGGGGAGATGGCAGCGGACGGGCTGAGGGCTCGCCGGTGCCGGATGCGGAGCGTGCCCCTCCAGCGCCGGTCGCCGGGACCCGACAGCGGCAGCCCGACGCTCCTCGGCCTCCGCTTGCGCCGGTCCTCGCGGCAGGAGGTGGCCGGCCGGCGAAGCATGGCCGCTGCGCGGCGGTGGAGGGCTCCGATGGCGGCGACCGGCCCGCGGCCGAGGAGCCTCGCAGTCCACGGCCGGCAGGGGAAGGGCGAGGGGCGCGGGGAAGGGCGGCGGCGGCGGGCGGACGGGATGAGCCGGAGGAAGAGGAGAGGAGGAGGGCAGCCGCCGTGAGGCCCACCCTCACCCATACGCCCGTCCACTGCCGTTGCCCGCCCGCCGTCGTCGTCGCTGCACTTGGCAGCCGTGGGCCGCCGCCCACCGCCGCGGAGCCGGCGCAGGGAGCCGCCGCGCGGCCGCGGAGAGCGGCGCTCTGCCGGAGGAGAAGGGCCGCCGGTGGGGGAGGTAAAGGGGGCGGCGGCGCGGACGGAGGCCGCGGAGGGGAGGGGAGCGGGCGGGGGCGGCGCGGAGGGGAGGGGAGGGGGCAGCGCCGGTGGAGGCGGCGGCGGGGGCGGATGGGAGAGAGAGGAGGGAGAAGGGTTCTGCGAATTGGTCAGCGGACACCGCCGACGCCGATGGATGGGCGCGGTGGACACGCGTCGCGTGCCGACGCGCAGTACGGGCGGATGCGGAGGAATCTTCCGGATTCACCCGCGGTGCAATGGCTGGATAGGTCGGACAGATTTTACCGAGGCCACGCGTCCCTGTAAAGGGCATGGACGCCGGATTCAAACCGAATACTTCAGCGATAAGATCTTACTTATACTAGGCGGGCCAATAGAGGTGGTGTGCGAGCAGGTCAAATCAATTGTAATCTGAGAAGGTCTAGCAAATTAGCACTGCCATGTTAGTTTAGTCGTTATCAATACGCAGAAGAAAAGAGATCTTGTTTGTCATGCAGTGCGAAGTTATAGAACTTTACTAATTTTTTTATATTTTCTTCACTAAATAATGATATGTCTAAGATGCAAGTGTGCAGCCTTGGGAGGGGCCATGGCCCCTGCTAGCCCTCTGGCTCCGCCCCTGGCGGCAGGGCTGCCGCGGGCGGTGCGGCGCGGCGGGGAGCACGTGCGGCGTGCCCCGCGGGCGGTGTGGCGGGGAGCGCGGGCGCCGCCGCTGCCGCAGAGGTTCTCCTTGCTTCTTCGTTTACAGTGTAACGGTTCGCTTCTCCAGCTTTTGGGCGCTTATAGAAGCAACCCGTTTGGGGAGCTTTTTGCTTTTGGAGCTTTTTGGAGAAGCAAAAGCTGAGAAAAGCTCTCCCAAACCGGGCCTATATCCGTATTTAGCACTTGCAGTTGTACTCTATCATTGGTGATTATTACCGATCTGGTCATCTGGGAATGAATTGCCGGTAAGAATGACCCATTTTCCATGACAACGTGGTGGGAGCTAAACCAAACCTTGTTCTGGTTTGTTTTGTTGTTGTTCATGTTAGTTAGGAGAATTAAATTGGACACACGCACATATTCTGCTATCACAAGATCACTCATTGTAATAATTAATTTACTGTTAATTTCTAGAATTAAAATATATCAAAAATGCCTAGATTTCCAACAACCAATCTATACAATAATTGATTCCTAACCTTTCTGACCATTTTCTTTCTATTGCTTTCCTGGTTCCTACACTTTTGTTTTGTTTCTGAAAAAAAGCTTTATTAATTTCAAAAAGATTACATCAAGTGATATAACCATGCTTGGAATACTCCCAATCTCTACATATCTCTCAATCCAAAGACTAGACCGTCATTTATGTACCCTAGTAAAAAAACTCATTGGCCATATGCACCAAAACACTGAGATGCACTGCAACCAAGTCTTGAGAAGTAGGTTAACCCAAAAACGAAGCAGTGTGTTATCGAATATATAACTAGCACCGAAGAATTGTTTTAATTTTAAATACCATAGCATTCTTGCATAACTACATAGACCAACTGAAAGTGAATCTAGGCTCTCCCTAGTGAGTTTTGCTTGAATGATGACAAATGTAACTAAAGAACTAATTGTTGAATTGAGATCATGGACCTCTAGTAAAATGTTAAATCTTTTATTAAAACTTGATGATAAAGCCCAAAAAGGATTATGGTGGACGAGATGACGAACGGAGACTTCAAATCATTTTCCTTTTGAATTTATGTTAGGAATGACGTACCATCAAGTGGTGTGCGCATTGATCAAACCATGGATGTCAAAGCGCTCAATTAGATCTAATCAAGTGCCTATGAGTGACACAAATGCAATCACAAACACATGGGTTTCTATGGCCGGAAGCTCCCGTAAGGGGTTGGAGTCTCCTAGTATAGAATTTCTGTTGACTCCTTGTCCCCTGGAGTATCCGACATAGGGCGGGACATTATTGTTTCAAGAATCCATTTGGTTTTGGATGTTACCGAAAATTCTGGGAAGGTCCTGGAGTATCCAGGTGAATGTGTTATGTTGTTTCCGCTGTTGTGGTAGGAGTATCCGGTGTAGTCCCGGAGTCTCCAATCCAAATCTAACCTGCACACAATAAGGGCTAGAATTTGAGGCTCTGGTATATACCCCTTCAACTCTTTCTCTCATGCCCGCCGACCCAGCACCAAAGAGACACACCCTTGAGTTTCTCTTTCACTCCCTCAAACTTTAAGAGCTAATCGTAGTGACATTTGAGAAGGGGATTGAGAGTGTTCTTGGATTTGGTTGAGTGGGTGAGCATCTACTTCATCTCTTGAGCACTTGAAGCATCATCGACCAATCATTGAAGAGAGTCAAATACAGGTGAAGATCGAAACGTCATGATTCATGAATGTTTCAGTGATTAGATATTCTACATCCCCAGTGGAAACTGTGACTCTGGAGGATCAAGCCCCACAACAGACTATATATATAACTATTTATTCCTTTTGGCTTTTACTATTTCATTATTTTTAGGGTTATTTGGATTGGTACCATTGCAACTTTCAAAAGTTGAAGATATACCATTACAATTCACCTATTTGGAAACGTACCATTGTAATTCTTACATACTTTGAACCGTACCATTATATACGTCTTTGATTCCATTGAACCTGTATTGATTCCTTTGGACCCACCGAAGACCTTCGTATTTTCGTATGGCCCAAAATACCCCTTGTACCTCTCCTCTCCCCACTCGCTGATGTGTGGGACCCGGACGTTAGGGTTATCTTCCTCCTCCTGCCGTCCATGGAGTCCGGTGCTGCGGTGGCTACCATGGAGGCAAGCTCGCCCCCGCCGGCACATGCACGAGGCGAAGCTCGCCGCCGTGGCTGCACGTGTATGGAAACTCTACACGCGCGAGCCGGAGCTCGCCACGGGGGTGGAGGAGGCCACTGTCTCCCGCTCGAGCTCGCCGGAGATGCGAAAAGAGGAGGAGCTCAATCGCGTGCACCGCCGTTTAGATCCCGCCCAAGACTCTGGAGCACCTCGCCGACCGCTTGTATCGCCGTGCGGCTGCTGCGCTGCGCCGCTCGTCCTGCAGGGCCAGCTCATCTGCCACTCCCCCGCTCCCGCACCGCATACACCGAGCCGCCGCCCCCGCACCACATACACATCACGCGGCCGCTACCGCCGCACCCGCCGCGAGTCCGCCGCTTGCCCTACTCGCCGCCTCCGCCTCGCGCGGCTGCCGCTCGCCCGCCTGCTCGCCGCCTCCGCCTCACGCGCCCGCCTGCTCCACCGCCGGACCGCTCCGTGAGGCCGCCATGCCGCCGCGCCGCCGGGCCTGCGACGCCTCCACCTCACGCGACTGCCTGCGACGCTCGTGGTCACGCCCTGCCTGCGACTGGCTAGTTGGGGGAAGAGAAGAAGATGACAAGTGGGTCCCGCGTGTCAGTGATGGGAAGAAGAGTATACGTATTTGTATACGACTGCAGCTGGGCCCAAGGTGTCTCTATACGTATTCTGTGGTATTTTTGTGGGAAACAACGAATTGCAATGGTATGTTTCTAAATAGGTGAATTGTAGTGTTATATCTCTAACTTCTGAGAATTGTAATGGTACCGATCCAAATAACCCTTATTTTTAAATGATATCTCCAACTTCTCGAGCCTTATGAAGTATATCCTTCCGTCACGTTTTTGCAGAGGCGTTATTCAGATATTTGACGACTCATCTCTCTCAGTCCAGCAAATATATACGTGTAGGTTCTAGTTTCCTTCTATAATGCTTGCTTCTGTACATTATTAAATTATTTTAACTATATATAAGTGCCTACTGTTAAGACAGTTTCCCTGAACAAAACACCGAATGAGATCTTGATTTGAAGGATCAGCGAAGCTAAACCAGATGCCTGTCCGCAATCTGCTCCTACAGTTTCAAAACACACCAAAATGACCCAGATGCAAGCAGCTCTCATGATTTATCTATTACTTATTTTGTTTACCTGAAAATAGTTTTTGCACAGGAAAGATGCATGCACAAGCTGCATTTCAGTCCCAAGTCCCAACCAAGCCTCTAAAGATCTTCAGTGATCTAGTACTGTCTTTCACTGTAGTACTGTACCAGGAACAATATACCATTCAGACTCTAGCACACACACATCTCAGTGAACATTGGATCTAATGTTCCTCAGCTGCCTGGCCTGATTCATCATGCACACAAGCTACATCCAGCCTACTGCGGAAAATGACAAGTGTTCTTAGGCCCATCCCTGTCTCTGGATCTTCCTCTGCAATCAGGCCACCAACAAGAGTTCAAGAAGCAGCATGGCGAGGGGGGCCCAAGTGCCAAATGAAGTGCCCCCCATGAACCCACAAAAGGCTATCAACTAGTAATCCACAACGCGGCAATCATATCTTGATGCAAATCATACATTAAGTTCATAGATTCGCAGTCCTTTTCCCCTTTATAGACTGACACATACAACTCATTCAGGTATCATGAACAAACACATAAGGATTTTTTAGATGGCAAGCACACAAACATAAGTACACAACATGCTCAATATACTCACTATGCTTGATATTGACCAGCCAACAGATTCTGACTCTCTCTCTCTCTCTCTCTCTCTCTCTCTTTATTTCTCTTTCTATAACTCCAGCACCAAATCTGCATCCATACAGAGAAAAATATATGTTCAGTCGGTGCAGTACAAGGCAGGCTGCATCTCGGCACAGCAAAAACGAATTGATGATTCCTGGAAGTTAAGATTCTTTGCCAATATAACAGTATGAAAGTTTCCCTATCAAGACTACATTTCGTGACTGCAAATTATTGGTGGATTAGGATGATATGCTGTGGTATGATTGCAAGGTCTATGGATGGGGAGTTTGAGACGTGGACGGATCAATATTCACTCACATTCAGCGTCGGTCTTGATCCAGTGGCCGCTCTTGCTGCCGTTGAGCTCGTCGTCGTCGATGGGAGAAGCGGCGCCGCCGAAGGAGGCGCGGTTGGCGCAGCAGCCGAACCCCGGCGCGCGGTGCTCCTTGCGGCACCGGAGCTTGGGCGACGCCGGCGGCTCAGGCTCGTCGGCGCCGCTGCTGCCACGCTTGCGGCTCTTCTTGGTCAGGCTCCTCGCCAGCGCCGTGCTCTCAGGGTACACTTTCCTGTGGAAGATTTGAAGGATCTGCACATGAGCAAAATGTTTCCTTTCTTCAGAAATCTTGCTATGCTCAGTTTCTCATCATCGTGCAGAATTCAACAAAATTGAAACCAATTATTACATTTAAGAAATGGCACCAATTATATGGACTGTGTGAATGGAGTGGTATCTGCAGAAGATTCTTTTGGTAAAAATTAAATTCTTCAGATCTTATCTAATAGGGGCTTGCATATGTAATACATGTACAGATCGTTATAAAGAAAGAGGCAAAATGTTCAATGATAGTGATCCCAAGGAGGCAAGGAGCAAGTGCAATTGTTCAATTGGAGGCTAAGTATAACATGACAAGTGCAATGAGCCATAAAGATAACACTGGACAGGAGATTGCAAACAAAACGCGTGTCAACTCACTACCCCACCCCTAACAACAACTTGAATCCTAGCTGGTGTGCCAGATCTGTAACATAAGTCGACGTTTCATCAAAAGATTGTCGATTCGGATATGACAGCTTAAGCTCTAGAAAAACCTCACTTGCTCACTTCCTATTTTGGGCATTGATATGGTTTCAATATACACTTGATTGGAAATGCAAGAAAATCTACTGCCGTGAAGCAAGTAGCTAGTTCATTCTTAAAAAGAAATTAGCTAGGCATCTACTTGAACCAAAAACGGCCTCAAAACAGGGTCTGGCCGTCTAAACTAGTTTGGTAACAAACCTACTAATATGTATATGAAAAATATAAAGCTTTCCAGCAAATTAGTGATCAAGGTTTTTAAATTTTACTTGCAAGCTTTGTATAAAACTTATTAAAATACAATATGGAGCAAGTATATCATACCCAAAGGAGCAGATATTCACGTGCAAATGTATTTATATTTATAAAAACTACAACTGGCGCAAACGGATCATACACAATGTTTATCCAGATATGAATCAAGGAAGAAATTAAAGTAAAAGTTTAATTAACATCAAGAATATGTCCATGATTCTTTTCCCTGACCAACAAAGCTTGAGAAATTAATGGTACCTTCTGGAACTTGCTCTTGGTGACAGCTGCATTCGCCGGAGCTCCTTCACCACCGGCGGCGACTTTTCCATTCTTCACCCTCCTCTTCTTCATTGCCTTGTAGCCGCCGCCGCCTTTCCCTGCTTTGCCGTCATCCCTTTCTCCTCCGGCGGCTCCGTCCCCGGCGTCCTCGCCCTTCTCGACGGCGACGAGCGCCACCTTCTCGTCGGCGAAGCGCGTGCGCATGAACAGCTCGCCGAGCGAGGTGCGCCGGCCGCCGCCGCCGCTGTCCCGCGGCTGGTCCAGGAGGCGCGACTCGGCGTCGCTCACCGGGGAGCCGAACAGGAAGCCCTGCAGCGGGCAGTCCGCGACACCCATGGCGAAGCTCACCCGCGCCGACGCCACCAGGTCGCCGGCGGCGCCGCTGCTGCGGCCGCCGAGAACCTTCTCCAGCTCGGCGCTCACCACCATGAGGTCGTCCTCCGTGGTGGTGTCGTCGTCCTTCTCCGCGATGGCCTCCACCGCGGCGGCGGCCTTCTCCACGACGGCCGCGGCGGCCTCCGGCGCCGGAGGGTAGGTGAATGTGGGTGTCATGGCGCCGTCGGCGTCGGCGTCGACGTCGTCTTCCTCATCCACGGCGTCGTCGTTGTCGTCGGAGTCGGACTCGGCGTCAGCGTCGTCGACGTCGACGTCGTAGTCGTCGTCGTCTGCGTCCGACGGGACGGCGACAGCGGCGATGCCTAGGGTGCCAATGGTGAGGAGGCCGCTGCCGCCGAAGGTGAAGATGTCGGCGGCATGCGGCGATGGATGGTTGGTGGTGAAGCCGTCGCCGGCGAAGTATTCGTTGGCGGTGGCGAGGAAGGTGACGGGGTCCGGTGAGGCCAGCCCGGTGATGCAGTTGCAGGTCCCACCTGCAGTGGCACACTGAATTAGTACTCGAACTCGTAGAAATTAGAGATAGATGATATTCACAACATCATCCAAAGAAATTATGGAAAAAAAATATGTTCCCCGTTACAAGAAATTCTGATGCAGAGGGCCAGAGGCAGTACAAAGTGTGGAAGAAAATAAAATATTCAGAATCTAAGATTCCTGTCCAATTCGTCTGTTCTACACGGCGCAATGGAAGATCATTTCCTTGCCTAGTATCTGAAATTCGAAATGATATTCTAAATTCTTTTTCCAGCTCAAACAAGACTACAAAATATCTACCTGTGATTTCTTGTTAAAAAATGATAAAAATCTAGCAATGTGTGTATATATATCATTTCCAGGACACTTCATATAGGACAATGTTGCTATAAAGAAATATTATCTAGAATATGATAGGGTAGCTGTTATAGCTGCAAATGGTGAGCTAGGCTTAAGCTGGAAAGGAATGGCATGTGCCATGTCCATTCCAATGTGACAAACAGCAAAAGTGCAAGGATTTCAGGGATCCATACTGTCCACTGTTCACAAACTGCCTAATGAAATTACTACGCGTACGAATTGTCGCTGACATGTGGATCCCAGCAGGAATGTGTTGTGCATGCACGTGCCTGGTGGTCAGTGATAGTTCACGTCAATTTGGTAAAACTAGCTTGTCCATATTGTGGGTTGTGGCCCATACCAGTGCTAGACTCCTATGTAGTATGCTGTCAGATTAATATCTGAAGAAAGGTCAGCATGAAAAGGCTGCTTTCAGTTCTCCCTTCTTCAGAGGGAGGACAGAGGTCCATTTTTCCAGTCAAATTAGAAAATGGTTGTACAGATCAAATGAGATGCAATCAATGAAGAAATTAAACAGAGAGAAGGCAGATCTATGTACCTCCACCGTTGTTGAACTCTTTGAACACATCATTACTATTCTGTCGTAATTTCCGGTGCATCCACCCCAGGAGCTGTTCACACAGCATGTCTAAAGAATATCACAAGAGTGATCGCAAAAAAAAGAAAAAGAGAATATCACAAGAGGGTGATTCTAGTGCCGTTACTAATGTGTCGTTCCTCTAACAACTATATAATGCTGCCATCAGATAATTTTGCTGAGTTTAGTTTAGCCATAGTGTCAGCAAATGAAACTGAAACTGTAAATTCAGAGGAGGATGTCGGAGAGGACAATTACAGAAGAACATATGCTTAGCTACATTGATCCGATATATGTATCCAAAAGCCATCACCATGAAGCAAGTAACTCAAGAGAGAACTCATATTCAAGGAAGAAGAAACTACTAGTTTCCAAACGAAAATCAAAACTGGAGAACCATAACTGGATAACTAGGCAAAAAGGAAATAACTATTGCAGATTTAATCTTGAAGATGGTAAGGAAGAGCAAGGTGTAGGGACTGACCTTCATCTTGGAGAGGCTTGTCTAAGCCGGGAGCTGGAGGTGGACGAGGCATTAATAGAAGAAGAGAGGGAAGCCGCCAGAAGCAGAACAGCCAGACTGCAGCTGCAGGAGTGATCTATCAGTCGGCAGATCAGAACATGGAGAAGGCTACAAATGGTCGAGTGGGGGTAAGGTCCCATGGAAGCCACGACCCGCACAAACCCTACTTTGTAGCCTTGTGTATGACCTCATAATAACTCTTGATTTTTATAATAAAACTAAAACTTTAATTTTTGTGCGGGTAAATAAAACTAAAACTTAACTTACTAGGGTATTTGGTTCGAGGAATTGAACAATGGTGAATAAGCTAGCTATCTAGCTAGCCGTCAATACATTAAATTGACAAAATTCATAAGCTTGGTTTTGGCCTCTCGGTATAACTTCTCGGGCGCGTTTCATCTTCTATAAACAAATATCTATTAAAAATTTAAGAAACAATACCAGTTATACCAAAATTGGAGATGATCTCGTTATAAAGATTCCTATCAACGATGACTAATTTGGTGAGTAAAACCAAGCAGCCTTTGTGATGAATCCATTGGGTAGTTTGGTACAACTCCACAAAGGACATGCCATACGTTTGCAACCTCTTTGTCCGTGGTCACTTCACACATTCAAATCAGCAGGTGTGTGCAGCGGTACTCCGTACTCTACTTTCTTCCTTTCTTTTCTCATCAAATTAATCATTCATTACTCATTTAGCAAAAGCAATTGGTAGCTAGACAGGAGTAACGTGTACTTGCAATTTCAATGTGATTTAGCCGTACGAAAAAACTTTATAATGAATGTGAGATAGTGAGTGAACAACTGAACTGATAGCATCCAGAAAACCATAGCTAAATTATCTGATCCCTGAATATATAGGGCCAAATATGTCGCAACAAAAACCAGCTGAAAAATAGCAGCCATTGAGCAATCTTGGCCACCAGTAAGCTGCATAAAATGGATGGGTAAAGGTGGCATGCTGGACTCATGTACCGACCGACACGACATGACGTATATATTACCGTGTCAAATCAGTTATTTGTATGTGTGCCGACCATAAATATTACTAAAATAAACTACTTCATTAATTGATGCTAATATTCTGAATAATTGTTCTGTAAACGAACCATCGGTTTAAATAGAATAAAATTTCAGATTAATAATCCCCAAAGGGCGGTGCTTCACTTTCTAAGTCAACGAGATACCATAAACTAGAAAAAAATGTTATAGTAGATTACAACAGTGGGCGAAATGGGTAGGTTAATTTGATTCCCTGATCAATCATTAGGGGAGTCTGGTGTTTAACCTCAATGACAAATCAATGAATCGAACCCTTGACTATCCTTCAGTTATCAACATTACGATTCTATCCTACTCCCTAGCTATGTTCCTAAATATAAGGACTTAAATTTTCCCTAAATCAAACTGTTCTGAGTTCAAGAAAATTTTTAAGAAAGTATTAACATCCACCACACCAAATAAGTAAACTATGAATATATGGATCTAATGATATTCATTCCATATCATAAATATTATTTATCCTTTAATATACTTAGTCAAACATTAGATAGTTTGACTTGGACAAAATAAATCTTGTATTTAGGGACAGAGGGAATATGGTTTTGCATCTGTAGAATCATGATTAAGTGACTCTCACTACGTGAAAACATGGTTTTATTAATACGGGATTGGTAAGGGGGACAGGTGACACATTACAATTATGATAGTTATGTGTATTTTCTATTGGTGATCATATTTAATCTTAATTTTTCAAAGATATGCTATTGCATCAAGCATTGAAGTGTCGTGCGGCCACCCGTTTAGCGGTTCGCAAGCTTTTGGCCCGAGCTGGTGGTGCCCCACTCTTCTTTCGAGTGGAGGACCGCTTCGGATTTCTTTACGTGTGCATGCGGAAGTGGTTGAAGAAAATCACTACGATTCTAGCATTTGAGCATTCAACTTATAGACCAGTACTTGATTGGCATGTATATGGCAAGACTACTGATCGAGCTTTGATTGTTCAAGTGAAGGCGAAGCATGAGGCATCAAGGCTTGCTGCAATTGATCATCGTTCAAGGGCGGCGAAGATGAGGCACCAGTAGTATGTAGTATTGTAGTAGGTTTAGTTAATTTTATGAACATTGGATATTTATCTAAATGCATGGATTGATGGGTATAGTTAGTAGAGAATGATCAACCAACATCTTCGACATACTCCAAATTCAGCCTCCATGACATATGAGACATATGTTTTCGGCACTACAAACCTGTGTAATTATTAGAGTTGATAGCAGATTCAGCATAACCACTCTCAATACATTAGTTGAATTGATAGGTATTCCTTTCTCCATAATGTTTAAATAGTTTGAAGTCATTTAATTAAAGTCGATCATTATATAGCATGAAACCACTGTGTTGTTTGCTAGAGGGGTTCTAGTCCAAGAGTCAGCTCTCCATTATGATCAACAATTAATCTCCACATGTTGATTTCTTGTTATCTCTGGTCGTAGTGCAGTTAACTTTAAAATTTTATTTTTGGGTTTAAATTATTAAACTCTTGAGTATAACCAGAGCCAATTCTTGGGTTGGAAGCCCTCTATCAAACACAACAGTGGTTTCATGTTGTTAATCCCTTTCATTATCTGATTTTTAACTATTTGAACATTAGGAGTATATATGACTACCTACCAATGTGACCGACTCATCAATGATGGTTTTGCTGCCTCTGTTATCAATTATCACAATTATACAGATTTGTAGAACCGGTAACATATATCTCTTATACTGCAGGTTATAGATTTCTATTATCAAGAAGATATTGGATGCTCATTCTTTACTAACCTTCTTTCTTAATCTAGTTTTCCTATGGGTTGATACCACTTGAAGCCTCCTAGGTAGCGACAACCTCGCATCTTTGCCATTAATTGCTAAATCCACTACTAAAGCTTAGTTAATGTCTGTTGGATACCCTTACCTTGGTAGATAACTCAAATCTGGTCTTGTACCACCTTGGGCTTATAAGGGCCTGTTTGGAACCGCGGTGGTGAAAAGGTTTCTCAGATAAGCTGTATAAATATGATGATAGAGCTTATTTGAGAAACAGGTTTGAACCAGCTTCTGCGTTTTAGTACAAATGGGAGCGGTAGGGAGAAGCGTGGCCAAAAAAAGATGCAAAAAAGCTTACCGTTTGGCTTCTAGTTTCAGCTTATTTTGGCCATAAGCTGAAGATAAGCTGTTCCAAACAGGGCCTAAGTTACGTGCTCAATTTTAATAAACGCTGCAAATTGTTAGATTATCGAGATCCACAGACGTATCAATATGTTGTATATGATATCTAGCTCGTGTCAATAGCATATTGAGAAACTCCAACTTAACGTGCAAAGAGTCTATCTGGTGTCTATCCAATTGTTCTATGGACCTTTATTACAAAACTTTTTTGTTTCTGACTGGATGGTTGGGCTTGAGATGATTATAACTCGGAACACATATTATTGGAACTAGTGATGCCAATATCATTACATCCAAACCAAGATGAAACATGTGAAATTAAATATAAATTTTGAAAATTTCAAAATTTAGCTTGTCTTTGACATGTTCCCTCTTAGTTTTCATTGTAATGACAATAGCATTAGTAGCACCAAGAGCATAAATTAGTTTCCAATTATCCACGAGCTCGACCATCCAATTAAAAAAAGTTTTGCAAAGAAAGGCAAGAAACGAAATCATCCACACGGACACTTGCTCCTTAAACCGGGTATATCAAGGTTTTTCCCGACTTGGTCTTTGTTGTTGTGGATGATGTGTTGTCTCATCCTTGTCTCCCAATATCTTTGCGCTTTCCACGGTTAAAAAAGATTGAATTATCACCTATAAGTCCAAAGTGGCAGAAGACAAAGATTTGGGTTATGTAACAAGTCATGGATGTGTATTTGACATTAATTTGACTTTGGTGTAGGGTTTTGCAGTACGTGGAGAAAAGTGGGGTTGTTGCTACCCAGGGGGGCATAGGACATTTTTAATGGACTATGTTCTTCATCCATTACAAATAAGTAGGGAGTAGTAAAATATAGCACAACAGTCTGTTACTAATGACTCATTATTGGTAATCAATGATACAATGGTCAGTTACCAATTTTGCAGAGTCGTAATAACTATGTTGTAGGGTCGAGATGGCGGACTAGAGGGGGGGTGAATAGTCCTTTCTAAAAATTAACACGTCGGCTAACCGAAACAACAGAGGAATTAAAACTATCGGTCTAGGCAAAACTTTACCCCTCTATCTATGTTCACTAGCACCTTATACAAGATCCTAATTAAGCAAATAAGGTGCCAAGCTAGCACGAGCTCACCTAATTATTTCTAGGAGCAAGGTCACACAAACCTACGCCTCTAGTACTTCACACACCGGGGAGCTTCTAAACAACTAGTAAGCAAAAGCACAAAGCACCTAAGCTCACTAGCAATGCTCAATGGACAAGACTACACAAGTCTAATCCAAAGGCTCAATTTACTTAGCTACACAAACTAAGCAAAGAGGCTAATTAAGCTACACAAGCTAATTACTCACAAGATCACTACTTCTAGCTACACAAGCAAGAGGACAACTAGCAAGCTACACAAGCCAACTAATTATAAGAGCAACCTCACAAGCACAAGATATATAAGGATGTAAATACAATGCTTGTGATCGAGAAATGCAAACCACCGAGAAGAGTAGACAATGTTGACACGGTGATTTTTATCCCGAGGTTCACTTGTTTGCCACCAAGCTAGTCCTCGTTGTGTCGACCAACACCTCGATGGTTCTTGGGCAAAGCTCTGAAGCCGCTGGCCACTCCGGGCACTCCAAGACACCACTCGCAAGTGAGGTAACTCAATGACACGCTCCACTAGAGTTGCTCTTCGTGATCCCCACGGGGTGAGCACAATCCCCCTCACAAATCCTTCTCCGGAGCACCGCACAATCTCCTTGCGTGCTTCAACGGAGCCTCAATCCACCAAGCCGTCTAGGAGGTGGCAACCTCCAAGAGTAACAAGCAAACCGGCTTGCAACACGAACACCTAGTGCCACTCGATGCAATCTCTCAAAGCAATGCACTAGATTCGCACTCACTCACAATGGATTCGCAATCTAGAATGAACAAGTGAGTTAGTGGACTCCCAAGGCAAGCACAACCATGGGAAACACATTCCCAAGGTGCTCAACCCCCTCCAAGCCCCGGGCACCCAACTATTTATAGAGGGGAGGGGAAAACTAGCCGTTACACACTTTTCCCGAGCTCTAACGGCTACCTCGGACTGTCCGCGGACCATCCTCGGACTGTCCGCCATTCAAAAAACTAGCCGTTAAGATCCAAACGGTCAAAAACTCGTCATCCGCGGACCGTCCGCAGTCATCTGCGGACCATCCGACCCCCTAGATCTTGAACCCCCGAACCTTCTGGTAAAACCGGACGAATTTGCGGACTGTTCCGCGGACTGTCCGCCCTATTCGCGGATCGTCAGTGGTCCGTTCGGACTTGTCCGAACTATCCGCGGACTGTCTCCGCGGACCATCCGCAGTATCCGCGGATCGTCCGCAGTAACCACGGACCGTCCGCTACTCAATTTTCAGCACAACCGGCACTCGGTAAAACGCCCATAACTTTTAGCTCCGATGTCCAAATTAGGCGATCTTGGACTCTATGGAAAACTCATTCAGAGGGCTATCCAATCCAACTGAATTCTTGACCCAAAACACTTTGGATCAAAGCAGAATTGCAAACCAAGATCACACTAAGCCATAACCATCATCCAAACTTCAACCCCTTTGCAAAAGTGCCAACTCCATAAGTGTACCATCTTATGTGTGAGTGAGTTAGCATTTTCACAAACATATATCAAAGGGTTTTTTACTCTCTTTACCACGCCGCTCGATCTTAGCAACATCGCAATGTTAGATCGCTCAAGAGATCGACAGAGTGGGTCCTCTCACAGTGCACATAGGGCACGGACTGTCCAACCGCCTCCACGGACTGTCCGACCTTTCATCAAACCACTCGGAGGACATCTCAACAGCTCGGAAGTCAGCGCCCACGGGCTCACAGGTCAACACTCACCACAGACAGTCCGAGAATTCATCACGGACTGTCCGAGCGACGATCGGACAAACCGATCGGACACCCGAACGGAATATTCACAGATATTCAATTATTTTTCCAACTTACATTTCTCGGACTGTCCGAGCCAATGCCACGGACTGTCCGACCAGTCTCGACAGAACTGGATTTTCACAAGATTTTCAACAACGCTCTTTCTCAAAGTTAGTCGCCACTCGATCCTAGCGACATCGCAATGTTAGATTGCTCAAGTGGCACTTGATGACCGATATGCAAACAAGTTT
This sequence comes from Echinochloa phyllopogon, assembly GCA_033239725.1. NCBI lineage: Eukaryota > Viridiplantae > Streptophyta > Magnoliopsida > Poales > Poaceae > Echinochloa > Echinochloa phyllopogon. The sequence goes on along the minus strand of BTCW01000008.1, from coordinate 24,772,861 downwards.
TCCCCTCTTGATAGTACGGCCATCTATCCTAAACCCGGTCATAAACTTCTCTACTCTCCTATGACCGGTTAAATGAAATGCCTATTGGTTATACCTTTGCCTTGCGCATTCCATTTCATCGTCTCCAATGTTGATGCAACACATGCACCAACATCATCACAAATGATATGATCGAATTCATATAATCATGCGACTTATTGGTTCATCGATCTTGACTTCACTTGTTCTTCACCGTTGCAACGGTCCATCGGCACCAAGTCATTACTCAACCATCCCGCCACGCGGTCCAGCGCTTAGCCTCTGACTTTCCCTTCACACTTGCAACCGGTCCATCAAACCAAGTCTTGTCTTGATCTTCTCCACTTAATCACATGACTCTATGTCATGTCCCATATGCAATGAGCTCCTTCATCACATAATTACCTGTGGACTAATCACCTGTGTACTTCACGTAAACACATATTAGTCCACCTAAGTTGTCACTCAATTACCAAAACCAAACAAGGACTTTCAATCTCCCCCTTTTTGGTAATTGATGACAACTCTACAAAGATTTGGAAATTAAGTTTGTTTGGATTTTATGCTCCTTAATCCAACATTTCAGCTCTATGTTATAATTTGGATAAGCACCACAAAATCCAACTAGGTAGTTGTTGACACTTCTTACGGTCCACTATTAGGATTGCCAATCCCAGTAATGGTGCAAGTAGTGTTCATTGGTATTCTTACGATACAGATATAAATCCGCAAGCGCACGGATACCGATGTAGCATTTCACCCGGGAGTATTCCTAGGTATCGTATTTATATTTCCGCAGGGAAGCATTGGATAAAGAGTATCGACTATTTACAAGGATGTAACTACTAATTAAAGTACCGGCTAACAAGGCGGGGGTAAAGGATAGGATAGGAGTGATATTCAGTTGACACACACAAGGAGAAGTTCAGGATAGAGATAGAAGAGCGGTCTAGCTAGTGGGAGAACAACGAGACAGGAAAGGATTCCTATATACTTCCACTGGCCTTGAGATACCTCTGGCAAGGGTTACGGCTAGCAAGAAGAATGACTTCTAAGGTTCTTTTCCTAGCTCTATTGTCTTAGCTTCGGGACAAGGGAACCGGTGAACACACAGAAAGGGATGAGAAGGGGTGCCACTATTTCCCAATTAGGGGATCCTACGGACCGGAACTAACGTGATGGGCTACGAAGACCGAAAGTGCTGTCACCACCTCACGGCTACCACCTCCGTTGCGACGGGAATAAACCAAGGTTACCATCTAGACTAGGTACCACAGCTACGCTAGGCAATAACTACTCACTCTCCTAGAAAGAGCAAGCACTCCTGTCAATACCCCGGTGACAATTCACCGGAAGCATTGAGCAGAAACGAGGAACCAGCTAAGACAAAGGACTAAGAGAGAACTTATAGAACCAGACTACAACAGCTTATAACCAAGGCTAGACATTCCACAATTACTCGCGAAATAAATGCAGAACAAATAACTCAAGTAAATGCAGAGGAAATATATTGATTACTCAGAGTCGAACATAAAGAAATGGGAAAGATACAAGAGCTTTACCAGAACTCCAGAAGACGACTCCGGAACCCCGAGCGAAGCTCGACCCTGTCTCTAACTCCCAACTGGACTAGCCTAACTCTACATCTTGAAAGTGGAGAATTGGAGACTTGCTCCCAAGTGGTGTGTGTTTACAAGTGAAAGTTACCCTCTATTTATAGGAGTCCAAGGCGGTTGAGGTAGGGTAGCGGCCAAGGGAGCCAGGAGGGGTACCCCCTGGGATTTCGGGCGAGGGGAGGCGGTTCGGCCGAACAGGTCGGTTCGGCCGAACTCCCCAATTCGCCCGAACCAGAGGATCCGCTGACCTTGCTTCCCACGGTCAGGATTTGCTCCCTGGTGTCGGTTCCCAGCTGGGGGCGGTTCGGCCGAAGGGCCCAATTCGGCCGAACTGGGCCTGGCCCGTGGCCGGCCTCCCCAGCACCGCCTCTGCTGCCTGGACCTTCTGGGCTGCCTCCTGGTGGTTGGCTTCGCGTTGATTTGGCCCAGGATGACGTGTTGGTGCTCCGGGATGAGTTGTCGGTCGCCCACGTGTCATGTGATGTGTTCGCTTGGTCATTGTTGACGTGGACGACTCCCGGTGGTCTGCTCGGCTAAGGGGGGTAACCGGCCGAACGGAGTTGTTCGGCCGATTTGGTCATTTTCAGCCCCAATAGCACATATTTGTCGTAGTTGTACCTGCACAAGTGACACTCACCAAAACTCGTGGAACTTTATTAGAAATAAAACCTAAGTACATGGAATGTTGCATATAACCTCATTTATTCCCGAGTATTGGTGGTCAGATTTGGGCTGTAACGACCGCCAACAAGCTCGCCCAAGCTTAGCTCTTTGCTCGTCCTCGAGCAAAGATATAAACTTAGGCTCGGTGGATCATGAGTTGCTACAATGTCATTTCTTTTGCAGGTAACTTTATAAACAACTAGTCTTCAAAAATACTTGAATCATAGGCAAAGTTTCAAATCACCCCTTTACCTATGGGGCTTATAGCAATCTCCTTATCTTGGCGGTTGAAAGGATGAACAGTTTAAACTCAGTTTTATTCCACTCTACTTTTTTCAGGATCTCATCTCAAAGTTTTTCATAAGTTTTAAAAACTACAAATTGTTCCTCATTGGCACACTCAATCACTCAAGTGTATTTGAATCCTCACCAAATGCTTGTGCCTTCTTTTCATCCTAACATCTAATATGGCTTTTTGTGTGGCTTAGGGACAAAGGATGAAGGCATGCATGCATCTTATATTTTGCTAAGTCAAAGACCGGATCTCTGAGGAGACAAATCACATCTTAAGATCGAGACGTGCAAGTGTGTGGATATGAATGGAGTGGAATATGGTGGAATGGTGGAATGGAGTATGGTGGAATGGTGGAACTCCTAGGATGAATTTCCCTCTCCTTGATTTATTTTCGAGAACATGGGCTATCTTTTATTCTTATATTTTTGCCATGCCACTTGGCATGCTTTCCTTTTTTCTCCTCTTTGCCATGCTCTTTGGCATGCTTATCTTTTTCTCTTATTTTTGCCATGCTTCTTTGGCATGCTTTTCTTTTTGCATAGCCCATGTCTCTATCAAGAATATTTGGAGAGGGAACTCATAGAACATGGAGCATTTATTTTTGTGGATGGATGATGGAAAATGTTTGCTAACTCCCAGTGTAGGAATTGCAAGTGAGAGATGGTGTGTGTACGTGGGTCTCGATCTTTAAGAATATGAAAGCTTCACTCAAAGGTCACAACAATTTGACAAAGCTCACTAAGATATCAAGCAGCATATGAGTAGAAATTTTCAACTAAGCTTATCATATGGCTCTGGTAGGTATTTTGACCAATGAGGAACTTGTTTCATTTTGAAAGCATAAATTTCCGAGATTTTCCCCGTACTAAAAGCAGAATAGAATTTAACCAAATTCTCACTATATCAATCCCCACAACAACTTAGACTTGGAATAAAGCATGTGCTCCCACAAGGTTTTCAGGATCAATTTTACTCATGCCAAATAACTCAAGCACAATCTAGCAACTAGTTTAAGCAAAGTACTTGCAAAATTAATGACAGAGCAACTATTCATCATTTCCAAGGTGAGAGGCATATGATTCATTCCATGCATAGTTGGGAGTTATTTTATTCAAGGGAAATATTGTTTAAGGGAAATATTTTTTTGTATTTTCATTCTTTTAAATGCAAACTATCATGAAGGGAAATGAAAGGGAAATTAAATGATCAAAGTGCTGGATAAATCGAGACATACCTGGTGGGGCTCCTCCCCCAAGCTTGGACTTTTACTGGTAGGGGTTGAGCCTTGAAAGGTACTGGCTCAGCTGTTCCGCTTGTTCGTGGACGTCGTGCTGGATAGACGCCACCATCCCGCTATTCTCTTGATGGTACTGAGAATTGCGGGCTAGTGTGTCCTGGATCTCTCGGGTACGGTCGTCGATGAGCTCGACTCGGTCGGAGATGTAGGACAACTCCCGGCCGTAGTCGAAGCGTGCGGACTGTGAGTATCCGGGGTAGTATGGCTGGGAGGCACTGTCGTATCCCCCTCCATACCGACTCCCGGACCACTCAGAGTCCGTGTCCTGGCTGTAGTCTCAGCGTCCTGAGGTGAAGTAGTTCGGCTCCTGGTGTTGCCCGGAGCCTCCTGCTCCGGACGTCCCAGCGCCGGTGTACATGTCGTAGGTGGCCTCAAAAGCGGAAGTGTGTCGATGCGGCATTTGTGGTGCATCTTCCGGCTCCTATGAGGTGGCGAGCCCAGCATCACGCCTGGCTCGTCCCCTCGTGACGGTCCGTCACCTGCAACGCTGTGCCGAGCGGGCTCTCTCCAAGGTGGAGAGTCGTCCGACTCGGTCCTCAACTGAAGAGTTAGTTTCGGCGTGGTATACAACCTTAGTGCTGCACAAGGCAAGGGTACTTCAGTTGTATAGCCACGGTAAATCACTGCCAGCGTTGCGTCAGGCGTCCACCGTATCATGTGGGCTTGCACGAAGTGCTCGGCATCCACGACGGAACACGCTGTCTCGATGTACGTGAGCCGGGCGCCTTGGAGGACGCCCAGGTGGTTAGCGAGGCGAGTGACTAAAGAAGTCATCGCCATGCCACCCGTACGAGAAATATGAGACAGCTAGTGACCAACAGGTGAATAGGGAATCTGCTTGACCATGGCAAAAAGAACCCGCAACTCGATGGTGTTGACAGGGCGCAAATCTGCCCGGGGGAATACCGTCATAGACAACCAACGAAGCATGAAACGCAAAGTGGGGTTATGAATGTTGTTCGTGCGTGGCGCATGACAGTTGGTATCCCCCGAAATCTTTTTCCAAAATGCCACCCTGTCAAATCTTTTAAGCGCTTTGTTCGGGTCTAAAGAACAACGACTTGAAAATCCGAGACCCGAACTAAAATCCCTCCAAGAGCAGAAGAACTCTTGGTTGAAGAACCGAAAACGAATCCCCCCAGTTTCAGAAACCAAAGTCGAGAGGAATTCAAGGGTGAGTAGGTACGAACCTTCTTCGTTGATGTGCCAGAAATTCTCCCAGCCAATGGCCTGGAAAATTTCCGTGAACTCTACGTCCATCCCCGTGTCCCTGAGCAAATCTTGCTCAAACACACGGGTGTTGCTCGAACTCCTTCAGCCGAAGCTCGTTGAAGGTGTTCCGCTCCCTTTCTGTTCTAAGGTTGATGTCACTCTCGCTCAGGAGCTACCTGGCTGGGGGCGTGGCATGGCCCCATCCCGAGCCGGCTGCTCCGTGCTCGTCTGTGTCCATCCGGCTCGAGCCTCGAGACGGAGCTGCGGAACTCCCAGCATCGTCCGATCGTCGGCCTAGCCGGGCGGAACGACGGAGCGACGTGAAGAACTTCGACATGATTCCTGCAAAAGGTTAGTGCAACAACAACTACCCAAAGGACTGAATATATATGGTTAGCACAAGAAAATCAAGTCAGTCGTTCTAGATAGTTAGTCGTTCTTGCGGGGATGAAAACCACCACAAAAGGTTAGTCGTTCTTGTGGGTGTCGGTGACCACCACAAAATCGTCCAGGAAATTCCGCACAAAGATCACAACCAAAGCAAAATATCTTTTTTTGTTGTGATGCAAGTGAACCAAAACTTGAGCAAGAATTTTGGGAAGGACTTGAGCACAAGCTAGAGCAAGAAATGAGAGAGGGAGAGCTTTTAATAGAAATTTTTCAGAGTGTATGAGTGTCTGAGAGTTCACAAGCTTGCACCAGCATTTATAGGCCGAGGGGAGGCAGGTCCCTGGTTCGGTCGAACTGGGTGGTTCGGGCGAACCAGGCCCTGGTGGCCAGGCCACTCCTCCCTGAGTGGAGCACCTCCCCTTGCTTTGATTCCACGAAATTTTGTGTAGCCAACAATTCCCAAGGTCATGTGAGTGGTTTTTAGTGGTAGGTAAGATGCAAACTTGACATGACCAAAGTTGGTTTTAGTGGAGTCACCCCCATGCTGCCATGTTTGTGATAATTGGTGAGTATGCAGCCATTTTAGTGGGGTAGACATGTTTGGTGCTGGTTGGTGATGATGGTAAATAATTGGAGATGTTCTAGAAGGGGTGAAATTGAAGAAAGTTACAAATTGCACCCTCTCTAATTAAATTTCAGTATGTGTCCAATTATTTCTAACCAAGCTTGCAAAATTTTCTACTCTCTCTCAAATTAATTACTCAAGTGGTTCATTTATTTTGAAAAGGGAAACATGCAAATGCAGTGATGAAATTAAAATTTTGGAAAGGGAAATATGAGATACATACCGGTTTTCCTCGCGGCGAGAGCTCAGCTTTTAAGTCCGCGAGCGGGACTTCTCCTATCTTCAGTTGCTCTTGTCATCGTCCGGTCCCAGAGAGAATGCCTCGGATGATGCAACTTCCTGTTCCAGGTTATTTGTAATTGTACTAGAAAGTGTGCATACCTGGGAACATTATTCCACCCTGGGCTTCAAATATATCAATGGTCGTGACTCATCCCCGATGTGAAACAGATTTGGGGGACTTCCCATTCAAATTTGATGATTTTTCTGCAGGGGTTAGTCCACACATGCGACCAATATCTATACAAGTATTGCTCTAAAGGTTCATTAATCAAACTTGACATCATGCCTAATTTGATTAAAGCAAGCTAATTAACCTAAGCACCTTGCTTAATTTAAAGAGCTCATGAAATGTATTGTAGCTAGCAACACATTCAAATCAGAGCAAACCACAATAGATGAAGGGAGCATGAAAGCATCGAGAGATATTCACATAGAGGTAAGCATATGGAAACTGGTGAACTTTGCTTTGATTAAGGTAAAAAAAATAAACCTTTTCACGTACCTGAGTGTGCCCACCGTTGGCATCTGATGATGAAGACTTTTGGAACTGATGCCACGGTGATGGTACTACGCCGACGTGACTCCACGTAGTTGGCTGAATCCTCCTCCATGTTGATGTTTACCAGAGTAGAACATAAAGAAAAGGGAAAGATACAAGAGCTTTACCAGAACTCCAGAAGACGACTCCGGAACCCCGAGCGAAGCTCGACCCTGACTCTAACTCCCAACTGGACTAGCCTAACTCTACATCTTGAAAGTGGAGAATTGGAGACTTGCTCCCAAGTGGTGTGTGTTTACAAGTGAAAGTGACCCTCTATTTATAGGAGTCCAAGGCGGTTGAGGTAGGGTAGCGGCCAAGGGAGCCAGGGGGGTACCCCCTGGGATTTCGGGCGAGGGGAGGCGGTTCGGCCGAACAGGTCGGTTCGGCCGAACTCCCCAATTCGCCCGAACCAGAGGATCCACCGACCTTGCTTCCCACGGTCAAGATTTGCTCCCTAGTGTCGGTTCCCAGCTGGGGGCGGTTCGGCCGATCCCATTTCGGCCGAACTGGGCCTGGCCCGTGGCCGGCCTCCCCAGCACCGCCTCTGCTGCCTGGACCTTCTGGGCTGCCTCCTGGTGGTTGGCTTCGCGTTGATTTGGCCCAGGATGACGTGTTGGTGCTCCGGGATGAGTTGTCGGTCACCCACGTGTCATGTGATGTGTTCGCTTGGTCATTGTGGACGTGGATGACTCCCGGTGGTCTGCTCGGCTAAGGGGGGTAACCGGCCGAACGGAGTTGTTCGGCCGATTTGGTCATTTCCGGCCCCAATAGCACATATTTATCGTAGTTGTACCTGCACAAGTGACACTCACCAAAACTCGTGGAACTTTATTAGAAATAAAACCTAAGTACATGGAATGTTGCATATAACCTCATTTATTCCCGAGTATTGGTGGTCAGATTTGGGCGGTAACGACCGCCAACAGTAGTGATAACTCCCCCTACATATGTGCTCAACTGATTTATTTTTAAGCTTGCACATATGCATAGATATGAAATTTTGGGAGTGTTAACACTACTTGATGATGCTAAGGTATGTAGGATAAACCTTTGTAGCTTGATACCAATTAAGCTTGCACATTGAAGTCCATCCTTAGCATCATGGTTAGCTAGACACCACAAGAAAAACACTAGATACCTCATGATATCAACATTATAGGCAAGGTTCTATGTGTACATTAAAGAAATATATCTAGCTACCAACATATGCATGCTAGTTAACATTTCATAATTCAAATCCTATAACTAGCATACACCATACAAGCATACATATTGAATGTTAAAACTTATGCAAATATGCAAGCAAGCACATGAATATGCACATATCAAATGCAATCAATCAAGTTCATGAGCTTGCTCCCCCTACTTGTATGCTTCTATTTGTCCAAGAATTATGATCCTTTTTGCTCTTTCTTGACTATGTCCAAGTCCATGTCCATATCCATAGTGGCTCCAATATTTCATATCTTTCACTCTCATTTCTTTGTACCACTCTCATTCTCATTCGATCTTCTGCAATATTTCATATCTTTGTACCACTCTCTCCCCCTTTGTCATCAATTTCCATAAAGGTATGCTCATTTGATACTAAGGGTTAGGTGATACTCTCTCCCCTTTGTGTGATACTTGAATCTCAATTTTTTTATGGACACTATCACATATGTAGAAGTGATGTCATTTATGGGATGCCAAAAGATACCACTTATAGGTTACTTGGAATGCCTCATGAATGATCTTTTGACCTTGATACCGTTATGTGGGACATCTTCCCATGTCAAATATTTGGTCATTCAACTTGATCAACTTGAGCTCTTATATGTGAGGGATGCATTCTTCTCTTGATGATCACTTAAAGTTGAGGATCACTTGTAATCTTGTATGATATCACTTGCAATCTTAATATAACCATTGAAAATATACCACTTGATGAAATACCAATTTATATCACTTGAAGAAATACCACTTGAAGAATGATTGATAAAGTTCATGACGAACATTACAAGGACCATTGAACCCCTCTTTTTAACTTGATCAAGGACATGATATAGTTGATGACATTCCAACAATGCTCACAAATAGCATCCCTATTTTCATTCTCTGGCATGAAGGCGCATACTCTTGAAATGCGGCTGAAAACTGACTTTTACCCGTCATCCATTCTATCTTTCCTTCATCAATATCAAGCTTATAGGTAGCATAGAATTGCCTAATGATAGTCTCATTCCAATCACATCTATGCTCCAAGAAGGGTCTAAGTCTAAGATTTTCAAACTTGATAGCCACTTCCTCTAAAACTTAATTTGATTCAAGCTATGGAAAAACAATTCGCTTGTGGGGAAAGACAATGCAATCAACCAAGTGACCAAGGAAAGCATTTTCTTTATATGATGAATCCACTAGTAGGATAAAACTTTCTAACCATTTGCATTGTTGTCTCATTCTTGAACTAGATTATTTCCATGAGCTTCACAAATTTGACTTGAACAAATTGATTTGCCTATCCTTTCCAAGTTTGGTTCAAAACCCTTTCTAAGCTTCTTCACAAGCATGAAGTGACTATCTTATCAAGGTAATGCTTGTCACTCATAGGAAATCCAAAATATATCAAGTACTTGGGTTTACTAGCTCATGAACAAACTCATAGACTAACCACTAGATCAAACAATCATACAAGCAATAGTGATAGGCTATGAATTTCGAAAACTTTATTTGTAATGCATGATCCTATAAGCATGTTCTATATGCACTAACCGCATACTAGTAAGGGATGAAAATGATCAATGCACATTACAATGATACCTTTGCTATATTGGAGTAGAGGATAGTCAATAAAGTTCCAATTCCGCAATAGCAATGTGAAGTCCAATTAGTAGCTTGGTGAAAATCAATGAATACCCATTTGAATTCCATCCTTCACCCATATGAATTGAGAACCACCAATAATCAAGTGCACTCTTCATGTTGTGGTTGGCTTGCTTCTTCTTTTAATCGATGCTTGCATGAGAGAACTATTTCGAACACCACTTGAAATCCCATTACTAGCTCTCTTTTGGGTGTTGCTTCCTTTCTTGATCAACCCTTTAGATTGCTTCAACTAAGCATCTCAATTGTTCCTCAGATCACAACTTCCATGTTAGCCTTCCAAGCCCCACGCTTGTTTACCTCCAAAAGGCGGCAAGCCCCTACACTAGGAAGAAGTGATCTCTCTCCAAAGAACCTTTCTTGACACTCACTTGAAATGTCTTTGTTTGATTGATACATATGATTGACTTATCTTGATGAATAACTTAGAATTCTTCATTGAATGTTTTTATTTCTACCAAATGATCTCCAATAACCATTAGAACTTGAACTTCATTTTCTTCTTGAGCTTGGTCTTGATATCTAGCTTGAGTACCAAATGTGTGTTAAGTACACTTCCACAATAAAGGACCTTGTACTCTTTGCTTGTCAAGCTTCTCATTTAATCCAAAACCAAACTAGGTGCCTCAATTTCTTATCCAACATGATTCCAACTTGAGGACCTTTCAACCAAAGTGACTTTTGACTAATCCAATAATTGTCACTTTCATGGCAGATTCTACATATTTCAAAGAATAATCCATAACTCCTAATGTACAGCTCCAATGACCATGAAATTTGGTGGAGAAGTGCTTCACTAAGTCATCTTGCAGCTACAAAGATTTGAACTTCATTTGACTTCTCAATTGCTACCAGATTTTAGATTTCTCAAACTGCTACATGCTGAAAACTGCTGCACATGTGTTGACAAGATCCACTCCAAAATTGAAGTATCTTTTATCCAATACTCATGAGATTTTTGCAGAAACTAATATCATAAGTGTAGAGCATGTATACCAAATTTGAAGCCAATCCAAATAGATTTGATCACTCAAACAAGGTACCATTACAGCTAGCTCAGTTTTTGCTAAGTAGGACAAATTTCTAAACTTGAGCTAAACTTCTTCAAATTGAGTCAAACTTGATATCAACTTGATTGAATACTATCACAAGACATATCCATTCAGTCCACTTACTAAAAGTTATCTTATGAACTTATCCATCAAATCAATCCAAATTTGAGTACTAATCATTTAATCCATTCAATCATATCATAGCAAGCAACTTTTGCATAGATGTATTCAATGCAATCAACTCATATGCACCCAAATGAACTAGATCAACAACGAATATACCTTTGTACATCATGATCAGCCCATAGAAAGCTTCAACTCAAATAATTTGCAAGCCTTCAATTATATCCAATAAATCACCACAACTTGATAATTTGCACTTGTATGTTGTAGCACATTTGGACTTCACTTATTTGACTCGGCATTGGGATGAAATAGCATTAAGCTTCATTGCTTCACTCAATTGTATGATGAACAAAATGAATCCAATTGAGTCAAGCCTCCAATGCCATGGTACCGACACACATTCATCCACTTTTTGATGGTACCCAAACTAGTTTGGGTCCTCTCAAGTTAGGAGCAACATACTTCGGCATTGCCTTAGCATGAGTAGCGGGATGTTTTGCCATTGTAACCAATGAGGTGCCCTTGACATCCTTTCTAAGCACAATATCATCAACAATTGAAATAAGCTTAGATTTGTTACATAGGGGACATGAATTAGCCATGTGTCCTTTTCCCGGCATGAGTAGCAAACTCTCTTTGGTTGAGCCTTTTCTTCCTTTCTCATGTGTTTCTTCTCATTGCCCTGCCTCTTCAATTTTGCTTGAATCTTCTTCTCAAGCTTGGTAGGACACTTCGAGGCAAAGTGTCTCATATCTTGGCACTTGATTTTAGCAAAATTTTTCTTTTCATCTTGATTCTTACTCATCATTTTGATGTCTTGACTAGAGGTTTGATGCTTTGCTCTTGCTTTACAACCTCTTCTAGTCTTCTTCTTCTTCAACCTCAAATCATCATCTTGATGGTTGGCTTGAATTTGTTTTTGAGGTTTTGCTTTCAGCTCAACTTGAGGCTTCTTGGTTGGGCAACACTTTGCAAGATGTTCTGCATCATGGCACCGAGAGCACATGATGTAAGATCTCTTTTCTTCTTGCATCTTCTTTTTGTTGCCCTTGCTCTTGCTTTCTATCTTGTTGCTCAAATTCTTCACTTCATTTTTGAGCTCATTGTTCTCCTTCAAAATGTTAGTCTCACAAGATATAGAAGTAGAACAATCATCTATTTGTGAAGAATATGGCATATCCAATAAATCATTGCAAGAGGTGGATACATGCTTCTTCTCTACATCACAAGGGTTAGCAATATTATGTGATCGACCATTTGACCCAAGTGATGAGCTCTCACTAGTTTTAGTCTTTTCATTGGAAAGTTTCTTAGTGAGAAAAACATGATCTTGTACCAAGTTGTCATGAGCAACACTAAGTTCCTCATGCGCCATTTTTAGCTCATCATGTGAACAAGTAATGACATGAAGTAGATGCTTTTGTTGTTCACATGTGGTCTTTAGAAATGAGTTTTCATCTTGCAATTTACTTGTTTTAGCCATCTCATTTTATAAAGCAATATTCATGCTAGCAAGTCTACTAACAAGCTCATCATATGAATCATGACTAATTATATTGCAACTTGATACATTTGTGTTACCTACTGACATGAGGCAATGTAGTGGTGTTGGAGAGCTTGTGGTAGCATTATCACTCTCATAGCTCGAGCATGAATCATCCTCATCAACATCAAGTGTGCTTGGAGTAGAAATATTACTTGCATCACTTGAGTTTTGGCCTTCAACAATCTTGGCAAGTGATCTTGTGGTAGAATGAATATCATCATCATCACTTGGCCATGAGGTGGATCAATCTTCCACAATCACCAAGTTGTGGTCATGCTCAACATCCTCATGAGCCTCTCCCTTGGGCTCATCATCATTATTATCATCACCGGAGATTGACCCATACTTCTCATTGAGATAAATCCAAATCTCATGAGCATTTTGCATGTTAGCAATCTCCCAAAATATGCACTTATACAAAGAACTATGCATGATATCAATAGCTAGATAATTAAGTTGTAAGCATTTATCTTGTGCAAGAGTTGCATTATTTTCACCAATTGGATGAGAAAATCCAACATTGACAATCCACCCTATTCGTGGACCGTCAGTGGTCCGTTCGGACTGTCCGCCCTATTCGCGGACCGTCAGTGGTCCGTTCGGACTTGTCCGAACTATCCGCGGACTGTCCCCGCGGACCATCCGCAGTATCCGCGGATCGTCCGCAGTAACCGCAGACCGTCTTCCACTCAATTTTCAGCACAACCGGCACTCGGTAAAACGCCCATAACTTTTAGCTCCGATGTCCAAATTAGGTGATCGTGGACTCTATGGAAAGCTCATTCAGAGGGCTATCCAATCCAACTGAATTCTTGACCCAAAACACTTTGGATCAAAGCAGAATTGCAAACCAAGATCACACTAAGCCATAACCATCATCCAAATTTCAACCCCTTTGCAAAAGTGTACCATCTTATGTGTGAGTGAGTTAGCATTTTCACAAACATATCTCAAAGGGTTTTTCACTCTCTTTACCACGCCACTGGATCTTAGCAACATCGTAATGTTAGATCGCTCAAGAGATCGACAGAGTGGGTCCTCTCACAGTGCACATAGGGCACGGACTGTCCGACCGCCTCCACGGACTGTCCAACCATTCATCAAACCACTCGGAGGACATCGCAACAGCTCGGAAGTCAGCGCCCATGGGCTCACAGGTCAACACTCACCACAGATAGTCCGAGAATTCATCACGGACTGTCCGAGCGACGATCGGACAAGCCGATCGGACACCCGAACGGAAAATTCACAGATATTCAATTATTTTTCCAACTTAAATTTCTCGGACTGTCCGAGCCAATGCCACGGACTGTCCAACCAGTCTCGACAGAACTGGATTTTCACAAGATTTCCAACAACGCTCTTTCTCAAAGTTAGTCGCCACTCGATCCTAGCAACATCGCAATGTTAGATCGCTCAAGTGGCACTAGATGACTGATATGCAAACAACTTTGCCCCTCTTGATAATACGGCCATCTATCCTAAACCCGGTAATAAACTTCTCTACTCTCCTATGACCGGTTAAATGAAATGCCTATTGGTTATACCTTTGCTTTGCGCATTCCATTTCATCTTCTCCAATGTTGATGCAACACATGCACCAACATCATCACAAATGATATGATCCACTTCATATCATCATGCAACTTATTGGTTCATCGATCTTGACTTCACTTGTTCTTCACCGTTGCATCGGTCCATCGGCGCCAAGTCATTACTCAAGCATCCCGCCACGCGGTCCAGCTCTTAGCCTCTGACTTGCCCTTCACACTTGCAACCAGTCCATCAAACCAAGTCTTGTCTTGATCTTCTCCACTTAATCACATGACTCCATGTCATGTCCCATATGCAATGAGCTCCTTCATCACATAATTACCTGTGGACTAATCACCTGTGTACTTCACTTAAACACATATTAGTCCACCTAAGTTGTCACTCAATTACCAAAACCAAACAAGGACTTTCATATGTGCTAAATCCCGTCACCAATAATGCTCTCAGGGTAGTGGGAACTTTCAGCCAATATTTCCGTACATCATTGGTAATAGCCATTGTGCCTATTACCACACAGTAACTGATACGATGCCCGTTACAAACGTTTGTCTTGGTCTGTTACTAATCTTCAATTTTCACAAATTGTCTGATTCTACCAATCTATATCTCATTTTTATAAACTCAACGGTCCTAACCAGCAAAAGTGGAGTCATCATGGTTGTTTAGCGCCTATTTGGCATAGCTCCAACTCCAAACTCCATATCATAGTTGAGTGGAGCCAGCCAAATACCCCAACTCAAAAAAATCTTCGAGCATCCCAAGTCCATGGAGTTGATGGAGTCCAAGTTCATTTTTTTAAAATTTATAGAAAAATATTATTTCATCTTCGAATGAACTTGTTTTTTTGTCATTCATTCATAACAGGTATTGTAATGATGCTAATAACATGGTAGAATAGTGTTAGTATTATCTTTAGGGCAGTCCCAACCTAAGACACTAGCAATAGTTTCCATAACCTCCACATGATCAAGAAACTACTAGTATATACTACTCTTCCAACCCAAACACTAATGTATCATACTTAAATTTAATACTCCCTCCACACCGATATTAGATGATGTTTTGGACAAGATTGTGCATACCAAGGAGTCATTAAACATGGTGTATTTTTCCCTGCTTGCCCTTATTAAATAGATTTGCGGTTACTTCTAGACACCAACCTAACGCAGCACAAGTGGTTAGCGCACCGTGTTTGCATTTGTTCCTGGCGCTCTTTTTCCCGGACGCGCTCGTTTTTTTGGCTCACACACCCGGACACGCTTGTTTTTTTTTTGCTCGCACGCTTCGTTGCCTTTTCTATTTAACCGTCCAGCACTGTGACTCCCATCCAAACTTCCTCACCACCGAGACAACAACAGAGCCCAAACCCCCATTCCACTGTAACAAATAGACCTCAATATTCCTTTAGAGGAAGAAGAAAACGGCAATCGTGGCTTCGATCTCAACATTCCTATACTGGAAGATGAGAACGACAATGGTAATCCATTTTCTTAGTTTCCTTGTGCATTTGATTTGTTTTCGTTTCCTTTATCATATCATCAATTTTTCACAGTACTGGAAGACGGTGGTGATGCCCCTGTAGTGGAGGACGATGACGACGGCCTCAGCCTCGACGCGTTTGATCTTAACCTTCCACTGGATGAGTAAGGCATTGTGGATTTTGATTTCATTCAAAACAATCTTGGTAAGTAAAACACGTCATCTTTGTTTTTATTGTGCAAGTAATAAAAACATGGTGCATGTAACTTTAGTGTTTTTGTTCACGTAGAACAAGTCGTAGAAGCTCCTGTTCAAGCAAACAACTAAAGAAATCAAGAGATGTCATATGAGCTTAGAAAGCAAGTTTACCAAGCTTTGTTAGCTAGAAGCAAGAATTGGAATCTAGGAAAGAAAGATACAAGTATTGTTGTTGCACATTTTGGTGTACACATTCAGGCAGTCCAACATTTGTGGAAGAGAGGTAAAACACAACTTAAAAATTTCATTTCAGTTGAGGTTAGCAGTAGAAAGAAAGGTACATGCGGTCGTAAGGCAATCATTGTTAATTTGGAAGCATTGCGCAACATTCCTCTCAAGGATAGAATGACAATAGAAGATGTGTGTAGCATGAAAGATTCAAAGGTTACTGAAAGATTTATTAGGTGCCACTCTAGTAGCATCAAACCGTACCTAACTGATGATGCTAACAAAAAGGCTCGATTAAAGTGGTGTGTTGATATGATTGACAAGGATATCCTAGATGATCCAAGATTTAAGGATTTCTTTGACTTTGTGTTCATTGATGAAAAATGGTTTTACCTCTCTCAAGAATCAGAGAAATATTACTTGCTACCCGATCAAGATGATCCCCATCGCACTTGTAAGAACAAAAATTACATCCCTAGGATTATGTTCTTGTGTGTTTGTGCTCAGCCAAGGTTTAGGGATTGTGGGATATGGGTACCCTAGGGCCCATCATGGAGGGCGGCGGCGGCCGGCCCAAAGAAGACCGAGTCCTAGTAGACTCCTACTAGGACCCCCCTATTGTAAATAGTCTCATATGGAAAATACTCATATTGTGTCCCTAGATAGGGGCATCCAGCACGCCGAAATCCATCGGAGATCATACGAATACAGCAATACAATACAACTACCGACACAAGACATAGGGTATTATACCTCCGGGTAGCCCGAACCTGTCTAAATCAGTGCCTCCTGTGTACCATCAAGTCACTAGTTCATCAATCGCCCCGCCTACAAATCAACCACTCGGGTACCCCCAGGTGGATTGCCGGTCCTATGGTCCGACATTTGGCGCGCCAGGCAGGGGTAGATTGGTGAGCTTTTTCGATTCGAAAACGCCGTTGGCTTGATGGCAGATCGATCTGGCGTCGTGTTCCCTGCAAGTGTGGAGGCGCGCCCTAAGAAAGCCTCAGATTAGATCTAATCTGATAACCCACCCGACCCACCCAAATTCCACGAAAGGCTGAGGTGCGAAGGCAACCCCGTCACCGCGTTGAAGTCCGAAGCGGAGTTCGAAGCATCCAGTTCCATCTACGAAGGCGGCGGCGCTGCACGCAAGACGGTTCAAGCGCTCCCTCGATGAGTCAGCACCAAAAGATATCTACCATGCGGACGAAGGAGCAACAATTGAGTCCGACGCCGAGTCCTCTCCGTGAAAAGAATACGGGCTCCGGTGCTACAAACCTTCTACGCTTGACTCCGAGTCCAAGCTAGTTGCATCTACGGGACGTGCTTGTACGACATGCATGCATGTCAGACCATACGGTGATTAAACCAAGCTGAGTTTAATAAGGCGTGCATGTGCCTGCACGTGTTGCGTCACGAGAATCATTTACATGCATCCATACGGACTACCACGACAAACAAGCAGGCACAGACGGATGAATTTTCTTTTGGATTTCCATAACAACAACGACGGTCCTAGCCACTCGGCTCAATTTAAATCTAGTCCGGGATATATTCCGACTAATCGGCTTCATCGACAACCACCTCGTCGTGCGCGACGACTATTTTATTTTATTTTACGTCTATTACAGATCGCTATGTGCATAATTTTTTCTCCATGTCTATGAGACAACCGCCGACCTGCATTATTTACTCCATTGCAACCATGTGTTCGCTCTAAACAATAATTTCTCATGAAGCAACAAAATAAACACGGCAAGTCCGACTCACTATATCCAACATCTAAACACACGTGAAAGTACTCGGCCAGGACCCTACCAACGACTAAGCCTCCACGCAGAGCATCGTAGCACGTAGGAGTGCTGCCTCCATGAGAGCTCCAGCCAGTTCTTCGTCCGAGTCCTTAGCGTGTGTCATGATAGCGGTGAAGTGATAGGGGTTGATAAAATCAATCCAAAATAACGCATGCTAAAAGCATAAGCAAAATCAAGTACTTATTACAAATAAGTTTACTATCGTTTCCCCAAAATACTACCTTTTTCTTCCCCTCCCTCACAGGTACAACGGCGTTTCCTTCGTCGCGCGGCCGACCTCGCATGCTCGGGGGCTGGCGCGCGCGGCGACTCGGCGTTTCCTTCGTCGCGTGGCCGACCTCGCATGCTCGAAGGCTGGCGCGCGCGGTGACTCGGCGTTTCCTCTCGTCGTGTGGCTGACCTCGCATGCTCGGGGGCTAGTGCGCGTGGCGACTCGGCGTTTCCTTCGTTGCGCAGCCGATCTCGCATGCTCGGGGGCTAGCGCGCGCGGTGACTCGGCGTTTCCTCTCGTCGTGCGGCCGACCTCGCATGCTCAGGGGCTGGCGCGCGCGACAACTCGGCGTTTCCTTCGTCGCGCGGCCGACCTCGCATGCTCGGGGGCTGGCGCGCGTGGTGACTCGGCGTTTCCTCTCGTCGTGCGGCCGACCTCGCATGCTCGGGGGCTGGTGCGCGTGGCGACTCGGTGTTTCCTTCATTGCGCAGCCGATCTCGCATGCTCGGGGGCTAGCGCGCGCGGCGACTCAGCGTTTTCTCTCGTCGTGTGGCCGACCTCGGATGCTCGGGGGCTGGCACGCGCAGCGACTCGGCGTTTCCTCACGTCGTGCGGCCGACTTCGCATGCTCGGGGGCTGGCGCGCGCGACAACTCGGCGTTTCTTCTCGTCGTGCGGCCGACCTCGCATGCTCGGGGTTGGCGGCGTGGCGACTCGGCGTTTCTTCTCGTTGTGCGGCCGACCTCGCATGCTCGGGGGCTGGCGCGCACGGCGACTCGGCGTTTCCTTCGTCACGCGGACGACCTCGCATTCTCGGGGGGCTGGCGCGCGGCGACTCGTCGTTTCCTCTCGTCGTGCGGCCGACCTCGCATGCTCGGGGGCTGGCGCGGCGACTCGGCATTCCTCCCGTCGCAACAAGCATCGAAGTCAGCATCAAACGGGATAAACACACGCCGAACAAGAACAACTTATCCGAGCTACGGCTCTAACCTGTTGATCTTTCTCGACGTCACCTCGCGTTACGCGGCCGACCTCGCATGCTCGAGGGCCGGACGCCGGATTTTTGGTGACAGCACACTTTCACCTCCTTTTTGCGACAACATGTTGTCCGACTTCTTTTTTGGAGCCTCGGCCTGCTTATACTAACCAACCCAATGCTCGGGGGCTATTGTATACAGTACTCCTAATCGTCGCCCTATACTCGGCCCTCGTGAGGACCGACCGACTACCTCGAAGAACTCGGCGGCGTGTTGGGTGTTCTCTCTTTTTTGAGCACCGCCCACCCTTGTGTCGACTACTTGTTGAAGCACCTTCAGCCGACTACATTGGCCTCGTTCCTTCATCAAGCAATTCGACATGCGCCTGCACGTTGCTCGGGGGCTTGTGGGATATGGGTACCGTAGGGCCCATCATGGAGGGTGGCGGCGGCCGGCCCAAAGAAGACAGAGTCCTAGTAGACTCCTACTAGGACCCCCTATTGTAAATAGTCCCATATGGAAAATACTCATATTGTAATCTTACGTCCTGGATATATAAAAGAGGGCAAGGGTCCCTAGATAGGGGCATCCAACACGCCGAAATCCATCGGAGATCATCTGAATACAACAATACAATACAACTACCGACACAGGACGTAGGGTATTATACCTCCGGGTAGCCCGAACCTGTCTAAATCAGTGCCTCCTGTGTACCATCAAGTCACTAGTTCATCAATCGCCCCGCCTACAAATCAACCTCTCTGGTACCCCCAGGTGGATTGCCGGTCCTAAGGTCCGACAGGGATGGAGAGTGTATTTTTGATGGTAAGATTGGCACTAGTTACTTATGAACCGGCCCAAAGAGGTAATGAGAGAACCGGTCGTGTTCGTGGAGACTTGATGGTAAAGCCTATAACTTCGATCACAAGAAATGTGATGAGGGACTTCCTGATCAACAAAGTATTGCCAGCAATTCAAACCAAATGGCCAAGAGAGGATGTGGCAAACCAATCTACATTCAACAAGATGATGCACCTTCCCATTTAAAATGGGATGATCATGTTTTTTGTGAGGCTGCAAAGCAAAATGGATTTGACATTCGTCTTATTTGTCAACCACCCAATTCTCTAGATTTTAACATTCTTGATTTGAGACTTTTTCAAGCTATTCAAGCCATTCAATACAAGAAAAATGCAAAAAACAGTAGAAGCTCTAATTCCAGTAGTACCAGAGGTAAATTATCAATTCTTTTCATTTTAACATTCTTGATTTGGGGTTTATACTCAATGAAATTTTTCAACACATGTAGGCATTCATGGAGTACAGTCCACACAAGGCAAACATAATATTTGTAACCCTCCAAACTGTTATGATAGAAGTCATGAAGATTAAAGGATACAACAAGTACAAAATTCCTCACATGCAAAAGGAAAGATTAGAGTGAGAAGAATGGCTTCCCTTGCAGATTTCTTGTGAGCCATCATTGCTAGATGAAGCCATGGGTAGTCTAGATGCATGAAACAATTAGAGTTGGATTAATACTAGATGATAATCACTGTAATGCATGAAACAAGAATTCCATGAGCAATGTAGTCTTACTGTTTCAGCAATGCTATTTCATCTTTTCTCCTGCTTGTTGTTCATATTCCTCCACTCATACTCATCTTCCTCCATCTCGCATGCTGCCAATCGTGGAACTCATCCAGTACTCCAGGTGGATGAGGCCGCAACGCGTGCATGGCCTCGACCGCGAGTACGCACGACTCCATGACTCACGATCTTCATGAGAACAAGATGGCTGCAATGACATAGGAATGCGCACGACGTCAAGGAGTCCGGCGCCGTCGTCTCCGAGCTCAGCGACAAGGAGTCCGGCGTGAGAGAGTAGCGTTGCGCCGGCGGCGGAGTGGTCCATCATCACGGCAGACGGGAAATGAGGCGCACGGACAGGAAACGAGGCATGCAGACAAAAAACGAGGCGCAACGGGCGGCGATAATTAATGAAGGGCAATCACATCTAAACTTGAGCAGGCGGGGTTAAAACGCCGTCCTTTGTGCAATCGAAGCGAACGCCAGATTGGCTTCCTTTGAAGATACGGGAGTACTACCTATCTCTCATCATGTCTTGGATGGTGCGTAGAAACCATATATGTCTCATGCAAAACCTAGTTTTCTTTTCTTTGTACATTTACTCACTAACCACGTCATCGTTTATCCTATGTGGCAGCTAATATAATTCTATGAAGATCATCCTAGTCATTAGTTTGGGAGTGAACTTAGGAGATAAGTCTATTAATAAACCTCCCTCACCCTCCACACATGAATGTGTCACGAATCTGAAAAACACCATCAGATTCGATAACCAGAAAAATCATACACCCTTCCACTACCAAAACTAAACAAACTATCCCCTAGCCTGGTTTTGGGCATTTCTTTTTGCCACATCACACATATTGGGCCACCTATAAGCATCTCTCTCTCCTATACCCTTGTCATTTGTTTGGTGTAGTGAAAATCAGTTTTTTTTTGCCATTTCCACATATCTTAGTTAGAACGGTCAAGGATACGCTGATATCACTACACCTCTTCACAACACAACATGTGCTAGTTTCTCCTCACTAGTAGAAAAACTCACATCAATACGGGTTATATGAGCGCGTTAGTACCGGTCAGTCGGCAGCCTACAGCCTACAGCCTCGTGCATTGCTTCCTTACCATCTCATCTATGCACCACATGTGATTGATTTGGAGATGCTTTCCTTTTGAAGACACGGACCGGTACTAAATGTCACACTTTAATACTGGCCGGTGTTATTAACCGGTGCTAACCATTTTAGTATCGGGTCAATACACAAACGTCTAAAATGTGATTTTTAGTACCATGTGGTGTTTTGATGTCACACCCGGATTTACACAGAAACCCGAATGCTACTATATGTGTGCCCAGGAAGTCCACAGAACACATATAGTTAACAAATATGATAAACAGAGTACATATGCTCGAATAAAATGGTTTTACATCAGAGTTTAACTTAAATATCTAAATAAAACAGCGGAAGTCTCTTTATTAACTCTCTCTAAACGAAGACGAAGACGAAGCCGGTAACCATAACCGATAACCCACGGGGACACCGACTGGTTGAGCACAGCTAGTAGAATGGTAGATCCTCAGGAAATTCAACAGCAGCAGTACCATCTAATCCATCTGTTACCCATCCGGGATTTTGTTGAATAGCAAGTGTAAGTAAATGTCTTACTTAGCAAATACAACACGGATATGAAGGCTTAAAAGAAAGGCTTGACACGGCTGAACTGCATTAACAAGTTTAGTTGATTCATTTTAACATAAACCAAGATTACTACAATTAAGTGAATCCCAGTTGCAAATCCCAATTAATGAAGTAGAGGTGAACATTAAACAATAATAAATATCAACTTCTAATCAAAAAGGATCCAGGCCGCTCGTGACCCTGAGCCAGGCTATCATGATAGGTTATACACTCTGCAGAGGTTTCGCCCTTTACCCACCAGTCGCGTAAAAGTTCAAAGGAACTTTGCACCCAACCACGCACATCAACACTTCCGAGGTGTGACTGCATAGGGACGCTACGAGGCTTTTCACAAGACACCCTAACAAAACAGTAGCCATTATGGTACAACCTAGGCAGCATGACCCAAGGCACCGAGATTGACTGACGCCCATGTCGCAACACGAGGGGGTCAATGGCGTCCAAGCGCGGAAAAGAACAACAACAACAAAATAAATAGTGCAACGTGTGGAACCCCCGCCATACGGAAGCTCCCAACACGGGACTATGCCTCACGGGGACATAGCCAACGGATACTCCGTCCTCGGTGGATCAAACCATACTCTCACCCATGCTTCTCATAACGCCGTCGGCCCGTCGGTAACTACTGTCAAGCTAGAGCCGTACATGTTACTTGTCCAAGACCAGAGCCATTATAGTTCCAGCGGTGGCGACAAGTTCCTGGGTTGCCGCTTTAAGAACCAGTCCTTACGGAGAGACACTAGGGCCAAGCACGAAGCATACGCCCTAGCTCCCTGATCCATGTTGCTAAAAAGCAAATTTTACCATTAACATTGAAGTGAACCATTAAGTCAAGATTAATAGTTAAACAATGGTGACAGTAGCTGCGCCTAGCAAAGTTCTACCCAAATACAATAACCCAAGGTAATCAAGGTATAAGATAGACAAGGCTAGGAATAACCTTAATAGGAACAATTTAGACACATGCATATGCAGTAAATAATGTAAAGGTGTGTTTAGGTAGAAACGATTGTCCGTGCTATACTTGCCT
Organism: Echinochloa phyllopogon; assembly: GCA_033239725.1. Lineage (NCBI taxonomy): Eukaryota > Viridiplantae > Streptophyta > Magnoliopsida > Poales > Poaceae > Echinochloa > Echinochloa phyllopogon. The sequence goes on along the minus strand of BTCW01000008.1, from coordinate 24,749,553 downwards.
TCGTCAAACTGCTGCTGCTGCTGTTGCTCCTGCTGCGGGTGTTGGTCCTGCTCCTCGTAACCCTCGAACTCAAACGTGTACGGCTCACCGACTGGACTCATACATCAACACACAAGCATCCATACAAGCCAGTACATGCAAACAATATTAATATATTATAACAGTACACCAAACAATAAAAACAGAACAAAAGAAGGCTTAGAAACCAATCTACGCTTCGCTACGAACACGTGAGCGCGAAAATCACTCAAATCGGAGCTAAAACGAGAAAGATATGGCTTTTCCAAGGTTCGGGGACTTGCTGGCAAAGTTTTAAAAGTTCCAGGGGCTTATTTGCAAAAACTCAGGGGCTAAATCATAATTTTATATAAAAACAGGAGGGTTTAATCGCAAATTAACCAACACAGGACCTCGGGTGCTATTTTTAAATAAGTCAGGGGGTTTTCTGTAAAAATCAGGACCTAATTCTAATTATTTTTGAATTGATCTGGACCGCGGGTTGATTTCGAAAAAGGGCAGGGGCTCTTTTGCAAAACTGGCTCGGCTGACTGGGTTTGACCGGTATTGACTTGGGCCAGGGGCGCGTGGCAGCCGTTGGATCTGGATCCAACGATCCAGATTGGATCGGGCGGGGGAAGAGGGATGCCGGCGGCGGCGGGCGGCGGCGCTGGGCCAGATGCGGCGGCGCATCGCCGGCGAGGGGCGGAAACACGCTACGGGGCACGATTCGGGGCGGGATTTGGTGCTACAGGCGCGTGGGACGACGGCGAGTCGAATGGAGGTGTTCTCGTCGGCGGCGGAGCAGCGGGGGTGGCGCGCGACGAGCTGCGGCGGCGGCGGCGCTCGGGTGACGGCGGCGACGGGGCTACGGCGTGCGAATCAGAGCAAGAACAAGCTTGGGAGTGAGCTTACCACTTGGCGAAGTTTTCCCCGCGGTCGGATTGGACGGGGCGGCGCTGCACCGGCGGATCGACGGCGGCGGCGAGTTCGGAAGCGGCGGCGGCGATGCGAGCTCGGTTAGAGGCGGCGGCTTGGGTTTCCGATAGGGGAAATTGGGAGGCGCGGCGGCTATTTGAAGGGCGGACGAGGGCGGCTTGGGTGGGTCTCGGCGTCCGTGTCGTGGCCGGGCCGAACTTCGGCGCGTGTCCGGGTCGGACTCGACTGGAGGTGGGAGATGACCCTGACACGCGGGCCCCGCGTGTCAGCGGCGTGAGGCAGGCCGGCCTTGTGGGCCGCGTCGGGGGAAAAGGAAAACAGGGGTGCTGCTCGGTCTGCTGGGCCTAGTTGGGCCTAGTTGAGAGGAAGAGAGTGGGAGAGTGCTGGGCCGCGAGGTGGGCTGGCGCGGGAGCGGGAGAGGGCCGCGGCTGGGCCAAAAGCGGGGGAAGGGGAAAGCGGGCCGCTGCGGGGAAGGAAAGAAAGGGGCCAAGTTAGGCCGAGGGAAATAGTTCAGGGGGAAAAAGTGGACTCGGGCCGCTGCAACTTTTCTAGAGCTCCAAACTTGATGATTCAAATTCGAATTTAAACAGAATTTAAATTCCAATTGAACCACACACAAACAAAACACAATGCAGTCAGCATGGATGCAACAAAAATGTTTCTAACCTTATATTTAATTTTATTTCTCATAAATAATTTATTTTCCTTAAATAAATATGAGCATTAATTTAAATAAAAGTAAATTTAATTACTAAATTTTAAAATAGGCATTTTTAGGGTGTTACAAACCTACCCCCCTTAAGATGAATCTCGTCCTCGAGATTCGGATGCGGATGGGAATAACTGTGGATACTTTGCTCTGAGGTCTTCTTCTCTTTCCCAAGTCGCTTCATCCACTGAATGGCGGCTCCACTGAACCTTGCACATCCGGATCACTTTATTTCTGGTGACTCTTTCTGATTCTTCCAAAATCTTGACAGGATGCTCAGTATAGGTAAGATCTTCCTCCACATTCAGCTCATCAATCGGAATCTGTTCCTCAGGTACTCGCAAGCACTTTTTCAACTGAGACACATGGAACACATCATGTACTCCTGCTAACTTCCCTGGTAGCTCTAACTGATATGCCACCTCACCTTTCCGACCAAGTACCTTGAACGGTCCAATGTATCGAGGTGCTAACTTGCCCTTGACGTTGAACCTCTTCACGCCTCTCATGGGTGACACCTTGAGATACACGAAGTCTCCAACTTCAAAGCTGAGATCCCTCCGTCGGTTATCTGCATAGCTCTTCTGTCTAGATTGTGCCACTTTCAGTTTCTGTCTGATTATCTGCACTTGTCGCTCTGCCTCTCTTAGTATTTCAGGTCCAAATACCTGACTTTCTCCCGTCTGATTCCAGAATAGTGGTGTCGTACACTTTCTGCCATACAGAGCCTCGAATGGTGCCATCTGCAAACTCTTCTGATAGCTATTGTTGTACGAGAATTCCGCGTACGGTAAACTCTTGTCCCAACTAGCACCATATTGTAGAGCACATGCTCTCAACATATCCTCCAATATCTGATTTGTCTGTTCTGTCTGCCCATCTGTCTGCGGATGGTATGCTGAACTGAACTGTAGTTTAGTGTCCATAGACTCATGCAATTGTCGCCAAAAGTGTGATGTGAACTGGGTACCTCGATCTGACACTATTCTTTTCGGTACCCCATGCAAACACACAATCCTCTCCATATACAACTCCGCTAGTCTGGCTCCCGTGTAGGTGGTCTTTACTGGAAGGAAATGCGCCACCTTGGTCAGACGATCCACTATTACCCAGATTGAGTCAAATCCCCTCTGGGTGCGAGGTAAGCCAGTGATGAAATCCATACCGACTTCTTCCCACTTCCATTCAGGTACCTTCAGGGGCTGGAGCAAGCCTGCAGGTCTCTGGTGTTCAGCCTTGACTCTCTGACATGTGTCACATAGAGCCACATAGGTTGCCACATCTCTCTTCAATCCGTACCACCAAAATCTCTCTTTGATATATTGGTACATCTTGGTACTACCCGGGTGTATCGAATATGCTGATTCATGGGCTTCCCTGAGAATTGCATCCCTGATCTGCACTATATCTGGTACACAGATCCTCTTCTCATACCACAATGTCCCTTGGTCATCCACTCGAAAACCAGGGGCTTTTCCCAATGCCACCAGTTCCATGATCTCCTTGATCTTCTCATCTGCGAGCTGTCCTTTTCTGATCTCTTGTTCCAAGGTCGGTTCTACTGCCATCTCGGTGACGCTGGTCATAAATCCCAGACTCATCCTCTCAAATTCTGAACTGAGTTCCTCCGGTAAGCAATGTCCCGTGATCTTATTCACGTAACTCCTTCTACTCAGAGCATCAGCCACCAGGTTGGCCTTCCCTGGATGATAATGAATTTCCAGGTCGTAGTCCTTGATCAACTCTAACCAACGACGTTGCCTCATATTCAGATCTGACTGTGTGAACACATACTTGAGACTCTTGTGATCAGTGTATATATCACACTTATGACCAATCAAGTAATGCCTCCAAATATTCAACGCATGCACCACAGCTGCTAACTCCAGATCGTGTGTTGGGTAGTTCTGCTCATGTTTCCTCAACTGCCTCGATGCATAAGCTACTACTCTGCCTTCCTGCATGAGTACACACCCCAATCCTAGACGGGATGCATCGCAGTAGATAGAGAAACTCTTGGCTATGTCGGGCAGCACTAGTACGGGTGTCGTTGTCAACCTCTTCTTCAATTCCTCGAAGCTAGCCTGACACTCCTCAGTCCAGACAAACTTGGCATTTTTCTCCAATAACGCCATCAGGGGTTTAGCAATCTTGGAGAATCCTTCCATGAACCTCCGATAGTATCCAGCCATTCCAAGGAAACTCCTGATTTCACTCACATCCTTAGGCGGATTCCAACTCAATACATCCCTAACCTTCTTTGGATCAACTGCCACTCCACCATTGGACAATACGTGACCCAAGAATGCTACTTCCTTCAACCAAAACTCACACTTGCTCAGCTTGGCATACAACTGATGCTCACGAAGTCTCTGCATCACCAACCTCATATGTTCTTCATGCTCTTCCTCATTCTTGGAGAAAACCAGAATATCGTCAATGAACACCACTACGAATTTGTCAAGGTAGTCCATGAACACACTGTTCATCAAATACATGAAGTATGCCGGTGCATTTGCCAAACCAAAAGACATGACTGTGAACTCATATAGACCATATCGGGTTGTGAAGGCTGTTTTGGGGATGTCAGTCACTCGTATCCTCATCTGATGGTAACCGGATCGGAGATCGATCTTAGAGAACACACATGCTCCTTTCAACTGGTCGAAGAGATCATCGATCCTTGGCAGCGGGTACTTGTTCTTGATGGTCACTTCATTCAAAGCTCGATAATCCACACACAATCTCTGGGTTCCATCTTTCTTATCCACAAACAAAACTGGTGCTCCCCAAGGGGATGAACTAGGACGAATATACCCTTTTGCTAACAACGCCCTTAATTCCTCCTTAAGTTTCTCTAGTTCTTTTACTCCCATTCTATATGGCCTCTTAGCTATAGGTGCAGTACCAGGCTTAAGATCAATAACAAATTCAACTTCGCGGTCTGGGGGCATACCTGGTAACTCATCTGGAAACACGTCTGGGAAATCACACACCACTCTGATGTCTTCCAGTGCTACACCCTCGGCTTGGTAGATCTGGTTGTGCCCCAAGGGTCTAGCTGCTTGATACTCCAGTTTCTCACCAGTCTTTGCTGTCAGCTGCACTGTTCTTTTGGAACATTGAATCACCCCATCATATCTGGCTAACCAGCTCATACCCAGAATCAAGTCAAACCCAAGGGTTTCTAGGACTATTGGGTTCATCACAAAGTCTACCCCCCTTATTGTGATGGTGATACAGGGGCAACGTAAAGTGGCACGCTGTTCTCCCCCGGGTGAACTAACTACCATGAGGTTTCCCATAGGTTGCAAGATCATCATGTTCTTTTTCACGAAAGCAGCAGATATGAAAGCATGCGAAGCTCCAGTATCAAACAAAACAGTTGCGAGAGTCGAGTTGACAGGGAACGTACCCACAACGACATCCGTTGCTCCTTCTGCGGTTTCCGCACCCATGTGGTTGACCTTGCCTCTCGCTGGGTTCTGCTGCTGATTCCCATTCTGGTTCTGCGGTTGTCCAACCCTCGGATTGTTGTTCTGACCAACGGTGTTCTGAGCCTTGCGAGGACAAGCGCTGGCATAGTGTCCCAGCTCACCACAACCAAAACACCTCGGAGCCGTAGGTGCATTGTTGGTCGGGTTGGGGCGTTGAGCAGGACCATTCTGTGGCTGGTTCTGAAGACGCTGCTGAGGTGGTGCTGGGGGGTACTGGGGACGCTGCTGGTATTGGGGTCGTTGCTGATACTGGTTGCGGTTCATCGGACCGGACTGTCCCTGGAAACGTTGGGGGGTCACCATCTGCTGGTTTCCTTGCTGAGGATTGAAGCGAGGGCGAACATTGCTTCCTGACGGTGTGCCTTGAAGCTTTCTCTTCTTTTCCTCCATCTCACGGCGCTTGTGCTCTAGCAGTAGTGCGCTATCCACCAGTTCTTGAAAGGTGGCGAACTTGGAACACAGGAGTTGGTACTAGAGTGTATCATACAGGCCATCTCGGAATCGGGTCTGCTTCTTCCTATCAGTATTCACGTCCTCTGGAGCATAATGGGCCAACTCAACGAACTTGTCACGATAAGCGGTGACACTCATACCTTCCTGCTTTAATGCCAGGAACTCCTTCTTCTTCAAGGTCATCAGCGCTTCCGGCACGTGGTGAGAACGGAAGCTGTCGCGGAACTCCTGCCAAGTGATCTGATCACGATTGGGGTGAGCATACTAGTACGCATCCCATCAATCCAAAGCTGCTCCCTGGAGCTGTCCACTTCCATACAACACCTTCTCCCGGTCGTTGCACTGTGCGATGTCCAGGTATCGTTCCACTGCCTTGAGCCAGTCCTCTGCTTGCATTGGGTTGCTAGACTTGTTGAAGGTAGGAGGGCGTCCCTTCATAAACTCGCCCCTTTTATCTCTGGGCTGCACGTGGTGCTGTTGAAGCGGGTTCTGCTGATTCTACTGCATCAGTGCTATGGTTTGCGCCATCTGCTGTGTCAGCTGGAGTTGCATCTGCATCATCTGCTCCATGGTGAGTGGCGGTGGTGGAGGTGGTGGGTTCTGGTTCTGGTTGCTTCCACTGCCTTCGGGGTTGCCTCTGGTGTTACCCATCTACCATAGCAAGATATTTCCCATCAGTATTCCCGTCAGTCGGTAATAGCTAACCCAACTATTTATTCACTAATAATCCTTAAACCTTAGTCCTATATCTAGATGGAGATAGACTTGCGTCTATGACCATCACAATCATTACAAAAAATCCAAATCAAACATAAGCATAATAACAACAAAATCAAGCACCCAAAGACATGATTCACACAAGACTCGACAGCAATGGTTTTGAAAAACGCAACTAAATGATCTGAAACAAAATCATGGTGGTCTCCTAATGATTTGTCAACCGTTCTAACTAGGCTGCGATCCTACAGTCAGCACGGCTCTGATACTAATCTGTCACACCCGGATTTACACAGAAACACGAATGCTACTATATGTGTGCCCAGGAAGTCCACAGAACACATATAGTTAACAAATATGATAAACAGAGTATATATGCTCGAATAAAATGGTTTTACATCAGAGTTTAACTTAAATATGTAAATAAAACAGCGGAAGTCTCTTTATTAACTCTCTCTAAACGAAGACGAAGACGAAGCCGGTAACCATAACCGATAACCCACGGGGACACCGACTGGTTGAGCACAGCTAGTAGAATGGTAGATCCTCAGGAAATTCAACAGCAGCAGTACCATCTAATCCATCTGTTACCCATCCGGGATTTTGTTGAAAAGCAAGTGTAAGTAAATGTCTTACTTAGCAAATATAACACGGATATGAAGGCTTAAAAGAAAGGCTTGACACGGCTGAACTGCATTAACAATTTTAGTGGATTCATTTTAACATAAACCAAGATTACTACATTAAGTGAATCCCAGTTGCAATCCCAATTAATGAAGTAGAGGTGAACATTAAAAAATAATAAATATCAACTTCTAATCAAAAAGGATCCAGGCCGCTCGTGACCCTGAGCCAGGCTATCATGATAGGTTATACACTCTGCAGAGGTTTCGCCCTTTACCCACCAGTCGCGTAAAAGTTCAAAGGAACTTTGCACCCAACCACGCACATCAACACTTCCGAGGTGTGACTGCATAGGGACACTACGAGGCTTTTCACAAGACACCCTAACAAAACAGTAGCCGTTATGGTACAACCTAGGCAGCATGACCCAAGGCACCGAGATTGACTGACGCCCATGTCGCAACACGAGGGGGTCAATTGCGTCCAAGCGCGGAAAAGAACAACAACAACAAAATAAATAGCGCAACGTGTGGAACCCCCGCCATACGGAAGCTCCCAACACGGGACTGTGCCTCACGGGGACATAGCCAACGGATACTCCGTCCTCGGTGGATCAAACCATACTCTCACAAATGCTTCTCATAACGCCGTCGGCCCGTCGGTAACTACTGTCAAGCTAGAGCCGTACATGTTACTTGTCCAAGACCAGAGCCATTATAGTTCTAGCGGTGGCGACAGGTTCCTGGGTTGCCGCTTTAAGAACCAGTCCTTACGAAGAGACACTAGGGCCAAGCATGAAGCATACGCCCTAGCTCCCTGATCCATGTTGCTAAAAAGCAAATTTTACCATTAACATTGAAGTGAACCATTAAGTCAAGATTAATAGTTAAACAATGGTGACAGTAGCTGCGCCTAGCAAAGTTCTACCCAAATGCAATAACCCAAGGTAATCAAGGTATAAGATAGACAAGGCTAGGAATAACCTTAATAGGAACAATTTAGACACATGCATATGCAGTAAATAATGTAAAGGTGTGTTTAGGTAGCAAGGATTGTCCGTGCTATACTTGCCTTCGTCAAATTGCTGCTGCTGCTGTTGCTCCTGCTGCGGGTGTTGGTCCTGCTCCTCGTAACCCTCGAACTCAAACGTGTACGGCTCACCGACTGGACTCATACATCAACACACAAGCATCCATACAAGCCAGTACATGCAAACAATATTAATCTATTATAACAGTACACCAAACAATAAAAACAGAACAAAAGAAGGCTTAGAAACCAATCTACGCTTCGCTACGAACACGTGAGCGCGAAAATCACTCAAATCGGAGCTAAAACGAGAAAGATATGGCTTTTCCAAGGTTCGGGGACTTGCTGGTAAAGTTTTAAAAGTTCCAGGGGCTTATTTGCAAAAACTCAGGGGGTAAAACATAATTTTATATAAAAACAGGAGGGTTTAATCGCAAATTAACCAACACAGGACCTCGGGTGCTATTTTTAAATAAGTCAGGGGGTTTTCTGTAAAAATCAGGACCTAATTCTAATTATTTTTGAATTGATCTGGACTGCGGGTTGATTTCGAAAAAGGGCAGGGGCGCTTTTGCGAAACTGGCTCGGCTGACTGGGTTTGACCGGTATTGACTTGGGCCAGGGGCGCGTGGCAGCCGTTGGATCTGGATCCAACGATCCAGATTGGATCGGGCGGGGGAAGAGGGATGCCGGCGGCGGCGGGCGGCGGCGCTGGGCCAGATGCGACAGCGCATCGCCGGCGAGGGGCGGAAACGCGCTACGGGGCACGATTCGGGGCGGGATTTGGTGCTACAGGCGCGTGGGACGACGGCGAGTCGAATGGAGGGGTTCTCGGCGGCGGCGGAGCAGCGGGGGTGGCGCGCGACGAGCTGCGGCGGCGGCGGCGCTCGGGTGACGGCGGCGACGGGGCTACGGCGTACGAATCAGAGCAAGAACAAGCTTGGGAGCGAGCTTACCACTTGGCGAAGTTTTCCCGGCGGTCGGATTGGACGGGGCGGCGCTGCACCGGCGGATCGACGGCGGCGGCGAGTTCGGAAGCGGCGGCGGCGATGCGAGCTCGGTTAGAGGCGGCGGCTTGGGTTTCCGATAGGGGAAATTGGGAGGCGCGGCGGCTATTTGAAGGGTGGACGAGGGCGGCTTGGGTGGGTCTCGGCGTCCGTGCCGTGGCCGGGCCGAACTTCGGCGCGTGTCCGGGTCGGACTCGGCTGGAGGTGGGAGATGACCCTAACACGCGGGTGGGTCTCATAAATAATTTATTTTCCTTAAATAAATATGAGCATTAATTTAAATAAAAGTAAATTTAATTACTAAATTTTAAAATAGGCATTTTTAGGGTGTTACATTTGAGCCGGTACTAAAATGGCTCCGGTGCTTTTTAAAATTAGACCCGATACTAAAATGGCTTCATGACACCTTTAACACTGCATCTTTTACATGCGGTACTAATATATACATACGAAGTGGAAGGGCCTCTAGCCTAGTGGTTAGAGCACCTGAGTAGCACCCTGCAGACCCAGGTTCGACTCCCTGTGGGAGCGAATTAACTGGGTTTGGAATAAAGAAAAATTAAAAAAAATAGGTAGGGGCTTCCCCTACTGACTCCGGTCAAAAATATATACATACGAATGTGATTTTTTTCGTCATTGTGCAACTAGCAGGATTGATCTTGCCCAATATTAACTGTTGGGTCAAGGTTTTGATCCGCAGGAATGATGGTTACAAATTAACGCGGAGTCTAGGATATTTTTTGGTAGTAGTAGTGCTTAAAAATCTGCAATCTAATTTAGAATATCTAAATTTTGGCAACCTCGTGTGATTGTAAAAATCAGCGTGGTGTGCCTCCGTGGACATTTCTTTTAATCAATTATTAAGGATCCATGGTTCGGGCACACACCTATGTGCATGCGTATACAAACAAAGGGCGCTCAGAGTCAATACCACATGTATTCCTGTTCCCATATTCCTGTATGGGTATATGCGGACAGCCGGGTATGGCCGATCCGGGCCCCGATGACTAGCCGATCGCGAAGACGGCCGGGGTCCATCGACCAAATTATAACCAGCGCGCGATCACCACCATAACATGACCACTGGGCAAATCATTGGTCACCGCGTATTGAGGACGATGCATGGTACGGTGATGGATCTTCATGTATCACTGTCTGCCTGTGTCTGTGTGCAAGCAGCGTGAACCAATATACCTCTCTCCATATATAGATGCGCGTTCGATTCAATGGATGCAGATCAATTTACATGTAGCGCAATGACAATAAAACTGTGTCACGTACATCATGATTGCTACGTTGATCGAACTATACAGTTATTAGGCTCGATCCATATATACATGTTAGGATCTAATTGAACTATTTCGCAATAAGACTCTAAATAAACAATTCCGCGGACACTCGGTTAATAATTTTCCTAACAATAGTGGAATTTGTCTCTGGATTAGATATACCTTTGATTTAGCCCTCGCAGTCAGCCCATGTGTGTGGATCCCGCCATCGCCGGATCCGGTCAAGAAGACCCCAGGCATGAACGAAGCTTCGAGCTAGCAATCCAAAGCGCAAAAGGTCCAAAAGTGAGGATTGTGAAACAACCGATGGAAGCGTTAAACCTCTTTTAGGGGCCGCACCTTTGTTAAATAGGCAGGGAATAGCCCCCTGCGTGGCTTACAAGTCAGGATGATGTTGTTTAGATATGGCTCAACTAACTACCTATCTCTCCTGATATGATGCAACAACTCTAAATCTATTTACAACAGATATATCACAGCCGAGCCATATCCAAACAGACTATCACGTACATAAGAGACTTATCTCTTAACACTCCCCCTCAATCAAAACTTGCACAAGTTTAGATTGTTACAAAACTCTGACAGCTTGGTCGCCGGAAGCGCCTTGGTGAAGCCATCTGCTATCTGATCATGCGTGGACACAAATTGAATGTCCAATAGTTTATGTGCAACACGTTCTCGAACAAAATGATAATCAACCTCAATGTGTTTGGTCCTTGCATGGAACACTGGATTGGCTGATAAATATGTTGCCCCCAAATTATCACACCAAAGTGTAGCAGTCGGTGAACTTGACAGCTTAAGCTCCTTGAGCAGCGTCTGTATCCAAATGATCTCTGCAGTAGCATTGGCCATAGCCTTGTACTCCGCTTCTGTGCTCGACCACAACACCGTGGCCTGCTTTCTAGAACTCCATGAAATTAGATTAGAGCCCAAAAATACACAGAAACCACTGGTAGACCTACGATCATCAAGTGATCCTGCCCAATCTGCATCAGAGAAAACACTGACTCGCATAGAGGAGGATTTCTGAATATTCAGACCATACTTTACCGTCCCTTTTACATATCTTAGGATCCTTTTCACAGCAGTCCAATGTTCAGTAGTAGGAGCATGAAGAAATTGGCACACCTTGTTTACAGGAAAGGACAAATCAGGTCTTGTCAGGGTTAGATACTGAAGTGCCCCAACAATACTCCTGAACTTGGTGGAATCTTCCACGCCCAGCTTTGCTCCAACTTCTGATGACAACTTATCTGAGACAGAAAGTGGTGCACTGATGGGCTTACAATTCTGCATATTTGCCCTTTTTAGAATATCAGACGCATACTTCTGTTGAGTCATGGAAATGCCATTTGTAACCTTCTTTACCTCTATCCTGAGAAAATAACTAAGCTCACCAAGGTCCTTCAACGCAAAGTCTGCTCTCAAGTCTTCAAGCAATGCTTCCACTGCCTTCGAGGAGGAGCTTGCAACTATGATGTCATCAACATATACTAGCATAAACATAGTTACACCATTCTTGTTGTAATGAAACAAGGACGTGTCGGCCTTGGAAGGACAAAAGCCAAGCTGCTGTAGTTTAGAGCTCAATCTAGAGTACCAAGCTCTTGGAGCTTGTTTTAAACCATACAGAGCTTTATCCAATTTGCAAACAAGATGAGGTGCGGACAGATTTTCATACCCAGGCGGATGCTTCATATAAACTTCTTCCTCTAGAACACCATGAAGAAACGGGTTCTGCACATCCAATTGCCTAAGGCACCATTCCTTAGTTACTGCAACAGACAAAACAGTTCTAATAGTAGCAGGTTTTACAACAGGACTGAATGTGTCTTCATAATCAATACCGTATCTTTGCTTGAAGCCTTTTGCAACTAGACGAGTTTTGTACCTGTCAATATCTCCATTTGCTTTCCTTTTAACCTTATACACCCATTTACCATTTACAGTCAATCAAATTTTTACCTTTATCTGCCGGAACCAAATGCCATGTCTGATTCCTCATAAGTGCATTATATTCTTCATCCATTGCTTGTTTCCAATTCTTATTTTTGAGGGCTTCATCAAGGTTTGCAGGTTCACTGTTATTTTCAGCAAGAAACCCATACCTTATTGTGCCATCCGTGTAAACTTTTGGCTTCCGGATCCCATGTTGTAGCCTTGTAACACGGCGTTCAGGCGCAGGAGCAGGAGCGGCTACACTCGGGCCCGGTGATGGCGCAGGAGATCCTGGGGGCTGCTCTATAGGCGTACCAGCTCCAAGATTCCTTGCTGGTGCAGATGGTGAGTGCGCCGGACTCGTGACGCGCGGCGATTCGTTGCTCGAGGAGGAATCCCGCTCGTGCGCGCTTGAAGACCGTGTGGCACTTGCTGGTTCGCAAGCATCCTGCCTGTGATTAGTTGGTGATGACGCCTGATCCGAGGAGGATCCGCCAGGCAGAGCTGGGGAGGAATTTTCAGGCGAGTCCGCCCCAAGATACGCGCCTGTCTCCTGAGAATACACCGGAACTGTATGTTGTAGAAAATGACGACTGTTTTCCCTGGAAATCACATCATTATCATCATCAGAAAATTCAGGAGTATTGGTCAGTTGGTCCTATGTATGCACCCCGTGATCAATACTAGATGAATTAAGGAGATTATCAGGGAGTAACAGGATTTGGGACCGAAGCAAGGCACCTGCATTTGGATGGAGTTTAGCAAATGGGAAAACACTTTCATCAAAAATCACATCTCTGGAGATGTAAACTCGTCCGGTGCTAATGTCAAGGCACTTGTATCCTTTGTGCAGAGTACTGTAGCCTAGAAAAGCACACTGTTTAGAACAGAACTGAAGATTTCTACTGTTGTAGGGTCTAAGGTTTGGCCAGCATGCTGATCCAAACACACGAAGAGAGTAGTAGTCTGGTGTCTGATTGTAGAGACGCTGCAGGGGCGTGGAGAAGTCTAGAAGTCTGCTAGGAGTGCGATTTATGAGATAAACTGCAGAAACAAAGGCTTCATCCCAGAATTTTAATGGCATTGAGGCGTGAGCAAGAAGAGCAAGGCCAACTTCAACAATGTGGCGATGCTTGCGTTCAGCTGATCCATTCTGCTGATGCGCATGAGGGCACGAGACATGATGCGAGATGTCGATTTTTGTAAAGAACTGATTTAGTTTTTCATACTCACCGCCCCAATCCGTTTGCATAGTAATGATCTTTCGACCAAGAGAGCGCTCAACAAGGTTCTGAAATTCGTGGAATTTTTGTAGAACTTCAGACTTATGCTTAATCAAATAAAGCCAAGTAAATTTACTAAAATCATCAATAAAGCTGACATAATAGTTCTTTCTGCCCACCGAATCTGGTGCCGGTCCCCATACATCAGAGAACACTAATTCAAGTGGGACAGAAGAGGTACTCGAGGATCTAGAGTAAGGGAGCTGATGACTCTTAGCCTGCTGGCAGGCATCACAAACCGACTGATGACTTGACTGACTAGGTAAACATGACAATTTATTTTTGCTAACAACCTGACAAACTATGGGAACAGCGGGATGACCAAGACGACTGTGCCATGTCTCCACTGAAACTTTAGCGGCGCCACACGCGACCTTCCCTGATCCGCACGAAGATGATGGAAAAGGGTAGAGTCCACCACTACTGCGACCTTTAAGGATTATTTTCTTCGTGTCCTGATCCTTAACAAGAAAGAATTTGGGATGAAACTCAAGATAGGCATTATTGTCAGTGGTAAAACGATGAACAGAGACTAGATTTTTCTTGGCTTGAGGAACATGTAAGACATCTTTAAGGATTAGATCACGATCAGGAGTATGCAAAACACTATGACCAACATGACTAATACCCATACCTGCACCATTGGCTGTGTGGATCTGCTCATTGTCGTTGTACTTCTTCCTGGCAGCGAGCTTGTTCAACTCGCTTGTGATGTGGTCGGTGGCGCCCGTGTCGGTGTACCACGAGTTGTCTATGTTGTACGCAGCATAGGCAGCGTTGACGTGCCTCTCCTCAGGCACGTAGTTTTCGTTGAAGCGATGCCAGCACTGATCAGCCGTGTGCCCCTCCTTGAGGCACACCTGACAGCGCTGGCGAGAGGTACCGCTGCTGTTGTTGTTGTAGCCCCCTCGGTTGTTGCGGCCGCCATTGTTCCCACGGCCACGCGCAGGAGTGCGGCCTCGAGAGTTGCCACGACCGCGGCGATTGCCACCACGGTTGGCGATGTTCACTGAGGACTGGGACCCTCCGTTGAACATGTTCAGGCGCTGCTCGAAGCTGGTCAGCTGGGCGACAAGATCTTCATAATCAGTGTCTTCAGCGCGTGCGAGGATGGCGGTGATGATGGGATTGTACTCCATGTCTAGCCCCGTTAGAATGTAACGGAATAGATCTTCTTCTTCAACCGGTTTGCCAATGCATGCAAGATAATCTGCCCAAGCTTTCATCTTAGCGGCATATTCAGTAACAGATTCATTACTTTTTTGTGTCGTGGCCAGCGCTATGCGCGTGTTCACCGCGCGTGCGCGGGATTGGGAAGAGTGCATCTTCCCTAGGGCCTTCCAAACCTCGGACGCTGACTTGTGCAGCGCGACTTGCGCCAGGACGTCGCGGGAGAGCGACGACAGGAGGTAGCTAAGCACTTGTTGATCAAGTGCCAACCACCTTGCATACTCCGGGTTGGGCTTGATGACGTCCTTGCCGTCTGCGCCCTTCTCCTTGATCATCTTGGGCGGGGCGACGTCAGTTCCATCTAGGAATCCTTCAAGCTGTGCTCCACGCACAGCAGGGAGAATCTGAACTTGCCACAGGGCATAGTTCGACTTTGTCAGCTTCTCAGTGATTTTCTGGGCGAAGGAAGCCGGTGGTGCCGGTGCTGACGAAGATGAGTTCGCCATGTGGTGGGAGGTAGATGTGCTTTGTGGAGTTTAGGCTCTGATAACCATGTGAAACAACCGATGGAAGCGTTAAACCCCTTTTGGGGGCCGCACCTTTGTTAAATAGGCAGGGAATAGCCCCCTGCGTGGCTTACAAGTCAAGATGATGTTGTTTAGATATGGCTCAACTAACTACCTATCTATCCTGATATGATGCAACAACTCTAAATCTATTTACAACAGATATATCACAGCCGAGCCATATCCAAACAGACTTATCTCTTAACAATGATAAGGAACAAATATGCATTCAAATGACATTCAGTACGTAATCCACCAGTTGCAGTAGGGTGGCACTTCAGAGTTCATCAGTCGGCCTTCCCGTTTTTTCCCCTTGGAGCAGTGCTCACTGAGAACATGCGAGCGTGCAGAGAAATATCATCGGGAGATTTGTTGCAGGTTGCACGTGGGGTTTCCCGTCATGGAACATTGGAACCAACACGGGCAGTGTGCTGTGTGCATCCTTCGGAAATGCTAAGGAGCACTGTGCAAATGAATTGTGGTTGGCGTACGAATTGAGATCCTCCTCGTCCTCGAGACGTGTGTTCTGGCTTCAAATTTAAATACCCGCGGGAGTTTTTAAACAAAATTTTAAAGTGAAATTTCAAAATAGAAACTAAGGTGATTGAACGGTAATATTCTTTTGCAAACGATATTAATATATTTATTTTGTTGACAGAGAATAATTGTTAAATGATTGATCTTTGGAACTTCACGTCGATCCTTGAACAATTAGTTCTTGCTTATGTATTGGCATATCTCAGCCGTGTTTTTCTGTAAATTTAGGCTGGATCGTCCTAGAAAAATCTGATAATAATATTAGTTTCTAGAACTTTTTTGTAAAAACACCAAGACACAAAAATTACATGTTTCATCGAGGGCCTTTTTGCAAAATCTCACGATACTTTACCTTCTTCCCTTTGCTCGCTTGCGCCGCAGCCGATCCTGAGCTTCTCACTGTTCGGCGCCGGGCCGGGGAAGGAGCGGGTGTTGGTGAGCGAGGGCGCCGACGTCGTGCTGAGCCGCGTGGAGGCGGCAGGGCGGAAGGGAGGGTACCGCGTGAGGAGGGAAGGGGGTAAGAAAGGCGGAATGGTGTACCTGTAGGAGTGCGGCGGTAGCAAAATCTAAATTTCCTATACTTATGCTAAATTATTTTTTTACTCTGTGACCGGTAGCAAAAGTGGAAAGCTAGCATGAGAAGACGTCACCCTCATTTCTAGAATTAAGATTTAATTTATATTTGAGCCACTTTGAACTATGGTTGAGTTATCTTGTGTACTTTTTGGGTCGCTATTCTTTATCGACTCCACCAGATGGTTTTCTTCACTGACATGGCATCTGATCATCATACGCAGGCGGTAAGGTTGTGTGGGCTTGTGGCGGAGGCAATACAGTACGCTCCCAGCCCATGTAGCTCATGCGTCCGCGGCAGCCCGTTCGGCGTCTCAGCAATGGCCCAGCAGGCCTCCCAAACGAAGCATTTCATCCGTTTTTTTTTTCTGCGGGTATAGCATGCATATTTTTGCAAGGAGTTGCCGACAACAAAGAACAGCAGATGAAATGAAAATGAATCGGGACGACCTAATAATGGTTCGGAATTCGGTGGTGACGTAAGCTTGTTCATGGGCCTTAGACGGTTGACTTGTGTTACGAACACTGTGAGGATGGATCGATCGACGGAAGACGAAATCGAGTAGTCAGTGTAGTTCTGTTAACAGCGCTAAGTTTGGCAAAGCTCGGTTCTAGCCTTCTAGGAGTCCCGATGGCGAATTGAAGCCATGTATGAGGGACTTTGTAGATGTGTACCACTGCTTTTGAAGACATTTGGAATTGTGGTTGGCTTGATGCGCAGCAACTCTAAAGTTTTTCAAAAGCAGACCACCTCTAAAGTAGATAAACAACACGACAAGCACGATTGACACGCATTTTTTACCCTCCGCTGATGCACGCATAGACAGATGGTGGCTTGCTAACCACGTATTTTCAGACAACGGATCAGGTATTAAGATCGAAGACTCGAGAACACAAGGTATACCAAGTCTAAATAGAAGTCAGCATTTCTACTTTTCAAGAAGAAAGAAAAGATTCCATTGGCAACTTGTCATTTGAGAAAGAGTGAAAGACACACCGTCGGTGTAAATAATTGAATGATTAGTAGGCTGACTATACGGAATAAAAATACAAGATAATGGGCTGAGTCACCTTGAATTATTACGATGAAAAATTCGATTACTCAGTACCCCAGTATGGCAGTATGTATTGGCACCTTATCTTCGTGCAGCTCAATTATTTAGTTTATTTTAATAATTAATAACAAATAACAAATATACAATTTGCAGCTCTAGAAAGGGAAAGATGCAGGTAACCGAGTCATGTTATTAGGAACGCTCATAAGAATACAATGCAATTATATGTGTGTATGTTATCTTTGTTATGTTTAAAAGAAAAGGAAAAAAACTATTTTTATATCTGCATGGTCAATCGAATGCGGTGTGGGAATCATTTAGGGCCTGGTCAGTGGTGATTCAAGCGGTCCTGGTGGTGACGCATGGTTAGTCCAACCTTTGCATGTAGATATGTGGAATAATCACTCCCGGATTCTGGTCTTCTCCCTTCGTCTCAAAATAATACAAGCCCCCGTTTTTTAAGAGTCATTCAATTTTATTTTGAACAAATTTATACAAAATAGCAAATAGTTATGATACAAAATAAATATTATTAAATTGATTATGAAATGTATTATTATACTAAATCTATTCAGAGGCATAAGTATTAGTATATTTTTATATAAATTTGATTAATTGAAACACTTAACTTTTAATTGATAATAGCATTGTTTTTTAGGTATAATATATAGTTTTGTACAAGCTGAGGAAAACAGGTATTCGATCCTCCGTAACCGAGGCTAAACATATGCGCAACGCTACGAGGAACGTGGAAACCTTTCACGCGTACCCAAACAATATCAAGTCGCCGGAAGAGAGTAACTTTAGTGTAAGCCGCCATTGGCGATGGTATTACTGTTCATATCCGGCGTTTTGGTAAGGTATATGTACGAGAGTGTACTACGCTGCTCACCAAACGTCACGATCTAGTACGAGGGCCACCGCGAAACCGCCGGTGAAGCCGACGGTAAACTGAGCAGAGCAAAGGTTTCGTCTTCATCGCACAGGAGAATATATATATATATACCCATGCTGGACCCACTAGCCAGCAGCACAGATCAGAATGGCGGAAATCGGGAGCAAAGTTTGGTGTCCCAGATCGACACGTAAGAAGATGGACAGAGTAAGGGGTTTCCGGCGATTGCCGCCGTACCTGTGCTTCCTTCCTTTGCCACGTACGTATAGTCCGAGAAATAAGAAAATGTTGGTTGGAGAGAAGCAGCGCCATGCAGATTAATTAATTCCCCTCGCCGTCCAAGAGCGATGGAGCGAGCCACGGGGTCAAAGCGAGGCCGTCGTCGGAGGCAAACCGCCCACGAACCAGGACCCAATCGACAGATCGAGTACGGCGTTTATGTGATGCACTGGGATCCTGCCCGTGCGTTGCTACGGTCAACAAAATATTTATATATAGCAAATAACATATAAATATTTAAATATAGGTAACAATCATATATGCACGAGAAATTTGTTGATATGTATGTATTCATGTAAATAAATAAATATGATACTACAACCATAATGCAATAAAAATTATAAAAAAATGTATAAAGTATCCGTAGAGATGTGTTAATACACAAAATTCAAGAAACTTATGGTACACATCTCATGTTTACAATTTTGCATGTATATATATTCTAATCTCAGATCATGATATATGCGGACATATTTAGATCTTGCTAGCTGTAATTCAAACAAATTTTAATATCTACAATCCTGATACATAAGAAAATAGAGCAGTCGTAATTGGAGAAATGATAATTCACAACAGTGCGCCTCATCCCTGTCTTGCCTGAATGAAAGAGTTGGTCACTAAAAAAATGAATATCACCCACCACATGTAATACAGACTATCAATTGCATGTTTCTAATTAATTCTCTCCAATTTAGTCGAAAGCTCTGAAGTTCACAATTCAACGATTCTGTCAGCACCTGAAAGTTCCCAAAACTCTCCCAAGGGTGTAAACATGTTGGTCACCTACTCATCCCACAAAAACAGTCACATATAAATAAAGCATTCAATGACAATTTGATCCACTAAAGCATTATTCACAAAATAACCGAAACATAGAACAATCTCACCTTCATATATCTCTCTAACAAGAAATGCATAAAAAATCCATCAATTCTGCCATGTTGCCCTAAAGTGGCCACTGCCACAATGTTTGCCTCTGTTTTCTTTGTAGCAGACAGTAAAAAAAATCATCAATAAAGCCCACTTTTCTTTGTCTCTCCTGGAATTAGAATAGTTTCAGCAATAAGGATAGGTTGGGGCCGGGAGTAAACTGCACATTAGGAACAGAAGATTGAGATCCATAGGAGCTACTAAAATGCTATTGTAGTGGGGATTTTGATGAGTAATTAAATAAATACGCATTAGCACATATATGGAAAAGTGAAATTGAGTGCATGTCTATGAATTAGTAACATGTAAACATAGCATGGTAACAGCAAGGTGACAAAGTAATCTGTTGATAAGCCAATGGTAAAGGACCAGCACACAACTTTGAAGGAAAGCATGAATTTCAGATAAAACAATTAAAATCTTTAGCATTACTTGATTTTTAACTTTTATTTGAGATCCTTATCGAAGCATGGACACCAAAGCTGCTCACTTACTGCTTTCTTTATTTTGCTTATATCAGCAGCCTTGACTGAAGCAATTCTTAAACACTGTGTTGACAGTCAAAATTGGCTCTGGCCCGGCCAAACCGGTCTGACCCTAAACCGTCAGACCGGTTTGGTTCTGTAATTCGAGTAGGATTAGGATTCCGAGTTTAATCCCATATTGTAACGTATTCGAAAGGGGTAAGACTTCCCCGGCCTATAAATATAACGGCTAAGGCCGATTGAGGTGTATTCCAATCGAATCAAACACGTTTATCCTTTACTTTTTTATCTCTCAAACCCTAATCTTTTCCAACCTCCATATTCTGTTCTTTGCTCGTCTCTACGGCGTTCAAGGGCGTTCTAGGTGGCCTGCCGACCCTAGAGCAACCCTAGCTTGCTTGAGCTCCGACGGGGTCCCTCCCGAGCTCGAGTTTCTAGGTCTTCACGAGTTCCTGCCTGAAAGCGGTCAGATCGGTTTCAGGAACCGGTCAGATCGGTTTGCCCGAGGAGCTCAGGAGTTGGCTGTTGTGACGGCTGTGCTGCGCGTTTGATCGGCTTCGAGTTTGTTGGCGCATTTTCGTGTCAACATACCTTTTTGGCGACTCCGCTGGGGAAAGATTAATCTGGTTTCAAGACCGATTCAATTTACTCCAATGATGTCTGGATCAACGTGCGACCATGACAAAGACAACATCATCACCGCGACAATGGAAGAGCTCACGGACGAGGAGCGGAAGCGGTACCTGATCGCCGAGGAGCACTTCAAGGTGCAATTCTTGAAGGGCTTCAAAAAAGATCGCGGTGGTCTTGTCAAGAGAGTGGAGGAATTCATCATGCCGGCTTTCAAGCTGGCGAATGACCAAGTTGAAGAACTTCCAAAGGTAACTGGCGAATCCTCTGATTTAATGCAGCAAATTACTCGTATGGTTGATGATAAATTGACTAGTGTACAAACTGTTACTAGTGAGTTGATTGCTAGTATGTCGGGTAATTCTGATAAAGGTAAAAATAACGTAGAACTACCTAACTCAGATCCTAGCTCATCAGGCGTGCCAGAACATGTTTTAGATCCTAATTTAGGCATGCCGATGAATTTCTATACGGGACAACCATCTCACCCTAGTTTGGTCCACGAACCGGTCAGACCGGTTTTCACAACCGGTCAGACCGGTTTGGCCTCCTCTGGCGGTCAGACCGGTTCCATGGGTGCATGGGCACCGGGTGCGATGGTTTTATCTAATACGGTTGCTTCTGGTCCTGTTTACACTACTCCACGCACTACGGTTGTGAGAAGTATACCCCACGGATCTGGCGCATCTCACGGGCCGATTCCGAATACTTCTCAAAGTGCGATGTATAATGTTCCCCGTTTTCCACAAAATAGAGGTAATGGGAACTATCAAGCTGAGTTAGCTAAGTTTAAAGAAGATATAGCTAATATACTTAGAGCAAGACTCGAGCTTGATTTGGGTAATTCACGCTTGTATCAAAAACCGTATCCGCCTGAATTTGATTTAGTTGCTTATCCTAATGGTTGGCGTGTTCCTGATTTTATTAAATTCAGTGGCGAAGATAATAGAACTCCTTGGGAACATATTAGTCAATATATCTTGCAATTAGGAGAAGCATCATTTTATGAACCATTGCATGTACGGTTGTTCTCATTATCTTTAACTAGAACTGCTTTTTCATGGTTTTCTTCGCTTGCTCCTAATTCTATTCAAAATTGGACTCAATCGGAGCGTAAATTTCATGATCATTTCTTTAGCGGAGAAAACGAGGCTAAATTGTCTGATTTAACATCGGTTAGGCAAAGCCGAGAGGAATCGGTTCTTGATTACTTCAAAAGATTTAAAGATGTTAAGAACCGATGTTTTAACATAACTGTTTCTGAAAAAGATTTAGCAGATTTAGCTTTTGCGGGCTTACGGTCTCATTTCAAGGAAAAGCTAGAGGGTTCTGATTTCCTTACTGTTAATCACTTGCAAATGAAGGCTATGAGTCTAGAGCTTAAGTTTAAAAATTCAAAAGAATCTGCTAAATCTCATCGTTCGAATGTGCATATTGTTGATAATGATTCTGATAGTTCGGACGATGATAAAGAAATTTATGCTGCTGAATTTGTTTGCTCATCGAAGAGTAAACCTGGTTCTTGTCCCTCGTTGAAGCCGATTCAGAAAAATCGGCAAGAAGAAATTAAGTTTACTTTTGATGTAGCCAAATGTGATCGTGTTTTTGATGAATTGCTTAAGAATGGCTTTATTAAACTTTCTCATGCAATTCCACCAGCCGATCAATTGAAAAATCGTGCGTATTGTAAGTGGCATAATTCTTTTTCTCATGCGACCAACGATTGCAATGTTTTTCGACGACAGGTACAATCGGCCCTTAATGAAGGTCGATTAGTACTAGCTGAAATGCAAGTTGATAAGGCTCCTTTCTCTGTTCATACCTTGGATTTGAATACTAAGGTGTTGATTCGGCCGTCACAAGCCGATGGAGCTAAGGGAAAGAACGTGGTGATTGGAGACCCAAGGCCGGAAAAAGTTAATGACAAAGTTCCGGTCAGAACAGTGATGATTGGGAGAACTCTTGATGGTGAAGAGTCTCTGAAGATTACAATTAACACATCAAGGCCCGGGGGGCAAGGAAGTTCCTTGGAAGAGAATCGGTTCGCTAGTCAGGTGAAACCGGTCAGACCGGTTTCCCAAACCGGTCAGACCGGTTTGTCTCCAGACCATCCAAGGACTTTCAAGCCCAAGCGCCCGGAAGTGGGTACTTGGAAGTTTAATGAGCCAAAGGTTCAAGGAAGGGTTCTGAAGCAAGGACCTACTTTCTCTCAGCTCATGAACAAGTACACAAAGGCCGTTCAAGTTGATCGGCCAACAAAAAAGAGACAGAGATCACCGCAGTGTTGGATCAATTCTACAGCTTATAAGCGCCGTGGTGATGTTACTGGGACTTCGGTACATGACCGATTGGGCTCATATCAATCAGGTCGTTCGGCTGCTCCCAAAAGCGGTCAGACCGGTTTTGTGAACCGGTCAGACCGGTTTCGGTCTAAGCAGAGGTTCCAAGCTCCTCCTAAGCAAGAATACCGTGTCGAGGAGAAAAAGGAGGACATGCAAGCCAAAGCCAGTGGGATTGTAACAATTGGCAATATTCCAGTGGTTATGCAAGATTTGGGTAGAAAGCCGATAGTCATTGGAGATTCGGCTCCTGTTCTAGTCAAAAAGCCAGTCATGGCTAATGATCATGAGGCTAGCAGTAGCAAGGGCGTAAAGAAGGTCTTCCAACCAAGGTGGTGTCCTTCTGGATTGACTCATACGCAGAAGCAGAAGTTACAACGCCTGCAGAACAAAGAAAAAAGGTAACAGGAAGCTGAGAAGCTGAGGGATGAATACTTCAACAATTACAGGCCTATGATCCCTCAGACCTATGGATGGCAACGGGTCGGGCGAGGTGCGGGTGAGCCATTTACCCGCCCGATAGCATGCCCGACATGACTAGTTTTACCCGCCCGATAATATGCCCGCGGGCAAAATTTCTTGCCCGTGCCCGTGCCCATCGGGTACCGGGCGGGTATCGGGTACCCGTCGGGCGTGTTATGTTATAGATTAAATAGCCCAAGTGCTCAACATATATGATTAGATTTTTCTTACTTCTCTCTTGCACAAGAACATTATCAATAAATATTGTTCAAACAATCACAGTCACATAGATTACAACAAAAAAATATTGTTCACATCATACACACAAATAACTATTTTTCACACACATATACCGATTCGCACTTGTACAATACACATGCTGACATGCACATGCACGAGCACAGCCACTAGCCACACACACCAACACAACCAAATAAATATTACATCATAAAGTTCAATTGTTCAAGTACTCCTAGCATCCACACGTAAAATAAATATTGCATCATTAAGATTCATAAGAATCTCATATTTTGGGAGGTTCGCGGGTCACCCGATGGGTACCCACGGGCGGGTCTTCTTGCCCGCGACATACCCGCGGGTAAAATTTCTTGCCCGTACCCTCACCCGCGGGTAAAAAATTATACCCATACCCTCGCTCATCGGGTACGAAACCCGCGGGTACCTCTACCCGCGGGTAGGATTGCCATCCTTACTCAGACCAAGATCTGGCAAGCTAAGCCCGTTGTGCAATCAGCAGCACAACCGGTCAGACCGGTTTCTGAGTCCGGTCAGACCGGTTTGGATCATCCCACCGCTGTAGGAACGGTCAGACCGGTTTCTGGAACCGGTCAGACCGGTTTGACGATAGAAGCGGGAGCTGAGATTACTTCAACCATCGATACTACTCCGCCAATTCCTCCAGTGGTTGAAGATGAAGAATTGGTTGATTTTGAGCCTTCTCCAGAACATGACAACATGGAAATCAATGTTGTATATTTGTCTTCTGATTATTATGTGGTACCGGAGGAGGAGGTCTATCATCTTCCACTTGGGCCTCGAGATGCCGTTTTTCAAAAGCCTAGTGAATCAGAGAATCATCTCAAGGCTTTATATATGAGAGGGCACATCAACGGGAAGCCAATTTCTCATATGTTGGTTGATGGTGGAGCTATTGTAAATCTTATGTCATACTCTCTCTACAAGAAGATTGGCGGAAAAGACGAAGAATTGATCAAGACAAACATGACGGTCAGTGGAGTTGGTGGAGGTGATGCCATTGGTGCCAAGGGGGGTGGCTTCTATGGAGTTGACCGTCGGGAGCAAGACTATTGCTACGGCTTTCTTCGTCTCCGAGGTGCGAGGTAACTTCAGTTTAATCCTTGGTCGAGATTGGATTCATGCAAATAAATGTATTCCATCTACCTTGCATCAATATCTTATTCAGTGGATTGGCGATGAAGTTGAAGTTGTACATGGTGATACTTCTTCCTTCGTTGCAACGGCCGATTCCGATTCTCTTAGTGCAAATGAGAAGGTCAAATGTTTGTCGGGCATGGATTTGACCGACTATGAGCTGATCAGTTGTACCAAGGATGGTTTTGTTGCTGCTACATTAAAGCCAATGAAGAATCGGTTGAATTACTTGCTGTAATTAATGGAGCAAACAAATCAACAGAGACAAACCGGTCAGACTGCTTCTGGAAACCGGTCAGACCGGTTTAGACCTGAACAGCGCCGATCAAGCCAAACCGGTCAGACCGCTTCTGGGAACCGGTCAGACCGGTTTACGTCTGGACAGTGGCTTCAAGACCGAATTGATCATCATCGAGCTCATTCGGCCGGTATGTTTGAAGCCATTGAAGATCTCGGTGATATGGATAAGTTGGGTTAGGGTTTCACGTCAGCTGACCCTTTAGAAAAAATAGATATTGGTGACGGTACTATTCCTAGGCCAACTTTTGTAAACAAAAATTTATCGGCTGAGTTTAAAACCGAGTTAATAAATTTATTGAAAAAATATGTCGATTGTTTTGCTTGGGAGTACCGTGAGATGCCGGGTTTGAGTCGTGATTTAGTTGAGCATCGTTTAACTATAAAAGCCGGTTTTAGACCTTTTAAACAATCGGCTGGACGTTTTAATCCCGCTATTTGTGACCGAATAAAAGAAGAAGTTAATCGTTTGCTAGATGCTGGTTTTATTCGGACTTGTCGCTATGCGGAGTGGATTTCTAATATTGTTCCCGTTGAAAAGAAAGATTCGGGAAAACTTAGAGTTTGCATTGATTTTAGAGATCTTAATAAAGCCACTCCGAAAGATTCATATCCTATGCCTATAGCTGATGTCTTAATCAATGAAGCTTCTGGGCATCGTGTTGTTAGTTTCCTTGATGGTAATGCTGGATATAATCAAATCTTCATGGCCGAAGAGGATATGCACAAAACGGCCTTTCAATGCCCGGGATTTATTGGTTTATTTGAGTGGGTGGTTATGACTTTTGGATTAAAAAATGCCGGTGCAACTTATCAAAGAGCTATGAATTTAATCTTTCATGATTTGCTTGGAGTTATTGTGGAAGAGTATATTGATGCTTTTACTCCTTTACTTCTGTTAAAGAATGAAGCCGATTTTACTTGGGGGGCAAAACAGCAAGAAGCTTTTGAGAAGATCAAAGAGTACTTGTCTTCACCACCGGTGCTTAGGGCGCCTAAGAGAGGGGTTCCATTCAGACTTTATGTGGCGGCTAAAGATAGAACTATTGGGGCTGTTTTGACTCAAGAAATCGGCAACAAAGAGTATGTGATTGCTTATGTAAGCCGACGGCTCATCGATGCAGAAACAAGGTATACTTTCATTGAGAAGTTGTGTTTATCCTTGTACCATGCTTGTACTCAATTGAGGCATTATTTATTATCTAGCACTTGCATCGTGTTGTGTCAAACTGATGTAATTAAACATATGTTGCAAAAGCCGATTTCTAGTGGAAGAGTCGGTAAATGGGCTTATGCTTTAGTTAAGTATGATTTGGCTTCTGAACCTTTAAAATCAATGAAAGGCCAAATTGTAGCTGATTTTATTGTTGAACATCGGATAAATGATACAAACAACTTCGACGTCGGATATATTACTTGTACCCCATGGAAGTTATATTTTGATGGATTGGTTTGTGGTGATGGGCAAGGAATTGGTGTTGTTCTTATATCTCCGAGTGGTGCCGTTTTTAAGTTCTCAAACCGATTGGAAGAAAAGCGAACCAATAATCAAGTTGAATATGAAGTTCTTCTATTTGGTTTGGAATTTTTGCAAGACATGGGAATAAAGCATGTTGAAGTTTTTGGTGATTCGCTCTTGGTGGTACAACAAGTGTCAAATGTATGCCAATGTTATAATGGTTCATTAAATGCATATCTTGATAGATGTCTTGATATCATTGCTTCTTTTGATGAATTTACTATCAAACATATTCCAAGAGAAGAGAATGACAAGGCAAATACTCTAGCTCAGAAAGCATCTGGTTGTATGGTTGCAAAGAAGTATTTCTATCTCCAAAAACCGATGCAAACGAAAGCCGAGGTTCTGGTTCTGGACGAACCGGTCACACCGGTTTCAGAAACCGGTCAGACCGGTCTTACTGCCAGAACCGGTCTGACCGCTTCGTCCCCTGACAGAAGCAAAAATCCTTTGGATGATGCTTATCAATCCAGAGTTGAAGATCAGGATTGGAGGGTGTCTATTATTACTTATTTGAGAGATCCTGGTCGTGGTGCAGAAAGAAATATTCGGCGAATATCGTTTAAATACGTTTTGCTTGATGATGAACTCTATCGTCGAAACGCCGAAGATTTGCTGTTGAAATGTCTTAATTCGGATCAGGCCAAAGTTGCCATGGGTGAGTTCCATGAAGGTATTTGTGGTACACATCAATCGGCTCCAAAGATGAAGTGGTTACTTAGACGAGCCGGTTTTTATTGGCCTACTATGATGGCAGATTGTTTCAAATATTACAAGGGATGTGAGGAATGTCAGAAGTTTGGAAATTTGCAACTTGTTCCTGCTGCATTGATGCATCCTATTATTAAGCCATGGCCGTTCCGAAGTTGGGGATTGGATTTTATTGGACAAATTAATCCTCCATCATCAAAAGGACATCGTTTTGTGTTAGTTGCTACAGATTATTTCACTAAATGGACCGAAGTGATTCCATTGAAGAATATGACGCATCGAGAGGTAATTGAATTTGTTACGCAAAATATTATTCATAGATTCGGTATTCATCAAACTTTGACAACGGATCAAGGTACTTCGTTTATGTCTAAAGAGGTACGTGAATTCGCCGAATCCTATAGAATTAAGTTGCTCAATTCATCTGCATACTACGCTCAGGCTAATGGACAAGCCGAGTCAAGTAATAAAATTTTGATCAAATTAATCAAGAAAAAGATAGAAGAAAATCCTAAGAGATGGCATGAAGTTTTATCCGAAGCATTATGGGCTCATCGCATATCTAGACATGGTGCTACTAAAGTTACTCCTTTTGAGCTTGTATATGGTCAAGAAGCCGTTTTGCCTGTTGAGGTGAATCTGGACGCTTATAGACTAGCTAAACAAAATGACCTTGATGCTGTTGATTATCATGATTTGATGATGGATAATATTGATGAGGTCACCGACAAGAGGTTGAAAGCTTTGAAAGAGATTGAAAAAGATAAAGCTTCGGGTTGCTAAAGCTTACAACAAGAAGGTGCAAGGGAAATATTTTTCAGATTGGAGAGCTTGTGTGCAAGACAATCTTGCCTATTGGGACGAAAAGCAACAAGTTTGGTAAATGGTCACCAAGTTGGGAAGGACCCTATAGAGTTGTCAAAGTCATTTTTGGGAATTCTTACATGCTAGAGACGCTGAAGGGAGATCATTTGCCTAAAGCTATCAACGGAAGATATTTGAAGAAATTCTATCCAAGTGTTTGGCAAGACGCATGAAGACCAATGGCCGATATTTTGTTGATATCGCCCTTAGCATAAATTTTAGCTCCTGGATTGTAATTACTTGCTTTTTAGTTCTCAAGTTCACTAAAAACGCAGGGGGGCATGTGTTGACAGTCAAAATTGACTCTGGCCCGGCCAAACCGGTCTGACCGGTTTGCCAAACCGGTCAGACCGGTTTGGTTCTGTAATTCGAGTAGGATTAGGATTCCGAGTTTAATCCCATATTGTAACCTATTCGAAAGGGGTAAGACTTCCCCGGCCTATAAATATAAAGGCTAAGGCCGATTGAGGTGTATTCCAATCGAATCAAACACGTTTATCCTTTACTTTTTTGTCTCTCAAACCTTAATCTTTTCCAACCTCCATATTCTGTTCTTTGCTCATCTCTACGGCGTTCAAGGGCGTTCTAGGTGGCCTGCCGACCCTAGAGCAACCCTAGCTTGCTTGAGCTCCGACGGGGTCCCTCCCGAGCTCGAGTTTCTAGGTCTTCACGAGTTCCTGCCTGAAAGCGGTCTGACCGGTTTCAGGAACCGGTCAGACCGGTTTGCCCGAGGAGCTCAGGAGTTGGCCGTTGTGACGGCTGTGCTGCGCGTTTGATCGGCTTCGAGTTTGTTGGCGCGTTTTCGTGTCAACACACTGCATGACAACACTTGACATGACACCCTCCCCACCAGCTTTCTGGATCGCACAAATATCACCATTGGAGTTAATTGTAGCAGTCATCCTCCCTCTCATTACTGCTTCTTCCTTGTATGTGGGATCAACAATCTATCAATCTATGCAAAAACATAAAGTTACACAACTGATGATCCTAATGGCAGAACATGACGGTCATTGGTCAAAAATCAGTTCAATGTTTTGAAATATCGGGACATACCATGATGTTACCTTCACCAAAATAGGCAAAGGTTTCCTATGATCCATCTACATGATTAGTTCAAGGTTTCCTATGATTTGATTGCTCTTTTGGGACGAATTTCATGGATCAAAAGAGCAATTTCAAAACACACTGCAGTACTGCAGTTCTTCAATATGCATCAGCCTGCCTGCTATCATCACCGCTCAAGCAAAGTTCAATCCAACCATGTACTGCCAGCACATCGAGTTGGAGCACTCCTACAAGCAGGTGTCCATCAGGGAGACGTACATCACCTAGATAATTGTTAGAAGCAGCAGTTCTTCCTCCTCGAGAACAGACACCATCAAGCACCAGGGATGTTGGCCGGCGTGGGAGCGAGGCGATGGTCCAGCGACCTGGAGCATGCGCGCCGGCCTGACGAGAGCCGCGGGGCGGCGCATCCTTGCTCCTCCTCGAGCTTGTGCAGGAGCGACTTGACCTGGCCGCGTAGGAGCACCTCCCCACGGAACCGGGCGTGCGGCGCGGGGCTGCGGCGGTGGTGGAGACAGGGGTCTGGTCGGCGCCGTGGAGGTCGTGTGGCGCCCCGCGGCGACAGGCGGCCAGTTCGGCGGCGCGGCGCGTGGGGCCCGTGGCTGGCGGCGTGCGGGCGCGTGGGCGACGGATCGGAGCGTGCGGCGCCCCGCGGCGGCGTCTCGGTGGTTCAGGAGACCGGCGGGAGGAGGTGGAGCCGGCGGGAGAGGGCGACGGCAACGATCGCTCTAGCCCGGCCACAGCCACGCCAGCGACCTCCACGGTGGCGTCGTGGTGCTGTGTGTGCCCGGGGCGGCGGCGGCGGTTCCGGCGAACGGATCCACGCGCGGGTGTGCGGGGGCGCCCGGCGGCTGCTCCGGCCGACGGCTCCGGACGGGAGGTGCGGCGTGCGGGAGGAGGAGGGGGTGCGGCGTGCGGGTGAGAGAGGAGGCGGTGTGCGGCGTGCGGGAGGGGGAGCCGGAGATGTAGGGGGGCGAGGTGGAGGGACGGTTGCCGGCGGGTCGTGGAGGACGTGCGCGGGAGGGAAGGCGAGGCCGCGCGAGGCCACGGAGCTCGCGAGTCCATCGTTTTACTACGACGTTTTTTCTCCTCTTGCTTTTATTAAGTTGTAGAGAAATGCAAGCACTTATGGGATCGTGGACCGCTTGCACGCACGCGGCCGGCACCGGTGTCTGCCGCGCACCAAGCACGCGAGCCAAAACGAACACCGTACATTCCCCTGCCCGACCCGAGCGAGTGCCGTGAAATGAAGGCCATTTTCAGTGAGAGTTTCATCGGTATTAAATAGAGTGACATATCAGTGTTTTAGATGATGTGATAAAAAATTAATGAAGAAAAAGATAAAATGAGTTTCATGGTGGTGAAATTCTGTGTACACTGTTTTCAAGAGAGTCTGTGTCTTATATATATATATATGTAGTTTTAGAAACAACAAATAATAAAACTTTACATTAGAAGGGAAGTATTTTAACTATGAATTAAATAATATTTTGCTTGTATGGTACCCTTGGAAACATAGGCCTTGTTTAGTTTCGAAAAGTTACTCCCAAATTTACTATGCAAAAAGAAGATTCTCCGTCACATCAGAATGTCATAACATGCATGGAGTACTAAATATAGATAAAATCAAAAACTAATTGCACAGATTTGTTGTACTCTGTGAGACGAACATTTTGAGCCTAATTAATTAATTTTTGGGCAATTTTTCGCACATACAAACGAAATGCTACAGTGTCCGGACCGACGCGCGTCAGTGCGCCAGTCCCGAATCCTGGAACTAAACAGGCCCATAAATATGATATGCTCATTAAAATTGGCCTAAGAAACGCGACCAAAAGCGCAGTTGGCACCAAGCAGCAGCATACTATCAGATGGTAGACAACACGGCTGGTTGGTAATGGTTGCCACAATTAAACCAAACTGCCTAGCCAACTGGAGCAACAAGCGGATAGAGACCACATCCAAATGATTGGTTCCCATCCCACAAGTATACCTTTGGGTTGTGGACGGGAACCAAACGGGTCATTTGTTAAGCAAGAAGCTTTGCACTGAGTCAACACAGGGTAGCTAATTCGAAACTTTATATTCGTCTAATTAAGGCCTTGTTGACTCCAATCATTGGCGCCAACTCAAAAGTCATAGGAATTGAAAAATCAATTGTATTGCGCATATATAGTAACTGGTGACTGCCTTTTAGTTTACAGCGATTTCACATCAACCACACACTACCAATTCGATCCACCAAACTGCATATATACTGTGCGTGCCTACCAAGAGCAAGCTTGATGAGAATGGGCACGTTTGGTTCCCTGCCACGGTTCGCCACACCTCAGCTTAGGCGCCGCCGCACAAAAAATGTTGATGTTTAGTTCTTGCTTAGTTTACGGCGCGCCACACTTTTTCTACTGCGGCGTTGCAGGTTGTGGCTGGCTACCAAGCAGGCCCAATAATGTTGTGGGAAATACGCATCGAAATTGCTGAGAAACGAATATTGAAAATTGATACAAAATAAATATTAAAAAGTTCAACGGGACAACGGTCACTAGCACAGATCGATTTGTGCTGAGGATCAAGCACCTGTCAACACAAATGGTGATTTATCTATGCTGAAAAAGGTTATTGGCCGATTCCAAAACCGGAAGTACAAAATCATGTATGCACTGGTGATGACGTCATGATATGCATCCACTCATGGCTATCGTACGCGGCTCTTATCCGGCGTAGTAGGTAACATACGGTGCGAAGAGTCTACGCGTTAGCCATGCTGTTGGCAAACGTCACGGTCGAGTAGAAAGGCCACCGGCGAAATCGCCGGCTATGTAGGCATTAACCGCATCTCCGATAGAATAGGAGCAGTGATTTCGTCTTCATCGTACAGGAACGCCGTTCTGGCCACTGACCCAGTAGCGCAACGCTCGCGCGCCGCCTCAACTGCGAAAAAGTAGCGAAAGAAAAAAAAAACCCACAGGTGGACATTTCCACTCGGCACGACCACACGAGCACGACTGCAACGGGTACATGCATGCTGGACTCGCGCCTCTCCGTCCCTCTCTAAGCATACAAGTCGTCAACCCCCCGCCTAATGTGAGGATGGGTGTCGCGGCAGCACAAGTTCCAGTTGGAATCAAACACGAGTCATATATATAGAGGCTGTGTTTAGTTAAAAAAGGATGGTAAAATTTAATTAAAATGTCACATCGAACATTATAGCGCACCGTAGCACTTTTCGTTTGTTTGGGATAATTGTTGTCCTACCATGACCTAATTAGGCTTAAAAGATTTGTCTCGTCATGTACATCAAAACTATGCAACTAACTTTTTTTATTTACCCACGTTTAGTGTGCTTCGTATATGAGAGAGATTTGATGTGATAGGTGAATAGTGAAGTTTGAAAAAAGAATTTTATGAATTTAGGTGGAAGTGAACACAGCCAGAACAACAGAAGCCATGAACAAATCTTCGTGTCCAAGATGGTTTCCAGCGATCGCCGGCGTTGCCTCTGCTTCCTTCCTTCGTTCCCGGATGGCAAAAGGAATTTCGCCTCGCACAACACGGATGGGATGGCATGTCGGGTCGGAAAAAGAAACCAACGGGGAGCAAAAGAAAAAAAGCACAGGCTCCTCCGTCCGTCCACGTCCAGGAGCACGGACTCCACGCTCAGATTCGTCAAAGCCTGGTCGTAGTATACGCAAGCATCGATCGTGGATTCATGGGCCGCTCGCGCATTCCAGTCGTCCTGGCACGGACACATCGGCCGGCACCGGCGACCAAAAACGCCACTCCTCGGCGGAGCTCGTGGGCCACAAGATCTCTCCGCAGCCACATTTTCCTTGTGGCCGCTGCTGCCGCCCACAAAGGCAAAACGAAACCAACACCTTTGCCTGATCCGAGCGAGACACGAGCGGCGTAGAACAAAGACGTCACAAAAGCCCGAAAGCGGGCGGCGTAGAACAAAGACGTCCCAAAAGCTCGAAAGTGGGCGGCGTATCAGCCGCAATCCAGCCGCACACAAAAGCCGGGTATCGGCGTCACCACACTCCCCTTACTACTGCAAAGGAATAGCAGGAGCATATCCATCCTCCGACGGATGCTTACCTCCCAAGCAAAGAACACAGCTGGTTGCCACAATAATAGATTTATAGCCTTATATAAACCAAACGGCCAAAACGAACTGGATCCATAAACCGATAAGGATCACTATCAAAGGCTTATTAGGGGCTCCCACATTACGTTTATCTTGGTCCAGCTACACTGTCCACATTACGGAAAAGAAAGACGGCAGTCTCCACATTCCAGCTTAAAAAAAAAGAAAAACTCTCCACATTCGACCTATAACTGGATCAAGGATTTGTCACACCAAGCAGTTCATTACTCCATTTCTCCCTTATGCAACTACAAAAAGAAATCCCCACGAAAACAGGGCTCTTCAGGTCTTACTACATTATTAAGCAAGAAGCTTTGAGCTCAAAGATAAGTCAGACTGGCCAATTCGAACTTCGGAGTCAAAGCCCTAGGTGACTTAAATCAATAGCACCAACATTATCAAAAAAAAAATCAATAGCACCAACTGAAAGAAACACAGGGAAAGACCAGGTCTAACTGGAAGTCAGCATTTGAAAGAAAATATTTTCCATTAGCTAGTTGTCATTTGGAAAAGACACATCATACCGTCAGCGTAATCTGGATAATTAAGGTGACAACAGCATCAGACTACTTGATAATGTGATGAGTCACCTTCAATTATTGCGATGAAAAATTCAGTTAGTATCAATAATGTGTATATGCACCTTAATCTTCATGCAGCCCAAAATTTTATATACCTAATAATGTTGTACATTTGCAGTATCTCAGGGACGTTCAATGATATGGCGCATGTATGTTAATGTCTTTGCTATGATTTGCAAAAATCAAAATAACTTATTTTTTGTTATCTGCAATTGCTCTATATGCAATACGCATGGAGGAAGAACAAGGTGTTACAGCCAGCCGCTCAAGCAGGTTGTAGGCCAAGCCAGACTCATTCATTTCTGCCTTATGGCCACATTTCCCATGGCTGCTCCCGCCCACGAAGCCCACAAGCCAACAACCTAGCCCCATCTGAGACATGAGTGGCATCAAAGAAACACGGCCAAAAGTGTGTGGCGAAACAGCCAGCCACAGCCGCACACAAAGCTGGCTGCCAGTGCCCTACTAATGAAAGAACACAGCCACTTCCCAAAATTAGCCTTAATTCAAACTGCCCAACTAAAGGATCAACAAAAGGACAGCGATCAGACGATCACTTCCCAGATATATCTTGGTACAGTTACACTGTCCACATCAGCAAAAATCTACAGATTCCAGCTCAGGAAAGAAAAAAAACATCAAGATATGATCCATATGACTCGTCAACTTGATCAAGGATTTAAAAAAGCAAGCAGTTCATTACTTCATTTCCTCTACAGAACCAGGGGAAATTTTAAGAGATTCATTGTAGCACTGGGCTTACAGCACACAAATCCCCACTAAGACAGGGCTGTTCAAGTTTTACTATATTCGGCAAGGTATTGCACTAACAGTTAAGTCAACATGGCCAATTCAAACTTCAGTCAAAGCCCCAATTGACACAATCATTGGCAGCGACTGGAGGTCCTAGCCATTCAAATAATTTTCATTGCACATATATAGCAAACTCTGACTGCTACTTTTAATTTACATCGATTTTACATCAACCACGCACTATAAATTCCACAAACCTGCATGCTACATATGTACACTAACAAAAGTCAACACAGCAGCTAATTCGAACTTCACAGTAGTCAAACCCCTAATTGACTCAGATCATTCGCAGTTTGGCACCAACTGGAAGTCCTAGCCATTCAAATTATACATAGCAAATACTGACTGCTCCATTTACTTTAATTTACAGCAATTTTACAACAACCACAAACTACCAATTCCCCAAACCTGCATACTACATATGTACACCAACAGCAACCTAACTTACTACCGAAACCAAACCGATAAACACATCGTCATTATTATCATGGATCCATGGCACTGGGCGTATGAGAGTCAACGCTAATTCAACTAGCAAGTTGTATTAAACATTCGCTAATGAACCTGATTTCAGCTGCTTGCTAAACCCCCAACACCAGCAGAGCTGCAGAGGAAAAAGAAAATGGGGATCAAAACCCCTCAACAACTAAGGCACGAACGAACCTAACTGATGAGCAGCAGCAGAGAGGAAGAAGGGGGCACCAACCGAGGAGCGAGCCGCTGACTAGTGGGACCCCCACAGGCCCCACGACCTCCAGCTGAGGACGCCGCCCCACCCGCGCCCCCGCCGCTTCTCCTCCTCGCCGGCGGCGGACGTGCTGGCTTCCTCATGCTCCTTCTCATCCTCCGCGGTGAGGTAGTCGGCGCCGTCCTCCGCCTTGGGGGCCTCTTCGGGAGCAAGGGGAGCGGCCGCCGCCAGTGGCGGCGGCGGCGGTGGGGGCGAGAGCGTGAGGGGGTCGACGGCGACCTCCTTGCCCTTCCCCTTCCCCTTCCCCTTGCCGGCCTTCTCCTTGGCGGCGTCCTTCGCTGCGGCGGCTGCCTCCTTGGCGGCGCGCTTTTTGCGGCCGCGGCGGCCCCCACCCGGCCCCTTGCCGCCGCCGCCGACGCCATCCCGCTCCTCCTTGGCCAGGTGCTCCTCGAAGGCCTCGATGGCGCGGTGGATGGCCTCGCGGTCGGCCTCGGGGGACCCGTCCCAGCGGGACCAATAGGCCGTGTAGCACCCGAAGCACCCGCACCCGAGCTCCGGCCGGTGCCCCGCCGCCCGCGCCGCCGCCTCCCCCCTCGCCGGGGTCGGCGGCGCGGACGACCGCAGCGACGCGAGCACCAGGTAGGCCAGCACCTCCTTCCCCTCGGCCCCGAGCGGCGCCGCGGCCGCGAGCACCGCCGCCGGGAGCAGCCGCATCAGCACCGCCTCCGCCGTCACCTCCCCTCCTCCCGCTCCTCCGCCCGCCGCCGCCGCCGCCGCCGGCGGCAGCGACGGCGACGGATGCACCTTGCCCTTCCCCATCCCTTTCTTCGCGAGCCTTCCTCGGCTTCGATTTGTTTTTCCTTTTTTTCTTTTTGTTTCGAAAATGGAATAATTCCGTGGTTGGTTAGCTTGCTTGGGTTTTAAGCGACCTCTGCTCTGCGCCTCCGCCCGACGCGCGTGTGGGGCCCGCCGGGTTTTTTATGCGACGGGGGCGGTAGGGTAGGGGGTGGCGGAGTGGATTAGGTGCGGCGCGGCGGGATCCGCTGCGGCGGTCGGCGGCGGGGGTGGGTGGGGTCGGCGCGGGGGTGGAGCGTCGGATGGCTGGTAGACGGCCGGGATGTGGCCGGAGGTGGGGGATGGTCTGGGGGACAGGGAGCACACGGTTGTACACGGATACGGCTGCGTGGGTGGCGTAGTTTCTGACGTTACGCTTTCGGATAACCCGGTTGGTTACTTTGCAGCCATGCTTTTTGTTGAGGTTACTAGGTTAGGAGAGGACGCACGATATAGACTTTAGTTCCAAAATTTGGACTCCCAAATTCACTATGAAAAAAAAATTCTCGTCACATCAAAATATCGGTACATACATGGAGTACTAAATGTAGACGAAATCAAAAACTAAGTGCACAGTTTTGTTGTACTCTGCGAGACGAACATTTTGAGCCTAATTAATCAGTTTTTGGACAATTTTTCACACATACAAACGAAATACTACAGTGGCGCAATGATTGCGACGTGACTCCTAATTCCCAAATTTGTATCCCCCAAGTTTGCATCTAAACAAGGCCATATATAGTAGGGACTGGTTTGCATTTTTAGTCGATGTGATTAGGCAGTTGTTTGCTAGGCCGGCATTGAGTACACTTAACTTGTGGCATGCTCCTTATATCACGGAGTATATAATCTAACCTATTTTAACATTCAAAATTTATAAATAGATATATACTATGGAAGATTATGTGTATATTAACAAACCATATCTTACTTCATGGTTAAAAAATACATCTTAACTTTAAGAGGACTAGATTGTATCTACATATTTTAATATAGATCACTGATTCTTCTATAGTTCTCTTCAATCTCCTAAAATCTCATCTACATTTGTCAATAAATAAAAGAAAGAAGATTCTTGCATGGGACCTTAATCTATAAATATATACTCATCATTCTAATACAAGGTTATGCTTGATTTGAACCAAACACGTAGACCATAGAATGTTTGGAAACGCCTTTTATTAACCAATTAAATTTTATTTTAGATTCTTCCAATGCTACGATCGACCTTAGCAATGTATTGTATTAATCAAATTGAAGACAAGGTCACTAGATGTTGATGTATACTTATCCTCATTTCAAAGCTTTCATACTTGGATGGATCTAAACTTGAGCTTTCTCATCTCATATGCATCCAATCCAACAACAAAAACATAGAAACATGCCCGTCTGCACCACCAACCCTACATCTGATTTTTCCCTGGTCGTTCATCGCCGGCGCCGGCGCCGGCGTGTAGACGTTCCTCACCGGTCGCCTTGGTCCTCTTCGCCCATCGCCCTCCGCCGCCACCGTTGACTTCCCCGTGTCGTTGGGGCCGCTGGCCATCTGCCGGCCGTCCCCGGATCTGCGGCGTCGCCATGCAGCCATCCTCGGGGGCTTCTTGGCTGGCGGGGGTGAGTGGGGGATCCCCTCCGTTCACCAGATTCCGTGCAACGAAAGTGTTGCGCTCGTCGCGCAGGGGGTGTTTCTTCACCTCGCACGGATTGATGGGCGACGATAGCAGCGGCGGCTTCTCTGCATACTTTCCTGGGTGTAAAGCCTTGGTCTTCGGGTCAGGCGACGGCGGCGCAATCAGCGTCGCTTCCCTCCTTGGAGGCATCGTTGTGGAATTTGATGCTCTTTTAAGCTGCGGCGACTGCAAGCACTGTGGCGAGGAAGGGGATGGCGAGTCCACTGGGTTACACAACAATTAGCATAATGAACATGGTGGTGTTAGTTCAGTAAGACACCTGGCTTGATCTTATTCATCTATGATCCAGTTCTACACCGGTTGATTGTGCCAACGATACTTAAAGCTGGTTAATTGGAGCCGGATGAAGACGACGGCCTTGTTGGTGGCAGCTCTGAGTGGATTCAGGGTTAGGTGTATGAAACACAATCGTTGACTATGTGCTTTTGGTCGTAGAAGATGTGTCAGTACGTATGGTTTGGACAGGTCTTTTTGGTGTTGGTAGTTTGGAGCTCTTTTTTCTGCTCCTTTTTCCTAGGCCTGTGTGCTATTAGGAATGGAGCCTTTTCTTTTGTAATAATGATAGTTGTATGTATCTTTCCGATGCAGAGGCTGGAATATCAATATATTCCCTTTTCTAAAAAATGCCCGTCTGCATAAGCTTGTGTGAGTTTTCTTTCTCCTCCCATACCACTACTTGATTGAACGAAGACAACCTCCATTTCTGTGGTGGCCATCTTCTACTTACATTAGCAATGTGTGACTGAAGATGAGCATCACCAGTAACGCTTTCTTATGTACATAGGGGTCTTTGATATTTTATAGAAATTTTTAAATTTTTATTGGGCCAGGCCTATAAATTCTAGCATGTTTTTTATATATTTTTCTCTTTTGAAAAAGCTTATGCGAGCCTATATCTTTTGCAAAGTGTAAAAGGTGAGGCGCATTTGTTTTCTTTATATGATGTGATTACACCGGATACTCTTATGCTTTGGTACTTGGTAGTGCTAACTAGTACGAGTTTGCATGCGACATAAGCTTTACGAAATCCAATAAACTACTCCCTCCGTATTAAAATATTTGTCGCCGTTGATTTTTTCTTACAAGTTTGACCATTCGTCTTATTCAAAAAATTATCGCAAATATATACAAGTGTAAGTCAAGCTTAAAATACTTATAATAGTAAAACATGTGACAAACAAAATGGATGGTACTTGCATAATATTTTGAATAAGGCGAATGGTCAAAGTTATAGAAAAAAGTCAATGGCGACAAGTATTTCGATACGGAGGGAGTAGTTTCTGGACAGATCCTCCAGTCAGTAAGACATTTAAATGCCACGTGCTAATTTATGGAGGTTCTACCTAGGAATAAGACCAAACTAAACAATCTTGTGATCAAAGATACGAGGTTCCAACACTAGCTAGCTTGGCACTCATTAGTATTTTTTTTCAAAGTGTAAATGTGTAATAGTACATTTAACATGTTGGGGCTGACAATTTATTGTGAAATTTTAGGAACCCGAACAACGACTGCAAAAAAGTTGGGAATATCGGAAGTTTTCATTATTGCTTTAGGTGAGACCCTACTACGAAAGTGCATGCAAAATTTTAAATTCAAATTCAAATTTGAGTCGGTCTGAAAGGTAAGAAAAGTTTACAAATCATATCTCTCTTGTAAATCAAATATGAATCTAATGTTTTATGTATCTAAACATTACAGGCTCATCCGTTTCTGTGGTAAAATTCAAGAAGGAAATCCTTTCAAGAAAAAGTTGATATACTCCATTTCACCTTTTTTAAGAGGCAGGTCATATATCCTTGCGGTGGATCCTCATGGTTAATTTCTCATCCGACGATCCCACCCGCAGCACCAAATTCCGTCGGCCGAGCCGCCGCAATCCCGCGGCCGTGTTCGTCGCCCCTGCTCCCTCCCGCGGCCTCTCTTCGAAGAAGCGGGCAGGTGCTGGCCTACCGCCACCCCAGCCCTCCTTGGCTGCATGCGCCGCCGCCGCCGGTGGTGTGCCCGCGGGATTTCTGCCGCTCAAGGCATCTGGTCCGCAGGTACAGGCACCGGATCTGTCCCGACAAATTCCTGATCTGCTTACGGCAATGTTTGGGACGCATTATTCCCCGTGGCACGAATTTTATGCAAGACTGATGGCGGAAGCGAATGGCGTGTGGTTTCTGTTAGAAATCTAGGCATTTTTCGGTACATTTTAATTCCAGAAATTATCAACAAATTCATGACTATTGTGAGTGATCCAGTGAGAGCAAGGTATGTGCTAGTGTTCAGGTTAAATCTCAAATAAAACATGAACAACAAGCATAACCAGAGAAGATTTAGTATGTACCCAGGGAGGGAACCGGAACCGGAGGAACCAGTATCTCCGTTACCAGTCATTGTGACTAGCCTGCTTGAAGTAGTCGATCTAATTCGGTGCAGTGACGAGGTGTTGCAGTGTAGTCCCTCGAACAGCCTCCTGGAAGTAGACGTACAGGCCACCAGGAAGTAGTTGTTCACGGACGCCGGGACGTAGTCGTTCGGGCTGACGAAGCTACCACCAGGAAGTAGATGAAGTAGTCGTTCACGGCAGCGAGCAGGCGCGTACGAGTACGCTCCCCAAAAACCTTATCGCCCGCCTATCCCGAGCAGGATCACTAGGCAGACGAGGTTCGGAGGCAACTGCCCACGCAAGCAGAGTGCGCGCAAAGCTTGCGTTGGGAATGCGAGAGAGCAGCAAACAACAGGGAGAAGAGAGTGGTTTCCTGAAAGGAATACCAGAGAAGAGCTTTCGGGTGTGTCTGCTCATGGAGGAGGGTCCTCCTTTTATAGGCGCTCAGGGTAGGAGAAGGGGGATGCACCTGGACAGTCTTTACCAGCCTTGATTCCCAAATCAGTAACGGCTGTCAGTTACTAGTCACTCATGAAGGCTGTAACGTTAGACTTGACTGGCAAAAACGGTCATCACACAGCACACGCAGAGCGGCTCGGCTGGGCTCGGCCTCGGCCTCGGCGAGGCGAGCGAGCGCACGCGCGCGTGTGGCACGCCCTTCTCCTTTTACCAACTTCACAAGCGGTCCACATTTGGTCCACCATTTAAGTTAGTTAGGATTCCCGTTGACTCTCAATCCGGGATTTAGACCCCTAGCATTTATTAGTGGACCTTTAATTTCTTTTGATTAATTGAGACTAAAATGGACCAATGGCCCAATTAATCCAACAATCCCCACCAAGAATTTCAAGGTTCACAACAAATGCCCTCGACTCAAATGTTGTTTTGATATACCGGCTTCATGGTGAAGACTGTTATGTTAAACATCCACCTGAGGCAAAAGCTATACTCATTCACATCTGACCAATGGACTATGCCTTGAATTGACAGTTTCGTGCAAACAAGCTTGACTAGAGCCCCTTACCAATACTAGGCTGCTGTAAGCATCCCCTCCGGTTGGAGCGTATAAGTCATACTCCGTGCCTTTCATGAGTATCTAGATATCACCCTATCTCATAGATTGTGACTAGCAATCGGACCCATATAGGTGTAATCCTTTAAGATGTTCTGTAGGCCAACATCTTTGCTCCTCACTGAGCCACTCGGATCACATTAAGGTTTTCACCATCCTACCATACAGTTTTAGAAGAGAAATGCACCTCTATCGGAATGAGCCTTTTACAATGGTTCTCTTCTCTCAGTTAAACAGTAGCTTGTTTCACCATCCTGATTCACGGGATCTCCGGTCACACAGGACAGGTTACCACTACTGAGTAACATTCATGGGTCTCAAGCCCAATTCCCTGGATGCATTATCTATCACGTTACGTGAAAGACCCTTTGTGAATTGATCTGCCAGGTTCTTAGCCGTTTGGATGTAGTCCAAGGCTATTACTCCGGAGTTTCTCATTTTCCTGACAGACTTCAGCCGCCTCTTTACATGCCTAGATGACTTCATGTTGTCCTTTGAACTGTTCACCTTGACAATCACCGTTTGATTATCGCAGTTCATGAGGATAGCCGGTATCGGTTTTTCAACTACCGGCAGATCCATAGGGAGTTCACGAAGCCATTCGGCCTCAACAGTGGCGGTGTCTAATGCAGTGAGTTTTGCCTCCATAGTAGACCTCGTTAAGATGGTCCGCTTGCAAGACTTCCAGGAGACAGCGCCACCTCCAAGTGTAAACACATATCCACTTGTGGCTTTAATGTCATCTGCATCAGATATCCAATTTGAATCACTATAACCCTCTAGTACCCTAGGGTACCCATTATAGTGAATCCTGTAGTCCACAGTACCTTTCAGGAAATGCATCACCCGTTCAAGAGCTTCCCAATGAGCCTCTCCTGGGTTAGACACAAACCGACTCAGTTTGCTCACAGCATACGCGATGTCGGGTCTAGTAGCGCTGGCTAGGTACATCAGTGAACCAATGATCTGTGAGTATCTCAGCTGATCTCTCATTATTCTCTTGTTTTTCCACAACACTTTACTAGCATCATAAGGTGTTGGAGCTGGCTTGCAGTCATTATATCCGAAACGACTCAAGATCTTCTCCACATAGTGGGATTGTGTAAGAACAACCCCACCATCACCTTCTCTCACTAGTTTAATGTTCAGAATCACATCAGCCTCTCCCAAATCCTTCATCTCAAAGCTTTGGGACAAGAATTCTTTGACTTCCTTAATCGCATTAAGGCTTGTCCCAAATATCAGTATGTCATCCACATACAGACAGAGGATCACTCATTCGCCCCCACCATAGCGATAGTACACACATTTGTCAGCTTCGTTCACAACAAAGCCAACTGATGTTAAAGTTCTATCGAACTTTTCATGTCATTGCTTAGGAGCTTGCTTAAGGCCATACAAAGACTTGACTAACCTACACACCATTCCTTCTTGACCTTCTACTACAAATCCGTCTGGCAGATCCATATAGATCTCCTCCTCCAACTCTCCATTTAGGAAAGCTGTCTTAACGTCCATCTGGTGAACGATAAGACCATGAGAAGCTGCCAAGGAAAGTAGTACTCAAATAGTAGTCAATCGGGCAATCGGTGAGTAGGTGTCGAAGAAGTCTTCCCCTTCTTTCTGAGTATAGCCTTTAGCCACTAGCCTTTCCTTGTACTTTCAATTGTACCATCAGGCCTAAGCTTTTTCTTGAACACCCACTTGCATCCAACAGGTTTGCACCCATAAGGACGCTCCACAACCTCCCAAGTACCATTAGACATAATTGAATCCATCTCACTCGGAACTGCTTCCTTCCAATAGTCAGCATCTGGAGAGGAATATGCCTCTTCAATGGTTCTAGGAGTGTCATCCACGAGGTACACAATGAAGTCATCACTAAAGGACTTTACAATCCTCTATCTCTTGCTCTTTCTGAGAGTTGCTTCATTGTCATCCTCCTCAGGATTCTCCACATGTGGTTGTTCATTGTGTTCTATCATAGTGGTGGGTTCTTTAGGTTCATTGTTAACAGACAAT
This sequence comes from Echinochloa phyllopogon, assembly GCA_033239725.1. Lineage (NCBI taxonomy): Eukaryota > Viridiplantae > Streptophyta > Magnoliopsida > Poales > Poaceae > Echinochloa > Echinochloa phyllopogon. Next base: position 24,706,056 of record BTCW01000008.1, on the reverse strand, counting down.
TCATGACTAGATGTGCTAACTACCTCTTTCATAGGAAAAATGTCCTCAAAAAATGTAGCGTCTCTGGACTCCATGATAGTGCCAACATGCATGTCAGGTACTCCGGACTTCACTATTAAAAATCTATAACCCACACTGTGGAAAGCATAACCAAGAAAGACACAATCTACTGTTTTATGTCCTAATTTACGTTTCTTGGTTATAGGCACATTCACTTTGGCCAAACATCCCCAAGTCCGTAAATATGAAAGGGTTAGCCTTTGTTGGCGGTCGTTACAACCCAAATCCGACCACCAATACTCGGGAATAAATGAGGTTTTATGCAACATTCCATGTACTTAGGTTTTATTTCTAATAAAGTTCCACGAGTTTTGGTGAGTGTCACTTGTGCAGGTACAACTACGACAAATATGTGCTATTGGGGCCGGAAATGACTGAATCGGCCGAACGACTCCGTTCGGCCGGTTACCCCCCTTAGTCGAGCAGACCACCAGGAGTCGTCCACGTCAACAATGACCAAGCGAACACATCACACGACACGTGGGCGACCGCCAACTCATCCCGGACCATGCGACACGTCACTCCTGGGCCACTACAACTCGAAGACCACATGGATCAGAACAACTACAGAGCCCAGGAGGCAGAGGCGGTGCACGGGGGCAGGCCTGGGCCTCCAGGCCCGTTCGGCCGAACAGGGCGGTTCGGCCGAACCGCCGCCAGTGCACAACCGCCTTCCAGGGGTGGATCCTGGCCATGGGAGCCAGAGGTGGCAGATCCCACGGTTCGACCGAACTGGCCAGTTCGGCCGAACCGGGGAATTCGGCCGAAGGCCCGGCACCGCCTCCCTGGCTGCCTTGGCGGTTACCCTGCCTACAACCGCCATCAACCACTATAAATTGGACAGCCCCAGCCCTCATTCAACACACACCAAGCCAAGGAGCTCATTTCCACTTTCATTCTAGTAGAGTTAGGATAGATTAGTTGGGAGTTAGAGTTGAGTCGAGCTTTGCCTCGGAGGCTCCGGAGTCGTCTTCAGAAGCTCTGGTATTAGCTCTTCTATCTTTTACTTTTCCTTTTGTAAGACTTTCAGTTATCAATATAGTTATCTTTATCACTTTGCCTTTGTCATTTATATCTTGCTTCTACTTTATTCTAGTAGCAAATATATCTTGTTTAGACTATAGTCAGTTATAGTTCTAGTGCTTGTTTTCTTGTTTAAGTCATTGTCTTGGCTGGTTCTTCGATCTTGCTTGATACTGGAGGTGAACTGTCACCAAGAGTATTGACAAGGTTGTTTGCTCTTGCTAGCAGAGTAAGTAGTCGTTGTCTAGTGTAGGAGTGGTTCCTAGACTAGTCAGTGGCCTTAGTTTATTCCCGTCGCAACGGAGGTGGTAGCCGGGAGGTGGTGACAGCCCTTTCGGTCTTCGTAGCCCATCACGTTAGTTCCGGTCCGTAGGATTCCCCAGTTGGGAAATAGTGGCACCCCTTCTCATCCCTTTCTGTGTGTTCACCGGTTCCCTTGTCCCGAAGCTAAGACATTAGAGTTATCCCAGATCTCCTAGTGCTGGCTCTGTAGCCGCTGTATCTCTAAGCTAGAGTGACGTAGGTAGATAAAGAATCCAGGAGTCCTCTATTTCTTCTCGTTGTCCTCCCAGCTATCTATTTCTTCTCTCTTGAGCTGTGTGTCCTGAGTATCCCTTGAGCTGTGTGTCCGGTATATCCACTCCTATCCAATACCGTTATCCCCTGTCTTGTCTAGTCGTGTGCCCTTCTCTGATAGTCTCGAATATCTGTTCACTAGTAATCTTGCCAAAGATTCCCTCCGGAAATATAAATTACGATACCTCGGGATACTCCCAGGTGAAGTGCTACAGCGGTGATTCTGTGCGCTTGCAGAATATTTCTATATTTTACTAAGCCATAAGGAAAACCACTGAAACACTCCTTACCCCAGTACCAGGATTCTCAATTCTGATATTGGATCGTAAGAAGTGCCAACAGCCTTCTCTTTTCTCACTCCTCGAATGATGTTATCTCTTTGTTCTTCATGGGAACACGATTCAGGACATGACATGCAGTCAATATAGCCTCACCCCGCCATTTCTTAGAAAGTCCCGCTGTGTCTAACATGGCATTAACCAAATCAGTTAGAGTGCGGTTCTTTCTTTCGGCTACCCCGTTTGACTGAGGTGAATAGGGAGGCGTCCTCTCATGAATTATTCCATGTTCCTCACAGAACGCGGTGAAAATATTAGAAAAATACTCTCCACCACGATGAGACCTAACTCTTTTGATCTTTCTCTCAAGTTGGTTTTCTACCTCAGCTTTATAGACTTTAAAATATTACAACGCTTCATCTTTAGACTTTAACAAATAAATATAGCAAAATCTAGTGCAATCATCTATTAGAGACATGAAATATTTTTTACCACCTTTTGTCAACACGCCATTCATTTCGCACAGATCGAAATGAATTAATTCTAGAGGTGCCAAGTCTCTCGCCTCAGCCGCAAAATGAGGCTTGCGAGGTTGTTTTGATTCAACACACACATGGCACTTGGAATTTTTGACTAAGGTAAATTCCGGAATTAAACTCAAGTTTGCAAGACGCATCATACAACCAAAATTAACATGACAAAGTCGCGAATGCTAAACATTAGACTCATCATTAACATTTGAAACATGGTTCACAACTTTATTACAATCATCTGACAAAGAAAAGCGGAACAAGCCTCCACTATCATAGCCCTTTCCAATAAAACTTCCAAACTTAGAAATTACACATTTATTGGACTCAAAGACTAACTTAAAACCGTCTCTACACAGAAGAGACCCACTGACTCAGTTCTTCTTGATGGTGGGGACATGCTGCACGTTCTTCAGTCGAACGGTCTTTCCCGAAGTAAGCTTCAGATCGATCGAACCAGCACCAAGAACACGCGCATGCGATCCGTTCCCAATCAACAAGGAGGAAGTCCCGCTTGCTTGGTAAGAAGAAAACAAGGAAATATCAGCACAAACATGAATATTAGCACCAGTGTCAATCCACCAATCAAGTGAATGACATACTGAAAGAACTGTAGGTAAAAGATTACCGTACCCCGACGTTCCACCAGTCTCACTAACGACCATGTTGGCCCTGTTGCCATCTTTCTTATCCTTGCGATCCGGACACTTTGCAGCAAAGTGTTCGTTGCTACCACAGCAGTAGCACTTCCCAGTTGGCAGCTTCCTCGGCTTGAACTGAGTCGTCTGTTTAGCCTTTGTTTGATTCTGATGCGGCTTGTTCTTCCTTTTGTTGGACGCATTGTGGTTCTTCTTTTGCACCATATTGGCACTAGAAGATCCAACAATCCCTTTACCACGTTGGTCCTTTGCCCTCGCCTTCTCTTCAACATCAAGAGTGTCGATAAGATCGACAACAGTAAACTCCTGTCTCTTGTGTCTCAGAGAGGTTGCAAAGTCCTTCCAAGAAGGTGGTAACTTGGAGATAATACCTCCAGCCACAAACTTGTCAGGCAACTTACATGGTGCATCCTCGCTATAGTTCTTAAGATCTCTAGCCAGCGCCTGAATCTCATGGGCCTGCTCTACCACAGGACGGTCTTCAACCATCTTGTAGTCATAAAGCTGTTCCATGACATACAGCTCACCACCAGCATCAGAGACCCCAAACTTAGCCTCAAGCGCATCCCAAACTTCTTTGCCACTTGGCAGCAAAACGTACGTGTCCACAAGGCTTTCAGCGAGAACACTCACGATGGCGCCATGAAACAGGTTATCGAATGCCTCGAAAGCCTTCTCCTCCTCTGGAGAGAGCTGTTCGGGCTTCCCCTGTGCGACATGCATGATGTTCATCGCTGTCAACCACAGCGTAACCCTCTGCCACCAGCGTTTGTAATTTGAGCCATCAAAAACATTTGGTTTGATTGATGTAGCAAAGCCAGTGACCGAAAGCCCATTAATAACATAAGGTTTTTGGATTGTTAGAAATCTAGGCATTTTTTGGTACATTTTAATTCCAGAAATTATCAACAAATTCATGACTATTGTGAGTGATCCAGTGAGAGCTAGGCATGTGCTAGTGTTCAGGTTAAATCTCCAATAAAACATGAACAACAAGCATAACCAGAGAAGATTTAGTATGTACCCAGGGAGGGAACCGGAACCGGAGGAACCAGTATCTCCGTTACCAGTCATTGTGACTAGCCTGCTTGAAGTAGTCGATCTAATTCGGTGCAGTGACGAGGTGTTGCAGTGTAGTCTCTCGAACAGCCTCCTGGAAGTAGACGTACAGGCCACCAGGAAGTAGTTGTTCGCTTGAGGAAGACGGACGCCGGGACGTAGTCGTTCGGGCTGACGAAGCTGCCACCAAGAAGTAGACGAAGTAGTCGTTCACGGCAGCGAGCAGGCGCGTACGAGTACGCTCCCCAAAAACCTTATCCCCCGCCTATCCCGAGCAGGATCACTAGGCAGACGAGGTTCGGAGGCAACTGCTCACGCAAGCAGAGTACGCGCAAAGCTTGCGTTGGGAATGTGAGAGAGCAGCAAACAACAGGGAGAAGAGAGTGGTTTCCTGAAAGGAATACCAGAGAAGAGCTTTCGGGTGTGTCTGCCCCTGGAGGAGGGTCCTCCTTTTATAGGCGCTCAGGATAGGAGAAGGGGGGATGCACCTGGACAGTCTTTACTAGCCTTGATTCCCAAATCAGTATGCACCTGGATAGTCTTTACCAGCCTTGATTCCCAAATCAGTAACGACTATCAGGTACTAGTCACTCATGAGGCAATTAGTAACGGCTGTCAGTTACTAGTCACTCATGAAGGCTGTAACGTTAGACTTGACTGGCAAAAACGGTCATCACACAGCACACGCGGCTCGGCGAGGCAAGGCGAGCGAGCACGCGCGCGCGTGTGGCACGCCCTTCTCCTTTTACCAACTTCATAAGCGGTCCACATTTGGTCCACCATTTAAGTTAGTTAGGATTCCCGTTGACTCTCAATCCGGGATTTGGACCCCTAGCATTTATTATTGGACCTTTAATTTCTTTTGATTAATTGAGACTAAAATGGGCCAATGGCCCAATTAATCCAACAGTTTCAGGGGATTCGGAGACCACGCCACGGGAAATTCGGTGTCACGGGTGCTTCTGTTTATGCAATTTTTAAGTGCGATAGCATGGTGAATCGGTAACGCGTTGATTCAGGGAATTTCAGAGGATGTAATGCACACCTGACCTGAAGCATATATATGTTTTTAGTTGCGTCAATGCAACTTGCGTGGTTTGTTCCACCTTTCATTGACACTGTTCCATTCTTCACAAACAGGTGAACAGAGGACTGCATTTAGGATGCGAACTGAAGACAAGACTGAAGGTGAGATGGTAGCCTCATGACCGCCTTGTGGAGTGCAATGCAGTATAGTGAGTAAGTAACACCCATTAATGTGCTAATATCATTAGTCCACGATACAGTCCTCACATTCCGCTACATTCGCATACTCAACAAGATAAAATTCCATATGCTGTGATGCACATCTCTTACTCCATGCTCAGGTTAATTATTATTCTGATGGCCCAATTCTTACAAATTTTAGCAAAATATTACTAGTGGAAGGCAATATTATTGAGGAAGCAGGATGAGTACCACTACATGTATTGCCAACCATCAGCTAGCCTAAAACATATCACTTCCAAGGTAACTTGTCCTTCCATTTGCCTTCTTCTAACATGGAGATCTCTTATCCTATGCATCTCAGCCGCTGCATACGTAGCTAATGCACATCATGTCTGTTGGTGTCTGCTTGCTACATGGCAGCGCAAGTTTTGTGATAGACAACAACAAGACCTTGATGATGTCTTCCAATGCATTTCCTTGACCCTGCAAATTAGTTGCATAAGCTTCTTCAATGGAGAGTAGGACTGGATCAGCAATCTTCGGTAGCATTCCTGGAATTGCATTCTTGACATACTTCAGCAAGGTCAGCCCATCTGTGAACATGTCATGAGTCGGTGCCATGCCTGTAAACAGCTCAAAGATGACGATTCCGAAGCTGTATACATCCCCACATGGAGAAATTAACTTAATAACTTGACCACCTTCCCCATATTCTACATTTCATAGACAAGAAAATAATAATGAATTAAGAAAGAAAAACCTTGTTAAGAAAGTGGAGTTACCTGGAGCAGCATATCCAACTGTTCCTCTGTCGACGAATTATGTCGAGCACGTCTAACTGGGGATACCCCAGGGAGTAGATTTGTGTGGGTCTCGCCGAGTTCTAGGAACGAAAGTACACGAACAACACAATTTAGACAGGTTCGGGCCGCAAATAGCGTAATACCCTACGTCCTGTGTGCTTGAATGTATTGCACGTGTGGTGTTACTTGGTTTTGAGGGGGGTCCCTGCCTCGCCTTATATAGTCTAGGAGGCACGGTTACAAGTCGGTTTGTACAATCCTAGTCGTATACAACATGGATAACTACAACATGATGCTTTGGGGATTTTCCTATCAGTACACGACTAGTTATTCCAATCTACTACGCCGTCTTGCACCATAGCCGACTGGTTTGAAGTAGTCGGATCAAACTCCTCTCTGCCGAGTAGATTAATCCTCTGGATAAGTGGCCCTAGGGATCCTGGTCCCACAAGCCCCCGAGCATCTTGCACCTTTGCTTCAAATCTTGAAAAACTGGAGCTAAGCTCAAGACGCTCAATTTTCTCTTGACGAGTAGTTTTCATTGGAGTGCATCTGTTGATGCACCCAATGGGTGTGGCCCCCGAGCCCCCGAGTACTCTTGAAGTAGTCGGAGGTTCAAAAGCAATCTTCTTATCTTCATCTCGAGTAGTTCAATGGTGTGCGCCGAATAGGTGCACCCATTGGGTGTAGCCCCCGAGCTTCGAGTAGTTTCATGAAAACTAGTCGAAGGTCTGCAAGTAATTGTTCCTTAAATTTCGGAAATCAAATCTCGGATTATCCGCTAGCAGCCCCCGAGCTTTAAAGCAAATATCTTTGGTTTAAAGATCAGGACAAATCTTCTGTTATCTGTTGCCTAACTAAACTTCCGAATTTTGCTCCGTTAACTGATGAGGGAATGTTATCTCGAAAAAAATAGGCGGGAAATCAGGATGCGATACGCCGCCGCACTGTAGTGCATACCCTAACCATGTATTATATAGATCCGCCGAACTTCATTGTATGGATCACTTCATTCGTCTTCAACTCTACACCTCTGAGCCCGAAATCTCTCCCTTTCCTCGCCAATCACTAGTCACACCTTTGTGCGTAAGATCAGCCTAGGGTAGCCCCCGAGCTTGTGCAATCAGTGAATGCGAGAGAAATCCAAGGCAGTGAATCGCTGTGCAATGTCTTCGCGAGGGAGAGGCATAGGAAGGGGAACTGGAAACCCTGGATCTCAGAGGGGTGGCAGAAGAAAATCAACACTTCCAGATCCTTTGATGAAGCCGACATTCGCTGATCCACCATCACCTGCCGTAACTTGGAAGAGATGCGCGGCCAACTCTGATGAGTTAAGCAACTTGGTGGAACAAGGTTTGCTTCTTGACCAAGCTTCCCTTGAGTGGAAATCTTGTTGGAATCAAGAATTCCCAACTAAGAATAACCAAGAAATTCCTCTTTTCATATCCTTCTGTGAACGTGGAGTTGGCTTGCCAATCTCTGCTTTTTTCAAAAATCTCCTTGGTTTCTATGGCTTGCAACTGCATCATCTTAATCCCAACGGGATTTTATATATCTATGTCTTTGTTCATGCTTGTGAAGCATTTCTTGGTATAGAACCTAGCCTCCCTTTGTTCCGCACACTATACCATATCAAACCACAACCAACCCATATAAGAACAGAAGTTGTTGGAGGAGCTGGCGTCCAATTTCGCCAGAAAATGAAAGCGAAGTGGTTTGATATGCCAATCATGGATTCCTGTGGCGACTGGAAGAGCAAATGGTTCACCATTGGTAAGTGTACTTCAAATCTCTTGTAAATTCAAATACACTAGTCGATTCTGTTACTACTATCCTTCTCATTTACTTGGATATCTTAAAAAACAGCAGGAAATCATTCTTTGAGTTGTCCTGAAAAAGATGGATGGTACCCCAAGGTCCAAGAGAACTGGAACTCCCGCCCCTCTGCTGAGGAAGCCAAGGATGTGCCCGTATTACTGAAGCGGGTACAATTTATGAAGGAAAAAGGCTTGACTGGCGTTGGGATTACCTTCAGCTTCATGAAGCGAAGGGTGCAACCTCTGCGGGAGAGGGTCCATCTTGGATTTCAGTATGAAGGAATTACTGATCCATCACGAATGGCTCCCGAGGATATCTCTGATGAGACTGTCCTCATGCGGCTGAACAAGATGTTTACTGGTGTTCATGAAAAACCTGTCCTTTTTGGAGAATTGTCTAGTGAACAACCGCTGTTGGAGGTAATGTCCCAAATCTTGAATACTTCGAGTCGTTTGATGTTTTATAAATAAGAACCCTGATTGTCTTGATCAATACAGGCTGAACCACAAGATCTATTTGCCCCCGATGAATGTGAAGAACTCTCTAAGAGTTCATCTGAGAAGACTCTTAGTGATAAAGCTGTCAATGTCCGCAGTGATGACGAGGCCGTGGAAAATTCTGACATCAGCGCGCCACCACAAGTTTTGACTGAAAGTAAGTATCCTGAGTACTCAAAAGTAGTACTTGTTGATGTTGAAAACGTTATTGCTTATATTTGTATCCTGTAGCTGCTCCAGATCTACCAATAACTGCTAGTAGAAAACGATCCACTCGGAGTCAGTCAACAAGATCTGATGATGTTGTACCGTCTGATGATCCATCCAAGCGCATCAAGCTGTCACATAGGCTCTCTACTCCTCAAGGTTCATCTTCTTCAAGTGCTCTGGGAAGCACACCTTCTGAGAGTACCACTAGTTCCAGGCGGCCAAAACCTCTGTTGAAGTTCCAATTCCAGCCTCTGAAAGCTCCTGAACCACCAAAGGAGTAAGTAGAAAACTGTCCCCTAATGTCTTGATTCTGACTTTTGAATAGATAATGTATGCTTATAGTTGGTATGACTGATAGGTCACCCAAAGAAGTAGTCATAAAGGCTGTTCAACAAGAGGAAACTAAAGATGAGGCTGCAATTGAAGCCAATGTTGAAAATCCGCCAAGGCATCAGCTGGAAGCTACCATAACGACTCCAACCAAGAATACTGCTCATGATGACACAGAAGCTTCGAGGCAGACGGTGGTTAGCACCCCTGATGAACAAACCAACATACCCAGTGATAGTCTTTCGCCGCAAGGTACTGCCCCCATCGCCCCGGCTGGCTCCACTGAAGGAGTTGAATCACCAGCCGAAGCTATCAATGTTGATGAATCGTCTGTGGACAAGGTACTCCTTGAACTAAAACTGTAGTAATGTTACTCCTTATTGCATTTATTGTAATATCGACTTGAATCGCATTCTGCAGGATGAAGAAATACAAGAAACAGAGCAACTCGAGAGAGTGCTGTGTGAGCAAATACCAGGCGAAATACTTAAAAATGTAAGTACTCATAAAATGTATTTTCGTTGTTTGCATGAGTAAAAACTTGATTAATATTGTTAACTATGTTCCTGTTCAGGTTGAAGTACAGGGCAAATCCGTGAAAGATGAAGCCTATGAACTGCGCAACCACCTGCAACTAGCTTTGGTAAGAAACTAGTGTACCTTACTTGTGAATTCAAGAACATAGATGATATTTTAATAATCGAAAAATGCACAGGCACTGGTCGAACTAGTCGAAAAGCCTAGAGATGCTAAATTATCAGCCCGGATTCGCGAGTTAGAAGCCGACTGGGTGAAGGCTCGTGAAGAACTCGAGAAAGCCCAAGCGGAGCACAAGGAAGAAATTCAAGCACGCCAGAGGCAAAATGACAGCCTTGTTGATGTCAAGGGTAAATTGGAGACCCGTGTGACAAATTTGAACAAAGAAAATACTGGTAAGTATTCAGTACTTAATGTAAAGTATTTATACTAATAAGTAGTACTGAAAAATATAACCTGCTATGCACAGATTTGAAGAAAAAGCTGACTGAAGAAAAAGGCAAGACTACAAGCTGGTATAACCAGGTACAACGCCAAGCTGACGATATTACCAAGTTGAAGGCTCTGATTGATAAGAAAGATGCCAATTTCACCAAGGAACATAAAGTTCGTACCGACATGGAGAAAGAGCTAGCCGCTGCCTTGAAGATTTCCGACCTCCAACCAAGTATAAAATGAACACAACGGAACCACACACCATAGCTATAGGGCTTACTACTGACTATTTCCACAAGTTTTGGTGATTGTCCATTGTGCAGGTACAACAACGGGAGAAACGTACTATAAGGGTCGGAATTGACCAATTCGGCCGAACGACTCCGTTCGGCCGAGTACCCCCCTTAGTCGTACCCAATGCAGAGCACGATCGGGAGGCCGTCCACATCACCGACAACCAAGCAGTGACCAAGAACGACAAGTGAACCACCACCACATCACCTCTAGGCCCAAAACTACACGAAGCCCATCAAGATGAAGCAACCCAGAAGGTCCATGAGGGAGAGGGGGTGCAGGGGAGCACTACTGGGCCAAAAGCCCAGTGTGGCCGAATCCATGAGCTCGGCCGAACCCACCAAATCGGCCGAATCGCCCCCAAGTGCTGCACCGACCCTGAGCCGCCTCAGCACCAAGGCGGTGCCACTTGGCAGTTCGCTCGAACTGCTCGGTTCGCCCGAACCGGCATATTCGGCCGAACGAGCCGGGCACCGCCTTGAGCTTCCTTGGCGCCTGCTCTAGCTCCACCGCCTTGGCTCCACTATAAATAGAGCCCTCCTTCGCCTGCATCAACACACAACACAAGAGTAGAGTGCAGGCGAAGCACTGTTAGTTCTCCACTTGTATCAGTAGAGATAGGGAGAGAGGAGAGGTGAGCGTCCCGGAGAGGAGCCGAAGTGTCGGCCCCTCTTCCTGCTGTACCTCTACGGATGCGGATTCACTTCGAGTAACATCCGGGTCGTGTCTGGTAACTCTTGTATCTCTCTCTGATTAATTGAGCATTCAGCTCTTACTTTTATATGCTTGCTGGTTCTTCGTTCAATGCTTAGTTGATTGGTATAACTGTATACTGGTTGCTTAGCTTGGGTTCTTATCTTTCTATAGGAGATAAGTATTAGTTGACTAGTGTAGGCGTGGTGCCTATACTTGAGACTAACTTAGTTTATTCCCATCGCAACGGAGGTGGTACCCGTAAGGTGGTGACAGCCCTTCCGGTCTTTGTAGCCCATCACGTTAGTTCCGGTCCATAGGATTCCCCAGTTGGGAAATAGTGGCACCCCTTCTCATCCCTTTCTGTGTGTCCACCGGTTCCCTTGTCCCGAATCAAGTATCTATCTGTATCCTCTGATCTGCTCGATCAATCAGTAGAATACCTCTACCAGACTCGTACCCTCTCTACCCTCCTATCACTCCTCTTCTCTCTTTGTTGTTGTCATCCACCTCATCCATACCATTCACTCCATTGCATCTACCTAGGACAACTTAGTTTAGAATCAGTCCACTTCTCGTTCCTCGTGGAAATCGATACCTTGGAATACCTCCGGGTGAAAGCTACATCGGTATCCGTCCGCTTGCGGATTTATCTGTAGGCCGTAAGGAGTGCCAACAAGCTTTCTGGCGCCGTTGCCGGGGAACGAACCCGGGTCACCCGCCATCATCCTTCATATGGATTCCACCCTTACCTTACGTCAACACTCGGCTCCAAAGGACGATTGTTTGGAGCCATCACCTTCATCACACCCCATATCCATACCCGGCTATGAGCTACGTCCCGGCTTCATAGCCATGGTTCGTGAGCAATCGTTCTCAGGAACGAAGGCTGAGAGTCCATACGCGCATTTGCGCGAGTTTGAGCAACTCTGCTCATGCCTGACCATTGCGGGCATGACACAAGAGACACTCAAATGGAAGCTATTCCCGTTCTCATTAACGGGAGAAGCGAAGAAATGGTACTCTCTGGCTGTCAGTACTACGGAAGGGAGTTGGGAGACTCTTAGAGAAAAATTCTGTCTAAATTTCTTCCCAATCTCCAAGGTAGCTAGCCTCCGAATCGAAGTTCTTACCTTTAAGAAATTAGAGGGAGAGTCGTTAGGAGCTGCCTGGGCTCGTTTCAAGTAAATCTTGGCATCCGGACCAGACCTAGGCCTATCTGAACCTATCATTCTCCAACATTTCAGCCTTGGCCTCTGTCCCGTAGCCACCACTTTCTTGGACTCTGCTTCAAAAGGGTTGTTTTTTCATTTGACTCCCAGTGACGCGAGGATAGTCCTGGAGCTTATCCTGGACGACACTCCCTACACTGGAGTGTATGACGAACTCCCCGATGAAGAAGAGAAGTAGCCTAAACCTGAAGAGCCTGAACACCAACAATCCAAATCTATCAGCTCTTCCATTCCATCAGAACCCGATGCTCAATTCGAACCACAACCTTACTCTAGCCTAGACTACCATCATCCACTCTACACCACTCCCTACGATTTTGACGATGATCTATTCGATGACATCGACTGTGCCATAAGTTTCCCACGGGAACGATGTGTAGAGCAAAAAGATACACCCCCCGACAAGGAAGCATTAGAATATCAAAGAGAGTACTTAGGCCGTCTCTCTGCCATCAAGAGTCGGGAATGGCTAGACGAGGCGGAAGCCTCGACCGAGGTAGTTAAAATGCCCAAGAGAATCCGAACAATCTTTTGTGAAGTTATGGGCATGGACAAAGAAATCGGGTATGACCCGAACCTCGGAATCAACATAATCTCTAGCTCCTTGGTGCGAGCCCAACTTCCCGATGAACCATAGTCATCATCTCAGAAACATCTAAGGTTCATATCTGGAAGGGTCCTCGACTGTTTAGGGATCTTGCGGGTCATACTCGTTAAGATTAATGACCCTGAACTTTTCCTGGATTTCCATATCTTTGACCTACCTGAAAATTCCACTTATTCCATCTTTATTGGTAGGCCAATCATGAAAATCCTAGAAAATTCACCAATAATCCAGCTAGAGCTTAGGATCGGAGAAGAACTCGTCCCAGTCTCTTGTTTCTACTCCTTGAACACACCTATAAAGGCAGATCCCGATCCTGATGCTAAAGAGGAGGTCATGTCAACATCCTTGATAGACTTAGAGCAACCTTTCCTAGAAGAAGATGCCCAATTCCTTATGGAGGAAGAAGACATTCATCCTCCAATCGAGCCTAAGCCTCTTCCCTCTGGATTGAAGTGTGCTCCCTTCTTTAAGGACAAACAAACTCCAGTGACCATCAGTGACAAACCCCCTGGAACCCAACAGACTTTCACTGTCCTGGAGGAAGATCGATCAGTCTATGGATATTTGGTCCAAGATTTCAATGGGATTACTCCTAACCTTCATACTCATCATATCCCTATCTCATCTTATCCTAGGGTCATAAGGCACTTGTCACGGAGATTTGTCTTTGATTGGGGAAAGATCAGATTCAAAGCCAGAAGCCATCATCTTCCCCTGTCATACCCCCTAATACGACCCTATGCGTACACCTCCCACGAGTAAAGGGGATTCGTAGTTCCTTTGGCCACACCGGGCTTTATAGGTGTTTCATCGAAAATTTCTCTCTAATAGCCCGGTCATTGACCAATCTCCTAGCCAAGGAAACCCCTCTCGTCTCTAGTCAAGAGTGCTATGCTTCCTTTCAAACCCTTAAGAAAGCACTCAGCTTCGCTCCCATCATCCAGCCTCCCGACTAGAGCATTTCACTAGAAATCATGTGTGATGCAAGCAATTTTTTGCCGTAGGAGCTGTTGTGGGCCAAACCAATGACAAGAAGCATTATGCTCACTGGCCCCAGCTCAACTACGCAACCACGGAAAAGGAACTCCTAGCAGTTGTGTTTGTTATAGACAAATTCCGGTCCTACCTAGTTGGGGCAACGGTCATAGTCTATTCAGACCATGCTGCTTTGAAGTACCTTTTGACCAAAAAGGAAGCGAACCCAAGACTCATCCGTTGGGCCTGTCTCGGGTACAAGCCCCGTTTGATCTTCCCATCAGCGATTTTCTTACGGGGTGATATGCTCCTCAGGGTCACAACACTAGAGATGCCCACACTGCCAGAAACATGGGAAGGAGACGAAAAGCCACTCACCGGTAATCTTCAGTAGAAATCTTTGATGTAAGGGGAATAGACCCCATGGGTCCTTTCCCTAACTCAGAGAAGTACGAGTTTATCACGCCAAAGCCACGTAACATCTAGACCTTCACGATCCATCTATAGAGTAGATGTCATGTGGTTGTATCCTGTAGAGCACCATTAGTTTCAATTTATTTTCCAATTCAATTTCCCTTTGCTCAAATCATTGTTTAGGAGGTGCTCTAATTATTTCCCTTCCAAATATTTTTTTCCAACCTTAGCTTGATGAATAAATAAAATAAGAGTTGAATGCAGAAAGAATAAAATTGTCGCTCCGGTTGGTGCATTTGAGCCAACCGGAGATTGCCCTGTTTAACGAAAAGATACATGAGTACAGGCATGACACAGTGGAGGAACAGGACGAGAACGAGCAGGCCGACCAGCTGAATTAGTACCTTTCAAGGTTGAATCCCTACCGGTGAAGAGTCCAAGCTTGGGGGAGCACCCCCATCAGGTACGTTCCGAATTACTCAGCACTTTGGTCATTCAATTGAAAATACTTCCCTTGAATAAAATTAACTCTCAACCATGCATGGAATGAATCATATGCCTCTCACTTTGGAAATGATGAATGGTTGCTCTGTCATTAATTTTGCCAGTACTTTATTGCAACTAGTTGCTTGATTATGCTTGAGTTATTTGGCACGAGTAAAAATGAACCTGAAAACCTTGTGGGAGCACATGCTTTATTCCAAGTCTAGGTTGTTGTGGGGATTGATATAGTGAGACTTTGGTTGAACTCTAATTCTGCTCTTAGTATGGTGAAAATCTCGGATGTTTATGCTTTCAAAAATAAAACAAAGTTCCTCATTGGTCATAATACCTACCAGAGCCATATGATAGGATTAGTTCTAAACTTTCTACTGTGACGAACCGGATTCTCAACGATGAGAATCCGACTCCCTGTACCCTCGAGATAGTCCCAGGAATAGCAGCTATCTCGTACAGAACTCATCTCAGTCGAATATCACATCCATACAATGATAAAAGATCCATTACATGACATATATAAAACATAGCGTCTGGTACAAGCCCTCTTGGCTAAATCGACAATAAGAAACAACTGCGCAGCGGTAGCTAGATCATCAGGGTCCACTCCTCCACAGTCATCCTTGAGCGTAGCGCACGCCCTTGAGTCGTACCACCCGTCCTGGTTGAACTCGTGGTCGGGGTCTTCACCTGAGAACCCAAAGTCTGTCCCCAAGGAAATGGGACAGGTCCACGTCACCAACCATAATATGATGCAAGCTTTAAAGTGGCCTATTCTAAGGTATAGAAATAATCAAGGTTTGAGCCAGGGTTTTCTTATGCAAGCAGCAGCAATAACCCAAATTCATCTCACCACCAACTCCTTCTCTCACACGCACATCCACTCCCCAGATCCCACCATCAGCCTCACATTTTCCCATCGGGCTCGTCCTGCCACAGCAGGTTCCCGCAAATATTATTCACCAACACCTTTGTCTCTCTAGTCGACTCGGTGAGCTCCCTCCCCACCTTGTCTCAACAGCCTCAGCTGGACCAATCTCTCATAACCCAAATCAAGGATGAGGTAAGAAAGCAGATTCCCATGCTAGTCGGAACTTATCAGAAATGGGTCGTCCGTAACCGTGGACACGACTATACATATAGTTTACACTCTGCAGAGGTGGCACTCCAGGAATCCATCCAGACTGCAAGGCTAGTCCGCAACCAACCTGAGACACAGCCCACAGCAAAGACCCTAAATAGTAACGGCGCCAATCCTGTCTCGCTGGGCTCGGGAAACATCCGATCTAACATCTGCCCCAGGGTCGTGAAACCTTCCCACCGGGGCCAGTCGGGGGCCGTGGTAAATCAGGGAGATTACGCCGCAACGAATCCCCCCTACACATATCAAGCTCGATTCTCCTACAGTCTCGGCGCCGCACTAGAGTAGGCTTGCTGGAACCCTCCCCATACTGGGTTGATGGTGAGCACGGTATTCCCACGTCCAAAGTTGGAACTCGACTCGGTCCTTAATTGTCGGTAAAGCGAGTATCTGCGTCATAAGCGATCCGCCGCAACGGTCTGCAATCGGCACCCATAACAGGTATTGCCGCCCAAACTCCTCAGGTACTCCCCGAGTACCAATCCCCAAGAAACCATGTACCCGCAACAGGTACCCCATAGGGACTGCCCGAGTGCAGTCCCCCAGCACCTCGATCAAACGATCGAGTTGTTATTACTCGCTTACACCGCCTAGCTGCACTACTCCTCCCATACCACCCACAACTCATGCCAAGAGGATGAAATCACAACCATCCCAACACATGCATAGCATAGCATATTTCATAAAGTGAGTAGTAGGTAGCAAGGTAACAGGATAATAGCAAAGGCAGTGCAGGTTTATCAAGCGAGCAAAGTAAAGCGCTAGCATTCTAGTTGCATGTCTAATAGGTATTTCAGAGAATGGTCGGGCGTGAACCTGGGCAAAGGTCTTCGTCCTCGTCAAAGCAGTTGTTGTAGTGGTCCGGCTCCTCCAGACTCTCCGGAGCTCCTAGGGTCGCGGAAAATAAAATAAGACGCGACTACTAGCAAAGAAACACTAAGACAGTGAAGAGAGAAGACCCAAATAACACCAAACTCTACACTAACGCATAGGTCATGATTTTAGAAAAATATAGAAACTGGTTTCATATTTTTCTGAGCTACGGTTGATTTATTATTAATTTTTTTGAAGTTTAAATCATTTTCTAAAAATATTAAATAATTTCCGGAAAAGAAAAATAGATAAATAATTAGCCTGCTGACGTCAGCAGTGGGGTCCGCCTAGGGTGACGTCAGCAGTGGGCACTGCTGACGTCAGCGTTGACTGGTCAACGGTCAACGGGTCAACGGTCAACTCTGGTCAGTGGGCCCCATGTGTCAGTGACACACAGTGTATGACAGGTGGGCCCCATACGTCAGCGCAGTTAAAAGAAAAGAAAAAGATTAAACGATGGCTGGGCTGGAATTGGGCCGAAAGGTGAATGGGCCGGAAGAGTTCAAGGGTGCAAACCAGACTTAAAGTTCAACTTTAGGCCCACGAAGGGGCGCCGCTGGATCCGCTCTGGTGGACCAAGTCCACCGTGAACCGTGAGTGCGGTTCACGTGAGCCGGGTGCACGGGATCACGTGTGGCCGAAACGGGATTTTCTGCGGGTGGCTGTGTGGCGACTTGGTGTGGTCCAGCGTGTGGCGTGGCCACACCGCGATGCGACGCGCGCGCGGCGCGCACCAGAGCACGCCAGCGGCGACGGTCGACGGCGGATCTCGCCGGAGACGGTTCGGCCGGGTCCAAGAATGGCCGGAGAGGCTTGGCTAGGGTTCGGCGAACACGGACGACAAGATAAAGGTGGGCGATTGGGCGGCTAGGAGGGCCTCCGACGCAAGTAGCGGCGGCACGGCCATGGCGCCACGGCGGCCGGCGATGCGCGGGTAGAGACTCGGCTCGGACGGCTCGACTACGGGCGGTTCACGTGCGCGCAGTCCTCAGCAACTGCTGGGACACGGCTAGGTGCGCGTGCGCGGGCACGTGGTCACCCATGGCCGCGACACGGCCTCGGCGTTCGCGCGCGGCGAGCGGAGCTCGGCCGCGGCGGCATCGGCTGCGAGCAAAAGGCGACGGCGGGCTGCGCAAGGTTCAGCGGCGACGGGTTCCTGCACAAGAGACGCGGCCACGGCTCGAAGACCGGGTCCCAGGGGGCTAGCAACGGCGGCGGCGGCGATTGGCCGGAGACAGAGAAGAAAGGGGGGAAGAAGCGACGACGCTCATCTAGGGGCCAGTAGTCGTACGCTGCAGCTCGGGGTAGACTCGACGTGGCTTGGCGAAGCTCGTGCTCCTCTTCTCGCTCCCTGGTTCGGCCTGGTGTCGGCAGTCCACGCGCGGCGGCGCTCCGACCTTCGGCGGCGACGCGGGGAAGACGACTGGCTTCCCCTCCTTGCTCCTGCTCCTGCTCAATCCCTTCCCCACCTCTCCTCGCACCTCTCACCCCTCGCGAATTGGATCTAGACCCCAAGGGGGCGGCGGCGGCGGCTTGAACAGGGAATGGCTCCCGGCGCTGGCTTTATAGGGCGGCGGCTAGGGCTTCCGGGCACAGACGGCGAGATTGAAGAAGAAAGAGAGGAGGAAGAAAGCTGACAGGTGGGGTCCACCCGTCAGAGAGAGAAGGAGCGACGCGGAGGCGACGCGGTGAGGGTTGGGCCGCAGCTGGGCCGAATGGCCGAGCGGGCCGGCTGGCTGGTTGGCTCGGGAAAAGAGTTAAGGGGCGTTAACTGGACTTTGGCTCGGAGATTTGGCCCACAAGTAGTTAGAAAGGTTGACAATTAGTTTGGCCATTTAGAGTTTGAATTCAAATCTAGAATTTGAATTCAAACCAACCAAAAATCCAATTAAATCCAAATAACTCCAAATCACACTATTTCATCCTTAACACTTCAAATTGATTTTAAATTTTTAAATTTAAATTGCTTAAGAATTTGGGAGCACAATTAGAAATAATTTTAAATATTGGTTTGCAAGCACAACAATTCACCAAAAAATTTTAAATTCACATTTTTGGCACTCAACAAATCCTATAGGGAATTTTAGGGCTGTTACAGTCTCCCCCCCTCGCAAGAATCTCGTCCTCGAGATTTGTGATTACCTATGGTTTAAACAAGTGGGGGTATTTCTCCTTTAGTACTGACTCCTTCGCCCAAGTAGCTTCTCTTTCTGAGTGATTGCTCCACTGCACCTTACAAAATGGAATAGCTGTGCTTCTGGTCTCTTTGACTGCTCTGTCTAATATCCTCTCTGGGTACTCCAGATACTCCAAGGTGTCTTGTAGGTCTAGCGCTTCTGTTTTGATCTCATGTTTTGGTACTCTTAGACACTTCCTCAACTGTGATACATGGAACACTGGGTGTACTCCCGCTAGGTCCTCTGGTAGGTCTAGCTTGTAGGCTAGCTTCCCTATTCTCTCCAGTATCTGATACGGTCCCACAAAGCGGTGTGCTAGTTTCCCTTTCACTTGGAATCTCTTATGCCCTCTGAGGGGTGACACTTTTAAGTAGACGAAGTCCCCTACTTCGAACTCTAGATCTCGTCTCCTTTTATCCCCATAGCTCTTTTGTCGGCTTTGGGCTACCTTCAGGTGCTCTCGGATCTTGGCCACATTTTCTTCTGCCTCTATAATCATGTCAGGTCCAAAGAATGTTCGTTCTCCCACCTCTGACCACATTAGAGGTGTTCTGCATTTTCTGCCATATAGTGCCTCAAAGGGTGACATCTGCAAACTGGCCTGGTAGCTGTTGTTGTAGGAAAATTATGCATACGATAGACTCTTTTCCTAGTCTGAGCTGTAGGCTAGGACACATGCCCTCAACAAGTCTTCAAGAACTTGGTTCACTCTTTCGGTCTGCCCATCTGTCTGAGGGTGGTAAGCTGTTCTATACTCCAAGGTTGTCCCGATGGCTTGATGTAGGCTTTTCCAGAACTGAGCTGTGAATTGTGGTCCTCTGTCTGACACAATACTTTTTGGTGCCCCGTGCAGCTTGAGAATGTTGTCTATATATAGCTCTGCTAGTTTGCTTACTGGGTATGTGTTTCTGACTAGTATGAAGTGGGCTACCTTTGTCAGCCGATCTACTATGACCCAAACGACATCATTCCCTTTCTGAGTGTGAGGTAGGCCAACCACGAAATCCATGCTGATATCTTCCCACTTCCACATTGGAATTTCTAGTGGCTTCAGCAGTCCTGCTGGTCTTTGATGTTCTGCCTTGATTCTTCGACAAGAGTCGCACTTGGCTACATACTCTGCTATGTCCTCTCTCATTTTCTTCCACCAGAACTTATCCTTCAGATCCTGATACATCTTGGTGCACCCTAGGTGTATTGAGTACTTGGATTCGTGAGCCTCTGAGAGAATCGTTCTCCTGATCTCCTTGTCCTGCGGTACACAACTACGGTCCTTCAGCCATATTGTCCCTGCTTCATCTACTCGGAAGTCAGGTGCCACTCCTCGTTGAATATCCTCTTTTACTTCTTGGATTTCTGGACACTTTCCTTGAGCTTCTTTGATTCGGTCTTCCAGGTTGTACTTCACCCTCATTTCCTGGGGTTTTCCTTCTTCTACTAGCTCGAGTTTCAGCATGTACAATTCCTTTGCTAGTTCTGGCTGACTTTCTTCTATCATCAAGTTGTTGCAATAACTCTTTCGGCTCAAGGCATCTGCCACTACGTTGGCTTTGCCAGGATGGTAGTGTATCTCCAAGTCGTAATCTTTGATTAGTTCTAACCACCTTCTCTGCCTCATGTTTAGCTCGGATTGGGTGAAGAAATACTTCAAACTTTTGTGATCCGTGTAGATATCGCACTTGTTGCCAATCAGGTAGTGCCTCCAGATCTTCAATGCATGTACCACTACTGCCAGTTCTAAATCATGTGTGGGGTAGTTTTCCTCATGTTTCCTCAGCTGCCTTGATGCATATGCAACAACCTTGCCCTCTTGCATTAGAACACATCCCAAACCTTGTCTCGAAGCATCGCAATAGACTACAAAATCCTTGCGAATATCTGGTAGTGTCAATACTGGCGTTGTAGTGAGTTTGTGTTTGAGCTCTTGGAAACTTCTTTCACACTTGTCCGTCCACTCAAATGGGACATTGTTCTTGAGTAGTTCAGTCATTGGCTTGGCAATCTTGGAGAAGTTCTCAATGAACCTTCTGTAGTAGCCTGCCAAACCCAGAAAGCTTCGGATTTCCGTCACACTCTTCGGCTGCTTCCATTCTGCTACTGCCTCAATCTTTTCTGGGTCTACTGCTACGCCCTCAGCTTTCAACACGTGACCCAAAAAGGCTACTTTCTCCAGCCAAAATTCACATTTGCTGAACTTCCCGTAGATTTGATGCTGCCTCAGGTTCTCTAGTACAATCCTTAGATGCTCCTCATGTTCTTCGGCTGTTCCTGAGTGTCACACCCGGATTTACACAGAAACCCGAATGCTACCATATGTGTGCCCAGGAAGTCCACAGAACACATATAGTTAACAAATATGATAAACAGAGTACATATGCTCGAATAAAATGGTTTTACATCAGAGTTTGTCTCAAATAATTGAATAACACAGCGGAAGTCTCTTTATTAACTCTCTCTAAATGAAAACGAAGCCAATAACCATAACCCACTAGGACACCGACTGGTTGAGCACAACTAGTAGAATGGCAGATCCTCAGGAAATACAACAGCCGCAGTACCATCTAATCCATCTGTTACCCATCCGGGATTTTGTTGAATAGCAAGTGTAAGTAAATGTCTTACTTAGAAAATACAACACGGATGATGAAGGCTTAAAAGAAAGGCTTGACACGGCTGTACTGCGTTAGCAATTTTAGTTGATTCATTTTATCATAATCCAGATTTACTACAAATAAATGAATCCCAGTTGTAACCCGACCAATACAGTAGAAGTGAACTTTAAACAATGATAAATATCAACTTCTAATAAAAAAGGATCCAGGCCGCTCGTGACCCTGAGCAAGGCTATCATGATAGATTATACACTCTGCAGAGGTTTCGCCCTTTACCCACCAGTCGCGTAAAAGTTCAAAGGAACTTTGCACCCAACCACGCACATCAACACTTCCGAGGTGTGACTGCATAGGGACGCTACGAGGATTTTCACAAGACACCCTAACGAAACAGTAGCCGTTATGGTACAACCTAGGCAGCATGACCCAAGGCACCGAGATTGACTAACGCTCATGTAGCGACATGAGGGGGTGAATGGCGTCCAAGCGCGGTAAAGAATAACAACAACAAAATAAATAGCAAAATGTGTGGAACCCCCACCATATGGTGGCTCCTAACACGGGACTGTGCCTCACGGGGACATAGCCGACGAATACTCCGTCCTCGGTGGATCAAACCATACTCTCACCCATGCTTCCCATAACGCCGTTGGCCCGTCGGTAACTACTGTCAAGCTAGAGCTGTACATGTTACTTGTCCAAGACCAGAGCCATTATAGTTCCAGCGGTGGCGACAGGTTCCTAGGTTGCCGCTTTAAGAACCAGTCCTTACGGAGAGACACTAGGGCCAAGCACGAAGCATACGCCCTAGCTCGCTGATCCATGTTGCTAAAAAGCAAGTTTTACCATTAACATTGAAGTGAACCATTAAGTCAAGATTAACAGTTAAACAAGGTGACAGTAGCTGCGCCTAGCAAAGTTCTACCCAAATGCAATAACCCGAGGTAATCAAGGTATAGGATAAACAAAGCTAGGTACAACATTAATAGGAACAATTTAGACACATGCATATGCAGTAAATAATGTAAAGGTGTGTTTAGGTAGCAAGGATTGTCCGTGCTATACTTGCCTTCGTCAAACTGCTGCTACTGCTGCTGCTCCTGCTGGTCCTGCTCCTCGTAACCCTCGAACTCAAACGCGTATGGCTCACCGACTGGACTCATACATCAACACACAAGCATCCACACAAGCCAGTACATGCAAACAATATCAATCTATTAGAACAGTACACCAAACAGTAAAAACAGAACAAAAGAAGGCTGAAAAACTAATCTACGCTTCGCTACGAACACGTGAGCGCGAAAATCACTCAAATCGGAGCTAAAACGGAGAAGTTATGGCGTTTCTACGGTTCAGGGGCTTGCTGGCAAAGTTTTAAAAGTTCCAAGGGCTTATTTGCAAAAACTCAGGGGCTAAAACATAATTTTATATTAAAACAGGAGGGTTTAATCGCAAATTAACCAAGACAGGACCTCGGGTGCTATTTTTAAATAAGACAGGAGGTTTTCTGTAAAAATCGGGACCTAAATCTAATTATTTTTCAATAGATCTCGACCGCGGGTTAATTTCCAAAAAGGTCAGGGGCTCTTTTGCAAAACGGCCATGGTTGACCGGCGATTGACCGGTATTGACTCGGGTTTGATTCGGCTGGGTTCAATCTGGGCCGCTGGATTTGGTTTGGACGGCGGGGATTAGATCCAGGGGAGGGGGTCGTCGACGGCGGCGCGACGAGCGGTGGCGCTAGGACGGCTGCGGCGGCGCTTCGCCGGTGAGGCTTGGAAACGAGCTAGGGTACTCGGTTTGGGGCGGGGATTGGCGCTATGGATGCGCGGGATGACGGCGAGTCGAGCGGGGTGGATCTCGTCGGCGGCGAAGCTGCGGAGGCGGCGGTCGACGAGCAATGGCGGCGGCGGTCTCCGGCGAGGGCGGCGAGTACGCAGCAGATGGAGAGACGGAGCAAGGAGGGGCTCGGGAGGTCCCTTACCTCCACGCGAAGGTGCTGGAGCAGCTCGCCGGGGTGGAACGACGACGGGCGGCGAGATCAACGGCGGCGCAGAGCTCGGCGGTGGCGGCTATGGCGGCGGCTGCGCGGAGAGCTTGAGCGGAGGTGGCTAAGGTTCGGTGGGGGTCGTGGCGCAGGGCGGTGGCTTAAATAGGGCGGACGGGGATGGCTCGGGTGGGCCTCGGCGTGCGCGCCGTGGCCGTGCCGGACTCTGGCTCGGCGCCGAGGCGAACTCGGTCGGGGGTAGGAGACGGAGCTGATGCGTGGGACCCGCGTGGCAGCGACTGCGGGGCGGCGTGAGGCGGGCCGGCCTGGTGGGCCGCGTTGGGGGGGGGGGGGGAAAGGCGGTGTGCTGCGGCGGGCTTGCTGGGCCAAGTTGGGCCGCAAGTGGGGGAGCGCGGGCTGTTGCGGGAGCGGGAGGGCGAGCAGGCCGGGAGGAAGCAAAGCAGGACGCCGGGCTGGGCCGCAAGCGGAACAGGGGGAGCGGGACGGCTGGCTGGCGGGGCTGGCCGAGCTGGGCCGAAAGCGGCAAGGAAGAGAGCTGGGCCGCGGCGGGGAAGAAAGAAGAAGGGGCTGGCTCAGCCAAGAAAAGGAGTTCAGGGAGGAAAAGCGGACCAGGGCCGAAACAACTTTTCTAGGGCTCCAAACACAACGATTCAAATTCGAATTTAAACAGAATTTAAATTCCAATTGAACCGCACGCAAACAAAACACAATGCAGACAACATGAATGCAACAAAAATGTTTCTAACCTTATACTTGATTTTATTTTGCCAAAAATTATTTATTTCTTCCTAGATAAATATGAACACTACTTAAATAAAAGCAATTTAATTACTAAATTTTAAAATAGGCATTTTTAGGGTGTTACAAACCTACCCCCCTTAAGATGAATCTCGCCCTCGAGATTCGGATGTGGATGAGAATAACTGTGGATACTCCGCTCTGAGATCTTCTTCTCTTTCCCAAGTCGCTTCATCCACTGAATGGCGGCTCCACTGAACCTTGCACATCCGGATCACTTTATTTATGGTGACTCTTTCTGACTCTTCCAAAATTCTGACGGGGTGCTCAGCGTAGGTGAGATCTTCCTCCACATTCAACTCATCAATCGGAATCTGTTCCTCAGGTACTCGTAAGCACTTTTTCAACTGAGAGACATGAAACACATCATGTACTCCTGCTAACTTCTCTGGTAGCTCTAACTGATATGCCACCTCACCTTTCTGACCAAGTACCTTGAACGGTCCAATGTATCGAGGTGCTAATTTGCCCTTGACGTTGAACCTCTTCACGCCTCTCATTGGTGACACCTTGAGATACAAAAAGTCTCCAACTTCGAAGCTGAGATCCCTCCGTCTGATATCTGCATAGCTCTTCTGTCTGGATTGTGCCACTTTCAGATTCTGTCTGATTATCTGCACTTGTCGCTCTGCCTCTCTTAGTATCTCAGGTCCAAATACCTGACTTTCTCCCGTCTGATTCTAGAATAGTGGTGTCCTACACTTTCTACCATACAGAGCCTCGAATGGTGCCATCTGCAAACTCTTCTGATAGCTGTTGTTGTACGAGAATTCCGCGTACGGTAAACTCCTGTCCCAACTGGCACCGTATTGTAGAGCACATGCTCTCAACATATCCTCCAATATCTGATTTGTCCGTTCTGTCTGCCCATCTGTCTGCGGATGGTAAGCTGAACTGAACTGTAGCTTAGTGTCCATAGACTCATGCAGTTGTCGCCAAAAGTGTGATGTGAACTGGGTACCTCGATCTGACACTATTCTTTTTGGTACCCCATGCAAACACACAATCCTCTCCATATACAACTCTGCTAGTCTGGCTCCCGTGTAGGTGGTCTTTACTGGAAGGAAATGCGCCACCTTGGTCAGACGATCCACGATTACCCAGATTGAGTCAAATCCCCTCTGAGTGCGAGGTAAGCCAGTGATGAAATCCATACCGACTTCTTCCCACTTCCATTCAGGGACCTTCAGGGGTTGGAGCAAACCTGCAGGTCTCTGGTGCTCAGCTTTGACTCTCTGACATGTGTCACATAGAGCCACATAGGTTGCCACATCACGCTTCAATCCATACCACCAGAATCTCTCCTTGATGTCTTGGTACATCTTGGTACTACCCGGGTGTATCGAATACGCCGATTCATGGGCTTCCCTGAGAATTGCCTCCCTGATCTGCACTACATCTGGTACACAGATCCTCTTCTCATACCACAATGTCCCTTGGTCATCAACTCGAAAACCAGGGGCTTTTCCTAATGCCACCAGTTCCATGATCTCCTTGATCTTCTCATCTGCGAGCTGTCCTTTCCTGATCTCTTGTTCCAAGGTCGGTTCTACTGCCATCTCGGTGACGCTGGTCACAAATCCCAGACTCATCCTCTCAAACTCTGAGCTGAGTTCCTCCGGTAAGCAATGTCCCGTGATCTTATTCACGTAGCTCCTTCTACTCAGAGCATCTGCCACCAGGTTGGCCTTCCCTGGATGATAATGAATCTCCAGGTCGTAGTCCTTGATCAACTCTAACCAACGACATTGCCTCATATTCAGATCTGACTGTGTGAACACATACTTGAGACTCTTGTGGTCAGTGTAAATTTCGCACTTATGACCAATCAAGTAATGCCTCCAAATCTTCAAAGCATGCACCACAGCTGCTAATTCCAGATCGTGTGTCGGGTAGTTCTGCTCATGTTTCCTCAACTGCCTCGATGCATATGCTACTACTCTGCCTTCCTGCATGAGTACACACCCCAATCCTAGACGGGATGCATCGCAGTAGATAGAGAAACTCTTGGTTATGTCGGGCAACACTAGCACTGGGGCTGTTGTTAGTCTCTTCTTCAACTCCTCAAAGCTGACTTGACACTCCTCAGTCCAGACAAACTTGGCATTTTTCTCCAATAACGCCGTCAGGGGTTTAACAATCTTGGAGAATCCTTCAATGAACCTTCGATAGTATCCGGCCATTCCAAGGAAGCTTCTGATTTCACTCACATCCTTAGGCGGATTCCAACTCAACACATCACTAACCTTCTTCGGATCAACTGCCACTCCACCATTGGACAACACGTGACCCAAGAATGCTACTTCCTTCAGCCAGAACTCACACTTGCTCAGCTTGGCATACAGCTGATGCTCACGAAGTCTCTGCATCACCAACCTCAGATGTTCCTCATGCTCTTCCTCATTCTTGGAGAAAACCAGAATATCGTCAATGAACACCACTACGAATTTGTCAAGATAGTCCATGAACACACTGTTCATCAAATACATGAAGTATGCCGGTGCATTTGTCAAACCAAAGGACATGACAGTGAACTCATATAGACCATATCGGGTTGTGAAGGCTGTTTTGGGGATGTCAGTCACTCGTATTTTCATCTGATGGTAACCGGATCGGAGATCGATCTTACAGAACACACACGCTCCTTTCAACTGCTCAAAGAGATCATCAATCCTCGGCAGCGGGTACTTGTTCTTGATGGTCACTTCATTCAAAGCTCGATAATTCACACACATTCTCTGGGTCCCATCTTTCTTATCCACAAACAAAACTGGTGCTCCCCAAGGGGAAGAACTAGGATGAATATACCCTTTTGCTAACAACGCCCTTAATTCCTCTTTAAGTTTCTCTAGTTCTTTTACTCCCATCAGTATTCCCGTCAATCGGTAATAGATAACCCATGCTTGCAGATGGTGCATAAGAAGATAGCAGTACTTTGAGGGATATGATTCAGAGACATAGAGAGTAAGACAGAGGAAGTGCAAAGGAGATAGATAACCCAACTATTTATTCACTAATATTCCTTAAACCTTAGTCCTATATCTAGAGGGAGATAGACTTGCGTCTATGACCATCACAATCATTACAAAAATCCAAATCAAACATAAGCATAATAGCAACAAAATCAAGCACCCAGAGACATGATTCACACAAGACTCGACAGCACTGGTTTTGAAAGAAACGTAACTAAATGATCTGAAACAAAATCATGGTGGTCTCCTAATGATTTATCAACCATTCTAACTAGGCTGCGATCCTACAGTCAGCACATCTCTGATACCAATCTGTCACACCCGGATTTACACAGAAACCCGAATGCTACCATATGTGTGCCCAGGAAGTCCACAGAACACATATAGTTAACAAATATGATAAACAGAGTACATATGCTCGAATAAAATGGTTTTACATCAGAGTTTGTCTCAAATAATTGAATAACACAGTGGAAGTCTCTTTATTAACTCTCTCTAAACGAAAACGAAGCCGATAACCATAACCCACTAGGACACCGACTGGTTGAGCACAGCTAGTAGAATGGCAGATCCTCAGGAAATTCAACAGCCGCAGTACCATCTAATCCATCTGTTACCCATCTGGGATTTTGTTGAATAGCAAGTGTAAGTAAATGTCTTACTTAGCAAATACAACACAGATGATGAAGGCTTAAAAGAAAGGCTTGACACGGCTGTACTGCGTTAGCAATTTTAGTTGATTCATTTTATCATAATCCAGATTTACTACAAATAAATGCATCCCAGTTGTAACCCAACAATAAAGTAGAAGTGAACTTTAAACAATAATAAATATCAACTTCTAATTAAAAAGGATCCAGGCCGCTCGTGACCCTGAGCAAGGCTATCATGATAGATTATACACTCTGCAGAGGTTTCGCCCTTTACCCATTAGTCGCGTAAAAGTTCAAAGGAACTTTGCACCCAACCACGCACATCAACACTTCCGAGGTGTGACTGCATAGGGACGCTATGAGGCTTTTCACAAGACACCCTAACGAAACAGTAGCCGTTATGGTACAACCTAGGCAGCATGACCCAAGGCACCGAGATTGACTGACGCTCATGTAGCGACACAAGGGGGTCAATAGCGTCCAAGCGCGGTAAAGAATAACAACAACAAAATAAATAGCGCAACGTGTGGAACCCCCGCCATACGGTGGCTCCCAACATAGGACTGTGCCTCACGGGGACATAGCCGACGAATACTCTGTCCTCGGTGGATCAAACCATACTCTCACCCATGCTTCCCATAACGCCGTTGGCCCGTCGGTAACTACTGTCAAGCTAGAGCCGTACATGTTACTTGTCCAAGACCAGAGCCATTATAGTTCCAGCGGCGGCGACAGGTTCTTGGGTTGCAGCTTTAAAAACCAGTCCTTACGGAGAGACACTAGGGCCAAGCACGAAGCATACGCCCTAGCTCCCTGATCCATGTTGCTAAAAAGCAAGTTTTACCATTAACATTGAAGTGAACCATTAAGTCAAGATTAACAGTTAAACAAGGTGATAGTAGCTGCGCCTAGCAAAGTTCTACCCAAATGCAATAACCCGAGGTAATCAAGGTATAGGATAAACAAAGCTAGGTACAACCTTAATAGGAACAATTTAGACACATGCATATGCAGTAAATAATGTAAAGGTGTGTTTAGGTAGCAAGGATTCTCCGTGCTATACTTGCCTTCGTCAAACTGCTGCTACTGCTGCTGCTCCTGCTGGTCCTGCTCCTCTTAACCCTCGAACTCAAACGCGTATGGCTCACCGACTGGACTCATACATCAACACACAAGCATCCACACAAGCCAGTACATGCAAACAATATCAATCTATTAGAATAGTACACCAAATAGTAAAAACAGAACAAAAGAAGGCTAAAAAACTAATCTACGCTTCGCTACAAACACGTGAGCGTGAAAATCACTCAAATCGGAGCTAAAACGGAGAAGTTATGGCGTTTCTACGGTTCAGGGGCTTGCTGGCAAAGTTTTAAAAGTTCCAAGGGGTTATTTGCAAAAACTCAGGGGCTAAAACATAATTTTATATTAAAACAGGAGGGTTTTATCGCAAATTAACCAAGACAGGACCTCGGGTGCTATTTTTAAATAAGATAGGAGGTTTTCTGTAAAAATCGGGACCTAAATCTAATTATTTTTGAATAGATCTGGACCGCGGGTTAATTTCCAAAAAGGTCAGGGGCTCTTTTGCAAAACAGCCATGGTTGACCGGGGATTGACCAGTATTGACTCGGGTTTGATTCGGCTGGGTTCAATCTGGGCCGCTGGATTTGGTTTGGACGGCGGGGATTAGATCCAGGGGAGGGGGTCGTCGACGGCGGCGCGACGAGCGGCGGCGCTGGGACGGCTGCGGCGGCGCTTCGCCGGCGAGGCTCGGAAACGAGCTAGGGTACTTGGTTTGGGGCGGGGATTGGCGCTACGGATGCGCGAGAGGATGGCGAGTCAAGCGGGGTGGATCTAGTCGGCGGCGAAGCAGCGGAGGCGGCGGTCGACGAGCAATGGCGGCGGCGGTCTCCGGCGAGGGCGGCGAGTACGCAGCAGAGGGAGAGAGGGAGCAAGGAGGGGCTCGGGAGGTCCCTTACCTCCACGCGAAGGTGCTGGAGCAGCTCGTCGGGGCGGAACGACGACGGACGGCGAGATCAACGGCGGCGCAGAGCTCGGCGGTGGCGGCTATGGCGGCGGCTGCGCGGAGAGCTTGAGCGGAGGCAGCTAAGGTTCGGTGGGGGTCGTGGCACAGGGCGGCGGCTTAAATAGGGTGGACGTGGGTGGCTCGGGTGGGCCTCGGCGTGCGCGCCGTGGCCGTGCCGGACTCCGGCTCGGGGCCGAGGCGAACTCGGTCGGGGGTAGGAGACGGAGCTGACGCGTGGGACCCGCGTGGCAGCGACTGCGGGGCGGCGTGAGGCGGGCCGGCCTGGTGGGCCGCGTTGGGGGGGAAAAGGCGGTGTGCTGCGGCGGGCTTGCTGGGCCAAGTTGGGCCGCAAGTGGGGGAGCGCGGGCTGCTGCAGGAGCGGGAGGGCGAGCAGACCAGGAGGAAGCGAAGCAGGCCGCCGTGCTGGGCCGCAAGCGGAACAGGGGGAGCGGGTCGGCTGGCTGGCGGGGCTGGCTGAGCTGGGCCGAAAGCGGCGAAGAAGAGAGCTGGGTCGCGGCGAGGAAGAAAGAAGAAGGGGCTGGCTCGGCCAAGAAAAGGAGTTCAGGGAGGAAAAGCGGACCTGGGCCGAAACAACTTTTCTAGGGCTCCAAACACAACGATTCAAATTCGAATTTAAACAGAATTTAAATTCCAATTGAACCGCACGCAAACAAAACACAATGCAGACAGCATGAATGCAACAAAAATATTTCTAACCTTATACTTGATTTTATTTTGCCAAAAATTATTTATTTCTTCCTAGATAAATATGAACACTACTTAAATAAAAGCAATTTAATTACTAAATTTTAAAATAGGCATTTTAGGGTGTTACACTGAGTAGACTAGTATGTCGTCAATGAACACCACTACGAACTTGTCTAGTTCCTCCATGAATACCTTGTTCATCATGTTCATGAAGTAGGCGGGTGCGTTGGTCAAACCAAAGGACACAACGGTGAACTCGTACTGCCCGTATCAAGTCACAAAGGCTGTCTTGGGAATGTCGCCTTCTCTAATCTTCATCTGGTGGTATCCTGATCTCAGATCAATCTTACTGAAGTATTTGGCTTTCTTCAACTGATCTAGCAAGTCATCAATCCGAGGTAATGGGTACTTGTTCTTGATCGTCACTGCGTTTAGGGATCGATAGTCTACGCACATGCGCATTGACCCATCTTTCTTCTTCACAAACAACACTAGCGATCCCCATGGGGATGCACTTGGTCGAATCACCCCGCTTTCAAGCATCCCTTTCAGCTGCTTCTTGAGTTCCTCCAGCTCTTCCACTGACATTCTGTACGGTCTCTTGGCAATGGGCCCTGTGCCTGGTTGCAACTCGATTATGAACTCTACGTCTCGGTCAGGTGGTAGTCCTGGTAGTTCTTCGGGAAACACATCTGGGTACTCACATACTATAGGCACTTCTTCGATCGTCCTTTTCTCGATAGAGTATACCAACTGTCTCAGAATACATGTTCTGGATCTCTTCCCTGTTCTTCTTTGTGGTTCCACTGTTACTTTGACTCCGCTAGGGTGTGTCAACTCAACTCTCCTGGGCGAGCAACTGATTACTCCTTTGTGCTTTGTAAGCCAATCCATTCCTAGTATCACATCAATTCTGTCTGACTTCAGGACTGTCAGGTCTCCTACGAACTCCTGCCCACCTATCATCAGACTAACTGCTGGGCACTCTAAGGTGCACCAAAGCTCTCCTAAGGGAGAAGTAGTGACTATAGGTCTAGCCTTAGGTATTGTCGGGGGTGACTGCTCTTTCACAAACTTTGTCGAGATATAAGATCCAGTTGCTCTAGAGTCAAACAGTATCAATGCTGGAATGCCATTTACTAAAAACTCACCGAGCACAACGTCGGGAGCATCCTCGGCTTCTTCCTCTGTCAAGTGGTTGAGGCGTCCCCTCTGCGCTGTTGCTGGCTGCCTGTCCTGTCCTCTAGGTACCGGTGCCTTGGCTGGGGTTTGTTTGTTCTTCTTCTCCGGACAGTCAAAGGACTTGTGACCGGGCTTCCCACAAGCAAAACAGACCACTGAGGTTCCTCCACCAATTCTGGGCGTGTTGTTCGGCTTCCAGTTGGAGTTTCCCTAACCCGAGTAGCTGTTGTTTCTGTTGCCAAAACTGCTGTAGTTGTTACCTCTGCTGCCAAAGCTGTTGCTGTTACTGCCTCTGTTACCCTGGTAGCTGTTTCTGTTGAATCCTGAGCTTCCCTGGCTGTGGCTCTGCTGAAAGCCTCTCCTGAGCATGTTACTCTGGCCACTCCTCGGCCTTTGACTCAGTCTATGGTTGTGCAACTGTTCAGCCTTTCTTTTCTTCTCTCGCCAGGTATCTTCAAGTCTCACTCTTTCCTTCTCAACTGCGATAGCCCTGTCAATCAGCTCTCTGAGTGACCTGTGTGAACTCGCTGCGAGTGCTGTCCTCAGACCTCTGTGTATGCCACGCTGGAACCAAAACTGTTTCTTCTTTTCAGTGTTAACATCTTCAGGAGCGTACCTTGACATCTTAGCAAAGTGTCGAGTGTACTCAGCTACAGACAAACTTCCTTGGGTCATTGTCCTGAACTCCATTGCTTTATGCACCATGACTTGTTCTGGGATGTGGTACTCTTTGAAAGCTTCACAAAACTCTAGCCAGGTGATCTAAGCTGGGTTCGCGTGAGAGTCACAGTAGCTCTCCCACCACGCTTTTGCTGCGCCTTCAAGTTGGTGCGCCGCAAGGGCCACACATTCCTCTTCAGTGTAGTCTGTCAGGTCCAGCTTCGTCTGTAGGTCGTGTGCATCGAGTGGTTCGTCCGAGTAGTCGAAGGTGGGTGCTTTCAGCCTGATGTACCTTTCAATCTTCCTTTGTAGGTCTTCCTCACGGTGTCCCTGACGGTTCTGGTTCTGGTTTCCCTGAATCTGTTGTATAGCTTGCATTATCTGAGTATTGGCCTGTGCCATCTGTTGCATCAGTTGTGTTTGAGTAGTCATTACTTCTACCAAGTTAGGCAGTGGCGGTGGTTGCTGTTCGTTCTGCTGGTTCTGCTGAGGTTCCACTGCGGGTTCTTCCATTTCCACTTCCTGTTCTCCACCTGGTGCGTTGTTCTCGGGCTGGAGCACGCTGCTGCGCGTCCATGGCCCCTGCCTCCAACTACAGCTGTCGCTCTTCCGCGACCACGACCTCTGACACGTCCTCTGCCCCTAGCTGCCATTGCTGCCTCTTCTTGCTCAGCTTCCTCAAAACGTGCAAGCAGTCGGTTGGATCTTCGGATCGACATCTTGCTGTATTTTTCATATAGCATAACACATGAAATAGACTCAACACTAAAGTACAGTCAAGATGAACATCAATAAAACTGCAAGAACAGCCACAAAGATCGATCATTCATTACAGCATTACACCCTAGACATGAGTACTATCCCGAGGCCAGCTCCTGGAACCTTGAGGATTAGTACATCTAAGCGGATGCTACATCGTGGCTGAGCCAAAAGGTGGTCATGATCTACTAAGTCTAAACATCTTCTCATGAAGATAGATACAAGTCTCATCACCTCTGCTGACATTTGTCAATACTGTCTATTGCATCCATCTCATGCTGCTGAAAGTTCCTGTGAGGCACGCTGCCAACCTCACAGCCTCAGTCTCTGTTTGCTGCTTGATCACTGCCTGTCATCGTGGAGAGTGTCCGTGAGGCGCGCTGCCAACCTCACTGTGTCCACCTCAGGTCTTGCCAACTGCTGCTCTAGGTGTGCCAGTTCTTATCTCAGTCTTGTCATCTCGGGTGTAAGGGTTCGAGCCTCAGGTAGTGGTATCGGCTCAACTTGGCTTGGTGAGTCCTGTAGTTCTCTGTCCTGGGTTCAACTCTGCGTTCTTCTGGTAGTCCTTGGTTCACTGTGATCATCTCTGCTACCCTCTTTCTATCTGACCTTACCCAGCTACTAAGGGTTCTTCGAGCTTCATCCTTTGCCATAATCTGCTGAAGACTCAAGTACTTCATCAGCTGGTAGTTTCGTCCACTTTTCTCCTTGTAGCTATCCACCTCTTCCTGAAGTTCTAAGTTGTGACTGTCCAACCAATATACTTCTTCCTTCAGTTCTTCTATATCTTCTTCCTTGGCTGCCAGTGCTTTGTCTTTTTCTGTGAGTTGATCTTCTAGACGAACATCTCGAGCATGGTGAGTTGCTCGGATCAGTCCTGCCAACTGCCTGTTGTTGCAAGCTTCGTATTCCAGGACTCTGACTTCCCTTGCTTTAGCTTTGAGTTGCTCCTCAAGTAGGGCTATCCTGTTGTCCTTCTCCATCAGCTGGATGTCCTGCTTCCATACCCTCTCTTTCAGCTTGGCAACTTTCTCTTCTAGGCCAATGTTTAGGTACTCCTGCTCGATCATGCACTAAACTGAGGTCCGCAGGGTCACGTTCCGCTCTCGGTCTGCTGCGTGAGCCTGCAAGCTGACTGCGTCTCTGTTTGTTGGATCTTCAAGAGCCCTCAGTAGGTACCGGAAACGAGTGTGGCTGAGCTGGTTCTGGTACACAAGTGTGGCAAGTCGGAGTATCCTCATCGCTATAGCCTGCACTGCCCGACTGAAGGTGCTCTCGCTGGTAGCTGCTCGTAACATCAGTGACCTTGGTCGTCCAGGGATATTGGGTACTACCATCTGCAACCGGGTGTGTACTCCCTCACCAGGGCCGTAGGTCCAGGCCTCGTAGAAGACGTTGTCCACGTCTATCCCACTGTACGTAGCACCTCCCTCAGTAGCACTGCCAAACCTCCACAGTCTACTCCTGTGGTCCTGATCTCCTGTCGCTCATCTGCTGATCCTCTTGCTTCCATCTGCCAGACAGTTAGTGGGTTGTTAGTAAGTTAGCAAGTTAGTAAGGTAAGGTAAGGGTAAAAGTTTTGTAAATAGTTGAGATGTACATATATATAGTTTTCAAATAGTCCAAGGGGTTTCATATACAGTAGAGGACTCAGTTAGAGCTTCTGTCCTAAGTTTCCATTCTACGGGTTACGCGCTACGGTCAAGTATGGCTCTGATACCAACTGTGACGAACCGGATTCTCAACGACGAGAATCCGACTCCCTGTACCCTCGAGATAGTCCCAGGAATAGCAGCTATCTCAGTCGAATATCACATCCATACAACGATAAAAGATCCATTACATGACATATATAAAACATAGCGTCTGGTACAAGCCCTCTGGGCTAAATCGACAATAAGAAACACCTGCGCAGCGGTAGCTAGATCATCAGGGTCCACTACTCCACAGGCATCCTTGAGCGTAGCGCACGCCCTTCAGTCGTACCACCCGTCCTGGTTGAACTCGTGGTCGGGGTCTTCACTTGAGAACCCAAAGTCTGTCCCCAAGGAAATGGGACAGGTCCACGTCACCAACCATAATATGATGCAAGCTTTAAAGTGGCGTATTCTAAGGTATAGAAATAATCAAGGTTTGAGCCAGGGTTTTCTTATGCAAGCAGCAGCAATAACCCAAATTCATCTCACCACCAACTCCTTCTCTCACACGCACATCCACTCCCCAGATCCCACCATCAGCCTCACATTTTCCCATCGGGCTCGTCCTGCCACAGCAGGTTCCCGCAAATATTATTCACCAACACCTTTCTCTCTCTAGTCGACTCGGTGAGCTCCCTCCCCACCTTGTCTCAACAGCCTCAGCTGGACCAATCTCTCATAACCCAAATCAAGGATGAGGTAAGAAAGCAGATTCCCATGCTAGTCGGAACTTATCAGAAATGGGTCGTCCGTAACCGTGGACACGGATATACGTATAGTTTACACTCTGCAGAGGTGGCACTCCAGGAATCCATCCGGGCTGCAAGGCCAGTCCGCAACCAACCTCAGACACAGCCCACAGCAAAGACCCTAAACAGTAACGGTGCCAATCCTGTCTCCCTGGGCTCAGGAAACATCCGATCTAACATCTGCCCCAGGGTCGTGAAACCTTCCCACCGGGGCCAGTCGGGGGCCATGGTAAATCAGGGAGATTACGCCGCAACGAATCCCCCCTACACATATCAAGCTCGATTCTCCTACAGTCTCGACGCCGCACTAGAGTAGGCTTGCTGGAACCTTCCCCATACTGGGTAGATGGTGAGCACGGTATTCCCACGTCCAAAGTTGGAACTCGACTCGGTCCTTAATTGTCGGTAAAGCGAGTAGCTGCGTCATAAGCGATCCGCCGCAACGGTCCGCAATCGGCACTCATAACAGGTATTGCCGCCCAAACTCCTCAGGTACTCCCCGAGTACCAATCCCCAAGAAACCATGTACCCGCAACAGGTACCCCATAGGGACTGCCCGAGTGCAGTCCCCCAGCTCCTCGATCAAACGATCGAGTTGTTATTACTCGCTTACACCGCCTAGCTGCACTACTCCTCCCATACCACCCACAACTCACGCCAAGAGGATCAAATCACAACCATCCCAACACATGCATAGCATAGAATATTTCATAAAGTGAGTAGTAGGTAGCAAGGTAACAGGATAATAGGAAAGGCAGTGCAGGTTTATCATGCGAGTACAGTAAAGCGCTAGCATTCTAGTTGCATGTCTAATAGGTATTTCAGAGAATGGTCGGGCGTGAACCTGGGCAAAGGTCTTCGTCCTCGTCAAAGCAGTTATTGTAGTGGTCCGGCTCCTCCAGACTCTCCGGAGCTCCTAGGGTCGCGGAAAATAAAATAAGACGCGACTACTAGCAAAGAAACACTAAGACAATGAAGAGAGAAGACCCAAATAACACCAAACTCTACACTAACACGTAGGTCATGATTTTAGAAAAATATAGAAACTGGTTTCATATTTTTCTGAGCTACGGTTGATTTATTATTAATTTTTTTAAAGTTTAAATCATTTTTTGAAAATATTAAATAATTTCCGGAAAAGAAAAACAGATAAATAATTAGCCTGCTGACGTCAGCAGTGGGGTCCGCCTAGGGTGACGTCAGCAGTGGGCCCTGCTGACGTCAGCGTTGAGTGGTCAACGGTCAGTGGGTCAACGGGTCAACGGTCAGCTCTGGTCAATGGGCCCCATGTGTCAGTGACACACAGTGTATGACAGGTGGGCCCCATACGTCAGCGCAGTTAACAGAAAAGAAAAAGATTAAACGATGGCTGGGCTGGAATTGGGCCGAAAGGTGAATGGGCCGGAAGAGTTCAAGGGTGCAAACCAGACTTAAAGTTCAACTTTAGGCCCACGAAGGGGCGCTGCTGGATCCGCTCTGGTGGACCAAGTCCACCGTGAACCGTGAGTGCGGTTCACGTGAGCCGGGTGCACGGGATCACGTGTGGCCGAAACAGGATTTTCTGCGGGTGGCTGTGTGGCGACTTAGTGTGGTCCAGCGTGTGGCGTGGCCACACCGCGAAGCGACGCGCGCGCGGCGCGCACCAGAGCACGCCGGCGGCGACGGTCCACGGCGGATCTCGCCGGAGACGGTTCGGCCGGGTCCAAGAATGGCCGGAGAGGCTTGGCTAGGGTTCGGCGAACACGGACGGCAGGATAAAGGTGGTCGATTGGGCGGCTAGGAGGGCCTCCGACGCAAGCAGCGGCGGCACGGCCATGGCGCCACGGCGGCCGGCGATGCGCGGGCACAGACTCGGCTCGGACGGCTCGGCTACGGGCGGTTCGCGCGCGCGCAGTCCTCAGCAACTGCTGGGACGCGGCTAGGTGCGCGTGCGCGGGCACGTGGTCACCCACGGCCGCGACAAGGCTAGGAGCTCGACCGCGGCGGCCTCGGCTGCGAGCAAAAGGCGACGGCGGGCTGCGCAAGGTTCAGCGGCGACGGGTTCCTGCACAAGAGACGCGGCCACGGCTCAAAGACCGGGTCCCAGGGGGCTAGCAACGGCGGCAGCGGCGATTGGCCGGCGACAGAGAAGAAAGGGGGGAAGAAGCGACGGCGCTCACCTAGGGGCCAGTAGTCGTACGCTGCAGCTTGGGGTAGACTCGACGTGGCTTGGCGAAGCTCATGCTCCTCTTCTCGCTCCCTGGATCAGCCTGGTGTCGGCAGTCCACGCGCGGCGGCGCTCCGGCCTTCGGCGGCGACGCGGGGAAGACGACTGGCTTCCCCTCCTTGCTCCTGCTCCCGCTCAATCCCTTCCCCACCTCTCCTCGCACCTCTCACCCCTCGCGAATTGGATCTAGACCCCAAGGGGGCGGCGGTGGCGGCTTGAACAGGGAATGGCTCCCGGCGCTGGCTTTATAGGGCGACGGCTAGGGCTCCCGGGCACGGACGGCGAGATTGGAGCGGCCAGGAGCCCGCGGACACGCGTTGCCATCGCAACGGGCCGCGAGGAGGGCGATGGGGCCGGCTGGGTGGTTGGGTGCTCACGGGCGCGCGCGAGAGAGGGCAGGCGGCACGGGGAAGAAGAAAAGAGGAGGAAGAAAGCTGACAGGTGGGGTCCACCCGTCAGAGAGAGAAGGAGCGACGCGGAGGCGACGCGGTAAGGGTTGGGTCGCAGCTGGGCCGAATGGCCGAGCGGGCCGGCTGGCTGGTTGGCTCGGGAAAAGAGTTAAGGGGCATTAACTGGACTTTGGCTCGGAGATTTGGCCCACAAGTAGTTAAAAAGGTTGACAATTAGTTTGGCCATTTAGAGTTTGAATTCAAATCTAGAATTTGAATTCAAACCAACCAAAAATCAAATTAAATCCAAATAACTCCAAATCACACTATTTCATCCTTAGCACTTCAAATTGATTTTAAATTTTTAAATTTAAATTGCTTAAGAATTTGGGAGCACAATTAGAAATAATTTTAAATATTGGTTTGCAAGCACAACAATTCACCAAAAATTTTTAAATTCACATTTTTAGCACTCAACAAATCCTATAGGGAATTTTAGGGTTGTTACATCTACCATATGCTGCTTGTCATCTTAGTGAGCTTTGTCAAATTGTTGTGACCTTTGTGAGGAATATGTCATACTTTCAAGATCGAGATTCACATACACTCCACCTCTCACTTGCAATTCCTACACTGGGAGTTAGCAAAACCATGCCATCATCCATTCCACAAAATAAATTTCATGTTCTTTGATTCCCTCTCCAAATATCTTTGAAGTAGGGCATGGGCTATGCAAAAGAAAAAGAAAAGCATGCCAAGTGGCATGGCAAAAATATGAGAAAAAAAGAAAAGCATGCCAAAAAGGCGTGGCAAAAAAATGAAGAATAAAAGATAGCCCATGCTCTGGAAAAAAATAAATAAAGGAGAGGAAGAATCACTCCATGAAGTTCCACCAAATTCTACTCCGCATATTCCACACACTTGCACTTCTCGATCTAAGAGTGTGATTTGATTCTCCTAAGGTCCGGTTTTTGACTTAGCAAAATATAAGATGCTTGGATGCCTTCATTCTTTGTCCCTGAGCCACACAAAAAGCCAAATTAGATGTTAGGATGAAAAGAAGGCAAAGCCTTTGGTAAGGATTCAAATACACTTGAGCGATTGAGTGAGCCAATGAGGAACAATTTATCTTTTCACAAAAGGGTGAAAAACGCCGAGATAGGATCCTGAAAAGAGTAGAGTGGAATAAAACTAACTTAACATGTTCATCCTTTCAACCGCCCAGGATAAGGAGATTGCTATAAGCCCCATAGGTAAAATGGTGAATTATACCTTGCTAGTAATTCAAGTAAAAATTTGAGTACTAGTTGTTTATAAAGTTACCTGCAAGAGAAATTATATTGTAGCAACTCCTGATCCACCGAGCCTAAGTTTTTATCTTTGCTCGAGGACGAGCAAATAGCTAAGCTTGTTGGCGGTCGTTACAACCCGATTTCCGACTTCCAACCAAGTATAAAATGAACACAACGGAACCACACACCATAGCTATAGGGCTTACTACTGACTATTTCCACAAGTTTTGGTGATTGTCCATTGTGTAGGTACAACAATGGGAGAAACGTACTATAAGTGTCGGAATTGACCAATTCGGCCGAACGACTCCGTTCAGCCGAGTACCCCCCTTAGTCGTACCCAATGCAGAGCACGATCGGGAGGCCGTCTACATCACCGACAACCAAGCAGTGACCAAGAACGACAAGTGAACCACTGCCACATCACCTCTAGGCCCAAAACTACACGAAGCCCATCAAGATGAAGCAACCCAGAAGGTCCAGGAGGGAGAGGGGGTGCAGGAGAGCACTACTGGGCCAAAAGCCCAGTGTGGCCGAATCCATGAGTTCGGCCGAACCCACCAAATCGGCCGAACCACCCCCAAGTGCTGCACCGACCCTGAGCTGCCTCAGCACCAAGGCGGTGCCACTTGGCAGTTCGCCCGAACTGCTCGGTTCGCCCGAACCGGCATATTCGGCGGAACGAGCCGGGCACCGCCTTGAGCTTCCTTGGCGCCTGCTCTAGCTCCACCGCCTTGGCTCCACTATAAATAGAGCCCTCCTTTGCCTGCATCAACACACAACACAAGAGTAGAGTGCAGGCGAAGCACTGTTAGTTCTCCACTTGTATCAGTAGAGATAGGGAGAGAGGAGAAGTGAGCGTCCCGGAGAGGAGCCAAAGTGTCGGCCCCTCTTCCTGCTGTACCTCTACGGATGCGGATTCACTTCGAGTAACATCCGGGTCGTGTCTGGTAACTCTTGTATCACTCTCTGATTAATTGAGCATTCAGTTCTTAATTTTATATGCTTGCTGGTTCTTCGTTCATTGCTTAGTTGATTGGTATAACTGTATACTAGTTGCTTAGCTTGGGTGCTTATTTTTCTATAGGAGATAAGTATTAGTTGACTAGTGTAGGCGTGGTGCCTATACTTGAGACTAACTTAGTTTATTCCCGTCGCAACGGAGGTGGTAGCCGTAAGGTGGTGACAGCCCTTCCGGTCTTTGTAGCCCATCACGTTAGTTCCGGTCCGTAGGATTCCCCAGTTGTGAAATAGTGGCACCCCTTCTCATCCCTTTCCGTGTGTCCACCGGTTCCCTTGTCCCGAAGCAAGTATCTATCTGTATCCTCTGATCTGCTCGATCAATCAGTAGATTACCTCTACTAGACTCGTACCCTCTCTACCCTCCTATCACTCCTCTTCTCTCTTTGTTGTTGTCATCCACCTCATCCATACCATTCACTCCATTCTATCTACCTAGGACAACTTAGTTTAGAATCAGTCCACTTCTCGTTCCTCATGGAAATCGATACCTTGGAATACACCCGGGTGAAAGCTACATCGGTATCCGTCCGCTTGCGGATTTATCTGTAGGCCGTAAGGAGTGCCAACAATAACCTACTTGATGAAAGAAAGAAAATTGAAGAGGCTGTGGAACCAATCATGGACTTGCTGATTCCAGAGGGTGCAGGGTTAGGCAACTTATATCTGTCAGAGCGATTGCGCCAAGTGCCAGAACTAGTCGGCGACTTCTGTAAGGCCACCCTGAAAGACTGCATAAGCAAAGTATTGGCTTTGTTCAACGCACACAACCCGGCTGTAAAGATTGAATTGAAATATCTGCCAGTTGGTACAAGTGAAGAGCAATATACAGCACTAGTAGAGGAAACAGAGCCATTAGCTGAAGAATTTGTAAACTCTGTAATCCAGAAGTGAAAAACAAGCTGTTGCTGTGAGATTGCTATGTAATATATAACAATATAATTGTGCTACTTTGGAATGGAAGTAACAATGCTTATAAATTTGAATGTTCATTGTATGAGATGTACTTGTAGTACTTTTAAAGCCTGAAGTCATTTGTTTTTGATCTTGGAACAGGCTAATGAAATCATGCAAAAGTACAATGGTGCCTAGACCCAAGGTCAAAAACCTGTAAAAGCAGATGCTTGTATGAAAAGATCATTGCTTAAATAGATATAATGAATAGTTGCTGATGCAGAGCTGTAATGCTACAAAAAGTAGTATGTACTTATATACTGCATGAATATATGGATGTAATGTATGAAAGGTGAATCTGATGATTTCCTGTTAAGCGCAGTACTGAAACTGGATGCAGTCGGCACGAAGCTCAGAGCCGGATTTCAGTAGAAACAAAAGATTTGATACTAACAGCAACTACCATGTGTAGGCAGATGTAGTTTAACCAGTACTTCTAAGGCTTGATGCCTGCTTTTGTGAAAAAAGTAGTCGTGGCATCTTTTGAGTTGTTGTGAACACAACTGTCCCTGATATTTGAATGAAATAAAATGAGATTTGGACACAGGGTTATGCGCGAGTAAAAATATAACTTTATTGATGTCTTCAAGATCAAAAAAGTTCATGAAATAATTCTATAATCCACTGCTATGGATAGAATTTTCGTAGATGCTCAATGTTCCAAACATTTGGCAAATCTTCGCCTTCTTGAGTTTGTAGGCGATATGTTCCAACCCCAAGGACTTGTTTTACAATGAATGAACCTTCCCAGCAGGACATGAGCTTATGCAAGCCATCTGTCTTCTGTATTCGCCGTAATACCAAGTCTCCTATGACAAAGGAACGATGCTAGACAGAGCGTTGATGATAACGCCGTAAGCCCTCGAGGTAACGAGTGTTTTGAATAAGAGCCGCTACCCGAGCTTCTTCGATGCCATCGACATCATGAAAACGTTCCTGTTGAGCGACTTGTTCGTCATAATTCTCCAGGCATGGTGCCTGCCAAAGAAGATCAACAGGTAGGACTGCTTCAGATCCATATACTAAGAAATAAGGGGTTTGCCCTGTCGCACGACTTGGCTGTGTGTGGAGCCCCCAGAGTACCGCTGGTTATTCTTGAGCCCACTTTCCACCATACTTCTTGAGTGGTTCATAGAGTCTAGGCTTCAAACCCTGCAGTAGCAAGCCATTGGCTTTCTCGACTTGTCCATTGGCCTTTGGATGAGCAACTGAAGCGTAATGTGTCTCAATCGAGTACTTTTTGCAGTAATCTTGAAATGCTACGCTTGTGAAAACAGAGCCCAAGTCTGTAATGATCTCGTGAGGTATGCCAAATCGATGGATGATTCCATCAAAGAAATTGATTAAATTGTCAGCCCTTGGATTGAGTAGGGGTTGCGCTTCAATCCACTTGGTGAACTTGTCGATGGCAACAATGAGCCACTCGAAACCACCAGGGGCTTTTGCTAAAGGTCCCACCAAGTCCAGGCCCCAACAAGCGAAAGGCCAAGATAGTGGAATCATGCGAAGTTCATGTGCTGGTACGTGGGCTTGACGAGCAAAAAACTGGCAGCCCTGACACCTCTTGACGATATCCTCAGCATCTTTCTTCACCGTAGGCCAGAAAAACCCAGCTCTGTAGGCTTTCCCGACTAGTGTGCGTGAGGCAGCATGGTTGCCGCAAGTACCGCTGTGAATTTCCGCAAGCAGAGCTCTACCTTGGTCAGCTGGTATGCACTTCATCAGCACGTTGACAGATGCACCCCGTCGATAAAGTGTATTGTTGACTACAACATAGTTTGCAGCTCTACGCCTGATGCGGACTTGTTCATTCTCGAGCTTTGGCAATTTATGGTCTCGCAGGTACTTGATGAATGGAGTCATCCAATCAGTATCGATGATCATGACTTGGACGTCAGGTCGCGGTGGTTCTGAAACAGAATCTGCTTGGACTGGTTCTTTGATAGATGGATGATGTAATTCGTGAACAAAAATCTCTAATGGAACATCTGATCTTTGCGATCCCATCTTGGAGAGGGCGTCAGCAGCAACATTGTAATCACGAACGACATGATGAAATTCTAGTCCAAGGAAGTGGCGTTCAAGCTTGCGAACCTCCTTGACATATGCATCCATTGTTTCCTTCGTGGCGTCCCAATCCTTGTTGACTTGGTTGATAGCAACTGCTGAATCTCCATACACACAGAGTCGTTTGATACCAAGTGACGAAGCTAGGCGAAGGCCGTGTAGCATGGCCTCATACTCAGCTTCATTGTTAGTGACTGGAAAAAGAATTTGTAGAACATACTTGAGTTGTTCACATTTGG
Source organism: Echinochloa phyllopogon (assembly GCA_033239725.1). NCBI lineage: Eukaryota > Viridiplantae > Streptophyta > Magnoliopsida > Poales > Poaceae > Echinochloa > Echinochloa phyllopogon. The sequence goes on along the minus strand of BTCW01000008.1, from coordinate 24,662,134 downwards.
AGGAAATTAAAAGAACTCCTGAGCCGCCTCCTTCACATTTCAGCGATCCATCGAAGTACATAACCCAATGCTCAGGGCGAGTAGTTGTTCTGGAGTATTGAGTTTCCAGCCATTCGACCGTGAAATCAGCTAAAGCTTGAGACTTGATTGCCTTTTGTGATGTAAAAGTGAGATCATATGCGGCTATTTCTGCTTTCCACTTGCTGATTCGTCCAGTTGCATCAGGATTGTGAAAAATCTCACCTAAGGGAAATTTAGTCACAATAGTAATGGGAAAAGCTTGGAAATAATGCCTTAACTTTCTCGAGGTGATAAAGATGGCGTAGAGCAGCTTTTGTACTTGAGGATAGCGGATCTTGGATTCTGAAAGTACTTCGCTGATGTAATAAACCGGCCTCTGAACTGGAAAGACATGGCTTTCTTCCTTTCGTTCGACCACAATGACTGTGCTGACTACGTGTGTAGTAGCCGCAATATACAAAAGTAAGTGGTCAGTTTTGAGAGGAGTGACAAGTACCGGAGGAGTAGTCAAGTATGTCTTGAGTTGCTCGAAGGCTTGATTTGCTTCGTTAGTTCAGGTAAACTTGTCTTGTTTCTTGAGTAGCTTGAAGAACGGAAGACCTTTCTCTCCAAGTCTTGAAATAAATCTGTTAAGCGCTGCAATGCACCCGGTAAGCTTCTGAACTTCCTTGATGCTTGAAGGAGCTTCCATATTGAGGATGGTTGTGATCTTGGAAGGATTTGCTTCGATGCCCCTGTGACTAACAATGAACCCGAGTAGTTTGCCAGCGGGGACACCAAAGACGCATTTGGTTGGATTGAGCTTCCATCGATACGTCCTGAGGTTGTCGAACGTCTCCTGTAAATCATTAATGAAATTCCCCGGTTCTCGTGTCTTGATTACCACATCATCAACATATGCCTCTACATTCTTGCCAATCTTTGAAGAGAGGCAATTTTGTATGGCTCGTTGATATGTGGCTCCAGCGTTCTTCAACCCAAAGGACATGGTGGTGTAGCAAAAAGCGCCAAAAGGTGTGATGAAAGAAGTCTTGATCCGATCATCTCCGTTCAGTGCTATCTGGTGATAGCCTGAGTAACAGTCGAGGAAACATAGTAGCACACATCCAGCTGTAGAGTCCACGACTTGATCAATGCATGGTAAACCCATGGGATCTGGAGGGCAATGCTTGTTGAGATCTGTGTAGTCAACACACATGCGCCACTCATTGTTGTTCTTCCTCCTGACCAGGACTGGATTGGCCAACCACTCTGGATGGAAGACTTCTTTGATGAAGCCAGCTACGAGTAGTTTAGCTATCTCAGCTTTGATTGCGTTACGTCGTTCTTGATCGAAGCGTCGTAATCGCTGCCTCTTAGGCTTTGCGTCTTTCTGAACATTAAGGTTGTGCTCGGCAAGCTCCCTAGGAACACCAGGCATATCAGATGGTTTCCAAGCAAATATATCTTTATTAGCACGTAGGAACTTGACGAGCTCGTCTTCCTATTTACAATCTAAACTTGCCCCTATGAGGGCAGTTTTGGACGAGTAAGCCGAGTACTTGTTGCACCTGTGGTGAGTCAGGCATAGCTCTGATCATCTCAGCGGCGACGGTCAGATTGGTCGGGGCGTCAGGCAAAACGGGTTGATCTCCGACCATCTGAAAGTCTTGATCAAGGTTCTGCATAGCGTCGGCACGCCTGGCTGCATTGACGTGCCTTTGCCTGCGCTTGAGGTTCCTTGTACGCCTTGCCGTCTTCTGCTGATCCGTCTCGTTTGGTGCGGATGGTTCTTCATCAGAGATATCGCCCATAAGCTCTCGCTCATACTGATCTCCTTGTCCTTGTGCGCCTGCCATGTAGACTTGTCTGCTTGGATCGCGCAGTTGTAAGCTTACAGCGCCAGAGAAGTTATCCCCCGTTGAGTCGGAGGAAGAAGTAATCGAGACGGTCTTGCCGTCTTGATAGGGCAGTTCCTTGAGTATAGCAGCGCTTAGTCTCGACTCGTTATCCTTAGATGAGTCAATGGGGATCGCACCAGGCCAGTGAACGAGTAGTCCTCCTGGTGAGTTGGTTACGACCAGCCCTAAAGGAAGGCGAACGAGTCGTTGTTTTGAGGGTGACGTCAGACTTGAAGTAGGCGATGCAGTTGAATCGCGCAATATTGTCTGGTGCGTCGCTTAATAGAACCATGAAATCTTCTTCGCTTTCGTCTTCTGATGGTCCAGGGACCAACTCAGAGTCCTTGCAACGATTCCTGATCTGGCTAGGCGATGAGCTTGTCTTATCGCCCAGCTTCGCAACGTACACCCGTTGATATACAGCCGCGGAATTGGATAGGCCGAACGGGAACCGATCTGGGTGGTTATCCAATGGCGTGGCCGGCTCGGAGTCCCCAGCTCTTTCCATGTTTGGAAAAGAGTTGTACCCAGATTCGACTTGGAGAGTCCCGATCGGAGTCCGAGTCGTTGTCGAATTCGAACTTGATGTTGAAGTTGAGGTTGATGGACTCGTTGAGATCTGACTCTCGACGAGATCTGGGAGCGGCTCTAGTGGAGACGCCGGCATCGAGTAGGGGCCCGGTCGATCTGCTAGGAATGACTCGAAACCGAGCTTGCCATCGGAGACGAAAGTCCATGAGCCGATGACGAACGTCGCGCCTTCCTCAATGCCGTTTGCCTTGAATGTTGATACCATCGCGCCTAATGTAGAGCTTCGGCGAGATGGCCCCACGGTGGGCGCCAAGTGTCGACGAATTATGTCGAGCATGTCTAACTGGGGATACCCCAGGGAGTAGATTTGTGTGGGTCTCGCCGAGTTCTAGGAACGAAAGTACACGAACAACACAATTTAGACAGGTTCGGGCCACAAATAGCGTAATACCCTACGTCCTGTGTGCTTGAATGTATTGCACGTGTGGTGTTACTTGGTTTTGAGGGGGTCCCTGTCTCGCCTTATATAGTCTGGGAGGCAGGGTTACAAGTCGGTTTGTACAATCCTAGTCGTATACAACATGGATAACTACAACATGATGCTCTGGAGAGTTTCCTATCAGTACACGACTAGTTATTCCAATCTACTACGCCGTCTTGCACCATAGCCGACTGGTTTGAAGTAGTCGGATCAAACTCCTCTCTGCCGAGTAGATTAATCCTCTAGATAAGTGGCCCTAGGGATCCTGGTCCCACAACCTCTTATTCCAATAGTGCTCTTTGAGATAATCAGTTGTGTGCTTGCTGTATCAGAAAGAATCTTTGCAAGGCCAAAGTCCCCAACGTGAGCAACCAAATCCTAATTTAGAAGAATGTTGGTTGGCTTCAAGTCACAGTGAACTATTGGTGGCACACAGTTGCTGTGCAGATAATCAAGTGCATCAACAACATCAACAACAATACTCAATCTTTGGAAGAGGGGGTAGCCCATTTCGCTCCTCCGGGGGCTCGGGGGAAGCGTTATCCGCTCGCGTCGCCCCCCGCGCGGGCGACCGAGCGGACCGCCAAATCTCGCGCCGCCGCAACCCCTTCTCGCCTCCTCCGGCCTCGCCGCCGCCCGAGCAGCCCACCGAAAGCTCGCGCGACCTGCGGTGAAGGCGGCGGCGGGGCCTCCTTCCCCTCTCCTCGGCGGTCTGGGGCGGGCGCGGCCGCCATGACCCCATCGGAACTCATCGCCGGCGGCGGGCTTCTGTGCGGCAGCGGTGGTTGGGGCCTTTAGATCCAGACCTGCCCAGGCCGGATCTGGTGGTGGCGCGACGGGGGACGCGTGGAGGTGTGTGGGGGGGCCGCGGCCGGCGCTCGGGATCTGCGGCGGCGGCGGTCAACGCGGGCGACGCCGGCGATGGCGGCGGCCGGTGCAGCGACAGCAGCAACGGCTGGTGGATGGCGCTGGGTGGAGGTCTTGGCCGACGCGGGGCTGGGAAGTGCAATGGCCGGGTGTGGCCGGCTGCGGCGGGCCGAGCGTGGCCGTGGCTGGCCGGGTGTCTGTGGCCGGCCGGAGACGACTGGGCGTGGCCGTGGCCGTGGCCGCGGCTGCCAGCCGGCGAGGTGGTGCTCCCCTTCTCTCCCATGAAGTTAATACTGGTCCGGCATCACTATGGTGGTGGGGCTGGGGGCTGCAGGCGCTTACTGGGGCGCTGTGGTTGTGTTCCGGGCTGTGCCGGGTCTCTTCCCGGTAGAGGCGAGGGGGAGCGGGCTGCTGGCATGGCCAAGTGCGTGTGGTAGGCATGGAGCTTACAGGCGAAAGCCTCGCCGACATTGTCGTTGGCAATGGTGGCGTCGTTCTCCCCGCCGGGGGCACTATTGAGTGGCACCATGATCCTACTGCACGGGGGCTCTTTCGGGTGAAAACCCTGTCCATCTTTGGACGTGCGACGGCGGCGCTTCGGCGTCGTGCCCTCCTTGGAGGCGTCGCATTTGAGGACCTGTCTTGGCTCGTGACAGCGGAGGTGGTCGGTCTATGGAGTCGCCTGTGAAGCGCATAGTCCATGTTGGCGGGAAGGTGCAGAGGGTCCATGGGCGTTTGAGTTCTTGAGTTTGCGCGCTTGGTTTTGTCGTGACCCCGGCGACGACTGGGCAGAGGTGTCACTTTCTTAGCGGTTTCAGATATCTGAGTCCTTGGCAGAGGAGTGTGAGGCGATGGGAGAGGCGAGGCCCCCACGCAAAGTGGCCGGGATCAGTGTTTTTCATCGGCGCTGTGACGGAAGTTTTCTGCTAATGCATCACCGGGAAATGGGGGATCGACGACCGTGTGTGTGGCTTGAGGGGGACAATCTCATGGTGGTGGAGTTCGAGTTTGCCGACCTAGCTTGCAGCGGGTCGCAACATTCGTCGTGGCACAGCGTTGGCGACAACGGCGCAGTTTGCGGTGGCTTATTCTAGCTCCTCTCCCAGTTTGTGTTGGTGTAGTGTTATGTTGTGTGTGTTGGTTGCGTGCGTTGTTTGTGTGGTGGTGGTGTTCGCTTCGGCGCGTTATGTACGAATGCTTCTTCTTCTTATATGATATGGTAGTGCTCCTGCCTTTAATTTGAAAAAAAATACTCAATCTTTGCCTTAATGTCAAACCTTGTTGCTGCTGTGGTGAATGCACATCTATATGTAACCACTTATGCAGACTTCCATTAGACATGAACTCAAACACAAGGGCTTTGATGTGATTCTGGTTTGTGTATGAACTTGAGCAGCATGTTATGACACTAATTAAATTTCGATGACGGATCTTATTAAGTGCTTCACACTTAGCTATGAAACTTCTGGAAGATCCAGACTGTTGAAAATTAAAAACTTTTACAGCAACTGTAGTCATTGTATTTTTTATTAGCAAACTGCACTTATACACTGATCCATACCTTCCTTTAACAATCAGATTGCTAGTATTGAAGCCATTCATTCCTTGGATCAATTCAGCATAAGAAACTCTAGGATATTTATCAATTATCATGTATCAAATGAAGCCCTGCCAAGGTTGTAGACTGAGCTTTTTGTTTCTGTTGGTTTTGATTTCACTGTGGTTTTCGAAACCAGCAGTACAAAGAAGACAATGTTGACTTAATGAAATTCACAGTACAACTTTCGAAATTCCAAGAGTCGTCCCCCTAAAAAGGGGCGCTTGGACCTCCTTTTATAGGGGTACTTGTGCTGTACAAAATACAAGTTTGCCCCCTTCCTGGGACCCTTCGACATACTATTACAAGGGTTGACTAGCTGAATCTTACCAAGGATAAAAAGGTATTTTGCATACATGACGTGCTTCATTTGACCACTGTCTAAAGTCTAACTGACATAAGCCCTGACCGCACAAGGTAAAGGCTTGCTTTACCTTCCCTATTTTGACTAAGACTCTTGATGCACACAACTCTGCTCCTCATGGTTGCGATCGAAGGTGCTGGGCGGATCAACAAGCCCCTGGCGAATTCCCCCAGACCTTCGCTCGTGCTGTGCTTCCTCGCGTGACGGCCAAACCGTGTCTTTGTCTTCGTATTCTCCACTCGCTTTACCTTCGTCACAAGCTTGCTATGCCCTACCTTAACAATTATGGACTCGAAGGTCATCCTGGCCTTTCTTTTGTGCCCTGAATGCTATGGTCACCTTCGATCGTAGTAATGCGAACTCTATCATGTAGAACCTTTGCCTTTGACGGAGCCGTGACCTTGTCGGAGGTAAGGCCTTTCTGAAATTCGACCCCCAACAGAAGCCTCTCGATTGTTCGGATCGAATCCCGGGCCGTTACAATCGTTCCCCTTAGAATTTCGTCATTCTAGCGAAGGTCGTCACCTCCGAAAAATTGTTACGGCCCTTCGAGTTTTCACCGTTGGAGCGAAGGTCCCCCTCGTGCCTATATAAAGTTGGGTACGGTAGAAAGATTTTTCTTTCTACCGTTTGACAGTGACCCCTCGACAATCAATTTTTTCATTCCTCGTAAATCGTGCCCTGACCTTCGCTTGTTGTTATTCCGGAGCGATTCCTCCGCCTCGACATTTAGTTCGAGATTGTTGCGGGACTTTCGTCCGTTGATCCCCATTTTTCCAGGTTGGTTTCTGTTCCTTCTTTGCTTATCCTCTCTCGTAGCTTATGTCGCGCTTGCCCTCGCTTCGTTATTGACTTCGTTCCTAACCTTCTTTCTCATTAAATGCTTTGTTGTAGGCTGGCGCGTGTTATGCGTACTGCTCGCGAGACTACTGCTGACGAGATTGCCGCTCGTGACGCTGCTGCTGCCCTAGATGCTGCTGCTGGTCAAAATGCTGCTGCTAGTCAAAATGTTGCTGCTGCTTCAGAACAAGTTACCGCTGTAACTCATGAAGCCCCGACTACTTCAGCTGGTGGAGGACCTACAAAATATGTGGAAGAAGCCGGTGGCTCCCCCGAAGTCTAATTGTCCGAGTCTGGCGATGGCAGTGACGAAGATACCTCTCAGAAGGACGCCATGGATGTGGATCAAGAGGGTGACGATCTCTCACTAGTTCAAGCCGACGTTGGTGACTTGATTCCAGGTAAACTCATCTACGACAAAACCATTCGGTTCGGGGCCTCTTTAGTTTCGGGCACTACGCTTGGTTTCTATGAAGACAAGGGTTACATCAAAAAGGGTCAAGGTCGACGCCCTGGCAGTGAGGAATATCCTACTCCTCGAGCTCACGAAGCCGTTGTGTTTCGCGATTTCTTTATCGTTGGGCTGCGTTTTCCTTGCGACCCCCTTGTCGGTGCTATTCTGAAGCGTTATCAGATCAGTTTGCATCATCTTACTCCAAATGGAGTTAGTCAGCTGGTGAAGTATTTCTATGCCGTGCGAAGCCAGAACATTGAAGTCGACGCAGATGCCTTTTGCCGACTTTATGAAGTTCATCACCAACTGAAGAAGATTTCCTTTCCTGGAGAGTCTGAAACCTATAATGCTCAGTTCGGCTGTTTGACTTTTCGTGCTCGTCGGGCTAACAAAGCCCTTTCCAAGCTTCAACTTGTGCCAGCTCAGAAGAACAAATGGGAAAATGACTGGCATCGGTATTGGTTTATGTGAGGATTCCGGGCGATCCAGAAGACGTTACCGTCGAAGGTCTTCGGAATTACTATGAACTGCACAGTAAGCCAGAACTGATGACCATAGTGCATTCTCCTCCTTACAATCCTGGCAAACTTTTTGAGGAGAATATTCAAGCTTTTTGTGTCATCTGCACCCTGTGTACTGGTCGTGATTTGTACGAAGAAATGGTCGTTGCTAACATGTTTCCTCTGTCGCCTGGCTGGAGACCCCCAATGCTGAAGAAGCTTAATCTGGCGACTATAGGTGATTTCTTTGTTCCGGACTTCGGCGTGATGAAGCCTGCCGACTTGTCTGATGGCAGCTTCATTGAGGAGATTGAGCGCAGAGTGATTGACATACTTGGGTATTTTACACCTGAGGAGTGTCGGACTGCTGAACAAATTCTTTGCCACAATGGTCGCCTCAATCGGGTCTTTGAAGTGATGGGGATCCACTATGACCCCCGGCCGAAGCCTGTCAAACCTGCGAAACGCTATCAACGGGTTGTGCAGCCCGGAACTGAGCCTGTAGGTCAGGCTACGAAGAAGGCCGTTCAAAAGGTGAAGGCTGCAGAGAAGCGCAAGCGCGATGCCGCTGCTGATTATCGCACCAAGCGCTTGAAGGTGATAGTTGTCAATGAACCATATGTATCGGATGCCGTAGAGAAAGATGCTCCTCCAATGATCGAAGGTTCTTCTGCGGTTGCTGAGGTTGTTAAAGCTCCGATGCTAGCTTCGTCTGCACCGACCGATAGTGGGGGTCGGATTATGAGAAACGAAGCTGCTATTGTTGCTTCTGACCCGAATGTGACCAGCCTTGCTGCGGGCCGCAGATGGTTGGATGTTGATGCTCCACTTGCTGACTTGGAGTTGGGGGATACTTGTCTTGCTGATTGGCCTAACTTTGGGTTGCACGACCAAACCCGTCCTCCTGCTGGTCTTCGCATTGCTGACGTTTTCGAGGAAGAGGAAGGCGAAATTGAATATGGTGATCTGTTTACTCCGCTTGGGAACCCTCGTGCTCATGTCGGCACTAGACCTTCGCCTAGCCGAGGTTTGATGAAGGAAGCCACAAATCCGAATGCCCAGAGTCTTCCTAATGTTGAGTTGAAGGTGCCCGAACCCCGTCCTTCGGAGCCGACACCTTTGGAGATCGCGTTGAAGGCCGCTGCTCGAACCCTGATTGACATCTCCGGCCCTGATCAACTTGAGATTCAGGTCACAGGCGAGTCTATTCCGCTACCTAATGCTGTGCCGCTGCACCCCTTGCCAGCTTATAATTTCTTTAGCAATGTGGAACAATTCCGAGGCTCTTCTTGTGACGTTGATATTACCGGTACTAGAGGCGACTCTTCTTATAGTTCTAACGGATCTCGTCCGTATCGACGCTTGCCTCCCTCCCCCGTGGAAAGTGGCTCTGGTTCTGAACTTGTATTGTTTTGCACAGGTGACTCGTCAGACATTCGAGTCGTCGCTCCTCCTCTTGGCAGCCAGCTACCTGACACGGAGATTGGCAAGGATGTGAATGTTTCTGCCAGAATCGAAGGTGCTTCTGTTGCTCACCCGGGTCAATCAGATGCCCCTGGAGCTTCGCATGTTCCTGTTCTGCCGGAAAGCCCGGCCTCTTCATCAGGTCGCTCCTTTGACCTTTATGATCATTTTGCTGACTACTCCGCGTACTTGTGGTCTGCTATCAAAGATAGCAATCCTGATATCTATGCTCGCTTCGTAGACTACGAGGGCGAATTGGAGAAGCTTCACCTTGAAGGTGTCCTCCAGAACGTCATCAAGAATGCTTTCCGGGTACCCTCTTGCTTCTATCTTTTCTGTTGTGTTCGAGCTCTTGCTCCTAAGAACCCTTTTAACTTATCTTCTTTTTGATTAGACTTTTGCTGGCATACGAGTTGTGGACAAAAAGCTCATTGCCCGGGAGAAGATAGTTCGTGACGTTACCATTGCTTATGACCAGATGAAGCTTGAGCAAGAAAAGCTGAAGGTTGAACATGAAAAGCTGAAAACGAACTTCCATGAAGCAGTCCAAATTCAAGACGACATGCAGAAAACTAATACCGAGCTTCGGCTTCAGACCGATGAGCTGAATCGTCGTTTTGTAGACTCTGCCGCTCGGGCTCTCGAAGCTGAGAATCTACGCAAACGTAATGAAGAGCTTGGAGCGGAGGTGAAGGCTCCCCGAGAACAATCGACATCTGACGCTTCCCTTGTCTCTTCATTGAAGGACGAGCTCAAGTTGTCTCAAACTCAATTGGCCACGAAGACATTTGAAAATACTCACTTGCAAGATGACATCAAATTGATGAAAGGGGCCATGGATTGCTCCCAAGCATTAGTTGCTGAACGAGGTCTTCAAGTCTACCAGAGCTACCAAGAAGCACTTCGTCAATTTGGCGCGGAGCCTCTGCCCTTTCCCGAAGGTGGTGGTGAAGCTCGCTTCTTTGATTGGCTGGATGCTGAATTCAAATCTCTATCTGGGGTTATGGGATCCGTTGGTGATCATGCTGCCAATATGAATTGTGGGAATCTTTTGTCGATGTTGGAGAAGGAGGGATGTACTCACTTCAAGACTTTTGGCAAGAATTACCAATTCACCGCTGCCGAGACTCCTGATCAAGCTTCCAACCTTGTCAAGGCAGTGAGGAGTATTTTCATGCGCCAGTTCTGGCAAGTGTTTGGCCGTGACACGGCTCGTCGCTATGCTGCGGAGAGCCTTCAGAAGATATGCTTTTGTTTCTTATCTTCTTCATTGCGCTTTTCCTTTCGGCTATACTGATTCTACCTGTGCTTGCGCAGAGAAAAATGGGACAAGCTCGAGAAGACCAAGCTCGTAGACAAGCTACCGCCGCTGCTCCCGGAGGCGCTCCTGCTGGTCCTGGTGCCGGAGTCTCTACTGGCGAAGCTGCAACCTCTTCGAAGGTGCCTGATCCCGTTGTTGAGCCATGACTGCTGTAATAGGGTAGATCTTCCAAACACTTGCTAAGCTAATCGATTGTAATGAATACTTTTGTCTGCGCAGGCTCCTGGGGAAGTACCTGCGCAGCTTGTCCTTCCTCGTACTGTTCGTAATGGGACCTTGTGTGTTACAGGAATTGCATTAGCGGCTTATCAAAATCGCTTTCCTGGTGCTACCTTTTCTTCTTTCTGGCACTATTGCTGTCAGAGCTTCGCGGAGCAATCTTCCCTTATTGATCTGAGTTTCAAATCTCCTAGTACTTGCTCGATGATGCGCCTCCCAGACGTCGAAGCCGTTTCTGGACCTTGTGAAAGCCGTGAAGACTTCGATGATTTCTATTATGTTTACAACTTACACCGGGATGCTGCTGACCGAGCCTATGTTGTTGAACTTTCGTTTTGAATCGTGCGCTGATTCTGTAAACATTTGTTGCTAACCATGTACTCTATATTTTTGTTGGGTGGGTTTAATGAGAAGAAACTACAAAGCTAATTGACGTGCTTTTTCTGACCGATTGTCCCTCCGACTTTGATTCTACTTTAGTTTCGTAATGACCTTGCTTCTCGACAAAATGAGCCAGTTTACTTGATTCGAAGGTTAGCAGCATTATCTTTTACCTATGCGTTATCTTCATTTATGTTTTCATCGTTGCAGCTCCGTAGCCTCTGGCACTTTTTGTCGGGCTTGTTTCGCTCACGAGGTATGTTTTTTGTTAGCGAGGTGAGCCAAAACCAACGACTCGAAGCTTAGCATAGCTTTCTTTTGCTTAGTAATTTTACGAGCTAGCTTCACATAAGTTTTTGACATTGCTATGTCACAGCCTCTGGCGCTTTTTGCCAGGCTTGTTTTGTTCGCGAGCTCTTCTTTGAGCTTTGAAAAACGTCACCTCCCCCTTCTTGGCGAGGTGAGCCAAAATGAGCCAATCGAAGCTTAGCATGCTTTTCTTTTTCTTAATAATTTTATGAGCTAGCTTCGAATGCGTTTATGACATTGCTAAGTCATAGCCTCTGGTGCTTTTTGCCGGGCTTGTTTTGTTCACGAGCTCTTCTTTGAGCTTTGAAAAGCGTCACCTCCCCTTTCTTAGCGAGATGAGCCAAAATGAGCCAGTCGAAGCTTAGCATACTTTTTTCCTTAATAATTTTACCAGCTAGCTTCGAGTGCGTTTATGACATTGCTAAGTCATAGCCTCTGGCGCTTTTTGTCGGGTTTGTTTTGGTTCATCTTAATTTTGAGTCAAGTGTTTGCTAAGTTCGAACAGTTTTGCCTTGGTGATCTCTGTTTGAACTTGACCTTTTGTCGAATCTGTGGCCTTTTTCAAAGGTTGCTTTTCCGGCTATGAAACGCTTCTTTGGGGAACCATCTGCTTTATAACTTAGCATTTGTACAAAGGTACCCACCTCATTAAAAACCTCACCCCCATTACGAGGTTTCCCCTGTGAGGAAAGGAGTACGAGACCTAAATTTCAAAACAAGAAAAGAAACCTAAGAAAGAAAACTACGAAGCTTCATTATTTTTACACGTAGAACCTTCTGAGATTGTCCACATTCCAGGAATGCGGTAGCTCTTTGCCTTCTTCATCTGCCAAGTAAAAAGACCCTGGTCTATTGGTTCTGCTGACCAAGAATGGGCCTTCCCAATTTTCCTGCAACTTTCCTGTTTTTCCCGCCTTCAGTTTTAGGACGAAATCTCCCAGAGCTATGTCTTTTCTTACCACTTTCTTGTCCCTCCATTTCTTGGTTTCCCGTTGATACTTGTCGTGGTTCTTTGCTGCTTCTAGTCTCTCTTCCTCGGTGAGATCCTTGTCCAGGCCCTCGCTACTTTGCTCCTGCTTTCCCACCGCTCTGCTACTTTTGAAACGGAGCTCCTCCGGGGTCATAGCTTCTTCTCCGAACAAAAGCTTGAACGGGGTAAATTGTGTGGTTCTTGATTTTGTGGTGTTGTGTGACCACACTACCTTAGTTAATTCTTCCACTCATTTGCTCTTTTTCAGTTCTACCAACTGTTGGCGGTCGTTACAACCCAAATCCGACCACCAATACTCGGGAATAAATGAGGTTTTATGCAACATTCCATGTACTTAGGTTTTATTTCTAATAAAGTTCCACGAGTTTTGGTGAGTGTCACTTGTGCAGGTACTAGTACGACAAATATGTGCTATTGGGGCCGGAAATGACCGAATCGGCCGAACGACTCCGTTCGGCCAGTTACCCCCCTTAGTCGAGCAGACCACCGGGAGTCGTCCACGTCAACAATGACCAAGCGAACACATCACACGACACGTGGGCGACCGCCAACTCATCCCGGACCATGCGACACGTCACTCCTGGGCCACTGCAACTCGAAGACCACATGGATCAGAACAACTACAGAGCCCAGGAGGCAAAGGCAGTGCACGGGGGCAAGCCTGGGCCTCCAGGCCCGTTCGGCCGAACAGGGCGGTTCGGCCGAACCGCCCCTAGTGCACAACCGCCTTCCAAGGGTGGATCCTGGCCATGGGAGCCAGAGGCGGCAGATCCCACGGTTCGGCCGAACTGGCCAGTCCGGCCGAACCGGGGAATTCGGCCGAAGGCCCGGCACCGCCTCCCTGGCTGCCTTGGCGGTTACCCTACCTACAACCACAATCAACCGCTATAAATTGGACAGCCCCAGCCCTCATTCAACACACACCAAGCCAAGGAGCTCATTTCCACTTTCATTCTAGTAGAGTTAGGATAGATTAGTTGGGAGTTAGAGTTGAGTCGAGCTTTGCCTCGGAGGCTCCGGAGTCGTCTTCAGAAGCTCTGGTATTAGCTCTTGTATCTTTTACTTTTCCTTTTGTAAGACTTTCAGTTATCAATATAGTTATCTTTATCACTTTGCCTTTGTTATTTATATCTTGCTTCTACTTTATTCTAGTAGCAAATATATCTTGTTTAGACTATAGTCAGTTATACTTCTAGTGCTTGTAGTCTTGTTTAAGTCTTTGTCTTGGCTGGTTCTTTGATCTTGCTTGATACTGGAGGTGAACTATCACCAAGAGTATTGACAAGGTTGCTTGCTCTTGCTAGCAGAGTAAGTAGTCGTTGTCTAGTGTAGGAGTGGTTCCTAGACTAGTCAGTGGCCTTAGTTTATTCCCGTCGCAACGGAGGTGGTAGCCGGGAGGTGGTGACAGCCCTTTCGGTCTTCGTAGCCCATCACGTTAGTTTCGGTCCGTAGGATTCCCCAGTTGGGAAATAGTGGCACCCCTTCTCATCCCTTTCCGTGTGTTCACTAGTTCCCTTGTCCCAAAGCTAAGACATTAGAGTTATCCCAGATCTCCTAGTGCTGGCTCTGTAGCCGCTGTATCTCTAAGCTAGAGTGACGTAGGTAGATAAAGAATCCAGGAGTCCTCTATCTCTTCTCGTTGTCCTCCCAGCTATCTATTTCTTCTCTCTTGAGCTGTGTGTCCTGAGTATCCCTTGAGCTGTGTGTCCGGTATATCCACTCCTATCCAATACCGTTATCCCCTGTCTTGTCTAGTCGTGTGCCCTTCTCTGATAGTCTCAAATATCTATTCACTAGTAATCTTGCCAAAGCTTCCCTGCGGAAATATAAGTTACGATACCTCGGGATACTCCCAGGTGAAGTGCTACAGCGGTGATTCTGTGCACTTGCAGAATATTTCTATATTTTACTAAGCCATAAGGAAAACTACTGAAACACTCCTTACCCCAGTACCAGGATTCTCAATTCTGATATTGGATCGTAAGAAGTGCCAACAAGCATTTCTGGCGCCGTTGCCGGATAAGTCTTTGGCTAGATTACTTTTGAACTTTTATCTTGAGCTATCTTAGTTGAGTACCGCTACTCAAGCGGGTTTATCCTTGCTCTGTTCGTTGGTCTTCGTGGAACAGAGCAGTGCATGACTGGTTTCCAACTACCGTCAAACTTCCAAGAAAATCCGGAGTCACTTGTGAGGAAAGTACGACCCCGTGTTGTACCTCCTCAGAAGCAACTCCTTCCGACGAACCCAGTCCTTCCCGTCGTTGACCAGGCTACATCGAGGATGGCCGCCAAGACGATCCGTGAGTTCTCTACTCCATCGAGCGAGAACGTGCGTGTCGGACCAGCTCCGCCAGTCGGAGATGGCAACTTCGAGCTCAAGCCAGCCCTCATCAACATGGTCCAGCTAGCCCGTTCTGCGGCAAGCCACACGAAGATGCCAATGCGCATCTCCAGCATTTCCTGGAGATCTGCAACACCTTCACCATCTGCGGAGTAAGTATCGATGCCATTCGCCTTCGTTTATTTCCATTCTCATTACTAGGCAAGGCGAAACTATGGTTTTATGCTAACCGCGAAGCAATAGACACCTGGGATAAATGCACTAGCGCTTTCTTGCTAAAATTCTTTCCGGTTGGGAAAACCAACGCCCTCCCGAACAAAATAGCTAGTTTCCAGCAGCTAAAAGATGAAACAGTCCCGGAGGCATGGGATCGCCTCCAGGACTATATTTCTGCTTGTCCTCACCATGGTATGCAAAGTTGGTTCATAATCCAAACTTTCTATCACGGGCTGAGAAATTCTGCCCGTGAGTACCTGGATGCTGCTGCTGGAGGCTCGTTCTTCTCTCTTGAGGAGAGTCGTGCGAAGGCCCTCATAGAGAAGATGGTCGAGAACCAAGGTTGGTCCGATGACCGGACTCAACCAAAGACCCGAGGAGTTCACCAAGTTGAAGCTCTGGACATGCTCGCTGCCAAGATGGACCTCCTGATGAAGAAACTGGAGGCCCCTACTCAAGAAACGGTGCAAGCCATGGACGCTCACATGACCTGCGAAGTCTGTGGCAACACTGGCCATTCGGGGAATGACTGCCCCGAAACGCGAGAAGATGCCCACTACGTCAACAACTCCAATAACAACGGGTACCGACCGAACAACTACGACAACCAAGGCTGGAATCCGCGCCCAAACCTCCCTTTTGATAGGCCTCAACAAGGTAACAATTTCAATTCCAGCAATTTCAATAATCAGCCGTCTCTTAGAGATCTTGTGTTTGGCCAGATGAAAATAACTGAAAACATCAATAAAAAGCTTGCTGCTAATGATAAAACTCGTGAAAGCATAGACTCTAGGATGGAATCGTTTTCTTCCGCCATGAAAAATCAGCTGAGCTTTAATAAAATGATAGAAACTCAAGTCGCTCAGTTAGCTGCTGTTGTTCCTGTCACTGAATCGGGGAAGATTCCGGGGCAACCCGAACCTTCCATCGAGACAGTGAAAGCCGTCACTACAAGGCATGGTAAGATGCCTCGTAGTGTCTTCCGTACTAACCACGCAGGGAAGGTCGCACGTATCCAAGTGCTGACACCAAGATGGACCTACCTACCTAGAGCTGCAAAAAGGGCGATCATCAAGACCTCTCCGGATAGGAAGGAAGATCCCGGAGTGCCCATCATTCAGTGCACGATCTGGAATCGTCGCATTGATGATGCACTCTGTGATCTGGGGGCAAGCGTCAACACCATGTCTAAGGTATTATTTAAGTAATTATGCTACCCTACTTTGTCACCTACTACTGCCCAGGTACAGCTTGCTGAATTTCTGGACGATTTTGTGGTGGTCACCGACACCCACAAGAACGAGTAACCTTTTGTGGTGGTTTTCATCCCCCCAAGAACGACTAACTATCTCGAATGACTGACTTATTTTTCCTGTGCTAACTATATATATTGAGTCCTTCGGGTAGTTGTTGCTGCACTAACCTTTTGTAGGAGACATGTCGAAGTTCATCGCTGCACTCCGTCGTTCCACCCGGCTTAGCCGCCGCACGGACGATGCTGGGAGTTCCCCAGCTCCGTCCCGAGGCTCGAGCCGGATGGACACGGACGAGCACGAAGCAGCCGGCTCGGGATGGGGCCATGCCACACCCCCGGCCAGGCAGCTCCTGAGCATTAACGACATCAACCTCAGGACAGAGCAGGAGAGGAACACCTTCAACGAGCTTCGGCTGAAGGAGTTTGAGCACACCCGTGTTTTTGAGCAAGACTTGCTCAGGGACACGGGTATGGATGAAGAGTTCACAGAAGTTTTCCAGGCCATTGGCTGGGAGAATTTCTGGGACACCAACGAAGATGGTTCGTACCTGCTCACCCTCGAGTTCCTCTCGACTTTGGTTTCGGAAACTGGGGGATTCGCTTTCGTTTCTTCAACCAAGAGTTCTTTTGCTCTTGGAGGGATTTTAGTTCGGGTCTTAGATTTTCAAGCCGTTGTTCCTTAGACCCGAACAAAGCGCTTAAAAGATTTGACCGGGTGGCACTTTGGAAAAAGATTTTAGGGAATACCAACTGTCATGCAGCACGCACGAACAACATACATAACCCCACTTTGCGTTTCATGCATCGTTGGGTGTCTATGACGGTATTCCCCGGGCAGATTTGCGCCCTGTCAACACCATCGAGTTGCGGGTTCTTTTTGCCATGGTCAAGCAGATTCCCTATTCACCTGTAGAAAGACATGGTTGGTCACTGGCTGTCTCATATTTCTCGTGCGGGTAGCATGGCGATGACTTCTCTAGTCACTCGCCTCGCTAACCATCTGGGCGTCCTCCAAGGCGCCCGGCTCACGTACATCGAGACAGCGTGTTCCATCATGGATGCTGAGCACTTTGTGCAAGCCCACATGATACAGCGGACGCCTGACGCAACGCTAGCTATGATTTACCGTGGTTATACAACTGAAGTGCCCTTGCCTTGTGCAGCACTAAGGTTGTATACCACGCCGAAACTAACTCTTCAGTTGAGGACTGAGTCGGACGATTCTCCACCTTGGAGAGAGCCCGCTCGGCATAGCGTTGCAGGTGACCGACCAGTTACGAGGGGACGAGCCAGGCGTGATGCTGGGCTCGTGTTGGCACTTCTTACGATCCAATATCAGAATTGAAAATCCTGGTACTGGGGTAAGGAGTGTTTCAGTGGTTTTCCTTATGGCTTAGTAAAATATAGAAATATTCTGCAAGCGCACAGAATCACCGCTGTAGAACTTCACCTGGGAGTATCCCGAGGTATCGTAATTTATATTTCTGCAGGGAAGCTTTGGCAAGATTACTAGTGAACAGATATTCGAGACTATCAGAGAAAGGTACACGACTAGACAAGAAAGGGGATAACGGTATTGGATAGGAGTGGATATACCGGACACACAGCTCAAAGGATACTCAGGTAAGGCTGAGAGAAGAGATAGATAGCTGGGAGGACAACGAGAAGAGATAGAGGACTCCTGGATACTTTATCTACCTATGTCACTCTAGCTTAGAGATACAGCGGCTACAGAGCCAGCACTAGGAGATCTGGGATAACTCTAATGTCTTAGCATCGGGACAAGGGAACCAGTGGACACGTAGAAAGGGATGAGAAGGGGTGCCACTATTTCCCCACTGGGGGATCCTACGGACCGGAACTAACGTGATGGGCTACGAAGACCGAAAGGGCTGTCACCACCTCCCGGCTACCACCTCCGTTGCGACGGGAATAAACTAAGGCCACCGACTAGTCTAGGAACCACTCCTACACTAGGCAACGACTACTTACTCTGCTAGCAAGAGCAAGGAACCTTGTCAATACTCTTGGTGACAATTCACCTCCGGTATCAAGCAAGATCGAAGAACCAGCCAAGACAAAGACTTAAACAAGACTACAAGCACTAGAACTATAACTGACTATAGTCTAAACAAGATATATTTGCAACTAGGATAAAGTAGAAGCAAGATATAAATGACAAAGGAAAAGTGATAAAGATAACTATATTTATACTCAAAGTCTTGCAAAAGGAAAAGGTAAAAGACACAAGAGCTAATACCAGAGCTTCTGAAGACGACTCCGGAACCTCCGAGGCACAGCTCGACTCAACTCTAACTCCCAACTAAACTATCCTAACTCTACTAGAATGAAAGTGGAAATGAGCTCCTTGGTTTGGTGTGTGTTACAAGAGGGGGTATGGGGTCCTATTTATAGCTCCAAGGGTCAGTTGAGGTTGGAGTGACCGCCAAGGGACCAGGGGGTACCCCCTGGGATTTCGGTCGGGAACGTCGGTTCGGGCGAACCAGGGGGTTCGGCCGAACCCTCCGATCCACCGCCTTGGCTCCCAAGGGCTGAGATGCAGCCTGGGAGGCGGTTGCT
This sequence comes from Echinochloa phyllopogon, assembly GCA_033239725.1. Lineage (NCBI taxonomy): Eukaryota > Viridiplantae > Streptophyta > Magnoliopsida > Poales > Poaceae > Echinochloa > Echinochloa phyllopogon. The sequence goes on along the minus strand of BTCW01000008.1, from coordinate 24,643,522 downwards.
AGCCTGGGGGCGGTTCGGCCGAACCTGGCCCTTTGGCCGAACTGGGCTAGAAGCCCAGACCCACCCCCCAGCACCGCCTCTACTGTGTGGTGCTCCTGGACCGGCCTCTGATGCGTGGGATTGACTTGTGTGGGCCCACGATGACTTGGCATAGGTCCGGGTTGAGTTGGCGGTCTCCCATGTGTCATGTGATGTGTCTGCTTGGTCATTGTTGACGTGGACGACTCCCGGTGGCCTGCTCGGCTAAGGGGGGTAACTGGCCGAACGGAGTCGTTCGGCCGATTTGGTCATTTCCGGCCCCAATAGCACATATTTGTCGTAGTTGTACCTGCACAAGTGACACTCACCAAAACTCATGGAACTTTATTAGAAATAAAACCTAAGTACATGGAATGTTGCATATATCCTCATTTATTCCCGAGTATTGGTGGTCGGATTTGGGCTGTAACGACCGCCAACAGCTCGCCACCTCACAGGAGCCGGAAGATGCACCACAAATGCCGCACCGACACACTTCTGGTTTTTGAGGCCACCTACGACAAGTACACCGGTGCTGGGACGTCCGGTGCAGGAGGCTCCGGGCAACACCAGGAGCCGAACTACTTCACCTCAGGACGCTAGGACTACGGCCAGGACACGGACTCTGAGTGGTCCGGGAGTCGGTATGGAGGAGGGTACGACAGTGCCTCCCAGCCATATTACCCCGGATACTCACAGTCCGCACGCTTCGACTACGGCCGAGAGTTGTCCTACATCTCCGACCGAGTCGAGCTCATCGACGACCGTACCCGAGAGATTCAAGACACGCTAGCCCGCTATTCTCAGTACCATCAAGAGAATAGCGGGATGGTAGCGTCCATCCAGCATGACGTCCATGAGCAAGCAGAACAGTTGAGCCAGTACCTTTCAAGGCTCAACCCCTACCAGTGAAAGTCCAAGCTTGGGGGAGGACCCCCACCAGGTATGTCCTGATTTATCCAGCACTTTGATCTTTTAATTCCCCTTTCATTTTCCTTCATGATAATTTGCATTTAAAAAAATGAAAATACCAAAAATATTTCCCTTAAACAATATTTCCCTTGAATAAAAATAACTCCCAACTATGCATGGAATGAATCATATGTCTCTCACCTTGGAAATGATGAATAGTTGCTCTGTCATTAATTTTGCAAGTACTTTGTTTCAACTAGTTGCTAGATTGTGCTTGAGTTATTTGGCATGAGTAAAAATGATCCTGAAAACCTTGTGGGAGCACATGCTTTATTCCAAGTCTAAAGTTGTTGTGCAGATTGATACAGTGAGAATTTGGTTGAGTTCTATTTCTGCTCTTAGTACGGGAAAAACTCGGAGATTTATGCTTTCAAAAAGAAACAAGTTCCTCATTGGTCAAAATACCTACCACAGCCATATGATAAGCTTAGTTGAAAATTTCTACTCATATGTTGCTTGTTATCTTAGTGAGCTTTATCAATTTGTTGTGACCTTTGAGTGAAGCTTTCATATTCTTAGAGATCAAGATCCACGTACACACACCACCTCTCACCTGCAATTCCTACACTGGGAGTTAGCATTCACATTTCCATCATTCATCCACAAAATAAAATGCTCCATGTTCTATGATTTCCCTCTCCAAATATTCTTGATAGAGACATGGGCTATGCAAAAAGAAAAGCATGCCAAAGAAGCATGGCAAAAAGAAAAAAAAGAGAAAAAAAAAGAAAAGCATGCCAAAGAGCATGGCAAAAAGAAAGAGAAAAATAAAAGCATGCCAAGTGGCATGGCAAAAATATGAGAATAAAAGATAGCCCATGTTCTCGAAAATAAATCAAGGAGAGGGAAATTCATCCAAGGAGTTCCACCATATTCCACTCCATCCATCCCACACACTTGCACTTCTCGATCTTAAGATGTGTTTTGTTTCCTCAGAGATCCAGTCTTTGACTTAGCAAAATATAAGATGCATGCATGCCTTCATCCTTTGTCCCTGAGCCACACAAAAAGCCATATTAGATGATAGGATGAAAAAGAAGGCACAAGCCTTTGGTGAGGATTCAAATACACTTGAGTGATTGAGTGTGCCAATTGAGGAACAATTTGTAGTTTTCAAAATTTGTGAAAAACTCCGAGATAGGATCCTGAAAAGTGTAGAGTGGAATAAAACTGATTTTGATCTTTTCATCCTTTCAACCGCCCAAGATAAGGAGATTGCTATAAGCCCCATAGGTAAAAAGGTGATTTAAAAACTTTGCCTATAATTCAAGTATTTTTGAGTACTAGTTGTTTATAAAGTTACCTGCAAAAGAAATGACATTGTAGAAACTCCTGATCCACCGAGCCTAAGTTTATATCTTTGCTCGAGGACGAGCAAAGAGCTAAGCTTGGGGGAGCTTGTTGGCGGTCGTTACAACCCAAATCTGACCACCAATACTCGGGAATAAATGAGGTTTTATGCAACATTCCATGTACTTAGGTTTTATTTCTAATAAAGTTCCACGAGTTTTGGTGAGTGTCACTTGTGCAGGTACAACTATGACAAATATGTGCTATTGGGGCCGAACCGCCCCTAGTGCACAACCGCCTTCCAGGGGTGGATCCTGGCCGTGGGAGCCAGAGGCGGCAGATCCCACGGTTCGGCCGAACTGGCCAGTTCGGCCGAACCGGGGAATTCGGCCGAAGGCCCGGCACCGCCTCCCTGGCTGCCTTGGCGTTACCCTGCCTACAACCGCAATCAACCGCTATAAATTGGACAGCCCGAGCCCTCATTCAACACACACCAAGCCAAGGAGCTGATTTCCACTTTCATTCTAGTAGAGTTAGGATAGATTAGTTGGGAGTTAGAGTTGAGTCGAGCTTTGCTTCGGAGGCTCCGGAGTCGTCTTCAGAAGCTCTGGTATTAGCTCTTGTATCTTTTACTTTTCCTTTTGTAAGACTTTCAGTTATCAATATAGTTATCTTTATCACTTTGCCTTTGTCATTTATATCTTGCTTCTACTTTATTCTAGTAGCAAATATATCTTGTTTAGACTATAGTCAGTTATAGTTCTAGTGCTTGTAGTCTTGTTTAAGTCTTTGTCTTGGCTGGTTCTTCATTCTTGCTTGATACTGGAGGTGAACTATCACCAAGAGTATTCTGATATTGGATCGTAAGAAATGCCAACACCAACCTCTTCTTGACACCTTCGAAGATAATGTCGTTGGCTCTTTCCACTGCTCCATTAGACTGGGGATGGTAGACAGATGCAAACTTGACCTTCGTGCCGATAGAGTGACAGAATTCCTTGAACACTTCGCTATCGAATTGCTTTCCATTATCGACCGTGATTTCCCTTGGCACCCCGAAGCGACAAATGACGTTTTGCCAAAAGAACTTTTTGATTGTCTTGGCGGTGATACTGACCAATGGCTTGGCTTCTATCCATTTGGTGAAATATTCAATCGCTACTACTACATACTTGTAGTTTCCTTGCACTGTGGGAAGTGGACCCACGATGTCAATGCCCCACCTTTGCAGTGGCCAAGTTGGTGAAATTAACTGTGTTGTTGCTCCTGAAGCTCTCTGCTGCTTCGCAAACTTTTGACAAGCTTCGCATGTTTTTACTATTTGTTGTGCGTCCTTTAACGCAGTTGGCCAGTAAAAGCCTTGTCTGAATGCCTTTCCTACCAATGCCCTTGAACCAATGTGCGAACTGCAACACCCCCCGTGAATTTCTTTTAGCAATTCCATGCCTTCTCCAGATGCAATACACTTGAGCAATGGTGCTGTGACGCCTATTTTAAATAAATCCTCTCCTACCAAAGTATAGCTTCGGCACCTCTGCTCCATCCTTTTGGTTTCAGTAACCGACTCGGGCTCACAAACTCCGCGTAGGAATGCGATTATTTGCGCCCTCCAATCTTCACCTTGAACAGCGAATATCCAAGAAACCCTATTTGGCTTTTCCTTGGCTGAAGATTCTCTCAAGGTTTCAAAAAACACATCTGCTGGTAGCTTCTCCTTCCTTGTCGCTGCCTTGGCCAAGGCGCCTGCCTCCCCATTCTAATTTCTTGGCCAAAATTCTACCGTGTAACCTTTGAACTGTTTCTCCATTCTTCGGAGCATGTCTAAGTATTTGATTAACTCCGGGTTCTTGGCTAAACTTTCTTTTTCTACTTGATCCGTGATAACCTGCGAGTCTGTCTTTACGGTGCAGACCTTCGCGCCGAGTGCTCTTGCCTTGCGCAGCCCCAGTAACAGTGCCTCGTATTCTGCGACATTGTTTGTACTCTTGTCTTCTTCCTTGAAGAAGTCTAGACGAACCGCGTATCGGAGCTTCGCCCCACTAGGAAATGTTACTATTGCTGCTGCACCTGCTCCGTCCCTTCCCCAGGCTCCATCACACGTGATGAACCATTCTGGCTCTGTCTTTGGTTGTTGACTGGGATCAGGTGAAGTCCAGTCTGCCACGAAATCGGCAAGGACCTGAGACTTGATTGCTGTCCTTTTTTTCGAATGTTACTGGTAAGCTGGACATTTCTGCTGCCCACTTTTGGATGCAGCTCGGGGCTTCTCTGTTGTTGAATATTTCTTTGAATGGTTGGCTGGAAAGTACCACCACCTTATGTGCCCCGAAGTAGTGTCTTAGCTTTCTTGAGCTCATTACCACTGTGTAGGCTATCTTCTCTAGTTCTGAATAAGCTTTCTTGGACTCCGTTAATGCTTCTGAAACGAAGTAAACTGGTAGTTGAATCTTGACACCTTGGCTCTCTTTCTCTTGAACCAAAGCTGCGCTTAGTGCTGACTCAGTTGCCGCTGGATAAAGGAAAAGAGTCGCTCCAAGATCCGGTGGTGTCATGATGGTCAGATGATGGAGGTAATCCTTTGGTTCTTGAAATGCTTTCCTCTGTTCTGGCCCCCAACTTAATTTACTTGATGCTCTTAATGTCTTGAAAAAGGGTAAGCTTCGCTCCGCAGATTTTGCAATGAATCTGTTCAATGCCGCTATTCTTCCTGTGAGTTTCTGCACATCATTCCTTGTTTTTGGCTCCTCCATACTGATTAAAGCCTTAACCTTGTCTCTGTTAGCTTCTATGCCCTTTACTGACACCAGTCATCCTAGGACCTTTCCCTTTCTAACCCCGAATACACATTTCTCAGGATTCAGTTTTAAACCTGCCGCTCTCATGTTAGCGAAGGTTTCAGCTAAGTCATTCACGTGCTCTGACCTTACTTTGCTTTTAACTATGATATCATCCACGTACGCCAGCAAGTTTCTTGGAATTTGATCTTTAAATACCACCTTCGACATTCTAGAGAATGTTGGCCCAACATTCTTCAATCCTTCTGGCAACCTAACAAAGCAATAAATTCCTACAGGTGTAATGAAGCTTGTGCATTCTTCGTCTTCTTTTTTCATCCAAATTTGATGGTAGCCTGAGAAACAATCCAACAAAGATAGCTTTTCGCAGTTGGCAGCGTCATCCACCACCCTGTCTATTCTTGGGAGAGGGAAATCGTCCTTGGGACAAAACTTGTTTAAGATTGTAAAATCCACACACATTCTCCAATTACCATTTTTCTTCTTCACGGGTACTGTGTTTGCCAGCCATGGAGGGTACTTGACTTCTCTTATGACATGAGCTTCGAGTAGCCTTTGGACTTCGGCCTTTACCGCTGAGACCTTGTCGTCTGACATTTTCCTGAGCTTTTGCTTTCTGGGCCTTACACTCTTATCGATGTTAAGGCTATGCTCAATAATGGACCTGCTCACCCCATGCAAATCCTTGGAGGACCAGGAAAAAACATCTTTGTTGCTGCAAAGAAACTTGATTAAATTCTCCTCTTCTTCTTTTTCGAGATCAGCTCCAATGATCACATGCCTATCCCTGACTGCTGCATCTAGCAAAACTCTTTTTGTTTCTTGGTCGGGTTGCATTGGTACCTTTTCCTTGTCTATTTTTTCTTCTTGCTTTGGGACAGGGACCTCTGTCTGGTTTAGGATGTGAACATTGTGATGGCCGGGAGTTTCTCCTTTCTCAATGTTTCTTGCCACTTGTTGGCTCCCGAATACTGTGATTACCCCTTTCGATGCTGGCATTTTCATGCACAAATATGGCTGATGTACTACTGCTTTGAACTTGTTCAAGAATCCTCGCCCAAATATTGCTAGATAAGGAAAATAAATATCCACCACGTCGAAGGTTACATACTCTGTTCTTGCATTCGACAAATCTCCAAAGGACACTGGTAAATCAATTTTACCCAAGACTGAAACTCTCTTTCCTCTGAAACCACAAAGAGGGTTGTCAGCTGGTTGCAAAGCGCTTTGATCCAGCTTCATTTCAGTGAAGGTGCTCGCAAAGATGATGTATGCCGAGCTTCCTGTGTCCACTAATATCCTACCTATATTCCACCTTGCTATATTGGCTTCAATGACCAAAGCATTATTGTGAGGGAAATTTGTGAGCTTCAGATCCCGCTCAGTAAATGTAATTGGTATGTGTGACCATCCATCTTGACCTAATCATCGGGCCTTCGACCGAAATATTGTTACCGCTTCTGAAACAGTCCTGCCTTTGTCTCTTGTTTTCGAATTGCAATGATGACCCTCCCGAAATGGGCATGATCATTCCTACGGTTGGTAAACAATTTGCCTGAGCACTATTTTCTTCTTCTTTTGGGTTCTGAAGTCCTTGAGGTTTGCTGAAGGTAAGATTAACCATGGGCGGTGCCGAAGGTGCTTGATTGCCCCGAGCAGGATGAAGAGGCATTGGTTGATAAGAAAATGCTTGAGTGTTTCTGACTGGTATCTGAGCGAAAGATGCTTGTGACCCACTCTGAACATTTTGATGAGTCGTCCAATTCACATTCTGACAGATCGACGGAGCATTGCTCTCGGTTTGAGCTTTTTCGGCTGCCATTCTTTCTAAAACCTTTTTGCTTTCCGGGCAAAATTTTGTTCCATGACCCGCGTCTGCTCCGTGAAATATGCAATAATTTTTCCTTTCTTCTTGAGGCTGTCTGCCGCGACCACGGCCTCTGCCTCTGCTGAACCTTCCTCCTTTGCTTCCACCATTGTCTCTCTCGTTGGTTTTCCAGTTTGAAAATTCTTCGCTCGAAGGTAATGTTGGTTGGATAAAGTTCTGGTTGTCTGCGCTATGAGCTTAGACTTGATAAACTGTTTGCTGATTTTGGTGAAGCCACTTCCTTTGACCGGCTCCTTGCTGGTCCCAGTGGTTCACTTGAGGATTGCTTTGCGCTTGTCTAACTCTTTTGGCTTCTTCTGATCTTCTTCTGAAGTCTTTGTCAGCCCTGCACCATTTCTCGAAGGCTATATACAACTCATTCATTGAAGCTGGAGGTTCTCTGGCAAAAAAGTTCGCACATGGTCCTATTTTGAGACCCTTGATGCAGGCTTCAATTGCCACTTCGTCTGGTACTTTCGGCGCCTGAGCCCTGAGCTGAATGAATCGCTGGAAATACGACTGCAGAGGTTCCCTCTCACCTTGGACACAGCTGAACAAGTCGCTGCTATTGAGTGAATCTCTTTTTATCCCCTTGAAATTTTCCAGAAACTTGCTTCTGAGGTCTTGCCAAGACTGAATGGACAAGGGCTTCAATAGAGAGTACCAGTTTAGCGCAATGCCTTCACATGCTATGACAAAGGATTTGGCTAAGACCGTGTCATCACCACCTGTCGAAGCTATGGCTGCCTCATAGGCCATGAGAAACTGCCTGGCGTCATCAGTGCCATTGAACTTTGGTATTGGGTGCCCTCTATGTGTCGGAGGCCATGCTGCTAACTGCAGGCAGGGTGCTAATGGATCGGCGATGTCTATTGGTATGGAGATTATGGCATTTCTAAATGGGTTTGAAGTATCCAGTCCTGTCGGAGTTCCAAAAAAGGATTGTTCTTGAGTGTCAAGACTGTACTCAATCGAGTCTAGCTCCGATTGTTTTTTGGCCATTACTTGTAATTCTGCCTGCAGCTTCGCTAGTCTTGCCTTTGCTGCCGTGAGCTCTTGCTTGACTGCCGCAGCGCGCTGTGCTGCTGATGCCTCCGCTAACATTTTTGCCTTCTCCTTCTCCAGGCACGCTAGCTCTTGTTTTGCTAATTCTAGCTCTTGAGTTTCTTCTTTTTCCGGGCTTGAAGTGATTGTGTGTGGTATAGAGGTAGCATCTTTTAGTTTCTTGACTTTTGCTGCTACTATTTGGGCTCTTTTCCTGCTTTTCGAAACTTCAGACTTGCTTGCGTGCGGACTTGAATCTAGGACCGTTGGCTGTTCAGACCCAAGCGGAGGTTGCTCGGTGTTGAGGAGAGATTCCGAGCTTGTTCCCCCCTTGCCCGAACCAGCTTTACCCCCTGAAGCCATGTGAGTTTTCTTTCGGGCACACACAAGCGGTGGGCGCCAACTGTTGGTTTCGATTTCACTGTGGTTTTCGAAACCAGCAGTACAAAGAAGACAATGTTGACTTAATGAAATTCACAGTACAACTTTTGGAATTCCAAGAGTCGTCCCCCTAAAAAGGGGCGCTTGGACCTCCTTTTATAGGGGTACTTGTGCTGTACAAAATACAAGTTTGCCTCTTCCTGGGACCCATCGACATACTATTACAAGGGTTGACTAGCTGAATCTTACCAAGGATAAAAAGGTATTTTGCATACATGACGTGCTTCATTTGACCACTGTCTAAAGTCTACATGACATAAGCCCTGACCGCAGAAGGTAAAGGCTTGATTTACCTTCCCTATTTTGACTAAGACTCTTGATGCACACAACTCTGCTCCTCATGGTTGCGATCGAAGGTGCTGGGCGGATCAACAAGCCCCTGACGAATTCACCTAGACCTTCGCTCATGCTGTGCTTCCTCGCGTGACGGCCAAACCGTGTCTTTGTCTTCGTATTCTCCACTCGCTTTACCTTCGTCACAAGCTTGCTATGCCCTACCTTAACAATTATGGACTCGAAGGTCATCCTGGCCTTTCTTCTGTGCCCTGAATGCTATGGTCACCTTCGATCGTAGTAATGCAAACTCTATCATGTAGAACCTTTGCCTTTGATGGAGCCGTGACCTTGTCGGAGGTAAGGCGTTTATGAAATTCGACCCCCAACAGTTTCCTTCTTAATGAGATGGAAATAAGCACCAAACTAAAGCATAAAAGTGTGCCAGTGATTGGTACTACTACTTTGGGAATGGGATGAAATTTACTCTTTTTGTGCTCCATAATGTTTTGTAGGCATGGGGGCAAATGGAGTTCCAAAATACCACCACGGAGACCTAGGTTCCTTCAAATGAAAACACAGTCAAGTTATGTGTCTAGCTGGATCAAGGATGTCATATTTGCAAAGCTCTCTGGTATATGTCCAGACAAACTATTGTGTGAAATTTATACAGTTCCCTCAATCCACTCACGTGGCCAATCTCTTGAGGAATTGGACCCGAGAATTTGTTATTCGTCAGATTTAGGAATAACAAACCTCCCATTTTGCTTGAATATGCAGGGATGCTACTGTTAAAGGAGTTACTGTCCAACCCAAGTTCCATCAAGCTCTGGAAATCGCTGAGTGTATCAGGTAGTGGCCCAGATAAATTGTTTTTGGAGATGTACAGATATGTAAGCTTTGTCATGCCACCAATTTCAGGCGGAAGCGAGCCAACAAATTAATTGTCTCACAAATCCAGAATGAATGAGAGGGACGATAGCTTAATGATCTCTAAAGGCAAAGGTCCTGTGAACTTGTTGTTACTAAAGGTTGCTACAGTTATATTGTGGAGGCACTCTAGGCTTGCTGGAACAGGCCCTTCAAACATGGAGTTGTCTGTATAAAAGCTTAGAAGCTATGTCAAGTTCCCTAGCGACGGTGGCATGTACTGGTTATTTTCAATCCCATGAGCTGCAGGGATTGTAGCCTCCCGATGCTTTCAGGTAAGATTTCCGTAAGTTGGTTATTGCATAGCTGCAACTGATTGAGCCCTACAAGATTGCTAATGCAATTGGTATCTCTGCAGAAATCTCATTGAATCCAATATACAGCAGTTGGAGATGTCCTGTTAGGTTGGCAACAGAGCCTGGGTGTGTTTAGATCGCTGAAAAAGTTGGTCGAAAAGTCACATTGGACATTGTAGCGTACTGTATCACCTTTCATTTGTTTGTGGTAATTGTTGTCCTATCATGACCTAACTAGGCTCAAAAGATTCGTCTTGTCGTGTACATCAAAACTATGCAATTAGTTTTTTTATTTACCTACATTTATTGCTCCATGCATGCGTAAATTGCCATATTTAATGTTTCGATGGGATGTCGATGTGATGGAAAGTTTGGGAAGTTTGGTGGAACTAAACACACCCAGTTGTGGTCAATGACAAATGTCTGGAGAGTGGAGACGTACAGTTTGTCAGGAACATCATGAATTTCCAGTCACTAGCAGTTGTGGTCACGAGCTGATTTGATTCAAGTGAAAGGAATTCTGGGCAAACTTTTCCAAACTCTCGAGGCAAACTTTGGGTTAAGTCATTTAAGGAAACTAGTAACATGCACGTGTATGAAAAAGAGCATACACAATCTTTATCTATTTTACAATTAATTGATTGATATTTGTATAGGAGACAAAAGCTGAGATAATAATAAGATGTAACGGAACAAAAAATCGTGTTGGATGGGCCTCTGCAATAGGCATCCCTTAAAGCCCATCCAACTATCATTTTAGACTGCCCGGCAACTTCTAAAACCTGAGTACGAGAACCGAGAACGCGATTGCTGGCGCAGAGGACGTGGCGCAACAAATGTCCCTGCCGGGAACCAGATCCTCTGCATTACTTTCAACCATGTAAGGGGGACGTCCAACCGTTTTGGCCATCGACCAACCATCCCACGGCTCCCGTTCAACACCCAACAGTGCTATGGAAACAAATCACAGAGCCATCGGCCCAATAGGCGACGCGGCCCAGTTAGACGCAGGCAGGGGGAAAAGGGCGCGAGGGTGCCGGAAAAGGGCGCGAGGCCAGCGGAAACGGCGCGAGGCCAGCAGAAAATGGCGCGAGGACGAGAGGAAGGGCGCTAGAACGAGAAGGGCGCTAGAACGAGAAACACGTAAATCAGTTGGATGCCGAAGGGGATGAGCTGTTCAATCTTGTAAGTAAGTCTTAATCAACCTTTCTATCAGCATAAGTGGTGTTGACGTCAACTTCGGGCCAACACACAAATAGCACTTGAACGTGCGGCGCACAGAGGGTCTCCTTGCTGCTCCTCCATGCAGGTTGGTCAGACCAGTATTGGTAACCGGTCAGCCCGGTCTCGTCGGCGGCGCCCGGCGAGAGACCAACGAACGCCCGCCCGGGAGGGACCCCGTCGGGGCAGGCGCACCTTGGTTTGCCCTAGGCTCGGCAGACCAGCTAGGGCATCCTCAGACATCGCGGCGATGAAAGAAGAACAATATTGTAGGGTTGGAAGAGAAGGGTAAAGAGATAAAAGTAAAGACAAAACGATAAAAGGTAGATTTGATAGATTCGATTGGGGATATCTCAATCGGCCTTTTAGCCTTTATATTGATAGGCCGGGGAAGTCTTACCCCTCATGAGTCGGTTACAATATGGGACAAAACTCAGAATCCTAAACCAACTCGAATTACAGCGTACAAATCGGTCTGATCGGTTTTGAAACCGGTATGACCTCTTTTCCCGAGTGCAGATCTTGTCGAAGTCACAACTCTCTCATCCGGAGTCCAAATTAGGCGTTCCATATATGCATCTTGATCGCCTCGACGAGAGCTACACAATGGTCAAGTCCAATTTACATTTTGACAAAGTTTCCCAAACCGGTCTGACCGGTTTGTGCATACCGGTCCGACCGGTTTACACAGTCGTGCCAATTTTGGTTGTCAACATATGCCCCCCTTTTTTTGGCAAAGCTTGCGTGCCAGAAAATAATCTTCAATGGTCTGGCGCTCAACTGTAATTCCTTGGTCCATCAAAAGCATAATAATGATAATTGTAAAAAGAAAACCAAGGATTATACCAAAAACATGAATTGTAATTAGGTATACTTGGATACGCATTCCATGGCACATGCATCGACAGAATAAATATTGAAGAATAATGAGATGACCGTTGATGCTTCTTTACTCTTGGTGATGAAGAATACCAACTTTGATCTCCTAACCGATTACTTTGCTTTTGCTCGGCTATCTTTTGATACTTTTGCAACAACTCAGCAAAACTTGGCCCCTTCTTCATCACCTTACTTTTTGGAGTAACGCTTGCAGTTTTATCAAAATTTTTAGTATGACCGGTCAGACCGGTCGAAACACCGGTTAAACCGGTTCCTTCAGAACCAGCAATTTTGAGATCATCTTGCCCCCAGCCGAACATGATTGTTGCTCAGCTATATTATTTGTGACATGCTTATCATTGGAGACAATTTGATCAACATAACTAGCCGATGGTTTTTCAATACACGGCTTTTCTATGTCTAGTGTCAAATCTGAATTTTTATTTAATCTTCCATCTTTTTTGACACGATAGACTTGTTTAACCACCTTACACTTATTTTTCTGTGTGGACCGATTCTTTTGATCAAAACGGTCATTATGCATCGGTGATGGCTTATTAATTACCGGCTTCCTATAAGTAATATAATCTGAACACAAATGTCTAGGAAGAGCCGGCATATATGAATTATAACACCAAGGAGAATAAGAATAAGGCATATTAAAACAAAACTCACATGGCATCGGTGTAGGTGATCCATATGGTGGAAACGACATTGATTTGTGAGAATTATTCCATTGCCGATTCCGATTATGGAACTTCTCTCTAGGAGAAGATTTTGATTTAGACCGACTAGCATCATTGACAATCTTTTGTCTTTGAGACTTAGCCGGAAGTTTCTTGTTATACTTCGGCTTTTCTCTTTGATGCTTATGACGGCCTTTGGATTCAATGGTTTTCCAAACACCAATCTCAGGCTTTTTGGGTTTAACCATCTTTGGTTTGAATTTATTTTGTGAAACACTAGATGAAGCGGTTAGACCGGTTTGAGAACCGGTCAGACCGGTTACAATGCAACCGGCACCGTTGCCTTTGTTTTGTTGCCCCCCGAGCGTTGAAGTACTAGATACACTTTCTATGTTCATGCTAGGGGATTTTGGATCAACAATTTCGGCTAGAGACGGCCGATTTGTTTCTTGACCAACAACATCACAATTTGGCAAGTTGCAAGGATCAATAATAGCATTAGTCGGCTTTTCAACAACCGACTTTTGAACAATAGGAACTAAATCCGAACTATCCTTTTTATTCAGATAATAATTCACAAAATCGGATAGATTATTAGATAGAGTACCTGAGGATTGCATCTCTTTCAATGTGTCAATGGTGGACGGCGACATCCACTCCTTCACTCGAATAATACCTTGTTCTGTCTTGCAGAAACAAGATAGGAATAATCTTTCACCTGCAGATCTGCACTCTCGCGTGTACTCCTCAAACAGCCCATAACTAAGTCTTGATAGATCAATGCTAGGGTTTGACGGATCAGCTATGGTGGCCAGATTCTCGTCCCCAGCGGAGTCGCCAAAATGTGTTGACGTCAATTTCGGGCCAACACACGAATCACACTTGAACGTGCGGCGCACGGAGGGGCTCCTTGCTGCTCCTCCACGCAGGTCGGTCAGACCGGTATTGGTAACCGGTCAGACCAGTCTCATCGGCGGTGCCCGGCGAGAGACCAACGAACGCCCGCCCGGGAGGGACCCCGTCGGGGCAGGCGCACCTTGGTTTGCCCTAGGCTCGGCATGCCAGCTACGGCGTCCTCAGACATCGCAACGATTGTTGGCACTGCTTACAGCCTACAGATAAATCCGCAAGCGGACGGATACCGATGTAGCTTTCACCCGGGAGTATTCCAAGGTATCGATTATCACAGACAACGAGAAGTGGACTGATTCTAAACTAAGTTGTCCTAGGTAGATGGAATGGAGTGAATGAGGTGGATGACAACAACAAAGAGAGAAGAGGAGTGATAGGAGGGTAGAGAGGGTACGAATCTGATAGAGCTATTCTACTGATTGATCGAGGAGATCAGAGGATACAAATAGATACTTGCTTCGGGACAACGGAACCTATGACACGTAGAAAGGGATGAGAAGGGGTGTCACCAGATCCGAACTGGGGGATCCTACGGACCGGAACTAACATGATGGACTACAAAGACCGGAAGGGCTGTCACCACCTTACGGCTACCACCTCCGTTGTGACGGGAATAAACTAAGTTACTATGAAGTATAGGCACCATGCCTACACTAGTCAACTAATACTTATCTCCTATAGAAAGATAATCACCCAAGCTAAGCAACCAGTATACAGTTATACCAATCAACTAAGCATTGAACGAAGAACCAACAAGCATATAAAAGTAAGAACTGAATGCTCAATTAATTAGAGAGAGATACAAGAGTTACCAGACAAGACCTGAAGGTTACTCGAAGCAGAGCCGCATCCGTAGTGGTACAACTTGAAGAGGGGCCGACACTCCGGCTCCTCTCCAGGACGCTCACCTCTCTTCTCTCCCTATTTCTAGTGATATGAGTGGCGGAACCTAGCGACGCCTACTCTTCTTCTTCTTGTGTTGTGTGGGTTGCAGGTGACCAGGGACTCATATTACTAGTGGACCAAGGCGGTGGAGCGGTGGAGCAGCGGCCAAGGCACCAGGAGGCGGTGCCGGGCCGTTCGAGCGAAGATCCCGGTTCGGCCGGACTCCCCGGTTCGGCCGAACCGGAGGATCCACCAACTAAGGCTCCTACGGCTTGGATTGCTCCCTGGGAGGCGGTGTTGTGCTGGGGTCGGTTCGGCCGAAGGCCCCAGTTCGGCCGAACTGGGCCTGGCCCACGGCCGGCCCTCCCAGCACCGCCTCTGCGTCCTTGATCTCCTGGGTTGTCTTCTCTTGATGGAATTCGTGCTGTGTGGGCCCAGGATGACATGGCAGACGTCCAGAACGAGTTGGCGGTCGTCCACCTGTCAACTGCTTGGTCATCGTCAATGAGAACAGCTCCCGGTGGCATATACGGCTAAGGGGGGTAACCGGCCGAATCATGTCGTTCGGCCAAATCGGCCATTTCCATCCCCTATAACACGTATTTCTCCATTTTGTACCTGCACAATGGACAATCACCAAAACTCATGGAAATAGTCAGTGATAAGCCCTATAGCTATGGTGTGTGTCTCCACTGTGTTTGTTTTATACTCGGTTGGAGGTCGGAAATCGGTCTGTAACGACCGCCAACAAGCTCCCCTAAACTTAGATCTTTGCTTGTCCCGAGTAAAGAAATTAAAACATGAGCAAGACAAGAGTAAGGGTTCTTTCATGACATAAATATTGCATACTGAATATTCCAAACTTTTCTCCACACCTGTGTGTTTTGCAGTGGCTAATCCCTGAATCTTGGGCGGTTGATAGTCGGAACGGCTCTTACAACAAGATCCTCTTGCTCATCCTGCATTCGGGGTTTTTCTGGTTTTCACAAATAAATGACCCTTGTCCCTTCATCCCAATTCTCTCAACTCTCCGGAGTCACTCCTTTTTACTCACTCACTCTCGTTTATATTTTTCTTTGTCTCTGAGGTGCCTTGTCACGTCATGTATTTCTGTCGAGTCAAAGATTGGTTCCCAGAGTGTTCATCATTGCCCTTGGTTGGTTGCAAGTTAAGGATGCAGAGTTCATGTCGGTCCTCAGCCTCGTGACCCCTTTTCTTTTCTCTTCCCCTTCTTTGGGAATTTTCTTTTTCTTCTTTTCTCTTTTTTTTCATTTGGACTTTCACGAGTCCTTTATTTTTCAGGGCATCACCGAGGCATGAGGGCTTCTACTATACTCTGATGATAATTTGCTTGCAACAGATTTGATGCAATGTGACCATCTCTGAGGACTCAAAATTCGACAAGACATCGTACTAGCCAAGACAAGTCTGAGGAGTAAACTCTCAAGTATATGTGTAAATTGGTAGTAGTGGATAGGATGAAGGTATAGGGTACAGTTGTATATTTTCAAAATATAAATTCTCCCGAATGGTGGAATGCACAATTGGTTTGTTTTATCGAGACATATCTCAATCATCAACAACCTAGATCAAGGGGTTCCTATCATGTTATGTTTTCACAGGCAATAGGTACTTGGCCCGAAATAAACAACAGGCAAATTTATGCATGAAAGAAAGACCGAGTTTGTTTTGTTTATGTGAGGCATGTTTAACTCAAAATTTCAAAATGTGACAACACAGGAGAATAAACAGGGGGGAGAAGGTGCAAACCAGCGTGTAAGTGTGCGAGGGGGGGGGGGTAGCCAGGCTGGTTCGGCCGAACAGGATGGTTCGGCCAAACTGGGTCTGGTGCGCGCTCTGTCGTGCCATGTAGCTCCTGTGTCGTTCCTATACTCGTGCAATTCTCTGTTAATCATGGTATACCCCAGGTGGCTCAAATGCACCAGCCGGAGCGTGGATTTATTCTTTTCACAAATAATTCTCATTTTATTTATTTTTCAAGCTAAAATTGGAAACAAATAATTGGAAGGGAAATAAAATTCAGAGCACCCTAAACATTGATCTAAAAGAAGTAAATGAATCAAACAACTAGCAAACCAAATTTTAACTAAACTAATGTTGCTCTATCTTAAAGAAATGATCGCGGGACACTATTTTGTAGGTGGTCCATAGAGATCCTCGTGCCACATGGCCTTGAAAAGCCTCTTGAGCTTCGCACACAGGGCCCTGTGGAGGACTTCCATATTGTCCTCCCACTCCATGCATGCGAGCTCACCTTCCGCCACTTTCTCATCTAGGTGGTTGATCCTTTGCTTCGCCAGCCCCAGCTCCTCCTTCAGGCTCTCCACGGTGGGCGGCTTCTCCTCCTATTCTCCGCCGTCCTCCTCCTCGGAGAACTCCATGTCCCCGGGCAGCCCTTTGATGGACGGGGGCTGCCTGTGGCGCCGGACTCTGGGATGGCGCCGTGGAGGAGAGGACTGGGACGACTCTGCCAGCCCCAGCTCGTCCCGGTTCATCTGCGGGACGAGGACCTTGCCGTATCCCGTAGTGGTACGTTCACCCTTAATGGTGAAACGCAGTGGGACGTTCGGCTTGTACTCCGGTGCCTTCCCATCCTCTTCCTTGGGCACCATCGAACCGAAGTTCGGCACCCTCGAAGAAGACGACGATCTTAGGCGCAGCTGCCCTTTGTTGGGCCTTGGCAATGGCGAGCGTGATGGCTTATTGATTCCCTTCAGAGGAGCAAGGAGCTCCTCTATGGCAGCACGGCACGGGGAATCGGAGCGTGGCGTAGTCGTGCGAGTGGGCATCCTCCCGCGCCTCCCCTCGTCAACCGAGTCGACGTCGGAGATGCGGTAGGCTTGCTCATGCCACAAGGACTCGCCGTTCTGGCTAGCTGGGCTTGACACCCCTAGCTGAGGATGCTGCCTTGGATGAAGAGGAAGGCATGGTGGTTGTGTGTATGGGCTAGAGAGTTTGTAGATGAGAGGATAAAGTCGACAGAGGGTCTTTGGGTTTTATCGGGGATATCTGATCGAAAAAACGAGTTTCCCAATGTTTCCCTCGCGAGTTTCGGGATAACACCAACTGCAGATGAGTCCAGAGGCAAATATCCGCACGGGGGGCCAGAGGACCTGGTTCGGCCGAACCCTAGGGTTCGGGCGAACTGGCCAGTTCGCCCGAATTGGCCCAGTTCGGCCGAACTGGCCTCTGGGCCCCCAGGGGTGCGAGCCAGGTCGAGTTTTGTTCCTTTGTTCATGGGTCCTCGAGGTTTTTAGGAGTTTTGGCCCAGAAGATTTGGAAATGAAGGTTTGGGCCGTAATTCCACGGATGGGTTTCAGAGTTCTACAAACTCGACCACATCTAAGTCGTCGAGTGGCGGAGGCTCAGGTTCTTGGAAGATCTTCAAACGTTGCCCGTTAACCTTGAAGGCATTTCCATCCTCATCTTGCAATGTGACGGCCCCGTGGGGTGCAGCGTTAATCACTGTGAACGGGCCGTCCCATTTGCTCCTTAACTTCCCGTGACCAAAAAGCTTGACACGGGAATTGAAGACGAGAACCTTGTCTCCCGGCTTGAATGTTTTGACCTTAATCCTTTTGTCATGCCATCTCTTGGTCTGTTCTTTGTATAGCGGGGAGCTATGGTATGCTCTCTCTCTCTCTCTCTCATCTCATCTAGTTCGGCCAATTGGATCTTCCGTTTGAGGCCGGCAGCCGGAAGGTCCATACCCCACTTCCTAATGGCCAAGTGAGCTCTAAACTCCATTTCTACATGTAAATGGCAGGTCTTGCCATAGACTAGTTGATATGGGGTCATGCCTATGGGTGTCTTATAGGCCGTGCGGTAGGCCCAGAGTGCATCTAGAAGTTTATCCTTCCATTGCCTACCCATCTCGTTTACGGTCTTTTGCAGAATATTTTTGATTTGTTTATTGGAAGTTTCTGCTTGGCCGCTGGTTTGGGGGTGATAGGGTGTAGCTACATTGTGCTGCATCCCCAAACTTGAGAGATACTTACGGAAGGCTGAATCTATGAAGTGGGAGCCGCCATCACTAATGACTATCCTAGGAACGCCAAAGCGAGGAAAGATAACCTCATGAAACATTCGTCTCGCGCTCTTAGAGTCAGCAGCTACACAAGGCAAGGCTTCCACCCACTTAGAGACGTAGTCTACCGCCACTAGGATGAATTGACAACCCTCGAAATTTAGGAAGGGACCCATGAAGTCCACTCCCCAGACATCGAAGATTTCTACTTGAAGATTGCTAGTGAGTGACATTGCGTCTCTAGTGCTTATATTCCTGTGCTTTTGGCAATGTGGGCATCTCCTGATAAATTCCTTAGCATCCTCGTACATGCTAGGCCCACAATGCCAGACCTTGACATTTGTTCAGAATATTCCATAGTGACCACTATAACGTGTTGCATAACATCTCTCCCAGTTTTTATGTGCCTCAGGTGCATGTGTGCATCGTCTGAGTAGTCCATTACTACATATCTAGAAGAGGTATGGGTCATCCTAGAGGTGAAATCTTCTCTCATAAACCAATCTTTTCCTATTTCCACCTGGTGGGACGCACCCTGACACCTTGATGTTGACTATGTTGGCATACCACGGCTCTAGTGTTGTGACCTTGAGGAGCATATCACCCCGTAAGAAAATCGTTGATGGGAAGATCAAACGGGATTTGTACCCGAGACAGACCCAACGGATGAGTCTTGGGTTCGCATCCTTTTTGGTCAAAAGATACTTCAAAACAGCATGGTCTGAATAGACTATGACCTTTGCCCCAACTTGGTAGGACCGGAATTTGTCTATTACAAACACAGCTGCTAAGAGTTCTTTTTTCGTGGTTGCGTAGTCAAGCTGGGGCCAGTGAGCATAATTCATCTTGTCATTGGTTTGGCCCACAATAGCTCCTACGGCATAATCGCTCGCATCCCACATGATTTCTAGCGGGATGCTCCAGTCAGGAGGCTGGATAATGGGAGCAAAAGTGAGTGCTTTCTCAAGAGTGTGAAGGGAAGTGTAGCACTCTTCATTAGAGATGAAAAGAAGCTGCCTTGGCTAGGGAATGGTTAAGGACCGGGCTATTAGAGAAAATTTTTTGATGAAATGCTAATAGAGCCCGGTATGGCCAAGGAAACTATGAATCCCCTTTACATTGGTGGAAAGTGTGGGATAGGGTCATGTTCAGGAGCATGATAGGGGAAGATGATGGCTTCTAACTTTGAATCTAGTCTTTCCATGATCAAAGACAAATCTCTGGGACAACTTCCTTGCGACCCCAGGAAAAGATGAGATCGGGATATGATGTGTACGATGGTTACGAGCAATCCCTTCTAAATCGTGGACAAAGTGATCTTTCTCCAGGACAATTAGAATATGTTGAGTTTCATCACCAGAGGGCATGTTACTAATGGTCACTGGAGTTTGTTCGTCCTTAAAGAGGAAGGCATCCTTTAGTCCAGGGGGAAGAGGCTCAGACTCGATTGGAGGATAAATTTCTTCTTCCTCCATAAAGAATTGGGCATCTTCTTCTAGGACAAGTTGCTTTAAGTCTGTAAGAGTTGTTGACATGACTTCCTCTATAGGATCAGGATCGGGGTCCGCCTCTATGGGTGTGCTCAAGGAATATGAATAAGAGACTGTGACAAGTTCTTCCCCGATCCTGAGCTCTAGCTGATTTATTGGTGTGTTTTCTAGAATTTTCAAGATTGGCCTACCGATGCAGATAGAATGAGTGGAGTTTGTGGGTAGGTCAAAGATATGGAAATCCAAGAAAAGTTCAGGGTCGTTAATCTTAACGGGTGTGACCCGCAAGATCCCTAAACAGTCAAGGATCCTTCCCGATGTGAACCTTAAACGTTTCTGAGATGATGACCATGGTTCATCGGGGAGTTGCACTCGCACCAAAGAGCTAGAGATTATGTTGATTCCGAGGCTCGGGTCGTACCCAATTTCTCGGTCAAGGCCCATAACTTCATAGAATATGCTTCTGATCCTTTTGGGCATTTTGACAACCTCGGTCGAGGCTTCGGCCTCGTCTAGCCATTCCCGACTCTTGATGGTAGAGAGATGTCCTAAGTACCCACTCTAATATTCTAGTGCTTCATTGTCGGGTGGTGGATCCTTTTGCTCTACACATTGTTCCAATGGGAAACTTGTTGCACTCCCTACGTTATCGAATAGATCGTCATCAAAATCGTAGGGAGTGGTGTAGAGTGGATGATAATAATCCAGGCTAGAATATGGTTGTGGTTCAAAATGAGCATCGGATTTTGATGGAATGGAAGAGCTAATTGGTTTGGATTGGGACTGTACCGACTCTTCAGGTTTAGGCTGCTTCTCTTCTTCGTCGGGGAGTTCGTCATAGACTCCAGTGTAGGGAGTGTCGTCCAGGATACGCTCCAGGACTATCCTCGCTTCACTAGGAGTCAAATGAAAAAACGACCCTTTTGAAGTAGAGTCAAAGAAAGTGGTGGCTACGGGACAAAGGCCAAGGCTGAAGTGTTGAAGAATGATAGGTTCTGGTAAGCCTAGGTCTGGTCCGGATGCCAGGATTTGCTTGAAACGAGCCCACGCAGCTCCTAGCGATTCTCCTTCTAATTGCTTAAAAGTGATGATTTCCGCTCGGAGGCTGGCTACCTTGGAGACTGGGAAGAAATTTAGGCAGAATTTTTCCTTAAGGACATCCCAGCTCCCATCCATAGTGCCGACAGACAAAGAGTACCATTTTTTTGCTCCTCCCGTCAATGAGAACGGGAATAGCTTCCATTTGAGTGTCTCTTGTGTCATGTCCGCAATGACGAGACACGAACAGAGTTTCTCAAACTCGCGCAAATGCGCGTATGGACTCTCTGCATTCGTTCCTGAGAACGTTTGCTCACGAACCATGGCTATGAAGCCGAGACGTAACTCATAGCCGGGTGTGGAAATGGGATGTAATGATGGTGGAGGCTCCAAACAATCGCCCTTTGGAGCCGAATGTTGACATAAGGTAAGAGTGGAATCCATATGGATGGATGACGGTGGGGATACACGGACAACTTGGGTTCGGAATCAGAACAGCTACCGTTCCCCGGCAACAGCGCCAAAAAGCTTGTTGGCACTCCTTATGGCCCACAGATAATTCCGCAAGCGGACGGATACCGATGTAGCTTTCACCGGGAGTATTCCAAGGTATCGATTTCCACGGAGAACGAGAAGTGGACTGATTCTAAACTAAGTTGTCCTAGGTAGATGGAATGGAGTGAATGAGGTGGATGACAACAACAAAGAGAGAAGAGGAGTGATAGGATGGTAGAGAGGGTACGGATCTGATAGAGGTATTCTAATGATTGATCGAGCAGATCAGATGATATAGATAGATATTTGCTTCGGGACAACGGAACCTATGACACGCAGAAAGGGATGAGAAGGGGTGTCACCAGATCCGAACTGGGGGATCCTACGGACCGGAACTAACGTGATGGACTACAAAGACCGGAAGGGCTGTCACCACCTTACGGCTACCACCTCTGTTATGACGGGAATAAACTAAGTTAGTCTCAAGTATAGGCACCATGCCTACACTAGTCAACTAATACTTATCTCCTATAGAAAGATAAGCACCCAAGCTAAGCAACATAAAAGTAAGAACTGAATCCTCAATTAATTAGAGAGAGATACAAGAGTTACCAGACAAGACCCGGATGTTACTCAAAGCAGAGCCGCATCCGTAGAGGTACAGCTTGAAGAGGGGCCGACACTCCGGCTCCTCTCCGGGACGCTCACCTCTCCTCTCTCCCTATTTCTACTGATATGAGTGGCGGAACCTAGCGACGCCTACTCTTCTACTTCTTGTGTTGTGTGGGTTGCAGGTGACCAGGGACTCATATTACTAGTGGACCAAGGCGGTGGAGCGGTGGAGCAGCGGCCAAGGCACCAGGATGCGGTGCCGGGCCGTTCGGGTGAAGATCCCGGTTCGGCCGAACTCCCCAGTTCGGCCGAACCGGAGGATCCACCGACTAAGGCTCCTACGGCCTGGATTGCTCCCTGGGAGGTGGTGCCGTGCTGGGGTCGGTTCGGCCGAAGGCCCCAGTTCGGCCAAACTGGGCCTGGCCCACGGCCGGCCCTCCCAGCACCGCCTCTGCGTCTTTGATCTCCTGGGCTGTCTTCTCTTGATGGAATTCGTGCTGTGTGGGCCCAGGATGACATGGCAGAGGTCCAGAACGAGTTGGCGGTCGTCCACCTGTCAACTGCTTGGTCATCGTCAATGAGAACGGCTCCCGGTGGCGTGTATGGCTAAGGGGGGTAACCATTTCCGTCCCCTATAGCACGTATTTCTTCATTTTGTACCTGCACAATGGACAATCACCAAAACTCATGGAAATAGTCAGTGATAAGCCCTATAGATATGGTGTGTGTCTCCATTGTGTTTGTTTTATACTCGGTTGGAGGTCGGAAATAGGTCTATAACGACCGCCAACAGCGATGAAAGAAGAACAGCATTGTAGGGTTGGAAGAGAAGGGTAAAGAGATAAAAGTAAAGACAAAACGATAAAAGGTAGATTTGATAGATTCGATTGGGGATATCTCAATCGGCCTTTTAGCCTTTATATTTATAGGCCAGGGAAGTCTTACCCCTCATGAGTTGGGTACAATGTGGGACAAAACTCGGAATCCTAAACCAACTCGAATTACAACGTACAAACCGGTCTGATCGGTTTTGAAACAGGTCTGACCTCTTTTCGCGAGTGCAGATCTTGTCGAAGTCATAACTCTCTCATCCGGAGTCCAAATTAGGCGTTCCACATATGCATCTTGATCGTCTCGACAAGAGCTACGCAATGGTCAAGTCCAATTTACATTTTGACAAAGTTTCTTAAACCGGTCTGAGCCGGGCTCCTACCCCCTAATATTCAACCCGGTTGTTGACAGAGTCCTCCTAACCAAGGTGTTGGTTGACGAGGGCAGTGCCCTCAACATCATCTTCACCAGCACCCTAAACTGCATGGGCTTTGACTACGGACGACTTCGCCAAGCCGAGCACCCATTTTATGGCATCATCCTAGGGAAGGCCTCCTACCAAGTGGGCAGGGTGGTTCTACCGGTTACCTTCGACACGCCCGAAAACTACTGGATCTAGTACCTACACTTCGAAGTGGCCGACTTCAACAGTTACTACCACGCTATCTTCGGGCGGCCCATGCTGGCGCGCTTAATGGCGATCCCCAACCACACCTACTTGGTGATGAAGATGCTGGCTCCCAAGGGAGTCATCAGCGTCAGGGGTGATGTCAAGACGTCGTACGAGTGCGACGGTGAAGCCGTTCGCCTCACCAAGCTCTCTCGTCAGCTCGGGAACAGCGTGCTCCTTGAAAGCGAGGCCAAAACCAACCCTCTGGTTCATGCAACCATGCCAGAGCAGGATGCGACCATGACAGCGCTCAATCCGGACTCGACGACCCAGACTATCAGCCTCTCCAGCGACGACCCCTCCAAGACGATGCTGATAGGCCCAGGCCTCACCCCCAAATAGGAAGACATGCTCACCTCCTTCCTGAGGGACAACTGGGACATATTCGCGTGGAATCCCTCAAATATGCCCGGTGTTCCAAGGGACAAGACTAAGAACTCCTTGGATTTGGTGAAGACCGCCAAGCCGGTCAAGCAGAAGCTTTAACGGTTCGCCCAAGATCAAGGAGACCATTAGGTTAGATGAGAATAAACTCTTAGCCGATGGTTTCTTTCGGGAGTGCAAGCACCCCGAATGGTTGCAAATCCTGTACTTGTAAGAAAGAAAACCGGTGAATAGAGAATGTGCATCGATTATACAGATCTCAATAGATACTGCCCTAAGGACCCCTTCCCTCTTCCACGCATCGACTTGGTTGTCAATTCCATGCCTAGATGCCTACTCCTCTCCTTCCTCGAATGCTACTCTGGCTATCACCAGATAGCACTCAACCTAGCCGACCAAGACAAGACGACGTTCATCGTGCCCTATGGCATATATTACTACAACACCATGACCTTCGGCCTCAAGAACGTCGGGGCCACCTACCAGATAGCAATCTAGATTTCCTTGTCTAGCCAAATCATATGAAACACCGAGTCATACATGGACGACGTCGTGGTCAAGACTTACGACCCAAACAGCCTGATCGCCGACCTCCAGTATGGATGGCAATTTTACCCATGGGCACGGGTACCCGCGGGTTTCGTACCCTATGGGTGAGGGTATGGATATGAAATTCTACCCACGGGCGTGGTTACGGGCATCAATATTCACCTACAGATAAATTACGGGCACAAAATCCTACCCGTCGGTACCTATTGGGCTACCCGTTACAAGAGTTGTGCGACACAACACATCCATCTATGTCCCCTGACCCATGCATGCGGCCAAGCCCATTAAGGAACCCTAATCCGAACGTGGCATGCATCTATCGGACTATCCCTCGACTCCTCCACCAGTTCGCCACCCGCCCCGCCCCTACCCTCCCTCCCGACTTCCCCTCTCTCCCGATTCCCTTTCCCTATCCTCTCGCGAGCGCGGGCGGCCGCCGCGCACTCCTAGTCTTCCACCCACCCGCGCGGTTGCGCCCACACCGACACCTTCCACCCACCCGTGCGACTGCGCGGCTGCGCCTTTCCCTCCGTCCCTCAACTCCTCAAGCTCCCTCACTGGTCAACGCGCCAACGCCCCGCTGTGTCACACCCAGATTTACACAGAAACCCGAATGCTGCCATATGTGTGCCCAGGATGTCCACAAAATACTTACAGCGTACAGATATGGAAATCAGAGTACATATGCTCGAATAAAATAGTTTTACATCAGAGTTTACCTAAATAAAACACAGCGGAAGTCTATCTATTAACTCTCTCGACGGGTAAAGCCTCAAGTCCACATGGACACCGACTGGTTGACCACAGCTCAGTAGTACGGAAGATCCTCAGGAAACTCAGTAGCTGTCTCATTCATTCCATCTGTTACCCATCCGGGATTTTGTTGAATAATGGCAAGCGTAAGTAAATGTCTTACCTAGCAAATATAACACGGTGTATGAAGGCTTAAAAGAAGGCTTGACACGGTTGAACTACATTAGCAATTTTAATTGTTTCGTTTTAACATAATCCAAATTACTACAAATAAGTGAATCCCAGTTGCAACCCAATTAATAAAGTAGAAGTGGACATTAAACATTGATAAGCATCAACTTCTAATCAAAAAGGATCTAGGCCGCTCGTGACCCTGAGCAAGGCAATCATGATAGATTTACAGTCTGCAGTGGTTTCTCCCTTTACCCACCGGTCGCGTAAAAGCTCATGGAGCTTTGAACCCAACCATGCACATCTACACTTCCGATGTGTGTGTTGTCACTTCTTACGATCTAATATCAAAATTGAGAATCCTGGTACTGCGGTAAGGAGTGTTTCAGTGGTTTTCCTTATGGCTTAGTAAAATATATAAATATTCCCCAAGCGCACAGAATCACTGTTGTAGCACTTCACCTGGGAGTATCCCGAGGTATTGTAATTTATATTTCCGCAGGGAAGCTTTGGCAAGAATACTAGTGAACAGATATTCGAGACTATCAGAGAAGGGGGATAATGGTATTGGGTAGGAGTGGATATACCGGACACAAAGCTCAAGGGATACTCTTGTAAGGGAGAGAAGAAATAGATAGCTGGGAAGACAACGAGAGGAGATAGAGGACTCCTAGATACTTTATCTACCTATGTCACTCTAGCTTAGAGTTACAACGGCTACAGAGCCAGCACTAGAAGATCTGGGTTAACTCTATTGTCTTAGCTTCGGGACAAAGGAACCCGTGACACACAGAAAGGGATGAGAAGGGGTGCCACCAATTTCTAAGTGGGGGATACTACAGACCGGAACTAACGTGATGGGCTATGAAGACCGAAAGGGCTGTCACCACCTTATGGCTACCACCTCCGTTGCGATGGGGGCAAACTAAGGCCACTGGCTAGTCTAGGGACCACTCCTATACTAGTCAACAACTACTTACTCTGCTAGCAAGAGCAAGCAACCTTGTCAATACTCTTGGTGACAATTCACCTCCAGTATCAAGAAAGATCAAAGAATCAGCCAAGACAAAGACTTAAACAAGAACTACAAGCACTAGAACTATAACTGACTATAGTCTAAACAAGATATAGATGCAACTAGAATAAAGTAGAAGCAAGCTATAAATGATAAAGGCAAGTGATAAAGATAATTATATTGATAACTCAAAGTCTTATAAAAGGAAAAGTAAAAGATACAAGAGCTTATACCAGAGCTTCTGAAGACGACTCCGGAACCTCCGAGGCACAGCTCGACTCAACTCTAACTCCCAACTAAACTATCCTAACTCTACTAGAATGAAAGTGGAAATGAGCTCCTTGGCTTGGTGTGTCGAATGAGGGCTGGGGCAGTCCAATTTATAGCGGTTGATGGCGGTTGTAGGCAGGGTAACCGCCAAGGCAGCCAGGGAGGCGGTGCCGGGCCTTCGGACGAATTCCTCGGTTCGGTCGAACCGTGGGATCTGCCACCTCTGGCTCCCACGGCCAGGATCCACCCCTGGGAGGCGGTTGTGCACTGGGGGCGGTTCGGCCGAACTGCCCTGTTCGGCCGAATGGGCCTGGAGGCCCAGGCCTGCCCCCGGGCACCGCCTCTGCCTCCTAGGTTCTGTAGTTGTTCTGATCCGTGTGGTCTTCGAGTTGTAGTGGCCCAGGAGTGATGTGTTGGTCCTTCGGAGTGAGTTGGCAGTCGTCCACAAGGCGTGTGAGGTGGTTGCTTGGTCGTGGACGACTCCCGGTGGCGTGTACGGCTAAAGGGGGTAACCGGCCGAACGGAGTCGTTCGGCCGATTCGGTCATTTTCAGCCCCAATAGCGTGTATTTGTTGTAGTTTTACATGCACAAGTGACACTTACCAAAACTCATGGAACTTTATTAGAAATAAATCCTAAATACATGGAATGTTGCATAAAACCTCATTTATTCCCGAGTATTGGTAGTCGGATTTGGGTTGTAACGACCGCCAACAAGCTCCCCCAAGCTTAGCCCTTTGCTCGTCCTCGAGCAAAGATAAAAATTTAGGCTCGGTGGATCAGGAGTTGCTACAATGTCATTTCTTTTGCAGGTAACTTTATAAACAACTAGTGTTCAACAATACTTGAATCATAGGCAAAGTTTTAATTCACCTTTTTACCTATGGGCTTATAGCAATCTCCTTATCTTGGGTGGTTGAAAGGATGAATAGTTTAAATTCAGTTTTATTCTACTCTACTCTTTTCAGGATCCAATCTCGGAGTTTTTTCACATGTTTTGAAAAACTTAAATTGTTCCTCAATTGGCACACTCAATCGCTCAAGTGTATTTGAATCCTCACCAAAGGCTTGTGCCTTCTTTTTTATCCTAACATCTAATATGCTTTTTGTGTGGCTCAGGGACAAAGGATGAAGGCATGCATGCATCTTATATTTTGCTAAGTCAAAGACCGGATCTTTGAGGAAACAAATCACATCTTAAGATCGAGAAGTGCGAGTGTGTGGATATGGATGGAGTGGAATATGGTGGAATGGAATATGGTGGAACTCCTTGGATGAATCTCCCTCTCCTTGATTTATTTTCGAGAACATGGGCTATCTTTTATTTTCATATTTTTGCCATGCCACTTGGCATGCTTTTCTTTTTCTCTTTCTTTTTGCCATGCTCTTTGGCATGGTTTTCTTTTTCTTTTTATTTTTGCCATGCTTCTTTGGCATGCTTTTCTTTTTGCATAGCCCATGTCTCTATCAAGAATATTTGGAGAGGGAAATCATAGAATATGGAGCATTTTATTTTTTGTGGATGAATGATGGAAAATGGTTGCTAACTCCTAGTGTAGGAATTACAAGTGAGAGGTGGTGTGTGTACGTGGATCTCGATCTCTAAGAGTATGAAAGCTTCACTCAAAGGTCACAACAATTTGACAAAGCTCACTAAGATAACAAGCAGCATATGAGTAGAAATTTTCAACTAAGCTTATCATATGGCTTTGGTAGGTATTTTGACCAATGATGAACTTGTTTCATTTTGAAAGCATAAATCTCCGAGATTTTCCCCGTACTAAGAGCAGAAATAGAACCAAATTCTCACTATATCAATCCCCACAACCACTTAGACTTCGAATAAGCATGTGCTCCCACAAGGTTTTCAGGTTCATTTTTAGTCATGCCAATTAACTCAAGCACTATTAAGCAACTAGTTCAAACAAGGTACTTGCAAAATTAATGACAGAGCATCTATTCATCATTTCTGAAGTGAGAGGCATATGATTCATTCCATGCATAGTTGGGAGTTATTTTATTCAAGGGAAATATTTTTGGTGTTTTCATTTATTATTATTATTATTTTAAATGCAAAATAAAACATGAAGGGAAATGCAATTGAATGACCAAAGTGCTGGGTAAGTCAGGACGTACCTGGTGGGGGTCCTCCCCCAAGCTTGGACTCTTCACTGGTAGGGATTAAGCCTTGAAAGGTACTGACTCAACTGGTCCGCCTGCTCGTGGACGTCTTGCTAGTTGGACGCTACCATCCCGCTATTCTCTTGGTGATACTGAGAATGGCGGGCTAGCGTGTCTTGGATATCCCGAGTACGGTTGTCGATGAGATCGACTCGGTCGGAGATGTAGGACAGCTCCCGATCGTAGTCGAAGCGCGCAGACTGTGAGTATTCGGGATTGTATGGCTGGGAGGCACTGTTGTACCCCCCCTGCATACCAGCTCCCAGACCACTTAGAGTCCGTGCTCTGGCCGTAGTCCCAGCGACCTGAGGCGAAGTAGTTCGGTTCCTGGGGTTGTCTAGAGCCTCCTGCTCCAGACGTCCCAACACCGGTGTACATGTCGTAAGTGGCCTCGAATGCGGACGTATGTCGGTGCGGCATCTGTGGTGCATCCTCTGGCTTCTGTGAGGTAGCGAGCCCGGCATCACGCCTAGCTCGTCCCCTCATGACTGGTCAATCACCTGCAACGCTGTGCCGAGCGGGCTCTCTCCGAGGTCGAGAGTCGTTCGACTCGGTACTCAATTGAAGAATCAGTTTAGGGGTGGTATACAACCTCAGTGCTGCACAAGGCAAAGGCACTTTCGGTTGTATAGCCACGGTAAATCATAACCAGCATTGCGTCAGGCGTCCGCCGTATCATGTGGGCTTGCACGAAGTGCTCAGCATCCACGACGGAACGCGCTGTCTCAATGTACGTGAGCCGGGCACCCTGAAGAACTCCTAGATGGTTAGCGAGGCGAGTGACTAAAGAAGTCATCGCCATGCTACCCACACGAGAAATGTGAGACAACCAGTGACTAACCATATCCTTCATAGGCGAATAAGGAATTTGCTTGACCATAGCAAAAAGAACCCGGAACTCATTTGTGTTAACGGGGCGCACATCTGCCCGGGGGAACACCGTCATAGACACCCATCGATGCATGAAACGCAAAGTGGGGTTATGAATTCTGTTCGATGCATGAAACGCAAAGTGGGAAATTTAGTGGTAGGAGAGATGGAAATGTGACATGACCAAAGTGGAAATTAGTGGAGTCATTCCCATGCTGCCATGTTTTGTGATAATTGGTGAGTGTGCAGCCATTTTAGTGGGGTAGACATGTTTGGTGCTGATTGCTGGTGATGGTAAATAATTGGAGATGTTCTAGAAGGGGTAAAAATGAAGGAAGTTACAAATTACATGTTTGGTGCATGTGTCCAATATATTATTTTTAACCAAGCTAGCAAAATTTTCTACTCTCTCTTAAATTAATTACTCAAGTGGTTCATTTATTTTTGAAAGGGAAACATGCAAATGCAATTGGGAATTTAAGAATTGAAAGGGAAATATGAGATACATACCGGTTTTCTTCGCGGCGAGAGCTCAGCCTTTAAGTCCGCGAACGGGACTTCTCCTATCTTCAATTGCTCTTGTCATCGTCCGGTCCCGGAGTGGATGACTCGGACGATGCACCCTTCTTCCGCCACATTTTCTTGTTCTTCTTCTTCGGTGTTGGTGGCAGTGGGATCGGCGTCTCTGGAGAATTCCAGAGGGCTTGCTCTTCCTCGTATTTCTTTACGAGGAAGTCCATTTCTTCTACACTCATCGGTTTTATCGGCTCGTTCCACTTGAGCTGCTCACCACCAAGTATTTCTAGTTCTCCATTGATGTGAGCTTTAAGGAAACACTCGGCGCTCCTCTGCTCCGGTGTGAGTGGCTCTGCCTTCTTCTCTTCCCGAGGTTGGAACTTGAAGTAAGTCAACCTTCCGTCGATACGGAACAAGATTTCTCTTGCATCCATATCGATCCTAGCCCGGGTGGTGTTCAAGAATGGTCGGCCCAACACAAGGGCAAATGAGTGCTCGTTCCCCGTGTCGAGGACAACGAAGTCCACAGGGACATATCGTCCCCAGATCCGGACCGGTACATTCTCGATCACCCCCTCGGGGTAGCGGATGGTTGAGTCCGCAAGCTGAACCTGGACAGTAGTATGTGACAAAGTAGGGTAGCGTAATTTCTTAAATAATACCTTAGACATGATGTTGACGCTTGCCCCCAGATCACAGAGTGCATCATCAATGCGACGATTCCAGATCGTGCACTGGATGATGGGTACTCCGGGATCCTCCTTCCTTTTCGGAGAGGTCTTGATGATCACCCTTTTTACAGCTCTCGACAGGTAGGTCCATCTTGGTGTCAGCACTTGGATGCGTGCGACCTTCCCTGCGTGGTTAGTACGGAGCATACTACGAGACATCTTATTGTTGGCGGTCGTTACGGCCTGATTTTGGCCGATTTTCACCGCCAAAGTCTCGGTAAATAAAAGACATATAGATATAGTTCCATGCATTATTAGGCTTATAATAACAATTTCCACGAGTCTTGGTGTTTCTAAGTGCTATGCAGGATTATACCAAAAAGCGGTATTAAACGGGCAATCCGCCGTTTGGGCTAGAAATGGACTATAAATTATCACAAGCACAAACAGTCTTGGATGTCCATTTGGAGTCCATCAATACGAAGTGCTCGTCGAGACGATTCCGTTTGATATATTATTTGCAATGATCAGAGTTCCGGATAAAAAGATATTAAACTCCAATGGATTACGTCAGCCGGTGGGACCCACACAGCAGTAGTGCACACAGCCAGCAAGCCACGCTCAATGCTTGAACACACACCACTTGAAGCAAGTCTCCATTCCTCTCTTTCAAGATGTAGAGTTAGGCTAGTCCAGTTGGGAGTTAGAGTCAGAGTCGAGCTTCGCTCGGGGTTCCGGAGTCGTCTTCTAGTAAAGCTCTTGTATCTTTTCCTTTTCTTTATGTAAGACTCTGAGTACTCAATATATTATCTTCTGCATTTACTTGAGTTATTTCTTCTGCATTTATTCTAGGATAAGTGTAGAATGTCTAGCCTTGGTTATAGCTGTTGTAGTTTGGCTCTATAAGTTCTCTCCTAATTCTTTGTCTTAGCTGGTTCCTCATTTCTGCTCAATGCTTCCGGTGAATTGTCACTGGGGTATTTACAGGAGTGCTTGCTCTTTCTAGGAGAGTGAGTAGTTATTGCCTAGCGTAGGTGTGGTACCTAGTCTAGATGGTAACCTTGGTTTGCCGCCGTCGCAACAGAGGTAGTAGCCGTAAGGTGGTGACAGCCCTTCCGGTCTTTGTAGTCCATCACGTTAGTTCCGGCCTGCAGGCTCCCCGTAATAATACAGAGTAAGTAGCACTCTCTCTACCCCTTTGCTTTTTTAGTACTATGGGCTCCGTTCCCGATGCTGAGATAATAGAACTAGGAAAAGAACCGTAGATGCCATTCTTCTTGCTAGCCGTAATCTTTGCTAGAGATATCTCAAGGCAGTGGAAGTATATAGGAATCCTTTCCTGTCTCGTTGTCCTCCCACTAGCTAGACCGCTCTTCTCTCGTTCATCCCGGACTACTCCTTGTGTGTGTCAACTCCATATCACTCCTATCATATCCTTTACCCCCGCCTTGTTAGCCGGTACTTTAATTAGTAGTTACATCCTTGTCAATAGTCGATACTCTTTATCCAATGCTTCCCTGCGGAAATATAAATACGATACCTAGGAATACTCCCGGGTGAAATGCTACATCGGTATCTGTGCGCTTGCGGATTTATATTTGTATCATAAGAATACCAATGAACACTCATTGCACCATTACTAGGATTGGCAATCCTGATAGTGGACCGTAAGAAGTGCCAACACTTACCATGCATTGCCCCGGAATCTTCCCCGATTCAGTAACAGGAACCGCAGCAGCCAACTGAGCGATTTGAGTTTCTATCATTTTATTAAAGCTCAGATGACTTTTCATAGCAGAAGAGAATGATTCCATCCTAGAGTCTATGTTTTCTAGAGTTTTATCATTAGCAGCAAGCTTTTTTATTGATGTTTTCAGTTATTTTCATCTGGCCAAACACAAGATCTCTAAGAGACGGCTGATTATTGAAATTGCTGAAATTGTAATTGTTACCTTGTTGAGGCCTCTCAAAAGGGAGGTTTGGGCGTGAATTCCATCCTTGATTGCCGTAGTTGTTCGGTCGGTACCCGTTGTTGTTGGAGTTGTTGACATAGTGGGCATCTTCTCGCGTTTCGGGGCAGTCATTTCCCGAAAGGCCAGTGTTGCCACAGACTTCGCAGGTCATGCGAGCGTCCATGGCTTGCACCGTTTCTTGAGTAGGGGCCTCCAGTTTCTTCATCAGGAGGTCCATCTTGGCAACGAGCATGTCCAGAGCTTCAACTTGATGAACTCCTCGGGTCTTCGGTTGAGTCCGGTCGTCGGACCAACCTTGGTTCTCGACCATCTTCTCTATGAGGGCCTTCGCACGACTCTCCTCAAGAGAGAAGAACGAGCCTCCAGTAGCAGCATCCAAATACTCACGGGCAGAGCTTCGCAGCCCATGATAGAAAGTTTGGATTATGAACCAACTCTGCATACCACAGTGAGGATGAGCAGAAATATAGTCCTGGAGGCGATGCCATGCCTCCGGGACTGTTTCATCTTTTAACTGTTGGAAACTAGCTATTTTGTTCCGGAGGGCGTTGGTTTTCCCAACCGGAAAGAATTTTAGCAAGAAAGCGCTAGTGCATTTGTCCCAAGTGTCTATAGCTTCGCGGTTAGCATAAAACTATTATTTTGCCTTGCCTAGTAATGAGAATGGAAATAAACGAAGGCGAATGGCATTGATACTTACTCCGCGTATGGTGAAGGCGTTGCAAATCTCCAGGAAATGCTGGAGATGAGCATTGGCGTCTTCGTGTGGCTTGCCGCAAAACGGGCTAGCCTGCACCATGTTGATGAGGGCTGGCTTCAGCTCGAAGTTGCCATCTCTGACTGGCGGAGCTGGTCCGGTACGCACGTTCTCGCTTGATGGAGCGGAGAACTCGCGGATCGTCTTGCCGGCCATCCTCGATGAAGCTGGGTTCACGACGGGAAGGACTGGGTTCGTCGGAGTGAGTTGCTTCTGAGGAGGTACAACACGGGGTCGCACTTTCCTCACAAGAGACTCAGGATTTTCTTGGAAGTTTGACGGTAGCTGGAAACCAGTCATGCACTACTCTGTTCCACAAAGACCAACGAACAGAGCAAGGATAAACCCGCTTGAGTAGCGGTACTCAACTAAGATAGCTCAAGATAAAAGTTCAAAAGTAATCTAGCCAAATGCTTCCCCGGCAACGGCGCTAGAAATGCTTGTTGGCACTTCTTACGATCCAATATCAGAATTGAGAATACTGGTACTGGGGTAAGGAGTGTTTCAGTGGTTTTCCTTATGACTTAGTAAAATATATAAATATTCTGCAAGTGCACAGAATCACCGCTGTAGCACTTCACCTGGGAGTATCCCGAGGTATCGTAATTTATATTTCCGCAGCGAAGCTTTGGCAAGAATACTAGTGAACAGATATTCAAGACTATCAGAGAAGGGTACACAACTAGACAAGACAGGGGATAACGGTATTGGATAGTGAAAGGACCTTGATGTCACCTAGAGGGGGGGGGTGAATAGGTGATTTTGCAAATTACAAACTTTTTCACACAGTTAGTACAGAAACCGGTGAGACCCCCTCTACGAGTTCTAGCACAAACCAAACTTAGTGATGGGCTCCCGTAGATGATAACTAGCAGGTTCACTTAGTCCCTGCACACAAGTAGAGCATACCCAAGTAGAACGATGCGGAAGCGAATATAAATGCTAGAATTGAACTTGTGAAGTAAAACAAGAGACAAGGATTTGTTTTCCCGAAGTTCGGAGTTCACCGCTGCCACCAAGGCTGTCACAAAGACACGATGAATCCTAGTCTCCGTTGAGGGCCTACGAAAGGCGGGCTTATCCACTCCAAGCCACTTTCCTCGGGTTCCACTAACTTTTGACCCTTTTCCACGAAGGAGGCAAGGCCAGCCTTTACAACCAATCCGTGGCTTACCACACACGAGGTAGCTCACCGGCGACGCCTAACCGTCTAGGAGGATTCACCTCCAAGAGTAACAAATGCTTCAATTGGTCGCTAGACTTGACCGGAAGTGCTCAAGGCTATGGATATGCTCTCACTGTTGCAATTAGCTCTCTCTTGCTATCTAGCTCATACACAAAGCATCCCTCAACCCAAAGCCAAAGATATGATCAAAATCAATCAACTCTCACAAAGAGAGGTTTGGGGAGAGCTTGCTGGTGCTTGGGAAGGCTTGGGACGTGCCACAAAGGTAATGGAACCAGCAGCCCTCAAAAGAGAGGGCCAAGGGGTATAAATACCCAAATCCCAAAAACTAGCCGTTATAGCCGTTGGAAACCGGTCAGACCGGTTTTCAAACCAAGGTAGCCGTTACGCCTGTCAGAGCCCCAAACCGGTCAGACCGGTTTCCCAAACCGGTCAGACCGGTTTGGGTCGACTCAGCACACTTGAGTCCCAAAAGACTCCACTTTCAAGGCTATCTCACATGGGTTGAACTATGAGCACTTTTGGTGTTGTCAAACAACTAATGTTGCATCCCTCTTGATAGTACGACATTCCTAAACTCAAGATTAAAACAAATAAAAGAAATCTTCCACTTGAGCTTTTATGTCTTGATTGTTGCCATACTTGGTCATTCTCAACTTTGAGGGCTTCAACATCTGTATATTGCTGAGCAAATCCAACTTGAGCCAATGGCTTAGAGTTTTCGAGTATATCCAATTCATAAGCCATTTCAATATATGATCAATAGAGAATTAGATGCATTGCATAGCTTCACTCGGTAAGACTTGATTGGCGCATAGAGATCAAACTATGATGCTAGTCTTCACCCTAGCAAAGTCCCTCGGCAACAAGACCAACTTGCCCTTCTCTTTGCTTGGTACCTGGACACAACCATCTAGCTTAATCCCTTTCACCATATCTAGCCACATTGAGATCCACTTTGTATTGCATCATCATGAATACCACATTGAAATCCATGTCTTCTATCAACTTGAGAGTATCTTCAATATTCTTTTGTATGTAGTCTTTGGTAGATAACTTGTCCATAAGCATCAATGCACTTGAGACCATATACTAACCATAGAATCATGTCTCATTTTGAATATAACCATCGCTATGGACCAAGCCAAAATAAATCCTAATTTCTTCAAATAATTTATCCCAAAACCTTTGACAAGTATTTTATCAATGAGACCAATCAAATTGCATAAGACCATGTCTCATTTATCATTTCCGATCACTTGTCATTGTATTGCTTAGTTGCATGGGATCACACTCACTTGTTTGCTCTCATGTCATTTATACCAATAATGAGCTTATATTCTTCAACAACCATATTACATGAATATCCATAAGAATAAAACCCTGCTCATATGCTTAAGCAAACAAGTTAAATACAAATCATGTTGTCATCCTAAATCACCAAAACATATAAGTGCCTAGATGCACTTTCAATCTCCCCCTTTTTGGTGATTCATGACAACATGATTAAAGCTTACAAGAGATATGAAATTTAAGCTCAAGATGACTGAGATATATGGTGAGCTCCCCCTCAATATGTGCTTTGGATAGAATTTCAACAATTCGGCCTTAAATGCCAAATGCACATTCAATCAAAATTGAGAGCTCCCCCTATATCTCAGCATCCATCATGTGCAACAAGTGTGTGTGACATAATAAAGTAATGTGTGATGCAAATGACATGTATAGCACTTAATAAATGGAAAAAGAATTACATGTGCTATCTCGGGCCAAACCGGTCAGACCGGATTGGCAAACCGGTCAGACCGGTTTTTCCCAGATAGCACATGCACAACAAGCATCAACCAAGACATGTATACCACACTAGCAAGTAGTCACTTAGAATACATGAATAGGTTCAACACACATAGTAGCACACATTACAAGTTCTCAAGTCCACAAATAGATAAAGTATGAATTTATTACATCCAAAGTACTACACGACTACAAGATCAACTAGATGAGCTTTAATCCATTCTTCTCCCCCTTTGTCATCAATCATCCATAAAGGGCCTGGAGAGGCTTGTAGTCACGCTCCCATCATGCATCCAATCTCCTCCGCCGCTAGAAGGTAGGGCTATGATCATCTGACGAAGAAGATGTAGTCCAATGAAAACCTTCACTCAAGTGAATGTGTATGTGTGATAATATGGAGTGATTCAGATGTGCTAGCCATGGGAGAAGATATGGATGAGCTAAACATACCATGGCCGGTACCGGAGGTGGTACCAAAGATAGAAGCTGCTGCCTGTGAAGCAAAATCTCTGGGAGATGGAGATGGTGCACTAGAGAACTGAACTCCCGCCATAGAAGATGACGCACCACCATATGCATATGACGAGGACGGGAGTGTGGCAGCTGCATAGGTAGGTCCTGGAGGTGCAAATCCAAACGAGGAGCCAAACAAGTCACCCTCTGAAGTAGGCATGTATGGCATGGTCCCTGGAGCACCAACTGTCTGTGGAGGGGGTGGCGGAGGCTGTGAGCTCGACCCAACGTGTCCATATCAAAATATGTCACCATACTCCTCAAAATAGCCCGCATTCATGTGATCAGTCATGATATCTCGAAGCGGGGGTATCTCAGGCAACTCAAGAGGTGGTGAAATAGGTGATGGAGGATCATTTGGACTCAAAACTGTGTGTAATCTCTTGATCGCATCTCGAGTCTTCTTGTTCTCAATTCTCTGCTGCCTAACATCCACTTGGACATCCCTCTGACCTTTGCAAAAGCCTGTGAACATGGATATGAATTTCCGAATGGGAGAAGTCCTTCGCTCAGGATAGGTGCTGCTGCCAGGCCCAAACCGGTCAGACCGGTTTGGGGAACCGGTCAGACCGGTTTGCCCCGGCTACAGCTGACTGTGCTGCTGCTGCTGAGTTTGAGCTCCTCCTTGCTGCTGTGTAGGCTCATGCTGACTTCCCAGTCCAATATCAGGCTGTTGTGGATCTTCTTGTGGTGGAGAAGGCATCCGAAACTTGTGAGGCACAGGAGGGCGAAGTGGCTTGTGTGGGGTATCCTTCTTGATTTTGAGACTTGTGACCCTCTCTATGAGAAACATGATAAACGGACTGTAAGCGCAAATCTTTTGAGGGCTCTCAGAAATTGTCTTGATCTCATGCCAAATGAAACCGGCAACGCTAAATGGAGGAGTCTCCTCACCAATCTTCAGATAATACATCAAATTTCTCATGTAGAGTGAGATTTCTGAGGTGTTGCCATCTCTAGGAGTGAGTGTCTTTCTGAGCAACCTATAGAGAGACCCATAGTAGGTGTAGAGACCGCTCACTTTCCCCCAACTGCCACGCTGATCTCTGGGATACATGAATTTTATCTCTGATGGTTCCATAACACCCCGGTCATGTATCCTAACTGTGTCATCACTCTCATGTCCAACTCTGAGAATAGAAGCAAAATCAGAAAAGGTGACATGAAAGCGCTGTCCCTCTGTCATCCAGTGCATAGCTCTTTCTCGCCCACCATTCTCCTCGTGATAACCAAAGAACACAGTAGCATAGAACTGAGCAATGACTTCCTTGTTCCAATTGTGCTTGAAGCCCATGAGATGTTTGACCCTCTTTTCAGAATAAACTCTGATAATCTCATTGAACACAGGATTGTCTTGCTTGATCATGTACTCCCAATCTATGTACTGTGCATCTGACGTGATCTTGGTCTTCTTCATAATAGCTGTGGCATAGAAATCCTGCTAAAAAAGAGTCCAAAATCTGTAGTCAGTGGCTATCCTATCCACATCAAGTGGACTAGTCCTCCTCAGCCTCCTGACAACATCAGTCATCCCACTAGCAAGGTAATCTGTCACTCTCCTACTAGCTGGGCCAGTGGGTCGGACTATCTCAAGAACGAGAGGAGCATTCGCCTCAACTGACTCATCATCACCTGCCTCCTCTTCCTCATCATCACCAGCAGCCATCTCCTCATCATTATCCTCATCTCCCTGCGGAACATGACGGTACTCAACCCTGTAGTTCTCATCCTCAACCTCATCTTCGTCACTAGTGGAATTTTCCACTACATCCACCTCCTCAATTTCCTGCCCAGCTGCTCTCTTCGGCCTCCTAGGCCTCAAAGATCTGCCACTGCCTGCTTGTGAGCTGCTGCCAACAGGTGGGTCGTGACGCCCCTTTTTGATTCTTTCGGCATGCGATCCTCTTGGCATCTTGTTCAGTTTCTCCTGGGTCACATAAGATGGTATGCGTGACATAAGTCCCCAGAAGAAGATTGACAAAGATTTGGTTAAACTTGTGAGCTTTCAACAAGTTTTGGGTCAGCTCAGAGCCAAACCGGTCAGACCGGTTTCAGAAACCGATCAGACCGCTTTTGCCTGAGCTGAGCCAAAACGAGTTGGGGATCAATCTGGACAGAGTTTGATCTAGATATTGAAAGGATATTGCAGTACAAGCTATCCCTAGTCCATATGTAGACAAACACGCTGCATAGCAAGGACTTGGGCCTTCACTGCCCAAACCGGTCAGACCGCTTTGCGCGGTGGAGGTGCAAATCCTTGTTGCGCAAAATGTAGCCCACCAAATCAATTCATCTCTTAGGGATAGGTTCCTAGGCATGCCAGAAGATGTTCTACCAAAGGGTTTTGCAAGATATTCAACGAGTGAGTAGATCGGGCGATGGGAAGATTTGAATACCTTGAGAGCCAAGAACTTCGAGAGAGATGAAGTTTTGAATCCAACACTCGATGGAAATCCAATCAACAGCCTTGGGGCACTCCAATCCCAAAGAGAAATATCCTTTTCCTTGGTTGAATCAAGAAATTGCCATGGGGGCATTTCTTGCAGTGAAGAACAGAGGAGAGAGAGAGTTCACGTGGTGAATGAGTATGGAGGAGAGAGAGGGAATCACGGGATGAGATAAATCCATGTGGGCCACCTTCCTGGGCCAAACCGGTCAGACCGGTTTGGGAAACCGGTCAGACCAGTTTCTCCCAGGAGGTTGTGTCTGGTCAGGAACTCCGGATCTTCCGAGAAAAGTCGGATCTTCCGATGAATGTCGGATCTTCCGGTTCACAAACAACTCGAGACCGAACTGCTCGGAACTTCTTGTCGGATCTTCCGATCCAAGGTCGGATCTTGCTTTAAACATCATCCAAAAATTGTCCCCTTGATCTGAGAAGATATTATGATGAAATTTGTCCTTCAAGAATCCAAGAATTTCCACAGAAAATTTCACACAGCTTCATGGGCCCAAACCGGTCAGACCGGTTTGGGAAACCGGTTAGACCGGTTTCGCCCAGTCAGCTGAGACTAGTCTGAAATGGTGGAAATTGAGCTTCAAAACTTGTTCACTTGATCTGAGAGTGTATGTGATAGGCATTGTCTTCAACTTCTCAAGATTGTCCATAGAAAAGATAAGATTTCCAATAAATCTATTTTCTTTCGTTTCTTCTGAAAGAAATGGGAAGGGATGAGATAGATAAAGATTTATGGTCTGAGGAAATTTCACTATTTGTGACTAGCCATCACTCAAGCAAGGGTAACTATAGTCACAAATAGATCGACAAAGGTCAAAAGACCACAACTCAAATATTTTTAAAATCACACAACCTATTATGCTAGTTGGGTTTTTCAAAATCTATCCTATGTCACCCAAAGACATGCACATATATTGAGCACATGACGTCATTAACATATTTAGCTTACACTATTCGCCAAGAAAGTGTTAACCAAATATATAATAGACGCATGGGAGCTTTATATATTTGCATGCAAATGCACATTCTAGCATAATAGAGCCTAGATGCACAAGGTAAATACTAGTTCATAGAAAACATACCTTGGCCTCTAGTAGAATGTGTTGTGCAATATTATCAATTTTATCCAAATGAGTTCTCTCATGATATAATCAATTTGATCAACATAGAGAGAAAATGTTAATGTGCACAACACATGATTTCATTATCAATAACTTTTATAAAAGCGTGATAACATGTGCCATTAATTACGAAGCCACACAATATAGACCAAATTCCTTATTGTAGTGCATTTGTGATGATGTGGTTAGAAAGGACTCATATGCACTAGTTTTTGAAGGATTAGATCAATTTAAGGAATTTAATGCTATATCATGGTGAGTAGCCAAACAAAAAAATTGAGATTAAGATTCATGATAAGGATGGTTATAGGGTTACCGTCATGAATCACAAGGTGAGTTGACAACTCCAATTTTGAGAGAAGTGATCTCTCATTGATGCGACTACAAATTCACTAAAAGAAACGTTAGACCCAAAGACACAAATATTGAAATAATCTCCCCCTAAATGTGTGCATCATATGTAGACAATATGAGACATGCACTTTGTCTTGTACATGACAAGGAAGGGATTAATTCAATATTCGATCAAGTCGCACAATAACTTACTCAAAATTAAATATGCCAAGTAATCATACCATCATGAAGAAGTAATATAGATAACATATACCAAGAGTGTGAAATTCATGAAATGAATTACTTGCGTCTTTATTTCTCACACAAATGGCCAAGTCCCAACTTCCAGAGCCAAACCGGTCAGACCGGTTTGGGAAACCGGTCAGACAGGTTTTCTGCTCGGATCTTCCGATGGATCATCCGGCCGGGAGAAGTTCACCACAGAGCCGCTCGGATCATCTGGTCGGATCTTCTGGCATCAGTGTCGGATCTTGTGTGGTATGCCCTGAAAATGATAGAACTTTGCTCTACTGGAGAGCCATTAGACATACCATGTGGCATATGTTTTAAATCATTAAAAAACTTCATTTCTCATGAATGTGCCAAAGTTGCAAGTGTCTGGGCCAAACCAGTCAGACCGGTTTTGCCAGACTCATACTGATTGGCGTGGATTTCCGATGTTTGATTCAAATCTCATCGGAACAAGATCCACTGCAACTTAACACAATATTGCTCTGCTAGAGAGCCATTAAAAGCATCACATGGCATATATGAATAAAGGTTCAATAAAGAAATATAAGTCACTATCAAGCGTCTCATGAGTCAAAGGCTTAGAGACACTCGATCCTACCAAAGGCACTAGTGACTCAGATTTAATAAATTAAGCGCAAGGTTACCGAGATGTCATTGGGTATAGAGTGTAAAGCGGAAGCAATTTTTCTTGGCTTGCTAGTAGATCATTGAAGATTGTCATTAAAGCCAAACCACCAACGCATCTCGTAGTCCCTACCATCTCATCAAGCATGTTTTGGTACCCAACTTATGTTGGGTCCGATGTTGTTAGTCCCGATATGCTTAGGAACCCAAATTGCTCTTGTGCTACTCTTTGGTGCCTTAATCACCTTAGAAGCACAAGAAGCATTTGGAGAGTCCCTAAGCTTCATATGCATAGAATGGACAATGTCGGGTTTAGTAGTTTTACCATTGGGACAATCTTTACCAAAGTGTCCCTTCTCCCGACATGAGTAGCATGTCTTGTGCTTGATGTTGGTTGCCTTCTTGAGCTGCTTGGTTGCTGCTGCCGGAAACCGGTCAGACCGCTTTGTGAAAGCGGTCAGACCGCTTTTGGCAAGGCAAGCAACACTTTGATGTGTTGAGCTCTTGACATCCACTTCTCCATTGAATTTTGCTTGTGCCTTGAGAAAACCTTTGTTGAGCTTGATTGAGGGCTTCTCTTGGTGTAGTCCCACCTTATTTGGACATGAAGCAATTTGATGCCCCTTCTCAAGACACTCGAAGCATCTTCTCTTTTCAATGTTTCTTTGCCTTTTGGAGAGTGTTGGCTTGCCTTCTTTCTTAGTGAAGCACTTGGTATGAGCCAACTTTTCACCATTGTCTTGATCTTGGCTTGTGTTGAACTTGACTTGATTTACACAAGAGCTTTGCACGGTTGATCCCTTCTCAAGCTTCTTCACCATGGATTTACAGTTATCTTGAGAAGGTTGTGCATTGCTCTTCCCTTTGAGAGTTGTCAAGTTCTTTGTGAGTCTTTCCACCTCTTGCTTGAGTTCTTCATTTTCCTTTGCAATGAGGTCGTCACAAGACTCTACACACACTTCATCATACCATGATCGTTTTGCTTGAGAGCAACATGGGTTAGCACATGATAAGTTATTTTGAATTATAGAACATGTGCATGTGTAAGATTGAGGTTCAATTGATTTTACCGAAGTGATTATAACCTCATGAGCAATCTCTAATGAAGCATATGATTCTACAAGTTTTTCATGAGAACACAAGAGTTCTTCATGCGTCACTTGTAGCATCTCATGCTTGCTAGCAATTAATTCTAATTTTTGCTTGAGCATTTTGTTCTCTTTTTCTATGGAAGCCATATGAAGAGCATCACAAGCATAATCATCAACAATGGCATCATACTTACAAACCAAAGCGGCGTTTGAGAGTTTGACTTCCTCAAGCTCTTTGATAAGAGCTAGGATAGTCTCATCCTTTGAGTTTTCCGCCTTCTCATCTTCTTTGGACTTGTAATATAGGAGTGCCTCATCATTGGAGGATGATATTGCTTGTGAGCTTGAAATTTTGCTTGCACGGCGACGGCCACCCTTCTTGCTACCAGCTGCACCCTTCCTGCCCAAACCGGTCAGACCGGTTTCGAAAACCGGTTGGACCGGTTTTGGCAGGGAGCGAGCAGCTGAGCTGTCTTGATCTTGTGGCTCCACGGTGGTCATCTCATGAGGCTTGGTGCATGATTTTGCTGATGTAGAGCACTCCTCATGATACATGGCTCTTGTTTGCACTTGGTTGTCGCTTTTGATGTTGTCATATAACTTCTTAATTCGAGCCCAAATAAGATGAGCATCGAATAGAGTTGCTTCATCTTCTAGAATTATTTCTCTAACTTCATTGCTCACAACATCAAATAAGAAGTTAGCGACACGAGCGTTGAGTTGAAAGCAATTCATCTCATCTTCGGTTGGATTGGACACGCTCCAATCAACACTAGGACGATCAATGCCTTCAACTACAACCCGCTCAAGAATAGGACTCATAGCCCTAAGATCATTAAGTACATGAGCGGACCAAGTGGAATAATTTGAGCCGTCACTAGCTAGTGGCTCTTAGGTTACCTCACAAGTGGTCGACATCTTTCCTCACGGCGGTTAAGCTTGGATGTGAGGCCAAGCTCTGATACCAATTGAAAGGACTTTGATGTCACCTAGAGGGGGGGGGGTGAATAGGTGATTCTGCAAATTACAAACTTTTTCACACAGTTAGTACAGAAACTGGTCAGACCGGTTTCCAAAACCGGTCAGACCGCTTTCTTGAAAGCGGTCAGACCGCTTTAACAAAGCGGTCAGACCGGTTTTCCACAGAGAAAACTAACTATGTAAATTAACCCCCTCTACGAGTTCTAGCACAAACCAAACTTAGTGATGGGCTCCCGTAGATGATAACTAGCAGGTTCACTTAGTCCCTGCACACAAGTAGAGC
Organism: Echinochloa phyllopogon; assembly: GCA_033239725.1. Taxonomy (NCBI): domain Eukaryota; kingdom Viridiplantae; phylum Streptophyta; class Magnoliopsida; order Poales; family Poaceae; genus Echinochloa; species Echinochloa phyllopogon. The sequence goes on along the minus strand of BTCW01000008.1, from coordinate 24,599,083 downwards.
ACACCCAAGTAGAACGATGCGGAAGCGAATATAAATGCTAGAATTGAACTTGTGAAGTAAAACAAGAGACAAGGATTTGTTTTCCAAAAGTTCGGAGTTCACCGCTGCCACCAAGGCTGTCACAAAGACACGATGAATCCTAGTCTCCGTCGAGGGCCTACGAAAGGCGGGCTTATCCACTCCAAGCCACTTTCCTCGGGTTCCACTAACTTTTGACCCTTTTCCACGAAGGAGGCAAGGCCAGCCTTTACAACCAATCCGTGGCTTACCACACACGAGGTAGCTCACCGGCGACGCCTAACCGTCTAGGAGGATTCACCTCCAAGAGTAACAAATGCTTCAATTGGTCGCTAGACTTGACCGGAAGTGCTCAAGGCTATTGATATGCTCTCACTGTTGCAATTAGCTCTCTCTTGCTATCTAGCTCATACACAAAGCATCCCTCAACCCAAAGCCAAAGATATGATCAAAATCAATCAACTCTCACAAAGAGAGGTTTGGGGAGAGCTTGCTGGTGCTTGGGAAGGCTTGGGACGTGCCACAAAGGCAATGGAACCAGCAGCCCTCAAAAGAGAGGGCCAAGGGGTATAAATACCCAAATCCCAAAAACTAGCCGTTATAGCCGTTGGAAACCGGTCAGACCGGTTTTCAAACCAAGGTAGCCGTTATGCCTGTCAGAGCCCCAAACCGGTCAGACCGGTTTCCCAAACCGGTCAGACCGGTTTGGGTCGACTCAGCACACTTGAGTCCCAAAAGACTCCACTTTCAAGGCTACCTCACATGAGTTGAACTATGAGCACTTTTGGTGTTGTTAAACAACTAATGTTGCATCCCTCTTGATAGTACGGCATTCCTAAACTCAAGATTAAAACAAATAAAAGAAATCTTCCACTTGAGCTTTTATGTCTTGATTGTTGTCATACTTGGTCATTCTCAACTTTGAGGGCTTCAACATCTGTATATTGCTGAGCAAATCCAACTTGAGCCAATGGCTTAGAGTTTTCGAGTATATCCAATTCATAAGCCATTTCAATATATGATCAATAGAGAATTAGATGCATTGCATAGCTTCACTCGGTAAGACTTGATTGGTGCATAGAGATCAAACTATGATGCTAGTCTTCACCCTAGCAAAGTCCCTCGGCAATAAGACCAACTTGCCCTTCTCTTTGCTTGGTACCTGGACACAACCATCTAGCTTAATCCCTTTCACCATATCTAGCCAAATTGAGATCCACTTTGTATTGCATCATCATGAATACCACATTGAAATCCATGTCTTCTATCAACTTGAGAGTATCTTCAATATTCTTTTGTATGTAGTCTTTGGTAGATAACTTGTCCATAAGCATCAATGCACTTGAGACCATATACTAACCATTGAATCATGTCTCATTTTGAATATAACCATCGCTATGGACCAAGCCAAAATAAATCCTAATTTCTTCAAATAATTTATCCCAAAACCTTTGACAAGTATTTTATCAATGAGACCAATCAAATTGCATAAGACCATGTCTCATTTATCATTTCCGATCTCTTGTCATTGTATTGCTTAGTTGCATGGGATCACACTCACTTGTTTGCTCTCATGTCATTTATACCAATAATGAGCTTATATTCTTCAACAACCATATTACATGAATATCCATAAGAATAAAACCCTGCTCATATGCTTAAGCAAACAAGTTAAATACAAATCATGTTGTCATCCTAAATCACCAAAACATATAAGTGCCTAGATGCACTTTCAATCTCCCCCTTTTTGGTGATTGATGACAACATGATTAAAGCTTACAAGAGATATGAAATTTAAGCTCAAGATGACTGAGATATATGGTGAGCTCCCCCTCAATATGTGCTTTGGATAGAATTTCAACAATTCGGCCTTAAATGCCAAATGCACATTCAATCAAAATTGAGAGCTCCCCATATATCTCAGCATCCATCATGTGCAACAAGTGTGTGTGACATAATAAAATAATGTGTGATGCAAATGACATGTATAGCACTTAATAAATGGAAAAAGAATTACATGTGCTGTCTCAGGCCAAACCGGTCAGACCGGATTGGCAAACCGGTCAGACCGGTTTTTCCCAGACACCACATGCACAACAAGCATCAACCAAGACATGTATACCACACTAGCAAGTAGTCACTTAGAATACATGAATAGGTTCAACACACATAGTAGCACACATTACAAGTTCTCAAGTCCACAAATAGATAAAGTATGAATTTATTACATCCAAAGTACTACACGACTACAAGATCAACTAGATGAGCTTTAATCCATTCTTCTCCCCCTTTGTCATCAATCATCCATAAAGGGCCTGGAGAGGCTTGTAGTCACGCTCCCATCATGCATCCAATCTCCTCCGCCGCTAGAAGGTAGGGCTATGATCATCTGACGAAGAAGATGTAGTCCAATAAAAACCTTCACTCAAGTGAATGTGTATGTGTGATAATATGGAGTGATTCAGATGTGCTAGCCATGGGAGAAGATATGGATGAGCTAAACATACCATGGCCGGTACCGGAGGTGGTACCAAAGATAGAAGCTGCTACCTGTGAAGCAAAATCTCCGGGAGATGGAGATGGTGCACTAGAGAACTGAACTCCCGCCATAGAAGATGACGCACCACCATATGCATATGACGAGGATGGGAGTGTGGCAGCTGCATAGGTAGGTCCTGGAGGTGCAAATCCAAATGAGCAAGCTATAAATGACAAAGGCAAGTGATAAAGATAACTATATTGATAACTCAAAGTCTTACAAAAGGAAAAGTAAAAGATACAAGAGCTTATACTAGAGCTTCTGAAGACGACTCTGGAACCTCCGAGGCACAGCTCGACTCAACTCTAACTCCGAACTAAACTATCCTAACTCTACTAGAATGAAAGTGGAAATGAGCTCCTTGGCTTGGTGTGTCGAATGAGGGCTGGGGCTGTCCAATTTATTGCGGTTGATGGCAGTTGTAGACAGGGTAACCGCCAAGGCAGCCAGGGAGGCGGTCCCGGGCCTTCGGACGAATTCCCCGGGGATCTGCCGTGGGATCTGCCGCCTCTGGCTCCCATGGCCAGGATCCACCCCTGGGAGGCGGTTGTGCACTGGGGGCGGTTCGGCCAAACCGCGTTGTTCGGCCGAACGGGCCAGGAGGCCCAGGCTTGCCCCCGTGCACCGCCTCTGCCTCCAAGGCTCTGTAGTTGTTCTGATCCATGTGGTCTTTGAGTTGTAGTGGCCTAGGAGTGACGTGTCGGTCCTTCGGAGTGAGTTGGCGTTCGTCCACGTGGCGTGTGAGGTGGTTGCTTGGTCGTGGACGACTCCCGGTGGCGTTTATGGCTAAGGGGGGTAACCGGCCGAACGGAGTCGTTCGACCGATTCGATCATTTTCGGCCCCAATAGCGCGTATTTGTTGTAGTTGTACTTGCACAAGTGACACTCACCAAAACTCGTGGAACTTTATTAGAAATAAAAACTAAGTACATGGAATGTTGCATAAAACCCCATTTATTCCCGAGTATTGGTGGTCGGATTTGGGTTGTAACGACCGCCAACAGTGTGATTGCATAGGGACGCTACGAGGCTTTTCACAAATTACCCTAACAAGTTAGTGGCCGCTATGGTAACAATGGTGCATTAGTTCCGAGGCACCGAGATTGACTGACTCCCAGGGCGCAGCGATAGGAGGGTCAATGGTGTCCGGAGCACGGGCAACGCATGCCAAGCAAGGTGCAACGTGTGGAGCTCTCCATCACTGAGGCTCCTGTCGACGAATTATGTCGAGCACGTCTGACTGGGGGTACCCCAGAGAGTAGATTTGTGGGGATCGCTGGACCTGGAACTTGATGGTTAACGCGAAGACACAACACACAAGGATTTAGACAGGTTCGGGCCGCCAGTGTAGTGTAATACCCTACGTCTTGTATGGTGGTTTTGTATATTGCATCTTCTAGACGTTGGGTGGTTCTGTTGAACTCTACCGAACTAGGGACCCCTGCCCTCCTTTATATATCCCAGGGGGCAGGGTTACATGGCAAGTATCCTAGTCGGTTACAATGCAGGAGTCCTAGTTGGATTACACGAGTAGTTCTACTTGGAATAGGAGTCCTTCCGAGTAGTCCTACTAGGACTTGATCTTCTATCTTGAGGGTATCCGGGGATGTATATCCCACAAGCCCCCGAGCATCTTGCACCTTCGCTTCAAGTCTTGATTTTGCCTTAACATCTTCTAGTACTTGGAGCCTAGTACTTGGAGCTAAGTCCAAGATGCTCTGATCTTCTCTAACGAGTATTGTTATTGGTGTGCATCTGATGATGCACCCAATGGGTGTAGCCCCCGAGCCTCCGACTACTTTTTAAGTAGTCGGAGGTTCAAAAGCAGTCTTCTGTCTTCATCTTGAGTAGTTCAATGGCGTGCACCTAATAGGTGCACCCATTGGGTGTAGCCCCCGAGCTTCGAGTAGTTTCATGAAAACTAGTCGAAGGTCTTGAATTGATCAACAATAGGCACAAAAAATGTGTACCCCTTGAGTGTAGCCCCCGAGCCTCGAAGCGAATGGTTTGCATTCGGTCCGAGGGTCAAGAACATAATCTTCAAAAGTACCGACTTATTTAAAGTACTCGGCTGGCACTGTAGCGCCTCGCCGTTTGAGTACCGACTGGTGCCAGTACTTGTCTCCATGTTTTAGCTTGCGATGTGTAGCCCCCGAGCTTCAAGCGACTAGTTGAAATACTCAATCCGCTTCGCAGCGTCATGAAGAGGTGAAGTGGTGCCAATTCTCACTAGTGTGAGTACCCAGCTGCGAACCCTGCAATTTACATATATAGGATTAGTAGTATCCTATCAAGAAAAAAGAAATAATAGCATGTGTAATGCTTGCAAAGCAAATAATAGCACTTGTAATGCATGTAAAGGTTTTTGCTCGTGCTCTCGTTAGACTTTTAACCACTCGAGTAGTAGCCCTGTTACGTTTAAACACTTGGTCCCACTTAACCATAGCCCGTAACGTGAGACTGGTGTCTTCTTTGACGTGTAAGCGTGTAGGTGTTGCGAAGGAGCCGAAGCTTCACGAATTAAGGTGCATGCTACCGAGTGGTGTTGGTCAGTAAGAGAAAACAACAAGCATAAAGTAGTCGACAAGCGACCAAAGTATGTGTGGTACGCAAAAAAGTAGTCGGTTAGGACTTGCTCCTGTAGGAGAGGTCGCGCGAGGGACTTGAAACCCATCGGCGAAAATTATTATTGTTGAGGGATGTACTCTTTTAAAATAGTCGGCTCATGGCCAAGCATGTGTAGAATAAGCTGAAAAAATTATTATAAAGAAAATAATTATTAAATAAGACTTAGCTTTGTTCGCGGACGATTGTCGACGAGGCCGTGGCGGTTGGCGATGAAGCCGACTAGTCGGAATTGATTCCGAGACTAGTTGTAGATGAACCCGTAGCCTCTCTCGACTAGTTTTAACTAGTCGAGATGAGTAGTCGAAGTAGTCGTACGTCAAGTCGATGAAGCTGATCTCGACTAGTTTTAACTAGTCGAGCTGAGTAGCCGAAGTAGTCGAACGCCGAGCCGATGTAGCCGAACGTCGATGTAGTCGTAGTCGCGTACATCTCCTCGTGTGCGGCAAGCGAACGCCTCGAAACCTTCCTGGTGCATCTCCATGTGCATCAAGTCGAGACAATTCGAAGTAGTCGTACCAGCGGAGATCTTGAAGTCTTGCTGGTAATCCTCCGTGTGCTTGTAGTAATATTTGCATCAAATTGTTTTTGACGTAATCCCTTTGCCTTGATCCACGCGCCTGGTGCCTGTCCTCTCGATTCTTGTGCTGATCTGCCTTGATCGTGGTTACAGCTTAAGGTGTCAGGTACCACTACGTGGTCATGTATAAGAGCATGGCTAATAATACAGCCCTGCTGGCTGAATGGTTGCTGCCACGTCACTTTTAGCCAACTAAAAGCCCACACATATAATAGGTTAGCTAAGAAACATGCTGAACTATTAATACTTGGCCCACCATCCTCTCTCACAAAATTTCTGGGAACCTGTGCCTCAGCTGGCTGTAAGTTAACAGCCCACTTTCTTCTCTCTCTTCTCCTCTCTTTCCTCCATGTAGGATTCAGCCTGCTTGCAGCCTGCTATAATACTTGCTCTAACACGCCGAAATTGACTTGGATTCCAATTCTCTTTTGATTCGGAGTAGAGGTAAACCACACAGCTTTCAAAGCCACGGCGAGTCGCAGGACCACTTGTGTTCGACTTGGAGTCAGATATCTGTCGCCTTTTTAGCCGATCAGTATAGAACGACCATGCATGCTGGCGAGCAGATCCAGCACTCAAGACGAACGTCGTCACAGCTTGCTCCGATTCGACGATGCTGCTCCTTGAAATTGATTGGTCTTGTTTGTTGATAATAGGTCCATCAAGCTCTCCCATTGATCGCAACGATCGAGCCCCACGGTGGGCGCCAAGTGTCGACGAATTATGTTGAGCACGTCTGCCTGGGGCACCCCAGAGAGTAGATTTGTGGGGATCGCCGGACCTGGAACTTGATGGTTAACGCGAGGACCCAACACATAAGGATTTAGATAGGTTTGGCCACCAGTGTAGCGTAGTACCCTACGCCCTGTATGGTGGTTTTGTATATTGCGTCTTCTAGACGTTGGGTGGTTCTGTTGAACTCTACCGAACTAGGGACCCCTGACCTCCTTTATATATCCCAGGGGGCAGGGTTACATGGCAAGTATCCTAGTCGGTTACAATGCAGGAGTCCTAGTTGGATTACACGAGTAGTTCTACTTGGAGTAGGAGTCCTTCCGAGTAGTCCTACTAGGACTTGATCTTCTATCTTGAGGGTATCCGGGGATGTATATCCCACAGCTCCCTACACAGGATTGTGTCTAACGAGACATAGCCGACGGGGCTACCATCCTCGGTGGATCAAAACCCATGCCTAGCGCCTTGTTCCCATAGCGCTGTTGGCCCCATCGGTAACCACTAACAAACTAGAGAAGTACAAGTTACTATTCCAAGACCAGAGCCATTATAGTTCTAGCGGTGGCGACAAGTTCCTGGGTTGCCGCTTTAAGAACCAGTCCTTACGGAGAGACACTAGGGCCAAGCACGAAGCACACGCCCTAGCTCCCTGATCCATGTTGCTAAAAAGAAGGTTTTATCATTAACATTGAAGTGGACCATTAAGTCAAGATTAACAGTTAAGCAAGGTGATAGTAGCTGCGCCTAGCAAAGTTCTACCCATATGCAATAACCCAAGGTAATCAAGGACAAGATAAATAAGGCTAGGTATATCATTAAAGGGTAACAATTTAGACACATGCGTAATTAATGTAAAGGAGGTGTTTAGGTAGCAAGGATTGTCCACGCTATAACTTGCCTTTATCGAACAGAGATACCGCTACTTAGAGTCTTCAACTCTTGCTCTTTAAATCTTCAGATCACTAAGTTCCATCTTCTTGAAATGTCTTGATGACGTTTCTCTACTCGCAGCAATCATCAACCACAAGTAGCTAAACAAGCAAACAAACAATATACAACTAAGAACAATACACCAATCAAAAAAAAGCTTTAAAAGAGTACGCTAAAGGATAGGGCTTGGTTCTATGGTCACGTGGGCCCAAGAGTCACTGAAAACGGAACTAGGGTTGAAAAGATAAAGCTATCCGAAGGATTTTGGTTATCAAACAATACAACTGTATACTTGATTGATTTTAATTAAACAAAATTATATTTAAAGGTTATTTCAAATAATTCTATCTGAATTTGTAGAACCGGGGTAAAACTAAATCATATTTTATTAATAATTGTTTATGTATAATTTATACCAAATTGAACATTATTTAGAATAAAACATGTGAGAGCATCTAATCGAAACATATCGTGTGTCATGTTTAAGCTAATTAATATTATAATTAAAACACATTTATGTTGATATTAATCAATGTTAACATTTATTTATAAAAACTCAAAGTGTAGCTCTCGTTTGCTTTTAATTGGGAAAGCTAGTTATCATAAACATTAGTCACATTAATTTTAGTTTATGAAAACTGAGATATAACCTAGTTAAATTTTATCTTGTAAAGCTTATTAAGTATAAATATTATACTAACCAAATTAACATTAACTATAAAACCCGAGTATAAACCTTAATTAGCTTTTTGTTGGTAAAACTTATATTTAAATAACCTTTAATCAATTTAATATTAAATAAAATCTAGAAACGATTTGTATGTTAAACAACAACACTATCTCGTAGCTCAAGTTGGCATGAATCTAACGCAACAAGAACGGGTCGAATCGGAGGCAAAACACGTCATCCATGGGCTAAACAAGATTGCAGGGACCCATTTGCAATTACCTATAGCCAGCAGGGGTTAGCTTGGAAGATTTCATAGACTCAGTGAATAGTTGCTGAGAATAGAGGAAACCTCGGTGTTTGATCTGCAAAACGGGCTCAGGCTGGGTTTATGTGTGGAAAGGGGATACTTGCAGGGGTTTTTTCGAAAGATACGCAAGACACAAGAATAGATCCAAATATTAACAGCTTTCCTCGAGGGAGAAGATGATTGACGGTCGTTACAACCCAATTTCGACCACCAATACTCGGAAATAAAAGAGGTTATATGCAACATTCCATGTACTTAGGTTTATTTCTAATAAAGTTCCACAAGTTTTGGTGATTCACTTGTACAGGTACAATAACGAGAAATACACGCTATAGGGGTCGGAATTGACCGATTCAGCCGAACGACTCCGTTCGGCTGGCTACCCCCCTTAGTCGTACATGCCACCGGGAGTCGTTCACATCAACGATGACCAAGCGATGATGACACACGAAATGTGGGCGGCCCCACCTCATCTCTGGGCCAGAAAGACACGAAGTCCACCACGAACAAGCAGCCCAGGAGGTCCATAAGGCAAAGGTGGTGCATGGGAGGCGTTCTAGGCTGGAAGCCCAGTTCGGCCGAACCACCCCCACATGCCAAACCACCTCCCAGGAGCGCATCCAGGCTGTAGGAGGCAGAGGCGGTGCCATCCACGGTTCCGCCAATCAAGGCGGTTCGCCCGAATCCGTAGGATTCGGCCGAACTGGCCGGGAACCGCCTCCACGCTCCCTTGGCTGCTACTCTACCTCCACCGACGTGTCCAAGCTATAAATAGAGTAGCACTTCACTTGTATCAAACACACTTGCAAGTCTCCATTCCCCTCTTTCAAGATGTAGAGTTAGGCTAGTCTAATTGGGAGTTAGAGTCAGAGTCGAGCTTCGCTCGGAGTTCCGGAGTCGTCTTCTGGAGTTCTGGTAAAGCTCTTGTATCTTTTCCTTTTCTTTATGCAAGACTCTGAGCATTTAATATATTATCTTCTGCATTTACTTGAGTTATTTGTTTTGTATTTATTTTGGGATAATTGTGAAATGTCTAGCCTTGGTTATAGCTGTTGTAGTCTGGTTCTATAAGTTCTCTCCTTAGTTCTTTATCTCAGCTCGTTCCTCGATTCTGCTCGGTGCTTGCGGTGAATTGTCACTGGGGTATTGACAGGGTTGCTTGTTCTTTCTAGTAGAGTAAGTAGTTTTTGTCTATTATAGGCGTGGTGCCCAGACTAGATGGTAACATTGGTTTGCCCTCGAGGAAATGGAGGTGGTAGCCGTTAGGTGGTGACAGCCCTATACGGCCTACGTAGCCCATCACGTTCGTCTCGACCTATAGGATCCCCCAGTGCCGAGTTGGTGGCACCCCTTCTCATACCTTTCTGCGTGTCATAGGTTATGTTGTCCCGATGACGAGATAATAGAACTAGGAAAAGAACCATAGTTGTCAATCTTCATACTAGCCGTATCCTTTGCTGGAGATATCTCAAGGCCAGTGGAAGTATGTAGGAATCCTTTCCTGCCTCTCGTTGTCCTCCCACTAGCTAGCCCGCTCTTCTTTCTATCCTTTATCCTGCACTTCTCCTTGTGTGTGTCAACTGCATATCACTCCTATCCTATCCTTTACTCCCGCCTTGTTAGCCGATACATTAATCAGTAGTTACATCCTTGTTAATTGTTAATGCTCTTTATCCAATGCTTCCCTGTGGAAATAAATAAGTGTTGGCACTTCTTACGATCCAATATCAGAATTGAGAATCCTGGTACTGGGGTAAGGAGTGTTTCAGTGTTTTCCATATGGCTTAGTAAAATATAGAAATATTTTACAAGCGCACAGAATCACCGCTGTAGCACTTCACCTGGGAGTATCCCGAGGTATCGTAATTTTTATTTCCACAGGGAAGCTTTAGCAAAAATACTAGTGAAAAGATATTCGAGACTATCAGAGAAGGGTACACGACTAGATGAGACAGGGGATAATGGTATTGGATAGGAGTGGATATACCGGACACACAGCTTAAGGGATACTCACGTGAGGGAGAGAAGAGATAGATAGCTAGGAGGACAACGAGAAGAGATACAGGACTCCTGGATACTTTATCTACCTATGTCACTCTAGCTTAGAGATACAGCGGCTATAGAGCCAGCACTAGGAGAAATAGGTTAACTCTATTGTCTTAGTGTGGGATATGCATCCCCGGGTACCCTCAAGACAGAAGACCGAGTCCTAGTAGAACTACTCGGACAACTACTCGTGTACTCCTACTAGGACTAGGACTCCCAATTGTAACCGACTAGGGAACTTACCATGTAACCTTGCCCCCTGGGATATATAAAGGAGGGCTGGGGTCCCTAGTTCATTATGTCCAACAAGACACCAAGTAACACCACGCATGCAATACATTCAAGCACACAGGACGTAGGGTATTACACTATTCGCGGCCCGAACCTGTCTAAATTGTGTTGTTCGTGTACTTTTGTTCCTAGAAGTCGGCGAGACCCACACAAATCTACTCCCTGGGTATCCCCAGTTAGACGTGCTCGACATAATTCGTCGACACTTGGCGCCCACCGTGGGGCAATCTCGCCGAAGTTCAACATTAGGCGCGATGGGATATTTCAAAGCTTGGAAGAGCTTGATGGACCAATCATCAACATCAATCATCAACAACAAGATCAATCTACTCAGTGATCAACGAGTCGCCGAGCCCCAATTCAAAAGAAAGTCGCCGCGTTCGATCGCCTGGTGAGAAGTGCTGCATCAATTTCAGATTCGATCAACGATTTAACTCCGAGCTGCTCGCGAACTCGACATACCGCACGGCATCTGGTTCCTCCAAGTCGGTTACCTGCTTTTCATCAGTCGGCGAGTCGAGATTTGCTCGGAGTTGGATTAGGCAAGCGTCAAGCGCTGGTGCATCAAGACCGAGAACTTGCTCGTGGATCAAAACAAAGGAAATAAAGCTGCCGCCTATGGGTGTTCCCTCATCATTGCGTGCATGTGTTGCTGCTACACCCACACGGAGGACTACCAAAGCTTCAAGATCTCTGCTTGGTGCACATGAAAAGATAAACGCGAGTACGACTACATCGACTCGGCGTACGACTACTTCGACTACTCATCTCGACTAGTTTAAAACTAGTCGAGAGCGGCTACGGCTTCATCAACAACTAGTCGGAATCGACTCCGACTAGTCGGCTTCATCGCCAACCGCCACGGCTTCGTCGACAATCGTCCGCGAACAAAGCTAAGTCTTATTTAATAATTATTTTATTTTTTTATTCATTTTATCAGTTTGTTTAAAAAAATACTTGGCCATGAGCCGACTACTCTAAAAAGAGTACATCCATCAACAATAATAATTTTCGCCGATGGGTTTCAAGTCCCTCGCGCGACCTCTCCAACAAGAGGAAGTCCTCACCGACTACTTTTTTGCGTACCACGCATACTTTTGTCGCATGTCGACTAATTTATGCTTGTTGTCATCTCTTAATGACCAAACACCACTCGATAGCATGCACCTTAATTCATGAAGCTTCGTCTCACTCGCAACACCTATGCACCTACACGTCAAAGAAGACACCAGTCTCACGTTAAAGGACGGGTTAAGCGGGACCAAGTGTTTAAACGTATCAGGGCTACTACTTGAGTGGTTGAAAGTCTAACAAGAGCACGAGCGAAAACCTTTACATGCATTACAAGTGCTATTATTTGCTTTGCAAGCATTACAAATACTATTATTCACTCTTTCATGATCGGATACTACTAATCCTATATATTTAAATTGCAGGGTTCACAGCTGGGTACTCACATCAGTGAGACTTGGCACCACTTCACCTGTTCATGATGCTGCGGAGCCGATCGAGTACTTATACTAGTCGGTGCTCACATGCTTAGTACTTTAACTAGTTGCATGAAGCTCGGGGGCTACACATCGCAAGATAAGACATGGAGACGAGTACTGGCACTAGTCGGTACTCTAACGACGAGGCGCTACAGTGCTAGCCGAGTACTTTAAACAAGTCGGTACTTTTGAAGATTATGTTCTTGACCCTCGGACCGAATGCAAACCATTCGCTTCGAGGCTCGGGGGCTACACTCAAGGGGTACGCATTTTTTGTGCCTATTATTGATCAATTCAAGACCTTTAGGACCTTCGACTAGTTTTCATGAAACTACTCGAAGCTCGGGGGCTACACCCAATGGGTGCACCTCTTAGGTGCACGCCATTGAACTATTCAAGATAAAGATAGAAGACTGCTTTTGAACCTCCGACTACTTCAAAAGTACTCGGAGGCTCGGGGGCTACACCCATTGGGTGCATCATCAGATGCACACCAATAAAACTACTCGTCAGAGAAGATCAGAGCGTCTTGGACTTAGCTCCAAGTACTCGAAGATGTTAAAGCGGATTCAAGACTTGAAGCGAAGGTGCAAGATGCTCGGGGGCTTGTGGGATATGCATCCCCGGGTACCCTCAAGACAGAAGACCGAGTCCTAGTAGAACTACTCGGACAACTACTCGTGTATTCCTACTAGGACTAGGACTCCCAATTGTAACCGACTAGGGAACTTACCATGTAACCTTGAACCCCCTAGGATATATAAAGGAGGGCTGGGGTCCCTAGTTCGGTATGTCCAACAAGACACCAAGTAACACCACACGTGCAATACATTCAAGCACACAGGACGTAGGGTATTACGCTATTCGCGGCCCGAACCTATCTAAATTGTGTTGTTCGTGTACTTTCGTTCCTAGAACTCAGCCAGACCCACACAAATCTACTCCCTAGGGTATCCCCAGTTAGACGTGCTCGACATAATTCGTTGACACTTAGCTTCGGGATAAGGAAACCCGTGACACACAGAAAGGGATGAGAAGGGGTTTCACCAATTCCCAACTGGGGGATCCTACGAACCGGAACTAACGTGATGGGCTACGAAGACCGAAAGGGCTGTCACCACCTCACGGCTACCACCTCCGTTGCAACGGGAATAAACTAAAGCCACTGGCTAGTCTAGGAACCACTCCTACACTAGTCAACAACTACTTACTCCGCTAGCAAGAGCAACCTTGTCAATACTCTTGGTGACAATTCACCTCCAGTATCAAGCAAGATCGAAGAACCAGCCAAGACAAAGACTTAAACATGAACTACAAGCACTAGAACTATAACTGACTATAGTCTAAACAAGATATAGATGCAACTAGAATAAAGTAGAAGCAGGCTATAAATGACAAAGGCAAGTGATAAAGATAACTATATTGATAACTCAAAGTCTTGCAAAAGAAAAAGTAAAAGATACAAGAGCTTATACCAGTGCTTCTGAAGACGACTCCGGAACCTCCGAGGCACAGCTCGACTCAACTCTAACTGCCAACTAAACTATCCTAACTCTACTAGAATGAAAGTGGAAATGAGCTCCTTGGATTGGTGTGTGTTTACAAGTGAAGTGTGACCCTCTATTTATACTTGGACATGGCGGTTGGAGGCTGGGTAACCACCAAGGCAACTGGAGGCGGCAGGGAGGCGGTTCGGCCGAATTCCTCGGTTCGGCCGAACTCCCCGGTTCGGCCGAACCGAGGGATGCAGCGCCTCAGCCACCAAGGGCCAGGATGCAGCCCCAGGGTCGGTTTGGCAGCTGGGGCGGTTCGGCCGAACCCTCCAGTTCGCCCGAACTGGGCCGGAGGCCCAAGCCTGCCCCCCTGCACCGCCTCTGCTCTGTGGACTCCCTAGGCCGGCCTCTGGTGGTGTACTTCATGCTGTGTGGGCCCAGGTTGATGTGGCGGTGCTCCGGGATGAGTTGGCGGTCGTCCATGTGGCGTGTGATGTGGTTGCTTGGTCATTGTTGACGCGGACGGCTCCCGGTGACTTGTATGGCTAAGGGGGGTAACCGGCCGAACGGAGTCGTCCGGCCGATTCGGTCGATTTCGGCCCCAATAGTGCATATTTGTCGTAGTTTTACCTGCATAAGTGACACTCACCAAAACTCGTGGAACTTTATTAGAAATAAAACCTAAGTACATGGAATGTTGCATATGACCTCATTTATTCCTGAGTATTGGTGGTCGAAAATGGGTTGTAACGACCGCCAACAATAAGATACCCTAGAATACTCCCGGGTGAATGGTACATCGGTATCCGTGCGCTTGCGGATTTATATCTGTAAAGTAATAATACCGATGAACACTCCTTGCACCATTACTGGGATTGGCAATCCTGATAGTGGACCGTAAGAATTTTCAACAATGGCCGGCGGCGAGGGATTCACGCGGACGAGGCGCTCCGGCGGCGAGACGGCGACAATAACCGGCGGCGGAGGTGCGGCTTGGTCTGGGGAAGCTCCTGATGGCGACGGATTCGGCCGGCGGTCAGCGAAATCGGGGTGTCGATGGCCGGTGGCGCTCGGCGGTGTGGAGCTCCCGTGGAGGGGCTCGTCCGGCGGTGGAACGGCGACGATGACCGGCGGGAGAGCTTCGTCTCGATGAGGGGAAGCTCATGGGAGCCTCGGCTTGCCCCGACTGCGGCGAGCGTGGCGAGTCGCCGTCAATGGCGCCGACGGCGGGGAAGCATGGCGGCGGCTCGGTCTCCATGGGCGGCGGCGTTCCGGTGGACCACCAGCGATGGGAAGGTGAGGAGGAGATGCGGCTTGGCCCGGCGGATCCCGTGGTGTCATTGGATTGCCCCGATGGGCGACGGAGGTGGCGTATCGCGGCGAGCAAGACCGGCGGCCGTGCTTGGCTCCACGGCGAGCTCGCGCGGCGGTGCTGCGCGGACGGTGAAGGCGGTGCGCGTGATGCGGAGCGACGACGGCAATAGCAGAGCGCGCAAGCAGGCTCGGGCTGCGGCCTTTATAGGTGCGGGCGCCGAGGTTCGCTTGGCGTGGCACACACGCCGTGAAATCCGGCGGCGACGGCGCTGGCTTCGCGGGCCGTGCGGGCACGCTGGGCCACGCTGGGCCGGGCTAAGGCGGTGTCTAGCTGGGCCGCAAGGAAGGAGACTGTGCCGAACAAGAGGGAGAGCGGGATGGGCCGGAGCGAACTGGAGGTGGGCCGCGTGGGGGAAAAGGAGGGGTCTGGGCTGGCTGAGCTGAAGAGTTTGAGGAACCAAGGTGGTTTGGTCCAAAAGCTTGAGGGGCAAAAATGGACTCTGACTTAAAGAACTTCTCTGGGGCTTAAACAAATGCAATTCAAACTTGAATTTAAATTTGATTTAAATTCTAACTTGAACTTGGGGTGTGACACGCTGGTAGCCTGGTACGTACTCCAGAGTTCCTGATGTGGTCCATTCTTGATTGGCTTATGCCTGAACTACTGATTTAGCAATGCTTAGGACTCGATCTATTTGTCGTGACTTATTTCAGCATTTCGTGATTGCAATGTCGACTCCTGGAGATAGTGGCAGTGGTGCTCATGCTTCCAGATCTCCAACTCCATCATCTACGTGTGATTGTGTGAACAATTTTTATTTGGCTTGTCACTTATCACCTGTGTGATGTACTGTTTGAACAATACTATTGTGTAACATGCTTGTTCAATGATAGCAGTAACCACAATCTTATATGTCTGATCAGTGAATCATTGAATTCATCATGCATATATTGAACTGTTGTCTGCATGTCAACATGCTCGACGGGTGCCCAATACCCGGCGGGTGCTCGACGGGCACGGGCACGGGCAAGAAATTTTACCCGCGGGCATGTTTTCGGGCGGGCAAAGCCGGGTATGCTGTCGGGCGGGCAAACACCTTACCTGCACCTCGCCCGACCCGTTGCATCCATAACCCCCAATAGACGTTCAACAACCTGCGACGCTTCAGGTGGAAGCTAAACCCGACCAAGTGTAATTCTCGCGGTCGATGAAACCGGAGAGCCCGTAGAACCTCTTGAGGTCCATGGGCCCTACAAGACGAGCATCGGCAAAATAGTGAGGGAGACTATTCCCATCAAATGGAGGCACTAGAACAGTAAACAAGAACTAGACTGGGTAGTTCCAAATGAGATCAAGGAGATATGTTGGGACAAGTTGAAAGAAATATTCACCTTCCCTGCCGGTACAGAGGAAATAGTGAAGAAAATAGCCTTCCAGATAATGGCTCGTCGGTTCGCTTATTTTAAGCTTCAACTAAACAATTATGTCAAGGAAGGAACTGTTCCAAACTGGAAAGGCATCTCAAATCAGCAACCTTTCTGGCCAGAATTTGTTGCATACAAGATCTCTGAGGAAGCCCAACAAGCTTGCCACAAAAATACTCTTAACGCACAGAAAATTTTACACCCACATACCACTTGATCTCGTGGGTACGTAAGGAAGATACCAGAGTGGGAGGCACAGGTTGATGAGCTGGAAAGGAATGGTGTCGTGCTACTGACAACAAATTGGGAGCAAAGGTCTGTGACTTGGGCTCTAGGGCATGGGTGTAAATACGGTCTTGATGGAAAGCTTGTTCATAAGGATTCCCGTGCTGAAGAATAGGTTAAACGGATCGAGGAAGTACATTCAGAGCTCGCCTCAGGTTCCTTTGTTTCAGAAAGGGAGAATGATGCGCTTACCCGGGTCTTGGGAAACAAAGAGCATTCCGGACGCACACAAGGTGCTGGATTAGTTCCATGAGATATTGGCTTCGGGTCATATTCGGGCTCATACAGAAGTCGTTCTCGGGGCAAAGCTCATCAACTGACAAAGTGGGAGCATCTTTTACAACAGGTTCGTGACGAAATGCAGGCTCCACATGATAAGCTGCGTGAAGAGTTTCAACAAACATTGAGTCAGCGTCCACCTGTAGAAGATCCAATGGTGCCCAATGGTGCCTCGTAGCAGCTGCGGGAGTAACGTGCATCCTATAGAAGATCCCAACATGAGATATCCTGTGGATGAGATAACATCCCTACTCCCTAAGAAGGATGATTTTGTGGTACCCAAGGTGGCCATTGATCATTTTACCAAGTTGGCATTGGTAAAACAGACATGAATAACAAAACTCAGAAGACAGACTTTGAGCGTATCACGTCCAAAAGGGCGTTGAGTTCCTTCAGCCAGGAAGTACTCGAACAATCCGTTGCGGAAAAGGAGGAAGCACTTAAGAAGAAATTTTGAGAATCAGCTAATCTCTCATCACAAGAACTCCATAAGTTGCAAGCAGACAACGATCAAATTGATTTGCCACTCGCGCCAATAAGATGACACTTTCAGTTAGGGAATGACCCGGTTTGCCCAGATGATATCCCTAACCTATCGACGAGGATGAGGCAATTGCATCAATGGTACAAAGCTCAAGGGGTTTCAGAGATGTTTGGGGTTAGATACCCAATCCAATATTTCGGCAAGAAAGACGACCAAAACGATCATACCATACTATGGATTGAATTCAGTGCTCTATACGATTTCTACCAACAAGATTCCCTCGATGTGAAGATCCTGTTCCTTTGGTGCTTGTAAGTATCGTAACTAAATCTCTTTTGTTCTATTGATGAACCAATGTGAATTTATAACTTGATCTTTTTGTAGGATGGAGACCCAAACTTTTAGGCAAAGAAGTATTAAAGGTGTAGCCTTCTTGAACCCGGTCGCTATAAATGAAAAGGTCTTGCATAACGCTGACGCCGCCCATTATATGTACACTACTTTCTACGAGCTGAGACAGAATGACCACATACTTCTACCGTACAACTACTCGTAAGTGTGTTCCTAGCTACATGCATCTATACACTAACAAAGCATTTGTCTATTTTTTAACATGTGTGAAATGTTTACCGGCAGCATTATGTTCTCTTGGATATCTGCCTTCTACGGAGCCACATAAGGGTTTTGGACTCAAGAAGAAGGCCTCGAGCACTCATCGAGCCACTCCTTGAGTTGCTAAACAAGTAAGTATTTAACTCTTGCTCGGTACATTCTATCTAGTCGTGTTATGTTTTATTTGATCAATCCAATCACAATTACAGAATTACTATTTAATGTTGCATAGAATTTTCGCAATGTATACTGTAAAGTATACCAGTGGCATCATAGACCTTATTACAAAAAGTTCAACGTAGACGATGCCAAGTGGATTACAAGACAACCACCGGGTAACAACCTTTGCCGGTTCTATGTAATGGCCTACATCCACCGCTTCAGTGAAGATGACTTTACCGCTTTAGACCAAACGGTTTGTACTAATCTAGCAATCTAATCATGTCTTTTACTTTCTTAATAATTTTTGAAACCATAAGCTAATGCATTGCTTTGTTTCCCATGCCGTACGTGCAGGAATGTGATTTAGAAGCCACGGAGATGATTGCAACCGAGTTACTGGCACTCCAAGAACAACTAGCCGGGTTCATTATGGAATAAGTTGTGAGCGATGATGGCGAGTTTAACATTATGAAGGTATAAGAACTGTCAGATATGTAGAACTTTAAGAACTGTTCGTGATTTGTTGGAACTAGGTTTAAGTTTGGAACTTGTCAAATATTGTTGAATTATGCTTGTGATGTGAAAATGTGCTATCTTTGTGCTGTATATGTGCTATATATGTGCGTGTGATGTGTATATGTTCTATATATGTGCTTGTGATGTGTATATGTGTTGTATATAGGCTGTATATAACAAATTGTAAAAAAAATCACAAACGGTTTTGAACACAAACCACATATCACATACGCCCCAAAAACCATTTGTGATATTGGTTTAAAACCGTTTGTGATGGCGGATCCTATAGTAGTGTTTCGGTCTGCCCCAAGAAATCTGCACAATTTCTAAGGCTGGTTCGTCGCATCCACCGTACTTGAAAATCAATTTCTAGGGGCGGCCAGATACTACATTGCATCTTAATAACAAGAGCTGGAAACTTCTCAACCGCCCTAAAAAGAAAATGAGGTGCTCTTACAAATCTATATTTGGATGGCCTTGGAATCAATCTTTGGTGACCTTTAAATCCTAAAAATATTAATTTTACCAAACTCATTGGTCCCAATGATCATGATGTCACCCAAGAACTAGGGTCTTATTTGTTTTCTCACAGAAGAAAGCCATACACTAAACAAGGCCATAAAGGCGGCCCATACACGTGGACGAGCTAGAAACATGACCAAGCTCACACCAAAACAATCCATGCATGCTTAAGAGAAAACATGCATGAACACACGAGATATATATTCTTTAACATTTAGATTGGGACAGGCTTGAGGAAAAGGGATGTCACATGACCCTCGAGGTCGCCGCCGAAGGTGTAGGCATCAATGCCACCGCAGTATACGATCTCACATACCCTCGCTTGGTTTATCATGGCCAACTTCACCGCTGGTAGCAGGCCTCGGTCTATCTCCATGCAGGCCCGATTAATCTTCCTCCATGCATGGTCCACCATTGCGGTCAGTGCTGCTGCGGCCTCCCCACCTGTAGTGCCGTGCTCTTTCATGTAACACTCTAGTGAGCTTGCGACATCGTTCTTGTTCTTCCTGTCTTTCTGCGTGAGATAAATGATACTTATTTCTTATCAAAACTATTTGTGCCTTTTGCTATAAGCTTGGTCAGATTTATGAAAGTCTGACTCGATAAGAATTTCACATGTATGACAGGCAATCTGTGCAGTAAGTTTAGATTTAAGAATTTCACATGAGGCGCTTATATTTTAAACCTGCAATATAGTAGTTGTACCTTGAAGGCCGATATGTCATTATGGAAACGTCCGACCTCTGCACAGGGACGGACAATGTCAGGCATGCTGTTTGCCCACTCGAATGCCTCCTTGGTTGCCTCTTTACCCGCAGCCATCAGCGCCGCAAGAATTAGCATAGGTATAGCTGATGACATGGTAGAAAGGTCTACCTGCTCCTTGAAAGTCGGGACGTAATTCTCGTTACACCATTTGGCCTCCTCAAGGTAGTAGTTTGACAGCAATATATACTGTACATAAAAAAATAAAACTCATAGCATTTTAAATACTAAAACTTAGGTCTTGGGCCTGATCTCAGTGCAGATTAATTACCCACCGCTTTTTGGACGCAAAGCACGCGGTATTTTTCATTCGGCTCCAAAATATCCTCAAATTCATCAAAACTGCTTAGTATTTTCACATAAAACAGCTGCAGGTATTCAGGTAGGATAGAAGCCACACTCTTATCCCATCTACAGATAAGAATTACCTACACTTTAGTTATTTCCACAAAAAAAGTCTATATAACCCCAACGTATCAAAGGTCGACCATATTACCCCTCAGCTATAAAACTGGATATTAAACCACCTAACTTTACAAAACCATTTAAATAAGCCCCTAAGGTGGTTTTGGATATTGGTTTTGCCACACCGCTGACTCAGATAGATGGAGATGATGACATGGATCCGCTGACACAAGGACTCCCCTTTTAATTGGGACGATAGTTGATCCCCATATAAATATTAAATTTTTTTATTTTGGTGGGACCCATAGAACTCATCACTACCAAAAAATATCATGCCACGCCCTTCATTCTTATTGTCCGTGAGCAAATCGGCATCTTGTTGTTCTTCTCTGCCACGAGCAATACATGTAGCCCTGTCCATTCTTCTCTACCATACAAAGGTTCCTTAAGTGAAGGCACATAGGAACAAACATGATGGCGACGACGAGCAGGCCAAGGTGAGTGGTCACAGGCGAAATATAGGGATAAAAAAGTGATGGGACCCTGGCCTGCCCACTTAAAGGTGGGTTCCATGTTTTAGCCGGCCCACATCAGCATCTCGGTACACTTTAACATGCCAGCAGAGCAAAACCACTATCCAAAATCACTTCAGGGGGTTCTTTAAATGGTTTTGTAAAAAGTAGGGGGTTTGTTAAATGTCCAATTTTATAGTTGAGTGGATGATGTAGTCGACCATTGATACTTTTGGCGAGGTAATCTTTTACCTTGCAGCAGGTATAGGAAAACCATAAAAATAAGCTACTCTTACCTCTGTATGGCTTGATTGAATTTTTCACACTCATCAAAGGTGGCATGAACATCGTAAGTATCATCCATCAGGTTTGTCAATGCAACAATCTTGCAAAACATTATTCTTGCGCTAGAGTTTTCCTCCCCTTGGAATATCCCGTAGCTCCAGACGTACATCTCCACGGCGCGGTCACGAGTGTAGGTTAATTTAACAGTTTCGTAGAGATCCCTAAACCATCTTTAGGTGAAATTTATAAGAACTCATTTGTAGTGAACTCAAAAGATGATTATTAATCCACAGTCAAAGGGTTTATACAGTCAATACTGTTGCATCTCCCGGTTGGAAAGACAAGCTATGTCAGACGGGTGCGGCAGTCAACAGCACCATGGAAACCACATACCTATCTGCCGTGCTGATCGAAGGTAAGCAACCATCTGTAGCAAATATAGCCACATTTGGGGCATATTGTAATTTTGGAGTTTTAAAGACGGAGCCAATAGGAGCATAGCATGGGGTAGGGGCCATGGCCCCATGCCATGGTCCAATTTTTACATTAAAGTCATTTGGATTGAGAACAATTTAATTGTGTGTTTAAGTATTTGGTTCCAATATACTTTAGTTCTGTCACCGATGTGTCGTAAAGTGTAGGCCTGATATATGAAAATATGTATGCCCAAACGAACTCACAAACCTTCAAGATTATATTTTTTAAAATTAAAATCATCGGATATTATCGATGACTGTGTTCAGTGCTTTGCACAGTTAACATGATATCACAGGATATGCAGAGCCAGGAGTTTCTGTTAAAGTTAATTTATTTTTATCATTAAAAGTTATTTAGAGTGCATAGTCAGCAATAAGGTCAATAGGCTTACAAGGTGAAGTCCCGGAGCTCCTTGAGATGGAGAGACCTGGTGATGTTATAGCACAGCTTTGCGAGCTCCATTATGGTCGTGTTGTGTGCCTCTTCCTGCTCGTACTCGATGATGTAGTGCATGGTCTCGAGTGGATGCATGTAGCAAGGAAGCGGGATATCCACACTACTACAGAACATAGATTTAGTAACACCAACTTGTGTTACAATAGCTTAATTAATGTGTTACTAGGTATTCTAGTAACACAACTTCTTAGTGTTCCTATTCTTGATGTTACTGTTGTTTGATCTATTGGAACACAAGACATGTGTTCTTTTATATCCAAAAAAAGTGTTACTACTCTGTAACAGAATTACTAATCTAATGTAACATTTGTTATGTGTTACAATGATTGTCTTGGGTAACATAATTTTCTGGCTTCAGTAGCACTTCTAGATTGTGAGAATATTGTTTGGAATTTTAGTATCATATGGTTAGTAACATATGATTTACCTATTGGAACACACCTAAAATTTCAGATAGATAACTATTATACACCGGCATATGACATATAATGTTGATATGTAGTTTTCTGAGGACACGTGACACGTTGCACAAATCATACAAACCAGAAATTTCAATAATCAAAGGAACTTGCATTCATTGCAGGGAAACATAGTACTTGTTCACTTCATGTAATAGTATGTTTTACACAGCAACATTCTAAAGAGCAACATACACAATACTGGACAATACAAGTCTGTACTACTGGAAGTAAATATAAATATGCAATAATCTTCAAATTCTTCTCTTGTCTTGATCCATTCTTAGGCACATCCAAATATATGACTTCAACCATTGATCATTTCAACCTGCATAGACAAAGCTAGCTGTAATATTTTTCATTTCAACCTATATAGAGAATCTATATAGTTACATATTTACAAAGCTAAGTCTAACATACAAATATTGAAGGCCAAGCAATTGGTGCTCCTTTAGCATGGGCATCACCAATGGTGTCGTAGCCAGTCATGGGCCTTACTAATTGCTCATCTTGGACAGTAGGATGATTGACACGCACTTTGTAGAATTGTTTTCCTATCTCAACTCCACCAACAGTTGCTTTTGGACTAGTGCTCAAAATGGTCGCATAGGCTACAGTTGCCTTATTTGGATATTTTGAAGTCTTGAGTAGAACTACCGATCCAACCTGCATTGAATTAACATAGTTAGCCATCGACCAAGAAGCATTGAACTATAAAGATAATCTAAACTGATTTCTTTTCTTTATGTTTGTTCACCTTAATTGAATGAGGTTGTGTGTATTTTGAATGCTTATGTCCTGTAGACCTATCATGAGCTGCAACTTGTGTCATAGTTGTAGTATCTTGGAGCACTCCTTGTTGAGCCTATCATTTGAAAAAAGATATGAAATCTTGTGCTAAATCAAGCAAAGTTTTGGTTAAAAATATTACTCTAATAAATGGAGAAGTGTGATTCTTACGTACATTTCTTCTTTTTGTAATTCTAACATCACTTGAATTTTGTATATATGCATGAACCTGAAATGAAGTGAAAATGAACGTGTTTATATAGTGGTGTGAACTGCACAGTTTCTTGAATGAATGAAATATTTTATTATGAATATATTTTGTCAATGATTCAGCTCGAGTGGTTTACTTTTGTTCGCATATAATCATTACTAGAGCATTGTGGCGATGAAAGCTCTGCTTCCTCGTCCGATAACTCCATGTCATTGCCATCATCTTGACCCTGGTTCAAACATAAGTTCATGCAAATTTAAAATCTAGTCTCACATATCGATATATAATCAACTCAAAGTACAATACTATTAAACTACGAGCAACTTGATAACCTTTCTGTTAGTAAAATTAGATTGCCATCATCATTGTATTTGGATTCAGGATTGACATGTATGTTTGCTTTAGTAAACATTATATAGGGGAATAGCTTGAGTGAGATTTACCAATTCATCCCTCTGCTTATTATAGATTCCATGTCCATTGTTTGGTCCATCACACTGAACTCGCTGCAATTTTCAAATATTATTAAAGCAACGAGAGACTAAATTGTGTGAAAACATGAAAAAAATACCTTTCTATTGGAATGCACTACATGATTCTGTATATTGTCATCAACAGTTGATATGTAATTGGCCTGAAAAGGATATACAGGTTGAGTAAAAAAGATGTTCAGTTACAGTAAAATTTGTATACAGAGTTGTAGAGAAGTCATTTGTACCTTTACTTGATCTTCATTCTCTTGGTATCTCTGCTTGTTTTTTAGTTCACCAATAACTCTGTCTTGATTTCTTACATGCTCCTTGAGTTGTTTTATTTCCTCTAACATATGAGTCTCTACTTCAGATGATGATCCATCTATTGTAGTTAGATTAATGTCCTTGAACTGACGTGTTGTTCGGCCATAAACTTGTTTAGGAATTGGAAGCAATCCCATGCCATATACTTGTCCAGCTTTCTCTTCTCCCAATACTTGATGTAATGCATCACCTTCCCATGCAACTCTTCCCTCACTGTTTTGTGCTAACTCCGGTTGTGTATTTATGAGATTTTCTAACTGAACCTATACATACAAATGCACAAACATAATATTTTGGTTACATAATGATAAAACTTGATATTTGCAAACTTGATATACACATGGTTGTGTGTGAATATCATACCATAGGCTCATCTGTTCCCTTAGACCCTTTTCTTGTGAGTTGCTAAGTAAACTTGTGCTCTATGTGGCTGTTTTTTTGCAGGATCGGCTTGTCTCTATAAAATTATACAAATACCATAATGATAAGAAAGGAGTAGAGAAACATATTGAGAAATGAAAATAAGCTCACCAAGTCCTCAGACCAACGAGCAAAACTCTTTGTACCCGCTGTATGTGTTGTCTTCTTCATTTCACGACTTACTTTGTTCTTTTCACTAAGAGCCTGCAACATAGAAAATGAATAAATATTGAATCAGTATATTAAGAAAAAGAAAATAGCAAAAATAATGGCCGACTTTACCTACCTTTCCTTCTGTTGACTTCCAATATCTCACTAGGTCTTTCCATGATCTTCTTCAATATCATCAGGACAAAGCTTGTATAAAGCTGACCTTTTCTTCTTTGCATTAAATAGCTTCTTTTTTAGTGTTGCCTTGTACTTTCTCCAATCCCTCCCGATTGATTTTAGCATCCATTTCTCACATGAGCGAGGATATAAGAACTTTATCTGAAATCATAGACATTACGGGTAAAATTAACCATGTGTCTGCTATTGTATTTAAAACAATACCACAGGGTATTGTAAAAATTAGCATACCTGAACGAATTGAAGTATGGTTTCAGCACTGTCATTCTTGACCTTTCTCCAATCTTTGACATCCACAGGACAATAGCCACCGTTTCGTGCTATGGTGCCTCGAAATTGCCCTAAAAGACCACCTTCTTTTCCAATAGGTTGTCCGAGCTGGTTGCATTTCACTAGTACTCGTTTTTCCTCTGGTAGATCCCAAACATGTGACAAAACAGTGCCCCTTCGCTTGGTTACTTCACTGGCAACACCTATAAAAAATAAGTTGGCATCACAGTCCACATGGATTAGCTTATTCAAAATAGATTTGTACCTGGTGCTTCTTGGATACCATCAGTATGCTGCTGGTAAACTTCATTGGCATATTTTGCTTCGGTTCGAATTACATTCAGCTGCTGTGTTTTCTTTGTACCCCTTTTCACTATCAACAATTGTGGGAAAAATAAAAACATGTTCAGAGTCATATATGATTCATATGCTATATAATCTTTTTTAGTGGACTACAATGATTGTATTTGCTAAATCACATAACACGATGGACTTAATCTAAATTAACTAGTGGGGATGGAGAGCAAATTAATTATAGATGATAAAAGATGCATAAGAAATAAAATATGGCAACCATACATACAAGAGATCACATATGACAACACACAAAAGAATCAATTGTAGTTTCATTGCACTACCTTTAGTTTTCTTTGCTGCAGATTTGGATGGTTCTTTGTTGGACTTGGTAGGTGCAATTGTAGCCATTCTCTGTCTCGTCACAAACAAGGTAACCTCCTTCATGCTCTCATTCTCTTTAAGCATTCCCATCACATCAGTATCCCATTCTATTGCAATCAACCCATCTCTTCTCTTGTAGTAAAGATAGTCAACCGATTTGTACCCATATTCCTCAATCAGACCAATCAAGTTGAAAAAACATATCTCATCTCTGTCCATTTCCCTTTGAACATATTCCTGACCTGGAGCTGCTCCCTCAAACTGAAGATTTAGGGTCCAAATATCCGTAGCCATGGTAGCACAATATAATTAAAACTGAGCAACAGGGGAAAATAATATGATCAGAAAAAGCTTTAGAGTACAATCGTATAGTTTCATTTTTATGTATGGGAAAAATAGAGAAATAGCTACATTGATAAAACCAACAATAACCTTAAATTATGATTTAAAGATAGATAGAGCATATTGAGAATGTTGTCTATAAAGGGAGCTTCAAAAAAATATAAATTAATGTGGATCAGATCCTTTCTCTCCTAATAGGAGACACCTCACTAACAACAGCTTGCAAGGTCAAAATGAAAAACTCAGAGGAACCCAAATCTAAACTAACCTTGTGCTTTCTATTTGTCTCTGCGCATGTCACACCTAGCTTGTGATTTTTACCCTTTTCACTGTTTGGCAGCAAAACAAACAAGTTAATAATGAATAATAAGGTAGCAAAAGAAATGTTGAAATCATTGACCACCTGTTTAAAAAATGGGAAATTGCAGGAGAGACCTCGTAACACCATTATTCAAAGCTTGTAAAATAGTAATGGAAAATAAATAATGAAGCCACATAATGGTATAATATAATACTAAATTTGATGGAAAATTGTAGCTACATGATAATGTAATACAAAGGAGTCATCTATCTGTAATCCTAGGCAGTGAATTTCAAATGCACTTGCTACGGTTCCAATTCAATTGCCCACTTGAATTCTTTTAATTTACTATCATGATTGGTAAAAAAGCTGTTGTTTTCATCTAAAACTCATGTCATCACTCGACATATAGACGTGATACTGAACATTACCGTGCATAAAAAATCCTGGTAATGGTGCACTGAAGAGTTATCTAAATAAGATACATGGGCTGGTGATGGTGACTGCCACTTCCAAATCACATCTTCAACAATGTTAGCAGGCAAAGATGGGGTCCATATAGTGTGGCAGGAAAACATCTACCAGATGCAATGTCATGCCTATGGATCAGACATTTGACAAAATCTTATCTGATACGCATCTGGATTGGAGTTCATAGGCTGTTTCCCTAATACATCAGATACTTCATTGTTGAAGGATACAGAAAGTCACCAAAGATGGAGGACACGATGGGGTAGGTTTAAACGGACAGCACATCATTCCAGGAAATTCGATCTAGAAGTCTAGAAGATAAAAATTGCGAGCCAAATCAATTCTCATGTGGAGAGGAATGAGAGATGGCGTACCTCTGGTGATTAGGGCGCTGGTCTGGGCCTGGTCCTCGAACTCCTCTGCAGCAAAGTCGAGAGGGAACGTTGGACCTGCAGGAATTGATAGCGGAAGAATCATCAGGAGCAGCATGGGTCAGATCCACGGGAAGAGTCTGTGCTTGTACTCACAATTTGGGTCGGAGGTGCTGGTGCGGATGATCTTCGGAGGCGACGTGGGAGTCGAAGGAGGAGAGGAAAGGAGGAGATGGAACCGAACTGCCTGCCTGCTTTGCCTCCCTATTGACTGATCCAGTCAAAATTGTTGCGAGGTGGGCAGTGTCGCCCAAAACAATTCGGTCAAGGGGCGGGAAATTTTGGTGGGAACAAATCATCTAGTAAAAAATGGTGGGAAACCAGTCTGGCGAAAAAATTGGTGGGAATCGAGTCCAGCGAGAAAAATGGTAGGAAACTAATTTGATGGCGAAAATAGTTGGAAAATAAAATGTTTCATATGAGGAGCTGAGGTAGTATGAAATTTTAACTATACTATTATACAATAGGGATGGAACTCACATAGTCACAACATTTTGTGATCCAACAATGCTAAAAAATATGCACGAAAACTGAAATTTACTAGAAAATTAATTCATAGCAGTGCTAAATGTGATAGTGATGGTGGTAAGTATGGTTCTCTGCACATTATTATTTTTATATAAAAAAGGAATGGTGAAATTTTGATATACTTTGCCACTTATGAGGGGAAATCCTGTTTGTTCTACTTGTCCAAGAGGGTGTGGAAAACACTTACAATTCATTAGAAACAAAGAATGGAGAAATTTTCCGTAAAAAGGAATGGAGAAATTGGAAGCAACAAAAAAGTCTCTAAATTCGAGTTCAGATACAAAAGTTCTATGTCGAGTTCTCCGAGCCATGCACGCAAGTGCTGATACAACTCTTTTGAAAAAAATAACTATAGCAATTCCACATATTACTGAGCTAGATGAATCAAATATAACGATTTAGTCAGAAGTTTTATGCAAAAAAGGGAAAGGAAAAATATAATAGAGAAGGTGACTGCAGACCTTGGTAATTTAAAGAAGATCAAAGAAGCTAGTACGATTATGTCAAGCAAAGATAGTGACAACCTTTGGTACCTTTTCTTTTCATATAAATGGAGGAGTACATGTTTCCTACAGAGTTTGCCCTGCCATGCAAGATATTCAAAGGAGGAAAGTTCGTGACCAGGGAGAACATGTTTGCATCATCTTTTGAAGGAGTTGAGCTTATCGAAACCAGGGGTTGTATCAATTCAATCAGATATATACGAACAATAGGACACTAGGTATATGTGCGGAAGATGGTGGCCAACATGAACGGGCGAAACGCCACCATCGAGCTGAACGTGTACACAATCGTTGCATCCCGCTGGTTCGTTACCGCTTATGGTGCCGATGATGCACCTGTTTCACTGAATAATGGATCCTGCACCCGCAGAAGTTGCAGCGTAGATGCTCGCTTCCTTGCCCCTAGAATAACATTGCCTTCTGTGTCTCTCTGAAAGCGTTTACACACCATAACAATTTCCATTAGTCGTATGGCAGATATAGCATGTATGTTACACCAGAAAGGAAAAAATACAGCAGATGTTCTCCGTTGGTTGATGATGTTGCCGATTCATGCGGGACTGCAGCCATCTGGCAACACGTGCAAGTTGTGACTGCACGAGTCCTGCTGCTGTACCCGTGTATGCACGTACACAGCTAACAGACTCGAACCAGATTTGTGCGTCTGTAAAAAGTTTGGGTCCGAGTCAGCTTTATCTGACCAGGAATCCCGTCCTCTTTCTCGAACGTGGCCCTCCCCTGATGCCGTCCACTACTGTCACAACCTTAGATATCCCTAAAGGCTAGGGTTTGGGAACAGTCCATCCTTGATCCGTCCACAGTTCTGCAGCCATCAAGGAGCTCTTCTCATTCTTCATCATCTTGGCTTCTCCCTTTACTCATCTCGGACAACCACAGGTAAGGGTTATTAATCTCCCTCAGGATCTATATAATGTGCATCCAATTTAATAAGGATTTTCAGCCCCAATCTAATAATTTGATCTTATATGGGGATTTTATCTTTTTGATCCAAGTTCAATACATCGAGACCCAGGAGGGACCTTCTTGTTTACAGGAAAATAGGTAATGATCTATTGATTTTTGAATCTCAAAGCTGTGTCTGCTTGCATATCGTGCTTCTCTAATATTTAGAACATTATAATATGATATGTAGTTGATTATCTATGCCAAAAAAATTTCAACTACATTGAAGTTTGATTGCAGAAAACTAGACCAGAATTCTAAAGCAATGTGCCTAATTAAAACAATTACAGACCCTCAATTGCTATTTGGTCATCACATTGGATTTTTTTCATGGGGCCAATATCTCATACGAATTTATTTGGAATTTTCTCTGGGTTAGTTTTAGATAATGATCTGTAGCTGCAGGTTGAAATATTTCAGAAGCAGAGCATACATACGTCAGAAAGTTCAGGACCCAGGAGGATATTCTTCTTTGCAGAAAAATGCCAGGTATTGACTTTTGATTCTTGTAACTCATAACACCCATATCATGTCTTATCTAATTTTTTAAATGTAATTTGTTCACTAATGTGACATATAGTAATACTATGATTGGATGCTTCTGAAAAGAAAATAGCCCTACCTGGTGATGTACTGCTACATTACTCTTTGCAGAATATTCATAATATGACATATAGTCATATTATGATCCCTTTTCTGGTTTTTTTTGGAGAATGTACATAGCTAGTAGAAGTACTATGTTAGAATGGACATAATAGAAGAACATGGGTATTCAAGATGATCTAGTTGTCTGATTGAGACTCAATTGTTCTTTGCTGATGGCTTAAAAATTATACTGCTTAAAAATTCAGAGAACCACATTGTCCGGTTATTTAGTGTCATGTTGGTGATGGAAAAGTAAGCTATCGACATCAACTGCATACTATATTTATACTGCTTGAGATAGTGGCCGACCCATTCTTGGGTTTTTTTTCCTGATTGTATTAGTAATTCCCCATTCTTGGGTTTTTCTGCATGTCCAAACTGTGAAGTATTACATATAAATTGTTAGCTCTTGCCCTATGAATTAACATGTGCATGGAATTTTCAATCACTATTACATATGAAAATTTTAGTGTTTTATAATGAATTTCAGGTTATGAAATTTAAGAAGCAGAGCATATGGACTTAATAGTTGTGAAGAAATTGTTACTTTCTGAAAGACCAAGTGATGACTACATAGATGGGGTAAAAGGTTTTCTTAAGTTTGCATACAAAGAGAAAAAATCCAATGCGAGGATCCGATGTCCATGTTGCATATGTGTCAACAAGCTGGTACAAAAGCAAGATACAGTGTATGATCACTTACTATGCAATGGAATGCTACGTGGATACACTATATGGGGTTGCCATGGGGAAACAGCATCATATATCTCTGCTAACAAGGATTCAGAGAAACAACTTCCAAATTTAAACAATGGTATGCGCCAGGTTGTCCATGAAGCTTTTGGTCATGTTGACAATGGACTTAACACAAATGAACCTCATGCTGAAGGTTCTTCTAAAGCTGGACCAGATGCAGAAACACAAGCTTTCTTTGATTTACTTAGAGATGTTGATCAACCTTTATGGGAAGGCTGCGAACTATCAAAACTAACTTTCCTAGTCCTCCTGTTTCACGTAAAGTCCATCAACAAGTGGAGCAATAAATCAGTAAATATTTTGCTTGCAATTTTACAGCTCGCTCTACCAAATGGTGCCAATATACCAAGAACATTTGCAGAGGCTAGAAAGATCATTGCTAAGCTTGGTCAAAACCTATACCCCGTTCTGGAGCAGCTGTTTTGGAGAAGATAGAATCAATTCGTGACGATGACAGGTCAAAAAAATGGAAGGGTGCTGGTCCTATTGGAAGTTTAATATGCTCCGACACAACCTTGACTTTATGCATATTGAGAAGAATGTTTGTGAAAATACATATGGGACAATTCTAGAAATGGATGGCAAATCAAAGGACAATCTACAGGCTCGGAAAGACATGCAAGAAATGAACATCTGGTCAGATCTCCATCCACAAAAAAGGGCTAATGATAAGTATTACTTGCCTCCAACTTTGTATAACATGTCTAAAGAGGAGAAACAACAATTTTGCGAGGTTCTTCGTGACATAAAAGTTCCAGATGGTTATTCCAGTAACATCTCTAGATGTGTAAATGTTGCTCAAGCAAAAATTACAGGCCTCAAAAGTCATGACTGTCACATACTAATCCAACAATTACTGCCAGTTGCTTTGCGAGGTCTTCTCCGTGATGACGTTACATCTGTGTTATTTGACCTATGTGGGTATTTTAGAGAGCTAAATGAAAAAGTACTCTACAAACATGACCTTGAAAAGTTAGAGGAATGAATTATAATGACGTAATGTCGAATGGAGATGATATTCCCGCCTGGATTTTTTACAATGATGGTTCATCTTGTTGTTCACTTAGCAACAGAGGCAAAAATAGGTGGTCCTGTCTGCTATAGATCAATGTATTTTGTGGAGAGGTACGCTTGTCATTATAGTTATACAAGGCCATGGTTCACCTATTGTTGTCATGATTATTCAACATTTTTGTTTATATAACGCTTGCCTCTGCAGGTACCTTGGTGAGTTGAAGTCAAATGTGAGGAACAAAGCTCGTCCAGAGGGATGTATCGCTGAAGCAATTTTAGCAAAAGAGGTTATGGCACTTTGTTCAGGATTTCTCAACGGTTTCCAAAGCTTGCTCAACAAACTTTCAAGGAATGATGATGATGGTGATGAAACATTTGGGTGTTGTACTGCACAAGTGTCATATCTTTTTCATGATGCTGGAACGGCACTTGGAAAGCCACGCCGTTATGTTATCAGAGGTTTGGCCAAAGTACAAGCACATAGATATGTGTTATTCAATTGTTCTGATGTTAATCCATACCTTAGGTAATATCTCAAATTCTGAAACATAAATTCAACTTTTTATTACACAAGTTTCCTTACAAGGTACATTACAGAGCCCATGCTGAAGAGATCACGACTAAGCACAATAGACGTCGACTAAGCCATAGAGATGCCGAGAAAATTCAAAATGAGAAGTTCCATGAATGGTTTAGATGCCACGTAAGTGTCATCTCACATCCATGACACCTATAAAACTAGAGCAAAAAACTAAACTTGTATATTTCTACAGATTATGCAGATAGAGAGGGAAAATTACATTCATGGTATGAAAGATGGCATCAGATGGCTAGCCCGTGGCCCAATTGAAGCCGCAAAAAGCTATCGTGCTTTCAATTGTCGTGGTTTTCGATTTAGACCCAAACAGTTTGATGGGGTCACACAAAATAGTGGAGTAGTTCTGACTGCGAAAACTTCCAGTTATGCTAGTGCGAGTGATGCCAAACCAGTTTTGGGCGATGTGACTTACTATGGCCGGATAATTGATATTATTGAGCTGAACTACTCTGGGAGTTTTTCTGTGGTACTTTTCAAATGTGAATGGGTTGATGTGCTATCTAGAAGAGGAATAAAAAAGGACAAGTATGGCTACACACTTGTCAATTTTTCACACCTGATACATACAGGAGAAAAGATTGGGCATGAACCTTTCATTTTGCCTAACCAAGCTGACCAGGTGTTTTATGTTGAAGATAAATTAAACCCTGGGTGGTCTCTGGTTATGAAGATGAAGCCAAGAGATATATATGACACCGGTTGTGATGAATGGGAAGATGATATAGAAACCGAGCCATTCCATGTCACACACCTCGCAGAGATGTTTAATGAGACAAACACAAAGCATCAATGGGTTAGAACAGACATTGAGGGAACAACAGTGGATGCTAGTACAAGTGGATTGGCTGACCAAACATAGTTTCTTCAATGGTTCGTGTTCCTATATACTATATGTTTATCTATACAAGTTTTTCACATTCTAATGATGTCATAAAAATTTACTAAGACCTGTATAGCAGCATTATTTAAAACTATTTGTATCTTAAAATTTAGTTTGGTACAGAAAGCATATGATCCAACCAACAGAAATGTGAAAATTCATTTGTATAAAAGAATCCAAAGAGGTTCCTTTATGACTTTTTACTTCCTATTTATATCTGTCAACAGTGTAGAATTTTCTTAAGCAGTCTATTCCATATTTTCAAAATTCTTTAGTTGATCTGCAATAATTTATCTTGCTCAGCACGAAGTTTCCTTCAAGTGTGACCACGGGAGTTACTAATATTTCTTTTTTTAATGCAGATGAATCAGACTTGGAGATGACTTTAAATTGCAAATATATATACATCATATTTTGTTTTCATGACAGCGGGAGAGCTACATATGTAATAGAAACTAGTACAATGTAATTTATTTTCATTGGGGTTTCATGGACATTTTTTTGTACAAAGACTCCTTGCCTTATCATGATCTATTAAGCTAATCCCATATTATCTATTGTAGTATATTGTCGCCAAATTTAACAGATTTTTGTTTTCTTACATGTAATTATTTTTCTCTGATTTCTTTGACATTCCCCATCATCCACTCATGATGCTTTCTAGTGTTGCAAATTTTACGTCACCTAATGAACATGCAAATTCCAAGAAAAAATGGAAATATACTAATAATAATAAATATTAATAATTATATTAATAGAAACATTCTACTATTGTGTACATAACTTAGGGGTTGTTTGGGACAGCTCCACTCGACAGAAACCGGCTCCACCAACTCCACTTTTTTCAACTCCACTCCGCCTACTTCAATTAAACATGGAGCTGCTCAACGTGTTTGGCTACAAATACAACTCCAGCTCTAGAAAATATAGGATTTGATGCGAAATATCTCTCTTGCCCTTGAATTTGTTTTGTTGGTTTGGTGAAGTTTTTTTTCGTGTTGCTACAATACTATGCTCCAATGATTTTTTTCACCCATGTCTACATAAATTGAAAATTGAAATATAGGGGCATCTTCCTGAAGGCCATAACCACCTTCGGATGCTCAGGCCATCTTCGGCCAGGCCATAGCCACCTTCGGCCAGGAGATGGCCACCGCTAGCCAGGCCATAGCCTATTTCGGCCAGGCTGCGGCCAGCGCTGGCCAGGCTGCTGGCCAGGCCGCGGCCACCTGTGGCTAGGCTGTGGCCGCCTGTGGCTAGGCCATGGCCGGCGCTGGCCGGCACTTGGCCGCCCCTTCCGAGGCCTAGTATATGCTACTTCCCAAGCCTAGGGCATCCCTACTTAGACCCTGGCTGCATAGGGATTGGTCGCCCTTGTCATGGCCATGGGGGCCTACGCTTTGTAACACTTACGTTGTAACATTATTTTGTATGTGTTACAAAATACCACTATCTTTGTAACATTTTAGATGTAGCATTAACTTTGTGTTACTATAACCATTGCTTGTAACACAATTTTACAAAACAGGTGATATGTGTTACAACACTCTCCTGTAACACATAGTTTTGTGTTCCTATGAAACTTCTTTGTAACGCATTGATGAAACTGTTACAATAGTGTGTTACAATATCTATGTTTTGTAGTAGTGCCAGGGAACGGGAGATCTGGTCTGCAATTGGAGACCCGAGGTAGGGTTTCATAGCTTCGAGATGGGACCTGGTGAAGGCGATGGCATCATCAAGGTTATTCTCTCCTGGCACCGCCATGTGAGCCGCATTGTAATGGCTCAGCAGCCCGATTGGGTCCCTTGACAGGCCTGTGCTGAAATTCCCCATAGGATCCCTGAACTTGTCAAACACATCTGCATAAACAATTGCTGTAAGATGCAGTCACCATAATAATGATGCGTGGACAAAATTCAGAAACCTTCAATGACCTAAAAAGTCATTATGAAATGAGTGAATAATATATGCAGGATATATAGAATAAGGCTTTAAATAAAATTTCAATTTTCAGGAAAAGTTTCGCAAAGTTTCAGTAGCAACGAACTAAACAAAGACAAACAAACAGTCTGGACACACAATGAAAAAGTTGCTACCTGTCGATACCCAAAAGCCATGTTGTCTAAGTAGACGAAATCTGAGAGAAACTATATGGAGATCATCTGATCTGCTGAACTCTTGTTCCTCGCTGTGGACACGGCTTAATGCTGCATCAATAGCCTCATTAAAGTGATTGTCTACGCCAAGACGTTCGAGCGCATCCACAAGCATCAATGTATCAGCAACCCACATGGCATTGCCAGCTTCAAACATACGGTGCACATCCCTCTTAAGTTGATCTGCCCTCTCTCTCATCCACTCCTCAGGCCTCTGCACAGACACATGAAAACATATACAGTTACAGACGTTAGCTGTTAACTAACATGCTGCAAATGGATATTATTACTATATATGTGAATGTATTCATGATTATGCACGAGTGTATGTGCCTGGGGGCTAGGAGGGGTGTAGTTGACAAAGAACTCGCCCCACACGGATGGTTCAAAGGGGTTAACTCCAGCGCCGGCGGCGGTGGCCTCCGTCGAGTCTAATTCCTTGTTCTCAGCACTCATGATAGATACAAGCTTTCGTGTAGCTAGGTTTCAGCTATAAGGTAGTATAGTTTCATGCAATGGCGCATCTTCCTATCATATCTATTAGCATCCATTTATAGATCTTGCTAGCCACATGGAAAACTTCTTGGTACGTCTGTGATTGCGACAGTGTTAACTATCTAGTGGACGTGATGAATCCACGTGAAGAGTATCGTACACTTGTTAACGTTATGTAACAAATATCCTAGCATGATTGTCCTATGTACCGGCTGGTGTTGGTCCTCCACGGGTTTCTTCCAAAGGAAAACATCTCCCACTCAATTACATATGATGCACAGATAAGATGGTAAGAAACCAACGCGTGAGGCTAGATGTCATGGATTCAAATCCTCACGGACTTGCGACATTGTGCATGCCTCCTGGTGGGTTGTATATTTTTTCTTTTTTTTGCGCAGAACCATTTGGTACTAAATGGCACCATTTAGTATTGGTTGCCCAGCTGGTACTAATTGGCTTGCATGTTAGTACCGGTCATCCGGTACCAGCTAGGAATGACCGGTACTAACCATTCCCCCTTAGCGGTACTGATAAAGAATTTTGTAGAAGTGATAAGTGAATGTTTCAATAGAAAAATTAATGTTTCAGATATCCAACTCTAATAATTATACACGTCGACATATCTAATTTGTCCAAAATTGTAGAAATATAATCGAAATTTATACATTTGTCCTGATTTCCTATAAAAACTCTTAACTCAGAAGTGCTATATGTCCGGAGCACAAAAGGTCCATAAATAAGCATCCACCTACAAAGGGAAGTACGGTTTGATTAATCCTAGCACACCAAAAACACTTGAGCTGCAGTCTTGCGATCTTTAGTGTGCGACTAGAGGTACATCAATACTAGATTACTTACTATTGTGTAGAGTTTTGATCAGGCATCAACAGTGACAAGCTAGTAACCTATACGCACACTAACAGAAACTTCAACATCCGCCCGCCCCTCCGCCTCGGCCATTTTTGGACCCGGTGCTGATGGGGCTTCAGCACCGGGTCCAACGGCTAGGAGCGGGGGCGGCGGGGTGAGCACATTAGCACCGGGTCGTGGCAAGACCCGATGCTAATGCACCTCTTTTAGCACCGGTTGCAGCCAGCAACCGGTGCTAATATGCCCGAGGCCATTAGCACCGGTTGTTGGCTGCAACCGGTGCTAATTGGTGCACATTAGCATCGGGTCTTGCCACGACCCGGTGCTAATGTCTTTTGTATATAGCACTTCGTCCTCCCCCGGCCGAGCCAGATGAACACTTGGCGCTGTGTTCTTGCTGCTCGGCCGGGGGAGGGGAGGTGCTGGCCAATTTTTTTTCAAAATTTGTGAAGATTCTACGCATCTAAGGAGCACTACAAGGTACAATCTTTCATTCTCTAATGTTTTATTTAGCTTGTAATCCTTGTATGCTTTAGAAATAGAGGAATTTGTGAATCAAATAAAGCTAGCTAGAGAGCTTGTGTTCATGGAGGAGAGTGAGGAGGGAGAAGGCAAGGTAGCTAGTATTTTGTTTTGTATGACTTATGTATAACTTGTGAATAGTTATAATGCTTATGTATTTTATTTATTAGTTATTTATTAAAAGTTGGAATAGTTATTTATTAATTTAATGGAATGTATATTTGTTTTTAGAAAATGAATATAGTAATTCCATGTAATATATATTATTGGTTATTTATTAAAAGTTGGAACAGTTATTTATTTATTTAACGGAAGGTATATTTATTTATTTAATGAATATAGTAATGTAGTGTTAGAAATGTGTTTATATAATGGAATATATATTATAATTTGTATTTATTTATATATTAAATTTGTATTAACTTTATATTGTATTATATATTTGCTATTGGTTAATAATGCAGATGAATAGACAATGGATTTACGGGGACAACCATGATCAGGCGTTCTGTGATGGCATCAAGGCGTTTCTCGATGCCGCCGAGGCTAACAGGACGCCGTCAGATTTCATGTTCTCTCCATGCACCCATTGTGAAAATATACAATCGTACAAACAAAGAGGAGCTCTTCAGGTGCATTTGACGAGGCACGGTTTCATGAGGAATTATTCTGTCTGGACGAAGCACGGTGAAAGAGAAATTCTAATGGATGAAGATGAAGACGACGAGGCCGATGACGACAGTCCGGTATTGGCTCAAAACTACGGTTCCTTTGCAGATGCTGCAATGGGTGATGCCGATGAGGAAGATGCTATTCGGGAAGGTGATGCTCAGGATGATAGTGCTCAGGAGAATGGCCCTACCGATGGACTCGGGCAAATGTTGCGTGATGCTGAGAAAGACTACGGCAATGATAAGGAACTGAAAAAGATACAATGCATGTTGCAGGACCACAAGACTAACCTGTACCCAGATTGCAAAGAGGGGCTTAAAAAGTTGGGTAGCACACTTGAACTTCTGCAGTGGAAGGCAGCAAATGTCATTACTGATAAGGATTTCGAGGAGCAACTGAAACTCGTGAAGAAGATTCTGCCAGAGGGTAACGAATTGCCATCGACGACGTATGAAGCAAAACGTGTTGTTTGCCCTCTCGGTTTGGAGGTGCAGAAGATACATGCGTGTCCTAATGACTGTATCCTACATCGCGGACAGTATGAATACTTGGATCGTTGTCTGGTTTGCAGCTGCGCATGATACAAGATCAGACGGGACGACTCTGGTAAGGTTGCGGGGGAGCATTCTAAGAAAAAAATCCCTGCGAAGGTGATGTGGTATTTTCCTCTGATACCCCGTCTGAAGAGTTTGTTAAGGAACAAGGACCATGCCAAACTGATGCGCTGGCACAAAGAAGAACGTAAGCAGGATGGCATGTTGAGACACCCGGAGATCCAATATCAGAATTGAGAATCCTGGTACTGGGGTAAGGAGTGTTTCAGTGGTTTTCCTTATGGCTTAGTAAGATCGAAGATCGAAGAACCAGCCAAGACAAAGACTTAAACAAGACTACAAGCACTAGAACTATAACTGACTATAGTCTAAACAAGATATATTTGCTACTAGAATAAAGTAGAAGCAAGATATAAATGACAAAGGCAACGTGATAAAGATAACTATATTGATAACTGAAAGTCTTACAAAAGGAAAAGTAAAAGATACAAGAGCTAATACTAGAGCTTCTGAAGACGACTCCGGAGCCTCCGAGGCAAAGTTCGACTCAACTCTAACTCCCAACTAATCTATCCTAACTCTACTAGAATGAAAGTGGAAATGAGCTCCTTGGCTTGGTGTGTGTTGAATGAGGGCTGGGGCTGTCCAATTTATAGCGGTTGTAGGCAGGGTAACCGCCAAGGCAGCTAGGGAGGCGGTGCCGGGCCTTCGGCCGAATTCCCCGGTTCGGCCGAACTGACCAGTTCGGCCGAACCGTGGGATCTGCCGCCTCTGGCTGCCACGGCCAGGATCCACCCCTGGAAGGCGGTTGTGCACTAGGGGCGGTTCGGCCGAACCGCCCTGTTCGGCCGAACGGGCCTGGAGGCCCAGGCCTGCCCCCGTGCACCGACTCTGCCTCCTGGGCTCTGTAGTTGTTCTGATCCATGTGGTCTTCGAGTTGTAGTGGCCCAGGAGTGACGTGTCGCATGGTCCGGGATGAGTTGGTGGTCGCCCACGTGTTGTGTGATGTGTTCGCTTGGTCATTGTTGACGTGGACGACTCCCGGTGGTCCGCTCGGCTAAGTGGGGTAACCGGCCGAACGGATTCGTTCGGCCGATTCGGTCAATTTCGGCTCCAATAGCACTTATTTGTCGTATTTGTACCTGCACAAGTCACACTCACCAAAACTCGTGGAACTTTATTAGAAATAAAACCTAAGTACATGGAATGTTGCATAAAACCTCATTTATTCCCGAGTATTGGTGGTCGGATTTGGGTTGTAACGACCGCCAACAAGCTCCCCCAAGCTTAGCTCTTTGCTCGTCCTCGAGCAAAGATATAAACTTAGGCTCGGTGGATCAGGAGTTGCTACAATGTCATTTCTTTTGCAGGTAACTTTATAAACAACTAGTACTCAAAAATACTTGAATTATAGGCAAAGTTTTTAAATCACCTTTTTACCTTTGGGGCTTATAGCAATCTCCTTATCTTGGGCGGTTGAAAGGATGAAAAGATCAAAATCAGTTTTATTCCACTTTACCCTTTTCAGGATCCTATCTCGGAGTTTTTCACAAGTTTTGAAAACTACAAATTGTTCCTCAATTGGCACACTCAATCACTCAAGTGTATTTGAATCCTCACCAAAGGCTTGTGCCTTCTTTTTCATCCTATCATCTAATATGGCTTTTTGTGTGGCTCAGGGACAAAGGATGAAGGCATGCATGCATCTTATATTTTGCTAAGTCAAAAACTGGATCTCTGAGGAAACAAAACACATCTTAAGATCGAGAAGTGCAAGTGTGTGGGATGGATGGAGTGGAATATGATGGAATGGACTATGGTGGAATGGAATATGGTGGAACTCCTTGGATGAATTTCCCTCTCCTTGATTTATTTTCGAGAACATGGGCTATCTTTTATTCTCATATTTTTGCCATGCCACTTGGCATGCTTTTCTTTTTCTCTTTCTTTTTGCCATGCTCTTTGGCATGCTTTTCTTTTTTTTATCTTTTTTTTCTTTTTGCCATGCTTCTTTGGCATGCTTTTCTTTTTGCATAGCCCATGTCTCTATCAAGAATATTTGGAGAGGGAAATCATAGAACATGGAGCATTTTATTTTGTGGATGAATGATGGAAATATGAATGCTAACTCCCAGTGTAGGAATTGCAGGTGAGAGGTGGTGTGTGTACGTGGATCTCGATCTCTAAGAATATGAAAGCTTCACTCAAAGGTCACAACAATTTGACAAAGCTCACTAAGATAACAAGCAACATATGAGTAGAAATTTTCAACTAAGCTTATCACATGGCTCTGGTAGGTATCTTGACCAATGAGGAACTTGTTTCTTTTTGAAAGCATAAATCTCTGAGATTTTCCCGTACTAAGAGCAGAAATAGAACTCAACCAAATTCTCACTGTATCAATCCCCACAACAACTTTAGACTTGGAATAAAGCATGTGCTCCCACAAGGTTTTCAGGTTCATTATTACTCATGCCAAATAACTCAAGCATTATCAAGCAACTAGTTGCAACAAATTACTTGCAAAATTAATGACAGAGCAACTATTCATCATTTCCAAGGTGAGAGGCATATGACTCATTCCATGCATAGTTGGGAGTTACTTTTATTCAAGGGAAATATTTTTGGTATTTTCATATTTTTTTAAAATGCAAACTAAAGCATGAAGGAAAAAGGGAAATGCAATTGGGTGATCAAAGTGCTGGGTACATTGGAACATACCTGAATGGGGGTCCTCCCCCAAGCTTGGACTTCTCACTGGTAGGGATGAAATCTTGACAGGTACTGGCTCAGCTGGTCCGCTTGCTCGTGGACGTTGTGCTGGATGGACGCTACCATCCCGCTATTCTCTTGGTGATACTGAGAATGGCGGGCTAGCGTGTCTTGAATTTCTCGAGTACGGTCGTTGATGACATCGACTCGGTCGGAGATGTAGGACAACTCCTGATCGAAGTCGAAGTGCGCGGACTGCGAGTATCCGGGGTAGTATGGCTGGGAGGTATGATCGTCCCCCCCTGCATACCGACTCCCGGACCACTCAGAGTCTGTGTCCTGGCCGTAGTGCCAGCATCCTGAGGCAAAGTAGCTCGGTTCCTGGTGTTGCCCAGAGCCTCCTGCTCCGGACGTCCCAGCACCGGTGTACATGTGGTAGGTGGCCTCGAAAGCGGAAGTATGTCGGTGCGGCATCTGTGGTGCATCTTCCGGCTCCTGTGAGGTGGCGAGCCCAGCATCACGCCTGGCTTGTCCCCTCGTGACTGGTCCGTCACCTGCAACGCTATGCCGAGCGGGCTCTCTCCAAGGTGGAGAATCATCCGACTCGGTCCTCAACTGAAGACTTAGTTTCGGCGTGGTATACAACCTTAGTGCTGCACAAGGCAAGGGCACTTTAGTTGTATAACCACGGTAAATCATAGCTAGCATTGCGTCAGGCGTCCGCGGTATCATGTGGGCTTGCACAAAGTGCTCGGCATCCACGACAGAACGTGTTGTCTCGATGTACGTGAGCCGGGCGCCTTGGAGGACGCCCATATGGTTAGCGAGGCGAGTGACTAGAGAAGTCATCGCCATGCTACCCGCACGAGAAATATGAGACAGCCAGTGACCAACCATGTCTTTCACAGGTGAATAGGGAATCTGCTTGACCATGGCAAAAAGAACCCGCAACTTGATGGTGTTGACAGGGCGCAAATCTGCCCGGGGGAACATCGTCATAGACACCCAAAGATGCATGAAATGCCCAAAGTGGGGTTATGTATGTTGTTCGTGCGTGGCGCATGACAGTTGGTATTCCCCGAAATCTTTTTCCAAAATGCCACCCGGTCAAATCTTTTAAGCGCTTTGTTCGGGTCTAAGGAACAACAGCTTGAAAATTCAAGACCCGAACTAAACTCCCTCCAAGAGCAGAAGAACTCTTGGTTGAAGAACCGGAAACGAATCCCCCCAGTTTCAAAAACCAAAGTCGAGAGGAATTCAAGGGTGAGCAGGTACGAACCTTCTTTGTTGATGTGCCAGAAATTCTCCCAGCAAATGGCTTGGAAGATTTATGTGAACTCTACGTCCATCCCCGTGTCCCTGAGCAAATCTTGCTCAAACACACGAGTGTGCTCGAACTCCTTCAGCCGAAGCTCGTTAAAGGTGTTCTGCTCCCGTTCTGTCCTGAGGTTGATGTCACTCTTGCTCAGGAGCTGCCTGGCCGGGGGCGTTGCATGGCCCCATCCCGAGCCGGCTGCTTCGTGCTCGTCCGTGTCCATCCGGCTCGAGCCTCGGGACGGAGCTGGGGAGCTCCCAACATCGTCCGATCGTCGGCCTAGCCGGGCGGAATGACAGAGCGACGTGAAGAACTTCGACATGATTCCTGCAAAAGGTTAGTGCAACAACAACTACCCGAAGGACTGAATATATATGGTTAGCACAAGAAAATCAAGTTAGTCGTTCAAGATAGTTAGTTGTTCTTGCGGGGATGAAAACCACCACAAAAGGTTAGTCGTTCTTGTGGGTGTCGGTGACCACCACAAAATCGTCCAGAAATTCAGCACAAAGATCACAACGAAAGCAAAATATATTTTTGGGATTTTCTAGCGATGCAAGTAAACCAAAACTTGAGCAAGAACTTGGGAAGAACTTGAGCAAGCACTAGAGCAAAGAACTTGAGAGAGAGGGAGAGAGCTCTGAGTGAATGAGTGTTTGAGGAGCTCACAAGCTTGCACCGGCATTTATAGGCCGAGGGGGGGGCAGGTCCCTGGTTCGGCCGAACCGGGCAGGTGTGGCCTGGCCACTCCATGTGAGTGCAGCCCCCTCCTTTGCTTTGATTCCACGCCAAAATGTGTGGCCACAAAATTTTTAAGTCATGTGAGTGGAGTTAGTGGTAGGTGAGATGCAAAATTGACATGACCAAAGTGGATTTTAGTGGAGTCACCCCCATGCTGTCATGTTTGTAATAATTGGTGAGTGTGCAGCCAATTTTAGTGGGGTAGACATGTTTGGTGCTGGTTGGTGGTGATGGTAAATAATTGGAGATGTTCTAGAAGGGATGAAAATGATAAAAGTTACCAATTACATCCACCCTAGGTAAAATTTCAGCATGTGTCCAATTATTTCTAACCAAGCTT
Source organism: Echinochloa phyllopogon (assembly GCA_033239725.1). NCBI lineage: Eukaryota > Viridiplantae > Streptophyta > Magnoliopsida > Poales > Poaceae > Echinochloa > Echinochloa phyllopogon. The sequence goes on along the minus strand of BTCW01000008.1, from coordinate 24,555,077 downwards.
GCAAAATTTTCTACTCTCTCTCAAATTAATTACTCAAGTGGTTCATTTATTTTGAAAAGGGAAACATGCAAATGCAATTGAAAAATTAAAAATTGGAAGGGAAATATGGGATACATACCAGTTTTCCTCGCGGCGAGAGCTCAGCTTTTAAGTCCGCGAGCGGGACTTCTCCTGTCTTCAGTTGCTTGTGTCATCGTCCGGTCCCGGAGTGGATGACTCGGACGATGCAACCTTCTTTCGCCACATCTTCTTGTTCTTCTTCTTCGGTGTTGGTGGCGGTGGGATCGGCGTCTCTGGAGATTGTGGTTCGAATGCAACCACATTGACCTGCTCCAGGTTATTGGAATTTTGAATTGAATCAGTGCATACCTGAGAGCATTTCTCCACCCTGGGCTTGAACGCAAACTTTTCTTCCTTGCCGTTGATGTTCAGGCTGATTTCTCCGGCTCCCACGTCGATGTTTGCATTGGCGGTGCTCAGGAACGGCCTCCCGAGGATGAGAGGTGTTTTCGTGTCGACCTCCATATCGAGCACCACGAAGTCCACGGGTACGAAGAATTCCCGGATTTTCACCGGAATATCTTCGGCTATTCCCGCAGGGTAGCGAATCGATTGATCCGCTAGCTGCAAATACATGGTTGTAGGGGACAAAGAAGAATAGTTTAGTTTGTCGAACACTACCTTCGGCATGACGCTGACGCTTGCTCCAAGATCGCACAGGGCATGGTTGAAGTGCTGCTCCCTGATCGAGCATGTGATGGTAGGGCATCCTGGGTCCTTCTTCTTTTCTGGAAGATTGTTCAAGATAGCCGCACTACATGCTTCGGTTAGTTTAATTACCTCGGTGGTTGGCAGTGCCCTTTTGTTGTTGAGGATGTCCTTCAGATACTTGGCATATGTGGGAGCCTGCATAGCTTCAAGCAATGGGATATTGACATATAACTTTCAAATTACCTCAACAAATTTGCTGAATTGTTCGTCCACTGTTGGCTTATGGCATCTTCTGGGAATGGCAGCATATTTGGTTCGTAAAACTCGTGAGGGGCCGCCTTTGCTTCCTTCTGCGGACTTGTCTTCTGTGGTTCTGCTGCGCCCTCCTCTTCTTCGCTATCACTTTCTGTATTGGCTGCCTTTTTACCTGCACTGTCAGGATATGGCGGGTCCCGAGTGGTCTTACCCCCTCTCGTGGTGACCACTTTAACCATTTCACGGGGGCAATTGTTTGGTTGCCTAGAGAATTTCCCCGCTACGGGTGAGGGCAAAGAAATAGCTAACTGAGCAATTTGAGTTTCTATAATTTTATTAAAGCTCAGTTGACTTTTCATAGCAGAAGAAAATGATTCCATCCTAGAGTCTATGCTTTCCAGAGTTTTATCATTAGCAGCAAGCTTTTTATTGATGTTTTCAGTTATTTTCATCTGGCCAAACACAAGATCTCTAAGAGACGACTGATTATTGAAATTGCTGGAATTGAAATTGTTACCTTGTTGAGGCCTCTCAAAAGGGAGGTTTGGGCGTGGATTCCAGCCTTGGTTGCCGTAGTTGTTCGGTCGGTACCCATTGTTGTTGGAGTTGTTGACGTAGTGGGCATCTTCTCGCGTTTCGGGGCAGTCATTCCCCGAATGGCCAGTGTTGCCACAGACTTCGCAGGTTATGCGAGCGTCCATGGCTTGCACCATTTCTTGAGCAGGGGCCTCCAGTTTCTTCATCAAGAGGTCCATCTTGGCAGCGAGCATGTCCAGAGCTTCAACTTGGTGAACTCCTCGGGTCTTTGGTTGAGTCCGGTCATCGGACCAACCTTGGTTCTCGACCATCTTCTCTATGAGGGCCTTCGCACGACTCTCCTCAAGAGAGAAGAACGAGCCTCCAGCAGCAGCATCCAAGTACTCACGGGCAGAATTTCTCAGCCCGTAATAGAAAGTTTGGATTATGAACCAACTCTGCATACCATGGTGAGGACAAGCAGAAATATAGTCCTGGAGGCGATCCCATGCCTCCGGGACTCTTTCATCTTTTAGCTGCTGGAAACTAGCTATTTTGTTCCGAAGGGCGTTGGTTTTCCCAACCGGAAAGAATTTTAGCAAGAAAGCGCTAGTGCATTTATCCCAGGTGTCTATTGCTTCGCGGTTAGCATAAAACCATTGTTTTGCCTTGCCTAGTAATGAGAATGGAAATAAACGAAGGCGAATGGCATCGATACTTACTTCGCGGATGGTGAAGGTGTTGCAGATCTCCAGGAAATGCTGGAGATGCGCATTGGCATCTTCGTGTGGCTTGCCAGAACGGGCTAGCCTGTACCATGTTGATGAGGGCTGGCTTTAGCTCGAAACTACCATCTCCGACTAGCGGAGCTGGTCCGGTACGCACGTTCTCGCTTGATGGAGCGGAGAACTCGCGGATCGTCTTGCCGGCCATCCTCGATGAAGCTGGAGTCACAACGGGAAGGACTGGGTTCGTCGGAAGGAGTTGCTTCTGAGGAGGTACAACACGGGGTCGTACTTTCCTCACAAGTGTCTCCGGATTTTCTTGGAAGTTTGACGGTAGTTGGAAACCAGTCATGCACTGCTCTGTTCCACAAAGACCAACGAACAGAGCAAGGATAAACCCGCTTGAGTAGCGGTACTCAACTAAGATAGCTCAAGATAAAAATTCAAAAGTAATCTAGCCAAAAACTTCCCCGGCAATGGCGCCAGAAATGCTTGTTGGCACTTCTTACGATCCAATATCAGAATTGAGAATCCTGGTACTCGGGTAAGGAGTGTTTCAGTGGTTTTCCTTATGGCTTAGTAAAATATAGAAATATTCTGCAGGCACACAGAATCACCGCTGGAGCACTTCACCTGGGAGTATCCCGAGGTATCGTAATTTATATTTCCGCAGGGAAGCTTTGGCAAGATTACTAGTGAATAGATATTCGAGACTATCAGAGAAGGGCACACGACTAGACAAGACAGGGGATAACGGTATTGGATAGGAGCGGATATACCGGACACACAGCTCCAGGGATACTCAAGTAAGGGAGAGAAGAGATAGATAGCTGGGAGGACAACGAGAAGAGATAGAGGACTCCTGGATTCTTTATCTACCTATGTCACTCTAGCTTAGAGATACAGCGGCTACAGAGCCAGCACTAGGAGATCTGGGATAACTCTAATGTCTTAGCTTCGTGACAAGGGAACTGGTGAACACACAGAAAGGGATGAGAAGGAGTGCCACTATTTCCCAACTGGGGAATCCTACGGACCGGAACTAACGTGATGGGCTACGAAGACCGGAAGGGCTGTCACCACCTCCCGGCTACCACCTCCGTTGGGACGGGAATAAACTAAGGCCACTGACTAGTCTAGGAACCACTCCTACACTAGACAACGACTACTTACTCTGCTAGCAAGAGAAGACAACCTTGTCAATACTCTTGGTGACAGTTCACCTCCAGTATCAAGCAGGATCGTAGAACCAGCCAAGACAAAGACTTAAACCAGACTACAAGCACTAGAACTATAACTGACTATAGTCTAAACAAGATATATTTGCTACTAGAATAAAGTAGCAGCAAGATATAAATGACAAAGGCAAAGTGATAAAGATAACTATATTGATACAAGAGGAAAAGTAAAAGATACAAGAGCTAATACCAGAGCTTCTGAAGACGACTCCGGAGCCTCCGAGGCAAAGCTCGACTCAACTCTAACTCCTAACTAATCTATCCTAACTCTACTAGAATGAAAGTGGAAATGAGCTCCTTGGCTTGGTGTGTGTTGAATGAGGGCTGGGGCTGTCCAATTTATAGCGGTTGATGGCGGTTGTAGGCAGGGTAACCGCCAAGGCAGCTAGGGAGGCGGTGCCGGGCCTTCGGCCGAATTCCTCGGTTCGGCCGAACTGGCCAGTTCGGCCGAACCGTGGGATCTGCCACCTCTGGCTACCACGGCCAGGATCCACCCCTGGAAGGCGGTTGTGCACTGGGGGTGGTTCGGCCGAACCGCCCTGTTCGGCCGAACGGGCCTGGAGGCCCAGGCCTGCCCCCGTGCACCGCCTCTGCCTCCTGGGCTCTGTAGTTTTTCTGATCCATGTGGTGTTTGAGTTGTAGTGGCCCAGGAGTGACGTGTCGCATGGTCCAGGATGAGTTGGCGGTCGTCCACGTGTCGTGTGATGTGTTCGCTTGGTCATTGTTGACGTGGACGACTCCCGGTGGTCTGCTCGGCTAAGGGGGGTAACCGGCCGAACGGAGTCGTTCGGCCGATTCGGTCATATCCGGGCCCAATAGCACATATTTGTCATAGTTGTACCTGCACAAGTTTTTCAGGGGAATGATCTCTCAATTATATGTGTCAAGTGGATGTAGAGGTATGTGGAAAGGATGAAAGGATAGGGTATAATTTTATATTTTCAAAATAAATTCACCCGAACACTTGAATGAGCAAGAGGTTTGTTTTATCAAGACATATCACATTTATCAACAACTTAGATCAGGGGATCCTAACATGAAAGATTTCACAGGCATGTGGATACTTAGTTTGAAATGAACAATAGGCACAATTCATGGCATGAAAGATAACCGAGAACATTTCATTTAAGTGGTTTGTGCAAGGTTCACATAATGAAACGTAGTAACACAGGGAAACCAAATTGAGAGGAGTAAAGACTGCAAACCAGCGTGCGTGTGCGCGAAGTGGTTGAGTTGGGCTGGTTCGGCTAAACCAACCAGCTCGTTCAAACCAAAAGGTTTAGCTGAACGGGTCGTCTTGCACGTTCTTCTCTCGTTCCTCCACTGTGTCGTCCCTGTACTCGTGTAACTTATATTAAATTGGGCATTCTCTGACTGGCTCAACTACACCAGTCAGAGCATTATTCAATTCAAACTAAGTTTTTATTTTATTTTATTCACCAAACTAAACTTTGGGAAAACAAATATTGGAAGGGAAATAAAGAGAGCACCTCCTAAACAATGATTTACGCAAAGGGAAATTGAATTGGGAAATAAATTGAAACTAATGGTGCTCTACAGGATACAACCACATGACATCTACTCTATAGATGGATCATAAAGGTCTAGATGTTACGTGGCTTTGGCGAGCCTCTCTGATTTGCCTGTGAATGTTTGGTACAGGACATTGTTCTTGTCCATTTGCCAAGGCTTGCCTTCAGTGACCTCATCCTGGTTGCTCAACTTCTGGCATGTTTGTGCCAGTTCTTTTTTAGGCTCTTCAACCATGGGTTTCTCTTCTCCCTCCTCCATGGCTTTCTTCGTTGGTGGACTTGTCATACTCATGGAGAGAGAACCATTGGGTGAGGAAAGGTCTTTGGACAAGGATTGGGTAGCCATGGCAACTAGGAAATGTGAACACTCGGTCGTGCTCGGGAAAGTGATGGAGGATGGTTTCTGACTTGAGATTGACAAGCAACTTTCCCAACATTTTCTAGTGACTTCGAGACAAGATGGGATAGGCTCTAGGGTCCAAATGGACGCTCAAGGGGCAGAAGAGGGGTCCTTCGGTCGAACCAACATGGTTTGGCCGAATTGTCCTAGAGTGGTCTAGTATGCCCAGTGAGCCTATCTCTCTAGTGCCTACACATCTCCTTGACGGTCTTTGCAGAGTGTTCTTGTTCTTCACGCTGGATGTTCTGCTTGACCACTAGTTTGGGGGTGATAAGGTGTGGCTATCATATGAGGCTCCCCCAAACTTAGATATTTCCGGGAGGTGGAGTCAATGAGATGAGAGCATCTACGACTAGCCCAGGACGCCAAACCGGGGCAAGATGTTTTCATGGGACATTTGCTTAGCGTGCCTAGTGGCTGTGGGTCGATAGGGCTTGGCTTCTACCCAGTTAGAGACGGGATCTACGGCTACCAGAATAAACTCGTACTTCTCTGAGTTAGGGAAAGGACCCATGGGGTCTATTCCCCTTACATTAAAGATTTCTACTGAAGATTACCGGTGAGTGGCTTTTCGTCTCCTTCCCGTGTTTCTGGCAGTGTGGGCATCTCTTGCTAAATTTCTTAGCATCTCCATATTGCCAGTCCTTTATTCTGAACACTCTATAATGTCCTTCACAAGGTGCTGCATGATATCTCTCCCAGGTTTTATGCCTCAGGTGCAGGTATGCACCGTCTGAGTCCATTTTGTATCAAGAAGAGATACGGGTTGTCCCATTGGTGATGTCTGCTCCTATAAACTACTACTTTTCTATTTTCACCTGATGGGACGCACCTTAACACCGTGAAGTTGACTATGGTGGTGTACCATGTCTCTAGTGTTGTGACCTTGAGGAGCGTATCACCAAGGAAGAAAATCGCTGATGGGAAGATCAAACGGGGCTTGTACCCGAGACAGGCCCAACGGATGAGTCTTGGGTTCGCATCCTTTTTGGTCAAAAGATACTTCAAAGCAGCATGGTCTGAATAGACTATGACCGTTGCCCCAACTAGGTAGGACCGGAATTTGTCTATAACAAACACAACTTCTAGGAGTTCCTTTTCCGTGGTTGCGTAGTTGAGCTGGGGCCAGTGAGCATAATGCTTCTTGTCCTTGGTTTGGCCCACAACAGCTCCTACGGCAAAAAATCGCTCGCATCACACATGATTTCTAGTGAAATGCTCTAGTCGGGAGGCTGGATGATGGGAGCGAAGCTGAGTGCTTTCTTAAGGGTTTGAAAGGAAGCATAGCACTCTTGATTAGAGACGAGAGGGGTTTCCTTGGCTAGGAGATTGGTCAATGACCGAGCTATTAGAGAGAAATTTTCGATGAAACACCTATAAAGCCTGGTGTGGCCAAAGGAACTACGAATCCCCTTTACTCGTGGGAGGTGTACGCATAGGGTCGTATTAGGGGGTATGATAGGGGAAGATGATGGCTTCTGGCTTTGAATCTGATCTTTCCGCGATCAAAGACAAATCTCCGTGACAATTGCCTTATGACCCCAGGATAAGATGAGATAGGGATATGATGACTATGAAGGTTAGGAGTAATCCCATTGAAATCTTGGACCAAATATCCATAGACTAATCGATCTTCCTCCAGGACAGTGAAAGTCTGTTGGGTTCCAGGGGGTTTGTCACTGATGGTCACTGGAGTTTGTCTGTCCTTAAAGAAGGGAGCACACTTCAATCCAGAGGGAAGATGCTTAGGCTCAATTGGAGGATGAATGTCTTCTTCCTCCATAAGGAATTGGGCATCTTCTTCTAGGAAAGGTTGCTCTAAGTCTATCAAGGATGTTGACATGACCTCCTCTTTAGGATCAGGATCGGGATCTGCCTCTATAGGTGTGTTCAAGGAGTAGAAACAAGAGACTGGGACGAGTTCTTCTCCGATCCTAAGCTCTAGCTGGATTATTGGTGAATTTTCTAGGATTTTCATGATTGGCCTACCAATAAAGATGGAATAAGTGGAATTTTCAGGTAGGTCAAAGATATGGAAATCCAGGAAAATTTCAGGGTCGTTAATCTTAACGGGTATGACCCGCAAGATCCCTAAACAGTCGAGGACCCTTCCTGATATGAACCTTAGATGTTTCTGAGATGATGACCATGGTTCATCGGGAAGTTGGGCTCGCACCAAGGAGCTAGAGATTATGTTGATTCCGAGGCTCGGGTCATACCCGATTTCTCTGTCCATGCCCATAACTTCACAAAAGATTGTTCAGATTCTCTTGGGCATTTTAACTACCTCGGTCGAGGCTTCCGCCTCGTCTAGCCATTCCCGACTCTTGATGGCAGAGAGACGGCCTAAGTACTCTCTTTGATATTCTAATGCTTCCTTGTCGGGGGGTGGATCTTTTTTCTCTACACATCGTTCCCGTGGGAAACTTATGGCACAGTCGATGTCATCGAATAGATCATCGTCAAAATCGTAGGGAGTGATGTAGAGTGGATGATGGTAGTCCAGGCTAGAGTAAGGTTGTGGTTCGAATTAAGCATCGGGTTCTGATGGAATGGAAGAGTTGATAGATTTGGATTGTTGGTGTAGAGGCTCTTCAGGTTTAGGCTGCTTCTTTTCTTCATCGGGGAGTTCGTCATAGACTCCAGTGTAGGGAGTGTCGTCCAAGATACGCTCCAGGACTATCCTCGCTTCACATGGAGTCAAATGAAAAAACGACCCTTTTGAAGCAGAGTCCAAGAAAGTGGTGGCTACGGGACAGACGCCAAGGCTGAAATGTTGGAGAATCATAGGTTCAGAGAGGCCTAGGTCTGGTCCGGATGCCAAGATTTGCTTGAAACGAGCCCAGGCAGCTCCTAACGACTCTCCCTCTAATTGCTTAAAGGTAAGAACTCCGATTCGGAGGCTAGCTACCTTGGAGATTGGGAAGAAATTTAGACAGAATTTTTCTCTAAGAGTCTCCCAACTCCCTTCCGTAGTACTGATAGCCAGAGAGTACCATTTCTTCTCTCCTCCCGTTAATGAGAACGGGAATAGCTTCCATTTGAGTGTCTCTTGTGTCATGCCCGCAATGGTTAGGCACGAGCAGAGTTGCTCAAACTCGCGCAAATGCGCGTATGGACTCTCGGCCTTCGTTCCTGAGAACGATTGCTCACGAACAATGGCTATGAAGTCGGGACGTAGCTCATAGCCGGGTGTGGATATGGGGTGTGATGAAGGTGATGGCTCCAAACAATCGCCCTTTGGAGCTGAGTGTTGACGTAAGGTAAGGGTGGAATCGATATGATGGATGATGGTGGGGTACACAGACAACTTGGGTTCGGAATCAGAACAGCTACCGTTCCCCGGCAACGGCGCCAGAAAGCTTGTTGGCACTCCTTACGACCTACAGATAAATCCGCAAGCCGACGGATACCGATGTAGCTTTCACCCGGGTGTATTCCAAGGTATCAATTTCCACAGAGAACGGGAAGTGGACTGATTCTAAGCTAAGTTGTCCTAGGTAGATGGAATGGGGTGAATGGTATGGATGTGGTGGATGACAACAACAAAGAGAGAAGATGAGTGATAGGAGGGTAGAGAGGGTATGAGTCTGATAGGGGTATTCTACTGATTGATCGAGCAGATCAGAGGATATAGATAGATACTTGCTTCGGGACAAGGGAACCGGTGGACACACAGAAAGGGATGAGAAGGGGTGCCACTATTTCCCGGGCTGGGGGGATCCTACGGACCGAAACTAACGTGATGGACTACAAAGATCGGAAGGGCTGTCACCACCTTACGGCTACCACCTCCGTTGCGACGGGAATAAACTAAGTTAGTCTCAAGCATAGGCACCACGCCTACACTAGTCAACTAATACTTATCTACTATAGAAAGATAAGCACCCAAGCTAAGCAACCAGTATACAGTTATACCAAGCAACTAAGCATTGAATGAAGAACCAGCAAGCATATAAAAGTAAGAACTGAATGTTCAATTAATCAGAGAGAGATACAAGAGTTACCAGACACGACCCGGATGTTACTCGAAGTGAAGCCGCATCCGTAGAGGTACAGCGGGAAGAGGGGCCGACACTTCGGCTCCTCTCCGGGACGCTCAGCTATCCTCTCTCCCTATTCTACTGATACAAGTGGCGGAACTTAGCAACGCTCACTCTACTCTTGTGTTGTGTGTTTTGCAGGTGAAACCAGGCATCTATTTATAGTGGCCAGGGTCGGTGGAGAAGAGTGTAGCAGCGGCCATGCAACTGGAGGTCGGTGCCGGGCCGTTCGGGCGAAAATCCCGGTTCAGCCGAACCGGAGGATCCACCGCCTTCAGCTCCAAGGGCTGAGATCCACCCTGGGGAGGCGGTTCCAGGCTGGGGGCGGTTCGGCCGAAGGCCCCAGTTTGGCCGAACTGGGCCTGGCCTCTGGCCGGCCTCCCCAGCACCGCCTCTGCCTGGTGGACCCCTTGGGCTGGCCTCTGGTGCTCGACTTTGCATTGTGCTGGCCCAGGAATACATGGCAGAGGCCCAGAACGAGTTGGCGGTCGTCCACATGTCAACTGCTTGGTCATTGTCAACGAGAACGGCTCCTGGTGGCGTGTACGGCTAAGGGGGGTAATCGGCCGAATCGTGTCGTTCGGCTGAATTGGTCATTTCCGTCCCCTCTAGCAGGTATTTCTCTATTTTGTACCTGCACAATGGACAATCACCAAAACTTGTGGAAATAGTCAGTGATAAGCCCTATAGCTATGGTGTGTGTCTCCATTGTGTTTGTTTTATACTCGGTTGGAGGTCGGAAATCGGTCCATAACGACCGCCAACATCGATCACTACTGAGGATTGGGAAGAATTCCTGGAGTACAAAACCTCCGTAGAGGGGGCAACGGCTAGCGCTAGAAATGCTGGCAACGCCTCAAATAAGAAGTACTCCCATAAGATGGGTTCGGGAGGTTATAAGGGAACCATCGCTAAATGGGAGAAGATGGAAGAAGATCTATATGCTAGAGGCATCACTCCAGCGACACATGACTGGCCCACATGGTCAAAGCATTGGTACTATGGTCATGGAGGCACCCTAAGCCCAATCGACGGCTCCTTAGTTTTTCCCAAGGACTTCCGAGAACTAGCTCAGCGTCTCCTCGAAATCCTCAGGGCATCTGGGAGGGGAGAATTTGTTGCTGATAGAGACAGAGATGAGCTAACCTATGCCTTAGGGAACAAGGAGCATCCTGGACGGACGCGTGATGTAGGCACAACCACCTCATGGAAGAAAGGTTTCAAATAGGACGCCGCCACCTATAGGAGCCATTCGAGGAAGAAGGCCGAATATGAGCAGAGGGTGAGGGACCCAGAGCAAACGGTTGCCGCCCATGGCTCAAGGATCCAGGAAATGGAGTCAGAGATGGAGCGGCGGATGAAGGTAGCATGGCTGCAGATACAACAAGCCCCAGGCGGGACCGGTTCCACAGAACATGCACCTCTCCAACAAGCTGCAGGCGGGACCGGTTCCACAGAGCATGCACCTCTCCAACAAGCCACAGACGGGACCGGTTCCACAGAGCTTGTACCTCTCCAAGATCCTAATGATGCGGCCCTTATTAGCCCTCCACAACAATATCAAAGCAGTCACGCTTCCACACAGGCCGCCGAACCGGTCCGTTAACCCGTGGATGAAATAACTCAATGGACCGCGTGCGAGCTTGTCGTCAGGCAGAAGTACTTAACTGTGTTGGTACGTATGCGACTTTAGTTCGTACTGCATACATTTCACCATAAATACCATTCATTTACTAACTTTCTTTGTGACTACTAAATTATCAGGTCGCATACGGTATGACCAAACGTGTGGAAGAAGGGCAAAAATGGCATTGCAATGACATTCCACATGGTTACGTACCGGTTGAGGTGGAGCAAGTCGTTGCCAAGTGGGAAGGCTTGGAACTTAACATCCCCGGAGGTGACGGAGAAACAAAACTCGGTCAGTGTTCTCACTGCATCATTCTATGGAGCAAGGGAGACGTCGTCATACCCGGTACACCTGCGGCTACCAACAAGCCTCCGTCACCTCCCCCGTCTCCAAGAGATCCACCGGATCATGACGATTCTCTGGGAGGTCTCCGTCCCCTCCGCCGAAGAGGCAGCGCCACACTAAAGCCTCCGCCCCCACGCCACCAGGGAAGAAGGTGCGGAAACCCAAAGAGAAGCCTGCACCAGAGAAAAAAGCGGCTGAGAAGACTCCAGAAGAGCTCGAAGCCTAGGTGAAAGCAGACACAAAGAGGCAAATGGCCGAGTGGAGGAAAAAACCGAAGCCGGAGCCGAAGCTTGACCTAGTGTCGTCAAGTCATTCCTCGGTAATTTGACCAAGGGTCAACAGAAGGAAGTAATACTAACAGACTATGACCTCTCATTACTGAAATCTCGCCGTAAGTGGAAGACAGCAGATAAGGAGGAGGCGGGCCCATCCAAACAGGTTCCTCAGCTCGGCAAGCAACCTCGGCGGTCCTTGGCTCCATTGCCATCTCAGCATGAGCTGAACAATAATTCCAATCTCTGCTGACGTGGGCTTTATTTATTGCTTAACATATGCAGAATGGAGATTCAAAAATGTCGGAGAGCCGGAATATATGACGTTGGTTTCGTGGATCCTCGAAGGATAAGTAAAGAAATGATACTGCACAATCCTGAGGAAACATATGGAAACCTATACAAGTTTATTAACAAACAACATTATTGCGACTCCATACTAATACCGTACAACATCGAGTGAGTACATACACACGCTTCTTCTTATACTGTCTGTGTACTATTTCATTTTTGATTATAATGTATACATGTATACATATTTCACTTGTTCCTACTCATATTGTGTCCTGACCGGGGTGTCGTCAACGTCTTTGATTCATTGCACACTCCAAGTGAAAAACTACCGAACATCATTGACATGATGACAAGGTGATGTATATTTTCCCCTAATTAATTCACCCCTTACACTCGCAATGACTTAACTCAATTTTTTTTTCGCAGGGCGTGGGTTCAATTTCGTCAAGAACACCCTGGTATTGAACATGAAACACTGAAATGGAACATTGGCTTTCCGGTAAGCAAGTAATTTGTAGATGTAAGCCTCGGCTAATATATTATATGAATTTTACTTAATTTCTTTTGGTCGACAGTGTGCCAAACAGGGGTCGGGAAATAATTTATGTGCATACTATGTTTGCGATTACATGTGGAATTGGGGACATAAAAAGATTACACAGCATGATATTATGGTACGTAATAATAAACACATTTCCATTATTATTAAGTGCACAATTATTGTCTCCAATTCGGAGGATGAAATATCTTTCAGTTATTTGTAAATTATAGATGTTGAAGCTGAAGGAAGAGTGTCTAGAGAAAGAAAGAATCGACGCAATTTCAGAACAGCTCGTCGGATGGATCTGGGACGAGGTCGTCAATCCCCGAGGAGAATACCACGCCCCAGTGGTGGACGTGCCGGAAAGCTCACAAAGTCATGCAACATCCTAAGTTGTAAATACAGTTTAAACAATAACTCGAGTCCGATTGTATTTTGTAATATATATATCTTATATTTGTAATATATTTGTCTTCTATTTGGTATACAACTAATATGAATATAGAGTCGGCTGAATATTTGATATACACGTATTAGATTAGAATATATATACACACGTATATAAACGTGCATGGCTATTGAAAAAAGCAAACAAAAAAATCCGGGACCTTTAGCACCGGTTCCATACACCAACTGGTGCTAAAGGCCCTGCCAACCCTGCTGCGGTGGCAGGCCCTTTAGCACCGGTTAGCCTCCGATATTTAGCACCGGGTGGGAAACCCGGTGCTAAAGGGCTTTCCCACCCGGTGCCAATATCAACTATTCTGGTAGTGGCATCTACAATTTGTGCGCATCCCATACACCATATACTCTCATATATAGGAAATAAACTATACTCCTCTGTTGTGCACATCTACAAATTGAAGTTGGAATGGCATGCATGCCGCTTGTTGGGGATCCGGAGAACAGGGTGACCTCCGGAGAAAAGGGTCTAGTTTTCAATTAGCGAAAATACCAAGTCTGGGATCGGTGACCAGGTTTAACCCCTATGAGATTTTAGGAATTTACCACTGGCCTTTGATTTCAAATCAACTGGCAATCGGGGTCGCGAGGATCATTAAGATGTTTTTTTCTGGATCGCCTATGACTTGGATCCGTAGGTCCATACACGAAACATGGCGCAAGTATTTTTGATGAAGCTAGGTAGTGCTAAAAGCAGAAATCAAAGGTGATGTAACTAGGAACGGCTAGACTTGAATCTCACCTTCGATAGAAGCAAAACGGAGCTCAGGGCTAAAAGATTATGACCAGAACAAAGGACAGAGACAGGAGCAGCACGTGGGAAACGAGATCCGACCGGTGTGGATTGCGTGATTGCAGAAATGCTAAGGTGTATGCCATAAAATTCTCCATGAATCCCAGTGAAACTGTCCTTGTTTAAATTGCCCTATCATTATGCATAGTTGATTGTGGCGTTCACACAGGGATACAATGTTGCCGCCCGCGCCGGGGCCCTGCCCGCCCAGCCGCTCTTCCCGGGCCCTGCCCGCTCGGCCGGCCACCCTCGCCGGGGCCGCCCGGCCGCCCTCGCCGGCCGCGGCGCGCTCGCCCGGCCGCTGCCGGGGCCCGCCCGCCTGGCCAGCCACCCTCGCGCAGGGCTGCCGGTGAGAGGGAGAGAGATGATAGAGAGGGGGTGAGAGATGAGAGAGCTGGCCGGCCGGCTGCCCGGACGCGCGCCTCTCCGGTGAGCCCCTGCGCCGCCATGGCCGCATGCCTGCTGGAGAGCGTGAGGGAGAGAGATGAGAGAAGACAGAGGGGTGAGCGTGAGTGAGAGAGAAGAGAGAAGGGAAAAGAGAGCTGTATTTTATTTGGATGAGGGGGGAGGGATCTATGTGCTTTCACTTTGGACTAATGAGACGCCTCTATTTTGAATAGTGAGGATTGATAATGTGACAGTGTGTTTTCTCTTGTGTTTTCTCTTTACTCTTATATGAAAATTTTGGATGGCTAAATAATTTCAAGTGAAAAAGTTATAAACTACAAACTTTTACATCTCTTCAAGAACTACAACTTTGATTTAGAACCTATTTACATCCGGGGTCATTTGAAAATTTTAAAAATTCAAGATTTCAAATTTAATATATTATTATAATATTTTCAAGTATTAAATAATCACGAATTAAAAAGTTGTCAACTACAAAGTTTTATAGTTCGTTGAGCTGTACAACTTTGATATATAACTTTTTTACATTTGAGATCATTTGAAAAGTTTGAAATTTCAAATTTCAAATTAGATAACTTATAATAATATTTTAAAGTATTGAACAATCTCAAACATAAAAGATGTCAACTACAAAGTTTTAGATTTCGTTAAGGCGTACAACTTTGGTATAAAGTTTTTTTTTCATATGAGATCATATATGAAAGTTTGTATTCAAAACATACATCCACTAACCATCTCATATACTATCACACATACACTTCCTTTAAGATGTTTTGATTTTGTAAACATCCTTATGGTAAAATGTGTGAAATGTTCTCAACTTTTTATCACAGCCTTTATATGTGATACCATCACTTCTTGACAATTTTCATAATTTTTAGACTTAATTTGCTTATTTTAGAATTTAAAAAACATTTAGACTCACATCTTTGCCGAGTGTCAAAGAAAATACACTCGGAAAAGAGCTTCTTTGCCGAGTGTCAAAAAAAATACACTCGGCAAAGAGATTGTTTGCCGAGTGTATTTTTTGACACTCGGCAAATGACATGCATATAATTTTTCTACTCCTTATATTTTGTTATTTGAATCACTTGCGATTTAAAAATAAAAAAAATTAATTCTTTGCCGAGTGTCAACTATAATACACTCGGCAAAGAGCTTTTTTATTTTTTGACACTCAGCAAATAACATGTATATAATTTTTTTACTCTTTATATTTGATTATTCAAGTCACTTGCGGTTAAAACGGAAAAATACTTCATTCTTTGCCGAATGTCAAATATAATACACTCGGTAAAGAGATTCTTTGCTGAGTGTTTTTTTTTGACACTCGGTAAATAACCTGTATGCCGAGTGTTTTTTTACACTCGGCAAATAAGTTTTTTGCCGAGTGTTTTTTGTTTGCCGAGTGTTTTTGGTTTGGCACTCGGCGAAGAGGTTGTTTGCCGAGTGCCCGCAAAAATACACTCGGCAAAGATAGATGCACTCGGCATATGCGGGGTTTCCTTATTTGCCCTATGGTTCATGTGAAACCGACTTTGGAAAACCCAGTGTAGTAAGCATTCTTGTTGAGTTTGTTCGGCCCTCCTTGATGAGGTGCCAAAGCGCAAAGCTGGCTCTTGGTCGAAATAGAGGATGGTGGTAGAAGTCGCCTGCGCCATCCACGGTGCAGATCCAGGAGCCGAAGATAAACGTCACCCAAGGTTGTAGATGATTGGATCCATCAAGTTCACCCAATGATCGTGCTATCAGATTTGGTGTTTTAGCACCGAGTACCTGACCAGGACTACATCACGGCAAAGAGTAGATGGGGCTTGCTGAGTTACTGGGAACCGTAGTGTACATAAAAAGTTGATTTGCTTAGATTCGTGCCACAATGTGCATAATACTTGTACGTGGGACTATGTTCTGTTTATAAGAATCATCCCAATAGTCTTTTCAATACATAAATATGAGAGCGATCATCTTTTCAGGACAATCCATCGTATCTCAATTTTCATCTCATGCTTACACATGTGGATCCCCGGTCGGTTTATTGCGTTCTTACAAACCTATCTGTGTCATAAAATCACCATGTTAGAGTTATTGACAATATATTTTTTGTTCCATCTGCGTCATTTATGAAGTTCATTTACTTCATCACTAAGTTTGGTGCGCAGCACTTTTCTATGTCATTTCTAGAAAATAACATGATAACTTTACAATGATTTTTATGTTGTCATAAAATTATTATTATTGATCAACACATTTCTTGTGCTGCGTGTTTGCCTGCTCAACGATTACGAGGCGAGCTCAACAGGCCACCCTTGGCTCGCGGCCCCGCTGCTCACGGATCAGCTCCCTGGCGTGGCATTGACGTGCGGGTTGAGGACATTGAGAGGAGTTGGAAGATGAGGACGAGAGGGGACGGAGAGGTGTGAAAATAATCACGGGATCCGCAAAGAAACAGTACAATAATGGACGATGTAGTTTCGACACTTGGTTTCTTGGTCACATGGCTGCCATGCAAGCCACTTTGGTGGTTTCAGGCTGGAACTGCTTATAATTGCCGTTCCGGTCTTTCATCAACACGAGCCTCCTTGCTCAGTTTGTTCGCATGGTCCTCAAATTTATTTCCTCCCCGAGAGAGTTAAACTTTAAGACGTGTGTGCTTACGTCAATCATTTTACCTAGCCAATGCCCGTGATGTGTCGATGTGAAGAGCACATGTGTTGCTGTAGACATGGTACAGTTATCGCTTGGGCAAGGCAATACGCATCAACTGCACAGATGCAGATGAGACAGGTTGTGCGCGCGCGTCAAGGCTAATCGCCGGCACTAGACGTCCAATCACTGCAACAGCACTTCACATCTGTCTTCATTATTGCACAGTACTGGTATTAGTAGGAGGTCCACCACTTCATTATTACACTTAGGTTTAGCACTAACCAGCAGACAGGCAGCTACTAAGCAGAAAAATAACTTTACATTTACTATATTTGTCATAGCGATGGATTTGGTTACAGGATGGTTGGTGTTTTCTGGGTCCCGAGAACCTTTAGTCCTGATTGGTAATATCAGTCTTATTTTTAGTCTCAATTGGTGTTATCATTGGGAACTGAAGGCACTTCACATGTTAATTTTTTTTAAAAAAAATCTCCTAAAACTGTGTTACATGTGTTTTATAGTTGAGATGGTAAAAAATATAGCATGAGGTGACAGGTCTTGAGTTGAAGTCCGCCATACAGCATACGTACATTTTAGCGCCAAATAAAACTCATGTCACTTGTGACTTTCAAGCGTGTACATGCCTCTCCATAGGTGTTCCTAGGGTTCCTGGATGTAGATATAATTGCTGTCTGATATTGACAGATAAAATGCACATAACCATAAACGGTATATTAGTCTCTAGCTGACGTTCCTGGATGTAGATATAATTACTGTCTGATATTGACAGATAAAATGCAAATAACAATAAACGGTATATTAGTCTCTAGCTGACCGTTATGTAAACACATAACCACAAACGGTATATTAGTCTCTAGCTGACCAAATGCACGGGCAATTCAGCTACCTGTGAACTGTCGTGCTTGCCGGCGGACTCGTATCAAAGCTAGGCAGTCTCCCGCCTCTTCCTTGCCGCTCGGTGGCATAAGGCTGCTCGCACTGGGCTCCTCAAAACGTTCTTGCAGGAACGTTTCTAGGAAGAAGGAGCTGCAGCGGTCTCCTGAAGACGCTCCGGAAAACTGCCGGAGGCCCAGCTCTCCGCCATCTGTGGCGGGATGGCGGAGCCCCGCTACGGCCGACGTGGCGTGGGCCCAACACGGAATCCCAACCGCCCCGGCCCTCCCTCCTCCGACGAAGCCGCGCTGGAGCAACCGCCGCCCTGCCGCGCTGCCGTTCACCACGGTGGTAAGCCGCCCGCGTCTGCCCCGCCGCGCCGCTTAGCCGCCGCCCGACCTGGCGCCCTCCCATGCGTGCACGCACACCACCCGTTGGAGAGAGAGAGATGGGGAGAGGGAGCGGGAGCGGCGGCGGGCCGGGGAGGCACTTCTCCTTGCCATCGCTGTGGCTGCGGCCGACGACGAGCCGGGGAGGCACTTCTCCACCGCGCGGCCAGCCGGGCGAGGACGACGACGATGACTCACTGTGCCGCCGAATCCTCCTCCTCCGCCGCCACCAAGCCCACCTCCTCCGCCGCCACCAAGCCCGGCTCCACCTCCGCCGCCGCCCATGCCGCCGCCTCCACCACCACCAAGGCCGCCACCAGTGCCAGCTCCACCGCCTACGCCGCCACCAGCTCCAACCTTGACGAGGACGGCGAAGAGGGCGTCGAACCGGCGGGGATGCACGGGACGAGTGGGGCCACGGTGTCGTGCGGGTGGGACGCCGCGACGAGCCTCCTCCGGGTCTAGCTTCTGCTCGGCCTCGAGCTCGACCTCGGTGTAGGGGGGCCGACGAGGCTGCCGCCACGCTGCCGGCTGCAGGGCCGGCACCGGGAGGCCCATGTGCTGTATCCACCCCGCCGCCGTGCTTCGGCCGCCTGCCGCGGGCCACCGCCGGCCCCGCGCGCCGAATCTGCCCTGCCGTGCGAGAGGCAGGAGGCAGGGATACGGCGGAGGGGCGGCGAGGCTGGGCGGTGGCGAGGTCGAACCGGCCACCCTTGGCCGCCGCCGCCGCGCGCCGTTGTGCCGGGGAAGGGAGGGAAGGGAGGGGCCGCCGGGGAAGGGAGGGGAGGAGCGGCGGCGGCGGTGGAGAGGGGAGGGAGGAGTGACTGGGAAGGGGAGGGTGGCCGGTGGGGGATTGGAAAGAGAGAAGGAGAGAGAAGGAGGGAAGAAGAAAAATAAACAATACTGAAATGTGGGATCCACGTGATGGTAGTTGGTGTAGAGGAGTGTAAAGAGGAGAGATGGTTGCGGGAGAAATTGGGATAGGGGAAGGAATCTCGATGACCAGGATAGAAGATTCTTTTTAGGGGAAGGAAATAGAGGAACACGAGTACGAAGGGCCTAAAGAGGGACGTATACGTACGTGGCTGCCTGCGTGTCCATCATGCAGGCCTTGCACGCATCAATCAAAGCTTCAAGCCTCCTCTACGTCACAAGGAGACCACATGAAGTTTCTTGAAGTGCCTAGGAATCTTCAATTCGGCTATAGACCACAGCAATCCAGTGTTTTAATTGTTCCTCAATTCAGTTGGCAGCGGATATGGATATGGCAAAGCTGCTCAGTTAACCACCGAAATCAATCGCAGGTCCTCTATCTTTCGAGTTAGGTGCAGGTCAATCAACACCTACCGGTTCAGATCAAGATTTCAAATCTTGGGAGACATAAGCTGATCAGACAGTCGAGGAAAGCGCCAGCTGTACTATCTGACTGAAACAATAAGGATCCTAGAGCTATTGGTCTGGCCACTTCTTTATCACCTGTGTTTACTATACGCAATTAAGATTTACTCTATACAGATGTATGTCACAGTTAGGATGCTACAAATGTGCTATCAGAGACGGATTGTAAAACTTTGTACTGTATTTTCTATACTAGCAGATATGTCCACGCGACACGCCCTTGCTACCTTTGTTATAGAGCTATTTAAGACTATTTGGTTGGTGTGTACCTGAGGTGGGTAAAGAAATTTTATGGTGAGAGAAGTGATGCTAAAATGGCAGAAACTCTCAAAAAAAGATTGCTTTTTTCTTGTTTATGAAAACTTTCCACGTCTTTGTCACTGTTAGGCATGACATGTGGATACTCTGGGAGGGATAGTAGGAATTATTTAGGTGAGAAGTGATTTCAAAATAATAAAATCCTTATATTTTTATATTTTAAAATAAGTTGTTATAAAAAACAGAGATAAAAAGTTTTTTCTCTAGCACAAAGGGAAAAGGCTCCGTATCTTTATATATACCTAATGGAAAGGAGGATCATTTCTTCTAGCCGTCGCAACTTTTTTCTAAACAAAAATTCCTCACTCTTCACTAAATCAACCCCACCACATGTGAAGAAGAAAATCCCGTTTGCAATAACCCCGTTTATAGCATAGCTCGACATAAACAAGAAATTGTGGTAAAAGTCTTCAGATCCTGAACCATCAATATTTCCTGTTGCAGAGATCTCATAGGCAATAAGTTAGCAGCATAGAACAACCTAAGTCCATGTATCGCTAACATAACGCTGAGTCATGAACAGGATGAATTTCGCTGGAACATACATCCTACTAGACAGTTCTTAGTAAAATCTCACTATCTAGCCATGATACATATCGACGTCCCCAAATTGAACAAAGCAATTTCGGGTGGAAGCTGGACCTTACTTTCAAACAAAAAAGGGCCTTCGACGAGGAGATACTCTATCTCTATTATCAACATTGTTGCTGACTTAGCAATTCTAATAAACAGAGCTAAGGATGATGGTAAGATAAATAGAGTAGCACCACATCTAGTCGTTGGTGGTTTATCTATTCTACAATATGCTGACGACACAATACTTTTTCATGGAACATGACCTAGTAAATCCTCACAACATGAAGTTACTTCTTTGTGCATTTGAGTAACTCTCAAGCCTTAAGATCAATTTTCATAGGACTAAAATATTCTGTTTTGGCGATGCACAAGAATCAATCAGTCAGTACACATAACTAGTTCTAATCAGGGTATATTTCCTCTCAAATATTTAGGGATTCCTATTCATTTTAGGAAACTATCAAATGCTGACCGGAAACGAGTTGAGGAGCGATTTGATAAATGACTGAGTAGCTAGAAAAGTAAACATCTCTCAATGAGTGGGTAATGACATTGGTTAAGTTAGTTCTTAGTAGCCTACCCATGTATATTATGTCATTTTTTCACAGTCCCAAGAAGAGTACTAAAGAAATTGGACTATTTTTGTTCTAGACTTTTTTTTGGCAATGTGATGATCAGAGAAGGTACCATCTCACAAAACGGAGTATTTTGTGCCAACCTAAAAAACAAGGGGGGCTAGGAATTCATGATCTAGATATTAAGAATATTACTCTACTTAGCAAGTGGCTGTTTCAACTTCTCACAACTGATAGGACATGGCAACAGATATTAAGGAATAAATATCTTAATTCCAATTAACGCCTGTCATAGGTTGAGTGAAAAAAATGGAGATTCCCATTTTTGGGCTAGTATAATGAAGGTGAAATTAGAGTTCATCCGTTTTGGAACCTTCATACTTAAAGATGGGATACAAATAAGGTTCTAGGAGGACATGTTGTGCCTAGGGAACACAACCTTGCGTGAGCAGTATCCTTGTCTTTATAGTATAACTCGACAGAAACAAGAAATTGTGGCATAAGTATTTAGTTCCTCAACCATCAAAATTTACTGTCACATATATCTCATATGCCATAAGTTAGCAGCATGGAACAACCTAAGTCCACGTATCGCTGACACAGCGGCATAGCGCTAAGTCATGAACATGATGAATTTTGCTGGAATATACACCCTATTGGACAGTTTTCAGTAAAATCTCAATATATGGCCATGATGCATGCCGATGTCCCCAACTTGAACAAGCTATTATGGAAACTAAAAACACATCTAAAAGTTAAGATTTTTATGTGGTATTTACGAAGGGGGTGGTGTTGACAAAAGACAACACCCCAATCAACATTTTAGCTGAACACAATGCTCCAAGCATCATTTTTGTTGACTCGGGTCCATGTTCGGCAGGGTCTCAACAGTTTGAAAATTGGCCAGATCAAGCACTTGATAAACGGTACTCCATGATCTTCCTTCTTTTCTGGAGGGGTCCTTAGGATTGCAGAGTGGCTATGTCAACAATGAGGAGCGGCTCATCACTCCCTCGTCGTGTTATAATTTGTGCACAAAAGTGAATCGATGCCTAATCCTCAACATATGATGAAAGCACACAATGTACTTTTTTGGAACTAATAGTGATGTTTTGATTTGGTTTCAAGCATCATAAACATAAGAAACTTTGCCCAAACAATCACAACCTTATCGAGAACATGGCCTTATTTCTAAAACAAGACCTCAATCTGATTGATCAAGTATCAAAAAAAGAAAGAAAATTTGTCTCATCAAGTGTGGGAGACAAGACAATCCGATCTGCCTGGATCTACGCAAGTGCCCACAACAGCAATTACAATTTATGTTTATTGTTCTATATCTCATAATATTTATGTTTTGGTGAATTTTGACACCTTTTTTATTTTGTTTATTAAAAATGAGTATTCTTCCTAGCATAATATTGGGCCATTTACAATACGAAGAGACCTAGGCAGCTTAATATCTGGGTTGTTTAGAATACGAAGAAACCTAAGCAGCTAAGTACTGAGTCGTTTAGAATACAAAGAGACAAAATCAGCTAATATTGGTCCATTTAGAATAAGAAGAGATGTTATGAAACCTATTTAGCATTGATTAGAATACATATGAATCCGGGAATTCAATCTACTCTTGATGTGCCCATCCAAATTACTACAACCGCCCAGTGATGCCCAACTACATTTTACATCTTGCCATTGAAGTTACTTGGCACTAAAGAGACGCACCACACTGCTACACTGTCTAACAAATATAGGGAACATTGGCCAGGAACTGCCACTTCATTCATTCCATCTCTGTAATCGATCTTTTCCCCAGTTTCTAGTATTCGTGTTAGCAAATTATGTCCGTCTATCTATTTTTCCTTCTAGCGGTTGTTTCCATTTGATCCATGTTTGGAATGCAAACCAAGGAGTAGGAGATCGACATGATGACACTAGCCACTGGAATCAATCTTTCTCCGACAAAGAGACATCTATTTTGGGTACAGACGTATGAAGCTTCAACCGGGTCGACTATAGTTGTATTGAAGGGACCGAGTTTGAAATGAAAGAGGCACTGAAGGAGCATCGTCCTATAGTGTTAACGTCATCCGAGACCAATTGCACAAGCGAGGTGGTTTTGGTGGTGCAAGCCTATGAGGCTGGTACCACGAGGCAACGCCACTCGTGCTACATAGCCGAAGCACCACGCCTAATCAGGCATTAGAAAACTCAGCACTCCTGACCATCCGAATAAAGTGAGCTCATGAATAGTAGATCCTCTGCTTGCTGAGTTGCTGCAGATTTGAGCAACTCCAACAGATCCTCTTTCCCCTTTTCCTTTTTTCTTGCTATAGGGGAATCCCCTTTAAAACTTTCATGATATTCGGGAAAGGTGCTCCAGGAGATCCCCTTTCGTCTCCCCCCTTTCCATCTCCCCATACATGTGGGTCCCACCTGAAGTGACTCGATCTTTTTATCTCTGTTTCCGCCGTCTCTTCTTCATGCTCGAGACCTTGCAGCGAGTACCAATGCGTGCTGCACAATGCAGGGGTAGGGGCGGCGACGCCTTGGCTCGGCACAGGGGCAGAAGCGGTGGCGCTTGTCCGGCTGCGTCTAGGCTTGGTGCAGGGGAAGGGAGGAGCAGCTCGCCGGTGGCACCGGTACGTAGTGGCTGGCCAGCGTGCTTGTGGCGAGCGACACGCAAGGCTATGGCCATAGCACAGAGCTCTTCGTTGACGCGAGGTGTGGCGCAGGGGAGGCTCGCCGGCATGCGGAGGTTCGGCGGGCCAGCCGCGTGATAGAGGTTGTGCCGCCTAGCCGGTGGTGGGGTGTAGGGGCGGCGCCGTGCAGTGGAGGTGGCGCAGAGCAGGGCCGGCCGCCCAGTGGAGGTGCGGCAGCGATGCGGTGGTGCGTGGCTAATGCGACGACAACGATCAAGACGCGGCCGGGTCGGCGCGCTAGAATGCCGGGCGGCGGCGCGTCGGACGCCCAGGCAACGGCACATTAGGGTACGTGCCCAGCTGTGGCATGTCAGGAGGCCAAGGTGCGCCTCCCTCGTTCATACCACGGGGAAAAAGGAAAGAGGAGAGGAATTGCCTACTCTTTAAAGGGTATAAATAGAATTGGATTAAAGTGGATTGAGAAAAATTATAAAAAAAGGGAAATTGATAGGGGACTGTTGGAGCTGTGTTTTTTTTCTCTCAATCTATTTTAACTAGAAATATAGGAAAACGAGATTGTTATTGGGAATCTGTTGGAGTTGCTATTACTCCATCTACTACATCTAGAATGCGGGTCCCCGCCGGCCGCCGCCGCAGCCATTCTTGAGACTAATTCCACCCCCGCTGTTGCTACCTTCGTTTCTTGTTGTGACACATGCCGCTGAGTTCGCTTCTGGAGTTACGAGCGCTGCCGAGACATCAATTAGGCCTGAAGCGCTGCAGTCTGGCAGATGATTGTTTGGATTTGCAGCTCTGCTGATTTGATTGCTACTTTTTTCAGTTTTTTTTGCGTGTGAATGTCTAATTGCTTTAGGTTGAAAAGAGAGAGGAACAAACGATACAATATTTCTGCAACCCCCCAAATCAATTCTGCTTCCGGCATAGCCAAGTTTATTGGTGATTTTATTTCTTTTATTTTAGAGCATATCCTAATGCCCCCGATTCAGCTGAAACGAAAGATGGGAAAAGGATATGTTTTGATTTACCTTATCCAAACCCAACTCAGATGCATCCTCTCTCATATCCCTATCCACTGATTCGGGGTTGTTTTATCGTGTGAAATCAATTTCACTTTTTGTATGCTTTTATGTCCCTTGCAGCTTGATCTGTTTGCATATGTACACAAGCATAAGAAAAGGCACCATCTTGCTAGTTGCTAGTACAAAGTGGATTAGTGGGATCTTCAGGTTCAAAGAAGTACTGTATTTTACAACTTTCTCAAGTGCCGAGCAGAAGTATCGCAGTGACAACTAGCCGCAAGAGGATGCTGCCGAGCTCTGAATAATTCTGATTCTTGAGAAAACAGATGTTCAGAACAATATGAGGCTGTATAGTGTCGTTATAGAAACACTTGCAGAGATGTATCAAAAATGGAGTGAGTTGATGTTGCTGTAATACGATGTTAAAAATATATGATTGTTCAAATTGTTAAAAATATAGGATTGTTGGGTGTTCAGAAAATTGAATATGTCTCTCTCAGGTTCGGAATAGAAAATCAGAAAAAATCACAGGTACGTGTTAAGAAAAAAAAAATGACAAGTTAATCTAATTTGCTATCCAAAAGACAGGTTGTAGAAACAATTAACTGAAAATGACATGATATATACAGTTTTGTCGGAATATGCACCTAAAACAATTCACTAGTAACAAGATTACATATTTTTGTTATATATTTTAACAGGTGGCTAGTGTTATTTGATCAGCGGTAATTGAAGAATCAAATGTGTTTGTGCCGGCTGCAGGGTCCTCTCGGGCAGCAGCAACAACGTTGGCCTTCATGGCGAGCGCTGGGTCACAGACTCACAGGCTCACAGGAAGATGAGGGCTGCGGCGCCTAGACGACTGGGGTGTCAGGTTTAGGATCGCTGCAGGAGAGAGAGGCGGCGGCAACGGCACAAGAACGCTGAGATCTCGTGCCGGGAGCGGCAGGAATCTGGAAGGGGTCTGCACGGAGCGCTATGTGCAGCCGTCTGCACCCAAGTTTTTTCCCGTGCACTGCAGTTGTAAAGCATTACCGTGCTTTCAATGATGATTTTGCTTTATATAAAGTAAAGAACCGTGATTTAGTGGGTGAATCTTCAGCATCAGCTAGCTCACTGTTGCCATTTTCCTTGATTAATGACCCCGCTTCTGCATCCCCGCCGTGCCTGCTTTGCTTTCCGTCTGCTACTCTGCTCAGCTTACCTCGTTCGCGTCGGCCACCTCCATCTCCTCCGCCGGACCTCGAGTCCTCCACGGCCGCGCCGTCGCCTTCGTGCAGCCGCCGCTCCACGTTTCCCTTGGCCTCGGGTGAGTACTCTTATCACAGCAACGTCCTTTGATTTGCTCCTCTGGCAACAGCAACGGCTGTACTGCTTGTAGCGACATTTCCTGATGGTTTCTTGTTACTGCATCCAGCAACCTCAAATCTCTATCTTCTGGAGTGGTCTTTAACAGCTTCAGTTCCACATCAGCACGAGCCCCCTCTGTGTACGTACGTAAACAACCTTTCGATCAAATGCTCCGATCCTGCTGCAGGCTGCAACTATATCTGCAGTTTTTTCTTTTCTTTTAACAGAACAATATCGATCAGTATTGCTGGTGACTGATTGTGTTTGTGCACCAACAGAACAATATCCTCTGTGTACGTGAGGATAGATGGAATTCGCCACCAGTGCGGTGCGATGGGTGGTGGGAAAGGCGCTGGCCCCTGTCGCGGACACCGTTCTGGAGGCCTGGGTGGACAGCAAGAATCTGGGAACCAACGTTGAGGCTCTCAAGATGGAGCTGCTGCAGAAGCTGAAGGACCTCGTGTACAAAGCTGGGGACCTGCTGGACGACCTGAACTACTTCCGCATCCAGGACGAGCTTGACGGCACCTCACAGGCCACTGACGAGCTCAACCTCGTCCGTAATTGCAAGGCAGTTGGCAAACATCTTTGGTTGCCCGCATGCTGCTCGTCAACTGCTACTGACGACAATGCAGCGCATCAGAGAAAGCATGAGGATAGAACATCAAAGTTGAGGTTTGATAGAGTCGATATCTCTAACAAAATGAAGGGCACTGTAGAGAAAATGCGGTCCACGCGTCAAGAAGTTTCAAAGATCCTTAGGACGATAGGTTCAAGGAAGAACAATTCACATGCCGCAGATATGGTTCAGAGTCGCCCCATGACCACCTCTGAAAGCATAGAACCAGGACTGCATGGGAGGAAGACTACCATGATTAGCATTATAAAGGATATCACCGTGGGTATATACAGTGACAAGGAACTCACTGTCCTTCCAATCTTTGGTCCAGGGGGTATAGGGAAGACCACTCTTACACAACACATATATCACAGCCAACAAGTACAAAAGCATTTTGATGTCATGGTTTGGACATGCATATCACTCAACTTCAATGTGGATAAGCTGATGGAAGAGATTAAGAAATACATCCCTAAAGTTGGTGATGAAACAATAGGTACTGCAGCAGAGCTTATTGGGCAAATATTAAAATCAAAAAGGCTTTTGCTTGTACTGGATGATATATGGGATTGTAGCAACGAGGATGAATGGTGAAGGCTATTGCTCCCGTTCAGAAAATCACAAGTAAAGGGTAGCGTAATTATAGTCACAACTCGATTTCCAACAATCGCTCAAATGGTTAAGACAAGTGATCGAATTGGAAAGTTTAGACCACGAAGAGTTCAAGAAGTTATTCTTAGCATTTGTCTTCGGCACCAAACAATCTTTGGAGAATCACATTATGTTACTCGATGTTGGTTATAAGATACTGGATAAACTAAAAGGCAACCCTCTCGCAGCAAAAAAAGTAGGCAGGTTATTGAGGAACAATCTTGATTTGGGTCATTGGGAAAGAGTCCTCGAAAATAAAGCATGGGAGTCACAAGAAGGCGACCATGACATTATGCCTGCACTGAAGCTTAGTTATGATTATCTACCTTTTCATCTACAACAGTGTTTTTCCTATTGTGCTTTGTTTCCAAAAGATTACATGTTTGATAGCAAAGAACTCATTTACTTTTGGATAGGACTATATGTTTTACAATCCAGCCGTCAAAACAAAGAAGTTGAACATTCAGGGCTGGACAGTTTGAGTGACTTGGTCTCTTATGGATTTTTCAAAAAGGAAGAAATATTTGGGCGTACCTTTTATCTTATCCATGACCTACTACATGATTTAGCATTGAAAGTGGCACATGAATGTCTCAGTATAGATCAGTACAATATGAGGTCACTAGAAATTGGACCATCTGTGCGTCACTTGTCCATCATTGTGGATCGTGTAGATGATAGTGATGGAATAAGGGATGAAGATTTTATAAGTGAGCTGAGAGTACTAGAAGCAAGATTGAAGATCGAGGGCTTACAAACTTTCATGATATCCGGATTATTAGATGAAGGCTTTGCTGATCTTTTTCGTGATTTAATCAGAAAAGCAAATAACCTTCGTGTTCTTCACTTGTCCAGAATGAGATATCGCTCGAATGATCAGTCCAAGCTGCATAACCTTCCCATACTTTCTCACCTACGGTACCTGAGCCTGGAAATGAATTATAGCTGGGAAATTCACTTACCAGCTATGCTTTCTAGACTTTATCATCTGAGGATTCTGGATCTGCAAAAATGGCATGGTTGTCCTGACTTGCTTAGAGACATCAGTAGCCTCACAAAATTGCGCCATATTGTTTCCAGTAATGAGTGCCACTCTGAAATTGGAAACGTGGGCAAACTACAATTCTTGCAAGAGTTGAAGGCATTTAAAGTCAACAAAGAAAGCAATGGGTATGAATTGAAGCAGCTAGGGAGTTTGGTTGAGCTAAGGGAGCTTGGAATTTCTGGCCTTGAGAGGATACACACAAAAGAAGCAGCAGCCGAAGCAAAACTGTTAAACAAAAAATACTTGCAGAAGTTGAAGTTAGACTGGCATAGCGAGGTACCAACAAACGAGCGTGATATGGAAGGACTAGTTATTGAGGAACTTCAACCGCAAAGACATCTTCAAGAGTTGTGCATTCATGGTCATGGAAGTCGTTCTTGTCCAACATGGTTGGGTAGTAAGCTCTCTGTCAAAGCTCTACAACTTCTTCATCTAGCTGGTGTCAATTGGGAAGTTCTTCCATCACTGGGAGAGATGGGCATGCTGCATGAACTAAAATTGAAGAATATGTCCACACTAAAGGAATTTTATCCTGGGCATTCCAGCTGTATAAATGAGAAAAGCTTTTGCAGCTTAAAAAGGTTAATACTAGTGGGCTTAGCTGGATTGGAAAAATGGGCTATGGGGGACCAATGTCATTTGCTCTTTCAGTTGGAGGTGTTCATCATTAAAGATTGTCCTAATCTCTTGGGGTTACCTTTTACAGACAACAATATTTATTTCCCACCAAGCAAAGATCAAGAACGGAAAACACATTGGTTTCCCAATCTTCAAGAGCTTGGAATAAACAACTGTTCAAAAGTTGTGTCGTTGCCTCTTATACCTTGGACCCAAACTTTGAGCTCTGTCAAGATAGATAAAGTGGGATCATCAATAGTCAAGAGTTTGAAATACTCAAAATCACCCTGGGCTGTAGAGTTGGAAATTAATGGAAATGATCTCATGCACAGCCTGGAAGAGGTGCTGGTCTTTGTTAATTTGACAGATTTGCAGAACTTGGAGATACAGAGTTGCCCATCGCTGCAGTTTAAGGACCTTCAAATGCTACGCTCGCTGAAGTCCTTGCAATTAAAAGAGTCAGTGTTTGTACCGTCAGGTAGTGAGGGCGAAGTCACATGGCAGATTCCAGTTGAGCGTCTATATATCAACGAGTGCCGTGTCACCGGGAAGGAACTGACACAGCTCCTGTCTTATCTCCCAAAGCTCTCCGAGTTGCACATATGGGACTTTGAGAAGATAAAACAGATGGGTGTGGCAGTGGAGCATCAAGAACTAACAGCACACATACCAGCGGCATCAGCTTCAGCTGTCAGAATTGAAGGTGCACAAGCAACGACGTGCCAGCAGCAGGAAATAGCAGAGGAGGCAGAGGAAATAAAAAAAGGAGAGGATGGGCTGCTTCTCTTACCAGCCCATCTCTCTGGCTCCTTACGAAGATTGGACATCAGGTGGTTCTACAATGTGAGCCTACTA
Organism: Echinochloa phyllopogon; assembly: GCA_033239725.1. Taxonomy (NCBI): domain Eukaryota; kingdom Viridiplantae; phylum Streptophyta; class Magnoliopsida; order Poales; family Poaceae; genus Echinochloa; species Echinochloa phyllopogon. Next base: position 24,525,296 of record BTCW01000008.1, on the reverse strand, counting down.
GCAGCCTATCCTCCTCTTGTTTCTAATGGACGAGGTGGTGAAGGAGGAGGGCTCCATGCCCTGCGCTCCCTCCAGGAATTACGGATAAAAAGGTGCCCCAAGTTATTTGATGCCTACACGATCACCTCATTTCCGTCTACTCCCTGTTTCCCTTTCCCGTCCTCATTAAAAAAACTCGAGCTCTGGGGAGTCGAGGGTATGGGGACGCTGGAGCCCATCTCGAACCTGACCTCTCTCACTCAGTTAGAGCTATTGTCTTGTGGAGATGATCTAAGTGGGGAGGGCCTGTGGCCTCTTGTTACCCGGGGCAACCTCAGCGACCTACAGGTCAGAGGCAGCCCCAAATTCTTTGTTTGTACAGATCTCATACGGGGGCTGCAGGATGAAGGTCAGGAGCAATTTCTTCGTTGTTCCTACAAGCTGAGGGTGCTGCGGACTGATGATGCCACAGCGTTCCTTGCTGTGCCCATCTGCACCATCTTCTCTTCCACCCTCACCAAGTTAACCCTTCGAATGAACAGCGAGGTGGAGCGCTTCACAAAGGAGCAAGAGGATGCCTTTGGGCTCCTCACCTCCCTCCTGGACCTCGAATTTCAGTTCTTCTGCATGCTGCAGTGCCTCCCTGCAGGCCTACATACACTCCCCAACCTCAAGAGGTTAGAGATCCGGGGCTGTGAACTCGTCAGCTCGCTGCCCAAAGATGGCCTCCCTGTTTCACTACAAGAGCTAGATGTCCGTTACTGCTGTAACAATGAGTTATGGCAGCAGTGCAGAAATTTCATCCATGCCCATCCCGGAATCAAGCTAATAATATAATCCCAAGGCGACAGATGATCGCTTTGTAATTTCTTGTCTGTACGCATCCCCAATTTCTCACTTGTACCTTGCTTTCCCATAATACCACAAACATCAACCCATTAATTCAAGGACGTTGTGATTCACCATGGACGTGATTTCCCACCCAGTTAGAAATATTGCTGTGTGGACTGACTGAGATTTTGCTCCCAGAAGGAGAACAGACTAGCTTAAGCTTTGCTAATAATTTTTATCTTGTACAAGACTGCACTATGTGTAACTAGATTGCTAACTAGAAGTGCCTTTTCAGTTTTGATCAGCCTACTAAATATCAGAAACTTACATCTGAACAGTAAGGGTGAAACTGGTACGGATATTTCCCGTCCGTATCCGAGTTCGTATTCGTTTGGAAGGGTTTATATAAGTCCGAATCCGAATTCGGATAGTTGGTATCCGTTACCGATCCGAATCCGAATAGTTAAAGTTGGATATTTAGGATGTCGATATCAATTCCTATATTATCCGTCACAAGTGGACACTATCCGTATCCGATCCGGATCCGAGAGAAAAAAAATTATCTATCCGGCAATATCCGTCCGTATTCGATCCGTTTTCACCCCTACTGAATAGCCAACCAGAGATCAGAATGTGGTGGGTTTTTATATGGTGGGTTCTGATAGAACTGTAAGTGCTTCATTGCCCCCATAGGCTTATTTTCGTCAGTTATGTAGATCATCTCCTCTGAATCCTCAATGTGTGTCACACCCCAAAATTTTTGGATTTTGGGATGCGAATAGGTAGCACAATTAAGATAACAATTTTATCAAATTTCTACATTTTTTCAACATTTAGGGAATTTAGTATATGAAAATGATTCTGTTCTAAATTAAAATAAAACAACACAGGTTAAAAATGGAGCTTTGCATTCATGCTAGTTGCACATAGTGTATTTATGTGTGCAGAGTTTTAAAAATGCGTTTAGAAGCCTAATGAATTTTTTTGGAATTTATTCCTGTTTATTTAGAGCAAATTATAAATTTTGTAACATGCTAAAATCCTTTTCATGAGCTCCACATATTTTATTTGGATTCCTTATGGCCAACTTTCTCTTTGGGATTTTTGGAATATTTTTTATGGTTTAAATATGAATACTATACTTATATGAAATCATTTAATTACCTAAAAATAATTATTCTGAAACGCTTACATCATAGTACACCAGGCTTGGCTCAGATTCAACCTGGTTTTAGACTGAATCCATCCCACCACATTATTGGGCCCAATTTCAAAATCCATTAATGCTATAGGAAGCGATGAGTTTTTCTCCCCATATATACAACCCACCTCTCATTAAAAAAGGCACACAACAAACTCCTTTGCAGGGAGGCCCCTTTGTTTGGTATTTCCTAAAATAGCCATTTTTGGACTCAAGATTTTTCAGTAAGACCCTCAGCGAATCATGAAATTTTCTACCATACTCTTTTGCAGAAAACCACAGCTAGTTTTAAATACCACACGTTTTAGTTCCGCTTTAATCCGTTCTCATTGCGAAAGATTCATATTGACATGAACTAAGTTTTAGAACTTTTCTTTTAGCATGCAAATTGTTTCTTTTTGCGAAAGACTTTCATGTTTTATTTTCAAATTAAATGTTTAATATTGGATAATGTATATATAAAGAATTATGATGTTATTTACTTATGTTGTTATGCTTGTGCATTTAAGTTTCTAGGAGTTGCTTCAAACCGTAGTATGCATGATCCTAAAACCTATGTTATGCTTACATGTACGTTCTTTGATGATAGAAGTCGAGTGATGGTCTGTCACTCACGTGTCATTTGAGCTCTCCGGTTTATGTTGGAATCATAAGGTCGGTGGACAGGGTCTTGTGTGTCATATTCCTATTTGTGGAGATTGACCGTTCACATATGCTTAAATTGTCAAGACCCAACCGTAGTTGGCACTACTAGTTATGTTTTTGAACGTACTAGTTACATGCTAGTTTGAAATACCTTTCTTACTCCTTTGCTCACATTCATACACCCCTTTTGTCGTGTGACACTCCCGTATCCTCGAGGATGAGAGTGGCCTATTTGTTAACTCGCACACCAGGCTCTAGAAAGTACCGGCATGGAGACTAGTGTCCGGAACGCATGCAATGGTGGTGGAGTAGTTAGTTTGAGAGTTGGGAAAAGATTCCATATGTGACCTTTGGATGTGCAAATGTTGTGTGGTTAGTTTTCCCTTGCAAGATTTTGAAATAAATTTGATTTGTCCGTCTTTCTCTGTATGTGAAGCAGCTTGTTTGCTGTGTCAGCATGTAGTAATAACTTAAATATAATCTTGAGAATGAGAAGAATGAATTTGGTTTCTTGTAGAAATTTATTTGCTACTACTTATGTGCTTTAGATGGTGCAAAACCAAGTTGATAGCTTGTTGAAATTTAATTTAATTTGTGCTAAAACATGAAAGTAAGTTGAACCATCCGTTGCTCTTTGGCAAAACAAACTCCGAGCCAAAACAAACATGAGTGTCTTGTTGTTTTTTTATTGTCGGTTAAGTCTTGCTGAGTATTGGTATACTAAGCCTTGCTTGTGGCTTGTTTTTCAGTTGACGCTAGCCTCAAGGAGCAGGTGCCTTCTCTGACTTGGCCTTGTATCCTTCCAGATGGTTGGTATGTGGAGTTTGTGTCGCCCTCTTAATGAGAGTGCCGCTATTGTTGAGGTCATGTGATGAGCTACCATGTGATGTCGTTGTACCGTCGATTAGCTTCCACTTGTTGTTTTATTTCCACTGCACTTGAACTCTGAACTTGGTTTGTAATAACTTAATATTTGGTACTTGGTTTGTAATTATATCGATGTGAACTGTGTGGCTGAATGTTGGTGCTCTATTGTGCTCCCAATGCATTATTTTGATCGCACAATAAGGGTGGTTAATTAACTTCCAAAATTAACTTGTTTCAAAACGCGCAATGACACTTGATGTTGCTAATGGGGTGAGGTTTCATGCCAGTTGAACTGAGTTAATTTGAGGGGCTACCACAATGGGCATCGTACGTGGGTCACTAAAGTTGCTTGTTAGTGCCGACTGATATTCCCAGCCGGTACTACACTATCACTACTAGGCGGGAGCCCAAAACTTGGGTCAACTTGAGTTTTGGGTGGGATACTAAACTGCTCATCAGTTTTGTGCTCCCGTCCAAATACAATTTCTTTTTCTCATTTCTACAATTGGTTTCATATTTATTATACGGATAATAATAGAATCATGGAGTGGTGAAAGGGCCTCTAGTCTAGTGGTTAGAGCACCTGAGTAGCACCTAACAGACCCAGGTTTGACTCCCAGTGAGAGCGAATTAACTGGGTTTGGAATAAAAAAATCTAAAAAAATATAGGTAGGGGCTTCTCCTCCCTTCTTAGGTCAAAATAGAATCATGGAGTGAAAATTAGTATATAAATATGTTTAACATATTGTTAATTATAAATATACTGCAGAAATATTAATTGAACTAAATTAAATAATATAGTCTTATTACTAATTTTCAATAGGTAATTGGGTATAAATGTGTTTGTATTTGTGTTAATTCATAATAAATTAAAATACACTATTTTTCATCAAATCACAAATTGCTTTGTTAGTTGTGTCTAATTTAATGTTCCAACCCTCCTGGTAACGCAATATTAATGCAAGTACATATATTTCCAACATCTAAAATTATAGTATTGTAGATTGATGCAATTAATTCGAGATATTTTGTCCAGGTTGTGGAAATAGTATCATTAATTTAGAGAAATATGACAAAATGCATTATATTACATCACTTAATGTCAAATACAACATATAATGGTTCTAAAAACTACTCATAATCTAATGTAACATTGATAATCTTTATCATTACGAAAGTGCCTTGGTTGTGATCGCGGCGTAAGCAAGGTGCATCTTATTTAGATAAAAGGATGCTGGGTCAACATCAACTGAAAATGAAGGAATGCCATCAATTTGATAAAAATCTTCTAACTTGTTCGTAATGTCCTGAACTTCAATAATTTTTTTTTTCATGCGAGGACAATATGGCATTTAGGCGCATCGTCCGTGTCAAAAAAAAATAGGCTCATCGTCTGATTTGTTTTGCAACTTATTAGGACCCTTCATTTGCATGCTTGACATGTCCTACATATAGAGCATTTGTGTCACATCCTTGGCTAGGACGAATGGTTTTTCTTTATATCTAATCTTTTTTAGGTCCACTATTGTTATCCTAAACTGGTCTTTTGTTATACCTCCAGATTTGTTCACCCATTGACAATGAAACAGAGGGATGATTATGGATCCATAGTCAAGCTCCTAGATCTCCTCTATGACACCATAATAGCTGTCCTTTTTTTCCATTGTTGTCTGTTGCACCTATAGGTACACCAGTATTTTGGTTAGTTTATTTTTGGTCTCGGGCTCTTGGGTAAAATGTATACCCATTGATTTCATAACTTTAGAATTGTTGTACTGTGATCGATGGTCCCCTAGCCAGCCATTGAAGTTGTTCATCAATCGTGTGCTGTTACTAAGGGCATGTTTGTTTCACATTTTCTGGGCTTCTGGGTTCTGGCAGCCAAATGCCCGAAAGCTGAAACAAACAGTCCTGCTATAAAGCTGGCTTTCGAAAAGATGAAAAGCTAGCTTTTTAAGGAAATGAACTGAAAGCTGAAAAGCAGATTGAGAGGAGCTTTTTCTGGCTTTTGGTGTGCTAAGATAATAAAAATTTATAACAAAAGCCAATAGCAAAATGCCAGCATCCAAAAAGCTACAAGCCAGAAAGCGAGCTTTTCAGTCAAAAACCCAAAAGCTGCAGCTCAAACAAACATCGCCTAAATGTCCTAAGGACCATTTAGTACCGGCTGGATGCCCAGCCGGTACTATATGGCCAACTAGCTATTGACCCCTAGTGGCCTGGGAGCAATTTACTACCGGCTGATGGTTTCAGTTGGTACTAACGTGCCCCACGGATATAGTTTATTTGCTCGGACCGGCAACGAGCTGAAGTATCTAATATGTATGTTACTAATTAACCAGTCAGTCCATCTAAGATATTAGTAATGCAGGTGTCCTCTATCTCACCACTGAACAAAGAGAAATACAATAGTTAAGTAAAACAGATCAAATGGGGATGCTAAATTTCCAAAAGTCATTACAATGCCTTACCTCATGTGGCTTGTAATCACTACCTATTCGGCATGCTTGGACATAGTAACATCGTCAAACTCGGTCATCACGGAGCCAATTTGACTCCATACACACCCTGTAGTTACTCAGAGTGAGATTAATAACAAGAAAAAAAAATCAAATCTCAAAAAAGTTACTCAAGTGAGATTAATAACAAGATATACAATATAACAAGAATATCATATCCTAAAATCTGCACCTGATGTCCAATTTCATCGGTGAGTTTGGCATTAGTGATGACCCAGCCATCCAGATCATATGATCTTCAATGGAGGTTTCACGAATCAATTACCCTTCTCGATTTAGTGGCCTCCAAGCAAAAAAAAAACAGCTTGTTTTCAAAGTTGTTGAAGCCATAATCGTGTAGCAGTCACTTGTTGGAAGGCTCATAAGCCGTTAGGCGCATGTGTGGAGTGGAGGTGCAAGACATGACGTAGTGGGGCGATTCCACTCGGTGCGAGCCAGGCTGCCGTTCAGTGTCCCCTGTAAGAGTCGCCACTGGTCTTCGCAATTTGAAGCTAGCGCCGCTGCCGGTGTCAGCTGAGTGGCACCGATGCCCCCATCTTCGAGCGACGTCGACCCGCGCTCTACGGCACTATCGGAATCCCCCAATTTGCTGTGTGCCATATGTCGCCCACGGCAAAAGACGCAGACCAAACTCTGGCCAGCAAAGCCAAGTTTACCGTGTCACTTTTGTCAGGCGCATGATAAGGGATTTGCCGTGTGCCAAGAATGGCACTCGACAAACAATATTTGAAAAAAAATAAAAACAAATCGCCCCGTCTGCCGTCCAGCCGCGCCACGCCGGCCGCCTGGCCGGCCGCCATCAAGCTGCGCCACGCCAGCCGCTGCCCCCCCACCCACCCAACTATGCTGTTGCCCGCTCTAGGCTGCGCCACGCTGGCCATGTGGGTCCATGCCGCATCGGGCCGAGCCGCACCGCGTCGGCCAAGCCCCCGCCGGATGGCTGAGGTGAGAGGGAGAGATAGGGGAGAGAGAGAGAGGTGAGGTTTTTTATTTGGAATGGGGAGGTGGATCCGGGTGATAAGATTTGGACCAATAGGAAGCCACCATTTTGGAGGGATGGATTACTGACGTGGCAAGTTGTGTTTTCTCTATGTTCTTGTAACGAAATTTTGAATGGTTAAATAATTTTAAATGAAAAGGTTGTAAACTACAAACTTTTATATCTCTTCGAGACCTACAACTTTGATATGGAATATGTTTACATTCGAGGTCATTTGAAAATTTTAAAAAATTAAGATTTCAAGTTATACATTATATAAATATTTTAATGTAGCTCACAATCTTTAAATTAAAAAGTTGTAAGCTATAAACTTTTATATCTCTTCGAGACCTACAAGTTTGATATAGAACATATTCACATTTGAGGTCATTTTTAAATTTTCCAATTTCAAATTTGATAACTAATAATAATGTTTTGAGGCATTGAACAATCTCAAATACAAAAGTTGTAATCTACAAAGTTTTATATTTCGTCGAGGTGTATAACTTTGGTATAAAGTGTTTTTTCATATGAGATCATATAAAAAAGTTTGTGAGATGTTTTGATTTTATAAACATCATTATAACCAAATGTATGAAAAATCTTCTCAACATTTTATCGCAGTCTCTATATGTGATACCATCACTTCATGACAAATTTTATAATTTTTTTTAGAATTTAAGAATCATTTGGACACATGTTAGTGATCATATTTCTTGACATAAATGTTCGAAATTTCTTTTTATTTTTTGGGTAAGCATTCAAACTGGGCGAAATAATATTAATATAATTTTTTATTTATTATATTATATCATTGGAATCACTTGCAGATCAAATTTAACTTTATTTAAAAAAATTGTTTGAAATATAATTAATTAATCAATTATAGAAAACAAATACAAAAGTGTACCAAATTTTAATATGAAGCAACATATGTTGTATGTGGAAAGTAGGAAAAAATAAATCTTTGTTGAGTGTCAAAGAAAACACTTGGCAAACTCACATCTTTACCGACATTCGGTAAACAAACTCTTTTTTTTGCACTCGGCAAACATGTCTTTTACCGGGTGTATTTTTTTTGCCGAGTGTATTTTCTCTTTGCACTTGGCGAAGAGGTTGTTTGGGTTTGTCCTGTAGTGCGGACCTCCTCACGCATCACGCTCGATGGAACGGTGCGCCGACAAACGGATCTGGATGGATCGGGGAGCGGGCATGGTCTAGGCACAGTTGGGCCTGCAGGCACATTGGAGACCCAGATGAAAAGTAATTAAGAAAATGGTCAATTAATTAATTAGTGTACTGCTTTAGGATTTGTGCTAGAAATCAGAAGGGGAGCACCGGAGCAGTTTGCGGCTGAGTAGATCGTCGTTGGAGAGAGACATGGAAATAAATGCGCGAATTCTGCATGCTGCGGTCATGAAGTGGAGTAGTTTGCCGCTTCGTCTCTGCCACGAGCTAAGACGCTGAGGTCTAGGCGTCTAGCTAGCGCCGTGGTCGGCAGCGCGGCCCCAGCAGCTAGCGAAGACAAAGATAAGGTCGGAGAAGAGCGGCGGTGGGACTCTATCTACAAAGTTGCCGAGGAGCGCGGCGTCGGCGGTCGTTCCTGCCGCGATGTGCGAAGCGGCGCCACGATCATCAGTCACCGATCGATGCGCGCGGCTGGCTTTTTTTGTCGGACTGATCGATCTTGCGTGGCCTTCTGGACACGCGTTGGGAGTGTAGGGCTACGAGCTAGGCGGTTTCGCACCAGTCAGCGATTATGGAACTTGCTTGACATCACATACAACCTTGTATTTGTCTTCTATATAAGACGATGGGAACACGTATATATATACCAATATATATACCTATACACGCATCTAGCTGCTAGTGTTAGCAGGCGTCTTCTTCCTCCAGCGCGCTGTGTGTGTTGCAGCAGCTTCCCAGCGCAAGAAGACATGTGGAGGCTGAAGGTGGCGGAGGGAGGCGGGCCATGGCTGCGGTCGACGAACGACTTCGTTGGGCGGCAGGTGTGGGAGTTCGTCCCCGACCACGGCACGCCGGAGGATCGTGCCGCGGTGGAGAAGGCGCGCCGGGAGTTCCTCGAGCGCCCGTTCGAGCGCAGGCATTCCAGCGACCTCCTTATGCGATTGCAGGTTTGTGTATTCAATATTCATATGCATCACCAACCGATGATATATATATAGATCCCGGCCTATTGCTACCTCCGTTTTTCTTTATTCGATGTTTGGATAGTATGATTAGTTTATTTTCAAATTAACTATTATTGGCAGTATTACAAGATACTCTCTGCGTTGCAAAAAACAAGTTATTTTGTTATTTTATAGAACAGATTATTAATAAGAAGGTAAAGTAACCCTATTTGCTCCTGTTTATTAATCATATTTAATTTGGTGCTAATTGACTGTGGCACATATAGTACGTATATACACCTGATAAATGGAGCAAAATGACTTGGTTTTTTGATAAATTTTTAATTCCATATTAACTTACTTTTTGAGATGGAGGGAATATATACTTAGAGTTGGTTCCTTGCTGGTGATGGCGTGCCCGCTATATATCATCCAAAGTATAACCCTATATTTCACTTTATCCTGCAACCGTATAACATATGAACCGGTTTCACCCTGATCTTGCCATAATCTTCCCTAATACTATCATGGAACCAAGGTTAGTTATTGGTCTACCGAAGCCGTTACAATACGGCAGGGGTAATGTTTCCATTGGAAGAATGAGTACTCCGTCCGGGCCTCCGGTTTGGTAAAAGGAGTCCTTAAGTGAAGGATCGAAATGGCGACCAGAGAGGGAGGAGTGAATGGGAGCCGATAAAAATTTTTCTCGAAACTCGGCCTATATCCCAAAAATCACTTCCAAGGATTCCTCACAAGCTTGTCAAGGTAGCGTAGTCACAACGGACCTACCAACCCTAGGAACAAGCTAGAACGAAGAATCAAACGGAAACACAACTCAAGAACCAAAACAATTTGCAATCTGCCTGGATAGGTCGGACTGTCCGGGGTCGGGGCGGACTGTCCGACTAGGCAGGGCGGACCGTCCGCAAAACCCTCCAAAATCTCCAGAAGCTCCAGGCCCTTTTCGGACTGTCTGAGCCTCTACCCCGGACTGTCCGCTAGTGTCGCGGACTGTCCGAGAGTGTCACGCGGACCGTCCGTGAAAAGACTTAGCCAAATCCAACAAATCTTCAAACGAACACCTCAGCTCGGACCGTCCGCCAATCACATGCGGACTGTCCGGCAACCCCTCGGACTGTCCGACAACTTCGCGCGGACTGTCCGAAAATCGCGACGGACGAACAGGAAGAACAGCTACAGTAACCCGCGGGTCAACTCCCCCAAATCCATCACCGGATCTCCTAAACGACTAGAGCTCTTGAGACGAAACTTTGGGGAGATGATTAGCTCCCTAAGGAGATGCTATGCCCCAAAAATCTCGGCCTCTGTCTCCCTACAACTCGAGAAATCGCGGATCACACGGAAGAACACCTTCCCACGAGTTCATCCCGAAAACCTCAAATCGAGACCGATTCCCGGTGATTGAGGGGGCAAGATCATCCACAAAGAGGCGCAAAGCACTCACCCATGATCCCCTCAAACAAATCCGAAGCCAAACGGTCTAGAAACGATGAATCGAGACAATCACGAAAATAGCTCAAAAAGGACCTCGAGAAGAAACAAAGAGATTCAACTAGCACTTGATTTCATTCCAACAAACAGAGGTCAGATTCTATAAAAGGCTAGCAACCTCTCAAACATCCTCCCGCTAAGATCAACATGAAGCACGGGCTAGCCTAGAGAAGCAAGAAAGAAATGAACTAGGGTTTCAAGCAAATCACTTGCCATCCCTCCACCTCCTATTTATATTAAGTCTCCTGGTGAAGGGAAGTGACCATACTACCCCTACAACTCAACTCTACGATACATGCCCTCAAGGGCAAAGCGATAAAGTTGTAGATATTTCCTCCGGTTGGGCACATCGTCCATCTGGCCTTGCTTCCCTCTGACGCAAGCTCCCGGATCCCGCCACGTGTCCACCGCTTCGAAGCTCCCCGAACGCGCCCGGATCACCGTCTCCGTCACGTTGGGCCTTCGGGCTCGGTTTTGAGGCCCAAACTGAGAAACCCTCCTCCGATGGTTTTGTGGCCCAACCATCAAACCCCCCGTACAAGCTTCGGTTGTTAGCCGCTACCTTGCACCGGCTCCAAGTCCACGACTTGGTCTTGCTCTTCTTGCACCATGTTGACTGCACTTGATCCCGTCTGACCACCGGGTCCCTCGAACCAAGCCTACTTGTCTCTCCACTCCTCGGAGGCCACTCTAGCTAAGACCTTTCGTGCTTGTTCTTCACCTGCACCAACGCAAACCAAGTGGCACCAACACCTGCAGTACTAAGCCAAGAGTCAGTCCACACAACATTGTCAATCACTCATCACACTGAGAAGCGACCATCCACCGGTCCTCGGACACACATGGTCCTCAATCTCCCCCTTGATGAGTGCATTGACAACACACAATAATTCAGGATATGAAAATGGAAAACAGAAAAGAAAAGAAAAGAAAGCTCAATCAAGTGACCCAAAGCAAAGAACAAGCCGAAAACAAAGTCACTCGAAAGAGAAAGTCTCGGTCCCCTAAGACAAGGGCAACGGCTCAACACAACCGAGACAACAAGCTCCAAATGCCGACTCCTCACGAAGAGGCAGAAAGGGCTCAACACCATCGGCAAAAGAGCAAAGCACAAATCAGGAAACCAAGGAGCTCCCCCTGCACAAATGCGTACTCCCCCTAAACAAGTGCATAGAAACTCAAGTTCTCCCCCTGAACTGAGTATCCCTCCTAATGCAAACAAACAAATTCTCCCCCTTGTTGCCAATGCATGAATCAAGGCACAAATGCAAAAGAGAACAACCTAGAGCTTCTGAAATATACAATGAGCACTATAAGATGCTACAAGTGAGCAAATGAGCAAGCAAGATAGTCCTAGGTGATGTAGAAGCATTGCCAACAAGATTTCATCATAGAATAAGCATTTGGTCAATTTGAGTGCAAGTTGGACAATTTTTACAAAAGTTCTCACCATATGAGCAAAATCATAACCGAGACCTATTCAAGCAAAAATGAACATGATCATACAAAGGTTGAACAAGGTCACCAATTCTTAGCAAACGATCATCATAAACACCCATAAGATAACTCATGTCATGTCAAAGCCACCGAGTCATGTGTCTACTTCTCTTTGGTAGACAACATGCAACGATTTAGCACCCAAAATATATTCAATGTAACTCAATTGACATGAATAGCATATTTTTACAAGCATAAGCATTTATTTTTCAGATTTTTGCATATGGTACATGAAATGCCTTTGCGGCAAAAAGAAGCTTATGCCTCTCCATAAATTAACTCATGGGCTAAACATTCACAATGATACAATGGTCTTTGACCCAATTTGCAAGACAATGATTTCCAAACACAACCTCAGCATGAACAAGCATCTAGGCAAGAATAAGACATGGAAAATCATTCACTCATGGGTGAGATCAAGTTTTTCATTTTGTTTCAACAAATTTGCAAACTCACAAGTATAAACCACAATGATATCAAGAGCTTTGCTAATTACCACAAGGAACTACTAGCACATCCACAAGCTCAAGAGTAGCAAATTAAAGTGATCAATCCATATGAGAGAAGCTTGCTCTAAAATCCAAACTATATGACAAAAGCAAGACATGTGATACAAATGCAACAAGATGAGCATGATATACATAATATACAAAGGAAGCTATACATATGCTAAAAAGAGAGCTCCAAAACCAACTTAGAAGGGAAAACACACCCCAAGCTCCCCTCGCAAACGGGCAAAAGTAGCTTGGTCAAGCGGTTTGGTAAAAATATCGGCTAGTTGGTTTTGGGTGGAGACATGGGATAACTCAATATGTCCTTTCTCAACATTATCTCTCAAGAAATGGTATCTCACGTCTATGTGCTTGGTTTTTGAGTGAAGCACCGGGTTTTTGGCTACACTAATGGCACTGGTGCTATCACATAGAAGTGGAACATGGGTATAACTCAAACCAAAGTCTCTCAAGGTAGAAATCATCCAAAGAAGCTGGGAGCAACAACTGGCTGCGGCTACATATTCGGCTTCGGTTGTAGACTGAGCAACACTTGACTATTTGCGAGAGGACCAAGAAACCAAAGACGAACCCAGAAACTGACAACTCCCAGTAGTGGACTTGCGATCCAACCGACACCCAGCAAAATCCGCATCGGAGTATCCGCGGAGTGTGAGTGTGGAGGAGGCAGAGTACCACAAACCAAGCTCAGGAGTGAAACGAAGGTACCTCATGATTCTCTTCACAGCCTGGCGATGAGACGTCCTTGGCGAAGCTTGAAAGCGAGCGCACAGACACACGGCGAAGTGTATGTCCGGCCTCGTCGCCGTCAGGTACAAGAGTGAGCCGATCATACTCCGGTATGTCTTCTGGTCCACCGTATCTCCATCCTCATCCGCATCCAAAGCTGTTGTAGTCGACATGGGAGTGGACAATGGCATTGCATCGGCCATCTCGAATTTCTTCAACAATTCCTTCGTGTACTTGACTTGATAAACAAACGTCCCGTCCTTGACTTGCTTGATTTGCAACCCGAGAAAGAATTGTAGCTCCCCCATCATCGACATCTCGAACTTCCTGCTCATATCTTCAGAGAACTTTGCTACAAGAGCGTTAGAAGAGCCACCAAAAATAATATCATCCACGTAAATCTGAACGATTAGGATATATTTGCCATTACGAAGCAGGAACAAGGTCTTGTCAACGGTGCCCATCACAAATCCCTTACTCAGCAAGAACCCTCTCATCCTACCATACCACGCTCTAGGTGCTTGCTTGAGGCCATATAGTGCTCGGTGGAGTTTGTACACTCGATGGGGATATCTTTCACTCTCAAACCCCGGTGGTTGTCTCACATACACTTCTTCCTCTATCACCCCATTCAAGAAGGCACTCTTCACATCCATTTGGTGCAACTTGAACCCTTTAGAAACAGCAAATGCTAAAAGGATTCGAATTGCCTCCAAACGGGCAACAGGAGCAAATGTCTCCTCATAATCAATTCCCTCTTTTTGTGAAAAGCCCTGGGCAACCAACCTCGCTTTGTTTCTCACAACCTCACCACTCTCACCTTGTTTATTTTTCCAAACCACTTTGTTCCAATAGGGTGGCAATTTGGTGGAGGCTCGACAAGTTCCCACACCTCATTCCTCTCAAAGTTCTCAAGCTCTTCGTGCATGGCATTGACCCAATTCGCATCAGATAAAGCATGTCCAATATCTTTGGGCTCAAATGAGGCAACAAATGCAGAATGAGCAAAGTTAGAGTTGTTCCTTGACCTTGACCGTGTAGTACGTTCATCGATGTCTCCAATGATCCCTGAGGGTGGATGGCGAGCTTGAATGTGTCTTGGTGCCTCACGTGTTGAAATCGCCTCCCCCTCAACAGCTGCTTCCACTCGATCTTCTTGTACTTGTGTTGTTGTTGAAGTGGTGGATGGACCATCGTCAACCGTAGTCATCGTAGTTGAAGTAGTAGGTACGAGCGCCGTCGGAGGATCACCATCTCCATCATCATCTTCATCATCCGCATCCTTGTCCTCAAAGATTGTCTGTCCCATTTCCTCATCACCTGCACACTCAAAGACAGACAAGCTACATGGAATTGTCTCGTCGAAGGTTACTTTGCAAGTCTCCATGATTTGGTTAGTTGTGAGATTGAGCACACGATATGCTCTAGAGTGATTAGCATAACCAAAGAAGATACCATCATGAGACCGAGACTCGAACTTATCTAGATTACCCTTCTTGAGAATGAAGCACTTGCAACCGAAAACTCGAAAGTGACTTACCTTGGGGGTTCTCTCATGAAAGAGCTCGTAGCAAGTTTTCTTCTTGAACGCACAAGGAAAATCCGATTAGACACATAGCACGCGGTGCTCACCGCCTCGGCCCAATACTTCCTAGGAGTCCTATGCTCATCGAGCATCGTCCTGGTCATAGTACAAATGGTCCGATTCTTTCTCTCCACAACACCATTCTGACAAGCGACATAAGGCGAAGAAAATTGATGCTCCAGACCTAGATCACGACAAAAGGCTTCAAATCGAGCGTTCTTAAATTCCGTGCCATTGTCACTGCGTATAGCTCGTATGGCATCACCATTTCGCTCATTTTCCAACCTCAAGATCAGATCTTGAACAAAACCAAACGTCTCATTGTTAGCCGCCAAGAAATACACCCAGGTATAGCGAGAATAGTCATCCACAATCACAAGGACATACCACTTCCCACCGACTGAGCGAACGCGAGCTAGACCAACCAAGTCCATATGTAAAAGCTCCCCAGGACACTTAGTCATCACATCAATCAAGGGTGGGTGGGAAGTAGCGACCATCTTGCCATGCCTACAGGGTGCACAAACCAAATCCTTCTGAAGCCGAAGCTTGGCCAATCCTCGGATAAGGTCAAGACTGCCTGAACGAGAGAGCAAGTCAAAGCTCAAATGACCCAACCTCCTATGTCACTTCCAAAGCTCGGAAGTGGAACCAGCAACGAGACAACGAGCAGCACCAAAAGACCTCGAGAAATCAGCAACAAAAACTTGACTCTCGGGAATGATCATACAAACAAGGTCACCTCGAGAATCAAGAATCCGAGAAGCACCACTAACAAACCAAACCTCAAAACCCTCGTCAAGCAGCTGAGAGACCGAAAGCAAATTAAAGCCAAGTGACTTGACGAGAGCAACACGCTTCAACACAAACTTCTCGCTTACCTGAATATCACCTTCTGAGAGCACTCTACCCTTACCATTATCCCCAAAAGTGATGTACTCATTTGTCATCACCGGGGTGAGGCTTGAGAACCACCTTTGATCTCCGGTCATGTGTCGAGAGCAACCGGAGTCAATCAACCACAAACTCCTCAAGCCTCCCACCTGCAAAATCAAAAACGAGATCGAGAATGAGCAAACAACTCAACACTGGGGTTAGAACAGAAAGAGTCAAACCAGTGCTGAGTCATCTGCTCAAAAGAAGGATTAGCGAAATCCACTCTACCAATCCTATCAAACTGTGGAAACCTCTCACGCCTAACTGGAGGAACACCACGCGGAGGAAAGCACGGTCCAGGCTCCCTCCGGTAACCAAAACCACGGTCGTCTCTCGTGAACTCGTACTGACCACGAGGAGGAGGACGCCTGGCGAAACCACCACGTCTCTGAGGAACTCTTCCACGAAGAGCAAAGCCACGAGCATCCTCTCTAGGAATCGAACGAACAAACCTATCACCCCTGGGCAAAGGTGCACGAGGCTCAGGCACGCAATGAGAAGAGCGGTACCTATCCCGGTTACCCATTTCTTTCTCAAGCCTCATCTCTCTCTTTTTCCTGAAGCAGAACTCCTCTTGGTGACCATCCTTACCACAAAACCCACAGTGGTAACGGACTGGTTTTGGCTTCGGATCTCCACTCGGCTTAGGCTTCTCACTAGGTTTGAGACCACTCGACTCTCCCACAAAGATCACTCGCTTTTGGAAGTTGTTTGCTGGTGTGGTGGAAAATGGAGGATCAGGGATAGTATCGAGTTTGTTTCTCAGGTGGTTTGGTTTAGGATCAAAGGTGTTTTTGGCTGGAATATTTTGTGGAGGAAATGGCACACCCTCACATATCATTCCCTCATTCTCAACCACCATCTCCGAGCCAAGCCCACGACTATCACCTCTTCTGAACTGACCAATTATCATTTTCAGCTGAGGCTCTCGAACCGACAACCAACCAAAGCATTGCCTCAACTCGTCATTCTCTTTTTGCACACGGTTCATGGCATCCTCAATCTCACTGTTCTTCAAGGCATTTTTATCACAAATGGCACATGAAGGTGACTTAGCAGAACATTCAAGACTTTTAATTTTAGCAAGAGCATCATCAAGTTTAGCATGTAAGACAGGGCAAGAGGTACAAGCTCCTAGCAAAGCAGATCTAGATTTCAATTCTTCAAGATTTGACTTAAGCAAGTCACATTCTTCAATTTTAGACATATGCTTGTTCTTAAGCTCAACCAATTCATTCATCACAACATCACAATCATTGCAAGTATGCTCATTAGAGACAATAGGAGCAGTTTTCATAGCAACAATTTCAGATTGAGATTTAGCCAGTGATAGTTCAAGTTGAGAAATTTGATCTTTAGAGGCAACAAGCAAGGACTCAAGTTCCACAACCTTCTCCTTTGACTCACCAAGCAACGACCTAAACCCCCTCTTCTCCTTGTTGGTCTTACGAAGCACATCATCACGATTATCAAGCAATTCATTCAACCTAGCATTCTCCTCTAACAAGAAGTCGGGATCTCGATTTACCTCGTCCTCAGACTCTGACTCCGAGTCTTCTCTTGCACTCTTCTTGTTGTCGGAGTTGTGCGTCATGGTACAGAAGCCTCGGGACGCCATACACACCAAGCCGTTGAAGTTCTTGTCCTCGTCCCTCCGGCGTCGACCTCGATCTTCATCCTCGCTACTCGAGCTTGACGAAGAGTTGCTTGAACTTGTGTCGACGTCGCTCGCCCCGGCCACCATGGCTCGTTCCTTACGCTTGTACTTGTGCTTGTGCATGTGGTCACCATGCTTCTTCTTGTCCTTGTCCTTGTCCTTGTACTTGTACTTGTGGTTCTTGTGATCATCCCTCGAGCGGTGCTTGTGCTTGCAGTCCGGCTCTGCTGGCTCTGGACACTCAGCGATGAAGTGTCCCATCTTGCCGCACCTGTAGCAGGTACTCCCAAAGCGCCTTGTACTCTTGCGGTTCTCGTACATGCGCCCGAACCTCCTGGTTAGCAACGCGAGATCCTCCTCGCTCAGCACGTCGAACTCCTCATCTGGCAAAGATACAAGCAAAGACAAAGTAAACTGTCGTGAAGAGTTAGCACCAGATCTAGAACTAGAACCACTCATCAGAGCCAGACTATGGGAATAAGTCGGGTTCTCAAGCTTGGCTCTAGCTATCCTATCAACCTCAGAGGACTTGAGCTTTGAGAACAACCCATCGACTGTGAGTGTCAGATAGCTAGCCGACTCCATAATCGCCTCAACCTTAGTACCCCATACAGACATATCCAAGCAGTGTAAAAGCTTCAAAGCTATATCATGGTATGTATACGGGATCTTGTTAATGTTGGCTCTCATGTTGTTCACTATCACGGTGAACCTCAGGAACATGGCATCAATTGACTCACCGGGCAAATGAGAGAAGTTCTCATATTCCCTCCGGTATGTCGAAAAGAGCCGAGCCTTAACCCCACTATCACCACCATGGGCGATCTCCAACTTTTGCCAAATCTTGCAGGCAAGATGCTCTTCGATCACACGATTGAATGCATGCTCGTCAAGCGCTTTGAACAAGAAATCAACACCTTTTGCATTTGCCTCAAACTTGTCCTTAGCAATTTGTGTATCTCTCGAAGCAAGGGTGATATAGGTAGTATCAAGGGTGATATCCCATAGCAATTGTCCCTTGCTTCGGAGGAAAGCTCTCATGCGAACCGACCACATCCGGTAATTCTTCCCATCGAAGAGAGGAGGACCCGAACCCTTTCCGGCGTACACCATCCTTGGAACTTAGGACTGGTTAGAATCACGAAGATCCGTAACCGGCTCTGATACCAATTGAAGGATCGAAATGGCGACCAGAGAGGGGAGGAGTGAATGGGAGCCGATAAAAATTTCTTCTCGAAACTCGGCCTATATCCCAAAAATCACTTCCCAAGGATTCCTCAGAAGCTTGTCAACGTAGCGTAGTCACAATGGACCTACCAACCCTAGCAACAAGCTAGAACGAAGAATCAAGCGGAAACACAACTCAAGAACCAAAACAATTTGCAATCTGCCTGGATCAGGTCGGACTGTCCGCACAGGGGTCTCGGACTGTCCGGGGTCGGGGCGGACTGTCCGACTAGGCAGGGCGGACCGTCCGCAAAACCCTCCCAAATCTCCAGAAGCTCCAGGCCCTTTTCAGACTGTCCGAGCCTCTACCGCGGACTGTCCGCCAGTGTCGCGGACTGTCCGAGAGTGTCACGCGGACCGTCCGTGAAAAGACTTAGCCAAATCCAACGAACCTTCAAACGAACACCTCAGCTCGGACCGTCCGCCAATCACATGCGGACTGTCCAGCAACCCCTCGGACTGTCCAACAACTTCGCGCGCACTGTCCGAAAATCGCGACGGACGAACAGGAAGAACAGCTACAGTAACCCGCAGGTCAACTCCCCCATATCCATCACCGGATCTCCCAAACGACTAGAGCTCTTGAGACGAAACTTTGGGGAGATGTTTAGCTCCCTAAGGAGATGCTATGCCCCAAAAATCTCGGCCTCTAACTCCCTACAACTCGAGAAATCGCGGATCACACGGAAGAACACCTTCCCATGAGTTCATCCCAAAAACCTCAAATTGAGACCGATTCCCGGTGATTGAGGGGGCAAGATCATCCACAAAGAGGCGCAAAGCACTCACCCATGATCCCCTCAAACAAATCCGAAGCAAAACGGTCTAGAAACGACGAATCGAGACAATCACGACAATAGCTCAAAAAGGAACTCGGGAAGAAACAAAGAGATTCAACTAGCACTTGATTTCATTCCAACAAACAGAGGTCAGATTCTATACAAGGCTAGCAACCTCCCAAACATCCTCCCGCTAAGATCAACATGAAGCACAGGCTAGCCTAGAGAAGCAAGAAAGAAATGAACTAGGGTTTCAAGCAAATCACTTGCCATCCCTCCATCTCCTATTTATATTAAGTCTCCTGGTGAAGGAAAGTGACCATACTACCCCTACGACTTAACTCTACGATACATGCCCTCAAGGGCAAAGCGGTAAAGTTGCAGATATTTCCTCCGGTTGGGCACGTCGTCCATCTGGCCTAGCTTCCCTCCGACGCAAGCTCCCGGATCCCGCCACGTGTCCACCGCTTCGAAGCTCCCCGAACGCGCCCGGATCAC
The DNA here is from genome assembly GCA_033239725.1 of Echinochloa phyllopogon. Classification (NCBI taxonomy): domain Eukaryota; kingdom Viridiplantae; phylum Streptophyta; class Magnoliopsida; order Poales; family Poaceae; genus Echinochloa; species Echinochloa phyllopogon. Next base: position 24,505,211 of record BTCW01000008.1, on the reverse strand, counting down.
CGTCTCCGTCACGTTGGGCCTTCGGGCTCGGTTTTGAGGCCCAAACTGAGAAACCCTCCTCCGATGGTTTTGTGGCCCAACCATCAAACCCCGCGTACAAGCTTCGGTTGTTAGCCGCTACCTTGCACCGGCTCCAAGTCCACGACTTGGTCTTGCTCTTCTTGCACCATGTTGACTGCACTTGATCCCGTCTGACCACCGGGTCTCTCGAACCAAGCCTACTTGTCTCTCCACTCCTCGGAGGCCACTCTAGCTAAGACCTTTCGCGCTTGTTCTTCACCTGCACCAACGCAAACCAAGTGGCACCAACACCTGCAGTACTAAGCCAAGAGTCAGTCCACACAACATTGTCAATCACTCATCACACTGAGAAGCGACCATCCACCGGTCCTTGGACACACATGGTCCTCATTAAGAACAGCGACATGACCACTAAAGCACAACTTTGACTTCTCTTTTTTCTGAAAATTTATATGTGCATACTTTTATGAAAGTAATTTTCGAGACCAATCTATTTATATAATTTTTATATTTCCAAACTCAACGACTTAAATGTTATTCATGTTTTGTATTCCCGATGTTTGACTCAAACCTTGTCCAAAACGACTTTCTTTACCAAACCAGAGGGAGTATATAAGATGTATAGATCGTATATTCATACAAATGTAGTACAATCTAGCTTTTCCTCTGGAGCCAGCTGGTACTAATCAAGGTACCAATTTTGGCTTGATTTTCCATTTCTATCTTGAGAATTAAACTGATCTAGACACAAGACTTGTCCAGAAGTGATCCTCCTATGGCAACATCAAGGGTCATCTCTCCAGATGCCATTGATAAGTGATCGTAGAATGCATGGGTCAAATCATGATGATTCGAGGAAATTGTTCAAACAGTTTTTCAAATCTCTCTCCCTGGCTTCTCGTGTTATCTCATTGTCTCGTGTTGGCTTTCCAAAGGGGAAAGCCCTTGCCCTTGTCTCGTCATATTTCATTCATATCTTCGATAATGAATGTGTTGGTGGTCCAGGTGAAGTTATAAAAGGTTTCTTAGTGTGCTTGAAAATTTTAATAACTGACTATCTCTATAGATCTAATGGCTGGGCTCATCTCGAACTTAGCTGTGGCATCCGGTGGCTTAGCAATCTGGATAGAATCTGGGTAACCTGAAGCATCATCTCAATGATATGATGTTATCAACAGCCATTGGTGATAGCTGATCATACAAAACCAAAACATCTTCTTCCCTTAAGTTGCCCTCCTAGCGATGATGATAGGTTAGGCAAACATTTGCTTGGCTTGATGAGCAACAAATTCTCAGGGTTCTCGAGTCCTTCTGATGTAGCTGAAGAAGATCTAGTCACCAGTCACCACATGTCTCATGTTAGCATAACCGAGACAAGAGAATCGGAAAGAAAGATAAAAATAAAAATAGAACGGCATGTAAAAACTTGAAAACTAAAACAGAAAACACATTGGTTTTAGTTTTAATTCACAGATTTATTTAAATAAAGAAAAAATAAATGAAAAACTGGAAACTAATAAGACAAGAAAGTAAAAGGTCAGTCACTCAATTTACTGTGTGAAAGGAGTTTTGTTGCCCATAACTTTTTAATTTGTTTTTATGATAGAAAATACAAACATAATTAGACTAAAATAATTCAAAATGGAACTAAGGTAATAAACTTAAAGCAAAACAAAAACTTAAAAGGGACATCGATGGACTGAAAGTGCAAAGTTGGACTGTTCCCTTTGATTCCAAAATTAATCTATTGAGGAACCAATAATGTTTTGGTCCTCAGCAAAGGCACTAGAAAAAGCCTTATGGTACAGTCTCAGTCGTAGCTCTTTCCCAAGGAGTGCTCTAAGGTTTATACCCAATCCACAAGGATCGGAAGTAAAGGATGTTTTTAGAACAAAGTGATCTGAGTTTCAAACTATGATGCTAGAGAGGCCTTGGGACAGTGGGAAAAGTGTGTGCAGAATATTATTCATATATGGCTGAAAAAGAGGTGGCACCATGTGGTGCCAGATTGTTTTAAACCAATGGCTTTGCGTACTCCTGCACCACCTTCTCTTGTGTCTTCTGAGAGTCCACTTAATCCCTTCTCGGAGCATGAGGCTCTCTGGGCCGCAAAGCCCGCAGCTGCACTGCTTCCTCTGCTCTGGTCAGTCAACTGCATAGGCAACCTTCATAACATTGCCTTTCGATTCTTAGAACCAGGGGGAACCTTGCTCTTGCCCTCTGACTTGGGCAGTGGTTATCACCACCACTGGCTCAACAGCACCGTACTGACTGAAAACAATGGACCCGGGCGTGTGTAGCTGAGCATACATCATTCCTAGACAAAAAATAAAAAACCCACTGTGAAACAAAATTCACAGATAGGCAAGCACACTACAACTGACCTCTGTGTGGCTTAGCCTCATCCAGAACTCAAGCCTTTCCCTTGAGTGCTACTACCCGACATGCTACAAACAAGAGAAATGATTACTGAATATTAGTGGCTATTAAGGTTTTTCATGCTAGTAGTAATTACTACTTGGACTCCAGTTTCATCATAATTTGCTTCAATGTAAAACAACAATAATAAAAAACAAGTTTTAAAATTTATTTACATTGATTATAAGCATACAATTACAAACATTGTAACACAATAATAAATAAAGAATAAAAATGATTGAATAAGGGATAAAGCTAACAAAATATTATAAATTCACCAATATTCACACATATATTAATTAATTACATAATAAAAAGGATCGTACTTATGCCAAACCTATTCACAAATTTAATTTTAAACAAAAAACAGATTACACATGGGCATATTATTTTTTATATATTTACAAATAAACTCACATACATATGTATTCTGCAAAAACTGCCTGTATATAATCTCCTATTTCACATAATCAAAAAATTTTATGTATTCATCATATATGTATATATATATATGCAATCAAATTAAGAATTTTATCACAAATTCACCATATATATGCAGTCAAATGTAACTTTAAGTTTGTAAAGGTTTTGAATTTGACAAAAGAATTTTGGAACTGGAGGAACATTCAAGTGATTTCTAATTTGACACAAAATATTAATGGTTTACATTTAGTGTTTTCACGACAAGTTTAACTTAACCGAGACAAAGTTTTAAACTGAAATCCAAATGTGGACGAGCCACAACAGTTCAGGGAGAGTTTCTACCAATAGTAACTTAAGAGAACAGTCAGCTGAAATAATTCCATTTTCACTGGGGGTTGTTAAGAAATTCGGCCATCGAAATGCATTCCTAGTACTGGTTTTCTGCTACATTGCGCGAATGACATTGGTAGATGCAGTGGATAATTACATTCACCGCTATAAGTCTAGTAATTAAAAAAAATGGTCTATGTACTAGTGTGCTTTAACTTTTTTCTCACCCGATAATTTCTTGTATGCCACTGGCATAACCAAAAATCCCGAACTCGCACTCCGAACATGCATTCCCCTCTCATGACACGTAGCTTAAATACTATATAAAATAGATCGGCAGGCCACTTATTAGAACATCCTAAAGCACCGTAGAGATGAAGAAGAAGCACAACTTGGTCGGAAAACATTAGGGTTTGGAGATATAAAGTGAAGGTACTGTGTGGTTTATTGTTTGGATTAACTCTCAATCGACCATTACCCTTTATATTTATAGGGTGGGCGGGTCTTGCTCCATAAAAATATCCTGTTATTAGTCATGATCTATATGGATTCCAAATTCTAATTGGTCTAGGGACAAATTGGTCAGACCACCCACACGGGTCAAATTGGTCTTACTGCCTTCAGGAACCAGTCAGACCAGTTGGACCACCAAGATCTGCCTTGTGCCAATATTGACCACCAACAGGTAGCATGTTCCTAGACTGTTGTCCTGTAGGCAAAATGAAAGTATAGAGCCATGTGCAGATTGTGAGGAACGTTACAAACTTCCAATCTTCAGCCATTATCGCTGTGAGCTGATTTATGTCAAAAGCGAGCAAAGCTGGCCAGAGCTTTCCAACCTCAGGAGGCACACTTCCATTGAATTTGTTAAAGTAGTTATCTGGAGTATGTATGTATCTCTGTTGCATTGGCAAGAAGGGTTTCTGTATAGTGGTTTATGCCGAGGAGCAGGTCCTGGACATTTTGGAGGTCATTGCCCATGTGAGAGATAGCTAGCCTGCCGTGAAAACTCGTTCATGGCTCCAGTAAAAAGTGCGTTAGTGAGAGCAACGATTGAAAAAATTTGGTACGTAGGGACGGTGCATGAGATGTGGTTTTCAGCCAGCTGCACACGCACTCAAGAGGACTTAGCTTACTAGAGCTAATTATTGGGCCTTCAAGTTTGTTGGAGGCAAAATATATTTCTCAAAATGCTGAGACGTTGGCAACTGATTGGGGGATTATTCGTACAACTAAAGTTGTTAAGTTCCTTTAAAGGCATATATATGGCATTGAGTCTTGAATTGTTGTGTTTACCCTGGGGCTAGTCTACTAAATTAAATAGTGAAATACGTAACCCCATGGCTAGCCTCCACAGTCGGCCACATGGCCCATATGTGTCACAATGACAATTCTTCATTTAACCGCGCCGAAGGATTGGTAAGAAAGGGAGGAGGACGAGGAAGGGAGTTAGTTAGGGTTAAAGTTCTAGCCTTAGGATATTGCCAGGGTTCATTGAGGAGGAGTACGTACCCAGGCTATAGAGGGGTTGCTGGGGGTGGTGGTCGGACAAGCAGTGGTAACAGGTGCTCGGCAGGGGGACGTGGCATAGGCACCACCGACAAGGCGGTGTGAGACATCCGGTGGAATTGTGGAGAGGACTAGCATCCGGGGCAATAACCAGTGTGGTTTGAAAGAACCGGGTTGCGAGCGACCGGCGCGATGTGGGCGGTCGGCACGGTGGCAGTGGAGTGGTTGAGAAGAACGGGGCTGCAGGCACGGCAGGCAGAGGAAGGAGGAAGCTAGGCACCAACCAGTAGTTTCAAACAATCGGATGCCTGTAAACTAAAATTCCCTATATGGATATGATGGGCATTGGCAATTTATGGGGTTCCAGCATGACGTGTAGATTCATGAAGGAGCTGAGGACCACCGTCGACCGGTTCAAAACTGCCCGAGAAGGAGTAGGTACGGTGCTGGACATGCTACCTCCTATGGCGACCTTGTGCACCGACGGGATTCGATTGCAGTTGTCAGTTGTGTGTTCCTTTAATTTTGATTCGCAGTACGTAGCGGATACACTAAATGCCAAGATATACGATACGAATAATAAAGGCTCATAAGGTGTGGTCGTTGCATTGGAGAGTTATTAGACGGCAATAGATGCGCGAAAAGCAGCAGGCCAACATATATGCAACTACGCATCTTGCTTGCTGCTAGTGTACGTCAGCACTCTTCTTCCTCAAGCAGCACTCTTCTTCCTCAGGCAGCTTTCCAACATGTGGAGGCTGAAGGTGGCGGAGGGATCGGAGGCCGGCGGCCCATGGCTGCGGTCGACGAATGGCTTCGTTGGGCGGCAGGTGTGGGACTTCGACCCTGACCACGGCACGCAGGACGATCGTGCCGCGGTGGAGAAGGCACGCCGGGAGTTCTTCGAGCACCGGTTCGAGCGCAGGCATTCCAGCGACCTCCTCATGCGCTTGCAAGTTTCTGTATCCATGCGTATATATCCTTTGTTCCTTAGCACGCCAGCTGATATAGATAGATCTCTATGCTACAGTTGGTGGTGATGGTGCGTGAGTGCTATTATCACAGCTCCAGCCTCGAAATATTGCACTTTAATTTATCTACTAACTCCTGCAATTGTAGAATACGAATAAAAATCCCTACGGCAGAAACGAATTGTAAAAGCACCTTTAGTTTTTTCTAGGTGCTGATTATTAGAAGTTCCAACACTCTAAAAAAAATAGACGCGCACTAAGAAATAAGCTTCCAGGTGCGGCTCACGCGGTCAACCACCACTATGAATGGTCCTTATTTTTAGGAGCAGATGAAAACATTACCCGCTCTTAGAAAACATGATTTTTTAGGTGTAGACAATGTAAGCAAACCGCCATTAGAAATGGGAACATTTTTAGAAGCCGGCGTGGTAGGATCGTACAACTTCAGATGGAGACAAACTTTATATGAAAATTGCAGAGCTTGATGAGGCTTAAAATTTTTATGTGACAACTTTTTTATCTGAGATCGTTTAGTAGTCCAAACAATAATTATAATTTTTCAATTTTTTAAATCTAAAATTTTTAAGACAGAAGAAAATGCCCAATCTCTGATATGCAGCAGAAGAAAAATGCTTTCATCCAACACAAATAATGTGAAATCTATGAAGAGGCTTTTATATGTCCTACAAGATTAAGAATAGTGCATTTATATGATAGATTGTATAGATAGATTCATAGATAAAGTTTAAATTCGATATAAATTACTTTGTACAACATCAGGTCTAAAAAGTTCTAGTTGATAAATTTTTTATTTGAGATCGTTTAGCAGTCCAAACCTTCATTATCAATACCCTCAAAAACCTTATGATAAATTCTCAGATTTTTTAAATTAAAATTTTTGAATTTTTCAAATGTATTTGGATGAAGTCACACTATATATCAATATTGTAGTGCTCTACGAGATTTATAATTTTGTAGTTCGATATTTTTTCATTTAAGACCTTTCTGGATTCTAAGTATTCAATAAAAGTTTAGGATAAGTTAATGCAGAAGAATAGTAGAGTCACAACTAACTTCCCGGTTTAAGTGGTAGGGAGCTCCTGCAAGTGTACGGCTTCGGTCAGGGGTTTTAACCTTGCTACGTGCATAGTAATAAAATCATGTAATCTGTGAGTTTGTGTACTAGGTAAGTGCACCGTGCACGGTTGGCCAGTGGCCTCCTAGATATGATTTATTTTTTTAAAAAAATTAGATGCTAGTTATGACTTTTTGACCATACTCAATCTTCCTTTGAAAAACTACCTTGCCTTACCGCATAGGTACAAAAAACTAACCTTTGTTCCTTGATGATAGAGGTGAAACTCGCAACCACATAAATAATTTGAAGAAATGGTTGAAAACATATTTGTAGAGACGGGACCCGTACATATTTCTTGCAGCAAAATATAGTGTATTTGCAGGGGATGGGTCTTGAGCTGCCCCTACAACGGAATTTAGGCCCTGTTTGGAACAACGGTCGGGAAAATCGTTTCTCAGAGAAGCTGTATGAATATAAAAATAGCGCTTATTTGATAAGTGGGTTTGAACCAGCTTCTGCGTTTTAGTACAAATAGAGACAGTGGGGAGAAGCGTGGCAAAAAAAAAGCTGCAAAAAAGCGTGTCGTTTGGCTTTAAATTTTAGCTTATTTTGGCCATAAGCTGAAGATAAGCCGTTTCAAACAGGGCCTTAGACTCCGCTCATGCTGTGGTCCGCCTCTAAAACTCAATTCTAAAATATTATAAAAATCATAAATAGAATCTAAAAAATGGGATTTTCTGTCCATACTAGTCATTTTGGTGGTGATAATTGATAACCATTTTAAGATGGTCCAGATGCCGGCGACCAGCTAGAAATTACGCTCAGCGTTGCCATATGGTATATGGTGGTGGTGGGCAAGAGAAAGAAACCAGGGACATGCGGTCGAGAGGGACATCATGTTGTTTCTATATATCCATCGTTGCAAAAGTTGACCGCAACCCTATGGCGAAGTGTAAAATTTAGGATGAGTGACAAACACTGAAGGGAAACCTGAGTATGCAATGGCAGAGCAGGGATTTTGGATTGCAGCAGTGCCATTTGTGAAAATTGTCATTGATTCTGCAGTACTGAGCTCAATTTATCTTGTGGAATACCTTTTGAATTGAAAAACAAAAGTAGAATTAACAGTTGTGTATAACTATTTCATATTTTCTCTTGTGCAGTTCGCTAAAACAAACCCGCCTAAGCTGGACCTTCCAGCTGTCAAACTAGAAGAGCATGAAGATGTCACGGAGGAAACCGTACTGACCTCTTTGAAACAGGCAGTCAGCTGTGTCTCTAATCTTCAGGCACATGACGGACACTGGCCGGGGGATTATGGAGGTCCTCTTTTCCTTATGCCAGGATTGGTACTTGCTCGAACTTGTTCAACAACAAAATGTTCTATGAGAGCACACACATTGCACTTAATACATATAATTAATGATCTTATTTTATTTGTATATTTCATGACAACAGTAATTTTTTGCTTTTTATTCAAGAACAATATTTTATTAATATATTTTATGAGAGCACACACATTGCTATTTCATTCCCCACTGGTAATAAGTAACTCATTATGTTTTGACACCCCTTATATCAGATTATTGCATTGCATGTGACCGGAGTGCTGAATACTGTTTTGTCATCTGAACATCAGAAGGAGATGCGCCGGTACATCTATAATCATCAGGCAAGGTTATTTATTGATAGCTTTGGCAATTCTGCACTTGAAAACGAAAATCCATAATTTCTCGTGAATGCATATGTAGAACGAAGATGGAGGGTGGGGATTACACATTGAAGGCCAAAGCACCATGTTTGGCTCATCCTTGAATTTTGTAACTTTGAGATTGCTAGGGGAGGGTCCAAATGGAGGAGATGGAGCTATGGAAAAAGCTCGAAACTGGATTTTAGATCACGGAGGAGCAACATATACGACCTCATGGGGGAAGTTTTGGCTCTCGGTAGGGGATTAATACTTTTTATTGTTTATAATACTTTACTTATGCCAACCTTGTTCAGAGTGATCGCCCAAAATGTCTTTTTTGATTTTTTTAAATATTCAAGGTACTTGGAGTGTTTGATTGGTCTGGCAATAACCCGGTGCCACCAGAAGTATGGCTTTTGCCATATCACCTGCCATTTCACCCAGGTCCTGCTTTCTAACTTCGTTGAGTTCCCATTGCATGGAAGTATGTAGCCACTTAGCAGTGTAGTAGCATGCATCTCTAAAGAGACCATTGAGTATAGCAGTATAAGCCATGATCACGTGCCTACTGATTTTGGAGTGCACAACGGGCGTCAACGTCGCCAGATTATATAGGGCAGACGTGGCACTAAGAGAAGAGTAAGAAAAAGAAACGTCCATTCTTGCTAATCTAGCACGCTTCCATATGCACTCATAAGACCCATGTCTCCTTTTATTCCTTTCATAAGCTCCCGGATGATTAATTACTAAAAACAGTCCACTATAAAAACGAAAGAAGGTTAAATAAAAATATCTTACACATGAGACCCAAAATATGAGATGGCATATAAGAGCAAGGTCCGCTGGCCCAAATTCCTTCCTGATAAGCTGTTATATATGCTTCATAACATGCATGCTGCAGGTCGAATGTGGTGCCATTGCCGAATGGTGTATCTGCCAATGTCTTACATATATGGAAAGAGGTTTGTTGGCAGAATGACACCAGTTGTATTGGAATTAAGAAACGAACTCTACAGAGAACCATATAGTGAGATTGATTGGGACAATGCTCGTAATCAATGTGCTAAGGTTCGTACAGAAATTGCCCCTTATCATTAGAACTTTATCATTTAGAGAACATGTGTATATATATTCCAAATATATATGTATAGCATTACATTCCGTTTTTTTCTTCCTGCATCATTTATGACCCGCCTTCACCCATCTAATAAACTTTAAACATGAAAGAAACCGAACCTCATCTAGTATCGGACCATGGCCGTGGTCTGGAAGGGTACGTAGAGTTACCTATTACTATTGGCGAAGTGGATCTTACTTTGTTTTTTTGGGAATATTATTGAATAAGATGAGGTGTACTGATTTTTACCCAAGAATATATAAGCACATATGAGGGTATTTAACAAGAATGTGTTTTGTCGTCCTTTCGTTCATACCAATTAGTAAGTCACCCAACTCTAGTATGGTTCTTCAGAAGCATATATAAGCACCTATTTACGCTGCTTTGGGATGTCAATTGTTCTGCTAAATGAATACTCCATATATTGTCCAGGAGGATTTGTATTACCCGCATTCGATGGTTCAGGACATCTTATGGGGCACTCTCCACAAGTTTGTCGAACCATTTATGTTGCATTGGCCTTGGAGCAAATTGAGGGAGAAAGCTTTGGCCACTGTCATGCGGCATGTTCATTATGACGATGAGAGCACTCGATACATATGCATTGGTCCTGTAAACAAGGTAAAGTAAGGACTATAAATATTTGCATATTTTTACCAAAGAAAATGTAGTCTGTTGATGCAATAAGCATGAATTATTTGACCTCTCAAACGAAAACCTTTGCATAAGTCAGCTATAATGTCTACTCCATTTAGTTGATACAGAAGCCAGTATTTGTATTATTGCCCAAGTCATTATGAACCAGTCTTAATAGGTGTGGTTCACCAAATAAATTTGGCGTGGCTGAAAGCAGAGAATCCTTTTTGGCAAGTCCGCAATCATAAATTGCTTAGTTTTCATGTAGATTGTCCCATTTGAACTCTGGATGACAGTTATGGTTATTTAATAAATCTAGTTGCGGGAAACCAGAGGTTTCAGTTGGTACTTCATAAATCAATCTGGTTATTTTATTAACACACTTTTTATCGTTTTACCTTTTTCCTTCGACCTACTTTTCTAAACCTAGTTTTTGTGAAGGCATTCTAAGTGTTTCTCGCAAAAGAAAAAGCATTCTAAGTGGCATGCCAACCCTAAACAACACCAGCGGAACTTGTGCCGACAGGGTCCCTCCCTCCCAAGCATTCGGTTGCTTTTCATTGGTTCCCGACCAAACCAGGTTGAATTTTGGTGCAACGGCGCTACAAACTATGTACTGCATGTATAAGTGTTCACGGGACATTGCATTTTTCGTCTATTAGTAGATTTAGCAAATTGGATGACATTAGACACGATCTGCAGAGCCGCAAACAGTGAGATGGATCAGATTAGCCACAGGCCAAGAGAGTTTCAAAATTAGAAAGGCTACATCTTCATTAGGGAAGTATACTTTTAGAGTTAAGAAGACACTTGAACACCATGTTAATTAGTTCCGTCTCTATAAATAAGTGACTAGAGGTCCATGTCATCATGCAGTAAAGCCTCTTCTCACCTCTTGCACTCTAGATCTCCTTCCATGGCCTTCCTTACCTTACCAGCTGCAATAGCTCTGCACCCGCATCTGGCACTCCAAACTCTAAACCCTAGCAGTGATCACCTTGTTGTGCTTAGACATGTAGCTCAGTGTTCTATATTCTCTCCCATGCCTACATAGTTCTCATACGATTTACTTGAGTCTCGTCATCTATCATTGCGAAATATCTAACAACCTATGTGTGTAAGGTTTTCAATCTTGCTCAAATATGAGTAGTTTTAACTCACATCGCCAAATTACCCCTACGAGACACTTTGTGCCTCGATGACACTAGCAATAATATCCACCTTAAGCTTCATCTATAACTTTTCACGAAATTAGACTCATCACCTAAGCGATCCACAGCTCTATGGTCATATAATACATTATATATAAAAAAGGTTGGGATTATTAACAGGAGGAATAAGTACAATTATAGGGGTTGATATATTGCCGAAGTCTGATTTTTACACAACAAAGTAAAAAACAGGATAGCTTTGACGATCGAACTATGACAACCAGATAAATTTGACCCTTTTGCTGTATTTAAATGTGGTTTGGCATCTATGTATTTTCTAAAATGTGAGAAATCTGATTAATATATAAAATTTTACACATACTTCACTTCAAATCAAAATAATCTATAAAAATGGCACAAAAAAAATTTAAAAATGCAATCTATCTAATGATATTTTTAGAGTTATTTGAATCTTATTTGCTCATTTAGCAGTGTTTTCGTGCTCATATGTGCACATGTTATTTATTTAAATTATTTTTTGTGCTATATTATATTAGGAGATCAACCAAAATAATCCAACAGACTTTGCATACACACGTACAACATTGCAAATGGCATACTCCACCACATATAGATCTTATTTAGGCATTGCATGGATAGACCTTTAATATATTTTGATCACATGACTTGGTAATATGTCACAAACATTGTGTAATGAATTAATCACGCACTTAATATATCATAAAATACAAAAGGACAATTTAAATAAGTAATGGTTGTGACTTCGAGCAATCATACACTAACAAAATGAAGAAATAAGGATATTTCAAGATATTGTAGATTATATTTTAAGATAATTCAAGATATTGTAGATTATATTTCAAGATATTGTAGATTATATTTGAAGATATTTCAAGATATTGTAGATTATATTTAAAGATATTGTAGTACCTATTTTATTTGTTTTTTAAAATAATTTTGTTTTGAATTTAGAGAGATTAAACATGTTTTTACTATTTCTTGGATTAGAAAAAATATATATTAGGAACCCACGTTTTAACTACCATGAGAAAAAGTTGTCTAGTTTTCATAATTTGATGGTCAAAGATATCTGGTTAAAAAACACGGTGGCTAAAATATACCAATCTCCTAAGTAGAGCAGAAAGACATGCATATCATCTCACTTAGCTTTCATATTGTGCTTGATGATATGCCGAAAAGTCTCTCTAAATAAAAACATGCACAGTTACAGTCACAAAAAACATGATATGCCAAAAAGAGTCATTCCTAACAACATATTTTATGCTGAACAAATTACTAAAGCTAGAATAGTTGTGGACTTCATTTTCTTCTGCGTTTATCTCCAATAGTTGAAATGTTGTGGGAAAAACAGAACCTTGCACCTAGGGCCTTGAATTCCAAGTTGAATTACAAACCATGTTGTGCTGATGCATGACGATACCACTTGGTGTTACAGCAACTCCAATGGACCCTCAAAATAGGCTCCCAACCTAAATTTGGAGGGCCAAACAAAAAGTTGTACTCCAGCAGGCCCTCTAATTAGCTTTCTATCTATTTTGGGATAATCTCCAAATTCATCCCCTCACCCTGCACTCCTGGGGAGTTTTATATGGAGGCCTCCATTTTAGATTTTTAGGGGCTATTACTGGAGTTGGAACAAGTTATGAGACCCTCAAAAAATAGAGGCAGCCCCCATCTAGTATTTGGAGGGCTTGAGTTGAGGGCTATTGCTGGAGTTACTCTTACTTAATCAATGTTTCGCCATATGTTGGGGGATTTTCTTTTCTATCCAGAAAAGCGGGAGTTGCTAATTGCTAGACTTCACACAAGGAGAAAAAGTAAATCATTGGTTCGACAGCTAAAGAACTACAGCTAAGCCTAATGATTGGAATGAACGACAGCAAAGTCCAAAGGAGAGAGAAAATCTTTGCTGAAACTAATCAACTCAGAATCACATACCCTTTCTTCGAAAGACCGGTACAGAATCATAATTTCATAGGCACAAACACTCACCCCTATGTGCACCTTCAAGATATTGGAATGGCAGATCCATTCTTAAGATTCATGAAGTCACCACAGGCGCCTGACCGTCGACAGAGACATTGCCTACCATTGAAAGAACAACGCTAGTTCAATCCTGAAATAAATCAAAATAATTGCGAAAACCATGCTGAGTCGAGGACTCAAAGCAATCTTAACTACGATCAGTTGCCCCCGTATTTATTGGAAGGCAAGATGTCCCATTTGATCGTTACACTTCGAAAGATCGATGTAACAACTATGTCCTGCAAATATTTCTATGCCTACCACTCCACGTATTTCTATGCCTACCATCTCCAGGAAATCCTCACCTTAGGCCAGTCTGAGTGGGGTTTCATGGGTGTGTTTCATTGGCATTAAATTCTATGACATGTCATCAAATTTGCTGAAGTGGCAAGGTCATTGTGAGGAGAGAGAGTCAGGATTTTTATAGGATGAAAGATGAGTTTCATCTCCATGAAAATCATATGGATGAGTTACCTAGTACACAATCTAGGTAACTATGCCATGAAACTCCCTACTGAGACTGTCCTTAGTTTCATTTCACTTCAGCGCTTGAGTTGATCATCCAGTACTTAGGAAAAATGAGAGTTCAAAAATTATATTTCAAATATAGAAGAGCCTACACATGAACATATGACTTTTTCCGTGAAATATATGCACGTTAGCGGTTGCGGATGATTCGAATCTAGAATTTTTTGCCTCCTGTGTAGCTTGCTTACAAACATGTGTGGAACTATGTAGAGCTGAAACGGGGTACTGCCCCCTGGTCGAGGAAATCTTTTAAATTGCCTATAAAGGAAATTTCTTTAAATCAGTAATTACTCAATCAACGAAATTACCAGCCCGGTATACATAGGAAAGGCCACCGATTCATTCTTCTCTCCACTTACAAGTGCATTAGCTTGTGCTGCGTTTCTCTACGGTTTGGGCCACGCTATGCACTGGTAGTCTTGGCCTCCCTTCCATATTTCCGTGCTACTGCTTATGATCTCAAATACACACCAGATCTAATTTAGGTAAGAAAGTTTTCACTTTGAATTAACCCTAGAAGACTCTTTATTATTACCAGCTGATTATAGCACCCAAAACTAAAATGCCACTTTTGATACCCGGTCTAAATTTGTTTGGTATATTTGTCAGAAGCACTACTACGTAAAGAGTCTCTAGTGGTGGTTAGAACCACATTTCCAGGGAAAACTCTGGCACTGGCAGCAACTTTTTGCAAGTAAAGATAGCCGATTTGGACAATAGGTTGTGGAGATAGCCTTAAAAATAAATTTATAGAAGCAAAACATGCCATTATCCACATCTAGAAACTTTATTAAAACTAAAAATACACCATAAATAGTATGAAAATAAGAAAAAAAGAGCTCGGGGTCCCAAAGATGCGCTCCTGTGTCCCGCCATCGGCTGGGCACGCTCCCAATAGACGCGCCACTCCTCTGCCTGCCCTTACTAGCCTTGCCACTTCCTGGCCACCCCACCTCATTGCTGCTCCCTGTCTGCTGCACTCTGTCGTTAGGATGCCATTGCCCATCCACGCCGCCTCTACAACACGCTGCATCTCCCTGCCCATGCATGGCCAGTGTGCTCCTTGCCCGTCACTACTCTGCATCACGTACCGCCTCCATGTGCTGCCACTCCCTGCCCGCAGTTCATCCTCGCCTGGCACTGCACTTTCATGCCACCTCTGTGTGGACCGTGCCACTTGGTCGTGCGAGCAGCGTCACCCACCTGGTCGGGGCCACACCAGATTGGTGTACCGCCATCCACCTTCAAAGGGAGAGAGGAAGGGTGGAAGAGAACAGGATGGGTGGGAGGAGATAAGGATTGTGGGCAAAAGAAGGCAGGGCTGAGTGTAAGGCCCACCGCATGGATACAATGCGTTTTTTTTTCGGGTTAGGCAGGGTGCATTGTGATTTTCCTCATCTTACGTGACATACAACTGTCGGGGTGGGTGCACATTTGGTCTGCTCTTGAAAGTAGATCTGCAAAAGCAAATTATGAGATGACACGTCCCTAGAAAAGGCTACTATTTTAAAGAGACGATGGAAAGATGAGTCATCTCTCATTTACATGTGAAGCTAGGAACTCAATGTCCAACCCAGCCTAAAAATCTCTTCTATAGTAGTGAGATGAGATTCACTTTTCTAGTAGGCGTCATATGTTCTCTTTGCTGCTGTAAAACCATCATGAGCCAACATGGATTTGCATGTGAAGCCAACTCTCTAAGCAAGGACTTCGTTGAATACTATGCATTCATCACAGGGAAGAAAACTGTATGTTATCTCGCACAGCTTCCTCCAAGTTTCATGTACTTGCCTCTTTCGGGGAAACAAATTGTGGCATCTGCCAAAGCACCAAATCCTCAGCACTATCTCACATTGATACACACACGCACACTAACCTTTAAATACACGTACTCAAACCATACCCTTCCCATTCTTTAGAATTAGGCGCGAGAAACCGTCTGCATAATTGTTTTATCATATCCCTTTTGTTACTAAATAGGTGAACCTTTGCTAAAATTGCATGCCTTGAGGATAATATGTATGTGTATTATTTATCAACCATTTCGTATCAGCTTATTTCACTGATCGCTGGATCAATTATACACAGATGTTAAATTTGCTTGCTTGCTGGATTGAAGATCCAAACTCAGAGGCATTCAAACTCCATATTGCACGAATTTATGATTACTTGTGGGTTGCTGAAGACGGTATGAAGATGCAGGTAACTATTGCTTGTTCTTTATAATTAAATAAGTTAATTATCATAACGGCACATTTTATTTTACTGCTTTTATTTTCTGTTCATGCCTCTATTACATCCATAGCCATATCAAGACTTATAATAGATTTGGGATTTGAAAATAGCTATAGGCACTACACATTTGATGAACAAAAATGCACGGTAGTTCTTGTTTTTTTATTCCGAGCATAGAATGTAATATATCCTACCTTCACAACATGAATTCATTTTTATCTCTAAGCTTAAAATTTTATTAATTCAAATGCTAATTAAGTATGTGAAAGGGCCTCTATCCTAGTGGTTAGAAAACCTGGGTAGCAACCAGTAGACTCCTTATGGGAGCGAATTAAATGGTTTGAAATAAAAATATAAAAAATAGGTACGGGCTTTCTCTGCTGACTTCGGTCAAAAAACATGCTGAAACACACTAGTACAAAACAAATACAGGGAGCTAAAAAAACATTTGCACAAGCATTTGACCCTCTTATAACATAAGTCCTATTGTTCGAGATGGCCATGCAACTGCATGTCGAAATACTTTTTCATAGGCAACACTCAATCCAACGTCTACAGAAACATATTTCCATAGATGTTCAGCTTGAGCAACTATCTCTTTATTATCTATTTTTAGAGGCGGTTCCCTACCTAGTCGCCTCAAGAAACTTATTTCCATAGGCTGCTAGGTTAAGAGAACTATCTCTCTATAAATGAATTTCAAGATTTGTAATTTAATTTCAATATTTTCCTACAAATTTTATAAATAATGCATGTGGGAAGCCATTCAAGTCGAACTGGCAAAACTGATATATCAACTCAATGACCTGTCCGGTTTAAGTTATTTAGTCCTCGTAGTCCTTGGGACACACCACATGCATGCCTCCCTACGCACGGATTTAATAATGATTTGAGAGTCATACACTACATAAATTAGTTTGCAAATCTAGAGTTTCATGCCACAGAAATATCACATTGTCGTCTAGATCTCATACTGCTAGTACCTAAGGGTGGTCTTAATGTTCATACAACAACATTGACTATGATGCATATGGTTGGAGCTGTGACTTGAGCTGCACTATTTATGGTCTGCACCAAAGCATGACACTGCATGATAAATTACGGCTATGCCTGGAAAATGGCGCATCGGCACATACACAGACCATTGTACGCAAATTATCTATTTTGCCTTTATATATTATGAAATATAGCTGCCTCCATGCAAGGAAATCACAATATCTACCTTTCATATACGAAGGTTTGTCAATGATCATTTATAAAATATCAAAATTTGCTACATTTAATATGACCACAAGCAATCCTTGTTTCCACCAACAATATCTATATAGCAAGATTTATTCTATATATTATTTTTTGAAATTATTTTCTATTATACGGAGCACTAGCATATGTGAGAAGATGAGTGGTCAAAAAAAAACAAGCACATATATTTTAGAAGGCATACTTCAGATGGCACGACGCGAAGGCAGGACATCATGCCGTGCATAGTGCTTGGATCTTGATAAACGTTTGACGTCCTGTATAACCCAACGTGCCTAATAATTTAGGCTTGATGCAGCACGAGAACCGAGCTATCAAAACATGGGACTGTTTAAGTCTCATCTCTGCGTGTGTATGGGTCACTTGCCACCCTTGACCCGGTACGCAGAAGTATCGTGTATGGGTCACATGCCACCCTTGACCTGGTAGAAGTATCCCATGTTGTATTCACATGCGCACAAATCAACTTTTCTGTGCAGCACCGTGAAAGGTATATATATTTTGTACTCCACAGGAGATATCCATAATATTATTACGCGGATGTAATGCCATGGAACATGCGAGAGCTGGGTATGCCTAAAGCATTTCATGATGTGAAGAAGAAGCAAAAAGGCATAGTAAATATTACCTCCGTTCCAAATTACTATTCGTTGTTGACTTTTTTCCATAATCTTTGACCATTCCTCTTATTCAAAAAATTTGTCCAGATATACAAACCAATAAGTTATACTTGAAGTCAAGCCCAACAGGAATCACACAGAAAATAGCTTTAAAAAAACATATACTGCAAACATTTAGAATTTAGTCAAAACAATAAAGCAATTTCCAGATTCATATACATCTATGTTGTTTTTCATACCCTATCAATTCCTATGTCATATAACAAGAAACAACATGATGGTAACTAACCTCAAAATTCGTTCCCCCACAATGAAATTCCAGAGAGTGCCTTGACAAAACAAATGACAGAAAAAAACCTATGAGCAAAAACAAAATGCGCCTTGAACTCAACCGAAACCTTAATTATATCGAACACAAAAGATTGGGAAATGCTAACAATCGGAGCTTTACCACCCCACGCATTGTACGTGTTTCCGCATCCTCTTCACCATGCAAGCATCGGTGGTGCCGTTATACAGTGTCATTCTGCTGCAGCTTCACAGCCCTCTGGTGCCACATTCCGGCAGCCGCCGGCACATCGGGATCACCCCATCGCCTGCACTCCGGCAGTCCTCCCCGTGATCTGTGCCGCCATCGTACAGACCCAAATGTTTTCTCAGGGCACATTCACACTTGCTGTTATGGCGAGGAAAACATGTCTGCCCCTGGCTGCAGGGCCCATGGACAGATCATGGTTGGCGTCTTAGAACCACAGCCCTCCCATTGCCGTCACACTCCGGCTATGGCCGACCACAACTGATGACACCACTGGCAGTGCCATGGCTTGAATCAGAGAAAGATAGAGATACAGAGCAGGGTAGACCGGTAGAGGGGAAATAGATGGGGAAGTCGACCTGCCTGTCCCAACGTCTGCTGCAAATCTCCAGCCACTAGAACTTTTGTTCTGAGCTAGACATAAGAGCAATGTTTTAGTCCCCATTGGAGAAGAGGAGATATATATTGATGTTGGAGAGCTCGTTTGCAACAGAGTGTTGCCTGCTGGGCCCACCCACTAGTAGAAAAACGCCCATCAGTACTGGTCATATAGGCCATTTAGTACCGGTTGGCCCAGCAGGTACCGGATGGCCGGCACTAACGTGCAAACCGTTTAGTATCGGCTGCTGACCTAAATGGTTTTACGACCAAAATATATAAAAAAATTGCTCAAACAGCCAAGAGGCCCGGACATGATTTTTCACGCATCAATGCGCGTGCGCGGCTGTGACGATTTGAACACAACCTCCAGCCTTGCGCGTTGCTTCCTTACCATCCCATCTATATATCACATGTGATTGAGTGGGAGGTGTTTTACTTTTGATGTAACCCGTAGAGACCCATTTAATACCGGGCCAAGACTCGAGCCGGTTCTAAATGCCACACTTTGGTACCAGCTGGTGTTATTGACCGGAACTAAAATGGCTCCGAGGGCTTTCAAATCTAGACCCGGTACTAAAATGGCTCCATGCCACCTTGAGTACATGGAAGAATAATGTGCGTTTTTCTACTAGTGATGCTTGATGTGGTCATCCCTTGTATATTACTCTGGCCTATTAATGTTCCCATTTTGGTCCGCTGTTGATTCCTATGCTCTATTAGGTTAGAGTTAGTCCCATCTTGATTATTTAAATAGGTTTGGACCAACTAACAATTCTTGTACTGTAAACATAGCCATCCAGCATAATCCTTTTACATGAATCGATGATGCAAGTATAAGAGATATGCTGTGTATATGTGGGCTCGTTTCATGTGAGGATATGGCTGTAAGCAGCGGAATGTAATACCCGGCCTGACGTGTTGGGTGTTACATCTTCACTTCACATGCAGTACCACAGGTTTGTTCAGTGCTACTTGGTGCGCTCAATAAGAGTTATGTGGGTCAGATTTTCATTAATGAGTAGTCATATGCTATCTCTTAATATGGTGGAAAAAAAGTCAGTTACCTTCATGAATGAAAGTCCAACATTTACGCTTTACAGGGGTGGAAATCATCACCCAGGAGACCGGTCACCATTGGGTTTGAAATCTGCCTGCACAGGGGCTTGGGGTCAGCCAGCAAGCCAGAGTTTTTAGGCGCAGAAAGTTTTTCTCTTTCATCATTGCTCCTCTTTTATAGGCGCAGAGAAGCACACCCCCCTTTCTATTAGTTGGACTAATAATTGTTGAGGTTGGGGTATAGCCCTGATTGACCGGAAGCACATATAAATTATGAATCGGGTGACAACTTGAGCCAATACGATTCCTAGGAAAAAAAGTTGCTAGTGATGTTCCACAAGGACTGCAACTTAGCACGCATCACTAAATACAATATTTACGTTGAAATTGAGGGACTTAGGGAATTAGATCATCGCTTAGATTTTGTTCATACCCAAACATATATTAATATCTATTTATAGTCTACTTTCTCTGTGTTGAAATGCTAGGCATACTAGAATTTTACAATAATTTAGAAGAACTAGCAAAGGACACATGCATTCCTGAGTTATAGTAATATATAAAGTTGTATTGTCTACTTGTTTTAATGCGAGTTGCATATAACAAAGAGCCTATTTCATCTAATCCACCAATCAGCCAAATTAATCCTACTAACTCCAAAGAGAACTAAACGATCAGTTACAATATGTGAAGGAAAGGTCTTGTATTTGGATACAAAATTTTGAGTTATTAGATAACTAATTATTCCATATAGGGAGAGTAAGCCTTGCTTATCTTTTCTTGGTCAAATGACACATGCATACATAGCACCAAAGGGCATGACTCAATTACTGATTGCCTTATAATGAGGTGTGTGGGTGCAGCACTAGCGCCCTTGTGCTTACCACTTATCTAATGTACATTGTAGGGTTATCATGGAAGCCAGCTCTGGGATGCTGGTTTGACAGTTCAGGCACTTGTTGCTACCAATCTTATTGAAGAGACTGGTCCAACTCTTAAAAGAGCGCATACCTACATTAAGAATTCACAGGTACGCATGCATGCTTTACCGATCTTTTGCACGTAAAATTTCAATTTCATTATGTGTTACTTATAAATTATCTATCTTTACCATGAAAGATACTCGAGAATAGCCCAGGAGATCATTTGAACTGCTGGTACCGCCACTTGTCAAAAGGTGGATGGTCATTTGGTACGGCTGACCATGGTTGGCCAGGATCAGATACCACTGCAACTGGACTGAAGGTGAACAACAGTTATCTATGTTATCAATATAAATTTTGACAGTCTTCGGATGCACTCATGGTCTCTGATTTCTTTTATGTCCAGGCATGTCTATTGTTATCGATGGTTTCTCCTGAAATCGTTGAAGAACCATTGGATGTTGATAGACAATGTGATGCTGTCAATTGTCTAATGTCTTTCATGGTAAGCTATTGGATACTTTACTATTGTCTTCTGCATAAAAGGCACTTCTAAAAATACCTGCATTTGTACCACCCATTAAATTTATAATTACATATTCACTATGCTCTCAGTCTTCGGGGACAGTGGAAACAACAGAATGGTGAGATTTTTAATATTCAATTTGGTAGATCACATCTACCTCGATTTCTTTTGCTGCTGCAATGCATATAGAACTGTGTAATAGTCCCTTCGTTTTTCTTTAGATGTCGCATTTTGCTTTGGTACACAGACCAAAGTGACGGTAAAAAACCATGCAGTCTTCTCTCCTGTGAGTTAATCCTGCATCGATTTTCCCCCACGCAAGTATGTGGGACCCTTCTGCAGCTAGTACTACACCATGCATGGTGATTAAAGTCTAAGCCCCTGGGGGAGATAGTACTACTCCACCATGATGCAAATTAAAATCACGGTGCAACCAGAGTGACACCATTAAAGAAGACACAAATATGACAAGTTTTCCTCACTATTTGCAAAAACTAAATATGACATCTAAATAAAAACAGGAGTAGAATCTTCAGAATATATTTGTATCTTACATATTCACTACTTGAAAATGGCATTGACTATAACACCTCATTTCCAAATTCTGTTTAAAACCCAGCTTCCACGTGAAAAAAATACACATAAATAGGACGTATCCATACACTTAATCATCGTTTTGTATACAAGGGTTAATCCAACTGTGCTATATTTGGAACATGAAGACTTATAATCCAGCCTGAACAAATTTAGACCTCGAAGTTGAAACTAATTTCCCCAAACTAAACACATGGGACACAGTAGGCCGAAATGGAACAATAATGGATGAGGGTATTATATTTTCACTAATAGATGCGACTATTACATTATCTTCTTTGGTAGGTTCTATTTTTGTGACAGATAAATATCCAAGATCCAGCGTGATTAGGCATCATATGAGCGCAATGAAAAATAATTTGGTCTCGCACAGGGAGGATAGTGGTGGGAGCAGGGGTGTCCGGCTGTTCGCCGGCCGGTCAGTAGCATGCCTACGTTTGTATTGGGGATGCATTTTCCTATTGGGTTTCATATTGAGCCGCGTCCATCTTTATTTGCTATGAGACTATTGATTTATTACAGTTTTAGCCAAAGCGATCACGACTTGTAAAAATGGGTGAGTCCTAGTAATTAGAGTGTCATTTTGTGTTCTCTGCTCAATTTGTTCAAAACAGTATTTGGAATTTTGGCCCACGATACAAAACATGGGGCAGAAAATTATCATTGGTAGCACAATAAAAAATATAAAATATAAAATAATCTATTACTCTAATTCAAAAATAAGCTCACAAGAAAAAATGAGGCTACTGTCCTTTAAATTTTAGTTTACACAAAATAAACAAATAATTTAACATTGTGTCAATTAGATTGTAAAGAAATAAAATGACACATGAACGAACAAATGCATCCACATCGCAAACAAATTATTTTTAAAGATAAAAAATCTAGTCTACAAACATAATAAAATATTTGAACATTTGGAACATATGAGTCTACATAGTGAACAAACACTCAAATCAATTGTTCTACATGGAGAGCAATTGCATCCACACTATAAACAGTAGTACTTACAAGCAAATAATTTTGTCTAATAAGTGAACAGATAATGTAACACAAAAAGTTTAGTCTGCACAAGTGAACACATTACTTTACACGCAAACAAATATTTTGACAAAGAATAACAAACGTATCAACGTCACAAATAAAATATATATACATAACGAACAAGTGACTATACATTGAAAAGAAATGGAAAAGGAGAGATAATTATAGAGGGATAGGGATAGAATAGGAAAAATAAAAGAAAACAAAAACAAAAAAAGAGAAGGAGAAAGAGAGATAATTATAGAGGGATAACAAAAACTTAGTATTACTGGAAAGAAAAGGACATGAAGAAGCAAATGGAAAAAGAATGAAAATAAAAAAACAAAAAAGGAGTTACAATATTGAAAAGAATAAAGAAAAAGGAGAAGAAAAGAAAAAAGTAGGATATGAGAAACAACCATTTATAGAAATTAACTATTTATGTAAGTGCATATCTATAATCTATAATCTATAATAATGATTATATAGACGGTCCCCACTACCAGGATTTCTCTCAATCCTCAGCGAGCCACGTCAGCACCGGTAGATCAAGAGTCTTCCGGCCCTCACCTCTTCTTTACCTAGCATGTCAGATAAAGAGACATGCACAAATGGCAGCACTAACGATCATGCATGCGTTGCTTGAGCTAATAACTTGACAATAATTATTTCTCCACTCAAACGAAGTTGAAAAGCCATGCGTCAGCTTGTTGGCTATGACGTATGAGCATCCAGGTTGTAGGTATATAAATAGATGTGCCTATGAACGATGAAGGAACTGGACTCATTCGAAAAGAATTACGACAAAGTAAATGACACTATACACATGAGAGTGGTTCTCTATTCATCAAGAAGGCAATCATGGTAGGAAAGAAGAGAGGAGAGACATCTTTGAGGTGCAATGAGCAAACATGGCGCAAGTTGGATTTCTGCATTGCACATTTTTATAATGTTATTTTTATGATAATATGGTAAAAATATTATCACTATTTTATTTTAGTGATAAAGTAGCTACAAAAGCTCTCTCACATCCCAAAGCAACGCGCGGGGAATCATCTAATATTACAATAATCACAACTCATCAAGCGGTACATTGTTATTGAACTTCCCTTCTATAAGCAATTGGTCTTGGGTTCGAACCCTGCGCTCATGCTACTTTTAGATTTATACATATGCCTTAACATCTCTTTATTTATCGGTAGTTCCCCTCTAATACTTCACTGAAGTACTAAGCTTACGAATATTGCATGGTTTATGTCGGAGGAGCCTCGTGCTTGACATATTTCTGACTAACCTTCACAGAATGCTAATGGTGGCTTCCCAACATTTGAACTCACAAGGTCTTATGCATGGCTGGAGGTGAGTAATTAATTTGTTTTAGGATAATCAGTGCTTGTTTCATTGTGTCCATAAAGTACTGCAAATTATCCTTAGCTGTGGTTTCATCAGTAAGTTTTAGTGCTGAAGACAGAAAGAGAGATGCGCATGTTTTATAGATTCGATGCAGCAATGCATTCTCATTTTTTATCTAGGGAATACACAGGAGTGCTGCAGAAATATAACACGCCTGTGAGATGTGCTAGAACCATATACAACAACCATAAAATATACTCTCTCCGTCCTAAAATACATGCTAAGCATGGAATGATTCAAATTTTGTCGTTCAATACAAGGCATTCTTGCCATGCTTGCACAACTCTGCACTAAAGAATTTAATTCTCCTCCAATGGAATGCAAATGTTGCCTCTTAATTGCATAGAGACACCAATAATCAAGATAATCACAACAACTCTGAATACAAAACGTAAAAACACAATAGTCTGGTTAGACAATGTAGTAATAAGAGAAAACTCAAGTTCTTGGATATCAAAACACGGAATTTACAGCACCGATGGAGTGCGGTCCCCTGTCCAGAGGACATAACCAACCATACATCACATTGTTATTGTTGCTTTGAAGATTTTTGCTGGTCCCTTCCACCAGCGAGCCATGAATTGCATGGAATGTTTTGTGCACGAACATTTTCTCAAACAAATTGGTAGGTGCAAGTAGGTAAGATAGTTGTTGAAATTCCAAAGAGCATTAAGAGAGAGGGATATTTGGAATGGGGATCAAACATTGACTTATGGCCTTGCCAGACCTTAGTCTTTGAACTCCATACAATTCCATCAACGCGGATATCTATATCTCTCATAGAGTTTCTTGAAACTATAAAAGAGATCTATAAAATTTGTGAACAATGTTACTCTCACTATATCGGATGAAGAAATGACTTATAAAAAAGTTGTAGATCTTTAGAAGTTATACAACTTTTTAGTTTAAAACTTTTTAATTTGAATTTGTTTTACTAATGAAAAGTAAGTTTGTAGTTCTCAAATTTTAAAATTTGAGTTTTTTCAAATGACCTCGGATGAAGAAACAGTCAAAATAAGAGTTATTGATCACAATAAGTTATGAAACTTTGTAGTTGACAACTTTTTCATTTGAAATCATCTAGTCAACGAAAACTAAGTTTGAATGTTCTCAAATTTAAAATTCAAATTTTATAAACAACGTTGGATATAGAAACTACAAAATAAGACTTGCAGATTTCAAAAAGTTATAAAACTTTGTAGTTGATAACTTTTTAAGTTGAAATCGTTTAGTATTATATGATAGGAATCAGAACGGTATCTAGTCATAGTTGAGAGTGTGGTGCAGTGGTAGAGGAGGCCAAGCGTGAGAGAGAGGTCATAGGTTCGAATCCCGCCCCCGACGGCATAGCGCGTGAAAAATGGCGCGACTTGTGTGGAAAATGGCTTAGATGGTTCATGGCTGGTTGGTAGGCTTCCCACATTAAAATAAATTTTTTTGAGGTTTTTCGGTGCACTTGGAATCACAAACGATTTGTATTATGAATCGTTTGTGATGTCGTCGGTATATCACAAACGCCTAGCAAAACCGTTTGTGATGTTGAATTCTGTAGTAGTGACTGGCCTGCGATGCTAGAAGCACCATCTATGGACAAAGACAATGGAGCAAAAACATGGGCATCGTTCACACCATGTCCATGCCGCAACCACAATTGACCTGTTGGTGGAGAGGACATCACCCATAGGCCTTCCACCAGTACAGAAACCACTTTCCCGAGTGTAATTTTTAAGGGAGCGTGCGGGAGACTGTTTAGTCCTGGTTGGTTTTAGTCCCGATCCGTGTTACCACTAGGAATAAAATTGTTCCTCTGGTTAATTTAAAAAGAAAGCACCTAAAACTGTGTCACATGTTCTTTGAATGTAAGATGGTTAGAAAGCTACTCGCGAGGTGAGAGTTCCCGGGTTTGAGTCTCATGCACTGCACGTCCACCCATGGGTTCGAGTTTCTATACTAGGACTAATGGGACATTTTATACTAGTGTTCCCACGGTACGTGAGCGGATATGGAGGGGATCCACCCAACGAAGGGGGGATTGGTTCTGTCCGTGCTAAGGAGAGACCTGGTCATCACATAGATAGTTAGAATTGTCCACCACAGCCACCGTCATTGCTGTGGAGCTGGCTCCCCCTGCTAGCTGATCCGATAGCGGCAAAGCAAGGGCGGGGTGGGACGTGGCAGTTATGCTTATACAGTGGATGCGCCCAAGCAGCCGTAACACAGGCACGGGGCTCGAATGTGCAGGGTTCCATGTGGGATGTTACTTTCTGTGTAAAACCATATTTGGTTGGTCCCAAGGTGTACTTTTATCGGTTTCATATTGAGGGTCTTAGATGTCTGGTTAGTTATTGGTAGTGCTTCATGAAAGAAAATCAAACTTGGGTAGAAGTCAAGGGGATAAAAAGGCCGGATTTTTTCCTTGACTTTGATGCTTGCCTTGTGGAAAAATAGGCTACTTCAATCCACATGATTGTTGAGTACGCATCATCTTTACTAACATGTTGTATTGAAAAATCAGATTATTAATCCTTCCGAGTCTTTTGGAGGAATAATGATTGATTACCCGTAAGATGCGATAACCCTTCCATTTAATTTCTTACTTTTTTCTTTTTTCATATGTATGAAAAACTCAAAAATAATGCACTGCTTGGCTGATAGGTGTGTTGAATGTACATCAGCATCAATTCAGTGTCTGTCATTATTCAGAAAACTCAATCCCGGCCACCGCCGGGAAGAGGTGGACAACTGTATCAGCAAAGGTGCTATTTTCATTGAGAGTATTCAAAGAAAAGACGGTTCATGGTTAGTATTCAGACACCATCCCATTTGTTGAGTTCAGATTCTACACGGAGACAATAATTTCCTCTGTTTGTTAATTCATCTCGGTCTGTATTTTAGGTATGGCTCTTGGGCAATTTGTTTCACCCACGCCACATGGTATGCAGTGACGGGATTAGTTTCTGCAGGCAGAACATTCGAAAATAATCCTGCAATAAAAAGGGCATGCAACTTTCTGTTATCAAAAGAGCTACCTTCCGGTGGATGGGGTGAAAGCTATCTGTCATGTCAGAACAAGGTAACTGTTCGATGTATCAGTTCAAATAGTTGAACTTTCATCATCAAGATTTCCGGTAGCCCCGTTGCAAAAAAAAAAAGATTTCCGGTAGCCACATACACCGTTACCTGGTCTTTGGGTATATAATTTTCTACATAGTTGAAATAATTCAGCTTCATGCATGTGTAAGGATTCAACACAATGGTCGACCAGCGTAGTGAGACGACGCAGCCTTATCTAAACATGCATCGTCTAACTTGTATTCAACCAGGTCTACACACATTTTAGAGATAAGCGACCCCATGCAGTGAACACTGCTTGGGCCATGCTGGCTTTAATCAACGCAGGACAGGTCTGCTTCTTTTTTTCTTTCTATGATTTGGCTCATAGACTTTAATACGACAATGCATATTCGCAAATGTAACTTCAATCTCGTTGTCACAGGCTGCAAGAGATCCTGCACCTCTGCATCGAGCAGCCAAGGTTTTACTCAACTTACAAACAGAGGATGGAGAATTTCCACAGCAAGTAAGTAATATGCGATGCAATAGAAAATTGTGTTTCTATACGGTCGTGGTGCTTGTAAGGTGACAAGGCGTGTCTTCTGAGATATCCATGTGTCATTTCATCTCTCGATTTAGAATTTTTTTTCTTTTTAAATGGCACCACCCTTGGCGCGGTCTTCACGGCCAAAAGGCCCATCCCCACTCTATACAAGTACTTTCTATCCATGCCAATTTGTTAAATTGAACTTTTAATGTCTGCAACAGGAGATCATCGGAGTCTTCAATAATAACTGCATGATCAGTTACTCCCAGTACAGGAACATCTACCCTATTTTGGCTCTCGGAGAGTATCGTACCCGTGTGATGCATGCATGAGAGCATAGGTAATGCTTGTCATTCTAAGCGGTCCGAAATCCAGGCATCCAGCGCTTGGGCGTAGCCGTGGATTGTTCGACTAGTAAAAATGATAATCATATCCAATACTATATATATTTGGATTGTTCAAGCAGCGAAAAGCATATCTATTAAACCATGGTACATTTTGCATTTTTCAGTGGCTAAAACTTATGGTCCTAGTAGTATAATTCCATAGTTTTATATTTGTTGAAATGTTTCATGGTTGATATTTATATCTCCTCCACTTGTATACTTTGGTTTTCCAATATTTGATAATTTAAACCATTTCTGTGATAATATAAATGTATGTCGGGAGGTATATATTTATAGCAACAAATAGCAAACAATATGATAATTCATGTGGACTGTTCAATGCATGTAAAAGCCACACAATTTTAATTTTTGTTATCTGTGTTGTTTATTCATGCACAAACTACACTAGTGAGCATTGCCTTTAACTACCCAAAGCCATTTACATAGACTCATTTAAAAATAAAAAAACATGTGGTGAAACCTCTTACAAATGTTCGCTGAAGAAACACCATAAAATGTCACCTGGCAAAACATGTTCCTGAGCTACTAATAATGCTTCAATGAGGAAAAATATGATACCTTAAGAAACTATACCCCATATTACAGTGTGCTTGTGGATTAATTGGATTTTTTGATTGAACACCTTGAATGAGAGATACGACATCACGCCCTCTGCTCCTATTCAAAGGCCGCCAATCCCAACATAAAACTAACAATTACTCCCTCCGTTCCAAATTATAGTTTGTTTTACTTTTCTTTACCACGAGTTTGACAGCTCGTCTTATTCAAAACAATTGTGTAAATATAGTCAAATTTAAGTCATTTTTAAAGAATTTTTGTTAACAAAGCAAGCCACCACAAAAAATATGATCATTTGCAAGAAATTTTGAATAAGGCCAGCGGTCAAACTTAGAGTTAAAAAAGTCAAACAAATTATAATTTAATACAGGGAGTACTGTCTATACCATGCCACGTATAGACATAACTTTAAAGAATATAATATGCAATGAATATGCTGATTTATAGTCTAACCAATTAATTAGTTAGCCAATTTTCTGTTTTCTATCAGTAATATCCATCAATCATCTTTCTTCTCGCACCAATTGTATAAACACCACTCTTTTCTAATGTAAATGTTAGTAGTGTCTAGTGCATTTTCTTTCTTATAGAAACTGGGTCTTGGTTATAAATACTGCAGTGTCTTGTGCACCAATCACCTAGTTGCTTTATGTTTTCTTTCTTTCCCACATTTAATTTAATAAAGTATACCATATCACCTAAATACCCTTTGTATCACTATAATTAATTGTATACACACCATTCTAGTTGAAGGGTGAGGTTGCCTTGATGGAGCCAAACCCTCTGAAATTGAATCAAGCATGCTCCTCATCGTGTACGATAATAAATAGGGGATCTGGTCCCTAAAAAGAACAAGAGCCGAGCAACTATGGAAGGGAGGCAAGTTCGCCCATCCCACTCGGGGGAGAAGGTGACACAAACATCCAAGTTTGCAATGGAAACAGTTTGGGGAGAAGGACTTCCATGTTAACAAGTAGAAACACTCCCATTTCTACAACAGGCCCAGTGATGTTCCCTTAGGCCAGACTCAATGGGGAGTTTTATGACATTAAATTCTATGCTACATTAATTACTAGTGGTGCTTACTATTCTATTAAACTATACACCAGGACTGGCCTTATATTAAAATTGTCTGTTCTTTATTCAAAAAATACAAAATTACAACACGGGATTGCTCTAGAGAAAGTCATCTATAATTTCTCATCTCTTCCTAAGATGTGAAGAGATGGTGCTAAAAGAAAACATAAATCCTCAATTTCGGAAGCATGTTAGCTGGGCAAACTACAAGAAATTTGTTAATCTATGACGATTTTCCCATGACATTGTAAAAAACGTCATAGTGGCGCACCATCTGTGACGATTCTCTAGTTTTCGTCATAGATTCCCAGTATTAGGTATTATGCCGAAAACATAGTGACGTTTTATAGCTTTCATCACAATCCGGCCCATAACACAATGATGATTTAGCAAATTATCATGATCAATAAACTAAAAATCACCACAATCCTTATGGCCTTTCCTATCAAGTATGCCACAAAAATTCTATATATTGGACAAAATAAAAAAAATGAAAAAGATTGACCTTAGTTATAAGAAACTATGCAAGATGTATCATTTTGTGAATAATATTTCACCTAGTTCAATGTTGAATTACTTTCAATAAATATATAGAAATTAATTTAAACTACTTAAAATAAAAAATCACTTTAAAGAATATTGATGCATTATCACTAGATTACCACACCATTTGCTTGTATTCTAGTTTTGTATCACTTTAAAGAATATTGATGCCTTATAACTAGAATATTGATGTATTATTCTGTTTCTATAGTCTTAGATTCTTTCGAATCAGCGGCAAAAAAATAGATGGCACACAAGGGGAATCGTCCCTTCCACACCCAAACCTGAAGGCTTTCCATTGGGCTGCCGCACCATGTGTGATGGATGCTGGTATTTACTTTTTATATAACATACCTTTCTATATGTACAATCCCAGTTTTACAGTTAGGTCCTTGGTATTTTACATTCGTGTCCCTTCAAGTTTTCAAACATTTGCAATTGGGTCCCTCACCGGCAGGTGACTCGAGCGATGAAATTCCAGTGAGGTGGGACTCTAATCGACGACTTGATCTAGCCAGTGAGCATCAGGAGGTCACGAGTGCATTGATGTGTTTCTCGGGGTCGGGGACTGCCAAATACTATCAACAAATGTCAACTATGGGAGTCCAACAATAACCAATTGACAATGTTGGAGTTAGCTGGATTTCAGCATGGGATGAAGATCATGGATGAGGTTATGGACATGGCAGAAATAAACTATTTTGTAAACATGACCAACGAGGACGGCAAGGTTGTGAAGCAAAGTTATACGCAAAACCAACGGGACAAAGGCTTGCTTATTAAAGGGAAGGTTCCACCATATCAACTCAAAACTAACTCTGAAAAGTTGAGAAACATCGCCGCTGCTTTGGTTCTAAGAACTCAAAATTTATGGTGTACCCAAACTTTTGTAAAGTGGGTGTCCTTATAATGCAATTTGTACTTTTCACGAAATTAGACTCATCACCTAATCGATCCACAGCTCCATGGTCATATAATATATTATATATATATATATATATATATAAGGTTGAGATTGTTAATAGGAGGAATAAGTACATTTTTAGGGTTGATATATTGCTGAAGTCTAATTTTTAGACATCAAAGTAAAAAACAGGATAGCTTTGATGATCGAACTATGACAGCCAGAAAAATTTGGCCCTCTAGCTGTATTTAAATGTGGTTCGACCTCTATGTATTTTCTAAAATGAGAGAAATCTGATTAATATATAAAATTTTACACATACTTCACTTCAAATCAAAATAATCTGTGAAACTGGCACCAAAAAAATTCTAAAAATGCAATCTATCTAGTGATAGATTTAGCGTTATTTGAATTTTATTTGCTGATTTAGCAGTGTTTTCATGCTCATATGTGCACATGTTATTTATTAAAATTATTTTTTGTGCTCCATTATATTAGGAGATCAACCAAAATAATCCAACAGACTTTGCATACACACAGACAACATTGCAAATGGCATACTAATCATGCACTTAATATATCA
This sequence comes from Echinochloa phyllopogon, assembly GCA_033239725.1. NCBI lineage: Eukaryota > Viridiplantae > Streptophyta > Magnoliopsida > Poales > Poaceae > Echinochloa > Echinochloa phyllopogon. The sequence goes on along the minus strand of BTCW01000008.1, from coordinate 24,473,033 downwards.
TAGAATACAAAAGGAAAATTTAAATAAGTAATGGTTGTGACTACGAGCAATCATACACTAACAAAATGAAGAAATAAGGATCTAAATTATTCTAAATATAGTACTAATATATATACTTCAAGATATTTCAAGATATTGTAGATTATATTTCAAGATATTTCAAGATATTGTAGATTATATTTCAAGATATTTTTAGTATCTATTGTATTTTATTTAAAATAATTTTGTTTTGAATTTTAAGACATCATTTAATTCTTTTTTCTTTTCGTTGCTGGAGAGTAGCAAAATCATCGCTGATTGGGACAACAGAATAGTGCTGGAACTGAACAAGCACTCTTGGCATGCTTGAGCACCGAATCATTGAGGAAATTCTGATGAACTCTTTTGCACTTGAGCTCTCAATTCCTGCCTCGGCATGTGCCCGTGCTTTATTTTTGTAACAGGATTAGCATCTGATTCAAATATCTGAGGTATTACTACCTCTGGTACAAAAAAAACACACACTAACCTACTTCAATAAGAATTAAGAAGTGAGCATTGCTGCCGCTGCGGACTACTAAAAATTTGGCCTATTGCCACAAGACACTTTGCAACAACAGAAAATTTATTGCAATAGGTAGGTGTTATTGCCACCATTTTTGAAATCGTGGTGATATGTGGACAATATTGCCACTAATTTCTTTCAGTGGTAAAATATCCAGTTTCGTTGCAAAAGATAGGTGGTATTGCCGCGATAAAAGTGTATCATTGCATTAGAGTGACTATTTTGCCACAATTTTCTAACTATTGCCACGCTTTTTTATCGATTGCCATGTTTTTTCGTGCACTTTGGTTGTAATTAGAGAGGATAAGAAAAATTATAAGCAAATTAGACAACAAAAGTACTTCTGGTGTAGTGGTAAAGTGTTACGTGCTAGTGCTAATAGGTCCTAGGTTCGATTCCATCCGGTGACAATTTAAGTTTTAGTATTTAATATATTGCAGTCACAACATCAGCCGTTGCAATTTCTATATGATGCAACGCTTCATTGTGTGGCAATTCTTGTTGCTATTGCCACCAAACAAACAAATTTCGTTGCAATGCACCTATTGCCACGGAGGTAATTGCAACAGCTGCCAACGAAAGTGACTTTGTTGCAATTGGTACCTATTACCACACTTTTGGCTCTATTGCCACATTTTTTAATTGTTGCCATAGACCAAAAATCTAGTCTGCAGTTGCCAGTTGCATGTATTTCAAACTTTTGCCACACACGATGTCGATTACCATGACCAAGACATTTGGGCATATGAGATGTGATGGAAGCAGCCATGCCATGTGTAAGCATGGAACCTGTAGTCTGCAGATATTGAAAGACATGCTCACTATAGGAAAAGATTATTGCGATGGTCACCTTTATTTTGGACTAGACAATAGTACTGAATTAGCTTGACACTGAACTTTTGCAGCGGCAGGCACAAGTAGAGCGAAGAAGATTCAGTGCACACGAGCACATATAATTCATAAAAGAGAAGAATTCGCAGGAGTACAATCAGGGCCTGACGGAACCAAAAAAAAACGTTGAATAACATGCATTCGGAAATGGGAGCTGTGCAGACAGCAAACAAGCACAATCAATGCCTGTATATGTTCAGACTTTGGTGCTTCCGTTCCATGACTTGTTCACAGCAAGTAGCCATCGGCATCGTGGTAGAGGTGCATGGTTTGGATTCCCAAGTTCAGTTCCCTTGAGATCCTGTCCATAATTCTACCGACGTTAAGCCGCACGGTGGCGGCGAAGCTGCTTAAGAGTCTGACGTTCAGCTCCGGAGTAATTGGTAATCGGGCCGGCGTGCGCGCCATGCAAGCCTCGCTCGGCCCTCCGGAGCTCGCCCTCGCCGGACGGAGGCGGCAACGACGGCGAAGCAGAGCGGGAGGATGACGTACGGAGCTAGCACTGAACATAATGTAGGGCGGGATTGGAGCTCGCCGGAGGCGGCGGAGAGGCCGGCCATGCAGCGAGCCACAGGACGACGAGATGGCGTCTGAGCGCTCGCGGTCCAGTCAACGCCCCCGTTTGTACTGGGTCTCCCTTGCTTAATCTCGGCCGTTGGTTGAGAATCGAATGGCTCATGGCCAAGGGTGGACGGTAAATGAAATTCCGTCCACCCGGTCGGTGGATGAAACACCGTCCAGCCTTCACGGCGAGGATAGACCAGCGCCGCCCGGGACAAGCGACGACTCCCGACTAGAAATAAGCCTAGGACCTTTAGTCAGCAAATTATAATGTGATGGTCACCTTGTTGACTGGATAAAACTGAACTTTTGAAGCGACAGGCACAAGTAGAATGAGGAAGAGTTAGTGCCCATGCATCTAATTCATAGAAGAGAAGAATTTGCAGGAGCACAATCTGGGACTGACCAGAAAACGCTGAATAACGTTTAACGTGCATTGGGAGCTGTGCAGACAGCAAACAAGCACAGTTTAGTTAGAGATGTATATGTTCAGACTTTGATGCCTCCGTTCCATGACTTGTTCAGGGCAAGTGACCATCGGCATCGCAGTAGAGATGCGCGACGCCGAAACACCCGAAGATTAACAAATGATTAATTTGCCCATCGAGGAGACAAGAACACGGACACGCGCCGCCATGGTTTGGTTCCCCCTGAGTTCAGCTTCCTTGAGATCCTGTCCGTACATCTGCCGTCGTTAAGCTGGACGGCAGCGTGCGGCGAACCTGCTTGAGAGATTACCCAATTGGTAATCGAGCGTGCGCGTTCGTGCAGGCCTCAGTCGGCCCTATGCAGTCCTGCCCCCGATGCAAGCCATCTGTCCGCCTAGCAGATCAAACGGCAGACGATGGAGCGTCTCCTCCCCTCGGCTCCACTGTGAGCGAATCATGGCTCAGCTGAGCCCACAACACATGGCTCGATGTTCCCCGTCCCGCCGTCCTCCCACTCCTGCGATCCGCGCTACTTAATCCACCGAGGATAATGATCCTGCCGCCTACTCTTGCTGCTTTGTCGATCAAGTCTTACTGTGTAGCACACGCGAAAATTTATCAATAAACATCAAAGTTCAACAAGGCAATTTCGGATTAATTATAAATTCAAATATCACTAGTTCCTTTTCTAGTCTGTTTAAAAAACTGAATGTACCGACATAACAAATCAGCTTTTAGCTACATACTCTCCTGTGATTATGTTTGTTGAATTTGTATGGCATAAATGATTGAGACTGAGAGATGATGAGCATTACCTTTACCCGTCTTACTGTGTAGCACACTTTACTCATGACTGCAGATGCTGGGCAGAGAATGGGATTTTGGTGTTGAAGTCACCAAGCTGGCCTGGAAATTGGCCCAGCGAGTACGGGGGCGTGACCCCGCTAGCTGGGGTGCTGATGCACTAGGCTCACCCGTGTTCTGGCCATTCAGAAGCAGTTTGTTGGCTGTTGTTACAACCCATTTTCGACCACCAATACTCGGAAATAAAAGAGGTTATATGTGACATTCCATACACTTAGGTTTATTCCTAATAAAGTTCCATAAGTTTTGGTGTGTTGCACTTGTGCAGGTACAATAACAAGAATTACACGCTATAGGGGTCGGAATCGTCAGATTCGGCCGAACGAATCCATTCGGCCCGTTACCCCCTTAGCCGAACATGAAACGAATCACAACCAGAGGCCGTCCACGTTAGCGATGACCGAGCGACGATCGTGCACGCCACTTGGATCACCGCCACATCACTTCTGGCTAAACCAACATGAAGACCACCTGGATCAAGTAATCCGAGCAGCCCAAGAAGCAAAGGCGGTGCAGGGGGGCAGGTCTGGGCCTCTAGCCCACTTCGGCCGAACCGTGGAGTTCGGACGAACCACCGCCACTACACAATCGCCTCCCCAGGGTCAATCTCAGCCCTTGGAGGCCAAGGGCGGTGGATCCACTGGTTCGGCCGAACAAGAAATGCTTGTTGGCACTTCTTACGATCCAATATCAGGATTATGAATCACGGTAGTGGGGTAAGGAGTGTTTCAGTGGTTTTTCTTATGGCTCAGTAAAATATGTAAATATTTTGCAAGCGCACAAAATCACCACTGTTGCACTTCACCAGAGTGTAATCCGAGGTATCGTAATTTATATTTCTGTAGGGAAGCTTATGGCAAGAGTACCAACAAACAGATATTCGAGACTATCAGGGAAGGATAAACGACTAGACAAGACATGGTGTAACAGTATTGGATATGAGTGGATATACCGTGACACACGGATCAAGGTAGGTTCAGATAAGGAAGAGAAGGAATAACTAGTTGGGAGGACAATGAGAAGAGGTAGAAGACTCCTTGGTACTTTGTCTATCTATGTCACTCGGGTTTAGAGATATAGCAGGTGAAGGACCAGCTCTTAGAGGTCAAGGATAACTCTAATGTCTTAGCATCGGGACGAGACACCAGCAACTAAAGAAAGGGATGAGAAGGGGAGCTGCCACCACCTCAAGGGGGTTTCCTACAGGCTGGGACTAACACGATGGGTTATGTTAGAAAGAACAATGAAACAAAAGGGCGATTGCGAGTAAGTTTGGATCAACAAAAACAAGATAGTACCCGAAAGGAGTGACCAACAACAAGCTGGCAGACTTCTTCAACACACAGCTTTTCCATGTCACCTTCGAAGTCTACCAGACGAGAATACACGCCGGGGTTACTATCCTTTATCATCGACCACAAAAATTTAGAAAAGTTAGCCAAGTGATCAAGATAGTTGGAGGGGCAACCTGAGGAAGAAGTAGGAATGCCAAGACCGGTAGTCAGCTTCAAAGCTCCAGCAACATCTGATTTCATATGTTGAACCACCGAAGCACCTCCGGCCTCTGCTCCCGCAGCAACAACTTTACCAATTCCAGTATCGGGTTGTTCGGTCCCGATAGGAGGAAGGTTGGCCCGAACGCCAGAGGTGTCACCTGTGGAAAGCAAGGCAAATTCTGAGCCAGAGCTGCTTTCAATAGGGGATGGGGATCTACGCCGGCAAGGGCGCAACCCATTAGAACTATAAGAAGAATCTCCGTGGGTACCGGTAATGTCAACATCATGAGAAGAACCCCGGAATTGTTCCACATTGCTAGGAAAGTTAAAATGTGGCAAAGGAGACAGCGGCACGGGAGTAGGCAGTGGTATGGACTCGCCTAGAGGTGGTGCCAGAGCTTTGCCAGCTTTAGAGATACCAATTAACGCACATGCGGCAACCTCCATCATATCGCCGGAAGCTTTAGGGTGTGCAGCAGGAGATCGCTGAATGTCTAAACCGTCAGCTTTGCTGGAAGTTCTTGGGCTTGGGGGGGTGAACAAAGAGTCCATGCATTTCTCCTCCTCAAAGATGCTAACCATACGAAGATTGGTAGGAGGTAGCTCAGTCTGATCGTGTAAGCCAAAATTTGGTCAAGTAGCTTGGTAGGAAGTATCCCCCAATTCTGAGTCCAGATTAGGAGGATCGGCTGCTTGGGAAGTTTCAGGCATTGCAGTTGGCATCACCACAGCTTTGTCAGTTGAATCTTCAGCTTGTTCGACGTTTCGAATTAGCAACACCTCTTTGTCAAGATTGTTCGAAGGTGGAGGTGGAATGGAAGTTTGCCCGGCACCAAGGGAGGCAGCTTTGTCAATCACCAAATCCTCATTCGAGGGTTCTTCTAAAACAAGCGTTTCATCCAAAAGAGCCACTTGCAAGCACTTTGTGCAAGGGTCAGCAAAGGACTCACGCTTACATTTTTCTGCGGCTTTCACTTTGCTGGTGGTTTTCTTGAAAGAACCTCTGACAGGCTCCGTACCAGGCTGAATCACCTGCTGATAACATTTCGTAGCTCGGCCTGGTCTGGGGCGTGGAAAATATTTCACTCCCATAGCTTCGAAGACACAATTCAATCGGTTATTAGGACGAAGCATCTTCTCTCTGGCCTGAAATTCCTCTATGGTATAATGGCCAAGTATATCAACAACTCTACGCTCAATCTCTTCAACATAAGTAGAATCCGATTGGTCTTCAGGTTTGCTGACATTAAAGATAGGAACACGGAAGGTGCCTGTGGCAGAACCGCTCATCCTAACCCAATAAAAGTGCACTTATATCGCCTTAAACGCGATCTAACACTTAAATTGGATGAAGATAGCATCCTATCTGTCGGGTTTCACCCGATACAACCACGTATTTCGAGATCGAAACAAAGCATACAAATGCTCGTATGAAGACGAGCCCATGGATTACATCAATCCAAATATTTACTACAACACAGAGGTCCACATTATTTTATTACAAACCGAGTTCAACAGTAAAAGTTCAGAGTTCAGTATAAAGCAGCGGAAATCAAACGAAGTCTACTCGATGATACAAATGACATCACGAGTGTTGGCACTTCTTATGATCCAATATCAGAATTGAGAATCCTGGTACTAGGGTAAGGAGTGTTTCAGTGGTTTTCCTTATGGCTTAGCAAAATGTAGAAATATTCTACAAGAGAACATAATCACCGCTGTAGCACTTCACCTGAGAGTATCCCGAGGTATCGTAATTTATATTTCCGCAGGGAAGCTTTGGCAAGAATACTAGTGAACAGATATTCGAGACTATCAGAGAAGGGTACACGACTAGACAAGACAGGGGATAACGGTATTGGATAGGAATGGATATACCGGACACACAGCTCAAAGGATACTCAGGTAAGGGAGAGAAGAGATAGATAGCTGGGAGGACAACGAGAAGAGATAGAGGACTCCTGGATACTTTATCTACCTATGTCACTCTAGCTTAGAGATACAGCGGCTACAGAGCCAGCACTAGGAGATCTGGGTTAACTCTATTGTCTTAGCTTCGGGACAAGGGAACCCGTGACACACAGAAAGGGATGAGAAGGGGTGCCACCAATTCCCAACTGGGGGATCCTACGGACTGGAACTAACGTGATGGGCTACGAAGACCGAAAGGGCTGTCACCACCTCACGGCTACCACCTCCGTTGCGATGGGAATAAACTAAGGCCACTGGCTAGTCTAGGAACCACTCCTACACTAGTCAACAACTACTTACTCTGCTAGCAAGAGCAAGCAACCTTGTCAATACTCTTGGTGACAATTCACCTCCAGTATCAAGCAAGATCGAAGAACCAGCCAAGACAAAGACTTAAACAAGACTACAAGCACTAGAACTATAGCTGACTATAGTCTAAACAAGATATAGATGCAACTAGAATAAAGTAGAAGCAAGATATAAATGACAAAGGCAAGAAGATAAAGATAACTATATTGATAACTCAAAGTCTTACAAAAGAAAAAGTAAAAGATACAAGAGCTTATAGCAGAGCTTTTGAAGACGACTCCGGAACCTCCGAGGTAAAGCTCGACTCAACTCTAACTCCCAACTAAACTATCCTAACTCTACTAGAACAAGTGGAATGAGAGATCTCCTTGGCTTGGTGTGTGTTGTAACCGTGTTTGGACCACTGTATTTATAGCTGAGGATGGCGGTTGGATGGAGTAACGGCCAAGGGGGCCTGGATGGCGGTTCCTGGCCCCTTCGGCCGAACTGACTGGTTCGACCGAACTCCCTGGTTCGGCCGAACCGTCAGATGCACCGCCACAGCTCCCAAGGGCCAGGATCAGCTCTGGGAGGCAGTTGCAAGGCGGTTGTGGGTTCGGTCGAACCGGGTCTTTCGGTCGAACTGGCCCGGGGGCTCGGCTGCCCTCTGTTCCACCGCCTCTGCCTCTGGATGGCTTGGATCGACTCCACCTGGCCGGGATGTGTCTGTTTGCCCTGGATTGGTGATGTCATCTGCCACTTTGCTTGCATCGTCAGCGCTTTGTCATCGGTTTTTGTACATGTGGCCTTCCGGTTGTGCTTCGCTGCATGCACGGCTAAGGGGGACAACCGGCCGAACGTGTCGTTCGGTCGATTCGGTCATTTTCGGCCCCAATAGCACATATTTGTCGTAGTTGTACCTGCACAAGTGACACTCACCAAAACTCGTGGAACTTTATTAGAAATAAAACCTAAGTACATGGAATGTTGCATAAAACCTCATTTATTCTCGGGTATTGGTGGTCGGATTTGGGCTGTAACGACCACCAACAACAAGGAAGCCTCCCATGACATCAATCACCACGATCCTCGCCGACCGAGGATGGGTCCCACTCAACAGTCCAGTCCGGAGGGAGCTGGGACGGCCAAGTCAGACTAGCAACCATTTCCTCTAGAACATTACCTGAAAACAAAGCCACAAGCAAGGCTGAGTATGCTAATACTCAGCAAGGCTTACCCGACAGTGAAAAGACTTCTAGACATGCAAGGCTTTTTGGCTGAGGGGTTTGTTTTGCCAAAAGCGATTAAAAAGTGAGTCCTTTCTTTCAAGTTTTATTTTGAAGATTCCAGTGAATATAACCATTCTAAGTGAGCACTTAAACTAAGCAAGCATGTTGTACAAGCAATTTAAGCAACAACAGATATCCAATATCAAGCTCATGTTCAACTTTTTACTCAATGCAGCATAGTGATCAAGCAGTCTCAGTAGCTGCGAGAGACAAACAATTCGAATCGATTTGTTAACCTTGCTAGGTGTACCTAAACACACGAAGTGCAAGACCTCGACGGATCTTCACACCTCAATCGTTCCCATCAATCCCCGGATTGTGTACAGAGCCCGCATACCTTGGATACAATGCCCCAACGGTCCCCGGAACGACGCCGTGCCGTGCCCGCACTTGTACCCACATGATGCACCAAGGGAATCCAATTCCAGGGGTAGCGGGGTAAAGCCACGCCCCGGTTCAATCAGGTACAAAGGCTTACCGATTACCATTAAATCTCTCGACATGTGCTTAGTACGTTCAACAACTTGACCACGAACACTGACACCTTTCGACCTTAGCAAAATTCTTACTAGACAGGCGGGGCACCAATAAACCTCCAAAAATAACTTTCCCATCCCCGCCCATCATCCTTATGATTCCATCATAAGTCAAGCAAGAAACTCCTATAACTCGCGAGTGACAGGAAATCACTCGACTTCTACCGGGTCCTAGTTAAGCATAGCAACTACTACGACCCTTTACTAGTAAGCAACTTGGGATCCTATAGAAAATGCATCTAAGGTTCCAAAACAACTCCTATACTTAAATGCACAAATATAAGTACATAAAAGTATTGAGTGAATTTTTAGAGAAAACCGGGTTATGCTCCGGGGGCTTGCCTTCCTGTTCAATACTGGCCTTGGGACCTTCCGAACTTTGGTTCGGGTCTTTCTCGGCCTCTATCACATTCAAGGCTCCTTCTGGCTCATCATTCTCCGGCACAAGGGTGTAGTTCCCGTCAGCGATGTTAGTGTCTACACGAAAATACACATGCATTGGATTTTATTTAAACATTTGATTGACTGAAATAAAACTTTATGCAAGCTGAACTCATATTAAGGAGGTTTATTTGTGACCATATTCACCTATATAAAAACATATATATTTTCCATTTTTACAAAAGTATGGGTTATGTTGGTGGTGATTTTCTTTCATTTCTTATTTGATGGTGATTGTGTACATATATAAAAGTTTTGCACAGCAGCATTACATAAAGGAAACAGAAGTGTACAAAGTAGTGTGTGGCTTGCATATGGTTACAAGATCATTTGATTACACAAGTTATTAAATAAGTTATCGCATTGCTCATTTTTATCATTTAATCAACTTTACGTAGCAGAACATAATGTATTCATCTCTACTATTTACTGAGCATTTCTAACCACAATACTGATGTACCATAAAAAGTTGAGTCAATTTTACTGAGTAATTAATTTACTAAAAATCGTTTACTACAGCAATGCTAGAAACTAAAGTAAATAGAAAACAGTAGTTATATGTCATATTTTTAGGTTCTGTTTGTACAGTTATCTAGGTATGCCATAAGGAATAACATATCCAAAATTTAGCCCCAAAGCTTCTGTGTAGCTTGAGTTATGCATAAAAGATCTTAAACATTATTTTATTTTTAGAGCAAACATTACACAGGAAAAGTATATACGTTATTTGTGGGTTGTAAATATAGCTTCACTGAGACTAGAAAATTTGAGTTTGTATTTTTATGATGTTTCTACGATTTTTAAGTGATTTTAGAAGTTCGCTGCTTTTAAAACAAAAACTTAACTTTTACGAACAGGTCCCTGGTATTTCACGATCGAGTCCCTTCAAGTTTTATTTGTTTTGCAATTGGGTCCCTCATGGCCGGCGGCGACGGGAGCTCCAATTCCGGCGAGCGGAGGCCCTAAATGACGACTTTATCTAGCCAGGGAGCATCAGGTGCTTACTAATAGTTTATTGACGTGCTTCTCGCGGACTACGGTGGGCGGAGGAGGTCGGCCGGCGGCGAGGCGGATCTAGCGGCGGCGGTCAGCGAGCTCCGGCGAGGCGGATGGCGGGGGAGGTCGACCGAGTGTTCTACGAGCTTCGCGGGACCTTGAGGAGCACGTTTGTGGTGTTCGTTTGGGTTGTGACAGGTCGGAGCGAGCTGCCCACGGCAAGGTGCTCGGCGGCGGCGCTAATGGCGGCGACGGCGCGTGGGAAAGGCAGTGGGGCGCCGGGGAAGAGCTTGGCGGGGTTCGGTGAGATGTTCTAGGCCAGGACGAAGGTGCTGGCGGTGTTGGTTCGAGCTAGGATGGCTTGGAGTGAGCCGCCCACGGCGAGGTGGTCCGCGGCGGTGCTAATGGCGCGGGCGAGCTCGGGCGAGGCGCTGAGCAGCTCTGGGCGCTTGGGGCTCCATTTATAGGCGGAAGGAGGGTGGAGGGAGCCTTCGGAGCGAAGAAATGGCGGCCAAGTGGCCGAATTGGCGATGGCAACGCGTCGGGTGGTATGGGCGTCGACAGAGCACGTCGGCCGCGTGGCGGCGATGGCTGGCGGGGAGGAGTACTCGCGGGTGCTGGGGAGTGGCAAGGCGTGCTGCACGCTGTGCGGCTTGGCGCACCGGGTGGGCTGGCTGGCCGCGTGGCGCTTGGCACGGCAGAAATCCGTGCGCGCGCGGAGCGGCTACGGTGCGGCGCAAACGCGAGCGGGAGCGCGAGCGCTTGCGCGCGGGGATGGAGCGGAGAGGAGGAAGGAGAGGAATGCAGGCGGGGTCAGGGCGAGCGGGTGTGTTCGGCAGGCTGGGCAGAGGCCGCGGGCGCTCGACGCGGCGGCCGGCGTTGAGCGGAAGAAGAACAGAGGAAGAAAGAAAACAGGGGAGGGGGAGAGAAGAAGGACTTTGACCAAAGTTCAAACGTGTTTGACCAAAGTTTGCACAAGATTTTGTATTGAAACTTCAAAAACTCACAAAATAAAACTTTCTCAAAATTTTATTCCCTACAACTTTCATGTTGTACAATGTTTGATTTGAGCCCCACATTCAGTAGTTTTTGTAGGGTTTCCAAAAACACATTCAAATGGTCCTTGAATTCAAAGTTTTGAAATTAATTGTAACTAACTTTTTGCTCCAATTTGTATTTACTACTATGAGAGTCCTGTCCCTGATCATGATGACTTTGCATAACTTAACTTCCCTGATCATGATGACTTTGCATAACTTAACTTTTTTTAAAAAAATAATCAACATTTGTTTTGGTCAAAGGGAGGTTTATTTATGCAGTCAAACCTTGGTTTGACTTTGGTCAACTTAAAATTTAAAATATAAAGTTGGTATAATTTGTTTAATTTGAACTCTAAATACTTGGATTGTCATAGTGCCTATACCAGCAATGTCAAGACTTTTGAAGCCAATAGGTTTTCAGCCTGGCGAAAGCGCAGATACCCCAGAGGCTACGGACTCCTTGTATAGATCACGACCAGTGCACATGCTTGCAATAAGCACAAAAGCATTCACATTCTGCTAAAATAGCGTCTCGGGGTTGAAAGGAGGTGCATGCACCACCGTCATCAAACCAGGTTTGTTATGAAGGTCGTAGTAACTCTGAAGTCCACCGGCGGGGAGTCGATCCGTAGCTCCAGGAATGGTAGCATAAAACAAGTACTTGTGCCAATCAGAATCCCATTTGTTTTTCCGAGCCGGAACTGATACCAATTCATAATACTACCAACTATAGGATCGCAGGGAATTCTCAGTGCCGCAACGAAGAAATCCCGAAAGACGACAACTTCGTGAGCCTAGGTGTGGGATATTCTTCCGAAGCCGGTCGACGACCTTGACCCTTTTGTAACCCTCATCCTCATAAAACCCAATAAGAGTAGCAGAGACAAGAGATGGGCTAAAGCGAACAGTTTTTACTAAAGTGCGTTTACCTGCGGGAACAAGTTCGCTCATGTCAGCTTGCACATTAGAAAGGTCCTCACTATCGGGATCAATATCCATATCATCCTTGTTCGAACCTTCATCATCACTGCCATCGGTAGACCAATCAGAACGAGACCCATCTCCTTGTAGAGAAGCCCCAGGTTCTTCAGCCAGGGTAGCGACAGAGGTAGTTGCAGCAAATTCGTTGGCAGCAAAACTAGCCCCGGCAGCAGCGGTACGAGCCGCAACCTCGGCGTCACCAGCAGCAATTTCAGCAGCAGTCATGTCGCGAGCAGTTCGCATAGTGCGAGCCATACTGAGTGTTGGCGGTCGTTACAGACCGATTTCCGACCTCTAACCGAGTATAAAACAAACACAATGGAGACACGCACCATAGCTATAAGGCTTATCACTGACTATTTCCACGAGTTTTGGTGATTGTCCATTGTGCAGGTACAAAATGGAGAAATACGTGCTATAGGGGACGGAAATGTCCGAATCGGCCGAACGACTCCGTTCGGCCAGTTATCCCGCTTAGCCGTGCATGCCAGCGGGAGTCGTCCACATCAACGAGCATCAAACGTACACGACAAACAACGGGTGGACGGCAACCATCTCTTCCCGGGCCACGACCATATCACTTCTGGGCCAGAATACACGAAGACCATCACCAGAGAATAGGCCCAGGAGGAGTCCAGAACCAGAGGCGACACCGGGGGGCAGAACCGGGCCTCCAGCCCAGTTCGGCCGAACTACTGGGTTCGGCCAAACCGCCCCCAAGCCGGCACCGCCTCCACTGGTGCAATCCTGGCCCTTGGAGCAGATGGCGGTGCATCCACTGGTTCGGCCGAACCGGGGAGTTCGGCCGAACCAGGATCTTCGGCCGAATCAGGGGCACTGCCTCCCAGGGTCCCTTGGCGGTTACTCCACCCATAACCGCCATCCCCAGCTATAAATAGAGTGGTCCAATGCCCGGTTTCACACACAACACAAGAGAGTAGGCGTTGCGAAGTTCCGCCACTTGTATCAGTAGACATAGGGAGAGAGGAGAGGTGAGCGTCCCGGAGAGGAGCCGGAGTGTCGGCCCCTCTTCCCGCTGTACCTCTACGGATGCGGCTCTGCTTCAAGTGACATCCGGGTCGTGTCTGGTAACTCTTGTATCTCTCTCTGATTAATTGAGCATTTAGTTCTTACTTCTATTTACTTGCTGGTTCTTCGTTCAATGCTTAGTTGATTGGTATAATTGTATACTGGTTGCTTAGCTTGGGTGTTTATCTTTCTGCAGTAGATAAGTATTAGTCGACTAGTGTAGGCGTGGTGCCTAAACTTGAGACTAACTTAGTTTATTCCCGTCGCAACGGAGGTGGTAGCCGTAAGGTGGTGACAGCCCTTCCGGTCTTTGTAGTCCATCACGTTAGTTCCGGTCCGTAGGATCCCCCCAGCCCGGGAAATAGTGGCACCCCTTCTCATCCCTTTCTGTGTGTCCACCGGTTCCTTGGTCCCGAAGCAAGTATCTACCTGTGTCCTCTGATCTGCTCGATCAATCAGTAGAAATACCTCTATCAGACTCGTACCCTCTCTACCCTCCTATCACTCCTCTTCTCTCTTTGTTGTTGTCGTCCATCTCATCCATACCATTCACTCCATTCCATCTACCTAGGATAACTTAGTTTAGAATCAGTCAACTTCTCGTTCTCCGTGGAAATCGATACCTTGGAATACTCCCGGGTGAAAGCTACATCGGTATCCGTCCGCTTGCGGATTTATCTGTAGGCCGTAAGGAGTGCCAACACTGAGACAGATCAAGAGCAAGCAAGCGAATAAGAAATGAAGTTCAACAGTAATAAAGCTGGAGATTTATCGAAAAAGATAACAGGTGACAACCAAAATTGGCACGGCTGTGCAAACAGGTCTGACCCCATGTGCTATCCTTCTTCTATCTTCATGGCATGAGGAGGCGCCCTAGCTGGCCTACCGAGCCTAGGGCAAACCAAGGTGCGCCTTCCCCGACGGGGTCCCTCCCGGGCGGGCGTTCGTTGGTCTCTCGCCGAGCACCGCCGACGAGACCGGTCTGACCGGCTACCAATACCGGTCTGATCGACCTGCGTGGAGGAGCAGCAAGGAGCCCCTCCATGCACCGCACGTACAAGTGTGATTCGTGTGTTGGCCCGAAATTGACATCAACACATTTTGGCGACTCCGCCGGGGAAGAAAAATCGGGCTATTATGGCCGATCTACCAAATCCTAGCAATATGGTGGTACATGAAGATGATTATGAGAAAGCATGGGAAGAATATACACAGGAAGTAGAACGGATCTGCAAGGAATCGTTTCTGTCCTGTTACATACGAACCGAGCAAGGTGTTATTAAGATTAAAGAGTGGCAGCCACCATCGACCATTGCCATATTAAAGGAGATACAATCTTCCAGTACTATATCTACCCGTCTATCTACCTATGTTAAACTTTTGATTACTGAAGAGGATAAGGTAGATTCAATTCCTGTTGATCAAGAGTTGGCTATTGAAAAGCTGACTAATGCTATTATTGATCCTTGCAACTTGCCAAATTGTGATGTTGTTGGTCAAAAGCAAATCGGCCGTCTCTAGCCGAAATTATTGATCCAAAATCCCCTAGCATGAGCATAGAAAGTGTGTCTAGAACTTCAACGCTCGGGGGGCAACAAAACAAAGGCAACGGTCTAACCGGTCTAACCGCTTCATCTAGGGTTTCACAAAATAAATTAAAACCAAAGATGGTTAAACCCAAAAAACCCGAGATTGGTGTTTGGAAAACCATTGAATCCAAAGGTCGTCATAAGCATTAAAGAGAAAAGCCAAAGTATACCAAGAAACTTCCGGCTAAGTCTCATAGACAAGATTGTCAATGATGCTAGTCGGTCTAAAAATTCCAAGCAATCAAAATCTTCTCCTAGAGAGCAGTTCCATAATCAGAATCGGTAATTGAATAATTATCACAAATCAATGTCGTTTCCATCATATGGATCACCTACACGGATGTCATGGGAGTTTTGTTTTAATATGCCTTATTCTTATTCTCCTTGATATTATAATTCATATATGTCGTCTCTTCCTAGACATTTGTGTTCATATTATATTACTTATAGGGAGCTAGTAATTAATAAGCCATCACCTATGCAAAATGACCGTTTTGATCAAAAGAATTGGTCCACACATAAAAATAAGCGTAAGGTGATTAAACAAGTCTATCGTGTCAAAAAAGATAGAAGATTAAATAAAAATCGAGATTTGACACTAGACATAGAAAAGTCATGTATTAAAAAATCATCGGCTAGTTATGTTGATCAAATTATCTCCAATGATAAGCATGTCGCAAATAATTTAGTTGAGCAACAATCATGTTCGGCTAGGGGCCAAGATGATCTCAAAGTTGCTGGTTCTGAAGGAACCGGTCTAACCGGTGTTCCGACCGGTCATACCAAAAATTTTGGTAGAACTGCAAGCGTTACTCCAAAGAGTAAGGTGATGAAGAAGAAACCATGCTTTACTGAATTGTTACATAAGTATTAGAAGATAGCCGAGCAAAAGCAAAGCAATCGGTTAAGAGATCAAGGTTGGTATTCTTCATCACCAAGAGCAAAGAAGCATCAACGGTCATCTCATTGTTCTTCAATATTTATTCCGTCGATGCATGTGCCATGGAATGTGTATCCAAGTATACCTAATTACAATCCATGGTTTTGGTATAATCCTTGGTCTTCTTTTGACAATTATCAGTATTATGCTTTTGATGCACCGAGGAACTACGGTTGGCCGCCATGGCCATATCAAGATTTCAATTATTAGATATGTTGTTCAGAAAGTCGAAATTACAGTTTCATGCATGTTGTACTTACTAAAATTGTATTTCGGTTACCTTACAAATCATAGAGAGTCTAGAATTCATCACATGGACGATATATTGTTCATTATCATTTTTAGATGACCTGACCATTGAAGATTATTTTCTGGCACGCAAGCTTTGCCTAAAAACAGGGAGGCATATGTTGACAACCAAAATTGGCACGGCTGTGCAAACCGGTCTGACCGGTATGCACAAACCGGTCAGACTGGTTTAGTAAACATTGTCAAAATACAAATTAGACTTCACCATTGCGTAGCTCTCATCAAGATAATCAAAATGCATATGTGGAACGCCTAATTTGGACTCCGGATGAGAGAGTTATGTTTCGGGAAGATTCTGCACCTAGGCAAACCGGTTAGACCGGTTTCCCAATCCGGTCAGACCGGTTTTGATCTGTAATTTCAGTAGGTTTAAGATTCCGAGTTTTGTCCCATATTGTAACTGACTCAAACGGTGTAAGACCATCCCACCCTATAAATATAAAGGTCCAAGGCCGATTGAGGAACAACCAATCGAATCTATCAATTACACTTTTTATCTTTTTACCTTTTGTTCCCTTTACCCAACTTTTCCAACCCCATGTGCTGTCCTTCTTCTGTCTTCATGGCATGAGGAGGCGCCCTAGCTGGCCTGCCGAGCCTAGCGCAAACCAAGGTGCGCCTGCCCCGATGGGGTCCCTCCCGGGCGGGCGTTCGTTGGTCTC
This sequence comes from Echinochloa phyllopogon, assembly GCA_033239725.1. NCBI lineage: Eukaryota > Viridiplantae > Streptophyta > Magnoliopsida > Poales > Poaceae > Echinochloa > Echinochloa phyllopogon. Next base: position 24,456,178 of record BTCW01000008.1, on the reverse strand, counting down.
TCGCGGGGCCTGCGTGGAGGAGCAGCAAGGAGCCCCTCCGTGCGCCGCACGTTCAAGTGTGATTCGTGTGTTGGCCCGAAATTGACGTCAACAATAACTTTAGTAGACGAAGAGGTAGAAGGGACTCTAGTATTCCAGTAAGCAAAGCGGTCAACGACCCAAAAGGCCGTCAAAGCGTTGGGAAAAGGAATCGACAAGAGTTGATGGGATGTTGGCAGGATTTTCGAGGCACTACAAAATTGGTTATGAAGGGTTCAATTTGGGGCGGTAGATAGAAATCTTTCTACCGCTCCCCTGCTTATATAGGCGGAGAGGGGACCTTCGTAGCAACGGTTAAAAAGTGGGGGGGGGGGGGCGTAACAATAGTCGGAGGTGATGACCTTGGACAAATGCAAAATTCAGGAAGTACGATTGTAACGCCCCAAGGGTCAGACCCGAACAATCGAGAGGCTTTTGTTGGGGATGAATTTTGGAAAGGCCTGACTTCCGATATTGTAGCGACCTAAAGAAGTCGGGATTACATCATCTGAAGGCGTTCAGGAAAGAATCAAAGGTGGCAGTGGGATTTAGAGGAAGAAATAGTGGTTCATGTGACCTTCGAGCGGAAGAAGTTAAGCAAATTAACAAGTCGTCAACACACGAAGGTAAGGTATCGAAAGTCAGGGGTTGGGTTCTCCAAAGAAAACCGACCCTGGGCAGGTTGTTTGAGCAACCAAAGGTCATCTATAACTTGTCTTCATGTTTTAATCCAACGAGGCACCTTCAAAGGTAAGCTCAGAGACTGCGCTAGGTGGCATCGAGGCATCAACTCAGGTCAAGCACTTTTAGGAAGATAGCTGTGACCTTCATAAGGCACGTCATGTATGGTGTGAGAAAGAAGGAAAATTCAAATTGTACACGTTATGTAATGAAAATACCCTGTATACCCTCCTGTGTATATATTGGTTGTTAAGCGAATTGTAGGTAAGAAAGGGGCCAAGGGCAGTGCATGAATGTAATTTATGAGGCATGTAACCCCCTATAAAAGGGGTCGTCCGTCGTCCCCCTCCTTTTGTGGGGGCCGGCACTACAAGAATAACTCACATCCGCACCCCTCATATGCCTCGGTACACTCAAAATCCGGTGCTAATGTAACGTTAGCACCGGGTGCGAAATTGGGGCGCCATCGGGAACCCTTTAGCACCAGTTGGTAACACCAACCGGTGCTAAAAGGGCCCTTTTAGCACCGGTTGGTGTTACGACCCGGTGCTAAAGGCCCCGACCCTTTAGCACCGGGTCATAACACCAACCGGTGCTAAAGTGTGACCCTTTAGCACCGGTTGGTGTTACGACCCGGTGCTAAAAGACCTTTAGCACCGGGTCGTAACACCAACCGGTGCTAAAGGGGGTGTCACATGCTACTATAAAATAAAAGGATCTTCTATCTCATCACACATGCTTTGTAGGTGAGATGGTTAGGTGGGTACGCGCGAGCCAAGAGGTCATGAGTTCGAATCCCCGCAGCAACACACATATTTTTTGGCAAATGGACACACCTTTAGCACCGGTTATTTAACCCGGTGCTAAAGGTGGGTACCTTTAGCCTCGGAAACATAGCACCGGGTGGGAAACCCGGTGCTAAAGGGCTTTCCCACCCGGTGCAGATAGCAACGATTCTGGTAGTGCGGATTTTAGAAATGATAAAGTGAAGATCTATAATGTTGATATTGAATTCCTGTGTACTGCTGGCTGGTTTGGTGTTTGTTGGAAAAATATCAACCAACAGTTAGCCTGCAGCATGACATGCGCAATGCAAGGAGCACGGGACAGCGCTGGACTGAAGTTTGTAGCGCGTGCACGACGATGCACGGTTGCTATTTTTTTATCAGAAACACAATACTAAAGGTTATACTGTTTTCATTTGTTTTAGAAAATAATTATTTTTCTTTACTACATTCTCTGTTAGTTATATAAACCTTACAAATTTTAGAAATCTAAAAAAATGAGTAATGTTTACCCGATCACACTCTAAAATCTAAAAAATTTAGGCTGTGATATGATGATGGTGGAATTCATGGCAAAGCAAGCGGATGCAACGACGTCAATAGCGATTTTTGCAAGTTTTTCCTTTGTTCTTTTTTAGTCTTGTTCCCTTCCGTAGAATCCGGTTCCTTTTTCTTTCTTTCGTGATCCACTCAAATTTCCACAGCATATCAATATTCTAGGCTGATAGCTTTATGTCCTTGAGCTCGAGCTCACTGGACGTTCAGTGAACACCGCGTGACGTGTCACGCTCAACACGTTGGCCGTGTTTCTTTGGGCGTGGAAATATTTTTCCACCCCTTTGACCAATAATTAAGGGTATTAAATAAAGTCAGTTTACAAAACTATCTTCATAACATTGGATTATTTCGCGAGACCTATCTAATGAGGCATTTGACTGCACGATTAGATAATGGTTACTGTAGCATTACTGTACCAAAACATGGATTAACTAGGCTCATTACATTCGTCGCGCAAAGTTGTACTCATCCCTAAAAGAGTTTTGCAAATAGATTTCATTTAGTACTCCATGCATGTAAGATTCCCTTTCGAAATTTTTGGCTTGGTGGAAAGAAACACGTCCGTTGTCGTCCTTGTCAGTGTCTGGTGTCCCATCACGTACTTCCTGTACATTTTCCACGAGAACAGCACAAAGTATTCAAATCCGTGTTTAGGTGCTCTCTACAATTGAAAATTTTAATTTCGCGAAAAATGTTTACCTCACCGGGCCACGGAGTAGTACAAGTAGATGTACCAAATAGTAAGCTGCACAGCAGGAACGTAATAAGGTCAGAGGAGTTGATTAGGGAAGACTCAATTATTGCTGGTCTTTCTCCCCCATCGAATTAGGTAGCACACATTGCTATCAAAGGAGAAAAAAGAAACTACGGAGTTTTTGCAACTAGCTTTGAGGCCACGACGCGCACACGCACAAAAACCAAGCAAGAAAGTGAGTCGTCATCTCCACCGCGTCCCCGGCGCCCGTTTTCCGTTTTCCGCTTGCTCAACACATAGTCCCGCCTTCACCTAAACGGCCGCCGAAACTAATTGATAGGAGCGCAGCAGCCGGCGTGGTCAGGATAGATGGAGCCGGTGAGCAGCGTCGTGAGCGCCATCTTGAAGCTGGCGCGGGAGATCGCCAGGGCCGCAAAAACTGCTCGCCGGAACCGGGAGCGGTGCCGGCATCTCGCCGGGCGAGCCGAGGCGGTCGGCAGCGTCCTGGAGGACTCGAAGGAGCGCGCCAGGGCCGACGCCGCGCCGGCGAGGAGGAGAATGTTGGGCAGCCTCAAGGGGGCCCTCGACGACGCGCTCGAGCTCGTCGAGTCCTGCCGCGCGCGCGGCGGCGGCGTGGTGTCGTGGCTCCGCGCCGTGGTGACCAGCGGCTCCACCGCCGCCAGGTTCGACGACGTCGAGCGGAGGATCAACGCCTGCCTCTTCGACCTCGGCTTCGCCAACGGCGCCAGCATCGAGAGCAAGATCCACAGGCTCGCTGCTCGTGATCATCCTCGCCGAAACAAACCAGTAAGATAATATATTATTCAATAGGCTATACAGTATTTGATTCTACGACATGCAGGAGAATATAATCGTGTGTATCTTATTTTTGTTGTTATTTCGAGAAGAAGCAAAATCAGATCAGCGCTGGGAATGGGCCACCGAAGGGCGGCTTCAAGAACAACAAGAATGGTGGACAGAACAAAGGCGGGCAGGATGGGGGAAAGGGGGGCAAAAAAAGGAGAGGGAAGAAGGCGGCGGCTGCCGTGGCGAGGCCAACGCCGCCGCAGCAGGTCTTCCACGCCGGCGTTGCTTCCTACCCGAACGGGCATGGCTACGCCTACGCTGTCCACCATCACTCCATGGAGGAGGATCCCAACTCCTGCTCCGTGATGTGATCGATCCATTCGAGAGCTCGTGCAGGGAGGAGAAAGCCATGCGCGCATGCACCTAACTTGCTCCGGCCGCGGCACACCGGCCTCGTGCTCCATTAATTTCAGCTATCGAGAACACATGGAGTTGAGACCGAGTACCACGGCGAGCGGACAAGGGTTGGATGGCACGGCAATCTGGTCAGGATCCTGCATGACTACACTCCGGTGGAACAGAGTTTCAATGTGTTGCATATTTTTGATATCCGGAACTTGGAGGACCAGTACACGCACACGGAAGGGGTCTGAAACTGATTTGGATATCGAGCATCTCGTCGCATCATGAGTTTTGGTTTGGACATCGTCTCGGCTCCGTTTCCAGATCAAATTCATACTGGATATACATGTACCCACTCATTCATCATAATCCATGCATCGCACATTCGCACTGGTTAGTTAGCGAACCCAAGCACCCACTGTGATCATGCCTGCACACGGTTTGAATGTTGTGTACGGCGTGTTTGTGCAGTCCAGTCTGGTTTGCTAAACCTGCTTCACTTGTATTTTCTGGTTGCTCTGTCAGTCTATGAGCGAAGAATAATAATAAAGTACGATTTCGGTAGATGAGTACAGAAGATTCCAAGCTCCGATTCGTCCTCCGTGGAGAGGACACAATAACGTCACTCAAGTACTGGAACACACGGCGGATACTGATTTCGATATTGCAGTGTCAAATTTCGGAATTCTAGGCAGACAGCGCGTACACGATGTGAAGCATATGGCAATGGAAGGCAGACTCTGCACCACTCTCCAAGTTATTCCCTACTAATTTAGTTAGCGTTTTTAAAGCATCTCCAAGAGCTCTTATGTCTTGTTAACTAAATTTAAAGATTACTAGCAAATATGTTCGTGCGTTGCTACGGATAATAAAAACTATATACGTATAAAATATAATTTGCGGTCAAACATCTTTAACCCTAAGGTGGTTGTCTGTTCACGGAAGCATGAACCTAATTTAGCATATAACTGCTGGTGATTATTTTATATGCGAAGTAATAGAAATCATATTGAAGAAAGTCGGTATCTCTTTCACTTTGTCTTGGTCTTATCTTCCACTTGTTCCTTTGATTCTCCTCTCATCTACTCTCCCGTCTCTTGTCCTGCCGAAGGCAACATTTTAACTTTTTTTTTATTTTAGACAGAGAGTTCTAAAGATTATTATCAAGTACAACAATATTCTACCATAGAATATGGTATCGTATCTCATAGTCTAGACTAATCCAAATGAATGATGATTTTGTGTCCCGTCGATCTCCAACAAATTAGAACATAACCTACACGAAATGCTTGTAATTCAACATTAAAACAAAGTAATCGATGATCGGGACCCATAATTACATTGGCAGCTTAAGTTACCCTGGCTTATAGAATATACATATATCATTGTATGTATATATCTATATTCCTTTTTCTAAAAAAATATACATGCACACTAATTTTTTTAGCAAAACACAAATTCCTTTATTAAGTCATATAGGAATTATAAACGTCTTCCGGCCAAGGTTTTAAATCTCCCGCTAGCCCGCTATAGCCTTTTGAGACCCAAAACCGCTATTTGAAATCATATACAATTTAGCTGCTAAAAACCGCTATAGCCTCATTTAGCCCTCTATTATTTGTTTTTGACCCCAACCGCTAAACCCCTTAGCCCGCTATTTAAAACCATGCTTCCGGCAGATTAAATAAAGAACCACGCTTGCCGACCGAAGGAGCTATAGATAGAATATATGCACACTAAATAGGTCTTGAAATTTGTTCTGAAACCCAAGTTAGTTCTACGCGGTCCATCCTCTTCGGCACAAAACCTGCTGAAACAGGAGAGAAGAAATACTTTGCAGCCGCAGGTCCAGCGTCCGGGGCAGCATGGAAAACAATTTCGTTTTACCTTGGGTCTTATCCATTCGATCCCGGCCTACTGTATCTCTCTCTCGATCCGTCTCAACGCTGGGGCCTATGCACCGGCGGTCATGGTCATATGATCGACCACCTTATGCTGCACGTCTCCACGCTAACGGCCTCGGCATCGACCACGGTCGAGATACCGTGCCCACAGGCCGCCGCATCCCCTCACGTCGACGGCCCCGAGTCTCGATTAACACGTTAGGAAAGGCACAAAGTCGAACGATTCATCTATATCAAGGAGCGTTTCGGCCTCAACGATTGACAATAACATGGTCGAGTCTGTGCTATTATATAGTATCCGCGAACTCGACTCTGATTCTAATCCACATCGTCCTTAACTTCGACTGCGACTCTGGCGCTCTACTGTGCCTGCCTCTCCGACGTCCTTTCTGGGCATCATCATCAGAATTGGAACATGCGGCCACACGAGTAACCCATGAATTGACCTTGGCTTGAATCCGAGTTTAATTTGGAACCGGGGACGAATTCGAGTTCAATTGAGAGCTGTGGACAGGAGGAAGTTGCAGACTCTACATGCCCGTAAATAGAGCGAGCGGTAGGGAGTCTTTTGCCAAAATTACAGAGAACGCCTCTTGGATTGATTCACGGAAATAATAGGAACTTGTTGACACCCAAAAGTGGCACGGCAGTGCAAACCGGTCTGACCGGTGTGCACAAACCGGTCAGACCGGTTTTGGTAAAAGTGTCAAAATGCCAATTGGATTTCACCATTGCGTAGCTCTCGTCGAGACGATCAAGATGCATATGTAGAACTCCTAATTTGGAATCCGGATGAGAGAGATATAACTTCGGCAAGATCTGCACCCGGACAAACCGGTCTGACCGGTTTGCCAAACCGGTCAGACCGGTTTTGGTTTTGTAATTCGAGTAGGATTAGGATTTCGAGTTTAATCCCATATTGTAACCTATTCGAAAGGGGTAAGACTTCCCCGGCCAATAAATATAAAGGCTAGAAGGCCGATTGAGATATATCCAATCGAATCAAACATTACCTTTACTTTTTCCTTCAAACCCTAATCTCTTCCAACCTTCATGCTTTTCATCCTTTGATCTCCACGGTCATAGATGACGTCCTAAGGCTTGCTGGTCGACCTAGGGCACGCCGGCGACGTCCACGCCCTGACGGGGTCTCTCCCGGGCGAGAGCTTCGACGGCCTTTGCTAGTTTGCTCGTAAACTAGTCGTTCTTCGCCACGTAAGTGCGTTGTTTATCTCTTTACTGGTTTGCTCGTAAACCTAGTCGTTCTCCAGCACGTAAGCTTGGTAGTTATCCCCACGAACAGTCGATTCTAGCAAAACCCTAGGAAACCGGTCTGACCGCTTTGCTGAACCGATCTGACCGCTTTGTGCCTTGAAACCGGTCTGACCGCTTCTCTGAACCGGTCTGACCGCTTTATGCGGTTTTGCTGCTATTCGGTCTGTTTGCGACCCGCGCGTCAAGCGCTCTCTCGTGTGTTGACCGAGATTTGCGTCAACACATTTTGGCGACTCCGCTGGGGAACGATAATTCTGGTTGTTACAACCGAATTTTTCTACCCTAGCCTTATACTTAAATGATCTATTATTTTGATTCGCCGCTATAGTTGCATCTGGTCTTTTTGGACCGATTGCACCTATACCTGTGACTTTGCATCAGGTTGCTCAAACCGATTGCATTGTGTTTTGCTTGCTACTTCATATTGAAGATTAAAGTAGAAGCAAAGTCTTGGTCATTGATTGCTTGGATTATCTTGGATATCTGGATTTATCACAAGACTGGAAGCATCAAGACCTATTATGGCGGGATATTCATATACACCACAACAATATTACTACGCCACGCCTGAGGTACAACATGTAAGTACATCATATGTTTCTAATGATTATTTTGCTAGTACCACAAATTCTCATGTTGATGTTGCTATATGTGATACTAGTAGGCATATTGCATCGGCTAGTAATTGTTCAGATGGAGTTTCTTATGTAAATTATAATAAACCTGAATTTTATAAACTAGAGCCATTGCCAAATAATATGCATGCTTTAAATTTTAATGCTACTAGCAACATACAACATTATCCAAACACATCGGCTGCAGAACAAGTTCACATGCCGATGAACAATTATCAAGGCCAAACTAACATGAGTTGGGCCAATCTTTATGAGACACCATGTGCTAATGATTTTAATACTGTTCAACAAGGTGTTTCATATACTTATTCATCGGCAATAAATTCAGAATATTTGATTCAAAGCACGCCGATGAATGAGAAAATTGGCCATACTGATTTCAGATATCCGGCCAATTATTCTCAACCATTATATGCTAGAGTGGAAGATGAATGTATAAATTCAGTATCATATATGAATGCTAATACTCATATTTCGGTTCCAAATGTTTCCAATACTTATAGCCGAATTAATGAGAATTCAGCAAGATCATATTCATCTCCACAAATTAATCATTCATGTGTTTCATCTCATGCATCATCACATATTTTTGGTACTACTCATTCTTCGTTACCGAAAGTTCATGCTAGTGATTTTGCACAAAAGGCTACACCAAACAGTGTTTCTACTAAATTGCTAAAGCCAAATACTTTGTGGGATGCAAAATGTGTTGAGCTTAAGAATGACATGATTAAAAAGTTCAACAATGGTAAGCAGCTTGAAGGTGAGCTTAGCAAATTTGTAGAAATACAAATGAGGTTGTATAAATCTTGTTTCCAAGAAACAGAGCAAGGATTGGTTCAAGTAATGGAACTACCATCCATTGATGATATATTCAAGGAAATGAGATTTGCAATTACAAAGCCGGTTACATCATCGGTTGATGCTAAGAAGAAGAACGATTCAGATTTGATTAATAGTTCGGTAATTACAACAACCGAACGGTCTGGATCTGTTCAAACAAAAGAAACAAGCTTGGATATACAAGACCTTGTCAGTAGTAAGAAAAAAGCTATGCTTGAAATCCCAGATGAAGTTGTGTATTTGTCTAGCGATTATTCTGTTATCAATAAATGCCAATTCATGGCTGGGAAAAATTCATCCAACCAAAATGACGAAGACCAGGCAGACCGGTTCCAAAGCGGTCAGACCGGTTGCTTAAACCGGTCAGACCGGTTTCTTCGGACAAAAGCTGCTGTTGGCTGCCATCAGGAGAGATACGACACCATCTACATCAAGGTTCCACGCCTCTCCAAAAATTTCAGCAAGGTATGCTTTGCAAGTAACTCCCAATCAGATCATGCATTATTAATTAATTCATCTACTAGTGATGCTATTATGAATATTTCTAAAAGATCGATTGAGGATGGTAATTTATTTGCTAGTAGTGTCATACCTTCAGATTATGTCGGCCATTGTAATGTAAAAGTTAGAAAGGCCGATAACAGCAAGATTTTGACATTTAAAATCTCTCCATCATCATTGTCAAAATTTTTCTCTAAATGGTTTACTTATGGTCATTCTGGGATTAAAAATAAGAAACCAAAACCGAAAAGCATTGTGAAATCCGATGATGATGTAGTGATAAACTCTAAAGCATCGGATGTGAGAAGGACACAAAGAAGCATAGCCGAATGGGTTAATGAAAAATTTGAACCATTCGTTTGCTTGGCCTTAAAACCTTCTCCACAAAAGCATCGGTTAGAGAAAATAAAATATACCTTTGATTTAACTTTGTGTGATGATTTATTCGATATCTTGCTAGAAAACAATCTTATTAAACTATCTGATCACAAAGTTATTCCATCACCTCTTGAATTAGAATAGCGAAAGTATTGCAAGTGGCATAATTCTTTTGATCATAATACAAGTGATTGCAATATGTTTCGCCAATTTATCCAATCGGCCATTAATATCGGACGATTGAGATTTTCTCAAACACAAGAGGATGATCAATTGTCTACAATTGGTTTTGATTTCAAAGGATCATTAAATCGGTTAGCATTGACCGATTTGTCTAAAGATTCAAATTTAATCGCTAAAGAGGAAGATTGTAAGCCCTCAAGTGGTATGGAAGATATCGTCCAAGTTGAAGACATGTTAGAGGACGATGAGCTTAATTCGGAAAACACTGGGGGGCAAACAATTTCTTCACAATCGGAACAAGAACTGGTTGCTCCTGCTGTGCTGGCCAAACCGGTCACACCGGTTTGCTTAACCGGTCAGACCGGTTCCAAAGCGGTCAGACCGGTTGTGCAAACCGGTCAGACCGGTTCTGACCAAGGACGCCCAAACATATTAAAATCAGAGCGTCCTAAGATGGATGGAGGTAAAGACCGTGTTAAGCACAATGGTAGAAGGCCGAAGCTCACCTTTGATGAACTTCTGGCTAAATATCAAAAAGAAAATGAGGCCAAGCGTGTTAATCGGTCAAATGGAGCTAAATCATCAAGATTACCTCCTAAACATAATTCTGGGAATTGGAATTGGCAAAGAAAAGGTTTTAGTTCAGCAGCACCATATTCTTCTTTTGGTCCATCAATGTCAGTTCCATGTACTCCACATCCCACTAATTTTCATTCTTACTCATCGCGGAGGTGGAATGATTCATGGGCACATACTCCTTCATGTTTTAGGCCATATTATGTAGAGTATGCAGCTCCACAAGAATCATCATATGCAAGACAACCTTATGTTAAAAATGACCGTTTTGAGTATAAAGATCGGTCTAGAGTTCAAAATAAGAAAAAGGTTGTCAAGCAGATTTATGTGGTGAAAAAAGATGGTCGCAAAGCTACAAGTTCGGATCTGAATACAATTACTGAAAAGCCGATTAATGTGCTAAAGACTTCGGCTATTAATGGCAATGAAGAGAAAAATTCAGCTATTGATATTCCAAATATTAAATCTGGGCGACAGAGGTTAAAGGAGACAGAAATCAAGAAAGAGTTGTCGTTGTCCAAAGCTCAAGCACAGCCGAAGCATTTACTTGGTTCATCGAGTTGGCAAAAGAAAAAGCTCCAGAGACTTAGTGCCCAAGAGCTAAAAGAAAAAGGCATGGCATGGGTTCCTAAAAGAAGTATTCAAGACACGGGTGACAATCAAACAAAAGGTGCAACACAGTTGAAGGAGGATAGAAAATGTGAGAGTCAATCTTCAAAACTAAGGTTTGCACCAAATCATCAAAATTATTGGTCGTTACCTAAATCATTTGATTCACAGATGCCACATATGCCTATGTTTTGGAATTCATCTTTAGTTATGCTATCCCTCATACTCTTATTTTGGTCCTTGGTTTCCACATAGATTATCTTTATATCATAAAGGGTCATCACCATATTGATATGCATATTAATCAATAACAAAAGCCGAAATATTTAGTTTTTTAGAGATGGTTTCTATTCTGAATTTATATATCTCTTTGCACTATTTCGGCTATGCATATTCTTATGGATGAATTTACTATAGATGATAATTTGTGTCATCCTTGGCAACATGTATGGCCGATGAATGTCTTTGATCATCGTCCTAAAGTGTTAAAATTCCTGATAAAATATCATCTAATTATTTTAATGCCCGGGGGGCAAAAATAATTCATCAAGGGAGAGTTGATCAGCTGATCAGGCGAAACCGGTCTGACCGGTTTCCCAAACCGGTCAGACCGGTTTGTACCAGGATTATTAGTACAATGAGCATTTTCTCTTATGGATTTGGTACTTTATTTAGATCGGCTTGAGAGAGTGCTGAAGGTACTGGTGCTGAGTTTTGTTACATCAAATAATGCTATAGCCGGTTCAAATATTTTACATCAATATTTAGGCCGAATATGAAGTTTTGTATTCGAGCTAGAATTTTGTGATCCATAGGAGTGAAATAGGCAAAAATATCTGGTGATTCAATATTGATAGGTGCAGCAAATACTTGATCTGAATTTGGTGCATAGATGCTTTGCATTATGGTAGTGCAAGTTAACTCTTGACAACAATCTAATCTTGGCCATTTGCATTGTGATTGTGGCATATTCATTTATGAGGCCGGTTAGAATATTTTGCACTAATAAACAAGCTGGATATGGTTTTTCTACTTCGGCTAGGGGTTTATGATCCAAAGATATGAGACTGGTGGATGTTTGTTACACACTCTCAGTTGTGATTATAAAAGATAAAAGACCAATTGCTATTCATTGTAATTGGGTCAGTTGTGCATCCATGGTTAATTAAAGTGTGATATTGGCTTTGAACTAAATTCCGGACAATCATAGCCGAAGTGGTATATATTCAGGTTCATATCTCATGGAGATGCAGGAATATGAGCGTCACAGTGAATCCGTCGTCTTGAAGACCAAGATATGTGGACAATTGGGTTTCTTCATTATTAGAGACAAGATGTGATTGATGTACGGGTGCGTATCATTGTTTCAATGCAGTTTTTTGCCTTGAAGAAATGTTTCTTGCTACGCAAGCTTTACCAAGAAACAGGGGGGCATGTGTTGACACCCAAAAGTGGCACGGCAGTGCAAACCGGTCTGACCGGTGTGCACAAACCGGTCAGACCGGTTTTGGTAAAAGTGTCAAAATGCCAATTGGATTTCACCATTGCGTAGCTCTCGTCGAGACGATCAAGATGCATATGTAGAACTCCTAATTTGGAATCCGGATGAGAGAGATATAACTTCGGCAAGATCTGCACCCGGACAAACCGGTCTGACCGGTTTGCCAAACCGGTCAGACCGGTTTTGGTTCTGTAATTCGAGTAGGATTAGGATTTCGAGTTTAATCCCATATTGTAACCTATTCGAAAGGGGTAAGACTTCCCCGGCCTATAAATATAAAGGCTAGAAGGCCGATTGAGATATATCCAATCGAATCAAACATTACCTTTACTTTTTCCTTCAAACCCTAATCTCTTCCAACCTTCATGCTTTTCATCCTCTGATCTCCATGGTCATAGATGACGTCCTAAGGCTTGCTGGTCGACCTAGGGCACGCCGGCGACGTCCACGCCCTGACGGGGTCTCTCCCGGGCGAGAGCTTCGACGGCCTTTGCTAGTTTGCTTGTAAACTAGTCGTTCTTCGCCACGTAAGTGCGTTGTTTATCTCTTTACTGGTTTGCTCGTAAACCTAGTCATTCTCCAGCACGTAAGCTTGGTAGTTATCCCCACGAACAGTCGATTCTAGCAAAACCCTAGGAAACCAGTCTGACCGCTTTGCTGAACCGGTCTGACCGCTTTGTGCCTTGAAACCGGTCTGACCGCTTCTCTGAACCGGTCTGACCGCTTTATGCGGTTTTGCTGCTATTCGGTCTGTTTGCGACCCGCGCGTCAAGCGCTCTCTCGTGTGTTGACCGAGATTTGCGTCAACAAAACTATTTTATAAAATTATGACGTACCGCAGAATCAATCCTTGACGTACCGTGGAATCAATCCTTGCGTTATAATTAGGTAGATATAGATATATAACCTATGTAAAAATAGAAGACCCACATGAGGTAATCCAAGAGACTAGCAAAAATATGATAGCTATATTTAAAAATGAGTCCACCACTCCACCTCATCCAATTCTGTCTTTATCTCACGGTTCCACTTCCTTCCTCCTCACCGCGACGAGCACCCGCCCAAGTTCGTGCATCGAGGCCTGCCCTCGCCGGCGGCGCCCGCAGTTGTGGTGCCTCCCTGCCACCTCGTGCCATCCCATGGGAGCCTCCCTGCCGCCGCGTTGAGCCTCCCCGCCGTGCGCCTCCCCACCGAGCCTCCCTGTCGCGCGCCTTCCTGCCGCCGCGTCGAGCCTCCCCGCCGAGCCTCCCTGCCGCGTGCCTCCCCGCCGCCACGTCGAGCTTCCCCGCAGAGCCTCCCTGCCACGCGCCACCCCGCCAAGCCTCCCCGCCGCCGCGCCGTGCCTCCCCGCGCGTTCGCCGGATGTGAAGGGGCCAAGTAGCGAGGTCAATGGCGGCTCCGGGCCTTGGTGAGGGACTGGTGGGTGGCAGCGAGGTGCACAGCTCCCGCAGTGTGATGACGCGAGCCTGGCCCTTGAGCGGCTGCCGACTGGGCACCGCGGTGCCCCAAAGACCGTGGACGAGGTCGGCGGCGCGGCCGTGGAAGTTAGCAGAGCGCTTCTTTGCCTCGTGCTGAGTGTCACTGGATCCTCCCCACCACTGCGTGCGGCGCTCCTTCACTGCGCCCCCACCCCCGCCGTGCCACACCGCCGCTCGCGGGCCTCCCTCTCCCTCTGCCCGAGGCCGGAACGAGGGGAGAGAGCACAGGCGGGGCGGATGGCGAGCGCGCTCAACTCGGCAAACATAGCGAGCGGAGGGGAGCGAATAGCGAGCCTCCAGAAATAGCGATCCACTTGCCGAGTCTGTTGGACGCGATTTTGCTCATATGTTCTCTTTTTTTAGCTAGCCAACAAGATATAGAAGAGCTCTTGGAGATCTTCTTAGTGGCCGCTAACCTGCATGGCACCGGTCTCTCTATCCCTCAGATCTTAAATGGAGGGTCCTGCTGAGCAGGAGTGGGGAAGAGATGATAATATACGAGCAATGACTTTCTAATCAGACCTTTGAATTTTAAATGGAGGTGCCACTTTTTGATAAAAGCCACAAAATTTGTCGAAGTTAGTTTGCGGTAACTCCGTCAATATTTATACATGAGAAATTTTAAAATGATTGGGTTTAATTAGAGACACATCCGTTCCACAAATGGTAACACAAATGTAAAGGGAATGGGTCCGGAGATGTAGCGGTAAGGGAAATAACGATTCTGTATTTTGTTTGGTTGATCAGTGGTAACGGAAAAGAAAGAAGGTCCGCTTTGGAGGAGTTATTCGGAGGTGGGAGCGTAGCTGTGGCGCAATAGCTTACCGCCCAAATCGGACGTAATCGGCTCTCTGAAGGTACCCAAATCAGGCGTAATGGGCTCTCAGAAGGCACGGTATCGATTACTCTGCTATCGTATCTTGTGGCAGGTGAAACAAACATAAAGCATGATCAGATGACACTGAAAAATGCCCCCACCAAACGTCTTATATGGATGAGGGTGAGTGTGCGTGTGCTTACGTCTGTGAGTGTCAAGACTCATTAAGTAGGCCCTACACGTTATATGTTTTCTCTTTTTTCCTTTCTTATTTTCAGCCCAGCTTCCTATGTTCGCGGGCTTGATTTCAATTGCATCCCACTCTCCACCTAGTGACGTGTAGCGGAACAAGCCCAGAATTTTCCGTATCGGCCATAGCGTGTCATGCCCCATTTAAGTGGGCCCCAGCGGCTTCCGTATGGGCCATAGTGTGTGCGACAGCCCATTGCTAATCTGCCGCAGCCCATCAGAATCGAATCAGCGACCAATTGAACACTAGACAGAGAATTTTTGTTGAACATGATCGTCAATAGTTTTCCTCCAAAGGCCTATAGATAACTACCAAATTTGCCCGTGCGTTGTAACGGGATATGTGAAAGATGGGCACCAACAACATACTGCTAGGTCATGGCTCTCATTCCTCTCGACGTGTTGGTGCATCTGACCGCTCAAGCTCTAACTATGAACCTTATCCCCATATGCTTGTTTCTTCGCACTCGAGCTCTGAGCTCTCTGCTTCGTCCGTCCGATTGGCGTCGTGAAGGGCATACTCCCATCACGCTCTAATTGTACTCTTAGTTTGTCTGAAACTTGGTCTCAAATTTCTGAAAAATTAGCCTGAACCTTTTATGATTATATTGGTAATAATCTAGCAAGGGGGGGGGGGGGGGTGGGGGTTATTCAAAGCAGGATCAATGAATGGTGGGGATGGAGCGGAGTGCCACCCGGTAATCCCTTGGATGCCCATGTTGACCAGTCAAAAGCAGACATGTTCGAGGTTCCACTGTTGTTTCGTTGGGTACAAGCGTAATCCATATGTCGGCGTTTGGTTAATTGTCAATTATGTACAGAGATTTTATCAGCGCCGGTCGAACGGTTGGAGAGGACAAACGGATGTGGATCGATTTCATAAAATTCTAGAGGTGTTTTATAAAAGTTGCTATGGATGAGAAAAGACGTTGGGTTAATTTGAAGTTGATCATACATTGTTTATACTTTGGCAATAGAAAAACATAGCAATTGTTTATTTCCACATACATATTTATAAGGAAACATCAAGAATATAACTACTTTGCATATCAGGTAGTATAAAATTGATAATGAAATACTAAAATATACTCATTATACAATTTAAAATGCACGTACTCTTAATGGCATTTTCAGGCATAGAGGCATTATTGTCAGTACAAATAAACAGAACATGAAGAAGTTCTGAGGCACCTTTTTGGCATTAGGAAGAGAGGTCTCAAGTTAGAAAGCGTTAAGTACCTAATGACGAGATGGAAACATAGTGAACATGATTTACATGATAACAGGTGCTGAAGTGACCTTGGACCTGGACTTTCTTTTTTAACAAAACGGACCCAGACTTTTATAGCTCAGATGAACGAATACAGCCCCTTTAGCGGTTGCTCACGTCCAGATCAGTGCTCACTCAGACTCCAGCTACGCGTCTCTCCCGCAAGGGCAGCAGCAAGAGGACGGCGAGGAAGGAGAAGGTAGCTATAATCCAGGTCGGTTCTGTGAGCCGACTGCCACGGTGACCAATTAGCGACGACAACGCTGACCCTGCTCGCCACTACCGCTGCCTCCTCCGTGAGCAGCGGCGCAGGTGGCGTTCGGGCGGGCTCCGGCCTATCAGATGCCATTAGAGGCAGCTATAGCCAGCCTGCCATGCGTGGCCGCCGCAGATATGTTATAGGCAATGCTCAACACATCGGACACGTCACACGTTGCTTGGGTCATCATGTACTATGTTACGAGTGAGGGAAGGAGCGGGGCGCCACGTGCGCCGCGACTCGGAGCGAGAAGCGACGGGCAAACAGCGAGGGTGAGGTCGCAGTCTCGCAGAGGAGGGATAAAGGACGTGGGTTAATATGGAAAACTTTAGGGGTTGATTAATAAAAGGTTAGTTCTCGGGTTGATTAATAAAAATTTCAGGGGTTTTTTAATAAATTTATGACGTACCGCAGAAACAATCCTTACTTTATAATTAGGTAGAGAAGCATAAAGAAAATACTGGGATTACCAGTTTACAATACAGCACAAGCCGCATGACGAGCAGCATCCAACAGATTCTTAAAAGGACCCTCTAGGCCACGCGCCCGTAAAAGGTAGAGCCTCCTCGAGACGAACAAACTAAAGGGTTAAGAGACCTAAGCAACATCTATCGGACCCGATCATCTGCGGAATCTAAAATTCCAACACCAACGGCTACAGGAAGAACTCCAAACAACGCCTTCAGGAAGGCAAAGACGCAACAACGCCAACGTTTGATTTTCACCACGGAGAGCTTCCACGAACCGCCGTCGAACGAGACCCTGCTGACAACGCCCCCAAGAGGGAAGTGCAAATGCCGTTGCCCGACCCGACGACCGGATCGAAGCTTCCGCTTGAGGATCATCGCCCGACGAGCCAAGAGCGCTTGTACCAATCCCACTCGCTTTCATCCGCCATCCACCCTCGCAGTCGCCGAAGTTCGCCACTAGATTCCATATGCACCCGCACAGCAACACCCGACACCGGGAAGGTTTGGAGCGCTCGATTGGCCCAAATCTTCTATCGTCCCCTCGATGGAACGACACCGTGCCTCACGGAGTGGAATAGAAAACATGAACCCAGTGGCGGGGACTTGACGGTGCTACGGGAACAAGCTTTGTCGGCGACGCGAAGAAACGGAGGCGGCACCACCGGCCATGAAGGAGTTGTAGGCAAACGTATCTCCCATCCTCGACACCACGCGGCCTAGCGGCCGAGCAGGCGTGGGGAATGGGGCGGCCCCTCCCCACCGCAGAGGGCTGGTGGCTCTGCCGGACATGCCGCTGCCGCCGCGCCTGGCGGCAGCCCGAGCGCACCATCGCCGCCAGCCCTGTCCCGCTCGCCGGAGCGCCGCCGGCGGGGCCAAGGAGCCGGCCGTCGCCCAGATCCGGAGGAGGACTACCTCGCCAGAGCCGGCCCACCTGCGCCGGAGCAGCCGCGCACGTAGGCCACCGCCTCTTGGGAGCACGCGAAGGGGGCGCCAGCCGGCCGCCACTGGGTGGGATCCAGATCTGGGGCCGCCCCTAGATCCGGCCGCCCCCAGGCGAGGACGCCCCATGTCACACCCGACCTAGTTTGTATGGCCCGGTAGTGGCCCATTAGTGCGGGATGCACATGTTTAGTGCCACATTGCTAGTTGAGCAAGGGTGGAGGCAACTTATAAGCCTTTGTCTTCCAGCCATAGCACCTTCGGGTTAACCCTTTTACACGAAGCGAGGACAAAAGTGTAAGCAGGGTGCTATGTGTACGCGTGCACGCCCCTCGGAAGGGCTGTGCGGGGCGGCTCGTGGAGGGCGGGGTGTTACAAATGGTATCAGAGCCGACCCTCGCGGTTGCGCGTACGGGTCAGTGTGCGGGCATAGGGCGCATGGCGCGTATGGCCCGGATAGGGCATACGACATGGACTATGGCGCCGGCACTGGACGTACGGTCGTGTGCTAAGGGGGAACGTTCCTGTACATTTGCCCGGGTGGGTGAGTTGCGCCGACGAGGACGTCGGGTTCTTTGAGGGGGGTGTATGTCACACCCGGCCCAGTTTGTATGGCCCGGTAGTAGCCCATTAGTGCGGGATGCACATGTTTAGTGCCACACTGCTAGTTGAGCAAGGGTGGAGGCAACTTATAAGCCTTTGTCTTCCAGCCATAGCACCTTCGGGTTAACCCTTTTACACGAAGCGAGGACGAAAGTGTAAGCAGGGTGCTATGTGTACACGTGCACGCCCCTCGAAAGGGCTGTGCGGGGCGGCTCGTGGAGGGCGGGGTGTTACACCCCATGGCCGCCGCGGAGGAGATGGATGGTGGCGGCGGTGGGGGCACGGCGCAGCCACTGCGTGAAAAACCGAGATTTGTAACGGGCGTAGATGGCCATAGGTAACGGCAATGCGCCCGTTACCCTTACTCCGTTACTAATAGTCGGTCAAAGGTAACGGGCAATCCGCCCGTTACGAACGACCAAAACCTGTAACCCGCACTTCACAACGACCGTTACCAATATAACCAACCAGTAACCCAAACTTGCGATTTTTGTGGGCCCACAGATCAATTTCATAACGCGCACAGACAAACGACCGTTACCAAAACAATACACTTGTAACGGGCTTTACTTAAGAACCGTAATGAAACCATAACACTTGTAACAGTCTTTACGTAACAACCGTTACTAAAACGCAAACCTTGTAACGGGCTTGACTTAAGAACCGTTACGGCGGCGCATTGACCAGTCTTCTCTCCGGTCCCATCGGTCAGTACTTGTAACGGGCTTTACTTAACAACCGTTACGGAGGTGCATTGACCAGTCTCCTCTCTGGACCCACCGGTCAGACCCTGTAATGGGCGTTACGTAACAACCGTTACTGATACTTTGTGTAGGTAACTGTTCTTACTTGATGCCCGTTACCTTTGTGTTCAATTGTAACGTTCTATAAATGTCCCCGTTACCTTTTGTTGTTCCACCACCACATAATCTGGCCTGGTTATGGCTGCATCCTGGAACCAGCCAGTATTTGGCAGCCCCCAGGTTATTCACATCACATACAGATTGAGATACACATCACATACAGATTGAGATACACATCACATATATACACAAGTACACATCAAGTTTGTATCTTATCATACACATGCAACAAGTTTCAAGTTGGATGAATCTTATCCCCTACTGGGATAGGCAGACTTATCATCTAAACTACAAGTTTAAGAATGAGAGGAAAGACCATAAACATCATCAAGTTTCATTCAGGTCTACAAGTTTCAAGTAGTACCACCTGCTGGAACTTGATCACCTTCTGGACCTTGAACACGTACTGGTTGTCCATTATCATAGAATTCGCCCTCTAGGTCGATGTTCTCGTTACGAATGAAATCACACATCATCTCCTGGACCAACCTTAGTCTTTTTGTATGGATCGGTGCTTTGCTAAGCTTGAATTCCTGCATAATACAATTTTTAGGAGAATACAGGGTAAAAGTCGATCAGTTTCTAAAAACAAATGGAGAAGGCTGAGCAGTATACTTACAGAAGGCCTTTTTAATGCGGTCATTTCATAGATTACATCCATAACATACACCGCAACATAGAATCCACAGAGAAGGGACCCCGATGGCTGTTGAGGGCACTGAATGAATGTACCAAAATGACACAAGTTATGACCGGTACCAAATATGTATGAAGTGAACAAGATAAAACAAACTTGATTTTCCATCTTACCTGAAAATCTGCCTTGTGCGTGAGTGTAGGTGGTTTGGCTTTTGCATTTTTTCTCTGTTTCTTTTTCTGATTCATGTGGTCTGCATAGGCCCTGCATGATCAGCAATATCGATTAGAAACATTATGAGATTGAATTTTTCTGAACAAAACCTACAATATATATACTTACGAGTCGACAAGAGCTAGGACTTCGGTGAACGTCCGCTTTGGAAAAATTTTCGCAGAATCTAAAATCCAAACCCAACTCCACTTCATAGAAATGACCAGCAGTACCCAGTGGCCACCGGTGTTGTAGGGAGCCACCACAAAGTCGTGATGCATAACATTTTTTAGTGTTTGTATTATCACTTGGGGTTGGGAAACAACCATTGCGAGACAGAATACCTGTGGGTCCACAAACCCAACACTCAATCCCATCTCCTGTACTCGTTTCCTCATTAGCCTACATTTGTTAGCATGAAATTCGTTAGCATGAAATTTGTGGTAAGGTCATACTACATTTGTTAGCATGAAATTTGTTAGCATGAAATTTGTGGTAAGGTCATACTACAGGTCGTTGAATTGAACTATGAAGGGACTTACAATATCCAGCACCTCAACAAACTCACGTCCAGACTTCCAAGGTTGAAAAGGTCATACAAGTCCTGGAATTGAACTGTGATTTTTGTATCACCTTCACCATGGAAGTAGGATGCAGCTAACTTTGCCGGAATGCCAGTAACACCTTTGACACTGTGTGTCATGATTTGATCATGCAACGCTTTACAGCTTGGTCCAGCAGCGTTTAAACCCTGTTCTGACAACATAGGGCCACCAGGCTTGTATTTTGGATCAGCCATGGTCCAAAATTGAGAAACAGTAGCAAGGACTTGTGCTTTGGGGAGCGGCTTGTTCTTCAGTTCCTGCTGATCTGTTTGCTGTGTGTTCTACTGCTGCTGTTGCTGCTCCAGAGTTGGAGGTTCGATGATCTTCTCCTGCCGCAGTCTGCTGCTGCTTCTGCTTGCTGTCTGCTGTGGCCGCTTCTGTGTGTGCTGCAGGGTTTGCTTCGGCTGTGGCTGCTCCAGAAGCGGAGGTGTTTGGCTGTTCTGCTGGTCCTGAAGCGGAGGTGTTTGGCTGTTCTGCTGCTGGTGTGGCTGATCCTGAGGCGGAGGTCTCGGCGGCTGGCTTTTGTCTGTCTGGCTGACTGTCCCCTGAGATGTGGCTGCAGAGGCGGGAGGTTCCGACAAGGGTGGTATATGGATCCGGTTCCTTGGCCACTGTACCCATTGAAATTGAGCACCACCTAGGGTTGTGTACTCATCCTCTACTCGAATAGGCAGACGAATGTGCTTCGCATTGGGCCACACATAAGTAACTTTCACCACAGCATACCTAGACTCTACCGGTACTGTATGGCAAACCTCTTGATTTGGTTGGACAGTTGCCAATGCAAGCTCCATGAGCATATCGCCGGCATCTATCACAAGACTACACTTGGTTGGCTCTGTCAGCAGATCTATTGTGTCTGGTTCAGGTGATGGACACGGTGTGTAATCCACATTGATAGGTGTTTGCCTGTTGTCATCCTCAATGACAAGCGCTTCTTTGTCGCAGATATCACCCTTGTGTAACCCCAGAGGAATATCATTCGGTATCTGCACGCCTGCAACTCTTAGCACCTTCACAACTCTAGCGAGTGTTTCATCAAATAGTTCTTCCTTGTTGACGGCAGCAGACCTCTTCTTCTTCTTCTTCCGGTACATCCCAGCAAACTCTAGGCCAAACCCTTTACCCCAGCCTATTGAGCTAGACACGGCTCGGAACCGACCTCGATGCTCTGGATTCTCAAGTGCCTGGTGTTGGCGGTCGTTACAGACCGATTTCCAACCTCCAACCGAGTATAAAACAAACATAATGGGGACACACACCATAGCTATAGGGCTTATCGCTGACTATTTCCACAAGTTTTGGTGATTGTCCTCTGTGCAGGTACAAAATGGAGAAACACGTGCTATAAGGGTCAGAAATGACCGTTTCGGCAGAACGACTCCGTTCGGCCGGTTGCCCCCATAGCTGGGCAAGACTTGAGGACCACGACCACGACAATCTGGGCCGGCTCAACCCATATCCAGAAGACCGGTGGCCCATATCCAACCCGACGGAGCCCACGAGTCCATCGGAGGCCCTCGAGGCCAGCCCAAGACGCGAACCGACCTGCCAACCGACCTCAGGAGCTGGACTAGCACGTGTGCAAAGCAGAGGCGGTCCAGTACTGGGCCGGGCCCACTTCGGCCGAAGTGGCCTGTTCGGCCGAAGGCAGGAACCGCCTCCAGGGTGCAATCCTGGCCTTTGGCTGCTGAGTCGGTGGATCCACCGGTTCGGGCGAACTGGGCAGTTCGGCCGAACCGGGGATTTCGCCCGAACGGCCCGGCACCGCCTCCCAGCTGCCTTGGCTGCTACTCTGCCTCCACCGTCCTTCCTTGCAATAAATAGAGGCCCGGTTTCACCTGCAAAAGATACAACACAAGAGTAGAGTGCAGGCGAAGCACTGTTAGTTCTCCACTTGTATCCGTAGAGATAGGGAGAGAGGAGAGGTGAGCGTCCCGGAGAGGAGCCGAAGTGTCGGCCCCTCTTCCCGCTGTACCTCTATGGATGCGGCTTCACCTCGAGTAACATCCGGGTCGTGTCTGGTAACTCTTGTATCTCTCTCTGATTAATTGAGCATTCAGTTCTTACTTTTATATGCTTGCTGGTTCTTCGTTCAATTCTTAGTTGATTGGTATAACTGTATACTGGTTGCTTAGCTTCGGTGCTTATCTTTCTATAGGGGATAAGTATTAGTTGACTAGTGTAGGCGTGGTGCCTATACTTGAGACTAACTTAGTTTATTCCCGTCGCAACGGAGGTGGTAGCTGTAAGGTGGTGACAGCCCTTCCGGTCTTTGTAGCCCATCACGTTAGTTCCGGTCCGTAGGATTCCCCAGTTGTGAAATAGTGGCACCCCTTCTCATCCCTTTCCGTGTGTCACCCGGTTCCCTTGTCCCGAAGCAAGTATCTATCTGTATCCTCTGATCTGCTCGATCAATCAGTAGAATACCTCTACCAGACTCGTACCCTCTCTACCATCCTATCACTCCTCTTCTCTCTTTGTTGTTGTCATCCACCTCATCCATACCATTCACTCCATTCCATCTACCTAGGACAACTTAGTTTAGAATCAGTCCACTTCTCGTTCTCCGTGGAAATCGATACCATGGAATACTCCGGGGTGAAAGCTACATCGGTATCCGTCCGCTTGCGGATTTATCTGTAGGCCGTAAGGAGTGCCAACAAGCTTTCTGGCGCCGTTACCCGGGAACGGTAGCTGTTCTGATTCTGAAGCCAAGTTGTCCGTGTATCCCACCACCATCCACCATCCATATGGATCCCACTCTTACCTTACGCCAATACTCGGCTCCAAAGGGCGATTGTTTGGAGCCACCACCATCATCACATCCCATATCCACACCCGGCTATGAGCTGCGTCCCGGCTTCATAGCCATGGTTCGTGAGCAATCATTCTCAGGAACGAAGGCCGAGAGTCCATACGCGCATTTGCGCGAGTTTGAGCAACTCTGTTCATGCCTGACCATTGCGGGCATGACACAAGAGACACTCAAATGGAAGCTATTCCCGTTTTCACTAGCGGGAGGAGCAAAGAAATGGCACTCTCTGGCTGTCAGTACTATGGACGGGAGCTGGGAAGTTCTCAAGGAAAAATTCTGCCTAAACTTCTTCCCAGTCTCCAAGGTAGCCAGTCTCCGAGCGGAAATCATTAACTTTAAGCAATTAAAGGGAGAATCGTTAGGAGCTGCCTGGGCTCGTTTCAAGCAAATACTAGCCTCAGGACCGGATCTAAGCCTACCAGAACCTGTTGTTTTACAACACTTTAGCCTTGGCCTCTGTCCCGTAGCCACCACTTTCTTGGACTCTGCTTCTGGAGGGTCGTTCTTTCATTTGGTTCCTAGTGAAGCGAGGGTAGTCCTGGACCGTATCCTAGACAACACCCCCTACACTGGAATCTATGATGAACTCCCCGATGAAGAAGAGAAGCAGCCTGAACCTGAACCTAAAGAGCCAATACCAGTCCAATCCAAATCCATTAGCTCTTCCAGTCCATCAGAACCTGAAGCTTATTTCGAACCACAACCATATTCTAGCCCAGACCATTATGATTCACTCTACACCACTCTTTATGATTTTGACGATGATCTATTCGAAGACATCGGGAGTGCAACAAGTTTCCCACGGGAACGATGTGTAGAGCAAAAGGATTGGGCCCCCGACAAAGAAGAATTGGAATACCAGCGGGAGTACCTGAGACATCTCTCTGCTGTCATGAGTCGGGAGTGGCTAGATGAGGCCGAAGCCTCGACCGAGGTGGTCAAGATGCCCAGAAAAACCAAAAGGATATTCTGTGAGATCATGGGCCTTGACCGAGAAATTGGGTACGACCCGAGCCTCGGAATCAACATAATCTCTAGCTCTTTGGTGTGAACCGAATTCCCTGATAACTCATGGTCGTTTTCTCAAAAACTACTTAAGTTTACCTCAGGAAGAATCCTGGACTGTTTGGGGATCTTACGGGTCACACCCGTTGAGGTCAACGATCCTGAACTCTTCATGGATTTTCACATCTTCGACCTACCTAGCACTACCACACATCCCACCTTCATAGGCAGGCCAATCTTGAAGATTCTGGAAAAAGCACCAATAAACCAGCTAGTAGAGCTTAGGATCGGTAAAGAACTTATCCCTGTCTCCTATGCCCAATCTTTGAATACTCCAATAGAGGCAGACCCCGATCCTGACCCGTTAGAGGAAGTCAGGTCAGCTTCTTTGCTAGACCTCGAACAACCTATTCCAGAAGAGGATATTCCATTCTTTACGGAGGAGGAGGAAACTCATCCTCCGATTGAGCTTGATACAAACGAAAGTCCAAAACCATCTCCAATCGAGCTCAAACCTCTTCCGTCTGGACTTAGGTATGCTTTCCTCTTTGGGGATAAGCAAACTCCAGTGATCATTAGTGATAAACTCTCCGAGGTAGAAACCCAGCAACTCATCACTATCCTGGAGAAAAATCGATCGGTCTTAGGATATTCCCTCCAATACCTGAAAGGGATTAGCCCAAATCTTTGCACTCATCGCATCCCGATCGATTCTGAAGCAACACCATCTCGGGAACCTCAACGACGGTTAAACAATGCCATGAGAGAGGTCGTGAAAAAGGAAGTTCTCAAACTCCTTCACGCGGGGATCATCTACCCTGTCCCGAATACTGAATGGGTTAGTCCCGTTCAAGTCGTTCCTAAGAAGGGAGGAATGACGGTAGTGCGCAATGACAAAAATGAGCTCATCCCTCAGCGCACCGTTAATGGTTGGCGTATGTGCATCGACTATCGTCGACTCAATAAGGCCACCAAGAACGACCATTTCCCCCTTCCGTTCATGGATGAAATGCTTGAACGGTTAGCCAAACACTCTTTCTTCTGCTTCCTTGACGGTTACTCTGGGTACCACCAAATTCCTATCCACCCAGAAGACCAGAGTAAAACCACGTTCACATGCCCCTATGGGACGTACGCCTACCGGCGAATGTCCTTCGGGTTATGTAACGCACCTGCCTCTTTTCAATGTTGCATGATGTCTATCTTCTCCGATATGATTGAGGAGATTATGGAAGTATTCATGGACGATTTCTCAATTTACGGGAAGACCTTTACTGAATGTCTGAAAAATCTGGACAAGGTCCTCCAGAGGTGTGAAGAGAAACACCTTGTTTTGAACTGGGAAAAGTGCCATTTTATGGTGCGAGAGGGGATTGTCCTAGGACATAGGGTGTCAGAACGTGGGATCGAGGTAGACAAATCGAAGATAGAAGTGATCGAGCAACTTCCACCTCCCACAAACGTCAAGGGGATTCGTAGCTTCCTTGGCCATGCCGGATTCTATAGGCGTTTCATCAAAAACTTCTCCCAGATATCTCGACCCTTGACCAATCTCTTAGCCAAAGATGCCCCTTCATTTTCGATGAGGAGTGCTATGCCGCATTTCACACCCTCAAAAAGGCACTCATCTCCGCTCCCATCATCCAGCCTCCCGACTGGAGCATCCCATTTGAAATCATGTGCGATGCGAGTGACTATGCTGTAGGAGCTGTGTTGGGCCAAACTAAGGACAAGAAGCATTA
Source organism: Echinochloa phyllopogon (assembly GCA_033239725.1). NCBI lineage: Eukaryota > Viridiplantae > Streptophyta > Magnoliopsida > Poales > Poaceae > Echinochloa > Echinochloa phyllopogon. Next base: position 24,429,860 of record BTCW01000008.1, on the reverse strand, counting down.
TGCTATCTCGTATGCTAGCAAAACGCTCACTGGCCCCCAGCTCAACTACGCAACCACGGAGAAGGAGCTCTTAGCAGTCGTATTTGCTATAGACAAATTCCGGTCCTACCTAGTCGGGGCCAAGGTTATAGTCTATTCAGATCACGCTGCTCTGAAGTACCTTCTGACCAAAAAGGATGCAAAACTGAGACTCATCCGCTGGATTCTTCTACTCCAAGAATTTGACATTGAGATAAAAGATAAGAAAGGAGTAGAGAACTCAGTGGCTGACCATTTGTCCCGGATGCAAGTTCCGTCCGATCTCCCAATCGACGACTACTTATGGGATGACACCCTCCTTAAGGTCACCACTGGTGATCCGTGGTATGCCAACATAGTAAACTACATGGTAACGGGTTATGTCCCCCCTGGAGAGAATAGGAAATGGCTAGCCTATGAGAGCCGACTTCACCTTTGGGACGACCCATACATCTTTAGGATTTGTAGCGACGGACTCCTCAGAAGGTGCGTACCCGCACATGAGGCTTATAAAATCCTGGAGAGATGCCACGCAGCCCCGTACGGAGGACACTACGGTGCATTCCGGACCAATGCTAAAGTCTGGCAGTGTGGTTTTTACTGGCCCAGCATGTATGAGGATGCGAGAGCATTTGTCATGCGGTGCCCCCGCTGCCAGAAGCACGGGAACATCAATACTAGAGACGCAATGCCACTCACTAGCAATCTTCAAGTAGAAATCTTCGATGTCTGGGGGGTAGACTTCATGGGTCCCTTCCCAAACTCCGAGGGTTGTCAATTCATCCTAGTAGCAGTGGACTACGTCTCTAAGTGGGTAGAAGCCTTGCCTTGCTTAGCTGCTGACTCTAAGAACGCGAGACGAATGTTTCATGAGGTTATATTCCCCCGTTTTGGCGTTCCTAGAATAGTCATTAGTGATGGCGGCTCCCACTTCATAGATTCAGCCTTCCGTAAGTATCTCTCAGGTTTGGGGGTGCAGCATAACGTAGCCACACCCTATCACCCCCAAACTAGCGGTCAAGCAGAAACTTCCAATAAGCAAATCAAAAACATTCTGCAAAAGACCGTAAATGAGATGGGCAAGCAATGGAAGGATAAACTTCTAGATGCACTCTGGGCTTACCGCACGGCCTATAAGACGCCCATAGGCATGACCCCATATCAACTAGTCTATGGCAAAACCTGTCATTTACCTGTAGAAATGGAGTTTAGAGCTCACTGGGCCATTAGGAAGTGGGGTATGGACCTTCCAGCTGCCGGCCTCAAAAGGAAGATCCAGCTGGCCGAGCTAGATGAGATGAGGGAGAGAGCATACCACAGCTCCCGGCTATACAAAGAACGGACCAAGAGATGGCATGATAAGAGAATCAAGGTCAAAACGTTCAAGCCGGGAGACAAGGTTCTCGTCTTCAACCCCCGTGTCAAACTTTTCGGTCACGGGAAATTGAGGAGCAAGTGGGACGGCCCATTCATAGTAATCAATGCTGCATCTCATGGGGCCATCACTTTGCAAAGCGAGGACGGAAACACCTTCAAGGTTAACGGACAACGGTTGAAGATTTTCCTAGAACCAGAACCTCCGACACTCGACGAATTATACATCATCGAGTTCATAGAACTCTGAACCCCGTCCGTGGAACCCCGTCCCGATTCCGTCATTTTCAAATCCTTCTGGGCCAAAACCTCCTGAACCTTGAAAACCTCCTCGACCCGAATCTCCCATGACCAAAACCTCGAACCATGACACGGGCCACGCACCTAGGGGCCCAGGGACCTGTTCGGGCGAACAGGCCCAGTTCGGCCGAACCAGCTGGTTCGGGCGAATTGGCCTCCCAGGCCCCAGGGACAGATATGCTCGCCCAGATACATCTACAGTTAAAGATATCCCGAGAGTCGCGAGGGAATCGTCGGGAAACTCCATTTTCCGATCTGAAATCCCCGATAAAAACAGAGACTCTCTGTCGACGTTTCCCATCTCATCTAAGCCAACTCCATACCATAGAACACAACCACCATGGCCTCCTTTTCCTCCAAGGGCACATCATCGGCTCAGGGCTCGAGCAGCAGTAGCCGGAACGGCAACTCCTCCCGGCAGGAGCACGCCTTCCGCATCTCCGACGTCGACGCAGCGGGAGACGTGCACCGGGGGAGGACGCTGGGACGTAGCCCGGTGAGGCGTGGCAACTCCCCTCACCGCTCAGCACTCAACGAGCTCCTCGCCCCACTAAAAGGGATCAAGAAACCGCCTCGTTCGCCATCACCAAGGCCGAACGAAGGGCAGCTACGCCCAAGGTCAATATCCTCCTCGAGGGTGTCAGATTTGGCGTTGTTGCTGCCCAAGGAGAAGGCCGGAGAGGAGCCGGACTACACGCCAGAAAGCCCACCGCGTTTCGTCATCAAGGGAGAACACATCCCGGGAGGAGGGTACGGAAAAGTCCTCGTCCCGCCGCTCAACCGGAACGAGCTGGGGCTGGCAAACTCATCCCAGTCCTCTCCGCCACGGCGCCACCCTAGAGTCCGGCGCCACAGGCAGCCCCCATCCATCAAAGGGCTGCCCGGGGACATGGAGTTCTCCGATGAGGAGGACAATGAAGAAGAGGAAGAGAAGCCGCCCACCGTGGAGAGCCTGAAGGAGGAACTGGCACTGGCAAAGCAGAAGATCAACCACCTGGACGAGAAGGTGGCGGAGGGCGAGCTCGCATGTATGGAATGGGAGGACAAGATGGAACTCCTCCGCAAGGCCCTGTGCGCAAAGCTCAAGAGGCTCTTCAAGGCCACGTGATACGAAGATCTCTATGGACCGCCTTCAGAATAGTGTCCCGCGGTCGTACCGTTTTTAGATAGAGCACCGTTAGTTTAGTTTGGTTTGCTAGTTGCTTGATTCATTTATTTGTTTAGATCAATGTTTAGGGTGCTCTGAAATTTCCCTTCCAAATATTTGTTTCCAATCTTAGTTCATTGAATAAATAAAGTTTGAATTGTTTGCAAGAAAGAAGATAAAATTGTCGCTCCGTCGGTGCATTTGAGCCGACCGGAGAATGCCCTGTCTAACAGAGAGTTGCACGAGTACAGGAACGACACAGGAACGCATGGCACGACGGACCGAGCCCCGGGGGCTAGTTCGGCCGAACCAGGCAGTTCGGGCGAACTGGCCAGTTCGGGCGAACTGATCGGTTCGGCCGAACCAGCCCGGCTGCCCCCTCTCGCGCACCTGCACGTGGGTTTGCACCTTCTTCCCCCCTGTTTACTTTCCTGTGTTGTCTCGTTTCGAAAAATTGAAAATGCATGCCTCACATAAACGAAACGAACTCGGTCTCTCTTTTATATCATGATTGCTGCCTGTTGTTTATTTCAAACTCAGTATCTAGTACTTGTGAAAAAAATTCATCATGATAGGACCCCCTGATATAAGTTGTTGATGTTTGTGACATGACTCGATAAAATGAACCACTTGTTCACACCAACATTCGGGAGAATCTAATTTGTGAAAAGATGAAAATCCTGCTCTATCCCTTTATCCTGTCCACAAATACCACATATGCTTGAGAGTTTATTCCTGAAACCTGTCATATTTTGTATGAAGTCTTGTTGAAAGTTGTGTTCTTGGAATGGATCACATTGTCTGAGGTCTGTTGCAAGCAAATCTATCATCAGAGTGTAGTGGAAGCCCTCATGCCTTGATGATACCCTGAAAAAAAAGAGAAATAAAGGACTCATGAAAGTCCAAAAGAAAAAAAAATTCCGAAAAGGGGAAAAGAAAAGAAAAAGGGGTCAGAAAGGCTGAGGAACAACATGAACTCTCTATCATTAACTTGCAACATGACCAAGGGCAGTGATGAGAACTTCCAGGAGCCAATCTTTGGCTTGACCAAAATACTCGACATGACAAGGCCACCACCTGAGAGACAAAGAGAAATATAAAAGAGAATGAGTGAAAGGAGAGAGCTCCAGAGAGCTGAGTGTCAGGGATGAAGGGAGACGAGCCATTTAATTGTGAAAACCAGAAAACCCCGAATGCAGGATGAGCAAGAGGACCTTGTTGTAAGAGTCGTTCCATTCATCAACCGCCCAAGATCCGGGAAGTAGCCACTACAAATTCACAGGTATGAGAAAGGTTTGAAATACTCAATATGCAAGTATTCATGATTATAAAAGAACCCTTACTTTAGTCTTGCTCATGTTTTAATTTCTTTACTCGGGACGAGCAAAGATCTAAGTTTGGGGGAGCTTGTTGGCGGTCGTTACAAACCGATTTCCAACCTCCAACCGAGTATAAAACAAACACAATGGGGTCACACACCATAGCTATAGGGCTTATCGCTGACTATTTCCACAAGTTTTGGTGATTGTCCTCTGTGCAGGTACAAAATGGAGAAACACGTGCTATAAGGGTCAGAAATGACCGTTTCGGCAGAACGACTCCGTTTGGCCGGTTGCCCCCCTAGCTGGGCAAGACTTGAGGACCACGACCATGACACTCTGGGCTGGCTCAACCCATATCCAGAAGACCGGTGGCCCATATCCAACCCGACAGAGCCCACGAGTCCACCGGAGGCCCTCCTGGCCAGCCCAAGACGCGAACCGACCTGCCAACCGACCTCAGGAGCTGGACTAGCACGTGTGCAAAGCAGAGGCGGTGCAGTACTGGGCCGGGCCCACTTCGGCCGAAGTGGCCTGTTCGGCCGAAGGAAGGAACCGCCTCCAGAGTGCAATCCTGGCCTTTGGCTGCTGAGTCGGTGGATCCACCGGTTCGGGCGAACTGGGCAGTTCGGCCGAACCGGGGATTTCGCCCGAACGGCCCGGCACCGCCTCCCAGCTTCCTTGGCTGCTACTCTGCCTCCACCGTCCTTCCTTGCTATAAATAGAGGCCCGGTTTCACCTGCAATAGACACAACACAAGAGTAGAGTGCAGGCGAAGCACTGTTAGTTCTCCACTTGTATCAGTAGAGATAGGGAGAGAGGAGAGGTGAGCGTCCCGGAGAGGAGCCGAAGTGTCGGCCCCTCTTCCCGTTGTACCTCTACGGATGTGGATTCACCTCGAGTAACATCCGGGTCGTGTCTGGTAACTCTTGTATCTCTCTCTGATTAATTGAGCATTCAGTTCTTACTTTTATATGCTTGCTGGTTCTTCGTTCAATGCTTAGTTGATTGGTATAACTGTATACTGGTTGCTTAGCTTGGGTTCTTATCTTTCTATAGGAGATAAGTATTAGTTGACTAGTGTAGGCGTGGTGCCTATACTTGAGATTAACTTAGTTTATTCCCGTCGCAACGGAGGTGGTAGCCGTAAGGTGGTGACAGCCCTTCCGGTCTTTGTAGCCCATCACGTTAGTTCCGGTCCGTAGGATTCCCCAGTTGGGAAATAGTGGCACCCCTTCTCATCACATTCCGTGTGTCCACCGGTTCCCTTGTCCCGAAGCAAGTATCTATCTGTATCCTCTGATCTGCTCGATCAATCAGTAGAATACCTCTACCAGACTCGTACCCTCTCTACCCTCCTATCACTCCTCTTCTCTCTTTGTTGTTGTCATCCACCTCATCCATACCATTCGCTCCATTCCATCTACCTAGGACAACTTAGTTTAGAATCAGTCCACTTCTCGTTCTCCGTGGAAATCGATACCTTGGAATACTCCGGGGTGAAAGCTACATCGGTATCCGTCCGCTTGCGGATTTATCTATAGGCCGTAAGGAGTGCCAACACCTGGGTCAGAATATCATCCTCCCTAACCCCAGGGAAAGAACCTTCGCTAGCTTCAGCTGCAATTCTTTTCACCTTTTCTGCTACATCCGACACCAGAGGGGAGCTGTATGTTACCTCCCCCACTTTCACTAGTGGCCTGCTTCGATGCCCTTGCCCGCAGATATGGCCTCGTACGGCCGGGAAATTGGTCCCAAGGCTTCTCTTTTCCTTCTGCAGCTAGCTTTTCATCCTCCTCCTCCCACTTTAGCTGTTTACCAGCATAACCTTTTCTGCCCGTCCTGTGCGGCTTATCGTGCTTTGCTCTCTTTTCTTTCATCTCCTGGCTCACCTTCTCAAAACTTGGAGATTTGGATGTCTCCACAAACTGCTGCCAGTCTTCTCGCTTCAAAAACTGATGCTTCTCATAGGGAAGCTCGTCTTGGTTCACAAATTCTGATCTTAAATGGCTCTTGAATCGCCGCTGTAACTCCCCAATCTTGCTCACAGCTGCCTTGATTGCCTTATCGCGGACACCTTCAGACATGGGTGGGTACTCTAGCTTTTCCTCTAGAGCAGGGAACAGGGCTTGCTTCTGCTCCAGTGTGAAATCCTCAAGCTTTGCGTTGATTGACACCCTCTCCCGAGCAATGAGGCCACAGACCAATATGAATCGGTCCCTCGCCACTTTTGGGGTAGGGATCCATTGGTCGTCAAGTCCAGTTGCAATCACCTTGTCTTCTGGCCATTTGGTCTGTGTCCGTGACCGCCGTCCTCGATTAGTACTCCCAGCAGTGTGTGCCGAATTACCCTGTGAAGCAGGTGCATACTCCTCCTCTACATTATGTGCACCGTTGTCACCAGAGGAGCTTCCTGATGAGTTAGCCTGCATAGATGATATATCAGTTTGTCAGTACAGAAATATAAGCAGGGATGGAAATGTGAACAAAATTATTATTAGCTACTATTAGACTAGAAATCAATACAAGTCCTAAATAAAATTAGCATGTACAACATATACACATAGAATTGATAGTTTACTTAGCATACTGGTTGGGGATAGGTACTAACCATATTTAGACAGGCCGGAGAAATGAGATCCTATATCAAAGCAGCTCTGTTGTTCCTTCAACTGCTTCCTTGTGCGATGCTTATATACCAAAGCATCATTGAAGTGTACATTACATTAGGCAGGTACATGAAAGAAGAGGACAAAGCAATAGTTAGTAAAATGCACTAGGATTATATGATTCTACACAAGATTAACATACTAAGAAGAACTAACAATTGTAGCAGTACATAGTCCAGAACAATTGATAGATAATTTGCAATTTAAACATGATAAAGGCAAATTAACATGGCAGATTAAATGCCTGATTGGTTGATGAACAAGCACTAAGAGCAAGCACTAGGATTATATGATTCTACACAAGATGAACATGCTTAACTAATGGAAAAAATGCAGAAGGAAAAAGATAACTTGGCAGCAGCCACATCAGGATCTGTGTCCATGACATACAGATCGAGTTTCCTTTGAACAAATAAAAATTGGAAATGAACAGCAGCCAGAGCAGGATCTGTATCCATGACATATAGATCGAGCCAAATCTGGTCAAGGTGAACGGAGCCTAAACAATACAAAGTAACAGGAAGATTGGTGTACCCAGCGTAGTAGGCACAACAGCATCAGATGCAGCAGCGCACAACAGTATGGGGTTGGAGGAGCCCTGACCTGCGCCGCAGAGGAAGCAGTCCTGCTCGCCGTCGTCATTGCCGGAGGGGTGGATCCGCGTCGCCGCGTTGCTTGAGGTGGCCGGGTGCGCGTCGCCGTCGCAGGGCCGGGTCCCGGGTTCTTGGGCGGGGATGCCGCACCGCCGGGGTGGATGCAGCCGCGCCGCGCCACCTCTAGGGTTTGGTGGTTGGGGAAGCCGCGCGCGCCGTGGTGGATGCCGCCGCGCCACCGCGAGGGTTTGGTGGAAATGACGCGGGGTCGGGGGGGGGGGGGAATGCCGCGGGGTCTGCATCTAACGAAACAAAACTTCATTCGTAACGGGCACTTTGTAAAGCCCGTTACTGAAAGTGATGCAAATCAAGGCAACTATTTAGGCCGTTTGACTTTATTTTACCGCAAAGTTGACCGCTCGTACTATTCAAAGTTTTGCGCAAGTTATCATATTTTTTGTGGCCACTTGCTTTATTAATACAAAGTCTACAGAAATGACTTAAATTTGACCATATTTTCACCAATTTTTTGAATAAGACGAGCGGTCAACGTTGGGGTCAAAAAAGTCAAACTCCATACATGTTACAACGGAGGGAGCATGAACTTTCATAAAGTTCATATATTTTTTGAAAATTGTCATCCAACTTTTTGAGATCCACACATCGCAAAATGGGGAACTCCATCTTAGTACATATCATGACACAAAATAGAACGTACTGTTGCGTAATTTTAGAGCATACAAACCGCATTATGTAACTTAATGTATAGTATTATTGCTACATTTGTAACTTGTTGGACCAAAGTGACACAATAGTGCAACTCTATGTATGGTGGGTGCACTTTACTCATAAAGTTTCATACAATTCATAAAGTTCATACTCCCTCCGTTCTAAAGTGTAGGTCATTTGACTTCTTTTGACCCAAAGTTGACCGCTCGTACTATTCAAAGTTGTGCGCAAGTTATCATATTTTTTGTGGTGACTTGCTTTATTAATATAAAATCTACAGAAATGACTTAAATTTGACCATATTTTCACAAATTTTTTGAATAAGACGAGCGGTCAACGTGGGGTCAAAAAAGTCAAACTGCCTACATCTTATATATGAATAAGTTTCATCCAAATTATTGAGATACAACCATTCATTAGACATTGCACAATGATGAAAGTGAAATTAAACTTCTTGCACAATAATACAAACACATAAATGTTCAGCCACCTCATAACACAAACATACATGAAGTTCATATATCACAAAGTCGAAGCTTGACACAAAGCTTGACACAAAGATGATAAAAGTGCAGATGATGATAACAGAAGACCAATGCAAGCTTGATAACTCCATCGTTAGTCGTCACAGATCAGTTGCGCCTACGGACTCGCTTGTGCTGGTTGACTTCTTCAAACAATGGCACAACACTTGCCACGAAGTCGAAGAATATCGTCTCCTTGACAACCTTCACAAACCGACCACGAAGCTCCTGAGCCATTGCAGCATCCGAACAAAGAACAAATGCACAGTTCCGTGCAGCATCAGGAGCAATGCGGTACCCAGAAACACTCTTCGTATCAGTGACGATACACTCCAAAGCCCGAACGGTCGCCATGAGCATATCGTTGGCCGTATTGTGCGAAGACCAAGCTAACACAAGACGTTCCTGTGGACCATATTCTATTCCAAGATAGATCTTCTGATCACGGCAGATGGGAACCATCTCCTTAACAAAAGTCGAATCATCCTTAAGACGCAACGACGCCATCTGAAAAATAAACAAATAAAAAGAAAATAACCAAATCATTGTTGTATATAGCAAGAAAGAAAAGATGCACAGAATTTTACTAAATGTTACTAGCAACAAATATCACAAATACTATGAGATTTATATCACCAATTAGATTTAAAAAAATCAAATATCACAAATACTATGAGGTTTATATAACCCAATACTATATGAGATTTATATAACCAAATGCTAAGAGATTTATATTACGAAAATTAATAGTAGCTATGTCCAATATAACCAAATGAGATTTATCAGCATATCACAAATATCACAACTAAATTTTACCAGCATATATAGTCCAAAATATAGATATTAAGCAGCAATCTACCAGTTGCAAGAAGGAGCAGATCGAGCTCGAAGCTACCTAGGGTATGGACAGTGTTGGGATCTTTCCAAGAGATGAGATCTGAACAAAAAGAATCCAAGATTTATTAAAGAACAAAATAACTGTCCTCCGAGAGATCAATCAGAAGAAGAAGAAGAAGAAGAAAAATCAAATGAGAAGAAGAATCAAATGGGGAGTCCTCGCCGGCGTCAGATGAGAAGAGGGGTTTTTTACCTCGAGTCCTCCGGTGAGAGAAAAATGAGCACGGGAAACGAGAATGGAAGGAGATAGTGGAGGAAGAAGTAAATGAGCATGGGAAACGAGGTAACAACCAAAGGAAATGTCGTCACTCGGTTTTGACTGACTCTGTTTCACACATATTCGTAACGAGCACATTTCTAAAGCCCGTTACTGAAATAGAATTCGTAACGACATTTGACGGACTCTGCTCTCACATCTGTAACAGGCACTTTCCCAATGTCCGTTACTTATATCAATTTGTAACGGTCACTGACACAACGCCCGTTACCGATGGGGATGGCTGACGGAGGAACGCCTCACATTTGTAAAGGTTATTTCGACAATGCCCGTTACGGATAGGGATGAATACGAAGCGTTCACGGCATTTGCAGACGGACTCTGTTAACGCCTCGAATTCGCAACCGCGCGCAGTACAGCAACCGTTCCCCATTCCCCGTTCGCCTAGTATATCAACCGCCCCAATCTCCTCTCCCCAATCTCCATTCTCGTTCCCCAATCTCCATTCGCTGCCATTTTCTCTCCTGTCCCAATCTCCATTCTCGTTCGCTGCCATTTAGCAACCGCCATGGTCTCCGCCGGCGAGGGAAGTTCTTCCAAGCGTCGCAGGACCGAAGGTGAGTCCTCCTCCGCCGCCAACCCGGTGCCGCAGCCTCCACCGCCGCTGGCGCCGGCGGTGCTCCCAAGCATCGACCCCCAGTGGACGCTCAATGTCCTGCGTGACACCTGGACCAGGATGAACGCATATCTGCCTCTTCTTGGTCTGCCGAGTGTGAACGAGCCGGTGGACCAGACCGTCCAGCACTACGTCTTCGGTCTGTGGCAGGTCGCCGAGGTGATGAGGATTCATCATCCGGCGATCGCGCCGGCGTATCCCCCGGCGGCGGCGGCGGAGGACGAGGAGGAGGAGGACGACGACGAGGACGAGGCGGAGGAGTAGATGATAGTATTTTATTATTTTGCACTGTTTGTAAATATTATTTTGCGGCGTACGTGGTTTCGCCTGAACTATTTTAATTAATGTTATGTGTGCATTTTGCATCTTCTTCTTCGTTCTGAATATTATGACTGCATTATGTGTGTTTTTTTGTTCGTAGTACGTGGTCTGATTAACTGCTTGAATGCCTGTGATTGGATTGACTGCTTGAATAAATTTGACTGGTTGATTGCCGAGGAGGAGGATCTTGGTTGGTGTTGGCGGTCGTTACAACCCAAATTCGACCACCAATACGCGGGAATAAATGAGAGACTATGCAACATTCCATGTACTTAGGTTTTATTTCTAATGGAGTTCCACGAGTTTTGGTGAGTGTCGCTTGTGCAGGTACAACATTGCGAAACACGTGCTATAAGGGTCGGAAATGACCGTTTCGGCCGAACGACTCCGTTCGGCCGGTTAACCCCCTTAGCCGAGCAAGCCACCGGGAGCCGTCCACGTCAACCAAACGACAACATACGACACGTGGACGACCGCCAACTCATCCCGAAGGACTGACACGTCAGCCTGGGCCAATTCGACATGAACGCCAAGCACCAGAACCCAGCCCAGGAGGTCCAGAGGATAAGGTGGTGCAGCAGGGGCAGGCCCGGGCCTTCGGCCCAGTTCGGCCGAATTCTGGCCTTCGGCCGAACCGACCCCGGCTGGAAACCGCCTCCCAGGGAGCAATCCAGACCGTAGGGGTTTGGGTCAATGGATCCACTGGTTCGGCCGAACTGCCCAGTTCGCCCGAACCGGGGATTTCGCCCGAACGACCCGGCACCGCCTCCCATCTGCCTTGGCTGCTACTCTGCCTCCACCGTCCTTCCTTGCTATTAATAGAGGCCCGGTTTCACCTACAAGAAACACAACACAAGAGTAGAGTGCAGGCGAAGCACTGTTAGTTCTCCACTTGTATCAGTAGAGATAGGGAGAGAGGAGAGGTGAGCGTCCCGGAGAGGAGCCAAAGTGTCGGCCCCGCTTCCCGCTGTACCTCTACGGATGCGGCTTCACTTCGAGTAACATCCGGGTCATGTCTGGTAACTCTTGTATCTCTCTCTGATTAATTGAGCATTCAGTTCTTACTTTTATATGCTTGCTGGTTCTTCGTTCAATGCTTAGTTGATTGGTATAACTGTATACTGGTTGCTTAGCTTGGGTGCTTATCTTTCTATAGGAGATAAGTATTAGTTGACTAGTGTAGGCGTGGTGCCTATACTTGAGACTAACTTAGTTTATTTCCGTCGCAACGGAGGTGGTAGCCGTAAGGTGGTGACAGCCCTTCCGGTCTTTGTAGCCCATCACGTTAGTTCCGGTCCGTAGGATTCCCCAGTTGGGAAATAGTGGCACCCCTTCTCATCCCTTTCTGTGTGTCCACCGGTTCCCTTGTCCCGAAGCAAGTATCTATCTGGATCCTCTGATCTGCTCGATCAATTAGTAGAATACCTCTACCAGACTCGTACCCTCTCTACCCTCCTATCACTCCTCTTCTCTTTGTTGTTGTCATCCACCTCATCCATACCATTCACTCCATTCCATCTAGCTAGGACAACTTAGTTTAGAATCAGCCCACTTCTCGTTCTCCGTGGAATTCGATACCTTGGAATACTCCCGGGGTGAAAGCTACATCGGTATCCGTCCGCTTGCGGATTTATCTGTAGGCCGTAAGGAGTGCCAACAGTTGAATCGTTCGATCTTTGCAAAGTCTTGTTGAAGATTAGATTTAATTTGGTTGGAAAACCCTCTAAATGAAGCGACTGGGAAGTTGAAGGCGGCAACCACTTTTTCGTAACGGGCACTTTGGTCAAGCCCGTTACATGAAGCGACTGAAAAGTTGAAGGCGGCATCAGTTTTTTCGTAACGGGCCCTTTGATAAAGACCGTTACTGATAAGTTTTTACAGTTTTTTTCCTTCGCTGGGAATAGGATAAGAAGCGCAAGCGGCGGGAAGGGTCTCTCTCTCTCTCCCTCTCTCTCGCTCACTCGCTCTCACACTCTCTCCCCATCCAAGAAGCGCAAGCGGCGAGCGGCGGAGATGTCCGACTTCAATCCCGCCCAGCTGCGGGATCCCCGCACCGGCCGGTGGATGCGGGCAAGCGGAAGCGCCAAGAAGCCCTCCCCTCACAAGGAGAGGGTTTCTTGCACGACGAAGACCGCCGCCGCCGCGGTGGGCCGACATCCCTACACGGGCGCCGCTGCTGCGAAGGCCGCTGCCGGGGCTCATGAGAGTGGCGAGGGGGGCCGCTGCCGCCGCTTCATTTGAATTGTGCTATGCAGTTCATATAGTATCAGGACTGGCTATGTTAACAACATATCTTGTTGTTTGGCAGATCATTGCTGTTTGTGTGTGAAATAATTGACTGTGTGAATCTAGCCACATATTAAGGCACTGCCTCATTTGACTATCTGTTTTATTTTCAGATACGATCCATCCATCCTTGTCTTCTTTGTCAGCTAAAGAAGGAGGCAGCACAGAAGTACAACAAGGCCTTGCAAGACCTCGAAGAAGCTAGGGAGGCAAACAAGGAATTGGAAATGAGGCTAAGTGAGGCAGGAAAGAAGCAAGAATAGTTGAAATTTTCTCTCTGGGAAGAAAAGGAAAAAGCAGTAAATCTCAAAGCAGAAGTGGATTATCTGACCTCCGAACTCGAGCGCAAGAAATCAAAGAAGAAAGAACTCAAAGCAAAACTCAAAGAAGCAGAAGAGAAGAAAAGAGTTCTTAAAAATGCACTTATCGATGCGCGGTCGGAGTTAGATAAAAAGAGATGAACATGTTCTGTTCTTTTGTCCCTTCTGGCACTATGTATGCAGTACTTAATAACTAATTAACTAGGATGTAATGTCTGTGAACATGCCTGTTATATATGTAATGTGTGTCCTGTTATATATTTGAACATGCATGTGTGGCGCGGCCGGCCGGCCGGCAAGCAGGCGCGGTCGCGCGCGGTCGCCCGCGCGGCGACGACGAGTCGAAGAGCGGGAGAGAGAACGGGCGGGCGCCAGGACGGCGACGGAGTGGACGTCGCCCGCCGCCGGCTGCTGCTCTGCGCCGACAACAGCAGCGGGGTGGAAGATGACACACTGTAGCTACTGTAGCTTATGCAAATAATAATTGAGCTCCGACACTAGTAACGGCCGTTAACTGGCCAAACCTAACATCGTTACCACTAGTCAAAGATACGTAACGGGCTTGAAGTGCCTAATACAACTACCGTTACTACTAGTCCCAGCCTGTAACGGACATTAAGCAACCGTTACGGATGGTAGTATTATTGGTAACGGTTGTGTGTAATGTCCGTTACAAGGAATACTAGTAACGGTCACAAACAACGACCGTTACCAGAAATCATTATTAGTAACGGGCGTTGTTGTGCAGGGGCTGGGCCCGGTCCTGACACGCTTATTGATAACGGTCGTTGTTTCCGCCCGTTACTGATGTCGCACCTTGTAACGGGCTTTGTGAGTCCGTTACCAATCCCGCGTTACCTATTTGAGGTTTTCACGTAGCGAGCGGCGCCTGGAGCAACGGCGGCGACGATGGTGCGGTAGTGGCCGACGGCATCGGGCGTGCGGAGGAGACCGGCGGCGGGGTGGAGGAGCAAGCTCAGGCGGCGGTAGCAAGCATTCCTGAAGGGCTAAATATAAACCAATAATCCCGGTGTGTCTGATTGACCGGACGAACCAACAATCCCGGTGTGTCTGATTGACCGGACGAATGGATTTGAGCGGTCACCGTATACTTAACATTGCGGCTGGTTGGGTTTGTTTGTCGTAAAAACTAGGTCATACCCCGCATGTTGCTGCGGAAATTTTTAAACAAAATTTTAAGGTGAAATTTCAAAATAGAAACTAAGATGATTGCATGGTAATATCTAATGTTGGAATTTTGTAGCGTGATACTAGCAAAGATGTACATATGCTATTAGTCATAAAAATCGATGAGAGATATAAATTGATGGTCTAGTGGATGATGACGTGACGTATGAGGTGATAGCTTGCATGATTTTGTAGTGGAGTGCTTCTTGAGTAAATGACTCGTGAGTGGATGACGCAAGTGGATGACATGGCGCGCTGAGGGTTGAGAGAAATCTAACCATAACTTGTAATGGGATCAATTGTATAAGTTATATAGATTTAGGACTATTGCACGTGATGATGCGAGTCAGAGATTTCTCTCTCTTTTTTTTGAGAAGAATGCGAGTCGGAGATGGGGACACCTTTGGAATTACTAGAAAAAGGATTTTTGTTATTTTGGAACGGAAATCGTGCCTATAAATATGGATCCACGAATTCGTTTGGATGGTTGAGCCAAAATCCCCGAAGGTCGATCCTATCGGGCAGTTAGTCTGCGCGCACGCGACACGAGACAAACGTCGTTACGCGCGGCGAGCCCCATCCGAACGACGATGCCGCCGTACACCATGAATGGGTGGCTTTCGCGGCGCCGAGACCAAAGGCAACGAGAAGATGGCAACCTTGCTGACGGCGGCACGGCCCTCCCGGACGACATGCTCGCGGCGGTTTTCACCCGGCTCACAGACGCCGCCGACATGCTACGTTGTGCCGCCACGTGCAGGCGCTGGTGCCGCGTCGTCGCCAACGAGGCCGCCGCCCTCGCCGGCGTCTTCCCTCCCGAGCTCGCGCGCCGCCACGCCCTCCTCGGCCTCCTCCTCTCCCACCAGCCGGATCCCGGGCGCGTGACATCAGCTGGTCGTCGCAAGCGGAAGCGCGGCTCTTCCTCCAGTGCCTCATCATCCGGCGGTGGGCAGCCGCCGCGCTGTGTCCCCATCCCCACGGCGGCGCCAGCCCGACGCCTCGGCCTCACGAGCGCCGCCTCCGTCCCACTGAGCGGCGGCGGCCGCCATGGCGCGCTCCTAGAGAAGTCCCGCCCCGTCGCGTGCCGCAACGGCTAGCTCGTCCTCGAGCTCACCGGCGACGAGGCGCACGCCGCAGACGGCAACCTCGATCTCTGCGTGTTCAACCCCATGACGGGGGACATCGCCATGGTCCCGCCTCTCTCCGGCGAGGACAGGCCAAGGTGCTACGCGTGCGCGCTCCTCACCGGCGACGACGGCGTGCCCGAAAAAGCTCCGCCGCCCGCCACGGCCTCCTCCTTCTTCTTCTGCATGCTCATCGTCTACAACCGCCACCGCTTCACCGCGTTCCGCGCCTACTCGTCGGACACGAACCGGTGGGGCGCGGAGGTCGCGAGGCCGGCGGGTACCAAGATCGACAACACCAGGTTGCGCGGGCTCGGCCAGGGCGTCGTGCTTCGCGGCGTGGCCTACTGGCCCCTCCGTCGCTCCGCGCTCGCGGTGCGGCTCGACGGCCCGGAGCCCTCGGAGGTGACGACCATGCCGCCGGACGGCATCCCCGCCGACGAGCCGCAGCACCTCCGCTTGCTTGGCGTGACCCCCGACCACCGGAACCAGCAGCTGTGCTTCGTGGACGCACGGTTTCATTTCGATGATGATCTCCACAGAGCCGGGCTACCGTGCCGTGCTCTCTTTCTGGTGATGATAGTCCTCCACGCCGTCGACGGGGAAGACGCCGCCGCCTGGAGATGGGTGTGGCAGGAGGGTCGCATCGAGCTGCCGGAGAAGATGATGGTGCGCTCACCGGAGGCCGTGAACCTGCGGTGGTTTTTGCAAGAAGAGTGGCATCGTCTTGTTCACGGTCGGAGAAGGAAGTGACTGCCCGGGGGCCTACGCGCTGGATCTTGTCACGCGCAAGGTCGAGAAGGTGGCCGGCGGCGCCGGCTGCGACTCGTGGAGGGACGTTGTTGGATATGAGATTAGTACTGCGGCATACCTCGCGTTCGTGGCATGCTACTAGCTTTTTTTTAGATTAGGGAATATACTGGAGATATCCCAGCCGCTGCATCGATCAATGCATGAAGCCGTTCATTATTACAACTTTAATGAATAAACTAGGAATCAAAACAACCAAGGTATCTCAAACACAAAGTTCTATAGAGAAAAAACTAAAAGGACTTAAAATTTAAAGAGCGATTCTATTGCTGAATCTCCAGCCATTCCGGGCGAAAATCTCCATGGTTGTTGTTTCAAGCATGCGGCATCCATTCTTCATTGGAAGGCGATCCCCCTCCTTCTGAAGCAAAGTCCAAAACCGCACCCAATGTGTCGCCCTGAAGATCACCTGCATATATGATGGTAGTAGAACCTTGTCAAAAATCACATCATTCCGACTTAACCAGATAGACCAACATACGGCAGCAGCTCCAACCAAAATTAATAATCTGAGTTTCCTTGTCATCCCCCCCAACCAGTTTCCTTGAACATTTAAAGGTGGTGGAATACCAAAAGTAACATGCACAATTCTCCAAATAAATTTTCCTAGGTGGCAATCAAAAAATAAATGTTGTATTGATTCACTTAGATTACAAAAGCAACATTTTAATTCTCCTTGCCACCGTCGTCTAGTTAAGTTATCTTTGGTTAGAGTTACACCTTTATATAAATACCATAGAAAAACTTTTATTTTCATTGGAACTTTTAGCTTCCAAATCTGCATGGTAAACGGGATGGCTTGTTGTACTAACATCGCCGTATAGAATGACTTCACCGAGAAAGACCTAGTCTGGTGAAGCCCCCAAACAAACACGTCTCTTTGATTATGTAGCTGAACATTCATCACCATGGCCACAATACTGTGCCAATCCTGTAGGTTTGCACCTACCAAAGATCTCCTGAACGCAACATTCAGGGGTGCAGTTGATAGGACCGTCCTTACTGTTGCATTTTTCTTCCTAACAATATTGTAAACATTTGGGAAGATCTGTCTGAGGGCCTGGTTACCCAGCCAAACATCTTCCCAAAATCTGACTTCTGTGCCATCCCCCAACCTAAAAGTCCTGAGACTCAAAAAATCCTTTTTAACTCCCATCAGACTGGCCCAAAAATGAGAATCGCCCGGCATGTGCACCACCTATGTTAGCGTCTTATCTCTCAAGTACTTCCGTCATAGCAGCTGCTGCCATACCCCGTGTTCATTAATAAGCTTACAAAGCCACTTGCTAAGTAAGCCTCTATTCTGGACCTCTAGATTTAACACCCCCAAGCCCCCTTGTTCTTTGGGGGTACACACAACCCCCCCCCATTTAGTTAATCTATACTTCTTTTTGTGTTCATCGCTCTGCCAAAAGAATCTAGATCTAAAGTACTCAAGCTTCTTGAGGACCCCTCTAGGAATCTCGAAAAATGATAACATAAACATTGGCAAGCTGCTAAGCACTGAGTTAATTAAGACTAAGCGTCCCCCAATTGACAACATCTTATTTCACCAGCAACTTAACCTTTTCTGAAAACGATCCTCTATATGTCGCCAATCACTATTCCCGAGTTTCCTATGATGCATAGGAATTCCCAGGTACCGAAAGGGCAAGGCGCCAACCTCACACCCAAAGATCTGCGAATATTCTATCTGCCTTTCCTTAGTAGTCCTGTAACAAAACATCTCGCTCTTATGGAAATTAATTTGAAGCCCAGAAAGTTGTTCAAAAGCACACAATAGTAGTTTCAAGTTCCTTGCCTGGTCGAGGTCATTATCCATGAGAATTATTGTGTCATCAGCATATTGTAGGATGGACAAACCATCATCAACTAAATGTGGAACCACGCCTCTAAATTGATCATTTTCTTTCCCCCGGGCAAAGAGAATAGCAAGCATGTCTACCACAATGTTGAACAAAATCGGTGATAGGGGATCTCCCTGTAATACTCCTTTCCTTGTCTGAAAATAGTGGCCAATGTCGTCATTTACTTTAATGGCAACACTACCCCTAGACATAATTTTTTGTATCCATTCGCACCACTTAGGTGCGAATCCCTTCATAAGAAGGACTTGCTGAATGAAAGGCCACTTCACATTGTCGTATGCTTTCTCAAAATCTAGTTTTAAAATGACCCCATCTTTCTTTTTTCTATGCATCTCATGAATCGTTTCATGCAAAATAACCACCCCTTCCATGATAAAACGACCAGGCATAAATGCAGTTTGGGATGGACTTATTATCTTTTCTGCTACATGCAAAATCCTATTATTCAACACTTTAGTGAAAATCATGAAGCTTACATTTAACAAACATATGGGTCTATAATGTTGAATCCTTGTTGCCTGCGCCTTTTTTGGAAGCAACATGATGATTCCAAAGTTTAGACTATGAATGGGAAACCTACCAGAATGGAACTCTTTAAACATGCTTAAGGGATCCGATTTGATCACTACCCAAAAAACTAGCTTAGCCTACTGGACACTACCATACTATGTGAAACGAACCGGATTCTCAACGACGAGAATCCGACTACCTGTACCCTCGAGATAGTCCTAGGAATAGCAGCTATCTCGTACAGAACTCATCTCAGTCGAATATCACATCCATACAACGATAAAAGATCCAATACATGACATATATAAAACATAGCGGTCTGGTACAAGCCCTCTAGGCTAAATCGACAATGAGAAACAGCTACGAAGCGGTAGCTAAATCTTCTGGGTCCACTTCCCGCAGCCATCCTTGAGCATAGCGTGCACCCTTCAATCGTACCACCCGTCTTGGTTGAACTCGTGGTCGGGGTCTTCACCTGAGAACCCAAAGTCTGTCCCCAAGGAAATGGGACAGGTTCACGTCACCAACCATAATATGAAGCAAGCTTTAAAGTGGCCTATTCTAAGGTACAGAAATAATCAAGGTTTAAGCCAGGGTTTTCCTAAGCGAGCGGCAGCAATAACCCAAATTCATCTCATCACCAACTCCTTTCCTCACAAGCACATTCACTCCCCAGATCCTCCCATCGGCCTCACATTCACATCGGGCTCGTCCTTCCACAGCAGGTTCCCGCAAGCATCATCCACCAACACCTTTCACTCACTAGTCGACTCGGTGAGCTCCATCCCCACCTTGTCTCATCAGCAACGCTGGTCCAAACTCTCATAGCCCAAATCAAGGATGAGGTAAGAAAGCAGATTCCCATGCTAGTCAGAACTTATCAGAAGTGGGTCGTCCATAACCGTGGACACGGCTATACGTATAGTTTACACTCTGCCGAGGTGGCACTCCAGGAATCAACCTGAGACACAGCCCACAGCAAAGACCCTAAATAGTAACGGCGCCAATCCTGTCTCCCTGGGCTCGGGAAACATCCGATCTAACATCTTCCCCAGGGATGTGAAACCTTCCCACCGGGGCCAGTCAGGGGCCGTGGTAAATCAGGGAGAGTACGCCGCAACGAGTCCCCCTTACACATATCGAGCTCAAATCTCCTACAGTCTCGGCGCCGCACTAGAGTAGGCTTGCTGGAACCCTCCCTATACTGGGTAGATGGTGAGCACGGTATTCCCACGTCCAAAGGTGGAACTCGACTCGGTCCTTAATTGTCGGTAAAGCGAGTATCAGCGTCATAAGCGATCCGCCGCAACGGTCCACAATCGGCACCCATAACAGGTATTGCCGCCCAAACTCCTCAAGTAACCATGTATCCAAAAACCATGTACCCGCAATAGGTACTTCGTAGGGACTGCCCGAGTGCAGTCCCCAAGCACCCCGATCAAACGATCGAGTTGTTATTACTCGCTTACACCGCCTAGCTGCACTACACCTCCCATACCACCCACAACTCACGCCAAGAGGTTCAAATCACAACCATCCCAACACTTGCATAGCATAGCATATTCCATAAAGTGAGTAGTAGGTAGCAAGGTAACAGGACAATAACAAAGGCAGTGCAGGTTTAACATGCGAGTAAAGTAAAGCGCTAGCATACTAGTTGCATGTCTAATAGGTATTTCAGAGATTGGTCGGGCGTGAACCTGGGTAAGATTCTTCCTCCTCCTCAAAGCAGTTGTCGGGGTAGTCCGGCTCCTCCAGGTTCTCCGGGGCTCCTAGAGTCGCGGGAAAGAAAATAAGACGCGGCTACAAGCAAAGAAACACCAAAACAGCGAGGAAAGAAGACCCAAGAAACACCAAACTCTACACTAACGCGTAGGTCATGTTTTTAGAAAAATATAGAAACTGGTTTCATATTTTTCTGAGCTACGGTTGATTTATTATTAATTTTCAAAGTTTAAATCATTTTCTAAAATTATTAAATAATTTCTGAAAAAGAAAGACGGCAGAAAATCAGCCTGCTGACGTCATCATGACGTCATGCTCACGTCAGCAGTGGGGCCCGCCTAGGGTGACGTCAGCAGCGGCCCTGCTGACGTCAGCGTTGACTTGGTCAACGGTCAACGGGTCAACGGGTCAAGTCAGTAAGTGGGCCCCGCATGTCAGTGACTGCCAGAGTATGACAGGTGGGCCCCAAGCGTCAGCGAAGTTTAAAAGAAAAAGAAAAAGACGAAAGGCGCTATTGGGCCGGAGTTGGGCCGAAAGAAAAGTCCAGGGGGGTAAACTGGACTTTAGCGCGAACTTTAGGCCCACGAAGGGGACGCGGCTGGATCCGACGCTGTGGACTTGGTCCACCGTGCGCCGTGTGGGTGGTTCATGTGCACCGGGTGCACGGGATCGCTTTGTCGCCGCCACGGGATCTTTTGTGGCTGTGGTGTGGCCGGCTTGGTGTGGTCGAAGGTGTGGCTTGGCCACGGCGCGACGCGGACGCGCGCGGCGCGCTCTGGCGCGCGGCGACCTCGTCGACGGCGATCGACGGAAAAGGAGGTCGGCGAGGCTCGGGTTCTCAGGAAAAAGCTCGGCTAGGGTTTTGCGAACACGAACGGTAAGAAAGAGAGGGAACTTGGCCGATGAGGCGGCTCCCCGATGAGAGCGGCGGCGGCGCGGCCATGGCATGGCGGACCGGCGGCGCTTGGGCGGCAAAAGGCTCAAGTTGTGGCTCGGCTGGGAAAAGCACGCGCGTGCGCAACGCCAGCGAGTGCTGGAACGCGACGCCATGGCTTGGCTGGGTGCGCGTGCGCGGGCACACGGTTGCCCGTGGCCGCGACACGGCCGCGGCTCGCGCGCGGTGACCGGCCTCCCGGTCTGCGGCGGCGTTGGCTGCGAGACGCGTCGACAGCGGTTTTGCGGCAAGGTTCAGCGGCTCGGCGGTGGGGTCCTGCAGAAGAACGGCCACAGCTCGAAGGCTGGGTCCCAGAGACAGCTTGGCGACGGCGAGCACAAGGAGCGGCGGTGCTCGGCCGGAACAGAGGAAGAAAGGGGAGCGGCGGTGCCGGCTCACTTTGGGTCAAGAAGACGTTCGCAGCAGCTCGACGAAGGCTCGCGGTTCGGCGGCGGCTTGATGGCGTCCCTGGTCCGGCTCCCACTCGTCGGCTCCACGGACGGCGGCGCCGCTGCGGCGCGGTGCCCGGCGTCGTCCTCTTCTCTTCCGCTCACCTCTGCTTCCCTCCCCACCTCCGATTTCTTCCCCTTCCTCTCTCACCCGGCTTCAACTTAGTGGTGAAGAAAACCCCGAAGGGTGTGGCAGCTGGAGTAGGGAGTTGCCGCGGTGGGGGTACTTGTAGGGCGACGCGGCTAGGGTTCGGTTGGGGCACGAACGGCGAGATGGAGATGCTTCGCGCCCGCGGACATGCGTCACCATCGCAACGGGCCACGAGGAGGGGCGATGGGAGCGGCTCAAGGTCACGGGCGAGCTCGGCGGAGGGCAGAGCGCCGCGCTCGGGGAAGAAAAGGGGGAAGGAGAAAGCGGATAGGCGGGGCCCGCCTGTCGGCGATAGAAAAAAGGAAGGGGGCGCTGGGTGGTGATGCTGGGCCGCTACTGGGCCGGATGGCCGGCTGGGCTAGGTTGGCTGGCTGACTTGAGGGAAAGCTTGAGGGGCGAAAACAAACTTCTCGTAGAAGATTGGGCCCACGCATGCTAGGCTGGTTTTGAATTAGTTTGGTTAGAAATTAGTGTTTGAATTCAAATATAGGTTTTGAATACAAACCAAACAAAAATCCAACAAAACCAAATAAAAACCAAATCACTACTATTTGGTCCTTAGCACTTCAAATTATTATTTTTTAATTAATTTAAATTTTGCCTAAGAGCAAAGGGAGCAAATAGAGAGCAACCTTATATGTTGGTTTGCATGCACAATAATTCACCAAAAATTTTTAAATCCTCATTTTTGCATTCATCAAATCTTATGGGAAAATTAGGGTTGTTACAGTCTCCCCCCCCCCCCCTCACAAGAATCTCGTCCTCAAGATTTGTGGTTACCTATGGTTTAAACAAGTGGGGGTATCTCTCTTTTAGTATTGACTCCTTCTCCCAAGTAGCCTCCCTTTCTGAATGATTGCTCCACTGCACTTTGCAAAATGGGATAGCTGTGCTTCTGGTATTTTTGACTGCTCTGTCTAGTATCCTCTCTGGGTACTCCAGGTACTCCAAGGTGTCTTGTAGGTCTAATGCCTTTGTCTTGACCTCATGTTCTGGTACTCTTAGACACTTTCTTAGCTGGGATACATGGAACACTGGGTGTACTCCAGCTAAGTCCTCTGGTAGGTCTAGCCTGTAGGCTAGCTTTCCAATTCTCTTCAGTATCTGATATGGTCCCACAAAACGGGGTGCTAGCTTCCCTTTCACTTGGAATCTCTTATGCCCTCTGAGGGGTGACACTTTTAGGTAGATGAAGTCCCCTACTTCGAACTCTAGATCTCGTCTCCTTTTATCCGCATAGCTCTTTTGTCGGCTCTGAGCTACCTTCAGGTGCTCTCGGATCTTGGCCACATTTTCTTCTGCCTCCACTACCATATCAGGACCAAAGAACGTTCGTTCTCCCACCTCTGACCACATTAGAGGCGTTCTGCATTTTCTGCCATATAGTGCCTCAAAGGGGGACATCTGCAGGCTGGCCTGGTAGCTGTTGTTGTAGGAAAATTCTGCATAAGATAGACTCTTCTCCCAGTCTGTGCTGTAAGCCAGAACACATGCCCTCAACAAGTCTTCCAGAATCTGGTTCACTCTTTCAGTCTGCCCATCTGTCTGGGGGTGGTAAGCTGTGCTATACTCCAAGGTTGTCCTGATGGCTTGATGTAGGCTTTTCCAGAACTGAGCTGTGAATTGTGGTCCTCTGTCTGACACAATACTTCTTGGTGCCCCATGCAGCTTGAGAATGTTGTCTATATATAGTTCTGCTAGTTTGCTCACTTGGTATGTGCCTTTGACTGGTATGAAGTGGGCTACCTTTGTCAGCCAATCAACTATGACCCAAACGGCATCATTCCCTTTCTGAGTGTGAGGTAAGCCAACCACGAAGTCCATGTTGATATCTTCCCACTTCCACATTGGAATTTCCAGTGGTTTCAGCAGTCCTGCTGGCCTTTGATGTTCTGCCTTGATTCTTTGACAAGAGTCGCACTTGGCTACATACTCTGCTATGTCCTCTCTCATTTTCTTCGGTCTTCTAGGTTGTACTTCACCCTCATTTCCTTGTGTTTTCCCTCTTCTACTAGCTCGAGTTTCAGCATGTTCAACTCCTTTGCTAGTTCTGGCTGCCTTTCTTCTATCATCAAGTTGTTGCAATAACTCTTTCGGCTCAAGGCATCTGCCACTACGTTGGCTTTGCCAGGATGGTAGTGTATCTCCAAGTCGTAATCTTTGATCAGTTCTAACCACCTCCTCTGCCTCATGTTCAGCTCGGACTATGTAAAGAAGTACTTCAAACTCTTGTGATCTGTGTAGATATCGCACTTATTGCCAATCAGATAGTGCCTCCAGATCTTCAAGGCATGTACCACTGCTGCCAGTTCTAAATTGTGTGTGGGGTAGTTTTCCTCATGTTTCCTCAGCTGCCTTGATGCATAAGCAACAACCTAGACCTCTTGCATTAGGACACATCCCAAACCTTGTCTCGAAGCATCGCAATAGACTACGAAATCCTTGCGAATATCCGGCAGGGTCAATACTAGCGTTGTAGTGAGTTTGTGCTTGAGCTCTTGGAAACTTCTTTCACACTTGTCTGTCCACTCAAACGGGACGTTGTTCTTGAGTAGTTCGGTCATTGGCTTGGCAATCTTGGATAAGTTCTCAATGAACCTTCTGTAGTAACCTGCCAAACCCAGAAAGCTTCGGATTTCCGTGACACTCTTCGGCTGCTTCCATTCTGCTACTGCCTCAATCTTTTCTGGGTCTACTGCTACGCCCTCAGCTGTCAGCACGTGGCCCAAAAAGGCTACTTTCTCCAACCAAAATTCACACTTGCTGAACTTCCCGAAGAGTTGGTGCTGCCTCAGCTTCTCTAGCACAATCCTTAAGTGCTCCTCATGTTCTTCGGCTGTTTCTGAGTAGATCAGTATGTCGTCAATGAACACCACCACGAACTTGTCTAGTTCCTCCATGAATACCTTGTTCATCATGTTCATGAAGTAAGCGGGTGCGTTGGTCAAACCGAAGGACACAACGGTGAACTCGTACTGCCCGTACCGAGTCACAAAGGTTGTCTTGGGGATGTCGCCTTCTCTAATCTTCATCTGGTGGTATCCCGATCTCAGATCAATCTTACTGAAGTACTTGGCTTTCTTCAATTGATCTAGCAAATCATCAATTCGTGGTAGCGGGTATTTGTTCTTGATTGTCACTGCGTTCAGGGATCGATAGTCTACGCACATGCGCATTGACCCATATTTCTTCTTCACAAACAACACTGGCGATCCCCATGGGGATGCACTTGGTCGAATCACCCCGCTTTCTAGCATCTCTTTCAGCTGCTTCTTGAGTTCCTCCAGCTCTTCCACTAACATTCTGTACGGTCTCTTGGCAATGGGCCCTATGCCTGGTTGCAGCTCGATTATGAACTCTACGTCTCGGTCAGGTGGTAGTCCTGGTAGCTCTTCGGGAAACACGTCAGGGTACTCACACACAACAGGCACTTCTTCGATCGTCTTTTTCTCGATAGAGTATACCAACTGTCTCAGAATACATGTTCTGGACTCCTTCCCTGTTCTTCTTCTTTGTGGCTCTACTGTTACTTTGACTCCGCTAGGGTGTGTCAACTCAACTGTTCTGGGCGAGCAACTGATTACCCCTTTGTGCTCTATCAGCCAATCCATTCCCAGTATCACGTCAATTCCGTCTGACTTCAGGACTGTCAGGTCTCCTGCAAACTCCTGCCCACCTATCATCAGACTAACTGCTGGGCACTCTAAGGTGCACCCAAGCTCTCCTAAGGGAGAAGTAGTGACTATAGGTCTAGCCTTAGGTATTGGCGGGGAAGACTGCTCTTTCACAAACTTTGATGAGATATAAGATTCAGTTGCACCAAAGTCAAACAGTATCAAAGCTGGAATGCCATTTACTAAAAACTCACCGAGCACAACGTCGGGAGCGTCCTCGGCTTCTTCCTCTGTCACGTGGTTGAGGCGTCCCCTCTGCGCAGAAGCTGGCTGCCTCTCTTGTCCTCCAGGTGCCGGTGCCTTGGCTGGGGTCTGTTTGTTCTTCTTCTCCAAACAGTCAAAGGACTTGTGACCGGGCTTCCCACAAGCAAAGCAGACTACTGAGGTCCCTCCGCCAACTCTGGGCGTGTTGTTTGGCTTCCAGTTGGGGTTTCCCTGACCTGAGTAGCTATTGTTTCTGTTGCCAAAACTGCTGTAGTTGTTGTCTCTGCTACCAAAGCTGTTGCTGCTACTGCCTCGATTACCCTGGTGGTTGTTTCAGTTGAACCCTGAGCCTCCTTGGTTGCTGCTCTGCTGAAAGCCTCTCCTGAGCATGTTGCTCTGGCCACCCCTTGGCCTCTGACTCAGTCTGCGGTTGTGCAACTGTTCAGCCTTTCTTTTCTTCTCTCGCCAAGTATCTTCAAGACCCACTCTTTCCTTCTCAACTGCGATAGCCCTGTCGATCAGCTCTTTGAGTGACCTGTGTGAACTCACTGTGAGTGCTGTCCTCAGACCTCTGTGCAAGCCACGCTGGAACCAAAACTGCTTCTTCTTTTCGGTGTTGACGTCTTCAGGAGCGTACCTCGACATCTTAGCAAAGTGTCGAGCGTACTCAGCTACAGACAGACCACCTTGGGTCATTGTCCTGAACTCCATTGCCTTGTGCACCATGACTTGTTCCGGGATGTGGTACTCTTTGAAAGCTTCACAAAACTCTAGCCAGGTGATCTGAGCGGGGTTTGCGTGAGAGTCACAGTAGCTCTCCCACCACGCCTTCGCTGCGCCTTCAAGCGGGTGCGCCGCAAGGGCCACACATTCCTCTTCAGTGTAGTCTGTCAGGTCCAGCTTTGTCTCGATGGTACGCAGCCAGTCGTGCGCATTGAGTGGCTCGTCCGAGTAGTCGAAGGTGGGTACTTTCAGCCTGATGAACCTTTCAATCTTCCTTTGTAGGTCTTCTTCACGGTGTCCCTGACGGTTCTGGTTCTGGTTTCCCTGGATCTGTTGCATAGCTTGCATCATCTGTGTGTTGGCCTGTGCCATCTGTTGCATCAGCTGTGTTTGAGTAGTCATTACTTCTACCAAGTTAGGCGGTGGTGGTGGTGGTTGCTGGTCGTTCTGCTGGTTCTGCTGAGGCTCCACTGCTGGCTCTTCCATCTCCACTTCCTGTTCCCCACCTGGTGCGTTGTCCTCGGGCTGGAGCACGCCTGCCGCGCGTCCACGGCCCCTGCCTCCAACTGCAGCTGTTGCTCTTCCGCGACCACGACCTCTGCCACATCCTCTGCCCCTAGCTGCCACTGCTGCCTCTTCTTGCTCAGCTTCCTCAAAACGTGCAAGCAGTCGGTTGGATCTTCGGATCGACCTCTTGCTGCATTTTTCATAGAGCAGGTATAGTGGCGGTCAGGTAATGGTTAGGTTAGCAAAAACTAGAGTAGGAGCTGCACACATGAAATAGACTCAACACTAGAGTACACTCAAGATGAACATCAATAAAACTGCAAGAACAGCCACAAAGACCGATCACTCATAACATCATTACACCCTAGACATGAGTACTATCCCGAGGCCAGCTCCTAGAACCTTGAGGATTAGTACATCTAAGCGGATGCTACATCGCGGCTGAGCCAAAAGGTGGTCATGATCTACCAAGTCTAAGTATCTACTCATGAAGATAGATACAAGTCTCATTACTACTGCTGACATCTGCTGATACTATCTACTGCATCTATCTCATGCTGCTGGAAGTGCCTGTGAGGCGCGCTGCCAACCTCACAGCCTCAGTCTCTGTCTGTTGCTTCGATCACTGCCTGTCGTCATGGAGAGTGTCCGTGAGGCGCGCTGCCAACCTCATTGTGTCCACCTCAGGTCTTGCCATCTGCTTCCCTAGGGGTGCTAGTTCTCGTCTCAGTCTTGTCATCTCGGGGGCAAGGGTTCAAGCCTCAGGTAGTGGTATTGGCTCAACCCGGCTTGGTGAGACCCTGTAGTTGTAACACCCTAAAAATGCCTATTTTAAAATTTAGTAATTAAATTGCTTTTATTTAAGTTAATGCTCATATTTATTTAAGGAAAATGAATTATTTATGAGAAATAAAATTAAATATAAGGTTAGAAACATTTTTGTTGCATTCATGCTGTCTGCATTGAGTTTTGTTTGTGTGTGGTTCAATTGGAATTTAAATTCTGTTTAAATTCGAATTTGAATCATTTTGTTTGGAGCCCTAGAAAAGTTGCTGCGGCCCGAGTCCACTTTTTCCCCCTGAACTCTTTCCCCGGCCGATTTAGGCCCTCCTACTTTTCTCTCCAGCCGGGCCAGCCCCTTTCCCCTTTCCCGTTTTCGCAGCGGCCCGTCTCCCCTTTCTCCGCTTTCGGCCCAGCCGCGGCCCGCTCTGTTTTTCCCCCCCCGGCCTGTCTTCCCGCACCGCCGCTTCCGCCCGCCAGTGGCCCAGTCCGGCCCAGCAGCCCAGCGCAGCGCCCCGCTTCCCTTTTCCCCGACACGGCCCAGCAGCCAGGCCGGCCCGCCTCACAACCCCAGCCGCTGACAAGTGGGACCCGCAGGTCAGCTTCGTCCCCCACCTCGCGACGAGTCCATCCCGGACACGGCCACGGAGTTCGGTCCGGCCACGGCACGGACGCCGAGGTCCACCCGAGCTCTCCTCATCCGCTCTACTTAAAGCCGCCGCCCCCTCAATCCCAATCCCCACCCTCGCGCCGCCAATTTCTCCGCCGCCCGAGCTCGCATCGCCGCCGCCGCTTCCGAAATCGCCGTCGCCGCGGATCCGCCGTCTCGCCGTCGCTCCGGTCCAATTAGCTATCGGAGAAGCTTCGTGAGGAGGTAAGGATCCTCCCGAGCCTCTCTTTGCTCTCTCTCCCCCTCTGCCGCGAGCTCTCCGCCGTCACCCGAGCGCCGCCGCCGTCATCGCGCATCGCGAGCTCGCTCCGCCGCGTTTCCCTCCTCCAGAACCCCCTAGCTAGGTTCGGCTCTTCCTTCTGAAGCCGTAGATGTTCTCTGTGCCCCAAACCGTGACCCGTAGAGCGATCGTCGCCCTTCGCCGGCGAAGCGCCGCCGCCGACCGCCGTCGCCGGCAGCCCTCTCCCCCGCCCGATCCGATCTGGATCGTTGGATCCAGATCCAACGGCTGCCACGCGCCCCTGGCCCAAGTCAAATAAGCAAAGTACCAGTCAACTGAGGCGTTTTGCAAAAGAGCCCCTGCCCTTTTTCAAAATTAACCCGCAGTCCAGATCAATTCAAAAATAATTACAATTAGGTCCTGATTTTTACAGAAAACACCCTGATTTATTTAAAAACAGCACCCGAGGTCCTGCTTTGGTTAATTTGCGAATAAACCCTCGTGTTGCGGCATGGGCGTCAGTCAATCTCGGTGCCTTGGGTCATGCTGCCTAGGTTGTACCATAACGGCTACTGTTTTGTTAGGGTGTCTTGTGAAAAGCCTCGTAGCGTCCCTATGTAGTCACACCTCGGAAGTGTTGATGTGCGTGGTTGGGTGCAAAGTTCCTTTTAACTTTTACGCGACTGGTGGGTAAAGGGCGAAACCTCTGCAGAGTGTATAATCTATCATGATAGCCTTGCTCAGGGTCACGAGCGGCCTGGATCCTTTTTGATTAAAAGTTGATGTTTATTATGGTTTAATGCTCACTTCTACTATAATAATTGGGTTACAACTGGGATACATGTAAATGTAGTGTTATGATGAAGTTAAAACGAAACAACTAAAATTGCTAATGCAGTGCAGCCGTGTCAAGCCTTTCTTTTAAGCCTTCATTATCCGTGTTGTATTTGCTATGTAAGACACTTACTTACACTTGCTATTCAACAAAATCCCGGATGGGTAACAGATGGATTAGATGGTACTGCTGCTGTTGAATTTCCTGAAGATCTACCATTCTACTAGCTGTGCTCAACCAGTTAGAGTCCCTGTGGTTTATGGTTATCAGCTTCGTCTTCGTCTTCGTTTAGAGAGAGTTAGTAAAGAGTCTCCCACTGTTTTATTTAGTTATTTGAGTCAAACTCTGATGTAAAACCATTTTATTCGAGCATATGTACTCTGTTTATCATATTTGTTATCTATATGTGTTCTGTGGACTTCCTGGGCACACATATAGTAGCATTCGGGTTTCTGTGTAAATCCGGGTGTGACAGATTGGTACCAGAGCCGTGCTGACTGTAGGAACGCAGCCTAGTTAGAACGGTTGATAAATCATTAGGAGACCACCATGATTTTTGTTTCAGATCATTTAGTCACGTTTTTCAAAACCAGTGCTGTCGAGTCTTGTGTGAATCATGTCTTTGGGTGCTTGATTTTGATGTTATTATGCTTATGTTTGATTTGGATTTTTGTAATGATTGTGATGGTCATAGACGCAAGTCTATCTCCATCTAGATATAGGACTAAGGTTTAAGGAATACTAGTGAATAAATAGTTGGATTATCTACCTCCTTTGCACTTCCTCTGTCCTACTCTCTATCAAATCTTTCCAAATACTGCGATCTTCTCATACACCATCTGCAAGCATGGGTTATCTATTACCGATTGACAGGAATACTGATGGGAGATATCTTGCTATGATAGATGGTTAACACCAGAGGCAACCCCGGAGGCAGTGGAAGCAACCAGAACCAGAACCCACCACCGCCACTCACCATGGAGCAGATGATGCAGATGCAACTCCAGCTGACACAGCAGATGGCGCAAACCATAGCACTGATGCAGCAGAATCAGCAGAACCCGCTTCAACAGCACCACGTGCAGCCCAGAGATAAAAGGGGCGAGTTCATGAAGGGACGCCCTCCTACCTTCAACAAGTCTAGCGACCCAATGCAAGCAGAGGACTGGCTCAAGGCAGTGGAACGACAGCTGGACATCGCACAGTGCAACGACCGGGAGAAGATGTTGTATGGAAGTGGACAGCTCCAGGGAGCAGCTTTGGATTGGTGGGATGCGTACCAGTATGCTCACCCCAATCGTGACCAGATCACTTGGCAGGAGTTCCGCGACAGCTTCCGTTCTCACCACGTGCCGGAAGCGCTGATGACCTTGAAGAAGAAGGAGTTCCTGGCATTGAAGCAGGAAGGTATGAGTGTCACCGCTTATCGTGACAAGTTCATTGAGTTGGCCCGTTATGCTCCAGAGGACGTGAATACTGATAGGAAGAAGCAGACCCGATTTCGTGATGGCCTGCATGATACACTCCAGTACCAGCTCCTGTGCTCTAGGTTCGCCACTTTTCAAGAACTGGTGGATAGCGCACTATTGCTGGAGCACAAGCGCCGTGAGATGGAGGAAAAGAAGAGGAAGCTTCAAGGCACACCGTCAGGAAGCAATGTTCGCCCTCGCTTCAATCCTCAGCAAGGAAACCAGCAGATGGTGACTCCACAGCGTTTCCAGGGACAGTCCGGTTTGATGAACCGCAACCAGTATCAGCAACGTCCCCAGTACCAGCCACGTCCCCAGTACCCCTCAGCACTACCTCAGCAGCGTCCCCAAAACCAGCCACAGAGTGGTCCTGTCCAACGCCCCAACCCGACCAGCAATGCACCTACAGCTCCGAGGTGTTTTGGTTGTGGTGAGCTGGGACACTATGCCAGCGCTTGTCCTCGCAAGGCTCAGAACACCGTTGGTCAGAACAACAATCAGAAGGTTGGACAACCGCAGCACCAGAACGGGGATCAGCAGCAGAACCCAGCGAGAGGAAAGGTCAACCACATGGGTGCGGAAACCGCAGAAGGAGCAACGGATGTCATTGTGGGTACGTTCCCTGTCAACTCGACTCTCGCAACTGTTTTGTTTGATACTAGAGCTTCGCATGCTTTCATATCTACTACTTTCGTGAAAAAGAACATGATGATCTTGCAACCTATGGGAAACCCCATGGTAGTTAGTTCACCCGGGGGAGAACAGCGTGCCACTTTACGTTGCCCCTGTATCACCATCACAATAAGGGGGGTAGACTTTGTGGTGAACCCAATAGTCCTAGAAACCCTTGGGTTTGACTTGATTCTGGGTATGAGCTGGTTAGCCAGATATGATGGGGTGATCCAATGTTCCAAAAGAACAGTGCAGCTGACAACAAAGACTGGTGAGAAAGTGGAGTATCAAGCAGCTAGTCCCTTGGGGCACAATCAGATCTACCAAGCCGAGGGTGTAGCACTGGAAGACATCAGGGTGGTGTGCGAATTCCCAGATGTGTTTCCAGATGAGTTACCAGGTATGCCCCCAGACCGCGAAGTTGAATTTGTTATTGATCTTAAGCCTGGTACTGCACCTATAGCTAAGAGGCCATATAGAATGGGAGTAAAAGAACTAGAGAAACTTAAGGAGGAACTAAGGGCGTTGTTAGCAAAAGGGTATATTCGTCCTAGTTCATCCCCTTGGGGAGCACCAGTTTTGTTTGTGGATAAGAAAGATGGGACCCAGAGATTGTGTGTGGATTATCGAGCTTTGAATGAAGTGACCATCAAGAACAAGTACCCACTGCCCAGGATTGATGATCTCTTCGACCAGTTGAAAGGAGCATGTGTGTTCTCTAAGATCGATCTCCGATCCGGTTACCATCAGATGAGGATACGAGTGACCGACATCCCCAAAACAGCCTTCACAACCCGATATGGTCCATATGAGTTCACTGTCATGTCTTTTGGATTGACAAATGCGCCGGCATACTTCATGTATTTGATGAACAGTGTGTTCATGGACTACCTTGACAAATTCGTAGTAGTGTTCATTGACGATATTCTGGTTTTCTCCAAGAACGAGGAAGAGCATGAAGAACATCTGAGGCTGGTGATGCAGAGACTCCGTGAGCATCAGTTGTATGCCAAGCTGAGAAAGTGTGAATTTTGGTTGAAGGAAGTAGCATTCTTGGGACACGTACTGTCCAATGGTGGAGTGGCAGTTGATCCAAAGAAGGTTACTGATGTGTTGAGTTGGAATCCGCCTAAGGATGTGAGTGAAATCAGAAGTTTCCTTGGAATGGCTGGATACTATCGTAGGTTTATTGAAGGATTCTCCAAGATTGCTAAACCCCTGACGGCGTTATTGGAGAAAAATGCCAAGTTTGTCTGGACTGAAGAGTGTCAAGTCAGCTTTGAGGAATTGAAGAAGAGGTTGACAACGGCACCCGTGCTAGTGTTGCCGGATATAACCAAGAGCTTCTCTATCTACTGCGATGCATCTCGTCTAGGATTGGGATGTGTGCTCATGCAGGAAGGCAGAGTAGTAGCATATGCATCAAGGCAGTTGAGGAAACATGAGCAGAATTACCCAACACACGATCTGGAGTTAGCAGCTGTGGTGCATGCTTTGAAGATTTGGAGGCATTACTTGATTGGACATAAGTGTGATATTTACACTGACCATAAGAGTCTTAAGTATGTGTTCACACAGTCAGATCTGAATATGAGGCAACGTCGTTGGTTAGAGTTGATCAAGGACTACGACCTGGAAATTCATTATCATCCAGGGAAGGCCAATCTGGTGGCAGATGCTCTGAGTAGAAGGAGTTACGTGCATAAGATCACGGGACATTGCTTATCGGAGGAACTCAGTTCAGAGTTTGAAAGGATGAGTCTGGGATTTGTGACCAGCGTCACTGAGATGGCAGTAGAACCGACCTTGGAACAAGAGATCCGAAAAGGACAGCTCGCAGATGAGAAGATCAAAGAGATCATGGAACTAGTGGCATTAGGAAAAGCCCCTGGTTTTCGAGTGGATGGCCAAGGGACATTGTGGTATGAGAAGAGGATTTGTGTACCAGATATAGAGCAGATCAGGGATGCGATTCTCAGGGAAGCCCATGAATCGGCGTATTCGATACACCCGGGTAGTACCAAGATGTACCAAGATATCAAAGAGAGATTTTGGTGGTACGGATTGAAGAGAGATGTGGCCACATACGTAGCTCTATGTGACACGTGTCAGAGAGTCAAGGCTGAACATCAGAGGCCAGCCGGTTTGCTCCAGCCCCTGAAGGTACCTGAATGGAAGTGGGAAGAAGTCGGTATGGATTTCATCACTGGCTTACCTCGCACTCAAAGGGGATTTGACTCAATCTGGGTGATCGTGGATCGCCTGACCAAGGTGGCGCATTTCCTTCCAGTAAAGTACACCTACACGGGAGCCAGACTAGCGGAGTTGTATATGGAGAGGATTGTGTGTTTGCATAGGGTACCGAAAAGAATAGTGTCAGATCGAGGTACCCAGTTCACATCACACTTTTGGCGACAATTGCATGAGTCTATGGACACTAAGCTACAGTTCAGTACAGCTTACCATCCGCAGACAGATGGGCGGACGGAACGGACGAATCAGATATTGGAGGACATGTTGAGATCATGTGCTCTACAATATGGTGCCAGTTGGGACAGGAGTTTACCGTACGCGGAATTCTCGTACAACAACAGCTATCAGAAGAGTTTGCAGATGGCACCATTCGAGGCTCTGTATGGCAGAAAGTGTAGGACACCACTATTCTGGAATTAGACAGGAGAAAGTCAGGTATTTGGACCTGAAATACTAAGAGAGGCAGAGCGACAAATGCAGATAATCAGACAGAATCTGAAAGTGGCACAATCCAGACAGAAGAGCTATGCAGATAACCGACGGAGGGATCTCAGTTTTGAAGTTGGAGATTTCGTGTATCTCAAGGTGTCACCCATGAGAGGCGTGAAGAGGGTCAACGTTAAGGGCAAGTTAGCACCTCAGTATATTGGACCGTTCAAGGTACTTAGTCGGAAAGGTGAGGTGGCATATCAGTTAGAGCTACCGGAGAAGTTAGCAGGAGTACATGATGTGTTCCATGTGTCTCAGTTGAAAAAGTGCTTGCGAGTACCTGAGGAACAGATTCCCTAGGGGTGCTAGTTCTCGTCTCAGTCTTGTCATCTCGGGGGTAAGGGTTCGAGCCTCAGGTAGTGGTATTGGCTCAACCCGGCTTGGTGAGACCCTGTAGTTGTAACACCCTAAAAATGCCTATTTTAAAATTTAGTAATTAAATTGCTTTTATTTAACTTAATGCTCATATTTATTTAAGGAAAATGAATTATTTATGAGAAATAAAATTAAATATAAGGTTAGAAACATTTTTGTTGCATTCATGCTGTCTGCATTGAGTTTTGTTTGTGTGTGGTTCAATTGGAATTTAAATTCTGTTTAAATTCGAATTTGAATCATTTTGTTTGGAGCCCTAGAAAAGTTGTTGCGGCCCGAGTCCACTTTTTCCCCTGAACTCTTTCCCCGGCCGATTTAGGCCCTCCTACTTTTCTCTCCAGCCGACCCAGCCCCTTTCCCCTTTCCCGTTTTCGCAGCGGCCCGTCTCCCCTTTCTCCGCTTTCGGCCCAGCCGCGGCCCGCTCTGTTTTGCCCCCCCGGCCTGTCTTCCCGCACCGCCGCTTCCGCCCGCCAGTGGCCCAGTCCGGCCCAGCAGCCCAGCGCAGCGCCCCGCTTCCCTTTTCCCCGACACGGCCCAGCAGCCAGGCCGGCCCGCCTCACACCCCCAGCCGCTGACGAGTGGGACCCGCAGGTCAGCTTCGTCCCCCACCTCGCGACGAGTCCATCCCGGACACGGCCGCGGAGTTCGGTCCGGCCACGACACGGACGCCGAGGTCCACCCGAGCTCTCCTCATCCGCTCTACTTAAAGCCGCCGCCCCCTCAATCCCAATCCCCACCCTCGCGCCGCCAATTTCTCCGCCGCCCGAGCTCGCATCGCCGCCGCCGCTTCCGAAATCGCCGTCGCCGCGGATCCGCCGTCTCGCCGTCGCTCCGGTCCAATTAGCTATCGGAGAAGCTTTGTGAGGAGGTAAGGATCCTCCCGAGCCTCTCTTTGCTCTCTCTCCCCCTCTGCCGCGAGCTCTCCGCCGTCACCCGAGCGCCGCCGCCGTCATCGCGGGTCGCGAGCTCGCTCCGCCGCGTTTCCCTCCTCCAGAACCCCCTAGCTAGGTTCGGCTCTTCCTTCTGAAGCCGTAGATGTTCTCTGTGCCCCAAACCGTGACCCGTAGAGCGATCGTCGCCCTTCGCCGGCGAAGCGCCGTCGCGGAACGTGGATGCGCCGCCGACCGCCGTCGCCGGCAGCCCCCTCCCCCGCCCGATCCGATCTGGATCGTTAGATCCAGATCCAACGGCTGCCACGCGCCCCTGGCCCAAGTCAAATAAGCAAAGTACCGGTCAACTGAGGCATTTTGCAAAAGAGCCCCTGCCCTTTTTCAAAATCAACCCGCAGTCCAGATCAATTCAAAAATAATTACAATTAGGTCCTGATTTTTACAGAAAACCCCCTGATTTATTTAAAAACAGCACCCGAGGTCCTGCTTTGGTTAATTTGCGAATAAACCCTCCTGTTTTTATATCAAATTATGTTTTAGCCCCTGAGTTTTTGCAAATAAGCCCCTGGAACATTTAAAACTTTGCCAGCAAGTCCCTGAACCTTAGAAAAGCCATAACTTCTTCGTTTTAGCTCCGATTTGAGTGATTTTCGCGCTCATGTGTTCGTAGCGAAGCGTAGATTAGTTTCTAAGCCTTCTTTTGTTCTGTTTTTATTGTTTGGTGTACTGTTCTAATAGATTACTATTGTTTGTATGTACTGGTTTGTATGGATGCTTGTGTGTTGATGTATGAGTCCAGTCGGTGAGCCGTACGCGTTTGAGTTCGAGGGTTACGAGGAACAGGACCAACAGCAGCAGCAGGAGCAGCAGCAGCAGTTTGACGAAGGCAAGTACAGCACGGACAATCCTTGCTACCTAAACACACCTTTACATTATTTACTGCATATGCATGTGTCTAAATTGTTCCTATTAAGGTTGTACCTAGCTTTGTTAATCCTATACCTTGATTACCTTGGGTTATTGCATTTGGGTAGAACTTTGCTAGGCGCAGCTACTGTCACCAATGTTTAACGGTTAATCTTGACTTAATGGTTCACTTCAATGTTAATGGTAAAACTTGCTTTTTAGCAACATGGAACAGAGAGCTAGGGCGTATGCTTCATGCTTGGCCCTAGTGTCTCTCCGTAAGGACTGGTTCTTAAAGCGGCAACCCAGGAACCTGTCGCCACCGCTGGAACTATAATGGCTTTTGTCTTGGTTAAGTAACATGTACGGCTCTAGCTTGACAGTAGTTACCGACGGGCCGACGACGTTATGGGAAGCATGGGTGAGAGTATGGTTTGATCCACCGAGGACGGAGTATCCGTTGGCTATGTCCCCGTGAGGCACAGTCCCGTGTTGGGAGCTTCCGTATGGCGGGGGTTCCACACGTTGCGCTATTTATTTTGTTGTTGTTGTTCTTTTCCGCGCTTGGACGCCATTGACCCCCTCGTGTTGCGGCATGGGCGTTAGTCAATCTCGGTGCCTTGGGTCATGCTGCCTAGGTTGTACCATAACGGCTACTGTTTTGTTAGGGTGTCTTGTGAAAAGCCTCGTAGCGTCCCTATGCAGTCACACCTCAGAAGTGTTGATGTGCGTGGTTGGGTGCAAAGTTCCTTTGAACTTTTACGCGACTGGTGGGTAAAGGGCGAAACCTCTGTAGAGTGTATAATCTATCATGATAGCCTTGCTCAGGGTCACGAGCGGCCTGGATCCTTTTTGATTAGAAGTTGATGTTTATTATGGTTTAATGCTCACTTCTACTATAATAATTGGGTTACAACTGGGATACATGTAAATGTAGTGTTATGATGAAGTTAAAACGAAACAACTAAAATTGCTAATGCAGTGCAGCCGTGTCAAGCCTTTCTTTTAAGCCTTCATTATCCGTGTTGTATTTGCTAAGTAAGACACTTACTTACACTTGCTATTCAACAAAATCCCGGATGGGTAACACATGGATTAGATGGTACTGCTGCTGTTGAATTTCCTGAAGATCTACCATTCTACTAGCTGTGCTCAACCAGTCAGAGTCCCTGTGGTTTATGGTTATCAGCTTCGTCTTCGTCTTCGTTTAGAGAGAGTTAGTAAAGAGTCTTCCACTGTTTTATTTAGTTATTTGAGTCAAACTCTGATGTAAAACCATTTTATTCGAGCATATGTACTCTGTTTATCATATTTGTTATCTATATGTGTTCTGTGGACTTCCTGGGCACACATATAGTAGCATTCGGGTTTCTGTGTAAATCCGGGTGTGACAGATTGGTATCAGAGCCGTGCTGACTGTAGGAACGCAGCCTAGTTAGAACGGTTGATAAATCATTAGGAGACCACCATGATTTTTGTTTCAGATCATTTAGTCACGTTTTTCAAAACCAGTGCTGTCGAGTCTTGTGTGAATCATGTCTTTATGTGCTTGATTTTGATGTTATTATGCTTATGTTTGATTTGGATTTTTGTAATGATTGTGATGGTCATAGACGCAAGTCTATCTCCATCTAGATATAGGACTAAGGTTTAAGGAATACTAGTGAATAAATAGTTGGATTATCTACCTCCTTTGCACTTCCTCTGTCCTACTCTCTATCAAATCTTTCCAAATACTGCGATCTTCTCATACACCATCTGCAAGCATGGGTTATCTATTACCGATTGACAGGAATACTGATGGGAGATATCTTGCTATGATAGATGGTTAACACCAGAGGCAACCCCGGAGGCAGTGGAAGCAACCAGAACCAGAACCCACCACCGCCACTCACCATGGAGCAGATGATGCAGATGCAACTCCAGCTGACACAGCAGATGGCGCAAACCATAGCACTGATGCAGCAGAATCAGCAGAACCCGCTTCAACAGCACCACGTGCAGCCCAGAGATAAAAGGGGCGAGTTCATGAAGGGACGCCCTCCTACCTTCAACAAGTCTAGCGACCCAATGCAAGCAGAGGACTGGCTCAAGGCAGTGGAACGACAGCTGGACATCGCACAGTGCAACGACCGGGAGAAGATGTTGTATGGAAGTGGACAGCTCCAGGGAGCAGCTTTGGATTGGTGGGATGCGTACCAGTATGCTCACCCCAATCGTGACCAGATCACTTGGCAGGAGTTCCGCGACAGCTTCCGTTCTCACCACGTGCCGGAAGCGCTGATGACCTTGAAGAAGAAGGAGTTCCTGGCATTGAAGCAGGAAGGTATGAGTGTCACCGCTTATCGTGACAAGTTCATTGAGTTGGCCCGTTATGCTCCAGAGGACGTGAATACTGATAGGAAGAAGCAGACCCGATTTCGTGATGGCCTGCATGATACACTCCAGTACCAGCTCCTGTGCTCTAGGTTCGCCACTTTTCAAGAACTGGTGGATAGCGCACTATTGCTGGAGCACAAGCGCCGTGAGATGGAGGAAAAGAAGAGGAAGCTTCAAGGCACACCGTCAGGAAGCAATGTTCGCCCTCGCTTCAATCCTCAGCAAGGAAACCAGCAGATGGTGACTCCACAGCGTTTCCAGGGACAGTCCGGTTTGATGAACCGCAACCAGTATCAGCAACGTCCCCAGTACCAGCCACGTCCCCAGTACCCCTCAGCACTACCTCAGCAGCGTCCCCAAAACCAGCCACAGAGTGGTCCTGTCCAACGCCCCAACCCGACCAGCAATGCACCTACAGCTCCGAGGTGTTTTGGTTGTGGTGAGCTGGGACACTATGCCAGCGCTTGTCCTCGCAAGGCTCAGAACACCGTTGGTCAGAACAACAATCAGAAGGTTGGACAACCGCAGCACCAGAACGGGGATCAGCAGCAGAACCCAGCGAGAGGAAAGGTCAACCACATGGGTGCGGAAACCGCAGAAGGAGCAACGGATGTCGTTGTGGGTACGTTCCCTGTCAACTCGACTCTCGCAACTGTTTTGTTTGATACTAGAGCTTCGCATGCTTTCATATCTACTACTTTCGTGAAAAAGAACATGATGATCTTGCAACCTATGGGAAACCCCATGGTAGTTAGTTCACCCGGGGGAGAACAGCGTGCCACTTTACGTTGCCCCTGTATCACCATCACAATAAGGGGGGTAGACTTTGTGGTGAACCCAATAGTCCTAGAAACCCTTGGGTTTGACTTGATTCTGGGTATGAGCTGGTTAGCCAGATATGATGGGGTGATCCAATGTTCCAAAAGAACAGTGCAGCTGACAACAAAGACTGGTGAGAAAGTGGAGTATCAAGCAGCTAGTCCCTTGGGGCACAATCAGATCTACCAAGCCGAGGGTGTAGCACTGGAAGACATCAGGGTGGTGTGCGAATTCCCAGATGTGTTTCCAGATGAGTTACCAGGTATGCCCCCAGACCGCGAAGTTGAATTTGTTATTGATCTTAAGCCTGGTACTGCACCTATAGCTAAGAGGCCATATAGAATGGGAGTAAAAGAACTAGAGAAACTTAAGGAGGAACTAAGGGCGTTGTTAGCAAAAGGGTATATTCGTCCTAGTTCATCCCCTTGGGGAGCACCAGTTTTGTTTGTGGATAAGAAAGATGGGACCCAGAGATTGTGTGTGGATTATCGAGCTTTGAATGAAGTGACCATCAAGAACAAGTACCCACTGCCCAGGATTGATGATCTCTTCGACCAGTTGAAAGGAGCATGTGTGTTCTCTAAGATCGATCTCCGATCCGGTTACCATCAGATGAGGATACGAGTGACCGACATCCCCAAAACAGCCTTCACAACCCGATATGGTCTATATGAGTTCACTGTCATGTCTTTTGGATTGACAAATGCGCCGGCATACTTCATGTATTTGATGAACAGTGTGTTCATGGACTACCTTGACAAATTCGTAGTAGTGTTCATTGACGATATTCTGGTTTTCTCCAAGAACGAGGAAGAGCATGAAGAACATCTGAGGCTGGTGATGCAGAGACTCCGTGAGCATCAGTTGTATGCCAAGCTGAGAAAGTGTGAATTTTGGTTGAAGGAAGTAGCATTCTTGGGACACGTACTGTCCAATGGTGGAGTGGCAGTTGATCCAAAGAAGGTTAGTGATGTGTTGAGTTGGAATCCGCCTAAGGATGTGAGTGAAATCAGAAGTTTCCTTGGAATGGCTGGATACTATCGTAGGTTTATTGAAGGATTCTCCAAGATTGCTAAACCCCTGACGGCGTTATTGGAGAAAAATGCCAAGTTTGTCTGGACTGAAGAGTGTCAAGTCAGCTTTGAGGAATTGAAGAAGAGGTTGACAACGGCACCCATGCTAGTGTTGCCGGATATAACCAAGAGCTTCTCTATCTACTGCGATGCATCTCGTCTAGGATTGGGATGTGTGCTCATGCAGGAAGGCAGAGTAGTAGCATATGCATCAAGGCAGTTGAGGAAACATGAGCAGAATTACCCAACACACGATCTGGAGTTAGCAGCTGTGGTGCATGCTTTGAAGATTTGGAGGCATTACTTGATTGGACATAAGTGTGATATTTACACTGACCATAAGAGTCTTAAGTATGTGTTCACACAGTCAGATCTGAATATGAGGCAACGTCGTTGGTTAGAGTTGATCAAGGACTACGACCTGGAAATTCATTATCATCCAGGGAAGGCCAATCTGGTGGCAGATGCTCTGAGTAGAAGGAGTTACGTGCATAAGATCACGGGACATTGCTTATCGGAGGAACTCAGTTCAGAGTTCGAAAGGATGAGTCTGGGATTTGTGACCAGCGTCACTGAGATGGCAGTAGAACCGACCTTGGAACAAGAGATCCGAAAAGGACAGCTCGCAGATGAGAAGATCAAAGAGATTATGGAACTAGTGGCATTAGGAAAAGCCCCTGGTTTTCGAGTGGATGGCCAAGGGACATTGTGGTATGAGAAGAGGATTTGTGTACCAGATATAGAGCAGATCAGGGATGCGATTCTCAGGGAAGCCCATGAATCGGCGTATTCGATACACCCGGGTAGTACCAAGATGTACCAAGATATCAAAGAGAGATTTTGGTGGTACGGATTGAAGAGAGATGTGGCCACATACGTAGCTCTATGTGACACGTGTCAGAGAGTCAAGGCTGAACATCAGAGGCCAGCCGGTTTGCTCCAGCCCCTGAAGGTACCTGAATGGAAGTGGGAAGAAGTCGGTATGGATTTCATCACTGGCTTACCTCGCACTCAAAGGGGATTTGACTCAATCTGGGTGATCGTGGATCGCCTGACCAAGGTGGCGCATTTCCTTCCAGTAAAGTACACCTACACGGGAGCCAGACTAGCGGAGTTGTATATGGAGAGGATTGTGTGTTTGCATGGGGTACCGAAAAGAATAGTGTCAGATCGAGGTACCCAGTTCACATCACACTTTTGGCGACAATTGCATGAGTCTATGGACACTAAGCTACAGTTCAGTACAGCTTACCATCCGCAGACAGATGGGCGGTCGGAACGGACGAATCAGATATTGGAGGACATGTTGAGATCATGTGCTCTACAATATGGTGCCAGTTGGGACAGGAGTTTACCGTACGCGGAATTCTCGTACAACAACAGCTATCAGAAGAGTTTGCAGATGGCACCATTCGAGGCTCTGTATGGCAGAAAGTGTAGGACACCACTATTCTGGAATTAGACAGGAGAAAGTCAGTTATTTGGACCTGAAATACTAAGAGAGGCAGAGCGACAAGTGCAGATAATCAGACAGAATCTGAAAGTGGCACAATCCAGACAGAAGAGCTATGCAGATAACCGACGGAGGGATCTCAGTTTTGAAGTTGGAGATTTCGTGTATCTCAAGGTGTCACCCATGAGAGGCGTGAAGAGGGTCAACGTTAAGGGCAAGTTAGCACCTCAGTATATTGGACCGTTCAAGGTACTTAGTCGGAAAGGTGAGGTGGCATATCAGTTAGA
Source organism: Echinochloa phyllopogon (assembly GCA_033239725.1). Taxonomy (NCBI): domain Eukaryota; kingdom Viridiplantae; phylum Streptophyta; class Magnoliopsida; order Poales; family Poaceae; genus Echinochloa; species Echinochloa phyllopogon. Next base: position 24,387,033 of record BTCW01000008.1, on the reverse strand, counting down.
GCTACCGGAGAAGTTAGCAGGAGTACATGATGTGTTCCATGTGTCTCAGTTGAAAAAGTGCTTGCGAGTACCTGAGGAACAGATTCCCTAGGGGTGCTAGTTCTCGTCTCAGTCTTGTCAGCTCGGGGGTAAGGGTTCGAGCCTCAGGTAGTGGTATTGGCTCAACCCGGCTTGGTGAGACCCTGTAGTTGTAACACCCTAAAAATGCCTATTTTAAAATTTAGTAATTAAATTGCTTTTATTTAACTTAATGCTCATATTTATTTAAGGAAAATGAATTATTTATGAGAAATAAAATTAAATATAAGGTTAGAAACATTTTTGTTGCATTCATGCTGTCTGCATTGAGTTTTGTTTGTGTGTGGTTCAATTGGAATTTAAATTCTATTTAAATTCGAATTTGAATCATTTTGTTTGGAGCCCTAGAAAAGTTGTTGCGGCCCGAGTCCACTTTTTCCCCCTGAACTCTTTCCCCGGCCGATTTAGGCCCTCCTACTTTTCTCTCCAGCCGACCCAGCCCCTTTCCCCTTTCCCGTTTTCGCAGCGGCCCGTCTCCCATTTCTCCGCTTTCGGCCCAGCCGCGGCCCGCTCTGTTTTGCCCCCCCGGCCTGTCTTCCCGCACCGCCGCTTCCGCCCGCCAGTGGCCCAGTCCGGCCCAGCAGCCTAGCGCAGCGCCCCGCTTCCCTTTTCCCCGACACGGCCCAGCAGCCAGGCCGGCCCGCCTCACACCCCCAGCCGCTGACGAGTGGGACCCGCAGGTCAGCTTCGTCCCCCACCTCGCGACGAGTCCATCCCGGACACGGCCGCGGAGTTCGGTCCGGCCACGGCACGGACGCCGAGGTCCACCCGAGCTCTCCTCATCCGCTCTACTTAAAGCCGCCGCCCCCTCAATCCCAATCCCCACCCTCGCGCCGCCAATTTCTCCGCCGCCCGAGCTCGCATCGCCGCCGCCGCTTCCGAAATCGCCGTCGCCGCGGATCCGCCGTCTCGCCGTCGCTCCGGTCCAATTAGCTATCGGAGAAGCTTTGTGAGGAGGTAAGGATCCTCCCGAGCCTCTCTTTGCTCTCTCCCCCCCTCTGCCGCGAGCTCTCCGCCGTCACCCGAGCGCCGCCGCCGTCATCGCGCGTCGCGAGCTCGCTCCGCCGCGTTTCCCTCCTCCAGAACCCCCTAGCTAGGTTCGGCTCTTCCTTCTGAAGCCGTAGATGTTCTCTGTGCCCCAAACCGTGACCCGTAGAGCGATCGTCGCCCTTCGCCGGCGAAGCGCCGCCGCGGAACGTGGATGCGCCGCCGTCGCCGGCAGCCCTCTCCCCCGCCCGATCCGATCTGGATCGTTGGATCCAGATCCAACGGCTGCCACGCGCCCCTGGCCCAAGTCAAATAAGCAAAGTACCGGTCAACTGAGGCATTTTGCAAAAGAGCCCCTGCCCTTTTTCAAAATTAACCCGCAGTCCAGATCAATTCAAAAATAATTACAATTAGGTCCTGATTTTTACAGAAAACCCCCTGATTTATTTAAAAACAGCACCCGAGGTCCTGCTTTGGTTAATTTGCGAATAAACCCTCCTGTTTTTATATCAAATTATGTTTTAGCCCCTGAGTTTTTGCAAATAAGCTCCTGGAACTTTTAAAACTTTGCCAGCAAGTCCCTGAACCTTAGAAAAGCCATAACTTCTTCGTTTTAGCTCCGATTTGAGTGATTTTCGCGCTCATGTGTTCGTAGCGAAGCGTAGATTAGTTTCTAAGCCTTCTTTTGTTCTGTTTTTATTGTTTGGTGTACTGTTCTAATAGATTACTATTGTTTGTATGTACTGGTTTGTATGGATGCTTGTGTGTTGATGTATGAGTCCAGTCGGTGAGCCGTACGCGTTTGAGTTCGAGGGTTACGAGGAACAGGACCAACAGCAGCAGCAGGAGCAGCAGCAGCAGTTTGACGAAGGCAAGTACAGCACGGACAATCCTTGCTACCTAAACACACCATTACATTATTTACTGCATATGCATGTGTCTAAATTGTTCCTATTAAGGTTGTACCTAGCTTTGTTAATCCTATACCTTGATTACCTTGGGTTATTGCATTTGGGTAGAACTTTGCTAGGCGCAGCTACTGTCACCAATGTTTAACGGTTAATCTTGACTTAATGGTTCACTTCAATGTTAATGGTAAAACTTGCTTTTTAGCAACATGGAACAGAGAGCTAGGGCGTATGCTTCATGCTTGGCCCTAGTGTCTCTCCGTAAGGACTGGTTCTTAAAGCGGCAACCCAGGAACCTGTCGCCACCGCTGGAACTATAATGGCTCTGGTCTTGGTTAAGTAACATGTACGGCTCTAGCTTGACAGTAGTTACCGACGGGCCGACGACGTTATGGGAAGCATGGGTGAGAGTATGGTTTGATCCACCGAGGACGGAGTATCCGTTGGCTATGTCCCCGTGAGGCACAGTCCCGTGTTGGGAGCTTCCGTATGGCGGGGGTTCCACACGTTGCGCTATTTATTTTGTTGTTGTTGTTCTTTTCCGCGCTTGGACGCCATTGACCCCCTCGTGTTGCGGCATGGGCGTCAGTCAATCTCGGTGCCTTGGGTCATGCTGCCTAGGTTGTACCATAACGGCTACTGTTTTGTTAGGGTGTCTTGTGAAAAGCCTCGTAGCGTCCCTATGCAGTCACACCTCGGAAGTGTTGATGTGCGTGGTTGGGTGCAAAGTTCCTTTGAACTTTTACGCGACTGGTGGGTAAAGGGCGAAACCTCTGCAGAGTGTATAATCTATCATGATAGCCTTGCTCAGGGTCACGAGCGGCCTGGATCCTTTTTGATTAGAAGTTGATGTTTATTATGGTTTAATGCTCACTTCTACTATAATAATTGGGTTACAACTGGGATACATGTAAATGTAGTGTTATGATGAAGTTAAAACGAAACAACTAAAATTGCTAATGCAGTGCAGCCATGTCAAGCCTTTCTTTTAATCCTTCATTATCCGTGTTGTATTTGCTAAGTAAGACACTTACTTACACTTGCTATTCAACAAAATCCCGGATGGGTAACAGATGGATTAGATGGTACTGCTGCTGTTGAATTTCCTGAAGATCTACCATTCTACTAGCTGTGCTCAACCAGTCAGAGTTCCTGTGGTTTATGGTTATCAGCTTCGTCTTCGTCTTCGTTTAGAGAGAGTTAGTAAAGAGTCTTCCACTGTTTTATTTAGTTATTTTAGTCAAACTCTGATGTAAAACCATTTTATTCGAGCATATGTACTCTGTTTATCATATTTGTTATCTATATGTGTTCTGTGGACTTCCTGGGCACACATATAGTAGCATTCGGGTTTCTGTGTAAATCCGGGTGTGACAGTAGTGCTCTATTCTGGGTTCAACTCTGCGTTCCTCTGGAAGTCCTTGGTTCAATGTGATCACCTCTGCCACCATCTTCCTGTCTGACCTCACCCAACTACTAAGGGTCCTTCGAGCTTCATCCTTTGCCATAATCTGTTGAAGACTCAAGTGCTTCATCAGCTGGTAGTTCCGCCCACTCTTCTCCTTGTAGCTATCCACCTCTTCTTGAAGTTCTGAGTTGCGGCTGTCCAACCAATACACTTCTTCCTTCAGTCCTTCTATCTCTTCTTCCTTGGCTGCTAGTGCTTTGTCTTTCTCTGTGAGTTGGTCTTCCAGACAGAGATCTCGAGCATGGTGAGTTGCTCGGATCAGCCCAGCTGTTGGCGGTCGTTACAGACCGATTTCCGACCTCCAACCAAGTATAAAATGAACACAATGGAATCACACACCATAGCTATAGGACTTATTTCTAACCATTTCCATGAGTTTTGGTGTTTGTTCGATTCTAGGAGGCACATGACCAGAGTTGAGGCAAAAAGCATAAGAAAAGATGTGTTCGGCCGAATCCCGTGATTTGACCGAACTTCGTCTATGAACCCAGTGGACTGGAAGACGGGAGAGGCCCAAGTACATATCGACTGAAGCCTGTCAGTCCACCAGAAGGCCTCCAACTCAGCCCAGACCGAGGAACCGACCTGCCAACCGACCCAGCAAGTGATCCAGCACATGGGAGGAGCGAAGGCAGTGCAGAGGGCGGTTCGGCCGAACTTCCCGAGTTCGGCCGAACCCCCCAGTTCGCCCGAATCAAACCCACCACCTCACAACCGACCCTGGGAAGTGATCTTGACCGTAGAGGGCAGAGGCGGTGCAAAACGGGTGGTTCGGCCGAACTGGGCAGTTCGGCCGAACCGACCCCCTTCGGCCGAACGCGGGATCTTCGCCCGAAGATGCTGGAACCGCCCCTGAGCTTTCTTGGCCACTGCTCCACTTCAAACCGACACTCCATGCTATAAATAGGACTCTCCAGCCCCTGCAATAACACACAACACAAGAGTAGAGTGCAGGCGAAGCACTGTTAGTTCTCCACTTGTATCAGTAGAGATAGGGAGAGAGGAGAGGTAAGCGTCCCGGAGAGGAGCCGAAGTGTCGGCCCCTCTTCCTGCTGTACCTCTACGGATGCGGCTTCACTTCGAGTAACATCCGGGTCGTGTCTGGTAACTTTTGTATCTCTCTTTGATTAATTGAGCATTCAGTTCTTACTTTTATATGCTTGCTGGTTCTTTGTTCAATGCTTAGTTGATTGGTATAACTGTATACTTGTTGCTTAGCTTGGGTGCTTATCTTTCTATAGGAGATAAGTATTAGTTGACTAGTGTAGGTGTGGTGCCTATACTTGAGACTAACTTAGTTTATTCCCGTCGCAACGGAGGTGGTAGCCGTAAGGTGGTGACAGCCCTTCCGGTCTTTGTAGCCCATCACGTTAGTTCCGGTCCGTAGGATTCCCCAGTTGGGAAATAGTGGCACCCCTTCTCATCCCTTTCTGTGTGTCCACCAGTTCCCTTGTCGCGAAGCAAGTATCTATCTGTATCCTCTGATCTGCTCGATCAATTAGTAGAATACCTCTACCAGACTCGTACCCTCTGTACCCTCCTATCACTCCTCTTCTCTTTGATGTTGTCATCCACCTCATCCATACCATTCACTCCATTCCATCTACCTAGGACAACTTAGTTTAGAATCAGTCCACTTCTCGTTCTCCGTGGAAATCGATACCTTGGAATACTCCCGGGTGAAAGCTACATCGGTATCCGTCCGCTTGCGGATTTATCTGTAGGCCGTAAGGAGTGCCAACAAGATTTCTGGCGCCATTGCCGGGGAACGGTAGCTGTTCTGATTCCGAACCGAAGTTGTCCGTGTATCCCACCACCATCCACCATATGGATTCCACTCTCACCTTACGTCAACACTCGGCTCCAAAGGGCGATTATTTGGAGCCACCACCATCATCACATCCCATATCCACACCTGGCTATGAGCTACGTCCTGGCTTCATAGCCATGGTTCGTGAGCAATCGTTCTCAGGAACGAAGGCCAAGAGTCCATACGCGCATTTGCGCGAGTTTGAGCAACTCTGCTCATGCCTAACCATTGTGGGCATGACACAAGAGACTCAAATGGAAGCTATTCCCGTTTTCACTAGCGGGAGGAGCAAAGAAATGGTACTCTCTGGCTATCAGTACTATGGACGGGAGCTGGGAAGTTCTCAAGGAAAAATTCTGCCTAAACTTCTTCCCAGTCTCCAAGGTAGCCAGTCTCCGAGCGGAAATCATTAACTTTAAGCAATTAAAGGGAGAATCGTTAGGAGCTGCCTGGGCTCGTTTCAAGCAAATATTGGCCTCAGGACCGGACCTAAGCCTACCAGAACCTATTGTTTTACAACACTTCAGCCTGGGCCTCTATCCCGTAGCCACCACTTTCTTGGACTCTGCTTCTGGAGGGTCGTTCTTTCATTTGGTTCCTAGTGAAGCGAGGGTAGTCCTGGACCGTATCCTAGACGACACTCCCTACACTGGAGTCTATGACGAACTCCCCGATGAAGAAGAGAAGCAGCCTAAACCTAAAGAGCCAGTACAGTCCCAATCCAAACCAATTAGCTCTTCCATTCCAGTAGAACCCAATGCTCAATTCGAACCACAACCTTACTCTAGCCTGGACTACTATCCTCCACTCTACACCACTCCCTACGATTTTGACGATGGTCTATTCGATGACATCGACTGTGCCATACATTTCCCACGAGAACAATGTGTAGAGCAAAAGGATCCACCACCCGACAAGGAAGCATTAGAATATCAAAGAGAGTACTTAGGCCGTCTCTCTGCCATCAAGAGTCGGGAATGGCTAGACGAGGCGGAAGCCTCGACCGAGGTAGTTAAAATGCCCAAGAGAATCTGAACAATCTTTTATGAAGTTATGGGCATGGACAAAGAAATCAGGTATGACCCGAGCCTCGGAATCAACATAATCTCTAGCTCCTTGGTGCGAGCTCAACTTCTCGATGAACCATGGTCATCATCTCAGAAACATCTAAGGTTCATATCGGGAAGGGTCCTCGACTGTTTAGGGATCTTGCGGGTCATACCCGTTAAGATTAACGACCCTGAACTTTTCCTACATTTCCATATCTTTGACCTACCCAACGATTCCACACATTCCATCTTTATTGGTAGGCCAATCATGAAAATCCTAGAGAAATCACCAATAATCCAGCTAGAGCTTAGGATCGGAGAAGAACTCGTCCCAGTCTCTTATTCCTATTCCTTGAATATCCCAATAGAGACAGATCCCGATCCTGATCCTAAAGAGGAGGTCATGTCAACATCCTTGATAGACTTAGAGCAACCTTTCCTAGAAGAAGATGCACAATTCCTTATGGAGGAAGAAGAAATTCATCCTCCAATCGAGCCTATGCCTCTTCCCTCTGATTGAAGTGTGCTTCCCTCTTTAAGGATGAACACACTCCAGTGACCATCTTTGACCAACTCTCTGACATTGAAACCCAACAGACTTTCACGGTCCTGGAGGAAGATCGGTCAGTCTTTGGACACTCAATCCAAGACTTCAAAGGGATTACTCCTAACCTCCATACTCATCATATCCCTATCTCATCTTACCTTGGGGTCGCTAGGAAAGTGTCACGGAGATTCGTCTTTGATCGGGGAAAGACTAGATTCAAAGCCTAAAGCCTTCATCTTCTCCTGTCATACTCCGAAATACGACCATATGCGTGCACCTCCCACGAGTAAAGGGGATTCGTAGTTCCTTGGCCACACCGGGCTTTATAGGTGTCTCATCGAAAATTTCTCTCAAGTAGCCCAGTCGTTGACCAATCTCTTGGCCAATGAAACCCCTCTCGTCTCTAATCAAGAGTGCTATGCTTCCTTTCACACCCTAAGAAAGCACTCAATTCTGCTCCCATCATCCGGTCTCGCGACTAGAGCATCCCATTAGAAATCTTGTGTGATGCGAGCAATTATGCTGTTGGAGCTGTTGTGGGCCAAACCAAGGACAAGAAACATTATTCTCACTGGCCCCAGCTCAACTACGCAACCACAGGAAAGGAACTCTTAGCAGTTGTGTTTGTTATAGACAAATTCTGGTCCTACCTAGTTGGGGCAAAGGTCATAGTCTATTCAGACCATGCTGCTTTGAAGTACCTTTTGACCAAAAAGGATGCGAACCCAAGACTCATCCGTTGGGCCTATCTCGGGTACAAGCCCCGTTTGATCTTCCAATCAGCGAGTTTCTTACGGGGTAATACGCTCCTCAAGGTCACAACATTAGAGCCGTGGTACGCCACCATAGTTGACTTCATGGTGTTAGGGTACATCCCATCTGGTGAAAATAGGAAAAGATTGGTTTATGAGAGCAGACATCACCTATGGGATAACCCGTATCTCTTCTGGATACAAGATGGACTCAGACGATGCATACCTGCACCTAAGGCACATAAAACCTTGGAGAGATATCATGCATCACCTTGTGAAGGACATTATAGAGCGTTCAGAATAAAGGACTAGCAATATAGAGATGCTAAGAAATTTAGCAAGAGATGCCCACACTGCCAGAAACACGGGAAGGAGACGCATAGTCGCTTACCAGTAGTCTTCAAGTAGAAACCTTTGATGTATGGGGAATAGACCCCATGGGTCATTTCCCTAACTAAGAGAACTACGAGTTTACTCTGGTAGCCATAGATCCCGTCTCTAACTGGGTAGAAGCCAAGCCCTATCGAGCCACAGCCACCAGGCACGCTAAGCAAATATCCCATGAAAACATCTTTCCTTGCTTTGGCGTCCTAGGCTAGTCGTAGAGGCTCCCATCTCATTGACTCCATCTCCCGGAAATATCTAAGCTTGGGGGAGCCGCATTTTATAGCCACACCTTCTCACCCCCAAACTAATGGTCAAGCAGCACATCGGCACTCACATCAAGAACATTCTGCAAAATCGTCAATGAGATGGGTGTGCAGTAGAGAGATAGGCTCACTGATGCACTCTGGGCATACTAGACCACTTTAGTTGGGCAAACTAGGACAATTCGGCCGAACCATGCTGGTTCGACCGAAGGACCCCTGTTTTGCCCCTTGAGCATCCATTTGGACCCTAGATCCTATCTCTATCCCATCTTGTCTCAGAGTCGCTAGGAAAATGTTGGGAAAGTTGCTTGTTAATCTCGAGTCACAAACCATCCTCTATCACTTTCCCGAACACGACCAAGTGTTCACATTTCCCAGCCACCATCCTTGTCCAAAGACCTTTCCTCACCCAAGGGCTCCCTCTCCATAAGTATGACAAGTCCACTAATGAAGAAAGCCATGGAGGAGGGAGAAGAGAAACCCATGGTTGAAGAGCCTGAAAAAGAACTGGCACAAACAAGCCAGAAGTTGAGCAACCGGGATGAGAAGGTCACTGAAGGCGAGCCTTGGCAGATGGACAAGAACAATGTCCTCTTCCAAGCATTCACAACCACATTCAAGAGGCTCGCCAAAGCCACATGACATCTAGACCTTTACAATCCATCTATAGAGTAGAAGTCGTGTGGTTGTATCTTTTAGAGCACCATTAGTTTCAATTTATTTCCCAATTCAATTTCCCTTTGCTCAAATCATTGTTTAGGAGGTGCTCTAATTATTTCCCTTCCAACACATTTTGTTTCCAACATTAGCTTGATGAATAAATAAAATTAGAGTTGAATGCAAAAAGAATAAAATTGTCGCTCCGGTTGGTGCATTTGAGCCAACCGGAGGTTGCCCTGTTTAACAGAAAGATACATGAGTACAGGCATGACACAGTGGAGGAGCAGGATGAGGACGAGCAGGCCGACCAGCTAACTCAGTACCTTTCAAGGTTGAATCCCTACCAGTGAAGAGTCCAAGCTTGGGGGAGGACCCCCATCAGGTACGATCCGAATTACTCAGCACTTTGGTCATTCAATTGAAAATACTTCCTTTGAATAAACTCCCAACCATGCATGGAATGAAACATATGCCTCTCACTTTGGAAATGATGAATAGTTGCTCTGTCATTAATCTTGCTAGTACTTTGTTGCAACTAGTTGCTTGACTATGCTTGAGTTATTTGGCATAAGTAGAAATGAACCTAAAAACCTTGTGGGAGCATATGCCTTATTCCAAGTCTAGGTTGTTGTGGGAATTGATATAGTGAGACTTTGGTTGAATTCTATTTCTGCTCTTAGTATGGTGAAAATCTCGGTTGTTTATGCTTTCAAAATTAAAACAAAGTCCCTCATTGGTCATAATACCTACCACAACCATATGATAGGATTAGTTCTAAACTTTCTACCATATGTTGCATGTCATCTTAGTGAGCTTTGTCAAATTGTTGTGACCTTAGTGAGGAATCTTTCATGCTTCTAAGATCGAGATGCACATACACTCCACCTCTCACTTGCAATTCCTACTTGGGAGTTAGCAAAACCATACCATCATCCATTCCATAAATAAAATTTCATGTTCTTTGATTCCATCTCCAAATATCTTTAAAGTAGAGGCATGGGCTATGCAAAAAGAAAAAGAAAAGCATGCCAATTGGCATGGCAAAAAAAAATGAGAAAAAGAAAAGCATGTCAAAAGGGCATGGCAAAAATATGAATAAAAGATAGTCCATGCTCTCAAAAAATAAATCAAGGAGAGGAAGAATCATTCCATGAAATTCCGCCAAATTCCACTCCACATATTCCACTCCACATATTCCGCTCCACATATTCCACACACTTGGACTTCTTGATCTAGAGTGTGATTTGATTCTCCTAAGATCTGGTCTTTGACTTAGCAATATATAAGATGCTTGTATGCCTTCATCCTTTGTCCCCGAGCCACACAAAAGCCAAATTAGATGTTAGGATGAAAAGAAGGCAAAGCCTTTGGTGAGGATTCAAATACACTTGAGCGATTGAGTGAGCCAATGAGGAACAATTTATCTTTTCACAAAAGGGTGAAAACTCCGAGATAGGATCCTGAAAAGAGTAGGGTGGAATAAAACTAAGTTAAACTGTTCATTCTTTCAACCGCCCAAGATAAGGAGATTGCTATAAGCCCCATAGGTAAAATGGTGAATTAATACCTTGCTAGTGATTCAAGTATTTGTTTGAGTACTAGTTGTTTATGAAGTTACCTGCAAGAAAAATGACATTGTAGCAACTCCTGATCCACCGAGCCTAAGTTTTATCTTTGCTCGAGGACGAGCAAAGAGCCAAGCTTGGGGGAGCTTGTTGGCGGTCGTTACAGACCGATTTCCGACCTCCAACCAAGTATAAAATGAACACAATGGAATCACACACCATAGCTATAGGACTTATTTCTAACCATTTCCATGAGTTTTGGTGTTTATTCGATTCCAGGAGGCACATGACCAGAGTTGAGGCAAAAAGCATAAGAAAAGATGTGTTCGGCCGAATCTCGTGATTTGACCGAACTTCGTCTATGAACCCAGTGGACCGGAAGACGGGAGAGGCCCAAGTCCATCTCGACTGAAGTCCGTCAGTCCACCAGAAGGCCTCCAACTCAGCCCAGACCGAGGAACCGACCTGCCAACCGACCCAGCAAGTGATCCAGCACGTGGGAGGAGCGAAGGCGGTGCAGAGGGCGGTTCGGCCGAACTTCCCGGGTTCGGCCGAACCACCCAGTTCGCCCGAATCAAGCCCACCGCCTCACAACCGACCCTGGGAAGTGATCTTGACCATAGAGGGCAGAGGCGGTGCAAAATGGGTGGTTCGGCCGAACTGGGCAGTTCGGCCGAACCGACCCCCTTCGGCCGAACGTGGGATCTTCGCCCCAAGATGCTGGAACCGCCCCTGAGCTTTCTTGGCCACTGCTCCACTTCAAACCGACCCTCCATGCTATAAATAGGACTCTCCAGCCCCTGCAACAACACACAACACAAGAGTAGAGTGCAGGCGAAGCACTGTTAGTTCTCCACTTGTATCAGTAGAGATAGGGAGAGAGGAGAGGTGAGCGTCCCGGAGAGGAGCCGAAGTGTCGGCCCCTCTTCCTGCTGTACCTCTACGGATGCGGCTTCACTTCGAGTAACATCCGGGTCGTGTCTGGTAACTTTTGTATCTCTCTCTGATTAATTGAGCATTCAGTTCTTACTTTCATATGTTTGCTGGTTCTTCGTTCAATGCTTAGTTGATTGGTATAACTGTATACTGGTTGCTTAGCTTGGGTGCTTATCTTTCTATAGGAGATAAGTATTAGTTGACTACTGTAGGCGTGGTGCCTATACTTGAGACTAACTTAGTTTATTCCCGTCGCAACGGAGGTGGTAGCCGTAAGGTGGTGACAGCCCTTCCGGTCTTTGTAGCCCATCACGTTAGTTCCGGTCCATAGGATTCCCCAGTTGGGAAATAGTGGCACCCCTTCTCATCCCTTTCTGTGTGTCCACCAGTTCCCTTGTCCCGAAGCAAGTATCTATCTGTATCCTCTGATCTGCTCGATCAATCAGTAGAATACCTCTACCAGACTCGTACCCTCTCTACCCTCCTATCACTCCTCTTCTCTTTGTTGTTGTAATCCACCTCATCCATACCATTCACTCCATTCCATCTACCTAGGACAACTTAGTTTAGAATCAGTCCACTTCTCGTTCTCCATGGAAATCGATACCTTGGAATACTCCCGGGTGAAAGCTACATCGGTATCCATCCGCTTGCGGATTTATCTGTAGGCCGTAAGGAGTGCCAACACCTGCCAACTGCCTGTTGTTGCGAGCTTCGTACTCTAGGGCTCTGACTTCCCTTGCTTTAGCTTTGAGGCGCTTCTCAAGTAAGGCGATCCTGTGGTCCTTCTCCAGCAGCTGGGTGTCTTGCTTCCATACCTTGTCTCTTAGCTTGGCAACTTTCTCTTCTAGGCCAATGTTTAGGTACTCCTGCTCGATCATGCACTGTACTGAGGTCCGCAGGGTCACGTTCTGCTCTCGGTCAGCTGCGTGAGCCAGCAGGCTGACTGTGTCTCTGTCAGCTGGATCTTCAAGAGCCCGTGGCAGGTACCGGAAGTGGGTGTGGCTGAGCTAGTTCTGGTACACAAGTGTGGCAAGACGGAGTAGCCTCATGGCAATAGTCTGCACTGCCCGACTGAAGGTGCTCTCGCTGGTTGCTGCCCGTAGCATCAGTGACCTTGGTCGTCCAGGGATATTGGGTACTTCCATCTGCAACCGGGTGTGTACTCCCTCGCCAGGGCCGTAGGTCCAGCCCTCGTAGAAGACGTTGTCCACGTCTAACCCCATTGTATGCAGCACCTCCCTCAGTAGCACTGCCAAACCTCCATAGTCTGCACCAGTGGTCCTGATCTCCCGTCGTTCATCGGCTGGTCTTCTTGCTTCCATCTGCGAGACAGTTAGTGGGTTGTTAGTAAGTTAGCAAGTTAGTAAGGTAAGGTAAGGGTAAAAATTTTGTAATTGTTGAGTTGTACATATTTATAGTTTTCAAATAGTCCAAGGAGTTTCATATATAATAGAGGACTCAGTTAGAGCTTCTGTCCTAAGTTTCCGGTCTAAGGGTTACGCGCTACGGTCAAGTATGGCTCGGATACCAACTGAAACGAACCGGATTCTCAACGATGAGAATTCGACTCCCTGTACCCTCGAGATAGTCCCAGGAATAGCAGCTATCTCGTATAGAACTCATCTCAGTCGAATATCACATCCATACAATGATAAAAGATCCAATACATGACATATATAAAACATAGCGGTCTGGTACAAGCCCTCTGGTCTAAATCGACAATAAGAAACAGCTACGAAGCGGTAGCTAAATCTTCTGGGTCCACTTCCCGCAGGCATCCTTGAGCATAGCGCGCACCCTTCAATCGTACCACCCGTCCTGGTTGAACTCGTGGTCGGGGTCTTCACCTGAGAACCCAAAGTCTGTCCCCAAGGAAATGGGATAGGTTCACGTCACCAACCATAATATGAAGCAAGCTTTAAAGTGGCCTATTCTAAGGTATAGAAATAATCAAGGTTTAAGCCAGGGTTTTCCTAAGCGAGTGGCAGCAATAACCCAAATTCATCTCATCACCAACTCCGTTCCTCACAAGCACATTCACTCCCCAGATCCTCCCATCGGCCTCACATTCACATCAGGCTCGTCCTTCCACAGCAGGTTCCCGCAAGCATCATCCACCAACACCTTTCGCTCACTAGTCGACTCGGTGAGCTCCCTCCCCACCATGTCTCATCAGCAACGCTGGTCCAAACTCTCATAGCCCAAATCAAGGATGAGGTAAGAAAGCAGATTCCCATGCTAGTCGGAACTTATTAGAAGCGGGTCGTCCATAATCGTGGACACGACTATACGTATAGTTTACACTCTGCAGAGGTGGCACTCCAGGAATCCATCCGGGCTGCAAGGCTGGTCCGCAACCAACCTGAGACACAGCCCACAGCAAAGACCCTAAATAGTAACGGCGCCAATCCTGTCTCCTTAGGCTCGGGAAACATCCGATCTAACATCTGCCCCAGGGATGTGAAACCTTTCCACCGGGGCCAGTCCGGGGCCGTGGTAAATCAGGGAGAGTACGCCGCAACGAGTCCCCCTTACACATATCAATCTTGAATCTCCTACAGTCTCGGCGCCGCACTAGAGTAGGCTTGCTGGAACCCTCCCCATACTGGGTAGATGGTGAGCATGGTATTCCCATGTCCAAAGGTGGAACTCGACTCGGTCCTTAATTGTCGGTAAAGCGAGTATCAGCGTCATAAGTGATCCGCCGCAACGGTCCACAATCGGCACCCATAACAGGTATTGCCGCCCAAACTCCTCAAGTAACCAAGTATCCAAAAACCATGTACCCGCAACAGGTACTCCGTAGGGACTGCCTGAGTGCAGTCCCCAAGCACCCCGATCAAACAATCGAGTTGTTATTACTCGCTTACACCGCCTAGCTGCACTACACCTCCCATACCACCCACAACTCACGCCAAGAGGTTCAAATCACAACCATCCCAACACTTGCATAGCATAGCATATTCCATAAAGTGAGTAGTAGGTAGCAAGGTAACAAGACAATAACAAAGGCAGTGCAGGTTTAACATGCGAGTAAAGTAAAGCGCTAGCATACTAGTTGCATGTCTAATAGGTATTTCTGAGATTGGTCAGGCGTGAACCTGGGTAAGCTTCTTCCTCCTCCTCAAAGCAGTTGTCGGGGTAGTCCGGCTCCTCCAGGTTCTCCGGGGCTCCTAGAGTCGCGGGAAAGAAAATAAGACGCGGCTACAAGCAAAGAAACACCAAAACAGCGAGGAAAGAAGACCCAAGAAACACCAAACTCTACACTAACGCGTAGGTCATGTTTTTAGAAAAATATAGAAACTGGTTTCATATTTTTCTGAGCTACGGTTGATTTATTATTAATTTTCAAAGTTTAAATCATTTTCTAAAATTATTAAATAATTTCCGAAAAAGAAAGACGGCAGAAAATCAGCCTGCTGACGTCAGCGTTGACTTGGTCAACGGTCAACGGGTCAACGGGTCAAGTCAGTCAGTGGGCCCCGCATGTCAGTGACTGCCAGAGTATGACAGGTGGGCAACAAGCGTCAGTGCAGTTTAAAAGAAAAAGAAAAAGACGAAAGGCGCTACTGGGCCGGAGTTGGGCCGAAAGAAAAGTCCAGGGGGGTAAACTGGACTTTAGCGCGAACTTTAGGCCCACGAAGGGGACGCTGCTGGATCCGGCGTTGTGGACTTGGTCCACCGTGCGCCGTGTGGGTGGTTCACGTGCACCGGGTGCACGGGATCGCTTTGTGGCCGCCACGGGATCTTTCGTGGCTGTGGTGTGGCCGGCTTGGTGTGCTCGAAGGTGTGCCTTGGCCACGGTGCGACGCGGACGTGCGCGGCGCGCTCTGGCGCACGGCCGGCGGCGACCTCGTCGACGGCGATCGACGGAAAAGGAGGTCGGCGAGGCTCGGGTTCTCAGGAAAAAGCTCGGCTAGGGTTTTGCGAACACGAACGGTAAGAAAGAGAGGGAACTTGGCCGATGAGGCGGCTCCCCGACGAGAGCGGTGGCGGCGCGGCCATGGCATGGCGGACCGGCGGCGCTCGGGCGGCAAAAGGCTCAATTTGCGGCTCGGCTGGGAAAAGCACATGCGTGCGCAACGCCAGCGAGTGCTGGAACGCGACGCCGTGGCTTGGCTGGGTGCGCGTGCGCGGGCACACAGTTGCCCGTGGCCGCGACATGGCCGCGGCTCGCGCGCGGTGACCGGCCTCCCGGTCCGCGGCGGCGTTGGCTGCGAGACGCGTCGACGGCGGTTTTGCGGCAAGGTTCAGCGGCTCGGCGGCGGGGTCCTACAGAAGAATGACCACAACTCGAAGGCTAGGTCCCAGAGACAGCTTGGCGACGACCAGCACAAGGAGCGGCGGCTAGGGTTCGGTTGGGGCGCGGCTAGGGTTCGGTTGGGGCGCGGACGGCGAGATGGAGATGCTTCGGCCCGCGGACACGCGTCACCATCGCAACGGGCCACGAGGAGGGGCGATGGGACCGGCTCAAGGTCACGGGCGAGCTCGGCGGAGGGCAGAGCGCCGCGCTCGGGGAAGAAAAGGGGGAAGGAGAAAGCTGACAGGCGGAGCCCGCCTGTCGGCGATAGAAAAAAGGAAGGGGGCGCTGGGTGGTGATGCTGGGCCGCTACTGGGCCGGATGGCCGGCTGGGCTAGGTTGGCTGGCTGACTTGAGGGAAAGCTTGATGGGCGAAAACAAACTTCTCGAAGAAGATTGGGCCCACGCATGCTAGGCTGGTTTTGAATTAGTTTGGTTAGAAATTAGTGTTTGAATTCAAATCTAGGTTTTGAATTCAAACCAAACAAAAATCCAACAAAACCAAATAAAAACCAAATCACTACTATTTTGAACTTAGCACTTCAAATTATTATTTTTAATTAATTTAAATTTTGCCTAAGAGCAAAGGGAGCAAATAGAGAGCAACCTTATATGTTGGTTTGCATGCACAACAATTCACCAAAAAATTTTAAATCCTCATTTTTGCATTCATCAAATCATATGGGAAAATTAGGGTTGTTATAGTCTCCCCCCCCCCTCACAAGAATCTCGTCCTCGAGATTTGTGGTTACCTATGGTTTAAACAAGTGGGGGTATCTCTCTTTTAGTACTGACTCCTTCTCCCAAGTAGCCTCCCTTTCTGAATGATTGCTCCACTGCACTTTGAAAAATGGGATAGCTGTGCTTCTGGTCTCTTTGACTGCTCTATCTAGTATCCTCTCTGGGTACTCCAGGTACTCCAAGGTGTCTTGTAGGTCTAAAGCCTCTGTCTTGACCTCATGTTCTGCTACTCTTAGACACTTTCTCAGCTGGGATACATGGAGCACTGGGTGTACTCCAGCTAAGTCCTCTGGTAGGTCTAGCCTGTAGGCTAGCTTTCCTATTCTCTTTAGTATCTGATACGGTCCCACAAAACGGGGTGCTAGCTTCCCTTTCACTTGGAATCTCTTATGCCCTCTAAGGGGTGACACTTTTAGGTAGACGAAGTCCCCTACTTCGAACTCTAGATCTCATCTCCTTTTATCCGCATCGCTCTTTTGTCGTCTCTGAGCTACCTTCAGGTGCTCTCGGATCTTGGCCACATTTTCTTCTGCCTCCACTATCATATCAAGACCAAAGAACGTTCGTTCTCCCACCTCTGACCACATTAGAGGCATTCTACATTTTCTACCATATAGTGCCTCAAAGGGGGACATCTGCAGGCTGGCCTGGTAGTTGTTGTTGTAGGAAAATTCTGCATAAGATAGACTCTTCTCCCAGTTTGTGCTGTAAGCCAGAACACATGCCCTCAACAAGTCTTCCAGAATCTGGTTCACTCTTTCAGTCTGCCCATCTGTCTGGGGGTGGTAAGTTGTGCTATACTCCAAGGTTGTCCCGATGGCTTGATGTAGGCTTTTCCAGAACTGAGCTGTGAATTGTGGTCCTCTGTCTGACACAATACTTCTTGGTGCCCCATGCAGCTTGAGAATGTCGTCTATATATAGTTCTGCTAATTTGCTCACTTGGTATGTGCCTTTGACTGGTATGAAGTGGGCTACCTTTGTCAGCCGATCAACTATGACCCAAACGGCATCATTCCCTTTCTGAGTGCGAGGTAAGCCAACCACGAAGTCCATGCTGATATCTTCCCACTTCCACATTGGAATTTCGAGTGGTTTCAGCAGTCCTGCTGGCCTTTGATGTTCTGCCTTGATTCTTTGACAAGAGTCGCACTTGGCTACATACTCTGCTATGTCCTCTCTCATTTTCTTCCACCAGAACTTATCCTTCAGATCTTGATACATCTTGGTGCATCCTGGGTGTATCGAGTACTTGGACTCGTGAGCCTCTGAGAGAATTGTTCTCCTGATTTCTTTGTCCTGCGATACACAAATACGGTCTTTCAGCCATACTGTCCCTGCTTCATCTACCCGGAAGTCAGGTGGCACTCCTCGCTGAATATCCTCTTTTACTTCTTGGATTTCTAGCCACTTTCCTTGAGCTTCTTTGATTCGGTCTTCTAGGTTGTACTTCACCCTCATTTCCTTGTGTTTTCCCTCTTCTACTAGCTCGAGTTTCAGCATGTTCAACTCCTTTGCTAGTTCTGGCTGACTTTCTTCTATCATCAAGTTGTTGCAATAACTCTTTCGGCTCAAGGCATCTGCCACTACGTTGGCTTTGCTAGGATGGTAGTGTATCTCCAAGTCGTAATCTTTGATCAGTTCTAATCACCTCCTCTGCCTCATGTTCAGCTCGGACTATGTAAAGAAGTACTTCAAACTCTTGTCATCTGTGTAGATATTGCACTTGTTGCCATTCAGATAGTGCCTCCAGATCTTCAAGGCATGTACCACTGCTGCTAGTTCTAAATCGTGTGTGGGGTAGTTTTCCTCATGTTTCCTCAGCTGCCTTGATGCATAATCAACAACCTTGCCCTCTTGGATTAGGACACATCCCAAACCTTGTCTCGAAGCATCGCAATAGACTACGAAATCCTTGCGAATATCCGGCAGGGTCAATACTGGCGTTGTAGTGAGTTTGTGCTGTCTGTCCACTCAAACGGGACGTTGTTCTTGAGTAGTTCGGTCATTGGCTTGGCAATCTTGGATAAGTTCTCAATGAACCTTCTGTAGTAACCTGCCAAACCCAGAAAGCTTCGGATCTCCGTGACACTCTTCAGCTGCTTCCATTCTGCTACTGCCTCAATCTTTTCTGGGTCTACTGCTACGCCCTCAGCTATGAGCACGTGGCCCAAAAAGGCTACTTTCTCCAGCCAAAATTCACACTTGCTGAACTTCCCGTAGAGTTGGTGCTGCCTCAGCTTCTCTAGCACAATCCTTAAGTGCTCCTCATGTTCTTCGGCTGTTTCTGAGTAGATCAGTATGTCGTCAATGAACACCACCACGAACTTGTCTAGTTCCTCCATGAATACATTATTCATCATGTTCATGAAGTAAGCGGGTGCGTTGGTCAAACTGAAGGACACAATGGTGAACTCGTACTGCCCGTACCGAGTCACAAAGGCTGTCTTGGGGATGTCGCCTTCTCTAATCTTCATCTGGTGGTATCCCGATCTCAGATCAATCTTACTGAAGTACTTGGCTTTCTTCAATTGATCTATCAAATCATCAATTCGTGGTAGCGGGTATTTGTTCTTGATTGTCACTGCGTTCAGGGATCGATAGTCTACGCACATGCGCATTGACCCATATTTCTTCTTCACAAACAACACTGGCGATCCCCATGGGGATGCACTTGGTCGAATCACCCCGCTTTCTAGCATCTCTTTCAACTGCTTCTTGAGTTCCTCCAGCTCTTCCACTGACATTTTGTACGGTCTCTTGGCAATGGGCCCTGTGCCTGGTTGTAGCTCGATTATGAACTCTACGTCTCGGTCAGGTGGTAGTCCTGGTAGCTCTTCGGGAAACACGTCAGGGTACTCACACACAACAGGCACTTCTTCGATCGTCTTTTTCTCGATAGAGTATACCAACTATCTCAGAATACATGTTCTGGACTCCTTCCCTGTTCTTCTTCTTTGTGGCTCTACTGTTACTTTGACTCCACTAGGGTGTGTCAACTCAACTGTTCTGGGCGAGCAACTGATTACCCCTTTGTGCTCTGTCAGCCAATCCATTCCCAGTATCACGTCAATTCCGTGTGACTTCAGGACTGTCAGGTCTCCTGCGAACTCCTGCCCACCTATCATCAGACTAACTGCTGGGCACTCTAAGGTGCACCTAAGCTCTCCTAAGGGAGAAGTAGTGACTATAGGTCTAGCCTTAGGTATTGTCGGGGAAGACTACTCTTTCACAAACTTTGACGAGATATAAGATCCAGTTGCACCAGAGTCAAACAGTATCAAAGCTGGAATGCCATTTACTAAAAACTCACTGAGCACAACATCGGGAGCGTCCTCGGCTTCTTTCTCTGTCAGGTGGTTGAGGCATCCCCTCTGCGCAGAAGCTGGCTGCCTGTCTTGTCCTCCAGGTGCCGGTGCCTTAGCTGGGGTCTGTGTTGGCTCTTCTTATGATCCAATATCAGAATTGAGAATCCTGGTACTGGGGTAAGGAGTGTATCAGTGGTTTTCCTTATGGCTTAGTAAAATATAGAAATATTCTGCAAGCGCACAGAATCACCGCTGTAGCACTTCACCTGGGAGTATTCCAAGGTATCGTAATTTATATTTCCGCAGGAAAGCTTTGGCAAGATTACTAGTGAACAGATATTCGAGACTATCAGAGAAGGGTACACAACTAGACAAGACAGGGGATAACGGTATTGAATAGGAGTGGATATACCGGACACACAGCTCAAGGGATACTCTGGTAAGGGAGAGAAGAGATAGATAGCTGGGAGGACAACGAGAAGAGATAGAGGACTCCTGGATACTTTATCTACCTATGTCACTCTAGCTTAGAGATACAGCGGCTACAGAGCCAGCACTAGGAGATCTGGGATAACTCTAATGTCTTAGCTTCGGGACAAGGGAACCGGTGAACACACAGAAAGGGATGAGAAGGGGTGCCACTATTTCCCAACTGGGGAATCCTACGAACCGGAACTAACGTGATGGGCTACGAAGACCGAAAGGGCTGTCACCACCTCCCGGCTACCACCTCGGTTGCGACGGGAATAAACTAAGGCCACCGACTAGTCTAGGAACCACTCCTACACTAGGCAACGACTACTTACTCTTCTAGCAAGAGCAAGCAACCTTGTCAATACTCTTGGTGACAATTCACCTCCAGTATCAAGCAAGATCAAAGAACCAGCCAAGACAAAGAATTAAACAAGACTACAAGCACTAGAACTATAACTGACTCTAGTCTAAACAAGATATATTTGCAACTAGGATAAAGTAGAAGCAAGATATAAATGACAAAGGCAAAGTGATAAAGATAACTATATTGATACTCAATGTCTTGCAAAAGAAAAAGGTAAAAGATACAAGAGCTTATAACAGAGCTTCTGAAGACGACTCCGGAACGTCCGAGGCACAGCTCGACTCAACTCTAACTCCCAACTAAACTATCCTAACTCTACTAGAATGAAAGTGGAAATGAGCTCCTTGGCTTGGTGTGTGTTTACAAATGAGGTAAGGGGTCCTATTTATAGCTGCATAGGATGGTTGGGGCTGGAGTAGCCGCCAAGGGACCAGGGGGGTACCCCCTGGGATTTCGGGCGCCAGGGTCGGTTCGGCCGAACCAGGGGGTTCGACCGAACCCTTGGATGCGCCGCCTTTGCTCTGGGTGGCCAGGATGAGCCCCTGGAGGCGGTTGTGAGGCGGTGGGCAGTTCGGCCGAACCGGCTCCTTCGGCCGAACTGGCCCGGGGGCTCGGCTGCCCTCTGTTCCACCGCCTCTGCCTCTGGATGGCCTGGATCGCCTCCACCTGGCCGGGGTGTGTTTGTTGCCCCGGATTGGTGACATCATCTGCCAAGTTGCTTGCCCCGTCAGCGCTTTGTCATCGTTGGTTGTACATGTGGCCTCCTAGTTGTACTTCACTGCGTGCATGGCTAGGGGGGTAACCGGCCGAACGTGTCGTTCGGCCGATTCGGTCATTTTCGGCCCCAATAGCACATATTTGTTGTAGTTGTACCTACACAAGTGTCACTCACCAAAACTCGTGGAACTTTATTAGAAATAAAACCTAAGTACATGGAATGTTGCATATAACCTCATTTATTCCCGAGTATTGGTGGTCGGATTTGGGCTGTAACGACCGCCAACAAGCTCCCCCAAGCTTAGCTCTTTGCTCATCCTCGAGCAAAGATATAAACTTAGGCTCGGTGCATCAGGAGTTGCTATAATGTCATTTCTTTTGCAGGTAACTTTATAAACAACTAGTCTTCAAAAATACTTGAATCATAGGCAGAGTTTCAAATCACCTTTTTACCTATGGGGCTTATAGCAATTTCCTTATCTTGGGCGGTTGAAAGGACGAACAATTTAAATTCAGTTTTATTCCACTCTACTCTGTTCAGGATCCCATCTCGGAGTTTTTCATAAGTTTTGAAAACTACAAATTGTTCCTCATTGGCACACTCAATCACTCAAGTGTATTTGAATCCTCACCAAAGGCTTGTGCCTTCTTTTTCATCCTAACATCTAATATGGCTTTTTGTGTGGCTCAGGGACAAAGGATGAAGGCATGCATGCATCTTATATTTTGCTAGGTCAAAGACCGGATCTCTGAGGAGACAAATCACATCTTAAGATCGAGACGTGCAAGTGTGTGGATATGAATGGAGTGGAATATGGTGGAATGGTGGAATGGAGTATGGTGGAATGGTGGAATAGAACATGGTGGAATGGTGGAATGGAGCATGGTGGAACTCCTTGGATGAATTTCCCTCTCCTTGATTTATTTTTGAGAACATGGGCTATCTTTTATTCTCATATTTTTGCCATGCCACTTGGCATGCTTTTCTTTTTCTCTTTCTTTTTGACATGCCCTTTGGCATGCTTTTCTTTTTCTCTTATTTTTGCCATGCTTCTTTGGCATGCTTTTCTTTTTGCATAGCCCATGTCTCTATCAAGAATATTTGGAGAGGGAGATCATAGAACATGGAGCATTTATTTTTGTGGATGGATGATGGAAAATGTTTGCTAACTCCCAGTGTAGGAATTGCAAGTGAGAGGTGGTGTGTGTACGTGGGTCTCGATCTTTAAGAATATGAAAGCTTCACTCAAAGGTCACAAAAATTTGACAAAGCTCACTAAGATAACAAGCAGCATATGAGTAGAAATTTTCAACTAAGCTTATCATATGGCTTTGGTAGGTATTTTGACCAATGAGGAACTTGTTTCATTTTGAAAGCATAAATCTCCGAGATTTTCCCCGTACTAAAAGCAGAATAGAATTTAACCAAACTCTCACTATATAAATCCCCACAACAATTTAGACTATGAATAAAGCATGTGCTCCCACAAGGTTTTCAGGATCATTTTTACTCATGCCAAATAACTCAAGCACAATCTAGCAACTAGTTGAAACAAAGTACTTGCAAAATTAATGACAGAGCAACTATTCATCATTTCCAAGGTGAGAGGCATACGATTCATTCCATGCATAGTTGGGAGTTATTTTATTCGAGGGAAATATTGTTTAAGGGAAATATTTTTGGTGTTTTCATTTTTTTAAATGCAAACTATCATGAAGGGAAATGAAAGGGAAATTAAATGATCAATAGTGCTGGATAAATTGGGACATACCTGGTGGGGGTCCTCCCCCAAGCTTGGACTCTTCACTGGTAGGGGTTGAGCCTTGAGAGGTACTGGCTCAGCTGTTCCGCTTGTTCGTGGACGTCGTGCTGGACAGACGCCACCATCCCGCTATTCTCTTGATGGTACTGAGAATGGCGGGCTAGCGTGTCTTGAATCTCTCGGGTACGGTCGTCGATGAGCTCGACTCGGTCGGAGATGTAGGATAACTCCCGGCCGTATTCGAAGCGTGCGGACTGTGAGTATCCGGGGTAGTATGGCTGGGAGGCACTGTCGTATCCCCCTCCATACCGGCTCCCGGACCACTCAGAGTCCGTGTCCTGGCCGTAGTCCCAGCGTCCTAAGGTGAAGTAGTTCGGCTCCTGATGCTGCCCGGAGCCTCCTGCTCCGGACGTCCCAGCGCCGGTGTACATGTCGTAGGTGGCCTCAAAAGCGGAAGTGTGTCGGTGTGGCATTTGTGGTGCATCTTCTGGCTCCTGTGAGGTGGCGAGCCCAGCATCACGCCTGGCTCGTCCCCTCGTGACGGGTCCGTCACCTGCAACGCTGTGCCGAGCGGGCTCTCTCCAAGGTGGAGAGTCGTCCGACTCGGTCCTCAACTGAAGAGTTAGTTTCGGCGTGGTATACAACCTCAGTGCTGCACAGGGAAAAGGCACTTCAGTTGTATATCCACGGTTAATCATTGCCAGCGTTGCGTGAGGCGTCCGCCGTATCATGTGGGCTTGCACGAAGTGCTCGGCATCCACGACGGAACACGCTGTCTCGATGTACGTGAGCTGGGCGCCTTGAAGGACGCCCAGGTGATTAGCGAGGCTAGTGACTAGAGAAGTCATCGCCATGCTACCCGCACGAGAAATATGAGACAGCCAGTGACCAACCATGTCTTTCACAGGTGAATAGGGAATCTGCTTGACCATGGCAAAAAGAACCCGCAACTCGATGGTGTTGACAGGGCGCAAATCTGCCCGGGGGAATACCGTCATAGACACCCAACGATGCATGAAACGCAAAGTGGGATTATGTATGCTGTTCGTGCGTGGCGCATGACAGTTGGTATCCCCCGAAATCTTTTTCCAAAATGCCACCCAGTCAAATCTTTTAAGCGCTTTGTTCGGGTCTAATGAACAACGGCTTGAAAATCCGAGACCCGAACTAAAATCCCTCCAAGAGTGGAAGAACTCTTGGTTGAAGAACCGAAAACGAATCCCCCCAGTTTCAGAAACCAAAGTCGAGAGGAATTCAAGGGTGAGCAGGTACGAACCTTCTTCGTTGATGTGCCAGAAATTCTCCCAGCCAATGGCCTGGAAGATTTCCGTAAACTCTGTGTCCATCCCCGTGTCCCTGAGCAAATATTGCTCAAACACACGGGTGTGCTCGAACTCCTTCAGCCGAAGCTCGTTGAAGGTGTTCTGCTCCCTTTCTGTTCTAAGGTTGATGTCACTCTCGCTCAGGAGCTGCCTGGCCGGGGGCGTGGCATGGCCCCATCCCGAGCCGACTGCTTCGTGCTCGTCCGTGTCCATCCGGCTCGAGCCTCGAGACGGAGCTGGGGAACTCCCAGCATCGTTCGATCGTCGGCGTAGCCGGGCGGAACGACGGAGCGAAGTGAAGAACGTCGACATGATTCCTGCAAAAAGTTAGTGCAACAACAACTACCCGAAGGACTGAATATATATATAGTTAGCACAGGAAAATCAAGTCAGTCGTTCGAGATAGTTAGTCGTTCTTGCGGGGATGAAAACCACCACAAAAGGTTAGTCGTTCTTGTGGGTGTCGGTGACCACCACAAAATCGTCCAGAAATTCAGCACAAAGATCACAACAAGAGGAAAATATTTTTGGGATTTTCTCGTGATGCAAGTGAACCAAAACTTGAACAAGATCTTGGGAAGAACTTGAGCAAGCACTAGAGCAAAGGACTTCAGAAAGAGAGAGAGCTCCTAGCATAAATTTTCAGAATGGGAGAGTGAGTGAATGGTGCAAGGAGAAGCAAGCAGCAAGGGCAGCATTTATAGGCTGAGGGGAGGGCCTTGGCCAGTTCGCCCGAAGGCTCTGGTTCACCCGAACCAGGCCTGGTGGCCAGGGCACTCCCATGTGAGTGCAGCACTCACATGTCTTTGTTTCCACTCCAAGTTTGTGTGGCCATCAATTCCCAAGGACATTTTTAGTGGATTTTAGTGGTAGGTGAGATGGAAATGTGACATGACCAAAGTGGAAATTAGTGGAGTCACCCCCATGCTGCCATGTTTGTGATAATTGGTGAGTGTGCAACCATTTTTAGTGGGGTAGACATGTTTGTTGCTGGTTGGTGGTGATGGTAAATAATTGGAGATGTTCTAGAAGGGATGAAAATGATAAAAGTTACCAATTACATCCACCCTAGGTAAAATTTCAGCATGTGTCCAATTATTTCTAACCAAGCTTGCAGAATTTTCTACTCTCTCTCAAATTAGTTACTCAAGTGGTTCATTATTTTGAAAAGGGAAACATGCAAATGCAATTGGAAATTTAAAAATTGGAAGGGAAATATGGGATACATACCGGTTTTCCTCGCGGCGAGAGCTCAGCTTTTAAGTCCGCAAGTGGGACTTCTCCTGTCTTCAGTTGCTCTTGTCATCGTCCGGTCCCGGAGTGGTTGACTTGGACGATGCAACCTTCTTCCGCCACATTTTCTTGTTCTTTTTCTTCGACATTGGTGGCGGTGGGATCGGTGTCTCTGGAGAATTCCAGAGGGCTTGTTCTTCCTCGTATTTCTTTACGAGGAAATCCATTTCTTCTGCATTTGTCGGTTTTGTCGGCTCGTTCCACTTGAGCTGCTCACCACCGAGTATTTCCAGCTCTCCATTAATGAGAGCCTTAAGGAAACACTCGGCGCTCCTCTGCTCCGGTGTGAGTGGCTCTGTCTTCTTCTCTTCCCGGGGTTGAAACTTGAAGTAAGTCAACCTTCCGTCGATACGGAACGAGATTTCTCTCGCATCCATATCGATCCTAGCCCGGGTGGTGTTCAAGAATGGTCGGCCCAACACAAGGGGAAACGAATGCTCATTCCCCGTGTCAAGGACAACAAAGTCCACAGGGACATATCGTCCCCAGATCCGGACCGGTACATTCTCGATCACCCCCTCGGGGTAGCGGATGGTTGAGTCCGCAAGCTGTATCTGGGCAGTAGTAGGTTACAAAGTAGGGTAGCGTAATTTCTTAAATAATACCTTAGACATGATGTTGACGCCTGCCCCCAGATCACAGAGTGCATCATCAATGCGACGATTCTAGATCGTGCACTGAATGATGGGCACTCCGGGATCTTCCTTCCTATCCGGAGAGGTCTTGATGACCGCCCTTTTTGCAGCTCTCGACAGGTAGGTCCATCTTGGTGTCAGCACTCGGATGCGTGCGACCTTCCCTGCGTGGTTAGTGCGGAATACACTACGAGACATCCTACCATGCCTGGTAGTGATGGCTTTCACTGTCTCGATGGAAGGTTCGGGTTGCCCCGGAATCTTCCCCGATTCAGTGACAGGAACAGCAGCAGCTAACTGAGCGACTTGAGTTTCTATCATTTTATTAAAGCTCAGTTGACTTTTCATAGCAGAAGAAAATGATTTCATCCTAGAGTCTATGCTTTCCAGAGTTTTATCATTAGCAGCAAGCTTTTTATTGATGTTTTCAGTTATTTTCATCTGGCCAAACACAAGATCTCTAAGAGACGGCTGATTATTGAAATTGCTGGAATTGAAATTGTTACCTTGTTGAGGCCTCTCAAAAGGGAGGTTTGGGCACGGATTCTAGCCTTGGGTTCCGTAGTTCTGCCGTCGGTACCGGTTGTTGTTGGAGTTGTTGACGTAGTGGGCATCTTCTCGCGTTTCGGGGCAGTCGTTCCCCGAATGGCCAGTGTTGCCACAGACTTCGCAGGTCATGCAAGCGTCCATGGCTTGCACCGTTTCTTGAGCAGGGGCCTCTAGTTTCTTCATCAGGAGGTCCATCTTGGCAGCGAGCATGTCCAGAGCTTCAACTTGGTGAACTCCTCGGGTCTTTGGTTGAGTCCGGTCATCAGAGCAACCTTGGTTCTCGACCATCTTCTCTATGAGGGCCTTCGCACGACTCTCCTCAAGAGAGAAGAACGAGCCTCCAGCAGCAGCATCCAGGTACTCACGGGCAGAATTTCTCAGCCCGTGATAGAAAGTTTGGATTATGAACCAACTCTGCATACCATGGTGAGGACAAGCAGAAATATAGTCCTGGAGGTGATCCCATGCCTCCGGGACTGTTTCATCTTTTAGCTGCTGGAAACTAGCTATTTTATTCCGGAGGGCATTGGTTTTCCCAACCGGAAAGAATTTTAGCAAGAAAACGCTAGTGCATTTATCCCAGGTATCTATTGCTTCGCTGTTAGCATAAAACCATTGTTTCGCCTTGCCTAATAATGAGAATGGAAATAAACGAAGGCGAATGACATCGATACTTACTCCGCGGATGAAGGTGTTGCAAATCTCCAGGAAATGCTGGAGATGAGCATTGGCATCTTCATGTGGCTTGCCGCAGAATGGGCTAGCCTGGACCATGTTGATGAGGGCTGGCTTCAACTCAAAGCTACCATCTCCGACTGGCGGAGCTGGTCCGACACGTACGTTCTCGCTTGATGGAGCGGAGAACTCACAGATCGTCTTGGTTGCCATCCTCGATGTAGCCTGGTCAACGACGGGAAGGACTGGGTTCGTCGGAAGGAGTTGCTTCTGAGGAGGCACAACACGGGGTCGTACTTTCCTCACAAATGACTCCGGATTTTCTTGGAAGTTTGACGGTAGTTGGAAACTAGTCATGCACTGCTCTGTTCCACAAGGACCAACGAACAGAGCAAGGATAAACCCGCTTGAGTAGCGGTACTCAACTAAGATAGCTCAAGATAAAAGTTCAAAAATAATCTAGCCAAAGACTTCCCCGGCAACGGCGCCAGAAATGTTTGTTGGCACTTCTTACGATCCAATATCAGAATTGAGAATCCTGGTACTGGGGTAAGGAGTGTTTCAGTGGTTTTCCTTATGGCTTAGTAAAATATAGAAATTCTACAAGCGCACAGAATCACCGCTGTAGCACTTCACGTGGGAGTATTCCAAGGTATCGTAATTTATATTTCCGCAGGGAAGCTTTGGCAAGATTACTAGTGAACAGATATTCGAGACTATCAGAGAAGGGTACACAACTAGAAAAGACAGGGGATAACGGTATTGGATAGGAGTGGATATACCGGACACATAGCTCAAGGGATACTCTGGTAAGGGAGAGAAGAGATAGATAGCTGGGAGGACAACGAGAAGAGATAGAGGACTCTTGGATACTTTATCTACCTATGTCACTCTAGCTTAGAGATACAGCGGCTATAGAGCCAGCACTAGGAGATCTGGGATAACTCTAATGTCTTAGCATCGGGACAAGGGAACCGGGGAACACACAGAAAGGGATGAGAAGGGGTGCCACTATTTCCCAACTGGGGAATCCTACAGACCGGAACTAATGTGATGGGCTACGAAGACTGAAAGGGCTGTCACCACCTCCCGGCTACCACCTCCGTTGCAACGGGAATAAACTAAGGCCACCGACTAGTCTAGGAACCACTCCTACACTAGGCAACGACTACTTACTCTGCTAGCAAGAGCAAGCAACCTTGTCAATACTCTTGGTGACAATTCACCTCCAGTATCAAGCAAGATCGAAGAACCAGCCAAGACAAAGAATTAAACAAGACTACAAGCACTAGAACTATAACTGACTATAGTCTAAACAAGATATATTTGCAACTAGGATAAAGTAGAAGCAAGATATAAATGACAAAGGCAAAGTGATAAAGATAACTATATTGATACTCAATGTCTTGCAAAAGGAAAATGTAAAAGATACAAGAGCTTATACCAGAGCTTCTGAAGACGACTCCGGAACCTCCGAGGCACATCTCGACTCAACTCTAACTCCCAACTAAACTATCCTAACTCTACTAGAATGAAAGTGGAAATGAGCTCCTTGGCTTGGTGTGTGTTTACAAATGAGGTAAGGGGTCCTATTTATAGCTGCATAGGACGGTTGGGGCTGGAGTAGCCGCCAAGGGACCAGGGGGGTACCCCCTGGGATTTCGGGCGCCGGGGTCGGTTCGGCTGAACCAGGGGGTTCGGCCGAACCCTTGGATGCGCCGCCTTTGCTCTGGGTGGCCAGGATGAGCCCCTGGAGGCGGTTGTGAGGCGGTGGGCAGTTCGGCCGAACCGGGTCCATCGGCCGAACTGGCCCGGGGGCTCGCTGCCCTCTGTTCCTCCGCCTCTGCCTCTGGATGGCCTGGATCGCCTCTACCTGGCCAGGGTGTGTTTGTTGCCCCGGATTGGTGACGTCATCTGCCAAGTTGCTTGCCCCGTCAGCCCTTTGTCATCGTTGGTTGTACATGTGGCCTCCTAGTTGTACTTCACTGCGTGCATGGCTAGGGGGGTAACCGGCCGAACGTGTCGTTCGGCCGATTCGGTCATTTTCGGCCCCAATAGCACGTATTTGTTGTAGTTGTACCTGCACAAGTGTCACTCACCAAAACTCGTGGAACTTTATTAGAAATAAAACCTAAGTACATGGAATGTTGCATATAACCTCATTTATTCCCGAGTATTGGTGGTCGGATTTGGGCTGTAACGACCGCCAATAGTCTGTTTGTTCTTCTTCTCCGGACAGTCAAAGGACTTGTGACCGGGATTCCCACGAGCAAAGCAGACTACTGAGGTCCCTCCGCCAACTCTGGGCATGTTGTTTGGCTTCCAGTTGGGGTTTCCCTGACCTGAGTAGCTGTTGTTTCTGTTGCCAAAACTGCTGTAGTTGTTGCCTCTGCTGCCAAAGCTATTGCTGCTACTGCCTCGGTTACCCTGGTGGTTGTTTCTGTTGAACCCTGAGCCTCCTTGGCTGCTGCTCTGCTAAAAGCCTCTCCTGAGCATGTTGCTCTGGCCACCCCTCGGCCTCTGACTCAGTCTGTGGTTGTGCAACTGTTCAGCCTTTCTTTTCTTCTCTCGCCAAGTATCTTCAAGACCCACTCTTTCCTTTTCAACTGCGATAGCCCTGTCGATCAGCTCTCTGAGTGACCTGTGTGAACTCGCTGCGAGTGTTGTCCTCAGACCTCTGTGCAAGCCATGCTGGAACCAAAACTGCTTCTTCTTTTCGGTGTTGACGTCTTCAGGAGCGTACCTCGACATCTTAGCAAAGTGTCGAGCGTACTCAGCTACAGACAGACCACCTTGGGTCATTGTCCTGAACTCCATTGCCTTGTGCACCATGACTTGTTCCGGGATGTGGTACTCTTTGAAAGCTTCACAAAACTCTAGCCAGGTGATCTGAGCGGGGTTTGCGTGAGAGTCACAGTAGCTCTCCCACCACGCCTTCGCTGCGCCTTCAAGCTGGTGCGCCGCAAGGGCCACACATTCCTCTTCAGTGTAGTCTGTCAGGTCCAGCTTCGTCTCGATGGTACGCAGCCAGTCGTGCGCGTCGAGTGGCTCGTCCGAGTAGTCGAAGGTGGGTGCTTTCAGCCTGATGAACCTTTCAATCTTCCTTTGTAGGTCTTCTTCACGGTGTCCCTGACGGTTCTGGTTCTGGTTTCCCTGGATCTGTTGCATAGCTTGCATCATCTGAGTGTTGGCCTGTGCCATCTGTTGCATCAGCTGTGTTTGAGTAGTCTTTACTTCTGCCAAGTTAGGCGGTGGCGGTGGTTGCTGGTCGTTCTGCGGGTTCTGCTGAGGCTCCACTGCTGGCTCTTCCACCTCCACTTCCTGTTCCCCACCTGGTGCGTTGTCCTCGGGCTGGAGCACGCCTGCCGCGCGTCCACGGCCCCTGCCTCCAACTGCAGTTGTTGCTCTTCCGCGACCACGACCTCTGCCACGTCCTCTGCCCCTAGCTGCCACTGCTGCCTCTTCTTGCTCAACTTCCTCAAAATGTGCAAGCAGTCGGTTGGATCTTCGGATCGACCTCTTGCTGCATTTTTCATAGAATAGGTATAGTGGCGGTCAGGTAATGGTTAGGTTAGCGAAAACTAGAGTAGGAGCTGCACACATGAAATAGACTCAACACTAGAGTACACTCAAGATGAACATCAATAAAACTGCAAGAACAGCCACAAAGACCGATCACTCATAACAGCATTACACCCTAGACATGAGTACTATCCCGAGGCCAGCTCCTGAAACCTTGAGGATTAGTACATCTAAGCGGATGCTACATCACGGCTTAGCCAAAAGGTGGTCATGATCTACCAAGTCTAAGTATCTACTCATGAAGATAGATACAAGTCTCATCACTACTGCTGACATCTGCTGATACTGTCTACTGCATCTATCTCATGCTGCTGGAAGTGCCTGTGAGGCACGCTGCCAACCTCACAGCCTCAGTCTCTGTCTATTGCTTCGATCACTGCCTGTCGTCGTGGAGAGTGTCCGTGAGGCGCGCTGCCAACCTCACTGTGTCCAACTCAGGTCTTGCCATCTGCTTCTCTAGGGGTGCTAGTTCTTGTCTCAGTCTTGTCATCTCGGGGGTAAGGGTTCGAGCCTCAGGTAGTGGTATCGGCTCAACCCGGCTTGGTGAGACCCTGTAGTGCTCTGTTCTGGGTTCAACTCTGCGTTCCTCTGGAAGTCCTTGGTTCAATGTGATCACCTCTGCCACCCTCTTCCTGTCTGACCTCACCCAACTACTGAGGGTCCTTCAAGCTTCATCCTTTGCCATAATCTGTTGAAGACTCAAATGCTTCATCAGCTGGTAGTTCTGCCCACTCTTCTCCTTGTAGCTATCCACCTCTTCTTGAAGTTCTGAGTTGCGGCTGTCCAACCAATACACTTCTTCCTTCAGTCCTTCTATCTCTTCTTCCTTGGCTGCTAGTGCTTTGTCTTTCTCTGTGAGTTGGTCTTCCAAACGGAGATCTCGAGCATGGTGAGTTGCTCGGATCAGCCCTGCCAACTGTCTGTTGTTGCGAGCTTCGTACTCCAGGGCTCTGACTTCCCTTGCTTTAGCTTCGAGGCGCTTCTCAAGTAAGGCGATCCTGTGGTCCTTCTCCAGCAGCTGGGTGTCTTGCTTCCATACCTTCTCTCTTAGCTTGGCAACTTTCTCTTCTAGGCCAATGTTTAGGTACTCCTGCTCGATCATGCACTGTACTGAGGTCCGCAGGGTCACGTTCCGCTCTCGGTCAGCTGCGTGAGCCAGCAGGCTGACTGCGTCTCTGTCAGCTGGATCTTCAAGAGCCCGTGGCAGGTACCGGAAGCAGGTGTGGCTGAGCTGGTTCTGGTACACAAGTGTGGCAAGACGGAGTAGCCTCATGGCAATAGTCTGCACTGCCCGACTGAAGGTGCTCTCGCTGGTTGCTGCCTGTAGCATCAGTGACCTTGGCCGTCCAGGGATATTGGGTACTTCCATCTGCAACCGGGTGTGTACTCCCTCGCCAGGGCCGTAGGTCCAGCCCTCGTAGAAGACGTTGTCCACGTCTATCCCCACTGTACGCAACACCTCCCTCAGTAGCACTGTCAAACCTCCACAGTCTGCACCAGTGGTCCTGATCTCCCGTCGTTCATCGGCTGGTCTTCTTGCTTCCATCTGCTAGACAGTTAGTGGGTTGTTAGTAAGTTAGCAAGTTAGTAAGGTAAGGTAATGGTAAAAATTTTGTAATTGTTGAGTTGTACATATTTATAGTTTTCAAATAGTCCAATGAGTTTCATATATAATAGAGGACTCAGTTAGAGCTTCTGTCCTAAGTTTCCGGTCTAAGGGTTACGCGCTACGGTCAAGTATGGCTCTGATACCAACTGAAATGAACCGGATTCTCAACGACGAGAATCCGACTCCCTGTACCCTCGAGATAGTCCCAGGAATAGCAGCTATCTCGTACAGAACTCATCTCAGTCGAATATCACATCCATACAACGATAAAAGATCCAATACATGACATATATAAAACATAGCGGTCTGGTACAAGCCCTCTGGGCTAAATCGACAATAAGAAACCGCTACGAAGCGGTAGCTAAATCTTCTGGGTCCACTTCCAGCAGGCATCCTTGAGCATAGCGTGCAACCTTCAATCGTACCACCCGTCCTGGTTGAACTCGTGGTCGGGGTCTTTGTTGGCGGTCGTTACAGCCCAAATCCGACCACCAATACTCGGGAATAAATGAGGTTATATGCAACATTCCATGTACTTAGGTTTTATTTCTAATAAAGTTCCACGAGTTTTGGTGAGTGTCACTTGTGCAGATACAACTACGACAAATACGCGCTATTGGGGCCGAAAATGACCGAATCGGCCGAACGACTCCGTTCAGCCGGTTATCCCCCTTAGCCGTACGGGTCAGCGGGAGCCGTCCACGTCAACCGAACACAACGTACGACATGTGAACGACCGCCAACTCACCCCGAAGGACCAACACGTCACCCTGGGCCAGAACAACACGAAGCCAACCAGCAGGAGGCAGCCCAGAGGGCCCACAGGGCAAAGGCGGCGCAGGGAGGCAGGCCTGGGCCTCCAGGCCCGTTCGGCCAAACTAGGCGGTTCGGCCGAACTGCCCACTGCCTCACAACCGCCTCCAGGGGCTCATCCTGGCCACCCAGAGCAAAGGCGGCGCATCCAAGGGTTCGGCCGAACCCCCTGGTTCGGCCGAACCGACCCTGGCGCCCGAAGTCCCAGGGGGTACCCCCCTGGTCCCTTGGCGGCTACTCCAACCCCAACCGTCCTATGCAACTATAAATAGGACCCCTTACCTCACTTGTAAACACACCAAGCCAAGGAGCTCATTTCCACTTTCATTCCAGTAGAGTTAGGATAGTTTAGTTGGGAGTTAGAGTTGAGTCGAGCTTTGCCTCGGAGGTTCCGGAGTCGTCTTCAGAAGCTCTGGTAATAGCTCTTGTATCTTTTACTTTTCCTTTTGTAAGACATTGAGTATCAATATAGTTATCTTTATCACTTTGCCTTTGTCATTTATATATTGCTTCTACTTTATCCTAGTTGCAAATATATCTAGTTTAGACTATAGTCAGTTATAGTTCTAGTGTGTGTAGTCTTGTTTAAGTCTTTGTCTTGGCTGGTTCTTCGATCTTGCTTGATACTGGAGGTGAATTGTCACCAAGAGTATTGACAAGGTTGCTTGCTCTTGCTAGCAGAGTAAGTAGTCGTTGCCTAGTGTAGGAGTGGTTCCTAGACTAGTCAGTGGCCTTGGTTTATTCCCGTCGCAACGGAGGTGGTAGCCGGGAGGTGGTGACAGCCCTTTCGGTCTTCGTAGCCTATCACGTTAGTTCCGGTCCGTAGGATTCCCCAGTTGGGAAATAGTGGCACCCCTTCTCATCCCTTTCTGTGTGTTCACCGGTTCCCTTGTCTCGAAGCTAAGACCTTAGAGTTATCCCAGATCTCCTAGTGCTGGCTCTGTAGCCGCTGTATCTCTAAGCTAGAGTGACATAGGTAGATAAAGAATCCAGGAGTCCTCTATCTCTTCTCATTGTCCTCCCAGTTATCTATCACTTCTCTCCCTTACCTGAGTATCCCTTGAGCTGTGTGTCCGGTATATCCACTCCTATCCAATACCGTTATCCCATGTCTTGTTTAGTCGTGTACCCTCCTTTGATAGTCTCGAATATTTGTTCACTAGTAATCTTGCCAAAGCTTCCCTGCGGAAATATAAATTACGATACCTCGGGATACTCCCAGGTGAAGTGCTACAGCGGTGATTCTGTGCGCTTGCAGAATATTTCTATATTTTACTAAGCCTTACGGAAAACCACTGAAACACTCCTTACCCCAGTACCAGGATTCTCAATTCTGATATTGGATCGTAAGAAGTGCCAACAAGCATTTCTGGCGCCGTTGCCGAGGAAATCTTTGGCTAGATTACTTTTGAACTTTTATCTTGAGCTATCTTAGTTGAGTACCGCTACTCAAGCGGGTTTATCCTTCCTGTGTTCGTTGGTCTTTGTGGAACAGAGCAGTGCATGAATGGTTTCCAACTACCGTCAAACTTCCAAGAACATCCGGAGTCACTTGTGAGGAAAGTACGACCCCGTGTTGTACCTCCTCAGAAGCAACTCCTTCCGACGAACCCAGTCCTTCCCGTCGTTGACCAGGCTACATCGAGGATGGCAACCAAGACAATCCGTGAGTTCTCCGCTCCATCAAGCGAGAACGTACGTGTCGGACCAACTCTGCCAGTCGGAGATGGTAGTTTCAAGCTAAAGCCAGCCCTCATCAACATGGTACAGGCTAGCCCATTCTGCGGCAAGCCACACGAAGATGCCAATGCTCATCTCCAGCATTTCCTGGAGATTTGCAACACCTTCACCATCCGCGGAGTAAGTATCGATGCCATTCGCCTTCGTTTATTTCCATTCTCAGTATTAGGCAAGGCGAAACAATGGTTCTATGCTAACCGCGAAGCAATAGATACCTGGGATAAATGCACTAGCGCTTTCTTGCTAAAATTCTTTCCGGTTGGGAAAACCAACGCCCTCCGGAACAAAATAGCTAGTTTCCAGCAGCTAAAAGATGAAACAGTCCCGGAGGCATGGGATCGCCTCCAGGACTATATTTCTGCTTGTCCTCACCATGGTATGCAGAGTTGGTTCATAATCCAAACTTTCTATCACGGGCTGAGAAATTCTGCCCGTGAGTACCTGGATGCTGCTGCTGGAGGCTCGTTCTTCTCTCTTGAGGAGAGTCATGCGAAGGCCCTCATAGAGAAGATGGTCGAGAACCAAGGTTGGTCCGACGACCGGACCCAACCAAAGACCCGAGGAGTTCACCAAGTTGAAGCTCTGGACATGCTCGCTGCCAAGATGGACCTCCTGATGAAGAAACTGGAGGCCCCTGCTCAAGAAATGGTGCAAGCCATGGACGCTCACATGACCTGCGAAGTCTGTGGCAACACTGGCCATTCGGGGAATGACTGCCCCGAAACGAGAGAAGATGCCCACTATGTCAACAACTCCAACAACAACGGGTACCGACCGAACAATTACGGCAACCAAGGCTGGAATCCGCGCCAAAACCTCCCTTTTGAGAGGCCTCAACAAGGTAACAATTTCAATTCCAGCAATTTCAATAATCAGCCGTCTCTTAGAGATCTTGTGTTTGGCCAGATGAAAATAACTGAAAACATCAATAAAAAGCTTGCTGCTAATGATAAAACACTGGAAAGCATAGACTCTAGGATGGAATCATTTTCTTCTGCTATGAAAAATCAACTGAGCTTCAATAAAATGATAGAAACTCAAGTCGCTCAGTTAGCTGCTGCGGTTCCTATCACTGAATCGGGGAAGATTCCGGGGCAACCCGAGCCTTCCATCGAGACAGTGAATTCCATCACTACCAGGCATGGTAAGATGCCTCGTAGTGTCTTCTGAACTAACCACGCAGGGAAGGTCACCCGCATCCAAGTGCTGACACCAAGATGGACCTACCTGCCGAGAGCTGCAAAAAGGGCGATCATCAAGACCTCTCCGGACAGGAAGGAAGATCCCGGAGTGTCCATCATTCAGTGCTCGATCTGGAATCGTCGCATTGATGATGCACTCTGCGATCTAGGGGCAGGCGTCAACATCATGTCTAAGGTATTATTTAAGAAATTACGCTACCCTATTTTGCCACCTACTACTGCCCAGGTACAGCTTGCGGACTCAACCATCCGCTACCCCGAGGGGGTGATCGAGAATGTACTGGTCCGGATCTGGGGACGATATGTCCCTGTGGACTTTGTTGTCCTCGACACGGGGAACGAGCATTTGTTTCCCCTTGTGTTGGGCCGACCATTCTTGAACACCACCCGGGCTAGGATCAATATGGATGCGAGAGAAATCTCGTTCCGTATCGACGGAAGGTTGACCTACTTCGAGTTTCAACCCCGGGAAGAGAAGAAGGCAGAGCCACTCACACCGGAGCAGAGGAGCGCCGAGTGTTTCCTTAAGGCTCTCATTAATGGAGAGCTGGAAATACTCGGTGGTGAGCAGCTCAAGTGGAACGAGCCGACAAAACCGACAAGTGCAGGAGAAATGGATTTCCTCGTAAAGAAATACAAGGAAGAACAAGCCCTCTGGAATTCTCCAGAGACGCCGATCCCACCGCCACCGACACCGAAGAAGAAGAACAAGAAAATGTGGCGGAAGAAGGTTGCATCATCCGAGTCATCCACTCTAGGACCGGACGATGACAAGAGCAACTGAAGACAGGAGAAGTCCCGCTCACGGACTTAAAAGCTGAGCTCTCGCCGCGAGGAAAACCGGTATGTATCCCATATTTCCCTTCCAAATTTTAAATTTCCAATTGCATTTGCATGTTTCCCTTTTCAAAATAAATGAACCACTTGAGAAATTAATTTGAGAGAGTAGAAAATTTTGCAAGCTTGGTTAGAAATAATTGGACACATGTTGTTTTACCTAGAGTGGATGTAATTTGGTAACTTTTATCATTTTCATCCCTTCTAGAACATCTCCAATTATTTACCATCACCACCAACCAGCACCAAACATGTCTACCCCACTAAAATGGCTGCATATTCACCAATTATCACAAACATGGCAGCATGGGGGTGACTCCACTAATTTCCATTTTGGTCATGTCACATTTCCATCTCACCTACCACTAAAATCCACTAAAAATGTCCTTGGGAATTGGTGGCCACACAAACTTGGAGTGGAAACAAAGGCATGTGAGTGCTGCACTCACATGGGAGTGCCCCGGCCACCAGGCCTGGTTCGGGCGAACCAGAGCCTTCGGGCGAACTGGCCAAGGCCCTCCCCTTCGGCCTATAAAAGCTGGCCATTGCTTGCTTGCTCTCACACACTCATACACTCTGAAAAAATTCTGCAAGGAGCTCTCTCCCTCTCAAGTTCTTTGCTCAAGTGCTTGCTCAAGTTCTTCCCAAAGTTCTTGTTCAAGTTTTGATTCGCTTGCATCACTAGAAAATCCCAAAAATATTTTGCTTTTGTTGTGATCTTTGTGCTGAAATTCTGGACGATTTTGTGGTGGTCACCGACACCCACAAGAACGACTAACCTTTTGTGGTGGTTTTCATCCCCGCAAGAACGACTAACTATCTCAAACGACTGACTTGATTTTCTTGTGCTAACCATATATATATTCAGTCCTTCGGGTAGTAGTTGTTGCACTAACTTTTTGCAGGAATCATGTCGAAGTTCTTCACTTCGCTCCGTCGTTCCGCCCGGCTAGGCTGACGATCGGACGATGCTGGGAGTTCCCCAGCTCCGTCCCGAGGCTCGAGACGGATGGACACGGACGAGCACGGAGCAGCCGGCTCGGGATGGGGCCATGCCACGCCCCCGGCCAGGCAGCTCCTGAGCGAAAGTGACATCAACCTTAGAACAGAAAGGGAGCAGAACACCTTCAACGAGCTTCGGCTGAAGGAGTTCGAGCACACCCGTGTGTTTGAGCAAGATTTGCTCAGGGACACGGGGATGGACGTAGAGTTCACGGAAATCTTCCAAGCCATTAGCTGGGAGAATTTCTGGCACATCAACGAAGAAGGTTCGTACCTGCTCACCCTTGAATTCCTCTCGACTTTGGTTTCTGAAACTGGGGGGATTCGTTTTCGGTTCTTCAACCAAGAGTTCTTCTGCTCTTGGGGGGATTTTAGTTCGGGTCTCAGATTTTCAAGAGTTGTTCATTAGACCCGAACAAAGCGCTTAAAAGATTTGACCGGGTGGCATTTTGGAAAAAGATTTCGGGGAATACCAACTGTCATGCGCCACGCACGAACAGCATACATAACCCCACTTTGTGTTTCATGCATCGTTGGGTGCCTATGACGGTATTCCCCCGGGCAGATTTGCGCCCTGTCAACACCATCGAGTTGCGGGTTCTTTTTGCCATGGTCAAGCAGATTCCCTATTCACCTGTGAAAGACATGGTTGGTCACTGGCTGTCTCATATTTCTCGTACGGGTAGTATGGCGATGACTTCTCTAGTCACTCGCCTCGCTAACCACCTGGGCGTCCTTCAAGGCGCCCGGCTCACGTACATCGAGACAGCGCATTCCGTCGTGGATACCGAGCACTTCGTGCAGGCCCACATGATACGGCGGACGCCTGACGCAACGCTGACAATGATTTACCGTGGATATACAACTGAAGTGCCTTTGCCCTGTGCAGCAAAAAGGTTGTATACCACGCCGAAACTAACTCTTCAGTTGAGGACCGAGTCGGACGACTCTCCACCTTGGAGAGAGCCCGCTCGGCACAGCGTTGCAGGTGACGGACCCTTCACGAGGGGACGAGCCAGGCGTGATGCTGGGCTCGCCACCTCACAGGAGCCGAAAGATGCACCACAAATGCCGCACCGACACACTTCCGCTTTTGAGGCCACCTACGACATGTACACCGGCGTTGGGACGTCCGGAGCAGGAGGCTCCGGGCAGCATCAGGAGCCGAACTACTTCACCTCAGGACACTGGGACCACGGCCAGGATATGGACTCTGAGTGGTCCGAGAGCCGGTATGGAGGGAGATACGACAGTGCCTCCCAGCCATACTACCCCGGATACTCACAGTCCGCACGCTTCGACTACGGCCGGGAGCTGTCCTACATCTCCGACCGAGTAGAGCTCATCGACGACCATGCCCGAGAGATTCAAGACACGCTAGCCCGCCATTCTCAGTACCATCAAGAGAATAGCGGGATGGTGGTGTCTATCCAGCACGACGTCCACGAACAAGCGGAACAGCTGAGCCAGTACCTTTCAAGGCTCAACCCCTACCAGTGAAGGTCCAAGCTTGGGGAAGGACCCCCATCAGGTATGTCCCGATTTATCCAGCACTTTGATCATTTAATTTCCCTTTCATTTTCTTTCATGATAATTTGCATTTAAAAAAATGAAAATACCAAAAATATTTCCCTTAAACAATATTTCCCTTGAATAAAATAACTCCCAACTATGCATGGAATGAATCATATGCCTCTCACCTTGGAAATGATGAATAGTTGCTCTGTCATTAATTTTGCAAGTACTTTGTTTCAACTAGTTGCTAGATTGTGCTTGAGTTATTTGGCATGAGTAAAAATGATCCTGAAAACCTTGTGGGAGCACATGCTTTATTCCAAGTCTAAGTTGTTGTGGGGATTGATATAGTGAGAATTTGGTTAAGTTCTATTCTGCTTTTAGTACGGGGAAAATCTCGGAGATTTATGCTTTCAAAATGAAACAAGTTCCTCATTGGTCAAAATACCTACCAGAGCCATATGATAAGCCTAGTTGAAAACCTCTACTCATATGATGCTTGTTGTCTTAGTGAGCTTTGTCAAATTGTTGTGACCTTTGAGTGAAGCTTTCATATTCTTAAAGATCGAGACTCACGTACACACACCACCTCTCACTTGCAATTCCTACACTGGGAGTTAGCAAACATTTTTCATCATCCATCCACAAAAATAAATGCTCCATGTTCTATGATTTTCCTCTCCAAATATTCTTGATAGAGACATGGGCTATGCAAAAAGAAAAGCATGCCAAAGAAGCATGGCAAAAATAAGAGAAAAAGAAAAGCATGCAAAAGAGCATGGCAAAAAGAAAGAGAAAAAGAAAAGCATGCCAAGTGGCATGGCAAAAATATGAGAATAAAAGATAGCCCATGTTCTCAAAAATAAATCAAGGAGAGGGAGTTTCATCCAAGGAGTTCCACCATATTCCACTCCACCATTCCACCATATTCCACTCCACCATTCCACCATATTTCATTCCACCATTCCACCATATTCCACTCCATTCATATCCACACACTTGCATGTCTCGATCTTAAGATGTGATTTGTCTCCTCTGAGATCCGGTCTTTGACTTAGCAAAATATAAGATGCATGCATGCCTTCATCCTTTGTCCCTGAGCCACACAAAAAGCCATATTAGATGTTAGGATGAAAAGAAGGCACAAGCCTTTGGTAAGGATTCAAATACACTTGAGTGATTGAGTATGCCAATGAGGAACAATCTGTAGTTTTCAAAACTTATGAAAAACTCCGAGATGGGATCCTGAAAAGAGTAGAGTGGAATAAAACTGAGTTTAAACTGTTCGTCCTTTCAACCGCCCAAGATAAGGAGATTGCTATAAGCCCCATAGGTAAAAAGGTGATTTGAAACTTTGCCTATGATTCAAGTATTTTTGAAGACTAGTTGTTTATAAGTTACCTGCAAAAGAAATGACATTGTAGCAACTCCTGATCCACCGAGCCTAAGTTTATATCTTTCCTCGAGGACGAGCAAAGAGCTAAGCTTGGGGGAGCTTGTTGGCGGTCGTTACAGCCCAAATCCGACCACCAATACTCGGGAATAAATGAGGTTATATGCAACATTCCATGTACTTAGGTTTTATTTCTAATAAAGTTCCACGAGTTTTGGTGAGTGTCACTTGTGCAGGTACAACTATGACAAATACGCGTTATTGGGGCCGAAAATGACTGAATCAGCCGAACGGAGTCCAGTTATCCCGCTTAGCCGTACGGGTCAGCGGGAGCCGTCCACGTTAGCCGAACACAACGTACGACATGTGGACGACCGCCAACTCACCCCGAAGGACCAACACGTCACCCTGGGCCAGAACAACATGAAGCCAACCAGCAGGAGGCAGCCCAGAGGGCCCACAGGGCAAAGGCGGCGCAGGGAGGCAGGCCTGGGCCTCCAGGCCCGTTCGGCCGAACTAGGCGGTTCGGCCGAACTGCCCACCGCCTCACAACCGCCTCCAGGGGATCATCCTGGCCACCCAGAGCAAAGGCAGCGCATCCAAGGGTTCGGCCGAACCCCCTGGTTCGGCCGAACCGACCCTGGCGCCCGAAGTCCCAGGGGGTACCCCCCCTGGTCCCTTGGCGGCTACTCCAGCCTCAACCGTCCTATGCAACTATAAATAGGACGCCTTACCTCACTTGTAAACACACCAAGCCAAGGAGCTCATTTCCACTTTCATTCCAGTAGAGTTAGGATATTTTAGTTGGGAGTTAGAGTTGAGTCGAGCTTTGCCTCGGAGGTTCCGGAGTCGTATTCAGAAGCTCTGGTAATAGCTCTTGTATCTTTTACTTTTCCTTTTGTAAGACATTGAGTATCAATATAGTTATCTTTATCACTTTGCCTTTGTCATTTATATATTGCTTCTACTTTATCCTAGTTGCAAATATATCTTGTTTAGACTATAGTCAGTTATAGTTCTAGTGCGTGTAGTCTTGTTTAAGTCTTTGTCTTGGCTGGTTCTTCGATCTTGCTTGATACTGGAGGTGAATTGTCACCAAGAGTATTGACAAGGTTGCTTGCTCTTGCTAGCAGAGTAAGTAGTCGTTGCCTAGTGTAGGAGTGGTTCCTAGACTAGTCAGTGGCCTTAGTTTATTCCCGTCGCAACGGAGGTGGTAGCCGGGAGGTGGTGACAGCCCTTTCGGTCTTCGTAGCCCATCACGTTAGTTTCGGTCCGTAGGATTCCCCAGTTGGGAAATAGTGGCACCCCTTCTCATCCCTTTCTGTGTGTTCACCGGTTCCCTTGTCCCGAAGCTAAGACATTAGAGTTATCCCAGATCTCCTAGTGCTGGCTCTGTAGCCGCTGTATCTCTAAGCTAGAGTGACATAGGTAGATAAAGAATCTAGGAGTCCTCTATCTCTTCTCGTTGTCCTCCCAGTTATCTATCACTTCTCTCCCTTACCTGAGTATCCCTTGAGCTGTGTGTCCGGTATATCCACTCCTATCCAATATCGTTATCCCCTGTCTTGTTTAGTCGTGTACCCTCCTCTGATAGTGTCGAATATTTGTTCACTAGTAATCTTGCCAAAGCTTCCCTGCGGAAATATAAATTACGATACCTCGGGATACTCCCAGGTGAAGTGCTACAGCGGTGATTCTGTGCGCTTGCGGAATATTTCTATATTTTACTAAGCCATACGGAAAACCACTGAAACACTCCTTACCCCAGTACCAGGATTCTCAATTCTGATATTGGATCGTAAGAAGTGCCAACAGTCTTCACCTGATAACCCAAAGTCTGTCCCCAAGGAAATGGGACAGGTTCACGTCACCAACCATAATATGAAGCAAGCTTTAAAGTAGCCTATTCTAAGGTATAGAAATAATCAAGGTTTAAGCCAGGGTTTTCCTAAGCGAGTGGCAGCAATAACCCAAATTCATCTCATCACCAACTCCTTTCCTCACAAGCACATTCACTCCCCAGATCCTCCCATCGGCCTCACATTCACATCGGGCTCGTCCTTCCAC
Organism: Echinochloa phyllopogon; assembly: GCA_033239725.1. NCBI lineage: Eukaryota > Viridiplantae > Streptophyta > Magnoliopsida > Poales > Poaceae > Echinochloa > Echinochloa phyllopogon. The sequence continues at coordinate 24,343,720 of BTCW01000008.1, read as the reverse complement.
AGCAGGTTCCCGCAAGCATCATCCACCAACACCTTTCGCTCACTAGTCGACTTGGTGAGCTCCCTCCCCACCTTGTCTCATCAGCAACGCTGGTCCAAACTCTCATAGCCCAAATCAAGGATGAGGTAAGAAAGCAGATTCCCATGCTAGAGACAGCTTGGTGACGGCGAGCACAAGGAGCGGCGGCGCTCGGCCGGAACAGAGGAAGAAAGGGGAGCGGCGGTGACGGCTCACCTTGGGTCAAGAAGACGTTCGCAGCAGCTCGACGAAGGCTCTCGGTTCGGTGGTGGCTTGATGGCGTCCCTGGTCCGGCTCCCGCTCGTCGGCTCCACAGACGGCGGCGCCGCTGCGGCGCGGTGCCCGGCGTCGTCCTCTTCTCTTCCGCTCACCTCTGCTTCCCTCCCCACCTCCGATTTCTTCCCCTTCCTCTCTCACCCGGCTTCAACTTGGTGGCGAAGAAAACCCCGAAGGGCGTGGCGGCTGGAGTAGGGAGTTGCCGCGGCGGGGGTACTTGTAGGGCGGCGCGGCTAGGGTTCGGTTGGGGCGCAGACGGCGAGATGGAGATGCTTCGCGCCCGCGGACACGCGTCACCATCGCAACGGGCCACGAGGAGGGGCGATGGGACCGGCTCAAGGTCACGGGCGAGCTCGGCGGAGGGCAGAGCGCCGCGCTCGGGGAAGAAAAGGGGGAAGGAGAAAGCTGACAGGCGGAGCCCGCCTGTCGGCGATAAAAAAAAAGGAAGGGGGCGCTGGGTGGTGATGCTGGGCCGCTACTGGGCCGGATGGCCGGCTGGGCTAGGTTGGCTGGCTGACTTGAGGGAAAGCTTGAGGGGCGAAAACAAACTTCTCGAAGAAGATTGGGCCCACGCATGCTAGGCTGGTTTTGAATTAGTTTGGTTAGAAATTAGTGTTTGAATTCAAATCTAGGTTTTGAATTCAAACCAAACAAAAATCCAACAAAACCAAATAAAAACCAAATCACTACTATTTTGTCCTTAGCACTTCAAATTATTTTTTTAATTAATTTAAATTTTGCCTAAGAGCAAAGGGAGCAAATAGAGAGCAACCTTATATGTTGGTTTGCATGCACAACAATTCACCAAAAATTTTTAAATCCTCATTTTTGCATTCATCAAATCCTATGGGAAAATTAGGGTTGTTACACTATGTTACAACAGTGTTTAATTTTGCCTTTACAACGTAAAGAAAAATACAAAGGGATACTTCGATTCTGCTCAATACTTAGGCCATGTTTAGTTCCCTTCAAAACACAAAAATTCTCTTTCCAAACTTCACTATTCACCTATCACATCAAATCTCTCTCCTAATGCATGGAACACTAGACGTGGGTAAATAAAAAAACTAAGTGCATGGTTTTGATGTACACGACGAGACGAATCTTTTGAGCCTAGTTAGGTCATGGTAGGACAACGATTACCACAAACAAACGAAAAGTGTTACAGTGCGCTACAGTGTTCGATGTGACATTTTCACCAAACTTCATTTTCACTTTCCGGGAAGTGAACACCGCATTAGGCTGAATCCTGTGTTTCAAACGTTTCCCATTCTTCTTTTTCGGTACTATGTTCCTGCCACTTCCGCTTGATTTTTCCTCGGCGTTTGTTCACTACTCCTCCGGTGCAAACTGACAACTTATTGTTCTGTATGCTGACCTGTGTGGACAGCGATGGCATATATATGATCGATTTGAACCTGAGGAGACAACAAGGATGACGATACTGATATGGGTATCTTTGATGGAAGCAATATGGTCCCCCATGTCCTAGGATATACATAAAAAAAATGTCACGGGCCATGATTTCCTACTGTCCCTTATAATTGTAGTACAAAGAATAGTCTGCTGCTCCATGGCTCAAATAGACATTACAATACTGGACCTAATGTCCTAATGTTTGAAATTCCATATTTGTTGCGAAATACACATAGCAATCATCTTCAAAACCATAACCTCACTTGAACTACGGAAGAAAGAAGAATACATCATACATGTTTTCGTATTTGCTAACACTTGGGAAGGGAATTCCAACCCTGCTTTCAGTTCGAACCAAAAGAGCATCTTTCTGAAAACAAAACTACCTTGAACTGCAGGGGGCGAGCGATATGAATCTGGTACTCTACTATACACCCAAACAGGGGCCTCTTGCAAACAAGAAGAAACCATCAATTCCAATTTCTAAAACTCACCGCGCCTCAACAGAACGGTCTCCGGTCACCGCCGGCGGCCGCCGCCGTATCCCCGCGTCGCGACACCGGCGGGATCCTGAAATGCCATAGCCGGCCGGTCCCGCCCACCCTGAACCTCTCGCAGAGGAACTCCTCGGCGAACGCCTTCTCCACCCTCCTGTCCACGTCGTGCAGGAACACGTCGGTGTCCCCCTCGCCGCGTCGCGCGCGCGCCATGGCCGCCGCCGTCCATATCGCCGCCATCCTCCCCGGCGCCGCCGCGAAGTACCCCTTGGGCGCGTCGATCATGACCATGTCCCACTCCGTCTCGTACACCTCCCGCGGCAGGTTGTGCAGCGCCAGCGGGCACGCCCAGTTGCCCCGCGTGCGCGGCGCGGCGGTGGCGTTGGCGGCGCCGCCGCCGGAGCCGGGGAGGCAGGCCGGGTGCTTCCTGTAGGTGGCGAGGAGGCGGTCGGCCTGGTCGAGGCGGGTGCGGTAGGCGACGAGGTGCGCGCGGAGGAACGGCGACTGGGCCCGCACGACGCGGTACCAGGCGGGGTCCTCCTCGAGGAAGACGGTGGTGCCGCCGGGGTTGAGCGCGTGCCAGAGCCGCGAGTCGTGGCCGAGGCCAAACACCAGCAGCCGCAGCGGCGCGCGGCGGCGCAGGACGGCCAGGGAGAGCGAGATCTCGTCGCGGGACTGCTGCGGCACGGTCTCCGTGGTGGAGTACGCGACGGCGGCGTCGGCCAGCACGGCCACGCCCGGCGCGCCGTAGCCGGACCCGGACGGCGCCGAGACCGCCGGCAGGCACGGCAGCGAGAGCGCCAGCGGCGGGAGCAGGTACGGCGCCAGCGGCGTGGTCACCAGCGTCGCCGCCAGGAAGAAGAACGCCGCGAGGAGCAGCGCGCACGCGCCGGCGGCGAGGAGGCCGCGGCGGCCGGGGGGCTTCATTGCCCGGCGATGATGTCGGTGCCGGTGCTCGACACGACGCGACGCGACGCCCGCGTGCAGTGTGCGTCCGTACGTGCGTTGGAAAGTGAGCAAGCGCTGGGCGGTGGGGATTGGTTGCTTTATTTAGCGCTCTTTTTTTTCGAAAACTTATTTAGCGCTCTTTGGGAGATTGGTTTCGCTTGGATCTTTGTAGGGGGACGCGGGCGATTTCTTTACTTTTAGCTTTTTTGGGGCAGTGTAATTTGTTGCTCTTCTTTTTGAACCAGGTGGTGGTGTTTCTTTTTTGACAAGTGTATGAACGGGAGTTGACAAATGTTTGAAATGCAGATCGTTTGTTGACAGATGGACGATTTGGAAAGTGTTGGGAGCATACTTTGTATAGACACGTGTATACGTACTTTTGTTATTGGACTCTGCAAAAGCAAGAGCATGTGCGAATCACTATAGGATATTTATGATTTTAAAGTTTTAATAAATGGCAACACGATTGTAATCTTTCTTCATAATTTTTCCGCCGCTGGTCGAGAACCTTGTAATATTCCAAAGTTTAGATTACAAACCAAGAATCTGTATCTTGCATTTTATAGCAAAAGACCTTCGGCCTCTTGGTAATTAAAAATAAAACTAGGGAATTTGCCCAATTTAACTAAATAAGGAAACCTTGTTTATTTAAGAAAATTTTACTAAAACAGGGAAGCAGCATTGGAGGCCCAAAGCCAGGGATGGCCCGACACGCGCGAGACGGTGAACTCCTTGAGGGAAAGGAGGCGCCCTAACCACGCATTCAATGCACCTGCTTCACTGCGCCTCGGCAGGCCCCAGGGACGGCGTGCCATCCATATAAAACAACATGATTACGGAAGAGGCAAGAAATGCCGTCACCGCAACAGGGGAGAATCCCCGTCCGTGACCCGACTAATAGGCGGGGGAGAAGTCCCGCCTCGCAAGCTTCCTGCCACCACGACAAATGTGGGGAGAGGCACCTGCAGATCCGGGACGCATAAAGAAGATCCCGCACGGCGGAAAGTGCTCAGGGCAACCCAAAGACACCCTGGTGTTCCTCGTGGAAGACCCAAGGGTGTCAGGGGTTGGCCCGCAGCATAAGGCCCTTCCTGACGTAGATGTACTTCTGGCAGGAGCGCCGCATCCACATCAAAGGCGGCAAACCCTTTCCCACAACCCATAGGGAAGGCCAAAAATAGAGAAGACATGCAGCATGTAAAGGGACCGAGTTCCAGGAGATTGAACTTTTAGAAATACATTGACCATACAGGATGTAGGGTGTTGCGGTGTAGCGGGAACTCGACTAAATCCTTTGTTCTCATTATCTCCACACATGTAGAACCTTACTGCATGTTACACCGCTAGCCAAAGCTCCGCACGAGAAGGGGCTGCTCAACGCCATTCCCCTCTCGCCGGAGGGGACCCACCTGCCGACTAGACCACACGGCCACTCGCCATCGCTAACCACCCCTATTACGTCGCAACAGGCCACGCACGCCGCCAGCATGAGGGCCCACGCCGGCGACGCTCCGGGCACTGGCCTCGCGCCACTGCAAACAGCCACTTCCTCGTGTGGATCCAGAGAGATATGTAGAGAGGACGTACAGTGAGAAGAGAGGAAGAGATTAGAGTGAGTGAGAGTGTACAGAAAAGAGCAATTAATGATAAGATACTGATAGAGCATGGAGTACGTAGCGTTTTTGCACAAGAGATCGATGAATTCGTAAACGCAGCAGAGAGAGTATCAATTTTTATTTTGAAACATACCAGAGGTACGACCATAGGGGCTTAGGCGAGTTTCTTAAGATTTTTCATGGAAAGTTCTAGGAAAACATACAATCTTTGCCCTAAAAAAAACAATCTTTAACTTCCCCCACGACATTTGGGCACGGAGTACCAGGCACAGTGAGAATAACCTACTGCAATTGCTAAAGGTGTTATCTAGGAGTGTAAGGCCCCGTTTATTTCCATAGTGCTAAAGTTTAGCACAGCACTTTTTTGCTAAACTTTAGCAGATTGGATTCAAACAGGTGTGCTAAAAGGTGCTAAAAGTGACATGCTAAACTTTAGCACTATGGAAATCCTTAGCACCTCAAAGGGGTGCTAAACTTACTAAAAGTGCTTCCTGGTGGGTATTTTCCACCCAGTACCCCTCCCCCGCGGGCCCAAGGGCAGTAAATAAGGGTAATTTGGTCATTCATTCATCTATGTGCTAAACTTTAACACCACTATCCAAACACCTCAGCTGCTAAACTTTAGCACTCCAAATTAAGGTGCTAAACTTTACTACTTTAGCAAGTGCTAAACTTTAGCAATTTAGTTTCCAAACATGGCCTAAGTAACCGAGGCCGATGCGATTGTTTTTACTACACATGTCATGTTGCTTTTAAACATAAAGTACAGTACGGTTGACCAAATTTATGATAGATGTGTTAATGATGAAGTATTGGTTTTCGTTGGCCAATCGATCATGGTGGTTCATATTGCTGCTTGTCACTCTATTGGAGGGGCCGTCAAATTTCAATTTAATATAGCAGAATAATACGAGTATGTTTGGTTCATATTGCTGTTTGTCATGGTGGTTCACATTGCTGCTTGTCATTCTGTTGAGCATGAAGAATAATATATGACAGGTCTTCAACTTTTCATTTTTTAAAATATAGTGAGTGGTACGGAAAGATAAGATTGCACGCAGGTAGCTGGTTATGGTGTTTCCTTGACCCGAACCATCTGATCGAGGGGGTGACCGTGTGTGCTTATGTAACGGTGCCCTACACTTAGGGATGAAAACGGATCGGATCGGAGCGGATAATGTCTTTACCATATCCTCATCCACCTTTTTTCGTCGGATGCGGAGCGGAGCGGATATTACCCGAATACGGTTATGGATACGGATTTTGTCGGATATCGGAGATGGTACGGAAGCGGATCGGAGTCGGTGCGGAAGCGGATTAAAATAGACGGATAATACATACTTTTGTGTAACTTTTTATGATGGTGAATATTTTCTAACGAAAACCACAATAAAATAATATAACATGAAAAATACTCCCCTTTTGTAGTTTACGACACAACTAAAGTAACCTTAACAGTTAACAGTGGTACTTCACACTTCACCGGTGTATTTTTGTGTGATAAATATACCTGAGGGTTTGTGGGCTATAAAATATTATGTATATATGTGGGTTGGGCTTAAATTTTATTATAGTAGGTTCACAAAAGTAGTCGGATATCCTATTATAAGCTTCGGATAATCTGCAATCAATTATCGGATAATCCATATCCATCGGATTTCACTAAAACCATATCCTACTCCGCATCCACACAGAATCGGATTCGGATTATCCATATCCGCGCGGATATCCAAAACTCTTTTCCATATCATTAAAATTCGGTTTCGGATCGGATCGGATGCGGAAACTATCCACACCACTTTCATCCCTACCTACACTCATTTAACACCATACTCTGGGTTCCAATATGGCGCGTCGCTAAGAGGTTACGCCCCAATAAAATTCTAAAGGGTTTCATCTCTATAGAATGACTAATTAACCTAATACCGGCCCTCCTCCTTTGCTAGGGCTTAGGACCTGCTATGTTGAGACGACTATAGACTGAGAGCTAGTCTTTCCAGCCAACACAGGCCAACACAGCCAACGGTGCCCTACGCTGAGCTAGATTTTTATTTTTGGTTGAACGACCTTGTACATGACCGTCAGTGCATCAAAGCAGCATATACATACTCGTTTGTTTCCTATATTAAATTAGTAGTCGGCCATGACACAAGCAGAAAATGCACTCACGCACGTCCAGACAAACCGATTTATATGAATTTCAGTGTGACAAACCGATTTATATGAATTTCAGTGTGACAAACCGATTTATATGAATTTATATTAAATCTGTTGTCTCGCAGTTTCAGTGTGTTGTTGCATGAACCCTGAAATGTTTGAAGAGGTCCCTAAATGGCTGATTTGATCCCCCAATTTCCGACACAGAGGACATTATCCACATGTGCCGACGGGCGTTGCAACGTTAGAGTGGACCCTACCAAGTGAATCAGTCCAGGGATACTAGCTATGATTCAATTACTAACAATCTTCACGGTCGTAGGAACTATGAATATCAGATAATTTTATACATGTGTCTAACTACGACACTATATATAATGTCTCAAAAAACTAAAACAATATAACAAGCCATAAACCAAATCTATACCCAATTACACGAATACGAACCGCAAAGAAATCTATTGTTTTTGCCTCGGCTGGCCGAAACATCCCTTGTGCCGCAGTTGCAGGTGTGGCTCCGTCGTGAACATGTGGGTAGGGACAAGTACTGTAGTAGTTACTGAGGTGAGCTGCCAGAAGCGAGGGGCCACAGGAAAGCAGCAACGACGACACCGAGATCTGCAGCATGGTCACATTTACAGCGGAACAGTACGCATGTCAAGCTTCGACTGGACTATCAGTCTGTGGGACCATCCGACGTACTCCACCGTTGGCCCACGTGGCGTCCGGAGGGCAGCTGTGTGGCTCCTTAGGCCGGTCTCAATGAGGCGTTTCGCTACACTGTGTTGACACAAAGATTCGACAACACACTCGAGATCGCAGCACGGCCGTCACCACGGCCAACACCCGGCCTCGCTCGGGCAAACCGGTCAGACCGGTTCAACCGGTCAGACCGCTTTCTGACAGGAGGTCGTGAAGACCTAGAAACTCAAGCTCGGGAGGGACCCCGTCGGAGCTCAAGCAATCTAGGGTTGCTCTAGGGTCGTCAGGCCACCTAGAACGCCTTAGTACGTCGCGGAGACGAGCAAAGGACAACAATTAGGGTTGGAAAGTGTTTAGGGTTTGGAGATAAAAAGTAAGGAACAATTGTGTTTGATTCGATTGGAATAACTCTCAATCGGCCTTAGCCTTCATATATATATAGGCCGGGGAAGTCGTACCCCTTCCAATTCGGTTACAATATGGGATAAAACTCAGAATCCTAATCCTACCCGAACTACAACTCCAAGCCGGTCTGACCGGTTCAGCAAACCGGTCAGACCGGTTTCCCTCAGTTGCTGCCAATTTTGACTATCAACACATGCCCCCCTGACTTTTTAGTGAGCTTGCAAACTAAAAAGCATGTATATAGACAATTACAACTTAGTAGCCAAAATTTATACTAAGGGCGATATCAAAAATCTATCGGCCGTTCAATCTTCATGCATCTTGTCATACGCTTGGGTAATATTTCTTCAAATATCTTCCGTTGATAGCTTTAGGTAAACGATCCCCTTGTAATGTCTCTAGCATATAAGAATTCCCAAATATGACTTTGACAACTCTATATGGCCCCTTCCAACTTGGCGACCATTTACCGAACTTGTTGCTCTTCGTTCCAATAGGCAAAATTGTCTTCCAAACAAGCTCTCCAATCTGAAAATATTTCCCTCGAACCTTCTTGTTGTAAGCTTTAGCAACCCGAAGCTTATCTTTTTCAATCTCCTTTAAAGCCTTCAGCCTCTTGTCAGTGACCTCATCAATATTATCCATCATCAAATCATGATAATCAACAGCATCAAGGTCACTTTGTTTAGCTAGTCTGTAAGCGTCCAAATTCACCTCAACAGGTAAAACGGCCTCTTGACCATACACAAGCTCAAAAGGAGTAACTTTAGTAGCACCATGTCTAGATATACGATGAGCCCATAATGCTTCGGATAACACTTCATGCCATCTCTTAGGATTTTCTTCTAACTTTTTCTTGATTAATCTAATCAAAGTCTTATTACTTGACTCGGCTTGTACATTAGCCTGAGCATAATATGGAGATGAATTGAGCAACTTTATTCTATAGGATTTGGCAAATTCACGTACCTCTTTAGACATAAACGAAGTACCTTGATCCGTAGTCAAAGTTTGAGGAATACCGAATCTATGAATAATGTTTTGTGTAATAAACTCAATTACCTCTCGATGTGTCATATTCTTCAATGGAATCGCTTCGGTCCACTTAGTAAAATAATCCGTAGCAACCAACACGAAACGATGTCCTTTTAATGATGTAGGATTAATTTGCCCAATAAAATCCAACCCCCAACCTCGAAACGGCCATGGCTTGATAATAGGGTGCATCAATGCAGCAGGTACCAATTCTAAATCTCCAAATTTCTGACACTCCTCACACCCTTTATAGTATTTGAAACAATCCGCCATCATAGTAGGCCAATAAAAACTGGCTCGTCTAAGTAACCACTTCATCTTGGGAGCCGATTGATGTGTACCACAAATACCTTCATGAACCTCTCCCATGGCGACTTTGGCCTGATCCGAGTCTAAACACTTCAAAAGCAAATCTTCGGCGGTTCGACGATAAAGTTCATCATCAAGCAATATGTATTTAAATGATAATCGCCGAATATTTCTTTCTGCACCACGACCAGGATCTTTCAAATAAGTAATAATATGCATTCTCCAGTCCTGATCTTTAAACTTGGAGTCATTAACATCATCCAAGACTTTTTTGCCGCTGTCAGGGGACAAAGCGGTCAGACCGGTTTCCAAACCGGTCAGACCGGTTCTGGCGGTCAGACCGGTTCTGGCGGTCAGACCGGTTTGTGAAACCGGTTGGACCGGTTCGTCCAGAACCTGAATCTCGGCTTTTGATTGCATCGGTTTTTGAAGATAGAAATACTTCTTTGCAACAATATAATCAGATGCTTTCTGAGCCAGAGTATTAGCCTTGCCATTCTCTTCTCTTGGAATATGTTTGATTGTAAATTCATCAAAAGAAGCTATGATATCAAGGCATCTATCAAGATATGCATTTAGCGAACCATTATAACATTGGCATACCTTGGATACTTGCTGTACCACCAGGAGCGAATCACCAAAAGCCTCAACATGCTTAATTCCCATGTCTTGCAAAAATTCCAATCCAAATAGAAGGGCTTCATATTCAACTTGATTATTGGTACGCTTTTCTTCTAATCGGTTTGAAAACTCAAAAACAGCACCACTTGGAGAGACCAAAACATCACCAATCCCTTGCCCATCATTGCAAACCGATCCATCAAAGTACAATTTCCATGGTGTACAAGCAACATAACCGACGTCGAATTCACAACTATCATCAATCCGATGTTCAACAATAAAATCAGCTACAATTTGGCCTTTCATAGATTTTAAAGGTTCACAAGCCAAATCATACTCAACTAAAGCATAAGCCCATTTACCGATTCTACCACTTAAAATCGGTTTTTGTAACATATGTTTGATAACATCGGTTAGACATAACACGATGCAAGTACTAGACAATAAATAATGCCTCAATTGAGTACAAGCATTATATAATGAAAAACATAACTTCTCAATGAAAGTATACCTCGTTTCTGCATCAATGAGCCGTCGGCTTATGTAAGCAATCACATACTCCTTAGCATCAATCTCTTGGGTCAAAACAGCTCCAATGACTCTATCTTCGGCTGCCACATAAAGTCTGAAAGGGACTCCTCTCTTAGGCGCCCTAAGCACCGGTGGTGAAGACAAGTACTCTTTGATTTTCTCAAAAGCCTCTTGTTGTTTTGCCCCCAGGTAAAATCGGCTTCATCTTTCAACCGAAGTAAAGGAGTAAAAGCATCAACCTTTCCAGATAAGTTAATTATAAATCTTCTCAAAAAATTCACCTTGCCTAGAAACTTTTGCAAATCCTTTTTGCAAGTAGGGGCTTCGACATTCTTCATAGCTTCAATTCTCTTGGGATCAACCTCTATGCCATTCTCATGAATAATAAATCCCAAAAACTTCCCAGACGAAACACAAAAAGCACATTTGAGTGGATTCATCTTCAAACCATACCGTCGCATCCTCTCAAGAGCATGTTTTAAATCGGCTAAATGAGAATCCAAGCCATCCGATTTAACTACAATATCATCAATATACACTTCCACAATAACACCAAGTAAATCATGGAAGATTAAATTCATATCCCTTTGATAAGTTGTGCCAATATTCTTCAATCCAAAAGTCATAACCACCCACTCAAATAAACCAATAAATCCCGAACATTGAAAAGCCGTTTTGTGCATATCTTCCTCGGCCATGAATATTTGATTATATCCGGCATTACCATCAAGAAAACTAACAACACGATGTCCGGATGCTTTCTTAATCAAAACATCGGCTATAGGCATAGGATATGAATCTTTCGGAGTAGCTTTATTAAGATATCTAAAATCAATGCAAACTCTAAGTTTTCCCGAATCTTTCTTTTCAACTAGAACAATATTAGAAATCCACTCCGCATAACGACAAGTCCGAATAAAACCAGCATCTAGCAAACGATTAACTTCTTCTTTTATTCAGTCATAAATAGCGGGATTAAAACGTCTAGCCGATTGTTTGAAAGGTCTAAAACCGGCTTTTATCGGTAAACGATGCTCAACTAAATCTCGACTCAAACCAGGCATCTCACGGTACTCCCAAGCAAAACAATCGACATACTCTTTCAACAAATTTATTAACTCGGCTTTAAACTCAGCCGATAAATTTTTGTTTACAAAAGTTGGCCTAGGAATAGTACCATCACCAATATCTATTTTTTCTAAAGGGTCGGCTGATGTAAAACCTTGACCCAGTTTATCCATATCACCCAGATCTTCAATGGCTTCAAATGTACCTTTTGTTTTTTCTCGAAAATGATCAATTCGCTCTTGAAGCCACTGTCCAGACGTAAACTGGTCTGACCGGTTCCTAGAAGCGGTCTGACCGGTTTGGCTTGATTGGCGCTGTTCAGGTCTAAACCGGTCTGACCGGTTTCCAAAAGCGGTCTGACCGGTTTGTCTCTGTTGATTTGTTTGCTCCATCAATTACAGCAAGTAATTCAACCGATTCTCCATCGGCTTTAATGTAGCAGGAACGAAACCATCCTTAGTGCAACTGATCAGCTCATAATCGGTCAAATCTAAGCCCGACAAACACTTAATATTATCATTTGCACTAATAGAATCGGAATCGGCCGTTGCAACGAAGGAAGAAGTATCACCATGTACAACTTCAACTTCATCGCCGATCCACTGAATAAGATATTGATGCAAGGTAGAAGGTACGCATTGATTTGCATGAATCCAATCACGTCCAAGAATTAAACTGGAGTTACCTTGCACTTCTGAAACGAAGAAAGTTGTAGCAACGGTCTTGCTTCCAATGGTCAACTCCATAGAAGCCACACCCTTAGCGCCAATAGGATCACCGCCACCAACTCCACTGACCGTCATGTTCGTCTTGATCAATTCTTCGTCCTTTCCGCCAATCTTCTTGTAGAGAGAATAGGGCATAAGATTCACAATCGCCCCACCATCACCCAACATTCGCGAGATTGGCTTCCCATTGATATGACCTCTCATGTATAAAGCCTTCAAGTGATTGTTTGATTCTTGCGGCTTCTGAAATATAGCATCACGAGGTCCTAGCTGAAGATGAGACACCTCCTCCTCCAGCACCACAAAGTAATCAGATGATAAATAAACAACATTAACTTCCATGTTGCCATGCTCTAGAGAAGCTTCAAAGTCAACCATCTCCTCATCTTCAACCACTGGAGAAATTTCTGAAGTAGCACTTTCATTTACACTGGGAACAGATGTGCTTTCTGCCTCTGGTTCCAAACCGGTCTGACCGGTTCCAGAAACCGGTCGGACCGCTTCTGTCGCGCCCAAACCGGTCTGACCGGATTCTGAAACCGGTCTGACCGGTTGTGCTACTTTTTGCACAACTGACTTGGCTTGCCAAATTTTCTTCTGAGGATGCATTGGCCTATATCTGTTGAAATGCTCATCCCTTAATTTCTCAGCTTCCTGTTCCCTTTTTTCTTTGTTTCGCAAGCGCTGCAACTTTCTCTTTTGTGTATGAGTCAAACCAGAAGGATACCACCTTGGTTGAAACATTTTCTTCACAACCTTGCTACTCCCAGCTTCATGATCATTAGCCATGACAGGTTTTTTAACAACCGAATTTCCAATAACTATCGGCGTTTTACCCAACTCTTGCATAGCCACTGGAACATCACCAATCTTAACAAACCCATCAGCCTTGGCTTGCTTTGAGTCCTCTGTAAGCTTTGCTTCTTCCTTCTTCTCCTTAACACGATATTCTTGCTGAGGAGGAGCATATTGCTTCTGTTCAGACCAAACCGGTCTGACCGGTTTGGAAACCGGTCTGACCGCTTTGCTAGCTGGCGCCGGACCTGATTGATATGAGCCCAATCGGTCATGTATTGGGATCCTAGGGCCATTGCCCATGTAATCTTGAGGTGGTTGCGGCATGGGAAAGCACTGCATCCACATTCCTTGGTCCCATGTTGGATATGAAGAATCTGACGCCGGAGGTGCCCATGGCATGGTAGCATACATCTTTTGTGGTGGATAAACAGTAACAACATCACCACGGTGCCTATTGTTCTCTGCATAACCATCTCCACGCATTGGTGATCTTGGTCTCTTTTTTACCGGCCGATCAACTTGAGCGGCCTTTGTGTACTTGTTCAAGAGCTGATTTAAGGTAGGTCCTTGCTTCAAAACTGTACCTCTGACTTTAGGCTCATTAACTTTCCAAGTACCCACTTCCGGGCGTATAGGCTTGAAATGAAATGAACCGGATTCCCAATTACGAGAATCTGACTCCCTGTACCCTTGTGATAGTCCCAGGAACAACAGCTATCACGTACAGAACTCATTTCAGCGGAAATCACGTCCATACATTGGTTAGGGTCCGCAAACATGATATAAATACATAGCGATATGGTACAAGCCCTCTGGGCTAAACGACAGAAGGAAAACAACTACGCAGCGGATAGCTATAAGCTTCTGGTACTTCATGGCTTCACCTCCACAGGCATCCTTCAGCGCAGCGCACAGCCCTCGTTTGCTTCATCCGTCGTGGTTGGTCTAGTACTCGGAGTCTTCTCCTGTGTACCCAAAGACTGTCCCCAAGGAATTGGGATAGGTCCACGTCACCAACCATAATATGCAGCAATGCTTTATAGTGGCCTAAACTAGTAATAAAATATTCAAGGAAAGTAAGCTGGGATTTCTTATGCGCAAGCAGCAGCATTAACCAAGATCATCTCATCTCCAAACACCTTTCCTCACAAGCACATACTCTCCCCAAGCCATCCATCAAACTCACAACCACATCGGACTCGTCCTGCCTCAACAGGTTCCCGCAAATAACATCCGCCAACTCCTTTCACTCGCTAGTCGACTCGGTGAGCTCCCTCCCCACCTTGTCTCAACAGCCTCAGCTGGACCAACCTCTCATAACCCAAATCAAGGATGAGGTAAGAAAGAAGAATCCCATGCTAATCAGAATAAGCCAGAAGAAGGATCGTCTGTGACCGTGGACACGGCTATACGTATAGTTTTCACTCTGCAGAGGTTGCGCTCCAGGAACCACCCGGGCTGCAGACGGTAGCTAGCCGTCTTGAGACACATCCCACAGCAAGGACCCTAAAGAGTAATGGTACCATCCTGCTTCCCTGGGCTCGGGAAACATCCGCACGCTAACATCTGCCCCAGGGTTGTGAAACCTTCCCACCGGGGCCAGTCGGGGGCAGTGGTAAATTAGGGAGAGTACGCCGCAACGAGTCCCCCTTACACATATCAAACTCGAATCTCCTACAGTCCTGGTACCACACTCAGTAGGCTTGCTGGAACCCTCCCCATACTATGTAGATGGTGAGCACTGTAAATTCCAACGTCCGGGTCATCCCGATACAACCCTTAATTGTTGGTAAGGCGAGTATCAGCGTCTAAGCGATCCGCCGCAATGGTCCGCAATTGGCACCCATTACAGGTATTGTCGCCCAAACTCCTCAAATCCATTAATCTCAAGTAATCCATAAATGTACCCGCAACAGGTACTCCATAGGAACTGTCCGAGTGCAGTTCCAAAGCACCCCGATCAAACGACCGGGTTGTTATCACTCGCTTCCACCGCCTAGCTGCACTACTCCTACCAAGCCACCCAACTCACGCCAAGAAGATCAATCACAACCATCCCAACACATGCAAGCATAGCATTCTCATAAAGTGGATAATAGGTAGCAGGGAAACAGGGTAGATAAAAGGCAGTGCAGGCATATCATCATCATGCGAGTAAAGTAAAGCGCTAGCATACTAGTTGCATGTCTACTAGGTATTTCAGAGAATAGCTGGGCGTGAACCTGGGACTTGTTGCTCTTCCTCTTCGTCGAGGTAGTTGGAGTTGTAGACGTCCTCCTCTTGATTCTCCGGTCCTCCTAAGTTCGTAGAAATAGAATAAAGACGGGAGCTACTAGCAAAGAAACACCAAAACAGTGAAGCAAGAAGACCCAAACAACACCAAACTCTGCACTAACGCGTAGGTCATGATTTTAGAAAAATATAGAAACTGGTTTCATATTTTTCTGAGCTACAATTGATTTATTATGAATTTTCTAAGTTTAAATAATTTTATGAAAATATTAAATAATTCCGAAAAAGAAAAACACTCAGGCTGGCACACGTGGCAGCACCAGGGCGTGCCACGTCATCACTGCTGACGTCAGCATGACGTCATTAGTGGGGCCGGCTTTGCTGACGTCATCGTGGGCCCTGATGACGTCAGCGTTGACTTGGTCAACGTTGACCAGTCAACGGTCAATGGTCACCGGGGTCAGTGGGGCCCACTGGTCAGTCTCTGTTAGTCTATGACGCGTGGGTCCGGCTGTCAGCAGTTAATCGGAAAAGAAAAAGGAGGAAAAGGTTAGCAGGCCGCCACTGGGCCGAATTTGCTGGGTCGGCCCACGAAGGCTGGGCTGTCGGTCCGAGAGGCTGGTTGGCTTCCTCCGTGGCGTGGTGGACCAGGTCCACCGTGGACCGAGAGGTGGGTCCACGAGCGCCGGGTCTACGGGATCGGTTTGCGGCCGACTCGGGATTCTCTGCGGCAGATCTAGGGGCGTGTGGCTGTGGTCTCCGGTGTGGTTCGAACCGGCGCGACGGGAGCGCGACGCTGGGCGTTCAGCGCGCTCCGGCACATGCCAGCGGCACGGCGGCGGCTCCGGCGAGGTCAAACCGAGGCACAAGCAAGGGCTGGAGGGTTCGGCTCAACCACACACACGCGCACAGAGTCTTGGCAGCCCAAGTCCGCGGCGGGGAGCCGAGCTCTCGCCATGGCGAGGCCGGTCCACGACGGCGGCGAGGTCGACGAAGGAAACATGCTGCGGCTCAAGGCGGGAAGGGCTCACGTGCGCGCGTGGCACCAGCGGTCGCTGGGACGCGACGCCGCGGCTTCGGTTAGTTGCGCGTGCGCAGACACAATGTTAACCGTGGCCGCGACACGGCCACAGCTCGCGCGGTGACCGGCACCCCGCTCCGCGGCGGCTTTGGCTGCAGGGAAGGTCGTCGGCGGGTTGCGAGCGGGTGCAGCGGCGCGAAGGGGTCCTACACCAGAAACTCGGCTCGAAGGCCGACACAGAGGCTAGGCTACGCGGAACACAAGAACGGCGGCGCCACGATCGGAACAGGGGAAGAACGAGGTGCGGCAGTGGTGGCTCACCCAGGTGGCGTAGGGGTTTGCGGCAGCTCGGTGTTGACTTGCGGTACCCCGGCGGACGCCTCCTCCTCGCGGCAGCTCCGGTCCGGCTCTTCGTCGGCGGCGGCGGTCTGCAGCTTGGTGGCGTTGCGGCGGCAGGGTGCTCCAGCTTCACCTCCGCTGCTCCCTAGGCCTGTCTCCCTCTTCTCCACTCTCCTCTGCTCCTTCTCCTCCCCTCTCCCTCTCGGATTGTAGGCTGGGAAAACCCCAATGGGGGTGGCAGCGGCTCAAGGTGGGAGACGATCGAGAGGGTCGGTTTTATAGAGCCGGGGCTTTAGGGTTTGGGGGCTTGGGCGGTCAGGGTGGCTTGGCGTCCGTGCCCAGGCCACGCGTCGCGATCGCGACGGGCCGCACAAGCTCGGGCGCTAGGATTGGCCGGGAGCGGCGCTTTCCGCCGGGCGTGGGAGAGAAGAAAGAAGGGGGAAGATGCACAGTTCGTGTGTGGGTCCCGCTCGCCAGCGAGAGAAGAAAGGAGAGGAGGCGCAGCTGTGGTTTGGGCCGGATATGGGCCGGAAGCTGAGCTGGGCTGAACAGGCTGGCTGGCTCGGAAAAGAGATCAGGGACGGCTTGCGAGTTGAAGTGAGAGATCAGGGAGGCGTTTCGGACTTTGGAAAAAAGGATTCGGCCCATGACAGTTAGAATGGTTTGAAATTAGTTTGGTTAATGATTTGAATTCAAATCTAAGATTTGAATTCAAATCTAAGATTTGAATTCAAATCTAATATTTGAATTCAAATCTAATTTTTGAATTCAAATCCAATCAAAGAACTAAAAAGCCAAATAAAAACCAAATCACCTCTAAATTTATCCTTAGCACTTCAATTCAAATTTTAAATTAAATTTAAATCGCCTAGGAATAAAGGGAGCAATTAGAATTCAACCTATATGTTTGTTTGCTTGCACAACAATTCACCAAAATTTTTGAAATTCACATTTTTCATTCAACAAATCCTACGTAATTTTTCGGAATGTTATAGTCTTCCCCCCTCACGAGAATCTCATCCTTGAGATTTGGGTATACTTATGGCTTAAATAGGTGTGGGTACTTCTCTCTCAGAACTGACTCTTTCTCCTAAGTTGCTTCACTCTTTGTGTGGTTACTCCACTGAACTTTGCAGAATGGAGTAGATGTGCTCCTTGTCTCTTTAACTGCTCTGTCCAAGATCTTCTCTGGATACTCCAGGTACTCAAGTGTGTCTTGCAAATCCAAAGCTTCTGTCCTGACTTCCTGCTCTAGCACTCTCAAGCACTGTCTCAGCTGTGATCCGTGGAACACTGGTTGTACTCCCGCTAGGTCTTTAGGTAACTCTAGCTTGTAGGCTAGCTTGCCTATCCTTTGCAGTATCTTGTAGGGTCCTACAAACCTGGGTGCTAGCTTCCCTTTAACATGGAATCTCTTGGTGCCTCTGAGCGGTGACACTTTCAGGTATACGAAGTCTCCTTCCATGAACTCGAGGTCTCTCCTTCTCTTATCTGCATAGCTTTTCTGCCTGCTTTGGGCAATCTTCAAGTTTTCTCTGATCTTGGCCACATTCTCTTCTGCTTCCACAATTGAGTCAGGGCCAAAGAATGTCCTCTCTCCCACCTCAGACCACATCAGAGGTGTTCTGCATTTCCTTCCGTATAAGGCTTCAAATGGGGACATTTTCAGACTAGCCTGGAAGCTGTTGTTGTAGGAGAACTCAGCATAGGACAGACTCTTTTCCTAGTTTTTACACTAGGTCAGCACACATGCCCTCAACAAGTCTTCCAGTATCTGGTTCACTCTTTTAGTCTGGCCATCTGTCTGTGGGTGAAAGGCGGTGCTATACTCTAGAGTGGTTCCGATTGCTTTATGTAGGCTTTTCCAGAACTGAGCTGTGAACTGAGGTCCTCTATCGGACACTATGCTTCACGGTGCCCCATGCAGCTTGAGAATGTTGTCTATGTAGAGCTCTGCTAGCTTATCCACTCTGAAGGTTTCCTTGACTGGTATGAAATGTGCCACCTTGGTCAAGCGATCAACTATGACCCATATGGCATCGTTTCCCCTCTGAGTAGTGGGCAATCCCACCACGAAGTCCATGCTGATGTCTTCCCATTTCCACATTGGAATCTCCAGTGGTTTCAGCAGTCCTGCTGGTCTTTGATGTTCTGCCTTGATTCTCCGGCAAGAGTCGCACTTGGCAACGCACTCAGCTATGTCTTCTCTCATCTTCTTCCACCAGAAACGACCCTTTAGATCTTGGTACATCTTGGTGCATCCTGGATGGATGGAATACTTGGAGTCGTGAGCTTCTGCAAGAATGGTCTTTCGGATTTCATCATCTTGCGGCATGCAAATGCGTTGCTTGAGCCATACTGTTCCTTGATCATCGATAGGAAAGTCTGGGGCTACGCCACACTGTATATCTTGAATCACCTCTTGAATTTCTGGGCAGCTTTTCTGAGCATTCTTGATGCGTTCTTCTAGATTATATTTCACTCTCAACTCCTTTGGTTGTCCTTCTTCTACTACCTCAAGTCTGAACATGTTCAACTCTCTTATCAGCTCTGCATGGCTCTCATCCATCATCAAGTTGTTGCAGTAGCTCTTACGGCTCAGAGCATCTGCCACTACATTGGCTTTCCCTAGATGATAATGTATCTCCAGGTCGTAGTCCTTGATCAGTTCCAACCACCTTCTCTGCCTCATGTTCAGCTCTGTCTTAGTGAAGAAGTACTTCAGACTCTTGTGATCAGTGTAGATGTCACACTTGTTGCCAATCAGATAGTGTCTCCAGATCTTTAAGGCATGTACCACTGCTGCTAGTTCTAAGTCGTGGGTGGGGTAATTTTCTTCGTGCTTCCTCAGCTGCCTTGAAGCGTATGCAACCACTTTGCCTTCTTGCATGAGTACACACCCCAGACCTTGTCTTGAAGCATCACAATATACCACAAAGTCTTTCCGAATATCTGGCAGAGTCAGCACTGGGGTGGTGGTAAGCTTATGTTTGAGCTATTCGAAGCTTTCTTCGCACTTTTTTGTCCACTCGAAGGGTACGTTGTTCTTGAGCAACTCTGTCATCGGTTTGGCAATCTTGGAGAAGTTCTCAATGAATCTTCTGTAGTAGCCTGCCAATCCCAAGAAGCTTCGAATTTCTGTGACGCTCTTTGGCTGCTGCCACTCGGAGACTGCCTCAATCTTTTCAGGGTCCACTGCTACGCCCTCAGCTGTCAACACGTGGCCCAAGAAGGAAACTTTCTCTAACCAGAACTTGCACTTGATGAACTTCCCGAAGAGCTTATGCTGTCTCAGCTTCTCTAGTACTATGCACAGGTGTTCTTCATGCTCTTCTGCTGTTTCTGAGTAAATCAAGATGTCATCGATGAATACCACGACAAACTTGTCCAGTTCTTCCATGAAGACTTTGTTCATCATGTTCATGAAGTATGCTGGAGCATTCGTCAGCCCAAAAGACACTGCAGTGAACTCGTACTGCCCATATCGAGTCACGAAAGCTGTCTTGGGAATGTCTCCTTCCCTAATCTTCATCTGGTGGTACCCTGATCTCAGGTCTATCTTGCTGAAGTACTTTGCCTTCT
Organism: Echinochloa phyllopogon; assembly: GCA_033239725.1. Lineage (NCBI taxonomy): Eukaryota > Viridiplantae > Streptophyta > Magnoliopsida > Poales > Poaceae > Echinochloa > Echinochloa phyllopogon. The sequence goes on along the minus strand of BTCW01000008.1, from coordinate 24,323,421 downwards.
TCAATTGATCTAGCAAATCATCAATTCGGGGTAGCGGGTACTTGTTCTTGATAGTCACTGCGTTCAGGGATCGATAGTCTACGCACATGCGCATAGAACCATCCTTCTTCTTCACGAACAGTACTGGCGATCCCCATGGGGACGCGCTAGGTCTGATCACTCCACTGTCTAGCATATCCTTCAATTGCTTCTTCAATTCTTCGAGTTCTTCCACAGACATTCTGTACGGTCTCTTGGCAATTGGCCCTGTGCCTGGTTGCAACTCGATTATGAACTCCACGTCACGGTCAGGTGGTAGGCCTGGTAGTTCTTCTGGAAAAACATCTGGGTACTCACAGACTACTGGCACTTTCTCAATGGTCTTTTCCTTTATACTGTACACAAACTTTCTCATGGAAGGCTTCCTGGGGCCTTCTTTTGCTTTCTGCGGTTTAATTGACACCTTCAGACCACTCGGGTGTGTCAACACTACTGACCTGGGTGAACAACTGATCACTCCCCTGTGAGCTGTCAACCAATCCATACTAAGGATCACATCAATGCCATCTGACTTCAACACTGTCAAATCTGCAGAGAATCCGAGTCCTCCTAGTTCCATGCCAACTGCTGGGCACACTTGGGTGCATCTGAGCTCTCCTAGTGGTGAAGTTGTGATTACGGGTCTAGCTCTAGGCTCTGTATGGAGTGACTGTTCCGTAGCAAACTTCGACGAAATAAAAGATCCAGTTGCACCAGAATCAAATAGTATCGAAGCTTTTGTGCCATTTACCAAGAACTCTCCGAGTACTACTTCAGGAGCATCCTCGGCATCCTTCTCAGTCAGGTGGTTAAGTCGGCCTCTGATGGCTGAAGGCTGCGGCTTGTTCTTTCTGTCTGGGCACTCAAACGACTTATGACCTGGTTTTCCACAACCAAAGCAAACAAGAGATGTCTTGTCACCAACTTCTGGGGTGCTGAGCTATTTCTGGCCTGAACTTTCGTGAGCAGGGTAGTTGCTGGTCTTGTTCTCAAAGCTGCAGTTGTCACCAGTCTTGTTCTCTGTGTTTAGGATTGCACTCCTGACAAATTCTATTCCTCCTTGGCTTAAGCTTTGCTGGAATCCCCTGCGGAGCATGTTGCTCTGGCCACTCCTCGGTATTTGACTCAACCTGAGGTTGTGCTGTTGCTCGGCTTTTCTTTTATTGGCTCTCCAAGTGTCTTCTAAGTCCATTCTCTCCTTCTCAACTGCTATAGCTCTGTCAATCATCTCTCGAAGCGAGTTGTGACTGCTGGAAGCGAGTGCCATTCTAAGTCCCCTGTGTAAGCCTCTTTGAAACCAGAATTGCTTCTTCTTTTCAGTGGTGATTTCTTCAAGGGCATACCTCGACATCTTAGCAAAGTGTCGGGCGTACACTGCCACTGACATGCTTCCTTGTCTCATGGTTCTGAACTCCATTGCTTTGTGTGCCAATACTTGTTCAGGATTGTGGTATTCCTTGAACGCTTCACAGAACTCCAGCCAAATGATTTGTGCTGGGTTCTCGTGAGAGTCACAGTAGCTCTCCCACCAAGCTTTAGCTGCTCCTTCAAGCTGGTGTGCCGCTAGGGCTACACATTCTTCATCTGTGTAATCTGTCAAGTCTAGCTTGGCCTCAATGGTTCTGAGCCAAACGTGAGCATCTAGTGGCTCGTCTGAGTAGTCAAAAGTGGGTGCCTTCAATCTGATGAACCTTTCAATCTTCGTCTGGAGATCTTCCTCACGGTGACCCTGTGGGTTCTAGTTCAGACCCCCCTGGAGTTGTTGTATTGCCTGTGCCATCTGTTGCATCAGCTGGGTCTGAACAGTCATCACTTCTTCTAGGTTGGGCGGTGCGTTAGGATGTGGCGCATCTCTGCCCCTAGGCTGGTTTTGCTGAGGTTCTACTGCCTGTTCTTCCATTGCAACCTCTTCTACTTCACCTCTTGCTGTGTTGTTCTCGGGCTGGAGCACGCCTGCTGCGCATCCACGGCCCCTGCCTTTACTTGTGGTGGGTGTTCTCCTACATCCTCTACCACGACCTCTGTCTCTATCTATCATAGCTGTCTCCGCTTGCTCAGCTTCCTCAGAGCGGCCTAGCAGACGGTTCGACTTTCTGGTTGTCATTTTCTGAAATTCACGAGTAGGTAAGTGGTGGTCAGGTAGGGTTATAGGCACTGGTAATCTAATTGTAGGAGTTGCACACATGAAAACTTGAACACTAATCTACACTCAAGGTGAACAGCAAGAAAACTGCAAGAATAGCCACAAGGACCGAACACTCAATCAAAGCATTACACCTTAGACACTTGTGTTATCTTGAGGCCAACTCCTGGAACCTCAAAGATTAACACCTCTACTCGGCTTATGATCGTGGCTGATCCAGTGGTGGTCATGGACTACATCTACCATGGCTCGACGATAAGCACGAGACTATCATCAGCCACTTGGTCAGAGGGGTTGTTAGCAGCAAGAGTTAGCAAGGTTAGATGAGCGAACAATAGCACAAGGTGTGATAGGAAATAGTTCAAGGGGTTTCTTGTATAGCAACAGACTTAGTTAGAGCTTCTATCCTAGTTTTCAAGTCTAGGGCTGCGCACTACGGTCAAGTATGGCTCTGATACCAACTGAAACGAACCGGATTCCCAATTACGAGAATCCGACTCCTTGTACCCTTGTCATAGTCCCAGGAACAACAGCTATCACGTACAGAACTCATTTCAGCGGAAATCACATCCATACATTGGTTAGGGTCCGCAAACATGATATAAATACATAGCGATATGGTACAAGCCCTCTGGGCTAAACGACAGAAGGAAAACAGCTACGCAGCGGATAGCTATAAGCTTCTCGTACTTCAGGGCTTCACCTCCACAGGCATCCTTGAGCGCAGCGCACAACCCTCGTTTGCTTCATCCGTCGTGGTTGGTCTTGTACTCGGAGTCTTCTCCTGTGTACCCAAAGACTGTCCCCAAGGAATTGGGACAGGTCCACGTCACCAACCATAATATGCAGCAATGCTTTATAGTGGCCTAAACTAGTAATAAAATATTAAAGGAAAGTAAGCTGGGATTTCCTATGCACAAGCAGCAGCATTAACCAAGATCATCTCATCTCCAAACACCTTTCCTCACAAGCACATACTCTCCCCAAGCCATCCATCAAACTCACAACCACATCGGACTCGTCCTGCCTCAACAGGTTCCCGCAAATAACATCCGCCAACTCCTTTCACTCGCTAGTCGACTCGGTGAGCTCCCTCCCCACCTTGTCTCAACAGCCTCAGCTGGACCAACCTCTCATAACCCAAATCAAGGATGAGGTAATAAAGCAGAATCCCATGCTAATCAGAATAAGCCAGATGAAGGATCGTCCGTGACCGTGGACACGGCTATATGTATAGTTTTCACTCTATAGAGGTTGCGCTCCAGGAACCACCCGGGCTGCATACGGTAGCTAGCCGTCTTGAGACACAGCCCACAGCAAGGACCCTAAAGAGTAACGGTACCATCCTGCTTCCCTGGGCTCGGGAAACATCCGCACGCTAACATCTGCCCCAGGGTTGTGAAACCTTCCCACCGGGGCCAGTCGGGGGCAGTGGTAAATCAGGGAGAGTACGCCGCAACGAGTCCCCCTTACACATATCAAACTCGAATCTCCTACAGTCCTGGTACCGCACTCAGTAGGCTTGCTGGAACCCTCCCCATACTGGGTAGATGGTGAGCACTGTAAATTCCAACGTCTGGGTCATCCCGATACGGCCCTTAATTATCGGTAAGGCGAGTATCAGCGTCAAAGCGATCCGCCGCAACGGTCCGCAATCGACACCCATTACAGGTATTGTCGCCCAAACTCCTCAAATCCATTAATCTCAAGTAATCCATAAATGTACCCGCAACAGGTAGTCCATAGGAACTGTCCGAGTGCAGTTCCAAAGCACCCCGATCAAACGAACGGGTTGTTATCACTCGCCTCCACCGCCTAGCTGTACTACTCCTCCCAAGCCACCCAACTCACGCCAAGAAGATCAATCACAACCATCCCAACACATGCAAGCATAGCATTGTCATAAAGTGGATAATAGGTAGCAGGGAAACAGGGTAGATAAAAGGCAGTGCAGGCATATCATCATCATGCGAGTAAAGTAAAGCGCTAGCATACTAGTTGCATGTCTACTAGGTATTTCAGAGAATAGCTGGGCGTGAACCTGGGACTTGTCGCTCTTCCTCTTCGTCGAGGTAGTTGGAGTTGTAGACGTCCTCCTCTTGATTCTCCGGTCCTCCTAAGTTCGTAGAAATAGAATAAAGACGGGAGCTACTAGCAAAGAAACACCAAAATAGTGAAGCAAGAAGACCCAAACAACACCAAACTCTGCACTAACGCGTAGGTCATGATTTTAGAAAAATATAGAAACTGGTTTCATATTTTTCTGAGCTACGGTTGATTTATTATGAATTTTCTAAGTTTAAATAATTTTCTAAAAATATTAAATAATTCCGAAAAAGAAAAACACTCAGGCTGGGACACGTGGCAGCACCAGGGCATGCCACGTCATCACTGCTGACGTCAGCATGACGTCATCAGTGGGGCCGGCTTTGCTGACGTCATCGTGGGCCCTGATGACGTCAGCGTTGACTTGGTCAACATTGACCAGTCAACGGTCAATGGTCAGCGGGTCAGTGGGGCCCACTGGTCAGTCTCTGTTAGTCTATGACGCGTGGGTCCGGGCTATCAGCAGTTAATCGGAAAAGAAAAAGGAGGAAAAGGTTAGCAGGCCGCCACTGGGCCGAATTTGCTGGGTCGGCCCACGAAGGCTGGGCTGTCGGCCCGAGAGGCTGGTTGGCTTCCTCCATAGCGTGGTGGACCAGGTCCACCGTGGACCGAGAGGTGGGTCCACGAGCGCCGGGTCTACGGTATCGGTTTGCAGCCGACTCGAGATTCTCTGCGGCAGATCTAGGGGCGTGTGGCTGTGGTCTCCGGTGTGGTTCGAACCGGCGCGACGGGAGCGCGACGCTGGGCGTTCAGCGCGCTCCGGCGCATGCCAGCGGCACGGCGGCGGCTCCGGCGAGGTCAAACCGAGGCACAAGCAAGGGCTGGAGGGTTTGGCTCAACCACACACACGCGCACAGGGTCTTGGCAGCCCAAGTCCGCGGCGGGGGTGGCTCTACGGCGGGGAGCCGAGCTCTCGCCATGGCGAGGCCGGTCCACGACGGCGGCGAGGTCGACGAAGGAAACATGATGCGGCTCAAGGCGGGAAGGGCTCACGTGCGCGCGCGGCACCAGCGGTCGCTGGGACGCGACGCCGCGGCTTCGGTTAGTTGCGCGTGTGCAGACACACGGTTAACCGTGGCCGCGACACAGCCACAGCTCGCGCGGTGACCGGCACCCCGGTCCGCGGTGGCTTTGGCTGCAGGGAAGGTCGTCGGCGGGTTGCGAGCGGGTGCAGCAGCGCGAAGGGGTCCTGCACCAGAAACTCGGCTCGAAGGCACAGAGGCTAGGCTGCGCGGCGGAACACAAGAACGGCGGCGCCACGATCGGAACAGGGGAAGAACGAGGTGCGGCAGTGGTGGCTCACCCAGGTGGCGTAGGGGTTCGCGGCAGCTCGGTGTTGACTTGCGGAACCCCGGCGGACGCCTCCTCCTCGCGGCAGCTCCGGTCCAGCTCCTCCTCGGCGGCGGCGGTCTGCAGCTCGGTGGCATTGCGGCGGCAGGGTGCTCCAGCTTCACCTCCACTGCTCCCTTGGCCTGTCTCCCTCTCGGATTGTAGGCTGGGAAAACCCCAATAGGGGTGGCGGCGGCTCAAGGTGGGAGACGATCGAGAGGGTCGGTTTTATAGAGCCGGGGCTTTAGGGTTTGGGGGCTTGGGCGGTCGGGGTGGCTCGGCGTCCGTGCCCAGGCCACGCGTCGCGATCACGACGGGCCGCACAAGCTCAGGGTCCAGGATTGGCCGGGAGCGGCGCTTTCCGCCGGGCGTGGGAGAGAAGAAAGAAGGGGGAAGATGCACAGTTCGTGTGTGGGTCCCGCTCGCCAGCGAGAGAAGAAAGGAGAGGAGGCGCGGCTGCAGTTTGGGCCGGAGATGGGCCGGAAGCTGAGCTGGGCTGAACAGGCTGGCTGGCTCGGAAAAGAGATCAGGGACAGCTTACGAGTTGAAGTGAGAGATCAGGGAGGCGTTTCGGACTTTGGAAAAAAGGATTCGGCCCACGACAGTTAGAAGGGTTTGAAATTAGTTTGGTTAATGATTTGAATTCAAATCCAATCAAAGAACTAAAAAGCCAAATAAAAACCAAATCACCTCTAAATTTATCCTTAGCACTTCAATTCAAATTTTAAATTAAATTTAAATCGCCTAGGAATAAAGGGAGCAATTCGAATTCAACCTTATATGTTTGTTTGCTTGCACAACAATTCACCAAAAATTTTGAAATTCACATTTTTCATTCAACAAATCCTACGTATTTTTTCGGAATGTTACATGAAAGTTCTAGGTCGGTCCAGGAGCAAACCGGTCTGACCGGTTTCGCCTGATTAGCGGACCGATTCTTTGTTGATGAACTTTCTTGCCCCCCTGCCTTGATGTGTTAATTGTAATCTTCAGAGACTCTTTACCATCCAGAGTCTTTCCAAGCATCACTTTTCTGACCAGAATTTGATCATCAACTTTTTCCGGCCTTGACTCCCCAACTATCACATTTTTTCCTTTAGCTCCTTCGGCTTGTTTCGGCCGAATCAGTACTTTGGTATTCAAATCAAGGGTATGAACAGGGAAGGGAGTCTTGTCAACTTGCATCTCAGCTAGTACCAATCGACCTTCATTAATAGCCGATTGTAACTGTCGTCGGAAAGCATTGCAATCATTAGTAGCATGCTAAAAAGAATTATGCCACTTACAATATGCATGATTTTTCAATTGATCGGCTGGTGGAATCGCATGAGAAAGTTTAATGAAACCATTCTTAAGCAATTCATCAAAAACACGATCACACTTGGCAACATCAAAAGTAAATTTAATTTCTTCTCGCCGATTTTTCTGAACCGGCTTCAACGAAGGACAAGAACAAGGCTTAGCTTTTGATGGCCAACCAAATTCAGTAGCATAAACTTCATTATCCTCATCATCCGAGCCATCAGAATCATTATCAAGCATATGAACATTGGAACGATGAGGCTTAGCATTTTCCTTAACATGTTTTAACTTTAATTCAAGACTCATGACCTTCATTTGCAAGTGATTGATAGAAAGAAAATCAAAACCTTCTAATTTCTCTTTCAAATAAGATCGCAAGCCCGCAAAAGCTAAATCTGCTAAATCTTTTTCAGAAATTGACAAATTAAAACATCTATTCTTTGTATCCCTAAATCTTCTGAAATCTTTTTTCAAAAAGTGCTGGCATTTAATAAAGGCTGATATCATTAGGCTTTGCAAGGATTTTGCTCTAGGTAATGTGAGCCTAGAAAGTATCAATGGATCTTATATCAGTCTTATCCCCAAGAAGGACAATCCTCCGACTGTAAATGATTTCAGGCCTATCTCTTTGCTCAATACATCCTTGAAGTTTCTCACCAAACTCCTTGCCAACAGATTGCAAAAGGTTATCCTCAAAGTGATCCATGGAAACCAATATGGGTTTATCAAAGGCAGAACAATCCAAGACTGCTTAGCTTGGGCTTTTCAATTTCTGCATATCTGTCACAAGTCTAAAAGGAAAATTGTGTTACTGAAACTTGACTTTGAGAAAGCATTTGATAAGATTGAGCATGAAGCAATTCTGCAAGTGATGATTCACAAAGGTTTTTCTTCACAGTGGGTTAGCTGGATTCGAAGTATTCTTAGCTCTGGCACTTCTTATATCCTACTGAATGGTGTTCCAGGGAAGCCTTTCAAATGTCTTAGAGGAGTCAGGCAAGGTGATCCTCTATCACCACTCCTCTTTGTGCTGGGAGCTGACTTGCTCCAGTCTGTGATTAATGCTGAATCCTTAATTGAAATCTTTCTCATCCTCTGGGTGAGGGTTTTGGGGGGGACTTTCCAGTGGTCCAATATGCTGATGACACTCTCCTTTTTTTGCCTGCTGATCCAGCTTAGCTATCCCACTTGAAATGTGTTCTACAGGAATTTGCTTCATCCACTGGATTAAAAGTCAACTTCGAGAAATCATTCCTTGTACCCATCAATGTGGAGGAAGCTGATTTTGCCCCCCTCACTGGGGCTCTGGGGTGTCAATTAGGTACAATGCCATTCACTTATCTTGGGCTTCCCCTTGGAACCACCAGACCTTCGGTTCAAGACTTCACTCCTATCTTGACTAGAATGGAAAAACACCTCATGGGCATTTCTAGATATTTGTCTTTTGCAGGCAGACTAGTCCTGGTGAATTCTATTTATTCTGCTCTGCCCACTTTTTACATGTGTACACTCAAACTGCCTGCTCAAATCATCAAGCAGATTGACAAATATAGAAAGCATGTCTTATGGCATGGAGGGGATCTCAACAAAAAAGGTGGTTATTTGGTGGCTTGGAGGCAGGCTTGTAAAAGCAAGGAAGATGGAGGTCTTGGCATCATTAACATTAGAACTCAAAATGAGGCCTTTTTACTGAAATTTCTGCACAAATTCTATAGTAAATCAGATCTTACTTGGGTGCACCTCACTTGGCAACAATTATACAGCACTGAAAATCCTCCTCAGGAGAGAAAGCATGTGGGATCTTTTTGGTGGCGTGATGTAATGTCTCTCATTCAGAAATACTTCATGATAGCAATGCCTAAAGTGAACAATGGGATTTCAGTGGCCTTTTGGAATGACTTATGGGATTTGGGGGTGCTGAGATGGAAATATCCACAGCTTTTTTCGTTTGCCAGGAAGCAAAAATGCTCAGTCAAGCAATTCCTCTCATGGGAAGACAGTAGAAACTTTCACTTGCCTCTTTCTGCAGTAGCCTTTGATCAATTCCGAGAGCTAAAAGACTCCATGGAACAGCTACAGCCTGAGTCTGATTTAATGGATGAATGGGGATATATTTGGGGCTCACATGACTTCTCCTCGAAAAAAGCCTACCAATGTTTGCAAGGGTCTTGCCCTGCCTCTATTTTATTCAAGTGGATGTGGAAATCTAAAGCTCAGGGAAGGCACAAATTCTTCTTTTGGCTGTTTCTCAAAGAAAGGCTCAACACTAGAAGTCTGCTACGGCGCAAGCACATGATTTTACCTTCTTACTCTTGTGTGCTGTGTATGGAGAACTCTGAAGAGAATTTCTGGCATCTCTTCTTCCTCTGCCCTTTTAGTGATGCTTGCTGGACTTTCCTGGGCATTCACTGGGATCATTCACGAAGCTTTGAAGAAATGATCTTACATGCAAGAGAGCTCTTTCAGTTTTCTTTCTTCAGGGAAGTGTTCATCATCGGTTGTTGGACTATTTGGTGTCACCGGAACAGCATCATCTTTGATAATATGTCTCTGTCTTTTGCTAGCTGGTGTAGGCAGTTCAGTAGTGAAATGCAACAGGAAACTCTTAGAGTGAAACCTGAAATAGGTGTTAAAATCAATCTTTGGCTGAGTAGTCTGCTTTGAGTTGCTTTATTCCCTTGGGCCTTGGGCCTTGTAACTTGTAAATATTTTTTCTTTTATATAAAAAAATAGAAGTAGGGGCCTCCCCTGCTGATTCCCGTCAAAAAATCTTCTGAAATAATCTATAACCGATTCCTCTCGGCTTTGCCTAATAGATGTTAAATCAGTTAATTTAGTTTCATTTTCTCCGCTAAAGAAGTGCTCATGAATTTTACGCTCCAATTGAGACCAACTTTGAATAGAATTAGGAGCAAGCGAAGAAAACCAAGAGAAAGCAGTTCCTACAACGGTAGTACGAGGGGGTGTAAAAACAGGACCAGAAGTAGTTGTATTGGATAAAACCATTGCATTCGTTGCACCTACACCAATAGAACCGATCTGTCCAACTGAATTGGGCAAACTGGTCTGACATGAAACGAACCGAATTCTCAACGATGAGAATCCGACTCCCTGTACCCTCGAGATAGTCCCAGGAATAGCAGCTATCTCATACAGAACTCATCTCAGTCGAATATCACATCCATACAATGATAAAAGATCCAATACATGACATATATAAAACATAGCGGTCTGGTACAAGCCCTCTGGGCTAAATCGACAATAAGAAACAGCTACGAAGCGGTAGCTAAATCTTCTGGGTCCACTTCCCGTAGGCATCCTTGAGCATAGCGCGCACCCTTCAATCGTACCACCCGTCCTGGTTGAACTCGTGGTCGGGGTCTTCACCTGAGAACCCAAAGTCTGTCCCCAAGGAAATGGGACAGGTTCACGTCACCAACCATAATATGAAGCAAGCTTTAAAGTGGCCTATTCTAAGGTATAGAATTAATCAAGGTTTGAGCCAGGGTTTTCTTATGCGAGCAGCAGCAATAACCCAAATTCATCTCATCACCAACTCCTTCCCTCACAAGCACATCCACTCCCCAGATCCACCCATCAGCCTCACATTCCCATCGGGCTCATCCTGCCACAGCAGGTTCCGACAAACATCTTCCACCAACACCTTTCGCTCACTAGTCAACTCGGTGAGCTCCCTCCCCACCTTGTCTCATCAGCAACACTGGACCAATCTCTCATAACCCAAATCAAAGGATGAGGTAAGAAAGCAGATTCCCATGCTAGTCGGAACTTATCAGAAGCGGGTCATCCGTAACCGTGGACACGGCTATACGTATAGTTTACACTCTGCAGAGGTGGCACTCCAGGAATCCATCCAGGCTGCAAGGCTAGTCCGCAACCAACCTGAGACACAGCCCACAGCAAAGACCCTAAACAGTAATGGCGCCAATCCTGTCTCCCTGGGCTCGGGAAACATCTGATCTAACATCTGCCCCAGGGATGTGAAACCTTCCCACCGGGGCCAGTCGGGGGCCGTGGTAAATCAGGGAGAGTACGCCGCAACGAGTCCCCCTTACACATATCAAGCTCGAATCTCCTACAGTCTCGGCGCCGCACTAGAGTAGGCTTGTTGGAACCCTCCCCATACTGGGTAGATGGTGAGCACGGTATTCCCACGTCCAAAGGTGGAACTCGACTCGGTCCTTAATTGTCGGTAAAGCGAGTATCAGCGTCATAAGCAATCTGCCGCAACGGTCCGCAATCGGCACCCATAACAGGTATTGCCGCCCAAACTCCTCAAGTAACCAAGTATCCAAAAACCATGTACCCGCAATAGGTACTTCGTAGGGACTGCCCGAGTGCAGTCCCCAAGCACCCCGATCAAACGATCGAGTTGTTATTACTCGCTTACACCGCCTAGCTGCACTACACCTCCCATACCACCCACAACTCACGCCAAGAGGTTCAAATCACAACCAACCCAACACATGCATAGCATAGCATATTTCATAAAGTGAGTAGTAGGTAGCAAGGTAACAGGATATTATCAAAGGCAGTGCAGGTGTATCATGCGAGTAAAGTAAAGCGCTAGCATACTAGTTGCATGTCTAATAAGTATTTCAGAGATTGGTCGGGCGTGAACCTGGGCAAAAGTCTTCGTCAGAGTAGTTGTCGTAGTGGTCCGGCTCCTCCTGGCTCTCCGGAACTCCTAGGGTCGCGGAAAATAAAATAAGACGCGACTACTAGCAAAGAAACACTAAGACAGTGATGAAAGAAGTCCCAAAGAACACCAAACTCTACACTAACGTGTAGATCATGATTTTAGAAAAATATAAAAACTGGTTTCATATTTTTCTGAGCTACGGTTGATTTATTATTAATTTTCAGAGTTTAAATCATTTTTTGAAAATATTAAATAATTTCTGAAAAAGAAAAACAGACAAAAATTAGCCTGCTGACGTTAGCATGACGTCATGCTGACGTCATCAGTGGGGTCAGCCCTATGCTGACGTCATCATGGGTCCGGATGACGTCAGCGTTGACCGGCCAACGGTCAACGGTCAACGGTCAGCTCTGGTCAGTGGGCCCTAGCGGTCAGTGACACGCGGTGTATGACATGTGGGTCCCATACGTCAGCGCAGTTAAAGAAAAAGAAAAAGAGAAAGGAAGCTGGGCTGGAATTGGGCCGAATGAGATGGGCCGGCCCAACAAGGCTGGGCTGGCAGCCCACGTCCGCGAGTTGGCTGGGGCTCGGCTCGGTGGTCGCGGTCCACGGTGAGCCGAGAGGCGTCCACGGTGCACCGGGTGCATGGGATCCGGGTGTGGCCGACTCAGGATCTTCTGTGGGTGTGATGTGGCCGGCTTGGTGTGGTCGCCTGTGTGGCTTCCCGCGCCCCCCCCCCCCCCCCCCCCGCACGCGTGCGCGCGACGTCACGGCGACGGCGCGGCCAGAGCGTGGCGACGACGCTCCGGCGAGGCATCCCTGGGCCTCGGCTTGGTTCAGGTTGGGACGGGGTTGGCTCGGCTCAGCCTCGCACGCCTACGCGCAGTGTCCTAGCACACCCAGGTCCGCGGCGGCGGCGATTCCACGGCGAGATGGTGCACGGCGGCGGCCGGCCGACGGCACTGCGGCACACCTGGCCATAAGGGTGTTGGCTTGCGCACGCGCTATCACCAACGACTGCTGGGACGCGACTAGGAGCGCTTGCGCGGGCACGTGGCCGCCCACGGCTGCGGCACGGCCTCGGCGGTCGCGCGCGGCGAGCAGAGCTCGGCCGCGGCGGCCTTAGCTGCGGGTTGGTCGACGGCGGTTGCAAAAGGGTTAGCGGCACGAAGGGGTTCCTGCACAAGACATACGGCTCGAAGGCCGGTTCACAGAGAAACGGCTGGCTCGCGCGGCGGCGGAAACGGTGGCGAAACGCCGGAGACAGGGGAGAAAGGGGAGGCTTTCGTGGGTGGCTCACCTAGGGCAAGTAGTCGAACACAGCAGCTCGGGGTAGCGCTCGCGGTGTTCCTCCGGTGCTCGTGCTCCTCTTCTCGTCCTTGGTCCGGCTCAATGTCGGCGGCTCCGCGAGCGGCGGCGCTCCAGTCTTCGGCGTCGACGCGGGGAAGGGGATCGACTCCTCCACCTCCCACGGCTTCTTCCCCACGGGCTCCCTCGACTCCTTCCCCCACTCCTCACCCCCTCGAACTGAATCTAGACCCCAAGGGGGTGGCGGCGGCTCGAAGGGGGAAGAGCTCCCCTGGCGCTGGTTTTGTAGGCGAGCGCTAGGGCTTCGGGGCGGCACGGACGGCGAGATGAGGAGGCCAGGCGCTCATGGACACGCGGCGCGCATCGGACGGGCCGCACAAGGGCTGATGGGCCCCGCACGTCAGTGGCTGCGGTGGAGGGTGGAGCACGGGGTCGACGCGGTGGCTCAGCTGGACCGCAAGGCCGGCCGGGCTGGTTGGCTGGCTGGCTCGGGAAAGTAGTTGAAGGGTGGTTTTCGGACTTTGGCTAGACAACTCGGCCCACGAAGTTAGTTTAGGATTTGATTTAGTTTAGTTAGTATTTGTTTGAATTCAAATCTAGAATTTGAATTCAAACACAACCAAAAATCCAATAAAACCAAATTAACTCCAAATCACATCTATTTGGTCCTTAGCACTTCAAATTATTTTTTTTAATTTGAATTTAAATTGCCTAGGAATTTAGGGAGCAATTAGAAGACACTCTTATATGTTTGTTGTCTTGTACAAAATTCACCAAAAATTTTTAAATCCGCATTTTTGCATTCAACATTTTCCTACGAAATTTTGGGTTGTTACAGTCTCCCCCCCTCACAAGAATCTCGTCCTCGAGATTTGTGGTTACCTATGGTTTAAACAAGTGGGGGTATCTCTCTTTTAGTACTGACTCCTCCCATGTAGCCTCCCTTTCTGAATGATTGCTCCACTGCACTTTGCAAAATGGGATAGCTGTGCTTCTGGTCTCTCTGACCGCTCTGTCCAGTATCCTCTCTGGGTACTCTAGGTACTCCAGGGTGTCTTGTAGGTCTAATGCCTCTGTCTTGATCTCATATTCTGGTACTCTTAGACACTTTCTCAGCTGGGATACATGGAACACTGGTGTACTCCAGCTAGGTTCTCTGGTAGGTCTAGCTTGTAGGCTAGCTTTCCTATTCTCTCCAGTATCTCATACGGTCCCCACAAAATGGGGTGCTAGCTTCCCTTTCACTTGGAATCTCTTATGCCCTCTGAGGGGTGACACTTTTAGGTAGACAAAGTCCCCTACTTCGAACTCTAGATCTCGCCTCCTTTTATCCGCATAGCTCTTTTGTCGGCTCTGAGCTACCTTCAGGTGCTCTCGGATCTTGGCCACATTTTCTTCTGCCTCTACAATCATGTCAGGTCCAAAGAATGTTCGTTCTCCCACCTCTGACCACATTAGAGGCGTTCTGCATTTTCTGCCATATAGTGCCTCAAAGGGGGACATCTGCAGGCTGGCCTGGTAGCTGTTGTTGTAGGAAAATTCTGCATACGATAGACTCTTCTCCCAGTCTGTGCTGTAAGCTAGAACACATGCCCTCAACAAGTCTTCAAGAACCTGGTTCACTCTTTCGGTTTGCCCATCTGTCTGGGGTGGTAAGTCATGCTATACTCCAAGGTTGTCCCTGCTTCATCTACTCGGAAGTCAGGTGCCACTCCTCGCTGGATATCCTCTTTTACTTCTTGGATTTCTGGACACTTTCCTTGAGCTTCTTTGATTCGGTCTTCTAGGTTGTACTTCACCCTCATTTTCTGGGGTTTTCCTTCTTCTACTAGCTCGAGTTTCAGCATGTACAATTCCTTTGCTAGTTTTGGCTGACTTTCTTCTATCATCAAGTTGTTGCAATAACTCTTTCGGCTCAAGGCATCTGCCACTACGTTGGCTTTGCCAGGATGGTAGTGTATCTCCAAGTCGTAATCTTTGATCAGTTCTAACCACCTTCTCTGCCTCATGTTCAGTTCAGATTGGGTGAAGAAATACTTCAAGCTTTTGTGATCCGTGTAGATATCGCACTTGTTGCCAATCAGGTAGTGCCTCCAGATCTTCAATGCATGTACCACTGTTGTCAGTTCTAAATCATGTGTGGGGTAGTTTTCCTCATGTTTCCTCAGCTGCCTTGATGCATAAGCAACAACCTTGCCCTCTTGCATTAGAACACATCCCAAACCTTGTCTCAAAGCATCGCAATAGACTACGATATCCTTGCGAATATCTGGCAGGGTCAATACTGGCGTTGTAGTGAGTTTGTGCTTGAGCTCTTGGAAACTTCTTTCACACTTGTCTGTCCACTCGAACGGGATATTGTTCTTGAGTAGTTCGGTCATTGGCTTGGCAATCTTGGAGAAGTTCTTAATGAACCTTCTGTAGTAACCTGCCAAACCCAGAAAGCTTCGGATTTCCGTGACACTCTTCGGCTGCTTCCATTCCGCTACTGCCTCAATCTTTTCTGGGTCTACTGCTACGCCCTCAGCTGTCAGTACGTGACCCAAAAAGGCTACTTTCTCCAGCCAAAATTCACACTTGCTGAACTTCCCGTAGAGTTGGTGCTGCCTCAGCTTCTCTAGTACAACCCTTAAGTGCTCCTCATGTTCTTCGGCTGTTTCTGAGTAGATCAGTATGTCGTCAATGAACACCACCACGAACTTGTCTAGTTCCTCCATGAATACCTTGTTCATCATGTTCATGAAGTAAGTGGGTGCGTTGGTCAAACCGAAGGACACAACGGTGAACTCGTACTGCCCATACCGAGTCACAAAGGCTGTCTTAGGAATGTCGCCTTCTCTAATCTTCATCTGGTGGTATCCCGATCTCAGATCAATCTTACTGAAGTACTTGGCTTTGTTCAATTGATCTAGCAATTCGTCAATTCGTGGTAGCGGGTATTTGTTCTTGATTGTCACTGCGTTCAGGGATCGATAGTCTACGCACATGCGCATTGACCCATCTTTCTTCTTCACAAACAACACTGGCGATCCCCATGGGGATGCACTTGGTCGAATCACCCCGCTTTCTAGCATCTCTTTCAGCTGCTTCTTGAGTTCCTCCAGCTCTTCCACTGACATTCTGTACGGTCTCTTGGCAATGGGCCCTGTGCCTGGTTGCAGCTCGATTATGAACTCTACGTCTCGGTCAGGTGGTAGTCCTGGTAGCTCTTCGGGAAACACGTCAGGGTACTCACATACTACAAGCACTTCTTCGATCGTCTTTTTCTCGGAAGAGTATACCAACTGTCTCAGAATACATGTTTTGGATCCCTTCCCTGTTCTTCTTCTTTGTGGCTCTACTGTTACCTTGACTCCGCTAGGGTGTGTCAACTCAACTGTTCTGGGCAAGCAACTGATTACCCCTTTGTGCTCTGTAAGCCAATCCATTCCCAGTATCACGTCAATTCCGTCTGACTTCAGGACTGTCAAGTCTCCTGCGAACTCCTGCCCACCTATCATCAGACTAACTGCTGGGCACTCTAAGGTGCACCTAAGCTCTCCTAAGGGAGAAGTAGTGACTATAGGTCTAGCCTTAGGTATTGTCGGGGGTGACTGCTCTTTCACAAACTTTGTCGAGATAAAAGATCCAGTTGCACCAGAGTCGAACAGTATCAAAGCTGGAATGCCATTTACTAAAAACTCACCGAGCACAACATCGGGAGCGTCCTCAGCTTCTTCCTCTGTCAGGTGGTTGAGGCGTCCCCTCTGCGTTGTAGCTGGCTGCCTGTCCTGTCCTCCAGGTGCCGGTGCCTTGGCTGGGGTTTGTTTGTTCTTCTTCTCCAGACAGTCAAAGGACTTGTGACCGGGCTTCCCACAAGCAAAGCAGATTACTGAGGTCCCTCCACCAACTCTGGGCGTGTTGTTTGGCTTCCAGTTGGGGTTTCCCTGACCTGAGTAGTTGTTGTTTCTGTTGCCAAAACTGTTGTAGTTGTTGCCTCTGCTGCCAAAGCTGTTGCCGTTACTGCCTCGGTTACCCTGGTAGCTATTTCTGTTGAACCCTGAGCCTCCTTGGTTGTTGCTCTGCTGAAAGCCTCTCCTGAGCATGTTGCTCTGGCCACTCCTCGGCCTCTGACTCAGTCTGTGGTTGTGCAACTGTTCAGCCTTTCTTTTCTTCTCTCGCCAAGTATCTTCAAGACCCACTCTTTCCTTCTCAACTGCAATAGCCCTGTCGATCAGCTCTTTGAGTGACCTGTGTGAACTCGCTGCGAGTGCTGTCCTCAGACCTCTGTGCAAGCCACGCTGGAACCAAAACTGCTTCTTCTTTTCAGTGTTAACGTCTTCAGGAGCGTACCTCGACATCTTAACAAAGTGTCGAGCGTACTCAGCTACAGACAAACCACCTTGGGTCATTGTCCTGAACTCCATTGCCTTGTGCACCATGACTTGTTCTAGGATGTGGTACTCTTTGAAAGCTTCACAAAACTCTAGCCAGGTGATCTGAGCAGGGTTCGCGTGAGAGTCACAGTAGCTCTCCCACCACGCCTTCGCTGCGCCTTCAAGCTGGTGCGCCGCAAGGGCCACACATTCCTCTTCAGTGTAGTCTGTCAGGTCCAGCTTCGTCTCGATGGTACGCAGCCAGTCGTGCGCGTCGAGTGGCTCGTCCGAGTAGTCGAAGGTGGGTGCTTTCAGCCTGATGAACCTTTCAATCTTCCTTTGTAGGTCTTCCTCACGGTGTCCCTGACGGTTCTGGTTCTGGTTTCCCTGGATCTGTTGCATAGCTTGCATCATTTGAGTGTTGGCATGTTCCATCTGTTGCATCAGCTGTGTTTGAGTAGTCATTACTTCTACCAAGTTAGGCGGTGGCGGTGGTTGCTGGTCATTCTGCTGGTTCTGCTGAGGCTCCACTGCTGGCTCTTCCATCTCCACTTCTTATCCTCCACCTGGTGTGTTGTCCTCGGGCTGGAGCACGCCTGCTGCGCGTCCACGGCCCCTGCCTCCAACTGCAGTTGTTGCTCTTCCGCGACCACGACCTCTGCCACGTCCTCTGCCCCTAGCTGCCACTACTGCCTCTTCTTGCTCAGCTTCCTCAAAACGTGCAAGCAGTCGGTTGGATCTTTGGATCGACATCTTGCTGTATTTTTCATAGAGCAGGTATAGTGGCGGTCGGTAATAGTTAGGTTAGCGTAAACTAGAGTAGGAGCTGCACACATGAAATAGACTCAACACTAGAGTACACTCAAGATGAACATCAATAAAACTACAAGAACAGCCACAAAGACCGATCATTCATAACAGCATTACACCCTAGACATGAGTACTATCCCGAGGCCAGCTCCTGGAACCTTGAGGATTAGTGCATCTAAGCGGATGCTACATCGTGGCTGAGCCAAAAGGTGGTCATGATCTACCAAGTCTAAACATCTACTCATGAAGATAGATACAAGTCTCATCACTACTGCTGACATCTGCTGATACTGCCTACTGCATCCATCTCATGCTGCTGGAAGTGCCTGTGAGGCGCGCTGCCAACCTCACAGCCTCAGTCTCTGTCTACTGCTTGATCACTGCCTGTCGTCGTGGAGAGTGTCCGTGAGGCGCGCTGCCAACCTCACTGTGTCCACCTCAGGTCTTGCCAACTGCTTCTCTAGGGGTGCCAGTTCTTGTCTCAGTCTTGTCATCTCGGGGGTAAGGGTTCGAGCCTCAGGTAGTGGTATCGGCTCAACCCGGCTTGGTGAGACCCTGTAGTGCTCTGTTCTGGGTTCAACTCTGTGTTCCTCTGGAAGTCCTTGATTCACTGTGATCACCTCTGCCACCCTCTTCCTGTCTGACCTCACCCAACTACTAAGGGTCCTTCGAGCTTCATCCTTTGCCATAATCTGTTGAAGACTCAAGTGCTTCATCAGCTGGTAGTTTCGCCCACTCTTCTCCTTGTAGCTATCCACCTCTTCTTGAAGTTCTGAGTTGCGGTTGTCCAACCAATACACTTCTTCCTTTAGTTCTTCTATCTCTTCTTCCTTGGTTGCTAGTACTTTGTCTTTTTCTGTGAGTTGATCTTCCAGATGGAGATCTCGAGCATGGTGAGTTGCTCGGATCAGCCCTACGAACTGCCTGTTGTTGCAAGCTTTGTACTCGAGGGCTCTGACTTCCCTTGCCTTAGCTTCGAGGCGCTCCTCAAGTAAGGCGATCCTGTTGTCCTTCTCCAGCAGCTGGATGTCTTGCTTCCATACCTTCTCTCTTAGCTTGGCAACTTTCTCTTCTAGGCCAATGTTTAAGTACTCCTACTCGATCATGCACTGAACTGAGGTCCGCAGGGTCACGTTCCGCTCTCGGTCAGCTGCGTGAGCCTGCAAGCTAACTGCGTCTCTGTCAGCTGGATCTTCAAGATCCCACGGCAGGTACCGGAAGCGGGTGTGGCTGAGCTGGTTCTGGTACACAAGTGTGGCAAGTCGGAGTATCCTCATGGAAATAGTCTACACTGCTCGACTGAAGGTGCTCTCGCTGGTTGCTGTCCGTAGCATCAGTGACCTTGGCCGTCCAGGGATATTGGGTACTTCCATCTGCAACCGGGTGTGCACTCCCTCGCCAGGGCCGTAGGTCCAGCCCTCGTAGAAGATGTTGTCCACGTCTATCCCCACTGTACACAGCACCTCCCTCAGTAGCACTGCCAAACCTCCACAGTCTGCACCAGTGGTCCTGATCTCCCGTCGTTCATCGGCTGGTCTTCTTGCTTCCATCTGCCAGACAGTTAGTGGGTTGTTAGTAAGTTAGTAAGGTAAGGTAAGGGTAAAAGTTTTGTAAATAGTTGAGATGTACTTATATATAGTTTTCAAATAGTCCAAGGGGTTTCATATACAGTAGAGGACTCAGTTAGAGCTTCTGTCCTAAGTTTCCGATCTAAGGGTTACGCGCTACGGACAAGTATGGCTCTGATACCAACTGAAACGAACCGAATTCTCAACGACGAGAATCCGACTCCCTGTACCCTCGAGATAGTCCCAGGAATAGCAGCTATCTCATACAGAACTCATCTCAGTCGAATATCACATCCATACAACGATAAAAGATCCAATACATGACATATATAAAACATAGCGGTCTGGTACAAGCCCTCTGGGGTAAATCGACAATAAGAAACAGCTACGAAGCGGTAGCTAAATCTTCTGGGTCCACTTCCCGTAGGCATCCTTGAGCATAGCGCGCACCCTTCAATCGTACCACCCGTCCTGGTTGAACTCGTGGTCGGGGTCTTCACCTGAGAACCCAAAGTCTGTCCCCAAGGAAATGGGACAGGTTCACGTCACCAACCATAATATGAAGCAAGCTTTAAAGTGGCCTATTCTAAGGTATAGAATTAATCAAGGTTTGAGCCAGGGTTTTCTTATGAGAGCAGCAGCAATAACCCAAATTCATCTCATCACCAACTCCTTCCCTCACAAGCACATCCACTCCCCAGATCCACCCATCAGCCTCACATTCACATCGGGCTTGTCCTGCCACAGCAGGTTCCCGCAAACATCTTCCACCAACACCTTTCGCTCACTAGTCGACTCGGTGAGCTCCCTCCCCACCTTGTCTCATCAGCAACGCTGGACCAATCTCTCATAACCCAAATCAAAGGATGAGGTAAGAAAGCAGATTCCCATGCTAGTCGGAACTTATCAGAAGCGGGTCATCCGTAACCGTGGACACGGCTATATGTATAGTTTACACTCTGCAGAGGTGGCACTCCAGGAATCCATCCAGGCTGCAAGGCTAGTCCGCAACCAACCTGAGACACAGCCCACAGCAAAGACCCTAAACAGTAACGGTGCCAATCCTGTCTCCCTGGGCTCGGGAAACATCTGATCTAACATCTGCCCCAGGGATGTGAAACCTTCCCACCGGGGCCAGTCGGGGCCGTGGTAAATCAGGGAGAGTACGCCGCAACGAGTCCCCCTTACACATATCAAGCTCGAATCTCCTACAGTCTCGGCGCCGCACTAGAGTAGGCTTGCTGGAACCCTCCCCATACTGGGTAGATGGTGAGCACGGTATTCCCACGTCCAAAGGTGGAACTCGACTCGGTCCTTAATTGTCGGTAAAGCGAGTATCAGCGTCATAAGCGATCTGCCGCAACGGTCCGCAATCGGCACCCATAACAGGTATAGCCGCCCAAACTCCTCAAGTAACCAATATCCAAGAACCATGTACCCACAACAGGTACTCCGTAGGGCTGCCCGAGTGCAGTCCCCGAGCACCCCGATCAAACGATCGAGTTGTTATTACTCGCTTACACCGCCTAGCTGCACTACACCTCCCATACCACCCACAACTCACGCCAAGAGGTTCAAATCACAACCAACCCAAAACCTGCATAGCATAGCATATTTCATAAAGTGAGTAGTAGGTAGCAAGGTAACAGGATATTATCAAAGGCAGTGCAGGTGTATCATCCGAGTAAAGTAAAGCGCTAGCATACTAGTTGCATGTCTAATATGTATTTCAGAGATTGGTCGGGCGTGAACCTGGGCAAAAGTCTTCGTCTTCGTCGGAGCAGTTGTCGTAGTGGTCCGGCTCCTCCTGGCTCTCCGGAACACCTAAGGTCGCGGAAAATAAAATAAGACGTGACTACTAGCAAAGAAACACCAAGACAGCGATGAAAAAAGTCCCAAAGAACACCAAACTCTACACTAACGCGTAGATCATGATTTTAGAAAAATATAAAAACTGGTTTCATATTTTTCTGAGCTACGGTTGATTTATTATTAATTTTCAGAGTTTAAATCATTTTCTGAAAATATTAAATAATTTCCGAAAAAGAAAAACAGACAAAAATTAGCCTGCTGACGTCAGCATGACGTCATGCTGACGTCATCAGTGGGGTCAGCCCTATGCTGACGTCATCATGGGTCCGGATGACGTCAGCGTTGACCGGCCAACGGTCAACGGTCAGCGGTCAACGGTCAGCTCTGGTCAGTGGGCCCTAGCGGTCAGTGACACGCGGTGTATGACATGTGGGTCCCATACGTCAGCGCAGTTAAAGAAAAAGAAAAAGAGAAAGGAAGCTGGGCTGGAATTGGGCCGAATGAGATGGGCCGGCCCAACAAGGCTGGGCTGGCGGCCCACGTCCGCGAGTTGGCTGGGGCTCGGCTCGGTGGTCGCGGTCCACGGTGAGCCGAGAGACGCGTCCACGGTGCACCGGGTGCACGGGATCCGGGTGTGGCCGACTCAGGATCTTTTGTGGGTGTGATGTGGCCGGCTTGGTGTGGTCGCCCGTGTGGCTCCCCCCCCCCCCGCACGCGTGCGCGCGACGTCACGGTGACGGTGCGGCCAGAGCGTTGCGACGGCGCTCCGGCAAGGCATCCCTTGGCCTCGGCTTGGTTCAGGTTGGGACGGGGTTTTTGCTCGGCTCAACCTCGCACGCCCACGCGCATTGTCCTGGCACACCCAGGTCCGCGGCGGCGGCGATTCCACGGCGAGATGGTGCACGGCGGTGGCCGGCCGATGGCGCTGCGGCACACCTGGCCAGAAGGGTGTTGGCTTGCGCGCGCGCTGTCACCAACAACTGCTGGGACGTGACTAGGAGCGCGTGCGTGGGCACGTGGTCGCCCACGGCCGCGGCACGGCCTCGACGTTCGCGCGCGGGGAGCAGAGCTCGGCCGCGGCGGCCTTAGCTGCGGGTTGGTCGACAGCGGTTGCAAAAGGGTTACCGACGCGAAGGGGTTCCTGCACAAGACATACGGCTCGAAGGCCGGTTCACAGAGAAACGGCTGGCTCGCGCGGCGGCGGAAACGGCGCCGAAACACCGGAGACAGGGGAGAAAGGGGAGGCTTTCGTGGGTGGCTCACCTAGGGCAAGTAGTCGAACACAGCAGCTCGGGGTAGCGCTCGCGGTGTTCCTCCGGTGCTCGTGCTCCTCTTCTCGTCCTTGGTCCGGCTCGGTGTCGGCGGCTCCACGAGCGGCGGCGCTCCAGTCTTCGGCGTCGACGCGGGGAAGGGGATCGACTCCTCCACCTCCCACGGCTTCTTCCCCACGGGCTCCCTCGACTCATTCCCCCACTCCTCACACCCTCGAACTGGATCTAGACCCCAAGGGGGCGGCGGCGGTTCGAAGGGGGAAGAGCTCCCCCGGCGCTGGTTTTGTAGGCGAGCGCTAGGGCTTCGGGGCGGCACACACGGCGAGATGAGGCGGCCAGGCGCCCGCGGACACGCGGCGCGCATCGGACGGGCCGCACAAGGGCCGATGGGGCCGGCTCAAGGTCACGGGCGCGGCGGCAGAGAGGAGGCGGCCGCGCGTGAGGAAGAAGGGGAGGAAGGGGAAAGCTGATGTGCGGGCCCCGCACGTCAGTGGCTGCGGCGGAGGGTGGAGCGCGGGGTCGACACGGTGGCTCAGCAGGGCCGCAAGGCCGGCCGGGCTGGTTGGCTGGCTGGCTCGGGAAAGTAGTTGAAGGGTGGTTTTCGGACTTTGGCTAGACGACTCGGCCCATGAAGTTAGTTTAGGATTTGATTTAGTTTAGTTAGTATTTGTTTGAATTCAAACCTCAAATTTGAATTCAAACACTACCAAAAATCCAATAAAACCAAATTAACTCCAAATCACATCTATTTGGTCCTTAGCACTTCAAATTATTTTTTTTAATTTGAATTTAAATTGCCTCGGAATTTAGGGAGCAATTAGAAGACACTCTTATATGTTTGTTGTGTTGCACAAAATTCACCAAAAATTTTTAAATCCGCATTTTTGCATTCAACATTTTCCTACGAAATTTTTGGTTGTTACATGACCGGTTGGGAAAACCGGTCTGACCGGTTCTTGGACCGAACTAGGATGAGGTGGCTGGCCTTGATAGAAATTCGACGGCATACCCGAATTATGATCTATAATATTTTCCGGTATACCTGACGTGCTAGAATCAATTTTAGGGCATGCATTAGGATCTTCTAAAGTATTTTTACCCTTATTAAACGCCTCAAAATTACTAGCCATATTAACAATTAACTCACTAGTAACAGTTTGTGCAGCATGCAACTTTTCATCCATCATGCGAGTTATCTGTTGCATTAAATCAGAGGGTTCACCGGTTACCTTATTAGGAAGCTCCTCAACTTGATCGTTAGCCAACTTAAAAGCTGGAATGACGAACTCTTCAACTCTCTTGACGAAGCCTCCACGATCCTTCTTAAAGCCCTCCAAGAACTGCGCCTTGAAGTGTTCCTCAGCAATCAGGTACCGCTTCCGCTCCTCGTCCGTGAGTTCTTCCATCGTAGCGATAATGATGTTGT
Organism: Echinochloa phyllopogon; assembly: GCA_033239725.1. NCBI lineage: Eukaryota > Viridiplantae > Streptophyta > Magnoliopsida > Poales > Poaceae > Echinochloa > Echinochloa phyllopogon. Next base: position 24,299,310 of record BTCW01000008.1, on the reverse strand, counting down.
TCTTGTCGAGCTCACTGGTTGCACCCGACATCTTCGAGGTAGATTAGATCGGTCTTGGAACCAGATTAATCTTCCCCAGCGGAGTCGCCAAAAAGTATGTTGACACAAAGATGTGACAACACACTCGAGATCGCAGCACGGCCGTTACCACGGCCAACACCCGGCCTCCCTCGGGCAAACCGGTCAGACCGGTTCCTAGAACCGGTCAGACCGCTTTCTGACAGGAGGTCGTGAAGACCTAGAAACTCAAGCTCGGGAGGGACCCCGTCGGAGCTCAAGCAATCTAGGGTTGCTCTAGGATCGGCAGGCCACCTAGAACGCCTTAGTACGTCGCGGAGACGAGCAAAGGACAACAATTAGGGTTGGAAAAGTGTTTAGGGTTTGGAGATAAATAGTAAGGAACGATTGTGTTTGATTCGATTGGAATAACTCTCAATCAGCCTTAGCGTTCATATATATAGGCCGGGGAAGTCGTACCCCTTCCAATTCGGTTACAATATGGGATAAAACTCAGAATCCTAATCCTACCCGAACTACAACTCCAAACCGGTCTGACCGGTTCAACAAACCGGTCAGACCGGTTTCCCTCGGCTCCTGCCAATTTTGACTATCAACACACTGTTTCCCATACGCCACATCATGTATAGCGAGATGAAACTATGAATGAAACACACCTTCACAATGGAGCATTTCATTTACACGGTTTCCAAAACAAAATAAAGCAATTAATTGCATTCGGCTGTTATCACCATGGTGAAACGAAATCCCCCTCAATGGCCGTTTCACCGCGTTACCGAGGCCTAGGTAACAACGCTGAGTCGTTTCACCATGGTGAAATGATTTTCTTCTCTCTCCTCCCCATTTCATGCAAAAGTTCTCTCTTAGGTGATGTGTCACCTCATTAAATGTGCATGACACACCCGTGAAATGACCATTGAGACTGGCCTTAGGGCACCCGCAGTGAATGTCGACAGACTCTCTACAAGCTCTCACGTAGGAAAGAGAATTGAAGAGAGAGAAGGAACTGTCGCCAGGGCTGGCGATAGCCGCTAGCACGCGTCCCCGTGCTGAGCGGGCCCCACGGTGGATGTGGACGAGGCGAGGCAGACTGAGCGGAGAGAGGAGCAGCGCGGCCCAGCCACCTCGAGGCAGAGGAGCTCACTTGGCTCACAGACGAGGGGGACTGGGAGGGCCGAAAGGGGCACGCCGCGGACGAAGCGCGGAGCATCGCGCCGCCAACGCGCCGGACGCGCGAGGAGGCGAGGTGAGGGTGCGGCCAGCCGGTGGCCAGGTCCCAACGACGAGGCGAATTGGAGCGCGCGGACGACGATGTTCCAAGCAGCGCGTGACCAGGGTCAGGACGGGCGATGGGCGGAGGAGAGGAATGGACGCGGCGGAGGCGACGAGCCGAGGCAGCCGCGTCGCCGGAGATGGAGCCCACATCCACCAATCCAAACAGCTCAGGCCGCCTCTTCTCCTTTGCTCTCTACGATCTACCAAATCGACGAACACAGCAAGCTGCAGCTGACTCCTCTCTTAGCTTCACTTCTCTCTAGCAGCCCAAGGAAGCACCTAATCTACCATGAGAGTCAAATCCTTGTTCCAATTTGTGAAATCCAATCTGCATCTTTCATCTTTTCATCCTCATTCTTCTTTCCAGCAAGAGCAGAGCAACAAGCAGGCCGCCGGCGCGGGCGTGGGACACGCCGAGCTCCGAGGTGCCGCGGCCGCGAGCAGAGGCGAGGCCGTTGAGCCACGGCGAGCAGAAGCAGCACGTACCGCCAGTGCGGGGCACGGCTGCCGGACCGGAATGAGGCAGGGATTGCCGGACTGAGGTTGGGGAGGACGGATAGGAGAGAGGTATGAAATTAAAAAATCCTGACATGTGGGATCCACCAAATTTATAAATACATGTTATAGCTAACCGTTGCATGACTAATCTACAATGCGTGCTATAGCTGACGTGTAACAGGTTATAGAGAGCATGCTCTTTGCGGGTGCCCTTATGTGTGGCCATGGCCTGACTGCCTGCATGCCTAGGTTCACGGGAAAGTGTGTTTAGTTTAAAAAAAGTGGCAAAATTTGGTGAAAATATCATATTAGACACTCTAGCATTTTTGGTTTGTTTGTGGTAATCGTTGTCCTACTATGATCTAACTAGGCTCGAAAGATTATTCGTCTCGTCGTGTACATCAAAACCATGCAACTAGTTTTTTTATTTACCCAAGTTTAGTGCTCCATGTACGAGAAAAGAGACAAATAGTGAAGTTTGTAGAGAGAATTTTAGGAAGTTGGTAGAAGTGAACACAGCCCATGATTTCTGCCGTGAGCACCATGTGCCTAAATAATCATAGGCGGACAGTAGTTTCTGCCAGTCAGGGGTTCTGGATCCCCGCGGCCCTGGGTGTCAGCTCGCCAAATCTGATAATTGGGGTAGGTACAGTGCTCTTGGAAGTAATGGAAAAAGCTAGCGTGCAATATAGAAGGTGTTCAACCACCGGTTCTCACTTTTCAACCAAACCGTCGAAACTAACTGTTCTGACCTAATGGTCCCTTTCCATTATCTTGACATTATAGCGATGATGGCCCAAAAACATCATCATTTGATCATGGTTTTGCTGCAAACATTATTCATTTGTGATGCACCTAATACACACATTGTTATTTTCTAGTATAATATTAAAACCTATAGATGCTATATATCATCACCATGTAGATAAAAACTAATTCAATACTCCACATTATATGAATTTTACATGAATCAGAAATAATCATGTTTTCTCATAGATCCGATACAGGGAGCGGACGGAGTAGATGAAAGAGAAATGGTGTGTGGTCCGCTTGTTGCTGCTTCCTAGCTTTTTAGATAAAGGATAAAAATCCGGTCTCTAAGGTAGTGTTTGGTTAGGGTCTTTGTAACGTAACCTGATAACGCCAGTGAATCGATTATGTTAGAACCCGTTTGTTTCAGTGCTGGCTGTAAACACTTCCTGCGTAATCGGATACGGCCGTATGTAATCTCGTTACCGCTCCCATCCTAGCGTAATCAGGTTGCGGTCTACTCCTGTTTCCCCAGTCCCCACTCGCATGGATGCTACGATGAGCGGCTGCATTGATTTTCTGCGGGGCTTGCTCCGCCATGCTTGATCCCCGCTGCAGCTTCCTACATGGACCAGATGCAGTATAATGACTTCTCCAGGTAAAAGATACCGTTACATGCTCAAACCAAACAAATCTCGTTTTGGCTCATTTCCTTCCGATTCCCGCTGTGATGTGATAACGTTACCGTTTGCGTTTGCAGTAGTGGAACCAAACACTATCTAAGTTGCTTCTTAGCTTGCTGAACTCGTGAACCGGTTCCAGCTGGTTCGTTTATATAATGAGCTGAAATGCCTACTCAGCTCGTTGAGAAAATACAACGAATCGAGTTGAGCCAAGCTAGCCATGAGCTGAGCAAGCTAACAAATCACAAGCTTTTTGTTCAACACTAGATGTCGCGTCGTTTGCACAAGCTGAAACCCAATTTTTTTTATGACTTGGACATTAGCAACGATAGAATTGTATTGTGTTTGGAGATGTTGGTCATTAATAACTACTGCCGTCGCCAATGAAATACAGAGTGCCGATCTCAATCTCAGATCCTATGAAATACAGCCCCTTCAAGTCTTGATCATGGACAAAGGAGAAGAAGAAGATGAACGAGGGAAAGGCAGGGGCGGACAGGATTTGGCTCAAGGCCTAGAGCCACTCCATAGGCCAGTTCGTGAATAAATATTGAGCTTCTTTGCTACAGTGATCTATAGTGTGGAGAATATCGGCCCATGCCTAGGGCCATGGCCCAAGTGGCCCTAGGCCTCTATCCGCCACTGTGGAAAGGGATTAGAAGAGAAAGGACGGGGTTGATGAGCCCCCTGTCCAGCACTTAAGTAGTTGTAAGTAGACGCAAGGCAATGTGTTTTGACACGTTTGATGTGTTGTTGTTGGATCCTGCACTTCCAGAGAAGCCATCATCCGCCTCCCCCTCATATGCCTCAGCGTACTCAAGAACCAGTGCTAATGCAACATTAGCGCCAGGTGTAAAATTGGAGTGGCCCTTTAGCACCAGTTGGTGTTACGATTCGGTGCTAAAGGGTCCCCTCCTTTAGCACCGGGTGGTATTACGACCCGGTGATAAAGGATGATCAGGTTGTGTTACGACCCGGTGCTAAAGTCCGTTTCGCACCGGTTCGTAGATACCACCCGGTGCTAAAGGGGACGTCGCATTCTACTTCAAAAGGAGTGCATCTTCTATCCTATCACATGCGCTGTGTAGGTGAGATAGTTAGGTGGGTATGCACGATCCAAGAGGTCCCGAGTTTGAATCCCGCAACACGAAAATATGCAAATATTTTTAGCTAGTGCCCACCTTTAGCACCGGTTAGCATCGTTTGGAAACCCGATGCTAAAGGGAGTTTCCAACCGGTGCCAATAGAAGCTTCTCCGGTAGTATTGTGTGATGCTTTGTGCTGCACCAGCTGTCTTGTTGAGATTGGATGAAAGATGTGCGTCTATATGATCCGTGGATTAACATTCTAGCCAGCTGGAATATTTGGAATATCAAAACAATGATCGTCTTTTTATTTTAGTTGTATCTCACTTCGTTTTACATCATGTTCTGCAAGAGTAGTATGAGACTGGGCATTGACTATAATTAGTGTGTGCAAATTTATCAAAAATTTAAAACTTTTTGTATACTTTGTTTGGATGCATATAGTTATGATGTCAATAGAAGCCAACTTTCCATCCTGACCACAAATTCAAATAGTAATTTAAATTGAGACATGGATGAGATGGACTTTATTGGGATTATTTGAATTTTAGGTACGTTGTTTTCAATTTAAGTGGCACTTAAATTCAAAAACTATAGTTAAATAAATTAGTTTTTTCTTCTTTAAAAGTAGACATCAGTTTTGGCCGAGAACCCAAAACCAATCATAAATGTTTCTGTTAGAGTGCGCAATGGATTTCATCAGCCCGGCCCGCTATTACTCACGGACTGGTGCCCCATCAAGCCCAGGTCCATCGCAGCCACAATATATCAAGGCCTGACCTAAGGTGATGGTTGTGCCTGTCTTATATGTTGTGCTCCCCCACCATCAATTTTCAATATAGGACTAAACCTAACAATCACCCCGTCACACAGTCCAAGTCTCCAGTTACAACACCTAGTGTGACCCCATGAAGAGGTTCACGGGCTCCCCCGTCACCGTTTGTTAGAGTGCGTAGATCCATCGGAGCTACAACCAAAAGTCTTGTCTGATAGGTGATGGCTGCCCCCACCTTATATGTTGCGTTGCCCCACCATCAATTTTCGAGGTGGGCTAAAGCCAACAGTTTCATAGGGTACCCTACTTCTTAGCTTGGACCACACAAGGAGGCCCACTATTACAAGTTAATTTTGGGCCTAAAGCCAAACCCAGGTCTAACTGGAGTATTTCACAGGCAGTTTAGACCACACTAGGAGCCCAACTATCGCAATGAAGTGAATGAACCCATGCAGTTTAGACCACCCCAATTCTTTTGCTACCTTATGAGCATTGGTCAAATAATTAGATTGTTTGTGTTAGAACTTGTCCCATCTCGGTTCATGTCTTGGACTCAGAACAAATGCTTGTATTTTTGTTAATTTTTTTTTGAGGAAACAGGAGGGGTTGACACCCCTACTGGTTATAATATATTAAGAAGGAAGGAAACAGGAACCAAAGTCTTGTACAAACTCAGGAAACAAAGAAAGAAAAAAAATAAGTTTGATTACAGCAGGGCTTGTATCCATTGATCAATAAGAAGTGATTTTGTGGCATTGTGTTGATAGTCAAAATTGGCAGCAGCCGAGGGAAACCGGTCAAACCGGTTTGCCGAACCGGTCAGACCGGTTTGGAGTTGTAATTCGGGTAGGATTAGGATTCCGAGTTTTATACCTTATTGTAACCGAATTGGAAGGGGTACGACTTCCCTGGCCTATATATATGAAGGCTAAGGCCAATTGAGAGTTATTCCAATCGAATCAAACACAATTGTTCCTTACTTTTTATCTCCAAACCCTAAACACTTTTTCAACCCTAATTGATGTCCTTTGCTCGTCTCCGCGACGTACTAAGGCATTCTAGGTGGCCTGTCGACCCTAGAGCAACCCTAGATTGCTTGAGCTCCGACGGGGTGCCTCCCGAGCTTGAGTTTCTAGGTCTTTACGACCTCCTGTCAGAAAGCGGTCTGACCGGTTCTAGGAACCGGTCTGACCGGTTTGCCCGAGGGAGGCCGGGTGTTGGCCGTGGTGACGGCCGTGCTGCAATCTCGAGTGTGTTGTCGCATCTTTGTGTCAACATACTTTTTGGCGACTCCGCTGGGGAAGATTAATCTGGTTCCAAGACCGATCTAATCTACCTCGAAGATGTCGGGTGCAACCAGTGAGCTCGACAAGAACAACATCATCACCGCTACGATGGAAGAACTCACGGACCAGGAGCGGAAGCGGTACCTGATTGCTGAGGAACACTTCAAGGCGCAATTCTTGAAGGGCTTCAAGAAGGATCGTGGAGGCTTCGTCAAGAGAGTTGAAGAGTTCGTCATGTCGGCTTTTAAGTTGGCTAACGATCAAGTTGAGGAGCTTCCTAATAAGGTAACCAGTGAACCCTCTGATTTAATGCAACAAATAACTCGCATGATGGATGAAAAGTTGCATGCTGCACAAACTGTTACTAGTGAGTTAATTGTTAATATGGCTAGTAATTTTGAGGCGTTTAATAAGGGTAAAAATACTTTAGAAGATCCTAATGCATGCCCTAAAATTGATGCTAGCACGTCAGGTATACTGGAAAATATTATAGATCATAATTTGGGTATGCCGCCGAATTTCTACCAAGGCCAGCCACCTCATCCTAGTTCGGTCCAAGAACCGGTCAGACCGGTTTTCCCAACCGGTCAGACCGGTTTGCCCAATTCAGTTCGACAGACCGATTCTATGGGTGTAGGTGCAACGAATGCAATGGTTTTATCCAATACAGCTACTTCTGGTCCTATTTTTACACCCCCTCGCACTACTATTGTAGGAAGCGCACCTATGGGATCTAGTGTCTCTTTTGGACCGATTCCAAATACTACTCATAATACTGTGTATGGTGCTCCTCGTTTTCATAATACAACTAGTGCGAATTATCAAGTCGATTTCTCTAAGTTCAAAGAGGATCTGGCTAATACAATTAGAACAAAGCTTGGGATAGATATGAGTAGCTCACGTTTATATCAGAAACCATATCCTCCTGAATTTGATCTAGTTACATATCCTAATGGTTGGCGTGTTCCTGAGTTTGTTAAATTCAATGGTGAAGATAATCGTACCACTTGGGAACATGTTAGTCAATATATTTTGTAGCTAGGAGAAGTAGCTTTTTATGAGCCGTTGCGAGTGCGTTTGTTTTCATTAACATTGACTGGAACTGCTTTCTCTTGGTTTTCTTCGGTTGCTCCTAATTCTATTCAAAGTTGGTCTCAATTGGAGCGTAAATTTCATGAGCACTTCTTTAGCGGAGAAAATGAAACTAAATTAACTGATTTAACATCTATTAGGCAAAGCCGAGAAGAATCGGTTATAGATTATTTCAGAAGATTTAGGGATACAAAGAATAGATGTTTTAATTTGTCAATTTCTGAAAAAGATTTAGCAGATTTAGCACATCTGTTCCCATTATAAATGAAAGTACTACGCCAGAAAATCCTCCAGTGGTTGAAGATGAGGAGATGGTTGACTTTGAAGCTTCTCCAGAGCGTGGCAACATGGAAGTTAATGTTGTTTATTTATCATCTGATTACTTTGTGGTGCCGGAGGAGGAGGTGTCTCATCTTCAGCTAGGACCTCGTGATGCTATTTCAGAAGCCGCAAGAATCAAACAATCACTTGAAGGCTTTATACATGAGAGGTCATATCAATGGGAAGCCAATCTCGCGAATGTTGGTTGATGGTGGGGCGATCGTGAATCTTATGCCCTATTCTCTCTACAAGAAGATTGGCGGAAAAGACGAAGAATTGATCAAGAAGAACATGATGGTTAGTGGAGTCGGTGGCGGTGATCCTATTGGCGCCAAGGGTGTGGCTTCTATGGAGTTGACCATTGGAAGCAAGACCGTTACTACAGATTTCTTCGTCTCAGAAGTGCAAGGTAACTTCAGTTTAATTCTTGGGCGTGATTGGATTCATGCAAATCAATGCGTACCTTCTACCTTGCATCAATATCTTATTCAGTGGATCGGCGATGAAGTTGAAGTTGTACATGGTGATACTTCTTCCTTCGTTGCAACGGCTGATTCCGATTCTATTAGTGCAAATGATAATATGAAGTGTTTGTCGGGCTTAGATTTGACCGATTATGAGCTAATCAGTTGTACTAAGGATGGTTTCGTTCCTGCTACATTAAAGCCGATGGAGAATTGGTTGAATTACTTGGTGTAATTGATGGAGCAAACAAATCAACAAAGACAAACCAGTCAGACCGCTTCCAGAAACCGGTCAGACCGGTTTAGGATTGAACAGTGCCAGTCGAGCCAAACCGGTCAGACCGCTTCTGGGAACCGGTCAGACCGGTTTACGTTGGGACAGTGGCTTCAAGAGCGAATTGATCATTTTCGAGAAAAAACAGAAGGTACATTTGAAGCCATTGAAGATCTGGGTGATATGGATAAGCTGGGTCAAGGTTTTACATCAGCCGACCCTTTAGAAAAAATAGATATTGGTGATGGTACTATTCCTAGGCCAACTTTTGTAAACAAAAATTTATCGGCTGAGTTTAAAGCCGAGTTAATAAATTTGTTGAATGAGTATGTCGATTGTTTTGCTTGGGAGTACCGTGAGATGCCCGGTTTGAGTCGTGATCTAGTTGAGCATCGTTTACCAATAAAAGCCGGTTTTAAACCTTTTAAACAATTGGCTAGACGTTTTAATCCCGCTATTTATGACCGAATAAAAGAAGAGGTTAATCATTTATTAGATGCTGGTTTTATTCGGACTTGTCGTTATGCGGAGTGGATTTCTAATATTGTTCCCGTTGAAAAGAAAGATTCGGGAAAGCTTAGAGTTTGTATTGATTTTAGAGATCTTAATAAAGCTACTCCGAAGGATTCATATCCTATGCCTATAGCCGATGTTTTGGTTAACGAAGCATCCGGACATCGTGTTGTTAGTTTTCTTGATGGTAATGCCAGATATAATCAAATATTCATGGCCGAAGAGGATATGCACAAAACGGCCTTTCAATGTCCGGGATTTATTGATTTATTTGAGTGAGTGGTTATGACTTTTGGATTGAAGAATGCTGGCGCAACTTATCAAAGGGCTATGAATTTAATCTTCCATGATTTACTTGGTGTTATTGTGGAAGTGTATATTGATGATATTGTAGTTAAATCGGATGGCTTGGATTCTCATTTAGCCGATTTAAAACTTGCTCTTGAGAGGATGCGACGGTATGGTTTGAAGATGAATCCACTCAAATGTGCTTTTGGTGTTTCATGTGGGAAGTTTTTGGGATTTATTATTCATGAGAATGGCATAGAAGTTGATCCCAAGAGAATTGAAGCTATGAAGAACGTCGAAGCTCCTACTTGCAAAAAGGATTTGCAAAAGTTTTTAGGCAAGGTGAATCTCTTGAGAAGGTTTATAATTAACTTGTCTGGAAAAGTTGATGCTTTTACTCCTTTACTTCGGTTGAAAGATGAAGCCGATTTTACCTGGGGGGCAAAACAGCAAGAAGCTTTTGAGAAAATCAAAGAGTACTTGTCTTCACCGCTAGTGCTTAGGGCGCCTAAGAGAGGGGTTCCTTTCAGACTTTATGTGGCAGCTGAAGATAGAGTTATTGGAGCTGTTTTGACCCAAGAGATCGATGCTAAAGAGTATGTGATTGCTTATATAAGCCGACGGCTCATTGATGCAGAAACGAGGTATACTTTCATTGAGAAGTTATGTTTGTCATTATATAATGCTTGTACTCAGTTAAGGCATTATTTATTATCTAGTACTTGCATCGTGTTATGCCAAACCGATGTTATCAAACATATGTTGCAACACCGATTTTAAGTGGTAGAATTGGTAAATGGGCTTATGCTTTAGTTGAGTATGATTTGGCTTGTGAACCTTTAAAATCTATGAATGGCCAAATTGTAGCTGATTTTATTGTTGAACATCGGATTGATGATACTTGTGAATTCGACGCCGGTTATGTTGCTTGTACACCATGGAAATTGTACTTTGATGGATCGTTTTGCAATGATGGACAAGGGATTGGTGTTGTTTTGGTTTCTCCAAGTGGTGTCGTTTTTTAGTTTTCAAACCGATTAGAAGAAAAGCATACCAATAATCAAGTTGAATATGAAGCCCTTCTATTTGGATTGGAATTTTTGCAAGACATGGGAATTAAGCATGTTGAGGCTTTTGGTGATTCACTCCTGGTGGTACAGCAAGTATCCAAGGTATGCCAATGTTATAATGGTTTGCTAAATGCATATCTTGATAGATGCCTTGATATCATAGCTTCTTTTGATGAATTTACAATCAAACATATTCCAAGAGAAGAGAATGGCAAGGCTAATACTCTGGCTCAAAAAGCATCTGGTTATGTTGTTGCAAAGAAATATTTCTACCTTCAAAAACCGATGCAATCGAAAGCCGAGATTCAGGTTCTGGACGAACCGGTCCAACCGGTTTCACAAACTGGTCTGACCGCCAGAACCGGTCTGACTGGTTTGGAAACCGGTCTGACCGCTTTGTTTCCTGATAGCGGCAAAAAAGTCTTGGATGATGTTAGTGACTCCAAGTTTAAAGATCAGGATTGGAGAGTGCCTATTACTACTTATTTGAAAGACCCTGGTCGTGGTGCTGAAAGAAATATTCGGCGATTATCATTTAAATACATATTGCTTGATGATGAACTTTATCGTCGAACCGCCGAAGATTTGCTTTTGAAATGTTTAGACTCGGATCAGGCCAAAGTCGCCATGGGAGAAGTTCATGAGGGTATTTGTGGTACACATCAATCGGCTCCCAAGATGAAGTGGTTACTTAGACGAGCCGGGTTTTATTGGCCTACTATGATGGCAGATTGTTTCAAGTATTATAAAGGGTGTGAAGAATGTTAGAAATTTGGTGATCTACAATTGGTACCTGTTGCGTTGATGCATCCTATTATCAAGCCATGGCCGTTCCGAGGTTGGGGGTTGGGTTTTATTGGATAAATTAATCCTCCATCATCAAAAGGACATCGTTTCGTGTTGGTTGCTACGAATTATTTTACTAAGTGGACTGAAGCAATTCCTTTGAAGAATATGACACATAGAGAGGTAATTGAGTTTATTACACAGAATATTATTCATAGATTCGGTATTCCTCAAACTTTAACTACGGATCAAGGTACTTCGTTTATGTCTAAAGAAGTGCGTGAATTTACCGAATCTTATAGAATAAAGTTGCTCAATTCATCTCCATACTATGCTTAGGCTAATGGTCAAGCCGAGTCAAGTAATAAGATTTTGAGCAAATTAGTGAAGAAAAAGATAGAAGAAAATCCTAAGAGATGGCATGAAGTATTATCCGAAGCATTATGGGCTCATCGTATATCTAGGCATGGTGCTACTAAAGTTACTCCTTTTGAGCTTGTGTATGGTCAAGAGGCCGTTTTACCTGTTGAGGTGAATCTGGACGCTTATAGATTGGCTAAACAAAATGACCTTGATGCTGTTGATTATCATAACTTGATGATGGACAATATCGATGAAGTCACCGACAAGCGATTAAAGGCTTTCAAAGAAATTGAGAAAGATAAGCTTCGGGTTGCTAGAGCTTACAACAAAAAGGTGAGAGGGAAATATTTTCAGATTGGAGAGCTTGTTTGGAAGACAATTTTGCCTATTGGAACGAATAGCAACAAGTTCGGTAAATGGTCGCCAAGTTGGGAGGGGCCGTATAGAGTTGTCAAAGTTATATTTGGGAATTCTTATATGCTGGAGACATTGCAAGGGGATCGTTTACCTAAAGCTATCAACGGAAGATATTTGAAGAAATATTACCCAAGCGTATGGCAAGATGCATGAAGATTAAATGGCCGATAGATTATTTGATATCGCCCTTAGTATAAATTTTGGTTACTGAGTTGTAATTGTCTATATACATGCTTTTTAGTTTGCAAGCTCACTAAAAAGACAGGGGGGCATGTATTGATAGTCAAAATTGGCAGCAGCCGAGGGAAACCAGTCTGACCGGTTTGCCGAACCGGTCAGACCGGTTTGGAGTTGTAATTCGGGTAGGATTAGGATTCCGAGTTTTATCCCATATTGTAACCGAATTGAAAGGGGTACGACTTCCCCGGCCTATATATATGAAGGCTAAGGCCGATTGAGAGTTATTCCAATCGAATCAAACACAATTGTTCCCTACTTTTTATCTCCAAACCCTAAACACTTTTTCAACCCTAATTGCTGTCCTTTGCTCGTCTCCGCGACGTACTAAGGCGTTCTAGGTGGCCTGCCGACCCTAGAGCAACCCTAGATTGCTTGAGCTCCGACGGGGTCCCTCCCGAGCTTGAGTTTGTGAGGTCTTCACGACCTCTTGTCAGAAAGCGGTCTAACCGGTTCTAGGAACCGGTCTGACCGGTTTGCCCGAGGGAGGTCGGGTGTTGGCCGTGGTGACGGCCGTGCTGCGATCTCGAGTGTGTTGTCGCATATTTGTGTCAACACATTGACTGTAGTGTAACTAGACCAAGCTCTTTCTTGAGAAGTCCTTTGCTGTTCTGGACAGTTGGCGCTATATTTCTGAAAATAACATCGTTCCTAGCCATCCAGATGCACCAAGCCAGGATTATGATTATTTCAACAGCAATCGACACTCCTATTTGCAGTTTGTATCTTGATATGGTTTCCAGAGCTTCCAGGTTGTGAATTGGAGTGACCCCAATAAGAGACCAGCACTGCTTTGCGAATGTGCAGTGCAAAAAAAGGTGGTCCCTTGTTTCATCCACATTTTCTTGACATAGGACGCAGAAATAGGACTGTAAGACCATATGTTTTCTCCTTAGAATGTCTCTTGTACTTAGCGTGTCTTTGAGAAGGAGTCAACAAAAAACTTGGTGCTTAGGCTGACATGATGTCTCCAAATGTATTTGAATAGAGGGTGAGGCATTGCAGAACCCAAGAGTCTTTTGTAAACCTTTGTGGATGAAAAGAGGGGCGAGCCCCAAATGTATGACCATATATCATATTCCTCTATCAAAATTATGCCATGAATGTCAAGAAGAAGATCCATTAGCTGTAAATGAGCTTGCTCTGATAGTGGTAAGTGAAACAATTGCGTTATAGTGGCCTCTCGTATAGTTTTTTTCACTCTAATATTCTTTCTGTTGGCAAAGGAGAAAAGTTCAGGATATGTGTGGCATGGAACTTTACTATTCCACATGTCATGCCACAGGAAACAAGTTCTTCCGTCCTGTATGTTGACACACGCTATCCCCTTGAATTTATCCACTAGTTTTAGTATGTCTCTCCACCAAAAAGACCCTTTGCTGGCATGACTTGCTAGACTCCCATTTCTGTAGTATTTTTCCCAGACCATGTGAACCCATGGTATGTCTGCCCTATTGAAGCACTTGTGCAAGTTTTTCATCAAAAGAGCTTCATTCTGGGTGTTTAACATAAGCACTCCTAATCCCCCTTCCACTTTGGGCAAACAAACCATTTCCCAAGCTGCTTTGGGTGCACTTCTAGCATTGATATCAGCCCCTCTCTATAGGCAATGTTTTCTGAATTTGTCGATTTGCTTTATGACAGTCCTTGGCAAGAGAAAAGTGAAAAGCCAGAAGGTTGGGAGGGATGTAAGTATTGCATTTGTCATTTGCAGTCTACCAGCTTGTGACAGAAAATTGGAGGCGCTCGCCAATCTTCTTTCGCATTTTGACACCAGGGGCCAGAACTCCTCTACTTTGGGTTTGGACACGCCTAAAGGCAATCCCAAGTAAGTAAAGGGTAGAGATCCCAGGGTACATCCAAAGGTCTGTGACAAATTTTGTGCCTCTGCTTCATTGATGTTTATAGGAACTAACATAGATTTTTCATACTTTACTCTGAGCCCTGTTGAGACATAGAAATCCTGTAGAATGTTTTTTAATGCGAGGAGCTGTGCTGATGACACTTCCATGATTATTAGTGTGTCATCAGCTTATTGTTGGATGGAGAAGTCTTGTGTGTATTGCATAGGGATGGGGAGGGAAAGATGCTCCTCTTTTGCTTTGTTTATTACTGTTTGCAAAAGGTCTGCTGCTAGTACAAACAAAAGAGGGGAAAGGGGGTCTCCTTGCCTGACTCCCCGTCTACAGTGAAAAGTTTTCCCAGGCACACCATTTAAGAGAACAGATGAAGTCCCTGATGTAAATATGTCCTCCATCCACTTGATCCATTTTTCTCCAAACCCCATGTGCTTCATTATTTGTATCATGCAGGGGTGTTCTACCTTATCAAAAGCTTTTTCAAAATCTAGCTTTAAGATGACTATCTTTTTCTTTGAGTGATGACGGAGGTGAATATACTCTAAGGCCCATGCCAGACAGTCTTGGATGGTTCTGGATTGAATAAACCCATATTGGTTCTGATGGATCAGTCTTGTGATTACTCTCTGCAGTCTGATGGAAAGGAGCTTTGTAATGATTTTCATTGAGGTGTTTAGGAGGGAAATTGGTCTGAAATCTGAAGCCTTTTTGGGATCCTCAACTTTAGGGATCAATGTGATGTATGGACCATTAATACTTCTGAGGCATACCTTCCCAGCTTGGAAAGCTGAGCATAAGTTGTAAAAATATTCTTTAATTACTGGCCAATATTTCTTTATAAAATCAGTATTAAATCCATCTGGTCCTGGAGATTTATCTACTTGTAGATGTTTGATGACCTGATCAATTTCTTCATGTGTGAAGGGCTCCTCCAGAATCTCCAGATTGGGGTCAAGATTCAGAATTGTTGGCAGATCAAATCTCATTTCTTGAAATTCAGCAGTGCCTAGCTTTTCCTTGAATGTATTCCAGAGTATTGCAGCTTTATCTTGGTTGGATTGATAGACATGGCCATTAGAATCCTCAAGAGTGGTGATCAAGTTTCTTCTATGTTTGATTGTTGCATTTGCGTGGAAGAATTTTGTTCCTGCATCCCCAAATTTTGTCCACTTGATCTGACATCTTTGCTTCCAATATATTCTTTGCTGTTTTAGGAGTGAAATAAGTTTATCTTCCAATATATGTTTGTTAATTCACTCTTGAAATTAATAATGTTGTTATTTCATAGACGACGTGACCATCGATGACGTATCTGGTATCCTTATTAATATTCTTATTAATATAAAGCCGGACTTGATCCAGATCTTTCAAAAAAAAGATGACGTATCTGGTCATTTCTTCAATATTAACATCAGTAAAGCCCGGGGGGCTTTGTTGTGCGGGCCAAAATTAAGCTGTGCCTGAGCCGATCTCGAAATGCCCATATATAAAATAGCAAAATACTATAATTACTTAATCACGTTATAGTTAATACATTTATTCTTTGTAAATCTAAATACAATATGGTGTGGTGTGCAAATATATCATGTACGGTGTGGTGTGCAAATATATCATGAGCTAGCAAGGTGGTTTGTTGCTTCCACAAAATTAAACAGATACCTAGAATACTAGCGAGGTCTTTTACGGTGCTCCGTACTACTATCTTATAGTACATAGTATAGAGCAAGGGTAATATGGTAATTGTTAGTAATTATTAATTAAGATCTGATTAGTTTTTTTGGATCTGGTCTGCAAAATCAGCCCGCCGCCATCTTCCCCGGCGCACGAGCTGCCTGTCCGCGGCCGCCGCCCTCCCCCTGCTGTTTTCCTCCCTCCCGGCCGGTGGCCTGTTTCTGATTGGATTCAAAACAGTAATCCCAAAGGATAAGTGGCCAAGGTTCTTATCAAGGAGTTTAATCCCCGCAGTTGGCCGCAGATCATCACGCAAGCAAGGTCGCCGTTGTTGGCCTGTCCTTGCCGCTTGCCGTCCTCCCGGCACTCCGCACCACCGCCGCCGCCGGTACGCGTGTATAGGTCAACTTGATACGAGAAATGAATGCCCCGTAACTTTATAGAATGAAAAATACATTACCATATGGAAGAGGAAAATATATCACATAAATATATTATTTTTCCCATAATATTTTTCCCTATAGTACCCTAATACTACCTATACTAGTTAGTTCATACTACCTATACTACTAAACACAGTTATAGTAGTATATAATTAATCAGGTCCGTCCGATTTTAACGTACCAGTCCTTTGATCTTTATATACTAGTCCTTTTTAAGGCTTGTATGACGCACCGTAAAAGAGCTCATAGTAGCAGTAGGTCAGGGCCAATCTGTCATGAGCCAATGGAATCCCCAAAAAGGGGCAATATGCTGCTAAAGCTCATGTCCAATTTCCATATATGATCAGGTACGATGTTTTATTACTACTTATGTATTTTTTAGAAAATAAAATATGTATTAATATTATTTAGAGAACCTTAGTGTTGCTCAAAATCGAACAGCAGGTTCGCTAAACCGTTGACAGTTCGGTATCATCTATTCTATACTATAAAGAGAATTAGATTTGAAAACACTTCTCACCAACAAAAAACCAACACCCACCTCACATAGGACCCACCTGTCGGAAAAATTGGTTGATGAATGGTCAAAAAAGAGGGGGAGGAATATTTCTATGTTGATTTCTATGTTGATTTCCCAAAACTTTTTTCACCCAAAAAAGGGTCACCTAAATATACCCACATTTATAGGCACGTCTATACACAATTATCCCGTATTGCTAAAAGACAATAAATTAGAGAGTTTTCTCCATATAAATAAATGCCAACTATCATGAGTTTTGAGAATACATAAAGCTCTCCATACATTAGAGAGCGAATATTAAGTATTTTTAAAAACGCTTTGCACTAAAGTGAAGTGATGTTGTTTTAGTACCTATATGTCATCGATAAACATGCGTGCCGCACGTGCATTCTTGCTAGTGCCAAGAAAAAACAACTCTATAATCTTAGTTCGACGCGAGGGAATAAAATATTCAAATGAGCATTTGGACGGTTCCTTCATGATTTTGCACATGAACGTAGTGCATCGGTCATCCTGCCAGACGAGAGGAATAATGGTGACAATCGGTGATGCGGTGGCGGCCTATTCGGGCCTGTCCGACCCCGATGCACTTCCGCACCTGGGTCTGAGAATCCGCGCCTTGCTTCCGCCGATGGGGGCGATGTGTTGTGACAGCTGCTATGACTATGCTTCGTCTGGTGACATGGTCTTGGATTCCTCTTGTCGCTGGTGAGCAGGGTGATGTGATCGACTTAGTGGCAGAATTTGTGCAACTACATTTTTTCACAACATCTTCATTCATATATAAAATCTCTTTACAATCCCAGTGACTAGAGTCATCTTGGTTTTGACCATGGATTTATTACTCTATTAAAACTTTCCATCAATTGATGGATCCGGTGGACTTCTTGCGTGTGCTTGTTGGTTACTTTGTGTTAAAGTTATCGTTGGACAGCGCGAGTTAATGGCCTATTATTGTTGGTCAAGACTGGGTAGTATGGCGGTATTGGCCAGGCAAGATGGAGGAAGCAACATCGATGGGCTTCGATTTGATGATAACCTTTTTTGAGTTCTGATTTTTTGAATGCGGAGATAAATCCTCATGTATGATCTTAATTGGTTAAAAACAGAGAATGGTCTTACTGAAATTATTGTTTGGAGCTTGATAAATTGCTCTCTAGGGTGAAAATCATGATCCGATATTAACTCGTCGGATCATGAAAACGCCTTTTGATGAATAAAGCGTTGTTGAGCATCGTTTTAATTGTCCCACCTATATTCTTGACTTATTGGGGTTAATTAAAATACGTGAGTAACGAAGTTGCTCCATTGTGGTAATGTCGTTTTTTTTAAAGAAAAGCAGGAGCCCTGCTAATTATTAATTAATGTCTAATAATTATATTAATGTATCCATCATGGGTAATGGCATAATGTGTGTCTTGTTTTGTAGGTGTTTTCATAAGAAACACAATACTGGAAACAAAATAAAAATTAGACTACGTATGTGTGAGATATTGTCATTTGAAGACGATAGATAAATAAACAAGATAAGCACAAAGTGTTTACGTCAACTATGGCTTACACTTTTATCATTCGCTTCTTACCACGTGGTTGCACTGTGTTCATGCACTGCTATTTAGCAGCAGACTGTGTCACGCATTGCGTAAACGTGGTCCATAACCAAGACATACCTATGAGCTTCCACAGACAATCTAAACCATGTTTTAGTGTTGACCTTCTCCGCATCACGCATGATGTAGCAAATTATGCGCTCCGTGTAGGCCCGTCTCAACAGTTTTACTACGTAGTTATCTAGATCAGAAACTAGGTAACTGTGTTAAAGGAGTTTCATGGTGATTAAACTCCTCTTACATGCATGCCATGAAACTCTTCTTTCTCTCTTATACCACATCAGCATATTTAATGGTATGAAACTCCACATAAAACCCCACTGAAACTGGCCTAAGTTATGCCATATTTTCATTGAAGCTTAGATAGACTCTAACAAATGAACAAAACTTCTCCGGAATATGAAGAAACTTGCCTTGATTATACACATTGACAACCGGTGCTAAAGGCACATGCCGTGGGCGGCCGCTGCAGGCCATGGCTGGCGAAATCCCGGTCGCTACTGGCCGCGGCGAAGTGCATGTGGCCGCCATGTATTTATTCTAATTCGTATTTTGTCTATGGATTTGTTGTAATATGGACGTTGTATAATCAAACTAAAAGACATATATTACAATATAAGTTATTGAACTAAAAGACATATATTACAACTTAAGTTATGAAACTAAAAGAAAAATTAGTGTCTAATAATAACCAACTTTATATTAAAACTTAAGATATCCGACTAGAGGAATGACTTGAGTTTTCAGATGATCCCATGAGTCGTCATGATGGAATTCTCCTCGGGGATTTACGACCTCATCCCAAAGAAATCCGATGAGTTGTTCTTTAATTGCGGTAATTCTATATTGCTTGAGACTTGTTTCGGGTAACCTCATCATCTATAATTTCCAAACAATTAAAAATATTAATTCATGAGAAATCAAGACAATAATTGTGCAATAAAATTGGAAATGTGTTTATTAATACGTACCATAATATATCGTAATATCATGGTGAGTCACGTTTTTGTGCTCCCAATTGTGCATTTATTCGCAAACATAGTATCACTACAAGAAACTATTTAATCTGTGACGATCTCCTGGCGACAGTTTCAGAAAACGTCACTATTTTGTATTGAGCCCAGAGAAGCCCAGAAAATTGCGACGAAATCCTTGCGACGGTTTCAGAAACGTTAGCATTTTGCTCTAAGCCTAGATAATTGTGACGTTTTTTCAATTCTGTCACGGTTCGGCCCAAAACACTGTGACGTTTATACAAATACGTCACGAACATAAATTAAAAAAATTTCATTTCCCATATGACCCAAAACACTGCAACGTTGAATCAATTATGAATGAAATATGATTAATTTTAAATGTTGAAATTCGAAGATTGACCAAAACAAAAGTTTCTTAAAATTAAAAGTTCTACTATTTTCATATTAAAAGGTTTTTTAAAAGTTCTACTCTCCTTTAAACTTTTTTAAATGAATTTGAACTTGAGTTTCAAATTGGAGTTTAACTGAAAACTTTTGAAATGTTTGAGTTTTTACTGCTTGTAGTTCAAATTAGAATTTAAATTCACGTTTGAATTGTTTTCTATTGATCTCTAGAAAAATTGTTTTGGACCAAGTTCACTATTGCTCCTCCAACTCCCTCTCTCGGCCCAGTCTTCCCCCTCCTACTTTCTCTTCCCAAACGGCCCAGCTCCCTTCTCCCGGCCCAACTCCTCTCTTTTCCTCAGCAGGCCCAGTTTTGGCCCAAGTTCAACATTGCTCCTCCAATTTTGGCCCAAGTTAACCATTGCTCCTCCAGTTTTGACCAGGGTCAAATGACGTTTGACCGAGATTTGAACGGAAATTTGCGTTTAAACTTGAAAATCGGTCAATACAAAAGTTTTTTAGAATTAACAGTTCTACAACTTTTATGTTGAAAGATTTTTTATTTGAGTTTTAGATTTAGGATAAATATTGAGTTTCCTTAAAACTTCTCTAAATGAGTTTGAACTTGAATTTCAATTTAGAGTTTTTATATAACAATTGCTAATTTAACTTTATATTTTATAATATTATAGTGAACCTGAGGTTGTGTCCAAATTTTAGGTGCATATAAACGAGTTCAATCATGTTATTAGTTATTCAAATCTTAAAGTTTGATTTCAATTGTAGGAAATTATGTGAGGGTTGTCTCAATTTGTGAACAATGTATTCTCTTCTTACATGTAACCCAATGAAATTTTTTTGTCAATTGTAAACATCCATAAAATGATTCAATGTCAATTTTTAGAATTTATGGACAAGTTTTTGGTATTAATATCATTATTTTATAATAAGATGGGTAGTAGAAGTTTAAATTTTCCCTATAAGTCAATTGAATTTTTCGTCAATATCCCAAATTTGGGCTAGAGTGGAACATAGGCGCCTAAATATAGTTTTTTAGAATTTTTGTGAATCTTATTAGAGGTACGTATAGGTCACTTTCGAATTACTTTCGGTAAACACGCAGAAATTCATTTAAATGGTAGAAAATAGAAAATCTACTTGAAAATTCTTGAAACTCTTACATGACATCTTATATGTAGTATATTGTATATAAAAAATATATTGGTGTATATATGATAGTTATTTTTATGTGTTCTTTCACAATGGTGTGATAAAATGAGAAAAGAAAAAGAAAAAGAATAACGTAAAAGATAAAAGGCCCATTGTAGCCCAATTAGCCCATCGTAGTCCGATTTTGGTCCTCCAACTCCAGCGCTCGGCCCAACCCAATGCCACACCAGCCCATTACTCTTTCGGCCCACTCCCAGTTCAAACAAGTTTATGTAGTTGACCCGGAGTCAAACATGTTTGACTAAGGTTTCCTAAGGTTTTTGTGTTGAAGCTCGAATTTAAGAAAAAACAAAAGTTTCTTAGAATTTAAAATCCTACAACTTTCATATTGGGCGATTTTTTAATTGAGCTGTGGTTTATGTAGTAAAATAAATTTAGGAGAGTTGACCCGGGGTCAAACGATGTTTGACCGAGATTTGAAGAGAAACACATATAGAAACTCGAAGATAGGCCAAAACAAAAGTTTCTCAGAATTAAAGTTTCTACAACTTTCATGTTGAAAAGTTTTTTATTTGAGCTCTAGATTTAGGAGAAAAATTGAGTTTACTTAAAACTTCTCTAAATTTAGTTTGAACTTGAATTCAATTTATTGTTTTTGTATAACAATTGCTAATTTAACTTCACATTTCATGATATTATAGTGAACCTGAGGTTTTGTCAAAAGTTTAGGTGCATAGAAGTTCAATCATGTTATTAGTTGGTCAAATCTCAAAGTTTGATTTCAATTGTAGGGAAACTATGTGAGATTTCTTTCAATTTGTGAAAAATGTATACTCCTTTTTCATGGAACCCAATGAAAATTTTATGTCAAGTGTAAACATCCATAAAATGATTATATGCCAATTTTCAGAATTTTTGGAGAAGTTATTGGTATTATTATCATTATTTTATAATAACATGATTAGTAGAAGTTTGAATTTTCTCTATAAGTTAATTGAATTTTTCGTCAATATCTCAGATGTGGGCTAGAATGGACTATAAGCGCCTAAATCTGTTTTTTAGAATTATTTTGAATCTTATTAGAGGTACCTATAGGTCACTTTCAAATTACTTTCGGTAAACACGCAGAAATTCATTTATATGGTAGAAAATAGCAAATATACTTGAAAATTATTGAAACTCCTACATGACAACTTATATGTTGTTTGTTACATCTGAAAAATATATTTTTTAATTTAATATAGTTATTTTTATGTGCTACTTCACAATGGTGCAATAAAATGAAAAAGAAAAAGAAAAACGTTAAACAGAGAAGAAATGACATAGGGCCCGTTCGGCCCAATCGGCCCAGTTGTTCTCAGTCGTCCATCATCAATCCAACGCTTGTGATTCCATCTCCACGGTATAAAACCCGTCGAAACCCTAGCCCTCTCTTCACTCTCTCCCTCACCTGGCCGCTCTCCCTCAGTCTCGGCTCTCTCCCCTCAGATCCACGCGCTCTCTCCCGCTGCCGCCGCATCCTCCTCCGCTGCAGCGCGACGCTGCCGTCGCGGAACGGGAGCTCCTCGTGCCTGCCCTTCTCCTGGGCGGCGGGGGACCTCCGCATCTACTGCTCACGGCCGCCGCCGTCACACTCTTCGTGGGGCTCGCCGTCGCTGCCTTCGGGGGCTGCGGCTGGGCTGGCGTTGTCCCCACGGCGCTCCACTCCACTGCCCCCACCCCACTGGCGTCGTCCCCTTCCTCGGGGAATGCCACTGCGTGGCCGAGCATGCCCTGCCCGGAGCCCGCGCTGGGGTTCCCCACCGCCGTCGCCGCCGCCGCCGCTAGCCACGACCGCGCGCCCGAGTGCTGCAGCAAGAAGCAGCCGCCGCCGAGGCGGAGACGACCGGCCGCGGCCGGCGCCACAGTAAAATCTCTCTCCCCACTCTTTTTCCGTTCCCACTTAACCTCCACATGGTCTCGGCATGGCTTATGATTTCCTGGTTTCTCTTGGTTTGATCTGTATGGCAACAAGCAATAATTACTAGGTCAAATGTTTGTCTTGGTTTGATTTGTATGTGCTATCACTAGCTGCAAAGTTGCTGGAAACTACAATAGTGCAAAAGCATGCATAACTTCCCAGCGACTTACGAGCATGGAAATTCTCACAGAAAGAGTTTCCTTGTAGATCAGTTTCACATTTTAGATAAGTTGTCCTGCTTTAGAGTGTTATTCATGAATTGTGTTGATCATATGGATCCTGATCTGTATAGGTTTTGTCAAGTTCTGCAGCCTTTCTTAGTTTTATTGATTATTCATCTCTGATATTAGCACCTGTATGGAGCTGTGATTTACTAGCAGTGGCTCACCAAACTGTGGTTCACCAAACTATTTTTTTTCTTCAGGAGCTCTGTTGAGTCTTGACAGGAGTTTGCCTCTTCAAGCTGCAGATAAGTCCTCCATCAATTTTATGATTGTAACTATCATGAATTTTGTATCCTAAATTTGATGTTTCTGAATTTGGGTGAAATTAAAGTTGATGTTCCTTAAGTAGGTTATGACAATTGTTACAGGTTCCACTCTAGGTTTATCTGTAAGCTAATTTTTCTCAATGCTATAAGTAGCTTATGACAATTGTTGCTTGTTGCAGATGGGAAGACCTTCAAGAAGCCAAGGTGTCGAGCTGAAGCTGGTGGGCGAGTCTCCAGACCATCGTCTTCAAGAATGGCATGGCCAAATCCATCCACCATGCTCGTGTCCTCATCAGCTCCATTTGCTTGTTATTGGAATAATTTCGGATATTTGATTTCATTGCTTTGTTTCGTTTTTAGACTCCATAAACCGTTCATTGCAGCAGAGATATTGGTTGTTTATATTATTTGAGATATTGTACTTGTAATTATGCTGTAATTATTGCTACTAAATTTTGGGATCTATGGCTTCTAAATTTTGGGTGGGCTGAAATGATTCAAGCCCAGAATTTTTATGGGCTGATGCTATAATGTTTATGGGTTTAATTTTTTATTTGCTGAAATGATTTCGGAGTGAAATGTAGTCTGTCTAAAATTGGCCCATTAATAAATCGGCTGTCCACGTTGTCGTCCACGTAGGCAGCCACGTCATCATCCATATAGGCAGCCATGTCATCGTCATGTAGGCAGCCACGCCATTGTCCACGTAGGCAGCCACGTCATTGTCCATGTAGGCAGCCACGTCATTGTCCATGTAGGCAGAATCCGTGACGTTTAATTTTGTTGCTAGAACTGGGCTATGGGTTGGGCTACATGGGCCTCGGGCTAATCTGTGACGATCGAGATACGTCACGGATCGTGACGTTTATTAAGAAACGTCGTGTTCTTGAATTAATAACGCTCATTCCACCACGAAAATTTAAATCGTCGCAGACGCTATATTTGTGACATTTTTTTCAGCAATCCGCGACATAATTGTTATGTCACGGAATAAATAGTTCCTTGTCACGTATCCACATAAATTATTTCCTGGTCACTGTCCTCGACACTGTCGATCAAAAAATAAAGTTAAGTAAAATTCATTTAATTTATTAGCTGAGACGTACTAAAAGCATCTAGGCCCCTAATTTGTGTTTTGGTAAATAATGACAATCATAGTGGACTAACAATTTCATTGAGATATGAGAATAAGTTAGTCCATGGGTAATGATGAGATCTAGAGATGTGCTATGTCCACATATTGTACGCTATGTACTCAAAGGAGCTCATGGCAAAGGTACAAGATAGGTCTCTTTGTGTGTGGCTTGTTGAACTAGAACTTATGGTAGTTTGTTTGCGGCACTCTGTGTGGTTATCTAATGCTATTTGTGGCTTGTTCTAGTTTGTGTGAAAATTTGAGACTAATTTTTCCTTATTTATGATTTGTTAGATATATCTATGCTCTTGTTGCCTCAATTTTCATCTTTGTAGGGGAAATTCCGCCAAAATCTCTATTCAAATTATGTATAAAATCAAATGCAAAGACCTATGCACATATGTAGGGGGAGTTCTCCTATTGTTCGGGTTTTTGAAGTCATGTACTCTATCTCACCTATGGATTATGCAAAGTCAGTAAGTGATTTCCAAAAACTCAAAACCTTTCTCATATCCTTCTTGAAATGGTTGTCATCAACTATTAAAAAGGGGGAGATTGAAAGCATCTAGGCCCCTAATTTGTGTTTTGGTAATTAATGACAATCATAGTGAACTAACAATTTCACTGAGATATGAGAATAGGTTAGTCCATGGGTAATGATGAGCTCTAGAGATGTGCTATGTCCACATATTGTACGCTATGGACTCAAAGGAGCTCAAGGCAAAGGTATAAGACAGGTCTTTTCGATTTTACCGGTCAAGCGGTGTTTAGTGGATGAAAATTGACCGGATTATAAGCTAAATAGCCATACTATCAAGAGGGGTCAATATCATTTGCTTGACGGTTCTATAATGCCACTTTGCTCAAATCATTGCATTGCATGCATGAGGGCTAAAAGCGTTTGAGAAAGTAGGAATGATAGAAAAGAAAACACGCTTGAAAAAGGGCTTTTCTGTTTAATGGCGGACGGTCCGCCTTGCTTGTGCCGGACTGTCCGCGGCCAGCTTGGCGGACGGTCCACTAGTATGTTGAGCGCGTGTAATTTGGCTAAGTCACGGACGGCTCCGCGGTGAAGTTTGAACGGCGGACGGTCCGCCCCTTGGAGGCAGACGGTCCGCGGGCAAAATTATGAGAGGCGGACCATTTTCGCATATCGTTTACAAAGAGATGTTTCCAGGCGTTTGGGGCATCCTTTCTAAGGCGAATGGTCCGCCGGCAAAAGTTCATGTCTTGGCCGGTTGATTTAAGTGTGGGGCGGACGGTCAGCTTGGGCCTAACGGTCACTTCTGACACCTTTTCTAGCCATTGGAACTTGAGGCCGACGGTCCTCCAGTTGTACTGCAGATGGTCCGCCAGCTACGCAGTTTGAACTTAACGGCTAAATTTTGGGTTGGTGTGTATATATGTTGCACCCCCGGGGTTGTGAAGGCCCTCTTGGCACATTTGAAAGCTTTCTTGACATACTTGAGCCTTCCCTCTCCTCTCTCTCACTCACTTGGCTTAATGGGTGCATCTTTGTGAGATTGAGAGCATCCTAGTGCATTGCATCATGAGTTTGAGCTTTGTGGCACTAGGGAGTCTTCAAGCAAGCGTCATTGGCTTGTTACTCTTGGAGGTTGCCACCTTCTAGACGGCTTAGAGCTCGTGATTCCTTGAGCACTTCAAGAATATTGTGAAGTGGCATTGGAAGATTGGTGTGAGAGGTCTTGTGCTCACCTCACCGGGGTGGTGAAGAGCACCTCCAGTGAAAAGAGATTTGAAGCGGTTCTTTGGATCTAGACAGCTCATAAATCAAGCGGTGCCTTGATAGAGGAGCGGTTGAACATTGAATCCATCTCAACGTGGATTAGGGGTGTTCGACAAGTCATCGATACCACGGGATAAATTCTTGTCTCTTGCTCGTGGTTTGTTCATTGTTCTTTGTCTTAAGCATTTACTTTGAGCAATTTATCTTGTCATCCTAGGTTGCAAACCTCTCAACATAGGCTTAAACTAGCTAGAGATTTAATTCTTCTTGTGGTTCTAATTAAATTTCTCTAGTGTTGTGATTGAAGTTTAAAACCGCCTATTCACCCCCTCTAGTCGGTAATCCTAGATCCTACACGTACATGTACAAATTACTTGCATACCGAAAAGTATTTATCATGGATGAGACCAGGATTATCTTGAAGAAATTGTTCCCACGCCCTGCAATCCAAAAATATTGTTGTAGTCTCAAATTTGAGTTAAGTCATTATGAGTTTAAAAGCATAATTAGTTTGTGAAGAATATATGCCACTTGTAAACATGTCAATGATGTTCTGGTAAAGATGTCTTGGTTTCCTCAATGAATCAATGACGTGGACCGCACCTCGGTTAGGAGACACCATGATTAGGATCCAGTGGAAACTGTATATATGTATACAAGTGTTTTATAAGTAATTGTTTCAGTCAAAAAAGTGTTTTATAAGTACAATTAACATTATAATGAGAAATAATTAAACAAATAGACAATATAGACACTCACTCGAAGTTGTACGTCAAAAGTATGGAGTCCATATAATTTTGTTTTTCCATAAATATAGGGAGGAAGAAGCAGCTAAATATGAGCTAATTAGCACGGGTTGGTAGCTTCAATTGGTGCTGTTGATTTGAAAAATCATCAGCACCGGTTTCAGCCACCAACCGATGCTAAATGTGGTGCCATTAGCACCGGTTGGAACTAGCAACCTGTGCTAATAGTCCTATGCAACATTAGCACCGGGTAGTGGCTGCACTGGGTGCTAATGGGGGCTCTTTATAGCACCGGGTCTTGCCACAAGCCGGTACTAAAGAGCCCCCACCTGCCACGCCTGCGCACTGCCGGCCTCCTAGCCGTTGGACCCGGTGCTGCTAATGCACCCTTTAGCACCGGGTGTTAATTATAGACTAGTGATTGACACGCGCCCAGCGCGCGGCAGACAGAGATGTGATATCATATACTGAATGTATAACATAAAAACATTCTACTATGAACTTATTCATTAAGCTACAGACATGACATCACAAAACTTCACATATATTATAAAAGATAAAAGAGAAAAAATGAAGAAAGAAAAACTAAGATACTAAATCTTATAAAAGCTGGCATGCTTCATGAATACGAAAAAGTAGAAATGAACAGGAGACTGATAACGCATTTAGCAACTTCATTAATCAGTAAGCCGGGTAACCAAAATTTAGAGACTATTAATCAGTAAGCTAGGTAAACAAATTCAGTGTCTCTGTTGATCAAATAGTGCAACATAAGTCATAAGAAAAATCCAAGCTTTAATTGAACAATCAAAATTCACAAGTGTCTGTTACACTAAACATACAAACTACTCATATTTTACATACTAAGTAAAAGGAGGAATAGAACGTAGCTTGAAGGCACAATGCTTCTCCTTTCCTTTGCATCTCAAAGCATACTGATACCACACTACATATCTCTAGCAAATTTACATCTGACTATTTTCTTGATGTAGCGGCATATTATTTCTTGGCCACCTCTTCAAGCTCATAAAAGTGGATAAACCTTATTAAGTGTAGAAATTTCAGAAAGTGGATGTCTCATGGTTTTATGATATGCTAGATACAAACAAATAGAAAGTGGTTGGTAAAATGTTGCATAGATATGTTTCACACCTAATATGTATTATTATTTAGGTAATTTTGTATGACCAACAGTAGATGGTAGATTAATATAAATAGGCAAATATAATTTATGATGCAACTAATTAAGATACAATCTTGGGAGCTATTGTAGAAAATGCAGACTTGTAGCACGAATGAAAACGGCAATATCATTACATTGAGAAAATGATCATATGGAAGATGTTGCAGAAAAAAAGGGTTAAGAGGTAGTACCAGGCAGCAATTAAGATTCATGCTCTCATGTTCCTGCCGAGGATCTATCTCAGTATTTGTACAACTCAAGCCGATAACCTGTGATGACTGATGCTATCCTATCTGCCAGTGTGTTGCCAAAGTTGGAACCCTTGGCCTTCATGTTGATTCACTGCAATGTTCCAATGAGATAAAAGAGGGCATTCATCAACCTTGCATTGCCATTTTGGAGAATGACTATTACTGAACAAAACATAGCACGATGCAGTTTTTTTTAAAAAAAGCAAACAAAAAAATCATGAGGAAGGGGACAGGATGTACACCTGTAGGTGAAAAGCAGGAAGTAAGATGGACCGATTATAATGCAGCAATAATCACGAGCACACTTTTGGGAGTTTTTAGTACAAATGATTTATGCAATTGATTTTGGTGGGTTTCATTTACCTTCAAATGAGTTATGCAGTTGAATAGTAATAACGGTTTTAGGTCTATCAACGAATGCAGTCTATAAACTATATACAAATGTATGCCATAATCATATAAACAAAAAAGAATTGCATTTCAATTGGGGATCTTAGTTCATCACATTCTTCATCCACTTCATTTTTCCTTTTTTTTTTGCAAAACAGTGGGTAAACCAGTTATGCAATTGGGGAAAATGATGGAACACACTATTTTAAGTAACTGAGCTCAATAACAACTATGATTGGGAAAATATAATTTGAACATCATGGACCATATTACTCATGCACTCCAAAGGCTAATGAGATTTGAACAAGAGAATGATCATAAATTAGGAGGAGAATTACACAAATTGAAGGCACACCTTGTTTGACTGTTCCCAACACCAGGATGCATACAAGCTTACAGTTGTAAGGCGACCTCCACCGTAAGTCTGCATCTGACATACAAAGAAAATAAGCAACAATAAAAAACAAAAGAGAAACATTAGAAGAAATTGTTGGAGCAGTGTAAGTGATGGGAACGGAATGGCCCGATCTTCCGTCAGGTGAAGGATAAGTCGTTTTGGGCGGAGCGCAACACACCAATCCGGCTTCAAGTCAGCGACTCGAACCCCGCAATCTTAGCACCACGACTCCTCTGGTTATCAACCGTGTCACAACCCGGTTGACCTCGCCGAGAAGGCTAATCCCTGCCTGCGAAACGAAGAACACAAGCAAGAACTCGAAAGAACGCAGCTTAATCTGAAGTGACTCTGCAGATGTATGATTAAGATCGAAAGTTGGGGTTCTACAAACCGATAGACAACCGATAGATGGCGAAACTGTTCTCAACAGAATAATCTAAGCAAAACCCGAGTCTCAACGACGGCGGCTACTGAATTTAATGTCGTGGGGCGAGCTAGGGTTGGGGTGCCGCGCCCATGAAATGGGCCGAAGGCCCGACACGATACAAAGCCTGAAAAGGCCCAAAACAGGTGACGCAGCACCTTTCATGGTCACACAGAATGATCCACGAATCTTCTGGAGCTAAAACCAGAACCAAAAGAAGCGTCTCGTCGTCACGTTTCCAACGCATCCAAGAACACCTTGATTGGACGTCGTATGAGGGAGATATCGCAGTTGAAGCGCAGACGTGTCGGCTGAATCCGAACCGAAGTTGTTGTCCGACGTGGTGATGACTTATACCCCGGGGAAGAGTTCGTCTCTTGTATGTCCAACGTGGTGATGTCCTCATCATCCTCCCCTCCTTGAATTGGAGTCGTCCTCGACGCTATCCCATCATTATCAAGCTCCTGCAAAAGGTTAGTAACATGAACGTGCAAAGAGCGAGACAAAAGATCATCTGTAATAAAGCACATAGCTCGACTAAGCATAGTATAACAAGGAGCATCAGGATTATCACATAATGCAGCAGCAGCGGATGTAGTAGCAATAAAAGCACCTCCTTTTAATTTAATCCCTGGTGGTTTATCATCAGTAGACCCAACACTATCAATTTTAGCTTTATCTCGTGCAGCAAGCTCTTGAAAATGTTTCCTAATATCAGCAGGCGATAAAGGAAGCAAAGTAATTTTCTTGTTCTTATGCATGAAAGTATATGTATTAGTTCTACCATGGTGTGCAACATCATTATCAAATTCCCATGGTCTACCCAACAAAAGAGAAGATGCTTGCATCGGAACAACATCAAAATCAGCGGAATCATGATAAGAACCAACAGAAAAATGTATATGTGTTGATTGTGTTACCTTAGCTTGACCACTACTGTTCAACCACTCTAAATGGTAAGGATGTTCAAGGCAACGTGTCGGCAAGTGAAGCTTCTTTACCAAATCTGAACTCACCAAGTTGTTGCAACTCCCACTATCAATTATGGTGAGCACACGATAATCTTTGACTATAAGGAACATATGGAATAAATTTTTGCGCTGAATCTTCTCCTCCTCACGTTCCACCTGTGAACTCAATGCGCGCTGAACAAGAGCCAAATTTTGGAACCCCGCTGATGCAGCCTCGGAGTCAATTGCTATAGCCTCATTGTCGTCCTCCAAATCTGCAACAAAGTTAGTCGCAACAACTAATTCATCTTCAACATCACTAGCACTTACATATCCATTACCATCCGGCGAAGCGATGAAAGCACGAGTACTTGGACAATCCTTCATGACATGGCCCATGCCCTTGCAGCTGTGGCACACGATATTAGCAGATTTACTTGACGACCCCTTGTCAGTAGAGGTAGAAAGTGGCTTCTTGTGTTGTGGAACCGGCACATTAGATGGCGCCGGCGTTGTCGAACGTGCACTCGCTGGTGGCGTCGGACGTGCACTTGCGACTGGCGACGGTGTGAAGGTCTTGGCTCGTCCCTGCAATTCTTTTTCTGCAAGCATAGCAAGCTGGAACAACTGATTGGTGGTAGTAAACTCTTTGTAGTCAACAATGTCCTGAATATCGCGTCTCAAACCACCATAAAAACGACATATTTTATCCTCAGGATCCTCTACTACCCCACAACGAACCATACCCTTCTGTAGCTCGGCATAATATTCCTGAACAGACATATTTCCCTGCTCTAAACGTTGCAATTTCTTACGCAAATCACGCTTATAAGAGGCAGGAACAAAACGATCACGCCTAGCAACTTTAAGTTCATTCCAGGAAGTTGGTTGTATGTTTAATGAAGCACATTCTTGCCACCAGATTATAGCAAAATCCTTAAATTCACTAGTTGCTTGTCTAACCTTATGTTTATCAGGAACAAGGTGGGAAGCAAATTTTTGTTCTACCGTCATCTCCCAATCTAGATATTCTTCCGCATCATAACACCCATAAAAATATGGTATAGTAAATTTAACTTTGGCGTAAGGATCATCATTACCATTACCTTGGCTTCGGCAGTGTCTGTTACCTCCCATACCTATGGTATTCTTGCGAAAGCGGCGACGACGTAGCCTCTCAGCTCTAGTCTTGATGAGATCAGGCTCGCCATCGGATCCAAAAATAACATCATCATCGTCGTCGAGGTAGTCTTCATCAAAGGCATCCTCGTCCTTGGGCTTGGGGGGGTTGGACTCGAGGTTCTGAACCCTTGTTGTCAACGTGGAGACTCGCTTGTCCACACCCTCAATGGTATGGCAGGCAGCCTTGACCTCCGTCGTTAACTTGCTTAACTCCTTCATGAAGACATCCTTCAGGTCGGTCGTTGCCTGCACCAACTGACTAGACAAAACAGGGACGTCGTCTCGCATGGTTAGTGAACAACAAAATCCCTATGAACTATGCAGTCCGCTTTGGTGGACCTACACCCTCACACACGTCTTACCAAGTTCTTACCAGGTTCTTACCAATGCAGGCAGTGGATGGTACAACCGGTGGCTAGTTCGTGATACCTGTGAGGAGGTAGTACCAAGATTGCAAGGGTCCTTCGCTGCACTGATCTGAAGTATAATTTGTGGAGCTCTGGGAAGGCAAAGTATGTAGCAAGGAGTAGCAATGCACGAATACAGATTAGCAAAGTTCAATAAGTATCCAAAGTACAAGTCACAATTGCTGGCGTAGACGTATCCTAGACGTAACACAACAAGTGAGAGCAAGAAACGATGGACTCACAGAACGAGCAAAAGAACACCCTTATGCAATTGTTTTTAATCTTTTCAGCAAAAGCCCTCCGAAACCTCAGGACTAGTAGGAATCACGAATTTTTTATTTTTTCAACTATTTTTTTTATATTTTTATCCAAACACGGATATCAAAAGCTCCAACCACACAAATTTGTAACTTTTTTTGAGCAAGGATGCGGTCTACAGAAAATCAGGAACGTTTCCTGAAAAACTAAAAATGACTTGATCAGTTTTTTTCTTTATCTTCCCGATTTTTTTTGAATTTTTTGGTTGGGGCAAACAGGGCAAAGCCAGTTTGGTTCCCCTCACAATGGAGTCACGAAGCTGCTGTAAAAAATTGAAACAAAACGGAGCACCGAGTGAAAAGTTATGCCCGTTTTACTGAAGGTACCTCAAGTTATGGTTTTCGAGAGGCACACGATATGGTTCTTTGGAGGCTCAAATCGGCAGGATGCGCAGCAACGGCTAGGGTTTGCACGATGAACCAAGAAGGGCTGCGATGCAAGGCGATGAACACAGGGCGGCTCGCAACCTATCTAGGGCATGCACGGCAGGAGTCCACACAAGGCGGCTAGCGAGGGCAAGTCGAGTTTTCGAGTGGAACGACTTGTAATCTGGTGATGGTGGTGGATGGGATAGCGACGGAAACAAACAAATCACGCAACGGACGATTGAACTACGACACGAACACGACCTAACCAGCAACAAGACTCGACCACGGACACGAACTCAACAAAGCCAATCTGAAACGAAATTGCAAAGCGAAAAGGGGTTCTATGACAGCGGAATTTTTTTAGGCAATTTTCTGGACTATAGGATGGAAGAAAAAAAAGCACGAATCTAAGACTAGGGTAAATCCTGACGGTAATACCTGAGTCTCTGATTACCACTTGATGGGAACGGAATGGCCCGATCTTCCGTCAGGTGAAGGATAAGTCGTTTCGGGCGGAGCGCAACACACCGATCCGGCTTCAAGTCTGCGACTCGAACCCCACAATCTTAGCACCACGACTCCTCTGGTTATCAACCGTGACACAACCCGGTTGACCTCGCCAAGAAGGCGAATCCCTGCCTGCGAAACGAAGAACACAAGCAAGAACTCGAAAGAACGCAGCTCAATCTGAAGTGACTCTGCAGATGTATGATTAAGATCGAAAGTTGGGGTTCTACAAACCGATAGACGGTGAAACTGTTCTCAACAGAATAATCTAAGCAAAACCCGAGTCTCAACGAGGACGGCTACTGAATTTAATGTCGTGGGGCGAGCCAGTGTTGTGGCGCCGCGCCCATGACATGGGCCGAAGGCCCGACACGATACAAAGCCTAAAAAGACCCAAAACAGGTAACGCAACACCTTTCATGGTCACACAGAATGATCCACGAATCTTCTGGAGCTAAAACCAGAACCAAAAGAAGTGTCTCGTCGTCACGGTTCCAACGCATCCAAGAACACCTTGATTGGACGTCGTATGAGGGAGATATCGCAGTTGAAGCGCAGACGTGTCGGCTGAATCCGAACCGAAGTTGTTGTCCGACGTGGTGATGACTTATACCCCGGGGAAGAGTCCGTCTCTTGTATGTCCAACGTGGTGATGTCCTCATCAGTAAGAGCGTTACGTTCCTGTACACATAATTCATGTCAGGTGAAGCACCATCATTGGTTTAGTGCAGTATTGGAAATCATAATAACATAATAGGCAAAATCAGGAAGTGAGGACGGCATAATCAGACCAATTAAAAGCTTGGGCTATAAGTGAAAAAGACCTACTTGTACCATGATAAATGTTGTTCTTCTATCAATAAGATTGCATGAATATCCTATCTACAGAGGAAAAGGATCCGCATTTAGAGATATCTCCAACATCCATAATACGAAAAGACGATAAACTCATGTTGTATCCAATGAACAGAAGGACAATAATGCAAGTATAATGGCTTGGACATACCAACAGTCATGGTGGTGCAAGCTTCTGGGTTTGACAAGGGGGAGAGCCCTTTATATTCAAAAATTGCCATAGTAAAGGACACAGATGGACACCAAGAAGATGCGGTAGTAATTTCATCTTAGGGAAAAAGATCAGATAAAGCAATGCCAAATTTAAAGGAATTTCAAAACTAACTACACCAGATATGCATGTATCTCAAAACAAGCTAAGCATTCTAATCGACTGGATTGGTGCTGGACATCAGCACATGGCAACTTGGTGTAGCTTGCTCTTCTCGCACACATCCTCCAAGGATCCAGATACATTTCTCAAAGGCAATTCTTCCCTGATACTCTATGTCAAACTGGTCAACATGCAGCGAAATTACCTAGTGGTATAAACAGAGCAGATTGGACATGTAGAAATTCTAGATTGATTTTTTCATGGAAGTTCATATTAGATTGTTTTCCATTCAATTAAAAAGAATTGTTCTAATCCTGCACTTGCAGATTGATGGAATTTCTGTGAAACAATACAACAGTTTACAGTAGAAGGAAACTCAGGAACCTTATAATAGCTAGATGGTGAACTTGATGCCACAACGTCCACTGCTAAATTATTTTTTTCAAGAGAGGATGACAGGTGGTCAACAGTTTATGGCATGATATTGTATATCGAAGGATTTGGATGAGATTGCAGAAGATCAAGATGTTCTGAATGCGCTACCACAAACTATGTAAATTAACATGCAAGGTGCAAGGGAACTCTAATGACACCTTAGAGATGGTGGCCACCCCACTCTTATTTCTTCCCATCAAGACAAAATAAAAGGACACATATGGCAAGTAAAGATTCAGATGCAAGAAGCTAACAAATTAAATATATATGCCTCCGGCCAAGCCAAATAATATAAATAATAAGAGCAGTACTCTGTATATTGGTTGTAGCGAGGATTTTTTTTGGAAAAAATAGATCAGATACAAACACAACTATTTACTTAACGTTCACATCAAAACAAACACAACAGGCAGAGAAAGATATGGCACCTGAGTGCTTGACGGTGACGCCTAATGCATCCATGTAGACATTTCATTGAACACCTTGAGGGCACTTCATCAACAATGAACCTACAGACCAATGCATATCATCATATATCATATGTGTTCACAGCAGGAGTCATAAATCACAAATAAGAATCATTTCTGTAATTGACACATCCAACATATATCTTACATGCTTTATTTTAATTCTGAATAATAAACTGTATTTAACCTTTGTCTGAAAAGGAGCAAAGCATGATACACACGAAGGGGAAAATATGAACCTTATATGCAGAAAGTAATCAATGGCTGTGTCCAGCATAGCCTCGGGTCTATCTGTTCTCACGGATGCTCAGCACACCACGGGACTGCAAATCGTTGCTGCACCTCCCTGCACCTGCGTCAAAGAAAAACAAAATTAAAATACCATGCTGACGAGGTGGTGGACGGCGCCGGCGAGGTTGCCAGACCTGCGTGTGCCCAGGCGCGCACTTTAAGTATATGCCTGCTCATGCATCTTCCTTTTCACTTATATGGAACCAGAGTTGAGCTTCTCCACCATGGTGGATCTTTGAATCTCATTAACTCAAGATGCAGTTAGTTCCTCCGGGCATGCAAAACAGACTTACCTTGGCATTCCAATTTCGTGCCTAACCTACTGAAATGACTTACTGGATAAATTTTTCCCAATGGTTTTAGGTGCACACACCAGGAGATCCCGGTTTTGTCCCTTAGACACATCACATCAAACACCTTGTGAGCATTGCAATGAGCGTAATAGGCCAATGCACGTTTCCTGCAAATTTTATGAAAATCTCATGAGAAAATAAAGATTCCTGATAGGATCAAAGATTCAGGTGCTTAAGTAGCCACACCACGGTGTGATGCCTCATCGGCTAGGTGCTAAATGCGAAATCTTTGTGAGTGGATTAAAGGAAGAATAGAAAGGCATTTAGTACCTATCAGGAGTATTTGTCTTCCATCGGCTTTAGGGGACGCCACGGCATCGGATTTGTCATCATCGGAATTAGCCAAGGGCTCGCTCGCCTGGCCGCCTGGCGCTCCCGCGACGCGGCGCGCCGTCCTGTCCTGATGCTAGCATCTGCTGCCTGTTGCTGGCGCGGCCGCCGCGGGCCGCGCCGCACGCTTGCGTCGTCTTGCCAGGGAGCCACGATGGTTCGAAGGAGGAGGCGAAGGAAGGGAGCGAGAAAGATGCCGTCTGGTGGACTGCGAGTTGCATCGGCAGCCGTCGTCCACCCGCGTGCTGCCGCAACCGGCCTCACGCATCTGCCGCCATCGCGGCCGCCGTCGCCGCCCGCGTTGCGGCTGCCCCCGTGGCCGCCGGCGCCGTCGCGTGCTGCCGCAACTGGCCGCACGCCTCTGCCGCCATCGCCGCTAGTGTTGCTGCTGCCCCATAGGCGCTGGCGCCGCTGCGACCGATCGTACGGCTGCTGCCACCATCACCACTGCCCACCGTGGCCGCGGCCGTCGCCGCCGCCGCCCGCACGGCCGCAACCGCCATCGCCTCCGCTGCCATCCGTGGGAGAAAAAAAAGAATCGGAGAATATCAGTAGATGCCGCGGCATTTGGGGTGGGTGGATGATGATTTTTCCAGTAGTGTGTATAAGAGAGCATCATAGGATGGGGACGGAAGCGACCCGGTGGTATCTAACTCAATCATATATAATGCTTGGTATAAAAAGACTTGATTTATGTTTTATCACCTTCGTTAATAAATGGGCAAATATTAATGTGTACAAAAGTTGCTTCCTGTAGGTGCTCGTACGTACCTGAACTGTAGTAGCCAGTAACTGTACTATATATTGTACTACAACCCTGCATTGCCCATGACACTGTCCACTGATGTTACTAGACCATATATATTCTGGAAGCTGGAGAAGCACGATGAGGCTACTGAAGATCAATAGATTTTCAGAATATCTACAAACCAGACTTGATCACACTTAAAGAGTTGAATCTTGGCGTCCTGGCCAAAGCTCAATGCACCGGATTTTGTGAAACAGGGTGACCACGAGCAAAGTTGTCCTTCTCGTTGCTGGAATAATAGTGTCTCCTGTTGAGATTTGATGGTGTGTTTGATCTCAAGTCATGGTTACAAGAGTCTAAAAGAACATGTCCCCATTAGTCGCGGAACAATAACTAGCTACCAGAGTAAGAAACCGTTTTACCTGTTGTTCGGCCAATAAACAATAAAGAAATAGAGGATCTGAAAGGCAATGAATAATGACTATATGGTTGGTGGTTCACCAGAGTTGGCTGTCTTTTTATAAAGTTCTGAACATGGCAGTTTATAATCTACAAATCATGGCAGAAAATAGTCCCCGTGTGGCAGTTAGGACATGAAAACGCCGGCTGGCACTACGGGATACCGGACGTTTGCCGAGTGTCCCAAACACTCGGCGAAAGCCCAAAAAGACTCGGCAAATTTTTTGCCGAGTGTAACACTCGGCAAACAGCACTCGGCGTATCAGGTGTCGGCAAAGAGACCATTTGCCGAGTGTTTTTCGTCGAACACTCGGTAAATCTTTACCGAGTGTCAACACAACACTCGGCAAACATATTTTGAGAAAATATAAAAAAAGCCGGTCGACACTCGGCAAACAAATTCCGTAAAATTAAAAAACAAGCACCGCCGACCGGGGCCGGGGCCACCCACGACCGCCCGCCCGGCAGCGTCGCGCCTCCGCCCCGCCGCCCACGCCGGCCGCCCGCGCTCGCGCAGCCCCTCTCGCCCCTGCCGCTCGCATCGGTCGGCCGCGCCACCGGCTCCGGCGGCCGCCCAGCCACCTAACGCCCCGCCGCCGGCTGCCCGGCCCACGCACGCTCCGACCGCGCCAGCAGCCCCGGCGGCCGCGCCAGCAGCCCACCGCCCCGCCGCCGGCCGCCGCACCCTGACGCTCGCCCAGGCCAGGGCCGCCGCGCCGCAACCCACCGCCCCGCCGCCGGCCGTGCTAGGGCCGGTCGCCTCGCCGCCGGCCGCTCCAGGGCCGGCCGCCGCGCCCCGACAGCCCAGCAGCCCCGCCGCGAGCCGCCCAGCTGCCCTCTGCCGCCGGCCTCCCAGCTGCCCTGCCGCCGGCCGCCCAGCCGCCCGCCGACCGGGGCCGGCCTCCGCGCTACGCCTGTGAGAGTGAGAGGGAGAGAGAGAGAGGAGAGAGATGAGAGGTAGAAGATGAGAGCCAACCCGTAGTTTATTTGGATGAGAGAGGGAGCAATCCATGTGACCATTCTTGGACAAATGAGAGGCCACGATTCCAAAGGTATGGATCGCTGACGTGGCGTTGACATGGCGCTTGTGTTTTCTCAGTACACTCGTAACGCAATTTCAGATGGCTAAACAATTTCAGATGGCTAAACAATTTCAAATGAAATGTTGTAAACTACAAACTTCTTCATATTTTTGAGATCTACAACTTTGATATAGAACAAATTTTCATCCGAGATCATTTAAATTTTTTAAAAATTCAAGATTTCAAATTAGATACATTATAAAGATATTTTAAAGTATTAAATGACCTCAAATTAAAAAGTTGTAAACTACAAAGTTTTACATCTCTACGAGACCTACAACTTTTATATAGAACATATTCACATTCGAGGTCATTTGAAAAATTTAAATTTTTAAATTTCAAATTAGATAACTTATAATAATGTTTTGAGGCATTGAACAATCTCAAATACAAAAATTTTCAACTACAAAGTTTTAGGTTTCGTCGAGGTGTATGACTTTGGTATAAAGTGTTTTTTCATATAAGATCATATAAAAAAGTTTGTATTCAAAACATACATCCACTAACTCTATCACGTACAATCACCCATACACTTCTCGTGAGATGTTTAGATTTGATAAACATCGTTATGACAAAATATACGAAATGTTCTCAACTTTTTATCACAGCCTCTATAAGTGATACAATCACTCCATGACAAATTCCATAATTTTTAGACTTAATTTGCTTGTTTTAGAATTTAAAAAATATTTGGACTCACATTTTTGCCGAGTGTCAAAGAAAATACACTCGGCAAACAAGCTCTTTGCCGAGTGTCAACTATAATACACTCGGCAAACAGCTTCTTTGCCGAGTGTATTTTTTTGACACTCGGCAAACAACATACATACAAACTTTCTACTCGTTTTAATTTTATTCTTTGAATCACCTACGGTTTAAAAACGAAAATAACATAATTCTTTGCCGAGTGTCAACTATAATACACTCGGCAAAGAGCTTCTTTGCCGAGTGTATTTTTTTGACACTCGGCAAACAACATGCATACAAATTTTCTACTCCTTATATTTTATTATTTGAATCACCCGCGGTTCAAAAAAAAACTTGATTCTTTACCGAGTGTCAATTGTAATACACTCGGCAAAGAGCTTATTTGCCGAGTGTATTTTTTTGACACTCGGCAGCAAACAATATCTTTGTCGAGTGTATTATGTTGACACTCGGCAAACAAGCTCTTTGCCGAGTGTTTTTGTTTTGCCGAGTGTCGAAAAAAAACACTCGACAAAGAAGCTCTTTGCCGAGTGTCCGTAAAAAATACACTCGGCAAAGAGTTAGACACTCGGCATATACGTGGTTTCCCGTAGTGTGGAGTTGCCAATAGCCCATAGGTTTTTTTAGGACAATCACCCACCTTTATTAACTTTTAGGCTCCGTTTGGATGTAGATATTGGAGGGCTTGACATTGAATTGGTTTCAATACCAAATCAGAGTAGCATTGGTATTAGATGACAATACTAAAGCCATTGTTTTGATGTAGATGAATTCGCAAGATGGAATCGAAGGATCTAGTGAATACCAATTCGTGTTTGGACGTTCAATACCATGGCATTAGCAAATTGACCATCTTCTCCACACACCGAACTCTGCGTCGCCGCCCGATCGTCGCCGACCGCCCACTCACCGTCACCGACCGCCCGCTCGCCATCGCCGCTCGCCCGCCCGTAGCCTCCCACTTGCCGTCGCCGACCGCCCGCCCGTCGCCTCCCGCTCGCCATCGCTGACCGGAGAAGGAGAGCGCGGCGGAGGCAGAGGGGGAGGAGGCCCTATCCCTGTCCCCGTTGCCGGGCGCCGAGCCGCCGCAGGAGACTGGGATGAGGAGCTCCAGGTCCCGGTCCAGGTCGCGGCCGCCCATCGGGGCTCCTTCGCCATGGCGGCGGTGACCCACATCTCGCCGTCCCGGAGTGGAGCTTCCCCATGCCGCAGGCGAGCGGTCCAGGGCAGAGGGAGGACGCGGCGACGCAGCTCAGGAGGGAGGGGCGGCCACCGGCGTCGAGGTAGAAGAGGGGCCTGCTCGCTGGATGAGAGGGAGCTCGGGAGGGGTGGTGTGCTCCCTGGCGGAGGATCTGGGAGGGGCGGCCCGCTCGCCGACGCAGGGAGCCCCGGAGGGGTGGTGCACTCGCCGGCCGAGGAAGAGTAGGCGCACGCCGCTTGGCAGGATGGTGGTGCAGGAGAGGAAGAGATGCAGGGGAGAGGAGGGCTCGATGCTTCGATTCCAGCCAATACGGAGGGTGTTGGCTCGGTATCCTTTCGGGCTCGCGCAAGGTGAAGGCAATGGCACGCGGAATCGAGTCGAGTTTCCAGACTCCAATGCCGTGACCATCCAAACACGTGGACTTGAGGTCTGCCAATTCCAATGCCAATATCATGGCCTCAATACAGACTTCCAAACGCAG
Organism: Echinochloa phyllopogon; assembly: GCA_033239725.1. Lineage (NCBI taxonomy): Eukaryota > Viridiplantae > Streptophyta > Magnoliopsida > Poales > Poaceae > Echinochloa > Echinochloa phyllopogon. The sequence goes on along the minus strand of BTCW01000008.1, from coordinate 24,258,303 downwards.
CCTCAGAGAATTGGGTGATACAAACACCATCTGGTGGCTCCAAAAACCAAACATGTCTACCTAGAGATAAATAAACACTACTCCTTGCTACATTATGTGCATCCATATTAGATGATCTGTTCTCATGAACAAACACCGTCTCCCTGAAATCTTTAGCCCTTGCTTGGATCTCCTGGATGACGTGCCCATAAACACCCAGCCCTGCTCCTTTTATGCTTCTGATGACGCTCAAGCAGTCACTTGCCAGTCTGATACTTCGCAACCTCAAATCGCTAGCCAAAACCAGGCCCTCCCTGCACGCAATAGCTTCCATCGTTTCCGGGTCTGTCACACCATGAGTAACCAAAGCTGAAGCTCCCAGAAAATGTCCTGCTCCATCCCTGGCTACCGCTGCCACTGAAGAAACTCCAGTGGTCTTTGATAGTGCTGCATCTACATTGATTTTCATGAAACCTGCTGGTGGGGGAATCCAACGAGGTCGCCTCTGAAGAACTCTCAGCTCCTTCTGTTGGGGTTCCTGTACTTGCAGCTCTGACAAAAATCTAGTGACAAAACAGTGGGTGGAGAGAGGACTCTGAAAAATGTTCTCATGTATCGCTTTCCTCCTGGCATACCACAACGCCCACAAAGTGACTGTCACCCTCATGCGGTCATCATGGTTTAGTGTCTTCAATAGAACAGCTAACCATCCTTTGGCATTAGGCTCCTGAATCTCACTCATGTGTTCAGTTAACTCCTCCCTCTCCAACGCCCACACACTGCGCGCCATGTTACACTCGAGAAGGGAGTGTCTCCATGAATCCACTGCACCACAAATGGAGCACCTGCAGTCATCAGCCATGTTTCTATGGTTCAGAACATCTTTAGTTGGTAACAAGCACCTCGCCAATCTCCACAACAAAATTCTGATCTTAGATGGAACCTTTATGCCTCATAAGGTTCTCTATTCTTTCTCCTCCTGTTTCCAGTCCGATCTGCCAACATTACTCTCCATGAACTTCATTGTTGCTAACATTCTGTATGCTGATCGGACTGAGAAAATTCCACTCTTTTCATGATGCCAAGCCAAAAAATCTTCCTGGCGCCTCGTACTCAGAGGTATACTGACGATAGTTTCTATGTCAGTCGGTGTAAAGAACAGCTGCAGCTTCACTCTGTCCCAGCTTACAGTTGACATATCAATTAATTCATTGACGAATTGAGGCGGGTTTGCCATGTTACACATGACTGGTGTCCTCATACCTGTAGTCGGCAGCCAGTCCATTGTCCAGATACGGGTGGCTTCACCTGCGCATATGTTATTTGCTAGGCCTTTGGGCCAGGTGGGCCTTTTGGGCCGACATGAACAATACCGCAGGATTAGTTAGAGATAATAGTACCGGATTGGTATTCTATTATTTAGGGTCAAGTCAACCTCTCTATATAATGAGAGGAGTTGTATCAATCAAGGGAATCAAGCAAGCAAGAAACAATCGATCTAGTTCTCATCCAGTGTTCATCCCTCTCATCTATGATCTAGCCTCTCATCCCTAACAGCCGTCTCCATCCGGCTATCCTCCTGGTGGTGTTTATCCTGTTATGGCCACTGGCCATAACAACTTGGTATCAGGATCCATGGGTTTTCCCTCTGATCTGGATCAAGTTAAGAAGCTGCTCGAGGAGCAGGCTGCGGCGATCAAGGAGCAAGGCGAGGCGCTCAAGCTCCTGCGCCAAGATATCGAAGAAGGCCGCGCTAAGCAGTCGGCCAACAACGACAAGCTCGCAACGATCCTGCAAGGCATCATGAATCGCCTGACACGCCTTGAGCGTCAGGAGGGTGTGCTCATCGACGCCTCGGCTGAATCCGCTGCCGATCCTGCCGACAGTGCCGCTGATCCTTTCTTCACGCCTGTTGCTGCTGCTGATCCAGTTCCACTCAAAGCTGCTGATCTGCCGCCGCCGTCGCCAAAGCTGCTGTCCGCAGAGTCCGCCGCTACGCCTGCCGCCGATCCGGTCAATGCACCGATTCCGTCGAAGATCGTGGACGCGCCGCTGCCACGCCTTAGCGGCTGCAGCATCGATGATCTAGACGGCCAGTTGGTCTATGGCGTCGCCTTGCTGTCCAAACAGAGCATGGAAGAGGCCGTGCATCCGCGCATATCGCAGGCTTCCGGGTCGTCAGCCCCGACTGGAGTCCTCGACAGCATGGTGCTGTTTGACATCAAGTCCTGCCACTTTTTGGGAGAACAACATAGACATCATCTGGTAACGGCAGGAGATCACATGAACCAGGACCTTTTATCTCTTCGTGCTTTAGGATAGGGTCCTCCTACATCCCCTGATAGATGGATAGGAAAGAAATTTATTTTTAGTTATTAATAAAGAAATATTGCCGAGATGTAAAAGGCATATTTTAGTCAATTTAGGTTGTTTTTGCACCTGCGTGTGCGTGTCAATTTAGGACGAGCTGCTCGAAAGGAGGGGTGAAGTGTTATGGGCTAGGCCTTTGGGCCAGGTGGGCCTTTTGGGCCGACATGAACAGTACCGCGGGATTAGTTAGGGTTAGTTAGAGATAATAGTACCGGATTGGTATTCTATTGTTTAGGGTCAAGTCAACCTCTCTATATAATGAGAGGAGTTGTATCAATCAAGGGAATCAAGCAAGCAAGAAACAATCGATCTAGTTCTCATCCAGTGTTCATCCCTCTCATCTATGATCTAGCCTCTTATCCCTAACAGTCGTCTCCATCCGGCTATCCTCCTGGTGGTGTTTATCCTGTCATGGCCACTAGCCATAACAGCATATTCTTCGGATCAAGCCATGTTTCAGTACTTCTCGGCCGTCCAGAATGGCTCTCCAGATGCGAGAAGGAGAACCGCCAAGACCAGCTTCCAAGAACTCCCCATTCAGATGGTAAACTGCCTTTAGCACCTTCGCGCTCAAAGAAGTACCATCCTGCAGAATTCTCCATGCTTGTTTACCAGTGATGCAAGATTAAACTGCTCAAGATCCCGGAAGCCGAGGCCGCCGAGATGCTTTGGTTGCACAATGTCATCCCATGCCACCCAACAAGTCTTACGTTTCCCATCTTTGCAGCCCCACCAAAACTTGCGCAGGAGTCCATCTATATGCTGACAGAGACCCCTAGGCAACCTGAAGCAAGACATCGAGAAGGTTGGAATCGCCTGGGCAACCCATTTAATAAGAACTTCCTTCCCTCCCGCTGAGAGACTGCTCCATCCATCCCGGGATCTTATTCATATTTAAAGGCACCAATGGTCGCATTGCCTACATCTGTCGGCATCCCCAAATACTTTTCACTCAATGACTCATTGTGAACCTCTAGAATATCCTTGACTTCATCCCGTAAGCTTTGGCTGCAGCCCTTTGCAAAATGAATAGAAGATTTCTCCATATTAATCTGCTGGCCCGAAGCTTTACAGTATATATTCAACACCCTCTTCACCTCTTGCGAATTCTCCCTACCAATAGCCCATAGGTAATGATAGTACCAGTGGCGGACCGCAGTAGGAGGCCAAACTGGGCTTCGGCCCCCCTTTCTACGTGATTTTTTCCGCTGCAACTGCATGCATGCACCAAGAGTAACTTCTTCACTATTTTAGTTGCTCTTGACTTCACCTCACGGCCAAACATTAATGGTTGGAAGTAAAGTCCACACAGTTGTATTGATTGCGTCTTTAGGGCAAGTACAACATGCAGACGGCTAGTGTCTTTTTGATATAAACAAACAGCTGAACAGATATCTTATACAACAAACAGTGCATACAGTTGTTGTCTACAGGGTAATTAGTTTCCAAGGCAAAAACTTCTTCACTGCACGTCTGCACGTTGCTGCGCCTAGGACCACGAGCCGCAGCCGTAGTGGAACCAGGCACTGGCTCCACGTTGAACGAGGGTCCCAGGGGGTCTTTGTAAATTTTTTTATGCATGTCTAGGGCAAGGGAGATGTGTTGTACTTGCCCTTACAATCGGCTCGAGCGTTGCACATGTCTACAAGTCAGAACGGGTTAGCCATGAATTCCTACAACTGATTCATGTCCATCACAGTTGCAATTGGCCATTATTGATGCTACACTACCTGAAAACCTCAAATAGGTAACATGGTAAGCCCGTTACAAGGTACCACACAAGTAACGGACGCGAAACAACGATCGTTACCAATAAGCGAGGCAGGCCTGGGCCCAGCCTATGGACAACATAGCCCATTACTAATAATGATTCATAGTAACGGACGTTGTTCACGACCGTTACTAGAACTCTTTGTAACGGACTTTAAAGACGACCGTTACGAAAAATACAACTATTTGTAACGGTCGCTTCATGTCCGTTACGGGCTGAGACTTGTAGTAACGGCTATTATATTAACCATTTAATGCCCGTTACCTTTCTTTTACTACAGGTAACACTGTTAACTTTGACCATTTAACGTCCGTTACTAGAGTCGGAGCTCAATTATTAACTACGTAAGCTATTGTAGTCGGCTACAGTAGCTACAATGTCGTCTTCCACCCCGCGGCTACTGCTGTCGGTGCAGAGCAGCAGCCGGCGGGCGCCGTCCACTGCGCTGTCACGCTGTGCCGCGCCGCGACCGTGGCTAGCCCGTGTTCTCTCTATCTCCGGCTCGCGCCATCGTCGCCGCGCCGCCCCCGAGCGCGCCCCACCGGATCGGCCGGCCGCTAGCTAGCTAGCTCCGCGACGCCGGCACGCCACCCACCGCCTTCCCCATCCTCCTCTAGCTCCTCCTCGCGCAGTATGGATTTTGACCCTCTCATCCTCCTTTGTACTTCACAATTTCCCAGCTCGTCATGGTGGATTTTGATGTGATAAATAGTATTCTTAACAAAAAAACATCTATTGATCGAAGTTGTGTAGATGATTGCGGCTGATCAGGCTTGGATGTACCAATAACCTCGAGATTGGAAGGCGTTCCTAGGGCGACTCAACGTTTTCTCGGTCAAGCGGAGGCCGACATGAGAAACCGGGGTGTGGCTACAATGTGGTGCCCGTGTGTTGATTGTGTCAACCAAAAAAAGTTCGGACAACGGGAAAACCTTTTTCATCATATAGTCACACGTGGATTCACACAGAATTACGCGTGTTGGAACAAGCACGGCGAGGAAGGCCTAAATGAAGGCGAAGAAGGATGTCTTAATGAAGGTGAAGCGTGACACGATGCTCAAGGTCTTCATGAAGGTGAAATGAGTGCATAATGACTTAACTCATTGATTTCTTAGTGTTTCAGGGTTCTGGCAGAATGTCTTAACTCCTTGATTTCTCATTATTGCAGGGGAAGAAGGATGCAGAATTAATAACTTTGAGGAAGATAAAGCATTCTCACCTGTAGTGATACGACCTGAGGATATGAGTGACCATGAAGTTACGGGGTTCAATGATGAAGATGTGCTGCCTCGTGCCAACAATGTTTATCAGATGTTGAGAGACATTGAGTTTCAAGGCGTGTACACAACTTCTGAACTAGCGAGGCTGAAACAATTTGTTGAAGACTCAAAGAAACCCCTCTACCCTGGTTGTGACAAGTACTCTCGCCTTTCTGGTGACCTCAAACTCCTACAGCTTAAGGCAGCCCATGGTTGGACCGACAGAAGTTTCAAACATCTATTGGATCTTCTAAAAGACATGCTACCGGAGGGAAACCAAGTGGCTGAGTCTGTCTACGAGGCCAAAAAGATAATCTGTCCTTTGGGTCTAGAGGTTGAGAAAATCCATGCATGTAAGAACAGTTGTGTGTTGTTCCGGGGAGAATATGAGGACCTTGACAGCTGCCCAAAGTGTGGGTTCGACTGGTACAAGAGGAAAAAGGATGGCGGAGACGACAATGCCGATGACGGGAATGAGCCCGTGAAGATCAGAGGCAGGAAGGGTAACCGAGGGGGGCCTGTGAGGGTGGCATGGTATTTCCCCTTTATTTTCCACTTGAGACGCATGTTTGCCACACGAAGCGAGGCCCAACTCTTGCGTTGGCATAGCGAACGGCGAAAGAACAAGAACGATGGCAAGACTGCTGAATTTTTATTGCTTCCCTACATTTTGGTCGGAGTATAATTGTACCAAAATTCAGACTATAAATTGGCAAATTTCCATTATGAAACTCATGAAATAGGAGCATCAAGTCCTCTTTTATAAAGTCCCAAGATGCCTGATAGAATTCAATTAGGAAACCATCAGGTCCAGGGGCCTTGTTGTGTTCCATTTGAAAAATTGCCGCTTTCACTTCCTGTCCGGAGAACATCGGTACAAGAATCTCATTTTCACTCGCTGAAACTTGAGGAATATCGTCTATTCGAGTCTCATCTAATTGGACGTTAATTCCTTCTAGCAGACCAAATAAACCTCTATAATAAGAAGTAATGTAACTTTTTAGCTCATCATCGCCCCTTATTATCCTGTCCCCATCCTGCAATTGGTATATTCTTGTTTTACGATGTTTCCCATTCGCAACAAGCTGGAAGTATTTTGTATTAGAATCTCCCTCGAGTAACTCCTTCACCTTTGCCCTTTGGTACCACTTAACTTCTTCTTCTCGCAATAAAGCTTCTAGTCTGTTATGAAGACAACTTTTTAGATCAATCTCCTGAGGCGATAGGAGGCAAGATTCCGCCTTTTTGTCCAGAGTATCCGATTTATCCAGTAATTGCTTCTTCTCTTTTTTATATAGTCCACTTGTGTTTTTTGCCCAACCTCGTAGGTGTTGGTGCACCCTCCAGATTTTTGATTGCCATCGTTCCATTGGTGTGTCACCATTATTCTCATTAATCCATACCTCTCTAATCATATCCACAAAACCATTATGGAGCAACCATCCTAGCTCAAATTTGAAAGCCGGTTGATTACTAGCCGAAGATGATTCGCCAATATTAAGAAGTAGAGGGTATGGTCTGAGATATCCCGATTTAGTGCAATAATAGTGGACATCGGGAATTTCTGTTCCCATTCCGTAGCCATCAACACACGGTCTAGTTTTTCATATGTTGGGTTCTGCAGCGAGTTAGCCCAAGTGTAATGTCTGCCCGACATCTCTAATTCTCTCAAATCTAGACCATCAATTACGGGATTAAAAAGAAATGGCCAACGATGATCGAAATTATCTTTGTTTTTCTCATTCTGGCTTCGTGAGATATTAAAATCACCACCTATTAGGATTGGTAGATTCTCATGGCTACACATATGTGCTAACTCTGTAAGAAAACCCTCTTTATGTTCAGATTGTGCCGGATCATACACTACTATGAGTGCCCTCTTATAACTATCATTTTTGTTACACTAGTGGAATTTTACATAGTAGTCACCTTCATCTATCGCTCCAATGTGAAAAACATCCATCGATGCCCAACAAGATGCAACCAGAGCGCCCTTTAGGTTCTTTACAGTGCCAAATATAATTTTTTTCCGCCGCACAGATTTCTCAGGAATGGATTAGAAAAACTCTTCCTCCCTGTTTCTGACACGACAATAAAACTAAGGTTTTGTTCTTTAGCCAATTCCGATAGGAACCCTGACCCTGCCCTGACACTGGGGACAAACACCGTGGGGATCCTTTGCCTGGGCCGGTCTGTAGGCCGGGACACCGTTACCTGGGCTGAGCCACAGGCCGGGTCGCCGTTGCCTGAGTTACCCAAACCACAGGCCGGGAACGGGCTGTACCACACACCAGTGCTTTGGCCCACAGGGGCAGTGAGGGGATTTTTTTTAACCCACAGACCAGAAATTCGTCCCCAACGGGAATCGAACCCCAGTCTACGGGGTGCCGCCGGCACGCTTAGACCACTTGGTCTAGCGGCCCTTGGCATACACCTTTCATTTTGTTTTCCTTTTAGATTTCTTGTTTGGCGTGGGAGTATGTTTCTTCTTTTTTGATGATGGTGATTTTTGTTTTGGTAACTCAGTAGTACGATCAAGAAGATCACCACTGCAATCCATCACCTCATCCATTAATCTCCACACAAATGACTCAAAATGAAAGCATCAACCTCATGTTCCTCTGTCATCTGTTTTTCTTCTTTGTCAAATATTTCTATTACCCTATCCATAATTCTTTCCTCTTCCACAGATCTAATAAAAGAAACAGCATTCCTAACACTAGAATCATCAGTGCCTAACATAATACCTAGGTCACTAAAATTGCTAGCTATGCAATCATTTGGAAGCTGTAAAAAGGAGGTGGCATTTTGATTACCTGTAGTGGACAGATCCGCACCGGCCTTGCGCTTCATGGCCAAATCCATGGAGTCCTCTTCGCTAGATCCTGCCCGACGTTTGCTACGTCGAAGTCTAGGATCCAATGCCTCCGGGATAGCCGCCATCGCTGCTGCTTCCTTGCTAACGCCATTGGTCCAGCCTGATGCATGACCCATGCCATCTGCCGCCACCAGCAATGGCTCAGTCTGCTGCCCAACAGCTAGCTTCGCATCATCTGTCCCTGCTGCCTCACCTGCTGTCTGCTGCCCGGCTGGCGCACAGCTGAGCCATCTGCTGCACCATTCTGCTCCACACTGCCAACCCAACTCTCCTGCATATCCATCTGCACCCCACCAGCAGCTGCAACACCCGCTGCCTGCATTTGGGAGGTGGATGACCACGGTTTCTTCACTGAAGAATTATCAGATTCTTTTTTCTTGCCATTCCTGTTTGGCTCATTGGCATTTTTATGCAGGTCACTTTCATCCTGTTTTGCTGATCCATCCTCATCCATACCCCCATCCCCGTTATTAGGATCCATATCCATCCGTTCGGGGTTACTTACATCTGCACGTTTACTTCCACTAAAAGCTGCAAGCTATACATGCAGTGAGCAATAGCCACATCCACATATTGTGGAACAATGTTGGGGTCGAGAACCGCTACTTGGACACGACACCTGTCAAACTTCCTAGTGAAACTCATGTCAACTTCTCTGGTACCCCCAGTATAGTGCCAACTGCCCATATAACTTCATACTCCCTGAGATCATCCGGTAAACCAGTGAACTGAACCCATATGTTAGGCAGTGTAAATTTCACCTCGCCGCCGCCAACCTCCTCAAATGTTACCGTCTTGTTGGGGAACTTTGTGTGAAACACACCCCACTCCACCATCCCCTGTAACTCCGCTCTGGTAGGGAACAGTCTTAAAGGTGTTTGGGGCTGTTTCCTGAACCACTCACTTCCACTATCCAGGAAACAGGTGCTCAAGCTCCGAAGTCACATTAGCAGTCGTTAGTGAACTCCCATTGACTCGGATGACCCCGTCTTCGTTTCCCCCTTCTGCTTATGATTGGTGGGTGCTGGAATGTAGTAAAACCCCAACCCATCCACCACATATCCACATGTAACCGCAAAGGATTTCTCCGCCCTGAACCGAGGACACCGGTGCTTCGAATGGTCAGGTTTATCACAAATCTCACAATAGAGTACATCAGTACAATCTGACATAGCATGACCTTTTGTGTAGCACCGATAGCAAAACGGCTGCTTACCAGTCGCTTTAGCTGCCCCCATCGCCGAAGATTCAGGCCCATCATTTGCAGCCTGTCTCGAAGGACCTGAGGATTTTATTTCAGCCTTTGGCACAGCAGCAACCTTTGACAGAACCTGCTCTTTCCCTTTGGCCTCTACTGCCCCTGCCTCTTGCATAATGGCGAATGCCTGACGCAGTAGTGCTGCTGCCTTTGCAGCTTGCTCAGCATTGGATGATGCAAACACGTTCTGAAGCAACTGTGCTGCCTGCATCGCCTGGCCCGGCACTGCCGAGTATGCACCACGAGACGTCTCTGTGAACAGACCATGGGCGTCTGCATGTTGCCACGACAGCCTGCCTGCATGTTGCCACGACCGCGGCCGTCGGCCACCATTGTGGTGACCGCCGAAACGCCCGCCCGGGTAGCCACGCCCACCGCCATGGTATTACCTGCCTCCACCGCGGCCCGCTCCACCATAGCCGGGGTGAAAGCCACCTTGAAAACCCCCTCGGCCTAAGAAACCACCCTGTCCGCTTGACTGACCTCCTCCCCGGTTTGTAGCACCACCGCGACCACCATTCTCCATGGCGAACCGAGCGACCTCCACGTAGGAACGAGCGTAGGATGTCGCGGCAGCGATGTGGGGAGCTCTAGGGTTCAGGCGTCGAGTGCCTGTCCTGGCAAAAAGTGACACAAGACCTGGGGTAGGCCGGTACGGTACCCCTGGGCCGAGCCACATCTTGCGTGGGCCGTTATTGTTTTCTGAATTACCGAGCTCCACCGGCCCATGATACGAATTTCTTCTTCCGGGATTCAAACCAGTCGCCCTCCCCGTATCCCGCCCGAAAAGATCGCTACGATCCGATCTCGGCGTGCCCTTCGTCTCCGGGAACGGCGAAAGCCTCACCGGAGCAACGGGCCTGGACAACGGAGTACGAGCCAGGATCTCGTGTTTCGATACATGTGACCGTGTACATACCTTGGCATCAGCGAACACATCACCAAGGGTGCGTGGCGGCGAGACTCGTGGCGCCGGCAGAGGACCCCGCCATGGCTCTCCGACCAGCCGTCGCTTCACCAATGAGTCGACGATCCGACGTGCCAGCGCTCCCTCTTCTGGCTTCCTCTTGTCCGGAGAGACGCCCAGAGCCACTTCTGCTCGGTAGATCTCCGGTAGAGTAAAACCTTCCTGTTGCACCCTTTCCAAGAGCTCCGGCGTGTCAATGGAACTGACAGACGTAGGAGACTCGTACTGCTCATCTTCCTCTTCTTTTGAATCAGACGAATCGCCTCCGATTGCCCAAAATCTTGAGCCCTTGAAGTCTTCCACTCCATAGATCTTCTTGACCCTCGCCGGTGTGGACGACGACATCTCCGTCTCGCGATGCAGGAGTTCTTTCGCTAGGATGCAGTCAGCCTCAGTGATCCGAGGTGTAGCCTGCTCACCTGACTCCGGCCGTGTCGCCGGCGCGAGGTGAGTCGCCGCACCCGAAGGCGGTCTCTCATCTCCTAGCCATGCTCCTGAACCGGTTTTCTCACATGGACAGTTATATGTTGCACTATCATGTGGTGTTTCACGTAAGTCCACATGGGTTTTATCGAAGCCAAACATTGAATTGGACAGATCTGGTAAAAGAGCCAAGAATATAGTATACAGAGATGTTCTTGAGGGATGACCAGAGGATAAATTAGTTAAATTGTTTACACACATGTGTATGCAGCTAACTATTTTGATATGCATCCTGAATACTGAACACGAATTATATAACTGTTTGTAGGTGGACATAGAATACAGGATGGACTCAAATAGGATCAGAAATCCAAATTTGAAGCCAAATTGTGGTAGGCTGGTGTCAGTTCACTCTGAGTTTAAACAGTGTTGTCAGATGCATGTCTGATCTTGTATGATTCTTACCAGGATTCTCTGAAAAATATACTGTTAATAGTTGCCAATCTTAATGCTGGAGGAAGATATGTGCAAGGCATGAACTAAATTTTGGCATAACTCTTCTTTGTATTTTGAAGTGACCCAGATGATAAAAATACTCTATGGACTAATAGATTGTTTTACCGGATTCTTAATGTCCTCGCATAACTCTTCTTCGTATTTTGAAGTGACCCAGATGATAAAAATGCTCTATGGAGTAATAGATTGTTTTACCGGACTCTTAATGTCCTGGATTGTACTGCTGTTAGCTGAAGCTTTTCGTGTTGGTTTGAATTCCATACTGAAAAAACAAATGAGTTTCTATGCAAGACCAAAAAATGGCTAAAAATCTATACAAGCAGTATTTATTAGGAATTGTATATCCTAATTTGTAGTAAGATCCCAATTAGAGATCACATATACGTGTATATATATGCATATAAAGGCATTTCTAGGTATTGGTTGTGAGCAGGATGCCTCGTCCTCGCCCCTCTCACCCTACCCACCCACCCCCGCCGCCGCCGCCGCCACCTCCGCCACCGCACCCGGCCACCCACCCCAAGTTCGGCATCCCGTGGCCGAGCCCCGAGCCATCCTCGCCGCTCGGCATCCTCCGCTTCGGCTCGGCGTGTCAGGTAGATCTACGCGATTTCCTGGCATCACGCCCCCTCCAAGCTCCGGCTGCCCCGTGGCCGATGAGGTGGACTTCGGTCCCAGAGACGCCGCTGGCGGAGCAGTGCCACGGCGATGGAGGCCGCCTCGCTTACGCAGAAGCTGTCCGCCGTGGCTCCCCTGCATTGAATGTGAAGTCCCCACATCGCTAGGCTAGATCTCCCCCCAAATCTCCACCAGCTGCGGCACGCCGGTACAGGAGTTACTCCTCTCACTACTACAGAAATGAACATCAGAATCGGTCAACCATTGTGATGCCCCTCATCACAAACGGTTTTACCAAAACAGTTTGTGATGAGGGCATCACAAATGGTTTTACCATGTTGGGACATCACAAACGGTTCGTCATCACAAACGGTTTTTAAACCCTTTGTGATGATGTGTATGGTACACGTTAAAACCACATTTTAAAGTAGTAAATCAATTCAAATCAAAAAGTATTGAACTACAAAGTTGTATGCCTTATCAATATGTAGGAATTTTATTTTGGTCATTTCTTCATTTGATAAATTCATATGAATATTGTTCATAAAATCCATCTATCTATCTCATAGAGTTTCCTAAAACTATAAGAGAGACCTATAAGACTTGTGAACAATGTTACCCTCACTACATCGGATGAAGAAACGGTCAACATAAAAGTTGTAGATCTTCACAAGTCATACAACTTTGTAGTTTATCACTTTTTAATTTGAATTTGTTTTACTAATGAAAAGTAAGTTTGTACTCAAAATTTGAAATTTGAGTTTTTTCAAACGACCTCGGATGAAAAAACGGTCAACATAAAAGTTGTAGATCTCGACAAGTCATGAAACTTTGTAGTTGACAACTTTGTCATTTGAAGTAATCTAGTTAGCTAAATCTAAGTTTGAATGTTCTCAAATTTGAAATTCAAATTTTGTAAACGGCCTCGCATGAAAACACGGTCAACATGAAAGTTGTAGATTTCGAAAAGTTAGGAAACTTTGTAGTTCAACACTTTTTGATTTGAAGTCGTTTAGGGCCTCAGACAAGCAATTTAAACTCGGATTGGTATAATATGATAGGAATCGAAACGGCTTCTAGTCATAGGTGATGAAGTGGTGCAGTGGTAGAGGAGGCTACACGCGAAGGTTTCGTATTTTTTGGGTTTGTTTCGGACGCAGGAAATCACAAATGGTTGGTGTTACGAACCGTTTGTGATGGGGGTATTTGTGATGCCTAGGAACCGTTTGTGATAACGTTTCTTGGAGTAGTGTCGCCCATATGACAGCCACGACGCAGGCCGTTGGGGGCGCGGCAGCGCCATTCCTCCAGCTGCAGGGCGTCCTCCTCCCCGTCACATCCGTCGACCTCCAGAGCCGGGCTAGACCTATGTCCATGGGTGGAGGCGTAGCTCAAGGACGGCACATTCAAGCCGCGGTCAGAGGTGGGAGATGGGGAGCAATAGAGGGCATCCATCTGGGCGCGGCGACCAAATAGCCAAGCCCAAATCACCTCCCTCAGCTGCCCTCGCTGCATTCAAAGCGCGCACTGAAGGCCGCTGCTTCATTTGCCTTGCCCGAGATCACCGAGCAGCACGCTGCAGAGACCCAATCCGCTGCTTCAGCTGCAACAGATCCCGCCACCATGCGGCTCGCTGCAATCAGCGGCCGCCAACCCGTGCCACCGCCAAGCACAGCGTGTGGACTCCGACGGCCGACCGTCGGAGGCCGCCGCAAGACAAGCTCCCTCCCCCACCAGCGCCAGGTGCAAGCTCCAAGATGGCGAGGCTCGGCGACCCCTGCACCCGACCGGAGGAGGAGGATGGAGGCCAAGGAGTGGAAAGGAACAGCGCTGGTGGTAAAGGCCATCAGCGCCCCGGCGGCGACTGGTGCCCGCGAAATCGAAGCTGTTGTCCTCGATGAGCTGTCCCTGCAGTAGTGCGAGGTGATCGTCTCCAGGCACCAGCCAGAGCCGTTCCTCCTCAAGTTCGCCGACCGGCGGCACGCGGAGGAGGCCCTGAGCGTGCCCTTCCTCCGCCACCACGGCATCTCCATCAACGTCAGGCCGTGGCGCAGCCTCACGGCCGCTATGGGGGCCTCCCTGTTCTTTCGCGTCCGGCTCTGCCTGGAGGGCGTTCTTGTGCATGCTTCTAGGCCGGAGATCGTCGAGAAGCTCATTGGCACGACCTGCGCCTTGGAGTACATCGACACCAACCTCATCCACCCGGATGACACAAGGACGATCGATCTGTGGGCATGGACTCCGAACCCAAGCATGATACCCAAGAGGATGTGGCTCAACTTCAGCCATTGCTCCAAGGACGACATGTCCACGGTGTTTGTGTCTGCAACTCCACCTGAGCATTGGCAACGCGACATCAGGCATCCGGTCATCATCCATTTGGAATGGATTTATGACTACACGGTGGCTGCCAGGAGCCTGAGAAGAGGCGCCTGACCTGGCACCGCAGCGCACTGGATGGGTGCGAGCCACCGGTCCCGGCTTCCCCCCGTTCAATGTGCCGCAGGCATATGTGGACAGGGCGACGGAACGGGACCTGGTTTGCCGGGACAGGAGTAAGCAGAAGGAGAGGCGGGAACGAGAACGCGACACAGCCCTTCACGGGCGGCGCGACGCGGACCACGACGGTGACCGCAAAGGCGCAGGCAACTACTCGGATGAACGCAAGGAATGTGTGGCGCCGTGACGACCGCGACGACGACCACCATGGGGGAGGCGGGCACCGCCAGGGCGGCCTCTTCGGAGCGCGCTCTGTGGCGGAGGAGCATGTGTGGCGTGAACGCGAGCGACCGCCCCCGCGCGGCGGGTGGGGCGGATCGAATGGGGGACGCTGTCGAGACGCTGATGAGCCACTCCTGTCTCCCACTAACCAGCAGGGGAATGCAGCCTTGTCCGTGAGATTCACCACTGCTGCGATGCCTGCTGCCACATACAAGTTCACTCCTGATACTACTGCTGCAGACATTCCTGTGAAGGCTGTCTTCGAACGGCTTAATTCTTCCCTGCAGGTCCCCCCCAAAACCGTCAGTAACTATTGCTGAGGTCCAGACGGCTTTGGACCAGCTGGAGATTGCTTCCAAGCAAGCGGAGATGGAGCAGATGTCCCCGGCGCCTCCAGCACGCCCACAAGATGACGGAGCCGAAGGGGACTGGGACACTTCGGGCCTTGGGGTCTTCTTCACCACCCCGCCACTAGAGCTGAAGAAGCCTCCTCAGGTGCGCCGGCGCCGAGTCTACGACATGACCAAGGTGCACAGCAGTGCAAGACTCGCAAAGAAGCCTCCAGGCCCAGCTCTGCAGAAAGCACGGATAAACCTGTGCCGACGCTTGGGCATGCTGGATGAAGACGAGGCCTCCATCGAGCAGGTGTTGGACAAATTCGCCGCCACGTACAATGGTCCACTACCGTCCGACATCATCACTGCCCTCACGGCCCTCTTCGGCATTCCCAGTGAGTTCGTTGCTCAACTCGATGCAGCAATGCTGGAACTCTGAGCATGGTGATCTCCTGGCCCCTGGGGCTGACGCCAACGCCTAGTGACCAGGCACTGCTGAACATGCATCCAATATTCTACAATGCAATCGTCTGCAAGCAATTTTATTTCAGTCTGTTTGAACTTCAATTTGAACTTCAATTTGAACTTAGTAGCTTCTTTCATCGTCTGTTTTTTTAGATAATGGATAAACGAATTATCTGGCCTTGACCAAAATGGCTACGGCCAAATTACAAAAATGGTAGCCCTTTCGTCTTCCTTTGTAGTTTCATAAAATAAACCACACCAGATAATTCGATGAGAGATTACAACGCAATCCTATTGCTAAACCTCCATCCATGGTGAGCAAATAGACCCATAGCCAGCACCTCCAATGCTTGACATGCATCTCTTATTTCCTCCCGGTCTTGTTCACGCCTTTGTAGCTGCGCCCAGAACCGGAGCCAATACGTTCCTCTAAACAGTACCTGCAAATAAGTTTTCATCGCGGATTTATCAAAAACTCTTTCATTCCAACTGAGCCATGGTGCCCAACATAGAGCCGAAACACCGACTAACAGTTTATACTTTTGCTTTCCACTAACCCCCACGAGCCAATTATTAAAAACATGATTAAAGCTGTTGGGTATTGGTATATTAAAAGCAATCTGCACTATCCTCCACAGGAATCTAGCCATATGATAATAAAAAAAGAGGTGCTGAATATTTTCTTCTCTAGAGCAGAAAGAACAAAGTCTACTCCTATTCCAATTCCGCTTAGCTAAATTATCCTTTGTAAGGACCCCTTTTCAAATACCACATAAATACCTTGATTTTCAACGGGACTCGCAGCTTCCAAATATGTGTATTGCGGTGTAAGTTACCATTACCAATAAGAGCCATATAGATAGATTTTACAGTAAACAAACCAGATTGAGTGAGGTTCCATCTAAAGCTATCTGCACTATCATTCAGTTGTATATGACTCATACGACTAACCAGGTTATGCCACAAATTCAGATCCATACCTACTAATGATCTCCTAAAAGACACATTTAGAGGTATATTGGAAAAAACAGTGGCTATGGTATCGTTTTTCTTCCTAACAATATGATACAGGGACGGATACTATTGTCTAAGAGTGAAATTCCCCAGCCATTTGTCTTTCCAAAACCTGACTTGTCTACCATCATTTAAGTGGAAAGTACCACAGCCTATAAAGGTTTCCTTCACTTTCATCAGACCCGACCAGAAATGCGGGTCTCCCGCTTTCTTCTCTACTTGCGTAATAGTTTTCGATCTCAAGTATTTATTTCTTAACAATTGCTGCCACAGTCCATCTTCATTGATAAGCTTAAATAACCATTTACTCAGAAGGCATTGATTTTGTATATCCAGATTCTTGATTCCTAGCCCCCCGCACTCTTTCGGTTGGCATAGAATATCCTATCTAGCTAATCTATACTTCCTCTTATATTCTTCAGTTTGCCAAAAGAATCGCGATCTAAAATAATCCAACTTTTCTAGGATGCCTTTTGGAACCTCGAAGAAGGATAGCATAAACATCGCCAAGCTGGTTAAGATAGAGTTAATCAGTACCAATCTACTGCCCACTGACATATGCTTTCCTTTCCAACTACTCAATTTCTTTTCAAACTTTCCTCTATTGTTTTCAAATCAGAATTACATAATTTCCTATAGTGCATCGGAATTCCCAGGTATCTAAAAGGATAAGATCCAGATTTACACCCAAAAATCTCAGCATATTGTTGTTCATGATCTTTAGCTTGTCCAAAACAGAATATCTCGCTCTTGTGAAAGTTAATCTTAAGACCGGATAACTGTTCGAAAGTGCCCATCAACAATTTTAAATTTGTGACTTTAGCTAAATCATGGTCCATAAAGAGGATTGTGTCATCTGCATATTGTAAGATAGAGAGACCTCCATCAACTAAATGCGGCACAACTCCCGATATCTGCCCCTCTTCCTTTGCTCTATTGATGATAACCGCTAACATATCAACAACGATGTTAAAGAGGATGGGTGATAGCGGATCCCCTTGCCTCAGACCTTTCCATGTTTGGAAATTTTCCCCTATCTGATCATTGATTTTGATGCCCACATGACCTCTTTGTGTAAAAGACTCAATCCATCTACCCCATGTTTGGGAAAAACCTTTCATCTTTAACGTTTGTTGGACAAAAGGCCATCTAACTTTGTCATATGCTTTCTCAAAATCAATTTTAAAGATTACTCCATTATGTTTTTTCCTATGCATTTCATGAATGGTTTCATGCAACACAACCACCCCTTCCATGATATTCCGTCCTGGCAGGAAAGCGGTTTGTGTAGGGCTAATAACCTTTTGAGCGACTTGGGAGATTCTATTTGTTGCCACCTTTGTAAAGATCTTAAAACTCACATTTAGTAAACATATTGGTCGATACTGTTGAATTTTGATGGCCTCATTGCATTTTGGCAACAAAATAATGGTTCCAAAGTTTAAGCTATAAAGCGGCAAATTCCCATTATAGAAGTCTTGAAACAAGAGCATCAAGTCTACTTTTATGACGTCCCAAAAAGCCTAATAGAATTCAGCCGGGAAACCATCAGGTCCCGGGGCCTTATTATGTTCCATTTGGAAAATTGCCTCTCTCACTTCCTGCTCCGTAAACGTAGACACTAAAATTTCATTTTCACTAGCTGAAACTTGGGGAATGTCATCTATTCGAGTCTCATCCAGTTGAAAATTATTTTCTTCTGGTGGACCGAACAAACCCTGGTAATTCTTAAGTTCATCATCCCCACGCAAAATTTAATCCCCATCCTGAAGCTGGTATATTCTCCTCTTCCCATGTCTACCATTCGCAACAAGCTGGAAGTATTTGGTATTGGAATCCCCCTCTAAAATATTTTTCACTTTTGCTCGTTGGTACCACTTGATTTCTTCCTCTCGCAGCATCTCTGCTAAACGATTCTGAAGACAGCGTTTTATGTCCATCTCTTGATCAGACAAAAGACAAGACTCTGCCTTCTTATCCAAGAAATCAAGCCTGTTTAGAATCTGTTTCTTTTCCTTTTTGTATTGGCCACTTGTATTTTTGGCCCATCCACGCAGGTGCTACCTAACTTTCCTTATTTTCGATTGCCATCGTTCTAATGGTGTGTTACCTCTATTTTCATTGGCCCATACATCTCGCACCATATCAGTGAAACCATCACGAAGTAACCATCCTAATTCAGATTTGAAAGGTGGGTTACTGACCGAGGAAGGTTCACCTGTGTTCAGGAGGAGGGGTGTATGATCCGATATATCTCTGTTCAGCGCCAAGACTGTGGATAAAGGAAATTTTAGTTCCCATTCCATAGTCATTAACACTCTATCCAACTTCTCATATGTTGGAATCTGCAATGAATTAGCCCAAGTGTATTGTCTGCCCGACATCTGTAATTCCCTTAAATCTAGACCATCAATTATGGCATTAAATAAGAATGGCCAACGATGATTGAAATTATTATTATTCTTATCACTTGGGCATCTCAAAATGTTAAAATTACCCCGTATAAGGATAGGTAAACTTTCATGACTACACATATGGACTAACTCTGTCAAAAACCTTCCTTAAACTCATTTTGTGCTGGACCATAAACCACTACCAATGCCCACTTGAAGCTATCATTTTTATTGCATAAGTGGAATTTCACATAGTACTCCCCTTCATCTATTGCCCCAATATGAAACACATCTAAGTCCACACCCATCACAATACCCCCGGAGCGGCCTTTTGGTTCCTTACAATGCCATATAAAATTCTTGCTACCACATAAATTTCTCAGGAAAGGATCGGAAAAATTCCTCCTCCCTGTTTCAGAGATGGCAATGAAATTTAAATTCTGTTTCTTAGACATATCCGACACGAATCGATATTTTTTTGGGTCCGCAAACCCATTGCTATTCCAGAAAATACCTTTCATTTCTTCTTCTTTTTATTTTTTCCTTTTGAACCAGACAGATTCTTCTTAGTAATTGATGTAGGTAGTTGATTATGTGAGAACGCAGCAGTACGATCACATAGATCACCACTGGAATCCAACACCTCATCCATTATCTCTCCACACAAATGACCCAAAATAAAAGCATCAATTTCTTGTTCGTCTGCTAATTTTTTGTCTTCTTTATCTAACAACTCATTTAAATTATCCCTAACCGGTTGTTCTGTCAATCTAATCTGTTCCACATTTTTTATTTTCATTACTGACTCCTTAACCCTCAAGGCATCAACACCCAAAGGGACCCCTAAGCTACTAAGAGAAGTAGCTATGTAATCATCTGAAAAATGCAGGAAAGAATGACAATTAAAATCACCTTTAGTAGGCAACCCGGCGTCCGATGCTTCGGCCTTGCGCTTCATAGCCAAGTCCATCAAGTCACCGCCGCTTGAGTCGGCTCGCCTCTTGTTGCGCCGGAGAACAGCTCCCTGCGCCTCTGGAATGGCCGCCAGTGCCTCTCCCATGGAGCCTTAGCTATCTGCCGCCACACCATCCTGCTGTACTGATGACCCTCCATGCTCAAACGCACCAACTAGCTGGTCCGTCACTGCCATAGCGCCAAGAGGAGGTGCAGTACCCGTCGTCACCTATTTGCCTTTTGTACTTGCCCCCAACACCTCCTCCTGAGTGCCTGCTCATTTTTCAGATTCATTTTTCTTCCCTCCCTTGGCACCGTAGCTCGGGTCCCTCCCATTCTCATCAACTAAATCATCATCTTCTGGGCTCCTATTATCACCAAATCATGTGTCCATATCCATCGTTACCGGGTTATTTTCATCCACATTTGCCTCGACCATAAAATGCAGCTCATACAAACCATCACCAATTGCCACATTCGCATACTGAGGTATAAGATTTGGATCAAGCACTGCCACCTGTATCCGGCTTCTGTCAAACCTCCTTGTGAAGC
This sequence comes from Echinochloa phyllopogon, assembly GCA_033239725.1. NCBI lineage: Eukaryota > Viridiplantae > Streptophyta > Magnoliopsida > Poales > Poaceae > Echinochloa > Echinochloa phyllopogon. The sequence continues at coordinate 24,237,830 of BTCW01000008.1, read as the reverse complement.
CCATATCCACATCCCTGGGCACACCTAAGATCGAACCCACAGCCCATATCACCTCGTAGTCTCACAGCTCATCCGGTAATCTAGTAAATTTGACCCAGATTTTTGGTAGTATAGTTTTCGCTGCACCCCTCCGGCCACCTCAATCTGCATTGTGACTTTAGGAAATTTAGTATGCAGCACTCCCCACTCCTTCATCCTCTGTAACTCAGCCCTCGTCGGGAACACAACCCTAAAATTATCCGGCCCAGTTTGCTGCACCACCCATTTCCATGCAACCGGAATCAGTCGCTCCAACTCAGAAGTCACCATTGTAGCAGTGAGAGAACCACCATTGACCTTAATCAGACCTGTCTTCAACTCCCCTTTGTGCTTATGATGAGTAGAAGCTGGAATATAGTAAAAGCCAAGACCATCCACAGCATACCCACACGCCACCGCAAAGGACTTGTCTGCCCGAAACCTCAGACACCGGAATTTCAAATGGTCCTGTTTGTCACATATATCACAATATAATTCAGAGGAACAATCAGCCATTGTATGTCCTTTAGTGTAGCATCTGTAGCAGTAGGGCTGTTTCTTTGCTGCCCCTGCATTAGATGTTTCCGGCACCTCTACATTAGCCTAAACCCCCTTGTTACCAGCAGCTATTTCACCTTTCTTTTCTGTAACCACCCCTGCCTGCTGCTGTTCCTTCTTCACAACCTCAGCAGCCGTCCCTTTCTGCCCTCCCTGCATGAGTGCAAATGCTTGTTGGAGCAAGGCCGACGCCTGTGTGGCTTGCTCACTCGACGGCGCCGTGCCCAGCTGCTGCAGCAACGACGCAGTCATCTGGTCAGGCACCGGCGCAGTCGCCGAACTGCCCGTCCCTGCTGCAAGTGCACCGGGTACCGACGCTCCGGCCGGCGCTGTCATACCTCCACCTGCTGCAGGAACACCTAGAGCAGACGCCTAAGCACCACCGGCCGGACCTGGGGCAGAATTGGGTGGCGTGGTACCGTGGTTCCCATGACCATCGCCGAACGGCTTTCGGTCACCCCAACCGTCATATCTTCCTCCTCCATGCCCACCATAACCACCACCATAGCGGCCATAGTTGTACCGGCCACCACCGGCGCCTCCTCGGCCATCAGCAAAACCCCCGCCTCGACCACCATTAAAACCACCGCGCCCTGGATGGAAGCCGCCCGGAGCACCACCACGACCAAACAAACCTCCTTGGTTGTTGGCGTTGTAGCCACCGCGGTTCGGCGCCCCACCCCTGCCGCTGTTCTCCATGGCTTGGCGAGCAACTTGGGCGTACGACTTCCCCCACGATGATTTCACGGCGGCGTGCAAAGCTTGATTAGGGTTTCTTCTCACTGTTCCTGTCTGAGCGAAAGGAGCCACGAGACCAGGCATAGGCCGAAATGGCACGCCGGGCCTCAGCCATAATCGAGTCAGACTAGAACGGCCCACCAAGCCCAACTGCACAGCTGGCCCATCCTGATTTGAAATGTTCGAATTCAAACCCTGCCGCCTATCCTGCCCGAAGCACTCACCGCGATTGGATCGGGTCTTCGTCTCCGTCTCCAGCGAACCCTTCACCGATGAGTGAGCTTTGGATGCCGGTGTTGATTTGAACAGACCCAGTGTTGAATAGATAGGAGATTTTGGTCAAGATATTACCTTTGCCTTGGCCATCGCATTGCCCAACGTCCGCGACGGTGACTCCCACGGCGCCGGAAGAGGACCACACCATGGCTTGCACCGGCGTTGCTGCATCAACGCATCAACAATTTGAACCGCCAACTCTCCATCACCGGGTTTCCTACTGCCTGGGCTCCTCTCAAGCTCCAGCTCCACACGACGTATTTGGGAAACCGAGAAACCCGCCCCGAGCGCCCTCTTCCACATCTCCGGTGAATCAATTGACGACACCGACGACGGGCTTCCAACCGATTCCTCTCCTCCTGATTCCTCAGCCTCCTCGTCGAGCGCCCAGAAGCGTGACCCCTGGGAGGCCTCGACCCCATGGACTATCGTTGTCTTCGTCGACGCCGCCGCCAGCGCGTTGACCTCCCTGCGTAACCGATCCATGGCGATGGCACACTCCTCCTCCATGAGCGGAGCACCATCACCGTCCTTGTTCACCGCCGACCCGGCCGGAGGGGCCAAGGTGAGATGGCGGACACGCACTCGCCGGCTCATCCCCGCATGAGCATGACCTCATTACGTTGCTGAGTATGTGAAGATTATATTTTGAGAAACAAAAATGTGACCCCAATACGTATAATTAATTGTCTGTTGTAATTTGAACTCGGGAGCTTCATTGGTCGACCGTCGTTGGTGCTGCCCTGCCTGCCTGTGTTTGTTGAACTTGTATCTGATAATCAAGGGAGCTCTATTGCGCTACGCTGCTATGTTATCTGCTGCACTCTCTGCACTCTCGTCATCTCTGTGCTGCTTGCGTTTGTTGAGTGTGTATCTGTCACTCAAGGGAGTTTCTTTGTGCTATGCTGCTGTGTTATCTGCTGCATACTCGTCGTCTCTGTGCTGTATGTCTGCTCGACGTCATTCCATTGATGCTCCATGATCTGCCTGTTGTATGTGTCGCTACTGTGCTGTATGTCATAATATTGGTTGCTACTGATGCTGCTCGTTATGGCCTGATGCTGCTGCATCGCGATGTTACTTCTGTACTCCTCTGGCACTCGGGCGACTCCGGAATGTTGACTACCAGCCACTCGCAGACAAGGCTGCTGCTAGTCTTTCAAAATGGTGGGGCAGAAATAGGGGTGGTAATGGATCATGGCCCGTTTGTTTCTTCACAATCCAATTTGGCCCTAGTCAAATTTAGGTTAAAAACTAGTACTTTTTTGGCCCGACCCTAATAGGGCCCGGCCCTTAAAATTTTTAGTACAAAATGGAGGGCCCTTTACCACCCCTATGCAGAAATCTCACGCAGGCAGGGCGAGTCACTTTGACAAAATCAGTACTTTCCTCACAACCGGTGTATCTACTCTCAGCATTGCATGCTAACAAGGAGATGCTGGAGTTTATCGACAAATACAGAAAGAAATTCTTATGGGCTTAGATGCGACCCTCACCGGAGGGAAATACAAAGTCAATTGGCAACAGTTAACCGACCGATTCAGTTGGGCGGTTTAGGAGTGCTGGATTTTGAAATGTTTGCAAGGGTGCTACGACTATGATGGTTATGGGAGTAATGGACAGCACCGGATAAGCCATGGGTCGGCCTAGGGACGCCATGTCATGATACAGATAAGCTCCTTTTCGTGGCGTCAACCACAATAACCATCGGAAATGGAGAGAAAGTGTCGTTTTGGCACTCTGCTTGGGCACAGGGCAACCGGCCAAAGGACCTAGCACCGGAAGTGTTTGTTGTTTGCGTTAAAAAAAAATAGAACCCTGCTAGATACAATAACGGATAACAACTGGATCTGAGACATCAACCTCCAAGGCAATATGACCGTATCTATGCTGCAGCAATATGTGGCCCTCTGGGCATTGGTACGGAATGTTAACCTAAACCCGGCCATATCGGACACAATAACTTGGAAGTGGACTGAGAGCGGAGAATACTCGGCGTCCTCAGCCTATCAGGCACAGTTCAAGGGAAGTGTGGACTCAGTGCAGCGAACTCTGATTTGGAAGCTGTGGGCGCCACAGAAATGTAAACTCTTTGCCTGGCTGGTTACTATAAACAGGATCTGGACATCCGATAGGTTGGCGATAAGAGGATGGCTACGGAATGAGACCTGCCCACTTTGCTGCCGTGAGCCCGAGACGGCGCACCATCTGCTTGTTGACTGCAGGGTCACACGGAGACTATGGGGGCTAATTTCGGAGTGGATCGCGTGGTCACAACTAAAACCGGGGACATGGCCACAGACAGGCACTATCATGGAATTGTGGCAAGTGATGGGATCTCTAGAGGGCCAAAGAGGGCCGCACGGACCTTGCTGCTCTTTGTCAATTGGGAAATTTGGAATGAGCGAAACGCACGAACATTCAACGCCAGGGAATTATCGGTCCTAGCTTTATTCAGCAAGATCAAAGAAGAAGCCAGAACCTAATGCTTGGCGGGAGCGAAGCATTTGAGTGCCTGTTTGCTGCAAGGCGTGTAAATTTTGACCCCTTTAGTCTTTTTCCTTTTTTACACCTGTATTGACCCTCCCAGGGGTCCTTACTTGGAATTCTCCTATATTAATAGAAATGGTGCACAGTCTGTGCACGTTCGTTCAAAAAAAAATATATATATGTATATACGTTCCTAATGCCTAAACAAACAGTATGAGGCGGGAAATAACTGTTTACAAATCCTTTCCAAACTAATGTAATAGTCCAATATGAGCTCAGAGATATTAAATATAAATTTAGGCAACAGGAACACATGTCGAACTTGGCATCGCGCCTAAAAAGGAATACACATACCAAATATCCAGCTCAGAAATATGTATATATATAGCTTTGCCTCATGTCGAAGGGTCCTCATCTTGACTGCAACAGATGTTTCGCATTGCTTCTTTGGTTCCCCTTGCTGACGCCATAAGACTTCCTCATGGTTCTCTTGTCGATGTTGCTGGCATGTTGTGCCACATCGGTTTATTTTACAATTGCTTGGTGTATCCACATGGGATAAGAGAGCTGGGAATTAAGGATGAGAGGTTCCTGGTTGATTTTAATATCGCTTTGTTTTGTGAAATATTGTTTTTTCTGATTTCAAATACCATTCGCAGTCGAATTGCTTTTATTCGTGTCTTCACCGACCCGACAGTCAGAAACCTCGGATTCTTCATCAATGCTTGCAAATATATGCACCTAATGGCAACAAAAGTTTACCTGTACAGATTTGTTGAATTCCGGGGTTTCATAAAAAGTAACAGATTTTATTGCTCAATTTGTTTACCTGTACAGATTTGTTGAATTCCGGGGTTTCATAAAAAGTAACAGATTTTATTGCTCAATTTGTTTAGGTTGGTTGGTCCTCTGCTCCATGACAAGTGTTACTTTCATCGATAGCTTCAGATGGCTATCCCCGATCCAAGGTTGCCTGATATACATAGATATGTGATGTACGGTTACATGCACATCCATTCGTTTTGCACTTGTACTAATAATTTTTTTCTTTCAGCAATTAAACTTGGTTTTCAGATGGACATGTTGGTGGAGGATCGCCCTATGGTTACGGTAGATCATATCAATCGGTTTCAGGAAGGTTGGAATATACACATCTCACGTAGCGATCTACCTATGCTAGTAGTGTTTCAGGGCCTTCAGGATAAGTTAGTATGGTGCCGCCTTCCAGCCATGAGCCAATACTGCACGGCTGCTGTTGGAACTATGATTCATCCATATCTTGGGCACACCGGCTTCAGTATTTGTGTGAATAGTAATCGAAAGCGGCGTTCGTCCGGTTGATACGTGCTATTGATGTTGAGTCCATGCTTGGTTACGAGTTCATTCTGCACTATGCGAAAATATGTTTCAAACGTGTCCACTATCTGGATGTGCATGGTTCATAGATACACATCCGAGTTGTGGAGAATAAACTTTATAGCTAGGCTCTGTCCTTGAGAATATATATGCATCAAAATAATACTACATATCATTCTTAATTATGAGTTTCTCAGATTGTAATGGTATGTGCCTCAAGGTGTAATGCCTTTTCTAATTGACCCCGATTCAGTACTGATTTAATTAAGTATATCGTATGTGTGCAATACAACTCGGCCTGAGTACCTGTTCTGTATAACCATCTCACGTCGACATGGTACCTTGTATGCAAAGCCACACCATAATATAATTAATTAAGTAAAGGTTTGATGGAAGGTTTTGATTTACACCATACTTACTACACGCCTCAAAACCATAGAATGGAAGCTCGGGGCCCGCTCTCTCTCTCTCTCTCTGAGCCCATGGGCCTCCCTCTACTGCCTGTCAAGCTCCCTGTCTTGGCCCAATCTTCCTCCCGCCACCGAAACCCTAGCGTCTGGCCTCACATAGTCAAATCGATCAGGAGGATGTGATCATAACCGACATTTATATATGGCCTTTATTTCCTTTTGTGAGACTTCTAGCTTTAGTATAAATATTTGTACAGTCCTCATATGCCTTATTCCTAAGGCGTTCATACGAAGGAGCTATTGCGTAGGGCTAGGTCCCACAAAATGGCTTCAGCCGCCTCTTTCGTTTCAATGGTTGAAGCTCTTGCCATGCCTCATGGATCCGAGGTAGACTTGTTCGCTGTTGTTGCTTCTGTTGGCCCGATCAGTCCCTGTTGCGCGATAGATCCATATATGAAGGGAGATCTGTCTGCAGGATGCTAGGTTTCTCTTTTGCATTTGAATCGTTTTCCTTATAATGCTGGCTATGTTTGTCGTCTATTGCATTTGTTTACAGAAGTTGATCTATTATATTTTTGTAGTCGAATTGGATTTCGACAATACGACGAACCGGTGCAAAGTTCCTTGCTGCCGACATTAACAACGACTTTATGATGGCAACAAGAGTCCGTGTGAATCGCGATAGAGGTGCTCGTAACAATTGTCTAGGTAGTACCATGTGCGACATGTTAAATTAAATCTACAACGTACATTTGCAGATTACTTCGAGGAAGTGGAGCATAGTTTGATCACACTGATGAAATCTGGAACACATCCATTGATCCCAAGTCTTGAAGGTACTGCATAATATTTTTATTGAACTTAGTATTTAGTCTTGATTGTGTGCTTAAGTGTATTTTGTTTTGAGATCACGGAACTATATGCAGGTGCTAGGAGACCAAATGGAGTCCGTTCCATAAAGTATTTGTTTGATTACATGCTCAATGCAAACTGTATGGAACATGCTATTGTGGAACCGTGTGTGGAAAATTGCTGCAACTGTGTGTTTGATGAACCTTCCATGCGTTGATGCATGGTTTATGGTGATAGAATAAACATATAAGCACCTTCTTTTTATATTACATGTATGTGAGAATATATCATGTAATATATATAGGACTATGTAAGGGAGGCATACTTTTTGAGTATTGAATAAACTTTTGTTGCCATGAGATAATGCTTATACTTAATAACACATGCCAATAGGCGGCCATTCTTCATCAATGCTTGTAAATATAAGCATTATCTCATGGCAACAAAAGTTGTGGTTGACATGATTGCTGGTATGCGTGTAAAGATTTGTTGAAATCCGGCGTTACAAGAAAATTTACCACAATTTATTATTGATTGCTGTAGGTTGTCTGACCATCTGCTCCATCACAAGTATTACTTTCATCGATAGCTTCAGATGGCTATCCCCGCTTGAAGGTTGCCTAATTCTATGTTGTGTTTTCTTGTACAACCATTCATTTTTTATTTGTAATAACGGTTTTTTTTCCTCTAGACATTAAACTTGGCTTTCAGATAGACATGTTGGTCCCAGTGTTACGGTAGATCATATCAATCGGTTTCGAGAAGGTTGGAATATACACGTCTCACGTGGCGATTTACGTATGCTAGGTGTGTTTCATGGCCTTCAGGATAAGGTAGTATGCTACACCATAATTAAGGAAAGTGAAAATCTTTTGGTTTTGATGGAAGGTTTATGTATGGAATTTGTACACGGTACACTTTTATCACAAGCATCTGGCGTGAAGATGGGTTCATAAACACGATTGACAATAATTCGATCCCATATTTGGCCTTTCCTTTTCTGAGTCCTTTGGCGTTAGTATAAATATATGTACAGGCCTCATGCGGCTTGTTCCTAAGGCGTTCATCTTAAGGAGCTTTTGCGTAAGATTAGGTCCCATAAAAATGGTTTCATAAGCCTTTTTCATGCCCTTTTTAAAACAGACAGGTGCATACCTACTAGTGTTAAATAACAGCTCTAAAACATGGTTCATGTCAATATGAATCTATACGGATTAAAATAGATATAAAACATAGAAACTATGGTCTAAACAAGATTACGGTGCTTAAAACAAGCTAGGGGTTTTCTGCAAAAGCGTATAGACTAAAAGAATATAGTAAAACATTACAAGATTATCTGAGGGTATTACAGAAAAGCTTGAGGCCAAAAAATGACGGAACATTCAGCGCGACGACGAGACAAATAATGGGCAGTGACAGAAGATACAGTGGCAAAAGACTTCCTTAGGGAATCCCAAACAAAGGGGTCTCCCTGTAAATGAGTCTACGGTGTGCCTTTTCCGGAGGAGATCTGGTCCATATATATAGGCAGAAAAACTCCCCATCTCCACATCCATTAGCAATATGGGACTAAAAACTGGTTTAATCCCTTTTAATGCTAATAGGCTTTTAGTCCTAAAGCACTAATGAGCTTTGAAATTTGGCCAATAAAGTGGTGGGATGGATTTAGGCTAAAACCAATTTTAATATGGGCGTCTACTAAGCTTTAAGCCTTTTTATGTTAGGATTAATTATTTATCTGCTAATTAAGTAATTCTAGATAACTCTATAATTCACATTTAAACCATGAAAAATATACAAAAAAAATTCCAAAATCCCATTAAAAATCCTAAAGATAGAGTTGTACATGAGGAACCCAAATAATGTATTTGGAGCTCATGAAAATGGATTATAGCTTGTTCTAAAAATTGGAATTTGCTTTAGAGAAATGGGAATACATTCCAGAAAAATCTGGAAATTTCCAATATGCTTCTAAACGCATTTTTGAAAACTCTGCACACATAAAGCCACTGAATGCACTATCGTGAATGCAAGGCACCCAACAATAAACCTTTATTGATTTAGGTAATTAAGAAATACTTATTTTCCTATAGGAAATTCTCTGTTAATTATATAAAGCTTGGAAAATTTTAGAAACTTGAGAAAATTGTTGTATTAATTATGCTTATTTTTCACATCCTAATATATCAGAATTTTTTGGCTGTGACGTTGTGCCCAATAGGACGGCGGGTCAATGATGGGGGTGCGAGGGATCCAAAAAGACGAAAGAGTACGTGCGGCGGTGCGGGACGACGAGAGGAGATGAGGTACTACGAGTAGATAAATGCACCTGCATTGCTGTGGGTGAAAGGGGATTTGTGAGAGAACGTGCACGGGTGAAAGGGGAATTTATAAGAGAATGTGCACGGGAGCCATGGACCACTTCCCTAAAGTCCGCATACAATGAGGAACATGACAAACAAGAGACTAACAGTACACTCTGCTCATTGGAAGGACTGCAGAGATTGAGCAAGTGAGAAGACGAATGGGTGTGTGTGGTGGAGCGGTACAACAAGAGCAGATGAGGTACTGCGAGTCGAATAATGCCGTGTGTTGCTACGGGCAAAAGGGATTTCGCGAGCGAAGATGCAGGGATGAGGCATTGCTGGAAAAATGGCCCATGTAGAGGCCCATTTAAAGAATCCCAAAGCAAGCGTGCATGACACATATAGTCCCATACTGCTAGTTCATGTTGGTGCAAACCAACTTAAATATAAGAGCTCCCTCTTGCTGCAGGAATACCACAGAAAGGAGAGAATAGGGCTGGTTTACACAACATGCGCGCGTATTCGTGTACCTTTTTCGCGTGAACAAAAGCATAACTTTTGACTTGCTACACATCTTTTCCTACGTGTGTTAATTTTTTACAACGTTAAAAAACGTTCATTAGAGAGTTATAAGCATGCAGTCAATGCCATTATCCTGAGTTATTTGGGCGGTTACTACCGCCATTTGATGGGGCGTCATTATAGGGGAGGGCGCTAACAAGTAAGCCTATAAATATATGATAGTGCAGTTGTGTGCTCTGTATTATCTAGATTTATTCTTGGCTGACTAGCATTGTCTATGGTTTTTGTGCAACTAGATCTGTGTATATTTGCCTGTATGAATTCTGTTTTGGTTTGCATAGGCAGTAGCATTGATTAATTTAATTTGCCTCAATTAAATTCTGGTAGATTTAAATGCATATTTCCAACAGGCATTTATGCTGCCGATTCTGCATCTTATTAAGAGTATGACAAAGGAGATATCCTTTGTAGATGTTGTTCCCGACAATGACCGTGGGAAAGGTGAAGGGGAAGGGTGAAGGGGTGCGTGCCGTGGAGTGGGAGTGTGATAGGAGAAAAGGTAATACGTGTTGGTAGAGGATTCATCATGGGGGGTTTTAAAAAAATAATACAATATACTAAAGTATGATGAGTTGATTTCTATAAATATTAGGGTCTTTTACAAAATTATAACGTACCACTTAATCAATTCTTACTTTATAATTTGATAGAGATAGAGATAATTATTTTTCTAAAGCAATGCCAAAAAACCACATATATATAGGCTATACCGTGTCTGTTGCATATTTATTTTTGAGTGATTAGAATAGTTCCCTGATTTATTGCTGAAGTTATTCAGGTTTAAATATTTTTCTTTTGGTTTCTGCGCATGGAAACCTTCTTGTATTTCTTCCCGTTGCAAAATTCTTTTCCGCCTGCTGCTCGTTTTTTCCCCCGTGGATTGGAGCCTTCAAACTCCCGTAGCTCTCTCTATGAGCTCGTTTTGGACTTGGGGCCCAACAGCCATAGCACCACAAGCCAGCCATCAGGTGTCTCGGCTCCAATCAAGCCCGAACAGGAGCCCAACCAAAAGTCGATTTGTCGTCTCATACTCTGATGTGGTGATACCACGACTTGCAAGGCTAGAAATCTGAGGCTGTTGTTCCAGGAAAGGCCTTTGCCAGCTTTATTATAGATAAAGCATCCGAAAGATATTGAGATTACCAGTTTACAATAAGCTCACACCGCTCGAACAGCAGCATCCAACAGACCCTCTCTAGGCCGCGCGCCAGAGGTAGATAGAAACTAATCGCGACGAACAAACTGAAGGGTCATGAAACCATTAGAAAACCGACTGGACCCGATCTCCCGCGGAGTGTACGACTCTACCATCTACGGCTACAGGAAAAGCTCCAAACAACGCATTTACGAAGGCAAAGGCGCGACGGCGCTAGCGTTTGGTTTTCACCACGGAGAGCTTCCACGAACCTCCTTCGAACTAGAGCCTGCAGACAACGCCCTCAAGAGGGAAGAGCAAACACCGTTGGCCGACCCGACACCGGATCGAAGCTTACGCTTAAGGACCTCTGCCTGACGAGCCGAAAGCACCTGAACCGATCCCACACGCTTCCATCCCCCGTCCACCATCGCAGCCGCCGAAGCTCGCCACTAGGTTCCATATGCACCCGATGGCAACACCCGACACCTCGGGAAGATTTGGGGTCCTCGATGACCCCAAATCTCCTGTTGTCCCTTCAATGAGACGACACCGTGCTTCACAAAGTGAGATAGAGACCATGAACCCAGTGGTGGGGACATGACGGCGCTACGGGAACGGCTTCATCGGCGACGCGAAAACGAAGACGGTACCATCGGCCATGGTGAAGCTGCAGGATGGAGCCGGGACGAGGGCCGACACCCCCCAGACGCCGCCACTATCAGGGGAGCACCAGCGCCAGCCCCAACCCTGACCGGAGTCGCGGGCCACGAAGCTAAGGCCCCGGACCGCCACCACGGCTGTAACTGCTACCGCCGCCACGCCACCGACGCCAGCACTCCGGCCAACACCGGCGGGGCCCGGGTCGCAGGACCTGGGACCAAAACCCTAGATCCGGGGCCGGAGCCGCCACAGCGGGCGGGCCGCGTCACTATAGGTCCGAGCCGTGCCGCCACAGGGTGCCGCACGCCTCAGAATGCCGCGAGGGCGACCAGCCGCCACCAGCCGCGCCCGCCACCCGCGTGCCCCGTCCAGGCGGCCACCGGCCGCACGCCTGCGCTCCCGACCATGCACCGGCCCACCTAGACCACGCCGGTCGCGCCCGGGGCACCGACGGCCACGCACGGGCCATGCCGCCGCAGGGACGCGCCGCACCGTGCAAGGCCGCGCCCGGCCGCCCGCATAGGCGGCCGCCCTAGCCGACGACGACCGGCGACGTCCTCCGGCGGCAGCGAGGTGGATGGAGGGGGAGGTGGAAGGTGACAGTGTTGGTTAGGGTAGCCGCCCGAGCCGCCCACAGAGGGGCAACGCGGGGGCTTGAAGCTCGAGTCGAATAAAAGGCTTTCAATCTGAGGCTGTTTTTGATCCCTTGATCTCTTTTTGCAACTAGCTCCGGTCCTAGCGCCTAGCGCCGCCGACATCGGTTTCCCAGGTGCTGGTGTCGACCTTGTCCAACACCGAGCTCTTCAAAGCGGGATGTGATGGAGATTAAATGAACACATATTTTCAGTACTTTTGCCTACTCTTAGTACATAATAGTGGAGGTGAATAATGGCGGTGACATGTATGTGTTTGCTTCAGGTGTGTTAAGCTTCTACCTGATGTTGTCGGTTCATACAGTGGGTGATGGCTGAGCCCCTTGTTGTACCATAAGGTCCCTGGGGCTGGGGCCACTTGTCCCGGGTATTGTTCTAGCCCAGCCTTACCTGGAGAGCTCTTTTACAGTACCGAATACCACTCTTAGGTGGTATATAGTATAGACATGGGTAATTTAGTAATTGCGACTACCCGTCGCCGGTCGCCGTACAGAGACAAGAGATAGACGTCGGGAAAATGAGGAATAGAGGGAAATGAATAAGATTACATTAATTACAGTGATGCTATTTATAATTCTTCCAATAATATCCTTATACTACCTATACAACTCCTCATATACTACCTATACCACTGGTCCACATTATAATGGTATATAATTTTTCTCAACTAATCAGAAGTTTATATACTACTCCTTTTTAACCAATTGTATTGGGTACCGTACAAGACCTATATCGGACATTTTGAGCCACATAATTGTTTTTTTAAGATTGTGATGATCGTTTAAGGAAGAAGTTAATTCTGTATTGAACGTAATCCAAAAAAATAGTGGGGGTCCTGCAATGATAACGATACATGGCCAAACGGTAATCTGTATGGAGAGAGAGGCACTGGCATCCATGATATCGATATCCACGAGTTTTTATATCCACTAAACCTAACACTGCTAGTAACCACGAATTCAGTAGCTTGATCGACGAAGTATAAATGTACACTCATTGTTTCCACGGCAGTATTATCTCCTTACAAGTCATCAGAGCCATACGCCTCTCGACACTCTTTTGCCGAGAGCCGCCCTCATGGAAGGCGCGAACACAAGGTACCTGAACTATCTCCATCTTGGATATGCAGTCTTCTATTTCTTTTTCTCGCATGAGTTCAAGTTGGTGTCCTATGTGCTATTTCAAATCTCTACCAACGTCCGTACTTATTAGCAGCTTTTTATGAATCATCAGGCTTTTCCATTATGCTCCGAACATCCTGTAATATATATGACGTCTAGCATAAACAAATTAGTTTAAAAAGATTTTTTTTCTAAATGTCAAATATTTTTTAATTAACTGGCTTGTCTTCAATGCCATATATATGTTTGGGGACGAGCTACTGACTAGCAAGGTAGCGCCATATACTCTGGTTTGTGAATCCGAAATCTTTTTGTACTCCGTTAGTCTGTTACCTATCATAAAATATGTATGAGTTTGATAAAAGGGACACAAATAACTCTGTCCTGGACCTGGTGATATAATATATATATATATATATATATATATATATATATATATATATATATATGAGTTTCATTGAAAAACACAAATTCTCTCTTGTAGGTAATGCATCGCTTTCATGCAACATTGCAACAACTGTTCAAGCAATTTTTGTTTGCCTTCGTTTGTTCCTATGCATTCGTAAGCTTGCATCTATCGATCTTGCTCTTCGCATGTGTTTACCGGCAGCAGCCCTGTCTTTCTTATGTACTGATCTCTGGTACTAGAAAATGCTCAATTAGTTGAACATATTGTGCAAACGCAACTCCGAACTGTAGGAAAATAAGATGTTGGATAAGCTTAGGGCTCGACCAAAAGCTCGAAACTCGCGAGCTGTCTCGACTCGGTCCTGACTCGGCTCGGCTCGATGTATTTTTTTAACGAGCTGAGCAGCTGTTTTTACTGATTTCGTTAACTAGCTAGCTCAGGAGCCAAACGGGCTAGAAGGTCCAATAGACTAATAAGCAAATTAGTAATTAATAATAATATATGTACACTATATACGCAGTTCTAAATGTTGTTATGGTTATATTCTATTATTACAGTATAATAGAGTAGATTCCAAAGTTATTAAGACCATATAAATACTATAATTTTATGTTATCTATATTATTGTGGTAATTTAAATTTAACCCTAAATTGCGAGCTTAACGAGCAAGCTCGCGAGCCAGCTCACGAGCTTAATAAGCCGAGCCGAAATAGGATTATTATCGTTAGCCAAATGAGCTGAGCTGAGCTGTCTCATTTGGCTAACTAGCTGGAACGAGCCGAGCTGGCTCGTTTGGCTAACGAGCTCGATAAGTTAATCATTTAAACTAACTCGATTCATGAGTAAACTGCAATGTCTAAGAATTACTGGACCGAAGAAGAAAACATGGCAACTTGGAATAAAATATATGGCCAACAGTGGCATTATTTAACATATAGCTAAAGAAAAGATAACGACTGAACCCAATACTATGAATTATGAAAGGAAAAAGGAAGCGTCTAAGATTAGATGCAAATGAAATGGAGCAGCTACGGATTCTTTGCGAACTCACAAACTATATGTATGGTGCTGTTTAGTTGGCCGATTTGTAACTTAATCAGATTACGCAAGGGAAGAGATAGCGTTACACGTGTTTGGTTGGATTTGGTCCGTAATCAGTTGCCATGTAATGCGTTACCGGCCAGTTAGATTTTGATACCGCCGGTCTCCGAGTGTTAACGTGTTACACCACGTGAGCAGAGCAGGGCAGGAGGATGCAGTCGTCCAGTAGATGCGTCGATACCGTTACAGCTAGGGGTGGATGTCGAGCCAGCTCGGCTCGTTTTGGCTCGGCTCGTTAAGAAAACGAGTAAAAATCTTGGCTCGGCTCGGCTCGCTAAGCTCGCGAGCTGGCTCGTTAAGCTCGTGAGCTAGAGTTAAATTTAAAATTATCATAATAATATATATAATATAAAAATTATAGTATTTGTATGGTCTTAATACCTTCAAAATCTACTATGTTATGCTATAATAATAAAATATAACCATAACATCATCTAAAACTATGTATATAGTATACATATATTATTATTAATTAATAATTTGCTCATTATTTTATTAGGTCTTCTAGCTCGCGAGCCAGCTCGAACTCGCTCGTTATACTAACGAGCACAAACTCTTGCTCAACTTTTAAAAAATATGCACCGAGCCGAGTCGAGCCGAGCCGGCTGCGATCCGAGCGAGCTAATGAGCTTCGAGCATTTTGTCCAGCCTGAGTACAAGACCAAACAAAACTTGTAATCACTCATTCTACCTCTAATTCCGGCGTTATTTGATTTCTGTTAAGATTATTTAGTTAGTGATCAATTAGGATAATTAGGATTAGCATAATCTAAGGGACATGCCCTTTCAATGACACCCCTTAGGCTTATACCCTATGGGACATGATTTTTCATTGACACTCCTTAGGCTTGTATATATATATATATCTACACATTCACTGTTCAATGCAATCAAGAGAATCGTTCCATTCTCTCATTTCCTTTCTAACACGTTATCAAGCACCTGCTCTGCCTCTGAGCGCACAGGCAGAAAGCGAAACAGAGGCCATGGACTGAGATTTTCACAAGAGGATGACGGGGAGCAATCTGTGCACTACTCAATGCGTGTAGCAACAAGAATTCTGCCTTCTCCATCTTCCCGAAGTCCATGACGATCTTGCCATTTCTGTCGCTGGAGAAGAACAGAAATACCAAGTCTTCGTCTTCTCGATCCTAGAAGCAGGAATTCGATCGGAGAACTCGAGTCTTCTTCCACGGCGCCGACCAGAAAATAGGAGAAGAACAGAGACTCGATGTCCTCTGTACCGCTGCAAGCGAATCCATCCTCCCTTCTTCGAGCGCGCGGTGGGTGGCCTCCACCACAACGCGCTGCGGGTCCGGATTCGAGCGGAAGCGGCGGCGCCGCCCGACAGACCGTGGCGACAGCGACATCGTCTCGCTCGTTCCCCACTCACACCTGCGCCGACGGGTCGGCAGCGACGAAGGCGACCGTGCCTGCCCGCGGGGCGTCGGTGACGCTGCGACGGTGCCCGGCCGAGCCCCAAGGCGACGAGGCGGCTACTCACCCGCCACGCCCGTCCGCACCCCAGTGCGGCAGCGGCGACTGTCTGGCTTCGGCAGCGGCGCCTGCGCCAATCCGCAAGGCGGCCAAGGACCAAGGCAGCGGCGGCGCCTGACCTGCATCGGCAGCAGCGCGCCCTTGTGCTCAAGCCCGAGAGGCCGAGGCCGCGACGCTCCCTCCCACCCGTGGGGCAGCGGCGGCGGCGCCCGGCCTGCGACGGCGGGCATCCGCCCACAGGCGGCGGCAGCGGCGTCTCCACGAGCCACGCCACACCGGCGGCGGCGGCACAACGCGGAGATCGAGCATGGAGGCGTCGGTGGCGGCGCCCTCCAGTCCGCGGTGCCTGCGCTCAAGCGGTGGCGGCGTTCAAACGAAGCGACGGCGCATCGCGAAGAGGCGGCGGCGTCCGAGCAGACGCACCAGCGGCACCGGCGACCCGGCGTCCCCGCCCAGTTTTTATTCGGGCCACGGTGGCTGATGGGCCGTGCACCAGGCCGCACTGGGCCTAGCCCACTTGACCGCGTGCTAAACCTCCTGTTGGACTCCCGTCGGCTGCACAGAGAAAAGAAGAAAATGCAGGCCCGATCATCTCTCGATTTTTCTTCTCTGGATTTATAAGTCCCCCTAACTTCTATTTATTTAGATTATTTTCTGTTCTGAACATTTAGTGTATAATTTTGTTCTGTACATTTTTGCATGTCTTACCTTGTAATACCCTCTGGTACTGGAACCATTGCATTATGAATGCTATGATTACCGCAGTAATTCAGCATCGTTTGATCCGTGGATCTTGCATTGGTTGAACATATTGATATTTTTATCATATTATCTTGATAAATACAAGATAGTAGAGTCCTAAATGCACTAGGTGCGTTTAATTTCTAGTGAATTATTCTGCCCTGAGACCGTGCTTAGGCAACAATATATTTGCCTACTATAAAGATCTACTCTTTGCCTCTGACATAGAGATTATCTATCTTGTGTCTATTAAAATTTTGATAATTTGATTGTATGGTTTAACACATATTACTTTCAGAACATATTTTCATATGCCATTATTTTATTTATACTATTTTGGCATTAACTCCATGAGTACTATCATGCAAAATTGAAATTAAGGAATATTAAATATGATTTTTGAAATAACACAAGGTGATGCGCCCTAGGCACTGGCTGCGATAAGTTCCTTTAAACTTATTTGCCCTGAGTTCCAGGCTTTTAGGCAGCAATTTATTTGCTCATCACTGTGAGGTCTACATCTTTTGATGACTACCTTCATCGTGTATATCCAAAATTCATATAAACGGACATATGACTATCAAGTCATATATTCCATCAGGAATTAAAATAATATTTTAAGTAGTTACACTGCATATTGTATATTGTCATTTACCTTAAATTTTACTGTAAGAAATATGTTACATTGAATATTTTGCATGCATACAACACAACTTAATTTACATTAGTAAATTAATTCCATACATGATTTCTCATGTTGGCAAATGGCTCATATAGCCAATAAAGATTTCATTGAACTTGCAACATATGAGCAGATGGTACAAACTATCTGACTTGGTCCCCAGAGAAATAATTCTCTAAGTTATTTTTATGAAATCCTGTGTTGTGTTGTACAAATAAGTTATCATAAATATTGTGTATTTATATATAATCTAGTGAGTCAAATTCTTCAGATATTTGATTTGCTCTTCAGATATTTGATTTTCTCATTTGATATTATCCTACGCGAACAATCCATTTGAAAAAGGAAATTTGTTTAGTGGACAGAAGTACCACTAATATAATACTCAGGGAAATTTAATATTTCCAAACTCTTTCCAAGAGTAAAGGAAACATCACAACTATTGCTGGTCGCAATTTTGTGATGGTGGGTTCTAGTTGAACCACATAGTTCTCCCTATTGGTACTAAACTGGAACTTGAGGTTGCACTCAAGTATCCTAATTTAACTCATACCGTACTGAGTTATAAATATATCCGTCGTTATAGTTTCCATATTGAAACTCATAATGACAACAAGGATGAATTTCTATTCATCACCACAAATGACGGATATAGCAAGCAATAGCTTGAGTGAATTCCTTCATTACCATCTTGATTGTATTACACATACATCAAACCCGTGCGACATGTTGCATATACGATAATTTTTAGAATCTTGATATCTTCAAGACATGGCATGTCGCCTAGGTCATCCTGGAGTTGGGATGATACAAAAAATTATCGGCAATTCAATTGGTCATCACAGAAATTTCCCAAAACTTCGATTATGTATGCACTACATGTGCCATAGGGAAATTAATCTTAAGACCCTCTTATCTTAAGATCGAGGCTAAACCACTACAATTTCTTGAACGTATTCAAGATAATATTTGTAGTCTTATTTATCCATTACTTAGGCCATTTAGGTACTTCTTGGTACTTATTGATGCATCTACTAGATGGTCCCATGTGTGTTTATTGTCCACTAGAGCAAATTATCCAAAAAATCCATAAGGATTGACAATGCCGCTGAGTTTTTATCAAAAGCCTTCGATAACTATCGTATAGCTTTAGGCATTAATGTGAAACATTTTGTACCTTATGTACATACACAAAAAGGATTAGCCGAATCTCTTATTAAGAGAAATAAATTAATTGCTAGACCATTTTTATTGAATTGTAAATTTCCAACACCATGTTGGAGGTCATACGGCCTTACACACCGATGACTTGATTCAAATCAGACCTACTGCATATCATACGGTTCCCCCCGTTGTAGTTAGTACGTGGATATCACTGAAATATTCCCCATCTGCGAAAATTCGGTTGCGTTGGATACGTACCGATTTCACCACCACAGCGTACATCAATGGGCCCCCATAGACAAATGGGTATATGTGTGAGGTATAAATCTCCGTCAATCATAAAATACCTCAAGCCTCCTATAGGAGACTTAGATACTGCCCGGTACGCTGATTGCATCATCAATGCGGACGATTTCCCGGCATCAGGGGGAGACAATATGTACCATACATAATGCGAGGAAATAAATTGGAATGCCATCGGTATTCAATTGGAATTCCACGTACTATAGAATCTGAACATGAAGTTCAGAAGATTATACATTTGCAAAGTATTGCAAATAATCTGCCAGAAGCATTTACTGATTATATAGGTGTCACTAATCCTACTGTTAAGAGTACCAGGAAGAGTATTAACTCTTACTCAAAATCTCCCAAATCAAAATAAGAGGGGGAGAGGTACAACTATTAAGGATATCCGCGGAAAATGGAAGCTCACTTCCAAAGCAGTAAATGCAAATCAACATCAAGTAGATTGACACCAATTGGATATTGAAAATCCAAGTAATATAGATGTTTAACAAAAACATCACATAGCCAGCACAAGTGTGCACATAGATTTTGGTGCTGGGACATCGGAAGACCCTGACTCTACTGTATTGGGAAATCATAAGAGTCGGAAAGGGTAAACAAAATTTTCACTAATTATATTGATTCTGGAGAATAATTCAATTGAAATACTACAATTATCGACACTACCCTGTCAAGATTGCAAATAACCTTCAACTGATCCAAATATAAGACCTAGGCAGTGCATCAGCACTTCGAATGGATCAAATGAAAGGTAGCAATCGAGGTAGAATTGCACTCGCTCAAATTGAGAGGTATTTACCGCAGCAATACCTACTCCTCGGAATATTTTCCTATGGGATCAAAACGAGGTGGTGAATAATAGAGCGAGGCTTGTAGAACAAGGGTTCACGCAGAGACCCGGCATCAATTTCGATGCAACATACTCTCCAGTTATAAGTGGTATAACATTCCGATATATAAATATCATTGGCAGAACAAAAAGGTCTATCCATGCATTTCATGGATATGGTGACTACATATCTTTATGGGTCACTTTATTCGGATATCTATATGAAAGTTCCTGAAGGGCTTGATATTCCAAAAAAGAATCACTCTTGCAACATACAAAGTGTAATGCTTCAGAAGTCATTATACGGCTTGAAGCAGTCGGAAAGATTGCAAATAACCTTCAACTGATCCAAATATAAGACCTAGGCAGTGCATCAGCACTTCGAATGGATCAAATGAAAGGTAGCAATCGAGGTAGAATTGCACTCGCTCAAATTGAGAGGTATTTACCGCAGCAATACCTACTCCTCGGAATATTTTCCTATGGGATCAAAACGAGGTGGTGAATAATAGAGCGAGGCTTGTAGCACAAGGGTTCACGCAGAGACCCGGCATCAATTTCGATGCAACATACTCTCCAGTTATAAGTGGTATAACATTCCGATATATAAATATCATTGGCAGAACAAAAAGGTCTATCCATGCATTTCATGGATATGGTGACTACATATCTTTATGGGTCACTTTATTCGGATATCTATATGAAAGTTCCTGAAGGGCTTGATATTCCAAAAAAGAATCACTCTTGCAACATACAAAGTGTAATGCTTCAGAAGTCATTATACGGCTTGAAGCAGTCGGAAAATAATATGGTACAACCGACTAAGGGAATTCCTTCTACATAAGGGTTATTCCAATAATGATGATTGCTCATGTGCTTTCATCTAGAAATCCTCGATTGGATTGTGTATTATATCTGTGTAAGTTGATTATCTCAATATCGTTGGGAATACACAAGATATAGATGAAGCATGCAACCATCTTAAGACGGATTTTGGGTAAAACCAAATTTGGCTTAGGCTTATAGCTTGAGGACTTCCCTACACGGATTTTAATAAATTATTAGTCTGCATATATCCAGAAAATTCTATGGAAATTCAATATGGATATATCTTATCCATCAAAGACACCTATGATTGTTCGATCTCTTGATATGAATAAGAATCAATTCAGACCAAAGGATTAAGAGTTATTGGAACTTGAGGTTCCATATCTCGGTGCTATCGGAGCACTTATGTATAGCAAATTGCATCAGGACTGATATTGCATTTGCGGTAAATTTACTAGCAAGACATAGGGCTGCTCCAATAAAAGGCCATTGAGGCTGGAGTTAAGGATATCTTGCGATATCTCTAAGGAACAATAGATCTTGGCTTAATCTACAAATTTAACCAAGTTAGGTCTTTTACTGGATATACCGATACTGCCTTTTTATCTGATCCCCGTTATGCCAGATCTTAGACATGTTTTGTAGTTTTATATAGTGGAATGGCTATATCATGAAAGTCATCAAATAGACTCTCATTGCCACATCCAAAACTCATTCTGAAATAATTGTATTATATGAAGCATCACATGAATGTGTATGACTTCGCAGAATGATAAATCACATACAATAATCATGTGGTATTTGGTTCAATCACGAAACCAACAATTATCTATGAAGATAATTATGCTTGTATTGCACAAAAGAATACGGGTTAAATCTTGCAAACCAAATTATGTGATAATCTTGTAGATTTATTCACAAAGTCCCTACCTTTTGGAAGAGGTATGAGACGGGTCAAAGATTTGCAAGCACCAGGGGGAGTACATCCCCATATATAACCTGTATATAATCTTCTGATTATAGATATTGCACTCTTTTCCTAATGAGTTTTTCTATCATGGTTTTTCTCATACATAGGTTTTTAATGAGGCAATATACATTACATATGTCATACAATATTTTCTCCTATATTTTTCCCTCAGGGGTTTTAAGGAGTTTTTCCCATGACATATAAACATTTCTCCTCAAGTTTTTCCCAATGGGTTTTGGAGGAGTTTTTTTATCCATAAGATGGTCATCCAACATATACAATGTGGTTTCTCCTTGTATTTTTCCTATAAGGTTTAGAGGAGTTTTTTCCGCACATCAGTCTACGTATACAAGTAGCAATTGATCAAGATGTCATACTATCCATTTTTCCTCACGGCGGTTTTTCCAGAGATAGTATTTTGACATACTGATTTTGATCAAATTGTTTTTAGACTATGTCTTTAAGAATACTTAAAGGGTCTATTAACATTGAAATTACTCATATATCATGGCGTTACTTCTTATTTTTCCCAATGGGTTTTGAACAAGTTCTACCTGTGATATATATATACTTTGGTTTTTTCCTACAGGGTTTTTCCAAAGATTCAAGATTAGAATTGTTGAACAGTGAAGACTATTACAGAACCAATTGATCAAGGGGGAGTGTTAAGATTATTTAGTTAGTGATCAATTAGGATAATTTGGATTAGCATAATCTAAGAGACATGCCCTTTCAATGGCACCCCTTAGGCTTATACCCTATGGGACATGACCTTTCATTGGCACCCCTTGGGCTTGTATATGTATGTACACATTCACTGTTCAATACAATCAAGAGAGTCATTCCATTCTCTCATTTCCTTTCTAACAATTTCGTTTTCATTTGCGTTACCACTTTCTCAACCAAACGCTGTCTATGTTCTTTGTTCCTCTGTTTTGTTCGCGTCCACTTTGTGTGAACCATAGCAATCTCACAGATAGGAGGCTGATGCGTCCACTTAGAACTGCTTGTGTAAAGCACCCTATGAATGAGTGGTTAGTTTCATGAACTAAAAACATATTGGATTGTAGTAAGGACATATACCATGTTCTCAAGAAGATTTTTTCTCAGCTTTCATCCAACCCCTCCTGATCCTCAATTAAAACACACGTGGGCACAGTACACTTTTTTGCAATGAATATGGAGCCATGATATGGACAATGGAGCCGCTGGTATCTCGATATAAATATAATGACATGGCCCTTGTTTAGTTTCAAACTTTAGAATGCCAAAATTTGGAAAGTGCCATAAATGCTAATGCGACACTATAACATTTCGTTTGTATTTGTGAATAATTATCCAAACATTGATTAATTTGGCTCAAAGTGTTTGTCTCGCAAAGTACATCAAAACTGTGCAATTAGTTTTTGTAATCATATATATTTAGTACTCCATGTATGTGCCGACATTTTGATGTGATGAGAATTTTTTTTACATATGGAATTTAGGAACTAAGGCCTGGTTGCCACGCGGTACGGTACATAGACCAGTACCAGAGTCATACATTTCTCCACTTTCCAAATGCATGAGCAATGCCGATCCAGGGTGGAACTCCGATTCCCATGAACAGTACAAGGTACGCAGCTAACGTATCCCATTTTTGTAAGGAGAAAACGTATCCCATAACACAAGGTACGCAGCTACCACTACGTGAAAACCTCAAATAGGTAACGCGGGATTGGTAACGGACTCACCAAGCCCGTTACAAGGTGCGACATCAGTAACGGGCGGAAACAACGACCGTTACCAATAAGCGTGTCAGGACCGGGCCCAGCCCCTACACGACAACGTCTGTTACTAATAATGATTTCTGGTAACGGTCGTTGTTCACGACCGTTACTAGTATTCCTTGTAACGGACATTACACACAACCGTTACCAATAATACTACCATCCGTAACGGTCGCTTAATATCCGTTACAGGCTGGGACTAGTAGTAACGGTAGTTGTATTCGGCACTTCAAGCCCGTTACGTATCTTTGACTAGTGATAACGATGTTAGGTTTGGCCAGTTAACGCCCGTTACTAGTGTCGGAGCTCAATTATTATTTGCATAAGCTACAGTAGCTACAGTGTGTCGTCTTCCACCCCGCTGCTGCTGTCGACGCAGAGCAGCAGCCGGCGGCGGGCGACGTCCACTCCGCCGCCGTCCTGGCACCCGCCCGTTCTCTCTCCCGCTCTTCGACTCGTCGTTGCCGCGCGGGCGACCACGCCTGCTTGCCGCCCGGCCGGCCGCGCCACACATGCATGTTCAAATATATAACAGGACACACATTACATATATAACAGGCATGTTCACAGACATTACATCCTAGTTAATTAGTTATTAAGTATTGCATACATAGTGCCAGAAGGGACAAAAGAACAGAACATGTTCATCTCTTTTTATCTAACTCCGACCGCGCATCGATAAGTGCATTTTTAAGAACTCTTTTCTTCTCTTATGCTTCTTTGAGTTTTTCTTTGAGTTCTTTCTTCTTTGATTTCTTGCGCTCGAGTTCGGAGGTCAGATAATCCACTTCTGCTTTGAGATTTGCTGCCTTTTCCTTTTCTTCCCAGTGAGAAAATTTCAACGGTTCTTGCTTCTTTCCTGCCTCACTTAGCCTCATTTTCAATTCCTTGTTTGCCTCCCTAGCTTCATCGAGGTCTTGCAATGCCTTGTTGTACTTCTGTGCTGCCTCCTTCTTCAGCTGACAAAGAAGACAAGGATGGATGGATCGTATCTGAAAATAAAACAGATAGTCAAATGAGGCAATGCTTTAACATGTGCCTAGATTCACACAGTCAATTATTTCACACACAAACATCAATGATCTGCCAAACAACAAGATATGTTGTTCACACAGCCAGTCCTGATACTATGTGAACTGCATCGCACAATTTTCAAATTTTATAGACATAAACACACAACCTATTATTTCACACACATGAACTGCATAGCATAATTGTTTCACGTAGTCTGACAGTCTAACAAGGATGTTACAGAATCTATATGAATCACACTGCCTATTATTTCACACACATGAATTTGCATTTCCAGCTCACAATCAAAGGCATTCCCAGATCATAATCAGAGGCATTTCTAGTTTATCAAACATTAATCCCTAATTAAATAGAGCAGATTCTTCAGCATTTAGATACACAATTCAGCCTCCAGACGAGGAACACCGGAGTCATTGTTTGATAAACTCATTGCTCACCTCGTCGCCGAAGTCATGGTCGGAGGAAGAAACTGGGTCGATTTCCACCCGAGGGGGAGCCGGAGCTGGAGCCGGAACGACCGACGAAGAAGGACCACCCTCTCCAAAAGGGACGATTCCTCGCCCCAGCCTCCAGACGCCCCCCGCTCTCGCGCAGGGAGGACTCCTCCTTGCCGAAGCCGGAGCCGCAGCCGGAGCCTCCTCTTCGCCGCTAGCGGCCGCCGCGGCTTCCCTTGCAGCAGCGATGGCGGCCTTCGGAGGGCGAGGGTGCTCCCTCCCCCTGGCGCGAATGAAGCGGCGGCAGCGGCCCTCCTCGCCGCTCTCGTGAGCCCCGGCGGCGGCCTTCGCAGCAGCGGCGCGCGTGTAGGGATGCCGGCCCACCGCGGCGGCGGCGGTCTTCGTCATGCAAGAAACCCTCTCCTTGTGAGGGGAGGGCTTCTTGGCGCTTCCGCTTGCCCGCATCCACCGGCCGGTGCGGGGATCCCGCAGCTGGGCGGGATTGAAGCCGGACATCTCCGCCGCTCGCCGCTTGCGCTTCTTGGATGGGGAGAGAGAGTGAGAGCGAGTGAGCGAGAGAGAGGGAGAGAGAGAGACCCTTCTCGCCAGCTGCGCTTCTTATCCTATTCCCGGCGAAGGAAAAAAAATTGTAAAAACTTATCAGTAACGGTCTTTATCAAAGGGCCCGTTACGAAAAAACTGATGCCGCCTTCAACTTTTCAGTCGCTTCATGTAACGGGCTTGACCAAAGTGCCCGTTACGAAAAAGTGGATCCCGCCTTCAACTTCCTTCAACTTCCCAGTCGCTTCATTTAGAGGGTTTTCCAACCAAACTAAATCTAATCTTCAACAAGACTTTGCAAAATCGAACGATCCAACCAAGATCCTCCTCCTCGGCAATCAACCAGTCAAATTTATTCAAGCAGTCAATCCAATCACAACCATTCAAGCAGTTAATCAGACCACGTACTATGAACAAAAAAACACATATAATGCAGTCATAATATTCAGAACGAAGAAGAAGATGCAAAATGCACACATAACATTAATTAAAATAGTTCAGGCGAAACCACGTACGCCGCAAAATAGTATTTACAAACAGTGCAAAATAATAAAATACTATCATCTACTCCTCCGCCTCGTCCTCGTCGTCGTCCTCCTCCTCCTCGTCCTCCACCGCCGCCGCCGGGGGATACGCCGGCGCGATCGCCGGATGATGAATCCTCATCACCTCGGCGACCTGCCACAGACCGAAGACGTAGTGCTGGACAGTCTGGTCCACCGGCTCGTTCACACTCGGCAAACCAGGAAGAGGCAGATATGCGTTCATCCTGGTCTAGGTGTCACGCAGGACGTTGAGCGTCCACTGGGGGTCGATGCCTGGGAGCACCGCCGGCGCCGGCGCCGGTGGTGGAGGCTGCGGTACCAGGTTGGCGGAGGAGAAGGACTCACCTTCGGTCCTGCGACACTTGGAAGAACTTCCCTCGCCGGTGGAGGCCATGGCGGTTGCTAAATGGCAGCGAACGCGAATGGAGATTGGGGAGAGGAGAGCAAATGGCAACGAATGGAGATTGGGGAACGAGAATGGAGATTGGGGAGAGGAGATTGGGGCGGTTGATATACTGGGCGAACGGGGAATGGGGAACGGTTGCTGTACTGCGCGCGGTTGCGAATTCGAGGCGTTAACAGAGTCCGTCTGCAAATGCCGTGAACGCTTCGTCTTCATCCCTATCCGTAACGGGCTTTATCGAAGTAACCGTTACAAATGTGAGGCGTTCCTCCGTCAGCCATCCCCATCGGTAACGGGCTTTAGAAATGTGCCCGTTACGAATATGTGTGAAACAGGGTCAGTCAAAACCGAGTGACGACCTTTCCTTTGGTTGTTACCTCGTTTCCTATGCTCATTTACTTCTTCCTCCACTATCTCCTTCCATTCTCATTTCCCGTGCTCATTTTTCTCTCACCGGAGGACTCGAGGTCAAAAACCCCTCTTCTCATCTGACGCCGGCGAGGACTCCCCATTTGATTCTTCTTCTCATTTGATTCTTCTTCTTCTTCTTCTTCTTCTGATTCATCTCTCCGAGGACAGTTATTTTGTTCTTTAATAAATCTTGGATTCTTTTTGTTCAGATCTCATCTATTGGAAAGATCCCAACACTGTCCATCGCCTAGGTAGTTTCGAGCTCGATCTGCTCCTTCTTGCAACTGGTAGATTGCTGCTTAATATCTATACTTTTGGACTATATATGCTGGTATTTGGTTATATAAATCTCATATAGTATTGGGTTATATAAACCTCATAGCATCCACCCCGGCAGCGCCGCATCCCCGCCCAAGAACCTGGGACCCGGCCCTGCGACGACGACGCGGACCCGGCCACCTCAAGCAACGCGGCGACGCGGATCCACCTCTCCGGCAACGACGACGGCGAGCAGGACTGCTTCCTCTGTGGCGCAGGTCAGTGCTCCTCCAACCCCATACTGTTGTGCGCTGCTGCATCTGATGCTGTTGTGCCTACTACGCTGGGTGCACCAATCTTCCTGTTACTTTGCTGTTATTTAGGCTCCGTTCACCTTGACCAGATTTGGCTCGATCTATATGTCATGGATAGAGATCCTGCTCTGGCTGCTGTTCATTTCCAATTAGTTCTGCATGTTCATCTTGTGTAGAATCATATAATCCTAGTGCTTGCTCTTAGTGCTTGTTCATCAACCAATCAGGCATTTAATCTGCCTTGTTAATCTGCCTTTATCATGTTTAAATTGTAAATTATCTATCAATTATTCTGGACTATGTACTGCTACAATTGTTAGTTCTTCTTAGTATGTTAATCTTGTGTAGAATCATATAATCCTAGTGCATTTTACTAACTGTTGCTTTGTCCTCTTCTTTCATGTACCTGCCTAATGTAATGTACACTTCAATGATGCTTTGGTATATAAGCATCGCACAAGGAAGCAGTTGAAGGAACAACAGAGCTGCTTTGATATAGGATCTCATTTCTTCGGCCTGTCTAAATATGGTTAGTACCTATCCCCAACCAGTATGCTAAGTAAACTATCAATTCTATGTGTATATGTTGTACATGCTGATTTTATTTAGGACCTATATTCATTTCTAGTCTAATAGTAGCTAATAATAATTTTGTTCACATTTCCATCCGTGCTTATATTTCTGTACGGACAAACTGATATATCATCTATGCAGGCTAACTCATCAGGAAGCTCCTCTGGTGACAACGGTGCACATAATGTAGAGGAGGAGTATGCACCTGCTTCACAGGGTAATTCGGCACACACTGCTGGGAGTACTAATCGAGGACGGCGGTCATGGACACACACCAAATGGCTAGAAGACAAGGTGATTGCAACTGGACTTGACGACCAATGGATCTCTACCCCAAAGGTGGTGAGGGACTGATTCGTATTGGTCTGTGGCCTCATTGCTCGGGAGAGGGTGTCAATCAACGCAAAGCTTGAGGATTTCACACTGGAGCAGAAGCAAGCCCTGTTCCCTACTCTAGAGGAAAAGCTAGAGTACCCACCCATGTCCGAAGGTGTCCGTGATAAGGCAATCAAGGCAGCTGTGAGCAAGATTGGGGAGTTACAGCGGTGATTCAAGAGCTATTTAAGATCAGAATTTGTGAACCAAGACGAGCTTCCCTATGAGAAGCATCAGTTTTTGAAGGCAGAAGACTGGCAACAGTTTGTGGAGACATCCAAATCTCTAAGTTTTGAGAAGGTGAGCCAGGAGATGAAAGAAAAGAGAGCAAAGCACGATAAGCCGCACAGGATGGGCAGAAAAGGTTATGCTTGTAAACAGCTAGAGTGGGAGGAGGAGGATGAAAAGCTAGCTGCAGAAGGAAAAGAGAACCCTTGGGACCAATTTCCCAGCCGTACGAGGCCATATCTGCGGGCAAGGGCATCAAAGCAGGCCACTAGTGAAAGCGGGGGAGGGGGGAAATAACATTCAGCTCCCCTCTGGTGTCGGATGTAGCAGAAAAGGTGAAAAAAATTGCAGCTGAAGCTAGCGAAGGTTCTTTCCCTGGGGTTAGGGAGGATGATATTCTGACCCAGGCACTTGAGAATCCAGAGCATCGAGGTCGGGTCCGAGTCGTGTCTAGCTCAATAGGCTGGGGTAAAGGGTTTGGCCCAGAGTTTGCTGGGATGTACCGGAAGAAGAAGAGGTCTGCTGCTGTCGACAAGGAAGAACTATTTGATGAAACACTCGCTAGAGTTGTGAAGGTGCTAAGAGTTGCAGGCGTGCAGATACCGAATGATATTCCTCTGGGGTTACACAAGGGTGATATCTGCGACAAAGAAGCGCTTGTCAATGAGGATGACAACAGGCAAACACCTATCAATGCGGATTACAGACCGTGTCCATCACCTGAACCAGACACAATAGATCTGCTGACAGAGCCAACCAAGTGTAGTCTTGTGATGGATGCTAGCGATATGCTCATGGAGCTTGCATTGGCAACTGTCCAACCAAATCAAGAGGTTTGCCATACAGTACCGGTAGAGTCTGGGTATGCTGTGGTGAAAGTTACTTATGTGTGGCCCAATGCGAAGCACATTCGTCTGCCTATTCTAGTAGAGGATGAGTACACAACCCTAGGTGGTGCTCAATTTCAATGGGTACAGTGGCCAAGAAACCGGATCCGTATACCACCCTTGTCGGAACCTCCCGCCTCTGCAGCCACATCTCAGGGGATAGTCAGCCAGACAGACAAAAGCCAGCCGCCGAGACCTCCGCCTCAGGATCAGCCACACCAGCAGCAGAACAGTCAAACACCTCCGCTTCAGGACCAGCAGAATAGCCAAACACCTCTGCTTCAGGAGTAGCCACAGCCGAAGCAAACCCTGCAGCACACACAGAAGCGGCCACAACAGACACCAAGCAGAAGCAGCAGCAGACTGCGGCAGGAGAAGATCATCGAACCTCCAACTCTGGAGCAGCAACAACAGCAGCAGAACACACAACAGACAGATCAGCAGGAACTGAAGAACAAGCCGCTCCCCAAAGCACAAGTCATTGCTGCTGTTTCTCAATTTTGGACCATGGCTGATCCAAAATACAAGCCTGGTGGCCTTATGTTGTCAGAACAGGGTTTAAACGCTGCTGGACCAAGCTGTAAAGCGTTGCATGATCAAATCATGACACACAGTGTTAAAGGTGTTAGTGGCATTCCGGCAAAGTTAGCTGCATCCTACTTCCATGGTGAAGGTGATACAGAAATCACAGTTCAATTCCAGGACTTGTATGACCTTTTCAACCTCGGAAGTCTGGACGTGAGTTTGTTGAGGTGCTGGATATTGTAAGTCCCTTCACAGTTCAATTCAACGACCTGTAGTATGACCTTACCACAAATTTCATGCTAACAAATGTAGGCTAATGAGGAAACGAGTACATGAGATGGGATTGAGTGTTGGGTTTATGGACCCACAGGTATTATGTCTCGCAATGGTTGTTTCCCAACCCCAAGTGATAATACAAACACTAAAAAATGTTATGCATCACGACTTTGTGGTGGCTCCCTACAACACCGATGGGCACTGGGTACTGCTGGTCATTTCTATGAAGTGGAGTTGGGTTTGGATTTTAGATTCTGCGAAATTTTTTCCAAAGCGAACGTTCACCGAAGTCCTAGCTCTTGTCGATGGGTAAGTATATATATTGTAGGTTTTATTCAGAAAAATTCAATCTCATAATGTTTCTAATCGATATTGCTGATCATGCAGGGCCTATGCAGACCACATGAATCAGAAACAGAAACAGAGATAAAATGCAAAAGCCAAACCACCTACACTCACGCACAAGGCAAATTTTCAGGTAAGATGGAAAATCAAGTTTGTTTTATCTTGTTCACTTAATACATATTTGGTACCGGTCATAACTTGTGTCATTTTGGTACATTCATTCAGTGCCCTCAACAGCCATCGGGGTCCCTTCTCTATGAATTCTATGTTGCGGTGTATGTTATGGATGTAATCTATGAAATGACCGCATTGAAAAGGCCTTCTGTAAGTATACTGCTCAGCCTTCTCCATTTGTATTCTCCTAAAAATTGTATTATGCAGGAATTCAAGATTAGCAAAGCACCGATCCATACAAAAAGACTAAGGTTGGTCCAGGAGATGATGTGCGATTTCATTCGTAACGAGATCATCGACCCAGAGGGCGAATTTCATGATAATCGACAACTAGTACGTGTTCAAGGTCCAGAAGGTGATCATGTTCCAGCAGGTGGTACTACTTGAAACTTGTAGACCTGAATGAAACTTGATGATGTTTATGGTCTTTCCTCTCATTCCTAAACTTGTAGTTTACATGATCAGTCTGCCTATCCCAGTAGGGGATAAGATTCATCCAACTTGAAACTTGTTGCATGTGTATGATAAGATACAAACTTGATGTGTACTTGTGTATATATGTGATGTGTATCTCAATTTGTATGTGATGTGTATCTCAATCTGTATGTGATGTGAATAACCTGGGGGCTGCCAAATCCTGGCTGGTTCCAGGATGCAGCCAGAACCAGGCCAGATTCTGTGGTGGTGGAACAACAAAAGGTAACGGGGACATTTATAGAACGTTACAATTGAACACAAAGGTAACGGGCATCAAGTAAGAACCGTTACCTACACAAAGTATCAGTAACGGTTGTTACGTAACACCGACCGGTGGGTCTAGATAGGAGACTGGTCAATGCACCTCCGTAACGGTTGTTAAGTAAAGCCCGTTACAAGTACTGACCGGTGGGACCGGAGAGAAGACTGGTCAATGCGCCGTCGTAACGGTTCTTAAGTCAAGCCCGTTACAAGGTTTGCGTTTTAGTAACGGTTGTTATGTAAAGACCGTTACAAGTGTTGTGGTTTCGTTACGGTTCTTAAGTAAAGCCCGTTACAAGTGTATTGTTTTGGTAACGGTCGTTTGTCTGTGCGCGTTACGAAATTGATTTGTGGGCCCACAAAAATCGCAAGTTTGGGTTACTGGTTGCTTATATTGGTAACGGTCGTTGTGAAGTGCGGGTTACAGGTTTTGGTCGTTCGTAACGGGCGGATTGCCCGTTACCTTTGACTGACTATTAGTAACGGAGTAAGGGTAACGGGCGTATTGCCCGTTACCTATGGCCATCTACGCCCGTTACAAATCTCGGTTTTTCATGCAGTGTACGCAGGTCTCTCTATTCACAAAGAGTCAAAGAATAAGTGGATTTTTGGACCCAACTAGGTCATGGAAATTTGACTGATAAGAACTAATTTGATATAGAACTATGTGTATCACTTCCACATATTGAAACCCAGCAGAAAAGAACAATTTCAAATAGTTATGTTAACCCCAAAATGTCAGTTATTCGTGCCTAGAGTGAGTATATATATGGAAAATCTAGACCAAAATATCAGGTTTGGTTTCCTAAAAATCACCAGTACAAAAACCTTTTTTTTTGCCGGCGGTTGCTATTGCCGACCGCAAGCATAAATGCACAGTATTTGTGCTGGCAGTCGTTTATGTGGTGAGTCGGTAGAAATCAAAGAAACATTATGCAAGGAACCACTACCGGAAACAGGGTATTTGCCGTTCGTCTTAGGCGCACGGCGAAGCCCTGAAAACGCACGACAACTTTGCCGTCCGTTTTTCACCCGCGCATGGCAAAGACTACACGGCAGACAAAGGCACGGCAAAAAGGTCTTTGCCGTGCGCTTTATATCGGACGCACGGCGAAGGTGTTTGCCGCGGTGCACGTCAAAAAAAAGTACAATCGGCGTGAACTCGGAGCAAACAGCGCAGGTTCGAAATATTTGCCGTGTGTCATTATACAGCGCACGACAAAGAATTTTTCACAAAATAAAAAAAAAGAAAAAGTGGACTTCGGCCGCCCGGCCACGCCACCACGTCTGCCCGGCGCCGCTCGACAGCTGCCGCCCGCCGCCACGGCCGCCCAGCCGCGCCGCTCGCCAGCTGCCTGGCCGCGCCGCCCGCCTCCCCCGCGCGTCGGCCGCCGGCCGCGCCGCCTGCCTCCCCCGCACGTCGGCCACCTCTGCCGAGAGAGAGAAGAGAGAGATGAGAGAGAGAAGGGGATAGGAAAGGGGATAAGAAAGGCAGGGAGGGATCCATGTGTTCCTATTTGGACCAATAAGAGGCCACCATTCTGAGTGTATGGATTGATGACGTGATGTTTTCTCTTTGCCCATATATCAAACTTTTGGATGGCTAAGCAATTTCAAATGAAAAAATTATGAACTACAAACTTTTACATGTCTTTGAGACCTACAACTTTGATATGGAACATATTTACCTCCGAGGCCATTTAAAAATTTTAAAAAATTAAGATTTCAAATTAGATACATTATAAAGATATTTTAATATATTTAACTATCTTAAATTAATAAGTTGTAAACTACAAACTTTTATATCTCTTCGAGACCTATAATTTTAGTATAGAACATATTCATATTCGTGGTCATTTGAAAAATTCCAAATTTCAAATTTCAAATTAGATAACTTATAATAATGTTTTGAGGCATTGAACAATCTCAAATTCCAAATTCCAAATTTCAAATTAGATAATTTATACCAAAGTTTTAGATTTCATCGAGCTGTACAATTTTGGTATAAAGTGTTTTTCATAAGAGATCATATAAAAAAGTTTGTATTCAAAAAATACATTCACTAACCCTCTCATATACAATCACTCATATACTTCTTGTGAATTGTTTCAATTTTATAAATATTGTTATAAAAATTGTGCGAAACCTTCTCAACTTTTTTATCACATCAAGAAAAATCTCATGATTTTGAGACTTAATTTACTTTTTTAGAATTCATAAATCATTCAGACACATGTTAGTGATCAAATTTGTTGATATGAGATGTTTGAAATTTCTTTTCATGTTATGGGTAAGGAGTCAAACTTGGCTAAATAACATGAATATAATTTTTTACTCATTATATTCTATTATTTTAATCACTTTTAGTTCAACTATGACTTTATTCAAAAAAATTACTTGAAATTTAATTATAATTAATTATAGCAAACAACTACAAAAGTGTACCAAATTTTAACATGGAGCAACACATGATGTATGTGGAGAGTAGAAAAAAGTTTAGTGTATAGAAGATAAATATAAGTATGAGTTGCTTCATAAGTGTCCCTTGATATATTGAACACGTATTTAGAGCTTTGTCGTGTGTCAAAACAAAGACGCACGGCAACGACACTTCTTTGCCATGCCTCTTTGCCGTGCGTTTTTATTTTGGCGCACGGCAAAGGGGACAAAAAAACTGCCCAACCTAGCTGCTAACGGTTGCTAACGGCCGCTGAGAAAAAAAAGTTTGCCGTGTGCAGAAAGAAAGCGCACAGTTTGCCGTGCGTCTCGAAAAATCGCACGGCAAAGAGTGCATTTGCCGTGCGTAAAAAAAAATGCACGGCAAACCATAAGCTTGCCATGCGTTTTTTCTTCGTCACGCGTCATATAAAAAGCGCACGGCAAAGTTTCGGATGCACGGTAAAGTGAGACTTTCTGGTAGTGAGCACATAAAGTGGGATCAAAGGCATTGGGTTAGAGGTGTGCCGGTTGTTGGTTTAGTGGTTCGCCGGTGATGATTGGCGAATACTTTCAGGATTCCTGTGGTGACCGGAGGGAACAAAGGCATCGGGTTAGAAGTGTGACGGCAGCTGGCCTGCAAGGGCCTCACCATAATCTTAACGGCCCGAAATGAACAGAGGGGCATAACCGCTGTACGTCCAGAAGCTCAAAGAAGCAGGGCTTTCTAACATCATTTTCCATCAGCTCGACATCACGGATGCTCTGGGAATTGCTCGGTTGGCTGATTTTTTGAAGGGATGTTTCGGGAGGATAGACGTCCTGGTAGGTTGCGTTTCGAAACTTCTTCAGCAATGAGGAGTAAAGGGATTTGTTAAAACAGCAAACATTTTGTAGGTAAACAATGCCGCACTTGGTGCTGTTGAGTACGCCGACGATCCTGCTAATAGTTCAACATCGTGCGAAGAAGAGGTGCATTTTACAACATGAACTAATCAGAGTTGTATTAGCAGAAATGGGACACATTATAGGAACATTGATTTATATTAGTTCAAACTGAACAAGTTTATCTGTTATATGCAGTTGCGTAGCATGAATAAACAAAAGATGTTAAGAGTGGATGTATTCACGGGTCAGGGAGACTTTGGCCACCGCAAAGGAAGGTGTGCGGACCAACTACTACGGCACAAAGGATGCGACCAAAGCATTACTGCCCCTGCTGAAAGCTTCCTCTGATGGCAGAATCATTTTTGTCTCCTCCGACTTTGGGCTGATAGGGGTAACTAACCTATAACATCCGATGATCCATAACACCAGTTTAGGCATCTAGTTTCAACTTCTAACAAGTGAAACATATATATATAGAACTTTGACAAATCTGAAAACCAAAGTTTATTTGTTTACAGCAACTAGTAGTGCGGCACGTGCAACACGCACGTATTTATTAAAAGAGATTATATGTCTTAGAAAAATATTAATTATTAATCAATAAATTAAAATTCAATAGACAAAAAAACAAAAACATCCATAATAATACGAGAACATATGATAGTGCATATTATACTACACCACTGTCTATATTGTACAAACTAATCTTAGTATATCGAGAGACACGAAGGGATTCATCGACAAAAACAACTGAAGAACAAATAATTGCTTTGAATATCCAATGCTGAGAACACTCTAAATAAATCTACCATCACTGCATAACTGAGGCACTATTATCTATCCAATATTTGGCTGCAAAGACCAAGGTTTCCTTCTTGTCCACCCGGTCACCTTCCATTCCACTTGTTCATTGTCGCCAGTGCCTTCCACATGCTGTGGCTCAACTTCACCTGAAACCAAACCAAACCCGATAAGAGACGATCACCAGGAGTCACAAGATACCCTACGCATAGGCCCAACAAACCAACCAAACGGGGATTCTCAAAGAAGCAAAATTGCACCCGGCACCAAACAGTGGCGCCACCTTCCCATTCAGCCAACACTGAATTTGGAATCCAAAAATGATGGGAAACTGACTCGAGCCCCCAAATCTAATAACACTATTAGGGATTAATCTGGTAAAATTAAACAAGCTAGAGGAAATTGTACCTGATCAAATAGATGAGTTTTGGTGCCGGCTTAGGTGACCCTATCCATCATGGCCCAAAGCTTCTGGCAGTCCTTGCCATCTTGTTCTGCCTATTCTCGGCCACGATGGTAATGGGAGTGTCGTACGGCCTATTCTCGGCCGCGATGGTAATGGGAGTGTCGTACGTGGGGAAGCTGAGCCACCGCTGCTGGCCTGCTGCAGACGCATCCTCCTGGACCATGCCCCTTCTCCATGGCCCCCATCGCCAATCTTGCGATCTTGAACAACTTTTCCTGTAGTAATGCAACCTACCACCTTGCCACTCCCACTACTGAAAACAGCTCGAACTTTCCCAGTACCAATTGGTACTTCCTCCTGGAGAAGAAATACATATTGACATTGAATATACAAGTAGTTCACTGACATAACTTGTCTTTAAACAAACAGGAAAGCTCCAAGCTAGCATCCTAATTGAGAAAGTAAATAGTATTCATTTAAAATAAAAGTTTGAGGGCTAGATTGGCCAATTTGATAGTTGAGGGACAAATTTTGAGCCTGAGATGAAAGTTGAAAGATCAAATCAAGTGTTCTGCCTGAAGTAAAGGATATAGCAACTCTAAAAACATGTTGACCCCTATTTGTAATAAGTAATAACACAACCCACATTGACTTTTTTAAACTTCAGCAAATCAACTGGTTTAAAAGTTCAAAAAAGTGTCCATTTACCTTAGCAGGTTCAATCAGGCATTCCTTGGCATTCTGCAAATCATCAATCGAATCATAGATCACCTTGTACAGCCGAATTTCAACACTTTTATTCTTAGAATAGTTTTTTACTGATCCTGGAGCTCTGACATTAAAGCCAAATATAATTCCCTCTTAAGCAACAGCCAGGTCAACATCACTAACACTGACATCTCATGGAGCTGGAAGTAGGAACCACAGAGAGACATTTTCTTGAGGTAAAGCCTTGATAGCCCATTCAGCTTCCATTAAAGTACAGATTACTAACACACCCAAACTAAACAACTCAACTGGATCGATCCCGCACAATCAAGCTGTGTTTGTTTTCCATGCAGTTGTCCACTCCATGATAACTGTTAACTTGCTAAACAAACAAATATGCAATAGCCTTTGTAACTTTCTAATAGTTTACTTGCGTGTGGAAGTAGTCATCAACTTATCATCTCAGAGTCATAATCACAATATCTACATAGAAGGCCAACAAGGTGCTGACAATTTGTTGTTCTTTTTCATTAGTCGTAACTGAGCATTACATGGTTCTAATTGCATATTTTCCTAGCATAAATCATAAATATAAAAAGTCCAAGCATGGAAAGATCAGATGAACAATTGAAAAGGTCAGATGAACATTGGTTATTTCTCATAAGAATTAAAGCTAAAACTGACCTACCAGTGTCTGGTAGTTGCAGATGCAAACACTGCCAGAATAAAAGTCTTCGCTTGGCATGATCCTGCATTGAACAGAAATCGCTCTGGGCACTCAGATGCACAATCACAATGCTAAATTTACATGACAGATGTATAATCAGCACGTAACACAATAGTACAATCATGGTAAAAAGAGGCATTGTTCAATGTCTCAGTGTGCATCTCGTCTTTTTCTTCTTTTCAGGTAAAGGCAAACAAGTGGTTACAGTAGAGGGAAAAACTGATGAAAATATAGAACAATAGCTTGATGCCCTAAATAAAATCGGAAAAGATCGGCTAGTTTTTTTACAAATAGCTAAGATATTCAGATCAATCAACATCATTGCATCTCTACGTTACCATAATATCCATCTACGTTACAATTTTCTTCCTTTTAAATTGCAACATCTCACTAATAAGAACAACTACAAAATTGACACGAGTAATTCAGAACGTATTAAATAAAATAAACTTTATCCATTGTAAGAAATATTTTGCATTAAGCCTCCAGTTATCTTTGAACCACGTGGCAACACTGTTCGTGAAAGCCAAAAGACAAACAACATACAACTTTTCAGAAGTAAATCCTCACGGCTTGAACTTTTGCTGTCCAACAATTTTGGTGTCAAGTCACCCAAAAGATAGCAGACCTAACAGAAAAGAAACAGAAAACATTACTGAGAGATGGCAGCACACCATTCAATATAGGAAAAAAATTAAAATTTAACTGACAAAATACATAAATGCATTATGAGCATATGTAGTAACTGAAAAACTCACTGTTGTAGCTTATATATAAGCTTGTTGAGGTCCCAATTTTCCTTTTGGAATATCAGGGCCTATGTTTGCCTACCAATAAGAGAAACAAATTTTCTAACATTAGGACCTCAACATACTATAATGTAGAAAGTTCAGCTTTAATATTTGAAGGTAACGTTCACATGGTGACCACAACTAACCTCTAATATGTGGTCCGTTGTTAACTTAGCACACTCCCCAATAACTGACTCAAGATTTTCAGATGCAAGGATACACCTTTTTTATGTATATACACGATCTCTCTGGCTATTCAACATCTCATCATACTCAAATAATTGCTTTCTTCTGTTGTCATAAAAGGTAGTTCTGAACTTTCCTCTCAGCTTCATATAGGCCCCTTGTTAACATCTTTTATTCAGTACTAAGATCCTCAACAATGAATGCTTGCATCAGACCCTGTATGAAATTTTATTGTTGAAATAATTCATTCAAAAGAATATATCTCAAAGAAGCAAGCAAGTAGCATGTGAAACAGTAATTTTGGCCCTACAACAGGCTTACACAGATTAAATACAATATTTGTAGGACTGTTCTCAATACAAAGGACCTCCATTATTTGACTTATATTCTCCTGGATTCAAGTAAAACAAGACAGTGTAATTGGTTTCCTTTTCGAAGGGGGTGGCAAAAGAAGACAGTATAACTCTGGGAGTTTTCATCCCAACCATGCTAAGTAAACCATGAAACTGATGATCAACGAGCACATGCATGAGCTTTGCGCAGTGACAGCAACCTTTGCAAGCTAACTGCTTTGATATTTCATCATATGACATAGCATAATTTTTTAGGACATCATGCAAAGAATGCAAAGAGAGGATCAACTAAAATGCTGACCAGAACCAGTGCCTAATGCATAACATAAACAAAACAAAACAGAATTGAGTGGTCATGTAAAATAGCAAGGTACAAACGAAATTACCCAGGACGTTGACTATCAGCTTCCCTATCCCAGGAGCCAGGACGTTGACTATGTAATCTGCAAGGTAACTTTATTGACTGCCAAATTGCCAAATCTCTAACAAATGACTGAGCCCTGAGGCCTGGCTGCGGCAAACTGGGGCAGGTTGCTGCTCAATCTGTGTATCCTACTGAGAAGCCACCAAAGGAATAGCTCCAATTCCTAATACAAGTCACAAAATAGTTTAGTATTATATAACAAGTCACAATAAAAGTCATCAATAGTTTAGCATCGTCACTGGGGTTAAAATTATTTGGTTACACTACAATACCAATACAAATAGAAATTTCAGCCATTAAAAATGATGTTGTAATTATCTCAGCGTACTCTCAATTCTACTCAGGTGAATCCATCTGTTTATATATGGCCGCTTGCAATGAAAATATAACTGAATCCCGTTGGCTTGGCATTGTTGCTTTGTGAGATATACCCATGAATAAGTGAATGATGACTTCAGAGGAATATAACTGAATCCCATTGGCTTGGCATTGTTGCTTTGTGAGATATACCCATGAATAAGTGAATGATGACTTCAGAGGGAAAAAATGCTTGTGGTGCATATTTTCAAAATAGTGAACACTAAATGCTTGGGTATATATTTTTAAATGTGTCAGCAAGCAAACTGCAAACAGAAGTCCAATATGAGCATGATTGGAAGAAAAATCTGTGGCAACATATTTTCCAAAGCATGAATAGAAAAAGGTCAAAAGAATGTGTTTGGTTAAATTCTATTTAAAATTACTTATAAATTATAACCGAAGGAAGTACCTTCCCAGATGTGGCAAATTGTTGATAATGAAAGCCTCATAAATATGATTATTATCAGATATCTTGGACTCTCCCTGGCATTGTAAACCTTGTTTGAGAATTGAGAACCTCACGTACCCTGTAACCGCATCACCACTCCTATACTTAGCCATTTCCTGTCCTAATTCAAAACATAGGTTAATTAAATGGGTCAAAGAATGCAAAGCTAAGAGGACCAAATAATGATTTGGGACTGATTGCTCGTAGGCTCACAACCACATCAAAGAAAAAGGTCCACGCAGAATGGTAAACTGTAAGTAAGCTTGGGTTAATACCAAAAAGGAAGAAATCGATCCAAGTGACGCAATCTGTTGAATTCTGCATGGGCATTCGGCCACCTACTCCAGGCCTCACCATCGTCGATGCCCTGTTCCCCACCACGAACGACCCCCTCCGACGCACTTGCACACCTACTCCAGCTCCGCGCGGCATGGTAGCGGCGCCCGGACTCGCGGGCGAGATCCGCCATTGATTTTCTTCTTTCTGTCATTAAACTCCGGTTGATCAAAGTTGAGTCTGGTCGGTCTTGTAAGCCAGGCAGTAAATTGGTTGCTTGTTATGTGCTGCTTTTGGTAGCTGGGTTGGCACTATAACAAGCATCTTCAGACCACACTATGTATGCAATAAAACGACACTCAAGCTATCATTGGAGAAATTACAATTATTACAAAATGATCTCTGTATGTTGCTAATAATTAATAAGCGGAGTCACAAAACTAAACCATGGAGGTTAGCAAAGAAGAAAGCATCAATAGTTTACCTAGAGTGTCAGTTCTGATGCGGTAGTCATCTCATCCCATGTGGAAATCAATTTTTGATACTGAAAAAAGCAATCGCAATTGAACGAAACTGCTATCTGTCTACTGCCTATTTCTCTCGCATGCCAATCTTTCTTCCTTTCTGCTCTCTCTATATCGCATGCCAATCTCTCTGCTAAATTCCCACAGTTAAATCAAACAGCAACAAAATGGATCCCTCTCTCTGCTGGACGCATCGCCGGAGCCCTGAGGTGGCCTAGAGCGACGAAGCAGGCCAGCGACGCGAGTTAGGGCTCATACATGCATGTCGATGGTAGGTGTCGCTGGAGCAGGGAGATTGGGGCTATATACCTGGTATGGACGAGCGGACGCGAAGGCTCCGCGGCGGCGCGGGGCTGAAGGGGTGTGGATGGAGACCTTGCCAGCATCGTCGCCGTCACATCCATGTCGGGTATGGGGCCCGCGAAGAGGAGGCGCGGGAGAAGTGAGGTGTGCAATGCTGGCGAGGTTTCTCCTTCGGGCCTCCGGCCAACAGGCGTCCTTCAGCGGTTCAGCCTACCGCTGCCGCCCACCGCGTCTGCTCCAAGCCGCCGCCGCCGCTCGAAGGGATGGTCCGTGTGGGGAGGCAAATGGAAAAGGCGTAGGCGGACGGCCTCGGTCCTGATCCAGTGTAGGGCATGGACGCGATCTGCGGGCGCAATCGATGGGAGCGCAATCGACGGGAGCGAGATTGAGGGAGACGGCGGTGGGTGACGGGTACAGAGGTGGGCGCCCTGATCTACGGGCGAAGGAAAGGCGACGGAGACGGAGAAGGAAAGGCGAGATTGGCGGGCGGGTACATGCGGGCGGGTAAGGCCGAGCGCCACAAAAACAATCGAAAATCGGCGGATTCACTCACGAACGTCCAGTTTCCATCGTCGTGCCCCCTGAAAAACCGGAAATCACCTTACAATTGGGCCCGGTCAGAGAGGTGGGTATAGCTTTTTATTGGTAAAATGTGTTTCAGTTGTTTAGGATCTGTATAGATAGATAGATTAGGAAACGAGGAGCTGAAGCACGCGAGCTTTTTATTGGTAAAATGTGTTTCAGTTGTTTAGGTTGGACAAGGTGCTGTCCACGTACCTGAAGGACTTCGAAGCTGGAAGGTTGCATAAGCGCGGGTGGCCGACACATTTCTCGGCATACAAGGTGGGCTTGATTGCCTTGAACGCCTACTCCAGGACCCTTGCAAGGAGGCATCCCGACCTGCGCATCAACTGCGCCAACCCTGGTTACGTGAAAGCTGATATGTCCTTATACTCCGGGATCCTAACACCGGCAGAAGGCGCGAGCAACCTGCTCAAGGTGCTGCTGCTACCGGAAGGCGGGCCGACCGGTAAGTACTTCGACCAGGGCACGGAAGCGCCGTTCGTATGATACTACACCTAGCGGCCTCATCTGTCAGCATCTTTTTGTCAAACTTTTGACAAGTGATGGACCCACCGCCTCCCTCATCCATCTCCGTAGCATGGAATCATCGAGTTCGTAACCAACACGGTCTCCAGCTATAATCTTATTTTCTATTAAACGTGCGTGTCGCACGTGCATTCTTGCTAGTTATACGTTGAAAAGGAGGCAAAATTTGATGTGGGCACTACACTAACTTAGAATTAGCTCGTGCACACGTTGAAGACACAAATAGGCCAGGTAACAGTATGAAATCATGATTCTTAGTTGTGACACAAAAGTTACTTTTTTAGATTCGAGGAGAGAGAATGCTATGGAATTGGCCTTTTGCCCTCATCTTTATCCTCTGGCTTCCTTCAACCCTCTGCCTTTCTGAGTGTCTCTTCACTTTGTCTTGGGCGCTGTAGTAGTTGCGGATCTGGGCATGGCGGCATCTTCCGGATGGCCGATACAATGCTGCGTGGCGAGGGTGACAGCAGGAAAGATGGGCTTGTATGCCCGTATGCCACTGCACCGTGGAAGAACTCGCCATATAGATGGGACGTCGTGATAGTGTTCAAGTAGAGCCTAGAGAACGAGTGGATTTTGGCGATGATATATATAGTGCCATTGTGGCCTGCCTTGGCACTATTCTGGTGGGCGGGCTACTCCGATGAGGTGCTGGAGAGGGAGTCACGCAGTTCTAGGCGTTACATGTAAACCAACCATCTAAGAGATATTGAGTCTCAAAGAAACAACAGAATATAACTGATGAGTAATGTAACTCAACAAAATATGTCACGCTCGGTTTTAAAAACAAAACCAATTATACACGGTATATGTGTTAGGATCAAGTTTTATATGTAAAGAAAATATTAATGACTTACTAGTATATTAGAGATCTATGGCTTATTCCGGAAACGAAGGCTCCAAACATCAAAGGGAATCAATTGGGGGTTGCATATGCCTAGATTCAGCACCATCTTCATGATTTTTCACAACATCTTTTTCTCCTGAGCAGCATCCATTAGCATAATAAAAATAATTTGATAACAGAAAGGGTGAGTACATGTTCTATTCAGCATGTGTAAAAGACACAAAGCCAATGGCTAGCTCACTCCCAATTGTAAACACTTTTAGTTGGTCAGATTTTATTAGCAACAATTATAAGTTTATAACATCCCACAATCAATAGAAGCATACATCATCATAATAATATGACATATCTAGAAATCCTAACCGCAATTTAATTTCATATTCAAGTTAAATTATCATGTCAGGGTCTAGGCCACTGTTAGACCATGAGCACAACTGTTATATCAGTTTTACACTCTGTAGCTTGAGATACCTAACCTCTTAAACATTTTCAAGGTGACTGGCTAGGGATTTACTACGAGACCTTTACAAAGTTCACTTAATACAAAGTAACCCGTAAGGGTTTTGAGGACCATGTGTGTCCGAGGGACCGAGTGTATGGTCGCTTCCTAGTGATTAGTAATTAACAACG
Organism: Echinochloa phyllopogon; assembly: GCA_033239725.1. Taxonomy (NCBI): domain Eukaryota; kingdom Viridiplantae; phylum Streptophyta; class Magnoliopsida; order Poales; family Poaceae; genus Echinochloa; species Echinochloa phyllopogon. The sequence continues at coordinate 24,194,075 of BTCW01000008.1, read as the reverse complement.
TTGTGTGGACCGATGTTCGCCTTGGCTCAAGTATTGCAGAAGTAGAATGCGGCTTGATTTGCATTGGTGCATGTGAAGAACAAGTGTGAAAGGTCTTTGCCGGAGCAGCCTCCTAGGAGTGGAGAGACAAGTAGGGTTGGTTCGAGGGAACCAATGACCGATGGGATTAAGTGCGGTTCACATGGTGCAAGAACACAAGCAAGGAAACGTGAAAGAAGATGATCTGAGCCAATACATTGGGCACAGTCGAGTAAAGGAACGAGGCAAGACCGAGTAGACTGTCCGGGCGCCAGAGGTGAAAGGCTTAGCGTGCTCGAAGCTTGGCGTGGAGGCTGGACCAAGTATGCGGGGTTTGTTGGTATGGCCACAAAACCAGCGGAGGAGGGTTTCTTGGTTTGGGCCACAAAACCAAGTACAAAGCCCTGGCGCTGGGAAGCCGGTCTAACTGGTTGGGAGAATCGATCTGACCGGTTTCAGTCTGCGCGTTGGGAAGCTTTCAAGCGGAGGACACGCGGCGTGATCATGGAGGTAGCGTTGGAGGGAAGCAACTCCAGATGGATGCGTGCCCAACCGGAGGAGAAAATATCTATAACTTCCAGTTTTGCCCTTGAGGACGTGTATCTTTGAATTAAGTTGTAGGGGTAGTTGTGTCTTTCGTCGGTGGATGTATCTACTCACCTTGGTGGGAGGTAGCAGTCATCCTTCGTGTATCTCTTGGAACCCAAGTTCATTTGCTCTTTGTTTTCCTAGGCTAGCTATGAGCATCATGTTGTGAGGAAGAGAGGAGAGGACTTCTCCACTTCTATTTTCCTCCACTTTCAAGTGGGCCAGATGAAGGGAGGAGGTTAGCCTTTGTAAAGATGTTGACCTCGTTATGTGAAGAGAATTCTTGGTGCCGAATCCCTGTGTTCTTGTCTCCTTTTTGGGGGTTTTCGGATGATTTTCGAGGAGATTTTCGTTCATCGGATTTGAGGCCAGTTCCTTGCGGGGTTTTGTTGGGGATTTTCATTCATGGGTCTTTGTTGATCCTTCTCTAGTGATTTGCCCTCCTCAATCCTCGGAAAAAGCCTACGATTTGGTGATTTTAGGTTGAACCCGAGCAAAAGGGTGTTGGTGCCTTTGATTCTCGATTCCTATTGATTCGATGCGTTTTGGGAGTTGATTTCAAAGCCATGACTAGTTCATGAGGTATTCCACCTATCCCCAAAGTCTCACTTGAATCCGTGGAGCGAATCAGGAGTTCGGTTGAGGATAAGATCGAGGTTTCCTCGCGGGCAGACATGAAACCGGTCTGACCGGTTTGGCAAACTGGTTGACCGATTTTGGTGCTGGAGCTGTGGATTGCTGTTCTTCCAGTCTCTAGCTGTGTTTTGGCTAAGTGTTGCCCTAGTTGAATTTTTTGGAAGTGTTTGGATCTTGTTCTTCAGGTTGCAGCTCTGTGTTTGGGTTTCAGGACCAAACCGGTCCGCTTTTGGTCTGTGTCCTGCTCTAAGCTTTGAGTTTGGGTTTCCGCTATGTGTTGATAGTTTAGTTACTTGTAGACTTGTTCCTAGGTCCAGAAGTACTTCAGCGACTTTGTGGATTTGGCAAGGAAGTGGTTTCGTTGACGTCGGAAGTGATTTTTGGATATGCCGAGTTCACTCTTGAGAGAATTTTTATAGGCTCCCATTCACTCCCCCCCCCTCTGTTCGCCGATTTGATCCCTCGGGTTTCCAGACAGAGCAGAGCATAACCATCCTAATGAGCACAGTATCTAAGCAAAGCATACCATTCAACAAGAGAGGGCTATACCCCAATGACGTCTTCCCTCTTTCCCATTTCGGCTAAGGTCCCCAAGTATTAAATTTTAATTAATCAGCCAAAATCAAAACCTTAAGAACCTTGCGGTTGAACCGTTTTCCTATGTGGTTCCCTATTTTCTTATAATTAAGAGAGGCATATCTAGGTCTGACAAAGTTCATCGTCATTAACATTAAATGCTCCAAAATAATCCAATTAAAAGCAACTATCATAGCTACCCAACATGAATGTAAAAACCCAGTGTATATAGGTGAATGGTGGCTAGGCAAAATCCTTAGTAGGACCCATGAAATTAAGACACAAGCATATGTAACATGTGAATAAAAAATATTAGAAAGCATATCTGATACACTTACCTTTATCCAAATAATAGCTGTGTGCCATCATAAGACACACGATTTTTCACGCAGAAACACTACGTGGAAACCTCAAATAGGTAACGCGGGATTGGTAACGGACTCACGAAGCCCGTTACAAGGTGCGACATCAGTAATGGGTGGAAACAACGACCGTTACCAATAAGCGTGTCAGGACCGGGCCCAGCCCCTGCACAACAACGCCCGTTACTAATAATGATTTCTGGTAACGGTCGTTGTTCGCGACCGTTACTAGTATTCCTTGTAACGGACATTACACACAACCGTTACCAATAATACTACCATCCGTAACGGTCGCTTAATGTCCGTTACAGGCTGGGACTAGTAGTAACGGTAGTTGTATTAGGCACTTCAAGCCCGTTACGTATCTTTGACTAGTGGTAACGATGTTAGGTTTGGCCAGTTAACGCCCGTTACTAGTGTCGGAGCTCAACTATTATTTGCATAAGCTACATTAGCTACAGTGTGTCGTCTTCCACCCCGCTGCTGCTGCCGGCATAGAGCAGCAGCCGGCGGCGGGCGACGTCCACTCCGCCGCCGTCCTGGCGCCCGCCCGTTCTCTCTCCCGCTCTTCGACTCGTCGTCGCCGCGCGGGCGACTGCGCCTGCTTGCCGCCCGGCCGGCCGCGCCACACATGCATGTTCAAATATATAACAGGACACACATTACATATATAACAGGCATGTTCACAGACATTACATCCTAGTTAATTAGTTATTAAGTACTGCATACATAGTGCCATAAGGGACAAAAGAACAGAACATGTTCATCTCTTTTTATCTAACTCCGACCGCGCATCGATAAGTCCATTTTTAAGAACTCTTTTCTTCTCTTCCGCTTCTTTGAGTTTTGCTTTGAGTTCTTTCTTCTTTGATTTCTTGCGCTCGAGTTCGGAGGTCAGAGAATCCACTTCTGCTTTGAGATTTGCTGCCTTTTCCTTTTCTTCCCAGAGAGAAAATTTCAACTATTCTTGCTTCTTTCCTGCCTCACTTAGCCTCATTTCCAATTACTTGTTTGCCTCCCTAGCTTCATCGAGGTCTTGCAAGGCCTTGTTGTACTTCTGTGCTGCCTCCTTCTTCAGCTGACAAAGAAGACAAGGATGGATGGATCGTATCTGAAAATAAAACAGATAGTCAAATGAGGTAGTGCCTTAACATGTGGCTAGATTCACACAGTCAATTATTTCACACACAAACAGCAATGATCTGCCAAACAACAAGATATGTTGTTCACACAGCCAGTCCTGATACTATATGAGCTGCATAGCACAATTTTCAAATTTTATAGACATAAACACACAACCTATTATTTCACACACATGAACTGCATAGCATAATTGTTTCACGTAGCCTGAAGGTCTAACTAGGATGTTACAGAATCTATATGAATCACACTGCCTATTATTTCACACACATGAATTTGCATTTTCAGCTCACAATCAAAGGCATTCCCAGATCATAATCAGATGCATTTCTAGTTTATCAAACATTAATCTCTAATTAAAGAGAGCAGATTCTTCAGCATTTAGATACACAATTCAGCCTCGAGACAAGGAATGCCGGATTCATTGTTTGATAAACTCATTGCTCACCTCGTCGCCGGAGTCATGGTCAGAGGAAGAAACTAGGTTGATTTCCACTTGAGGGGGAGCCGGAGCCGGAACGACTGACGAAGAAGGACCACCCTCTCCCAAAGGGACGATTCCTCGCCCCAGCCTCCAGACACCCCCCTCTCTCGTGCGGGGAGGACTCCTCCTCGCCGGAGCCGGAGCCTCCTCTTCGCCGCTTGCGGCCGCCGCGGCTTCCCTTGCAGCAGCGGTGGCGGCCTTCGGTGGGCGAGGGTGCTCCCTCCCCCTGGCGCGAATGAAGTGGCAGCAGCGGCCCTCCTCGCCGCTCTCGTGAGCCCCGGCGGCGGCCTTCGCAGCAGCGGCGTGCGTGTATGGATGCCGGCCCACCGTGGTGGCGGCGGTCTTCGTCGTGCAAGAAACCCTCTCCTTGTGAGGGGAGGGCTTCTTGGCGCTTCCGCTTGCCCGCATCCACCGGCCGGTGCGGGGATCCCGCAGCTGGGCGGGATTGAAGTCGGACATCTCCGCTGTTCGCCGCTTGCGCTTCTTTGATGGGGAGAGAGAGTGAGAGCGAGTGAGCGAGAGAGAGGGAGAGAGAGAGATCCTTCCCACCAGCTGCGCTTCTTATCCTATTCCCGGCGAAGGAAAAAAACTGTAAAAACTTATCAGTAACGGTCTTTATCAAAGGGCCCGTTACGAAAAAACTGATGCCGCCTTCAACTTTTCAGTCGCTTCATGTAACGGGCTTGACCAAAGTGCCCGTTACAAAAAAGTGGATGCCGCCTTCAACTTCCTTCAACTTCCCAGTCTCTTCATTTAGAGGGTTTTCCAACCAAACTAAATCTAATCTTCAACAAGACTTTGCAAAGATGGAATGATCCAACCAAGATCCTCCTCCTCGGCTATCAACCAGTCAAATTTATTCAAGCAGTCAATCCAATCATAGGGATTCAAGCAGTTAATCAGACCACGTACTATGAACAAAAAAAACACACATAATGCAGTCATAATATCCAGAACGAAGAAGAAGATGCAAAATGCACACATAACATTAATTAAAATAGTTCAGGCGAAACCACGTACGCCGCAAAATAATATTTACAAACAATGCAAAATAATAAAATACTATCATCTACTCCTCCGCCTCGTCCTCGTCGTCATCCTCCTCCTCCTCGTCCTCCACCGCCGCTGCCGTTGGATACGCCGGCGCGATCGCCGGATGATGAATCCTCATCACCTCGGCGACCTGCCACAGACTGAAGACGTAGTGCTGGACGGTCTAGTTCACCGGCTCGTTCACACTCGGCAGACCAAGAAGAGGCAGATATGCGTTCATCTTGGTCCAGGTGTCACGTAGGACGTTGAGCGTCCACTGGGGGTCGATGCCTAGGAGCACTGCCGGCGCCGGCGCCGGCGCTGGCGGTGGAGGCTGCGGCACCGGGTTGGCGGCGGAGGAGGACTCACCTTCGGTCCTGCGACGCTTGGAAGAACTTCCCTCACCGGCGGAGGCCATGACGGTTGCTAAATGGCAGCGAACGAGAATGGAGATTAGGGAGAGCAGAGCAAATGGCAGCGAATGGAGATTGGAGAACGAGAATGGAGATTGGGGAGAGGAGATTGGGGCGGTTGATATACTGGGCGAACGGGGAATGGGGAACGGTTGCTGTGCCGCGCGCGGTTGTGAATTCGAGGCGTTAACATAGTCCGTCTGCAAATGCCGTGAATGCTTCGTCTTCATCCCTATCCGTAACGGGCTTTGTCGAAGTAACGGTTACAAATGTGAGGCGTTCCTCCATCAGCCATCCCCATCGGTAACGGGCGTTGTGTCAGTGACCGTTACAAATTGATATAAGTAACGGACATTGGGAAAGTGCCCGTTACAGATGTGAGAGCAGAGTCCGTCAAATGTCGTTACAAATTCTATTTCAGTAACGGGCTTTAGAAATGTGCCCGTTACGAATATGTGTGAAACAGAGTGAGTCAAAACCGAGTGACGACCTTTCCTTTGGTTGTTACCTCGTTTCCCGTGCTCATTTACTTCTTCCTCCACTATCTCCTTCCATTCTCGTTTCCCGTGCTCATTTTTCTCTCGCCGGAGGACTCGAGGTAAAAAACCCCTCTTCTCATCTGACGCCGGCGAGGACTCCCCATTTGATTCTTCTTCTCATTTGATTTTTCTTCTTCTTCTTCTTCTTCTTCTGATTGATCTCTCGGAGGACAGTTATTTTGTTCTTTAATAAATCTTGGATTCTTTTTGTTCAGATCTCATCTCTTAGAAAGATCAAACACTGTCCATCGCCTAGGTAGCTTCGAGCTCGATCTGCTCCTTCTTGCAACTGGTAGATTGCTGCTTAATATCTATATTTTGGACTATATATGCTGGTAAAATTTAGTTATGATATTTGTGATATGCTGATAAATCTCATTTGGTTATATTGGATATAGCTACTATTAATTTTGGTAATATAAATCTCTTAGTATTTGGTTATATAAATCTCATATAGTATTGGGTTATATAAACCTCATAGTATTTGTGATATTTGATTTTTTAGATCTAATTGGTTATATAAATCTCATAGTATTTGTGATATTTGTTGCTAGTAACATTTAGTAAAATTCTGTTCATCTTTTCTTTTTTGCTATATACAACAATGATTTGGTTATTTTCTTTTCATTTGTTTATTTTTCAGATGGCGTCGTTGCGTCTTAAGGATGATTCGGCTTTGGTTAAGGAGATGGTTCCCATCTGCCGTGATCAGAAGATCTATCTTGGAATAGAAGATGGTCCACAGGAACGTCTTGTGTTAGCTTGGTCTTCGCACAATACGGCCAACGATATGTTCATGGCGACTGTTCGGGCTTTGGAGTGTATCGTCACTGATACGAAGAGTGTTTCATATATAAGATGTAGGTAGTTTGACTTTTTTGACCCCACGTTGACCGCTCGTCTTATTCAAAAAATTTGTGAAAATATGGTCAAATTTAAGTCATTTCTGTAGATTTTATATTAATAAAGCAAGTCACCATAAAAAAATGATAACTTATGCACAGCTTTGAATAGTATGAGCGGTCAACTTTGGGTCAAAAAAAGTCAAACGGCCTACACTTTAGAACGGAGGGAGTATGAACTTTATCAATTGTATGAAACTTTATGATTAAAGTGCACCCACCATACATAGAGTTGCATCATTGTGTCACTTTGGTCCAACAAGTTACAAATGTAGCAATAATACTATACATTAAGTTACATAATGCGATTTGTATGGTCTAAAATTACGCAACAGTACGTTGTATTTTGTGTCATGATATGTACTAAGATGGAGTTCCCCATTTTGCGATGTGTGGATCTCAAAAAGTTGGATGACAATTTTCAAAAAATATATGAACTTTATGAAAGTTCATGCTCCCTCCGTTTTAAAATGTATGGAGTTTGACTTTTTTGACCCCAACGTTGACCGCTCGTCTTATTCAAAAAATTTGTGAAAATATAGTCAAATTTAAGTCATTTCTGTAGACTTTGTATTAATAAAGCAAGTGGCTACAAAAAATATGATAACTTGCGCAAAACTTTGAATAGTACGAGCGGTCAACTTTAGGGTAAAATAAAGTCAAACGGCCTAAATAGTTGCCTTGATTTGCATCACTTTCAGTAACGGGCTTTACAAAGTGCCCGTTACAAATGAAGTTTTGTTTCGTTAGATGCAGATCCAATGGTCAAAATTTCATCTGCGCTTCATTCCCGCGCCCAAAATTTGCATATTTCCCCCGATCCCGCGGCATTCCCCCCCGACCCCGCGCCATTCCCCCCAACCCCGCGTTATTTCGACCACACCCTAGCGGCGGCGCGGCGGCATCCACCCTGGCGCGCGCGGCTTCCCAAACCACCAAACCCTAGCGGCGGCACGGCGCGGCTGCATCCACCCCGGCGGTGCGGCATCCCCGCCCAAGAACCCGGGACCCGGCCCTGCGACGGCGACGCGGACCCGGCCACCTCAAGCAACGCGGCGATGCGGATCCACCCCTCCAGCAACGACGACGGCGAGCAGGACTGCTTCCTCTGCGGCGCAGGTCAGTGCTCCTCCAACCCCATACTGTTGTGCGCTGCTGCATCTGATGCTGCTGTGCCTACTACGCTGGGTGCACCAATCTTCCTGTTACTTTGCTGTTGTTTAGGCTCCGTTCACCTTGACCAGATTTGGCTCGATCTATATGTCACGGATACAGATCCTACTCTGTTGCTGTTCATTTCCAATTTTTATTTGTTCAAAGGAAACTCGATCTATATGTCATGGACACAGATCCTGATGTGGCTGCTGCCAAGTTATCTTTTTCCTTCTGTATTTTTTCCATTAGTTCTGTATGTTCATCTTGTGTAGAATCATATAATCCTAGTGCTTGCTCTTAGTGCTTGTTCATCAACCAATCAGGCATTTAATCTGCCTTGTTAATCTGCCTTTATCATGTTTAAATGGCAAATTATCTATCAATTGTTCTGGACTATGTACTGCTACAATTGTTAGTTCTTCTTAGTATGTTAATCTTGTGTAGAATCATATAATCCTAGTGCATTTTACTAACTGTTGCTTTGTCCTCTTCTTTCATGTACCTGACTAATGTAATGTACACTTCAATGATGCTTTCGTATATAAGCATCGCACAAGGAAGCAGTTGAAGGAACAACAGAGCTGCTTTGATATAGGATCTCATTTCTTCGGCCTGTCTAAATAATCAATTATATGTGTATATGTTGTACATGCTGATTTTATTTAGGACCTGTATTGATTTCTAGTCTAATAGTAGCTAATAATAATTTTGTTCACATTTCCATCCCTGCTTATATTTCTGTACTGACAAACTGATATATCATCTATGCAGGCTAACTCATCAGGAAGCTCCTCTGGTGACAACGGTGCACATAATGTAGAGGAGGAGTATGCACCTGCTTCACAGGGTAATTCGGCACACACTGCTGGGAGTACTAATTGAGGACGGCGGTCACGGACACAGACCAAATGGCCAGAAGACAAGGTGATTACAACTGGACTTGACGACCAATGGATCCCTACCCCAAAGGTGGCGAGGGACCGATTCATATTGGTTTGTGGCCTCATTGCTCGGGAGAGGGTGTCAATCAACGCAAATCTTGAGGATTTCACACTGGAGCAGAAGCAAGCCCTGTTCCCTGTTCTAGAGGAAAAGCTAGAGTACACACCCATGTCTGAAGGTGTCCACGATAAGGCAATCAAGGCAGCCGTGAGCAAGATTGGGGAGTTACAGCGGCGATTCACGAGCCATTTAAGATCAGAATTTGTGAACCAAGACGAGCTTCCCTATGAGAAGCATCAGTTTTTGAAGCCAGAAGACTGGCAGCAGTTTGTGGAGACATCCAAATCTCCAAGTTTTGAGAAGGTGAGCCAGGAGATGTGATGGGAACTAGGGTGCCCGATCTTCCGTCAGGTGAAAGATAACTCGTTTTGGGCGGAGCGCAACACACCGATCCGGCTTCAAGTCAGCAAACTCGAACCCCGCAATCTTAGTACCACGACTCCTCTGGTTATCAACCGTGTCACAACCCGATTGACCTCGCCAAGAAGGCTAATCCCTACCTGCGAAACGAAGAACACAAGCAAGAACTCGAAAGAACGCACCTCTCAATATGAAGTGACACTGCAGATGAATGATTAAGCACGATAGTTGGGGTTCTACAAACCGATGACGGCGAAACTGTTTTCAACAGATTAATCTAAGCAAAACCCGAGTCTAAACGACGGCGGCTACTGAGTTTATATAACCTAAAGGGGCGTGCTAGAGTTGGAGGGGCGCCCCCCTATGGGCTTCCACACGATACATGGCCCAAAGGCCAAAATACGGCAACGCAACAACGAGATAGATTCTGGATGTTAATTTGTTTCGTCGATTCCCGATGACTCCAGACGAATTTTGAGGTGAGACCTGTGTCATTGGAAATCTTATCTCCTTAGCTTTCCATGCATATGTAGAACGTCCAAAACCGAGCCCGTATGCGACCTGGGCGACCGATTTAGTGTGGGCTGCTCCTGGACTTCGAGGTGGACTCGACCTTGAATTTCTTTGGGCCTCCATCTTGGGGACTCGAATCGGATTAATCTTGGGCCTTCTTGTTGACTTGTAAAACCTTGTTGGTATCCTTCTTCTCCACCCATGCACCATTCATGTACATATGCATGCGTGTCATGTCCTCATCATCCTCCCCTTCTTGACGAAAAGCCGTCCTCGACGTTGTTTGTGCTCTAAGATGGCCCTGCACAACACGAAGAAACACGAGGTTGCGAAAAATATGGGAACTAAAAATATTGTGGGGAGTGACATGACCATACTTCCAATCTCCCAAAGTATCTTCTCCTATAGAGTTGTCGGCAAATACGTCGGCTCCTTGACCGAAACGCACATGTTCTTTTATCTGTTCAATGCAACAAAAATCAGCACTAGCACACATAGGTAGTAGCCAACAATGCTCCCCTTCTTGAGAGTGAACCCGATTTGTTATAGTAAAACTAGAGGGACAATCTAGTTGATCACAATCTTGTACATGAAAAGAAGATTTCAGATTTGCACAGATATAGACTCGATGCACCATATACTCTCCTTTATTATTATATTTGCCAATAACATGATATATATGCTTAGAAAACCATGGCAAATCAGCATGACAAAAAATGTTCTCTTCCAAATAACTCATATCACACAAATTATCAAATTCAATGTAACCCAAAGTATTCAAAGACGACAACAATCTTTGCTCATCTATTTCACTATCAATATAAGAAACATGTCTATTTTCAGCACAAGTGATCGATTCCAAAATATCGGCAGCATGTTCATTCATTAACGGGTATATTGGAACAACAAAAGAATTATCATATAGATCATTTTTATCACAAGGAGCATCCACCAAATCAGCATGTGACAAAGATAAATCAAAAGAAGATTTCACTAGTGGTTGCTCTATTGTAATAGGAGTAGTAGAAAAATTCAGTACGTCAAGAGAAACCTCACCTTACAAAAGCGTAGCACCATGAGAATTACCTTGGCTGTCAATTTCAGCAGGAGCAGTAGGTGCATGGGAAGATGTAGGTGCTGAATTTTCATATGAGGATATGGACGCCACTAATTTTGCTATTATTTTATCCCAAGCTTGTTCAAAATCATGACTGTCGAAACCTGCCATATTAGCCACAAAACAAGAAAAAAACACAAGTGTATATTGTCCTATTAGCTACTAGGATATGACAAGAAATAGAGTCACACACTCTCAAACGTCTTACCAAGCTCTTACAAGTGTCCTTACCAAAGCAAGCAATTGATGGTACAACCGGTGGCTGGTTCGTGATACCTTTGAGAAAGTAGTACCAAGATTGCAAGATCCTTCGTTGTACGGACCTGAAGTATGTATGTGGAGCTTGGGAGGCAAATATATGGTAGCAAGGATTAGCAATAATTCAATTCAATTCAGAAATTGCAAAACTGAAAATTAGTCCCAAGCTAGTCTATGTCGCCGGCCTAAACTCGTCTTGGACCTAGTTCAAGCAAGTAACAATACAACTATTAACAGGGTTAACAGGACACAATGGATGCAAGCACTTCTGAATTTTTTTTCTTGCTTCTTTCTTCTTTTTTCTCTTTTTATGGTGCGGCTTTTTCTTTTCTTCCTTTTTTTTTGCACCTTTTGCCTTTTACTTTCTTTTTATACCAGAACGTGCCGCAAGAAGATTACAGGAAAGGATGGGCCTCTCTCCTATAATTGACCAGGACTTGTATTTAATCCTTAGCTGCCCCAAAAATGATCGTATGGGCTTCTTTCTTTTGTAGGTTCGGCCAGCAGTAAATAATTTTGGTACACACGTCTAGGAAAGAAATAATCCGAGCCTGTCTGCTCTTTCCTGTTGTTTTGCGCAGCAAAATACTTATGGAAAAAATAATTGTCTGCTAAATCCGATCTGCTACCTTTTATGCTCTTCTTTCTCGCGCAAACACCAGAGCCAAAACAATATTGGTGGATCCAACACAGATAATATTTGGAAATAAATCTGATATAGGCTGGCCGACAAAGGTAGAATGACTCGACACTAGACCAAAGCAAGACCTAGCACGACGAACACAACGACACAACGAGGGACCAAAATTCAGAAAAGAAATCTAAACAGAAAAATTGCAAGGCACAAAGGGGTTATAGGATAGCGGAAACACGATGAACAAATATTTTTTTTGTGGGGCAATTTTCTGGAGTTGTAGGACAAAGGAACAAACTGAATAATAAAGGGATACAACTAATGCGAACCTGACGGTAAACCTGTCTCTGAATACCACTTGATGGGAACTAGGGTGCCCAATCTTTCGTCAGGTGAAAGATAACTCGTTTTGGGCGGAGCGCAACACACCGATCCGGCTTCAAGTCAGCAAACTCGAACCCCGCAATCTTAGCACCACGACTCCTCTGGTTATCAACCGTGTCACAACCCGATTGACCTCGCCAAGAAGGCTAATCCCTGCCTGCAAAACGAAGAACACAAGCAAGAACTCGAAAGAACGCAGCTCTCAATATGAAGTGACACTGCAGATGAATGATTAAGCACGATAGTTGGGGTTCTACAAACCGATGACGGCGAAACTGTTTTCAACAGATTAATCTAAGCAAAACCCGAGTCTAAACGATGGCGGCTACTGAGTTTATATAACCTAAAGGGGCGTGCTAGGGTTGGAGGGGCGACCCCCTATGGGCTTCCACAGGATACACGGCCCAAAGGCCAAAATACGGCGACGCAGCACCGAGATAAATTCTGGATGTTAACTTGTTTCGTCGATTCCCGATGACTCCGGACGAATTTTGAGGTGATACTGATGTCATTGGAAAGCTTATCTCCTTGGCTTTCCATGCATATGTAGAACATCCAAAACCAAGCCCGTATGCGACCTGGGCGGCCAATTTAGTGTGGGCTGCTCCTGGACTTCGAGGTGGACTCGAACTTGAATTTCTTTGGGCCTCCATCTTGGGTGCTCGAATCGGATTAAGCTTGGGCCTTCTTGTTGACTTGTAAAACCTTGTTGGTCTTCTCCTTCTCCACCCCATGCACCATTCATGTACATATGCATGCGTTATACAGAAATCACAGTTCAATTCCAGGACTTGTATGACCTTTTCAACCTCGGAAGTCTGGACGTGAGTTTGTTGAGCTGCTGGATATTGTAAGTCCCTTCACAGTTCAATTCAACGACCTGTTGTATGACCTTACCACAAATTTCATGCTAACAAATTCCATGCTAACAAATGTAGGCTAATGAGGAAACGAGTACAGGAGATGAGATTGAGTGTTGGGTTTGTGGACCCACAGGTATTCTGTCTCGCAATGGTTGTTTCCCAACCCCAAGTGATAATACAAACACTAAAAAATGTTATGCATCACGACTTTGTGGTGGCTCCCTACAACACCGGTGGCCACTGGGTACTGCTGGTCATTTCTATGAAGTGGAGTTGGGTTTGGATTTTAGATTCTGCGAAAATTTTTCCAAAGCGGACGTTCACCGAAGTCCTAGCTCTTGTCGACGGGTAAGTATATATATTGTAGGTTTTGTTCAGAAAAATTCAATCTCCTAATGTTTCTAATCGATATTGCTGATCATGCAGGGCCTATGCAGACCACATGAATCAGAAACAGAAACAGAGAAAAAATGCAAAAGCCAAACCACCTATACTCACGCACAAGGCAGATTTTCAGGTAAGATGGAAAATCAAGTTTGTTTTATTTTGTTCACTTCATACATATTGGTACCGGTCATAACTTGTGTCATTTTGGTACATTCATTCAGTGCCCTCAACAGCCATCGGGGTCCCTTCTCTGTGGATTCTATGTTGCGGTGTATGTTATGGATGTAATCTATGAAATGACCGCATTGAAAAGGCCTTCTGTAAGTATACTGCTCAGCCTTCTCCATTTGTTTTTAGAAACTGATCGACTTTTACCCTGCATTCTCCTAAAAATTGTATTATGCAGGAATTCAAGCTTAGCAAAGCACCGATCCATACAAAAAGACTAAGGTTGGTCCAGGAGATGATGTGCGATTTCATTCGTAACGAGATCATCGACCCAGAGGGCGAATTCCATGATAATCGACAACCAGTACGTGTTCAAGGTCCAGAAGGTGATCAAGTTCCAGCATGTGGTACTACTTGAAACTTGTAGACCTGAATGAAACTTGATGATGTTTATGGTCTTTCCTCTCATTCTTAAACTTGTAGTTTACATGATCAGTCTGCCTATCCCAGTAGGGGATAAGATTCATCCAACTTGAAACTTGTTGCATGTGTATGATAAGATACAAACTTGATGTGTACTTGTGTATATATGTGATGTGTATCTTAATCTGTATGTGATGTGTATCTCAATCTGTATGTGATGTGAATAACCTGGGGGCTGCCAAATCCTGGCTGGTTCCAGGATGCAGCCAGAACCAGGCCAGATTCTATGGTGGTGGAACAACAAAAGGTAACAGGGACATTTATAGAACGTTACAATTGAACACAAAGGTAACGGGCATCAAGTAAGAACCATTACCTACACAAAGTATCAGTAACGGTTGTTACGTAACGCCCGTTACAGGGTCTGACCGGTGGGTCCAGAGAGGAGACTGGTCAATGCACCTCCGTAACGGTTGTTAAGTAAATCCCGTTACAAGTACTGACCGGTGGGACCGGAGAGAAGACTGGTCAATGCGCCGCCGTAACGGTTCTTAAGTCAAGCCCGTTATAAGGTTTGCGTTTTAGTAACGGTTGTTATGTAAAGACCGTTACAAGTGTTGTGGTTTCGTTACGGTTCTTAAGTAAAGCCCGTTACAAGTGTATTGTTTTGGTAACGGTCGTTTGTTTGTGCGCGTTACGAAATTGATGTGTGGGCCCACAAAAATCGCAAGTTTGGGTTACTGGTTGCTTATATTGGTAACGGTCGTTGTGAAGTGCGGGTTACAGGTTTTGGTCGTTCGTAACGGGCGGATTGCCCGTTACCTTTGACCGACTATTAGTAACGGAGTAAGGGTAACGGGCGCTATGGCCATCTACGCCCGTTACAAATCTCGGTTTTTCACGCAGTGAAATATGCGTGTACGGTTCATGGGAATCAAACCTGGGACCTCTACCTCACGCGTAGTTTCCTTACAATCCAACTTATAGAGCACATGTGACACATTCCTGGGTTTTCCTTTTATATTAACCCGCTTGGTGTTATCAATGAAGACTAAAGATCTCAATACCTCTAGCCCCGGGTGGTAACACCAACTGGGACTAAAGGTCCTCCGGGACACAAAAAGTATGAACTGAAACTAAAAGTGACATTAATCTCCGGCAAAAACTTACCCAGGACAAATGTACAGGATGGAAAGTTCATTCTCTGCCGGTGCCTGCAGGCTGCATCCATCTGTTTTTGTGCCACGGGACTTCTTATCTTGCGCATTAATTAAGGCTATTTTTTGAAGAATGTTTTGTTATGGCCGAATTTAGAAGGGGCAATGTCAACCATGTTGCAATTTGGCCAAATTAAGATATGGAGGTAGATGGAAGATAGCAGTTTACCAGTGAGTTAGACGGTACTCCGTACTAGATGGATTTGGGTGCCTTGCAGAGGCCGGAGTAAAATTCCCTTTTATGAAAAGATCGATTTGGGTGTGGAATGTGGACAGGTTAGAAATTCTTGATGTTTTGCCCATGTATGAAATTAGCTAGGTGGGCTGCGAGCACAAAGTGTTTGGAAATAAAAAAAGGTCAACATATTATGTTTTTTGATGGGCTATGTACGTAAATCGTCCATGAGCTCTCATCTTTTATTTATACGATGGGAAAGGTACGGTGTTACCCATATACAGATGTAGATGTATCCCTTTGTCACTAATGTAAGGCGCACATGCAAAGATTAAAACTTTGAAGTTTTTGACCTTTAGTCAATCTTCCAATAACAAAAACTTATACAACAAAAAAATATTATTAGATTTCTTTTTGATAGTACTTTTGTGAAACTATATATGATGTTGTTGCTACGAACATTGGAGTATGTTGTGCTAAATTTGGATGTGCCTAAGCTTACACTACCAGAATGATCAACATCTGCACCGGTTGGGAGCCGGCTTTAGCACCGGGTATCCCAACCGGTGCAGATCTTCTGAGGCTAAAGGGGTACCCCTTTAGCACCGGGTCGGGTTGAATAACCGGTGCTAAACGGTCCCTTTAGCACCGGTTCCAGACACAACCCGGTGCTAAAGGGCCTGCCCCGCAGCGCCTTTAGCAGGGCCTTTAGCACCGGTTCCAGACACAACCCGGTGCTAAAGGGCCTGCCTTTAGCACCGGTTGCTGTCTGCAACCGGTGCTAAAGGCCCCGGATTTCTTTTTTTTTGCTTTTTTCAGTAGCCATGCATGCACGTCTATATACGTGTATATACGTATATATTCTAATACGTGTATTCTAATGCGTATTCGGCCGACTCTATATTCATATTAGCTGACATTTCATCAAAATAGAAGACATATATATTACAAAAGTAGATATTCATGCATGTCAACTCGAGTTATATATATTTAAACTGTATTTTCTACTTAATTAAGATTGACGACTTGTTGAACTGTCTGGCACGTCCTCCAGTACTGGCATGTGGAATTCTCCTCGGGGATTGACGACCTCGTCCCAGATCCATCCGACGAGTTGTTCTGCAATTACGTCAATTCTTTCTAGCTCTAGAGACTCTTCCTTCAGGCTCAACATCTATAATTTACAAATAATTGAAAGATATTTAATCCACTGTTGACGTAAAATCCGCACTTCACGCCAAGCACACAGCAAGCCGAATTAGCTAGCTTCACACGTGGCCCGAGCGTTTGAATCCGAAAGCGTGCCAGTCAATTTTCCTGAAACTGACAAAGGGAGAAAAGATGTTTAGATAACACCTGGAACGTGCCGGGTGATACCAGACAGTTCCATATTTGTGGCTACGGAGCCAGCTTCGAACGACATATAGCTACAGAGAAGCTATCTGTCAGCAGTCAAGGCATCATTCGGCAATCGGCAAAGCGTGCAGGAAGCGCACTGCCGAATGCGTGACGTAAGCATGACGAAAGATCGGTAGGGCAATCGGCAAAAGCACGCAGGAAGCGCACTGCCGAATGCGTGACGTAAGCATGACGAAAGATCGGTAGGGCAATCGGCAAAAGCACGCAGGAAGCGCACTGCCGAATGCGTGACGTAAGCATGACGAAAGATCGGTAGTTGACTTGAATGAACATTGTAACGTATATTCGTAACCGATTAACGGGGAACAGAGCATGATAGATAAATAAAAGGGCGAAAGCATGACCATAATTTCATAATAAACAAGAATGCATAGATTAAAAGCACTAGTCTACCGCATGTCTAGGCACTTTCAACCCGTCGAGCATGAAACAAGCAAGTTAATCCACCGCATGATACGACTTGCTTGGAATCACACCACCAACCAAGAATAGACCAATCCACCGCATGATACACTCTAATCGTGGAAGGCTAAAAGCATTCTTTATTTAAAACAAAACCGTGAACATGTTTCACTCGTGGCGATACTGCCGAATACAGCTATATAGCCGAATCGGGTTCCGTGAAGAAGGAACATGCTTCGTTGATGATGATAGATCTATCAGATCGAATCGAATTCTAATCCACCGGATGATTAGCTCTAAGACGACCCAAAAACCTGCATCTACCGCATGATACCCGGTTCTGTCAAGATCTACACAAGACCAACGAGCTTGAACCCGCGACACGTGGCAATCTAGATCGACTTCGAATTCGGCTATGGAAACGCAGTGCATTATGAGCTAGAACCGAATCTAATCATCCTAGACTGGGCAAAAGAGTGCTGTAATGAATTAAACACAAAGGTAAAATCCAGAGCAACACGGTAACTTAATGAATCTACTGGATCTTGCCAAAATCCAATAGAGCCGATAACTTGTTCCAAGCTAAAACTTAGCCCACCGCATGGCTCATGATCTAACAATGGAACCTTCCTGAACCAAAGCCTAAATCCACCGCATGATACTAGGCATGGTGCAGGGTTGCCGGTACTTACGGAGGTCGACGGATCGATGATTCCTCTCGAAGAACTCGACGACTCGACTAAAGGACTCGAAGTTGGCACGGGGCCGGTTTGTTGTATGATTGATTGAACGATCCTTTTACAATCACCATGGGTTTATATTTATACCCAGGTTTTCGACACGACTCCTAATCGATTACGATTACATTATTTATTTCCTAAAAAAGATAAACGCCGGGGCACCGTATCCGTCTTGCATTCCAAGTTAAACCAGCCTTTTCCTTATACTTGATCCACGTCATCACGCACTCCCGAATGCCTCCTGCGGAACAGCTTTCTTGCCGAATGACAATGCGTTCCCGACCGCAGGACGTCTTTACCGAATGCTCTGGGGAAAACTCCTTTGCCGAATGATATCCTTTCAACGAATCTGGCCCACATGTCAGCCTCTTCCTGGTGCCAATTTTTGGTGTCAACACATGCCCCTTCAATTTCGGGATAAAAGATAATTTTATCTCGGAATTGACCAGAAGCACTCAACATTCCCAAGTTAGTTCTGTTCGACACCCGCTTCTCCTTTTGAATCTTCAGAGCTCTCGCCCAGATCCGAACCCTAGGTTATCGACTTCCAAGATTCAATCTTCAAATGGCGAACCAAGATCTTGCCCTCCAGGTAAACTTCAATTCCCTCAAGCACATTCGGTATTCCTCTTTCGATTTGCATCTTTAAATTTCTTCTCATCTCTTTCCATTCTTGATAGGCCCTGGCTGCCGAAATCCTTATCCCCGTTGAGGAAAAAGCTCCATCCTACTTCCTCGGCCCTGTAGGGAATTCAGATCCTTCCGAACTCATTGCGGCCGAATCTCAGAGGGTTCCTTTCAAGACTTCATTGACAAAACCTCATGAGTGGCAAGACGCCTTCAAGAACTGGCCTTTGCCCCCAATTGCCGGCTGGAGAAATTGGTACAAAAGGATATCTGATGACAAAAGCCCCCAAACACAGAACTGGGACCATCTGCGTATTTCTCATTGCCTGGAGCTGTCACTAGCCGAAACACCAAAGAACGAAAACCTTCTGATTGCAGCTTGCCACTTTTGGTCCAATGGCGCAAATGCTTTTCTCTTCGGTCATGGCCCAATGTCTCCCACTTTGGCCGATGTCTACATGATGACCGGCCTGAGTGTTACAGGAACTGTATATCCATATGACCACAAAGGTTCCTCCAAGCAGACAGGAGTAAAAACAGGGGTTGGATACAAGAGATACATCCAGAACCACATGTCTGATGGCCCTCTGACCGATGTCGAATATAGAGCCTTCCTAAACATGTGGCTATGCAGATCAGTCTTCTGTGGCAAAGCCAATGAGCCAACCCTGAATCATATCGTGATGGCTAAAGAGCTGGCTGCCGGAAAACTCATTCCACTTGGGAAATACCTCCTGGGAAGTGTCTACCATATGCTCAATCAAACTACCCACCTGATGCATACCAGCAAGAAAATTCCCTGTGTCAATGGTCCTTGGTGGTTTGTCCAAATGTGGCTGCAGTTGTACATGCATCAAATCGTCGCTATTGATCTCAACAGCCGAGATTTTCCTTCAATTAATTACAAAGAAGGAGAAACCCGGAGAACCAAAGGTTGTCAAACCTATGGAGAAGCTGCCTCCACTATATCTATCAACA
Organism: Echinochloa phyllopogon; assembly: GCA_033239725.1. Lineage (NCBI taxonomy): Eukaryota > Viridiplantae > Streptophyta > Magnoliopsida > Poales > Poaceae > Echinochloa > Echinochloa phyllopogon. The sequence goes on along the minus strand of BTCW01000008.1, from coordinate 24,174,563 downwards.
AGAACATCGGTGAACTGTTTGAGCTCTTCTTCAAAGGCTTCACTCATCCTCTTTGGTTCCCATATCTGGACAATGACAATCTTACTCTCCCTTGCGAATTCAGCTTTGAGACTGGATGCACTGATGTACAATCTATAGCAATTTTCAATGCCTTCATCCAGCCCTGCATCCTGCCAGCCGAATTCTGTGGAGGAAGGCTGGTTCAAAGCACTTATGAATACTATCAGCCAAACATGATGGCTAGACAATTGGGATGTGGCCAATTGCCCCCTAGGCTATTTCTTCACGAATTTCTCAAGCCTAGGGAGATTGTCAAGGATTCCACAGAGACAAGAAGGATTTTTACTTATAAATGCTGCGGAACTATCTATGCACCTGATCCTTTTGTGCCAATAATATCTGCCCATCCTTCTTTCACTCTCTGGTGGCAAGAACTCCATGATCATATCTTCAAAATGCCAATCCATCCCTTCTGCCTCGAGTTAATGCCTGATTATCAGCCAACTTCAGAGGTAATACTCTCATCCCTCATCTGTCTCAATAATATTAACCCCAATTGATTCTGATTCTGTCATCTTGCAGGACATAACACCTGCCCCTCTTGCCAGGGCGATCTTGTACAAAGCTGCAGGCCCAATATCTGCTTTGGGGCACCAATCTCCTACCTTGGCTCAACTGATGGCTAGACAGGCTTCTCTAGATCCAATACTTACTAGACCATCATCTGTCAAGAGAAAAACTCTTTCTTTAACTGCTCCCTTAGTCATAAAGAAGAAAAGAACAAGCAGCAAAAAAGTTATCAAGGTCAGAGCCTTCTTCCTTTGACCATAATGCCATTGGTATTTTTGCTCAGCTTTATCTCTTCTTGGTTTCAGGTCAGAGAACAGCAACTAGCAATCAGTACAGATCTTGCCGATGCTTCATTGACTGGTAAAATTCCACCACTTTATCCTCTTAACTTCTTTTTCATCGGCACTCATTCTTTGTTAACTGCAGAACAATCTTCAATGGATCCAATCTCGGAAAACCCTTCTTCTCATCACGATTCATCTTTAGCTTTGCAACTTCTTCCCCAATCAGAAGCATTATCTTCACCAAGAAATCTTCCAGTTTCTCCTCAGCAAGATACACAGAATCTTTCCATTGAGCCTGAGAGGCTTCCTTCCCCTATTCAGGAAGTCAGGAACGAGGTAAACAAAATCATTCAACTTTCTCTACTCTTTTATTCAGCAGATTATTACTAATTCGGCAAGAACTATCTTTCAGGAGAAATCCATTTCATCATCCAGCTATTCTTTTGCTGTGGATGACTTGGTTGCCGAACAAGGGGAAGAAACATCTTCTGGCCAAACTCTGTCAGAAGAAAATCAAACAAAGCTGAAAGATATCCTTGCTTTGCTGCACAAGAGTATCCAAGATCAAGTTAAAGATGCTGATCTCTTAAGGGATGTACTGGAATCCATTGACCAAGAACTCCCTGATGCTATCAAAACTTCTTTGGAACCAGTTTCTCATTTGGATCAACAATACGCCGCAGTAAAGCAGGCTCTAAAGAACCAATCTTCTCAACCAGCTCTGGAACAGAGGAGATCCACAGCCAAACAATCTGTGAAAGACCTGCATATTCAAGCTCAGAACAGCAAAGAATTACTGACCAAACTGGAATCTGAACTTGAAAAGAAGAAGGTCAGAAAAGCTGCACTTGAAGCCGAATTGAGAGATCTATCGGCCGAAATTGAAGCTGATGAGAAGAAGATGGCTGAGCTTCCCAAATTAACAGAGAAGATACGAAAGGAAGCTTCAGCAGCTCTGACCGAAGAAAAACAACTCAAGGCAAAGCTTGTTGCTCTGGCTAAAACCCAAGAAGCTGACAAAAACTTATTAGAGAGTATTAGCAATATGATATCAGATGCTAAAAATGTAATCTCAAAGTACTTGGGTTTGTAATTGTAACAAACAGTCGATAGCCGAATGCTTTATCAATCCTGCAATCTTGTCATCTCTTAACTCTTTTTTTTCTCCATTGTGGATAACTCATTCGGCAAAGCTGATTGTAACAGTGTCAGACCCGAAAACGCTTTAAACCCGACACAGCCGAATCTCATTCAGTCAAAACCGAATACGACTTCGGCAAGAATCCCAAACGACATGGAAATCGATCGGTTGGAAAATCCTTTCCACCTTCCGAGCTTCTTGGAATATGCACCACAATCCTCGGCCACGATCTCTTCGTTAGTTCCATAAATAAGAACCTTGAGCACTCCTAATCTTCCACCAAATCTTTCAACTCGAGCTCTCTGCTAGCCTGAGTCTCTTCCTCTTCCAGCACAGTAATCTCCAGAAAACTCCAATGACCAACAACAACGGAAGACGCCCGGCCGCTGACGAAGCTGAAGGGAGCCGCGCCGGTGCTCGTCGGAGGTGATGACTGTCTGCCTCTCCTTATCCTTTCCTCCAGATTTTGCCTTATTCTCAACTTTCTTTGTGTTTCCAGGCTCATCCAATGGAACCCCGCTACTGCCTTGACTGCGGCTCCGGCTGCAACGGGTGATTCTTCGGAGTCATCTAGCCGATCCCCTAGGCCCAACTGGGATCTGCCCTACTCAGATAGCGATGCCCGCCGATTCAAGCAGGAACGTGACGACACTCGGCATGAGCTGGAGGTCGTCTCCAAACAAGCCGGGATCGCAGATCTAGAGTGGCAACACCAGCGCAAGCAGCTGCTCGAGACCATCGACGGTAATTTCTGCGGTTCACTTAACTTCAATCTGATTTTGGACTAACCCGCCGTTGCTTCGTAATCCTACAGCCCGCGACGCCGAACTCGATCAACTGAAGACATTGGTTGAGTCTTTGGCAAACAAGGTGAATGCTCCTGGGGATACGCCAGAAGCTCGCCTCGGTGCAGTGGCAGGCCGCATCGATGAAGTGGCTTCACACGGCATCCATCTGGGCACTGCCGCAGGCCTAGTCGCCATGTCGACGCACACTGGCACTGATTATTCCAGGCTACCGCCCGGCTTTGCCAATGGCAATCCGGAGGAGATCGACGACATTGAGGCCTCCATAGATCGCCTTGATGCTCATGGCGTCGCCATTGCCGATTCCATTCATCCCCAGTCTGTTCTGAACAAGTTGTTCCATTAGTTTGTACTAGGGATTATGGAATTTCGGCAATAAAACTTATCTTTTGCAGCCCTTTCTGTGATAATTTGGTCAAACTTATTTGCACTAAGGGCAATACGCTTTGGTATTGGCCATTTCTTCTTCTGTCAATATTTTTGTTCTGAAGACGGCTCCTTCCCGAATACCGGCTGTTTCAGTCGTTCTGACATTAAATATTTCAATCAGCGATCAATCTCAATACTAGGATAATATTTCTTCAAGTATCTCCCATTGATAGCAGCAGTAAACTCCTCTCCTAGTAAAGTTTTCAGGATATATGCATTTCCAGGCACGCATCTGACCACTCTGAAAGGACCTTCCCAGTTTGGAGACCACTTACCGAATGCACTGTACTTAGTTCCAATCGGCAATATTGCTTTCCAAACCAAATCTCCTTCTGCAAATTGCTTGACCTTCACCTTCTTGTTGTAATATTTAGCAACTCGCATTTTATTTTTCTCAACATTTTCAAGGCCCTGAGACGAATCATATGCAAATCTTCTAATTCGTCCATCATTTAATCATTATAATCTTTTGAACTTAAATCTTTTTGCAACTTAATTCTCCTTGAGTCTGACTGCATCTCCCATGGCAAGATAGCATGATGTCCATATACCAATTCATAAGGAGACGTCTGTGTAGCTCCATGTGGAGCCATTCGGTAAGCCCATAAAGCCTCATTGAGTACCGAATGCCACTTTCTTGGCTTCTGATCAATCTTCTTCTGTATAATTTTAATCATAATCTTGTTAGAAGCCTCTGCCTGACCATTAGCTTGGGCATAATAAGGAGAAGAATTCAACAATTTGATGCCCATACTTTCAGCAAAATCTCTGAACTCTGAAGATGTAAATTGAGTCCCTTGATCTGTGGTGATTGTTTGAGGAATTCCAAATCTGTAAATGATATGTTCTTTAACAAATTCAACCATATTCTCTAATGTCACCTTCTTTAATGGAATTGCCTCAACCCACTTAGTAAAATAATCGGTTGCCAAAAGCACAAACTTATGCCCCTTGCTAGATGGAGGATTTATTTGGCCAATCAAATCTATTCCCCACCCTCTGAATGGCCATGGCTTGATAATAGGATTCAGAACTGATGCTGGAACTCTCTGAATGTTTCCAAATCTCTGGCAATCTTGGCATCCCTTGTAATATTCAAAGCAGTCTTCTAGCATTGTGGGCCAATAGTACCCAGTTCTCCTAATAACCCACTTCATTCGGTAAGCCGATTGATGTGCTCCACACAGCCCATCATGCACTTCATTTATCAGCCTTTTTGCTTCTTCTTGATTTAAGCAATGTAACAGAACCCCATCCAAGGATTTATAATATAAATTATCATCAAGAAGAACAAACTTTAAAGCTTTATACCTGAGCTTTCTAGAAACCTTTCGGGATGGATTCTCCAGATAATCAACAATTTCTTTTCTCCAATCATCTTCTGCCAGATTACTCCCGAAAGCATATACATTATTAGCAAAAACTTCTCGAAGCTCTTTATAACCTGAAGCACTTTGAGCTAATCTGTTTGCCTCTTCATTGTCTTTCCTAGGAATATGCCGTAGAATTACTGACTGAAACTCCTTTAAGATTTGCTTGCATTCCTCATAGTAATTCCTTAAGATATCGTTTCTGCACTCATATTCGCCATTTAGTTGCCTTATGACTAATTCTGAATCCCCAAAAATTTCAACTGCAATGGCCTTTGCTTCTCTCAAGTATTGAAGTCCTCTGAGCAACGCCTCATACTCGGCTTGATTATTAGTGACAGTAGGTTGAATAGGAATAGCAAATTCAAATACCTCTCCTCTTGGCGAAATTAACAAAATACCTACTCCACCACCTTTGTCACATGAAGATCCATCGAAGAATAATACCCAAGGAGTAATTTCAAGCAAATTAGTTGATGAATCGCGATGTTCAGTAATGAAGTCAGCAATAATCTGTCCTTTAACAGCTTTTGCCGATTCAAACCTTAACTCAAATTCAGACAAAGCTAAAATCCACTTGCCAATCCTTCCATTCAAAATTGGCATAGACAACATGTGCTTTATCACATCAAATTTTGAATACACAATGCATTCGGCATGTAGCAAGTAGTGCCGAAATTTTGTACAAGAGTAGTAAACACACAAACAAAGTTTCTCGGTAGCCGAATACCTCGTTTCGGGATCAAGCAATTTCCGGCTAAGGTATGCAACTACCCTTTCCTTTCCCTCAAATTCTTGTATGAGGGCCGATCTAATAGTTTGGGCATCGGCCGCCACGTACAACTTAAAAGGCTTGTTTAGCTGTGGAGGTACCAATACTGGTGGTTTTTTCATGTATTCCTTTATCTCATCGAAAGCCTTTTGTTGTTCGTCACCCCATACAAACTTCTGATCCTTCCTGATTTTTAGCAGTGAAGAGAAAGGCAACACCTTCTGTGATAAGTTTGATATGAATCTTCTTACGAAATTGATCTTGCCAAGTAATGACTGCAATTCCTTAAGATTAGTTGGAGGAACAACTTCATCAATGGTTTTCATACTTTTCTTGCCAACTCCTATTCCTCCTTCATGCACCAGGAATCCCAGAAATTCTCCTGCCGAAACTCCAAAAGCACATTTATTTGGGTTCATCTTGAGCCCATGTTTCCTAGTGCACTCTAGAGTTTTCCTTATGTCGGCCAAATGTGCTTCATGATCCACCGACTTAATCACAACATCATCAATATATATCTCCACAATCTTGCCGATCAACTCATGAAAAATATAATTCATGGCTCTCTGATAAGTTGCACCAGCATTCTTCAAACCAAACGTCATGACAACCCATTCAAACAACCCTATATGTCCTGGACATCTGAAAGCTGTTTTCGCTATATCTTCCAATGCCATAAAAATTTGATTGTACCCTGCATTACCATCCATGAAACTAATCACTTTATATCCAGTAGCAGCATCAACCAACGAGTCAGCAATAGGCATTGGATATCCATCCATGGGTGTAGCTCTGTTCAGATCTCTAAAGTCTATGCAAACTCTCATCTTCCCATTTTTCTTGTACACAGGAACAATATTAGAGATCCATTCTGCATATCTGCATGGCCGAATAAAATTTGCTGCTATTAATCTTTCCACTTCTTTCTTTACATCGGCCAACACTTCATCTTTGTAGATTTTCCGGGGTGGTTGCTTGTAAGGTTTATAACCAGGCTTGATCGGCAATCGATGCTCAACAATGGAACGATCTAAACCAGGCATCTCCGAATAATCCCAAGCAAAGCAATCTTTGTATTCTTTTAACAACTCAATCAACTTTTCTCTGAAAACCGAATCCAAGCTAGCACTGATGAATATCGGCCTTGATTTGTCACCGTCTCCAATGTCTACTTCTTCTAATTTATCAGCCGACACAAATCCATGTCCTAGCTTCCCGTCAGTCCCATCGATTGGATTATCCATTAAAAATTACTAAAAGAGCCGACTGCTTTGATCGGCTGTTGATCACTGCTGACTGGCTCAACAGGACCTTCTCCCCAGTCCTTACCTGAGAAACAATCTATGCCTTGATATTCCCAGAAGGCTGGTTCCACATTAGCCACGCTAATTGAATCATCTGCCGGGACAATTTCCACTTCATCATCTATCCACTGAATAAGCTGCTGATGCATAGTAGACGGAATACAGCAATTCGCATGGATCCAATCCCTTCCAAGTAGCAAGCTGTATGCCCCTTTGCCTTCAATAACAAAGAAGGTTGTAAGTAGAATCTTAGATCCAATCATCAGATCTACATGTACACATCCTTTGGTGTCCGAAGGATTTCCAGCAAAATCATTCAAAACTATGCTTGTTGGCGTTAAATCTCCAGGGCTCATGCCAAGTTTTCTGAATGTATTGTATGGCATCACATTAACGGCAGCTCCACCATCAACAAACATCTTCGTCAGTGGCTTTCCATTGACATATCCTCTTAAGTACAGTGGCTTCATGTGCCGATTCTGGACTGGCTTCTCGAAAATAGCTTGCTTATTCAATACCAATTGTGCCATTAACCCACATTGCTCGGCTTCATCCACTTCTGACAATATCTCTTCCTGTACAATTTGATTAGCTGGAGCCATGAATTCATTCGGCAAGAAACATACCATGCATGTAGGAGCCGAATGACCCGATTCGTCGGGTTTGTCTTTTGGACGCCATATCGATCTTAACCTGGTTCCTGCTTGCTTCAACTCTTGATTCCTCAGGCGTTGGACTCTTCTCTTCTGGCTCCTTCTTAAACCAGGTGGACACCACTGTCCTTTCTGCCACACATACTCACGATCTTCTTCTTCATGATCAATCCATCTACGATCAGCATGTCTTTTCCTTGGTTGATCATCATTCTTATATACTTTTAGACGCCGATCATCACCAGGATGTATTCTTCCAATTCTTTCGTGGACAGATCGGCGACTGACACCAGTTTGCCTATGTTCGACATATCCATTATTGCATTCAGGACAGTTATTCCATGTAGGCAGCTTTAAACTTTCGTTCCAACAGTGTCTGAAGAAGACACAATCCCAATGTGCACGTTCTCGTTCTCGGATATATTCCTCTTGTTCTTCCTCATACCTTTTTTCTTCGCACCTCCTCTTCTCCTCCTCGTACTCACATCTCTGATAGCGTTCTTTTTCCTGCTGACGCTGCCATTTATTGAGGAGAATGCGCGATGTGACTCTGGGTTTAGAAGATTTTCCAATTTCAAATCGGCTATTCGGGAAGCGAGGCTTTTCCTCGCGAATCTGTTCGATCGTGATTTGCCGATTAGGATCGACTGAGCCATTCTGCTTCGCTTTCTTCGACGTCAGGACTCTCATCTTTCCTTTTTCTCCAGATTCGGCAACATTCACCATATTGATTGAGAACCCAATCATGTTCTGAGGAAACGGGTTATTGTCCAACTTCATCTTATTGTCGAATTTTAGATGCCCTTCTTGGATAGCTTTCTGAATCCTGACTCTAAAAACCCTGCATTCATTGATGGAATGAGAATTTCTATCATGGAATCCACAGTACCTTTTATCTTTCACTCCATCAGGCCGAAGCATAGAATGCCCCTCTGGTAGCTTGATCCGGCCTTCTTTTACAAGATAGTCAAACAATTTATCTGCCTTAGTTACATCAAAATCATAGGTGCCCTTATTCTGTTTAATCCACCTCTGATTCACCATGACTGGTTCTTTGCCCCACACTATCTCTGCTGCAGCTATCTCCTCACTATCTTCATACTCATCTCCTTGATCTGCTCTTTCAAGGAATTGGTTATAGATGTCAGCTACCTCATTGTGTTTAGCAAATCTGGCATCTTTTTTGAAACCATATGCCTGGTTGCTCATTAAGGCCAATCTGTGTGACAACTGGCCCAGATCATCGAATTCCATTCCGAATAGCTTTTCCTGAATGGCAGGCAGCATGCCAGCTACAGCCATACCAGCTAGCTGATCATCGGGTATGTTTAGAGAAAAGCACATGCTCTTTGTTTCCCTAAATCTCCTGAGGAACTCCGTAGGTGTCTCATTATTCCTCTGCCTTAAGCTGGTCAAATCAACCAACTTTTTCTCGGTACTGCCAATGTAGTAATGAGCATGGAATTTCTGCTCCAGGTCTTTCCAAGTACAAATTGACTGAGCAGGCAAAGAAGCAAACCATGTAAAAGCTGGACCCGTCAGTGACAAAGGAAAGTATCTGATTCTGAAAGCTTCATCTGCTGAGGCTTCTCCAAGCTGCATCAAATATCGAGCTATATGTTCCACAGTGCTAGTATCATCTTGTCCTGAGAACTTAGTGAACTCTGTAGGCACCTTGACTCTATTCGGCAATGATACCCTTTGGTACCATTCTGGGAAAGGAGACGAGTACATGTACCCCTGACTTTTAGGCTTCAGACCGAATTGATTTTGTAATACATCGGTCATTTTTTGCACCATGAGGTCAATATTGGTATCTTGATTCCCTGGTCTCCCAACAGGCATCCCTGTAGCACCAACATACCCGGGATTTGGGAGAGCGTCGATAGCATTGTAATCCATGAACTCTGAATATCCGTTTCCATACACATCCCTTTGTAGCCTGTTGTTCAGAGGGGATATCTTGTAAGCAGAAGCAGGTGGATTTCCCATGGTGCCGAATGCCATATCACCGTATGTACGAGGTTTCGGCAATGCATGCTGAAGCTCTTGCTGAATCGGCTGTCCACTTGCGTCTTTGGTTCCAGAAACTTCAGTTTCTTCAATACCTTTACCATGACATTTTGGGACCGATGCTTGAATATTGAAATATGTTGGTCCACCAAGTTGTCCATGCGCTTGCTCAAAAGGTTTATCCACGTGTTGACCAAAGATGTTGACCAGTATGAGCCGAAAACTGTTCAGGAATGCAGCATTATGATTGGTCATTGTTTCTCCTAAAGCCTTGTACAACAAGCTAGAGAACTTCTCCCTTTCTTCATCTTCAGTAAGATCAGATTGTCCCGGCAAAAGAACTCTTGGCAGATCTGACTTGAGAAACGGTGCACCACTCCTGTTCTTAGCAAAAGACAGCAAGCATTTCTTGATGAACTGATCTGCAGCAGTCTTCACCATTTGTTGATGTTCATCAGACAATTCTTCAAAAGTGACATCCAGAATGTCTTTTAATTCAGGCATCTTCGAAGCTTGTTGTCCCACCGGGCGTGCCAAAAAGTGTGTTGACGTAAAATCCGCACTTCACGCCAAGCACACAGCAAGCCGAATTAGCTAGCTTCACACGTGGCCCGAGCGTTTGAATCCGAAAGCGTGCCAGTCAATTTTCCTGAAACTGACAAAGGGAGAAAAGATGTTTAGATAACACCTGGAACGTGCCGGGTGATACGAGACAGTTCCATATTTGTTGCTACGGAGCCAGCTTCGAACGACATATAGCTACAGAGAAGCTATCTGTCAGCAGTCAAGGCATCATTCGGCAATCGGCAAAGCGTGCAGGAAGCGCACTGCCGAATGCGTGACGTAAGCATGACGAAAGATCGGTAGGGCAATCGGCAAAAGCACGCAGGAAGTGCACTGCCGAATGCGTGACGTAAGCATGACGAAAGATCGGTAGGGCAATCGGCAAAAGCACGCAGGAAGCGCACTACCGAATGCGTGACGTAAGCATGACGAAAGATCGGTAGTTGACTTGAATGAACATTGTAACGTATATTCGTAACCGATTAACGGGGAACAGAGCATGATAGATAAATAAAAGGGCGAAAGCATGACCATAATTTCATAATAAACAAGAATGCATAGATTAAAAGCACTAGTCTACCGCATGTCTAGGCACTTTCAACCCGTCGAGCATGAAACAAGCAAGTTAATCCACCGCATGATACGACTTGCTTGGAATCACACCACCAACCAAGAATAGACCAATCCACCGCATGATACACTCTAATCGTGGAAGGCTAAAAGCATTCTTTATTTAAAACAAAACCGTGAACATGTTTCACTCGTGGCGATACTGCCGAATACAGCTATATAGCCGAATCGGGTTCCGTGAAGAAGGAACATGCTTCGTTGATGATGATAGATCTATCAGATCGAATCGAATTCTAATCCACCGGATGATTAGCTCTAAGACGACCCAAAAACCTGCATCTACCGCATGATACCCGGTTCTGTCAAGATCTACACAAGACCAACGAGCTTGAACCCGCGACACGTGGCAATCTAGATCGACTTCGAATTCGGCTATGGAAACGCAGTGCATTATGAGCTAGAACCGAATCTAATCAACCTAGACTGGGCAAAAGAGTGCTGTAATGAATTAAACACAAAGGTAAAATCCAGAGCAACACGGTAACTTAATGAATCTACTGGATCTTGCCAAAATCCAATAGAGCCGATAACTTGTTCCAAGCTAAAACTTAGCCCACCGCATGGCTCATGATCTAACAATGGAACCTTCCTGAACCAAAGCCTAAATCCACCGCATGATACTAGGCATGGTGCAGGGTTGCCGGTACTTACGGAGGTCGACGGATCGATGATTCCTCTCGAAGAACTCGACGACTCGACTAAAGGACTCGAAGTTGGCACGGGGCCGGTTTGTTGTATGATTGATTGAACGATCCTTTTACAATCACCATGGGTTCATATTTATACCCAGGTTTTCGACACGACTCCTAATCGATTACGATTACATTATTTATTTCCTAAAAAAGATAAACGCCGGGGCACCGTATCCGTCTTGCATTCCAAGTTAAACCAGCCTTTTCCTTATACTTGATCCACGTCATCACGCACTCCCGAATGCCTCCTGCGGAACAGCTTTCTTGCCGAATGACAATGCGTTCCCGACCGCAGGACGTCTTTACCGAATGCTCTGGGGAAAACTCCTTTGCCGAATGATATCCTTTCAACGAATCTGGCCCACATGTCAGCCTCTTCCTGGTGCCAATTTTTGGTGTCAACATCCACCAAGTTGGAGACAATAATTGTGCACTTAATAATAATGGAAATGTGTTTATTATTACGTATCATAATATCGTGTTGCGTAAGCTTTTTATGTCCCCAATTCCACATGTAATCGCAAACATAGTATGCACATAAATTATTTCCCTTCCCCTGTTTGGCACACTGTCGACCAAAAGAAATTAAGTAAAATTCATATAATATATTTGCCGAGGCCTACATGTACAAATTACTTGCTTACCGGAAAGCCAATGTTCCATTTTAGTGTTTCATGTTGAATACCCGGGTGTTCTAGACGAAATTGATTCCAGGCCCTGCGAACAAAAAAATTGAGTGAAGTCATTGCGAGTGTAAGGGGTGAATTAAGTAGGGGAAAATATACATCACCTTGTCATCATGTCCATGATGTTCTGTAGTTTTTCTTTTGGAGTGTGCAGTGAATCAAAGACGTTCACGACACCCCGGTCAGGACACAATATTATTAGGAACCAGTGGAATCTGTATACATGTATACATTATAATCAGAAATGAAATAGTACACAGACAGTATAAGAAAAAGCCTGTGTATGTACTCACTCGATGTTGTACGGGATTAGTATGGAGTCGCAGTAATTTTGTTTCTTAATATACTTGTATAGGTTTCCATATGTTTCCTCAGGATTCATCAATATCATTTCTTCACTTATCCTTCGACGATCCACGAAACCAACGTCATATATTGAGGATCTCCGACATTTTTGAATCTCCATTCTGCATATGTTAAGCAATAAATAAAGCCCGCGTCAGCATAGATTGGAATTATTATTTTCAAACTATGAATTATAAGCAACAACAAAGTACTTACAGTGTCCAACAGGTGATCAAATCCACGTCCATGGCGTCGCGGTGGTACAGCTCATATATATCCTGAAACCTCAGCCAGACCCAATCCTCGTCACCATTGTAGAAATCATGGTCCTTCACGCCTACTTTGATCATGCGTCATTTATTCCTTCTTGATTCTTCCAAGTACCACTCATGGAATCGGCGCATCTTCGTCTGTAGCTTGCTCTCCATTTCAGGAGGGATCATAGGCTCGCCAAGCTTAAACGGCCACTTCAACGTTGTGTTTACAGGCACCTCTTCTTCCCCTAGGACTTGCGCTCTGGATAGTCCAGTCTCGGCCATTACTTGTTGCACGTTAATCTCGTCCAGAGATGGCAATGGACCCAAGGGCCGCTGAGGTTGCTCGCCGAGCTGAGGAACCTTTTTGGATGGGCCCGCCTCCTTATCTGCAGCCTTCCGCTTCCTGCGAGATTTCAGTAATGAGCGGTCATAGTCTGTTACTATTACTTCCTTCTGTTGACCCTTACTCAAATTACCGAGGAATGACTTGACGACAGTGGGATCAAGCTTCGGCTCCGGCTCTGGTTTTTTCCTCCACTCGGCCATTTGCCTCTTTGTGTCTGCTTTGACCGAGGCTTCGAGCTCCTCTAGAGTCTTCTCACCCACTCTTTTCTCTGGTGCGGGCTTCTCACTGGTTTTCCGCGCCTTCTTCCCTGGTGGAGTGGGGGCAGAGGCTTTAGTGCGGCGTCCCCTCTTCGGCGGAGGGGGCGGAGACCTCTGCGGCGGAGGAGACGGAGACCTCTTCGGCGGAGGAGACGGAGTCCTCTTCGGCGAAGGAGACGGGCTTGCATCAGGAGCTCCCGGAGAATCGTCATGATCCGGTGGATCTCTTGGAGACGATGGAGGTGACGGAGGCTTGTTGGTAGCTGCAGGTGTATCGGGTATGACGACGTCTGCCTTGCTCCATAGAATGATGCAGTGAGAACAATGACCGAGTTTTGTTTCTCCGTCACCTCCGGGGATGTCAAGTTCCAAGTCTTCCCAGTTGGTGACGACTTGCTCCACCTCAACAGGTACGTAACCATGTGGAATGTCATTGTAGTGCCATTTTTGCCCTTCTTCCACACGTTTGGTCATACCGTATGCGACCTGATAATTTAGTAGTCACAAAGAAAGTTAGTAAATGAATGGTATTTACGGTGAAATGTATGCAGTACGAACTAAGGTCACATACGTACCACCACAGCTAAGTTCTTCTGCCTGACGACAAGCTCGCACGCGGTCCGTTGAGTTATTTCATCCACGGGGTAACGGACCGGTTCGGTGGCCTGTGTGGAAGCGTGACTGCTTTGATATTGTTGTGGAGGGCTAATAAGGGCCGCATCTTGGAGAGGTGCATGCTCTGTGGAACCGGTCCCGCCTGCGGCTTGTTGGAGAGGTGCATGCTCTGTGGAACCGGTCTCTCCTATGGCTTGTTGTATCTGCAGCCATGCTACCTTCATCCGTCACTCCATCTCTGACTCCATTTCTTGGAGCTTTGAGCCCTGGGCGGCAACCGTTTGCTCTAAGTCCCTCACCCTCTGCTCATATTCGGCCTTCTTCCTCAAACGGCTCCTATAGGTGGCGGCGTGCTCTTGGAAACCTTTCTTCCATGAGATGCTTGTGCCTACGCCGCACGTCCATCCAGGATGCTCCTTGTTTCCTAAGGCATAGGTTAGCTCATCTCTGTCTCTATCAACAACAAATTCTCCCCTCTCAGATGCCCTGAGGATATCGAGGAGACGCTGAGCTAGTTCTCGCAAGTCCTCGGGAAAAACTAAGGAGCCGTCGATTGGGCTTAGGGTGCCTCCATGACCATAGTACCAATGCTTAGTCCTTGTGGGCCAGTCATGTGTCGCTGGAGTGATGACTCTAGCATATAGATCTTCTTCCATCTTCTCCCATTTAGCGATGCTTGTCTTGTAACCTCCCGAACCCATCTTATGAGAGTACTTCTTATTTGCGGCGTTTCCAGCGTTTCTAGCGCTAGCCGTTGCACCCTCTTCGGAGGTTTTGTACTCAAGGAATGCTTCCCACTCGTCATCAGTGATCTTCTTACACTTCTTAGGATCCGGGGCCTCTCCGGTTTTGAGAAAATGCGAGTACAACTTCTTCTTGAAATCCTGAAACAGAACTGCCATCTTCTTCATTGTCCAATCCCTCAGTTCTGCTTCATGAGTGCTAGGCCAGTCGAATATTGCCTTTAATTCCCTCCATAGCATCTCAGTCTCTGTATCGGGGAGCACGTACATCCTTCAGCTTCTTCGTGATCGATCGTTTTGATTTCTTAGCTCGACTTGTAGAAGCAGAGGCGGCCTACACAAATTACATATATATGAGATGATATAGAGATGGTATACATAATTGACATGTATAGTACAAATTTATGTTATCTATATACACACCTGACTAGACGAGGGCTCGTTACCGGCCCCTTCAATAGTGCTGCCCTGGACACGTTCGCCCTAGACATTGGCGGCCCCTTCAACATTTTCGGCCCTTGCAACATTGTCGCCCTGGATATTGTCGTCCCTTCCAATGATCCCCAACACATCATCCATGGACATTGGTTGGGTTACAATATTAAAAAGTTCATTCACAAAGAACGTGTCGTTGTCCTCTTGCATGGGTGGGACAGGGCTGTTGTTGTCCTCTTGCATGGGTGGGACGAGGTTGTTGTTGTCCGCCATCTATAGAATTAAAAATAATTGATAAGAAATATATACAAAGCATACATATTCCCAATATTTCTAACATTTTCGCTAAGGGGGTCGGTGCGTGAAAAACGGATTCGCCAAGGGGTTCGGGTGCGCGGTGTGAATTGATTCGCTAAGGGTTCGGGTACGCGACGCGAAGTGGTTTGTTAAGGGTTCGGGTGCGTGACGCGAACGGGTTCGCTAAGGGGGTCGGTGCGCGAAAAACGGATTCGCTAAGGGGTTCGGGTACGCGATAGAATTTCCGATAATAAACATTTTCGATAGTATACATTATACAAACATATAACATTTCCAATATACATTTAAATGAAGCACATATATTTCTAATATACATAGAATTTCCAATATACATTTAAATGAAGCATATATACATTTAAATGAAGCATAGAATTTCTGATATAAAATTTCCAATATACATTTAAATGTAAATATTTCAATACAATGCATTTCAATAAAATAAATTTCAAATACATATAAAGCATATATATTTCTAATATTTCCAATACAACGCATTTCCAATAAAATAAATTTCTAATATTTTCTAATATTTTCAATATATATGAAGCATATATATTTCTAATATTTCAATACAATGCATTTCCAATGTATGGGTCAGCGAACGCGTTCGCTAACCAAATGCGCATGGCCGAACACGTTCGCTAAGCAAATGTGCATGGCCGAACGTGTTCGGCCATGCAACGGGTACCTGCACACACAAACACGTACACACGGCACGAAGACCGGCTCACAAACATGCACGCACGGCACGAAGGCCGGCTTCACAAAGGGCTCACCGTGACGTGCGGCGGGCGACGGCGGCGGGGACGACGGGCGGCGGCGGCGTGGGCGCGGGCTGTACAGCACCCGGTGCTAAAGGCCCCCGTTTAGCACCGGGTCTTCCCACCACCCGGTGCTAAAGGCCCTTTAGCACCGGGTCTTCTACATCCGGTGCTAAATGCCGTAACTGGCGCCAAATGAAAATTGGTGGGGGCCTTTAGCACCGGGTGCAGCCACGACCCGGTGCTAAAGGCCCTTTAGCACCAGGTCTATACAGCACCCGGTGCTAAAGGCCCCCCGTTTAGCACCGGGTCTTCTACAGCCGGTGCTAAAGGCTGTAACTGGCTCCAAACGAAAATTGGGGGCCTTTAGCACCGGATTTTAGATCAACGCGGTGCTAAAGGCCCCAAATTTTCGTTTGGCGCCAGTTTCCCAACCGGCCTTTAGCACCGGTGGCTACTATTTGGGAATCTTATAAATATAGTTTTAATATATAGTTATTAATACTTGTTTTAATTCAGTTATTAATACCTATTAAAAATATATATTAAATAAGAAAATCTTATAAATTACTAGAAAATCTTATAAAGTAATAGAAAATCTTATAAATTACTAGAAAATCTTATAAATTACTAGAAAATCTTATAAATTACTAGAAAATCTTATAAATTACTAGAAAATCTTATAAATTACTAGAAAATCAATATAAAATGCTAGAATTAATAAAAACAATCTTATAAATCAATAGAAAATCTTAGAACATAGGTGGAACATAAATGCAAATATAGTCATTACAAATTGGGTGGAACATATTGCAATTAAATGACATGGCATCATCGTTTACTCGGACACTAATAAACTTCCTCTTTACAAATGTTCCTTGATTGTGATCACGCCGTAGATACGGTGTCTCCTCCGCCGCTAACAGGATGCTTGGGTCATCAGCCACTGAGAATGGAGGCCGGCCATCGAGCATATCATAATCTTCATCCGTCTTGTCCTCAACTCCTACGATTTTTCTCTTTCCAGGAAGAACTATATGACGCTTTGGCTCGTCTTGTGATGGGTCCAATTGCTTACCCCCACCTTTCTTATCCGCCCCTTTCTTCGGTCTGCTAGCCATGTCCTTCACATAAAAAACTTGTGTGACAGCTTTGGCCAGGACGAACGGTTCGTCTAGAAAGCCAATCTTGTTTAGGTCCACTAACGTCATTCCATAATCCGCTTCAACTTTAACACCTCCTCCAGTCAGCTTCACCCATTGGCACTTGAACAGTGGGATCTTCAAAGGTCCGTACTCTAGTTCTCATATCTCCTCTATGATTCCATAGTATGAGTTTGTATTGCCATTGGTGTCTGTCGCGTCGATCCGGACACCACTGTTTTGGTTGGTGCTTTTCTTGTCCTGGGCTCTTGTGTAAAATGTATATCCATTGATGTCGTATCCTTGGAATGTCAAGATCGTGCTCGATGGACCTCTAGCTACAAAAGCTAGCTGCGCATCTGTTGACACGAGATCGCGCCAATGAAGTCGCTGCCGCCTTGAAGCGAAACCGGTCAGACCGCTTTATGAAACCAGTCAGACCGCTTTTGACGTGGCGACGGTGAAAACCTAAAATCTCGAGCTCGGGAGGGAACCCGTCGGAGCTTGAGAGTCTAGGGTTGTTCTAGGGTCGGCAGGCCACCTAGAACGTCCTCAAACGTCGTCGAGACGAGAGAAGAACAGAAGATACGGGGGTTGGAAGAGCTAGGGTTTAGAGATAAAAGTAATGCGAAACATAGAAAGATAAAAGTAAAGACAAAACGATAAAAGGTAAATTTGATAGATTCGATTGGATTGTTGCTCTCAATCGGCCATGACCCTTTATATTTATAGGGTGGGGAAGTCGTACCCCTTTAGGTCGGTTTACAATATGGGATAAAACTCTAAAGTCCTAAACCTACTCCAACACGGGAGAAACCGGTCAGACCGGATAGGGAAACCGGTCAGACCGGTTTGGCTGTTGCCAGATCGGCTACAGTAAAACCGGTCTGACCGCTTCCTAGAACCGGTCTGACCGGTTGCCCTCGGCCTGATAGGCAACTGCCAATTTTGGTCGTCAACAGCATCAATGCCCTCGACAACCATAAGACGTCTTCGCAACCAATCGGCGAAAGTACTATTGTGCAGACGCTGAATAAAGGCCGCAGACTTTGTTGAGTTTTTGTCCCTGAGAATCTGCATGTGCTCCTCGATGTACGGAGCAACTAAGGTTGATTGTTGCAAAACTGTGAGGTGTGCTTTACGAAATGTCTCAACGTCCTTGATCACCATCGATCTTCTCCCTAGTGTGCCCTTTCCACCAAGTCTCCCCTCGTGATGTGATTCGGGCACACCAATCGGCATAAGATCGTCGACAAAGTCAACACAGAATTCAATGACCTCTTCTGTTTCGTATCCCTTAGCAATGCATTCTTCTGGACGAGAACAATTACGGACATACTTCTCTAGGACAGCGAAGAACCTCTCAAATGGGAACATGTTGTGTAGAAATACTGGGCTCAATATACGAATCTCTTTGACGAGGTGAACCAATAGATGTGTTATGATATTGAAGAAGGATGGTGGAAATATCATCTCAAAGCTGACAAGACATTGCACCACGTCGTTCTGTAGCTGATCTAAATGGTCTGGATTGATCACCTTCTGAGAAATTGCATTGAGGAATGCACATAGCTTCACAATGGCTTTCCACACGTTAACTGGTAGCACACCCCTGAGTATGACGGGAAGCAGCTGTGTCATCAACACATGGTAGTCGTGAGACTTCAGGTTTGTGAACTTCTTCTCTATCATATTTATTATTCCATTAATATTGGAGGAGTAGCCAGACGGAACCTTGATACTGTTCAAGCATTCAAACATGCTTGCCTTCTCTTCTTTGCTGAGAGTGAAGCTGGCAGGACGCAAGTACTGGCGTCCTTTGTCTCTCTTTTCTGGATGTAGATCAGTCCGTTGCTTCAATCGTTTCAGCTCCTGACGTGCTTCCAGTGTATCTTTTGGCTTCCCATAAGTACCCAGGAAGCTTATCAAGTTCCCGCAAAGATTCTTCATCAGATGCATCAGATCAATCGCGTTACGGACCTCTAAACGTTGCCAATAAGGTAGCTCCCAAAAGATAGACTTCTTCTTCCACATCGCGGCACGACCATCCTCGCCCGTCGGAGCAGCCTGACTTCCGTCTCCCTTGCCAAACACCACGTGTAGGTCCTTCACCATATCAAATAGCTCTTATCCACTCCGGTGTCTCGGCTTTGTACGGCGGTCAGCATTCCCGCCAAAATGCGCACATTTCTTTCGTAGCTCATGCTTCGCCGGAAGGAATCGACGGTGACCCATGTACACAACTTTATGACAATGTTTCAAATACATGCTTTCGGTTTCCTCTAAACAGTGAGTGCATGCTTTATATCCTTTGTTTGATTGTCCTGATAGGTTACTTATGAAAAGCAGTGCTCGAAGGTCAAACTGCTCCTGCTTGTCCTCATCCCACATGCTAACACCTTCATTCTTCCACAGCTGCAAAAGTTCTTCAATCAATGATCTTAGGTACACATCAATGTCATTGCCAAGTTGCTTTGGGCCTTCGATGAGCACTGGCATCATAATGAACTTCCGCTTCATGCAGAGCCAGGGGGGTAGGTTGTAGATACAAACAGTCATGGGCCATGTGCTATGACTACTGCTCATTTCACCAAAAGGGTTCATGCCATCGGTACTTAAACCAAGCCTAACATTCCTCGCATCAGCATCAAACTCTGGGAATGCTCTGTTGATGTTCCTCCACTGGGATCCATCGGCGGGGTGTCTCAACATGCCATCCTGCTTACGTTCTTCTTTGTGCCAGCGCATCAGTTTGGCATGGTCTTTGTTCCTGAACAAACGCTTCTGACGGGGTATCAGAGGGAAATACCACATCACCTTTGCAGGGATTTTTTTCTTAGAATGCTCTCCCCCAACATCACCCGGGTCGTCCCGCCTGATCTTGTATCGTGCGCAGGTGCAAACCGGACAACGATCCAAGTGTTCGTACTGTCCGCGATAGAGGATACAGTCATTAGTACACGGATGTATCTTCTGCACCTCCAAACTGAGAGGGCAAACAACACGTTTTGCTTGATACGTCGTCGATGGCAATTTGTTACCCTCTGGAAGAATCTTCTTTACGAGTTTCAGTAGCTCCTCGAAACCCTTATCAGTAACACCATTTGCTGCCTTCCACTGCAGAAGTTCAAATGTGCTACCCAACTTCTTTAGCCCCTCTTTGCAATCTGGGTACAGGTCAATCTTGTGGTCCTGCAACATACGCTGTATCTTTTTCAGTTCCTTATCATTGCCGCAGTCTTTCTCGGCATCACGCAACATTTGCCCGAGTCCATCAGTAGGTTCATTTTCCTGAGCAACATCTTCCTGAGCATCGCCTTCCCGAGCAACATCTTCCTCATCGGCATCACCCATTGCAGCATATGCAAATGAACCGTAGTATTGAGCCAATAACGGAATGTCGTCATCGGCCTCGTCTTCTTCATCTTCATCCATTAGAATTCCTCTTTCACCGTGCTTCGTCCAAACAGAATAATTCCTCATGAAACCGTGCCTCATCAAATGCACCTGAAGACAACCTCTTTGTTTGTACGATTGTATATTTTTACAATGAGTGCATGGGCAGAACATGAAACCGGACGGCGTCCTGTTAGCCTCGGCGGCATCGAGAAACGTCCTAAGGCCATCACGGAACGCCTGAGCGTGGGGGTCCCCATACATCCATTGTCTATTCATCTGCATTATTAACCAATAACAAATATACAATATAATTTAAAGATAAAAAAATTTAATATATAAATAAATACAAATTATAATATATATTCCATTATATAAATAAATTTCTAAAACTACATTACTATATTCATTAAATAAATAAATATACCTTCCGTTAAATAAATAAATAACTATTCTACCTTTTAATAAATAACTAATAATATATATTTCATTAAATTAATAAATAACTATTCCAACTTTTAATAAATAAACCTCTCTAATAAATAAAATACATAAGCCTTATAACTATTCACAAGTCATACAAAACAAAATACTAACTAGCTTGCCTTCTCTCTCCATTTAAAACACAACATGAACACTCTCTCCACCATGAACTCAAGCTCTCTCCTCTCTCTCCTCCAAGAACACAAGCTCTCTCTAGCTAACTTTTTACTTTGATTCACAAATCTCTCTATTTCTAAATCATAGAAGGATTACAAGCTAAATAAAATATTAGAGAATGAAAGAGTGTACCTTGTAGTGCTCCTTAGATGAGTAGAATCTTCACAAATTTTGAAAAAAATTTGGGCAGCACCTCCCCTCCCACGACCGAGCAGCATGAACACAGCGCCTAAGTGTTCAGCTGGCTCGGCCGGGGGAGGAAGAAGGTGCTATATACAAAAGACATTAGCACCGGGTCGTGGCAAGACCCGGTGCTAATGTGCACCAATTAGCACCGGTTGTTGGCTGCAACCGGTGCTAAAGGGGGAGAATTAGCACCAGGTCTCGCCACGACCCGGTGCTAATGTGTCCGCCCTGACACCCCGCAGCGCCGCCCCCGCTCCTAGCCGTTGGACCCGGTGCTGAAGCCCCATCAGCGCCGGGTCCAAAAATGGCCGAGGCGGAGGAGGCGGACGGATGTGAAGCATTCTGGTAGTGTTATATATCTATTATTTAGAACAGAGGGAGTCTCTTCTCGTTATTTGCACGACTACCGGCAAACTTGGTACTCCAATTTCCTAGACTACTTGAGTCATGCCAGTAATCTTGGTGTTCTCGTTATTTGCACGACTACCAGCAAACTTGGTACTCCAATTTCCTGGACTACTTGAGTCATGCCAGTAATCTTGGTGTGGTGAATAAAAAAACAAAACATCAAAATCATTAAGAATAGATAATATAGAAACCCAAACGCCTCATGCCTTGGGGGGTGGCGCCCCGGTGGTTTTGGCAGCCCGCATCATAAGCATCGACGTCACCTCCAGCATGGCCTCGTACGCCAATACCTTCTGGATGACTGGTTGATTGACACTGGAGCAACTATGGGTGTTGGATGGGTATCTGAGCATCTCTTCAAACACAACGGTTGCCTTCTTGAACTTAGCGTCGCTCTGCTCCGGCGCCAGCCTCGCCACTTTCTTCACGTAATCCCTGACGGTCCGGTCGGCTTCTTTGAGGCAAGTGAGGTTGTCCGGCTCCTTGGGTGCCGTGATGGCGCTCGCCAACTCCTTGGAGAGCGCCGCACCCTACTTCGCCACGTACTGGAAGGAGAGCGCGCTTGGCCAGACGGCGCGGGGTCGCCGTCGAGGCCTCCGGAATGGAACCGAGCTTCTCGGCACATGGTGGTATAGTTGCATGCCTTGCCCAGGCTGTCTTCGGGGCCGGCACTGGCAGGAGGGTACGCCGCTTGGGTGATGGACACGGTGGTGAGGAAAGCGAAGAGGAGCTGAAGAGCTAGAGAGGGGGAGGCATTGCCATGGCGCGATTATTCAATTTGATGCGATAACTGGACCGATAGAGAGCTGGTCTGGATTCTAGATGCTGTACTGTACTTAGTGCTGTGTGGTCACGGGGTTATATATATGCATGCACTTGTCTAATTACAGGAAAAGTGAGGCGTTGCCCGCGCTGTCAGGGATTGGAACGGACGGATTTCCTGCTCTGCCATTCCTAGCTTGCTTCTCCCGGGGCACCACTACCTGATCACCTTGCGTGCATTTATATATCAGCGCATGGCAACATGCAACGTCCTATACTCCCTCCATACTGTAAGGTCGTTTAGGACAGCGATATGGTCTTCAAAACATAACTTTAACTTATTATTTCTATAAAAATATTTATCGAAAAGTGATACATGTATATTTTTTTGAAAGTATTTTTTAAAATAAATCTATTCATATAACTTTTACAATTTCAAACTCAACAACTTAAAAATTATTCATGATTTATATTTTTAAAGTTTGACTCAGACCTTATCCTAAACGACTTTCTTTACCAATACCCACGGAGTATATGCGTAACCCGCGCGAGACAGAGAGGTCGGGTGGGGGACCCGGCAACTAAACAGGCGCAGCGCTACACAACGGACCCACTCGACTAGACGGGCGACAGAAATACAACTGCAGACCCGACAGCGCCAGTGTTCTCATCTCGGATATCTATCACCGATCGGACTTTCAATAGCGTCGACTGACAGGAGTACAAAACACTAGTAGAAAAACGGTCGGACTTTCAATAGTGTCGACTGACAGGAGTACAAGACACTTGTAGAAAAATGGCCCTTTAGTACCAAGTTTCCATCCAATGTTATTGTTCTGGTGCTAAAGGTGTGCATCCACCGGGTCAAAAAAACCTGTACTAGAGGTGTCCACTCGCTAAAATATGTGTGTTGCTGCATGAATTTGAACTCATGACCTCTTAGCTCATATGTATCTTTTTTTTCATCTCACCTATGCAACACATGTGACTGGGTAGAAGATGCTTTACTTTTGAAGTAGCATGTGATACCTCCTTTAGCACCGTGTCGGCACGATGCTAAAGGTTCGAGCCGAGGGCATCCAAATTTTGGATTCAGTGCTAATGTTGCATTAGCACATGATTTTGATGGCGCCGAAAGCATATGAAGAGAGCGGATGTTGAATTCTCTAGTAGTGAGATCTCAATCGACTGGCAGGTGTTAGCAAATAATGTGTAAAACAAGGAAAAAATCATGGAAGACAATCACTATTGAGGAGAGTTAACATATAGGGATGATACATGGTTTATCTTTTTTGTCTTGTCTTGTCTTGTCTTACCCTACCGTCTACATAGGCTTACATATATATAGACGGCTGACACCCCTGTGCTTGGTTATGTTACCAAGGTGGGACTAAACTGTGCACTTCTAAGAGAAACCACAGTACGATGGGCCTCCGCTTCGCTCCGGTCCAAGACCGGCCTATATCGTGGATGTGAATTTGGAGCATATCCAACAACAAGGAGCATTAAAATGTAAACACAATTGTGCCGTGGCTCTTCAATTTTATGTATTGGGCATTGAGTTCTCTTGACCCGTGCATTAGTAGATATCTTCATAAGACCGTATTGAATTGCAACTCCACTACCAACACGATAAACCGGACCCTCCGAGTCTCAAAAGGTGACTAGACATATGTGCTCTTCGTGATTTGCAGGTCTACCAACACCTGGTACTCCATAGTTGTTTAATGAACCGGGTGCACAAGATCTCTCTACGTAACAACTCCTATTGAGCCAATTTGGGTAAACAATACTGAGAATTAAAATCACTATTAACAGAACACCACTCACCCAAACACAAGGCTTTCAATAATGTACGGTGCTTATTATTAATCGGGCCATTTGGTTATTATAACTCAAACGACTACAGATCGAGTTCTTACCGGATACGATAAGTTACAAAAGTAAAAATAGCTTGCCAGTGTACGTGTATGTAGTTTGGCATCATCTCTCCGCTCTTTGCCGAGTGTATTTATTTGACACTCAGCAAACAAGTTTATTATTTATTTTTTTATATTTTTTATGGTTCTTTTGCCGAGTGTATTTTATTGACACTCGGCAAACAACATTCATACATTTTTTCTACTCCTTATATTTTACTAGTAGAGTGCACATGCGACACGCACGTGGTAAAAAATTATATTAATAAATTTTATATTATTTTAATTCAGTGATTTTTTTGGTGTCGCTGTAAGTAATCCTTCTCTCCTTCAGCGGACCATCACATGGTCATTGCTTCCTTGTTATCTTCTTTTAGTAGCACTCCCTAAAATAAATAATCTAACGATCCTTTCACTATTTTTACTTGATAAACTTGAGGATATGACACTGGACGATGTTGTCGGCGAGCGCCTTGTAGGTGACCTGCGTCGGGTGGACCGAATCGAAGAACATGTCCGTATTGCACCAACGACTGGCATTGCAGCTGCAAGCTAGTGCACATCACATCCATCGAGAGCAACTTGTTCCCGCAGTGGCCTTAGGGCGTCTCCGTGAAACCTATAACACATACGACGCAACAAAAGAGTTATCTGGTGCCTGAGCGATCAAATCACTTATTACTTGATCATTAGCTAGCTTCAAGCAGCCGCTCAGCTAGCAGCGATGAAAAACAGTTAACCAAGCTGTAACATCCCTAAAATTTACCTTAGAATTTGTTGAATGCAAAAATTAAAATTTAAAAATTTTTGGTGAGATTGTTGTGCATGCAAACCAACATATAAGATTGCTCTCTATTTACTCCCTTTGCTCCTAGGCAAATTTAAAATTAATTAAAAATAATTTAAAGTGCTAAGGACCAAATAGTGGTGATTTGGTTTTTATTTGGTTTTGTTGGATTTTTAGTTGGTTTGAATTCAAATCCTAGATTCGAATTCAAACACTAATTCTAACTAAACTAATTTCAAAACCTATCTAAATCTGTTGGGCCCAACTCTCTCGCGAAGTCTGCTATCGCCCCCTTAACTTTTTCCCGAGCCAACCAACCAGTCTAGCCCAGCCGGCCTTGCGGCCCAGCAGCGGCCCAGCCGCTTCACCGCGTCGACGCCGCTTCCCCGTCCCTCCTTCTTTGGTGCCTGAGCGATCAAATCACTTATTACTTGATCATTAGCTAGCTTCAAGCAGCCGCTCAGCTAGCAGTGATGAAAAACAGTTGACCAAGCTGTCACTTACTACACCACGAGCACGTAGCAACAGTGTGGCATGTATATCCTGAGAAAAAATTCATGTCGATGTTTTATTGATGATATACTACCAATTCTTTGTGATTATTTACTTTTCATATATATTTACTGTACTCTTACGATATATAATAAATAAATATTTATATGTTCTATTATTGATTTGTCCGCGGGTCATAAGTTTGGGCAAAATATTAAACCATGATGGGTCATGGAGTTTTAGCGGACGGGTTTTATATATTTGAACATGGGTTTGGGATGGCAAAACACCCTATCCAGTTTTCCAACAGAGCCGTCATCGCGTAGTCATGTGATATTTACATACAGATCTAATATTAATTCCCTAAAAAAACTATGCATCACCAGCATGCAAGTCGAAAATTACATGATAAAAGACAAAAATTCACAACTATATGTACTAACTGACCTGCAAACATACCGTTTCTTTACTATATTCTATTCAATTAATGAACAGAGCCGTTCACTAAAAGTACTTAATACTCTTTTCAAATAAGCACCATGGAACATTGATTACCTAAAGTTTATAAAAAAAATCAAAAAATCTTCACAACTGCACTTTAACCGTGAAGAATTAGGCAACATTACACTCCTAAGAAATCACGTAGCATCAAATTTGGACCTTGCAATTCTATGACTGGCACCACTCCTCATTGCAAAATGAATAAAAAAACACAAAGTCAATGCATTTATTACTCATTTTAAGGGGATGTAGAATAAATTACCAATTGTTTGCATAATTTTCTTCCTTTAAAAAATCAGAACCAAAGAATTAGTCACTTACAATAAAAAAAAACTGGACCCTTAAGTTGAGTGGTTGGTCATGAGAAATCAAAGGAATTTTCTAACCTTCAGTACTAATATGCCAGCAGGAAGCAACGTCTTCTTATCTCACACACTATATTCTTCATGATAGATTAATACTAATCATGCGTCAGTACTCCAAAATAGCTTTTCCAGTCTAATATTGACGGTGCCCTTATTTCAAACAAAAAAACTTTATGAAATTTCGATGGCTGAACAAAACACCAGTTCACATCTTCACGTGAACCTGGAATTTAAGGCGCTTTCTCATGTGATCCTGATTCCTGCAGCAACATAGACACAATCAAAATTTTGAGATAACCGTGTATAAAAAAGAACAAATGAACGAACAGGTGTACAGATATACATGGGTGACATTGTACTGAAAAATAGGTCAACCAAAGATCTTCCATGCAGGTAGCTGATAAATAAGGGCAGAGAGCTTCTGGTATATACGTGCATGTACTTGGGGAAAAGAAAAATTACGTTGGGCCTGAGAAGATTAATCAAGGCAGTTCGACAACGATGATGAACACGCGTGCCCGGCAAACATCATGTTGGTGCTCGTCGGCGGTGCTCCGGCCAGTTGCAGGACATGTTTAAAAGACAAACGATCGAGCTTCAGGACGGCGCGAGAGTTCTCCTGGTGCCGGCCAACTTTACTGCCGGTCTACACGGCACGCACGCCATATCCGTTGAGCGCCGCCGCCGTGACCGTGATGGTGGTCTGAACCGTGCTTGTTCGGCGGCAGGAATAGTATCGGACGACGATTGCAGATGAGACCTGGCGTCTTTATAAAATAAGCTGCGGTGGGTCTAAAAAACTTTGCGGACTGTGTCGTTGAAGTTGGTTTGTCCACAGTATATAGATAGATTTGATTGGTGGGTACGTAGGGTGGGTAAACAAAATTTTATGGTGAGAAAAGTATTGCCCAAAACGACAAAAACTCGCTAGAAACATCGTTTTTTAAAAACTTTCCACGTCGTTTCCACCGTTGGACCTGACACGCGGGTCCTCTGAGAGGGGTGGGTAGAAATTATTTTGGTGAGAAGCGTTTTCAAAAGTACTGAATCCTTATAGTATAGATAGATAGATTATTTGAATCACTTGCGGTTTAAAAACAAAAAAACTTAATTTTTTACCGAGTGTATTTATTCGACACTCGGCAAACAAGTTTATTATTTATTTTCTATGCTTCTTTGCCGAGTGTATTCTATTGACACTCGGCAAACAACATACATACAGTTTTTCTATTCCTTGTATTTTATTATTTGAATCACTTGCGGTTCAAAAACAAAAAAACTTAATTCTTTGCCGAGTGTCAAATGTAATACACTCGGCAAAGAGTTTCTTTGCCGAGTGTTTTTTGTTTGCTGAGTCTGAAAGGATCACAAGATGCCTAGAGGGGGGGTGAATAGGATCTTCTTCAAAAACTGCACACAATTATCTCACAATCGGATTAGTTACCGGAACTTCCGGCACCCTATCAGATACTCCGGCTCAGATGACAGGAGTATCTGGCAGGTTCCCAGAGTTTCCTATGACAGAAAAGAGTGAGCACGTGATGCAATGATTTCGAACGACTTAGCTGATTCCCTTTGAATAGAAAGGTGGGAAATCGTCCAAGGATTCTTTTCCACCTAAGGGCTGCACCACAAACTTCACACACGAGTAGAACGGAGCAAATATATGAAAGTCAACTATGAACTAGCAAGAACAAGATGAACAAATATGAACTTAATAAACAAGCACGACAACAAGAGACAAGTGATTTGTTTCCCGAAGTTCACTTCCCAAAAAGAAGCTACGTCTCTGTTGAGGTGCCTCCAAAGAGACCAAGTTGAGCCACAAATCTACCCTCTCCCTAGGGCCCAAAAGCCAAGCTAGGGTTACTTACTATGATTTCCCCGAGGGGATGGCTTTACAAACTTTCCGGGGCAAGCTCACACGAGTTGAGCGCTCGCCGGAGACGCCTAGCCGTCTAGGAGCAAAAGCTCCAAGAGTAACAAACGCGGGTCGATGGCCGAGGATGCTTCAAATGCTCAAGAGATGGACTTCAAGCTCTCATACTCTCAAATCCGTGGACTCACTCAATCCCCCTTCTCAAATCTCACTTGGAGTAGCTCTAGGAGGTTGAGGGAGTGAAGGGGAAGCTCTAAAGTGTGTTTCTTGCGTCTGGTGTCAGCAGGCAAGTGAGGAGGGGGCGAAGGGGTATATATACTCGGGCCCCCAAAACTAGCCGTTATGCTGTCTGCGAGATCTGACCCGGATACTCCGACCCCTGGCCGGAATACCTTGCTCCAGAAATGAACGTGACACTTGACTCTAATTCTGTACTGGGCTACTCCGGGACGACCCTGGATACTCCGAGAACCCCCAAACCCGAAGAGGTACCCGGAATAAAAATGTTCTGGCCCTGTCCCGGATATTCTTGCTCCAGAAAAACAGCAGGAATAGTGTGTTCGTGAGTGCACTTGTGTCTCTCATAGATACTTGGTTGGATCTCTTTGAGCATTAAAACATCCATGACATGATCGACACGCATCCCCCTTGATAGTACGGCATCCCTATCTCAAATTCAAAATGGAAAATAATTTAAATCATTCATTCTCCATGCCGTCCATCATGATCCATAGGGATACATCATCACATTTCAAATATGAATTTTATTACATTGTGACCTGTCCATGAACTCAATCAAACCATTAGCTCTTTGATTACATTTGTCATCATTCAACCAAAACACTAGAGAGAGCCTAGATGCACTTTCAGAGTGTCAAAGAAAATACACTCGGCAAAGAGCTTGTTTGCTGAGTGTCCGAAAAAATACACTCGGCAAAGAGCTACACACTCGGCATATACGAGATTTCCCGTAGTGAGAAGTTATGCTCGATTTAGTAACTGCTGCCAGAAACTGAAAGGATGCGCGAACCAGCCACGAATTCCACTAGTGCATGCACATGCTGCCATTTACTCAAAGTTGAACGCCCCTATTCCTATATATATCTTGTACTAGACAATGAAAGACAATTTGTGATTGATTGAATTCAGAATACACAAACTCGTGGAATTTTGTTCATGTGTGAGTCTTGAGAGTCTTACAACACAACTTTTCGAATTCTGAGGGAATTGTAGAACATCGAACTGCGGTTCACCCAGTTCGTGCCTTCATGTCTATATGGCGTGATTGCGTGGGCTGTTTCGTCGGTACGTGTAAGGGTAATTGTCTAGGTAATATGTCGCGTGGACAGCCTGGTGGTGCACTGCCTCTTCACCAGGTCACGCAGTGACAAGTTATCAAGTTCGCGGATCCTACGAAAAGATCGAGCCACACAACACTACCAGAATGATCGACATCTGCACCGGGTGGGAAAGCCCTTTAGCACCGGGTTTCCCACCCGGTGCAACTAATCCGAGGCTAAAGGGGTACCCCTTTAGCACCGGGTTGAATAACCGGTGCTAAAGGGTCCCTTTAGCACCGGGTGCAGCCACGACCCGGTGCTAAAGGGCCTGTCCCGCAGCGCCTCTAGCAGGGCCTTTAGCACCGGGTCGTGGCTGCACCCGGTGCTAAAGGCTAGCACCGGTTGCTGTCTGCAACCGGTGCTAAAGGCCCCGGATTTCTTTTTTTTTTTGCTTTTTTCAGTAGCCATGCATGCGCGTCTATACACGTGTATATACGTATATATTCTAATACGTGTATTCTAATACGTATTCGGCCGACTCTATATTCATATTAGCTGACATTTCATCAAAATAGAAGACATATATATTACAAAAGTAGATATTCATGCATGTCAACTCGAGTTATATATATTTAAACTGTATTTTCTACATAATTAAGATTGACGACTAGCTAGCTCTCGTTGGACTGTCCGGCACGTCCTCCAGTATTGGCGAGTGGAATTCTCCTCGGGGATTGACGACCTCATCCCAGATCCATCCAACGAGCTGTTCTGCAATTGCGTCAATTCTTTCTATCTCTAGGGACTCTTCCTTCAGGTTGAACATCTATAATTTAAAAATATTTGAAAGATATTTAATCCGTCGAGTTGGAGACAATAATTGTGCACTTAATAATAATGGAAATGTGTTTATTATTACGTACCATAATATCGCGTTGTGTGAGCTTTTTATGTCCCCAATTCCACATGTAGTCGCACACATAGTATGCACATAAATTATTTCCCGGTCCCTGTTTGGCACACTGTCGACCAAAAGAAATCTAGTAAAATTCATATAATATATTAGTCGATGCCTACATGTACAAATTACTTGCTTACCGGAAAGCCAATGTTCCATTTTAGTGTTTCATGTTGTATACCCGTGTGTTCTGTACGAAATTGAATCCAGGCCCTGCGAACAAAAAAATTGAGTTAAGTCATTGCGAGTGGAAGGGGTGGATTAAGTAGGGGAAAATATACATCACCTTGCCATCATGTCCATGATGTTCTGTAGTTTTTTTTTTGGGGTGTGCAATGAATCAAAGACGTTCACGACGCCCCGATCAGGACACAATATAATTAGGAACCAGTGGAATCTGTGCACATGTATACATTATAATCAGAAATGAATTGTTACACAGAAAGTATAAGAAGAAGGCTGTGAATGTACTCACTCGATGTTGTACGGGATTAGTATGGAGTCACAATAATTTTGTTTCTTGATATATTTGTATAGGTTTAAATATGTTTCCTCAGGATTGTGCATTATCATTGCTTCACTTATCCTTCGAGGGTCAACGAAACCAACGTCATATATATTGTCTCTGCGACATTTTTGAATCTCCATTCTGCATATGTTAAGCAATAAATAAAGCCCGCGTCAACATAGATTGGAATTATTGTTTTCAAACTGTGAATTATAAGCAACAACAAAGTACTTACAGTGTCCAACATGTGATCAAATCCACGTCCATGGCGTCGCGGTGGTACAGCTCATATATATCATTAAACCTGAGCCAGACAAAATCCGCGTCACCATTGTAGAAGTCTTGGTCCTTCACGCCTACTTTTATCATGCGCCGTTTATTCCTTCTTGATTCTTCCAAATACCAGTCATGGAATCGGCGCATCTTCGTTTGTAGCTTCCTCTCCATTTCAGGAGGGACCATAGGCTCGCCAAGCTTAAACGGCCACTTCAGCGTTGTGTTTACTGGCACATCTGCTTCCCCCAGGACTTGCGCTCTGGTTAGTCCAGTCTCGGCCATTACTCGTTGAATGTTAAGCTAGTCCAGAGATGGCAATGGACCCAAGGGACGCTGAGGTTGCTGGCCGAGCTGAGGAACCTTTTTGGATGGGCCCGCCTCCTTATCCGCAGCCTTCCGTTTCCGGCGAGATTTCAGTAATGAGCGGTCATAGTCTGTTACTATTACTTCCTTCTGTTGACCCTTGTTCAAATTACCGAGGAATGACTTCACGATGGTGGGATCAAGCTTCGGCTCCGGCTCAGGTTTTCTCCTCCACTCGGCCATTTGCCTCTTTGTGTCTGCTTTTACCGAGGCTTCGAGCTCCTCTAGAGTCTTCTCGCCCGCTCTTTTCTCTGGTGCGGGCTTCTCTCTAGTTTTTCGCGCCTTCTTCGCTGGTGGAGTGGGGGCAGAGGCTTTAGTGCGGCGTCCCCTCTTTGGCGGAGGGGGCGGAGACCTCCGCGGCGGAGGAGACGGAGACCTCTTCGGCGGAGGAGACGGAGACCTCTTCGGCGGAGGAGACAGAGACCTCTTTGGCGGAGGAGACGGGCTTGCATCAGGAGCTCCCAGAGAATCGTCATGATCCTGTGGATCTCTTGGAGGTGACGGGGGCTTGTTGGTAGCCGCAGGTGTATCGGGTATAACGATGTCTGCCTTGCTCCATAGAATGATGCAGTGAGAACACTGACCGAGTTTTGTTTCTCCGTCACCTCCGGGGATGTCAAGTTCCAAGTCTTCCCAGCTGGTGACGACTTGCTCCACCTCAACAGGTACGTAACCATGTGGAATGTCATTGCAGTGCCATTTTTGCCCTTCTTCCACACGTTTGGTCATACCGTATGCGACCTGATAAGTTAGTAGTCACAAAGAAAGTTAGTAAATGAATGGTATTTACGGTGAAATGTATGCAGTATGAACTAAGGTCGCATACGTACCACCACAGCTAAGTTCTTCTGCCTGACGACAAGCTCGCACGCGGTCCGTTGAGTTATTTCATCCACGGTGTAACGGACCGCTTCGGCGGCCTGTGTGGAAGCGTGACTGCTTTGATATTGCTGTGGAGGGCTAATAAGGGCCGCATCTTGGAGAGGTGCATGCTCTGTGGAACCGGTCCCGCCTGTGGCTTGTTGGAGAGGTGCAGGCTCTATGGAACCGGTCCCGCCTGTGGCTTGTTGTATCTGCAGCCATGCTACCTTCATCCGTCGCTCCATCTCTGACTCCATTTCTTGGAGCTTTGAGCCCTGGGCGGCAACCGTTTGCTCTAGGTCCCTCACCCTCTGCTCATATTCGGCCTTCTTCCTCGAACGGCTCCTATAGGTGGCGGCGTGCTCTTGGAAACCTTTCTTCCATGAGACGCTTGTGCCTACGCCGCGCGTCCGTCCAGGATGCTCCTTGTTCCCTAAGGCATAGGTTAGCTCATCTCTGTCTCTATCGGCAACAAATTCTCCCCTATCAGATGCCCTGAGGATATCGAGGAGACGCTGAGCTAGTTCTCGCAAGTCCTCGGGAAAAACTAAGGAGCCGTCGATTGGGCTTAGGGTGCCTCCATGACCATAGTACCAATGCTTGGTCCTTGTGGGCCAGTCATGTGTCGCTGGAGTGATGCCTCTAGCATATAGATCTTCTTCCATCTTCTCCCATTTAGCGATGCTTGCCTTGTAACCTCCCGAACCCATCTTATGCGAGTACTTCTTATTTGCGGCGTTTCCAGCGTTTCTAGCGCTAGCCGTTGCACCCTCTTCGGAGGTTTTGTACTCAATGAATGCTTCCCACTCGTCATTGGTGATCTTCTTATACTTCTCAGGATCCGGGGCCTCTCCGGTTTTGAGAAATTGCGAGTACAACTTCTTCTTGAAATCCTGAAACAGAACTGCCATCTTCTTCATTGTCCAATCCCTCAGTTCTGCTTCATGAGTGCTAGGCCAGTCGAATATTGCCTTTAATTCCCTCCATAGCATCTCCTTCTCTGTATCGGGGAGCACGTACTCCTCAGTGGGGTCCGTGGACTTCCATTTTCTGATACTAATGGGCACATTGTCCCGTACAATTACCCCGCACTGAGATACAAATTTCTTGGCCACTTTTGGGGGCTCAACTGGCTCCCCGTCATCCTCCACTCGGGTGATGTGTAACTTGACATCCTTCAGCTTCTTCGTGGTCGATCGTTTTGATTTCTTAGCAGAGGCGGCCTACACAAATTACATATATACGAGATGATATAGAGATGGTATACATAATTGACATGTACAGTACAAATTTATGTTATCTATATACACACCTGACTAGACGAGGGCGCGCTACCGGCTCCTTCAATAGTTTCGGCCCTTGCAACATTGTCGCCCTGGACATTTGCGGCCCCTTCAACATCTTCGGCCCTTGCAACATTGTCGCCCTAGACATTGTCGTCCCTTCCAATGATGCCCAACACATCATCCATGGACATTGGTTGGGTTACAATATTGAAAAGTTGATTCGCAAAAAACGTGTCGTTGTCCTCTTGCATGGGTGGGACAGGGGTGTTGCTGTCCTCTTGCATGGGTGGGACAGGGGTGTTGCTGTCCTCTTGCATGGGTGGGACAGGGGTGTTGTTGTCCTCTTGCATGGGTGGGACGTTGTTGTTGTTGTCCGCCATCTATAGAATTAAAAATAATTGATAAGAAATATATACAAAGCATACATATTCTCAATATTTCTAACATTTTCGCTAAGGGGGTCGGTGCGTGAAAAACGGATTCGCCAAGGGGTTCGGGTGCGCGGTGTGAATTGATTCGCTAAGGGTTCGCTAAGGGGGTTCGGGTGCGCGATGGGTTCGGGTACGCCATAGAATTTCCGATAATAAACATTTTCGATAGTATACATTATACAAACATATAACATTTCCAATATACATTTAAATGAAGCACATATATTTCTAATATACATTTAAATGAAGCACATATATTTCTAATATACATAGAATTTCCAATATACATTTCAATGTAAATATCTCCAATACATTTAAATGAAGCATTTTCCAATATACATTTCAAACATATAACATTTCCAATATACATTTCAATGTAAATATCTCCAATACATTTAAATGAAGCATTTTCCAATATACATTTCAAACATATAATATTTCCAATATACATTTCAATGTAAATATCTCCAATACATTTAAATGAAGCATTTTCCAATATACATTTCAATGTAAATATCTCCAATACATTTAAATGAAGCATTTTCCAATATACATTTCAAACATATAACATTTCCAATATACATTTCAATGTAAATATCTCCAATACATTTAAATGAAGCATTTTCCAATATACATTTCAAACATATAACATTTCTAATATACATTTCAATGTAAATATCTCCAATACATTTAAATGATGCATTTTCCAATATACATTTCAAACATATAACATTTCCAATATACATTTCAATGTAAATATCTCCGATACATTTAAATGAAGCATTTTCCAATATACATTTCAAACATATAACATTTCCAATATACATTTCAATGTAAATATCTCTAATACATTTAAATGAAGCATTTTCCAATATACATTTCAAACATATAACATTTCCAATATACATTTCCAATATAACATTTCCAATATACATTTCAATGTAATTTCTAATATTTTCAATGTATGTGCTTAGCGAACGTGTTCGGCCATGCGCATTTGGTTAGCGAACGCGTTCGCTAACCAAATGCGCATGGCCGAACACGTTCGCTAAGCACATGTGCATGGCCGAACGTGTTCGGCCATGCAACGGGTACCTGCACACACAAACACGTGCACGGCACGAAGGCCGGCTCACAAACATTCACGCACGGCACGAAGGCCGGCTCACAAACATTTCACAGAGAGGCTCACCGGGTGCAGTGACGGGCGAGGGGACGAGGAGCGGCGCGGGGATGAGGGGCGCCGGCGCGGGGACGACGGGCGCGGGGACCACGGGTGGCGGCGGCGTGAGCGCGGGGACGACGACGGCGGCGGGGACGACACGCGCGCGCGGGGACGACGACGGCGGCGGGGACGACGACGGCGGCGGGGACGACGGGCGGCGGCACGGCGTGGGCGCGGGGACGACAGGTTGCGGCGGCGTGGGCGCGGGGACCACGGGCGGCGGCGGCGACGGGCGACGGCGACGGGCGGCGGCGGCTGAGGAGACGAGGAGGCACCGGCGGCGGTTTCGATCTGTGACGAGTGAGGGCGAAGTGAGTGAGGGGAGAGAAGTCCCCGGCCTATATAGGTCCGGGGCATTTAGCACCGGGTGCAGCCACGACCCGGTGCTAAAGGGCCTTTCGCACCGGGTGGTGGGAAGACCCGGTGCTAAAGTCCCCCCCTTTAGCACCGGGTCTTCCCACCACCCGGTGCGAAAGGCCCTTTAGCACCGGGTCTTCTACACCCGGTGCTAAAGGCCGTAACTGTGCGCCAGACGAAGGCCTTTAGCACCGGGTGCAGCCACGACCCGGTGCTAAAGGCCCCCCTTTCGCACCGGGTCTTCTACACCCGGTGCTAAAGGCCCCGTACTGGCGCCAAACGAAAATTGGGGGCCTTTAGCACCGGATTTTAGATCAACCCGGTGCTAAAGGCCCCAACTTTTCGTTTGGCGCCCAGTTTCCAAACGGGCCTTTAGCACCGGGGGCTACTATTTGGGAATCTTATAAATATAGTTTTTAATGTATAGTTATTAATACTTGTTTTAATCCAGTTATTAATACCTGTTAAAAATATATATTAAATAAGAAAATCTTATAAATTACTAGAAAATCAATATAAAATGCTAGAAAATCCTGTAAATTAATAGAAAATCTTGTAAATTACTAGAAAATCCTGTAAATTAATAGAAAATCTTATAAATTAATAGAAAATCTTATAAATTACTAGAAAATCTTATAACTTACTAGAAAATCTTATAAATTACTAGAAAATCTTATAAATTACTAGAAAATCTTATAAATTACAAAAAATTGATAACTAAATGAAAGATTTTGGAACATTAAACGGTCTCAGATGAAAAAGTGATGAATACCAAAATTTCATATCTCATCAAGATCTACAATCTTTATTTAAGTCATTTTTGCATTTGAGAAAGTGGTAGTATACATTGTTCATTAATCCTAGATTCACTCGCATAGTTTCCAAAACTTTGTTAGAGACTTGTCAAATTTCTACTACATGTTATTACCCATTTTGAAAATGACAAAATGACCTAAATAAAGATTGTAGATCATGATGAAATATGGAACTTTGGTATTCATCACATTTTCATTTGACATCACCTAGTGTGAAAAAAACCTTGGTTGTAGGTGTCATTTTTAATTCAAAATTTGGATTGTTCAAACACGAGAAGATTTTTCAAAATAATAACATTAATAAGTTTCATAACTTGATAGAGTATGATTTTAGTAATTTTTAGGAAGAAAAATGATCTTTTTTGAAGTTTGTACGAGGGAGAACGACTAGTTACAACTTTTATACAGAGATTAAAAAGAAAAATTGTTCTTGTTCATCCAGTGACGTGGCCCGGTGACGTGGCCAGCTCTCGCACGGCCTCCGTGGCCAGGCCGGTCTTTGGCCCCGCCGCAGCGTGGCCTTTAGCACCGGGTGCAGCCACGACCCGGTGCTAAAGGCCACGACCGGGCCAGTGACGTGGCTCGCGTGCGCCCGGTGACGTGGTCGGCCGCCGCACGGCCCCCGCGGCCCGGTCGTGGCCTTTAGCACCGGGTGCAGCCACGACCCGGTGCTAAAGGCCACGACCGGGCCAGTGACGTGGCACGTGTGCGCCCGGTGACGTGGCCAGCCGCGGTCGTTGCCTTTAGCACCGGGTGCAGCCACGACCCGGTGCTAAAGGTCCTTAGGCCCAGTCAGTGCTAGAAAATCTTATAAATTAATAGAAACTCTTATAAATTAATAGAAAATCAATATAAAATGCTAGAAAATCAATATAAAATGCTAGAAAATCTTATAAATTACTAGAAAATCTTATAAATTACTAGAAAATCAATATAAAATGCTAGAAAATCTTATAAATTAATAGAAACTCTTATAAATTAATACAAAATCAATATAAAATGCTAGAAAATCAATATAAAATGCTAGAAAATCTTATAAATTACTAGAAAATCTTATAAATTACTAGAAAATCAATATAAAATGCTAGAAAATCTTATACATTAATAGAAAATCTTATAAATTACTAGAAAATCTTATAAATTACTAGAAAATCTTATAAATTACTAGAAAATCAATATAAAATGTTAGAAAATCCTATAAATCAATAGAAATTACATGGCATCATCGTTTACTCGGACACTAATAAACTTCCTCTTTACAAATGTTCCTTGATTGTGACGCGGGGCCCCTTGCGCTACAGGCCCAGTCCGTTGACGCGGGGCAGGGGCCCAGGTGGTCTCTGTCAGTGGCGTGTGGGGCCGGGCCGTCCCGTCGACACACCAACCGCGCCGGAATGGAAGAACATCTGATCTGACCGTGGAATAGTAAGCGCGACGCCGTGTACATGTTTTGCTGACATGTGGGGCCACCCAGCGGTGATAACCGAGACGTTCACCTTCGCCATCGGCGCTCATCGCCGGAGCTCTCTCAACCTCTGCTGGCGGGGGGCTTTGATGGATGGAGACTTTGGAGAGACGACCAAAGAATCGCCGGGCTATTTAAGTCATTTTTGCATTTGAGAAAGTGGTAGTATACATTGTTCATTAATCCTAGATTCACTCGCATAGTTTCCAAAACTTTGTTAGAGACTTGTCAAATTTCTACTACATGTTATTACCCATTTTGAAAATGACAAAATGACCTAAATAAAGATTGTAGATCATGATGAAATATGGAACTTTGGTATTCATCACTTTTTCATTTGACATCACCTAGTGTGAAAAAAACCTTGGTTGTAGGTGTCATTTTTAATTCAAAATTTGGATTGTTCAAACACGAGAAGATTTTTCAAAATAATAACATTAATAAGTTTCATAACTTGATAGAGTATGATTTTAGGAATTTTTAGGAAGAAAAATGATCTTTTTTGAAGTTTGTACGAGGGAGAACGACTAGTTACAACTTTTATACAGAGATTAAAAAGAAAAAATTGTTCTTGTTCATCCAGTGACGTGGCCCGGTGACGTGGCCAGCTCTCGCACGGCCTCCGTGGCCAGGCCGGTCTTTGGCCCCGCCGCAGCGTGGCCTTTAGCACCGGGTGCAGCCACGACCCGGTGCTAAAGGCCACGACCGGGCTAGTGACGTGGCTCGCGTGCACCCGGTGACGTGGCCGGCCGCCGCACGGCCCCCGCGGCCCGGTCGTGGCCTTTAGCACCGGGTGCAGCCACGACCCGGTGCTAAAGGCCACGACCGGGCCAGTGACGTGGCTCGCGTGCGCCCGGTGACGTGGCCAGCCGCGGTCGTTGCCTTTAGCACCGGGTGCAGCCACGACCCGGTGACGTGGCCAGCCGCGGTGACGTGGCCAGCCGCGGTCGTTGCCTTTAGCACCGGGTGCAGCCACGACCCGGTGCTAAAGGCCCTTCCAGTCAGTGCTTGAAAATCTTATAAATTAATAGAAACTCTTATAAATTAATAGAAAATCAATATAAAATACTAGAAAATCAATATAAAATGCTAGAAAATCTTATAAATTACTAGAAAATCTTATAAAATGCTAGAAAATCAATATAAAATGCTAGAAAATCTTATAAATTACTAGAAAATCTTATAAATTACTAGAAAATCATTATAAAATGCTAGAAAATCTTATAAATAAATAGAAAATCTTATAAATTACTAGAAAATCTTATAAATTACTAGAAAATCAATATAAAATGTTAGAAAATCCTATAAATCAATAGAAATTACATGGCATCATCGTTTACTCGGACACTAATAAACTTACTCTTTACAAATGTTCCTTGATTGTGATCACGCCGTAGATACGGTGTCTCCTCCGCCGCTAACAGGATGCTTGGGTCATCAGCCACTGAGAATGGAGGCCGGCCATCGAGCATATCATAATCTTCATCCGTCTTGTCCTCAACTCCTACGATTTTTCTCTTTCCAGGAAGAACTATATGACGCTTTGGCTCGTCTTGTGATGGGTCCAATTGCTTACCCCCACCTTTCTTATCCGCCCCTTTCTTCGGTCTGCTAGCCATGTCCTTCACATAAAAAACTTGTGTGACAGCTTTGCCCAGGACGAACGGTTCGTCTAGAAAGCCAATCTTGCTTAGGTCCACTAACGTCATTCCATAGTCCGCTTCAACTTTAACACCTCCTCCAGTCAGCTTCACCCATTGGCACTTGAACAGTGGGATCTTCAAAGGTCCGTACTCTAGTTCCCATATCTCCTCTATGATTCCATAGTATGAGTTTGTATTGCCATTGTTGTCTGTCGCGTCGATCCGGACACCACTGTTTTGGTTGGTGCTTTTCTTGTCCTGGGCTCTTGTGTAAAATGTATACCCATTGATGTCGTATCCTTGGAATGTCAAGATCGTGCTCGATGGACCTCTAGCTACAAAAGCTAGCTGCGCATCAATGCCCTCGACACCCATAAGACGTCTTCGCAACCAATCGGCGAAAGTACTATTGTGCAGACGCTGAATGAAGGCCGCAGACTTTGTTGAGTTTTCGTCCCTGAGAATCTGCATGTGCTCCTCGATGTACGGAGCAACTAAGGTTGATTGTTGCAAAACTGTGAGGTGCGCTTTACGAAATGTCTCAACGTCCTTGATCACCATCGATCTTCTCCCTAGTGTGCCCTTTCCACCAAGTCTCCCCTCGTGATGGGATTCGGGCACACCAATCGGCATAAGATCGTCGACAAAGTCAACACAGAATTCAATGACCTCCTCCGTTTCGTATCCCTTAGCAATGCATCCTTCTGGACGAGAACGATTACGGACATACTTCTTTAGGACAGCGAAGAACCTCTCAAATGGGAACATGTTGTGTAGAAATACTGGGCCCAATATACGAATCTCTTTGACGAGGTGAACCAATAGATGTGTCATGATATTGAAGAAGGATGGTGGAAATATCATCTCAAAGCTGACAAGACATTACACCACGTCGTTCTGTAGCTGATCTAAGTGGTCTGGATTGATCACCTTCTGAGAAATTGCATTGAGGAATGCACATAGCTTCACAATGGCTTTCCGCACGTTAACTGGTAGCACACCCCTGAGTATGACGGGAAGCAGCTGTGTCATCAACACATGGCAGTCGTGAGACTTCAGGTTTGTGAACTTCTTCTCTTTCATATTTATTATTCCCTTAATATTGGAGGAGTAGCCAGACGGAACCTTGATACTGTTCAAGCATTCAAACATGCTTGCCTTCTCTTCTTTGCTGAGAGTGAAGCTGGCAGGATGCAAGTACTGGCGTCCTTTGTCTCTCTTTTCTGGATGTAGATCAGTCCGTTGCTTCAATCGTTTCAGATCCTGACGTGCTTCCAGTGTATCTTTTGGCTTCCCATAAGTACCCAGGAAGCTTATCAAGTTCACGCAAAGATTCTTCGTCAGATGCATCACATCAATCGCGTTACGGACCTCTAAACGTTGCCAATAAGGTAGCTCCCAAAAGATAGACTTCTTCTTCCACATCGCGGCACGACCATCCTCGCCCGTCGGAGCAGCCTGGCTTCCGTCTCCCTTGCCAAACACCACGTGTAGGTCCTTCACCATATCAAATAGCTCTTCTCCACTCCGGTGTCTCGGCTTTGTACGGCGGTCAGCATTCCCGCCAAAATGCGCACATTTCTTTCGTAGCTCATGCTTCGCCGGAAGGAATTGACGGTGACCCATGTACACAACTTTACGACAATGTTTCAAATACATGCTTTCGGTTTCCTCTAAACAGTGAGTGCATGCTTTATATCCTTTGTTTGATTGTCCTGATAGGTTACTTAGTGCAGGCCAGTCGTTGATGCTTATGAAAAGCAGTGCTCGAAGGTCAAACTGCTCCTGCTTGTCCTCATCCCACACGCTAACACCTTCATTCTTCCACAGCTGCAAAAGTTCGTCAACCAATGGTCTTAGGTACACATCAATGTCGTTGCCAGGTTGCTTTGGGCCTTCGATGAGCACTGGCATCATAATGAACTTCCGCTTCATGCAGAGCCAGGGGGGTAGGTTGTAGATACAAACAGTCACGGGCCAAGTGCTATGACTACTGCTCATTTCACCAAAAGGGTTCATGCCATCGGTACTTAAACCAAGCCTAACATTCCTCGCATCAGCATCAAACTCTGGGAATGCTCTGTCGATGTTCCTCCACTGGGATCCATCGGCGGGGTGTCTCAACATGCCATCCTGCTTACGTTCTTCTTTGTGCCAGCGCATCAGTTTGGCATGGTCTTTGTTCCTGAACAAACGCTTCAAACGGGGTATCAGAGGGAAATACCACATCACCTTCGCAGGGATTTTTTTCTTAGAACGCTCTCCCCCAACATCACCAGGGTCGTCCCGCCTGATCTTGTATCGCGCGCAGGTGCAAACCGGACAACGATCCAAGTGTTCGTACTGTCCGCGATAGAGGATACAGTCATTAGGACACGCATGTATCTTCTGCACCTCCAAACCGAGAGGGCAAACAACACGTTTTGCTTGATACGTTGTCGATGGCAATGTGTTACCCTCTGGAAGAATCTTCTTTACGAGTTTCAGTAGCTCCTC
The DNA here is from genome assembly GCA_033239725.1 of Echinochloa phyllopogon. Classification (NCBI taxonomy): domain Eukaryota; kingdom Viridiplantae; phylum Streptophyta; class Magnoliopsida; order Poales; family Poaceae; genus Echinochloa; species Echinochloa phyllopogon. Next base: position 24,132,111 of record BTCW01000008.1, on the reverse strand, counting down.
GAAACCCTTATCAGTAACACCATTTGCTGCCTTCCACTGCAGAAGTTCAAGTGTGCTACCCAACTTCTTTAGCCCCTCTTTGCAATCTGGGTACAGGTCAGTCTTGTGGTCCTGCAACATGCGCTGTATCTTTTTCAGTTCCTTATCATTGCCGCAGTCTTTCTCGGCATCACGCAACATTTGCCCGAGCCCATCAGTAGGTTCATTTTCCTGAGCAACATCTTCCTGAGCATCGCCTTCCCGAGCAACATCTTCCTCATCGGCATCACCCATTGCAGCATATGCAAAGGAACCGTAGTATTGAGCCAATAACGGAATGTCGTCATCGGCCTCGTCTTCTTCATCTTCATCCATTAGAATTCCTCTTTCACCGTGCTTCGTCCAAACAGAATAATTCCTCATGAAACCGTGCCTCATCAAATGCACTTGAAGACAACCTCTTTGTTTGTACGATTGTATATTTTTACAATGGGTGCATGGGCAGAACATGAAACCGGACGGCGTCCTGTTAGCCTCGGCGGCATCGAGAAACGTCCTAAGGCCATCACGGAAGGCCTGAGCGTGGGGGTCCCCGTACATCCATTGTCTATTCATCTGCATTATTAACCAATAACAAATATACAATACAATTTAAAGATAAAAAAATTTAATATATAAATAAATACAAATTATAATATATATTCCATTATATAAATAAATTTCTAAAACTACATTACTATATTCATTAAATATAACATTACTATAAGCCTTATAAGATTTATAAGATTTTCTATTAATTTATAAGATTTTCTAGAATTTTATATTGATTTTCTAGTAATTTATAAGATTTTCTATTAATTTATAAGATTTTCTATTAATTTATAAGATTTTCTAGCCTTTTATATTGATTTTCTAGTAATTTATAAGATTTTCTATTAATTTATAAGATTTTTAGCATTTTATATTTATTTTCTAGTAATTTATAAGATTTTCTAGTAATTTATAAGATTTTCTAGTAATTTATAAGATTTTCTAGCATTTTATATTGATTTTCTAGTAATTTCTAAAACCACATTACTATAAGCCTTACAACTATTCACAAGTCATACAAAACAAAATACTAACTAGCTTGCCTTCTCTCTCCATTTAAAACACAACATGAACACTCTCTCCACCATGAACTCAAGCTCTCTCCTCTCTCTCCTCCAAGAACACAATCTCTCTCTAGCTAGCTTTACTTTGATTCACAAATCCCTCTATTTCTAAATCATAGAAGGATTACAAGCTAAATAAAACATTAGAGAATGAAAGAGTGTACCTTGTAGTGCTCCTTAGATGAGTAGATTCTTCATAAATTTTGAAAAAAATTTGGGCAGCACCTCCCGTCCCACGGCCGAGCAGCATGAACACAACGCCTAAGTGTTCAGCTGGCTCGGGCGGGGGAGGGGAAGCCCCTATATTCAAACACATTAGCACCGGGTCGTGGCAAGACCCGGTGCTAATGTTCACCCTTTAGCACCGGGTGCAGCCACGACCCGGTGCTAATGTGCCCGAGGCCTTTAGCACCGGGTCGTGGCTGCACCCGGTGCTAAAGGGTGAACATTAGCACCGGGTCTTGCCACGACCCGGTGCTAATGTGTCCGCCCGGACACACCTCCGCGCCGCCCCCGCTCCTAGCCGTTGGACCCGGTGCTGAAGCCCCATCAGCACCGGGTCCAAAAATGGCCGAGGCGGAGGAGGCGGGCGGATGTGAAGGATTCTGGTAGTGCAACTTGCTGCACGCGCTGCATAGGATTGTGGAAATGAGGCTTCGTGATTTGCAGGTCTACCAAAACCGGGTACGCCAGAGTGGTTTAATGAACCGGGTGCATCAGATATCTCTACGTAACAACTCCTATTGAGCCAATTTCGGTCAACAATACTGAGAATTAAAATCACTATTAATAGAACATCACTCACCTAAACACAAGGCTTTTAAAGGTGCTTATTATTATTAGTCGGCCATATAATGTAACTCAAACGACTACAAAGTTCTTACCGGATACGGTAAGAAGTTAGAAAAGTAAAAATAGCATTGCCAGTGTATGTAGCTTGGCATCATCTCACCCCGGCGCTACAAAGTTATTAAAAAATATTGGCTTGATAAGAAGCAAGGGCGGCCCCTCGATCATTCCTCCGGTTCCTTCGGGGCCTCCGCTGGGGGCGGGGCGGCATTGTGGAGAAGGTCCGACGTCACCTGCACCCTGTCCTCGTATGCCATCACCTTCGCGACGAAAGGCTCTTCTTGGGAGTAACTATGGGTATCGGTCGGATAGCTTAGCAACGAGTTCAGCTTGTCCCTGGCCTCAGCGAACTTGGCTTCGCTCTGCTCCGGCGCCAACTGCGCCACGACGGCCACGTACTGCTTGACGTTTGGCTCCAGGCCCTTTAGGATGGCCACGCGCTTGGACTCCTTGCCCGTCGCGATGGCGGTCGCCACCTCCTTTGACAGATCTGCGCCCTCCTTCGCCACGGTCTGCACGGCCAGCACGGCCAGGCTGTGTGGGTTCGCCGCCGCCGTTGAGGCCTCCGGGATAGGAAAGAGCCAATCGGCGCATACAGTGGGCCACATAGTCGCGTTGCACGCGGCACGGAGGCTGTCGCTGGCGCCGGCGCCGGCTGGCCGGGCGGCGTCGGTGACGGACACGGCGAGGACGAGGAGGAGGAGGAGAGGAGCCACACAGTGGGCTGGTGTCGTCATTTCCCGTGGCACGATGATCACGAGCTGGTCGAGTCTGAATATTGCTGTGGTTACCATCGAGATGCAAACAAATGGTTATTTATACATTGATGCGTATGCTAAATACAGTATAGGGCATGCATTTGACCTTGTTTAACGGAGGCCTTGAAACAGCATGAGGCGTTGTGCGGGAGTGCCGGGACTGACCTTGCCTTTGCTTCCCGCGGCACCTCAGATATGTTGCGTGTGTCCATCAACGCATGCAACAAACTGGCTAGTGGTGAAAGCCGATTACAATTAACAATTAAAGGGCTTTCTTTATTGCCAATACAGTAATAGTTTGCACAATTTGTGGAGGAATTTTTTTTTGTTTGGTTTGTAGCCGTGTGGGGTCATTCACAAGATTTTTTGGCCACAACAAACGTGATGGTGCACCATATATATATGTATTCCATATGAGATTCTTTTTGGCGAACGGCATTGATGGATACATTTGTCATGTAAGAAAAATTCTGATGGTACAGAGTTAATGAGGAGAGTACGTACCGAAAAAGGATGAATCAGTGTCTCACATTTCCAACTAGCGAAAATGTACATATCAGTAAGCATGTTTGGGGTGAACGTCGTTTCTCCACCATTCACTCGCTCGCCAGTATCCTGTCTGGCCAGCACATTTGCCCTTGCCTTGCTGATCCTTCCCACGGCCGGCCACCGCTGTCACTCGTTGCCAGCCGCCCGCCAACTCCTCCAAATCTCCAATGCCATGACACTGCATGTGGCCAGCCAACACCACCCACACCCAAATGCCGCACGTAGCCTCCACCTCACCATGGCCTCGCTGACGCCGTGCCAGTTGAGCTTGCATAGTCACCACTGGTCAATGGATCAAGCACACTCATCGAGCTAGCGCACGCCAACCACACACAGGCCTACAGGAAGGAGGGAAGAAAGGGGAGAGAGATACAATCGATCATAGATAATCTAAGATGGACAAGGATGAAAAATCATAAGTTCAGGAGGATAGTTGTAGCCACAATGTGTGTTGCTCATGTGGAGGAGATAAACTATACATGCCTGGAATGGTAAAGAGGGCCTCTTCCAACGGTTATTGTAGTGTTCAACTAGGTAATTGAAATGCCCGCTTGGAGTCACCTATGTGTTAAAAAAATCCCCTAATATTTACGGAAATCAATTCGCAGTCATTGGATACCTCGTCTCATCTCACCTCACTGTAACGTTTCATCTAATTAACTTTTAATATATCGTCTCATCTCAGCATCCCGCACCCCTTCATCTTGTCACGCAACTTACATCCCTTTCGTCGACCTACCAAACACGAGAGGGTGATACCTAGCGCTTTTTGTCATTTGGTTGTGCCTTGTGGAAGAACTAGCCATCTTGTGGCCAATCTGGACCATGGAGAATGGAATGAACAAGCCCATACAAAATGATTTTTAATCATCAACAATGCAACACGACATTTTGTCTTGGACTATAATTGAGTGCCAAGGTGACAGCAGTGGAAAAACACACATTCGTCCACTACAGTTAGTACCGGTCATAAAAAGACTTGGTACTAAGAGCCGTTTTAGTGCAAGTTCGAAACTTGAAAGCCCCCGGAGTCATTTTAGAATTGGCTCAAAACACCACCCGGTACTAAAGTTTAACATTCGGTACCGGCTGGCGCAGGTTACTTTAAAAAGAAAACATCATCCACTCAGTCACATGTGATGCATAGGTGGGATGATACGGAAGTAACACGCGAGGCTTGACGTTGTGGGTTGGAATCCTCACGCCCGCGCACTCGCAACCGGTACTAAATGACGTGCACGTTAGTGCCGGCCATCCAGTACCAGCTGGGATGACAGGTACTATTGGCCATTTTTGCCCGGTAATGATGACCATTTTCCTAGTAGCGTGCAGAATCCCTCCTTTCACAGAGCCACGACTAACAAATAAAGTCTAACTAAAAAACACAATAATGCCTTACAATTCGATGTAGAGCAAATAGATGAGAAGGGGTACAAAGCTGTAGAAAGTCACGTGCATATAAAACGCTACTCGAACGACGTACATCTGCACCAGTTGGGAACCCCCTTGAGCACCGGGTTTCTAACCGGTGCGAATCCTTCGATGCTAAAGGTTCTAACCTTTAGCAGCAGTTGGCATACCCGGTGCTAAAGGCATCCTTTATAACCGGTTGGAAACACTAACCGGTGCTAAAGGTGCTGCCACCCTAGCGCACGGCTCCGAACCTTTAGCATCGGTTGGTGTTTTCAACCGGTGCTAAATAGCCGCGCTTTCTTTTTTTTCTTTTTTGCAGCCGCCATGTATTGTTGTATATGTATTTTGCCTATGAATTTGTTGTAATATCTTGGATGTCATACTATACTACTATTCGTATATGACTCGTATAACCATACTAAATGACATATATATTATAAGTTAGTGTCTAATAATTAACTTTATATTACAACTTAATGTATATCCATGCATTACGATCTACTCGGTCGTACGAGGGAGTCGTGGCCTAGTCATGGCTTCAGTTCTGGGAGTCGTGACATAAGCATGGCCTCAGTGCGTGTCGTGGGACGTTGCCTTCTGCCATGGCAACTAGACGCCCGGTCTACAGTCACCACGCTCCTGGTGACGCACCTCATCCCCTGCGAGGGATGCGTTCCGTTCAATCGCTCTTGTGATCGTCTCCTAGTCTGCTAACCCCTCCAGGGTCTTCAGCAGTCCGTGAGTCATGGTGGGCCCTACCGACCCCCTACGTGGGGTTAGGGGTTGCCTTGTGGCGCTCCATTGATCGTGGGGCGAAGAGACTGATGGCGATCCGTGCACGTCTGTCGGCACTCCTTACAGCCTGCTATCAGTATCGGTGATCCCGGAAACGGTGCAAGGAGTGTTTTATTGGTTTTTCTTACGCCGAGCATGAGATGGTCTGTTTGCTTGTGGTGCGGGGTTGCTATCTTGACTTGAATGTTGTACATCTATATGCTGATTATTACTGTCCACATATGCCACTGCAGAAAAATTTGCTCATTTCTGTAAGGTATAATACGATTGTGAATGAATATTAACAATAGACACTAAGGGACAGATGTGAAATTACTAATATCATCCAGTAGTCGTTCCACCCTTAACCATTCTTTGTAAGTTTTGGAGGTGTCATCCCTCTCCATATCTTTCAAATTTGGGTCAATCAAGCAAATATTAGTACAAAGGCTTATCCAATAGAAAATAATACAACATAACACTTACCCATGAATCGGTTGTCACTATGCATGTTGGCCAGCCAGACCTTGTAAGCATCAATGCACTCTTCATCTTCATCTACATTCACTTCGCTAATGGGTCTCCTTCTAGGTACTTTCAAGGGTGTTATGCTAACATTTTGGTCTATTTTTGGGTCCTTGGACAGGAGTAGTCTGGCCTCTTTTTCTGCCTCGTTACACGCTATCATAGCATCTGCATGGTCTTCTTCTTCGAGTTCGTGTAGTGTTGCTGCATTACCGCTTCTCCTCTTGTAGTACAAATAGTCCCTTACCCTATACCCCAATTGTAATATTATTACAATCAAGTTACTCATGGTGAGCTCAGACCTACTGATTGTAACAGTAGAAGACTCTTGCCCCCGCTCCCCTCCGCCAACGCCCCCTCGCAAGTGAAATAGAGAGTCCATGTTTCATCCGCGCTGCCAAAAGATACAATAGTATTAATCTTGAGCACTAATGATGATAGAACAATATACTTAAAAGGAAACCAGTGTACATATAGTATGTGTACAGGTAGGGAAATTAATTAAAACTTGTTGCCACTTTTTTTAACTCCACATGACTTAATTTATGAAGGTAAACCAGCAAATAATATTTATACTATTGAACACAAAATCTTAATCAGTATGAGACTAGGAAAATCTGATGTAATAAAATTCTGAAGTGCCAAAAAGATGTTCTATCTTATGACTTTCCATTTATGGTAACCTAAGGACCACATAACCAAATTGTTTGCAAGACATGAATCAGTTGCCATAACATATAATTTGAGGACCAATGCTATCAGTATTCATATGATAGAATGAAATTTCAGAAAACTGCACACAGACCATGCCATTGTCACTAAATCTTTATAGTACTACTGTTATTCAGGTATGCACAGGGAACAAAATCATTAATCCCTTCATATCATTAATCCCATGGCAGAGACGATGCTCTTACGCTACTTCTGTCCTAGAACCCTAATATGCTGGTGTTAGGCTACTTGTTTCCTACAACACTAAACGAACCGCGAGATGATGAATCCAAAGAAAGGAAGGCAAGATGTGTCACCTATCATTGGTCCCATTGATTGGCAGGGAGGTTTGTTGAGCAGCAGGAAATCTCGTCGACCCGGACATGGTTGCGTTGGGTCTGGATGAACTTGCCGGCGTCGCCGCCACGGCCGCCGGAGTTGTTGGCGTCCCCGCTCCTGCAGGTGTGCGCATGGACGACGACTGAGGTGTGCCAGTCGATGGAGTCGTCGCCATGGTCGACTTCTCCTTGGTGGAAACCGAAAACCCTAACTCGGTGGAGACGGCGGCGTGTGGTAGATGAGGAAGCACGAATAGATGAGAAGTTACGAGATAAAGGGCGGCGTGGGGGGAGGAAACTGGGGCGGGCGCGCGTTTCAATTTTTGGTCATGGCATTTTCCCTCGCCTGTCATTTTTTTCGTGAATTTTTGGCGGTGCACTGGAGCTCGGCTTGGACTCTGCTTCGCGTTTCAATTTTTTGGTCACGGCAATTTCCCTCGCCTGCAAGATTTTGTGAAAATTTTTGGCGCTGGACTGGAGCTCGGCTTGGACAGTTTGGAGCCATGTGGGCCGTTGTAGTTTTATTATTTACAACTTATAATATAAATGCTAAAAAACCCTAAAGTGCATAAAAAATCCAAAATAATAAGTGTTCCCAAAAAAGTTTGAAGTCATTCTGAGAAAACGGTCAAGCACATCCTCACAAAGTCACATGAGGTGCTACGCATGCCCCTGTAGATTAGCGAGAGATTTTCGTCCTCTCGTATGAGATGTATAGTACCACTTTGTCAGAATCAGTTTAAACTTCAATGGGATGTTTGTGGAGCCTACCTATAAAGTTGTGTGCATCTACGAAAAATTCTGACCAAGTTTACCTATTATTGTAATTTTTTTATTATTAACATAAAGATAAATGCTAAAAACCCTAAAGTGCGTAAAAAATCCAAAATAGTAGGAGGGACACGTCCTTTCGATGTATAAGTGTTCCCAAAAAAGTTTGAAGTCATTCTCAGAAAACGGTCAAGCACGTCCTCACAAAGTCACATGAGGTGCTACGCATGCCCCTCTAGATTAGCGAGAGATTTTCGTCCTCTCGTATGAGATGTATAGTACCACTTTGTCAGAATTAGTTTAAACTTCAATGGGATGTTTGTAGAGTGATTGTGTTTATGGAGTGATTGTGAAGAGTAAAAAAGTTTAAAAAATAATTGCAGTTACAAAATTAAAGAAAAAAATCAAAAAAATTGTAACAAATAAAAAGTTAGAGGGTTAGGGTTTGGTCGTTTAGTTTGTGCTCATAATGTCTGTATGCTCGATCAATACTTGGCATAGTTTGGGTTGCGTTTTGATACATGTATGTTCAAGAAATGCGGCTCGAGGTCTTATTGTTTGTAGATGGATCTATTTTAGGTGACTAAATTTTGAGCAAGTTACTAAATGCTGCTTGAGGTCTTCCTGTTTGTAGAATGGAATTATTAAATTTAGTACATTGGCAATCTAGTACACTAACAGAGGACAGTATTGAATTATCTGATAGTCATTTTAATTTTCTTCTTAAAAAAGGAATGATCCAATGAATCTAGCTAGTTGAACAATTTACTTGCTTATTGGCTTCCTACAGTTGTAGTATAGTTTAACCAATGCAGTTGCTTGTAGTATATATATGCTATAGAAGTGCAGAAAATAGCACTAATACTATCTGCTGCATGCTAGCCCGGCCAAGCTTCTGTATTTTGCATAGACAAATGTATTTAACTTCTCAAACCCTTTGCTGATTGCTTTCCCAATTACCTCTGATCTTTTTAGGGCTTGGATTTTGCCCTTCATATTCTCAGTGGAAATGCATACATGTTTTGCAGGCTATCTAATGTTTGAGCAGGCTACTCATTGATTTCTCTTCTTCTTAAGCCCTTTTCGAATAACTACTTGTTATGTTGTGCTATCTTGTTGTCTCAATTAGTTTAGTTGTACATAATATAATAATATAATACTAGAGTTGTATAGTTAATGAAATTAGTGTGAAATTGGTTTTCTGTGACCCTAAATTTGTTTTCCGAGGAGGGTGCAACTGCACCCAATGTGCTTCATGCAGCTTCCATAAAAATGTGCTTCATGCAGTTTCTTTTGCTGATTGAATGATCTGTATGTTCAGTGGCCCATATATGTCATCTGATATTTGTCAGAAAGTCTAGTATGCATTTTTTGGAGATATATGTCAAATCTATGGGATTTTTTCTGTGTTATTTTTGGAGATATCTGACTTGCATTTTTTAGCTAGGGTTACTACTATCAGCCATCTGTTTTTATTTTATATTAATCAGTGTTCATGCTTGGTGCCATCTCCTGTCCCATGACAAAATCTAATTCAATGCCTCTTGTATGCTAACTGATATATGTTCCATGCTTACAGCAAAAGTATGAGACATCAAGTGATGACAACACTTCTTCCGATTCCAGCGGCACTCTTACTGGTGTACCTGAACTTGTTCAGTTCCAAATTGAGTGTGCACAGATTGATATCAAAGACTTTGTGGAGCGAATGAACTCCAAGTTGAACAAGTATGTTAAGGGAATGAACTACAAGTTGGGCAAGTATGTCGATGTGAGGATGAAGACCCTGGTTAAAGACGTTAGGAAGGAACTTGACGACGAGGCGGAGTCCAGCTCTGGGAAATGAAGCTATCCAAATCTTAGGCTGATCTAAGTTATATAAATATATATGTGTGTGTGTGTGCGCGCGACGAAATGACTTATGCCTGGTGTGTGAAACTTTGTGTTAAGTATTAGCTAGTTGTTGTTAACTACTAGATGTTAAAGTGGTCGTGGATGGTACCTGCTATGCTCTTAAGTACTACTTGATGTTATCGGATATGGTAATCCACTTTTGCAATCTGCTAATGGCCCCTATGTTGTCATATGAATCTATGTATAAGTAATTTCGTTTCTGCCAAAACACTTGTATTTCAGATTGCAACTTATAAGACAACTTTAGAGTCATAATTATCAATGCTCCATCATATGTGTATGAAGGTCAAGTGACCCTTTCCCACCACACAATGCAAAAAAAATTGTCTTCAAACAAAGAAATCATCTTGTGCATTTTCTTGCATGGCTGGTGCAATAACCCCATCATCAATGTAGGTGTCCTCGTTGTCAGAATCATCGTCACCAATGTAGTCATCAACAGGTTCGGGAATTGCTTCGCTACGCACTTGCTTAATAATGGCGGCAGAACCAGTTGTGCCTGCCCTATCCTCTCTTGACCAGCTTGATAATTCCTGACCTCGGCCTGATTCAATCATATCTTGGATTCCCACATCAAGTGTATCGGCGTCATTTCCTGTTTCTGGCATGGAAAACAAATTTCTCGGTCTCACCAAAACAACAGTAGACCATCCCGGCTTGTCCACGATAGGGGCATAAAAAACCGGTTCAACGTTTGAAGCAAGAATGTAAGGTTCATCTGAATATCTGAACATGGAAGTAGCAATGTCAATAATACCAAATTTATCTCTAGAGTACCCTTTGCTTCTGCTGGTACTGGTAGTCGGCACATCAAACCAATCGCACTGAAACAATATAACTTCTCTCTCTTGTGGGAATTCCAGTGAGATTATATTTCTAATGACTCCATACCAGGTCATGTCGCTATTCTCAGACTTCACAAGCACACCTGAATTTTGTGTCACGAGGCTTTTCTCTGTGGAAGCTGTCCGAAATAGCCAATTATTGATGTGCACTCTATTCAACGTACGAGCTCGAGGGTCAGGTCCTTGAGAAAGGCCATGCATCAGTTTACATACTTCCCCTTTCTCGTATAGTTTTGCAATCTGCAATTTTAAAATAAACTTAGACATCTAATGGTTAATTACTACATCGGGCTGATCATAAAGTGGAATTTTAAAATATAAAATATATTACTCCATACCTCGATTTCAAACCATCTTACTAAGTGCTCCTTGTGTCATTTTTTAAGGTTAACTTGACTAACCCTTTTTAGTTCTGCCTTATGCTCCCTGCATCATAGTGCACCAAATTAGTAGTTGACACCACAAAAAAAAAGATAATACATAAATGTAGTAGAAAAAATTGTGACTTACTCTACCCACTTCGTGGCTCATCGCAATTAGTAATTATGTAGTGCCTCATATTATGAAGTTCAGGATTCTCCAAATTCTTAATCTTATTTCCTCTCCTCTTGTAATCAATTTCACTAAATATGCTTAGCCCATTTGGAGGCTCGTTGACAACTGTATTTTCATGACGATCAGCTCGACTCAGCTTGGTGTCAATGTCGAAGAATCGAGAGCAAAATGTAAGACACTCCTCAGCTATGTATGCCTCTGCTATTGATCCTTCTGGTTGTGCCTTGTTCCGGACATATCCTTTAACAATACGTAGATACCTCTCTACTGGATACATCCATCTGTAACACATGGGCCCTCCTACTTTAGCCTCTTCAGCTAGATGTACCGGCAAATGAATCATTATGTCAAAAAATGCAGGCGGAAAAACCATCTCAAGCCGGCAAATAGTCTCTTTAATTGAACTGCCTAGTTTGTCAAGATCTGATGGCACCAACTCATTTGAACAAAGTGCACTGAAGAACCTACTGAGCTCAATCAATGGCCTAACAACATCTTCTGGCAAAATCCTTCTAATGACCAATGGCAATAGTTTTTGTAGAATAATATGGTAGTCATGAGTTTTGAGTCCAGACACCTTACATGTTTTATCATCAACACATCTCTTCAAATTGGAGCAGAACCCATCAGGCATCTTCACTCCTTGAAGAAATTGGCATAAAATCCTCTTGTCATCCTTGTCTAGAGAGTACAACGCTGCTGGCAAGGTGTACTCGTTATCGTCAATCACAGGATGCTGATCTTGCCTGATCCCAAGATGTTCCATGTCAAGGCGTGCATTCTCGCTGTCCTTACATTTCCCTTCAATTTCAAGCAAAGTCCCTAATATGCTCTCGCATATGTTTTTCTCAATATGCATCACGTCCAAATTATGCCTTATGAGCAAAGAAGACTAGTAGGGGAGCTCAAAAAAATACTCTTCTTCCTCCAATTGTGCCATCTTGCATCTTCATCACGCTTCCTCTTTTTTGATATGTCCTCTCCAAATTTCACTTGATCAAAAGTTGCATATTGGTCTAATACAGCTTGACCAGACAGCAGAACTGGAGCCTCCCTGGTTTCCTCCTCATTGTTGAAACTCATCTTGTTCATGCGCCATGGATGGTCTAAGGGCAAAAACCGACGATGTCCCATGTAGCAGTACTTCTTCCCATGTTTCAACCACAAATAATCTGTATCCTTGTGACAGTAAGGACATGCAAATTTTTCTTTTCTGCTCCAACCAGAGAGCATCGCAAATGCAGGGAAGTCATTGATTGTCCAAAGCAGCATAACACGTAGTGTGAAGTTTTCCTTCTCCTTTACATCCCTACAATCAACCCCAGTATTCCACAACACCTTCAACTCTTCAATGAGAGGCCTCAGTAAAACATCAATATTCATTCCAGGACTTTTCTTGTCAGGTATCAACATCGACATGATCCAATAAGATTGTTTCTTGTACAACCAAGGCGGCAAATTATATGGTATAAGGATAACAAGCCAACAACTGTAAGTAACATTTTGCATACCAAATGGGTTGAAGCCATCAGAAGCAAGACCCAGCCGAACGTTACGTATTTCTTTAAATACTGGAAAAGTATTGTCGACATGCTTCCATGCCATAGAGTCTGCAGGATGACATAGTTTCCCATCTTTTATTCTTCCGTCCTCATGCCAACGCATTTCTGAGGATGTCCTCTCTGACATGTACAATCTGCGCAGCCGAGGTGTGAGAGGGAAGTACCGAAGGATTTTGACAGGGACACGACGACGGTTCTTATCCTCACCATCGTCCAAATGGCCACCACCACGGTTCTTATCCTGATCATCTGTTTTCCACCTAGATGCTTTACATTTGGGGCATATATCCAGCTTCTCGTATTCCTTCCAAAATAACACACAATGATTCTCGCATGCATCTATCTTGATATAGTCCAAGCCCAGATCACGAACCACCCTTTGCACTTTCTCCATCGTGTTTGGGACACAATGACCTTTAGGGAGAAACTTTGAGATCAGAAACAGTACCCCCTCCAATGCTTTGTTACTTATCCCATACATGCACTTAAGCTGGAAAAGTTCCACAATAAAAGATATCTTCGTACCATCTTCGCAACCTGGATATAATTCCTTTTTTGCCTCCTGTAGTAACTTGAAGAAGACCTTGGCTTGGTCGTTCGTTGTCTCATCTTCATCACTGATCTCTCCTCGTATTTCACCTCTGATTAGGGATTTAATCAAATGACAGGCCTCATCATCTTCACTTGGTGCTTCACCTTCTTCCTTGTCTACTCCAGAATCATGTGGTGCACCTTCATCATCATTCATTACTTGTACACCTGCTGCTGATGGGTCGTCATTGAGTACTTGTACATCACTAGGTCCTGCATCTTCATTATGAAATACCACATTAGCTGAACCTTCCCCTTCCTTGATAAAAGCATCAGCAAACCCTCTTGAGAGGACATGACTCTGAAACATAGCCCGTGTTTTGTGTGAATTGCATAGACATCTAGTGCACGGACATGCTGCAGTTCCACCACTCGAAGTGCCACTGAATGTCATGTCCACAAAATCCTTGAATTTATTCTTCCACACAGATGAACCACGAGGCAAGCGCATCCAACTCCTATCATCGCCTGACATCTACGTGATGAAGATGAAAGATCACCAATTTAGCCTACGTATTTACATACAAAATTGAAATATATGTGCAGCCCATGGTGATCTCGTACCTTTCGACGCGACTCGAGGACGGCTTGTCGATCTGATCGATGGATCGACGTGGACAATGGAGGGCGTGCCACGGCCGGCGATCAAGGAAGAAAGAAGCTATGCTCTACCTAAATTATTCACATTACAGGACAATTAGGGAGCAAGGGTTTTACTAATTAGACATCGAAGGTCGGAGGAGTCGAGATGTCGAGCAGCGGCGGCGGTCGCCCTCACCCCCGTGCGTAGGATATCTTCGGAGTAGTCCAGATGCCGAGCAGGGGCCGGCGAAGGTCGCCCTCATGCCTGTGTGCACCAACCAGTCGGAGGCCAGATGCCTAGCAGGGGCGGCGGTCTCCCTCACCCCGTGCGCCGCGAGAGCCGTCGGAGTCGACCCTGGATCGACCGCGACCCCTAAGCAGTGCGCCCCCCCTGCCCGACGTGTATGGCCCGCGTGATAAGGCCCAATCCAAATCAGGCTTACCTCTTAGTTGTTGCAACACTCAAATTATATATCGCAACAAAACTTAAGCGTTGCACTTGAACACATTTTTTTGCTTCGAAGACAAACATCTTGTTGCAATAAAATTTAGCATTTGCAACAACATGAAAGTATACTTGCAACTGTCAACAAAGGTTGCAATTGAACCTCACTTTTGCTTCGCCTCCAAGAGTTCTCGTTGCATTAAGCATCAATAATTTGCAACGCTTGTTAAATTTTATGCAACACCAAACAAGCGTAGCAATAGTCACAAGTAAATGCAACTAACGCAAATGTGGTTGCAGTACTACCTCAGAATTGCAACCACAATCAATTCTACTGCAACCATTTTACACCATTGCAATATCGTCAACCAAATGCAACAAAGCTTTGCAACACCTTGAAAACTGTTGTATTAAAAACACGTATCGCTACGATTTTTAAGAATGGTTGCAATACAACCATCTATATCAACCAAATTTTCTGCGTTGCAATACAGAGGCGTTGAATTTGATACAAAACCTTGTAGTGAGAGGACCATAATACTTTTAGTTTTATCCTCTGAGGCAATTTGTAATTATATATATATATAAGTTTCACTATTTAACCTCATTCTGTAATTATATATCTATATAAGTTTTACTTCTAAACCATATTTTCAGTGCTTCATTTAATATATATATATATATATATAGTATAGTATCTCGAATATATACAGATGCATAATAGTATTGTTCAATATATAGCTGAATTAGTGAATAAAAATGAAATAATAAAAGAAGAAATGTTATATAAATAAAAGAGAAAACAACATATAAAAGAAAACTAAAAGAAAAAGCCGCAGCTGGCGCCTTCCCCTTTAGTCCCGGGTGCTGCAAATCCGGGACTAAATGCCTTTAACGCCCGAGACTAATAGCGACTTTTCTACTAGTGATGATGTGTATTTGCTTTCCATTTTGCTTTCTTGACAGGTTATATAGATACACCTCTAATTTTTTTACAGCATGGTTCACGTTGGTAAACGTCGAACCCGGTTGGTAAAGGGTCCCAAAAAATAAAAAAAAATGTTGAACCTAGGAGAGGTCACCGCACGCGCGCGTAGTCACAAGTCACGTGAATTTTCATGTGTAGATATAAGCGTGCGGTTCGTGGATTCGAACCCGGGGACCCCTGCCTCGCGCATAGCCCCCCATACCATCTCACCTATAGAGAACATGTAGCACATTCCTAGGTGCTTTTATTTTAAATTATCCCGTGGAGGACCTTTAGTCCCGGCTGGGAACACCAACAGAGACTAAAAGTAAAGGTCCCAAATGTAAACCCAGGACTAAAAGTTACATTTGTCTCGGGTCAAAATGCAACCGAGACAAATTTAGAGGATGAAAGATCGATTCTCTACTAGTGTTCAAACAAAGCAGAGTCGATTTCTCCAGCAGTTGCTGTCATTTAACATCACTCCAGCATGGCGGCCCTCGTGATGGCACGCATGAGATCATTTGCCAATTCAATATACTATACAACTCGCTGTGTAACAAAAACAAAAGGTCACTCATTCCCTATCGAGATATCACGCCTTGTTCATAAGGTCCGACGTCACCACCACCCTGTCCTCGTACGTCAACACCTTCTTGATGACAGGCTCGTTGACGTCGGAGCAGCTACTACGGCCGGAGGTCGGGACTTCCAGCATCGCGCTGAGCTTGTCCTTCGCCTCGGTGAACTTGAATCCCCCCTGCTCGGGCTCCAGATTGTCCACGGTCTCCGCGTATAGTACATGAGGTTCCCCTGCGCTTCCTTGAGGCAGGGAGCGTTCTTGGCTTCCTCGGGCTTCTTTACGGCGATCTCCATCTCCTTTATTTGACAGCGCCGCGCCCTCCTTCGCCACGGTCTTCAAGGTTAGCAAGGCCAGGCGGCGTGGGGTCGCCGTCGATGCCTCCTGGATGGCGCCGAGCCACTCGACGCATGTCGCCCCCAAGGTTGTAGCGTTGCACGCCTTGCGGAGGCTGTCACTGGCACCGGCGGCCGCGTCGGCGATGGAGACGGCGAGGACGATGAGGAGGAGAGGAGCCGCTTAGTGGGGAGGCATCATTGCCATGGCGCGATCACGTACCGACCGAGCTGGTCTGGACTCCCGGAGCGAATATGATATGGATCTTGGCGCGCATGCAAACGAATGGTTATTTATGTACTTGTTGGTTGAGTAATACTAATTACAGATAGTTAATATGGCCATGAAAATGGGTGAGGCGTTGTGCGCGCGTGCCGGGACTGGACATTGCCTTGCTTCCCGGGGCACCTCACCTTGCGTGCGATCATCAGCATAAAAGTTTTTATTTTTGTGAACACGGTATAATGATGGGCCCAATTAATTATGTTGGTATGACATGAGGAGGAATTTGTTTTGTTTAGTCTGTAGTCGTGCGGGTCATTCACAAGATTTTTTTTCTCTTCCCACCATCATTTTTAGTCAGCCGCGCCTAGGACTAGACAAAAAAACTCGCGGTTCGTTAGCTCGCTCGACTCGGTTCGGTAGTGGCTCGACCGCTCGACTCGATGGAAATTTATAACGAGATGAGCCAATATTTTAGCTCGGTAGTACAATGACCCAGCTCGAGCTGGCTCGTGAGCTACTCGCAAGTCAAAACGAGCTGCAACAGCCCAACGTCTCTGCCTGAGCCAATAGAAAATATAAAACATTAGACTCATATAGCAATTTCTCACAATAGTATATAAAATATATGATTTTTATAGAATTTTTTCATTTATTCGCTTGAGTATTATTTTTTCTTTGCTTCTGTCTCTCACGAGAGAATGATCGGCGGTCTAATACGATACAATCGATAGTTTATAATTCATAAATTTGAAAGGATTAGTGGTGTATTGATTATACTCATTTCAATACTATACCTAATTTATGAATCTTAGTTTTTTACTTTGATTTTACCTTACATTTATTTTTTATCGAGCTAGCTCGTGAGCTAAATGAGCCTGCTCGAGCTAGCAAACGAGCCGAGCCAAGCGAAACATATAGCTCGTTAAGATAACGAGCTGAGCCAAGCCAGCTCATTATCTTGATGAGCTAGCTCGACCTAAGTCAAATCAACGTAAGCCGATGTTCACCCTTACCCGCACCTGGCTCACCCAGCTGGCCTGTGCCGTCGCCCACACGCCTAGACACTAGACACCACCCGAGCGTGGCCATCCATCTGCTGCCTCCCATGCCTGCAGGATCGGACGCCGTGACGCATGGACACACGCCTCTCTCGTCTGGCCTTCTCGGCTCCACCCACTAGCAGAGAAAATTTTAGTAGTCCTGGTTCATTCCCAAACCCTTTTTAGTCTTAGTTTTGGTCACCCTCTTAATCATTAGCCGTGGCTCCAAAACTCCTGGTTAGTTGTATAGACTCCAATGGCATGCAGAGAGCCAGGATTTAAAAGTTTGTTATGCCAATTATAAACGAAAAAAAAATCCTGACCAAAGTACCAAAAACAGTTCACATTGGATGTGTTTAGTTCCCAAAATTCCACCCTAAAATTCCACTACGTAAAACATCACATCAAAATGTCGGCAGGGGGCATTAAATATAGGTAAATAAAAAAACTAATTGTCTAGTTTTGATGTACACTACGAGACGAATCTTTTGAGCCTAATTAGATTATGGTAGGATAACAATTACCACAAACAAAAGAAAAGTGCTACAGTGCGCTACAGTGTTCGATGTGACTTTTCTACCACCTTTACGCCAGATCTAAACACAGCCATTGATGGTCTAAGGTTCGGGCCATGTTGTTCTTGTTTCACATCTCAAATATCCATGAAATTAATTGGAATTACAAATCTTAATGAAAACAATACAATGTACGCTTCAGTTTGCAAATTTAGGTCTTAGTAGTATACCAGTATAGTATAGTGAATATCTAACAATCAATTTTTGAGAATAATTTAATAATTATTTCTATCTTTTCAGAAAATAATATTATAATGTTGTGCTAGTGTCAAAAAATGTATAGTAGTGATGTCATTTATGTTATTATTCATAATATTTTTAAACTACTTATAGTAATCATATATTATTAATCTTACCTGTTGGATGATTTTATACTAATCCTTTTTAACATCCAGGAATAGGCATTCTGATCCGAACCCCCGTCTTAGCACCATAACTCTGGCAGCACAACACATTGATCTGGCCCTCGCAAAATCCAGCTTTAGGTACGCATGACCTGGCCCCGTAATTTCGACTTCAGATACGTACGATCTGGCCCCAAAAATCTTAGCACCGCACCCCAGCACACCCACTCAAAGAAATGCCCAATCTCGCTAAAATACTAGTTCGATAGGGGAATGGTGGCTCTCCCTTTTAAGGTGGCTTTTCTACGACCTAGATAATCAAGGTGGGATTATTCAGAGGCTCACACGGTCGCCGCCCGACTACAACTGGACCACTTGGCCCATTTTTGTTGTGTCTTTGCGAGCGGGTAATAGTGGAGAACATGTCCTCATCACATTCAACACCTATATGAGCCCGATTGTTAAACGCCACAGTTTTTAAGACTTGTGTGATATGTAGCAAGCTCACGAAGAGGCCGAGTAGTACGATATTTACGGATGACTAATTTGAATGACGAGAGCACATTCGTTTTTAGCTTCTATAGCTTTGTCATTAAAGAAGGAACTGACGAAGATTGCAGAGGTGCAATGTTACGATCGACGTGCGACATCTTTTCCAATTATGATGTCTAATTTAAATATCACAAAATAAGACAAAATAAGAAGGTGCATGTTTCTCTCTAGTGCTTGGTGCAGCAACGGACAACGAAGAATACAAATAATAAATTGCCATGAATAAAACACCACATCATACGTTGGGACTAATATGCTTCCATTTCAGTATACAGTACTACAAAAACGCACATTCGTCTACTAAATTTAGTAACGGACATAAAATGACCCGGTACTAAATTGGTACGGAACTCTCCACCTTAGGGTAGGCTGTTGAACCATGTTCAGACAAAACTTATAATTCAAGGCATAGTCCATTGTCAAGTTGTGAATGAGTGTAGCTTAAAGTTCTAGGTAAGATTTCAAATTAACACTCCTTGTTGCAATACTGATATATTAAACAGCGATGAAAAACATACAAATTTCTAAATGGACATTTGAGACCTGGTGGGGGATTGTTAAATATATGGGCTGACCCATATAAATAATTCTTAATAAATCTCAAAGGTCCGTTAATGTTGAAGGGGTACACCGTCTATTAGTACCACATTGCTAATAGACGAGAGTGTGGGGTTTTTCTCCCATAAATCACTACAAGAAATGTGTTGATCTATGACATTTTTTCCATGACATTTTAAAATAATTTCATAGTGGCACAAGGTCTGTGACGATTCTCTATTTTTCGTCATAGATTCGCAATAGTGGGTATTAGGCCCAAAACATAGTGACGTTTTATCATTTTCGTCATAATCTGCCCCTATCACAATGACGTTTTAGCAAATCGTCAAGGTCAATAAATTAAAAATCACCATAATCCTTATGGCCTTTCCTACGAAGTATGTCCTGAAAATTCTATATATAGGACAAAATAAAAAAATTAAAAAGATTGACAATTATTCGTGTCGCACCGCAATTGTTAGCATAATTAATATAATGATTTTTTCAATTTTCTAAAATTTGTCCAAGGTGTATGTAATTAACAGATAATTTAGTATAGACAATTTTGTTTTCTAAATTAAATTAGAAAAATATAGGGTACTCCCTCGTTTTTTAAGTGTTGTATTATGTTTTTACGGAACGTAGAAAATATATGTCGTATTATTGTTTATTCTCCGGGGAGTGCTTGGTTTGAAGAGACGATGCATTAAGGCTCTTCGTTCGTGGGAGCGTGGCAAGGGATGACGGGACGGGAGCGCAGGCATCATTGGGTTAGATGGCGAATTTTCTTGCATGCATGCATGCAGGGCTACTTTCGATGAAGAATTGAATGCTTTGGAAGAGTTAAGCGGACGGATGGATTCGTTTTCTTGGTCTGTGCGCAAAAAGTAATACGACATTAAAAAAAGATGGGCAGAGCGAGTATAATATTGAGTGCTTTGCATCCATACTGGTTGCATTGGATTTTGTATTGCTTGTGGTTCAAATAAGAATTTAAATTTAATTTAAATAAAAGTTTGAATCACCTTTGTTTGAGCCCTAGAAAAGTTATTTAGGTCAGAGTTCGCTTATGCCCCCTAATCATTCTTCTGGGCTTGGTTTTCCCTCTTCCTTCTTTTCCCAACCGGCTCAGCTTCTCAAGCCCAGCCCAGCTCGGCCCAGCCGCGAGCTCGCTTCGTTCGGCCCGCTCCGCGCCCACTCCCCCTATTTTCTCCTCGCCGCGGCCCAGCACCCGCGTCCTAGCCTAGCTCGTAGCCGCTTGCCCCCGTCTCCCTCTCTGTCGCTGACCGCTAGGGCCCGGGGGTCAGCGACCTCCCCCACCATCCTTTCTTCCTCGCCGCTAATGGTGCCGCCGCGTCACGCCTAGCTATCGCGACAAGGCTCACACACCGAGGGCTTCCCCTCTCCCCACCTACAAAGTAGCCTCTGCCTGAACCCTGCAAGCCCTAGACGCCGCACCCCCTGCTTCCGTCGTCGCCCTCCTTCCTCGTCACGTGCAGCGCCGCCGCCTCCTGCAGCCGCCGGGGAACAAAGCGCCGCCGCCTGCCATTGTTGCCGATTGAATTCCGGCAAAGTGGGGCCCTAATCGACGACTTTATCTAGCCAGTGAGCATCAGGAGCTCAGCATGAGTTCATTGATGTGCTTCTCGGGTCAGGGATAGCCGGTGGAAGTCTGTCGGCGGTGAACCTTCTCGGGCGGCGCCGGTAGGCTAGCTTCGACGAGGTGGACAGCCGGGGAAGGTCGGGAAGGGGTTGGCGAGCTTCCTGGGAAGACTTAGAGTGCGGCTGCGAGATCAGTTTGGGCTGGCCGCAAGGAGCTCGACGCTGCAGCGAGGTCGTAGGGAGCTCGACGCGGAGGCGGGGTCATAGGGGGCTCCACCAACGGCATGTGTGCAATGGGCTGGCGGGGGAGGAGCAGTCGCACGGGCTGGGGCTTGATGGAGCATGGGGATGGCGAGGCGCTGCTGCTCGCTCTGCGGCTTGGCCGATGCGGTCGGGAGCGCGCGTCGCGCGCGAGGGAGAAGCAAGGGAGGGGAGAGAAAAGAAGTTGACCGAAGTCGAACTCAATTTGACTGAGATTTAAACATAAATTTGTATTGAAACTCGAAAGTCGGCCAAAACAAAAGTTGCTCAAAATTGTATTCTCTAAAACTTTCGTATTTGATGATTTTTGGGTTGAGCTATAAATTAGGCAGAAAAGATGGACTTTTAGGTTTTGTTTAAAAGTACTTTGAATTTTGAAAAACAAAAGTAGTGATTTCTTTGTTGAATCGTTGTTTGAATTTTTGGCTTGATTAATTTTTGTCAAATTGAAGTCAACACTAGGTTTGACTCTGGTCAAACATATGCTTGAAGTCCAATTGTGTAAGTTTTTATATAACAATTACTTATTTAACTTCACATTTCATAATATTATAGTGCACCTAAGGTTGTATCAAGTTTGACGTGCATATGTGTTCGAAAATGTAATCCATGTTAGACTAGAGTTATAAGTAGTATATGTGTGTATGTGCGAGAGTTAGTGGTTATATGTTTTGAATACAAACTTTTTTATATGATCTCATATGAAAAAAACTTTATGCCAAAGTCCTACACCTCGAAAGAATGTAAAACTTTATAGTTGACAACTTATGTATTTGAGATTGTTTAATAACTCAAAATGTTATCATAAGATATCTATTTTGAAATTTGAAATTTTCAAATTTTCAAATGATCTCGAATGTGAATAAGTTATATATCAAAGTTGTACGTATCCATGAAATATAAAACTTTGTAGTGGACAACTTTTCAATCGAAGATTGTTAAATACTATAAAATATATTTATAATGTTTCTAATTTGAAATTTTGAAATTTTGAAGTTTAGAAATTTTCAAATGACCTCGGATGTAAATATGTTCTATATCGAAGTTGTAGGTCTTGAAGAGACATAAATGTATGTAGTTTACAATTTTTTCATTTGAATTTGTTTAGGCATCCAAAAGTTTGTTATAAGCATAAAGATAAAACACTACTCTGCCACGTGAGGGATCCCGTCTTCAAATTTGTGGCCTCCTATTGGTCGAGAAGGTGTCACCCTCCCCTCTTCTTCAAAGAAAATATCTGTCACGTCTACCTTATCCCTGTCTCCTCTCTCTCTCCCTCTCCCTCTCACGGCCGACGCACAGGTGGCTGTGGGCGCGGCGCAGCTGTGGGCGCCGGCGGCTGCTGCATCGTCACGGCCTGGAGGTGCTGGCAACCCCGATCTGTAGGGTGTCGCCCGCCTCCAGCTGACCACCGCCCTGATCTGCAGGCTCCCGACCCGGATCTTCCTGGCTGCCGCCCCGATCTGCAGGTGCAGGTGCAGTTCTGGACTCCGACGTGGATGCTACCGCCTCATCCCATGACACCGGCTCCGAGCAGTACTCCATCGTCGCTGCCGCTACATCAACCTGACCCAATCAACCCTCTGGCCGCTGCTGAAGGTTGAATCTGCATTACTCTTTAGTTCCTGAGCTTTCTTTGAAATCAGACTGAATGATGATGGATAAGTCGGGATACATTCTGATGCACATACTCATGGGTACATTCTGATAACTAGTTGCTTAGTGTTGGCGGTCGTTATAGCCTGATTTTGGCCGATTTTTACCGCCAAAGTCTCGGTAAATAAATGGTATATAGACATTACTAGGTTTACGCTAACTATTTTCAAGAGTCTTGGTGTTTCTACGTGTTTTGCAGGATTATACTCAAAAACGGCATTAAATAGACCATCAGCCGTTTGGGTTCGAAATGCATTCAGAATTATCATAAACAGAAACAATCTTAGATGCCGAATTGGAGTACGCCGTTATGAAGATCTCGCCCAGATGATTCCATTTTATATACTATTCGCAATCTTTGGAGCTCGGAAAACAAAATCAAACGTCAACGAATCAGGTGGTGACATCATCGTCTGACGTCAGCACCTGGTGGGACCCACCAACAGCCATCCAGACGCAAGGGCCAGGCGACCAGCCAGCGCAGCCAGCACTTGCGCAGCAGCCGGCCGGGCGCATGCGCATCAGCACAGATGCAGCACGCAGCAACGCGGGGCAGCAGCAGCACTTGCGCAGCGCGGAGGGGTCCATGCATCAGAGCCCATCATTCCACTAGTATATGGTCGACCAACCATGAATAGCACAACGACAGCACATATCAGCGATGTAAAAGTGCGTAGTGGAAAACAAGCAATTATACTGGTTGTTGCCGCTCTGTCATAAGTAGGGGTGGTAATGGATCGTGGCCCGTTTGTTTCTTCACAATCCAATTTGGTTCTAGTCAAATTTAGGTCAAAAACTAGTATTTTTTTGGCTCAGTCCTAATAGGGCTCGGCCCTTAAAATTTCTAGTACAAAACGGAGGGCCCTTTACCACCCCTAGTCGTAAGCAGAGAAGGAGAATCAATCTTTAAGAATGTTTTATTTTTTAAGTTTTTTATATTTTTATTTGTATCTTTACTATAATTCTCTTAATCCCCGTAATATTATATTCAACATTTTTGTTAAATGGATTCAACGTCGGGAAAAAACCAAGTCAACATTTTAAGTAAATGTTGAAATAGTATATGACAAATGTTGTACTAATAAATTAAAAATATTGAATTACTATATTAAAATGTTGAAATGCAAAAATAAAATTTATAATAATATATTAGATCTCATTTTGTTACATAACTTCCAACAAATATCACAGTTATAACAGATCGGATGCATAATTTAAAAGAAAAGACCGATTGAACTTTGTAGATGGTATAGTTTTCTTACGGCACAGTGCATGTTCGCCGAGTCCTCCTACCAGCTATGTCCTTCACATGATGTTGTATGCTAGCGCTATACCTCACACTTCCGCGCACGCGTCTTCTCCACCGTCCAAACATAAGTGCACGAATCTTATACATCGGAAGCCAAGTAGCTAAAAAATTCCGGAAGCCATGTAGGATTGCCGCATGCACGCAGCAGGAGCAGGCGTCCCATGGGGCCCACACGGCACACGCGCGGGCGCACAGCTACCCGCGGGCGAGCGCGTTTGCGCGCGGGCTAGGGGCCCACCGTCCAAAACTTGCACACCAAATTTGGCACTTTTAGTGCATGCGCCACTATAGCATTTCATTTGTATTTGTCAAAAAATTGTCCAAATTGATTAATTAGGCTCAAAATGTTCGTCTCGCAGAGTACAACAAAAATGTGTAATTAGTTTTTGATTTCATCTACATTTAATACTCCATGCATGTGCCGATATTTTAATGTGATTGGAATCTTTTTTTTTGCGTACTGAACTTTGGGGGTGGAATTTGGGATCTACACAATGCTCAAGCGAAGGCGGTGCCTGGCATGCGCGCGACTGAGCCAGCAGCAGAGACAAAGCGCAGGAATCGGCCAGAGCAGAGGCGGCGCATGCTGGAAGGCGGTACAGAGGGGCCACGTGGCTAGTTCCCGTTGGCCCATGGCCTTTCACGCGGATCGGCAGCAGAAGAAAGCACAGACGCATGCAAGAGGCGGTGCAACCATTGTCTCTCGCTGCGACACTTGGCACTTAGGGAGATGGATGAGGGGAATATTCTTGGAGCATCTCCACATTCCCAAGTCACCTCTCCACTATAAATAGAGCGACTCTCCTCACTTGTAACACACACCACTTGGGAGAAAGTCTCCATTCTTCTCTTTCAAGATGTAGAGTTAGGCTACTCTAGTCGGGAGTTAGAGTCAGGATCGAGCTTTGCTCGGGGTTCCGAAGTCGTATTTTGGAGTTCTGGTAAAGCTATTGTATCCTTTCCTCTTCTTTATGCAAGACAATGAGTATTCAATATATTATCTTCCGTATTAACTTGAGTTATTTGTTCTGCATTTATATCGCGGTTAAGTGTGGAATGTCTAGTCTTGGTTGTAGTTGTTGTAGTATGGCTCTAGAAGTTCTCCCTGGTTATTTATCTCAGTTGGTTCCTCGTCCTTCGTGGAGTGGATGTAGGGGTGGCCATTCGGGTTACCGTGCAAGTTCGGGTCGGGTTTTTCGGGTTTTGAAAAATTCGGGTTTCGAAAATTGAAACCCGAAATTTTTCCACTAAAGTTCGGGTTGGGTTTTTCGGGTTTTTGATAATTTCGGGTTCGGGTTCGGGTTACCCTAACTACCTCGTTACAACAAAGTGAAACAGAATTTTAGCAATATTTGAGAGACCTAACATCATTTAAGCCTAAAAATGACACATTGATGTATCTATTAACCGTAAGAAAAGATTATACTAACATAGAACAATAGTGTTTTGACATAAGAGGAAAAGAAATATATACTATATGACCCTTTGAATTGTCTTATGAGTTGCAATATATAGAATTTCTAACATATTTCGGGTAGTTCGGGTTATTCGGGTACCGTGGACTCAAACCCGAATTACCCTAATTTAATTCGGGTTATGGTTTTTCAAACCCGATCTTACTTCGGGTTTTCTATATTTCGGGTTTTTCGGGTTCGAGCTCGGGTTTTTCGGGTTCGAACTTCGGGTATCGGGTTTTGTGCCCACCTCTAAGTGGATGGGTATAACTGTATACTTGTTGCTCTGCTAGGTTGCTTGCTCTTTCTAGGAGAGTAAGTAGTTATTGTCTAGTGTAGGTGTGGTTACTATACTAGACAGTACCCTTGGTTTGTCCCCGTTGTAACAAAGGTGGTAGCCGTTAGGTGGTGATAGCCCTATAAGATCTTCGTAGTCCATCACGTTAGTCCCGGCCTACAGGAGCCTGCAATGGTTATTTGCAACATGCTCTCTTCCCCATTGCTTTTTGCGTGTTGTGGGTTCAGTTTTCTGATGCTAAGATAATAGAACTAGGAATATAACCATAGATGCCATTCTTCATGCTAGCCGTAACCTTTGCTGGAGATGACTCGAAGTCATTGGAAGTATATAGGAACCATTTCCTGTCTCATTGTCCTCCCACTAGCTGGACTGCTCTTCTATCTATATTATTTATCCTGGACTTCTCCTTGTGTGTGTCAATTGCATGTCACTTTTATCATATACTTTACCCCACCTTGTTAGCTGGTACTTTAATTAGTAGTTACATCCTAGTTAATAATAAATACTCTTTATCTAATGCTTCCCTAAGGAAATAAATACGATACCTTGGAATACTCCCGGGTGAAATGTTACATCGGTATTCGTGCACTTGCGGATTATATCTCTGTCGTAAGAATACCAATGAACACTCCTTGCACTATTACTTGGATTGGCAATCCTGCGTAAGAAGTGTCAACACTTGGGTTTTTGGGAAGATTCTTTATGCATATACATGGCACATTGTTGGCGGTCATTACAGCACGTTTTCGACCACCAATACTCGGGAATAAAATAGGTTATATGTGACATTCCATGCACTTATATTTATTTCAAATAAAGTTCCATGAGTTTTGGTGTGTTTCACTTGTGCAGGTATAAAAACGAGAAACACGTGCTATAAGGGTCGAAATTGACTGATTTGGCCGAACGACACGATTCAGCCGGCTACCCCCCATAACTGTACACGACGCGAAGCACAAGCGGAAAGCCGTAAGCGATGACCGAGCAACGACCGTGCAGGACACTTGGACCATCACCACCTCATCTCTGGGCCAAAAACAACACGAAATACACCACCAAAAGTCAGCCCAGGAGGTCCAGGAGCAAGAAGCGGTGCAGGGGGGCGCTGCTGGGCCGAAAGCCCTGTTCGGCCGAACATAGGCGGTTCGGTGTTGGCGGTCGTTACAACCCAAATTTGACCACCAATACTCAGGAATAAATGAGGTTTTATGCAACATTCCATGTACTTAGGTTTTATTTCTAATAAAGTTCCATGAGTTTTGGTGAGTGTCACTTGTGCAGGTACAACTACGACAAATACGCGCTATTGGGGTCGAAATTGACCAAATCAGCCGAACGACTCCGTTCGGCCGGTTACCCCCCTTAGCCGTACAAGTCATCGGGAGCCATCCACGTCAGCAGTGACCAAGCAATCCACAACATATGACACGAGGACGACCGCCATCTCATCCCGAAGCACTGCCACATCATCTTGGGCAAGATCAACACGAAGCCAACCATCAGAGGGCAGCCCAGGGGAGACCAGCACCAGAGGCGGTGCTGGGGGGCCGGCCATGGGCCAGGCCTGGTTCGGCCAAACCGCCCCCAGCTGGAAACCGACACCAGGGAGCTAATCTTGGCTGTGGGAAGCAAGGTCGGCAGATAATCTGGTTCGGGCGAACCAGGGAGTTCGGCCGAACCGAGATCTTCGGCCCAACCCCCTCCCAACCGCCTCCAGCTGCCGTGACGGTTACCCAACCTCCAAACCGCCTTAGGACAACTATAAATACAGTGGCAGGCTGCTCATTCAACACACACCAAGCCAAGGAGCTCATTTCCACTTTCATTATAGTAGAGTTAGGATAGTTTAGTTGGGAGATAGAGATGAGTCGAGCTGTGCCTCGGAGGTTCCGGAGTCGTCTTCAGAAGCTCTGGTATAAGCTCTTGTATCTTTTACTTTTCCATATGTAAGACTTTGAGTTATCAATATACTTATGTTTATCTTCTTGCCTTTGTCATTTATAGCTTGCTTCTACTTTATTCTAGTTGCATCTATATCTTATTTAGACTATAGTCAGTTATAATTCTAGTGCTTGTAGTCTTGTTTAAGTCTTTGTCTTGGCTGGTTCTTTGATCTTGCTTGATACTGGAGGTGAATTGTCACCAAGAGTATTGACAAGGTTGCTTGCTCTTGCTAGCAGAGTAAGTAGTTGTTGACTAGTGTAGGAGTGGTTTCTAGATTAGCCAGTGGCCTTAGTTTATTCCCGTCGCAACGGAGGTGGTAGCCGTGAGGTGGTGACAGCCCTTTCGGTCTTCATAGCCCATCACGTTAGTTCCGGTCCGTAGGATCCCCCAGTTGGGAATTGGTGGCACCCCTTCTCATCCCTTTCTGTGTGTCACGGGTTCCCTTGTCCCGAAGCTAAGACAATAGAGTTAACCCAGATCTCCTAGTGCTGGCTCTGTAGCCGCTGTATCTCTAAGCTAGAGTGACATAGGTAGATAAAGTATCCATGAGTCATCTATCTCTTCTCGTTGTCCTCCCAGCTATCTATCTCTTCCCTCCCTTACCTGAGTATCTCTTGAGCTGTGTGTCCGGTATATCTACTCCTATCCAATACCGTTATCCCCTGTCTTGTCTAGTCATGTATCCTTCTCTGATAGTCTCGAATATCTGTTCACTAGTATCCTTGCCAAAGGATCCCTGCGGAAATATAAATTACGATACCTCAGGATACTCTCAGGTGAAGTGCTACAATGGTGATTCTGTGCGCTTGCAGAATATTTATATATTTTACTAAGCCATAAGCAAAACCACTGAAACACTCCTTACCCCAGTACCAGTGCAAGAAAGCTGAAATCTCAATCCTGAATTTGTTTTCGTTCCAAGTGAACAGGCTTCTTTTTTCTTCTTGCAGAGACACCAGGAAAGCAGCATGTAGGCAGAGACGCTGGCTTTTACACTATAAATTTGATTGTTTGGCCGCTAGCTATTTGTTGATTGCAAGAAGCCAAGGAGGCTAGAACATAGAGTCAACAACAGGTGTTTCATAGCAGCAGGTATGAAGCACATATGAATCTGTTGATTGTTTCCATGAAAATCCATATGTTTCCCTTAGGAAATCTCTACTTATACCTTTAAATCGCAAATGCTTAATCATGTTTATCCATGTTTACATAGCCTAGACCAAGATCATATCAATGTCACTTCCGTGAACCTTGATTTGAATTAGCTATCCATAAGTTCAGGATCAAAGTTTAGAGTAATAAGCACTTGTCACTTCTATGCTTACCAGCATACTATTACATTAACGATGATGAATGCTATTATTTTTGCAGTTTGTCACCCTTCATTATTTCTGCAGTTTGTTATGTCTGAAGCAAACCTGACATGGCCTTTTTATTCCAGGATTCCCACGAAGTCATAAGGACTCAGAAATAGGGGGGCAGAAAAACAGAGAGCAAGGCTTATCTATTGTGCTGGAAATTGGAGTTAATTCTTAGGTTTATTTTTGGTGCTGAGATAGAGTTATTCCTTGCCAATTATCATTCATTTTATAACCTGTGCTGTTACTTGAGTTTTTGGTTGATAAATTGTGTTCCATGTAATGAGATGTTTAATCTGTGGTGAGATGGAACTTATATTTAATCTGTGATTATTGGGCTGTGATGAAATAATTTTTTTTTGAGAATCACACAGTACAACGCAGACGCTCACACACGCACGCACACTCACCCCTATGAATACACGTACGCAAACCCTACCCCTATGAGCACCTCCGAAGAACTGAGCACCCGACATCTGGAAATTCCCGAAGTCACCATTGGCACCTCGTTGTCGACGGGAACACCGCTTACCACTTAACGCATAGCGCCGGAAAATCCTGGAAAAATCTCAGGAAAAGGTGCGAGCACCAGGATTTGAACCCTGGTGGGTAGCGTCCCACTGGACCGTCCTACCATTGGACTACAAGCCCATTCACTGTGATGAAATAAATTATTAGCCGGTAAAAACATGTGGGCCAAATTTGGCCCATTTTGGGGGCCCATTTTAAATTAGGCCCTAACACGTCATTGCCACATCAGCTAATACGTCATCGCCGCCACGTCAGCTGCCACGTTGCCGCCACGTCAGTCTTTGCATCCACCTCATTGTCATGTCAACAGACAAGTCATTGGCCGCATCATGCTCCATGTCATCTAGTTGTGATGTGGCAACTGAATCCGTGACGTTTATTTTTGTCACAAGTAATGGGCTCAGGCTATGTTCAATGAGCTTGAACCTAGTTTATGACAATGTTGAGTCGTCATGGATTGAGTAAATCTGTGTTTTTTTCATTAAAAACGTCACGAGGTCGAACCGTGACGCTCAATACATGACAAAATTTGAGAACGTCACAGTTGTTGTTTTATGATGTTTTTTAGTGATCTGTGATGAATTTATATAGTTGTTGAGAACCGTGACGCTCAATACATGATAAATTTATTGTAGTTACGGATCAACTCCTCATGTAACAAAAATGCTCTACAAACTACTATATACGAAGGGCCCCTAGGTTTATGAACTTTCAACTCGTCTTTGTGATCCTGCACCGGGAGACGACGATTAAGGTTTTTGGGAAGCGCTCTATGCGGATACTCAAGATTTTCACCACGCGTCCTCCATCAAAGTCAGGCGCTACGGCGTATCATCGTCTGCTATGCTCCGTCCACACCTCTTGTCGTTGCGGCTTATGCATCTGTATTTGCTCAGTACTTAAGCTGTGATCCAATCTACTTTTTCATCATATTTTCTGATTTATGATATTGTGGTTTGTGCTTACTACTATAATAGAGAATTGCATGCTAGTAGCTGTTCTTTTCATGAAGTATTTATTTTGAAATTTAGTACGGCTATTGTCTAAATTCTTAACATAGATAGCTGTGTGTAGGAGTCGATACCCTGGACAACACAACATTGGGCTTCTTACTTAAAATAATCAAAACTAAGATGGAAAAAGTTGTGTTGTAGCAAAGCCAGCGATTAATAGGCTACAATGATAGTAGAGTCTGCTAATGGTTTAACAGAAATTTGCCCCAAGTAACACACCGGATTAAATAGGTCACCATGGGCACACTACTACAGAACTTGACATCACAAAACGGCCCCTCACAAACGGTTCTTGAAAACCGTTTGTGACGCTCTCATCACAAACGGTTCCAATGGCTACCAGTCCCATCTGCCTTGGAACCGTTTGTAATCAGGTCCATCACAAACGGTTCGTGTAAAGAACCGTTTGTGATGCCCCCCGGTTTGTAACACGAACCGTTTATGATGGCCCATTATCACAAACGGTTTTTAATGAACCGTTTCTGATGATGAGCATCACAAACGTTTGTGTTACAAACCGTTTGTGATGGCTCGTACAGTACAAACCCCTCTTCCGCCTCCCACTCTTCTTCTCCAACCCGATGCTCACCATTTCTTTCACCATTGTTGCGGCCATTTCTCACCAAATTGCTCAAGAAAGGTCACGTTTTTTAAGAAAGCTCTCCATCAACTTTTTTTGAGGTTGGTAACACTCAACTCTTCCAATTTGTAGCTTGTTTCAACCACTAGAATTTGAAATTTGCCATGAATTTGATGGAGGGGCTCTCTCATCCTCTCTAGAACTCATTTCTCATGAAATTCAATGGAGCAACTCGAATTTAGTAGGTAGATCATCAATAACTTGCTTGAAGACACATGATAGGCATTCTTCCATGATTCTTAGCTTGAATGGTTGCAAAATTAAGAAAAATGTGATGAAAGGTCTCTTTTTTTCCTCTAGGCCATTTTTCATCAATTTATTCATGGATTACCGAAATGTCTAGCTCTCATTCCATTGCAACAATGTTAGTATCTAGCTTGCTTTGCTTACTTTCTAGAAGCTTGAATGGTTGCAAAATTTAGAAGAATGTGATGAAAACTCTATTTATTTTTGCCTCTAGGCCATTTTTCACCAATTTATTCATGGATTATCCAAATGTCTAGCTCTCATTCCATTGCAACAAGGTTAGTATCTATCTTACTTTTCTTACTTTGTAGAAACTTGAATGCTTATAAAAATTGAGAAGAATGTGATGGAAAGACTTTTTTTTTGCCTCTAGGCTGTTTTTCATCAATTTCTTCATTAATTTGGTCGTCGGCTCCACTTGGTTCAATTTGGTCGTTGGCTCAATTTGATCCACTCACTTGACTCAAGGTTTGTATCTAGCTACGCTTTGTGCGATTGATTTGCAAATAATTTGGCATTATTATTTTATTAGAATATTGATTTAAGGACAAACCCATTTTGTTTGTAATAGATGGATGAACGGGGTTGGATGTACGTTGCCAGTTCAGATGACTCATTTTGCAACGGGGTTAACTCCTTTGTGAATGTTGGTTTTTTTTGATGATTTAGTTTTGGTAGATTAAGGTTTCTAGAGCTGTTTTATTTTTCGTAAATGATATATATGATTTTTTCTGATAGTTTTAAGTAAATGGTATAGTTCACATATGAAGATATTGCAACACATAATTTATTACAGAAATAATACCGAGAAAACACTAGAGAAATATAGAAAAATTAATAGGAAATCTTGATATTTATGTAGGCCTGTAAGTGGGAGAGCCTGGTGTATATGATGGTGAGGTGGTTGAACATGCCGGGGTCATCCCAAAGTCCACACTGGTGCAATGCCAAAGTCCAAGCTATGTGCATTGTCTGGACTTGGCATGACCCCGGCGTGTTCACCCATCTCTGGGACACCCTACCATGAAGGAATGATGTGACCAAATTACCTGATGAGTATAAACAACGTGGCTTCACCAAGGATATCGATACTACAGGGACAACAGTAACCATCTGATCATGAAGCTCAATCGCATCAATCGGATGGTTACTTGTTGTCCTTGTTGTATCAACATCCTTTAAACACTTGAACGAATGATGCCACCAAGTCAAAAGGGTTTCACCAAGGATTAATTTATGGATTTGTTTATTAATTCTAGATAACTTATTAGAAAAAATGCCGAGAGAACGCCAAATAACTACACGTGGTGGACACTATGCGCACAATGTTCCGCCGGACCTTCCCCCGCCACCGCCAGCACACCCTCCTGGGCCGGTATTCGACTAGTACGGCCTCATCAACTTCGTTCCTGTTGAGCCCAACAACCGCTTTCCTCAGGTACCATATCATGTATTTAATACTTGTAAGACTACAATCATATATTGATTATTATGTCATAATATTGATATATTCTTAATTTATATGTAAAACAGGATATTAATGTAATGCAATGGTTCAACGATGTAATATATCACATCCGTGGCACCCGTCCTTTGGTGGTGAGACATAACAACGGCTTATACAATGGGATGTATGTGGTTTCTATTGCAGTCGAAGAGCATGCCTTGCGCGACCCGAATCCTGGTGATATGGTTAATTTTCACGTCCAATCTGGAGCATTCATGCAGGAATATGTTGTTGCACGCGATGCCGTGAGGGAGGAACTGGAACAGTTGGAAATTCATATGAGCCATTGCATTCCAAACTATAGTTTCTTGAAGATGAAGGCTCTTGAGCTCAATGAGCCAGACGTCACACAAGTTCTAAAAAGGATGTGGCCTCTTTATGAATCGGAATTCGTAAGTTACTATATCTTTGTTTTTTTATTGCAAATTATGCCTTTTGTTATATATGTCTTTATATCTTTCTACATGTCTCGTGTATATATAGGACACCCTGTATTCTGGCCACCTACACATAGATTATGGTTTGGGAGAAGTGTTGCTTCAGCTTATGCCGCCTTTGGGATACTCATTCGTGGAACCATACACAAGACGAGTAGAAGGTGGTTTTCAATCTTCAGTAACGTTGATGTCAAGTGAAGGCCGTCATGCGGCGCCACTCCCGTCCGCGGCGTCCTCGGCGTCCCTGTGGGATATGCATCCCCGGGTACCCTTAAGATAGAAGACCGAGTCCTAGTAGAACTACTCGGACAATTACTCGTGTACTCCTACTAGGACTAGGACTCCCAATTGTAAACTGACTAGGATACTTAGCATGTAAACCTTGTCCCCTGGATATATAAAGGAGGGCATGGGTCCTAGTTTGGTAGATTAGATTAGATCATATCAGACAACCACACGGGCAATACATTCAAGCACACAGGATGTAGGGTATTACGCTACTCGCGGCCCGAACCTGTCTAAATTGTGTTGTTCGTGTACTTTCGTTCCTAGAACTCGGCAAGACCCACACAAAACTACTCCCTGGGGTATCCCCTGTTAGACGTGCTCGACATAATTCGTCGACACTTGGCGCCCATCGTGCCTAATGTCGAGCTTCGGCGAGATTGCCCCAAAGAAACAGCACTGCTCGTTTCACGCAGAGGATTTCGTGTTTCATGTTCACGTTACGTACAATGCTACGTGTACACAGAGGACTACCAGAAGGCTTCCAATTCTTCGCTTGGTTCACACGAGAAGATGTACGCGAGTACGACTATTTCGATTACTCGACTAGTTAAAACTGGTCGGGATCGACTGCATCGACTCGACTTACGACTACTTCGACTACTCATCTCGACTAGTTTAAAACTAGTCGAGAGCGGCTACGGCTTCATCAACAACTAGTCGGAATCGACTCCGACTAGTCGGCTTCATCGCCAATCGCCACGGCTTCGTCGACAATCGTCCGCGAACAAAGCTAAGTCTTATTTAATAATTATTTTATTTTATTTTTCATATTAATTTTATCAATTTGTTTAAAAACATACTTGGCCATGAGCCGACTACTCTAAAAGAGTACAACACTCAACAATAATAATTTTCGCCGATGGGTATCAAGTCCCTCGCGCGACCTCTCCAATAGGAGGAAGTCCTCACCGACTACTTTTTTGCGTACCACGCATACTTTTGTCGCATGTCGACTACTTTATGCTTGTTGTCATCTCTTAATGACCAAACACCACTCGATAGCATGCACCTTAATTCGTGAAGCTTCGGCTCTTTCGCAACACCTACGCACCTACACGTTAAAGAAGACACCAGTCTCACGTTAAAGGACGGGTTAAGCGGAACCAAGTGTTTAAACGTAACAGGGCTACTACTCGAGTGGTTAAAAGTCTAACAAGAGCACGAGCGAAAACCTTTACATGCATTACAAGTGCTATTATTTGCTTTGCAAGCATTACAAATACTATTATTCACTTTTTCTTGATCGGATACTACTCATCCTATATATTTAAATTGCAGGGTTCACAGCTGGGTACTCACACCAGTGAGACTTGGCACCACTTCACCTCTTCATGACGCTGCGGAGCCGATCAAGTACTTATACTACTCGGTGCTCACATGCCGAGTACTTTAACTAGTCACTTGAAGCTCGGGGGCTACACATCACAAGCTAAGACATGGAGACGAGTACTGGCACCAGTCGGTACTCAAACGGCGAGGCGCTACAGTGCTAGCCGAGTACTTTAAACAAGTCGGTACTTTTGAAGATTATGTTCTTGACCCTCGGACCGAATGCAAACCATTCGCTTCGAGGCTCGGGGGCTACACTCAAGGGGTACACATTTTTTGTGCCTATTGTTGATCAATTCAAGACCTTCAAGACATTCGACTAGTTTTCATGAAACTACTTGAAGCTCGGGGGCTACACCCAATGGGTGCACCTACTAGGTGCACGCCATTGAACTATTCAAGATAAAGACAGAAGACTGCTTTTGAACCTCCGACTACTTCAAAAGTACTCGGAGGCTCGGGGGCTACACCCATTGGGTGCATCATCAGATGCACACCAATAAAATTACTCGTCAGAGAAGATCAGAGCGTCTTGAACTTAGCTCCAAGTACTCGAAGATGTTAAAGCAGATTCAAGACTTGAAGCGAATGTGCAAGATGCTCGGGGGCTTGTGGGATATGCATCCCCGGGTACCCTCAAGATAGAAGACCGAGTCCTAGTAGAACTACTCGGACAACTACTCGTGTACTCCTACTAGGACTAGGACTCCCAATTGTAAACCGACTAGGATACTTACCATGTAAACCTTGCCCCCTGGATATATAAAGGAGGGCAGGGGTCCTAGTTCGGTAGATTAGATTAGATCAGATCAGACAACCACACGGGCAATACATTCAAGCACACAGGATGTAGGGTATTACGCTACTCGCGGCCCGAACCTGTCTAAATTGTGTTGTTCGTGTACTTTCATTCCTAGAACTCGGCGAGACCCACACAAAACTACTCCCTGGGGTATCCCCGGTTAGACGTGCTCGACATAATTCGTCGACAGTCCCCCAGCGACGTCCTCCTGCGGTGCCCCTGCCCGCACGTGCCCTCCCG
The DNA here is from genome assembly GCA_033239725.1 of Echinochloa phyllopogon. NCBI lineage: Eukaryota > Viridiplantae > Streptophyta > Magnoliopsida > Poales > Poaceae > Echinochloa > Echinochloa phyllopogon. Next base: position 24,095,722 of record BTCW01000008.1, on the reverse strand, counting down.
CCCGCGGCATCCCACGGCGTCCCTGCTCGTGGCGGCCTCCTACGGCGTCCCTGCCCCCGGTGCCCCTGCCCCGGCGGCCCCTCCACGGCGTCCCTGCCTACGCCGCCGCCAACCTCCGACCCCGACCCAACTCCGGCGAAGACCGACCGGCTATCGCCGCCGGCGAGGCCCATGGCCGCCGGAGGACCTCATTGCGACGATTGAGTTAATTTTAGGGTGATTTTTGTGACCTAGGGGCCTCTACGTAATTTCTAAAACTTGTTCCAAGGGCCTATATGTAAATGAATCTTTAGGGTCTTAGCAGAAACTTCAAATAATCATTAAAAATCGTAGAAAAATCAGAAAAATGCAGTCCCAATTTTGTTGGATTCCACGTAAAGAGATCTACCTTTTCTAAAAAGGTTGTATAGGGTTTTCATGTAGTTTTTGAATGCTAAATCAAACTCAGTTTGAGTTGTTTTATTGTAGTTTAAAATATGCTCAAGATATGACAATGAGCTTTGGATATGTTGTTCCTTGTGATATGCTTATGCTTGTAGCAAAAGTTGACATGATGTTTATGAGTAGATGTTGAGTTATGATTTATGAAAGATTTATGCTAGGCTAAGCTTAATGCTTTTTATAGCCCTTTAAATGAAAATTTCTCTAAGCACAAATGCACCTCAGGGCTTTGCCATGATAAGTAGTACCTCTGGTAGAGTAGATGTGATTTTAGGAAATTATTTGGTATATGTTTTGTATTTAATCTTGTGTAGGATGTTAAATTAATAACTTGAAAAATAATTTGAATCTTCATCCATGATTTGGCCAGAGGCTTAGATATGATCTAAATGACTTGTAGGAGAAAGTTGAGAACCAAGCCGCCGAGGAAACCACAACCACCTCGTCAGGGAAACGAAAGGCCAAGCGAGGGGCAAGCAAGTTGCCGAAAGGCCGAACTGTAGTCCTCGAGGTCGATGAAACCGGTGAGCCTGTTCCTATTGAGGCCTAGGGGCCCTACAAGACGAGCATCGGAAAAATAGTGAGGCAGAATATTCCCATCAAATGGAGGTACTGGAGCAACAAACGAGAGCCACAGTGGGCAGTTCCGAATGAGACCAAGGAGATATGCTGGGCCAAGTTGAAAGAAAAGGTCACCTTCCCTGCCGGTACGAAGGACATGATGAAGAAAAAAGCCTTGCAGATAATGTCTCGTTGATTTCAATATTTCAAGTATATAATCAACAAAGATTATGTCCAGGAAGGAACTGTTCCTGATTTCTCAGAATGCATAATTCAACAACCTTTCTGGGAAGAATTTGTGGCATACAAGCTCTCTGAGGAAGCCAAAGAAGCTAGCGCGAGAAATAGTGGGAGAAGAAGGCTGATGAGTTGGAAAGGAGTGGTGTTGAGCTGCAGACAACAAATTGGGAGCCAAGGTTTGTGACTTGGGCTCTAGGGCATGGGTGTACATACGGGCCTGATGGAAAGCTTATCCATATGGATTCTCGTGCCGAAGAAGCGGTTAAACGGATCGAGCAGGCACATTTAGAGATTGCCTCAGGTTCCTTTCAATCAGAAAGGGAGAATCATGCGCTTACCCGGGCCTTGGGAAACAAAGAGCATCCCGGACGCACACGAGGTGCCGGAAACGTTCCGTGGGACAAAGGCTTTGAGGCAGATTCGGTCTTGTACAGAAGTCTGTCTCGGGGCAAAGGTCATCAACAGGCAGTCTACGAGCAGCTTTTGCAACAGGTCCATGACAAAATGCATGCAGGCTTCACATGATAAGCTGCGTGAAGAGTTTCAACAATCATTGAGCCAGCGTCCGCCTGTTGCAGCAGCAGATGGTGGCCCAACTCTCACTAGCCCAATGGTGCATCATAGCAGCTGCGGGAGTAACGTGCATCCCCCCGTAGAAGATCCCAACTTGAGATTTCCAGTGGATGATATCACGGAACCAAGAAGTTGCAAGTTATATGTGATGTTAGGGTTAATTAAGATCAAGGTGGCCAGTGGGCAAGCTCTGCCTACTAAGGGACAAGAGGTGTTGCATTGCCATGAATTGTCCTCTAGCTTTGCAAGAGTCACACTTGATGCACTAGTCAAAAAGCGGTACGACATAGTGGAGCTAGAAATTCCGGGGGAGGATGACACTGTACGGTTGAGAGATAACCTTGGTTGCATTGTCGGGTGGCACAAACGCTATATATCCTTTGGCGATTCTGATTCGGAGTCAGAGGACGACGACAGCATCAATGATCAGGAACCTTCTAGGCAACCAAGTCCGCCTCCTAGGGAACATAGTCCGCCTCCTAGGGAACCAAGTCCGCCTCCTACGGACCCGAGTACCCCTAAGGCGCAGAAGCGGAGACAAACCGTTTCAAGCCCGCCTCAGAGAAAGCCGAAGAAAAAACCAGTGAGTGGAAGCATAACATCCCTGCTCCCTGCAAAGGAGGATTTAGTGATATCCAAAGCTGCAATTGATAATTTTACCAAGCTAGCATTGGTAAAACAGACAGGGAATAACTAACGGAGCAAGTCAGAGTTTGAGCGTATGGTGTTGAAAAAGGTGATATGTAACTTCAATGAGGATATGCTCAAACTACAGGCTTGTTGGCGGTCGTTACAACCCAAATCCGACCACCAATACTCAGGAATAAATGAGGTTTTATGCAACATTCCATGTACTTAGGTTTTATTTCTAATAAAGTTCCACGAGTTTTGGTGAGTGTCACTTGTGCAGGTACAACTACGACAAATACGCGCTATTGGGGCCGAAAATGATCGAATCGGTCGAACGACTCCGTTCGGCCGGTTACCCCCCTTAGCCGTACACACAACCAGGAGCCGTCCACGTCAACAAGCATCAAGCGAACGTGACAAACGACATGTGGACGGCAGCCATCTCATCCCGGGCCACGACAACATCACCTCCGGGCCAGAAACACACGAAGTCCAACACCAGAAGGCAGCCCAGCAGGATCCAGTACCAGAGGCGGTGCTGGGGGGGGCATGGGCCAAACCGCCCCCAAGCCAGCAACCGACCCCAGGGATGCATCAGGGCCATGGGATGGAGGCGGTGCAGGATGGACGGTTCGGCCAAACCAGTCCGTTCGCCCAAACCTATCCATTCGGCCGAAGGAGCCGGGGCACCGCCTCTGCTCCCCCTTGGCTGTTACTCCATCCAACCGCCTTCACTTGCTATAAATGCAGTGGCCCAATGCCCGGTTTCACACACACCAAGCCAAGGACCTCTCTCATTCCACTTGTTCTAGTAGAGTTAGGATAGTTTAGTTGGGAGTTAGAGTTGAGTCGAGCTGTGCCTCGGAGGTTCCGGAGTCGTCTTCAGAAGCTCTGGTATAAGCTCTTGTATCTTTTACTTTTCCTTTTGTAAGACTTTGAGTTATCAATATAGTTATCTTTAACACTTGCCTTTGTCATTTATATCTTGCTTCTACTTTATTCTAGTTGCATCTATATCTTGTTTAGACTATAGTCAGTTATAGTTCTAGTGCTTGTAGTTCTTGTTTAAGTCTTTGTCTTGGCTGGTTCTTCCATCTTGCTTGATACTGTAGGTGAATTGTCATCAAGAGTCTTCGATCTTGCTTGATATCTTGTTTAAGTCCTCTATCTCTTCTCTTTGTCCTCCCAACTATCTATCTCTTCTCTCCCCTACCTGAGTATCCCTTGAGTTGTGTGTCCGGTATATCCACTCCTATCCAATACCGTTATCCCCTGTCTTGTCTAGTCGTGTACCCTTTTCTGATAGTCTCGAATATCTGTTCACTAGTATTCTTGCCAAAGCTTCCCTGCGGAAATATAAATTACGATACCTCGGGATACTGTCAGTTGAAGTGCTATAGCGGTGATTTTACTAAGCCATAAGGAAAACCACTGAAACACTCCTTACCCCAGTACCAGGATTCTCAATTCTGATATTGGATCGTAAGAAGTGCCAACAAGGCTGCGGCCTCAGAGGAAGCACTTAAGAAGCAATTCTGCGAAGAAACCGGTCTCTCATCGGAACAACTCCGTAGGTTGCAAGCAGACACCGATCAAGTGTATCATCCAGTCGCACCTCTCACGCCACCCAAATGGCCGTTTGTGTTGTGGAACGACCTGGTTTGTCCAGATGATATCTCTCATCTACCGACGAGGATGAGGAACTTGCATCAATGGTACAAAACTCAAGGGGATTCAACACAGTTTGGGGTCAGATACCCAATCGAATGGTTCGACAAGCAGGATGAGAAAAACTCTCATACAATACTGTGGGTTGAGTTCCGTATTCTAAATTAGTTCTACCAACGAGAATGCCTCGATGTCAGCATCGTGTTCCTTTGGTGCATGTAAGTATCGTAACTAAATCTCTTCCGTTCTTTTGATGATGACATAAACTCTCATAGCTTTATCTTTATGTAGAATGGAGGCCCAACATTTTAGGCAAAGAGGGATATGCAATGATATAACCTTCTTGGACCCGGTCGCGATAAATGAAAAGACCTTGCATAACGCCGACACCGGCCGTTATCTCTACACCGCTTTCTGCGCGCTGAGAGAGAAGGATCGCATACTTCTGTCGTACAACTGCTCATAAATGTGTTCCTAGTTACATGCATCTATACAATGACACGAATCATTTTTCTATTTTCTAACATGTGTGAAATGTTTACAGGCAGCATTTTCTTCTCTTGGAAATCTCCCTTCTAAATAGCCACATAAGGGTTCTCGACTCATTAAGGAGGCCTCGATCACTCATCGAGCCACTGCTTCAGGTGTTAGACAAGTATATTTAATGTTGTGTTGGTTCGTTCAATCGAGTCGTATTATGTTTTATTTCATCAACCCTATCTCAATTACTATTTAATGTTGTATAGAATATTCGGAATGTACTGTAAAAAATACCCGGGGCAGCATAGACCTTTTTGGAAGAAGTTCACCGTAGAGGATGCCAAGTGGATTAAAAGACAGCCGCCTGGTACCGTCGATTGCGGGTTCTATGTAATGCACTACATCCACTACTACAATGACGATGACTTTACTGCATTAGAACAAATGGTTCGTACTAATCTAGCAATCTAATCATGTCTTCCGCTTTCCGAACATTTTTCTGAAACAATATATATGCTAATGCATTGACTTGTTTGTCATGTCGTTTGTGCACGAACATGATCTAGGTGCCTCCTCGGGGATGCTTGCAGGAGAGGTAGTGGCACTCCAAGAACAACTAGATGGGTTCATTATGGATGAAATTGTGAGTGAGGACGGCGATTTTAACATTATGAAGGTGTAAGACATGTCACATACGTAGAACTTTTAGATTCGTTCGATTTGTAATAAGTTTTGAAGTTGGTTTAAGTTTGTACTTGTCAAATATTGTTGAATTGTGCTTGTGATGTGAATATGTGGTATCTTTGAGATTTATATATGCTTGTGATGTGTATATGTGTTGTATATGTGATTGAGATGTGTATACGGGCTGTATATAAAAAAAATGGAAAAACAAAATCACAAACGGTTTGTAACACAAACCCTTTGTGATGCTCCACACATCACAAAGGGTTCGTGTTACAAACCGTTTGTGATGCCTGGGACATCACAAACGACATATCACAAACGATCCCAAAACCGTTTATGATGAGCCTTTTGTGATGTTGAGTGCTGGAGTAGTGGCAGTTAGTGGATCCGTTGCACTGAGTAAGTGAAAAACTTAGGGAAATTGAACTATTGAAGCTTAGCTGTTGATTTTGCATCTGCTCACTCCTATGTTCTCCACAATCGATTAATGTTTTATTATCTATCAATCAGTTATTGTAATATTAAACGTTAACTACCACACCATTACAAATTACAGCTTGTAAATTAACAAATATACATAAAAGTAACTCTATCATGTGTGAGGCTCTAGGTTAGAAAATTTCCACTGCAACATAACATCATATTATGTTGTTATAACGTAACTATTACAATGTCGCTAGTTGTCGATTATTGCAGCGATGTGGTATTCTTTTATTACCCAGATATATTTACTTACGGATAAACTTGAGTGATTGAGAAGACGAGCTAGAGTAAGAATCGTCCACTACGCAACCCCAAAGGAAAATGGGCTCCAACTCGCTCAATACCCTTGGGCTTTCGGCGTCGTTGCCGCATTAATCAAGTCTGCCGCGACATCCACCAGGTACCTGTAGGTGCTGACCTTGTGGGTGATCGGCTTGGCACCCCAGTCCTCACTGGAGCAGCTGGACCCGACGCTCTTCTCCATCCCGCGCTCCCGGCGGCGGTCAGCGCGGCGAGCTTCTGCCCGGCCTCGGCGAACTCGGCAGCACCCTTCTCCGGCGCGAGCGCCGCCATACCGGACACGTATTGCGTCATCACCCCGTCGAACTCCCGGAGTAAGGCTGCCAGGGTCGGGCGGCGCTCCTCGAAGGCCGCCACGGCGTCGCGCCGGGCCTCGCCGCCAGCTCCTGCCCCCTCCTGTATGTTAGGAATAAACCACGTCAAGGTTCGTGCCTGGCGTGCTGTGTGCGTCGCGTGTAACACGCGTGTGTGCGTGTGTTCTCGTTTGAGTTTGTTAGCATGTTTAGAGGGAGTCCGTAGCGTACTGGTGCACGAATTCGTGCTCGTGTGTGCGTGCGTGTTATGTGTGATGGCGTGCACGTGTATGTGCTCGCGTTGGAACCCATCATGCAGGTTAGGCTAGACAATGCGTGTGTGTGCTCGCGTTGGTTGCCTAGGTCTGGTCGGGCACAACGTGTTGGCGCGTGCCGGTTGTTGCAGGGACGGGCGTGTCAGGTGGGCGGTAGTAGCAGCGGCGAAGCGCGCGTGGATAAACACTGGAGACCGAGTCTCACGGAGGACTCCATGGTGCAGAGCGTGGAGAACGCCCGGATCGCCAGGAGAGCGCGTTCGTGCGCGCGAGGCTCGACGTGTGCGTGGGCGCTGCGTCGTGGGGAGCCTATAAGAGTCCATGTAATCCCTGTGTGTCAGTTGAGTCGAGTCCTTGAGATGGAATAGAAGCCAACATACAGGCCGTTTGTGCGGCCGGGGCGTTCGTCGCCGATTTTGTGTGTTGTCCAATGATCTTCTTCTATCTCTGTTCGAGCGTGAAAGTAGAGCTCTAGGACTAGATTCCAACACTGTACACGTACCGGAACACCAGCTCGGCCAGCCGCCGCGGGTTCTTCCCCGCCGCCGCCTCCCTCGCCCCCGGCGTGACCCTCAGCACGCCGACGCAGGCGTCGACGTTGGCCGTCCTCGCCGCCGCCTCGCATGCGTCCCTCGCCGGGTCGCTGTGCTCCGGCGGGAGCGCGAGCTAGTAGATGAGGTTCACCGTGTCGCGCATGTTGTTCTCGTACACGACCATCCGGCCGAGCGCCGGCACGGCGTCGATGGTGCGTTCCGGGCACGCGTTGACGGTGTCGTTGACGCCGGCCGTGGCGGCGAGCAGCTCGGCAATCCTGTCCCTCGCGACGGCGAACTCGGCGGCGCCCTTCTCCGGCGCGAGCTGGGAGAGGGAGGACTGGTAGAACATGAGGTTCCCGCCCACGGACCCGAGGCAGGATAGAACGGGGCCCTCCCTTAGAAGGTACCGGATGCCGTCGAGGACCTCGCGGTGCCGGCTCGCCGTGACGTCGTTGTCGTTGGGGCGGATGGCGAGTGCGGTGGGGACGACGACGGAGGACAGCATGAGGAGGAGGAAGAGAGGGGTGCTAGTGATGAGAGAGCGAGGAGACATGATGGCCATGACGTTGAGGAAGCAAGCCGGTCTTGAACAACGGGCGGATCGGATCGATCCTAGCTTCATGTCTAGTTATATGTAGTAACTTAAATTTAGGTGGCCAGGAAAACCAGGTGATGTTCGCGGTGCGCTTCCCGGCCGGGGCAAGGAACCATTTTTCGCTCGGACGAACCACCTGCATTGTCGCCGACGACCGATGAGGCCGCAAATTTCACTAGATTCATTAATTCTGTATTATTTGCCGCCTTGCAGTCTAACATAACGAACCTTAGTATATAAGTGTGACAGGCATTTTCAGGAGCTAATTTCTTTCGAGAGCCCGTCAAAGCACACAAGTCGTTTGACATTTAATTTATGCAATATTTAACACAGACTAATTGTAATACATATGGCTCACCAACCAGATCAAGTCGGGAGTGTGAGAAATCACAGAAGAAACCAGAGCACAAGATCTTTTTTTCGCGACCGTGGCTCAGCACGTTTTTCATTAAGAAGAAAGCAATTGAAACATATGTACATCCGAAACCATGCAGCGGATGGATCGGTTTGAAAGCAAATTAGAAAGACAGATTACAAATGCATAGTGCTAGCGACCCTGTTTGCTATCGTCCATTGTAGCCCATCCGACAACTAGCGGTATCCGGCGGTCACCCATGTCCATCCTTCTTCAACAATGAGCCACATCAATTCCATGATAGTCCGTTCCTCATGGTCGAAGATTCGCCGGTTCCTTTCTTTCCAAAGCATCCACGAGATGAAGATCACTAGGGAATCAAGGGTTGGCCGCGAAGATTTAGCAATCCTCTTTCTGGCTGATAACCACCATTCAGCAAAATCAACGGAGTGGCCATCCAGTGTCAGACTGCCCCAGCCAAGCTTCTGCAGGAATGGGAACCAGGCCACCTTGCTGTATGAACATCCCACTAATAGATGAGATATGGTTTCAGGCTCTTGGAGACAGAAAATGCAGGTGTCGGAGTCTTGTAACCCCCTCTTCTTTCTTCTCCAGGCTGTCCAACACCTATCATGAAGTACTTCCCAAATGAAATACCTGCACTTCGGCGGTGCTTTTGCTTTGCGTAGCTGTTTTGCCCCTTTAATCTCATACTGACCAACAAAGAATGCAGCATATGCTGACGACGTGGTGAACTGTCCATCTGCTGTCCATTTCCAAATAATTCTGTCGTCGGCCTCATCGTCCAATTCGACCTGCTGCAGTAGTGTCCAAATTCTCAGGTATTCAGTTATAACCTGGACTGTAAGCGCTCCTCTTATATCACGAGTCCAGCGACGATCAGCAAGAACTTCATGAACCAAGCGGCGTTTTCGAATCCGTGGCCCAACAGTCTGAATTAGGCATGGTGCCAGATCCTGAATCGATTTCCCTGTGTTGACACTCAAATTGGGCCAAAGGACAAACCGGTCTGACCGGTTTGCCAAACCGGTCAGACCGGTTTCGTTCTGTAAATCGAGTAGGATTAGGATTCCGAGTTTAATTCCATATTGTAACCTATTCGAAAGGGGTAAGACTTCCCCGGCCTATAAATATAAAGGCTAGACGGCCGATTGAGGTATTCCCAATCGAATCAAACACTTTTATCTTCTATTTGTGTATCTCTCAAACCCTAATCTTTTCCAACCCCCATATTCTGTTCTTTGCTCGTCTCTACGGCGTTCAAGGACGTTCTAGGTGGCCTGCCGACCCTAGAGCAACCCTAGATTAGCTCGAGCTCCGACGGGGTCCCGAGCTTGAGTTTCTAGGTCTTCACGATCTCCCGACCAGAAGCGGTCAGACCGGTTCTTAAGACCGGTCAGACCGGTTTGCCCCGGGTGATCAGGAGTTGGCCGTTGTGACGGCCGTGCTGCACGTTTGATCGATCTTCGAGTGTGTTGGCGCGTTTTTGTGTCAACATACTTTTTGGCGACTCCGCTGGGGAAGATTAATCTGGTGCCAAGACCGATTCAATTTACTCCGAATATGTCTGGATCAACGTGCGACCTTGACAAGGACAACATCATCGCCGCGACGATGGAAGAGCTCACGGACGAGGAGCGGAAGCGGTACCTGATCGCCGAGGAGCACTTCAGGACGCAATTCTTGAAAGGCTTCAAGAAAGATCGCGGTGGTCTTGTCAAGAGAGTGGAGGAATTCGTCATGCCGGCTTTCAAGCTGGCAAACGACCAAGTTGAAGAACTTCCTAAGGTAACTGGCGAATCCTCTGATTTGATGCAGCAAATTACTCGCATGATGGATGATAAATTGCTTGCTGCACAAACTGTTACTAGTGAGTTGATTGCTAATATGTCGGGTAATTCTGATAAAGGTAAAAATAATATAGAAATTAATGAATTACCTAACTCAACTCCAAGCTCATCAGGCATGCCAGAAAATGTTTTAGATCCTAATTTGGGCATGCCAATGAATTTCTATGCGGGACAAACACCTTACCCTAGTTCGGTCCACGAACCGGTCAGACCGGTTTGTACAACCGGTCAGACCGGTTTGGCCCCCTCTGGTGGTCAGACCGGTTCTATGGGTGCAGGAGCATCCGGTGCAATGGTTTTATCTAATACGGTTGCTTCTGGTCCTGTTTATACTATTCCACGTCCCGCAGTTGTTGGAAGTATACCCCATGGATCTGGCGCGTCTCACGGGCCGATTCCGAGTACTTCCCAAAGTTCAATGTACCATGTTCCCCGTATTCCACAAAACAGAGGTGATGGGAACTATCAAGCCGAGTTAGCTAAGTTCAAAGAAGACATAGCAAATACACTTAGAACAAGACTCGGGCTTGAATTGGGTAGTTCACGCTTATATCAGAAACCATATCCGCCTGAATTTGATTTGGTTCCTTATCCTAATGGTTGGCGTGTTCCTGATTTTATTAAATTCAGTGGTGAAGATAATAGAACTCCTTGGGAACACATTAGTCAATATGTTTTGCAATTAGGAGAGGCATCATTTTATGAGGCATTGCGTATACGGTTGTTCTCATTATCTTTAACTGGAACTGCCTTTTCATGGTTTTCTTCGCTTGCTCCTAACTCTATTCAAAATTGGACTCAATTGGAGCGTAAATTTCATGATCATTTCTTTAGCGGAGAAAACGAAGCTAAATTATCTGATTTAACATCGGTTAAGCAAAGCCGAGAAGAATTGGTTCTTGATTATTTTAAAAGATTTAAAGATGTTAAGAACCGATGCTTCAATATAACTGTTTCTGAAAAGGATTTAGCAGATTTGGCTTTTGTAGGCTTACGGTCTCATTACAAAGAAAAATTAGAAGGTTCTGATTTTCTCACTATTAATCACTTGCAAATGAAGGCCATGAGTTTAGAACTGAAATTTAAAAATGCAAAAGAATCTGCTAAACCTCATCGTTCGAATGTGCATATTATTGATAATGATTCTGATAGTTCGGATGACGATAAAGAAATTTATGCTGCTGAATTTGTTTGGTCATCAAAAAGTAAACCTGGTTCTTGTCCTTCATTGAAGCCGATTCAGAAAAATCGGCAAGAAGAAAAATTTACTTTTGATGTAGCCAAATGTGATCGTGTTTTTGATGAATTGCTTAAGAATGGCTTTGTTAAACTTTCTCATGCAATTCCACCAGCCGATCAATTAAAAAATCGTGCATATTGTAAGTGGCATAATTCTTTTTCTCATGCGACCAACGATTGCAATGTTTTTCGTCGACAGGTACAATCGGCCCTTAATGAAGGTCGATTAGTGCTAGCCGAAATGCAAGTTGACAAGACTCCTTTCCCCGTTCATACCTTGGATGTGAACACCAAGATGTTGATTCGGCCGGAACAAGCCGATGGAGCTAAAGGGAAGAACGTGGTGATCGGAGATCCAAGACCGGAAAAGGTTGATGACAAAATTCCGGTCAGAACAGTGATGATTGGGAGGACTCTTGATGGAAAAGAGTCTCTGAAAATTACTATTAACACATCAAGGCCCGGGGGGCAAGGAAGTTCTTTGGAAGAGAATCGGTCCGCTAGTCAGGCGAAACCGGTCAGACCGGTTTCCCAAACCGGTCAGACCGGTTTGTCTCCAGACCGTCTAAGAACTTTCAAGCCTAAGCGTCCGGAAGTGGGTACTTGGAAATTCAATGAGCCAAAGATTCAAGGGAGGGTTCTGAAGCAAGGACCTACATTCTCTCAGCTCATGAACAAGTATACAAAGGCCGTTCAAGTTGATCGGCCAACAAAAAAGAGACAGAGGTCACCACAGCATTGGATTGATCCAACAAGTTACAAGCGCCGTGGTGGTTCTGTGCATGATCGATTGGGCTCATACCAATCAGGTTTTTCGACTGCTCATCAAAGCGGTCAGACCGGTTTTATGAACCGGTCAGACCGGTTTCGGTTTGAGCCAAGAATTCATGTTCCTCCTAAGCAAGAATACCGTATCAAGGAGAAAAAGGAGGATGTGCAAGCCCAAGCCAATGAATTCATAAAAATTGGTGATATTCCAGTGGCTATGCAAGACTTGGGTAGAAAGCCGATAGTCATTGGAGATTCGGCTCCTGTTCCAGTCAAAAAGCCGATCATGGTTAATGATTATGAGGCTAGCAGTAGCAAGGGCGTGATCTTCCAGCCAAGGTGGTGTCCTTCCGGCTTGACTCACACGCAAAAGCGGAAGCTACAACGTTTACGGAACAAAGAGAAGAGGGAACAGGAAGCCGAGAAGCTGAGGGATGAACATTTCAACAAGTATAGACCCATGATTCCTCAGACCAAGACCTGGCGAGTTGTGCAGCCAGCAGCACAACCGGTCAGACCGATTTGTCGACAGAGGCAGAAGCCAAAACTACTTCAACCATTGATGCTATTCCGCCAATTCCTCCAGTGGTTGAAGATGAAGAGTTAGTTGATTTTGAGCCTTCTCTAGAACGTGACAACATGGAAATTAATGTTGTCTATTTATCTTCTGATTATTATGTCGTGCCGGAGGAGGAAATTTCTCATCTTCAACTTGGGCCTCGAGATGCTGTGTTTCAGAAGCCTAGTGAATCAGAAAATCATCTCAAGGCTTTGTATATGAGAGGGCACATCAACGGGAAGCCAATTTCTCGTATGTTGGTTGATGGTGGAGCCATTGTGAATCTCATGCCATATTCTCTCTATAAGAAGATTGGCGGGAAAGACGAAGAACTGATCAAGACGAACATGACGGTCAGTGGAGTTGGTGGAGGTGATCCCATTGGTGCCAAGGGGGTGGCTTCTATGGAGTTGACCGTCGGGAGCAAGACTATTGCTACGGCTTTCTTCGTTTCTGAGGTGCAAGGTAACTTCAGTTTAATTCTTGGTCGAGATTGGATTCATGCTAATAAATGTATTCCATCTACCTTGCATCAATATCTTATTCAGTGGATCGGCGATGAAGTTGAAGTTGTCCATGGTGACAATTCTTCCTTTGTTACAACGGCCGATTCCGACTCCCTTAGTGCAAACGAGAAAGTTCAGTGTTTGTCGGGCATGGATTTGACCGACTATGAATTGATCAGTTGCACCAAGGTTGGTTTTGTTCCTGCTACATTAAAGCCGATGGAAAATCGGTTGAATTACTTACTGTAATTAATGGAGCAGCAAAATCAACAGAGACAAACCGGTCAGACCGCTTCTGGAAACCGGTCAGACCGGTTTGGGTCTGAACAGCGCCGATCGAGCCAAACCGGTCAGACCGCTTATGGGAACCGGTCAGACCGGTTTGCGTCTGGACAGTGGCTTCAAGACCGAATTGATCATCATCGAGCTCATTCGGCCGGCATGTTCGAAGCTATTGAAGATCTTGGTGATATGGATAAATTGGGTCAGGGTTTTACATCAGCTGATCCTTTAGAAAAAATAGATATTGGCGATGGTACTATTCCTAGGCCTACTTTTGTAAACAAGAATTTATCGGCTGAGTTTAGAGCCGAATTAATAAATTTGTTGAAAGAGTATGTCGATTGTTTTGCTTGGGAGTACCGTGAGATGCCTGGTTTAAGCCGTGACTTAGTTGAGCATCGTTTACCAATAAAAGCCGGTTTTAGACCTTTTAAACAATCGGCTAGACGTTTTAATCCTGCTATTTATGACCGAATAAAAGAAGAGATTAATCGTTTATTAGATGCCGGTTTTATTCGGACTTGTCGTTATGCGGAGTGGATTTCTAATATTGTTCCCGTTGAAAAGAAAGATTCGGGAAAACTTAGAGTTTGTATTGATTTTAGAGATCTTAATAAAGTCACTCCAAAAGATTCATATCCCATGCCTATAGCCGATGTCTTAATTAATGAAGCTTCTGGACATCGTGTTGTTAGTTTTCTTGATGGTAATGCCGGATATAATCAAATCTTCATGGCCGAAGAGGATATGCACAAAACAGCCTTTCAATGTCCGGGATTTATTGGTTTATTTGAGTGGGTGGTTATGACCTTTGGATTAAAGAATGCCGGTGCAACTTATCAAAGAGCTATGAATTTGATCTTTCATGATTTACTTGGTGTCATTGTGGAAGTGTATATTGATGATATTGTAGTTAAATCGGATGGCTTGGATTCTCATTTAGCCGATTTAAGACTTGCTCTTGAAAGGATGCGACGATATGGTTTGAAGATGAATCCACTCAAATGTGCTTTTGGTGTTTCGGCTGGAAAGTTTCTTGGGTTTGTTATTCATGAGAATGGCATAGAAGTTGATCCCAAGAGAATTGAAGCTATGAAGAAAGTCGAAGCTCCTACTTGCAAGAAGGACTTGCAAAAGTTTCTAGGCAAGGTAAATTTCTTGAGAAGGTTTATAATTAACTTGTCTGGAAAGGTTGATGCTTTTACTCCTTTACTTCGGCTAAAAAATGAAGCCGATTTTACTTGGGGGGCAAAACAGCAAGAAGCTTTTGAGAAGATTAAAGAGTACTTGTCTTCACCACCGGTGCTTCGGGCACCTAAGCGAGGAGTTCCATTTAGACTTTATGTGGCGGCTGAAGATAGAACTATTGGAGCTGTTTTGACTCAAGAAATCGGCAATAAGGAGTATGTGATTGCTTATGTAAGCCGACGTCTCATCGATGCGGAAACAAGGTATACTTTCATTGAGAAGTTGTGTTTATCCTTGTATCATGCTTGTACTCAATTGAGGCATTATTTACTATCTAGTACTTGCATCGTGTTGTGTCAAACCGATGTAATTAAACACATGTTGCAAAGACCGATTTCTAGCGGAAGAATCGGTAAGTGGGCTTATGCTTTAGTTGAGTATGATTTGACTTGTGAACCTTTGAAATCAATGAGAGGTCAAATTGTAGCCGATTTTATTGTTGAACATCGGATTAATGACTCTTGTGAGTTCGATGTCGGCTATGTTACTTGTACACCATGGAAGCTATACTTTGATGGATCGGTTTGCAATGATGGACAAGGAATTGGTGCTGTTTTGATTTCTCCAAGTGGTGCCGTTTTTGAGTTTTCAAACGGATTGGAAGAAAAGCGAACCAATAATCAAGTTGAATATGAAGCTCTTTTATTTGGCTTGGAATTTTTGCAAGACATGGGAGTAAAGCATGTAGAGGCTTTTGGTGATTCGCTCCTGGTGGTACATCAAGTATCAATGGTATGCCAATAATATAATGGTTCATTAAATGCATATCTTGATAAATGTCTCGATATCATTGCTTCTTTTGATGAATTTACTATAAGACATATTCCGAGAGAAGATAATGATAAAGCAAATACTCTGGCTCAGAAAGCATCTGGTTATATGGTTGCAAAGAAATATTTCTATCTCCAAAAACCGATGCGAACAAAAGCCGAGGTTCTGGTTCTGGACGAACCGGTCACACCGGTTTCAGGAACCGGTCAGACCGGTTTTACTGCCAGAACCGGTCTGACCGGTTCTGAAAGCGGTCAGACCGCTTTGTCCCCTGACAGAAGCAAAAATCCTTTGGATGATGCTAATCAATCCAAAGTTGAAGATCAGGATTGGAGGATACCCATTATTGCTTATTTGAGAGATCATGGTCATGGTGCAGATAAAAATATTCGGCGAACGTCATTTAAATATGTTTTGCTTGGCGATGAACTCTATCGTCGGAACGCCGAAGATTTATTGTTAAAATGTCTTAACTCGGATCAGGCCAAGGTTGCCATGGCTGAGGTCCATGAAGGTATTTGTGGTACACATCAATCGGCTCCAAAGATGAAGTGGTTGCTTAGACGAGCCGGTTTCTATTGGCCTACTATGACGGCAGATTGTTTTAAATATTACAAAGGATGTGAGGAATGTCAGAAGTTTGGTAATTTGCAACTTGTTCCTGCTGCATTGATGCATCCTATTATTAAGCCATGGCCGTTCCGAGGTTGGGGATTGGATTTTATTGGACAAATTAATCCTCCGTCATCAAAAGGACATCGTTTCGTGTTGGTTGCTACTGATTATTTCACTAAGTGGACCGAAGCGATTCCTTTGAAGAATATGACGCACCGAGAGATAATTGAGTTTGTTACACAAAATATTATTCATAGATCCGGTATTCCTCAAACTTTGACAACGGATCAAGGTACTTCTTTTATGTCTAAGGAGGTACGTGAATTCGCCGATTCCTATAGAATTAAGTTGCTCAATTCATCTCCATATTACGCTCAGGCTAATGGACAAGCCGAGTCAAGTAATAAAACTTTGATTAAATTGATCAAGAAAAAGATAGCAGAAAATCCTAAAAGATGGCATGAAGTTTTATCCGAAGCATTATGGGCTCATCGTATATCTAGACATGGTGCTACTAAAGTTACTGCTTTTGAGCTTGTATATGGTCAAGAAGCCGTTTTACCTGTTGAGGTAAATCTGGGCGCTTATAGATTGGCTAAACAAAATGAACTTGATGCTGTTGATTACCACAATTTGATGTTGGACAATATTGATGAGGTAACCGACAAAAGATTGAAGGCTTTGAAGGAGATTGAGAAGGATAAGCTTCGGGTTGCTAAAGCTTACAACAAGAAGGTACGAGGCAAATATTTTCAAGTTGGTGAGCTTGTTTGGAAGACGATCTTGCCTATTGGATCAAAAAGTAACAAGTTTGGTAAATGGTCACCGAGTTGGGAAGGGCCTTATAGAGTTGTCAAAGTCATCTTTGGGAATTCTTACATGTTGGAGACACTGAAGGGAGATCCTTTGCCTAAAGCTATCAACGGGAGATATCTGAAGAAATTCTATCCAAGTGTTTGGCAAGATGCGTAAAGATCAATGGCCGATATATTGTTAAATATCGTCCTTAGTATAAATTTTTAGTTCCTGAGTTGTATTTACTTGCTTTTTAGTTCTCAAGTTCACTAAAAACGCAGGGGGGCATGTGTTGACACTCAAATTGGGCCAAAGGCCAAACCGGTCTGACCGGTTTGCCAAACCGGTCAGACCGGTTTCGTTCTGTAAATCGAGTAGGATTAGGATTCCGAGTTTAATTCCATATTGTAACCTATTCGAAAGGGGTAAGACTTCCCCGGCCTATAAATATAAAGGCTAGACGGCCGATTGAGGTATTCCCAATCGAATCAAACACTTTTATCTTCTATTTGTGTATCTCTCAAACCCTAATCTTTTCCAACCCCCATATTCTGTTCTTTGCTCGTCTCTACGGCGTTCAAGGACGTT
Organism: Echinochloa phyllopogon; assembly: GCA_033239725.1. Classification (NCBI taxonomy): domain Eukaryota; kingdom Viridiplantae; phylum Streptophyta; class Magnoliopsida; order Poales; family Poaceae; genus Echinochloa; species Echinochloa phyllopogon. The sequence goes on along the minus strand of BTCW01000008.1, from coordinate 24,078,363 downwards.
CTAGGTGGCCTGCCGACCCTAGAGCAACCCTAGATTAGCTCGAGCTCCGACGGGGTCCCTCCCGAGCTTGAGTTTCTAGGTCTTCACGATCTCCCGACCAGAAGCGGTCAGACCGGTTCTTAAGACCGGTCAGACCGGTTTGCCCCGGGTGATCAGGAGTTGGCCGTTGTGACGGCCGTGCTGCACGTTTGATCGATCTTCGAGTGTGTTGGCGCGTTTTTGTGTCAACACCCTGCTAGCCAACTGTCCTTCCAAAATAAGCATTTCTTGCCATTGCCGACCCGGACAGTAATGGATGCCTCAAACATTGCAACGATGTTAGATTCTATAGTATCCTGTAGCCCTACCCAGGGCCTGGTATCATCTGTTCTCTTCAGCCATAACCACCTCATCCGCAGGGCCTGTCCAAAGATGGTGAGATCAGGGATTCCAAGACCTCCGATAGGTGCCGGTCTGCAGCATTTGGGCCATGCTAGAGGACATTGTCCACCCTTAACAGACACAGTCCCCTTCCAAAGGAATGCACGGCGACGTTTGTCTATACACTTGATTACCCAAGGGGAGATTTCAATTGCAATTGCGGTGTGAACATGTATTGCAGATAGTTTTACTTTGGTGAGCACAAGGCGACCCTGCTTTGCTTAGAAGCCCAGCCTTTCAAGTCGGTAGACCAGAGCAAACTTTGTCAATCAAGGGTTGAAGATCCATTTTCTTGAGCTTGTGCAACGCTAATGGTACGCCAAGATCTCAGTAGTGGGAGGAGGAAGAGGACTTCCTTTCTCTCTTTCTATTTCTGGATTTCTTTTTTATGCTTCTCTGGTGCTCCGTGCGTTGACAGAGTTACGAGAAAAAGAAATTCCCGTGGTAGCCTTAACGAACTGGCTGAAACCAGCTGACTCTGGCATTTTGTCAAGGAGTAAGCAAAAGCAGTATCAATTCATCACATCTCTGGACTACAGACAGTCACTTCTTTCATCTCTGCACAATTGAACAAGTTCTTATTGTCATCATTCAACTTCTGTCTAGTAGGTCCTTGGTCGAGAATGCCATTCATGGTGACCATGCCAAGCTCTAAGAACAATGGCAAATCATTGACATAAATCATAAACTCATAGGCTACAATCAGGAAACTCTCGCAACCATCGTCGAACTCAGGATCAACATGAGAACAGCAAGGAGTAAACTTTTATGGTCTTGGTTGAGATGTAGAGCATGAAAGTCAGTGTTAGCTAGACAGAGAAAAATCTGAAAATCATGTTGTTATGGGCTAGGCTAGTGGGCCAGATGGACCTTGGTGGCCGGTGTGCTACAGTACCCCGTGAACAGTAGCCACGGGTTAGGGTTAGTTAGAGATAATAGTACCGGATTGGGATTCTAGTGTTTAGGGTCAAGTCTACTCATCTATATAAGGATGGGATTGTATCTCCTAAGGAATCAATCAATGAAGAAGTAATATTCCCCAAATCCCCCAAAGAATCTAGTCTCCATCCACGCTGACTTTGCCCGGCCTTCCTCTCGGCACTGGTTATCCTCTAATGGACCTGGGTCCATAACACATGTACCTCATCACCCATAGATATTGCCATCTGCACAAAATTTTCTCCCTTCTGCTCCACTGCTTTTTTAGATGTCTCTTCAATTGACTCCTCTCTCACCTTAGCTTTTCGTCAAACTTCTCTTTTTGACGCAGAGGCTTCTCCTCTCGTTTCTCTAGATGCCGAATCTTCTCATGTGTCTTATATTGATGTGAAGAAGCTTCTCTGGTACCTGTGTACCTCAAATTGTTGATCACCTTCTCCTAGGCTGAAGTCATTCGAAAACCATGACAATAATTTTTCAATCATAGGTCGATCCATTTGAATTCCATATTTTCCAGGGATAAAAACACCTTTTCTCCACAGTGGTATTGCATTGAAAACCTTAAAAATGATAATCATTGCTGATGGCTGTGGCAGAACCGTTCAGCTTAAACTTGTTCAGGAGCACTAGTCACTGTCCCATGACAGCTCAAGACTCGATGCTCATGAAATAGTGTAAACCAGGTATCTATCAGGTGTTCGCAGACACCCATAACACCACTTTACAACTGAGAACAACTCCATGCATACAATATCACTTGCATATGAAGGCTTCAACAGACATTACAAACTTTACAAAAATACTTAGGGGTACGAGTTATTACAAACTGAATTGCATAACTTAGAGCAAGAACGATATTCTGAGTTTTGAAAAACAGAAGGTTCAACTGGTAGTAAAGTTCTATAGGCCTAAGGTTGGACAAAATCTTTTCGTCAAGAGAACACATAGACCCTTCGTGTCTCTTGGTCTTCATTAGCTTCTAAACTTGCTCCGGCTTCTCTTCTGCAGCAATTATAGAATCTTGATCATCCCCTAGAGGCGGTTTGGTGTACTGGGGGCGGTTCGACCGAACTGGGGAGTTCGACCGAACTGGGCTTCCAGCCCAGTATCTCCCCGTGCACCGTCTTAAGTCCTGGGCTGCTTGTACGTGGTGAACTTCAATTGATTTGGCCCATAGATGATGTGGAGGTGATCCACATGGTCTACACGGTTATGGCTTGGTCACTGCTGACGTGGACGACCTCATGTTGTGCTTCGCTTCATGTACGGCTAAGGGGGTAACCGGGCGAATCGGTCAATTCCGATCCCCGTAGCGCGTATTGGTCGTTATTGTACTTGCACAAGTGATACAAACCAAAACTCGTGGAACTTTATTAGAAATAAACCTAAACACAAGGAATGTCACATATAACCACTTTTATTCCTGAGTATTGGTGGTCGAAAATGGGATGTAACGACCGCCAATAAAGGACGTTGTTGGCACTTCTTACAATCCAATATCAGAATAGAGAATCCTGGTACTGGGGTAAGGAGTGTTTCAGTGGTTTTCCTTATGGCTTAGTAAAATATATAAATATTCTGCAAGCGCACAGAATCACCGCTGCAGCACTTCACCTGAGAGTATCCCGAGGTATCGTAATTTATATTTCCGCAGGGAAGCTTTGGCAAGAATACTAGTGAACAGATATTCGAGACTATCAGAGAAGGGTACACGACTAGACAAGACAGGGGATAACGGTATTGGAGAGGAGTGGATATACTGGACACACAGATCACGGGATACTCAGGTAAGGGAGAGAAGAGATAGATAGTTGGGAGGACAACGAGAAGAGATAGAGGACTCCTGGATACTTTATCTACCTATGTCACTCTAGCTTAGAGATACAGCGGCTACAGAGCCAGCACTAGGAGATCTGGGTTAACTCTATTGTCTTAGCCTCGGGACAAGGGAACCGGTGACACACAGAAAGGGATGAGAAGGGGTGCCACTATTTCCCAACTAGGGAATCCTACGGACCGGAACTAACGTGATGGGCTACGAAGACCGAAAGGGTTGTCACCACCACACGGCTACCACCTCTGTTGCGACGGGAATAAACTAAGGCCACTGGCTAGTCTAGGAACCACTCCTACACTAGTCAACAACTACTTACTCTGCTAGCAAGAGCAAGCAACCTTGTCAATACTCTTGGTGACAATTCACCTCTAGTATCAAGCAAGATCGAAGAACCAGCCAAGACAAAGACTTAAACAAGACTACAAGCACTAGAACTATAACTCACTATAGTCTAAACAATATATAGATGCAACTAGAATAAAGTAGAAGCAAGATATAAATGACAAAGGCAAGAATATAAAGATAACTATATTGATAACTCAAAGTCTTGCAAAAGGAAAAGTAAAAGATACAAGAGCTTATACCAGAGCTTCTGAAGATGACTCCGGAACCTCCGAGGCACAGCTCGACTCAACTCTAACTCCCAACTAAACTATCCTAACTCTTCTAGAATGAAAGTGGAAATGAGCTCCTTGGCTTGGTGTGTCTGATACAAGTGAAATGACCCTCTATTTATAGGTGCTAATGACGGTTGAGGGTGGAGTAACCGCCAAGGGACCAGGGGGGTGCTCCCTGGCGGTTCGGGCGAAGGGAGGTGGTTCAGCCGAACCCCTCGGATCCACCGCCTCTGCCTTGGACAGCCTGGATGGCTTCTGGGAGGCGGTTGGCACTTGGGGGTGGTTCGGCCGAACTGGGCCTGGCCCATGGCCGGCGTCCCCCTGCACCGCCTTCGGTCGTGGACTGCTTTGGGCAGCTTTCTCTTGCTGGTTTTCATGTTGGTTTGGCCCAGAGGTGAGGTATCGGTCATCCACGTGTCGTGCATCGTCATTGCTTGGTTGTCACTGATGTGGATGCCTCCCGATGTCATGTTCGGCTAAGGGGGGTAACCGGCCTAACGGAGTCGTTCGGTCGATTCGGTCATTTCCGGCCCCAATAGCGCGTATTTGTAGTAGTTGTACCTGCACAAGTGACACTCACCAAAACTCATGGAACTTTATTAGAAATAAAACCTAAGTATATGGAATGTTGCATAAAACCTCATTTATTCCCGAGTATTGGTGGTCAGATTTGGGTTGTAACGACCGCCAACAAACTCCCCCAAGCTTAGCTCTTTGCTCGTCCTTGAGCAAAGATAAAAACTTAGGCTCGGTGGATCAGGAGTTGCTACAATGTCATTTCTTTTGCAGGTAACTTTATAAACAACTAGTGTTCAGCAATACTTGAATCATAGGCAAAGTTTTAATTCACCTTTTTACCTATGGGGCTTATAGCAATCTCCTTATCTTGGGCGGTTCAAAGGATGAACAGTTTAAATTCAGTTTTATTCCACTCTACTCTTTTCAGAATCCCATCTCGGAGTTTTTTACAAGTTTTGAAAACTACAAATTGTTCCTCAATTGGCACACTCAATCACTCAAGTGTATTTGAACCCTCACCAAAGGCTTGTGCATTCTTTTTCATCCTAACATCTAATATGGCTTTTTGTGTGGCTCAGGGACAAAGGATGAAGGCATGCATGCATCTTATATTTTGCTAAGTCAAAGACTGGATCTCTGAGGAAACAAATCATACCTTAAGATCGAGAAGTGCACGTGTGTGAGATGGATGGAGTGAAAAATGGTGGAATGGAGTATGGTGGAATGGAATATGGTGGAACTCCTTGGATGAATCTCCCTCTCTTTGATTTATTTTCGAGAACATGGGCTATCTTTTATTCTCATATTTTTGCCATGCCACTTGACATGCTTTTCTTTTTTTTTGCCATGCTTCTTTGGCATGCTTTTCTTTTTGCATAGCCCATGTCTCTATCAAGAATATTTGGAGAGGAAGACCATATAACATGGAGCATTTATTTTTGTGGATTGATGATGACAATGTTTGGTAACTCCCAGTGTAGGAATTGCAAGTGAGAGGTGGTGTGTGTACGTGGATCTCGATCACTAAGAGTATGAAAGCTTCACTCAAAGGTCACAACAATTTGACAAATCTCACTAAGATAACAAGCAACATATGAGTAGAAATTTTCAACTAAGCTTATCATATGGCTCTGGTAGGTAGTTCGACCAATGAGGAACTTGTTTCATTTTGAAAGCATAAATCTCCGAGATTTTCCCCGTACTAAGAGCAGAAATAGAGCTTAACTAAATTCTCACTATATCAACCCCCACAACAACTTTAGACTTGGAATAAAGCATGTGCTTCCACAAGGTTTTCAGGTTCATTATTACTCATGCCAAATAACTCAAGTATTATTAAGCAACTAGTTGCAACAAAGTACTTGCAAAATTAATGATAGAGCAACTGTTCATCATTTCCAAAGTGAGAGGCATATGTTTCATTCCATGCACAGTTGGGAGTTATTTTATTCAAGGGGAATATTTTTGGTATTTTCATTTCTTTTTGAATGCAACTAAAACCAGAAAGGGAAATTGAATGGGAAATGCAATTGAATGACCAAAGTGCTGGGTAAGTCGGGACATACCTGAATGGGGGTCCTCCCCCAAGCTTGGACTCTTCACTAGTAGGGATTAAGTCTTGAAAGGTATTGACTCAGCTGGTCTGCCTGCTCGTGGACGTCATGCTGGATGGACGCTACCATCCCTCTATTCTCTTGGTGGTACTGAGAATGGCGGGGTAGCGTGTCTTGGATATCTCGAGTGCGGTCGTTGATGAGGTTGACTCGATCGGAGATGTAGGACAGTTCCCGACCGTAGTCGAAGCGCGCAGACTGTGAGTATCCAGGAGTGTATGGCTGGGAGGCATTGTCGTACCCCCTGCATACCAGCTCCCAGACCACTCAGAGTCCGTGCTCTGACCGTAGTCCCAGCGTCCGGAGGCGAAGTGGTCCGGTTCCTGGGGTTGTCTAGAGCCTCCTGCTCCGAACGTCCCAGCACCAGTGTACATGTCGTAGGTGGCCTTGAATGCGGACGTGTGTCGGTGCGGCATCTGTGGTGCATCTTCTGGCTCCTGTGAGGTGGCGAGCCCGGCATCACGCCTAGCTCTTCCCCTCGTGACTGGTCCGTCACCTGCAACGCTGTGCCGAGCGGGCTCCCTCCGAGGAGGAGAGTCGTCCGACTCGATAGTCAATTGAGGAGGAGTGGTATACAACCTCAGTGCTGCACAAGGCAGAGGCACTTCGGTTGTATAGCCACGGTAAATCATAACCAGCGTTGCATCAGGCGTCCGCCATATCATGTGGGCTTGCACGAAGTGCTCGGCATCCACGACGGAACGTGAGCCGGGCGCCCTGAAGAACGCCCAGATGAGTAGCAAGGTGAGTGACTAAAGAAGTCATCGCTATGCTGCCCGCACGAGAAATATGAGAAATCTAGTGACTAACCATATCCTTCACAGGTGAATAAGGAATTTGCTTAACCATAGCATAAAGAACCCGCAACTCGATTGTGTTGACGGGGCGCACATCAGCTCGGGGAAATACCGTCATAGACACCCATCGATGCATGAAACGCAAAGTGGGGTTATGCACACCGTTCGTGCGGGGTGCACGACACTTGGTACTTCCCGAAATCTTTTTCCAAAATGCAACCCGATCAAATCTTTTCAACGCTTTGTTCGGGTCTAAAGAACAACGACTTGAAAACCCAAGACCCGAACTGAAATCCTTCCAAGAGCAAAAGAACTCTTGGTTGAAAAATCGAAAGCGAATCCCCCCATTTTCTGGAACCAAAGTTGAAAGAAATTCGAGGGTGAGTAAGTACGAACCTTCCTCGTTGATGTGCCAGAAATTTTCCCAGCCAATGGCCTGGAAAATCTCTGGGAATTCCTCATCCATTCCAGTCTTTCTGAGCAGGTCTTGCTAAAAAACACGGGTGTGTTCGAACTCTTTCAGCCGAAGCTCGTTGAACGTGTTCCGCTCCCGCTCCATCCTGAGGTTGATGTCGTTCACGCTTAGGAGCTGCCTGGCCGGGGGCGTGGCATGGCCCCATCCCGAGCCGGCTGCTCCTTGTTCATCTTTATCCATCCGGCTCGAGCCACGGGACGGGGCTGGGGAGCTCCCAGCATCGTCCGTGCGGCGACTAAGCCGGGTGGGACGACGGAGTGCGGAGAGGAACTTTGACATGATTCCTGCAAAAGGTTAGTGCAACAACAACTACCCGAAGGACTGAATATATGAGTGTTAGCACGAGAAAATCAAGTCAATCGTCCGAGATAGTTAGACGTTCTTGCGGAGATGAAAACCACCACAAAAAGTTAGTCATTCTTGTGGGTGTCGGTGAGCACCACAAACACGTCCAGAATTTCAGCACAAAGATCAGAACAAAGGCAAAATATTTTTGGGTTTTTCTAGAGATACAAGGGAACCAAAACTTGAGCAAGAATGTTGGGAAGAACTTGAGCAAGTGCTAGAGCAAGAAATGAGGGAGAGAGAGCTCCTAGCAGCAAATTTTTAGAATGGATGAGAGTGTGAAGCAACCAAGAAGGCAGAGGCGGCGGCAGCAGGCTGGTTCGGCCGAACCAGTGCATTCAGCCGAACTGGCCAATGTGCCTCATGTGCAGCCTGCCTCCCACCAGCACCAAAAGCTTAGATAGGTGCAGCACTAGGTCATGGAGATTTTGGTGGTTTTTGGTAGGTGAGATGCAAATTTGACATGACCAAAGTGGATTTTAGTGGAGTCACCCCCATACTGCCATGTTTTGTGATAATTGGTGAGTGTGCAGCCATTTTTAGTGGGGTAAACATGTTTGGTGCTGGTTGGTGGTGATGGTAAATAATTGGAGATGTTCTAGAAGGGGTGAAAATGAAGAAAGTTACAAATTACACCCTCTCTAATTAAATTTCAGCATGTGTCCAATTATTTTTAACCAAGCTTGCAAAATTTTCTACTCTCTCTAAAATTAATTACTCAAGTGGTTCATTTATTTTGGAAAGGGAAACATGCAAACGCAATTGAAAATTAAAAATTGGAAGGGAAATATGAGATACATACCGGTTTTCCTCGCGGCGAGAGCTCAGCTTTTAAGTCCGCGAGTGGGACTTCTCCTGTCTTCAATTGCTCGTGTCATCGTCCGGTCCCGGAGTGGATGACTCGGACGATGCAACCTTCTTCCGCCACACCTTCTTGTTCTTCTTCTTCGGTGTCGGTGGCGGTGGGATCGGCGTCTCTGAAGAATTCCAGAGGGCTTGCTCTTCCTCGTATTTCTTTATGAGGAACTCCATTTCTTCTGCACTCGTCGGTTTTGTTGGCTCATTCCACATGAGCTGCTCACCACCGAGTATTTCCAGCTCTCCATTGATGAGAGCTTTAAGGAAACACTAGGCGCTCCTCTACTCCGGTGTAAGTGGCTCTGCCTTCTTTTCTTCCCGGGGTTGAAACTTGAAGTAGGTCAACCTTCCTTCGATACGGAACGAGATTTCTCTCGCATCCATATCGATCCTAGCCCGGGAAGTGTTCAAGAACGGCCAGCCCAACACAAGGGGAAACGAGTGCTCGTTCCCCGTGTCGAGGACAACGAAGTCCACAGGGACATATCGTCCCCAGATTCGGACCGGTACATTCTCGATCACCCCCTCGGGGTAGCGGATGGTTGAGTCCGCAAGCTGAACCTGGGCAGTAGTAGGTGACAAAGTAGGGTAGCGTAATTTCTTAAAGAATACCTTAGACATGATGTTGATGCTGGCCCCTAGATCACAGAGTGCATCATCAATGCGATGATTCCAGATCGTGCACTGAATGATGGGTACTCCGGGATCCTCCTTCCTGTCCGCAGAGGTCTTGATGATCGCCCTTTTTGCAGCTCTTGGCAGGTAAGTCCATCTTGGCGTCAGCACTTGGATGCGTGCGACCTTCCCTGCGTGGTTAGTACGGAATACACTACGAGACATCTTACCATGCCTTGTAGTGATGGCTTTTACTGTCTCGATGGAAGGTTCGGGTTGCCCCGGAATCTTCCCCGATTCAGTGACAGGAACAGCAGTAGCTAACTGAGTGACTTGAGTTTCTATCATTTTATTGAAGCTCAGTTGGTTTTTCATAGCAGAAGAAAATGATTCCATCCTAGAGTCTATGTTTTCCAGAGTTTTATCATTAGCAGCAAGCTTTTTATTGATATTTTCAGTTATTTTCATCCGGCCAAACACAAGATCTCTAAAAGATGGCTGATTATTCAAATTACTGGAATTGTAATTGTTACCTTGTTGAGGCCTCTCAAACGGGAGGTTTGGGCGCGAATTCCAGCCTTGATTGCCGTAGTTGTTCGGTCGGTACCCGTTGTTGTTGGAGTTGTTGACGCAGTGGGCATCTTCTCGCGTTTCGGGGCAGTCATTTCCCGAGTGGCCAGTGTTTCCACAGACTTCGCAGGTCATGCGAGCGTCCATGGCTTGCACCATTTCTTGAGCAGGGGCCTCCAGTTTCTTCATCATGAGGTCCATCTTGGCAGCGAGCATGTCCAGAGCTTCAACTTGGTGAACTCCTTGGGTCTTCGGTTGAGTCCGGTCGTCGGACCAACCTTGGTTCTCGACCATCTTCTCTATGAGGGCCTTCGCACGACTCTCCTCAAGAGAGAAGAACGAGCCTCCAGCACACATCCAAATACTCACGGGCAGAGCTTTTCAGCCCACGATGGAATGTTTGGATTATGAACCAACTCTGCATACCATGGTGAGGACAAGCAGAAATATAGTCCCGGAGGTGATCCCATGCCTCCAGGACTGTTTCATCTTTTAACTGCTGGAAACTAGCTATTTTGTTCCGGAGGGCGTTGGTTTTCCCAACCGGAAAGAATTTTAGCAAGAAAGCGCTAGTGCATTTGTCCCAAGTGTCTATAGCTTCGCGGTTAGAATAAAACCATTGTTTTGCCTAGCCTAGTAATGAGAATGGAAATAAACGAAGGCGAATGGCATCGATACTTACTCTGCGTATGGTGAAGGTGTTGCAAATCTCCAGGAAATGCTGGAGATGAGCATTGCCATCTTCGTGTGGCTTGCCGCAGAACGGGCTAGCCTGCACCATGTTGATGAGGGCTGGCTTCAGCTCGAAGTTTCCATCTCCGACTGGCGGAGCTGGTCCGGTACGCACGTTCTCGCTTGATGGAGCGGAGAACTCGCGGATCGTCTTGCCGGCCATCCTCGATGAAGCTGGGTTCACGACGGGAAGGACTGGGTTCGTCGGAGTGAGTTGCTTCTGAGGAGGTACAACACGGGGTCGCACTTTCCTCACAAGAGACTCAGGATTTTCTTGGAAATTTGACGGTAGTTGGAAACCAGTCATGCGCTGCTCTGTTCCACAAAGACCAACGAACAGAGCAAGGATAAACCCGCTTGAGTAGCGGTACTCAACTAAGATAGCTCAAGATAAAAGTTCAAAAGTAATCTAGCCAAATGCTTTCCCGACAACGGGGCCAGAAATGCTTGTTGGCACTTCTTACGATCCAATATCAGAATTAAGAATCCTGGTACTGGGGTAAGGAGTGTTTTAGTGGTTTTCCTTATGCCTTAGTAAAATATATAAATATTCTACAAGCGCACAGAATCACCACTGTAGCACTTCACCGGGGAGTATCCCGAGGTATCGTAATTTATATTTCCGCAGGGAAGCTTTGGCAAGAATACTAGTGAACAGATATTCGAGACTATCAGAGAAGGGTACACGACTAGACAAGACAGGGGATAACGGTATTGGATAGGAGTGGATATACCGGACACACAGCTCAAGGGATACTCAGGTAAGGGAGAGAAGAGATAGATAGTTGGGAGGACAACGAGAAGAGATAGAGGACTCCTGGATACTTTATCTACCTATGTCACTCTAGCTTAGAGATACAACGGCTACAGAGCCAGCACTAGGAGATCTGAGTTAACTCTATTGTCTTAGCCTCGGGACAAGGGAACCGGTGACACACAGAAAGGGATGAGAAGGGGTGCCACTATTTCCCAACTGGGGAATCCTATGGACCAGAACTAACGTGATGGGCTACGAAGACCGAAAGGGCTGTCACCACCTCACGGCTACCACCTCCGTTGCGACGGGAATAAACTAAGGCCACTGGCTAGTGTAGGAACCACGCTCCTACACTAGTCAACAACTACTTACTCTGCTAGCAAGAGCAAGCAACCTTGTCAATACTCTTGGTGACAATTCACCTTCAGTATCAAGCAAGATCGAAGAACCAGCCAAGACAAAGACTTAAACAAGACTACAAGCACTAGAACTATAACTGACTATAGTCTAAACAAGATATAGATGCAACTAGAATAAAGTAGAAGCAAGATATAAATGACAAAGGCAAGAATATAAAGATAACTATATTGATAAGTCAAAGTCTTGCAAAAGGAAAAGTAAAAGATACAAGAGCTTATACCAGAGCTTCTGAAGACGACTCCGGAACCTCCGAGGCACAGCTCGACTCAACTCTAACTCCCAACTAAACTATCCTAACTCTACTAGAATGAAAGTGGAAATGAGCTCCTTGGCTTGGTGTGTCTGATACAAGTGAAATGACCCTTTATTTATAGGTGCTAATGACGGTTGAGGGTGGAGTAACCGCCAAGGGACCAGGGGGGTGCTCCCTGGCGGTTCGGGCGAAGGGAGGCGGTTCGGCCGAACAGGTCGGTTCGGCCGAACCCCTCGGATCCACCACCTCTGCCCTGGAAGGCCTGGATGGCTTCTGGGAGGCAGTTGGCACTTGGGGGCGATTCGGCCAAACTGGGGAGTTCGGCCGAACTGGGCCTGGCCCGTGGCCGGCCTCCCCCTGGACCGCCTTCGGTCGTGGACTACTGTGGGCCGCTTTCTCTTACTGGTTTTCATGTTGGTTTGGCCCAGAGGTGAGGTGTCGGTCATCCACGTGTCGTGCATCGTCATTGCTTGGTTATCGCTAACGTGGATGCCTCTTGATGTCATGTTCGGCTAAGGGGGGTAACCGGCCGAACAGAGTCGTTGGGCCGATTCGGTCATTTCCGGCCCCAATAGCGCGTATTTGTAGTAGTTGTACCTGCACAAGTGACACTCACCAAAACTCATGGAACTTTATTAGAAATAAAACCTAAGTACATGGAATGTTGCATAAAACCTCATTTATTCCCGAGTATTGGTGGTCGGATTTGGGTTGTAACGACCGCCAACAGACGTCAATAGCGCTTGGTTCATCTCCTGGTAGCGACAGCATTGCGCTATACGCCGTGAGGGCGAGGAGATGGGAATGGAGGAGTGGTTGCGGCAACATGGGGACTCGGCTCCAATGGTCGTGCTTTATAGGCACGGAGGCCGAGGAAGCCATGGTGCTCACACTATAACCACAGTGTGATGGGCCGTGTTGTGAGCTGGGCCGGCCCGTACTCTTTTTATTTTTTTGGAATAATAGTTTAAGCAAAAAGAAATATCCCGAAAATGTCTATATAAATCATTTTAGGCACTGAAAAATATCCCAAAAATTCCAAAACTCTCGAAACAAATCCCAGAGATAGAGTTTGACATAAGAAACCCAAATAAATTATTTGGTGCTCATGAAAAGGATTCTAGCATATGGAAAAAATTGGAAAACAACCTATTTGGCCTCCAAATGCATTTTTGAAAGTTTTGAACACACATATTATAACCTATGTTGGTTTATTTTATTTTTAAATAATTATTTTCCTGCACTAAATTCCCTATTAATCATATAAACATTGGAAATTTTTAAAAAATTAGAGAAAACTATTTTATTAATTTCTCAACTTATTCAAATCCTAGAATACAAATATTATGGTGTGTGACAGTATTTTCTTCAATTCGGAAAATCAAATGTTTGAAATATTATTCAATATGATATTGAATTTGTATTTAACATTAATTCAATGGTTTGGTAGGTCTTTATGTGAGAGAGCTCCCCGGTTCAAAACCAGTCTTAATCATGTTTTTTTATAAATTACCGTAAGGGGAGGACCGCACTCATAATGTAAGGAATGTTACAAAAAAGCTAACCAGACTTCATCATGCATTTCTTTTTCAATCACCATGAAGTGGTGGAACCTTTTTGCAACTGAAGGAATTTGTTATATGCAAAAGTTTTGGAAAAAGAAATAGCAATACTTGATCATGTGTTATTTTTTCAATTACCGTGAAGTGGTGGAAATTGAAGGCAATGTTACGTTAGTATCCAAAAAATTTTGAAAGAAACATGATTTGATTGCATGACCCATTGGGTCCAGAAGTAGGTCTCAAACCACTGCACTACATATATGATTTGTATAATTGGGTTAAAGAGACATAATGCCAATAGTCAAACTCATTTTAATCAAAATCATGTTATAAAATCCATACTATAGTGATCCAAAACTTTTAACAACCAACGGATCCACCTGTCATTGAAACACTACCGCTCCTAGCGACATCACCTGTCAAGCCTTTTTTTCATCGAGCCCTCCGCCTCCCTTGTTCGTAGCCAACACGGGGTATGGTCAACTATCTGTTATGCAATCTTATTTTGTATTAAACGTGTGTGTTTCTGGTGGGTTATTGCTAGTAAGAAAAATAATCTCCCAGTAACTGACTGTGAATCAGATCCCCGTAAAAGCCATAATAACGATAGTCTAACTCATTTTTTTGAATAAATATTTTAGCCAACAGAAGGAATCACTACTCCCTCCATCTCAAAAAAGAAGTCACTCTAGAAATTTTAGGATAGATTAACAAGAAAGTAAAATGACCTTGATTGCCCCTAATTATTAGCCTTATTTGGCACTAATTAGTTGTTGCATGCACATGCACCTACTAAATATAGTAGAATGACTTCTTTTGTGGGACAAATTTTGAATCCTAGAGTGTCATCTTTTTTGGGACGGAGGGAGTAGGAACTAATTTCTCTATCTCATAACATACTTTTATTTCCTGCTAACTAAACTACCTCTCCATTTTGTAGTATCAAATAGTATACTACAAGATCAAAATACTTGAGCTTGCTGATACATCAACCTAACACAATTGCCCTAACACGACATTACCAAAGGACACAGGCTTCTCAACAAACCTTTGCTCAAATCCAATACTCAATAGTCAACTATGAAAATCCAGCATCTTCAAGCGTCTGAGTCATGTGGATTACACAAATCAAAATAATCTGGAAAAGGTTCATGGACTTTTATCAAAATATATTCAGTTCGTATATGTAATTGGGAATCTAATAAGGATGTATTACCGGGAACATTATTGCTCCCATAGCAGTCGGCAGGGGAGGCATGCATGGAGCAGACAACAGCGAAAGTAGGGGAACGGGTGGAGGAACACAGGGAGCAGACAACAGGGGCAATAGAGGACCATCACCACCACTCGTTTTGGCAACCCCACCATGGAGCTGAGTAGCATGCCCCTTGCAAGGTTGTAACTGAACACTGGTAAACCAATTGCTACCCGTGACACTATCCACTGGGCACGCCCCACCACCACCGCCACCTAGCACTACACAACCCACCAAAGCCCCCCTCGCCGTCCACATCTAGGGTTTAGTAAGGGAGAATGGACAACAAGATAGGATAAGAGCAAGACGGGGAACACTGAAGACCAGGAAAGGAAATTAAACCAGCAAAAGCAAAGGACGACATCAGGGCAGAGGTGGGTCCCTAGTCCATGACGGCATCGGCAAAGTTGGCCTCATGTCGATGAAGATGGCTCTGCACACACGTACTGGTCCAGTACGCCGGCTGCTCATTTGTCCAAATCCACGACATGACGACGATTCGAATGCGAGAGGAACATGAGATTAGGAGTCACAGGGTCATTGGAGGACCAAGGAAGAGAGGACAAGTGAGGGGTTGGGTGCGCGTAAGAGGCTGCGGGGTGAGGGGATGATCTACGTGTTACAGGCCTTCATATGTGAGTGAGTGAGAGAAGAAACAGGGTAAGAAGAGATTCGGATGGTTCATTGTCAGGAAGGAGATTTTTCGTGTGTACAAAATAGGGTGTGCCAAGACTATATCATCTTACTAGGGATATATAGCGTGGTGGATATATAAGAAGAAAATTTAGATGGATTATAGGGGTAGTAGAAGTGGATAGTAGATTAGTCCATGATTTGCCCACACATGAGAATAGGCTCACCATATAAGATCTCCATCTGGATCTACATGAACAAATTAATGAAGGGTTGTTTACACTTATGATTGTCACTCATATATTCCTAGCAATTTATAAGGTATTTAAATAAATCAGGAAAGTTAGCAGCGTTTTGGTATAGTGTTAAACCTATGCCTATAGAATATCACCATGAAAGAATTTAAACTGGTTAGCATTTTGTCGATGATACCATACAAGTCCCCAAATGGAAAAACTGCTCTCACTTTACCTGCATATTTGTCAAAATGGGCTCTTAACATTAGCCCTACTTATATGTAGATTAGCAGACACATCATCAATCATATCAATCCCGTCAACACATATACACTTGTAGTGTCTTTTATCCAAAAATACTCTAGGGTTTATTTACAAAATGTCTATTTGTAAAAAATTCTCTATACTTTTGTTTTTTTAGGAAAATGATGATCTTTTAAAACGACCTAAAGATTGAAGAATCTAGTGGCCATAGCCGCAGAAAGCGGTGTGACTCAATTTGCACTAACAAACCTAAATTAAGTGGCGACTCCAACAATGGTTATATAGTTGGTATAGAGTAGCCATTATTCTAGGGTTCCAAGGGTTTATGATATTTAATAGTCAAGAGGATGAATCAAGTCCTTTGGGTAAGTTATACACATATTTCATATTTGAAATACTTTAAAAATAGATGCAATAAAATTATTACTCTCACACTTAAATAGGTGTGAAACATAAGAAGGGGGTTGCCCACGTAACAGTATACTATTGAAGACATGCATCTCCCTTTAACTGAATTATTCTCGTATGTCTGAAGAAAATAAAAAAAAGCAACTAACACGTTACAAATTTGTTGGTCCTTTTAACTTCTTGGCACAACTTTGGGGCTACTATTTCTTGTCATATGATCACATATGTTCACAATGAAAGTTTAAGTATGCATAAATAAATAAATAAAGGCAACACACAAAGAAGTTGGTGCAAATATACTGTGTTTTCTTTTAGCTTAAGTGGCAACAGGCTGTCTTACCATATATGCACACGTCAGATATGCATGTGGTAAGTCAGTTACATTGCAAGACAACTTTTTACAGCTTTTTATACATTGGATGCTAATCATTTAAATATTTCCAAACATACAAAGAAATTTAGGCCTACAATTAATGACAGCATATTTACATATAAAAATTGAAGGCATGCCTTTTTTGTTTGTGGGCCCCTCCTCCTCGTCTCCATCCACCTTCTCCCCCCTCCCCCCTCCCCCCCCCCCCCCCCCCCCCCGGCCCTCCTTCTTTATCTCCTTAGTCTTTCTTCCTTTCCCCATTTGAAATCGCCTCTCATCACAGAGTTGTTTCTTGGTGGTAGCCCTGAATCTCACCAACTTGATTTGGACCTCGCGGGAATAAAGAGGTGAAATCACAAAGGTAAGACAACGATTTGTAGTTTGGTATCGGTATACATGTTTATGTTTTACAAGAAAATTTCAGATCTAGATCTGTCTCCAAATTCTTTAATTCCATGAATGTCCGTCTATTTCTTTTTTCCTTAGATGTAATTGACTATACAAGGTGTACCTATATCTCTTACTCTCTCACACCTTTGCCCCTCTCATCCCTCCTGCCATGAGAAATGGAGCCATGGAGGCTGGCTATTTAGGCACCTTCTTCCCTCTCATGCATAAGTGCTGCAATCCAAAATACAAAGGGCATGGCTTAGGAAGGTACTTGTCATTGGTGTGAGCAGATCCAAGGAGTAGTTCTCAGTATTTTCTCCCATTCAGATCTGAGCTCAGGTTAGCAAAGTGTCTATTGCATAGGTTTGAGCTTACGTGACTTGTCTTGTGTTCTGACTGCGTCCATTGGAGCCAAGGAAAATAGATAGCATTGGCTCATTAAGAAAAATAGCTGGACCAATATTGCTAGCGAAGTTCATAATATTATGAAATGCTCAGGTGCTTGCTTCTCTACTAGAGTGCTACATGGAGATTATGACAGTCATGGCAAACTTGAAGGAAGAAGACTCCACCATATATGCTCTGGAACCAAACCCAGGCTCACTAGGTAGATTCAATTGATAGCGAATATACACCACTACCTCCAGACTCCCCAGCCTTTCTTGCTTCTGCGTCCTTCTAATGTTTCCTCCCACCCTCTCTGTAAAATGGAGATAAATATTTCAGTTTGGACCATGGAGGAGAGATTAAAAGCTCCTCGATCCTTTGCATTCATATTATATAGTGTAATCATAATAGTCCTTCATACCTATCATTATGTATTATTTCATACCTTCTTTACGTTGTATCCTTATATCATAACTTGTGATTGTACAGAGTCACATGGATACCAAGGGAAAAGGACCAATGGATGCTAGTTCTGGTGATGCTGCTGACAAAGGATTCAGAGCAGATAAGGAACCACTAAACCAAGATCCATCACCAATAAATATGCCTTATAATCAGCATCACATGGTTCCTCCAAATCCAAGCGTCTATGGTCAACCACTTCAGGTTGCTCCATTAACTGTAGCTCATTGGGGGGAACCTGTGGCCCACACTCCTTCTTGCATTTTAAATCACAAGGCATATAAGGGTGGATGGAAGGTTCTCCAACATTCCAGGCTGGGTGGAAGCAGAGTAGGTAAAGTAATTGCCTAATTCTTTCATAATTTTTTCATGATATATTAATGTGAAACTACTTGTTTCCATTTTGTATGAAATATTTTTCCTGTTTTTTATGTCTTTGTACAATGTGTTTCTTATATGATCGCCTAGAGCTAACACTAGAAAATGGCCTATTCTTAATGTGCATTTCCTGTTTGTGTGTATGTTATTGTAATATCTAGGATCCTTTGGATATTAGGTGTTTGCAAGTATTTTCTTTAATTGATCTTCAATATTATATATTTATTATGAAACCTAGGTCAATGAGTGTAATCTAGTGTATTCTAGGTAAAGTGATAGACCTTCCTATATTTTTTTAGCTTCTGTGCATATTTTTGCTGAGAAATTCACCAGCATATGACTAGTGTATTCTAATTGAATGGCTAACAATCTCTTGCAACGCCACACTAATGAAGCATTGCCAACTATAGAAAATAAACAAATAATTTATGTGAGCAATATATCGGACAACCTTCAAATTTTATATCCCCCTGCTGGGGTCAGGATTTGCAGAAATCTTGGAACTTTTAGTTGAAGTAGAAGCAATTAGTTGTAGCTGGGGTATTAATCGCTGGATGTTCGTGCTGGACAGGTGCTTACTCATCTCCTAAGTCTCAGGGATACAACTCACAGGGGCATTTCAATGGGCTAGGTTATATAGGTGGTCAAGTTCATATATTTTAAACAGTGGAAATTTATGTGGGAGAAGGGATGACCCTATTTATCATGCAACCACAATCAATCTCCATGTTTGGTTACCCTTGCCTTGTGGCTGCCATGCCATTTCAAAATCCAAATTTTAGGATGCTTTTTTTCCATATGATCTTATACTGAAGATTTATCCAGTTCAATACATATAATCCATCCGAAATGTGATTCTGCACTGATGTATATATTTATTCTTCCTTCATGCAGACATATAGTCATAGAGATTTTGGCAGATTTCGCTCCAAAGTAGCAGTTATGAATCTGCTAGATGAGTTATGGAGCTCACAGAATAAAGAAAAGGTTAGAGTTCAGAACAAGTGTAGCCACATAAAACAAGATATGTTGGTATTGACATTTGTTAAATTTGTTAAGGTTTTCCCTTGTCACACTGATACTGATCAATTTATATTTAAATTTGTCGGCCTTTTTGCAGAAGTCAGCTAATCAAGATGAGCAAAGTTGTGGTATGGGAATAAAGTATTCTGAAATATTTATTCTTGGCTTCATAAATATATCATGTTTACGATATATTAGCCCTTAATATAATCGAATGGAGATGTTTCTTCCATCTAATGATACTGCATAGATTTTTCTTATATATTTTGTGGGATTAATGTATCTAAATGTCTTTGAAAGAACTTATTTGTCTATCAAACATTCCTCGCTACAAATAATTGACTAGTTCGCCATAGGTGCCAGGATCCCTATGGTCGAATATTTTGAAACCCTGAATTCCTAATTGTGGATGGAACCCATTAAACTAATGTCATAACCTCATGATGCTATAGTTATTTGCTTTAGGCAAAGTCTTTTCATGATGACAAATGCAAAATTCTAATGCAATGTGTGTATATTTAGTGATGAACGGAGCTGTGACATGTAGTTCCATGTTCCCTATGCTTAGCTGGGCAATTTGATTATGATACTACAAGGCAATTATATATTTATGCTTAGCTGAACCCATTGCTAATTTCAATATCACATTGAAAAGTAAATGTTAGTTACTATACTTGTAAAATGCTTGCAGATGCTAATCAGCCTACCGAAGGAAGTAGCGCTGAAGGTTCTAGTCAACCTGCCGAAGGAAAAGATGCTACAGGTGGGTGCAGCTTGTTGTTGATTCACTCTTGTTCTGGACAAATGTCACTTACCATTTCAATAAACGTGCAGCTATGAATCAATCAGATGCAGGGAAGAGTGATGCAGGTGCTGCTATTTATTCAGCCAAGGGAAAGAGTGCTGCCTAGAATTTTCAAAATATCAAATATGTTTGCTTTCAGAAGAGGAGATCCTCAATAATTAAACTGTGTTACAACTGTCATGTGCGCTGCTGAGACATATTTAAGAATAAGTAAGATTTATTATGCTGGGTGTGATATATCACCATTATTATTGTTGTTTCTAATAGCGTATAGCAACATTTAAATGACAATAACACAAACAAGGTCACTTATATTTGGAATAATAATTAAACTTATTTGTGCTTCACACTACCGTCCACTCCATACAGCGCTCGGATGAGTATACACACTTCGGAGGAGAGACTACATTCGATATAGTTTGGTTGTCATTTCTTGCTGATAATCTGACAATCCTTTTTTTTTCTTTTATACCTCTTGCTTTAATTTGCAATCCACTAATTAGCTCATGCTACGGAACAAGAATGGGAATTTGCGAGTTGTACGTGGATGTTCCTTTGAATTGCTCAACTGATTACCATATAATTCATCACCACATGAAATGCGCCTAGCAACAGATCCCTGTCATAATTCTTATTCATGATTATTGCTACTTAACACTTAAGGGCCACTTCTGCTTGGGAACTCTAGCCACTCAACTTATGTGTAGGGCAGTGAGCATAGGAGTATTTATATATTATTTTTCTTGCTCCATTCGGGATTGAGCTGGTTCGTCTAGTCCCGGCCTCTATCTTTCAAAGATGAATGAGATCTATGCAAACATTTCCAAAGGCTTTTTCGGAAACCACCACTGTGATTACATTGTTGTGCTGTTATTTCCTGTCAAAACCGTAGGGCACATCTGATTTCCCGTCGAATTTATCCCTAGAGTTTTTCAAGCATTTCAACGCTAGGGTAACAGGTAGATTCTAGTAGTGTTGATCTGGGGAAGTAGATTTGGATGATGCTCTTTCTCAATTTCTGCTTTGCTAGGCTTAAACTCCTTTAGAAACATCTGCACGACTTGTTGACACTTGAAGTTAGCACATGAAGAGTACATGCAAGGTGATATTAAGATGAAGCATGACACTTGCCGTTGAGAGCACGTGTTCACTGGATTCAAGTCCAACAACGTGTCTTCTTCATGCTATTCATTGAGGGATCATGGTGTATGCTAAGTGTAGGGCACAGTTTCTTGCAAACACAACTCCAGATATACGACAAATCGAACAGCACCCACCAAACTTGTTTGCCAACTTCCTTCCAAACTTGAGAAACAATGAGGACAACCCAGTTTCAGTTTCTGTTGACATCAGGAAGTATAGAGATCACATGTATGCAATGTACCTGACCTACTCATAATGAGCACGTGTTAAATACAAATTCATTACCATGAGGTACAGAGTACATCACAAGAAGAGTTGGAGAAGAATAATCTGACATCATATGTCTCCATGATTATGTGTGCTCACTGGAAGTAGTGGATTGTCATAGCCGCAACCTCATGTACGTCCTCATTACTGATCAGTAAATAACAGCAACATATATATATTGCCTCAGTGGTCTCCATGTATGTGTATTTTGATCCAATGAAGTGTGCCGATGTGCTGGCCACGAACACATCAGGCTAGGGTTTCGTAGAGGCTTAAGAGGAGGTACGGTGGTCGCTAAGTTTTAAAGTGTAGTTGAATTGATGTGACTATGGTTCCACATCTCTGCATATATAGAGCCTACTAACAACGGGCTGACACATTGCAGACCCACTAGTATTCAAATCTTTATCACACAATTGTCTGCGAAGCCCACATGTGCATCGATTTTTATTCATGTTTGTTCACTCCTGGACTGCCGACAATGCAATCATACAAATCATGAGATCCAAAACTAAATGTGCGGATTGTAGTGTGCACAACCTGGTGAGCCAGGCAAAACCTGCGCACCACACAGCAAAGTTACTGAGCGAGTGGAAAGCCTCAGTATTTGTAAAAGCAATTTGTACAGGAAGAGCAGCATTCCCACTTGAAGGATAAAATAACAGCACAACAATGTAATCACAGTGGTGGTTTCCCAAAAAGCCTGTGGAAATGTTTGCATAGATCTCATGCATCTTTGAAAGATGGAGGGACTAGACGAACTAGCTCAATCCCGAATGGAACAAGAAAAATAATATATAAATACTCTTATGCTCACTGCCATACACATAAGTTCAGTGGCTAGAGTTCCCAGGCAGAAGTGGCCCTTAAGGGTTAAGTACCAATCATGAATAAGAATTATGACAGGGATCTATTGCTTGGCGCATTTCATGTGGTGATGAATTATATGGTAATCGGTTGAGCAATTCAAAGGCACAGCCAGTGGCGGAGCCACCTATCTGGCGAGCCATGGCGGCCGCCATGCCTACCGCCGGTAACTTCTCCTTTGGACAAATGATGGCAGCGCAGACGGGGTTCAAAGCAACGAGGTCTTCACCGTACATTCGCCATAGCTAGATTTCAATCCTAACTCCGCTACTGGGCACAGCCACGTACAACTTGCAAATTCCCATTCTTGTTCCGTAGCATGAGCTAATAAGTGGATTGCAAATTGAAGCAAGAGGTATAAAAGAAAAAAATGGATTGTCAGATTATCAGCAAGAAATGGCAACCAAACTATATCGAATGTAGTCTCTCCTCCGAAGTGTGTATACTCATACGAGCGCTGTATGGAGTGGATGGTAGTGTGAAGCACAAATAAGTTTAATTATTATTCCAAATATAAGTGACCTTATTTGTGTTATTGTCATTTAAATATTGCTATATGCTATTAGAAACAACAATAATATTGGTGATATATCACGCACAGCATAATAAATCATACTTATTCTTAAATTTGTCTCAGCAGCGCACATGACAGTTGTAACATAGTTTCATTATTGAGGATCCCCTCTTGCGAAAGCAAACATATTTGATATTTTGAAATTTCTAGGCAGCACTATTTCCCTTGGCTGAATAAATAGCAGCACCTGCATCACTCTTCCCTGCATCTGATTGATTCATAGCTGCACGTTTATTGAAATAGTAAGTGACATTTGTCCAGAACAAAAGTGAATCAACAACAAGCAGCACCCACCTGTAGCATCTTTTCCTTCGGCAGATTGACTAGAACCTTCAGCGCTACTTCCTTCGGTAGGCTGATTCGCATCTGCAAGCATTTTACAAGTATAGTAACTAACATTTACTTTTCAATGTGATCTTGAAATTAGTAATGGTTTCAGCTAAGCATAAATATATAATTGCCTTGTAGTATCATAATCAAATTGCCCACTAAGCGTAGGGAACATGGAACTACATGTCACAGCTCCGTTCATCACTAAATATACACACATTGCATTAGAATTTTGCATTTGTCATCATGAAAAGACTTTGACTAAAGCAAATAACTATAGAATCATAAGGTTATGACATTAGTTTAATGGGTTCCATCCACAATTAGGAATTCAGGGTTTCAAAATATTCGACCATAGGGATCCTGGCACCTATGGCGAACTAGTCTATTAGTTGTTGCAAGGAATGTTTGATAGACAAATAAGTTCCTTCAAAGACATTTAGATACATTAATCCCACAAAATATATAAGAAAAATCTACGCAGTATCATTGGATGGAAGAAAAAACTCCATTCGATTATATTAAGGGCTAATATATCGCAAACATGATATATTTATGAAGCCAAGAATAAATATTTCAGAATACTTTATTCCCATACCACAACTTTGCTCATCTTGATTAGCTGACTTCTGCAAAAAGGCCGACAAATTTGAATATAAATTGATCAGTATCAGTGTGACAAGGGAAAAACCTTAACAAAATTAACAAATGTCAATACCAACATATCCTGTTCAAATGGTAAAAATATGTGGCTACACTTGTTCTGAACTCTAACCTTTTCTTTATTCTGTGAGCTCCATAACTCATCTAGCATATTCATAACTGCTACTTTGGAGCGAAATCTGCCAAAATCTCTATGACTATATGTCTGCATGAAGGTAGAATAAATATATACATCAGTGCAGAATGACAAATTTCCTATTTACTGGAAACATGGCGTTTAATATTGTCACAAAACATTGACATGATTGATTGCCAACAAGTATCATTCAGTATAGAATTTGTTCTAGATATACGGTCTTGGAAAATATAACTAAAGTTTCATTGTGTAACATTTCATTGAAAGACCAAATTTTACTATTATGTTTGTTATATTTTCAAACATTTATGTCATTCCACCAACAGAAGAAACAACAGAACCGAATAGAGAATTATGCAAGCGCTTACTGATAATAGCCCAAAGACTACACTACATTCAGTATATATCTAAGTAATGCCATATTCCTCATCACATTTCAGATGGATTATATGTATTGAACTGGTTAAATCTTCGGTATAAGATCATATGGAAAAAACATCCCAAAAATTGGATTTTGAAATGGCATGGTAGCCACAAGGCAAGGGTAACCAAACATGGAGATTGATTGTGGTTGCATGATAAATAGGGTCATCCCTTCTCCCACATAATTTTCCACTGTTTAAAATATATGAATTTGACCACCTATATAACCTAGCGCTTTGAAATGCCCGTGTGAGTTGTAGCCCTGAGACTTTGGAGATGAGTAAGCACCTTTCAAGCACGAACATCCAGCGATTAATACCCTAGCTACAACTAATTGCTTCTACTTCAACTAAAAGTTGCAAGATTTCTGCAAATCCTGGCCCCGATATATTGCTCACATAAATTATTTGTTTATTTTCTATAGTTGGCAGTGCTTCATTAGTGTGGCGTTGCAAGAGATTGTTAGCCATTCAAGTAGAATACACTAGTCATATGCTGGTGAATTTCTAAGCAATAATATGCACAGAACCTAAAAAAGTATAGGAAGGTCCATCACTTTACCTAGAATACACTAGATTACACTCATTGACCTTGGTTTCATAATAAATATATAATATTGAAGATCAATTAAAGAAAATACTTGCAAACACCTAATATCCAAAGGATCCTAGATATTACAATAACATACACACAAACAGGAAATGCACATTAAGAATAGGGCATTTTCTAGTGTTAGCTATAGGCGATCATATAAGAAAAACATTGTACAAAGACATAAAAAAACAGGAAAATATTTCATATAAAATGGAAACAAGTAGTTTTACATTAATATATCATGAAAAAATTATGAAAGAATTAGGCAATTACTTTATCTACTCTGCTTCCACCCAGCCTGGAATGTTGGAGAACCTTCCATCCACCCTTATATGCCTTGTGATTTAAAATGCAAGAAGGAGTGTGGGCCACAGGTTCCCCCCAATGAGCTACAGTTAATGGAGCAACCTTAAGTGGTTGACCATAGACGCTTGGATTTGGAGGAACCATGTGATGCTGATTATAAGGCATATTTATTGGTGATGGATCTTGGTTTAGTGGTTCCTCATCTTCTGTGAATCCTTTGTCAGTAGTGTCACCAGAAATAGCATTCATTGGTCCTTTTCCCTTGGTATCCATGTGACTCTGTACAATCACAAGTTATGATATAAGGACACAGCGTAAAGAAGGTATGAAATAATACATAATGATAGGTATGGAGGACTATTATGATTACACTACATAATATGAATGCAAAGAAGGAGCTTTTAATTTCTCTTCCATGGTCCAGACTGAAATATTTCTCTGCATTGTACATAGAAGGTGGGAGGAAACATTAGAAGGATGCAGAAGCAAGGAAGGCTGGGGAGTCTGGAGGTAGTGGTGTATATTCGCTGTCGATTCAATCTACCTAGTGAGTCTTCTTACTTCAAGTTTGCCATGGCGTCATAATCTCCATGTAGCCCTCTAGTAGAGCAGCAAGCACCTGAGCATTTCATAATATTATGAACCTTGCTAGCAATATTGGTCCAGCAATTTTTCTTAATGAGTCAATGCTATATTTTTTCCTTGGCTCCAATGGACGTAGTCAGAACACAAGACAAGTCACGTGAGCTCAGATCTGGATGGGAGAAAAGATATCCCTTACATTACTAAGAACTACTCATTCGATCTGCTCGCACCTTCCTAGGTCAGGTGCTCTTCATAGTATACTTCCTTATGCAAATAACATCTGACCTCTTGTCACGGGATGCTGCATGTGCAAGCCATACCCTTTGTATTTTGGATTGCAGCACTTATGCATGAAGGGAAGAAGGTGCCTAAATAGTCAGCCCCCATGGATCCATTTCTCATGGCAAGAAGGATGAGAGGGGCAAAGGTGTGCGAGAGTAAGAGATAGTGGTATACCTTGTATTTTCAATTACAACTAAAGCAAAAAGAAATAGACGGACATTCGTGGAATAGAGTAATTTGGAGACAGATCTAGATCTGAAATTTTCTTGTAAAACATAAACATGTATACCGATACCAAACTACAAATCGTTGTCTTACCTTTGTGATTTCACCTCTTTATTCCCGCGAGATCCAAATCAAGTTCGTGAGATTCAAGGCTACCACCGAGAAAAAACTCGGTGATGAGAGGCGAGTTCAAATGGGGAAAGGAAGAAAAACTAAGGAGACAAAGAAGGAGGGCTCCGGGGGGGGGGGGGAGGGGCCCACAAACAAAAAAGGCATGCCTTCAATTTTTATATGTGAATATGGTGGCATTAATTGCAGGCCTAAATTTCTTTGTATGTTTGGAAATATTTAAATGATTAGCATCCAATGTATAGAAAGCTGTAAAAAGTTGTCTTGCAATGTAACTGACTTACCACATGCATATCTGGCGTATGCATATATGGTAAGACAGCCTGTTGCCACTTGAGCTAAAAGAAAACACAGTATATTTGCACCAACTTCTTTTGTTTGCTGCCTTTATTTATTTATGCATACATAATATTTCATTATGAATATATGTGACCATATGAAAAGAAATAGTAGCCCCCAAAGTTGTGCCAAGAAGTTAAAAGGATCAACAAATTTGGAACGTGTTAGTTGCTTTTTTTTTATTTTCTTCGGACATATGAGAAGAATTCAGGGAGACGCATGTCTTCAATAGTATACAGTTATGTAGGCAACCCTCTTATTATGTTTTACACCTATTTTTAAAATATTTCAAATATGAAATATGTGTAAAACTAATCCAAAGGCTATTAAATATCATAAACCCTTTGGAACCCTAGAATAATGGCTACTGTATACCAACTATATAACCATTGTTGGAGTCGACACTTGATCATCATTTCCCTAGCAAAACAAAAGTATAGAGATTTTTTTACAAATAGATGTTTTGTAAAGAAACCCTAGAGTATTTTCGGACAAAAGGCACTACAAGTGTATATGTGTTGACGGGATTGATATGGTTGATGATGTGTCTGCTCAGCTACATATAAGTAGGGCTAATGTCAAGAGCTCATTTTGACAAATATGCATATGATTAGAAGTTTGGAAACCGTGTGAAAACAATGGATTTTTGGAATGATCTCAGTATTGGAGGTACAGTGATAGCGGTTTTTCAACTTGGGGACTTGTAGGGTATGTTACAAGTGTCGACCCGATGTCCTGCAAGAGACACCATTTTCTTGATTTTTCTTCTCTCTTCTTAAATTTCTATGCCACATCAGATTCTTGCTTATGTGGCAAGCTAATAAATTCTATGGCACTAGCTGATCTGGTGGGTTGGGGATGACCTAAGCTAGCTGTCACATACAGTAACTCGAGAAACGTGCCTATGACAGGAAGGGGACTCGAAAAACGAGCGAGACCAGCTCTTCTTCTAGCGCTAGCCTGGCATATTTTACATTATTCATCGAGTAGAATATTATTTCGATCGCTCTAAGCTATCCAGGTGGAGGAGGCCTAAGGGGAGGAGTTTTTGCCGTTATCGAAGTTGCGACATCTGATTATCCTCTTTGTCATACCCGTTGAGGACAGAAGCGCAGCGCCGGAGCTATGTATCCATCACAGCCATTTCACGCAACAACTAGTTGTGATGTGCCAAATGTTAAGCTCAATCTGTAGTAGTACAAGGCGGACACCAAGTGACCTTGGGCTGCTTAGTGCATGTTCTATCCCAGCGGCACAACCGTTCTTTCATGGAGCACTGGCCGCAATGTTGAGTTCCTCAAGCTACAAGGATTGTGGAAAGTGTTTCCCCGATGCTTCACATTCCATACCAATGTGGTTATGCATCCTCGCGTTGGAGTCAGTTGGCTACATTAGTGGTGACAAAATTGGTACGAGAACCCAGAAAAAAGGGGTAGATAAACAGATGAGAATGCACACACACTAGAAATGGAGTGTCGATTCGGAACCGAGGCGCGTGGTGATGCTAGTTATATATTGAACACAAGGTAGTTCTGTTAGGGCACCCGCAATGGTGTTGTTATGCTCTCTACAAGACTGTCACATAGGAAAGAGAATTGAGCAGAGAGATTGAGCTGCTGCCAGGGCTGGCGAGAGTTGATAGCTCAAGTTCCCATGCCGAGTGGGTCCATGGTGGATGTAAATGAGCCAAACGGATGGAGTAGCCAGAGCGCGGTGCATTGGGCTGGTAGCCGAGGACCGCGCGAGACCAGGAAGAGAGCACATGTAGACTCAACCAACCTTGTAGATTGTGCTAATAATAAGCCTCATAAAGATTATTAAAACGAACCGGATTCTCAACGACGAGGATCCGACTCCCTGTACCCTCGAGATAGTCACAGGAATAGCAGCTATCTCGTACAGAACTCATCTCAGTCGAATATGACATCCATACAATGATAAAAGATCCAATACACGACATATATAAAACATAGCGGTCTGGTACAAGCCCTCTGGGCTAAATCGACAATAAGAAACAACTACGAAGCGGTAGCTAAATCATCTGGGTCCACTTCCCGCAGGCATCCTTGAGCATAGCGCGCACCCTTCAATCGTACCACCCGTCCTGGTTGAACTCGTGGTCGGGGTCTTCACCTGAGAACCCAAAGTCTGTCCCCAAGGAAATGGGACAGGTTCACGTCACCCAACATAATATGATGCAAGCTTTTAAGTGGCATATTCTAAGGTATAGAAATAATCAAGGTTTAAGCCAGGGTTTTCCTATGCGAGCAGCAGCAATAACCCAAATTCATCTCATCACCAACTCCTTTCCTCACAAGCACATCCACTCCCCAAATCCAACCATCAGCCTCACATTTACATCGGGCTCGTCCTGCCACAGCAGGTTCCCGCAAACATCATCCACCAACACCTTTCGCTCACTAGCCGACTCGGTGAGCTCCCTCCCCACCTTGTCTCATCAGCAACGCTGGACCAATCTCTCATAACCCAAATCAAGGATGAGGTAAGAAAGCAGATTCCCATGCTAGTCGGAACTTATCAGAAGCGGGTCGTCCGTAACCGTGGATACGACTATACGTATAGTTTACACTCTGCAGAGATGGCACTCCAGGAATCCATCCGGGCTGCAAGGCTAGTCCGCAACCAACCTGAGACACAGCCCACAACAAAGACCCTAAACAGTAACGGCGCCAATCCTGTCTCCCTGGGCTTGGGAAACATTTGATCTAACATCCGCTCCAGGAATGTGAAACCTTCCCACCGGGGCCAGTCGGGGGCCGTGGTAAATCAGGGAGAGTACGCCGCAACGAGTCCCCCTTACACATATCAAGCTCAAATCTCCTACAGTCTCGGCGCCGCACTAGAGTAGGCTTGCTGGAACCCTCCCCATTCTGGGTAGATGGTGAGCATGGTATTCCCACGTCCAAAGGTGGAACTCGACTCGGTCCTTAATTGTCGGTAAAGCGAGAATCATCGTCATAAGCGATCCGCCGCAACGGTCCGCAATCGGCACCCATAACAGGTATAGCCGCCCAAACTCCTCAAGTAACCAAATATCCAAGAACCATGTACCCGCAATAGGTACTCCATAGGGACTACCCGAGTGCAGTCCCCAAGCACCCCGATCAAACGATCGACTTGTTATTACTCGCTTACACCGCCTAGCTGCACTAGACCTCCCATACCACCCACAACTCACGCCAAGAGGATCAGAACACAACCATCCCAACACATGCAAGCATAGCATATTCCATAAGTGAGTAGTAGGTAGCAAGGTAACAGGTTAATAACAAACGCAGTGCAGGTTTAACATGCGAGTAAAGTGAAGCGCTAGCATACTAGTTGCATGTCTAATAGGTATTTCAGAGATTGGTCGGGCGTGAACCTGGGTAGGCTTCTTCCTCCTCTTCAAAGCAGTTGTCGGGGTAGTCCGGCTCCTTCAGGTTCTCCGGAGCTCCTAGAGTCGCGGAAAGTAAAATAAGACGCGGCTACTGGCAAAGAAACACCAAAACAGCGAGGAAAGAAGACCCAAGGAACACCAAACTCTACACTAACATGTAGGTCATGATT
Organism: Echinochloa phyllopogon; assembly: GCA_033239725.1. Lineage (NCBI taxonomy): Eukaryota > Viridiplantae > Streptophyta > Magnoliopsida > Poales > Poaceae > Echinochloa > Echinochloa phyllopogon. Next base: position 24,047,987 of record BTCW01000008.1, on the reverse strand, counting down.
TTAGAATAATATAGAAACTGGTTTCATATTTTTCTGAGCTACGGTTGATTTATCATGAATTTTCTAATTTTAAATCATTTTCTGAAAATATTAAATAATTTCCAAAAAAGAAAACAGACATAAATTAGCCTGCTGACGTCAGCATGACGTCATGCTGACATCATCAGTGGGGTCAGCCTAGGCTGACGTCAGTGTGGGCCCGGCTGACGTCAGCGTTGACCGGTCAACGGTCAACAGGTCAAAGGTCAGCTCTGGTCAGTGGGTCCCGACGGTCAGTGACTCAGCGAGTATGACAGGTGGGGCCCAGGCGTCAGCGCTGTTAATCAGAAAAAGAAAAAGGAAAACGATGGCTGGGTTGGAATTGGGCCGAAAGAGATGGGCCGGCCCGACAGGCTTGGGCTTCCGGCCCACGAACGCGAGGCCGAAGGGGGCTGGCGCGATGGACTCAGTCCACCGTGCGCCGAGTCAGTGGTTCACGGTGAGCCGGGCGCACGGGATCAGATTGCGGCCGACTCGGGATCTTCTGCGGCTGTGCCAGTGGCGTGCTGGTGTGGTCTTTGGTGTGGCCTGGCCACGGCGCGAACGCGACGCGCGCGGCGCGCTCCGGCGCGCGGCCGGCGGCGACTGCCAACAACAGCGAGCGCCGGAGAAGGGTTGGCGAGGTTCGGGTTCAGAGGGGAAAGCTTGGCTAAGGTTTCGCGGGCACGGACGGCAGAAAAGGAGGGGTGCTCGGCCGGCCAGACGAGCCCCAGACGCAGGCGGCGGCGGCGCGACCACGGCGCCACGGCGGCTGGCGACGGCGATCGATAGGAAGGAGCTCAGGGTTTAAGGTAGGCGAAACCAGTTGCTTGCGCTCGCGGACACGGGGTCATGCCTCGGCCACGGCTTGTGGCTCACGCGCGCGCGGGGAAGGCTCTCTCGGCCTGCTCGCGGCGCGGCCATGGCGCGCACGCACGGCACGGGCATCCCCGGCGTGCGGCGGCCACAGTGGCCAAGGACGGTAGGGCGACGACGGTTTGCGGGTGCGACAGCGGCGTGATGAGATCCTGCAGAGAAACGGCCACAGCTCGAAGGCTGGGTCCCAGAAGGGCTAGGACGGCGGCACGGCGGCGACATGGCCGAAACAGAGGAAGAAAGGGGAGCGGCGGTGCCGGCTCACCTTGGGCCAAGAAGATGATCGCAGCAGCTCGACGAAGGCTCGCGGTTCGGCGGCGGCTTGATGGCGTCCCTGGTCCAGCTCCCGCTCGTCGGCTCCACGGACGGCGGCGCCGCTGCGGCGCGGTGCCCGGCGTCGTCCTCTTCTCTTCCGCTCTCCTCTGCTTCCCTCCCCACCTCCGATTTCTTCCCTTCCTCTCTCACCCGGCTTCAACTTGGTGGCGAAGAAAACCCCGAAGGGTGTGGCGGCTGGAGAAGGGAGTTGCCGCGGCGGGGGTACTTGTAGGGCGGCGCGGCTAGGGTTCTGTTGGGGCGCGGACGGCGAGATGGAAATGCTTCGCGCCCGCGGACACGCGTCACCATCGCAACGGGCCGCGAGGAGGGGCGATGGGATCGGCTCAAGATCACGGGCGAGCTCGGCGGAGGGCAGAGCGCCGCGCTCGGGGAAGAAAAGGGGGAAGGAGAAAGCTGACAAGCGGGGCCCGCCTGTCGGCGATAGAAAAAGGAAGGGGGCGCTGGGTGGTGATGCTGGGCCGCTACTGGGCCGGATGGCCGGCTCGGCTAGGTTGGCTGGCTGATTCGGGAAAGAGTTAAGGGAGGTTTTCCGGACTTTACGAAGGAGATTCGGCCCAAGAAGGTTAGTGAGGTTTGGAATTAGTTTAGTTAGAATTAGTGTTTGAATTCGAATCTAGGATTTGAATTCAAACCAAACAAAAATCCAACAAAACCAAATAAAAACCAAATCACTTCTATTTGGTCCTTACCACTTCAAATTATTTTTAATTAAATTTAAATTTACTTAAGAGCAAAGGGAGCAATTAGAAGGCAATATTATATGTTTAAGTATGCACATCAATTCACGAAAAAGTTTTTAAAATTGGCATTTTTACACTCAACATTTTCCTACGAAATTTTGGGTTGTTATAATTATATCTATAGCCCTCTCTCTATAGCTGATGTGCACGTAGTTATAGAGAGGTGCTCTCTGTAACCATTGGGGGTGCCCTTATGAACCGTTAGACCCATATACATATGCAACATAACCGAGGCCAGTTTGTCTACTATGATATAAGAATTAATAACCTTGACGCTGGGGCCAGCTCCTGCACTGCAGCGGCATGGGCACGGACCTTTGAGCTCAGCTGCGGGCCGCGTGAGGTGATTCTGTTTCTGTCCATGTTGCCGATACGCCTGTTATTGCCACGGGCGGAGTGGCGCCCACCCCCTACGGGACTGCCGCAAGGCCATCGGTTGCCACGTGCGAGCAGCTCGTGTAGAACAAAGATAGCAGCGAGCAAACACAAGGATAAGTGATGTCGCCTCCACTGCCTGCAACGCGTTCGAGAAAATGTCTGTTTCATTACCATTTCTCATTTCCATCCAATCAACCTGACATGCCTCTGTTTGCATGTCGTAGGCACCCTGTCAGTGTCATTAGATTCTGCTAAAGCCTTTAGCGTTTGCTAATTGCTTATCAAGTGAAAATAAACTCCAGCAAAAGATTCCTAGAATTGTTTACTCTGAGCTCCAATTTATACTTCTCTATTTCGATTTCTACAAGAAGATGAGAAGGATGACACTAACATGTCTTTAGCCAAGATAAGGTTATTTCAATTTGAAATTACTAGTAGCTTTTCAGTGTTGCTTAGCTAATACTCCCTCTGTACTGGTAAGGAAGTCGTTTAGGACAGTCTTCAAAACACAACTTTGACTCCTTATTTCTATAAAAATATTTATCGAAAAGTGATACATATATACTTTTATAAAGTATTTTTCAAAATAAATCTATCCATATAACTTTTACAATTTCAAACTCAACAACTTAAAAGTTATTCATGATTTATGTTCTCAAAGTTTGACTCAAACCTTGTCCTAAAGGACTTCCTTTACCAATATGGAGGGAGTACTTCTCTAGCAAAATGCACATAGCCTGATATTATTATAGTCTAATAGTATTTGGTATACTGTTGCATTGCACTAATGGTCCTCTAATCAGATAATAAGCATGGCCCTTGCCATTCTTAGACCATGTATGGAGAGAGAAACGAAATTCACATTGCTACAATTTTTAATTACACAGCTATTTAAAATTAATATGGACTTGCAAGTTGCAACATTCCCCGAAGAAATGTTTCCCTTCCCCAAAATCCTAGCTGATTGCAGCATTGATCAGATGTGAACTGCAGTTCAGTACAGTATTATCATTATCACAGTAATCGTTGGTTTATAAATATGGTTTATAAAGAATAGTTTGATGTGTGTATATATAGCTTATTTCCAAGCGTAAGTTTCAAAATTAAAAACCCACTGCCATTAATAATGTTTTTTCTATGACATGTAGGGGAAAAAACGATATCCATGACTACTAAACAAGAAAATGGGAAAAAGAGAGAAGCTAAAACAAATTCTGAAACTTTTACTGATATTTAATATGTGTCCATTGTGGGTTGCTAGTATACCACTATCAGCCATTGAAATCTATTCCACTGAGATACTACAGCATACCCTAAAATATATATTAGAATGCAATGTACTTCATTCTTCACAAAGGATGGCAGAAGGCTAATAGAAATAGAGATTAATAGTTCCAAACATAACCACTGATAATTGCTTCTATATCCATTTTCTATTAGGCACCGTTTCTTATATCTCCATTCCCCAGTAATGTAAATTAATATCTATCTGTACTCTTCATTTACTTTTTATTTCATTTGTATACATTTTTTATTATTTTTATTTCACCATAGTACTACATTCGAGATTACGCTGCTAAGTGGTCAAATGAGATCCAGGGAATGTGAGGAGGGACTGAACTATGGACAACTCAACATAGCGGAAGGACTCGGCCAGTGCCATTCAGTTGATGCAGATGCTAAAATTGGCAATGAGTAAGTTTAATTAATTTAATTTGATGCTGCAGCAAGCTAGCAACTAAAGTGCAAAGTATGAATATCTAGAAGGGTAATGGAGAAGAGAGTCTGCCAACTAAAACCTCTTATGAATGTATTCTAATTTTAGGTATTCAACTTTACTGCTCCATGTACAAAAACAAACATGGATTGTCGAGTTAATGAACAATAAAACTCAATCCTGCTATCATGTTGGTTACAGTGGAAGGATGTTTTTTTCCTTATCGGATACATAATCTTATGGGTTCACGGTGGAATATGATGAGAGTTCCATGTAAATGCTGCTGCCAGTAGTTAAGACTGTCTGCAGTTCTGATTGTGAAAAATAGTATTGCTCTATGTGAAGCCTGACAAAACATTTGATGTCTGAATTTTGCAGTTCAGTGCCATTACCATAAAAGCAAGGAGAGGCTATCATCTGCCCAAGGTATGCGGGGTAAATTTTTGGAGGATGCTCACTCTTTCGAGGGGGTGCCCAACAATTCAAAATTAAAGTTTTCTTTACATTTTTGAAAATAATAAATAAACTCGTGTCTTCATGAGTTCACAGCTTGTGAAGTTCTACTGTATCTGTCTTGGTTTGCTAATTCACGTCACGCAAATTCTGAGAAAGGTTTCCTGTTCTATCATTCTGATAAAGGTTTCCTGTTTTATCTTTTGTTTTTATATGTGTACAGATGTATCACAAGGCCTGGTACTCCTACTGATATTGATCGCTCACATATCAGACTCAAGCAAGCTGTTCTATCTCACCCTATTTCAGAGGCAAATTCCATTGCATTTCCACCTCTACAACTTATACTTTAATTGACGACATAAATTCATTACTTCAGGCATTCAATAGTGATATATCATTATAGATATTTATTCATACAATGAACTTCTCATTTCAACATAACTGCTAACCCATTGTTAGTGTCTTTGTCTCCATTCACATATTCAGATAAGTGAATGATGCTGATTATTGAGAGCTTCGAGCTTCTTAACATAGCTTGGAGCTTCATATTTGTAGTTCAAACATGAGCCAACATTTCAGAATTGGAAAGTTCAAACCTGACATTATTCATGCATCTTCACCAGGAACTATGGTACTTTTATTTTAATAATCAAATCGTTAATTATCAAACATTTCTAATTATTTGCTACTGAACGTATGTCTGAAGTACATTGCTCTTTCAGGTTTTGGGGGTTCAAACTGGAGTCAACCTTTTGTTATGTATTATGTTATTGACAAATGATAATCTAAATATTAGTGACCAAGCATTTATGAAACATAAAAATTCAGTAGGCATAGATTTTATGTTCTATCTATAATAATATTCTACTATATCAGAAGCCCCTCAGTTTCTCCTAGCTACCTTTGAAAGATCAGGAACAGATCAGGCATACATTTTGATCAATGTAAACACGGAAACAATTCAGCGTAGCCACCCTGTATTTGAGAAAAAAAAACAATGTTACATCTTTAGAAACTACTTATAATATCTTAATTCAAACTAACATATAAATTCTCTGAGTCAGCACCAAGGAGGGGCGCGGCTTTGCCGCGCCAGTGTGTTTCTAGTACAAGTGTGAAATGTCAGAAATTAGGAGTTGACGCTGGGGTCTGGTTCACTAGTAGTAATACAATCCACTTTGCCTCAGAGCACACAGGCCCTTCACCATTTTCTAAGCACGGTGCTTAAGATCCACCTAAACCGTTCACATTGATCTTGCCTCCTAGCAGCTTCGCCTGGCATTGTACATCCTCACAGGTCGCTGCCATCACCTTGAGTCGTAACAAACTGTGCTGTCTTCAGTATACAGTTGTCATTCGTGGAGGTCTGCATCATATCATTAATTATAGTTTCATTTTCAAATGGAATATGCACTGTGAACAAAAAATGGAACTGTTCAACTCATTACAATTCGAAAACCATATCGAACGAGTTATTGTAGAAAATTTCCCATATTTGATTTTGTAGAGAGATGGGATTGGTATGATGGAATTGAATGTATTGCATTGAGGCCTCTGCCGGTATATATAGAGTACAAGACTTGGAGGGTAAGACTCCTCCGTGGATACATATGGCAGTCCGGGATTCTATCCTAACATACCATCTATACTCTAACATCCCCCGCAGTCACAGGGGGAGCACAGCAGACGGTGAGACTGGAGGAGAAGCCGAAGGTAGGAACCAAACGGACTGACATCCCCCCGCAGTTGTAGCGTCGGTGCAGTGCGGATGCTGCGACTGGAGAGAAAACCGGCGAGTAACTCATGCGGATGGTAGCCCTTTGTACCGATGTCGATGAAGCCGAGACGAGGACGGGTAGCCATGGTCGAGGAAGTCGTGCGTAGGGTAGCCGTGGTCGAGGATGAGCTGTCGAGGTCGCCGAGGGTAAGCAGCCGCACAGGAAGCCGCGGGCGCACGAGGAGGCGCCATGGTGGAGGCGTGACGGAGAAGACGCCAGAGACGAAGACGGCGACGCGTCGAGGCAGTCGAATAGGGGGGGTCGATGCCGAAGTCGACGCAGACACGCCATCGGGCGGCACATCCTCGGGTTTGCCAGGCCCGTGAATGCATCGGGGACGATGGCACGCACCGGTGTTGCCAATACCGGACGTGCGAGGGAGAGTGCACCACCAAGACGTCGTTGTCTGAGGGACCAGCAGAGAAGGCCTCCATGACGGTCGTAGGCGCAGAAGAACGGCGAGGTAGAAGATGCCGATGCAGCCCACAGTTGCTGGAGTAGACGAAGGGGTAGAACGAGACGGCGACGCTGGCGACGAGGTGGTGCTAGACGAAGCGAAGAGGTAACCCCGGACGATCGGGCGCAAGGCCGGATGATCTGGAGGACGCGACGACGGAGCTCAAAGAACGTGACGAAGAACTCGAACAGCTCGGTGAAGACCATGTGCGCGGAAGGCGTGCACGGACGTAGTCGTAAACGATGTCGGAGACGCGGCCGAAGAGGCCGGCGTGGACGAAGTCGAGGACGCGGTCGACGGCGGTGAAGATGCAACGACGAGGAGGACCAGGAAGGGCGGCGCTGCAGCCCGAAGAGGCGACGCAGCCGCAACCCTCGTGTCGGTGGAGGTGCACGCGCTGAGGACATCCATCCCAAATCCGCACATGTCACGCCAATCGGTTGATCGGACCGAGGGCGCACGGAGACGACGGACGACGATGCCGCGCAGATCGGAGGAGTGGCAGCGATGTCGGGGACGACTGGCGTAGAGACCATGTTGCAGAGGGGCCTGGAGGCGCTGCGGATGGTGCACCAGCGCGCACCACACGCCAGCCCGAGTGACATGGTGGTGAAGACGAACAGCCGGTGACGATGTCGAGGTAGGTTCACGGGATTGACGGGCGATGGGCGACGTAATCTTGAGCAGTGCTCGAGTAAAAATCAAAGAAAATACCAAAAGGAAATCAGCAGCAGGTCGTGTAGCACCTCTGGGTGCGCGTAGCGCAATCCTCTCGATCTCCTCTTTTCTTCTCCCGTCACGGTCAACGACCGCACGAAGTAGAAAAAGAAAAACAGAGAGAGAGGGGGATGGCGAACAACGATGGGGTGGGCAGCCGGCTCCCCTCCGGAGCGGATGGAGGTCTCCTCCAGCGTGGGTTCCCAGCCGGCGGGGGCGGGTCTACTCCGGGCGGCGTGGGTCGGCGGTGGCGGAGGAATCCGCCGGAGCGGAAGAGCCCGGTCAGCGGCGTGAATCTGCCCGCAGGAGCAGGAAGCCCAGCGGCGGCGGATCCGTGCGGGGAGATCGAGCGGCGGCGAAGCGGAGGCGCCGCCATGCATGCATCGTCGACGAGGTGGCGCGCCACGCAAAGGCCCCTGCTGCCACCACGGCAGCATGGGGAGGGCACGAGCGTCGCCTGGAGACCGCGGCCGCCACCACGGCGGCGCGGATCCGAGTCGTCGACAGCGGGCTTGATGACGGGCCGGTGACGGTGAGGTACGTGTCGATCTGCTGCTGCTAGACGCGAGGACGGCGGCGAATTAAGTCGATCCGCCACGGAGAGGGGCGCTGCCCCCGGCGGAGGTCATGGGGAACCTCCCCGGGGGCGCGCTAGGAGGCCGTCGCGGGGGCTCACTGGAGGCGCGCCGTGGGAGATGGCCGGCAGCGGTGCGAGAGGAGGAAGGGGGCGCCGGCGGCAGCGGAAGGTAGCCTAGGATCTCAAACCCTAAACTCGCGATACCATGTAGAGATATGGGATTGGTATGATGGAATTGAATGTATTGCACTGAGGCCTTGGCCGGTATATATAGAGTACAAGACTTGGAGGGTAAGACTCCTCCGTGGATACATATGGCAGTCCGGGATTCTATCCTAACATACCATCTATACTCTAACAGATTTTCAAAATGAATTTATCACAGCAAGTATTGGCTAACTACTTTCTTAATTATTATGCCACTCAGGAGCAAACCGCATTCATCCATATTCTCTTTATACTATGATAAGGCTCAGATTGGCAAATCAAACTGCTAAGTTTTATTATACTACAATCTCTTACCAAAGTCATTACGGAAGGTCTATATTTACGAATTTTGTACTGCATCTAGAAGAAGGAACTAGAATTTTACTAGTGAAAGTAACAATAACAACAAAGTATCATTCTACAGTATGTCCAACTCTGACAGTATTCCTGCCCAAAAATATTTGACTTATTAATTGAGCATGTGGCTACAACGATGTGTGGATTCATAGTAGTTGTATGCTCTGAAGTGCACAGTTAGTCAAGATCAGATTTTTCTTTGAAACATTTGGAACAGTTTCTTTTCTCTTTGAATTAGTTTAATCAATTTAAGTTTTCTTTAAAACATTTGGCTGGAGTTATTATATTTATCAACATTTAATTTGGTTCCTAGTGGCAACCTCTTATTTTTTTTGTAATGAACAAGCAGTAGTGCTGCCTACTATATTATAAACAAACTAGACCTAGTACAACAGCCTGTAATAAGTTTGAAGGGTAAAATAAGTAACCTTTATCCCAAAATAAACTCAAATGTATTACTGTACATATACAAACACAAGGATACATGTCAGATCTTTACAGCTCTGGACTCATGTTTAATTTATTGGTTACTTTCCAACTAGACACGGGCCTGGTTATTATTTTAGAGATTGCTTATTAGATACCACTCGTGTTCCAACAAGATTACTGCAAAAACTTGCTGAGACTGGAAGCAAGCAGACAAATGAAGTCTGCTTCTTTTCTGCACGAAATTGATGAAGAAGATGAAGGCACCACCACTCGCATACCACTACACAATTCTTTGGGACGGGATGCAAGAGGAACAGTACGTAGTAGAAACGTACAATAGTAGATGAGCACAGAAGTTCAATTCAGATAAACTCGATTGTGTTCGCCTTTCCTTTGCCAAGAACATGTGCATGTACATTCAGTTTCCCTGTCATAAATCGTTTTCGTCCTTCTCAAACTAAGGGTCTGTAAACAATTACTAGAGTGGCAACCACGACACCTACTGTGTGGAACACTCCCGATGCCTGACATTCCTATGTGGATGAGAAGCACTCCTGAATGGAACCCTTGTTTAAAGTAGGGATCACTTCTTTACAGTGATCGCGACATGATAGCAAGAAATATAATGTAGGTATATATATACAGCTGACCCATTCCAGTACACTCCATACGTGCATGTATATAGACTTGTGGGATAAATACAGCCTCACCAAATAGGTCCATAGGTCTACTGAGATTCAAGTAAACTTCCTCAAATACAATTTAGAAATGGGATGCACCGAGAAAGAAAGAACAAGCTTGCAACCACGAGGCAGTGAAATGTCTAGCATTCAGGTTTGGCACTATGGTCGGGTCGTCCAGTAGTATCAGCGATGCACCTCACCTCGCAGCACCACACACCTCAACCACCTCCGCACTCCATGGACACAAAGGCCTGAGCGAGTCCATGTCCGTCTGCCTCCGTCCTAGCTGCCTCCACCCTGCCCGGGCACTTGGCTTGGTGCCGGCTTGCATGGAATCGTTTCTGCCTGAATTATACAGTGAAGCCCAAATTAATCTACTCTGACATATGGAGTCTGGCTCCCTCAGGAAAGCCAAGATTCCTTGCTTGCTCATGCATTTCACACCCGCTCGTGGTGCTGCTCCGTGTAATCGAAAATGGTACCATGATGAAGGGACGGATCCAAGATTACAGTTTTGATGAACAACATGCCGATTACAATGATTATCGTTTTTAGAAAAAAAATATTGATGCATATAATAGGTACATAACTTAATAGAATTATATTACAACAGTATATTAAAGTAGCATACTTATACAAGACAACCAATTTCGATAAAATCGCACATGGATTCAAACCCATATAATAATTATACAATGTAAACATCACCGGTAAGATGAAGTGAAAGGGAAAATGAACTTGAAAATTTTGACATGTTATAACAAATTATATTGAAAAATAATATGTACATTTCAAACTATTATTCATTGTATTTATCTATCATATAAGAGACTTTTTAGATTACGGTCACTAGTAGAGAAATCACTTTCCATCCACCCCGTCTCGGTCAAGTTTTGGCCCGAGATAAATAAACTTTTAGTCCCGGGTCACATTTTTTGGGTTCGGGAGGACCTTTTAGTCCCGGTTTGATCCTCCAACCGAGACGGTCTCAACCTTTAGTCCCGGGTGGTGGTTTCACCCGGGACTAAAAGGGTGACCTTTAGTCCCGGATGGTGGACTAAAGGGTCTTTAGTTCTGGGTGAAGGTGTTTCACAGGTTACTAGGTGGTTGGGCTTGACACCATGCAAGAGGTTGTGGGTTCGAATCCCACTGGGCGCAAATATTTCGGACCCTTTAGTCCCGGACTCCTAGTCCCGGGCGCCACGTCCGGGACTAAAGGAGCTTCATGACCGGGACAAAAGCCCAGTTTTCTACTAGTGAATTTTCCCTCTTTTGAATCAAAACCAAATGATACGGTCATTCCTAAGATGGCAATTCAACAATTGGAGACAAAATGGATAATTTCCCAACATGAATAACTTGACATTGTGATATCATCGAAGAAGAATAAAAGCTGAGTGGCTCAGTGTGCTACACATCAACGAATAACAACCCTCAACGGCTCAAAATATCCAAACCTCAAACCCAATAAATGGTTGGAGATTGAGTAAAATCAAATAAATCATGCGACCATCAAATTATGAAATGGATGGGGAATTGAATATGTAGAGTGCTGAATTAGCTATATATCCCATTCATATATACTCTCGATCTGACTTATAGCAGTAGCAAGCTGTCCATTCCTTAACATGGTTAATTGTGACACCAATAATATGCTTGAACATTGCATAGTTTGATTTTAAACATGAATGTCTCATGATGAGACTGGCTATATAGTTGCTTATTATGCTATTGGTACTTTTCTAGAGCAAACCACACGTTGTCCATGTATGACCAGTGAACAAATTAAAACGTTTGGACCAAATTTCTTCTTGCAATAATATGTGGATCAATATTATTTGTTCTCTTCACCCACGTTTAGCGTTGGCTCCTGGTGGCAATCTCACATTCTCTCTTGGCAGCTGTGAGAAGAATAGCAAATTTGAAAGCACTGTGCATCATATGTAAGATACCCTGCACATAGCTTATTTACCTGTCTGCTTGGATGAGTAGTGTGGGGCCTTTGTTTACGAATTGTAAGTAATGTGTGTTAATAGGGCAGCCTAGCTACCTGTCTTTGTTCATCGTGATTACACACATGTCGACCCTGAGTCCCTAACAAGACTAGCAAGATGTAATGGCAGTCCAAACCCGCTGACTAGAATAGTTTCCATAGCAGTGAATAGGCTACTATGTAAGCAATTTGATGATGTGGCAGTAGATTTGTCGGGGACCGTAATTAGGGGTCCCTTGATCATCGGGGTAATCACCCGAAAAAGCACAAAAAGGCTGCCTCCAGGAACCTTTGGACCTGGACATACAAAATCACGCAGCCCAATGGCCCAACACGGCCCAACAGCAACCCACGGGGATGCGCCGCCCTCATGCCCAAACTCCGCCTCGCTCGAGGGAACCCCACCCCTCGAGCGGCGAGACGCAAATCTCCGCCTCGCTAGGGGACGCCTCGACCCCTTGAAAAACTGGTACGACGCGGTACAGTCACTCATTACCATCCCCCATGATGGGCACCAGAGTCAAAAGGCAAAACTTCGGCCGCACGTCGCCCCTGACAAAACCTGACCGCACCGTACCACCATGACACGGACAGGCAGCCACTGTGCGGGGCGTGCCCGGCACTGCACCTCCGACGCATCTGGCCCCGGTCACTCCGCGGCGCTATTCCACCAACTCCTGTCAGAACACCCTCGGATAGGCGTGGAGACCCTCGAACGGGAGTACGAACGACGACCGGGGGCGAACCTCGGTCAAGCGTCATCATGTGGCCGACGGGACGGAGTACGGCCTCCTTAACCCTTGCTCGCTACGCCAACGGGCGGCCACGCCCTGCACTGTGGCAACAGTGAGCGTTGTAGCGCCCCAATGCTGCTTACTCCCGCCCCCTAGGGCAGTAGAGCAGTCGGGACGTGTACTGGGGCCGTCAGGCTAGCAGAGAGCCAGCCGCCCCGTACGCACCGCCTGACGCAACCGACGGGGCGAAAGCCGGTCGTACCGGTCCGTCAGGCCGGGCCACTACGCCCCTGACCACGGTGTTACGACGACATGACAGCTGCGTACGACACGCCAGCTCCTGTCCACCTGTCCCCGTAATTTACGGGTAACCGACCCCTCAGGGAAGGGCAGGAGACCCCTCGAAGGAAGCCGCGGACAACGACTCGACCGCCACAACGACCGTTCGACCCCTCGAGGACCTGATAGAACAGGTACGGGACCCGCCACATCACCGACCAACGCCGAAAGCCAGCCCAGCTCGTCTTCATGGCACGGATTCACCAAGAATCAAGATCACTCCATGTGGGAGGCGTCCCATGATATCTACTGTAGCCACGATTGTAACCCCTCTATCCCTTGAGATATAAAAGGGAAAGTTAGGGGTCCCGAAAGGGACAAGTTCACACGTCCAGGCACACGCCCAGACAGGAACGCTCACACACACACACACGATATTGGCATTCGCCTCAATCATCTTCTTCCTCCGTTTCGGGACTTGGAGAACGACTCTCCTCTCCCACCTTCACTTGTAGCCCCCCACTGCAAGCACTAGGGTGCGAAAACTAACACGAGCGCGCGAGCGCCTCTTGCTGGACGTACGGCCCCGCGGCCGGAACCAGGATAAACCCGCGTTCTTGTGTTGGCTTCTCGCATCGACCATCACGGACGAGACACAACGCACTTTCTGTGCGGCTGAGGGAGTGCCGGCCATTCTCGACGCCGACAGTGGCACGCCAGGTAGGGAGAGCGCTGTGTGATTCGCTTTTCTCGCCATTTCTTGGCTGCTCACGACGACCATCCGACGCCGGGACCCTCCGACGGGGTTCCCAACGGGCTCCCGCCTGGATTCATCATCCAGTTCGGGAGTCTGACGTTCGAATCCGACGGGTCTGACTACCTCATGCAGCTTCGCCGCACCGATGAGGAAGAGGCCACGTCGCCATCGCCCCCGGCGGGCGGACTGCGGAATCGCCGACGACTGCAAGGCCTGCAGGTGTAGGTGGAGCAGCGTCAACCCCCGCGGATAAGGCTCCCAGACTGGGACGATCCGCGGATACCACCGCCTGATGCACAGTCGGGTGGAACTGCATCATCTTTGACAAACCCTGCGGAAGGGAACCGCCAGGCGGCGGGCGTCGTGCCAGCCCAGTTCCTGACGGGATTGCGCGACGCTGCCGCGACAATCTCTTCATCGGTCAGTGCCGGCATGAGCACGAACCGCGACGCCGCCGACCCGGTGCGCGCCGGGCTGCCTCCAACTCACCAGGGACGTTGGGGCCGGCGGCCGCGATGCGTGCGGCCGGAGCCAACCCGAGCATCTGTCCCCACCGCCCAGTGCGGTAGTGGGGGAACACGCCAGCCTGCCCCTCCGCGGGGTGGCTACCTGCCTACGTATTGGCGTAACGTTGTCGCGCCGCGAGGACGGATGGCCGCGCGTCTTGTGCGCCCGCGCAGAGGACGCCACCACGACCGCCGTTCATCCTCGTCGGACGACACGACTCACCACCACGCTGCCTCGCCTGAGGAGAGGTACCCACTAGGCTCGAGCGGTGAGGAGTGGGACTACGCCGGGCCTCAAGACGCTGAAGCGCTCCGGCAGTTCCTGAGCTCCGTCGATTACTGCTTCGACATCTCCAGCGAGGGAGAAAGCGATCCCATGCCAGAGTGTTTCGTCATCGACGGCGATGTCGGGTCCAGAAGCGAAGATGGCCCCGGCGACGAAGCCGGTCACGATAAAACGCCGGAGGCGTCGGCGACTGGCCGCGATCGACCTCTGGCGGACGCAGGCGCCACGGTGCCCGCCAACGTTGACGCCTCGACACCTCTAGGCGATGAGGCGTTGACGCAGGCCCAGCTGGCGCAAGTCAAAGAGCTAGAGAACAAACTACAGGAGGAGCGCCGCCAGGTGCGACAGCTGCGGGCAACACTGGAAGCGCAGCAGCCTCCGCGCAGAGATCGTGCCAGGGCCGCGGGACGCCTTGCCCGCGCCCGCATCGAAAACGACGACGGCACCGACTTGCCGCGCGCGAGCCAAAAGCTCGTCACCGCAGTGACGCTGCTGCGGGCCATCCCCGAGCCGTCCACACCATCGGCTCGACTCCTGCATCGCGAGGCGCAGAGCCTCGTCGAGCAGGCGGCCGTCCTACAGGCCGAGAGCTCTGCCTCCCGCATTCGACATCAGGCCAACTCGAGGGCCGATGGCAGTGGGCAGGACAAGGAGGAGTCCGTCCACACCCCTCGCCGGGTGAAGTGGACGCCGAACCATCCAACGGACGACGGTAAGGCGCTCATAGCCCATCAGCCTAGCGAGCGAAGGCCTGCGAAGGACCGGCTTCAGGACATGCGGGGCACCGCCGACGATGGCGACGCCCGCAACACCCAGAACAAGAAGAGATACGACACCGCGACGAGCCGAGGGTACCATCCATGTCGCGGGGGGCGCTTCGACGAGGACAAGGACAAGAGCCCGACGCCTGAGCCCGCGGGGACCCGGGTATTCAGCCCCGCCATCCGCACGGCGGCCATTCCCTCTCGTTTCCGACAGCCGGCAACCATCACCAAGTACGCAGGTGAGACCAACCCCGAGGTTTGGCTCAATGATTACCGTTTGGCTTGTCAGTTGGGCGGCGCCACGGACGGCTACATGATCATTCGCAACCTGCCGCTTCACCTCATGGACTCGACTCGTCAGTGGCTCGAGCACCTGCCCGCGAACCAGATACACGACTGGGCGACCTAGTGAAGCTGTTCGTGGGGAATTTCCAGGGCACCTACGTGCACCCGGGTAATTCCTGGGACCTGCGGGGGTGCCGTCAAAGGCCGAGGGAGCCCATGAGGGACTACATTCGTCGCTTCTCCAAGCGCTGCACCGAGCTCCCCAACATTGGTGACGCCGAAGTCATCAACGCCTTCCTAGAGGGCACGACGTGATGTGAGCTGGTGCATGAGCTCGGCCGCAACCACCCCACCAGCGTCAGCGAGCTGTTCGACATCGCGTCTAGTTTCGCGTCCGGGGAGGAAGCGGTTCGAGCCATCTGTGACGGCAAGAAGGGGAAGCGTGTGGAGGAGGCGCCTGCGGAAGGTGGCCGACCCACGGAGCAAGCAAAGAAGCCCAGGCCGCACAAGCAGGGCAACCAAGGCCGGCGAGGCCCGAGGCCCGTGCGCGACCATCAGCGCGAAGACGACCCCAACGAAGCCTTCGCCGCGGACCAAACCCGACGGGGACCTCGACCCCTGCCACCTCCAGGAGGCCGGTTCGACGACGTGCTCAAGAAGTCGTGCCCGTACCACAACACCGCCGTCTCGCACACCCTCGAGCAGTGCGAGATGATCAAGAAGAACTACCGATGCCTCGTTGCGAAGGAGGAGGACACGAGGAAAGACGTAAATGGTGGCGGCGGTGCCACCGGCGGCGGTTTCCCCGGCGGCGACGACGTGAACGTCAAGAGGTCTATGCCGCGCGCCCTGCTACGCCATCGTATCTCGACTGGTCGACGGAGACCATATCTTTCGGTCGCGAAGACCACCCGGATTACATCCCCAATTCGGGACATTATCCACTCGTCGTCGACCCTGTGATCGGCAACACTCGATTCTCCAAGGTGTTGATGGACGGAGGCAGCAGCCTCAACATCATGTTCTCCAACACCCTTGAGCTGATGGGGATCGGCGCAGACAAGTTGCGGCCCAGTTTGTCTGCATTCCATGGCATCGCACCAGGAAAAAAGGTCCAGCCCCTCGGGCAGATCGACCTGCCCGTTTGTTTTGGCACGCCGGGCAACTTCCGCAGGGAGGTCATTTCCTTCGAGGTAGTGGGGTTTCGAGGGGCCTACCACGCCATACTTGGACGGCCAGCCTACGCCAAGTTCATGGCGGTCCCCAACTACACCTACCTCAAACTGAAGATGCCGGGACCGAAGGGTGTCATCACGGTCGGGCCGTCGTTCGAGCACGCCTACGAATGCGACGTAGAATGCGTCAAGCAAGCCGAGGCCCATGCCTGCTTCGAGGCCCAGGTGGCTGACCTCGAGAAGATGCTCAACGAGGCCGCCCACTCCCATAGCAAACATGCGGGCAGCTTCGAGCCCGCGGAGCAGACCAAGGCCGTACCCCTCGATCCAAACGATCTTGAGGGTAGGGCGGCCAAGGTCAGCTCCATCCTCAACCCCAAATAGGAGGCGGTGCTCGTCGACTTCCTCCGCGCCAACGCCGACATCTTTGCGTGAAGCCCCTCGGACATGCCGGGCATTCCGAGGGAGGTCGCCGAGCACTCCCTTGATATCTGACCCCAAGCCAGACCAGTGATGCAGCGCCTGCGACGCTTCGACGAGGAAAAGCGCCGAGTGATCGGGCAGGAGCTGTGCAAGCTTTTGGAAGCCGGATTCATCAAGGAGGTATTTCACCCTATGTGGCTAGCTAAACCTGTTTAGTTAAGAAAAAGAATGGAAAATGGCGCATGTGCGTAGACTATACTAGTTTAAATAAAGCATGTCCCAAGGTTCCTTTCAAATAGTCAATTCCACTGCTGGGTGTGAACTTTTATGCTTATTCGGGTTACCACCAAATCAAGATGAAAGAGTCCGACCAGCTCGCGACTTCTTTCATCACCCCGCTCGACATGTTCTGCTACATCACTATGTCGTTCGGTCTGCGAAACGCCGGGGCTACATGCTAGCGATGTATGCAGCACGTTTTCGGAGATCACATCGGACGGACCGTTGAGGCATACGTTGATGATATCGTTGTGAAATCTAGGAAGGCGGACGACCTAGTCGACGATCTCCGAATCACCTTCGACTGCCTCCGGGCAAACCGGGTAAAACTGAACCCGGAGAAGTGCGTATTCGGGGTGCCGCGCGGCATGCTCTTGGGTTTCATCGTTTCCCAGCGAGGCATCGAGCCCAACCCCGAGAAGGTGACAACCCTGGAACGAATGGGGCCGATTCGAGATCTTAAAGGGGTGCAGAGGGTACTAGGCTGCCTCGCGGCGCTGAGCGGCTTTATCTCGCGACTCGGCGAGAGAGGCTTGCCCTTGTACCGACTCCTAAAGAAACACGAACATTTCACATGGACCCTCGAGGCACAGAAAGCCATCGACCAGCTGAAAGCGGCGCTTGCGCGCGTGCCCATCCTGACACCACCACGGGACAATGAGCCTCTCCACCTCTACGTGGCTGCGACTACTCAAGTAGTCAGCGCGGTCATCGTCATCGAAAGAATGGAGGAGAGCCACACCCTGCTGGTGCAGAGGCCAGTGTACTACATCAGCGAGGTGTTGTCCGACACCAAAATGAGGTATCCCCATATCCAGAAACTGCTCTATGCTATAGTGCTTGCGCGGCGCAAGTTGCGACACTACTTTGAAGCACATCCGGTGACCGTGGTCTCGACTTTCCCTCTGGGCGAGATAGTCCGCAATCCTGATGTCGCTGGCAGAACAGCTAAGTGGTCGATGGAACTAATGGGAGAGACCCTCACCTATGCCCCTCGAAAGGCAATAAAATCGCAAATCTTAGCGGATTTCGTGGCCGAATGGACGGACACACAGCTTCCCCCCCACAAATCCAGGCTGAATGCTGGACTCTGTACTTCGATGGGTCGGTGATGAAAGCCGGGGCAGGCGCGGGCCTCCTCTTCGTCTCACCCCAGGGGGAGCACATTCACTACGTAGTGCGGCTACACTTCCCAGCGTCCAACAACATGGCAGAGTACGAAGCCCTTCTCGTGGGGCTCCGCATCGCCATTGAACTCGGGGTCAAGCGTCTCGATGTTCGAGGCGACTCCCGACTGGTCGTAGACCAGGTCATGAAAACCTCAAACTATCGCGACGATAAGATGGAGGCGTACTGCAACGCGGTACGCAAGCTTGAGGACAAGTTCTACGGTATAGAGCTCAATCACGTCCCGCGCAAGTACAATGAAGAGGCAGATCAGCTAGCGAAAATTGCTTCTGAGCGGTTGACCATTCCGCCGAAGGTTTTCGCCTGCGACCTCGACAAACTCTCGGTCGACCTCGAGGGTGCCGAACACCCCCCTCGAAAAACTTTGAAACCCTCGGGGGCTGACGACCCGATGGACAAGGATCCCTCGGGAAGCGATCCCGAGGCCCCCAACTTCGAGAGGTCCTCGATGGACGAAGCCGAAGCAATGGAGATCGACGCCGATCCGCCGCCGCTACGAGATTGGCACACCCCATACCTTGCATGGCTCGATCAAGGGGAGTTACCCTCTGACCGTACCGAGGCCCGCCGCATCTCGAGGAGGGCCAAATCATTCGTCTCGATCGAGGGAGAGCTGTACAAGCGCAGCGCTTCGGGGATCTTGCAACGATGCATACCCATTCCCGAGGGGCGGCAATTGATCCGCGACATCCACGCCGGTGTGTGCGGGCACCATGCGGCACCACGAACCCTCGTGGGCAATGCCTTTCGGCAGGGCTTCTACTGGCCCACCGCGGTGGCCGACGCAAACGAAACGGTGCGCAACTGCGAGGGATGCCAGTTCTACGCGCGCATGATGCACCTCCCGGCGCATACTCTGTAGACCATCCCCGTCACATGGCCTTTCGCGGTCTGGGGACTGGATCTTGTAGGGCCTTTTAGACAAGCGCCCGGGGGTTTCACGCACGTACTGGTGGCGATTGACAAGTTCTCGAAGTGGATCGAAGTCCGGGCTGTCAGCAACATCAGATCGGAGCAGGCTGTGCTATTCTTCACCGACATCATACACCGGTTCGGCGTGCCCAACTCGATCATCACTGACAACGACACCCAATTCATAGGGAAGAAATTCCTGGAATTCTGCGACGACCACCACATCCGTGTGGACTGGTCAGCCGTGGCTCACCCCCAATGCAACGACCAAGTGGGGCGTGCCAACGGCATGATTCTGCACGGGTTAAAGCCGAGGATCTTCAACAAGCTGAACAGTTACGGTCAAAGGTGGGTAATCGAACTACCCTCGGTGGTTTGGAGCCTGAGAATCACTCCGAGCAGGGCCACGGGTTTTAGCCCGTTCTTCCTCGTCTATGGCGCCGAGGCCATCTTGCCGACCGACCTCGAGTATGGAACCCCGAGGCTCAAGGCATATCAGGAGGAGCAGAACCAGCGAACATGCGAAGACTGGCTGGACCAGGTGGATGAAGCTCGAGACGTAGCCACCCTGCACTCGGCACGGTACCAGCAATCCATGAGACGATATCAGGAGCGGAGGGTGCGGCGTCGAGACTTGAGCGAGGGTGACTTGGTGCTGAGGCTACGCCAAGACAATCGAGGCCGACACAAGCTCACGCCACCATGGGAAGGACCTTTCATCGTCGCTGAGGTCCTCAAGCCCGGCACCTACAAGCTGGCGAACGAGAAGGGCGAGGTCTTCCCCAACGCCTGGAACATCCAACAGCTACGTCGCTTCTACCCATAGAACCAATTGTACTTTCCACAGTCTAGTTTTTATCGCACGATGATAATAATAATAAAGGTTGATAACAGCATGAAAACATTGTTACTAACGACAATGAAACAGGGTGACTCGCCTTTACACTCAAAGCGAACTCGAGGTAAAGCCGAGCCCCCCTCGGGGGCTACTGGGGGACTAAGCCCCCAACAGTCCTAACTTTTTTTCATGCGCCTTTTTCGAAAATGTGTTGCCAAGCCCTTCCTCGTCAGTTCGGAAAGACGTAAGCGAGGCGCAGGCCTATCGTGGCTGAGAGTCGGCCGAGTCGCGGGACCGCCTACGCCCCCGAAAGGCTACGGCATCCCCCTCACCACTCGACGCCAAGGTTACTTGTGTCCCTCCGCCGAAATCGATCTCGAGCTAAGAGGAGAGCACAACACATCGAACAACAAACAAACGCAAACCACTTCTTTTGAAAAACGTGCTGCCAAGCCTTTTCTCAGCCGTTTAGAAAGATGTAAGCAAGGCGCGAGCCTACCGCGGCCAAGAGCCAGCCGAGTCGAGGGATCGCATACGCCCCCGAAAGGCTACGGCATCCCCCTCGCCACTCGACGCCAAGGTTACTTGTGTTCCTCCGCCGAAACCGATCTCGAACTAAGAGAAAGGCACAGAACGTTGAACAAACAAAAATCCGGTTGCAAAACCCGAATTAAATTTATACGTCCTTATCTATCGCACAGCTAACCACGAAAATATGGGGCTAAGTGCCCGAAATCTCTGCAGGAACTCACGGAAACGGTTTTGTCGTCCAAACCACGATATAGGGCTCGCTAACACACCTCGAAGATCGTAGGAAAGACCTGACTTCCCCTCGATCGAAACCTAGAAAGCGTTATCAATCCCGTTCCCCCGAAAAACCGAGGAGGATGAAAGCGAGGCGCGAGTCTACTACGGTGGGAAGGTGGCCGGGTCGCGGGACCGCATACATCCTCGAAAGGCTACGGCGTCCCCCTCACTACCCAACACTTAAGTTGCTTGCGAAAAATGAACTCCTTCGCGAAAATCACTCCAGGAAATTGGGAAAGGGGACGGTATCGCACAGAAATCTCCGACGAGAGTACAGGATCGTGCTAACCCACGAAAAGGTTAGACACACAAACTGATTTATTTGATACACACCAGGAACGGCAAATTTGTGAGGATAAATTACACTCAGCCATGGGCCGTTCAGAGATACAAAGACAAAGAGCCACTCTAGCAGGGCTCTTGGACCACTTCAGCGGCCGGCCAGCACAGTATCACGAGAAACAGTTTCCACAGCTTTCTCGTCGATTTTCTTCCAGCACCCAACCAACTGAAGGACCTGGCGGTCGAGCGGCTGTGGAACGGAGAGACGTTGAACCCCTTCACCGTCAAACAGGGCCTGGCTTCACGTCTTTCTGTCGATGAGCGCCCTTGCAAAAACGGTGGCCGGCGAACGTCATCTGCTAGTTTCCCAGCAAATGAAGCACCCGCCGCAGCATCCTCGCAGGGCATCACCACTCGCAAGACCATCGCCCCGATGAGGAGCGCGATGTCCTGCCCCTCTCCCGCAGCATGCCCGCCGCCTTTCGCCGACTATCTTCTGGCATCAATGGCGCGCGCCAAGGACGGAACCCCGGACCACTCTACTCTCACTCTCGAACCCATTGGGAGGATGAAGTTTGTGGCTCTGCATACTTGCCAGGCTACATGAAAACCCGGCGCTGGTTCTCTTCCCCACCGGGACGCCTGTTTTTATAGGCGCCCGGGGGCGGCGACTGTTACTCCCGTGGGAGGATGGTTGCGAGATTCGCATACGGATGCGAATCACCGTCCATAGCGGGCGGGCAGCCATAATCACTTTCTTGACTCAGCCTGCCCGCTCCGTGATTCTTGCGCCCAACCACCCGGGCCGATTCACGGGCGAAACAGCCGTGGCCTAGGCGGACGGGCTAAGAGAAAAGAAACAAATCAAGTACCACCTAGGGCCACTGACGACTGGGTCCGGCTGCGTGGAAAACCACCCCAAAGCGGGCATCCGCGTCCACCCGGCGCGCGATAAGACGAATCTGAGCGCCTGAAGCTCTGATCGTCACGTCACCTCAGCTCCTGCCCGCACACGCCGCTGTGACTTAAAAGACGCGTCCGTTCAAACCGCACCATCAGGAACGGCTTGGCCGCCTGGACCGGGGAGCACACGCTTCAAACCGCGGCGGTGAACTGAGCCACCGACGCACGGGCCCCATCAGCGGAAAACCGCCCCGGCGTGGGTGGCCGCATTAACTGCGGCACGGTAAAATGAACCGACGCCGCAGTAACTCTGGGTACCCCGTCACCTCAACTACCGCCCGTGCACGCCACCCCGCCTAAAAAGGCGCGCCCACTACTCCCACGCGGAGCACCGCGCGGGCCACGTCAGCCGAGATCGTGTGGATAAGAATAGGCTAATTCCGGTCGATGCACCGCCACGTTAACCACGACTCGCGCAAAACGCGGATGACCGCCCCCGGTCAAAATGGCTAGTGAAAAACGACAGCTTTCAAGGTAAGCCAAATCGCCTCGAGGCGTTCCGCGGAGGCCGGGGTTCGAAGTCCGACCCTCGAACAGGTTCAAACGGACGCCCCGACCAAGTCGGAAACAAACAAGGGAAAGGCGACTTGCCCGACCCTCGAGCGGAGAGGCTCGCACGCCTCCTCCGCGGCCCTACTGATCAGAAGCTCGAGCCTGGCCCTCGAACGGGTTCGACAGGCGCTTCAGATCAACAGAGTCAGGGACGATTCGGGCGTGCTCACCATGACTTTACCCCGGACACGAAGTCCAGGGACGCCCCTATTGTGTTCAAGGCCGGACAAAGGCAGCTAGTTGAGGGATCCCACCGAGGGAGAGCTTTCGCGCCCTTGGTCCCTGTCGGATGGGACCAAGCCCCTGCCTAGCAAACCTTTGCGAGTGCTCGCTGATGGACGTGTCTCCGGACCACGAGCCGACCCCCAACGAACGGGGCACGGACGCCCACTTGAACTACCCGCTAACAGCTCACCGAGACGACCGCATTCGCGAACCCACTCAAGGGTAGCGTGGAGTGTCTCACCCCTCAGCCCCGCGGAGGGGAAGCGAGGGTCGTAACACGAAAACACGAGGAACTCTACCCGATCGCCCTTTCAAGGTCGAGGGCTCGGGGGCTCCTCGCACAAGCAATGCAATACCCCCCAAACGCAACCCCGAATTCGTGTGTGATGTTCCCCCCGATTTAAGCCTAAAATGCACAAAGGTTATAGCCTTTGTACGAGTGCAAACACTCCCAGAAAGGCTCGGGGGCTACACCCCGAATTAGGGGTCCCTTGATCATCGGGGTAATCACACGAAAAAGCACAAAAAGGATGCCTCCAGGAACCTTTGGACCTGGACATACAAAACCACGCAGCCCAATGGCCCAACACGGCCCAACAGCAACCCACGGGGATGCGCCGCCCTCATGCCCAAACTCCGCCTCGCTCGAGGGAACCCCACCCCTCGAGCGGCGAGACGCAAATCTCCGCCTCGCCAGGGGACGCCTCGACCCCTTGAAAAACCGCTACGACGCGGTACAGTCACTCATTACCATCCCCCATGATGGGCACCAGAGTCAAAAGGCAAAACTTCAGCCGCACGTCGCCCCTGACAAAACCTGACCGCACCGTACCACCATGACATGGACAGGCAGCCACTGTGCGGGGCGTGCCCGGCACTGCACCTCTGACGCATCTGGCCCCGGTCACTCCGCGGCGCTATTCCACCAACTCCTGTCAGAACACCATTGGATGGGCGTGGAGACCCTCGAATGGGAGTATGAACGACGACCGGGGACGAACCTCGGTCAAGCGTCATCATGTGGCCGACGGGACGGAGTACGACCTCCTTAACCCTTGCTCGCTACGCCAACGGGCGGCCACGCCCTGCACTGTGGCAACTGTGAGCATTGTAGCACCCCAATGCTGCCTACTCCCGCTCCCTAGGGCAGTAGAGCACTCGCTACACTACACAAGTAGGGGCTGAGATAATAGGTTTCTTTTTTCAATCACCATCACACCCTATGATCACTTGAGCAGTACCAGATAAGTTTCAAGCTGCATTAGGAACTTGGCAAGCATTCAGCAAATTAATGGACAAGTTCCTCTAATAAATAACTGAAGCATTATTGCTCATGACAAGCAGATGAATTGTAATTATAAAATGAATGCTAGTGTTCTGTTGAGGCTACTAGGATGTTGGGAGACAAGGCATTCATGCATAAAACAATTTGCCATCAGTGAAAGATACAACAGAGCACTGAAAAGAACTAAAAAAATAAAGTTGCAAATGCACTAAGAGAATATTTGACCTAATAAAGATTTTTTTATGTAAAAATGTAAGTACACCCAAATGTTTTCCAGCAACCTACTTTTGTATCATAAGAGTCTGAAAATCATATTCCACTGTAGATTATACAAAGGTGGTTGATAAGAAACTTTGAACTCATGTACTACAGCTAAAATAAGCTGTAAAATTTCAGCCCACAGGCAGACACCATAGAATTGAATGGATCACTTTATATTGATGGTGGTTGATTATAAACTTTGTACTGATGACTGATCTATCCAACAAACAAATGTTGAATAACCATTGCTTTTTTTAGATGAAGCAAAGTTTATTTCCGGCTTCAGTCATTCTCAATTGAGAATGCATCAGTCCACAATTCTTACAAAAAGATGCCACCACAACAAAGAAAAGCACAGATCCAAAAGAACATATAGCTAAGACATCCTATAATCACTGATAAAAAACTCTAACATGTAGATCATGTAGTCGTTCTGTAGCATTCCAGCTTGTTACGTGATGTTAACCTCAAAAGGACTAGCTTCGCCACATACGGGCTGCAAAACCGGAGTTCGATCCAAATCCAGCAAAGGTGAAATAATAACTTCAACCACCGAACAAACTCTGACCACCAACCCGAGAATATACCACCGTCACGGTCTCACCTCCCACAAGGAAAAGTGATTTCATAGGACACTGTCCACTGTTGGAGACACCAGATACTGAAGTGGCAACCAAGCCCTAAAGTGCAGTAACCAACATTGAAGACACTACCGTCGCACTTAGTGATCCTCCCTATGCGACGTCTTTAGGAAGAAAATAACATCAAATGACGCTGCCATCGCACGACTGGATAAACCAATCTTTGGCTTTCGCCCAGGAGAAATCCATCCGGAATTGTAGGATGCAACGACGCCTCCAGCGAGGATAAGTGGTGCCCGTAGGCGTCACCATCGTCGTCGAGCAGCGACGACAAGCAACAGAGCATACCGCAACTGTTCCAAATCCACCGCCCATTGCCCGAAGGGACTTACATAGTTATGCCAGGCGCTTGCCAACGGGGCAACCAATGAGTTAGCTGCCGGCCAACGAGCAGATCCGATCATGTGCACACCTTATGCACACGTCATGAGCAGCCCACGTGCAACAAACCACAGCTGGTATCCCAAGCTTGTGAAAACCAGTTGACGACCGAATCCGATCAAGACGAGTCATTCCAATTGGATTCATCGCCCTAGAGCCAGCCAGGCACCGCCATGGCTTGTCGTGAAGAAGAGATCCAATGTAGGCCATGCACACGAACTCCCTTGAAAATCAGGCTGCTCATGAGGATGTGTCGGCGGCAACGGCCTTGCCACAACGCCCATGCTTGCCACCCATCCGAACTCCTCCTGAGGTGATAGATCAGACCGAGAAAGCAGCGGATCTGAGCCCAGAAATACTAGATCTGGACGCTGACCACCGCAGCCACAGATCTCACCGGCGCAAAGGAGATGAGAAACAATGAAAAGGAGCCCCGCCGCCACCTTCCTTGCAGCAGGACAGGCTTCCATCGAGCTGCTCTGGCGGCGGTGAGGGAGAGGAGCGGAGGGAGAAGCGGCGGCGTCCGTCCATGGGAGGCGTCTTTTTCTCAAAATTTGATAATGTCCTGAAATCAGGACCAATATATGATCAGTAAAGCTTCACCCACAGGCTACAGCACAGCCGTAGCTAGAGGCCCAAACAACAATGTTATGGCCACTGGCCATGATAGGGATAAACACCACCAGAAGGATAGCCGGATGGAGACGGCTGTTAGGGATGAGAGGCTAGATCATAGATGAGAGGGATGAACACTAGATGAGAACTAGATTGATTGTTTCTTTCTTGCTTTCGATTGATACAACACCTCTCAATATATAGAGAGGTTTACTTGACCCCCAACAATAGACTCCCAATCCGGTACTATTATCTCTAACTAATCCCGCAGGTACTGTTGATGGGTACTGTTCACGCCAGACACCAAAGGTCCACCTGACCCAAAGCCTATCCCATAACACTTCACCCCTCCTTTCGAGCAGCTCGTCCTCGAGCTGCAGACAGACTCGACACGCACACGCAAGTGGAAAAACTACCTAAATTGACTCTGAAATAAGCCTTTTACATCTCGGCAATATTTCTTTATTTATAACTAAAAATAAATTCTGCCCTATCCAACTATCACGGAATGCAGGAGGACCCCATCCTAAAGCTTGAAGAGATAAAAGTTCCTGGTTTGCATGAGCTCCTGCACCTTCCATATTATAAAGTTGATCTCCAAAGAATGTGGTAGAATTAGCCAGGGTAGTACGTGATATTCTTGGAACATAATCTGCAGATAGGAAGAAAGTATCTGTTCCTTCTGGATTCCATGGAAACATCATGCATCTCTTCACGCCACTTATATGCGTGATTGGATCTCTTTTCTCTTCCTTCACCTCAAATAGATCAGATGCGCACATATCTCCACGTACTCCAATGAGTGCTGCGGAGGAGGTGGACATAGGAGCCTTCCATGCTTGATGTGTCACCGCAGACAACAGCTTTGGTGGCGACGGCGGATCAGCAGCTTTGGGTGGAACCGGATCCTTGGCCGGATCAGCAGCAGGAGTGGCCACATCTTCCCGCAGCAAGGCTGCTACATCATGGAACCTATCTGCATGGATAACATGACGCCGTCGCTTGAAGATGCAGCGCTGATTGCGCCGGAGGAAAGATCGACAGCAGCAATAACAATATCGTCGTCGTGAAGCAAGCGACGGAATTTGGAAAAGCTCAGCATCAGAACCTGACGTCTTGAATTCATCCACAACAGGCCCAGCAATCGAGGAATCAGCAGTGGCAGAATCATCGGCTGTGGCGGCAGGATCAGCAGCGGGCGGAGCAGATTCCGCAGACGCGTCACCCATGACGCCTTGCTTGCGCTCGAGTCGCGCGAGACGATCCAAGATGCCATTGAGGACTGCCTTGATGTCGACGAGTGTAACACCCCGCCTTCCACGAGCCGCCCCGCACAACCCTTCCGAGGGGCGCGCACGCGTACACATAGCACCCTGCTTACACTTTCGTCCTCGCTTCGTGTAAAAGGGTTAACCCGAAGGTGCTACGGCTGGAAGACAAAGCCTTATAAGTTGCATCCACCCTTGCTAAACTAGCAATGTGGCACTAAACACGTGCATCCCGCACCCATGGGCCACTACCGGGCCATACAAACTAGGCCGGGTGTGACAACGAGGGATGAATCCGCCTTCAAATCATCGGAGATGACGGCGACCGCGTCTGAGACGACCTTGACGGCATCGGTTGATTCCTTGCGCAGCCTATCTTCCTGCTCCTTCAAGAGCCGCTTGATTTCTTCGTCCACAGGTCCAAACATCGAGGAAGCTGATACCAAGTTGTTATGTCCCTGGGTAGGGATCACAGGTCGCGGGGCGTTGCCGTCCCTTGACAGGGATAATGTCGCCAGGCGACTTGGTGAAGGGGATGAGAGAGTAGAGAACGGGGATGAGAGAACTAGATTGGTTGTTTCTTTCTTGCTTCCGATTGATACAACACCTCTCAATATATAGAGAGGTTTACTGTTCACGGGTACTGTTCACGCCAGCCACCAAAGGCCCACCTGACCCAAAGCCTAGCCCATAACAAACAAATAATGTAATATTTTTTCTATGATAATTATTACTCTAAATATTCATTTTTTATTAATTCAAATTAAACAAAATCATGGCATCCTTTTGGCAAAAGAAAAAAATAACAAACACCGCCATTTCGGAGCCCAATACCTGGTGACCTTTGGTAAAATAATGTTTTTTATTAATTTAAGTTAATTCGAAGTTTCTAGACAGCATCAAAATGTTCAAAGAAAAGCAAAATTCCTGGTGCGCAAATACCTCCACAACAAAAATACTTTAAGAGGCGGATGAAGAGCAAGCTCCAAACCAGGATCAACTGCCATCTCGTTGGAGAGCCCTCAGGTTCACTTCTAATCGCATACTCTAAATATCACACATACTAATTAGTCACGTGCGTCATGTTCTAGTAATAAGCGTGCAGATTTCTTATTTCAGTGATAAATCATTGGCTAAATAAACCTAATATAATGCATTGTTATTAGTTATTACCACCACAGCAGTGTCAATCTTCAACCATGTACTCACAGGTACAAACACATGAGCACCAAGGCATTTCAGGTGCTCTCGTACAACCACTGTAATACTCAACAAAATGTGCATGAAAATTTCAACCAAAAGTAGGGATGGGTAGATTTTAGGATCTATGTTCATGTAAATTTTGGGATAGAGAAAAAATTATGCAAAGAGAAAAAAAAATCAGCTATGAATAGTGTGGTTTGCACTATTCATAAAATGATGGGCAAGATATGCTGGTCATATTAATATCAAGGGCAAAAAATGATGGGCAAATCAATGGAGTTGTACCACATTTGGTGGACGATGGCTTGCCAATATTGCAATATGCAGATGGCACTATTATCTTCATGGAACACAACATAGAGCAAGCAAAAAATATGAAGCTCCTTCTCTATGTGTTCGAGCAACTCTCTGGAATAAAAATAAACTGTCATAAAAGTGAACTCTTTTGCTATGGGGATGCTAATGAATATGCAGAACAATACACACAATTATTTGGATGCACCATTGGTTCTGCAACATTCAAATACCTCGGTATCCCCATGATACATAGAAAGCTCAGAAATAGTGACTGGAAGGGGGTGGAAGAAAAGTTTGAGATGAAATTGAGCACTTAGAAAGGAAAACTTATGTCTGCTGGGGGCCGAAGTTCCCTTCCGATACCTATGATGTCCTTTGAGGTACCTCAGGGGGTGCTCAAGAGATTAGACCATCTTCATTCTAGATTTTTTTTTGGCAAGGAGATAATCATAAGAAGAAGTATAGGCTTACTAGATGGAATATAGTTTGCCAACCAAAGAACCAAGGTGGATTGGGCATTACCAATATTGCGGTCAACAATATATGTCTCCTCCGCAAATGGCTTTCTAGGCTACTTAATGAGGATAGAGTTTTGCAACAATTAATTCGAAACAAATATTTGGGTGCTAAATCATTGACACAAGTACAAGGCAGACCAGGAGATTATCACTTCTGGGCGGGGCTTATGAAAGTCAAAATGAATTCTTCAAATGGGGGTCCTTCCAGATAAAGGATGGCTGCGAAATTATATTTTGGAAAGACACTTGGATTAATAATATACCTTTATGTGAACAATAGCTTTCTTTATATAATATTGTTAGAAGAAAACAAGACACAATGGCTGAAGTCATGAGATCAGTAGCATTTAATATGTCTTTTGGTAGGCCAATTGTTGGGGATAAACTAATTGCATGGCAACATATGGTTGCACATTTACTAAATGTTCACCTTTGTTAGGAAAAAGACGTTTTCAGATGGGGGCTAAAAGGGGATGGACAATTCTCGGTCAATTCTATGTATAAAGTCCCTCTTAAGATAAAAATCTTCCATTGGTACATGGGAAGAGGGGTTATCTTGTCTAAGGATAATCTGGTCAAAAGAAATGGGAATGGTAGCCCAAAATGTGCCTTTTGCAATAATAATGAAACCATACAAGTACATCACCTTTTCTTTGATTGTCACTTTCCTAAATCAGTTTGGCATATTATAAACATTGCTCTATACATCAAAACTGTAACACCCCAGAATGAGCCACAACATTCCAGAGCATTACCACACTACGCTACAACTGCTAGAAGCACCGCAAGAGAGAAAACACAACAAAGTATGTGGAAGCAACATAAACAATCTAGATAGAACAAGAGACAAGACTACACGCCCAAGCAATTCTTTTTTTTACAAAATATTTGTCCAAAACATTTATAGAGAGATGTGTGTGCACACGTGCTACTAGTCCCATCCAACGATGCACCATTGAAACTCTAGAACTTGCGGAGGGGAAAAAGCGTATGAGGTTTATGAAAAACCTCAGCAAGCAAACTGCTTCAACTGAGTTATTCAAATCACAATTGATTAAGCTTCAATTTAAGAATATAGACCTAGAAAAGTCACCATAATAAAACAATATATAACTTCAAGTAGTAAAATAAATGATAAATACTCCACATCGATGCTTCATAACTGCTGATGCAATAGTGTAATGCAATGCATGACTTCACTTCTACCCACACATCCTAAGGATGAAAGTGAAGGCTGCAACCACCTTGCTATATATCAACGTTCATTGTTGTACCAGTACTTAGCGTGCCAATCCGGCTTCGGTTTCTTCATATCATATACAACATGATGATGCGAATGCAAGATTACAATGCATGAACTTCATAGACTTCAATAGTCAAAACTTCAGGAGTAAAACCACAAGTGCATCATATAATACTTCAATATCAATGTCAATATCAAATTCAAATCATATGACTCATGTGAGGTACTGAAATTTTGAGATCATATGACACATCTCTCTATAAATGTTTTGGACAAATATTTTGTAAAAAAAGAATTGCTTGGGCGTGCAGTCTTGTCTCTTGTTTTATCTAGATTGTTTACGTTGCTTCTGCATACTCTGTTGTGTTTCGTCTCTTGCAGTGCTTCTAGCAGTTGTAGCGTAGTGTGGTAATGCTCCGAATGTTGCTGCTCATTTTGGGGTGTTACAAAAACACCTAGAAGTATTGCACATATTACGCAGCTATGGCAAAGTGACAGAGGTGCTAGCACTAAGCGCAAAATGTTAGTGGGAGTGGCAGCCATGTTTTGATCTATCTGGCAATGTCGTAATGATATTATTTTAACAAAAAACCTATAACCTCTTTTATGCAGGTAATATTTAGGGGAACATATTGGTTAAGATTATGGAATCGATTGCAAAAGGAGGTGGAAAGGACGATATCCAGTTGGAAGTGGTGGCACGCAAAGCAATGTGTGCGCAAAGCTCGCGTCGGGAATGCAAGAGAGCAGCAAACAGTGAGGAGAGACAGAGAGGTCTCCTTAGCTGGAGTAGCAGAGAAGTATGAGAGATTGCCTTTGCTAGGGAGGAGGAAGCTCCTTATATAGGCCAATAGGAGGAGAGAGGGATGAACCTACACGGCCAGCAATGGCCATGAATTGCCATTAAACATCAATTACTGGTCCTCTGACTATGTCAGTTACTGGTCCTCTAAATGATGGTGGTAACGGCAGTACGGTCCATGACTCAATAACTGAGATTAATGGCAAAATGTTTGTTCACCACACCTTGCATCGCAGCCACGAGCCACGGCTCGCGGAGAGGCGAGCAAGCGTGTGCTTGTGGCACATCCTTCTCCTCTTGCCAACTTCAAAAGCGATCTACAGCTGGTCCACCATTTAAGTTGGTTAGGATTCTCTCTAACTCTCCATCCGGGATTTAATACCAATAACTCCCTAGCATTTAGTAGTGGACCTTTTAATTGTGACTAATATGGGCTTAGGCTCAATTAATCCAACAAGACCAACCAATTCATGACAACTTTTTAGTGACCCAGCATTCAGTATGTCATATGAAATAAAGAATGTTATCACACCTCTATGATTCAAACATAGTAGTTGATAATAATAATTTTGTGATAAACTAGTTTTATAAATTAACTCCAGAAAACTCTAACTGCTGAGCTCAGAACTGTATATGTGGTTTGTGTTTTAGTTCAAATAGAGTGGAACGAATGGCTAGGCCATGAAGCTCAACCCTTAGGGAAGGGTATCAGTAATCATAAACCAATCATGTGAGACTAAGATTATATGTTAAAAAAAATAAAGAAACAAGCAGCCAAAGGCTAAAGGACTCTTTACCATAACCACAAAAAAAAAGAAAACAAGCACTTGGTTGACTTACATTAGTTGAGCACCACAACCTGTCAAATTATAACCAGCATCAGAACTCTGGTTGAATCTAAACATTATAGCTAATGTACTTGTTTGACACAGTTAAGTTGTACAAAACAGTAGGTAACATTCAGGTGACATACATAAGTTGTACAGAACTGTAGGTAATCATCCAAGTGGCCTCGGGTCATTCTCAACCTTGTAGTGTGTGTCATTTATTTGGTACTTGGCTCCATTGTATTGGGAAAGAATTGAAATCACTAGTCCTGCTTCTAGGGGCGGCCACTACGTGTTGGTCACTATGGTTTTGCATGAATGATCTTGTTTTTGGAAAGAAACATAATTTTGCTCCTTTGCAGGTTATCTACTCAGTTATCCATTCGCTTAGTACTTGGGCTATCATTCAGAAGCCAGCTTTGCAAGATTTGGTTGTAGCGGCATCACAACAATTGACGCGTGCGGCCAATAAGTTTTTTTTACCCAGGCACATAGGTGACAGTCTAGTCTTTGGATTGAACAAAGTGTGTATCATTCTTCCTATTGTAGAAGCCACTAGTAAGGCCTATGACCTGCTACAGGTGATGCCCGTGAAAAAATAGTACCGATTTTTTGGCATTCGATTTGTGTATGTTTTCTAAAAAAATTAATATTTCAACTAGGTGTCTATATGCAGGTTGAAATGATCAATGGTTGAATTTGGATATATTTAGGATGTCCGCAACTATCGATCCAGAAGCAATGTCTTAGAATATAATATATGTATTTGTGTTTACTTTTTATTTCTAGTAGTATGGAGTTATGGACTTGTAGTCTCCACTTTACTATATATGTATATACTATTAGATCATGTGAACAAGTAATCCATTTGTTTCCTTCCTACAATCATTGCAGATTTATATGATTATTGAAATTTACGGTGTGTGTAATTCTGCAATGTGTCATGTTCATTCCCTAGAAAAATCAGTATCAACATTATATACGGTATGCCAGTGCATGATAATTATTTTCATAAATTTTTTGAATGTGTTAAAATAGGCAAAACATGTGCTGCTAACTACATACTCCGTATTCCAAGGATTCTAAATATTGTTTCACAAAGTGTTACTACCATAACATGCAAGTGTTACTAGAGCTAAAATAATATATTACAGAAAAAATCATTGAAACACTTTTTTAGATGTAAAAGAACACATTGCTCGTGTCCTACAGCTGTAGTAACATCAAGAATATGAATAGTGACAATATGTGTTACAAGGAGACCTGATAACACTATAATTGACCTACAGTAATGTAACATTCCGAAAATTCGTAGAAAATTGTTGAATGCAAAATCCTGAATTTCAAAAAAAATTGGTGAATTGAGTGCAAGCAAACAAACATATAAGGTTGTATTCAAATTGCTCCCTTTATTCCTAGGCAATTTAAATTTAAATTAAAAACTTGAATTGAAGTGCTAACGAACAAATAGGAATGATTTGGCTCTTAATTGGTTTTTGGTTCTTTGGTTGAATTTGATTTCGAATCCTGCATTTCAATTCAAATTAAAAATCTATCCTAATTGGCCAAACTAACTAAACCCTGTGGGCCGAATCTAACTATCCTAACTAACCCAGCCCACCAAACTTACCCCGCCGCCTAACTCAACTCCCTAGCCAGCCGGCCTAGTCCATCGTCGCGAGTCGGCCCAGCATCCCACATTGCGCCCCCTTCCTTTCCACTCACACCGACAGAAGGGACCCACCTGGCAGCCACACCCTCTCCCTAGCCGCTCTCTTCCTCGCGCCCGGCGTGCCTACTCTGCTTTTCGCCACAGCACACGTGAGCCCCAGCGCCGCCGAGCCAATCCCACCGCTCGAACGCTGCGGCCCGTCCGATGCGCGCCGCCTGGCCATGGCACGGACGCCCAAAGATCCTTCGCCGTCCGTGCCCACGCCAAGCCCTAGCGCGGCCGCCCTACAAGTACCCCCAGCAGCCTCTCCCCTGCCGCAGCCGCCTCCGCCCCCTTGGGGTTTTCTTCGCCACCAAGCTGAGAGAGGAAAGGAGAAGAAGGAGTCTGGGAGGGGAAGAAGAGGAGAAGCCAAAGCGGAGCCGCGAGGGAAGATCGCGTCGCCGCCGTCCGTGGGGCCACCGAGGAGGAGCCGGACCGGAGCAGGGGCGAGGAGATTAGGAGCGCCAACGTACCGCAAGTCTATTCCGAGCCTGCAACGCCAACACCTCCGCCCCAAGGTGAGCGCCCTCGAGAGCCCCTTTTCCCCTCTATTGCGCGTCGACCGTCGAGCTGTGTCGCCGCCGTTTCCGCGCCGCCACTGTGTAAGCCCAGCCCTTGTGGTGCCGGCCTTCGAGCCGAGCCCTTTCTTGCAAGACCCCGTCGCGCTGTTGAACCCTTCTGTAGCCCGCTGTCGCCCTTACGTTGCAAGAATACCGCGAGCTAGGCACGCACACCCATTCATAGCCAAAACGTGGCGCGACCCAATAGTAGTTGGTGCCCGTGCACACGCACGCTAACCCAGCCGAGACCCAGCGCCGCCGCGGAACCGTGTCGTCGGAGTTCCGCGTCGCGCCGCCGCCGCGATGAGCCGTGCGCGCCACACCGTGTATGCGCGCTAACTTCGAACCTCTGCGCCGCCGTCGCGGACTCAAGCCGCCGAGACCCCGCGCGTCGCCGCCATGACCTTCCCATCACTAACATCGCCGCCGTTGAACCGCTGATGTGTCGCCACCGGGCTCCGGACCACGCCGCGTGCCACGCCAAGCAGCGTCGCCATGCGTGCATGCATTCGCGTGCGGGCGGCCACAGGATGGACCACACCAAGCCTCGCCGAGCCAAGCCACAGAAAATCCCGTGGCGGCCACACTTGGATCCCATGGACCCGGTGTTCGTGCGCTGCACTCTCGGCTCACTGTGGACACAAACCACCAAGCCGCGGCCAACGTCTCAGAGTTCGTGAGCCGAAGCCCCCAGTAATCTTGGGCCGGCCCAATTCTTTCAGCTCGAGTCGCCTCGCCTTTCGGCCCAACACCAGCCCGTGAAACCCTTTCCTTTTTCTTTTTCCCTAACCGCTAATAGCCGGGGCCCACGTGTCATACTCTTTGTGTCACTGCCCGATGGGGCCCACTGACTAACCTTGACCCGTTGACTTTGTGGACCATTGACCGTTGACTGTTGACCAGTCAACGCTAATGTCAGTAGGCCCCACTACTGACGTCAGTAAACTGACCCCACCTGATGACGTCATGCTGACATCACCAGGCCGCCACGTGGCACGCCCTGGTGCTACCACGTGTCGCTGCTTGAGTGATTTTCTTTTTTGGAATTCATTTATTAATTTCAGAAAATGATTTAAACTTTAAAAATTCACAATAAATTAACCATAGCTCAGAAAAATATGAAACAAGTTTCTATATTTTTCTAAAATCATGACCTACGTGTTAGTGTAGAGTTTGGTGTTGTTTGGGTATTATTGCTTCGCTGTTTTGGTGTTTCTTCACCAGTAGTCCTCGCTCTTATCTTGTTTCTGCGAACTTAGGAGGTCTGGAGAGTCAAGAGGAGGACGTCTACTACCCCAACTACCTTGACGAAGTGGAAGAGCAAGCTATTCTCTGAAATACCTACTAGACATGCAACTAGTATGCTAGCGCTTTACTTTACTCGCATGATGATGATGAGCCATGCACTGCCATTTATCTACCTTGTTTCCTTGCTACCCTATTATCCACTATAAATGAACGTTATGCTTGCATGTGTTGGGATGGTTGTGATTGATCTTCTTGGCGTGAGTTGGGTGGCATGGGCGGTGTAGTGCAGCTAGGCGGTGGAGGCAAGTGATAACAACCCGATCTTTGATTGGGGTGCTTGGGAACTGCACTCGGGCAGTTCCTACGGAGTACCTGTTGCGGATACATGGTTACTTTGGTTACTTTTGAGGAGTTTGGGCGGCAATACCTGTGATGGGTGCCGATGGCGGACCGTTGCAGCGGATCATTTTGACGCTGATACTCGCCTTACCGACAATTAAGGGTCGTATCAGGACGACCTGGATGTTGGAATTTACAATGCTCACCATCTCCCAGTATAGGGAGGGTTCCAACAAGCCTACTGAGTGCAGTACCAGGATTGTAGGAGATTCGAGTATGATTTGTGTAAGGGAGACTTGTTGCGGCGTACTCTCCCTGGTATACCACAATCCCCCACTGGCCCTGGCGGGAAGGTTTCACACCCCTAGGGTAGATATTAGCGTGCACATGTTTCCTGGGCACAGGGAAGCAGGATGGTACCATTACTTTTTAGGGTCTTTCTGTGGGTTGTGTCTCAAGACGACTAGCTACCGTCTGCTGCCCGGGTGGTTCCAGGAGCGCAACCTCTGCAGAGTGTAAACTATACTTATAGCCGTGTCCATGGTCACGGACGATCCTTCATCTGGCTTATTTTGATTAGCATGGGATTCTGCTTTCTTACCTTCACCTTGATCTGGGACATGAGAGGTTGGACCAGCGTTGCTGATGAGACAGGTGGGGAGGGAGCTCACCGTGTCGACTAGTGAGTGAAAGGAGTTGGCGGATGACTATTGCGGGAACCTATTGAGGCAGGACGAGCCCGAAGTGGTTGTGAGATTGGTGGATGGTTTTGGGGAGTGTATGTGCTGGTGAGGAAAGGTCCTTGGAGATGAGATGAACTTGGTTATTGCTGCTGCTTGCGCATAGGAAACCCCAGCTTAATTCCCTTGAATATTTTATTACTAGTTTAGACCACTTTAAAGCATTGCTGCATATTATGGTTGGTGACTTGGACCAATCCCATTTCCTTGGGGACAGACTTTGGGAATACAGGAGAAGACTCTGAGTACATGATCGACCAGGATGGGAGGTACCATAGTGGGTTGTGCGCTGCGCTCAAGGAGGCCTGTGGAGGTGAAGGCCCGAAGTACCACAAGATTATAGCTATCCGCTGCGTAGTTGTTTTCATCCTGTCGATTTAGCCCAAAGGGCTTGTATCATACTGCTATGTATTTATATCATGTTTGAGGACCTTAATCAATCTATGGATGTGTTTTTCGCTGAAATGAATTCTGTACGTGATAGCTGTTGTTCCTGGGACTATCACAAGGGTACAGGGAGTCGGATTTCCGTAATTGGAGATCCGGTTCATTTCAAGTAACACAAGTCGACGTTGTTATATCCCTGTTATGTAGTAGTGTAGGAATAATTTTTTTGAAAGTTTTGCAGGGGCACTGCACTGTCGTTTAAGGAGGGGAGCAAGCACATGTTCAATTTTTACAATATA
Organism: Echinochloa phyllopogon; assembly: GCA_033239725.1. Lineage (NCBI taxonomy): Eukaryota > Viridiplantae > Streptophyta > Magnoliopsida > Poales > Poaceae > Echinochloa > Echinochloa phyllopogon. Next base: position 24,010,388 of record BTCW01000008.1, on the reverse strand, counting down.
TGTTGTACTCCCTCACCATCAATTTTTGATGTGGGACTAAACCTAACAATTTCACGTGTCACATATCAGGCCCAACTCTTACATCACATACAACCCATGTGATCTCCCGAAAGAAGTTATCACAGGCCCCGTGTTCAACTGTCCAGTCACAACATCCCGTGTGACCCTCCGAAGACGATCACGGGCTCCCCCGTCACCATATGATCCTAGAGATGTTCCAAGTTTCCCGACATTTGGGTCTGATACCAACTAGCCTTGTGGAGGACTACATGATTGTGTACAAGACCAGTGGCGGACAGAAATCATTTTGACGCCTAGGGCCACTTGCCAAAGTGACTAGACCATATCAAAACCCTCCCACATGACAATATAACAGTAATACGGTATGATAGCGCACAAAGGCAACTAAAACCATGATTTCGAGTATATCTCAATTCAATGTTGAAGCATGCAATGAAATTTATAAAAATTTGCAGAAAAGTAATGCATTACCTAACTAGGCCAATTTGGTTAATCCTCGTCCTCGTCTACCATTTCTTCATCAATAGTAGGAAACGAAATTGAGCCTACACAAGTAGAAAATACATTCCAAAGAAATTAGGCAAGCAATATAAAAAATAAATTAGTATACAAATGATAAATGGCAATGCAACATACCACTAGCACTTGCACTATTTCGAGGCTTTGGAAGCAGTTTTTCCTGACTCCTTAGTTCTTGATAATACTCTAGGACTTTTTCATCTTCAATGCTTGCAAAAATATCTCTTTCAATATAGCATATCATCCGATGATTTAACCAAGTATTACCCATCTTATTTCTTGAGTCTGTCTTGACAAATTTCATAGCTGAGAAGGCTCTTTCAGCTGTAGCAGTTGCAACTGGCAAATCAAGACTAACCGAATGAGGCGATAAACCAATGCAAAATTGGTGTTCAATTTAGCTTTAACCATCTTGATAGCGAGATCACCAATGTCTTGACAATTTGCAAATGAGGAGTCATTTGTCACCTCATTCATAAACCCTCTAAGTTGTTCTGTAAGGCTGATAACTTCATACCCATCAAAATCAGCATCATAAAGCTTAGCCAATTCTACTACTTGTTGTAAGTCATAGTTCGCAAAAGAGTTATTTGGATCCAAACAAGCCATGCATCTCAATAATTTAGTAGACCTCTCAGAAAAGCGATTGTTGAATTCCACAATTATTTGATCATACACCACATTAAAGATTTCATTCTTGAAATGATGATAGTAAGTAACTAATTGCCCTCCACACCCCCGTGAGCGACCTCTAACAGTTAGTGTATCCTCCATATTTGGTATGACAATATTATGATTGAGACAAAAAGTCTTTACCTCCTTAAATAATTCCTCCCAACCATCCTCACGGGCATCATGAATTGTGTGTATTGTTGCCCCAATCAAACCCACAGCTCGAACAATATTTTGGTCTTTCCTTTGTAAACATTGTGACAAGTCATTAGTTTTGCCCTATAATTTGATCATAAGATGCAAAATCAGCACATATCCAAAAGTCTCAATTTGCCTTAACAAACCAGCAGCTGCATATTTTTTATCCCCATTTGATGCATCATCAGCCACAATCTCCAATACTTCTAAAACAGCATCCCACATGAGAACAATATGACATAAGGTTTTATGATGTGAACCCCATCTAGTATCCCCAGGCCGTGCAAGGTTGGTTTCTTGATTTTTCCCTCTCTCCCTAGAAAAATATCACCCGTCTCTAATTGATTCACAAGTTTAGCATGATGTTGTTGAGCCAATTGATCCTTTCTCTTACAAGAAGCATTAACTATGTTTACAATCAAAGTGGTGGTTCCAAGGAAATCAAAGATAGAAGAACAACACTTGGCAACTGAAACAACCACTAATTGCAATTGGTGTGCAAAGCAGTGTATGTAAAAAGCATGTGGATTCTCATCCAATATCCCTCTTTGCAACCCATGAAATTCCCTTCTTATGTTTGATGCCCCATCATACCCTTGCCCACGAATCCTAGAAATTGATAACCCATGACAAGAAAGTATACCATCCAAAGCCTTTTTTTAGAGATGAAGATGATGTTGTGTCTGCAACCTCTCTCAACCCAAGGAAGCTCTCAATCACTTCACCCCGTGCATTGACATACCTACATAGAGTTAGAAGCAAAGTTAGTGGGTTATTACAGCTATAATTAAAATAAAACAGCAAGACAAATATTAGAAACATACCTCAAAACAATATCCATTTGCTCCTTAATTGAACAATCTCGGGCCTCATCAACAAGAATAGCAAAGTGCCCATCCCCAATATCTTCAATAATGGCTTTGGTGGTCAATTCTGCACATGCTCTACAAAGGTCTTTTAAATCTTGGGTCCAGTCATCTGATATATCTTTATTCTTGTTTTTGTACCATTGTAGCAACTCCAATAAATTCCCCTTATTGCTAGAACTAGAAGATTCATTATGTCCATGAAAAGCATGTGCTTGCAATAAAAGAAATCTAACAACTCCCAATACAACAATCAAACGACCTTTATATACCTCCTCAGATTTCTTGCTTTCACGCCTTATAACATGTGATACACTTTGCCTCTGGTTCTTCAAGGCCTCATACTCCCCTCTAGACTTATTGTGGTTGATGCCATTACCATGAGCGTCAATTAGTTCACGCCCATCCTTCCATCCACGGAACCCATTAACCGTGAAGGCATCAACACCATAATTTTTAGCTCTTGGTTGTTTAAAGAGATAATAGTAGAGACAAAAGGCAGTATCTTTAGCAACACTATATTCCAACCATGGATGATTTTCGAACCACTTATCATGAAAAGACCTATTGTGACCACATATCTTTCTTACTGGATATTTATGACCTTTTGGTTGGCATGGACCTTTCAAAATGTATGCTCTTATGGCTGCATCCCTAAGGTTTGGATTTATTTTCTCAATTGGCATGCGTAACCCAGGATCAGAAATAATGTCAACATCATTAAGTACAACATTAGGATCATTCCCTCTGTTTCCAGATTATCATTCACATTGGCATTGCTAGTTTCTCCTATTACATGTTCTATTGTGCCTGGTGTTCCACCTACTTCCTGTTCCGGTTGTTGCACAAAAGATGGGCCTGATGAAATTACCGGAGTAGGCGCCGGAGAAAAAAGAAAGATGTCAGCGTCCTACATCTCTTCTTGCTCTGACCCTTCATCATCCTGTCTACTGCGTTGCGCATCTTCAGACTTCAGCAGGCTCTTCTGGTCCTTCTCCTTCCCCTTCCCGACCTTCCGGGCTCCAGCGCTGCGGCACTGGTGCTGCGGCAGGTGGCGCTGCGGTGGGCTGGCGGCGGCGCTAGGGTTGGGCGGGCGGCGGTGCTCGAGGAGTCGGAGGCTCGGAGCGGTCGAGCGAGCGGAGTCGGGGTCGGGGCAGGAGATGCGGTCGAGCGAGGGATTTGGGTAATGTCGTGACGACGCTGGGCCACAGGGGGAGTGGCTGCTGGGCCGAACAAGTTGCTGAGGGCTGGGGCCAATTTACATAAAACATACATGGGCCAAGGAAAATTAAGGGTACTCTAAAGGATTTTTTTTGGGCCAGGCCAAGGGCCATGGCCCTAGTGGCCCTAGGCCCATATCCGCCCCTGTACGAGACCAAGAAGGAAAAATAAAAGGAAAGCAATGCACATGAGGCCATGGGGCAGGTTTCATGCATGCTGATATATGGTTATGCATGTGTGGTGGGTTTATTTTTTTTTCTTCAAGTGAAGACGAACACATGGTGGTCACATCTGAGGGCTTGGTTGCTGTAGGAAGGATTGAGGGTACGGCTCTGTAGTAGCAGTTTGATGGGTGACTTGACCGGCTCAACAAAGAGATGGTGTGAACGATGGGTTCGCATAATTTGTGTTTTGATGATGACGGGTGGGTTCAATGATGAACTCAAAGAGACAATTGCGATGAGCACAGACAGTCTGGTGATCGGCGAGGTACGTCGGTCGGATTAGCGTATAGCAATGAGGTATGTTATGTGGGAATGTAGCCTGGTTGTGTGCACAACAGAGCTACAGGACACGATAGGATGTTGCAGAAGCTGATGGAAATTACAACAAGCGAAGGAGGTGAGACAGTGGTCGACGGACCAGACCTCAAGCCGGTGTTGTGGGCTCATTGGCAGCGAGCGGAGGCTATCGATGGTGTTTAGTCGTGGTGCACATGGCGGCACTGATAGGAGTTCGATGGTAGATAAGTTGGCGCTCAGGAGCGGTGGAGCCAGACGCGGTACACTATCATGGTCGAGGTGTGGAGTAGCTCACTAGTGCACCGAACAGTCCACGGGGCATAATACGCACAGTTCAAGATGGCTGGCGGATAGTTCGCATGGAGGGTGAACGTACCGTGGTGCACGGTGGATAGACTTGTGGCAACAGGCTAGTCAGACCGCGGGTCAGAGACGATGATAGAATCAGCGACGAAGACATAGGAGCATGACAGCTAATGGGGTTGTCCTTCTCTATGGCGTGGTGACACGCAGCACGAGCTCAGGATGCAGGTTTGCATGGGAGGAGCATGTGTGCTTCCAAAATCAGCAAGGGCGCCAATTGATTCTAGTTGCACGTGTGGGGTTCTGAAGTGTGGATCGAATGGCGCAAAGAAGCTTCGAGGGCTGAACTGGAAGGAATTATAGGTTGTGATGTCTATACTTGAAACTGGAGTAATCTGGTAGGTCAGGGCTGTAGGAAACTACGGTGTAAGACGTCAGGTGTAGTATGGCAGACAAAACGAAGTGCAGGGCTGATGTGCAAATTCTAATATTTGACTCGGATAGCGACAATGATGTTCTCAATATCATGTGATGATAGGAAGAGAAGAGTGCATAGTTATGGAGTCATGGAGTTTGGAATTGCAGGGATAACAGTGTTTCTTTAGGCAGTGAGTTTGAGAACTCGAGCTTGTCGGACAGCTTATCGAGCGGTGAAGGCAACAACTCAAGTTTGGTGTACATGGAGATTCACACATGACAGCATTGAGATGGCACAATTTTTGCCAAGGTGGAGTTTGTTAGATATTGTGTCGAATATTTGTATGGGTTTGGTTACGACGGGACTTGGAGTTGTATTTAGCAGTATAGGGTAGAGTTCATGTCAAACTCTGTAACCTGAGCCTCCTCGTAAATATGAGAGGGGGGGCGCTGTTGTAAACATGATGGCAGAGCGATAGGCTCGCAGGGGGAGGCGGCATGCTGCCGGAACCCCGGAGCGACCGGTGTTGCAGTTTGGGGAGGAGTGCTCGTAATCATGCCCTAGGATGTAGGATTTGGCTGAACCTCATTAACAAAGATCGTGTCTCCAGTGCGCAGTGCCATCTATGATCTTGAAAGTTCCGTCTAGATCCGATCAATGCTTCCGTTGTAGGAGATTGGCGGACGGCTCGTCGCTGCGATTTTTCTATCGCTCTATGTTGGGTTCATGGAGTCAAAAAAACATTACCCCCCCCCCCCCCCCCGTGTTTTTTGATACTGTACTCGCTTTATATGTCGAAAGGCTACCACTGCATATATAATTAAGTGATTACCCTTGGAACACATAAACGGGACGCACAGGAGATGGAGAACACCGTATGAATGCAGTTCAATTTTTTCCCCTTGTGTTCAAATGTTTGAGGGAAAAAATTTGCTCGGATCACTCCGGCTTCACTTGCTTTGCCCATCATGTGCATCAATGAAGTTATTATAAGATGATTTGAATAGGCAGTAGCAATCAATGATAGTTATATAGAAGGTAGTGACCGCTACTGCTCATCTGAGGGCACGTACGACGGGTCCAAGCTTCGCGCCTTCGCCCGCCAGATGAGCTCCCGCTCTTGTTAAATACTCTCTTCCCCCCTTCCATCCAACCCTAGTCGTTCCTGATCTCCACCATGTCGTGGCAGGCACGGAAGGAGGCGGTGACGACGACGCAAGATGTGCTGCAGTTGGATGCGGATCAGAGGCACAAGGCAGCTGCAGCGCGCGGAAGGGTGCGGCGGCGTCGATGCGGAAGGCCCATGATGGAGCTCGCGTGTCGATTGCGCCGGAGCAGAACAGTTCAGGCTGGGCGGCTACTCCACCGCCAAGGTCCTTCACCGACTGCAACTGGTTCTTCAACGGGAACGGCGGCAGTGTCTTTAGTAATGCGGGACAAAGCCCTGTTGCTCATCAATGGGATTCTCAATCTTCAGATCCCGCAACATGGTACTCACTCTCAATTTTGTTTGTGTGATGAAATTACAAAAATGTTGAGGTGCATCCATGATTAGCCATAGCAGATTGGTTGGCTTGGTGTTGTATTGAAGAAACAGTGCTTACCTAGTAATGCCCAAATTTTGGGACATCAGCCATGTGACTTTAGTAGGCATTTTAAGCTGCATCGCAGACGACAGAACAATCTTCAAAATTGTATGTAATCATTGTTCCAGAATGAGAAGAACGACACAGCCATACAAAGGGAGTCCATTTTTCCAAAGGGCAGTTCCAACCCTCCACGTCACCTGGTTTCTATAGCATTTAATAGACCGTCATGTCAGCATTTTGATGATGTCGACAGTGTTTCTTTGGAAGTGAGAAAATTTTTCCAGCCCCTTTGACCAATAATTAAGGGTATTAAATAAAGTCAGTTTACAAAACTACCTTCACAACATTGGACTATTTCGCGAGACCTATCTAATGAGATCTTTGACCGCATGATTAGAGGATGATTATTGTAGCATTACGGTAGCAAAACATAGATTAATTAGGCTAATTAAATTCGTCGCGCAAAGCTGCACTCATCCCTAAAAGAGTTTTCCAAATAGACTTTATTTAATACTCTATGCATATAAGATTTTTTTTGTAAAAAAATTTCAGGGAACGAAAGAAACACGGCCGATGTGACAAAGAAATTAAAGATGAAAGAGAAGGAAATGGTTTCTGAACCAAGAAATCGAGTCGGGACCAAAGCGTGTAGACGCTATCGATATCGCGTTGGAGCGAATTCATCGTTTCCATCCTCGTGATTTCCCCCGTCCTCCAGATCTGTTGTGCCTCTCTCCGCTCCGCCTCCGCAAACCATCCCGCGCCCGCACGCCAGGCCGATGCGCGCGGAGCTTTGGCGCGTTTTCTGCGGAGGTGCTCTCTCCAATCTCCCGTGCAGAGGTCCTTCCGTGCTCTTTCTGCTCGTCGACGCTGATCCAGGAAGCCCAATTCAAGTTCCAGGAGACGCCACCGGTGCTCCAGGCGCTGCTTTGGGTGCCGGTGCTCCGAACGCTGCTGCTCTGGGCGTTTCTGCTTCGGGCGCAGGTGCCATGGGTGTTCCTGCCAGTGCTGCGTGATGGCCTGCGGCTCCTAGCAACTCTGAATCTATGGTGTGGATTATTTTGTTTGTCTTTTTACCAAGCATTTTACTGTGATGTGATGGTATACCGTGATTCCTCTTGTAGCGTCTCCGAGTGCTATGCGTGTTGGCCTGCTTCAGTGTTCAGATTTTTCTGCATTGCATGCCTTTGAGCTGCATGTAGGCATTGACCTGCATCTTTTGTGCCACGTTCAGTTCTTTGTATGAATGGGGGATACAATAGGCTACCACGTGAAATGACCACAACTGATCCTTCTTTATCTGTACTACATGCAAATAGTCATTTAGTTTTCTGTCGGATGAAATTTATTATGGGTCCACCACAAGAAACTATGCGTTGGGGATACAGTTTCTATATAGAGTGTCTTGCTTATTATGTGGCAGTGTAGAAACACTACTCATAGACTTCGTGGGTTGGGACTGCTCAAAGAAATTGTTATCTTGCAGTTATTGCTTTCTGGACATATTCATTTTCCTGAAGTGGCAGATAAGATAATAGGTGGCAGTTTGATACCACTAGAAAGAGAAAAAAAGATTCCAATGAATAAAAGAAGGAAAAATTGGGTTTATTTTCAATGGAAAAATATTCTCAAAAGCAAGAAAAGGTATTTTGTTTTGATTCGACCTGCACTCGCATATCAAATGGACGAAGGAAAAATTTATCAACAGTTTTCCCATAGGATCTCCTGCAAGAAGAGGATAACCTCCAACTTCAACTTGTCAATTTTATTTCTCATGAAAATAGCAAGTTAACTCAAAGAATTTATCACACGAGTCCATTTTTCCAAATAAATTGTTATCTTGCAGTTATTGCTACAAGAAGTTTTTTGGAACACGTTCAAAATGAAATTTAGATGTCTCTATTGTTTCGTTCCAAAGGTCTCCAAATGAATATTTAGATTCTTGATACTACTACTTTTTTTATAGAAAACACCATTTGTAAAAAATTCAGAATTCCAGTTAATTAATGGGAAAAATGTGACCTCATCCACTATGTCACCTTGGAAGTAATAGTGCTGGTAATAACATTGCCCTCGTGTACCCGTCGTTTAAATCTTTGTGTATGTGGTCAGAGTATTAATTAGTGGTCATCCGCACAGCAAGCGGACCCAGTAAATATAGCCCTTTCCTAAATTCCACCCCAAATTTTACTATGCAAGAAGAAGATTCCCATCACATCAAAATATGGACAAATGCATGGAGTACTAAATATAGATGAAATAAAAAACTAATTATATAGTTTTGTTGTACTTTGCAAGACGAACAATTTGAGTCTAATTAATCAATGTTTGGACAATTATTTATAAATACAAATGAAATACTATATTGACATGTCAAAGTCCCGGTCTTGCCATAGAGGTATTAATCCTAGCATGCGAGTAAATTGTAAATAGACAGATACAAGTACTGAGCACCTATTAATTTTGACCTTTATTAATTGTTTGATGTGCACTGTATGCTTCCCACCAGAGTTGACAGTGTTTGTCACCGGTGAGCCAGCATATAATATATCATTATTAATTGTTTGACCAGTACGAGTATTAGTTTTGGCCCACACGCTACATCTATCCGTACGATATATCCGTACGAGGACTTGATAACTGGACCTTGCGAGTGTTATGGCGATGAAATTATTCTCTCATCTTATAAAACTATACACCGTATGTCACAAAACACTCTATGTCTTCTCTTTATAATGATCCTACCAGATCAACAAATTTATGGATGGTGCAATATAATGTAATCCATAAGAAACTCCTATGAAACCCCATTAAAACTGACCTAAGAGCGCGCATTCCCAATGGGTAGTTTCAATTCACAGTTTTCAAGAGTGCCATGTCATTAAAGGGAGCTGACTTGGTGAATGATTTTTTTAGAAAGACCATGCATACCCTCACACGCACGCACACTGACCTCTATGAATACACGTATGCTAACCCTACCCTTACGAGCACATCCGGAAGACTGCACCGGTAGATCCAATCATGAGATTCATGGAGTCACCATATGTGCCCCGATGTCAACGAGGACGCTGCATGAGAGAATAACACTGGTTAATTCCCGGAATAAATCCAGAAAATTGTGAAAGAAACATTATTAAAGAAACCTTACCAACTGATCTATCATCAATTCGCAGTTGATGAATGAAATAAACATCCCGCAACAAACAAATCTATTTTGCGCTTTGATAAGCCGGCATAGCATTTACTTGTGCAGCACCGGATTATTGTACGTTGTGGGATGAAATACTCCCTCCATCTCAAAATGAGCGTTCATTTAGAAACTTTAAGACAAATTACTAGTCATGATAAATTACCATGTTACCCTTATTGGATTTACAAAAGTAGCATGATTGAATCTATGTGTTTCTCTATATATGCACTTTTGTATTAATGTGTGCATCCCTAAAAGCTAAGTGGATACGCTTTGTGGGACAAAATTTGAATGTTATATCAACACTTATTTTGGGACGGAGGAAGTAAAACTCTCTAAACCACAGTACTAGTTTCAATACGTTTTAATATTTTTTAATCATTGTAGACACAATTTCATCTAAAAAAACCCTATCTTTTCTCTCTCCTCATACATTTCATTCCATGTTATCACTTTTGTCTATGTGACACCTCATTTAATAATAATAAAACGCCTATGAAGTCTCCATTATGATTGGCCTAACAGGATATCCGCATCCCTATATATACATATCGCTTGTATGTGTTCTGGCATCCATTTGAATGTTATATGTTGTCTACACGAACAGATGGAGCTAGAATTCTTAGACTATGTTGTTTGTGGTGTCGGGGCTCTAGTTCTAGGGTCGCTGCTTCGTTTCATCTACAGATGGATGAACCCTCCATGCAACCGGAGGCTTCCGCCTGGTTCCATGGGCTTACCTATTGTTGGTGAGACAATCCAATTCTTAAAGCCAAGCCCCTCTTGGGACATTCCAGAATTCTACAAACTGAGGTTGAAAAGGTGGTATATCACGATCTCGCTAATTTTCATTATATAATTATATGATGAATATAATATTGATTGTTGAGCCAATAAAAAGGAGGTTTAATCTTATCATGTATAAGTTCCTGTTTGTTTACCTTCTAACCTGGATTGAGTTTTGGGTAATACATTATGATAATAATTCATTCTAGGACCAGTTTGGGACCACAAGGTGGCAGAAGAACAGTTTTTTTTGCTCTATCATCTTTGAATTATAATTCATCTTGTATATAATCTCAGAGAGAATATGCCCTAAGGATGACCAACGTAAACAATCACTACTATAGACATGACATAAATCTGCAATCATACGCATAGACTTTTGAACTATCGGATATTTAGATCTACAACTTGCCGGAAAATACTGGTTTACTATTATTAGGCAGCGAGGAATACATATTTAGGTCTACATGTGCAGACAAAAATATGCTAACTGTTACTCGTGCATGTGAGAGAACAATTGTTGTTTATTCTATTCTAGTTCAGTTGTTTCAGACAAATATAAATCTTTGTTAAAAGCAAAACAAATTTGAATATACAAATATACTCCTAACTTTTCACTAGAAAACATGTATTTTTTGTGTAACACGCTCCAATATATCTTATCAAATATAATAGTGCTATTCCTAGCTGTCACACCCGGTTTTAAAGGCAAAACCAGATGCATCTCATATGTGCGCCAGGATCAGTTTACACACATATGGTAGACGTCACAAGTGAATATCCATAACCATGCATAATGAAAGAGTATTAAAGTGCATTTATTACAATCTCAGAGTTGACTCAATTGTCATAGCGGAAGACTTAAATAAACGTTCATCTAACGAAGCAAAAGTGACTCCAACTCCACAGGCGTTGACTGGGGGAGACTCACCTAGAACTCCTCGAAATCAGCAGTGAAATCCTCAAAATTCTCCCAATCTGAGCAGCATTCCGGGTGTAGTTGATGCAATAAAAGAATGAAAACAAGCATGAGCACATGACGTACTCAGCAAATGTAATATGACATACAAGGCTGGGGCAAAAAGGGCTGGCTGACAATACTGCAGTAAGCACTTTTAGTTGGTCAAGTTTTATTACGCAACTATTTACTAGCAAATGAAAGTATATACCACCCACAAATTAATGAATGTCATAAACCCAACATAATCAAGTAACCACAATTTAATCCATGTTCAAGTATGATTATCATGTAAGGGTCCAGGCCGCTCTTGACCGTGAGCACGGCTGTTATAACAGTTTTACACTCTGCAGAGGTTGTACACTTTCACCATAAGCCGTGATTCCCATTGCCGAAGCATGCACCCGTCCCACACCACGTGGACCGAATACTGAGTTTCACTATGAGACCTTTACAAAAGCACTCTAATAAATGATAGCCCGCTAAGGTTTTCGGTTCAGAAGCAAAGCATAACCCTCCCTAATGAGGTCTGTCTCTTACCAAAGCCCACAGCTCAAGAGGACCGAGCTATACCCCGTCAACCGCCGCCCCCCATGCCCCTTTCGAGTAAAGCTACCATAAACTAGAGCACCTAATTAGTCAGTCAAAGCCAGAGCCACATGACACTCATGGTTGTACTGTTTTCCTGGGTGGTTCTCCATGTTCCAATTAAAAAGATATGATCTTGCCATTTAATTAATTCAAAGAGTATTTGGAACATAGAGTAGGGGTTCATTTAACCAATCCCAGTTGAGCAAGCTAAGCATCATCTACCATCAAAGTTAATTAAATAACCCAGTTTCAGGGACAGGAAAATATAGTGGCTAGGCAAATCCTTAAATAGGAACCCATCAAATTAAGACACATGTATGGATGGTGAAATTAATAGTTATTAGGACATTTGCATGACATAATACACTTGCCTTCTTCCCAACTCTGTTGCTGCTCAAATCCTTCTCCAACAGTTGGTTCTTCAGAGAAATCCTCGAACTGCTCGCTTCCTAATCGCATCACACAATCGCATGCAAAGAAACAATACACTAAATAAGAAACAGTATACCAAACAATTCCAACAGAAGAAAACAACAGCACAAAACTAATCTACGCGTTACAACGAACCTGTGAGCGTGAGAATCACTAAAATCGGAGTTAAAACGCAAAAGATATGGCTTTTCTAAGGTTCAGGCACTTGCTGGCAAAGTTTTAAAAGTTCCAGGGGCTTAACTGCGAAAATCCGAGGGCTAAAACATAATTTTGTATAAAAACTCAAGGGCTTACGGGTAAAAGACCAGAACAGGACCTCGGGTGTAATTTTAAAACTTGCAGGGGCTAAAACAGAAAAAAGCAGGACCTATCTATAATTATTTTTGAACTAGGATGGACTGCGGGTTGATTTCTAAAAAACTCAGGGACTCTTTTGCAAAAACACCAAGGCTGACCAGTACGCCACGGTTTGACTCGCGGACGGATCTAATCTGAGCCGTTGGATCACGATCGGATGGTTCAAAACAGATCGGCAGAAGGCTCGCCGGCGGGGGAAGAAGAGCGGCGGCGCCGCTGGCTCCTACGACGGCGCATCACCGGCGCACACGCGCTAGCGCGCTACGGGCCACCAAGCGCGACGGGATTTGGCCTAGGAGAGAGAGGAGAGGACGACGATCTCACCCCGAGGGTTCTTGACGGGCTTGGAGCTTCGACGGCGGCCGGCGACGGCGAATGGCGGGCGGCGGCGCTGCAAAGACTCCGGTGAGCGATTGAGACAGGAGCGAAGCGGGGAAACGATGCGCGAGCAACACGGGAGGGTTCCTTACCTCCTTGCAAACCTCCCGCGAAAAACCTTGGCGAGAGAGGGACAGCGACGAGCGAGATCAACGGCGGCGGCGGCGTTCAACGCAACGGCGGCGGCGCGAGCAACTGCTAGGGTTCGCGGCTCGATTGGATCACGGGGAAGAGGCAAAGGCGGCGGCCGCGGTTTATAGGTGCGAGGTTGGGCTCGGGCCCATGCCTTGGCGTGCGTGCCAGGGTCGGATGCGGCGGCGCGGCCGAGTCCGGGTTGGGGACGACGGGTCCGACAGGCGGGACCCGCCTGGCAGCGACGCGAGAGAGAGAGAAAGCGGAGCGGGCCGGCGCGGAAGAACGGGCCGAAAGAAGGATTGGGCCGGAGAAAGGGACAGGCCGGCTGACCGAGGAGAGAAAGAAAAGGGGGCAAAGATAGACCGGGCCAAAAGTTGGAGGGGCAAAAACGAACTCGACAGAAAACAACTATTCTAAACCACAAACAAATTCAAATTAAATTCGAATTTAAACAGAATTTAAATTCCAACTTAATTGAACAGGAAAAGACAAATGCAACAGCATGAATGCAACAAAAACTTATTTTGACTAAAATTATTTAATATGATATTTAAATTGATAAAAGGCTAGAAATTCCAATTAAATCATAGAAAATTTATTTAGACCTTAATAAATCCTAGAAAAATTTAGAGAGTTGCTACAATTTAATTGTGATGAATTTTAGGGCGTTACACTAGCTTAATCTCAATCACTAATTAACATTTTTAGAGGGGAATAAGAAGATATAAAAAACTCCAGCTGTACTGCAGATGCTTGTTGGTGCACGCCATTACGAATCACCGGCCCCACGCTTGCGTGATGAGTTGCTGGCACGGCTCATTTGACAGAAAACTTGGTGTCTGACAACCGAGTTTCAAAGGACGTGCGAGACTATCTTCGATCCCCACGCTAGCGGGACTGTTTTTCAAGTTGTTCCCCGCTACAAGAATAACTCACATCCGCACCCCTCATATGCCTCGGTGCACTTAAGATCCGGTGCTAACGTAACATTAGCACCGGGTGCGAAATTGGGGCGCCCTCGGGAACCCTTTAGCACCGGGTTGTAACACCAACCGGTGCTAAAAGTCCCCTTTAGCACCGGTTGGTGTTACAACCCGGTGCTAAAGGGTCCCCCTCCTTTAGCACCGGGTGGTATTACGACCCGGTGCTAAAGGGTCACCCTTTAGCACCGGGTGGTGTTACGACCTGGTGCTAAAGGCCCTTCAGCACCGGTTCGTAAATACGATCCGGTGCTAATGTAGGTGTCACATGCTACTTCAAAAGGAGCGCATCTTTAATCCTATCACATGCGCTGTGTAGGTGAGATGGTTAGGTGGGTGCATGCGTGCGAGCCAAGAGGTCTTGAGTTCGAATCCCACAACACGCAAATATGCAAATATTTTTGGCTAGTGCCCCCACCTTTAGCACCGGTTTTTCCTTTAGCACCGGAAGATTGGCACCGGGTGGGAAACCCGGTGCTAAAGGACTTTCTCACCCGGTGCCGATGTGCATGATTCTGGTAGTGACGCCTCGACTGATTATTTCAATGCCTATTGGAGAGACGACCTAAGAACGATTTTCCAAACATACCCTATAGTTCTCAACCTGATTTCTACAGATGTCTCAAATTTGGGCTGCCATTGGAGATGATGGGCCACATGTAGTTCCTTTAGAAAGCGAACTATACAAATAAGCTTCTTATAGTAACAGCCTATAGAAATACCATTAACCATAGTCAGATATGCATATGCAATCACTTGTGCAGATGCTTTCCAGATATGTGCCAACATTTCAGAAGGTGGTGGGAAGAGTTTGCACTGAACACATTTCAACATCCTATGTTCAGTAGAGATCAGCACCCAAAAAATGGCTAACTTAAAGTTCACAATATGCCTTTTATTTCCAGAGCAACAGAGCCAACCTTATTTTTTCCTCATATGAAAATGGTCCAGGCAACATATATTAACTATATGCCTGATACTCTGTATCAGGTATGGTCCTCTGTTCAAGACTAGCTTGGTGGGACAGTACGTCCCACCTGCGAGCTTAAATTGTACTCCCTCCAGTTTGCTAAAAGAAGTTGTTTAGGACAATGACACGGTCACCAAAGAACAACTTTGACTTCTCTTTTTTATAAAAATATTTCTTGAAAAGTTATATATGTATATTTTTATGAAAGTCATTTTTAAGACCAATCTATTTATATGATTTTCACATTTCCAAACTCAACGACTTAAATGTTATTCACGATTTATATTCCAGATGTTTGACTCAAACCTTGTCCAAAACGACTTCTAATATGAACCGGAGGGAGTACTAGGTATTGATCATATCCATGAATTCCAGATCATGTCAAACAATGTAGAGCGCAACTATTCTTTGTGATTTGTATTTTGTATGTCTCGAAAATATTAGATTTGTTCATTATGCAAATGATAGCAACACAAGTTCCGTCGCAGAGACATGAGATAAAACTTCCCAAATCGTAGACATAATAGATTGATTCCATTTTTACGTGCCTTCCTGTTACCAACAATTACATGGGAGAAATAAGTACAACTGCTCTGTTTCGTACTGTTCTAGCATGTATATATGCTCGGGATTTTATTCTGGAATGGTTGATGCTCCTTAGCAATGGCTGTAGTGGCTGCAGAAGTTTTTGACTCTGCCTTGCCACTAACCTGATTTTCCTTTAATCTAATTTATTATGCATCTGTCCATGCTCATGACTTATACTCCTTCCTTCAGATGATGTTTGATCTGATGGCCAAGAACCTTATTTCCTTGGGAACCACCTGCCCAGAAACAACTGAATTGAAGAAAAACTTTGCCATGTTCTCCCAAGGGCTGATATCCTTCCCCCTATATTTTCCAGGGACAAAGTTTTATAAAAGCATGCAGGTTTGCTAAATCCTTTAATATGTTGTTCCATTGGTTTATTTTACTAGATAAAATCCACCATGCATGTACAGGACCAGACTAATGATATTGAAACAAAAGGACCTCAACACAAATCTTCATTGGCTGGGGAGGTTCTTGCAAGTAGCATATTGTACTGATTATCAAGCAAAAATCCAGTTGTCCTGGATTCTTTAGTTTTCTTTGTTCCCTAGCTTGGGAGCCGCATGCATGTGTGGGCATTCATTAGTTTTGTAAACATGCTTGGGAGAACTAGGAATTTTTTATTTGTGAATCATGTACGGTACACTAGCAAAGGAGACCCCTATCCGTATGCCCCCTATAAGCACATCTCCGAGGGACTACAGGGGCTAATCATAAATTTAAAATACATATGCAGACCTAATCCAAATAAGCACATACGAGAGACTAGGATGATAATTTTTAAGGTTAACTACGTCACCAGTAGGCCGATAAATCTTAAGATGAACTATGCATGTCACCACATGTGCATCATAGTCGATTAGTATTCTCGCCTATCAGTAAAAACATGATAGTAGGGAACTCAAGTATGAGTGGACGATTCCACAACAATAAACAAAATCAACTAAAGTTACGCTCGGATTGATGTGGAAAAACATAAAACTAGCAACTTGACTTGGCATCCTAAGTTAAGAAGCAGAAAACCGAGCATTGCTATTATTGGTGTGCCCTACACAACTTGGGAGGCAGGAGATTATTATCGCCTCACCGTTTAATATACTTTATTGCCAGGGACTTCCACACATTTGTACCAAATTCTAGACTCTGGCTTAGTATTATGTTTCACATTATACCACATTACAAAATAGTATGTATTATTATATTTTGTAGTAGATGATTAGTCTTTACTTTCCTATACAGGGAAGAAAATACGTGCATAAGGTGCTAAAAGATACGCTGAAAGAAAGGATGCGTGCACCAGAAAAGCGATATGGCGACTTTTTGGATATATTTGTAGCAGAAATGCAGAGTGGAGATGCATTGGTGGATGAGAATCTTGTGGTGGATTTAATTGTTATCCTCATATTTGGAAGTATTGTAGCAACAGCGACAACACTCACGGTAGCGATGAAGTTCCTGACAGACAACCCAAACGTAGTCGCAGCACTAACGGTTCGTATTTCTGTCCGGGAATGCTTAAATGAATTGATTTTTACAACACTGAAAATGTAATAGTAGCAATTAATGACAAGTAAATAATTATTTAGTTTTCTCAATTTGGCCCTATACTTTCTAATAATCATGATAGTATTGACTATTGCAAAGTTTTTAGCATCTCAGTTTTAGTTCATGTCAATATTACTTCATCAGAAAATCATTAAGAAATCAAGACCTTCATTTACAGGAGGAGCATGAAGCAATACTGAAAAAACGAGAGGACATGACATCTTGCATTACATGGGAGGAATTCAAGTCCATGAAATTCACTAGTCAGGTGATGCACACAAGTTGATGTATTTTATATATTCTGAATAAGGATTGTGAGCTTTATTTTTTGTGAGGAAGTCATTGACAATTGGTAGATACAATTTTCGTTATTTCTGCTGCAATCTATTCCTATTCCATAATATCTGTTCAGAAGTTCAATTGATTTTTAGTATGTGTTGAGGAATGTTTTCAAACAAACTGATAAAGTGTACAGATCTCACAATTGGAAGTAATGGTGTTGCACATATAGTAGTGGTTTACTTTGCTTAATAACGTGTGCGTTAACATCTGTTCTTTTTAGTTCTGTGACATCCATCATTGTTCTATTTTAACTACACCATTTATATTTTTTGCACAATTAAATCAATTTACTATTAGACTAAATCTGCCGAACTCGTGTTGTATTGTTCTTGCAACTAAATCCTGACTTCTTTTGTGAAGGTTATTAACGAGATATCACGATTGAGTAGCGTTGCTCCTGGTATATTCAAAAAGACTTTGGCGGATGTCCAAATTAATGGTATCTCCTTTTCTGATATGTTTATTATGGTTAGACAAAAGTTCACAATTGTCAGATTACGATAAAAAAGATCTTAAACTGTTCCCGGCAGCTGGCACCACACTTTTTTACATTTTGTCTCTACAGATATGGAATACATAAGAACAAAAATTAAATTGTGATAAATAGCCAAAGTCCAAGAAAATGCACATTTTCCAATTGGCAGTTCAGAAAGGTCATGGTTCATTGATCTAGGTTGAGGAAAATATCTCATCTTGAATATTCTCTCTTCACATCAATAAGTTGCTTCTCTCTAAATCTGATACCCTACAACTAATAGAGAACATTTAAGAAAATAAATTACTATTCTGATATCTTGAAAAAAATTGACCAAAGTATATGGAGCTGCTTTGCCTTGTTCATGAATATTTCATCATGCAGGTTACACTATTCCATCTGGATGGTTGGTCATGATGAGTCCAATGGCGGTTCACCTGAATCCTGAAAATTTCAAAGATCCACTCACCTTCAATCCGTGGAGGTGGCAGGTCAGTTAAACTTATTAATGAATTTCTTCATGAATTATCTGTTGAGATAATCGCGATGTTGATCAACATTTTATTGAATTTCTTGTGCATGTGTGCAAATGCATGATTTGGATTCATAGACTTGACTAGTATAACGTACACTACCGAATAATCCATTGTCCGTGCTGTTTATCAGCCTGGTACTATGTAGCAAAAAACCATGAGGCTTTGTAGGATTGGTCACGAAACTTGCTTGTTAGCAGGCCACGGGGGTCCATCTTTCATTGTTGTCGTTAAACTGAGTGCTAAAAAAAAACCACCTGCAAACTAAATATCCTCGGCAAAGAGCTCTTTGCCAAGTGTCAAAAGGAAAACACTCGGCAAAAATGAGTGTTTGCCGAGTGTTTTACTCGGTAAAGAGGTTGTTGCCGACTGTATTATTTTTTACACTCGGTAAAGATGAGAGTTTGGCGAATGCTTTTTGGCACTTGGCCAACAATTATGTTTTCTCAAAACTATTTGTACTCTCCACATAC
Organism: Echinochloa phyllopogon; assembly: GCA_033239725.1. Lineage (NCBI taxonomy): Eukaryota > Viridiplantae > Streptophyta > Magnoliopsida > Poales > Poaceae > Echinochloa > Echinochloa phyllopogon. The sequence continues at coordinate 23,991,321 of BTCW01000008.1, read as the reverse complement.
AATATGTGTTACTCGATGTTAAAATTTGATATATTTTTAAATTTGTTTACTATATTTAATTAATTAAGTACATTTCATGTAATTTTTTGAATCAAGTCAAATTTGAATTACAAGTGATTTAAATAATAGAATACAATGCATAGAAAAATTACACTCATGTTATTTAGTCCATCTCATGAAAATTATTTTTGAACATCTCGTGTCAAGAAATATGACCACTAATGTTTGTCCGAATAATTTTTAAATTCTAAAAAAAAAGCAAATGAAGTATGAAAATCATGAGATTTGTCATGATGTGATGATATCACACGTGGAGGCTGTGATAAAAAGTTGAGAATATTTCACACATTTTTTCATAATGATGTTTACAAAATCGAAATATGTCACAACATTAATATAAGTTATCTAATTTAAAATTCAAAATTTTAAAATTTTATATATCAAAGTTGCACAGATCCACAAAATATAAAACTTTATAGTTGACAACTTTTTAATTTAAGATTGTTTAATACTTCAAAATATTCTTATAATGTATCTAATTTGAAATCTTGAATTTCAAAAAATATCAAATGACCTCAGATATAAATATGTTCTATGTCAAAATTGTGGGTGGTGAAGACATATAAAAGTGTGTTGTTTACAACTTTTTCATTTGAAATTGTTTAGTCATCGAAAGTTTCGATACAAACGCATAGAGAAAACACAATTGGCCAGGTCAGCGATCCACTCCTTCAAAATCCCTGCCTCCTATTGGTCCAAATGTGACCACACGGATCCCTCCCTGTTCAATGAAAATAAAATATCTTTCTTTTTCACCTCTCTCTCATCTCTCTCTCTCTCCTCTCAGCTCCCAAGTGGGCGACGGGCGGTGTGACACGGGTGACGGGCGCGCGGCGCTGGCCAGCCGCGCTCTCTCGGCCGGCGATCCTCCCTTGGCCGGCGGTGAGTGTTTTCTTTTTCAAAAATTGTTTGTCGAGTGTAGGTTTTGGTCCTCGGCGAAGTGTTTGCCGAGTGTTCGACAAAAAGCACTTGGCAAATAGCTACGTGTCGAGTCTCATTTCACCGAGTGGTGTTTGCTGAGTGTTTTTGGGGGCTTTGCTGAGTGTCCATGGCACTTTGCAATTTCCCATAGTGCAATATGGCATTCGCTCTGCTGCCCTGTCGCAAAGCAAGCTAAATGACCGCGCATGACACGAGCATGCAACGTCTGCCCAACCTTGGCAGCAATATTGTAATAGCTCGACCATTAGTGTTTCAGTTTTGGTCCGTTGTTGGCCCATATTTTTCTTGGTCAGTTAAATTAGTCCTATCTTGACATAGTCTAAGTATGTTCTGACATATTTCTAATCCTTGTTCCCAAACATAACACATACTGGTTAACCATTTACACGAAGCGATATTAAAACTATAAGAGAGGTGGAGCCCTTAGGTGATTTAGAAGCTACGGTGTTATAGATGGTATTCAGATCCAATACCCTCACTACATGAGCACATACATGTCGGCTCCTAGGCCGGACATGATATTTCTGTAGCATTGAGGGGATTTGTATGGCATGAAAGTAATAAGCTGCCGAAGCTGTCAGCCCAATAGGAGAGGAGAATATAATACCCAGGTCCATGAGTGTTTCAATTTTGGCCCATTCTTGGCCCATGTGTGTTGTTCCCGGTGGAATTACTCATCTTTGCAGTCTAAGTAGGTTCGAGCTTACTCATAATCCTTGTTTTAAAAAATAGTAGCACCAGATTAACCCTCTTACATAAAAGTAAAATGAAAGTATACGAGAGTTGCTGTGCATATATGGTCTCGTTCCACTTGCGGAGCTGGGATATATGTAGATTTTTTGGATCTCGGACTTGTCTGTTACAAATGCCTTACTGCAATGGCCACTTGTGTCTCAAACCATAGTCGGCTTGCCGTGTCTTGTCCATTTGCTGCAACTGTCGCGGTTGCAAGGAGGGATCAAGAGGAAGGGACGACGTGCTGCAATATCGACGGCACCTGCACCTGCCTGATCCTGCTACATGTTCATGGTAGGCAATGATGCTCCATTAAACCAGTATAGAATGTCAGGATTCCAGTGTGGGACATGGGATATCGTTTTTAGAGTGCGCAGCGGATTCTAGCCCAGCCCGTGGAAATAGCGCGCTGGCCCGTGGGCATAGCGGGCTGGGCCAAAATCCGCTGCGCACTTTGACAAGTGGTATCAGAGCCGAAAGTCAGAGATTGTTAGGTTTAATCTCATATTAGAAATTGATGGTGGGGAAGTATAATATATATGGCGGGTGAAACAATTACCTATCAGACTAGTTTTTTGGTTAAGTTACGCCTGTGCCTTGGTTGGTTGTGGCTTCGGTGGACCTAGGCTTGATGGGGCGCGAGCCTATGGGTATACCAGCAGCCAGGAGAGGCGATGGAGAGGGCAGTAAAGGGAAGGAGCAATAGGGATACAAGGGGCAGTGGGGAGATTTGCATTCGGGCTAGCTCTCACGGTCCCTTCACGTCCCAACTTTCCCATTAGGATTTTTTAATACATTGAAGACCATATATATATTTTCCATATATGTATCTGGTTTCATATATTTTTTCATCAAAATCCCAATGTGCATATGATATATAGCTCAAACCTCTTATATATAGTTCCTCCAATGGTGATCTCAAATCATGAACATCCAATAATAATCTAGCTTGCCTCTTCTACGTCTTTGCTTGTTTTTCTTAAACATTCTGATCAGTTTTGATTAATTAACTTTTAGTTCATCATTGGAACCTAGTAAACTACATAATTAAAGAGACCTACTAGGTAAACATATTATTCCCAAAAATTATTTTGTCTCTAATGGATTATGTTCACTAAATCAACACTGTCACTATAGTGATTTCTAAGATTGATAACCACAACCTCGCTCCTCATGGGATCCCTCCTAACTATCCTACATAACAGTTAATTGAAGATGGAACATGAATTTTATTCCTTGTAACACTACTTGTCTAAAGCTCTGATAAATTATAAATGCATCATCAAAAAGACTTCAGATTAAAAAATTGACTATAGAGTTCTAAATCTCATTGAAACCATTTAAGTGTATCAGAAGAGTTATAAAGTTTCATCAACAAGATGAGATTTAAATTATATATATATGGTGATTTGTACGTGCCAGCTCCAATTGCCCCGGATTGGATGAGCCAGTAAGGACCAGTGTTTTCCAAGTAGTATCAAATATTTGATTTGTACCTGAAGCTAAGCACTAATTATACAAGAACTATCAACTTGACTTGATGAGAATATGTTATGTTGGCTGAAGTATACACTACAAGAAACTATTTATTCTGTGAAAGAAATATTGTGTCGCGGATTGCTGAAAAACTGTCACAATGTTGTGTCTGCGATGATTTTGGTTTTCGTAATGGAATGAGCGTCATTGATTAAATCGATCGACGTTTCTTAAAAAACGACACGGATTGAAGTGATCAGTAGCAATAATTACAACATAATTATAGCATCAAAACATGTACAATATCTCAAATTATATAAAAGAGCAATTATAAAGACTGCTAATCTTATTTCAACCAATCAATCTATCTAATTGCTTGAACCTCTACCACATTGACTAAACTCAGACCTGAAATATAAAATAACCACATTAGATGTACATTTCTACAAAAAAACTGAGTTAGATGTCTACAAAACATTGTGCTTGAATTCAAGTGCACGCTTATCATGCATTCAAGCTGTGATATGAAGCAAAATGCATGTGATAGGGGAAATGGGTGCGAAAAGGCCATGTAACTATTCAAGCTGTGATATTAAGCTTGATATTTGGCCCAAGTGGGAGAGAGAGTGAGGAAAGCCGGGCCGAGAGAGGGAGTTGGAGGATCAAAAGCGAACTTTTGACCAAACAACATTTCTAGGGCTTATGTGATGTGGTTGTGTTTGTTTGCAATAAATAAAATTTGTTACTGATAGTGGTAGGACGTTTTATTCGTGGAACTCAACACTACGGTTCCTACCTCATTTGGTGCATTTTTTTATTTTTTCATATTGCAAATGACAAAATTTTAATTTATGTTAGCGACGGATTTGTATAAACGTTGCAATGTTTTGGGTCGGACCGTGACAGAATTGAAAGAATGTTACAGTTATATGAGCTTAGAGCAAAATGCTAATGTTTTTGAAACCATCGCAAGGATTTGGTCGCAATTTCTAGGCTTCTCCGGGCTCAAGGCAAAATGATGACGTTTTCTAAAACCGTCGCCATGATTTCGTCACAGATTAAATAGTTTCTTGTAGTGATAATTGGATGCATTTTATCTAAGGATATATTTATCTTACTTATAGCAATGTATGCCAACCAGGTATACAAATGGTTACTATGGTATAAACATATAGAACCACTTGGTTTGAAATAACAAATTATGCTAATGAACCTAAATACACATGCTGCATATGTGAGATCATCCACATGGAGAATATATACATAGCACCTATATCTCATTTACAATTTGATCCATTCTGGGCATAATGGGATGATAAAATTTATAGGAGTCAAATGCGGGCTCGCCGATGAAGAATTTCATACCATTTGGAGATGGAACAAGGTACTGCATCGGTGCTGAGTTCACAAAGCTACAAATTGCGCTGTTCATCCACATGTTGGTGACCAAATACAGGTAATTAATCACTCAGTATCTCTTAAATTTTTATAAAAGCTACAATTTTGATTAAACCATGTATCAATGCAAAGAAATTTGTGTAATCCTCTGACATAAAAGAACCACCAGAATATAAAGAATTAATTCCTTTATGTAGTTGATAGTATAAAAAACTAATGGGGATTTTCTGTGTATTTTTTTGTGCGGTAGTTCATTTGTATAGAATTAATTTATGCAAGATGTTTCTTGGATTCTTTATATAGATGGAAGGAGATTAAAGGTGGTGATATGTTCCGCATTTCCGATGTTGTGTTCCGACAAGGTTATCATGTTCAGCTCTTGCCAAGGACCTGATTACATCTTTGCCATTGTTAATGCATGCTACATTCCTCCTTGGATGGATACAAGCTATATACGTGTTTGCTATCAATAAGTTTGTAATGTGTGGATCTTAATGATAATTGTATAATTCCTGTGTACGACAATTAATTATTACTTTCTTCCTTCAATAAATATCATATATTGCTGATAATCAAGTATGTGATGCCTCCTAGCACTATCACAAATATAACACCTAGGTGGTGTTTGGTTCCGGCACATGAGTGGTAACGGTAATGAAATCAGATGCAGCTGGTATTCGTTACATTGTAATAGAAGGCACCGATTGTTTGGTTCACTAAAGTAACGTTATCTATTCCCTTTACACTGTTTGGTTGGGAACTACGCTGCCACAGACAATGCTTGGACGGCGTTAGTTTGATCTAGCGCTTACAACCATTACACGAAAACATCCATCCACCATAAGAATATGTATAATTTCAGCAATACTCATCCATGCACGCCCATCCACGTGACTTGCATGACATGCTCATCCAAAGAATCCTATAAATCGATGGTAAAGTTTTCTCTCAAAAAATATACCGATGCAAAATCAGTCACAAACATCCTATCAAAATCATATAGAACAATGCTTACAGAGCAACACATACAGGTCTCCAACATGACAACACATACATTTTTTTTAGGTAATGGATATATAATATCCAGCCTTGACCAAGTGGTTACGGCCCAAAATTACAAGATTGCAGCCCCTCCGTCTGCACACTCAACTAATAATCCAGAAACGAGACACACGCCAAAAATTTGATGAAGGCATTAGTTTGTAATCCTATTACTAAACCTCCACCCATGGCGGGCAAAAAAATTCATGGCCAAAGCTTCCAGAGCTTGGCAAACTTCCTTTATTCCTTGTCTATCGTCTTCATGCCGATGAAGCTGTGCCCAAAAGCGAAGCCAATGCGTGCCCTTGAACAATACCTGCAAGTAAGTTTTTGGAGGAGATTTGTCAAAAACTATATCATTCCTGCTTAGCCATAGTGCCCAACATAAAGCCGAGGCACCTGCCAATATTTAATACTTTGACTTCCTATTTAAACCCACCAGCCAATCATTAAAAACGTGATTGAAACTATGAGGTTTTGGACGGTTCAAAACAAACTGGACAACCCTCCAAAGAAAAGTAGCCATGTGACAGTCAAAAAAGAGGTGTTGAATTGTCTCCTCCCTGGAACAAAACGAGCATGACTTGCTCCCATTCCAATTCCTCCTAGCTAAATTATCTTTTGTCAAAGTAACCCCTCTCTTTAAATACCACATAAAGACTTTTATTTTTAACGGTATTTTCAGCTTCCATATTTTCGAAATACGCTGCATATTGCCATTATTAATAAGAGCTGAGTACATTGACTTAACAGTGAATAAACCCGATTGAGTGAGGCCCCAACTAAAAGTATCCCTGTTATTATTCAACTGTACATTAACAATTCTACTGATTAGGTTATGCCAAAGGTTTAAATTCTGTCCAACTAATGCTCTTCTGAAAGACACATTAAGAGGTACCCTAGAAAAAACCGAGGCCACCGTATCACTTTTCTTCCTGGCAATATGATACAAGGATGGGTACTGTTGTTGTAAAGTAAAATTACCTAACCACTTGTCCTCCCAAAACCTGACCTGTTTTCCGTCATTTAAATGGAAGTTACCAAAGTTAATAAAGGTTTGCTTTACATTCATTAGTCCCATCCAAAAATGGGAATCCCCTGGTTTTCTCTCTACTTCTGTAATGGTGTGAGAACGCAGGTATTTATTTCTTAGTAACTGCTGCCACAGGCCATCCCCATTAATCAAATTAAACAGCCATTTACTTAGCAAGCACTGACTCTGTAACTCCAGATCTTTAATTCCTAATCCTCCCAATTCTTTTGGTTTACATAAGATATCCCATTTAGCCAGTCTGTACTTTCTTTTGTGTCCATCTGATTGCCAGAAAAACCTTGACCTATAATAATCTAACTTCTCCAGGACCTCTTTTGGGATCTCAGAGAATGATAACATGAACACCGCCAAACTAGTCAGAACGGAGTTGATTAACACTAACCTGCCTCCAACTGACATATGTTTTCCTTTCCAACTGGCTAATTTTCTTTCAAATTTTTCCTCTATGCCTTTCCAATCGGAATTATTGAGTTTCCTGTAGTGCATTGGAATGCCTAGATATCTAAAGGGATAGGACCCAGATTGGCATCCAATCAACTCAGCATACTGTTTTTCACATTCTTTTGCCTGTCCAAAGTAGAATATCTCACTCTTGTGAAAATTGATTTTAAGACCAGATAATTGCTCGAACGCACATAATACTAATTTCATATTTGTAGCTTTGGCAAAATCATGATCCATAAACAGAACAGTGTCATCCGCATATTGTAAGATGGACAAACCTCCATCAACTAAATGCGGTACAACCCCAGTTATTTGTCCCTCCTCTTTAGCTCTATTGATAATAATGGCTAACATGTCAACAACAATATTAAACAAAATAGGAGACAGAGGATCTCCTTGTCTGAGACCCTTCCATGTTTGAAAATTCTGACCAACCTGGTCATTTATCTTGATTCCAACATGGCCCTGTTGAGTAAAAGCCTCTATCCATTGTCTCCATTTATCTGAGAAACCCTTCATCCTCATGGTCTGTTGTACAAAGGACCATTTGACCTTGTCATATGCTTTTTCAAAGTCAACTTTAAAAATTACCCCACTCTGATTCTTCCTATGCATCTCATGGATTGTCTCATGCAACACCACTACTCCTTCCATTATATTCCTTCCCGGCAGGAAAGCTGTTTGAGTGGGACTAATAACTTTCTGCGCTACCTTGGAGATTCTGTTTGTCGCTACCTTTGTAAAAATTTTAAAGCTCACATTTAGCAAACAGATAGGTCTGTATTGCTGAATTTTAATTGCTTCCTTACACTTTGGTAGTAATATTATCGTACCAAAATTTAGACTATATAAAGGCAGATTTCCATTATGGAATTCCTGAAAAAGGAGTAACAAATCATCCTTTATAAAATCCCAGGAAGCCTGATAGAATTCAATTGGAAAACCATCAGGCCCAGGGGCTTTGTTATGTTCCATTTAAAAAATTGCCTCTCTCACTTCCTGTTCTGAAAACATCGATATGAGAACCTCGTTTTCACCTACAGATACCTGAGGGATATCCTCTATCCGAGTCTCATCTAACCGGAAATCATTCCCATCCGGAGGACCGAATAGACCTTTGTAATACGTGATGATATACTTTTTCAACTCATCATCACCCGTAATTATTCTTTCCCCATCCTGCAGCTGATATATTCTTGTTTTTCGATGTTTACCATTTGCAATAAGTTGGAAGTATTTAGTATTTGAATCTCCTTCCAGTAGCCCTTTTACTTTTGCTCTTTGGTACCACTTGTCCTCCTCCTCTCGCAGCATAGTTGCTAATCTATTATGAAGGCAATTCTTTAAATCAATCTCCTGAGTTGACAGGAGACATGATTCCGCCTTTCCGTCTAGGAGGTCAAGTTTGTCCAGTAACTGTTTCTTCTCTTTCTTGTATTGTCCACTTGTATTTTTGGCCCACCCCCTCAGGTGTTGGCGCACTCTGCGGATTTTTGATTGCCAGCGTTGCATAGGAGTGTCACCCCTATTTTCATTAATCCATAAGTCCTTTATCATATCCAGGAATCCATCTCGAAGGAGCCAACCAAGCTCGAATTTAAAAGCAGGTTGGTTACTTCCCGAGATCAAGGCCCCAGTGTTTAGAAGTAAAGGAGTATGATCTGATATATCTCGACTAAGGGCAATGACTGTGGAGAGTGGGAACTTTTGCTCCCATTCCGTTGTCATCAAGACCCGATCTAATTTTTCATATGTTGGATTTTGCAGTGAGTTAGCCCATGCGTATTTCCTACCCAACAACATTAGTTCTCTCAAATCTAGACCATCAATTACGGCGTTAAATAAGAACGGCCAACGATGCTCGAAATTATCATTATTTTTCTCCGCACTGCTACGTAAAATATTAAAGTCTCCCCCTATGAGGATTGGAAGACTCTCGTGAGAGCACAACTGTGCCAACTCTGTCAGAAAGGTCTCCTTAAGTTCCTGTTGTGCAGGGCCATACACTGCTACAAGTGCCCACTTGAAGCTATCATTCTTATTGCACAAGTGGAATTTCACATAAAATTCACCCTCATCAATTGCCCCGATGTGGAAAACATCTAAGTCAATCCCCAACAGTATTCCACCGGAGCGACCTTTCGGTTCTTTGCAATGCCAAATATAATTCTTCCCACCACACAGATTTCTCAGGGAAGGATCGGAAAAGCTCCTCCTTCCTGTTTCTGAAATGGCAATGAAGCTAAGGTTCTGCTCTTTAGTCAATTCTGATAGAAATCTATGCTTTTTCGGGTCCTTAAACCCATTGCTATTCCAAAATATGCCTTTCATTTAGACTGTCTTTTGGATTTTTTGATTGAATTGGAGGTCTTTTTCTTTTTCTGTGATGAAGGTAATTTTTGTTTTGGTAATTCAATAGTACGATCATGTAGATCACTACTGGAATCCATCACTTCATCCATAATTTCTCCACATAAGTGAGCAAGAATACAATTATCAATCTCTTCTTCCTCCGCTAGACACTTTTCTTCTTTATCAAAAATATCAGTCACTTTATCAGTTCTAGGCTGTTCTAACAATCTTTTCTCTTCTAAAGACTTAATCCTAGCTATAGAATTACTAATGCTAAAGTCATCACTGCCCAAGGTAATACCAATATCACTAAAACCGCTAGCTATAACAGTATCAGAGACATTTAAAAAGGATTGACACGTTAATTTACCTTCATCCGGCGCTAACAGTTCGGCCTTGCGCTTCACTGCAGTGTCCATGGAATCCTCGTTACTGGTCTCGGCCCGACGCTTGCTACGCCGAAGGCTAGGATCCATCGCCTCTGGACTGGACGCCATGTACCTCACCTGCTCCCCAAAACCGGGCAGCACTGTTCGCTCATCAGTTCCCAGTGTCGCAACCACTTCCCTTGCTGCCATCTCCTCTCCCAAATCTGCAGCCACTGCTGCCCCTGCCGCTGTACCCCCTTCATGAGTCCAATCCGGACTCTCCATCTGCTGCTCTACCCTCTTCCCTTTACCAGCACTATCAGACTTTGGGTAAGACTCATCGGCCTTCTGCTTCGCCTGTTGTTTATCTGAGGCACTCTTGGAGTTACTCTTGTGCATATCCTCCTTCTACTGTGTAGCTGTATCATCCCCTCTTCCATCCTCCTGATAATCCCTATGGTCCATATCCATGGGTTCTGGGTTGCTGCCATCCACATTTGGTTCCACAACGAACTGTAAGCCATAAACACAATGACCAATGGCTACATCCACAAATTGTGGAATAATATTATCATCCAAAACAGCAATCTGAACCCTGCTCCTTCCATGCTTCCTGGTGAAAGTCATATCCACCTCTCTGGTTACTCCCAAAACTGACCCAACAGCCCAGATAATTTCATATTCCCTAAGATCGTCAGGAAGGCCAGAAAACTGCACCCAAATATCAGTGAGGTCGAACTTCACATTGCCACTGCCACACTCCTCAATTTTCAGAGTCGTGCCGGGGAACTTAGTTTGTAAAACCCCCCTACTCTGCAATTCCTCTCTAGTAGGAAACACAGCCCTGAAAGAATTTGCCCCAGACCCCTGCACCACCCATTTCCACTGTCCAGGAATCAACCTCTCCAGCTCAGATGTCACATAGCAGCACTAAGTGAACTTCCACTAACACGAATCAGCCCCGTCTTCGATTCTGTCTTGTGTTTATGGTTGGTCGGTGGTGGGATGTAAAAGAAACCAAGCCCATCCACTGCATATCCACAGGCTACAGCAAATGCCTTGTCCGCTTGGAACCGCGGACAACGGATTTTCGAGTGATCAGGCTTATCACATATCTCACAATAAAGTACAGCGGTGCAGTCGGACATGGCGTGACCTTTTGTAAAACACCGATAACCATACAGTTGCTTACCCGTCACCTTAGCTGCACCCATAGCAGAAGATTCAGGCTTCTCCACATGACCTGATGATTGCACAACACTCTGATTATTTGGAACAGCCTTGTTCTCAACCTGTGGCTTCGGTGTGTCTGCCTTGGAACAGCCTCCTCCTTGCATCAAAGAAAAAGCCTGCTGCAAGAGAGCTGCTGCTTGCGACGCTTGGGATGATGCCGTCGCTGCCTGGGTATTCTGCACCGGCCTAGTCTCTGGAATTGCCGGCACGTCGGCCAAGTGCTCCTGTCGCCCACGTACACCAAAGCGGCCACCATAGCCTTGGCCAGTGCCACTGAAACGGCGTCCAAACCTGCCGCCCGAGCCACGACTAGCATCGTAGGAACGGCCTCCACTGCCACCACGGTTGCCGTAGCCACCTCCTCGGCTGCCACTGCCAGGATGGAACGGGCCAGGAAAACCTCTGCCAAAAAATCCACCCTGGCTACTTGATCTCCCACCGCCCCGGTTCGGACCACCTCGGCCGCCGCTCTCCATGGCGTTCTTGGCGACTTCCGCGTATGTCCGGCCAATGGGAATTGCAAAGCTCGTGTGTGGAGCTCTAGGGTTTAGGCGGCGTGTTCCCGATCGTGCAAAAAACGCCACAAGACCAGGGGTAGGTCGATACGGTACCCCTGGCGTGAGACGTATCTGACACGGGCTGGCGTCCTGCAGTGGGCCGATGCTCGGCCGGCCCATCTCATGTGTCCTGGTTTTGCCGTTTGAAAATGCCGCCTCCCCGAGAATTGCTCCGATCGGATCTTGGGTTCACCTCCTCCGGGAACGGCAAGAACCTCGCCGGAGGGGAAGAATAGGGTCTGGGAAGCGATGCATTATGCTTGTGAATGGTAGAATTCGAACGTATACTCACCTGCGCTTCGGATATCGCATCACCAATGGTCCTTGGCGGCGAACGATGAGATTTGGGAAGTGGCCCTCGCCATGCTCACCGTCTTGCTTCCTCCTGATGACTGTATCCAGAATTCTACGCGCCAAGCTCGCCTCCCCCGTCTTCCTCTTGCTGCCCGGGCTGTCACAAAGCTCCTCTTCTGCCTGGTAAATCTGAGCCAATGTGAATCCGGCATGCTGAGCTCTGCCCACCAGTTCCGGTGTCGGTGTATCAATGGAGGCAACAGATGACGGAGACACGCATTGTGAATCCTCATCGCCCTCATCCTCTGATGAGGAATCGCCCAGCGCCCAGAACCTTGAGCCCATGGCCTCCACTCCATGGACCTTCGTTCCAGTTGTTGCCGATGTCGCCATCGCCTCCGTCTCCCGGTGCAATTTCTCCCTTGCCAGAATTCGATCCGCCTCCGCATCCAGCATGGACACCGACTCGTCACACTCCTTTGTCAGTCGGATCGCCGGCGCAAGAGTGAGCCGACGAATCCGCAAGCTTCTCATCGGGCCATCCGGTCAATAAGAAACCAGACGACCGACGTCGATCCAGCGAGCTACAGTACCATGCACGCCGCATGCTATACGCCGGAATGATCCGCCAAGGTGCACGGCTATGCACGCCGCTCGCCGGACGTAGACGTCGACCACCGGCAATCGCCACTGGATCGCTCCCAGAAAAACCGGATCTCTAGCTGTCACGTGCACGGTAACTAGTGCCTGCCCTCCATGACAACACATACATAATAAAGCATACAGGTCTCCAACAATATTGGCCTATTGACAACAGCAAGTAGGCCTCACTTCTTTCAGCCAACATTGTCATTTGAGCCTCATCATCTAGTAAAATGGGAAAAATACAAACATGAGTATCTTTTGACAGCATCTAACGAAAGGGAAAAAAAATACAAATATGAGTATGACAGCTAAACTTGAAGTTGCCCTACTCTTTTATCCCAACCGACAGAATGCATGAGACAAACAACTTTTTAGTGCAAGTACAATGGAAAACTACAAAATTAGTACAGTACAAGAATAGAATGTTATGTAATTAAAAACTAATGAGAATAATACAATGGTGTTTAAAGATTTTTCAAATATGGTATAATGGAAAACTACAGCACTGTTCAAAGGTTATTCAAACACTACAGGACAAGGTATATCTCCTAAGCAACTGAACAAGGCCTACAGGACAAGGACATTTGCATGTCGAATCAATTATGGCACTAATTCTATCACTAAAATAAAGGTAATAGGTGAGCAAATAAAATATGGGGTTAAAGCTTCCTAAACAGAAGTGGTTGCCGTTTAGAAACAAAATGCAAAGAAGAATCACATGGTTCCTTATATCCATTGCCACAGCACACAAAATTGCATATGAATAGGTCAATTTTGTATAGTATTGTGTGGTTATTCCCAATCAGGCACACTGACTTTTTTTATACCGGTTGCAGACATTGCATAAGCTTATCAAATGAACTATGGTCCAGAAAGCTAGCATAGAGATTATAAGGCATGCCAGATTATAACTATTATTACTGATAGAGTGATAGTACACTACTAAAATAATGGTTAATAAATAAACTAAAATCAAATCTGTTTATTTAGAATAACTGAAAACAAACACAAGTTTGATAGAAATATTGACTAAATATCCATGCAAAATGGATCAGATAGAGTAATCATACTGTAATGCAAGAATCAAGAATACTGGCTAGAACACATTGTCCGATTCAAGAGTACAGTCTAATGGACATAAACAGAACAATTCACGGGCTAACCAGAAGTCACAGCTACACCAAGATAAGTCATATCACCCAGTCCATGCAAGCATTTCAAAATATTCAATGCACCTTTATATAAACAGATGTGCAGAGGTTGAGCAATGATCTACTAGCATTCCAGCAATGACATGGTACTGAATAATCACATGCCATGAATTTTGAGAATAAGTAATTGTCACGTAAAGCAAGCTGATTAGAATTTTACATAGAACACATCAGATAGTATTGGAGATATCATCTAGCAGATGGTGGCTCTTTCAGTTGTTCAAAGCAACCTGACTTCAGTAGATCAGAAACCCTTAGGTGCAGCGCTTTGTTAATTGTTCAAACTCCAATTGTGCTTTGTTAAAACAATTTAAAGAATGCAACTTTCAGTCAATCACCAACTGTGAAAGTTCACAACCGTGATATTGTAACTCAAGCACTTTGCGGCATCCATTAGAACTTTCAGCCAATCACTCAGTGCCATGTTTTCTCAGGGCAAATGTTCAGTGAGATCTCTGAATGTCAGCAGAATATTTAGTTAGGCAAGAATAAACATGCCGCTTTATCCAGTTGATAGCAGCTCTTTTAAAGTACTAAGTCAATCACAAAAGTGTGCAATTTCAGAGAATATTTTATGATATCTCCAATACTGTCAGTTAACAAAAAAGTGTGAAATTTCAGTAGAAAAGGGAGGTTGTACATGAAGTAGAAAGAGTTTTGTACATGAAGCAGAAGTATTATATATTTTCTTCTCGAAGCTCAATTTTCTTCAGTATTAGTTTTCCCATCTGTCCAGTCTCAGTTACAACTTACAAGAGGTTAGTCCTGCATGTTTTAAGAAAGATGACATCATCAGTCTCTTGGATACCCATAAAAGAATCTGTTCTACATATTCAGAACTATAATATGCAGAGACCAATGAAGGGACCCGAGGGAGTAAAAAATTGACTACAATGATATAGGGTACTGTAAGTGCTGACCCACAAAAAAGAATGACAGCACTGCACTCAGGAAAAGCTTCTCTGGTAAAACCAAATTTGAAAAAACTAGAGATTATTTTAAAGATGTTTCACGTTTGTTTCTACAGTAGAACAATAATTAAATTACTTATAGAAAAATATAAGAGCACAGAGAGCGGGGGGCAAGAAAACAGAAGACTGATTGCAGAATAGAAACTTATTGGCCTGAAGGCGAGGGAGGACGATCGGATAGCGAGTCCGGACGGATGCCGAGGTGGATAGATTAGCTGTTGGATGCGTTTTTTAGGATTTTTGTTAAGCCAAAGGAAGACAAATAGAAAGTTTCTTAGAGATCCTCTTAGGTGTTAAGAAGAAGAAAGCTAGGTCCTCTTCTCGTGCCATGGGCTAAGGCCCCCGGGGTCGAGCCATTACAAATTGGTATCGAAGACCTTCTCCGTGCATCGCCCTTTGCACGGCCGGCACCGACAACGATCCTGATGAACCGCCTCCTCGACGACCATGAAGATCGCATCTCAGTAGTGGCGATGGGTAGGGACGGTGCTTCGTTAGCGATTCTTGCTGCTTGTGCACAGTGCCCGTTGGCCTCGGCTTGTTTATTGCTGTCTTCACCACATACATCGCCAGGGATTTTGCTTGCGCCAGCGTTGATTCCGTCTGCCCAGGAGGAGCATACCATCGTTGATAAGCGCTCCAGGTCCAATCGGCAGCACAGATCGCCAGATCTGTCAGCTTTCCGCAAGGGACTACCAGAAGGAGAGATCGGGCAGCTGTCGCCCTCCTCGATGATGCAGCTGCAAGGCAGCAAGGGAGGGTGCACGAAGTCCGAGTGTGCCGCCAGGCAACTCAGATGTTCCCTGTGCGGCTCGTGCAGAGCTGCCCAACGACAGAGGCAGGACTGCACGATGCTGCTGCACTTCGATGGCAGCCGTCGGGGGCCCGCCTTCGCAAACCGTTGTCGACGTCGTATCCGGGATATGGCGCAAGATCACTGCATGCGCCCATCGCCAGGAACACGCTGTGGTGCCGTCCGCTGCGTGGACGTAATCCCTCCCCACGCCAGGCGTTGCGGGATGGCTGCCACGATGCCGCCTGCCACCATCACGCTCCGGCTCTTCTCCTCGACAACCAGGTTGGTTCTGCATCACGGGGCCATGTCATCCATGGCATGGAATTGGATCTACCTGTTCTTCGGCGAGAATTGGTTCTGAAGCAGGGTCAGTAGTCTTTTATTCAGCATGTAGACCAACGAATCCAGCAGACTTCACGGACCCACAGAAAATTATGAACAAGTATTCTGCTAAATACATATTAGCAAAATATTTTAATGCACACACATGCAACTACCTTCGAAATAAACTTGTCAACATAATTCATTTCACACGGACTTTGCACATGCAAGCATAGTACCAATTTTATGCCATGCCAGAAGCGATTCATTTTCAAATTTGGAACTCAGGTGGATATACTACATAAAACCCCTTTGTTATTTTTATTCAATTATAGGTTGAAGGGGCTCCAAGAACATATAAAAACTCACTCTAATTTATATCTGAATGTGCACTAGGTTTTCTATGTGTTTCTATTTCTACTACTCAAAAGTTTTGCACCTTAGGTTCCAGTCCTATCAACTACACATGGCAATTCTAGTAAAGGTAATGTGGAAAATAGTGCAAGAAATAATACGGAATGTAAAGAGTATGGAGAACGTAAACTCGAGGACGGCGATTTATCCTGAGGTATCCGAAAGCAACGTTGTCCCATAGTCCTTGTTGTTGGAGCCCCACTCAAGGGAATGCCAGCGCAAGGGCCTAGCTCCTCAGTTAATTATCTTCGTGGATAGCCGATGGGCTCTCCCTATGCTCGAGTGGGTCACCACCTTAGCTCTCCGGGATGCTCCTTGTTGCTTCCAGTTGGTAGAGTTTTGCCAAAATACCGAGGGTCTTTACTCCCTCTCATAATCACTAGTGGCCACTCCACAAACTCGGTTGTAGGGTCTCGCAAGACTTAGAAGCCCCAGAATTACAACACAAGGTGCGCGGTACCTCTAGCCTAGTGGTTAGAGCACCTGAGTAGCACCTACCAGATCAAGGATCGACCCCCTGTGGGAGTGAATTAATTGGGTTTGAAATAAAAAATATAAAAAAATATGTAGGGTCTTCCCCTACTGACTTCGGTCAAAAAAAGGTGCGCGCAAGCACAGTGTCAGACCTTAGGACCAGCAATCCACCTGGGGGTACCCGAGTGGTTGATTTGTAGGAGGGGCGATTGATGAACTAGTGACTTGATGGTACACAGGAGGCACTGATTTAGACAGGTTCGGGCTACCCGGAGGTATAATACCCTACGTCCTGTGTCGGTGGCGTTGCTTGTATTGCTTTGTACTCGGCCGAGCTTCAGGAAGCCGGGACGAGCGTATGGTTTACAGGATGTGATTGGATCTGATGTGGGATGCCCTCATGGGGGTGCCCTAGGCCGCTTTATATAGGGTAGTGGGCTAGGGTTTACAAGTCAGTTTCTATCTAAACCTACTTGGTTCCGACCAGGACTCTAGTCCGGGTCGGTTACAACCGAATATCCCTGGATATCCGGACGAGCCGCCCGCCGGGTCTTCATCAAACATTTCCACCAAGTCGGGGTGCCCGTGTGGGCCGCCTAGGGGTCGGCCCAAAAGCCTGTCAGATGTGGGCCCTGGCCGCCGTAGTCTAGTCTGACAGTGGGCCCAGGGGTACCCATATCCCACAAGCCCCCGAGCAACGTGCAGGCGTGTGTCGAACTGCTTGATGAAGGAACGAGGCCAATGTAGTCGGCTGAAGGTGCTTCAACATGTAGTCGGCACATGGGTGGGCGGTGCTCAAAAAGAGAGAACACCCAACACGACGCCGAGTCCTTCGAGGTAGTCGGTCGGTCCTCATGAGGGCCAATTACAGGGCGACGATTAGGAGCACTGTATACAGTAGCCCCCGAGCATTGGGTTGGTTAGAATAAGCGAGCCAAGGCTCAAAAATTAGGTAGACAACATGTTGTCCAAGAGTTGGTGAAGGCTTGCTACCACCAAAGATGCTTCCCGAGTTGTAGGGCTTGCTCAGCCAACTTGGCTGAGGTGTGGGTAGGTGAGAGCATGCTGCCACCAAGGAATGGGCCAATATTTATTAGCACCCGTGACTCAACAGTGCGTTGATAACGATGAGCCGAGCCTGCTCGGTCAAAAGCTGTTACAGCCGGTCATGCGGGAATCCCGCCTCTGAGCAGGCTTAGTCAAGGGCATTGATGGCCACATGCCCGGGGAAAAAGCGAAACACATGCGCAGCCGTTCCCAGGCGTTAGCGGCTCACGGGCCAACAGTTCTTGGGACCTAGGGTGCCTATAAATAGGCACACCGGCGTGGTTCACTGCCGGAGTATGTGGAAAGGGATAGCCACCATGTGGATCTTGAAAATCCTTCTTCCTGAGAGGATTGCGAGTAAAAGTAGAGTAGTCCAAGGTACATGCCTTGGTGCGAGCCGTTGATGCCAGAAAAAAATCGTCGAAGGGTGGTGCAAATGCTGCGGGAAAGGAGCTGGGCATCGCGCTCCTCATAGGGGGGGAGGTGCCTACTTCTTGGTGGATCCGGGCGAGGAGGCTGTGGTGAGTGTACTCTTCGCCAGAAAGCTAGCGAATGACGCTGAGTTGATGGCTGATTTTGCTAGGGAGCCCATCGAGGATGAGTGGCGCGGTCGGAGCTCAGTCCTTACCCTCTTTCAGCAATGCAGCCACGAGGTTCTTTAGTTGGTGTGATGCCACAAGAAAATCGTCGAGGAAGCTGTGGAAACTGCTCTCGGTGATTGTGTGCTGACCATCCAACTGAACTGGTCCAAGAGCCGCTTAGTAAGTGGTTCATGTCTTTGTATTTCCAGATGGCCATTGGCCAAATGTACTTTGTCTTTGTAAGCTCACGTTCGTAGGAAGTACCGAATATGAACATGTTCATTTGTTGTGGTGGCGGAGCGTGTCCAACCCCTAAAAAGGCCGGCTATAGTCGTATAGACATTTCGAACCTACCCAGCGCCCAGCCCCCGAGCATGCGAGGGACTTGGCATGGTTTTCTTGGAACGCGCCGAGTCGTTTTCCAGCGCCCAGCCCCCGAGCATGCGAGGGACTTGGCCTGGTTCTCTTGGAACGCGTCGAGTCGTCTTCCGGCGCCCAGCCCCCGAGCATGCGAGAGACATGGCATAGTTCTCTTGGAACACGCCGAGTCATTTTCCGGCGCCCAGCCCCCGAGCATGCGAGGGTTGTGGCCTAGTTCACTTGGAACGTGCCGAGTCGTTTTCCAGCGCACAGCCCCCGAGCATGCGAAGGGCTTGGCCTAGTTCTCTTGGAACGCGCCGAGTCATTTTCCGGCGCCCAGCCCCCGAGCATGCGAGGGACTTGGCCTGGTTCTCTTGGAACACGCTGAGTCATCTTCCGGCGCCCAGCCCCCGAGCATGCGAGGGACTTGTCATGGTTCTCTTGGAACGCACCGAGTCGTCTTCCGGTCGTGGCCTAGTTCAATTGGAACGCGCCGAGTCGTTTTCCGGCGCCCAGCCCCCGAGCATGCGAGGGGCTTGGCCTGGTTCTCTTGGAATGCACCGAGTCATTTTCCGGCGCCTAGCCCCCGAGCATGCGAGGGTCATGGCCTGGTTCACTTGAAACGCACCGAGTCCTGTTGAAATGGAAATATATCACATCCGTCAATTTCGGATCCAGCAGATCGCGTATCGCCAATCCCGCGGATTCCGTCCGTTAGTTTCGGAGCCGTTAGGTCAGGGCGAGCGTGCTGCCCTTGAGTCCCTGGCCGCGGCCGGAGTGCGGTCGGGGGCTGAGCAAGATGCAAGCTGGGGCAAGACCAAGATGACGATGGAGCGCCTGGTGGACATGGCGAACCGAGGTGTGCTGCCTCAGAAGAACATCATGACGTGGAGGTTACTGGGAAGGAGAAGCGGCCGTTCGAGAACACCAATGAAGTCGCCATCTTCGCGCACTTCGTCGAGCGCGGCTTCAGCACGCCGACCAGCGATTTCTTCCGCGGGCTGCCGGATTACTATGGTCTGGAACTTTCCCATCTTAATCCCAATGGGATTTTTGACATTTCATTTTTCATCTACTTGTGCGAGGCTTTCTTGGGTATCGCCCCCATTTTCATCTGTGGCGGTACTTGTACTGCGTCAAGCATATTGGTTCCGGGAACAAGGGCGAGGGCCCTACTCGGATTACCAGTGGGGCGGGCATCTTTCTACGCGCCGGGAGGCAGAAAGAGTACTTTGATCTACAGCTGAATGACTGCCATAAGGACTGGCGTCGGGAGTGGTTCTTGATGGTGGACCAGCCGCCATTGCTTCCAGGCAGGACTGGTATGGCGCCCAAGGAACGGGAATCCTGGCGCGATCTTCCGGTCGGGGACAAGTGCAAGGACATCCCTGATCTTCTAGCGATGATTGCAGACTTGAAGCAATGAGGTCTGACTGCCACAGCAGTGGTGGTGTCATTCGTGTCCCGTACCATCCAGCCCATCAAGGATCGGGTTCACCCGGCGTATGATTTCTCGGGTCGCCTTGACCCGACCCGGGAGACTTCTCGTGGGCTTGACTCAGACGAAGTCATCAGGCGGGTGAGTAGCATGATGAAGGGGGAGGTGAACAACCTTGGCGCTCCATCCCCTTTTGCGCTGAGGAATCCTCCACCTGCGGTAATACTTTTGTTTTGAGTTCTCTTTGTTTTCCAGGATTTGCTTGCCTTGTGGAGTGTTTGAGTTTATTCTTGCCATCGTTTGGACTAGGAGGTGACCAACCGCTTCTTCTGTCCGGCGCCGCTGCCTGACACAGACCCGGTGCCATGACGGAAGGTGATGAGGCCGGAGGAGGCAAGGAACGACCTGCTTCCATTCATTGACGATCCGGAGGATTGGGAGTCTGAGGAATTTGGTTCCCCTCCGGGTACTGGTGATGCTGCTGGGGCGGAGTCCTCGGCTGCCACGGGGAGGACCCGCGCGGGTACCCGGAAGTTGTTGGCGTCGCAGGTGTTGACGGCGGTGGCCGAGTCCAGGAAGTGGTCGGCATTGGCGCAAGCATCTACGTCCAATGCGCCGTGTGTGAAGAAACGTCGGGCCAATCGTACGCCGTCGGCCAGTGAGGATGCAGCTGCTTCTCCCGACGAGAGGGATGAGGGTCGGGACCCTGATGCCCCGACGGAGGTGATGGTGGTTCGGTCGCCTAGACCATTGCCGTCGTCGGGGGATGGTAGGCCACCACGCCCGGTGGGCTTGGTCTTCAAATGCCCGAGCAGGAGTAACAGGTTAGAGTCTAAATTCGGTTAAGTTGCTCTTGCTCGGGTTTCACGTCTTGACTTTTATCTGTGCTTTTCTTGCTGTGGTGTCTTCAGGGATGTGGCCATTCTATCGGATACATCCCGCACTCGGTCGGACGGCGCCGGCGACCAGGGGGACTCCGTGTCCTGTTGCCACTCCTTACGGCCTACAAATAAATCCGCAAGCGGATGGATACCGATGTAGCTTTCACCCGGGAGTATTCCGAGGTATCGATTTCCACGGAGAATGAGAAGTGGACTGATTCTAAACTAAGTTGTCCTAGGTAGATGGTATGGAGTGAATGGTATGGATGAGGTACATCGGGAAGAGGGGCCGACACTCCGGCTCCTCTCCGGGACACTCACCTCTCCTCTCTCCCTATTCTACTGATACAAGTGGCGGAACTTAGCAACGCTCACTCTACTCTTGTGTTGTGTGTCTTGCAGGTGAAACCAGGCCTCTATTTATAGTGGCAGAGGTCGGTTTGGAGGTTGAGCACCGGCCAAGCAACTGGGAGCATCTTCGGAAAGATTCGGGCGAAGATCCCGGTTCGGCCGAACTCCCCGGTTCGGCCGAACCGAGGGATGCACCGCCTTGAGCTCACGTGTTCGCCCGAACTGGGCTCGGCCCAGTGCTGCACCGCCTTGAGCTTGCACACGTGCTGGGCCAGCTCCTGGGGTCGGTTGGCAGGTCGGTTCACGCCCTGGGCTGGGCCAGAGGCCTTCTGGTTCACTTCGGGGTCTTTGTCAGGTTGAGTTTGGGCCCAGGGTGATGTGGCGGAAGCCCGGGATGAGTTGGCGCTGACGTGGACGACTCCCGGTGGCTTGCACGGCTAAGGGGGGTAATCGGCCGAATCGTGTCGTTCGGCTGAATCGGTCATTTCCGGCCCCTATAGTTCGTCTTTCTTTATTTTGTACCTGCACAGAGGACAATCACCAAAACTTGTGGAAATGGTTAGTAATAAGTCCTATAGCTAGTTCGGCCGGGCTGGTTCGGCCGAACAGGCTAGTTCGGCCGAACTGCCCAGTTCGCCCGAACCACCTGGTTCGGCCGAACTAGCCTCAGTGCTCGTTCTCGTTCCCTGGTGCTCCTGTGTCTTTCTTGTGCTCAAGTTTTCTCTCTATTAGACAGGGTGATCTCCGGTTGGCTCAAATGCACCAACCGGAGCAACAATTTCATTTTTTTTCTCGCAAACAATTCTTAAATTTTATTCATCAAATCTAATATTGGAAATAAATAATTGGAAGGGAAATAAAATTCAGAGCACCCTAAACATTGGTCTAAAGGAATGAAAAGAATCAATCAAATAACTAGCAAACTAACGGTGCTCTATCTAAAATCGACACGACCGCGGGACACTATTCTGCGGGTTGTCCATAGAGATCCTCGTGTCCCGTGGCCTTGAAAAGCCTTTTGAGCTTTGCACACAGGGCCCTGCGGAGGACTTCCATCTTGTCCTCCCACTCCATACGTGCGAGTTCACCCTCCGCCACCTTCTCATCCAGGTGGTTGATCCTCTGCTTTGCCAGCGCCAGCTCCTCCTTCAGGCTCTCCACGGTGGGTGGCTTCTCCTCCTCTTCTTCGTCGTCCTCCTCCTCGGAGAACTCCATGTCCCCGGGCAGCCCTTTAATGGGCGGGGGCTGCCTGTGGCACCGGACTCTGGGGTGGCGCTGTGGAGGAGAGGACTAGGACGAGTCTGCCAGCCCCAGCTCGTCCCGGTTTAACGGCGGGACAAGGACTTTGCCATATCCCGTAGCGGTGCGTTCACCCTTGATGGTGAAATGCAGTGGGACATCCGGCTTGTACTCCGGCACCTCCTCGGTCTTCCCCTTGGGCAGCAGCAATGCCAAGTCTGACACCCTTGATGAGGATATCGATCTTGGGCGTAGCTGCCCCGTAGTCGGCCTCAGTGATGGCGAGCGAGGTGGCTTCTTGATCCCTTTCAGCGGAGCAAGGAGTTCGTCGACCGCTGAACGATGAGGGGAGTTGGAGTGCCGCACTGGGCTGCGAGCGGGCATCCTCCCCCGCTGCCCTTCTCCCGACGCGTCGGCGTCGGAGATGCGGAAGGCATGCTCTCGCCGGGAGGAGTCGCCGTTCCTACTGGCGAAGCTTGAGTTCTTGGTTGAGGATTGACCTTTGGAGGAAGAGGAAGGCATGGTGGCTGAGTGTATGGGCTAGAGAGGTTGTAGATGAGATGGGAAAGTCGACAGAGAGTCTTCGGGTTTTATCGGGGATTCCTGATCGGAAAAACGGCGTTTCCCGACGTTTCCCTCGCAAGACTCGGGATGGCACCAACTGCAGATGAGATTGGGAGAGCATATCCGCATGGGAGGCCAGGAGGCTCGGTTCGGCCGAACCCTAGGGTTCGGGCGAACTGGCCCGGTTCGGCCGAACTGGCCTCTGGGCCTCCAGGGGTGCGAGCCAGGTCGAGTTTTTGTCTCTTCGGTCGTGGATTTCCGAGGCTCTATAGGTTTTGGCCCGGAAGATTTGGAGATGAAGGATTGGGCCAGAATTTCGTGGATGGTTTTCAGAGTTCTACAAACTCGACAACGTCTAAGTCGTCGAGTGGCGGGGGCTCAAGTTCTTGGAAGATCTTCAACCTCTGTTCATTAACCTTGAAGGCATTCCCATCTTTATCTTGCAATGTGACGGCCCCGTGAGATGCAGCGTTAATCACTGTGAACGGGTCGTCCCATTTCCTCCTTAACTTCCCGTGACCAAAAAGTTTGACCCAGGAATTGAAGACGAGAACCTTGTCTCCTGGCTTGAACATTTTGACCTTGATCCTTTTGTCATGCCATCTCTTGGTCCGTTCTTTGTATAGCCGTGAGCTATAGTATGCTCTCTCCCTCATCTCATCTAGTTCAGCCAGCTGAATTTTCCGTCTGAGGCCGGCAGCTGGAAGGTCCATACCCCACTTCCTAATGGCCCAGTGAGCTCTAAACTCCATCTCTACAGGTAAATGGCAGGTCTTGCCATAGACTAGTTGATATGGGGTCATGCCTATGGGCGTTTTATAGGCCATGCGGTAGGCCCAAAGCGCATCTGGAAGTTTATCCTTCCATTGCCTGCCCATCTCATTCACGGTCTTTTGCATAATGTTCTTGATTTGCTTATTGGAGGTTTCTGCTTGACCTCTAGTTTGGGGGTGATACGGTGTAGCTACGTTGTGCTGCACCCCCAAACTTGAGAGATACTTACGGAAGGCTGAATCTATAAAGTGGGAGCCGCCATCACTAATGACTATCCTAGGAACGCCAAAACGAGGAAAGATAACCTCATGGAACATTCGTCTGGCGTTCTTAGAGTCAACGGTTGCACAGGGCAAGGCCTCCACCCACTTAGAGACGTAGTCCACTGCCACTAAGATGAATTGACAACCCTCGGAATTTGGGAAGGGACCCATGAAGTCCACTCCCCAGACATCAAAGATTTCTACTTGAAGATTGCTAGTGAGTGGCATCGCGTCTCTAGTGTTAATGTTCCCGTGTTTCTGGCAGCGGGGGCACCGCATGACAAACGCTCTCGCGTCTTCATACATGCTGGGCCAGTAAAAACCACACTGCCAGACCTTAACATTGGTCCAGAATGCACCGTAGTGTCCTCCGTACGGGGCTGCATGGCATCTCTCCAGGATCTTATACGCTTCATGTGCGGGTACGCACCTTCTGAGGAGTCCGTCGCTACATATCCTGAAGAGGTACGGGTCGTCCCAAAGGTGGAGTCGGCTCTCATAGGCTAGCCGTTTCTTATTCTCTCCAGGGGGGGACATACTCCGTTACCATGTAGTTTACTATGTTGGCATACCACGGATCGCCAGTGGTGACCTTAAGGAGTGTGTCATCCCGCAAGTAGTCGTCGATTGGAAGATCAGACGGGACTTGCATCCGGGATAAATGGTCTGCTACTGAGTTCTCTACTCCTTTCTTATCTTTTATCTCAATGTCGAACTCTTGGAGTAGAAGAATCCAGCGGATGAGTCTAGGCTTCGCATCCTTTTTGGTCAGAAGGTACTTCAGAGCAGCGTGATCTGAATAGACTATGACCTTGGCCCCGACTAGGTAGGACCAGAATTTGTCTATAGCAAACACAACTGCTAAGAGTTCCTTCTCCGTGGTTGCATAGTTGAGCTGGGGGCGAGTAAGTGTTTTGCTAGCGTAAGAGATAGCATAATGCTTCTTGTCCATGGTTTGGCCCAACACAGCTCCTACGGCATAATCGCTCGCATCACACATGATTTCAAATGGGATGCTCCAGTAGGGAGGCTGGATGATGGGAGCGGAAATGAGTGCCTTCTTGAGGGTGTGAAATGCGGCATAACACTCCTCATCAAAAACGAAGGGGGCGTCTTTGGCTAAGAGATTGGTCAAGGGCCGGGATATCTGGGAGAAGTTTTTGATAAAACGCCTATAGAATCCGGCATGGCCAAGGAAGCTACGGATCCCCTTAACGTTTGCGGGAGGTGGAAGTTGCTCGATCACTTCTATCTTCGCTCTGTCTACCTCAATCCCATGTTCTGACACCCTATGTCCTAGGATAATTCCCTCTCGCACCATGAAATGGCACTTCTCCCAGTTCAAAACGAGGTGTTTCTCTTCACATCTCTGGAGGACCTCGTCCAGATTTTTCAGACATCCGGTAAAGGTCCTTCCGTAAACTGAGAAGTCGTCCATGAACACTTCCATAATCTCCTCGATCATATCGGAGAAGATGGACATCATGCAATATTAAAAAGAGGCAGGTGCGTTACATAACCCGAAGGACATTCGCCGATAGGCGTATGTTCCATAGGGGCATGTGAATGTGGTTTTACTCTGGTCTTCTGGATGGATAGGAATTTGGTGGTACCCAGAGTAACCATCAAGGAAGCAGAAGAAAGAGTGTTTGGCTAATCGTTCAAGCATTTCGTCTATGAATGGAAGGGGGAAATGGTCTTTCTTGGTGGCCTTATTGAGTCGACGATAGTCGATACACATATGCCAACCAGTGACGGTGCGCTGAGGGATGAGCTCATTTTTGTCATTGCGCACCACCGTCATTCCTCCCTTCTTAGGCACGACTTGAACAGGACTAACCCATTCACTATTGGGGACAGGGTAGATGATCCCTGCGTGAAGGAGTTTGGGAACTTCCTTTTTCACGACCACTCTCATGGCATTATTTAACCGTCGTTGAGGTTCCCGAGACGGTGTTGCTTCAGAATCGATCGGGATGCGATGAGTGCAAAGATTTGGGCTAATCCCTTTCAGGTCTTGGAGAGAATATCCTAAGACCGATCGATTTTTCTCCAGGATAGTGATGAGTTGCTGGGTTTCTACTTCGGAGAGCTTATCACTAATGATCACTGGAGTTTGCTTATCCCCAAAGAGGAAAGCATACCTAAGTCCAGGCGGAAGAGGTTTGAGCTCGATTGGAGATGGTTTTGGAGTTTTGTTTGTATCAAGCTCAATCGGGGGATGAGTTTCCTCCTCCTCCGTAAAGAATGGAATATCCTCTTCTGGAATAGGTTGTTCGAGGTCTAGCAAGGAAGCTGACCTGACTTCCTCTAAAGGGTCAGGATCGGGGTCTGCCTCTATCGGGGTATTCAAAGATTGGGAATAGGAGACAGGGATAAGTTCTTTGCTGATCCTAAGCTCTACTAGCTAGTTTATTGGTGCTTTTTCCAGAATCTTCAAGATTGGTCTACCTATGAAGATGGGATGTGTGGAATTTTCAGGTAGGTCAAAGATGTGAAAATCCATGAAGAGTTCAGGGTCGTTGACCTTAACGGGTGTGACCCGTAAGATCCCCAAACAGTCCAGGATTCTTCCTGGAGTAAACTGAAGTCATTTTTGAGAGAACGACCATGATTTATCAGGGAATTCGGTTTGCACCAAAGAGCTAGAGATTATATTGATTCCGAGGCTCGGGTCATATCCAATTTCTCGGTCAAGTCCCATGATCTCACAGAATATCCTTTTGGTTTTTCTAGGCATCTTGACCACCTCGGTCGAGGCTTCGGCCTCTTCTAGCCACTCCCGACTCATGATAGCAGAGAAACGTCCTAAGTACTCTCGCTGGTATTCGAATTCCTCTTTGTCGGGGCCCTGATCCTTATGCTCTACATGTCGTTCCCGTGGGAAACTTGCTGCACTCCCGATGTCTTCGAATAAATCATCATCAAAATCATAGAGAGTGGTGTTGATTGAATCATAATGGTCCGAGCTGGAATATGGTTGTGGTTCGAAATGAGCTTCAGGTTCTAATGGACTGGAAGAGCTAATGGATTTGGATTGGAATGATATTGGCTCTTTAGGTTCAGGTTCAGGCTACTTCTCTTCTTCATTGGGGAGTTCATCGTAGATTCCAGTGTAGGGGGTGTTGTCTAGGATACAGTCCAGGACTATCCTTTCTTCACTAGGAACCAAATGAAAGAACGACCCTCCAGAAGCAGAGTCCAAGAAAGTGGTGGCCACGGGACAGAGGCCAAGGCTGAAGTGTTGTAAAACAACAGGTTCTGGTAGCCTTAGGTCCGGTCCTGAGGCCAGTATTTGCTTGAAACGAGCCCAGGCAGCTCCTAACGATTCTCCCTTTAATTGCTTAAAGTTAATGATTTCCGCTCGGAGACTGGCTACCTTGGAGACTGGGAAGAAGTTTAGGCAGAATTTTTCCTTGAGGACTTCCCAGCTCCCGTCCATAGTACTGACAGCCAGAGAGTACCATTTCTTTGCTCCTCCCGTTAATGAGAACGGGAATAGCTTCCATTTGAGTGTCTCGTGTGTCATGCCCGCAATGGTCAGGCACGAGCAGAGTTGCTCAAACTCGCGCAAATGCGCGTATGGACTCTCGGCCTTCATTCCTGAGAACGATTGCTCACGAACCATGGCTATGAAGCTGGGACGTAGCTCATAGCCAGGTGTGGATATGGGTTGTGATGAAGGTGATGGCTCCAAACAATCGCCCTTTGGAGCCGAGTGTTGACGTAAGGTAAGGGTGGAATCCATATGATGGATGATGGTGGGATACACGGACAACTTGGGTTCGGAATCAGAACAGCTACCGTTCCCCGGCAACGGCGCCAGAAAGCTTGTTGGCACTCCTTACGGCCTACAGATAAATCCGCAAGCGGACGGATACCGATGTAGCTTTCACCCGGGAGTATTCCAAGGTATTGATTTCCACGGAGAACGAGAAGTGGACTAATTCTAAACTAAGTTTTCCTAGGTAGATGGAATGGAGTGAATGGTATGGATGAGGTGGATGACAACAACAAAGAGAGAAGAGGAGTGATATGAGGGTAGAGAGGGTACGAGTCTGATGGGGGTATTCTACTGATTGATCGAGCAGATCAGAGGATACAGATAGATACTTGCGTTGGGACAAGGGAACCGGTGGACACGCAGAAAGGGATGAGAAGGGGTGCCACTATTTCCCGGGCTGGGGGGATCCTACGGACCGGAACTAACGTGATGGGCTATAAAGACCGGAAGGGCTGTCATCACCTTACGGCTACCACCTCCGTTGCGATGGGAATACTCTAAGTTAGCCTCAAGTATAGGCACCACGCCTACACTAGTCAACTAATACTTATCTCCTATAGAAAGATAAGTACCCAAGCAAAGCAACCAGTATACAGTTATACCAATCAACTAAGCATTGAACGAAGACCCAGCAAGCATATAAAAGTAAGAACTGAATGCTCAATTAATCAGAGAGAGATACAAGAGTTACCAGACAAGACCCAGATATTACTCGAAGTGAAGCCGCATCCGTAGAGGTACAGCGGGAAGAGGGGCCGACACTCCGGCGCCTCTCTGGGACGCTCACCTCTCCTCTCTCCCTATTCTACTGATACAAGTGGCGGAACATAGCAACGCCCACTCTACTCTTGTGTTGTGTGTCTTGCAGGTGAAACCAGGCCTCTATTTATAGTGGCAAAGGTCGGTTTGGAGGTTGAGCACCGGCCAAGCAACTGGGAGCATCTTCGGGCAGATTCGGGCGAAGATCCCGGTTCGGCCGAACTCCCCGGTTCGGCCGAACTAAGGGATGCACCGCCTTGGCATCCTACGGCCTGGATCACGCCCTGCAGGCGGTTCCCTGGTTCAGCCGAACCCACGTGTTCGCCCGAACTGGGCTCGGCCCAGTGCTGCACCGCCTTGAGCTTGCACACGTGCTGGGCCAGCTCCTGGGGTCGGTTGGTAGGTCGGTTCACGCCCTGGGCTGGGCCGGAGGCCTTCTGGTTGACTTTGGGATCTTTGTCAGGTTGAGTTTGGGCCCAGAGTGATGTGGCGGAAGCCTGGGATGTGTTGGCGCTGACGTGGACGACTCCCGGTGGCTTGCACGGCTAAGGGGGGTAATCGGCCGAATCGTGTCGTTCGGCCGAATCGGTCATTTCCGGCCCCAAAGTTCGTGTTTCTTTATTTTGTACCTGCACAGAGGACAATCACCAAAACTTGTGGAAATGGTTAGTAATAAGTCCTATAGCTACGGTGTGTGCCTCTATTGTGTTCATTTTATACTCGGTTGGAGGTCGGAATTCGGTCAGTAACGACCGCCAACATGTCCCAGGACCCACCTGCAACGGAGCTGGCACCGCCAGAGATGGGGCCACCAGCTGCCGCGGCGACTAGCGCAGTTGGGGGGTCGGGCTTCGCGGCCGTGGTAACTGTAACCATCGTGCCGGAGATCACCCCAAGCGTTGGGCTTGAAGAAGAGGACCCGGACATGCCGGAGCTTGAGGACGATGCGCTCCCAGATCAGCATGCTGAGCCGGAGGGTGAGGCAGAGGAGGAGCTGAGCCGTCACGAGCACTTCGAGCGTCTTGCTAAGGCAAATAAGGCAGCGCTGGAGCGGATTCGCAATTCTTCTGGCTCAATGCTGGAGGATATGGAGGTAACATCTGTGGGTCTTTGTTTGATATTCTTGAGCTTGGTGTTGAGCTTTTTTATGATGCAGGTGTTGATGTACGGGACCGTGGAGTGCACGCAAATGAAGCGCGTGGCCGAGGACGAGTACCTGAAGTTGCAGGAGCTAAGGACCCGGGTCTGAACCATTGCCAGTGAGGCGCGGGGAGTCTCCATCCAGAAGGACACAGACGCGGAGGGCCTGGCGCAACTCAACCAAGATCTTGTCGCTCAGCTGGAGGCGGCCAATGCGGGTAAGCATTCCTTTGTTGCAATTCTTTACTCTCGAAATTGGTGAAGTACTCAGATGTTGGCGGCATCGCGACTACCTTGTTTGCTCCGTGTCCTCAGGTCATGCCAGGGAGATGGAGCGCGTCCAGGGCCGTCTTGCGACAATGGACGAGAAGTTTAAGGAAGTGACGGCCGCGCTGCGGGAGAGGGACACCGAGCTGAAGCGTGCCCTTGAAAGTGAGCGGAAGCCCGTGTGACTGATCATGAGGCCATAACACTTTGTTGTGGGTGGTTCTACTGCGCAGGTCATGCCCGCGAGAAGAAAATTCTGGAGGAGAAGGTCGTGAAGGTGAAGCAAGAAATTCAGGACCTTGTCGGCGCACATAGCCGAGCCCTGGGCGCACACACTGTTGCGTTGAACGGTATGTGCTACTTCCGAGTTCTTTTCCCTTGCCTAGCGTTCATGACGTTGAATCCTTGTTTTGACCTGCGCACATGTGCAGAGGTTGCAGATCGCTATGAGACTGATGCAGGAAGCCCTGTTTGCCTGCGACGGCATTCATGCGTCGGAAGGACGGCCGGCGGAGCCCCTTGTCGATCGACTACGCCTTCTATCGGGTTTCGCGAGGGACACCGCTACGGATACCGCGCAGTACGCGGTCAAGAGCATGTTGGCCCTTGTACGCTCCCTGGAGGATATCCGTGATGGGTACCATCCCAGTCTATCGGAGCAGCAGTTTGAGGAGTTGGCGGAGTCGTTCTCCAGCTTGGCGGTCGACGTAGTTCGCAGCGTAGTCGACGTGACGGGTTCAGACCCTGCTTAAAGAGAGAAAGAAACACGTAGTACGCTGTAAACTCATATGTAATAAGTAGTACTTTTAAGCTTGTAGCTTTGTGTTTGAATGATTTTTTCCAAATAGACGATCTTGGGCACTTCACCATTATCATGACACACACTAAGGACTGGGACGGCGAACTGGCTGGAGCTCTCATGGAGGTAGCTCTCCTACATGCTACGATGCTCTGCATGGAGGCTTAGTCGTAGGTAGGGTCCCGGCCGAGTACTCTTGCGTGTGTTTAGACTTTGGGTATAGTGCATCGGGCATGCCGAGTTTATTTGCTTACATGAGCAATTTTGTTTGTAGACGAGCTCATGGCTGTCGTTGAGATATTAATGCATTAGCATTGTACACGGAGCACAAAATTTGTTTGTGTAATGGAGAATTTGTACTCAATATCAAAATAAAGGAGTAAATGTACATAGCTGTATTCTGGACTATGGATAGAACTTGGCGAGGTGCTGGATGTTCGAGACATTCGGAACTGAGTCGCCATTAGCTCATTCTAGGCGGTAGGTTCCGGGAGATACGACTTCTTTTACGATGAAGGGTCTTTCCCAAGGCACTGACAACTTGTGTTGGCCTGCCGAGCTCATGACTCGGTGCAGGGCAAGGTCGCGCACCTTTAGAGAGCGTTCCTTGACGTTCCTGTCGTGGTATCGGCGAATTTGTTGCTCGTGGCGCGCATGTCGAGTTAAGGCACAGAGACTGTGCTCTTCTAGAGCATCAATGTCGACCTGTCGACTTGACTCGGCTTCTCCCTCCTCATAGTTCTTGATTCGCGGGGCGCCGAACGCTAGGTCGGCGGGAAGTACTGCTTCCGATCCGTAGACCATGAATAAGGGCGAGTACCCGGTTGCTCTGTTTCGCTGGGTACGAAGGCCCCATAGCACATGTTGTACCTCTCTAGCCCAGCGACCTGCGCGTGGGTTGAGTGCATCGTAGATTTCTTTCTTGAGGGCGTCCAGGACCATGTCGTTTGCCCGTTCGACCTGCCCATTGCATCAGGGGTGGGCAGAGGACAAGTAGTAGACATCGATCTGGCTTTCCTAGCAAAAGTCCCAGAACTCGTGCCCTGTGAACTGGGAGCCGAGGTCGGTGATGATCCGATTTGGGACTCTAAAGCGGTGCGTGAGCTCTTCAATGAAGGCTGCTGCCGTGGCCTACTTGGTGTCGGTGACAACCTTGTACTCGATCCATTTGGTGAACTTGTCCACCGCGATGAGAATGTGTTTAAGCCCGCCTCGGGCTGGCTTGAATGGCCCCACGTTGTCTAGCCCCCACACTGCAAAAGGCCAGGATGGTGGAATGGTACGGAGCGCCTGACCCGGCAGGTGCTTTTGCTTCTAGAAGAATTGGCACTTGGCGCAACGCTGGACGAGTTCCCTTGCATCGGAGACCGCTGTGGGCCAGAAGAACCCGGATCTGTAGATTTTTCCGACCAGCGTTTTAGCTGCCGTGTGGTTACTGCATGTGCCCGAATGTACCTCTTGGAGCAATGCCAACCCTTCGCTGCGCAGGATGCACTTCATGAGTACTCCTGAGGACGCTGCTTTTCTGTAGAATTCGGAGCCGATGACCACATAGTTGGCGCTTCACCGACTAATCTGCTCGAGGGCGACCTTGTCTTCCTCGAGGTCACCTTTGCTGTAGGTTCGCTTTCGTCCAGAATTTTGATGGACGGTTTTCGCAAATATTGGACGAATACACCGGCGGGAACTTGGGAGCGCTTGGATCCAAGCTTAGACAGGACATCGGCGGCCACGTTCTCCTCACACGGTACGTGGTGACATTCTAGCCCGTAGAAGTGAGCTTCCAGCTTGGGGACCTCCGCACAGTAGGCGTCCATGGTTTCTTTGGAGCACTCCTAATTTTTGTTGACTTGCTCGACTACGACTTTTGAATCCCCATAACATAGTAGGCGCTTGATGCCTAAGGTAGCAGCTATCCTGAGCCCGTGGATGAGTGCTTCATACTCGGCGCCATTGTTGGTCACCTTGTAATGAATTTGTAGCACATACTTGAGATGTTTGCCTTCTGGTGATATGAAGAGTAGTCCTGCGCCAGCTCCTTTAAGGTTTAGGGCGCCGTCGAAGTACATCGTCCAGTGCTCGGGTGGTTCTGCTGGTGTAGGTGCTTGAATTTCTGTCCACTCGGCCAGGAAGTCAACTAGGACCTGAGATTTGATAGATTGCCTTGACCGGAAGGTAATATCAGAGCTGCCGAGTTCAACCGCCCATTTGACGACTCGGCCATTGATGTCGCGGTTGTGGAGGATCTCGCCAAGTGGAAAATTGGAAACCATGCATATTGGGTGCGCTTGGAAGTAGTGGCGTAGTTTTCTTGAACAGATCAAGAGGGTGTAGAGTAGCTTCTGGGGATGCTAATACCGGATTTTTGAGTCGGCTAGCACTTCGCTGATGTAGTACACCGGCCTTTGTACTGGGTATGAGTGTCCATCTTCTTGGCGTTCCACGACCAGGGCCACGCTTACCACGTTGGTGGTTGCTGCTATGTATAGCAGGAGGGGTTCTTCTCTTTGAGGCCCGGTGAGCACAGACGGAGTGACTAGGAATGCTTTCAGGTCGACCAACGCTTGGTCGGCCTCAGGCGTCCATTCGAACTTGTCGGCCTTCTTCAAGAGCTTGAAGAAGGGAGCACCGCGTTCACCTAGCTTGCTGATGAACCGGCTTAGGGCTGCCATCATACCTGTTAGATTCATTACTTCCTTCTTGTTTTTGGGCGGCGGCAGATTCTGGATCACCGCGATTTTCGTAGGATTGGCCTCAATGCCCTGCTGGCTTACTAGGAACCCTAGGAGCTTGCCTGAGGGTACCCCGAAGACGCATTTGGTTGGGTTTAGCATCCATTTGAAGCTCTTGGAGGTCGGCGATCAGTGTATCTGGGTCGTAGGTCTTGACCACGACATCGTCAATGTAAGCTTCTGCATTACGCCCGATTTGAGTATCTAAGCAACTCTGGATTGCTTTTTGGTACGTCACTCCTGCGTTCTTGAGTCTGAAGGTCATCGTTTTGTAGCAGTATATGCGATGAGGTGTGATGAACGAACGCCGTCTTGTCTTGATCGGCCGGGTTGAGGGCTATCTGATGGTAGCCGGAGTAGCAATCGAGAAAGGAGAGGAGTAGGCATCCAGCCATCGAGTCGACTACCTGGTCGATACAAGGGAGAGGGAAGGAGTCCTTAGGGCAGTGCCTGTTGAGATCGGTATAATCAATGCACATTCTCCATTCACCGGTTTTCTTCTTTACAAGTACAGGATTTGCAAGCCATTCGGGGTGCATGCACTCCCGAATGAAACCGGCTGCTAGGAGTTTATTCAATTCTACCCTAATGGCTTCCTTGCGATCTTGCGCGAACCGACGAAGCTTCTGATTGACTGGCTTGGCGGTCTTCACCAAATGCAAGGAGTGCTCAGCCTTCTCCCTTGGGACTCCGGGCATATCCGAGGGCTTCCACGCGAATATGTCCCAGTTGTCCCGCAGGAAGGAGGTGAGCGCGCTTTCCTATTTGGGGGACAGGCCTTGGCCTATCAGCACCGTTTTGGTGGGGTCGTCGCTAAAGAGGGAGATCGCCTTGGTCTCTGAGTCTGGCTCCAGCGCTGTCATCGTGGCGTCCTGCTCTGGCACCCTGGAGTCGGCGGGTGTATTGGCTTTGGCCTCGGTTGCGAGGAGTACGCTGTTGCCGAGTTGTGGTGAGAGATCGGCAAGGCGTACTGCTTCTCCATCACACACGTACGACGTCTTGACGTCGCCCCTGACGCTGATGACCCCGTTCGGGGCCGGTATCTTCATCACCAGGTAGGTGTGGTTCGGGATTGCCATGAAGCGTGCCAGCATGGGCTGCCCAAAGATGGCGTGATAGCAGCTGCCCAAGGATAGTACTTTGGTCAGTAGGACTCTGTCAACAACCGGGCTGACAATCAACGGGTAAGATCCTGGCTCAGGCAAGTAGACCCAGTGATCCTTCCTGCTAAAGGTGATCGGAATTTCCGACCACCTAAGGTACTCGACGCCCTTGGTGCCGACGAGATTTATCTCGCGGCTGTGGAGCTTCTTCTTTCTCCTATCGCAGAACGCGTCGGGGCCTCCCAGGATCACGTTAACCTGGCGGTCGACGCGCTGAAAGTTGCCGTGATGCTCATTAACCAGAGTGATATTCTGGTCCGGGCGGCGGTCATCACCGTCTTGTACCCGGTCATCACGACGGTGATCGCGAACCTCGCGGCGGTCATCGCGACGGTCTTGCGGCGGTCGCAGTGGCGGTCGTTGCGACGGTCACCGTCCCTTCTGTCGCCGCGATTGTTGTTGTAGCGTGGCTTCTTTGGTGTTGGAGCGGCACCAATTTCTCTCTTCAGGGTCCAGCAATTCCTGAATGAGTGCTTTGCGTCTTTGTGGAGAGGACACTGCTCGTTGAGGCGGGCGAGTTCTTCGGGCGGGAGTCTTGACTCCACCCGGCCTTCTCCTTCTGCAACGGTAGCGACGTCAGGCCTGCTGCGTTTGTTGCGGGATGGTTCAGCTTTCTTCTGCTCGGCCGGTGGACGATCGTGGTCCTTGTCCCTCCGATCTTTGGTCCTGAACTGAGCTAGCTCGGTTGTGTCAGCTTTGGCCTCCTCCTCGACCACCTTCATCATCTCCCGCACTATCTTGGGGTCTTTCTTGAACGGGTTGCGGAAGACTTCGTTGTCGTACAATCCGTGCCGGAAGGCATCAATGATGTCCCTCTCTTCGATGTTTGTAAGCTTGTTACGGTTGTCGAATAAGCGGTTGGTGTAGTCTCGGAGACATTCACCCCTGTTTTGGCGTACTAGGTCCAGATCGAACCTAGTGCCAGGATGAGTGTAGGTGGCCTGGTAGTTTTCAGTGAAAACCTTGCAAAGCTGCGCCCAGTTGTCGATGGAGTTCTCCGGGAGTCCCGAGAGCCACAGGAGCGCCGCCTTCCCTAGCATGACCGGGAAGTAGGGTGCCGACTGGTCCGTGTTGCCGCGTGTGGCCCAGACCGCTGTGATGTACGTCTGGATCCAGAGCTTGGGATCAGAGCGGCCGTCGAACTTCTCGACCATGGCCGGTTTGAAGGTGTCCGGACACTAGACCTTACGGAGGCGCTTGGTGAAGGCCTGGAAGCCTTTGATCTCGAAGTCATCGTCGCCGAAGCTGTGGTTCCTGCCGTATCGGGCTCCTTGCGGCGGTCACGGGCTCTGGGTGAGCCGTATCGGCGATCGTAGCGATCGCGTTCATCAAGCTCGTGGCGTGCGCGATGATCGTCGATGTCGGAGTGCTCGGAGTAATTAGCTCGGCGTTCGGGCCGACCGTAATCTCGGTCATACCGCTCGCGGCGTTCCAGCTCGGCTGCGTCATGCTCGCGATGTCAGTTGTTGAGCTCTGCTCGTACATCGCGGTCCGACCTGTGAAGCCGATCACGGAGGTCTCCGTCATTGCGGCGATAGTCGTGCCGCCTGTGGCCGCCACCGCGGCGGTTCGGAGGATGCCTGCCCTCAGATTCATCTTGTTGGTTGTCCGCCGTGCGCTCCTGATCTACCTCTTCTGGGGTGGGTTCTAGGGTTGGCGATCTAGGTCGGCACCGTTCTCGATCACATCTGCTGTACCCGGTCCTGCGGGAACTCGATCTGCTTGAGCGCGATCGGCTAGATCTTGATCTAGTCTGCTTGTCTTGCTGATGGAGATTCTGTGCGACGGCCAGCCGGGCTCTGACTCGGGCCGCCTCAGCGGTGGCCGCCATGTGCGCCAGCTCGGCGACGCACGCTGCAATTGCTGCGGATGGGGTGAGGTAGTCGGCCTTGTGCTCGCTCGAACTCACGTGCCAGGTTAGGTGGGTCCAAGGGGTCCAGCTCTTCGTTGCGTGGATCGCCATCTGCATCCGTGTTAACTGCCTCGGCTTGGCAGCGCTAGGCTCCGTTGTTGTTTGCATCTACACGGCATTATCGTGCGGACGCGGTCTCGTTTTCTTTAGTTTCTTGATCTTCATATACGAGTACCTCGCGATCATGTCGCGAGGTATGGCTTGATGCCTCGTCTACCGAGTTCTTAGGAGACGCGAGTATAGTCGTGGCGACCTGGAACTCACCGCAGTCCGGAAACTGGGTGGGCTCGGGCAGGTTTCCAGATTGGATTTGGTTTTCATAGTGCGGAAGCTGGTTGGAGTAGTCGGCAGCCGCGTTCTTCAGTCCGTGGGGGAACGTGTTCTCGGAGCGGCCTAGCGCTCGCTCGGACATGGCGATGCACTCAGCGAGCGTGTCGTTGACGCGGTTCAGCCCATCGACGATCTCGTCGGGGTAAGGTACTCGGCGCGCGGGAAGCAAATCTGGGATCCGGTCCCGGACGCTGAGCTGCTCGATTTGCTGCATGAGCTGATCTGGCACGTCGGGGGGAGTCCCCGGGGTTGTCGAAGTTGAATCCGCCGGCATCAAGTCAACGTTGGTGGAGCTTGAGCTATTGGAGTCGGCGAAGAAGCTGCATCCCGGAAGGTGCTTGGGGCTGCTACTCACGTCCGCCGGGTAGACGATGTCGGATTGGTCTGCCATCAAGCAAACGGTGTTTTCGAATCGAAAAAGCTCACCAATCTGCCCCTACCTGGCGCGCCAACTGTCAGACCTTAGGACCGGCAATCCACCTGGGGGTACCCGAGTAGTTGATTTGTAGGAGGGGCGATTGATGAACTAGTGACTTGATGGTACACAGGAGGCACTGATTTAGACAGGTTCGGGCTACCCGGAGGTATAATACCCTACGTCCTGTGTCGGTGGCGTTGCTTGTATTGCTTGGTACTCGGCCGAGCTTTAGGAAGCCGGGACGAGCGTATGGTTTACAGGATGCGATTGGATCTGATGTGGGATGCCCTCGTGGGGGTGCCCTAGGCCGCTTTATATAGGGTAGCGGGCTAGGGTTTACAAGTCGGTTTCTATCTAAACCTACTTGGTTCCGACCAGGACTCTAGTCCGGGTCGGTTACAACCGAATATCCCTGGATATCCGGACGAGCCGCCCGCCGGGTCTTCATCAAACTTGTCCACCAAGTCGGGGTGCCCGTGTGGGCCGCCTAGGGGTCGGCCCACAAGCCTGTCAGATGTGGGTCCTGGCCGCCGTAGTCTAGTCTGACAGTGGGCCCAAGGGTACCCATATCCCACACACAGATAGCAAAGAGGTGTGCAAACCTCATCTAAATCTAGGCTAATCTCTAAAGCAATGCACTAATAGGTCTAAACTAGCACTAATCAAGATACAAGCCTTGTTGCTAATTGCCCTAATAGTTTCTTAATCACTTTGGTGGATAGAGCACTTAATTTTATGTATAAGACGCAACAACAACTTCTCTAAGCTTTAGCACCCTTGAAATGGCCGAGCAATGGGGTATAAATAGCCCAAACCAAATAACCTAGTCGTCGCCAACTGTTGCAACTTTTCTGCGTAACACCGACTGATTTGGTGATGCATAGGAGGGGACACTGAATTAATCGGTCAGTGCTACCTCAGCTAGCCATTGGACTTATCACTCCCACTAACGCCTGGGCCCAGACACCGACTGATTCGGTGTTGCCCTTTCTTTGACACATAATGGATTAGTGTACACTTCGTGAGATTTTCTTCCAACACCATTGACACGGTGCGCCTTCGTGGACATGACCAAATAAGCGAGTCGGTCATTCCTTCAACAAATCACCTTCGATTCAGTGCTACTCAAGTCCATGACCGAATGAATCGGTCAAATACATCAGGTCTTTTTAGAGACAAAATTCAACCCGCCTTCACACACCTACTACCCTAAAAATCCTAAACCAAATGGATCGGTGTAATAAGTCGATTTGTAGTCTTGTCTAGATTCTCTGTAATTCTTGTTCCATTTCATCTTCTTTGATCTTATAGTTATTTGGAAATCCAATATATTTCTAAGTTATTGCATTTAGATGGCTTGGAATCAATCCCTAGGACCTCTAAAATATTCAAATATTCATCTAGACAAACTCCTTAGTCCCAATGATAATATTGTTACTCAATCACCAAAATCACAAATAATGGCATTGGGTCATTTCCCTTACATAGATAATAATTATGGTTCAGTTTTCTTGGAATTTTTGCAGGGCTACTAGCATGGTCCCGGAAATAACCCATGTGGCATCTAGGTATTAACTGACATGTGGAATGCATCGTGTCCAATGTTGGAGGTATGTGTATCACAATTGCTTCTTCCCTTTGGTTCGTCAAACTCTTTGTAGGATAAGTTCCAATTTTTTGGTCCAATTTAAATATATTGCAGCTAGAAAAGGATGGTTGCTGGTCCAATTCAAAAAGGGCTTGCAGGCTTCCTCACTGCCGAAGGGGCTCCACAGAACTTCGATTACACATAATCGACTGAAGTTCTGGAGCCGTCGAGGGTCTCCATAGTGGTGCCCTTTGCCCCGGCGGTGATGACCGCAAGGTAAGTTATGGTTAGGGTTTATGTTTTCTTTTTGATCCGGATCGGACCAAGATCTCATCGTCGGATTTCTTTCCCCAACACTTTATTATTATATGAGAACAAAATATGTGGCACAGAAAACAAATAATTTATGATTGTAAAAAAATTAGTTTACAGAGTGAACAAAATGATCCACGGGTAAACAAATTGTTCTGCATAGAGAATAAATATATCCACATTGTGAACAAAATACATACAGTTGTTGAACAAATCTAGTAAAAAAATTTAAAAGAAATGAGAAAAAGTTGATAGAAAAAGAAAGATAGACGGAATTTTTATATCATGAACAAATCTATATCCATGGTGCACAAATAATTGTACAAAAGAGGAAAAAAGGGAAAACCAACAACAAAGAACATGTTAATGACGCAGCAAATAAGAAGACTATTAATAAAAAAATTAACTAATGTACAAGTGAAATAATAGAACAAAAGGTAGGAAAAAAGTAAAAGAAAATCAAATTCCATTGCACATCCCTTGCCTAGTTGGCCTGAAGAAGCCTTTAGTGGTGAATGTATCCTGTGCTCCCAGGCTAACAGGTGCTCCCGTGCTCCAATCTAAAAAACATTACGTCCAAATGTGTATGGAAAAAATCAATAACAAATATATGTGAATAGATGATGCAATGTTTTATGTTCATTTAAGATTTGAGCTTAAACAAAATTTCGTATAAGAAGAAATAAAAATGACAAGATCACCGTGCAATTGATGCGGATTGCAGATCAACATGAATAGTGCACCCAACCCAACTGCATATGGATTCTGTCCTCTTTTGTATCTTCTTTCAAATTTTAGTTGAAACTCAAAATTTGCATGAATATGTATTTTGATGTATTTTTGATAAATGGGAGCATATGATGGCGCGGGAGCAATGGCCTACATGGATATGTTCTCGCCTTTAATGGGGGTGTGTCTAGTCCAAAAAGAGATCGGAAAAGTTTGGTGAAAATGTCACATCCGACACTGCAGCATACTGTATCACTTTTCGTTTATTTATGGTAAACATTGTCCTATCATGACCTAACTAGGATCAAAAGATTCGTCTCGTCGTGTACATCAACCATGTAATTAGTTTTTTTATTTACCCACGTTTAGTGTTCCATGCACGAGGAGAGAGATTTGATGTGATAGGTGGATAGTGAAGTTTGGAGAGAGAATTTTGGGAAGTCTGGTGATTTGATGTGGAACCAAACACACCCGTGGTCAGTCACTTCTGACGTCCCATACCGCGGGGGGGGGGGGGGGGGGGGGGGGGGTTATGGCGCCTCAACTGGTCTAATAAGCTTGCAACCAACTGCAGAAGTGGGGCATGTGAAGCAAACTAAAGATAAGGTCAACTGTTGTGTAATGCTATTTCCTGGACATCATTTATTCCCTACCAATTGTAGTCATTCATATTAGGTGTAACATTCAACTTTGTTTGTTCTATATTGTAGGCTAATATATCTAGTTATCAGCTTTCTAATGGTAGGTATGCTTCGTTCGTACGTACAGATTTACGGGGATTTAATCAAACGCAGCAAAATGTCAGAAATGAGCTACCTACACTAGTTTGTTTACATTTGTTCTTCACCATGTGCTATAATTATCAGGAAGTCATTGAGTTTTCATGACCTTCTCGAGAGGCTTCAGTTGAAGTTCTAATATTAGTAGCCCAAATGTTCTGCAGCACCAATCGTTGGCACGGCTCTCTCGTCAACTGTGCATGTGGAAGACCGTGTACAAGGTGTATTTGGTACAAGGAGACTATGTTCCATTAGATTCAATACCAAATGAAATAAAGCAAATATTTATTGAAGAATATAGATATGTTTTGCTAATGTTCCTTGTAAATTTGTAACCATAATAATTCACGACTACAATATTGTTTCTCCTTATGGCATAGTCTTCTGAAAAGGAACTACAGAGTGCGGACTCTGCTGCAGCATGTGAACCGAAGAACCAGAATTAGCAACCAAGTTGAAAGGTGCATCAACATTAATATACTCTGGTTGATATTCTCCTGCAATTTTCTTGCTTGAAAACTGCCACAGGTGCACATGGCAGAAAATGTAAACTTCACCATGCCTCCCAACCCTATTCTTTCCTTAACCATGGATTGGTCTTACACTCACACGGTAACAAATCTACTTCATCACCATGCCTCCCAACCCTATTCTATCATGAACCATGAATTGCTCTATGGATTTATGGTAGTAGCTCATGACTCTGGTACTACTTCTGTTTTATACTGTCTCATAATTTAGGTAGGTCCGACTTGGATTCAAGACCGGGCGCGGTGGCAGGCAGATTGTTGAATTGGAGCCCATATATAGCAATTGGCAAACAACGCAACGTCTGGACATTTTCTTGGTCAACTCTATAAAGAATATAACTGTACTAGATCTAACACCAGGAACTAAACCACAAAGTTGAACAATTATTCAATGCACACGAGGTTTCTCTGGACTGCTCTGTGCTATTGATTTTTTTTCTGCCTACCACACAAATTACTGAGATTTTCGAAATGCACAAAAGTCAAGAAGAAATAGATCTGTAGCTGCGAGCCGGCAAGCTGGCATCTCAATTTGCCAGGACCCAAACAAATTGGCTGTTTGGGCACTCAACTAATTACTTGCATAGAGCACATTCTAATACACACACCCTTTTGTGGGACCTCGGGTTTGTCAATCTAGGTCGGCGACTATATGATCTATCCGGAAAGCCTTATTTAGGCAACTCACGAGTCATGACCTGCAGGGCCGAGTGGCCTAGCATGGATTCGGGTTGAAGACACGATATCAT
Source organism: Echinochloa phyllopogon (assembly GCA_033239725.1). Classification (NCBI taxonomy): domain Eukaryota; kingdom Viridiplantae; phylum Streptophyta; class Magnoliopsida; order Poales; family Poaceae; genus Echinochloa; species Echinochloa phyllopogon. The sequence goes on along the minus strand of BTCW01000008.1, from coordinate 23,949,046 downwards.
GATAAGCAATCGATCGAGAAAGATCTGCACTGCAAGGGACGTGACAACATGCATGTTCTGCGGATACTGTTGGCGACTGCTGCCTAGGGTCATAACTAATTTTGTTGGTGGTGCCCCTCCGTGGGCGTATTAGTTCATTTTGCCCAGCATGGGCCCTCACGGTAGCAACCCTCTGCATTTGTCATTGCCCATGGCATTCAGGATGCTACCTATATGAAGAAAAACTTATCCTTCCCAAGCAACCCAAGCAAGCAGGATGAGGCAACATGTTACACAAACGAAACTGTGCCCATTCCAAATGTGTGAACACCCTGTTGTTATGCTTGTGCACATCCATCAGGGGCTAGGACCCTCGCCCTCCTGTTGTACCATCACGTATGGGAAAAACTGTTGCATACAACTTGAATGAACAAACTTACAATGTTGTTGCTCTCTTCCCTCTGCATCTTTTTGATTAGTTCCAATCGAGAACATCTCCCATAGTCCCATATGCTCCCACGTACCTCCTCCCATGCTACTCCCACCTCCAAACAAACCATCAATTGGTGTATGAAAATTAAATCGACCAAAAATATGGATGGATAGATCAAGTCAATACGTGTGGCCATGCAAAATTTGAGGACGAACAAAATTCAATGCAAGGAGAAATTAAAAAGAGAAACACAACATGTGTATCCGGTCAGGTGCACTGTTTATGTAGATCCACAACACACACCTATTTACATGCTGATTTGTCTTTTTTGTTTTGCTTTACACATTTTTTATCTCTTGAACAATATAAATTAGCGATGATCCAAGAAATGGATAGAGCCGGCAGGGACAAGGTAGGAAAAATAGTGTAACAAATTTATTTGGAGATTCTTCACTTATATATGTTCGTGTATCGAAAGCACATGCAAAGAATGGTCTGTTGCGCGATGCACTCAACTGGAATGAAAATGCACAACGTTTTACACTTCTTTGTACTTATAATTACAGGCATTCCAACACTGTTTCCAAATACAAAACCTGTGCCATATGCCAAACACCAAGCAGACCATGTGCACACCAACGTACAACGAACGGCTGCATGCGGATGTAGGTTACCGGCCATTTGGTAGCGAAGAACGGCTAGCCTCTGAGCAAGCTAGCGAAGGGTAACTATTGCGCGATTTCACGGTGAAGGGTAACTATTGCGCGCTTCCGCGGTGAAGGGCGCCTAGTTTCTGAGCAAACTAGCAGAGGCATGACTTAACGAAACCTAAAACACGAATATATCTCAAAAACCACAAAATCATAACTTGGGGTATCACCGATTAATTCGGCGCACCCGAATCTGTCTATGGTGTCCGATCAACTGGCCAAAACGTTCCAGGAATGACCGACATCTTTGGTTCACTACCAGGATGCTTCACATCCGCCCGCCTCCCCCGCCTCGGCCATTTTTGGACCCGGTGCTGATGGGGCTTCAGCACCGGGTCCAACGGCTAGGAGCGGGGGCGGCGTTGCGGGGTGTCAGGGCGGACACATTAGCACCGGGTCGTGGCAAGACCCGGTGCTAATGCTCCCCCTTTAGCACCGGATGCAGCCAACAACCGGTGCTAATGTGCCGAGGGCATTTCGCACCGGTTGCTGGCTGCACCCGGTGCTAAAGGGTGCGCATTAGCACCGGGTATTGCCACGACCCGGTGCTAGCTAGAGAGAGCTTGTGTTCTTGAAGGAGAGAGAGGAGAGAGTAAGTTCATGGTGGAGAGAGTGTTCATGTTGTGTTTTAAATGGAGAGAGAAGGCAAGCTAGTTAGTATTTTGTTTTGTATGACTAGTGAATAGTTATAAGGCTTATAGCAATGTAGTTTTAGAAATTACTAGAAAATCAATATAAAATGCTAGAAAATCTTATAAATTAATAGAAAATCTTATAAATTACTAGAAAATCTTATAAATTACTAGAAAATCTTATAAATTACTAGAAAATCAATATAAAATGCTAGAAAATCTTATAAATTACTATAAAATCAATATAAAATGCTAGAAAATCTTATAAATTAATAGAAAATCTTATAAGTCTTATAGTAATGTTATATTTAATGAATATAGTAATGTAGTTTTAGAAATTTATTTATATAATGGAATATATATTATAATTTGTATTTATTTATATATTAAATTTTTATCTTTAAATTGTATTGTATATTTGTTATTGGTTAATAATTTAAATGAATAGACAATGGATGTACGGGGACCCCCACGCTTAGGCGTTCCGTGATGGCCTTAGGACGTTTCTCGATGCTGCCGAGGCTAACAGGACGCCGTCCGGTTTCATGTTCTGCCCATGCACCCATTGTAAAAATATACAATCGTACAAACAAAGAGGTTGTCTTCAGGTACATTTGATGAGGCACGGTTTCATGAGGAATTATTCTGTTTGGACGAAGCATGGTGAAAGAGGAATTCTAATGGATGAAGATGAAGAAGACGAGGCCGATGATGACATTCCGTTATTGGCTCAATACTACGGTTCCTTTGCATATGCTGCAATGGGTGATGCCGATGAGGAAGATGTTGCTCGGGAAGGCGATGCTCAGGAAGATGTTGCTCAGGAAAATAAACCTACTGATGGACTCGGGCAAATGTTGCGTGATACAGCGCATGTTGTAGGACCACAAGACTGACCTGTACCCAGATTGCAAAGAGGGGCTAAAGAAGTTGGGTAGCACACTTGAACTTCTGCAGTGGAAGGCAGCAAATGGTGTTACTGATAAGGGTTTCGAGGAGCTACTGAAACTCGTAAAGAAGATTCTTCTAGAGGGTAATAAATTGCCATCGACAACGTATCAAGCAAAACGTGTTGTTTGCCCTCTCGGTTTGGAGGTGCAGAAGATACATGCGTGTCCTAATGACTGTATCCTCTATCGCGGACAGTACGAACACTTGGATCGTTGTCCGGTTTGCACCTGCGCACGATACAAGATCAGGCGGGACGACCCTGTGATGTTGGGGGAGAGCGTTCTAAGAAAAAAATCCCTGCGAAGGTGATGTGGTATTTCCCTCTGATACCCCGTTTGAAGCGTATGTTCAGGAACAAAGACCATGCCAAACTGATGCGCTGGCACAAAGAAGAACGTAAGCAGGATGACATGTTGAGACACCCCGCCGATGGATCCCAGTGGAGGAACATCGACAGAGCATTCCCAGAGTTTGATGCTAATGCGAGGAATGTTAGGCTTGGTTTAAGTACCGATGGTATGAACCCTTTTGGTGAAATGAGCAGTAGTCATAGCACTTGGCCCGTGACTGTTTGTATCTACAACCTACCCCCCTGGCTCTGCATGAAGCGGAAGTTCATTATGATGTCAGTGCTCATCGAAGGCCCAAAGCAACCTGGCAACGACATTGATGTGTACCTAAGACCATTGGTTGACGAACTTTTGCAGCTGTGGAAGAATGAAGGTGTTAGCATGTGGGATGAGGACAAGCAGGAGCAGTTTGACCTTCGAGCACTGCTTTTCATAAGCATCAACAACTGGCCTGCACTAAGTAACCTATCAGGACAATCAAACAAAGGATATAAAGCATGCACTCACTGTTTAGAGGAAACCGAAAGCATGTATTTGAAACATTGTCGTAAAGTTGTGTACATGGGTCACCGTCGATTCCTTCCGACGAAGCATGAGCTACGAAAGAAATATGCGCATTTTGGCGGGAATGCTGACCGCCGTACAAAGCCAAGACACCGGAGTGGAGAAGAGCTATTTGATATGGTGAAGGACCTACACGTGGTGTTTGGCAAGGGAGACGGATGCCAGGCTGCTCCGACGGGCGAGGATGGTCGTGCCGCGATGTGGAAGAAGAAGTCTATCTTTTGGGAGCTACCTTATTGGCAACGTTTAGAGGTCCGTAACGCGATTGATGTGATGCATCTGACGAAGAATCTTTGCGTGAACTTGATAAGCTTCCTGGGTACTTATGGGAAGCCAAAAGATACACTGGAAGCACGTCAGGATCTGAAACGATTGAAGCAACGGACTAATCTACATCTAGAAAAGAGAGAGAAAAGACGCCAGTACTTGCGTCCTGCCAGCTTCACTCTCAGCAAAGAAGAGAAGGCAAGCATGTTTGAATGCTTGAACAGTATCAAGGTTCCGTCTGGCTACTCCTCCAATATTAAGGGAATAATAAATATGAAAGAGAAGAAGTCCACAAACCTAAAGTCTCACGACTGTCATGTGTTGATGACACAGCTACTTCCCGTCATACTCAGGGGTGTGCTACCAGTTAACGTGCGGAAAGCCATTGTGAAGCTATGTGCATTCCTCAATGCAATTTCTCAGAAGGTGATCAATCCAGACCATTTAGATCAACTACAGAACGACGTGGTGCAATGTCTTGTCAGCTTTGAGATGATATTTCCACCATCCTTCTTCAATATCATGACACATCTATTGGTTCACCTCGTCAAAGAGATTCGTATATTGGGCCCAGTATTTCTACACAACATGTTCCCATTTGAGAGGTTCTTCGCTGTCTTAAAGAAGTATGTCCGTAATCGTTCTCGTCCAGAAGGATGCATTGCTAAGGGATACGAAACGGAGGAGGTCATTGAATTCTGTGTTGACTTTGTCGACAATCTTATGCCGATTGGTGTGCCCGAATCCCAGCACGAGGGGAGACTTGGTGGAAAGGGCACACTAGGGAGAAGATCGATGGTGATCAAGGACGTTGAGACATTTCGTAAAGCGCACCTCACATTTTTGCAACAATCAACCTTAGTTGCTCCGTACATCGAGGAGCACATGCAGATTCTCAGGGACGAAAACTCAACAAAGTCTGCAGCCTTCATTCAGCGTCTGCACAATAGTACTTTCGCCGATTGGTTGCGAAGACGTCTTATGGGTGTCGAGGGCATTGATGCGCAGCTAGCTTTTGTAGCTAGAGGTCCATCGAGCACGATCTTGACATTCCAAGGATACGACATCAATGGGTATACATTTTACACAAGAGCCCAGGACAAGAAAAGCACCAACCAAAACAGTGGTGTCTGAATCGACGCGACAGACACCAATGGCAATACAAACTCATACTATGGAATCATAGAGGAGATATGGGAACTAGAGTACGGACCTTTGAAGATCCCACTGTTCAAGTGCCAATGGGTGAAGCTGACTGGAGGAGGTGTTAAAGTTGAAGCGGACTATGGAATGACGTTAGTGGACCTAAACAAGATTGGCTTTCTAGACGAACCGTTCGTCCTGGCCAAAGCTGTCACACAAGTTTTTTATGTGAAGGACATGGCTAGCAGACCGAAGAAAGGGGCGGATAAGAAAGATGGGGGTAAGCAATTGGACCCATCACAAGACGATCCAAAGCGTCATATAGTTCTTCCTGGAAAGAGAAAAATCGTAGGAGTTGAGGACAAGACAGATGAAGATTATGATATGCTCGATGGCCGGCCTCCATTCTCAGTGGCTGATGACCCAAGCATCCTGTTAGCGGCGGAGGAGACACCGTATCTACGGCGTGATCACAATCAAGGAACATTTGTAAAGAGGAAGTTTATTAGTGTCCGAGTAAACGATGATGCCATGTAATTTAATTGCACTATGTTCCACCCAATTTGTAATGACTATATTTGCATTTATGTTCCACCTATGTTCTAACATTTTCTATTGATTTATAAGATTGTTTTTATTAATTCTAGCATTTTATATTGATTTTTTAGTAATTTATAAGATTTTCTAGTAATTTATAAGATTTGCTAGTAATTTATATTGATTTTCTAGTAATTTATAAGATTTTCTAGCATTTTATATTGACTTTCTAGTAATTTATAAGATTTTCTAGTAATTTATAAGATTTTCTAGTAATTTATAAGATTTTCTATTAATTTATAAGATTTTCTAGCATTTTATATTGATTTTCTAGTAATTTATAAGATTTTCTAGCATTTTATATTGATTTTCTAGTAATTTATAAGATTTTCTATTAATTTATAAGATTTTCTAGCATTTTATATTGATTTTCTAGTAATTTATAAGATTTTCTTATTTAATATATATTTTTAATAGGTATTAATAACTGAATTAAAACAAGTATTAATAACTATATGTTAAAAACTATATTTATAAGATTCCCAAATAGTAGCCCCCGGTGCTAATGGTCGGTTTGGAAACTAGGCGCCAAACGAAAATTTGGGGCCTTTAGCACCTGGTTGATCTAAAATCCGGTGCTAAAGGCCCCCAATTTTCGTTTGGCGCCAGTTACGGCCTTTAGCACCGGGTGCTGTATAGACCCGGTGCTAAAGGGCCTTTAGCACCGGGTTGTGGCTGCACCCGGTGCTAAAGGTCTTCGTCTGGCGCACAGTTACGGCCTTTAGCACCGGGTGTAGAAGACCCGGTGCTAAATGGCCTTTAGCACCGGGTGGTGGGAAGACCCGGTGCTAAAGGGCCTTTAGCACCGGGTCGTGTCTGCACCGGTGCTAAATGCCCCGGACCTATATAGGCCGGGGACTTCTCTCCCCTCCCTCACTTCGCCCTCATCTCCTCCAGATCGAAACCGCCGGCGCCCCCTCGTCTCCTCAGCCGCTGCCACCCGTCGCCGTCGCCCGTCGCCGCCGCCAACCGTGGTCCCCGCGCCCACTCCCACGCCGCGCCGCCGCCCTCGTCCCGGGCCGCGCCGCCGTCCCCGCGCCCGTCGGTCGTCCCCGCGCCCGTCGGTCGTCCACGCCGCCGTCGTCTTACCCGCCGCCGTCGTCGTCCCTGCGCCCGTCGTCCCCGCGCCGGCGCCCATCGTCCCCGCGCCGGTGCCGCTCCTCGTCCCCTCGCCGCCGCCGCCGCTCGTCCCCGCGCCGCCGTCGCCCGCCGCCAATCACGCGGTGAGCCTCTGTGAAGCCGGCCTTCGTGCCGTGCGTGCATGTTTGTGAGCCGGCCTTCGTGCCGTGTACGTGTTTGTGTGTGCAGGTACCCGTTGCATGGCCGAACACGTTCGGCCATGCACATTTGCTTAGCGAACGTGTTCGGCCATGCGCATTTTGTTAGCGAACATGCGCTTAGCCGAACGCGTTCGCTAAGCACATACATTGAAAATATTACAAATTACATTGAAATGTATATTGGAAATGTTATATTGGAAATGTATATTGGAAATGTTATATGTTTGAAATGTATATTGGAAAATGCTTCATTTAAATGTATTGGAGATATTTACATTGAAATGTATATTGGAAATGTTAGATGTTTGAAATGTATATTGGAAAATGCTTCATTTAAATGTATATTGGAAATTCTATGTATATTAGAAATATATGTGCTTCATTTAAATGTATATATTTCTTATCAATTATTTTTAATTCTATGTATATTAGAAATATATGTGCTTCATTTAAATGTATATTGGAAATGTTATATGTTTGAAATGTATATTGGAAAATGCTTCATTTAAATGTATTGGAGATATTTACATTGAAATGTATATTGGAAATGTTATATGTTTGAAATGTATATTGGAAAATGCTTCATTTAAATGTATATATTTCTTATCAATTATTTTTAAAATTATGTATATTAGAAATATATGTGCTTCATTTAAATGTATATTGGAAATGTTATATGTTTGTATAATGTATAATATCGAAAATGTTTATTATCGGAAATTCTATGGCGTACCCGAACCCACCGCGCACCCGAACCCCTTAGCGAATCCGTTTTTCGCGCACCGACCCTCTTAGCGAACCCTTAGCGAATCAATTCACACCGCGCACCCGAACCCCTTGGCGAATCCGTTTTTCACACACCGACCCCCTTAGCGAAAATGTTAGAAATATTGGGAATATGTATGCTTTGTATATATTTCTTATCAATTACCCCCTTAGCGTGAAGGACCATGATTTCTACAATGGTGACGATGATTGGGTCTGGCTGAGGTTTAAGGATATATATGAGCTATATACCACCGCGACGCCATGGACGTGGATTTGATCACCTGTTGGACACTGTAAGTACTTTGTCGTTGCTTATAATTCACAGTTTGAAAACAATAATTCCAATCTATGCTGACACGGGCTTTATTTATTTCTTAACATATGCAGAATGGAGATTCAAAAATGTCGGAGATCCGGGATATATGACGTTGGTTTCGTGGATCCTCAAAGGATAAGTGAAAATATGATATTGATGAATCCTGAGGAAACATATGGAAACCTATACAATTACATTAAGAAACAAAATTACTGCGACTCCATAGTAATCCCGTACAACATCGAGTGAGTACATACACAAGCTTCTTCTCATACTGTCTGTGTACTATTTCATTTCTGATTATAATGTATACATGTATACAGATTCCACTGGTTCCTAATAATATTGTGTCCTAACCGGGGTGTCGTGAACGTCTTTGATTCATTGCACACTCCAAAAGAAAAACTACAGAACATCATGGACATGATGACAAGGTGATGTTTGTATAATGTATAATATCGAAAATGTTTATTATCGGAAATTCTATGGCGTACCCGAACCCACCGCGCACCCGAACCCCTTAGCGAATCCGTTTTTCGCGCATCGACCCTCTTAGCGAACCCTTAGCGAATCAATTCACACCGCGCACCCGAACCCCTTGGCGAATCCGTTTTTCACACACCGACCCCCTTAGCGAAAATGTTAGAAATATTGGGAATATGTATGCTTTGTATATATTTCTTATCAATTACCCCCTTAGCGTGAAGGACCATGATTTCTACAATGGTGACGATGATTGGGTCTGGCTGAGGTTTAAGGATATATATGAGCTATATACCACCGCGACGCCATGGACGTGGATTTGATCACCTGTTGGACACTGTAAGTACTTTGTCGTTGCTTATAATTCACAGTTTGAAAACAATAATTCCAATCTATGCTGACACGGGCTTTATTTATTTCTTAACATATGCAGAATGGAGATTCAAAAATGTCGGAGATCCGGGATATATGACGTTGGTTTCGTGGATCCTCAAAGGATAAGTGAAAATATGATATTGATGAATCCTGAGGAAACATATGGAAACCTATACAATTACATTAAGAAACAAAATTACTGCGACTCCATAGTAATCCCGTACAACATCGAGTGAGTAAATACACAAGCTTCTTCTTATACTGTCTGTGTACTATTTCATTTCTGATTATAATGTATACATGTATACAGATTCCACTGGTTCCTAATAATATTGTGTCCTAACCGGGGTGTCGTGAACGTCTTTGATTCATTGCACACTCCAAAAGAAAAACTACAGAACATCATGGACATGATGACAAGCTTCTTCTTACACTCGCAATGACTTAACTCAATTTTTTTGTTCGCAGGGCCTAGAATCAATTTCGTCAAGAACACCCGGGTATTCAACATGAAACACTAAAATGGAACATTGGCTTTCCGGTAAGCAAGTAATTTGTATATGTAGGCCTCGGCTAATATATTATATGAATTTTACTTAATTTCTTTTGATCGACAGTGTGCCAAACAGGGGAAGGGAAATAATTTATGTGCATACTATGTTTGCGATTACATGTGGAATTGGGGACATAAAAAGCTTACACAACACGATATTATGGTACGTAATAATATTATTATTAATAAACACATTTTCATTATTATTAAGTGCATAATTATTGTCTCCAACTCGGCGGATTAAATATCTTTCAATTATTTGTAAATTATAGATGTTCAACCTGAAGGAAGAGTCCCTAGAGCTAGAAAGAATTGACGCAATTGCAGAACAACTCGTCGGATGGATCTGGGACGAGGTCGTCAATCCCCGAGGAGAATTCCACTCGCCAGTACTAGAGGACGTGCCGGACAGTCCAACAAGCTAGTCGTCAATCTTAATTAAGTAGCTAGAAAATACAGTTTAAATATATATAAATCGAGTTGACATGCATGAATATCTACTTTTGTAATATATATGTCTTCTATTTTGATGAAATGTCAGCTAATATGAATATAGAGTCGGCCGAATACGCATTAGAATACGCGTATTAGAATATATACGTATATACACGTATATAGACATGCATGCATGGCTACTGAAAAAAGCAAAAAAAAAAGAAATCCGGGGCAGCAACCGGTGCTAAAGGCAGGCCCTTTAGCACCGGGTGCAGCCACGACCCGGTGCTAAAGGCCCTGCTAAAGGCGCTGCGGGGCAGGCCCTTTAGCACCGGTTATTCAACCCGGTGCTAAAGGGGTACCCCTTTAGCCTCGGATTAGTTGCACCGGGTGGGAAACCCGGTGCTAAAGGCATTTCCCACCCGGTGCAGATGTTGATCATTCTGGTAGTGGTAGTTTCACCGATCCTTTTGTACTCATAGGCACCGAATGGTTCGGTCATACTTATACCATATGATGTGTTTTCCACAAATTGTTTTGGTCATATTGCCCTAATCAGAAGTCCAAATTAGGTCATCCAAATGTCCATTTTGACTATTTTAATGAGAGCTATCCATTGGTGAGCTCCAATATGTAATAGGACTATTATTCATCTTGGTCCAAGCCATTCTGTATCTCTTTCTCTCCAATTGCTCCTGACTTCATATCTTATGTCAACACCTTTGCCTTCAATTTGCCACTGGGCTATCTCTAAGTATCAACACCATATTCAAACTTATATCATCCTATTGCTGGGTTTCAGCATTTTTAATAAATATGCATGAATACATCGGTCTTCTGGCTGAAGCATCATGTCACTACGTGTTATAGATCTCGATCAAATATGTATTGAACATTTACATATTTGATTCGACTTTACCATTGTGCTTCAGAGACAGAGTGATAAGGCTCCATGGCATTCTCAAGATACTGAGCTACATAATTGGAGCCATTTCTTCTACAGCTCACATTGTAACAAAGACTGGCAGCTGCTGTATGTGTTAACTTCCTGACACCGCTTATTCCCTGCCAACTGTAATCATAGCTATTAACATTCAACTTGTTTTGTTCTATATGTATTTTGAGTAAGCAAGCGATGCAGAAGAGATAGAAATGTAGATGTGTATTCATGGTATTGTCGGTCTACTTATCAATTTTCGTCTTGAGACTGGATAAAAACAAATGTCAAATACTCATACACGTTTTTCAAGTCTGAAAATGAAGTATATATACATACTTTTTTAGATAGCATATGTACATACTTTTAAAAAAAAACTGAAAATGGAGTATCAAGTGATACTGCTAACTGAATAAGAAGATCAAATGATACTATAATAATCTGAAATCTATTGGCCGCCGGAGAAGACTGTAACTCTTGATATCTACTGGTAGTATCCACGCATATTCTCTTTCCATCAATTCTTAAATATACTCTCCGCAGAAATCTGCAAGGTACATACGTAGATCCATCAGCGATTAGATGGCCGGCGGCGGATCTGGCGCGACGGATTCGGCCCTGGTGTTGGAAGGGCTAGCTCCGGACTTTGCAACTACATCTGGTGATGACATCTTCAATTTTGCCTTTCCTTTTCATATAGACCAAGAGACATGAGTCACCTTGGCTTCATTCGCGGATTCTCCTACTCAAAGATGGATTTCATCTGCAATTTATTCCTGGTGGATTATGCACGGGTACCCAGCGGTTACTTTGTAGCATGGTATCTCAGGTTACGAATTCAGATGGTCTGCCGGATTTGGAGTTCGTGGCCGTTTAAAGTGGGTTAGGGCTGGTCTATATGGAAGCATTGGCCTGGTAAGAAGGGGGAAGCAACACGGTGTGACTTGGTCGTGGTGGTAATTGCTACTAATTCATCGGTTCTAGGAAGAAATTCCTATGTCTGACCTTAATTGGTTGAACCTGGTAGTGACCTTGTTGAAGGCATTGCTTGGATTAAGATGAATTACTCCCTCGTGAAAACATTTGATCTGGTCTTAATTGGTTGGGTCATTACAACGTCGACACGTGTGCGTGCCGTTTCCTCGTTGGAGGCGTTGTATCGGGAGCCTACTTTATAGTCCAAGAGTTGCTTTGGTTTGTGAATCGGATGAAGATGAAGGCGCTCGTGGTAGTTTGCTAGGTCATGGTGCTCTCATTTTTTTTGTTTCTTTTTCTTTGGCTGTGTGCATCTTAGTTATGCAGAGGCCGCGATTAGATTTGTTCTGTTGGAACACTTCCGGCTCCAAAACTGACGAGATTCACTTTCGTAGGTAGGCCATGATATTAAATTGATAAGCAAAATTGTGACGGGGAACACCAAGATAATCTGGGAAATGTGTGGGACCGGATGCACACCTCTGATGCTGGTGTTCGTTAGGTGACGTATCCCTGGCACACATGACACATGTCTCCGCCGCCGTATCCCATCGCGCCGCCACAAAATTATCTCAATCCGTAGCCGTAGTGAATGTTGATGACCAGGATAAAATTAATTAACATACTACCAGATCCATCAAATTAATTACTTACCTTGTTGATTTCGCCGAGAAACGTTTGTACGCTCTGGCCACGGCGGCGGCTGCCCACTCTCGACTGCTGTGCCAGATGAAAGGGGATCAGGTCGTGGATGGTGTATGCGCCGTGCAGCCGGCTGTCTACTGTGTCGCCGGCGGTTGCGTAGAACGGATGGGGACAGAGGATGGGGATCGGGCTGAGGATGATCATCGTATGCGCCGCCGCTGGTGACGGCTTCCCGTCCGTTGGTCTAATGCGGATGAAGAAGGAAAAGGGATCAGGATGGGACCAGATTAATAGGAGGGTCCGTTGCTCGTATCGGGTCCGCCCGCAAACTCCACGCCCGGTATTTTTCGTAAGCTGCGGGATTTGACGTAGGAGTAGCTACATGGAATACATTTTCCCTATATATATAGCGTGTGTAGAATGCATTTTCCCTATATATATATAGTGTTGGTTCTGTTAGTTACACATAGCGAACAAATATCGCTAACTCTATAGCGCGTCCGGCCGCGCTCTTCCCACACCGCGTGACCGGCCGGAGAATAAGAAGGAGGTGGCGGCGGGTTACGCCCCGGGGTCAGGGAGGTTGGGAGGTTGGGGTTGCTGGAGGTAACTCCGCCGAAGGACCTAAAAGGAGGTATTGGGGGCGGAGGCCGGCTCGACGGCGGCGACGGTCGCCGGGCGGGTAGGGCGTCGCCGGCCACGGCGGTGGGGGAGCCCCGGTTTGCGGTGCCAGCGGCGGGGGAGGAAACGGCGGTGAAGAACACCTCGGCGATGGGTTAGCGTCGGCTGCTACTTCGGACGGCGGCGGAGGCGGCTGGGCGCCGGCGGTGTTTGAGGCCGCGGGGCGGAGGGGGCCGTCGAGGACAGCACGGCCGACGGGTTAGCGTCGGTCACGGTGGTGGAGGCTGCCGGGGGGAGGGGGGAGGGCGCTCAAGCGGCGGCGGCGGAGGGAGGGTCGCGCGCTCTCCCTCGGCGTGACTAGTCACGCCTTATCCCTGTCCAACAAATATTGTCGGGTGGTTCAAAATTTTTCCAAGTTTAATATCTTTCCATGGGAATGGGTACGACCTTTCCACGTGCGCGCGTGTACTCTGCTACCGAAGGAGAAAGTAATGTCCTGCAGGCGGCTTCAACTCCTGGCGGATAGTATATGGGCCAACGTACAGCAATCTCCTGCTGCAAGCAATTCCTGATGAATAGGATGATTCAATGGTTCGCGCTCCTGACGATGCTCTCTATTTAATCGTTGGACACTTTGCCCAAACAAATGATTTTGCTTTGGGGACAGGATCGAGCAAACAACAAACCCAGAGGGAACTGATCGTCCATCCATGTTCTTTCTGAGGCTTCCAATTCCAATAGCATGTTGTCTAGAATAATAATTGTCTAGAATCATAGCATGTTGTGTTGACCAAGGGGGTATGGGAATGTAAAAAGTGAAACAAGGTGTATCTCAACGATGACTGCTGCAGATTCCTTGTTTAGGGTGTTGGTGGTCATGCAGGAGCTACGAGCGAAAGCTTTACCCGATTGGTGTCGGTGTCAACAACGGCGGCGGCGGTTTGGGCGTCGTTTCCCTCCTTTGAGGCGTTAGTTGTGAAGCTCTATGCAGAGGTTTTGGTCTTCTAGGTGAAAACTGTATCCGGCTGGCCGGATGGACGGCGACGGGGTCGGTGACGTCGAGTCCTTCTTGGAGGCGTCGCCCTGTAAGTCTTTTAACCCAATTTTCAATACCTACAATTGAGTTTGTTATGCAAGTATTAGAAGACAAGTTTTCAAGTCCGACATCAAGTTTCTAAGTAGATGGAGGATGTGACTTGGTGAAGTATGATGACAATGCAAGAACAAGCAGGGATTGTGAAGAACGACGAAGTTTAGTCTTCGAGTTTGTTTCACTATCTTAGATGTTTTCTTTTTTGTATTGGCTCCTCATTGATGAGGATTTGAGTCTAAGTACTCTTTGTAACTTTTGGCGGTATATGTCCATTTATGGATATAGAGGCCGGATTTAATCCATAATCTTGAAAAAAATCTCAACGACGACTGTGGATACATGTTCCACACTATAAACCTGTGGTGTAGGCCCAGGAACCCAATTGTGTTAGATGGGCTGCCTCCTCTGTAGACGAAACAGTGCCGATTGTGAGAGCAAGAGAAGCAGAGTTCAGAGTACACGGATATGAAAACCAGAGCAATTGCACTAGAAGAAAACACCAATATCAGTCTTAAAAATCAGGGTTACTAGTACACAGAAATGCACTAGGCTAATGCGTATAAAATACTAAAGTTACACATCGTAGGTTTTAGTTATTAAACAGTCACAAATAATCCAATCATACACAAAATACTGTTTTTTCACCATTCTTCAGTTTTCCCACGGACCAATGTAAATAAAAGTGATGAACAATTCTGGATTCCTCGCTATATAGCCGATAATAACGAATAGGATCCATCAATGTGAATTTATACAAATCTGTTTTAGATCCTCTAAGTGCCGACAGTTGTATTCTTTGTTTGAACTTTTATGCACCTTCTCAGCATGAAAAGCCAGAAGCTCAAACAAAAAACGAACTTCTAGTTCAGCTTTCAGAAAACCAAAATCTCTGAAAAGCTGAAAACATCAGAAAACATCTTTGAAAAGCTATTATTGGCTTATCGAAATCAAAAGCTTTATATGAAAAAATTCAAACAAATAGACCCTCGGCGGCCTATCATATCCCACTGCTTGTTGTCATTAGCTAGCCATTGATCTCAATTTCTATGGATGAAGCATCCATAAATAATGCTAAGAATGGTAGTTTACATAACAAAGCTTTTCAATCAGTGAACACGATTGGAATCAATGTGTCGATCCATGGATTGTGGAGAAGAACATTCCTCTTTGTTCCCTCTTCTCGAGGCCACGAATTCCCGTAGCCCGCTTCGTCGGCCAATACACGTAAAATGCTTTAAAACAGAGCATATATGATGTTGTAAAACTGAATAGGATGACTAACATAATTTGATAATAAAACATTAACTCATTTCCATGTTACAACCTCGGAAGGGACAAAAAAAAATGCCGCTGGCACGAATTATAACAAAAATCTATTTCAAAGAATGCAGCTGGACATCCAAATTCAGTTAACCTAATTCTGCTTTTTCTGGAATCATGATATGCCTTTAGATGCCAACTGATCCATGTTACCCCATCCTATGTCAAAATCTATATGTTAACGTTCTAAAACATAGAAAGCAAGTATGGAAATATTTTTATTTTAGTGATTACCAGCCGTTCAATCATGTCATTGGAGCAAGCAAGTAACAAAAACCAGAGTCCCAGACTAACCGAATTGAAAACAATAGGCTTCCTTAACCGCATTTGTGACTCCACGACAGAAAGGATACGCATTTTCTTCATGCGCAAGTGATGACATACATTCACGGTAGCGTGTCCACCCTGCAAAGCTACACTGACAAACCGTGAAGTTCCAGGAAGGGATTATTTCTCTGGCCTTCATAATTTCAGCATCAGGGCATATTCCAGATTCGTCGCTCTTCATTGTTAGAGTCACCGACTTTGCAAAGATACGAGGACCACTCGAAGAGAATCAAGTCAAAATAGCAAGAACATCTGGTCCCTTCTTTCCGTGATACTTCCTATTCCTTTGCTAATAAAATTTTTGAAGCTTGGTCTTAGCAGGCGGGGTTGAGAAAAAATGGATTGGAAGAAGTTATGCAACTGAGGTTCACCGAGGAGTTTATGTCTTCCTGTCTGTACTATATGTCTCTTTAGATGAAATGAGATTGGATGGACATGGAAGACAGAGCCATATAGGTACATGAAGGCATAACATATAAAGGAATGCACCTCAAAGTGGATACAATCGGCATTTCCTTTATATAGATTGGCTGCCGGGGCCAGTGGTTGGCGCATGAGATTGCGAACTCACTCACGGGTGATGGTCATGCATTGGCTGGAGGTGCATTCACTACGTGAAAATCTCAAATAGGTAATGCGGGATTGGTAATGGACTCCTAAGCCCGTTACAAGGTGCGACATCAGTAACGGGCGGAAACAACGACCGTTACCAATAAGCGTGTCAGGACCAGGCCCAGCCCCTGCACAACAACGCCCGTTACTAATAATGATTTCTGGTAACGGTCGTTGTTCGCGACCGTTACTAGTATTCCTTGTAACGGACATTACACACAACCGTTACCAATAATACTACCATCCGTAACGGTCGCTTAATGTCCGTTACAGGCTGGGACTAGTAGTAACGGCAGTTGTATTATGCACTTAAAGCCCGTTACGTATCTTTGACTAGTGGTAACGATGTTAGGTTTGGCCAGTTAACGCCCGTTACTAGTGTCGGAACTCAATTATTATTTGCATAAGCTACAGTAGCTGCAGTGTGTCTTCTTCCACCCCGTTGCTGCTGTCGGCGCAGAGCAGCAGCCGGCGGGCGACGTCCACTCCGCCGCCGTCCTGGCGCCCGCCCATTCTCTCTCCCGCTCTTCGACTCATCGTCGCTGCGCGGGCGACCGCGCGCGACCGCGCCTGCTTGCCGCCCGGCTGGCCGCTAGCTAGCTAGCAGCTCCGCGATGCCGGCGCGCCGGCAGCCCGCGCGCCCCGTCCTCCGCAGCTCGCCGGTATGGATTTTGCCCCACTCGTCGTCCTCCGTCGTAATTCCTAGCTCGATCATCATCATGATCGATTTTGATGTGATAGATGTAATTTTCAATTAAAAAAACATATATTTTAATCGAAGTTGTGTAGATGATGGCGGCTGATCGGGCTTGGATGTATATACCACCTCGAGATTTGGGGCTGTTCGTAAGACAGATCAAAGGTTTCCTTGGTCAAGCGGAGGCGGACATGAGAAACTGGGGTGTGACTAGAATGTGGTGCCAATGTGTTGATTGTGCCAACCAAAAAAAGTTCGCACAAACGGAGAACCTTTTATATCATCTAGTCTCACGCGGATTCACAAAGAACTACACGTGTTGGAACAAGCATGGTAAGGAAGGCCTTAATGAAGGCGAAGAAGGAGCTCTTAATGAAGGTGAAGCACGGCATGATGCTCAAGGTCGTCTTAATGAAGGTGAAGCGCGGCATGATGCTCAAGGTGGTCTTAATGAAGGTGAAATGCATGAGTGCATAATGCCTTAACTAACTCATTGATTTCTCGTTGTTCCAGGGTAGAGCGGAATGTCTTAACTCTTTGATTTCACATTATTATTGCAGGGGGGAGGATGCGGAAATAACTCTGAGGAAGATGAAGCATTCCCACCCGATGTGATGCGGCCTGAGGATATGACTGACCAGGAAGTTACGGGCTTCGATGATGATGTGCTGCCTCAAGTAAACAATGTTGATCAAATGTTGAGAGACGTTGAGTTTCAAGGCGTGTACTCAACTTCTGAATTAGCGAGGCTGAAACAATTTGTCGAAGATTCAAAGAAACCCCTCTACCCTGGTTGTCAGAAGTACTCTCGCCTTTCTGGAGATCTCAAACTTCTACAGCTTAAGGCGGGCCATGGTTGGACCGACAGAAGTTTCAAAGAACTATTGGATCTTTTAAAAGACATGCTACCAGAGGGAAACCAAGTGTTTGGGTCTGTCTACGAGGCCAAAAAGATAATCTGTCCTTTGGGTCTAGAGGTTGAGAAAATCCATGCATGTAAGAACAGTTGTGTGTTGTTTCGGGGAGAATATGAGGACCTTGACAAGTGCCCGAAGTGTGGGTCCGATCGGTACAAGAGGAAAAAAGATGGTGGAGACGATGATGCCGATGATGGGAACGAGCCCGTGCAAATCAGAGGCAGGAAGGGCAGGAAGGGTAACCGAGGGGGTCCTGTGAGGGTGGCATGGTATTTCCCCATTATTTCCCGCTTGAGACGCATGTTTGCCACACCAAAGGAAGCCCAACTCTTACGTTGGCATAGCGAAGGGCGAAAAAACAAGGGAGATGGCAAGATTAGGCACCGCGCAGATGCGGCACAGTGGGGTAACATTGATGCCCACTATGGTTGGTTTGCCAACGATTGTAGGAACATCCGGTTCGCTATGAGCACTGACGGCATGAACCCATTTGGTAACCAAAGTTCAACGCATAGCACCTGGCCTGTTGTACTATCAGTGCTGAACCTTTCACCTTGGCTATGCAAGAAACAGAAGTAACTGATGTTGTCAATCTTGGTCTCCGGGCCAAAGAAACCCGGTGACCGTATTGATGTGTACCTGAGGCCATTGGTTGACGACCTGAAGAAACTTTGGTGGCCTGGTGTGGCGGATGTTTGGGATGAGTTCAAGCGTGAGTACTTCACGTTGCATGCCATGTTATTCACCACCATAAACGACAATCCGGCCCACCGCAACCTCTCCGGGCAGAGTAAAACGAAAGGCGAAACTTGCCCTCATTGCTTAGATCAAACATGCTCGTTGTGGCTCATGCACTCGAAGAAATTCGTATTTATGGGTCACCGTCGTTTCCTCCCCAAGAGACATGCATACCGGGCCATGGATTGTCAGTTTAATGGAGAAAAGGAGAATCGAACGGCGTCTACGCATGTTTCTGGAATGGAGATCCACTTGCAAGTCCAAGGCATCAAAACTATCGAGGAGTTACCAAAGAAGACCATCCTGGGCAAGAGAAAGAAGAGAGATGGTGAAGAAGAAAATGTGCAAGGGATATGGAACAAGAAGTCAATACTATGGGAGCTATAGTATTGGGAGGTGTTGGATGTGCGTCATTCAATTGACAACATGCATGTCAAGAAGAACGTGTGTGAGAGCATGTGTGGAACACTGTTACAACAGAAGGGGAAGGGAAAAGATCACGAAAATGCAAGGGAGGATCTTAAAGAGATGGACATTAGGCCGGAGCTCTATGCAAAGCAAACTGACACGGGGACGGACCTTCCCGTAGCTGCAACCACATTGTCCAAGACGGAGAGAAAACAATTCTGTGAGTTTTTGCATGGTTTGAAAGTACCTTGGGGCTACTCATCCAACTTCAAGAGGCTAGTGTCGGTGAAGGACATGAAAATGAATTTCAACCTGATGAAATCTCATGATTGTCATGTGTTGATGACGGCAATTCTTCCTGTTGCACTTAGAGGCATCACGATAGTAAAGGTTCGTGAGGCTGTCACGAGCTTGTGCTTTTTCTTCAATGCAATAGAACAGAAGGTGATTGATGAGGTTGCACTTGTTGAGATACAAAAAAGGCATTACGAGACCCTATGCAGGCTTGAAGCTACTTTCCCACTATCATTCTTTGATCTCATGGTCCATCTAACAGCACATCTTGCAAAGGAGATCTTCTACCCTGGGTCGTCTTATCTTCATCAGATGTTTCCATATAAGAGGTTCTATGGCTTTCTCAAATCATTGGTACATAACCGGACATTTCCGGAGGGAGCCATGGTTCGTGGCTACAGTACAATCAAAGCAGTGGAGTGGGCCATGGGTTATATGGACCCCCAAAAGCCCATTGGTGTGCCTCGTTCACGGCATGAAGGTAGGCTTGCAGGTGTTGGGACATTGGGCAAAAAGTCAATCACTCTGGATCAAGATTCCTTCTCCAAGGCTCATTTCACCGTGCTACAACACACCTCAGCAGTTACACCGTATGTAAATGAGCACATGCAACACCTACGTGAAGCTGATCCTAACCGTAGTGAGAATTGGGTTGCAAAGAAGCACATGCAAGGGGTTAACACTTGGTTCCGAGATCATGTCCATAATGCCAACCCTGCTATAACTGGTGAGCTGATAACAAAACTAGGAGCAGGGCCATTATTCACTATTACAACATACCAAGCATATGATATCAATGGATACACGTTCTACACCATGGCCCAGGATGACAAGAGCATATATCAAAACAGTGGTGTGCGTATAGATGCCGTCGGCAACGACAATGAGACATGCACATATTATGGACAAATCGAGGAGATCTGGGAGCTTGACTATGTAGGCTTCAAGGTAGCCTTGTTTCGGTGCCGATGGGACAATGGGAACAGAGGTGTGACCAAGGACACATATGGGTTTGTCAGTGTTGATCTACGGTCCTCTAGCTACAAAGACGAACCATTTGTCTTTGCTAAGAATGTTCAGCAAGTGTTCTACGTACCCGACCTGGCAAAGAAGAACTGGCACGTGGTTATGCCTGGAAAAAAGAGGGTTGTAGGGGTTGAAAATGTTGTTGAGGAGGAGGAATACAATCAGTTCGACGAAATTCCGGCCTTTGACACTTCACACATGCCCCGACTCGGCAGATGATAAAACACCATACTTGCGAACCGACCATCAGGAAACAATCCATGTCCAAAAATCAAGGAAGAAAAAATCCTAATTAATATATGTCCTGGAATTTGTAATATATGTGTCCTGGAATTTGTAATATATGGAACTTGTAATATATGCCATGCAATTTGTAGTGTATGTCCTGGAATTTGTAATATATTTGTCCTGGAATTTTGAACCGAATTTTATGATCAGAAGTGCAATTTGTACTGAGTTTGCATTTCACACTCTGCCTCAGACTCTGTTTCACTATCAGTAACGGGCTTTGTGTAAATGTCCGTTACAAAAAGTCTTTGAGTAGATCACCAGAAATATGTGCAGCCAACATATCATAGATCATTCCATTTCATAGATCACTAGTACATCTTGGAAGATCAATACATTTCATTCATGTTCACCTAGTGAAAAGTAACATATCCAGCCAACAACAAGCTACACACAAACACTACTAGAAAACACTTCAAAAGGACTACAATTTCCTTTCCAATGCATACTAGTGCTTTAACATCAGACACCCATACTAGTGTTTCATCTTCTATTTCCTTAATCTTGTTCATCAGCTTGTCTTCTCTCACAGTGGCACTGTCAACCTTGATCTTGTTCAGCACTTCAACGTACTCTTCCTCCCAATACCAAAAGCCACAACCACTGCCATCATTCTGCAAAGGCAAACCCAAATTTTTGATGTCATTCAAACAAATCTAACACTGAATATGAAGCAGGGCACTAGAAGTAGAACCTTGCGGCCGGGGCACTTGTAGAAGATGCGCCCAAGATTCCCACTGTCTTCTTTCTTGACCTCAAGCTCACGAATGGTGTACCGTCCGCAGTCATTGCAGGTAATCAGTGACAGATGCGGTCGCTTGCGCACACTTTGTGTCGCTGACGAGCTCGATGTTGGCTGCGTTGGAGCCATGAGTTGTGCGCTCCGACGGGTGGCCACGGGATGCGTGGCGGCGATGGGCGGCGGGATGCGTGGCGGCGACGGGCGGCGGGATGCGTGGCGGCGACGGGCGGCTGGAGCTTAGCGGAGAATGGGGATTTTTGCGAGTTAGGGATTTGAGTCAACACATATACGCTTATATGTCAACCTGCCACATCAGACTGCAAATGCCGTGTCGTCTTCATCCCTATCCGTAACTGGCTTTTTCGAAGTGACCGTTACTAATGTGAGGCGTTCCTCCGTCACCCATCCCATCGGTAACGGGGGTTGTGTCAGTGACCGTTACAAATTGATATAAGTAAGGGACATTGGGAAAGTGCCCGTTACATATCTGAGAGCAGAGTCCGTCAAATGCCGTTACGAATTCTATTTCAGTAACGGGCTTTAGTAATGTGCCCGTTACGAATATGTGTGAAGCAGAGTCAGTCAAAACCGAGTGACCTTTCCTTTGGTTGTTACCTCGTTTCCCGTACTCATCCGTAGGTGCAACTGATCCGTGACGACTGACGATGGAGTTATGAAGCTTGCATTGGTCTTCTTTGATCATCATCTGCACTTTTGTCATCTTTGTGTCAAGCTTTGTGTCAAGCTTCGACTTTGTGATATACTCTCTCTGTCTCAATTTACTTGTCGTTCTGGCACTTCTTTTCCATGTCCAGATTCATTCAATGATCCATGTACTTAGTCTCAATTTATATACTAGTTCAGCCAATAATCATTGCACCTGATCATGATATAAAACGACAAGTATTATGGTACAGAGGGAGTATATATAAACTTCATGTGTGTTTGTATTATGAGGTGGCTGAACATTTATGTGTTTGTATTATTGTGCAAGAAGTTTAATTGCACTTTCATCAGTGTGCAATGTCTAATGAATGGTTGCATCTCAATAATTTGGATGAAACTTATTCATATATAAGATGTAGGGAGTTTGACTTTTTTGACCCCAACGTTGACCGCTCGTCTTATTCAAAAAATTTGTGAAAATATAGTCAAATTTAAGTCATTTCTGTAGACTTTGTATTAATAAAGCAAGTGGCCACAAAAAATATGTTAACTTGCGCAAAACTTTGATTAGTACGAGCGGTCAACTTTGGGGTAAAATAAAGTCAAACGGCCTACACTTTAGAACGGAGGGAGTATGAACTTTATGAATTGTATGAAACTTTATGAGTAAAGTGCACCCATCATACATGAGTTGCATTACTATGTCACTTTGGCCCAACAAGTTGCAAATGTAGCAATACGATACATTAAGTTACATAGTACCGTGCCTATGGTCTAAAATTACGCAACAACTGTATTTTGTGTCATGATATGTACTAAGATGGAGTTCCCCGTTCTGCGTTGTGTGGATCTCAAAAAGTTGGATGAAAATTTTCAACAATTATATGAACTTTATGAAAGTTCATACTCCCTCCGTTTTAAAATGTAGGGAGTTTGACTTTTTTGACCCCAACGTTGACCAGTCGTCTTATTCAAAAAATTTGTAAAAATATAGTCAAATTTAAGTCATTTCTGTAGACTTTGTATTAATAAAGCAAGTGACCACAAAAAATATGATAAATTGCGCAAAACTTTGATTAGTACGAGCGGTCAACTTTGGGGTAAAACCAAACGGCCTAAATAGTTGCCTTGATTTGCATCACTTTCAGTAACGGGCTTTACAAAGTGCCCGTTACGAATGAAGTTTTGTTTCGTTAGATGCAGATCCAATGGTCAAAATTTCATCCGCGCCTCATTCTCGCGCCCAAAATTTGCATATTTCCCCCGACCCCGCGGCATTCCCCCCCCCCCCGACCCCGCGTCATTCCCATCAAACCCTAGCGGCGGCACGGCGACATCCAACCTGGCGCGCGCGGCTTCCCCAACCACCAAACCCTAGCGGCGGCGCGGCGCGACTGTATCCACCCCGGCGGCGCGGCATCCCCGCCCAAGAACCCGGGACCCGGCCCTGCGACGGCGACGCGGACCCGGCCACCTCAAGCAACGCGGCGACGCGGATCCACCCCTCCGGCAACGACGACGGCGAGCAGGACTGCTTCATCTGCGGCGCAGGTCATTGCTCCTCCAACCCCATACTGTTGTGCGCTGCTGCATCTGATGCTGTTGTGCCTACTACGCTGGTTGCACCAATCTTCCCGTTACTTTGCTGTTGTTTAGGCTCCGTTCACCTTGACCAGATTTGGCTCGATCTATATGTCATGGATACAGATCCTGCTCTGGCTGCTGTTCCTTTCCTATTTTTATTTGTTCAAAGGAAACTCGATCTGAATGTCATGGACACAGATCCTGCTGTGGCTGCTGCCAAGTTATCTTTTTCCTTCTGCATTTTTCCATTAGTTCTTGTTAGTATGTTAATCTTGTGTAGAATCATATAATCCTAGTGCTTGCTCTTAGTGCTTGTTCATTAACCATTCAGGAATTTAATCTGCCTTTATCATATATATGTTCTTACTGTATCTGCCTTGTTTATGTTTAAATTGCAAATTATCTATCAATTGTTCTGGACTATGTAATGCTACAATTGTTAGTTCTTCTTAGTATGTTAATCTTGTGTAGAATCATATAATCCTAGGGCATTTTACTAACTGTTGCTTTGTCCTCTTCTTTCATATACCTGCCTAATGTAATGTACACTTGATTGATGCTTTGGTATATAAGCATCACACAAGGAAGCAGTTGAAGGAACAACAGAGCTGCTTTGATACAGGATCTCATTTCTTCGGCCTGTCTAAATATGGTTAGTACCTATCCCCAACCAGTATGCTAAGTAAACTATCAATTCTATGTGTATATGTTGTACATGCTGATTTTATTTATGACCTGTATTGATTTCTAGTCTAATAGTAGCTAATAATAATTTTGTTCACATTTCCATCCCAGCCTTCTCCTAAAAATAGTATACTGCTCAGCCTTCTCCATTTGTTTTTAGAAACTGATCGACTTTTACCCTGTATTCTCCTAAAAATTGTATTATGCAGGATTTCAAGCTTACCAAAGCACCGATTAATCCAAAAAGACTAAGGGTGGTCCAGGAGATGATGTGCGATTTCATTCGTAACGAGATCATCGACCCAGAGGGAGAATTCCATAATGATAATCCACAACCAGTAGGTGATCAAGGTCCAGAAGGTGATCAAGTTCCAGCAGGTGATCAAGGTCCAGAAGGTGATCAAGTTCTAGCAGGTGATCAAGGTCCAGAAGGTGATCAAGTTCCAGCAGGTTGTACTACTTGAAACTTGTAGACCTGAATGAAACTTGATGATGTTTATGGTCTTTCCTCTCATAATTAAACTTGTAGTTTATATGATCAGTCTGCCTATCCCAGTAGGGGATAAGATTCATCCAACTTGAAACTTGTTGCATGTGTATGATAAGATACAAACTTGATGTGTACTTGTGTATATATGTGATGTGTATCTCAATCTGTATGTGATGTGTATCTCAATCTGTATGTGATGTGAATAACCTGGGGGCTGCCAAATCCTGGCTGGTTCTAGGATGCAGCCAGAACCAGGCCAGATTCTGTGGTGGTGGAACAACAAAAGGTAACAGGGGCATTTATAGAACGTTACAATTGAACACAAAGGTAACGGGCATCAAGTAAGAACTGTTACCTACACAAGGTATCAGTAACGGTTGTTACGTAACGCCCGTTACAGGGTCTGACCGGTGGGTCCAGAGAGGAGACTGGTCAATGCACCGTCGTAACGGTTGTTAAGGAATGCCCGTTACAAGCACTGACCCGTGGGTCCAGAAATGAGACCGGTCAATGCGAGACCGTAACGGTTGTTAAGTAAAGCCCGTTACAAGTACTGACCGGTGGGACCGGAGAGAAGACTGGTCAATGCGCCGCTGCAACGGTTCTTAAGTCAAGCCCGTTACAAGGTTTGCGTTTTAGTAACGGTTGTTACGTAAAGACCGTTACAAGTGTTGTGGTTTCGTTACGATTCTTAAGTAAAGCCCGTTACAAATGTATTGTTTTGGTAACGGTCGTTTGTCGGTGCGCGTTAAGAAATTGATCTGTGGGCCCATAAAAATCGCAAGTTTGGGTTACTGGTTGCTTATATTGGTAACGGTCGTTGTGAAGCGCGGGTTACAGGTTTTGGTCGTTCGTAATGGGCAAATTGCCCGTTACCTTTGACCGACTATTAGTAACGGAGTAAGGATAACGGGCGCATTACCCGTTACCTATGGCCATCTACGCCCGTTACAAATCTCGGTTTTTTACGCAATGATTTGAGATCAAATATAAGGTGGACCTCGCACACCAGCAGCAACTATGCCATTCGCAACAGCTGCAGCTGCATGTTTTTTATCAGTTATGTATTTCGAGTCTAGGGCATAAAGAATCTTATAACGAATGAATGACAGATGTCATAAAATATTAAATAACCCCAATTAGTATTTCATCGTAAGCAACACACAAGTATGTTTGCTATAATTTATAAATAAAGGAGATGTGCTCGGTAGTTGCCTGGTGGTGGAACCTGATCTGATGCACAATAAAAATAAGATAGAGAATAATGCTAAACCCTGACGTGGTGAATTTTTCATGGAGGTGTACAAAGGGACAAGGCTCGTCAGTATCCACACGAGGGAATGACTACACAAGGGAAAAGATCGTATAAAATTATAGCGTCGATAGCCGACGGGCCTTCACCACGTGTAAGTAAGTATCTGGCTTGCCTCTTCCGAATGTTTTTCGCCATCATCAAGGGCCTCTCCTCCATTACACAAGCACTATCGGTCAATCCACAAACGCTGTTGGAATGTTTTAAAAGACTTATAATTAAGCTCCTAATTTATAACTCTCGGAGTACAAAAGCATGAAGGAATGCACTAACAGGTCTAAATGAGCAATAATCAAAACCTAAACCTGGTTACTAATTGCTCTAATATTTTGTTGTGTACTTATAATCACAACTATAAAACTAGCCCATGCATCTCGCTGCTGCAATGGGCAGGTTTGCTGGGCTAGAGGCGGTATCATTGAATAAGCCGGTGATTGCCACAGTGACCTTTTTTTATAAAGGGAGCTTTATTCTATAGCCGATTAAATATCTCGGCTGCCGCAAACAAGATTTCATCGAGGGCCAAATTATTATAAATTTTGCCATATTAGAGACAATGTTTCCACCATAGCACACTACCAGAATGATCGACATCTGCACCGGGTGGGAAAGCCCTTTAGCACCAGGTTTCCCACCCGGTGCAACTAATCTGAGGCTAAAGGGGTACCCCTTTAGCACCGGGTTGAATAACCGGTGCTAAAGGGTCCCTTTAGCACCGGGTGCAGCCACGACCCGGTGCTAAAGGGCCTGCCCCGCAGCGCCTTTAGCAGGGCCTTTAGCACCGGGTCGTGGCTGCACCCGGTGCTAAAGGGCCTGCCTTTAGCACCAGTTGTTGTCTGCAACCGGTGCTAAAGGCCCCGGATTTCTTTTTTTTTTTTTGCTTTTTCAGTAGCCATGCGTGCACGTCTATATACATATATATTCTAATACGTGTATTCTAATGCGTATTCGGCCGACTCTATATTCATATTAGCTGACATTTCATCAAAATAAAAGACATATATATTACAAAAGTAGATATTCATGCATGTCAACTCGAGTTATATATATTTAAACTGTATTTTCTACTTAATTAAGAATGACGACTAACTTGTTGGACTGTCCGGCACGTCCTCCAGTATTAGCGAGTGGAATTCTCCTCGGGGATTGACGACCTCGTCCCAGATCCATCCGACGAGCTGTTCTGCAATTGCGTCGATTCTTTCTAGCTCTAGAGACTCTTCCTTCAGGCTCAACATCTATAATTTACAAATAATTGAAAGATGTTTAATCCGCCGAGTTGGAGACAATAATTGTGCACTTAATAATAATGGAAATGTGTTTATTATTACGTACCATAATATCGTGTTGTGTAAGCTTTTTATGTCCCCAATTCCACATGTAATCGCAAACATAGTATGCACATAAATTATTTCCCGACCCCTGTTTGGCACACTGTCGACCAAAAGAAATTAAGTAAAATTCATATAATATATTAGCCGAGGCCTACATGTACAAATTACTTGCTTACCGGAAAGCCAATGTTCCATTTTAGTGTTTCATGTTGAATACCCGGGTGTTCTTGACGAAATTGAATCCAGGCCCTGCGAACAAAAAACTTGAGTTAAGTCATTGCGAGTGTAAGGGGTGAATTAAGTAGGGGAAAATATACATCACCTTGTCATCATGTCCATGATGTTCTGTAGTTTTTCTTTTGGAGTGTTCAACGAATCAAAGACGTTGACGACACCCCGGTCAGGACACAATATTATTAGGAACCAGTGGAATCTGTGCACATGTATACATTATAATCAGAAATGAATTAGTACACAGACAGTATAAGAAGAAGCCTGTGTATGTACTCACTCGATGTTGTACGGGATTAGTATGGAGTCGCAATAATTTTGTTTCTTAATATACTTGTATAGGTTTAAATATGTTTCCTTAGGATTGTGCAGTATCATTGCTTCACTTATCCTTCGAGGATCAACGAAACCAACGTCATATATATTGTCTCTCCGACATTTTTGAATCTCCATTGTGCATATGTTAAGCAATAAATAAAGCCCGCGTCAGCATAGATTAGAATTATTGTTTTCAAACTGTGAATTATAAGCAACAACAAAGTACTTACAGTGTCCAACAGGTGATCAAATCCACGTTCATGGCGTCGCGGTGGTACAGCTCATATATATCCTTAAACCTCAGCCAGACCCAATCCTCGTCACCATTGTAGAAATCATGGTCCTTCACGCCTACTTTGATCATGCGCCGTTTATTCCTTCTTGATTCTTCCAAGTACCACTCATGGAATCGGCGTATCTTCGTCTGTAGCTTGCTCTCCATTTCAGGAGGGACCATAGGCTCGCCAAGCTTAAACGGCCACTTCATCGTTGTGTTTACAGGCACCTCTTCTTCCCCCAGGACTTGCGCTCTGGTTAGTCCAGTCTCGGCCATTACTCGTTGCACGTTAAGCTCGTCCAGAGATGGCAATGGACCCAAGGGCCGCTGAGGTTGCTGGCCGAGCTGAGGAACCTTTTTGGATGGGCCCGCCTCCTTATCTGCAGTCTTCCGCTTCCGGCGAGATTTCAGTAATGAGCGGTCATAGTTTGATACTATTACTTCCTTCTGTTGACCCTTGCTCAAATTACCGAGGAATGACTTGACGACGGTGGGATCAAGCTTCGGCTCCGGCTCAGGTTTTTTCCTCCACTCGGTCGTTTGCCTCTTTGTGTCTGCTTTGACCGAGGCTTCGAGCTCCTCTAGAGTCTTCTCACCCGCTCTTTTCTCTGGTGCAGGCTTCTCTCTGGTTTTCCGCGCCTTCTTCGCTGGTGGAGTGGGGGCAGAGGCTTTAGTGCGGCGTCCCCTCTTCGGCGGAGGAGACGGAGACCTCTTCGGTGGAGGAGACGGAGACCTCTTCGGCGGAGGAGACGGAGACCTCTTCGGCGGAGGAGACGGGCTTGCATCAGGAGCTCCCGGAGAATCGTCATGATCCGGTGGATCTCTTGGATGTGACGGAGGCTTGTTGGTAGCCGCTGGTTTACCGGGTATGACGACGTCTGCCTTGCTCCATAGAATGATGCAGTGAGAACACTGACCGAGTTTTGTTTCTCTGTCACCTCTGGGATGTCAAGTTCCAAGTCTTCCCAGTTGGTGACGACTTGCTCCACCTCAACAGGTACGTAACCATGTGGAATGTCATTGCAGTGCCATTTTTGCCCTTCTTCCACACGTTTGGTCATACCGTATGCGACCTGATAAGTTAGTAGTCACAAAGAAAGTTAGTAAATGAATGGTATTTACGGTGAAATGTATGCAGTACGAACTAAGGTCGCATACGTACCACCACAGCTAAGTTCTTCTGCCTGACGACAAGCTCGCACGCGGTCCGTTGAGTTATTTCATCCACGGTGTAACGAACCGCTTCGGCGGCCTGTGTGGAAGCGTGACTGCTTTGATATTGTTGTGGAGGGCTAATAAGGGCCGCATCTTGGAAAGGTGCATGCTCTGTGGAACCGGTCCCGCCTGCGGCTTGTTGGAGAGGTGCAGGCTCTGTGGAACCGGTCCCGCCTGTGGCTTGTTGTATCTGCAGCCATGCTACCTTCATCCGTCGCTCCATCTCTGACTCCATTTCTTGGAGCTTTGAGCCCTGGGCGGCAACCGTTTGCTCTAGGTCCCTCACCCTCTGCTCATATTCGGCCTTCTTCCTCGAACGGCTCCTATAGGTGGCGGCGTGCTCTTGGAAACCTTTCTTCCATGAGATGCTTGTGCCTACGCCGCGCGTCTGTCCAGGATGCTCCTTGTTCCCTAAGGCATAGGTTAGCTCATCTCTGTCTCTATCAGCAACAAATTCTCCCCTCTCAGATGCCCTGAGGATATCGAGGAGACGCTGAGCTAGTTCTCACAAGTCCTCGGGAAAAACTAAGGAGCCGTCGATTGGGCTTAGGGTGCCTCCATGACCATAGTACCAATGCTTGGTCCTTGTGGGCCAGTCATGTGTCGCTGGAGTGACGCCTCTAGCTTATAGATCTTCTTCCATCTTCTCCCATTTAGCGATGCTTGCCTTGTAACCTCCTGAACCCATCTTATGAGAGTACTTCTTATTTGCGGCATTTCCAGCGTTTCTAGCGCTAGCCGTTGCACCCTCTTCGGAGGTTTTGTACTCAAGGAATGCTTCCCACTCGTCATTAGAGATCTTCTTATACTTCTCAGGATCCGGGGCCTCTCCGGTTTTGAGAAAATGCGAGTACAACTTCTTCTTGAAATCCTGAAACAGAACTGTCATCTTCTTCATTGTCCAATCCCTCAGTTCTGCTTCATGAGTGCTAGGCCAGTGGAATATTGCCTTTAATTCCCTCCATAGCATCTCCTTCTCTGTATCGGGGAGCATGTACTCCTCAGTGGGGTCCGTGGACTTCCATTTTCTGATACTAATGGGCACATTGTCCCGTACAATTACTCCGCACTGAGATACAAATTTCTTGGCCACTTTTGGGGGCTCAATTGGCTCCCCGTCATCCTCCACTCGGGTGATGTGTAACTTGACATCCTTCAGCTTCTTCATGGTCGATCGTTTTGATTTCTTAGCAGAGGCAGCCTACACAAATTACATATATACGAGATGATATAGAGATGGTATACATAATTGACATGTACAGTACAAATTTATGTTATCTATATACACACCTGACTAGACGAGGGCTCGTTACCGGCCCCTTCAATAGTTTCGGCCCTTGCAACATTGTCGCCCTGGACATTGGCGGCCCCTTCAACAATTTCGGCCCTTGCAACATTGTCGCCCTGGATATTGTCGTCCCTTCCAATGATCCCCAACACATCATCCATGGACATTGGTTGCGTTACAATATTGAAAAGTTGATTCGCAAAGAACGTGTCGTTGTCCTCTTGCATGGGTTGGACAGGGGTGTTGTTGTCCTCTTGCATGGGTGGGACGGGGTTGTTGTTGTCCGCCATCTATAGAATTAAAAATAATTGATAAGAAATATATACAAAGCATACATATTCCCAATATTTCTAACATTTTCGCTAAGGGGGTCGGTGCGTGAAAAACGGATTCGCCAAGGGGTTCGGGTGCGCGGTGAGAATTGATTCGCTAAGGGGGTCGGTGACGGATTCGCTAAGGGGTTCGGGTGCGCGGTGGGTTCGGGTACGCCATAGAATTTCTGATAATAAACATTTTCGATAGTATACATTATACAAACATATAACATTTCCAATATACATTTAAATGAAGCACATATATTACTAATATACATAATTTTAAAAATAATTGATAAGAAATATATACATTTAAATGAAGCACATATATTTCTAATATACATAGAATTTCCAATATACATTTAAATGAAGTATTTTCCAATATACATTTCAAACATATAACATTTCCAATATACATTTCAATGTAAATATCTCCAATACATTTAAATGAAGCATTTTCCAATATACATTTCAAACATATAACATTTCCAATATACATTTAAATGAAGCACATATATTTCTAATATACATAGAATTTCCAATATACATTTAAATGAAGCATTTTCCAATATACATTTCAAACATATAACATTTCCAATATACATTTCAATGTAAATATCTCCAATACATTTAAATGGAGCATTTTCCAATATACATTTCAAACATATAACATTTCCAATATACATTTAAATGAAGCACATATATTTCTAATATACATAGAATTAAAAATAATTGATAAGAAATATATACATTTAAATGAAGCACATATATTTCTAATATACATTTAAATGAAGCATTTTTCAATATACATTTCAAACATATAACATTTCCAATATACATTTCAATGTAAATATCTCCAATACATTTAAATGGAGCATTTTCCAATATACATTTCAAACATATAACATTTCCAACATACATTTCCAATATAACATTTCCAATATACATTTCAATGTAATTTCTAATATTTTCAATGTATGTGCTTAGCGAACGCGTTCGGCTAAGCGCATTTGGTGCTAAAGGCCCCCCCTTTAGCACCGGGTCTTCCTACCACCCGGTGCTAAAGGACCTTTAGCACCGGGTCTTCTACACCCGGTGCTAAAGGCCCCGTAACTGGCGCCAAACAAAAATTGGGGGCCTTTAGCACCGGATTTTAGATCAACCCGGTGCTAAAGGCCCCAAATTTTCGTTTGGCGCCCAGTTTCCAAACCGGCCTTTAGCACCGGGGGCTACTATTTGGGAATCTTATAAATATAGTTTTTAATATATAGTTATTAATACTTGTTTTAATTCAGTTATTAATACCTATTAAAAATATATATTAAATAAGAAAATCATATAAATTACTAGAAAATCTTATAAATTAATAGAAAATCTTATAAATTACTAGAAAATCTTATAAATTAATAGAAAATCTTATAAATTACTAGAAAATCTTATAACTTACTAGAAAATCTTATAAATTACTAGAAAATCTTATAAATTACTAGAAAATCTTATAAATTACAAAAATTGATAACTAAATGAAAGATTTTGGAACATTAAATGGTCTCAGATGAAAAAGTCATGAATACCAAAATTTCATATCTCATCAAGATCTACAATCTTTATTTAAGTCATTTTTGCATTTGAGAAAGTGGTAGTCTACATTGTTCATTAATCCTAGATTCACTCGCATAGTTTCTAAAACTTTTTTAGAGACTTGTCAAATTTGTACTACATGTTATTACCCATTTTGAAAATGACAAAATGACATAAATAAACATTGTAGATCATGATGAAATATGAAACTTTGGTATTCATCACTTTTTCATTTGACACCACCTAGTGTGAAAAAAACCTTGGTTGTAGTTGTCATTTTTAATTCAAAATTTGGATTGTTCAAACAGTCTCACACGAGAAGATTTTTCATAATAATAACATTAATAAGTTTCATAACTTGATAGAGTATGATTTTAGGAATTTTGAGGAAGAAAAATGATCTTTTTTGAAGTTTGTGAGAGGGAGAACGACTAGTTACAACTTTTATACAGAGATTAAAAAGAAAAATTGTTCTTGTTCATCCAGTGACGTGGCCAGCTGCCGCACGGCCTCCGTGGCCAGGCCGGTCTTTGGCCCCGCCGCACGGCCCCCGCGGCCCGGTCGTGGCCTTTAGCGCCGGGTGCAGCCACGACCCGGTGCTAAAGGACCTTTAGCACCGGGTGCAGCCACGACCCGGTGCTAAAGGATCTTTAGCACCGGGTCTTCTACACCCGGTGCTAAAGGCCGTAACTGGCGCCAAACGAAAATTGGGGGCCTTTAGCACCGGATTTTAGATCAACCCGGTGCTAAAGCCCCAAATTTTCGTTTGGCGCCCAGTTTCCAAAATCAATATAAAATGCTAGAAAATCTTATAAATTAATAGAAAATCTTATAAATTTCTAGAAAATCAATATAAAATGCTAGAAAATCTTATAAATTAATAGGAAATCTTATAAATTAATAGAAAATATTATAAATTACTAGAAAATCTTATAAATTATTAGAATATCAATATAAAATGCAAGAAAATCTTATAAATTAATAGAAAATCTTATAAATTACTAGAAAATCAATATAAAATGATAGAAAATCTTATAAATTACTAGAAAATCTTATAAATTACTAGAAAATCTTATAAATTACTAGAAAATCAATATAAAATGCTAGAATTAATAAAAACAATCTTATAAATCAATAGAAAATCTTATAACATAGGTGGAACATAAATGCAAATATAGTTATTACAAATTGCGTGGAACATAGTGCAATTCAATTACATGGCATCATCGTTTACTCGGACACTAATAAACTTCCTCTTTACAAATGTTCCTTGATTGTGATCACGCCGTAGATACGGTGTCTCCTCCGCCGCTAACAGGATGCTTGGGTCATCAGCCACTGAGAATGGAGGCCGGCCATCGAGCATATCATAATCTTCATCCGTCTTGTCCTCAACTCCTACGATTTTTCTCTTTCCAGGAAGAACTATATGACGCTTCGGCTCGTCTTGTGATGGGTCCAATTGCTTACCCCCACCTTTCTTATCCGCCCCTTTCTTCGGTCTGCTAGCCATGTCCTTCACATAAAAAACTTGTGTGACAGCTTTGCCCAGGACGAACGGTTCGTCTAGAAAGCCAATCTTGTTTAGGTCCACTAACGTCATTCCATAGTCCGCTTCAACTTTAACACCTCCTCCAGTCAGCTTCACCCATTGGCACTTGAACAGTGGGATCTTCAAAGGTCCGTACTCTAGTTCCCATATCTCCTCTATGATTCCATAGTATGAGTTTGTATTGCCATTGGTGTCTGTCGCGTCGATCCGGACACCACTGTTTTGGTTGGTGCTTTTCTTGTCCTGGGCTCTTGTGTAAAATGTATACCCATTGATGTCGTATCCTTGGAATGTCAAGATCGTGCTCGATGGACCTCTAGCTACAAAAGCTAGTTGCGCATCAATACCCTCGACACCCATAAGACGTCTTCGCAACCAATCGGCGAAAGTACTATTGTGCAGACGCTGAATGAAGGCCGCAGACTTTGTTGAGTTTTCGTCCCTGAGAATCTGCATGTGCTCCTCGATGTACAGAGCAACTAAGGTTGATTGTTGCAAAACTGTGAGGTGCGCTTTACGAAATGTCTCAACGTCCTTGATCACCATTGATCTTCTCCCGAGTGTGCCCTTTCCACCAAGTCTCCCCTCGTGATGGGATTCGGGCACACCAATCGGCATAAGATCATCGACAAAGTCAACACAGAATTCAATGACCTCCTCCGTTTCGTATCCCTTAGCAATGCATCCTTCTGGACGAGAACGATTACGGACATACTTCTTTAGGACAGCGAAGAACCTCTCAAATGGGAACATGTTGTGTAGAAATACTGGGCCCAATATACGAATCTCTTTGACGAGGTGAACCAATAGATGTGTCATGATATTGAAGAAGGATGGTGGAAATATCATCTCAAAGCTGACAAGACATTGCACCACGTCGTTCTGTAGCTGATCTAAATGGTCTGGATTGATCACCTTCTGAGAAATTGCATTGAGGAATGCACATAGCTTCACAATGGCTTTCCGCACGTTAACTGGTAGCACACCCCTGAGTATGATGGGAAGCAGCTGTGTCATCAACACATGGCAGTCGTGAGACTTCAGGTTTGTGAACTTCTTCTCTTTCGTATTTATTATTCCCTTAATATTGGAGGAGTAGCCAGACGGAACCTTGATACTGTTCAAGCATTCAAACATGCTTGCCTTCTCTTCTTTGCTGAGAGTGAAGCTGGCAGGACGCAAGTACTGGCGTCCTTTGTCTCTCTTTTCTGGATGTAGATCAATCCGTTGCTTCAATCGTTTCAGATCCTGACGTGCTTCCAGTGTATCTTTTGGCTTCCCATAAGTACCCAGGAAGCTTATCAAGTTCACGCAAAGATTCTTCGTCAGATGCATCACATCAATCGCGTTACGGACCTCTAAACGTTGCCAATAAGGTAGCTCCCAAAAGATAGACTTCTTCTTCCACATCGCGGCACGACCATCCTCGCCCGTCGGAGCAGCCTGGCTTCGGTCTCCCTTGCCAAACACCACGTGTAGGTCCTTCACCATATCAAATAGCTCTTCTCCACTCCGGTGTCTCGGCTTTGTACGGCGGTCAGCATTCCCGCCAAAATGCGCACATTTCTTTCGTAGCTCATGCTTCGCCGGAAGGAATCGACGGTGACCCATGTACACAACTTTACGACAATGTTTCAAATACATGCTTTCGGTTTTCTCTAAACAGAGAGTGCATGCTTTATATCCTTTGTTTGATTGTCCTGATAGGTTACTTAGTGCAGGCCAGTCGTTGATGCTTATGAAAAGCAGTGCTCGAAGGTCAAACTGCTCCTGCTTGTCCTCAGCCCACATGCTAACACCTTCATTCTTCCACAGCTGCAAAAGTTCATCAACCAATGGTCTTAGGTACACATCAATGTCGTTGCCAGGTTGCTTTGGGCCTTCGATGAGCACTGGCATCATAATGAACTTCCGCTTCATGCAGAGCCAGGGGGGTAGGTTGTAGATACAAACAGTCACGGGCCAAATGCTATGACTACTGCTCATTTCACCAAAAGGGTTCATGCCATCGTTACTTAAACCAAGCCTAACATTCCTCGCATCAGCATCAAACTCTGGGAATGCTCTGTCGATGTTCCTCCACTAGGATCCATCGGCGGGGTGTCTCAACATGCCATCCTTCTTACGTTCTTCTTTGTGCCAGCGCATCAGTTTGGCATGGTCTTTGTTCCTGAACAAACGCTTCAGACAGGGTATCCGAGGGAAATACCACATCACCTTCGCAGGGATTTTTTTCTTAGAACGCTCTCCCCCAACATCACCAGGGTCGTCCCGCCTGATCTTGTATCGTGCGCAGGTGCAAACCGGACAACGATCCAAGTGTTCGTATTGTCCGCGATAGAGGATACAGTCATTAGGACATGCATGTATCTTCTGCACCTCCAAACCGAGAGGGCAAACAACGCGTTTTGCTTGATACATCGTCGATGGCAATTTGTTACCCTCTGAAAGAATCTTCTTTACGAGTTTCAGTATCTCCTCGAAACCCTTATCAGTAACACCATTTGCTGCCTTCCACTGCAGAAGTTCAAGTGTGCTACCCAACTTCTTTAGCCCCTCTTTGCAATCTGGGTACAGGTCAGTCTTGTGGTCCTGCAACATGCGCTGTATCTTTTTCAGTTCCTTATCATTGCCGCAGTCTTTCTCGGCATCACGCAACATCTGCCCGAGTCCATCAGTAGGTTCATTTTCCTGAGCAACATCTTCCTGAGCATCGCCTTCCCGAGCAACATCTTCCTCATCGGCATCACCCGTTGCAGCATATGCAAAGGAACCGTAGTATTGAGCCAATAACGGAATGTCGTCATCGGCCTCGTCTTCTTCATCTTCATCCATTAGAATTCCTCTTTCACCGTGCTTCGTCCAAACAGAATAATTCCTCATGAAACCGTGCCTCATCAAATGCACCTGAAGACAACCTCTTTGTTTGTACGATTGTATATTTTTACAATGGGTGCATGGGCAGAACATGAAACCGGACGGCGTCCTGTTAGCCTCGGCGGCATCGAGAAACGTCCTAAGGCCATCACGGAATGCCTGAGCGTGGGGGTCCCCGTACATCCATTGTCTATTCATCTACATTATTAACCAATAATAAATATACAATACAATTTAAAGATAAAAAAATTGAATATATAAATAAATACAAATTATAATATATATTCCATTATATAAATAAATTTCTAAAACTACATTACTATATTCATTAAATATAACATTACTATAAGCCTTATAAGATTTATAAGATTTTCTATTAATTTATAAGATTTTCTAGCATTTTATATTGATTTTCTAGTAATTTATAAGATTTTCTATTAATTTATAAGATTTTCTAGCATTTTATATTGATTTTCTAGTAATTTATAAGGTTTTCTAGTAATTTATAAGATTTTCTAGTAATTTATAAGATTTTCTATTAATTTATAAGATTTTCTAGCATTTTATATTGATTTTCTAGTAATTTCTAAAACTACATTACTATAAGCCTTATAACTATTCACAAGTCATACAAAACAAAATACTAACTAGCTTGCCTTCTCTCTCCATTTAAAACACAACATGAACACTCTCTC
Organism: Echinochloa phyllopogon; assembly: GCA_033239725.1. NCBI lineage: Eukaryota > Viridiplantae > Streptophyta > Magnoliopsida > Poales > Poaceae > Echinochloa > Echinochloa phyllopogon. The sequence goes on along the minus strand of BTCW01000008.1, from coordinate 23,911,152 downwards.
CACGATGAACTCAAGCTCTCTCCTCTGTCTCCTCCAAGAACACAAGCTCTCTCTAGCTAGCTTTACTTTGATTCACAAATCCCTCTATTTCTAAATCATAGAAGGATTACAAGCTAAATAAAACATTAGAGAATGAAAAAGTGTACCTTGTAGTGCTCCTTAGATGAGTAGAATCTTCACAAATTTTGAAAAAAAATTGGGCAGCACCTCCCCTCCCACGGCCGAGCAGCATGAACACAGTGCCTAAGTGTTCAGCTGGCTCGGGCAGGGGAGGGAGAAGCCCCTATATTCAAACATATTAGCACTGGGTCGTGGCAAGACCCGGTGCTAATGTGCACCATTTAGCACCGGGTGCAGCCAGCAACCGGTGCGAAATGGCCTCGGCACATTAGCACCGGTTGCTGGCTGCACCCGGTGCTAAAGGGGGCGCATTAGCACCGGGTCTTGCCACGACCCGGTGCTAATGTGTCCGCCCTGACACCCCGCAGCGCCGCCCCCGCTCCTAGCCGTTGGACCCGGTGCTGAAGCCCCATCAGCACCGGGTCTAAAAATGGCCGAGGCGGAGGAGGCGGGCGGATGTGAAGGATTCTGGTAGTGGCACACTGACTCGCTGCAGCATAAAAGCTAATAACAAAAGTGAAGATACACCAAAATGAATGCTTAAAAGCTCAGTCTATTGCTACATCTTCACCCGTGTTTGGCGAATATCGGTATGGAATTTTTTCTACCTCCTTTTGGAGAATTGGCCATGATTTGATCCAATGAGTTTCTCTAAAAACCACCTGCAATTATGAACAGATGTAAGCATTATTAAAAATTATATCATTTTGGCTTAACCATATAACCTAAGACATGGTGTCTGCTGCTACAAAAAAGTTTTTTCTTTATTTTCTCCCTAAAGCCATTTAGCTATATATTCACTAAACACGTGTTATGTGTCCCTAGGTAGTTTCAGACCAACCGTGATTGTGCCAGTCGTCATATGAATCTAGCTACAAAACAGTCAAATGTTTTCCATTTCCTTTCCAATGCCTTTTGACAAGATTATCTTTCATAAGAATTACCCCTTTTCTTTATTAAACAAAGAAAAAAAATAATTTCCAGGGGTATTTTCAGCTTCCACAAAATTTTTTTATGAGGCATCATGGTTCGGTTTTGAATATAGTTATACATAGATTGAATTGTGAAAGTTCCATCATGAAGAGGGGACCATATGAAAGTATTAGGCTCATTCCTTAAATGTATGATTGCTAGTCGCTCAACCAACTCATTCCATGCTAGTAATTTTGCTCCACTAGTAGAAAAAGTAGCTTTTGTACCGGTTGGAAACCCTCTTTAGTAGCGGGGTTTCAACCAGTGCTAATGTTCCAGTGTGAAAGGTGTCCATCTTTAGCATCGGGTCAAATAACCGGTGCTAAAGATGGACACTCACTAAAAATGTGCGTGTTGCTGGGATTCGAACTTGGGACCTATTAGCTCGCGCGGACCCCCTTTCCATCTCACCTACGTAGCACATGTGTGACTAGGTAAAAAATAATTTCCTCTTGAAGTAGCATGTGACCCTCCTTTAGCACCGGGTTCGTATTACCAACCGATGTTAAAAGACCTTTAGTACTGGATCATAACACTAGCCGGTGCTAAAGGGAGGTTCGGGACCATTAGCACCGGTTGTTACCAACCGGTGCTAAAGGGTCCCCGAGGGTTAGCGAATTTTGGATGCGGTGCAAATCTTGCATTAGGCACCAGATTTTGATGGCGTTGAGACATATGAGGAGGGCGAATATGGTCTTCTCTAGTAGTGCTCCTATCAAAGTTTGCCGGAAAGAAATATTTAGCGGCATGGATCATGGCACCTCTAATATTGTGACCGCTTTTTTCTCACTATATTCTAAACACTTGGATATTGATCTTTTAGTGCTGCGCTTTCTTGCCATGTCATTCCAAAACTGTACCTACATGATATGGACTTTTCCATCATCTATATTTGTCCCGGATAACTTTTGGCCTGAGAGTCTGAGACTATTGTCACTTTGAGTTGCGGTTAGTATTTCCTGGGCCACAAAGAACCTTTAGTTCCGGTTAGTGACAGGAATTGGGTCTAAAATTAAAGTCCTCCATGGATTGATTCAAAAGAAAAACACTTGAAATTGTGTCACATACGCTCTATTAAGCCGTTTTTATTTCAATTTTTTCGGAACAACCAGGATGCACTTTGAATTGGTGACCAAATTGACAACGGATATGGGGTCTCTTCGTGTGTCCACACCGCCAATTATATATACAATGTTCCCTGTTCATACCGCGGTGCCTAGAGACAGGGAGGAAGAATGCTTATCACCAACAGCTTGCTTGTGGCTCCACAACGGAGCGTTTATATTTAGTTTCCGACAAGCTTTTCCTGCTGCCTATCAATCCCAGTCATCTATTTTGTCACTTGCTCGTTGCTCCCTGTCCTGGTATGGTAGATGAGCAAGTAGCTGGGAAGTTTTATAACTTGCAATAAGTTAAACTTCTTGATAGAAGGATCTACCATTACTTGCTCTCTCTTCATATCTCTGCAAGAGCACGCAACTTGCTTCTCAGTGATATATGTAGCCTATTTCTTACCCTATCTGCGAAGTCATAAGTTGTCCATCAACGATGCGTCGGAGAAGAGTAGTTGATATGCACACTACTTAGTTTAATTTAGCCTCTCTGTCCGTGTGTATGGACGTGTGAGCTAGCTGCAAGAGTGCCGCCGTTTATTAGGAGCGTATCATACCATAACAGAGTAACCTATATAAACGCGTTCCTCTCAGCTTTCTAACCAGTGACTTCAGATCATCTATTGCATGTAAGTGCAGTTATGTATACTACTTGCGCTTTGTAATTAATAGTTCAAGATTGTGCACTAGTGATGCTTAAGCGCATGTGGTTGTCACCAGAATTAGTTGAACTCATGTGCTTCTGCTGTGTGTTAAGGCTGGACTTGTCACAGTAGTTCTTGAATCCCAGCAGAACAAATAGGTAGATAAATTATTCAAACTGATTAGAGAATGTGAACCTTATTGCCCTCCACTACTGTTGCCCTCTCCACTACTAGAGACACAACCTATGCCAACAGGGAAATACAATGGCCAACGGGTAGTCGGCAAAACTATAAATGGCCAACAGTTTAAATGTTACCAAGAGTTACATGTTGACCCGTCGGTTTTTGTATCAAATGGCCGACCGTACCAAGTATTTCCAAGAGTTAGATATTAACCAGTCATGCATAATACTAAATGGCCGACTGGGCAAATTATTTCCCAACGGTCTCAATGTGACGCATGGCAAATGGTTGTAATAGCCCTCAGTTAGATAATTAGAGACGGTGTTGCAAGGACAGTCGGCTATTCGTTGAACAATAGCCTAGGGTTATTGTTCACTGTTGGCATTTGCACCTAATAGCCGATGGTTCAACATTTTTCGGAAAGTAATATTGTTAACCCTTGGTAATTACATGTATTGGCGGAGTATGGTGGGTCAACCGGTCAAGGCATATCTATACCTGTTTGTTCGCACCCAAAATTGGCAGCTGCCCATCAGGCCGAGTGCAACCGGTCAGACCGGTTCTAGGAAGCACTACAAGAATAACTCACATCCGCACCCCTCATATGCCTCGGTGCACTCAAAATCCGGTGCTAATATAACGTTAGCACCGGGTGCGAAATTGGGGCGCCATCGGGAACCCTTTAGCACCGGGTGGTAACACCAACCGGTGCTAAAAGGGACCCTTTAGCACCGGTTGGTGTTACGACCCGGTGCTAAAAGACCTTTAGCACCGGGTCGTAACACCAACCGGTGCTAAAGGGGGTGTCACATGCTATTACAAAATAAAAGAATCTTCTATCTCATCACACGTGCTTTGTAGGTGAGATGGTTAGGTGGGTACGCGCGAGCCAAGAGGTCATGAGTTCGAATCCCCGCAGCAACACACATATTTTTTGGCAAATGGACACACCTTTAGCACCGGTTATTTAACCCGGTGCTAAAGGTGGGTACCTTTAGCCTCGGAAACATAGCACCGGGTGGGAAACCTGGTGCTAAAGGGCTTTCCCACCCGGTGCAGATAGCAACGATTCTGGTAGTGAAGCGATCAGACCGGTTTCCCTGTAGCCGATCTGGCAATAGCCAAACCGGTCTGACCGGTTTGCCAGAGCGGTCTGACCGGTTTTACTCCGAGTTGGAGTAGAATTAGGTGTCCTAGTCGTTTCCAAATTGTAAAAGGATTCCTTGCGGGGCAAGACCTCCCCACCCTATAAATATAAAGGGCCGTGGCCGGTTGAGGATCATCATCCAATCGATCAAATATTATCTTTCTACTTTTTATCTCCAAACCCTAGCTTTTCCAACCCCTTTGCTTTCCTTGTTTGTCTCGACGGCGTTCAAGGAGGTTCTGAGTGGCCTGACCGATCTCAGAGCAACCCTAGGCGCGCCATCTCCGACGAGGACCCTCCCGAGGTGGCGATTCTAGGTTCATCCCGAAGCTCCCGAACGGAACCGGTCTGACCGGATCCCTAAACCGGTCTGACCGGTTTGGGCGGGGCTGCGGCGAGTTCACTGTTTCGTTCGTTTGCGCGATCCGGCGCTCGTGTGTGTTGACCAGAAAAAGCGTCAACATACTTTTGGCGACTCCGCTGGGGAATATAAAAGATCTGGTTTTCAAAGACCGTTCAATCTAAGCTCCAGACAAGATGGGATCTCGATGTGATCTTGATATGGATAACATCATCACGGCTTCATTGGAAGATCTTACTCTGGAGGAGCAGAAGAAATTTGAGGCGCTACAAAATTTCATGAAGACACAATTTTTGGCTGGCGTCAAGAAAGATCGTCATGGCAAGGTGGCAAGAGTGGAAGAATTTGAACTACCGGCGATCAAGTTAAACGACAATCAAGTTGAGGTAATACCCACTGTAAGTAAATCACAAAAGACTCCTTCTACTACAGTTCCTAAAAATAATGTAGAAAGTGATGAATTGCTTGCCTCATATATTGCTCGTTTAGAACGTTTAGAGGATCTTGAGAAAGATAGGACTACTACTTGCTTTAACAATAATGAAACTAGTAGTAGCGTTCCTAAAATTAATACTAGTGGGGAAGTTTTTCCTAGCTTGTCACCCATACCTAATGTTAACACTGAAAAATACATGTATGGTATGCCACCTGAATTTGCCGTTGGTCAATCCTTACCGTTCCAACCGACTGGGCCAAACATGGCCAAACCGGTCAGACCGGATCAGGGAACCGGTCAGACCGGTTTAACCAATGCGCTTGAATTAGTGCATGAGCAACCTATGCCGCTTTCTGTTTTACCTAATTCAATGGTTTATGCTCACACTAATACTTTAGGTACTGCTAAGCCTCAATTTAGTACAACAATTAACACATCTGCTCAAAGAAATGTTATACCTGATGATGTGTTTGAAAGTTATAGGCTAGCTCAAGCTAAGATTGCTCCCTACTTAAATAAAATGAATTTGGAGAGTGTACAACCACAACAGCCAAATAATCCTAACTGGGCTGAATTTAACAAATTTAGAGAAGATTTGGCTAATGTGGTAAAAACTAAACTTGGTGTTGATATTCGTAACACAAATTTGTATCAAAAACCATATGATGCTGAGTTTGATAATTTTCCTCTTCCACGTGGTTGGCGTATGCCTGATTTGATTAAATTTAGTGGAGATGATGACCGAACCACGTGGGAACATATTAGTCAATACATAGCTCAACTGGGAGAAGCGGGTGCTTATAATGCTCTTAAAGTGCGTTTATTTTCTTTATCTTTAACTGGCACCGCTTTTGCTTGGTTTTCTTCACTTGCTCCTGGTTCTATTATATCTTGGGATATGTTAGAGCGTAAATTTCATGATCACTTTTATAGTGGGAGCTTGCAATTGAAATTGACAGATTTGACATCGGTTAGGCAAAGTAGAGATGAAACTGTTTCTGCTTACATTAAGAGATTTAAAGAAACTAAGAACCGTTGTTTCAATTTGTCAATCACTGATATGGACCTTGCTGATATTTGCTTAAAGGGTTTAAGGTCGTCCATAAGAGATAGAATAGAGGATTCTGATTTTCTTTCGGTTACACAAGTTCAAATTAGAGCTTTAGTTGTTGAAAACCGAATGAATAAGGAAAAAGAAAGAGATACTTCTAGATCACGTCGTTCCAATGTTCATATGATTGATTATGAGTCTGATGATTCAAGTGATAGTGATAAAGAAGTACTTGCTGCTGAATTTGTATGGCCTTCTAAAGAAAAAACTTACTCTTGTACATCACTTAAGCCGGTTAGCAAAGGTCGGCAAGAAGAAGTTAAGTTTACATTTGATGTTTCCAAGTGCGATCGTATCTTTGATGAATTGCTTAAATCTGGAAATATTAAATTATCTCATAAATTACCTCCACTTGAGGAATTGAAAAGGCGTGCATATTGCAAGTTTCATAATACTTATTCTCATGCCACTAATGATTGAAATGTGTTTCGTCGACAGGTTCAATCGGCCATAAATGAAGGTCGTTTGACATTTCATGAGATGCAAGTGGACAAAACTCCTTTCCCGGTCAATACTATGGATTTACAGCAGCCTAAGGTCTTGGTTCGGCCGCATCAAGCCGAAGCAACCAAAGGAAAGAATGTTGTGATTGGTGAAGCAAAACCTGATTTGAGGGGAAAAGAGTTGATTCGAGAAGTTGCATGTGAGACAACTCCAGATGGCAGGGAGACATTCAAAGTTACTGTGAGAGCCTCTGAACATGGGGGGCAAGGGTCGACCGTTTGAGCCTGTACAAGACAAACCGGTCAGACCGGTTGGGGAAAGCGGTCAGACCGGTTTTCCCCAGAGCCGTCCAAAGATGATCAAACCAAGCCGTCCAGAGATTGGGAATTGGAAGCTCAATGTTGCAAAGAATCAGGGGAGTACTCTTAGGCCAAAGGTCACATTTGATATGCTATTTGACAAGTACTCCAAGCAAAAGGCCGTTACAAGCAATCGGCCAGTAAAAAAGAGAATGCGAGTGCCTCCACACCAAGAAGAATGTTCTCAGCCAAAGAGGAATTTTGCTTCGCGATGGGAGGCATCAAGTTCATATCCACCTCGTCCAATTTATGATAATAATGGAGTGATGTGGGTGCCGTATCAACAGCCTTTCCAACATGGATGAGGAGGACCGTGAAGGCCAGTATTGAGCAGAATCTCGAGGCCTGGACAGGACCGTTTGGCACTTCGCCAATCTGGTCAAGGTCACCAGACCCAACCGGTCAGACCGGTTTCACAAACCGGTCAGACCGGTTTCCATGGGAAATCGGCAACACCTCCTATGAAGCAAGTTTACAAGCCAAAACAACAGGAGGAGGTGCATAAGATGGATATTGACTCAGAGAGGACTACAAATCAAGATGTTATTCAGATTGGGTTGATGAACGTTCCCCTTGGAGACGGTGGCAAAGGACCGATTGTCATAGACAATAAGGTTGAGACACCTATTCAGGAGGGATCTGTTTTTGATAATGATCATGAAGCCAGTGGAAGTAGTTCCAATTCGAAGTACTTTTTGCCAAGATGGTGTCCTCCCGGTTTATCTCGTACTCAAAGGAGGAAGCTTCAGCGCTTGAGGTTTCAGGAGATGAAGGAGAAAGAACTAGAGAAGCAGAGAGACGAAGCATTCAACAAGTACAGGCCCATGATTCCACAAGGGAAAGAGTGGAGAGCCAAGACCAGCTCCCAGACAGAACCGGTCAGACCGGTTGGAGAGTCGGTCAGACCGGTTGAACCGGTCAGACCGGTTGACGAAAGCGGTCAGACCGCTTTGCTCGATGCGCCGCCAGGTTTTTCTTCTCCTACTTCTTTAGTTTGTGATGGCAAGTTATCATCGGTATCTACTTCAGAGGACGATGAAGAACTTGTTGATTATGGTTCTTCTCCTGAGCGCATGAATTTTGAGCTTAATGTAATTCATATGTCTATGGATGGTTATGTGTTACCAGAGGAAAGTATCGCTCATCTTGATTTTGGGCCAAAGGAAGCTATTTTCTAGAAGCCTAAAGCTACTGAAAGTCATCTGAAGGCTTTGTACATGAAGGGTCATATCAATGGGAAGCCTATCTCTCGCATGCTAGTGGATGGAGGGGCGATAGTTAACTTGATGCCGTATTCTCTGTTCAAGAAGCTGGGAGGTTCATATGAGGAGTTGATCAAGACCAATATGACCATCAGCGGCGTTGGAGGAGGTGAACCTATGGGCGCCAAGGGAGTTGCTTCTATGGAGCTCACTGTTGGAAGCAAGACTTTGGCTACTGCGTTCTTCGTCGCTGAGACACAAGGTAACTACAGTTTAATCCTTGGTCGTGATTGGATTCATGCAAACCAATGTGTGCCTTCTACTTTGCATCAATTTTTAATTCAATGGATAGATGATGAAGTAGAGATCGTTCATGGAGATACATCGGCTTGTGTTACAGTGGCCGATAGTTCTACTATAGATGATCATGAGAATCTTAAGTGTTTATCTGGTTTAGATTTATCTGATTGTGAGATCATTGGTTGCACCAAGGATGGCTTTGCTACTGCTGTTATGAGGCCGATCGGAGATCTGGCTATACCATCTCTTATGATTTGATGGATCCCAATCTAGAATGGTTACAGCAGAGGCGTGAACACTATCGGGCGCATAAGAACGATATGTGTGAGGCCATTGAAGATTTGGATGATTTAAGCAAGTTAGGACAAGGGTTTACGTCGGCTGATCCTCTAGAGGAGGTAGATATTGGTGATGGTACTATACCTAGGCCGACATTTGTAAACAAGAATCTTGATCCTTTGTTTAAATCTGAGTTAATAAAGTTATTAAAGGAGTATGTTGATTGTTTTGCATGGAGCTACAATGAAATGCCTGGTTTAAGTCGTGATTTAGTTGAACATCGTTTACCCATTAAACCTGTTTTTAGGCCTTTTAAACAATCTCGCAGAAACTTTAATCCTGATATTTATGACCGAGTGAAAGAAGAAATCAATCGGTTGCTAGATGCTAAATTTATTAGGCCTTGTCGATATGCTAATTGGATGTCTAATATTGTGCCTGTTGAAAAGAAAGGAACAAAAAAGCTTCGTGTTTGCATTGATTTTAGAGATCTCAATAGAGCTACTCCTAAAGATGAATATCCTATGCCTATAGCCGATTTTCTTGTTAATGCTGCATCTGGACATAGAATTCTTAGATTTCTTGATGGTAATGCTGGTTATAATCAAATATTTATGGCCGAAGAGGATATAACCAAAACGGCCTTTCTATGTCCGGGTTTTGTTGGTCTATTTGAGTGGGTAGTGATGACTTTTGGTTTGAAGAATGCTGGTGCTACATATCAAAGGGCTATGAATTTGATTTTTCATGACTTGCTTGGCATTATAGTAGAGGTTTATATCGATGATATTGTTGTCAAATCGGCTGGAGTAGGCTCTCATTTGGCTGATTTAAGGCTTACATTTGAAAGAATGCGTCGATATAAATTGAAGATGAATCCACTCAAATGTGCTTTTGGTGTATCGGCTGGAAAGTTCTTGGGATTTGTTGTGCATGAAAAGGGCATAGAGATAGATCCTAAAAAGATTGAAGCTATTAACAATGTAAAGGCCCCTACTTGTAAGAAAGATTTGCAAAGATTCTTGGGCAAAGTAAATTACTTGAGAATGTTTATTTGTAATTTGTCCGGGAAGGTGAATGCCTTTACTCCTTTACTTCGGTTGAAGAATGACATTGATTTCACTTGGGGGGCAAAACAACAAGAGGCATTTGATGAGATCAAGCAATATTTATCTTCGCCACCCGTCCTTCAAGCGCCTAAGAGTGGGGTTCCATTCAAGTTGTATGTGGCGGCGGAAGAAAAAGTCATTGGAAGTGTTTTGACTCAAGAAACCGAAGGAAAGGAACATGTGGTTGCATATGAGAGTAGAAGATTATTGGATGCCGAAACAAGGTACACCTTTATTGAAAAGTTATGTTTATCATTATATCATACTTGTACCAAGTTGAGGCATTATCTTTTACCAAGTACTTGTATAGTAGCATGTCAAACCGACATAATTAAATACATGTTGCACAAACCAATTTTGAGTGGTAGAGTCGGCAAATGGGCTTATGCTTTAGTTGAATATGATTTGCATTGTGAACCATTAACTTCAATGAAAGGTCAAATAGTAGCCGACTTTATTGTTGAACATAGAGTAGATAAGCAACTTGATTTAAGTGTCGGTTATGTTACTTTTACTCCATGGAAGTTGCATTTTGATGGATCGGTTTGCAAAAGTGGTTGTGGTATTGGAATTGTTATTACTTCTCCACATGGGGCTGTTTTTGAAACACTTAACCGATTAGATCATAAATGTACTAATAACCAAGTCGAGTATGAAGCTCTTCTATTCGGATTGGAAATTTTGCATGACATGGGAGTAAAGCATGTAGAAGCTTATGGTGATTCTTTACTGGTGCTACAACAAGTTTCTAAGGTATGTCAATGCTTAGATGGATTTTTGAATGTCTATCTCGATAGATGCTTCGATATTATATCTTGTTTAAATGAGTTTGTAATTCGTCATGTACCACGAGAAAGAAATCCAAAGGCGAATGCTCTGGCTCAGCAAGCATCTGGTTATAACGTTCAGAAAAGACATTTTCAAGAACAAAGACCGATGTTTTTAGAAGCCGAGTGTTCTGTTCTGGCGGAACCGGTCGCACCGCTTCCTCAGACCGGTCTGACCGGTTCAACCGGTCTGACCGCTTTAGAGAACCAGTCTGACCGGTTACCTGGTGAAGATGCTGCTTCGGCTGTTGTTTGCAATCAAGACGAAGTGGATGATTTGAGAAAGCCTTTGGTTAATTATTTGCAAAATCCTAGCAGTACAGTTGACAGAAAAATTCGACGATGGGCTCTCAAGTTCGTTTTGGATGGTGATGAGTTATATCGTCGGACTATTGATGGTTTGCTTCTAAAATGTTTGGGTCCTGACCAAGCTAGGTTGGCTATGACAGAGGTTCATGAAGGAATTTGTGGTACTCATCAATCGGCTCCTAAGATGAAGTGGCTCCTTAGACGAGCTTTTTTCTATTGGCCCAATATGATAGCCGATTGTTTTAAATACAACAAAGGATGTGAGGAGTGTCAGAAACATGGGGATATTCAGTTGGTACCTGCAGCATTGATGCATCCAATTATTAAGCCTTGGCCTTTCCAAGGATGGGGTTTAGATTTTGTTGGCAAGATTCATCCTCCTTCGACGAAGGGTCATTGTTTTGTGATTGTAGCGACTGATTATTTTACCAAATGGACGGAAGCGGTTCCTTTGAAGAATATGACGCATAGAGAAGTGATTGAGTTTATTAGAGAAAATATTATACATAGGTTTGGTATTCCTCAAACTTTGACTACGGATCAAGGAACTTCATTCATATCCAAAGAGGTGCGTGAATTTGTTAATTCCTATGGTATTAAACTTCTCAATTCATCTCCATATTATGCTCAAGCCAATGGTCAAGCTGAATCTAGCAACAAGACCTTGATAAAGCTTATCAAGAAGAAGGTAGAAGATCATCCTAAGAGATGGCATGAGGTATTATCTGAAGCTTTATGGGCTCATCGTATTTCTAAACATGGTGCTACTAAAGTTTCTCCGTTTGAGCTTGTGTATGGTCAAGAGGCCGTTTTACCTGTAGAGGTGAATCTTGGCGCATATAGACTTGCAAAGCAAAATAATCTTGATGTTGATACATATTATGCTTTGATGATGGATAATATTGATGAAGTGACCGACAAGCGTTTGGAAGCTTTAGAAGAGATTGAAAAAGATAAAAGACGAATGGCAAGAGCATACAACAAGAAAGTAAAATTCAAATCTTTTCAAGTAGGTGATTTGGTTTGGAAGACGATCTTGCCCATTGGATTGAAAAGCAACAAGTTTGGCAAGTGGTCTCCAAGTTGGGAGGGTCCTTTCAAGATTGTGAAGGTTTGTTCAGGAAATTCTTATATGGTAGAGACCTTGCAAGGACAGCAACTGCCTAGAGCTCTCAATGGGAGATACTTGAAGAAGTTTTATCCAAGTGTTTGGCAAAGTGCTTAATAGAATATGGCCGATTTATGGTTGAAAATCGCCCTTAGGATAAAATGGCCGGTGAGTTCTGTGACATCGACCTTAGCATATTTTCTAGTGCATAAAATTTACTAGAAAATAGGGGGGCATATGTTCGCACCTAAAATTGGCAGCTGCCCATCAAGCCGAGTGCAACCGGTCAGACCGGTTCTAGGAAGCGGTCAGACCGGTTTCCCTGTAGCCGATCTGGCAATAGACAAACCGGTCTGGGTTTGCCAGAGCGGTCTGACCGGTTTTACTCCGAGTTGGAGTAGAATTAGGAGTCCTAGTCGTTTCCAAATTGTAAAAGGATTCCTTGCGGGGCAAGACCTCCCCACCCTATAAATATAAAGGGCCGTGGACGGTTGAGGATCATCATCCAATCGATCAAATATTATCTTTCTACTTTTTATCTCCAAACCCTAGCTTTTCCAACCCCTTTGCTTTCCTTGTTTGTCTCGACGGCGTTCAAGGAGGTTCTGAGTGGCCTGACCGATCTCAGAGCAACCCTAGGCGCGCCATCTCCGACAGGGTCCCTCCCGAGGTGGCGATTCTAGGTTCATCCCGAAGCTCCCGAACGGAACCGGTCTGACCGGATCCCTAAACCGGTCTGACCGGTTTGGGCGGGGCTGCGGCGAGTTCACTGTTTCGTTCGTTTGCGCGATCCGGCGCTCGTGTGTGTTCACCAGAAAAAGCGTCAACACTGTTGGACAATTTTTTTTGTTAATTTTATTCACATTTTAGGGATCATGAACACACATGTCGTTCATTTAAAACAAACTCATGTAGTTTTATTTTTTATTTTCGTATATCATAACAAAGGAAATGTTCCTTTAAAGTAAACTACTTCCATATTTATTATACAATTAGAATTCAAACTTTACAATCATTATTGACGAACATACTAGTACTGATCGATCTAATTGCCACCGTTCTGAAAGTACAATGGCACTAAAATCTCCAACATACTATCTCTAACCTCACGAAGCTCATCACAGGCATCCTCGTCTTGTTCCTGCGGTTGAGAGAGGTCAGCATGTACTTGGTCTTCCACCTGAGCATGCCCGCTGATGTCCTCATCGCCACCCACTGGTTGCTCGTCAGTGTCGGGGACGAAGGATCCAAGCGAGTTGGGCGTCACCGCGAGGGGCGGCTGCTCCTGAATGCCATCCACCGGCAGCTCCTCGGGGTCAGGGACGAATGAGCCAGCTGAGCGGGGCGCCATCGTGAACTCGTCACTGAGTTCATCCTCCGAATCGGAGACAAAGAGGTAGTCGTCGCCACCACCCTCCTCCGAATCTTGAGCAAAATCGATCCCTTCTTCAACCACATGACCCTGGCTCTTGCCGCGAAGGCTCACCCAAAAACCACGATGCCCAACTCACGTCGTCGTTGGCTGCCACCCCCCCCCCCCCCCCCCCCGGCCCCCATCCTCGACGCTCAACATCCATTGTAGGTTACTGGGATTGCCTCATGGATGCAGTATATATAGTGGGCTGGACTGCTGCTACTAGGACCGAATCTCACGCCAATTCGTCGAAGAGGCATGATGGAGAGCCCATTTGGAGGGCATGCAAGGGAAGAACGAGCTTCGGGGTTGGTGAATTTTTGGGAGACGACGAGGCTGCGGACGGTGCAGAGAGGACGCGGTCGAGGGGGGAGAAACAGATGATAGACGGGTCATCAAAGAGTTCTGGGTATGCTTTAGATGTGCAGAGTGACTGTAACTTAGGAATCCTGCATCTATTTGAAAAATCAATTCAGCTGTAATTTAACTGTTACTAAAATGTGCTACATGATTGTGCAGTGGCGTTTCAACTGTCTTCCAGAAGATAGAACTAAGGCAGATGAAGTCTTAGAGTTAAAATTTAAAAACATAGTGCCTAATATGTTGAGCGAAGAGAAGCAAGCAGCAATAAAGAAATTGTATAAAGATGGCAATGTGCCGTCAGAAGATGTGGATGACGACGGCAATCGCTGGTCAACAAAAGAAGCACTTATTTCTGCTAAGCCAAAACACTTCACAACTGATGACGGATGGGCTTTGCTACGTGAGCATTGGAGTACATCAAAATTCAGGAAAGCATCCTTTGCAGCAAAGCAAAGTCGGCAAGGTGGAGGTGGTGAAACAAACCATCGCGGTGGCTCAAGAAGCTTGCCAGCAACACGCCAATTTTTGGTAATAAGTACCCACTTAAAACATTTTGTGACATTCTTATGGATACAGATATCTATCACTCATTACATTGTTAAATGTAGGAACTCAAAACTGGTGTTGACCCTGGACTTGGTGGCGCTTGGCTGCACAATCACAAATTGCATCGAGACACCAACGATAGCAGGCGATGTAGCCGGAGTGCTACTGATAAATGGGTAAGCTATGGATTATTTAGTTGATAGGCCTTGTAATTATCCTATTCATAATTCTAGCTTATTACTTTTGTTGTTAAAAAAAGGCACAATATGAAGAAGGGATGAAAAAAAAGTATGGACCAAACTGGAGAGATGTGCGTCCTGAGTTAGATGCAGCTGTCATCTATGAGTGTGTGGGTAGAATGCCACATGGCATGCTGGGAATTGCTGATGGGGCAATTAGCATATATAGATAGATAGATAGATCTCTTTAAAGTGGGCGGGTGTGGCGGCCGGCCATGGAGGCCACGTCGGTGAAAATTTTTTATGCCGCTGGATTCGCTTTCTATGGTGGAAATCTACCGGTGAATGAAGACCTCACGGTAAAAATAGTTGGTTCGAGAAGCGTCGCAGGCCTCCGCGTCGTCGCACGTCTCCCCCGCCTTTCTTCCCCCGCTGCCGCCCTCTCCTTAGCTCCCTCCCGTCCCCGGCACCACCCCCTCTCTCTTCCCGCGGCGCGCCGCCCCCACCCCCTCCGGCGGCGACCCCCAGTCCCGGCACCGCCGCCGTTGACCTCCAGCTTGGGCAGATCTCATCCCTCACCGTCGGCAGCCGTGCCCCTCCATCGCCTCCCTCCGGTATGTCTGCTCCGCCGCCGCCCCTACCTCCCCTCCGCCACGCTGCCACACGCGCCTAGCCGCTGCCGCCCTTCCCCGCCTCCCCCGCTCGCCGGCGCTTCCCCCTCCCTCCCCACCCACAGCTTCCTCTCGCGCTTCACATCCCCTAGGCCCTACCTCCCACTCTGGCTCCCCTCGCGCTCTCCACTCTCCACCGCTCCTCTGGCCGGCGCGACGGCGCGCGACCGACGGAGAGACGACGGCGGCGCAGGCGCGTTGTGGGTGGCCGGGCTACTGCGTGCGGGCGACGGCGAGGCGCAGCGGCGCGCGAGCGGCGCTGCGGGCGGCCCGACTGCGACGGCGGTGGGCGGCGCGACAGCGGTGCGGGCGGGCCCCGCTTCCCCTCGCCCTAGGGCGGCTGCCGACGCCGCACAGATGGCACTAAGGCCATGGCAGCTGGTCCTGCGAAGGCGACGGCGGCGCAGGCGGCGTTGCGGGCGGCCGGGCTACTGCGGTGCGGGCGACGGCGAGGTGCAGCAGCGCGCGAGCGGCGCTGCGGGCGGCCCGGCTGCGACGGCGGTGGGCGGCGCGACAGCGGGGCGACGGTGGTGCGGGCGGGACCCCGCTTCCCCTCGCCCCAGGGCGGCCGTCGACGCCGCACGGATGGCCCTATGGCCATGGCAGCCGGCCCTGCGACGTCTCATCTCCTCCGACTCCTCCCTTGCTGTTGGTTTTGGTGGATTTTGAAGGAGGTTTTCATGTGAATTTTGTTTGTTGCGATTAGAAATTGGATAGCTCTTGGCTGTCTCCTCCCCGTCAGTTGCCGCCCCTCCGGCCCTCGCGTGCATCGCTACCTGGCCACCTTCCTCCTTGCAGAGCACTGCCACTGCCAGCCTCGCATCACCGCCTCTTCGCGCCACGCTGTCCCGTCAGCCTCGCATCACCTCCATCCCGGCGATGCATCACGGCCGCAAGCGGCGCCACACGCGTGGTCGGACGATGGCCCCAGGCGGCGCAACATGTGTGGCCAGACGGAGACGGTGAATGCAGCGGCATGGCTCACGTCGGCGGACAGAGGTCCTTGTCTTCTTCCGAGCTGTGATGGGACATTCATGGAAACCCGCCAGTCTTCTTGCTCATGAGGTTTCCTCAATCTTGCAGGTGAGCTTTTTCTCCCAGCACCGTTCTCCCCATGCTCGTCGCCTCACATTTCT
The DNA here is from genome assembly GCA_033239725.1 of Echinochloa phyllopogon. Taxonomy (NCBI): domain Eukaryota; kingdom Viridiplantae; phylum Streptophyta; class Magnoliopsida; order Poales; family Poaceae; genus Echinochloa; species Echinochloa phyllopogon. Next base: position 23,894,820 of record BTCW01000008.1, on the reverse strand, counting down.
GCAAGCAGATACAGCGCTACCCCTTCCCAACCCAAACAATCAGATTTGGGTTGACGCAGGTGCAGGGAGGTGCGACAAGCGGCAACAAGTTGAGGTGTCGTGGTGTGTTGTGCATCTGCTGGAGCAAAGGCTATGCTGGACATAATTAAGATCTGCATATAAGGTTTACATTTTTCCCTTTGGGCATCCTACCGTGGATTATGCGTCGATCTCCTACGGTGAACGTACTAAGTAGATGATCTGCATTGGTCTGCACGTTCATTGTTGACGAAGTGCCATCAAGATGTTTGATGAAATGTCTACATGGATGCATTAGACATCACTGCATCAACGTCAAGCACTCAGGTGCCACGTCTTTGGTGTGTCTGCTGTGTTAGTTTTGATATAGAAGTTAAGTCAATAGCTGAGTTTGTGCACAGACCTTATTACCAAAAAGAATCCTCATTGCAACTTATCCAACTCAAGCAATATAAAGAATACTGCTCTTATTTATAATAGGCTTGGCCAGAGACAGGTATATAATTTGTTGGCTTTTTACATCTGATTCTTTAATTGCCAGATATGTCCTTTAGTTTATCCACATAATAGGCAAACTGACAGATAACTTTTGAAATGCTTCTTTATTTCTTGAGTCTTTCAAGCTTAGCTATAGTGTGGATTATGTGTTTCTATTACAGTGCCAGCATGTTGTTCTTTAGAGTTGACGATGTGAGAGAAACAGGTTACAGAAACATACAGTGGGCTTTAGATTTTGTTCTTCAACGATACAGGTAATTAACAGGTTACAATTTGTATTTTCTGGCTCGAGGGTTTTTTTTTTTTTGCCAAATGTGTAGGCATCTTTTTCCCTTTGGGTTACTGTAGCTGACAATGTTGCCTTTATTCAGAGCCACAATTATTATGCATTAGTCAGTGAAGGTACCATGTTAGTTCAAATGAGTGATGCACTGAAATTTTGGTGTAAACTTTAGCCCTACTGAGAGAAACTAAGCATTTTGGTGTATTATAGGTTCTTACAAACATAAGATTCTGAAATTAGCGTCCTAGAAGTGCAATGGCAGGTAGACTCCCCATTCTTTATCCCCTCAATTCTTCTAACTTAGGATTATATGCTCCACTGTAATTTTTTTGGATCGTTGACCAATGTTGATGAGTCACATAGCTGATGAAGCTTAAACAACAATAGAACTGACACCGTTCAGTGAGCTCATTTTGGACAAACTTTTGTGTGGATTCATGGGAAAGATTATTCGTAGAGTTTTTGTCATATTTTAAACAAGATTTATGATTCCAAATACATACTGTTTTGTGTTTCCCTGACGGTAATAATTGGGTTAATGTTTGCCTTCAATGTTTCTTCATTTTGTCACCATATGCATTATTCTTGACAGTTATTTGGATAAAAAAGCATATTACACGTCAAAACTACTATGTTGAATACTGGGGTCAGGGAGCATATGTACTTTTGGGCCTTTGGCCCTGATGATGGTCCTATAGCACCTATTGAATTTGTCCTTTTGGATGAAAAGCAGGGGCACCAACATATTAATGAGCGTATTCGCCACATCAACGGCAAGATTGATCCTCTTCCAGGTCGGATTTCTTCATCTACCTTCATTGATTGCATTAATTTGCATTGTACAATGATCCGAGTATAGCCCAACATAGATTTCTAAATTACCTTTCCATAACTATCATCCTGTTACCTAATTGCTGATGATGGTTTTTATTTTGCATTGATTAGATCATTTTTATGTCTTTTACTGATGAAATAGAATGGATAAACTGAATCTTGGTGTCAGGTTATTGGAGGGTGCTGCACAAATGGAGAGCAGGTGCTTCTGTCTGAGCTAAAAATTAGACCATCAAGTTGTAGGTTAATAAATGGTTGAAAATGGGAATTAGAGCTAGACACAATCCAGGTCTTATATTTTGTAAAGAAAACATAGCTTTTTTCCATGTATTCAATGAATAAATTTGCCTAAAAGTTGTATTCACACCATCTAAGCTAAATTGGGACTTAGCAAAATCAAAACAAATCATAAACCATAATGATAGCATCAGTGTATTGGCTTTGTTCTTCACAGATAAAAGGGGCTTTGGTTGCTTAACCAAAAAAAAAGAACATTCTTGAGGTCATAAGTAGTGCTCCTTTACAGATGTACTACAATGATCTAAAGTTCAGTTATCCAGATGATAACTCTATAATACTTTTGTGTTTAATCCTTTGTTTCAGCATACTCCTGTATTCATAACTAAGCTTGGGGTTATTTTCCTTCGATGCAGAGGTTACCTAGGCAGATGCAAGTGACGGCCACCAAAAAAGTCAGATGTTTCTGTCAGCCTATCACCTTCAGATAGGGGAAAAACATAAAAGCATTCAAGTGATAAGTCCATAGTTTGTATGTGAGTGTATCTCTTTTTCTCTTATCATTTTCGGTTGAATTTATTACACAGCTTTCCTTCTGACTGTATTACAAATTCTTCATGCGGCTCTACTTGGTTGCTATATGTATCCCCTATTTTTCATTTTATCATATCACTTATTTCTTTGTCCCCTGCTACTCCGGGCCTAATGCAAAACTGTTTCAGTGAGATCGATGGTGGGTTCGTTTTATTATGCAACTGTCATGTTTATCAAAGGATAGTAAGCAAGTTGTTTATTTGGTTATGAAATTGTGCTGTCACTTCACTTTGGAACAAATAGTACAAAGTTACTTTTCAGATACTCCATAAAGCATGGGATGCATTTATTTGAGGCAGGCTGCACGAAGAAGCTTCGTTAATTTCTTAAAGTTATACTACTTCTTGATACTTAAGAGTGCTGTACAGCCAAATTTCATTCACAATCTGAATTGTACTTCACAAATTAATACTTTGAACGTTAAATATATTTAGAATGCTATACTGTAACCTGCATTAGTGGTTTTGATAATGCCTCCTAAATTGTTCACTGGTCCAATCCTGTGTTCAGGTTGAGTGCTCACTGGATTCACTGGTCTAATCCTTTCTACATGTGTTCAGCTGGTAAGAGTAGACTGTAGTACCATGTTCTGTCTATGCTTTAGTTACTTTCTAAAGTAAGGCTATGCACTTCACTTTATAAACTGGTTCTGTGCTTTTATTTGGCTCAGTGAACAGCTTCCTCATGCTTTTTTCTGGCTGCCATTTTAGCGCTCTTTAGGTTGTTGCAAACTTCCCCTAGGATTCACAAAAAATGGTTCTAGCATGCAGCTTGTTTTACTGACAGATATATGTTTTCATGATGTGATGGTTTTGTTTGTGTTACGCCACCGATAGTTCCTCATTGCATATCTTACATATATATTATAGAATATTAACAGAGGACAGATAGATGAATGTTGCATATAGACTACTAAATGATCAGATTAGATATAATGCTTTCTTTTCTCTACCGTTCATGGTCGTTATATGATCGAATCCACGTACCACATAAGAATTACAATCCCGCTGGTGTTCCACGGTATGTATATGATCTGTTTCGTTTCGGAGAGCTCCCAATGCTTGTAGGGAACTACAAAAGGTTCATTGGTAGGTGATATTTATGTTAGATGGATGCTTTGTATTTACCTCCTGTGTGCTTTCTTATTACTAGCTGCTACTCAAATTTCTTTATTGAGCTGTCCACTTTTCAGATGTTCTTGCTGTGATTACTGAGGTTGGTCATGCTGAATCCTTAGATTCCAGAGGCTTAAAAATTCACCATAGGTATTTCTTAGAGAAGAAAAAAAAGGTAGTTCCTATTTATCACTGGAAACAAAGAAAAGCAAGTGTTTGTCTTAGAAGGATGATGTGCATGAGGCTACTTCTCGTATCTCATCACTGCACCAAAAATACTGTCAGAAAAACTTCTATGTATCTCGTCATTAAACCTCTCAGCAAACCGTGTTACAATGTTCCTTTTCTACTTACTCCGTTACCCCTGCAGGTCACGCCTTACCAGCCTAAAGACTGCAACAGCTTCGCAGCAATGCTTGTCCTGTCTATATGCATCGTTCCATCGATGCTAGATCCTGTAAATTACGTAACTGTGTCTACCTCTCTACCTCCTGATGTTTGATCGTCATGTTAATCTAAGCAGCCATGTATGCTATGTCTATCTACTATATATCGACATATCATCTTAATCGAGTCATAAAGCTTTATTTATTTTATATAAATCTACTCTATCATACGGTTCTGCCTTACGCGCGCGCGCTGGGCGTGCGCCAATCACTAGTAGCTGAGAAGCAAGCAATAAAGACAAGGAAGAGATGTGCCCAACCATATCCTACTGCTAGAGAGAAGCGACTAGAAAGGGACAATAAGAAGCTGCGGGAGGAAAATAATGCTTATCGCAGGCTTGAGCGTGTTGTTCGGGTAATGTGTATTGTTAATAATCATATATATTATAAGATGTACCTATTGACTGATTTTGAAGTGTTAACAGGCAACTGCTGCTAAAGGGGGAATCGACTATGATGCTTTAGCTCAGGAAACTGTAAGTAACTTGGTAATTTTGGCTCTGAAATTTTCTTCAATCACGTACATTATCGGCATACTACTTGACACTGTAACTATGATTTAAGGATATATTTTCAAAATTTTCTTTCGACCATGAACATAAGTTGTTCCCATGATCCCTAAGTAGTTAGCAATCCTCACTTCAATAATTTTCCATTCTGTGGTTTCCATAGGCTCAGGCTTATAAGATGGAAAGTACTACTGGAACAAAAACAGGTGGCATTGGGTTATGTTTCTGTTTTCAGTAACATAAACTCTACATTTTTCATAGGCTGTTTTCTACTATGACTGAAAACAAGTGGTTGTTACAAGTAGCCTAGGAATGCTCTTTATTACTGAACACTCATTGTTTTCATAGGCTGCTCTGTTTTCAGTAATACAGTAGTAGCAGAGTTTTCTGTTAACAGAAACAAGTGGTTGTTTTCTGTTTTATAATGAAAAAAAATCCTCACTACAACTATTTTCCGTTTTCAGCTTCAAAGAGTATCTGTATATAATTTTTTGTAGGCTCTGGGTTATAAGATAGAAGTTCCCATTACGTGTTCCAGATACATGTAATGCTATTTACAGAATATGCAAGAACAGTTAAAAGAACAACCACCTGTCTTTGCCTACTGCATCCTCTATTTCCAAAGCAGTAGAACTGTGGCCGCAGGCTTGCAAGTTTCAATCTCACCACTGAAACAGCATAGCAGGAACTAGATTCTCTGCTGCGAGATCATGAGAACTAAAGTAGGTTCACGCATGCTAAATAATACAACATGGAAAAGAAAAAATTAACACAGACAAGCATAAACAAACAATTCATTTTCTCATATTGCAAGACCTGATGAACACTAACAAGTACCACTAGTACGTGATGCATTTTCTAGTACTGCTAGTTGGTTTAACTTTGCATTTATTCTGGCTTGCCTTAATTCATTTCGAAAATGGACTATGAGTTACAGACTGTCATTTGTTGGCATGCAGGCTACTTCTGAATCTAAGGCTACATTATCAAGGGAGAATGATGGAGATGGTCAGGATGCATCAGACCAGGTTAGTACAAACTGGCGACCATGTGTTCAGGACAAAGCCAAGGTTATTGCAAAATTTGGATTACAAGCAAATGGGTTTCTGTGCTTACACCTAATTTTCTTTCAATTCCTATAGGACAACCTTGATGGAGGAGACTACACTGATGAAGGAAATGAAGATTACTACTATGATGATGAAGGGTACAATGATGACCAGAGAGGCGATGAAAATTATGGCGGTCGTCGGGACATTGATGAGGATTGTGACTTTTGGTGATGAGGGACATATGTATGCAACGAATGGAGTCTGGTGGCACACTTATAAGCTAGATGACATCGTGGCTAGTTTATATTAAAGCATACAAACAATAGTTAGTATCTTACTCAGAAATTCCTATTTCAATAGTAGATTACAGAACCATGTCCTTTCCCAATTTCAGAATTTCTAAACCTTTCTTTTCTTCTTGTTAAGTTTGGATGAACTATGGATATGGAAATGACAGTTATGAAATACCGCAGCTTTTTGTTGTTTAGCATTTGTGATTGTTCTTCCTACTCATATATAGATATGTACTAGTTTTTTGTGGCTATAAAAATAACCACAAGCAGGATGACATGACATTATAAAATGTTTGTAGTATATTTACATCACCGATGGTGTAATGATACCGTTAGATATTTGAAACCTGACAGTCAAATGTGTAGCCAACGGGTGGATGAAACCCTCGTGTAAATGTATGGCCGATAGTGTATAATCCCCGACAGTTAAAAAAACATCATCGGTAAATTCATTTCCCAACTTGTGAACTTCCCCGATAGTTAATAAAACATCATCGGTAAATTCATTTTCCAACTGGTGAACTGAGCCATCGGACACATGAACTATTGTCGGTGTTTACTATCTACTTGCCGACGATTGACCGTCGGTAACATACCGACGACCACTGGTTTACCGACCACCCATCGGCAAAAGGGGGAATGGCTGACGGGAAGTGGCCGACGGTATACGCTCGGCAATTCCGATTCCCGACAGTGCAAGTCAATGCCCGACAGTTAAAAAACCGTTGGCCATTGTTACGATTCTAGTAGTGTCGGAATAGGACAAAGTAAATTTTACAATGTTTCCCGAAACATTAGGTCAGTATGGGGCTATAATAATTTTAGACAACCCACAGTCACCTAAAACATACAGCCATGCTTCTAACTGATTCAACCCAGCGTCCAAAGTATGAATCATAGTTATCAGCTCTCACTAACCATTCCTAGCTCAAGCATGCCTACCGATCAGATGTCGACAGAACTGTTCCAGTGAGTGCTGTTTGCAATGGAAGGACATGCTCGAAAAACTTGAAATGTGACGGCACGCCATCTTTGACCATCCATAAACTAATGGAATGTACGTGTGTACCCCTTGTGCATGGATCAACCAGGTTAGGCCTTGTTCGGCTCCCTGGGAATGATTCCCAGCGGAAATGCTTCTTTTTTTTGGAAAAGGATGCTTTATTGATTTTCAGTTAAATACATCGAGGTGATACATCCACCTGAAAACAAGTTCTCGGCCTCTGCCATTACAGCACCCAGCCCAATACAAGTTTAACACAAAGCCAGGACACTACTAGCAGCCAATCCTAAGACTAGACTGACATGCAAACGCCCGGTCAAAAAAAGCCTTGGCCACTTGAACCAAGAAGAGCGACGCCGCTGCAAAAGTGTCCTTCAATGATGGCGGTTGTAGGATAGCCCACGTACGGAGCCAATGCGACGTTGTGAATATGACCTGTAAAAAATTTGGAGTTTTGTTATCAAAAACCGCTGCGTTTTGACATCGCCAGACCGCCCAACATAATGCTGACGCGCCCACAAACACCAGAGGTTTATAATTTTGTGGAACTATATTGAGCCAACCATTAAACATATTATTCACACTAATTGGTTTAGGTAATTCCCAAGCCGCATAAACCGAAGCCCATACCATACGTGTGAATCTGCAATCGAAAAACAAATGTTGTATAGACTCATTTTCGTGGCAGAAACAACATTTTTTACTACCATTCCAATTACGCTTGGCAAGGTTATCTTTAGTAAGTATAACTCCTCTTCTGAAAAACCACATAAAGATTTTGACTTTTAGTGGGATTTTTTATTTCCATAACCTTTTGTTTGTTCTTGGGATGTTTTGATGGATTAGAGCCTGATAATGTGTTTTAACCGAGAAAACACCTTTCCGATCCAGACTCCAATGAAAATCATCCCTTTCATCTGTGAGTTCTACGTGTCCTAATCTTGCCACTAGGTTATTCCACATTAACAATTTAGGACCAATCAAGTCTCTACGCCAGGATATATCAGGGATCGTTATACTGAGCACATCCGCCATCGTATCCTGTTTTTTTCGAGCTATGTTATAAAGTTGTGGGTATTGATCACGAAGAGGACTATTTCCCAGCCATTTATCTTCCCAAAATCTTATCTGAGACCCATCTCTTATAATAAAGGATCCGAACTTTAAGAACTCATTTTTAACCTTCGTCAGGCTAGCCCAGAAGTGAGAATCCCCGCTTTTCCATTGGACCTGAACCAACGGCTTGGCCCCTAGATATTTATTGCGTAAGATCTGTTGCCAGGTACCATCTGATGTCAACAGACGATACAGCCATTTGCTGAGCAAAGCTGTGTTTTTGAGTTCTAAGTTGTGTATTCCTAATCCCTCTTGCTCCTTTGGTAAGCAAAGTATATTCCATCGAGCAAGTCTGTATTTTCATTTATGGTTGTCACTTTGCCAAAAGAATCTAGACCGGTAGTAATCCAACTTCTTACGAACCACTTTTGGGATTTGGAAGAAGGACATCATATACATCGATAGACTACTAAGAACTGAATTGATTAACGTCACGCGCCCTCCATATGAAAGATTTTTCCCTTTCCAGCTGCTGAGGCGGCTCTCAAAGCGTTCCTGGACCCTCAACCAATCGTTATTAGACAGTTTCCGAAAATGAATCGGAATGCCTAGATATAGGATCGGGAAAGTTCATGGTTGCAACCAAACTGTTCTTTATATTGTTCTTCAAAATTTTTGGCTTCGCCAAAACAAAATATTTCGCTCTTATGGAAATTAATCTTAAGCCCTGATAACTGCTCAAAAGCACAGAGGATATTCTTCAAGTTCTGAGCTTGTTTCAGGTTGTGATCTAAAAACAGAATAGTATCATCGGTATACTGTAGGATGGAGAGGCCTCCATCAATCAGGTGGGACACCACACCTTGTATCTGGTTGTCTGATTTTGCTCTGTTAATTAGGAGAGTGAGCATATATGCAACAATGCATAAATAAAGTGAATCCATCCGTGTCACTCATCCTCTGTGCATGCTGTTTTCCCGATGCCACTCATGTTCCTTATTGCAATTAGATAATTGTACTCATGAATTGTGGTAATAGCTAGTATGGTGTAGCTAAAACAAAAGAATCTCCAAAGCCACGCTTTTCATATCTTTCGATGCATGGTCGCATATGTAACCGAAGCGTCGTGGATATGTCAAGTGAGAGGTGGGAATCTGCCTTGGGAACCGCAGCTGCCATGGCTGGGGAATTTTAATTTAATACCAGTAAACTCATATTTTCTACATCTTAATTTAATGCTAGTCATCTCACATCTTATATTGAATAATATTGTATAGAAACTATGTCTCATACAAGACTTGGTTTCTTTCTCTTTTCTCATTTAATCACTTGTCATATCATCTTTTATCCCAGGTAGTAGCTCATTTAATTCTATATATGGACACCATCCTAGCTAGTCATTAGGTTGAGACTACCCTTAGCAACGTTAGGGGCCAGGGCTCCAATGGCTTGCGTGCGATATATGGGAAGAATAATCGAAAAACACAGGTAGGGAGCACCAAGAAAGGTAGTTCGATCTTTTATGACCTATATAAATGTGTCTTTTCTGATTTTTTTGTTTTCTTAATAAATGATGGGGGCACCTAACGGCGATGCATGAACCAGTGGCAAATTAAGCGAACCTAATAGAGATAAATGAAACTAATAGAATGTTAGAATAATAAAATATCGAAAACAACAACACTTCTAACGATTATTTGATGGTGCATCTAGATGCAACACGATGATCTTATTTTGTAAAACATCAAGGCATCTGCTGATTCCTGTAAACTTCATTTTAGGTACGACGTACTTTGCTTTGGGTATCCATAGATCAAGGGGAAAACACAACACTGCCAAACTAAAATGGATAGACTCCGTCATTCAATAGGGGCTTATCTTTTTTTTTTCTTTTCTTGACTCATAAATTTGTAAATGTAACCACTTCTTTCTTTCTGATCAATATACAATCATTAGGGGGCGACCCATCATGTTTCAGGAAAACAAAATACTGACTCGTGACTCTCTTTAGGCTAACCTCAAAACGGGAAGGTGATTTAGATGAATAAACCATTCCAGCAAATCCTACAATCGATTTTTTCCACATAATGATTTGCATGTAGCAAGCATAAACATTTGATTTTGCTAGCAGTCGCCTTTTCAGAACCAAGGAAAAAAAAACAAAATTCTGTGTGCTTTGGCAGAGGCAGGAACAATTCATTTTTCTAAAAAAAGCAAGTTTCTCGGCAGTGTGTTTCCAGCTTGGTCCTCTGCGCACAGTATCATCCGGATTCATGAACCAAGCAAGCAGTTTCTCTGCACAGAATGTTTTTTAGCGTGTGCTCCTCTACTTCGTAGGCTCGCATCCGAACATCACCATACACGCTACATCCACCGTCGGGCGTCGTATGGTCCGCTGCTTGTTAGGCACCCATCGTCGAATCATTCACGCTTCGACAGTTTCCTTCCTGAGTCAAGAAAGTGGAGTTCCAGGAGCTGGTGGGACGGGGCATTTCACGCTGCCGTTCGGCTTAAACAACACCTGCTTGCAGGTGGGCGGGACGGCAGGGCAAGCCAATCCGGTGACCAAACCTGGGGCTTTTCCATGTGTTTGCACCGCTGACTCATTGACTGTCGGTTATAGAATCATCCGCCATTGTCAGTGAATTTCTCCTGATGCCGCTCATTTACGATTTTGTTACCCTGTTACCTACTATGTGCATAGCAAATACTGCACCGGGCGTGTCTCTTCGCATCTGAGTTTCTTATATACAAGCAAGGACATAAATTAAAAGAGCCTCCTTGGTCTCACTTATTTGATCTACATGTTCCCTCTGCACACCAAATGGATTGATGCATATATGTAAGTATAAAAAATAGAATTATATGCAGCCAACTGATTTATCTACTTATTAGGAGCTGTAAGTGTGTAGAATTGACTGACAAAGTAGGTGTGCTTCTAACATAAAGTTACCTGCAGTCAATACGCAGTTATTCATCCAGTGTACTATACTGAACAGTAGTTGTAGATATAGTGATAGAGATATGCGCACTTCGTTAGTTTCTGCAAGTTCGTGCTTTACTAATTGAGATCACATGTGATCGGCTGATCGCTCGGTAATTTGTTTGTATCTGGACAGAAATTTGTTATGAGTGCAAGGATATGAAACTAAAATGCATCATTTGCTTTTGTGGACAAGTGCAATCTCCAGACTTTAATTAATTCCATTAAATTCTCATAGTTTAAAATCAACCATATTATTTCGGTAGTAAGCAGGATAGCTGCTAGATGTTGACACTTAAAATTGACAGCTGTGCAAACCGGTCAGACTGGATTGGATAATATTATTAAAATACAGATTGGACTTCACCATTGCGTAGCTCTCGTCGAGACGATCAAGATGCATATGTAGAACGCCTAATTTAGATTTCGGATGAGAGAGTTATGACTTCGGCAACATCTGCACTCAGGAAAAGAGGTCAGACCGGTTTGCAATCCGGTCTGACCGGTTTTTAAGCTGTAATTCGAGTAGGTTTAGGTTTTCTGATGTAATCCTATATTGTAACTGACTCATGAGAGGTAAGACTTTCCCCGACCTATAAATATAAAGGCTAGAAGGCCGATTGAGAGAATTCCAATAGAATCAAACATTACTTTACCCTTTACCTCAAACCCTAATCTCTTCCAACCTCCATGATGTTCGTCCGCTAATCTCCACGACCAGCGATGACGTCCTAAGGCTTGCTGTCGACCTAGGGCACGCTGGCGACGTTCACACCCTGACGGGGTCCCTCCCGGGTGAGAGCTTCGACGGTCTTTGCCACGTAAGTCCGTTGGTTTTCTCTTTGCCGGTTTGCTAGTAAACCTTGCCGTCCTCCAACACGCAAGCTTGGTAGTTGCCCTCACGAATGGTCGATTCCAGCGAAACCGTAGAAACCGGTCAGACCGGTTCGTGTGAACTTGCTGCTCTTCAGTTCGTTTCAATTACTCGGCATACTACATGTTTGTACAGGCCCAGACATAGGCCATGGGGAACTACATTCTCGGATGCCACTCATTTCCAACCCGTGGAGTCAGTGTCAATTACCCACGTAGAAGCATGTAACGTTTCTAGCTGACAGACAAATCACGGATGTAACCTAAAGAATAAATGAATGTTTTCGTCACGGCTAGTTCTCTCTGTCTTCTTGGGCATATATTGATGAGGAAACCATGTATCCCACAAGAAGAAAGGGGCCTAGTATATTAGCAATAAACTATGTGAAAAAGCAAAGGTAAATCAGTTCCTCGGTTCCTCCAGACAGAATGCTAGGATACTACTCCTATAGTATTCCTCTGCCTTTTATGTCTGTGCTCATAACATGCGATGCTTTACTATGTTTAACAGTGCAACTCAGGCCCCATACATGTTCTCCTCTTCCAAGTAGGCGATCTTCATTTCAAGTTGAATCGTTTGTCGGTAGTCGAGTCTTGAGTTGTCATAACTGAATAACTGATCAATTTACGACCCAGTTCGTCAGGCTAGCCTCGTCACGAAGATACTTATCTCCCCTGTTCCTGCAAATAGGAGTACTACTCCTCTTGTGTCCTCAAATGTAGACAGATAAACTAGTGTTTGTTTAGTGTCCCGTACAGCAGACATCGTGGTGGTTAATATATAGTACTAGTTTTTTTTTGACAAAAACCACTTATATTATATTAAAAGCAGCATTCTTACAACAAGGCCCTTGCCAAAGGAACCTATTACATCGAGGTCCCTAAAGGACACAAATCCAAAACCGCCACCGGAGAGCAGGTCGCCGGCGGACGGCTGCAGAGGCGTCACAGACGCGTGGAGCCGGAGTTGCAGAAGGGCCTCGTCGAGCGTAGGCTTGAAGTGGTTGTGGACGACGTCAAGGAGATGCTTCGCTGGCGAACCATGGATAAAGTAGAGGTTGTCGCCGTCGGGTAGATGGTCGTCGTCCACAGAGCCGGTGGGAGGCTCGCTGCCGAGACGATGGTGGAGGATGTTGAGCAAACTCGATGCCGAATGAAGCTGTGCTGCTTGGAAGCGAATGGTGGCGAGGGCGGAGGCGGTGGAAGCAGCCGGATCTTGTGGGCGGGGCGAGCGGGATGAGGCAAGAAGAAAGGGGACAAGATCTGCCGGACGGAAGGGGAAAGGAGTTTTATTGAGGCATACCTGGACGACGGCGGCGAGCAGGCCGAAGAGGCCGGTGGCGACGACGACGGCGGCGCAACCATGGCAGCAAGATCCACAGAGGGAGTAAGCCATAAAGGTGACAACAAACTGAACTAGAAAGGAAAAAACTAGATCTGCAGGAGGCGGGGTACCCCTACGCCTTCTCGCCGCCGACAAGAACGCTGATGGGAGAGAGGAAGGGGCCCAAACGGGGCGGTGGAGGTGATGAGGAGAAGGGGGGCGCAGTTTGGGGGAGGAGGGGAGAGCGGAAGACTCGTGGGCAATATATAATACTAGTTGGCATTCTCAGGGAACTGTTGGACTCCAGTTTGGCACCTCGACTTTCCCCAGTGTCTCTCATTCCGACGCCATTAGCTTGATGGAAAAACAAAACTTTTGTGGCACATACACCACGGACTGAATTCATGGTCTAGTTGTAATTACGCGCTGTTTCCACTCGGACCTTTGTTTAGTTTCCATTCCGTCATGATCTAATACATCTTTTTTAGATTAAAGAAATAAAGATCCGGCCTCCGCTAACAAAGTTTGAGAGCTTGCAGCCTAGAAAGCAACCAAGAAAAAACAGAACCAGCGGCACTTAGACCTTACTGGACACTACGACCTAATACAAAAAAGACTCAAAGACCAAAGACAAAGAACAATAGACTAAGCAGCCTAGTTCTTGATCCTCTTTAAGGCATTCTATCCCGCCTTGCCGAAGATCTCCATTAAAGTAATCTTCAGTTTTTGGCCAACTTCTGATCCAAAACGCGCCCCTGAAGACAACCTGCAATACCGAGTTCAGTTTTGATCTTTGGAAAAAAATATCATTCCTACCCAACCACAAGGCCCAACATAGGGAAGCTGCACCAACTAATATTTGTTTTTTATGTTTAGAAGGAAAACCTCTTATCCAAGAATCAAAAAGATTAGCCATGCGAGGAGATGACGGTGGTGGTTGAAGGCCAAGAGAAATGCTAATTGCATTCCACATCAAATGTGCCATATTACAATAAAAAAACAGATGCTGAATACTTTCATCCTCGCTGCAAAAACAGCACTTAGTGCACCCTTTCCATCTCCTCTTAATAAAGTTATCTTTATTGAGGATTACCCCTTGTTTTATATACCACAAGATGATTTTTATCTTTAGTGGAAGTCTTAATTTCCAAGCTAAAAAATATTTAGGCGCTCTGTTCCTTGCACAAGATCGTTGTAAATGTACTGTACTGAGAAGGATATCGTGAAAGTCCAAACAAATGTAATTCTACAGTTCTTGAGTTTTACTAGTAGGACACTTCCTACCAACTCTAGCCACTTGACCAAAATTTCCCACATTATATCTCTTCTAAAAGAGACACAACTCTAGCCACTTGACCAAAATTTCCCACATTATATCTCTTCTAAAAGAGACACTGAAAAGTGAAGTACTTAATACTTTGGCCACCGTTTCGTTCTTTCTCTTGACTCAATTATATAAATTGGGATACTTTTTCATCAACGGTTTATCTCCTATCCACAAATCTTCCCAGAATCTAGTCCGTTGATCAGTATGCACAGTGAGCAGACCCCTTGCCAAGAAAAACTTCTTCACTTCCATTAACCCGCAGTCCAAAAGTGCGAGTGTTATGTATGGCAATGTCTATCAAAGGCGCCGTCGTGGGTAGGACAGAACATACGTGCACAACACCAACCGGCTACAGCAGTTGTATCTTTTTAGTTTGTTGCATCTTTTTAGTTTGAATTTGTAATCTCGAGTCAGTTATGTACATGGGCCATAAAGGCCTGAACCTAATGACTAATGCCGTTATGCTGAAGATCATTTAGATCTTCTAGCATCCCTCTCAGCCTCCCACGTTCTCTCGCTCTCCCTGCTGCATGTGTGCTCGCCGTCATCTCTCACGACGGCATTCTCCTCACGCCGCCGCCGGGAGATCGAACCCCGTCCACCCACAAGCCATAGCTACTTCCTGCGCCGTGAGTACTCTGACAATTTGGTATCAGATATGTCAGCTCCGATCTCTGGTACTCAAGCAACCGTCACATCCGGTGCTTCGGCCATCACTGGCTCTCCCTCCACCACCGTGCCTCCAGCCTCCACTCTTCCATTCAGCAACTCGCCGGCCGCCGGCCCGCAACCACCCACCACCACCATCCCCTTGGCGGCCATCGATTCCCTGACAATAGCATTGTATGGCTTGCAGCGACAGATCAGGCAGTTCGCCACCCGACTGTCCGCTGTTGAAGGCAACAGACCAGCGTCCAACGTCGGGATTCCACCGCTGCCTACCAATAACATGGCGTCAAGTTCGCATCCTCCGCCGCCGGGAAATCAAACCCCGTACACCCACAAGCCATAGCTACTTCCTGCGCCGTGAGTAGTCTGACAGCGAGTATCTCCTCCTAAGAATTTCCTGCCATAGGCCCTCCTCATTTAAATGTTTGAACATCCATTTACTCAACGGACACTTATTCAGTGTATCAAGGTCCACAATGCCCAAACCCCCTAGAGTTTTAGGTTGACACAAAATTACCCACATAGCAAGTCTATACTTTTTCTTGTGTTCATCACACTTCCAAAAAAAAATCATGATCTATAATAGTCTAACTTCTTGAGGACTCCTAAAAAAGACATCAAGAAAATTGGTAGAATTGTGAGCACTGAATTAAACAAGACAAGTCTACCCCAAGCGGATAAAGCTTTACCCTTCCAACTTCTTAATTTCTTTCGAAATCTCTCCTCTACTTGACACCAGACTTTATTTGAGATCTTACATGAGTTCATTGGTATACCTAAGTACTTGAAGGGTTATTGGTAGTCTCATGATGTAATAGCAACTCCAGCAAAAGCCCCCAAATCAGACCTTCCAAATACTAAATGAGGGCTACCTCTATTTTTAGATCCATAGAACTTGATCCAACTCCAGCAATAGCCCTTAAGAATGATGGCCTCCCTAGAGAACCCCCAGGAATGGAGGGTGGGGGATGAATTTGGAAGCCTGCTCAAAATAGGGGGGCAAATAGAGGGTCTGGAGTGCAACTTTTTTGGTTGGCCCTCCAAAATTAAGTTGAGAGCTTATTTAGAGGGTCTGATGGAGTTGCTCTAATACACAGATAGACATGGTAGCTCCCATTTCTTGGTTTCCTTTCCCCAGTGTCTGTCATTCCCGCACAATCAACATTGACTAAAATCAAAGAATTTTCACTACGTCCACTTATGCAAATGCATGAATCAATATGCACTAATGTACCAGGAAGCAAGGAATTGATGTTATTAAGGGCCTGTTTGGCGGGCATTGGTAGTTTTTGAAATAAGAAGAAAAAATTGGTAAAACAAGCAAGTCAGGTCGATCATCGACAGTTGTGGTTCTTTAAATTGCTTTGGTGTGCCACAAGTTGAAGGAACATATACAAAACTTCATTCTTGGTCTCATAGCTGATAGCACACTAGTAGAAAAACTTACATCAGTACCTGTCTTATGGGTGCGTTAGTGACGGTCAGCCCATCCGGTATTGACTGGCTGATACTAACGTGCAAGTCACATGATTTTTACATGCATAAATGCACGTGCGCATCCGCTAGGACTTGAATCAGTGACCTCCGGCCTCTCGCGTTGCTTCCTAACCATAACACCCATGCACCACATGTGATTGAGTGGGGGATGTTTTCGTTTTGAAGTAACCCATGGAGGTACATTTAGTATCTGGCCAAGACATTGACCTGTACTAAATGTCACACTTTAGTACGCGCCGGTGTTATTGACTGGTACTAAATGGTCACGCAATTTTAGTACCGGGTCAAGACACCGACCGATACTAAAATGTTCTCATAACTCATATGTATTGCCACTCCCTAGAAATTAGATGCCACTATTTTGTTCGTGGCCAGGATGGGTTTGTGTCGGCCATTCCTGTTATTGAAGCATCACTAGAGTGATAACATAGACACATTTTTGGCATGATGATTCTTGAAGCTATGGCAAAGATTCATTTAATCTTGAGCTTAGTAACTCAAGTATAGTCCTTAAAGCTAACAACAATCCATGCAAGAATTCACATCTTGTTTGATGAGTCCGGCCCAGGTGGGTATAGATGAAAAGCCCGACACACCGACCCGGCCGCAACGCCCCTAGGGCGTCCTGTTGCGCCTCGACAGTCTTAGTACCCGCAGCCGAAATTACAACACACGGATCCGGCTGCAACGCCCCTAGGGCCTCTTGTTTTGCATCAGCAATCTTAACACTGTACTTCGGCGCACACTCAGGAAAGGCTCAATCGTCTCAAAAGACTAGTCTGATAGGGGAAGAGTGGCTCTCCCTTTTAAGGTGCTTCTTCCTCTTCCGCTAAGCAAGGTGGGACAATTCGAACATGCACGACTGCCGCCTACACTGTCGTGCGCCTGGCCAAATCGTGCCCAAGGATGTCCTCATCATTCCCACCCTCTTAAAATGAGGCCCAGCTCTAATACTAAATGATGAGTCCAGCCCAGATGGGTTTGGGTGAATAGCCCGACACACCGATCCGGCTGCAACGCCCCTAGGGCCTCCTATTGCGCCTCTACAATCTTAGCACCAGCAGCCGAAATTATGATACATCAATCCAGCTACAACGCCCCTAGGGCCTCTTGTTGCGGCTCGGAAATCTTAGCACACCCCTTCGGCGCACCCCTTAGGAAAGGCCCAATCTCTCCAAAAGACTAGTCTGATAGGGGAAGTATGGCTCTCCCTTTTAAGGTGGCTTCCTCCTCCTCCGCTAAGTAAGGTGGGATAATTCGGACGTGCACGACTGTCGCCTACACTGTTGTGTGCCTGGCCAAACTGCGTGCACGGCTGCCGCCTACACTGTCATGCGCCTTGCCAAACTGTGATCCTGCTGGGCCACGACTGCCGCCTAGACCGTTGTGCGCCTTGCCAAACCGCTTACACGGCTGCCGCCTACACTGCGTGCGCCTGACCAAATCGTGCCGAAGGATGTCCTCATCATTGTTGCTTTATATAATGATTTAATCTAGAGCTTAATAACTCGAGTATAGTCCTTAAAGCTAACAACAATCCATGCAAGAAAACTCAGAACACACAAGACTGCACCACTGAATTTGTTCTTTGATCAAATCGTTTCTCACCAAATAAATCCCATAAGTTCAGAATCTCACATAGACCTTCAAATAAGTAGTTGTTATCTGCCTTGTGGGGGAACAAATCCCAGTCATACATCAACGGTAAGCAAGCAGAGCAATGCACCATTAATCCATGATCCCATGGTTGATACTCTGTGTTGTCAAGAAATATCATGTGCATGATGGAAAATCCACTATCAAAGCATCTCCTAGGATTGACTAATTTGAGCAGCTCTAATAAACCACAGTTCTTGTTGCAAATCATAAATGCTTTTGCCACCACAGGACCAATAAATGATATACCAAACAATCCAATCTTAGAAATAACAGCTAACCATCTTGATATCATCAACATGTATTCTTGACTCTCCACCATTGCAGCTGGCACACATCTGCAACCTTGACAAACTGGAGGTGGCCATGGAGGTTTCCTGAGTAAACTGAAACACAAAACAGAAACCCAATCCTCTATTTTGAAAGATGGCCATGGTGTAAATCGCATCTCAGCACTACCTCCAATGATCTGCACTTGCATAAGTGGGGGCGATGCTTCCCACTTCAGCAAATTCACCGGCAATGGCCACATAACCATTGTTATCTCCTTGACCTGAAATTTAGTGGTGGCTGGGCTGTGCTGCCTTTTGCCTAACGCCCGTAGTGCATCTAGAGTGACATGCTCTATAAATGCCAAGAAGGCAGTAGAAGGGTTCCATGGGTTGCCGATGAGAAACTGAGAGGACAGTCTTGATTTTGGTGAAGTGCCTTGCAAGACCATGAACTCTGGGGCACCCTTGGTGTAGCTCAATCATTTAGTCAAATAATTCGTGACCACAAAAACGTTGACAAATTTGGGCACATTGTTGTTAATGGATGATACCACAACACCAAGGTCAGGATTGGGGATGCCATCTTGTCAATGTTCGACACCGCTGTAGATTGGAGCTCATCAACCACATGATGATCTACAATGTGTGAAATGGCCTAGCTTCTCGCGGTGGACCGGTTAGAGTGTTGAACTCTGGAAGTTGTTGAAACTTCTGTCCCGATCCAGGTCCGAAGCACGTCACCTTCTTAGAACAAAATCCGGGTGGAGTCTCCTCCCGTGGTCGAGTTTTTTACAATGTGTGAAATGACCACGTGTTGGACAATAGTTTCATTAGTATCGCCGAGCATGGACACATTAACAACAGTCGCCTCTAAGTGTACTCCATTTCCAATAGCATCCACAAGTTTGGAGCTGACACTGTCAATAGTGGACATAGCAACACATGCAGATGGCAACAACGATGAAGACAAACTTACAGTGGGCTGGGCAGTGACAGGCTGGATAACCAAATCGGTCTTGCGGCACCCCACAGGAGCAGAAGATACTACCACAGCCTCCACATAGAGCCACTCAGAGCTATGGTCGTGGAGAGTGGACATAGCAGAAGCACCAGAGGGTAACAACACTAAAGATGAACTTGTCACGGTGTTCGCATTGCTAGTGATCGCATAAACATTAGACTATGGGGAGAAACCCCGCTTAATCTCTATCTGGCAGCAACCATTGTAAATGTTCCGTCCATGCAGGTCCCCGTAAGCTCCTGCAGCTTCATGCTTGGATTGGAACACAACTAGAGCAGACACATGATTTGATCTACCAAGGACATGGACTTGTTCCACCACACCAAATGGACAAAAAATCTGATGAAGAATAGATTCACTGATAGGGTAGAGAACCTTGTGGATGGTGACCTCCAGGACACAACTTGGTGACCTTGAATCACTTTCTGTCATTTCCTCGAACAGGTTTCAGGCACCATTGTTGAAGTCACCTTTGCTTAAGCAAACTTGCCCCCATATTGCACCTGCTCGCTAGCTGCTCCTTCCATACCATTTTCAGATCGGGGCAAAAAAAATTCAAGGATTCGAACCGCTCAGATTACCAATTGTTGGCAACCACCTCCACTGATCAACAGATCCAAAGGTTAGATACAAGTAGGAATACCATTCAGATAGTACACAACCTCGGGGAGAGGGAGGTTCGAGTATAGCATATAGCAATCTGGGAGGATATAGAGAATAAAGAGAATTAGATTTGAAAACACTTCTCACCAAAATTAGGCCCACCTCCCACCACACAGAGGACCCATCTGTCGGAAAATTTGGTTGATGAATGGTCAAAAAGGGGGAGGGACATTCTTGCGTTGATTTCCCCCTCAAAACTCAAAACTTTTTTCACCTAAGACACCCGCAGGTACCCACGTACCCAAGGGACCCATAATTCCACCGCCATCCGTTATCCCGTATTGCTAATAGACAATAAATTGGAGAGTTTTCTTCATATAACTAAAGACCAACTATCTCAAAAATGATGTGCATCTCGATTTGAGAATACCTAAAGCTCTCTATATATGAGAGAACGAATATAAAGTATTTTTAAAAGCGCTTCGCACGACTGGTCTGTTTACCATGGTCCACTCAAGTGATATTGTTTTAGTACCTACGTGTCATCAATAAACGTGCGGTACGCACGTGCGTTCTTGCTAGTTTTCTAAAAAAATAAAATGGCGGAGCTGTAACAATCATTTCTTCTTTTCTCTAGTGTAGTGTAGCTCACGTACCTCATTTGTGGCTGTTGCTACTCCCCTATAAAAATTCTGGTTTCCTGTACCCATCTCAATCGATCAGGGCGGTTAGTAGAAACACAAGCATGGGACTGCATAAGCTGCAAATACTATTGGGTAAGAGAGGCAGCAGGAATGCACGCTACAGATATACTCCCTTCATCCCGATAAGACTGCAATCCTAGGATTCACCAGAAAAATTAGTGGTCGAGAGAAAATTCCATAATACCCCTGTTAGTTTCCGTGTCTGCATCGGTTCCGTGTCCGACAAATTAGGCACGCACGTTGAATACTAAAAAGTCGCTGGCTGTTGACGGTGGAAATCCTACCGCAAAACTTCAAAAACAGGCGCCAACAAACAAATTGCCGCTGATGAAAAGGCACCCAGAAATAGAGCCAAATATTTTCCCGCCGCCAACATACAGAGCCAAATATTTCGGCTCCAGTGGGCAGCGCGGGGATTGGTCCTGCCGCCCAGCACCATGAGCGAGCGGAGGGCGTGCAGGCAGATTTCGATGGTCGGGGATGATAGCGGTGGCGTGGATCAGTCCGGAGGGGCAGGCATCAGAGGGGCGGCGGAGATGAGACGGGAGCTGAGTACGGGAGGGGCAGTGGGGATGATAAGGGAGCTGGATGCGGTAGGCGTGGGGCGACCGGTAGGGACGAGTGGATACGGTTGCGTCGGTAGTGCATGGACACGGACGTGGGTCCCACGCGGTCTCAGAATTGTATTTATTTATGGGATTTTTTTGAATCCTAGGATTGTTTACCTTGCACTCTGTTTTATTTGGTAAATATTCTAACACAATATTTATACATACATATTTATCCTTATCAATTGTAATTTCATAAATATTCTAACATAATATTTATAGATGTGTATTTATCTTTATCCAATTGTGATATCACAAAAAAGTGAGATAACTATATCGTATTGTTCTAAAATGAATTAAGTAAAACCAGGGGCGGAGCCACGACCCGTGCTTGGCGTGCTGCAGCACGGGTCCATTTCGATACATCTTAGTTAAATTTACAAAGTTTATTAGTCCAAATTAATGTAGTTAGGACATCTTGAAGAGCCTATCTACAATATACTCTCTAAATCATCATTTAGAGAGTCATTTGAGTAAAAATTTTTTATATATCTTTATACTTTTTAATAGCTCTTCTATATCTTGTGCATAGTCTAGAGAGTCATCTTGCTCTCCATCTTTGGCTAACGTGAAATCCAGAATAAAAGATCTCTATATTTGGATACCCAATTGAAGAGGTTGTTGGAGAGTATTTTTTCACCAAAATATCTATTTCTGTTAGTTAGAAAAGATATAAAGAGTCTCTTGGATATGCTCTTAGGCTGTAATTTAATTAGCTGAATACATGTCTATAAATCCACCCTAGGATGCAAACTATTTGGGCATTGCTTATGTATTTTAAATTTTCTATCCCACCAGTAACCCGACACGGTTGGTTCGGCACAGTTGAGCAAAGGAGTTTCATTCTTCTTTGGTTAATTGATTATGTACAGCTCATGAATAATTCGTAGTCATAGCCTTGTTGTTTAATGTAAATATGCATGTGGCATGATGACTAGTACCAAAGTAATAACATTGTTGTTTAATTTGAGATATATTGAATTGTTATGCCACCACGTAGTCTACTACTGCAGTACTCCCCTCGTATTGGTAAAAAAGTCAACAAGGTTTGAGTCAAACTTTGAGAATATAAATCATGAATAACTTTTAAGTTGTTGAGTTTGAAATTGTATAAGTTATATGAATAGATTTATTTTGAAAAATATTTCATAAAAGTATACGTGTATCACTTTTCGATAAATATTTTTATAGAAATAAGAGATCAAAGTTGTGTTTTGAAGACCGTGTCGCTGTTCTAAACGACTTCGTTTACCGATATGGAGGAGTAGGCATGAAAGGTCCAAGACCGCCTGCCTGCTGTCCCTCCTCGGTCCCTTGCCACAGCCCATAATGTCAGCCAGCAGCACGCCGGCGTGTGTGGAGAGAAGACGGTGAGTGGTTCAAAGCGCACGCGCAACCCATCTTGGCCGTCTAGGGCCTCTTGAAGCAGAGACGCATGCAGATCAGTAGATGATAGCGGCTCCATCTGGTGCAAATCGGCTTCTCCTGTCCTTCCGTGAAGATGCTTAGTTTCTAAACTCTATGTATCCTGATTTTCATTATTGCAAACTGCCTCTCTCCTCAGTTTCTCCGATCCTGGCATGTCAAACAACAGCTCACCGGCCGTCTGCAGGGTGCATCAACATGCTGTCATTATGGACATCGTACACCTTATATACAGCGTATCCACCACGGGAGAACGAGGGATTTCATCGCTAGCCAAGCATGCCGAGGAGGAAGCGAGAAGATTTTGAAATCAGATTGTGAATCAGTATATGAGAGGTTGAGGCCATCGTATGATTTGTCACCGATCCACTCAACTATAAGATTTGTTTTAGTGGCAGATATGGTAATTTATATTTTAATTTAGGGGTTTACTTTATGTCACCTTTTATAATGGCGGAGGTGGGTAATTTCTAACTAAATTAAATAAATCCAGTGGCTATTATTATTAATGGTACATAATTGATGGCCAGATGTTTCTGGTTATTGTGAAAATTTCTTTGATTTATCTTTTATTCTAGATCATCTTGTGAGGATTAATGTGGAGCCTTCAAAAGAAGCCTCCAATTAGTAATAGTAATCTAATTAAATTAAATAAATCCAGTGGCTATTATTATTAATGGTACATAATTGATGGCCGGATGTTTCTGATTATTCTGAGAATTTCTTTGATTTATCTTTTATTCTAGATCATCTTGTGAGGATTAATGTGGAGCCTTCAAAAGGAGCCTCCAATTAGTAATAGTAAGATTTTTGTATATTCAGTGAAAGTTATTTCTCGGAAAGCGAAAACACTGCTAAAAAGTGTCAGAGGGAGTATCATTCACTCCCTCCCATCCATGCACATCTGATGTTTAGTAGTACAAACTAATTAGCTTGTATTTTCAAGTATGTAGCTTTTGCTAATTGCTAAACATCATATGCTTCTGAACTAAAGTAGCGTTGGTTCGGGAGGACAGCTCGCAACAATTTTGGTTATATTAAGCAATGAAATGTTGACAACTTAAATGATAGTGGATGCCCCCTCAATTACTAACAGAAGTGGCTCCAATTGATTTTGAACTATGAAGCACCAGTTGAAAAAAATATTAATCATCACAACACATGCTAGAAAAAAGATAAATTATAAATTCTTTTACAAAATTCATGAACACTCAAACACCATTCCTTCCTATTCTAATCATAGTGCCCATTACATCGTTATATCCTTGTTTATAAAACACCATCTTCTACAATTATAAAAGTGTAAAGTAACCATAATACAAACATATAAAAAGTTTACATGGTACTAGTAAAAACTTGGCACCTCATGTGCCTGTGATTTATACTCTCATTATTAATCAATGCTGGGATCTTTCCGGGTCTTTCGAAAAAAAACATGGTATTGCTAACCAAAGTATTTTAGAGACAAATAGTAAAAATAAATGTGTATCTTTATAATTTTCATGTTAGAATATTTAAAAATGACGTGTGTGAGAGAATTTAACAAATGATATGGGACCACAATCTCACTCCCTCTCTCCTCCGTGTGGGATGTGGCATCCAAGCCTACATGGTATCTTTATATAAAAAAAACTACATGGTCTCCTTATAAATAACTAGCAATGCAAAAGTGTCCTTGCTACGGACTAATGTCATATCGATATATTATGATACGCTTTTATTACTATAAAATATTATACAAGCTTTAATATTAAATTTTTACCATGGATGCGCTAAAAGGTTGGATACATTGCTAAACCCAAGCCTAAGTAACAAGTAGCGTATAATCTGCCAATGTTTATTAATACCCATTAGTATGCATTGAGGTGTGTATGGTATGATATGGTCAATATCGTTGTTGCACTGATTTACTCATTGGTGGAAATCATACATTATAAGGCCCGTCATATAGCATGTATACTGTATGCTTGACAATTAGACTCACTACACCACAGCCCCAGAAAAGCGATAGCTGAGCTGTTGGTATAAGCCGTTTTAGCAATTGAGAATCTGTTGGTATAAAGCTACACCGACAGATCCTTGCAGTTGGTGTAAGTGCTATCGGTAAAAAGTTACACCGACAGACTACACTCGTACCAACAGACAGTTTCACGTAAGGTGAAGAAATACCGACGGACCTATGTATACCAACAGACAGTGCCTAACAACTTTTACCCACGAACAGATAGATGGTAACATCTGTTTTTACCAACTGGTCATCAAACATTATCATTTATACGGATAAAAATAAATAAAATAAAATCTCATTTGAGTGCAATTTAGTTCAAAGGGTCTCTACAACAAGCACATTAGCCACACAAACCACATTAATTCATAACCAAGTACCACCATTCAGTAATATACAAGTTATCTCATTTGCCATACAAACATTGGAGTCATTGTATCAACTATTACAGTATCTCTAATGCACTAAACCAACTAATGCAGAACCATCTGGTTTCAACTACTATGATCTCAACTACAATTTCTAAGGTTATATGCAAACCCATCTTGTCTCACTGCATATGGATTAAGTGGGCCACCTAACTCTGAACCTGCAGGGGAAGAAAATAATAAGGGTTAATAGAAAAAGCAAAGTAGTAAAGAGTTCTTCGTTCCTTGCTATGTGAGCAAACTCTGTGAACGAGCTAGTACTCGTGCGGACATAAAGGATAGCTGAAATTTTTTATATTCATATAGTACTATTTTTTTCTAGCTTAATGGATACCAACATAGTATGTATAGTTGGAAATTTCTAGGATAATAGAAACCAACATTGTATGGTTGGAAAGAAACCGAACTAACCGAGCAAACATATACATAATTGTTTTATAAGGACCGGCTCATTCTTCCAATCCCAAACAAATAAAAAGAAAACAAGCATAAATTTAAATTCTTACCAAAACACCAAAACCACACGACCCACCCCCTCCCCTTGCCTTGTCCACAACCTCGTCTCCTCACCAGTCAGCAGTCACCGTAGCTCCAAATGTCCAGCCTTATCGGCTCACATTCTTTTCTCCCATCCAACTCCGAGGCCGGTGACAGCCACACACGCACACACGTACGACGCCACCGGCAGCCACACATGCGAGGGAAGCGGAGTGTGAGTTGCGCCTCCGGCGTCGGCGGCCGCCACGTTCCGCTCCTCTCCGGCAACCACACAGCCCCGCCGAGCTCCTCTTCACCGGCCACCGCGCCGTCCCGCGCCCCCGTGGCCGCACCGTCATGCACCACTGGCTGCGCTGCCCCGTTCCGCTCCTCCACGCCATTGACTCCGCGCTGTCGCCGTCCTGCACCCGTGGCCGCGCCGCTCCTCGCCGGCAGCCGCGCCGAATCACGCAGGTGGCCGCGCCGTACTGCGACGCCGCGGGTGATGCCGACAGCCCTGGAGGTGGGGGATGGAGGGGAAGCGATGGGGGCACCCGGCGGAGGGAAAGAGGTGGGCGTGCGACGCCGCGGGGCCGCGTATGGCGCTGGCCGCTAGAGCTGGGGGAGGCCGAAGAGCTCTTTTGAAAAAAAATTAATAAAAGGATTGCGGGTTAATAATAGAACTTTCAGGGTCTTTATTCCAAAATTACGACGTACCGCTCAATCAATCCTTACTTTATAATTAGGTAGAGATTAAATAATTTCCTAAAAGAAATAACTAAATCAATAAACAAAGAGCACGTGGTCTCAGGAGGGCTGTACACGGTGGAGCATTGGACTTGGCCTCTTTGGAGAAGTGAGGGTCATAAGCTGTCGTCGCCACTCTAGCTTGGCTGTGCTCATTGACCAACAGCATACTCGTCAGTAAAGGTTAGCAGGCAAGAACCCACTACCGTCTCTTGGCGCGCAACGCATGGTGCTTTGTTGCCCGTACAAAGCAGAAATCTTGCTTCAAATTAACTTATAATTTCTACTACTCCTCTGCTCCATTCTTATCCATGTCATCCGAGCCGACTAGGCCACAGCAAGAAAGATGAGGATGGAGACGCGCGGCGGCTTCCAACACGCCGTGCTGCTGCTCTCCGTAGCCTCCCTCGTCTCCGCCGCCGCCGCCGCTAGCATGGCCCGCTGCCATTCATTCCGGCGACAACGCGGCGCTGCTATCCATCAAGGCTGCGCTCGGCAACCCCTACCACTTGGCGTCGTGGACGCCCGACTACCCGTGCTGCGACTGGTACGACGTCGACTGCGACGACTCCAATGGCCGCGTCGTCGTCCTCTCCGTGTTCCAGGACGACAATATCACCGGCACCATCCCGAAGCCGTCGCCGGCCTCGTCCACCTCCCGAGCCTCACGTGGCACCACCTCCCGGGCATCTCCGGCGCCATCCCGCCGGCCATCGCCAAGCTCTCTAACCTCTCCTCCCTCCAACACGGATTTCGTACCCCCGGGGGTACGTACCTCCCTAGAAACGACGGCAATGACGCCCTTGAGATCCGTGAGTGTTACTTCATCTCCTTCCGTAATTTCCAGCGTGGCGACGAGATTAGCACGGCCGGTCAAACGTGACAGGAGCCCCTTTTACACGAAGAAGAATGCAAAGAGAGCTTGCCCGCCAGCATGGTTCAATTCTCTGTCCCGCAGATCCCTGCCGCATCCAACACAACTCAGAGTTACTGCTTTGAACATAAAAGCAACGAAATTTGTTCATTAACCTAATGAACTGTATATTTATTTAGAACCAACTATTTGCGGACTGTGTATAAGCAAGCTTATACCATATTAAATCCCTAGACACTAAACCCTAACTCAAAAAACTAAACCCCTAAATCCCATAGCCCTAAACCCTAAACACTAAACCCGAAACCCCTAAATCCTAAACCCTAAACACTAAACACTAAAACTCGAAACCCCTAAATCCTAAACCCTAAACCCTATACTCTAAACCCCTAAACCGTAAAACACTAAATCCATAAACGCTAAATCCCGTTCATACTAACATGATAGGTATATGTAAATCCCTAAACCCTAAATTCTAAAACCCCTAAAACCCTAAACCCTACACACTAAAACCCGAAACCCCTAAATCCTAAACACTAAAACCCAAAACCCCTAAATCCTAACCATTAAACACTAAAACCCGAAGCCCTTAAATCCTAAACCCTAAAACCAAAACACTAAACTATAAACCCTAAACTCTAAAAAAACAAACCCATAAACAGTAAACCCTGTATATACTAACATGATAGGTATATGCATTGATATTTTACTGTAGCATATGTGGTCCCATTGACTGACCTGCAACCATAAAAGAGACATTGCTTGATCGTAAGTATTGAATGCGTTGGACACCTAGACACGTAACCGGTAGCTTGACATTGGTGTGAAAAGAGGAAAGCTGCACAGTTGACCGGCTGGCCGACTATGCAGATAAACCTGTTGCTAACCTGTTGCCTCTCTGCCACGGAGGACAGATGCCCGAATCTTGCAGCGATGATGGACGGCTGGTAACTGGGGTGGTACGTACCCCAGGAGGTACGAGAACATTTTCGCTCCTCCCTCACCATCTCCTGGACCGCCGTCTCCGGGCCCGTGGCGTCCTTCCTCGGCGCGCTCACCAAGCTCACCTTCCTCGACCTCTCCTTCAACTCCCTCAGGAGCACCATCCCCGCGTCGCTCGCCGCCGTCCCCAACCTCTCCGGCATCGACCTCAGCCCCAACCGCCTGGTGGGATTTTTAGAATTTATTCCTGAGTTGTTTGGGTACACACGCGCGTGTGCGTTCAGTGGTACTACGCGTTTAATACACCTTTCCCGCGTAATGAGGGAAATGATCTCTCTAATGTCTTCTCTAGCGTGTGTATGGACGCACACGTGCATGTGTGAGTGTGGTGTGCGTGGTTGTGTGCATCATGTGTACCCTCTAAAAAAAGAGATTAGCACATCTTTTTGTATCGTTGCTTGCGCACACCGTTGAGTTGATCGAGTTAGCGGTAAGAATGTCTTGCGAGACCCTCCAACCAAGTTTGTAGAGAGGCCGCCCAGAGTTGTTTGTGAGAGGAGAAGCACACGACGTTACTACCAAGAGCTCTACCAAATCGAGAAGCTGCAAGGAGCGTCCGGGACAGGCTAGGCGGAGGCCCACTTGAGCGTGGAAAATGTCCGTCGGCTATCCTACGAAGTAACTTGGTCTGGGAGGTTCTGTCCTTGCGCGGGCATATCCTTTGAGAATGGCTCCTACAACGAGGATTGGTGGAAACCTTGGCTTTCCAATACCTCAAAATGAATCGCCTTGTCGTCACGGGAGTTTGCTGATCTCTACCCTCTACTTCCACATTTGCTTTGTGACTTTACCTTTCTTAAAATTGTCTTGTGTAGTTCATAGGATTGGAACTAGGATGCAAACTCTTTTACGGTAGAGATAGCTACACATTAAAAAGTAATACACATTTAAATAGAATTGAAATATATTTTTATATGTAGTTGCTTAAGGTGTCACGCTCCTTTCAACCTACAACAACCAACCAGCACAGCAGGTCTCACTAATCCGTGCAAGTGATCGATCAATCGATCCACTAGCAGATTTCAATTGCAATCTCGACAAACAGTTCCGAAGAAATATACCATCTATATCATCAATATATATTTCCAAATCATGTCCATTACATTATTAAAGCAAACAGCGGTGCTTGGACCGATTTTTTTTTAAAATCATTACTAGCTATGGCTTGCTAGCGTTCCATGCAACGAGAATGACCCAGGAGCTGAGGATGACGACGAGCAGTAGTGGCCCAGATCGAGCAGTGACCTTTTAACTTGAGGAGGTTAGCTTCCACCATGCGCCCCTTCTCGGCCGGGGTACACAGGAGCAAGATGCATTCCATGGTCATGCCGGGCACCTTCTTCACGGAGATGCAACATCGAGTGGTGTACGCTGGGGGCACGCCGTTGCGGGGATATGGACTCTCCAGGTATAGCCAGCAGTTTGAGAGGATCTCCGCCTTCTGCTCAACGGTACACACTATTGCATCTGCTTTGTGGTTACCGACAATCGCACACAGTACGACTACCAGTAGCACAACGGCGACGGCTGAATTATTCGTCCGAGAAGACATCGTGTTGGTGCTAGTTGGATGTTGATTTCGACTATCGAGTGAGTGGTCGTCCCCATATTAATACTCACCGCGTCCTGAGATATGATATAACTAAATTAATGGCAATAGACATAGCTCGAGATAGATAGATTGATATCTCGCTCTTATGGTGAAGGCTCTGAGATATTAACACGGCTAGATTAATAATGGCTAGAGTATAGATGTAGCTTTAGGTAGATACATATCTCGCCCTCAGGTTAGAGAATCTGCGATTGATTCGTCTACTTCTTGCTTCTTTTACAATTAGTCGATCCTAACAGCCCACTCACTAATTTCCACGGATATCTCTAAATCAAATATCTATACTATAAGAATCAAATATCAAATATCAAATATCAAATATCAATTAGTTGAAACCTTAGTTATCTGAAACAAAAACTCCCCCACCCGAAATCAGCGGAACAAAAAAATTATATTGAGAAGGGGTGAGTCCACATCCTTCTAATTTTATTTTATCACCACGGCTAAGATTTCCCAACTGCGTACCCACCGCACACCTGCGTATTTTTAATACAGCAGACTCGGACTCTGCTTTAATGCCGGCTATCCAACCGATAGGAAGTCCATGACATGTACGATTGATCAAAAGGCACACCGGAGGGTACAGCCGCATCGACTCCGTGATGGCCGCGTGCACGTAGTGCATCTCGTGGAGCTCTTCCAGGTCGAACCCGACGACGTTAGCTGTGAGGATCCGACCAAATTACCCTCATTTAATCGAGTTATCATCCTTTGATCAACCCAATTAAAGGAGAATAATCCCGGTAATCCCTGAGATGTGCCCGATAATTTATTCACAGGCGACACACCTCACTAACACATTATAAATACCTTGACAAAATATAAGCAAGTTCATACACGATCATCACACATATAAAAGCGATTCAAGTTTACATCATCATGTTTAAGAGTTTTGCAGCGGAAAGTTTAAACATTGCGCTCATACGACACATAACAAAATATGAAGGTTCGCACTACATGCCACTAGTGCCCTTCCGTACAACATAGACCATCTACTGCTCTCCCGCACCTCTGTCCGCGGGAAAGAAGTACCCAAAGACGGCCTCTGGCTGCAGCTCACCCGAAACAACTTAACGGCAGCACCGTGAGTACAAAAAGGTACTCGCAGGACTTATCCAATATATGGTTATATAAATAGACCGACTCCAAGGAGAATGCATTTGGTTAAAGTAGCAAGGATATGACAAGGTTATTTATTTTGCATAGAAGCATCTATATTTGATCAAGTTGTAATAAGCAAAGGACAAAGCATGCTAAATATTCTAATTCAAGCATCAAACAATTGCATAAGTAAAGTGATCATGCACATAAGCTCAATCTTCCATAAGCTCTTCATAACTCTACATCGATCCCGAAATTCATAGAGCGTGCTCATGACCGAGAGCGCGGCTATTGCAATAGATCAAAAACCCTGCAGGGGTGTACAACTTTTTCCACACGAGGCGCAAGACCAACGACCATACCCACGGCCAAGGATAAGTGTTAATTTATGCCCTCAACCTGGATGAAATAGATGCACCCGGAATTGAACAAATGACCGGATGAAATAGATGCACCGGAACCACCGATTACACCTCATTTAGCCCGCGCCGAATCTGCCCAATACCCGGTGCAACTTATTCTACTTGGCTTATCATTACCATATTTAGACATGTGGTTAGTGCGGATAGTGCTTAAGAACCCGGCAACAATGATATTAATCCTTGCTCAATATTCTCAATTGCTCACATTTTACTTTTCCTCATCTATTCATGGTTGTCAAATAGTTAACCTATAACTCGCGAGAAGTGGTGCCCTTGACACCGCTCGTCTTCTACCGTTGCTAAGCATGGCTAAGCAATTTATTCGTGACACCTAGCAATCATACTCACCTAATGGGAGCATTCTAAATCAAGGTTGATAATGCAATAAATAGGTGCTAAGCAATCAATGGATAATAGTATAGACCACTACAGTGTTTTGGGCATGTCGCGACAGGTTTTTATGGCAACAAGGGGTTTTGGTCGCTATAAACTGGGCTTAACGCGACAATTAACGATATTGGTCGCGATAGGGGTGTGTGTTGTGGCCAATTGTGTACCGTTGCAATTTCAATGGGCGTCTGTTGCAATTAGGGCGTTGGTATTGCGACGCTTATTGGTAACGGTTGCAGTAGTTGCCCATGTCACAATGACTATGACACGTCGCTATTAGAGTATTACTTGTAGCGACGAAAATGCACTCGTTGCGACTGAAATATTTGATATTGAAACGTGAATCGAAAGTGTTGCAAACTATAGAGGGGTATAGCGACGCCAATGTACTCGTTGCGAATGAAATATTTGATATTGCAACCTGAATCGAAAGTGTTGCAAACTATGGAGGGGGATAGCGACGCCAATGTACTCGTTGCGACTGAAATATTTGATATTGCAACGTGAATCGAAAGTGTTGCAAACTATAGAGGGGTATAGCGACGCCAATGTACTCGTTGCGAATAAAATGTTTGATATTGCAACCTGAATCGAAATTGTTGCAAACTAGAGAGGTGTATGGCGACGCTAACACGCAATCATCGCACTAGAGAAGATACTATTGCGACAAAAATATCCCCGTTGCAATCGAAAGCAATATTAGTCGCAATTGATGCATTCTCGTGTGTCACTTTTAGCCAAAGATCGACCTTGTTTCTAAACCCTGCCAATTGATACGTCCTTCCTTAACCCCTTTTTGTAAAATGCATGACAGATCAGGGAGCTTGCGGAGAGGCTTCGACGTGCTCTCAGGCGGTACTACAAGAGGTGGATCAAATAAAGTAGAAGTTGTGTCGGTGTGGCTTAGGAAGCCTATGTCGTCTGAAGAACTTGTGTCAATGTGTCTAAAAACTAGTGTCGGAGAATGCTTTCCTTAATTAACGTGGTGTCCTTGTGGCTCGGGAAGCCATTATGTGAACTCAGTCCTTTTATTTTGTATGCACTGGTTGCCCATCCTTAGTTGGCAACATAATTTGTGTGATGCATGTTACTCTGTTACTTAATTTGTGTGATGTATGCTATTGTATTACCAAAGATATCAAAGATAGAAGCGGCCATGGCGAGGCTGCTGCTGGCCAATGCATACATAAAGGATAAGGCACAATTTTAACATCATCATGAACTATGAAACGGATTTTGGCGACAAAAAAATAGTACTGGTTCACCACATGTCAGTCTTTAACGGAAATTTGACAGCCGGACCCACATGCCATTCTTATATCCAGAAAGGTTTTCACATTCAAAAAATGGACAAATACAACCAAGATTTTGTTTCACTCAATGAGGTCAAATGGAAAAATGTTGAATAACAAAGTTTCATAACTCTTCAAGGTCTACATTATTTATTTGGGTCGTTTTGTCAAATTCCAAAGTGGTAATAACATGTAATACAAAATTGAATAAACTTCTTATTATGTAGGATCTATGTGTGATGGTTGTTAGTAGACTAAAAGAATATACCACCTCAGTTATAAAATATATGTCATTTAGGACAACCTATTCAGTCATATATTCAAGAACGGATCGAGGAAGTAGATGCAACCTTCAATCAATCGTTATTCTATCTTTGCTGGTTGATTTATGTTGTGATCAATTTGGTATTTGGTCGATCCAGCAGGAATTCATAATCTAGATGGCTCTTTTTTGTGTTTGGAAAGAATCGGAATAAATTGAAGAAAAGTGTGGAGGAAAAGATTCAGAATAAACTTCCTCATAGGGCTCGTTCAGGGACGAAATTGTGCTTTGGTCGATACTTCGAGGATGAAAATGGATATTCTGCCGAAACAAAAATCTGCGGCCTCCCTGCTTTGGTCCTGCCCTATTCCTCCCCCAGCTGTAGAACGTCGAAGAAACCCCAACAAAACCCTAAGCCGCCTACATCTAGATCCCTTGCCGCAGCTTGCGTACGGATCGGGGCAACGACGATGGCTGGGCGCAAGCGGACGATGGCTAGGCGCAAGCGGAGCGACCACATCTCCCGGAGGCAAGCACGCAACGAGCTGTCTCCGGCGACCTCGGTGCCTCTGTCCCCATGCTCGCCGGCGGCGTCGCGTCCTTCTCCAATCCGCCTCCCCTCGTCCACGGCGGGGACATCGGCAAGCCACGGTACCGCAACCACCTCGTTGCCGTCTGCAACCCCAGGCCCAAGCAGGGGGAAAGAGAAGGATGCAGGAGCAGATGTGGTAAGATTGGTACAGTTTGCATTTTTCGAACGAATGCTTCCCTGCCAGGATGCTGGATAGGGGAATTGTGACATTAAGATTGAATGCATTATATATAAAGAATCACTTTCGCTAGATTCACTTCTGCTAGGTTCACTGATGGTAGACCAAGAATCAATCTTGCTAGATTCATTTATGATAGACCAAGCATCACTTTTGCTAGATTCTCTGATGCTAGATACAGACTCACTTTTGGTAGGTATATTTACTGATGGTATACCAAGAATCAATGTTGCTAGATTCACTTATGGTGGACCAAGAATTACTTTTGCTAGATTCTCTGATGCTAGATAAATACTCACTTTTGGTAGGTATATTTACTAATTTAGATTAGTTACCACATACTTAATTACTTGATTCAGTGAAATAATGTTAGACTTTCTGATCTCATGATAGGCGCCACTGCAAAAGAAAAAACCCATTGTGGTGTTGTATGACTTGTGGGCCGATGATCCAAACAGTCCAAAACTGGATAAACCATTTGTAAATGTGGTAAGTTTGCAGCAGGGATTGGGGTTTTCTTTTGATACTGTGCTAGTTCTAGTGGGGTTTCTGTATTTGGATCAATTCTCCTCCTATAATACAATGATCCAGGCACTATTTTGGATATGTTAGTTACAAATTTTGGTCATTATTGTGATCTCTATTTTTCTTTTGGATTTAAGGGCCCCGAACACAAGTTTTCAGTTGAGTTCGAGAAGATATTCTGTAGGTTGGTGATAACTGGTGACAGCGACGATGAGGTTACCAGTGATCCAGTTCCGTCTGATAGGGAGGTGATGTTCCTAAACTTCAAGTGTAACATCATTGTATTCCTTTCGATCTTGATTCTGTTTTTGGCAGTCAGATAGGAAGCTAAAATTATGTGAGGCTTTTTGGACTTTAGCTTTTTCCATTTTGGTAACTAACCCCATACTAAAAGGTCAGGTACGACAATTGGCGGAAAAGCTTCGCAGAGCTATCAAACGGAAGCTGCAGCAAAATGAATACGGTTTCGATGATGAATTTGACGACTGAGGAGGTTCCCTAAGAAGATGTGTCATGGGCAGCTGTCTGTTGGTTGGCTACGGTTTCTTTTGGTGTTTTAATGTAATGGAATTCATGTTTGGTATGTGGTAGATTAAGAACAATAAAATTCAGTATGTATGCAGTGGTGATGAAGTCAAGTACTCTGCTAGTGAAGTACTGGTTCACCACATGTCAGTCTTTAACGGAAATTTGACAGCCGGACCCACGTGTCATTCTTATATCCAGAAACGTTTTCACATTCAAAAATGGACAAACATAACCAAGATTATGTTACACTCAATAAGGTCAAATGGAAGAATGTTGAATAACAAAGTTTCATAACTCTTCAAGGTCTACATTATTTATTTAGGTTGTTTTGTCAAATTCCAAAGTGGTAATGACATGTAGTACAAATTTGACAAGTCTATGGCATAGTTTCTTATACCATGTGAATGAACAAATATTGTAGTACAAATTCCATAGTTTCAATATCCACAATTGAGCCTGTGGGACCCACTGCATGCGGCAAGAGGGAAAACTCAGCACTTCTTTTTTGCGACAAAAAATTTCCCAGCCCACCAGATTAAATATCGCCTCAGAACGTTTTCTACCCAAAAAAATTTCACATCCCGCCATTTCCCCCAAGTTTAAATAATGCGTCCTCATCCCACGTCCCCCTAAACCTCGCGCGGCGGCGGTGACCATAGCTACTGATTCTGGTCGTCTCGGCAAGGCGACGACGAGGGAAGGTGGAGGCCGGAGGGGGAGGACGGTTCCTCTCTGCCCTAGCGCACCGCGAGGCCATCCATGGCCAGCAATGGAGAACCCGTGGCAGAACGAAATGGGCACAAAGTCATCGACCTCGATGTTGACCTTCTGAATGTCAGGTGCGTATTGGCCGCTTCGATCTAGAAATTCTTGATGAGGTTCCTGGCTTTCATGATAAAATTGTGTGCAGTAGTTACATTGTTCCCTCCATGCAATCGATTTCATATACCTCTAATCCCATCTAGGGGTCTCACCTGTCAATGAATCATCATTGCCGTGTCGCTCTTCTATATATTGACGCATCTTATACAAGTCACCCAGTTAGGCACCATGGAAAATTTGATTAAGCCCGTGATGTTTTGTCACATGTTTGTCCATTAAACTCATTTGTTTTTTAGAGCTCGAGGGCAAAACACCCCAGCGTTAATTAAAAGGCATGAAGGTTTATCATTTTACAGCGCTGAAACAGAAGGAACATAAACTTTTTAAGATTACTTTCAGATTGAACCCTGCAGAGCCACCTTTTACTAAGCTTTGCATCCAGTTTACCCATCTCTCACTAAAACCCCTAGATGAAAGGATCTCAAACAGAAACTCCCAATATGTGCTCATGCAGGTCTATATCTATGTAAAAAATTCTAACATAAAGTAATTGTTGTTGTGAAACTCACCGAGATGAATAGGCATTGTGCTATTTGACCACTACATATTTATTTTTCACATACTTCATACTAGTATATATATACATACATGCATACACCATTACTAGTACTATATCTGAAGTTTTCCATGCTGCCGTATTAATATTTATGTGCACGTGTAGAGAATCCGATATGAAAGGTGAGGTGTGGAATGTACTAGTCGAAAGGCGTGGGGAAAGACTACAATACTTCTCTGCTCAATTGGACAAGGGTGTTATAGACTTTAGTGCCCTGACAGATCTTAAAGAAATGCTTGAATTTGAGCAGCGGGACTACGTGTACTACATGAAGAGAAATGAAGATGATACCAGTACATCGAGTCTTTTTGAAAATAAACTAAGAAAGATATACTGCAAATGATTCAGTATGTGGAGTCAACCAATGAGAGGAAATTAAGGTTGGTAATGTCAAAAAAATGCTGCTGATGCAGTGGCGGTTAGTGTTACACCCCTGAAACGACAGAGGCGGGATGAGCCTAATGCTGCTGATGGTTTTTTGTCTGATGATGAAGAGTACTTTCATCTTGATGAATACAAAAATTGGCTTGAAAAACAGGACGAGGACTGTGGTACGTATGTTGATTGTTCTACACTAGCCACATGTAGCCTTGACTGCACGTTATTCTCATACCACTGTTTCTAATTAATTTGCAGACCTTCACAATGAGTTCAGGCAAGATACAATTAAAACGTTCGGTAAATGGTTAACTAGTATCAGAGCTTACAAACGAATTAGTAAGTCCTTTATCCTTGTCGCCTGCAGCTTATTTGTGATGAAACATGTGAACCTACTAAGTACATGTCTGTTCCATTTTTTCAGGGGCATTTGAAACATTTAGGGTACAGTTTTTTCTACTAAATTAAAGAACAACATTGTTAGTTATAAGGAAGATGAGTTCAACCTTTCATCGCTTAACATCACTGGTTCACTCCTTGCAGGGCACAGCACCTAGAACTCGGGCAATCGCGGCCAAGTGGTTAGACTTCATAATGGGGGTTCGAAACCTTACTCTCAGTGGAGTTGGGAAAAGGTAAAGATTGGTTACAATATTCTCATCTCTCACTATCTACATAAAAAAAATCATATATTGATTGCGTGTATTGGTGCAATCACAACGAGATCCCCAAACTGGTACTGAGCCACGCCAGTTGGAACTTTGGAAGATTACTCACTCTAGGGATGGAAAATGGAGAGATGAGGTGGCTGAGACTATTTATGTGAGTACAAATTTGATTGTAACCTTGCGTGCACATAACTCTCATTTAATTTTGAATCAAACCTTGGGCACGTGGTTTTCTATCTTACAATTATTTCTTGCACATAGCATTGTACAGTCAGGAAATTAGCTGAACTAGCAAATCTAGAGGAGGGGGATGAAGACACAAGTTCCACTCCGCTAGATGAACAGGAAGATAACATTTTCCAGGAAACATGCAGGGAAACAACACATGTCAAATCCTCTGTGTCACGTGGCTATGGTTACATGGCCACACAAAGAAGCAACAAAGTGTATCAGGAGAGGTTGTTATAGGAGAAGCTCGATAAGGTTGAAGCACGAGAACGTCAGCTGGAAGAAATACTCAAGAACCATGAAGCTGACAAGGAACGCGAGAGAGAAGAAATCGAGAAAAAGATGGAAAGGAAAATGCAGGAAGAATTTGCAAAGATGATCGAGCCATTCAAACACTTGCTGCCATGTTCAGAGGTAACCAGATGATTGTACCTCTTGTGTTCATAACTTGGCCAATGCAGCTAATAATATCTTACCTTCCATCGTTTCAAATAAGCAGAGTACACCTCAATCCAACAACAATACAGGTCCTGTTGAACCTAGGGTCGAAGATGTCGGCACTGCTGCAATAGCATTAGTGCGGAGTCAAGACACAACGAACATGGTAATGACTATACTTCGTTGTGATTGAGAAAATGCATATTTATGCCACTTATCTCTCGCCTGCCCTCTTTCACAACATGCAGACTCCCTCTGAAACCAACAACAATAGTTCTAATGAAGCTGTACATACGAGGCCGGAGCAAAACATTCCTGCAACACCAGCTGGGCAGGATCATGTAAAAGCAGCCCAGGTAATGACACCGAACAAGCTTTCCAATCATGATGCATGGTGTCGTGCTTTCAATCACAGCTGATATAGTTCCAATATAAAACTATACATTCCAGATGCATCCACCAAGCACCGCCGTGACAAAAGATAAAGAAATTGTGCCACCTACCATCAGTCATGCAACTGCTAGGATTACCAAGACACTGTTCGGTGACAAACGTGATAATGGTGCTGCACCTTCTGCTGGACCTCCAAGATATATCGCTTTAAACACGCTGGTGAGTCAGTCTGAGAAGCGGTCGGGAAAGAAGAGAGCACAAGAGGTATGTACTAACTGAATTGTCGTTTCTTAATGCCACTTATATTTTTCAAGTTACAATCCATATGTTGCTGCATATATTCTCATTCCAACACAAATTGGGTTCAGATGATCTAATTCTCTAATTTCTTTACATTCAGACTGGCATGGAAAGACTCAAGATCGGCCAACAAAAACCCTTTGCCAAACAGGAAGCACAAGCCTTCAAGCAAACCTCAGCTCCAGAAATGATGAAGACCATCAACAATACTGGGTGGGAGTGATACCCAGACTGTTGCGATGCTAGGCTCTTTAAAAACTTTGTTACTACGTTATAATGTGAGTGATGGACAAGAGTGCATACTCTAATGTGCTAAATTTTCTTCTGTTATATGAAGAATTGTGGTCTTGAATGATATGAATGTACATTGGTTGCATCAGTCTATGTTTTGACTATTTTTGCTGATTAAAGAATCATAAATTGGGGATGGTGGGCATCCAGCGTGTGTCCTATGGCGACCAATATTTCGTTGCGCTTTCCTCTATGCCAATAGCGGCAGACCATAGTTCGTAGTGATATAGTACATGCATATGGCGACCAAAATTCATCTGATGCATTATCACTAGGGCATATAGCGTCGACGCATGCTTTGTTGCGATACTCCTACACCCATGTAGCGGTGGCAGTACGCATTGCGATTTGGTTAAAGCATATGGCGACGACCAATATTTGGTTGTGTGACCATCTACGTGTATAGCAACGGAAATCAGCATTGTGATTTTGTTCAAGCATATGGCGACGACCAATCTTCGGTTGCATGACCGTCAACGTGTATAGCCACGATAATTTGCGTTGCGCTATTGTTAAAGCATATGGCGACCACGCATAGTTGGTAGCGTCACCATCTATGTGTATAACGACGGTTATTATTGTTGCGAATTGGTTCAATCCTATGGCGACGATGCATAGTTGGTTGCGTGAATCTCTTCGTGTATGGCGACGACACATAGTGCTGCAATTTCGTTGGATCATATGGCAACGAACCATATTTGTTGCGTGACCCTCTTCGTGTATGGCGACGGTAATTAGCGTCGCGATTTGTTTGAAGCATAATGCGTCGACGACCCCTAGTTTGGTTGCATTATAGCTCAAGCATATGGCGATGGATTACGACTTCGTTGTGATAGCCTACATACGAATTGCAACGGCAGGTATCGTATTGCGACACGATTCTTTCATTGCAACAGAGCTTGTTTGCAACAGACCAAACAGGTCGCAACAACCACTATCGCAACGACGCCTTTCGTTGCAATAACCTGTGTTGCAACGCCACTAGTCATCGCTACTTCACCTAATTGCATCGCCAGACACCGTCGCAACACGTTCTTTTTATTGCGACACCGTATTAGAACCGTTGCAGCAACATATTGCCACGGAGCAAATTGCATCGCCTGCCGACGGAATGAAACTTTTGTAATCTATATGTATTGCGACCAAAAACCCATATAGCGACCACTTGAAGGTGTCGCGAACAGGGCCAAATGCTGTAGTGGACAATGCGCAATCAAGACTCATATACGCAATTGATCCAAAGTAGGGAGAAAGGATGCTTAGGGGGCTGCCTTGCTGCTCAAAGGAAGGCTCATCGGCACCGGGCTCCTGCTCGGTCTCACACTCCACGGTCTCCGGTGTCTCGGTCTCTACACGAATGCAATGGTGCATAATAAGTAAAATGCCATATGATGAATATGATGTGATGATATGCAAGAGATGAGAGTAAACTAATGCTTTGATGGTTCTACTTGGCATTGTCAATCATAATGAGGCTAGCATAATTGATATCACAATTCTTACAAGAATCTAACACGTGGCTGTTGGCGGTCGTTACAACCCAAATTCGACCACCAAAACTCGGGAATAAATGAGAGTCTATGCAACATTCCATGTACTTAGGTTTCATTTCTAATAAAGTTCCATGAGTTTTGGTGAGTGTCGCCTGTGCAGGTACAACTACAACAAATACGTGCTATAGGGGTCAGAAATGACCGCATCGGCCGAACAACACGTTCAGCCGGTTATCCCCCTTAGCCGTACAGGCCACCGGGAGCCGTCCACGTCAACCAAACGGCAACATACGACACGTGGACGACCGCCAACTCATCCCCGGGCACCGACACGTCATCCTGGTCCTACACAACACGATCCACATCAGCAGAGGGCAGCCCAGGAGGGTCCAGGACCAGAGGCGGTGCCGGGGGGTCGGCCCGGTCCCCCAGCCCAGTTCGGCCGAAGGGCCAAGTTCGGCCGAACCGACCCCAGGATGGCAACCGCCTCCCAAGGCTGCATCCTGGCCCCTGGTGGCCAGGTCGGTGGATCCTACGTTCGGCCGAACCCTCTGGTTCGGCCGAACCGCCATCCCTCGCCTGAATCCAGGAGGGAGATGCCCTGGTGCCTTGGCGGTTACCCAACCTCCAAACTGACCCTTGGAGCTATAAATAGGACAGCACACTTCACTTGTAAACACACAACACAAGAGTAGAGTGCAGGCGAAGCACTATTAGTTCTCCACTTGTATCAGTAGAGATAGGGAGAGAGGAGAGGTGAGCGTCCCGGAGAGGAGCCGAAGTGTCGGCCCCTCTTCCCACTGTACCTCTACGGATGCGGCTTCACTTCGAGTAACATCCGGGTCGTGTCTGGTAACTCTTGTATCTCTCTCTGATTAATTGAGCATTCAGTTCTTACTTTTATATGCTTGCTGGTTCTTCGTTCAATGCTTAGTTGATTGGTATAACTGTATACTGGTTGCTTAGCTTGGGTGCTTATCTTTCTATAGGAGATAAGTATTAGGTGACTAGTGTAGGCGTGGTGCCTATACTTGAGACTAACTTAGTTTATTCCCGTCGCAACGGAGGTGGTAGCCGTAAGGTGGTGACAGCCCTTCCGGCCTTCGTAGCCCATCACGTTAGTTCCGGTCCGTAGGATTCCCCAGTTGGGAAATAGTGGCACCCCTTCTCATCCCTTTCTGTGTGTCCACCGGTTCCCTTGTCCTGAAGCAAGTATCTATCTGTATCCTCTGATCTGCTCGATCAATCAGTAGAATACCTCTACCAGACTCGTACCCTCTCTACCCTCCTATCACTCCTCTTCTCTCTTTCTTGTTGTCATTCACCTCATCCATACCATTCACTCCATTCCATCTACCTAGGACAACTTAGTTTAGAACCAGTCCACTTCTCGTTCTCTGTGGAAATCGATACCTTGGAATACTCCCGGGTGAAAGCTACATCGGTATCCGTCCGCTTGCGGATTTATTTGTAGGCCGTAAGGAGTGCCAACAAGCTTTCTGGCGCCGTTGCCGAGGAACGGTAGCTGTTCTGATTCCGAACCCAAGTTGTCCGTGTATCCCACCACCATCCACCATCCATATGGATCCCACTCTTACCTTACGCCAACACACGGCTCCAAAGGGCGCTTGTTTGGAGCCACCACCATCATCACATCCCATATCCACACCCGGCTATGAGCTACGTCCCGGCTTCACAGCCATGGTTCGAGAGCAGTCATTCTCAGGAATGCGTGACGAGAGTCCATACGCGCATTTGCGCGAGTTTGAGCAACTCTGCTCATGTCTGACCATTGCGGGCATGACACAAGAGACACTCAAATGGAAGCTATTTCCGTTCTCATTGACGGGAGGAGCAAAGAAGTGGTACTCTTTGTCTGGCGGTACTATGGAAGGAAGCTGGAAAACCCTTAGAGAGAAGTTCTGCCTAAATTTCTTCCCAGTTTCCAAGGTAGCCAGCCTCCGAGTCGAAGTTATCACCTTTAAGCAATTAAAGGGAGAATCATTAGGAGCTGCTTGGGCTCGTTTCAAGCAAATCTTGGCATCCGGACCAGACCTAAGCCTACCAGAACCTGTTGTTTTACAACACTTCAGCCTTGGCCTCTGTCCCGTAGCCGCAACTTTCTTGGACTCTGCTTCAAAAGGGTCGTTTTTTCATTTGACTCCTAGTGAAGCGAGGATAGTCCTGGAGCGCATCCTGGACGACACTCCCTACACTGGAGTCTATGACGAACTCCCTGATGAAGAAGAGAATCAGCCTAAACCTGAAGAGCCTGTACACCAACAATCCAAATCTATCAGCCCTTCCATTCCATTAGAACCCGATGTTCAATTCGAACCACAACCTTACTCTAGCCTGGACTACTATCCTCCACTCTACACCACTCCCTATGATTTTGACGATGGTCTATTCGATGACATCGACTGTGCCATACGTTTCCCACGGGGACAATGTGTAGAGCAAAAGGATCCACCACCCGACAAGGAAGCACTACAATATCAAAGAGAGTACTTAGGCCGTCTCTCTGCCATCAAAAGTCGGGAATGGCTAGACAAGGCAGAAGCCTCGACCGAGGTCGTTAAAATGCCCAAGAGAATCCGAACAATCTTTTGTGAAGTTATGGGCATGGACAAAGAAATCGGGTATGACACGAGCCTCGGAATCAACATAGTCTCTAGCTCTTTGGTGCGAGCTCAACTCCCCGATGAACCATGGCCATCATCTCAGAAACATCTAAGGATCACATCGGGAAGGATCCTCGGCTGTTTAGGGATCTTGCGGGTTATACCCGTTAAGATTAACGACCCTAAACTTTTCCTAGATTTCCATATCTTTGACCTACCCAATGATTCCACACATTCCATCTTTATTGGTAGGCCAATCATGAAAATCCTAGAGAAATCACCACATCAGCTAGTAGAGCTTAGGATCGGAGAAGAACTTGTTCCAGTCTCGTATTCTTATTCCTTGAACACACCTATAGAGGCGGAGCCCGATCCTGATCCTAAAGAGGAGGTCATGTCAACATCCTTGATAGACTTAGAGCAACCTTTCCTAGAAGAAGATGCCCAATTCCTTATGGAGGAAGAAGACATTCATCCTCCAATCGAGCCTAAGCCTCTTCCCTCTGGATTGAAGTGTGCTTCCCTCTTTAAGGATGAACACACTCCAGTGACCATCAGTGACCAGCTCTCTGACATTGAAACCCAACAGACTTTCACGGTCCTGGAGGAAGATCGGTCAGTCTTTGGACACTCAATCCAAGACTTCAAAGGG
Source organism: Echinochloa phyllopogon (assembly GCA_033239725.1). Classification (NCBI taxonomy): domain Eukaryota; kingdom Viridiplantae; phylum Streptophyta; class Magnoliopsida; order Poales; family Poaceae; genus Echinochloa; species Echinochloa phyllopogon. The sequence goes on along the minus strand of BTCW01000008.1, from coordinate 23,850,582 downwards.
ATTACTCCTAACCTCCATACTCATCATATCCCTATCTCATCTTACCTTGGGGTCGCTAGGAATGTGTCACGGAGATTCGTCTTTGATCGGGGAAAGACTAGATTTGAAGCCAGAAACCATCATCTTCCCTTGTCATACCCCCTAACACGACCCTATGCCTACACCTCCTACGAGTAAAAGGGATTCGTAGTTCCTTGGCCACACCGGGCTGTATAGGTGTCTCATCGAAAATTAATCTCTAATAGCCCGGTCGCTGACCAATCACTTAGCCAAGGAAACCCCTCTCGTCTCTGATCAAGAGTGCCATTCTTCCTTTCACACCCTCAAGAAAGCACTCAGTTTCGCTCCCATCATCCAGTCCCACGACTAGAGCATTCCACTAGAAATCATGTGTGATATGAGCGATTTTTCCATAGGAGCTGTTGTGGGCCAAACCAAGGACAAGAAGCATTATGCTCACTGGCCCCAGCTCAATTACGTAACCATGGAAAAGAAACTCTTAGCAGTTGTGTTTGTAGTAGACAAATTCTGGTCCTACCTAGTTGGGGCAAAGGTCATAGTCTATTCGGACCATGCTGCTTTGAAGTACCTTTTGACCAAAAAGGATGCGAACCCAAGACTCATCCGTTGGTTTTGTCTCGGGTACAAGTCCCGTTTGATCTTCCCATCACCGATTTTCTTACCGGGTGATACGGTCCTCAAGGCCACAACACTAGAGCCGTGGTACACCACCATAGTTGACTTCATGGTGTTAAGGTACGTCCCATCAGGTGAAAATAGGAAAAGATTAGTTTATGAGAGCAGACATCACCTATGGGACAACCCGTATCTCTTCTGGATACAAAATGGACTCAGACGATGCATGCCTGCACCTGAGGCACATAAAACCTGGGAGAGATATCATGGAGCACCTTCTGAAGGACATTATGGAGTGTTCAGAATAAAGGTCTGGCAATATGGAGAAGCTAAGAAACTTAGCAAGTGATGCCCACACTGCCAGAAACACGGGAAAGAGACGCGAAGCCACTCACCAGTAATATTCAGTAGAAATCTTTGATGTAAGGGGAATAGACCCCATGGGTCCTTTCCCTAACTCAGAGAACTACGAGTTTATTCTGGTAGCCGTAGATAGCGTCTCTAACTGGGTAGAAGCCAAGCCCTATCGATCCGCAGCCACTAGGCACGCCGAGCAGATGACCCATGAAAACATCTTTCCTCGCTTTGGCGTCCCTGGGCTAGTCATAGGGGCTGCCATCTCATTGACTCCCGGAAATATCTAAGCTTGGGGGAGCCGCATTTTATAGCCACACCTTAACACCCCCAAGCTAGTGGTCAATCTGAAGATCAAGAACACTCTGTAAAGACCATCAATGAGATGGGTAGGCACTAGAGAGATAGACTCACTGAAGCACTTTGGGCAAACTAGACCACTCTAGTTTGGGCAAATTAGGACAATTCGGCCAAACCATGTTGGTTCGACCGAAGGACCCCTCTTTTGCCCCTTGAGCGTCCTTTTGGACCCTTGATCCTATCTCTATCTCATCTTGTCTCGAAGTCGCTAGGAAAATGTTGGGAAAGCTGCTTGTCGATCTCAAGTCAGAAACCATCCTCCATCACTTTCCCGAACACGACCAAGTGTTCACATTTCCCAGCCGCCATGACCACCCAATCCTTGTCCAAAGACCTTTCCTCACCCAAGGGTTCCCTCTCCATGAGTATGAAAAGTCCACCAACGAAGAAAGCCATGGCGGAGGGAGAAGAGAAACCCATGGGTGAAGAGCCTGAAAAAGAACTGGCACAAACATGCCAGAAGTTGAGCAACCAGGATGAGAAGGTCACTGAAGGCGAGCCTTGGCAGATGGACAAGAACAATGCCCTGTACCAAGCATTCACAGCCAAATTAAAGAGGCTTGCCAAAGCCACGTAACATCTAGACCTTTATGATCCATCTATAGAGCAGATGTCATGTGGTTGTATCCTGTAGAGCACCATTAGTTTCAATTTATTTCCCAATTGAATTTCCCTTTTGCTCAAATCATTGTTTAGGAGGTGCTCTAATTATTTCCCTTCCAAACATTTTGTTTACAACCTTAGCTTGATGAATAAATAAAATTAGAGTTGAATGCAAAAAGAATAAAATTGTCGCTTCGGTTGGTGCATTTGAACCAACCGGAGATTGCCCTGTTTAACGAAAAGATACATGAGTGCAGGCATGACACAATGGAGGAACAGGATGAGAACGAGCAGGCCGACCAGCTGACTCAGTACCTTTCAAGGTTGAATCCCTACCAGTGAAGAGTCGAAGCTTGGGGGAGCACCCCCATCAGGTACGTTCCGAATTACTCAGCACTTTGGTCATTCAATTGAAAATACTTCCCTTGAATAAAATTAACTCTCAACCATGCATGGAATGAATCATATGCCTCTCACTTTGGAAATGATGAATAGTTGCTCTGTCATTAATTTTGCTAGTACTTTGTTGCAACTAGTTGCTTGACTATGCTTGAGTTATTTGGCATGAGTAGAAATGAACCTGAAAACCTTGTGGGAGCATATGCCTTATTCCAAGTCTAGGTTGTTGTGGGGATTGATATAGTGATACTTTGGTTGAATTCTATTTCTGCTCTTAGTATGGTGAAAATCTCGGATGATTATGCTTTCAAAAATAAAACAAAGTTCCTCATTGGTCAAAAATTTCTACCAGAGCCATATGATAGGATTAGTTCTAAACCTTCTACCATATGCTGCTTGTCATCTTAGTGAGCTTTGTCAAATTGTTGTGACTTTTGTGAGGAATCTTTCATGCTCTCAATATCGAGATTCACATACACTCCACCTCTCACTTGCAATTCCTACACTGGGAGTTAGCAAAAACCATGCCATCATCCATCCCACAAAATTAAACTTCATGTTCTTTTATTCTGTCGGTGCTGGGATCGGTCGGCCAATCCCCAGCGCCACACAGAATGCGCTGTGTCCCGTCCCTTGACGGTTGATGCAAGAGCTAGCACGGTGAGGCGAGGATTTATCCTGGTTCCGACCGTGAGGTCGTACGTCCAGCAGGGTGCGCTCGGAGCGCTGTACTATCTTGCACCGGAGTGCTTGCAGAGGGGGGCTACAAGCAAGGTGGGAGAGGAGAAGGAGTCTCCAAGTCCCTGAAAACGGGTGTGATTGGGGCGAATGGAGTGCGTGGTTGTTTGTCTGTTGTTCGTCTCTCGTCGTCTTTTTGTCCGTCGCCCCCTTCCCCGCGTCGCTCCCTTCCTCCTTTTATAGGTCAAGGAGAAGAAGGAGGGGAAGGAGTTTATAAGTACAAGCATGATATGTGCTACAGGGATACGCACTGGAGAGCGTGGCGTCGGGCGTGCGATCGTCCTTGACCCTGGCGGGGGTTTTATGGCGAGCCCCGGCTTCGGCGGATGTCGTGGCCGTCCCTGTGCTCGTCCTGGAGTGGTTTCGAGGGGTGTCGTTGCCATAGTCCGCGTCCGACTGCCCGTCGCCGGTTGACTTCGAGGGCGGGGCAGGTGAAGAAGGACCGGAGCTGGTGGCACAGGGGCCAGCATGGTGGTTGCCGTCAACCACAGTGCGCGGCGTGCCCGGTTCACCAGGGGATGTCCGAGAGTTGGTGGATTTGACCCAGCGTTCGTCGTCACCAGGTCACGTCCGATCGGAGTCTGTACCCGGTTGCTGTTCAAATATTCGTTCGAGGGTTCCCCATGCCCATTCGAGGGGCGCCCTGGGGAAAAAGGACGGGAGCGGGTGGAATAGTGGAGCGGAATGACGCCTGCCAGTCTGCACAGGGCCTTGAGCAGTGCCGCGTACGTTTGCACAGCGGTAGCAAGGACGTACAGTGACCGGAGCAGGTGAAACAACGAGCTCAGAGGTGTCAGCGGTGCGGCGTGGGGGAAAGATTGCCTTTTGACTTTGGCGCCTACCTGACGGGGTGGGCATTAAATGCCGCTGTCGGGCGGGGCCCTGGTGCGCGCCGCGTTGAGTAGAGGGGAGCCCTGGGCGAGGCGGAGTTGTCTTGCCCGCTCGAGGGAGTGCGCAGCCCTCGAGCGAGGCGGAGTCAGTTCGCCTGCTTGAGGGGGCACACGACCCTCGAGCGAGGCGGAGACGGAGGTCGCCACCTGGGTCCCTTTGTCAGGCGAGTTCGGGTGGCCGTTTTGGGCCGTGAGTTGTGTTGGACCGCGTTGCCCTGGTGGCCCTTCCGGGCTGCCGGCGATTCGGCCTTTCGTGGTTAATGTTTTTTGAGGGTGATTACCCCATTGATTAGGGGACCCCCTGGGTTTGTCCCCGACAGTAGCCCCCGTGCCTCTGGCGGACTGAGGGTCAGTCGGGCAGAGGCTGACGGTTTCGCAGGGTCGCTCCCAGGCCTTCTGCGGGGATTACTCCTTCTCGATTATGCACGTCCTTCCGTGGGGGCGCGCGAGCGCACCCGCGGGTGTAGCTCCCGAGCCCTTGGAGGAGTGAGTTTACTCGTGCAAGGGCTTTGATTCCCGACGGTTGTGTTAGTCGCTCCCCACTTGTCGTGGTGGATTGCGGGGATGACGTCGAGTTTTTTCGGAATTCGGGGGGTGGACCCTGCACGGCATCGACGCGTTTTGCGCATATGAGGAGGGAGGTACGTTGCGAGGAGCCCCCGAGCCCCTGGCCCGAGTGGTGTCGGTCAGATAGGCTTCTCGTCTTTGAGTTGCGACCCTCGCTTCCCCTTCGCGGGGGAGAGGGGTGAGGACATTCTGTTGACACCAAAAATTGGCACCAGGAAGAGGCTGACATGTGGACCAGATTCGTTGAAAAGGTATCATTCGGCAAAGGAGTTTTTTCCCAAGAGCATTCGGCAAGAACGTTCTGCGGTCGGGAACGCATCGTCATTCGGCAAGAGAACTGTTCCGCGAGAGGCGTTCGGGAACGCGTGATGACGTGGATCAAGCATAAGGAAAAGGCCGGTTTAACTTGGAATGCAAGACGGATACGATGCACCGACGTTTATCTTTTTAGGAAATAAATAAATGTAATCGTAATCGATTAGGAGTCGTGTCGAAACCTGGGTATAAATATAAACCCATGGTAATTGTAAAGGGGATCCAATCAATCATACAACAAACCGGCCCCGTGCCAACATCGAGTCCTTTAGTCGAGTCGTCGAGTTCTTCGAGAGGAGTCATCGATCCGTCGACCTCCGTAAGTACCGGCAACCTTGTATCATGCTTAGTATCATGCGGTGGATTTAAGCCTTGATGCAAGTAGTCTTGTTACCATGCTTAGTATCATCCGGTGGATTTAAGTTGTGGTCTCAAGAAGGTTCCTCTGTTAGGTCATGAGCCATGCGGTGGGCTAAGATCTAGTATGGACCAAGTTATCGGCTCTGTTAGATTTCGGCAAGATCTAACAGATTCATTAAGTTACCCCGTGTTGCTTCATTTTTACTCTGTGCTTAATTCATGCAACACTCCTTTGCCCAATCTAGGTTGGTTAGAATCGGCTCTGCTTCACGATGTGATGACTCATCCCCTCATAGCCGAATCCGAAACCGACCTAGGTTGCCACGCGTCGCGGGTTCGAACTTGTTGGTATCGTGTAGATCTTGACAGAACCGGGTATCATGCGGTAGATGCAGGTTTTTGGGTCGTCTTAGAGCTAATCATCCGGTGGATTAGAATTCGATTCGATCTGATAGATTTATCTTTATCGATTAAGTTTGTTCCTTCGCCGCGGACCCCGATTCGGCTAAGCAGCCGCATTCGGCAGTGCTCTCACGAGTGAACATGTTCGTGGGTTTGCAAGTGGACAATGAATGCTTTTAGCCTTTCACGATTAGATTGTATCATGCGGTGGATTGATTTAATCTGATTGGTGGTGTGGCCTCAAACGAGTTGTATCATGCGGTGGATTAACTTGTTTGTTGCCATGCTTGACGGGTGCTGCTTTCGGCCTATGCATTCTTGTTTACTGCGGATTTATGGTCATGCTTTCGCCCTTTTATTTATCAATTATGCTTTGTTTCTCGTTAATCGGCTATGAGTATGCGTTACAATGGTCATTCGGTTGAAAGCCGATTTTTCGTCATGCTTACGTCATGCATTCGGCAGTGCGCTCCCTGCGTGCCTTGCCGATTGCCGAATGAGGCTTTAACTGCCGACAGATAGCTTACATGCTTCTACTGATCTTACGTCATGCTGATGTTGTGCGTTCGGCAGTGTGATTCTTACATGCTTCTACCGACTGCCGAATGATATTCTGAGTAACGACAGATAGCTTGTCCGTAGCTATATGTCTCTCGAGATTGGCTTCAATGCCGCAAATATGGAACTGTCTGGTCTCACCCGGCACGTTCCAGGTTTTGATCTAAACTTTTTTTTGTCCCTTTGTTAGTTTTCAGGCAAACTGACTGGCACGCTTCCGGATTCAAAAGCCTGGGTCACGTGTGAAGCTAGCTAATTCGGCTTGCTGTGTGCTTGGCGTGAGGTGCGGATTTTGCGTCAACACACTTTTTGGCACGCCTGGTGGGACACACACAAGTTTTCAAGATGCCTGAGTTGAGCGACATCATGGACGTTACTTTGGAAGAATTGTCTGAAGAGCATCAACAGATGGTAAAGGCTGCTACTGACCAATTCATTAACAAATGTTTACTGTCTTTCGCCAAGAACAGGAGTGGTGCACCGTTTCTCAAGTCCGATTTGCCAAGAGTTCTCCTTCCCGGGCAGTCTGATTTTACTAAAGAAGAAGAGAGGGAGAGATTCTCGGGCTTGTTATACAAAGCTTTGGGGGAAGCAATGACCAATCACAATGCTGCGTTCCTGAACAGTTTTCGGCATATAATGGTAAGCATTTTTGGTCAGCATGTGGATAAACCCTTCGAGCAGATACATGGGCAATTGGGCGGCCCGACATACTTCAATGTTCAAGCACAAGCTCAGAGACCACATGGTAAAGGAAATGCTGATGAAACTGGAGGTTCTGGTACTAAAGATACAAATGGACAACCGATTCGGCAAGATCCTCAGCCTGCACTGCCGAAAACTCGCACATACGGTGATATGGCATTCGGCACCACAGGGAATCCGCCTGCTTCTGCTTATAAGATATCCCCTCTGAACAACAGGCTGCAAAGGGACATGTATGGAAACGGATACTCAGAGTTTATGGATTACAATGCTATCGACGCTCTCCCGAATCCTGGGTATATTGGTACTGCAGGCATGCTTGCTGGAAGACCAGGGAATCAAGATACCAGTATTGACCTCATGGTGCAAAAAATGACCGATGTATTGCAAAATCAATTCGGTCTGAAGCCTAAAAATCAGGGATACATGTACTCGTCTCCTTTCCCAGAATGGTACCAAAGGGTATCATTGCCGAATAGAGTCAAGGTGCCTACAGAGTTTACTAAATTCTCAGGACAAGATGATACTAGCACTGTGGAGCATATAGCTCGATATCTGATGCAGCTTGGAGAAGCTTCGGCAGATGAGGCTTTCAGAATCAGATACTTTCCTTTGTCACTGACGGGTCCAGCTTTTACATGGTTTGCTTCTTTGCCTGCTCAGTCGATTTGTACTTGGAAAGACCTGGAGCAGAAATTCCATGCTCATTACTACATTGGCAGTACCGAGAAAAAGTTGGTTGATTTGACCAGCCTAAGGCAGAGGAATAATGAAACACCTACGGAGTTCCTCAGGAGATTTAGGGAAACAAAGAGCATGTGCTTTTCTCTGAACATACCTGATGACCAGCTAGCTGGTATGGCTGTAGCTGGCATGCTGCCTGCCATTCGGGAAAAGCTATTCGGGATGGAATTTGATGATCTGGGCCAGTTGTCACACAGATTGGCCTTGATGAGTAACCAGGCATATGGTTTCAAGAAAGATGCCAGATTTGCTAAAAATAATGATGTAGCTGACATCTATAACCAATTCCTTGAAAGAGCAGATCAAGAAGATGAGTATGAAGATAGCGAAGAGATAGCCGCAGCAGAGATAGTGTGGAGTAAAGAACCAGTCATGGTGAATCAGAGGTGGATTAAACAGAATAAGGGCACCTATGATTTTGATGTAACTAAGGCAGATAAATTATTTGATTATCTTGTAAAGGAAGGCCGAATCAAGCTACCAGAGGGGCATTCTATGCTTCGGCCTGATGGAGTGAAAGATAAGAGGTACTGTGGATTCCATGATAGAAATTCTCATTCCATCAATGAATGCAGGGTTTTTAGAGTGAGGATTCAGAAAGCTATCCAAGAAGGGCACCTGAAATTCGACAATAAGATGAAGTTGGACAGTAACCCGTTTCCTCAGAACATGGTTGGTTTCTCAATCAATATGGTGAGTACTGCCGATAGGGAAAAAATGAGAGTCCTGACGTCGAAGAAAGCAAAGCAGAGTGGCTCAGTAGATCCTAATCGGCAAATCACGATCGAACAGATTCGGCAGGAAAGGCCTCGCTTCCCGAATAGCCGATTTGAAATTGGGAAATCTTCTAAACCCAGAGTCACGTCGCGTATTCTCCTCAACAAATGGCAGCGTCAGCAAGAAAAAGAATGCTATCAGAGATGTGAGTACGAGGAGGAGAAGAGGAGGCGCGAAGAAAGAAGGTATGAGGAAGAACAAAAGGAATATGTCCAAGAACAAGAACGTGCACACTGGAGTTGTGCTTTCTTCAGACACTGTTGGAACGAAGGTTTAAAGCTGCCTACATGGAATAACTGTCCTGAATGCAATAATAGATTTGTTGAATATAGGCAAAATGGTGCCAGTCGCCGATCCGTCCATGAAAGAATTGGAAGGATACATCCTAGTGATGATCGGCGTCTAAAAATATATGAGAATGATGATCAACCAAGGAAAAGACATACTGAAGAAGAAGATCGTGAGTATGTCTGGCAAAAAGGACAATGGTGTCCACCTGGTTTAAGAAGGAGCCAGAAGAGAAGAGTCCAACGCCTGAGGAATCAAGAATTGAAGCAAGCAGGAGCCAGGATGAAATCGATATGGCGCCCAAAAGACAGGCCTGACGAATCGGGTCATTCGGCTCCTACATGCATGGTATGTTTCTTGCCAAATGAATTCATGGCTCCAGCTAATCAAATTGTACAGGAGGAGATATTGTCAGAAGTGGACGAAGCCGAACAATATGGGTTAATGGCACAATTGGTATTGAATAAACAAGCTATTTTCGAGAAGCCAGTCCAGAATCGGCACATGAAGCCACTGTACTTAAGAGGATATGTCAACGGGAAGCCACTAACGAAGATGTTTGTTGATGGTGGAGCTGCTGTTAATGTGATGCCATACAATACATTCAAGAAACTTGGCATGAGCCCTGGAGATTTAACGCCAACAAGCATAGTGTTGAATGATTTTGCTGGAAATCCTTCGGACACCAAGGGATGTGTACATGTAGATCTGATGATTGGGTCCAAGATTCTGCTTACAACCTTCTTTGTTATTGAAGGCAAAGGGGCATATAGCTTGCTACTTGGAAGGGATTGGATTCATGCGAATTGCTGTATTCCATCTACTATGCATCAACAGCTTATTCAGTGGATAGATGATGAAGTGGAAATTGTCCCAGCAGATGATTCAATTAGCGTGGCTAATGTGGAGCCGGCCTTCTGGGAATATCAAGGCATAGATTGCTTCTCAGGTAAGGACCGGGGAGAAGGTCCTGTTGAGCCAGTCAGCAGTGATCAACAGCCGATCAAAGCAGTCGGCTCTTTTAGTAATTTTTAATGGATAATCCAATCGATGGGACTGACGGGAAGCTAGGACATGGATTTGTGTCGGCTGATAAATTAGAAGAAGTAGACATTGGAGACGGTGACAAACCAAGGCCGATATTCATCAGTGCTAGCTTGGATTCAGTTTTCAGGGAGAAGTTGATTGAGTTGTTAAAAGAATACAAAGATTGCTTTGCTTGGGATTATTCGGAGATGCCTGGCTTAGATCGTTCCATTGTTGAGCATCAATTGCCGATCAAGCCTGGTTATAAACCTTACAAGCAACCACCCCGGAAAATCTACAAAGATGAAGTGTTGGCCGATGTGAAGAAAGAAGTGGAAAGATTAATAGCAGCAAACTTTATCCGGCCGTGCAGATATGCAGAATGGATCTCTAATATTGTTCCTGTGTACAAGAAAAATGGGAAGATGAGAGTTTGCATAGACTTTAGAGATCTGAACAGAGCTACACCCATGGATGGATATCCGATGCCTATTGCTGACTCGTTGGTTGATGCTGCTGCTGGATATAAAGTGATTAGTTTCATGGATGGTAATGCAGGGTACAATCAAATTTTTATGGCATTGAAAGATATAGCGAAAACGGCTTTCAGATGTCCGGGACATATAGGATTGTTTGAATGGGTTGTCATGACGTTTGGTTTGAAGAATGCTGGTGCAACTTATCAGAGAGCTATGAATTATATTTTTCATGAGTTGATCGGCAAGATTGTGGAGATATATATCGATGATATCGTGATTAAGTCATTGGATCATGAAGCACATTTGGCCGACATAAGGAAAACTCTAGAATGCACTAGGAAACATGGGCTCAAAATGAACCCAAATAAATGTGCTTTTGGAGTTTCGGCAGGAGAATTTCTGGGATTTCTGGTGCATGAAGGAGGAATAGGAGTTGGCAGGAAAAGTATGAAAGCCATTGATGAAGTTGTTCCTCCAACTAATCTTAAGGAACTACAGTCATTACTTGGTAAGATCAATTTTGTAAGAAGATTCATATCAAACTTATCACAGAAGGTGTTGCCTTTCTCTTCACTGCTGAAAGTCAAGAAGGATCAGAAATTTGTATGGGGTGACGAACAACAAAAGGCTTTCGATGAGATCAAGGATTACATGAAAGAACCACCAGTATTAGTACCTCCACAGCTTAACAAGCCTTTTAAGTTGTACGTGGCGGCCGATGCCCAAACTATTGGATCGGCCCTCATACAAGAATTCGAGGGAAAGGAAAGGGTAGTTGCATACCTTAGCCGAAAGTTGCTTGGTCCCGAAACGAGGTATTCGGCTACTGAGAAGCTTCGTTTATGTGTTTACTACTCCTGTACAAAATTTCGGCACTACTTGCTACATGCCGAATGCATTGTGTATTCAAAGTTTGATGTGATAAAGCACATGTTGTCTATGCCAATTTTGAACGGAAGGATTGGCAAATGGATTTTAGCTTTGTCTGAATTTGAGTTAAGGTTTGAATCGGCAAAGGCTGTTAAAGGACAGATTATTGCTGATTTCATTACTGAGCATCGCGATTTATCAGTTAATTCGCTTGAAATTGCTCCTTGGGTATTATTCTTCGATGGCTCTTCATGTGACAAAGGTGGTGGAGTAGGTATTTTGTTAATGTCACCAAAAGGAGAGGTATTTGAATTTGCTATTCCTATTCAACCTACTGTCACTAATAATCAAGCTGAGTATGAAGCGTTACTCAGAGGACTTCAATACTTGAGAGAAGCAAAGGCCATTGCAGTTGAAATTTTTGGAGATTCAGAATTAGTCATAAGGCAACTAAATGGCGAATATGAGTGTAGAAATGATGTCTTGAGGAATTACTATGAAGAATGCAAGCAAATCTTGAAGGAGTTTCAGTCGGTAATTCTGCGGCATATTCCTAGGAAAGACAATGAAGGGGCAAACAGATTGGCTCAAAGTGCTTCGGGTTATAAAGAGCTTCAAGAAGTTTTTGTTAATAATATATATGCTTTCGGGAGTGATCTGGCAGAAGATGATTGGAGAAAAGAAATTGTTGATTATCTGGAGAATCCATCCCGAAAGGTTTCTAGAAAGCTCAGGTATAAAGCTTTAAAGTTTGTTCTTCTTGATGATAATTTATATTATAAATCCTTGGATGGGATGCTGTTGCATTGCTTAAATCAAGAAGAAGCAAAAAGGCTGATGAGTGAAGTGCATGATGGGCTGTGTGGAGCACATCAATCGGCTTACCGAATGAAATGGGTTATTAGGAGGACCGGGTATTATTGGCCCACAATGCTAGAAGACTGCTTTAAATATTGCAAGGGATGCCAAGATTGCCAGAGATTTGGAAACATTCAGAGAGTTCCAGCATCGGCTTTGAATCCCATTATCAAGCCATGGCCATTCAGAGGATGGGGAATAGATTTGATTGGCCAAATAAATCCTCCATCGAGCAAGGGGCATAAGTTTGTACTTTTAGCAACGGATTATTTTACCAAGTGGGTTGAGGCAATTCCATTGAGAAAGGTGGCATCAGAAGATATGATTAAATTTGTCAAAGAGCACATCATTTACAGATTTGGAATTCCTCAGACAATTACTACAGATCAAGGGACTCAATTTACATCTTCAGAGTTCAGAGATTTTGCTGAAAGTATGGGCATCAAATTGTTGAATTCTTCTCCTTATTATGCCCAAGCTAATGGTCAGGCAGAGGCTTCTAACAAGATTATGATTAAAATTATACAGAAGAAGATTGATCAGAAGCCGAAAAAGTGGCATTCGGTACTCAATGAGGCTTTATGGGCTTACCGAATGGCTCCACATGGGGCTACACAGACGTCTCCTTATGAGTTGGTGTATGGGCATCATGCTATCTTGCCATGGGAAATACAATTAGACTCAAGGAGAATAAAGTTGCAAAAGGATTTAAGTTCTAAAGATTATAATGATTTGATGATGGACGAATTAGAAGATTTGCATATGATTCGTCTTAGGGCCTTGGAAAATGTTGAGAAAAATAAAATGCGAGTTGCTAAATATTACAACAAGAAAGTGAAAGTCAGGCAATTTGCAGAAGGAGATTTGGTTTGGAAAGCAATACTGCCGATTGGAACTAAATACAGTGCATTCGGCAAGTGGTCTCCAAACTGGGAAGGTCCTTTCAGAGTGGCCAGATGCGTGCCTGGGAATGCATATATCCTAAAGACTTTACTAGGAGAGGAATTTACTGCTGCTATCAATGGGAGATACCTGAAGAAATACTATCCTAGCGTTGAGATTGATCGTTGATTAAGACACAATGGAAATAGCCGGCATTCGGGAAGAAGCCGTCTTCAGAACAAATGTTGACAGAAAAGGAAAATGGCCAGTACTGAATGTATTGCCCTTAGCACAAAATATATTACATCAGGAGTTCATGCAAGATCACAAAAGATAAGTTTTATTGCCGAAATTCCATAGATCCCTAGTACAAACTACTGGAAGAGCCTATTCAAGACAGACTGGGGATGAATGGAATCGGCAATGGCAGCACCATGGCCATCAAGACGATCAATGGAGGCGTCAATGTCTTCGATGTCTTCTGGGTTGCTGTTGGCAAAACCAACCGGCATCCTGGAATAGTCAGTGCCGGTGTGCGTCGACATGGCAGCGAGACCCGTAGCAACGCCCAGGCGAACGCCATGGGAGGCCACCTCGTCGACACGGCTTGCCACCGCACCAAGGCGTACCTCGGGTGTGTCCCCTTGGGCGTTCACCTTGTTCGCCAGCTCCTCCACCAGCGCTTTCAGTCGATCAAGTTCAGCATCACGCGCTGCAAGGTTACAAGGGGATAACAGATTAATGTCATTTGGATGACGGGATTGAAATTGAGCAGATTGCAGGACTCACCATCAATAACTTCGAGCAACTGTTTGCGCTCGTGCTGCCATTCGAGGTCCGCAATCCCAGCTTGCTTGGAAATGACCTCCAGTTCGCGACGAGAGTCGTCACGCTCCGCCTTGAATCGGCGAGCATCGCCGTCTGAGTAGCGGGAGTCGTCCGATGAGAGAGATCGATTGGACGAACTCGAAGAGCTGGACGCCGCAGGAGCAGCGGCTGGAGCCGCAACTGGCGCACCAGCGCCGGCAATCCATTGGATTACCCTGAAAGAACAAAGAGATCCGTCAAGAAAGAGAAAGGAAATCTCGAGAAGAACGGAGAGAAGTAAGCAGCCAATCACCTGCGGCGAGCGCCGGCGCGGCTTCCTTCGGCCTCATCGGCGGCCGGGCGCCTCCTGTTGTTGTCGGCCATTGGAAGTTCCTCGGAATTACTGTGGATGGGGAAAAGAATGGCTTGGGCCGGCAAGAACTTGGAAGACGAAGAACTTGGTGAAAACTGTGGGCTACCTGGGTGTTTGTTTATAGAACCCGCAGAGGAGATCGTGGTCGGAGATCGTGGCGCGCATCCCAAAATTTCGGAAGGTAGAAAGCCCCACGAACCGAGCAGTTGCCGTGTCGTTTGGGATTCATGCCGAATCGGGTTCGGTTCTACTGAATTGGATTCGGCTGTGTTGTGTTAGGTCGTTTTTCGGGTCTGACGATGTTACGACTAAGCTTTGCCGAATGTGTTGTTCACAATAAAGCGAGGAAGAAAGCAAAGATTAGTGAAACTACAAAGTTGGTAAGACATTCGGCTAATTAAATGTTCGATACAACTACACACCCAAGTACTTGGAGATTACATCTTTAGCATCAGATATCATTCTATTAATGGTCTCCAAAAGATTTTTGTCAGCTTCTTGGGTTTTAGCCAGAGCAGCAAGCTTTGCCTTGAGTTGTTTTTCTTCGTTCAGAGCCGCTGAAGCTTCCTTTCGCATCTTCTCTGTTAATTTGGGAAGCTCAACTATCTTCTTCTCATCAGCTTCAATTTCGGCCGATAGATCTCTCAATTCGGCTTCAAGTGCAGCTTTTCTGACCTTCTTCATTTCAAGTTCAGATTCCAATTTGGTCAGTAATTCCTTGCTGTTCTGAGCTTGAGTATGCAGGTCTTTTACAGATTGCTTGGCCAAAGTTCTCCTTTGCTCCAAGGCTGGTTGAGCAGATTGATTCTTCAGAGCTTGCTTCACTGCGATAAAATGATCATCCAATCTGGAAATTGGATCTAAGGAAGTCTTGATATCGGCAGGAAGATCTTGATCAAATGATTCAAGCAAATCTCTTAAAAGATCAGCATTGGTAACTTGATCTCGAGTGTCCTTATGCAGAAAAGAGAGGATTTCCTTCAGTTTTGCTTGGTTCTCCTCTGATAAAGCTTGACCAGAAGAAGTTTCTTCTCCTTGTTCGGCAACTAGATCATCCACAGCAAATGAATAGCTGGATGAAGAAGTGGTTTTCTCCTGAAAAGAGATTCTGCCGAATTATTGATGATCCATTGAATAAAGAACTGGGAAGACTGGGTGATTATCTCTACCTCATTCCTGACCTCTTGGATGGAGAGAGAGGGCAGCTCAAGCTCAGGCAAAGGTTCTTGTATGTCATGCTGAGGAGAGCTTGGAAGGTTCTTTGGTGGAGATGAGGCTTCTGGCTGAGGTACATCAGGTAGAGCTGAAGCTGGTTCTTGATGAAAAGAGGAGCTCTCCGAAATTGGATCCATTGAAGCTTGCTCTGTGACTGAAAGAAAGTTAGTGCCGATGAAAAAGAAGTTAGAAGAATAAAGTGGTAGAATTTTACCAGTCAATGAAGCATCGGCAGGATCTGTACTGATTGCTAGCTGTTGTTCTCTGGCCTGAAATCAAGAAGAGATAGAGCTGAGCAAAATACCAAAGGCATTATAGTCAAAGAAAAAAGGATCTGACCTTGATTTTGCTGCTTGTTCTTTTCTTCTTTACAACTGAGGGAGCAGCTAAAAGGGGGGTTTTTCTTTTGATAACTGATGGTCTGGTAAGTGTTGGATCTAAAGAAGCCTGTCTAGCCATCAGTTGAGCCAAGGTAGGAGATTTGTGCCCCAAAACAGATGTTGGACCTGCAGCTTTGTACAAGATTGCCCTGGCAAGAGGGGCAGGTGTTATGTCCTGCAAAATAACAGAGTTAGAATCAATTGGGGTTAATGTTATTAAGACAGATGAAGAGATAAGTACATTACCTCTGCAATTGGCTGATAATCAGGCATTAACTCAAAGCAGAAGGGATGGATTGGCATGTTGAAGATATGATCATGGAGTTCTTGCCACCAGAGAGTAAAAGAAGGATGAGCAGATGTTATTGGCACAAAAGGCTCAGGTGCATAGATAGTTCCACAGCATTTATAAGTAAAAATCCTTCTTGTCTCTGTGGAATCCTTGACAATCTCCCTAGGCTTGAGAAATTCGTGAAGAAATAGCCTGGGGGGCACTTGGCCACATCCCAACTGTCTAGCCATCATATTCGGCTGATAATATTCGTAAGTGCTTTGAACCAGCCTTCCCCCACAGAATTCGGCTGGCAAGATGCAGGGCTGGATGAAAGCATTGAAAATTGCTATAGATTGTACATCAGTACATCCAGTCTCAAAGCTGAATTCGCAGGGGAGAGTGAGATTGTCGTTGTCCAAATATGGGAACCAAAGGGGATGAATAAAGCCTCTGAAGAAGAGCTCAAATAATTCACCGATATTCTTATTGATAGATACAGTGGAAGCGGCTTCTCCATAGGTTTGACAACCTTTGGTTCTCCGATTTTCTCCTTCTTTGTAATTGATTGAAGGAAAATCTCGGCTGTTGAGATCAATGGCGACGATTTGATGCATATACAGCTGCAGCCACATTTGGACAAACCACCAAGGGCCATTGACACAGGGGATTTTCTTGCTGGTGTGCATCAGGTGGGTGGTTTGATTGAGCATATGATAGACACTGCCCAGGAGGTATTTCCCGAGTGGAATGAGTTTTCCAGCAGCCAGCTCTTCAGCCATCACGATGTGATTCAGGGTTGGCTCATTGGCTTTGCCACAGAAGACTGATCTGCATAGCCACATGTTCAAGAAGGCTCTGTATTCAACATCGGTCAGAGGGCCATCAGACATATAGTTCTGGATGTATCTCTTGTATCCAACCCCTGTTTTTACTCCTGTCTGTTTGGAGGAACCTTTGTGGACATATGGATATATGGTTCCTGTGACGTTCAGGCCGGTCATCATGTAGACATCGGCCAAAGTGGGAGACATTGGGCCGTGACCGAAGAGAAAAGCATTTGCACCATTGGACCAAAAATGGCAAGCTGCAATCAGAAGATTCTCGTTCTTTGGTGTTTCGGCTAATGACAGTTCCAGACAATGAGAGATACGCAGATGATCCCAGTTCTGTGTTTGGGGGCTTTTGTCATCAGATATCCTCTTGTGCCAATTTCTCCAGCCGGCAATTGGGGGCAAAGGCCAGTTCTTGAAGGCATCTTGCCACTCATGAGGTTTTGTCAGTGAAATCTTGAAAGGGATCCTCTGAGACTCGGCCGCGATGATTTCGGAAGGATCTGAATCTCCTACAGGGCCGAGGAAGTAGGATGGAGCTTTTTCCTCAACGGGAATGAGGATTTCGGCAGCTAGGGCCTATCAAGAATGGAGAAAGATGAGAAGAAATTTTAAGATGCAAATCGAAAAAAGAATGCCGAATGTGCTTGAGAGGATTGAAGCTTACCTGGAGAGCAAAATCTTGGTTCGCCATTTGAAGATTGAATCTTGGGAATCGATGACCTAGGGTTCGGATCCGGATGAGAGCTCTGAAGATTCAAAAAGGAGAAGCGGGTGCCGAGCAGAACTAACTTGGGGATGTTGAGTGCTTCTGGTCAATTCCGAGATAAAGTTACCTCTTATCCCGAAATTGAAGGGGCATGTGTTGACACCAAAAATTGGCACCAGGAAGAGGCTGACATGTGGACCAGATTCGTTGAAAAGGTATCATTCGGCAAAGGAGTTTTTTCCCAAGAGCATTCGGCAAGAACGTTCTGCGGTCGGGAACGCATCGTCATTCGGCAAGAGAACTGTTCCGCGAGAGGCGTTCGGGAACGCGTGATGACGTGGATCAAGCATAAGGAAAAGGCCGGTTTAACTTGGAATGCAAGACGGATACGATGCACCGACGTTTATCTTTTTAGGAAATAAATAAATGTAATCGTAATCGATTAGGAGTCGTGTCGAAACCTGGGTATAAATATAAACCCATGGTAATTGTAAAGGGGATCCAATCAATCATACAACAAACCGGCCCCGTGCCAACATCGAGTCCTTTAGTCGAGTCGTCGAGTTCTTCGAGAGGAGTCATCGATCCGTCGACCTCCGTAAGTACCGGCAACCTTGTATCATGCTTAGTATCATGCGGTGGATTTAAGCCTTGATGCAAGTAGTCTTGTTACCATGCTTAGTATCATCCGGTGGATTTAAGTTGTGGTCTCAAGAAGGTTCCTCTGTTAGGTCATGAGCCATGCGGTGGGCTAAGATCTAGTATGGACCAAGTTATCGGCTCTGTTAGATTTCGGCAAGATCTAACAGATTCATTAAGTTACCCCGTGTTGCTTCGTTTTTACTCTGTGCTTAATTCATGCAACACTCCTTTGCCCAATCTAGGTTGGTTAGAATCGGCTCTGCTTCACGATGTGATGACTCATCCCCTCATAGCCGAATCCGAAACCGACCTAGGTTGCCACGCGTCGCGGGTTCGAACTTGTTGGTATCGTGTAGATCTTGACAGAACCGGGTATCATGCGGTAGATGCAGGTTTTTGGGTCGTCTTAGAGCTAATCATCCGGTGGATTAGAATTCGATTCGATCTGATAGATTTATCTTTATCGATTAAGTTTGTTCCTTCGCCGCGGACCCCGATTCGGCTAAGCAGCCGCATTCGGCAGTGCTCTCACGAGTGAACATGTTCGTGGGTTTGCAAGTGGACAATGAATGCTTTTAGCCTTTCACGATTAGATTGTATCATGCGGTGGATTGATTTAATCTGATTGGTGGTGTGGCCTCAAACGAGTTGTATCATGCGGTGGATTAACTTGTTTGTTGCCATGCTTGACGGGTGCTGCTTTCGGCCTATGCATTCTTGTTTACTGCGGATTTATGGTCATGCTTTCGCCCTTTTATTTATCAATTATGCTTTGTTTCTCGTTAATCGGCTATGAGTATGCGTTACAATGGTCATTCGGTTGAAAGCCGATTTTTCGTCATGCTTACGTCATGCATTCGGCAGTGCGCTCCCTGCGTGCCTTGCCGATTGCCGAATGAGGCTTTAACTGCCGACAGATAGCTTACATGCTTCTACTGATCTTACGTCATGCTGATGTTGTGCGTTCGGCAGTGTGATTCTTACATGCTTCTACCGACTGCCGAATGATATTCTGAGTAACGACAGATAGCTTGTCCGTAGCTATATGTCTCTCGAGATTGGCTTCAATGCCGCAAATATGGAACTGTCTGGTCTCACCCGGCACGTTCCAGGTTTTGATCTAAACTTTTTTTTGTCCCTTTGTTAGTTTTCAGGCAAACTGACTGGCACGCTTCCGGATTCAAAAGCCCGGGTCACGTGTGAAGCTAGCTAATTCGGCTTGCTGTGTGCTTGGCGTGAGGTGCGGATTTTGCGTCAACACATTCGTGCAGCCCTCGAATCGGGTAGCATACACGGATGCCTCGGTGAGCTGTTAGCGGGTAATTCAAGTGGATGCACATGCCCCGTTCGCTAGGGGTCGGCTCGTGGTCCGGAGACGCGTCCATGTAGCGCTTGCAAAGGTTTGTTAGGTGGGGCTCGGTCCCTTTCGACAGGGTCCGAGGGCGCGAAAGCTCTCCCTCGTTGGGATCCCCCCTACTAGCTGCCTTTGTCCGGCCTTGAACACAACAGGGGCGTCCCCAAACTTCGCGTTCGGGGTAAAGTCCGTTGAACACGCCCGAATTGTCCCTGACTCTGTCGATCCAGAGCGCCTGTCGAACCCTTTCGCGGGCTAGGCTTCGTACTCCTGATCAGTGGGGCCTTGCAAGAGGTGCAGGTCACCCTCGAGTGGCGGGCTCGAGGGTTGGTCGAGTGTGACCGGCAGCCTCCGCATTGCTTAATCTGGGGCGCCCATCGAATCCTTTCGAGGTTTGGGCTTCGAGCCCCTGATTAGTATCACCCTGCGCCTCGGGGCGGAGGGGCGTCGTTGTCTTACCTTGGAAGGAATCCAACGGTTGGGTTGTTTCGGTTTTCGGGCCTGCGCACGACCGCTGGCGGGCGAGGTCGTGGCGGTCGTGGCGCAGAGTGGACGAGATGGGCGTAGTGGGCGCACCTTTTTAGGCGGAGTTGGCGTGTGCCAGGGAGAAACGAGGCGACGGGCGGTCTGGCGTTGCTGCCGCGCCGCTTCGTTTTACCGCGCCGCAGTAAATGCTGCCGCTTGCGCGTGCCGCTCCCCGGGAAAAAGGAGGGGGGCCCCCTGTTGCCATTGATGCGCCACGCGCGCCCGGCCCATGTGTCAGCGGCTCAGTCCACGGCCGCACTTCGCGTGCGTTCTCCGGACCGAGCGGTCGGGCCGCTGTTGGTGGCGCGGTTGAACGAGCGCGCCTTTTGTGATGAGGCGTCATGTACGGGTAGGGTCTGAGGCGACGCGATGATCTGATCGTCTAGCGTGCCGATCCACCTCGCTGTCCACTGGATAAACATGGCCTCCTGCCTCGGATGGTTTTCCCTACGGCCGGGCCCAATTATCAGTGGCTTGAGCTGGCTTCCCCATCCAGGTGCTTTCGGGCGACTTCCTTTGCCCTGGTCCGTTCGCCTGGTCCGCGGCTGATTCGCCCGTGGGTCATTGGGTGCGAGAACCGTACCGTGGGCAGGCTGAGTCAAAGAGGCGATCAAGGCTGCTCACCTGATACGGCTGGTGGCTCGCATCTGCACGCGAATCTCGCGATCGCCCACCCACGGGAGCAACAGTCGCGACCCCTGGGCACCTATAAAGGCAGGCGTCCAGGCAGGAGAGAAGATCATCACCGAGTTCTTGTGTAGCTTGTCAGGTATGCAGAGTCATGGACTTCATCCTCCCGATGGGTTTGAGAGTGGGAGTAAAGCGGTCCGGGGTTTCGTCCTCGGCGCGCGCCATTGATGCCAGAAGAAAGTCGACGAAAGGTGGTGGGCATGCTGCGGGAAAGGAGCAGGGCATCGCGCTCCTCATCGGGGAAGCGGCGACCTTGCCGGGGGCGAGGCGCTGCAAGGACGTTGCGGCGGGCTCTTCGTTCGCTAGGAAACTAGCGAACGACGTTCGCCGGCCATCGTCCCCGCGAGAGCACTCATCGACGGCAGGGCGCGAAAGCCAGGCCCTGTTGGGTGGTCGAGTGACCCAACGTCTTCCGTTCCGTAGCCGCCCGACCACCGGGTTCTTTGGTGAGCTGGGTGTCAGAAGAAAATCGACGAGAAAGCTGTGGAAACTGCTTCTCGTGATAGTGTGCTGGACGGCTAACTGAAGTAGTACAAGAGCCCCGTTAGGGTGGCTCAAGTCTTTGTATCCTTAAAACGGCCTCTGGCTGAGTGTGTTTTCTTATCGTGGTCTCGCCGTTCGTGGCGTGTAAGGGATGAATCCTGTTTGCGTCTAACCTTTTCGTGGGTTAGCGCGATCTCGTATTTGCGTTGAAAGTTTTCGTGCGAAATTGTGCCTTTTCTCATGATTTAGGAACGACTTTTGCCAAGGAGTTCGTTTTCGTGAGTGACTTGAGCGTTGTGCGACGGGGGGGATGCCGTGGCCTTTCGAGGGCGTAAGCAGTCCCACGACCCTGCCAACCGTCCTCTGTAGTAACTCACACCTTGCTTTTAGTCTTCCTCGATCTTTGAGGGGAAAGGACAAATAACGCTTTCTGGGTTTCGACCGAAGGAAAATCAGACCCTTCCCGCGATCTCTGGGATGCCGAGTCCGTCTCCGTGAGTTCCTGCAATGATTCCGGGAGTTTGGTCCCGTATTTTCGCGATTAGCAGCATGAAAAATAAGGGCGTTCGGATTTAGTTAGGGTTTTTGCAACCGAGGTTTCGTTTGTTTGGCGTGCCGCGCCTTCCTCTTAACTCGAGATCGGTTTCGGCAGAGGAACACCAGTAACTTTGGCGTCGAGTGGCGAGGGGGATGCCGTAGCCTTCGGGGGCGTAGGTGAATCCCACGACTCTGCTGACTCTTAGCCGCGGTAGACTCGTGCCCTGCTTTCACCTTTCTAGATTTAAGGAGGAAAGGCATGGCAGCCTAGTTAATCGTTCTGTTGTGCTGCTCTTGGCTTGGAGAGATTTTGACCGGGTATTTCGAATCCGCGAGTAATTAAGGCACGGAGTGGAGAGGGAGATGCCGTATCCCTTCGAGGGCGTAGGCGGTCTCACGACTCAGCCGGTTCCAGCTTTAGTTAGCTCGCGCCCCGCATCTCTCTAAGCGCCTCGAGTTTTAGCACAATTTTCGAAAAAACGGGACGATTAGGGGGGTAAACCCCCCAGCAGCCCCCGAGGGGGGCTTGGCTTTATCAAGACTAGGTCGAGAATAAAACCAAGACCCCCTTGTTCATGTTGTTAGTAACAATGTTTCCATGTTTTTCGCAAACTTTTCGTCGTTGTTGACTAAGAACATGAAGTATTTACAGGAAATACTGAGAGTTTTAAGGATAGAAGCGATGTAGCTGTTGGATGTTCCAGGCGTTGGTGAAGACCTCGCCCTTCTCGTTCGCCAGCTTGTAGGTGCCAGGCTTGAGGACTTTGGCGACGATGAATGGTCCTTCCCATGGCGGAGTGAGCTTGTGGCGCCCTCGATTGTCCTGTCGCAACCTCAGCACCAGGTCCCCTTCGTGGAGGTCCCGACGCCGCACCTTCTGAGCCTGATATCGCCGGAGCGATTGTTGGTAGCGTGCTGAGTGAAGCAACGCTATGTCGCGAGCCTCATCCACCTGGTCCAGCGAATTCTCGCGGTTTTGCTGGTTTTGGTCCTCCTAGTAGGCCTTGAGCCTCGGGGACCCGTACTCCAAGTCTGTTGGGAGGACGGCTTCGGCGCCGTAGACAAGGAAGAACGGGCTGAAACCCGTGGCCCTGCTTGGGGTTGTCCTGAGACTCCAGATTACTGACGACAGCTCGGCAACCCACTTCCAGCCAAACTTGTTCAGCTTGTTGAAGATTCTTGGCTTCAGGCCTTGTAGTATCATGCCGTTGGCACGTTCCACTTGGCCGTTCGTCTGCGGATGTGCTACGGCCGACCAATCCACACGAATGTGGTGGTTGTCGCAGAACTCCAAGAACTTCTTGCCAGTGAACTGGGTGCCGTTGTCGGTGATGATCGAGTTGGGTACCCCGAATCGGTGGTTGATGTCGGTGAAGAACAACACGGCCTGCTCAGATCTTATGCTGGTGATGGCCCGGACCTCGATCCACTTTGAGCTCTTGTCGATGGCCACCAACAAGTGGGTGAAGCCCCCAGGCTCCGGGCGGAAAGGCCCCACGAGATCCAACCCCCAGACCGCGAAAGGCCATGTTACGGGGATGGTCTGCAGGGCGTGCGCCGGGAGGTGCGTCTTTCGCGCGTAGAATTGGCACCCTTCGCAGGTGCGCACGACTTCGTTCGCGTCGGATACGGCGGTAGGCCAGTAAAAGCCTTGCCGGAACGCGTTACCCACGAGGGTACGTGGCGTCACGTGGTGTCCGCATGCCCCCGCGTGGATGTCGCGGATCAACTGCCTTCCCTCGGGGATGGGGATGCATCACTGCAGAATCCCCGAGGCACTGCGCTTGTACAGCTCGCCGCCGACCGAGACAAAGGTCTTGGCCCTTCTGGCGATGCGGCGCCGCTCGGTTCGGTCTGAGGGCAGCTCCCCGCGGTCGATCCATGCGAGGTACGGGCTGCGCCAGTCCTGTGGTTGCGTGTCCACGTCGATTTCCATGGCCTCGGCTGAAGAAATTTCAGCGTCGAGGGCTTCGAACCTCTCTTTCGAGGGTCCTCTTCCATGGGCTCGACCCCCGCAGCCCCCGAGGGTGTCCTGAGGGCTCCGGCCTTCGGTTCAAAGTTGACGGAGGGTTGGTCGAGGTCGCGGGCGAAGACGTTCGGGGGAACGGTGATTCGCTTTGACGCGATCTTGGCCAGCTGATCCGCTTCCTCGTTGTATTTGCGCACGATATGGTTCAGCTCGAGGCCATAGAATTTGTCCTCGAGACGGCGAACCTCATTGCAATACGCCTCCATCTTTTCGTCGCGGCAGCTTGCGTTCTTCATCACTTGGTCGATGACCAACTGAGAATCTCCCCGGACGTCGAGGCGTTTGACGCCGAGGTCGATGGCGATACGGAGCCCGGCGAGAAGGGCTTCATACTCCGCCATGTTGTTCGACACCGGAAAGTGCAAGCGAACCACGTACCGGATGTGTTCTCCGAGGGGTGAGACGAAGACGAGGCCCGCGCCTGCCCCGGTTTTCATCACTGACCCGTCAAAGTACATGGTCCAGCATTCGGCTTGGATCTGTGGCGGTGGAAGTTGGACGTCGGTCCACTCAGCGACGAAATCCGCTAAGGTTTGCGATTTTATCGTCTTTCGCGGCGCGTAGGAGAGAGTTTCCCCTACGAGCTCCATCGACCACTTCGCTATTCTACCCGAGACGTCCAGGTTGCGGACTATCTCCCCCAAAGGGAAAGATGAGACCACGGTGACCGGATGGGCCTCGAAGTAGTGTCGCAGCTTTCGTCGCGCGAGCACTACAGCGTCGATTAGCTTCTGGATCTGTGGATACCGCGTCTTGGTTTCGGTCAGCACCTCGCTGATGTAGTACACCGGCCTCTGGACCGGCAGAGCGTGGCCCTCCTCTGCCCTTTCTACGACTATGACGGCGCTGACAACTTGCGTTGTCGCAGCCACATATAGGTAGAGGGGCTCGCCGTTCTGCGGCGGCGCGAGGATTGGCGCGCGCGCGAGCGACGCTTTTAGCCCGTCGAGGGCTTTTTGGGCTTCGGGGGTCCATGAAAAGCGTTCGTGCTTTTTTAGGAGCCGGTACGAAGGTAAGCCCTTTTCACCAAGTCGACAGATGAAACGGCTGAGAGCTGCGAGGCAGCCTAGTACCTTCTGCACCCCCTTGAGGTCCCGAATCGGCCCCATTCGTTCCAGGGCCGAGACTTTTTTGGGATTGGGTTCGATGCCTCGTTGGGAGACGATGGAACCCAATAGCATGCCTCGCGGCACCCCGAATACGCATTTTTCCAGATTCAATTTTACCCCGTTCGCCCGGAGGGAATCGAATGCGATTTGCAAATCGTTGACCAGATTGTCCGCCTTTCTGGTTTTCACAACGATATCGTCAACATATGCCTCAACGGTCCGCCCGATGTGGCTTCCGAAAACGTGTTGCATACATCGCTGGTATGTAGCTCCAGCGTTTCGGAGACCGAACGGCATAGTGACGTAGCAAAACATGCCATACGGGGTGATAAAAGAAGTCGCGAGCTGGTCGGACTCTTTCATCTTGACCTGATGATAACCGGAATAAGCATCTAGAAAACATAGCAATTCACACCCCGTGGTGGAGTCTACTATCTGATCTATTCTAGGCAAAGGAAACGGAACCTTAGGGCATGCTTTGTTTAAACCGGTATAATCTACGCACATGCGCCATTTTCCGTTTTTCTTTTTAACTAGAACAGGATTAGCAAGCCAGGTTGGGTGAAATACCTCTTTGATGAATCCGGCTTGCAGGAGCTTGTGCACCTCCTCCCCGATGGCGCGGCGCTTTTCCTCGTCGAACCGCCGCAGTCGTTGTACCACCGCCTTGGAGTGAGGCTGGATGTCGAGGCTGTGCTCGGCGACCTCCCTCGGAATCCCCGGCATGTCCGAGGGTCTCCATGCGATGATGTCGGTGTTGGCGCGGAGGAAGTCGACGAGCACTGCTTCCTATTTGGGGTCGAGGGTGGTGCTGACCCTCAACGCCTTGCCTTCCGGGGCATTGGGGTCGAGGGGCACCGCCTTGGTGTGTTCGGCAGCCTCGAAGGTGCCTGCGTGCCTTTTGGCAGAGTCGACGGCCTCGTTCGCCATCTTCTCCAGGTCCGCCACCAGGGTCTCGCTGTAGGCGAGCGCTTCCGCGCCCTCGACGCACTCGACGTCACACGCGTAAGCATGCTCGTACGACGATCCCACGGTGATGACGCCCTTTGGCCCCGGCATCTTCATCTTGAGGTATGCGTAGTTGGGGACCGCCATGAACTTGGCGTAGCACGGACGCCCGAGGATGGCACGGTACGCTCCTGGGTACCCCACCACCTCGAAGGTGAGGGTCTCCCTTCGAAAGTTGTCGGGAGTGCCGAAGCAAACGGGCAGGTCGATCTGCCCGAGGGGTTGGACGCGTTTTCCCGGCGCGATGCCGTGGAACGGCGCCCTGCTTAGCCTCAGCTGGTTCGTGCCGATGCCCATGAGCTCTAAGGTGTGGACGTATAGGATGTTGAGGCTGCTGCCCCCGTCCATCAGCACCTTGGAGAATCGTGTGTCGCCGATGATGGGGTCGACGACAAGCGGATATCGCCCCGGATTTGGGACATAGTCCGGATGGTCTTCGCGGCCGAAGGAGATGGTCTCGTCTGACCAGGCGAGGTAGGTCGGCATCGCGGGGTGAACGGAGAAGACCTCTCGACGTTCATGCCGCTGCTCTCGGGACGTCGCGTTCGCCGTGGGCCCCCCCATGATGAAGAAGACATTCTCCACATGGGGGAACTCGTCGTTGCCGCCATCACCCGTATCCCTCTTCGGGCCATCCTCCTTCACGGAGGTGCGCCTGAAGTAACCCTTGATCATCCCACACTGTTCGAGGGTGTGGGTGACAGGGCCCTTATGGTACGGGCATGGCTTCTTCAGCATCTCGTCGAACAGGCCTCCCCCCTGAGGGGGGCCTCGAGGGCCTTTGCGGCCTCGCTCGACCACGAGGGCATCGTCGGAGTCCTCGCCCTGCTGCTGCTGCTGCGCGGCCTGCCGAGGCTTCCTGCCCTTGCCGCCCCGCTTTTGCTTTTTAGCCTTTCCCTTGGACTTGCTGCCCTCCGCGGGCAGCTCCTCCGCGCGCTTCCCCTTGGTCCTGCCGTCGAAAATCGCCCCGACAGCCTCCTCCCCAGAGGCGAAGTTGGTAGCGATGTCGAACAGCGCGTTGACGCTGGTGGGATGGTTTCGCCCCAGCTCGCGCACCAGCTCCCGACAAGTCGTGCCTTCGAGGAAGGCGTGGATGATTTCGGAGTCACCCACGCTCGGTAGCTCGGTGCAACGCTTGGAGAAGCGGCGGATGAAGTCTCTCAGCGGTTCGTCGGCTGCTTGCCGGCACCCGCGCAGGTCCCAGGAGTTTCCGGGGCGCACGTACGTGCCTTGGAAGTTACCCACGAACATCCTGACCAGGTCGTCCCAGTCGTGGATCTGGTTCGCGGGTAGGTGCTCGAGCCATGTCCGCGCCGAGTCCGCGAGATGAAGCGGAAGGTTGCGGATGATCATGGCGTCGTCGGTGGCCCCTCCCAACTGGCAAGCCAGGCGGTAGTCGTTGAGCCACGTCTCGGGTTTCGTCTCGCCCGAGTACTTGGCGATCGTAGTCGGCTGACGAAAGCGCGGCGGGATGGCGGCCGAGCGGATCTTCCGGCCGAACACAGGGGTTCCCGGGGGTTCCGGCGTCGGGCTTTTGTCCTCCTCGCTGTCATAGCGACCCCCTCGTCGGGGGTGCCTACTGCGAGGAGGCGCCGCGTCCTGCCTCTTCTTGTTCAGGACGTTGCGCGCGTCGCCGTCGTCGATGGTGCCTCGCGTGTCCACGAGCCGGTCCTTCGTGGACCTCCTCATTTCGCGGTCGCCGGTCATGAGCGCCCTTCCGTCATTCGTTGGATGGTGAGGCGTCCATGCGCCCCTAGGTGGGGTATGAATGGATTGTTCCTTATCCCACTTGCTTCCCCCGGCTCTCGAACTGGCCTGGTAGCGCATGCGGGAGGCGGAACTTTCCGCTTGTTGAACGGCCGCTTCCTCGACAAGGGCCTGCACCTGGCGCCGCATGCTGCCCGCTTCTGGTGTCGATGGTTCGGGCATGGCCCGAATCAGGGTTGCTGTGGCGACGAGCTTCTGGCTTGCTCGTGGCGGCATGGCAGGGCTGGCGTCGTTGCCGTCGCCCATGATGCGCGCTTGAGCGATACGCCCGGCAGCTCGCGCGCGTTCGCCGCGCTTGGGCTGCCGGGCTTCCAGAGCTGCGCGCAGCTCCCGTACCTGCTGGCACTCCTGTTGGAGCCTGGCTTCCAGCTCTTGCACCTGCACGAGCTGTGCCTGCGCGAGTGCGGCTTCGCCCGCTGGCTCGGCCCCATCACGCGTTTCCTCATCCTCTCCCACGGATTCTACTTCGCCGTCGAGGACGAAGCATTCCCGTGTGGGGTCGTATTCCCCTTCGCTGGAATCGTCGAAACAGGTGAGGCAGAAGTCCGCAATGGCCTGGAAAGTGGTAAGGCCTTCACGGTCGCGTAGCCCGGAGTAGTCCAGGTCTGGGTGCTCCTGACCGTGCACACTTTCCCCGTCGTCCGACTCGGGCTGGGACCCGCCGGGCGAGAAAGTGTCGAGGCTGCGGGTCGAACCCGGCTGGTGACCCGCCAGGCCCTCTGGCACGCTCAGGCTGGCGCTGATTGCCGCGGAGTAACTTGCGGCCGCGTTGCTCATTCTGAGCGGGAGTGGCGACAACCCGGCCACATTTTCCCGGCATGCTCCCTTCGCGGGAGCCGCCGGTGGGGGTGCGCCCCCCTGTAATGCGGCGGTGGGCTGGAGCCACAGGTGTGCGTCCCAATCAGGGAGGACGACGCGCGGGGCAATGCGCCGTTCCACGCGAATCTGCAGCTCGCGCAGTTTTTGTCGTCTCCTGAGGTTGGGTGGCGTTGGCGGCGCCGGGGTCATAGTCATCATGTCGGGTGCCCTGGACGCGAGCCGCATGAGGAGGCCCTCACCGGTCGCTTCGAACTCCAGGCTCCCGAACATGACCCGGTACCCGCGCGGAAGCGGGCTGGGGGACCCCGGGGCGGATCGTGGCGACATGGCCTTGGCGTGGCCTGCCGTCAAGGGAACTGATCGGTTGTGGTTGATCACAGCGCAGCCCCTACCTGGCGCGCCACTGTCGGTGTTGGGATCGGTCGGCCAATCCCCGGCGCCACACAGAATGCACTGTGTCCCGTCCCTTGACGATTGATGCAAGAGCTAGCACGGTGAGGCGAGGATTTATCCTGGTTCCGACCGTGAGGTCGTACGTCCAGCAGGGTGCGGAGTGCTTGCAGAGGGGGGCTACAAGCAAGGTGGGAGAGGAGAAGGAGTCTCCAAGTCCCTGAAAATGGGTGTGATTGGGGCGAATGGAGTGCGTGGTTGTTTGTCTGTTGTTCGTCTCTCGTCGTCTTTTTGTCCGTCGCCCCCTTCCCCGCGTCGCTCCCTTCCTCCTTTTATAGGTCAAGGAGAAGAAGGAGGGGAAGGAGTTTATAAGTACAAGCGTGATGTGTGCTACAGGGATACGCACTGGAGAGTGTGGCATCGGGCGTGCGATCGTCCTTGACCCTGGCGGGGGTTTTATGGCGAGCCCCGGCTTCGGCGGATGTCGTGGCCGTACCTGTGCTCGTCCTGGAGTGGTTTCGAGGGGTGTCGTTGCCGTAGTCCGCGTCCGACTGCCCGTCGCCGGTTGACTTCGAGGGCGGGGCAGGTGAAGAAGGACCGGAGCTGGTGGCACAGGGCCAGCATGGTGGTTGCCGTCAACCACAGTGCGCGGCGTGCCCGGTTCACCAGGGGATGTCCGAGAGTTGGTGGATTTGACCCGGCGTTCGTCATCACCAGGTCGCGTCCGATCGGAGTCTGTACCCGGTTGCTGTTCAAATATTCGTTCGAGGGTTCCCCATGCCCATTCGAGGGGCGCCCTGGGGAAAAAGGACGGGAGCGGTGGAATAGTGGAGCGGAATGACGCCTGCCAGTCCGCACAGGGCCTTGAGCAGTGCCGCGTACGTTTGCACAGCGGTAGCAAGGACGTACAGTGACCGAAGCAGGTGAAACAGCGAGCTCAGAGGTGTCAGCGGTGCGGCGTGGGGGAAAGATTGCCTTTTGACTTTGGCGCCTGCCTGACGGGGCGGGCATTAAATGCCGCTGTCGGGCGGGGCGCTGGTGCGCGCCGCGTTGAGTAGAGGGGAGCCCTCGGGCGAGGCGGAGTTGTCTTGCCCGCTCGAGGGAGTGCGCAGCCCTCGAGCGAGGCGGAGTCGGTTCGCCTACTTGAGGGGGCACGCGACCCTCGAGCGAGGCGGAGACGGAGGTCGCCACCTGGGTCCCTTTGTCAGGCGAGTTCGGGTGGCCGTTTTGGGCCGTGAGTTGTGTTGGGCCGCGTTGCCCTGGTGGCCCTTCCGGGCTGCCGGCGATTCGGCCTTTCGTGGTTAATGTTTTTTGAGGGTGATTACCCCGTTGATTAGGGGACCCCCTGGGTTTGTCCCCGACATATTCCCTCTCCAAATATCTTTGAAGTAGAGGCATGGGCTATGCAAAAAGAAAAAAAAAAGAAAAGCATGCCAAGTGGCATGGAAAAAATATGAGAAAAAGAAAAGCATGCCAAAGAGGCATGGCAAAAAAAAAGAGATAGTCCATGCTCTCGAAAAATAAAGGAGAGGAAGAATCATTCCATGAAGTTCCACCAAATTCCACTCATATTCCACTCTGCATATTCCACACACTTGCACTTCTCGATCTAAGAGTGTGATTTGATTCTCCTAAGGTCCGGTCTTTGACTTAGCAAAATATAAGATGCTTGTATGCCTTCATCCTTTGTCCTTGAGCCACACAAAAAGCTAAATTAGATGTTAGGATAAAAAGAAGGCAAAGCCTTTGGTGAGGAATCAAATACACTTGAGCGATTGAGTGAGCCAATGAGGAACAATTTATCTTTTCACAAAAGGGTGAAAACTCCGAGATAGGATCCTGAAAAGAGTAGAGTGGAATAAAACTAAGTTAAATTGTTCATCCTTTCAACCGCCCAAGATAAGGAGATTGCTGTAAGCCCCATAGGTAAAATGGTGAATTAATACCTTGCTAATAATTCAAGTAAATTTGAGTACTAGTTGTTTATAAAGTTACCTGTAAGAGAAATGACATTGTAGCAACTCCTGATCCACCGAGCAAAGAGCCAAGCTTGGGGGAGCTTGTTGGCGGTCGTTACAACCCAAATTCGACCACCAATACTCGAGAATAAATGAGAGTCTATGCAACATTCCATGTACTTAGGTTTCATTTCTAATAAAGTTCCACGAGTTTTGGTGAGTGTCGCCTGTGCAGGTACAACTACAACAAATACGTGTTATAGGGGTCGGAAATGACCGAATCGGCCGAACAACACGTTCAGTCGGTTATCCCCCTTAGCCGTACAGGCCACCGGGAGCCGTCCACGTCAACCAAACGACAACATACGACACGTGGACGACCGCCAACTCATCCCCGGGCACCGACACGTCATCCTGGTCCTACACAACACGATCCACATCAGCAGAGGGCAGCCCAGGAGGGTCCAGGACCAGAGGCGGTGCCAGGGGGTCGACCAGGTCCCCCAGCCCAGTTCGGCCGAACCGACCCCAGGATGGCAACTGCCTCCCAAGGCTGCATCCTGGCCCCTGGTGGCCAGGTCGGTGGATCCTACGTTCGGCCGAACCCTCTGGTTCGGCCGAACCGCCATCCCTCGCCCAAATCCAGGAGGGAGATGCCCTGGTGCCTTGGCGGTTACCCAACCTCCAAACCGACCCTTGGAGCTATAAATAGGACAGCACACTTCACTTGTAAACACACAACACAAGAGTAGAGTGCAGGCGAAGCACTGTTAGTTCTCCACTTGTATCAGTAGAGATAGGGAGAGAGGAGAGGTGAGCGTCCCGGAGAGGAGCCGAAGTGTCGGCCCCTCTTCCCGATGTACCTCTACGGATGCGGCTTCACTTCGAGTAACATCCAGGTCGTGTCTGGTAACTCTTGTATCTCTCTCTGATTAATTGAGCATTCAGTTCTTACTTTTATATGCTTGCTGGTTCTTCATTCAATGCTTAGTTAATTGGTATAACTATATACTGGTTGCTTAGCTTGGGTGTTTATCTTTCTATAGGAGATAAGTATTAGTTGACTAGTGTAGGCGTGGTGCCTATACTTGAGACTAACTTAGTTTATTCCCGTCGCAACGGAGGTGGTAGCCGTAAGGTGGTGACAGCCCTTCCGGCCTTCGTAGCCCATCACGTTAGTTCCGGTCCGTAGGATTCCCCAGTTGGGAAATAGTGGCACCCCTTCTCATCCCTTTCTGTGTGTCCACCGGTTCCCTTGTCCCGAAGCAAGTATCTATCTGTATCCTCTGATCTGCTCGATCAATCAGTAGAATACCTCTACCAGACTCGTACCCTCTCTACCCTCCTATCACTCCTCTTCTCTATTTGTTGTTGTCATCCACCTCATCCATACCATTCGCTCCATTCCATCTACCTAGGACAACTTAGTTTAGAATCAGTCCACTTCTCGTTCTCCGTGGAAATCGATACCTTGGAATACTCCCGGGTGAAAGCTACATCGGTATCCGTCCGCTTGCGGATTTATCTGTAGGTCGTAAGGAGTGCCAACAGTGGCAAGCAATTATTCACATCAATGTAGTTTAATATTATCAACAATTATTTCATAAATCCATATATGTATGAGATGCACAATAGAGAGAAAATGAATTGTATCATACATGCATAACACACCACAATAGTTAACAAAACATTGAACAATCAACTATTTCACAGTCATGAAAAATAGGACATGTGGCATAACCGTAAATAGCTCGTCAAGTGCCCAACAATGGTGTTCCCAATGATTCGGGTGGTCAAACTCGATGGGAATTGATCCTAAAGCTTCTTTGGATGATGGGGATTCCGTTTTAGGGCTTAGCTTGGACATGCATAAGGGTTTGGTTGACCTACAACTTTAATGGAGTTTAGAGGAGGTAGGGAGCCATGGGTAGGCTCATAGGTCATGAGGGAGGAGGGGAAACGATGGGGAAAGCTTACCTAGGATGGGGAAAGACGATTTTAAGTGCCACAACTTGGAGTAGAGCAGCGAGGAAGAAGATCGGAGTTTCACCGGAGTTGGGGAAGAACGACGAGAAAACTTCTGTAGAACTTGGTCCTTCGCTTGGAGAAGAGGGAGAGCAGCTTGGGGAGGAGGAGGACACCGTGGCCCTGCCTGGCCCGTGGCCAGCGGCCCCCTGCTGGCTGGCGTCGGGGCGCAGGGCGACGAGGCGGAGCGGCGCAGCTCTCTTTTTTTGTCGGGGAAAAATAGAATTGGCGGAGAGAGGGACAGAGAAGAAAGAGAGGGGGGAGGGCGACGGCGTGGGAGGCGTCGTGACGAGGCGAGGGAGGAAGCGCCGGCGCGTGGCTCCAGAAGGAGGGAGGCCGACACACAGGCGAGCTCAAACGACAGAAAAGAAAACGTCGTTAAAATCAATTTTCGTCGGTGGATTCGTAGTTTTCGGAGATTTCTACGGAGTCTCCGGACAGGTCCGGAGTTTCCTGACAAAACTACAGAGTCTCCAGAGGGGTCCGGAGTTTCCGGAGGAGTGTCGGGAATCCTGAAAAGTGTTCTAGAGAGCTCTAAAAATCCTGAAATTTTTATAGGAGCTATTATACATCAAGATGAATTCATTTTGCTAAAACTGGCATAACAGGCACTCTAGATTGGAAATAAAAATTCTTCCCAGAATGCTATTTTTGGACTTTCAGGTAAGCTGTTTGGCCTCAAGATGACTTATAAAAATCCGGGAAAACTCACCTAAATTCAAGATTAACATCATACTTTTTTATCATGCCAACATTCAGCACAAGTGCTATGGCGAAAATCTAAGTTGCTTCACAAGTCATATATTAAACATCACATTTCATTTAAATTTCAAGCCCAATCTATATCAATTGGGCTCAAACAACGCAAACATGCTAAATATGATGCACATGTATGCTCCATGTCATGTTTAGTGCATTTGGGTTGTTACATTACCGACGTCACCCTGTGCGTGCCGGGCGCGCACCCCGGCAATCTCGTCGCAGATGCGGCGCTGCACGATACCGACAGGACACGAGGAGAGGAGCCAGAAGAACCAGCTGAGCACCAAGGACGTGCTCTCCTGCCCCGCTAGTACAAAGCTGATCACGACGTCGCGGAGGGGCACCTCGGACTCGGAGTAGGCCTTGTCCTGCCTCGCCATAAACCGTGACAGGACGTCGTGCTTCTCGAACCCGTCCCTCCGCATCTCCTCCCGATGCGACGTCGTGCACAATGGCGATGGACTCGCGCAGTCGCCGCTCGGACCCTACGTCATGCACCTTCTTGATCTTCCAGAACCTCGGGACGGCGTACCGGAACTGGCCCACGCTGAGATAGGCGGTGTCGCAGAACGCGTCGACGAAGCTGTTGCGGCCCGCCGCATGGTCGTCGCCGTCATCCGGGAGCTGGCGCGTGTCATGGCCGAACGCGACATGGCAGATTTTGTCGATCCCGAAGTGCTCGAGCACGTCCTGGAGGTCGAGGCCAGCGCCGAACTCCACGGCGCGGTGCAGCAGCGGGAGCAGGCGGCTGTGTTGCTCGGTCAGCACGCAGCCCGCCACAAAGGCGCGCAGCGAGCGCGTGTTGAACTCGTGGTTGGCCACCTTCCGCTGCGCGCGCCAGGGCTCGCTGTCGGCGTTGAAGATGCCACGGCCGAGGAAGTCGTGCATCAGCGACACGACCCGGGGGCCCTTGGGGTAGTTGTCGAAGCTGGCGCGCTGGAACTGCTCCAAGTTCGTCGGGTTCGTGGTGAACGCCCCCCGCACGCCGCCGGACCGGTGCAACGCGAACGTGCGCATGGGTTGGCGCGCGAGGACCTCGGACATCCAGTCCACTAAGGCCTGCTAATGGGTCGGGTTCTGGTGGGTTTTATGGGTTGGGTTTTGATATGGGTTGTGTTTGCATGAGTTAAGTGTAAATGTGGGTGGGGTGGGGCGGTTTCAGTATAAATGTGGGTCGGTGCGAGTTGGAATGGGTCAAAACAGGTCGTAACCTTTAGTGGAGTTTACATGTGGCTAGATCTACAAGTGGGTCCCACGTCAGGAATCGGACCTTAAAATTTAAACCTCACGTTCACCCTATAAAATTTGAGCAAAATTCACTGAAATTTGTTGGAGATGACTTAGTATGATAAGCGGCAACTTTATGCAAAGTAGCGTGACTAGACCTACATGTGGGCCCACATCAGGAGTCGAACCCTAAAATTAAAACCTCGTATTCACACTATAAAATTTTAGCAAAATTGACTGAAATTTGTTAGATATGACTTGGTATGACAAGCAGCAACTTAGTGCAAAGTAGCGTGACTAGACCTAAAAGTGGGCCCCGCATCAGGAGTCGGACCCTAAAATTGAAACCTCGCGTTCACACTGTAAAATTTGAGCATAATTGACTGGAATTTGTTGGAGATGACTTAATATGATAAGCAGCAATTTTATACAAAGTAGCGTGACTAGACCTACATGTGGGCCCACGTGAGGAGTCGGACCTAAAATTAAAATCTCGCGTTCACACTATAAAATTTTAGCAAAATTGACTGAAATTTGTTGGATATGACTTGGTATGACAAGCAGCAACTTTGTGCAAAGTAGCGTGTCTAGCCCTACAAGTGCACCCCGCATCAGGAGTCGGACCCTAAAATTAAAACCTAGCGTTCACACTATAAAATTTGAACATAATTGACTGAAATTTGTTGGGGATGACTTAGTATGATAAGCAACAACTTTGTGTAAAGTAGCGTGACTAGGCTACATGTGGGCCCACATCAGGAGTCGGACCCTAAAATTAAAACCTCGCGTTCACACTATAAAATTTTAGGAAAATTGACTGAAATTTGTTGGAGATGACTTGGTATGATAAGTAGCTTTGTGCAAAGAAGCGTGACTAGCCCTACAAGTGGGCCCTGCATCA
This sequence comes from Echinochloa phyllopogon, assembly GCA_033239725.1. NCBI lineage: Eukaryota > Viridiplantae > Streptophyta > Magnoliopsida > Poales > Poaceae > Echinochloa > Echinochloa phyllopogon. The sequence goes on along the minus strand of BTCW01000008.1, from coordinate 23,814,957 downwards.
GGAGTCGTACCCTAAAATTAAGACCTTGCGTTCACACCATAAAATTTTAGCAAAATTGACTAAAATTTTTTGGAGATGACTCGATATGATAAACAACAACTTTATCCATTGTATGGTGATGGACCTATATGTGGGCCTCGTCCCAAGAGTCAGACCCTCGAATAAGACCCATGGGTACTCTACGGATGTTGACATTAGGGTGAAAATGCATATAAAGGGTTGGGGCAGGACGGATTTACTAGCTAGATTTCTGGGTAGGGTTGACACATGCCACTAGGTGGAGATGGGGCGGGTTTGGTTTGTAGGCGGGCTTTGGCCCATTAGCAGGCCTACAGTCCAGCATGCGGTGCCGGTTGGAACGGAAACGGAACACACCGAGGGGCGACGACATTCGTTTCCGATCTACAGGCTGCAGTTACAGCGCACGGCGAGGAAAAAAATATAGAGAGTTTTTCCGGTGCTTGAAATTTTTATGGACCGTTGATGGATCAAGATCCGATGGTTAGAAAATAGGAGGAACCATTAAAAAGGAACCAGGAACCCATTAAAAGGAACCATTTTCGTGGGCCAGGAATCAATTTTAGGAAAAATCTGAAGGGTATTTTCGTATTTTGATCGGATGGCCCATTTATTTGTTCGGCCCAGACGGCACAGCCCAAGTATGGATTTATGTTTGTGCCTGCAGCCACTCATCCGCGCGTCGACTTGGACGCTGGCGCCGGCGCCGCAGTTCCTGCGTTTCGCCGACCACAACACCGACACGATGGCCCGGGGCAGAGCCACACGTGGGTTCGTCGCGGCCGTCCGGGAGGGCTTCGCCGGCGCCGGCGCGGCCCTACGCGTGCGTTCCTTCCTCGCGGCTGTCCAGGAGGGCCTCGCCGTCGCGGCCCTGCGCGCCGAGCGAGCTCACCTGCTTGTGCATCCCGCCTCTGCCGTCAGGGGAGGGCGTCATCGTCGTCGCTAGGCGGCTATATCTCCCCTGTCGGCCTGGTGGACGACGCCCAGTAACAGGGTCACCACTAGTTCACCTCGTTGTGCACTCTCGCGGCCACCGCGAGCGACTACTCGCTTTAGCGCCGGCCGATGGGTGGCAAGATCCAGGCATCCAGCGTCGGTCGCCCGCGGGGTGCGGACAAGCTGATGGAGCCATGGAGGAGGCCATGACTACACGTCTACACCCACGTGAGAGCGATGCTGATTCATGGACACGAAGCAAATCAGGTCAGTGCTAGTTAGTTTGACAATGGTCTAGTGTTTAGTGATCTGTACATAATAACATAAAGGATTGAATCTATCCTGAATTTGCATGTTAGTTCTGGTCTCCTGGAACATATATATGACTATATGAGCGATCATGAGTTTAGTCCAGCTAAGGGATTTAGTGAATTGTCGGGCGTTTAGTGATTTGTATTTATATTACTCCGAGACTCCGAGTGAGAGTGCAGTATTGATGGTCCAGCTGAAGGATCCCCTGCGTCAGTACCAGGACGTCGGCGCACCGCCGGTCGTGATCATGTAGGCCGCACTGGCCGCCGGCCGTGGGGATGACGAGCCGAGGTTCAATGTAGCAAACGTGCACCTCGAGGTTTGGCTGACATGTGAATATTTCCCAGAAGTAGCTGCAGAAATCTTGTTCCTGCAGCTCGTGATTGTAAATTATTTCATTCCTGTACTGTGGTGAAGCCAAAAATGAAGGATTGTTTTATTTACTTACTGATTGAGAAACATGTAAGAAATTCATAAAATGAACAAGGAATATTACTGTTACAGTAAGTGAACAGAGGTTTGGCCCAAACAAGCAAACATACTGACGGTTATGCAATGGAACAGCTGCTAAAACTGAACATAGGCAGCAGTGAATACCTTCAAGAAGTATCAATCATGTGAAATAGAGAAAGATTAAGAGCGCTAGCCCATTGCAGAATTTCACTACAAATATGGATTCCTCAAAAGGATTATTTACAGCACTTCTTCCGTCCCCACAGGAGCAGCACCTTGGCCCTGGTCAAGACGTTGGAGCCAGACGATAAAGGCAGCGGGGCTCCGTCGCGCGAGGGGCAGAGGGCCAGCGTCAGCGAGCCCCTCCGCAGGTGGCCGGCGAGGATTCGCGGCCTTGACTCTTTGGACGTCCAGCGCTTTCTCTCAACACAGGGATGCGCGAGAAGCCGGGCGAGGATCCGCGGCGGCGACTCGCGCGACGCCTCGCTTGCGTCCAAGACGGAGATGCGCGAGAAGAAACTGCTAGGTTATCGGTTCTTATTAGATAACCTCAAAAGACTAAACTACCCTTGATTAGGAAGGAACCGGCTGCTAAAAATTCCGGAGAAATCAACGGCTCACGTAATTCTGGACCGAGGAACCAGCCGGTTCCCTCCAAGCACCGGAACAAACCTCAAAAATATATATACGTCAGGCCACGGCACTGGCAGACATGAGAATTTGCTGGGTGAGCGGCAAATTAAAACGGAACAAGCTAGAGGAGAGATGGACAGATGGTGAGGAACCCCGCCATGGGAGCTAGCGTGCGCTCACCCGCGACGATATGATGCCCGGCCGGCAACGGATCGCAAACGGAGACGGCACATGCGCTTCCGCCTGAATAAATCATGGGACAATAGTCTGATCACGCTGCCCGACCGCCGCAATAGAACATACGAGGGTTCGATAAAGGCGAAGCGAGAAGACCGGAGGATTTTGCTCCGCTGCTCGCCGCTCCTGCTTCGTTCTGTGTTTTTCATCTGTGTGCTACCGTGTGGAGATCACATTGTGAGTTCCTTCTCTTCTTGCTATTTGAGCCCCTTTTTCTCCTGAAACAATTTGTACCAACGAATCTATATATCGTGCACGGTTGCTGTTCCAATCAGTAGATAGATCATGTTAGCATGATGCAGCGGCACGTACTTGTGAAAGATGATTTCTGCATAAATTAAGTTTTTATTTTTTTCCTTCTGGGGTCTGTGAATTTCTCTCATAGATGGAGATCCGTTTCTTTCTACACGCAGAGCTGAAAGTACACAATAGCTGCATTTGCCCTGAACGGGGCCCCTTGCGGCGCGACCTTGCTCTCTAAGCGGAAGCCTAGAAGCAGCAACTTTTCAACCAAACAACTCCAACTCTTAAAACTCGCTCCCTAAAAAAGGTGGAGTTCAAGCCCAACTCCATGTTTTTCCGGAAGTACCTCAAGGGGTGCTCCCGAGATTCAAGTTTTCAACCTCCTCATGGAGTTTTGTGTTATTTACCCACCACTACCACTGGTTACAAAAAATACCGGTTCAATTCTATTTTTTCTCTCATCCACGACGCCCTTCTTCCTCCCGTCCTCCCTCCCTGCGCCGCCACCAGCCGCACCCTCCGAGATCCCCCGCGTCCTCCCTCTGCACTGAGCTCGCACACTTTGGATGACATAAAGAGATAAACACAATACATTGTATTCCATGAAAGCATTCCTATTATCATTACATTTGATCCCCTAGAAAGGGAAAACATGAACATGACTAGTGATGACTATGGTTGTAGTCATTCCACATACTCATGGCAATCATATCCCTAAGAGCGCGCATTCCCATTATCTATTTGACTAGTAAATGAAGCAACAACATTGTTGTATTGACTATCTCCTTCAGGAAGATCTACAAAATCTTCAGGTGAAATGTTGTCTGGTTGAGAATCCAACCAATACTCATCCCCATTCAGCTTTCGTAAGAATGTGGAACACTGCTGCCGCCACTGGTATCTTCACTTGATTCTTAATAGGGTGATGTGTTCCAACTTTCAAGATAGGGAAGCGTTTCTTCAGAACTCCAATTGCTCTCTCTATATGATTCGGCAAAACTGCATGGCGATGATTGAATAGCTCTTTATAATACCTCATAAACGTCGCCACATCGCTTCTAATGGATGTCTTCCTCACATAATTCTCGTCCGATAGGTCACGAGGGCACCAACTCCACCACCTATGTATCCTATGTCCACATGGTGTTTTGGGACATGCAACAAACTATACTCTTGCAAAGACGTGTTTGTGTTCTCTACTTTTTCTAGGTCGAAATTAGAATGTTAGATTCCTTACATGCTTAGGCCATGATTGCACGACAATTAAGCTCCAGACTAGTGTTACTGTCATTGGGCAATTGATCTCGCCCCCTTTGATGTGAGTAATATGTTGCATTTTTTAGATTGATAGGGCCTGTTTTAGATTGTGGCACAGGGCCCTAGATTTTTTCGGCCCGGCCCTGACGATAAGGAGCAAGGAAGGATGGTGTGTTAGCATATCCACCATCAACAAGATAGAATTTACCCTAAGGCACTTGAAATCCTTTAAGTAATGCGGACCTAAGAACTCTAGCATCTGTTGCAGAACCCTCCCATACAGATGATATAAAAGTGAAGTTCAAATCAAAATCACAGGCTACCATGACATTGTGGCTCAATGTGCCCTTTCTATTCCTATAAGGAGCTTGCTTATCTTCAGAAATGGTAATTGGGACATGTGTTCCATCAATAGCTCCTAGGAAGTTCTAACAGTAAGGAAAGTATATATCGTTGATCCGTACTGATCTTCCAGTGTGGCCCAGATCCAACAGCGGGTTTCAAAACTCTATAGGTAAGAGCTGGGATTATCTTGAACACCGCCTTAATATGCCGATGGATGGTCTCCCCACTATGCTTAAACGCATACTCACTACGGGAAACCCCGTATATGCCGAGTGCCTAGCTCTTTGCCGAGTGTATTTTCTCAGACACTCGGCAAACAATGTCTTTGCCGAGTGTATTTTTCTTGACACTCGGCAAACAAGAAAAACTCGGCAAAGAGCTCGGCAAAAAACATGTTTGCCGAGTGTATTATATTTGACACTCGACAAAGAATTAAGTTTTTTTGTTTTCCAACCGCAAGTGATTCAAAAAATAAAATATAAGGAGTAGAAAAATTGTATGCAAACTCTTTGCCGAGTGTCAAAAAAATACACTCGGCAAAGAATATGTTTGCCGAGTGTATTATATTTGACACTCGGCAAAGAATTAAGTTTTTTTATTTTCCAACCGCAAGTGATTCAAATAATAAAATATAAGGAGTAGAAAAATTGTATGCAAACTCTTTGCCGAGTGTCAAAAAAATACACTCGGCAAAGAATATGTTTGCCGAGTGTATTATATTTGACACTCGGCAAAGAACATGTTTGCCGAGTGTATTCTTTTAGCACTCAGCAAAGACTCGACAAATTTTTTTTTTCCTCTTCTAGTCCTAAAACTTTTTCTACTCTCTACATACAACATGTAATACTCAATGTCAAATTTTGGTATATTTTTGTATTTTTTGCTATATTTAACTAATTAATTATATTTCAAGCATTTTTTTAAATCAAATCAAATTTGAACTACAAGTGATTCAAATAATAATATAAAATGATTTAAAAAATTATATTCATGGTATATAACCCAATTTAAGACCTTATCCATGAAATAAAAAGAAATTCGACATATCTTGTTCAAGAATTATGACCATTAATGTGTGTTCGAATGATTTTTAAATTCTAAAAAAACAAATAAAGTCCAAAAATCATGAGATTTGTCATGGCATCATTATATCATACGTAGAGTCTGTGGTAAAGAATTGGGAATGTTTCGGATAAGTTGTCACGCACGTCGCTTGTAAATCAAAGAATCTCCGGAAAAGTCATAGAGAGTTGAGAAGTACTCGTTAAGATTTAGAATCAAAGTGATGATACAATTTGCATTTTAGTACAATTCATTTTATATAGGTCATAGATTATATAAATTGTGTCATACCAAAATTTCATTTTTTTAAATTTGTTTGATATTTTTAAAAATTTTTTGAACATGCTGAAGAAAATGTTTGCCGAGTGTAACAAAAAACACTCGGCAAAGAATCCTCTTTGCCGAGTGTTTTTTTAGACACTCGGCAAATTGTCCAGGTCATCGATCCGGCCCTCCGCAACACGGCTTTTCTATTGGTGGGCAGCTCGTCGGGCAGATAAGTCCTTTCTCTCTCTCCCCCCCCTCTCTCCATCCTCCATCCTCCAGCAGATAAGGCTGCTCCTCCCTCCATTCACGAGTTGCCCCCTCTCTCATCTCTCTCAACTGCTCTCCCTCCGGCGCGGCAGATGCGAGGGCGGTGGCCGGGCGAGCGAGGGCAGCTGTGCGGGCGGGCGGGAACCCGGCGCAGGCGGCGGCCGGGTGAGCGCATCCTCGGCGCCGCCGAGGCTGGGCGGGCGGGGCCTGCAGCGGCGCGGCCGAGCGGGCGGGGCCCTGGCGGCGGCCGGGCGGCGCGCGGACCGGCGAGGCGAGCGGCGGTGGCCGGCCGCGACGGGGCATGCAGCGGCGCGGTCAGGCAGGCGGGCCCTGGCGGCGGCCGGGCGGCGCGCGGACCGGCGAGGCGAGTGGCGGCGGCACGCGTCCCGGCGAGGCGAGCGGCGGCCAGGCGGGGCGGGACCCAGCGCGTCCGGCGGCGGGGCAGAACAGGCACGGGCGCGACCGGGCGGCGCGGAGGGACCCCGGCGTGGCCGGCGACGGGGCGCGGCCGGGCGGCGCGGAGGGACCTCGGCTCGGCCGGAGGCGGGGCGCGGCCGGGCGGCAGGGCACGGGACGCGGCCGGGCGGGTGGCGAGCGGCGCTGCCGGCGGCCGGCTGTGTTTTTTTTTATTTTTTTCAAAACTGTTCGCCGAGTGCTCTGTTTGGCACTCGGCAAAATCTTCGGCATTCCAAAAATGTTTGCCGAGTGTTGTGTTGGGCACTCGGCAAACTCTTCGCCGAGAGCCCGACAAGGAACACTCGGCAAAGGTGGTCTTTGCCGTAACTAGATATGTCGAGTGGCCTTTGCCGAGTGTTACACTCGGCAAAGATTTTGTCGAGTGTATTTGTGGGGGCACTCGGCAAACTCCGGGTTTTCCGTAGTGACTGCAGGTGTTCAACTAGCATTACGAGACAACATGAACAAGAAGAATCCTAACTTGACTTCTCTTCCACTTTTTTTTGGAGGGCAGACTTCTCTTCCACTTTGACACCTCTTGTATCACATAATAGATGCTCTCTTCTAAGGAAGTCTGCGATATGTCTAAGCTCCATGTGAAATGCAGCACGACAGTCCTTAGGATGTCATTCAAGTATTTCACGTAGCCGTTCTTTGCCTGGCAACGTAGATGTATGTCTAGCATGCTTTTTCCTCCCTCGGTTACTACTTAAAAGGTCAATGGCAGGTAATTGGAAGATCATTATCAACATACAAGATACACCAACAATTCAGGTGGTGCATGTTATTCCAACATATTGTGATTTGTCCAATTTAATGCGGCAACTATCTAGGTGGGTGCATGTTGATCCAATTTAATAACTTGCTTGTTGACGAGCCACGACTCCAAATACTTAGATATACTTCAACCAGTTTATAAGTTGTACTTGAGTTTATTCTCTTTCAACTAACACTACTGAATCATCCAAAATCAGTGGTGAAAACCACGGACAGAACAGGCCAGTATCTTTCATACTAGTTGGGGATGGTATTATTATGTGTACTACTCCGAGGCAGAGAGTAATAATAGAGTAACGGGATAGCCGTGGAAGCACGCGTGACGATGAGGTGAGATATAGATGGTGTTTAGTTCTGCTGATTCGCAGCGTAATCAGATCACGCTCTGATTTGATTTCGTTACTTTCTGTTTGGTTTGGGTACTCTGTAAACGGATGCCACGGTATACAGGCCCTATATGATTTCGATACCGCCCAAAATCAGCCGTATCAGCACCATAACGATTTGTTAGAGCATCTCCAGCAGTGTTGCTAAATTCCGAGTCCTAAAAATGGTTTTAGGTCTTGTAAAACGAAAAAATTAGAGGTGCTCTCTCCAGCAGTGTTGGTAAAACTGGGTACCTAGATTCCACTCTAGAATTAATCTGCGAGGTCCAAAATGAACATAAACTTGTGGGATATGGGTACCCTAGAGCCCATCATCGACGGGGGTGGCGGCTGGCCCAAAGAAGGCCGAGTCCTAGTAGACTCTCACTATGACCCCTATATTGTAAATATCTCATATGGAAAATACTCAGATTGTAACCCTACCCATACTTGTAAATTCCATTCCGGAGGTCATTCCATTTTTGCTCTTGGAACGGAACATTCCGGTATCGGCCGATACCGGTGTACCGTTCCGGACTTTATTATATTAAAAATATATGAATATACATATACATAAATATTCATATAAATATATACTTACGGCATAATTACGCTTCATCACACTGACATTTTTACCAAACTCACATATAATTCATTAAGTTCACCTGACCATAACCATATTTCATACTCCATAGCTCATACATGGAAAATAAAAACACAATCATTTGGTTTTAGCCCGGTACCGAAATGAGCGGAACAGGCGTTTCGGCCGGTATTGGCCGGAATGGCCGGAATTGACCGGTATTGACCGGTATTTGACCCGGTACGGGATTTCAGCCCTTCTATGCCGGTTTAGGCACCGGAACGGGGCATTCCGGCCATTCCGGCCGGTACCGGAATGGAATTTACAACTATGACCCTACCTCCTGGATATATAAAGGAGGGCAGGGGTCCCTAGAGGGATAGACCAGAAGACCACGGAACATGAGACAAAACAATATACACCAACGATACAGGACGTATGGTATTATACCTCCGCTCCGGGTAGCCCGAACCTGTTTAAAACAGTGCCTCCTGTGTACCATCAAGCTGCTAGCTCATTAATCGCCCCGCCTACAAATCAACCACTCGGGTACCCCCAGGTGGATTGCAGGTTCTAAGGTCCGACGGTTGGCGCGCCAAGTAGGGGTAGATTGTTGAGTTTTTTCGATTCGAAAACACCGCTAGCTTGATGGCAGATCAATCTCGCGTCGTCTTTCCCGCATGCGTAGAGGCGCGCTCTAAGGGAATCTCAGATCTGAGAGCCCGCCCTACCCACCCAATTCTGAATTACGACGAGTTCCATGGCGACCTTGATGGCGGTTTCATCTACATCTACTTGAACTCGGCAGCAGCAGAAGGTGCGCAATGCGTACGGGGAAAGCGAATCTCGGTTGCCGAGTTGTAATTGCAATTAGGGACAGCCATATCATCAGGGGGAGATTCCGTGAACCAAATCATTGCTAGCTGCTGCACGGGATTCGAGATCGATGCCATGTATTGTTATTAATTCATGGCCGAGCATGCACATGTGTATCCACCATGAGTAGCAAGCTACTCCGCACGCATCTGACCAGCAGCCATAAACAAGCGTTCATGCATCAACTTGGGACACCTCAACGACAATTCGGTTTCTTCTCCAACAAGTTGGAACTAGTCGGAGATAAATTCCGACTAGTCAGACACATAATCGCATACAACGACTACTCGACCACTAATCGAGCTAAGTATTTTTATTTTGTTTTATTTTATTCCTACGGCAAAAACAGATCGCCATGTACATACCTTTTTCTCCATGTCTATGAGACAATTGCCGACCTGAATTATTTAATCTACGGCAACCATGTGTTCGCCACAACCAAACTGCTCATACAAGCATCAAAATTAAATGGCAAGTCCGACTCACTAAATCTAAAGTCTAAACACGTGTGACAGTACTCGGTCAGGACCCTGCCTACGACTAAGCCTCCATGCAGAGCATCGTAGCATGTAGGAGTGCTGCCTCCATGAGAGCTCCAGCCAGATCTTCGCCCGAGTCCCTAGCGTTTGTCATGATCGTGGTGAAGTGATGTTGATAAAATAACCTCAAACATAACGCATGCTAAAAGCATAAGCAAAGTCGAGTACTTATTATAAATAAGTTTACCGTCGTTTCTCCAAAAGACTACTATTTCTTCGTTCTCTGCTTAGGACTCGCGTCGCTCGGCCAGCCTCGCATGCTCGGGGCTGGCGCGCGCGACGACTCGACGTCCCTCCAGTCGCGCGGCCGACCTCGCATGCTCGGGGGCTGGCGCACGCGGCGACTCGGCGTTCCTCTTGTCGCACGGCCAAGAGAAACTTAACCGAGCTATGGCTCTAACCTATTGCTGTTGCCCGGGCGACTCGGTGCTCCTCCAGTCGCGCGGCCGACCTCCCAAGCTCGGGGCTGGCGCGAACGACAACTCGGCGTTTCTTCGCGTCACCCGGCCGACCTCGCAAGCTCGGGGGCTGGCGTGGGCGACAACTCGGTGTTTCTTCGCGTCATCCGGCCGACCTCGCATGCTCGAGGTTGGCGCGGGTGGCAACTCGGCGTTCCTCCAGTCGTGCGGCAGACCTCGCAAGCTTGGGGGCTAGCGTGTGCGGCGACTCGGCGTTATCTCGCGTTGCGCGGCCGACCTCGCAAGCTCGGGGGCTGGCACGTGCAACAACTCGACGTTTCTTCGTGTCGCCCGTCAGACCTCGCAAGCTCAGGGGCTGGCGCGGGCGGCAACTCGGTGTTTCTCCCGTCGTACGGCCGACATCGCAAGCTTGGGGGCTGGCGCGCTCGGCGTCTCGGCGTTCACCTCCTTTTTGCGACAACATGTTGTCCGACTTCTTTTTGGGAGCCTTGGCTCGCTTATACTAACCAAACCAACACTCAGGGGCTACTGTATGCACAATGCTCCTAATTGTCGCCCTGTACTCGGCCCTCATGGGAACCGACCGACTACCTCGTAGAACTCGGCGTTGTGTTGGGTGTCTGTTCTCTTTGGAGCACCGCCCACCCTTATGCCGACCATGTGTTGAAGCACCTTCAGCCGACTACGATGGCCTCGTTCCTTCACCAACAGTTCGCCACGCGCCTGAACGTTGCTCGGGGGCTTGTGGCATATGGGTACCCTAGGGCCCATCACCGACGGGGGCGGCGGCTGGCCCAAAGAAGACCGAGTTCTAGTAGACTCCTACTAGGACCCCGGTGGCATCGCGCCTGTGCGGCGGTGGAGAGCAGTGGCGCGCGGCGGGGCTGTCTCGGCCCGGAGGATTAGCGGCGCGCGGCGGGGCTGTCTCGGCACGGAGGAGCAGCAGCATGCGGCGGGGCTATCTCGGCATGGAGGAGTGTGGAGGAGCAGTGGCGGCCACTGGCGTACACGGGGTCACGGCTCCCCTGCTGGTTGGCGTCGGTCGCGACGTCGACGAGCATGGCGAGCGCCGCGGCGGCGAGGTCCGACACCACGTTCATGTACCTGGACCCATCGGTGTCCAGCCGGTGGTGGACGCCATGCTCGCCATTTGGGTCCCCATGGGTTGATTTTAGGTCCGGGCCTAAAATAACAACACATATAGGTCCTCTGCTGGAGGTCGTTTTTTGCTGTTTTAGGTCCCGAGGTAGTTTTTAGGTATAGCAACTCAGTTTAGGTCCTCTACTAGAGTTGCTCTTATCCCATCTCCTCGGGGTCTCGTTTCTTCTTCGGACTGGCTATCGGCCGCCTCCAATCTTCTTGGGCCCAGATGCTAACCAAGCGACCGCCGCACCACGTCGAGGAACCCGTCCATGTCGCCTGTGAGCTCACCGCCACCGCCAAGGACCTTGATGAGGTAGGCGAGGTGGTAGGCGCCGGTGTGCGTGACCCACGACACCCCTGGCCTGTTGTCGAATAGCCCGCTGCGGCAGAGCACCCTGGTGAGCTCCTCCATGGGGATGTCGCGGTGGCGGTGCTCGGCGCAGCTCAGCCCAAGCCCCTGGAGGTACGCGAGGGACCCCGCCGCGTGGGGGTCGGAGGCCGGGTCGAAGTCGGAGAGGTTGAACTCCCACGCGGTGTCCCGCCCGCCGTCGGTGAGGACGGCAAGCCCGACCTGCAGCGGCTTCAGGGCGTCCACGTTCGCCTTCACGACGGTGTACCGCTTCTCCGCAGTGAGCGAGCCGAGGCCTTGGCCGCCAGGGCCATGGATGACAACGCCAGGGTAGTGGAGTTCCGACATGTTAAGGCATCGGCCGTGTGTTCGCATCGGAGGGATGAGTTCTGCAAATCTGCAATGAGTTTCCAATCGCGACGCAGGCCCGCTACCCTAGCAAGCCGTCTCAGTGAGCTCGCCCCTGTGTTGCTATGGGACACCAGCCACCAGCGAGTTCTGCCGCTCCTTCCAGCCCTGTGAGCACCTATACCTTCGCCTCTGGTTCTAGATACATGTAGTGTTGTATGGTGTTGGTAGTTGCTCTTTGTTCAAGGAATACTAGCATTTTCTTTTCAATTTTGACATGTTCACTTCTTGAATCCAACGTAAACAAATGTTGATTGATATAGGAATGGATGATAGCATTGAAACATAATATACAAATATGATTGTCGGCCTTCGTGCCCTAGTTATCCTTGTGTATGTATGTCGTTCTCGGCCTTCGTTCCGTGTTTTTTTGCTAGATGGGGTTTCATAAACCTCGCCGTGCAAGGGAGGTGCTGCCAAAATTTTCATTTGACTATATATACTACTTACTTATGTGTATGTGACGATTCTAAACATTGTGGATGTAGCCCCGGGCCGTACCGGACTGCCCCTGGCCGCCCCCGGTCGCCCCCGATAGCCCCCGGTCGCATCCGTTCGTCCACGCCCGCCGCCGCTGTCAGCCGCTCTCCCCCGCATGTCGATCCCCGCCGTCTGCACCGACACGAGTGTCACCGACTCGCCCGCCGTCGAGCCCGTAGGTGAGCACGTGCAAAACCACATGCCCTCCGTATTTAATTGGTAGATCCATATTTAAGTTGTGTACCTTCTTCGTCCCTTGAAATTATCTTTGTCGTGTGTCTTCTTTGCCAACGTTTTCCTAGTGTAATAAGACAAAGGATCATCTTCATCTTTCATCTTGATATCGACAAATATAGAGATACACCCATTGTTTTCTCTACCTTTTTCGATATCAAGACAAAAGAGGAAGATGATCTGACATCTTATTACTGTATGATATGCAAAAACCTGACAAAGAAGCCATACCGTAAAGATAAATACTACAGGCCAAGACTGTGCACAACTGTGCCACGAAACCTAGTTAGGCGTCTCCCGTTCGAAACAGATATGGTTGTGAATATGCAAATCTTTGTATATGTCTAACCGTATCCGTTTCGAATTGTCCATGTTTTTTAGACAGCTCGAGGATGTGTAGATGAGTTAGTTTCCACGCTCTACTTGGATCCGATGTTGAGTTTCGGCATCACCTCCCTGTTGTTCTCCGAATACACAATCTCCGTAATTGGACGTGTATTTGGAGAATGGCGGGGAGGTGCTACCGAAATTCTGTCTCGGATACGAGTAGAGCGTGGAAACTAAACCTGTCTACACATTTTCGGGTGGGATTAGGACCTATTAGGCATTAAGCATCCGGTAGATGCATTTCATTTTTATAATTTATTACATGGTGATGATATGTACGTAAAGGTATGGATGACCATGACTGGATGTACACTGGATGGTCAAGTAAGGGTGATTTATCTAATGAATGGATTGTCAAGACTGATGGTTTCTTGAAGCAAGCTTTTGCCAATGCGAAAGGGGCGACTTCCACTTTCTGTCCATGTGCTGTTTGTGGGAACCATAAACGCTAGACACAACAGGTCATGGGTAAACATCTCGTAAAGAGTGGATTTATGGAGAACTATACCCGGTGGACGCGCCATGGTGAGGCCGATTGTGTGAGAGACGAGGTCGTGAGGCAACGTATCCAGACTTTTGATGATGATGCCGTGGTCGGGGACATGTTACATGACTACTGCGAAGCACACATCGATGATGGACCTGAGGGGGAGGAGGAGCCAGAGGCATCCGCAGAGGCTTATTATGAAATGTTGTCAGCGGCACAACGACCACTTCACTCGCATACCAGGGTTTCTCAACTGGATGTCATTGCACCTCTGATGGCCGTCAAGTCCCAGTTTAGCTTGGGTCGAGATGCCTTTGATGTCATCCTGACAGTTATTGGTAGCCTGCTTCCGGAAGGTCACATTCTGCCAAAGAGCATGTATGAGTCACACAAGCATCTTCAAGCACTCAAGATGCCATATGAGAAGATACATGCTTGTCCGAATGGATGCATCTTATTCAGGAAAGAATATGCGGAAGCAAAATACTGTCCAAAGTGTAACAAGTCTAGATTCATGGAGGTAGACTCTGGTGATGGGAAACCTATCCGATGTTGAGCCGTACATAACGTAAGTTCTCAACAAACTTGTTCTCGTGTTCTTGAGTACCTATTCACTACTCTGCATCCAACCCTCATTTCTCGTTCCTGCAGGGAATTTATTGGTCGATTCTGGCATAAAAGGAGGAGTCCTACCCTGCATGAAGTTGATACCCTTCTTAGACAGGGCGCGGGACATGGAAACCACAATTTCATTGGATGGCTCAAACAGAAGGGCCAATCCGATGGGTCTATGAGTGCCGAGTTGGCACAAGTTGCCGATGGTTGTGCGTACAAGGTCAGGTCATTTACCGGATATGACGTGAATGGCTATCGTTTTCGCACAACCAGCCATGAGAAGAGGATGCCCAATCGAAGGACCACAAATACGGGAGTCTATACGCCAGGCCTTGATTGGGTCGAATACTATGGGAGACTTGAAGAAATATACGAACTTAACTTCGGTGGAATCAAACCTCTGAATCATGTTATCTTCAAACCTAATTTGGGGCTAGTCGAAGTTCGACAATCATCTATCTTAACAGGAGACGATGTCTATATTGTGGCTCAACAGGCCACCCAAGTTTATTATTTGTCATAGCCGTGCAAAAAGGACAAAAGCCTTGAGGGTTGGGATGTTGTGTATAAAGTATCGACACACGGTAAACTACCAACCCCAAACAATGAAAACTATCATAACATAGACCCAAACACCTACGATGGAGAGTTCTTCCAAGAAAATGGGCTAGAAGGGTCTTTTGTGATAAATTTGACCCAAGCTGTTGGAATGGAATTAGACTCAGAGATGTTTGTTGACGAGGACGTTGCAGATGAGGTTCAGAATGCAAGGACTTGGAGTTACTAGAGCGATTACAATTAGGCAATGACAGTGACGACGACATTCCTCCTCCTTTGGAGGAGGCTTTGGAACATCTCGAAATGTATGACAGTGATGAGGAGACCGTTGATCCAGGCACTCGGCAAATGGCCGGTTTCCCGTAGTGTAGGTAAATAAGGCCCTAGAGGATACCATACAGATATCTAATTCCACTAAAAACTTAAAAGAAATACAACCTTAATGTTGCCAACTCTTAGAATGAATACCATACTGGTACCATATAAAATAGAGAAATTAGCATATAAAATCGCACTACCAATATGTACCACTGTACTAAGCAAGTATAAAACAAAGCACTACCATTCTCCTTTCAGGCTCAAATAAGCAAACAACTAGCAGGCAAAACATCTTATATCTTCTTTAAGCAAAGCATGGGGAGAGCAAGAGGAGCAAAGGCACACATGATTCAATCTGGACCTGGAGGGAAGGCGGAGCTTGTTGTGAGGAGGAACGCAGGGCAGAGCAATCGTCCACTAATCTTGCCCTGGGTCCTGGCAGCTGGCGCAGATGCGCAACCAGAACCAGCACGGCAACACATCGCATGGGAATCAATGTGTCTCACAGGGATGCACTGACATGAACTTGCCATGTGCAGAAAGGGAAGAAGCAAAATGCAGAAGGAAATTTGGCCTCTCCCTCTTTTTCTCTTGCTTCCCTATCCCTTTTCTTTCCCTACCCCTGTCTTGTGCGGAAGGCAGGATGACTGCATGTGAGTTATTTTTTCTTCACATATGGCACAAGACTGCTCCTTTTCTCGCGTGTGCGATACTCTTTCGCAAATACAGCGAATGCCCGTAGTCTCCTTCCAATGCCCAGACACATGTGCATAGCTAGTATGTAAGCCTAGATCTCGCCTAGGCGACACCTCTAAAACCATGGTTCAGAGACATCTAATACTTTTTACACAGCCTTGAAAAACATAAGGTTAACTTTTGGTAGAGGTTTATTGATCTCATGATCTGTTCTGCAGAGACGTATACTGACAAATCTACTTGTTTTCACCTGCCAAACTTTGTTATTATGTTTCTGGTTCAGTTAATCATTCCATTTCCAATTGTGGTTCAAAATCCAGAATCTATTGACGTGTCATGACAAACAGACAAAACTCAGATTATAAATTAAAAGAATAGAAAAACATAGGGGATCCTAAATCCAATAATTACCTCCAAATCTCGTAGTTGAAGTGCCATAGATTGCAGCTCCTGGTAATGAGCATGTGCCAAGTAGCGACATTTTCGATGGAACTTAATGCCTACAAAGAAATCAGGACCCATGAAAAATGAAACGCCACACTATAGTCACTGAATGCTTGAAAATGGAATATGCATCACTGCCTCACTCTACCTATTGCAGTTCATAATACATTAAACCTTTTTATTTGTATTCGCCGTCCAAAGACAGGATAGTGGAACAGAATGTTATCATGTTATCATATCATAACATATAAAAAGTACAATATAAGCACATAATTGTTTTCTTTTTTTTTTGAACGAACGAGCCCGACGTGCTTGTTTCTATTAAAAAAGGAGTTTACAAGTAGGCGGCCAGAGCAAGCCAGCTACAGGAAAAAACGAACGGAAAAGCTATACAAAAAACTATACAGAAACAGGACACTCTGACTCAGAAGGGGCTAGGCCCCCGCCGCCCAGGATCCCAGGGCCAAAGCACCTGCCAGGGACCAAGCTCTCACTTCCTCTTTGATTTTTTGGAGCAGGCTGGTCGCAGACAGCTCTTTGCGCCGAAAAATTCTCTCGTTCCTCTCTTTCCAAATCTCCCATACTACCAACAGTAACAAGGATTTGACGGCCCTTTTAGGTACCCCTTGGGATGACGCCATGGTCTGCCACCAATCCAGGACCGAAACCGAAGGTGGCCAGACCGTCGGGGCAATCTGCGGGCAGGCGAACCACTCCACAATGAGACTCCAGACTCGGCGGGTGTAGCAGCAATCAACGAGGAGATGGTGTGCAGTCTCAGGCGCTCTTCTACAAAGTGGACAGGTATTGTTGTGTGGCCACCCGCGCCGGGCCAACCTGTCCGAAGTCCAAACTCTGTTCTTCACAATCAGCCAAGCAAATAATTTACACTTAGGCGGTGCCCAAGGTTTCCAGATGAGTGGTGTGAAGTCTTTAGTCACGGCGCCAGCGAATTGTGCCATATAGGCCGAGGAAGCCGTGTAGGTGCCGGTCGCATTCAGCTTCCATATGCATTGGTCTGCCCTCTCACGCAGTTGCAATGCATTAACAGTCATCCATAGTTCAGCGAATTGTTGGAGATGGCGCACTGTTAGTCCTGTGCGGAAGTTCAGGTCACGAATCCACTGGTTGTTCTGTAGAGCCTCCTTCACAGTGCGGCGTTTCTTTTTCGAGGCAGCGAAAAGGTCTGGGGCAAGGTCACGGGGTCTCCAACCCTGAACCCAGGCAGTGCTCCAGAAGGAGGCAGACGCCCCGTCATTAATCTCCACGGAAGTACAAGCTGCAAAAAGAAGTTTGTCCTCCTCAGTGCAGGGGGTGCCTAGCCCTGTCCACAATTTATCTGGCTCACTCCACTCCTACCAAAGCCATCGCAGTCTCAGTGCTCGTGCAAATAATTGGAGGTTTAGGATTCCGAGCCCTCCTAGATTCTTGGGCCGCCCCACCGTGGGCCAGTTGACCTTGCACTTCCCTCCTGTGAGGTTGTCGTCCCCGGCCCATAGGAAACGTTTCCTATATTTGTCAATATCTTCGAGGAGTTCTGCCGGAGCCCTTAACGCAGTTAAAAGGTAGACCGGTTGGGATGAGAGCACAGTCTTGACCAGAGTTAGCCGTCCAGCCTGGGTGAGGTTCCGCCCACGCCGCAAGGGGCTGGAAATCCACCTTCCTCAGCCTGGCCACGGTGAGCGGTAGCCCCAAGTATTTGGTTGGGAAGGAGGCCCGTGTAGCTGGGAAGCTCTCAAGGATATCGTCGATGTCCAGGTGGTGGCAGCGAATTGGAATAACCGAAGATTTGCACGGGTTGACTACAAGTCCGGTTACACAGCCGAACAGTTGCAGGAGTTGCGCGAAGGCCTGAACCTCGTCCTTCTTTGGTCTTAGGAAAATGACCGCATCATCGGCGTACATAGAGATGCGCAGGCGTGTCCTGTCCCGGGCCACCCTGCTTGTTTTCTTTCACTTATCAGCTATCCAAAACACAGGTTTACCCATGTATATGTCCGAAATATACCACTTGGCAGGCCTCATGATAAAACATAGCATATCCTATCATATAGTATTATGAACTTTACTTATACAAACACTAACATGATTTGAATAAAAACAACTTGGAAAAAACTTATATGAATTTGGAAAAAGGCAACAGGGACTGAAATTTCAACTAAACGATAACAAAAAGTACCATCCGATCCATTGGGTGCAGTGGCGGATCCAAAAACCAGAAACAATAGAAGGCTATAAATTAGCCTAGCCACTAGTATATACAACATATATAACAAAGAACACCTTATATGCTTTGATATAAGAAATGAAATCAAGTATGTTTAATAGCGATCTATAAGTTCAGAGCTCATAACTGAAGGATTAGTACAATACAGATATGCAATCATGCAGGGAGAAGATTTTACCCAAACAACATTTTTCAGGTACAAAAAATCGTACTACCAAGTCATATGTGAAAATGGTTTACACCTGAAAAATAAAAAGGTAATAATAAGTAGTACTACCAAACAGGACCAAGATCTGGGAATTGGGAACAGAACTACAGAAGCACTCACCAGCGTCCGGTCACTCAGTCAGCCGCTGGAGGGTAGGGCAGGGGCCCGTCGGCAGCCACCGGCCGACTGGCGGGGTGGGGAAGCCGGGCAGGCGGCCACGCCGGCGGGAGGGGCGGCGCGGCTGGGGCCGGTCGCTCCCACCACGTTGCGTCGGGGGTAAGGGGGCCGGAAGGAGTGCGTTTGGGCCAATGTTTCTTGGGCTCTCAAGAGTTGTAATAGAATTCTGGGCCACATTTGTGGGTAGTCCTGGGCCTGGGTCCGCCACTGCCCGGAAGTCGAGGGGCGTGCCAGCGACGGGCCGACGACCCGCCCGTCACAGGGAAGGAACAACCTCGGATCCTCCGACAACACAAAACGTGGAAACGCGTTCTAGAAATAAACACACCCACCTAGTACCCGGCTACCCCCAGCACCGCGTGGCCACTGGCCAACCATCTCCCTGCGCCAGCTAGCAACAGAAGAAGGGAACTGACCGTTACTCCCCCATCCCCTCCTCTTCCCACACGCGCGGAAAAGCGATCCCCCACAGGTCTCCTCCGCCGCCGGCCCGGCCTCGCGTGGTTGGTTGCGGGGATGAGGAGGTCAACGGCTCTCATGGTGTCGGCGCTGCTGCTGCTGGCGGTGGCGTTCACGACGGCCGTACCGCACGATGAGAGGAGCGAGGAGGTGGAGACCCGCAGGATGTTCAGGGACTGGATGGCCAGGTACGAGAAGACCTACAACTCCATCGACGAGGAGGAGCACCGGTACGCGGTGTTCAAGGAAAACCTCCGCCGCCGCTCCGGCAAGCGAAACGCCGCCGCCGCTGCCGCCGAGGCCGAGGATGGCGTCCACTTGGGCCTCAACGTTTTCGGTGACCTCACCCACGAGGAGCTCCGCATATTGCACACCGGGTGCACGCCCGGGGACGACGTCGACTACAAGCACTCCCTCCTCTACTGGATCAAAATACTTATTTGGGGGTCTCCATCTGGCCATCTATGTTAAGCGGTTTCATTCCAGGTATGTAGTATTTCGTTGGGGCTAAAGGGAAATTGTTTTTTAGATATATACTTGTTTTTGACTGCATATAATACGCTTACAGTAGTAATACTACTGTACAGATCATTTGCAACTTGCATCAAGTGGGGAAGATTCTTGCGACTAGTATATATATATTACTGTTCTTCTTCAACCAATCAAGGAAAATTTATTGATTTTTGTTGGTCAACTACAATAGTTTCAGTATCCATATCAACATGAAGTAGATGATGTGGTTTCAGGATCCGTATATATCAACAAAGTAGATGATGTTTGGGCTTCGTTTGCCATCATGAACTGAAGTG
The DNA here is from genome assembly GCA_033239725.1 of Echinochloa phyllopogon. Lineage (NCBI taxonomy): Eukaryota > Viridiplantae > Streptophyta > Magnoliopsida > Poales > Poaceae > Echinochloa > Echinochloa phyllopogon. The sequence continues at coordinate 23,794,913 of BTCW01000008.1, read as the reverse complement.
TTTTTTTTTGACAATGAAAACAATTATGAGGAGATCCCTTTTTAGAAGAAACCTCTGAATCTTCTGAATCCGATTAGCCTGTAAATGGGACAACTTCAATTCCTAAGAACCTGTTGTGTGACTTGGTCACTTACAAAATTTATGTATAAATTCTCACTCATTCGTTACTTTTTACTACCAGTTAGGTGCGCCGGTGGTCGCCGCGGAACTGAAATAGACATGGAGGGATCAGACTCCTGGAGAGAGATGAAGCGCGTGTGGATCTGAATATGGCACATCTAATTGTTGCTTATGTAATAAAATTGAGATGAAAATATGTATTTCTAGAAGGAAGTGAGAAGATAGTTCGTCAGCTGTGCTGTGTTTTCGCCTTACGGCCATCGCACCCCTTATTTCCGCTGATGACAGATGCTCTTTTACTTCTTTCAGTTGGGAACACGCTCCTGACAGCTATGCCACCGTAGCAAAAAAGATTTGAGCCATTTGACACCTGTTGTTTGTTGTCTATTGGATTATAACACTTGAAACCGTAGATTTTCCCTCTATTTCCACCCTAGACACGTTAACCCAAATTTTCTCGGCCATCCGATTCCTAACATCAAAGGTTGTGTTTCCTTCTGCAAAGAAGATTTGAACCGTTCGACACCTGTTGTTGTTTGTTGTCTATTCAATAACATGATATGTGGCTGGAATTAGTTCTTTATTATAAAATCTGAGATTCTAATGTCGTTACCTCTGATGATTTCTTCCTTTCTCTAATCTGATTATTGCCATTTGTTTCTCACTCTATGATTGTTGTCTGTGATCATTGCCTGTGCACATTATGCTGCTGATTTGCTGAGCGTATGCCCTGTTCCCAATGATTACATTGTCCGGTGTGTAAGTTGTGAGCAATCACTTTTGGCTCTACTGTTCCTTTGAGTTTTGAGTACGGTTTTTATGTGACTTGGAGTTTTTTAAAGCTCCAATGAAATAGCAGCAGGACTGAATAAGACACAAGGTATGTGCACTGTTTATTAAGAAATGTATAGCGGATTGATTGTAGCTTACCATGTATAGGTGATTTAGCCTGTCTTGTATAGCTGATATAGCTTACCATGTATACTATGATTATTTTATTGTAACTCAAGCCATATTGGCTATATATATGAGAGATCACCCCCCTTGCTGGGTGTGGTGTTTCCCCCCAATCCTATCTCTCTACATGGTATCACGAGTCCGGGTTCCCCCGATTCAAACCTTCCCTGCTAACCACCCGTCGCCGCCGCCCAGGCAGCGACGCCCACCTCTCCTGCACGCCGAGACCTCCTCAGCTGTGCTGTCCCTCGCCGCCGCCTCTCCAGGCCGCGGCTGTAACCTCGCCGCCGCCATCTCCGGCCGCCGCGATCCCTCCCCAACCTCTGCTGCTGCTGTCTCTTCCAGCCATAGCCCCTTCCTCCCTCTGTCCCGATCCAATCTGCTCCGCCGGGCGCCGCCATGACGTCCGCAGGAACAGAATCCACCCTCTCCAACACTTTCGGCGCCAACACTAGCGCCCTGACGGGGCATCAGGGCGGTGCCGCCGGCGCCATCTTCGTCCATCCCTTCGCCTCCATCAACGTCAAGCACCATGTGCCGATCACCCTGGAGCTCAAGGGTGGCAACTTATCCAAGTGGAGCGCCAACTTCCTCGCCATGTGCGGTAAGTTTGGTGTCCTGCAGCACATCACTGGCCCTGCTCCGGCCAACCCTGACGACCCTGCTTGGCAGCAGGCGGACTGCTGCGTCCGCAGCTGGATCTTCGGCTCCGTCGCCGAGGCCGTCCTCGACCTCACCATGGACGGCACCGCCCAGACTGCTCGCCAGCTCTGGGCGGCCATCAACGGCCTCTACGCAGCGAACAAGGCGCAGCGCGCCATCTTCCTAAGCCACGAGTTTCACTCGCTGACTCAGGGAGACTCCATCATCGACGACTACATCCTCAAGGTCAAGACCACCGCCGACAAGCTCCGCGACGCCGGCCACGCCGTCTCCGAGCCGACCCTCGTCCTCAACTTGCTGCGCGGGTTGAACGAGGAGTACCACGGCACCGCAGACCACGTCGCCGCCACCAGCCTCAGCCTCTCCTACGTGCGGGACCAGCTCACTCTCAAGGAGCTCCGTCTCGCCAACGGGAAGAAGGTCGCCGCCGCCACCGCCCTCGTCGCCAGCTCTGCCTAATCCTGCGGCCCCTCGGGCTGCTGTGGGCAGCAACAGGCACCGCAGCAGCCTCCGCCGCAGCCGCGGGGCGACGGCCAGCAGCGCAACTCCAAGAAGGGCCAGCGCTGCGGTGGCGGCTTCGGCAACGGCGGCGGCAACAGCGGTGGCGGCAACAGCGGTGGCGGCCCCGGCGGATTTGGCGGCGGCGGTTTCGGCGGGGGCGGCGTCTCCTTCGGCGGCCAGGCTCTATTTCTCGCACATGACGTCGTCAGATGGTATACTCCTTCGTCGCACCCCCACCTCTATTTCTTCAGTTTTAGTAGGCAATGACACTAGTATCCCAGTCACATCTCGCGGTCACTTCGGTCTACCCACCATAGCATCCACTTTTGCTCTTAATAACGTTCTTGTCGTACCCTCGATAGTTCAGAATTTACTTTATGTTCGTCAGTTCACCCGCGACAACCACGTTTCCATTGAGTTTGACGCTTTCGGTTTTTCTGTAAAGGAACTTCCGACGGGGCGCGTGATTCTTCGCTGCAATAGCGACGGGGACCTGTACACCTGGCAGCCCTCCCCTTCCACTGCGTCCGCTCTCATCGCCGCCTCCAGCTCCCTGTGGCACCAGCGTCTCGGCCACCCCGCTCCAGCAGCTTTAGATCGTTTGCATAAGAACAATTTATTGTCTTGTAATAAAGCAGACCGCTCTCTTTGCCATTCTTGTCAGCTTGGCAAACACACTCGTCTGCCTTTTACTTCATCTAGTTCTTATACTGCTGGGCCTTTTGAGCTTGTTCACTGTGATGTTTGGACTTCACCAGTTCCTAGCATTTCTGGTTTTTCTTATTATCTGGTGATTTTGGACGATTATACCCACTACTGCTAGACATTCCCCTTCAGGCGCAAGTCTGACGTCCACCAGACCATTGTCGATTTTGTCGCGTATGTTCGCACTCAGTTTGGTCTGCCCGTCAAGTGTTTTCAGGCTGACAACGGCACAGAGTTCGTCAACACTGCCACGTCCACATTTCTGGCGGCCCACGACACCCTGTTGCGTATCTCCTATCCATACACGTCTGGACAAAACGGCAAGGCCGAGCGTGTTCTTCACACACTCAACAACTCCGTGCGCACCCTGCTGCTCCATGCGTCCATGCCAGCGGCCTACTGGGCCGAAGCTCTCGCGGCTGCCTGCTACCTGCTTAACAGACGCCCATCATCCTCCATTCACAGTGAGGTCCCCTACACACGCTTGTACCACGATTCCCCTAGCTATGATCACCTGAGAGTTTTCGGGTGCCTCTGCTACCCCAATCTCCAGGCCACCTCTGCACATAAGCTAGCTCCTCGCTCTGCCGCCTGCGTGTTCCTCGGGTATCCCTCCGCTCACAAGGGGTACCACTGCCTCGACCTGTCCACTCGACGCATCATCATTTCTCGACACGTCATCTTCGATGAGACACACTTCCCCTTTGCGGACGCTCCACCAGTTTCACCAGCCTCCTCCCTTGACTTCCTGACTGATGATGATACTGTGGATATTATGCCTTGCTCTACTAACACTACAGCTCCCTCTACTTCGGCACCCACGGTAGCTCCGTTCTCAGCGAACGTTGAGAAGCTGTCTCCCTCCTCCGAGCCTGCCGGTCCGGGCGGGCGTGGTCTTGTGCCCCCGTCAGGACCTGGCACTCCGGGCGGGGCTGGCCTCGCGCCCCCGCCAGGACCTCATCTGGCACCTCCGCTGCTCGTCTACACCAGATGACCTCGAGCACCAGCGCTGGCGCCCCCTCCTACGCCGCCAGCGCCTGCACCACCACCGGCGCCTCCCAGACCTGTGACTCGCACACAGTCTGGCGTCATTCCGCGCGTGCAGTACAAGGGGTTGGCCGCCATCGTCCCGTCGCCAGTTCCGTCGAACTACCGCAGCTGGCTTGCCGACCCAAACTGGTGCGCGGCCATGGCCGATGAGTGCCAGGCTTTGGTCGAGACGGCACCTGGCGTCTTGTCCCGCGACCGCCCGGTGCCAACGTCGTCTCTGGGAAGTGGATCTTCAAGCATAAGTACCACTCCGACGGTACTCTTTCCCGGCACAAGGCGCACTGGGTCGTCCGCGGCTTCTCCCAACAGCACGGCATCGACTACGACGAGACATTCAGCCCAGTGGTCAAACCAGCGACCATCCGGGCTGTTCTCAGCATCGCCACCTCCCGCGCCTGGCCCATTCACCAGCTCGACGTGAAGAACGCCTTGCTTCACGGCCACCTCGACGAGACTATCTACTGCCAGCAGCCGCCTGGTTTCATCGACCCCGCCCACCCCAACTACGTTTGCCACCTGCAGAAGTCCTTGTACGGGCTCAATCAGGCGCTGTGAGCGTGGTACCAGCGGTTCGCCTCCTTCATTCGGCAGCTCGGCTTTGTCGCCTCGGCCTCCGACACTTCCCTCTTTGTGCCCAAAGAGGGCGTGAGTCTCGCCTACTTGCTGCTCTAAGTCGACGACATCATCCTCACCGCCTTGTTCTCGACACTTCTTCAGCAGATCATGGCCAAACTCGCCCCTGAGTTCACCATGACTGACCTCGGCGACCTCCACCACTTCCTCGGCATCTCCGTCACGCGCTCGACTGACGGCATGTTCCTGTCCCAGCGACAGTACGCCGTGGATCTTCTGCAGCGCGCCGGCATGGCGGAGTGTCACTCTACAATGACCCCTGTTGACACTCAGGCCAAGCTTTCGGCCGCGGACGGCGCCCCGCTGTCTGCCCCTAACAGCTCCGACTACAGGAGTCTGGTGGGTGCTCTCCAATAGATTACCCTAACTCGTCCAGACCTGGCGTACGCCGTCCAGCAGGTGTGCCTCTTCATGCACGACCCTCGCGAGCCTCATCTCTCCTTGGTCAAGCGCATCCCGCGCTACGTGAAGGGCACGCTCTCCTCCGGTCTCCACATCGGCACCGGCCCCGTCGACAGTCTGACCGGCTACTCCGACGCCGACTGGGCTGGCTGTCCGGACTCCCGGCGCTCGACTTCCGGCTTCTGCGTGTTCCTCGGCGACAACCTGATCTCGTGGTCTTCGAAGCGTCAGACCACGGTGTCCAGGTCCAGCGCCGGGGCTGAGTACCGAGCGGTAGCTCACGTCGTCGCTGAGTGCTGCTGGATCCACCAGCTTCTTCAGCAGCTTCACGTTCCCCTCGCTTCCGCCATCGTTGTCTATTGTGACAACGTGAGTGCTGTCTACATGACGGCCAACCCTGTCCACCACCGGTGCACGAAGCACATCGAGATCGACATTCACTTCGTCCGCGAGAAGGTGGCGCTTGGACAGGTCCGGGTTCTTCATGTTCCCTCCGCTCATCAGTTCGCTGACATCATGACCAAGGGCCTCCCTGTACAGCTCTTCACGGAGTTTCGGTCCAGTCTTTGCGTCCGCACTCCCCCCTCTGCGACTGCAGGCGGGTATTAGGAAATGTATAGCTGATTGATTGTAGCTTACCTTGTATAGGTGATTTAGCCTGCCTTGTATAGCTGATATAGCTTACCATGTATACTAGGATTATTTCCTTGTAACTCAAGCCATATTGGCTATATATATGAGAGATCACCCCCCTTGCTGGGTGTGGTGTTTCCCCCCAATCCTATCTCTCTACACTGTTTGTGATTATGCATGCTGCTGCCTTCAACATTTTAATAACTGATTTTCTCTTTTCTTTATTGATGTAGGTTATACATGCCATTTTGTTGCCTGCCAAAGTCATTAACTTACCACCATAAATTCGCAATAGATTCATTTGGGAGGGATAAGTATCACCTCCATAGAATCAATTACTCCAGCAAAATAAGAGGTAAGTTAAATTGATTCTATCTAAAGCAAATTTTATTGGCATATAGTAGCAATTGATTTGCTGGATTTTTCATAGATAGTTGTAGGATTAAAGAGATGCTTTATCACTATTTCTGATCCAAGTACAGGTACAAATACTTGAATTGCTGCACCTGAAGAACCAATTGAAGCTACAACTGTTGAACCTAAAGACTCATTTCGGTCACAAGTCTACGACAGTTTCATTCTCTATCGCTGAAAGAGTGCACTCAATGTTTTCTAGGAAAGAGACCTAGGATTCATACTGTAATGTTGACCTCACCTTGATTTACATATGGTACTTTCTTTGTCACACTGAATTTACAATGGCCCCTTGATTCTCACCTCTTCTCTTTACCTACAGGTGACAGTTGGATGTCCATGGATACCCTTTAGTTAAAAAAAATGAACTAGGAATTCATTCCCCCCCCCCCCCCCCCCCCAACCAAAATTCGAATTCCTAGTTTATTTGCCAAAATCCATAGATGTCCAACTTCCACTTGTATCTTTAACTCTCTTATTACAGATGCAAACGGGTTTTGGTAATGAGCTGAGTGAGAACTTGCTAATTCACACACTTTTTACAGGTTTGTTTCACTGCTTTTATTTCTGAAGTGATGCAAGGAGGTTTAACTAATGAGTGGGAACTTACTAGATCGCTCTTTTTTTTATAATACAGAAATCATCCGGCCTCGACATCCCTGGGGATGTCCACAGCCCAGAGTTTACAAACGCCACAGTCATTAAGACCAACAACAGAAGCCCTCAGGCCCATCTAACAGCCATAGCTGCACACAGAAACAAAGAACTCCTCAAACACAACTCCAGTCTCACAGCCTTTGCTGCATACAAGGACATAGAACTACTCAAGGAACATCTCCGCCGTCGACACTGAACACAGGCTCAATGCTCCAGCCGACCTCTAGCAAACCAACCTGAGGCCCCAAAAATTTCCATGGCAACCACCTCCAATCTTCTGCTACATTGGCTTAGCAGTTCAGCCTCTTCCTCTTTAGACAGCTTCGACCACGTCCTGATCTAGTAAGTCGCCCTGAAGATCACCTGCAGAGAGATATTAGTACGGGTTCTTTTGAAAACAACATCGTTTCCAGTGGCGGAGCCACCAATATGGCTAGCACTGGCTGCCGCCATACCTATCGCAAGCGAGCTCCTTCTTTCCCTCTTCAGTGTTCGTAAATCTGCTATATGTATGAAGCTGAACTATCACAGCTAGTATTATATTCGCCATATGTAAAATTTCATTCTGGCTCCGCTACTGATCGTTTCTGTCCAACCAGATGGCTCAGCACAAAGCCGCTGCACCAATCATGATTTGGTTTCTAACCTTGCTGTGAAAACTAGAAACCCAATTTCCAAACAAGTCTTGTGCTCTGGTAGGTACACTAATGCCAAAAGCAATATGTACAGTGTTCCACCACAGCCGAGCTCTAGGACAATCAAAAAATAAGTGTTGGATGCTTTCATCAATATTGCAGAAGCAACAGGTAATGCTGCCCTTCCATCGTTTCTTTCGTAAATTATCTTTAGTCAAAGTAACTCCCTGTCTAAAGTACCATAAGAAGACCTTTATTTTGAGGGGAACTTTAGTTTTCCACAACACACTATTCACTCTGATCCTATCTCTGTGCATGATGTCCTTGTACAATGAAGCTACAGAAAAAATTCTGTTTTTGCTTAGGTTCCAGCAGAACCTGTCATTCTGTTCAGTTAAAACAACAGATGATACCTGCCCCACTAAGTTCATCCATTTTCTCAGCCTTTCCCCTGTTAGAGCACGTCTAAAGGACACATTAAGCGGAATGGAACCCAACACCCGTGCCACAGTTACATTCTTTTCCCTAACTATCGTGTACAGAGAGATAAATCTCCATGAGTGGTTTGCTACTAATCCACCTATCTTCCCAGAACCTAGCCTGGTTGCCCCCCTGCACTATAAAACTCCCCTTGGACAGGAACAGATCTTTAATATCCATCAACCCTGCCCAGAATTGAGAGTCCCCCGGCTTTTTAGATAATTGCGTTAACACTTTGTCTTTCAAGTATTTATTTTTCAAAAGTTGCTGCCACACTCCATCCTCGTTTAACAACTTAAAAATCCATTTGCTCAACAAGCAAATGTTCTGAATTTCTAGGTTTAAAATGCCCAAACCTCCTACACACTTAGGTTGGCTAAGAATACTCAATTTTGCTAATCTGTACTTTTTTTTGTGTTCTCCAACTTGCCAAAAAAACCTAGATCTGTAGTAATCTAGCCTTTTTAAAACTCCTTTAGGAACCCTCAAAAACGACATCAAAAACATAGGTAAGCTAGATAACACAGAGTTAATGAGAACTAGTCTCCCTCCTGCAGACAACAACTTGCCTTTCCAACTACTAAGTTTCTTCTGAAATCTTTCTTCTATCACCCCCCAATCTTTCTTATTCAATCTCTTTGTATGCATAGGAATTCCCAAATACTTGAAGGGTAACTCACCCTCCATACATCCAAAAATTTGCACAAAATCCCTCCCTCTCTCCTTTGCCTTCCCGAAACAGAAGACCTCGCTCTTGTGGAAATTAATTTTGAGCCCAGATAGTTTTTCGAAAGCACCCAGTACAAGTTTTAAATTTTTTGCCTCCTCTATATCATTTTCCATAAAAAGAATCGTGTCATCGGCATACTGAAGAATAGATAATCCTTCATCAACCAAGTGAGGTACTAGACCCCTAATCTGACCCCTCTCCTTGGCTCTTGCAATCAAGATGGCCAACATATCAGCCACCAGATTAAACAGAATAGGAGACAATGGATCACCTTGTCTCAAACCTTTTCTAGTTTGAAAAAAGTGTCCCAGCTCATCGTTTACTTTAACACCAACACTTCCTCCTGACACTATGTTCTCTATCCATTTGCACCACGTGTCTGAGAATCCTTTCATTCTCATGGTTTGTTGGAGGAAGTGCCAATTAACTTTATCATAAGCTTTTTCAAAATCTAATTTCAGAATTATCCCCTCCATCTTCTTCCTTTTGATTTCATGCAAAGTTTCGTGCAGAATGACTACCCCTTCCATGATGTAACGTCCAGACATAAACGCTGTCTGAGAAGGCCTAATTACCTTATTTGCCACCATGGCAATTCTATTTGACAGAACCTTCGTAATAATTTTAAAACTGACGTTAAACATGCATATCGGCCTATATTGTTCAATTCTAGTCACTTCATTCAGCTTAGGAATGAGGGTGATGATTCCGAAATTAACACTATACAAAGGTAGTCTGTTCTCCTGGAAATCCTTGAACAAGGCCATAACATCCGCTTTTATTAAGCTCCAGAAAACCTGGTAGAATTCCGCAGGAAAACCATCCGGGCCTGGAGCCTTATTGTGCTTCATATGGAAAATGGCCTCTCTCACCTCTTCCTCAACAAATGTGGCAGTCAGAATCTCATTTTCCACATTTGAAACTTGAGGTATATCCCTTCGTCTATTTTCATTTAGAGAAAAATCATTTCTTATTGGTGCCCCAAAAAGGTTTTTGTAATATCTCGTTATGTATTCTTTAAGTTTGTCATCCCCTTCTATGATTCCCTCATCCTGTTCTAGTCTAAAGATTCTGGTCTTTCTACGCTTACCCCCGACCGCCAACCGAATGTATTTAGTGTTGTTATCCCCCTCTATGAGATCAATTGTTTTGGCCCTCTGAAACCACTTCACCTCTTCCACTCTTGGCAAATGAGCCAATCTATCTTTAATAGACTGCTTCAGATCTAACTCCTGCTGATTTAACAGCTGAGTTTCAGCCTTTCTATCTAACTCATCTGCTTTCCTCATCAATTCCTGCTTTTCTCATCAATTCCTGCTTTTCTTTTTTTCCTGCCCCTCTCATATCTTTTGCCCAGCCCCTTAAATATTGCCGCAGCTTTCTAATTTTGTTCTGCCACCTTTGCATTGCATTGCCCCCCCCCCCCGATTCTCACTATTCCATACATTAGACACTATATCAAAGAAACCATCCTTAAGCAGCCAACCCAGCTCAAATTTAAAATTAGGGTTATCTGTCCTCCCCTTACTCTCTCCCGTATTTAACAGGAGAGGAGTATGGTCTGACAGTTCCCTTGTTAAAGCAACCACAGTAGCCAACGGAAATTTCTCTTCCCACTCCATACTAATCAACACCCTATCAAGCTTCTCATAGGTTGGCACACTAAGTGAATTCGCCCAAGTGTATTTACAACCTGACATCTCCAACTCCCTTAGGTCTAGACTGTCTATAACTGCATTGAAAAGAAATGGCCACCTGTCATTATACCTCTCATTGTTAAAATCCCCTCCCACCATAAGAGGGACCTTTTCCTTACTGCACGTATTTACCAATTCGGCTAGAAAAGCCTCCTCGTACTCTGGTTGAGCAGCCCCGTACACAGCCACAAACACCCACTGGAACTCATGAACTCTGCTCCTAACTTTGAATTTGACATAGAAATCTCCTTCCTCTATACTTCCTATATCCAGACTATCGAGATTTACACCCAAAAGAATCCCCCCTGACCTCCCATGAGGTTGGGTCTAGTGCCAAATAAAGTTTTTTCCCCCACAATAATTATCTAAAATGGACTGAGAAAAATCCTTTTTACCTATTTCCAATAGAGCGATGAAGTCTAAGCCATGCTCTTTGGACATGTCACTAAGGAACCTTGTTTTTGTCAAGTCGCTAAGACCTCTGCTATTCCAAAATATCCCTTTCATTCGGACACCATTTTAGCATTTAAGCTCCCCGCAATTTTAACTTTACAAGTCTTCTTTTTTTAAGTGGCTTAACACTTTACTTCCATTTTCTCCCAGCCAATTTGATATCATCATTTAAATGATACATGTCATCATCAAAAATTTCCTCTATCATATCTCCACAAAGGTTTTTCACCGCTAAATGTTCCAACCTATCTATACTGTCTTCCTCATATTTACTATCGTACTCCATTTCTACTTCTTTCTCTAGGTCCCTATCACGAGTACCCCGATAATGAAAAAGCTGGCGAACAGATTTTCTCCAGCTCTTCCCTAGAGACAGCACAATTCACCCCATTATGATCCAACATACTAGTAGCCGCATCAACAGAGAAAGGAATAAGAACTGGTTCCAAAGAGGGGAATGAGTTCATACCTTGCTGGTCCTCCAATGCCTTGGTAGCTGCCCTCCTTTGTGCCCTCTCCATGGTGTGCTCATCACACGAACCCGCCAACCTTGGGCTGGCCCTTGATGGCGACACGATAGCATCTTGTATTGCTGCTGCTGCTTGAACCCTCTTCCCTTTCCCACCCCTCATGCTGTCATCAACCTGATCTTGCTTGTCCACCTCTATCTGCGACTCAGTGTTCATTGCTGCCTCGTACTCATTCCCAGCCTCATGTTGAGGCTCATCTTCAATCACCTCATCCTCCGCCATTACTTTTTCAGCAATTTCATCTAGTACATTTCCCACTGAAATGTCCACAATCTCTTCTGCCTGCTGCCTCAAAAACCTTGAATATTCCTCCTTTATCATCATCTGAATTTTGTTTCTAAGGTCTTCCTGCTTCTCATCCTGCAGGTTTCCTTCAAAGGACTCCCCTCCTTCATTGTCTCCCCTCATTCTTTTATGCTCTCGAGTCTTTGCATCCTCATTTTCCAGCATATTGTCCCTTTTCCCATTTGGGTTCCACTCCACTTCCACCTCCTCTCCATGTTCATCCACCCCAATCTTCTCTACATCAAGGTGTGGTGGAATCAAACTCGGATTCAGCACAGCCACAAAAATTCTCCCAAATTTATTCTTCCTGGTGAGTTCCATATCCACTGTTTGAGTGGATCCCAACATTGAGCCTACAACCCACAACTCCTGAAACTCTCTCAGCTCCTCTCTGATTCCATAAACCCGAATCCACACTTTTGGAAGCAAAAATCCCTCCTTCTTTTCCTGCCACCAGTTGAATCTGATCCTTACCCCCTGTGGTACATCAGCTTCTTTGACATCAGCTCCACCAAATGCTATTGCCCTCTGTAATTCTGTTTTGGAAGGGAATTTTGTGACAAAACCCTGTTCCTGCTCAGTTATTTCCCACACCCACTTCCCCGGAAACAGTCTCTGCAGCTGCCCAACTACCTGCTCCTTGGATAATTCCCCTCCTTCTACACTGATGAGAGCCATTCTTGATTCTTTCTTTACCTTTGGCAAGGGCGGGCGCTGGATGTGGTAAAATCCCAGGCCATGTACCGCATATCCAACCGCATGCGCAACAGGCCTAGGCATCTTCAGAATTGGGCATCTATGATTTGTATGATCGTGTCCATTATAGATCACACATGAGAGCTCCATTGTGCACTGCCCAGCCGCGTGTCCCTTCTTGGTACATCTTGAGCATCTGATCTCCGCCCTACCTTTCTACACTGCATCAATCACCTCCTTCTCTGCCTCTTCCATCCTGACATCCTCTCCCTGATTCTCTTCTGTCTTCTGATTCTGCTTTTCCTTTTCCACCCATCCACTCATCGTTGGATTCGTCGCTTTCCTACCCTGCGTCAGTACCTCTCCTCTACCTCTGCCTCCAAAACGGCCGGACGATGCTCCCAGCCCATGATACCCTCTTCCCCCATAGGTGTTTGAGTATCCATACCTCTGCCAGGTCCTGCCTCCACCGAAGCCTGGAGCAAAACCCCTTCCACGGCCGCCAAAACGCCCGTCTCCCTGGCCATCCATGGACTCCCTTCCACCTCCTTGCATTCTCCCCCCGAACCTCTGCATTGTTCCCCTGAACTAGCCTCCTCCCCTATCACCCATCTGCTTGCGAATCCTTCTCTCTTGCCGCTCGTTCTCCTTCCCTGCTTGGCCCCGTGTAATTGCTGGCTGCAAGCGCTTCGTTTCTGGAGCCGCTTGAATGCTTAGGCGACTCGAAGCGAGGCCCCTCGGTCTTCCCCCGGATGCAAAAAGCGCGCCCAGGCCAGCTGTTCCACGGAACACACCATGGGCCCCAACTTTAACATTGGGCCCAGTCCACTCCTCCGGCCCGCACAGCCCATTTGGCTTACGGCTTCTCGCTCCTTCCCGGTCACGCTCCGCCGCCGCCGCACAGTCCCCATGCGCCGCCGTGCCCGAGCTCGGCAATGGCTTCCCCTGCATTTCCACTGTGGGCGACGTTGCCGTTAGCTCTGGCAGCACACTTCCTGGCCCCTTCTTCCCTTCCCATCTGCAGTCCCGCACAAGGAGATCCCCAAATGGTACTTCAGGTGAAATCCGCCGGTGAGGCAAAGGCCCACGCCATGGCCGGTGTCCCCGAGACCTTCTCTCGGCGACCGCGTCCACGATTCGTGTTGACAATCTCCTCGGATGTTTTACCTGACTTGCACCACAATCAACGGAACCAAAACTCGGCGACACCACATTAGTAGCCAGAGCTTCCGCTCTCCTCAGGTCATCCAGCTTGAACCCAGCCCGAAACGCATCACGCATGAACTTGACTGGTGAACTTGGACTCAAGTACTCACCTTCGCCTATGTCTCCGTCGCTCTCTTCCCCGGAGCTTGTCTCGCCCTTTCGCGCCCAGAACCTGGAACCAGATCCACCCGGCTCGCCTAGCGAGCTCGTCGGTGAGTACACCCAGGGGGCCGAGTGACGCCTAGCCGGCGCTGAGACCGGCGAGCGGTCCGGGGACGGCACAATCCCCTGGTCGCCGTTGCTGTCGCCGCTCTCCCCCAGGTCCATCCCCCCGCCCGGTACTTCGTTGATTCTCGCTCACACGCTCTGCATGAACTCTGAATCCGACTTCTTCTCTGTTCTCTCAAGCATACCACATCCTAGATTGCTCTTAGAGGTTTGCTTTGCTTTTTTTTAGGTCAGTCTTCTTTGCTTTAAAAACATGCTCAAACCATTCAAGTATTTTTTTTAGACATCTACAGGCGGGCTCAATTTGTAGAAATAATAAAGCATAGAACCCATGATCATTGATCCTCTCGCTATTCCTTGGTTAGGTTCAGTTTTTTTTACATGTATATATCTTCCTATTGGTTGGTTGCAGGAAGTGTCTTTAGTAAAAGTAGAGATAGGATAAATCACTACAATGGATTCTTATATATTAACATAGTGTTGCATTCCTGCTATATCTTTTGTGTTCAAATTAGTAATATGTCCATTTGTATCTGAACACTGCTGCTTTATCTACTTCCAAATTGAGTTGCCTTGTCTAGCAGAGATGCCAGTCAGTACTACTTTGTTAATTCCTAATCAAATGACATGGGCCTTCTATACATCTCTTTATGCCACTGCATTTTACTAATTGAACTTGCCATGGCTTGTGCATTGATCTATATTCTTCTATAATTATAATATTCAAACAACCATATAGCTGTACAGAAATATGCATATGTTTACAACATGCTGATTCTTAAAAAAAAAACGATTTGCAATGAGCATATACAGGTCTCAGATCTGGAGAATTTTCTAACGGTTACATGTCATATTTTGCAGGTCAATTTTGCAAACGGCATCACACCATTGTCAGAGCTAGATGTGCTGCCATCAGCTCATCACTGTCTGCAATGCAAGGTGCAGTGTCGCCACTTATTTCTTGACATTCACATATGTATATGCAATATATTTTTAAGGATATGAGATCATTTATAGGTTTAGTTTCCTCTACTCCCACTTATTTCCAAGTATGGTGCTCCGGTCCTGATACGGTTGGGGTTATTAGATAGTAGATCACGAAGGAAGATCACAACTAACTCGCCCTCCCCTTGGGAGGCTCTGAGATTAGGAATAATCTTCTGCTTAATTCATAACTGACCCCAAAGTCCGATACATATAGCCTTGGGCTCAACCAAATCCTAAATCTTAGCTAACAAATCATATCTAACAAACCAAACGAAGGGATAAACACTAGCCACTATTAGCTGCCGGCTTTGCCTTGATTCTGCGCTGAAACTTCTTCCCAAAGAATGCGTCCATAACACTTCCGCCCTCCTGACAGAAATGCTCGTCCTCGAGCTTGAAATCAGGATATGCTTCCTTGAACACCGGCAATGGTTTCCAGGTAGCATCCGCGGCGCTCCTGTCCTCCCACTGCACCAAAAGATCCCACGAGTCTTTGGAAGGCCGGGCACGCAGAATGCGGCCAGGAATGGGGACAGCCCGGCCACGGACCACCGGAGGTAACGCGACGATGGAAGATGGCGCGCCTCCCTGATGTTTCTTGAGGAAGACGGCGTGGAACACGTCGTGGATGCGGGCCTTGGCAGGGAGACGAAGATGATAGGCCACCGAGCCCAGACGCTCAATCACCTGGAACGGCCCGTAGAATTTGGGCGACAGCTTGGAGGAGATCGTCGCCGTGATCCCGGACGCCGAGTGCTGGTGCAGCCGCAGCCAAGCCCATTCCCCCACCTCAAACTCCACGTGCCGGTGCGTCTTGTCGTAGGCCGTCTTCATGTAGTCTTGCGCCTGCAGCAGACGCTCCTTGATGTCCGCCAGAAACTTGTCGCGCTGCCGAAGCTGTGTGTCCAGCGCGACGACCCGCGCCACGCCTGGCTGATAAGAGAGCAGGGTCGGCGGATCCCGGCCGAACACCACTTTGAACGGCGTTGTCTGTATGGCGGACTGGAAGGACGTGTTGAAGCAGAACTCCGCCCACGGCAGCCAACGGAGCCAGCTGCGCGGACAGTCGTCGGCGAGGCAGCGCAGGTAGACCCCAAGCACCCGGTTGGCGACCTCGGACTGGCCATCTGTCTGTGGCCGGAACACTGAGCTTAGGCGAAGCTTGACGCCGGACAAGGAGAAGAGTTCCATCCACAGCTTGCTGGTGAAGACCGGGTCTCGGTCGCTGGCGATGGAGCACGGCAAGCCGTGCAGCTTGACGATGTTGTCGAAGAAAGCTTGCGCCACCGAGAGCGTCGTGTAGGGGTGGCCCAGAGGGATGAAGTGGGCCATCTTGGAGAAGCAGTCCACGACGGTCAGCACGACGGACTTGCCGGCGACGCGGGGAAAGCCCTCAACGAAGTCCATGGCGATGTCGCTCCAAACTGTCGACGGCACGTCCAGCGGCTGTAGAAGACCCGCCGGGTGGAGATGTTCCGTCTTGTTGCACTGACAGATGACGCAGCTCTTGACATACTCCTGCACTAGCTTCGTCGCGTGAGGCGTGTAGAATGAAGCGCGCAGCCGGTGCAGTGTCTTCTCAGTGCCCTCGTGGCCCGTCCCATGAGCTTGGGCCAGGAGCTCCGGCCAGAGCGAGGAAGACTCTGAAACGAAGATGCGCCCGTTGAAGAGCACGAAGCCGTCCATGAAAGTCCACGCCGCGCCAGCTGACCCATCCTGGATCGTCGTCTTCTTGGCCACTACGTTGGCCAGGGTGGTAGATTCTTGGCGTAGCTCCTCGAACAAGGCAAACTCCGGCCGGGACATGGCATGAACCCGGCTGGTTGCCTCGCACTCGTCATGGCGAGACAGCGCATCGGCCGCCCCATTCATCTTTCCTGGCTTATACTCCACCTGAAAACTATAGCCAAGGAGTTTGCTCACCCATGTGTGTTGAGGAATGGTGGAGAGGAGTTGGTCGAGCAAATGCTTCAAGCTGTAGTGGTCCGTGCGCACGACGAACGACCGTGTCCAGAGGTATGGGCGCCAATGGCAGACGGCGTGCAAACCGGTCTGACACACTTGGATTGTGTTGACACCCAAAATTGGCAATAGTGCAAACCGGTCTGACCGGTATGCACAAACCGGTCAGACTGGTTTGGGTAATATTGTCAAAATACGATTTGGACTTCACCATTGTGTAGCTCTCGTCGAGGCGACCAAGATGCATATGTGGAATGGCTAATTTGGACTCCGGATGAGAGAGTTGCGACTTCGACAAGATTTGCTCTCGAGGGAAACCGGTCTGACCGGTTTGCCCAACCGGTCAGACCGGTTTGGGTCTGTAATTCGAGTAGGTTTAGGACTCTATGTTTTATCCCGTATTGTAACCGAACTTGAAGGGGTACGACTTCCCCAGCCTATAAATATAAAGGCTCAAGGCCGATTGAGGTGTTCCCAATCGAACCAACATATTTGTCCTTTACTTTTTATCTCTCAAACCCTAATCTCTTCCAAATCCTATCCTTTGTTCTTGGCTCGTCTCTACGACGTTCAAGGGCATTCTAGGTGGTCTGCCGACCCTAGAGCAACCCTAGCTTGCTTGAGCTCCGACGGGGTCCCTCCCGAGCTCGAGTTTCTAGGTCTTCACGATCTCCCGCCTGAAAGCGGTCTAACCGGTTCTTGAAGTCGGTCTGACCGGTTTGCCACGGGGAGGTCGGGGTGTTGGCCGTTGCGACGGCTGTGCTGCGCGTTCGTGCGTTCTCGAGTGTGTTGGCACATCTTTGCGTCAACATACTTTTCGGCGACTCCGCTGGGGAAAAGATCTTGCTTTAAAAACCGATCTACTTTTCTCCAAAGAAGATGGGCTCTATCTCCGATTCCGACAACAACGACATCATCGCAGCGACGATGGAGGAGCTCACTGAAGAGGAGCGCAAGGAGTACCTGATCGCTATGGAACACTTCAAGGCGCAATTCTTGAAGGGTTTCAAGAAAGATCGTGATGGCTCCATTAGAAGGGTCGAAGAATTCGTCATGCCGTCTTTCAAAGTGACTAATAGTCAAGTTGAAGGATTTTCCAAGGTAAATAACGACCCATCTGACCTCATGAAGCAATTATCGCTTATGATAGATGAAAAATTTTCAGTAGCAAATATTATTGGTGATAAGCTCGCTTCTTTATCCGATGAATTAAATACATTGAAAAAGAATAAAAATATTGTAGATGATTCTTTTCCATCGGATAATTTAAAATTTAGCTCGTCAGGTGTGCTAGAAAATATTTTAGATCCAAATTTAGGCATACCGGCGAATTTCTTTGCTGGACAGACATCACATGCACCATCGGCCAGCAAACCGGTCAGACCGGTTTTCCGAACCGGTCAGACCTGTCTGCCCAGTTTCACAGCTGGTCAGGCCGTTTCTGTGGTTGGAAGTCATTTGTCCTCACCAATGCCTAGTTCGGCCGCTTCTGGTCGAACTAATGAGATTGGTATAAGTAATTCATGTTTATATAAAAAATCATATCCTCAGGAATTTGATCTTGTTCCCTATCCTGCTGGTTGGCGTGTTCCCGAGTTCACTAAATTTAATGGTGTTGATACTTGTACAACTTGGGATCATGTGAGTCAATATATTCTACAGTTAGGAATTGCGGCCTTTTACGAGGCTTTGCGTGTGCGCTTATTCTCATTATCTCTTACTGGAAAGGCTTTTGCTTGGTTCTCTTCGCTCGCTCCGAATTCTATACAAACATGGAGTCAATTAGAGCATAGATTTCGAGATCACTTCTTTAATAGAGAGAACAAAGCTAAAATGACAGATTTGACATCAATTACGCAAGGCCGCGATGAATGGGTCATTGATTATTTTAGAAGAATTAAAGATGTTAAGAACCGATGTTTAGGTTTGACAATTTCTGAGAAGGATTTAGCTAATTTGGCTTTTGCGGGTTTACAACCTCATTTGGAAGAAAAAATAGAAGGTTTTAGTTTTGTTAATTTTTTGCAAATGATGGTTATGAATTTAGAATATAGATTAAGAAATACAAAAGAACCCGTTAAAACTCATCAGTCTAAGGTGCATATTGTTGATCATAATTCTGATAGTTTGGACGATGAGAGTAAAGAAATTTGTGCTGCTGAATTTGTTTGGCCATCAAACGCTGAGCCATGTTCTTGCCCTTCACTCAAGCCGATGCAGAAAAATCGGCAAGGCGAAGTGAAATTTACTTTTGATGTTGCCAAATGCGAGCATGTTTTTGATGAATTGCTCAAGAGCGGAAACATTCGATTGTCTCATGCTATACCATCGTCGGAGGACCTGAAAGGGCATGCATATTGTAAGTGGCATAATTCTTTTTTGCATGCAACTAATGATTGTAATATTTTTCGTCGACGGATACAATCGGCCATTAATGAGGGACGATTGTTATTAGCTGAGACACAAATTGATGAAGCTCTTCTATCTGTTCATACTTTGAATCTGAATAATCCCAAAATACTTATTCGGTCGGAGCAAGCCGAACGAGCCAAAGGGAAAAATGTGATCATTAGAGAACCAAGGCCGAATAATGTCAATGACAAAATTTCGGCTAGAAAGGTGATGATTGGAAAGACTTTGGATGGAAAAGAGTCTCTGAAGATTACTATTGAAACATCTAAGCCCGGGGGGCAAGAGAGTTCACCTAAAGAAGGTCGGTCTGCTGATCAGGCGAAACCGGTCAGACCGGTTTCTCAAACCGGTCAGACCGGTTTATCCCAGAATCGACCAAGAACTCTCAAACCTAGGCGCTCGGAAGTGGGTACTTGTAAGGTGGATGATCAGTTCCTGAACAGGTACACAAAGGCCGTTCAAGTTGATCAGCCAACAAAAAAGAAATCAAAAGCAACATCACGTTGGAATAATTCTACAGCTCCAAGAGGGAATAACAAGCACCGAGGTGATGTTATTACTATGTTTCCCCCACAAAAATTGTATACTACCATGCCATGGGTATTTCCCGCATCAAAGTCTCAATATCCGACGTGGGATCAAGAGGTGTGGATGCAATACTTCCCTATGCCACAACCACCTCAGGATTATATGGGAAAAAATCCCAGGTCTCCAGTGCATGACCGATTAGGTTCATACCAATCAGGTCCGGTGCCAGTGACTAAAGCGGTCAGACCGTTTTCATCAAACCGGTCAAACCGGTTTCAGTCTGATCAGAAGCCACGTGTTCCTTCTAAGCAAGAATACCGTGTCAAGAAGAAGAAGGAGGATGTGAAGCCTGTAGTTGATCCAAAGCAGACTAAAGTTAATGGGTTTGTGACAGTTGGTGATATTCCAGCAATTATGCAAGATTTGAATAAAGAGCCGATTGTTATTGGAAATTCGGCTGCTGTTGCAAATAAAGGATCAGTCGAGACAGATGATCATGAATCTAGCAGTAGCAAGTTTGCAGAAAAATACTATCAACCCAGATGGTGTCCATCGGGTTTGAATCATACACAGAAAAGAAAGTTGCAACGCTTGCGCAATAAAGAGAAAAGGGAGCAGGAAACAGAGATGCTGAGAAGTGAAAAACTTAACAGTCACAAACACATGATTCCTCAAGGCAAGGAGTGGCGAATCAAGTCAAGTGGCCAGCCAGCAGCCAAAGCGGTCAGACCGGTTTCGCCAACCGGTCAGACCGGTTTCGCCAACCGGTCAGACCGGTTTCGGAGAATCCGGTACAAGACAGTCAGCCGAATCAGTGGTATTTGGTTCGGTTCCCGATGACTTTGTGGTGACAGGGGAAGAATTTGCTTGTCTCCACTTTGGACCTCATGATGCTGTGTTCTCTAAGCCTAAGGAATCGGTTGATTACTTGAAAGCTTTATATATGAAAGGATATATCAATGGAAAGCCGATTTCACGGATGCTAGTCGATGGAGGGGCTGTTGTGAATCTCATGCCTTACACTCTTTTCAAGGAACTAGGCGGGAAAGATGAAGAGCTGGTCAAGACAAATGCGACGATTACTGGCGTGGGAGAAGATAATCATATTAATATAAAGGGAATTGCTTCTGTTGAATTGGCTATTGGAAGCAAGACGCTCGATACAGTCTTCTTCATTGCAAAGGTGCAAGGTAACTTTAGTTTAATTCTTGGACGTGATTGGATTCATGCAAATCAATGTGTGCCGTCTACCTTGCATCAATTACTTATTCAGTGGATCGGTGATGAGACGGAAGTGGTACATGGTGATAATTGTTTTTATGACCGATCTTGATCTTATTGATACACATGGGCTTATCGGGCTTGTCTGTCCGATTAAGAATTATTCAGTTGCAAAAAATATGTTTTGTCCTTGCTATGTTAAAACCGATGAAAAATCAGCTTCGTTTGTGATAATTAATGGCTCATGCAAGTGAGTTGCCTAAAATCGGTCAGACCGGATTTGGAACCGGTCAGACCGGTTTGCTCAGACCATTTAAATTTAGAGCGGCTTCAGCAGCAAATTGATCACTATCGGGCGTATATGAACGATATGTGTACAACAAGAAAAGTTCATGAGTAATTCGGCTATTATATTCATTCTTTGGGCCGATTTCTCAGTTTTTGTGATTAAAATAATTTATGGATGTAATATTGGATTAATTTACCATTCCTTGAATTCTCAAGTTGAAGTGTTTCGAAGACCAATTATCATTTAAAGCAATTTGGTCGTTTTTTGCATCCATGATGGTCTACAAGCGTGGGGATGGTTTTGTTCAAAAATTTCATAAGTTAGATCTTGATGATAATCTGATCTTGGCCATTTTCGTCGTGATTGCGGCATATTAATTAATAAGGCCGGTTGGAATATTTTACACTAACAAGCAAGTCCTCTATGGTTCTTTTACTTCGGCTAAAGGTTTTTTTATTCAAGGATATGAAGCCGGTGGACGTTATTATACATTTTCAGTTGTGATTATAGAAGACCAAAGACCAATTGCTATTCATTGTAATTGGGTCAGTTCATACATCCATGATCATTTGAAGTACAAGATTGACATTGAGCCAAATTCTAGACAATCATGGCCGAAGTAGTATATATTCAGGTTCATATCTCATGGAAGATGCAGGAATATGAGCAGCATGGTGAATTCATCGTCATGAGAATCAAGATATATGGAGAATTGAGTATTTTTCATCATTAGAGACAAGTTGTGATTGATGTGCCAGTGCTTGTCATTGTTTCAGTGCAATCTTGGCTTGAAGAAATGTTTCTTGCTACGCAAGCTTTACCAAGAAAAGGGGGGCATGTGTTGACACCCAAAATTGGCAATAGTGCAAACCGGTATGACCGGTATGCACAAACCGGACCGGTTTGGGTAATGTTGTCAAAATACGATTTGGACTTCACCATTGTGTAGCTCTCGTCGAGGCGACCAAGATGCATATGTGGAATGGCTAATTTGGACTCCGGATGAGAGAGTTGCGACTTCGACAAGATTTGCTCTCGAGGGAAACCGGTCTGACCGGTTTGCCCAACCGGTCAGACCGGTTTGGGTCTGTAATTCGAGTAGGTTTAGGACTCTATGTTTTATCCCGTATTGTAACCGAACTTGAAGGGGTACGACTTCCTCAGCCTATAAATATAAAGGCTCAAGGCCGATTGAGGTGTTCCCAATCGAACCAACATATTTGTCATTTACTTTTTATCTCTCAAACCCTAATCTCTTCCAAATCCTATCCTCTGTTCTTGGCTCGTCTCTACGGCGTTCAAGGGCGTTCTAGGTGGCCTGCCGACCCTAGAGCAACCCTAGCTTGCTTGAGCTCCGACGGGGTCCCTCCCGAGCTCGAGTTTCTAGGTCTTCACGATCTCCCGCCTGAAAGCGGTCTAACCGGTTCTTGAAGCCGGTCTGACCGGTTTGCCACGGGGAGGTCAGGGTGTTGGCCGTTGCGACGGCTGTGCTGCGCATTCGTGCGTTCTCGAGTGTGTTGGCACATCTTTGCGTCAACAGATTGCTACAAGACCAGGCCATGCTCGCGCAGCACCGCGCGCAGGTGTTGCAGATGCTCGGCCCATGAAGAACTGTAGATCAAAATGTCGTCGAAAAAGACGAGGACGAACCGGCGCAGGAAGGGCTGGAGGACGGAGTTCATCAGCGCCTAGAAAGTGGATGGCACGTTCGTCAGGCCGAATGGCATTACGAGGAACTCAAAGTGACCTTGGTGGGTGCAAAACGCCGTCTTGTGAACGTCCTCGGCCGCCATGCGCACTTGGTGATAGCCGCTGCGGAGGTCGAGCTTGGAGAAGAACTTGGCGTGCTTCAGTTCATCCAGCAGCTCGTCGACGACCAGAATGGGGAACATGTCGCGGACGGTCGCCGCGTTTAGTGCGCGGTAGTCGACGCAGAACCGCCACGTACCGTCGCGCTTGCGGACGAGTAGGACCGGCGAGGAAAACTCCGATGTGCTGGCGCGGATGATCCCCTATTCCAGCATCGTCTTGCATTGAGACTCGATCTCGTCCTTCAGGAGCTGAGGATAACGATATGGCCGGGCGGCGACGTACTTCGTGTCGCGCAGCAAGTGGATCCGATGGTCGAAGGGCCGCGGCGGAGGCAGGCCGGTCGGTGCGGCGAACAGGTCGGCGAATTCTTGCAATAGGAGCTGAAGGACGTCGCAGCTGTCGGCGAGGGACAGGCGCGACGACGGCTTGGCGTTGATCCCGAACTACTTGACACACCGATCGAAGTGCCAAAAAGCCATGGTCAGCTTGGTGAAGTCCCACAAGATCGGTCCTAGGGTCTTGAGCCAGTCGCACCCCAGGACCACGTCGTGTCCACCCAAAGGCAACACGTACAAGTCGATGCCGAAGTCCTCCTGGCCGATCCGGACCGGCACACCCCGGCAGACCCTGGCCGATGGCACGCGGTCGCCATTGGCGACGCCCACCGTGAGGCCCGGCCGCGGGGTCGGTACTAACCCCATCTGGCATGCGACGTCTTCATGGATGAACGAGTGTGTGGATCCGGAATCCACCAGCGCGGAGAGGGCGACGGCGTGGACGGCGATCGCGAGTTGAAGTGTGGAAGCCGTCGAGACGCCGGTGAGCGCGTTCAGCGAGATCTTCACATCCACGTCGCCGGAGCTGTCTCCTGAGGCGTCGGAGTCGAGCTCGAGGTAGTATATCCCTTTCATGGTGCACTGCTTGACGTGATCGCGCGAGAACTTCTCGGGGCAGTTGTAGCAGAGTCCTTCCAGATGGCGTTGCGCCATCTCCTCCGGAGTCAGACGCGTGAAGCGCGCGCCTACCGGTGCCGCGGCCTTGACCGGAGCACCGGGCGTGGTTGATGTCGAGCGCGTGCCCGCCACTGGTTTGGGGGTAGCCGGCGAGCTTGTGGTGCTCCGGTTCGGTGGACGCGCCGTGCGTCCCGCGGGACGGGACGACTCTTCGATGACCTCGTTGCGGCACTCATATGCGCGCGCGAAGGCCATCGATCCTCCAAGGTCTCCGGCTTCTGCATATCGACGTCGATGCTCATGGGCTCCTGAAGGCCGGCGGAGAAGATGCCAATTTGCTGGCACTCCGTGACGTTGGTACACCGGGCCAACAATTTGAGGAATTGATCTTGATACTTGGCGACGGAGCCCGTGCGGCGGAGCTGCGTGAGCGCCCCGAGGGCATTGCTGCGCACGGGAGGGCCGAAGCTCTTGTTGATGGAGGTCACGAACTCCGGCCATGATGGTGCAGAGCCCCGGTTCTCCCGGAGCCGGTAGAACCACTGGCTCGCCGCGCCCTTGAGGTGGAACGCGACAGTCCAGACCTTCATGTCCTCCTGTGTGTCGTGGATGAGGAAGAATTGCTCGCCCTTGTGCATCCAATCCAAGGGATCGTCGGAGCTGTCGTACTTGGGGTAGCGCAGCTTGGGACCTTGGGACGGTGGGGGGGGCGCCCTCAGCGCCCGACGATGACGACGGCGAATCGAACCATCCTTTGGCCGCGAGCACTTGGCTCTGAACATTGTTGATGTTGGTGTTCAGTCGAGCTTGCTCCGTGCGGATGGCCGCCAAATGTTCGGTCGTCTTCTTGCTCATCTCAGAGAGGGTGTCGAGCATCTTCTGCATGACGTCGTCGACGGTCTTCTCCAAGGCCGTGTCGAGGGTGGCTTGAGTGATCGGAGCATCACCCATGGTGGTGGTGGAGCGGTGGTGTAGGCGGCGCAAGGGAAAGAAAAGGTAGTGGGCAGGGGCCGGCGAGGTGGATCTCGCGGCAGAGGCGCAGGAAAG
The DNA here is from genome assembly GCA_033239725.1 of Echinochloa phyllopogon. NCBI lineage: Eukaryota > Viridiplantae > Streptophyta > Magnoliopsida > Poales > Poaceae > Echinochloa > Echinochloa phyllopogon. The sequence continues at coordinate 23,770,027 of BTCW01000008.1, read as the reverse complement.
AACAGAGCTGATACCAGAGTTGATACGGTTGGGGTTATTAGATAGTAGATCAGGGAGGAAGATCACAACTAACTCGCCCTCCCCTTGGGAGGCTCTGAGATTAGGAATAATCTTCTGCTTAATTCATAACTGACCACAAAGTCTGATACATATATCCTTTGGCTCAACCAAATCCTAAATCTTAGCTAACAAACCATATCTAACATACCAAAGGAAGGGATAAACACTAGCCAGTATTAGCTGCCGGCTTTGCCTTGATTCTGCGCTGAAACTTCTTCCCAAAGAATGCGTCCATAACAGGTCCTTTTTTCAAAGTGAAACAAATCGTATGTACTTAAGATCAATTCCGACTTGATGAACTGTCCGGCACGTCCTCCAGGGGGGTATGGAATTCTCCTCGGGGATCGACGACCTCGTCCCAAATACATCCTATGAGCTGTTCAGAAATTCTGTCGATTCTTTCTTTCTCGAGACTTTCTTCCTGCAGCTTCGACATCTATGATTTGCAAATAATTGAAAGATATTAAATCCATGGAATTGAAGACGATAATTGTGCTCGAAATAATCATGGAAATGTGTTTATTATTACGTACCATAACATCATGGTGTTCAATTTTCTTTCGCCCCCACAAATACATGTTATCGCAAACATAGTATGCACATAAATTTTTTCCCGACCCCTGTTTGCGACACCGTCGACCAAAAGAAGTTAAGTAAAATTCATATAATAGATTAGCCGAGACTTACATGTACAAATTATTTACTTACCGGAAAGCCAGTCTTCCATGTGAGTGTTTCATAGATCATACCGGGATTTTCTTGATGAAATTGAACCCACGTCCTGCGAACAAAAAATTTCAGTTGAGCCATTGCGAGTGTAGGGGCTGAATTAATTAGAGAAAAATATAGGTCACCTTGTAAACATGTCCATGATGTTCCGTAATTTATATATTGGAGAATTCAAGGATACAAAGACGTGGACCACACACCTCGGTTAGGACACAATATGATTAGGACCCAGTGGAAACTAATAATATATATTCCATGGAATTACTATATTCATTTTCTAAAAACAAATATACCTTCCATTAAATTAAGAAATAACTATTCCAACTGTTAATAAATAACTAATAAAATATATTCCATGGAATTACTATATTCAGTTTCTAAAAACAAATATACCTTCCATTAAATTAATAAATAACTATTCCAACTTTTAATAAATAACTAATAAATAAAATACATAAGCCTTATAACTATTCACAAGTCATAGATAACAAAATACTAACTAGCTTGCCTTCTCTCTCCACCATGAACTCAAGCTCCTCTCTCTCTCTCTCCTCCATGAATAACACAAGCTCTCCATGAACAAATTCCTCTATGTCTAAAGCATAGAAAGATTAAAAGCTAAAGAAAACATTAGAGAATGGAAGAGTGTACCTTGTAGTGCTCCTTATATGTGTAGAATCTTCACAAATTTTGAAAAAAAAATGGGCAGCACCTCCCCTCTCCCGGCCGAGCACAGCATGAACACAACGCCAAGTGTTCAGCTGGCTCGAGCGGGGGAGGAAGAAGGTGCTATATACAAACACATTAGCACCGGGTCGTGGCAAGACCTGGTGCTAGTGCTCCCCTTTTCGCACTGGTTGCAGCCAGCAACCGGTGCTAAATGGCCTCAGGCACATTAGCACCGGTTGTTGGCTGCAACCGGTGCTAAATGGGGAGCATTAGTACCGGGTCTTGCCACGATCCGGTGCTAATGTGCTCCCCTGCCACCCCATGCGCGCCGCCTAGCCGTTGGACCCGGTGCTGATGCCCCATCAGCATCGGGTCCAAAAATGGCCGAGGCGGAGGGGAGTGCGGATGTCGAGTTTTCTGGTAGTGTGGACTAACGATTTTATAATTTGCATTTGTGGATTACTTGATTCATGAGGAATTGAGGACTATATAAACTTACACGTGATGAATGTTGTGATATTATAAATGCATGTGATGATTATTGTAATATTATAAATGCCTGTGATGTTTATTGGGGTACCATATACGTCATTGAACAAATAAAACAAGAAATTGCATGGCTACTTTGCAGGCACGTGACAAAGTGCCCAGGCTTTGCCGTGTGCCAGGCCAAGGCACACGACAAAGTGGCACACCGTCAGGGCACACGGCAAAGCCACCGTTGCTGTTAAACGGCCATCAGGCCCACTTTTTTTTTGCCGTGGACCATGGGGACACACGGCAAAGGCTTTGTCGTGTGCCCGATAAAAGGCACACGGTAAACTTGGCTTTGCCGGCCGGAGTTTGCCGTGCGTCTTTTGCGATGGGTGGCTGCCATGGGTGGCACACGCCTTAAGGCCTTTGCACGGCAGAGTCCGGGAATCAGGTACTGGTGGTCTCTGAATCCCAGGGATGAAACACCATGCATGTCGGTTATTTCTGGCTCAGAAGTTGTAGGTGATCCATACCAATACATGCCGGATGCAAGCCCCGGATGTTTGCAAAAAAAAAAAAGCTTGAACTAGCATGTTCTTACCACTTATATAACTAATTGGATGGTAAGCACTAGAGGAAGACAAAATAGTAGAAAAATTACTCTAGATACGAAGATTGGTGCATTATTCCAGATCAATATTTTTCAATATCACAGAGTAGTGTAAGGAACTTTAAATAGAGGAATAACATATACTAGTAGAGAAAAAGAGCTTTACATCCTAGTTATTTGTCTCGGTAGGGTCCTGGGTCTAACTTTATGGCAGCCGGAAACCCTTTTGTCTCAGTTGTCACTTTTAGTCCCAGTGGTGTTACCAACTAGGAGAAAAGGGTCTTTAGTCCCAGTTGGAGAGTTATCAACCTACATTAAATGGTCATCCACGGCTTAGTTAAAAATAAAGCATCCCATATAAAGTTATATATGCTGTGTAGGTGGGGTGGTAGGTAACTACATGCAAGAAAAGTACTCTTGGGTTTGAATCCTACGGACCGCGGAGTTGGCAGCTGCTTGCCCCAATTATTTTGTTTAGCCTTGCAACCTTTTAGTCCTGGTTGCCGGAACCGGGACTTAGATCACGGGGACCAAAATGTCTTTCCAACGACATGGACTAAAACCAGTTTCTCTACAAGTGATACCACAGAGAAACATGTGTGTGCATTAGTTATATCTATGGTGCTATGTCATAAATATTCTTGTTCATTGTTTTGAAAATGGTAACATGCAACAAGCCAAATGCAATATGAATTCATGGGCCGTTATGCTTGAGAGTCATCAGCAACTTTTGGACCTCCTGCTTTTACTCTGGACAAATTATCAGCAACTTCTATTAATCACAACTGCAAAATATGATACCGACAAGCCATTACCGGCTGGGCTGTCCTGTACTAAATATGGTCTCCTGACCGGTCACTACTCCGGGAACCAATATCACAAACGGTTCCCAAGGCCTATCGAACCGTTTGTGATTTTCCTGCTCCCGCGAAAAACCCAAAAAAATAGAAAAACGATAGCAAAAAGAAAAATTCCAACGTGGGAAGGCCACTGGCCACCCAAGCCATTTTTTACATTTTTTCACGCAGCCGGCCGGGTTTGAACTCATGACATCTCCCTTGCATGAGACCTCCTCTACCGCTGCACCACTTCATCACCTGTGTGTACATGTCGTTCTGACTCCTATCATATTATACGAAACCGAGTGTAAATTGCTTGTTTGAGGCCCTAAAAAATTTCAAATGAAAAAATTTCTAACTACAAAGTTTCCTAACTTTTTGAAACCTATAACTTTCATTTTTATTGTTTCTCCATCCGAGGTCGTTTATAAAATTTGAATTTCAAATTTGAGAACATTCAAACTTAGATCTAGCTAACTAGATGACTTCAAATGACAAAGTTATCAACTACAAAGTTTCATGACTTGTTGAAATCTACAATTCTTATTTTGACTATTTCTCCATCCGAGGTCGTTTGAAAAAACTCAAATTTTAAATTTTGAGTACAAACTTACTTTTCACTAGTAAAACAAATTTAAATTAAAAAGTTATAAACTACAAAGTTGTATGACTTCTGAAGATCTAGAACTTTTCTATATGTCATTTTTTCATCCGATGTAGTGAGAGTAACATTGTTTACAAATCTTATAGGTCTCTCTTATTGTTTTAGGAAACTCTATGAGAGAGATGGATTTTATGAACAATAGTCATATGAATTTGTCGAATGAAGAAATAACCAAAATAAAAGTTCTACATATTGATAAGGCATACAACTTTGTAGTTCAACACTTTTTGATTTGAGTTGATTTACTGCTTCAAAATGTGGTTTTAACGTGTACCATACACATCACACAAACGATTTTTACTACAAACCGTTTGTGATGTGGGCATCACAAACGGTTTGTATAGTAAGAAAAACCGTTTGTGATGATGTATCATCACGTTTCTGATGTGGACCATCACAAACGGTTTGTATTAAAAACGGTTTTGTTAGAACCGTTTGTGGTTGGCCGTTTGTGATGTTCATTTTTGTAGTAGTGAGTACTGATGGCTAGTTTTCTAGCAGTGAATTAATCCAGCTAGGACATGATCGGGTGTTATATGGTTCTGCCTAGCATCCGGTGACCAGCTGCTGTTATATTGTTCGTATGCAATGTTTGCGGGCTTTTATTTCATCCATCAGTGAAACAAATTAATTTGGAGTCGAATGTGTTTTGTCTTAAATTGAAATCAGATATGTTCTCTACATCCTATCAACCTCATTGATGCCCGCCATAACCACCTCCCTGTACCCATGAGGGCGCACAACTCATGAAACCAATATATGTATTTCTAGTTTTCCATTCTATAAACTCACATATATATAGAGACCGCTCTCACGTCAACATTCTTGTCCATGGTAGTGCAGTAAGTGTCTAGGAGACCATGCGTGGAACCAACATGCACTGCAAATCAGTAACCCAATGGGCATGAGAGTTGTCAGAAATTAACATTTCACGCGAAAATGTTGTCGGATCCCGAGAGTAACATTTTCCTGCTAAGATGTACCAACACTGGCAGCAGTTCCTACGAAGGCAGCGCTCGTCTTATCTGTTTTTCCTTCGTAGACATGGTCTGTGTTGCTGGTGGAACCCCTTGTGGCTTCTACAACTTCATCTTTTGCAGCAAGGCATCAACATAGGACGGCACATAATCTACTATGGAAATACTGGGTGTCTAAACCAATGATCTTCGTAGACATGGTATTTGGCAGACCGTGACGGAGACACGCGTGGAGACCTCCACGGTGCCGCGCATGGAGGCCCATGATCTCGACTGCCGTTACTGAACCAGATGGATTTGTGCACGAGATGGTAGGCCTCGCCGGGCATACAAATGACCTGTTTGCATGTAAGCCAGGAGTAACATTGCAGCAAAGCCAGGATTGGATGCCATAGTCAAAATGTAGGCAATACCCTGCAGATGGTGATCGGATCCATTGCTGCGGGATTTTGGTTAGTTCACCGGAACCGGATGGCGGATGGTGCTCAGCTCGGTTGGAGAAAGCCTTTGCATGCATGCAGAATGTTTAGTGGGATGAAAAATGATGGGACTGTTACTTCGCATGCTGAGGAAACGAATCAAAACTCAGTCTATTGGGAATGCCCGTACGTAGGAGCTCGATGGATTGCTCTCTACGGTGAAAATCGTTGATCCGATCTTAACTGATTGGATCATGGCAACGACGGCTCGTGTGCGTGTTGTTTCCTTGTTGAAGGTTGTTGACACAAAGATGCGACAACACACTCGAGATCGCAGCACAGCCGTCACCACGGCCAACACCCGGCCTCCCTCGGGCAAACCGGTCAGACCGGTTCCTAGAACCGGTCAGACCGCTTTCTGACAGAAGGTCGTGAAGACCTAGAAACTCAAGCTCGGGAGGGACCCCGTCGGAGCTCAAGCAATCTAGCGTTGCTCTAGGGTCGGCAGGACACCTAGAACGCCTTAGTACGTCGCGGAGACGAGCAAAGGACAGCAATTAGGGTTGGAAAAGTGTTTAGGGTTTGGAGATAAAAAGTAAGGAACAATTATGTTTAATTCGATTGGAATAACTCTCAATCAGCCTTAGCCTTCATATATATAGGCCGGGGAAGTCGTACCCCTTTCAATTCGGTTACAATATGGGATAAAACTCAGAATCCTAATCCTACCCGAACTACAACTCCAAACCGGTCTGACCGGTTCGGCAAACCGGTCAGACCGGTTTCCCTCGGATGCTGCCAATTTTGACTATCAACAAAGGTGTTGTCTTAAGAGAGCCTTTTCTCGTAGTCTATATGCTGCTTTGTTGGTGTATGAAACTGAAGGTTAAGTCGTGTGGGTAATCTGCTTTGACATAATTTTTATGTCTTCTCTTTTATTTTCTCTTTTATGTTGTATGCATCTTAGCTATGCAGAAGCCGAGAATGATCTTAGTGTACTTCAAAAAAATGCAGGTCATTGACTAAGGCTGTGTGCCTTCTCGATGTAATTGACTAAGATTAATAAAGTTTCACTTATAAAAAAATGCAAGTCATTGACTAAGGCTGTGTGCCTTCTCAATGTGATTGACTAAGATTAATAAAGTTTCTCTTATAAAAAAAATGCAGGTCGGGACGGCAAGCACATCGAGGGGCGAGCGGCATAACTGATGATTGGGCTTCGGGACCATCTTCGGGATGTGAGTCTTGACGGCCAAAGTGCTCCGAAGAAGGATCGCCGGCTAATGCAAGGAACCTCTTCATGAAGTAGCAAAGTTATCAACAGAGGAGGCGCCCGAGGGATCGAGAAGAATGGCTTAAATCCAGTGGGCTATGTACGGAGCTGTGTGGTGTAGTACTGCTTTACCCAGGAATTTTTATGGAATATACCTTGTTGAGTGGATACATGGTATAAAAGGTGTATTTGTTGTCTTATAATCTTCCTATAAATAGCCCCCAAGTGCTCCTGTAACAGGAGAGGATTTCTCGGAATTATATACTTTGGTATTTACTTCACTTGCATTCTTGTTTTGTTATTAGTTTCAGTTCAGTAGGAAGATAGCAATGGTTCGAGAGACCGTTAGTAGGAAACAACTTCGAGGCATCGGCCTCCGGGCCAAGGTCTTTTACCCCCAACAGTTTTGGTGAAAACCGTGTTCCATCCCAAAGAAACATATTTTTTAGATAATGGAAAGAAAAATAAATCCGGGTTGACCTTTTAAAAAAAGATTCCAATTATTACAAGCAGTAGCATTTAAAAAAGATCAGTCCAATTATTACAAGCAGTAGCATTTGCTACACCAATAACCACATAGTAACGTAGCAACCTAAAAACTAAAAAAGCAATTCTTAAGACAGAGGATCATCCATGCAAAGAGAAGAAATGTAGAGCAGTTGTGTCTAGGGATCGGCATGCTGAAGCGAGGGCCTCTTGAGCATTTTTACTTTGTTGTAACTTAGCCCATAGCCGGAGCCAATATGTTCCTTGCAAAAAAAACCTGCAAAAAAGTTTTAGGTTGACATTTTTCAAACACCACTTCATTTCGAGTATTCCAAATTATCGAACACAATGTCGTGGCCCTGTCAGTAAGTTTAGATCTGGTTTCTGTCTACCCAACTTTGCCCAACTATCAAAAAGAATGCCAAAGCTTGTTGTTGGTGGAATCTCAAATACTATTTGTGTAGCTCGCCAAAGGAGTTTGGCATATAGACAATCAAATAAAAGATGATTAATGGACTCAACCGAGCCAAAAAATTGCAATGCTTGTGTCACACCTAGCCCAGTTTGTATGGCCCAGTAGTGGCCCATGAGTGCGGAATGCACGTGTTTAGGCTCGTGGAAGGCGGTGATGAGGACATGACATCCATGCATACGATCATGCTTGGGGGATGGCATAGAGTTGGAGGAGGCCAGTAAGGGTGTCCAAGCCAAGAAGGAGGCCGAAGCTTATCTGGTTCGAGACGCCAAGGTGGAGGCCCAAAGAAACTCAAGTTCGAGTCCACCTTGGAGTCCAGAAGCAGCCCGCACTAAATCGGTCGCCCAGGCGCCCCCTCCAACCCTTGCACGCCCCTTTAGGCTACATAAAATCAGTAGCCGCCGTCGTTTAGACTCGGGTTTTGCTTAGATTAATCTGTCGAGAATAGTTTCGCCGCTCGTCGGTTTGTAGAACCCCAACTTTTAATCTTAATCATACATCTGCAGTGTCACTTTATACTGAGAGATGTTTCTTTCGAGTTCTTGCTTGTGTTCTTCGTTTCGCAGGCAGGGATTAGCCTTCTTGGCGAGGTCAACCGGATTGTGACACGGTTGATAACCAGTGGTGTCGTGGTGCTAAGATTGCGGGGTTCGAGTTTGCTGACTTGAAGCCGGATCAGTGTGTTGCGCTCCGCCCAAACGAGTTATCCTTCACCCGGCGGAAGATCGGGCACCCTAGTTCCCATCAGGCGGGGGGTTACAAATGGTATCATAGCCGACCCTCACGGTTGCGCGTATGGGTCAGTGCGCGGGCATAGGGCGCATGGCGCGTGTGGCTCGGGTAGGACGCACGGCATGGACTATAGCGCCGGCACTGGACATACGGTCGTGCGGTAAGGGGGAACGTTCCTGGACATTTGTCCATGTCGGTGAGTTGCGCCGACGAGGACGTCGGGTTCTTTGAGGGGGGTGTATGTCACACCTGGCCTAGTTTGTATGGCCAAGTAGTGGCCCATGAGTGTGGGATGCACATGTTTAGTGCCATATTGCTAGTTTAGCAAGGGTGGAGGCAACTTATAGGCCTTTGTCTTCCAGCCATAGCACCTTCGGGTTAACCCTTTTTTACACAAAGCGAGGACGAAAGTGTAAGCAGGATGCTATGTGTACGCGTGCGCGCCCCTCGGAAGGGCTGTGTGGGGCAGATCGTGGAAGGCGGGGTGTTACCGCTTGTTTCCATTCCAGTTTCTCCTGACTAAATTATTCTTAATCAGTAGAAATCCTTTCTTTAGATACCACATAAATATACTTTAATCTTTAATGGTATTTTCATTTGCCAAATTTCTTGTGTGACCCATACACCGCTACTAACAAATATTTATACATTGAACAAACTGAGAACGGACTATTTTTATTTAGTGACCAAAGAAACACATCCGTACCCTCGTGTAGGTTGACATGAAGAACCTCCATTACCAAGTTATGCCATTCTGTTTGTTTAATGCCCACTAAAGACCGTCTAAAAGATACATTTGGTGAACTTGAACTAAAGATTGCTGCAACTGTGGCGTGTTTCTTCCGAACTATATTATACAAAATGGGGTATTTGGATTTTAGGGACTGATTTCCCAACCAAATATCTTCCCAGAAACTAGTTTGTTCACTTGATTTCACATTGAGGGATCCTAATTTAAGGAAGTCATCTTTGACACCCATTAGGCCTGACAAAATATGTGAATCACTAGCCTTTTGTACACATGTCCTCAGGGTTTGTTTTTGAGGTACTTATTCTTGATGAGTTCCTGGCATAATCCTTGCTCACTGCACAATCTATATAGTCATTTGCTTAACAAGCAGCTATTTTGGACATCTAAATTTAAAATGCCCAGACCTCCCTAATCCTTTGGTTGACAAATCACTTCCCACTGAGCCAGTCTCTATTTTTTCTTGTGTTGGTCATACTACCAGAAGAACCTTGACCTGAAGTAATCTATCTTTTTTAGGACTCCTCTTGGGACCTCAAAAAATGAAAGCATAAACATTGGCAAACTAGATAGCACAAAATTGATTAATACTAATCTTCCTCCCACCGAAAGCATCTTTCCTTTCCAACCACTCAATCTTTTCTCAAACCTTTCTTCTACCATTTTCCAGTTCTTATTATTTAATTTTTTAAGTGCATGGGGATGCCTAAATAGCTAAAAGGAAACGAACCTATTTTGCAACCAAACAGTTGTGAATATATATATATATATTCGTATTCTTTCGCTTGTCCAAAGCAAAAAAAAAATCAGTTTTGTGAAAATAGATATTTAAACCAGATAATTGCTCAAAAGTAACTTCATGTTTTTTTGCTTGAACAATATCATGGTCTAATAAAATCACTATATCATCAACATATTGTAGAATAGATAGACCATCTAGTAATAAATGTGGGATCACACCTTTTACATGTCCATTATTTTTGGCCCATGCAAAGATGATTGCTAGCATATCCACCACTATATTAAATAGAATGGGAGATAGCGGGTCACCTTGCCTAAGGCCTTTCTTAGTTTGGAAATAAGACCCAATTTGGTCATTTACCTTGATTCCCACATCACCCCCTTTAGTAAATGCTTCAATCCATCTACACCAAACTGGTGAAACCCCTTGTTGTAGAAAATTCCCTTTCACCTTATCATAGGCCTTCTCAAATTCAATTTTAAACACTATACCATTCTGCTTTTTAGTATGCAGTTCATGTAAGGTTTTATGCAAAATCACAACCCCTTCCAAAATGTTCCTACCTGGTAGAAACGATGGTTCTTTGCGCTATCATTGTAATCCGATTGGTGGCTACCTTTGTAAAAATTTTGAAGCTGACGTTCAACAAACAGATAGGTCTATATATGGCACTGGAAAGTAAAAAACCAAAGACCACTCCACCAAATGTTCTTGACAACCCATAAGAGCAACCCATAGGCACTTCCGTAGATAGAGAAAAGTCTCAGCTACACAATCAAGATGTGATAACCAATGTTTTTACTGAGGGCTCCTTAGAGGTTGTTCTCTTGGATGCCAGAATAATAATCAAAGACATCTGCCACATCCCAAAGTCCAATAAGTAGAACAATTAAAACAATTATTTTCTCTCCAAGGTTATATAATTATGAGGAAATTTAGTATAGGAATTTTTTTATAAATTCAATTAAAACACTAATGGTTTTATGTTGTGTTCTTTACATTCATATCGGTTGTATTTAATTTTTGTGTGACCAAAGTTTTAAAAATGCATTTAGGAGCCTAATAGGTTTTCTTGGGAATTTTCTATATTGTTTCTATAATTTATTTCTATTTCCTATAACTGGTTCCAATTTTTGGAAGCTGCTAAAATATTGTTTCATAAGCTCCAAATATTTTATTTGAGTTCTTTATATCCAACTCTATCTTTTGGATTTTTGGAATTTATGGAATATTTTATCATGGTTTAAATATGAACTTCAGACCTCAAAAATAATTATTCTGAAAATAAAATGCTTAAATCTTAGTAGAACAACATTGACTCAGATTGAACCCAATGTTATCCTAAGTCCATCCCATAAATTTAATGTGCGAATTTAAAATCCCATTAGTATTGGAACGAAATATATCATCTATTAGTCCCACGTTGTTAATGGACGTGGAGGTGAGGGGTTTTATTCCCTATATATAGGAACCCCACCTCTCATCTGGAAAAAGGCACAACATAAATTCCTTTACATGGAGGCCCCCTTTGTTTGAAATTCTCTAAGGTAGTCTTTTGAGGAGGCCCATTTGTTTGGGACTCCCTAAGGGCAACTCCAGCGGAAACCCTTTTTGAACCCCGACCTCATATTGAGGGCGAAATCGAAAAACATGTCTCCAACCTATATCTCATCCGACCTCCATCCGATGAGAGGCCCTCTTTCTTCCCCGCTTGACTCTCGCCTATAGGAGGTCCTCTCCCGAGCTCTCATCTGGCGGCAGGCTCAACGACCGGACCTCCCACGTCCCCAGGGAGCTGTCCGCATGCCTAGAGGTACATCATCCTCCCCCACCAGTGTAATTGTGTAACACCGAATGCTACCAAACAAAGTATAAAAACCTACAAGTCTGCAAAATATTGAAAATTTTGACAGAGTCTCACTTATAAATATGACATAACCAACATCTAATTCACGAGAAAAAATATATACACAGTATATCTATTGTGCACTGGGTGCATTTATAGTAGAGGATGCACCCAGACTAGGTCCGACCGAGCGAGCAGCCAATCAAACCAACCAACCTACTGACCAGCCAACCAAACAAGCCCATCCCCAACCCGCAGCTCGCCCGCGTCCATCCCATCCCATCCCAATCCGCGGGATCCATTTCCCTTTCCCCTCTCCTTTTTCTCACGAGCCAAGCGTACAGATCGCGTGCGGCGGCGAGCCCTCTCCGACGAGCGCCAAGCTGCCACGCACCCGCTACTGCCTTCCCCTCCACCAAACCTTCACCTGCGTATTCGGAGTGGTGGCGATTCAGGAGCCACCCGCCGATTCGGGAGTGGTGACGATGAGGGATGGGAGCGTCTACGGCCGCGGGTTCTGAGCGCCGGACAGCAGCAACGAAGCGACTCTGTGCGGAGGAAGTGTCAACGCCGGCGTGAGATGCAAGCATCGGGGCATCATGGTTGTGGAAGAGCAGCCATCCCCGCAGCACCTTGGTGGGCTTCACGACCATACCATTCTCAGTGCACTGGTTTTCAATACCTAGCTTCGATTTGGTGGATTTTGGTTGCGTGATTTGTCTAATTCGGGTTTTCTAGAGTTTCCATTTTAACACAGCAGTCCCCTGGATTGGTCAGGATGGATATCGGGTTATACATCCATGGCCGGTCACGGAGGAGCAGCGACACTTGAGAATCGAGGTGAATGTCTCCCAGACGCCATTGACCCCCTTCCCCTGATTAACAATTTTGCGTTTCGTCTTAAGTGAATTTTTGCTGCTGTGGTACTAGTTCAAGGATTGTGTGCTATTTGTCTTTGCAATGTGAAATGATTACCGAAATACCAATGCATTTGAACGGAGGAGCATGGGTGCATTTTTAGTTTCAGTAATAGGCTACTAGTAAACTGACTACTGAATGTCATTTTTTTGGTTAGTTCAGTGTTTCAATATGTCATGCTAGGATTAGGTCCCTGTAGTGGTGATTACGATCATTGACATGCTAGGACAGTTTGATTAATGAATGCGAAATACACGCGTTCGGTTTAATTAATTTGCTTAAAGCATACAACATGTATGGTAGGTTGCTTAGGTCATGAGAAATGTACTCTGCTAGCCTGCTCTGCCTCTGCTGATACATATAGATTTAAAAATAATAGGGCAGATTGGAAACGGAGCTGCATGTAGGCAGTTTTGGAAGCTGCTTATCGGCCATTTTCCTTTCCCTCCCCTGATAGACAGAAATTACTAGTTTTTTAATAGTTCTTTAGTAGTTAGTAGTTCTAGAATCCTTCAGTGGATCTTGTGAGACTTATTTTTCATGTCAGAATATTAGAATCTCTCATAGTGGCATTGGTGGGTAATTTAATTATAAATATAGGGGGTTATTTTAGGCTATTTTTATAATAGCATAGGTGGGTAATTTTTTAGAAGAAGAGCAGATCTAACGGTTATGATTATTACAATATATGATTGAATGGCTAGATGTTTCTGATTTTTGTGAGAATTTCTAGGATTTATCTTTTTTTTTTCTACCGCGTCTCGTGGGGATTAACTTGAAACCTTCAAAAGGAGCCTCCAATTAGTAATAGCAAGATAGAATGATGTCAAATATTTGCATTGACTCAAAATTACATAAGTTGATAGCCCATGCATCTCAAATATTTACATGCTAGCATGTGCAGTAGCACGGGTTGATGGACTAGTGTAGCTAGCTACCATCGGGTACAAGGCGTTTGTGTTTGTCTTTATAGGGTTTTGAGTGTACAGAATGTACAGGAGTGCATAGAATTGTACTATGTTTTCAGAAAAAAAAACTAGTCATCTGTGATGTCTGAAATTGCATATTTATTAGACTGGTTCCTTCTTGTCCCAAGTCGATCTGGGTCTGTCCGAAAGATGCATGAGAGGCAGGGTGAGCACCACTGGGTATGCGAGGCACCAGGAACAAATATCCATGTTGCTCAATTAGATCAAAATGGATGGTTTGAATAATGAGAAAGCGGAGAATGACGAGTTGCTGTGTCCATGAGGATGGGGGGTGGGCAATGCTTTTCGGCATTGGCCTGTGCGCTTGAGGCAGGGGACTTGACCACACGAGTCAGAGGTGCAGCGCGCGGCCTGCGTTTGTCAACCAAAGCATTGGCAAAAGGCTGTAGATATTTTTCGCTTTCATTTGCACAAAGCTGAAGTTTCCATATGATCTAGTTACATTACAGATAGAATGCGGGATACTGGTGAGATGAGACTTGTATGTACAGTACGTGTCAACTTTATTTTCTGGCTGAATAAAAAAACCGGGCCTAACAGAAAAGAAATGATTTGTTCTTTCCTGTAGCTCAATTATTTTGCTTCCCCCCGCACCTGATGGCTTGCAATGATGAAAGATGTACGTGAAGATGCTACACGTGTAGCCGGCCAGCTTTGTAACAAATAAAGCAATAAACTTTCCTCAGATCACTTCTTTATTTATTATTTCTCTCACGCTTTCACCAAGTAGATATTGTGAAGAGGTACGGTACTGAGGTGTAAAATACACCAGCGGTCTTCAAACTTGTCTCGGGGTGTCATCTAAGTACTCAAACTCTTGGAATGCACATTAGCATCCCTAAACTCGCTAAAGTGTGCCATTTAGGTCCAAAATTCAAAAAATATCTCTATATTGCTGATGTTTGTCAATCTCTTGATCTATAATTACGCTATGGTACAATCAAATAAAGTTCTCTAACTATTTTGATGGAAACAACCGATTTGGTTAGAGAAATAGTATAAACTTTCATATTCAATATATTGGCATCGTGCATAGAGGTATTTTCGAAACATTGGACCTAGATGACATAGTTTAGCAAGTTCAATGACTCAACATTCATTTTTAGAGTTCGGGGACCTAAATGACACCACGGGATAAATTTAGAGGCCGCTCGTGTATTATTTACTCTTTATGTCGTTATAAGAGTAGCATCATCGAGCAACAACAAACACGTACTTTATTCTTTCCTTCGCTGCAGCAATTGGGGCGGGCGAAGGCCAGTTTCTCGACGATTGCCGTGCTGAAAAAACAGATACGTTGTTCCTCTCTCTACATTCCACTCCCCTGCCAGCTGCCACTGCCTAATTCACGTACCCGGGCAGGTTACGACGCGTATCTTCGCTTCCCCATGGCCGCGGCCTCGATCTACCTGGTCACCAATGAGCTGAGGTGTATGCAGGGCTGGATGGCACCTCAACCGGCTGGTCAGCAGGTCGCGTCCCGGAGGCAGGCAAGACGGGAACGTTAGGCAATATATAGGCATGCTCACGGGACGGCGGCATCTCTGGCCAGTAGTACCGACGCCAGAGCGATGGCATGTTATGCGGCCGGTAGGTAGATTAGCAGCCGACATTTCGAACAGAATATGAAATTTTAGTTCGATAACCCCGGCCGGTTGGTAAGGTATTACTACTAGTATATATATATAATATTTAAAACTAACTGGATGGACTCACAGTGGACGATTGATTTGTGCAGACAGCCTATTAACATATACAGTCAATGTTGCTTTTTTATATGGCAGAATTTTGTGGATACCGATCGCATATAGTACTCGACTCATGGACCAAATCGATCATAGGGAACGAGCTGAGCGTGACGGAGTAGATGTAAATGGACACTGTCACCTACTACTAATCTTCTTGCTCCTGTCACACACTGCATGGCAAGATGTGAACCTTCGAAAACAATCACACACATTTGTGTCCACTTTGGGAACCATCCACGGCAAAGATCGTATAGAACATCAAGGAAAACTAGTTCCGTCAGCTCCTTGCATCATCAATAATGCTATATACACCAGCGACAGGTTAGAGAGCTTGGAGGGACTTCCAACCTGCGACTGGGATACACTGGGAATTCAAACATCGCAACAATCTCACAACCTCCTCCGTTCATAATCAAGAGTTGCATGTATATATGTGTGAACATCTCCAACACGGGGTCGTTTCAGCACACAACCCAATGAATACCATTGTTATACATGGGGTGCATCCGGAGTTTACATCTCCGCTTGCTTCTCAGGCAGCTCGCAGCAGATGTTTGGTGATCGAACCAGTCTGACAAAGACGAGGATAACAATATGTTGAGAAACAATACAAACTAGCAGAGTTGCACGGTGATTCAAGACGTTGAATTAAAAATGGAGCCATGAGTTTGGATTTTTTTTTTAGAAATAGGATTAACCCGGTCTCAGCAATCGAGTTTGAAAGCTTACAACCGAAAGAAAGACTCGTCCCCCTGCCGCACACAGGCCGCACTCTACTTGTAGAGAAACAAAATCCCCATGCAAAGAAAGATAAAAATGACCCTGCTGCATACAGCAAGTGTCAACACTAATTCTTAATTCTCCTGAAGGCACTCCAACCAAACTTGCTAAAGACTTCCAAAGCCGAAGTCTCCAGGTTTTGACAGCCAAGCTTCAGGCTTTCCCTCTCCTCTTCTTTAGAAAGGATCGCCCAGCTCCTGATCCAGAATGTGCTCCTAAAGATTACCTGCAAACAAGATTTAGGCTTTGATCTTTGGAAGACCACATCGTTTCTACTAAGCCAAATGGCCCAACAAACAGCCGCCACCCCTAGCAGCACACTATTCCTTTGCTTACAAGAAAAATTCCTAAGCCACAACTCAAACATATCACTTATACTCTCTGGTTTCCTAATATCAAAAGTTATGCTCACTGTATTCCAAACCAGCCTTGCTAACGGGCAATCAAAGAAAAGGTGCTGGATCGTCTCTTGTTCATTACAAAAACAACACTCAGTACACCCCTTCCACTTCCTTTTAGCAAGATTATCTTTGGTCAAGAGCACACCGTGTCTTAAATACCAAATGAAAATTTTAATTTTCAGTGGTACTTTAACCTTCCATGAAGAGACATCAAAAGGTACCCCATCTCCAGTCATCAGATCACTATACATAGCATGCACTGCAAATTTCTTACTTCTGGTCCAAACGAAAGAGTCCCTGCTCTCACTAAGCTGTACATCCAGTATACTCCCAACTAGTTTCAACCATTTGTTCCAATTATCCCCTACCAACGCCCGTCTAAAGGAAATGTTAAGTGGTGAAGTGCTTAAAACTTGAGCCACTGTAACATGTTTCTTCCTAGCAATGTTATATAAAGAGGGATATGTTGACAACAAAAGTTCATTCCCAAGCCACAAGTCTTCCCAGAATCTAGTCTGGGTACCATCGTGCACTACAAACCTGCCCCTTTCCAGAAAAATATTTTTAACCTCCATCAAACCCGACCAAAAATGTGAGTCCCCCTTTTTCTTTTCTACTTGAGAAAGGGATTTGTTCTTGAGGTATTTCCTCTTTATGATATCCTGCCATAGACCTTCCTCATTCACTAGTTTAAACAACCATTTACATAGTAAACACTTGTTTTGAATATCAAGGTCTACAATGCCCAAACCTCCCATACATTTTGGCTTATGAAGAATACTCCATCTAGCAAGTCTATATTTCTTCTTATGTTCATCACATTGCCAATAAAATCTTGATCTATAATAATCCAACTTTTTCTGAACACCTTTAGGTATTCTAAAAAAAGACATCATGAACATTGGCAGGCTTGAAAGAACAGAATTGATAAGGACAAGCCTTCCCCCAGATGAAAGAAGCTTGCCTTTCCAACTACTCAATTTCTTTTGAAATATTTCCTCTACTGTGCTCCAATCTTTATTTGAGAGATTGCGGGTGCACATCGGAATTCCCAAATATCTAAAAGGTAAAACCCCTTCCTTACAACCAAACAAATCTACATACTCAGGTAACCTATCTCTCGTCTCTCCAACACAGAACATCTCACTTTTGTGGAAATTGATTTTAAGGCCCGAGAGTTTTTCAAAAGCACATAGTACAAGCTTCAAGTTCCTGGCCTTGTCCAAATCATCTTCCAAGAAAAGAATTGTGTCATCTGCATATTGAAGAATGGAAAGGCCTCCATCAACTAAGTGAGGGATCAGACCATTGAAATGGTTCTGAGCTTTAGATCTCTCAATTAAAATAGCTAACATATCTGCCACCAAGTTAAAAAGTACTGGTGAAAGAGGATCACCCTGTCGTAGTCCCTTCTTAGTCTGAAAAAAGTGCCCCATATCGTCATTTATTTTAACACTCACACTTCCACCAGTAACGATCTTTTCTATCCATTGGCACCATTTACTGGAAAAACCTTTCATCCTTAAAACTTGTTGTAAGAAAGCCCAATTAACTTTATCATATGCTTTCTCAAAATCAAGTTTAAGAATAATCCCCTTATGTTTCTTTCTGTGCAATTCATGAAGTGTCTCATGCAAAATTACCACTCCTTCCAAAATATTCCTTCCAGGCATAAAAGCCGACTGCGAAGTTCTTACAACCTTGCTAGCTACCATCGATAGCCTGTTAGCAATCACTTTTGTAAAGATCTTAAAGCTAACATTGAGCATACATATAGGTCGGTACTGCTGTATTTTCTTTACTTCTTGTGCCTTGGGCAACAACGTAATAATTCCAAAATTGAGGCAAAACAGAGAGAGGTTGCCATTATGAAAGTCCCTAAACATGGCCATCAGGTCATCTTTAATGAGACTCCAAAACACCTGATAGAATTCAGCCGGGAAGCCATCCGGTCCCGGAGCCTTATTGTGTTTCATTTGGAAAATGGCCTCACGTACTTCCTTTTCTGAGAATTCTGCCACTAGTGCATCATTTTCAGCGGGTGTGACCTGTGGAATATCATCCGTCATGGATTCGTCCATTGAGAAATTATTTCTCTCAGGCTTCCCTAAAAGTCCTTTATAATAATTTGTGATATATTTTTCCAGCTGCTCCTCCCCTTCTATAATGCCTTCGTCCTATTCTAGTCGGAAAATTCTAGTTTTCCTTCTTTTTCCATTTGCCACCATCTGAAAATATCTCGTGTTATTGTCCCCTTTTAAAATTTTAGTAGTCTTTGCCCTTTGGAACCATCTCAACTCCTCCTCCCTAAGAAACTGTGCGAGCCTCTCTTTAACACATTGCTTTAGATCCCAATCGTGCTGACTTAGCAGCTGGGTTTCCGCCTTTTTATCAAGTTCATCGGCTTTCCTCATGAGCTCATGTTTTTCTTTTTTATATGCCCCTGATACATTTTTTGCCCATCCCCGTAGAAATTGTCTTAACCTTCTAATTTTGTTTTGCCATTTCTGCAAAGGTGTAGCCCCTCTTTTCTCCTTGTGCCACACTTCTGAAACTAGCTCGAAAAAGCCATCTTTGAAAAGCCACCCTAGCTCAAACTTAAAGGAATTTTTATTCTTCTTTTTGGTTTTTTCCCCGGTACTAAGCAAAAGAGGCGTATGATCCGAGATCTCCCTGCTAAGTGCTTCAACCGTGGCTAAAGGAAACTTCTGTTCCCATTCTGTGCTCACTAGCACCCTGTCCAACTTTTCGTATGTTGGTTCTTGCCTCGAATTAGCCCACGTAAATTTCCGACCTGACATCTCTATCTCCCGTAAATCCAAACTGTCGATTACAGCATTGAAAAGAAAAGGCCATCTCTCATCAAACCTGTCATTATTCTTTTCGCTCCTGTTTCGTAAAATGTTAAAATCACCTCCAACACATAAAGGGAGTTTTTCTTTGCTGCAAGACTGCACTAATTCTGTCAAGAATGATTCTTTAAACTCAGGTTGGGCCGCCCCGTAAACAGCCACTAGAACCCATTTAAAGTCATCCTTTTTATTTCTTAGTCTAAACTTCACAAAAAAATCGCCTTCCTCGATACTACCAATGTCCAAATCTTCCGAATTAACTCCTAACAGTATGCCACCAGACCTCCCATGAGGTTTAGTCCAGTGCCAAATAAAATTCCTCCCACCACTAAAACTATTCAGTGTTTCTTGTGAGAAATCATTCTTGCAAGTTTCCAATAGAGCAATAAATTCTAGATTTTGCTCCCTGGACATGTCACCCAAAAACCTAGATTTAGCCAAGTCACTAAGACCTCTGCTATTCCAAAAAATACCCTTCATCTTGAAACTTTTATAGGAAATTTAGCTCTCCTTACTTTGCAAGTCTTTCTTAAGCACGACTTAGCGTGAAACTTGCCTTTCCTCAAGTGGCCATCAAACTCACTATTTAGAGGAAAATATGATTCATCAAATACTTCTTTCATCATCTCCCCACAAAGGCTTTTTAAAGCATTAGTTTCAAAAATTTCTAAATTTTCCCCCTCACTGTCACTATCAGACCAAGATTGCTCACTATCCCCCTGTTCTAATTTCTCCCTCTCTAAGTCTGCCACTACAATCTGTTGAAAGCTATCTAATTTATCTAGCTCAGAAAAACCACATCTAATTCCTAGCTGCTGAATATGATCGATAGCATTAACTCTATTAACAAAAAGCCAGGAATTAGAAGAGTGCATACCTCCCCCGAACTCCAGATTCTTCCTTGCTGCCCTCTCCTCGGCTTTAGCCAAAGTGTGCTCATCTGCTCATCTTTAGAGCGTTGCAGCCTGGGACTAGACCGGACCTGTATCTTGTTCGCTTCAGGGATAGAAGATGCCTCCAGCAACCTCCCATTCATTTCCCCGTGCTGCTGCCCTTCCTCCTCTTCTTCCATTACCTTGTCTGCTATTTCCACGATCACCTGTTCTGCAGCTCCATTCACTATTTCCTCTGCTTTCATTCTTAGGAATGCCTCAAATTCCTCCTGTGTCATATTCTGTACTTGCTCCTAGAGCAAGCATTTTGTTGGATTTGTAACAGTCTCCACAGCCTTCTTGTCACCCTCTTCCTGCACCAAATCCTTCTTCTGCCTTTTTGCATCTCTCCCTTGC
This sequence comes from Echinochloa phyllopogon, assembly GCA_033239725.1. Lineage (NCBI taxonomy): Eukaryota > Viridiplantae > Streptophyta > Magnoliopsida > Poales > Poaceae > Echinochloa > Echinochloa phyllopogon. The sequence continues at coordinate 23,749,307 of BTCW01000008.1, read as the reverse complement.
CCACTCCCCACATCCGGCATCATCTCTCCATCAGGTTCCCCCTCTTCTTCTCTGTTACAACCCCCATTCCAAACAATGACAGCCTCTTCTCCATTCTCATCTACCCCCATTTTCTCTACTTCAAATTCTAGCTCAAAGTAGTGATCCCCGATGACCACATCAAGGTGCGTAGGAATAAGACTTGGGTTCAAGACAGCTACAAAAATACGCCCAAACTCACTTCTTCTGGTTGTTTCCATGTCCACTGTTTGGGTCGATCCAAGCATGGATCCCACCGCCCAAAGCTCAGCAAATTCCCGAAGTTCTTTCCGAATACCAAAAACTCTAACCCAAACCTTCGGGAGTAAGAACCCCACTTCCTTCTCATGCCAGACTTCAAATTTAATTCGTGATCCGGCAGGAGCCCCTGCACCTCTGATGTCTGCTCCTCCAAACGCAACAGCCCGCTGCAACTCAACCTTAGAAGGGAATTTCGTGAGGAAAGAATTCTCCTCATGATCTTTAAGCTCCCATACCCATTTACCAGGAAAAAGTATCTCTAATTGCTTCTGAACTTCTTCTTTTGAGATTTGTCCCCCTTCCACTGAAATCAATGCTGTTTTGGAGTCCCTCTTCACCCTAGAAAGCGGAGCACGAGGGATGTGGTAAAACCCGAGCCCATGCACTGCATATCCGACAGCATGAGCTACCGGTCGTGGCATCTTCAAGATAGGGCACTTGTGATTCACATGCTCCTGACTATCGCAGATTACGCAATATATCTCAGCAGTGCGCCTTGCTGCAATATGCCCTTTCTTTGTACAGCGCAAGCATTTGATCCCTGGCAGCACCTCCCCTCCTTCCTGTTTCTCCCCATCGCCTGCCTCCCTCATCTCAACATCTCCTCCATCAGAACCACCCTGCTGCATCTTCACCATCTCATCCACCCTTTCTGACACTGTAACATCATCACCACGCCTATCTCTTTCTCCATCACTCTGCTCTCTTCCAGAAGTTCTTCCTCCCTGCTTGTTCTCAGTCCTCGATTGCAGCCACCCCCGGCCACCAACACCACGGCCTCCTCTTCCACCACGCCCCTGGTAAAAACCTTGACCTCGCGCTCCAAACCTGCCCATACCATGCCAACCAATGCCGCGGCCTCCAAAATCCCTCTGGTAGCCATTGTTGCTCCCCTGATGCCCTCTAGGCGCTAGGTGTCTGGGGTCAGCCTGCATCGGCCTGGATCCCCACTCCTGGTTGAACCTTCTCTCCATGCGCTCGCCCCCTCCACGGAACCCTCTCTCCTCCCGCCTCGTTCCGGCCATCACCGGCGTCTCCTCAGTATTAGATGAGCACGGGAACCCAGGAGGCGAGTAGATGAAAGGTTTGCGAGTTAAAAGACCTGTTGGCTTGCCGGCTCCTTTAAGCAGCATCCCTAGGCCATTAGTAAACCGAAAGACTGGTTGGGCCCTTTTCCGGCCCATGTCAGCCTTACCAGTAGGCACCCGAGCCGACACAGGGATCCAAAATTTGAATTCTGCATCTGTATCGAACCTCAACCCCTTGGTCTTCTCCACCGCCGGCAGCACTGTAACCGGCGCCGCCCACTGTCTTGACTCCACATCTGCCATGCGTGAGGACATGCTCTTCCTCCCAGAACGATGGTCTTTCACCCAAATATCCCCTAGTGATAGTTTGGGAGAAATTCTCGCTGGTGGCAATGGCCCTCTCCACGGTTTACCCGTCGGCCAACGCCTGTGCTCAGCTCGAGCTTGCCCCATCCTCGATGGCCTTTGCACAGAACATTGCAGCTCATCCCCTAATGCCTCCGGTGTTACGCCGCCACCAGACATTGTGCTATGCACTTCAAGTTCCTTATACCGTGCTGCCGTTCCATCCCCTAGGGATGAATCCTGCCACAACTTATACAGCGAGGTGTCCACCAGCTTTGCACTGACCTCTTCATTCTCCTCCCCATTCGAGTCCTCGTCGGAGCTCCCCTCATCCGCCAACACCCAAAATCGAGACCCTGAATTTGCTGCCCGCAGCCCAAACAGCGGGTCCGATGACGAGCCAACACTCGACCTTGAACCACCCCAGCTTCGGTGCTGATCCATACCTGAAACCTCCTCCGAGATCCCCAGCCTGACCGCATCTTCTGTGTCCGTCGGTGTTCCATCTGAATCTGCATACACAGACAAACTCACCTTATCCTTCCGTGCTCTGTCTCTCGCCGTTGCCCACGGCCTAGGAGCCAGCGTCAACCTCCGCCTTCTCTCGGCGCCGGCACCCCTGGCCCTCCGCCCGCCTCCGCTCGTCCGACCTGACCTCGAGGGCCTGCTTGTCCCCGGCCCATCCCTCGACGGCGACCGCGGCGGCCCCGTGCGGCGGGTGGAAGCGGAGCCGGAGGAGGCTCCGCAAGAGCAGTCGCCTCTCATGACGACGGAGACCATCTATATCTGGTGGCGAGGTGATGAACGTCGTGGGTGCCCGGCCTCGTCCCCGTCGCGGCGGTGCTCACCAACTATGCCAAATCGCTCGCAGTTGATTCCATATGTTCCGGGCGGCGGCGTAGCCTTGTCCGGCGAGTCCGAGGCCGTGGCCACCCAGCGACGCGGCGAGCGCCAACGTCTCTCAGCTCATGAGTTTGGATGATTTTACTTTTCTGTTCTGCACACTGAGGTTGACGAAACACAAGTGAAATTAGTCATGCATAGTGTCTTTTGGCCAATCCAACTGAAACATTATTCTGCTTCTGTAGATGCAGAATATATATATATGCCAAATATCAAAAGAGGCATCCCATATCCAAAACACGGACTGTTCATTGACATTGCAGTTTTCCCATGTCTTCTCTTATTTATTGCCATCCACATGCCACAAATAATGACTGCCACATCTATCTCTTCTTCAACAAGCATGACTACATACAGTAGATCAGAAGCCCATGTTACCTGGTGCAGATTCGGTTCAAACCACCAGAGTTCTGGACCAAATGCAAGGCATTATAGCGGGTTTGGTTCGGCGGTGTGGTTGATCCGGCACGTGACGTGGTGATCCAGCAGCAGGTCATCCGCCGTTTTTCATGGAGCGAACCCATTCCGAAGATTTGGCCTGCTGCTGTTGTGTTGGAGCGCTAGACAGAGCGGCTTGGTGACGGACCAGTCCGACCAGTAACACAATCCAAACAAAACAACAAGGTTCGGATACAGGATCGGATGACTCCGGACGAGTGCAAACCAAACACGCCGATGCGCATGCGCCCAGACCAGACCCAAGAAGACGATGTTGCGTGGCACTGCAACCGGCCACAGCACGTGTGCGAGGTACTTCCGCGATCGACGCGTCACGCTTACTGCTTCGACAAGCATTGACCAATCCGAAATGTTGCGGTAAGCATCAGATGGCCTGATGGTATCCTTAATTACCAGGAGGATCGATTTATTTGCATTGGGCAAGACAGAAGAAACTCATTCTCTCAAACTGATTCTGATTCCTTTATCTTCTATTTGAATTTTTTATCGCCGAACCACCCTCCCCTATGGTCTCATGTGTAGTTGCATATCATCGTCCGCGTGGGCACGGGCGTACAGCGTGCCATGTACGTCTTGGGTGAGGGTAACATACAGGCACGTCTGGGTATACAACCACAACCCAATAGCTAATTCCATCTATTTGATTCAATTTTATTTTATTATAATGGCAGAATGGCAAGAGCAAAATAATGTGCTGACACAATTTGTGGATGCGCTGCTGCCCCCGCCTTAATATAGATTCATCTACATGTTCTCATGTGGATCGCTGAGGTCTTGTAGACACAGAGGCATAACACGTTCTCTCTACTAGCTACCATCGGGTACAAGACTACAAGGATGTTTGAGCTTGTGTTTATATATAGGGTTGAGTGTAAATGTGTGTACTCAGCGTATGCATTTGTACAATATGTTTCCATAAAAATCAGTTATCTGTGTTGTCTTAAATCTCGTATTTATAACATAACATTGGATGTAGAAGCGAAATAACAGCTCACCTCTTCTGCGTGGGGCTGGCTTCATTCAGGCATGACGTTTTCTTGCACCTATAAACTTGCTTCGATCTTGTGCACAAGTCGTTCAGGGCCTGTACAAACAAATGCATGAGAGACATGTGGGGAGCATTGCTGTGTATGTAAGGCACCAGGAACAACTATCCATGTTGCCCGACTAGAGATGATAGAAGTGAATTGGCGTATCTACTCAGACGGTGCAGAACTTGCTGGGTATGTACAAGGCACCAGGAACAACTATCCATGATCACGGGGTGGGCAGTGTGGCGTGGTCTGCCTTTGTGTCAATGTGAACCATAAGAGCCGGTTGTGCAGGGGGGCGCGTTCTGTATAACATGTTGACCGTACCTGTACTGTCATCCAAAACACTAGGGAGAAAACTGTTTACATTTTTATTTCTCTTTCATTTGCACAGAGCTTGAGTTTTCGTCTCTGCTAGTTACTTTAGAGATGGAATCAGGGCTGGGATACTCATGAGATGAATCCATAATGCACTTGGCTTGCTGCATGTTACTGTTTTCAAAACAATGAACATGAATATTCATATTTATGACATAGCACCATATAATATAACTATATATGAATGTACATACATGATTCTCTATGGTATCACTTGTAGAGAAACCGGTTTTAGTTCCGGTTGGGAAGCATTTCGGTCCCGGGTCCGACAACCAGGCCTAAAAGGTTGCATGGCTAAAAAAATTATTGCGGCAAGCACCTCCCAAATCTGCGGTTCGTACTTGTCTTGCATGTAGATTACCTTCGAGTCCACCTACATAGCACATATTACTTTATATGGGATACTTTATTTTTAACTAAGTCGTGGAGGACCATTTAGTCTGGGTTGATAACTTCAACTAAGATTAAAGGACCCTTTTCTCCTAGTTGGTAACACCACAGGACTAAAAGTGACAACCGAGACAAAAGAGTTTCCAGCTCCTATAAAAGTTAGACCCGGGACGACTAATATTATCCCGGGTCATTTCACTACCGAGACAAATAACTGATGAAAAACTCTTTCTCTACTAGTATATATGTACGTTATCCCTCTGTTTAAAGTTCGTTAAACTACTCCGTGACATCGAAAATATTGACCTAGCACCACCGATCTTCTTATCTTTATAATTTTGCTACTATTTTATCTTCCTCTATTGCTTACCGTCCAATCAGTTGTAAGTGTGGTAAGAAACACGCTAGTTCTGTTAGAGTATGAAATGTAAACAAGAGATAGTGTAGATAGGTGAATTGTATGTATTCCATTGATCTCATATCCCTCTATTTATAGGGGGATTACATGGTAACTCAAGAGCCTCAACATTGAGTGAATTACATGAATGTGTAGCACTATACAACCTTCATTGCATAGATAGTGGAGCATATATTGGAGCCTCTTTATGTTCAGTGGAGACTGCTCATATTCTCCTACTAATGGCTATTGTGGCTGATCAATATGATGCTTCATGGCCATAACTATGGCAGCTGTTGCTGCACTTGATAAGATCAACACCAATGGCCTTTTGCCTACTTAACACTCCCCCTTTTGATCGAGTCCATCTTGAGATCAATGTGTTAATCAATTCCTCCAAAAACCCTATGGGAAAAATACGAGGAAAAAAATATATATCCAGGTAAAACTCCTCAAAAACCCAATGGGAAAAAATAAGGAGAAGACCATGATATTTTGTTGCTCCATTTGAACTCCTGTGAGATAAACTCATAGACTAGTTTAAAGAACAACTTGTATGTCTTTAATTATCACCCCTAAAAAAACCCCTATGGGGAAAAATAGATGATAAGACATATGATCTTGCGTCTTGCTCCATCTCAAACTCATAATAGTTGTAGAGAGTGATGCAAGTCTTTGAATCCTCTCGAAACCTGATAGGTGAGAGGATGTCATATTATATGTCTTGGATACCTCCTTTAAAAACCCTGGTGGGGAAAAATAGGAGATATGACATATTTCTTGTAATGATATTGCCTCATTAAAAACTTGCATGAGAAACCTTGAGAGGAAAAACTCATAAAAGAAAAAAGAGTACAATATAATGCTTAACAGGTTTTAATTCATGAGGAGACTCCCCCTGAACCTTGCAAAACTCAAAGTCACCGCATACCAATTCTACAAACACTTATAAGTGTGAGAATCGATAGAGACTTTGTAGATAAATTTGCGAAGCAAATGTATGGTTGATTTTGCAAGATGTTTATTCTTCAAATGTACTAAAATACATGAGAATAAAACATTTTGTGGGCAATATTGTGATATCGCTCTTATATAACCCGTCTACATCCTAGCAATACAAGGACCATTATCTTGATAGATAATGATTAGTGATTTGATAAAATCACATTTGATCACTCAACGAAATGACACAACCATATGTGATACTTCGGAATGATATGTGGAAGTAATTATTAGAGTCTATAATGACTCAACTCTACCACCAAGATATCAGTCTATGATATGGCATTTATGCTAATGGGGATTAGTTAGCCAATATCTTCATATCCCACAATGATCATGCCTCAACTCATCTACTGACAAGTTAAGAGTCTTTTAGTACCACATAGATATCTATTGATATCCTATGACTCCCGTCAAAAGACGTTATTGGAGTAGCGCTACTATGAGCTAGCAAGTATCTGCAAATGCAATATCAGGCCTGTTGCAAATTGTATGATACATAAACGCTTTTATGGTATTAAGGGTAACCTCAGGGTCACAATGGATATGGATCCATCTTTAGAGATTAAACTACCATGAGTGTTAATGGATATGATCAACAATATCAGTGGATATTGATGGACCGAAATATATGATCAAGTTGTAAACTTAAGCTTGATTTGGTTTTACCCGAATCATCATCTCAAAATCCGTCTTAAAATGATTGCATGATTTGTTACGTAGTAACACTTCTGAGGAAGGAACTTACCCAATCAGTTGTACCACAATCAACTTGATTGTCTTCAAGTCATGAAGTGACTTGAGTTGCACACAATATATGTTGCGATTTTGATTTGAATTTAAAATTCATAGGGACTTAAATCTAAATCTATCAAATTCATAACATCCGCCAATGATTAAATATAGGAACATAATTTTCACACATACTATGATGTATGTTGCTCGGTCTCTGCGTAAAACCATATGCTACAAGCTCTTGCTTCTCACCACCTTGCTTCCATAAACAAAGCATTATGAGAGTAAAAATGTTTACTCAATAATTTAGCGAGAGCAATTCTCCTCAATTGCCACCTTTGATTTGATTTGACCCAAAAGGAGTGTTGGAGAACACTGTTTGCCTAGGACTTTTGGTCTGGATCCAGCAGGTGTACGGCAATCAGAAATGGAGAAGTGTCGACATGTGTAGACTTTACATTGATTCAATAGAACCAGTATAGCTTATGAAAATATTAACCCTTATACTTAATGTCATTTTCCATTACGACAGAGTTAGGGCGTTCCAATGACCTAGAGCCTATATGTGTGTACACGTATGCTGGTCTTTTGGATGTTCAGACATCCAGAGGCTATGGATATGAGTATCCATAAGGTGTTGATCAACTTGATGTTGAATATCATTTACTGTCTCGACTATTTCCACATAAGCTTGCAATAAGCTATATTTCTTGTGACCATACTTCTCCCCCTCTTACTAGGAGTTGAGTGGTTTTCAATGGTACCTCCACTCTTTCTGGCACAAATGATAATAGGAAATCAGATGACACCTTTGACAAGCAAATGTATTGGCAGGTAATTTGCAATGTGTTGCAAATATAAGGTTCTGAACCAACAGTCCAGATTTTTTGGTACATGGATATATATATGAGGAGGAACATCAAAATGCGACATTCACTTTAGATTCCTGACATTCTATGTGTGGTATGAATCTCCCCCTAATGCCTGCAAACATCCTCAAAATATGATCAACATACAGGCTTATGCATAAATCCCCTATAGGTGGTCCGAGGTATTTTTCAATGACGAATAATTATAACTCCAAGAACACCTGATGCCCATAAATGTATGTTGAGGTGGCGAGATCGATATGTGCAAAACATAATCAATACGCAAATGGGAAATATTTGACTGAGGCCAAATATCCATGTACTCACTGCAACGGAGGGAGCTGTATGTTTGCAGTTGATGAATTTTAAATGAATGTGGTGTGTACTCCACATTCCACCAACAGATGTTGGCAAATTTGCAATTCTATTTTGGTCATATAAATAACTACATTTTCTTGATGAGAAAATCCAGTAAACCATTATAGACATAAGGTACTTAATTCCATAGTTTCCAAAAGCCAAACAAGTCCATGTAAATGGATGTGATCAGCGTCCAGGATCTCTCCCTTCGAAATTGAATAATTTGAGCAAAGACTGTGGCAAATAATGCATCACCCTAAGGGACACACATGTGACTATATTATGCATAAAGATGCACTATCAAGTACCTAGTTGATCCACATAATGGTTGAATAGAGTCACATGCATAATCTTGAATGTGTCCAAGAAATTATAAGACTCATATTCCAATTTTAAGGTAAGGGGCCCTTAAAATTGATTCCCTTGCACATGTGATGCACATCAAATCTGAGGATTTGGGGAATTCTTCTTGTGACCAATGGAATTGATAATAATTTTCTCGTCATTCTAAGGTAGGATGACTCAGCATGCATGCATGCCAAATCTTGATTTTATCAAGAGAGAAAATATTTTGTGTACGCAACATTGATATGGAACTGATGTATGAATGATACATCCCAAATGATATGAAAGAAATATCCACAAGTATTTAGTGTTCATATCCATTATACCGAGTGCTGATTCTCATTATTACTCTAGGTAATGGGTTTCGATATGAAACCATGCAATTGGATATCATGAAAACACATAGGGGTATTTGTAGAATGAGATACATGCGTGTATCAATGATTAACTTGAGAATACCCACGGGGAGAGCATAATCTCTTTTACTTGTGTTTGTGAAACAACTTCACAAAATAAATCCTTCACCATCTGGCAAAATCCCATGTTTCTATAGAGTAATAAAAACTACTATAGAATGTGAATACCATGTATGAGGTACACGGTACAATTGCAAAATGGACAATATACTACATGAGGTAGTACTATATGGGCTAATAATATTTCCATGTATAGCAATGGAGACTTGGAGGTCTTCAATATTGGAAGTAAACTTCAAAATTCTCCCCCTGAACTTATGAGCCTCCAATGAGTTGGAGGTACAATTTAGCCAAAAAGTTTGAGAAATTGACAGGAGTGAGTGATGATTCACCACATAAACATAGTCATTATCTCAATTATTTGTTGCATATGTTAAATCCGCCATGTTCTATATATCATAGAACACCTAAAAATTGGTACAACTGTCATGAACTTGAAAGTCCCGATAAACAGATGAGTAAACATCCGAATAGTAGTACTTTTTTTTTGCTAAATTCCATGAAGGAGCGCAAAGAATAGGCGGATCATTTTCATTGAATACTCAGGTTTCATAGAAATCTAAGTAAAAAAAATGCAACAAAATGTCAAGTCGCATGGGGGCAACTTTATATTTGGCTAAGTACTAGATTGGATTTGGCTATCATTAGCCTTTCCAATGGGACAAGAAAATCCCATCCAATGCAAGTTCGGAGAAAATTTTCATATTGAAAAATATATAGCCATGTCCTACATGATGAGATCATGTATGCAATAGATTTACTCCAGTAGTAAATTATTTAGCATGAAAATATTAGTGCCAAATTTGGTATCAAGTTGATGCTTGAATTTAGATTAACCACTATATAGAGAAATGATCTCTATAAGATAATCACCAAAATGATGCAATTTTCTGCTATTTTTATTTAAGCAAAATGGTTACTTAAATAATTGGGTTCAAGATGAGTCTTGAATCTTTGTATGCAAAATTGCTGGAAAATCAAGATGAATCTTGAATTATATGCAATGCAATGTAGTGTAAACCTCATATTGGATAGGCGAAAAAATCGCAGCTATCATCAAGGGTGAGCAAAAATCACAACCAAGATTTATCATATCAGTGTGTATTAGTTAACACATCGAGGTAGTCACCAATTTGGTTTAGACCTCACCATGGCAGGGAGCATAATTTGCAAACAAATTTACAGTAGATGCTATATCCTCTCAACATGTGTTAAGTAATATATTTGATATGTTGGATTTTCACTTGGAGGTAATCATCATATGGAGAACATGATGTAGAGCTCACAATAACAAAAGCATATTCCGCATGTGTGCAGTAGATGCTTAAATCCAACAGGAATGATGGTAACCACTAATCATGGTGTAGACCATACATGATCCTATATCATATTGGGTATGCACTTTGAGAATACTCATTATGTGTCAAACACATAATGTAGATCTCGCAGTGGTGCTAGAATAGTACGTTGTGTCTGGCCAATATGAGAGAATCAACATAAACACCATAAAGAGGGTAAACCATTTGTTCTAAATTTGATATCGGTTACGCACATTGGGGATAATCACTCACAAAGTGTAAATCCTGCAGTAGTAAATGGTACTACCTTGTGCATGGTTAATATCCAAAAATTTTGAACATTGTATTTGTGTGATACAAAATAAATGAGGTAAACACATAAAATATTTTGCATACAGATATTATGAATTATAACTCTACTTAAATTACACAAAGAGGCATTAATTAAGGAGTCATAAATTATCAGTGCAAGATGGAAATCATTTGCATTAATAAATGCCAAAATAATGATAATGGCATCCAGTACTATGCTACAGAACATCATGGTATGATATACACAGAACTGTAGGGTCTAAACATTAAAATGCAAGACACAAAAGTACTGAAAATTACAGCATGTAATTACTAGAAAATCCGAGGGGTATTGTAAAATTGCTGTAGAAAAAAAATAGAGGACAGGAATTCGTCGCCGGGCCAAAACAATGTTAAACTCAGTGGAATGGCCTGCCCATGCCCATGCAATTGCACAGTATTCGGCCATTTGGGCCATAGTCGGCCTAGTCGGTCCAAACTAGCCCAAATAAAATGGATGGGGAGGGGCAGTTGGGGTTTCCGTCGACCCCTCCCTGTGCCGGCCGCCGCAGCACCTGGCAGGCGCCGCCGCCGCCGCCCCGGTCTCGTGGGCGCAGGCGCGGACGAGATCCGCCGCCACACAGGCAGGCGCGGACGCCGCCGCCGCATACGCCGCATCGCGGGCTGGCGCGCGGGAGACAACGCCGCTGTCATGGGGCCGGGCAGCGCCGCTGCCGCCGCCGCACGGGCGTGCACAAGGCCGCTGGCGGGCGAGCGTCACCGCCGCGCCGGGCTGCTGATGGGCGAGCGCCGCATCCTCACGAGCGTGCGCGCAGTGCCGCCGCCCCAGCCTTGTTTGCGGGCGCGCGGTGCCACCGCAGCTACGAGGACGTTCGCACGGGCGAGCCGCCACCATCGCCGTCCTTGGGCGTCCTCTGAGGGGGACACCGCCGGTGCCGGGCGATGCAGCCTTTTGAGTCCATGTGCGTGTCTACCGCCACCTCGACGCATAGGCGCATAGCATCTGTGGATGCCCGATGCGGAGGAGCATGGGACAACGATGCCGGTCCTATGAGGACCAGATGAACAAGTGCAAGCGCGGTGATTTCATCACATGGTAAGAACATATCAAATTCGTACCATATTTGAGAGCCGATTTGTCCATGGTTTTGATGTCATCGTCTTTAATTCTCTTTGCTCCAATTAGGAGTAGGCGGTGGACAATAAGGCCAGAAAGATGCCGATGAGGACAAGGCCTCTGTTCATGTTCTTCTTCAGCGAAGAAGTCATCAGATGAAAGCAAGATTGCTTCGGTTTTGTTTCCGGCGACAGAAACTCTTTTGGCGCCGTAGCCGTTTGCTTACCGTCGGTTCCGTTCATCGACGCGATCGCCGAACTCAGCGGTGATTAGAGCAAACCAGTGTTGATAACGTGTTAGAGTATGAAATGTAAACAAGAGATAGTGTAGATAGGTGAATTATATGTATTCCATTGATCTCATAGCCCTCTATTTATAGGGGGATCACATGGTAACTCAAGAGCCTCAACATTGAGTGAATTACATGAATGTGTAGCACTATACAACCTTCATTGCATAGATAGTGGAGCATATATTGGAGCCTCTTTATGTTCAGTGGAGACTGCTCATATTCTCCTACTAATGGCTATTGTGGCTGATCAATATGATGCTTCATGGCCATAACTATGGCAGCTGTTGCTGCACTTGATGAGATCAACACCAATGGCCTTTTGCCTACTTAACAAGTTCAAGCCTTTTTTTTTCAAAATAATCGGGATTTGCATTCGGCATGTATTGGTATGGGTCAGCTACAACTTTTGAGCCACATATAGCCGACATGCACGGTGCTTCATCCCTGGGATTTGAAGACGACCAGTGTCCTGGCACAAGACCACCCTTCCTCATTCCGCACCATATAGATATGGCGCCAAGGCAAAGTTGGAGTAATCCACTAGTACAAAAATGAACATTTGTCTCCGTTGCCAGCCCACTTTAGACAATTCGAACCCATAACCTCTTGCATTGCTTCACGTACAACCTCCTAACCACTCAGCCTACACAGCACATTTAATGATAGGTGGGATGTTTTTTCTTTATTGTAACCTGTGAAGGCCTCTTTAGACCCGGGTGCTGGTTTCAACAATGACTAAAGACCCTTTTAGTTCCGGTTGGAGCCTACAACCGGGACTAATGCTTGAGACCCTTTAATCTTAGGTTGAGCCTCCAACCGGATCTAAAGAGTCACTTTTAATCCTAGTTGTTGTTACCAACCGGGACTAAAAGTGACTGTTTAGAAGGTCATTAGTTCTGGATCTAATAAAATCCAGGACTAATATCCTGGATGAAAGAGGATGAAAGGTCTATTCTGTACTAGTGATCTCAGTTATCACCATGAAGGGTCACTTGGGACTTTTTCCCGAGCATAAGTGGTTCTTAGTGCCTCCCGTACCCAATGGTGGTCATCAAGTCTCCTGCATCTTTCCACTGGCCCTGATCAACACGGGAATATTGAGCTATATATACAACTTATATGGTCCATAGAGTGATAAGAAATGGAATAGGTGCCACATGGTACAAGAACAGAGACATTTTCATCACTGAATGAATAATGTTAGGGCTATTACGCGCCCTTTTGCTTTGGTCCATAGAGTGATAAGAAATGGAATAGGTGCCACGTGGTACAAGAACAGAGACATTTTCATCACTGAATGAATAATGTTAGGGCTATTACGCGCCCTTTTGCTTTCGAAAAGTAAAAAATAAAACCAACATAAACACATCACTTGCCTGTAGCAGATGATAAGTGTCTCCATGGTGTTTGAGCCCTGGTGTTCCGGCTTTAAACTTGAGCAGTCCCACCAATCAAAAACTCTTTTTGACGGAAGATAAGTACTCCCTCCGTCCCAAAAAAGAAGACATTCTATAAATTTTAGGACATATTAATGAGAAAGTAAAATAACATTGATTGCCCCTAGTTATTAAACATATTTTGCACTAATTGATTGTTGCATGCATATGCACCTACTAAATATACTAGAATGATTTGTTTTTTGAACAATTTTTGAATTCTAGAGTGTCTTCTTTTTTGGAACGGAGGGAGTATGTCTGTGGATGTTCAGATGTTTATGTAACAGCCAATGAGTCACTAGGCTTGTCGTACAGGTTTATTGGAACATACGATTAATACACGTCTGTTTGAACTAGAAATAAACTTTGCATTCACAAGACTGTTATCACATCGGTACTTTTCTGATTCTATTGCACATAAATCAACCCAAAGAGGTGAACTCCAACTTTGTGCAGGAGAACAGTGCATGGAATTTCAAGTGGTATTGTGCATAATTGCATATCATCAGATCAATGGAGCTGTATGCAGATTGTTACTATCGGGATCTGATAACAACTTCGAGTGAAATATTTATTTCTGACAACTCTGGTGTCCATTTGGTTACTGATGTTTTTGAGGAAACAGGAGGGTTACCCCTACTGGTTATGCATTAAATAAATAAAAAGGAAATATTCAAGTCCCAGGTACATCACGAGACAGAAAGAAACAAAAAAGATGAGAAAAATTACAGCTGAGCTTCTACCCATAAGGAAATAGAATGAACGATGGACAACCATTGCAAGCTCTTTCCTTAGGTGATTTCTGCAGTTTTGAAGATTGGCTGGTATGTCCCTGAATATTTGATCATTCCTTACCATCCAAACCGCCCAGCATATGCAGATAAAAATCTCCATTGCACCAACGTCAGGTAGCTGTCCCTTCAGAGCCACAAGCTGTTCCCACCGGTCTAAATGGGGGGCCAGAGACCATCCCCATTGATGTCCAAAAACTTTGAGCAAAATGACAGGATATAAAGAGATGCTCAATTGACTCTAGCAGGTCATGTGTACAAAGCACACAGTTATAAGATTGCAAGTTCATGTTCCTTCTCTGAAGAATACCACGCGTGCTTAACCTATCCCATAGGAGAAGCCAAAAGAAGACCTTGTGTTTGGGTTGACAGCTATATTTCCACATTTGCTTAAAGATGATGTGAGTTTGGGCATGTCCTGTCAAATGCTTATAGGCCTTGAATGATGTGAAGAGGTGTGATCCCCAAATGTATCCCCAGAGGTCACGATCTGCACTTACATTTATGTCATCAAGGCATTGTAACAGTTGCAACAATTGCTCATGTGCTTGTGCTGAAATTGGCAAGTGGAAAAGCTGCTCCAGACTGGACACCTACAGTGTGTTAGCAACTGTAATTCGAGGCAGCAAAGAAAAGGAAAACAGTTGAGGCCATTGATGACTAGGTAAGTGACCATTCCACATGTCTGACCAAAGCAAACATGTTGACCCATCACCAACTGTTACTGAAGCAAGTCCCTTGAATGAGTATAGAAGACTAACAATATCCCTCCACCAAAATGACCCCATTTTCCTTTCACCTGGGAGTGACCCATTACTATAATATTTCTCCCAAATCAGTTGCACCCATGGTAAATCCTCTTTATTGAAAAATTTGTGGAGATGTTTTAACAGAAGGGCCTCATTCTGGGTTTTAAGATTGATCACTCCTAGACCACCCTCTTCCTTGGGCTTGCAATCTAGGATCCAGGCTGCTTTTGATGGTTTTCTGATATTAGTCTCAGCTCCTCTCCACAGGCAATGTTTGCGATATTTGTATACTTGCTTGATCACAGTCTTATGAAGCTTGAATGTACACATAAAAAAGGTGGGCAGTGCAGAAAATACTGAATTTGTGAGTTCAAGCCTTCCTGCTTGAGAGAGAAATGGGGATACCATGCCCAGTCTTTTTTCACATCTGGAGACCATTGGCCAGAAATCTGCCACACTTGGTCTTGTCAAATCTAGTGGGAGTCCCAAATAAGTGAAAGGAAGTGAGCCCAATTGGCATCCAAAAGCTGCTGCCAAAATTGGGGCTCTATCTTCATGGACATTAATGGGTACCATCATTGACTTGGAGAAGGTAACCTTTAGCCCAGTGATGGCTGCAAATGATCCTAGAATTTCCTTCAAATTGTGCAACTGATTCAGGCAACCTTCAACAATGATCAAAGTGTCATCTGCATACTGCAGAATTGGGAAATCCTGTGTATACAACAAAGGAACTGGCCTTGTAAGCAGGCCTAGGCTGCTTGCCTGATTTACCATGGTCTGTAACAAATCAACTGCTAACACAAACAGAAGTGGAGAGAGTGGGTCACCCTGTCTAACCCCTCTTCGACAGTGGAATGTCTTACCTGGCACATTATTGAGAAGGACTGAGGAAGTTCCTGAATTAAAAATGTTCTTCATCCATTTGAGCCACAAATCTCCAAACCCTTTAGCTTGCATGATTTTGAGCATAGCCTCATGCTCAATCTTGTCAAAGGCCTTATCAAAATCCAGTTTTAGAATGACAATCTCCTTTTGTGATTTATGACATAAATGCAGATATTCCAGAGACCATGCCAAACAATCTTGAATGGATCTGGATTTGATAAAACCATATTGATTTTGATGAATCAATGATGTGATAACCCTTTGCAATCTGTTGGCCAACAGCTTTGTTATAATCTTAATTGAAATGTTCAGAAGGGAAATTGGCCTAAATTCTGATGGCTTTCTTGGCCCCTCAACTTTGGGTATGAGTGTAATGTATGAGCCATTGATGCTTTGTAAGCAAATGTTCCTTCCTGGAAAGCCCAACATAATTCATAAAAGTCATTCTTTATAACTGACCAACATCTTTTTATGAAATCTGAATTGAAGCCATCTGGACCTGGGGATTTATCTGTTGGGGGCTGCCTGATAACACTATCAATCTCTTCCATAGAAAATGGCTGTTCTAACAGATCCAGATTGTTCACAGATGATAGTAGCTCTTGTAGGTTAATAGTAGATTCCTGATATTCACTAATCCCAAGCCTTTCTCTGTATGCCTCCCATAGAATCTGAGCCTTTGCTAAATGAGATGTTTGGATAGTCCCATTCTGATCCTCCAAGACAGCAATGTGGTTTGCTCTATGTCTTATGGTTACAGTAGCATGAAAAAGCTTTGTGCCAGCATCACCAAACTTAGCCCATTTAATAGTGCCTCTCTGTTTCCAATAGATTCTTTGCTGCTTTAGCATGTTTCTGAGCTTCCTTTCTAGGATTGCTTTAAAATTCCACTCTTGCAAAGTTAAATCTCTCATTTCCTCAAGTATTTCTAGAAAGTACCACACCATTTTTACATTTTCAATGTTTCTGTGTAGGCGAGATAACTGATTTTTCCAGGCTTTCAAGACTCTCCTTAAATTCTTGAATTTCTGTGTTATGATCTTTGCTTTGTCAACTTCTACAACTAGCACATTCCGCCCATGTTGTACTATGTTCATGAATTCATGATGCTCCATCCAAAAGTTCTCAAAGCGAAAAATTGTTGATTTTGGAATATCAGTCCCGATGGAAATAATGCAAGGTACATGATATGAAGTTTCTCTTACTAGCGGTGCAGCCTTTGTATCAGGATATTTCAAGGTCCAAGAGGCAGATGTGAAAAAACAGTCCAGACGTTCTAGTAGTGGCTGAAACTGCTTATTTGTCCAGGTGTATGCTCTTCCATGCAAGGGTATTTCAATTAGGCCCAGGTGGTTGATAGCTTCATTAAACATGAACATTTCTGAAAAGTCTCCACCCGGTCTACTTCTATTCTCAGGTCCTCTAAGAAGATTGAAATCACCTAGACTAAGCCAATCAAAATCCTCAGGCATCTGGATGTTTCTCAACCATTCTGTAAATTCTCTTTTGTTAGCAAATAATGCGGAAAACAAGATCGAACACGAGACACGATTTAACGTGGAAAAACCCTTGCGGGAAAAAACCACGGAAGACAATCACTATTGAGGAGAGTTTACAAGTAGGGATGATACATGACTTATCTGTCTTGCCTTGTCTTGTCTTGTCTTACCCTACCGTCTACATAGGCTTACATATATATAGGCAGATCACGCGCCCGTACTTGGTTGTGTTACCAAGGTGGGACTAAACTGTGCACTTTCTGAGAGAAACCACAGCACAATGGGCCTCCGCTTCGCTCTGGCCTAAACCTGGCCTATATCGTGGATGTGAATTTGGAACATATCCAACAAACTCCACCTTGAGACAAATTCCATCATGTAGACGAATAATAAACCTCCATATTCAAATCTTGAATACCAATGTCCATCGGACAAATAAGATCACTTGAGTATTCTCCCAACACTTGAGCAAATAACCAGTAGGTTCAAACACACACAGCTATCAACAAAGCAGACGGACAATCTGGGCCTTCAACAAATTCATAATCCCAGCAAAAGTTTGAGTCTGTGCAACTGGCCTCGGAAAAATAAATGGCAATAATGCTCAATCATTAAACGACATAAAGTCGCAATATCACATGTGGTATTAAATAAATATCCAGTGAAGAACTCAATTACTGCTCCATTCAAACACGGTTCAGATGTGGGCATAAATGTGCAATCAACGGTATAAACTTCTGCAATAGACCTGAGCGGACGTCTCCACCTTGAACAACAAACGTACTGAATGCTAGTACAAAACGTTGTAGTATCTATGCAGTAACTTTGAACTAGATCCCTCAACACGAGCAAAGACAGCAATAAACGTACTGCTCCCGCAATACAAAACACTGTAGTATCTAGTCAAACAAAACTTCCTCTGTTGCACTTAGAATCCTCCACCTCGAACTCAATTCGGAGCAAAACCTTCACTTTTAATTAACCAACTCCATTGGAGTAAAAGAAAACCACTAGGCTGGCATGAACGATGTTGTCAAAACATCAAGATGAATTAACTCAAAGTGATCCGATAATAATCCCAACATCTCCTCAAAATCTCAATATATCTCAGCAGTGGAAATCACATATCATAGAAGCCATATGAAAGAAATAACCAGAAGAAAATAATCTGCAGTAATAATCTAGGTATGTTACTGTGTGAACCTTGCAATAACCTGCAGCATTGTGTACAACTCCGTGTACGTTCAGCAAAGCTGAGAAAACCTTCTGGTAGCTTCTCATAGATTGGTCTGCAGCATCTGGCAAATACGGAATCAGATTCTGTCTTAAACTCCACGTTGACGAGTCTTGCACGAGGTAGCCAATCGCAGATTGATCCGGCCGGCGGCGCGCGATAAACAGGGACGAAACCCAAATTAATTTTTTTTTCACGTGATCTCGTACCAAGCTCTGATACCACTTGTTAGCAATTAATGCTGAAAACAAGATCGAACACGAGACACGATTTAACGTAGAAAAACTCTTGCGGGAAAAAAACCACAGAAGACAATCACTATTGAGGAGAGTTTACAAGTAGGGATGATACATGGCTTATCTGTCTTGCCTTGTCTTGTCTTGTCTTACCCTACCGTCTACATAGGCTTACATATATATAGGCAGATCACGCGCCCGTACTTGGTTGCGTTACCAAGGTGGGACTAAACTGTGCACTTTCTGAGAGAAACCACAGCACAATGGGCCTCCGCTTCGCTCTGGCCCAAACCTGGCCTATATCGTGGATGTGAATTTGGAACATATCCAACATATTTTACCAGATAGAGTGCATGGCCCATACACATTTGTTAGAATAAATTCAGCACCATTGAATTTTGAATCAAACTTAACAGATAAAGCATAATCATTATCAAAAACCAATTCTCCTGCAAAAGCTGATGACTTCCATAGTGTGATAATTCCCCCTGAGGCTCCTTGTGATGGGAGAAAAGCAAACTGGTCAAAACCAACTGGATAGAAATTTCTGATAAATGGGAGGTCAAAAGCTGCTCGCTTAGTTTCTTGTAAGCATACTATATCACTGTTTCCTTCCACAATTTTATCTCTAATTGAATTCCATTTTTTGTCTGAGTTCAGACCTCTAACATTCCAGCACATAACACGCCATTCTTTGCTATTAATTCTGTTATCCATGGAAAACCAGACTTTGTGCATTGAGGTATGCAATGAACATCATGTATACCATGCTTCTCATGACAAACACAGGCATAAAAGTCTCAGCATTGCAAACAGCACACCACAAAGGCACAAAAGAATTCAGGTTCAAGCAGTAGCAGACTAGATAAGCATTATTACATAACCACGCCCTTTTTAAAAGCAAATATATTTCACAAAATAAGTAGCATAAAAGGATGACCACAAGCCAAGGGCCATCTACCCCTTTACTTCTTGATTGTGTAGTGCATGTTGGTTACTGATTGTGTAGCGCATGTTGGTTCCATGCATGGTCTCCTAGACTCCTACCGCACTACAATGAACAAGAATGTTGACGACAGAGCAGTGCTCCATGTGTGAGTTAATAGGATGGGAAATTGGAAATATATGTATTCGCTTGATGGGTTGGGCACAAGGAGGTGGTTCTGGGCATCAATGAGGTTGATAGGATGCAGAGAACATGACTGGTTTCAGTTTAGGCAACAACACACTAGAGTTGAAATTAAGGTGTTTCACTGATCGATGAAATAAAAGCTGCTATACATTGCACAAACTAAGTCATTAACTGCAGCCGGCCACTGGTTATATGCAGTAGCAATGCACCATGTAACACCAGGCCACGTCGCCATCTCCGGCCGGTGAAGGGATCAGTGTCCACCCCTGTTTTTTCCTGGTGCCTCTCGTACCAATGGACAATGGTAGACCATCCAGTATGCGTGCGTCTGCTTATTCAAGCCCTGAATGTCCAACAATGTATAGGACACTACCGGAAACTTCAACATCCGCCCGCCCCCTCCGCTTCGGTCATTTTTGGACCCGGTGCTGATGGGGCTTCAGCACCGGGTCCAACGGCTAGGAGCGGGGGCGGCGGGGTGAGCACGTTAGCACCGGGTCGTGGCAAGATCCGGTGCTAATGCACCTCTTTTAGCACCGGCTGCAGCCAACAACTGGTGCTAATGTGTCCGAGGACTTAGAAGATTTATTTATAGGGAAGAAGTCACAATCAAAGTCAGTGGCGCCGAAAAAAAGGACAGAGGTGTTTCCCGTTCCTCGTCAATAGGGGCAACAAACTTTGTAGTCACAATCGAAGAAGGCACAATCGAGGTCAGGATTCTGCTTGTGTTTGGAAAAAAATAAACTCACATATAGGTGAACCCCAATTTTTGCAGAAGAACAGTGCAAGGCTCTCCAGCTATATGCAGATCGATCAATGTTACGATTATATCAACATGTCACTAAGATCATGGACAATTATCATGCATGCCAAAAAACTGCTAATATTGAAGCAAAGTAACTCCCAAGCTACAGACACATGCCAGTATTTTTCATTGCGAACTCCTTGCATCATTGTGCTATATTTTAGATGTTTCTACGCTCTCCCCACTGAACAATCTACCACGATAAATACACCCCTGGCGGACTGCTGGACCCTAAATCCGACAGTAGACATCGAACGGCTACTGCAGTCCCTTGGGACGCCAGTCCAGTGGCTTTCCTACGCACCATTCATGGGACTGAACACACTACGCTACACTATTTAATCTGTGACGATCTCCTCGCGACAGTTTCAGAAAACGTCACAATTTTGCCTTGAGCCCAGAAAGCCAAGAAAATTATAACGTTTTTTCAATTCTGTCACGGTTCGGCCCAAAACAATGTGACGTTTATACAAATCCGTCACGAACATAAATTAAAAAAATTTCATTTCCCATATGACCCAAATAAAATATGAGGTTCAAACCGTGGTGTTGAGTTCCATGAATAAAACGTCCGCAATCAACAAATAAAATATAGTCATATTTATGAATGGAGAAAAATGATAAATTGAAATAATCTCAAAAAAACAAGCAAAGTGTGACTTGAACCGAAGACTTCTTCGTCCAGGATGCCTTACTACTAGGCTACCTCACAACTGTTGTCTTGTTAAGCATTTGGTTTGTTTTTATCAATTCTAAAACGCTCGCTGGGCCTCCGCCAGGCATGCTCGCTCGCTGGGCCTCCGCTAGGCCTGCTCGTCGCGCATTGGGCCGCGAAGCACCTCCGCCAGCAGCCCACTCACACTTGCGGCCCACTTGTGAGGGAGAGAGAAGGAAGAGAGTTGACCATGCATCAAACATGTTTGACTGAGGTTTCCCAAGACTTTTATATTGAAACTCAAATTTTGGTCAAAACAAAAGTTTCTTATCATTTAAAACCCTACAACTTTCATATTGGGCGATTTTTGAATTGAGCTGTAGTTTATGTAGTAAAATAAATTTAGGAGAGTTGACCCGAGGTCAAATGATGTTTGACCGAGACTTACAGAGAAAAACATGTTGAAACTTGAAAATCGACCAAAACAAAAGTTTCTTAGAATTAAAAGTTCTACAACTTTCATGTTGAAAGGTTTTTTATTTGAGCTCTAGAGTTAGAAAAAAAATGAGTTTCCTTTAAACTTCTTTAAATGAATTTGAAGTTGAATTTCAAATTGGAGTTGAACCAACATTTTTGAAGAACAAATGGTAATGTAACTTCATATTTGCTGATATTATACTAAATGTGAGCCTGTGTCCAATTTATAAGTGTATATGAGCAATATAAGACTTGAGTTGTATGGAATTTCAAAGTTTGAGTTGAGTTGTATGAAACAATGTGAGAGAACAATCTAATTCATGAACAATGTATACTCCAATTTGCATAAAATCTTGTGAAACTTTTATCTCAAGCTTGTACATTCATAAAATGATTCTATTCCAATTTACATACTTTTTGGAGAAGTTTTAGGTATTATTATCATTATTTTATAATAAGGTGACTAGTAGAAGTTTGAATTTTTCCTATAAGTCAATTGAATTTTTCGTCAGTATCCAAGATGTGGGCTACAATGGACCACAGACGTCTAAATATAGTTTTTTTGATTTTTTTTATGCTTATTAGAGGTACATATAGGTCAATTTTGAATTACTTTTGGTAAACATGTAGAAATTCATTTAAATGGTAGAAAATAGTAAATCTACTTAAAATTTTTTGAAACTCCTAGAAGACAACCCATATGTATCGTATTACATATAAAAAATGAGTTGGTGTATGTAAGATAATTATTTGATCACAGTCCTTGTACTCCACTTTAACTGATATTTCAAAGAATAAGTGCCTGGTAGTAGTCATATACTCACAGCTCTGCTTTTACATTTTCAGAGATGAAAGCTCCTGGAGTTGCTGCTCAGCGCCGGCAAGAACGACGACACACTCTTGAATGTAGGTTGATCTGTTGTTTGAATGTAGGTTGATCTGTTTTTGTTGCTGAAAAATTAAATAATGATTTGGTCATTATCTGCCAGTCCTGCTAGGTTCATCTTGTTTGCTTTGGAGAAGACAGGAGAGCGTCAACAAGTTAAATACTACACTAATCTTGGTAAAATGTTGCTCGGGATGTAACTTAAAAGCTACTAGTTTCATTTTCAGTGATGCATATATACTACATGGTAAAATGCTGCTCGGGATGTAACCTAAAAGCTATTGTACTACTTTCATTTTTAGTGATGCATATATACTGCATATATACTACTAATCACTTTGTATGTTATCTACGAGATTACCAGGAGTCGAGACAATGCCGCCAAGTTGTATTACCTGGATTTGTCTAACTCCATGCTACTGGAGTAGTTCCCGTGCCTAATATGTTGAATTTGAATGCCTCTATCTAATGTGCTGTAATGTTTTTATTTTTACTGCCATGCTACTGGAGTAGCATTCCTTTGCGGCTGTAATGTTTTTATTTTTATTTTTATGGGATGTAATGTGCAATAACTAATTATTGCTTGCGCTCAAAAAACTTTTGTGCTGTTATATGTGCTTCATAGCTTCTGTTGGGCTGGGCTGGGCTGGAATGGTTGTTAAAAGGGCTTTTGAAATTTATTGAGCAATGAAATTTGCTGAATTTAGTGTGCTTGTGGGCTATTGGGCCTAAAAACATTTGACCCTATTATCATTTTGGCCTGCTAATAAATGATTTAGCCTGTTATAAATGGGCTGCTATTACAACGTCATCATCCACGTAAGCGGCCATGTCATCATCCATCGTGATTCCATGTCATCGTCCACGTCAGCAATAGTTGCCATGTCATCATCTTAGTATTTAAATCCGTGACGAAGTTTGTGACATTTATTTTCGTCATAGGCATTGGGCCTGTGTTGGGCCGTCCGGGCTCAAGGCCAATCTATGACGGTTTGAAAACGTCACAGATCGCTGCAATCTGTGACAGATTCTGTTAAACCGTCACGTGATTTAATATGTGACGCTCAATCCATGACGCTTTCTGAAAACATCACAGATACTAGTTTATGACGAATTTTTAATGATCTATGGCGAATTTATTTCATCATAGATTAAATGGTTTCTTGTAGTGTTAATGGATGAGTATATGATAGCCAGCTGGAATGTAGATGTGTCTTCTTTGAATAATGACCCGTGATCATCTAGGGATCTGTAAGATACTCCTCACTGCTCTACCCATTTCCTTAAGTGAACTGACTAGCTTTATCAGTTTATCTCATCCAGACTCCAAGAAACAATACTATACCGTAATGACAATTGAAGAAAAGATGGTTAATGGACTCCAAAGAACAGGAAACAACTGCAACGTTTTATCTAGATTCTTCCAGCCAGATTGTACTTAGTCAGAATAACCCATTTCTTTAAATACCACATAAAGATCTTAATTATCCTTTAGTGATATTTTCATTTGCTCAATTTCGTGTGAGACTTTTATACCAGTGTTATTGATAAAATGTTTATACATTGAGCGGACGAAGAAAATGCTACTTTTGTGTAGGGCCCGAAGGAGCACATCTCTACCCCTGTAGATTGACAAGTGAAAGTCGATTCGAAACGTTTGTGCGGTAAGTGTTGAGATATTAATTCCAGAGAATCGGAGGCACGGTAGCCTTTCGCGTGCAAACCTCCCTGGGGCTGTGAACGACTGTAGCGGTACAAGTTTTACAAGTCCTTTAAGGCACTGATCGGTGATCGCAGCCTACACTCTTGTGCAAGTATTGCAGCACTTACTGCAGCAAATATATACGTGCAAACATGGCTATCCGTACGATAACTCGAAATGCACGCTCAATGGCACACAAGCAGCAATGCAAGAGATTGAACAAGGCACGTGAACGCGCGCCCGCATCCTGTTCCTTTGGCATCAGTCCTATGCCTTTCCACCGTCAAAGCCGCCAAGTCACCTAACGCTAACCGCCGGCCACCGGCCACTGGCGCTCTCAAGGAACAGTGCAGGACCGCGTCGGCGTCATGCAGCATCATCGGAAACGTGCAGTATCCTAGACAACGAGGCCACCTCGGCAACCCGTATCCCAGCACAGCCTCATGGACCTTGCACATCATAGCTGGTAGTCCCTGGTGCCTCTCGTACCCACTGGCAACTCATCCAGACTTGTATGCGTTCGTTTCTTCTTGTAACACCCCGCCTTCCACGAGCCGCCCCGCACAGCCCTTCCGAGGGGCGCGCACGCGTACACATAGCACCCTACTTACACTTTCGTCCTCGCTTCGTGTAAAAGGGTTAACCCGAAGGTGCTATGGCTGGAAGACAAAGGCTTATAAGTTGCCTCCACCCTTGCTCAACTAGCAATGTGGCACTAAACATGTGCATCCCGCACTAATGGGCCACTACCGGGCCATACAAACTGGGCCGGGTGTGACACTTCTAGCCATGCATGATCCATAAACATGGAATTAATCCGAACCTACATTTATATAGGGCACCGACTGGAAATGCCCACTACCAGAATGCTTCGCATCTGCCCGCCTCCTCCGCCTCGGCCATTTTTGGACCCGGTGCTGATGGGGCTTCAGCACCGGGTCCAACGGCTAGGAGCGGGGGCGGCGCTGCGGGGTGTCAGGGCGGACACATTAGCACTGGGTCGTGGCAAGACCCGGTGCTAATGCGCCCCCTTTAGCACCGGGTGCAGCCAGCAACCGGTGCTAATGTGTCGAGGCCATTTCGCACCGGTTGCTGGCTGCACCCGGTGCTAAAGGGTGCACATTAGCACCGGGTCTTGCCACGACCCGGTGCTAATGTGTTTGAATATAGGGGCTTCTCCCTCCCCCGCCCGAGCCAGCTGAACACTTAGGCGCTGTGTTCATGCTGCTCGGCCGTGGGAGGGGAGGTGCTGCCCAAATTTTTTTCAAAATTTGTGAAGATTCTACTCATCTAAGGAGCACTACAAGGTACACTCTTTCATTCTCTAATGTTTTATTTAGCTTGTAATCCTTCAAAGATTTAGAAATAGAGGGATTTGTGAATCAAAGTAAAGCTAGCTAGAGAGAGCTTGTGTTCTTGGAGGAGAGAGAGGAGAGAGCTTGAGTTCATGGTGGAGAGAGTGTTCATGTTGTGTTTTAAATGGAGAGAGAAGGCAAGCTAGTTAGTATTTTGTTTTGTATGACTTGTGAATAGTTATAAGGCTTATAGTAATGTAGTTTTAGAAATTACTAGAAAATCAATATAAAATGCTAGAAAATCTTATAAATTAATAGAAAATCTTATAAATTACTAGAAAATCTTATAAATTACTAGAAAATCTTATAAATTACTAGAAAATCAATATAAAATGCTAGAAAATCGATGGAAAGGGCACACTAGGGAGACTTGGTGGAAAGAGCACACTAGGGAGAAGATCGATGGTGATCAAGGACGTTGAGACATTTCATAAAGCGCACCTCACAGTTTTGCAACAATCAACCTTAGTTGCTCCGTACATCGAGGAGCACATGCAGATTCTCAGGGACGAAAACTCAACAAAGTCTGCGGCCTTCATTCAGCGTCTGCACAATAGTACTTTCGCCGATTGGTTGCGAAGACGTCTTATGGGTGTTGAGGGCATTGATGCGCAGCTAGCTTTTGTAGCTAGAGGTCCATCGAGCACGATCTTGACATTCCAAGGATACGACATCAATGGGTATACATTTTACACAAGAGCCCAGGACAAGAAAAGCACTAACCAAAACAGTGGTGTCCGGATCGACGCGACAGACACCAATGGCAATACAAACTCATACTATGGAATCATAGAGGAGATATGGGAACTAGAGTACGGACCTTTGAAGATCCCACTGTTCAAGTGCCAATGGGTGAAGCTGACTGGAGGAGGTGTTAAAGTTGAAGCGGACTATGGAATGACGTTAGTGGACCTAAACAAGATTGGCTTTCTAGACGAACCGTTCGTCCTGGCCAAAGCTGTCACACAAGTTCTTTATGTGAAGGACATGGCTAGCAGACCGAAGAAAGGGGCGGATAAGAAAGGTGGGGGTAAGCAATTGGACCCATCACAAGACGAGCTAAAGCGTCATATAGTTCTTCCTGGAAAGAGAAAAATCGTAGGAGTTGAGGACAAGACGGATGAAGATTATGATATGCTCGATGGCCGGCCTCCATTCTCAGTGGCTGATGACCCAAGCATCCTGTTAGCGGCGGAGGAGACACCATATCTACGGCGTGATCACAATCAAGGAACATTTGTAAAGAGGAAGTTTATTAGTGTCCGAGTAAACGATGATGCCATGTAATTTAATTGCACTATGTTCCACCCAATTTGTAATAAATATATTTGCATTTATGTTCCACCTATGTTCTAAGATTTTCTATTGATTTATAAGATTGTTTTTATTAATTCTAGCATTTTATATTGATTTTCTAGTAATTTATAAGATTTTCTAGTAATTTATAAGATTTTCTAGCATTTTATATTGATTTTCTAGTAATTTATAAGATTTTCTATTAATTTATAAGATTTTCTAGCATTTTATATTGATTTTCTAGTAATTTATAAGATTTTCTAGTAATTTATAATATTTTCTATTAATTTATAAGATTTTCTATTAATTTATAAGATTTTCTAGCATTTTATATTGATTTTCTAGTAATTTATAAGATTTTCTAGCATTTTATATTGATTTTGGAAACTGGGCGCCAAACGAAAATTTGGGGCCTTTAGCACCGGGTTGATCTAAAATCCGGTGCTAAAGGCCCCCAATTTTCGTTTGGCGCCAGTTACGGCCTTTAGCACCGGGTCGTGGCTGCACCCGGTGCTAAAGGCCACGACCGGGCCGCGGGGGCCGTGCGGCGGGGCCAAAGACCGGCCTGGCCACGGAGGCCGTGCGGCAGGTGGCCACGTCACCAGGCACACACGTGCCACGTCACGGGGCACACAAGCCACGTCACCGGGCACACGAGCCACATCACCAGGCGCACACGAGCCACGTCACTGGATGAACAAGAACAATTTTTCTTTTTAATCCCTGTACAAAAGTTGTAACTAGTCGTTCTCCCTCGTACAAACTTCAAAAAAGATCATTTTTCTTCCTAAAAATTCCTAAAATCATACTCTATCAAGTTATGAAACTTATTAATGTTATTATTTTGAAAAATCTTCTCGTGTGAGACTGTTTGAACAATCCAAATTTTGAATTAAAAATGACAACTACAACCAAGGTTTTTTTCACACTAGGTGATGTCAAATGAAAAAGTGATGAATACCAAAGTTTCATATTTCATCATGATCTACAATCTTTATTTAGGTCATTTTGTCATTTTCAAAATGGGTAATAACATGTAGTACAAATTTGACAAGTCTCTAGCAAAGTTTTAGAAACTATGCGAGTGAATCTAGGATTAATGAACAATGTATACTACCACTTTCTCAAATGCAAAAATGACTTAAATAAAGATTGTAGATCTTGATGAGATATGAAATTTTGGTATTCATGACTTTTTCATCTGAGACCATTTAATGTTCCAAAATCTTTCTTTTAGTTATCAATTTTTGTAATTTATAACATTTTCTAGTAATTTATAAGATTTTCTATTAATTTATAAGATTTTCTATTAATTTATAAGATTTTCTATTAATTTATAAGATTTTCTAGAATTTTATATTGATTTTCTAGTAATTTATAAGATTTTCTTATTTAATATATATTTTTAATAGGTATTAATAACTGAATTAAAACAAGTATTAATAACTATATATTAAAAACTATATTTATAAGATTCCCAAATAGTAGCCCCCGGTGCTAAAGGCCGGTTTGGAAACTGGGCGCCAAACGAAAATTTGGGGCCTTTAGCACCGGGTTGATCTAAAATCCGGTGCTAAAGGCCCCCAATTTTCGTTTGGCGCCAGTTACGGGCTAAAGGGCTTTTGCACCGGGTCGTGGGAAGGCCCGGTGCTAAAGGGGTCCTTTAGCACCGGGTGCAGCCACGACACGTGCTAAAGGGCCTTTAGCACCGGGTCGTGGCTGCAACCGGTGCTAATGGCCCCCACCAATTTTCGTCTGGTGCACAGTTACGGCCTTTAGCACCGGGTGTAGAAGACCCGGTGCTAAAGGGCCTTTAGCACCGGGTGGTGGGAAGACCCGGTGCTAACGGGGGGGCCTTTAGCACCGGGTGCTGTACAGACCCTGTGCTAAAGGGCCTTTAGCACCGGGTCGTGGCTGCACCCGGTGCTAATTGCCCCGGACCTATATAGGCCGGGGACTTCTCTCCCCTCCCTCACTTCGCCCTCATCTCACAGATCGAAACCGCCGGCGCCTCATCTCCTCAGCCGCCGCCGCCCGTCGTCCCCGCCGCCGTCGTCGTCCCCGCGCTCGTCGTCCCCGCCGCCCGGCCGTGGTCCCCGCCGCAGTCGTCGTCCCCGCGCCCACGCCGCCGCCACCCGTGGTCCCCACGCCCACGCCGCTGCCGCCCATCGTCCCCGCCGCCGTCATCGTCCCCGCGCCCGTCGTCCCCGCGCCGGCGCCCCTCGTCCCTGCGCCGCCCGTCGTCCCCGCGCCGGCGCCGCTCCTCGTCCCCTCGCCGCCGTCGCCCGCCGCGCCCGTCAATGCACGGTGCGCCTCTGTGAAGCCGGCCTTCGTGCCGTGCGTGAATGTTTGTGAGCCGGCCTTCGTGCCGTGTACGTGTTTTTGTGTGCAGGTACCCGTTGCATGGCCGAACACGTTCGGCCATGCACATTTGCTTAGCGAACGTGTTCGGCCATGCGCATTTGGTTAGCGAACTCGTTCGCTAACCAAATGCGCTTGGCCGAACGCGTTCGCTTATCACATACATGCTTTAGAAATATATATGCTTTATATGTATTGAAAATATTAGAAAATATTAGAAATTACATTGAAATGTATATTGGAAATGTTATATTGGAAATGTATATTGGAAATGTTATATGTTTGAAATGTATATTGGAAAATGCTTCATTTAAATGTATTGGAGATATTTACATTGAAATGTATATTGGAAATGTTATATGTTTGAAATGTATATTGGAAAATGCTTCATTTAAATGTATATTGGAAATTCTATGTATATTAGAAATATATGTGCTTCATTTAAATGTATATATTTCTTATCATTTATTTTTAATTCTATGTATATTAGAAATATATGTGCTTCATTTAAATGTATTATCGGAAATGTTATATGTTTGAAATGTATATTGGAAAATGCTTCATTTAAATGTATATTGGAAATTCTATGTATATTAGAAATATATGTGCTTCATTTAAATGTATATATTTCTTATCAATTATTTTTAATTCTATGTATATTAGAAATATATGTGCTTCATTTAAATATATTATCGGAAATTCTATGGCGTACCCGAACCCACCGCGCACCCGAACCCCTTAGCGAATCCGTTTTTCGCGCACCAACCCCCTTAGCGAACCCGTTCACGTCACGTACCCGAACCCTTAGCGAATCAATTCACACCGCGCACCCGAACCCCTTGGTGAATCCGTTTTTCACGCACCGACCCCCTTAGCGAAAATGTTAGAAATATTGGGAATATGTATGCTTTGTATATATTTCTTATCAATTATTTTTAATTCTATAGATGGCCGACAACAACAACCCCGTCCCACACATGCAAGAGGACAACAACACCTCCGTCCCACCCATGCAAGAGGACAACAACACCCCTGTCCCACCCATGCAAGAGGACAACGACACGTTCTTTGCGAATCAACTTTTCAATATTGTAACCCAACCAATGTCCATGGATGATGTGTTGGGGATCATTGGAAGGGACGACAATATCCAGGGCGACAATGTTGCAAGGGCCGAAAATGTTGAAGGGGCCGCCAATGTCCAGGGCGAACGTGTCCAGGGCAGCACTATTGAAGGGGCCGGTAACGAGCCCTCGTCTAGTCAGGTGTGTATATAGATAACACAAATTTGTACTGTACATGTCAATTATGTATACCATCTCTATATCATCTCGTATATATGTAATTTGTGTAGGCCGCCTCTGCTAAGAAATCAAAACGATCGACCACGAAGAAGCTGAAGGATGTCAAGTTACACATCACCCGAGTGGAGGATGACGGGGAGCCAGTTGAGCCCCCAAAAGTGGCCAAGAAATTTGTATCTCAGTGCGGGGTAATTGTACGGGACAATGTGCCCATTAGTATCAGAAAATGGAAGTCCACGGACCCCACTGAGGAGTACGTGCTCCCCGATACAGAGAAGGAGATGCTATGGAGGGAATTAAAGGCAATATTCGACTGGCCTAGCACTCATGAAGCAGAACTGAGGGATTGGACAATGAAGAAGATGGCAGTTCTGTTTCAGGATTTCAAGAAGAAGTTGTACTCGCATTTTCTCAAAACCGGAGAGGCCCCGGATCCTGAGAAGTATAAGAAGATCGCTAATGACGAGTGGGAAGCATTCCTTGAGTACAAAACCTCCGAAGAGGGTGCAACGGCTAGCGCTAGAAACGCTGGAAACGCCGCAAATAAGAAGTACTCTCATAAGATGGGTTCGGGAGGTTACAAGGCAAGCATCGCTAAATGGGAGAAGATGGAAGAAGATCTATATGCTAGAGGCATCACTCCAGCGACACATGACTGGCCCACAAGGACCAAGCATTGGTACTATGGTCATGGAGGCACCCTAAGCCCAATCGACGGCTCCTTAGTTTTTCCCGAGGACTTGCGAGAACTAGCTCAGCGTCTCCTCGATATCCTCAGGGCATCTGAGAGGGGAGAATTTGTTGCTGATAGAGACAGAGATGAGCTAACCTATGCCTTAGGGAACAAGGAGCATCCTGGACGGACGCGTGGCGTAGGCACAAGCATCTCATGGAAGAAAGGTTTCCACGAGCACGCTGCCACCTATAGGAGCCGTTCGAGGAAGAAGGCCGAATAGGAGCAGAGGGTGAGGGACCTAGAGCAAACGGATGCCGCCCAGGGCTCAAAGCTCCAAGAAATGGAGTCAGAGATGGAGCGACGGATGAAGGTAGCATGGCTGCAGATACAACAAGCCACAGGCGGGACCGGTTCCACAGAGCCTGCACCTCTCCAACAAGCCGCAGGCGGGACCGGTTCCACAGAGCATGCACCTCTCCAAGATGCGGCCCTTATTAGCCCTCCACAACAATATCAAAGCAGTCACGCTTCCACACAGGCCGCCGAAGCGGTCCGTTACACCGTGGATGAAATAACTCAACGGACCGCGTGCGAGCTTGTCGTCAGGCAGAAGAACTTAGCTGTGGTGGTACGTATGCGACCTTAGTTCGTACTGCATACATTTCACCGTAAATACCATTCATTTACTAACTTTCTTTGTGACTACTAACTTATCAGGTCGCATACGGTATGACCAAACGTGTGGAAGAAGGGCAAAAATGGCACTGCAATGACATTCCACATGGTTACGTACCTGTTGAGGTGGAGCAAGTCGTCACCAACTGGGAAGACTTGGAACTTGACATCCCCGGAGGTGACGGAGAAACAAAACTCTGTCAGTGTTCTCACTGCATCATTCTATGGAGCAAGGCAGACATCGTCATACCCGGTACACCTGCGGCTACCAACAAGCCTCCGTCACCTCCACCATCTCCAAGAGATCCACCGGATCATGACGATTCTCCGGGAGCTCCTGATGCAAGCCCGTCTCCTCCGCCGAAGAGGTCTCCGTCTCCTCCGCCGCGGAGGTCTCCGCCCCCTCCGCCAAAGAGGGGACGCCGCACTAAAGCCTCTGCACCCACTCCACCAGCGAAGAAGGCGCGGAAAACCAGAGAGAAGCCCGCACTAGAGAAAAGAGCAGGTGAGAAGACTCTAGAGGAGTTCGAAGCCTCGGTCAAAGCAGACACAAAGAGGCAAATGGCCGAGTGGAGGAAAAAACCTGAGCCGGAGCCGAAGCTTGATCCCACCGTCGTCAAGTCATTCCTCGGTAATTTGAGCAAGGGTCAACAGAAGGAAGTAATAGTAACAGACTATGACCGCTCATTACTGAAATCTCGCCGGAAGCCGAAGGCTGCAGATAATGAGGCGGGCCCATCCAAAAAGTTTCCTCAGCTCGGCCAGCAACCTCAGCGGCCCTTGGGTCCATTGCCATCTCTGGACGAGCTTAACGTGCAACGAGTAATGGCCGAGACTGGACTAACCAGAGCGCAAGTCCTGGGGGAAGAAAAGGTGCCTGTAAACACAACGTTGAAGTGGCCGTTTAAGCTTGGCGAGCCTATGGTCCCTCCTGAAATGGAGAGCAAGCTACAGACGAAGATGCGCCGATTCCATGAGTGGTACTTGGAAGAATCAAGTAGGAATAAACGGCGCATAATCAAAGTAGGCGTGAAGGACCATGATTTCTACAATGGTGACGAGGATTGGGTCTGGCTGAGGTTTAAGGATATATATGAGCTGTACCACTGCGACGCCATGGACGTGGATTTGATCACCTGTTGGACACTGTAAGTACTTTGTTGTTGCTTATAATTCACAGTTTGAAAACAATAATTCCAATCTATGCTGACGCGGGCTTTATTTATTGCTTAACATATGTAGAATGGAGATTCAAAAATATCGGAGATCCGGGATATATGACGTTGGTTTCGTGGATCCTCGAAGGATAAGTGAAGATATGATATTGATGAATCCTGAGGAAACATATTTAAACCTATACAAGTATATTAAGAAACAAAATTACTGTGACTCCATACTAATCCCGTACAACATTGAGTGAGTACATACACAGGCTTCTTCTTATACTGTCTGTGTACTATTTCATTTCTGATTATAATGTATACATGTATACAGATTCCACTGGTTCCTAATAATATTGTGTCCTGACCGGGGTGCCGTGAACGTCTTTGATTCATTGCACACTCCAAAAGAAAAACTACAGAACATCATGGACATGATGACAAGGTGATGTATATTTTCCCCTACTTAATTCACCCCTTACACTCGCAATGACTTAACTCAATTTTTTTGTTCGCAGGGCCTGGATTCAATTTCGTCAAGAACACCCGGGTATTCAACATGAAACACTAAAATGGAACATTGGCTTTCCGGTAAGCAAGTAATTTGTACATGTAGGCCTCGGCTAATATATTATATGAATTTTACTTAATTTCTTTTGGTCGACAGTGTGCCAAACAGGGGCCGGGAAATAATTTATGTGCATACTATGTTTGCGATTTCATGTGGAATTGGGGACATAAAAAGCTTACACAACAGGATATTATGGTACGTAATAATAAACACATTTCCATTATTATTAAGTGCACAATTATTGTCTCCAACTCGGCGGATTAAATATCTTTCAATTATTTTTAAATTATAGATGTTCAACCTGAAGGAAGAGTCCCTAGAGCTAGAAAGAAGTGACGCAATTGCAGAACAGCTCGTCGGATGGATCTGGGACGAGGTCGTCAATCCCCGAGGAGAATTCTACTCGCCAGTACTGGAGGACGTGCCGGACAGTCCAACAAGCTAGTCGTCAATCTTAATTAAGTAGAAAATACAGTTTAAATATATATAACTCGAGTTGACATGGATGAATATCTACTTTTGTAATATATATGTCTTCTATTTTGATGAAATGTCAGCTAATATGAATATAGAGTCGGCCGAATACGCATTAGAATACACGTATTAGAATATATACGTATATACACGTATATAGACGTGCATGCATGGCTACTGAAAAAAGCAAAAAAAAAGAATTCCGGGGCCTTTAGCACCGGTTGCAGACAGCAACCGGTGCTAAAGGCAGGTCCTTTAGCACCGGGTGCAGCCACGACCCGGTGCTAAAGGCCCTGCTAAAGGCGCTGCGGGGCAGGCCCTTTAGCACCGGGTCGTGGCTGCACCCGGTGCTAAAGAGACCCTTTAGCACCGGTTATTCAACCCGGTGCGAAAGGGGTACCCCTTTAGCCTCGGATTAGTTGCACCGGGTGGGAAACCCGGTGCTAAAGGGCTTTCCCACCCGGTGCAGATGTCGATCATTCTGGTAGTAGCCAATGGCCAAAAGGGACGAGGATGTGTACAGATCGCACATATATTTATGGTTTAAACAACCCATATCTTCTATCCACAAAATTGTGTCATATAAAAAGCAACATGGAGTCCTAATTTGTATTACATTAACAACAGTCTGCAGAAATCACTCGTACACTGATGTAATGCAGTTAATTTTAACTGGGATCGGCACATGCCATCTCTGTGGCAGTGGCTGGCTCACCAAGGCTCTACCGGCCAGAGATGTACTTCAACTCAAGAAACCATAGCGCCCCTCTCGCTCGCTCGCGTCGCCCCCCGCGCGGGGCGACCGAGCGCACCTTATCCACTCCAAAAAAACCCTAGCTACTCCAGCCGCCACGCCACCGCCGGAGCGAGCCACCGGACGCCCGAACGGCCCGCGAGGAGGGCGGCGGCGGGGCTCCACACCCCTCTTCTCGGCGGCCTGGACGAGCGCGGGCGTCCGGACCGGCGGAGGCGGCCCGCCGCCGACGGCACCTTCTTCTCGGCAGCGGCAGCCGGGGGACCCAGATCCGGCGGTGCCTCGGCCCGATCCGCGGTCCCTGCGTCGGGGGCGCACGTCTGGTGCGTGGGAGAGGCGGCGGGCGGCACTGACGGCCCGGCGACGGTTCTGGGCGGCGCGGCGGCGGTCGCAACTGGCGCGGACGGCCCGGCAGCGGCGCTTATGGTGGCCGGCGCATGGGGGCACTAGGTCGTGGTGGTCGACGGCGGTGTTCGGCGGGCGGCGGCAGATGCGGTCGTCGGTCGGCGTGGTGGCCGGCTACCAACGGCGGCGGGCGTGGGCCCTGCCTGCTCCGGGAAGATGGTTGGGAGAAGCAGGCTTCTGACGCGTAGGTGAATGGGCGGCGCTCCCTACTCTTCTCGACGGAGTTGCTGGGTTCGGCGCCGCTGTGGTGGCGGAGCTGGGGTGGTATGTGCTGGGCGTTTGTTGCTTTCAGTACAGGGGCATCTTCATGGCGCCGTGGTGGTGTCGTGGAGCGTGGCGAACCATCTGACCGGCAGGGGCGTTGCGGAGGCGGCGGGGAGCGGTTTTCTGTCACAAGTCCGTGGACGTGCAACAGACAAGGTATACCGGGCGAAAGTCTTCACCAGCACTCTGGTCGGTGGCGATGGCAACGTCGCTCTTGGGGAGTCGTTCCCCTGTTGAGGGTGCCATTGAGGTGTGCTTAGTCTTGCAGCATGGGGTCTTTAGGTTGAAAACCCTGTCCATTACTGGACAAGCGACGGTGGCGCCATCGGCGTCACCTCCTCCTTGGAGGCGTCGTTTCCTGAGACCTGCTTGTGGCAGTGATGGTGGTGGTATGCTTGGTGGTGTTGCCAGGGAGGTGTGCCACGTCCGTGTCGGCGGGGAGGTGCAGAGGACCCGGGGGTGCTGGATGTCTCGTGTTGACGCGCAAGATGCAGTGGTGATCTCGGTGTCAGCTGGGTTGAGGTGATGCTCTCAAAGCGGTTTCAGATATCTGAGTCCTAGGCGGAGGAGTGTGAGGCGGTGGGAGAGGCGAGGCCCCCACGCAGAGTGGCCGGGATCAGTGGTTTTCAATGTGTTGTGACGGGAGTGCTCTACTGAAGCAACGTTGTAGCAGGGGGATCGACGATCGAGTGGGTTCGGCTTGAGATGGATAGCCCCTTGGTGGAGGAGTTCGGGTTATCGCTTAGACTTGCAGCGGGCCGCGGCTTTTGGCGTGGCACAGCGTTGGCGACGACGGCGCAGTTCGTGGTGGTTCTTCTTTGGACTCTTCTCCCAGGTTGTGGTGGTGTGGTGTTTTGTTGTGTGCGTTGTTCGCGTGCGTTGTATGTGTTGTGGGGTCTTCGCTTCGGCGCGTGATGTAAACTTGCTTCTTCTTCTTAAATGATAGAGCAGTGCTCCTGCTATCTTTTCGGAAAAAAAAATACTGTACAGCAGTTGCCTATTGGAAGATTATCGTGTTAAGTGCATCTTTGTGTTAAATGCATTCGCATAGATTTGGTTACCGGCAACAAGGGCCCCGGCCCGAATGCTGGCCTAACATACCAGTGATTCACGTGCACTCGTACATTGTATTAAATGTAATAGTGCAACATTCTGCACACAATATCTCCTTTGTGCAAAGCTTCCATATTTCGCAGAGGTTGGCAATCTCCATGCATAGACAGTATTGGAGTTATTGGAACGAGTACGTTGATCTCCGTCGAGTCAGGATACCGAAGATACTTGATGCCTACTGCGATTTTGAGAGGGCAGTGTGTTGAAGAGAGTTACTACAAATTTTGAGATAATATCATGAATGTATGGTAGTGGTTGTGGTACATGACATTGAACAATTTTCTCGCAGCGTGCTACGTATTATTTTAGCACCTACGGCGGCGCTGGGCGGAGCCCCTTACTGAACCAGATGGATTTGTGCAAGATGCTAGGCCTCGCTGGGCATACAAATGATTTGTTTGCATTTACGCCAGTAGTAACATTGCAGCAGAGCCAGGATTGGATGGTGATCCGATCCATTGTTGCGGGATTTTGCTTAGTTCACCCAAACCGGATGGTGCTCAGCTCGGTTGGAGAAGGCCTTTCCATGCATGCAGAATGTTTAGTGGGATGAAAATTGTTGGGACTATTACTTCATGCTGAGGAAACGAATCAAAACTCAGACAATGTTTGGCTGGGCTCCGTGTAACGTAAATATATGGATTACAGAGTTAAACGTGTACACTCGATCGTGTTTGTTTTAGCCTCCGAATTAATCGAATTCCATGTAATCGGATACCGCGACATACAAAACTGATACACCCACCACCCCTACATAATCAGATAGTGTTGCGACAGTGGCATCCATCGTCTTGTCTCTTGTCTCCGCTCAACATGCCACTGCTTTGCAATCCCTTTACAGAGCATGAACCAAGCAAGGTATGTTTTCGTTGATACCGTGTGCCATTCCGCTGTCATCCGATTACATTTACATTTGTTTTACAAAATCTGAACCAAACACTACCTCAGTCTATTGGGAAATAATGCCCGTTCGTGGGAGTTAACATTTTCATGCAGGTCGGGAGTACTTCGGGGAGCACATCGAGGGGCGAGCAGCCTGACTGATGATAGGGCTTCGGGACCTTCTTCGGGATGCGAAGTCTTGACGGATGAAGTGCTCCAAAGAAGGATCGCGGGCTAATGCAAGGACCCTATCGCAAAGTAGCAAAGTTATCAACAGAGGAGGCGGCCGAATATTCCTGAAGAATGGCTAAACCCAGTGGGCTATGTACGGAGCGTGTGGTGTAGTATTGCTTTACCCTGGAATTTTCATGGAATATAGTTGTTGAGTGGATATATACATGGTATAAAAGGTGTATTTGTGGTCTTTTAATCTTCCTATAAACATAGCCCCCAAGAGCTCCTGTAACAGGAGAGGATTTTTGGGAATCATATACTTTTGGTATTTACTTCACTTGCATTCTTGTTCTGTTATTAGTTTAAGTTGAGTACGAAGATAGCAATGTTTCGAGAGGCTGTTAGTAGGAAAGAACTTTGAGGCATCGGCCTCTGGGCCAAGGTCGTCGAAGAACAAATTGTTGGCCCTGAGTTCCGAAGAAACATATGGCACCGGCAAGTAAAAAACCAAAGACCATTCCACCAAATGTTCTTGACAACCCATAGGCACTTCGGCACATAGAAAAAAGTCCCCAGCTCCACAATCAAGAGGTGATAACCGATGTTTTAGCAGAGGGCTCCTTAGAGGTTGATCTCTTGGATGCCGGAGTAATAGTCAAAGACATCTGTCACACCCCAAAATTTTAGGATTTTGGGATGTCAATAAGTAGCGCAATTAATACAATTATTTTCTCTAATTTTTACAATCTTTCCAAGGTTATATAATTATTAGAAAATTTAGTATAGGAAAATATTATTTTCTAAATTCAATTAAAACAACATAGGTTTTATGTTGTGTTCTTTAGTATTTTTCTGTGCCCAAAGTTTTCAAAATACATTTAGGAGCCTAATAGGTTTTCTTGGGAACTTTCTATATTTTTCTAGAATTTATTTCTATTTTCCTATAGCTAGTTCCAATTTTTTGAAGGTACTAAAATCTTTTTCATGAGCTCCAAATATTTTATTTGGGTTCCTTATGTCCAACTCTACCTCTGAGATTTTTCCTGGGATTGTTAGAATTTATGGAATATTTTATCATTATTTAAATATGAACTTCAGGCTTATCTAGAATTATTTAATTACCTAAAAAATAATTATTCCAAAAATAAAAATGCTTAAATCTTAGTAGGATAGCCTTGATTCAACCCAATCCTTAATCCATCCCATACTTTATTGGGCAAAATATAAAGCCCATTAGTATTGGAACGAGGTAGATCATTTATTAGTCCCAAATTGTTAATGGACGTGGAGGTGAGGAGTTAGGCTGCTTTGTTCGAAATTTCCTAAGGTAGTCTTTTGAAGAGGACCCTTTGTTTGGGATTCACTAAGGGAAACTCAAGTGGAACCCTTTTTGAACCCTGACCTCATATGTGAGGGGGGGAACAAAAAAATAAACATCTCCAACCGGTATCTCATCAGACCCCCGATAGATGAGAGGCCCTCTTTCTTCCCCGCTCGACCCTCACCTGTAGGAGGTCCTCTCCCGAGCTCTCATCCGGCGGTAGGCTCAATGGCCGGCCCTCCCGTGCCTCCACGGAGTTGTCCGTGTCCCTACAGGTACACCATCTTCCCCCACCAGCCATCTTTTCTTCTACTTGCACAGCCCCCTCATGTCCTCCCCAAGCAGCGGCGCACCGATTCCAAGTGGCAGTGTGCCGATTCCGAGCGGCGGCACCATAATTCGTAGTGGATGCGCCCTGCTTGGCCCTCGTGGGGTCTGATCTGGGGCAGCAACACCTTTTCCCGCCATGGGAGAACCTTTAGGTCGGCCGGGGATTCTCGATCGGAAGGGGGTGATGGCTCTCCCTGTTGTCGCCCTTGGCCTGAAGCAAGTGGTGGCTCTCACCCTGTCCCTTGGCCGATGGGGGTGGCAGCTCCATTGCAATGTGAGTGAGAGAGAGGGAGAGGACAAGAGAGCTTGGATAGAGAAGATAGAGGCCACTGTTGTATATAGAAAGTGCTAGTTGCAAGTAGCAAAGAGCATTGTGATAGGATTTTTGTCAATATAAATGTAGCATATTTATTTTGTGACCTGAATTGTGATAGGATTTTTGCTGCTGTTAATTTTATTTTTGTGGTGATGTTGAAATACAGGGAGGTTGAAATGCAAAGCTGGATGGATTTGGTGCAGAGCAATGTGGGCAGTTGTGAGCTTGATGCCGAGGAGTTTAATTTTGTCATGTCACCTGGAGAATAGTTCACCGCTGAGGCTTCTCCCCCAATGAAAGGCACCAGCAAGAAGAAAAGAACAAAAAAAAATTCAGCGAGAAGGAGGACAATTTGTTGGTGGCGGCATGGCTAGAAGTAAGCATGGATCCCGTCCAATCAATTGATCAAACTCGTGGTACCTATTGGCAGCGAATTCATAACTACTACCACAAGCACAAGAATTTTGAGTCTGATTGTAATATGAGTTCTCTCTCACACTGTTGGGTATCATTAAAGGAAGTGTTAATAGATTCTGTTCATCATACAGTCGAAGCGGGGTCACCGAGCAGGACAAGGTATATGTTATGTGTGTGTATGTGTTCGCACCCAGAATTGGTAGTTGCTTATCAGGTCGGGGGCAACCGGTCAGACCGGTTCTGGAAAGCGGTCAGACCGGTTCTGGAAAGCGGTCAGACCGGTTTCGTTGTAGCCGATCTGGCAATGGCCGAAACCGGTCTGACTGGTTTCTCTATCCGGTCTGACCGGTTTACTCTGAGTTGGAGTAGAATTAGGAGTCCTAGTCGTTTCTAAATTGTAAAAGGATTCCTTGCGGGGCAAGACCTCCCCACCCTATAAATATAAAGGGCCGTGGCCGATTGAGGGCTATCATCCAATCGATCAAATATTATTTTTCTACTTTTTATCTCCAAACCCTAGCTTTTTCCACCCCCTTTGCTTTCCTTGTTTGTCTCGACGGCATTCAAGGAGGTTCTGAGTGGCCTGACCGATCTCAGAGCAACCCTAGACGCGCCATCTCCGACGGGGTCCCTTCCGAGGTGGTGATTCTAGGTTTTCACCGAAGCCCTAGCGAAACCGGTCTGACCGAATCCCCAAACCGGTCTGACCGGTTTGGGCTGAGGTTGCGGCGAGAGCAAGTTTCTGGTGCTGCGCGATCCGGCGCTCGTGTGTGTTGACCAGAAAAGCATCAACATACTTTTGGCGACTCCGCTGGGGACTATAGAAGATCTGGTTTTCAAAGACCGTTCAATCTAAGCTCCAGGCAAGATGGGATCTCGATGTGATCTTGATATGGATAACATCATCACGGCTTCATTGGAAGATCTTAGTCCGGAGAAGCAGAAGAAATTTGAGGCGCTACAAGATTACATGAAGACACAATTTTTGGCTGGCGTCAAGAAAGATCGTCATGGCAAGGTGGCAAGATTGAAAGAATTTGAGCTACCGGCGATCAAGTTAAACGACAATCAAATTGAGGTAATATCCACTGTAAGTAAATCACAAAAAACTCCTTCTACTACAGTTCCTAAAAATAGTGTAGAAAATGATGAATTACTCGCCTCATATATTGCTCGTTTAGAACGATTAGAGGATCTTGAGAAAGATAGGACTACTGCTTGCTTTAACAATAATGAAACTAGTAGTAGCCTTCCTAAAATTAATGCTAGTGGGGTAGTTTTTCCTAGCTTGTCACCCATACCTAATGTTAACACTGAAAAATATATATATGGTATGCCACCTGAATTTACCATTGGTCAATCCCTGCCGTTCCAACCGACTGGGCCAAACATGGCCAAACCGGTCAGACCGGATCAGGGAACCGGTCAGACCGGTCTGACCAATGCGCTTGAATTAGTGCATGAGAAACCTATGCCGCTTTCTGTTTTGCCTGATTCAATGGTTTATGCTCACACTAATACTTTGGGTACTGCTAAGCCTCAATTTAGTACAACAATTAACACATCTGCTCAAAGAAATGTTATACCTGATGATGTGTTTGAAAGTTATAGGCTAGCTCAAGCTAATATTGCTCCCTACTTAAATAAGATGAATTTGGAGAGTGTGCAACCACAACAGCCAAATAATCCTAACTGGACTGAATTTAATAAATTTAGAGAAGATTTGGCTAATGTGGTAAAAACTAAACTTGGTGTTGATATTGGTAACACAAATTTGTATCAAAAACCATATGATGCTGAGTTTGATAATTTTCCTCTTCCACGTGGTTGGCGTATGCCTGATTTGATTAAATTTAGTGGAGATGATGACCGAACCACGTGGGAACATATTAGTCAATACATAGCTCAACTGGGAGAAGCGGGTACATATAATGCTCTTAAAGTGCGTTTATTCTCTTTATCTTTAACTGGTACCGCTTTTGCTTGGTTTTCTTCGCTTGCTCCTGGTTCTATTATATCTTGGGATATGTTAGAGCGTAAATTTCATGATCACTTTTATAGTGGGAGCTTGCAATTGAAATTGACGGACTTGACATCGGTTAGGCAAAGTAGAGATGAAACTGTTTCTGCTTACATTAAGAGAATTAAAGAAACTAAGAACCGTTGTTTCAATTTGTCAATCACTGATATGGACCTTGCTGATATTTGCTTAAAGGGTTTAAGGTCGTCCATAAGAGATAGAATAGAGGGTTCTGATTTTCTTTCGGTTACACAAGTTCAAATTAGGGCTTTAGTTGTTGAAAACCGAATGAATAAGGAAAAAGAAAGAGATACTTCTAGATCACGTCGTTCCAATGTTCATATGATTGATTATGAGTCTGGTAATTCAAGTGATAGTGATAAAG
This sequence comes from Echinochloa phyllopogon, assembly GCA_033239725.1. Lineage (NCBI taxonomy): Eukaryota > Viridiplantae > Streptophyta > Magnoliopsida > Poales > Poaceae > Echinochloa > Echinochloa phyllopogon. Next base: position 23,706,548 of record BTCW01000008.1, on the reverse strand, counting down.
AAGTACTTGCTGCTGAATTTGTATGGCCCTCTAAAGAAAAAACTTACTCTTGTACATCACTTAAGCCGGCTAGCAAAGGTCGGCAAGAAGAAGTTAAGTTTACATTTGATGTTTCCAAGTGCGATCGTATCTTTGATGAATTGCTTAAGTCTGGAAATATTAAATTATCTCATAAATTGCCTCCACTTGACGAATTGAAAAGGCGTGCATATTGCAAGTTTCATAATACTTATTCTCATGCCACTAATGATTGCAATGTGTTTCGTCGACAGGTTCAATCGGCCATAAATGAAGGTCGTTTGACATTTCATGAGATGCAAGTAGACAAAACTCCTTTCCCTGTCAATACTATGGATTTACAGTAGCCTAAGGTCTTGGTTCGGCCGCATCAAGCCGAAGCAACCAAAGGGAAGAATGTTGTGATTGGTGAAGCAAAACCTGATTTGAGGGGAAAAGAATTGATTCGAGAAGTCGCATGTGAGACAACTCCAGATGGCAGGGAGACATTCAAGGTTACTGTGAGAGCCTCTGGACATGGGGGGCAAGGGTCGACCGTTCCCGCCGAGCAGAGACCGTTTGAGCCTGTGCAGGACAAACCGGTCAGACCGGTTAGGGAAAGCGGTCAGATCGGTTTTCCCCAGGGCCGTCCAAAGATGATTAAACCAAGCCGTCCGGAGATTGGAAATTGGAAGCTCAATGTTGCAAAGAATCAGGGGAGTACTCTTAGGCCAAAGGTCACCTTTGATATGCTATTTGACAAGTACTCCAAGCAAAAGGCCGTTACAAATGATCGGCCAGTAAAAAAGAGAATGAGAATGCCTCCACATCAAGAAGAATGTTCTCAGCCAAAGAGGAATTTTTCTCCGCAATGGGAAGCATCGAGTTCATATCCACCTCGTCCAATTTATGATAATAATGGAGTGATGTGGGTGCCGTATCAGCAGCCTTTCCAACATGGATGGGGAGGACCGCGAAGTCCAGTATTGAACAGAATCTCAAGGCCTGGACAGGACCGTTTGGCACTTCGCCAATCTGGTCAGGGTCACCAGACCCAACCGGTCAGACCGGTTTCACAAACCGGTCAGACCGGTTTCCCTGGGAAATTGGCAGCATCTCCTATGAAGCAAGTTTATAAGCCAAAGCAGAGGGAGGAGGTGCATAAGATGGATATTGACCCAGAGAGAACTACAAATCAAGATGTTATTCAGATTGGGTTGATAAACGTTCCCCTTGGAGACGGTGGCAAAGGACCGATTGTCATAGACAATAAGGTTGAGACACCTATTCAGAAGGGATCTGTTTCTGATAATGATCATGAGGCCAGTGGAAGTAGTTCTAATTCCAAGTACTTTTTGCCAAGATGGTGTCCTCCCGGTTTATCTCGTACTCAAAGGAGGAAGCTTCAGCGCTTGAGGTTTCGGGAGATAAAGGAGAAAGAGCTAGAGAAGCAGAGAGACGAAGCATTCAACAAGTACAGGCCTATGATTCCACAAGGGAAAGAGTGGAGAGCCAAGACCAGCTCCCAAACAGAACCGGTCAGACCGGTTGGGGAGTCGGTCAGACCGGTTGCCGAAAGCGGTCAGACCGCTTTGTCCGATGCGCCGCCTGGTTTTTCTTCTCCTACTCCTTTGGTTTGTGATGGCAAGTTATCATCGGTATCTACTTCAGAGGACGATGAAGAGCTTGTTGATTATGGTTCTTCTCCTGAGCGTATGAATTTTGAGCTTAATGTAATTCATATGTCTATGGATGGTTATGTGTTATCAGAGGAAAGCATCGCTCATCTTGATTTTGGGCCAAAGGAAGCTATTTTCCAGAAGCCTAAAGCTACTGAAAGTCATCTGAAGGCTTTGTACATGAAGGGTCATATCAATGGAAAGCCTATCTCTCACATGCTAGTGGATGGAGGGGCGATAGTTAATTTGATGTCGTATTCTCTGTTCAAGAAGCTGAGAGGTTCAGATGAGGAATTGATCAAGACTAATGTGACCATCAGCGGCGTTGGAGGAGGTGAACCTATGGGCGCCAAGGGAGTTGCTTCTATGGAGCTCACTATTGGAAGCAAGACTTTGGCTACTGCGTTCTTCGTCGCTGAGACACAAGGTAACTATAGTTTAATCCTTGGTCGTGATTGGATTCATGCAAACCAGTGTGTGCCTTCTACTTTGCATCAATTTTTAATTCAATGGATAGATGATGAAGTAGAGGTCGTTCATGGAGATACGTCGGCTTGTGTTGCAGTGGCCGATAGTTCTACTATGGATGATCATGAGAATCTTAAGTGCTTATCTGGTTTAGATTTATCTGATTGTGAGATCATTGGTTGCACCAAGGATGGCTTTGCTACTGCTATTATGAGGCCGATCAGAGATCTGGCTATACCATCTCTTATGATTTGATGGATCCGAATCTAGAGTGGTTACAGCAGAGGCGTGAGCACTATCGGGCGCATAAGAACGATATGTGTGAGGCCATTGAAGATTTTGATGATTTAAGCAAGTTAGGACAAGGGTTTACGTCGGCTGATCCTCTAGAGGAGGTAGATATTGGTGATGGTACTATACCTAGGCTGACATTTGTAAACAAGAATCTTGATCCTTTGTTTAAATCCGAATTAATAAAGTTATTAAAGGAGTATGTTGATTGTTTTGCATGGAGCTACAATGAAATGTCTGGTTTAAGTCGTGATTTAGTTGAACATCGTTTACCCATTAAACCTGGTTTTAGGACTTTTAAACAATCTCGCAGAAACTTTAATCCTGATATTTATGACCGAGTGAAAGAAGAAATTAATCGGTTGCTAGATGCTAAATTTATTAGGCCTTGTCGATATGCTAATTGGATCTCTAATATTGTGCCTGTTGAAAAGAAAGGAACAAAAAAGCTTCGTGTTTGCATTGATTTTAGAGATCTTAATAGAGCTACTCCTAAAGATGAATATCCTATGCCTATAGCCGATTTTCTTGTTAATGCTGCATCTGGACATAGAATTCTTAGCTTTCTTGATGGTAATGCTGGTTATAATCAAATATTTATGGCCGAAGAGGATATAGCCAAAACAACCTTTCTATGTACGGGTTTTGTTGGTCTATTTGAGTGGGTAGTGATGACTTTTGGTTTGAAGAATGCTGGTGCCACATATCAAAGGGCTATGAATTTGTTTTTTCATGAGTTGCTTGGCATTATAGTAGAGGTTTATATCGATGATATTGTTGTCAAATCGGCTGGAGTAGATTCTCATTTGGCTGATTTAAGGCTTGCATTTGAAAGAATGCGTCGATATAATTTGAAGATGAATCCACTCAAATGTGCTTTTGGTGTATCGGCTGGAAAGTTCTTGGGATTTATTGTGCATGAACAGGGCATAGAGATAGATCCTACAAAAATTGAAGCTATTAACAATGTGAAGGCTCCTACTTGCAAGAAAGATTTGCAAAAGTTTTTGGGCAAAGTAAATTACTTGAGAAGATTCATTTGTAATTTGTCCAGGAAGGTGAATGTCTTTACTCCGTTACTTCGGTTGAAGAATGACATTGATTTCACTTGGGGAGCAAAACAACAAGAGGCATTTGATGAGATCAAGCAATATTTATCTTCGCCACCCGTCCTTCAAGCGCCCAAGAGTGGGGTTCCATTCAAGTTGTATGTGGCGGCTGAGAAAGATGTCATTGGAGGTGTTTTGACTCAAGAAACCGAAGGAAAGGAACATGTGGTTGCATATGAGAGTAGAAGATTATTGGATGCCGAAACAAGGTACACCTTTATTGAAAAACTATGTTTATCATTATATCATACTTGTACCAAGTTGAGGCATTATCTTTTACCAAGTACTTGTGTAGTAGCATGTCAAACTGACATAATCAAATATATGTTGCACAAACCAATTTTAAGTGGTAGAGTCGGCAAATGGGCTTACGCTTTAGTTGAATATGATTTGCATTATGAGCCATTAACTTCAATGAAAGGTCAAATAGTAGCCGACTTTATTGTTGAACATAGAGTAGATAAGCAACTTGATTTAAGTGTTGGTTATGTTACTTTTACTCCATGGAAATTGCATTTTGATGGATCGGTTTGCAAAAGTGGTTGTGGTATTGGAATTGTTATTACTTCTCCACATGGGGCTGTTTTTGAAGCACTTAACCAATTAGATCATGAATGTACTAATAACCAAGTCGAGTATGAGGCTCTTTTATTCGGATTGGAAATTTTGCATGACATGGGAGTAAAGCATGTAGAAGCTTATGGTGATTCTTTACTGGTGGTACAGCAAGTTTCTAAGGTATGTCAATGCTTAGATGGATTTTTGAATGTCTATCTTGATAGATGCTTCGATATTATATCTTGCTTAAATGAGTTTGTAATTCGTCATATACCACGAGAAAGAAATCTAAAGGCGAATGCTCTGGCTCAGCAAGCATCTGGTTATAACATTCAGAAAAGAAATTTTCAAGAACGAAGACCGATGTTTTTAGAAGCCGAGTGTTCTGTTCTGGAGGAACCGGTCGCACCGTTTCCTCAGACCGGTCTGACCGGTTTTTCCGGTCTGACCGCTTCGGAAAACCGGTCTGACCGGTATCCCAAGACCGGGTCTGTTTCGACCGCTATTTCTAATAAAGACGAAGTGGATGATTGGAGGAAGCCTTTGGTGGATTATTTGCAAAATCCTAGCAATTCAGTTGACAGAAAAATCCGACGATGGGCTCTTAAATTTATTCTAGATGGTGATGAATTATATCGTTGGACTATTGATGGTTTGCTTCTAAAATGTTTGGGTCCTGGCCAAGCTAGGTTGGCTATGGCAGAGGTTCATGAAGGAATTTGTGGTACTCATCAATCGACTCCCAAGATGAAGTGGTTCCTTAGACGAGCTTGTTTCTATTGGCCCAATATGATAGCCGATTGTTTTAAATACTACAAAGGATGTGAGGAGTGTCAGAAACATGGGGATATTCAGTTGATACCTGCGGCATTGATGCATCCAATTATTAAGCCTTGCCTTTCCGAGGATGGGGTTTAGATTTTGTTGGCAAGATTCATCCTCCTTCGTCGAAGGGTCATTGTTTTGTGATTGTGGCAACTGATTATTTTACCAAATGGACGGAAGCAGTTCCTTTGAAGAATATGACGCATAGAGAGGTGATTGAGTTTATTAGAGAAAATATTATACATAGGTTTGGTATTCCACAAACTTTGACTACGGATCAAGGGACTTCATTCATATCCAAAGAGGTGCGTGTGTTTGTTAATTCCTATGGTATTAAACTTCTCAATTCATCTCCATATTATGCTCAAGCCAATGGTCAAGCTGAATCTAGCAACAAGACCTTGATAAAGCTCATCAAGAAGAAGGTAGAAGATCATCCTAAAAGATGGCATGAGGTATTATCTGAAGCTTTATGGGCTCATCGTATTTCTAAACATGGTGCTACTAAAGTTACTCCGTTTGAGCTTGTGTATGGTCAAGAGGCCGTTTTGCCTGTAGAGGTGAATCTTGGCGCATATAGACTTGCAAAGCAAAATAATCTTGATGTTGATACATACTATGCTTTGATGATGGATAACATTGATGAAGTGACCGACAAGCGTTAGGAAGCTTTAGAAGAGATTGAAAAAGATAAGAGACGAGTGGCAAGAGCATACAACAAGAAAGTGAAATTCAAATCTTTTCAAGTAGGTGATTTGGTTTAGAAAATGATCTTGCCCATTGGATTGAAAAGTAACAAGTTTGGCAAGTGGTCTCCAAGTTGGGAAGGTCCTTTCAAGATTGTGAAGGTTTGTTTAGGAAATTCCTATATGGTAGAGACCTTGCAAGGACAGCAGCTGCCTAGAGCTCTCAATGGGAGATACTTGAAGAAATTTTATCCAAGTGTTTGGCAAAGTGCTTGATAGGATATGGCTGATTTATGGTTGAAAATCGCCCTTAGAGTAAAATGGCCGGTGAATTCTGTGACATCGACCTTAGCATATTTTCTAGTGCATAAAATTTACTAGAAAACAGGGGGGCATATGTTCGCACCCAGAATTGGCAGTTGCTTATCAGGTCGGGGGCAACCGGTCAGACCGGTTCTGGAAAGCGGTCAGACCAGTTTCGCTGTAGCCGATCTGGCAATGGCCGAAACCGGTCTGACCGGTTTCTCTATCCGGTCTGACCGGTTTACTCCGAGTTGGAGTAGAATTAGGAGTCCTAGTCGTTTCCAAATTGTAAAAGGATTCCTTGCGGGGCAAGACCTCCCCACCCTATAAATATAAAGGGCCGTGGCCGATTGAGGGCTATCATCCAATCGATCAAATATTATTTTTCTACTTTTTATCTCCAAACCCGAGCTTTTTCCAACCCCTTTGCTTTCCTTGTTTGTCTCGATGGCATTCAAGGAGGTTCTGAGTGGCCTGACCGATCTCAAAGCAACCCTAGACGCGCCATCTCCGACGGGGTCCCTCCCGAGGTGGTGATTCTAGGTTTTCACCGAAGCCCTAGCGAAACCGGTCTGACCGGATCCTCAAACCGGTCTGACCGGTTTGGGCTGAGGTTGCGGCGAGAGCAAGTTTCTGGTGCTGCGCGATCCGGCGCTCGTGTGTGTTGACCAGAAAAGCGTCAACAGTATGTTATGTTGAATATTGCATATATTTTTGAATGGCTATTGCTCAGCACTGCATATATATTGTTCATCATGGCTATTGCTCAGTATTGCATATATATTTTGAATGGAGAAGTTTATCATAATTTTTGCATTTCATGGGTACTTTCCTAATATCACTATAATCAGCATACTTTTTTTAGATTTACACACCTACGCCGAAAGATAGAAGCGTCATATGTTGGAGCTTCTGAAAAATAGTCATTATACAACCCCAGCTTCTCACTCGCGATAAATATATTGGTGTCCAGGCATAGACCCCCCCCCCCCCCTTGATATTTTAGATTTACACACCTACGCCGAAAGATAGAATCGTCATATGTTGGAGCTTCTGAAAAATAGCCACTATACAACCTGCAATTCCCAACTCCTCGATCGCGATGAATATATTGGTGCCCAAGCACGAACCCTCCCCCCCCCCCCCCCCCCCTCATTGCTTGATATTGAGTATGTGCTAGGTGTAATGCAGTAAGGATGAGTTCAGGCTCGTCATCATCATCACATCCGACATGTAGAAACAGCTAAACACATGTCGATCTATGGAAGCCGTAAAAAGATTAAAAATACTTAGCTTGATCAAGTGGGTGGATTCGGGTGGGTTCTCAGATCTGCACCATTGCTGCCAGTTGGAGTGGCACTCGGTGAAGAAGTTGATCCCTAGCAGGTGCTTGGGATTGTCCTTCACGTTCGCTTGGAAGATGACGTTAGATTGATCTGCCATCGAGCCTGCTGTAAAAAACTCAACAATCACCCTTACCTGGCGCGCCAATTGTTGGACCTAAGGACCGTCAATCCACTAGGGCATATCCGAGTGGTAGATTTATAGTAGGAGGACGTCGAGTTAGTAAGCTTGATGATAACACAAGACGCATGGCTTAGACAGGTTCAGGCTACCCGGAGGTATAATACCCTATGTTTGTGTTCGGTGGTGTCTTTGTATTGCTGCTGCTCGACAAAGCTTCAGGAAGCTATGGTGAGCTTTGTGGTTACAAGGGTTGAGATGTATGTTGTGCTCATGTTTATCTAGGGACCCTGCCCTCTTTTATATATCCCAGGAGGCAGTACACATGGCAAGTATCCTAGTCGGTTACAATATGGAAGTCCTCGTATGAGTACATGAGCAGTTCTAATAGGACTCAATCTTCTTTGGTTAGGTAAGCGGGCCGGCCGCCGCACCTCTCGGTGCTGGGCCAAGTGGTACCCATATCCTACTATGTGGATATTACATTTACGAGTTCCATAAGAATTACAGAAAGTACAGAACCAACCCCGAGTTGCATCCTATTATACCCATGTTTACATTAACCATTGCATATAGCATGTGCATCTGATTAACACTAATCCTTCATTGTTCATATAATATTTTATTTTAGATGCTGGAGATGGGCATCATAACTCAAGATTAGAGGATAAACAAATTGATTGAATTTGTGCAGATATGTGTAGGTTCATCCAACACAAAATTTGTCATGAGAAAGGGGAGGTTCTACAGTCCTGATAGTGTGCACAGGCAGCCGACGAGACCGTGAGCTTTGCACCTGTGCCACTAGACTCCTTCGAAGATAATCGTATTTCTATTGTAATTTTCGTGGAATATTGTATAATTAGATTTGATTTGGAATATTATAATGCTAAATCCGATGTATGGAAAAATAGTACTAGATTTTTAGTAAAGATTTTTAACATGAATCTAATGTGTTTACTTAACCAGTGTTAGTTAAATTATGGTGGTCTCATTTTTCTGATGAGCGTATTGGTGTATGCCATTATAAATTAATTCCTTCGATTTTTTGTTGCTGCACCGATAAGGATGGTAATTTCATGACGAGGTGGAGGGGCATCTACATAGTTCCTATTCCTATGTCTCTGGTGTGGCCCTTGCGCAGCATAGGTCCAGTTGATGAGGGCAATCTGACCATTACACAAAAACCGTGAGGTCATAAGTAGTACTAGCATGGGAGCTTTGACCTAACAACAGCGTCGGGAGCATCACACAATGCAATGGAATTTTCAAACAATAGCACCTGTGGAATTTGATATTTTTTCGAGATGACATTGAGAGGAATTTATTCTATTGCTTTTATGTTTTATTGTTGATCATTTCTGCAACAGAAGACAACTACTTCCATTCTCTAGTCCTAATCTAGTTGTGCATATGATTGTACAATGGGACCAACACTACTGCAATTTGAATTGTATTATATAGTGATAAATAGTTACGAAGTGCAAAATTATAGAACTATATAGATTCAGATACTATAATTATTGTTATCAAGGATCGTAATTTATATGCATCTGCAAATAATGTTATAAAACATTATTTACCAAAAATGTGTTTGCCAATTGTTAAACTAAATACTCATTTAAATACACTAAATGGCCAAATAAATAGGCTAAACAGATAATTAAATGGAAACGACTAGCTAGTATGTAGAATCAAACCACCTGGTGCACATGATGAAACGTTTGAAAAAGATTTCTGGTGACATATGTGGAGCCTTCTTGCTTGCCAAGATTCCCCATCCAGCCGGTGCCAGCCCACAAGCCCAACAAACTCTTCTCCCACTCCTCTTTCGCCTCCTTCCTGATGCTTCCATCCCACTCCAATTTCCATAACAATAACCGCCGCACCGCAATGTTTAGTTCTTGAACACCATGTCAGAATGTTAGATGCATGTTCATTGTCTAAATGATTTTATTGAAGATATTTTTGTTGGAATGCTACTTGCTTGCTTTTAGTAATATATCCCGATCAACTTAGCATGCTCTCGATTGCTCAAAAACAAAACTGCTCTTTCTGATAATTATTGATAACATTACGGTGTTTTGTTTGTGAGAATGCCACTACGGGTTGTCATTGGTGATTTCTTATTTTAGTTGCCTGGCATTTCATTTCCTATGCTTTTTTCATTATCTGCGATTTACAATTGAAACTAACTAGGAGATGTATGTCAGATATATGGCCATTGTGTTCTGCATGCATGTTGTCAAGTGTCGAAACGAACAGAATTGTTAGTTTCAACAGAAATGTTAATTCTTGAACAACGATGTTAGATCTATGGTTATTGCATTCTTGATGCATGTTGCCATGTCTCCATGAACAGAAATGTCTAGTTTTCAATAATGGTGTCAGATATATGCCCATTGTGAAAATGACTCTGTGAATATGCATGTTTTGTTTCTTGCTCATGTGGTTGCAATGTTTGCTTGCTTTCTATTGTGATTCTATTAAATACGTACTCTCTTTTTTATAACCTGTAACATTTTGTTTGGCAGAATATGAATATTTCTAATGTTAATTAGTTTTGATTTTTGCTCTCTGGTATTATTTCGTTTCCTATGCTTGGTTGGTATGTGACTTCAAATTTTGGAGGTTGTTTATAGTCAAAACAAGCTAGTAGAATTATATAAAACTGTCATTATTTAAACACTAGAAGATATATGCAATGTGTATGTTGTCATCTCATATCGATGTATTTACAGTGATGCATTATTAGTTCCTACTATTTGTGAACTGGTCACCTATGTGCCGATGAAATTGCTTTGCTTGGTGTTTGTGTGCATTTGAGATCATATATGTTCTACTTTTACCAAATTACAAGTCTCTCATCATAATGATCAGGATATTTGAGATCACACTAAGTCAGTTTCTTGTCTATAACAATGAATTTATCTCATTTGTTATAAATTTTTACATTTTGTCAAATTCCACCCATGAGGATAAGCCTCGGTTCCAAGTTATCTGCTTCCCCTTCTTCTTTGAACATTAAATATTAAAACGAAACCGTCTACTGCATTAAAATATTTAAATTTTAGGATGTGAATAATAAGCTAAATTAATATAATGCTTTTCTAAAATTTCTAAAAATTTCAATCTTTATATAATTATAATAGGGAATTTAGTACAGAAAAATATTATATTATAAATTAAAGTAAAACAATGTAGGTTATAATATTATGTGCTTTGCATTCATGCTGGTTGCATTTTAGTGTTTTGTGTGTCCAAATTTTTTAAAATTGCGTTTAGGTGCCTAGTGGGAATTTTTCAAATTTTTTAGGGAATTATTCCTATTTTTCCTGGAGAAAATTCTAAATTTTGGAACATGCTAACATCATCTTCAAGAGCTTCAAATAGTTTATTTAGGTTCCTCGTGTCTAACTCTATCTCTGGGTTTTTTCTGATATTTTAAAAAAAAATTAGATATTTTCTTGTCTTAAACGAATTATCCAGAATTTTCTAGGTTTATTCTTGCCCTGGAAAATTTTTTCAAAGATGACAAGAAAACAAAACCCTAAACCCTCTCTGGGTCGTTTCTCTCCAGCCCAAACTACCTTCAAACCCAACCCGGCCTGCTCCCCCCTCCTCCCTCAGCCCAGCAGTCGCGGCTCTCTTCTTGGGCCGAGCTCGCGAAAAACTAGCCCAAGTCCTCTCTCTACGGGCCCATTCTGGCCCAGCCCACCGGCGCCCCTTTTCCAGAAGCCACACCGGAGCGCCATTGCCGCAGCAGTCTCGGCGTGCGTGCCACGCTGCCCTAGGCTCTGCGCCTATAAAAGGCAAGCGTCCTCGCCTGCCAGCTCCTGCTGCCACCGTATCCGCCTGCGCTTGCCCTGCCCCTCGCTACATCGCCGCCCCACTAGGAGCTCGGAGCAAGAAGCGCCGCCTGTTGGCGGTCGTTACAACCCAAATCTGACCACCAATACTTAGGAATAAATGAGGTTATATGCAACATTCCATGTACTTAGGTTTTATTTCTAATAAAGTTCCACGAGTTTTGGTGAGTGTCACTTGTGCAGCTACAACTACGACAAATACGCACTATTGGGGCCGGAAATGACTGAATCGGCCGAACGACTCCGTTCGGCCGGTTACCCCCCTAGCCGTGCCAGTCACCAGGAGCCGTCCACGTCAACCATGACCGAGAAACTACACCACACGACACGTGGACGACCGCCAACCCATCCCGAAGGACCGACACGTCGGCCTGGGCCAGAACAACACGAAGCACACCAGCTGGAGGCAGCTAGAAGGGCAACAGGGCAGAGGCTGCGCAGGGGAGGGCCGGCCACGGGCCGAGCCCGTTCGGCCGAACAGGTTGGTTCGGCCGAACCGACGCCCCTGCCCAAACCGCCTCCAGGGCGAGATCCTGGCCCTTGGTGGCCAGGTCGGTGGATCAGAGGGTTCGGCCGAACCGACTCTTTCGGCCGAAACGGCCGGCCATCGCCTCTCTGCCCTCCCTGCTTGCCTTGGCGGTTACCCAAGCTCAACCGCCATGTCTAGCTATAAATAGAGGGCCACACTCCACTTGTAAACACACACCAAGCCAAGGAGCTCTCTCATTCCACTTGTTCTAATAGAGTTAGGATAGTTTAGTTGGGAGTTAGAGTTGAGTCGAGCTGTGCCTCGGAGGTTCCGGAGTCGTCTTCATAAGCTCTGGTATAAGCTCTTGTATCTTTTACTTTTCCTTTTGTAAGACTTTGAGTTATCAATATAGTTATCTTCATCTTCTTGCCTTTGTCATTTATAGTTTGCTTCTACTTTATTTTGGTTGCATCTATATCTTGTTTAGACTATAGTCAGTTATAGTTCTAGTGCTTGTAGTCTTGTTTAAGTCTTTATCTTGGCTAGTTCTTCAATCTTGCTTGATACTGGAGGTGAATTGTCACCAAGAGTATTGACAAGGTTGCTTGCTCTTGCTAGCAGAGTAAGTAGTTGTTGACTAGTGTAGGAGTGGTTCCTAGCCTAGCCAGTGGCCTTAGTTTATTCCCGTCGCAACAGAGGTGGTAGCCGTGAGGTGGTGACAGCCCTTTCGGTCTTCGTAGCCCATCACGTTAGTTCCGGTCTGTAGGATCCCCCAGTTGGGAATTGGTGGCACCCCTTCTCATCCCTTTGTGTCTGTCACGGGTTCCCTTGTCCCGAAGCTAAGACAATAGAGTTATCCCAGATCTCCTAGTGCTGGCTCTGTAGCTGCTGTATCTCTAAGCTAGAGTGACATATGTAGATAAAAGTATCCAGGAGTCCTCTATCTCTTCTCGTTGTCCTCCCAGCTATCTATCTCTTCTCTCCCTTACCTGAGTATCCCTTGAGCTGTGTGTCCGGTATATCCACTCCTATCCAATACCGTTATCCTCTGTCTTGTCTAGTTGTGTACCCTTCTCTGATAGTCTTGAATGTCTGTTCACTAGTATTCTTGCCAAAGCTTCCCTGCGGAAATATAAATTACGATACCTCGGGATACTCCCAGGTGAAGTGCTACAGCGGTGATTCTGTGCGCTTGCAGAATATTTCTATATTTTACTAAGCCATAAGGAAAACCACTGAAACACTCTTTACCCCAGTACCAGGATTCTCAATTCTGATATTGGATCGTAAGAAGTGCCAACAAGCATTTCTGGCACCGTTGCCGGGGAAGCATTTGGCTAGATTACTTTTGAACTTTTATCTTGAGCTATCTTAGTTGAGTACCGCTACTCAAGTGGGTTTATCCTTGCTCTGTTCGTTGGTCTTTGTGGAACAGAGCAGTGCATGACTGGTTTCCAACTACCGTCAAACTTCCAAGAAAATCCTGAGTCTCTTGTGAGGAAAGTGCGACCTCGTGTTGTACCTCCTCAAAAGCAACTCACTCCGACGAATCCAGTCCTTCCTGTCGTGAACCCATCTTCATTGAGGATGGCCGGCAAGACGATCCGCGAGTTATCCGCTCCATCAAGCGAGAACGTGCGTACCGGACTAGCTCCGCCAGTCGGAGATGGCAACTTCGAGCTGAAGCCAGCCCTCATCAACATGGTACAGGCTAGCCTGTTCTGCGGCAAGCCACACGAAGACGCCAATGCTCATCTCCAGCATTTCCTGGAGATTTGCAACACCTTCACCATACGCAGAGTAAGTATCGATGCCATTCGCCTTCGTTTATTTCCATTCTCATTACTAGGCAAAGCAATGGTTTTATGCTAACCGCGAAGCTATAGACACCTGGGACAAATGCACTAGCGCTTTCTTGCTAAAATTCTTTCCGGTTGGGAAAACCAACGCCCTCCAGAACAAAATAGCTAGTTTCCAGCAGTTAAAAGATGAAACAGTCCCAGAGGCATGGGATCGCCTCCAGGACTATATTTCTGCTTGTCCTCACCATGGTATGCAGAGTTGGTTCATAATCCAAACATTCTATCATGGGCTGAGAAGATCTGCCCGTGAGTATTTGGATGCTGCTGCTGGAGGCTCGTTCTTCTCTCTTGAGGAGAGTGGTGCGAAGGCCCTCGTAGAGAAGATGGTCGAGAACCAAGGTTGGTCCGACGACTGGACTCAACCGAAGACCCGAGGAGTTCATCAAGTCTGTGGCAACACTGGCCATTCGGGGAACGACTGCCCCAAAACGCGAGAAGATGCCCACTACGTCAACAACTCCAACAACAACGGGTACCGACTGAACAACTACGGCAATCAAGGCTGGAATTCACGCCCAAACCTCCCATTTGAGAGGCCTCAACAAGGTAACAATTTCAATTCCGGCAATTTCAATAATCAGCCGTCTCTTAGAGATCTTGTGTTTGGCCAGATGAAAATAACTGAAAACTTCAATAAAAAGCTTGATGCTAATGATAAAACTCTGGAAAACATAGACTCTAGGATGGAATTATTTTCTTCTGTTATGAAAAGTCAGCTGAGCTTTAATAAAATAATAGAAACTCAAGTCGCTCAGTTGGCTACTACTGTTCCTGTCACTGAATCGGGGAAGATTCCGGGGCAACCCGAACCTTCCATCGAGACAGCAAAAGCCGTCACTACAAGGCATGATAAGATGTCTCGTAGTGTGTTCTGTACTAACCATGCAGGGAAGGTCGCATGCATCCAAGTGCTGACGCCAAGAAGGACTTACCTGCCAAGAGCTGCAAAAAGGGAGATCATCAAGACCTTTCCGGACGGGAAGGAGGATCCCGGAGTACCCATCATTCAGTGCACGATCTGGAATCGTCGCATTGATGATGCACTCTGTGATCTGGGGGCCAGCATAAACATCATGTCTAAGGTATTATTTAAGAAATTACGCTACCCTACTTTGTCACCTACTACTGCCCAGGTACAACTCACGGACTCAACCATCCGCTACCCCGAGGGGGTGATTGAGAATGTTCCGGTCCGAATCTGGGGGCGGTATGTCCCTACGGACTTTGTTGTCCTTGACACGGGGAATGACTGCTCGTTTCCCCTTGTGTTGGGCTGGCCGTTCTTCAACACCGCTCGGGCTAGGATAGATATGGATGCGAGAGAAATCTCGTTCCGTATCGACGGAAGGTTGACCTACTTCAAGTTTCAACCGCGGGAAGAAAAGGAGGCAGAGCCACTCACACCGGAGCAGAGGAGCGCCGAGTGTTTCCTTAAAGCTCTCATCAATGGAGAACTAGAAATAATCGGTGGCGAGCAGCTCAAGTGGAACGAGCCGACAAAACCAACAAGCGCAGAAGAAATGGACTTCCTCGTAAAGAAATACGAGGAAGAGCAAGCCCTCTGGAATTCTCCAGAGACGCCGATCCCACCGCCACCGACACCAAAGAAGAAGAACAAGAAGGTGTGGTGGAAGAAGGTTGCATCGTCCGAGTCATCCACTCCGGGACCGGACGATGACAAGAGCAATTGAAGACAGGAGAAGTCCCGCTCGCGGACTTAAAAGCTGAGCTCTCGCCGCGAGGAAAACCGGTATGTATCTCATGTTTCCTTTTCAATTTTTAAATTTTCAATTGCATTTGCATGTTTCCCTTTCTAAAATAAATGAACCACTTGAGTAATTAATTTGAGAGAGAGTAGAAAATTTTGCAAGCTTGGTTAAAAATAATTGGACACGTGCTGAAATTTAATTAGAGAGGGTGTAATTTGTAACTTCCTTCATTTTTACCCCTTCTAGAACATCTCCAATTATTTACCATCACCTCCAACCAGCACCAAACATGTCTACACCATTAAAAATGGCTGCACACTCACCAATTATCACAAACATGGCAGCATGGGGGTGACTCCACTAAACTCCACTTTGGTCATGTCAAAAATGCATCTTACCTACCAAAAACCACCAAAATTTCCATGACCTAGTGCTGCACCCATCAAAGATTTTTGTGCTGGTGGGGGGCATGAGTGGGCAGCACCCACATGGCCGTTCGGCTGAATGCCCTGGTTCGGCCGAACCAGCCTGCTGCTGCCCCTCGGCCTATAAATGGCGCCCCCCCCCCCCCCCCTTGCTGCTTTCCTCCTTGCACCATTCACTCACTTCTATTCTGAAATTTCCGCTGGGAAGCTATCTCTCTCCCTCTCTCATTTCTTGCTCTAGTACTTGCTCAAGTTCTTCCCAAAGTTCTTTCTCAAGTTTTGGTTCCCTTGTATCTCTAGAAAAACCCAAAAATATGCTGCCTTTGCTTTGATCCATTGTGCTGAAATTTTGGACGTGTTTGTGGTGATCACCGACACCCACAAGAACGACTAACCTTTTGTGGTGGTTTTCATCCCCGCAAGAACGACTAACTATCTCGGACGACTGACTTGATTTTCTTGTGCTAACCTCATATATTCAGTCCTTCGAATAGTTGTTGTTGCACTAACTTTTTGTAGGAATCATGTCGAAGTTTCTCTCCGCACTCCGTCGTTCCACCCGGCTTAGCCGCCGCACGGATGATGCTGGGAGCTCCCCAGCCCCGTCCCGTGGCTCGAGCCGGATGGATGAAGATGAACAAGGAGCAGCCGGCTCGAGATGAGGCCACCTACGACATGTACACCGGTGCTGGGACGTCTGGAGCAGGAGGCTCTGGACAACCCCAGGAACCGGACTACTTCGCCTCCGGACGCTGGGACTACGGTCAGAGCACGGACTCTGAGTGGTCTGGGAGCTGGTATGCAGGGGGTACGATAATGCCTCCGAGCCATACACTCCTGGATACTCACAGTCCGTGTGCTTCGACTACGGTCGGGAGCTGTCCTACATATCCGATCGAGTCGACCTCATCAACGACCGTACCCGAGATATCCATGACACGCTAGCCCGCCATTCTCAGTACCACCAAGAGAATAGCGGGATGGTAGCGTCCATCCAGCACGATATCCACGAGCAGGCGGACCAGTTGAGTCAGTACCTTTCAAGGCTTAATCCCTACCAGTGAAGAATCCAAGCTTGGGGGAGGACCCCCACCAGGTACGTCCCGACTTACCAAGCACTTTGGTCATTCAATTGCATTTTCCTTTTCATTTCCCTTCATGTTTTATTCTGCATTTAAAAAAAATGAAAACACCAAAAATATTTCCCTTGAATAAAATAACTCCCAACTATGCATGGAATGAATCATATGCCTCTCACTTTGGAAATGATGAATAGTTTCTCTGTCCTTAATTTTGCAAGTACTTTGTTACAACTAGTTGCTTGATAATGCTTGAGTTAATTGGCTTGAGTAATAATGAACCTGAAAACCTTGTGGGAGCACATGCTTTATTCCAAGTCTAAGTTGTTGTGGGGATTGATATAGTGAGAATTTGGTTAAGTTCTATTTCTGCTCTTAGTACGGGGAAAATCTCAGAGATTTATGCTTTCAAAATGAAACAAGTTCCTCATTGGTCAAAATACCTACCAGAGCCATATGATAAGCTTAGTTGAAAATTTCCACTCATATGCTGCTTGTTATCTTAGTGAGCTTTGTCAAATTGTTGTGACCTTTGAGTGAAGCTTTCATACTCTTAGAGATCGAGATCCACGTACACACACCACCTCTCACTTGCAATTCCTACACTGGGAGTTAGCAACCATTTTCCATCATTCATCCACAAAAAAATAAATGCTCCATGTTCTATGATTTCCCTCTCCAAATATCCTTGATAGAGACATGGGCTATGCAAAAAGAAAAGCATGCCAAAGAAGCATGGCAAAAAAGAAAGCATGCCAAAGAGCATGGCAAAAAGAAAGAGAAAAAGAAAAGCATGCCAAGTGGCATGGCAAAAATATGAGAATAAAAGATAGCACATGTTCTCGAAAATAAATCAAGGAGAGGGAGATTCATTCCAAGGAGTTCCACCATATTCCATTCCACCATACTCCATTCCACCATTTTTCACTCCATCCATCACACACACTTGCGCTTCTCGATCTTAAGGTGTGATTTGTTTCCTCAGAGATCCGGTCTTTGACTTAGCAAAATATAAGATGCATGCATGCCTTCATCCTTTGTCCCCGAGTCACACAAAAAGCCATATTAGATGTTAGGATGAAAAAGAAGGCACAAGCCTTTTGTGAGGATCCAAATACACTTGAGTGATTGAGTGTGCCAATTGAGGAACAATTTGAAGTTTTCAAAACTTGTGAAAAACTCCGAGAGGGGATCCTGAAAAGAGTAGAGTGGAATAAAACTGAGTTTAAACTGTTCATCCTTTCAACCGCCCAAGATAAGGAGATTGCTATAGGCCCCATAGGAAAAGGTGAATTAAAACTTTGCCTTTGATTCAAGTATTTTTGAGCACTAGTTATTTATAAAGTTGCCAGCAAAAGAAATGACATTGTAGCAACTCCTGATCCACTGAGCCTAAGTTTATATCTTTGCTCGAGGACGAGCAAAGAGCTAAGCTTGGGGGAGCTTGTTGGTGGTCGTTACAACCCAAATCCGACCACCAATACTCGGGAATAAATGAGGTTTTATGCAACATTCCATGTACTTAGGTTTTATTTCTAATAAAGTTCCACGAGATCCAGGCCCTTGGCGGCCAGGTCGGTGGATCAGAGGGTTCGGCCGAACCGACTCTTTTGGCCGAAACGGCCGGCCACCGCCTCTCTGCCCTCCCTGCTTGCCTTGGCGGTTACCCAAGCTCAACCGCCATGTCTAGCTATAAATAGAGGGCCACACTCCACTTGTAAACACACACCAAGCCAAGGGGCTCTCTCATTCCACTTGTTCTAGTAGAGTTAGGATAGTTTAGTTGGGAGTTAGAGTTGAGTCGAGCTATGCCTCGGAGGTTCCGAAGTCTTCTTCAGAAGCTCTGGTATAAGCTCTTGTATCTTATGCTTTTCCTTTTGTAAGACTTTGAGTTATCAATATAGTTATCTTTATCTTCGTGCCTTTGTCATTTATAGCTTGCTTCTACTTTATTCTAGTTGCATCTATATCTTGTTTAGACTATAGTCAGTTATAGTTCTAGTGCTTGTAGTCTTGTTTAAGTCTTTGTCTTGGCTGGTTCTTCGATCTTGCTTGATACTGGCGGTGAATTGTCACCAAGAGTATTGACAAGGTTGTTTGCTCTTGCTAGCAGAGTACGTAGTTGTTGACTAGTGTAGGAGTGGTTCCTAGTCTAGCCAGTGGCCTTAGTTTATTCCCGTCGCAACGGAGGTGGTAGCCGTGAGGTGGTGACAGCCCTTTCGGTCTTCGTAGCCCATCACGTTAGTTCCGGTCCGTAGGATCCCCCAGTTGGAAATTGGTGGCACCCCTTCTCATCCCTTTCTGTGTGTCACGGGTTTCCCTTGTCTCGAAGCTAAGACAATAGAGTTATCCCAGATCTCCTAGTGCTGGCTCTGTAGCCGCTGTATCTCTAAGCTAGAGTGACATAGGTAGATAAAGTATCCAGGAGTCCTCTATCCCTTCTCGTTGTCCTCCCAGCTATCTATCTCTTCTCTCCCTTACCTGAGTATCCCTTGAGTTGTGTGTCCGGTATATCCACTCCTATACAATACCGTTATCCCCTGTCTTGTCTAGTTGTGTACCCTTCTCTGATAGTCTCGAATATCTGTTCACTAGTATTTTTGCCAAAGCTTCCCTGCGAAAATATAAATTACGATACCTCGGGATACTCCCAGGTGAAGTGCTACAGCGGTGATTCTGTGCGCTTGCAGAATATTTCTATATTTTACTAAGCCATAAGGAAAACCACTGAAACACTCATTACCCCAGTACCAGGATTCTCAATTCTGATATTGGATCGTAAGAAGTGCCAACACCGCCGACGGTCGTTGCCGCCTCGATTCGCCGCCTCGTTCGGCCGTCGGGGCAAACCGAAGCCCCCACGAGATTGGTGACGTCGAGCCGCAGCTCCTCTGCCACCTCTCATCGCCATCTCGTCGCTGGACAAACTCATCCGCGAGAGCTCCTCGCCGCCGGCCGGTTTCCGGCTGCAACTCTTCGTCGCCGTCATCGCTGAGAACCTCCACGAGATCCCCTCCATCTCGTCTCTCGTTGCGCCCACCGTTGGAGCCCCACGACCAACCAGTCGCCAGCGAACCAAACCGCCAGGGGTGCTGGCCGCCATGGCTGAGACCCGCGGCAGCTCCCAAGCTTTGACGTTTAGACCCCTCAAGATTTCTATAATCCATAGATTATTTCTTTGTGTCATGCACGGTTTACAGAAAAACCCCTTGAAACTTTTGATCCCTTTGGATCCAATCCAACCCGAGCCCCTTTTTTTATCTAACCCTGAGCTTTTTTCTATTTCGTCAGCACTATTTACTTTTGCGTTTTAACTCCATTTTAATCCATTCTTGTTTGGTTAGTTTCGTATCAATTTAAACTACGACTTAGTACTATTGCTTACCATGTCACTTATTCCTGAATTTTATTTAATATTATTTTGACTAAGGTTATTTAAATGTGTTTTCCTAAATAAAATATAATTAAGGTTTACAGCCGGGTTTTTATGTTAATATCAATTTGATTAATACTTGTTCAGTTAATTTTATAAATAAAAGCTGACTAGGTTATATCTCAATTTTTAATAAGCTAATGTTAATTTGCTAAATGATAATAAGGAACCATCGCCTGAACTAGTATAATTCTCTATGTTTGAGTGTTTACCATCGAGACCGGAAGCAGCGCGGCCTAAGTAAATCGCCGGTCATGTTGGAATCATAAGGTTGATGAACGAGGTCTTGTGTGATATTTCTTTTTGTGGTGATTGCCTCGATCACGTATGCTTAAATTGTTAAGTCTCATATGTAGTTGGCATTGTTGATCAAGTTTTTGAACGTACTAACTACATGCCGGTTTTTAATGGGGCCGGTAAACTGACGTACCTTCCCCCTTACTCCTTTGCTCGCATTCATGCACCTACGTCTTGTGTTGTTTGACACTCTCATATCCTCGTGGAGGAGAGCAGCCTAGTTGTTAACTCGCACGGCAGGCTCTAGGAAGTACTTGTGTTGGGGTCGGTAAACTGACGTACCTTCCTTACTCCTTTGCTCGCATTCATGCACCTACCCTCTTTTGTTGTTTGACACTCACATATACTCGTGGATGAGAGTGGCCTAGATGTTAACTCGCACGGCAGGCTTTGGAAAGTACCGGTGTGGGGACTAGTGTGCGAAGGCATGCGAGTAGTTGGTTTAATATTTGGGAAAAGTTTTCATGACCTTCGGGTGCACATATGTCGTGTGGTCTGGTTTCCCTTTCCAGGTTTCGAGAACAATTTGAATTGTCCGTCCTTCGCGTTATATGAAGATGATTGTTCACTGTGTCATCACGTAAAACAACTAAACTTAAATATGAGAATGAGCATAATGAACTTGGTTGCTTGTTGAAATTTATTACTACTGCTTGTGTGATTTTGGAGAGATCAAACTAGGGCCGGACAAAATGCTCGAAGCTCGTAAGCTCTCTCGGATCGCATCTAGCTCGGCTCGACTCGGCTCGGCTCGATGCATATTCCTAACGAGCCGAGCAAGAGTTTTTGCTCGTTAGTATAACGACCGAGTTCAAGCCGGCTCGCGAGCTGCTCGCGAGCCAAACGAGCTACAAGGTTTAATAGACTAACGAGCAAATTATTAATTAATAATAATATATGTATATTATATGTGTAGTTTTAGATGATGTTATGGTTATATTTTATTATTATAGTATCATAGAGTAGATTTTAGAGGTATTAAGACCAAAAAAATACTACAATTTTTTATATTATATATATTCTTAAGGTAATTTTAAATTTAACTCTAGCTCGCGAGCTTAACGAGCCAGCTCGCGAGCTTAATGAGCCGAGCCGAGCCAAGATTTTTGCTCGTTTTCTTAATGAGCCGAGTCGAGCTGGCTCGTTTGGCTAACGAGCTCGAACGAGCCGAGCCAAAACGAGCCGAGCTGGCTCGATATCCACCCCTGGATCAAACCTAGATGATAGCTTGCTAAAATTTATTTAACTTTGAGCTAAAACTTGAAAGAAAGGTTAAACTTTTAGTAACTCTTTGGCAAAACAAACCCCGAATCAAAAGCCTTGCATATCTTAGGTATATTTTGTTGTTTTCTCTCGTCGGTTAAGTCTTACAGAGTATTAGCATACTTAGCCTTGCTTGTGGCTTGTTTTTCAGACATCGTTAACCTAGAGGAGCAGGTGGCTGCCTTGACTTGACTATGTACTTTTCCAAAGGGTTGGTCCGTGGAGTTTGAGTCATCCTCTTAGTGAGAGGGCCGCGGTTGTTGTTGTTACATGTTGGTCTATCATGTGATGACTTGTATAGTTGATTAGAACTCATTATTTTATTCTGCTGCACTTGAACTCTGGTTTGTAATAACTTAATATTTGGTACTTGGTTTGTAATTCCATTTATATGAACTGTGTGGATAAAATTATGCTGAGATGTAATTTCTATGCATTGTTTTGATGATTGATCTTTAAACGTAGACCTTTCTAATTCTTTTGATTGCCTGCTATGCAATCTTATTTTTTATTGAACGTGCTGTCCCATATGCATTTTTACTAGTTGATAATATGAAATGCATTGTGGTTTTGGACTTAGGGCGTGTTTGGTTGGACGCCACCATTCACCACGCCAAAACTATGGCGACGTCGTAAAAATTAGCTGTTGTTTGGTTCTTCCATAGACTTCGGCACGCCGCGCCACACGAAAACCGGTTATTTTTCTCGCCAACTCACGCCTAACCTGCGGCGCTGAAAATTGTCGCCTAAGCTGTGGCGCCGCCGCACTTGCGCTGTGGCAAAGTGCAGCCGGCAACCAAGGAGGCCCTTAGTTTATTCTTTCACTAAACAAAAGGAACAAGTTTCCTTTTTGAATTATATTCTGATTTCAGTTCAAATTAACACATACACAAGTAGGTACAATGTTTATCAATGGCACGCTTTGCTTTTGTTCTCGGTTCAAATATAGTAAAAAATTGGAAATTTCAATCCTGCCATTAATGTTTTGCATGCTTCGAATAGTCCGCTAAGGAGAAGTGCCTCCACCGCAAGTCCTGAAGCAGCCACCGAAGCCACGGCGCCGCCGGAACCACGGCATGCGGAGGGCTTTTGCCGCCGTCAGCCTACGCTCAGGGTTACTCCGCAGCAGCCCTTCCAAGACCTTGAACCCCGCCGGCGAGAGCACCTTCTCCGGGAACACCTCCCTCAGGTACCCGCGCCGTCCCTCCCGTCGTTGGCACAGCCTCCGCGCGCACGCCGCCCGATCGCTCTCCGCCGGCACCCGCTTCATCCCCGGCCACTTGACGATGCCCCTGGCGCCCACCATGCGCAGCATCTTCTCGAACACCGCGTCGTCCTTCTCGCAGCCGCCGAAGAAGGGCCCGCCGGCGCCGAAGAGGAGCTCCGCCATGATGCACCCGAGCCCCCACGTGTCCACCCGCCCGTCGTACTCCCTCGACCCCAGGAAGAGCTCCGGCGCGCGGTACGGGCTCGGCGACGCCAGCTGCCCGGAGCCGTCCCTCTCTGCCGCCGGCTCGGACATGCTGAAGCCGCTGATCCTGTACACCATCCTCCGCGCGCCGGCGGCGCCCTCCTGCCCGACCACCACGTTCCCCGGGACCACTTCCCTGTGCAGCACCCCAGCGCCGTGCGCGTGCTTGACGCCGGCGAGCAGCACGCGCATGACCTCGCGCACCTCGGCCTCGTCGAACGGCAGCTCCTCTCCTCACGGCGCCGGATCTCCATGTACTCGCGCAGGTTCACCGGCCCGGCGTACTCGGTCACGAGGACGCAGTCTCCGCCGCCGCCGCCGGCGGGGTAGGTGGCCAGGAGCTGGACCACCGACGGGTGTCCGCGGCACGCCGCGAGGGGCGTTGCCTGCCGCGCGAAGTCGCGGATGCCCGCCGCACGAAGCCGCCGCCGGTCCGCCCGGCGAGCCTCTTCACGGCGACTACCCGCCCGTCCACGCGGTCCCAGGCCTTGTAGACGTCGCCGAACATGCCCTGCCCGAGCTTCTCGCGGCGCTCGTACCGCGCCGCCACGGCGGCCGGCCAGGGGCAAGGGGCAGCCATCACCTTGCTCTGCTCGGGCGGCTCCTCCCGACCCTCCTCAGCCTGCAGCGCCGCTGCGCCGCCGGGGACGAGAGCCGAGGCGGCGGCCATATGGTTGCGAGGGAATAGCAGATTAGCAGTGCGCGCGCGGCTTGAACTCGAGATCAGGGATCAAGCTACGCGGCGCGGCGCGGCTGGCTAACCCTAGACGATCGAAGGCGCGGCGCAGCTGGTGGAGGAGAATGTGGGGTGGAAGATGGAGAGTAGTGCTCGGGGCTGGTTTTATTTATTTATATGGCGCCGTGCCGTGCTTGTGTTTGGTCTCCGACACGGATCGACGTCTCGACGCGGACACTCCTGCCAGCCGAGTCCGATCCCATAAGTTCGACAGAAGCGGAGGATTCTGTTGCTTTCGAAGGGATTGACAAATGAAGGGATCTCATATAAAAGGTTAACGCTGATGGCGTTTGGTTGGAGGATATGTAACGTAAATAGGTTACACCGGTAACCAATTACGTTAGATCATGTTTGTTTCGATGGCTCCGTAATCAGGTCCCCGGTAATCGAATAACAGCGTTGTACAAATTCGATTCCACTGCGAGTTGGGCGTAATCAAAAATCGATCTCCGGCTCTCCGCCCGCTCGTCGGAGAAACGCGTCGTCCCCAGCAGCTCGGAGGTCCTCGACGACACCCTGCGCGTGCCCACCAGCGGCCTACAGACGTCGCCGCCGACCCCGACCTCGCTGCTGCGGACCTCGCCCTCAAGCTCAATGGACGCGCGCGTCGTCGCGACGCCGGTGGCTGCCCTGCAGGACGGCGTGACGGCCGAGAAGCTCCGTGCGGCGGCGGACCGCGCCGAGATGCACGACATCGTCATCGACCGACAGCGGGCTACTGCGCCCTCACGCTCGCTGCCTCCGCCATGGCCGCGCTCGCACCCGCCGCCGCCGTCGCGCCTTTCGTGCTCGTGCTCAAGGCTTCCGCGGGGGTCCTCCTCGCCACCGCCGCCGTCACCATGGCCGCCGTCAACAAGATCCAGCCGTCCCAGCTCGCCGAGGAGCAGCGCAACGCCACGCGCCTCTGGAGGCGGTTCGAGTGTGACGTTCGCGCCGCCCTCAACGGCCACCACAGCACGGCGCCGGCGGTCATCACCGAGGCCGACGTGTAGGACGCCATGGACGGTGCTGACGCTTGACGCGGCGTCCGTTGTTCTTCCTCAATCTGTTACCGTTACCAGGACCAAACCAAACAAATCAAGTAATGGATTACATTGTTTACGTTACCACTGTTTTTCAATTCCCTTTACGTTTGCGTTTACATTGTTCAACCAAACACCAAGACATCAAATAAGAGTTAAACGCGAAAAGAAAATCAAATTAGAGTAGAGTTATAAGTTAAGAGCAGTCCCAATCCACAGTGTATATGGATAATGTATATATATGATATAATTAATGTCAATAAGCTATACTTTCTAACCCATAATTTTTTAGAGCGGATCATTGATAAATGCATCATCTCTCTTCTCTACCTAGTGGCGAAGCTACATAGGACATGGTTGTGCATATGCACCCACGCCAAATACAAAATCAATGTATAGAAACATTTTTTTTCACCATGTATGATGATCAAATTCATATTCCATAAGGCAGGTGCCCCCCCCCCCTCCCCCCTCCAATCTACTCTAGCTTCGCAATACAAAACTTGATAGTGTTAGTGTATAAGTTCTCGTTGTTTCTTTTTTTTTCTTCTTTCTCATATCTAATACAGTGTCACATAAGCAAAAGGTTCTATGTGGCGTCTCAATTAATACTATAAAAACCATCGTACATGGAGGGTTCGGAATGCCCTAATTTGTCCCCATGAAGATATTGTCCTCGTAAAGCTCAAAAAATATGTATCCTTCGAATTTGAACTGTGCTTGCATGATCACATCAGGCATAATGTCAAATCATGCCTAGCATGATGATTTCCTTTGTTAACCTCTGCTTGTGTTTTCGGTAGAATTATGCAATTCAAATTGACACCTTAATAAAACTGTAAAAACTTCACGCATAAAACAGCTTATCTTTGGCAATGACTGTAGAGAACTGTCCTGACCTTGTGTTTGTCTAACCCAGGTCATATGCATCGCACTGCACGTCTCATACAACTACAAGTTCAAATGAATCGAAAGCTAACGTGCTACCAAGGTACTGGCAGTAATGTTAACTAGGAGTACATTATTCTGTATATGAAGACGAGGCCATTAATCAGTCTCTCTCCTCCAATGACTGAAGCCAGCTTTATACTAGGATTACCAGTTTACAATAAAGCACACGCCGCAAGACGAGCAGCAACCGACAGATCCTAAAAGGACCCTCAAGGTCTCTCGCCAGGCGACCAAAACATCATCTATCGGAACCGACCATCTGCGGAGCCTAAGACTCCATCACCAACGGCTACAAGAAAAACTCCAAACAACGCCTTCAGGAAGGCAAAGATGCAATAAGGCCAACGTTTGGTTTTCACCACGGAGAACTTCCACGAACCGCCGTCGAACAAGATCCTGCAGACAACGCCCTCAAGAGGGGCTGCAAAATGCCGTTGCCCAACCTGACAACCGAATTGAAGCTTACGCTTGAGGACCTCCGCCCGATGAGCCGAAAGCACCAGTAATGCTCCCACTCGCTTCCATCCATTGCCCACCATCGCAGCCGCCGAAGCTCACCACTAGATTCCATATACACCCGCACGACAACACCCGACCCTTCGAGAAGGTTTGGGACCCTCGATTGGTCCCAAATCTTCTGTCGTCCCCTCAACGGAACGGCACCGTGCCTCACAGAGTGGGCTTGAGAACATGAACCCAACGGCGTTGACTTGACGGCGCTACGGGGACAACTTCGTTGGCGACGCGAAGACCGGAAGCGGCACCATCGGTAAAGATGAAGCCACAGGCGTACGCTCCTCTCCATCCTCAAGACCACGCAGCCTGAACTCCGAGCAGCCGTGGGGGGACGGGACGGCCCCACCACCACAGAAGGTCGGAGCCGCGACCAGCCAAGCCTCCGACGTCGTGCCGGGCGGGAGCTCGGGACGTGCCGCCGCCGCCCGCCCACAGCCCGAACCCGCTGGCGAGAGCCAGGGCGCCTGTCGACGCCGGGAGAGCCACCGCAGCGGCCCGACGAGCCGCGGAGACCACCGCGAAGGGGCCGGACGGCCACCCATGGACTGGGACCAGATCTGGGGGCGCCCCCTAGATCCGGCCGCCCCCGGCGAAGCTGGCTCCCACGGCACCGCCATGAGCCAGCCCAACGCCCCGGCGACCGCCGACGACCGCCGGAGGAGCCGCGCCGGCGTGGAACTCGGCCATCGAACACCACCAGAGAGGAGCGCAGGGAGAAGAAGGGGAGGGAGAGGGGCCCCGCCGTCACCCTCCTCACTGGCGCGCAGCGGCGGCCAGCTCCGGTGGCGGCGGGGGCGGGCGTGGGGAGCGAGGAGCTTGGGTGCGGCGGTGGGGCGGGTTCCGCCCGAGTTGCTTTCGGGGAGAGAGCAACCGGGCTTCCCCCGGAAGCCAAGTAAAAAAACTCCGTTGTTTTCCCGAGATCATTAATCAGTCTCTCTACTTTTATTATTGTGTGGTTGCTCAATAAATTCGGAAGCAGCTTGCTGGTATCATTCAAGTGTTAGTGGGAGAAAATCAAAGCCTAAATTTTGAGGGTGTGAAGCGAAATACCAGTGAACC
This sequence comes from Echinochloa phyllopogon, assembly GCA_033239725.1. Classification (NCBI taxonomy): domain Eukaryota; kingdom Viridiplantae; phylum Streptophyta; class Magnoliopsida; order Poales; family Poaceae; genus Echinochloa; species Echinochloa phyllopogon. The sequence goes on along the minus strand of BTCW01000008.1, from coordinate 23,679,007 downwards.
ACGTCATGGGTCCTAAAGTGGTACTGGTACCTCTTGGATCCAGGGGCAGTGGCGGAGCCACTAGTATGGCGAGCCATGGCGGCCGCCATACCTTCCGCCGGCGACCCCTGCCCCTCCCCCAAGTCCGTTGCCTGCCGAGATGCCATGGAAGCATTACCGAACGTTAGGAGTTCTGTTCTGGAGGAAGAAGAAAACTGTTTTGGGGGGAGTTTGGGCCGTTGGGCCTTTAGATTTGGAATTTGGGCCACTACAATTCGCAGCCTGCAAGGTTGGAGCGCACAGGGAGCAGCACGTGAAAACAGATCCAGCTTGATGATCTTTGCCTAATCCCCCTCAAGACCATAATGGTTTTGCTAACCATCGGTAACTCCTAATTTAAATACTAATGGGATAGGGAAAATTTTAAAAGGTGATAAAGTTTTAATGATATACTACATTGCGATATTTAAAGGACTTGATAATGATATAATCATGAAGCACTTTCTCAAGCCTTAAAACATCATATCAGACTGAATCTTCCTCGTCCACCTTGCTGCAACTAGTATTTGACCGTATGTTTATCCAATCATCCACATAGCTATGTTTGACATTTTTATACTCATGAGCTGATCTTTGAAATTTTCATATAATTATGACTCATGAGCTAATCTCTAGTACGTTTATAATTTATGTTTTATAGCATTGTAATCTCTTGTCGTACGTGTGTTTTTATACGAATTTGTAGAAGTGGATTCGCCATAGGTAGATTTTAATCCTGGCTCCACCACTGTCCAGGGGCAGCTGCTGCTTTCCTTTCTCCTAGCTGATGCTGATCTCCAATTCTCCATGCCCATAACCTGTGCACAGTTTGCTGCCGGTGTGGAGCGTTCATGATATCATGACTCAACTGGATCCTGAAATTCTTCATATACTGGTGGCTGGGGAACGGTTTCAGCACACGAGTGATGCTGGGGACTTACACCAGCAATTTGCATGTCCAGAAGCGATGAATTTCCCGCCGTGGCCACTGAAGATTGGATTTGACGACGATTGGCTGTGTAGGTGCTGCCTGGGCCAAGACAAGATGACTGAAGGACAGAGGGCTTATAGTCTCCGAGGCGAGGGAGGTGAGTATGGCAATGTTAAATAACATGCCACTGCTACACGCCTAAACAGCAAGTAATGTAATGGCAATGTTAACTACAATGTTCTCGTGTCAAAAAAAACTACAATGTTCTGTGTACTAAGTCAAGGTTACTACATCAAGGGAAGTAGGAAAACCGTCACGGTAATAGCATATAGAGAATCAGTGATCCAATGGAGACAACATAGCATTTTTACACTTTACATGGCACACTCCCTTGAAAGTTGAATGCCATCAAGAAATACAGACGTTGAAATAAACACACAACTATCTCCTGGTAACCTTAAAAAAACTATCTCCTGGTAAAGGCGGTCAGATGATGTCATTAGTTTTCTTTAGCAGCGACTGGAGCTCTAATTCGACCATCCCACGGCTGTGGCTGTTCATCCAGGCTCGTCATCAATGAAGCTAGGCTGATTGTAGACAGTTAGGCTGCCAGCGGATGCCTGATGATGCCGCGCCCTTCATCCAGGATGAAGCTGTTGTCCCTGAAGTGTGAGCTGGAGAAGAATGGCTTCAAGTCGTAGATCTCATACTCTTGTGCCTGTCAACATATGTATAAGAATCCAGACGTATGTACTCTTGTGATGTGTATGGAAGCATAGATGGATGTGTTACCTTGTTCTTCAGATCCTCCACTTTGACCTCAACGTGAGTGAGGCGCGAGGTTGATCCTGACACGATTTCTTCAAAGTGCAGGGCATCCTTGACCAGTGTGCGGAGGAGCAGCAGAAGCAACTCGTTGTAATCCTTCTTATATGTCATGTATTTCCTGAAATTCTGTGGACAGAAGCACTTTATGTTGATATTTGCAGGACAGCCGATGGTTCTAGAGAACTGATAAGCAAAAGAGGGTCCAATATTGAACTCTTCCTATCAGCTTAATGAAAGGGATTTAAAGCCGATGCATATGTCATGTCATTTACTGATAATTCTGACACCACTTGACAGATGACAACAGTTGAAACAGTCAACACTTTTACTAAAGTTGATTGCAGTTATATGTAACTTAGTACCTAATGCTGTTATGCAGCACAGGGTGATACTATGGCCTTATAAAAGTTGAACATTTACCTTCTGAAGTGCTTTCTGTACACCGAATTTCTGAGTGGAAATAAAAGAGTCAAGCAAGACGCGGATGGCCATGTCGACATCTTCCTGAGACACGTAGCTCCTCAAATGCATCCTTGCATGTGCCTCTGACATTCGGATGATTGATTCTATATGCCTTACTGCAATTGGAACCCCCTGACCATGCTGCAAAAATAGTTTGATACTACATTACTTCCTTGTTTTCATGTATACGAACAAGAAATTTAGTCCACACAATGCCCTAAACAGGGCTAAGAAGGAAGGATATCTTACAGATGACTCGCGTCGGAGTTCAGCGTAAACATGGCTAATCTTGTCCAGGTCGGCGTCATGTATTTTGGGAAATACATTAAGCTTAGCATAAGTTATGTACTTCTTCAGCATGTCTTGAGAAAGGACCTGAATATTACATTCTATTAGACCGCAAAACAGAGTTAAAAAGTTCTCAGTTGAAATAGCAAGGATACATACATCTGGATCAGCTTGTCTTGCAGCAGCTAATGGATCATCCATGTCGGTTGGAACCCTATCTTCAAGGTTAGCCCCCTTGGGTTGGGACCTTGCATGGCTATCTACAACAAAACGTGCAAGCATTTCATCTGTAAACGGATCGACAATATCCTGCATTCCAAAAAAGAAAGGTTCAGTACTGATGGACAACTGGTCAAGGGACAAATATATCACGCATGAAGATCAGCTCCGAACCTTAACCACGCAAAGGACATCAAAACGTGAAATAATGGGATCCGTCAACTCAACATTCTGAGTGAATGTCTTTGATGAATCATATCTGAGAAATCAAGGATTAATGCATTCAGTAAGGTTTTTAGTAATAAGCACTGGTATTACATGGCATGCAAGTAAAATACCCTACCTTCCACCTATTGGGTTTGCTGCCGCAATAACACTGCATCGAGCTTGAAGAGATGTGACAATTCCTGCCTTCGATATACTGATACTTTGTTGCTCCATGGCTTCATGAATACTCACCCTGGAACAATCAGAACAGAATTATAGAGGCAAAGATAGAAAATTAGATGCTAATAGTACAGAACATCCAAATGCAAATGTTATCTCATACCTATCCTGATCATTCATCTTATCAAATTCATCAATAAGGCATATGCCCCTATCGGCAAGAACTAGTGCACCTCCCTCAAGTGTCCATTCTCGTGTTACTGGATCCTTGTGAACTGCTGCAGTGAGACCAACAGCTGAAGCTCCTTTTCCAGTTGTATATACCGCTCTGTGTCCTGTTTTCTCCACATACCTACAAGATGGCAAGTTAGTGGCGCATCCTAAAGGAACTGATTAGAAGTGTGGTTGATTCTGTCCTTACTTTAGAAACTGAGATTTTGCAGTGCCTGGATCACCCAGGAGAAGGACATTGATATCGCCTCTTAGGCGATGTTTTCCCTTCACATTCTTCTCTTGTCCGCCAAACATAGCTAGAGCAATGGCGGTCTTAATATCTTCATGGCCATAGATGGATGGTGCAATTGATTTGACAATCTGTTGAGTCCCAAGTGCTTAAGTAAGACATTATTAGCAATCACATTGCATCAAGAGATTTAAGAGTAGAGTAACAAACCCGTTCCCCGATTCTTGGATCCTTGGACAACTTCTCAATTTCTGCCTTATCCTCATCGGTTAATTTGTATGCAGAAAACAGATCCTGCTTTTTTGCCACATAGTTGGCCTCTACCACTGTGGCAAAAACAGGGAAGCCATTCTTTGTATTCAAAGATAGGTCAAAATTGTTTGTGTATATCCCAGTGACCTCCTGGAAATGGTGAGCACTGAACATCAGTTTGATGTCGACAGTTATACACTGAAAGACAAAAGATAGGTGGAGAAAAATTACAATTTCCTCTCCTGGACGAGCACAGTCAATCAGATCATTCAGAAGTATTACTTCCTTGTATCTGGGAAGCCTGCCAGCAGGGACAATTCCTGGGCTTTCCTGAAGAGTGAGTTTCTGGTAGTTCCTATATATAGTCTGCAAGAAAAGAAGTTCAATTATTAGAGCTTAAAAAAACCCAAATAGTCTGATTACCAGGATTGAAAAATAGGTCATTTGCAAAAAAACTATATTAATATCACGTGACAAGAACACAACTGTGAAAAGGTTGTTGGTTCAGGTAACTTGCCTGCTCAACATTGACTGTGAATGGTCCTTTGGATTGGCATTCAGGGCATGATCCAACTTTCACTTCAGTGTAGGAGTTCTGGAAGAAAGGGCCCAGGATAGCTCCACATTTGCTGCAGTCATACTTCACCTGCTGCAACTGAGGGAACACACCAGATCGTCGAGTAACAACACCACCGATTCGTATCATTGTGTTGAGATGGATTTGCCTGACCAGAGACAAGTTGGACATCAGAACAGGCCAAATGAACAGAATTAATAATAGTGCTAGGAAACACATGCAGAAGAAACTGTGTTCTTTACCTGATATTGCGTATTTGATCATAGACAGGAAGGTTGATTATTCGGACATAGATCTTTTGATGGATGTTCCTGTAATTCTTGTGGAGATCAAAAACAACATTTTTGGCAACTTCCTCCATAACTTCCAGAACTGATTGAGGTGCATCAGCCAACCAGATGGCAATATTTGGATGTATATAAATAAACTGCTTGTAATCTATTTCCAAGCTACACTTGTTAGCTGCAAAAGCAATAGGTAAGGGTCAGAGCAGCAAGGACTTCATACTAGCAGCTAAACATGTAGCATTTTTTTTCTGGGCAACTGGAAAAGCAAGGAGCAAATGATACCTAAAACCATCTCGTTAATAAGCCGAACATACTCAAACTCTCCTTGCTCATTCTTCGGGTTTACATATGTTAGAAGGAATTCTTTAAATTTCTTTGCAATGAAGCGCCGGACTTCATCTCTTGTGACCCACTCTCTCAGTGTACCTTGGACACGGTACATGTTCATCTCATCTTCTTCATCAAATTCATCCTGCAGAAACAAAGTATGCTCATTAAAATGCTGGAGAATCATCTAGACCTGCAGAACCTCAACGTTTACTGTTTAATTGTAAATGATAGAACCAATTCATGTTCTAAACCAATAGCAAAACATAGCTTAAATTGATATCCCAGTACCTCATATTGGTCATCATCAGTCTGATCAGTCATAGGCACATCACCACCAGAATATCCACGTTGAGACCTTCCAGGTGAACTAGGAGTGGCACCATCACCATCATCATCACTTCTTGGTGTTCTTGGTCCAGTAGGTGGTCTAAAACTAGTCCTGTGCCTTTTAGGACGCCTGAAATTCATATCCTCATCTGTATCTGCACCATGGAAGAAAAGAGCTTTGAATATATTATAACTCAAATGCAAATCTTGGACTTCTAATGTGTTCAGAAAGCTTGCACCCAAGGTAATCATGTAACCTTTTTTATAGCTATCAGTTCTCAAACAATTATCAAGACAATTCATTACTGCTGTAAAACAAAGATCGATTGCTAACATGCATGAACAAAGCACAACAGTGAGTAATTTCTAAGCAACCTACTCATGTACAGTTAAAACATAGAAATGTTGGAAAAAATAAAATACACTTTTTACTGTTACAACAGTTGACAGATGGAAACTATCCAACCCAATGTTCGGTATAAATGCAACCCATGTTGAGTTTTTTTTACAGAAAAACACCGAAGTTACCAAATGAAGATGTCGTCAGTCAAACTTGAAGCCACACACAAAAAAAAACAGATATTACTGAAACAGAGAGTGCAGAGATGCAACTAAGATCATACCCAAATACTCAAACAGTAGTTTAATCAAGTGCATAAATTAAAAGGACAAATTGTCATATTTTCTCTAACACCTATAGAATGAGAACTTGTTTTTGACGCCATTACCCTGATCGTGGAGCATCCGTGGCAATTTCCGGTCAGCTGGTGCACCAGTCCTCACATCTCTTGCATCAAGCTCCGCTTCTGCAGCTATTCGATCAGCCATGATTTCATCGAGGTTCCTCTCATCCTCCAGTGAGTCATCTAAACCAACTGACTCGTACTGATCATGATCATCCATCCTTCGGTAATCACTACAATCATGAAAAGTAAAGAGGAATGAATATGGGGGGGGAAAATCAAAGCTACAAGTTAGCCAGCAAATGTATGCAATGAGTTTGTGTTGGTTGCATACATTGGATTATTCATGGCGATCATAGGGGAGAAACAATATGCCTTCATGGTAACTACTTAAAAATCAGTGGCCTTTGCAACAAGCAGTGCAAGTCCAAATTCTCAATGAACACTAATGTGCATAGGAAATTTACCTAGAAAATATAATCACTTTATTATGCTAACAATGTGTAACTGAACAATAATGTGCATGAAGGCAGCAGGCAACTGCTTATCAAATCCCATCAAATATCTCAAGCAAGGCACTTCAATTAAGTTAATTTCGAAATGTATGAACAAGAATTCAATGTTTTCATCTCCAATAAAATTAGTATATTTCAGTTCATTTACACGAGTCCAAGCTTATCATTTGCTCTAGTGCTATAATTATCCACTCAGCTACAAAATTCTTCCTCCAAATCATGCAGTAATTTGGACTCCAGCATAACATCAGCTTTTTTTTGGCACAAAATTGATAAAATGGTCAACAAATTGGCCATTTCGTCATCTATGGATGCTACAGTTTTCCTACTTCCCGAGGTAAAACATAACAACAAATCCTAAAACCCCAGATCTCTGATAAACCCACCGGCCAAAAACAATCAAATTCGCCAATCAGACACGAAATTTACCAGATCCCCTGCCCAAATTTCGCAACTAATCGAAACCCCTGAATCACAACAGATCCCCAAACCGCCTGCAGCCGCAGTCAGATTTGTGCCCGCTTACTCGAGGTAGTTGTCGTTGAAGAGGTCCTCCCCCTCCTCGTCCTCCTCGTCGGGGACAGCGGCGGCGGCGGCGGCGGGGTCGTCATCCTCCGGGAGCACGTGGGGGTCGACCTCCGCCTCGCCGTCGTCGTCGGAGTAGGACGACGGGTCGGTGGCGCCGCGGCTGGTGGTGTTGTTGGGCGGCAGCCGGTCGGTGCTGAACCCGGGGGAGCCCGGCGTCGAGGGGGCGTTGTTGTCCGAGTCATCCTGCACGAGACCGCGAAGCAATCGGAGGTCAGGATCTCGTGGCGCCGCAAACAGAGGAAGGGGTGGAGTACGAGTAGGAGGAGGGCTCGTGCGCTTACCATTCCGGCGGCGAGCAAGCAGGCTCCGGATGGCAGGGGGGCGGAGTGCGAGGCGCTGCTAGGGTTTCGATGGTGTTGGGGAGAAGCGGGAATGGGGCCAATGGAGCTGTGTGGTGGTGATATGGGGGAGGAGGCGGCGGCGCGGACTGGGGAGGACTGGCGGGAAATTTTGGCGCCAAAGGGTAGCGGCTTCCCGCGCAAGAGACGAGCGGCGAGGGGGCACCGTGGGCCGTGAGCGTAGTTGGGCCGAGCTTGGTGTTCGGGATTCCTGGGTTGGGCTTAATTAAGGCGAAGGCCCGTAATAACTAGTTAACTACTACTAGTTGCGTGCGGGAGAAAGTCTATTTCACACCGCTCAACTATCGACACTTTCCGATTTTCAACCTTGAACCGCAAAACTAGATATTGGAAACCCTTCAACTTTTTAAACCGTTCAATTTACATTATTTAGTGATTTTAGTGGCGGTTTTATTAAGGGCGGCACGTTTGCCGCCCCACGTGGGCGCCACATCAGGGGCGTAAATTGATCCACTTTGATATTTCGAGTGGGTAAAGTAGATCTTATCAAGAAAAAAATCATAAAAATATATTGTTTCTTAAAAAACAAATATAATTAAAATGCTAAGAATCTAATTCAATCTTAGAAAATCCATAAAAAATTGTTTTAGCTCAGGAAAATGTCCAATCAATTTTATATTTGTTTCTAAAATGGCAACGTATCCTATAAAAACCAACTTCGTATGCAAACTATGGAAACTCCCGTCGCAACCGTTGGATCTCCATCCGAAGATCAGAGAGAGATGGGAAACTTCAGCACTTAAATCCTCCCACCATTAGTTTTACTAATCATAATTTTTTAAAAAACACCCCTCCAAACTAAGCCTGGAACGGATGCATCCTTTTTACGGATCTCTCTTAACGAGTTCGACGCTCTCCGATCTGACGTGCCGCTGCCTGGAACGCCGCTCCTCGACTTCGTCGCGCTCGCGGCCCGTCGTCGGCTACGGCGAGCCCTCCCATGCGGCCGCCGCGGTGGCGCGCCCGCCTGTGCTGCATCTGCTTGTCCCTCACTGCTGGCAGGTGGGTTTGGGTTGGTGGGGGTTAGCTGACCGGTGATCAACGCATTTACTCGCCTGCTGCTGAGACGCTTGCACCGGCAGTGGCAGCCACTGCTGTGCGGAGTACACAGACTACAGCAGCAGTTGCGGTCCCAGCGTGATCGCAAATATCTTGGACGTGCTAGCATAAGCTTTTTGGTGTTTTCATGAGTCGACGATGGGCCGCGAGCGTGACGAAGTCCAGGCAGTGGTAGCGGCGGCGGCGGCGTTCCAGGCTTGGTTTGGAGGGGGATATTTAAAAAATTATGATTAGTAAAATTAATGGTGTGAGGATTTAAGTGCTAAAGTTTTGGAAAAATTAGATCTGTACCATTAAAAGAGTTCATGTTTGGATATTTACCATCAAAAGAATCAACTATAGAAATTTACAATTAAAAGAAGACTCTTATTAGCATCTTACCACTTCTGTTAAGTTCATGTTAACTGTGACCATTTTGCCCTTACTGAGAAAGGCCAGACACAATCCCTCGTTCCATCAGCAATATTCCATGCCAACAGCGACGTAGATGCACTCCAACCCACATTTCAGCACCATCAACCAGAAAACTAGGTACTTGCAAAAAAATTGCAGATGTTCAGGACCTCAGCAGGAACCATTTGATACAGTACTAGATCGATTGCTGAGCGCGGCAAGAAAGGGGAGAATCTAGGGTTTAGAACCATGAAAATACGGGAGGAAGAAGAGTAAGAGATCGAGTACGGAGTAAGATGTAGCGAGGGCGCGGCGGAGGAGGCAGCCCCGCCAGGAGGACCGGCGGGGAGCGCGCCGGGGAGGCCGCTGGGAGCGTGCGCCGCCGGGGAGGCCGCCTTCCTCTTCTTCCTTCGGTGCTTGTGGGTGCGTCAAGCTACTGGAGTACTGGGCCAACTGAACGAGCGCAGGAGTAAATTTAGAACAGGGGCAAATTTGGAATGCTTCAAAAGTTGATCGGTAAAAATCAAGTGATGAGCCGACGGAAACAAACGGAATGCTATTGAGCTGTAACGTTGTATCTTTTGGTGGTAAATATCTGAAACTAAATCTTTTGATGGTAAATATCCAAACATGAACTTTTTCAATGGTACATATCCAATTTTCCCTAAAGTTTTCCACCTCTCTCTTTGACCTTCGGATGGAGATCCAACGGTTATGATGGTAGTTTCCATAGTTTGCGTACGAAGTTGGTTTTCATATGATACGTTGCCTTCTAAAATCATGTTATACTCTTATAGCGCGTGATTATGAGTTATTTTGATATTATACGACCATGTTTTGATTTTTTGGCTAAAAATCACTTACTATTATTAATTCTAAGTGGTCTAATAGACCTTGAAAATGACCTAGAGGACATTTATGCCCTATCAAAGTTATTAAAAGATGCTCCCCTTTGCTGCTCTCTCCTTACTTCCCGCCAAAAAAATGACGCGTGTCGAGCTGCGAGACCTTCGCGAGCCGCGCTCGCGGTGCGCGCGCCGAGCACTCACGCTGTTGCGTGCAGGAGGCGGGGGGGCGCTTGTGCCAGCTTCTTCGGACGGAGGCCCGCGACGGCTCGGCCCAAAAAAAACGGAGCAGCTGGCTGCGGCGCGGTGGGAGAAAAAAAGGCGGAGGGAGCAGGCGAGCGCTCGGCCAAAAAAAACGGAGCAGAGAAAAAAGATGGAGCGAGCAGGCGAGCGCTACGCCGCCGAAAAAAATGACCCTGCTGTGCGCCGCGGTGGGAGAGACAGGAGAGTGCGCCACCGTTCCCCCACCCGGTTGCTGAGCGGTGGCCCCTTCGGCGAGCGTGGCCCATCGCCAGCGACTGCGTGCATTCCCGCTGTGGAGGCTGAGGCGAGGCGTGGGGAGGAGGAGAGGAGATTCGCTACTGGCTGCACAGTTCCTGTCGGAACAGTTCGCGGCGGTGCCGCGCGGCGCCGTTCGGCGCCCGTACGCGCGCGAGCTCTCCCCCTCTCTCTCTGCCGATGTTGAGGCTGTCAGATCCGTGCGCGGCGCTCGTGGCCTCCCCCGCCTCTCTGCCGATGTCGAGGCCCTCTCGTCGGCGCTGATAGGCAACCCATCCCATCGGAGCAGGAGGCCTCGGACCTACACCGACGCCGTTGCCAAGATAAGTCCCACGCTCCTCCTCCATAATCCCTTATATCTATGCGTTGCGCCTCCATTTTCTCCTCCCTCTCCCTCTGGTTCGAAACCCTAGCAGCCTCTATGATCCCCTCCTTTTCTCCCTCTTCTTGGTTCCCCTCCCCTGGAACACGACCGGCGTGTAGGTTTGTGGGCTCCAGCCTTTCCCTATGCCTTTCTCCGTTTCTTTTGCCTTGGAGCCACTGTTCCATGGCCCGATTGCAGTTCTTTGGTGTGGTTGTGCAGGTGTGTGTGATGGGGATGGCGTCCGTGATATGAGAGGGGAAGCTGCTGGTTGACAGAGAAGGTGATGTGGCTGGTGACTCCTGCTTGATCTCGCTAGGTCCTTGCTTGTGAGCAGTGTGTTAGGTTCTTGAAAGTGCCGGAAAATTTGAATCAGTTTAGTGCTTTCCCTTTATGTTGTGTGTTGTTGCTTAACCTATAGGAAGGTTAGAAATGATTTCTTTTCGTGGTGACTTTCTCTCTTCATGATGCAAGTTTTTCTGAAAATCCTCCTCTTTCTTGTGTCTGCAGTTGAGGCTGTGGATTGGATCAGCAGGGTTTCATGGTGGGTTTCTCCCTTCTCTGAACGTTTTTCCATTTAGATGTTAATTTTTTTCATGGTGCCTTCCTCTATTCATGATGCAAGTTTTTCTGAAATTACTCCTCTTTCTTGTGTCTGCAGTTGAGGCTGTGGATTGGATCAGCAGGGTTTTAGGGTGAGTTGGTCGCTTCTCTGAACATTTTCCATTTAGATGTGATGATGCTTACCTCTGTCACGTGTTGGGTACTGACATAAAAAATCATGCGTAGGAAATAATTTAGATAGAGCATACATCACATTATTTCATAGCATAGATCATGTGAGGGAATAGGGGAGGAGGCATACATTGATTAGTACATTAGTAGCCTTGTGTTTTAAATTCAGTAATTTTTGGCTTTATAGTGCTGGTAACCTACTCCGTTTCTACATTCCACTTTCAACCTGCTTTGTCCATTGATATGTACTACCTCCGTTCCAAATTACTATTCGTTATTGACTTTTTTTCATGATCTTTGACTATTCGTCTTATTCAAAAACTTTATCCAAATGTACAAACCAATAAATTATACTTGAAGTATATATGATGATAAAACAAGTCACATACAAAATAAATGATACTTGTGAAATTTTTTGAATAAGACGAATGGTCAAACGTAAAACAAAAAAGTCAACAACGAATAGTAATTTGGAACGGAGGTAGTATATTTCTAGCCGTTTGATCTATATATCAGTTGATAATTATTTCATAGCATAGATCATGTGAGGGAATAGGGGAAGAGGCATACATTGCTTAGTACATTAGTAGCCTTGTGTTTTAAATTCAGTAATTTTTGGCTTTATAGTGCCGGTAACCTGCTCCATTTCTACATCCCACTTTCAGCCTGCTTTGTCCATTGATATGTATATTTCTAGCCGTTTGATCTATATATCAGTTGATAATGATATATATCTTTTGATGTCTCTGTTTATTGATATATGTTATGAGATGGTAAACCTTTACCTAACACATGACTGCCAGAGGTAGTAATGTCATTGGAATCATTGTTTATGATCCTGTGTGTTGTGTTGCTTAATCTGTACAGTAGCTAGAGAAAGAAGTTTTTTTCATGGTGCCTTTCTCTCTTCATGATGCAAGTCTTTTCAAATTACTCCTCTTTCTTGTGTCTGTAGTTTAGGTTGTGGATTGGATCAGCAGGGTTTTAGGGTGGGTTTGTCCTTTCTCTGAGTACTTTACATTTAGATAGTGATGCTTACCTCTGGCATTTTGCCTTCATTGTTTAGTATGGTTTGGAAGAATAGAAATAAATGTTTCTTTTCATGGTCCCATTTTGACACATTGTTTAGTATTCTCTACTATGTTGTGTTGCTTAATCGGTACAACAGCTAGAAAAAGATGTTTTTTCCTCAGCATTATGTGTTACTCATCTACTGTTTGACCCAAAAATGCTATCTATACATTGCTGCTCTAGAGCAGTACTTTTGTTGGTGTCCTTATTAGTTTCTCTATTTGCTCCTAGAATGTTTGCTGCTGAAGAAACCAAGGTGCATTGCTGTTAGGTTGCTGCTGTCTGTTTTTACGGATCCGCAGAGGTCAGTTTCCTGGTTCTGCTTTTGTATGGACTTATGTGTTTCGATTTTATGTATCATGTTTGATTCAGTTTTGGTACGCTTTGTTTGCTCCTTCTATGGTATGGACACAGAAAAACACTGCAAAGAAAAGGTTGGCTCTATCAGTCCTGCTACATCTATTCAGATTTCCCGCTTTTTTTTTCTTGACATTTTTGCTACTGGACACCAGCACATTCAACACACCAACACATTTTTGCTATTGGACACAAAACTTACATCAATGTTTATAGGTCTCGGCCATCCCCTGACCAAAATGTTGCTAAGAAATTGTTCACTACTGAAGAAACTGAAGATGCCGATGATGGCGGGGCAGCAGCTGCTGTTAACATCTGGTCCCTACACATGTCATCAGTTTTTTATAGCAGGTCTAAGATAACAGATCATTTGCTTACAATGTTTACCTTTGCAGCCCAAGCAAGGATGCATGAGTAGTGGAGCTCATGCACATTTCGCCTCTACGAGATGTTGCTGGCCTGAGTGCATTCTAATGCATGAGCTTGAGCGTCGATGTACTTTACAAGTCATTTGAGGCCTATGGCTGTAAACTGTGTGACATCTTCGTGAATTGTTGATTTTAATGCCGGATTCGATTAGTATTCTAAGCTACTGGATGTGTCGTATCGGTAGCTACGGATACTGGTCATGGCATGTAGTTCTATGGCTAGACAGAACTCTATGGGGCTGCACCGCCATGCGGTCAAGTGCTCGTATGTGCTGTAATATTATGATATTTTAGATGCCGGATAGACACTATGTGTTGGAGTTTTCGACTTGGTTATTGCGCTACATATGATCTAATCTTCAATACCAAATCTTTCTACTTAGTTAACTAAATTTTTATCCTTAGTTATGTGGAAATATACATGTGGAGTGTTTGTTTATTTTTCCTGTAGGTGAAAGTGGTTAAAATAGGACCAACGGTTTCCTAATAGAATGTGTTATGATATAGTGTTCATTTATGTCATATTTTCTCTACAATCAACTTAGATAGCAGTATAGAAAATTTAGTGATGGTATTGTGTTCTAATTGTTTAGATGATACGCGCGCCGGATGGTCTAGTACTACAAAAAAGTTCACCTGACTTAATGACAAGTAGGTTTCATTACAAAAGAATAAAATGCTAAATTAATAACTAGTTAACTACTACTGATTGCGTGCTCGGGTATTGAGTTCGGTCGTATAGGGAATGAGTTTGGCACATGAAGAGAGTCGTTTCTTTTTGGTCCTTTGGAGTATCATATAGCCACATAGCAGTATAACTCTACTCATATTTGGTCCTCTGCTTGGTTCGCTCATCAGCTCGGATTTCGACTCCGACCGGGCTGGCGGCACTGTCTGCGTCAATAAGACATTTTGAATAGCATTTGTTTCACAACATTAATTAAATCATACTGTTACCCCCAAACTCTAAGGCTAGATAGTTGTCAAGGGCAAGAGCATCTAACCCCGTGAAGCCTAAGCTGGCATTGTCAATTAGAGATCCAGCAACCATGACATTAACTAATCTTATTAGGGATAGATTAAACCAACTAATTTAATTTAGATGAGTAAAATCAGGCTAACTTTTGTTGATGGGGTTAAGTGGACAAAATAGATATATGAGGGTAGTAAAATGGATTTTTTTCCTTCTTAAATGAAATCTTCAAAGTAATAAAAAATTATGAAAATATACTATCTTCACAAAAATATGTTTCGGAATATTTTGTTTCAATATAGTGAGGCTGGTCTTATTTTAAAGGCTCGGTTATAAGAAACACAATGACATAATCGAATTTTGATTTGGATATTTTATTTAGAAACTACAGATTTTTTTTCTTTTGTACCAAATCCCGATATCACTAACCGATCTTTTCCTCTCTCTCCTTTGGATGTTGGCCCATGTCTAAGGCTGTGTTTGGATCCTAGGGACTAAAGTTTAGTCCCTCAAATAAGTGATAATTAGTAGCATTAAACATAAACTAATTATAAAACTAATTGCATAAGTCATATCTACTCTGCGAGACGAACCTAACAAGCCTAATTAACCTATAATTAGTACATAATTATCAAATTATTACTGTAGCATTATATTGTCTAATCATGGCCTAATTAGGCTTAATAGATTCGTATCGTAAATTAGTCCTTACTTATGTAATGCATTTTGTAATTAATCTATATTTAATACTTCTAATTAGTATTCTTCTATTCGATGTGACGGGACTAAAATTTTAGTCCGGGGAACCAAACACCCCCTAATACATGGCTCAAGCTCCTATGATCTACGGCACATGATGATGCGAGTATGCCGCGTGGATAGCGCATGTATCCGAGGGTAGATGGGAGACACTTCTACTGCTATGCCGCAATCAACGCGGCTTCCTGCAGCAGTCGCAGCACAGGCACGCTCGGCTCGGCTCCTCATCTTTGTTGGCTTCTTTTTTCTCAACTCACGTCTTTTTATTTTTTCTAAGTTCGAGTACTCATTTTCTCATCTGCTGCCCGGCGGTGCGACGACACGGTCGCCATGCCAGGAAGCGACAGGTGGAAGATACAGGGCATGCTTAGTTCACGGCCACAGCTTGCCACCGCCGTAGAGTGTGGCAGCCATAGCTGTGGCGCTCAAAAACGACGCCACACTCTGTGGCAAGAACCTTTTTGTATTTGTTCTGTCTTTCGTCGTGGCTGCTAGTATAAAATTTTCAACCAAATAGCAGCAAAACTTTGGGGCGTGCCTCCAACTGTAGTGTCACAGTTTGTGGCCCAAATCCAAACATGCCTGTAGTTGCCATGGCAAGAAGAGCTAGATAGGAAATTGAGACAGCCGCGGAGTACGGTTCCTTAGAGCATCTCCAAGAGACAACTAAATCTTTCTAAAGTTTGCCATGGCAAGAAGAGCTAGGTAGGAAATCGTGACAGCCGTTCGGAGTATGGTTCGTTATTAGAGCATTTTTAAGAGACAAGACAAATCTTTTTAAAGTTAAATTTAACTATTGTTAGAGAAAAAATATTTTCAACAGACTCTATAAATGACCCTCCAAATTTAGTGGCTCTCCATTCCACCCCATTCGCTAGCTATTTTTAGCTAGCCTACCTCACTAGCCATCTTTACAGAATCTGTTGGATTACTCTATAATTTGTTAGTCAAATCTATTTTTTTAGATTAGTTAAATCAGTAAATTTGACTAGTCTTTTTAGCTAATCTCTTGGAGATGCTCTTACATGGCAGCAGAAGATTTGTTCAGTGAATATATGTTTTTTTTTTCTACTTCACATAACTATAATTTGGGACCAATTTTTCTTGCAAATGATAAACTTGTGTCGACGTCTCATATATGTAAATTCCTATGTTCGGAATTGTATTTCAGAATATTCAAATGAGAGATCTTCCAGCAACATCAAGCCTATTTTTTCAGAACATCGATACTTATTTCACAAAAATCTCTTTTTTTTAACACATCCATAACAATATCATGTCCTTTCCGTGGTCCTTCCACAACTGTGCAAATGGAATAGAATACATACAGTCAGGGACTCTAAAATATTTCGTCATTACCTGCTAATAAAGAAAAATAACATCGTTACAGTATTAGCTTCCTACTTTCTATCACTGCACCCATCATCCTTCAGGTAGAACAACATGATCCTCTCTTTCTGTTCATCCCCTTCTGAATCCTGTATCTTTTCACCCTCTTCTAAAACTATAAACTAGAATTGAACAAGAAAGTAAGCTGTCATGTAAGACCAAAAACTACTACAACTTTGACATACAATAAAGTTACATGAAAGCAATCTACATTTTCCAAGCAACAATATCATTATAAAACTTGTACGTGCAAGGATGATGGTGCATTTTTCCAATATACAGGAGAAGATGCAAAAGAAGTTTGGGGTATAATGGAATATCTGTTTCTTCCAGTTCGGTGTGCCTATATATGGTCATGGATCATAAAAACCATCTGGAGCACATCAAGTTAGCTGAGACCATTGATCCTGAAAACTTACATATCAAGCATTCCATCGAGCATGTGGCGGACATGGCGTTCTCTTTGAGTCCGAGCCATGCCTGCACGCGAAGCTTGGTCGGCGCCGCGCTAATCAAAGGGGAATGTTTGGCAGTAGCAGGAGTGCGCCGACGTCTAATAGATGACAGCCATTAATGGAAGACCGAGGAGATGACAGCAGTAGATGATAGAGGGAACGCCGGCGGCAGACGACGTCTGATGCTTGTGGCGGCAGAGAGAGAAAAAGAATAAGCCAGGAGTCCGTCAGCTCAAGCCGTGGGAGCCGAGCGAGCCGACTGCAGCCTTCTTGTCGCACGATTGAGCCAGGACCGCGGGAGCGTCCGATCCTGCGGGCTGACAGGCGCCTAGCATCCACGGACGTCCTGCACGGAGGGCTCCATGCAGGCCAGAGTCCTGCACCAACTCGGACTCCAATTACGACCGGGCTGGCGGCACTGTCCGCGTCGGACTTCTCCTGGGGCCCACGGCACGGCGCCATAAATCCCAGCACCCCCAACCTACCTCCCCTCTTCGCTTCAACCAGCAGCAACGCACGCCGCCATCGCGCAGGGCTAGCAAGCCGCGCCCCGGCGCCCGTGGTCGTCGCGAGATCATCCATGCCTGCGGTCAACGGCGGTGCGGCGACGCTGCAGGACGAGGCGGAGAAGGAGGAGCCGCCCGAGAAGATGGCGGTGGTGCCCTGGCCGGCCGCCGTGGCGGCGCGGTACGAGCGCCGCGAGAAGCTCGGGCAGGGCATGTTCGGCGACGTCTACAAGGCCTGGGACCGCGTGGACGGGCGGGTCGTCGCCGTGAAGAGGCTCGCCGGGCGGACCGGCGGCGGCTTCGTGCAGACGGGCATCCGCGACTTCGCGCGGCAGGCCACGTCCCTCGCGGCGTGCCGCGGACACCCGTCGGTGGTCCAGCTCCTGGCCACCTACCCCGCCGACGCCGGCGGCGGCGACGGAGACTGCGTCCTCGTGACCGAGTGCGCCGGGCCGGTGAACCTGCGCGAGTACATGGAGATCCGGCGCCGCGAAGAGCTGCCGTTCGACGAGGCCGAGGTGCGCGAGGTCATGTGCGCGCTCCTCGCCGGCGTCGAGCACGCGCACGGCGCTGGGGTGCTGCACAGGGACGTGGTCCCGGAGAACGTGGTAGTCGGGCAGGAGGGCGCCGCCGGCGCGCGGAGGATGGTGTACAGGATCAGCGGCTTCAGCATGTCCGAGCCGGCGGCGGCGCGGGCGGCAGAGAGGGACGGCTCCGGGAAGCTGGCGTCGCCGAGCCCGTACCGCGCGCCGGAGCTCTTCCTGGGGTCGAGGGAGTACGACGGGCGGGTGGACACGTGGGGGCTCGGGTGCATCATGGCGGAGCTCCTCTTCGGCGCCGGCGCGCCCTTCTTCGGCGGCTGTGAGAAGGACGACGAGGTGTTCGAGAAGATGCTGCGCATGGTGGGCGCCAGGGGCATCGTCAAGTGGCCAGGGATGAAGCGGGTGCCGGCGGAGAGCGATCGTGCGGCGTGCGCGCGGAGGCTGTGCCGACGACGAGAGGGACGGCGCGGGTACCTCCGGGAGGTGTTCCCGGAGAGGGTGCTCTCGCCGGCGGGGTTCAAGGTCTTGGAAGGGCTGCTGCGGAGTAACCCTGAGCGTAGGCTGACGGCGGCAAAAGCCCTCCGCATGCCATGGTTTCGGCGCCGCCATGGCTTCTTCGGCTGCTTCAGGCCTTGCGGTGGAGGCGGCGCTTCTCGTTAGCCGATAATAATTGGTAGCGTAACTTGGGTAGTTGATTTTCTTTAGCCATGATCTGATTTCTGATAGTTGTAGTGGGTTTTCTTTTTCTAAGATTTGTCTTAGCGAGTAGATGAACATGGACGTACATTGCTGCTCATCCTTTGTAACACGTGACGTGCTCCTTCCGATATGATCCTATGACAAATATTACAAGTTTATTTGCTTTGTCCTATAATAATTTTTTACTAGCATGTTTCCGATATGATCCTATGACAAATATTACAAGTTTATTTGCTTTGTCCTATAATAATTTTTTACTAGCATGTTTGTAAAAACTACATGTTAATTATCTTAAATAAAAGGAGTTGTATATTAAAAACAGATTTAATAATAAATGTTGTGATGTTAATCCGGCCTGCGTTTCTCTCAATTAAAAAGTAGTAACTTATTGTAACCACTGTTATATGGCCGCGCCGTACTAGTTCCTCTTTAGATTCAATTCAGTCGTGACACACCTCATTCTCAAGATTTTGGACTGAATTCTTTAGTGTGTGTTTATAGGCCCTTTTACCACATGCACCGTATCCTTCTCTTCTTGTATCGCCCCAAACCTCCCGTGGAAGCTCAGCCTTAGCTTGTGCCACGGTACATGTGCTAGCGTGGGTCCCACAGGTCAACGCGAACATACGATTCAGATCTATGGGGTCTCTGGAAATGTGATGCTGGAATCGCTCGGCATTTTCATGCAGCACATCGTCATTCTCAGGTGCCAACATGCCGTGCCACGGCTCCCAGCTCCCTCCCCTCCTTGACTGAGGCGGCAGCCATTCGACGTGCAGGTAGAACTATATAATTCTCAATTCTCAATAGGTTACATCATATTTTCCCAATTTCTGAATATCTAAAATTGAGCGACGGGTCAAAGCAACTCATCTTGTTTGGGTTAATTTGCTATTTACTATCCGAAACTACATATAACACCTAGGAGTACTTCGTTGGTGGTTTATTCTTTTACCTATGTGAATACTGGACTCCTGAATTAGGAATACTCTCTTCTTATTCACATCTTAACCCACTTTCCCAGTTGACGTTGCGTATAATTATAACTATATCATCTCTCTCTACATGCTTTCTTGAACTCTAGATGCTATAGATTATCTCTTCTCCGTCCATGTAGGTACTGTTCATCAAGCATGTCTCCTCTTAAAGGCCAGAGAAAGAAAAAAAAGTTTCATAACAGTGAGACATAGACCAATTGGCAATCGAAATATGCTATCAATAATTCAGCATACTGAAAGGAAATTTAGGTCCATAAGATTTCTTTATTTTGAAACAGTTTCATAAGTCATAACAGCCCGAAAGCCTCGCATCGGAAAGCTCATGGTGCTGTTTCAAAAGTTGGTTGGTTCACAAATTATTGGGAGTGGGGAAAAACCATTTTTTTTGCATTTGCAAAAAAAACACACAAACACCATTTTGACCTAGAACAAACCATTTTGTCATTTCACCCTTACAAATATCGGTTATAATTACTCCCGAATACAACATATCAGTTACAGTTACTCCAAATTAGATTGATTCCAGGCACATTCTTTTCTTTTTTTTAAAAGAGTAAAATACATAAATAGCCATTGTATTTGTCTTCATGTTTCAGTTTAGCCATTGTACTCAGGAAAGTGTAAATGGTGGCCACTAAACTCACTCAACTACACTAATACGGTCATTAGATCCTTAATCATACTAATTTAGATGGTATTTACTTAATTTGAGTACATCTCACCTGATATGGCCAAATTGTGGCATATCCATAATGTTTTATATTTTTCCAGCATGTACAATTAACGAATGGTTACATGTAAAAAAACACACTAGTGGCTTGATGGCCAGCTAATTCCATAGCTCATGTTTTATGGGCTTCTCATATATATTAATTGCTGTCAAATTTTGACCAGCAATCATAGTTTACTAATAAAATTGTATTCAACAATGGGATCACCCGCAAAAAAACAACGGGATCTAAGGGTGGGGATATGCTCAAGGGTGGGAATTTGCACGCAAGGATTTAATCAAGTCCATATGCCCATGAGCAATTGAGTTTCAGTGGCAAAGCAAGCTTGTGTGACATGAGAAAGCTAGTTTGATGATTAGGCCAGTATGGTGCACTGGGAGCGCCGAAAATTAAACACCACTACATCTTGATCCTAGCATATGAATATAAGGTAATTGGGTGGTTCAATCATAATTTGTAAATGCATTATGCTCCTTGTTTTGCACAAAGAAAATGATTACTCTCTTTAGAATAATTAAAAGGGGCTCTATAGATGATTTGTTAGCACATAGATGAGCGGAATAAGTAGAATAGACTGTAGATAATTGTTGTAGTTGGAAGAACTAGTGCCGCAAAGGTGTATAAATATAAAAGATAACGTGATGAAATGAAATATGTTTGCTGTGATTTTCCACCATCCATACACACATCATACATGTGTAAATACGTAGGATTATAAGTCCTATGGTCATATCGGCACAACCAGATAAGTTTAATAGCTAGGATTTACACTTTTCAGAGTACAATGACCAAACTGAAACAAGAAGACAAGTATAATGGCCATACATCTATTTTACTCTTTTTAAAACGAACGTGTGAGATGCGGCCAATGCAGCCATCACGAATTATGCCGTCCTCGATCCTCGTCTTTGACCCCTCCTGCCACGCAGCCTCCCTCGCAAACCCTTCCTTCCCCCGTGACAACGACCCCGGTCGCGCCACACACACAGCTACACCACCACTTCTACTCGTCCACCCGTACTCCCACTGACACTTCGGTCCCACTCACCCAACCCCATCCCTTCCCCACACACAGTAGAGCGAGCTCGCCGAAATCGAGTAACAAAAGTAACGACCCCTCTCCGGCCTCCGATTTTTCCCCTCCCGTTAAACCCCCGTCCCGACGCCGGAGTCGCGGAGATTCCCCGCCGATGACCCGCTGACGCGTGGGCCCGCACCCGCACTGGCACTAATCGAGCCGCCTCGGCCCTGCGCTCGGACGGAGAATAAGACAGCGCACACGCAGCTCGAATCCCCCGAGTGAGTGGAGGAGGCGGCGGAGGAGGGAGACGGCCATGTCCTGCGGCGGGTGCGCGTGCGAGGCGGCAGGGATGGGGGCGACGGCGTCGGAGGCGTACCTGGAGGGCGAGCCGGTGCGGGAGGCGCGGGAGCTGGTGGCGGAGCTCTGCCGCCACTTCTACGCGCAGGGGTGGGTCACGGGCACCGGCGGCAGCATCACCGTCAAGGTCAACGACCCCGCCGTGCCGCTCGCCGACCGCCTCATCGTCATGTCGCCCTCCGGTAACCTCCGGTGCCCTCCCCTTCGCTTGATCCCTTCACTTTGCACGCGCGTACCACACCTGTTCGATGAATTGCCGCTGTAGTGAACAGCTGGGTACAGACGCTGCTGCCAATCGCTACCTGAAAACGAAGCATTAGTGGGCTCATGCCATTTGCCTCCATGCTTCACATGCAGAGTTTCCAATCAACATCAACTCCTTTTGTTGAATGGCGTTGATAGCCTGGAGTGAAATGGTCTGATGGACGTTATAGAATGGACAAGCTAGAGAAATAACGTTGAACCCTTGACGCCAACTAGCCCAGTGGTTGTCAACGGAAAGCCAAGGATGATAATGAAATTCATGTTAAAAATTAAATTAGAATTCAGTTACCAAGCCAAGTAGTTCATGGAGGTTTGAGTATTTGAAGTGTGCATTGTTTGGCCTACACCAGTGGCGGACCCAGAGATTTCTAGTAGTCTGGGCAAACACAGCGATAGATAAATAATTGATGCCTATGCCTCGTGGTATTTTTCTTGCCACGACAAGCTTGCTGCTGATCTGTGCAGGTCCCTGCAGCGGCTCACCAACAGGAGCCCGGGCAATTGCCCAGGCTTGCCGGGCCTTTGGTCCGCCCCTGGCCTATACCTCAGTACATTCCTGAGCTTGAGCTCATGATGTACTGCCTGATTGTCAGTTCTGTCTTGGGTTGTACCATTGGACAATATCTCTTTGCATGTCCAGTTTTGGACTATCTTAAGCTGTTCAGGTTGGGGACATATCCAGTGCAACCAACCCCTCCGTGCAAACTTTGGAAACCAACATGCATGGGAGGTGGGAGGGGGAATTTGTAAAATCACAGGGAAGGTAGGAGGGGGGATTGTCAAAACTAATATGCATGGGGACATGCATGGGAGGTGGGAGGCCCATTAGATCAACATCGTGTGGGCCAGATTGTGGTTTCCAAAGTTTGCACGGAGGGGTTGGTTTTCACATGATACGTTGCCGTTCAGGTTTTAAGACATGTACAAGGACATCAAGCGACATCCTTATCCTTATATGGATGGTATTGTTGTCTAATGCGTTTAGCGAACTGCTACCTGTGGGTTGAGATGCAGTGTCTAAAAGAGAACAGGATTTTGCACCTTATATGCCTCCAGCACTGAGCTTCAAGTTTGAGCATAAGTAGTTGTAGTTCATTCCAGTGACAATATCTGTTGTTTACCTCTTTAGGTGTGCAGAAGGAGAGGATGGTGCCAGAGGACATGTATGTGATGGCTGCAGATGGGAAAGTGCTCTCTGCACCTGTAGCAAAGCCATGGCCAAACAAGCCTCCAAAGTGTACAGACTGTGCTCCTCTGTTCATGAAGGTGTGTGGATGCTCTCTTCTTTTAAATTGTTTTCTGTTTCTTCTACTTGCTTTTATATGAAAACTCTAGTTCCCTTTCATGTTTTGAAGGCGTATCTGATGAGAGGAGCTGGGGCCGTCATTCACAGCCATGGAATGGAGACTTGCATTGCAACAATGCTCAACCCTGGAGCAAAGGAGTTTAGGGTGAATTCTCTTGTTCAAGTGTCCTGTTCTATCTGATCAAATATGTGAAACTGAAAATTTGTGAAATCTTCATTTCCATTGCAAAGTCTTCAAGGGCCATTAAATTTATGTCCTGATCTTCCAGATGGTGTGACACAATCAATAAATTTTAATTCGTATTCACATCATCCTTGTTTTATGTTCTATGCAAGACATTACACAAGAAAGCATGAAGCTGTCAACACGAAAACAAATAATGGCACCTTTTTTGTGTACAGTATGAGTTAACCAGTTATTAGATACATATATGCATGAGCTAGTTGGATTGAATTAGATGTGGACAATGGTTTTATACAACTTCCCTTAATTTTCCTCAGAGTACAGTGGAATGTTAATGAAATGAATGGAAAAGAACTTAAATAGCAGGGTTTTAATTAGAAGTCTGACCTGATGGTTTATTGGTTTATTTGTTGCCATCTTGGTTAGGTGTGGCAAGGATTTAGAAATGAAAATCCATATCTTATTCCATTATATGCTTTTCAAATTCAGTATTGTTTTAGTTTCTGTCAATGCTATGCAATTGCTGTAAAAAAATATTTGACTAGATACTTTGCTGACCTTACTGCAGATGACCCACATGGAAATGATTAAAGGAATCAAAGGTCATGGCTACCGTGATGAATTGGTTATTCCTATTATCGAGAATACTCCTTATGAGTATGAGCTCACTGACTCCCTAAGTGAGGCGGTACGCTATCAATACCTATCTCTGAATCAATCTCAATCCTAGAGATCCAATGTACATGTGGAAATACAATGTTATGCGATTTTGGAGTTCTTAGTTCTTGACTTCTTATGATACCACTAAATAGATATGTTCCAGCAATGGGCTTGAGCATAAGGATTTGAATCCAAATCCCCTACCCAAACAGGCCCCTATGGATAACCTTATAATCAAACTGATTGAATCAAAACTAATAGCTTGTCATAAACTTCATATATTGAAAATAGAGAGTATTTATATTTAATATTTAATGGGAAAATGTCGATTACTTGTTTGATGTTATTAAATTTTAACAGCCTCTGGTTACATTAACCGTAATGGTTTAGCCATCATCATGACCTTATCCACCTAATTGTCTGTTTCCTACAACACTTCAAGGTATCATGTGTTTGTGCCAAGACCAAGTATTCTTGGTTGTAAAGAAGTTAGTACAAATATTGGGCAATTGGATTGATACAAAATTATTTAACAGATTGCAGCATACCCAAAAGCAACTGCTGTCCTTGTACGGAACCATGGAATATATGTGTGGGGTGACTCTTGGATCAATGCCAAGACACAGGTGTGTTTTCTATCTGTGAATTTATGCATTAGTTCCAAAATGAGTGGGCTCTGGCCGCTGATAAACATTCTTCTGATGATCTCTAACTGTTACTTTATTTATCCAGTTTAGGTTTCCAGTTCCTTCAATTTGAACTCTTAGATTGGTCCTCTCGTGATGGTTAATATTATAGCATATACTTAATATGATTAGGTACAATATAACAGTTTGGTACACATATGTTACTCTTCTATATTACCTTTCTTTCAGATTTCTTCCCCTGGAGATTAATTTTCCACAATGAAACCTTTTACATGTTCATAAGCTAATAAGATGAATCTTGTAGTGCACGTGGGTTGAAATTTGAATCTAGTTGGCACTATCTGTATATAATGAAGCAGGACGCCATTACCCTGAACTTGTTTATTGATTTCATAATCCCTTCCTGCTGCATGATTCCCAAGCCCTCTTTTTCTTCTGATGATTACCAAATTAAGGACTTCATTTGGATGACACCCAAAATTCCTGGAACTAGATCAGCCACTATCAAATGAAAACACAAACAATCTGTTTCTAGCAAAATATTCATCTCAAGCCTTCATGATAACCTCATGTAAATGTTGTCGTTATTTCTGCTATTTTTAGGGATACTTATATGATTCCGATTTATGCGAATGCAGATATTTACTTTATTTATATCGTTGCTTTTCAGGCTGAATGCTATCATTATCTTTTAGATGCTTGCATCAAGCTTTATCAACTAGGTATTGATTGGACAACTCCTGAACATGGTCCAATAAACAGTGCGAAGAGATTGCGGAGCATTATGAGCCCTGAAGTTCCTAATGGATGTCATGCTACTGAATCATCAAAGGTTAATTCATCGTTCCTAATATCCTGGGCATGCCATGTACTGTAACTGTAGATTATTACATTGCAACTCTCTGTATTATTGTTCATATAGTTTTATCGAAGTCCTATTGTTTTCCTTAACTCTTCTGTGATTGCTATGTCTTTTCTGTTCAACTGAACTTGATATTTTTTTCCATTGTGGCAGTGTGTTGTACTTGACATTGAGGGCACAACCACTCCAATATCATTTGTGACTGATGTTATGTTTCCTTATGCCCGTGATAATGTGCGGAAGCATCTGACTTCTACATTTGATTCTGAAGAAACCAAAGAAGACATCAAGTTATTGCGCATCCAAGTAAGCAATGAAGTGTGCCCGTCAAAATGTAGATCTGTAGCGTATAGAAGCCACCAATGACAATTTTTAAGTGATATTGATAGTCTGCACAGACTATTTTGTTTTATTCATGTTTTAACAAACTAGCAACCAACTTTCAGATTGAAGATGATTTAAGAAATGGAATTTCTGGGGCTGTTCCAGTTCCACCCGATGAGGCTGGCAAAGAAGAGGTTATAAATTCATTGGTTGCCAATGTTGAATCAATGATTAAAGAAGACCGGAAGATTACATCATTGAAACAACTTCAGGTTGCTTAGTTTAAAATTCACATCCTTTATGGCTTTTGCAATCATACTATTTTTCTTCCCTATAGTTGAAGTTGTTCTAATTGGCTAAAATTCAGGGTCATATATGGAGGACTGGATTTGAAAAGAAAGAACTACAAGGAGTTGTCTTTGAGGATGTTCCTGTGGCGCTAAAGAACTGGCATACTAGTGGCATAAAGGTATTTGTTTGGTCACATGAACTGCAAAGTGCAGAATATTCAGGCACTAGAAAATCTTTTCTTTTTATGTAAAATTCTTTCAGGAAAACTTCAACACTGGCTGTGTAAATTATCATAGGGAGAACATATTTGTTCAATTACTACAGCATAATAAGTTGTGACATCAGCAACCCTTGGCTTGCTCCATTGTTGATTCAGTATTTAGAAGGATGACGCTTTTGGGCAATATGGATTTTAATTGAAGCAAATCAATACTACTAAATGTGCAATGCTCCAAATTTATGTGGAAAAAATGAAACTTATTTTCCTCATAGGTAGATTTTATCGTAACCCTATATAAATGAAAGGAACACCGGGAAATTGTTTCTGGTAGAAAACAATTTGTTAAGCTAGTATAGTCACGTGTCACAATTGTGAACCGCAAATTCTAGTTATGTTAGCATAACAATCTGCATTCCCTAGTTTGTAAACAGCGTGCAATCACATTTTCTCATGTTGCAAAATTATGAATACTTGTCACTAGGTCTACATATACTCAAGTGGAAGTAGAGAGGCACAAAGGCTTCTATTTGGTAACACAACGTATGGTGACCTGCGAAAGTTCCTGTGTGGGTATTTTGATACCACAACTGGGTAAACTCTGAATTTCTTGTTGCAGTTGTCTATAATTTTGTTAGAAGTTCAGCAAAACAAATATGATTTTGTTTTCTCATATGCACAGAAACAAAAGAGAATAGGATATATTTTGTGATAGATTTCTTGTTCCATTTGTCTAAAATCTATTGGAAAGTTGGCATAAGTTAATACTTTCATATTTCTGCAGAAACAAAAGAGAAACCAGGAGTTATTTTGAGATCTCTCAGTCACTTGGGGTGGACAGTCCATCTGAAATCTTATTCATCACTGACGTCTTCCAAGAAGCAGTTGCTGCAAAAAATGCAGGTAATGACCAATTCAACTCAATAATCTGTGGATACATCCTGTAAATCTACTTCCCATCTACTTTGGTAACATTGTTATCATGTGAGCACTGCATGATATCGTTCTAGTTTTATAGTCTTTGACCCAGCGAGATAAGCACAGGGCTCAGGCAGTCCATCCTCTGTTTAGCTCATTATTTGCATATGTTTACATGTTTGTGTACTCATCATATTTCTTTATTCTCGGTAGAATAAAGTCGAATCGGTATCATTGTCTGTCTATCAATGCCTTTCAGGTTTTGATGTGATAATCTCCATACGCCCGGGAAATGCTCCACTCCCTGACAACCATGGTTTCCGCACTATCAAGTCTTTTAGCGAGATCTGACGGGATACAGAGATCTGGACGTGCCAAGGCACAGGATATGTGTAATTCGCGAGTACTTGCTGGGCCACTATTAATTAGCCCGCGGACCAGTTCATGCAATGGTGGCAGTATCCTCGGCAAGGCAGGATGAACGTGACACAACAATAAACCGGAATGACAAAATAAAATTGTAAATTCTGGTCCGTTATGTATTTGTAGCTCTGGTGAAATCAGCGAAGTATATTTTCGTTCTCTGCCTCTGCAGGTTGTGATAATTTTGTTGTACCTTTCTGTTCCTATTCTTCTTTAATGCAGAGTATTTGTGTCGTCCCGCTCCCGGTCGATTTTACTTATCGTCAGCTATTGATCAGGCTAATCCAATAGTCATCTCATTTCCTTCGAAGTTGTAATGTCATATAAGAAAAATATAATACAAGTACGACGACTTTCTCAATATTATAAATGGTATCGTAGGGTCGTTTTTTAAGGAGTCCTAAAACTAATAATCGTATAACGTAGTGTGTATAAGCTGGTGGATCTAAAACAAGTATAGTGTGATACTACTCCATGTGTTTTTTAATGGATTCTGTGTCCAAATGTGTATCTCCATGATAATAAGGCTATCCGCCATAAGGATTTTCATTATCAATAAATGAGCTACCATGCCATCAAATATGATGAGGTGGCAACAGAGCTATGAAGAAAGAGAAAAGGAACCTCATCTAGATAAAATATTGTATGAGAAATAGGGTACGGGGTGACCAGTTTTATTTTCATACGGGTTGTGAGTACTTTATTATAAGTGGGTATATAATTCAAGGGACAGGATAAGGCGCGGCGGGTCACGGATAAGGCGTCAAAACCCGCCTCTGCCGTCTACTTTGCCCCCGCCGTCTCCACTGCCCGCTCCGGCGGTGCCTCGCCGCCTTCATTGCAGACGAAGCTAACCCATCGGTCGTGATGTTCTTCACTGCCGCCTCTGCCCCCGCCATCGGCACCGCCTATCAAGGGTCCCCCACCGCCCTCGCCACCCGGCCCTTTGCCAGTCGACCGTCGCCGCCGCTAGGTCAGCCGCCACCGCCGTGCTTGCCACCACCTCCAATACCTCATTCTAGGTCCAACCCCCAGCAACCTCGACCTCTCCGGCCGGTCGCGCGGTGCTGCAAGAGCGTGTCCAGATGTGCAGTAGACTTAATGCAATTCAAGTGGGAGTACATTTGATCAAACTCATATATTAATTAAAAGAGTAAAAATGCTATGATCTATCTATGAAACCATAAAATTTAAACTTTGTATTTGTGTTTGTCCATGGTCTCAAATGCTTGAGACGACGTGTCATCTTAGAAACAACGAATAAAAACCGGAGGCACAGAGACGAATGGTGACAGGTGAATGGCGACAATACGAGAGACAGGGTGCAGAGGAGCTTGATAATTCTTTTGCCACGCAGGTCTCACATTGCCCTTTGGACGATGTGCAAGATCTACACCATTAGAGAAATGATATGTATAATAGTAAACAGGGTCGGCCACGAGCCAGTGCGGGAGGGCGACCGCCCGGGGCCCCAAAAAATCAAGGGCCCCCATCTAAAGATGTATACAGTACATATAGTCTGATTTACTAGACTATGCTATCAAGCCCAAATACGAAAACAACCCAAACAGACCAAAATAAGAGGATGAAGCCCACTTCCTACAATCCCACGAGGCCACCCAATTACAGTTGTAAATGTTCATAAAAAAAAGTTATGATTATGTACAGACGTGGGCCTCCATTTTTTGTCCCGCCCTGGGCCCCCAAAATATCAGGGCCGGCCCTGATAGTAAAATGAGAAATTCTAAAATGATTGTTATACTTATAGCTTTTAAACATCACGCTAGTTCAGTAGTTCCATTATCCGGGAGCCATGTTGCAACATGCCAACGTACTCTGCGGCCAGACACGCCACCGTCCCCTGCAGGGAGAGCTTTGTCCCTGTCCGCTCATTCCCATCCACTTTAGCCGCCATCGCAAATCCCAAGATCCCCGCAAATATGTCACTGTCGTGTGGGCCCGCGCTGCACTCCCGCGCGATTAACTACTCCAAAAATCCTCCCCGCCCATCGTTCAAAAAGAAGAGAAACAGAAGGGCCAGCAAGCACCCAACCCAACCCAGAAGGCAGCACTCGAATCTCAATTCGGACATGGCGTGCTGCGGCGATACGGCGGCCGTGGCGGTGCCGGAGGTGGCGTACCTAGCGGGGCCTGCGGTGCGGGAGGCGCGGGAGTTGGTGGCGGAGCTGTGCCGGCACTTCTACGCGCCGGGGTGGGTCACCGGCACCGGTGGCAGCATCACCGTCAAGGTCCACGGCCCCGACATTCCGCTCGCCGACCGCCTCATCGTCATGTCGCCCTCCGGTAACCAGCAACTACAGTACTTGACATGGCTGTATATTTCACTGAGAAAGCATATGACAGTGATACTTGCCATGACTGAGACAGCCTGAGAGATTCAGTTACCAAGTTATCTCACAAAAGCTTGTGCTGTTCAGTGTAATTCAGGTGTATATTATTATGCTTATGTAAAAAACTAAAAGGAGGCTTACTGACATGCTTTTGACACACGCTGCTGTAGTTTTGTTTGTATAGTGCATTGAACGAACCAGAGGGTCGACTAGCAATGTCGAGATTCTGAGTGAAAATTCAATTTTGTACCGTCTATTCTGTCAGCAAATCTATTGTTTAATTTTTCTTTTTGTAGGCGTACAGAAGGAGAGGATGGTGGCAGAGGACATGTATGTTTTTTCTGCAGATGGGAAGGTGCTCTCGGCACCAGTAGCAAAGCCATGGCCGAACAAACCTCCAAAGTGTACAGACTGCGCTCCTCTGTTCATGAAGGTTTTGTGAATGCTCTTTTCTTTCTAATTGTTGCTGTTGCTGCTACTTGTTTTGATCTGAAAACTCTAGTTTCCTTTTGTGTTCTGAAGGCATATCAGATGAGAGGAGCTGGGGCCGTCATTCATAGCCATGGAATAGAGACTTGCATCGCGTCAATGCTCGATCCTGGAGCGAAGGAGTTCAGGGTGAATCCCCGTGTCCAAGCCTCCTATCGCGCCGATGCTTACTAAATCGTTATTTGACTATGAGGATCTTGATGCAGATGACTCATATGGAAATGCTTAAAGCAATCAAAGGCCATGGCTATCGTGATGAATTGGTTATTCCTATTATCGAGAATACTCCTTATGAGTATGAGCTCACTGACTCCCTAAGTGAGGCGGTATGCTATCAATATCCTCTTTCCTGCATCATCTCCATCCTAGTGAAATAGAGATCCAATGGAACCATGGAATATTTGTGTGGGGTGACTCCTGGATCAGTGCCAAGACACAGGTATGTTTTCTCACTCTTGAGTTTCTGCATTAGTTTTCAAACGCTCTGGGTGCTGACTAGTATGTTTTCTCTCTATGAGTTTCTGCAATAGTTTTCAAATGCTCTGGGTGCTTACTACTAACTAACAATTTTTCTAATGAACTCTCACTGTACCTTTCTTTATTTCTTTATTTTAGGCAACCAGTTCGTGCAATATAAACTCTATTAAATATTTACTTCATTGTTATGGCGCTGCTTTTCAGGCTGAAAGCTACCATTACCTTTTAGATGCGGCCATCAAGCTTTATCAATTAGATATTGATTGGACAACTCCTGAACATGGTCCAATTAACCGTGCAAAGAGATCACGCAGCATTTTAAACACTGGAATTCCCAATGAATTGCGCGCTTCAGAAAAATTAAAGGTTAATTCATTGCTCCTAATAAATTTTGAAGCATAGTCCGTAATACTTGTGATTATTAGTTTTCAACTGTATGTTGCTCAAGTAATTTTCTGAAAGTTCTATTGTCCAAGTGATTTCCTTGCTGTGGGAGTTCTATTCTTCATGTTTCCTCTCTTCAACTCAAATTGATCGTTTTTCATTGTGGCAGTGTGTTGTACTTGACATTGAAGGCACAACCACCCCAATATCATTTGTGACTGATGTTATGTTTCCTTACGCCCGTGATAATGTGCGAAAGCATCTGACTTCTACATTTTATTGTGAAGAAACCAAAGAAG
The DNA here is from genome assembly GCA_033239725.1 of Echinochloa phyllopogon. Lineage (NCBI taxonomy): Eukaryota > Viridiplantae > Streptophyta > Magnoliopsida > Poales > Poaceae > Echinochloa > Echinochloa phyllopogon. The sequence goes on along the minus strand of BTCW01000008.1, from coordinate 23,647,220 downwards.
ACATCAAACTACTGCGCATCCAAGTAAGTAATGCTAGTGATAAAAATTTAAGCGGCTTTTATAGTTTTACACACGTTATGTTATATTATTCGTGTTCTAACACTGTATTCAGGTTGAAAATGATTTAAGAAATGGAATTCTTGGTGCTGTTCCAGTTCCACCCGATGAGGCTGGCAATGAAGAGGTTATCAGTTCATTGGTGTTGGCACGAATTCACGGCCAACAGAACGCAAACGCAGGAACCGGTCAGACCGGTTTCTGTAACCTGTCAGACCGGTTTGCCAGACAGGGCTGGCGGTAGACCTTCGAGCGTCGTCCGGGCAGGATCCCATCGGGGCAACGCACGTAGGTTTGTCCTAGAGTCGGCAGGCCACCTAGGACGTCCTCAATCGACGTAGAGACGAAGGAGGAACAACAAATAGTAGATTGGAAAAGTAGGGAAAAGAGAAAAAGTAAAAAGATAAAAGATAGATGTATTTGTTCGATTGGATGATATTTCTCAATCGGCCATGACCCTTTATATTTATAGGGTGGGGAAGTCGTACCCCTTTAGGTCGGTTTACAATATGGGATAAAACTCTAAAGTCCTAAACCTACTCCAACACGGGAGAAACCGGTCAAACCGGATAGGGAAACCGGTCAGACCGGTTTGACCGTTGCCAGATCGGCTACAGTAAAACCGGTCTGACCGCTTCCTAGAACCGGTCTGACCGGTTGCCCTCGACCTGATAGGCAACTGCCAATTTTGGTCGTCAACAATTGGTCTCCAATGTTGAATCGATGATTAAAGCAGACAGGAAGGTTACATCACTGAAACAACTTCAGGTATCTCAGGGTGTGTTTGTTTCAGCTTTTGGGGAGCTTTTGGACCTCGGCTTTTCAACCTTCCAAAAACCAAAAATCTCCCGGAAGCCAAAAGCCCAAAAGCACGTTTTGTGTTGGAATTCACATTCGTTCTTCACTTACTTTGCAATTTGATGTTAGTCCAGTTGTTCTAATTAGCTAATAAATTCAGGGTCATATATGGAGGACTGGATTTGAAAGGAAGGAAATTGAAGGAGTTGTCTTTGAAGATGTTCCTGAGGCGCTAAAGAACTGGCATTCTAGTAACATAAAGGTACCAGTTTGATGAAACTTGTGTGAAATTTTCAGGCACTCATATTTTTTTCTTGTAGCAGTTTTTGTCTTGAAAACATGATATTCTTGAAAAAGAATACATAATCAAACTATTTTGAAAAGGAAAAACAAATGTGCACTTTTGCAGTACAGCCCGCAATTGTAATATCATTGTGCTTCTTCTGTATTTTTAAAGGAATGATGCTTGAAATTCAAGTATTCCCTTCTCTTTTTATATATATGGTGCACACAACCCAAGATTCAAACTTTAGGCAAGCCTAGAGTTCTCTTTCAAAGCATAACAATTAACAATACGGGTTCCTAAATTTGTAAAGAGTGTGCAATCACATTTTTTTGGGTTAGCGCAGGGGCCAAGGGTCTAGCTCAGCTTTGTTGTCTGATCCTGGTATAGCTAGTGTGTTGAGGAGTCGTTTTTTCCCCTCTTTCTTGATAGTGGTGCCTCTGTATTTATTTGATACTCGTTTGTACTTTATTCTTCCTTCTTAATGAACTAATACACAGCTCTCTTGCAAATTCAAAGATAAAATCGACTATTTTCACATGGTACTAAATCATAAGAGTTTTGATTTTGAATAGGTTTACATATACTCAAGTGGAAGTAGAGAGGCACAAAAGCTTCTGTTTGGCAATACACCGTACGGTGACCTGCGTCCGTTCTTGTGTGGATATTTTGACACCACTATAGGGTAAGCTCCGGATTTCTTTTCCTTCATTTGCCTTTGATTAAAGGAATTGCGATTTGGTCCTCATTTATACAGAAAAAACGAAATAGAGACTAGGAGTTATTGTTTTGCAATGAATTCCTTCTTCCAGTCTTTCAAAATGTTGACACAAATAATGATTATAATCTTGTATATATTTACAGAAACAAAAGAGAAACTAGGAGCTATTTTGAGATTTCTCAATCACTTGGGGTGGACAGTCCATCTCAAATCTCATAACTGATGTCTTCCAAGAAGCAATTGCTGCAAAAAGTGCCGGTAATTACATGTTTCACTACATATTATTGAACCTTTGCAGACAAATCCTGTATATCTCTCCCATGCCCTTTCGACTATTTCAAGAGTTTTTTTTCTGGTGTAACATATATTCAATTGAGTTATTAACTTGTACCAGTTCAATTATACAGGTAGGATTCTAATCATGTGATCATATCATGGTATCATTCTAGTTTTAGGGTCTTGATTGTGACCTTGTGAAATAAGCACAATGCTGATCATCATTTATTATCACATACAATTTTTACGCGTGCTTGCAATTTTTATGCCTTCTTTTCCTCGCATATCATTATCAATCTAACACCAAATATTTTAGGTTTTGAGGTGGCAATCTCCATTCGTCCGGAAATGCTCCACTTCCTGAGAATCATGGTCTCCGTACTATTGAATCATTCGGCGAGGTTTGAGGAACATGGGGATCTGGAATGCCTCCTGACTTGGGCTAATGCCCCGGGCCAAATTGATCCAAGAGTGCCTCAACATGGCGGGGCTACATGACACAATAATAATTCAGAATAGCAAGACAAAACTCACAAGGGCAATTTCTCTAGTAATACTAAATTTCTATGATTTTGTATGACAGTAAAAATTTTATTTTGCCTCAAGGGCGGCATTCTTATTTTGTTTGTAGGAACTGTCCTGCAAACAAGAGATATTTTTGGGCAGTGTCCTATAGACAGGTTGGTTTTATGTAGTGTCCTGTAGGCAAATGTTTATCCACCATATATGTATCTGTATGGCAACCGATGACTTTTCCGTGGTTCCACTGCAACGATGTGAAACTACGTACATACTAACATCTTCTTCATCCGGGCTAACATTTTATCAGTAGTTCTTTGCAAGTGCAAACTTATTTTCCGCTATTTATACAGCGCGTACATATATTATTTTGTACTACTTATTATGTTTCTAATGCAACTCACCACAATTATTAATTTACTTCATACTCCCTCTGTCCCAAAAAAGAAGGCACTCTATGATTCAAAATTTGTCCCAAAAAACAAGTCATTTTACTATATTTAGTAGTAGATGCATGTGCCTGCAACAACCAATTAGTACCAAATATGACTAATAATTAGGGGTAATTAAAGTCATTTTACTTTCTTGTTAATCTGTCTTAGAATTTCTAGAGTGTCTTTTTTTTGGGACGGAGGGAGTATATGCCATACACGAGAAGGAAAAAAAAAGGTACTGGCTCAGTTTGGCAGATCACATCCTGGCGAACAGGTTAGCCATGGAGATGAGCGCGTTGGCAGACAGTGCAAGGAACGCGAACCACACCGCGACGCTGACCTTGCGGCTGAACTGGTCCTCGCCGAACCTCGCCGTCCACAGGTGGTTGCGCGACGCCGCCGCCGATGCCGCCGACATGAGCAGGTACGCCAGCACCTGCAAGGAATGAAGAAGCTGATGATTAGATAGCAGCGCAGGTCTGTAGACTGTAGAGTGCGCTGGGCTTTGTTTGTTTTGCCTGGTCGAGGAAGAGGTTGATGATGCGCAGCGCAGTTCGGGCTTTGTTTGTTTGGATTGCCGTGCTCCTCAGCCGCGGCGTGGACCTCGACGGCATACCTGACATATACTAGTAGTACATTAGTGTAAGGACAAGGACTAATAGAAAGGAAATTGGATGGTTTACGTTTATATATATTTGCGAACAAAAGATCAAAGGACAAGCTTACGGGTATTGAGACTGTTTACATATTTATGAATTTGCACAAATTGCGGATATGACTTATATCACACACGTGGCTTGGTCATACAACCCGTGCTTATTCAACATCTTGTGATTGGGCGCTCTTGTTTGCCTCTCCTTTTTATTTCCCTGCTTCCCTCCCTTTAAGAAACTTACTTGATATCGATTAGTATGTGAATAGGTAAGTGCCCGTGCGTTGCTACGGGTACGACATATGGAGCAAAGATAAATAGATCACACGAAAAATTCAATTTTGACGGTTGTAGGGTCGCACCAAAATCCATGCAATTTTGAAGGTTGTAGGGTCGCACCGGTGCCACTAAATATCAAATTGTGTTTTCCATATATTCCATGTAAATAGATCTGATTACACTTTCATGGCACATCTAATAGATATACTAATCATAATGTTATTGAAATTGTAAATCAATCAAGTCCTAAGATCTATCTAGAATTTGATAGAACCGTTGGGTGAAACCACAAACATAAAAATTTTCAAGTATTGAGCTTATGTAATGTTTTTCAATTTTATTGAGGTCAACTGAGCTACACTGCATTGCTTCTACGATTCCACAGCAAGCTGCTTTATGCTATCCATGGAGTATCACATATCCGTTGATCCTCTTTACGAGAACCATAGAAAAAACAATGCATTCACTTTGTTTCTTCAGTCCCCGCGTCGCCACACGGGCGGCGCCCTTTCCTCCGCCAGCCACCGCCGCCTCTCTCCCTCCTCTCCACCTCGCCGCCGCTGGAGGGCGCCACCGGAAGCCCGGTTGGCCTCGGGGATGGTGGCGGCGGGGAGCTCTCCGGCGTGGCACGCGAATCTGGCCTCGGCGCGCGGGCCTGCGGCACGGATCAGGAGCACGCGGTCGGCGGCGGCCTCGGCGCGGAGGGACGGCCGGCGCGGCGCATCGGCGGCCGGGCGCGTGGAGAAGGTTGCTGGCACGTGGATCTGCCCCGGCGCATGCGTATGACAGAGGTTTTGGCGGGCGGCGCATCTCCGACGGCCTGCCGCGCGGGATGACGGGCTCGCAGGGGCGGCGGCGCTACATCCGGTGATGACATCTTCAATTTCGCCTTTATTTTTCATATAGACCAAGAGACATGAGTCACCTTGGCTTCATTCGCGGATTCTCTTACTCGAAGATGGATTTCATCTGTAATTTATTCCGGTGGATTATGCACGGGTACCCAGCGGTTACTTTGCAGCATGATATCTCAGGTTACGAATTCCGATGCTTTCCTGGATTTGGAGTTCGTGGCCGTTTAGAGTGGGTCAGGTCTGGTCTATATGGAAGCATTGGCCTGGTAAGAAGGGGGAAGCAGCGCGGTGTGACTTTGTCGTGGTGGTAATTATTACTAATTCACCAATCTGGGAAGAAATTCCTAGGTCTGACGTTGAATCTGGCAGTGACCTTGTTGAAGGCATTGTTTGGATTAAGATGAATTACTCCCTCGTGAAAACATTTGATCTGATCTTAACTGATTGGGTCACTGCAATGTCGACACGTGCGCGTGCCGTTTCCTCGTTGGAGGCGTTGTCTCGGGAGCCTACTTCATAGTTCAAGAGCTGCTTTGGTTTGTGAAGCGGATGAAGGTGAAGTCTCGCTTGTGGTAGTTTGCTGCGACATGATCTTTAGGTCATGATGTTCTCATTTTTTATTTCTTTTTCATTGGTTGTGTGCATCTTAGTTATGCAGAGGCCGGGTTGGATCTTATATAATTGTATCTTCTTGATGTAATTGTCTAAGATCAATAAAGCTTCCCGTTTTTAAAAAAAGTAAAATATATCAGATCTTAAACATTCGTACATGCAACATAGTTTAAAACATTGCATTGGTTTCTTGAAAAAAAAACATAGCATTGGTCTTACATATTTATACAGTCCTATCCTGTCAATAGAAAAGGTTAAAACCTCAACACCACTCTCCAGATCATGTAGCACAAAGAGTAACAGAGTATTTTCCAAGTGGGTGCTATATTATGTATGCAAGTCATAACAAAGACAAAAAAAATGAAACCTGATAAAGTCAGCCTACTGTTGACACAACACATCCATAGCTTAGTAGAACTTTGATAGGATGATCTCATCAACTGTACATACCAATAAAAAACTATTATATAACATGACAGTTGATAAAAAGAGGGGTTTCCAAAGATGAGCATTGTTGTTTGACAACATGTTTCTCCCTTCCTCCTAGCCGGGCTTGAAGCACACGGAAGGGGTCCCTCTAAGATCCAGTGCATAAAACAGACCATTTTCATCCTTACAGAAGCAAGACCCAGATGATTCCGTATTCATGAATGGACTGCCTAAACAATTCCCCGTAGATCATGCAGAACTCGAGGCTAAGATGATTAGTTGCAGAGGTCCAAAGCGATGCTCGATTTCATATGTTAAAACGCTAATAAGTACAATACCAAATGAAAGAAAGATAAGTAGCACCTAGATGCACCAGAGTTCTCTAGAACAGTTCCATATAAAACTCGATGGTGGAGAAAACTGAACTGAAATTATGGCTAACTAAAGAAATCTGAATACCTTTAAGGATGGTGGGAGTGCTACTGAGTGTTTTTGAAAATAACGTTTAGAAATAATTTTTTCCAGAGCTGCAAGAGAGATTCCAAGAACTGTAAGAAGATAGTGAATGATCAATTATAAGCAAAACAAAAGAGATGTTACTTTCTTGACAATGTTTTAAAATGCATTACCTTTAGCCTAAATTCATTGCAGATGATCAATGGATTTAAGTTAGAGCACCAATGGAAGAGACAATGCTGGGCTGTTAGTGTGGATAATTAGACAATGCTGGGCTGTTAGTGTGGATAATTAGATAGTACCAGTACCCTCTCTCTAATACAAAGAAGCGCAGCTCTCCTGCGTTTTCGAAAAAAAAAGACAGTACCAGTACCTGCAGAAGTCTACAAAACATTTGACTGCGTCAATGGGGGAGGATGTGCGGTCAGATCAACATAGGATATTGTGTGTAGATTGTTTCAAGCATTCACAAAACAACAGCCGTTCAGATCTTAGGAGTTGGAAAACACATGGAGAAATAGATGAAAATGCCTCTGTCCAATTGAAGTTTAGCCTTCCTTAAAATATTTTTAGAACAAAGTCATAGCCCAACCCATTACTCCTTGGATTCCTTTCTATACCTATTTATGCTTATGTCAGTTTCTAATTCATCAGTATACCCACATCTGCAAGATACTCTGTTCTGTTTTTCCAGTGACTTTTGCAGCTTTGAGAAAATAATTAAAAAAGGGATTCAGTTTAGTATTTTGTAGCATAAAGCTTTGCATCACATAAACAATTATCAAATTCTTCTATTAGCAACAAACCACTTCTTCCCCTGCAAAAACCAGACAGAACGAGGAATCAAAACCAATTTCACTCACCCAAATCGGCTGTGCATTCCACTCTGATGCCGCGAAAATAGCCTAGAAAATGGACTGGTCATCTCACCTGCATCTCGGCCTTCAGCTCCTCACACTCCAGCCCCATGGTGATTGGCATGACGTCCTTCACCCTCGCCTGCTTGTTCCCTTTAGCACAACTGCACAATCAGCGCCACTTGATCAACGTCAGGTGCCGTAGCATAAAAAGGCGAGGTGCAGTGCTACTGAATTAAATAATGGTCTATGGCTTTCGGTTATTCATATGAATTTAACATTTCTTCATTTATTTGGGCATTCAAATTGTGCATCCCAAATAGTAATAGCACGAGGTAGAGATCCGTAGTACTCACAATTGGGTCATTAGCAACAGCATGTTCCTTAGTGAATCTGCAAGTTGCTTCACAACAAGAAGATGCATTGTTAACCCAATATATGTACTGATAATGAACAAAAGAATTTAATAGTACTTGTTAACCCCTTTAGAAACAGTGTCAAAATTCATCAATATTTTTTTCTGAACAATGATTTGCATAGACGATCATATATCAAGATCAGACATAGGGTTGAGCAGACAAACGAGAACAAAGCTAACACCTGATGAGGCTCAAAACCAAAACAATGCACTTTCTTTTACTTACAATTTTAAGTCCATATGTTAATTTCAGCATTATTTGATTGGAACTTGCAATTTGGAAATCTCAAAAGATCAGGTACCTGCCTCCCACGTATTTGGCAAGGTGCATGTAAATGAAAACAGTGACAGCTTCTAATTTATCTTGAGTCCTCTCTGCCAGCCCGTTTTGTTGCTGAGTGTGAGGACAGAAAATATGGTGATCAATCCCTGAGGATCGAAAATAGTTGTGCAAACGATGGTATTCACCTCTCCAATCAGATTGGACAGAGTGAATTTTAGTGTTTAGCATGTGCTCAACATGTTTTTGAAACTGAAGAAAAACTCCCTCTACATCAGACTTGCATTTTAGAAAATAGATACTTTGAATTATTCACTGATGGGAGAGCTCGACCCCAAACATCAGTATGGATCAATTGCAATGGTTCAGTAGATACATGAAAGAAAGGACTAAAAGGAAGCTGATGTGTCTTTCCTTGTTGACATGTCGTATTTACACGCTAAGGAAATTACATTGAAATAAATGACATCTCTAAACGCATCATTTGCTAGAATTTAGGAGACATGTCATCACCTATTGCCGCCCTGTTAACTGAATACAAACCAGATCGGATAGTGAGCTTACCTATTGGACAGTGCTAAGACAGACCAGTTAACTGAATCGTTCGGCAAGCACCTAAATCTGATGCAAAGCAATGAGCTGGTGGCCTGCCAAAAAGACACAAGATGTTTATCAAACTGTAATTTGCGGGTGTCGTGGCCGCGGTAGGGGTCATGGACACGACGAGCAGGGGGCGAGGAAAGATTATAGGACGGCGCATCATACCTGAAGGGGGTAGGAAGGCGCTGTGAGCCCCACGTCGCCGTCGATTGTCCTCTGGTCGCCTATGGTACGGATTATTTATATTGATTCGATCTGAACCGCTGAACCATGGGCGGCGGTGTGGTGTAGTGGACGGCGGTGAACCGTGGTCGTCAGTGTGGTGGCAGCGGCAGCGGCGGTGGCGCGGCGCTGGTTCGAGGTGGTGGTGGTGGGGGGGGGGGGGAGGGGGGGAATCTGCGCGGAGTCGCGTTGTTGTGTAACACCCGTGATCGCCGGTGAGATGAACTCCGGCGATGTGAGTAATCACACAAGCGAAATGAGGAGTAGGATCTCAGGATCGGGAGCAGGACGAGGTCCCTGTCTCCACGAATTGTTTTAGTTCTCTGTAATGAGCAAATTGTTCAGACACGGGGTTCTTCCCCTGCCGCACGCCAAGTTATAACTCTTACAGACACTGCCCCACTGGGCCCACACGACAGCCACTAGCCTATTACATCTTAGGTTGTAACGCGTGTTCTCTAAGACGAAGACATACTTCCTGCTTCCGCTTCCACTTGAGTATCACGCCTGACACTTCTCCTGGCCTCCTGAGGTGTTTGCCCCCAAACACCAGCTTCTGGAAAGCGAGAACGCACGATGAAGTAATCTTCCCAGGTAGCCGCCGATGCTGGGACACGCGACCACTTGATCAATACCTGTGGAATAGCGTTGTTACCTTTCTTGACGAGACGCCGCTCCAGAATCTCCTCCGGGTACAATTCTTGAGCTGATAGATCAATGAGTTGTGGCAAAGTTGTATACACTGGTTCGCTTCAAAAAAAAGTTGTATACACTGGTGTATAATTAGGAGTAAACGGCTTGAGCTGAGAGATACGAAAGACTGGATGAATCAAACTCCCCTCCGGCAACTCCAGCTTGTACGCGACACTGCCGATCTTGGCCAAAACACGAAAAGGACCAAAATACTTGAAAGCAAGCTTTGGGTATGGTCTGCTAGCCACAGATGTCTGCACATATGGTTGGAGCTTCAGTAGTACCTGATCCCCTTCTTGAAACTGCCGATCTGTTCTCTTCTTATCAGCTTGAATCTTCATACGGTTCTGTGCATTACTGAGATGATGTTTTAGCAATGCCAGCTGAGCTTCCCGTTCTTCCAGTACCTCCAGCAGGTGATGGAGTCTGTTCTGACAATGGAACTACATACCCCATATTTGCCTCATACCCATACAGTGCCTTGAAAGGGGAACAACCCAAGGATGTATGAAAAGCTGAATTGTACCACAGCTCTGCCAAAGCCAGCCAAGATCTTCATTGTTTGGGAGAATTATAGACAGCACACCTCAAGTACATCTCCAAACACTGGTTGACCCTCTCTGTTTGGCCATCAGTTTGAGGATGGTAGGATGAACTCATGAGGAGTTTAGTGTCCATCAGAGCAAACAATGTTTTCCAAAATGTGCTAGTAAATATCTTGTCTCTGTCAGATACTATAGACTTGGGTAGACCATGCAATTTGACTACATGTTCCAAAACTAACTTGGCCACCACTTGTGCTGTAAAAGGGTGTTTCAGAGGAATGAAATGACTATACTTAGTAAACCTGTCCACCACCACCAATATTGTGTTGCAATGATCAGACAGAGGCAGTCCCTCTATAAAATCTAAAGAAATGTCCTGCCAAGCTCCCTGTGGTATAGGCAATGGCTGCAACAACCCAGGTGTGTGGACATGCTCATGCTTTGCTTGCTGGCAGATATTGCATTGTTTGACAAAATTATCCACATCTTGTTTAAGGCCTTTCCAATGGAACAAGTGCTTGAGTCTGTGATAGGTTGCCTTTGTTCCAAAATGTACCCCAATTGGGCTAGAGTGCAAAGCAGTGATGAGCCTTGTTTGCAAAGCTGAATTTTGTGCAATCCAAACCTTGCCATGATATCTGATCAAACCATTATGCAATTCATACCCTTGTTCATTTGGACTATGAACAGCTAAGGTTGCCAACAAGGTATGAGCAGCTGGATCAGTCTGGTAGGAATTGAGCACTTCCTGAACCCACAATGGTTTTGGCTCAGACACTGCCTGAATAGAAAACAAATGGCCCACCCTGGATAAGGCATCAGCTGCAAGATTTTCTTTACCCTGTCTGTAAATCACTTTGAACTGGAGGCCCATCAGTCTAGCCATGGCCTTTCTCTGCATATCAGAGTGGAGATTCTGCTCACACAAATAAGCCAAACTTCTGTGATATGTGCGAATGAGAAACTCCTGTCTTTGCAGATATGGTCGCCACCTCTCCACTGCCATAATCAAGGCCAAGAATTCCTTCTCATAAATGGAAAATTCTGGTGCACAGACCCCAAGGCTTTGCTCAGAAAAGCTACTGGTTGATCTTGTTGCATCAACACTGCTCCTATACCCACATCTGATGCATCAGTTTCCACCACAAAAGGAAGACTGAAGTTTGGAAGGGCCAATACAGGTGTAGTTGTCATTGCCTGCTTCAAGCTATCAAAAGCCTGTTGTGCCTCTGCAGACCACTGTAATTGTTTTTTCTTTAGCAGCTGTGTCAGTGGTTTAGCAATGAGCCCATAGTGCTTAACAATCTTCCTGTAATACCAGTGGCGGAGCCAGGATTCTAAACTTGGGTATTCCCATCTTGTAACAAAAAGGAAAATACATGTTGAACGGTAAAAGAAACATAAGATTTTTTTAAAGTAAAGAAACATAGGATTTGACTGTGAAAAAAATAAAGGTACACGTTGTTCAACTCTAAATTACCCATAAAACATAAAGAGGTTACAAATTTAAATAAAGAAAACTACAAAAGAGCTCTAGTTTTATGTTCCTGTTCCTCCACCAGTGATTCCACATAGTCTTCAAATCAATTGATGTCGATTTCTTCCTTTTCATTTTGCAAATCTAGGCATATACAGAAAGTATATACACTATCAGATGAAGGATTTGAAGGAATTGAAGGGCGGTCAGATGTAGTATTTAGATGTGCTTAGTGCTTACCCGTTGGCTGTCGGCCCCTCGGCGCACTGCGAGGCTGCGAGCTGCTGCCCCTCCTCCAGCCGGCACTCCGGCAGTCAGCCCAGGCGGAGGCCGATTTCCTGACCGCCGGCACTCGATGCTCGATCCGCGCAGCAATCCGCAACCCTAGCGTCGGGAGAGAAGGCGTCGAGAGGGCCGGTGGTCTTGATTCATGTGCGTTCCATCGCGTGAGAGAGAGATTGCTGGCGTGGGGGGCTGGTGGGGTGTCTGATGGGCCGGTTTCTGGGCCGGCCTGGTTGGGAGGGTGTTAGGAAAAGTGTTTGGGCTGTTTGTAACTTGAGAATCGATGAAAAATGGCCCAACATTGCTTGTATACATGTATAAACCTGCTGTATACTTGATTTTTGCAAAAAAATGTTGGGTATTCCCGGGAATACAGGTGCATCATGCTGCCTCCGCCAGTGTGTAATACCCTCTCAATCCCAAAAATCCTCTCAATTCTGTCACTGTGTGAGGTACAGGCCACTGAAGCATTGCTGCAGTCTTGGTAGGGTCTGTGGAAACCCCATCTACTGAGATAACATGACCTAGATAATCCAATTGAGCTTGGGCAAAAGAACATTTAGATCTTTTCATGAACAATTGATGTTCTCTTAACTTGGTTAGAACCTGTCTAAGATGACTCACATGGGCTTCTAGACTTGGACTATAAATCAAGATGTCATCAAGAAAAACCAATACAAATTTCCTCAGAAAAGGCTCCAAGACATCATTCATCAAACATTGGAATGTAGCTGGTGCATTTGTGAGCCCAAATGGCATGACCCTAAATTGATAGTGCCCATGGTGTGTTTTAAAGGCTGTCTTGTACTCATCCTCATGTTTCATCCTCACTTGATGGTACCCTGCCCTCATATCCAATTTGGAAAAGTATCTTGTGCCCTCTAGCTCATCCAAAATCTCATTATTGGTATAGGGAATCTATTCTTGATGGTGATTTCATTTAACCTCCTATAGTCCACACAAAAACGCCAACTTCCATCTTTCTTTTGGACTAACAAAACTGGAGAAGCACAGGGACTTGAACTGGGTGTTATCAAACCAGCAGCTAGTAATTGCTTAACTTGTTTTTTAATTTCATCTTTGTGTAATGGAGAGTATCTATATGGCCTAGAATTAACAGGAATAGCAGTGGGTAAAATAGGAATGGAATGGTCATATACCCTGTTTGGAGGAAGACTTGTTGGCTCTGCAAACACATCTTCAAACTCCTGCGACACTTGCTGAGTTTGCTCAGGTAGTGTAGGATCTGTCTCCTCTGAAATCTGCTCCACCACTGCAAAGGCCCAAATATCATTGCCTGCTCCCCATTTGACTAACTGCTCAGAAGACATTTCAGCCAAGGATAAAGGCATAGGTTGAATCCCTTGTAATGTAATCAACTTCCCTTTGTGCATAAACTCCATGGTTTTGTTGTCCCAGTGATGTGTGATAGGACTTTGCAACTTAAGCCAATCATAACCCAGGATAGCATCATAAACACTAAGATCCAACACCTTCATATCAGTTGTGAATGTGTAACCCTGGTTCCACCACTCCATAGCAGGGACATAAGAATCTGTAAGCAATGTGTCCCCATTGGCTAACTTCACTGTCTGAGCAGGAGCAGCCACAGGTGTAATACCAACTCTCTTCAAGAAATTAGAACTGACAAAAGAATGAGAGCTGCCACTGTCCACCAGCATTAACATAACCTTGTTCTGCACCAAAGACCTCAACCCCATAGCCTCTCCTTCTTCAGTACCAGCCAAGGCATTAATAGATAATGTGCAAAATTCTTCTGCTAATGTATCCTCTATAGCCAATTGATTCAATATCTCATCAGTCAATTGTGTATCCAAATCATTGACTACTAATGCATTAATATGGGCTTGCTGTTGCTGAGGCCTTTTAGTGCACTTGGCTGCATGGGAAGCATCATATGTTTCCTTGCAATAGAAACAGAGATTATTAGCACGACAGTAATCTCTGGCCTATCTTTCTTTGCCCAGCATGCTAGTAAATCCACCCCTAGAGTCATTCCTGGATGAAGTAGGTGGTGATGGCTTAATGCTGCTGAAGGATTTCTGAAATTTAGGCTTGACTTTGTCTTGGATATTCTGCTGAATTCTTGCCAGCATGGTAGCCTTCTCCATTGTTGCTGGTGCCTGACCCTGAACTAAATATCTGATCTCAGGTTTCAGTCCCTTGATGAACTGGGAAATGAAATATGTATCTGACATGCCTGCATCATGCATAGTGATCTTGAACTGCAAGGTCTCAAACTCAGTGACATACTCCTCCACAGTTCCTACTTGTTGCAGATCCAATAGATCATCTAGAGCTCTCTGGTAATCATAGGACCCAAATTTGGTAATCACAGCTTGCTTAAAGGTAGACCAAGACACTATGCCATGTTTCAGCTTGTATACTTGCCACCACATCGCCGCATTGTCATCCATGCACACTGAGGCCCAAATCACCCACATAGACTCCTTGATCCGATTAATGTGGAAATAATTCTCGCACTTGTCCAGCCAGATAGTGGGACAATCACCAATAAAGCGGGGAAACACCAATTTAGGTGTATAATGACGCTTGTTTCCATCCTCATCATCTGAACCCCAGTGCTGAAAGGAACGATGGGTCGGGGGCTCACCTCTAGACTGATGTGGTCCTGGTCGAAACTCTCGATTCTGATGAGACTTGGAGCTTTCAGGAGAGTCGTCGTGATCCTCCATCTCTTGCTCCATCTGCCGCAAGGTGATTTTAGCGATGGCCTTCCCCGTGGCATCAATTTGCTGAGCCATGAACTGCTGGTCCTTCACAACCTGATGAATTGCGGCCGTATTCAGATCCAGATGCGCCTCCATCTGTTGCTGTGCCTTGCTGACCTCCTCCACTCGGGTGAAGATTAGATCGACGCTCTGCAGAAGCTTGTCCAACCTTTCATTGGTACTCCCCTGCGCTTCCTCCATTGTGTGGATGATGATCTGCGACTGGACGGAGGGCTTGGGCGGCGCCGTGGCTGACGACTGAAGACGGCCTGCTGATTTGCCAAACTACTCCCTAGGCGGCGCGAATGAGTTGGTCGACGGCGCCGGAACGGCTAACCGGCGATCTGCGTGGCCGCCGCCGACTGGGTGTCAGTGGGCGGGGCGAGGACAGTGAGCTCGGAGTGAGATTCACCGGTGCTGTTGCTCGTCGACGCGACTGAAGCAACTGGGGAAATCAGACCAAATGGCAACCGGAGCGCTCCCAGGAACAACGAATCTTATACCAAATGTAACACCCGTGATCGCCGGTGAGATGAACTCCGGCAATGTGAGTAATCACACAAGCGAAATCAGGAGTAGGATCTCAGGATCGGGAGCAGGACGAGGTCCCTGTCTCCATGAATTGTTTCAGTTCTCTGTAATGAGCAAATTGTTCAGACATGGGGTTCTTCCCCTGCCGCACGCCAAGTTATAACTCTTACAGACACTGCCCCACTGGGCCCACACGACAGCCACTAGCCTATTACATCTTAGGTTGTAACGCGTGTTCTCTGAGCCAAAGACGTACTTCCTGCTTCCCCTTCCACTTGAGTATCACGCCTGACATGTTGCGGCGGCGCGACGCTGGTTCGAGGGTGGGGGGAGGGGATTGGCGTAGGGAACGGGGGTGGGGGTTTGACGGGCGTCAGGGGTTTTTGCAGGGGAGGGTGTTGGGCGTCGTTTTTTTTGGGGGTGCGGGGGTAGGCCGTTCAGATCGCACGTGGGAGGTTAGATGGCAGACGGAAGGATGGAGCGGATGCAATTCCCCAGTGCAGTCTTATTAGGAGTAGAGAGAGATTATGTCTTACTTCTTAGTCAACACATTATATAAAATATGTAATTGAATGCATAGAAATATTCTTGCTCCATGCTAACCAGGCTATGCCATGCCCGCTTATCTAACTAGCTTCGACCCAGATATCACGATTTGCACATTTTGGTAAGCATCTACATCCTGCACATTTTTTTGACACAAGTCCCAAATTTTTTCGGTTACAACGGCGTGAACAAGATAGAGATGCAATAAAGGATGCCTGCTTGGAGTTGGAGGTTATGACTATGCGTATCTTCGCTCACCATGGATGGAGATTTAGCAATATGATTGCATTGTAAATCTTTCATCATATTTTGGTGTGGCTTTCTCGTTAAACTGAGTAGGTAGACGGAAGCGCTGCTGATTTGTATTTGAGGCTGTAGCCAATCTTGGTCAAGGCCGGATTATTTCCATTATTAAAAAAAGTCCCAGATTTTTTCGCACACATACAACCTCGCTTTGTGCATAGGTTCTTACCATCTCATGTACACTTCACATATGATCTATGTAAAGGATGCTATTCTTTTGACATCACTTTTGAAATCTTATATGTGTTTTTGGCACTTGGATCTCATATAAGGAAATTATCAACTACAAACATACAATGTTTAAGAGCTCATCGAGCACTACAACTTTAGATAGAGTTCATCTTCATTTGAGTCCGTCTAAAAAAATTGAAAATTCAGACTCTCGTTTTTAAAAATAGATTTTAGAAATTGTAACGAATATTTAACCTGGTAAATGATTACAAACGAGAAAATTATCAACTATAAAGTTCTAGACCTCAACAAACTTTATAAGTTAAATATAAAGTATATATTCATCCAACTTTATATAAAAATGATTTTCCCCTTAAAAATAGTTTTAATTTTATTGGCGGGCCACACAAGCGACTGCATCACAAACATGGCAATAAATCTAAACAGTTGGATTTCAATACGTCAACAAAATAGATGGTCCCAAAAGGAAAACAAAAGGAAAAAAAACAGAAGCAGCGGCCACTACCTGTAGGTCTGGTAGGAGTCGTAGCGGTCGCCATCCCACCCGGACGTCCTCGCGCTGGCCATGATCGAGAACGCCAGCAGGCTCAGCACCGCCGTGAGCACCCGCAGCGCCACCGACACCGTCCACCACCTCCCCCCGTCGTCCTGCTCCGGCTCCGGCTCTCGGATGACGTCCTCGTCAGCGGACGGCGGCTTCTCGTCGGGCCGCTTCGCCTGCTCGAGGTAGGTGTCCATCCGGCGCGTGGCGAAGAGCCTGACGTCCCCGGCGTCGCCCCTGGCGGCGAAGCGCTGGCGGCCGTGGGAGCCGAGCGAGGCGACGGCGTACGGCCGGCCCTGGCCCCTGTACGCGTCCTTGGTCGTGAAGAGCTCCAGCAGCCGCCGCAGCTCCTTCCGGAGCATCTCCACCACCGCCGGCACCGGGTCGACGGCGGCGACGCGCTCCAGCGCCCTCAGCCGCCAGGATGCCCCGCGCGCCCTCCAGCCTGTCGCCCTAGGCCTCCTCCATCGCCGCCCTGATCGACCCCGCGTGCCGCCGCCGCGCCACCTCGGCGCGCACCTGCGGCGGCCGACGTCGCCGGCCGGATCTCACCGGCGACCATGGGTGTGACACAGGGGAGGATCAGCGAATCGAGGAAGATAGAATGACCCCTGCTGCGGTGTATGGTGATGCGGTCGGGGTCGGAGGTGACCTGCTGGCCCTGGAAGGTGAACCTGTACTGGACCTGGGCGACGTGGGCGCGGTACGGACGAGCGGCGGTGCGGTCGCGGAGCGCGAGCTCGACGACGACCTTGCGCTCCTCGGCGCTGTAGAGGGT
Organism: Echinochloa phyllopogon; assembly: GCA_033239725.1. Taxonomy (NCBI): domain Eukaryota; kingdom Viridiplantae; phylum Streptophyta; class Magnoliopsida; order Poales; family Poaceae; genus Echinochloa; species Echinochloa phyllopogon. Next base: position 23,629,832 of record BTCW01000008.1, on the reverse strand, counting down.
GCCGAACCTGACGGTGACGGGGGAGGAGCCAGCGGCGGCGGCCGGGATCACCGGGTAGCTGATCCCCGCGTCCACGGGCTTGTCGATGGTGGCCTCGACCGGGAGCGGTGAGACGGTGAGCTCGAGGTTCTGGGCGATGATGGCGAGGACCCCCCCCCCCCCGGACCTGGGAGAAGGTCTCGGTGAGGTTGGTGGGGCTGTCTCCGTCGTCGGCGACGTAGTTGAAAACCCCGCCGAGGCTCTTGGCCGCGACGGCGCCGAGCAGCATGGGGTCGTGGTCGGAGCCGAAGCCGAAGGTGTGGACGGGCACGCCGCCAGGCTCAACCTTCCTGGCGTAGCCGCTGTTCTCGTCGCCGTCGGACATGAGCATGACGCTGGCGGCACGGCCGGAGGTGGCCCTGCGCGCGCTGACGACGGCAAGGCCTGTCTCGAGGCCGGCCTGGATCTGGATGTTGGTGCCGCCGGCGGCCTGGAGGCCGGCGACAAGGGCCTCCAGGTCGGCCTCGGTGGCGCGGCGCAGCGGACAGAGGCGGGCGGCCTCGTGATCGAACCGGACGATGCAGAGGCGGTCGCGGTCGGTGAGCTTGCGGATGACGAAGGAGAGGGCGCTCTTGGCCTTGTCGAGCTTGCCGTCCGCCATGCTGCCGCTGGTGTCGATGACGGCGACGAGGTCCAGGGGTTCCCGGTCGGCGGCAGAGGCGATGCCCCTGAGCTCCAGCAGCACCTAGGGTGGTAACGGATTATGGCCCTCTTTCACAATCTAACTTGACCCTAACAAAATTTAGCTAAAAAACTAGTATTATTTTAGCCCGATCCTAATCCGTCCCGATCATTAAAATTAAAATTTCTAGTATAAAAGTGAGGGTCTTTGCCACTCCTAGCAGCACCTCCTGGTCGTTGGGTGCCAGGGGCGCGCTGCGGCTGTGGTACTTGATGAGCTGCACCTGCCTCGCCGAGCCCGTGACACCCGCCGGCCTCGCCGGCGCAGGCTGCTCGTCGTCATCGAACGGTATTTCTGTTGGTTTTTTCAACACGGTAGAGAATGGGAATCGTACGCGCAGAGAGTGAGCTCGATCGGCACAAGTTTCGCACAGATTACTTGGCTCAGACTAGCCTTTTTATAGCCAGTTTGTACTTTTCCACTGTGGATTACTCACGTATCAGCAGCCGTCAGCTGCCTCTCAGCAAAGGCATATAAATGTATTGCAATATTTTAAAAAGCATGCGCATAGTATGAAACAAGTAAATTGATGGCTTCTGCATTTTGTTTCTTGGCATCTAAGATAAATTTTGGACATCACTATGTCTATGGCGACTTCGTCAATTTCAAGGCATGCATGTTCACTCTCATGTAGGCGTCCATAGGAGAAAGTTATATTTTTGTCGATTTATAGATCTAGGTTTGCATCTAAGTATTAGCATTCTATAACATGTTTTGCAAAAAAAAAGAGAGAAAAAACTATACAAGAACCTTCAAATATGATGAATGCAAAGGTATGATTTGTGTTCTTGGACCCACAAATTCTTGGACTAATTGTTAGTAAAATATCAGAAAGTATGGATCTTGAAACACATGTTGGTCCAGCAAAAAGAAATGGTGAGTAACATTTTGTCTTGTGTTGACAGCCAAAATTGGCTTTGGCCCGGCCAAACCGGTCTGACCGGTTTGCCAAACCGGTCAGACCGGTTTAGGTTCTGTAATTCGAGTAGGATTAGGATTCCGAGTTTAATCCCATATTATAACCTATTCGAAAGGGGTAAGACTTCCCCGGCCTATAAATATAAAGGCTACAAGGCCGATTGAGGTATTCCAATCGAATCAAACACATTTATCCTTTACTTTTTATCTCTCAAACCCTAGTCTTTTCCAACCCCCATATTCTGTTCTTTGCTCGTCTCTACGGCGTTCAAGGGCGTTCTAGGTGGCCTGCCGACCCTAGAGCAACCCTAGCTTGCTTGAGCTCCGACGGGTCCCTCCCAAGCTCGAGTTTCTAGGTCTTCGCGATCTCCCGCCTGAAAGCGGTCTGACCGGTTCTTGAAACCGGTCTGACCGGTTTGCCCCGGGGAGGTCAGGAGTTGGCCGTTGTGACGGCCGTGCTGCGCGTTCGATCGATCTTCGAGTTTGTTGGCGCGTTTTCGTGTCAACATACTTTTTGGCGACTCTGCTGGGGAAGATTAATCTGGTTTCAAGACCGATTCAATCTACTCCAATAATGTCTGGATCAACGTGCGACCTTGACAAAGACAACATCATCACCGCGACGATGGAAGAGCTCACGGACGAGGAGCGGAAGCGGTACCTGATCGCCGAGGAGCACTTCAGGACGCAATTCTTGAAGGGCTTCAAGAAAGATCGCGGTGGTCTTGTCAAGAGAGTGGAGGAATTCGTCATGCCAGCTTTCAAGCTGGCAAACGACCAAGTTGAAGAACTTCCAAAGGTAACTGGCGAATCCTCTGATTTGTTGCAGCAAATTACTCGCATGATGGATGATAAATTGCTTGCTGCACAAACTGTTACTAGTGAGTTGATTGCTAATATGTCGGGTAATTCTGATAAAGGTAAAAATAATGTAGAATCTAATGAATTACCTAAACTCCTAGCTCATCAGGCATGCCAGAACATGTTTTAGATCCTAATTTAGGCATGCCGATGAATTTTTATGCGGGACAATCATCTCACCCTGGTTCGGTCCACGAACCGGTCAGACCGGTTTTCACAACCGGTCAGACCGGTTTGGCCCCTTCTGGCGGTCAGACCGGTTCCATGGGTGCAGGGGCACCGGGTGCGATGGTTTTATCTAATACGGTTGCTCCTAGTCCTGTTTACACTATTCCACGCACTACGGTTGTGGGAAGTATACCCCACGGATCTGGCACGTCTCACGGGCCGATTCCGAATACTTCTCAAAATGAGACGTATAATGTTCCTCGTTTTCCACAAAATAGAGGTGATGGGAATTATCAAGCCGAGTTAGCTAAGTTTAAAGAAGATATAGCTAATACACTTAGAACAAGACTCGGGCTTGAATTGGGTACTTCACGCTTATATCAAAAACCGTATCCGCCTGAATTTGATTTAGTTGCTTATCCTAATGGTTGGCGTGTTCCTGATTTTATTAAATTCAGTGGCGAAGATAATAGAACTCCTTGGGAACACATTAGTCAGTATATCTTGCAATTAGGAGAAGCATCATTTTATGAATCATTGCGTATACGGTTGTTCTCATTATCTTTAACTGGAACTGCTTTTTCATGGTTTTCTTCGCTTGCTCTTAATTCTATTCAAAATTGGACTCAATTGGAGCGTAAATTCCATGATCATTTCTTTAGCGGAGAAAACGAAGCTAAATTGTCTGATTTAACATCGGTTAGGCAAAGCCGAGAGGAATCGGTTCTTGATTACTTCAAAAGATTTAAAGATGTTAAGAACCGATGTTTTAATATAACTGTTTCTGAAAAAGATTTAGCAGATTTAGCTTTTGCGGGCTTACGGTCTCATTTCAAGGAAAAACTAGAGGGTTCTGATTTCCTTACTATTAATCACTTGCAAATGAAGGCTATGAGTTTAGAGCTTAAGTTTAAAAATTCAAAAGAATCTGCTAAACCACATCGTTAGAATGTGCATATTGTTGATAATGATTCTGATAGTTCAGACGATGATAAAGAAATTTATGCTGCTGAATTTGTTTGGTCATCAAAAAGTAAACCTGGTTCTTGTCCCTCATTGAAGCCGATTCAGAAAAATCGGCAAGAAGAAATTAAGTTTACTTTTGATGTAGCTAAATGTGATCGTGTTTTTGATGAGTTGCTTAAGAATGGCTTTGTTAAACTTTCTCATGCAATTCCACCAGCCGATCAATTGAAAAATCGTGCATATTGTAAGTGGCATAATTCTTTTTCTCATGCGACCAACGATTGCAATGTTTTTCGACGACAGGTACAATCGGCCCTTAATGAAGGTCGATTAGTGCTAGCTGAAATGCAAGTTGATAAGGCTCCTTTCCCTGTTCATACCTTGGATCTGAATACTAAGGTGTTGATTCGGCCGGAACAAGCCGATGGAGCTAAGGGAAAGAACGTGGTGATTGGAGACCCATGGCCGGAAAGAGTTGATGACAAAGTTCCGGTCAGAACAGTGGTGATTGGGAAGACTCTGGATGGAAAAGAGTCTCTGAAGATTACAATTAACACATCAAGGCCCGGGGGGCAAGAAAGTTCCTTGGAAGAGAATCGGTTCGCTAGCCAGGCGAAACCGGTCAGACCGGTTTCCCAAACCGGTCAGACCGGTTTGTCTCTAGACCGTCCAAGGACTTTCAAGCCCAAGCGCCCGGAAGTGGGTACTTGGAAGTTTAATGAGCCAAAGGTTCAAGGAAAGGTTCTGAAGCAAGGACCTACTTTCTCTCAGCTCATGAACAAGTACACAAAGGCCGTTTAAGTTGATCGGCCAACAAAAAAGAGACAGAGGTCACTGCAGCGTTGGATCAATTCTACAGCCTATAAGCGCCGTGGTGATGTTGTTGGGACTTCGGTACATGACCGATTGGGCTCATACCAATCAGGTTCTTCGGCTGCTTCAAAAAGCGCTCAGACCGGTTTTATAAACCGGTCAGACCGGTTTCGGTCTGATCAGAGAGTTCAAGTTCCTCCTAAGCAAGAATACCGTGTCAGGGAGAAAAAGGAGGATGTGCAAGCCAAAACCAATGGGTTTGTAAAAATTGGCGATATTCCAGTGGCTATGCAAGAGTTGGGTAAAAAGCCGATAGTCATTGGAGATTCGGCTCCTGTTCCAGTCAAAAAGCCGGTCATAGCTAATGATCATGAGGCTAGCAGTAGCAAAGGTATAAAGAAGGTCTTTCAACCAAGGTGGTGTCCTTCTGGATTGACTCATACGCAAAAGCGGAAGTTACAACGCCTGCGGAACAAAGAAAAAAGGGAACAGGAAGCTGAGAAGCTGAGGGATGAAAACTTCAACAATTATAGGCCTATGATTCCTCAGACCAAGATTTGGCAAGCTAAGCCCGTTGTGCAATCAGCAGCACAACCGGTCAGACCGGTTTCTGAATCCGGTCAGACCGGTTTGGGTCAGCCCACCGCTACAAAAGCGGTCAGACCGGTTTCTGGAACCGGTCAGACCGGTTTGACGATAGAAGTGGGAGCTGAGATTACTTCAACCATTGATACTACTCCGCCAATTCCTCCAGTGGTTGAAGATGAAGAATTGGTTGATTTTGAGCCTTCTCCAGAGCGTGACAACATGGAAATTAATGTTGTTTATCTATCTTCTGATTATTATGTGGTACCGGAGGAGGAGATTTCTCATCTTCAACTTGGGCCTCGAGATGCTGTTTTTCAGAAGCCTAGTGAATCAGAGAATCATCTTAAGGCTTTATATATGAGGGGGCACATCAACGGGAAGCCAATTTCTCGTATGTTGGTTGATGGTGGAGCTATTGTAAATCTTATGCCATACTCTCTCTACAAGAAGATTGGCGGAAAAGATGAAGAATTGATCAAGATGAACATGACGGTCAGTGGAGTTGGTGGAGGTGATCCCATTGGTGCCAAGGGGGTGGCTTCTATGGAGTTGACCGTGGGGAGCAAGACTATTGCTACGGCTTTCTTCGTCTCCGAGGTGCAAGGTAACTTCAGTTTAATCCTTGGTCGAGATTGGATTCATGCAAATAAATGTATTCCATCTACCTTGCATCAATATCTTATTCAGTGGATCGGCGATGAAGTTGAAGTTGTTCATGGTGACGCTTCTTCCTTCGTTGCAACGGCCGATTCCGATTCTCTTAGTGCAAATGAGAAGGTCCAATGTCTGTCGGGCATGGATTTGACCGACTATGAGCTGATCAGTTGCACCAAGGATGGTTTTGTTCCTGCTACATTAAAGCCGATGGAGAATCGGTTCAATTACTTGCTGTAATTAATGGAGCAAACAAATCAACAGAGACAAACCGGTCAGACCGCTTCTGGAAACCGGTCAGACCGGTTTAGACTTGAACAGCGCCGATCAAGCCAAACCGGTCAGACCGCTTCTGGAAACCGGTCAGACCGGTTTACTTCTGGACAGTGGCTTCAAGACCGAATTGATCATCATCGAGCTCATTCGGCCGGTATGTTTGAAGCCATTGAAGATCTCGGTGATATGGATAAGTTGGGTCAGGGTTTCACGTCAGCCAACCCTTTAGAAAAAATAGATATCGGTGATGGTACTATTCCTAGGCCAACTTTTGTAAACAAAAATTTATCGGCTGAGTTTAAAGCCGAATTAATAAATTTGTTGAAAGAGTATGTCGGTTGTTTTGCTTGGGAGTACCGTGAGATGCCCGGTTTGAGTCGTGATTTAGTTGAGCATCGTTTACATATAAAGGCCGGTTTTAGACCTTTTAAACAATCAGCTAGACGTTTTAATCCCGCTATTTATGACCGAATAAAAGAAGAAGTTAATCACTTGCTAGATGCTGGTTTTATTCGGACTTGTCGTTATGCGGAGTGGATTTCTAATATTGTTCCCGTTGAAAAGAAAGATTCGGGAAAACTTAGAGTTTGCATTGATTTTAGAGATATTAATAAAGCCACTCCAAAAGATTCATATCCTATGCCTATAGCCGATGTCTTAATCAATGAAGCTTCTGGGCATCGTGTTGTTAGTTTCCTTGATGGTAATGCTGGATATAATCAAATCTTCATGGCCAAAGAGGATATGCACAAAACGGCCTTTCAATGTCCGGGATTTATTGGTTTATTTGAGTGGGTGGTTGTGACTTTTGGATTAAAGAATGCCGGTGCAACTTATCAAAGAGCTATGAATTTAATCTTTCATGATTTGCTTGGAGTTATTGTGGAAGTATATATTGATGATATTGTAGTTAAATCGGAAGGCTTGGATTCTCATTTAGCCGATTTAAAACTTGCTCTTGAGAGGATGCGACGGTATGGTTTGAAGATGAATCCACTCAAATGTGCTTTTGGTGTTTCGGCTGAAAAGTTTCTTGGGTTTATTATTCATGAGAACGGCATAGAAGTTGATCCCAAGAGAATTGAAGCTGTGAAGAAAGTCGAAGCTCCTACTTGCAAGAAAGATTTGCAAAGGTTTCTAGGCAAGACATGGGAGTGAAACATGTTGAAGCTTTTGGTGATTCGCTCCTGGTGGTACAACAAGTATCAAAGGTATGCCAATGTTATAACGGTTCATTAAATGCATATCTTGATAGGTGTCTTGATATCATTGCTTCTTTTGATGAATTTACTATCAAACATATTCCAAGAGAAGAGAATGACAAGGCAAATACTCTGGCTCAGAAAGCATCTGGTTATATGGTTGCAAAGAAATATTTCTATCTCCAAAAACCGATGCAAACGAAAGCCGAGGTTCTGGTTCTAGGCGAACCGGTCACACCGGTTTCAGAAACCGGTCAGACCGGTCTGACTGCCAGAACCGGTCTGATCGGTCTGACCGCTTCGTCCCCTGACAGAAGCAAAAATCCTTTGGATGATGCTAATCAATCCAAAGTTGAAGATCAGGATTGGAGGGTGCCTATTATTACTTATTTGAGAGATCCTGGTCGTGGTGCAGAAAGAAATATTCGGCGAATATCGTTTAAATACGTTTTGCTTGACGATGAACTCTATCATCGAAACGCCGAAGATTTATTGTTGAAATGTCTTGATTCGGATCAGGCCAAAGTTGCCATGGGTGAGGTCCATGAAGGTATTTGTGGTACACATCAATCGGCTCCAAAGATGAAGTGGTTACTTAGACGAGCCGGTTTCTATTGGCCTACTATGATGGCAGATTGTTTCAAATATTACAAAGGATGTGAGGAATGTCAGAAGTTTGGAAATTTGCAACTTGTTCCTGCTGCATTGATGCATCCTATTATTAAACCATGGCCGTTCCGAGGTTGGGGATTGGATTTTATTGGACAAATTAATCCTCCGTCATCAAAAGGACATCGTTTCGTGTTGGTTGCTACGGATTATTTTACTAAGTGGACCGAAGCGATTCCATTGAAGAATATGACACATCGAGAGGTAATTGAGTTTGTTACACAAAACATTATTCATAGATTCGGTATTCCTCAAACTTTGACAACGGATCAAGGTACTTCATTTATGTCTAAAGAGGTACGTGAATTCGCCGAATCCTATAGAATTAAGTTGCTCAATTCATCTCCATATTACGCTCAGGCTAATGGACAAGCCGAGTCAAGTAATAAAATTTTGATCAAATTAATCAAGAAAAAGATAGAAGAGAATCCTAAGAGATGGCATGAAGTTTTATCCGAAGCATTATGGGCTCATCGTATATCTAGACATGGTGCTACTAAAGTTACTCCTTTTGAGCTTGTGTATGGTCAAGAGGCCGTTTTGCCCGTTGAGGTAAATCTGGACGCTTATAGATTGGCTAAACAAAATGACCTTGATGCTGTTGATTACCACAATTTGATGTTGGACAATATTGATGAGGTAACCGACAAACGATTGAAGGCTTTGAAGGAGATTGAGAAAGATAAGCTTCGGGTTGCTAAAGCTTACAACAAGAAAGTACGAGGAAAATATTTTCAGATTGGTGAGCTTGTTTGGAAGACGATCTTGCCTATTGGGACGAAAAGCAACAAGTTTGGTAAATGGTCACCAAGTTGGGAATGACCCTATAGAGTTGTCAAAGTCATTTTTGGGAATTCTTACATGCTAGAGACGCTGAAGGGAGATCATTTGCCTAAGGCTATCAACGGAAGATATTTGAAGAAATTCTATCCAAGTGTTTGGCAAGACGCATGAAGACCAATGGCCGGTATATTATTTATATCGTCCTTAGCATAAATTTTAGCTTTTGAATTGTAAATTACTTGCTTTTTAGTTCTCAAGTTCACTAAAAATGCAGGGGGGCATGTGTTGACAGCCAAAATTGGCTTTGGCCCGGCCAAACCGGTCTGACCGGTTTGCCAAACCGGTCAGACCGGTTTAGGTTCTGTAATTTGAGTAGGATTAGGATTCCGAGTTTAATCCCATATTGTAACCTATTCGAAAGGGGTAAGACTTCCCCGGCCTATAAATATAAAGGCTAGAAGGCCGATTGAGGTATTCCAATCGAATCAAACACATTTATCCTTTACTTTTTATCTCTCAAACCCTAGTCTTTTCCAACCCCCATATTCTGTTCTTTGCTCGTCTCTACGGCGTTCAAGGGCGTTCTAGGTGGCCTGCCGACCCTAGAGCAACCCTAGCTTGCTTGAGCTCCGACGGGGTTGCTCCCGAGCTCGAGTTTCTAGGTCTTCGCGATCTCCCGCCTGAAAGCGGTCTGACCGGTTCTTGAAACCGGTCTGACCGGTTTGCCCTGGGGAGGTCAGGAGTTGGCCGTTGTGACGGCCGTGCTGCGCGTTCGATCGATCTTCGAGTTTGTTGGCGCGTTTTCGTGTCAACATCTTGTTTTTTTATTTTTGTTCTTTGTTCCTTTTCCATTTTTGCGACACATGAATCACTACGGGAAGCCCGGCATATGCCAAGTGTCCGGAACTTTGCCGAGTGCATTCTGTCGGGCACTCGGCAAAGAAAGACTTTGCCGAGTGTCCGTAGCAAGGCACTTGGCATAGAGGCGACACTCGGCAAAGAGGTGCTTTGACACTCGGCAAATTAGAGCTTTGCCGAGTGTCAGGCCAGAGGCACTCGGCAAAGAAGGCGCACGTGCTCATCACGCGACACGCCTGCCAACGGCCGCCCGCGGTCGTCCGCAGCCGTTTGGGAGGCCCCTGGTTTGCCGAGTGCCTCTGGACTGACACTCGGTAAAGCACCTCTTTGCCGAGTGTCAGCTCAGCGACACTCGGCAAAGCTGCGGCACGTGTCCAGCACGTGCCGCGCACGCCCACGACCGTTGGCGGCCGTTTGAATTGTTACAGCTTTGCCGAGTGTCCTCCAGCCGATACTCGGCAAAGAGGTGGCACGTGCACTGCACAGGTCCAGCCAGGCCCGGGGTTGGACTTTTGCCGAGTGCACACTTTAGACACTCGGCAAAAATTTTGAAAAATTAAAAATATTCTTAAAAACTTGGAATTCAAACATAAAAGTTTGAAAATTTGAAAATATTTTTAAAAATCTTGGTGGGTTTGCCGAGAGTTGCAGGTCGTCACTCGGCAAACCTCCTGTTTGCTGAGTGTTCACCACGCAACACTCGGCGAAGCTAGCCTTTGCCGAGTGTTTCTTTGTAAACACTCGGCAAAGTCAGGACCTTAGTTTTTAAACTTATATTTTTGGACTCCAAACTTTATTTTTTTCCAGTGATACTTGTCAAAGGCTCTTTATATCTTATGTGGAGCCTCTGGGAAAAAGTTGAGATGATTTCGAAAAGTTTATATATACAACCCTTTCCAATTGGAGCATATCCCCATAGAAGTTTCGGAGAGTTGAGAAGGAGACAGCTGGATTTCGAAACGAAGTGAAGTTGAATTAGAGTTTGAGTTCATAACTTTTTCTATAGGCAATAGACGACGTAGATTGCTTCATTTGAAGTTATCATATTTTTTCGGACCCATTTGATATTTTTTAAATTATTTCTACGCCCTTCTCCGCATGAAATAATGAAAGTTATGAAGGAATTATGAGCTATATAGGTATGAAATAATGAAAACATTTCATTGAAGCATAAAATGTGCATTGTTGAATGTATTTGACAAGATATTTTGGTGTGTATTTGTTCAAATTTGAAAAATTTGGTACGGTGAAAATGTTCTGGGAAAGTTTACAACACCTTTGCCGAGTGTCAGATCAGAGACACTCGGCCAAGAGCACCTTTGTGAGTGTCAGGTCAGAGACACTCGGCAAAGATGCCACGTGGGCTGGCCGGCCCGCGGCCGCGCGGGCCACGTCATTGGCCCACATGGCACCTTTGCCGAGTGCCCACACTCAGCAAAGGGAGTGTTTGCCTAGTGCCCTAGCCCAGACACTCGGCAAACAGGCCACGTGGCCGCCGCCATCGGCCGCGCGCGGCCACGTCAGCGGCCAGCGCGCGGCCATGTGGTGGATCTGTTTGCCGAGTGCCCGATCTGGGACACTGTTGGCGGTCATTACAGCCCAAATCCGACCACCAATACTCGGGAATAAATGAGGTTATATGCAACATTCCATGTACTTAGGTTTTATTTCTAATAAAGTTCCACGAGTTTTGGTGAGTGTCACTTGTGCAGGTATAACTACGACAAATATGTGCTATTGGGGCCGGAAATGACCAAATCGGCCGAACGACTCCGTTCGGCCGGTTACCCCCCTTAGCCAAGCAAACCACCGGGAGTCGTCCACGTCAACAATGACCAAGCAAACACATCACATGACACGTGGGCGACCGACAACTCATCCCGAAGCACCAACATGTCATCCTGGGCTAAAACCAACGCGAAGCCATCCACCAGGAAACAGTCCAGAAGGCCCACAGGGCAGAGGCGGTGCTGGGGAGGCCGGCCATGGGCCAGGCCCAGTTCGGCCGAACTGGGGCCTTCGGCCGAACCGCCCCCAGCACGTAACCGCCTCCAGGGAGCTGCCCATAGCCGTTGGATGCAAAGGCGGTGGGATGGTCGGTTCGGCCGAACCGACCTGTTCGGCCGAACCGACCCTGGCGGCCGAAATCCCAGGGGGTACCCCCCTGGTCCCTTGGCGGTCACTCCAAGCTCAACCGACCCTTGGAGCTATAAATAGGACCCCATACCCCCTCTTGTAACAGACACCAAGCCAAGGAGCTCATTTCCACTTTCATTCTAGTAGACTTAGGATAGTTTAGTTGGGAGTTAGAGTTGAGTCGAGCTTTGCCTCGGAGGTTCCGGAGTTGTCTTCAGAAGCTCTGGTAATAGCTCTTGTATCTTTTACCTTTTCCTTCAGTATGACTTTGAGTATCAATATAGTTATCTTTATCACTTTGCCTTTGTCATTTATATCTTGCTTCTACTTTATCCTAGTTGCAGCATATATCTTGTTTAGACTATAGTCAGTTATAGTTCTAGTGCTTGTAGTCTTGTTTAAGTCTTTGTCTTGGCTGGTTCTTCGATCTTGCTTGATACTGGAGGTGAATTGTCACCAAGAGTATTGACAAGGTTGCTTGCTCTTGCTAGCAGAGTAAGTAGTCGTTGCCTAGTGTAGGAGTGGTTCCTAGACTAGTCGGTGGCCTTAGTTTATTCCCATCGCAACGGAGGTGGTAGCCGGGAGGTGGTGACAGCCCTTTCGGTCTTCGTAGCCCATCACGTTAGTTCCGGTCCGTAGGATCCCCCAGTGGGGAAATAGTGGCACCCCTTCTCATCCCTTTCTGCGTGTCCACCGGTTCCCTTGTCCCGATGCTAAGACATTAGAGTTATCCCAGATCTCCTAGTGCTGGCTCTGTAGCCGCTGTATCTCTAAGCTAGAGTGACATAGGTAGATAAAGTATCCAGGAGTCCTCTATCTCTTCTCGTTGTCCTCCCAGCTATCTATCTCTTCTCTCCCTTACCTGAGTATCCCTTGAGCTGTGTGTCCGGTATATCCACTCCTATCCAATACCGTTATCCCCTGTCTTGTCTAGTCGTGTACCCTTCTCTGATAGTCTCGAATATCTGTTCACTAGTAATCTTGCCAAAGCTTCCCTGCGGAAATATAAATTACGATACCTCGGGATACTCCCAGGTGAAGTGCTACAGCGGTGATTCTATGCGCTTGCAGAATATTTATATATTGTACTAAGCCATAAGGAAAACCACTGAAACACTCCTTACCCCAGTACCAGGATTCTCAATTCTGATATTGGATCGTAAGAAGTGCCAACAAGCATTTCTGGCGCCGTTGCCGGGGAAGTCTTTGGCTAGATTATTTTTGAACTTTTATCTTGAGCTATCTTAGTTGAGTACCGCTACTCAAGCGGGTTTATCCTTACTCTGTTCAGTAGTCTTTGGACAGAGCAGTGCATGACTGGTTTCCAACTACCGTCAAACTTCCAAGAAAATCCGGAGTCACTTGTGAGGGCAGTACGACCTCGTGTTGTACCTCCTCAAAAGCAACTCCTTCCGACGAACCCAGTCCTTCCCGTCGTTGACCAGGCTACATCGAGGATGGCAAACAAGACGATCTGTGAGTTCTCCGCTCCATCGAGCGAGAACGTACGTATCGGACCAGCTCCGCCAGTCGGAGATGGTAGCTTCGAGCTGAAGCCAGCCCTCATCAACATGGTACAGGCTAGCCCATTCTGCGGCAAGCCACACGAAGATGCCAATGCTCATCTCCAGCATTTCCTGGAGATTTGCAACACCTTCACCATCCGTGGAGTAAGTATCGATGCCATTCGCCTTCGTTTATTTCCATTCTCATTATTAGGCAAGGCGAAACAATGGTTTTATGCTAACCGTGAAGCAATAAATACCTGGGATAAATGCACTAGCGCTTTCTTGCTAAAGTTCTTTCCGGTTGGGAAAACCAATGCCCTCTGGAATAAAATAGCTAGTTTCCAGCAGTTAAAAGATGAAACAGTCCTGGAGGCATGGGATCGCCTCCAGGACTAGATTTCTGCTTGTCCTCACCATGGTATGCAGAGTTGGTTCATAATCCAGACTTTCTATCACGGGCTGAGAAACTCTGCCCGTGAGTACCTGGATGCTGCTGCTGGAGGCTCGTTCTTCTCTCTTGAGGAGAGTCATGCGAAGGCCCTCATAGAGAAGATGGTCGAGAACCAAGGTTGGTCCGATGATCGGACTCAACCAAAGACCCGAGGAGTTCACCAAGTTGAAGCTATGGACATGCTCGCTGCCAAGATGGACCTCCTGATGAAGAAACTGGAGGCCCCTGTTCAAGAAACGGTGCAAGCAATGGACGCTCGCATGACCTGCGAAGTCTGTGGCAACACTGGCCATTCGGGGAACAACTGCCCCGAAACGCGAGAAGATGTCCACTACATCAACAACTCCAACGGGTATCGACCGAACAACTACGGCAACCAAGGCTGGAATCCGCGCCCAAACCTCCCTTTTGAGAGGCCTCAACAAGGTAACAATTTCAATTCCAGCAATTTCAATAATCAGCCGTCTCTTAGAGATCTTGTGTTTGGCCAGATGAAAATAACTGAAAACATCAATAAAAAGCTTGCTGCTAATGATAAAACTATGGAAAGCATAGACTCTAGGATGGAATCATTTTCTTCTGCTATGAAAAGTCAACTGAGCTTTAATAAAATGATAGAAACCCAAGTTACTCAGTTAGTTGCTTCTTTGCCTTCACCCGTAGCGGGGAAATTCTCTGGGCAACCAGACAATTGCCCCCGTGAAAAGGTTAAAGCGGTCACCACGAGAGGGGGTAAGACCACTCGGGACCCGCCATATCCTGACAGTGCAGGTAAAAAGGCAGCCACTACAGAAAGTGATAGCGAAGAAGAGGAGGCCGCAGCAGAACCACAGAAGACAAGTCCGCAGAAAGAAGCAAAGGTGGCCCCTCACGAATTCTACGAACCAAATATGCTGCCATTCCCCAGAAGATGCCATAAGCCAACGGTGGACGAACAATTCAGCAAATTTGTTGAGGTAATTCGAAAGTTATATGTCAATATCCCATTGCTTGAAGCTATGCAGGTTCCCACATATGCCAAGTATCTGAAGGACATCCTCAACAACAAAAGGGCAATCATCAAGACCTCTCCGGACAGGAAGGAAGATCCCGGAGTGCCCATCATTCAGTGCTCGATCTGGAACCGTCGCATTGATGATGCACTCTGCGATCTAGGGGCAAGCGTCAACATCATGTCTAAGGTATTATTTAAGAAATTACGCTACCCTACTTTGTCACCTACTACTGCCCAGGTACAGTTTGCAGACTCAACCATCCGCTACCCCGAGGGGGTGATCGAGAATGTACCGGTCCGGATCTGGGGACGATATGCCCCTGTGGACTTTGTTGTCCTCGACACGGGGAACGAGCATTTGTTTCCCCTTGTGTTGGACCGACCATTCTTGAACACCACCCGGGCTAGGATCGATATGGATGCGAGAGAAATCTCGTTCCGTATCGACGGAAGGTTGACTTGCTTCAAGTTTCAACCCCGGGAAGAGAAGAAGACAGAGCCACTCACACCGGAGCAGAGGAGCACTGAGTGTTTCCTTAAGGCTCTCATTAAGGGAGAGCTGGAAATACTTGGTGGTGAGCAGCTCAAGTGGAACGAGCCGACAAAACCGACAAGTGCAGAAGAAATGGATTTCCTCGTAAAGAAATACGAGGAAGAACAAGCCCTCTGGAATTCTCCAGAGACGCCGATCCCACCGCCACCGACACCGAAGAAAAAGAACAAGAAAATGTGGCGGAAGAAGGTTGCATCATCCGAGTCATCCACTCCGGGACCGGACGATGACAAGAACATCTGAAGACAGGAGAAGTCCCGCTCGCGGACTTAAAAGCTGAGCTCTCGCCGCGAGGAAAACCAGTATGTATCCCATATTTCCCTTCTAATTTTTAAATTTCCAATTGCATTTGCATGTTTCCCTTTTCAAAATAATGAACCACTTGAGTAATTAATTTGAGAGAGAGTAGAAAATTTTGCAAGCTTGGTTTAAATAATTGGACACATGCTGAAATTTTAACTAGGGTGGATGTAATTGGTAATTTTTATCATTTTCATCCCTTCTAGAACATCTCCAATTATTTACTATCACCACCAACCAGCAACAAACATGTCTACCCCACTAAAAATGGCTGCACACTCACCAATTATCACAAACATGGCAGCATAGGGGTGACTCCACTAATTTCCACTTTGGTCATGTCACATTTCCATCTCACCTACCACTAAAATCCACTAAAAATGTCCTTGGGAATTGATGGCCGCACAAACTTGGAGTGGAAACAAAGGCATGTGAGTGCTGCACTCACATGGGAGTGCCCTGGCCACCAGGCCTGGTTCGGGCGAACCAGAGCCTTCGAGCGAACTGGCCAAGGCCATCCCCTCGGCCTATAAATTGCTGGCCAAGCTTCCTTGCTTCCTTGCACCATTCACACACTCATACATTCTGAAAATTCTGCTAGGAAGCTCTCTCTCCCTCTCAAGTTCTTTGCTCTAGTACTTGCTCAAGTTCTTCCCAAGTTCTTGTTCAAGTTTTGGTTCACATGCATCACTAGAAAATCCCAAAAATATTTTGCTCTTGTTGTGATCTTGTGCTGAATTTCTGGACGATTTTGTGGTGGTCACCGACACCCACAAGAACGACTAACCTTTTGTGGTGGTTTTCATCCCCGCAAGAATGACTAACTATCTCGAACGACTAACTTGATTTTCTTGTGCTAACTATATATATTCAGTCCTTCGGGTAGTTGTTGTTGCACTAACCTTTTGCAGGAATCATGTCGAAGTTCTTCACTTCGCTCCGTTGTTCCGCCCGGCTAGGCCGACGATCGGACGATGCTGGGAGCTCCCCAGCTCCGTCTCGAGGCTCGAGCCGGATGGACACAGACGAGCACGGAGCAGCCGGCTCAGGATGGGGCCATGCCACGCCCCCAGCCAGGCAGCTCCTGAGCGAGAGTGACATCAACCTTAGAACCGAAAGGGAGCGGAACACCTTCAACGAGCTTCGACTAAAGGAGTTCGAGCATACCCGTGTGTTTGAGCAAGGTTTGCTCAGGGACACGGGGATGGACGTAGAGTTTACAGAAATCTTCCAGGCCATTGGCTGGGAGAATTTCTGGCACATCAACGAAGAAGGTTCGTACCTGCTCACCCTTGAATTCCTCTCGACTTTGGTTTCTGAAACTGGGGGGATTCATTTTCGGTTCTTCAACCAAGAGTTCTTCTGCTCTTGGAGGGATTTTAGTTCGGGTTTCAGATTTTCAAGCCGTTGTTCATTAGACCCGAACAAAGCGCTTAAAAGATTTGACCGTGTGGCATTTTGGAAAAAGATTTCGGGGGATACCAACTTTCATGCGCCACGCACGAACAACATTCATAACCCCACTTTGCGTTTCATGCATCGTTGGGTGTCTATGACGGTATTCCCCCGGGCAGATTTGCGCCCTGTCAACACCATCGAGTTGCGAGTTCTTTTTGCCATGGTCAAGCAGATTCCCTATTCACCTGTGAAAGACATGGTTGGTCACTGGTTGTCTCATATTTCTCGTGCGGGTAGCATGGCGATGACTTCTCTAGTCACTCACCTCGCTAACCACCTGGGCGTCCTCCAAGGCGCCCGGCTCACGTACATCGAGACAGCGCATTCCGTCGTGGATGCCGAGCACTTCGTGCAAGCCCACATGATACGGCGGACGCCTGACGCAACGCTGGCAAAGATTTACCGTGGATATACAAATGAAGTGCCCTTGCCTTGTGCAGCACTAAGGTTGTATACCACGCCGAAACTAACTCTTCAGTTGAGGACCGAGTCGGACGACTCTCCACCTTGGAGAGAGCCCGCTCGGCACAGCGTTGCAGGTGACAGACCCGTCACGAGGGGACGAGCCAGGCGTGATGCTGGGCTCGCCACCTCACAGGGGCCGGAAGATGCACCACAAATGCCGCATCAACACACTTCCGCTTTTGAGGCCACCTATGACATGTACACCGGCGCTGGGACGTCCAGAGCAGGAGGCTCCGGGCAACACCAGGAGCCGAACTACTTCACCTCAGGACGCTGGGACTACGGCCAGGACACGGACTCTGAGTGGTCCGGGAGTCGGTATGGAGGGGGATACGATAGTGCCTCCCAGCCATACTACCCCGGATACTCACAGTCCGCACGCTTCGACTACGACCGGGAGTTGTCCTACATCTCCGACCGAGTCGAGCTCATCGACGACCGTACCCGAGAGATCCAGGACACACTAGCCCGCCATTCTCAGTACCATCAAGAGAATAGCGGGATGGTGTCGTCTATCCAGCACGACGTCCACGAACAAGCGGAACAGCTGAGCCAGTACCTCTCAAGGCTCAACCCCTACCAGTAAAAGTCCAAGCTTGGGGGAGGACCCCCACCAGGTATGACCCGATTTATCCAGCACTTTGATCATTTAATTCCCCTTTCATTTCCCTTCATGATAGTTTGCATTTAAAAAAATGAAAATACCAAAAATATTTCCCTTAAACAATATTTCCTTTAATTAAATAAATCCCAACTATGCATGGAATGAATCATATGCCTCTCACCTTGGAAATGATGAATAGTTGCTCTGTCGTTAATTTTGCAAGTACTTTGCTTCAACTAGTTGCTAGATTGTGCTTGAGTTATTTGGCATGAGTAAAAATGATCCTGAAAACCTTGTGGGAGCACATGCTTTATTCCAAGTCTAAGTTGTTGTGGGGATTGATATAGTGAGAATTTGGTTAAGTTCTATTCTGCTTTTAGTACGGGAAAATCTCGGAGATTTATGCTCTCAAAATAAAAAAAGTTCCTCATTGGTCAAAACACCTACCAGAGCCATATGATAAGCTTAGTTGAAAATTTCTACTCATATGCTGCTTTTTATCTTAGTGAGCTTTGTCAAATTGTTGTGACCTTTGAGTGAAGCTTTCATATTCTTAAAGATCAAGACCCACGTACACACACCACCTCTCACTTGCAATTCCTACACTGGGAGTTAGCAAACATTTTCCATCATCCATCCACAAAATAAATGCTCCTTGTTCTATGATTTCCCTCCACTAATATTCTTGACAGACATGGGCTATACAAAAAGAAAAGCATGCCAAAGAAGCATGGAAAAAATAAGAGAAAAAGAAAAGCATGCCAAAAGGCATGGCAAAAAGAAAGAAAAGCATGCCAAGTGGCATGGCAAAAATATAAGAATAAAAGGTAGCCCATGTTCTCGAAAATAAATCAAGGAGAGGGAAATTCATTCAAGGAGTTCCACCATTCCACCATTCCACCATATGCCACTCCACTCATACCCACACACTTGCACGTCTCGATCTTAAGGTGTGATTTGTCTCCTCAGAGATCCGGTCTTTGACTTAGCAAAATATAAGATGCATGCATGCTTTCATCCTTTGTCCCTGAGCCACACAAAAAGCCATATTAGATGTTAGGATGAAAAAGAAGGCACAAGCCTTTGGTGAGGATACAAATACATTTGAGTGATTGAGTGTGCCAATGAGGAACAATTTGTAGTTTTCAAAACTTATGAAAAACTCCGAGATGGGATCCTGAAAAGAGTAGAGTGGAATAAAACTAAGTTTAAACTGTTCATCCTTTCAACCGCCCAAGACAAGGAGATTGCTATAAGCCCCATAGGTAAAAAGGTGATTTAAAGCTTTGCCTATGATTCAAGTATTTTTGAGCACTAGTTGTTTATAAAGTTACCTGCAAAAAGAAATGACAATGTAGCAACTCCTGATCCACCGAGCCTAAGTTTATATCTTCGCTCGAGGACAAGCAAAGAGCTAAGCTTGGGGGAGCTTGTTGGCGGTCGTTACAACCCAAATCCGACCACCAATACTCGGGAATAAATGAGGTTATATGCAACATTCCATGTACCTAGGTTTTATTTCTAATAAAGTTCCACGAGTTTTGGTGAGTGTCACTTGTGCAGGTATAACTACGACAAATATGTGCTATTGGGGCCAGAAATGACCAAATCGGCCGAACGACTCCGTTCGGCCGGTTACCCCCCTTAGCCAAGCAAACCACCGGGAGTCGTCCACGTCAACAATGACCAAGCAAACACATCACATGACACGTGGGCGACCGACAACTCATCCCGAAGCACCAACACGTCATCCTGGGCTAAAACCAACGCGAAGCCATCCACCAGGAAACAGTCCAAAAGGCCCACAGGGCAGAGGCGGTGCTGGGGAGGCCGGCCACGGGCCAGGCCCAGTTCGGCCGAACTGGGGCCTTCGGCCGAACCACCCCCAGCACGTAACCGCCTCCAGGGAGCTGCCCACAACCGTTGGATGCAAAGGCGGTGGGATGGTCGGTTCGGCCGAACTGACCTGTTCGGCCGAACTGACCCTGGCGGCCGAAATCCCAGGGGGTACCCCCCTGGTCCCTTGGCGGTCAGTCCAAGCTCAACCGACCCTTGGAGCTATAAATAGGACCCCATACCCCCTCTTGTAACAGACACCAAGCCAAGGAGCTCATTTCCACTTTCATTCTAGTAGAGTTAGGATAGTTTAGTTGGGAGTTAGAGTTGAGTCGAGCTTTGCCTCGGAGGTTCCGGAGTCGTCTTCAGAAGCTCTGGTAATAGCTCTTGTATCTTTTACCTTTTCCTTCAGTAAGACTTTGAGTATCAATATAGTTATCTTTATCACTTTGCCTTTGTCATTTATATCTTGCTTCTACTTTATCCTAGTTGCAGCATATATCTTGTTTAGACTATAGTCAGTTATAGTTCTAGTGCTTGTAGTCTTGTTTAAGTCTTTGTCTTGGCTGGTTCTTCGATCTTGCTTGATACTGGAGGTGAATTGCCACCAAGAGTATTGACAAGGTTGCTTGCTCTTGCTAGCAGAGTAAGTAGTCGTTGCCTAGTGTAGGAGTGGTTCCTAGACTAGTCGGTGGCCTTAGTTTATTCCCGTCGCAACGGAGGTGGTAGCCGGGAGGTGGTGACAACCCTTTCGGTCTTCGTAGCCCATCACGTTAGTTCCGGTCCGTAGGATCCCCTAGTGGGGAAATAGTGGCACCCCTTCTCATCCCTTTCTGCGTGTCCACCGGTTCCCTTGTCCCGATGCTAAGACATTAGAGTTATCCCAGATCTCCTAGTGCTGGCTCTGTAGCCGCTGTATCTCTAAGCTAGAGTGACATAGGTAGATAAAGTATCCAGGAGTCCTCTATCTCTTCTCGTTGTCCTCCCAGCTATCTATCTCTTCTCTCCCTTACCTGAGTATCCCTTGAGCTGTGTGTCCAGTATATCCACTCCTATCCAATACCGTTATCCCCTGTCTTGTCTAGTCGTGTACCCTTCTCTGATAGTCTCGAATATTTGTTCACTAGTAATCTTGCCAAAGCTTCCCTGCGGAAATATAAATTACGATACCTCGGGATACTCCTAGGTGAAGTGCTACAGCGGTGATTCTGTGCGCTTGCAGAATATTTATATATTTTACTAAGCCATAAGGAAAACCACTGAAACACTCCTTACCCTAGTACCAGGATTCTCAATTCTGATATTGGATCGTAAGAAGTGCCAACAGACACTCGGCAAACAGGGGTGGTGCCCGGGGGGACTTAACCGCCCACGCGGCCCCCAACCCCATCTATTACGCCGCCTCTCGCCTCTCTCCCCGCCCGCCGCCTCTCGCCTCTCTCCCCGCCCGCCGCCTCGCCTCTCTCCCCGCCCGCCGCCGCCGCCGTCGCCCCGCACGCCGCCGCCGCCGCACGCCGCGACCCGGCCGCCCTCCGCCCCATGGCCCGCCACCCTCCCTCCGCCCCGCGGCCGCCCGGACACCGCCGCCGCCCCAGGACACCGCCGCCCGGGCCACCGCCGCCACGTCTCGGCCGCCGGCCGCGACTCCGCCGCCCCGACGCCGTCCCCGGCTCGCGATGCCGCCTGCCCTTCGCGCCCCGGGCCGCCGCAGGGCGCCGCCGCCCGCCCGCCCTCCGCGCCCCGGGCCAATGCAGGGCGCCGCCCCGCCGACGAGGCCCCGACGCCGCACCGACAAACCCCGGCCGGCCACCTCCCCGCCGCCGGCCCTCCTCCCCGCCGTCCTCGTCGCCGCCGGCCCGGTCTCCGCCGGCCTCCTCCCCGCCGCCGGCCTCCTCGCCGGCCTCCTGCCCGCTTCTCCCGGCCGCCCCTGCCCGCTGCTGCTCCCACGCCGGTGGCCCATGCCCCTGCCCGACGTGCTGAAGGTAATTATTTTTGGCAAAATTGTTATGAAAAATTTGCTATGCATGTGTAGAACGTGTGAAAAACTTAGTTGTCAACAATACAATACATGTGAAAAACTAGGTGTCAACTTAGTTTGTGGTAGGATGTTGTAGTTGTTGTTTTTCATACATAGGATAGACACATATATATTTATGTGGATATGGATGATAGAATTTTGATGTATATATGTGGTTGTCGGCCTTCGTGCCGTGGATACAGTTATGTGGTTGTCGGCCTTCGTGCCACATCCTTGTTATGTGGTTGTCGGCCTTCGTGCCGTGTTTTTTTGCAGGATGTATGGTTTCAGAAACCTCCCCGTGTAGGGGAGGTGCTGCCGAATTTTTTATTTGATAAAAAATTGTTTTTATTTCAGTGAGGCCGTTGCACCGTCTTCGACTTGGATCCCGACGCCGCACGTCGTTCCCCACCGTCTGCACTGACACGAGCGTCACCAACTCGCCCGCCGTCGAGCCCGTAGGTGAGCACATGCAAAACCATACACCCTCAGTATTTAATTCGTAGATCCATATTTAAGTTGTGTACTTTCTTCGTCTCTTGTATTTATCTTTACCGTGTGGCTTCTTTGCCATGTTCTTGCGTTTCCTACTATCATCTTATTTATTGTAGGATACGCAAAAACATGACAAAGAATTTATACTGTACAGTTAAATACAGCATGCCAAGATTGTGCACAACTGTGTCACGTAACCTAGTTAGGCGTCTCCCGTTCGAAAGATATACGGTTGTGGATATGTGAATCTTTGCATATGTCTAACCGTATCTGTTTCGAATTGTCCATGTTTTTGGACAGCTCGAGGATGTGTAGATGGGTAGTTTCCATGGTCTACTCGTACCGAGGCTGAGTTTCGGCATCATCTCCCTGTTGTTCTCCGAATACACAATCTCCGTAATTGGACGTGTATTTGGAGAACAGCGGGGAGGTGCTGCCGAAATTCCGTCTTGGATACGAGTAGAGCATGGAAACTAGCCCGTCTACACATTCTCGGGTGGGATTAGGACCTATCTTTACCTATTAGACATATATGCTATCATCCGGTAGATGCATTTATTGTTATAAATTTGGTATTGAAGAAATTTATTTCTCGGTGATATGTAAAGGGATGGATGACCATGAGTGGATGTACACTGGCCGCTCAAGTAAAGGTGAGTGTACAGATGAATGGATTGCCAAGACTGATGCGTTCTTGAAGCAAGCTTTTGCCCATGCGAAAGGGGTGCCAACTACTTTCTGTCCATGCACGGTTTGTGACAACCGTAAACACCAAACAGAAGTTGTGATGGGTAAACATCTCGTTAAGTATGGATTTACGGAGAACTATACTCGGTGGACACGCCATGGTGAAGCCTTTGATCGTGTGAGAGACGAGGCCGTGAGGCAACAGATGGGTTCAACCCGTATGGAATGACGGCTGCCCCATACTCTTGTTGGCCAATGTTCGTGATCCCACTCAATCTCCCCCTCGGCGTCCTCTTTCGACGACAGAACATATTTTTGTCATTAATTATTCCTAATTACCCGGGGAAAAATATGAGTGTGTATATGGAGCCTCTTGTTGATGATTTGGACCGTGCTTGGGAGGAAGGTGTATGGACATACGATCGAGCTACAAAAACAAACTTTAAAATGCTTGTCTTCTACCAGTACTCCCTGTATGACCATCCGGCGTATGGGATATTCTACGGCTGGTGTGTCCACGGGAAATTCCCATGTCCAATATGCAAGGCATCTCTGAAGTTCATCTGGCTGACCAAGGATGGAAAATATTCATGCTTCGACAAACATCGTCAATTTCTCCCTCTTGAACACGAATTTAGACAAGATATCAAGAACTTCACGAAAGGTGTCAGGGTTCAAGAACCTGCACCACAGATGATGATAGGTGCGGATGTTCGTGCAGAGTTAGATGCTCTCGTTGTCGGGGAGGATGGCCGTTTTGTGGGTTATGGTGAGCAACATGCCTGGACTCATAAGTTGGGCCTGTGGAAGCTCCCGTACATGCAAGACCTTCTGCTTCCACATAATATTGATATGATGCACACTGAAAAGAATCTTGCCGAGGCACTTTGGGGTACAATCATGAACATTCCTGATAAAACCAAAGACAATGCCAAGGCAAGAGTGGATCAGCAGCGGTTATGCAATAGACCGAAGCTAAATATACCACCTCCCAGGGACGCCAAAACATGAAAAAAACCTAAGGCCGATTTCGTTCTCGATAATGACCAAAAGAGGGGAGTGCTAAGTTGGTTCCAAACATTAAAATTTCCTGATGGGTACGCAGTGAATTTGAAGAGGGGAGTGAACTTAACAACTCTACGAATCAACGGGCTCAAGAGTCATGACTACCACATATGGCTTGAAAGGCTTCTTCCGGTGATGGTTCGAGGCTATGTCCCCGAGCATGTCTGGCTAGTGCTGGCAGAGTTGAGCAATTTCTTCCGCCAACCGTGTGCTAAGGAAGTATCGAAGACCATGCTTGCAAAAATGAAAAAGCTTGCTCCCGTGTTGCTATGCAAGTTGGAGAAGATATTTCCACCGGGCTTTTTCAACCCGATGCAGCATATGATTCTGCACCTTCCGTATGAGGCACGAATGGGAGGGCCTATGCAGAACCGCTGGTGCTATCCAATTGAGAGATGGCAGAAGGTTCTTCGAACTAAATGCAAAAATAAATGCAAGATTGAAGCTTCTATTGCAGAGGCTTACATTCTCGAGGAGGTGTCAAACTTCACAATGAAGTACTATGCTGACAACCTCCCTAGCGTCAACAATCCACCGCCTCGTTACAATGTTGGCGAAGTTGAATCGAACCTCAGCCTTTTCCGAGGGCAACTGGGAAGTGCAAGTGAAGGCACCAACAAAAACTTGACAAATGCAGAGTGGCGCGCTATCATGCTTTATGTGCTCACCAATCTATCCGAAGTTGAGCCATACATGCGGTAAGTTCAGAACAATCTTGTTTTCGAGTACCTAGCCACTATTCTGCATCCAACACTCTTGTTTCTCGTTCATACAGGGAATTTCTTGATCAGTTCTGGCATAATAGGAGGGCTCCTACCCCGCACGAAGTTGATGACATTCTTAAACATGGAAACCCAGATTTTATTTCTTGGTTCAAACGGAAGGTACACTTAATTTCAGTCTTGTCCTAAATTCGACATTACTGAAGTCGTGTCATTAATATAACAAACTATCCTGGTCGAACTCGCAGGGCCAATCCGATGGGTCTATGAGTGCCGAGTTGAGACAGATCGCCGATGGTTGTACGTATAAGGTCAAGTCATTTACCAGATATGACGTGAATGGCTATCGTTTTCGCACAACAAGTCATGAGCAGAGGATGCCCAATCGAAGGACTACAAATACCGGAGTCTATACTCCAGGCTCTGATGGGGCCGATTACTCTGGGAGACTTGAAGAAATATACGAGCTTAATTTTGGTGGAAGCAAACCTCTTTCTCCTGTTATCTTCAAATGTCATTGGTTTGATCCTTCAGTGGTGAGACGGACCCCTAGTCTTGGGCTAGTCGAAATTCGACAGTCATCTGTCTTACCTGGAGATGATGTCTATATAGTGGCTCAACAGGCCACCCAGGTGTATTATTTGTCATACCCGTGCAAAAAGGACAAAAGGCTTGAGGGTTGGGACGTTGTATACAAAGTGTCGCCACGCGGTAAACTACCAGTCCTAAACAATGAAGATTATAACATAGATCCAAACACCTATGATGGAGAGTTCTTCCAAGAAAATGGGCTAGAAGAGTCTTTTGAGATAGACTTAACCCAAGCGGTCGGAATGGATTTAGACTCAGAAATGTTTGTTGACGAGGACACTGGAGATGTGGTTCATAATGCTAAGGAGGTAGAGTTACTAGAGCGATTACAATTAGGCAATGACGAAGCCGACGACATTCCTCCGCCTTTGGAGGACGATCATGAACATCTCGAAATGTATGATAGTGATGATGCGACCGTTGATCTAGATAATCCTGATCCGGATGATTATTTCTAATAAAAGTACGTTTATATATTGCATCATCTCTTTCTAATAGTTTATGTCGGGTCATATTTCTTATATATTACATGTCTTTCTAATAATTTATGTTTATATGTGAAATCTAATAAATGTATGTTTTTGTTGATCGCAGGTGATTGAACCAGCATGGTGAGTCGGGGCGGTGCGATGAGGAACGTCATATCGTTGTACCGGAAGTTCAAAGATGGAGGGTCCGATGCAGTTGGGTCGTCTGGTGCCAAGGGAAAGGGGCGAAAGAAGAAGGCCAAAGGCGGGGGGCGAGGCAAGGGCAAGAGGCGAGAGCGGATCCCCGTACCTTTGTGAGTGATGGATGTTGGACTTTGTAAACTAGTGAATGATGGATGTTGGATGTTTGCATGTTGAATTTGTGACATTTCTGTGATGTTGGATGGTTTAGTGACTTATATGTGTTTGTTTATGGTTGTGTGATGGTTTAATGGCTATATATATATATGAATTGCCTGTGATGCCTATTATAAACTGTGTGTGATGTTTTTGTTGAGGGGTCCTTTTAACGCAATAAATAAATAAAAACATGGGCAAAATTGATGCTTTGCCGAGTGTCCCCACTCGGCAAAGGGTCTGTTTGCCGAGTGTATTGGCCTTAACACTCGACAAACAGGCTGTTTCTGTCATTTCTGGAACAGCCTTTGCCGAGTGTTTTTGCCTTAACACTCGGCAAACAGGCCCTCTTTGCCGAGTGCTAAAGCCCTGACACTCGGCAAAGAGGTTGTGCAGGGCCTACCCCTAACTAGCCTTTGCCGAGTGGGACACTCGGCAAAGGCTGGGGTCTTTGCCGAGCGCGACACTCGGCAAAGGCTGGTTAGGGGCAGGCCCTACACAGCCTCTTTGCCGAGTGTCAGGGCTTTACACTCGGCAAAGATCCTAGTAATTGCCGAGTGTGGCACTCGGCAAACACCTCGTCAGCACTAACAGACGGCCGCGAACGCCGTCGTGCCGTCCGCGGCCGTCCGTTAGTGCTTTATTTTGCCGAGTGTCGGCTTCTGCACTCGGCAAAGCCTTTGCCGAGTGCCCGATAAAAGACACTCGGCAAAGGGGCAGTTTGCCGACACGGGCTATGCCGAGTCCTCTTTGCCGAGTGTATATCGGGGTTTGCCGAGTGCCCTAGGCACTCGGCAAACACCCGGTTTCCCGTAGTGAATTGATGGTTCTACCCTGTCCAGAGCCAGATTTTCACATAGGAGCCATCTAACCGATTCGTCATGCACAACATTGATACTATTAAACAAGTTTGTACTTTGCACCATGAACTACATGTATTCGACTCACCGCATAAACTGGAATCCGTGCTTAACAGCAGTCAGGCCCCTCTTATACTAGCTACTACACAAACCATTTATACGGGTGCTTGAAAACCCATTTGCAGGGGTGGACTGGCTACCGCGCCTGCTTTTCGCAGCTTGAAATAGTGCGTTTGCAGGCACATACCGGCCAAGAAAATCAATTTGCGCCCCCTTCCCCCGCAAATCACATTTCTTTTCTTGACGGGACGCAAATCACATTTCTAGGGACGGGCCACATGGTCTCTCACCCCTGCAAACACCTTTTCCAGGGGCGGGCTATAGGATTAATTACCGGCCCTAGTAATAGAATAAAAAAAATAAAAGAAAGCACGGGATCCTCGCTTGTCCACGAGCCCACTAGTGCTCGTCGCGACGCTCACCTGGCCATGCCGGCACCACATCACTCTGCTCGCCACTGCTTCATGCGTCGTGTCGTTCGCCTGGCCACGCAGCCAAAGCTCCACTCACCCGCGGGGCAGTGCCGAATGCTAGTCTTGGGCCGCACCAGAATGGGACAACACCGCCCACACCACCAGTCTGTAGTGGCGTAGCTAGGATCTAAGTCTAGGGTGGTCCAACTTAACATATTTTCTAAAAAAACTACAAACATACTAAACCAATAAACAAGTATATAAAATTTATCAAACACAATATGATTAAATAAAAAATTCTTAGGAACATCTTCAAACGGTCTTAGGAACATCTTAAAATAAATAAATATGAAATATGCTTACTGTAAAATAGTAGCTTACGAACCCACAATAGTCAAAGAAAAATACCATGCTACTTATTCTTGTCGGGCCTACGTTTTTTAATTGTCATGAATGTGTTGATTATATCATGTTCATTCACTTGTAGAAAAATATCTCGCTCAATGAAAGTGGATAGACAATCATCCAAAATGCCATCACCCATCCTATTTCTCAACTTACTCTTGACAAAGGTCAGTGCAGAAAATACTCTTTCAACACTTGTTGTTGCCACCGGTAATAGCAATACCATTTTGAGAAGGAAGTACACCCAATCATAAACTTTATCCCTCCCTGTTTGAACAAGTTTAACTGAGAGATCAACAAGGTTGTTCAGGACTTTGAACATTTCATCTCTTTTCATGTCATTAATATAGGTCTCCAGTTGCAAGTCAAGTTAGAGCTTGAATGATCATTGGGGTAAAATTCAGCAAGTCTATGTATCTTGTTTGCATCAAAAGAAGCAAATGAATTAGCTGGACTAAGAAAGCAACTCCATCTTTACCTCATCAAACCGAGTGTCAAGCTCTTGACTAATTTGATCAATGACTCCAATGAAGTCTTCTCTTCTAAAGTGATCATCATTTATTTGATTCTAAGCAAACTGTGTTGATCGTCCATAGGGCAAATAATTATGTTGCATTTCAGGAACTTGGATGCCATGCTTGTTGCAAAACAAAGTGACCCTTTCAAGAAATGAAACCCAGTCATCAGACCTTAGTTGTTGCATTTTACTCTTTGCCACATGAACAAGTGCCATTACTGTTGGATATGGGTACCCCTAGGCCAATCACCGAGAGGGGTGGCAGCCGGCCCGCTTGCCGAAACGAGGAAGGAGATCGAGTCCTAGTAGACTCCTACTTGGACTCCCATATTGTAATCGACTAGGAGACTTCCATGTAATCCCACCTCCTGGAATATATAAAGGAGGACAGGGGTCCCTAGATGAGCGAACCGTTACAATCACATCTTTTGTAACCACAAAGCTCGCCATTGCTTCCTGAAGCTTTGATGAGCACAAGCAATACAAACACCACCGACACAGGACGTAGGGTATTATACCTCCGGCTATCCCGAATCTGTCTAAATCTCGCCCACTGTGTCACCTTCAAGCTACTCAACTCGACGATCCTCCTCCTACAAATCTACCACTTGGGTATCCCCTAGTGGATTGCTGGGTCTTAGATCCGATAATTACATTGAGAATATCTAGAATCACTCAGACAAATCATTAGGGTATCCAAGAATCACAAGCATCCAATGAGCACCGAAAATGACGTCAAATGATTCAAGCACTCCAACCATAGTATCTATCTTCGACCATTCACCCCTTTGTGAAGTAGCTTCTCCGAGAGCTATAAGTACATTACGGATTGTGGGATACATAACAATCATATTGACCATAATTTTATAATGAGAACACCACCGAGTCTCACCTAGACTAGGCAACCACATCTCTTGATTTAATCCACTTTCAGTTTCTAGCACACCACATTCAAGTGCTTTCATGATATTATCATATTGGTGATGTCGAAGCATGCAATGATGCTTACAAGAAACTCCAATAATATATTGTAACACCCTAAAATTCATCACAATTAAATTGTAGCAACCATTTTAATTTTTCTAGGATTTATTAAGGCTTAAATAAATTTTCTAGGATTTAATTGGAATTTCTAGCCTTTTTATTAATTTAAATATCACATTAAATAATTATTTTAGTCAAAATAAGTTTTTGTTGCATTCATGCTGTTGCATATATTTTTGGTTGCTAGTAAATCAAGTTGGAATTTAAATTCTGTTTAAATTCGAATTTGATTTGCTTTTGTTTGAGTTTTAGAAAAAGTTAAATTAGCCGAGTTCGTTTTCGCCCCTCGAACTCTTGGCCCAGCCCAAGTATGCCCCCTGGACTTTTCTCCCGCTCGCTTTTCCTCCCCGCACTTTTTCCTTTCTTCCCGGGCCGAATCTTTTCTCCCCGCCCGGCCTTCTCCACTTCCGGCCCAACTTCGGCCCGTCCCACTTCTTCCCCGTCGCTCTCTCTCTTCCTCTCGCCGACAGGTGGACCCCACCTGTCAGCACCTTCGTCCCCGGCTCGGACTCTGCTCAGAGTTCGTCCCGAAGCCGCCGCCGCCTCCGACTCCGATTCCCGCCGCCGTACGCCTGCCGAGGCCTTGATCTTCGGCCTACTTAAGCGCCCGCCGCCCTGCTGTTTCCCCATCGAAATCCAATCAAGCCGCGAGCCCGCAAACCCTAGCGTCGCTGCTCGAGATCCGCCGCCGCGTCGGTTTGCCATCGTTCGTCGCCGTCGCCGGTCGGTCTTCGTCGAGTTCACCCCTGGTGAGTTCGCCATCATCTCCTCGTCCTTCCTGTGTAGTCCTTGTAGTTCGTAGAAGGCCGTAGCGTCGAGTTCGTCGCCGCCCGAAGCTCTACCGATCCGGCCATGGCGCCGCCGCCGTCGGTCGTCGTCTCCGTCACGCGTCTGTTGTCAAGATCACCCTGGATAGACTCGTCATTGCCTCGCGAGTCCATAGGACTAAGTCCCATCGCTAGTAGAGCCCCGTAGCGCGTTTTCGACTTACTCCGGCGATGCTCCGCCGCGTTTACGGGCGGCGCCGCCATCCCGGCCGTCGCCGGCGTTACCTCCTCGGCCTGATCTGATTCAGATCGTCCGATCGCGATCCAACGGTCCACGGCCGTCCGAGTCCCGAGTCAAACCCAAGAGTAACGGTCAGCCCTGGTTGTTTTACAAAGAAGCCCTTGAAGTTTTTGAAAATCAACCTGCAGTCCACCTTAGTTCAAAAATAATTCCAAATAGGTCCTGTTTTCTTCTGTTTTAGCCCCTGCAAGATGTAAAATTATGCCCGAGGTCCAAGTTTGGTATTTTTACCCGTAAGCCCTCGAGTTTTTATACAAAATTATGTTTTAGCCCCTGGTTTTTCGCAGTTAAGCCCCTGGAACTTTTAAAACTTTGCCAGCAAGTCCTTGAACCTTAGAAAAGCCATATCTTTTGTGTTTTAACTCCGATTTTAGTGATTCTCGCGCTCACGCGTTCATTGTAACGAGTAGATTAGTTTTGTGCTACTGTTTTGATCTGTTGGAATTGTTTGGTGTACTGTTTCTTATTTGTTGTATTGTTTCCTTGTATGTGAATGTGTGATGCGATTAGGAAACGACCAGTTCGAGGATTTCTCTGAAGAACCAACTGTTGGAGAAGGATTTGAGCAGCAACCGAGTTGGGAAGAAGGCAAGTGTATTATGTCATGCAAATGTCCTAACAATTATTAATTTCACCACCCATGCATGTGTCTTAATTTGATGGGTTCCTATTTAAGGATCTGCCTAGCCACTATATTCCCCTGTCCCTGAAACTGGGTTACTTAATTAATTTTGATGGTAGATGATGCTTAGTTTGCTCAACTGGGATTGGTTAAATGAACCCCTACTCTATGCTCCATATACTCTTTTAAGTAATTAATTGGCAAGATCATATCTTTTTAATTGGAACATGGAGAACCACCCAGGAAAACAGTGCAACCATAAGTACTATATGGCTCTGGTCTTGGCTAATTAATTAGGAACTTTAGTGGATGGTAACCTTACCCGAAAGGGGCAAGAGGCGCGGCGGTTGACGGGGTATAGCTCGGTCCTCTTGAGCTGTGGGCTTTGGTAAGAGACTGATCTCATTAGGGAGGGTTATGCTTTGCTTCTGAACCGGAAACCTTAGCGGGTTACTATTTACTAAGGAATCTTTGTAAAGGCCTCGTAGCGTCCCTA
The DNA here is from genome assembly GCA_033239725.1 of Echinochloa phyllopogon. NCBI lineage: Eukaryota > Viridiplantae > Streptophyta > Magnoliopsida > Poales > Poaceae > Echinochloa > Echinochloa phyllopogon. Next base: position 23,598,164 of record BTCW01000008.1, on the reverse strand, counting down.
TGCGGTCACACCTCGGTAGTGTGATTTAAGAGGATTGGCCCCCTCGGCATGGTTGGGTTTAAAGTTCTTTTGAACTTTTACGCGGCTTATGGTGAAAGTGTACAACCTCTGCAGAGTGTAAAACTGTTATAACAGCCGTGCTCACGGTTAAGAGCGGCCTGGACCCTTACATGATAATCATACTTGAACATGATCTAAATCATGGTTATATGAATACGTTGGGAATATGACATTCATTAATTTGTGGGTGGTATATACTTTCATTTGCTAGTAAATAGTTGCTTAATAAAACTTGACCAACTAAAAGCGCTTATTACAGTATGGTCAGCCAACCTTTTTGCCTCAGCCTTGTATGTCATATTACATTTGCTGAGTACTTTATGTGCTCATACTTGTTGTTTTTCTTTCTTTCTTTTATTGCATCTACTACACCCGGAATGCTGCTCAGATTGGGAGAATTTTGAGGATTTCACCACTGATTTTGAGGAGTTCTAGGCGAGTCTCCCCCAGTCAATGCATGTGGAGTTGGAGTCACTTTTGCTTCGTTAGATTAACGTTTATTTAAGTCTTCCGCTATGATATTTGAGTCAACTTTGAGATTGTAATAATTGCACTATAATACTCTTTCGTTATGCATGGTTATGGATATTCACTTGTGATGTCTACCATATGTGTGTAAACTGATCCTGGCGCACATATGAGATGCACCTGGTTTTGCCTCTAAAACCGGGTGTGACATATACATCAAGAGAGACACTTGATCAAAATAACTACACACAATCATTATTTCCCTTGGCTAAAGGGACAAGAACTAGTTGGAGTTGATGTGCAAAACAGTGAATATAATATGCAGAAGCTGACACTTTCATGATAAAAGTTTTCAGTCCTTTAATCTCTCCTTTCATGTTGCTAGCCCCATCATAGCCTTGACAACGGATTTGAGTAACCGACAAACCATGACTAACAAGTAAAGATTGAATTTCTTCCTTAAGTGATAAAGAAGTAGTATCATCTACATGAACAACTCCAAGAAAACGCTCGCATGGCCTTCCCAAGCTATCGACAAAACGCAAGCAAAGGGCTAGGTGTTCTTTATGAGAAACGTCATTGGATTCATCAGTTAGAATTGCATAGTATTCTTCACTAATTTATTCAATGATTTGCTTTCTAGTTTCTATGGCACAACATTGAATAATATCTTTTTATATGTCTGGGCTAGTCAATTTGTAATTACCTAGAGCATTCTTCAAAACAAACTTATCTACCTCTTCATTATTTGCGGCAATCCACTTCAAAAGTCCAATGAAGCTCCGTTGCTAGATTCTTCACTTTCATCATGTCCACGGAATGTCAATCCTTGCTATAAAAGAAACCTCAAACATCTAATCGAATAAGTCAATCTTATCTTGTAGAGACGTCTCTCTTCACTATCCACCTTCACAATATGATCATCAATTGCCGTCTGGGGATTCATAAATTTGGTGTAATTTTCTTGGGCTGCATTGTGAACACTTGTAACACCACCCACATGTAAATCAAGTGCATGTGCATCAATTCTATTCCAATTTCTCCAACCACCATGAATAAAGGAAGATTTCCTACTCTTCAAGTGCAATGCATCCATTCCTCAACGAGTGCATTTTCTTATATCATTGTCTCTTCAACGAGTGGACCTTCTGGTGCTTCAATTGGCTCTTCTGGCACAGTCGCAACATGGGAAGGAGATGGACAAGAAGCTTTCTTCTTTGCTGTGTATTTCTGAAAAAGAGATGCAATGTCTCCACTCCTCTTCATGCTTCAATAAATCTACAGTATAATTTTACAATGTCTGAATATTCCTAATTTCATATTGAAATTCAAAAATTGAACTGAAATAGTAGTACAACACCAAACTTACCTTCTCTTTTGTAGTCCTGGTACCGTCACCGATCTTACATCGCCGATCACCAGCATGGAGGCATCTCCTACCTAGGGCTATGACTTACTGCCTTACTGGCAATGTTTTAAATAGCCGGCTATAGCCTCCGCTATAGCCGGATTTAGCGTCTGGGAAGCTCTGGGGCTAGGATAATCAACATTTAGCGCTAAACTCTACTTTCCGCTAATAGCTGCTATTAGCCGGCTAAAGTAGCTAAATGGCCTTTCATTTAGCGTCAATGCACCGTACACTAAGGCCAAAATCAGTGTGGGCCGGCCCAGTATCAGTGCACATCAGCCCAAAACGAAGGGATATGAGTTGTTGCAGCCAGCCAGCCCAAAACAATAGTTTGAGTGTGCTAAAATGTCCAAAACAATAGTTTATATGTCCATAATCCACTGAATTCTGAATGTTTTACATGTATTTTTCAGAACCGCTATATGGGGATATCTGAGGATACATCTGGCTATAGCGTTTTTAGCCTCTTGAAAACCCAGCCGCTAAAGGGCATAGTGTAACATCCTAAAAATGCCTATTTTTAAAATTTAGTAATTAAATTGCTTTTATTTAATTTAATGCACATATTTATCTAAGGAAAATAAATTATTTATGAGAAATAAAATTAAATATAAGGTTAGAAACATTTTTGTTGCATTCATGCTGTCTGCATTGTGTTTTGTTTGCGTGCGGTTCAAGTGGAATTTAAATTTAGTTTAAATTCGAATTTGAATCGTTGTGTTTGGAGCTCTAGAAAAGTTGCAGCGGCCCGAGTCCACTTTTCCTCCCTGGACTTTTTCCCCCAGCCGAATTTGGCCCTCCTTTTCTTCTGCGCAGCGACCCAGCCTCCCCCTCGCCCCACTTTTGGCCCAGCCGCGGCCCGCTCCGCTTTTCCGCCGGCCTGCTTCGCCGCTTCCGCTTGCAGCCCAGCCGCGGCCCAGCTCTCTCTCTCTCTCCCTCTCTCTTCCTCTCGGGCCGACGCGTGGCTCGGCCCGATTCGGGCCCAAGGAGCGACGCGGCCTGTTGCGGCTTTCATTTCCCCGGCCGGCCCAGCTTCGCCCGGCCCATCTTCCACCGCGCGGCCCACGATGCTCCGCCCTCCCGAGTCCGACGCGAACTCGCCGCCGCCGGATTCCTTGGCGTGCGCGCCACGGTCACCTCGGCGTGCGCGTGAGACAGGGCCGCATCCGCGCCCCTATAAAGCTCGCATGCCCGGCCGCCGCTGTTTCCTAGCCACCCCTGCCGCCGCCTCGCTTCTTCCCCATGCAGCGCCGCCGCCGTGAGCAGAGCAGCGCCGCCGGACGCCCTCCGCCCCGATTCGCTGTCGTCGACCCTCCCCGGGAGAAGCCGAAGCCACCACGAGCTTCTTCGCGTTACACCGGAGCTTTCCCGCCGGTCCACGCCGCCGTTAGACCGCCGGAGCGCCTCCTCCACGCGGTGCCATCGCCGCCGACCCCCTGCCTCCGCCGAGGGCCAAATTCCGGCCACCGACGTCTCCATCCACCGCTGGTGAGAAGCCCCACGTGCTCTCCTCGCTCTCCTCCACCTCCTGCACTAGACCCCGACCGCCCTAGGTCACCGGTGCGTCGACACCGCCGCCGGCCAAAGCCCCGTCGGCAATGGGGAAGAAGGCCCCGCGCCCTTTTGCACAAAACCCCCTGGAAGAACTCCACCCCTACGCTTAAACCCACCCCCCTCCCCTAGATCTAATCTGGATCGTTGGATCCTAATCCTACGGCCCAGATCGAAAGCCAACCTGAGTCAACCCGGGTCAATATCGGTCAACTGAGTCAGCCGTGCCAGTTTTGCAAAAGAGCCCCTTCCCTTTTTCAAAATAACCCCGCAGTCCAAATCTATTCAAAAATAATTACGATTAAGTCCTGATTTTTACAGAAAACCCCCTAATTTATTTAAAAATAGCACCCGAGGTCCTGCTTTGGTTAATTTGCAAATAAACCCTCCTGTCTTTATATAAAATTATGTTTTAGCCCCTGAGTTTTTGCAAATAAGCCCCTGGAACTTTTAAAACTTTGCCAGCAAGCCCCTGAACCTTAGAAAAGCCATATCTTTCTCGTTTTAGCTCCGATTTGAGTGATTTTCGCGCTCACGTGTTCGTAGCGAAGCGTAGATTAGTTTTTCAGCCTTCTTTTGTTCTGTTGGTACTATTTGGTGTACTGTTCTAATAGATTAATATTGTTTGCATGTACTGGCTTGTATGGATGCTTGTGTGTTGATGTATGAGTCCAGTCGGTGAGCCGTACGCGTTTGAGTTCGAGGGTTACGAGGAGCAGGACCAACAGCAGCAGCGGGAGCAGCAGCAACAGTTGGACGAAGGCAAGTACAGCACGGACAATCCTTGCTACCTAAACACACCTTTACATTACTTACTGCATATGCATGTGTCTAAATTGTTCCTATTAAGGTTATACCTAGTCTTGTTTACCCTTTGCCTTGATTACCTTGGGTTATTGCATCTGGGTAGACCTTTGCTAAGCGCAGCTACTGTCACCAATGTTTAACTGTTAATCTTGACTTAATGGTTCACTTCAATGTTAATGGTAAAACTTGCTTTTTAGCAACATGGAACAGGGGGCTAGGGCGTATGCTTCATGCTTGGCCCTAGTGTCTCTCCGTAAGGACTGGTTCTTAAAGCGGCAACCCAGGAACCTGTCGCCACCACTGGAACTATAATGGCTCTGGTCTTGGACGAGTAGCATGTACGGCTCTAGCTTGACAGTAGTTACCGACGGGCCGACGGCGTTATGGGAAGCATGGGTGAGAGTATGGTTTGATCCACCGAGGACGGAGTATCCGTTGGCTATGTCCCCGTGAGGCACAGTCCCGTGTTGGGAGCTTCCGTATGGCGGGGGTTCCACACGTTGCGCTATTTATTTTGTTGTTGTTATTCTTTACCGCGCTTGGACGCCATTGACCCCCTCATGTTGCGACATGGGCGTCAGTCAATCTCGGTGCCTTGGGTCATGCTGCCTAGGTTGTAACATAACGGCTACTATTTCGTTAGGGTGTCTTGTGAAAAGCCTCATAGCGTCCCTATGCAGTCACACCTCGGAAGTGTTGATGTGCGTGGTTGGGTGCAAAGTTCCTTTGAACTTTTACGCGACTGGTGGGAAAAGGGCGAAACCTCTGCAGAGTGTATAATCTATCATGATAGCCTTGCTCAGGGTCAAGAGCGGCCTGGATCCTTTTTGATTAGAAGTTGATATTTATTATTGTTTAATGTTCACCTCCACTATATTAATTGGGTTACAACTGGGTTCCATGTTAATGTAGTGATTATGATGATGTTAAAATGAAACAACTAAAATTGCTAATGCAGTACAGTCGTGTCAAGCCTTTCTTTTAAGCCTTCATTATCCGTGTTGTATTTGCTAAGTAAGACATTTACATACACTTGCCATTCAACAAAATCCCGGATGGGTAACAGATGGATTAGATGGTACTGCTGCTGTTGAATTTCCTGAAGATCTACCATTCTACTAGCTGTGCTCAACCAGTCGGTGTCCCTGTGGTTTATGGCTTTCGGCTTCGTCTTCGTCTTCGTTTAGAGAGAGTTAATAAAGAGTCTTCCGCTGTTTTATTTAGTTATTTGAGTCAAACTCTGATGTAAAACCATTTTATTCGAGCATATGTACTCTGTTTATCATATTTGTTAGCTATATGTGTTCTGTGGACTTTCTGGGCACACATATAGTAGCATTCGGGTTTCTGTGTAAATCCGGGTGTGACAGATTGGTATCAGAGCCGTGCTGACTGTAGGAACGCAGCCTAGTTAGAACGGTTGATAAATCATTAGGAGACCACCATGATTTTGTTTCAGATCATTTAGTTACGTTTCTTTCAAAACCAGTGCTGTCGAGTCTTGTGTGAATCATGTCCTTGGGTGCTTGATTTGTTGTTATTATGCTTATGTTTGATTTGGATTTTTGTAATGATTGTGATGGTCATAGACGCGAGTCTATCTCCATCTAGATATAGGACTAAGGTTTAAGGAATATTAGTGAATAAATAGTTGGGTTATCTATCCCCTTTGTACTTTCTCTGTCTTACTCTCTATACCTCTGAATCATATCCTTCCAAGTACTGCTATCTTCTTATGCACCATCTGCAAGCATGGGTTATCTAATACCAGTTGGCGGGAATACTGATGGGAGATCTCTTGCTATGGTAGATGGTTAACACCAGAGGCAACCCCGGAGGCAGTGGAAGCAACCAGAACCAGAACCCACCACCTCCACCACCGCCACTCACCATGGAGCAGATGATGCAAATGCAACTCCAGCTGACACAGCAGATGGCGCAAACCATAGCACTGATGCAACAGAATCAGCAGAACCCACTTCAACAGCACCACGTGCAGCCCAGAGATAAAAGGGGCGAGTTTATGAAGGGACGCCCTCCTACCTTCACCAAGTCTAGCGACCCAATGCAAGCAGAGGACTGGCTCAAGGCAGTGGAACGACAGCTGGACATCGCACAGTGCAACGACCGGGAGAAGGTGTTGTATGGAAGTGGACAGCTCCAGGGAGCAGCTTTGGATTGGTGGGATGCGTACCAGTATGCTCACCCCAATCGTGATCAGATCACTTGGCAGGAGTTCCGCGACAGCTTCCGTTCTCACCACGTGCCGGAAGCGCTGATGACCTTGAAGAAGAAGGAGTTCCTGGCTTTGAAGCAGGAAGGTATGAGTGTCACCGGTTATCGTGACAAGTTCATTGAGTTGGCCCGTTATGCTCCAGAGGACGCGAATACGGATAGGAAGAAGCAGACCCGATTCTGAGATGGCCTGCATGATACACTCCAGTACCAGCTCCTGTGCTCTAGGTTCGCCACTTTTCAAGAACTGGTGGATAGCGCACTACTGCTGGAGCACAAGCGCCGTGAGATGGAGGAAAAGAAGAGGAAGCTTCAAGGCACACCGTCAGGAAGCAATGTTCGCCCTCGCTTCAATCCTCAACAAGGAAACCAGCAAATGGTGACCCCACAGCGTTTCCAGGGACAGTCCGGTCCGATGAACCGCAACCAGTATCAGCAACGTCCCCAGTACCAGCCACGTCTCCAGTACCCCTCAGCACTACCTCAGCAGCGTCCTCAGAACCAACCACAGAGTGGTCCTCTCCAACGCCCCAATCCAACCAACAATGCACCTACGGCTCCGAGGTGTTTTGGTTGTGGTGAGCTGGGACACTATGCCAGCGCTTGTCCTCGCAAGGCTCAGAACGCCGTTGGTCAGAACAACAATCAGAGGGTTGGACAACCGCAGCACCAGAACGGGAATCAGCAGCAGAACCCAGCGAGAGGAAAGGTCAACCACATGGGTGCGGAAACCGCAGAAGGAGCAACAGATGTCGTTGTGGGTACGTTCCCTGTCAACTCGACTCTCGCAACTGTTTTGTTTGATACCGGAGCTTCGCATGCTTTCATATCTGCTGCTTTCGTGAAAAAGAACATGATGATCTTGCAACCTATGGGAAACCCCATGGTAGTTAGTTCACCCGGGGGAGAACAGCGTGCCACTTTACGTTGCCCCTGTATCACCATCACAATAAGGGGGGTAGACTTTGTGGTGAACCCGATAGTCCTAGAAACCCTTGGGTTTGACTTGATTCTGGGTATGAGCTGGTTAGCAAGATATGATGGGGTGATTCAATGCTCCAAAAGAACAGTGCAGCTGACAGCAAAGACTGGTGAGAAAGTGGAGTACCAAGCAGCTAGCCCCGTGGGACACAATCAGATCTACCAAGCCGAAGGTGTAGCACTGGAAGACATCAGAGTGGTGTGTGAATTCCCAGACGTGTTTCCAGATGAGTTACCAGGTATGCCCCCAGACCGCGAAGTTGAATTTGTTATTGATCTTAAGCCTGGTACTGCACCTATAGCTAAGAGGCCATATAGAATGGGAGTAAAAGAACTAGAGAAACTTAAGGAGGAATTAAGGGTGTTGTTAGCAAAAGGGTATATTCGTCCTAGTTCGTCCCCTTGGGGAGCACCAGTTTTATTTGTGGATAAGAAAGATGGGACCCAGAGATTGTGTGTGGATTATCGAGCTTTGAATGAAGTGACCATCAAGAACAAGTACCCGCTGCCAAGGATTGATGATCTCTTCGACTAGTTGAAAGGAGCATGTGTGTTCTCTAAGATCGATCTTCGATCCGGTTACCATCAGATGAGGATACGAGTGACTGACATCCCCAAAACAGCCTTCATAACCCGATATGGTCTATATGAGTTCACAGTCATGTCTTTTGGTTTGACAAATGCACCGGCATACTTCATGTATTTGATGAACAGTGTGTTCATGGACTATCTTGACAAATTCGTAGTGGTGTTCATTGACGACATTCTGGTTTTCTCCAAGAATGAGGAAGAGCATGAAGAACATTTGAGGTTGGTGATGCAGAGACTTCGTGAGCATCAGTTGTATGCCAAGCTGAGCAAGTGTGAGTTTTGGTTGAAGGAAGTAGCATTCTTGGGACACGTATTGTCCAATGGTGGAGTGGCTGTTGATCCGAAGAAGGTTAGTGATGTGCTGAGTTGGAATCCGCCTAAGGATGTGAGTGAAATCAGAAGTTTCCTTGGAATGGCTGGATACTATCGGAGGTTCATTGAAGGATTCTCCAAGATTGCTAAACCCCTGACGGCATTATTGGAGAAAAATGTCAAGTTTGTCTGGACTGAAGGGTGTCAGGCTAGCTTTGAAGAATTGAAGAAGAGGCTGACAACGGCACCCGTGCTAGTATTGCCGGATATAACCAAGAGCTTCTCTATCTACTGCGATGCATCTCGTCTAGGATTAGGATGTGTACTCATGCAGGAAGGCAGAGTAGTAGCATATGCATCAAGGCAGTTGAGGAAACATGAGCAGAACTACCCGACACACGATCTGGAGTTAGCAGCTGTAGTACATGCCTTGAAGATTTGGAGGCATTACTTGATTGGTCATAAGTGTGAAATTTACACTGACCACAAGAGTCTCAAGTATGTGTTCACACAGTCAGATCTGAATATGAGGCAACGTCATTGGTTAGAGTTGATCAAGGACTACGATCTGGAGATTCATTATCATCCAGGGAAGGCCAACTTGGTGGCAGATGCTCTGAGTAGAAGGAGTTACGTGAATAAGATCACGGGACATTGCTTATCGGAGGAACTCAGTTCAGAGTTCGAAAGGATGAGTCTGGGATTTGTGACCAGCGTCACCGAGATGGCAGTAGAACCGACCTTGGAACAAGAGATCCGAAAAGGACAGCTCACAGATGAGAAGATCAAGGAGATCGTGGAACTGGTGGCATTAGGAAAAGCCCCTGGGTTTCGAGTGGATGACCAAGGAACATTGTGGTATGAGAAGCGGATCTGTGTACCAGATATAGTGCAGATCAGGGATGCAATTCTCAGGGAAGCCCATGAATCGGCGTATTCAATACACCCAGGTAGTACCAAGATGTACCAAGATATCAAAGAGAGATTTTGGTGGTACGGATTGAAGAGAGATGTGGCCACATACGTAGCTCTATGTGACACATGTCAGAGAGTCAAAGCTGAACATCAGAGGCCAGCAGGTTTGCTCCAGCCCCTGAAGGTACCTGAATGGAAGTGGGAAGAAGTCGGTATGGATTTCATCACTGGCTTACCTCGCACTCAAAGGGGATTTGACTCAATCTGGGTAATCGTGGATCGTCTGACCAAGGTGGCACATTTCCTACCAGTAAAGACCACCTACTCGGGAGCCAGACTAGCGGAGTTGTATATGGAGAGGATTGTGTGTTTGCATGGGGTACCGAAAAGACTAGTGTCAGATCGAGGTACCCAGTTCACATCACACTTTTGGCGACAATTGCATGAGTCTATGGACACTAAACTACAGTTCAGTTCAGCATACCATCCGCAGACAGATGGGCAGACGGAACGGACAAATCAGATATTGGAGGATATGTTGAGAGCATGTGCTCTACAATATGGTGCCAGTTGGGATAAGAGTCTACCGTACGCGGAATTCTCGTACAACAACAGCTATCAGAAAAGTTTGCAGATGGCACCATTCGAGGCTCTGTATGGCAGAAAGTGTAGGACACCACTATTCTGGAATCAGACGGGAGAAAGTCAGGTATTCAGACCTGAAATACTAAGAGAGGCAGAGCGACAAGTGCAGATAATCAGACAGAATTTGAAAGTGGCACAATCCAGACAGAAGAGCTATGCAGATAACCGACGGAGGGATCTCAGCTTTGAAGTTGGAGATTTCGTGTATCTCAAGGTGTCACCCATGAGAGGCGTGAAGAGGTTCAACATCAAGGGCAAGTTAGCACCTCGATACATTGGACCGTTCAAGGTACTTGGTCGGAAATGTGAGGTGGCATATCAGTTAGAGCTACCAGAGAAGTTAGCGGGAGTACATGATGTGTTCCATGTGTCTCAGTTGAAAAAGTGTTTGCGAGTACCTGAGGAACAGATTCCAATTGATGAGCTGAATGTGGAGGAAGATCTTACCTATACTGAGCATCCTGTCAGAATTTTGGAAGAGTCAGAAAGAGTCACCAGAAATAAAGTGATCCGGATGTGCAAGGTTCAGTGGAGCCGCCATTCAGTGGATGAAGCGACTTGGGAAAGAGAAGAAGACCTCAGAGCTGAATATCCACAGTTATTCCCATCCACATCCGAATCTCGAGGACGAGATTCATCTTAAGGGGGGTAGGTTTGTAACATCCTAAAAATGCCTATTTTTAAAATTTAGTAATTAAATTGCTTTTATTTAATTTAATGCACATATTTATCTAAGGAAAATAAATTATTTATGAGAAATAAAATTAAATATAAGGTTAGAAACATTTTTGTTGCATTCATGCTGTCTGCATTGTGTTTTGTTTGCGTGCGGTTCAAGTGGAATTTAAATTTTGTTTCCTAGCCCCTATAAAGCTCGCATGCCCGGCCGCCGCTGTTTCCTAGCCACCCCTGCCGCCGCCTCGCTTCTTCCCCGTGCAGCGCCGCCGCCGTGAGCAGAGCAGCGCCGCCGGACGCCCTCCGCCCCGATTCGCTGTCGTCGACCCTCCCCGGGAGAAGCCGAAGCCACCACGAGCTTCTTCGCGTTACACCGGAGCTTTCCCGCCGGTCCACGCCGCCGTTAGACCGCCGGAGCGCCTCCTCCACGCGGTGCCATCGCCGCCGACCCCCTGCCTCCGCCGAGGGCCAAATTTCGGCCACCGACGTCTCCATCCACCGCTGGTGAGAAGCCCCACGTGCTCTCCTCGCTCTCCTCCACCTCCTGCACTAGACCCCAACCGCCCTAGGTCGCCGGTGCGCCGACACCGCCGCCGGCCAAAGCCCCGTCGGCAATGGGGAAGAAGGCCCCGCGCCCTTTTGCACAAAACCCCCTGGAAGAACTCCACCCCTACGCTTAAACCCACCCCCCTCCCCTAGATCTAATCTGGATCGTTGGATCCTAATCCTACGGCCCAGATCGAAAGCCAACCTGAGTCAACCCGGGTCAATATCGGTCAACTGAGTCAGCCGTGCCAGTTTTGCAAAAGAGCCCCTTCCCTTTTTCAAAATCAACCCGCAGTCCAAATCTATTCAAAAATAATTACGATTAAGTCCTGATTTTTACAGAAAACCCCCTGATTTATTTAAAAATAGCACCCGAGGTCCTGCTTTGGTTAATTTGCAAATAAACCCTCCTGTCTTTATATAAAATTATGTTTTAGCCCCTGAGTTTTTACAAATAAGCCCCTGGAACTTTTAAAACTTTGCCAGCAAGCCCCTGAACCTTAGAAAAGCCATATCTTTCTCGTTTTAGCTCCGATTTGAGTGATTTTCGCGCTCACGTGTTCGTAGCGAAGCGTAGATTAGTTTTTCAGCCTTCTTTTGTTCTGTTGGTACTATTTGGTGTACTGTTCTAATAGATTAATATTGTTTGCATGTACTGGCTTGTATGGATGCTTGTGTGTTGATGTATGAGTCCAGTCGGTGAGCCGTACGCGTTTGAGTTCGAGGGTTACGAGGAGCAGGACCAACAGCAGCAGCGGGAGCAGCAGCAACAGTTGGACGAAGGCAAGTACAGCACGGACAATCCTTGCTACCTAAACACACCTTTACATTACTTACTGCATATGCATGTGTCTAAATTGTTCCTATTAAGGTTATACCTAGTCTTGTTTACCCTTTGCCTTGATTACCTTGGGTTATTGCATCTAGGTAGACCTTTGCTAAGCGCAGCTACTGTCACCAATGTTTAACTGTTAATCTTGACTTAATGGTTCACTTCAATGTTAATGGTAAAACTTGCTTTTTAGCAACATGGAACAGGGGGCTAGGGCGTATGCTTCATGCTTGGCCCTAGTGTCTCTCCGTAAGGACTGGTTCTTAAAGCGGCAACCCAGGAACCTGTCGCCACCACTGGAACTTTAATGGCTCTGGTCTTGGACGAGTAGCATGTACGGCTCTAGCTTGACAGTAGTTACCGACGGGCCGACGGCGTTATGGGAAGCATGGGTGAGAGTATGGTTTGATCCACCGAGGACGGAGTATCCGTTGGCTATGTCCCCGTGAGGCACAGTCCCGTGTTGGGAGCTTCCGTATGGCGGGGGTTCCACACGTTGCGCTATTTATTTTGTTGTTGTTATTCTTTACCGCGCTTGGACGCCATTGACCCCCTCGTGTTGCGACATGGGCGTCAGTCAATCTCGGTGCCTTGGGTCATGCTGCCTAGGTTGTAACATAACGGCTACTGTTTCGTTAGGGTGTCTTGTGAAAAGCCTCGTAGCGTCCCTATGCAGTCACACCTCGGAAGTGTTGATGTGCGTGGTTGGGTGCAAAGTTCCTTTGAACTTTTACGCGACTGGTGGGAAAAGGGCGAAACCTCTGCAGAGTGTATAATCTATCATGATAGCCTTGCTCAGGGTCAAGAGCGGCCTGGATCCTTTTTGATTAGAAGTTGATATTTATTATTGTTTAATGTTCACCTCCACTATATTAATTGGGTTACAACTGGGTTCCATGTTAATGTAGTGATTATGATGATGTTAAAATGAAACAACTAAAATTGCTAATGCAGTACAGTCGTGTCAAGCCTTTCTTTTAAGCCTTCATTATCCGTGTTGTATTTGCTAAGTAAGACATTTACTTACACTTGCCATTCAACAAAATCCCGGATGGGTAACAGATGGATTAGATGGTACTGCTGCTGTTGAATTTCCTGAAGATCTACCATTCTACTAGCTGTGCTCAACCAGTCGGTGTCCCTGTGGTTTATGGCTTTCGGCTTCGTCTTCGTCTTCGTTTAGAGAGAGTTAATAAAGAGTCTTCCGCTGTTTTATTTAGTTATTTGAGTCAAACTCTGATGTAAAACCATTTTATTCGAGCATATGTACTCTGTTTATCATATTTGCTAGCTATATGTGTTCTGTGGACTTTCTGGGCACACATATAGTAGCATTCGGGTTTCTGTGTAAATCCGGGTGTGACACATAGCCGGCTATTTTAAACATTGCTTACTGGAGAGGTGTGATAGGGAGCCAAACAAAACAAACCAGTTACAGTTAGGATTTAGGGCCAATGCGAGATTGCGGGCAGAGAGCGAGATAAGGGTAGAATGAGATGTTCATGTACCAATTGGTAATCGTCGATGTGTTGCTCGTTGTTCTGTTCCGCTCATCGACGTCGTTTGTCTACAGTGCGACTGTGCGAGGAACAGGATGGGAATGACGGCGGGGGCTCTGTCCTCGTATAGGAAGTGGAACGACGGAAGTTGCAGCGATTAGATTAAACACCGGTCAATTTGCTGAGCATTAAGGGACCTTGGGCCAAAATTTTTAGGGTGGGCAAGGCCCGCATGGCCAACACTGTAGCTCCGCCCCTACCGGTCCGGGCCGCGGTGGGGACTCGCCTGAAGAGTAGCAACGCCTGCACCCACTGGCTCGCCGTAGTGTTGGCCATGCCCGTCTTCCTGGCGCTGTGGTGGCCACTCGGCCATGGGGCAGCGCGGTCCTCATCCATCGATCTGGGGCTGCGCTGGCTCGCTGCACCGGCTCTAGCATGGCCCTTGCTCGCCTGAACAGTTGCGATGCCCGACCCGCTGACCTAGGTTGCAGTGGCTCGCCGCAGCGCCCGCTGTCCTATAACTGTGCTGGCCGCTCAGCCACGGGGCAGCTCAACTCGCCCCCGTTGAGCTAGGGCCGCACCGCCGCCAGTGCTTGCCAGCCTGGGGCTACACCAGTCCACCTCTCGCCCGCTTACACTTAGCTAGGGCTGCGCCTAGGGGTGGTAAAGTGCCCTCACTTTTGTGCTAGAAATTTTAAGGATCGGGCCGGATTAGAGCCGGGTCAAAATAATACTAGTTTTTGAGCTAAATTTTGCTAGGGCCAAGTTAGATTGTGAAGGAACAAACGAGCCATGATCCGTTACCACCCCTAGCTGCGCCAGCCCCTCACCCGCACCCACCGGCCGCTCGTCTGCGGAGATAGAGGCGAGTGATAGAGAGAGGATGAGATAGAGGAAGAGCTTGTGAGTGTTTGCTAAGAGATAAGAGGGAGAGAGAGAAGAGAGAGGGAAGAACTTATTAAATATGTGGTATGGGGAATTTATTATGCTCTATAGGAATGGTTTGATGACTCACCCACGGTTAGAAATCTACTTGTACGCGTGGATGGGGCCGTCATCCGTTCCTGAAAATAAAATTTCAAAAATCCTTTGATTTATTTTTGTAATTATTTTTGGAGGAATAAATGATCTTAAATAAAAACTTATCAACTACAAAGTCTTAGATCTTTTTGAGTTCTACAATTTTAATATAAAGCTTCTCTTCATCCCAAATCATATCAAAAAATTATTAATTTATTTGAATCTATGTAGTATATGTAGTATATTATATAAAAACAAAAAATTATGCTCATAAGCAAATGTATGGTCATACGGTGTAGAATCTATAGTATGCCTTTTTTAGAGTAAAATACATGGTCGGTCCATAAACTTGTTACGAGGTGTCATTTATGTTCCCAAACCCTCAAAATGCATTTTTGGCTCTCTAAACTTGCCTAGGTATACCATCTAGGTCCCTAATTATTTAAGATTCATTTCTAAGTCTCTAAACTTGTCATAAAGTGTCGTTCGGGTCCCTAAATTCTCATAATATACAAAAAAGGAAGAGATCGAGTGCGAGAATAAGGAGAAGTTCTTATCTTCTCACGTGTTTAAACTAGTGATGCTACGTATGATGAGTTTATAAAAAAATATTTTGGGAGTTTATGGGCTTGGATGACACACCTGTATAATTCGACGACCTAAAAAAATGCATTTTGATAGTTTAGGGACCTAGATGATACATCGAAACAAGATTACTGGCATAAAAATCTAATTTGAGAGTTTGAGGGCCTAGATGATTGTCACACCCGGATTTACACAGAAACCCGAATGCTATTGTATGTGCACCCAGGAAGTCCACAGAACACATATAGCTTACAAATATGTTAATCAGAGTACATATGCTCAAATAAAAATAGTTTTACATCAGAGTTTACCTAAATAAACACAGCGGAAGTCTATTCATTAACTCTCAACTAGCGGAGCTGCAGTCCACAGGGACACCGACTGGTTGACCACAGCTTAGTAGTAAGGCAGATCTTCAGGGAATTCAGTAGCAGCAGTCTCATTCATTCCATCTGTTACCCGTTCGGGATTTTGTTGAATAATGGCAAGCGTAAGTAAATGTCTTACTTAGCAAGTATAACACGGTGTATGAAGGCTCAAAAGTAATGCTAGACACGGTTGAACTGCATTAGCAATTTTAATGATTCATTTTAACAATTAGCCAAGATACTACAATTAAATGAATCCCAGTTGTAAACCCAATTAATAAGTAGAGGTGAACATTAAATAGTAATAAATATCATATTCTAATCATAAATGATCCAGGCCGCTCGTGACCCTGAGCAAGGCTATCATGATAGATTGTACACTCTGTAGAGGTTTCGCCCTTTATCCACCAGTCGTGTAAAAGTTCATGGAACTTTAAACCCAACCACGCACGTCAACACTACCGAGGTGTGACTGCATAGGGACGCTACGAGGCTTTTCACAAGACACCCTAAACCAACAGTAGCCGTTATGGTACAACCTAGGCAGCATGATCCAAGGCACCGAGATTGACTAACGCTCATGGCGCAACGTGAGGGGGCCAATGGCGTCCAGAGCGCGGCAACACATGCAAACATCAAAAATAAAGAGCGCAACGTGTGGAGCTCCCGCATGCACGGTGGCTCCCAACACGGGACTGTGCCTAACAGGACATAGCCGACGGAACACCCGTCCTCGGTGGATCAAACCATACTCTCACCCATGCTTCTCATAACGCCGTCGGCCCCATCGGTAACTACTGTTAATTTAGAGCCTTACAAGTTACTTGTCCAAGACCAGAGCCATTATAGTTCTAGCGGTGGCGACAGGCTCCTTGATTGCCGCTTTCAGAACTAGTCCTTACGGAGAGACACTAGGGCCAAGCACGAAGCGTACGCCCTAGCTCCCTGATCCATGTTGCTAAAAGCAAGTTTTAACATTAACATTAAAGTGAACCATTAAGCCATGATTAACAGTTAAGCAAGGTGACAGTAGCTGCGCCTAGCAAATATCTACCCATATGCATCAACCTAGGTGATCAAGGTACAGGATAAACAGAGCTAGGTACATCCTTAATGGGGAACAATTTAGACACATGCGTATGCAGTAAATAATGTAAAACAGGTGTTTAGGTAGCAAGAATTGTCCGTGCTATACTTGCCTTTATCCAACAGAGATACCGCTACTTAGAGTCTTCAACTATTGCTCTTTTAATCTTCGGATTACTCGAACTGTGTTCCTTCTTCTTGAAATCTCTTGACGACGTTTCTGTACTCGCAGCAATCACCGAGCACAACAAGCAGCTAAACAAGCAAACAAACATGAACAACTAAGAACAATACACCAATCAATAGAGAAGGCTTTAAAAGAACGCATTAAAGGACGGGGCTTGGTTTTATGGTCACGGGGGCACAGGAATCGCAGAAAACGGAGCTACGGTTGAAAAGATAAAGCTATCCGAAGGATTTTGGTTAAAATAATACAACTATATGCTTGATTGATTTTAATTTAAACAAAATCATATGTAAAAGTCATTTCAAACAATTATAGTTGAATTTGTAAATTTTGAGGTGAACGCTAGTCAAATTTTATTTATAATTGTGGATATATATATATATTATACCAAATTAATCATTTAATTTGAAATAAAGCATATTAGATCATCTAAACGTATAACTTTTTGAATCCTATTGAAGCACATTAGAATTGAAACACATTTACATTGGCATTATTCAGATTATCATTTATTTATGAAACACGAACGTTAAATTCTAATTTGCTTTTAGTTAGAAAATTCATTAAATTAATTATTATAAGCAAATTAGTTTATTAAAAACCGAGATCTGACTTAGTCCACTTTTATTTATAAAACTATATGAGCAAGTATTAATCAAATTAATATTAATCATGAAAAACCGAGTGTAAATCTTAATTACATTTTAATCAAGAAAACACATATAGATAACATTTATTCAATTTAATATTATATAAAATTCAGAAATAAAAGTTATGGTAAATGTCAATGCTAATATGTAGTTTGAGGTGATACGAAGCTAATGCAACAAGAACGGACCAAAACGGAGTTAAAACGCGGGTTCTATGGTTAAAAGAAGGTTGTAGGGACCTATACGCAATTATCTATAGCCGGCAGGGGTTAGCTTGGAAGATTTCATAGACTCAGTGAATAGTTGCTGAGAATAGAGGAAACCTCGGGGTTGGATCTGCAAAACGGCCTCGGACTGGGTTTATGTTTGAGGGTGGAATAGTTGCAGGGGGTTTCTGTAAAAGTGCGAGGCATAAGAATAGATCTAACCAGGTGATACCCCGTGCGTTGCTGCGGAAAATTTTAAACAAAATTTAAGGTGAAATTTTAAAATAGAAACTAAGGTGATTACATGGTAATATTTTTTTCAAACGATACTAATATATTCATTTCATTGACAGATAATTTTTTGGCCGGTGTCTTGGAGCGGAGCATTTCATTGAAAGAGAATTTTTTGGCCGGTGCCTTTTGGAGCGGCTCCGGTGTGGGCTGGATATACGTAGAACATTGGTTTTTTTTTACTGCTATGCGGGTCCCATGGATTGGCTATGACGCTGTGAGTTGCATGCACGGACGGATGGAGCTGGAGCTGCCCTTATCTTGTGTGGCCGACGTTTTTTCTTTTTTTTTTTAATTCGGCATAAGCCTTATCTCTACGCGGACGGATAACTGGAGCGATAGCTCGCTCGTCCGCCCCTCCGCGGGACGGCGGCCGGAGCTCGCCCTCTGCTCCTTCCGATGCCTACCCGCCCATCCCCTACCCCAGCCCCCGCACGCGCCGCCCCCTTCCCTCCATTTGTCGCTCTCCCGCTCCCTCTCTCACGGTGCGCGAGGTGGCTGCGGGCGGCGGATCCACCGGGGCCGGCATGGGAGGAAGCCCCCGGCTGCGCGGGCAGGTCGACGACGCGGCTCCAGAGATGGGGGCGACATATCCGGCGTTCGGGGCAGTGATTCCGGTGTCGGGACGAAGTGTCGGCGCGGATCCAGAGGCGGCGACGACGGATCCGGTGGTGGCGGCGGCGGGCAGCACGGATCCGGCCGAGCACGGGGAGCCTTCCCCGGTGCGGCAGCTCCTCCCGCACGCGCAGGCCGAGGTCGACGCCAGCTTCGGCGAAATCGGCGACGCGCCGCTTCGCTTCCCCGGCGTTTCCCCTATCAGGCCCATGGAGCTTCCAGCGGCCGCGCATTTGTAGTCAGGCCAGTGTGTTTTCTGGAAAGCAATTCGTGTTACATTGGTACTGTATCGTCCAGTACCATCAGTTCTTGGATGAGAATTAAAATGATACAATATATGATGAACGTAAGATTTTCACATGTTTTTATTTCTAGGAGACAAGAGTTGCTGACTAGTGCCTTAATGCTCGCATATTTTGTTTTGGCTGCGAGTAAATTACCGAAGCCGCCGAGACTCCTCCCGTGCCATTTAGATAAAGCTATCACATGGATCAGACATCAGGCATTTTCTCGAGCAGCCGCTGGGCGTCGGCGCGGCGCGGTTGCAAAGGCTGCCGCCATGCCTGGTGCTCCGCCGGCGCAAGGACCCGCCGAGGGACCGGACAAGGATGCTGGTCGACGCGCTGCAGAAAGCTGGGGTTCCGTAGAGGCGATGGTCGACTGTGCCGGCTACCACGCGATGGAGCTCTTCAAGGCCAAATGCTAGGCGCGTAGTGCGCCGTGAGAGGTCCCACCCCACATATGGGGCGCGGAGGAGATAGATACACAGTGCTGCTGTCAATCTCCTTCGTCGAACGAGCATCGAGAGACAGTAAATCTCTTTCGGCGAACAAGCATCGAGAGACGGTAAGAGCAACTCCAGTGGGGTGATTAAAAATGGACCTCTATATCTCATTTTAAGGGCCAGTTTTAAAATTTTAGAGGCCCAAATGAGAGGTGTACTCCAGCTCAACTGACTAGACAGGGCCTCTATCCATCTGACAGGTGGGCCCGTCTCTCTCCTGACGTCTTGTCTCGCGCTCGCTCGCCCCGACGTCCTGTCTCCGCTCGCTCGCCCCGACGCCGCCGCCCCCGCGCCGCCGGCCCTCCTCCCCAGCGCGCCGCCGGCCCTCCTCCCCTCCTCCCTACGCCTCTTCTTCCTCTCGGAGCCGCGTTGGGGGCCTGCGCGCCCGGCGTGCTCCTGGCGCCGCTCCCCACGCCGCCGGCCCTGCTGCTGGGCAGGGTGGTCATCCGGCTGCTGGGTAGGGCCAGGGCCTTCGTGGTGCTGCTCAACTCCCTCACCTCCTGCACTGTGGCAAGATCCTCGGCACCACTCAGTAGGTGGAGATTCAGGTGACAAAGATCCATTCCATCTCAATGTTTCTTGCCCAATGCTCTTGATAATTGTTGCTCCCCCACCGCCAGCTGCTTGCTGTTCATGAACTGATGATTGATGGAAACAACCATTGATAAAAACTTGTAATGGATTCTGCACACTAGCTGCAGCGGCATTCTTTCAGGAGAATCAGTCTTTGGATAGGAACCAGCAAATACTTTTATCTCAGTGCAGTATCCTAGATGAATCCATGGTTTTCAATTGCTTCTTTGCAGAATTATTCTTGGTAGCTTATTCTTTCCTAAGCACAATCTTTTATCTAGGGGTAATTTATACTTATCTTATACTATTTGCGCATTGTTTGCTCATCAGGCCAGCACAATAGCAAAACTTTGCTTAGTTGATACACCTAAGTGTCACAACTAAAACACTCAATGTTGCCTCCCATATTCTTTTATTCAAATAATGGAACAATGATGGGTGATAGCTATAATTTTGATGCTCCTATTACACTGTTGTGTATGTCCTATTAAATAGAGCAATGGAATGTTTTTGTGCTTCAGAACTTGTGGCAAATAAAACTGATATGGATAGTCACAAATTCATAAACAAAGGCGCGAATTTGAAACTGATTTGGATAGTCACAAACTCCCTACTGCCATAAAACTTGTAATTGAGACTTGCATTAAGGGATGGAACTCCCTAATGCCATAAATCCTTTTTGTATGAAACTTGCATTGACAAATATTTTTGTTGTACCAGGTGTCGCGGTCTTAGAGGCGTCAGCGGTTGAGGGATGAAACTGATATGGCCAGATGTCACTTGGGTAGCAGTAGTGTCTGTGCACACATCTGCATTTCTGTTCTCTTGACAAATCCTGTTGATAGCATTAGTCAGCTCTTTGTCCAATAGTGTACCTTCCTTTCTAGCCACTGCAGATTGTACAACCATTGTCAAATTTAATAAACAATCACAATTATGAATCAGTGTAAGAGGAACTACTTACATTTTTGTCGGGGGCACTCTATTTCATTTCCTATTTCATTTTACTTAAATTTTGTTGACCTATCCAGTGTAAATGTGGTTTTGTTAGCCATGAGTGCACGACCCATCCAATGTAAATGATAGTTAAGGAAGCTGGTTGATATCTTGACACTTGTATTTCAAGATCAGTGACAGGTGCTCTGAATGTCCCATTGCTGCTTGGTGGTTTCAGGTCTCAGCAAGTTGATTTGCTTCAGGCTTGGTAGTTATGAGATTCGTCGTGAATGCTATGTCCTATCCCATCGATTGTCTAGTATGTACATTGCAGCAAATTAATTGAATTACCAAATATTTGAGACATTTTTTAACTATCTGGAAGGCATGGATGTCTTCTTCTCATGGCATGGTTGCTATTCTGATGGCAAAGATTTGTTTGAATCCTAGAGCATTGTCGATCATATATATCTTGAATGAATTTATAGGAAAAAAAAAGACAATTGCTCTTCCAAACTTTTCCCTCAGCAGTTCAGGTACACTCTTGCTCTGTCCTGATTAAGGCTGACAGCAGGCTATATCAATCAGTGCAGACAAAATGGTAGTTTTTGATTTCATCATATTTAGTACTCCATGCATATAAAAAAATGCAGTACTAACACTTGTCTATACAACAGAAAATGGCATCCAGATAATAGGCACATAATCTGACCCGCAAGGATTAATGGAGAACTGCTCTGAGGTGCTGCCAATATAATGTCACTAGAAAAAAAGTCAACTGGCACAGGCTAAGACATGTTCTGGTCTGAACAAGTCAAATAGAATTCAGCACATACTTTTACATGTGATTCAATTTACAAAAGGTTCTGGCATGAAGTTTGCAAGTCCACAGGTTTCTCAAAGAAAAAAAGATCAGAAGTTTGCAAGAGAAGTAAACTGATTGATATCTGATATGCAATCTCTTCTCCTGGTGTTCAAAGAATCACTGTCAGTATCGTTAGAGAATCACTGACAGCTCCTCACCTGCTTGCAAAGATCTTCCAAAAACTCTGAAAGTATACTGAACTTACAGTAAGAAAGCTATCAAACATTCAGCAAAAAGAATATAAACATATCACTTATTCATGCTGCTTAAGCCATACTCAGCATTTGTTTTGAGTAAACACAGACAACCGGTTCATGAAACCAAACACAATTCTGACAGAAACATATTGCACAGGCACAGGCATCGAATCTGTGAGCTCACAGCTCCTAGTGGAGTTCTGGTTGTCAAATTACATAAATTACACAAGCACATAAATTCCGCCGTGAGGAATCGGCGCCACGAAGGACGACCGCCGCTTCTTGGATGTCCGTCGGCGCGACGCGGGCGCAAGTCCGGTCGGCGGTGGCGAACGTGCCATTGCGAAGCGCGAGGCAGTAGGCGCCGCGTGGCGCGCCACCGCAGACGAGGACCTCGGCGTGGTCAGGGGCGCCGGCGAGGGCGTCGACGAGGCCCGGCGCGCCCGACCGGAGGAGCAACGCCTTGGGGTCGAGCGGCGACGTCGGGCTCCTCGACGACTCGCCGTCGGACGGGCGCTTCGCGGCGAACCTGACGAAGAGCCGCGGCACGGCGAAGGGAGCGGCGTCGGCGCGCGACGGAATCAGGAGCGGCGCGGCGCGGCGACGGCGGCGGCGTCTCCTCACGCTAGCACGGGTGTTGGTGGAAGAGGGCCGGCGCCGGCGCCGCGCTCTTCGCCGTCGGCGAGCGGCGCAATCAACTCCAGCGTGGTGAAAGGTGGGGGCATCGGTGGGCGGCACGTCGGGAGAAACGGCGGCGGCGGGCGCCAGAGCGTGGGGCGGCGACGGAGAAAGAAAGCAGCGTCGGGAGAAAGAAAGAGTGGGCCCAGGGAGAGAGAGAGGCGATAGACGGTCCCTACATTTATGGGCTTTGCTCCAAAATTTGGTGGGTGTCGGTGCCGGGATCGGTCGGCCAATCCCCAGCGCCAAACAGAATGCGCTGTGTCCCGTCCCTTGACGGTTGATGCAAGAGCTAGCACGATGAGACAAGCATTTATCCTGGTTCCGACCATGAGGTCGTACGTCCAGCAGGGTGCGCTCGGGGCGCTGTACTATCTTGCACCGGAGTGCTTGCAGAGGGGGGCTACAAGCAAGGCGGGAGAGGAGGAGGAGTCTCCAAGTCCCTAAGAGCGAATGTGATTGAGGCGAGTGCCAATATCGTGTGTGGCGGTGTGTGTGTGATTGTCCCCCTTTTTTCCCCCCTTACCTCCTTTTATAGGTCAAGGAGAGAAAGGTGGGGGTAGGGTTTACAAGTACAAGCGTGACGTGCTACAGGGACATGTACCGGAGGGCATGGCGTCGGGCGTGCATCGTCCTTGACCCTGGCGGGGGATTTATGGCGAGCCCCGGCTTCTGCGAGTGTCGTGGGCGTCCCTGTGCTTGTCCTGGTGCGGCTTCGAGGGGTGTCATTGCCGCAGTCCGCGTCCAGCTGCCCATTCGCTGGTTGACTTCGAGGGCGGGGCAGGTGGGGAAGGACCGGAGTTGACGGTATAGGGGTCGGTATGGTGGTTGCCGTCAACCACAGTGCGCAGCGTGCCCGGTTCACCAGAGGATGGTCGAGAGTTGGCGGATTTGACCCGGCGTTCGTCATCACCAGGCCACGCCTGACCGGAGTCTGTACTCGATTGATGTTTAGATATTCGTTCGAGGGTTCCCCATGCCCATTCGAGGGGCGTTCCGGGGAGAAAAGACGGTAGCAGGTGGAACAGTGGTGCGGAATGACGCCTGCCAGTCCGCACAGGGTCTTGCGCAGTGCCGCGTGCGTCCGCACAGCGTCGGTGAGGACGCACAGTGACTGGAGCAGGTGGAACAGCGAGCTCTGCGGTGTCAGCGGCACGACGTGGGGGAAAGATTGCCTTTTGACTTCGGCGCCCGCCTGATGGGGCGGGCATTAAGTGCCGTTGTCGGTTGGGGCGCCGGGGAGCGCCGCGTTATGTAGAGGAGTGGCCTCGAGCGAGGCGGAGTTGGCTCGCCCGTTCGAGGGGGTGCGCGACCCTCGAGCGAGGCGGAGTTTGTGTTGTGCCTACTCGAAGGGGTGCACGGCCCTCGAGCGAGGTGGAGACGGGGGTAGCGACTCGGGCCCCCCTGTCAGGCGAGCTCAGACGGCCGTTCTTGGGCCGCGACAGGCTGCGACGGGCCGAGCTGCCGGCGATTCGGCCTTTCGTGGTATATCGTTTTTTGAGGGTGATTACCCTGATGATTAGGGGACCCCCTGGGTTTGTCCCTGACAGTAGCCCCCGAGTCTCTGCCGGACTAAGGGTCAGTCGGGCAGAGGCTGATGGTTCGTGGGATCGTTCCCGGGCGTTCTGCTGGGATTACTCCTTCTCGATTATGCACGTTCTTCCGTGGGGGCGCGCGAGCGCACCCGCGGGTGTAGCCCCCGAGCCCTTGGAGGAGTGAATTCACTCGTGCAAGGGCTTTGACTTTCGAGGGTTGTGTCAGTCGCCCCCCTTTCGATGTGGTGGGGGTGAGACCGAGTTATACGGAATTCGGGGGGCGGACCCTGCACGGCTTTGATGTGTTTCGCGCATAAGAGGAGGAGGACATGCTGCAAGGAGCCCCCGAGCTCCTGGCCCGCGTGGAGGCGATCGGAGGGGCTTCTTGTCTTTAAGTTGCGACCCTCGCCTCCCCTTCGCGGGGGAGAGGGGTGAGGTCATTCGTGCAACCCTCGAATCGGGCAGCGTACACGGATGCCTCGGTGAGCTGTTAGCGGGTAGTTCAAGTGGACGTCCGTGCCCCGTTCGCTGGGGGTCGGCTCGTGGTCCGGAGACACGTCCATGTAGCGCTTGCAAAGGTTTGCTAGGTGGGGCTCGGTCCCTTTCGCAGAGACCGAGGGCGCGAAAGCTCTCCCTCGTCGGGATCCCCCCACTAGCTGCCTTTGTCCGGCCTTGAACACAACAGGGGCGTCCCCAAACTTCGCGTTCGGGGTAAAGTCCGTTGGACACGCCCGAATTGTCCCTGACTCTGTTGATCTGGAGCACCTGTCGAACCCTTTCGAGGGCCAAGCTTCGTACTCCTGATCAGTAGGGCCTTGCGAAAGGTGTAGGTTACCCTCGAGCAGCGGGCTCGAGGGTTGGTCGAGCGTGACCGGCATCCTTCGCATCGCTTAATCTGGGGCGCCTGTCGAACCTTTTCGAGGCCCGCGTTTCGAGTCCCTGATCAGTAGCGCCCTGCGCCTCGAGGCGGAGGGGGGTCGTTGTCTTACCTGGGAAGGAATCCAACGGTTAGGTCGTTCGGGCCCGCGCACGACCGCTGGCGGGCGTGGTCGTGGCTGACGTGGCACGGAGTGGGCGAGATGGACGTAGTGGGCGCGCCTTTTCAGGCGGAGTTGGCGTGCACCGGGGAGAGGCGAGGCGACGGGCGGTCAGGCGCCGCTGTTGCGTCGTTTCGTTTTGCCGTGCCGCAGTAAATGCCGCCGCCCACGCGCGCCGTTCCGCGGGAAAAATGGTGAGGGGGGTCCCCGGTTGTCAGCGACGTGCCACGCGTGCGTTCAGCCCGTTGCCAGTGGGTTGGCGTGTCGTGGCAGGGACGAGCCCGCTCCCTTATAAAAGGAAAGCGGGGGAGGAAGGGGATTCCTTACTTTCGCCATTCCTCGCACCAGCTCTCGCCTCTGCCCTTCGCTTGCTTCCGAGTCCGCTAGTCGCACTCTGTTCGTCCTTCACGCCTTCGTCGCCTTTGCTCCGCGCTCCCTGCTCCGCCGTCCGCCATGGTGATCATCGAAGGCGTCACGGAGTGGACTCCGTCCACCGCTACCGAGCACCTCCTGGAGGGCTTGGTGAACGGCGGACAGCTTTCGCCCAGGGGCGATTCGGCGCGGCCGGCGTGGATTGTCCCTGCGCTGGCGGCCAGGGCGCCGAACCCGCCGGCGGTGTACGTGGTGAGCTTCATCCGCTTCCACGAGCGGGGCTTCAACGCGCCCGCCAGCCAGTTCATGCGGGGCCTCTGCCACTACTACGGCGTGGAGCTCCACAACTTCTCCCCCAACGCCATCTCGCAGGCGCGGCCTTCATCGGCGTCTGCGAGGCTGTGCTGGGGATCGAGGCGCACTGGGACCTGTGGGTCCACCTCTTCCGCGCCGAGCTCAGCACGTCCGGCGCAGGGAGGGGGGTGCGCCGTTCTTCGTGTGCCGGCGGTCTCACGCTCGCGCCGGTCGAGTCCAGGAAGCACTTGTACCCGGCCTGCAGGATGACCACCAACAACAGCGGCTGGGCCAAGGGATGGTTTTACCTGCGCAACGACGGCCTGGGGTTGCCGGAGTACACCGGCAAGGTCTTGACGGAGAACGCCGACTCCTGGAGCTACGGCGTCTCCGGCGAAGGTCAGCGGAAGAGGCTCCGCCCCGTCGTCGATGCCCTTCGTGCCTTGGAGGGGTCGGGCCTGACCGTGGCGCATGTGCTCGCGCACTGTCATCGCCGCCGGGTGGATCCCCTCATGGAGAGGCAGCTCCCTCTGTTCCGGATGACGGAGGGTGCCGACCCGGCGGCACTGGCGGCTTCGTGCATGTCGTCGGAGCCGCTGCTTGAAGAGTACGTTGTTACGAGGGTGCGAACGGCGGTGCATCCCGACACCATGCCGAGCGACCTCCGGTCGTCCCGGCTGCGCCCCGACGAGGGCCATGTTTTGTCGGTGAGTCGTTATTCTCCCTCTTCGGGCTGTTGGATTGATTAATTTAGAATTCTCTTCCTCAATTCATCGTGATTTCAGGATGTGAACTGCGGCCTCTACCGCTCCCTCGCGCCGACTCCGGAGGTGCGCGCTTCGAACTGCGCTCGCCGTGACCGCGAGAGGGACGCGAAGGAGGCGAAGAGAGCCAACAGCCGGAGGAGGCAAGCCCGGCGGGACGCGCACCAGGCGGCGCTTCACCGGTGGAGGAGGGACGGTGGGGCCCCGCCGTCGTCCCCCGAGGACTCCCCGGACCCTCCCAGCGAGGGAGAGGATGAGGAGGAGATCGATGCCGGCGGGGTTCTGCCCGCCGGTGAGGAGGAAGGGATGGCCGCGCCGCTGCCTGGGGCGGGCGTGGTGGCCCCGGGCGATGTTGCGCCGGCGGCGGCGCGGACGGTGGTCGCGCCTGCTCGACCCGCGGCGCCGCGGGTGCGAGCAACTTTCTCCTCCGCTGCGGGCGCGCCGCGCCGCAGCGGATCGAGTGTCGAGGGCTCGAGGGGTTCGCAGCCCCCGAGCGATTTATGGGGGTCCTCGAGTTCGAGGAGGGCTCCCTCAACGGGCGGCTCGAAGCGGAAGCTGCAGGCGCTGCAGGATTGCATCCGGTAAGTTCTGCCTCGAACTTTTTCGTAGCTTTCCATCCTTGTTCGGTTTTTCGTTTCGTGATTTCCGTTCTTTCTTTTTGATTTAGCACGCGGGGTGCCGCCAAGGCCGCCCCTAATCTCGCGCCCAAGAAGGCGTTGAAGGTTGGGGGGTCGGATTCCCCTCACGCCGGAGGATCGCGTTCGCGCGGGACTCCGCGTCCCGCGGCGATGTCCGCAGCGACGCCGGTGGATCCGGCGCCGGGGGTGCGAGACTCCGGGTCGGCGGAGGAGGAGCGGGAGAGGACGCCCCTGGTGGCGGAGCCGGGGCAGGACGCCCCGGTGGTTGAGGTGGAGCCAGGGCACGGCGCCACGGCGACGGAAGTGGGCGAGCAGGAGGGCCACGCCACTGCCGTGGCCCCTACTGGAAGGAGGCAGGAGGCGGTCGTGCCGGTCGGCGGCACGGTCATCCTGCCGGCTTTGGGTCGCGCACAAGGCGTGGCCCAGGGTGGCGATGGCGGGCGCGTTCCCCCCGCTGGGGTGTCTGCGGCCGAGGTGTCGGCGGCGCGCTTCTTGTCTCAGGGGCCGCCGCAGATGCCCGTGGCCGGGGGAGCTTCTGAGTGGGATGCGGCCGAGGTGGCGCTGCTCCAGGGTCGTCGCGGCCCGAGCGCGTGGCCGAAGGAGCCTGGCGTCTCCGCCCGGGTCTGGCAGAGCATGGCGGAGGAGAACGAGCTGTGGGCTCAGGCCGAACGGGTCGGGACGGACCTGGAGCGGGCCATCTCAGCCGCCGCCGATCTCCATTCCAGGCAGGCGCTGGAGCTCTTCGAGGTATCCCCGCGCTCGTCCCAGCACTTCGAGATTGTTTTTAGTCTGTGTCTTATTCCTGATGGCTCTTCGTGCAGCTTCTGCGGCAAGAGGCGGTAGACAAAACCGCGTGCATCACGGGCTTGTACGCCGATCTTCGCCGGTTCCGCCAGGTGAACGCGGACCTGGGCACGGAAGTGACCCTGCTCACCGTCCGGGCGAGGGAAGCAGAGACGGCCGCCCGCGCACACGAAGAAGCCAAGGCTCGCGCGGAGCGGGAGCATGACGCTGAGAGAGGCGCGGCGGAGCGGGAGGCCCGAGCCTCGGCCGCGGCGTTGGAGCGGCTCGAGCTTGAGCGCAAGGTGCGCGAGGCCGCGCAGTCCCAGCTCGCGGAGGCGGTGGCCCGGGCAGGGCAAAAGGCCCAGGAGGCCGAGCAGCTCGGCCGCGCGCTTCGAGAGAAGGAGGGTGCGCTGGCGACCGCGGAGGGCCTGCTCCAGCAAGAGCGCACAGCGCTTACCGAGGCCAGGGCCTTGGTGGACGGTATGTCTTTTCGCTTTCCTGGATTTCTGTGTTGGTGTTTGTCTTGACGTGCTTGAGCTTTGTCAGGGCTGCGGAGGGCCGAGGCGGAGAAGGCGGATGAGGTGATGGCTGTTCAGGCCGCCTACTCCGAGGCCCATGGAGAGCTCGAGGCGCTAAAGGTCGCCGCCGATGCGGCGTGCCGGGACGTCCAGTGCGTCGACGTGCAGTCGGGGTCATCGTTGCCCAGCCGCCTGAGGTCTCTGAAGAGCTGCGTGGCGGAGCGCCTCGAGCACGCGCTTCACCTTGGAGTGAAGAAGGCACTCGGCGTGGTGTCGACGCATTACGACATTGACCTCACGGCGGTGGCACGCGGCTACTTCATCGACGCAGACCTAGACGACGATGCCGCCCTTGCTGCCCTCGACGAGGCCGATGACGGCGCCGAGGATGCCGCCACGGCACTTGCCGCCAAGTTCGGGCGCGATCTTTTCCCCGAGGAGGATGAAGATGCGCGCGCCGACGTTGGGCCTGAGGCTGCGACCGCCACCGAAGCCGAGGTTGATCCTGAGGCCGACGCCGTGGCGTCCCTTGAGGAGGACATCGCCTCGGTGTGCCGCGATGATGATGGTCCTGGGGCGCTTGCATCGGTTCCCTCGACCGTTGCCGCCGAGGCCACCGCGCCCCCGTAGGAAGGTGGAGCCTGAAGGGTTCAGGCTTAGTATCTAGATGTATCTTAGCTTCTAGGAGACTAGCTCTGTAAATAAACTAAGATTGAAAGTCGATCGTGCGTTTCAAACTTGTTCGATTGTTCTATTGTGCTACTCTTGGCTTGGAGAGATTTTGGCCGGGTATTTCGAATTCGCGAGTGATTAAGGCGTGGAGTGGAGAGGGAGGTGCCGTATCCCTTCACGGGCATAGACGGTCTCACGGCTTAACCAGCTCCAGCTTTAGTTAGCTCGCGCCCCGCATCTCTCTAAGCGCCTCAAGTTTTAGCACAATTTTTGAAAATTGGGACGATTAGGGGGGGTAAACCCCCCTGCAGCCCCCGAGGGGGGCTTGGCTCTATTGAGAATAGGACCAAGTCCCCCTTGCTCATGCTGTTAGTAACGATGTTTTCATGTTTTTCGCAAACTTTTTATCATTGTTAACTAAGAACATGAAGTATTTACAAGAAATACTGAGAGTTTTAAGGATAGAAGCGACGTAGCTGTTGGATGTTCCAGGCGTTGGTGAAGACCTCGCCCTTCTCGTTCGCCAGCTTGTAAGTGCCAGGTTTGAGGACCTTGGCGATGATGAATGGTCCTTCCCATGGCGGAGTGAGCTTGTGGCGCTCTCGATTGTCCTAGCGCAGCCTCAGCACCAGGTCCCCTTCGTGGAGGTCTCGACGCCGCACCTTCTGAGCTTGGTATCGCCGGAGCGATTGTTGGTAGCGTGCTGAGTGAAGCAACGCTACGTCACGAGCCTCGTCCACCTGGTCCAGCGAATTCTCGTGGTCCCGCTGGTTTTGGTCTTCCTGGTAGGCCTTGAGCCTCGGAGACCTGTACTCCAAGTCTGTTGGGAGGACGGCTTCGGCGCCATAGACGAGGAAGAATGGGCTGAAGCCTGTGGCCCTGCTTGGGGTTGTCCTGAGACTCCAGATCACTGATGGCAGCTCAGCAACCCACTTTCGGCCAAACTTGTTCAGCTTGTTGAAGATTCTTGGCCTCAGGCCTTGTAGTATCATGCCGTTGGCACGTTCTACTTGGCCGTTCGTTTGTGGATGTGCCACGGCCGACCAATCAACGCGAATGTGATGGTCGTCGCAGAACTCCAAAAACTTCTTGCCGGTGAATTGGGTGCCGTTGTCAGTGATGATCGAGTTGGGTACCCCGAATCGGTGGATGATGTCGGTGAAGAACAACACGGCCTGCTCAGATCTGATGCTGGTGATGGCCCGGGCCTCGATCCACTTCGAGAACTTGTCGATGGCTACCAACAAGTGGGTGAATCCCCCGGGCGCTGGGCGGAAGGGCCCCACGAGATCCAACCCCTAGACCGCGAAAGGCCATGTTACAGGGATGGTCTACAGGGCGTGCGCCGGGAGATGCGTCTTTCGCGCGTAGAATTGGCACCCTTCGCAGGTGCGCACGACCTCGTTCGCGTCGGACACGGCGGTGGGCCAGTAAAAGCCTTGCCGGAATGCGTTACCCACGAGGGTACGCGGCGCTGCGTGGTGTCCGCACGCCCCGGCGTGGATGTCGCGGATCAACTGCCTTCCCTCGGGGATGGGGATGCATCGCTGCAAGATCCCTGAGGCGCTGCGCTTGTACAGCTCGCCGCCGACCGAGACAAATGTCTTGGCCCTTCTGGCGATGCGGCGCCCCTCGGTTCGGTCCGAGGGCAGCTCCCCACGGTCGATCCACGCGAGGTACGGATCACGCCAGTCTTGTGGTCGCGTGTCTACGTCGATTTCCATGGCCTCGGCCGAAGAAATTTCAGCGTCGAGGGCTTCGAGCACCTCTTTCGAGGGGTCCTCTTCCATGGGCTCGACCCCCGCAGCCCCCGAGGGTGTCCTGAGGGTTCCGGCCCTTCGCTCGAAGTTGACGGAGGGTTGATCGAGGTCGCGGGCGAAGACGTTCGGAGGAACGGTGATTCGCTCTGATGCGATCTTGGCCAGCTAATCCGCTTCCTCGTTGTATTTGCGTACGACGTGGTTCAGCTCGAGGCCATAGAATTTGTCCTCGAGACGATGAACCTCGTTGCAATACGCCTCCATCTTTTCGTCGCGGCAGCTTGCGTTCTTCATCACTTGGTCGATGACCAACTGAGAATCCCCCCGGACGTCGAGGCGTTTGATGTCGAGTTCGATGGCGATGCGGAGCCCAGCGAGGAGGGCTTCGTACTCCGCCATGTTGTTCGACGCTGGGAAGTGCAAGCGAACCACGTATCGGATATGTTCTCCGAGGGGTGAGACGAAGAGGAGGCCCGCGCCTGCCCCGGCTTTCATCACCGACCCGTCGAAGTACATGGTCCAGCATTCGGCCTGGATCTGCGGCGGCGGAAGTTGGACGTCGGTCCACTCAGCGACGAAATCCGCTAAGGTTTGCGATTTTATCGCCTTACGCGGTGCGTAGGAGAGTGTCTCCCCTACGAGCTCCATAGACCACTTCGCTATTCTACCCGAGACGTCCGGGTTGCGGACTATCTCCCCCAAAGGAAAAGATGAGACCACGGTGACCGGGTGGGCCTCGAAGTAGTGTCGCAGCTTTCGACGCGCGAGCACTACAGTGTAGATTAGCTTCTGGATCTGTGGATACCGCATCTTGGTTTCGGTCAGCACCTCGCTGACATAGTACACCGGCCTCTGGACCGGCAGAGCGTGGCCCTCCTCTATCCTTTCCGCAATGATGATGGTGCTGACAACTTGCATTGTCGCAGCCACATATAGGTAGAGAGGCTCACCGTTCTGCGGTGGCGTGAGGATGGGTGCGCGCGCGAGCGACGCTTTTAGCCCGTCGAGGGCTTTTTGGGCTTCGGGGGTCCACGAAAAGCGTTCATGCTTTTTTAGGAGCCGGTACAAAGGTAAGCCCTTTTCACCAAGTCGAGAGATGAAGCGGCTGAGAGCCGCGAGGCAGCCCAGTACTCTTTGCACCCCCTTGAGGTCCCGAATCGGCCCCATTCGTTCCAGGGCCGAGACCTTTTCGGGGTTGGGTTCGATGCCTCGTTGGGAGATGATGAAACCCAATAGCATGCCGCGCGACACCCCGAAAACGCATTTTTCCGGATTCAACTTTACCCCGTTTGCCCGGAGGCAACCGAATGTGATTTGCAAATCGTTGACCAGATCGTTCGCCTTTCTGGTTTTTACAACGATATCGTCAACATATGCCTCAACGGTCCACCCGATGTGGCTTCCGAAAACGTGTTGCATACATCGCTGGTATGTAGCTCCAGCGTTTCGGAGGCCGAACGGCATAGTGACGTAGCAAAACATGCCAAACAGGGTGATGAAAGAAGTCGCGAGCTGGTCGGACTCTTTCATCTTGATTTGATGATAACCGGAATAAGCATCAAGAAAGCATAGCAATTCACACCCAGCGGTGGAGTCTATTATCTGATCTATTCTAGGCAGAGGAAATGGAACCTTAGGGCATGTTTTGTTTAAACCGGTATAATCTACGCACATGCGCCATTTTCCGTTTTTCTTCTTAACTAGAACAGGATTAGCAAGCCAGGTCGGGTGAAATACCTCTTTGATGAATCCGGCTTGTAGGAGCTTGTGCACCTCCTCCCCGATGGCGCGGCGCCTTTCCTCGTCGAACCGCCGCAGTCGCTGTACCACCGGCTTGGAGTGAGGCTGTGCTCGGCGACCTCCCTCGGGATCCCCGGCATGTCCGAGGGTCTCCACGCGAAGATGTCGGCGTTGGCGCGGAGAAAGTCGACGAGCACTGCTTCCTATTTGGGGTCGAGGGTGGTGCTGACCCTCAACGCCTTGCCCTCGGGGTCAGTGGGGTCGAGGGGCACCGCTTTGGTGTGTTCGGCAGCCTCGAAGGGGCCCGCGTGCCTTCTGGTGGAGTCGACGGCCTCGTTCGCCATCTTCTCCAAATCCGCCACCAGGGTCTCGCTGTAGGCGAGCGCTTCCGCGCCCTCGACGCACTCGACGTCGCACACATAGGCGTGCTCGTACGACGATCCCACGGTGATGACGCCCTTTGGCCCTGGCATCTTCATCTTGAGGTAGGCGTAGTTGGGGACCGCCATGAACTTGGCATAACACGGTCGCCCGAAAATAGCGTGGTACGCTCCTGGGAATCCTACCACCTCGAAGGTGAGGGTCTCCCTCCGAAAGTTCTCGGGAGTACCGAAGCAGACGGGCAGGTCGATCTGCCCGAGGGGTTGGACCTGTTTTCCTGGCGCGATGCCGTGGAACGGCGCCTTGCTTGGCCTCAGCTGGTTCGTGCCGATGCCCATGAGCTCTAAGGTGTGGACGTAGAGGATGTTGAGGCTGCTGCCCCCGTCCATCAGCACCTTGGAGAATCGCGTGTTGCCGATGACGGGGTCGACGACAAGCGGGTAGCGCCCCGGATTCGGGACATAGTCCGGATGGTCCTCGCGGCCGAAGGAGATGGTCTCGTCCGACCAGGCGAGGTAAGTTGGCGTCGCGGGGTGAACGGAGAAGACCTCTCGGCGTTCACGTCTTTGCTCCCGGGACGTCGCGTTCACGGTGGGCCCCCCTACGATGAAGAATACATTCTCCACATGGGGGAACTCGTCGTTGCCGCCATCGCCCGTATCCTTCTTCGGGCCATCCTCCTTCGCGGAGGTGCGCCTGAAGTAACCCTTGATCATCCCACACTGTTCGAGGGTGTGGGTGACAGGGCCCTTGTGGTACGGGCATGGCTTCTTCAGCATCTCGTCGAACAGGCCTCCCCCCTGAGGGGGGCCTCGAGGGCCTTTGCGGCCTCGCTCGACCACGAGGGCGTCGTTAGAGTCTTCGCCCTGCTGCTGCTGCGCGGCTTGCCGAGGCTTCTTGCCTTTACCGCCCCGTTTCTGCTTTTTTGCCTTGGCCTTGGGTTTGCTGCCCTCCGCGGGCAGCTCCTCCGCGCGCTTCCCCTTGGTCTTGCCGTCGAAGATTGCCCCGACAGCCTCCTCCCAAGAGGCGAAGTTGGTGGCGATGTCGAACAGAGCGTTGACGCTGGTGGGGTGGTTTCGTCCCAGCTCGCGCACCAGCTCTCGACAGGTCGTGCCTTCGAGGAAGGCGTGGATGATTTCGGAGTCACCCACGCTCGGGAGCTCGGTGCAGCGCTTGGAGAAGCGGCGGATGAAGTCCCTCAGCGGCTCGTCGGCCGCCTGCCGGCACCCGCGCAGGTCCCAGGAGTTTCTGGGGCGCACGTATGTGCCCTGGAAGTTACCCACGAACATCTTGACCAGGTCGTCCCAGTCGTGGATTTGGTTCGCAGGTAGGTGTTCGAGCCATGTCCGCGCCGAGTCCGCGAGATGAAGCGGAAGGTTGCGGATAATCATGGCATCGTCGGTGGCCCCGCCCAACTGGCAAGCCAGGCGATAGTCGTTGAGCCATGTCTCGGGTTTCGTCTCACCCGAATACTTGGTGATGGTGGTCGGCTGGCGAAAACGCGGCGGGATGGCGGCCGAACGGATCTTCCGGCTGAACACCGGGGTTCCCGGGGGTTCCGGCGTCGGGCTTCTGTCCTCCTCGCTGTCATAGCGACCTCCACGTCGGGGGTGCCTGCTGCGAGGAGGCGCCGCGTCCTGCCTCTTCTTGTTCAGGACGTTGCGCGCGTCGCCATCGTCGACGGCGCCCCGCGTGTCCACGAGTCGGTCCTTCGCGGACCTCCTTGTTTCGCGGTCGCCAGTCACGAGCGCCCTTCCGTCGTTTGTTGGACGGTGAGGTGTCCACGCACCCCTGGGTGGGGTATGGATGGATTGTTCTTTATCCCACTTGCCCCCTCCGGCTCTCGAACTGGCCTGGTGGCGCATGCGGTAGGCGGAACTTTCCGCTTGTTGAACGGCCGCTTCTTCGACAAGGGCCTGCACCTGGCGCCGCATGCTGCGCGCTTCTGGTGTCGATGGTTCGGGCATGGCCCGAATCAGGGTTGCTGCGGCGACGAGCTTCTGGCTTGCTCGTGGCGGCATGGCAGGACCGGCGTCGTCGCCGTCACCCATGATGCGCGCTTGAGCAATACGCCCGGCAGCTCATGCGCGTTCGCCGCGTTTGGGCTGTCGGGCTTCCAGGGCTGCGCGCAGCTCCTGTACCTGTTGGCACTCCTGTTGGAGCTTGGCTTCCAGCTCTTGCACCTGCGCAAGCTGTGCCTGCGCGAGTGCGGCTTCGCTCGCTGGCTCGGCGGGCGCCGGTGGCGGTTCGTCGTGTCCGGCCCCGTTGCGCGTCTCTTCATCCTCTCCCACGGACTCTACTTCGCCGTCGAGGACGAAGCATTCCCGCGTGGGGTCGTATTCCCCCTCGCTGGAATCGTCGGAGCAGGTGAGGCAGAAGTCCGCGACGGCCTGGAAGGAGATGAGGCCTTCGCGGTCGCGCAACCCGGAGTAGTCCAAGTTCGGGTGCCCCTGCCCGCGCACACTCTCTCCGTCATCCGACTCGGACTGGGGTCCGCCGGGTGAAGAAATGCTGAGGCCGCGGATCGAACCCAGCTGGTGACCCGGCGAATCCTCGTGCGCGTTCGGGTTGGCGCTGATTGCCGCGGAGTAGCTTGCGGCCGCGTTGTTCATCCCGTGGGGGAGCTACGCCGGCCCGACCACATTTTCCCAGCGCGCTCCCTCCGCGGGAACCGCCGGCGGGGGTCCGCCCCCCTGTAATGTGGCAGCGGGCTGGAGCAGCAGGTGTGCGTCCCAGTCAGGGAGGACGATGCGCGGAGCAACGCGCCGCTCCGCGCGAATCTGCAGCTCGCGCAGTCTTCGTCGTCTCCTGAGCTGGGCCGGCGTCGGCGGTGTCGGGGTAACGGGCATCATGTTGGGCGGCCTGGAGGCGAGCCGCATGAGGAGGCCCTCACCGGTCGCTTCGAACTCCAGGCTCCCAAACGTGATCCGGTACCCGCGCGGAAGCGGGCCGGGGGACCCCGTGGCGGATCGTGGTGGCATGGTCTTGGCGCGGCCTGCCGTCAAGGGAACTGATCCGGTGTGATTGACCACAGCGCACCCCCCTACCTGGCGCGCCACTGTCGGTGCCGGGATCGGTCGGCCAATCCCCAGCGCCAAACAGAATGCGCTGTGTCCCGTCCCTTGACGGTTGATGCAAGAGCTAGCACGATGAGACAAGCATTTATCCTGGTTCCGACCGTGAGGTCGTACGTCCAGCAGGGTGCACTCGGGGCGCTGTACTATCTTGCACCGGAGTGCTTGCAGAGGGGGGCTACAAGCAAGGCGGGAGAGGAGGAGGAGTCTCCAAGTCCCTGAGAGCGAATGTGATTGAGGCGAGTGCCAATATCGTGTGTGGTGGTGTGTGTGTGTTTGTCCCCCTTTTTTTTCCCCTTACCTCCTTTTATAGGTCAAGGAGAGAAAGGTGGGGGTAGGGTTTACAAGTACAAGCGTGACGTGCTACAGGGACATGTACCGGAGGGCATGGCGTCGGGCGTGCATCGTCCTTGACCCTGGCGGGGGATTTATGGCGAGCCCCGGCTTCTGCGAGTGTCGTGGCCGTCCCTGTGCTTGTCCTGGTGCGGCTTCGAGGGGTGTGGTTGCCGCAGTCCGCGTCCAGCTGCCCATTCGCTGGTTGACTTCGAGGGCGGGGCAGGTGGGGAAGGACCGGAGTTGGCGGTACAGGGGTCGGTATGGTGGTTGCCGTCAACCACAGTGCACGGCGTGCCCGGTTCACCAGAGGATGGTCGAGAGTTGGCGGATTTGACCCGGCGTTCGTCGTCACCAGGCCACGCCTAACCGGAGTCTGTACTCGATTGCTGTTTAGATATTCGTTCGAGGGTTCCCCATGCCCATTCGAGGGGCGTCCCGGGGAGAAAAGACGGTAGCAGGTGGAACAGTGGTGCGGAATGACGCCTGCCAGTCCGCACAGGGTCTTGCGCAGTGCCGCGTGCGTCCGCACAGCGTCGGTGAGGACGCACAGTGACTGGAGCAGGTGGAACAGCGAGCTCTGCGGTGTCAGCGGCGCGGCGTGGGGGAAAGATTGCCTTTTGACTTCGGCGCCCGCCTGATGGGGCGGGCATTAAGTGCCGTTGTCGGTTGGGGCGCCGGGGAGCGCCGCGTTATGTAGAGGAGTGGCCTCGAGCGAGGCGGAGTTGGCTCGCCCGTTCGAGGGGGTGCGCGACCCTCGAGCGAGGCGGAGTTTGTGTAGTGCCTGCTCGAAGGGGTGCGCGGCCCTCGAGCGAGGTGGAGACGGGGGTAGCGACTCGCCCCCCCCCCCGTCAGGCGAGCTCGGACGGCTGTTCTTGGGCCGCGACAGGCTGCGACGGGCCGAGCTGCCGGCGATTCGGCCTTTCGTGGTATATCGTTTTTTGATGGTGATTACCCTGATGATTAGGAGACCCCCTGGGTTTGTCCCTGACAGTGGGCTACTAATTTTAGTCACTTAGATAGTCACCCATTGGAGGGTGATTTTTGTCCAGAGTGACTAAAAGGTTGGATAGTGACTTGTATGGTCACCCGGTTGGAGATGCTCTAATCATGGAAGAGACTGATGGTTCTTCACGACGGAGGAAGAAAAAAACGACTGGCCACCGCATAAGTTATGGACGGTGGTGCTTGGGATAGGTGCGGAGGAGCCTCAGCCGGACGTTAAAGCGGTGCCGCCGGCACTCGCCGGAGAAGTGGATGTTGTTGAGAGCGAAGATAGGGGAGGAGAAGAAGCCCATGCCACTGGTGAAGCGGGGCGCAGAGTTCCACTTGCGTCTCGATGGCCGCGGGACGAGTCGGGCGGCGACAACAGCGAGTCTTCCGCTCGGGAAGAAGTGTCTAGAAACATAGCTAATTTGCCTGCCGTTGTGGACGCTCCGATCAAGATCCAACAGATGAGACTTGCCAGCGACGTGGCCCAATGAGAGGCGAGAGTCTCTGGTACTGATTTCGTTCTTTAGAGATTAACAGGATTGTGTAGGGACCTTTTTGCAAAACGTTCATCTTCTCCCTTTGGACAGCACCAGGAGGGCCTCTGTCCGTCTTGTTCGCCGGCGTTTCCGCAAGCTAGGGCTCGGGTGGTGCTGCGCCGGTGAGGAAGGAGGTCGAGTCGAGGTCGCAGAGGGG
Source organism: Echinochloa phyllopogon (assembly GCA_033239725.1). Lineage (NCBI taxonomy): Eukaryota > Viridiplantae > Streptophyta > Magnoliopsida > Poales > Poaceae > Echinochloa > Echinochloa phyllopogon. The sequence continues at coordinate 23,560,011 of BTCW01000008.1, read as the reverse complement.
CTCTCCGGCGGTGGAGACCCACGGACGCGGCAGGAATTCGGCCCGCGGCGGAAGCAGCGGCCGGCGGCGGGGTGCGCTCGTGGTTGAGGCGTTCGGGCGGCGAGACGGCAACGGTGACCGGCGGCGGAGATGCGGCTCGACTCGGCGAAGCTCGTGGTGACCGCGGCTTGGCCCGCCAGTCACCGAGACGGCCGGATTTCGGCTTGCGGCGGAGGCCATGGCCGGCGTCGAGGTTCCCCCGTGGGCGGTGAGCTCCGGCGGACCACCGGCGATGATGAGGGGCGGACGAGATGCGGCTCCTCCTGGGAATGCTCGTGGTGGCGGCGGATTTCTCCGGTGATGCTTGCCCGCGGCGAATCGAACGGCGGCGCATGGCTCCACGGCGAGCTCGCGCGGCGGCGGCGCTGGGCTCTCGGCGAGGCGGCGCTGCGCGAGAGAGGCGGGAAGAAGCGCGTGCGTAGGCCGAAGGCGTCGCCTTTATAGGGGCGCGGGACGTGGCGCGCACGCCGAGAAATCCGGCGCGGCGGCGCGGCTGTTGCGGACGGCGGCGCAGCTGGCTTCGCGGGCCGCGCGGTCGACTGGGCTGGAAGCGCTGGGAGTTGGGCCGCGTGCGCTGGGCCGGCCCGTACAGCAGGAAGGAGGGGGAGGTTGGGGAGCAGGCCGGATTGGGCTGGTTTGAGGTGCTGGGCGGTTTGGGCCAGGTAGATTCAGCCCGAAAAGGAATTAGGGTTTTAGATATTCTTTTTATTTTCAGAATATATTTTCCAGTGCAAAGAAATATCTAGAAAATCATAGATAAATCACTTGAGCCCGGAAAAATACTCCAAAAATTCCACAAATCTTGATAAAAATCCCAAAGACAAAGATGGACATGAGGAACCCAAATAAAACATCTGGAGCTCATTAAAAAGGTTTTAGCACCTTCCATAAATTGGAATTAGCTATTAGAAAAATAGGAATAAATCCCAGAAAGCTCTGGAAAATTCCCATTGGACTTCTAAACGCATTTAGAAAACTTTACACACATAAAGCCACTTAGTGCAACGGACATGAATGCAACACACTCAACATTAAACCTATATTGTTTTAATTTAATTCAGAAAACAAAATTTTCCTATACTAAATTCCCTGAAAATTAAATAATGTTGAGAAAATTTTTAAGATTATGATAAATTCTTTATTTAATTATTCTTCAAAATCACATCCCAAAATCCAAAAATTTTAGGGTGTGACAATGACATATTGATACAAATTTAAGGACCACCCATATATTTTATTCCCTTTTCAGGGAATGTGTGAGATATTATGAGTTTATGAACAATTTATAGGAAAATTTGCCTAATTATTTTTAGTTTTTCTGGATATGAGGTATAAGTATGTCTTTAAATATAAACTTTACATAGAAAATCTAATATCTTTTGAAATAGTTGTTGTTTAAATTGGAAATTTAAAACTTTTGATTTCAGAACTACAGACCAGACCGTGTAATGATTCTTTGGACAAATAAACTATCTGAAATAAAAGAGGTGTCATCTATAAAGTTTTAGATCTCTTCAAGCTCTATAATTTTAATATATAATTTGTCTTCATCCATGATCAAATGAAAATGGTATGAATTTATATTATCGGGACTATATGTAGGGACGAGTCTCGCCCCCACCCGCCCCTAGAAAAATGATTTGTAGGGACGGGTGATGCAATTATAGGGACGGGGTACAGATCTTGTGCTATAGTGTTCGTCCATATTAGTAGTAGCGGCTCACCTTTTGATCCACCCGCTAAAAAAATAGGAGGTGCTCCTACAAATTGTTTTGTAGTAGTGTTACAAGACTAATACCGGACTCGCTCATTGTAGGCACTACCAATAATCGCCATAGAACCTCGATTGTCAGTCACACAAGCATGCAAAAGCAACTACTCATTCTGTTCACAAATATAAGAGTAAATTTCACCCACCATACAATAACTTGCATGGTCGTATCACTTTAGTCTAATAAGTTGCAAAACATGCAAACTAATACATGAACTTGTCAAGTTTGTGCATATACAGTCATATGTACACCATGAGTGTATTTTGTCATTGTGGCAGATCATGCGAGCCGTAACTTGAGTCACAAATATTAATTTTGAGGTGGTGAAAGGCCAAGATGTAAAATTATGTCCAGTGACCTTTCCTAACGCCTTTAGCCCCTATCTATGTTGTTCCATAATGTATCAAACTGATAAATTAGGCCATAATGTTTATACAATATTTTTATACGATGAAATATGGAACTAATACAGTAAGACCTTTTTCTATATTACTTGTTTCGTGAGACATGCAACCGAAAATAGGGTATATGTGTGACTTTGCACAAAAAAATTGTTCCAAAGTCAATGAAAGTGTACAACTCTTCATGCATAATTATTTAAATTATCAAATTCCCCTCACAAACATTCGAAATATTTTTTATTGAACATGTATTTCTAAAATTATAAAAGTTTAAGAAATATTATTTTGTCATAGAGGTGCCGTCTATGCAATACATAAATCATTGTCCATAGATATATAATTTGCTCAATCAATTTTATATTTTGTCCTTCACCACCTCAAAATTAATATTTGTGACTCAAATAATAGTCCATGTGGCGTGCCGCCATGAAAAATAGGCTCTATGGCATACATTTGACCGTAGATGCACGTACTTGACAAGTTCGTGTATGTGTCTACATATTTTGCAACTTATCGGACCAAAGTGATACAACCATACAAGTTGTTGTATGAAAAGTGCAATTTACTCCAAATATAAAAGGTTTTGGGTTCAAATTTTATCCATATATAAGATACTCGAAGTATGTATTAGTTTCTTTTGAGAAATGCAGTCAAATAGTGCATCATATCTGATATTTATCAAGAAAAATAATAACCGGTATAAAAGCAGGACAATAAAAATCTTTTTAGCCGTCTTCTGATTGTTTCTACCACGTCGAGCTTAAAAGATGCAATAGAAAAGCGGTAAGAGGAAAGTGTAGATACAAAACATCCTCTTCACACAAGGCTTTGAAAATCGCAATAACCACTCCTTACTAGCAATGACATCTAGTATCCACTAAAAGAACATCATATGTGGGATATTAGGCGAGTCTGAGGGGTTCGTGAGGAGTTTTATGGCATTAAATTTGCTTACGTGACATGATTGTTGCGAGGAGAGAAAAGGGAGAGTTTCATAGGGTGTGAGTAGTTTCATCACCATGAAACTCATATGGCACGCTTACCTAGTTCCTAATCTAGGTAATTATGCAATAAAACTATGCACTTAGACTGGCCTTAGGTGACTAGTGTCGGACCTTAGGACCGGCAATCCACCTGGAGGTACCCGAGTGGTTGATTTGTAGGCGGGGCGATTGATGAGCTAGTAGCTTGATGGTACACAAGAGACACTGATTTAGACAGGTTTGGGCTACCCGGAGGTATAATACCCTACGTCCTGTGTCGGTGGTGTAGTTTGTATTGCTGGTAGTCGGCCGAGCTTCAGGAAGCTTGGACGAGCGTGGGGGTTACAATGTGGGGTGCAATGTCGTCGTGTCCCTCATGGGGGCGCCCTAGGCCGCCTTATATAGGGTGACGGGCTAGGGTTTACAAGTTGGTTTCCATCTAAACCTACTTGACATCGACAAGGACTCTAGCCCGAGTCGGTTACAACAGAATATCCCTTGATATCCGAATGAGCCGCCCGCCGGGTCTTCATCAAACTTGCCCACCATGTCGGGGAGCCCGTGTGGGCCGCCTAGGGGTTGGCCCACAAGCTTGTCAGACGTGGGCCCTGGCCACCATGGTCTGGTCTGATAGTGGGCCCAGGGGTACCCATATCCCACAAGCCCCCGAGCAACGTGCAGACACGTGTCGAACTGCTTGATGAAGGAACGAAGCCAATGTAATCAGCTGAAGGTGCTTCAACATGTAGTTGGCACAAGGGTGGGCGGTGCTCAAAAAAGAGAGAACACCCAACACGACGCCGAGTTCTTCGAGGTAGTCGGTCGGTCCTCATGAGGGTCGATTACAGGGCGACGATTAGGAGCACTGTACGTACAGTAGCCCCCGAGCGTTGGGTTGGTTAGTATAAGCGAGCCAAAGCTCACAAAAGTAGTCGGATAACGTGTTGCCTGAGAGTTGGTGAAGGCTTGCTACCACCAAGGTTACTATCCGAGTTCTGGGGCTTGCTCAGTCAACCGTATTGGCTTAGGTGAGGGTAGGTGGGAGCATGCTGCCACCAAGGAAAGGGCCAAAGTTATCAACACTCATGAGTGAACAGTATGTTGATAACGATGCGGGAAAGACGCCACTGAGCATGCACAGTGAAAGGCAGTAAAGGCCGGCAGCACGGGGATGAAATCGATGCACATGCGTATCGTCACCCGGCTGTCAGTTGGTCACAGGTTCACAGTTCCCGGCCATCGGCGCCTATATATAGATGCGTCTGCGTGGCGTACCAATGCAGCATTTTGAGAGGGCTAGCTAGCATGTGGAGCTTGAAAATCTATCCTCCTGAGGAATTCGATAGTGAGAGTAAGGTTATCCAAGAAACATGCCTTGGTGTGTGTCATTGATGCCAGAAGAAGGCTGGCGAAAGGTGGTGCAGATGCTACGGGAAAGGAGTTGGACATCGCGCTTCTCATCGGCGAAATGGAGATCCATCTTGCAGTGGAGCCGAGCGAGGAGGCCGAGATTGGGGTGGACTTCCTCCAGGCTCCCATCGAGGACGTTCCATAGGGTCCAGTCTCAGCGCCATTGGTGGTGTTTAGTCCCTGCCTTCTCCAGCAATGCAGCCACGAGGTTCTTCAGTTGGTGGGATGCCACAAGAAAACCGGTGAGAGAGCTGTGGAGACTGCTCCCGATAATTGTGTGTTGTCCACTAAACTGAAGTGGTCCAAGAGCCGCCTAGCAAGCGGTTCATATCTTTGTATCTTTAAACGACCAAAAGCCATGTGTACTTTATCCTTCTAAATTCGCAGTTCGCGAAGTATGGAATATGAACATGTTCATTTGTTTTGGCGGTGAACGGTGTCCGACCCCTGTGATAGGTCAGCATGGTCTTATAGACACACCGAACCCTACCCAACGCCCAGCCCCCAAGCCTGCGAGGTTTGTGGCCTGGTCCTTCTGGACACGCCAGGTACTTTTAATGGTTCCCACCCCCCGAGCATGCGAGGGTCTTGGCCTGGTTCCTGTGGAACGCGCCGAGTCCTTTCACGACGCTCAGCCCCCGAGCATGCGAGGGTCTTGGCCTAGTTCCTTTGGAACGCGCCAAGTCCTTTCGTGGCGCCCAGCCCCCGATTATGCGAGGGTCTTGGCCCGGTTCCTTTGGAACGCGCCGAGTCCTTTCGCGGCGCCCAGCCCCCGAGCATGCGAGGGTCTTGTCCTAGTTCCTTTGGAACGCGCTGAGTCCTTTCGTGGCGCCTAGCCCCCGAGCATGCGAGGGTCTTGGCCTGGTTCCTTCGGAACGCACCAAGTATTTCAAATCAAAACATATCCTGTCCGTCAATTTCGGATCCGGCGGAACGCGTATCGCCAATCCCGTGGATTCCTTCCGTTAGTTGTGGAGCCAATAGGTTAGGGCGGGCCCGCATTATAAATACACGATCGCGGCCGCCGACATCGTGATCCAGCCGTTGCGCCGCACTCTTCGCCTTCCTCGCCTTCACGCTTTCACCTTCTGAAGTCCACCATTGTGCCCAAGCGAGCTCCCCGAGGTCACGCCAGTTCTATGGATCAGTCTTCGCTAGTTAGGCTGCGCACCCCAGCGTACATCCACCCGTCGTTTCGCCGCCTCCGGGGGAGATACATGGCCGAGGAAGCTGCCGCCCTTGCAGCCGTCGAAGCCCTGGCCGCGGCCGGAGTGCCGTCGGAGGCCAACCAAGTGGGGAGCTGGGGCAAGACGAAGATGACGGCAGAGCGTCTGGAGGACATTCCGAATCGGGGGGGGGGTGCTGGCCCCGAAGGACTCCATGGCGTGGAGGCTGCTGGGGAAGGAGAAGAGGCCGTATGAGAACACCCACGAGGTCGCCGTCTTCGCGCAGTTCATCGAGTGCGGCTTCAGTACACCAACCGGCGACTTCTTCCGCGGGATGCTGTACTACTATGGTCTGGAGCTCTCTCATCTCAATCCCAATGGGATTTTCAACATTTCTTTCTTCATCTATCTGTGAGGTGTATTTGGGAATCGCCCCCCATTTTCATCTGTGGCGGTACATGTACCGCGTTAAGCGCATTGGTTCGAGGGCCAAGGGGGATGGTGCCACTCGGATTACCGGTGGGGCAGGCATCGCCTTGCGCGCAGGGAAGCAGAAAGAGTACTTCGATCTGCAGCTGAACGATGGGCACAAGGACTAGCGCCGAGACTAGTTCTTGATGACTTATCAGCCACCCATGCTTCCGGGGAGAACTGGCATGCCGCCCAAGGAGCAGGACTCGTGGCGTGATTTGCTAGTCGGGGATGAGACGAAGGACATCCCCGATCTGCTGGCGAAGATTGCCGAGTTGAAGGAGAACAGGCTGACTGCTACTGCGGTGGCTATTTCTTTCATTTCTCGGGCGATTCAACCGATCAAGGATCGGGTGCACCCGGCGTACGAGTTCTCCGGCCGCCTTGATCCGACCCGGGAGACTACTCGAGGGATCAACGTAGATGAAGTCGTTGAGCGTGTGGACGCCATGATGCGGGGCGGGTGAGCAACAGTGGTGCTCCGCGTCCTTTCTACCTAAGGAATCCCCCACTTGCGGTACGAGCTCTAATCTTCCGAGTTACTTTGCTTGCTTCATATTCTTTTAACTTGCTTGGTATCTGATCTTGTCTAACTCTTTTGGACTAGGAGGTGACCAATCGCTTCTTCAGTCCGGTGCCTCTGCCTGATGTGGATCCGGCTTTGTGTTAGAAGATAATGAGGCCGGAGGAGGCGAAGGACGACCGGCTTCCGGTTATTGATGACCTTGAGGCGTGGGAGTCGGATGAGTTTGGCTCCCCGATGAGTGCTGAGAACGTCACCGCCGATGTGGCAGACTCAGCTACTGCTATTGGGAGGACCCAAGCGGGTACTCGGAAGGCGTACGCGTCTCGGGCGCTAACAGCGGCGGCCGAATCTCGGAAGAGGCAAGCTTTGGTGCAGGCATCAGTGCCAGGCACTTCTCAACCAAAGAGGCGCCGTACGGGAGCGACGCCGACGGTCAGTAAGGACGCCGGTGCCTCAACTGGTGATGTGGAGGATGATCAGGCGCGGGACGGGTCTAGGGAGGTGACGCCGGTGTCATCCGCTGATCATGTTCTGGTGCCGGCGGACAGTCGACCACCGCGCCCGTTCGGTTGTCTTCAAGAGGCCGAGCAGGAGTAACAGGTTAGAGTTGTGACTCGGTTAAGGTGCTCTTGCTCGGCTTTTTATGCCATTCATTATTGTGCGTTGCATTGGTCACTGTGTTTCCAGGGACTTGACAGGACTCTCAGACACATCGCGCACTCGGTCCGACAACGGCGCCGAGTTGAGGAGCTCTGTGTCGCCGACCCCGGCCATCACCGGGCCATAGCTGCAACAAGGGGTGCCGCCGGCGGGCACGTCCGACAACGTGGCTGCTGGGTGTTGGCACTTCTTACGATCCAATATCAGAATTGAGAATCCTGGTACTGGGGTAAGGAGTGTTTCAGTGGTTTTCCTTATGGCTTAGTAAAATATAGAAATATTCTGCAAGCGCACAGAATCACCGCTGTAGCACTTCACCTGGGAGTATTACGAGGTATCGTAATTTATATTTCCGCATGGAAGCTTTGGCAAGACTACTAGTGAACAGATATTCGAGACTATGAGACAAGGGTACACGGCTAGACAAGACAGGGGATAACGGTATTGGATAGGAGTGGATATACCGGACACACAGCTCAAGGGATACTCAGGTAAGAGAGAGAAGAGATAGATAGCTGGGAGGACAACGAGAAGAGATAGAGGACTCATGGATACTTTATCTACCTATGTCACTCTAGCTTAGAGATACAGCGGCTACAGAGCCAGCACTAGGAGATCTGGGTTAACTCTATTGTCTTAGCTTCGTGACAAGGGAACCAGTGACACGCGGAAAGGGATGAGAAGGGGTGTCACTATTTCCCAGCTGGGGGATCCTACGGACCGGAACTAACGTGATGGGCTACGAAGACCGAAAGGGCTGTCACCACCTCACGGCTACCACCTCCATTGCGACGGGAATAAACTAAGGCCACTGGCTAGTCTAGGAACCACTCCTACACTAGTCAACAACTACTTACTCTGCTAGCAAGAGCAAGCAACATTGTCAATACTCTTGGTGACAATTCACCTCCAGTATTAAGCAAGGTCAAAGAACCAGCCAAGACAAAGACTTAAACAAGACTACAAGCACTAGAACTATAACTGACTATAGTCTAAACAAGATATATTTGCAACTAGAATAAAGTAGAAGCAAGATATAAATGACAAAGGCAAGAAGATAAAGATAACTATATTGATAACTGAAAGTCTTACAAAAGGAAAAGGTAAAAGATACAAGAGCTATTACCAAAGCTTCTAAAGACGACTCCGGAACCTCCGAGGCAAAGCTCGACTCAACTCTAACTCCCAACTAAACTATCCTAACTCTACTAGAACAAGTGGAATGAGAGAGCTCCTTGGCTTGGTGTGTGTCAAATGAGCAGCTAGACCCCTCTATTTATAGTGTCCAATGGCGGTTGGAGGTTGAGTAACTGCCAAGGGGCCTAGGGTCGGTCCAGGGTCGGTTCGGCCGAACACCCCGGGTTCGGCCGAATTGCCCGGTTCGGCCGAAGGCCCTTGGATGCACCGCCTTCTCCTGGACGCTCTGGATTGCTTCTAGGGGTCGGTTCGCTGCTGGGGGCTGTTCGGCCGAAGGCCCTAGTTCAGGCGAACTAGGCCTGGCCCATGGCCTGCCCCCCAACACCGCCTCTGGTGCTGGACCCCTCCTGGGCTGCCTTTGATTGCTTGGACTCGTGTTGTTCTGGCCCAGGGTGACATGTCGGTCCTTCGGGATGAGTTGGCGGTCATCCACGTGTCGTGTGATGTGTTCGGTTGACGTGGACGGCTCCCGGTGGCTTGTACGGCTAAGGGGGGTAACCCGCCGAACGGAGTCTTTCGGCCGATTCGGTCATTTTTGGCCCCAATAGCGCGTATTTGTTGTAGTTGTACCTGCACAAGTGTCACTCACCAAAACTCATGGAACTTTATTAGAAACAAAACCTAAGTACATGGAATGTTGCATAAAACCTCATTTATTCCCGAGTATTGTGGTCGGATTTGGGTTGTAACGACCGCCAACAAGCTTCCCCAAGCTTAGCTCTTTGCTCGTCCTCGAGCAAAGATATAAACTTAGGCTCGGTGGATCAGGAGTTGCTACAATGTCATTTCTTTTGCAGGTAACTTTATAAACAACTAGTACTCAAATTTTACTTGAATCATAGGCAAAGTTTCTAATTCACCTTTTTACCTATGGAGCTTATAGCAATCTCCTTATCTTGGGCGGTTGAAAGGATGAACAGTTTAAACTCAGTTTTATTCCACTCTACTTTTTTCAGGATCCCATCTCAGAGTTTTTCACAAGTTTTTTTTGAAAACTTCAAATTGTTCCTCAATTGGCACACTCAATCACTCAAGTGTATTTGAATCCTCACCAAAGGCTTGTGCCTTCTTTTTCATCCTATCATCTAATATGGCTTTTTGTGTGGCTCAGGGACAAAGGATGAAGGCATGCATGCATCTTATATTTTTCTAAATCAAAGACCGGATCTGTGAGGAAACAAATCATACCTTAAGATCGAGAAGTGCAAGTGTGTGGATATGGATGGAGTGGAATATGATGGAATGGAATATGGTGGAATGGAATATGGTGGAACTCCTTGGATGAATCTCCCTCTCCTTAATTTAATTTCGAGAACATGGGCCATTGTTGGCGGTCGTTACAGACCGATTTCCGACCTCCAACCAAGTATAAAATGAACACAATGGAATCACACACCATAGCCATAGGGCTTATTGCTAACCATTTCCACGAGTTTTGGTGTTTATTCGATTCCAGGAGGCACACGACTAAAGTTGAGGCAAAAGCATATGAAAAGATGGATTCGGCTGAATCGTGAGATTCGACCGAACTCTGTCTATTAACCCAGTGGACCAGAAGTCCGGAGAGGCTCAAGTCCATCTCGACCGAAGCCCGCCAGTCCACTAGAAGGCCTCCAACTCAGCCCAGACCAAGGAACCGACTTGCCAACCGACCCAGGGGGTGATCCATCACGTGGAAGGGACAAAGGCGGTGCAGAAGGCGGTTCGGCCGAACTCCACGGGTTCGGCCGAACCCACCAGTTCTCCCGAAGGCACCAACCGCCTCAAAACCGCCTCTGGGATGACATCCAGGCCATAGGAGAGCAAGGGCGGTGGATCCTACGGTTCGGCCGAACTGGGCAGTTCGGCCGAACCGACCCAGTTCACCCAAATCCCCCAGATTCGGCCGAACTAGGGGGGAACTGACCTGAGCTTCCTTGCATGCTACTCTGCCTCCCACCGACCCTGGCCAGCTATAAATAGAGCTCTCCTTCAACTACATCAACACACAACACAAGAGAGTAGGCGTTGCGAAGTTCCGCCACTTGTATCAGTAGACATAGGGAGAGAGGAGAGGTGAGCGTCCCGGAGAGGAGCCGGAGTGTCGGCCCCTCTTCCCGCTGTACCTCTACGGATGCGGCTCTGCTTCGAGTGACATCCGGGTCATGTGTGGTAACTCTTGTATCTCTCTCTGATTAATTGAGGATTCAGTTCTTACTTCTATTTACTTGATGGTTCTTCGTTCAATGCTTAGTTGATTGGTATAATTGTATATTGGTTGCTTAGCTTGGGTGCTTATCTTTCTGCAGTAGATAAGTATTAGTTGACTAGTGTAGGCGTGGTGCCTATACTTGAGACTAACTTAGATTATTCCCGTCGCAACGGAGGTGGTAGCCGTAAGGTGGTGACAGCCCTTCCTCTCATCTGCTCGATCAATCAGTAGAATACCTCTATCAGACTCGTACCCTCTCTGCCCTCCTATCACTCCTCTTATCTCTTTGTTGTTGTCATCCACCTCATCCATACCATTCACTCCATTCCATCTACCTAGGACAACTTAGTTTAGAATTAGTACACTTCTCGTTCTCCCTGGAAATCGATACCTTGGAATACTCCCGGGTGAAAGCTACATCGGTATCCGTTCGCTTGCGGATTTATCTGTAGGCCGTAAGGAGTGCCAACAGCTATCTTTTATTCTCATATTTTTGCCATGCCACTTGGCATGCTTTTCTTTTTCTCTTTCTTTTTGCCATGCTCTTTGGCATGCTCTTTTTTTTGCATAGCCCATATCTCTATCAAGAATATTTGGAGAGGGAAATCATAGAACATGGAGCATTTTATTTTGTGGATGGATGATGGAAAATGTTTGCTAACTCCCAGTGTAGGAATTGCAAGTGAGAGGTGGTGTGTGTACGTGGATCTCGATGTCTAAGAATATGAAAGCTTCACTCAAAGGTCACAACAATTCGACAAAGCTCACTAAGATAACAAGCAGCATATGAGTAGAAATTTTCAACTAAGCTTATCATATGGCTCTGGTAGGTATTTTGTCCAATGAGGAACTTGTTTCATTTGAAAGCATAAATCTCTGATATTTTCCCCGTACTAAGAGCAGAAATAGAACTTAACCAAATTCTCACTATATCAATCCCACAACATCTTAAACTTGGAATAAAGCATGTGCTCCCACAAGGTTTTCAGGTTCATTATTACTCATGCCGACTAACTCAAGCACAATTATGCAACTAGTTGAAACAAAGTACTTGCAAAATTAATGACAGAGCAACTATTCATCATTTCCAAGGTGAGAGGCATATGATTCATTCCATGCATAGTTGGGAGTTATTTTATTCAAGGGAAATAATTTTTTTCATTTTTTTTAAATGCAAACTAACATGAAGGGAAATGAAAGGGAAATTAAATGATCAAAGTGCTGGATAAGTCGGGACGTACCTGGTGGGGGTCCTCCCCCAAGCTTGGACTCTTCACTGGTAGGGGTTGAGCCTTGAAAGGTACTGGCTCAGCTGTTCCGCTTGCTCGTGGACGTCGTGCTGGATGGATGCTACCATCCCGCTATTCTCTTGGTGGTACTGAGAATGGCGGGCTAGCGTGTCTTCGATCTCTCGGGTACGGTCGTCGATGAGTTCGACTCGGTCGGAGATGTAAGACAGCTCCCAGCCGTAGTCGAAGCGCGCGGACTGTGAGTATCCGGGGTAGTATGGCTGGGAGGCACTGTCGTACCCCCCTGCATACCGGCTCCCAGACCACTCAGAGTCTGTGTCCTGGCCGTAGTCCCAACATCTTGAGGCAAAGTAGTTCGGTTCCTGGTGTTGCCCGGAGCCTCCTGCTCCGGACGTCCCAGCACCGGTGTACATGTCGTAGGGGGCCTCAAAAGCGGAAGTGTGTCGGTGCGGCATTTGTGGTGCATCTTCCGGCTCCTGTGAGGTGGTGAGCCTAGCATCACGCCTGGCTCGTCCCCTCGTGACTGGTCCGTCACCTGCAACGCTGTGCCGAGCGGGCTCTCTCCAAGGTGGAAAATCGTCCGACTCGGTCCTCAACTGAAGGGTTAGTTTAGGTGTGGTATACAATCTTAGTGCTGCACAAGGCAAAGGCACTTCAGTTGTATAGCCACGGTAAATCATTGCTAGCATTGCGTCAGGCGTCCGCCGTATCATGTGGGCTTGCACGAAGTGCTCGGCATCCACGACGGAACGCGCTGTCTCGATGTACATGAGCCGAGCGCCTTGAAGGACGCCCAGATGGTTAGCGAGGCGAGTGACTAGAGAAGTCATCACCATGCTACCCGCACGAGAGATGTGAGACAGCCATGTCTTTCACAAGTGAATAGGGAATCTGCTTCACCATGGCAAAAAGAACCCGCAACTCGATGGTGTTGACAGGGCGCAAATCTGCCCAGGGGAATACCGTCATAGACACCCAACGATGCATGAAACGCAAAGTAGGGTTATGTATACTGTTTGTGCGAGACGCATGACAGTTGGTATTCCCTGAAATCTTTTTCTAAAATGTAACCCGATCAAATCTTTTCAGCGCTTTATTCGGGTCTAAAGAACAACGGCTTGAAAATCCCAGACCCGAACTGAAATCCCTCCAAGAGCAAAAGAACTCTTGGTTGAAAAATCGAAAGCGAATCCCCCCAGTTTCCGAAACCAAAGTCGAGAGAAATTCGAGGGTGAGCAAGTACGAACCTTCTTCATTGATGTGCCAGAAATTTTCCCAGCCAATGGCCTGGAAAATTTCCATGAACTCTACGTCCATACCCGTGTCTCTGAGCAAGTCTTGCTCAAAAACACGGGTGTGCTCGAACTCCTTCAGCCGAAGCTCGTTCAAGGTGTTCTGCTCCCGCTCTGTCCTGAGGTTGATGTCGCTCACGCTTAGGAGCTACCTGGCCGGGGGTGTGGCATGGCCCCATCCTGAGCCAGCTGCTTCATGCTCGTCCGTGTCCATCCGGCTCGATCCTCAGGACGGAGCTGGGGAACTCCCAGCATCGTCCGATCGTCGGCCTAGCTGGCGGAACGACGGAGCGACGTGAAGAACTTCGACATGATTCCTGCAAAAGGTTAGTGCAACAACAACCATCCGAAGGACTGAATATAAATGGTTAGCACAAGAAAATCAAGTTAGTCGTCCGGGATAGTTAGTCGTTCTTGCGGGGTTGAAAACCACCACAAAAGGTTAGTCGTTCTTGTGAGTGTCGGTGACCACCACAAACGCGTCCAGAATTTCAGCACAATGATCACAACAAAAACAAAATATTTTTGGGTTTTTCTAGTGATGCAAGGGAACCAAAACTTGAGCAAGAACTTGAGAAGAACTTGAGCAAGCACTTGAGCAAAGAAAATTAGAGAGAGAGAGAGAGCTCCTAGCAGATTTTTCAGAATGGGAGAGTGAGTGAATGGTGCAGCAAGCAAGGAGGCAAGGGGCACCATTTATAGGCGCGCGAGGGAGCAGCCGGCCTGGTTCGGCCGAACTGCCGAACCAGGCAGTTCGGCCTAACAAGCTAGCTGGCCTGGGTGCTGCATGTGCTGCATGCACATCTTGCCTCCCACCAGCACAAACTTTTTTCATAGGTCCAACACTAGGACATGTACAATTTGGTGGGTTGTGTTAGGTGAGATGCAAAATTGACATGACCAAAGTGGAGTTTAGTGGAGTCATCCCCATGCTGCCATGTTTGTGATAATTGGTGAGTGTGCAGCCATTTTTAGTGGGGTAGACATGTTTGGTGTTGGTTGGTGGTGATGGTAAATAATTGGAGATGTTCTAGAAGGGGTGAAAAATGAAGAAAGTTACAAATTACACCCTCTCTAATTAAATTTCAGCATGTGACCAATTATTTCTAACCAAGCTTGCAAAATTTTCTACTCTCTCTCTCAAATTAATTAATCAAGTGGTTCATTTATTTTGGGAAGGGAAACATGCAAATGCAATTGAAAAATTAAAAATTGAAAGGGAAATATGGGATACATACCGGTTTTCCTCGCAGCGAGAGCTCAGCTTTTAAGTCCGCGAGCGGGACTTCTCCTGTCTTCAGTTGCTTGTGTCATCATCCGGTCCCGGAGTGGATGACTCGGACGATGCAACCTTCTTCCGCCACATCTTCTTGTTGTTAACACCAAAATTTAGCACCAGGAAGAGGCTGACGTGTGGGCCGGATTTGGTGGAAGGATACCATTCGGCTAAGGGGCTTTCTCTGAAGTATTCGGCAATAACGCTTTGCGGTCGGGAACGCGTCGTCATTCGGCAGAGGCATAGTTCCGCAGGCTTTCTCTGAAGTATTCGGCAATAACGCTCTGCGGTCGGGAACGCGTCGTCATTCGGCAGAGGCATAGTTCCGCAGGCAAAAGCGGTAGCATTCGGGAAGGCATGATGACGTGGAAAAACATAAGGAAAAGGCCGGTTCGAACAAGGAACGCAATATGGGCACGAAGATTCGTCATTTATTTTTAGAAACAAGTATTGTAGTCGTGTCCGACTAGGAGTTGTATCAAGACCTGGGTATAAATATAAACCCATGGCAGCTGTAATAGGGACAATCAATCAATCAACACAACAAACCGGCCATGCGCCACCTATCGAGTCCTTAGTCGAGTCGTCGAGTCCTTCGAGAGGAGCCATCGATCCGTCGACCTCCGTAAGTACCGGCAACCTTGTATCATGCTTAGTATCATGCGGTGGATTTAAGCTTTGATGCAAGTAGTCTTGTTACCATGCTTAGTATCATCCGGTGGATTTAAGTTGTGGTCTCAAGAAGGTTCCTCTGTTAGGTCATGAGCCATGCGGTGGGCTAAGATCTAGTATGGACCAAGTTATCGGCTCTGTTAGATTTCGGCAAGATCTAACAGATTCATTAAGTTACCCCGTGTTGCTTCGTTTTTACTCTGTGCTTAATTCATGCAACACTCCTTTGCCCAATCTAGGTCGGCTAGAATCGGCTCTACTTCACGATGCGATGACTTATCCCCTCATAGCCGAGTCCGAAACCGATCTAGGTTGCCACGTGTCGCGGGTTCGAACTTGTTGGTATCGTGTAGATCTTGATAGAACCGGGTATCATGCGGTAGATGCAGGTTTTTGGGTCGTCTTAGAGCTAATCATCCGGTGGATTAGAATTCGATTCGATCTGATAGATTTATCTTTACCGATTAAGTTTGTTCCTTCGCCGCGGACCCCGATTCGGCTAAGCAGCCGCATTCGGCAGTGCTCTCACGAGTGAATGTGTTCGTGGGTTTGCATTGGACAATGAATGCTTTTAGCCTTTCACGATTAGATTGTATCATGCGGTGGATTGATCTAATCTGATTGGTGGTGTGGCCTCAAACGAGTTGTATCATGCGGTGGATTAACTTGTTTGTTGCCATGCTTGACGGGTGCTGCTTTCGGCCTATGCATTCTTGTTTCAATGTAAATTCGCGATAGCGTCTCACCCTCTATTTATTTGCCACGAACCCTGATTCGGCTGAACAGCCGGATTCGGCAGTACTCTCACGAGTGAACATGATCGTGGGTACGCATTAAACACTGAATGCTTTTAGCCTTTCACGATTAGGTTGTATCATGCGGTGGATTAATCTAATCTGATTGGTGGTGTGGTCTCAAACAAGTCGTATCATGCGGTGGATTAACTTGTTCGTTATCATGCTTGACGGGTGCTGCTTTCGGCCTATGCATTCTTGTTTACTGCGGATTTATGATCATGCCTCACCCTTTATTTATTCTCATAACACGTCTGTCCTCGTTAATCGGTCATGGATATACTTTGCTCTCTTTGTTTATTTAAAGACCGATCTTACGTCATGCTGATGTTGTGAGTTCGGCAGTGTGATTCTTACATGCTTCTACCGATTGCCGAATGATATTCTGAGTAACGACAGATAGCTTGTCCGTAGCTATATGTCTCTCGAGATTGGCTTCAATGCCGCAAATATGGAACTGTCTGGTCTCACCCGGCACGTTCCAGGTTTTTGATCTAAACGTTTTTGTCCCTTTGTTAGTTTTCAGGCAAACTGACTGGCACGCTTTCGGATTCATACGCACGGGCCACGTGTTGAAGCTAGCTAATTCGGCTTGCTGTGTGCTTGGCGCGAACTGCAGATTTTGCGTCAACACACTTTTTGGCACGCCCGGTGGGACACACACAAGTTTTCAAGATGCCTGAGTTGAGCGACATCATGGACGTTACTTTGGAAGAATTGTCTGAAGAGCATCAACAGATGGTAAAGGCTGCTGCTGACCAATTCATTAACAAATGTTTACTGTCTTTCGCCAAGAACAGGAGTGGTGCACCGTTTCTCAAGTCCGATTTGCCAAGAGTTCTCCTTCCTGGGCAGTCTGATTTTACTGAAGAAGAAGAGAGGGAGAGATTCTCGGGCTTGTTATACAAAGCTTTGGGGGAAGCAATGACCAATCACAATGCTGCGTTCTTGAACAGCTTTCGGCATATAATGGTAAGCATTTTTGGTCAGCATGTGGATAAACCCTTCGAGCAGATACATGGGCAATTGGGCGGCCCGACATACTTCAATGTTCAAGCACAAGCTCAGAGGCCACATGGTAAAGGAAATGCTGATGAAACTGGAGGTTCTGGTACTAAAGATACAAATGGTCAACCGATTCGGCAAGATCCTCAGCCTGCACTGCCGAAAACTCGCACATACGGTGATATGGCATTCGGCACCACAGGGAATCCGCCTGCTTCTGCTTACAAGATATCTCCCTTGAACAATAGACTACAGAGGGATTTATATGGGAATGGATACTCGGAGTTCCTGGACTACAATGCTATTAACGCTCTCCCGAATCCCGGGTATGTAGGCGTTGCGGGGATGCCCGCTGGAAGACCGGGGAATCAAGATTCAAATGTCGATCTCATGGTACAGAAAATGACCGAAGTGCTGCAAAATCAATTCGGTCTGAAACCCAAGAATCAAGGATATATGTACTCACCTCCTTTTCCAGAGTGGTACCAAAGGGTGTCGTTGCCGAGTAGAGTCAAGGTTCCTACAGAATTCACCAAATTCTCGGGACAAGATGATACAAGTACTGTGGAACATATAGCTCGATATTTGATGCAGCTTGGAGAAGCTTCGGCAGATGAGGCCTTTAGAATCAGATACTTTCCTTTGTCATTAACAGGTCCAGCTTTCACATGGTTTGCTTCTTTGCCTGCTCAGTCAATTTGCACTTGGAAAGATTTAGAACAGAAATTCCATGCTCATTACTACACCGGTAGTACAGAGAAGAAGTTGGTTGATCTGACCAGCTTGAGGCAAAGAAATAACGAGACACCTACAGAATTTCTCAGGAGATTTAGAGAAACTAAAGGCATGTGCTTTTCCTTGAACATACCTGATGATCAGTTGGCCGGAATGGCTGTGGCTGGTATGCTGCCTACCATTCGGGAGAAGCTATTCGGGATGGAATTTGATGATCTTGGCCAGCTGTCACAGAGATTAGCATTGATGAGCAATCAAGCATATGGCTTTAAGAAAGATGCTAGATTTGCTAAGCACAATGATATAGCCAGTATCTACAACCAGTTCCTCGAAAGGGTAGATCAAGAAGATGAATACGAAAATGATGAAGAAGTGGCTGCAGCAGAAATAGTGTGGAGTAAGGAACCAGTTACAATGACTCAAAGATGGATCAAACAGATGAAAGGAACATATGATTTTGATGTGACTAAGGCAGATAAATTGTTTGAGTTCCTGGTAAAAGAAGGCCGAATCAAATTGCCAGAAGGGCACTCCATGCTTCGGCCTGATGGAGTGAAAGACAAAAGGTATTGTGGGTTTCATGATAGAAATTCTAATTCCATTAATGAATGCAGAGTCTTTAGGATGAGGATTCAGAAAGCTATCCAGGAAGGACATCTGAAATTCGACAACAAGATGAAACTGGACAGTAACCCTTTCCCTCAGAATATGATCGGGTTCTCGGTTAACATGGTGAATGCTGTTCCATCTGGAG
Source organism: Echinochloa phyllopogon (assembly GCA_033239725.1). Taxonomy (NCBI): domain Eukaryota; kingdom Viridiplantae; phylum Streptophyta; class Magnoliopsida; order Poales; family Poaceae; genus Echinochloa; species Echinochloa phyllopogon. The sequence goes on along the minus strand of BTCW01000008.1, from coordinate 23,541,417 downwards.
AAAAGGGAAGATTGAAAGTTTTAACCTCAAGGAAGGCGAGACAGGATGGCTCAGTCGATCCCACTCGGCAGATCACAATTGAACAGATTCGCCAGAAAGATCTTCGGTTTCCGAATAGCCGATTTGAAGTAGGAGAATCCTCTAAACCTAGGGTTACTACACGCATTCTCCTCAGCAAGTGGCAGCGTCAGCAAGAAAAGGAGCGTTTTCAAAGGCGTAAGTATGAGGAGGAGAAAAGAAGACATGAAGAAGAAAGGCACAGGGAAGAACAAAAGGAATTTATCCGAGAGCAGGAACGTGCGCATTGGGGGTGTGCATTCTTCAGACACTGTTGGAACGAAGGTTTGAAGCTTCCCACATGGAATAATTGTCCTGAATGCAATGATAGGTATGATGAATATAGGCAGGAAACTGTCAATCGCCGATCTGTCCATGAAAGAATTGGCAGGATGCATCCTAGTGATGATCGGCGTTTTGATGATCAACCAAGAAAGAGGCATGCTGATTACAGGTGGATTGATCATGAGGAAGAAGAAGATCATGCTTATGTCTGGCAAGAAGGACAATGGTGTCCACCTGGCTTGAGGAAAAGCCAAAAGAGAAGAGTACAACGTTTGAGGAATCAAGAATTAAAGCAAGCAAGGCCTAAGATGAAATCAATATGGCGTCGAAAGGACAAGCCTGAAGAAGATGGTCATTCGGCTCCTACATGCATGGTATGCTTTTTGCCGAATGAATTTATGGCTCCCACTGATCAAATTGTGCAGGAGGAAGCGTTGTCAGAGGTAGATGAAGTCGAACAGCTAATGGCACAATTGATGCTCAATAAGCAAGCTGTCTTTGAAAAGCCAATCCAGAATCGACATATGAAGCCATTATATTTGAAAGGATTTGTCAATGGGAAGCCTTTAACCAAGATGTTCGTCGATGGTGGAGCTGCTGTGAATGTGATGCCATATACTACATTTAGGAAGCTTGGCATGGGCCCTGGAGATTTAACACCAACGAGCATAATTCTAAATGATTTTGCTGGAAATCCTTCAGACACCAAAGGCTGTGTTCATGTAGAACTGATGATTGGATCCAAAGTGCTGCTCACAACTTTCTTTGTCATTGAGGGCAAAGGGGCATATAGTTTGCTGCTTGGAAGAGATTGGATTCATGCAAATTGCTGTATCCCATCAACCATGCATCAACAGCTCATTCAGTGGATAGATGATGAGGTGGAGATTGTCCAAGCAGATGATTCAATAAGCGTGGCAAATATGGAACCAGCTTTTTGGGAATATCAAGGCATAGATTGTTTCTCAGGCAAAGACTGGGGAGAAGGTCCTGTTGCACCAGCCAGCAGTGATCAACAGCCGATCGAAGCAGTCGGCTCTCATAGTAATTTTTGATGGAGAATCCAATTGATGGAACTGATGGAAAATTAGGACGTGGATTTGTATCGGCCGATAAATTGGAAGAAGTGGACATTGGAGATGGTGACAAGCCAAGGCCGACATTTATCAGTGCTAACTTGAGTTCGGTTTTCAAAGAAAAGTTGGTGACATTGTTAAAAGAATACAAGGACTGCTTTGCTTGGGAATATTCGGAGATGCCCGGTCTAGACCGTTCTATTGTTGAACATCGGTTGCCGATCAAACCTGGTTACAGGCCTTACAAGCAACCACCCCGAAAAATCTACAAGGAAGAAGTGTTGGCCGATGTGAAAAAGGAGATTGAAAGATTACTAGATGCAAATTTCATTCGGCCATGTAAATACGCGGATTGGATCTCTAATATCGTTCCTGTCTATAAGAAAAATGGAAAAATGAGGGTTTGCATAGATTTTAGAGATCTAAACAAGGCTACACCCATGGATGGATATCCAATGCCTATTGCTGATTCATTGGTTGATGCTGCTGCTGGATACAAAGTACTCAGTTTCATGGATGGTAATGCAGGATACAATCAGATTTTTATGGCATTAGAAGATATAGTAAAGACAGCTTTCAGATGTCCTGGACACATAGGGTTGTTTGAGTGGGTTGTCATGACATTTGGATTGAAAAATGCCGGTGCAACTTATCAAAGGGCTATGAATTATATTTTTCATGAGTTGATCGGCAAGATTGTGGAAATATATATTGATGATGTAGTGATCAAGTCATTGGATCATGAGTCCCATTTGGCTGACATAAGGAAAACTCTAGAATGCACCAGGAAGCATGGGCTTAAAATGAACCCGAACAAGTGTGCTTTTGGAGTTTCGGCTGGAGAGTTTCTGGGATTTTTGATACATGAAGGAGGAATAGGAGTTGGCAAGAAAAGCATGAAGGCAATTGATGAAATTGTTCCTCCAACTAATCTTAAAGAGTTACAATCACTGCTTGGCAAGATAAATTTTGTGAGAAGATTCATACCAAACTTGTCACAGAAGGTGTTGCCCTTTTCCTCACTATTGAAAATAAAAAAGGATCAAAAGTTTGTTTGGGGTGACGAACAACAGAAGGCTTTTGATGAAATAAAAGAGTACATGAAGAAGCCACCAGTATTGATGCCTCCACAATTGAACAAGCCTTTCAAGTTGTACGTGGCGGCCGATGCCCAAACTATTGGATCGGCCCTTATTCAAGAATTTGAAGGGAAGGAAAGAGTAGTTGCGTACCTTAGCCGAAAGTTACTAGACCCGGAGACAAGGTATTCGGCTATGGAGAAGCTTTGCTTATGTGTTTATTACTCATGTACAAAATTTCGGCACTATTTGCTAAATGTCGAATGCGTTGTACATTCAAAATTTGATGTGATTAAGCACATGTTGTCAATGCCAATTTTGAATGGAAGGATTGGCAAATGGATTTTGGCCTTATCTGAATTCGAATTAAGGTTTGAATCAGCAAAAGCTGTCAAGGGGCAGATTATTGCTGACTTCATTACTGAACATCATGATACATCAATAAATTTGCTTAACATTATTCCTTGGGTATTATTCTTTGATGGATCTTCATGCGATAAAGGTGGTGGAGCAGGTATTTTATTAATTTCACCCAAAGGAGAAACATTTGAGTTTGCTATTCCCATTCAATCTACTGTTACTAACAATCAGGCTGAGTATGAGGCATTACTCAAAGGGCTCCAATATTTGAAAGAAGCAAAAGCCATTGCAGTTGAAATTTTTGGAGATTCAGAATTGGTCATAAAACAATTGAATGGTGAATATGAATGCAAAAGTGATATCTTGAGGAATTACTACGGAGAATGCAAAGAAATATTAAAGAGCTTTCGGTCAGTAATTCTACAACACATTCCTAGAGGGGATAATGGAGAGGCAAATAGATTGGCCCAAAGTGCATCAGGTTACAGAGAAAATCAAGAGGTATTTGCTACTGATGACTGTGCTTTCGGGAGTAGTTTGGCAGAAGGTGATTGGAGGAAAGAAATTGCCGATTATTTGGAGAATCCATCCCAGAAGGTTTCTAGAAGACTCAGGTATAAAGCTATAAAGTTTGTTCTTCTTGATAAAGATTTATATTATAAATCCCTGGACGGAGTATTATTACGTTGCTTAAATCAAGAAGAAGCAAAGAAATTGATGAGTGAAGTGCATGATGGATTATGTGGAGCACATCAGTCAGCTTACCGAATGAAGTGGGTTATTAGAAGAACTGGATATTACTGGCCGACAATGTTGGAAGATTGCTTTGAATATTATAAGGGATGTCAAGACTGTCAGAAATTTGGAAACATTCAGAGAGTTCCAGCATCGGCTTTGAATCCCATTATCAAACCATGGCCATTCAGAGGATGGGGAATAGATTTGATTGGCCAAATAAATCCTCCATCGAGCAAGGGGCATAAGTTTGTACTTTTAGCAACAGATTATTTTACCAAGTGGGTTGAGGCGATTCCATTGAGAAAGGTAGCATCAGAAGATATGATTAAATTTGTCAAAGAGCACATCATTTACAGATTTGGAATTCCTCAGACAATTACCACAGATCAAGGGTCTCAATTTACATCTTCAGAGTTCAGAGATTTTGCTGAAAGTATGGGGATAAAATTACTGAATTCTTCTCCTTATTATGCTCAAGCCAATGGACAGGCAGAAGCTTCCAACAAGATCATGATTAAAATCATACAGAAGAAAATTGATCAAAAGCCAAGGAGGTGGCATTCGGTACTCAATGAAGCATTGTGGGCTTACCGAATGGCTCCTCATGGGGCTACAAAAACGTCTCCTTATGAACTAGTGTATGGACATCATGCCATTTTGCCATGGGAATTACAAACAGAGTCAAGGAGAATACAGTTGCAGAAAAATTTAAGTTCTAAAGATTACAGTAACTTGATGATGGACGAATTGGAAGATTTGCATATGATTCGTCTCAAAACCTTGGAGAATATTGAGAAGAACAAGATGCGAGTTGCCAAATATTACAACAAGAAGGTAAAAGTCAGGCAATTTGCAGAAGGTGATCTAGTTTGGAAAGCAATATTGCCGATTGGTACTAAATACAGTACATTCGGTAAGTGGTCACCAAATTGGGAAGGTCCTTTCAGAGTGGTTAGATGCGTGCCTGGAAATGCATATATTTTGAAAACTTTACTGGGAGAAGAATTCACTGCTGCTATAAACGGAAGATATTTGAAGAAATACTATCCTAGCGTTGAGATTGATCGTTGATTAAGACACAATGGAAATAGCCGGCATTCGGGAAGAAGCCGCCTTCAGGACAAAAATTTCCGACAGAAGAAAAATGGCCAGTACTGAATGTATTGCCCTTAGCACAAAATATATTACATCAGGAGTTCATGCAAGATCACAAAAGATAAGTTTTATTGCCGAAATTCCATAAATCCCTAGTACAAACTACTGGAAGAGCCTGTTCAAAACAGACTGGGGATGAATGGAATCGGCAATGGCAGCACCATGGCCATCAAGACGATCAATGGAGGCGTCGATGTCATCGATGTCTTCTGGGTTGCTGTTGGCGAAACCAACCGGCATCCTGGAATAGTCAGTGCCGGTGTGTGTCGACATGGCAACGAGACCCACAGCGACGCCTAGGCGAACGCCATGGAGGGCCACCTCGTCGACGCGGCCTGCCACCGCGCCAAGGCGAGCCTCGGGTATGTCTCCTTGGGCGTTCACTTTGTTCGCCAGCTCATCCACTAGCGCCTTCAGTCGATCAAGTTCAGCATCACGCGCTGCAAGGTTGCAAGGAGATAATAGATTAATATCATTTGGAGGATGGGATTAGGATTGAACAAATTACGGAAATTACCGTCAATGACTTCAAGCAGTTGCTTGCGCTCGGCCTGCCATTCAAGGTCCGCAATCCCGGCTTGCTTGGAGATGACCTCCAGTTCGCGACGAGAGTCGTCGCGCTCCGCCTTGAATCGGCGAGCATCGCCGTCTGAGTAGCGGAAATCGTCCGATGAGAGAGTCCGATTGGACGAACTCGAAGAGCTGGACGCCGCAGGAGCAGCGGCTGGAGCCGCAACTGGCGCACCAGCGGCGACAATCCATTGGATTACCCTGAAAAAACAAAGAGATTCGTCAAGGAGAGAGCAAATCTCGAGAAGGACAGAGAGAAGCAAGCAGCCAATCACCTGCGGCGAGCGCCGGCGCGACTTCCTTCGGGCCCGTCGGCGGCTGGTCGCCTTCCATTCGCCATTGGGGTTTTCTTGAGCTTACTGTGCTTGGGGAGAGAAGAGTTCGAGGAAGGCAAAAGAACTTGGTGAAAGCTGTGGGCTGCCTGGGTCTTTATTTATAGAACCAACGAAGAGATCGTGGCCGGAGATCGTGGCGCATATCCCCAAGGAATTCGGGAAGATGGAAACTGGATGGCTGTCGCGTCGTTTGGGATTCATGCCGAATCGGGTTCGGTTCTACTGAGTTGGATTCGGCTGTGTTGTGTTAGGTCGTTCTTCGGGTCTAACGCTGTTACGACTAAGCTTTGCCGAATGTGTTGTTCACAATAAAGCGAGGAAGAAAGCAAAGATTGGTGAGACTACAAAGTTGGTAAGACATTCGGCTAATTAAATATTCGATACAACTACACACCCAAGTACTTGGAGATTACATCTTTAGCACCAGATATCATTCTATTAATGGTCTCCAAAAGATTTTTGCCTGCTTCTTGGGTTTTTATCAGAGCAGAGAGCTTCGTTTTGAGCTGTTTATCTTCAGTTAGAATTGCCGATGCTTCCTTTCGTATCTTCTCTGTCAGATCAGGGAGTTCGGCTAACTTCTTCTCGTCAGCTTCGATTTCGGTTGACAGAGTCCTCAATTCAGCTTCTAGTTCAGCTTTTCTGGTCTTCTTCAGATCAAGTGCTGGCTGCAGTCTAGCTGACAATTCTTTATTACTCTGAGCTTGAATATACAGATCTTTCAAGGATTGCTTAGCTATGGCTCTTCTTTGTTCTAAAGCTGGTTGTAAAGATTGACTTTTCAGAACCTGTCTGACTGCAGCAAATTGTTGATCCAATTGAGAGATTGGTTCCAAAGAAGCTTGAATGTCAACAGGAAGGTTGTGTTCAATGGGCTCGAGCATATCTCTCAGAAGATCAGCATCCTTGACTTGATCCTGGATGTCTTTGTGCAGAAAGGAGAAGATTTCCTTTAGTTTTGCCTGGGTTTCTTCTGATAAAGCCTGATTAGAAGAAATTTCCTCTACTTGTTCGGCAACAAGATCATCCAAAGGAAATGAGTAGCTGGGTGATGAAGTTATTTTCTCCTGGAAAGAGATATTGCCGAATTAATGATTATCCATTGAATAAAGAACTGGGAAGACTGGGTAATTATCTCTACCTCATTCCTGATCTCTTGGATGGAGAGAGAAGGCAGCTCAAGCTCAGGCAAAGATTCTTGTATGTCATGCTGAGGAGAGCTTAGAAGATCTTTTGATTGGGAAGAGGCTTCTGGCTGAGGAACATCAGGTGAAGCTGAAGCTGGTTCTTGATGAGAAGAAGAGCTCTCCAAGATTGGGTCCATTGAGATTTGCTCTGAAACTGAAAAAGAATCAATGCCGATGGAGAGGAACTTTAAAGACAAAATAGTGAGAAATTTTACCAATCACTGGAGCATCGGCAGGTTCTGTGCTAATGGCCAATTGTTGTGATTTGGCCTGAAATCATAAAGGAGTAGAAGATGAACGGAATGGAAATGACATTTTATTTGGCAGAGGAAGGATCTAACCTGAGCAATTCTTTTGCTACTTGTTCTTTTCTTCTTTATAGCCGAAGGGGCAGTTAGAGAAGCAATCTTCCTCTTGGCAGAAGGTGGTGCAGCAAGAATTGGATCCAGACTGGCAGGCCTGGACATTATTTGAGCTAAAGAAGGAGAGAGATGCCCCAGAATAGATATTGGGCCGGTTATGTTATATACAATTGCTCTGGCCAGAGGGGCAGGGACCATGTCCTGCGGAGTAACAGAGTCAAAAGTCGATGAAAGAGGGATGTTATTGGAAAAACAGATGGATTATAAGCATATTTACCTCTGAATTCGGCTGATAATCAGGCATTAACTCAAGGCAGAGAGGATGAACCGGCACATTGAAGATATGATCATGGAGTTCTTGCCACCAAAGAATGAAGGGGGGATGAGCAAGTGCTGTTGGCACGAAAGGTTCGATTTGATAAATAGCGGAATAGCACTTATAATCAAAGACCCTTCTTGTTTCTGTGGAGTCTTTGATGATCTGCCTAGGCTTGAGGAATTCATGGAGAAATAATCTTGGGGGCACTTGGCCACATCCTAGTTGCCTGGCGGCTACATTCGGCTGGTAATATTCATATGAACTTTGAACCAGCCTTCCTCCACAAAATTCGGCTGGTAAGATGCAAGGCCGAATGAAAGTGTTAAAAATTGCTGAGGACTCTGTATCTATGCATCCAGTCTCGAAGCTGAATTCACAAGGGAAAGTGAGATTGTCATTGTCCATGTATGGGAACCAGAGGGGATTGGCAAAGCCTTTGAAGAAAAGTTCAAACAGTTCTCCAATGTTCTTGTTGATAGCAATAGTGGAGGCTGCTTCCCCATAGGTTTGACAGCCTTTGGTGCTCTGGACTTCTGCTTCCTGGTAATTAACCGAGGGGAAATATCGGCTGTTGAGGTCAATGGAGACAATTTGGTGCATGTACAATTGCAGCCACATCTGGACAAACCACCAGGGACCATTGACGCAGGAAATTTTCTTGTTGGTGTGCATCTGATAGGTGGTCTGATGGAGCATATGATAGACACTTCCCAGAAGATATTTCCCGAGAGGAATAAGTGTGCCTGCAGCCAGGTCTTCAGCCATCACAATGTGATTTAGAGTTGGCTCATTGGCTTTGCCACAGAAAACAAATCTACACAGCCACATATTTAGAAAAGCTCTGTATTCGACATTGGTCAGGGGGCCATCATGCATGTGAATCTGGATATATCTCTTGTAGCCGACTCCTGTCTTTACCCCTGTCTGCTTGGATGAGCCTTTGTACTCATATGGATGTGTAGTCCCTGTGATATTCAGACCGGTTATCATGTAGACATCGGCCAGGGTTGGGGTCATTGGTCCATGACCAAAAAGGAAAGCATTCATGCCATTGGACCAGAAGTGACAAGCTGCAATCAGGAGATTTTCATTCTTGGGTGTTTCGGCTAGAGATAGCTCCAAGCAGTGAGAAATACGAAGACTGTCCCAATTCTGTGTCTGAGGACTTTTATCTTCAAGAATCCTTTTGTACCAGTTTCTCCAGCCAGCGATTGGGGGCAGAGGCCAGTTCTTGAATGCATCTTGCCATTCGTGAGGTCTCATCAGAGAAGTTTTGAAAGGAATCCTCTGGGACTCGGCCGCAATAATTTCGGAGGGATCTGGATTCCCTGAGTGGCCGAGGAAGAAAGATGCGGATTGTTCTTCAGTGGGGGTCAAGATTTCGGTGGCCAGAGCCTATCAAGGGCAGAGGAAGAGCAAATCGGAAATTCAAAATGCAGCTCGAAAAGAGTAATGCCGAATGTGATTGAGGGAAACAAAACTTACTTGAAGAATTTGATCCTGGTTCGCCATTTGAAGATTGGAGCTTGAGAGGTTCGACGAACTAGGGTTTTGAGTTTGGAAACGCACTCTGAGGATTTGGAAGCGGAAAACGGATATCAAAGCGGATTCAGCCTGGAGATGTTGGGGATTCCTGGTCAATTCCGAGATAAAAGCATCTTTTATCCCGAAATTGAAGGGGCATGTGTTAACACCAAAATTTAGCACCAGGAAGAGGCTGACGTGTGGGCCGGATTTGGTGGAAGGATACCATTCGGCTAAGGGGCTTTCTCTGAAGTATTCGGCAATAACGCTTTGCGGTCGGGAACGCGTCGTCATTCGGCAGAGGCATAGTTCCGCAGGCTTTCTCTGAAGTATTCGGCAATAACGCTCTGCGGTCGGGAACGCGTCGTCATTCGGCAGAGGCATAGTTCCGCAGGCAAAAGCGGTAGCATTCGGGAAGGCATGATGACGTGGAAAAACATAAGGAAAAGGCCGGTTCGAACAAGGAACGCAATATGGGCACGAAGATTCGTCATTTATTTTTAGAAACAAGTATTGTAGTCGTGTCCGACTAGGAGTTGTATCAAGACCTGGGTATAAATATAAACCCATGGCAGCTGTAATAGGGACAATCAATCAATCAACACAACAAACCGGCCATGCGCCACCTATCGAGTCCTTAGTCGAGTCGTCGAGTCCTTCGAGAGGAGCCATCGATCCGTCGACCTCCGTAAGTACCGGCAACCTTGTATCATGCTTAGTATCATGCGGTGGATTTAAGCTTTGATGCAAGTAGTCTTGTTACCATGCTTAGTATCATCCGGTGGATTTAAGTTGTGGTCTCAAGAAGGTTCCTCTGTTAGGTCATGAGCCATGCGGTGGGCTAAGATCTAGTATGGACCAAGTTATCGGCTCTGTTAGATTTCGGCAAGATCTAACAGATTCATTAAGTTACCCCGTGTTGCTTCGTTTTTACTCTGTGCTTAATTCATGCAACACTCCTTTGCCCAATCTAGGTCAGCTAGAATCGGCTCTACTTCACGATGCGATGACTTATCCCCTCATAGCCGAGTCCGAAACCGATCTAGGTTGCCACGTGTCGCGGGTTCGAACTTGTTGGTATCGTGTAGATCTTGACAGAACCGGGTATCATGCGGTAGATGCAGGTTTTTGGGTCGTCTTAGAGCTAATCATCCGGTGGATTAGAATTCGATTCGATCTGATAGATTTATCTTTACCGATTAAGTTTGTTCCTTCGCCGCGGACCCCGATTCGGCTAAGCAGCCGCATTCGGCAGTGCTCTCACGAGTGAATGTGTTCGTGGGTTTGCATTGGACAATGAATGCTTTTAGCCTTTCACGATTAGATTGTATCATGCGGTGGATTGATCTAATCTGATTGGTGGTGTGGCCTCAAACGAGTTGTATCATGCGGTGGATTAACTTGTTTGTTGCCATGCTTGACGGGTGCTGCTTTCGGCCTATGCATTCTTGTTTCAATGTAAATTCGCGATAGCGTCTCACCCTCTATTTATTTGCCACGAACCCTGATTCGGCTGAACAGCCGGATTCGGCAGTACTCTCACGAGTGAACATGATCGTGGGTACGCATTAAACACTGAATGCTTTTAGCCTTTCACGATTAGGTTGTATCATGCGGTGGATTAATCTAATCTGATTGGTGGTGTGGTCTCGAACAAGTCGTATCATGCGGTGGATTAACTTGTTCGTTATCATGCTTGACGGGTGCTGCTTTCGGCCAATGCATTCTTGTTTACTGCGGATTTATGATCATGCCTCACCCTTTATTTATTCTCATAACACGTCTGTCCTCATTAATCGGTCATGGATATACTTTGCTCTCTTTGTTTATTTAAAGACCGATCTTACGTCATGCTGATGTTGTGAGTTCGGCAGTGTGATTCTTACATGCTTCTACCGATTGCCGAATGATATTCTGAGTAACGACAGATAGCTTGTCCGTAGCTATATGTCTCTCGAGATTGGCTTCAATGCCGCAAATATGGAACTGTCTGGTCTCACCCGGCACGTTCCAGGTTTTTGATCTAAACGTTTTTGTCCCTTTGTTAGTTTTCAGGCAAACTGACTGGCACGCTTTCGGATTCATACGCACGGGCCACGTGTTGAAGCTAGCTAATTCGGCTTGCTGTGTGCTTGGCGTGAACTGCAGATTTTGCGTCAACACTTGTTCTTCTTCTTCGGTGTTGGTCGTGGTGGGATCGGCGTCTCTGGAGAATTCCAGAGGGCTTGCTCTTCCTCGTATTTCTTTACGAGGAAGTCCATTTCTTCTGCACTCGTCGGCTTTGTCGGCTCGTTGCATTTGAGCTGCTAGCCACCGAGTATCTCCAGCTCCCCATTAATGAGGGCTTTAAGGAAACACTCGGCGCTTCTCTGCTCCGGTGTGAGTGGCTCTGCCTTCTTTTCTTCCCGGGGTTGAAACTTGAAGTAAGTCAACCTTTCGTCAATATGGAACGAGATTTCTCTCACATCCATATCGATCCTAGCCCGGGCGGTGTTCAAGAATGGTCGGCCCAACACAAGGGGAAACGAGTTCTCGTTCCCCGTGTCGAGGACAACGAAGTCCACAGGGACATATCATCCCCAGATTTGGACCGGTACATTCTCGATCACCCCGTCGGGGTAGCGGATGGTTGAGTCCGCAAGCTGTACCTGAGCAGTAGTAGGTGACAAGGTAGTGAGGACCATGTGTATCCGAGGACCGGTGGATGGTCGCTTCTTAGTGTGATGAGTGATTGACAACGGTGTGTGGTCTGACTCTTGGCCTAGTACTGCAGGTGTTGGTGCGACTTGGTTTGCCTTGGTGCAGGTGAAGAACAAGCGCGAAAGGTCTTAGCCAGAAAGTGGCCTCCGAGGTGTGGAGAGACAAGTAGGCTTGGTTCGAGGGACCCGGTGGCCAGACGGGATCAAGTGCAGTCAACATGGTGCAAGAAGAGAAAGACGACGTCGTGGACTTGGAGCCGGTGCAAGGTGGCGGCTAACGACTGAAGCTTGTACGCGGGGTTTGATGGTTGGGCCACAAAACCATCGAAGGAGGGTTTCTCGGTTTGGGCCTCAAAACCGAGCCCGAAGGCCCAACGTGACGGAGACGGTGATCCGGGCGCGTTCGGGAAGCTTCGAAGCGGTGGACGCGTGGCGGGATCCGGGAGCTTGCGTCGGAGGGAAGCAAGGCCGGATGGACGGCGTGCCCAGCTGGAGGAGTTATCTGCTACTTTACCGTTTTGCCCTTGAGGGCGTGTATCGTAGAGTTAAGTTGTAGGGGTAGTATGGTCACTTCCCTTCACCAGGACACTTAATATAAATAGGAGGTGGAGGGGATGGCAAGTGATGGCTCTGGAACCCTAGTTAATTTCTTTCTTGCTTCTCTAGGCTAGCCCGTGCTTCAAGTCGATCTTAGCGGGAGGATGTTTGGGAGGTTGCTAGCCTTGTATAGAATCTGACCTTTGTTTGTTGGAATGAAATTAAGTGCTAGTTGAATCTCTTTGTTTCTCCTCGAGTTCCTTTTTGTGCTATTTTCGTTCTTGGCTCGATTCTTCGTTTCTAGACCGTTTGGCTCCGGATTTGTTTGAGTGGATCATGGGTGAGTGCCTTGCGCCTCTTTGTGTGTGATCTTGCCCTCTCAAACACCGGGAATCGGTCTCGATTCGTAGTTTTTGGGATGAACTCGTGAGAAGGTGTTCTTCCGTGTGATCCGTGATTTCTCGAGTTGTAGGGAGTTAGAGGCCGAGATTTTTGGGGCATAGCTTCCCCTCAGGGTGCTAATCATCTCCCCAAAGTTTCGTCTCAAGAGTTCTAGCCGTTTGGGAGATCCGGTGATGGATTTGGAAGGAGAGATCCGCGGGTTACTGTAGCTGTTCGTTCTGTTCGTCCGTCGTGTTTCTCGGACGGTCCGCGCGGGGTTGGCAGACGGTCCGCGAGGTTGCCGGACGGTCCGCATGTGATTGACGGACGGTCCGTGCAGAAAAGTTCGACGGTGTTGTCTTGGATTTGGCTAAGTGTTTTCACGGATGGTCCACGTGACCACTTCGGACAGTCCGCGACACTGGCGGACGGTCCGCGGTAGGAGTTCGGACAGTCCGCGAAAGGGCCTGGAGCTACTGGAGATTTGATGTGATTTTACGGACGGTCCGCCTTGTCTAGACGGACGGTCCGCCGTGACCACGAACAGTCCGCGACCCCTGTGCGGACGGTCCGAGTTGACCCAGACAGATTGCGAATCGTTTTTGTTCTTGAGTCGTGCTTCCGCTTGTTAATTTATTCTAGCTTGTTCCTAGGGTTGGTAGGTCTGTTGTGACTACGCTACCTTGACAAGCTTGTGAGCAATCTTTGGCGAGTGACCTTGGGACATAGGCCAAGTTTCGAGAAGAAATTTTATCGGCTCCCATTCACTCCCCCCCTCTCTGGTCGCCACTTCGATCCTTCAGGTAGTGTAGCGTAACTTCTTAAATAATACCTTAGACATTATGTTGACGCTTGCCCCCAGATCACAGAGTGCATCATCAATGCGACGAGTCCAGATCGTGCACTGAATGATGGGTACTCCGGGATATTTCTTCCTATCCGGAGAGGTCTTGATGATCGCCCTTTTTGCAGCTCTCGGCAGATAAGTCCATCTTGGCGTCAGCACTCGGATGCGTGCTACCTTCCCTGCATGGTTAGTATGGAACACACTACGACACATCTTACAATGCCTTGTAGTGACAGCTTTCACTGTCTCGATGGAAGGTTCGGGTTGCCCCGGAATCTTCCCCGATTCAGTTACAGGAACAGCAGCAGCTAACTGAGCGACTTGAGTTTCTATCATTTTATTGAAGCTCAATTGATTTTTTCATAGCAGAAGAGAATGATTCCATCCTAGAGTCTATGTTTTCCAGAGTTTTATCATTAGCGGCAAGCTTTTTATTAATATTTTCAGTTATTTTCATCTGGCCAAACACAAGATCTCTAAGAGACGGCTGATTATTGAAATTGCTAGAATTGAAATTGTTACCTTGTTGAGGCCTCTCAAACGGGAGGTTTGGGCGCGGATTCCAGCCTTGATTGTCGTAGTTGTTCGGTCGGTACCCGTTGTTGGAGTTCTTGACGTAGTGGGCATCTTCTCGCGTTTCGGGGCAGTTATTCCCCGAATGGCCAGTGTTGCCACATACTTCGCAGGTCATGCGAGCGTCCATGGCTTGCACCGTTTCTTGAGCAGGGGCCTCCAGTTTCTTCATCAGGAGGTCCATCTTGGCAGCGAGCATGTCCAGAGCTTCAACTTGGAGAACTCCGCGGGTCTTCGGTTGAGTCCGGTCGTCGGACCAACCTTGGTTCTCGACCATCTTCTCTATGAGAGCCTTCGCACGACTCTCCTCAAGAGAGAAGAACGAGCCTCCAGCAGCAGCATCCAAATACTCACGGGCAGAGCTTCTCAGCCCATGATAGAATGTTTGGATTATGAACCAACTCTGCATACCATGGTGAGGACAAGCAGAAATATAGTCCTGGAGGCGATCCCATGCCTCCGGGACTGTTTCATCTTTTAACTGCTGGAAACTAGCTATTTTGTTCCGGAGGGCGTTGGTTTTCCCAACCGGAAAGAACTTTAGCAAGAAAGCGCTAGTGTATTTATCCCAAGTGTCTATAGCTTCGCGGTTAGCATAAAACCATTGTTTTGCCTTGCCTAGTAATGAGAATGGAAATAAACGAAGGCGAATGGCATCGATACTTACCCTGCGTATGGTGAAAGTGTTGCAAATCTCCAGGAAATGCTGGAGATGAGCATTGGCATCTTCATGTGGCTTGCCGCAGAATGGGCTAGCCTGCACAATGTTGATGAGGGCTGGCTTCAGCTCGAAACTACCATCTCCGACTGGCGGAGCTGGTCCGGTACGCATGTTCTTGCTTGATGGAGCGGAGAACTCGCGGATCGTCTTGCCGGCCATCCTCGATGAAACTGGGGTCACGACGGGATGGACTGGGTTCGTCGGAGTGAGCTGCTTCTGAGTAGGTACAACACGGGGTCGCACTTTCCTCACAAGAGACTTAGGATTTTCTTGGAAGTTTGACGGTAGCTGGAAACTAGTCATGCACTGCTCTGTTCCACAAAGACCAACGAACAAAGCAAGGATAAACCCGCTTGAGTAGCGGTACTCAACTAATATAGCTCAAGATAAAAATTCAAAAGTAATCTAGCCAAATGCTTCCCCAGCAACGGCGCCAGAAATGCTTGTTGGCACTTCTTACGATCCAATATCAGAATTGAGAATCCTGGTACTGGGGTAAGGAGTGTTTCAGTGGTTTTCCTTATGGCTTAGTAAAATATAGAAATATTCTGCAAGCGCACAGAATCACCACTATAGCACTTCACCTGGGAGTATCCCGAGGTATCGTAATTTATATTTCCGCCGGGAAGCTTTTGCAAGACTACTAGTGAACAAATATTCGAGACTATCAGACAAGGGTACACGACTAGACAAGACAGGGGATAACGGTATTGGATAGGAGTAGATATACCGGACACACAGCTCAAGGGATACTCAGGTAAGGGAGAGAAGAGATAGATAGCTGGGAGGACAACGAGAAGAGATAGAGGACTCCTGGATACTTTATCTACCTATGTCACTCTAGCTTAGAGATACAGCGGCTACAGAGCCAGCACTAGGAGATCTGGGTTAACTCTATTGTCTTAGCTTCGTGACAAGGGAACCGGTGACACGCGGAAAGGGATGAGAAGGGGTGTCACTATTTCCCAGCTGGGGGATCCTATGGACCGGAACTAACGTGATGGGCTACGAAGACCGAAAGGGCTGTCACCACCTCACGGCTGCCACCTCCATTGCGATGGGAATAAACTAAGGCCACTGGCTAGTCTAGGAACCACTCCTACACTAGTCAACAACTACTTACTCTGCTAGCAAGAGCAAGCAACCTTGTCAATACTCTTGGTGATAATTCACCTCCAGTATTAAGCAAGATCAAAGAACCAGCCAAGACAAAGACTTAAACAAGACTACAAGCACTAGAACTATAACTGACTATAGTCTAAACAAGATATATTTGCAACTAGAATAAAGTAGAAGCAAGATATAAATGACAAAGGCAAGAAGATAAAGATAACTATATTGATAACTGAAAGTCTTACAAAAGGAAAAGGTAAAAGATACAAGAGCTATTACCAGAGCTTCTGAAGACGACTCTGGAACCTCTGAGGCAAAGCTCGACTCAACTCTAACTCCCAACTAAACTATCCTAACTCTACTAGAACAAGTGGAATGAGAGAGCTCCTTGGCTTGGTGTGTGTCAAATGAGCAGCTAGACCCCTCTATTTATAGTGTCCAATGGCGGTTGGAGGTTGAGTAACCGCCAAGGGGCCTAGGGTCGGTCCAGGGTCGGTTCGGCCGAACACCCCGGGTTCGGCCGAACTGCCCGGTTCGGCCGAAGGCCCTTGGATGCACCGCCTTCTCCTGGACGCTCTGGATTGCTTCTAGGGGTCGGTTCGCTGCTGGGGGCTGTTCGGCCGAAGGCCCTGGTTCGGGCGAACTAGGCCTGGCCCATGGCCTGCCCCCCAGCACCGCCTCTAGTGCTGGACCCCTCCTGGGCTGCCTTTGATTGCTTGGACTCGTGTTGTTCTGGCCCAGGGTGATGTGTCGGTCCTTCGGGATGAGTTGGCGGTCGTCCACGTGTCGTGTGATGTGTTCGGTTGACGTGGACGGCTCCCGGTGGCTTGTGCGGCTAAGGGAGGTAACCGGCCGAACGGAGTCGTTCGGCCGATTCGGTCATTTTTGGCCCCAATAGCGCGCATTTGTTGTAGTTGTACCTGCACAAGTGTCACTCACCAAAACTTGTGGAACCTTATTAGAAACAAAACCTAAGTACATGGAATGTTGCATAAAACCTCATTTATTCCCGAGTATTGGTGGTCGGATTTGGGTTGTAACGACCGCCGACACTGGGGCAAGCTCGGCGGCCCTAATGGATCTGGATGTCTCGCCGCAGATTGCCCCAGGCGCTGGGCAGAGTGCTATTCCCGATGTAGATCCAGACATGCCGGAGCTCATCGATGATGCCCCTCCTAATCAGCATACTGAGCACGAGGATATTGTTGAAGAGGAGGAGGAGGAGGAGGAGGAGTTGAGCCGGCCTGCGCGCTTCGAGCGCATAGCCAAAAAGAACCAGGAGGCGCTGGAGCGGATTCGCAGCTCCTCCGACTCGATGTTGGAGAACATGGAGGTAATTTCTTCTATGGCTTGCTTGTAGTTCTTGGCTATTGGATGGGTGTTTGAACTTTGTTGACTGCAGGTTCTGATGACGGGCACTGAAGAGTGCGCGTGAATGATGCGCGTGGCCGAGGACGAGTACTGCGAGCTGCATGAGGTTAGGACCCGGGTGCGCACCATCGCCAGCGAAGCATGAGGGATCGTCATCCAGAAGGACTCGGATGTGGAGGGCACTGTGCAGCTCAACCAGGAGCTCGTGGCCCAGCTGGAGGCTGCTAATGCCAGTAAGTGCTCTTTACTTTTGCTACCCGAGTACTTTTGCTGGTAGTGTACTCGGCTGTTCGCGATTTTGTGATCGTCTTGTTCGTTCCGTGTTCTCAGGTCATGCCCAAGAGAAAGAGCGCCTCCAGAACTGGCTTGCGGTAGTGGACGACAAGTACAAGGAAACGGCAGCCATACTTGAGGAAAGGGACGTCGAGTTAAAGCGTGCCCTTGAATGTGAGCAAAAGCTTGTGCGGCGCCGGCTTGAATTTCCGGTTTGTACCAAGCATGATGCCATAACACTTGGCTATGGATGGTTTTCCTGCGCAGGTCATGCCAATGAGAAGAAGGTCTTGGAGGAGAAGGTTGACAAGATGTAGGAGGAGATTCAGGATATCGGCAACACTCATCACCGAGCTCTTGGTGCCCATGAGGTTGCCATTAAAGGTGTGTCTTGCTGCCGAGTTGTATTATGTTGTCGGGCGTTCATGACGCCGGGCTTATGCTGAAACATGCACATGTGCAGAGGCTGCGGATCGCTATAATACTTTGGCTCAGGCGGCTTTGTTCGCCTGCGATGGAATCCATTCACTGGATGGTAGACTGGTGGAGCCTATTGTTGATCGTTTGCGTCATCTCCCTGGTGACGTGAAAGACATGGCTGCGGCGACTACGCAGTACGCGGTCAAGAACACATTGGCCCTCGTCCGCACGTACCACCCCAACCTTGATCTGGAGGACGTCCGGGACGGCTATCATCCCAGTTACTCGGAGGAGCAATTTGGAGCTTTGGCGGATTCGTTCTCCAGCTTGGCGATCGACATAGTTCGTAGTGTCGTTGATGAGCCGGATTCGGGTCCTGCTGAGTAGGCATAAACAAAAAACAAGATATGTAGTACCCTGGAGAACAATTGCAAACCTGTGTGTAATAAGTGCTACTTTTAGCTTTTAGCTTTGAGCGTGCTTTGCTTGAGTTGAATTATCAACCCCTATCACTTCACCGCGATCATGACAAGCGCTAGGGACTCGAGTGAAAAACTGGCTGGAGCTCTCATGGTGGCAGCACTCCAACATGCTACGATGCTCTGCATGGAGGCTTAGTCATAGGCAGGGTCCCGGCCGAGTACTTTCACGCATGTTTAGATTTTGGATATAGTGAGTCGGACTTGCCGTGTTTGCTTGCATGAGCATTTTTGTTTTTGAGGACGAGCACATGGTTGTCATGGAATAATTAATGCGACATGGCGATACCAAAGTGCACAAAATTTATTTGTGAGACGGAGAACTTTTATTAAATGCGGAGACAAAAGTGAGAGGTACATAGCTGTGGAATGGACTAAGGATAGAACTTAGTAAGGTGCTGGATGTTCCAAACGTTCGGGACTGGATCGCCATTAGCCCATTCTAGGCGGTAGGTTCCTGGGGATACGACTTCTTTAACTATGAAGGGGCCTTCCCAGGGTGCCGACAACTTGTGCTGGCCTACCGAGCTCATGACTCGGCGTAGGGCGAGGTCGCCGACGTTCAGAGAGCGTTCCTTGACGTTCCTGTTGTGATACCGACGGGTCTGCTGCTCATGGTGTGCATGCCGAGTTAAGGCGCAGAGCTTGTGTTCTTCTAATGCGTCGATGTCGACCCGCCGACTTGTTTCTGCTTCCCCTTCCTCATAATGCTTGATGCGCGGGGCGCCAAACGCCAAGTCGGCAGGGAGTACAACCTCGGATCCATAGACCATAAAGAAGGGTGAGTACTCTGTTGCTTGGCTTCTCTGGGTCCTGAGGCCCCATACCAGATGTGGTACTTCTTTGGCCCAGCGGTCTGCGCGTGGGTTTAGTGCGTCGTAGATGTCCTTCTTGAGGGCATCCAAGACCATGTTGTTTGCCCTCTCGACCTATCCGTTGCAACGCGGGTGAGCGGAGGATGAGTAGTAGACATCGATCTGGCTTTCTTGGCAAAAATCCCAGAACTCATGTCCTATGAATTGGGGACCGAGGTCGGTGATGATTCGGTTTGGAATACTGAAGCGGTGCGTCAGCTCTTCGATGAAGGCTGCTGCGGTGGCCGACTTGGTGTCGGTGACGACCTTGTATTCGATCCATTTGGTGAACTTGTCCACCGCGATGAGTATGTGCTTGAATCCGCCTGGCGCTGGCTTGAATGGTCCCACGTTGTCTAGACCCCAGACTGCGAAGGGCCAGGATGGTGGGATGGTGCAAAGCACCTGAGCCGGCAGGTGCTTTTTCTTTTGGAAGAACTGGCACCTGGCGCAACGCTGGACGAGTCCCCTTGCATCGGAGACCGCGGTGGGCCAGAAGAACCCGGATCTGTAGATCTTGCCAACCAACGTTTTAGCTGCCGCGTGGTTACTGCAGGTGCCCGAGTGAACTTCGTACAATAGTGCCAAGCCTTCGCTGCGTTGGACGCACTTCATGAGTACTCCTGAGGATGCTGCTTTCCTATATAGTTCTGAGCCGATGACCACATAGTTGGCACTTCGCTGACTAAGCTGCTCGAGGGCGACCTTGTCTTCCTCGTACTTTTCTTTTATGGTCATACGGTTGTTCTTTACGAACGCGATGAGTGGTTCACGCCAATCTTCTTCTTTTTCTGAAGGGATCGAGACTGCTGCGACAACTTGGTCGGCAATGGCTGTGGCTTCTTCTTCGCCCAACATTTTGATGGACAGTTTTCATAAGTCTTGTATGAATACGCCGACGGGTACTTGGGATCGCTTGGATCCGAGTTTGGACAAGACATCAGCTGCCACGTTTTCTTCACGTGGTACGTGACGGCATTCGAGCCCGTACAAGTGGGCTTCCAGCTTGCAAACTTCGGCGCAGTAGGCGTCCATGGTTTCTTTGGAGCACTCCCAGTTTTTGTTAACTTGCTCGACCACCACCTTCGAGTCTCCGAAGCATAGCAGTCGCTTGATGCCCAAGGTGATGGCTATCCTAAGCCCATGGATCAACGCTTCGTACTCGGCGCCATTGCACCCCGCACTTCATGAGTTCTCGGCAGACTCGAGCACGACCGTAGCGACCTGGAATTCACCGCAGTCTGGAAACCGGGTGGGCTCGGGTGGGTTTCCATGGATCTGGGATAGACGTAGCGGAAGCCGACCAGAGTAGTAAGTTGCCGCGTTCTTCTGTCCGTGGGGGAACTTGTTCCCGGAGCGGCCCAGGACCTGCTCAGACATGTCGACGCACTCAGCGAGCGTGTCATTGATGCGATTTAGCCCATCGATGATCTCGTTAGGGTAAGGGACTCGGCGCCACGGAAGCAGATCTGGGATCTGATCTCGGACGCTAAGCTGCTCGATCTGCTGCATGAGCCGATCGGGCACATCAGGGGGAGTCCCCGGAGTCGTCGAAGTTGAATCCACCGGCGTCAAGTTGACGTTGGTGGAGCTTGAGTCGCTGGAGTCGGCGAAGAAGCTAACGCCCTGATGGTGCTTGGGGCTGCCGCTGATGCTCGCCGGGAAGATGACGTCGGATCGATCTGCCATCAAGCCAACGGTGTTTTCGGATTGAAAAAACTCAATCAATCTACCCCCTACCTGGCGCGCCAACTGTCGGACCTTAGGACCGGCAATCCACCTAGGGTACCCGAGTGGTTGATTTGTAGGCGGGGCGATTGATGAGCTAGTAGCTTGATGGTACACAGGAGGCACTGATTTAGATAGGTTCGGGCTACCCGGAGGTGTAATACCCTACGTCCTGTGTCGGTGGTGTAGTTTGTATTGCTGGTACTCGGCCAAGCTTCAGGAAGCTTGGATGAGCGTGAGGGTTACAATGAGGGGTGCAATGTCGTCGTGTCCCTCATGGGGGCGCCCTAGGCCGCCTTATATAGGGTGACGGGCTAGGGTTTACAAGTTGGTTTCCATCTAAACCTACTTGACATCGACAAGGACTCTAGTCCAAGTCGGTTACAACAGAATATCCCTTGATATCCGGATGAGCCGACCGCCGGGTCTTCATCAAACTTGTCCACCAATTCGGGGAGCCCATGTGGGCTGCCTAGGGGTCGGCCCACAAGCTTGTCAGACGTGGGCCCTAGCCTCCGTGGTCTGGTCTGACAGTGGGCCCAGGGGTACCCATATCCCACAACTAGTACCCAATAAGAGCATCTCCAAGAGACAAGCCAAACTGTTTTAGCTATTGTTAGAGAAAAAAACGTTTCCAACAGACTATAAATTACCCACCAAATTTAGTGGCGTTCCATCCCACCTCATTCGCTAGCTATTTTTAGCTAGCCTACCTCACTAATCATCTTTACAAAATCTGTTGGATTATTCTGTTATTTATTAGTCAAATATATATATTTTTAAGAGAAGCTAAATCAGTAAATTATCTAGCATTTTTAGCTAATCTCTTGGCGATGCTCTAACTCATGTAACTTGCCATTTTGTCCCGTGACATTGCCAATCAAAACATGTCCATAAAATTGTGCCATTTACTTATCT
The DNA here is from genome assembly GCA_033239725.1 of Echinochloa phyllopogon. NCBI lineage: Eukaryota > Viridiplantae > Streptophyta > Magnoliopsida > Poales > Poaceae > Echinochloa > Echinochloa phyllopogon. The sequence goes on along the minus strand of BTCW01000008.1, from coordinate 23,519,456 downwards.
GATACAAGCTTTTAATCTTTTGTGTGTGTTGCCATGCCAGAGATAGCTAAACACATGTAAAAAGAAGATATTTAAGGAGGGGACGGGGAAAAGAAAACCATAGTTGCCTAGAAGTTTAGAACTGCAACTATTTTTTATGATTGTAATGTATTCTAAAACAACATGTTATCAAATTGTTCCAATATGTTGTGATATGTCAAAATTTCACAAAAAGAAACCATGTACATAGTATGATCAATGTAAGTTGAAATTTTGTTTTCTAACTTTGAAGATAAATTTGAAATAAGTAAATTTCATGAAACCACCGATACTTTGGGACAACAAGGCGTATATACCGACTTCGTCAATTTCAAGGTTTGCATGTTCATGCTCAAGTAGGTGTTCATAGGGGAAGAGTATATGTTTGTGCGTTTCATAGATATGGGTGTGTGAGAGAGTATCTACGTATATACTATATTTTTCAAAAAGAAAAACAATATGTAAAAGAACTTTCACAATGATGAATTGAAAGGTAGATTTACATCCACAAATATTCTTAGGATAATTATTATTAGTCAAATGTTATAAATATGGTTCTTGAAATACATGTGGGCCCTGCAACAAGGACTGATAGGCACACTATTTCTCTTGTTGATTGTTTTTCCTTTCTTTTTTTTCTATTTTTGCAACACATGAATAGGACCTGGAGTGTCCTAACAAAAAGGACCTGGAGTATTCTAAATGAACCTGGATTATATCCGTCACATGCAACATTGACACGATTAACGTACTCCTTTTGTCTAGGGATCAAGATTTTATTAACAATGAGAAACAGAGAGGGATATGTGAAAGCAGTAGGTGCCCCATGAAAAGGTGGTGCCCAGCCAGAATCTAATGCATGCAGGATCGGATTTGAAACAGTGGTGCCCATGAAAAGGTTGTACTAGGTTTATTTGAGATAGAAGAAAAGAATTAGTTCCATGTGGATTTCACAAGAAGAATGTCTCAAGCTGTCGCTAATTAATTAAGGCTCACCAGCAAATCTTGCTACTGCTAATCCCTTAAATGTTAATCGCATCAACGCTTGATTCTACAAAATGAGCGACACTCTGATCCCACCACCAGACAGTGAAGATTGGCACCGGGTGGGAAAGCCCTTTAGCACCGGGTTTCCCACCGGGTGCCAATTTTCCGGTGCTAAAGGGTGCCACCACCTTTAGCACCGAACCGGGTCAAATAACTGGTGCTAAAGGTGGGGGCACTAGCCAAAAATATTTACATATTTACGTGTTGCGGGATTCGAACTCAAGACCTCTTGGCTCGCGGGCGTGCACCCACCTAACCATCTCACCTACACAGTGCATGTGATAGAATAAAAGATGCGCTCCTTTTGAAGTAGCATGTGACACCCACATTAGCACCGGGTCGTATTTACGAACCGGTGCTAAAGGGCCTTTAGCATCGGGTCGTAACACCACCCGGTGCTAAAGGGTCACCCTTTAGCACCGGGTCGTAATACCACCCGGTGCTAAAGGAGGGGGACCCTTTAGCACCGGATCGTAACAACAACCGGTGCTAAAGGGGACTTTTAGCACCGGTTGGTGTTACCAACAGGTGCTAAAGGGTCCCCGGGGTACTCCAATTTTACGTCCGGTGCTAATGTTGCATTAGCACCGGTTTTTGATTGCGCCGAGGCATATAGGCGGGGCGGATCATGAATTTTCTGGTAGTGTCCATATTTTAAAAAGAGTGTCTCAAATCAGATGCAAATAAAATAATATATAAAACTACTGTGACTTGCAGATGACCATATGCAAATAATCAGGTAGTGGCTGTGTTCAGTTCCTCCACTCTTTCCAAACTTTCTATCACATCACCGTCACATTGAAACATTAAATATAGCAAATAATGTATGCATGGAGCATTAAATATAGGTAAATAAAAAAACTAATTGCATAGTTTGATGTACACGACGAGACGAATATTTTGAGACTAGTTAGATCATGGAAGGACAACAATTACCACAAATAAAAATGAAAAATGTTACAGTGTGGTACAGTATCCGATGTGACCCTTTTCACCCCCTTTTCACGGATCTAAACACAGCCAGTGTTCCGTTTCTTCCAGAACGTAAATCAGCCAATGTTCTCTATCGGGCATCCAAATCTGCGGCTATGCAAAACCAAGGTGTAGACATGTACGTTGTAGGCTGGCAGTTCGGCAGAAAATTGATGCTGAAGACGTCCAATATATGCGGGTAGTACACATAAGGTGTGTTGGACGCTAAAGAGATGGCACATTTACTTGTAGGGTTTGCCCTAGATTGATCGCTTTTTCCTTTTTCTCCGTAGGATGATCTCGTCAATACAATGGAATTCTCACATAGATGGTTAAGGCATCTCAAGCAAGGCATAAACCTTGTACTGACTAAATACTGTTCATGGTTCCAGCCTTCCCAACATTCAATTATAACAGGGTTAAGCGATTAACTTTGACGACGTACTCGGGCCTTGTCGTTGTCGATTGGAAAATATGCAAACATCGCCTAGGCTACTCATTAGTAGGATTGTACAGAGGCGGAGCCAGGCCCCGTGCTGGGTGTCCTGCAGCCCCGGGTTTAGGCCAATTCATCTACGCCACTACGCTGCTCTTAGCATTATAACGTATAAATTTACTAGTAGAGTGCACGCGCTTGTGTATTAGAAAAATACAGTAAACAAGAATTCCAAGTCATTGGCGTGTCGCCACCGTCGGCGCCGTTGCAGAGCTTCAACCGCCGGAGGAGAGAATAGGTCACCCCGCTCCTCATGACGTAAGAGCCAAATTGTGAGGGAATGCGTCATCATCTAAGAAGTAGATCCTGTTCCCCGGGAGCTTGTGATGGGTCGTGCGTCGGGGAAGGCGCCAAGAAAGAGTGCACCACCTGCAGACGAAGAGCGTCATGTCGCCAGCGATCCTGTTCACCTCCGACCACCACGAGTTGGCCAGGACGGCCTCGACCGACGTGTGGACCATTTGCTATATATTAGATAGTTTAATATTAATATAGGAGAAAATTTTAATATTAAATTTGACAATGAAGATGGTGGCGAAAGCATGGGTTAAGTTAAAACCAGCAAGGCGTTTAGTTCGTAGAGCTCACATGATCGAATGCTATATGGTATTGTATTCTTTATTTACATCTCTATCAATAATATACCTCTCAATCTGTATTTCTTCTGCTCTTTAGAATTTCATCTAATTTAATATTTTGTTCATCTAATTTGACTTTAGTCATATAAGTAATTTTAATGCAAATACATGTAACACGATCAGACGTTTCATTCATTATGCGTTTAGTTGGCTGGTCTATAAAAAAATTAAATATTAAAACTTACTCTAATCATGTTTATTGTAATTTAGAAAATCACTTCTAGAAGGTACCATCCATCGATTAGGCGATTCCGTCGTTGAGTTGTTGACTGAAGAAATACAATACATTATCTTATCTTTTTCTTTCTGAAGAAAACACATCAAACAAACTTGTTGGCTGGGTTGCAGAAAGGGGTCTTGAGTATTTGACCATAGCTGCGCGCTGTTCAGCTCTGCATAAACCTTATTTATGCATCATGCATGCGAGAATAATCATACGTGAACATGGGCCGTGTTGAGCTGGCCTTGTGGAAGTATTTATTTGGCGTAGGAATATCAATTTGGATATAATGCTTTGAATAAGATGTGCAGGGTAAATCAAAAAGAAAAAAAAGAAAAGAAATGAGTATGCATGGTGACTCAACCGAAGTTAGTCCTTGGAGGAAGATCTTCAGCGATTTAAATTTAATTTCTCTTTTGAAATTGAGTATAGGACCACAGTACTATCAAGAGGGACATGTAATCGTGAAACACGTGAGTTTGATGCTCTAACACATCCTCAAACCTATCTCATAGCCATAGCACCAAAACTTCTATCAACTCAATTAAATCTCTAGCTGTCGGAAATTTCCGGTCTTCGTCAGAAATTTCCGCTGATCACCAGAAATTTCCGGTGATCATCATATAACCGAGCTGCCCCTGTTGACCATCAGAAATCTCCGATGCACTATACAAATATACGGCAAATGCGACGGACATTTCCGGTGATTTGTCGGAAATTTCCGCTATAACTCGCCCCAACGGTCACATTTATGAGAGAGCTATATATACCCCCTCACACACCTCATATAGGCTCTCTTGGCCCATTTGACGAACCCTAACACTTCCAAAGCCTCCAAGAGCTCTCCCAACACCCCTAGCTTCCATTCTCAATTTGTGGTGGTGTGTTGGTTGAGGGACTTGAGCTAAGTGATCCAAGTTCCATCTTCTCCCTCTCTTGAGCATCAACTTCGTGGTTCTCAGTAATCTTGTTTGTTACTCTTGGGGATTCATCCCCTAGACGGTTAGGCGTCACCAAGAGCATCCAAGAAAGATTGTGGATTTGCCTTGGAAGTTTGTATCACCCTATCCTTCGTGGATTTGCTAGTAAGTACGCTTAGCTCCTTCGTGGTGACTAAGTGGAGGAAAGTGACTTGGAGTGCATAAGCCCGCCTTTCGTAGGCCCTCAACGGAGAAGTAGAATTCATCGTGTCTTTGTGACAGCCTTAGTGGCAGCGGTGAATTCAAACTTCGGGTTAAATCTTGTGTCTCTCTTTGTTGTTCATCCTGTTCATATATTCAAGCATATTTATATCTTGTTTTATCTCGATCTATCTCTGTGTGAAGTTGCTAGTGATACCAAAGGTTGTAGAAGTAAGTTAACGTCCTTGAAACATATTGATTCATACACTTTGTCATCTTTGCTCAAAAATCAGTTGGTTATCATTGTGCTCAACTGACACCGGAAATTTCCGGTAGTGACCAGAAATTTCCGATAATTCAGCGGAAATTTCCGGTGGCTACCGGATATTCCGGTAAAGTTTACTTTTCGTGGAGTTGTTTTTGATAATCTTCAGGAACGCCTATTAATTGGTATCAGAGCCTAAACTCATGTTTAGGCTTAACCGCTAAGGGAAAAGCACTATGGCGAAAAAAGGAGAAAAGTTCGAAGTTGCTTCGGCTCACAAGAATGGACACCCAATGGACGTTGACTCAAGTTCAAGTGATGATGATCTTATTTTTAGTGATGTTGATGAGAACTTGGATGAACAAGAAAAGATCAAGCAAATAAAAGAAAAGATGAAAAAGAAGATTTGAGAGAAGGCCGAAATGAAGGCACAAAAGATCCTCAAGAAGAAGCTTCGAGAAAGAGACGTGCTTGACGGACTTCACTCCGTATCTCATTGATATGAGACATCATCCTCTAACAAATCTCTTGATCCCACTAACCTTAATTTCTCGTCGGTTCCAATGGGAAAAGTCCCCAAATTCAATGGGATTGACTATGCTCGTTGGAGCGATAACATGAAAGTATACTTGCATGGTCTTCACCCATCTCTTTGGACTATTGTGAATATAGGTGTGGATAAGGATGCAACGCCAAGTCGGGAACAAGAATATGATATCTTCCGCAACTCTCAAGTCGTGACCGTACTAAGGAGTGCTCTACGCTCCTATGAGTACAACAAGATTAGGGGGATTGAGAGTGCAAAGGATTTATGGGACACTCTTCGAATGGCTCATGAAGGGTCGGATGAAGTCAAGGAAGACAAGATTGATCTTTTACAAGGAGAACTAGAAGCCTTCATCATGAAGAAGGAAGAATCTCTACAAGAAATGTATGATCGGTTGAAGCTTCTCGTCACCGAGATAAGAATGCTTGGAAGCAAGGATTGGGAGTTGCATAAAGTAACAAAGAAATTGCTTCGGGCATATGCTCCAAAGTATCCAATGCTTGCCACTATGATTAGAGAGAAGAGCAAGTTCAAGACCATGTTGCCAATGGAGCTATTCAACAAGTTGCAATATCATGAGATGAATAGCTTGGACGTGACTAGGTCAACGGGACAAACCGAAGTCAAGACAATTGCTCTCAAGGCCGAGCCAAGCAAGAAGATTGAGTCAAATGAGAAGACCTCCTCCTCCAAGAAGAAAGAAGACTCAAGTGACAATGAGAGCACCGATGATGAAACCGCAATGGTGGTTAGGGACTTTAAGAGGTTCATGAAGATTAAAAGTGACAAGAAGAAATTCTCTCAACGAAGATGCTATGAGTGTGGAGAGAAAGGTCACTTCATTGCCGATTGCCCTCGCAAAAAGAATGACAAGAACGACAAGGATGACAAGAAGTCAAAGGACAAGAACTTTGATAAAGAAAAGAAGTACAAAGAAAAGAGTCAAGAGTACAAGAAGAAGTTTGGAAGTGCACAGGTCGGTGAAGGTTGGGATTCATCAAGTGATGACTCCGATGATGAAGCAATGGCCACTCTAGCCATTTGTGCTCCTACACCAACTCCTCGTCTCTTCAACAACCTTGATGAGAGTGATGATGAAGCTCCCATGTGCCTCATGGCTCAAGGGACCAAGGTATTGGACACCAATCCGTCTCTCACATCTACTATCTTGCCATCTAGAGATGTAGAAAATGATCTAGAAAAGGAGGAAGCCAAACATGAGAAAAACATGATAAAGAAGTTTGGCAAAGAAGGGTACAAATACATTAAAAAGCTAATAGAGAAATCGGAGAAACGAAAGGGGTCTCTAGCTAGGCAAGAAGAATTGCTCATCCTTGAAAAGGAGAGAAACCTAGTCCTTGAAGAGGCGCTAGTTGAGGAGAAGATCAAAAGTGGGAAGTTGACATGTGACTTGTCACGTGCTAATGACTCATGTGAGAAGATGTGTAAGGAGTTGTCCTTGGCAAATGACTCTCTAGCTAACCTAAAGAATGCTCGAAGTGAGCTTCAAGAAAGGCATTCGAGCCTTGAGATCAAGCATAAAGATCTTGAAGCTAACTTTAGCACACTTTGGGAAAGCACCAAGATTGACTCTAAGACAACTCGTGACTCCAATGTCTCTACTAGTGATGGTTGCTCTAGATGTTATAAGGTTGATATAAATGCTTATACTACTAACATTTCCAAACTAGAAGAGAAGGTCAAGGCTAAAGATGCTAAAATTCTAGAATTGACCAAGACCTGGTAAAGAGAAAGTAAGAGTGAATTTGAGACCCACCCGGCATATAAGGCCGGTAGATATCATACTATCAAGGATGGGCTTGGATTCACAAGAGGTGGTAAAACCAATGGCACACGAAAGGTAGGAGGAAAAGATGTACCTTTGTTCAGACAAGGTACAAACCTAGGTGAGTTGATGGATATGGCTCATGGTGTGTCGGTAAGTACCATTGAGACCAAGCCAAAGCTTGAAGCCTCAAGCAAGAATGTCAAAAGCATTGCCAAACACAAAAATGATGTGAAGACCATTGAGCACAAGCCATCTCCAAACTACTCCATTGACTACACGGTCACATGGGATCAAAATGGGAAAATGGTGGTAAAATACATTGGTGCTCATGTTAGAAAGATGATGAGAAGTGTGTGGGTGCCTAAAATGTCCAAAGCTAACACACAATGAAACGAACCGGATTCCCAATTACGAGAATCCGACTCCCTGTACCCTTGTGATAGTCCCAGGAACAACAGCTATCACGTATAGAACTCATTTCAGCGGAAATCACATCCATACATTGATTAGGGTCCTCAAACATGATATAAATACATAGCGATATGGTACAAGCCCTCTGGGCTAAACGACAGAAGGAAAACAGCTACGCAGCGGATAGTTATAAGCTTCTGGTACTTCAGGGCTTCACCTCCACATGCATTCTTGAGCGCAGCGCACAACCCTCGTTTGCTTCATCCGTCGTGTTTGGTCTTGTACTCGGAGTCTTCTCCAATGTACCAAAAGACTGTCCCCAAGGAATTGGGACAGATCCACGTCACCAACCATAATATGCAGCAAAGCTTTATAGTGGCCTAAACTAGTAATAAAATATTCAAGGAAAGTAAGATGGGGTTTCCTATGCGCAAGCAGCAGTATTAACCAGGATCATCTCATCTCCAAACACCTTTCCTCACAAGCACATACTCTCCCCTAGCCATCCATCAAACTCACAACCACATCGGGCTCGTCCTGCCTCAACAGGTTCCCGCAATAGACACCCGCCAACTCCTTTCACTCGCTAGTCGACTCGGTGAGCTCCCTCCCCACCTTGTCTCAACAGCCTCAGCTGGTCCAACCTCTCATAACCCAAATCAAGGATGAGGTAAGAAAGCAGAATCCCATGCTAATCAGAATAAGCCAGATGAAGGATGGTCCGTGACCGTGGACACGGCTATACGTATAGTTTTCACTCTGCAGAGGTTGCGCTCCAGGAACCACCCGGGCTGCAGACGGTAGCTAGCCGTCTTGAGACACAGCCCACAGCAAAGACCCTACGGAGTAACGGTACCATCCTGCTTCCCTGGGCTCGGGAAACATCTGCACGCTAACATCTGCCCCAGGGATGTGAAACCTTCCCACCGGGGCCAGTCGGGGGCTATGGTAAATCAGGGAGAGTACGCCGCAACGAGTCCCCCTTACACATATCATACTCGAATCTCCTACAGTCCTGATACCGCACTCAGTAGGCTTGCTGGAACCCTCCCCATACTGGGTAGATGGTGAGCACTGTAATTTCCAACGTCCGGGTCATCCCGATACAGCCCTTAATTGTCGGTAAGGCGAGTATCAGCGTCAAAACGATCCGCCACAACGGTCCGCGATCGGCACCCATTACAGGTATGGCCACCCAAACTCCTCAAAAGTATCCAAAGTAACCATGTACCCGCAACAGGTACTCCATAGGAACTGTCCGAGTGCAGTTCCAAAGCACCCCGATCAAACGACCGGGTTGTTATCACTCGCCTCCACCGCCTAGCTGTACTACTCCCCCCAAGCCACCCAACTCACACCAAGAAGATCAATCACAACCATCCCAACACATGCAAGCATAGCATTCTCATAAAGTGGATAATAGGTAGCAAGGAAACAGGGTAGATAAAAGGCAGTGCAGGCATATCATCATCATGCGAGTAAAGTATGGCTGGGCGTGAACCTGGGACTTGTTGCTCTTCCTCTTCATCGAGGTAGTTGGAGTTGTAGACGTCAGCTTCCTTCCGCGACTCCGGAGCTCCTATTTACGCGGAAAAGAAATAAAGACGGGAACTACTAACAAAGAAACACCAAAACAGTGAAGCAAGAAGACCCAAACAACATCAAACTCAACACTAACGCGTAGGTTATGATTTTAGAAAAATATAGAAACTGGTTTCATATTTTTCTGAGCTACGGTTGATTTATTATGAATTTTCTAAGTTTAAATCATTTTCTGAAAATATTAAATAATTCCGAAAAAGAAAAACACTCGGGCTGGGACACGTGGCAGCACCAGGGCATGCCACGTCATCACTGCTGACATCAGCATGACATCATCAGTGGGGCCGGCTTTGCTGACGTCATCGTGGGCCCTGATGACGTCAGCGTTGACTTGGTCAACGTTGACCAGTCAATGGTCAGCGGGTCAGCGGGGTTAGTGGGCCCCACTGGTCAGTCTCTGTTAGTCTATGACGCGTGGGTCCGGGCTGTCAGCAGTTAATCGGAAAAGAAAAAAAGGAGGAAAAGGTTAGCAGGCCGCCACTGGGCCGAATTTGCTGGGTCGGCCCACGAAGGCTGGGCTGTCGGCCCGAGTCGGTGGGATGGCTCGGCTTGGAACGGTGGTCGCGGTTCACCATGGACCGTGAGGTCGGTCCACGAGAGCTAGGTCTACGGGATCAGAGTGTGGCCGAAACGAGATCTTCTGCGGGCGGCCCAGGGCGGTGTCGGTGTGGTCCGGTCGGTGGCCGATCCCCGCACGACGCGCGCGCGACGGCGTTCGCGCGACGCGGCCGGAGCGCGGCGGCGCTGCCGCTCCGGCTCACCGGACGGTTTTGGATCGACGGCCTTTGGCTCAGCACGCTTGCGTAGGGTCCTGGAAGTCCAAGTCCGCGACGAGACGGCCTCGAATCAAGGGTTCATGGTGCACGGCGGCGGTTCAGCGCGGCTCTCCGGCATCCCGGTCCGTGACGGTGTGGTGAAGCTGTTAGCGTGCGGGCGCGCGGGATCCAGCTCGTGCTGGGTCGCCCCACGGCGTGGCTGGGCTGGGTGCGCATGCGCGGGCACACGGTTTTCGTGGCCGCGACACGGCCGCTGCTCGCTCGCGGTGGCCGGCAACCCGGTCCGCGGCGGTGTTGGCTGCAACGAGGTGGCGACGGCGGTTTGCAGAAGGGGCTTAGCGGCGCGATGGGGTCCTGCAGAAAACGACGGTCGCGGCTCGAAGGCCGGGTCCCAGAGACTGGCATGGCGGCGGCGGTGGCACGGCCGGAACAGAGGAAACAGAGGGGGTCTTCGTGGGTGGCTCACCACGGGGTACGTCAGGGTACGCTGCAGGTCGGTGAAGGCTTGCGGTGCTCCGGCGGTCGTCCTCGTCCACACAGCGTCCCTGGTCTGGCTCCGCCCCGGCAGCTCCACGAGCGGCGGCGCGCACGGCTTCGGCTCATCGGCGAGGAAGGTGCTCTGGCTCCCCTCGGCTTCCCCTCGGTCCTTCTCCTACTCCTCTGGCTCTTCGTTTTGGCGTTGCTTCTGTCCGGCTTCCCCTCCCGCTGCAGCTTCACGGCGGCCGTGGCTCGTGGATCGTCTTGTTCACGGCGGCGAAGTGCTCGGGCCTCACCTCTGCTTCCTCCTCGTCTTGCCTCTCCCCCTTCTCCTTCCGCGACACATTCTCCTTCTCACCCCTCCTCGAATTGCTGGATAGCAAAACCCCAATGGGGCAGCGGCGCTCGGGAGGAAAGGCATCCGGGGGTCTATTTTATAGGGCGAAACCCTAGGGCTTGAAGCAGCGGACGGCTAGAGGAGCTTGGCGTCCGCGCACGGCCACGCGTCGCAATCGCGACGGGCCGCACAAACACGGGTGCCAGGATTGGCCTGGGGCGGTGCTTTCCGCCGGGCGTGGGGGAGAAGGAAGAAAGGGGGAAGATGCACAGTGCTCGGCGGGACACACACGTCAGCGACTGGGGAAGAAGGAAAACACGGGGGAGTTGGCTGGGCCGCGACTGGGCCGGATTCGGCGCTGAGCTGTGTTGGCTGCTGGCTTGGGAAGAAGATCGAGGGTGGAAAACAGACTTTGGTTCGGAGTTTTGGCCCACGAAGGGTTAGTTAAGGTTGACATTAGTTTGAGTTAGGTTAGTGTTTGAATTCAAATCTAGAATTTGAGTTCAAACCAAACAAAAATCCAACGAAGCCAAATAAGATCCAAATCACAACTATTTGGTCCTTGGCACTTCAATTCAAATTTTAAATTAAATTTAAATTGCCTAGGAATTAAAGGGAGCAAGTAGAAGGCATCCTTATATGTTTGTTGGCATGCACTCAATTCACCAAAAATTTTGAAATTCACATTTTTACATCCAACAATCCTGCGTAAAATTACGGGATGTTACAGTCTGCCCCCCTCATGAGAATCTCGTCCTCGAGATTTGGGTATACCTAGGGCTTAAACAAGTGTGGGTACTTCTCTCTCAACACTGACTCTTTTTCCCAAGTCGCTTATCTCTCTGTGTGGTTACTCCACTGATCTTTGCAGAATGGAATAGATGTGCTCCTTGTCTCTTTATCTGCTCTGTCCAAGATCTTCTCTAGGTACTCCAGGTACTCTAGTGTGTCTTGCAGATCCAAGGCTTCCGTCCTGACTTCTTGCTCTGGCACTCTCAAACACTGTCTTAGCTAAGATACGTGGAACACTGGGTGTACTCCCGCTAGGTCTTCAGGTAACTCCAGCTTGTAGGCCAGCTTGCCTATCCTTTGTAGTATCTTGTAGGGTCCCACAAATCTAGGGGCTAGTTTCCCTTTAACATGGAATCTCTTGGTGCCTCTGAGCGGTGACACTTTCAGGTATACGAAGTCCCCTTCTTTGAACTCGAGGTCTCTCCTTCTCTTATCTGCATAGCTTTTCTGCCTGCTCTGGGCATTCTTCAAGTTTTCCCTGATCTTGGCCACATTCTCTTCTGCTTCCACAATTGAGTCAGGGCCAAAGAACGTTCTTTCTCCCACCTCAGACCACATCAGAGGTGTTCTGCATTTCCTTCCGTACAAGGCTTCGAATGGGGACATCTTCAGACTTGCTTGGTAGCCATTGTTGTACGAAAACTCTATATAGGACAAACTCTTTTCCCAGTCTTTACTGTAGGTCAGCACACATGCCCTCAACAGGTCTTCCAGTATCTGGTTCACTCTTTCAGTCTGGCCATCTGTATGTGGGTGAAAGGCGGTGCTATACTCTAAAGTGGTTCCGATTGCTTTATGAAGGCTTTTCCAGAACTGAGCTGTGAACTGAGGTCCTCTGTCGGACACTACGCTTCTCGGTGCCCCATGCAGCTTGAGAACGTTGTCTATGTAGAGCTCTGCTAGCTTATCCACTCTGAAGGTTTCCTTGACTGGTATGAAATGTGCCACCTTGGTCAAGCGATCAACTATGACCCATATGGCATCGTTTCCCCTCTGAGTAGTGGGCAATCCCACCACAAAGTCCATGCTGATGTCTTCCCATTTCCACATTGGAATCTCCAGTGGTTTCAGCAGTCCTGCTGGTCTTTGATGTTCTTCCTTAATTCTTCGGCAAGAGTCGCACTTGGCAACACACTCAGCTATGTCTTCTCTCATCTTCTTCCACCAGAAATGATCCTTTAGATCTTGGTGCATCCTGGATGGATGGAATACTTGGAGTCGTGAGCTTCTGCAAGAATGGTCTTTCGGATTTCATCAGCTTGCGGCACGCAAATGCGTTTCTTGAGCCATACTGTTCCTTTATCATCGATACGAAAGTCTGGGGCTACACCACGCTGTATATCTTGAATCACCTCTTGAATTTTCGGGCAGCTTTTCTGAGCATTCCTGATGCGTTCTTCTAGGTTGTATCTCACTCTCAACTCTTTTGGCTGGCCTTCTTCCACTACCTCCAGTCTAAGTAGGTCCAGTTCTCTGATCAGCTCTGCATGGCTCTCATCCATCATCAAGTTGTTGCAGTAGCTTTTACGGCTCAGAGCATCTGCCACTACATTGGCTTTCCCTGGATGATAATGTATCTCCAGGTCGTAGTCCTTGATCAGTTCCAACCACCTTCTCTGCCTCATGTTCAGCTCCGTCTGAGTGAAGAAGTACTTCAGACTCTTGTGATCAGTGTAGATGTCACACTTGTTGCCAATCAGATAGTGTCTCCAGATCTTTAAGGCATGTACCACTGCTGCCAGTTCTAAGTCATGGGTGGGGTAGTTTTCTTCGTGCTTTCTCAACTGTCTTGAAGCGTATGCAACCACTTTGCCTTCTTGCATGAGTACACACCCTAGACCTTGTCTTGAAGCATCACAATATACCACAAAGTCTTTCCGAATATCTGGCAGAGTCAACACTGTGGTGGTGGTAAGCTTATGTTTGAGCTCTTGAAAGCTTTCTTCGCACTTTTCTGTCCACTCGAAGGGTATGTTGTTCTTGAGCAACTCTGTCATTGGTTTGGCAATCTTGGAGAAGTTCTCAATGAATCTTCTGTAGTAGCCTGCCAATCCCAAGAAGCTTCGAATTTATGTGACGCTCTTTGGCTGCTGCCACTCGGAGACTGCCTCAATCTTTTCAGGGTCCACTGCTACGCCCTCAGCTGTCAACACGTGGCCCAAGAAGGCAACTTTCTCTAACCAGAACTCGCACTTGCTGAACTTCCCGAAGAGCTTATGCTGTCTCAGCTTCTCTAGTACTATGCGCAGGTGTTCTTCATGCTCTTCTGCTATTTCTGAGTAAATCAAGATGTCATCAATGAATACCACGACAAACTTGTCCAGTTCTTCCATGAAGACTTTGTTCATCATGTTCATGAAGTATGCTGGGGCATTCGTCAGCCCAAAAGACACTACAGTGAACTCGTACTGCCCATATCGAGTCACGAAAGCTGTCTTGGGAATGTCTCCTTCCCTAATCTTCATCTGGTGGTACCCTGATCTCAGGTCTATCTTGCTGAAGTACTTTGCCTTCTTCAATTGATCTAGCAAATCATCAATTCGGGGTAGCGGGTACTTGTTCTTGATAGTCACTGCGTTTAGGGATCGATAGTCTACGCACATGCGCATAGAACCATCCTTCTTCTTCACGAACAGTACTGGCGATCCCCATGGGGACACGCTAGGTCTGATCACTCCACTGTCTAGCATATCCTTCAATTGCTTCTTCAATTCTTCGAGTTCTTCCACAGACATTCTGTACGGTCTCTTGGCAATTGGCCCTGTGCCTGGTTGCAACTCGATTATGAACTCCACGTCACGGTCAGGTGGTAGGCCTGGTAGTTCTTCTGGAAAAACATCTCGGTACTCACAGACTACTGGCACTTCCTCAATGGTCTTTTCCTTTATACTGTACACAAACTTTCTCATGGAAGGCTTCCTGGGGCCTTCTTTTGCTTTCTGCGGTTTAATTGACACCTTCAGACCACTCGGGTGTGTCAACACTACTGACCTGGGTGAACAACTGATCACTCCCCCGTGAGCTGTCAACCAATCCATACCAAGGATCACGTCAATGCCATCTGACTTCAACACTGTCAAATCTGCAGAGAATCCGAGTCCTCCTAGTTCCATGCCAACTGCTGGGCACACTTGGGTGCATCTGAGCTCTCCTAGTGGTGAAGTTGTGATTACGGGTCTAGCTCTAGGCTCTTTATGGAGTGATTGTTCCGTAGCAAACTTCGATGAAACAAAAGATCCAGTTGCACCAGAATCAAATAGTACCGAAGCTTTTGTGCCATTTACCAAGAACTCTCCGAGTACTACTTCAGGAGCATCCTCGGCATCCTTCTCAGTCAGGTGGTTAAGTCGGCCTCTGATGGCTGAAGGCTGCGGCTTGTTCTTTTTGTCTGGGCACTCAAACGACTTGTGACCTGGTTTTCCACAACCAAAGCAAACAAGAGGTGTCTTGTCACCAACTTCTGGGGTGCTGATCTGTTTCTGGCCTGTACTTTCGTGAGCAGGGTAGTTGCTGGTCTTGTTCTCAAAGCTGCTGTTGTCACCAGTCTTGTTCTCTGTGTTTAGGATTGCACTCCTGACAAATTATATTCCTCCTTGGCTTAAGCTTTGCTGGAATCCCCTGCGGAGCATGTTGCTCTGGTCACTCCTCGGTATTTGACTCAACCTGAGGTTGTGCTGTTGCTCGGCTTTTCTTTTCTTGGCTCTCCAAGTGTCTTCTAAGTCCATTCTCTCCTTCTCCACTGCTATAGCTCTGTCAATCATCTCTCGAAGCGAGTTGTGACTGCTGGAAGCGAGTGCCATTCTAAGTCCCCTGTGTAAGCCTTTTTGAAACCAAAATTGCTTCTTTTTTTCGGTGGTGATTTCTTCCGGGGTATACCTCGATATCTTAGCAAAGTGTCGGGCATACTCTGTTACTGATATGCTTCCTTGCTTCATGGTTCTGAACTCCATTGCTTTGTCTGCCATTACTTGTTCAGGAATGTGGTATTCCTTGAACACTTCACAGAACCCCAGCCAGGTGATTTGTGCTGGGTTCTCATGAGAGTCACAATAGCTCTCCCACCAAGCTTTAGCTGCTCCTTCAAGCTGGTGTGCCGCTAGGGCTACACATTCTTCATCTGTGTAATTTGTCAAGTCCAGCTTGGCCTCGATAGTTCTGAGCCAGTCATAAGCATCTAGTGGCTCGTTTGAGTAGTCAAACGTGGGTGCCTTCAATCTGATGAATCTTTCAATCTTCGTCTGGAGATCTTCCTCACAGTGACCCTGTGGGTTCTGGTTCAGATCTCCCTAGAGTTGTTGTATTGCCTGTGCCATCTGGGTATTGGCCTGTGTCATCTGTTGCATCAGCTGGGTCTGAACAGTCATCACTTCTTCTAGGTTGGGCGGTGCATTAGGTTGTGGCGCATCTCTGCCCCTAGGCAGGTTTTGCTGAGGTTCTACTACTTGTTCTTCCATTGCAACCTCTTCTACTTCACCTCTTGCTGTGTTGTTCTCGGGCTGGAGCACGCCTGCTGCGCATCCACGGCCCCTGCCTCTGCTTGTGGCGGGTGTTCTCCTGCGTCCTCTACCACGACCTCTGTCTCTATCTATCATAGTTGTCTCCGCTTGCTCAGCTTCCTCAGAGCGGCCTAGCAGACAGTTCGACCTTCTGGTTGTCATTTTCTGAAATTCACGAGCAGGTAAGTGGTGGTCAGGTAGGGTTATAGGCAATGGTAATCTAATTGTAGGAGTTGTACACATGAAAACTTGTACACTAAGCTACACTCAAGATGAACAGCAAGAAAACTGCAAGAACAGCCACAAGGACCGAACACTCAATCAAAGCATTACAGCTTAGACACTTGTGTTATCTTGGGGCCAACACCTGGAACCTCAAAGATTAACACCTCTACTCGGCTTAAGATCGTGGCTGATCTAGTGGTGGTCATGGACTACATCTACCTTGGCTCGACGATAAGCACGAGACTATCATCAGCCACTTGGTTAGAGGGGTTGTTAGCAGCAAGAGTTAGCAAGGTTAGATGAGTGAACAATAGCACAAGGTGTGATAGGAAATAGTTCAAGGGGTTTCTTGTATAGTAACAGACTTAGTTAGAGCTTCTGTCCTAGTTTTCAAATCTAGGGCTGCGCACTACGGTCAAGTATGGCTCTGATACCAACTGAAACGAACCGGATTCCCAATTACGAGTATGGTGAGCACTGTAATTTCCAACGTCCGGGTCATCCCGATACGGCCCTTAATTGTCGGTAAGGCGAGTATCAGCGTCAAAACGATCCGCCGCAACGGTCCGCGATCGGCACCCATTACAGGTATGGCCGCCCAAACTCCTCAAGAGTATCCAAAGTAACCATGTACCCACAACAGGTACTCCATAGGAACTGTCCGAGTGCAGTTCCAAAGCACCCCGATCAAACGACCGGGTTGTTATCACTCGCCTCCACCACCTAGCTACACTACTCCCCCCAAGCCACCCAACTCACGCCAAGAAGATCAATCACAACCATCCCAACACATGCAAGCATAGCATTCTCATAAAGTGGATAATAGGTAGCAAGGAAACAGGGTAGATAAAAGGCAGTGCAGGCATATCATCATCATGCGAGTAAAGTAAAGCGCTAGCATACTAGTTGCATGTCTACTAGGTATTTCAAAGAATGGCTGGGCGTGAACCTGGGACTTGTTGCTCTTCCTCTTCGTCGAGGTAGTTGGAGTTGTAGACGTCAGCTTCCTTCCGCGACTCCGGAGCTCCTATTTACGCGGAAAAGAAATAAAGACGGGAACTACTAACAAAGAAACACCAAAACAGCGAAGCAAGAAGACCCAAACAACACCAAACTCTACACTAACGTGTAGGTTATGATTTTAGAAAAATATAGAAACTGGTTTCATATTTTTCTGAGCTACGGTTGATTTATTATGAATTTTCAAAGTTTAAATCATTTTCTAAAAATATTAAATAATTCCGAAAAAGAAAAACACTCAGGCTGGGACACGTGGTAGCACCAGGGCGTGCCACGTCATCACTGCTGACGTCAGCATGACTCATCAGTGGGGCCGGTTTTGCTGACGTCATCGTGGGCCCTGATGACGTCAGCTTTGACTTGGTCAACGTTGACCAGTCAACGGTCAATGGTCAGCGGGTCAGCGGGGTTAGTGGGGCCCACTGGTCAGTCTCTGTTAGTCTATGACGCGTGGGTCCGGACTGTCAGCAGTTAATCGGAAAAAAAAAGGAGGAAAAGGTTAGCAGGCCGCCACTGGGCCAAATTTGCTGGGTTGGCCCACGAAGGCTGGGCTGTCGGCCCGAGTCGGTGGGATGGCTCGGCTTGGAACGGTGGTCGCGGTTCACCATGGACCGTGAGGTCGGTCCACGAGAGCTGGGTCTACGGGATCAGAGTGTGGCCGAAACGAGATCTTCTGCGGGCGGCCCTGGGCAGTGTCGGTGTGGTCCGGTCTGTGGTCGATCCCCGCACGACGCGCGCGCGACGGCGTTCGCGCGACGCTGCCGGAGCGCAGCGACGCTGCCGGAGCGCGGCGGCGCTGCCGCTCCGGCACACTGGACGGTTTTGGATCGACGGCCTTTGGCTCAGCACGCTCGCGCAGGGTCCTGGAAGTCCAAGTCCGCGACGAGACAGCCTCGAATCATGGGTTCATGGTGCACGGCGGCGGTTCAGCGCGGCTCTCCGGCATCCCGGTCCGTGACGGCATGGCGAAGCTGTTAGCGCGCGTGCCACGGCGTGGCTGGGCTGGGTGCGCGTGCGCGGGCACACGGTTTCCGTGGCCGCGACACGGCCACTGCTCGCTCGCGGTGGCCGGCAACCCGGTCCGCGGCGGCGTTGGCTGCAATGAGGTGGCGACGGCGGTTTGCAGAAGGGGCTTAGCGGCGCGACGGGGTCCTGCAGAAAACGACGGCCGCGGCTCAAAGGCCGGGTCCCAGAGACTGGCATGGCGGCGGTGGCGGCACAGCCGAAACAAAGGAAACAGAGGGGGTCTTCGTGGGTGGCTCACCACGGGGTACGTCGGGGTACGCTACAGGTCGGTGAAGGCTTGCGGTGCTCCGGCGGTCGTCCTCGTCCACACAGCGTCCCTGGTCTAGCTCCGCCCCGGCAGCTCCACGAGCGGCGGCGCCCGCGGCTTCGACTCGTCGGCGAGGAAGGTGCTCCGGCTCCCCTCGGCTTCCCCTCGGTCCTTCTCCTACTCCTCCGGCTCTTCGTTGTGGCGCTGCTTCTGTCCGGCTTCCCCTCCCACTACAGCTTCGCGGCGGCGGTGGCTCGTGGATTGTCTTCTTCACGGCGGCGAAGTGCTCGGGCCTCTCCTCTGCTTCCTCCTCGTCTTGCCTCTCCCCCTTTTCCTTCCGCGACACCTTCTCCTTCTCACCCCTCCTCGAATTGCTGGATAGCAAAACCCCAATGGGGCGGCGGCATTCGAAAGGAAAGGTGTCCGGGGGTCTGTTTTATAGGGCAAAACCCTAGGGCTTGAAGCAGCGGACGGCTAGAGGAGCTCGGCGTCCGCGCACGGCCACGCGTCGCAATCGCGACGGGCCGCACAAACACGGGCGCCAGGATTGGCCGGGGGCGGTGCTTTCCGCCGGGCGTGGGGGAGAAGGAAGAAAGGGGGAAGATGCACAGTGCTCGGTGGGACCCGCACGTCAGCGACTGGGGAAGAAGGAAAACGCGGGGGAGTTGGCTGGGCCGCGACTGGGCCGGATTCGGCGCTGAGCTGGGTTGGCTGCTGGCTCGGGAAGAAGATCGAGGGTGGAAAACAGACTTTGGTTCGGAGTTTTGGCCCACAAAGGGTTAGTTAAGGTTGACATTAGTTTGAGTTAGGTTAGTGTTTGAATTCAAATCTACAATTTGAGTTCAAACCAAACAAAAATCCAACGAAGCCAAATAAGATCCAAATCACAACTCTTTGGTCCTTGGCACTTCAATTCAAATTTTAAATTAAATTTAAATTGCCTAGGAATTAAAGGGAGCAAGTAGAAGGCATCCTTATATGTTTGTTGGCATGCACTCAATTCACCAAAAATTTTGAAATTCACATTTTTACATCCAACAATCCTGCGTAAAATTACGGGATGTTACACACAAGGACCCAATCTCTTTTGGGTACCTAAGTCCAAGGCTTAAACTTTTTTTGTAGGCATATTCCTCTGGTGGACCTTCATGGTTGCTTGATAGTGGATGTTCAAATCATATGACCGGAGAGAAGAATATGTTTGCAAAATTGCAAGAGTATGACACACCCATCGAAAAGATAACCTTTGGTGATAACAACCATGGTGATGTCATAGGTCAAGGTGAAGTTGCTATATCTCAATACTCATCTCTCTCAAACGTTTATTTAGTTGACTCTTTGGGATACAATTTGTTGTCGGTATCACAACTTTGTAAAAAAGGCTACAATTGTCTCCTTACTAATGAGGGTGTGAGCATTCTTAGAAGGAAGGATTCCTCTATTGCTTTTACGGGTCAACTTAAGGGAAAGCTTTATTTGGTTGATTTCACAACAAATAAAGTGGAACCGAAGACTTGTTTAGTGGCAACATCTAGATTGGGTTGGCTTTGGCATCGCCGGCTAGCTCATGTTGGGATGAGGAACTTGGCCAAACTTCAAAAGGATGAACACATCCTAGGACTAACCGATGTTGTGTTTGAAAAGGATAGATTGTGTGGTACTTGTCAAGCCGGGAAGCAAGTTGGTGCTCCACATCCACCCAAGAACCTGTTGACTAGCTCAAGACCATTGAAGTTGCTTCATATGGATCTATTTGGACCGGTTGCTAACATTAGTATTGGTGGAAACAAGTATGGACTTGTCATCATGGATGATTTCTCACGCTTCACATGGGTTTTCTTCTTACAAGACAAAAGTGAAGTTCAAGGGCTCATCAAGAAGTTCATAAGAAGAGCTCAAAATGAATTTGAGTTGAAGATCAAGGGTATAAGAAGCGACAATGGAACGGAGTTCAAAAACACAAATGTTGAAGAAATTCTTGATGAAGAAGGTATCAAGCATGAATTCTCCGCTCCATACACACCTGTCACACCCGGTTTTAAAGGCAAAACCAGGTGCATCTCATATGTGCGCCAGGATCAGTTTACACACATATGGTAGACGTCACAAGTGAATATCCATAACCATGCATAACGAAAGAGTATTATAGTGCATTTATTACAATCTCAGAGTTGACTCAAATGTCATAGCAGAAGACTTAAATAAACGTGCATCTAACGAAGCAAAAGTGACTCCAACTCCACAGGCATTGACTGGGGGAGACTCGCCTAGAACTCCTCAAAATCAGTAGTGAAATCCTCAAAATTCTCCCAATCTGAGTAGCATTCCGGGTGTAGTTGATGCAATAAAAGAAAGAAAGACAACAAGTATGAGCACATAACGTACTCAGCAAATGTAATATGACATACAAGGCTGAGGCAAAAAGGTTGGCTGACCATACTGCAGTAAGCACTTTTAGTTGGTCCAGTTTTATTAAGCAACTATTTACTAGCAAATGAAAGTATATACCACCCACAAATTAATGAATATCACATTCCCAACATATTCATATAACCACGATTTAGATCATGTTCAAGTATGATTATCATGTAAGGGTCCAGGCCGCTCTTGAGCGTGAGCACGGCTGTTATAACAGTTTTACACTCTGCAGAGGTTGTACACTTTTTCACCATAAGCCGCGTAAAAGTTCAAAAGAACTTTAAACCCAACCATGCCGAGGGGGCCAATCCTCTTAAATCACACTACCGAGGTGTGACCGCATAGGGACGCTACGAGGCCTTTACAAAGATTCCTTAGTAAATAGTAACCCGCTAAGGTTTCTGGTTCAGAAGCAAAGCATAACCCTCCCTAATGAGATCTGTCTCTTACCAAAGCCCACAGCTCAAGAGGACCGAGCTATACCCCGTCAACCGTCGCGCCTCTTGCCCCTTTCGGGTAAGGTTACCATCCACTAAAGTCCCTAATTAGTTAGCCAAGACCAGAGCCATATGGTACTTATGGTTGCACTGTTTTCTTGGGTGGTTCTCCATGTTCCAATTAAAAAGATATGATCTTGCCAATTAATTATTTAAAAGAGTATATGGAACATAGAGTAGGGGTTCATTTAACCAATCCCAGTTGAGAAAGCTAAGCATCATCTACCATCAAAATTAATTAAGTAACCCAGTTTCAGGGACAGGGGAATATAGTGGCTAGGCAAATCCTTAAATAGGAACCCATCAAATTAAGACACATGCATGGGTGGTGAAATTAATAATTATTAGGACATTTGCATGACATAATACACTTGCCTTCTTCCCAACTCAGTTGCTGCTCAAATCCTGCTCCAACAGTTGGTTCTTCAGAGAAATCCTCGAACTGGTCGTTTCCTAATCGCATCACACATTCACATGCTAGGAAACAATACAACAAATAAGAAACAGTATACCAAACAATTCCAACAGAAGAAAACAACAGCACAAAACTAATCTACTCGTTACAACGAACGCGTGAGCGCGAGAATCACTAAAATCGGAGTTAAAACGCAAAAGATATGGCTTTTCTAAGGTTCAGGGGCTTGCTGGTAAAGTTTTAAAAGTTCCAGGGGCTTAACTGCGAAAAACCAGGGGCTAAAACATAATTTTGTATAAAAACTCGAGGGTTTTCATGTAAAAAGACAAAACTTGGACCTCGGGCATAATTTTAAATCTTGCAGGGGCTAAAACAGAAGAAAAAGGACCTATTTGGAATTATTTTTGAACTAACTAGGACCGCGGGTTGATTTTCAAAAACCACAGGGGCTCTTTAGCAAATTTGTCACGGCTGACCGGTACGGGTCTGTTTGACTCAGGGCGGGATCTAATACGGGCCGTTGGATCGTGATCGGATGGCTTAAAATAGATCGGCCCGAAGGGGGTGTCGTCGGCGACGACGGTTGCGGCGGCGCCGCCAGCGGACGCGGCGGAGCTTCGCCGGCGCTTTGCGCAAAACGCGCTACGGTGCACGAACTCCGATGGGACTTGGACGGGAAGAGAGAGGGGAAGATGGCGAACTCACAGAGCTAGGCCTCGACGAGGTTGGGGCTACGACGGCGTCGGGCGGCAAAGAACTGCGGCCGGTGGCACTGATGATCGACGGCGAGCGA
Organism: Echinochloa phyllopogon; assembly: GCA_033239725.1. Classification (NCBI taxonomy): domain Eukaryota; kingdom Viridiplantae; phylum Streptophyta; class Magnoliopsida; order Poales; family Poaceae; genus Echinochloa; species Echinochloa phyllopogon. The sequence goes on along the minus strand of BTCW01000008.1, from coordinate 23,496,811 downwards.
TGTCAGCGTGGACGAAGCGGGGAAACGACGTGTGAGCAACACAGGAGGATTGAGAGGGCGACGGCGGACTCACCCGAGGCAATTTCGGCGAGGGAAGAGGAGCGCGATGGCCGGCCGGCGACGATCGGCGGACGACGGCACTGGAGGAACGGCGGCGAGCAAGATGAGCACGAAGCGCGGCCAAAATTGAGGCGAGAACGCGAAGGAAAGATGCGAGGCTTCAAGACGAACCTCCTGGACTCTCTCGGGTCGAAGAAGCGGCGGCGACGGCGCGAATTGACGACGGCGGCGCTCGGTTCGGCGATGGCGGCGGCTCGGGCGCTAGGGTTGCGAAGCTCAGCTTGGTTGGAGAGAAGGCGAAGGCGGCGGCCGAGTTAAATAGGTCGGGGAAGGGCTCGGGCCCTCGCCTACGCGTGCGTGCCCGGGTAGGACTCGGCGGCGCGGCGAACTCGGACTTGGCCGAGGAGTTCGAGTCGGCGACAGGAGGGAGAAGAAGCTGACACGGGGGGCCCACCTGTCGGCGACACAGCAGAGAGAGAGAGCGACGGGGGAAGAAGAACGGGCCGGTGCTGGGCCTAAAGTGGAACGGGCCGAGGGAAAAGAAAAGGAATCGGTCGAGCGGGGAGAAAGGAATCGGCCCAGGGAAAAGAAATGGGCCGGCTCGGTGAGAGAGGAAAGAGTAGAGGGGGCAAACTAGGACCGGGCCGAGAGTTGAAGGAGCGAAAACGAACTCGGCTATTTAAACTTTTCTAAAACTCAAACAAAAGCAAATCAAATTTGAATTTAAACAGAATTTAAATGCCAACTTGATTTACTAGCAACCAAAAATATATGCACCAGCATGAATGCAACAAAAACTTATTTTGACTAAAATAATTATTTAATGTGATATTTAAATTGATAAAAAGGCTAGAAATTCTAATTAAATCCTAGAAAATTTATTTAAGCCTTAATAAATCCTAGAAAATTCAGAATTTTGCTACAATTTAAATGTGATGAATTTTAGGGTGTTACAAACCTACCCCCTTAAAGAGAATCTCGTCCTCGAGATTCGGATGGATTAGAGAAAATCTGAGGGAACTCTGCCATCAACTCATCCTCTCTTTCCCAAGTTGCCTCGCTTTCCGCGTGATGACTCCACTGAACTTTACACATCTTAATCACTTTACTCCTAGTAACTCTTTCAGCAGTTTCCAAAATCTTAGCTGGGTATTCCTTATAAGTCAAATCATCTTGCACATCCAACTCATCCAAGGGTAATTCTTCCTCAGGCACTCTAAGACACTTCTTTAACTGAGAGATATGAAACACGTCATGCACATCTGACAGTCTGGCTAGCAACTCCAATTGATAAGCAACCTCACCTTTTCTATCAACAATCTTGAAAGGTCCAATGAAACGAGATAATTTTCCTTTCACCTTAAACCTTCTCAAGCCTCGAATAGGAGATACTTTCAGATACACATAATCACCTACTTCAAAGGTTAACTCTCTCCTTCTTGTATCTGCATAGCTCTTCTGCCTGGACTGAGCCGTTCTCAAATTCTCTCTGATAATCCGAACCTGTCTCTCAGCTTCCTGCAAAATCTCTGGCCCAAACAGCTGACTTTCACCTGTTTCACTCCAATACAAAGGTGTCCTGCACTTTCTACCATAAAGCGCTTCGTAGGGTGCCATCTTCAAACTAGACTGATAACTGTTGTTGTATGAAAACTCTGCATATGGAAGACTCTTGTCCCAACTACCTCCATGCTTCAAAGCACAAGCTCTCAACATATCCTCCAAAATCTGATTAGTCCTCTCTGTCTGACCATCTGTCTGAGGATGATATGCAGAACTGAAATTCAACTTTGTATCCATAGACTCATGCAACTTCTGCCAGAATCTAGATGTAAACTGAGTACCTCTATCAGACACTATCTTTTTAGGTACACCATGGAGACAAACAATTCTGGACATGTATAACTCTGCTAACTTAGCGCTGGTATAAGTAGTGTGAACGGGTATAAAGTGAGCTACCTTAGTTAATCTGTCCACAATAACCCATATGGAGTCATATCCTCCTCGAGTGCGAGGTAACCCAATAATGAAATCCATACTGATTTCTTCCCACTTCCATTCAGGTACCTTGAGTGGCTGAAGTAAACCGGCTGGTCTCTGGTGTTCAGCCTTAACTTTCTGACAAACATCGCACAATGCCACATGTGCAGCCACATCCCTTTTTAGTCCATACCACCAATACCTTTGCTTTAGATCCTGGTACCTCTTGGTGCTTCCAGGATGAATAGAATATGCAGAATCATGAGCTTCTCTCAATATCTGCTCTCTGAGATACTCGATATCCGGTACACATATCCTCTTTCTAAACCAAATTGTACCTTGATCATCTTTGGTGAAGTCGGGAGCTTTCCCTGCTAACATGGTTTCCTTGATTTCCTTTATCTTCTCATCAGTAAGCTGACCCTTCCGAATTTCCTGTTCCAATGTAGACTCAACTTCCATTGTCACACCTTCTGTCTGATTCAGGAATCCCAAGTTCAGCTTTTCCATATCTGCAAGCAACTCAGCTGGTAACTGGCGACCAAACATTGCATTTATTTGTGACTTCCTACTCAACGCATCAGCAACCAAATTAGCCTTGCCAGGATGATAGTTGATCCCCAGATCATAATCCTTGATCAATTTCAACCATCTTCTCTGCCTCAAATTCAGATCCTTCTGAGTAAATATGTACTTCAGGCTTTTGTGATCAGTATACAGCTCACATCTGTTACCTAGAATATAGTGCCTCCAGATCTTCAAGGCATGGACAACAGCTGCAAGTTCCAGATCATGAGTAGGATAGTTCAGCTCGTGCTTCTTCAACTGCCTGGATGCATAGGCTATAACTCTGCCTTCCTGCATGAGCACACACCCAAGACCTCTGCGAGAAGCATCACAATAGATATCAAAGTTCTTGTGAATATCTGGCATAGCAAGCATTGGGGCTGTAGTCAACTTCCTTCTCAACTCTTCAAAGCTGGCCTGACACGCTTCTGACCAAACAAACTCCTTGCCCTTCTCTAATAGCGAAGTAAGAGGTTTCGCTATTTTAGAAAAGCCTTCAATGAATCTCCTGTAATATCCAGCCAATCCCAGAAAGCTTCTGATCTCAGAGACTGTGGTAGGAGGTTCCCAATCCAACACATCCTTGACTTTACTTGGATCCACTGCAATACCTCCATCAGTAACAAAATGACCAAGAAAAGACACTTGATTCAACCAAAACTCACATTTACTAAACTTGGCATACAACTGGTTCTCTCTAAGAGTCTGCAACACCAACCTCAAATGCTCCTCATGTTCCTCCTCATTCTTAGAGTAAACCAGAATATCATCAATAAACACCACCACAAACTTATCCAAGTACTCCATGAACACCTTATTCATCAGGTACATAAAGTAGGCGGGTGCATTTGTCAATCCAAACGACATCACAGTATACTCATACAATCCATACCTGGTGGTGAATGCTGTTTTAGGAATATCGGAACGCCTGATCCTTAATTGACGATAGCCAGATCTCAAGTCAATCTTGGAGAAAACCTTAGCTCCTCTCAGCTGATCAAATAAGTCTTCAATTCTGGGCAATGGATACTTATTCTTGATGGTCACCTCATTCAATGAACGATAATCCACACACATCCTCAGAGTACCATCCTTTTTACCCACAAAAATTACAGGTGCTCCCCAAGGTAATGAACTAGGACAAATGTAACCTTTATCCAACAATTCCTTAAGTTGTTTCTTAAGTTCTTCTAGTTCATTAACAGCCATTCTATAGGGTCTTATAGAAATAGGAGCAGTACCAGGTAAAAGCTCAATAATAAACTCAATGTCTCGTTCGGGTGGCATACCTGGCAAATCATCTGGGAAAACATCCGGAAACTCACAAACAACTCTGATATCCTCCAAAGGAACACTGCTGGCCTGATTCACTAAGTAAGTTGAAGCTGAGGGTTGTGTGGCTCTGAATTCAATCTTCTCTCCCTAAGGGCTAGTCAACAACACGAACCTCTTGGCACACTGAATCACCGCATTAAAAGCAGCTAACCATCCCATTCCAAGTATGACATCAATTCCCTCAGAGTTCAGGACTATCAAATCAGCAGGAAAGTCTACCCCAACTATTTTCAGGTTAACTCAGGGACAGATAAAGTTGGCTTTCATGTTTCCACCGGGAGAGCTAACTAGCATGGAATTTTTCATAGGGACCATGGATATATTATACTTAGCTACGTACTGAGCAGTAATAAAAGAATGAGATGCTCCAGAGTCGAATAAAACCGATGCAGGGGCTGAGTTGACGAGGAACATACCAAGTACCACATCCTAGGACTCCTGTGCGGTCTCTGCAGCAACATGGTTCACCTTGCCCCGCATCTGATTCTGCTGGCCCTTGTTGCTCTGGGGCGTCGGGTTCACATTCCTGTTCTGCTGCTGAGGGGTATTCTGCCTAGGTGCACTGCCACTCTGGTGCTGTGGGGTCTGAGCATTCTTCTTCGGACAGTTGTGGGCAAAGTGGCTGGGATCTCCACAAATGTAGCAGGTACGGGGAGTAGGAGCACTGCCTGGTGCAGGGGTCTTCACTGGAGTCTGAGTCGGGGTGGTTTGGCGGTTCTGCTGAAATGCTGGACGCTGAGGTGGAGGTGCTGACCGCTGACCCTGACTCTGCACAAAGTTACTCCCTTGCCCACCAAAACGGACAGGCATGTTCTGCTGAGGCGGCTGGAAACGAGGGCGGCTGTTACTGCTTGACTGTCCTGAGGCCATGAACTTCCTCTTCTGCTCTCCCAACTCACGACGCTTGCTCTCTAAGCCAATAGCCTTATCCAGTAGCTTCTAAAATGTTGGGAAGGTGTGAGACATGAGTTGATATTGGAGCGGCGGAATCAATCCTTCCAGAAATCGTTCCTACTTCTGCTCATCATCCTTCACCTCATCTGGGGCGTAACGGGACAACTGAATGAACTTATCCCGGTACTCTCTGACGGTCATCCCACCTTTCTTAAGTGAGAGGAACTCCTTCTTCTTTAGCTTCATGACACCAGCAGGAATACGATGGCTCCTGAAGTTGGTCCTGAACTCCTGCCAGGTGATAGCATCAGGGGTGGCATGAGCAGCAAGATAAGCATCCCACCAATCTAAAGCTGATCCTTCCAAGCATCCTGAGGCATACAGGACCTTCTCCCTGTCATTGCACTGAGCCATATCCAGCTTCTTCTCAACAGTCTTCAACCAATCATCAGCATCGAGAGGATCTGCCGAGTGGGAGTAGGTAGGAGGTTTGTGACTCATGAACTCCCGGTGCTTGTCTCTCTGCTGGTTGTTGTTGTTGTTGTTGTTGTTGTTGTTCTGTGCTTGCATGGCTGCCAAGGTATTAGCCATGCCCTGGAGAATCTGAGTCTGGTTGGCAAGGATCTGATCCATTGCTACGGATGCTTGATTCGGCGGAGGATTTGGATTGGGGTTGGCACGTCCCTGACGATTCACAGGTGGTTGATCCACTCCACTTCCAGACCTGGTCTTTACCATCTGGTGGTTAGAACATGAGGTTCAGAGGGTGGTAAAAAGATATAACTCAAATCATGAACAGATAAGAGTTAATGTAGAACGTATTGCTAATGACGGGCAAATCAAATTCTGAAACAGATTCTGTTCATCCTAATTAAACAGTTGTAACTCTCATTCTGTGTATCCAAAAATCATGATCCTTTGTCTGAACGTAGACTATAAAATTCTGAAACTAACCCAACTTGAATCACCTCAATCGGAATTTTGTGGCTCGAGGTATAAAATAAACAAGACAGCTGTGTCAGGACCACGGGACAGATTCTGGTTGCTCCAATAAAACCATTATATCTCTCTGCCAGAGCCTCCAAAAACCGCGAAAAATTCCCAGAACCTAGGTTATCAAGTCCTTAATCCAACCCAACTGGATTTACGTCAAACGGAGTTCCGAAGCTCCAGAAACAATTCGGACAGTACCAGGATATCATGCAGCAGCGAGAACAGATTGTCGCATAACATGATTTATATGAGGGGTACAATTATATGGATAAAGTGATAGTTAAGGGCTAAGATCCGAGACCAAGGTAAACCCAAACTAACTAAATTTATTTATTTTATAATTACTCAATTGTGGTCATCACTCCACAATTAAGTTCAATCATTACAAAGATCCAAATCACACACTTAGCACAAAAGCAAACATCTCTACCACACTTTTAAACCAAACTAAATCACATGCTACGCACGAGTCTCAACGATTCTAAACGTACTGAACTAACAATAGAGAGGGTATCCTATCTTAATAGGTATGGGTGAAGCAACTAGACGATCCACTAGCGGGGCGGTGAATGACCCATCAACCCTTCTATATCTTCATCCAAGGGCGGAAGTGCTTCTCCCTTGAGTTCAGCTATCAGCCTCTTGTTCTTCCTTCTTTCAGCAGCGAGTTCTTCACGCACTTCTTGTAGCTCTCTTGTGGTGTCATCGGCGTGCACGTTGAGCATCTGGGTGAACGCCACCTGGACGTTGAGTGTAGAGTTTACACCTGGTGGTTGTGGTACAACCCCAGTTGGAGTGCCTTGCTGCCTTCGAGGAAGATATGCCCAAGCAGTGTGACGTACTTCAGCAGCCTCCTCATGACAAAGCATAGAAAGTGCCCGCCTGGCTGCATCCTGGATTCCAGCTTCGAAAGTTGATCTCATGGCGATGGCGTGATGCACTGCAGCCTCTTTGGTTCCTCCAAACTCATAATCAGGCTCCCTGATGTATACAGCGACTTCCCAGTCCTCTGGGTGATCTGGATGTGTCCTCCTTCTTCCACAATATTCTATCTCCACTGGGTAGTTCAGACGCTCGAAGAGCATTCGAAGCATCATCGGGAACCCACTGTTGCCTCCGTCGTGGTGATGAATAGTCACTACCCACATGTCAGGCGGCGGAGAGGGTTCTTCACTTCCTTCAGATCCAGCTGGAGCATTCCCTACTGAGTTGACTTCTTCGTCCATTACTTCCATCTCTTCAGGTTCCGGTTCCTCTTCTTGCACCGAATGCGACGAAAAAGAGGAAAGAGTGCTTGCCAATCTACGAGCACCTTGCCTTGTCAACACCATCTATGGTTTAAGCAAGAAAGGGGTGAGAACAGTTCTAAAGACATCAGAACCAGGTGAGATGGTGAAAAAGATAGACCAAGAAACAAAGTCAAGGAGGAGACAATTATCAATGACCTGGATTAATAGCAAATTAAACCAAGAATAGATAGAACAAGAGTAGTTAAGCAAAATAATCCTTAAAGAATGACCATTGCTATCTAGGCTTACGTCCTACAGTCAACATAACTCTGATACCACCTCTATCACACCCGGTTTTAAAGGCAAAACCAGGTGCATCTCATATGTGCGCCAGGATCAGTTTACACACATATGGTAGACGTCACAAGTGAATATCCATAACCATGCATAACGAAAGAGTATTATAGTGCATTTATTACAATCTCAGAGTTGACTCAAATGTCATAGCGGAAGACTTAAATAAACGTGCATCTAACGAAGCAAAAGTGACTCCAACTCCACAGGCATTGACTGGGGGAGATTCGCATAGAACTCCTCAAAATCAGTAGTGAAATCCTCAAAATTCTCCCAATCTGAGCAGCATTCCGGGTGTAGTTGATGCAATAAAAGAAAGAAAGACAACAAGTATGAGCACATAACGTACTCAGCAAATGTAATATGACATACAAGGCTGAGGCAAAAAGGTTGGCTGACCATACTGCAGTAAGCACTTTTAGTTGGTCCAGTTTTATTAAGCAACTATTTACTAGCAAATGAAAGTATATACCACCCACAAATTAATGAATATCACATTCCCAACATATTCATATAACCACGATTTAGATCATGTTCAAGTATGATTATCATGTAAGGGTCCAGGCCGCTCTTGACCGTGAGCACAGCTGTTATAACAGTTTTACACTCTGCAGAGGTTGTACACTTTCATCATAAGCCACGTAAAAGTTCAAAAGAACTTTAAACCCAACCATTCAGAGGGGGCCAATCCTCTTAAATCACACTACCGAGGTGTGACCACATAGGGATGCTACGAGGCCTTTACAAAGATTCCTTAGTAAATAGTAACCCGCTAAGGTTTCCGGTTCAGAAGCAAAGCATAACCCTCCCTAATGAGATCTGTCTCTTACCAAAGCCCACAGCTCAAGAGGACCGAGCTATACCCCGTCAACCGCCGCGCCTCTTGCCCCTTTCGGGTAAGGCTACCATCCACTAAAGTCCCTAATTAGTTAGCGAAGACCAGAGCCATATGGTACTTATGGTTGCACTGTTTTCCTGGGTGGTTCTCCATGTTCCAATTAAAAAGATATGATCTTGCCAATTAATTATTTAAAAGAGTATATGGAACATAGAGTAGGGGTTCATTTAACCAATCCTAGTTGAGCAAGCTAAGCATCATCTACCATCAAAATTAATTAAGTAACCCAGTTTCAGGGACAGGGGAATATAGTGGCTAGGCAAATCCTTAAATAGGAACCCATCAAATTAAGACACATGCATGGGTGGTGAAATTAATAATTATTAGGACATTTGCATGACATAATACACTTGCCTTCTTCCCAACTCGGTTGCTGCTCAAATCCTTCTCCAACAGTTGGTTCTTCAGAGAAATCCTCGAACTGGTCGTTTCCTAATCGCATCACACATTCACATGCAAGGAAACAATACAACAAATAAGAAACAGTACACCAAAAAATTCCAACAGAAGAAAACAACAGCACAAAACTAATCTACTCGTTACAACGAATGCGTGAGCGCGAGAATCACTAAAATCGGAGTTAAAACGCAAAAGATATGGCTTTTCTAAGGTTCAGGGGCTTGCTGGCAAAGTTTTAAACGTTCCAGGGGCTTAACTACGAAAAACCAGGGGCTAAAACATAATTTTGTATAAAAACTCGAGGGTTTTCATGTAAAAAGACAAAACTTGGACCTCGGGCATAATTTTAAATCTTGCAGGGGCTAAAACAGAAGAAAAAGGACCTATTTGGAATTATTTTTGAACTAACTAGGACCGCGGGTTGATTTTCAAAAACCACAGGGGCTCTTTAGCAAATTTGCCACGGCTGACCGGTACGGGTCTGTTTGACTCGGGGCGGGATCTAATACGGGCCGTTGGATCGCGATCGGATGGCTTAAAACAGATCGGCCCGAAGGGGGTGTCGTCGGCGACGACGGTTGCGGCGGCGCCGCCAGCAGACGCGGCGGAGCTTCGCCGGCGCTTTGCGCAAAACACGCTACGGTGCACGAACTTCGACGGGACTTGGACGGGAAGAGAGAGGGGAAGATGGCGAACTCACAGAGCTAGGTCTCGACGAGGTTGGGGCTACGACGGCGTCGGGCGGCGAAGAACTGCGGCCGGCGGCACTGATGATCGATGGCGAGCGATGTCAGCGTGGATGAAGCGGGGAAACGACGTGTGAGCGACACAGGAGGATTGAGAGCGCGACGGCGGACTCACCCGAGGCAATTTCGGCGAGGGAAGAGGAGCGCGATGGCCGGCCGGCAACGATCGGCGGACGGCGGCACTGGAGGAACGGCGGCGAGCAAGATGAGCACGAAGCACGGCCAAAATTGAGGCAAGAACGCGAAGGAAAGATGCGAGGCTTCAAGACGAACCTCCTGGACTCTCTCGGGTCGAAGAAGCGGCGGCGACGGCGCGAATTGACGACGGCGGCGCTCGGTTCGGCGATGGCGGCGGCTCGGGCGCTAGGGTTGCGAAGCTCGGCTTGGTTGGAGAGAAGGCGAAGGCGGCGGCCGAGTTAAATAGGTCGGGGAAGGGCTCGGGCCCTCGCCTAGGCGTGCGTGCCCGGGTCGGACTCGGCCGAGGAGTTCGAGTCGGCGACGGGAGGGAGAAGAAGCTGACACGGGGGGCCCACCTGTCGGCGACACAGCAGAGAGAGAGAGCGACGGGGGAAGAAGAACGGGCCGGTGCTGGGCCTAAAGTGGAACGGGCCGAGGGAAAAGAAAAGGAATCGGCCGGGCGGGGAGAAAGGAATCGGCCCAGGGAAAAGAAATGGGCCGGCTCGGTGAGAGAGGAAAGAGTAGAGGGGGCAAACTTGGACCGGGCCGAGAGTTGAAGGAGCGAAAACGAACTCGGCTATTTAAACTTTTCTAAAACTCAAACAAAAGCAAATCAAATTCGAATTTAAACAGAATTTAAATTCCAACTTGATTTACTAGCAACCAAAAATATATGCAACAGCATGAATGCAACAAAAACTTATTTTGACTAAAATAATTATTTAATGTGATATTTAAATTGATAAAAAGGCTAGAAATTCCAATTAAATCCTAGAAAATTTATTTAAGCCTTAATAAATCCTAGAAAATTCAGAGGGTTGCTACAATTTAAATGTGATGAATTTTAGGGTGTTACAACACCTCAACAAAATGGCATTGTTGAGAGGAAGAATCGTACCTTGATTAAGATGGCTAGAACCATGCTTGATGAGTACAAGACTCCGGATAGCTTTTGGGCCGAGGCGGTTAGCACAGCTTGCCATGCCACTAATCGTCTCTATCTTCAAAAGTATTTAATAATGACTCCGTACGAGATTATCACTGGTAATAAACCAAAGGTGCACTACTTTCGGGTTTTTGGTTGCAAGTGTTACATTCTTAACAAGAAAACCAAAAGCTCAAAGTTTGCACCCAAGGTTGATGAAGGCTTTCTACTTGGTTATGGTACTAACGAACATGCCGATCGTGTCTTTAACAAAACCACCGGTTGTGTTGAGGTCACGGTAGACATGAAATTTGATGAATCAAACGGCTCTCAAGTAGAGCAAGTTGTGAATGACCTTGTAGATGAAGAGCCACCAAGTCAAGCCATCAAGAAATTGAGTCTAGGAGAAGTGAAGCCTCTAGAATCTCAAGAAGAAGATGAAGAGCAAGATCAAGCTACGGACATCATATTCAATGTGGATACATCATCATCAACAAGAGTTGAACCATCTTGTCCCCCACACGATCAAGTTCAAGCTCATGGTGACAATCATGATCTTGGCAACGATCTAGGGGGAGTGCAAAACAACGATGCACAAGATGATATGCCTCAATAAGAAGATGATGATGGACTTATTCAACGTCAATCCACATTTCCACATCCAAGAGTGCATCAAAGTGTACAATGAGATCATCCCGTTGACAACATACTAGGAAGCATCAAAAGAGGGGTAACCACTCGTTTTCGTTTATCAAATTTTTGTGGATGTTACTCGTTTGTTTCCTCTTTGGAACCTCTCAAGGTAGAAGAAGCTCTTGATGATGCGGATTGGGTTATTGCTATGCAAGAAGAGTTGAACAATTTCACAAGAAATGAAGTTTGGGAATTGGTCCCATGGCCCAAGCAAAATGTGATTGGCACCAAGTGGGTTTTCCAGAACAAGCAAGATAAAAATGGAATTGTCACAAGAAACAAAGCTAGATTGGTTGCTCAAGGTTTCACTCAAATAGAGGGACTTGACTTTGGTGAAACATATGCTCCGGTGGCTAGGCTTGAATCCATTCGTATTCTTCTAGCCTATATATGCATCTCATCACAATTTCAAGCTTTATCAAATGGCTGTGAAGAGTGCATTCTTGAATGGTCCCCTTGGTGAGCTAGTGTACGTGGAGCAACCACGGGCTTCGAAGACCCCAAGAATCCCGATCATGTTTACAAGCTCCATAAGACGCTCTATTGGCTTAAGCAAGCACCTAGAGCATGGTATGAATGTCTTAAGGATTTCCTTCTCAAAAATGACTTTGCCATGGGCAAAGCGGACTCTACTCTTTTCACTTGAAAAATAGACAATGATTTATTTGTTTGTCAAATATATGTTGATGATATAATCATTGGTTCTACTAATGATAAATTTTGTGAAGAATATAGTAGGATAATGACCAAGAGATTTGAAATGTCAATGATGGGGGAATTGAAGTTCTTTATCGGGTTTCAAATCAAGCAATTGAAGCATGGGACTTTCTCAAGAAATGTCAAACCAAGTATACAAATGACATGCTCAAGAAATTTGAAATGGCCAATGCCAAGCCCATCAAAACTCCTATGCCCGTGAATGGACATCTTGATCTTAATGAAGAAGGAAAACCGGTCGATCAAAAGGTATATCGCTCCATGATTGGATCCTTGCTTTACCTTTGTGCATCTAGGCCCGATATAATGCTTAGTGTGTGCATGTGTGCAAGATTTCAAGCCAATCCTAAGGAATGTCATTTGATGGCTGTTAAGAGAATCTTTAGATATCTAGTACTCACTCCAAACCTTGGCTTGTGGTATCCCAAGGGCTCCACTTTTGATTTACTTGGCTACTCCAATTTGGACTATGCCGGTTGCAAAGTAGATCGAAAGAGTACATCGGGGACTTGCCAATTCCTTGGACAGTCGTTGGTGTCTTGGAGCTCTAAGAAACAAAATTCCGTTGCGCTATCCACCGCCGAGGCCGAGTATGTTGCAGCCGGCGCTTGTTGTGCTCAACGACTTTGGATGAGGCCCTTGAGTGACTTTGGTTGTGAGTTCAAAAAGATTCAACTCTTATGTGACAATGAGAGTGCCATTAAACTAGCCAACAACCTCGTTCAACAGTCAAGAACCAAGCACATTGACATAAGACATCACTTTCTTAGAGATCACGAAGCCAAAGGGGATATCGCTCTATGTCATGTAGGAACCGAGAAACAACTAGCCGATATCTTCACCAAACCCCTTGATGAGCAAAGGTTTTGTGCCTTGAGGAGTGAACTAAATATCTTGGATGCTCGTAACTTGGCTTGACATTTTGTGCATAATTGAGTGATTTTGGAATAGGTTTTTGTAAATAAAAGAATTTCAAACTCATATATGATTTTGTTTGAAAAAGATTTGGGTTTTTGATCCTTTTGATCCCATCAATTCAAATGTGACCATTGTTCTCATTGATTGGTTGTGGCTGGTCACATTTTGGGGAGATATCAGTTCGGTGGCACACATTCTCTCAATCTTTTGTGGTCCTTGTCTACTCTTTGTGTCCCTGCTGGAGATTATCGGAAATCTCCGGTGAACGGCGGAAATTTCCGGCAAATGTGACGGAAATTTACGACAGTCACCTCGCATCGGAAATTTCCAGTAATCGTCAGAAATTTCCGGTGCCCCGCGGGACTTAACCCCTTCTTAAACCTAGCCTCGAGTCTCTCTACCTCTTTCTCATCCTTTCTCATCTACAACTCGTCGCCATCGCCTCTCTCCTCTCTGTTGACACTTCTTACGGTCCACTATCAGGATTGCCAATCCTAGTAATGGTGCAGGGAGTGTTCATTGGTATTCTTACGATACAGATATAAATCCGCAAGCGCACAGATACCGATGTAGCATTTCACCCGGGAGTATTCCTAGGTATCGTATTTATATTTCCGCAGGGAAGCATTGGATAAAGAGTATTGACTATTAACAAGGATGTAACTACTAATTAAAGTACCGGCTAACAAGGCGGGGGTAAAGGATAGAATAGGAGTGATATGCAATTGACACACACAAGGAGAAGTTTAAGATAGAGATAGAAGAGCGGTCTAGCTAGTGGGAGGACAATGAGACAGGAAAGGATTCCTATATACTTCCACTGGCCTTGAGATACCTCTGGCAAGGGTTACGGCTAGCATGAAGAATGGCATCTACGGTTCTCTTCCTAGTTCTATTATCTCAACATCGGGGACGGAGCCCGTGACACACAGAAAGGGATGAGAAGGGGTGCCACAAACTCCGTGCTCTTACGGGGTGCCTGCAGACCGGAACTAACGTGATGGACTACGAAGACCGAAAGGGCTGTCACCACCTCACGACTACCACCTCCGTTGCGACGGGGACAAACCAAGGTTACCATCTAGACTAGGTACCACACCTACGCTAGGCAATAACTACTCACTCTCCTAGAAAGAGCAAGCACTCCTGTCAATACCCTGGTGACAATTCACCGGAAGCATTGAGCAGAAACAAGGAACCAGCTGAGATAAAGAACTAAGATAGAACTTATAGAACCAGACTACAACAGCTTATAACCAGAGCTAGACATTCCACAGATATCCCGGAATAAATGCAGAACAAATAACTCAAGTAAATGCGGGAGGAAATATATTGAGAAAACTCAGAGTCTTACATAAAGAAAAGGAAAAGATACAAGAGCTTTACCAGAACTCCAGAAGACGACTCCGGAACCCCGAGCGAAGCTCGACCCTGATTCTAACTCCCAACAGGACTAGCCTACTCTACATCTTGAAAGTGGAGAATGGAGACTTGCTCCCAAGTGGTGTGTGTTTACAAGTGAAGTGTAAGGTCCTATATATAGTGCTCCAGGGTCGGTTCAGGTAGGGTAACGGCCAAGGGAGGGGGCAGAGGCGGTTGCCGGCCGTTTCGGCTGAGAGGGTCGGTTTGGCCGAACCCTGGCGTTCGGCCGAACGCCCGATCCACCGCCTCAGCCACCTACGGCCGAGATGCATCCCCTGGAGTCGGTTGGGCAACTGGGGGCGGTTCGGGCAAACCCCCAGTTCGGCCGAACTGGGCTGGGAGCCCAGGCCCGCCCCCCTGCACCGCCTTCGGCTCTGAGTCCCTCCTGGGCCAGCCTCTACTGCTTGGACTTGTCTTGATTCGGCCCAGGTTGACGTGTCGGTGCTCCGGGACATGTTGGCGGTCGTCCACATGTCGTGCATCGTGTTTGCTTGGTCATCGGTGATGTGGACGGCTCCCGGTGGTCTGTACGGCTAAGGGGGGTAACCGGCCGAACGGAGTCGTTCGGCCGATTCGGTCATTTTCGGCCCCAATAGCGCGTATTTGTCGTAGTTGTACCTGCACAAGTGACACTCACCAAAACTCGTGGAACTTTATTAGAAATAAAACCTAAGTACATGGAATGTTGCATATAACCTCGTTTATTCCTGAGTATTGGTGGTCGGATTTGGGTTGTAACGACCGCCAACAAGCTCCCCCAAGCTTAGCTCTTTGCTCGTCCTCGAGCAAAGATATAAACTTAGGCTCGGTGGATCAGGAGTTGCTATAATGTCATTTCTTTTGCAGGTAACTTATAAACAACTAGTCTTCAAGAATACTTGAATCATAGGCAATGTTTCAAATCACCTTTTTAACTATGGGGCTTATAGCAATCTCCTTATCTTGGGCAGTTGAAAGGACGAACAGTTTAAACTCAGTTTTATTCCACTCTACTCTTTTCAGGATCCCATCTCGCAATTTTTTCACAAGTTTTGAAAACTACAAATTGTTCCTCATTGGCACACTCTATCACTCAAGTGTATTTGAATCCTCACCAAAGGCTTGTGCCTTCTTTTCATCCTAACATCTAATATGGCTTTTTGTGTGGCTCAGGGACAAAGGATGAAGGCATGCATGCATCTTATATTTTGCTAAGTCAAAGGCCGGATCTCTGAGGAGACAAATCACATCTTAAGATCGAGACGTGCAAGTGTGTGGATATGAATGGAGTGGAATATGGTGGAATGGTGGAATGGAATATGGTGGAACTCCTTGGATGAAACTCCCTCTCCTTGATTTATTTTCGAGAACATGGGCTATCTTTTATTCTCATATTTTTGCCATGCCACTTGGCATGCTTTTCTTTTTTTTCTCTTTCTTTTTGCCATGCTCTTTGGCATGATTTTCTTTTTCTCTTATTTTTGCCATGCTTCTTTGGCATGCTTTTCTTTTTGCATAGCCCATGTCTCTATCAATAATATTTGGAGAGGGAACTCATAGAACATGGAGCATATATTTTTGTGGATGGATGATGGAAAATGTTTGCTAACTCCCAGTGTTTGAATTGCAAGTGAGAGGTGGTGTGTGTACGTGGGTCTCAATCTTTAAGAATATGAAAGCTTCACTCAAAGGTCTCAACAATTTGACAAAGCTCACTAAGATAACAAGCAGCATATGAATAGAAATTTTCAACTAAGCTTATCATATGGCTCTGGTAGGTATTTTGACCAATGAGGAACTTGTTTCATTTTGAAAGCATAAATTTTCGAGATTTTCCCCGTACTAAAAGCAGAATAGAATTTAACCAAATTCTCACTATGTCAACCCCCACAACAACTTAAACTTGGAATAAAGCATGTGCTCCCACAAGGTTTTCAGGATCATTTTTACTCATGCCACATAACTCAAGCACAATCTAGCAACTAGTTGAAACAAAGTACTTGCAAAATTAATGACAGAGCAACTATTCATCATTTCCAAGGTGAGAGGCATATGATTCATTCCATGCATAGTTGGGAGTTATTTTTATTCAAGGGAAATATTGTTTAAGGGAAATATTTTTGGTATTTTCATTTTTTTAAATGCAAATTATCATGAAGGAAAATGAAAGGGAAATTAAAAGATCAATGTGCTGGATAAATCGGGACATACCTGGTGGGGGTCCTCCCCCAAGCTTGGACTTTTACTGGTAGGGGTTGAGCCTTGAAAGGTACTGACTCAGCTGTTCTGCTTGCTCGTGGACGTCATGCTAGATGGACGCTACCATCCCGCTATTCTCTTGATGGTACTGAGAATGGCGGGCTAGCGTGTCTTGAATCTCTCGGGTACGGTCGTCGATGAGCTCGACTCGGTCAGAGATGTAGGGCAACTCCCAGCCGTAGTCGAAGCGTGCGGACCGTGAGTATCTGGGGTAATATGGCTGGGAGGCACTGTCATACCCTCCTCCATACCGACTCCGGACCACTCGGAGTTCGTGTCCTGGCCGTAGTCCCAGCGTCCTGAGGTGAAGTAATTCGGCTCCTGGTGTTGCCCGGAGCCTCCTGCTCCGGACGTCCCAGCATCGGTGTACATGTCGTAGGTGGCCTCAAAAGCGGAAGTGTGTCGGTGCGGCATTTGTGGTGCATCTTCCGGCTCCTGTGAGGTGGTGAGCCCAGCATCACGCCTGGCTCGTCCCCTCGTGACGGGTCCGTCACCTGCAACGCTGTGCCGAGCGGGCTCTCTCCAAGGTGGAGAATCGTCCGACTCGGTCCTCAACTGAAGAGTTAGTTTCGGCGTGGTATACAACCTTAGTGCTGCACAGGGCAAAGGCACTTCAGTTGTATATCCACGGTAAATCATTGCTAGCATTGCGTCAGGCGTCCGCCGTATCATGTGGGCTTGCACGAAGTGCTCGGCATCCACGACGGAAAGCGCTGTCTCGATGTACGTGAGCCGGGCGCCTTGGAGGACGCCCAGATGGTTAGCGAGGCGAGTGACTAGAGAAGTCATCACCATGCTACCCGCACGAGAAATATGAGACAGCCAGTGACCAACCATGTCTTTCACAGGTGAATAGGGAATTTGCTTGACCATGGCCAAAAGAACCCGCAACTCGATGGTGTTGACAGGGCGCAAATCTGCCCGGAGGAATATCGTCATAGACACCCAACGATGCATGAAACGCAAAGTGGGGTTATGTATGCTGTTCGTGCGCGGCGCATGACAGTTGGTATTCCCTGAAATCTTTTTCCAAAATGCCACCCGGTCAAATCTTTTAAGCGCTTTGTTCGGGTCTAAGGAACAACGGCTTGAAAATCCGAGACCCGAACTAAAATCCCTTCAAGAGCAGAAAAACTCTTGGTTGAAAAATCGGAAACGAATCCCCCAGTTTCAGAAACCAAAGTCGAGAGGAATTCAAGGGTGAGCAGGTACGAACCTTCTTCGTTGATGTGCCAGAAATTCTCCCAGCCAATGGCTTAGAAGATTTCCGTGAACTCTACGTCCATCCCCGTGTCTCTGAGCAAGTCTTGCTCAAACACACGGGTGTGCTCGAACTCCTTCAGCCGAAGCTCGTTGAAGGTGTTCTGCTCCCGTTCTGTCCTGAGATTGATGTGACTCTCGCTCAGGAGCTGCCTGGCCAGGGGCGTGGTATGGCCCCATCCCGAGCCGGCTGCTCCGTACTCGTCCGTGTCCATCCGGCTCGAGCCTCGGGACGGAGCTGGGGAACTCCCAGCATCGTCCGATCGTTGGCCTAGCTGGGCGGAACGACGGAGCGACGTGAAGAACTTCGACATGATTCCTGCAAAAGTTTAGTGCAACAACAACTACCCGAAGGACTGAATATATATGGTTAGCACAAGAAAATCAAGTCAGTCGTTCGAGATAGTTAGTCGTTCTTGCGGGGATAAAAACCACCACAAAAGGTTAGTCGTTCTTGTGGGTGTTGGTGACCACCACAAAATCGTCTAGAATTTCAGCACAAAGATCGCAACAAAAGCAAAATATTTTTGGGATTTTCTAGTGATGCAAGTGAACCAAAACTTGAGCAAGAACTTTGGGAAGGACTTGAGCACAAGCTAGAGCAAGAAATGAGAGAGGGAGAGCTTCTAACAGAAATTTTTCAGAGTGTATGAGTGTGTGAGAGCAAGCAAGCAATGCACCAGCATTTATAGGCCGAGGGGAGGCAGGTCCCTGGTTCGGCCGAACTGGGTGGTTCGGGCGAACCAGGCCCTGGTGGCCAGGCCACTCCTCCCTGAGTGGAGCACCTCCCCTTATTTTGATTCCACGAAATTTTGTGTGGCCAACAATTCCCAAGGTCATGTGAGTGGTTTTTAGTGGTAGGTAAGATGCAAACTTGACATGACCAAAGTTGGTTTTAGTGGAGTCACCCCCATGCTGCCATGTTTGTGATAATTGGTGAGTATGCAGCCATTTTAGCAGGGTAGACATGTTTGGTGCTGGTTGGTGATGATGGTAAATAATTGGAGATGTTCTAGAAGGGGTGAAATTGAAGAAAGTTACAAATTACACCCTCTCTAATTAAATTTCAGCATGTGTCCAATTATTTCTAACCAAGCTTGCAAAATTTTCTACTCTCTCTCAAATTAATTACTCAAGTGGTTCATTTATTTTGGAAAGGGAAACATGCAAATGCAATGAAGGAAATAAAATTGGAAGGGAAATATGGGATACATACCGGTTTTCCTCGCGGCGAGAGCTCAGCTTTTAAGTCCGCGAGCGGGACTTCTCCTGTCTTCAATTGTTCTTGTCACCATCCGATCTGGAATGATTGTCCACCCTGGGCTTCAAGTGTATCCATAGCCTTCATATCCGGCGTGAAGTATATTTTGGGACTCCCCCTTCTCTCTTTTTTTTGATTTTTTTTTCTGTAGGGGTTAGTCCACACATACAACCAATATCCATAGAAGTATTGCTTTAAAGGTTCATTAATCAAACTTGACACCATGTCTAGTTCGATTAAAGCAAGCTAATTAACCTAAGCACCATGCTTAATTTAAAGAGCTTATGAATGTGTTCTCGAGATTACATTCAAACTAGAGCAAACTAAAATTGATAAAGGGAGCATGAAGACATTGAGAGATATTCACATGGAGATAAGCATATGAAAACTAGTGAACTTTGCTTTGATTAAGGTAAAAAAAACAAAAACCTTTTCACGTACCTGAGTGTTCCCACCATTGGCATCTAATGATGAAGACTTTTGGAACTGATGCCACAGTGATGACACTACACCGACGTGACTCCACGTAGTTGGCTGAGTCCTTCATGTTGATGTTGTCGTGTACGGGTACAAGATCGTGGGTGTGGCAAAGGGGATCGGCACTCAAATATGCCAACTCGTGGAATGCCGCGGAACTAGCTTGTATGCGAATGTTGAAACAATAGGTCCTAAAACAAGCTAGTGGAGCGGCAAAGGAGCGGAGGCGTGGAGTACGTCTCCTCTCTTACGCAAAGCGCAAAGAACGAGCGAAAACTAGCCAGGCCAGGTGAAGTTTGGCCACTAGCCTTGAATCAAGGCTTGCAGACATACAAACACCTTGGCTTAAAACCAGTGGTCACTGGATATTTATTTTGTTTTTTTAGTTTTTTTTTCAATGCAAAACAGTGATGGGGTGAATGTATGCGAATGCAAGAATGGGAAACATGCAATGGATTGGAAAAAAAATGGGGTGATAAAATGCATGAATTTCTAAATTAAGTGATTCAAAGCAAACATGCAGTGGATAATGCAAAAAATTAAAGGATAAAGCTCAAAATTTAAAGTCTAAGAGCTGGACTATCTCACATACCTTGATTTTCTCGCCATTACCGACAATTTGAGACAGAATGGCGGTGATGCAGCGTCATTCGTCTGTCACATTTGATTTTGTTTTTCTCTAGGACGACGATCTTCCCTTCAGGCTGCACATGATTATGATAGTATATATGTATATTTTTAATATAAACACATACCTGTGGGAAATATTTTTTTCTTTTCTTCTGAAGATTATCGGCCGAATCACAGTAGTCAGGGGCAAACATTGATAAATCTTCAATGATCAGGCACCCTAGGCTCTCTGCATCCTCCTGTTTGAAACAAACTCAAACAAACAGGGGTGATCCCGCTAATGCAAGCGGTAAATTAAATTAGTAGACACCAATGTCAATCATCAATATCTTTCGCCAATTGCTTCCCCGACAACGGCGCCAGAAATGCTTGTTGACACTTCTTACGGTCCACTATCAGGATTGCCAATCCTAGTAATGGTGCAGGGAGTGTTCATTGGTATTCTTACGATACAGATATAAATCCGCAAGCGCACGGATACCGATGTAGCATTTCACCCGGGAGTATTCCTAGGTATCGTATTTATATTTCCGCAGGGAAGCATTGGATAAGGAGTATTGACTATTAACAAGGATGTAACTACTAATTAAAGTACCGGCTAACAAGGCGGGGGTAAAGGATAGAATAGGAGTGATATGCAATTGACACACACAAGGAGAAGTTTAAGATAGAGATAGAAGAGCGGTCTAGCTAGTGGGAGGACAACGAGACATGAAAGGATTCCTATATACTTCCACTGGCCTTGAGATACCTCTGGCAAGGGTTTACGGCTAGCATGAAGAATGGCATCTACGGTTCTCTTCCTAGTTCTATTATCTCAACATCGGGGATGGAACCCGTGACACACAGAAAGGGATGAGAAGGGGTGCCACAAACTCCGTGCTCTTACGGGGTGCCTGCAGACCGAAACTAACGTGATGGACTACGAAGACCGAAAGGGCTGTCACCACCTCACGGCTACCACCTCCGTTGCGACGGGGACAAACCAAGGTATTGGTGGTCGGATTTGGGTTGCAACGACCGCCAACACTCTCCCATGGCGATTTTGCCATCCCACCACTAAAACACTTCCTCATTTGGCGTGGTGGTGCTCCAAGATCAATCTAGGGATCAAGAATCCTTTGTTCATCATCCTCTCCAACCTCTCCTCAAGTTCAAGAGGTTTTCAAGGTACCTCAACTTCGTTTCTCTATCAAAACCCTAGAGTTCGTCTTGAGATGTTCATGATAGGGTGTCCATGATCATATCCTCTGCTCCTATGTGGTTTAAGTGTGGTACATTGGAATCCATAGTGGGTATTCTTCATGAACTCGGTTTCTAATCTTAGGCTTGCCCGATCTCCAAATCTAGACATGTTTAGTTGATAGTCTCTTTGCAAATATGTCACACCCGGATTTACACAGAAACCCGAATGCTACTATATGTGTGCCCAGGAAGTCCACAGAACACATATAGTTAACAAATATGATAAACAGAGTACATATGCTCGAATAAAAATAGTTTTACATCAGAGTTTAACTAATACACAGCGGATGTCTAACTCTCTCGACAGGTAGAGCCTCAAGTCCACAGGGACACCGACTGGTTGACCACAGCTCAGTAGTACGGAAGATCCTCACGAAACTTCATCTGTTACCCATCCGGGATTTGGTTGAATAATAGCAAGCATAAGTAAATGTCTTACTTAGCAAGTATAGCACGGGTGTATGAAGGCTCAAAAAGGCTAGACACGGCTTAACTGCATTAGCACTTTTAGTTGGTTCGTTTTAACATTATCCAAGTTACTACAAGTGTATGAATCCCAGTTGCAACCCAATTAATAAGGTATAAGTGACATTAAGCATAAATAAACATCATCTTCTAATCAAAGAGGATCCAGGCCGCTCGTGACCCTGAGCAAGGCTATCATGATAGATTTACACTCTGCAGAGGTTTCGCCCTTTACCCACCAGTCGCGTAAAAGTTAAAAGGAACTTTGCACCCAACCACGCGGAGGTGGATCAGACCTCACAAACCACACTTCCGAGGTGTGATCACATAGGGACGCTATGAGGCTTTCACAAGACACCCTAACAAGACAGTAGCCGCTGTGGTACTGCAAGGCGGTGAGACCGTAGGCACCGAGATCGACTAACTCCCAGGGCGCAGCGATAGGAGGGTCAATGGCGTCCAGAGCGCAGGCTACGCAAGCCAACCAAAGCGCAACGTGCAGAGCTCCAACGCAAGGACTCCCAACACGGGACTGTGCCTAACGAGACATAGCCAACGGAGCGCATCCGTCCTCGGTGGAATCAGGAAACACCCAGCACCTTGCCTCCCACAACGTCGTTGGCCCCTCGGTAACCACTGCCAAGCTAGAGCCGTACAAGCTACTTGACCAAGACCAGAGCCATTATAGTTCTGGCAGTGATGACAAGCTCCTGGGTTGCCGCTTTAAGAACCGGTCCTTAGGGGGAGACACTAGAACAAAGCACAAAGCACACAGCACATGCTCTAGCTCCCTGATCCATGTTGCTAAAAAGCAAGTTTTAACATTAAGTTGGAAGTGAACCATTAAGTCAAAATTAACAGTTAAATAAATGTGACAGTAGCTGCGCATAGCAAAGATTCTACCCATATGCATAAACCAGGGGAAATCAAGGACAGGATAAATAAGACTAAGTACAACCTTAGAGGTACATCAAATTAGACTCATGCATGTATGAAATAAATGATTAAAGGGTGTGTAGGTAGCAAGGATTGTCCATGCTATAACTTGCCTTAATCCATAGTATAATCACTCATAATCTTCAGCTCTTGATCTTCAAGCTCTTCTCCTCGATAGCACTCGAGACGCGTTCCTTCTAGTCGCAGCAAACATCGAGCACAACATGTAGCTAAACAAGCAAACAAACAATATACAACTAAGAACAATACACCAATAAAAGGGAAATCTTTAAAAGAGCACGCTAAAGGATAGGGCTTGGTTCGATGGTTACGCGAGTGCAAGAAACGCAGAAAACGGAGCTACGGTTGAAAAGATACAACTATCGGAAGATTTGTATTTAATGAAAGACTATAAGCTTCATTTATTTTAATTTAAGTAAAACCATGTATCAATAATGAATACAAATTATATTTTAACTATTAGAAAAGATGAAGTAAACTTAGTCATATTCTAATTACAAATATTCAAGTACAATTTATTCAATTTAAAACATTAACTTGAAATGAAGCATGTGAGAGCATCTAATCGATTAACTTTATGAACGGTGTTGCTTAAATCAATATTATAATCAAAAACACATTTATATTAATATTAATCAATGTTAACATTTATTTATGAAAAATCGGGGTTTAACTCTAAATTGCTTTTAATTAGAAAGAGCTAGTTATCATGTTAACATTAATATGAAAAACCGGAGTATAAACCTTAATTAGATTTTAATTAAGAAAATACATTTAGTTTAATCAACTTAATAAAATTCAGAAACATTTTGTATGTTAAACAACAGAGCTAACACGTAGTTTAAATTGATACGAATCTAACGCGACAAGAACGGATCAAATCGGAGCTAAAACGCGGATTTTATTGACAAAACAAGGTTGTAGGGACCTATTCGGAATTAACTATAGCCGGCAGGGGGCTTTCCATAAAAAGAAGGACCTAAACGTAATTATTATTGAACCGGTCTGGATGGCGGGTTGATTTGAGACAAAGTCAGGGTCTCTTTAGCAAAAGGGACAGGGCTGACCGGTACGTCGGGGTTTGACCCCGGGCGGGGATAGATTAGGACCGACGGATCTCGATCTAACGACTGAGACACGTTGGGGGTAAATGGTCGTCGGCGGCGGCCCGGTGAGCGGCAACGCTGCATTGGCGGCGGCGGCGCTTCGCCGGCGAAGGAGCGAAATCCCGCTACAAGGCACGGATTCGGGCGCGGCTCGGTGCTACGGGTGCGGAGTGATACGGCTAGTGCGCCAGGAGGGTTCACGACGGTGGTGACACAGCGGAGGCGGTGGACGACGGGCGGCGGAGCTCCGGTGGGGCGGCGCCACGTGGCGGCGGCTCAACAGGGCACGAGAACGGACGCGAAGAGGCTCGGGACGAAGCTTACCTCCACGCGAAGCTTCTCCGGTGGTCGAAGGGGTCAAAGCGGCGGCGAGTCGACGGATCGACGGCGCGGCGGGGAACTCGGAGGCGGAGCTCTAATGGCGGCAGCGCAAGCTTGGGGAGGTGGCGTTGCTGCTCGAGGCGATGGATGGTGGGGGTCTAGGGCTGCGGATGGCCGGATCTTTATAGTCCCCAGGGGAGCGCGGCTAAGCTTGATTGCCGAGGCGGCACTAACGTCGAGGACGGCGGCAGCGTGGGGGCCCTGCTCAACTTTCCTTACCTCGAGTGCGCGCGGGAAGGAAAGGGGGCGGCTGCGGGAAGTTTCCTCGAAGGCGCGACAGGGGTCCTCGAAGCGGAAGGCGGCTCAGGGGCCGGGCCTTGGCGTGTGTGCCGGACGGCGCTTCCGAGCTTGGGCTCGAGCGTGAGGTGGGGCATGACGGGTGGGGTCCTCATGTCAGCGAGAGAGGGGGGCGACGGGCTGGGCCGGCGAGCTGGGCCGCGGAAAGAGGAGAGTTGGGCTGAGCTGAGGAGTGAGTTTGAGGGGCAAAAGAAGACCAAGAGGAAAGCTTAGGGAGCGAAAACGAACTTCAGCTCGCAGAACTTTTCTAGGGCTCAAACTAATTCAATTCAAACTCGAATTTAAATTAGATTTAAATTCCAATTTGAACTACACACAAACAAAACTCAATGCAGCCAGCATGAATGCAACACACTCAATATTGAACCTATATTGTTTTAATTTAATTTACAAAACAAAATTTTCCTATACTAAATTCCCTGTAAATTTTATAAAGCTTGGAAAATTTTAGAAAATTGAGAAAATATTGTATTAATTACGTTAAAAATTCACATCCCAAAATTCAAAAATTTTGGGGTGTGACAAAATATGTTCACTCGTGTCTACTTAGTCCAGATCTCCTTTGTCACAAGCTATCTTTGCATATTTGATTGATTATGCGGTTTTGAGGTCTCAAAACTGTCTGTCGGAGATTTCCGTCGAATTCATCGGAAATTTCCGGTGGCCTTCGGAAATTTCCGGTGAACTCAGCGGAAATCTACGACAGACAGCCTTTGTTTTCTCAAATTCTCATACTCCATCAAATATATTTTTTTCCTATCTATGTGATCGGAGTGTCTCAGTATCTGTTTTTGCATCTATCTAGGCTCTTATGGATCCAACCGACCCCAATGCCACCAAGAAACTTGTGGCTGACATTGTGATGGAAAGAAGGAAGATGCGTCGCACCGATACAAGTGTTCCACAACCCAATCCTTCTCCTTCACCTTCTGATGATGATGATGATGATGCTCCTGCTCGGCCCGTGGGGGCCGTTCCACATGAGCCTCGTCCCGGTGCTCGGGTCAAGATGGGTGCTCGAAAGGCCACCGGTCGTTCGCAGCCACCACGTGCCGCTCGTAGTGCTGCTCCTCAAACTGCAAATGTGGAGCGATGTGGACAGCTCCCTCCTCACCGTGGCAAAGACCCTCCCATTCGGGGCAAAGGGGAGGGCACCTTGGGTGCAGGCTCCTCACGTGCTCGCTATGTTGAAGACCGAGAAGAAGCTGAGGATGCTCAAGTGAATGCAGCTGTCAGAGGTGGTTTTCACAATCCCGATAGACTCAAACTCGATTGCCCCAATACTCCTCCAAGACTCACTATCAACCTTGATGGGTTCAATCAAGTGCATGAGATACCTAAGAAGCGTGCACCCTTGGTCGGTTATGGTGGTGTGACTCCAAGACTTGGCATTAACTATAGAAAGCAAATTGTGGAGTGTAGGAAGAAGAGAAGGGAAGATTGTCCGCTTCTTGAGCGCAAGGATAGATCTCTTGACTACCGGTTCCACACTCAATTCCATGTCGATTTCTATGGCTCGGTGCTTCTTTCTCGTGATGAACCTCTTGCGGACATGCAATGGATTGATTGGGAATATATGGAGAAAGCCAAAAATCCGGATTGGAATCTAGTCATTGACATATATGCAAGGCACATGGTTTGTACAATCTCATGGGCTTTCAATATGATTGGAATGAAGAAATCTTGCTCCAATTCTATGCCACACTCTACTACAACAACAATGCTCAAATCATCTATTGGATGACCGAGGGAGTATGGTATGAAGCTTCTTTCATAAACTTTGCTCATCTTCTTGGCTTTGGTCATGAGGATTGGGAGAAGCCATCCGTGTTCAACGCTAGAACTCTTTACAATGATGAGATCCAGTTCATGTACAAGGACGGGACTTGGGCTGATGGATACATCCACAACTTGCTACCCTATTTTCACTATATGAACAAGTTGCTCCGTGCCACCCTCACCATAAAGAAAGGATATGGTTCTTCGGTTCTTGCTCACACCAAGAATCTCCTTGCCCGCCTTTGCCCTGATGGTGAGCCCTTTAGTGTCTCCCGGTTCATTTGGGGTGAGATCATTGAAGCCTCCTCGGACTCTGCTCGTTGTCTCCCATATGCTCTATATGTGATGTACTTGATTGAGGCCACCACCAAGACCGTCTTCCCCAAAGATCATGCTCATACCTGGTTGCGCATTATGAAGAAGAGGGAACTTGCTCCTCAACCACAGCCTCGCACCACTAGGAGGTCAAGGGATGCTCCTCAACCTCCTCGTCCCGGTGCCGAATCCTCTAGAGCTGCAGCTGCTAGTCCTTCTTCGGGTGGTGCTCGGCCCCCTATTGGACTACCAAAGAGGAACAAGGTCATGAAGGCATTCAGAGCTATCTTTAATCTTTGCAAGAGCAATGCCATTGAGATCAACAAGGCTCAAAGGGGCATCAAAGAGCTTCAAGCCCATGCCGGTCTTCCTCACTCTCCTATTCGGGAGCCTCCGGTGTTTGACGATCTGTGGTCAGATTTTGATGAAGAAGAGTGTCCTTCGAGTCCACCTCCCGCTGCTACTTCCTCTCACTACACTCGCCGCTCTCGCCGTGTCACTAGGACCCATGATGAGGAGGAATCCGAGGAAGAAGAGCCCTACCATGGTGATGGAGCCTACACCGATGATGATGATTATGACGATGGTGATGGTGGTGATGGTCATGACGGTGAAGATGAAGCCACTCCTTGATGATAGACATATGCCTTTCACTAGCTTTTTTCTTTACTTTTTGGTGCTTGTTGCCAAAGGGGGAGAAAAATCCATGGTCTCATCATCTTGTATCTTAAATTCCTTGTTTGCGTGTGCTACTGAACTTGTGTGATGGCTTGAACTATGTTTAGGGCTTGATACTCTGCTACTTATTTGTGCTAGAACTTGATAAATTCCGTTTGGAGACTTGTTTTCTTTTGTGTCAGCAGTTTATCGAAAATTTCCGGTAGCTGGCGGAAATTTCCGGTAAATGCGACGGAAATTTCCGGCAGCCACATCGGAAATTTCCGGTAAATGAGCTGCACAGCTTTCTCTACTCATTATGGTATGCCATGTCATGTGCACTTCTTCTGTTATATCTTTTCCTTACATCTGGGTTAAGATATTTCCAAGTCATTCTTGCTAAATATGTGCTTGAGCATGTTGAGGCTTTCAAAATTTTGAGATGCACATATTTAGGGGGAGTTACATGGAAATCTTGATACAATTGCTTTATCTTCTTTGACCTCTTGTGAGACCAAATTTGTATTGGCATCAATCACCAAAAAGGGGGAGATTGAAAGTGCATCTAGGCATTTAATCAACTTTGGTGATTAATGACAATATCAATTTGGATATAATGCTTTGAATAAGATGTGCAGGGGTAAATCAAAAAGAAAAAAAGAAAAGAAATGAGTATGCATGGTGACTCAACCGAAGTTAGTCCTTGGAGGAAGATCTTGAGCGATTTAAATTTAATTTCTCTTTTGAAATTGAGTATAGGACCACCGTACTATCAAGAGGGACAGGTAATCGTGAATCATGTGAGTTTGATGCTCTAACACATCCTCAAACCTATCTCATAGCCACAGCACCAAAACTTCTATCAACTCAATTAAATCTATGGCTATCGGAAATTTCTGGTCTTCGTCGGAAATTTCCGGTGATCATCATATAACCGAGCTGCCCCTGTTGACCATCGGAAATCTCCGATGCACTGTACAAATATACGGAAAATGCGACGGGCATTTCCGGTGATTTGTCAGAAATTTCCGCTATAACTTGCCCCAACGGTCACATTTATGAGAGAGCTATATATACCCCCTCACACACCTCATACCGGATGTCTTGGCCCATTTGACAAACCCTAACACTTCCAAAGCCTCCAAGAGCTCTCCCAACACCCCTAGCTTCCATTCTCAAGTTGTGGTGGTGTGTTGGTTGAGGGACTTGAGCTAAGTGATCCAATTTCCATCTCCTCCCTCGCTTGAGCATCAACTTCGTGGTTCTCGGTAATCTTGTTTGTTACTCTTGGGGATTCATCCCCTAGACGGTTAGGCATCACCAAGAGCATCTGAGCAAGATTGTGGATTCACCTTGGAAGTTTATATCACCCTATCCTTCGTGGATTTGCTAGTAAGTACGCTTAGCTCCTTCGTGGTGACTAAGTGGAGGAAAGTGGCTTGGAGTGCATAAGCCCGCCTTTCGTAGGCCCTCAACGGAGACGTAGAATTCATCGTGTCTTTGTGACAGCCTTAGTGGCAGTGATGAATTTGAACTTCGGGTTAAATCTTGTGTCTCTCTTTGTTGTTCATCCTGTTCATATATTCAAGCATATTCATATCTTGTTTTATCTTGATCTATCTCTATGTGAAGTTGCTAGTGATACCAAAGGTTGTAGAAGTAAGTTAACATCCTTGGAACATATTGATTAATACACTTTGTCGTCTTTGCTCAAAAATCAGTTGGTTATCATTATGCTCAACTGACACCGGAAATTTCCGGTAGTTCAGCGGAAATTTCTGGTGGCTACCGGATATTCCGGTAAAGCTGACTTTTCGTGGAGTTGTTTTTGATAATCTTCAGGAACGCCTATTCACCCCCCCCCTCTAGGCCTAGTGTTGATCCTTTCACTGCCACATGTGATGCTGGCCCGCAACACTGCTCGATCGGGCCTCGACGAGTGGCGAGCTAGACCGGCGACGTGTAGGCTGCGGAGTAGGGAAGGCCATTGCGTTGAATGCTCCAGCCACCCCATGTGTTCTTTGCTAGCCCCGTCTTCTCCTTTTTTTTCCAATCCTCCACTCACCGCTTTCTATGTCCTCTCTCTTCTTCCATGCATGCTATTGCCACAGATCCGTAGCCACCAGCCTCTCCTCCGACTCAGGATATTCGGCCTCAAGGAGCCCCTCAGCATCTTGCTTGCACATTCTGATGTGCACCACCGACCATTGCCTACTAGTCTTTCGAACCTCTCTCCATCTGCTGCCATCTCGAGCTCCATCGATCACCACCGACCCCTCGAGCTCCCTTCCATCCGCTGCACGCGCGCTGCCTATCAGCTCCAGCGGAGGAACACCAACAGGCACAAGGTACCCCATCTCCGCCACCGCTAGGTCATATGCTGCTCATCCATCGACGAGGAATTGTGCCTGCCTGCCTGCCAGCCTCTACCTATCGTCCCCACCGGACCGGAGCTCATCCTCGACTACATGATGTGGCCTCGAGGTAGCAGTTCGCCATCATCCCTTACAGGGCTGTTCAATTTAGATCGTGAATGCCTGGCCCATGCCGGGAATCCTATATAGCTTCCGCAAGTTTTTTTAGCTAGTTGGCTTCCACTGTTTGAGATTGGTGCACATCAGATGAACATACTGGATTATTACAAAAGAAGAGCCGGCAACAACAAGGAAAGTGCACGTGGACAGCTGGAACTACGCAGTTGGGTACACAGTTGCTGCATGCATGGCTGACCGGACATGATTCCTTTAGATTTCGATCTTTAAATTCAATTTTTTCTTAAACTATAAATCATTTTTCAAATCCGTTTGAACCGTGATATTATTTAGAATTTATACAACAAAACAAGATCCAATTTGAATATATTTCATATTGTTTGATAGTTTTTTAAATCAACATTTGCTGGAAACTAGTTCAACATTCGTAATATACTATTTCAACATTTTTTAGAAAATGTTGAATTAGTTTTCTATAAATATTGAACCAATATTCTTAAAATGTTGAATTAGGTTGACAAAAATAATGAATCTGGTATCACATGAAACTGCTGGAGGCTAATAAAATTCCGTGCCAAAAAATATTCAAAAACAACTAAGTGTGTGCGACTGTTGTCAACGGAATAAAAAAATATTGTGAAGAATACATAGGGGTGACCATAGACAATACTATTGTGTTTTTGGGCCTAGTTGGGCCTCTAAGCTATGTTGCTTAACAAGCACATCGAAGCCACATAGGGACCCCCGGCCCGTGCCGACTGCTATTTATGTGGACTCATGCTGGTCGGAGATCTCCGGGGGTCTTTTTTTATGCCTCTTTCCTCTATTCTTGCTTTCCTTCCAATCTTCTATATGTTTGGTCTTTTCAATCAAAGGAATTATAATCATATATTCATGCATGTTTTGTTAAGATGGATCAGACTTTACATTACCCTGGAGTTCTTTTGCTTGTTTCTCTCGTCGCGCGTCAACCTCGTCCTACAATACGTGGACTCCTCAAGGTACATCGATCTAGTATAAGTACAGTAAGTATTATGGGTATAAGCGGGTGGTAAAAAAATTGGTGATAAAAAAAATTTAGAGGAGGTGGACTCCCCCCTTCCCTATAAATTTTTTTTGTTCTACTTTTGTTCTACTATTTTCGGGTCCACGAAAAGGCCTGACAGGTGAGGCCTCTGTGAGGGGTGGGGAGTTTTTTCCAGGTAACAAAAGTTTCAATTCTACTGGATTCTTATAGTATAGATAGATAGATGTAGATGTAATACTCTCTCCGTTCTAAAATGTAGATCGTTTGACTTTTTTACCACCAGTTTGATTGCTCGTCTTATTCAAAAAAATATATGAAAATATAGTCAAATTTAAAGCATTTTTAAAGGTTTTATATTAATAAAGCAAGCCACCACAAAAAATATGATAGTTTACATAAAATTTTGAATAACGACCTACATTTTGGAACGGAGAGAGTATATATTTAGACCCGAAATACAATAATTTAGCCTATTCTCAACCTATTCGGCACCTGTCTACTACGCCACGCCGAT
Organism: Echinochloa phyllopogon; assembly: GCA_033239725.1. Classification (NCBI taxonomy): domain Eukaryota; kingdom Viridiplantae; phylum Streptophyta; class Magnoliopsida; order Poales; family Poaceae; genus Echinochloa; species Echinochloa phyllopogon. The sequence continues at coordinate 23,465,403 of BTCW01000008.1, read as the reverse complement.
TCAGGTGCGTGTATTGGTATCGGATACGGATACGCTGATGCGATACGTCATTTTCAAATTAATCTGATATGTCAATACATTTAGATTTTAAATTTAATATATAAAATAAGTCTCAAATAGTAGAATTTAATTTATAAAATAAGTCTTAAATAGTTGAATTGGTGTCAGAAGCATTGATCACTTGCACATACACCGCCACTATCGGTTGCTGCCATCTTTTTTTTTGGAAAAGGGATGTTTTATTAATTTTCAGTTAGATACATCGAGGTGATACATCCGCCTGAAAACAAGTTCCCGGCCTCTGCCATTACAGCACACAGCCCAAACAAAAAAGACACAATGCCTGGACACTAACAGCTGCCAATCCTAAGACTAGACTGCCACCCAAACGCCCGGGCAAAAATAACCTTGGCCGTCCGCACCAAGGTACGCGACGCCGCCAAAAGCATGTCCTGCAAAGACGGCGGTTGTAGAATAGCCCACGTGCGGAGCCAATGCGCCGTTGTGAAGATAACCTGCAAAAAATTTGGAGTTTTGTTATTAAAAACCGCTGCGTTTCTGCATCGCCAGACCGCCCAACATAAGGCTGACGCGCCAACAAACACCAGAGGTCTATAATTTTGAGGGATTAGATTAAGCCATCCATTGAACATATTATTCACACTAATTGGTTTAGGTAATCCCCGAGCTGCGTAAACTGAAGCCCATACCATACATGTGAATCTACAATCGCAAAACAGGTGTTGAATCGATTCAGTTTCTTGGCAAAAACTACATTGTTTACTGCCGTTCCAATTACGTTTGGCAAGATTATCTTTAGTAAGGATAACTCCTCTTTTGAGAAACCACATAAAGATTTTGATTTTTAATGGGATTTTAGATTTCCATAGACGTTTGTTTGTTCTTGGGATATTTTGATGGATTAGAGCCAGATAATGCGTTTTAACCGAGAAAACACCTTTCTGATCCAGACTCCATCTGAACTCGTCCCTTTCTTCTGTGAGTTCCACATTACCTAGACCTGCCACTAGGTTATTCCACATTACCAGTTTAGGACCTATCAAGTCTCTACGCCAGGATATATTAGGGATCGTTGTACTAAGTACATCTGCCACTGTATCCTGTTTTTTTAGAGCTATATTATAAAGTTGTGGATACTGCTCACAAAGAGGTCTAGTTCCCATCCATTTATCTTCCCAAAATCTTATTTGGGTCCCATCCCTTATAATGAAGGATCCAAATTTTAAGAACTCATTTTTTACCTTCATCAGACTAGCCCAAAAATAAGAATCCCCGCTTCCCCATTGGACCTGAACCAACGGCTTGGTCCCTAGATATTTATTGCGTAAGATCTGTTGCCAGGTACCATCTGATGTCAACAGACGATACAGCCACTTACTGAGCAGTGCGGTGTTTTTGAGTTCTAAATTCTGTATCCCTAATCCTCCTTCCTCTTTTGGTAGACACAATATGTTCCATCGAGCAAGTCTGTATTTTCGCTTATGTTCGACACTTTGCCAAAAGAATCGAGACCGATAATAATCCAGTTTCTTACGAACCATTTTTAGGATTTGGAAAAAGGACATCATATACATCGGTAGGCTGCTAAGAACTGAATTAATTAGTGTCAGTCGACCTCCATATGAATGGTTTTTCCCTTTCCAACTACTGAGGCGACTCTCAAAGCGTTCTTGGACCCTCAACCAATCGTTGTTAGACAGCTTACGATAATGAATCGGAATGCCTAGATATCGGATCGGGAAAGTTCCATGGTTACATCCAAACAGCTCTTTATATTGTTCTTCAGAATTCTTGGCTTCCCCAAAACAGAAGATTTCACTCTTATGAAAATTAATCTTAAGCCCTGATAGCTGTTCAAAAGCACGTAGAATGTTCTTCAAGTTCAGATCTTGTTCTAGGTCATGATCTAGGAACAGAATAGTATCATCAGCATACTGTAGGATAGAGAGACCTCCATCAATTAAATGGGGTACCACTCCTCGTATCTGATTGTCTAGCTTTGCTCTGTTAATTAGGAGAGTAAGCATATCCGCGACAAGGTTAAATAGGATAGGGGATAATGGATCACCTTGTCTAAGCCCTTTTTTGTTTGGAAGAAAGGTCATATTTCATCGTTAACATTGATAGCGACACTACCACCTGAGATAAAGGCTATTATCCACTCAATCCATTTGGACGAGAAACCCTTTAACCTAAGTGTTTGTATCAGGAAGTCCCATTTGACTTTGTCATATGCCTTTTCGAAGTCGATCTTAAATATGACCCCATTAAGGTTTTTCCTATGTATTTCATGAACAGTTTCATGCAATGTTATGACCCCTTCTAGGATATTCCGCCGCGCACGAATGCAGTCTGAGTCGGGCTGATAATATGATCTGCCACAGTATTAATCCTGGTTGTCGCCACTTTTGTGAATATTTTAAAACTAACATTGAGTAGACAGATGGGTCTATATTGCTGGATTTTGTTGGCCTCTCTGATCTTTGGTAACAATGTTATTACTCCAAAATTGAGGCTAAACAGTGGTAGACCCCCAGTGTGTAACTCATGAAACATATTTAGCAAATCTTCTTTAATCGTATCCCAGAATTGTTGATAAAATTCAGCACGGAAACTATATGGTCCTGGTGCTTTATTATGTTCTATACTGAAAATTGCTTCTTGAATCTCCTTTTCTGTGAAAGCAGCCGTGAGAAATTCATTTTCAGTGTGGCTGACTTTTATATGTCATCAGTTCTTTCTTCCATACTAAAGTGGCTCTCATCTGGGGGGCCGAACAAACCCTTATAAAACTGAGTGATGTAATCTTTGAGATGTTGTTGCCCCTCTATTTTATTCCCATCATGTTCTAGTGAAAAAATTCTTTTTTTCCAATGCTTCCCATTGGCTATCATCTGGAAAAACTTAGTATTACTATCACCGAGGAGAACATTGTTAACTTTGGCACATTGATAATACCTCAGTTCCTCCTCCCTTAGGAGTTTTATGAGGTCATCACGAGCCTTTTCGAGCTGCTCACGCTCCCCGTCTGATAGATTTCTATGTTCGGCTTGAGTGTCTAATAGATTCACGACATTTTGGAGATTATGTTTTTGCGTCTTGTACGTCCCATGGTGATGGCGTGCCCATCCTCGAAGATGTTTCCGCAACGCCCCCATTTTTCGGTTCCATCGCTGGACAGTGTTTTGACCATGGACCGGGGAATTCCATATCTCTATTACTTTCTCTTTGAAATCCTCGTGTGCCAACCACCCAAGCTCCATCTTGAACTGCTTGGACTGTCCAGAAAAGGCTGCGTCACCTGTCTCCAGAAGTAGAGGTGTGTGATCCGACATTCCTCGGTCGAGTGCTCGTACCGAAACTAGCAGATACTTTAATTCCCACTCCGTCCTCATCAAGATCTTGTCCAGTTTTTCATAAGTTGGATCCGGGAGAGAGTTTGCCCATGTGAACTGTCTTCCAGACAACTCTATCTCCCGAAGATCAAAACTATCAATGACAGCATTGAACAGAAAAGGCCATCTCGAATTAAAGGTGTTTTTGTTCTTTTCTCGGCCGTGTCTCATGATGTTAAAATCCCCCCCCCAATAAGAACAGGTAATGGATTCTGTTGACAAGTCCGTACTAATTCCGCTAAAAAGGCAGACTTAAAGTCATCTTGAGCCGGACCGTAGACCGCCATCAGAATCCATTTGAAGTCATCTTGTCTATTTCGCAGATGAAATTTTATAAAAAATTCCCCTTCAACGATAATAGAAATATCAAGGACTACCGAGTTAATTCCTAATAGTATTCCCCCAGATCTTCCTCTAGGTGGCAAGCAATGCCACACGAAATCAGCACTCCCAGATAACCGATTAAGATTGGCTCTCGTCATATCTTGCCTGCCCGTTTCCATTATTGCAACAAAATCTAGACTATGTTCCCTGATTGCCTCAGAAATGTACCGGTATTTAGCCAAGTCTGCCAGACCTCTGCTATTCCAGTAAAAACCTTTCATGGGGAAATCTTGTTGTTTTGTTTCTGTTGCTTAATGCGACCCTTATTTTTTTGGATGCGGATTTAGTTTTACGACACGATACCTGTAAGTCACAAATTTTCGTGTCCAGGTCTAAGTCATCTAGATCCACATCTGTTAAATCTTTAACTAAGTGCGATAGAAGAACATTGTTATCATCAAGATCTTCTCCATCACTATAGTCAAAGGGATTTGCTATGGCATTTTCTTTTCCTAGTCATCGCATCTTTGGTTCGACCACTGTTTTATCGACATCTATTCTATTAAGTGCACTATATGAAATATTGATTGCATCTGTATTCCTGCCTAGTGACACCCCAATAGAATTTAAATTTGAGATACATCGGTCTTTGGATAGCTTACCACTGCTGAGACGTTTTAGGGTTGCTGAAGATTGTGATGCTGGGATGCCATCAAGGTTCCTAGCCGATGTACGCTTCATAGCCCTCTCCAACACCATCTCATCTGCAATAGGTAGACCATCCACCGACATAGTATAATTAGCTCTTGCACTATGGCGTTTGCCATCAACAATAATTGATCCGTTAGTAGGAGTATTAAATCCCAAACCTGATTTGGTCGATCCCAAAGCTGCCCCACTTCGAGGAGATAGCTGGCTCAGCACTATTGGGCCATCTGTAACCAAAGCAGATTTTGGTGAGGTACATTGTTGAGGGTGACATATATCATAATCAGATCATACCGGGGATGAGGTAGTGGAATGAATCCCATTGTGTAATATTAAATTGGACAATGCTTGATCGATGGACACCTCACCTGTAGTAGGCGACCCCGGCGAGGCCGACGAAAGGTCGACCCGTCCTGTCGCTGTCCCATCTTCTACCTCCTGTGTGGCATGGCCAGCTGCAGCAGGCGGCCCAGCGGCCTGGCCTGGCCAACAGCCGCTGCAACCTGGCTGGCTTCGGCCAGTGGACCAACGGCCTGGCCAACAGCCACTGCAACCCGGCTGGCTGCGGCCAGTGGACTGGTGGCCTGGCCATTGGCTGCTGCACCCTGGCTAGCTGCGGCCAGCGGGCCGGCGGCCTGGCTAGTAGCCGCTGCGCCCTGGCTAGCTGCAGCCAGCGGGCCGGCGGCCTGGCCAGCAGCCACTGCCTGGCTAGCTGCGGCCAGCGGGAACACTTGGCTGGTCACATCTTGGCCAGCAGCACTCTGAGCATCAACGATCTTGATGACATTAGAGTCTTTCCTATCAGCCATAACCTATAAATTCTCTTTTCGAGTTTCTGGTTGCTTGTTCGATGTACCTGAAAGTCCAAAATCACAACGTGAAATTTTGTTGTATAAATTAGGACGAAATGGAGGTGACATGAACTCGAGGTACTTACTTTTATTGTCGATGCGTTACCCACCCCTCGGTGGAGTCACTGCAACGGTTGGCAATTTATCTCCTTCTTTCATCATCACCAGAGGCTTCCATGATGGGCACGGTCTATTTTTCCCTAGCGGTGTCAGGGCCAGCTGCATAGGAACTGGACCATTCTCTCCCTGATTATTTTTTCCCCGCTAGCTGAGCCGTCCTGAGCCCCATCACCTCTCCTTTTCTTTGTAGCCGAGAACTCATTATCATTGTCCCCCCCCCCCCCCCCCTCCTTTATCCGCACCGGAGCCATCCTGATCCATATAATCAGTAGAGTCTATCGGAGCAACTGCCGGCTGAAATCCCTCACTCTCCAGTGTATATGTAATGTTATATCCGACATTCCCAAACACAAGATCAGTGGTAATGGGGAGGAGTTTTTTATCCACAACAGCAACCTTTACTCGAATAATACCTTTCTTTCTGCATGTTAACATGTCAACCTCTCTAGTACTCCCAATTTCTTTGCCCAACGCCCAGAAAACTAGGAAGTGCATGTATTTGTGTGGTACATTGGTAATATGCACCCACACCTCATCTAGCTCATAGGCTGACACAATGTCTTGATCAATCTGCCATTCTGAGACTGTGATGGTGACTCCATGATTCTTCAGCTGATACCCGATTCAACCATACTCCGCAAGGTCTCATCATTGGGGAAGGCCACCAAAATGGAGTTTTCACCATGTGGCAATGCCTCCCAGCCCCATTCCATCCGCGTGATTCTGGCAATCTCAGTTTGTACAACTTCTGCTGTGATCGGTGGTCCTGTCACAGTCACCAACCCCGTCGGTGCTTGATCTGGTGTTTCCAACTTATAATCCACGTCCGCTACTTGAACGAAAGCAAGTTCCTTCTTGATGAGGACATCACACGCTCGGATATGACCATACGCCATGATGTGTGTTCGATGACAATTTCAGAAATATATAGCTAGATCAAAAACGGTGTTAAACATACATGGAAGGCATGGAGGACCAAAGAAGTTGATTGGGGACCAATTCTAAGTATTCCTACATTCCCGATTAGGCTACCACATCACATTGGCCCAAGGAAGGAAAGAGACCAAATCCAACACTTTTTGGAAAGTCTGGATTCGGACTGCAGGAAAGTGCTGACTTGCGATGGCCGCCACGATTTCATCCGGACTCCGTTTTGGGCATTTAAGTACTTGATGGAAAGCTTATCAAGTCTAATTTCAGATGGATCCGAACTCACCTTCATATCTGTTTGGATGCGACCACAATCATCGATTTACTACCAAGACCTTTTCTGCTCACGGTGCTGCGTCACCTTATTTTGGGCCAATGGGCCATGTATCAAGTTGGGTCCAGTAGGGGCGCGTCCTAGGGTTGTAGGACGACCCCAACCTTGTCCTGGTCGTCCTCCACCCTCTTTTATACCTCCATAGCCGCCACAAACACATTGGGTTTTGTTTAGATCAAGTTTAGCCATTGCTACTTGCTTGTAAGCGCGCGTGCTGGTCCAGCCGCCCGTCTTCGAGTCTACAGAACCCCACTTTGTTGGTGATTGAGTTTGAGATTGAGACACTTCAATTCCCATCTAGTAAATTCAGTACTTGTATCATACTTGTTCTTTCTAGTTCTTCGATTGCTTGCAGGACAGGTCGGGTGACGCGCTCCCACAAGATCGCGGCATCCATAGGAGGTGGTGTATCGGTCGCTAAGGCGCAGTCTTTGAAAGGTTGTAGTCGGGCCGTGCACGTCATCTCCTCCAATCGAGTTATCCCCCATGCCTCTCATCGAAAAATCGGGCACAAACCCCAGCGGGTTCACATCACTTCTTGACCGATCCATAGAATGATGTGATGTCTCTGGGCCACTTCAGAATCGGACATTTTGCAGACAAATGCGAATTCTTTTTGTTACATATGACGCAATCCAAATCAGCCCGACAATCATCATTGACATGGCCATTGCACATACATCTGAAGCAAAAGGCCCGTTTCTTCTTCAGCGATTGATCAGTCCCTTGCTGCTCATTCAATCGGTGTCTAGCTTCCCCCGCTGCACTGGTCTCTGCTTGCGGAGCCGGAACAGACCCTCGAATTGGCTGCCATGTGCGTCGGGTATCACCACGCCCTGCAGCTCCACCATCCCCACGTCCACGGGGCTGTCTATCTTGGCTGGCACCATCTTGCCCGGCATGTCCGCGCAAACCATCTCCGCCCACGCCCGGCGCGGTCACCATGTGCCGCTGGCTCAGTCTGGTCGCGCCCGGGATCGCCACGGTCTACTCCTCAGCTGTGACTATCGCCGCGACCGGCCGGCCCTCTCCCGTGTGCATCGCCTCTGCCGCCCCCACCACGACCGCCCGGCCAGCGACCGAGATCGGTACGGTCGGCCCGACCGATGGGGCGGCGATGGGGCGGAGCTCTCGGGTGGTTGTGTGGCATTGGTGAAACCCTAACAGCCTCTACGTATGATCGGCGACCGACGCACGCAGGAGTCGACGCCGAACTTTCCCCGATGAAAATCGCAGGCGGCGGCGCCACAGGAGCCTTAGGGTGTAGGTCGATGGACCCAGTTCTGGTGGGCCGATTTGAGAATACAACCCACCAAGGATCACGACCACAATCACGGGCCCGTTTAGTTTTCCCAGTAGGGTGCGTAGGTGTTTTCTCCGACCCTCGCATTTGTGCGGGAAAGAAAGCATTTAGGGTGATCTGAGATGGCTTTTTCTTTGGCAGTGGACCCTTCCATGATTTCATAGGAAAACCTTTTGGTTTCGCTACACGGTCAGAGGATTCAACAGTATGGTGATTTGTACCTTGATCAAAATACGCCGATTTTTCATCGATCGTATGATCATTCTCCCACCATCTTGTTCCTTTCGGAAAGCCAACTTGTTCCCAAAAACTTTCGATCATCATCTCATCACTCTCCCTGCTGGGATATTGGACCACTTTCTTTTTCAATTGGACATGCTCGTTTGCTTCTTCGGGGGTAAATCCTGCCATGATGCACTCATGGTAGGCCTCCGCAAATTGGCCAGAACGTTCATCATCGCAGCTGGCAGAATTGCAACTTTTTGTAGGAGAGAAATCCACCATGATACATTCATGAGAGGCTACTTCCTGGGTTGTAGCAAAAATCTTTGCATCTGACAAAGCTAAACCTGACACGATGACTTCTTCCTGACCACTGATCAGAGTATCTGTGAAAAGATTACATACCTGCGTTGGCGCAAGGGTGAGTCGCCGCCGGCGGCCAACCTCAGCTCCCTCCTCTGTTGCCGATATCGAATCCCCGTTGTTGTCGGACTAGCTACAGGGAACGGCATCCTCCACCGAGTCGCCATTCTCAGACGCCGATCGATCGTCAGTGCTATCCCAGAACTTTGAGGAGCTGCGCTTGTCAGCAAGTGGATCAGAGCCCCCTTGTCTTCGGCGCGCCGACGACACTACTGGCGTCGACACTTCGTCCATCAGCACGGCGCCATGGGAAGAGGCCGGCCGGGAAAAGACGAAGGTGTGCACCGATCCAAGGAGGTCCGTGCGGTGCAGAGACTCCACGCGGTCCGGCAAGCCCCACCGGCGGGGGCGCCGACGGGAGCCGGTGGCAGAGAACGATCGCCTTGCGATCGCCTGCTCCGCAAATCACGGATCGGGAATTCAAAAATCCGGGTTCGTTGCTACCATCTAATTAAAGAAAAAAAGAAAATAGGGAGGAAAAGAAAGAGTAGTAATTATCCTGATCTCTGGCTTGCTTGTATGTTTTTGTCTCTCGAGTAATTTAAATCTTGCATTGACGGTACGACGATTCTCTCTGAATTTATTTTATTGATAATTTCCTTGGTTACATTAAGGAGAGAAAGATAATTGCTTACATTACTAAGGAGAGAATAGTGACCGAAATTTTTGACTGGAATATGATCATTTCCTAAAATATTAGAGAAGGGAAAATGACAGTGGAGATCGTAAAAACTAGGACCGCGCTAATGCGCGACGGGTCGCGCGTTAGCGCAACGCGCGAACCGCCGCCGCCGGCGGCCCCTTCGCCCCGCCGCCGTCTCCTCCCCCGGCTCCGGCGGCATCCGCCGCCTCCGCCGCCGCCCACCACCGCGGCCGACACTAACCCGTCGGCCGCGTTCGCCGCCGCCTCCTTCGCCCCCGCCGCCATCTCCTCCCCCGGCTCCGGCGGCCTTCGCCGCCTTCGCCACCGCCCACTGCCGCGGCCCCGCGCTAACCTCGTCGGCGCCGTTTCTCCTCCGCCTTCTCCGCCCCCGCCGCCCGCACCGCCCACCGGGGGTCCCCCACCGCCCGGCCGGCGGCGCCATCGCCGCCCGGCCCTCCGCCCGTCGCCCGTCGCCCCCGCCAGGCCGGCCGCCGCCCCAGCCACCCTTTCTATGTCCGCCGGCGACTGGAGCCCCCCCCCCCCCCCAGGTAACCCCGGAACCCTAACCCCGGCACCGCCCTAGCCTTCTTCTCCGCCTCCGGCAGCGCCGCGCGGCGGCGCGAGTGGGTCGCGCGCAAGCGCGTCCGCGCGACCCATCGCTCGATAAACTTAGCGTAAAAACTACAATGGAAATGGAGATCGTATTTTTGGCCAAATTGGAGAAGGCCTAGACCAAACACGCTAGATGTAACTATAACTCAGCCAGTTTCCACTCGGCTCCACCGGATCCAAATGCCTTCGGCGCCGCTGGTCGCGATCGCCGTCGGCGGCCGCGCCAGCCGCCGCCCGAACCTCTCCCTCCTCGCCGACCACTGCGCCACTCCGCGCGCGCTGGCCCGCATCCACGCGGCCATGCTCGTCTCCGGCCGCCTCGCCGAGGACACCTTCGCGGCGTCCCGCCTCCTGGCCGCCTACGCCGCGGTCTCCCCGGACCCCGCCGCTGCCGCGCTCGCGCTCCTCTCTTCCCTCCCCGTCGCGCCCAACTCCTTCATGCTCAACACCACCCTCCGCGCGCTCGCCTCCTCCCCGGACCCGGCCGCCGCCTTCCCCTTCTTCTCCCGCCTCCGCGCCACCGGCGCCCTCGCGCCCGGCCGCCACACCTTCCCCTTCCTCCTCAAGGCCGCCGCGCGCCTCCCGCACCCGCTCCCCGTCGCCGCGCAGCTGCACGCGCTCGCCGTCCGGCACGGCGTGCACCTCGACGCCTACGTGGCCAACGGGCTCGTCCGGGCCTACTCCGTGGCCGGCCACCTCAGCGACGCACGCGGGGTGTTCGTCGAGGTGCCCGAGCGGAAAGCGAACCTGTACACCACGGTCGTCTCCGCGTGCGCGCAGAACGGGCGGCACGAGGAGGCCATGGCGGCGTTCGACGAGATGGTCAGCGAGGGTTTTGAGCCCGGCGGTGCCGCGCTGTCGTCCGTGCTGTCCGCGTGCGCGCGGGCGGCGTCGGGCGGGCTCGAGATGGGCCGCCGCGTGCACGACCTCATGGCGGCGCGGGGCGTCGCGGCCGCAGAGGGGACCATCCTCGCCACGGCGCTCGTCGACATGTACGCCAAGAACGGCGCGATCTGGGAGGCGGTGGCGGTGTTCGACGGGATGCCGGAGCGGCGCGCGCCGGCGACGTGGAACGCCCTGATCTCGGGGCTGGCGCACCATGGCCATGGCGAGCGAGCGCTGGACCTGTTCCGGCGCATGCAGCGGGAGGGCGTGCTGCCAAACGCAACCACGCTCGTTGGGGCGCTCTCGGCGTGCTGCCACGCCGGGCTGCTGGACGAAGCCCGCCGGCTGTTCAGGTCCATGGAGAAAGACTTCGGGATCGCTCCAGTCATCCAGCACTACGGGTGCATGGTGGATCTCCTCGGCCGGGCAGGGCTCCTCTCGGAGGCAGAGGAGATGATACGGGGAATGAAATGCAAGGCCGACACCATGATCTGGGGAGCACTTCTGACGGCCTGCAAGAACCACAGCAACGTCGAGGTCGCGGAGCGGGCAGTGGTGGAGATGCTGAAATTGGATCCTAGCAACCATGGTGTGTATGTTGTGCTGTCAAACTTGTATGCAGAAGCTGGGAGGTGGCAGGACGTGGACAGGCTGAGGAAGGTGATGAAGGGAGCACTTCTGTCGAAGATCCCTGGGGCTAGCACAGTCCGTGGCTCACCGGAACCATCGCCACCACCAGAGAAGGTGCCGGCCAGGTACGATTGGTTGGTGGCATTGTTTCGTTGAACTGAACAATAGTCCAAGCTTGTGACGGTCCTCAGATAAGATAATGTAGCTACGAGAGAGGAACAGATGGATCAAATGTATTGTAGAGATCAAGTTCCAAAAGCTGACAAATTCATAAAACAACTCAGAGCGTTGCGGAGAAAAGATTATGCACTTCTGACAATATGAATATCACCAACATTGGTACCGGATCATGGCAATACTAATTATGTATTGTAATACGCAGGTGAGTTGTTTACAGAGGTCCAATTCAGCATGACACCAGTACGCCATCGCTCTACTTAGCTGCTAAAAAAAATCTTCCCAGGAATCAGAGAAAGGGAGGTGCTATACAGTTGAACCAGAAACTCAGTTGTCCCCCTGCGCATTCAGTATTTTGGTCACTAGCAAAGCAGGCTGTATGATGGCATGTCTTCGATCCGCATCACATCATCCAGCATGAGCTCCCTCTCCAGCTGGGCTCGCGTCGACTTCAGTACCTCCTGCATGTGGCGTCAAAAACATGGAATCAATAAAGACATGCATATTTGGGTTCAAACAGAGGATGATATGTGCATAGGCAGGATTTTACATTGAAGTCCATGTAAGAAGCGTTCTTGTCCAGCCACTGCTTGTCCATCACAACAAATGCAACGCAGTAGAGCAGATCAAATGCCCACTCGTCCTCTGGGACAAGGAAATAGAGGGCAATTTGTCGGATACTTATAGTACATTCAAATGGCAGAGCAAAAACACAAAAAAGTTGCTGAAACAGTTCTACCTGAAAGCATTTGAATGAAAATGGCTCGGACAAATGTTCTTGGCTTAGCTGCAGATAATATTAACACCTTGTTATGAAAACTACACTTTTATATAGTTATAACAAGGCGGTATTGGAGAGTCTGGATCAATGTTTACTTGACTGGAGATCAAGCATCTGCATGATCATGAATGTAATATTTACACCAGCGACTGCAAATGGGTACTCCCATGTTGCTCTGTTACCACATTGTTTCTTTAGCAGCCTCTGAAATGAGGCCTGCAGAAGCAAAATTAGATGGTGAGTCACTAGCAGGAGAGCACATTCAAATAAGGAAAAGCAATGACTATATGTTGCTTACAGAGAATGTCTTGGCAAAGAATAGAAGGTTCTCCAGAGATATGAATCCTGCGCCTCTGTAGCATGTATTGCAATGTCGCATAATTTGATACTATGAAAGGTACTCATGAGGAATATTAGTTTGGAGCAATCATTGTGTACCTAAAGTCTGTTGATGGGTCTCTTCCTTGCCAACCCATGTCCTTCCACTGTTCAGATATCAAACCTTGAAGTTCTTGATCAGGGTATGTTGCACGCCAAAGAGCTTTCAGAGCTTCCTGTATCCGTTAGTATTATTACCCGTCAGCATTCAGTAGATTGAGAGAAGAGTAAATAGAAACAGACCCCTATGCAGGTAAAAATGCTAGACTCAGTACTATAGTTCTGCAAAATGTTTGGTACTTGCTAATTACTAATTTTATGCATGATTTAGTATGACTCAATTATGCAGCTAAATAAAGGATGGATTATATCCAAGAATGATCAACATGCAAGGCTTAATTGTATTTCAACCTATTAATGATCTCAATTCTTAGATCTTAGCAGTTACATTGCTCTAAGTTCAGTCTCTGCATAAAAACCACCATTATCAACGAGAGCAATTGTCGAGAAACACTATATCTGCAGTAAACCATTAATTATCAGGGTAATGAGATAATTCATTGTGCGATGTCCTATTCAATATCCATCAGCTTTGTCATTTTATGAAGTATAAAATTCCAAGGCCAAATGAAAGAAAAGTACCGGATCAGTTCAGTGTTCTCCTATTAGATCGACAGTCTTCAGTGCAGACTCATTTGTACGAATAGTTCACTATATTTATGGCAGAAATTTCACCTGGTGATCTCTTCTAGACGGATCAAAGTAAACCTTCATTCGATGCTTTAATCTCTGAAGCCTTTCTTCCTGCAAATTACGAGCAATGGGAATAGAATAACAGGTGGTTTTAGCCTCTTTAAGCAAACTGCCTAATAAACTTTTCATCTTGACTATGTTGCCCCAATATGCGAAACAGAAACATGGCAATAAAGGATTTTCCAAAAAAAATACTTATGCATACAAAAAGGTAAATTCTCCAGATAAAGTTTTGAGCTGGACCACCTAGGTTACTATGTCTGTCCTTCAGAGTTTTAAATTGTACGTTGAAATTACACAGGACCACCTAATACTCATTGCACATGAAGAGGGGATAATAATGACTCAAAGAAAAGCTTTTAGAAGTCCTTTTGAGTGGTCACTTCAGTAGACCTATGAACTGATGAATGTAGTCATGCAAACCAACTGTCCTACTCTGCTAATAGAACGAATGCTGGATGTGCACATTGACACGAGTCAACATCAGATCACTTGAATAACTCGGAGAAGTCAGTAATCGTTACCTGCACTGGTGTGAGGTTCATGCATATTCTCTCATATGCCCCTTTTCGCTTGATGCATACACAAGATAGACCTCTCCCTATCCATCTTGGTGATCCACATGACGCTTCATCTGCACAAGAACAGGTACATCCCATCACATGATCAGTGAACACCAATTGAATAAATGTGATGCTGATTAAAAATAAAACAAAAAGGTGACACGAGACAGTAGGAGAATATCTGAACTGGCAACTTTAGCCCACAGTGCTAGCTGCCCCAGCATCCGAGAGCCAAAAATCCTTCAGGGACAGAGGTCTCAGGACACACACAATGTGGTTATAGGCCATCCTAAGTACTAGCTTATGATGGTTATTATACTGAAATGGATCTATCATGATAGGATGAAGACAAAAAAGTATTTTTCTAGCCTACCAAACTGATACCACCCTCACATGAGGTTACATGACAATGTTCTTGATCTGAGAAACACCCAAACACCCTGCTAGAGTTTCTCACCCAAACAGTCTTTTCATTGCCCAACAAATCTGTCAAGGGATCCATCAACGCTCAGATTTCCCACCAAATTGGCTGCCACCAACTGATAAGAGACGTGTGAGCCCAACAAAGCCATTCCCAGAAGCTAAAGCAACTGTTGGCTTGCCCCATTGTTGATATAATGGTGCAGAGTTTGTTCTCAAATATGCTGTCAGATGTTGATGTAGCCTAGTCTTATGTATGATATACCTTTGAAGCAGAAAGGTGACATAATTCAATTCAATACCAAAATGAGCAGGGAAAGGGAGAGGGCAACAAATGAATGAATCTGGCAAACTTCAAACTCCCTGCAGCATGATTGTAAATTTGATGGAATAGTGTTTGACCATTGCAATCGCCATAAACATTATGTGAACAGGTAATTATCGGCAACTTTGAAAATCGGCATATAAAAAAGTAACCTAGCTAAACATCAAAATTCTTCAAGGACGAGCAGGCATACCAATTGTTAAAATAAAAAAAATAAAAACAATGAGGCAAGAAAATACAAGCAAGACTTCCACAACCAGTAGCTGCTTTTCAAACCGGGAGAAATACGCAATCGCCTAGACTTCCATGTTTAATCTACAAATTGTCAAATTTCGCAATGCATAGGAACAAAGTGCAGGATAAAACATACGACAATCTAAAACAAATTGACAAAATTCGCAAGAGCGGTGACCACAAACATTTCGGCCGCATCGGATGCCTTGACCGATGAAGAAAAAGAGAGAGAGGACAAGAACCATGATTAGTTGCTCTAGGTTTATCCTGCCGCTCCTACGCCGCTAAACGTTGCCAAAAGCGACACAAAGTACAGGATTGAGAGGCACATGCAGTGCTGACTTTTTTTCGTGGTGCTAACATCAATACGCCGCAAAATGACATTACCCGAAAGAACACATCATATGCAGCAAAAGTCGTGAAAGGAAAGGGACTAGGCAGCGCCTGAAAAGGTGCAAGAAAAGAAGTGAAGAACTCTGCAAGAACAGAGGAATATCATCGCGAAGTCATCAGCACAGAGAGGCCCACAGCAGAGGGAAGAATATTCGCTGCCTCTTCAAGAACAACAAGATAAGCAGTGGTAAAATTAATTTTTTTTACATAAATGCAGGGAAACAAGATAAGCAGAGTAGATGAATTATGAAAACGGAAGACGACGAAGAAACGGCAACTGCGGGCATCCGACATTGCAGTGTAAAAAAAAGAATATCAGGGAAGGGGATAGATTAATCAGGAGGCTTTGCTCACCGGAAGATCCAGCGAGCGAGGAGCCGCCGCCGGCGCCGAGGGCGCACCGCGGCAGCGACGTCCTGACGGCAAGGCAGCCGTGGTGGTGCTCCGGGTCCCTCTCCGCCGCCGGCGCGGGCGCGGGCGCCGCCGCCGCGGCCTCCATTCTCCTTCCTCTAGCGACCAACGGCTTCCCTTCCCGCGCTACCGCACGCTGGCCAGGCTGCTTCCAACCCGGCGGCGGTAACCTCCGCGCGCTGGACGGCCGGCCGGGTTCTTCTTCTCCTCGCGGCGCTAGCTGGGGAAGATGGCTGGAGCGCGTGAGAATAATGCGGAGGGAAAGGAGAGAGGGGAAGGTGGCGCACGGACGCGGACGCGGAGGTGGGGGAGGTGGAGGGCGGCGGCGGCGGCAGTCGTCGCGTGGTTTGGTGGCGCGGTTCCGGGGAGGGAGCACGTCGCGTTGCGGCTTGTCGCCACGCCCCGGTGGCACAAGGGCTCCATTTAAATACCCAGAAAAAGGGTTTTTTATGAAATGGTTTATTTATGATTGTTTATTATTTGTTGGGATCTCCCCTCTCTCTCTCTCGCTTCTGTCTGACAGTGTCCATTTCTCTCTCTAGCTTATCTCAGACAAGATGGGATTACCTCTGTTTAAGGTCTGACGGTGGGGCCGGGTCTATGTGGGTCCCCTTGGTTTGGACCCTAGAATTTGAATTTGTATGTTGAATTGCTATATCACACTCCATGTTTGTTTGGGCCATGTTTTGGTTTACTGCGTATGGATATGGAGGGACTGATCAAATGCCTTTGGAATATAGGATTAGGGAAGGAATTTAGGTTTCTTTTTCAGGCCAATCGAAAAGGGTTGTTTGTAATCCACCTTGGTCCTGCTTAGAATTTAGTTCAATATTTTGTGCTACGATGATATGGTCTTATGAAGTATCCAAATCAAATGCAGGAGCAATCCTTGAAGGAAGGATGTAACTCAATGAAATGATATATGTAATTTCACCAATAACTAGTGGTTGACATGTAAAATTGTTCTTTTCAAAAAAAAATCTTCTTGTAGTTGTTGCCAAGGTGCTGGAGCATTTAGTTAGTTTCCCCTTCTAGCACACCTTACATATATTTTGGTATTGTAAAACTTACTTTCATAATTATAGATCAATATACTAGAATTTTTTATACTGATATTTGTTTACTATCATAATCTAGGGTCAGTTGCCGCAGCATGAATATTGGACAGAAATAAAAATAAAAGAAAAAATATATGGCAATAATAATCTTTGTCAATACAAACTCTCCCAAACTGAAATATGTTAGTTACATGTCTTCATCTTTGGACCTTCGCACAATTCACTCTCCTGTCAAAGACATGGTTCTCTGCTTCACAAAGGTAGGCGGTTGTGAAAGCAATGGCTGATAGATCAGACCTTGAGTTTACATTATAAGGCCAGATTCAGATTAGCAGGAGCTTGAGTGCCACGAGATAACAATGATGCTATTGGTTGTGGATTGGAGTGAGGCAGCTGCTGAGTGATCTTGGTGGTGGACAGTCTGGCAAGAATTTCTTTCGGAAAGTAGCAAGGACGCTATTGTGTACGAGATAGATGTGTTTGGTGGAAATGGTCGAGGGCGACACACCAAGATGGGGCGGGAGAGGAGGGGATGGCCGCGGGGAAGAACATAGGGGATTAGAGTTAGCCTTTAGCGTGTGACAGGAAATTTATATAGCACACATCAAGAGTAAGAAAAGCGTTTGTTGCGATCCAATGGCTGAGAGTGCTTGAAGTCTGGTAGATTTAGGTAAGATATGGATGAATGGAACCTTCTAGAGAATTGCCAAAGCCATATCACAACATGTGCATATGTATGTTTGTTGTCCATTTGTGTATATATATATACCTTTAGTATGTCTCTTTATGACTCTATGTATTGGGTATTTGGCAACAAAAGTAGTGACATTAAATTGCGTGAACCGTTTGCTAAAAAGGAAGTCCAATGGATAGACCAATGCTATGGAGGGGACCATAACATACAACTTTTACGCCGTTTGTGGTTAATGTGTTATCTATCCGACCGTACTCCATGATCAAGTATTTTCTCTAGCTATGTAGAAGCCCGACCTCATTCTATAGTGAATTATTACAAAAGTTACATATGTCCCCATGTCTGATGAAAACTTAAAACGTAGAGAATTTCACAAATATTTATAAAAAAAACTTGATGCAAGAGGGCGAACCGCCCATCTGTTTTTTATTAAGAGGATGCAGGATTCAAACCATTCAAACCCACACTACCAGAAACCGATTTTTCCCCGTGTGCCAACTAATATTCCCGTCGGTTCCAGGGAAACTCACGGAATCACGTCACGCTCGTCTCACGAGCCTCCCTACCCCCTTCAGCCGCAGCCTCACATCTCTATTTTTTTCATCTTTCCCCATCTCGACTCTGCCTCTACCACTCGCCTCCGCCTCCCGATAGCCCAACTACTGCCGTCACCTCCCGAGATCCCGGCCGCCGCATCTTGCCTCTCTGTGGGTCCAGCGCCGCCCCACCTCGGTCAGGCGCCGGGCGCCTACTCCGCCTGTAGGCCGTCGGCCGCTGCTGCATCTACGCCGTCGGAAGCCGCGTCCTCGCTGTTAGCCGCCGCCTCCCCGTGATGAAGCCCTCAAACTCCGGCATCCCCTCCCTCGAGGCCGACTCCAAGCCCTCCTCTCTCAGTCCCTGCCGGTGTATCCCTGTCGATGTATCCCTGTCGGGATTTGCCTGTCGGTTGACCGTCAGAAATAATTTTCCTGTCGGGATTTCACTATTTTTCTGACGGTATGTGTCACACAGGGAAAAAGTGGTTTCCAGCAGTGCCAAGAGCAAGCTCCGGTAACCAATCAGTCTGTAACTGCACCTGTAATCCTACATGTATTTATTTCAGAAACCTAAAAAAGACTAATCATATATACACCTTTTAATTTGGAAACCAAACTTGAAATTGGAACCGATTCGAGACCGGCGGGTCTGCTGAAAAGGCAACCGGCCGCAATGCATGGCCATAAATTTAGGAGATGTTTGGATCGCTTGGACTAAAGTTTTGTCCTGTCACATCGGATGTAAGGATGTTAATTAGAAATATTAAACATAGATTAATTAAAAAACCCTTTACATAAAGAGGACTAATTTACGAGACAAATATATTAAGCCTAATTTGTTTATGATTAGACAATATAATGCTACAATAAAGAGGTGATAATTATGTACTCCCTTCATATATGATTTAGATATCGTTTTGGACAACGACACGGGCTCCAAAACTTAACTTTAACTTTTTATTTTTATAAAAATATTTATTAAAAATAATATACGCATACTTTTAAAAAAATATTTTTAAGACTAATCTATTCATATGGTTTTCACATTTCTAAACTCAACGACTTAAAAGTTATTCGTAATTTATATTCTCAATGTTTGACTAAAATTTTATCCAAAACGATATCTAAATCCTATACGGAGAGAGTACTAATTATAAGTTAATTACTAATTAGATTTGTTAGGTCCATCTCCCAAAGTATCCATGACTTAAACAATTAATTTTATAATTAATTTATATTTAATATATTTAATTATTATTTATATTTAATCAAGATACTAAACTTTACTTTCTTATCATACAATCCTATCCCGCGAGGCCGCAACTAGCTAGAGAGCTAGCTAGCAACGTAGGAGGTGTGTTTAGTTCCCCCTAGTTTCCCAAAATTCTCTCTCCAAACTTCACTATTCACCTATCACATCAAATCTCTCTCCTCATGCATGAAGTACTAAATGTAGGTAAATAAAAAAACTAAGTACATGATTTTGATGTACACGACGAGACGAATCTTTTGAGCCTAGTTAGGTCATGATAGGACAATGTTTACCACAAACAAACGAAAAGTGCTACAGCGCGCTACAGCGTCCGATGTGCCATTTTCACTCAACTTTTCCTTTTTTTTGGAACTAAACACACCCTGTAGAGTAATACCGGTACCCCCAATGCAAACGATGCGTGTGTTGTGTTCCCTGTCGCGCAAAGGGAGAAGCTGCTGCTGGTGACAGCATTATTGTGTCCGGCCGGTTGCTGCTGCGGCTGCATACACGGCGAGGCATGCATGCATGTCGCCAATCGCCGCCTGCGCTGCGGAAACGAGACAAAATAATGGTCCGCGCGCCGCGCATGCCTGCCTGCCTGCCTGATGTATATCGACCGGTCTCTCCGTTGCATCAGCGTGCGCGCCCTCCAGCAAGCACTGCTGTGTTTGCCTCTGCCTGCCGATGCAATGCACCCGGCCTCAACACGCGGCAGCAGCCTTTTGGAGCTAGGCTGCTGCCTGCTGGTAATATATATATGCGTATACATGTTTCATGTTTGTAGATTATTGTTATATATATATACGATGATCTCTCGCTGCAATGCGCTTATTACTACTTGGATGGGGGCGGCAAGCCGGCAACACAAGCAATCATGCATGCTGGGGCACGTTGTCGTTATAGGGCGCCCCTGCCTTTTGTCATGTGCTTAATTACTAGTAATAGTAATTTGAAACGGAGGTAGTACGTACTACCGTGAGCCTACACCCTACGCATTGCTGTGGCCTCAAATTGTTTGCTGGATGCTTTAATTTGGCTCCGGCGCGTTGAAAGAACGCCAATGAATCTTTAGTTGAGCTAGCGACGGCCGTACGTAATTGTTCGCATCCAAAATTGGCAGCTGCTCATCAGGCCGAGTGCAACCGGTCAGACTGGTTCTAGGAAGCGGTCAGACCGGTTTCCCTGTAGCCGATCTGGCAACAGACCGGTTTGTCAAAGCGGTCTGACCGGTTTCACTCCGAGTTGGAGTAGAATTAGGAGTCCTAGTTGGTTCCAAATTGTAAAAGGATTTCTTGCGGGGCAAGACCTCCCCACCCTATAAATATAAAGGGCCGTGGCCGGTTGAGGATTATCATCCAATCGATCAATACTATCTTTCTACCTTTTATCTCTAAACCCTAGCTTTTTCAACCCCTTTGCTTTCCTTGTTTGTCTCGACGGCGTTCAAGGAGGTTCTGAGTGGCCTGACCGATCTCAGAGCAACCCTAGGCGCGCCATCTCCGACGGGGTCCCTCCCGAGGTGGTGATCTTAGGTTCATCCCGAAGCTCCCGAGGGAAACCGGTCTGACCGGATCCCTAAACCGGTCTGACCGGTTTGTGTGGTGCTGAGGCGAGTTCATCGTTTCTTCGTTTGCGCGATACGGCGCTCGTGTGTGTTGACCAGAAAAAGCGTCAACATACTTTTGGCGACTCCGCTGGGGAAATAGAAGATCTGGTTTTAAAAAACCGTTCGATCTAAGCTCCAGACAAGATGGGATCTCGATGTGATCTTGATATGGATAACATCATCACGGCTTCATTGGAAGATCTTACTCCGGAGGAGCAGAAGAAATTTGAGGCGCTACAAGAATTCATGAAGACACAATTTTTGGCTGGCGTCAAGAAAGATCGTCATGGCAAGGTGGCAAGATTGAAAGAATTTGAGCTACCGGCGATCAAGTTAAACGACAATCAAGTTGAGGTAATACCCACTGTAAGTAAATCACAGAACACTTCTTCTACTACTGTTCCTAAAAATAGTGTAGAAAGTGATGAATTGCTTGCCTCATATATTGCTCGTTTAGAACGTTTAGAGGATCTTGAGAAAGATAGGACCACTACTTGCTTTAACAATAATGAAACTAGTAGTAGTGTTCCTAAAATTAATACTAGTGGGGGAGTTTTTCTTGGCTTGTCACCCATACCTAATGTTAATACTGAAAAATACATGTATGGTATGCCACCTGAGTTTGCCATTGGTCAATCCCTGCCGTTCCAACCGACCGGGCCGAACACGGCCAAACCGGTCAGACCGGATCAGGGAACCGGTCAGACCGGTCTGATCAATGCGCTTGAATTAGTGCATGAGCAACCTTTGCCACTTTCTATTTTACCTGATCCAATGGTTTATGCTCACACTAATACTTTGGGTACTGCTAAGCCTCAATTTAGTACAACAATTAACACATCTGCTCAAAGAAACGTTATACCTGATGATGTGTTTGAAAGTTATAGGCTAGCTCAAGCTAAGATTGCTCCCTACTTAAATAAGATGAATTTGGAGAATGTGCAACCACAACAGCCAAATAATCCTAACTGGGCTGAATTTAACAAATTTAGAGAAGATTTGGCTAATGTGGTAAAAACTAAACTTGGTGTCGATATTGGTAACACAAATTTGTATCAAAAACCATATGATGCTGAGTTTGATAATTTTCCTCTTCCACGTGGTTGGTGTATGCCTGATTTGATTAAATTTAGTGGAGATGATGACCGAACCACGTGGGAACATATTAGTCAATACATAGCTCAACTAGGAGAAGCGGGTGCTTATAATGTTCTTAAAGTGCGTTTATTTTCTTTATCATTGACTGGCACCGCTTTTGCTTGGTTTTCTTCACTTGCTCCCGGTTCTATTATATCTTGGGATATGTTAGAGCGTAAATTTCATGATCACTTTTATAGTGGGAGTTTGCAATTGAAATTGACAGATTTGACATCGGTTAGGCAAAGTAGGGATGAAACTGTTTCTGCTTACATTAAGAGATTTAAAGAAACTAAAAACCGTTGTTTCAATTTGTCAATCACTGATATGGACCTTGCTGATATTTGCTTAAAAGGTTTAAGGTCGTCCATAAGAGATAGAATAGAGGGTTCTGATTTTCTTTCGGTTGCACAAGTTCAAATTAGAGCTTTAATTGTTGAAAACCGAATGAATAAAGAAAAAGAAAGAGATACTTCTAGATCACGTCGTTCCAATGTTCATATAATTGATTATGAGTCTGATGATTCGAGTGATAGTGATAAAGAAGTACTTGCTGCTGAATTTGTATGGCCCTCTAAAGAAAAAACTTACTCTTGTACATCACTTAAGCCGGTTAGCAAAGGTCGGCAAGAAGAGGTTAAGTTTACATTTGATGTTTCCAAGTGTGATCGTATTTTTGATGAATTGCTTAAATCTGGAAATATCAAATTATCTCATAAATTGCCTCCACTTGAAGAATTGAAAAGGCGTGCATATTGCAAATTTCATAATACTTATTCTCATGCCACTAATGATTGCAATGTGTTTTGTCGACATGTTCAATCGGCCATAAACGAAGGTCGTTTGACATTTCATGAGATGCAAGTGGACAAAATTCCTTTCCCTGTCAATACTATGGATTTACAACAGCCTAAGGTCTTGGTTCGGCCGCATCAAGCCGAAGCAACCAAAGGAAAGAATGTTGTGATTGGTGAAGTAAAATCTGATTTGAGGGGAAAAGAGTTGATTCGAGAAGTTGCATGTGAGACAACTCCAGATGGCAGGGAGACTTTTAAGGTTACTGTAAGAGCCTCTGAACATAGGGGGCAAGGGTCAACCGTCTCCACCGAGCAGAGACCGTTTGAGCCTGTACAGGACAAACCGGTCAGACCGGTTAGGGAAAGCGGTCAGACCGGTTTCCTCCAAGGTCGTCCAAAGATGATTAAACCAAGCCGTCCGGAGATTAGAAACTGGAAGCTCAATGTTGCAAAGAATCAGGGGAGTACTCTTAGGCCAAAGGTCACCTTTGATATGCTGTTTGACAAGTACTCCAAGCAAAAGGCCGTTACAAGTGATCGGCCGGTAAAAAAGAGAATGAGAGTGTCTCCACATCAAGAAGAATATTCTCAGCCAAAGAGAAATTTTGTGCCACAATGAGAGGCATCAAGTTCATATTCACCTCGTCCAATTTATGACGATAATGGAGTGATGTGGGTGCCGTATCAACAGCCTTTCCAACATGGATGGGAAGGACCACAAAGGCCGGCATTGGATAGGATTTCGAGGCATAGACAGGACCGTTTGGCACCTTGCCAATCTGGTCAGGGTCGCCAGACCCAACCGGTCAGACCGGTTTCACAAACCGGTCAGACCGGTTTCCCTGGGAAATCGGCAACACCTCCTATGAAGCAAGTTTACAAGCCAAAGCAAAGGGAGGAGGTGCATAAGATGGATATTGACCCAGAGAGGACTACAAATCAAGATGTTATTCAGATTGGGTTGATGAACGTTCCCATTGGAGATGGTGGCAAAGGACCGATTGTCATAGACAATAAGGTTGAGACACCTATTCAGAAGGGATCTGTTTCTGATAATGATCATGAGGCCAGTGGAAGTAGTTCTAACTCCAAGTACTTTTTGCCAAGATGGTGCCCTCCCGGTTTATCTCGTACTCAAAGGAGGAAGCTTCAGCGTTTGAGATTTCAGGAGATGAAGGAGAAAGAGCTAGGGAAGCAGAGAGACGAAGCATTCAACAAGTACAGGCCCATGATTCCACAAGGAAAAGAGTGGAGAGCCAAGACCAGCTCCCTGACAGAACCGGTCAGACCAGTTGGGGAGTCGGTCAGACCGGTTGAACCGGTCAGACCGGTTGCTGAAAGCGGTCAGACCGCTTTGCACGACGCGCCGCCCAGTTTTTCTTCTCCTACTCCTTTGGTTTGTGATGGCAAGTTATCATCGGTATCCACTTCAGAGGACGATGAAGAGCTTGTTGATTATGGTTCTTCTCCTGAGCATATGAATTTTGAGCTTAATGTAATTCACATGTCTATGGATGGTTATATATTGTCAGAGGAAAGCATCGCTCAACTCGATTTTGGGCCAAAGGAAGCTATTTTCCAGAAGCCTAAAGCTACTGAAAGTCATCTGAAGGCTTTGTACATGAAGGGTCATATCAATGGGAAGCCTATCTCTCGCATGCTAGTGGATGGAGGAGCGATAGTTAATTTGATGCCGTATTCTCTGTTCAAGAAGCTGGGAGGTTCAGATGAAGAATTGATCAAGACCAACATGACCATCAGCGGCGTTGGAGGAGGTGAACCTATGGGCGCCAAGGGAGTTGCTTCCATGGAGCTCACTATTGGAAGCAAGACTTTGGCTACTGCGTTCTTCGTCGCTGAGACACAAGGTAACTACAGTTTAATCCTTGGTCGTGATTGGATTCATGCAAACCAATGTGTGGCTTCTACTTTGCATCAATTTTTAATTCAATGGATAGATGATGAAGTAGAAGTCGTTCATGGAGATACATCGGCTTGTGTTGCAGTGGCCGATAGTTCTTCTTTGGATGATCATGAAAATCTTAAGTGTTTATCTGGTTTAGATTTATCTGATTGTGAGATCATTGGTTGCACCAAGGATGGCTTTGCTACTGCTGTTATGAGGCCGATCGGAGATCTGGCTATACCATCTCTTATGATTTGATGGATCCGAATCTAGAGTGGTTACAGCAGAGGCGTGAGCACTATCGGGCGCATAAGAACGATATGTGTGAGGCCATTGAAGATTTTGATGATTTAAGCAAGTTAGGACAAGGGTTTACGTCGGCTGATCCTCTAGAGGAGGTAGATATTGGTGATGGTACTGTACCTAGGCCGACATTTGTAAACAAAAATCTTGATCCTTTGTTTAAATCTGAATTAATAAAGTTATTAAAAGAATACGTTGATTGTTTTGCATGGAGTTACAATGAAATGCCTGGTTTAAGTCGTAATTTAGTTGAGCATCGTTTACCCATTAAACCTGGTTTTAGGCCTTTTAAACAATCTCGCAGAAACTTTAATCATGATATTTATGACCGAGTGAAAGAAGAAATCAATCGGTTACTAGATGCTAAATTTATTAGGCCTTGTCGATATGCTAATTGGATCTCTAATATTGTGCCTGTTGAAAAGAAAGGAACAAAAAAGCTTCGTGTTTGCATTGATTTTAGAGATCTTAATAGAGCTACTTCTAAAGATGAATATCCTATGCCTATAGCCGATTTTCTTGTTAATGCTGCATCTGGACATAGAATTCTTAGCTTTCTTGATGGTAATGTTGGTTATAATCAAATATTTATGGCCGAAGAGGATATAGCCAAAACGGCCTTTCTATGTCCGGGTTTTGTTGGTCTATTTGAGTGGGTAGTGATGACTTTTGGTTTAAAGAATGCTGGTGCCACATATCAAAGGGCTATGAATTTGATTTTTCATGATTTGCTTGGCATTATAGTAGAAGTTTATATCGATGATATTGTTGTCAAATCGGCTGGAGTAGATTCTCAATTGGCTGATTTAAGGCTTGCATTTGAAAGAATGCGTCGATATAAATTGAAAATGAATCCACTCAAATGTGCTTTTGGTGTATCGGCTGGAAAGTTCTTAGGATTTATTGTGCATGAAAAGGGGATAGAGATAGATCCTAAAAAGATTGAAGCTATTAATAATGTAAAGGCCCCTACTTGTAAGAAGGATTTGCAAAGGTTCTTGGGCAAAGTAAATTACTTGAGGAGATTTATTTGTAATTTGTCCGGGAAGGTGAATGCCTTTACTCCTTTACTTCGGTTAAAAAATGACATTAATTTTACTTGGGGGGCAAAACAACAAGAGGCATTTGATGAGATCAAGCAATATTTATCTTCGCCACCCGTTCTTCAAGCGCCTAAGAGTGGGATTCCATTCAAGTTGTATGTGGCGGCGGAAGAAAATGTCATTGGAGGTGTTTTGACTCAAGAGACCGAAGGAAAGGAACATGTGGTTGCATATGAGAGTAGGAGATTGTTAGACGCTGAAACAAGGTACACTTTTATTGAAAAGTTATGTTTATCATTATATCATACTTGTACCAAGTTGAGGCATTATCTTTTACCAAGTACTTGTATAGTAGCATGTCAAACCGACATAATTAAATACATGTTGCATAAACCAATTTTGAGTGGTAGAGTCGGCAAATGGGCTTATGCTTTAGTTGAATATGATTTACATTGTGAGCCATTAACTTCAATGAAAGGTCAAATAGTGGCCGACTTTATTGTTGGACATAGAATAGATAAGCAACTTGATTTAAATGTCGTTTATGTTACTTTTACTCCATGGAAGTTGCATTTTGATGGATCGGTTTGCAAAAGTGGTTGTGGTATTGGAATTGTTATTACTTCTCCACATGGGGCTGTTTTTGAAGCACTTAACCGATTAGATCATAAATGTACTAATAACCAAGTCGAGTATGAAGCTCTTTTATTCGGATTGGGAATTTTGCATGACATGGGAGTAAAGCATGTAGAAGCTTATGGTGATTCTTTACTGGTGGTACAACAAGTTTCTAAGGTATGTCAATGTTTAGATGGATTCTTAAATGCATATCTCGATAGATGCTTCGATATTATATCTTGCTTCGATGAGTTTGTGATTCATCATGTACCACGAGAAAGAAATCCAAAGGCGAATGCTCTGGCTCAGCAAGCATCTGGTTATAACGTTCAGAAAAGAAATTTTCAAGAACAAAGACCGATGTTTTTAGAAGCCGAGTGTTCTGTTCTGGAGGAACCGGTCGCACCGCTTCCTCAAACCGGTCTGACCGGTTCAACCGGTCTGACCGCTTTACAGAACCGGTCTGACCGGTTGCCTAGTGAAAATACTACTTCGGCTGTTGTTTGCAATCAAGACGAAGTGGATGATTGGAGAAGACCTTTGGTTGATTATTTGCAAAATCCTAGCAGTACAGTTGACAGAAAAATCCGACGATGGGCTCTCAAGTTTGTTTTGGATGATGATGAGTTGTATCGTCGGACTATTGATGGTTTTCTTTTAAAATGTTTGGGTCCTGACCAAGCTAGGTTAGCTATGGCAGAGGTTCATGAAGGAATTTGTGGTACTCATCAATCGGCTCCCAAGATGAAGTGGCTCCTTAGGCGAGCTTGTTTCTATTGGCCCAATATGATTGCCGATTGTTTTAAGTATTACAAAGGATGTGAGGAGTGTCAGAAACATGGGGATATTCAATTGGTACCTGCAGCATTGATGCATTCAATTATTAAGCCTTGGCCTTTCCGAGGATGGGGTTTAGATTTTGTTGGTAAGATTCATCCTCCTTCGACAAAGGGTCATTGTTTTGTGATTGTGGCAACTGATTATTTTACTAAGTGGATGGAAGCACTTCCTTTGAAGCATATGACGCATAGAGAGGTAATTGAGTTTATTAGAGAAAATATTATACATAGGTTTGGTATTCCACAAACTTTGACTACGGATCAAGGGACTTCATTCATATCCAAAGAGGTGCGGGAATTTGTTAATTCCTATGGTATTAAACTTCTTAATTCATCTCCATATTATGCTCAAGCCAATGGTCAAGCGGAATCTAGCAACAAGACCTTGATAAAGCTCATCAAGAAGAAGGTAGAAGATCATCCTAAAAGGTGGCATGAGGTATTATCTGAAGCTTTATGGGCTCATCGTATTTCTAAACATGGTGCTACTAAAGTTACTCCGTTTGAGCTTGTGTATGGTCAAGAGGCCGTTTTGCCTGTAGAGGTGAATCTTGGTGCATATAGACTTGCAAAGCAAAATAATCTTGATGTTGATACATATTATGCTTTGATGATGGATAATATTGATGAGGTGACCGACAAGCGTTTGGAAGCTTTAGAAGAAATTGAAAAAGATAAGAGACGAATGGCGAAGGCATACAACAAGAAAGTGAAATTCAAATCCTTTCAAGTAGGTGATTTGGTTTAGAAAACAATTTTTCCCATTGGATTGAAAAGCAACAAGTTTGGTAAGTGGTCTCCAAGTTGGGAGGGTCCTTTCAAGATTGTGAAGGTTTGCTCAGGAAATTCTTACATGGTAGAAACTTCGCAAGGACAGCAGCTACCTAGAGCTCTCAATGGGAGATACTTGAAGAAATTTTATCCAAGTGTTTGGCAAAGTGCTTGATAGGACATGGCCGATTTATGGTTAAAAATCGCCCTTAGGATAAAGTGGCCGGTGAATTCTGTGACATCGACCTTAGCATATTTTCTAGTGCATAAAATTTACTAGAAAACAGGGGGGCATATGTTCGCACCCAAAATTGGCAGCTGCTCATCAGGCCGAGTGCAATCGGTCAGACCGGTTCTAGGAAGCGGTCAGACCGGTTTCCCTGTAGCCGATCTGGCAACAGCCAAACCGGTCTGACCGGTTTGTCAAAGCGGTCTAACCGGTTTCACTCCGAGTTGGAGTAGAATTAGGAGTCCTAGTTGGTTCCAAATTGTAAAAGGATTCCTTGCGGGGCAAGACCTCCCCACCCTATAAATATAAAGGGCCGTGGCCGGTTGAGGATCATCATCCAATCGATCAATACTATCTTTCTACCTTTTATCTCTAAACCCTAGCTTTTCCAACCCCTTTGCTTTCCTTGTTTGTCTCGACGGCGTTCAAGGAGGTTCTGAGTGGCCTGACCGATCTCAGAGCAACCCTAGGCGCGCCATCTCCGACGGGGTCCCTCCCGAGGTGGTGATCTTAGGTTCATCCCGAAGCTCCCGAGGGAAACCGGTCTGACCGGATCCCTAAACCGGTCTGACCGGTTTGTGTGGTGCTGAGGCGAGTTCATCGTTTCTTCGTTTGCGCGATACGGCGCTCGTGTGTGTTGACCAGAAAAAGCGTCAACAGTAATTAAGTTTGTGCGTGTGTTTTCACCCTGGATGGCTGGATGGTAACAACCTGGTGGCTGCAACCGTTTCTTCTCCGTTCGTCTAGCTAAAGGTATTTAGATCGGACCTCTCGTCTGTTTTTCTCTTTACTTCGTATACTGATCTTGATCTTTAGTAATGGCATGTTTTCCCATTTCAAGCTCCTCCCATGTTGATGATGTCCAACGTATGCTCCTGCCATGGGATGGCTCATTTCCTTAACCTAGGTGTGCGTCCTTATTTTTATTATTATTATAAGTTATAGTTTACTTTATCCTTTATTGGCAGCTAAAATTGTGTGCAAAAATTGTGTCCCTAAAATTGCAGCTAAAGTTATTTTTAGACTAGTTTGGATGATGATGGCAAAAATGCAAGTTAGACTTCACTATTGCATAGATATCTCATCGAGACTATTAAAAATGCATATATAGAACGTACAAAATTGAAGTCCAAATGTGTGAGTTACGACTTTGGCAATATCTATAGCTTAGTGAGACTGGTTTACAAAGTTGGACCGGTTTGGGTCTGTATAATAGAGTATGAGTTATATTTTAGCATGGAATTTATATGAGTTTTGACTCTGATTGGGCAAGACTTCATTCCTTATAAATATAAAGGACCAAATCCAATTGACGACAATCCCAATTGAATTTATCAACAATTTATCCTTTTTTAGTTTACTCTTTACCTTTCCAACCTCATATGTTGTTTGACTCTCGTCTTTGTGGTGTGGGGGGACATCCTAGCTAGCCAACCAAGTTTAGGGCACAACACCATATATACGCATGCCCTGATGCGAGTTCCTTCCAGACGAGCATTCGATGGATATTCACTGGGTTTCTCGGTGAAACCGGTCTAACCAGGTTGCGAATCAAGTATGACTAGATTGTCCAAAGGTCCTACAAGGAGCTCATCCATGTGCTCGAGTGTCTTGGTGCGCGATCGGTTTTTGCTCAACACCTTGGTCCTAGTTCTATCATGAAATATATGTATGCATTTATTTCGTATTTTAAATGTTAATATATTTGTTTATTAAGACAAAGTTAAAGGAAACTGAGTTCAAAAACTGTGTACTTCGTTAAGTTGTCCACCGAAATATGTTGAGCGAGATCTCCCAACTGAACCTAGCTGAACCCGAGAGCTAAAGTTTACTTCTGTTTCCGTTGTTGACTGCCGCCGCAGTCCAACTGAACCCCTGCGGATATAGTACCAAAAAAGAAAAAAAATTGCGGATCTCCCAAAAAAAAAATCGCCGCATCACCTTGATCCCGAAAGGATCCAGCCAACGTCGGTGACGTGCGTGCACAGCGTCCAGCACGGAAGGCTGTCTGTCAGGTCAGGAATCTCGGACCCGTCATCCGTCCGTCCATGTCTATCTAGTCTAGGCGGGCTTTCCACGTCACCAAGCCCGGTAAGAAGTCGTAACCCGTTCACCACTGCAACTGTCTCACGAGTCACCATGGTAAGTACTCCGTAAGGGCCTACTTGGTTGGCTTTCAAAGTCTTAGCTTGTCAAAGTTTTGGTCAGCCAAAATCTGGAAAGAAAACTTGCTAATATTTTAGTATGCTTAGCGTGAGACATGATCAAATTTTGGTAGGAATCCAAATAGCAGCTAAATAATTAGTATGTTAAAATCTTGACATGCCAAAATTTTAGCGTCCAACCAAGCACGCCCTAAGTACAGTAACCACTTACCGCGCCAGTTACTCTATTTTATTTGCAATGCAAAAAAAAAGAAAAAAAACATCTGACGATAATGCCATGGATCAGCTGCAGTGCTATCACGGCGTGATACGGTGAGGGTTACCGGATCCAGTCACCGGGATCCGAAACGATCCATAGCGTGGTTACTTTTTTTTTGGAAATTCATAGCGTGGTTACTGATTAGCAAGCATCTCTGCCGGACCTGACTCCTGATCCAAGGGAGGAAGAACTGTCCCAATAAAAACAAGTCAAGGAGGGCCCACCTTCATGCACTTGTTCAGTTATCAAATCTGCAACTGTTGGATTGGAAGGACAGACAGACATCCAACACAATTACCTGAAGAACAATTACCCGCAATGCAAGTACATGTACAATGCAATTAGGCCACATGTACACATGATTTGTACCACGAATTTAAGTCACTACGGGATGCGGATGACATGTAGGCGTCTCCTGTGGGTACGATGACCGGGCTGGTTTGTCAGTGACAGATTGTAACGGTTGCGTGAGGTTTTATTAGTGCGCGTAGCATTTTTGCGAAGTTAATTGCTAAAATTGGATGCCGGCATCAAACCAGTGCTTGTTTTGGATTCTGTCAAAACCTTAGATAGGCACATGGTATTAGTTTTGGCAGGATTTGTTGTCTTGTTGATACCTCATTGGCTATAGCAGAAGATAAAAGGGTAGATGGACCGGCCAACACCTATTTGGAAATGGAAACATTTGTTCCAGTCAACAGATCAGCACAACATCACAGTTTTTTATAATAAAACAGTGATGCTTTTTTTTTTAAAAAAAAGAGGGCAAACGGAAAAGCATAGAACACTCTTTTTGATGCTTTTGATGATTCTTACTTGATTTCAACATATTCTGAATGAAACAGAAGACTTGAAAGGCTATTTCTTATGAATGATATAGAAAATTCCTAATATTGCAGAGAACGGGCACAGGGCAATTTCCACAAATATGAATTTATAAAGAAACTAGGCATTTTCAAAAAAAAGAAACTAGAGGATTTATTATTCAATGAAACAGATGCATTAACTTATGAATGATCGACTATTTTCTTACATTAAAAAACACAAAAGAGATTCAGAAGACCGATTTTATACATGTGCTGTTCAGTGCTTTAGAGATAACCCAGCCGCTTTTACTAAAAAGAAACATGATGCAAATGAGCTTTGACCATTGCTGTGTTCCGAGTACCGCAAACGCAACAATATGAAAAGCATGTACATATGTTTTGCGGTATTGTATGATCTAGCTATATATGTCATAGAAACAAATAGAACTTCCATGTGCAGAACTTTATAATATGGTGTTTAATTTTGTTAGGAAGAACAAATATTCAAGTGCAAACAAATTCCTCATGTTACTGTTGTCATCACTATGAACGAGAACAGTACAGGCAGCTAAATGAACTTTTCATTGAATATTACATTCTTGAAGATCCATCTATCAAGTAATGAGCGCAGAAGTTTCTAATAAAATCATACTGGATATATCTAATCCATATCATAGGTTGAGACCATGTACATAGCACAGGCTATTTCAAATCATTTCCTCGGTTGATCGGATTAGATGATTCGGAGAACTAATAGTCGTGCCACTAGCACTTTCTCCTGTTGTTTTTAGGAGCAATAGCTGGAGTGTAGCTATCTGATATGCCAATTGCTTGAAGCTTTCTTGCCGACATTTGAATGGATGCAGGACTCTGAAATGACCACTACAATAGCTATATACATGTTGATAACTTGATATTACTAACAGTGCATAATACAAAAGAAACATTTCCTTCAAGAAAAGCTATACAACTGAAAGTTGAGAATTTCGTTGGTTGCTGGATGAAAATGTCAAATATCAAATGCATGGGGCAAGTGGCAGTTCTGCAAACTACATACAACTCTGCCAGTTGATAAGTGTTCTCATTTTCATAATCGCTTCTGCTTTTCTGGTAAGATTGTTCCATCACATCTGTTAAACCGGCAGAAAAGATGAGCAAGAGATTGGCGGGTGACAGCTGACCATAACTTTGGACCATAGCTACTACATAGCTGTTGCAAGATATAGTCAAGCAGACATCTGAATGGAACTCTTGTGACGTGGCTGCTGCTATCTCCAATTTGCAGCATAACATCGATGTGGAAGAAGACAGATAAAGCAGAAGAACTCAGCAAGTGAATCAACTCAGCAAACTGAGAAGACGCATATGCCATTTAGCATTAAATCCACAAGACCTGCATTTCTAAATCTACAACATATGAAAAACAGGGAATTCATGATGGTTGGAAGATAACAGCTACTTAAGACATTTTGACTATAGATAATCTCTGAAAAGTCTCCCGAAAGTATGTCACTACATTGAATTAAGTACAAACAAAACAGACACCGACAGTTACAGCCTCATACTCATTCTGCTTGTAAGTTGTAACCCTACCAGAAGGGGTTCGATCAACCAGACAAGGTTACATATGAACTTCATGTCAACCCTGTGATTCTCGTAAGCGAGTGATCAATTCATCCTGCAAAAAGCAAAGAATGTGATCACACTTTTGAATTGGTTCTGAGGCGATATAATGGGCCTAAAATGGCTAGTATAGGCTAAATTAACTTTTCTTCCCATGCCACAGGTTTTCTTAAAACAATACAAAACAGCACTGGACCAAATTTGTTTGTTATAAAATATCTTCTTCTGATGCCAAATTTGGCAGCGTCAAAGAGTGTAAACAGTATAAAACACAACATAACCAGCTCAAACTAGTTATACAAACAAAAATGTAAAACAACACTACAACATCTAGGGATGCTTTATCTGGATACTCTGTATTTTGTTCATAAATATCTCCTGGAGAGCAGTATTAACAAAGAATTAATTGAATTTTACAAAGCCAACTTTGGCCAAAAAAAAAAGATGCCTAAACTTTGCATAGACATAACTTTGCAATAGGCACATGCTCAAACATATAAGATACCACTTTGCAAGTTTAAGAAAGCAGCACTAAGCATCTGAAGAAATATCAAGTTCATGGAACCCAAAAGACCAAATCTGCAGTATATTTTGTGATATACAATAAATTCTTCTGAATACAGTCTACAGAAGGAGCAGAAAATCAAATGATGCACTAGTCTCATTATGATTTTAAATAAAAATTCTACAAACTCATTCAGAACAAGAAGATGATTCAAAATGGTTTCCCTTGCCTTTTTCCCTTTGGTCGATAGACCACTTTGTCGTAGAAGCGCACGTAACCTCTCAACGGTAAATGATTGCAGTGTGTGCTGTGAAAATCCAGAAATTGTTTCTTCTGCACAATTAAAATATCCATAAGATTCAAGAAAAATAATTATGTATGCTGGATTTGGAGGAAAAACAAGAGTGCAGCATTTATTTTCTTGAAATTCTATTAATGCATAAGTATATTCAACCATACACATACATTATCAAACACCATCGGAGATTAATTTATATTTTTGAGGAAGATAAAGTCAAACTAGATTTGACTAGTGTCAATGTACGAACTAGTACATGCTACTGGATTGTTCTTGCACTTTCAAGCTGAAATTAGAAGCTGCATGTTGGCATAAGGAGAAGAAGTGAAACTTAGAATATATGTGAGCTGTAAAAGTAGTTTATTCAACTAGCATGGCTAGAATGTGTCTCTAAGATTACTAGCTTGAACTGAGTTGTAATGGTCTAAGATGTAGTAGCACTGTAGAAGGTTGATCACTGCAGTAGCCTGACCCAAACAAGGAGGGTGCTACCTCCATGTATAAGTATTACTAGTTGTAACTCCTGTGGTTCCTCTCCTGTCCATTTGCTTGCATCCTAACAATTGGTATCAAGAGCCATGACCAACAACAAGGAAGCAAGCTCATGGGTCAAGGAGAGTTCGGTGAAGCTGAAGTACCTATTGCTCAAGAGGAGCGACTGCACTGTATGGTCAATCAAGATGAGGACTTATCTGAAGGCACAAGGCATGTGGGAGTCGATCGGCTCAAATGAGGTCGATGAACACAAAGATCAGATGGCTCTTGCAGCCATTTATCAAGGGATCCCAGAGGAGACGCTCTTGCTGATAGCAAGGGAGACTGCCAAGGAAGCATGAAATATGTTCAAAATCATGCACAAAGGTGTTAATAAGCGTGTCATGGAGGCAAAGGTGCAGACCTTGAAGACTTAGCTCGACACCTACGGATGAAAGATGGGGAGTCAAGTGATGATTTTGCTATGAAGTTGACATCAATCTACAGCAAGATCCGTGCTTTGGGAGGGAGAGAAGGTTGAAGAGGCCTATGTTCTCAGGAAGTTTCTTGTTGTTGTGTCCAAAAAGTTTTTGCAGGTTGTCTTCACTATTGAGCAGTTTGGCGATTTCAAGATCATGGCAATGGAAGAGGTCATTGGACTCATGGCATATGAAGAACGAATCCACATATATGCTTATGATGAGGGGGCACATCTCTTGTTGACTTGAGCTCAATGGAGAACCAATGAAGAAATACTGGTGGATGCAATAGAAAGCCAGGCAGGAAAAAGGTGAAGTGTTTTTAATGCAAGATCTTTGGTCATTACTCAGAGAAGAAAGAAGAGAAGGCATATGTTGGAGAGAAGCAAGAAGATAGGCTAGCATTACTCATGGTCTGGGCCGAGGCTTGTTTTCTTTTATCATTGATCCACTTCAGGATATTGAGAAGGTGTGTCCGCCGTCCTTTGTTAGATTGTTTTAATTTGGGGTGTTGATTAGATGAGCTCTGCATCCCAAGAAACTCCAGGATGTCGATTAGCTGAGTTCTCCATCCTGAGAGAGTATGTCTATGATGTTGATGAGTTAGAGTTCTCCATCCGGAGACTGTTCAAGACGTCAATTAGATGTGTTTTCCATCTTGACAAGTTCTGGATGTCGAAGAGGTGCGGTCTCCATCCAGAGAGTAAACCCATGATGTGATTATGTGTGTTCTCCATCATGAGGTAGCGCGCTCCAGGATGTCGATTAGTTGTGTTCTTCACCCTGATAAAGTAAGCTTATGATGTCGATTAGACATGTTCTCCATCATGAGAAAGTTAGTCCCGGGCATCGAATAATTGTGTTCTCTGTCCTGAGAGGAACAGATCAGCTGGCTCCTAAGTTTCAATGCCAGTCCAAGTTTGCAGGTGCAACGGATGATCGTGCTGAAACAGAGTATTGAGCTGCAGAAGACATCTCAAGAATATAAAGGGGGATATTGTTGTGTCCAACAAACACAAACATTAAAGACAAAGACCGTTAAAAGTCAGTAACTGTGGTATGTACTGATTTTGTTACGACTTGAAGTGGAAAGTTTCAAAGAAGATGGTTGGAAACTGTCAAAAGATGGCTTTTGTTGGAAACTGGGGCAGGTGCAATTTCTTTGTATTGGCTCCCTACTTTCCAAGATGCTAAAGAAAAAGGAGAAACATTCTCTGAATTCACACCTGATGATCCATAGACTGATGATCCAGAGGAAGTACCCAACTTAGCCTTCTTTGCTGAATTGTTGACATCCAAACTTCTGGCAGCAGATCTGAAATAAAAAGAGAGTTACTTCAAAAGTGAACTTAGAATGCAGATTCAACTGGTAAGCGGTTAAGCACTGATGAAGAAGGAAGCTCCATAAAGGTCCTGACAGCTAGGTATACATATGTCTCAAGTAGCTAATATAATATGACAACATGATAAACTATAAGCTAAAATCAGCAATCAGCTTCTATCAGTTCATGAGGATTAGTTTTTTTAAAAAAAAATTGCTTGCTGAAGCCGAATTGGCATGTATGCATGAAAATATACAAATAGCACAAACTGATTTATAGAGGAGAATCCATATGTTTCAGTAAGCCATTTCCATTAACTCAGTGTTATTTTCAAGGAGATTACCCCTCCGACAAGATGTTTAGGCCATCTATGTTCATCTATTGCCTCCGTCTCAATAAGCACCCATAAAAGAATCCAATGAAATGCGCCTCCAGTTGTTTTCCTCAAATGTCTAGCATACTCAAACATATAAGCACTATATTAAAAAAATGAACTATATGGTTGGGTTGTCTCGGTCAAGAACCTTCCGACATGAATTTTAAATTTAGACTAAATCCAGCCTTCTCATCTTGAGACCTATTGTGGCTGGATTGAAGGCATGACTCATCTAACATAACACACTTGTTAGCAATTATATATTGCCCAATGAGACACTATGATAGTTCACAAATCCATATACTGGAATTCTGGTAATGGACCTAGAACATAAAGAAATACTCTATGATATTTAGTTTAGTGCCAACTAGTTTATGTATAAAAATACTGTGTAAAATCCAGAGGCGTTTGCCCTGTGAGGTTGTAACTGATTATCAATTGGAAAGGTCCTCATATTGTGACTGAAACCTATTCTACTAAAGCCCATGGCAATTGTTATGTTCTCTGCAAGTCCATACTAGCAATGTCAATTTGGGCATTAGAAAAAAGTTGCGGCTCTTCAATAAAAAGAAAAAGCCTCTGCAGGTTCAAGCTAACCATGCCAATTCTGTGCATTTGATAATAATTGCTACTCTTCCTTTATGGGAAAAAAATTTGAAGTGTGTAACTGCAAGTTCAAGCGATTAATTTTGAATATTTCATAATGATTGTTGCCCTTCCATCGATAGCGACTGAAATACATGACATGTTGCATTGAAGCCTTAAGCAAAATAATAAATACTGAAAATACTCAAGAAGAATAACAATTTTGACAACCAGCTCCATTGAATGGTAAATTATTTATTTATATATATGAAAAAAAAGCATATGTCACGTATATAGTCATATTAAATCGTCAAGAGGGATCTTAACTAAGGAAGCAGGAAAAGATGAAAGTACTAGGAAGCTATCCAGCTCTCACATATATCATGAGATTAATCATTTTAGACATCTAAAAGAGTTCCAGGTGTGTAGGTAAGCATTTGTTTTACTTTGATCCCAATGAAACAAATGGAGAACTAAATATCAAAATTTAAGTGCTCCTCAATGCTTGAGAAATTCGAAATATATCTAAACTGATATTTAATCACTTGTTCCAACAAAATTATAAAGAAAAATAAACATGGCATACGATTCGGGAGCACCAAACATGTAACCACACACTAGTGTAGAAGAAATATATTAAACAATACCAAATGTAGGAAATTGAGCAACTTAGGACCTAGGAGCACCAATATTATTGCCTATGTCGAATAATTTACCACACAAATATCCTTAGAATTAAGAGCAGTACTGAAACTGAAACAAGATTTTAGCATATTTCACATGCACAGGGGAAAATTGTGTATCCATGTAACACCATGTATCTGTCAACCACTAATAAAACAGACATGAAACTAGGGGTCTAATTCATCATGGGCACAGACTGTCTGTCAGAAGATATTTGCATAATTTTGTTATTTACCTTTTCCCTCTGGTGTTTTCCCCTGGAGTCCTGGAACCTGAATCTTTGGCCTCACTCTTCTGTTTGTTCAACTGGAGATGCCTGATTAAAATATTCGTTGAATCTGTCTGTATAACTTGTCCTTCTACACAAAGAAAATTTACAAAGTCAGATAAAAATTAAATTGGCGTAAAGAACACATATTCACTGCAGGTATTATAATGTTACAAATAACATAACTACACATTATTAGGGCAATAAATCAGAATATAGAGGCAATTAGAGGTGCGGTAATATGCCGAAAACCCTTTATATGGCAAGGAAACATAGACAGGTTAAACAAGCTAAGACATATATCTGACAGATAAATGATTCTAATTACGCAGGTACTCCTAGAGCGGTAGAGCCCTATGCAATCTGCTGTGAAAAGAACAAAAGCTTTCACCGATAAGGAAAGGAAAATGAGGAATGGTATGGTAAATCTTGTTAATTTCTAGAGTACTGAAGCAAGTACAGTACATTCATCTCCCCCACACCCTCAAGAATACAATACACGCTGACATTTACCACACACCCTAGAGCACAACATTACAATTCCATCAATTTCAGCACACGAAATGCCACTGGAGCTAACAAATTAAAAAACGATGCTATCAAGCAAAGGGAAGTGAGAACTGTAAGGCGTTAGCTATCTAATAAACTCTTAAAGAACCGTAACTTCACTGACCTGGGGGATCCGTGCTGTGCTCGCAGACGTAAACCCTGAACCCTCCCTGCGCAGATCACAGCCCAAAAAGAGGGTATCAGAATCCCCTCGCCGCCCGAATCCAGACGCCTCAGAGCGCCCGAAGAGAGAAAGAACCATTTGGGGGATTCCAGCGTGAGGATCCGTACCAGGCTGGAGGAAACGGAACCGGAGGAGAAGTTGCCGCGCGACGGCATCCCCGCGAGGAACTTCGCCGCGCCGCCGCCTCCGGGCTTCGCTGGCGCCGGCGAGCTCTTCCCGTCCCCACCGCTGCTGCCGCCGCCGCCGCCGCCGGAACCCTCTTCGGCTGACATGGGGGGTGCGAGTGCGAGGTTGGGGGTCCTGTGTTTTTCTTTCCTGTTTCTCATTTCCTTCTTGTTTTATACATAAAACCGCCTTTTCTTATTCCCGCTGCGCCAAGCCACCGAGGAGACTTGGGTGGGTCCCGCACGGTGAAAACTCGTTGAAATCTCCCTCCCAATTTTTAGATTTGCTTTTTCGAATTATAAAACCATTTTTTACCATTTTACATGATAATAAACCTTGCCATGTAGTTCTATGGTTTAGCCAAAAATGGCAATTGTTAGATACACGATGGCATGATTACTGTGTGACAACCGCTGTGTGTTGTGTCTTCAGCCGTGCAACATAGTTAGCCTGGCTCTCTTTCATCCGTGAATATAAACTTAGCCATTTTCAAAAGGTTAATTCTTATCAAATGATAGTAAGGATATTTCTTTTCGTACCATGTTCAGACAGAGGAATGGGCCGTTTAGTATTTTGGAGT
Organism: Echinochloa phyllopogon; assembly: GCA_033239725.1. NCBI lineage: Eukaryota > Viridiplantae > Streptophyta > Magnoliopsida > Poales > Poaceae > Echinochloa > Echinochloa phyllopogon. The sequence goes on along the minus strand of BTCW01000008.1, from coordinate 23,425,453 downwards.
TAGAGCATGTTCTGGGCTGCTAAGAGCATCTCTAAGAGTGTCTAATATTTTCACTTCCAATAATCTTGTATAGGGACCTTGCCAAAAAATTTTAGGCCTAAAAAACACCTCATACTCCAACAGTGGCTCTATTTTTTTTTCCCAAAAATAGGCCACGTCATGCTATATAATACCTCATTTCTGTGGACCGGGTAATTTTTTTCCTTCTTCTGATGTAGGATCATCAGGTCGTCTTTTTATCACTTGTTTATACATCGTCTTGCAACATAAGCTTATACAGAGCATCATTCTTGAACTTGCAACATAATACCTCATTCACTTGTTTATACATTAGCATTTTATTGTCATTTTTATTTTTGTTCGGCTTTTATTTATTTTCTATATCTGTTAATTTATATACATTTTTTATTTTTATTTTTATACTTAATTATTATATTTTTATTTTTCATTACTTTTTTATTTTCTTTTTATATTATTTAATTTTATTATTTATAAATTTTTTTACACTTACTTGTTCGCCATATGTATATATTTGTTCGTCGTGTATATATATTTATTCACAACGTATATTCATTTGTTCACTATGTATAATAATTTATTCGTGATGTGGACTTACATGTTCTCCATGCGCAGTAATTTGTTCGCAATGTGAACTGATTTGTTCTCCATATACAGTAATTGTTCGTAATATGGATTCTTCTGTTCTTCATGTGGAGCAATTTGTTCGCAAAGTGGACTCATTTGTTCTCCATGTGCAATAATTTGTTCGCAACGTGGACTTACATGTTCTCCATGTGCAGTAATTTGTTCACGATATGGACTGATTTGTTCTCCATGTGCAATAATATGTTCGCAACGTGGATTCTTCTGTTCTCTGTGTGTAGAAATTTGTTCGCAACGTGGACTCATTTGTTCTCGTTTGATAAAAAATATTCGCAAAAAAACATCTAAACATAGTCAAGTGAGATCTTGTTTTGAAGATTTTATCGCAATAAGCATTATGGTGCGATCGGAATTTAATTTGGATGCTTGGTTTAAGAGCAATGGCTTTTTTTCTAAACTTTCGCATGCATGCAAGTGACCTGACACATGCACTGTTTTTTCTCCTACCGGCAAGAGGTGTACGCGCAAACAGTTTAATAGCTGACAAACAATAGGCCCAACATCGGCCCAATAAAGAAATTGGAAGCGTGCCCGCTTCTTCGGGCGACGGATGTGTCATACATCACCCGCGTGATGCCCAGACGCCCTCGGGATATTGGCCGTGCGGGAATTTTGGGATCGCTTTTGGGCTGTTGTTGGAGCATGTGATTTCTTATGTACTGCCAAAAATTAGTTTTGGGTGTTAATTTTGGGCACTCTTGGAGATGGTCTAAGGTGGCCCATGTATTGAGCTTATTAAAATGTTCATCAAAGTACTAAACGGCCCATTTCTTGTCCACCTTCCTTTTCCTTTTCTTTTTTGTCATTTTTTCTCTTTTTGTTTTTCTTTTCTCCTAACACAACACGATATGACTTATACCCAGCAGCAGTCAGATTAATCAATTGACACTCTTATGTTTGAACAATGCTAGTCCTCGAACATGATAAATATATACTACTCAAAATTGCATAGGGGTGGCTCCATAGAAAGACTCCCATCATAGTCGATGCCACAAGGGTCGAAAACCATAGCAATCACTGTTTTTCTATCCACTTTTGTTCCATGAGCTTGCGCTGCTCAGTTGTATTGATAATTTATAGAGAAACCACCAGAAAGCTCTTTGAAAATAAGTAATCATGTCCATGTAATTGGATTGTGGTCAAAGAGGATAGTCATAAAGAAATCTTAGTTTTTTTTGTTGGATAGCCAACGAGGTTTGCAAAACTTTCCTGATTGGTTCCTTGCCAAATTTTTGGCATGCCGCAATATTGGCAGGCCAAGTCTAGGCAAAGAGGGCCTACTTGGTTTGATACTAAAACTTTGGTATGCCAAAACTTTGGCAAGCTAATATTTTGGCCACCAATTGGTTTTGTACCAAAACTTGCCCATATCTCACATTTGTCTTGCCAAAATGTTGGCAAGTTTCTTGCTCAAGTTTTGGCAAGCCAAAAGTCGGGCATGCCAAAGTTTTGGATGCAACCAATCAGGCTCAGAGTTTGCCAACATTTTGGTAGAAAAAAAATGTGTGATATGCCTAAATTTTGGTACTAAACCAATTCGTGACCCAAGAATTGGCTTGCCCAAACTTTGGCCAGCCCAAGAATTGGTCACCAACCAATCAGACTCTTAAGGTCTGTTTGGTTACCTGCATGCTCTAGCCTGGCTCGTATCCGAGAGCCTGGCTCAACTCAGCCAGGCTGAGCGCATGCAATGGCAGAGTGTTTGGTTATTTTTACGTGAAGAGCCTGGTTGATAAGAGATCGTGTTTGGTTGGTTGCATGAAGATATATTACATGTACAAAAATAATAAATAATATTATTATAATATTTATTTTGTAAAATTACACCCGTATAACTCTTATTTTATCTTATTACACCTTAATATCCTTTGAAACATATTATTTAGATTTAATATTTACTAATCAAGTACTAATCACATCATCAACCGGGTAAGCAGCTGCATCCCGCGAGCCTGGCTCTCCAAAAACGCCGAAAATCTACGTATCTGTGGACTAAGATCTCCTTTTTGCACTCCCGTGAGCCAGGCTCCGAAGAAAATGCAGGCAACCAAACAGCGGAAGGTTACATCCCATGAGCCTAGATGATGCATATACAGGCAATCAAATACTTAGAAAGAAAATGTCTAGCAAGAGAAGGTGACACAAAGGAATGGCCAGCTTATAAGTCTCAAACCACAAAATTCAATTTTCATCCATCTCATAAAAATATAAGTTTGCAATTCTATAGGTTTGATCATGAAAAAGCATGTATATATATTTTGTTAGAGGCATAAGGTTCACAAATGTAGACAACACATATGAATTAAGTTTGAATAAAAACTATGTAAGGAAAATAGCCCTATGTCATTGCTTATACTTTTTGGTGATTGAATAACAAAATGATCATTGGGAATAATTGTAACGCCCCTGGATTTTCCCAAAACCAAGAGGCTACTAAACAAAACGCAATAAATATACAAGTCCGGAAAATATTGAAAATTTTGGCAGAGATTCCCTGTAAATAGGACGTAATCGACAACCAATTCACAAGCCAAAACATGTATATATATATCAATTAACGGGAAACTAAACATCACAGCCCGCCCCGATGACAATAAAAATTGTCCCGATAAACCGATATACCATCACAAGCACGACCGAAGGTAAAGCATAAAAGGTTAACTAGTTACAGTTTAATGAATGAATGAATGGAATGAGCTAAGCAAGTGCAAAATTAAATGTGTGTTCTCCACCTGATAGCTACTCCCACTTTCCATGCATACCACAATTACATGGTATCTAAAAACCAAATAAACACAAGGGTGAGTAAAAAACACTCAGCAAGTGCAATTAGAACTAAAGAAACAAACAAAAATCATGAACCATGAAGGGCAAATGATTGAATAACAACGAAGTAGTAGTTTCCATTTGAAACGGATAAAACCTGAATATATCCTTAGCATTTACCAGTAAAGCCGAGTAAGTGGGGCCAACACTTACTCACATAAAAATGAATAAAGAACCAAATTGCACATCTAGTTATCAAAGAAATGCTAAATGAAGAAGTTCCAAAACCTGGTGATGGTGAGCATTCAAGAAGCTATACAAAATCCTTCAATGGTGGCCTTGATCAAGATCAACTTGATGCCAAGAAATAAATAGAGGTACAACTTTGAAACAAGTTCTTCGGATCATCAATTAGATACCTTGAAGAAGAAGACAGAAGATTCAGAAGCAATCTAGAAAAAATGCTGTGAGCAGTGGACTGTAGAGAAACAACCATCGAAAAGCTGCTGTTGGAAAAGCAGAAGGTCGTTTGGTTAGAGCAGCCGTGAAACTGCGTGCTGTGAAAGAAATACCTATAATGCCCCTAAGGGCATGCGGACTGTTTATATACAAAATACTTGTAATAACCTAACCCGTTCAGTTTTTTACATGTAAATGGTTTTTTTGAAAGAAAAAAATTAAATTTTCTATGTTATTCATCAATATGGTCCACATAAATAGAACGGTATATTTACAAAAGATAAAGGGCTCATATAAAGCATCAAGTTATATATCTCAACATAATTATTCACCTCTCCCACTAGAAGATTCATTTATGGTTAGTATATATATCTTCAAGAATGGAAGGTATGTAGTGCTATGCATGTCCATGTCTCCAACATCCAAACATAGGCAACATTTTACATCATCACTCGATCATGGAATACTGCGGATATGGACGCATCCTGATGTTTTTCTGGACAAGTGGGTCCAACAACTTGCTCCTGCACAGCACAACGGGCACATTTGGTTCATTGCCAGCGTCTTCTCCGTGCACACGCCATGGAACACACGTGCCCGCACCCCGGCCATGCCGCTCTCCAGCAGCTCGAAGAGGCGGGGGTAGATAAGCGAGCCCATGGACGCCCCGGCCCACGCCAGCGAGCTCGCCACGTCCCCAACGGCCACGACCACGATTCGGAGCCGGTGAAGCTTCGTCTGCCGGCATGCCTCCATGCCGCGTCGCCTGATGTGTGCAGTCGAGAACCACGTGTAGTAGTACAGCTACAGCACGACGATCTCCTTGCCTTCTTATTCGTGGCATCCGTGGCGGCGACGCGCATTAACGCCGCAGTGTTCTTAACAGCACGAGAAACGCTGGATGGATTGGAGAGTCCCCGCCGGTGGAAGGACCCAGGAGATGGCGACTCCCCTGGCGACTCTGGCGTCCCTGGAGTTCATCCATGGCGCCTCCACTGCTCGCTGATCGTCATGGCGCCTCTCTCCTCCCTGGACCTACGTCTTGGGAGGGACTTCCAATCTCTGGTCGTTCTCCGTTTTGGTCAGTCTTCCTCGGTCACTTCTCCTCGGGCGGCTGTGGATTTTCTTCTTGTTGCCTCGTTTTCTCGTTGTGCGTTTCGCCTCGATGAATTCTCAGTGGCTGCTATTCTCCATTCTGTTCTCGATGGTTGTGTGGAGGATTTCCGCGTAGTCCCTCTAGCGAATTGGTCTTTCCGATTCTCGGTGTCTTCCAAAGCTATTGGGCTGATGGTTCATAGACTGTCTAAGTTTATTTGCAAGGAGTTTGCCATATTCTTCACCTTATGGCGTAATGGTGGCCCTGATTATGTTCGTGAGCTGAAGAAATGGGAATTGGAACAAGAGGCTTCCTGGACATATGTTGGTAGAGGAAAGAAAACATATGCTGAAGTGGTCAGCTCCACGAAGCAGCGATCTGTGTTCAAAAGGTTGTCATACCCGTCCAATTATTTTCGGCCAATTATGCTGATTTGGGTTCTTTAGCTCCTAATCATAAGCCTCGGTCATCGGTCTTTGATCAACTGAAAGATCCAGTCCAATCTGCCCCTAAAGGTAAGCGGCAGATTTGGAAATTCAAAAATCCCAATTCAAATGATGAGAGGCAGGAGGTGCGCCGAGAATCTCGACCTAATCCGCGTGCTCAGTCTATCCGTTGCTACCGATGCATATCCTTGGGCCATCCCCAATCTAACTGCACGCAGGATAGTCGGTGCAAATTGTGTTTCCGTTATGGACATGTCGCACGTCTTTGCCGTTTGCGGAGCAAAAGCGTTTTTCGGCCCATTAGAAAGTCTGGAACCGCCCCCGTGCATCAAGGAACTGATGGAGGCACCTCCCATATCTTTCGCGAAGCAGCACCATTTGGCCCCAACCACCGCGCCGCCCCGGCAACTCACAACCCAACACATTCCCCAAGGCAAGTATCTTCCTCTTCTCCCCAATCTGCCTCGCCCTCTCCGCTGAGCCCCATGGCGAACATCCCCATGGATCCGCGCCCCCATTGCACGTGTGGATTCGAGGTTCTGCCGCATGATCCTGCCGTCCCTCCCCGTTGTCTCCATGCCTACATCAGTGGATGTATGGAGACCTACAACGACGAGCTCGCAATCGCCTTCCTTGTCCCGGCAGTGGCCAAGAAAGACTTCAAGCCCAGGGCGGAAGCGCTCAAGGACTACTTCATCCAGGTCCATGGTGTTCATCTTGCGGAGGTACAACCCTCCCCCCTTGGGTATGCTTTCGTGCGTTTCAATCATCCAGTAGAGCGCGAGCGTTTCTTGGACAGGAACATATGGATTTTGGTCCCTATCAGCTGTGATTCATCAAGCATGACGAAGGGGACAACGTCAGGCTTCATGACCTGGACAGGGAAGTCTGGATCATGATGATGCTCTTCTCCAATGATGCGCGCAGCAACACGGCGATCTCCAAGGCCGTGGCTGGCTTTGGGCTCCTGAGGTACTGGCACGACACCACGAACAAAGCAAGGATCGTGGCTAAGGTTCATCTCCATGATGAGGCGTAGGTCCCACATGATGTGGTGGTCACCGTGGGTCTCCCACCGCGTGCTCGGTCCTGGACTTGCTCGGTGTACATCCTGAAGCGCAAGGACGCCATGTTTCTGGGGGATGAAGATCAGTTCCCTCCAGCCAATGGGTATCTCCACCCACTCCCTCATCAGCCACCAAGATGGATGGGCCTGGCACCAGAGGCCCCTGAAGACACTGGAGGCAATTCGCTGGTGATTGATGCTACTGGTGCAGGAAATCAAGAAGATGTGATGTCAGCAGATGACAACCTGGATCCTGTGGAGCCCATGCCCATGGCGCTCAAGATCATCCCAGCTCCTCCTGTTGAAAAGGTGATCAAAATTGATCTCTGTTCATCTATCCCACCTTGCCTGAATTTTCAGAATCTCTTTTACCTCAGTATGTTGGACATGGATTTAGATACGTTGATTCCATCTTATATTGTTGATAATCGTGTCCTCTTACACTTGGCCATCATAACTCTTGACTAGACATCCCCGCTGGAGAAGAGGGTTTTTGGCCCAGCACCACCTCCTGTTAGACTCCCGTTGGTGCCCTACTCTGATGATGAGCATGAAGAGGATGAGGTGAAAGAGATCAAGGGACCACTGTGCTCTGTCTCCAAGAAGAGAAGGTGCCGCAAGATGAAAGAGCCTCTGGACCCAGCCTTCCTTCGGTGCAGCAAGAGGCTCAGCAGGGACCTGGGAGGATTCCATGATGAGGAGGCTGCTCAGGAGGCTGCAAGTTTCCCCAAGCCCTATGGTGATGTTGCTGGTGCAAGCACAGAAGTGATCCCCTACATGGAGCTGCACGACATTCAGGGGATTGCTACTAATTTCCTATAGATCCAGCCTGAGGCTGTCTCTGCTGCCAAGATCCTTGATCTGGATGACAATGATGCTGAAAACTAAGTTTAGTAGTGATGTCTTGGATGCTGTGCATCGCCTGGGGCTTGTCCCACCTTATTTTGTGCTTGGTTACCCTGTTAGCCTTTGGTTCAATCGTTGGTGGGCTATTTGTGTTAGCCTGGAAACTTTTATGATTTTGCAAACTCTTAGGATGGTTTGGAAGCATGGTGATGGTTATGGTTGTGATTATCTCAGTTGTTTCTGTGTTGATGGGCTTGTGATCATCACGCTTTATATGATCTCTTGGGCCTTGCTTTGCAAGTTCAGGTTCTATTCTCATACTTTGTTATCCCATGAATCAATCAAGAAGCCATAATATTCTGGTGTGGAATGTTAGAGGAATAAACTCACAAGATAAATGGGATGCCATTAGGTGTAAAATTACAGAAAGTGCAGCTTCCATTATCTGTTTACAAGAGACCAAACGTGATCATTTCGACTCAGTTTATCTGAGGAAATTCTGTCCTCAACATCTTAATGCTTTCGAATTCTCTCCTTCCTTGGGTGCCTCTGGTGGCCTGGTAACAATTTGGAACCCAAATCGTTACAATGTCTCTCTGATCTGTGTAAATTCCTATTGCATCACGATCAAATTTGTTTGTTGTTTAAGTGGAAAGGAATTTCATGTGTCAAACATTTATGGTCCTGCCGCTCGTGTTGATAGATCCAATTTCATCTTTTGGCTCTATAATCTGGATACTACGGGATTCGAGGATTAGATTTTTCTTGGAGATTTTAACCTCATTCGTTCTCAGGAGGACAGAAATAAAACTGGTGGTAATGTTATGGATATGATGGCGTTCAATGATTTAATTCAGCATTTGGACCTTGCAGACATTCCCTTTCAGGGTCGAGCTTTCTCTTGGAGTAATATGCAGACAGATCCCTTACTTGAAAAACTTGATTGGGTCTTCACATCTTCCTCTTGGGCACAAAGCTTCCCGGATACTACAGTCAAAGTTTTGAGCAGACCTATCTCTGACCATGTGCCCTTCCTTGTTAGGATTGGAACAACTATTCCCAAAAGCAATTTGTTTCGCTTTGAGAACTACTGGGTAGAGTTTTCTGGCTTTCTGTCAGTAGTGGAACTGCATTGGATGACAGCCCCCCATTTTGCAAATGCTGCTAAATCAGTTTCAGCCAAATTTAAGCAGACAAGGAGAGGTCTAAAGCAATGGAGTAAGTCACTATCTAATCTAACCAGATCAATCTGCAACTGTAACTTTGTGCTTGCAATGCTTGATGGAATGGAGGAGCAAAGAACATTATGTGGTTTAGAACGAGGCTTCAGAAGAATAATCAAAGCTCACCTACAGAAACTGGTAGAGGCCAAAAGAATATACTGGAAATAAAGAAACACTGCAAGGTGGGTTAGATTTGGGGATGAAAACACTAAGCTTTTTTAGGCTTTGGCAACATACTCCTATAGGAGAAATTTTATTGCCTCGCTATGCTTATCAGATGGATCCACTGTCACAGAACACAAGGACAAGGCTGATGCATTATGGTCGGCTTTTAGAGAGAGATTGGGTGTCTCTGAATTCTCTGAAATCACCTATAATTTGAATGAATTGCTCAATGTTGTACATTTGCCATCTTTGGATCATCCTTTCTCTGAAGAAGAGATTAATGCAGCACTAAAAGATATGCCTATTGATCATGCTCCTGGCCTTGATGGATTTAATGGTCTGTTTTTCAAAACATGTTGGTCAATCATCAAAGAAGATATTATGAGGCTATGCAATGATTTTGCTACAGGGAATTTGGACTTGACCAACATAAACAGTTCTTTAATTACTTTGGTTCCCAAGAAAGCTAACCCTGAAGGTGTCAATGACTACATACCAATCTCTCTACTGAATAATTGCCTTAAGTTGCTGACAAAATTATTAGCCAATAGATTGCAAAGTGTGATACTTTAGATAGTGCATGCTAATCAATATAGTTTCATCAAAGGTAGGACCATTCAGGATTGTTTAGCTTGGGCTTTCCAGTTCCTTCACCTCTGTCACAAGTCCAAAAGAGAGATAGTCTTGCTTAAACTAGATTTTGAGAAAGCCTTTGACAAAATTGAGCATGAAGTAATTCTGTCGGTTCTCAAGCATAAAGGTTTTCTCAGAGAGGTGGGTGAATTGGATCAGAGGAATCCTTTCATCTGGTTCTTCCTCTGTGCTATTGAATGGAGTACCTGGTAGAGCTTTCAAATGCAAAAGGGGGGGGGGGGTCAGGCAAGGTGATCCACTATCACCACTTCTGTTTGTGTTAGGGGCTGATCTATTACAGTCTATTCTGAATCAAGCAGCTGATAGAGGGGAACTAGCTCATCCTCTTGGTTCTCATTTTGGAGGAGACTTCCCTATTGTGCAGTATGCTGATGATACAATGGTGGTGTTACCAGCCCAAAGTGAACATCTTGCAGTCCTAAAAGATATCCTCACCACATTTGCTACTTGCACAGGTCTCAAAGTAAACTTCAACAAGTCCTTTCTTGTGCCCATAAACATTGATGATGCTACTGTAACACCCTAGTTTTGAATTTACTAGGTTTTTAAAATTTTTCTAAAATTTATTAGAATTAAATAGAAAGTGTGTGCAATTGCTGAAATTAAAAACAATATTTTCTAAATTTAAATCCAATTAATATAGGTTATAAATATAAGGTGTTTGTTGCATTCATGCTCTTGCATAGTTTTCTTTGTTTGGAAAAGTGTGTATTTCAAAATCTTTATAAAATTCGAGTAGAGTTCGTTAGTGTGTTTAAGCTTAAGGACTAATATTTCTGGAATGTATATTTAAAGGGCCAAATAATATTTTAGGGCCTTGCCCATTTTCTTTTCTTCCTCTCTTTAGCTCTAAGCCTACCAACAGGAACCAGGCCCCCATTTGTGGCCCAAAACCACCCGCAGGGCCCACGCAGCCCATCCCCCACCCCTGCGCGACGCGGAAGACGCCCCAGCACCCAGGCGCCTTCCCTTCTCCCACTTGCGCCATGGCCCCACCTGCCGTCGTCTTTCTCTTCTCCCCCTACTACAAGGTTTTGTATCAAAATCAACGCCGAAAAAGTGTTGCAATAGGCCCAAAAATGGTAGTAATAGTACTTTTGCTACCATTTTTTTGGTTAAAAGTCGTTGCACTTGTAACCGTAGCAATAGCGTAATGCAAAAGTTTACGTTTTAGTTGGGATACAGAACCCATCTATTGCAACAGTTTTGACTCTTTTGCAACACTTGGTGAGTGTTGTAACATAGGAAATTGCAACCACTATGGGTGTTGCAATGGTACCAATTGCAACGAACGAGACGTTGCTAATGACATGTATTGCGACACGTTGGTTGTGTAGCAACACAATGCAGTGGCAACAGAACATAGGTGTTGCAATAGACGTTTTTGCTACGCATAGAAATCATTGCAATAGCGTTTCTCTATTACCACATCAACTAAATGGTTGCTATAGTTGGCTTAGAATATTGCAACGTTTTGGGAGGTTGGTTGCTACAGATAGGTTTTCTATTGCCACGTTTCCGAATGGTTGCTATAGGAGACATATGCTATTGCCACAGTACTTAGGTTGGTTGCTACAGTTAGGTCATCTATTGCCATGATACTGAATGGTTGCTATAGATAGGTTCTCTATTGCCACCGTCGCCTTTTTGTAGTTGCAAGAGAATGTATATGTATTGCCACGATAATTGTACCTATTGCCACAGCTAAATGTGGTTGTTATATGTGAGTCTATTGCAACGGAATCTGGTTTGATTTCAAGCGTATATTGCGACGCCAGATTCATATATATTAATAATTAAATGCGTTGCTTTGTTTGTTCTATTGAATAATGAATCACAAAACGAGAAATACATTATGAATGAGGCATCAACATCCATTAAAACCAAATATAATTTGTTCATACAGAATGAAACCAAAGACACCGAGTGTCAAGATCAATGAGAACACAAGTACATAGCTTAACACATAATAATGCGTCCACCACACACAATTGTTTGAACTTATTGTACTAAAAAGACTAATGTTGTGGCAGCGAAGGTTCCATTGATGGCCATCTTCCCAACATTCGCATGCTCCTTCTCAAGCTCAAGATTCCTCCTGAAAAAATCATTGACATGCATTAGTTAAACAAAACTTGTAGAAATAAAAATCATTAACATGCAAAAGGCAAGTATGAACCTTCTCCAAAAGGACTTCATGTTCCTTTTCAATGCAAAAAGAGATAAAAGGTTTCACATAGTACCTGTGCATTCTTTTTGGACGCTCTTTTCCTAGCTGCAGTTTCCTTCAATTGCTTTGTTGTAGTATAAACAGCACCCGAATTCACTCCTTTGTTTTGGGCTGCTGAATTACTTCTAGTCGTGCGCCCTCTAGGACGTTCTTCACCTGCAGGAGGAGTGGGTTGCTGTTCTGGCAGGCTGACGTCTTGGTTAACCTGAAAAAAATGGTTGGTGGTTAAAATTACACCCCTTGACAAGAATATGACATGTATGTTACAATTAAACATCCTTTAATTATCATGTAGCTACCTGCTCATTATACATCATGTGTTCTCCCTCTGTAGTTGCATTTTGTGACCCCTCAATTGTTGCATCAGCAACAACATTTCCAGGTGGTTCCACAACCGTAGCAGCAGCAGCATTAGCAGCAGTAGCCTGCATTTTGAATTGGGTTGAAGATCACGATTTTCAGTAAATGAACTATGAAAAAATAGATGTTAATATTACCATTTGTAGTGAAGCTTGTTTTTGGGCTGCTTGCAACAGCAACGTAGCTTGCCTAAGTGCTTCTCTATCGGCCTCCCTTTCCTTGTTGATCTGTTCAAGCTGACGCTTATGTTCTTGCCTCTCTGCTTCTCTCTCATCATTTTGAGCGTCTAGTCTATCTTGCAGCTGTCTAAACGATTCAATGAGGGCCTCCTCCTATTGGACTCTGCGCTGGTAGTCCTCGGACAGTAGCTCCTTTCTAGTTGGGTACCTTGCAAGGTAACCATTAGCATGCATCTTGTTTGATTTGCATTTCCATGTTTCCTTGTAGGTCGATTGGAAAATCTGGTTCTGCTCCAAGTCTGAGACGACATTTGCGTCAGGCCTTGACTCCAGCTCCATAATCTTCCTGTTTGTATTGTCCTAACAAAGTATATACATTTAGTTAATTATATATGTAATTCTAAGCGAGGACAATTGCATCACTTAATAAGGGTTGTAAAAAAAATTTAATACTCACAAAGACTTCCCTAGATTCCTCGCTTGTCCATTCTCCATTTTGTTGGTGGGTGATCATAAAAAGCTCTATATCATTTGGCTCTTCACCAGTTAGTTGGTCCCACTAATTAGGCAAGAATGTAAACAAATTAGCCATATTCCATAATCTAGGGTACTGTACAAGCTTTTGTAAACTGTAAAGATCAGGAAGATATTCACCAGGACATAATTTGTTACCTTCTCATAGCTCACTTGAGAAAAACCCTTTGATCCGGTATTATGGTGCATCTTTCGATTCTGCCGATTCTGAGAATTCTTATTGCTAATTCTCTGCACACAAGCAGCAATAATTTTAGTTTTATAAAATCAGCAGTGCACTATACATAAACCTTGATAGTGCCAAAACCTGGAATTAAAAAATCAGCAATGCACTATACATAAACCTTGATAGTGCCAAAACCTTTATAAAATCAGCAGTGCACTATTTTTTAAAAAATTGGCAACAAACCTAGAATTCTTCGGTGCCAAAATATGACACCAGATAGTGCCACTCAACAATGTCTAATTCTTCTGGCCTATGTCTCATTCTCTCTTCATAGGTGGTGTACGCCTTGAACGTAGCACTCAATGTAGATCGCCATCCCTTGTAACGGTCATTAGCCACGGTCCAAATCTTGATTCTGTTTGCCTCATTATCCTCAAGGTCCCACTTAGCTTGCTCAAATTAAATCCTAAATAAATTACTTCTTATACAATTTTTTTGTATTGCAATTTTGACAGCCACATGGATAACATAATCTTACCAGCACATCATTTGCTATTGCAATTCTGACGTCCACATGGATATCACTCCAATGAGAGGTGCTCTTTTCCGTGTGAACAGTGTTATTTCATCAATAAATGTTCGTTTGTTTGCACCTACAGGTCCTCCAAGCCTGGAGAATTGGATGCTAAGCTTCTGAGATGCCTCCCTGGTTCTCTTCTTTGTTGTTGTCCATCCTTTCAAGTTACCTCTTGGCTTCCTCTTTTTGGAGTCTTGTCCATGAAAAACAAATATATACAGAGCAAAATAATTAAGAAAGTGTTTACATAGTACAAAATTAATTGAACCTCACAATAAACTGAAAATATTCAGTACTTACTACTAGTTCCCTCTCCCTGTGGAATGAAACGTCGAGCATGGGATGGTCTGCTTACTGGTGGTGTGGGGTTGCTATCTTGACTAGAATGTTGAACTTTTGTATGCTGATTACTGTCCACATATGCCACTGCAGAAAATATTGGTCACTTGTGTCAGATATAATATGATTGTGAAGGAATTAATAATAGACACTTAGGGACAGATGTTATATTACTAATATCATCCAGTAGTCGTTCCACCCTTAACCATTCTTTGTAAGTTTTGGTGGTGTCATCCCTCTCGATATCTTTCAAATCTGGGTGAATCAAGCAAATATTAGTACAAAGGCTTCTCGAATATATAGAAAATAATACAACATAACACTTACCAGTGAATCGGTTTTGCCTATGCATGTTGGCCAGCCAGTCCTTGTAAGCATCAATTGGCTCCTCATCTTCATCTAAATTCATTTCCCTAATGGGTCTGCTTCTAGGTACTTTTAAGGGTGTTATGCTCACATTTGGGTCTATTTTTTGGTCCTTGGACAGAAATAGTCTGACCTCTTTTTCCGCCTCGTTACACGCTATCATAGCATCTACATGGTCTTCTTCTTCGAGTTCTAATAGTGTTGCTGCATTACCGCATCTCCTCTTGTAGTACAAATAGTCCCTTACCCTATACCCCAATTGTAACTTCATTACAATCAAGTTACTCATGGTGAGCTCAGACCTACTGATTCTAACAGTAGAAGAGTCTTGCGTCCCCCCGGCGCCCCCTCGCAAGTGAAGTAGAGAGTCCATGTTTCAGTCGCGCTGCCAAATATTACAATAGTATCAAACTTAAGCACTAGTGATGATACAACAATATACATAAAAGGAAACCAGTGTACATATAGTATGTGTACAGATAGTGAAAGTAATTAAAACTCAATGCCACTTATTTTAACTCCCCTAAACCCTTAACCCTTAATTTAAGGTAAACCAGCAAATATTTTTAATTACTATGATGAAACACAAAATCTTAATCAGCATGAGCTAGGAAAATGTGATATTAGGATTTCAAACTTGTTATAGTTTATTGTAATTAATTTTCAGTTTGAGCTAACATCTGAATCAATAGTGTGTATAGTTTGAGGACTAATGCTCTCACTATTCATATGATAGAATGAAATTTCAGAAAACTACACACACCATGCCATTGTCACTAAATCTTTAGAGTACAACTTTACTAATCAGTACTATACTAATCCGCTGAACAACTAAATCAGTGGGTCCTCTCGCTAGAGTAGAAAATTTCACACAGCATATCATCTTTCCTAGAACCCTAAACCAACATATCATCTTTCCTAGAACCCTAAACCCGACACTACTGAAACCCGAGATGATGAATCCAATCCAATAATAGGAAGCATACATATCATTTTTCCCATGGCGCACTGAGATGATGAATCCAAAAATAGGAACCAGACATCTTCCCTAGAACCCTAAACCCGAGATGATGAATCCAAAGATAGGAAGCCAAGTGCTGTTACCTATCATTGGTCTCATCGATTGGCAGGGAGGTTTGTTGTTGAGCACCAGCAACTCTCGTCGACCCGGACATGGTCGCGTTGGGCCTGGATGAACTTGCCGGCGTCGCCGCCGCCGCCGCCGGAGTTGTTGGCGTCCCCAGTGCTGTCGACCCAGAGGCACGTGTTGAACCGAAAAGAGACGTGGTGATGTTGAGTCTCGATGAAGTTGCCGGCGCCGCCGCTGCCGGAGTTGTTGGCGTCCCCGTTCCTAAAGGTGTGCGCATAGACGCCGGCAGAGGAGTTCCACTCGTTGGAGAAGTCGCCATGGTCGACTTCTCTTTGGTGGAAAGCGAAAACCCTAACTCGGTGGAGACAGGAGACGGCGGCGTGGGGAAGATGAGGAACTGCATGTAGATGAGAAGTTGCGAGATAAAGGGCGGCGTGGGGGAGGAAACTGGGGTGGGCGCGCGTTCAATTTTTTGGCACGGCGTTTTCCCGGGCGTGGAAAATTTCCTTGGGAAGCTTTTGGCGCTCGTGTACATGAGAGAAGTTCTGGAAATTTTTTGGCGGCGTGGGGGGACGACACTGGGGTGGGCGCGCGTGTAGATTCATTAGGTTTTTGTGCAAATTTTTGGCGCCAACTCATTTGAACAAAGTGCACTGAAGAACCTACTGAGCTCAATCAATGGCCTGACAACATCTTCTGGCAAAAGCCTTCTAATGACCAATGGTAGTCATGAGTTTTGAGTCCAGACACCTTACATGTTTTATCATCAACACATCTCTTCAAATTGGAGCAGAACCCATCAGGCATCTTCACGCCTTGAAGAAATTGGCATAAAATCCTCTTGTCATCCTTGTCTAGAGAGTACAACGCCGCTGGCAAGGTGTACTCGTCATCTTCAATCACAGGATGTTGATCTTGCCTGATCCCAAGATGTTCCATGTCAAGGCGTGCATTCTCGCTGTCCTTACATTTCCCTTCAATTTCAAGCAAAGTCCCTAATATGCTCTCGCATATGTTTTTCTCAATATGCATCACGTCCAAATTATGCCTTATGAGCAAAGAAGACCAGTAGGGGAGCTCAAAAAAAATACTCTTCTTCCTCCAATTGTGCCATCTTGCATCTTCATCACGCTTCCTCTTTTTTGATATGTCCTTTCCAAATTTCACTTGATCAAAAGTTGCATATTGGTCTAATACGCCTTGACCAGACAGCGGAACTGGAGCCTCCCTGGTTTCCTCCTCATTGTTGAAACTCATCTTGTTCATTCGCCATGGATGGTCTAAGGGCAAAAACCGACGATGTCCCATGTAGCAGTACTTCTTCCCATGTTTCAACCATAAATAATCTATATCCTTGTGACAGTAAGGACATGCAAATTTTCCTTTTGTGCTCCAACCACTAAGCATCGCATATGCAGGGAAGTCATTGATTGTCCAAAGCACCATAGCACGTAGTGTAAAGTTTTCCTTCTCCTTTACATCCCTACAATTAACCCCAGTATTCCACAACTCCTTCAACTCTTCAATGAGGGGCCTCAGGAAAACATCAATATTCATTCCAGGACTTTTCTTGCCAGGTATCAACATCGACATGATCCAATAAGATTGTTTCTCATACAACCAAGGTGGCAAATTATAAGGTATTAGGATAACAGGCCAACAACTGTAAGTAACATTTTGCATACCAAATGGGTTGAAGCCATCAGACCCAGCCGAACGTTACGTATTTCTTTAAATACTGGAAAAGTATTGTCCACATGCTTCCATGCCATGGAGTCAGCAGGATGACGTAGTTTCCCATCTTTTATTCTTCCGTCCTCATGCCAACGCATTTCTGTGGATGTCCTCTCTGGCATGTACAATCTGCGCAGCCGAGGTGTGAGAGGGAAGTACCGAAGGATTTTGTTAGGGACATGACGACGGTTCTTATCATCACCATCGTCCAAATGGCCACCACCACTGTTCTTATCCTGATCATCTGTTTTCCACCTAGACGCTTTACATTTGGGGCATATATCCAGCTTCTCGCATTCCTTCCAAAATAACACACAATGATTCTCGCATGCATCTATCTTGATATAGTCCAAGCCTAGATCACGAACCACCCTTTGCACTTTCTCCATTGTGTCTGGGACACAATGACCTTTAGGGAGAAACTTTGATATCAGAAACAGTACCCCCTCCAATGCTTTGTTACTTATCCCATACATGCACTTAAGCTGGAAAAGTTCCACAATAAAAGATATCTTTGTACCATCTTCGCAACCTGGATATAAATCCTTTTTAGCCTCCTGTAGTAACTTGAAGAAGACCTTGGCTTGGTCGTTCGTTGTCTCATCTTCATCACTGATCTCTCCTCGTATTTCACCTCTGATTAGGGATTTAATCAAATGACTGGACCCATCATCTTCACTCGGTGCGTCGCCTTCTTCATTATCTACTCCACCTTCATCATCGTTCTGTACTTGTACATCTGCTGCTGCTAGGTTGTCATCATTGTGTACTTGTACATCACTAGGTCCTGCATCATCATTGTGAAATACCACATCAGCTGAACCTTCACCTTCCTTGATAAAAGCTTCAGCAAACCCTCTTGAAAGGACATGACTCTGAAGCATAGCCCGTGTTTTATGTGCATTACACAAACATCTAGTGCACGGACATGCTGCAGTTCCACCACTCGAAGTGCCACTGAATATCCTGTCCATAAACTCCGGGAATTTCTTCTTCCACTCAGATGAACCACGAGGCAAGCGCATCCAACTCCTATCATCGCCTGACATCTGCGTGATGAAGATGAATCATCATCAATTTAAGCTTGCGTATTTACATACATATAATTCAAATATATGTGCATCCCATGATGATCTTGCTCGTACCTTTCGACGCGACTCGAGGACGGCTTGTCTAATCGATCGATCGACGTGGACGATGGAGGGCGTGCCGCAGCCGGCGATTAGGGCAGAAATCACCCTCCTGCGCAGCAAGCTGTCGTCCAAGGAGTCGATGCCGAGCAGCGGAGACGTCACCCTCACCCTGGCCCCGTGCGCAGCAAGCTGTCGTCGAAGGAGTCGATGCCGAGCAGCGGAGACGTCGCCCTCACCCTGGCCCCGTGCGCAGCAAGCTGTTCGTCCAAGGAGTCGATGTCGAGCAGCGTAGACGTCGCCCTCACCCTGGCCCCATGCGCAGCAAGGCTGTGGTCCAAGGAGTTGAGATGCCGAGCAGCGGCAGCAGTACGTCGGAGGAGTCGGCGAAAGTCGCGGCAGCAGTACGTCGGAGGAGTCGGCGGCAGTCGCCCTCCCCCCCGTGCGCGCCGTGTGGGAGTCGAGAGATCCACCCTGATCGCCCCCTACCTGAAGTGAAGGCCTGAGATAAGGCCCAATCCAAATCGGACTTCCCTTGTTGCAACACTACAAGTATATATCGCAACAACACTTAAGCGTTGCACTTGAACACAATTTTCGCTTCGAAGCCAAACATCTTGTTGCTATAAAGTTTAGCATTTGCAACAATATCTAAGTATACTGCAACTATCAACATAGGTTGCAATTGAACCTCACTTTTGCTTCACCTCCAAGAGTTCTCATTGCATTAAGCATCACTAATTTGCAACGCTTCTAAAAATTTATGCAACACCACACAAGCGTAGCAATAGTCACAACTAAATGCAACTAACACAAATGTGGTTGCAGTACTACCACACAATTGCAACCACAATCAATTCTACTGCAACTATTTGACGCCATTGCAATATCGTCACCCAAATGCAACAAAGCTTTGCAACACCTTCAAAACCGTTGTATTAAAAAAACGCATCGCTACGCTTTTTAAGAATGGTTGCAAAACAACCATCTATACCAACCAAATTTTCAGCGTTGCAATTCAGAGGCGTTGAATTTGATACAAAACCTTGTAGTGCCCTCCTCTGCTTCACAAGCCAGCGTCGCGCGAGCACCCGAGCCGACGCGCCGCCGCCACAGCTCGCCCCCGCGTGCTCCCGCTCGTGCTCGCACTGCCCGGTCCCACCACCCTGCGAACGCCTTTTCCCCCCTTAATTGCTCGCTCGTTTCCCAGTCCTCGCCCGCGCCCATCAATGGCGGTAAAAGCCATTACCGGCCATCAAGGCAATAAAGCCCGCCGGCCGAATTCCCCCCCCTCTCCCCTGCGGTTTTGCGCTACAAAACTCGCCCCGAGCTTCCCCTCCCGACCCTTTAGCCATGCATCCAAATCCCAGCCGCAGCCGTGCTATCGTTGCCGACGAATCGGACGCCCGCCGCCCGCCACGGTGAGGAGCTCCGCCGGCCTCGATCTCCGCCTAAGCGCCCTCTCTGACTCCGTCTCCTCTCCTATCCTGTTAGCAGGACCACCAGGAGGAGACCAGACGCCCAGACGTGTGAAGAAGATGCCCCAAGCTCGTTCCCCACATGCGCCCGTGACCCCGTCCGACCGTCGCCGTCGACCGGCTCCTCCGCCGCGAAATCGACGACGAGGTCCCCCCTAGGTGAGCTTGCCGTCTTCCCCTGATGCTCTAGGATCAAACGGCACGCGAAACGGAGCTCCGTAGCCCGAGAACCGCACAGCTCCGGTGATCCCCCGCCGCGGCTGCTCCTATGTGCGGCGGCGCCGCCGCCTGTGGTTGCCGGTGCGCCCCTAGCCGTCCATCTGCCTGCGAGCGGCCAAGATTAGAAGCCCCCATACCCCTTCGCAACATTAAATCACAGCCGCACGCTTTGGATCGGATGGCCCAGATCGTCCGACGGCCGGTCAACAGAGTCAGCCGCGGCCATTTTGCGGATTTACCCCTGCAGAATTCGGTATTCGCCCGCGTTGTTCACTGTACCTTAGGAAACTTCTCTGCTAGCCCCTGTTAGCTATACTTATTTACATATAGGCCCCTAGACAGTGCAAATAACATATAAACCCTTGTATTTTCACTGTTTTACAATATTTGTTTACTGGACCTTGTACATTTCACATTATAGACCTTGCAACTTTCTGAAAATTATATAAATACCCTTGTTATTTAAGAAAAATGTAAAATCCTATTTGAACCTTGTTTAAAATGCCTTGTTGATGTCATAATTTCTTATATGATGTCATTAATTAGTTATTTTATTCTGAAAATATCATAACCCTTGACAACGCTATAAAAATTAGTTTTAGCTTAAAATAAATACTTTTAGGTGCTAATAAAATTCCAGAAAATAGTTAAATCACGTTCTAGCTCATAGCTTTTGCGTCCTAGCTCTGTTTTAGTCTGTTCTTGTTGCGATGGTCCTCTTTTTGCATGGGCTATCGTTTACAAGCGTAGTTTCACGATGGTCATGTTTTATAAAATTAAATAAAATATTAAATTAATTAATTACCTTTCAATCAGCTTTCTAAATAAAACTTGTTTAGGATTATACACCGGCTTTCGATATGTTCGTGTTAATTTGAATAATGTCAACATAAATATATTTTTAATTTGTAACTTGTTTAGTTCAACACAACACATTGTCATAATTCGATTAGACTATTTCACATGTCTTTTATTTCAAGATAAACAATTAAATGGCTTGATCTAAATGCAAACATTTGTAAATATAATATGACTAGGATTTAATTCGCTTTTGAATTAAAATAATTTGAATAAAATTCAACATGGGCATTTCTTTGAAATATCCTTTACACATGCTTTCTTAAATTGAAATAAATGCAGCTCATAGTTGTTCCTTTTGTATATAATTCAAATGTTCGTTGGCTTTATCTTTTCATGCGTAGCTCTGTTTTAAGCACTTGTCGTGCCTTTTACGTTCGTTGTAGCCAGTGTTAGCTAGCGGTATGTTTTCGAAAACTATTTTGCTATTGCTTGGTGTATTGTTATTAGTTGTGCATGTGTGCTATTTTCAGTTGATTTGTTTACGCTAAGGAACGCTTCTGAGCAGGGAGACTTTGGAAAAGAGGCAAGTGTCTTGATCATCTTGACTCTTGCGCCTTTATTATTTTACATGCTATCACCTTTTATTTATTGCTTTCTTGCATTAGATGTCAAATTGCTGGGAATCCTATATAGGCTATTTACTAGCTTTTTCATGACATTCCTTGAAGCCTTTAGAGGTACAACCTCTGCAGATGGGTACCCGAACCCTGAGTGGGTTAATGCGCGCTGGTGAACCTAGTAACGGCCTCGTAGTGTACCCCAGCACGCACATCTCGGAAATGTGTGGAGGCTTGCAACCTCAGCTAAAAGGTATCACGACTCCATGGTGAAAGTGTACAACCTCTGCAGAGTGTAAAACGGTTATAACAGCCGTGCTCACGGTCAAGAGCGACCTGGACCCTCACATGGTTAGTTGGTTGGGAGGATCACAGTGGTGGTTAACTGTGGTTTGGTTAGTTATATGTGGGTTTAACCCTAAGTTGGGTTTGGTTTTGGGAAGCCGAAACACCATTAATCTTAGGTGCTTAATTAAAACTTGACCAACTAAAATATGAGCTTTGCAGTCCACCTAAACAGCCTTCCTTGTTAATAAGCCCTTCATGTCATTTATTTCCCCCACTTGCGGAGTACACGCCTCCAGGTGTACTCACCCTTTTCCTTTGAACCCCCTGTTGTGTCTCCCCCTGCTGCTGCTCAGATAGTGTTGAGAAGACTTGGAGAAGGAGCCATTTGTGAAGACTTGGAGTCCTAGACTGGCGTGCCCCCGGTCGACGTTCCTGTGGATTATGGAGCCCTCCATCACGATTAGATTTACGGTTGTGTAATTTTCTTAAGACCCTCTGGTCATTTTGTAAATAATAAACGCTTTGTAATTGATATTGTTCTGTTATTCACTTATGATGTCACTTTATGCATGAATTTTATCCTGGGCATGCATAAAGCGTGCGTTCGGTTTTGTCCTTAAAACCGGGCGTGACAGCTACTGCCAATAATCTTGCTGCTGTGCTAGAATGCCAGGTAGGTAAAATGCCTTTCACCTATCTTGGACTGCCCTTGGGTACAACTCGACCATCTGTGACTGAGTTCATGCCGATCTTGACAAAATTGGAAAGAAGGTTAATGGGTATTAACAATCTGCTATCATATGCTGGACGGCTGGTTTTGGTGAAATCTGTCTTTTCTGCTCTCCCAACATTTTTTCTCTGCTCTTTGAAAGTTCCAGTGGAAATTCTGAAACAAGTGGATAGATACAGAAAGAATTGCTTATGGAATGGAGGTGATCTTAACAAAAAAGGGGGATGCTTAGTGGCCTGGAAACATGCTTGCAGATCAAAAGAGGAGGGTGGTTTGGGCATCATTAATTTGAGATCCCAGAATGAGGCTCTTCTTCTCAAATTTTTACACAAGTTTTACAACAAAGTGGATCTGCCATGGGTACAGCTCACCTGGCAGTATCTATACTCCAATGGAACACCTCCACATATGAGAAGTAAAATTGGCTCATTCTGGTGGAGAGACATAATGAAGCTTTCAGAGAAATTCCAAATGATTGCAACTTGTTCAGCTCACATGGGTGATACAGTTAGTTTCTGGAGTGATCTATGGGATTTTGGTGTCTTAAAGTGGAAATTCCCTTAGCTGCATAGTTTTGCAAAGAAGGAAAATGTTTCAGTAAAGCAATTCTTCAGCAGGGATTCGGAAGCTAATTTTCGGTTGCCGTTGTCGATTCAAGCTGCTGAACAGCTAGTCATGCTACAAGGTGAGCTTAACGGATGGATACGTCAGACTGAAGTAAAAGATGAATGGCACTATATCTGGGGCTCTGCAGACTTCACTTGCAAACAGACATACATCAGTCTTGTAGGTACTCTACCAGCTTCTCCTGTTTTCAAATGGATTGTTACATGTGTGTGCAGTGCATAGAAGATGTGGAAGAAATGATGCTGCACCTTTTCTTTGAATGCCCTTTTAGTCAGGCATGTTGGATATTTATTGGAATTCAGTGGGACACGACTGCTACAATTCTGGATATGATCATCAGCGCGCTCACAGCATTTGCTTCTGTCATCTTCAGGGAGCTTGTCATAGTAGCATGCTGGGCAATTTGGACTCAAAGAAATGCTATTATCTTTGATGGAGGCTCACAGTCATTTATTCTTTGGAGGGCAACTTTCGAGGAGCAGTTAAGTTTGGTTACTCTTAGAGCGAAACCAAAGATTAAAGAGAAGCTTAGTCAGTGGATGTGTAACAATCTATAATTGTTGTAGCTTTTCTTTTTCTCCTTTGGCTTAAAGCCAAATTCCTGTACATATTCTTATATATATTTATAAAAAAACAAAAAAAGAGAGGTAGGGGCCTTCCCTACCGGTTCGGTAAAAAAAACGGCACGAGAAACTCCCCCAAATGTCCTGCTCAGTACTGACGGGAGAGGCTGCCACCGCTGGCTGGGAGAGGAAGATGAGGGGCGCCGCTGCCGGCGACCAAGGAGGAGGAGGGGCGTGCTGACGGCAGCTGAGGAGGAGGAAGGACGGCAATGGTGGCCGGGAGAGGAGGAGAGAGGGTGCTGACGGCCTGGAGAGGAGGAAGGACGGCACCGGCGGCCGAGAGAAGTGGAGGAGGGCCATAGCTGCTAGGAGAGGAGGAGGAAGGGTGGCGCCTGCAGGCGTTGGGCAGTAGCCGGCCGGCGGCGGTGGCAGGCACGACTGGACGGGACGACGACGAGACATCATGGCCACGAGAATAGAGCAAAGTGAACCATTTTTTTTCATGCCCAGTGGCAGGTGGGTAATTATTCAACTTCAAAAGCCAGTAAAAGCAAGGGAAAAGGTGCTTTTAGATTTGTACTAGAGTAAAAGCTGCTTTTGGGCAAAAGCACCTATGGCTTTTTTGCCCTGTGGTTGGCTTTTGGCTTTTCTAAAAGCAAAAGCAGGTTGAAAAGCCCAACCAAAGGCACCATATATCTTGGTTGTAGGTTTATTCAGTTTTTTCTCATGATAGTGTTTTATCTATGATGAACATGTAGTACTGGTTTTGTTGGTGATGAACAATTTGTTTTGTGGAGAATGAACAATTTGTGTTCTTGTATCAAATATATGGTTTGTTTACTATTTATTTTTATGTATGCAATGAGCTAGTAAGATATGTTATCAACTGAAATTATTTAGTATCATAAAGGATTTGTGAGTAATGTATGAAATTAGATTATATTATAATTGACCATAACTTGGCTTAACCCATATATAATTGGGCCAAAAAATAGATGGGCCAATACTGGGCTACGTGCAATAGAATCTATGATTACAAGTAATGTTGGGTAGGGTAGAACAGATGTTGGTCCTACTTCAGTTTATGATGAAAGAAAGTGTCACAACTGTGAAGCCACTTCAGATGCCGCAAATTTAGGATGTTTGCTGTGGACATTTTATTGGTGTCATAAATTTTGTGACATACTAGAACAAGAATCATCAATAATAATAATTTATTATGCTTCATTAGTGACATACGGTGTTTATTGTAGTGGTATCATAAATCATGGTTTGTGACACTAAAACCATAGTTATGATGTATTTTTTGCGTCATTAATCAAAAATTTTCTTGTAGTATAGTGGTTGTGTCTCCTTCTTCTTGTTGATGCTCTCATAAGGTTCTGCATCTTACTTTGTAGTCCTGGCAACTACTTGCTATCTTGTCATGTTTATTTTACGTTGCTTTACATCAGAGAAAATGGTGAAACCAAAGACTAACTTGTCTATACAAGGTTATTGAAACCTCTCACACAGAACTACATGATCATGGCAGGATCTAGAGCCTAGTATTGTGCTCGGTACTATAGAGTCAGACTGAAGGTGGTGATTTAAAGAAAGCTCTGAATAAGAATGATGGTTTTTTACTATTTATCCTAAGAACTACAATACATGCATAGTCTAGGCTTACTTTAGATGAGGTACCTCTTATTCACATGCGTACTGATGCTTGTTCATAATGTTCATACTTGTCCATACGTGTTCATGCTTACTTATAGATCAACTTTGCATCATGAATCACATTTTCAATGCTTAGTTAGTTTATAGCCCATGGCATTGTTTCCACCGATATATTGATAAACTTGGTGCAATACTTTTAAGAGAAAATCCACAACTAATCCGTGCACTTGTAGCATAGTAATTGGCAAAATACCCAACGTCAACAATGTCCATATATATTTGTGTAGTTCTTATGTCCTCGTGTTTGTGTCATCATCTAGCATGCATGCATGCTTGCTATCTATATATATATACTATAAAGATTCAAGAAAATTGAAACATTTTTTACCAAGAAAATTCCCTGCCCACCTCTCACATCGGCCCATCTGTCCTACCTCCCCCTAAATAAACATCTACGACGACGACGAAAAAGTACCGAGCGGGGGCGCCGGTCTCCCGAGGTTGAATTTTTTTTCTCACCGCGCCTTGGGGCTTACCCGCCCGCGTACCCACCCGACCCGCCGCCCGAGAATTCAGCCACTCCTCCCATCTCTTTCCTTTCACCTCCCGTTCACTGCCCGTCCCTTTCCTTCTCCCCGCCCAAGGCGGCTCATCCGCCCCTCCGAGATCCCATTCCCCCGGCTGCCTCTTCCAACGGCGGTTCCCCTCATCCGCCCCATCGGCTGGCGACGGCGGCCGCCCAGAGGAGACAGGACACCCGGTGGACCGACGGAGACACGGTGGGCGACGGCAGCAGCAGCCCGGAGGAGACACGGCGGGCAGCGGCGGCCGCCCTAGGCCCCGGTTCCATGGGGCCCCGCCCTACACAGCTGTGCCCGGTGGCGGCGGAAGCCCATGGGAGCAAGAGGAGGCAGCGCTCGTCCACCCAGCTGGCGCCCCTCCTCACGATCCAGCTGTGGATGTGGCCGCATCACGTGGAGCATCCTTCTCCGATGAGCAATTACAGGTAAAATCCACCTGCGCCCCATCCCTACCTCTCAATTTTTGCTGATTCCTCAAAGAATCGCAGGATTTATTGGATCGTTTCATTTTCCCTCTCAATTCGTGGCTTATTTTTGTTGACCGAAGTCGGGAGGGAAACCCTACCTATTTTTTTAATATTTTTTTATTCCAAACCCAATTATTCGCCTCCGGAGTCGAACTTGGGTCTGCCGGGTGGCTGGGTGCTACTCAGGCTAGAGACCCTTATTAAAGAATCGCAAGAACTGTCTGTCACCTGGAATACTATTCATGTGAAAAAAAGGTAACCTTTTTTCTTTATTATCTGTCATTTTAGAATTTCAGGCTGCTGTTGTATCTGGTTTTTTACACCATCAGCGCAAATTAAATCTATAATCTATAATCTATGGAAGGGAGCGGTCTACTTAAGAAGATTCTGGCAATTTGATCTGGCATGTTTGCATTGTTGAAAAACAGGTGGTTCAGGGAGCAGAATCTTCTCTCCTCTTTTTTTTATTAGTGGTGCTGTACAGTTTGTCTCTAACGCAACGTCGATTGCCACTTTAATCATATATAATGTTATATATATTATAACATTATCTCATTTCTGGAATTAGTGCACCCAAAAAACTGCCTCTGCTAACAATCTCTCCTCATTCCAGTTCTCTTCTTGGATGGGTTACTCCATTAGATGCCACACCTGGTCTTTTTTCAGAAGGTATAGTTTTATACTTTTAGACTATTAATTTAAATGATTAAAGACAATTTATACTTTCTTTGAAGTGCATAGATTGCTAATAGAAATTGCATCTATGAAAATTGCATTATCTGAATGAAAATTGCATTATCTGTACTTGTCTGTCCTGTCTAAGAACATTTAGAATGCATGGCATTGTAACATCTGAAAGAGTGCGGAAATGAGATATAATAAGCTCTAAGTCCTATTCATGTTAAATCAGATTAGTTCGCTTCTGTTAAATCAGAAGCAAGCAGAATGCTGGAGAATTCGCATGGACTGTTGGAGGCTCCATGCTCGAGGTGAGAAAAAAACATCTGATGTCTTTCTTACTGTTTCATCATTTTGCTTGAATTAGGGGGCACATAATTATGTGCCCTATATCATCAAGTCAGTTGTGCCCTATAGGGTTTGTGTAGTGGAGAAATTCTTTCCTTTTATTGTGTGAATGCCGTTGCGTCATAGGAATCGAACTTATGTGAATGTCATTACACCATTGGGTCTTTCAGAACATGGCTCCTATCTACCAATAAAGTGATATCGATGCCAATATTTTTCATTCCCACTTCTCTAGATTTGTACACTGGCATTAGTACTCAACGTTATTACCAAATTTCTATCTTTCTTAAAACACAATGCTTGTAGATGTGTCCCTTTTTTACCTGTTGTTTACAAGTGGTACTGACTATGTGTAGCTACTCTGTTGTTTGTCAGATAAAAAAGCAGCAACCTGCATTTTGTATTGTTTATGAGAATGGCCAAATTTTAATTGTTAAGCATGGACTTAAATTTAAGTTTCTTTATTTTGATGCGCTTGAGGAGCAGTTAACGCTGTATTCTTAGTGCTTATGAGATAATCTGATTCCCCCTCTTCTTTGACTTGTGTTCTGATGCTTGTTCCCTGTGCAGGAGAGTAAAGAAAATATTTTTTTCAGTGGCAAGCTGCTCAGTTGTGTGCTCCGCGGGGGCTTGGCTGACAGTTAATGTGCTTGAGAGATCAAGCTACTGCCTATCTTGATAAAAACTGTGTGGCAGGAAAGCCACTGAGAGTGAGGTACCATCATATTCTTTAATTGTTTGGTTACAGGGCAGCCTATTGGTAATTTCCTAAACAACTTCCATTAAGGAAAAAAATTCATATGTCTATTGTTTGTTATTAAAATCCAGGTACCAGGTGTTGAGGTATTTGCGATTTTCCACTAGGAAGGCATATGCTCTTTCATTGCATTTAGGATCCCAAATCATATCATTGAGCTGATGCATTTAGGCATATGCTCTACACTGGGAAATAGTACAACTTTATGTTTTGGAAGGAAAAAGGTATATTGTACCAGCCAAATAAAAGAATTACTTTATGAGATTTAATAGAGTGGCAGTTTTATTAATGCATATTTTTTCATCTAGATATGAAAGGAAGTTAAAAATATGTAGCTAATAAATTGTTATTTTTCCCTCGTACTATGTCATACTCTGGAAAAAAAATATGGCAGTCAGGAGCAGAGCAACTTGATATGCTTTGACAGTAGGTTAGTTTGATTTTGTCTTACATATTTCCAATTAGGGACAAAGTATCGAGGAGGTTTTAACATCTACACTTAATTTTTATTCTGTGGTTTCAGATTTTGACTCCATATGCAAAGCATGCCTTCACAATGACACCAATTGCCTTGTCAATGAGGAGGGACTGCCTAAGAGAGGATGCAGGGTTATCTTGTAGTAATGTAATGTCTGTTAGGACTTGCTTTGTTTCTCAACTGTTGCAGTGCCTCTGCTCTTTCTATATTTCTGTGAGTGGTCTTTTCAGCTATTTTTCCCTAAATCTTATTCAATGAAATTTACCCCCACAGCATCATGCAAGCTAATGACATTTGATTTGCAGCTATTTGGTTGCATTTGTTGAGGATGGCAGGAGGCTACACTCATTGTACCTACAAACTTAGGTTTATATGATCATGTTATAGAACCAGGAAGGAAATGAACGCCGAGTGCGACTGTGCGGTACTGATTTCGTCCTTCACTTTTATGAATTGGTGGTGATGTTGGGTTGTTTCAGGGGAAAAACACAGTGACAAATGCCCCCAGGAAGCAAATGAAGGCTGCTAATCAATATTATTTATCCTAAACCACTAGAGGTTAAGACTGGTTTACACTGTTAGGTTTGAGCTGTTGCTGCAGAGCAACAATTTATGAGGTGCTGCTGGGCACAATCTGTGATATTAGATATTCTAATGAAGCATGCTTCTGCCCGTTAAAATTTAAGGTGCGTATACAATCAGAAGTTATACACCGATTCAAGTGATGGTTGCTAGCATCTTGTAGGTAGTGTGAATTATGTGGTAGGCCCCATATGACTTTAGAGAGCCATCAATAGCTTGTAGATTCCTAAAATGTGCAATTCAGAGCTTGTAGATAAGTCTAATGAAGCAAACATCAGGATATTATACTTATGTAGTATAAATAATTTTATACTAGACAATTGCATTGAGTCTCAAGATTTCTATTTAAAAGATTGAAGCCTATGTATACCATCAATTGCATAATTATACATATAGATGATAAAACTATTCTAAATTAGACAGTTGCATTGAGCTCGATGATCTCTGTTCAAAAGAAGTCTACACGTACAATTAATTGCATTGAGCATTCTTGTACTTGTTCTATCACACTGTTTCTTCAAGTATTAACATAGTCACGAAACTTTCAATGTTAGATGACACTATGACACAGATACATTCTTTAGAAAGATGAAAGTAAGTGGTTTCCTTACCTTTGGTGGAATCAACATCGGCCTCTGTACTTTTTCTGTCGATGCACTCCATTCTAAGGAAGCAGCCAAAAATATGTTAAGGTCTATTCTGGGAGAAGGATTGCTGTGGAGAACTGTCTTTTTTATGCTTTTATCTTGGAGATATTTGTTCCATCCCCTAGCTGGACTGTCAAAAGTCAGCGGTGCACAGAAGATGAAATCTTTGATACTACTAAGCTGGATGCTGTCGTTTTCAATAGAATTCTTGTATTCAGGTACTTGCATCTTTACTTTAACGCATTGCGCTTCTTTGGTTTCTTTACTTTTAAAAGTTGCTGCATGATAATTTATGTTGTTCGTTTTACTTGAGCCTATCACCTTGTATTTTGGTCTAGAAGTTTCATTTTTGTTTCTTTGAGAATGACAAAACCACTAATGTGGCTTTCAAAGCTGGAGTATCAATCAAAAAACTATAAACCAAAACCATCTCTTTGATTAGGTTACATCAAAATGCTGTTATTTTTTCTCTTTTTTGAGGAAATTTTCTAGCGACACCTGCATGTGTGGGCAGCAGTGCTGGCTTATTCAGTATAAGTTAATTTCGTATATGTACATATATTATTTTCCTGTTAGTCAAGAACAGCTTTGCATATGTTCTGAGGGGGTACTGGTTTGTGCTAATAAGATTTGTCTGGTAGAATATACACAATTAATTTTGTTATTTCATATACAGTTCCAGGCCGAGATTGCAGATCCTGCGAGAGAGCGCCACCTCAGCTTACATTCGGTTCAAGGCTGGCAGCGTGGAGACAAGGAAATATAGTTGATTTTAGGAAAATGGTGTCTCAATACTATTGGTAGCTATCTGTTTTTTAAAAATGATATACTAAGATCGAATCCGTGTTTACTGTACATGCAACATTCGAACTGATCTGAAGCAAATTACTTAAAGAACAACATGGGCAAACACGGTGTGATTTGTTAAGTTGGGTTTTGTCATCTCCAAACATTTTTTTTTGTGCCATGTGTTGAGCTTGTGTGGACAATTTCTTAGCTTTCCTTCTACGGTATACTCCAATTTTGTTTCCAACGGCTGCACGGCAGGTGCCAGCTGCCGCTGCCATCCTCCGACTCAGCGATGGGGAAGACGATGCTCAGAGCACACGACGGCGCTCCCATGTCGTATGACAGCATCCAAAGCACTCAGCCACCGGCAACAAGTTCGATAAAATTCCCCTGAGGCTTTTCTCTTTGCCGAATGTCTGATTAGTAGTTTAGTGCCCTGTGCTTATTTGGTTTCTCCGTCCAATTGCAAGCTGGTTTGAGTCTCACAATCTGACGGGACGGTGGGGAAAATCGATTTATGTCATTTTTTTTTCATGTTCATGATCTTCCCGTGTGGTGCACTGGTCTCCGTTTTCTCTTTTTTTGTAGCTGTTGTGTGGTCTGCTGCTTTTGGTTTGTACCATTAGCATGCATTAGCCTGCATACTGAACAGAAATAAAAGTTCTTATGTTTCAAATATTTTCAGATTGAGATTTTGTTTCAGTTACCATCAGGTAATGTGTGATAAATTTGGTTGCTTGAAAAAATGATTCCTGCAGATCCACGCACCATAGGTGCACCATAGGTATGCCATGCCGTTAGTGTCTTAAATGCAATCTTCCCTTCCACGATTTTTCATCTGTTTGTTTACAATATAGATAAGATTAAATCTATTATACTAAAATTTAACTTACCACATATATAGCACGCGGGCATTGCTACTAGTAAATTTGAAACAAACTTTTGTGTTTTGGTATACTATAAAAGCGAGTATGAGTACGATTTACAAAGTTTGGGTGTTGGGTCATTCGGAACACTCCTAATGATCACATGTCTTTTAGCTTGCCGATTTCCCTTTCCGATGGAGTCAGAATTAAACCACTAGTTAGATATATTCTAGTAATGATATTGATCAAGTACATATTTTGGCCATAAATTATTCCTTACTCATATGTCAAAAGTTAGTTGTTACTGAAACTCATTGCCATATAGTACACTTAAAGACTGGACTTGAGTTGAAGGAAACACAATAAGTAACCTCCACCATCAAATTTCCAAACCAGGGTCAAGCCCATGTGCTTGGTCACTCAAAAGTGATGTGGCAACTCATATTTTGATCTATCTAGAGTGCAAGAATAAAAACAACATAGGAATATATGAGAAGGTGTGATGTTTGTGAAAATTGTAATTTGTAAAACATGCAAAATATTACAACAACAGCCACAGAGATGGAGTGCACATTAAGTGCATAAATTTTATGAGAAAGATATAAATATTAGTGTGCATTTCTGTGAGTTTAGGCATCATTTTAGAGCACCCTACATTACATTGGTAAACTCGGTCAACATCATAAGTCATGGCATTTACATAATTATACAGATCACAAGCAAGTGCTACTAAGCTACATTACTACATTACCCAAGGGCCAACCATGGAACTACATCTCTACAACATATACTGTTTTCTATTGATCCCTACAACATATACTTTTTTCTATTGATCTACATGTATGCTTGTTGTTGCAGTAGGAGTAAGGGTGCAGGAGTGAAAGCTAGTGAAGGGCTTGATTACCTTTTAGCACATCAACGCTTCTCCAGGTTACAGATGCCGCTTCCTAACCTATTGCTGCCATAGAAATCGCTGAACTGGAGTTGCTCACCACTAAATCTGATGGTGTCCGACGAGATCCATCCTTCGTGCACCTCGCCTGTATCTCGGGCACCCATTGACCACGCTGGAGATGGGAGGAGACCACCATTCACCATCAGAGGGTGCGGAGGAGGGGAGCGACACGGCCAACAGGCCCATAAGGGAGAGGTGCGGCAAAGGGACAACATCGTGGTGAGGTTGGGCGGAGGGAGACGACATGGAGCAGTGCAGGAGCAAGTATTTTGCGAGTGGGTAGGCTAGGGTTTGAGTGGGAGGTTATAGACGTGGGAGCATACGGCTACTGGACCGTGGGCTTTGAGGCATGGACTTGGCTTACAAGGCCTGCTAAGGTTCACGTACTCAAAGTTTGACCCAAATATTTGTATTTGCCAACGGATCCTCCAATGCCCGGTGAAAGCATTTTTACCCATGTACACAAAATTGGAAGAAATAGAATCAACAACTGACCATTTATTGGAACTCTTTATCGACTAACAATTTAAGTACTTGACTACTTTTAACAACTCACATCTATTAGTAATTTGCTGTTGTAGTGTAGTGCCTCCAATGTGAGAGCAACTCCAACTAAAGTCTTAGGCGGTGCGAAGAGGTGAGAGTAAGAAATCTTTCCGGTGCAATATTAGCCTTCATGTAATTCTAGGATAACACCAGAAGCCTATCTCAGCACCTGGTGCAAAGGAATAAAGAAACAAAGCCTATAGTTTGGGTGGGAAGAGTTATTGCATGAAGACAAGTAGCTGAGAAAACCTGAAGAGAATATGAAGCACATAGCAACTTAATATGAAGCTAAATGTCAGGGCAATTTTGTTGGATTATAAATTGATGACATGGCTTCTTTTGCGCTCTAGGAGCAGAATAAACACTAAAGCTGCCCTGATAGAACTAGCTATTAGCTATTTACATGTTACCTCATATCATAAATCATACATGTATGTATTTTTATTTTCCTTTTCTATTTTGTCCTCATGTAGGGCTTCCACTTTACTCTTCTCTTCCCTTCTAAAAGCGCCACTAGCCTCTCTCTTCTCCCCAACCACCTTGGGAGACACAAATATGCCTATCCAATGACGACAAATACCAACGGGAACAAGCTGGGTGACGCAACAGGGCCCCCAGATGTTATATAAGTTCATACTTAACTACAACTAACTCGTTGGTTAAAATGCCCATCAGTCAATGGTGTTTATCCCTATTCTTTCGCTAGCAGCAAAGTACCTTTACCCATGCACATCATCCTCTCTCCCACATCTCTCCTCGACTTTCTCTACTCAACAATCAATCTCAATTCCCGCCAAAATAATCAATCTCAATTGATTAATTGGAGTCTTGTTGACTGTCACTAACACACATATCCGACCTTCAACTTTAATATGGAAGTAAACATAGACCATAGTCATGGGTCCTATATCTAACCAATTTCACAAGTTTTGCTGAGTATGTGTATGTAGGAGGTCACTGGCCAAATTGGGCCCACTGCCATGTCGGTCGACCTGTAGTGGAGCCCAATGAGGCCCATCTTTGTCCAGGATGAAGAAGCACACTCACACAACATCTTTGCCACTGACATAGGGTTGGTTTGATCGAAGGGATGAGATCATTCCACATGGATGAACCATGGATTGAGTGGCCCACAACTCCTACTAAATGTACTCAAATCAAGCCAACTCACGTGGGACACATATATGGGCCCACATATTAGTCACCCAGACGTAGATAGGGCCGAACTGCCCCAGTGGGGCATCGCCTGACCTGCCACTTCAACCAACATCCCACTAGGGTGGTTTGTGCCTAATTTTCTCATGGACCTTCCCACTGCCTTCATAAGGTCAGTAACGAAGCACCGATGTAAAGTTACCGAGGTAGAACGTCGGTTTGTAATAGGTAGAGGCTTGTGAGGAGTTAGAGGGAATATTCCCTTGGGATCTCCAGTCTCCCATGGCACCTCCCCTCTATAAATAGGACCCTAGAAGCCTTGTTCAAATTGAGCTCCATTCCAAAGGAGGAGCCCTATGCTACTAGTACTGAACTAGAGTAGGGAGTGAGTGAAGGGGTAGTCTATGGAAGTGTCAACAATGTCTGGCATCTTCTCCAACCTTGTACCTCACCACATGCTTATTCTCTAAGTAAGTGTTCATGAATCCCTTATGGTATTTGAGTCTCTTATTTAAGATAGTTCTGTTCTATATTACTTGTGGTATCATCATTCTCTAATCGTTACTTAATGCTTTAGTCTCTGTACAAGGGCTAGAGTAGTACTCATTAGCATAGATGTGGTGTCTAGGCTAGTGGTTGCCTTTGTTTGCCTCGTTCCTCCATAGATTTGTAGAGGTAGGCGACAGGTGGTAACAACCCTATCCGTCCTTTGTAATCATCCACATTCAGTTCGACTTAGAGCTGTAGGCCATTATTTCTATTTGACTAGGGTAATTCGGTACCCAAAGTTTGAAGTTAGGCTCAGGTTCTATCTTATTTTTAAGTCTTTAGGCATAGAATCCTCTCTACCCTGACCTACCTAAATCTTATTATTCTTGGGTTAACATAGACTTGAAGACCAGTACACACACGTTCCACGTGGATCCGGTACTCCGAATACTTCTGTGTGAATGCTATTAAGGTATCCTTCTGTGTGAATGCTATTAAGGTATCCGTATGCTTACATATTTATGGTCGTAAGAAAAACCAACAAGCCTCAACTCAGCAACATCACTATGAAAAACAAATCATTTCCCTCCTAATTCTCTATTCTATTTGAAACACGACTTTGGATATTAAAAACATAAGAGAAAAAACAGACTTGAAAACTAGCTCTGAATCAATATATAGGTTTATCTTGATAAATTTGTTGTGAAAAAAAATCTCAAATTACTTCAAGACTCATCTGTTTAATTTATTGCCATTTCTCAAATATGGGGCCTCAATTTTATTTTACACAGGGGCCTCAAAATATGAGGTACGGTCCTGAGCCTAGTTAGTAATATAATGAGTTGCCAATGAGAAGTTTTTTTTGTCCTATCTTGTTTCCACCTAGGAAATAAATGAACTTATCTCCGTTCTCGGAGCTACCCGTTGGACACACCCTTACAGATCATGAGAAATTCCCATGGAAAAGTTCAATAGGCACTACCACAGAAACGATTTGTAGGAGCGACACATTTTTTTAGCCGCGGACGTGAAACCGAGCCGTTGCTAGAGAACCCGGAGAATACTGTAGCATTCGACCTGTAGCTAATAATGCATTAGCTAAGGCGGGTCACAGGATCGGCCGTGGCTGTAAATGGGCGTGCATTTCCAGGGGCGGGTGGCAGGCAGACCCGCCCCTGGAAATAGGACACCGAAATAGGACACCATTTGCAGCAACAGCTGAGGCCCTCACCCGCTACAAGAGCTGCCATTTGCAGCAACGGGCTGGGGCCTCACCTGCTGCAAAGAGCTCCATTTGCAGCTAAAAGTCAAGCTCCAGCACATAAATCAAGCTGACCCTCTCCATATCCACACCGACGCCCTCTCTTCCTCTCCCACTCGTCTCTCTATCGCCCTCCCATCTCTCTCCCGGTCTCTCCCCACCCATCCAATCCTCTCCAGGTGGCGCCCGGCCTCAAGCGCAGGCGGCGGCAACACGGCGAGGCGCGGGAGCGGCAGGGCGCACAAACGGCAAAAATCGTTTGTGATGTGTATGGTACATTCAAACCACATTTTGAAGTAGTAAAACACTTCAAATCAAAAAGTGTTGAACTACAAAGTTTTATGGCTTCTCAAGATGTACAACTTTTACTTTGGTCATTTCTTCATTTGACAAATTCATATGAATATTGTTCATAAAATCCATCTCTCTCATAGAGTTATAGTTTCTAAAACTATAAGAGAGACCTATAAGATTTGTGAACAATGTTACTCTCACTACGTCGTATGGAAAAACGGTCAATATCAAAGTTGTAGATCTTCAGAAGTTATGAAACTTTGTAGTTGACAACTTTTTAATTTGAAATTGTTTTACTAGTGAAAAGTAAGTTTGTAATCAAAATTTGAAATTTGAGTTTTTTCAAACGACCTCGGATGAAAAAACGGTCAACATGAATGTTGTAGATCTCGACAAGTCATGAAACTTTGTAGTTGACAACTTTGTCATTTGAAGTCATCTAGTTAGCTAGATCTAAGTTTGAATGTTCTCAAATTTGAAATTCAAATTTTGTAAACGGCCTCGGATGAAAAAACGGTCAACATGAAAGTTTTAGGTTTTGAAAAGTTAGGAAACTTTGTAGTTCAACACTTTTTGATTTGAAGTCGTTTATGGCCTCAAACAATTAATTTAATCTCGGTTTGGTATAATATGATAGGAGTCGGAACGGCTTCTAGTCACATGTGACGAAGTGGTGCAGTGGTAGAGGAGCTCACGCGCGAGGGGGAGGTCGCCGGTTCGAAAAAAATGCCGCGACTTGGAGGTGGAGGGCTGGTGGCCTCCCCAAATGAAAATAAATTTTTTCCCTAATGTTTTCGTATTTTTTGGGATTTATTTCGGACACAGGAAATCACAAAGGGGTATCACAAACGGTGATGCCCGGGGCATCATAAACGGGACATCACAAACGATTCGTAGAACCGTTTGTGATGTCCATTCCCAACCGTTTGTGATGACGGTGTGTGGAGTAGTGGCGGCGACGCGCACGCAGGGCGGCGCGGCGAGGCGCGGGGCGACCCGGCGAGCGGGCAGTGACGTGCGGGGGCGGCAGGGCGGTGCACGGGCGACAGCGGCGCGACGTGGCCTGGAGGGTGGCGACGCGCGCAGCACCGTGGGAAGGCGGCTGCGGCGGGGAGCGCCGCTGGCGGGCGGCGACGTGGTGCCGGAGCAGGGCCTTTTTTTGTTTTTTAAACAATTTCTAGTCGCGGGTGATGCGGTGACCCGCGCCTGCAAATCAATTTTTTGCCGCGGGTGTTGCGCCCGCGCGCGCTCACAAATACGCTATTTCTAACTGCGAAAAGTGAGCGCGGGCGGATAGCCCGTTGCTAGAAATATGTTTTCAACCGTGCCTACAAACGTTTTCTGTAGTAGCGAGGAGCTCCAAACTTCCAACGCTTTGTTTCTAGGATCTCTTTCAAATTTCTCTATCGTTCCTTCCTCGCAAGAGCACTCTTATAATAAGCTTATAGCTTAGTTCATGTTTAACAACGATGCTAATTTGTTAAATCATTTATTGAGAAATTAGACACATCATCCTATAATTTGGGGCAGATAAAAAAATTTAACTGCTGGTACCTGCTATAAATTGCACTACATATACATTAATCGTGAGTATGGACTTTTTAAGATCAAGCAACTGTTTCAACCGATCGAGAAGTAAAACATTGAGCGAAGGGAAGCATTAGCGGGCTGGCTGTACAATTATTGCCCTTTTCTCCCGGCCTGTTAACCATTTGCCTCATTTCCCAGTCAAGGTCCTGATGCTATGTCGACTGTGTTACCTTAATATACAAACCTTGAAAAGGCGAAACCTTAACATATATTAAACATATGGACAGCACAGAAGACGAAGCCACACTACACATGTTGTTTTAATTTGTTTTGTCTGCGCTCTGGGCTCTTGCCATGGCCAGCAACCATCCAGCGTTTACCTTTCCATATAATCCAAGGAATCCAGGCATCAATCGTATGTAGTCGCCTGCAGAGCTAGCCTGTACACGTAATGGGCAGATATTAAACAAAACGGGCACCGTCGCGTAGTCGCCTCGGTTGGTGAACACATGTACATTGGTGTATGCGCACTAGTTTATGTTTGCAAATATAGAATATACTTTTATATCTGTATGTACAAATCGACAAATAAAAAACATTTACATGCATGCAGAAAAAATTTAGCTAGAGATCGATCCGTGACCTTGCTTGTCATATCTATACTAATCTATTCTAAGAGGATTCTAGAGAATTGAAAACACTTCTCACCCAAAAAATCCACTCCCACCCCTCACAAAGGCCCACCTGTCGGGTCGTAGGACGTGGGAAGACGTGAGAAAATGTGGGAAAACAGTGCAAAATGTGAAACTTTTTTCACCTAAGACTCTACCCATACCCACGCGGACCCACCTGCTCATGATATACCCACATTTATAACCACGTCTATACACAATTATCTCGTATTGCTAATAAACAATAGATTGGAGAGTTTTTTCCATATAAATAAAGACCAACTATCTAAAAAATGATGTGCATCTACATTTGAGAATATCTAAAACTCTCTATACATGAGAGAACGAATATAAATTATTTTTAAAAGCGCTTCGCACGACTGGTCTGTTTACCATGGTCCACTCAAATGATATTATTTTAGTACATATGTGTTATCAATAAACGTGCGTGCCGCATGTACGTTCATGCTAGTATGTCTAAATAGACTTGGAAATTTGCATGATTGCAGTGGCCGGGCTTGTTAATTATGTTATATGTTTCTGCAGGTACATTGTTTACTTTAATGTTTGTTTTGAAGATGCGTGGAACATCAACGCATCCTCTTGTCTTGGTTTAAGTTAGAAAGAAAAGGAAAAAGGAGTTTTCAAATACGCATCACTTTTCCGTCAGATCCCGTCACCCATGGATATACTGTCACACCCGGATTTACACAAAACCCGAATGTGGCCATATGTGTGCCCAGGAAGTCCACAGACATATATAGCGAACAAATATGGTAAAAATCAGAGTACAATGCTTTATTCTCATCATAAAGTAACGTTTACATCAGAGTTTTGCATAAATGAAATACATGGGTAGCGGAAGACTAATAAACTCTCTCTAAGTGTAGCCGCATCCCACAGGGACTCTGACTGGGAGAACGCCAACTCAGAAGTACGGCAAATC
Source organism: Echinochloa phyllopogon (assembly GCA_033239725.1). Taxonomy (NCBI): domain Eukaryota; kingdom Viridiplantae; phylum Streptophyta; class Magnoliopsida; order Poales; family Poaceae; genus Echinochloa; species Echinochloa phyllopogon. Next base: position 23,386,342 of record BTCW01000008.1, on the reverse strand, counting down.
CTCTGGAAACTCCACAGCATAATCAGCCTGACTCCAATCTGTTACCCGTCCGGGATTTTGCCCAAAAATAGTAATAACAGCAAGTGTAAGTAATGGAAATTACTTAGCAAGTATAGCACGGGTTAAGAAGGCTCAAAAAGGCTAGACACTGGCTTAACTGCATTAACACTTTTAGTTGGTTCGTTTTAACTTTATCCAAGTTACTACAAGTGAATGTGAACCCGGTTGTAACCCAATTAATAGTGTAAGTGACATTTAAGCATGAATAAATACCATATTCTAATCAAAAAGGATCCAGGCCGCTCGTGACCCTGAGCAAGGCTATCATGATAGATCCTACACTCTGCAGAGGTTTCGCCCTTTACCCACCAGTCGCGTAAAAGTTCAAAGGAACTTTGCACCCAACCACGCACATCAACACTTCCGAGGTGTGACTGCATAGGGACGCTACGAGGCTTTCACAAGACACCCTAACAAGTCAGTAGCCGCTGGAGTACTATACGGTGGTGAAAACTTAGGCACCGAGATCGACGTACGCCCACGGAGTCACACCGTGAGGGGGTCGATGGCGTCCGGAGCGCGGGTATCGCACCATACTGCGCAACGTGCAGAGTTCTCAATCGCTGAGACTCCTACACGGGACTGGGTCTAACGTGACCTAGCCGACGGGGCTACCGTCCTCGGTGGAATCGGAGATCACCCAGCGCCGTACCTCCCACAACGCCGTTGGCCCCTCGGTAACTACTGCCAAGCTAGAGACGTACAAGCTACTTGACCAAGACCAGAGCCATTATAGTTTCGGCGGTGGCGACAGGCTCCTGGGTTGCCGCTTTAAGAACCGGTCCTTAGAGGGAGACATTAGAGCAAAGCACACAGCACATGCTCTAACTCCCTAATCCATGTTGCTAAAAAGCAAGTTTTAACATTAAAGTTGAAGTGGACCATTAAGTCAATATTAACAATTAAGTAAAGGTGACAGTAGTTGCGCCTAGCAAGATACTACCCATATGCAAAAACCCATAGGAATTCAAGGACAGGGAAATAAATGCTAGGAATAACCTTAATGGTAAACAATATTAGACACATGCGTATGTAATGAACAGTGTATTAAAAGTGAGATAGGTAGCAAGGATTGTCCGTGCTATAACTTGCCTTCCTCGGAGTACGGCTGCTGCTGCGAGTCCTGCTCTGGCTCGTCCTCAACGTACTCGAAGTCCAAAGCTACGGGCTCGCCGACTGGACACGAACATCACGCACGCATTCCAAAACAATCATCACATGCAAGCAAAAGTAATTCTATTAGAACAGTACACCAAACAGTGAAAAAAGTACAAAAACAGGAGCTAGAAATATTCTACGCTTCGCTACGAACACATGAGCGCGAAAATCACGCAAATCGGAGCTAAAACATGAAAGTTATAGCGTTTCTAAGGTTCGGGGGCTTGCTGGCAAAGTTTTAAAATTTCCAGGGGCTAAAACAAATAAAACAGGACCTATCTGCAATTATTTTTGAATTAAAATGGACCGCGGGTTAATTTCCAGAAAGTCCAGGGTCTCTTTAGCAAAAGAGCCAGCGCTGACCGGTATTGACCGGATCAGGACGCGTGGCGGCCGTTGGATCCGATCTGGACGGCCGGGATTTAAAACGCGAAGGGGTATGCGGGGTTCTAATCTAGGCCGTTGATCTTAGATCGGACGGCTCAGGGCCGGCGCTCGCCGGGGACGAAGGAAGCACGGCGGCGCTGCCGGCTCCCGCGGCGGGGGCTCGCCGGAGCGAGGGGGTTCTCGGGCTAGGGAACCCCATTCGCCTCGAGGCTAAGCTCTACGTGCTCACGGGCGAACGGCGAGTCCACCCGTGGTGACCGAGTTGCGCGCGTGCCGGCCTAGGGGGGCGCACGGCGGCGACCGAGGCCCGGCCGACTCCGGCGAGGCATTGCGCGCTCGTCGGGGCTCGGTTTCGGGTGTGGGTTGGTGCTAAAGAACCAGCGGGGGACGGGGGTGCTACCTGCGCAGGACAAGCCGAGGATGCGACGGCGATGGGGTGAGTCGACGGCGAGCGGCGGTCGGCGGAGTCGGGGACGCATCGGCGATGGAGCTGCGCGGTCACGAGGGCGGCTTGGAGTAACTCGGCGCGCTCCACGTGGCTTGGCGATGCTCCTCCACGGGTCGGTCGGGGCGGAGGTGCAGCGGGGCGTCGGATCGTCGTCGGCCGGCAGGCGAGCTCGGAGAAAACGGCGGCGAGGTGCGGGGAGCTCGAGTGGGAAGGAATTGGGGGCTCGGGCGGGGTTAGAGGGGTCCCAGGGCACGGGGCCGACGTTTAAAGGGCGCAGAGGGTCCTAGGCGCGCGGATCACGGGGTAACGGTGGTGGCCGGCGGCGGACGGGGAAGTTTCCAAATGAGGGGCGACTTGCCTTGCGGGGAAACGCCGGGAAAGGAAGGAGAGCGCAGGAGAGGGGCAGGAGATCTCCGGGCGTGGCCCATGGGCTCGGAGCGGAGCCAAGGCGCCCGGGCGGTTCGGCGCTGATCACGCCGGGGAGAGAGGGCGCGCGGCGAGGGGAGGAAGAAGATGCTGGCGAGTGGGACCGGGCGGCAGTGAGGGAGAGAGGGGAGGGAGATGTTGGGCCGGAGAGGGGAAAAAGTGGGCCGCGGCTGTTGGGCCGGCTCGGGGTGTAGCTGGGCCGCTGGGAAAGAAAAGGAGAGGGGGAAAAGTGAACCAGGTGAAAAGTTCAGGGAGCAAAAACGAACTATGGGCCTAGCAACTTTTCTAGAGCTCCAAACAAAGTGATTCAAATTTGAATTTAAATATATTTAAATTCTTGTTTGAATCACAAGCAATACAAAAATAAATGCAGCAGCATGAATGCAACAATAAATGTTTCTACCACTTATATTTGATTTTAAATTTTAGAAAATTATTATTTAGCCTTTATAAAATAGGTGAGAGCATTAAATAATTAATTAAATGCCAAAAATTTTAAATTTGAGTATTTTGGGTGTTACAAACCTACCCCCCTTAAGGTGAATCTCGTCCTCGAGATTCGGATGTAGAAGCGAAGAGCTGTGGGTACTCGGACTTCAGGTCTTCTTCCCGCTCCCAAGTCGCTTCATCTTCTGAATGCCGGCTCCACTGCACCTTGCACATCCGAATGGTCTTGTTCCTCAGCACTCTCTCTGACACCTCCAGGATCCTGATCGGATACTCCTCGTATGTGAGGTCCTCCTGAACATTCAACTCTTCAATCGGGATCTGCTCTTCTGGCACCCGCAGGCACTTCTTCAACTGGGACACATGGAACACATCGTGTACTCCGGTTAGTCTCTCAGGCAGATCTAGCCGATATGCCACTTCGCCCATCCGTTCCTGTATCCTGAACGGTCCGATGTAACGAGGCGCCAACTTGCCTTTGACATTGAACCGCTTTACACCTCTCATGGGTGACACCTTCAGGTACACAAAATCATCAACTCTGAAGCTGAGGTCCCTCCGTCTGACATCGGCATAACTCTTCTGTCTGGACTGGGCCACCTTCAGGTTCTCTCTGATCACCTGCACCTGCCGCTCTGCATCTCTGAGTATCTCCGGACCAAAGACCTGACTCTCTCCAGTCTGGTTCCAGAACAATGGGGTCCGACACTTCCTGCCATACAATGCCTCGAATGGTGCCATCTGCAGTCTGGTTCCAGAACAATGGGGTCCGACACTTCCTGCCATACAATGCCTCGAAGCTGAGGTCCCTCCGTCTGACATCGGCATAACTCTTCTGTCTGGACTGGGCCACCTTCAGGTTCTCTCTGATCACCTGCACCTGCCGCTCTGCATCTCTGAGTATCTCCGGACCAAAGACCTGACTCTCTCCAGTCTGGTTCCAGAACAATGGGGTCCGACACTTCCTGCCATACAATGCCTCGAATGGTGCCATCTGCAGACTCTTCTGGTAGCTGTTATTGTAGGAGAACTCTGCATACGGCAAACTCTTATCCCAGCTGACACCATACTGCAATGCACAAGCTCTCAACATATCCTCGAGTATCTGATTAGTCCGCTCTGTCTAACCATCTGTCTGCGGGTGATAAGCTGAGCTGAAGTGCAACTTCGTGTCCATAGACTCATGTAACTTCCGCCAGAAGTGCGAGGTGAACTGAGTACCACGATCTGACACAATCTTCTTCGGCACTCCGTGTAAGCACACAATCCGCTCCTTGTACAACCCTGCTAGTCTGGCGCCTGTGTAGGTGGTCTTCACTGGCAGAAAGTGGGCCACCTTGGTCAGACGATCAACAATCACCCAAATGGAGTCGAATCCTCTCTGTGTGCGGGGCAGACCAGTGATGAAGTCCATGCCAACTTCTTCCCATTTCCACTCCGGGATCTTCAACGGCTGAAGCAATCCAGCTGGCCTCTGATGTTCTGCCTTGACGCGCTGACATGTGTCGCACAATGCCACATGAGTCGCCACATCACGCTTCAGTCCGTACCACCAGAATCTCTCCTTGATGTCCTGGTACATCTTAGTGCTGCCTGGGTGGATCGAATAAGCTGAGTCATGTGCCTCTCTCAGAATCATCTCTCTGATCTGCGCTATATCTGGCACACATATCCTCTTCCCATGCCATAGAGTTCCCTGATCATCAACTCTGAATCTAGGGGCCTTTCCCAATGCAACATTCCCCACAATCTCTCGGATCTTCTCATCCTGCAGCTGACCTCTCCGGATCTCCTGCTCGAGTGTGGGCTCCACTGCCATCTCTGTGATGCTGGTGACTAATCCCAGACTCATCCTCTCAAACTCTCGGCTGAGTTCTTCAGGCAAACAATGACCAGTGATCCTGTTCACATAACTCCTCCTGCTCAGAGCATCTGCCACCAAGTTGGCCTTCCCTGGGTGATAGTGAATCTCCAGATCATAATCCTTGATCAGCTCCAACCATCTGCGCTGTCTCATGTTCAAATCTGACTGAGTGAAGACATACTTGAGGCTCTTATGATCAGTGTAGATGTCACATCTGTGCCCAATCAAGTAATGTCTCCAGATCTTCAGAGCATGAACCACAGCTGCCAACTCCAAGTCATGTGTCGGATAGTTCTGCTCATGCTTCCTCAGCTGCCTGGACGCATAAGACACGACTCTGCCCTCCTGCATAAGGACGCAACCCAGTCCTAGACGGGATGCATCGCAGTAGATGGAGAAACTCTTAGCCAAATCTGGCAATACCAGCACTGGGGCTGTAGTCAACCTCTTCTTCAACTCTTCGAAGCTGACCTGGCACGCCTCTGTCCACACGAACGGTGCATTCTTCTCCAGCAAAGCAGTCAACGGCTTAGCGATCTTGGAGAATCCTTCAATGAACCGTCTGTAATACCCGGCCATCCCAAGGAAACTCCTGATCTCGCTCACATCCCGTGGCGGATTCCAGCTCAACACATCGCTGACTTTCTTCGGATCAACTGCCACTCCTCCATTGGACAACACGTGTCCCAGAAATGCCACTTCCTTCAGCCAGAACTCACACTTGCTCAGCTTGGCATACAACTGATGCTCCCGAAGTCTCTGCAGTACCAACCTCAGATGTTCCTCATGTTCCTCCTCAGTCTTGGAGAAGATCAGAATGTCATCAATGAATACCACCACAAACTTGTCAAGATAATCCATGAACACGCTGTTCATTAGGTACATGAAGTATGCAGGAGCGTTGGTCAATCCAAAAGACATGACCAAGAACTCGTACAACCCGTACCGAGTAGTGAAAGCGGTCTTAGGAATATCCAACTGTCGGATCCTCATCTGATAATATCCCGACCGGAGATCTATCTTGGAGAACACGCAAGCTCCTCTCAACTGATCGAACAGATCATCAATCCTCGGCAGAGGGTACTTGTTCTTGATGGTCACTTCGTTGAGGGCTCGATAGTCCACACACAACCTCTGAGTACCATCTTTCTTGTCGACGAACAATACAGGTGCTCCCCACGGTGAAGAACTCGGACGAATGTACCCCTTGGCCAACAATTCGTCCAACTCCTTCTTGAGCTGCTCCAGCTCCTTCGCTCCCATCCTATACGGCCTCTTGGCTATAGGTGCAGTGCCAGGTTTTAGTTCAATAACGAATTCAACATCTCGTTCTGGAGGCATACCTGGCAACTCGTCAGGGAACACATCCGGGAACTGGCTCACCACTCTGATAGCTTCAGTTGTCGTCCCTTCAGTTTGATTGGCTTGGCCTTGCTCTGAGGAACTGGCTGCCTGATACTCCACTTTGTCACCGGACTCTGCTGTCAGCTGGATGGTCCTCGTAGCACACCTGATCACTGCATCATATCTGGTCATCCAGCTCATACCCAGGATCATATCAAATCCAAGGGTCTCCAGTACTATCGGACCTGCCTTGAACTCTACCCCCCTTATTATGATGGGAACCTGGGGGCACCATAGAGTTGCCTGCTGTTCACCTCCCGGTGAGCTTACTAGCATAGTGTTCTTCATGGGTTTCAGGACTAGTAAATTCTTCTTCACAAAAGTAGCAGAAATGAAAGCATGCGAAGCTCCAGAATCAAATAAAACAGTGGCGGGGGTCGAATTGACGAGGAACGTACCCACGATGACATCAGTAGCTGTCTCTGCTGTCTCTGCACTGGTGTGGTTGACCTTGCCCCGAACGAGAGTCTGCGGAGCACGACCTCCCTGCTGCTGACCCTGCGGCTGCCCAACTCTCTGAGCGCTGCCCTGCTGGTTCTGTCCGGCGGCGTTCTGGGTCTTCTTGGGGCAGACACTGGCGAAGTGTCCCTGCTCGCCAAAGTGGTAGCACACCCTAGGACCCACCGGTGTAGTGTTGGCTGGGCTGATGCGCTGAACTGGACTCGGCTGCACCTGGCTGCGCTGAGCTGGACCCATCTGTGGCTGACCCTGAGGACGCTGCTGCTGTGGCGCCCGAGGAAACTGAGGACGCTGCTGCTGGTACTGGCCACGGCCGAGCATGCCGGACTGGCCCTGGAAGCGCTGCTGGCCTCCCACCTGCTGACTCTGGGGAGGTGTGAAGCGTGGACGACTGCTGCTGCCCACCTGCTGTCCCTGGAGCTTCCTCTTCTTGTCCTCCATCTCACGGCGCTTGTGCTCCAACATTAGAGCGCCGTCCACCAGCTCGTGAAAGGTCGGGAACTTGGTGCACATGAGCTGGTACTGGAGAGCATCCTGCAGACCGTCACGGAACCTGGCCTGCTTCTTCTGATCAGTGGCCACGTCTTCTGGAGCATAACAGGCCAACGCGACGAACTTGTCACAATAAGCCGTGACACTCATCCCTTCCTGCTTCAGAGCCAGGAACTCCTTCTTCTTCAGAATCATCAAAGCCTCCGGCACGTGGTGTGCACGAAAGCTGCTGCAGAACTGCTGCCAAGTGATCTGAGTACCGGCCGGGCGAGAGGACTGGTATGAATCCCACCAATCCAACGCCGGCCCCTGAAGCTGCCCTCCGGCGTACAGTACCTTCTCTCTGTCATCGCACTGGGCGATGTCCAACTGCCTCTCCATTGCCTTGAGCCAGTCATCTACCTCAAGGGGGTCGCTGGCCTTGCTGAAAGTCGGCGGGCGTCCCTTTAGAAATTCGCCCCTCTTGTCTCTGGGCGGTGCAGCTGCCTGGGGGTGATGCTGGTTCTGCTGGATCAGCCTCATAGTCTCGGCCATCTGCTGCATCATCTGAACTTGAGCATACATCAGCTGCTCAATGGTGGGGATCTGATGGTTCGGATTCAGGTTCGGGGGCGGATTCTGGTGCGGAGGCTGTCCGCCCGCATTGCCCCCGGGGTGAGCCATCTATAATCACAAAGGTCATATGTCAGATGATTAGTACGAGAGAATATATATATATATATATACCCCTGCTATCTAAACAATAAAGTCCTTAAGCCTTATTCCAACATCTAGATGGTTGCAGACAGGTGTCTACGCCCATCACAATCATTACAAAGAACCAAATCAAACATATGCATAATAACAATAAGTACAAGCAGGTAAAGGCATAAACTCACACAAGACTCGACTGTTAGGTTTTTTTGTAAAATTTTTAAAACATGGGGGTCTCCTAGTAATTTGTCAACCGTACTATCTAGGCTGCGTTCCTACAGTCAGCACGGCTCTGATACCAATCTGTCACACCCGGATTTACACAAAACCCGAATGTGGCCATATGTGTGCCCAGGAAGTCCACAGACACATATAGCGAACAAATATGGTAAAAATCAGAGTACAATGCTTTATTCTCATCATAAAGTAACGTTTACATCAGAGTTTTGCATAAATGAAATACATGGGTAGCGGAAGACTAATAAACTCTCTCTAAGTGTAGCCGCATCCCATAGGGACTCTGACTGGGAGAACGCCAACTCAGAAGTACGGCAAATCCTCTGGAAACTCCACAGCATAATCAGCCTGACTCCAATCTGTTACCCGTCCGGGATTTTGCCCAAAAATAGTAATAACAGCAAGTGTAAGTAATGGAAATTACTTAGCAAGTATAGCACGGGTTAAGAAGGCTCAAAAAGGCTAGACACTGGCTTAACTGCATTAACACTTTTAGTTGGTTCGTTTTAACTTTATCCAAGTTACTACAAGTGAATGCGAACCCGGTTGTAACCCAATTAATAGTGTAAGTGACATTTAAGCATGAATAAATACCATATTCTAATCAAAAAGGATCCAGGCCGCTCGTGACCCTGAGCAAGGCTATCATGATAGATCCTACACTCTGCAGAGGTTTCGCCCTTTACCCACCAGTCGCGTAAAAGTTCAAAGGAACTTTGCACCCAACCACGCACATCAACACTTCCGAGGTGTGACTGCATAGGGACGCTACGAGGCTTTCACAAGACACCCTAACAAGTCAGTAGCCGCTGGAGTACTATACGGTGGTGAAAACTTAGGCACCGAGATCGACGTACGCCCACGGAGTCACACCGTGAGGGGGTCGATGGCGTCCGGAGCGCGGGTATCGCACCATACTGCGCAACGTGCAGAGTTCTCAATCGCTGAGACTCCTACACGGGACTGGGTCTAACGTGACCTAGCCGACGGGGCTACCGTCCTCGGTGGAATCGGAGATCACCCAGCGCCGTACCTCCCACAACGCCGTTGGCCCCTCGGTAACTACTGCCAAGCTAGAGACGTACAAGCTACTTGACCAAGACCAGAGCCATTATAGTTCCGGCGGTGGCGACAGGCTCCTGGGTTGCCGCTTTAAGAACCGATCCTTAGAGGGAGACATTAGAGCAAAGCACACAGCACATGCTCTAACTCCCTAATCCATGTTGCTAAAAAGCAAGTTTTAACATTAAAGTTGAAGTGGACCATTAAGTCAATATTAACAATTAAGTAAAGGTGACAGTAGTTGCGCCTAGCAAGATACTACCCATATGCAAAAACCCATAGGAATTCAAGGACAGGGAAATAAATGCTAGGAATAACCTTAATGGTAAACAATATTAGACACATGCGTATGTAATGAACAGTGTATTAAAAGTGAGATAGGTAGCAAGGATTGTCCATGCTATAACTTGCCTTCCTCGGAGTACGGCTGCTGCTGTGAGTCCTGCTCTGGCTCGTCCTCAACGTACTCGAAGTCCAAAGCTACGGGCTCGCCGACTGGACACGAACATCACGCACGCATTCCAAAACAATCATCACATGCAAGCAAAAGTAATTCTATTAGAACAGTACACCAAACAGTGAAAACAGTACAAAAACAGGAGCTAGAAATATTCTACGCTTCGCTACGAACACATGAGCGCAAAAATCACGCAAATCGGAGCTAAAACGTGAAAGTTATAGCGTTTCTAAGGTTCGGGGGCTTGCTGGCAAAGTTTTAAAATTTCCAGGGGCTAAAACGAATAAAATAGGACCTATCTGCAATTATTTTTGAATTAAAATGGACCGCGGGTTAATTTCCAGAAAGTCCAGGGTCTCTTTAGCAAAAGAGCCAGCGCTGACCGGTATTGACCGGATCAGGACGCGTGGCGGCCGTTGGATCCGATCTGGACGGCCGGGATTTAAAACGCGAAGGGGTATGCGGGGTTCTAATCTAGGCCGTTGATCTTAGATCGGACGGCTCAGGGCCGGCGCTCGCCGGGGACGAAGGAAGCACGGCGGCGCTGCCGGCTCCCGCGGCGGGGGCTCGCCGGAGCGAGGGGGTTCTCGGGCTAGGGAACCCCATTCGCCTCGAGGCTAAGCTCTACGTGCTCACGGGCGAACGGCGAGTCCACCCGTGGTGACCGAGTTGCGCGCGTGCCGGCCTAGGGGGGCGCACGGCGGCGACCGAGGCCCGGCCGACTCCGGCGAGGCATTGCGCGCTCGTCGGGGCTCGGTTTCGGGTGTGGGTTGGTGCTAAAGAACCAGCGGGGGACGGGGGTGCTACCTGCGCAGGACAAGCCGAGGATGCGACGGCGATGGGGTGAGTCGACGGTGAGCGGCGGTCGGCGGAGTCGGGGACGCGTCGGCGATGGGCTGCGCGGTCACGAGGGCGGCTTGGAGTAACTCGGCGCGCTCCACGTGGCTTGGCGATGCTCCTCCACGGGTCGGTCGGGGCGGAGGTGCAGCGGGGCGTCGGATCGTCGTCGGCCGGCAGGCGAGCTCGGAGAAAACGGCGGCGAGGTGCGGGGAGCTCGAGTGGGAAGGAATTGGGGGCTCGGGCGGGGTTAGAGGGGTCCCAGGGCACGGGGTCGACGTTTAAAGGGCGCAGAGGGTCCTAGGCGCGCGGATCACGGGGTAACGGTGGTGGCCGGCGGCGGACGGGGAAGTTTCCAAATGAGGGGCGACTTGCCTTGCGGGGAAACGCCGGGAAAGGAAGGAGAGCGCAGGAGAGGGGCAGGAGATCTCCGGGCGTGGCCCACGGGCTCGGAGCGGAGCCAAGGCGCCCGGGCGGCTCGGCGCTGATCACGCCGGGGAGAGAGGCCGCGCGGCGAGGGGAGGAAGAAGATGCTGGCGAGTGGGACCGGGCGGCAGTGAGGGAGAGAGGGGAGGGAGATGTTGGGCCGGAGAGGGGGAAAAGTGGGCCGCGGCTGCTGGGCCGGCTCGGGGTGTAGCTGGGCCGCTGGGAAAGAAAAGGAGAGGGGGAAAAGTGAACCAGGTGAAAAGTTCAGGGAGCAAAAACGAACTATGGGCCTAGCAACTTTTCTAGAGCTCCAAACAAAGTGATTCAAATTTGAATTTAAATATATTTAAATTCTTGTTTGAATCACAAGCAATACAAAAATAAATGCAGCAGCATGAATGCAACAATAAATGTTTCTACCACTTATATTTGATTTTAAATTTTAGAAAATTATTATTTAGCCTTTATAAAATAGGTGAGAGCATTAAATAATTAATTAAATGCCAAAAATTTTAAATTTGAGTATTTTGGGTGTTACATATACTCTGAAGAAATATATACGCATATAATTGAGAGCAACATATAAGTCATGCTTGATGACTTGGATTATCCCCTTCTTTATGTAAATAGAAGCCATAGCGCATAACTTTAGTATGTAAGTCCAATAATGCAATTTTCTCTTCATTTAAAGAAGGTTCCACCTGCAGATAGAATTGAAAAGGGCTCTGCATCAGACATCAGTTACAGCTTAATGACCAACCACATCTGAAATCTTTTATGCCCATGTCACTATCTTGCTGCAAAAATTCAAGAGGCAAGCCGCCTTGCGCCTTTCATTGTGCATGCTATTTCCTATATCAGCCACTGTGTACTACCATGTGGTTCAGTTTTTGACTGCGTTAGTTCTGGCATTTGAAAACCTAAATGTCATAATTAGACAACGTGAGGAAACTATTGGGCCAGTTTGTTCCTTTCCTAATAAGTCTTAGTTTTCTCTTTAAATTATTTCTTGGCAGGGAGAAAGATTGAAAGATCAAGTATACTATAACTCATACGGCACAGCACTCACACATACATCACCACATGGTGGGCAAGGGTTTTGGAAGTTGCGATAATGGCCGGCACCCTCTCACATGAGCAAGATTGCGTTGTTTGCTTGATCCAAAACCTAGGAGATGGGGACAAATAAAGCTCTCAGCTCGATCTTGTGCTCAGTTAGTTGCAGATATTTTTGTCTTTAGTACCAGAGCTCTTGTTGCCCAAGCTGGCAGTTCAAAGTAGGGCTGAACAATACATGATGGTTGTACCCAAACCGTTCGAACATCCATGCTAAGCAATATCGACCTGAGCTGACGACTACAAAACAGTGTACACACGATCAACAATTTAAGCTGATTCTGGAGGCATTGAACGGTTTTGGCAAAACCCCCCACGAATTGTAGTAGAACGTCCCAGATCCAAAGCTCAAAACAATTAATTAGACCAGATTAAATTATTGTTTGAAATTCGTGGAGAGTTTTTATGAACACAATATTGAAGGTGAGTACAGTATACATAACTAAATCTTTGTTTATCTTTTAGACAAGAATCTTCGTTTATCTATGGAAGCTTCATATTCAAAAAGAAAACGAGAGAGTGCCATCGAGCATCTCCAAGAGCCTATCTAAAATATACTCTCTAAATCATCATTTGGAGAGTCATTTGAGTAAAAATTATTTTATATATCTTTATACTTTTCAATAGTTTTTCTATATCTTGTGCACAGTCTAGAAAGTTATCTCGCTCTTCATCTTTGGCTAATGAGAAATACGGAATAAAAGATATCTATATTTAGATATCCAATTGAATTGAAGAGGCTGATGAGGGTACGGTGTTTTTCACCAAAATCTCTATTTCTGTAAATTGAAAAAGATATAAAGAATCCCTTGGAAATGCTAACTACTTTCTTCCCCTAGCTTTCATCAGAATCCAACAAAAGTACATGCACCAAACAAAGAAAGCTGATAGAATGGTACTATACTAAACTAAAACATGTTCTACAATCTAAGCAACTATTATCGTAATAAGCAACAAGATTTATTATTTATTAATTTGTGTTTACTTACGGTCTCAAATCCAAGTTATCCTTCAATAACATGAACAAAAACTCATGTAAAAAGCTTCGTCATCTGGGCGCAATGTAACTATAGAGTTACGCATCTTTTGTAATATATAATAAATTTCCCTTCTTTATAGCTAGCACATTGGTTTGGATAAAACTACAAAAGGTGACTTACAATATGCGACAAGTTGCCCAACACTAAATGTGTATATAGTTGAAAACGAAGCTACACCTAGCAGGCAGGCCACATCTGGGGAATGGAGATCGTGGTACCTGAAACGATCTGACAAGAATATATCTTGGGATAAACTAACCACTGTTGTACTAAGCACAGGAACCTAGATTGGATATGAAATTGCAATTTTTTTCTATGCGCTTTTCATTAGTTACCCAACTTCTTCACACAATTGGGCAGCCAAAGCTGAATTTCACGGAATTAAACGAAAATATTATTATGTCATCCATTTTTGTAGGATATAACTGTAAACCTCCTGAACTGACACCTTTTACTTGTCTAAGTATATATAAACCCTGAAATTCAAATACGAGCTAGATTATTGACTTTTAGATATGATATCCCAGTGATTTTGCATTGTAACCTTGGGCATTGTGTGTGTAACCGGTTTCCACCGTCACAGATCCTCTTCTCTCAATTCTTTCAATTAATCGTGCTATCTAAGGTTGCCGAACCTGCTCCTTGATCACCATATGGGGCGTGTTGTTGTGGAACTAGCTAGTCAGGTCATCCCCTAAGCCCATTGTTATATCCTGCATAACGTTGTCCATACACATTCACCGGCCATTCCTTCTGTACAACTGTTTTTTTTTACCGGAAAGGCAGGGAGACCCCTACCTGTTTTTATATATCTAGTGATACCCCGCGGGTTGCTGCGGGATTTTGTTAAACAAAATTTTAAAATGAAATATGAAATTATAAACATAAAAGTGATTGCATTGCAAAAGTTATGACTGACTACTCAACCAACAATTTTGTCCCGGTAGCTGCATTGGCTCTAAAAGTCAGCAGCTTAAGCTCCCTCTCAAAAGAACTCCAAGATGCAAATGAGAGGGATTGCCCTTCAAATATTATGTTATTTCTATTGCACCAGATCGACTTCTGTAAAACTGTTGTGAGGTGCAATCAAATCACCTCGTACCTATGGCTCTGCCACCATCAACTATACTCGGTACATTGACAACCTAGTGCCTCCTATGAGTGGAATACATGGCACCACAACTTTTTTAATAGATTTGGGTCCTACATCATTTCCTTGATCCATTCAGTACGTGTTACCCGGTCATCTCTCTACCTACATTCGATGAACTTAATCTGTTTTAGCTTTCTATCTTTAAAATAAAGCGCAATAACAGAAGGACACAGACTCCACACAGCGTCTTAATGAATACTATGTACTGACAATATAGAGGCAGCGTTGAGGGCACAAAAGTTGCAGTGGAGAGGTGACTAAAGGATCGAGCAACAGAGATATGGCAATGTTGAAGTATAAGTGAATTGCATATATGCAGCATGTAGATAAAAATGATACATTATTTTTGGAGTCGAAATATATAGGAGAAGTGACAGTAGGATGGAGAAAGACATGAGGAATTAGAAAAAAGATATAGATGATGATGTGAAGAGGCACCATTGTAGAAAAACCAGGTCACATAGAGTAGTAGTATGCATAAAACCAACTTTTGTAACCAAGCTTTAGGTGGTGCCAGCTTTTAGAAATCTCTAGGTCGAAGTGAACTGTTTTAAGTTTCTAGATGAAGTGGACATTCTTGCTGCAGCTTTGGATTCGAGCAAAGTGGACATTTCAATCTCAATATAGTGACGCATGAGCAGCACAACAGTGAGCATCTCCAAGAAATTAGCTAAAAAGACTAGTCAAATTTACTGATTTAACTACTCTTAAAAATAGATTTGACTAACAAATAACAGAGTAATCCAACAAATTCTGTAATGAGCTAGGCTAGCTAAAAATAGCTAGCTGTCGGGGACCGTAATTAGGGGTCCCTTAATCATCAGGGTAATCACCCAAAAAATCGCAAAAAAGGCTGCCTACAGGAACCTTTGGGCCTGCGCATACGAAATCACGCAGCCCAACGGCCCGACACGGCCCAACAACAACCCACGGGGATGCGCCGCCCTCACGCCCAAACTCCGCCTCGCTCGAGGGAACCCCGCCCCCTCGAGCGGCGAGACGCAAATCTCCGCCTCGCCACGGGACGCCTCGACCCCTCGAGAGACCGCCCCGACGCGGTACAGTCACTCATTACCATCCCCCATGATGGGCACCAAAGTCAAAGGGCGAAACTTCGGCCGCACGTCGCCCCTGACAAAACCTGACCGCGCCGTATCGCCATGACACGGACAGGCAGCCACTATGCAGAGCATGCCCGGCACTGCACCTCCGACACATCCGGCCCCGGTCACTCCGTGGCGCTATTCCACCAACTCCCGTCGCCTCCTTCGTCAGAGCACCCTCGAATGGGCGTGGAGACCCCCGAACGGGAGTACGGACGACGACTGGGGGCGAACCTTGGTCAAACGTCATCATGTGGCCGACGGGACGGAGTACGACCCCCTTAACCCTTGCTCGCTACACCAACGGGTAGCCACGCCCCGCACTGTGGCAACAGTGAGCGTCGTAGCACCCCAATGCTACCTACTCCCGTCCCCTAGGGCAGTAGAGCACTCGGGACGCGTACGGGGGCCGTCAGGGCAGCAGGAGGCCAGCCGCCCCGTACGCACCGAGCCTGACGCGACCGACGGGGCGAAAGCCGGTCGTATCGGTCCGTCAGGCCGGGCCACTACGCCTCTGACCACAGTGCTACGACGACATGACAGCTATGTACGACACGCCAGCTCCTGTCCACATGCCCCCGTAATTTACGGGTAATCGACCCCTCGGGGCAGGGCAGGAGACCCCTCGAAGGAAGCCGCGGACAACGACTCGACCACCACGACGACCGTGCGACCCCTCGAAGCCCCGACAGAACGGGTACAGGATTCGCCACATCGCCGACCGGTGCCGAAAGCCAACCCAGCTCGCCTTCAAGGCACAAATTCGTCAAGGATCAAGGGCACCCCATGTAGGGGGCGTCCCATGACATCTACTGTAGCCACGACTATAACCCCTCTACCCCTTAAGATATAAAAGGGATAGTCAGGGGGCCACGCACAAGGGACCCAAGAGTTCATACGTCCAGGCACACGCCCAGACACGAACACACACACACACAATATTGGCACTCGCCTCAATCATCTTCTTCCTCAAGCCAGACCAGACCAGTGATGCAGCGCCTGCGACGCTTCGACGAGGAAAAGCGCCGGGCGATCGGGGAGGACCTACGCAAACTTTTGGAATCCGGATTCATCAAGGAGGTATTTCACCCTACGTGGCTAGCTAATCCTATTTTAGTTAAGAAAAAGAATGGGAAATGGCGTATGTGCGTAGACTATACTGGTTTAAATAAAGCATCTCCCAAAGTTCCTTTCCCTTTGCCACGTGTTGATCAAATAGTTGATTCCACTGCTGGGTGTGAACTTCTATGCTTTCTTGATGCTTATTCGGGCTACCACCAAATCAAGATGAAAGAGTCCGACCAACTCGCGACTTCTTTTATCACCCCGTTTGGCAAGTTTTGCTACGTCACTATGTCGTTCGGTCTCCGAAACGCCGGGGCTACATACCAGCGATGTATGCGGCACGTTTTCGGAGATCACATCGGGCGGACCGTTGAGGCATACATTGACGACATCGTTGTGAAATCTAGGAAGGCGGATGACCTAGTCGATGATCTTCGAATCACCTTCGACTGCCTCCGGGCGAACGGGGTAAAACTGAACCCGGAGAAGTGCATATTCGGGGTGCCGCGCGGCATGCTCTTGGGTTTCATCGTCTCCCAGCGAGGCATCGAGCCCAACCCCGAAAAGGTGACAGCCCTGGAACGAATCGGGTCGATCCGAGATCTTAAAGCAGTGTAGAGGGTACTAGGCTGCCTCGCGGCGCTGAGCCGTTTCATCTCGCGACTCGGTGAGAAAGGCCTGCCCTTGTACCAACTCCTAAAGAAACACGAATGTTTCACCTGGACCCTCGAGGCACAGAAAGCCCTCGATGAGCTGAAAGCGGCGCTCGCGCGCGCGCCCATCTTGGCGCCACCGCGGGACAATGAGCCCCTCCACCTCTACGTGGCTGCGACTACTCAAGTAGTCAGCGCGGTCATCGTCGTCGAGAGGACGGAGGAGGGCCACGCCCTGCCGATGCAGAAGCCAGTATACTACATCAGCGAGGTGTTGGCCGACACCAAAATGAGGTATCCTCATATCCAGAAACTACTCTATGCTATAGTCCTCGCGCGACGAAAGATGCGGCACTACTTCGAAGCGCATCCGGTGACCGTGGTCTCGTCTTTCCCTCTGGGCGAGATAGTCCGCAATCCCGATGTCGCCGACAGAATAACTAAGTGGTCGATGGAACTAATGGACGAGACCCTCACCTATGCCCCTCGAAAGGCAATAAAATCGCAAATCCTGGCGAATTTCGTGGCTGAATGGACGGACACATAGCTTCCCCCACCACAGATCCAGGCCGAATGCTGGACTCTGTACTTCGACGGGTCGGTGATGAAAGCCGGGGCAGGCGCGGGCCTCCTCTTCATCTCACCCCAGGGGGAGCACATTCGCTATGTAGTGCGGCTACACTTCCCGGCGTCCAACAACATGGCAGAATACGAAGCCCTTCTCGCGGGGCTCCGCATCGCCATCGAACTCGAGGTCAAGCATCTCGACATTCGAGGCGACTCTCTGTTGGCGGTCGTTACAACCCAAATTCGACCACCAATACGCGGGAATAAATGACAGACTATGCAACATTCCATGTACTTAGGTTTTATTTCTAATGAAGTTCCATGAGTTTTGGTGAATGTCGCTTGTGCAGGTACAACATTGCGAAATACGTGCTATAGGGGTCAGAAATGACCAATTCGGCCGAACGACACGTTCGGCCGGTTACCCCCCTTAGCCGTACAGGCCAGCGGGAGCCGTCCACGTCAACCAAACGACAACACACGACATGTGGACGACCGCCAACACATCCCGGAGCACCTACACGTCATCCTGGGCTGAATCAACTCGAAGCCAAGCACCAGGAAGCTAGCCAGGAGGGCCCACAGGGCAGAGGATGCACGGGGGAGCGAACCAGGCCACTGGGCCAGTTCGGCCGAACGGCCCAGTTCGGCCGAACCGCCCCCACATGCCGAACCACCTCTGCACCGCCTCAGGATCAAGGCGGTGCTACGTGGCAGTTCGGCCGAACTGCTCGGTTCGGCCGAACGGCCCGGCACCGCCCTCTGCAGCCTTGGCAGCTACTCCACCTCCACCGTCCTTCCTTGCTATAAATAGAGGCCCGGTTTCACCTACAAGACACACAACACAAGAGTAGAGTGCAGGCGAAGCACTGTTAGTTCTCCACTTGTATCAGTAGAGATAGGGAGAGAGGAGAGGTGAGCGTCCCGGAGAGGAGCCAGAGTGTCGGCCCCTCTTCCCGCTGTACCTCTACGGATGCGGCTCTGCTTCGAGTGACATCCGGGTCATGTCTGGTAACTCTTGTATCTCTCTCTGATTAATTGAGCATTCAGTTCTTACATTTATATACTTGTCTCGTTCTTCGTTCAATGCTTAGTTGATTGGTATAACTGTATACTGGTTGCTTAGCTTGGGTGCTTATCTTGCTATAGGAGATAAGTAGTTATTGACTAGTGTAGGAGTGGTTCCTAGACTTGCCAGTAACCTTAGTTTCTGCCCGTCGCAACGGAGGTGGTAGCCGTAAGGTGGTGACAGCCCTTTCAGTCTTCGTAGTCCATCACGTTAGTTCCGGTGTCCTAGGACCCAAGGTTCAGGGTAACCGGCACCCCTTCTCATCCCTTTCTGTGTGTCGGAGGCTCTGTAGTCCCGAAGCAAGTATCTATCTGTATCTTCTGCTCTGCTCAGTCAATCGGTAGAATACCCTTACCAGACCTGTACCCTCTCTACCCTCCTATCATTCCTCTTCTCTTTGTTGTTGTCATCCACCTCATCCATACCATTCACTCCATTCCATCTACCTAGGACAACTTAGTTTAGAATCAGTCCACTTCTCGTTCTCCGTGGAAATCGATACCTTGGAATACTCCCGGGTGAAAGCTACATCGGTATCCGTCCGCTTGCGGATTTATCTATAGGCCGTAAGGAGTGCCAACACTCTCGACTGGTCGTAGTCCAGGTCATGAAAACCTTAAACTGTCGCGACGATAAGATGGAGGCGTACTGCAACGCGGTACACAAGCTCGAGGACAAGTTCTATGACATAGAGCTCAATCACGTCCCGCGCAAATACAACGAGGAAGCAGATCAGCTAGCGAAAATCGCGTCCGAGCGGCTGACCGTTCCGCCGAACGTTTTCGCCCGCGACCTCGACAAACCCTCGGTCGACCTCGAGGGTGCCGAGCACACCCCTCGAAAAACTTCGAAACCCTCGGGGGCTGATGACCCGATGGACAAGGATCCCTCGGGAGGCGATCCCGAGGCCCCCGACTTCGAGACATCCTCGATGGACGAAGCCGAAGCAATGGAGATCGACGCCGACCCGCCGCCGCAGCGAGATTGGCGCACCACATACCTCGAATGGCTCGACTAAGGGGAGTTACCTTCGGACCGAACCGAGGCCCGCCGCATCTCGAGGAGGGCCAAATCATTCATCTCGATCAAGGGAGAGCTGTACAAGCACAGCGCTTCGGGGATTTTGCAACGATGCATACCCATTCCCGAGGGACGGCAGTTGATCTGCGACATCCACACCGGTGTATGCGGGCACCACGCGGCACCACGAACCCTCATGGGCAACGCCTTTCGGCAGGGCTTCTACTGGCCCACCGCGATGGCCGACGCCAACGAAACAGTCCGTACCTGCAAGGGATGCCAGTTCTACACGCGCATGACGCACCCCTCGGCGCATACTCTGCAGACCATCCCCGTCACATGGCCTTTCGCGGTCTGGGGACTGGATCTTGTAGGGCCTTTTAGACAAGCGCCCAGGGGCTTCACGCACGTACTGGTGGCGATCGACAAGTTCTCCAAGTGGATCGAAGTTCGGGCCGTCACCAACATCAGATCGGAGCAGGCTGTGCTATTCTTCACCGACATCATACACCGGTTCGGCGTGCCCAACTCGATCATCACTGACAACGTCACCCAGTTCACAGGGAAGAAGTTCGGCGTGCCCAACATCCGTGTGGACTGGTCAGCCGTGGCTCACCCCCAATGCAACGGCCAAAGAACATCCACTGGCACAACAATGGGGCAAGGGGAATGATGCAGGGGATGAGAGCTAGCGCCCCCGCCGCTCCTTCGCGCCGGTGACCACCCCGGTCCCGGGGCACACCGCCGTTTCCTGCCAGCGATCTCCACGGTAACGTCCACGACCTTCTCTCCGGTTGGTGGGTCCCTGGCAATGGATCCCGCCTCTCTTGATCCCTCTCGAGGCATTTCCTTCATGGCAAAGGTACGAGATCTGTGGGGTTTGCCCGTCACCTCCTCTGCGTCGGATGATGCTTCGTCGTTCTGGATGCTTGCTTCTTTCAGCGATTATCGTTTCCGTCTTGATGCTTCTGTGGTGGGTCTGATCCTCCAAGCAACTTTGGGGGGCAGATCAGATTCGTTTGCGATTGTTGAATTGGAAGAAAGACTCTTTAAGTTCTCAGTTTCTGGCCGCAATGTTGGCCTTGAAATTTACAAGTTGGGGTCTGTGTCTGACATTCACTTCAAAGTTTTCTTTAGTCTCTGGAATGAAGCTGGTTTGTCTCGAGATAGAATTGCCAAAACAGCTGATCAAGGCCCAGTATATGCTTGGACTCCAGTTCAAACCAAAAAGGCTAAGAAATCCTTTGCAGAAGTGGTTAAAACAGTCAATTATCCTTCTGGTCCTCATGGTGCATCTGCAAAATCGGTTTTCTCCACATTGAATTTCAAAAATGTGCATGATTCTGCTCTGCGTGTTCATCGCCCCCAGGCATTATGATCAAGCGGCATCAAAGGCGCCTCATTCAAATTTAAATCAGCAAGGCCAGGTGTCGGGTTTTAATGTGGGCAATAATACCGCTGCTCATTTTGCTAAAAAGCCCATCAATTCTGGACTTGGGCCGCAGCTAACGGGTGCCAATGCTTGGCCTTTGGGGAAGCGGGCTGCTAATGTGGGCCGAACTTCTTGCTCTCGTTGCCTTTCTAACAAGCACCTAAGGTCTGCCTGCACAAATTGGATACGCTACAACTCATGCTTCCGACTGGGCCATATCGCAGACACATGTGCCTTTCCGCCTCGATTCCCGGGACTTTCTTTGGACAAGATAAATACTTCCTTTTCTAGTCCTAATGGTTGGGAGGACAAGGAATTTGGACTCTGGTTCAAGAAGGCTATGCCTATGACGGGTGGGGCAGGTCCTAGTGGACCCCCAATTTTCCTTTCGTGGGGAGATTTTGCGGCAGTGTTTCTAGAAAATGGAAAGAATGCTCCTTCGTCTTCAATTAAATGGCAGGTGCCTGAGCCTTCCTTCTTTTCCCCTTCGTCTCCAGCGAGCTTGCCGATTAGCACAGTGCTTCAACTTGGAAGGTACGATTCTGCTAATCCAGTTTCAGTCTGTAGAGGAGAAGGCCGCACCGTGAATCTCTCGCATTTGCACACCGCCCCCTTGCAACCAGGCTCTGCGTAGTGCATTCCGCCGGCGTTTGCTACAGCGCCACATTCGCCGTCCGATCATCAAGCTGTGTCCGGGGAGATGGCGTACCAGCTTGTTGACCCCACTCCCTTCATTCCGCGTGGTTTCAATCGAGTAATGGTGCCGGGAAGAAAGCCAATGTCAAGGGTTTTCTTCGGGCTGGCAGCAAAGAGGAACTTTGACCTGGCCATAGCGACGATTGAGCCCCTGCCGCAACAACAGGTATCCTTAACTGGAATCCGCAATCTTCTTGATGAGTTCCTGAGACTACACATGCGCATTGCTTATCGCTCAATCCAGCCATGCCCTCTAGGCCAAGCTTATGTCAGGCTCAACATGTTTCATGATAGAGATCAACTCATTCATGGCAGTCCCCATCAGTTTGGAAACTATAACATCTCCTTTGTGGAACATGACAAAGGCAAGAACAATAAGTTTGTTTAGCTTAATTATGAGGTTTGGTTGATGTTCCTAGGTTTCAATGTAGACTATTGGTCTGATCATCACATCACCAAGGTCTTGGGGGATCATGGACAAATGATAGCTTGGGAAGAGGATCCACACCATCTAGCCAGGGTTCTAGTGAAAGCCAGAGTGGTAGCTCTTGAAGAAATTCCCTGGTTTGTAGTTGGATCAGATGGCCCAGCTTTTGAGGGTGAATCTTGGACAATACAAACTGAAATTATTCAAGCTAGAATGTTGGGGGGTCAGCCTGAAGATGAGCAGGAGCCACCAGGGCCAGAGGATGTACAGCCTGAACTCTTCGATTTTTTTGGTTTTGGCCAACCTGGCAATGGGCCTCAAGCTGTACCAGAAGAAAACCAAAATGATGGAGGTGAAGGAAATTGGGGCCTCTGGCCAGAAGGCCCATTAGCCCAGCAAGTTGATGTCAATGCAAATCAGGCCCATCAACCTGTCAACTAGGTTCAGGGAGCTGGTGAAGCTTTCATAGAGCTCAATGACCTCATCCAGCCTCTTGATGCTGATGATGGCCTCAACCTAAATTTACCTCCAGCTGCAGAGGCTAATGATCTGGGAGGTATTGAAGAGCTAGCATAGGGTTTAGACATGGAAGTGGCTGATGAACACTCTGGTAATGGTAATGTGATAGAGGCAGATTCAGATGGCTCAGTAAATATGGGACCTGAGGAAAACCCAGTTCAAATTCTAAATCAGTTGGGGCCTCTGTTGCCCATGGAGAATGGTGTTCTAATCCAATTCATACCTGACATAGAAATTCAAGAAAATGAACTGATGGATAACTTCCCAATAGAGGAACTTGAGGAATTCAATGCTAACCAAGGTCAGGAAAATGCTGGGCTTGATCAGGATCAACATGATCAAATGGACCTCCAGCTGGGGTTTGTTCAAATGCCAGAGCTCCATGCAGACCCAGTATTCATGATGAGACAGGGAGCCAAAAGCTCTTTCAGCCCCACACAAAGTTCTGAAGCTGCCAATTTGTGGAAACAATATTTGGCCCCACATTCTGGAGATAGGACAGTATGAAGTGCCTATGGTTTGGGCAGACTTCTTCAGACATATGCTTCTACACCCTGATGGTTTTGACTAGGCAAAGAAGTTTTTAGCTTCATCTGTCCTTGCCTCTTTCAGCCAGATCGGTCAGAGTATACAGTTTAGGCTGCCTGAGAGCTGCCCTGAAACAGAATCGCAAGTGTGTCACAAGAAGCTTGAACACCTTTCTGATTGGTCTGAGTCTGTAAGCCAGATGGAAATTAATAAAAGCCCAGACATAGAAGCTCCAAAGGGTGCAAGGACACCAACAGTAGACAGGAAAGGGAAGAGGCCCATGTCTGAACTTCAGTCCCCACCCACGCCACCAGAAAAGCTTCATGCCAAAGTGTTAGCCTCTCCTGGTCCCTGGTCCAAGACTCTTCTCTCTCAAGCACTGGCAGGCCAAGTGGAGGAAGGAATCAGAGATAGTGATGTTAGAAGAAGTGTCAGAAAGAAGAAACAATCTAAGGGATTCAAAAGCTCAAATTGTAAAGATAGTGACTGCTTTGGGTGTAGCATGAACCCCCCGACCCTGACTCCCTCGGTCATTAGAAATCTGGGTACCTCTTTTTGCAAGGTGGATGCAGATAAATTAACAGAACAAGCCTTGAAGAAGAAAAAAAGCAAATCTATCCCTGCTCCTGTGGAGAGAAAATAGATGAAGAAGAAGGAAAAGAAGAATGATTCAATTAATGACAATGCAAGCCCAAGCAAGAAGAAGCCCAAAAATGGTGGACAATGAAAGATTTCCTTTTATGGCCATTTCCTTTAGATTGTCAGTTCTGGCCTAAACATTTAAACCTAGAGTGTTTATTTTTGTTGCTTATGCCTTGTGTTGGCAAATCATTCTTTATACAACCATGTTATGCATGGTTGGTAAGACTTGGTTTAATTCCCAGTTTTTTATGGACCAAAGCAGTAATATGAGAACCTGGAAGATTCTTTGTTGGAATGTTAGAGGCTTAAATTCAGAGAGAAAATGGGATGCAATCAAAGATAAAATTAGAGAAAGTGCTTGTGAGGTGATTTTTTTGCAAGAAACAAAAAAAGAATACTTTGACACCCAATCCATCAGAAAATTTTGCCGACCCAGTTCGATAAGTTTGAGTATTTACCATCGATAGGAGCATCAGGAGGGATTATCACGATTTGGAAGTCTAGCAGCTTTGAAGGTTGTCTAGCGTACACTAATGAATTCTCCCTGTATGTTGAATTACAGTCCAAGTTTAATGATGCAGAGTTGGTAATCACAAACATCTATGGCCCCTGCGCACATGATAGAAAATTTGATTTCACAACTTGGCTAAAGAATATTCAAATGCCAGAGGATATAGATTGGCTAGTGCTTGGTGATTTCAATTTGCTTAGAAGTGCAGAAAATAGAAATAAGGCAGGTGGTGACATACAAGAGATGCTATGGTTTAATGAGGCTATAAGTGCACAAGGATGGACAGAAATTCCACTACAAGGTAGATCATTCACTTGGTCCAATAAACAAGACTCACCCCTCTTAGAGAAGCTAGATTGGGCCTTCACATCCAACTCTTGGATGCTCAGTTACCCCCAGACCTCTGCATGGCCATTGATAATGGAACCCTCTGATCATGTGCCAATTGTTGTCCATGTTTCCACTGATATACCGAAAGGAAGACGCTTCAGATTTGAGAATCACTGGATGGAACATGAGCACTTCCTACAAATAGTGCAGCATGGATGGGCTCTTCAAACTCAGCAAGAGGATGCAGCAAAGATCATTACAGCCAAATTTAAGAATCTTAGGAGAGTCCTAAAAGCCTGGAGGAAGCATGTTTCCAGTCTTAAAGAGAATATTGAACATGTCAATATAGTAATTTTCTTCTTGGAGATACTACAAGAGCTTAGAGATTTGTCTGTAGAGGAGTGGAACTTTAAAGAAATCCTAGCTGAAAAATTAGAATCCTTGTTACTACAACAGAAAATTTACTAGAAGCAAAGGGGGACAATAAAATGGGTCAAATTTGGGGATGAGTGCACAAAATTCTTCCATGCCAATGCTTCTACTAAACCAAGAAGAAACATAATATCATCCCTCAAGGATTCACAAGGACAAATGCAGAACACACATGCTGCTAAAGCACACATTCTGTGGGAAACTTTCAAGGAAAGGCTTGGACAATCTTTTGGGGCTGAAAGGATTTTTAACTTGGAACAAATCCTACATAGAAATGATAATCTAGAATGGTTGACAGAACCATTCTCTACTGAAGAAATAGACAAAGTGGTACAATCTCTGCCATCTGATAAATCTCCAGGGCCTGATGGCTTTAACACGGACTTTGTGAAAAAGTGTTGGCACATTATCAAAGGGGATTTTTACAACTTATGCCTAGCATTTCAAAGTGGAGAAACATGTGTCAGGAGCATAAACGGATCACACATCACTCTCATACCAAAGATTGACAATCCCCAGGCTGCATCTGATTTCAGACCAATCTCCTTGCTGAATATATCAATAAAGATCATTACTAAATTATTAGCAAACAGACTCCAAACAGTGATCCTACAACTAGTACATACTAATCAGTACGGATTCATCAAGAACAGATCAATTCAAGACTATCTGGCTTGGACATTCGAATATATCCACCTGTGCAAACAGACAAGGAAGGAACTAATTATTCTGAAACTGGACTTTGAAAAGGCTTTTGATAAAGTGGAACATGGCTTGATCTTGGATGTTATGGCAGCAAAAGGGTTTACAGCCACCTGCCTAAATTGGGTTCAAAGCATTCTAGTATCTGGAACTTCATCTGTGTTACTAAATGGAATACCAGGGAAGACTTTTCATTGTAGGAGAGGAGTAAGACAAGGGGACCCACTGTCACCTCTCCTTTTTGTATTGGCAGCTGATCTGCTCCAATCTTTGTTAAACAAAGCTAGGGAAATGAACTTGTTAAACTTGCCAGTGCCTCTCCCTCATAGCCAGGACTTCCCAATACTCCAGTATGCTGACGACACATTAATCATTATGGAAGGTTGTTCAAGGCAGTTGGGTTTCTTAAAATCCATGCTCCAAGCTTTTGCCAGTGCAACTAGCCTGAAGGTGAACTACTCCAAATCAATGATGGTACCTTTAAATTTATCAGAAGAGAGACACACACCTGGCACAAACCTTTGGCTGCACTGAAGGCTCTTTTCCCTTTACTTATTTAGGGTTACCCCTGGGCACAACAAAACCAAAAATCCAGGAGTTTATGCCATTAATTTCAAGATGTGAAAGAAGACTAGTAAGCTCATCAATATATCTGTCACAAGCATGGAAACTTCAATTGACAAATTCAGTGCTTAGTGCTTTACCCACTTTCTGCCTTTGTACCTTCAAAATGCACAAAACTGTCATAAAGCAGGTGGACAAATACAGAAAACATTGTTTGTGGAGGGGATCAAACATGAATGCCAGAAAACCACCTAAAGCTGTCTGGGAATTAGTCTGTTTGCCAAAATCTGAAGGTGGGTTGGGAGTAATTAGGTTGGAAACACAGAATGAGGCTTTGCTGCTGAAAAATTTACACAAGTTCTACAATAGAGCAGATTTACCATGGGTACAGTTACTCTGGAACTGCTACTATAATAATGGAGCATTACCAGGAGAAAGGAGGGTGGGATGCTTCTGGTGGAAAGATATGCTTAAACTCATCACAACGTTTAAGGGCACTGCCATGCCATGTGTCAGCACTGGATCCTCATGCTATCTCTGGCATGATCTTTGGAAAGGGGTAGTTCCAAGCCAAGCATTCCCTGAGTTATTCTCATTTGCCAGAGCTCAAAACATTACAGTATACAGGGCTCGAATTGAGATAGACCTAAATCAGCTTTTCCATCTTCCAATGACAGATGAAGCATTTCAACAGCTCATACAATTGGCAGATAGTTTGCAGAGCCTACCTGATTCCGAAGAAAATGACATGTGGACTTACCTTTGGGGATCTAACATCTTTTCATCAAAAAAAGCTTACAAGCACCTCATTGGACAAAGAATGACACACCCAGTGTTCAATTGGCTATGGAAAGCTAAGGTGCAGCACAAACACAAAGTTTTCTTTTGGTTGCTGCTACAAGACAGATTGAGTACAAGGAATTTATTGAGGAGGAAGAATATGGTGCTACAGTCTTATGATTGTGTGTTTTGCTTTGATCATCAGGAAGAGACTACATATCATCTGTTCTTTGGCTGCCCCTTCTCGCAAGCCTGCTGGAATTCCCTAGCTTTGCATGTCCCAAATGTTGATGCATATGAGATATTTGCTTCATTTAGAAATCAGTTGAATGTGCAGTTCTTCATGGATGCAATCATCTTGATGGCATGGTGCATATGGATTGCACGAAATGATCTCATCTTCAGTGGTGTGTTACCAGCCCTGCAGTCAGTAAAGTCAAGGTTTAGAAAAGAATTTACCCTCGCTTCGTTGAGGGCAAAAGACATGATTAGATCTTCTATGTTGTTATGGATAGACTCGATCTGACGGCTTTCTTCATTTTCTTTGAGACTTTCTTTGTCTCGTGAGGGTGTGAGGCGTGCTTTGTACTAAACATTTCGACTTTCTATATATAAATTAATCAGTAGGGGGTTTCATCTCATGTTCCTTCAAAAAAAATGCAATGGCCAAGTGGAGCGTGCCAACGGCATGATTCTGCAAGGGCTAAAGCCGAGGATCTTCAACAAGATGAACAGTTACGGTCGAAGGTGGGTAACCGAACTACCCTCGGTGGTTTGGAGCCTGAGAACCACTCTGAGCAGGGCCACGGCCATCTTGCCGACCGACCTCGAGTACGGATCCCCGAGGCTCAAGGCCTATCAGGAGGAGCAGAACCAGCGAACACGCGAAGACTCGCTGGACCAGGTGGACGAGGCTCGAGACGTGGCCACCCTGCACTCGGCACGGTACCAGCAATCCATGAGACGATATCAAGAGCGGAGGGTGCGGCGTCAAGACTTGAGCGAGGGTGACCTGGTGCTAAGGCTAGGCCAAGACAATCGAGGCCGACACAAGCTCACGCCACCGTGGGAAGGACCATTCATCGTCGTCAAGGTCCTCAAGCCCGGCACCTACAAACTGGCGAACGAGAAGGGCGAGGTCTTCCCCAACGCTTGGAACATCCAACAGCTACGTCGCTTCTACCCATAGAACCTCTTGTACTTTCCACAGTCTTGTTTTATCACACGATGATAATAATAAAGGTTCATAACAGCATGGAAACATTGTTACTAACAACAATGAAACAGGGTGACTCACCTTTACCCTCGAAGCGAACTTGAGGTAAAGTCGAGCCTCCCTCGGGGGGTACCGGGGGTCTAACACCCCAACAGTCCTAACTTTTTTTCATGCACTTTTTTCGAAAATGTGTTGCCAAGCCCTTCCTCGTCCGTTCAGAAAGGCTACGATGGCTGAGAGTCGACTGAGTCGCGGGACCGCCTACGCCCCCGAAAGGCTACGGCATCCCCCTCACCACTCGACGTCAATGTTACTTGTGTCCCTCCACTGAAATCGATCTCGAGCTAAGAGGAGAGCACAACACATCGAACAACAAACAAATGCAAACCACTTCTTTTGAAAAACGTGTCGCCAAGCCTTTTCTCAACAGTTCAGAAAGATGTAAGCGAGGCGCAAGCCTACCGCGGCTGAGAGCCGGCCGAGTCGAGGGACCGCCTACGCCCCCGAAAGGCTACGGCATCCCCCTCGCCACTCGACGCCAAGGTTACTTGCGTTCCTCCGCTAAAACTGATCTCGAACTAAGAGAAAGGCACAGCACGACGAACAAACGTAAATCCGGTTGCAAAACCCGAATTAAATTTATGCATCCTTATTTTTCGCATAGCTAACCACGAAAATATGGGGCCAAGCGCCCGAAATCTCTGCAGCAACTCACGGAAACGGTTTAGGCGTCCCCCAAGCCGCAATACAGGGCTTGCTAACACACCCCGAAGATCGCAAGGAGGATCCGACTTCCCCTCGGTCGAAACCTAGAATGCGTTATCGGTCCTTTTCCCTCGAAGATCGAGGAGGATGAAAGCGAGGCGCGAGTCTACTACGGTGGGAAGATGGCAGGGTCGCGGGACCGCCTACACCCCCGAAAGGTTATGGCATCCCCCTCACCACCCAACACTTAAGTTGCTCGTGTAAAACGAACTCCATCGCAAAAGTCACTCCAGAATCATGGAAAAGGACACGGTATCGTACAAAAAAAAACCCTGATATAGAACGCGTTATCAGTCTCTTTCCCTCGAAGATCGAGGAGGACGAAAGCGAGGCGCGAGTCTACTACGGTGGAAAGATGGCCGGGTCGCGGGACCGCCTACGCCCTCGAAAGGCTACGGCATCCCCCTTGCCAGCCAAGACTTAAGTTGCTCGCGAAAAACGAACTCCTCCGCGAAAGTCACTCCAGAACCAGGGGGAAGGACACGGTATCGCACAAAAAATCTCCAATGCGAGAACAAGATCGTGCTAACCCACGAAAAGGTTAGACACATAAACTGATTTATTCCTTACACGCCACGAACGACAAATTTGTGAGGATAAATTACACTCGGCCATAGGCCGTTCAGAGAAACAAAGACAAAGAGCCGCTCTAACAGGGCTCTTGGACCACTTCAGCGGCCGGCCAGCACACTATCACGAGAAGTAGTTTCCACAGCTTTCTCGCCGATTTTCTTCAGGCACCCAGCCAACTGAAGGACCTAGCGGTCGAGCGGCTGCGGAACGGAGAGACGTTGAACCCCTTCACCGTCGAACAGGGCCTGGCTTCACGTCCATCCGTCGATGAGCGCCCTTGCAAGAACGGCGGCCGGCGAATGTCATTTGCTAGTTTCCCAGCAAATGAAGCGCCCGCCGCCGCATCCTTGCAAGGCCTCACCACCGGCAAGGTCACCGCCTCCCCGATGAGGAGCGCGATGTCCTCCTCCATTCCTGCAGCATGCGCGCCGCCTCTCACCGACTTTCTTCTGGCATCAATGGCGCGCGCCAAGGTCGGAACCCCCGGACCGCTATACTCTCACTCTCGAACCCGTCGGGAGGACGAAGTTTGTGGCTCTGCATACTTGCCAAGCTACACGAAAACCCGGCACTGGTCTTCTTCCCCACCCGGACGCCTGTTTTTATAGGCACCCGGGGGCGGTGACTATTACTCCCGTGGGGGGATAGCCGCGAGATTCGCATAAGGATGTGAATCGCCGTCCGTACCGGGCAGGCAACCTTAATCACCTCCTTGACTCAGCCCGCCCGCCCTATGATTCCTGCGCCCAACCACCCGGGCCGATTCACGGGCGAAACAGCCGTGGCCTAGGTGGACGGGCTAGGAGGAAGGAAATAACCTAGTGCCACCTAGGCAGGAAGGCTATCTCCAGCCACTGACGACTGGTATCGGACGCGTGGAAAACCACCCCAAAGCAGGCAGCCGCGTCCACCCGGTGCTCGATAAGACGAATCCGCATGCCTGACGCTCTGATCGTAACGTCGCCTCAGCTCCTACCCGCACACGCCGCTGCGGCTAAAAAGGCGCGTCCGTTCAAACCGCGCCATCAAAACGGCTTGGCCGCCTGGACCGGGGAGCACACACGTCAAACGCGGCGGTGAGCTGAGCCACTGAGGCACGGGCCTCATCAACGGAAAACCGCCCCGGCGTGGGTGGCCGCATTAACTGCGGCACGATAAAACAAACCGACGCCGCAGTAACTCTGGGCACCCCGTCACCTCAACCACCGCCCGCGCACGCCACCCCGCCTAAAAAGGCGCACCCACTACTCCCACGCGGAGCACCGCGCCACGCCAGCCGAGATCGTGTGGATAAGAATGGCTAATTCCGGTCGACGGGCCGATGCACCGCCATGTTAACCACGACTCGCGCAAAACGCGGACGACCGCCCCCGGTCAAAATGGCCAATAAACGACGACAGCTTCCAAGGTAAGCCAAATCGCCTCGAGGCGTTCCGCGGAGGCCGGGATTCGAAGTCCGACCCTCGAACAGGTTCAAACGGACGCCCCGGCTGAGTCGGAAACAAACAAGGGAAGGGCGGCTGGCCCGACTCTCGAGCGGAGAGGCTCGCACGCCTCCTCCGTGGCCTTACTGATCAGAAGTGTAACAACCCTAAAAATTTCTATAGGATTTGTTGAGTGCAAAAGTGGAATTTAAAAATTTTGGGTGTAATGTTGTGAATGCAAACCAACATATAAGATTGTCATCCTATTGCTCCCTTTATTCCTAGGCAATTTAGATTTAAATTTAAAATCAATTTGAAGTGCTAAGGAGCAAATAGGTGTGATTTGGAGTTAATTTGGTTTTATTGGATTTTTGGTTGGTTTGAATTCAAATTCTATATTTGAATTCAAACACTAACAAGCCAAACTAATTGTCAAACCCAACTAACTGCTAGTGGGCCTAAACTCCGAAGCTAAAGTCCAGAAAATCCCCTTAAACTTCCTTCCCGAGCCAATCCAGCCAACCAGCCCGGCCGGCCTTTCAGCCCAGCAGCGGCCCAGCATCAACCCCGCGTCCTCTTCCCTCTCTGCCGCTGACACGCGGGGCCCGCATGTCAGCTTTATCCCCTTCCTCCCCTTCTTCCTCGCGCGCGGCCGCCTTCTCTCTAGCGCCGCCCCCGTGACCTCGAGCCTGTCCCATCAGCCCTTGTGCGGCCCGTCCGATGCACGCCGCATGTCCGCGGGCGCCTGTCCGCCTCATCTCGCCGTCCGTGCCCTAAACCCTAACCGCCACCGCCCTATAAAACCACCGCCTGACCTTCATCTTCCCCAAGATGCGCTGCCCCTTTGGGGGTTTCCAGCCATCGATTCGAGAGGGTGAGAGGAGTGGGTGGCGTCCTGGGTGTTGGGGAAGGGAGAGGAGGAGCAGGAGCGGACCGTGGTGAAGCCGATCGTCGTCTTCGCGCCGCCGCCGCCAACGCCGTCACCGCCGCTCGTGGAGACGCCAAGCCGGAGCCGGAGCGGAGCAGTACGCGAGAGCACGAGCTTCGCTGGAGAACCGCGAGTCTTCCCCGAGCTGCAGCGAACCACGACTAACCCTTGGGTGAGCCGCCGTCGTGTTTCCCCTTTCCTCTTCTTTCTCGGCCGTGCGCCGCTGCTGTGCTAGCCGCCTCTGGAGCCAGCCTTCGTGCTATGTCTCACCGCTTGCAGGACCCTGTTGCGCCGCTCTTCCACACCGCAAACCGCCGACGCCTTCGCTTAAACCCTTGTCGCCATGCCGCCGCGCACCGGGGATGCTCGGCCGGCGCAAGCGCCATAGCCGCGGCGCGGTCAAGCTTATGGCTTGAACTGCGCGCGCGCGAGCCAAAGGCACCGCACCGCACCTCTCCGCATAGCTGAGCACTTACCCGAGCCGTTGAGGCCTTATCCTCGTGCTGGCGCTGCTGCGGACCCGGCTCGCCGGAGCACCCGCGCACGCCGCCGCCGCTCGCGTCGGGAAGCCAAAACCCCAGTCAAGCCTTCCCCTTTTTCTTGGCGTTTGACCTCGCGAAACCCTATCGGAGCTTTGGCCACCAATCCCGAGACTCGCCGGCTTTTCTTTCCGCCGATCGCTGTTGAGCCGTCGCCGCCGGCCGTGCGCTGAGCGCCCGTGCGCGTCCGCGTCGCGCCGCGGCCAAAACCACACCGGAGACCACACCAACTCCACGCACGAGCACCCGCAGAAGATCCCGTGTCGGCCGCACCTGATCCCATGGACCCAGCTCACCGTGAACCCCTCTCTCGGCTCACTGTGGACCGCGACCACCGAGCCGAGCCCATCAACTCCGCGGTCGTGGGCCGGAAGCCCAGTTCTAATGGGCCGGCCCATAGCTTTCGGCCCAATCTCAGCCCAGCCATCTCTTTCCCTTTTTTCTTTTTTTTCTGTTTAACTGCGCTGACGTGAGGGCCCCACCTGTCATACTCGCCGAGTCACTGACCGCTGGGACCCACTGACCAGGGTTGACCATTGACCGATGACCGTTGACCGTTGACTGGTCAACGCTGACGTCATCCGGACCCACTGATGACGTCAGTATAAGGCTGACCCACTGATGACGTCAGTATGACGTCATGCTGACGTCAGCAGGCTGATTAATTGACTGTTTTTTCTGTTTTGGGAAATTATTTAATATTTTCAGAAAATGATTTACACTTGGAAAATTCATAATAAATCAACCGATAGCTCAGAAAAATATGAAACCAGTTTCTATATTTTTCTAAAATCATGACCTACGCGTTAGTGTAGAGGCTGGTGTTTTTTGGGTCTTCTTTCCTCGTTGTTTTGGTGTTTCGTTGCTAGTAGTCGCGCCTTATTTATTTTCCGCAACCCTAGGAGCTCCAGAGAGCCAGGAGGAGCTGGACCACTACGACAACTGCTTTGACAAGGACGACGACTTTTGCCCAGGTTCACGCCCGACCAATCTCTGAAATACCTATTAGACATGCAAACTAGTATGGTAGCGCTTTACTTTACTCGTATGATAAACCTGCACTGCCATTGATTATATCCTGTTACCTTGCCATCCTATTATCCACTGAATGTTATATGCTATGCGATGCATGTGTTGGGATGGTTGTGATCTGATCTTCTTGGCGTGAGTTGTGGGCGGTATGGGAGGTGTAGTGCAGCTAGGCGGTGTAAGCGAGTGATAATAACCCGATTGTTTGATTGGGGTGCTTGGGGGATGCACTCAGGCAGCCCCTACGGAGTACCTGTTGCGGGTACGTGGTTACTTTGGTTACTTTTGAGGAGTTGGGCGGCCATACCTATAATGGGTGCCGATTGCGGACCGTTGCGGCAGATCACTTTTTGATGCTGATACTCGCTTTACCGACAATTAAGGACCGTGTCGATGGCGGCTTTCAGTGGGATTTACAGTGCTCACCGTCTACCCAGAATGGGGAGGGTTCCAGCAAGCCTACTTAGTGTGGTGCCAGACCTGTAGGTGATTCGAGATTGATATGCGTAAGGGGGGACTCATTGCGGCGTACTCTCCCTGAATTACCACGGCCCCCGACTAGCCCCGGTGGGAAGGTTTCACGACCCTGGGGCAGCTGTTAGCTCAGATTGTTTCCCGAGCCCAGGGAGACAGTATGGCACCGTTACTTCTTAGGGTCTTTGCTGTGGGCTGTGTCTCAAGACGGCTCATTACCATCTGCAGCCCGGATGGTTCCAGGAGTGCAACCTCTGCAGAGTGAAAACTATACGTATAGCCGTGTCCACGGTTATGGACGACCCTTCTGATATCGTCTAGAACAGCCCGGGTATCTGCTTTCTTACCTCTTCATTGGTTTTGGGTAATGAGAGGTTGGTCCAGCGTTGCTGATGAGACAAGGTGGGGAGGGAGCTCACCGAGTCGACTAGCGAGTGAAAGGCGTTGATGGATGATATTTGCGGGAACCTGTTCAGACAGGACGAGCCCGATGTGGTTGTGAGGGTGATGGTGGTTTTGGGAAGTGTGTTTTCTCTTGTGAGGAAAGGAGTTGGTGCTGAGTTGAACTTGGGTTTATTGCTGCTGCGCATAGGAAGCCCCGGCTTATTTCCCTTGAATATTTTTATTACTAGCTAGACCACTTCAAAGCTTGCTGCATATATGGTTGGTGACGTGGACCTGTCCCAATTCCTTGGGGATAGACTTTGGGTACGCAGGTGAAGACTCCGACCGTGAGTTCAACCAGGACGGTTGGTACGACTAAAGGGAGCGCGGTACGCTCAAGGTTGCCTGTGGTGGAGTGGACCCCGATGATCTAGCTACCGCTGCGTAGCTGTTTCTTATTGTCGATTTAGCCCAGAGGGCTTGTACCAGACGCTATGTTTTATATATGTCATGATTGGATCTCTTTTATCGCTGTATGGATGTGATAATCGACTGAGATGAGTTCTGTATGAGATAGCTGCTATTCCTGGGACTATCTCGAGGGTACAGGGAGTCGGATTCTCATCGTTGAGAATCCGGTTCGTTTCAAGAAGCTCGAGTCTGGCCCTCGAACGGGTTCGACAGGCGCTTCAGATCAACAGAGTCAGGGACGATTCGGCGTGCTCATCATGACTTTACCCCGAACGCGAAGTTCAGGGACGCCCCTGTTGTGTTCAAGGCCGGACAAAGGCAGCTAGTTGAGGAATCCCACCGAGGGAGAGCTTCCGCGCCCTTGGTCCCAGTTGGATGGGACCAAGCCCCTGCCTAACAAACCTTTGCGAGTGCTCGTTGATGGACGTGTCTCCGGACAACGAGCCGACCCCCAACGAACGGGACACGGATGCCCACTTGAACTACCCGCTAACAGCTCACCGAGACGACCGCGTTCGCGAAACCGCTCGAGGGTAGCATGGAGTGTCTCACCCCTCAGCCCCGCGGAGGGGAAGCGAGGGTCGTAACACGAAAAGACGAGGAACTCTCCCCGATCGCCCTTTCGAGGCCGAGGGCTCGGGGGCTCCTCGCACAAGCAACGCAATACCCCCGAACGCAACCCCGAATTCGTGTGTGATGTTCCCCCCGATTTAAGCCTAAACGCACAAAGGTTATAGCCTTGAACGAGTGCAAACACTCCCACAAAGGCTCGGGGGCTACACCCGCGGGTGCGCTAGCGCGCCCCCGCAGAAATCTCGCATGACCGAAAACGAGCCCCGACACCAAACACTTGCGAAAGAACACCCCGATCATGAGCCTTTACATGAGCAAAACCACTCCCGTAAAGGCTCGGGGGCTACTGTCGGGGACCGTAATTAGGGGTCCCTTAATCATCGGGGTAATCACCCAAAAAAGCGCAAAAAAGGCTGCCTCCAGGAACCTTTGGGCCTGCGCATACGAAATCACGCAGCCCAACGGCCCGACACGGCCCAACAACAACACACGGGGATGCGCCGCCCTCACGCCCAAACTCCGCCTCGCTCGAGGGAACCCCGCCCCCTCGAGCGGCGAGACGCAAATCTCCGCCTCGCCAGGGGACGCCTCGACCCCTCGAGAGACCGCCCCGACGCGGTACAGTCACTCATTACCATCCCCCATGATGGGCACCAAAGTCAAAGGGCGAAACTTCAGCCACACGTCGCCCCTGACAAAACCTGACCGCGCCGTACCGCCATGACACGGGCAGGCAACCACTGTGCAGAGCGTGCCCGGCACTGCACCTCCGACGCATCCGGCCTTGGTCACTCCGCGGCGCTATTCCACCAACTCCCGTCGCCTCCTTCGTCAGAGCACCCTCGAATGGGCGTGGAGACCCCCGAACGGGAGTACGGACGACAACCGGGGGCGGACCTTGGTCAAGCGTCATCATGTGGCCGACGGGACGGAGTACGACCCCCTTAACCCTTGCTCGCTACGCCAACGGGCAGCCACGCCCCGCACTGTGGCAACAGTGAGCGTCATAGCACCCCAATGCTGCCTACTCCCGTCCCCTAGGGCAGTAGAGCACTCGGGACGCGTACGGGGGCCGTCAGGCCAGCAGGAGGCCAGCCGCCCCATACGCACCGAGCCTGACGCGACCGACGGGGCGAAAGCCGGTCATATCGGTCTGTCAGGCCGGGCCACTACGCCTCTGACCACAGTGCTACGACGACATGACAGCTACGTATGACATGCCAGCTCCTGTCCACCTGCCCCCGTAATTTACGGGTAATCGACCCCTCGGGGCAGGGCAGGAGACCCCTCGAAGGAAGCCGCGGACAACGACTCGACCACCACGACGACCGTGCGACCCCTCGAAGCCCCGACAGAACGGGTACAGGACTCGCCACATCGCCGACCGGCGCCGAAAGCCAACCTAGCTCGCCTTCAAGGCACGGATTCGTCAAGGATCAAGGGCACCCCATGTAGGGGGCGTCCCATGACATCTACTGTAGCCACGACTGTAACCCCTCTACCCCTTGAGATATAAAAGGGATAGTCAGGGGGCCACGCACGAGGGACCCAAGAGTTCATACGTCCAGGCACACGCCCAGACACGAACACACACACGATATTGGCACTCGCCTCAATCATCTTCTTCCTCCGTTCCGGGACTTGGAGAACGACTCTCCTCTCCCACCTTCACTTCTAGCCCCCCACTGCAAGCACCATGGTGCGAAACTAACACGAGTGTGCGAGCACCTCTTGCTGGACGTACGGCCCCGCGGCCGGAACCAGGATAAACCCGTGTCCTTGTGTTGGCTTCTCGCATCGACCATCAGGGACGAGACACAGCGCACTTTCTGTGCGGCTAAGGGAGTGCCGGCCATTCTCGACGCCGACACTAGCGGATGAGGTAAGATTGGAGGGTCATTTAAAGAGTATATTGGAAACGTTTTTTCTTTAACAATAGCTAAATTTAACTTTAGAAAACGATTTGGCGTGTCTCTTGGAGATGCTCTAAGAATGCAGCAAATCTACTCATATGTATACATGCTCACACATTTCAGTTTCCAAAGCATGCTAAATTGACGCTAGCAATTTCCTAATCAAATAGACTAATTTTCCCCGCGCCCATTTATTACCTTTTATTGCTAATACACCAACTAAAAAGTAATAACTACTTCAAGCATAAACCTACACATCGTATAGTATACTGTAGTACGAGTAGTTCCGTGTGAAAGCGAGTCAACGAGATTGGAATTTAGATGTCGTTTGATATATTCTGCACGTGGTCCATGATGCATCAGTTGCTGTAAATACTGGTCATCATCAGGATAAACTATACTGAAAGTCGGTTTCCCTGCAGAGTGCAGACTAGCAATAAAGTTGACCTGCGATGTGTGCCAAGTCCACTGCCCAACGCTAAATAATGTTCTCCTCAAAAAAAAAAACGCTAAATAATGTTCCGACAATTAAAAATGATCCAACAGCCAAGCCTGCACATCTGGGGATCGATGGAGATCATGGTTCCTCCAACGATATGTATATATATAAAAATCTTCAGATGAACTAATCACCGCGTTGTACTAAGCACAAGAACCTAGATTGGAGTATAAGAAATTGCAATTTTTCTACACACATATGTACCCCTTGCAATTTGGGTATTGTGTTTCAACTTATAGAAAAGTTTAGGCCCTGTTTATTTCCAAAAAACAACTCCCAAATTCACTATGCAAAAAGAAGATTCCCTCTCACATCAAAATGTCATAACATGCATGAAGTACTAAATATAGATAAAATCAAAAACTAAGTGCACAATTTTGTTATACTCTGCGAGACGAACATTTTGAGCCTAATTAATCAATTTTTGGACAATTTTTCGCACATACAAACAAAATGCTACAGTGGCATAATAATTACGATGTGATCCAAAATTTCCAAGTTTGCACTCCCAAATTTGCATCTAAACAAGGCCTTAGAGTGATTTATTAATCTTGGCCACCGTTTAATTAGGATTCCATCATTGGCATTTTATCTCTCACTGTCTCCTTGGAGACTGCCTCTGGTGCTCCAAAGCAGTGGGCAAGCCATCAGATCCTGCTGCTGGGTGCAGTCCCCATCCTCAAGAACTTTGCGTACTCATCACCATTCATGGTGTAGATTTGCAGTGTGGTCCATGGGGGTAAAGCACATGCTGGCTCCGTGCAGGTCCATTTCTCAACTGCGCCACTGGCAAAATTTGGTGTCTCCTGTATCTGTATCATAGTAACAGGAAACGGGGTCGGTGCCACGTTCCACGACCCGGGAACGTCGTCCCAATTCGTAGGTCGGGGTCACCGTGGGTCATCGTCCCAATTTTCGCTAGATCATCGTCCCCACCCCGTAAGGTCGTAAACTCTGATCAAGGTCGTGGAGGTCACCATGGAGAAGCTCCAACATGAGACAGACGTGATATTGCAGCATAGATTGGGCAATGAATATGCGCGAGGGCTTTGGGAGAGCTCATCTAACCCTTTTCTTTTATCTTTTTCTCCCTTTTCTTTATTTTTATTGACTCTTCTATACCACGTTCCGGGGTCATCGACCCGATACTCTTTGGTTCACATACCATATTGTGAATTTTCGTCTCAAAGAGGTATACCCCCTCCGTCATCGACCCTCGACCCTCGATCCCGTTCCTTGACCCAATCGACCTGGAGCTTTGTGACTATGATTTGTATGGAGCAGCGCTAACGGTCCCCATGCCCCCTTTTGGATTTTTGGCGCTGCGCCATAGCTTTCTGGTCAAAAATGCTATCTGTGGTCGATAACCTTTCCACCTAGATTCCATGCACTAGTCTCTCTTATCTCTATCTTTGTACTATGCAAGAGAGCCTAAGGGATTATTTCAACGTGGCACGACCATATTAACTAATATTGGATCAACAGATATCAGGGCACAACAACAGATGCAGTGAGGAGGAAGATGGAGATGAGGAAGGATCGAGGAGTGATGCAGAGTTAAGACTTGGAGTAGAAGATATATATGTGGAGAGTGGCAAGCAAAGAGAGTGAGAAAAAAGAACTAGGGAAAGAGATGATAAATGACTAAATGAGAGAAAGACATGTGGAAGAACAGAGAGAAAGCGATGCGTGGAGATACAACGTGGAAAAACCATGTGAGATTTATAAAACCACCGCGCAAAACCAGCACCGCAGCCAATCTCGAGGGTGAGCCTCATCATTTGAAATTTCTAGGTTGGAGGGGACCGTGAAGTGGACATTTTACTGTGTTTATTATATTATTAGGTCAAATAAACTCAAGTCTCTCCAACTGGTATGTAAAATAGTGCCATGAAGATTGAGGAATATAGAAGATCGAGTAAAATTAATCATCCCTCAATTTCCCAATAAGTTCACATACTTCCACATATTTACATCATACGCATGACCTAGCAGCAGCTAGCTGCAGTTCCGTGTGAAGGCAGGGGACATAGTGATTGCGATGGCGATGTGGTTGGCTATATTCTGCACGTGGTCCACGATGCATCATGGAACCAACGCGGAAGCACATTTTTTCTATTCCTGGCAACGTCAAGCATGGAACGGGCCGGGCAAGCTTTCGTTGCCCAAAACCCCCCTCCCTTTGCTCTAGCGACGTGTCTCCCGGTTGGGTTTCCACAACGTGTGGCTTCCGGTTCCTGCAACGGCGACGGCTAACTTTCATTCATTCCCGGCCGGGCATATATATCCATCGTTCAACTAACCCCCTTAATTACACTCATGATGATTATTCTTAGCAACCAGGCCCATCAACTTTCCAGAGCTCACATCATGCTGCATACATGTCACCTTGCCCGCCGCGCACATGGCGAAAAACGTTGCACGGAAAAGTCAACTCGTCTAGGAAAATAGTATGGTAGTATCAATTAGGTGAAATAGATCCCTCAATGAGGTGCCTGTGTGGTGTGGACCAGTATTTTTGGGCACGTTTAGTTTGAATATATATAGGTGCATGAATTTTGGATTTATATTTCAGTTCCGCAGGAGGAGTTCCGGCGTAGTGAATAACTTTGTTGAGAAAAATTGCAGACTTCTAGAGAGAAATCCAAAAGGGAGGACATGTTACGGCTTCTCGAAGTTGATTTACACCCATCCAACTCATGATGTGGACAACACATTACCATATAAATAAACAAACAAACATGATGAATTTTTGTGAACAAAACGGCTGATGATATATATAGGCGTATCTTTGCTGGATAGATGGAAATATGTATTCTTGCTGTGTATCTCTTTCATATATAATCATGCATGATATGGTACAAAGTGATGTACGTACACTGTCGTCTGTAAGCAGCAATAACAATCGATCCTCAGGAATTTTTTATATATCATGAGGCAATGTATAGTGTGTATATATGGAACTAAATAATCCTGATTTTATATGATTGGTCGTACTTACATGAGGGCGGGTTGTTTGTTTACTACTGGCCGGAGCTAGCTAGCTAGCTAGCGCTCCTCAATTCCCAGCTTCTGCTGCTGCTGCAATGGGTGGTGGTGGCGGCGGCGGCGTGCTCCCTGCAGCGGCGGCGATCTGGTCCCCTCTGCTCCTCACCGTGACGTTGAGCCCGCCGGCCATGTGCGCCGTCATGAGCGGCAGGAACACCGGCACGCGGCCCTCGTCGACGGGCGTGAGCTCGAAGCGGCGGAGCACGGTGCTGGCCACGAACTTCATCTGCACGAAGGCCATCTCCTTGCCGAGGCACGTCCGCGGCCCGGCCTGGAACACCGGGTACTTGAACGGCGACACGCCGGCGACGGCGGCCGGCGGCGCGCCGCCGTCCTCGGGAAGGGAGAGCCAGCGCCGCAGGCTGAACTCGGCGGCGTCGGCGCCCCAGATGGACTCCATCCGCCCCATGCCGTACTGGAAGTATGTGACGCGGTCGCCGCGCTCCACGCGGGTGCCGTCGGGGAGCACGTCCGCCGCCGCCGCGTGCTTCGAGTCCCACGCCACCGGCGGGTACAGCCGCATCGTCTCGCACAGCGCCGCGTGGAGCACGCGCATCCTGCCCTGCCCGCCGGCGGCGTGGCTGTTGCCGTTATCGCCGCCGCCGATCTCGCGGAGGACCTCCCGCTCCACGTCGCGGTGGCGGGTGAGCAGCCAGAAGAACCACGTCAACGCCGACGAGGTCGTGTCGCGGCCGGCCATGATGAAGCTGATCACCATGTCGCGGATCGCCTCGTCGGGGTACCCGCATTCGATCATCCGCGACAGGAGGTCGCTCCTCCGCCCGTCGCCGCCGCCGCTGCCGCCGGCGTTGACCAGCAGGCCGCGCTCCTTCTTGCGGATGTGGATGAGGTCCATGACGGCCTCGTGGATGACGGCGATCTCCTCGCGGAGGCGGCGCTCGGAGCCGACGCCGAGCGCGCGCTTGACCTTCCAGACGGCGGCGACCGGCGCGGCGCCGCGGCGGGCGATGATCCCGGCGGCGGCGTCGAACGCCTCGGCGAGCCTGGGCGCCGGCAATGCCGGGTCGAGGCAGCCCGGGTCAACGCCCAGCGACACCCGGCAGATGACGTCGAAGGAGAAGCGGCGGAGCAGGTCCTGCATGTCGACGGCGTCGCCGCGCGCCGCGGCAAGGCCCAGCGCCGGCACGAGGCGGTCGCGGGCCTCGTCCTCGAGCACGGCGAACTCGAGCTCCCGGAGCGCGCGCGCCGAGAACTCGTGGCTCACCAG
Source organism: Echinochloa phyllopogon (assembly GCA_033239725.1). Taxonomy (NCBI): domain Eukaryota; kingdom Viridiplantae; phylum Streptophyta; class Magnoliopsida; order Poales; family Poaceae; genus Echinochloa; species Echinochloa phyllopogon. The sequence continues at coordinate 23,344,072 of BTCW01000008.1, read as the reverse complement.
CTTGCGCTGCGCGTACCAGAGCTCGCCGTCGACGTTGAAGATGCCGGTGCCGAGCAGGTCGCCGAGGATGTCGGTGAAGGGCTTCCCCTTGGGGTAGTTGCCGAAGTTGCCCTTGAGGATGTGCTCCACGTTCACGGGGTTCGCCGTCACCACCGTCCGCCGCGCACCCAGCCGGTCAACGACGATCGTCTGCGTCGGCGACGCCGCCAGGAGCTCGGTGTACCAGTCCAGCAGCCGCCACCGGTTCTGGTAGAAGGCGACGAGGCACCCGATCACCGGGAAGCTCCGGGGGCCGTGGCCATGGCTCCAGCCGGACCGGAGCTTGACGCTGTACAAGAGCAGCAGGAGGCAGCATGCCGCCAACCACAGCATGTAACAGATCATGCTAGCTGCTGCACGTACTTGCAACAACAATTCCAACAATTCCAAGACGAGACGACAGATCGTGGAGGAGCTAGGGAGGGAAGGAATTGAATTGAAGGGGGAGAGAGAGAGATAGAGAGAGAGGACCTACTATAGGTAGCTAATAAGCTAGAGAGAGGAGGAAGCATGGGAGACAGTGCACAACTATTCGGCGATATATATATGTATATGCGTGGACATATCAGGGTAGAGGGAGGAGGTCGGCAGGGTCGCCATTGGAGGACCATGCCTCCTCGAGGGGTCCTTGTTAATGCCCACGTTTTTGTAGAGGTGCATGGGGAGGCAAGGAACTCCACTTGTTTGTCTGGTGGGGGATCATGGGGAGGAGAAGGTGCTGTTTGGCAGCGCCATTTCTTGGGCTCTAGCTGATTAACTTTTTCGAAAATCTGTTTCACAATAATTGCCCGTATTGTGATGCCATGAAAATTGGTGTTACTGCCATAAATACGCATATACAGTCCGCATCGACTTTCTATTATTTATGTCGCGCACGAAAAGCACAGTTGATAACATGTGACCTAATTTGTAGTATGTTTTTACTGCTCCGAGATTTTTTTCTGTTTGCCTTGGTTTTTCTTCCCCTGCTGAATTTTTTTTTTGTGCTCAATTCAGCTAAGTCCAGCTCAATGGGACCACATGTTTATCTTATTTTTCTTTCCTATTTTTTTAAAAATATTACAATGTTCTTGATTAATTTATGAGGAGTATAAAAATGCACGATTTTCTTTACCGGTAGACCCTACAAATTTAAACTGAGGAGGACTAGGCATGCTCCCTGTGCCACTTTGGGACCATGTACATTGGGTTTTGAACTGAAAGGAAATTTGACTCAACCTCAAATTTGGATTCCTAGTTAAGATGCTCAATTGGGTGGAAAAGAAGGCCATTTGTTGGAGGATTCAGTCCAAAGACCCCAAGTCCCCTAGCCTAGCTAGGGAGCTAAAGTTAAGCTAGCAAAGGTTGACTAGCTAGGTAGTATCATCACAATGAAAGAGATATATATATGTGTGTTTCTAACTAAGTTTTATATATAGAATTTGCAAGCTAATACATTTCAGACGAAATAGCATGTGGATCTGGGCTGGCTTTACAATAATCATGTTATCTTTGATTGTATAGATGTATAATTCTTTGACAAATATAATAAAGCATGTGCAGGGAGAGAGTTCCGCTATATATGATGATCTTCAAGGTTTTGAGATCCGAATCCAATCACATTTTGATAATAAATAAAAAATAACCCCATATGTAAGTTAAGACAATATTCGAGAGGATAGATATTCAAATCACATTTGCGTGAATAAAAGGAGTAAATCATAAAGAAAACATATCTATTACGTCTCCATGTAGTAGAAGATTGATTATTTTTTGAAGTCTTTTATTCTGACCACATACTACTCATCTCTCCTACACTGAGTATTTTGTATGTTTACTCGCTCATCACCCCTTGCTCTCCTTTCTTTCTCATGTTCAACCAGTTCATTCAAATGGATCCACGACCAAAACCATCGTCATTACAACTCCATTTCATTCTGAGTGAAAAGTACGCCTCTGTTTCCCAACATATATTGATGTGAAACCGTCTACGTTTAGTTTGAAAACCCCACACTTTCTCAGAAACACAGCATCCCCCTTCTGTTTAAGTCCTCTACTTGACTAAACATTTGGGTGTATTGTTCATGAATGAATTGTTGATCCTTTTGTTTCTTTGGAGATTAGGCAGCAGCGCGCCGTCCTGGATCACTGCATATAGCTCTGTCCTTTAAATTTCCGATCTCCAACTGTCCTTGCAGGGATGGATTTCAGTGCCAACGATGACTACGCTATAAATTAGGGCAGGGAGGTGCTGTCTGTCAGCAGGGCATCTTTTTTTGTTTTAAATTCCTGCAAGGACAATAGTACTGCCTTTGCCTTGGGCAGTTCAACATCAACATCCATGGATGCTTCTGTACTTATTTTTTCCTTCTAGTCCCTCTCAGCCTCATGCCTAAAAACTAAGTCTAAATTAGAAAATTTGGCTGTTAGGATAATTGTATAATACAGAGTCCACATCAGAAAGTGACATTTAGATCAACATGTGATTAGCTAGTGACTAGGAGTTATCCATGTCTTCTTAATTCCGGAGTAAAAAAGTTCCAATTTTATCGTACCGCCTTGGATAGGAGGAATTCTGCGAGAAATTTGCTCAGTCCAAACACAGGTCCATAGTTGAGACTTGAGAGGACAACAGCAACTACTTTGTCTGGATCATGTGAACAAGAAGACATGGAACGTGACGATATTGAAGGTTAATAGCCCATAGTCACAGGACCTACTTTTTTTTCTTTGATGGACAGTGGCTAGGACTGTGATAGCAACAACCACTAGATTTAAAGAGTGTAGCTAGTGGAAACAAAGGCCATCTAATGGCATATAGCACAAGGAGTAGGGAATGGTAGTTTTGTACTTTGATTCAGCAATTGTTGTCGTTTGCAATATAAATGCACTTACGTGTTTTTGTCGAGGGAAACTGCATATGTACTTTTTTGTAGTTATTATTGTGCAGAATCTCTGTTCTTTAGTCGTGTATGTCTTCCCAACATAAACGTGGGTACGAACCGCACAGTTATGAACTAGAATTGTTAAGATCCCTACCAGTGTTGTTGTTGCTTTGCTCCTATATTCACGAGTTCTAAGCTATATAAACTATGGGTGTTTTTAGATCAGGTGGTCGAAAAGTCACATCGGACACTGTAGCATATGTAGCACTTTTCGTTTGTTTGTGATAATTGTTGTCCTACCATCACTACAAGAATAACTCACATCCGCACCCCTCATATGCCTCGGTGCACTTAAGATCCGGTGCTAATGTAACGTTAGCACCGGGTGCGAAATTGGGGCGCCCTCGGTAGCACCGGTTGGTGTTACAACCCGGTGCTAAAGGGTGCCCCTCCTTTAGCACCGGGTGGTATTACGACCCGGTGCTAAAGGCCCTTTAGCACCGGGTCGTAAATACGATCCGGTGCTAATGTAGGTGTCACATGCTACTTCAAAAGGAGCGCATCATTAATCCTATCACATGCGCTGTGTAGGTGAGATGGTTAGGTGGGTGCACGCGCGCGAGCCAAGAGGTCTTGAGTTCGAATCCCGCAAATATGCAAATATTTTTGGCTAGTGCCCCCACCTTTAGCACCGGTTACCGGAAGATTGGCACCGGGTGGGAAACCCGGTGCTAAAGGGCTTTCCCACCCGGTGCCAATGTGCATGATTCTGGTAGTGCATGACCTAACTAGGCTCACAAGATTTGTTTCGTCATGTACATCAAAACTATGTAATTAGTTTTTTTATTTACCTACATTTAATGCTCCATACATGCGTCATTTGCTATATTTAATGTTTCGATGTGATGTCGATGTGATGGAAAGTTTGGTGAAACTAAACACACCCTATGTCCAAATGTTTCATCAAACTACAGAGATAATGGAATGCTCATGAGAATAATTTGTGCACGCCTACTCTATTGTGCATCCACATCCACCTACTGTGAAACCATGTCCCTTCCACCTGACTGCCTTCCTTGCAACAAGCTGTCTGCTAGCCTCATCTATCTTCGTACCTATATGTGTTAGCTTTGGTTGACGCTATTTCATCTTCACTATCAAGCCCTGGCAGTGGCAGATCCATACTCAAGAACGACCCACTACTAGAGAATGTGCTCTCGATCAATTACAGAAATAATGGACCAAAATAGATCCGATACTAATGCTTGGATTAGTACTGAGTTCAATGGTCATCTCCCCTTAAGGCAATATCCATTGTACCGGTTGGCCGAATAGGACGAGAGGGTCTGTATGTCAGAAGAATAGGTAGCTTCAAATGATGCAGGATTGCCTAAGGAAGTTAAACAGCAAGTCTTGATAGCACTAGGTGAGTAGGCGAGATGTAGCCAGGTGGATCAGATCCTAGTGTCAGCATTAGCTCCTCTCAACATCGAAATAAATGTGCTTCCAACGGGGCTCCCAAAGAGGACATCCAACCCACTCCGTGGTTCATGACATCCAATACTACATTATTAGGGAGACACTCATATATATATATCGGCTCATATACATGCTGGTCGAAAGTGAACCGGTGCGTTAATAAGTGCATTTTCGCACTGATGGCTTCAACCGGTCAACAGTACACCGGCATGTATCTTAACTAAACATACCAATGCATATCTGCACTAATGCATTTAAATAAATATATATACGAATACAACTGTAAATCAAGAAAAAATAACTTCATATTTCTACAAGTGCAAAATTGGACAGGCATGTTTCTATGTTTTATTGTGTCGGTGTAATATTTCACTGATTAGAATATTGACCATCAACACATATGAAGTTGATGTGAAAACTTATTGCCATGATAATCATTTTTGAAACCATGTGTAATTCAATAATAAGAACTTCATTTGTGTCTTGAGACCACTCTTTGGCTTTTGCATATGTACACTATCTAAATGTACGAGTCCCACCATCTTTCTTCCTTTTCCATGACCTTTTTAGAAAGTCTCAATAAATCCGGTAGAAATCTTTCTTGGTTCGATAAAATTCTAATTGTAATATTTTTCTAAGGACTATTGTTACCAACAAAGCTCCACATAAACCTTAGACTAGTTCATTTGAGTGGGGGTAAGTAAATATTGATTTAGCGCAGGCTTAAGAGACCAGATGAGCTACGAGTTGTACATGAATAATTGCAAGAATTTTGTTGATGAGCATATCTGAGGTATATTTAAATATGATAGCATTGCTTTTAGTTCATTGTCGCTTGTTAGACCTTGAAGATTAATTGAACATTTCTTGGGTGCACCATGTTTCGTTATGTATGATTAAGTGTAGGATGGAATACGCCCCACTTTCATGAAGATTTGGCAAGATTCGGTAAGTTCCTTCGACGAGATTCTGAAGACATGGACACGAGGTCAAAAGGAAAGCCTTTGGCAATTGCCACAAGCCCCCTATGATGATCGGCATAGATATCACTTCACTCACTCACCTTTCAGTTTAGATTGTGACCTCCTTGGGCATAAATACTACTTGCCAAAATTGATATTCGCAATCAATTCATCGAGCTCGTGGAGCTTGTAATAAAGAAGCAAAGGAGCTTGAGGGGCACCATTCCGGGGAGCTAAGGGTCATCCTTTGTTCTATTGTTAGCATAGGCTAAACTCTAGCCTAACACATAGCACATTGCTTATATTTTCTCCTCGCTTCATGTAAAAGGGTTAACCTGAAGGTTCTATGGCTAGAAGAAAAGGGCTTATAATATGGCTCCACCCTTGCTAAACTAGCAAGATGGCACTAAACACACATGCATACCACACTCATGGGCCACTATTGGGTCATCCAAACTGGGTCAGGTGTCATGTACAACCCCCTCAAAGAACCCGACATCCTCGTCAGGCCAACTCACCTACATGTGCAAATGTCCAAAAATGTTCCCTGTTAGTGCTATACATCCGGTGCCAGTGCCATATGCCATGCAGTGTGCCCTATGCTGGCCACACACGCCATGCGCCATATGCCCGTAATTTGACCTGTACACGCAAACACGAGGGTCGGCTCTAATACTTGTAACACCTTTCCCTCCATAGCCACACCGCACAACCTTTCCAAGAGACGTGCCTGCATACACTTCCATCCTCGCTTTGGATTAACCCGAAGGTGCTATGGCTAGAAAACAAAAGTCTTATAATTAAGTTGTCTCCAACCTTGCTAAACTAGCGAGGTAGCAATAAACATGTGTATCCTGCACTCATGGCCATCCAAACTGGGTCGGGTGTCACAAAGAGGTAAAATCAAAGGTATGATCTGGGTGGTCATTTACTGATGAACAAACTCGCATAGCTATGTTATCAAGATTTCTAATTTAATAGTGACCCATATGCCTTGTTCCATGATTTCTACTATTACGAGTATGATTATTCCAATCTACGAGCGTTTTAGATTGCATAATTTGTTCATGTAGTAATGGTGATTAGACTTGTATGCTTTTTTTTAACGAGAAACTGTGGGGGAGTTCCCACAGCGAAGCATATCATTAAGTAAAAAGAAAAGAAGTATCAAATTACTGGAAATGTACAACCGAGAAAGAGAGGAAAAAACTTACAACTACCAGTAGGAAGAAAGAGGGAAAGAAACTAAACAGAGGCTAAGTGAGAGAAACTATCCAATTTGAAATGGTTGTTCTATGGTCTTCTTGAAACTGAATCAGCTGTAGCATCACTTGGTCTTTGAAATTCCTAGTCCAATTTTGGACAGAAGGGATGGCATCATCAAAGATAACCGCATTTCTAACCTTCCAAAGTTCCCATGTTGCAATGATGAATACCTCCATAAAATAGGCATGAGTAGAAGCCTGACGTGCCCTCCTAATCCTCTCATAAATGACGAGAGACAAATCCCAAATAATTTGTAATTTGTTCCACATTATTTTACAAAGGAGCGACCAAAGAAAAGATGATCTCTATCTTGCTCCACATCTCTTGGAAAAGTACACAGTTTGGTCCTGACTAGCTATGCATGTTTCTCCTACGCAAGATTTCCTTAGTGTTTAGCCAGTCCACCAATAACACCATAAAAAGAATTTAACTCTAGCAGTGCATGTTGATTTCCAAATCCAGGCCAAAATTAGCTCTGATGGTAAACCAGAGAATACATATTTACAAAATCTACAAAAATTGGCTCTGATGAGTAAATAGCATTACCCCAAAGAAAGGACAATTGATCCTTCTCATCTGATCTATAAGGAATTTGCTCAAGATATAACTGCAGCTACTGCATTTCCTGGAAAGCTTCTTGGGATAATGGCAAGGCAAAGAGAGAGTCTAGATCCTCAGCTTGTATCACATCTTTGACTGAAACAAATATGTTGGAGGCAAAATGAGAAGTGTCTGGGAAAGAGGTCAGCCAATATATTGGAGCTCCAGAGATCTTCCCAGAATAAAACAATGGATCCATCCCCTAACTCACATTTTGGAAACCCTCTATACAAATTGTTCAACCTCAATATGTCTTTCCACGAGAAGGAGCCCATTTCTTTAGTGCCATGGGGTACTTTATCCAAATAACATGTCGACCATATGAGATTAACCCATGGTATATCCAATTTTCCACAAATCTTGTGTAACTGTTTGAGCAACAATGCATCATTCTGTAGCCTCAGGTTCAGTACACCTAGACCACCTTTCGTTTTTTGGCAGAGAAACCATGGACCAGGCTGCCAAGTTTCCCCCTTTTCTAGAAAAGTCATTTCCTCTCCAGAGGCATTGCTTTCGGGCATGATCAATATTGTTTATCGCTCCTTTATGCAGCTTGAGAGTGCACATGGTATTGTTGACAGTCAAATTTGGCTCTGGCCCGGCCAAACCGGTCTGACCGGTTTGCCAAACCGGTCAGACCGGTTTGATTCTGTAATTCGAGTAGAATTAGGATTCTGAGTTTTAGTCCCATATTGTAACCTATTCGAAAGGGGTAAGACTTCCCCGGCCTATAAATATAAATGCTAGAAGGCCGATTGAGGTATTCCAATCGAATCAAACACATTTATCCTTTACTTTTTATCTCTCAAACCCTAATCTTTTCCAACCCCCATATTCTGTTCTTTGCTCGTCTCTACGACGTTCAAGGGAGTTCTAGGTGGCCTGCCGACCCTAGAGCAACCCTAGATTGCTCGAGCTCTGACGGTGTCCCTCCCGTGCTTGGGTTTCTAGGTCTTCACGGCTTCCTGACAGAAAGCGGTCAGACCAGTTCTATAAACCGGTCAGACCGGTTTGCCCGAGGGAGGCCGGGTGTTGGCTGTGGTGACGGCCGTGCTGCGCGTTCGATCGATCTTCAAGTTTGTTGGCACGTTTTCGTGTCAACATACTTTTTGGCGACTCCGCTGGGGACAGATTAATCTGGTTTCAAGACCGATTCAATCTACTCCAATTATGTCTGGATCAACGTGCGACCTTGACAAAGACAACATCATCACCGCGACGATGGAAGAGCTCACGGACGAGGAGCGGAAGCGGTACCTGATCGCCGAGGAGCACTTCATGATGCAATTCTTGAAGGGCTTCAAAAAAGATCGCGGTGGTCTTGTCAAGAGAGTGGAGGAATTCGTCATGCCGGCTTTCAAGCTGGCAAACGACCAAGTTGAAGAACTTCCAAAGGTAACTAGCGAATCCTCTGATTTGTTGCAGCAAATTACTCGCATGATGGATGATAAATTGCTTGCTGCACAAACTGTTACTAGTGAGTTGATTGCTAATATGTCGGGTAATTCTGATAAAGGTAAAAATAATGTAGAATCTAATGAATTACCTAACCCAACTCCTAGCTCATCAGGCGTGCCAGAACATGTTTTAGATCCTAATTTGGGCATGCCGATGAATTTCTATGCGGGACAATCACTTCACCCTGGTTCGGTCCACGAACCGGTCAAACCGGTTTTCACAACCGGTCAGACCGGTTTGGCCCCCTCTGGCGGTCAGACCGGTTCCATGGGTGCAGGGGCACCGGGTGCAATGGTTTTATCTAATATGGTTGCTGCTGGTCCTGTTTACACTACTCCATGCACTACGGTTGTGGGAAGTATACCCCACGGATCTGGCGCGTCTCACGGGCCGATTCCGAGTACTTCTCAAAGTGCGACGTATAATGTTCCTCGTTTTCCACAAAATAGAGGTGATGGGAACTATCAAGCTGAGTTAGCTAAGTTTAAAGAAGATATAGCTAATACACTTAGAACAAGACTCGGGCTTGAATTGGGTAATTCGCGTTTATATCAAAAACCGTATCCGCCTGAATTTGATTTAGTTGCTTATCCTAATGGTTGGCGTGTTCCTGATTTTATTAAATTCAGTGGCGAAGATAATAGAACTCCTTGGGAACATATTAGTCAATATATCTTGCAATTAGGAGAGGCATCATTTTATGAACCATTGCGTATACGGTTGTTCTCATTATCTTTAACTGGAACTGCTTTTTCATGGTTTTCTTCGCTTGCTCCTAATTCTATTCAAAATTGGACTCAATTGGAGCGTGAATTTCATGATCATTTCTTTAGCGGAGAAAACGAAGCTAAATTGTCTGATTTAACATCTGTTAAGCAAAGCCGAGAGGAATTGGTTCTTGATTACTTCAAAAGAGTTAAAGATGTTAAGAACCGATGTTTTAACATAACTGTTTCTGAAAAAAATTTAGCAGATTTAGCTTTTGCGGGCTTACGGTCTCATTTCAAGGAAAAGCTAGAGGGTTCTGATTTCCTTACTATTAATCACTTGCAAATGAAGGCTATGAGTCTAGAGCTTAAGTTTAAAAATTCAAAAGAATCTGCTAAACCACATCGTTCGAATGTGCATATTGTTGATAATGATTCTGATAGTTCGGACGATGATAAAGAAATTTATGCTGCTGAATTTGTTTGGTCGTCAAAGAGTAAACCTGGTTCTTGTCCCTCGTTGAAGCCGATTCAGAAAAATTGGCAAGAAGAAATTAAGTTTACTTTTGATGTAGCTAAATGTGATCGTGTTTTTGATGAGTTGCTTAAGAATGGCTTTGTTAAACTTTCTCATGCAATTCCACCAGCCGATCAATTGAAAAATCGTGCGTATTGTAAGTGGCATAATTCTTTTTCTCATGCGACCAACGATTGCAATGTTTTTCGACGACAGGTACAATCGGCCCTTAATGAAGGTCGATTAGTGCTAGCTGAAATGCAAATTGATAAGGCTCCTTTCCCTGTTCATACCTTGGATGTGAATACTAAGGTGTTGATTCGGCCGGAACAAGCCGATGGAGCTAAAGGTAAGAATGTGGTGATTGGAGACCCAAGGCCGGAAAGAGTTGATGACAAAGTTCTGGTCAGAACAGTGATGATTGGGAGAACTCTTGATGGTGAAGAGTCTCTGAAGATTACAATTAACACATCAAGGCCCGGGGGGCAAGGAAGTTCCTTGGAAGAGAATCGGTTCGCTAGTCAGGCGAAACCGGTCAGACCGGTTTCCCAAACCGGTCAGACCGGTTTGTCTCCAGACCGTCCAAGGACTTTCAAGCCCAAGCGCCCGGAAGTGGGTACTTGGAAGTTTAATGAGCCAAAGGTTCAAGGAAAGGTTCTGAAGCAAGGACCAACTTTCTCTCAGCTCATGAACAAGTACACAAAGGCCGTTCAAGTTTATCGGCCAACAAAAAAGAGACAGAGGTCACCGCAGCGTTGGATCAATTCTACAGCTTATAAGCGTCGTAGTGATGTTACTGGGACTTCGGTATATGACCGATTGGGCTCATACCAATCAGGTCCTTTGGCTGCTCCGCAAAGCGGTCAGACCGGTTTTGTAAACCGGTCAGACCGGTTTCGGTCTGAGCGGAGGTTCCAAGCTCCTCCTAAGCAAGAATACCGTGTCAAGAAGAAAAAGGAGGACGTACAAGCCAAAACTAGTGGGTTTGTAAAAATTGGCGATATTCCAGTGGTGTCCTTCTGGATTGACTCATACACAGAAACGGAAGTTACAACGCCTGCGAAACAAAGAAAAAAGGGAACAGGAAGCTGAGAAGCTGAGGGATGAATACTTCAACAATTATAGGCCTATGATTCCTCAGACCAAGATCTGGCAAGCTAAGCCCGTTGTGCAATCAGCAGCACAACCGGTCAGACCGGTTTCTGAATCCGGTCAGACCGGTTTGGGTCAGCTCACCGCTGCAGAAGCGGTCAGACCGGTTTCTGGAACCGGTCAGACCGGTTTGACGACAGAAGCGGGAGCTGAGATTACTTCAACCATCGATACTACTCCGCCAATTCCTCCAATGGTTGAAGATGAAGAATTGGTTGATTTTGAGCCTTCTCCAGAGCGTGACAACATGGAAATTAATGTTGTTTATCTATCTTCTGATTATTATGTGGTACCGGAGGAGGAGATTTCTCATCTTCAACTTGGGCCTCGAGATGCCGTTTTTCAGAAGCCTAGTGAATCAGAAAATCATCTCAAGGCTTTATACATGAGAGGGCACATCAACGGGAAGCCAATTTCTCGTATGTTGGTTGATGGTGGAGCTATTGTAAATCTTATGCCATACTCTCTCTACAAGAAGATTGGCGGAAAAGACGAAGAATTGATCAAGACGAACATGACGGTCAGTGGAGTTGGTGGAGGTGATCCCATTGGTGCCAAGGGGGTGGCTTCTATGGAGTTGACCGTCGGGAGCAAGACTATTGCTACGGCTTTCTTCGTCTCCGAGGTGCAAGGTAACTTCAGTTTAATCCTTGGTCGAGATTGGATTCATGCAAATAAATGTATTCCATTTACCTTGCATCAATATCTTATTCAATGGATCGGCGATGAAGTTGAAGTTGTCCATGGTGACGCTTCTTCCTTCGTTGTGACGGCCGATTCCGATTCTCTTAGTGCAAATGAGAAGGTCCAATGTCTGTCGGGCATGGATTTGACCGACTATGAGCTGATCAGTTGCACCAAGGATGGTTTTGTTCCTGCTACATTAAAGCCGATGGAGAATCGGTTGAATTACTTGTTGTAATTAATGGAGCAAACAAATCAACAGATACAAACCGGTCAGACCGCTTCTGGAAACCGGTCAGACCGGTTTAGACCTGAACAGCGCCGATCAAGCCAAACCGGTCAGACCGCTTCTGGAAACCGGTCAGACCGGTTTATGTCTGGACAGTGGCTTCAAGACCGAATTGACCATCATCGAGCACATTCGGCCGGTATGTTTGAAGCTATTGAAGATCTTGGTGATATGGATAAGTTGGGTCAGGGTTTCACGTCAGTCGACCCTTTAGAAAAAATAGATATTGGTGATGGTACTATTCCTAGGCCAACTTTTGTAAACAAAAATTTATCGGCTGAGTTTAAAGCCGAATTAATAAATTTGTTGAAAGAGTATGTCGATTGTTTTGCTTGGGAGTACTGTGAAATGCCCGGTTTGAGTCGTGATTTAGTTGAGCATCGTTTACCGATAAAAGCCGGTTTTAGACCTTTTAAACAATCGGCTAGACGTTTTAATCCCGCTATTTATGACCGAATAAAAGAAGAAGTTAATCATTTGCTAGATGCTGGTTTTATTCGGACTTGTCGTTATGCGGAGTGGATTTCTAATATTGTTCCCGTTGAAAAGAAAGATTCGGGAAAACTTAGAGTTTGCATTGATTTTAGAGATCTTAATAAAGCCACTCCAAAAGATTCATATCCTATGCCTATAGCCGATGTCTTAATCAATGAAGCTTCTGGACATCGTGTTATTAGTTTCCTTGATGGTAATGCTGGATATAATCAAATCTTCATGGCCGAAGAGGATATGCACAAAACGGCCTTTCAATGTCCGGGATTTATTGGTTTATTTGAGTGGGTGGTTATGACTTTTGGATTAAAGAATGCCGGTGCAACTTATCAAAGAGCTATGAATTTAATCTTTCATGATTTGCTTCGAGTTATTGTGGAAGTGTATATGGATGATATCGTAGTTAAATCGGATGGCTTGAATTCTCATTTAGCCGATTTAAAACTTGCTCTTGAGAGGATGCGACGGTATGGTTTGAAGATGAATCCACTCAAATGTGCTTTTGGTGTTTCGGCTGGGAAGTTTCTTGGGTTTATTATTCATGAGAACGGCATAGAAGTTGATCCCAAGAGAATTGAAGCTATGAAGAAAGTCGAAGCTCCTACTTGCAAGAAAGATTTGCAAAAGTTTCTAGGCAAGGTAAATTTCTTGAGAAGATTTATAATTAACTTGTCTGGAAAGGTTGATGCTTTTACTCCTTTACTTCGGTTGAAAGATGAAGCCGATTTTACCTGGGGGGCAAAACAGCAAGAAGCTTTTGAGAAGATCAAAGAGTATTTATCTTCACCACCGGTGCTTAGGGCGCCTAAGCGAGGAATTCCATTCAGACTTTATGTGGCGGCTGAAGATAGAACTATTGGGGCTGTTTTGACTCAAGAAATAGACAACAAGGAGTATGTGATTGCTTATGTAAGCCGACGGCTCATCGATGCAGAAACAAGGTATACTTTCATTGAGAAGTTGTGTTTATCCTTGTACCATGCTTGTACTCAATTGAGGCATTATTTACTATCTAGCACTTGCATCGTGTTGTGTCAAACCGATGTGATTAAACATATGTTGCAAAAGCCGATTTCTAGCGGAAGAGTCGGTAAATGGGCTTATGCTTTAGTTGAGTATGATTTGGCTTGTGAACCTTTAAAATCAATGAAAGGCCAAATTGTAGCTGACTTTATTGTTGAACATCGGATAAATGATACAAACAACTTCGACGTCGGCTATGTTGCTTGTACACCATGGAAGTTATACTTTGATGGATCGGTTTGCAATGATGGACAAGGAATTGGTGCTGTTTTGATCTCTCCAAGTGGTGCCGTCTTTGAATTTTCAAACCGATTGGAAGAAAAGCGAACCAATAATCAAGTTGAATATGAAGCTCTTCTATTTGGCTTGGAATTTTTGCAAGACATGGGAATAAAGCATGTTGAGGCTTTTGGTGATTCGCTCCTGGTAGTACAACAAGTGTCAAAGGTATGCCAATGTTATAATGGTTCATTAAATGCATATCTTGATAGATGTCTTGATATCATTGCTTCTTTTGATGAATTTACTATCAAACATATTCCAAGAGAAGAGAATGACAAGGCAAATACTCTGGCTCAGAAAGCATCTGGTTATATGGTTGCAAAGAAGTATTTCTATCTCCAAAAACTGATGCAAACGAAAGCCGAGGTTCTGGTTCTGGACGAACCGGTCACACCGGTTTCAGAAACCGGTATGACCGGTCTGACTGCCAAAACCGGTCTGACCGGTTCTGAAACCGGTCTGACCGCTTCGTCCCCTGACAGAAGCAAAAATCCTTTGAATGATGCTAATCAATCCAAAGTTGAAGATCAGGATTGGAGGGTGCCTATTATTACTTATTTGAGAGATCCTGGTCGTGGTGCAGAAAGAAATATTCGGCGAATATCGTTTAAATACGTTTTGCTTGACGATGAACTCTATCGTCGAAACGCCGAAGATTTGCTGTTGAAATGTCTTGATTCGGATCAGGCCAAAGTTGCCATGGGTGAGGTCCATGAAGGTATTTGTGGTACACATCAATCGGCTCCAAAGATGAAGTGGTTACTTAGACGAGCCAGTTTCTATTGGCCTACTATGATGGCAGATTGTTTCAAATATTACAAAGGATGTGAGGAATGTCAGAAGTTTGGAAATTTGCAACTTGTTCCTGCTGCATTGATGCATCCTATTATTAAGCCATGGCTGTTCCGAGGTTGGGGATTGGATTTTATTGGACAAATTTATCCTCCGTCATCAAAAGGACATCGTTTTGTGTTAGTTGCTACAGATTATTTCACTAAGTGGACCGAAGCGATTCCCTTGAAGAATATGACGCATCAAGAGGTAATTGAGTTTGTTACGCAAAATATTATTCATAGATTCTGTATTCCTCAAACTTTGACAACGGATCAAGGTACTTCGTTTATGTCTAAAGAGGTACGTGAATTCGCCGAATCCTATAGAATTAAGTTGCTCAATTCATCTCCATATTACGCTCAGACTAATGGACAAGCCGAGTCAAGTAATAAAATTTTGATCAAATTAATCAAGAAAAAGATAGAAGAAAGTCCTAAGAGATGGCATGAAGTTTTATCCGAAGCATTATGGGCTCATCGTGTATCTAGACATGGTGCTACTAAAGTTACTCCTTTTGAGCTTGTGTATGGTCAAGAGGCCGTTTTACCTATTGAGGTAAATCTGGACGCTTATAGATTGGCTAAACAAAATGACCTTGATGCTGTTGATTACCACAATTTGATGTTAGACAATATTGATGAGGTAACCGACAAACGATTGAAGGCTTTGAAAGAGATTGAGAAATATAAGCTTCGGGTTGCTAAAGCTTACAACAAGAAAGTGCGAGGAAAATATTTTCAGATTGGTGAACTTGTTTGGAAGACGATCTTGCCTATTGGGACGAAAAGCAACAAGTTTGGTAAATGGTCACCAAGTTGGGAAGGGCCCTATAGAGTTGTCAAAGTCATCTTTGGGAATTCTTACATGCTAGAGACGCTGAAGGGAGATCATTTGCCTAAAGCTATCAACAGAAGATACTTGAAGAAATTCTATCCAAGTGTTTGGCAAGACGCATGAAGACCAATGGCCGATATATTATTGATATCGCCCTTAGCATAAATTTTAGCTCCTGAATTGTAATTACTTGATTTTTAGTTCTCAAGTTCACTAAAAACGCAGGGGGCATGTGTTGACAGTCAAATTTGGCTCTGGCCCGGCCAAACCGGTCTGACCGGTTTGCCAAACCGGTCAGACCGGTTTGGTTCTGTAATTCGAGTAGGATTAGGATTCCAAGTTTTAGTCCCATATTGTAACCTATTCGAAAGGGGTAAGACTTCCCCGGCCTATAAATATAAAGGCTAGAAGGCCGATTGAGGTATTCCAATCGAATCAAACACATTTATCCTTTACTTTTTATCTCTCAAACCCTAATCTTTTCCAACCCCCATATTCTGTTCTTTGCTCGTCTCTACGATGTTCAAGGGCGTTCTAGGTGGCTTGCCGACCCTAGAGCAACCCTAGATTGCTCGAGCTCTGACGGGGTCCCTCCCGAGCATGGGTTTCTATGTCTTCACGGCTTCCTGACAGAAAGCGGTCAGACCGGTTCTATAAACCGGTCAGACCGGTTTGCCCGAGGGAGGCCGGGTGTTGGCTGTGGTGACGGCCGTGTTTTCGATAAAGTTTGTTGGATAAATCCGTGTTTTCTATAAACCGTTCGATCGATCTTCAAGTTTGTTGGCGCGTTTTCGTGTCAACAGGTATACATACAAGTTGGGGTGATCATAGAATTAACCAACTGCAAACGACCTGAATATGATAGGAGTGATGAACAAGCTGTGAGACGCCTTTCAATTCTATCCATGAGAGGGGAGAAATCTTCAATTTTGGGTTTTGTTGTGCCCAAGGGAAGGCCCAAATATGTGAAAGGCATTGAGCCTACCTGACATCCAAAGATTTCAGACAAATTTGCTATGTTGTCGCTAGAGACATTGATTGGAAGCATTAAAGACTTATGGTAGTTAATCTTTAACCCTGGATGTTGTAAACTCTTGCAAGATGCTCTTGAGGTGTTGCAGCTGTGACTGGTTGGCTTGCATTATCAAAACGGTGTCATCTACATACTGAACTATGGGAAAGTCATTGTCAGCTTCGGGGAGTGGTTCATGCAGCAGACCATCATGGTATGCTTTGTTGATGACTACTTGTAGTAACTCAGCTGCCAACAAAAAGAGAAGGGGACATAAGGGATCTCCCCGACAAAATCCCCTTTTGCATTTAAATTGCTTCTCAGGTACACCATTGAGCAATACCGATGACTGTGTTGTAGAAAAAAGAATATTTATCCATTGCAGCCATTTACCTAGAAAAACCCATATGCTTCATAATGTCCAACATTGCACAATGCTCAATTGTGTCAAAAGCTTTAGCAAAGTCAAGTTACAGTATAATAATCTCTCTTCTGGATTGATGGCATTGGTGAATATACTCATAACACTATGCAAGACAATCCTGAATGGATCTAGACCTTAAGAAACCATGTTGGTTAGAATGTAACAATTTTAAGATGATCAGTTGCAGTCTCTCAGCAAGGATTTTGGTAATGATTTTAATGCTGTAATTGAGGAGAGAGATGGGTCTAAAGTCATTGATCATTTCGGGTTCTGTAACTTTGGGATCAGAGTTATAAAGGAATTGTTGACAGCCTCGAGATCAATATTTCCATCGTAGAAATCTTGGCATAATTTGTAGTAACCCTCCTTGATAATATCCCAACATCTTTTCATGAACATGCCATTAAAACCGTTAGGGCCTGGTGCTTTATCCACAGGCATGGTTTTAACAATTTTATCTATTTCCTCCCTTGTGAAATGCTGAACGAGACTGCTCAAATCTATCTCTTGTTCAAAAAGTTCCTGCAAATTAAATGTCATAGTGGGTTGCTCAGAGATTCGCATCCTACTCCTGAATGATGCAAAGATCAAGGCAGCCTTCCCATCATAATCAGTGATTTCCTATCCCAAGTCATTTTTAAGTTGCGTGATCAAATTATTTCTATAAAATACTATAGCCATAGCATAGAAAAATTTTGTGCACTCATCACCATACTTTATTTTGTTTGTTGTGAACCTTTTCCTCCAATAGATATTCTTGTCTTTTAGAAGAGTCAGCAAATGATTTTTCATGACTTCCCTAAAATTCCAATCCACATCATATAGAGGTCGTCACTCCTCGAGACAATCCAAGAAGAAAATGACCTTGTTGGAATTGTCAATAAGACCCTGCAAATTGGATAGTTTCTTTCTCCGTGCCTTGAGATTTTGCCTTAGTTTTTTCAATTTTGGTGCTAACATGGAAGGAGAGTTTTGCCTGTATCTCTGATTACCTTCCCATGAAGACTTCACCACCTCCAAGAACCCATTGACTTCTGGCCAGAAATTCTCAAATCTAAAAATGTTGGATTTTGGTATGCTAGTGCTGATTGTAACTTTACAAGGTATATGGTCAGAGATGGGTTTAGATAGTG
Source organism: Echinochloa phyllopogon (assembly GCA_033239725.1). Taxonomy (NCBI): domain Eukaryota; kingdom Viridiplantae; phylum Streptophyta; class Magnoliopsida; order Poales; family Poaceae; genus Echinochloa; species Echinochloa phyllopogon. The sequence continues at coordinate 23,326,021 of BTCW01000008.1, read as the reverse complement.
GCAGTACCATGGAATTTGGGAATTGACTGGTCCAGTGAACTGATGTGAAGAACCAGTCAAGCTGCTCTAGAAGTGGATCTTGCTGCATATTGCTCCAAGTGAAAGGTCGACCTTTGATTGACAGCTCTATAAGTCCCAATTGTCAAATAGCATCATTAAAAATGATAGTGTCATTTAGGTTTCCTCCAGGTCTATTCTGGTCTTCTAATGATCTGTAGAAATTGAAATCTCCCAGGAAGATCCATCTCTCAATTGGCTAGATTTGTTGATTTCTAAACCATCCTACAAAATGTGATCTTGCTGGATCTTGGCATGGGCCATAAACCATAGTCATATTCAAATTAACCTTATTGTGGATTGCAGTGAACATCAATGTAATACCAAAACTTTATTTCTCGATTATGATACCATCAAAAGATTATTGTTCCATATCACTATAATTCCCCCAGATGCACCACAAGAAGGAATGTAGTGAAATTTGTCAAATCTCTTAGGGGCAAACTTTCTGATGTAGCCAGTATCAAGCATTTCTCTCTTGGTTTCGTGTAGACATATCACAGAGCAAGGGCTTTCTTCAATTTTATATTTTAATGCATCCCACTTCCCTTCACTGTTGATGCCTCTAACATTCCAGCACAAAATATTCCACGATGTATTCATTATAACAATTGAAGGGAATAAATAGACCCTCCATAGACAGTATGGTGGGGTAGGGACATGAAGAAGAAGGCACTAATGAAACCAAAACACAAACCATCACAGGGCGGAGAAGCAGTTCCAATGGTAGGGACCGAAGTAACAGTTGGTGGAGAAGCAGGGCGCCGACAGCTGGTCCTGGTCCGGGTCCGCCGCCGTCCTGGACTTGTCGTAGGCGTGGAGGAAGCTGAGGGCGCATGGGGGCACAGCGGCGTTGACGGCTGGCTCGCGGCAACCGTGGCAGATGAGGGTCGGGCGGAGGATCTCGTGGGGGAAGGACTTGCAGCACGCGGCGAGGCAGACGAGTGTCTTGAAGTCAGATCGACTGCGTGCTGATCTCAGGTAGGAGGTCGGCCGGAACCGGAAGCGTCAGCTCCAGCGGCTTGACCTCCTCCTCTGGCATCGCCTGTGCGAGTGTGCGAGCCGAGCGGATGCTGCGCTGGGAGCCGAGCGGATGAGCCATCTCTCGCGTGTCGTTAGATTTCGGTTGAGCGGCGATCCACGCCGGGGGCCCACCCTGGTGCACGTGCGCCCCCGGCGTACTGCATTTTTTTCCTCAGTGAGGGGGTTGTTGTCATCTAGTAGGCCGGTAGCCTGAGAAAAAAAATGACTTGTCTAACATGATAGTCTTGAACTTGCTGAAATCAATCTTTTCAAGTGTCATTGCAGAGATGGAAGCTGCTCTGATGTTCTTCCTTGTGAGGTTCTCAAAGGCTTGCAATTCTATGATCTGAAAGCTAATTGGAGCCTGATGAATCAAAAGAGATGGTGTCCTGAGCCACATCAGGGTGCTGCTGAATTTCCTGCTCCTGAGGGACATTTTCAGCCATGTTGATCTCTGGTGGCCACTCTGGCCAACCATGTGCTTCTTCCATATCATTGTCTGCGGGTAACTCTAATTTTTCCACTGCTTGCTGGCCTTGTTCTGCATTCAGTCCCGCAACTACCTGAACTGCCTGACCCGCACCAGCCAAATCATGGTGCCAATGCATTGGGACGTTGGGATTGCCATGCTAAACATTGCCATGCACTGGGTGAGGATTTCATTACCAGGAAAAATGTCAGGGAAATTTCCTCCCAAAATAAAAAAAGGAACAAACCATGATCTCCCATTACCCCCCAAGCATTTTCCATTGTCATACAATAACACTTATAGGAACTCTGGCTGGGGTGAGAACAAGGCATCAAGTGAGCACACCTTCAAACCACTGAATAAGTGTAACACCCGAAAAAAGCATAAAAGTATGCTTTGGAGGTCAGAATACGCAAAATACGTTTTGTTTGACCAGATACTTTAAAGAGAAGGAAAACAGTTGACTTTTGATTCGTTGCTCAGATGGACAATTAGATAGAAAGGCTCATCGAATGTAATCCATTTGAGTACCCATATGCATTATTTTGGTTTTACGATCAGAGTTATGTTTTTTGACTGGAAGTTAATTGGTGTGCTATAGTAATACCGTGAATAGTAACTGCCCCATTGAAAGGCCTGTCCTTTTCCTATTCCATCACCCCTCCAGTTCTTTCTTCTGTTCCCCTAAAACTAGCGCACCTTCATGCCTTGGCCTCTACTGCCATCCTTAATATTTGCCGCATAGAGATCTCGAGAGGAAGAGAGAATAGAAGAGAAAAAACGAGGAGAAGGGAAGGGGAGAGGAGGGTTGTGCAACCCTAGGCCTTTGGGACAACAAGGTGAGATGGTTTTGATCTAAATCCCCTGTTCTTGGATGAGTTTTAGGACCTGCAATTAGATTTGTTCCATTGGATTAGTGGGGAATTAGTGTTTGTTTTTCATCATTAGCCTTTGCATAGAGACAGATCAGGTAGTTTCTGTTCATCATCGTTTTAGCCCATGTTATTGGCCGAATTAAATTTCATGTATATTGAAGGTGCTGTAGATAGGGGTGGCAATGGATCATGGCCTTGTTTCTTCACAATCCAATTTAGCCCTAGTCAAATTTAGCTCAAAAACTAGTACTTTTTTGGCCCGGGCCTAATAGGGCCCGATCCTTAAAATATCTAGTACAAAATGGAGGGCCCTTTACCAACCCTAGCTGTAGATAACTCAGAGGCCTTTCCAGGGAGTACTAAATCATATTTATCGGATGCATGGTTTAGGAGATATGTCAGATTAAAATGACAGTTTTGTTCTGATGAGTTTCTAGACAGTAGTAGATCTATTCCACTTTCGACCACGTAAAAGGACGATTCAGTTGTTCCAATGAATACCAAAGTTATAGTGTTGTTTATAGGCTTTCCAGATTGGTAAAGAACATGATTTTTGGTTGGATATATCTCAAGTTATAAGCTTTTGAATTGGACTGTCAGTTTTATTGATAGAATTCGACACTCAGAATTCCTACCAATATTAGGCTATGTTATTTATTTTTCCTGCAAAGGTCCACATGATAAAAGTTGTGAAGGATACAGTTACACATATTCTGCTAAAGTTATATAATTTTTGGACAAGTGGTTTAGTAGATATCAATATTTTACCCATGACTGTTAGAATTACAAGCAGATTTCTTTGTCTGGATTGTACTGAAGATTAATGAGGTTTACATTTAGAAAAAAATTGTAGACCTAGTGATTGTTTTAAGGCTTGCTCTATAGTTTTTGAAAATGTATTTATTTTCTATCATTGCTTTTGTGGATTTAAAGATACAAAAAAGAGAAATAGCATTGCTGCTGTTAATCCAACACGTGTTTGCTGTTTAGGGTCATATGTGGGGAGCGGGTGTAGGAACCCATTGATTCATGTTTATTTATTCTTGTATACTTGTGTTGGTGCTGAGTTATGTTGTGTTCAGGTGGTGCACCTTCGAAGCGTGCTTAGCCCACCTTCTTGGTCATCAAAGAAGGCAAGTAAATGTAGCGGTTGTATGCTACAACTTTACTGGTTATTTATTCTACCTACACTCTTGAAATTCAGAACCATAACCAAAGCAACATGTTTTGTTAATCTTTAATGGCTCCATTATGTGGTTATATGGTATGATTGTGTCTTACATCTTTCATCTTGAGGTAAGTGGGATGTGTATGTATGCGGATGCAGATTGCATATGTGGAACAGTATATTTGTGGATGCACCATATCATTACATCATATTGCATTGCACATCATTTGTGGATGTCATGGTCTTATGGATGCGACCATACCGGTACAACATCATTTCCCGAGGAGGGGTACAATGCAGCTTCATACCTTGTTCGGTATGAAGGCAGTGGACATGGCATATGAATTGCATTTGCACTCATTGAGGATTATATATTGCAATATTGTGTGTTTTGATGTGAAAGTGGATATGAATATATTCTTCTTATGAAGTTCATCAGCGGTTGTGGTTTATTTATTTTTTTTCATGAGGAGTTTTGTCTCTATTACCATGTCTCTATATTAAATTGATGCTTAATGAATTTGTAGTTTCAATAACTTGCAAAGAAGTTTGCTTGCTGAGATTTATTCTCACACCCTTTTACCCTCTCCAGGTGTTTGAGTGGATGCTTTGCTTGAAGGAATGGGATTAGCTGCATGTCATCACATCATTATCCACTTGTAGCTTTAATAATAATGGTGATACTTTTGTCTTGTTCTGAAGCTTTTGTAAACCTTTGTGGTGACCCAATGTGGTTTCGTTTAAAGAGTTTGGAAGATCTTTCGTAGTTCTTTATGTTGTTGCTTCCGCGTTTTACTTTGGTCTTTGGGGTTGCTGCTATGTTTTCAAACTCCAGCTTGTTGGAAGCATCTTTTAGTGACATTTCAGGCTATGCGGTGCCTGGGGTGTTACAATAAGTCTGCGAAATGGCGCTACTTAGCTCTGGTGAAATCAACTGTCTTGTAATCCAAAGGAAAAGCTAGGAACATGATCCAACAGTCTCTAGTGTAAACACAACTACGCAAATTGAGGGCCTCATCATGCTTGCGAACTCTAATCAAACCATGCCCAAAGGGGATGGGCGAGGTCTCTATCATATTACTCCGCTGAACTGGATCTCGAATTGAAACAGACCTAGACCAAGAGGAGATGGGAATGCTGAAACAACTCTCTCCGTAAAAAGGTCTTCCAGATGCTCTGACACACCATGAAGGAAATCGACAACTTGATCTTGGAGAGGTTTAGGCTCGAGCTCGATGATGGCGTACTGCTCGTGACGGCGCAGTGGCTCCCCTCCAAGTGTAACGCGTGATCTTGCTGGGCTAACCCACCCATGCTCGACGTGGTGTCCGGCTAGGACGTAAAGCATCGGATTGCACGAGAAGTTTGCCATGTCAGCGTCGTCCGCCGGCTCTTCTTCCACCCGAGAAAGGGACGGTGATGTGGGCGGAGAGGAGGATTTCTCTGTGGGTTTCTCTGGTACGGTAGGAGCTGGATATGAGTGGTCTCCTTTAGTCTCTTGACCACGTGTGCAACTCTTCATATTCTTAGGGGGCCAATAAATCTTGGGCTTGGACCTAGTGTAGCACTGCTAGGCTTTATGGCCATAATTAAAGCAATGTTTGCACCGAACCGGCAAGGAGCACACCGCTGCCTGGTGACCCGGAGCAAGACATTTACCACATGGAAGGAACGGCCTATAAATCACTTTTAGATGCTCTTGATCGTCATTAATTTTACCCTGGTTCCTAAGGTCATCCGGAATCTCGGGTGGATGTCCCATGCCTCGAGCAGCTCACGAGCTAGACGCTTCATCTGCCCTAAGAAAAGCTTGATTCAAACTGCTGAAAACAGTTGAAACCGGCACTGCCGAAGCGAAACCCTTTCTACCAAATTTACCAAAAAGATAAACTACTACAACACTGCGGGACAGAAGAAATCTGAACGCCAAAAGTTCCAAAACGAATGGATGATGGAGGAACCCTTTTCATCTGAGGCGAATCTTGAATCAGTTATTTTGCAAAGTGCACTCTGTTCTACTTACAAGATGACTGATTCTTCCTTTCTTGACGTTTCTGTCTCTAATCCATTCTTTTTCTTGGTCAATTTCCCACTGGCATTTCTCTCTTTCCTAGTGAGGAACCCCATTATTCCAAAGGTGGAAATAGACATCAAAAGAAGTCCCAATGAAACGACGGAGCTTGTAAACATGAAAACCCACACTTTTATAAGAGACAGTGAAATGCCTGTCGCTCAAATATTCCACATGAAAACCCACTGACGAACCACCCAAACAAGAAGCCAACGCAAAACTGACAGAGCTTTCAGTCAGACGGAAAGTGAAATGGCAGAAGGTGGCAAGCAGGATGAAACACCCTCTGGATGTGAGCAAGGGTGGTGAACTGATGCACCAAACTGATCCAGAACCTCTTTCTGGAATTTTTTCCCATGAGCAAAATCCAGCCTGGAGGCGAGCTCATCCGGAATATCCATAGGAGAGAAGAAGAAAAGGAGGATCTAGAAGACGCGTGGAGCCAGACGAGGGATGATTCACCATTGCCGGGATCGCGAAGTGGGCGGCAAGGGGGAAGGGACAGCGGTAGAGGTCGACGGTGGAGGGAGAGGAGGAGCGGTACTACAAAAATATCTAGAGGCATCAAGACATATTTGTATTTATAGTTTAAAGTGAATTCAATCAAGATGATACTAGATTTGACCTTAGCTCTCACTAAAAAGGATTGTCACGTTCTTGTATTCGGGTAGGTTCAGTGTTTTCTAGGTTCAGTGTATTCGATCTTGTATCCACAACTTATGATCCCGATGATCTAGGGTATTTGCGAAACATTAACTAATCTTTAGTGGTGTATTATATCATACATGATTAACATGGTTGTCGCTACCTAAGGGGCTTTAGTTATTTGGTGCATTGCAAATAAAGCATCATTAACTACATATTAGGTTACATGTGTACTCCAATTTAAACATTATTAGATCAACTAAAGATTCATATACCATAAATAACACTTGGTAGAAACTATCTACGACTCCTTATTGCCAACTTGTGAAACAAAAGTAGTCTAGTGGTATACCATAAGTATCCTCACAGACTAGGAAGCTAGTCCGCTTGCACCCAAGTCAATTTTTGACTATGAGTAGTCAAACGACTTGCCCAAACTCAAAATGGATGGACCCAACTATTAGGTTAGGAATGTCCCAACTAATAACCCAGCCCCAACTACCACTTGAGCCGAAACAAGGAAAATTGCAGCTGGGCAAGAGGACCGATATCCCAAGCTGACCCCTATCATTGAGTCGGGGATTCTCCCAACACCAAGTGCAGTTGTTCCACTCGAATCTACGGCCGAGCTAACTTGAGTGAGCGGGAATTCTAGCGGATCCATATCTGGAAGCAAAGGATAAAACTATCCCGGTGACGGGGTACCCATGCCCTAAACTATAGTTGCCTTGTGTAGGACATGGCAAGGTGACATACTAGTCATTATTCTCCACCTAAATCCTGATGTGGCATGTATGAGCTAGAGCCGTCGCCCATGCTCTACACCACGACCATGGATGGGATGGCACCAGGTGGCCAAGCACAAGACAAATGTGGTGTGGGGAATATACCTCTATGGTACCACAACGAAGGAGGAAGATAAAGTCCAGTAGGGACTCCTCTTGTGCAGTTGTAATCCAAATATACCTTATGTATCGTAACTGACTAGAGGACTTACCATGTAACCTAACCCCCTTGGAGTATATAAGGGGAGGTAAGGGTGCCCCTAGGAGGATCATCCAAGATAGACGCAATCCATATGCAATATGTATGCACATACTACAATCCCCCGAGCACATGACATAGGGTATTATACCAATATGGTAGCGCAAACCTGGTTAACCTATGTCTTTGTGTTCATCATCTAGCTCTTGATCAAGCGCTCCACTGCCTACAACTCTATCTCCATGGGACACCCCATGGTGATGCCAAAACTAAACACCGACATGTGGACCCCTCCATGATCGACCGATGTGTAGGATCCTCTCCTGACTTTGGTGCCTTCTTCCCTTTTGATAAATATTATCCCCTTGAGCCCTTCAAACATATATGAGAGGATCAATAATTTCCTTTATTGCTCTCTAGCCCATCTGGTGCTCCTAGACACTAACTCACTTACTCTCACTATCCCCGCATTTGTAACTCCTACTATAGACATTTGAGCCTTTAGTATTCAGTAACACAAATAGACAGACTCTGACTGGATGCAGGGTATTGCCTAAATTAGTATAAATTCTAAGCTTGTGATTGCTAAGTCATCCGAGCATACATGTGTGACTTATATTCACTAGTAAATGATACAAAATGTCAACACAAGTACATAGCCCATCACCTCGTGAACATCCACTAGTCCAGAATCAAACACAAGCCCGATGTGCTCATGCCTTGGCTTATTGCGGGCCTCCAAGGCATGATCATAATCCATGCCACATACACTTCCACATCTACATCATGTTTAGGACATGCCTGGTCTCATGCTAACTGTGATAGGCTTTCTCTATCCATTGGTGGATAGGAATGCTAACAAACCAAACTGCTTCACTACTCAAATCAATTGCATTTAAACGTTTTATCTAAATATCATCATTTATCTGTCATCTAGAATATTTATCCAATCACAATAAAAATAACATTTTATCTCAACTAAAGAACTTACCAAAGAACACGAAAAACAACCTTTCACTTTTCACTACTACGATCCATCCACATAAGACAAAAACAACATTTGTTCGAAGTACTACCCCTTAGAGATTCCAGGGCAAACTATGCCATTACGTAATCACTAGGAAGTAATACCCCAAAGAAATGTAATAATGTATAGAGGTACTACATTTTGCATTTTACAAGTTTATCTCAAGTAATAAACTACATACCCATAGCATATACATTCATCCATACATCCATTCATGAAATATCATTCATCCCTCATATCATATATAGCATATTTATCCATGTATCCATATATTATATTGCTATCATACTCACACATCTGTCATAACTAACCACTACTAGAGAAATCAACATCCGCCCCCTTCATATGCCTCGGCACCATCAAAATTGTATTAGCACCAGGTCCAAAATTCGGGTGCCCTTGGGGATCCTTTAGCACCGGTTGGTGTTGCGACCCGATGCTAAAGGCCTTTTAGCACCGGTTGGTAAATACGACCCGGTGCTAAAGGGGGTGTCACATGCTACTTCAAAAGGAAAGCATCTTCTACCCAGTCACATGTGTTGTGTAGGTGAGATGGAAAAGAGGGTATGCGCGAGCCAAGAGGTCCTGAGTTTAAATCCCCGCAGCAACACACATATTTTTTTAGTGAGCCGGTGCTAACTGTGAACAGTAGCACCGGTTGGGTTCCCAACGGTGCAAAGGCCATTTTCTACAAGTGAACATTAATCCATACCGTTTTAATCATGCCTTAAACTTTCCTTAGGTCATGCATTGAGGAGGACGAGGTGGCTGCACAAGGTCAAGGTGGAAGCGGTGTTGGATCAAGGACGACAAGGCAGCATCACTTAGTCAGGCGAGGATGAGGTAGAGAGGATAATGCTGTCTGCAGCCACCTTGTGGAGGAAGTGGCACATGGTGGCGATGATGGCAGTGGAAGCGGTGGGCCATCGTCTAAGGTTAGCAATGGATCCAGGGCAAAGAGCATGATGGCGGCAGCAGGGGTGGCGGTAGGCTGATGTGACTACTGCTAGGGCAAAGGCTGGGAGCATGCATAGATAAAATTTGGACGATTTCTTGATGGAGCTCCTTGATATAGAGAAAAAGCTCGATATTAAGTCAAACTTGAGAGGCCTAAACAATTCCAGTCACCATTGTTGTAGGTGACCAACTGTACAAAGACAATCACCTGCAATACATCATAGGTGACGGGCCTTGTTCCGGCTAGGGTTTGGCCTCGACCTGGATGGTATATGGGTGAGAGACATCTATGTAGTCATTACGACAAGGTGACTGTATACCGGAGTATTAATTTTCTAACTTCAAATAGTTAGTGGTAAAACTGGACATGTTTTTGTACGAGGGGTTAATTTAGAAGACAAGTTCGTATAGAAGCACGAGACAAAATGAATTGAGCATAACTTAGTATACATTATGGCATGCTCATAGGGGTAGGGTGTACAATGTGTATTCACAAGGGTAGTGTGGTTCTATGAATATGTGTATGTACTGTATTTTGAAAAAAAAACACAATGCAAACATTAATTAGCAACTCCATGCACATGATATATGCCAGCTAAATGTATGAACAGAGGGCCGAAATGAACAAAACCAACTTCCATATGTTCCCACGGCCCAGTGTCCAAGTTGTCCATACCGAACCATGTCAATTGTCCAAGTTGAAATGGAAGCACGTTGTATATACATCTGCAGAATATAGCTCAGGCAACTTTCCATGGAGAACCCATGAAAGCAATCCCTAAAAAGGCATGCGTTTGCAATTCTCCGTGCAAGAATGCATATGCTCTTATACAAAAGCATGAAAGCAACGGCTACCAGCATGACTCCCATTAGATTAGCAAAATCCAGCCCGGACCTTACACCTTTCCGGTACGTGTTAACGTTTTGTTCATCTAGAAGAATACTATGTCTGGGAATGGTGGAAACTGGAAACAAATTGTATAGTTTTTCTCTCTAAATATCAGTGTACCAATATTATGTTCTTTGTCCATAACTTATACTATGCTTTCTGTTCAAACCTAACTCCATTACACCATAGAGTAATCATCTTTACCAGTAACATTATTGACTGTAATGCTGATTATCCAAACGTTCATCATATGGCTGGATCCACGCCTGAGCTATCAGGTTAAAATCAAAAGCTGCTGGATACGGTTGAGAAGACTCATCTTGGCAAGATGAAATCACATTGTCGGCTTGCTTGGGACACGGTGTGTCCATTCTAGGGAGTGTAGACTTACCCAGTTGCCATGGAATAGAGAAAAATGCTTGATTGTAATAAACTAATATACATTTGGTGCCCTAGAGAGTAAGGAGTCACGTACGCAAAAATAATTGGCGTGACCATAATGGCTTGGACGTGTGCGCTGTTATTAACTTTTTTTTGTTATAAGAAGCTAAAACAGAAAAGAATCTCCAAAACTTCGTGGAGCTGGCAAAAAAAGATTGAGACACGTCTGTTATCACCATAAAATTATCTTAATAGAAAATGGCGTCACATGTCCTTATTCGTGAGGAACAATTCCTTTGTCGGAATCGTTCTACTAGTAGCTTTTTTAGAAAATGGAACAAGGAAAATACATAGAACGTGACTATTGGAACCAAGCAATGAGTGCTATCGACGTTCTTCTTTTGTGCGAGCGTCGTGTGCATTCCCTTTTTGTTCTTCTCCAGATCCGGACGCGGTTATTCGGCGCCAGAATGCTAAGAACACATATTGTTCAGGCAAGGCAATTGGTAGGATCAGAGTGCTGAAATGAGCAAAACCAACTTCCATGTATATAGATCTCGATCTTATCCTCATCCAGGGGCGCCGAGCGACGACACCCAGCTGTAACGGTGCGCACGCACACGTTGTATATCCATATGCAGCTCGTAGCAGGGCCTGCTTTCCATGAACGGCTCACGGACGCAATGCCTGAACAAGAGGCAAATATCTCTACGTGCACGTACCCATATGCATATTCAAAGCGCTTGTGTACACATACAAGTACATGTACGTGAAAGCGACGGCTACCTGCAGCAACATGTTCCCCAGCTCCTGAGCAGCACGTCATGGCCGTTCTAGCATCGCATGGACATTTCCGGGCTCGCAGACGGTTCTGCTTTCGGGAGATTGGATGGGAGTAGGATACATTTAGAGGTGTTTTGTGTGTTCATCTCCGCAACACGTACGTATACGTATGTGTGCATGTATTTATAGGGTTTATATGTCATGTATTGATGCGATCAGTTATGTGGAGAGCCGTCATCGTCATGGTCGTCTTCGCCGCGACATATATATGTAGTTAGGGTTGCATACAAAGTGGTCAAGAAATCCATTTTCTTACCTACGATGTGGCACCCACGTTTTAGACCCGGGCAAATTGAAGGACCTGGACGTGGTTGCAACTGCCTTGGTTGTTGTATGGTGAGCTCATTGACTCATTCCAACCCTAAAACGGAACGGCCTCTACATGGCCACCTTTGCCACGTTTCTGGTGGTCATATCCTCTCATGATCGATGACCCAATACAGTCCGCGAGTTTTCGAGATCTTTTGGCCTCACTATGCATAAAACTCTTAATGGGTGCGCAGGCGTGCAGGGTGGAGGATATATATATGTTGCTCTTCGAAGGATTTTACTAGGAATTCTGGGTCGAAAAGGAAACCATCTCATGTTTTTAAAAAGATAATATGACGATTTCAGAATTAGTTTGTAGGAGATGATTAATGGGGACTCTTTGGTGTGTGTTTATTTTCTTTTGAAAGAAAAACAGAGCTTTCATTCGCTTTGTTGCCCATCGCTGCAAAGGAATTTGTTCCAACATCTAATTGCTTGCGCACTGCCACCTAGGTATTCTGCTACCCACCTCGCCGTACCATCTCCATGATCTATATGCAACGACGCATTTTTAGGAGACATGATCGACCATTTCAGGAGCGGTGCCCGGCAAAAAGAGCTCTTGGTTCATCAATGGTGTATCAACGTTCTATAGGTTGATCCGTGTGCACTGTTAGAGAATCTCCAAGGGGGAAATAATTTTACCCGTAATATTCCTGTGTTGGGACTTCTCCAAAAGATTTCCTACCTAGAGAACACCTCTTTCTCTAATAATGGTCCTTTTTTGTCCCCAAAACCTAAAAAATCTGCGATGTTGAGACCTCCTTCCCCATGACTTGTTCAGATGCCCATCCAAGTGATACGGTTGGTTGGAGGATATGTCGTTGTCAAGGGATATTACTATATGAATCCGCTGATGCGGGTCTATGAACAGTAAACCTCACATGTTCAATATGATGAGAAGATTGTCTCAATTGATTAGGAGATAATTGGACGAGACTGACTGATGTGTCTTTGATTTTTTTTCTTTTAATGAGTGAGGGTCTCCGTTGACTTTGATGTACAAAGTTGCAGAAGAACGTGCATGAATGTCCTTCGCCCAACTAATTGTGCTTCCCCTCACTATCAGATCATCTCAATGCAGTATATGGTCTGCAAGTAGACAAGAGCATTTCTCCGGCAGGACCACAAAAAGGTCTTGATTTACTTGGTCCTTATAGATGATTCTACTTAGACCCGGCCATTAGGGCCAGGCTGGGCTTTTTATGAAGTCATAAAACATTTCAGGACTGTGTCAATTTTACATCAAGGCTACGGGTTTGATCATCCCCATCCATAACTGGACTTGGGTCATGGACTTTTGGGCAGGCAGGATGCTCCACTGACGCTTGCTTGCTAAGGCAAAATGCATGCACCGCCGGTAGAATATTCATTTGGTACCTGTCTTGCGAGATCTTTCATTTAGGAAATGGAAACTTATTCCACCCTCCAACCTACATTGTCATATACTCATATGAGTTCAATGTTTAAAATTCAGGTAAATAATGGATCACGTGATTCACGACATATTGTTTAAAACAAAGCCTATTGTTGAAAAGGAAATCTCCCAATGTATGTACAATAATCTCTGGTACTTTTTTGTGAAAAATAATATCTGGTTCTTTGGTATGATGAGTAAATATACCCCTTTACTCGCTCCACATCATTCCAAAGATATACATGGTCATGATTTACAATGTGCGTATCATTTATAACTTTTCAGTTTATGTTTTGAGATTTTGGAAATAATTTATTTGTTTATAAAGCAAAATTTAGATATTCGACCCAATTATCCAAAAATCCTTGTCAATCAGATAGCGAATTCGGTTTTCTTTAAATGTAATAAACTGTGTGGGTGAGCACTCGCTGGCCACCCTCATGAGCTCTTTCTTTCTCATCCGGGCCTCAACAGTGACGGCTAGCCTGCTATAGTACAACGACTTTCGTTTTTTCACAAAGTTCTTTGAATAGATAAAAAAAAGTTGCTAGTGTTTGTGATAATATGGACCTGCTGTTTATAATTTTGGATCAACTGGTGCCATGGAAACTGCTGTTTTTTCATCTTACTGGCAACACTTAGGTCACCGGCCATACCGCGTCCCTATCAAAGATATACTGTATTTAAGTTTACATATTTCCACCTCTTTTATTCTATCTTTTTTTTAGGGAATTCTTTTATTCTATCTTATTCTCTTTTCTTGTTTCTAGGTAAAACTCTGGTAAAACAGGGAAAGTGAATCTCATAGAAAGAGCTTTCAAGTTAAAAGCACAACATGCCTTTCAACTCAAATGCAAATGAGTGGCAAGCATCACTACACGTCCAAAGTGGAGTCGGCAGAGTTCTGGTCACTCTATTGGATTATTCTGCAGTAAAACATGTGCACCGACTCTGAAAAGCTCGAAGCACATCACCTGAATCACCGCAAGCTCCCACGTGCTCCGCTTGGAGCAAAACATTTTGGAGCCAGTAGAAAATGAACCATGGCAACATCAAAACAGGGACGCGGCAACAGAATTGCCTCCTCCCATTTGAGAGCAGCTCCTCATTGCCGATTGTAACATCTATGCTCCAACCAAGAACAGGTACGTGGCTAAAGTAGTGCTGCACAAATAACCTCGTGTACTCCCAAATGACCTCTCAAAGAGATACTAAGATGATTGATTGCTACCTCGAAACCGTTGAGTGCCGTTGGTTGTTTTTATTTTATTTTTCAGTTCCCGTTCTGCAAAAGTTTTATTTGCAGATATTTTTTTTGTGCCTGGGACCATTGTGGGATCTACCTTTTCAATCGCATATATGGTCCATGGTGACTGTTTCTATCGGCAGCAGGCCTAAGAGAGACCACATCATACGTGTTGACATAGCAGTGTTCCATGTTGGCCAACAGGAAAGCCCTCCTTCCTGTGTAACAATTGAAAAAATGGGCTCCAGAGTGGATATGCAGGTACTAAAAAATAATTAAAATGTTGTTAGAGGATTTGAAACTCGACTGGCTCAGAGGTTTTAGATGTAAAGTCAGGCTACAAGTGTCAAATTGCAAAAGTCAACAAATTAAGAGAGTACTCTCTTTGTTCTAAATTATTGGTTACTTAAGTTTTATCCTAAATCAAACTTGTATTGTTGTCATTAATTTCTTATCGTTATGAAGCCGAAGTCAGGTAGTGATACAGTTAGATTGCCTATTATTTCAGTATATATGTAATATATTTTCCTGAAAACTTAGTCAAAGTTAGAGCAATTTGATTTAGGACTATATATAGTTACCAGTGAAATATGCCTCCTGTGATTTGTCGAAGAGCACGTATATGGTGATTGACATCATGGCTTATTAATTGCTGACCCGGCCTCTTTCTTGGTCTTTCTAATTTTCATTATTCTTTAAAACATATACTTAATTAGGAAAAATAGTTTGTTTGATCCAAAAAAATGATAGTTTAATATTATTATGCTTTCTGCTAAGCCAAAGAGCCCAACAAACTACACTTACACCCATCAAAACTAAGCTCTTTTCCCCCTTACCCCTTGTAGCCAAGACCCAAACATATAAGTGATATTATTAGCTTTATATAGGCCGAAGGTAATATGAATTATATAGGCCCAAGGTTTGTAATACTTGAAGGATGAAAACCACACCTTTTCCTTGTTTCTAGAAACCAAACCCTACGACATCCTTGCCTATATATGTACATGAGCTTTGTCTCCACAATCAATCTATCGTTCCCTATGATATATTCGCTTTCATTATTATCCTTAAACCTGTTTGTAGGATCTAAAAAGAATGGTTTAGTTAGGGCCCAAATAGGCCACCTATATATGCCTGGATCATTAGGTTTATAGGACTTAGCAGCAACGGGCTTTGCAAATTCCAAGTTGTACTCCCTCCTTTTGTTTTTATAAGACACGACTTGACTTGTCCCGGCCTTTTAAATTACACTTTGATCATTAATGAATCTTATAATCATTAGAAAGTAATTTTTATTACAAATCTAACAATTTAAAATTTGCACTATAATAGGTAAAATTTATTGCTTAAATTATTGGCCAAAATTCGTAAAGCTTGAATCTTGGTATACGTGTGCGGCTTATAAAAGTAAAAGGAGGGAGTAAGTCTTTACACCGCGCTGATGAGGACGATCGACCAATTACAATTAGGAAACAAGTTTATCAGTCAGGAAGTCAAGTCTGCTTCAGTAACATGTATTTTGCTGTTATTTACTCTTGCACTTCTTGATTATTGTGCTGCATAGTTTTTCTTGCGTGAGTAATCTCATGAGCTTTGACGCATTAGTAAAATAGGAGTATCTGGCAGTATGCATGGAGTGCTTACATTCGTTTCCGAGGTCTCCGTACTTGTAGGCATGATCTGATGGATCTGGATGTGTCGGATCTGCAAAAGGAGATATATGAACATTAGGAGTGTGTGTATCATTTGTTCGGCCTTGCCATTTTTCAACTGTTTTTTAGAACAACACACCAGCTAATTAAGTAGGCATACAGTATCTTACTACCTCCATATCGTTTTATTTGACGTTAGGTAATTCAAAATTGAACTAAGCAACGTCAAATATTATGATTTGGAGGGAGTATTTTCTTACGTCGTGGCATTTTTGGTTCATGGGGAATGAACCAGGGGGCATGGAAAAATTAGCAAAGGGACACAACAACAGTCTTGTCTCCTCCGTACGTATAAACAAGCCCCACTCCTTGTTGATTGCTACTGTATTATTGATGCATGTTCCAACCAATGACAGGTATCGATGATCAACCTTAAAAGCTGGACTACGTGGCTGAAGTAGTGCTGCACAAATAGCCTCGTGTCTGAGACTGATAACGTCCCCCTGAAAGAGAAATGTGATCCGTGTCGATTGATCATACCTTGTGGATGCTTTAAGGTTGGTTGATTTCAATATATCCTCATTATATATCTCGATATTTTTTGTGGCATATGTTGATATTGTATATGATTGCAAGTAAACATGAGCATTTCCTGTGATGGACAGGAAAAATGTTTATTGGTCTACTTGGCCTTTACAGATTCGTCATAGACAAGGATTGCCAGCCGGGCCGAGTGACTTGATCGGTCTACACCAAAATTAGACTCTGATCTAGTGATCTTGGACCAACTTTTTCTTCTTTTTTTTCTTTTGCGGCCAGATCACGGACCAATCAAATCCTTGGCTCTGGATTCTTAATTGATATTGTTTGACAATTAATTGTGAACGCATTTCATTTCAATCCTTCTCACTACTTTTAAAACACGTCTCGTCCAATTAATGAGAAAAAATGGAGATGCTGGCCGCGCATAATTTGCTGAAAATTCAATTCCCCTTTTTACCTAATATAACCTGGCACTCCCCTCTCGTCCCCTCCTGTCATCGATCGTCACCATCTGGCTTTACCGGTACCTCACAGTTGGCATAACACACAATACTATTTTATTGTTCTTTGTAAGAAGAAAAAGAAAACAGTGATAAGTGAACCATAGAAAGACCACACAACTCAAGGTACAAACATATGAGTGTCAAGTATCACTCAATGTTCATTGGAGTCGGTAGAGTTTAGGTCGTCCTCTGTATTAATGTATTATTGTGCATTAGGCCGAATTTTTTTAAATAATATTATTTTATTTCAAAATTACAAATTAAGTTCTCTGAAATACGAAATTACAAAAATATGCTACTATCTCTAGTGGATGGACGAAATCTTAATTTTCTTCCTGCAACGTCCGGCCCTCAGACTGTCTCCTCTCTCTCCGGTTTGCATCTGAGGGGCGGCGGCCGGGAGGGCGACCGTGCGGCCGCTAGCAAGCGGCGGCGGGGCGGGCGAGCGTTCGGCGGCGGCCAGGTGGGCGAGCGAGCATGCGACGGGCGGGGCGGGCAGGCGGCAGGCGGGGCAAGCCGGCAGTTGCGGCCGGGGCGGGCAAGCATGCCGTGGCCAGGTGGGCGAGCCTGCGGCCGGGGCGAGCTCGCAGCGGCGGCCGGGCGGGTGTGTCGCCTGCGGTGGCCGTGGTGCGGCGGCAGGCAGCGCGGACCCGCCGGGCAATCGTGCGTGCGGTGGGAGTCCGAGTGCCGGCGGCGGCTGTGCGGGCGCGCAGAGGCCGGGTGGGGGGTTGCACGCGGCGGCTCCGTGGCGCTTCCGACCGGCGGCGGCCGCTCCGGCAGGCGTCGCCTTCTTCCGTCTAGTAGGCGGACGAAATTACTGTTTTCGTCTTCTGGGCAGATGAAATCTATATTTTCGTCTAACCGTCTGACCAGCAGAGCAGACCGATAGTAGCACATTTTTTAATTTTATGTTTCAGAGAACTTAATTTGTAATTTTAAAATAAAATAATATTAATTTTTAAAAATTCGCATTAGGCCAGTCTCATAATTTTGTTACACAATGAAACTCTTCTCACAAACTATCTTTTCTTTCTCCTCTACCACGTCAGCAAATTTAATATCATAAAACTACATTAAGACTGTATTAAAGGCTGTCATGTGTGAAAATATGAGTCGTCGGGACACCACACGCCCAAATATCTCACCCCACACAGTCCTTGTGGTCCGGTTAGCATTTTTTAGAGCAAATGTGGGAGAATGAGTCATGGAGACAGGGACACAGCAACCGAATTGTCTCCTCTCATGTGAACAGTCCACCCATTATCGATTTCAAGTACATTACACATGAACAGGTATACCCAGTCGACATTAGAAGACGGAGTACATGGGCAAAGTAGTGCTGCATAAATAACCTCATGTCTGAAACTCGGAAAAATCCCCCTGAAAAGGAAACTCGATCGATCAGTGTCGTTCGATAGATTGATTGGTACCGTGAAAAGGTTTCAAGGTTAATTGGTTGGTTTCACATCCCATTCTGCAAAACTTTGTACTGTAGATATTTTGTGGATGCCGGTCGTGCGCGAGCTCCTTTTCCATCACATTTACCACACGTATTGATTGATATATAGAGACTGGTGCAACATGTTGGCCAACAAGCTGGCACCACTCAAGTGTTAGAATTAGAAGCAGCCTCCAACAGCAACAAAAGCTACAAAGGAGAAGAAACAAGTGTCTTGTTCATATATGTGAAGTGAGGCGACGGGTTGTGCTGAATTAAAAACATCTATCTCAGCTACCAAATAGTCCGGGAGTTCAAAACATATGTCCTAATAACCATCCTTAAAATGAAAGATACATTTTTTTTTAGTTCAAATATAGAGTTGACAAAAACATTATTTGAAGCCGTTCTCCTTTTGATTTGTGAATCATATATCCTCCCTCGATCTGTTCCGGCTTAGTTGTTGGACAAAGTACAGAAGCAGCTCTCAACTTAGGTTCTCTTTAGTTCCCAATCCCATCACCAAACTTTCTAAAATTCTCTTTCCAAACTTCACTATTCACATATCACATCAAATCACATCAAATCTCTCTCCTCATGCATGGAGCATTAAATGTAGGTAAATAAAAAAACTAAGTGCGTGGTTTTGATGTACACGACGAGACGAATATTTTGAGCCTAGTTAGGTCATGGCAGGACAACGATTACCACAAACAAACGAAAAGTGCTACAATACGCTACAATATTGTCCGATGTGACTTTTCTAATAAACTTTCCCTTTCTCTTTTTGAAACTAAACACACCCTTATTCATTTGCTTCGAAGATCTATCTTTGCAACTACCTATCCCTAGCACGCCAAAAAGGGTAAGAAAAGAGGAACATCCCTTTGATTTGGGATTTTAAGGCTAGCTAACTCAAAAAAAAAATAGGAGGTAGAGAAGCACCTCGTATTCAAATACTCGTTACACAATACATATTATTTTTGTCTCAACTACTGGAGCAAGTGTCAGTCAAAACCCACAAAGAAGCATACATAATCAAGTACTAGCTAGATTGGAAAACCAACCAATAATCAAATTTTGCCAAACATAGATTGCGTACCGGCATTTTGATTGAGAGATTAGATTGGATTTAAACCCATTTTAGCTAAACAATACTAATAGTTTTTGCAGCAAACCCGCATCTAAAAATTCAACAACACCAGATTAGAGGTTGCTATACCATACCGATGCTCTAATTAACAAAAGGTTTTGCCTATAAATAGCTGTCTGGAAACCACACGCAACTTTGATTCCATGATCACTTGTATATATTTTCTTGTGACAATCAAGCATTGACCAAGGAAAACGGAAAACAGAAAATAATAAACAAAATGCTGTGATGTCACTGCAACCCTCATTAAGTAGTCCTGAAAGTGGTAACAACTCCCATCAGCCTGATGAGCTCATTGCTACCCTACTCAGCTGCCCCGTGCATTGCCATTTCGGCCACGTTAACGGACGCAGACGGCTCCATTCCTGTGGTGCATACATTTTGCTATTAATTGGGGGTGTTAATGACTTTCAGGCCAGTCCGACGTGTTCGAATTGGTACGCATCCAGACGACAGGATTCGTTGCTGTCCGGGAGATTTTAGTCGGGATCAGTCAGATTCATGCAGTGAAGGGTGTTTGTGATACAGCGAAGCCGCACATGTTCATCATGATCGATGTCATCGGAAGATGGCTACGGAATTGATTAGGAGCTGATTTAGAAGGTGACTGATCGACACATTGATGTGTCCTTGAGAAGATTCTTCTGTCAAGGACATTCAACGACATTGTTAAGCCAAGTTTCAAGAGGATTTTGTCGGAGATTCTTCTTTAGATTGTTAAGCCATATGAAGCAGTTCCATCATATATGGATGTATCATAGATATTTTTGGGTAGACCTAAGTATTTCAAGGGCCAATTTAAGTCGTAGAAAATGCATGAGGGCTAAAGAGTAAAGATGCTACCTCGGTCTGGTCTAGAACCACAAAGTAACACACGTTTTTTACATTTAGTAAATTCAAATGTTTAGTTCATGTGGACATTCAAACAAAATGGCATGGAAAGAATAACATGAACTTTTAATTCAAAAAAGGAATAACATGAACATGACCGAGATGTTATGAGGACCCTGTTATGCATAGCCACAAATCCAAAGCCACAGTTGAGTCAATGCAGAACTAACGGGGCTACAGAGGTGCTGGGCCTGAGCCACCAATCGACTAGCACCTGTGGCCCACCAGGCACATGGCCACTTGAGGCGCGGCCCAGTTAGGATTTGATTACTAGCCCAAATTTAATTTATATTTTTTACTCCCTCCCTTTTAAAATAGTTTTAGTATTACCATAAGTCAAATTTATCCAATTGTAGTTGATTCTATACATTTATATTCTTTTTATCTAACATTATCAAATTTAGAGAAGCTTGACTTAGAATGAAACTTAAATTTCTTACATGCTTCCACTGTGGTACACAGGGGCGGAGCCAGGATGAAACTAGGACCCGGGCTAAGGCCACTAATACATATGAATTTGCTAAAACTGCAGCTTAATCTCTCTATTTTTGTTTGAGTTGCTACTGCTTTCCTTGGCCAAGGACCCGAGCTGCAGCACGGCCAGCCCGGTGCCTGGCTCCGCCCCTGGTGGTACACAATGTTTTTATATTTTTACTCATCTTCAGCCCACTTATCATGTGATCCATCCTTGGAATTTACTACTTCCTCCGTTCCAAATTGATAGTTGTGCAATTTTTTTATCAGATCACGTGGACCTAATCTTAAAATATTTTTTCTATAATTTCGTACAAAGAAATGCCTCTATAAAAGTAGCTAATTTCTTAAATGTGCGTGCAGGAATGCAGCTTGCGCCCGTGCGTTGTTTGGCAAGCAAAGGTTTCATGCTGCATGCATCATTTAAGTAGGGTATTTAAGCTGCGCGATGTCATTATAATTGATGACTGAAGATTTTTTTTTGGCGTGTACTGAAGCATTGTTCAACGGGTCCCCAATTGCATGCCAGTTGTACCTATTCCCCGTTTATCTGGGCGGCTGGGCCCACTATATGTTGGCGCTGTCAAAATTTGGGCCACGACGCGCACTGGACCCCGCGCTAGATTTCAAATTTCGGCCCGGGAAAGAAGATAGCGCCTGCTACTGGGCGGCCCAGTTAGCGACAATTGAGGGCTAACTTCAGCAGCTATCTTGCATCCCCTAAAAAAAAGCAGCTATCTTGCAATGCTATTTAAAACCTTGTTAATAACTCGAGTTTTATTGTAATCTCAAGCATCGTAGATCCATTTGGCATATACCAACCTTCTCCCTCTCATCGTGCCGAGTCGTGGGATATATAACTGTCGGTGCTGAGATTGGCCGCCCAACCTCAGCGCCACACAGAATGCGCTGTGTCCCGTTCCCTGACGGTTGATGCAAGAGCTAGCACGATGACACAAGAGTTTATCCTGGTTCCGGCCACGGGGCCGTACGTCCAGCAAACTATGCTCGTGGCACTATACTATCTTGCACCGAGGTGCCTGCGGTGGGGGGCTACAAGCACGGCGGGAGAGGAGAGGAAGTCTCCAAGTCCCTGAAAATGGGTGTGAAAGTGATTGAGGAGAGTGCCAATATCATGGAAGGCGGTGATCGTGCGCGTGTTCGTGTGTTCTGGGTCTTTTTTCTTTTGAGAGGGCGCCCTCCTCCTCCTTTTATAGGCCAAGGAGAGGGGGGCCCACAAGTACAAGTACAGTGTGTGCTACAGGGGCGCGCACTGGAGAGCATGGCGCCGGGTGTGCGGTCGTCCTTGATCCTGGCAGGGGATTTATGGCGAGCTCCGGCTTCTGCGGGTGTCACGGCCGTCCCTGTACTTGTCCTGGAGTGGTTTCGAGGGGCGGTGCCGCCATAATCCGCGCCTGGCCGTCCGCCGCCGGTTGGTTCGAGGGCGTGGCAGTTGGGGAAGGACAGGAGTTGGCGGCACAGGGGTCGGCATGGTGGTTGCTGTTGACCACAGTGCGCGGCGTGCCCGGTTTGCCGGGAAATGGCCGAGAGTTGGTGGATTTGACCCGGCGTTCGTCATCACCGGGCCGCGCCTGACCGGAGTCCGCGCTCGGTCGTTGTTCATATATTCGTTCGAGGGTTCTCCACGCCCGTTCGAGGGCCGCACCGGGGGGAGGACGTGAGCAGGTAGAATAGTGGTGCGGAATGACGCCTGCAAGTCCGCACAGGGCCTTGCGCAGCGCCGCATGCGTCCGCACAGTAGCGGTGAGGACGCATAGTGACCGGAGCAGGTAGAACAGCGAGCTCTGCGGTGTCAGCGGCGTGGCGTGGGGAGAGATCGCCCTTTGACTTCGACGCCTGTCCGATGGGGCGGGCATTAAATGCCGTTGTCCGGTGGGGCGCCGGGGCGCGCCGCGTCGAGTAGAGGGGTGGCCTCGAGCGAGGCGGAGTTGGCTCGCCTGCTTGAGGGGGTGCGCGGCCCTCGAGCGAGGCGGAGTTGGTGTTGCGCCTGACCGGGGGGGTCTGGGTCCCTCGAGCGAGGCAGAGACGGGGGTCTCCACTTGGGTCCCCTCGACAGGCGAGCTCGGACGGCTGTTTTGGGCCGTGATAAGCTGTGACGGGCCGCGTTGCCTAGGTGGCCCTTTCGGGCTGCTGGTGATTCGGCCCTCTGTGGTTAACGTTTTTTGAGGGTGGTTACCCTGATGGTTAGGGGACCCCCTGGGTGTGTCCCCGACAGTAGCCCCCGAGCCTCTGCCGGACTAAGGGTTAGTCGGGCAGAGGCTGATGGTTTGCGGGATCGTTCCCGGGCATTCTGCGGGGGTTACTCCTTAATTACGCATGTTCTTCCGTGGGGGTGCGCGAGCGCACCCGCGGGTGTAGCCCCCGAGCCCTTGGAGGAGTGAGTTCACTCGTGCAAGGGCTTCGAGTCCCGAGGGTTGTGTTAGCCGCTCCCCATTTGACGTGGTGGATTGCGGGGATGATGCCGATTTATAAGTTACTCGGGGGGCGGGTCCTGCACGGCTTCGACGTGTTTCGCGCATTCAGGAGGAGGGGGATATGCTGCAAGGAGCCCCCAAGCCCCTGGCCCGAGCGGAGGCGATCAGAGGGGCTCTTGTCTTTGAGTTGCGACCCTCGCTTCCCCTTCGCGGGGAGAGGGGTGAGGTCATTCGTGTAACCCTCGAATCGGGCCGCGTACACGGATGCCTCGGTGAGCTGCTAGCGGGTAGTTCAAGTGGACGCCCGTGCCCCGTTCGCTAGGGGTCGGCTCGTGGTCCGGAGACTCGTCCATAAGAGCGCTTGCAAAGGTTTGCTAGGTAGGGCTCGGCCCCCTTCGATGGAGGCCGAGGGCGCGGAAGCTCTCCCTCGATGGGATCCCTCGTCTAGCTGCCCATGTCTGGCCTTGAACACAACAAGGGCGTCCCCAAACTTCGCGTCCGGGGTAAAGTCCGTTGAGCACGCCCGAATCGTCCCTGACTCTGTTGATCTAGAGCGCCTGTAAAACCCTTTCGCGGGCCAGGCTTCGTACTTCTGATCAGTAGGGCCTTGCGAAAGGTGCAGGTCGCCCTCGAGCCGCGGGCTCGAGAGTGGGTTGGTCGAGCGTGACCTGCAGCCTTCGCATCGCTTAATCTGGGGCGCCCGTCGAACCCTTCCGAGGGCTGGGCTTCGAGCCCCTGATTAGTAGCACCCCACGCCTCGGGGGGGGGGGGGGGGGGCGTCGTTGCCTTACCTTGGAAGGAACCCTTCCGTTCGGTTGTTGACGTTTTGGTTTGCGGGCCTACGCGCGACCGCTGGCGGGCGTGGTCGTGGCTGACGTGGCACGGAGTGGGCGAGGCGGGCGTAGTGGGCGCGCCTTTTTAGGCGGAGTTGGCGTGCGCTGGGGAGAGGCGAGGCGACGGGCGGTCAGGCACCGCTGCCGCATCGTTTCGTTTTACTGTGCCGCAGTAAATGCCGCCGCTCACGCGTGCCGTTCTCCAGGGAAAGGGGAGGGGGCCCCTGGTTGTCATTGATGCGCCACGCGCGCCGGGCCTATCGCCGGTGGTTTTGTGCGCCGCGGCGGGGATGAACTCGCTCCCTCCCTTATAAAAAGGAAAGCGGGTGGGGGGGAGGGGATTACTTACCTTCGCCATTCCCCGCACCAGCTCGCGCCTCCGTCTTCCTCTCGCTTCTGAGTCCGCTCGCTGCTCTCTACTCGTCCTGCCCGCCTCTGTCGCCTTCGCTCCCCGCTCCGCCGTCCGCCATGGTGGTCATTGAGGGCGTCACCGAGTGGACTCCGTCCACCACCACCGATCACCTCCTAGAGGGCCTGGTGACCGGCGGGCAGCTCTCGCCACGGGGCGATCCGGCGCGGCCGACGTAGATTGTCCCGCCGCTGGCGGCCAGGGTGCCAAACCCACCGGCGGGGTACGTGGTGAGCTTCATCCGCTTCCACGAGCGGGGCTTCAACGCGCGCTGCCAGTCAGTTCATGCGGGGCCTCTGCTACTACTACGGCGTGGAGCTCCACAACTTCGCCCCCAACGCCATCTCTCAGGCGGCGGCCTTCGTCGGCGTCTGTGAGGGCGTGCTGGGGATCGAGGCGTACTGGGACCTGTGGGTCCACCTCTTCCGCGCCGAGCTCAGCACGTCCGACGCGGGGAAGGGGGTGCGCCGTTCTTCGTGTGCCGGCGGTCTTACGCTCGCGCCGTTCGAGCCCCGGAAGCATCTGTATCCGGCCTGCAGGATGACCACCAACAACAGTGGCTGGGCCAAGGGGTGGTTCTATCTGCGCAACGACGGCTTGGGGTTGCCGGAGTACACTGGCAAGGTCCTGATGGAGAAGGCCGACTCCTGGAGCTACGGTGTTTCCGGCGACGGTCAGCGGAAGAGGCTCCGCCCCGCCATCAACGCCCTTCGCACTCTGGAGGGGTCGGGTTTGACCGTGGCGCATGTGCTCACGCACTGCCATCGTCGCCGGGTGGTTCCCCTCATGGAGAGACAGCTCCCTCTGTTCCGGATGACAGAGGACGCCGACCCGGCGGCATTGGCGGCTTCGCATATGTTGCCGGAGCCACCCATTGAGGAGTATGTTGGCACTCCTTACGGCCTACAGATAAATCCGCAAGCGGATGGATACCGATGTAACTTTCACCCGGGAGTGTTCCAAGGTATCGATTTCCATGGGGAACGAGAAGTGTACTAATCCTAAACTAAGTTGTCCTAGGTAGGTGGAGTGGATGAATGAAATGGATGAGGTGGATGACGACAACAAGGAGAGAAGAGAAGAGGTAGGAGGGTAGAGAGGGTACAGGTCTGGTGAGGGTATTCTACCGATTGACTGAGCAAAGCAGAAGATACCGATAGATACTTGCTTCGGGACTACAGAGCCTCCGACACACAGAAAGGGATGAGAAGGGGGTGCCGGTTACCCTGAACCTTGGGTCCTAAGACACCGGAACTAACGTGATGGGCTACGAAGACCGAAAGGGCTGTCACCACCATACGGCTACCACCTCCGTTGCGACGGGCAGAAACTAAGTTAGCCTCAAGTATAGGCACCACGCCTACACTAGTTGACTAATACTTATCTACTGCAGACAGATAAGCACTCAAGCTAAGAAGCTAGTATACAATTATACTACACAACCAAGCATTGAACGAAGAACCAGCAAGCATATAAAAGAAAGAACTGAATGCTCAATTAATCAGAGAGAGATACAAGAGTTACCAGACAAGACCCGGATGTTACTCGAAGTGAAGTCGCATCCGTAGAGGTACAGCGGGAAGAGGGGCCGACACTTCGGCTCCTCTCCGGGACGCTCACCTCTCCTCTCTCTCTATCTCTACTAATATGAGTGGCGGAACCTAGCGACGCCTACTCTCTTCTTCTTTTGTGTTGTATGTTTTGTAGGTGAAGGAGCCCTCAATTTATAGGGGAGCAAGGACGGTGGAGTGGAGTAGCTGCCAAGGCTGCTCAGGGGCGGTGCCGGGCCATTCGGCCGAAGAGGTCGGTTCGGCCGAACCGGGGTGTTCGGCCGAACGGGCACGTGGCACCGCCTTGGTGCCGAGGCGGTTGCTGAGGCGGTGGAGTCCTGGGGGTGGTTCGGCCGAAGTGGGCCGTTCGGCCGAAGTGGGCCGTTCGGCTGAACTGGCCCTGTGGCCTGGCAGCGTTCTCCCTTGCATCCTCTGCCCTGTGGGCCCTTCTGGCTAGCTCCTGGTGCTTGACTTCAAGTTGTACTGACCCAGGATGAAGTGGTGGTTCTCCGAAATGAGTTGGCGGGCGTCTACGTGGCTTGCACAGTCGTTGCTTGGTTGTTGTACACGTGGACGGCTCCCGGTGGCCTGTACGGCTAAGGGGGGTAACCGGCCGAACGGGTCGTTCGGCCGATTCAGTCATTTCCGACCCCTATAGCACGTATTTCGCAATGTTGTACCTGCACAAGCGACACTCACCAAAACTCGTGGAACTCCATTAGAAATAAAACCTAAGTACATGGAATGTTGCATAGTCTCTCATTTATTCCCGCGTATTGGTGGTCGAATTTGGGTTGTAACGACCGCCAACAAGCTCCCCCAAGCTTGGCTCTTTGCTCGTCCTCGAGCAAAGATAAAACTTAGGCTCGGTGGATCAGGAGTTGCTACAATGTCATTTTTCTTGCAGGTAACTTCATAAACAACTAGTACTCAAATAGATACTTGAATCACTAGCAAGGTATTAATTCACCATTTTACCTATGGGGCTTATAGCAATCTCCTTATCTTGGGCGGTTGAAAGAATGAACAGTTGAACTTAGTTTTATTCCACCCTACTCTTTTCAGGATCCTATCTCGGAGTTTTCACCCTTTTGTGAAAAGATAAATTGTTCCTCATTGGCTCACTCAATCGCTCAAGTGTATTTGAATCCTCACCAAAGGCTTTGCCTTCTTTTCATCCTAACATCTAATTTGGCTTTTGTGTGGCTCGGGGACAAAGGATGAATGCATACAAGCATCTTATATATTGCTAAGTCAAAGACCGGATCTTAGGAGAATCAAATCACACTCTAGATCGAGAAGTGCAAGTATGTGGAATATGTGGAGTGGAATATGTGGAGTGGAATTTGGTGGAACTTCATGGAATGATTCTTCCTCTCCTTGATTTATTTTTCGAGAGCAGGGGCTATCTTTTATTCTATTTTTGCCATGACTTTTTGGCATGCTTTTCTTTTCTCATATTTTTGCCATGCCACTTGGCATGCTTTTCTTCTCTCTCTTTGTTTTTTTTATAGCCCATGCCTCTACTTCAAAGATATTTGGAGAGGGAATCAAAGAACATGAGGTTTATTTTGTGGAATGGGTGATGGCATGGTTTTGCTAACTCCCAGTGTAGGAATTGCAAGTGAGAGGTGGAGTGTAGGTGAATCTCGATCTTGAGAGCATGAAAGATTCCTCACAAAGGTCACAACAAATTGACAAGGCTCACTAAGATGACAAGCAGCATATGGTAGAAAGTTTAGAACTAATCCTATCATATGGCTCTGGTAGGAATTTTTGACCAATGAGGAACTTTGTTTTATTTTTGAAAGCATAAACATCCGAGATTTTCACCATACTAAGAGCAGAAATAGAGTTCAACCAAAGTCTCACTATATCAATCCCCACAACAACCTAGACTTGGAATAAAGCATGTGCTCCCACAAGGTTTTCAGGTTCATTTCTACTCATGCCAAATAACTCAAGCATAGTCAAGCAACTAGTTGCAACAAAGTACTAGCAAAATTAATGACAGAGCAACTATTCATCATTTCCAAAGTGAGAGGCATATGTTTCATTCCATTCATGGTTGGGAGTTTATTCAAAGGAAGTATTTTCAATTGAATGACCAAAGTGCCGAGTGATTCGGATTGTACCTGATGGGGGTCCTCCCCTAAGCTTGGACTCTTCACTAGTAGGGATTCAACCTTGAAAGGTACTGAGTTAGCTGGTCGGCCTGCTCGTCCTCATCCTGCTCCTCCACTGTGTCATGCCTGTACTCATGTATCTTTCTGTTAAACAGGGCAATCTCCGGTTGGCTCAAATGCACCAACCGGAGCGACAATTTTATTCTTTTTGCATTCAACTCTAATTTTATTTATTAATCAAGCTAAGATTTGGAAAAACAAATGATTGGAAGGGAAAATTCAGAGCACCCTAATCATGAATGTAAGGAAAATAAATGAATCACACAATTAACTAACACACCAAACTGAACTGAACTAAACGGTGCTCTATCTAAAGACGGACGGGGTTCAGAGTTCCATGAACTCGACGACATCTAATTCGTCGAGTGGTGGAGGTTCTGGTTCTAGGAAAACCTTCAACCGCTGTCTGTTGACCTTAAAGGTGTTTCCGTCCTCGCTTTGCAAAGTGACGGCCCCATGGGATGCAGCATTGATTACTGTGAATGGGCCATCCCACTTGCTCCTCAACTTCCTGTGACCGAAAAGTTTGACACGGGAGTTGAAAACGAGGACCTTATCTCCCGGCTTGAACGTCTTGACCTTGATTCTCTTATCATGCCATCTCTTGGTCCGTTCCTTATATAGCCGGGAGCTGTGGTAAGCTCGTTCCCTCATTTCATCTAATTCGGCCAATTGGATCTTCCGCTTGAGGCCGGCAGCTGGAAGGTTCATACCCCACTTCCTAATGGCCCAGTGAGCTTTGAACTCCATCTCTACTGGTAAGTGGCAGGTCTTGCCATATACTAGCTGATATGGGGTCATGCCTATGGGCGTCTTATAGGCCGTATGATATGCCAGAGTGCATCCGGGAGTTTATCCTTCCATTGCCTACCCATCTCATTTACGGTCTTCTGCAGAATATTTTTGATTTGTTTGTTTGATGTTTCTGCTTGACCGCTACTCTGAGGGTGATAGGGTGTAGCGACATTATGCTGCACCCCCAGACTTGAAAGATACTTACGGAAGGCTGAATCGATGAAATGGGATCCGCCATCACTAATGACTATCCTAGGAATGCTGAAACGCGGAAAGATGTACTCATGAAACATTCGTCTCGCGTTCCTAGAATCGGCGGCTACACAAGGTAGAGCTTCCACCCACTTAGAGACATAGTCTACTGCCACTAGGATGAACTGGCAACCCTCGGAAATTGGGAAGGGACCCATGAAGTCCACTCCCCAAACATCGAAAATTTCTACTTGGAGATTGCTAGTGAGTGGCATCGCGTCTCTAATGTTAATGTTTCCGTGTTTCTGACAGCGGGGGCATCACATGACGAATGCTCTTGCATCGTCGTACATGCTGGGCCAATAAAATCCGCTCTGCCAGACTTTGGCATTGGTCCAGAATGCACCATAGTGTCCTCCGTACGGAGCTGCGTGGCACCTCTCTAGGATTTTATATGCCTCATGTGCAGGGATGCACCTCCTGAGGAGTCCGTCACTACATATCCGGAAGAGGTACGGGTTGTCCCAGAGATGGATTCGGCTCTCATAAGCTAATCTCTTCTTATTTTCTCTAGGAGGGACATACCCCGTGACCATGAAGTTTACTATGTTAGCGTACCACGGATCGCCAGTGGTGACCTTAAGGAGCATGTCATCCCGCAAGTAATCGTCGATCAGAAGATCAGACGGTACTTCCATTCGGGACAGGTGGTCAGCCACTGAGTTCTCTACTCCCTTCTTATCTCTTATCTCGATGTCGAACTCCTGGAGTAGCAGAACCCAGTGGATGAGTCTCGGCTTTGCATCCTTCTTGGTTAGAAGGTACTTCAGAGCAGCGTGATCTGAATAGACTATGACCTTGGCCCCGACTAGGTAGGACCGGAATTTGTCTATAGCAAATACGACCGCTAAGAGTTCCTTTTCCGTGGTCGCGTAGTTGAGCTGAGGGCCGATGAGCGTTTTGCTAGCGTATGAGATAGCATAGTGCTTCCTGTCCTTAGTTTGGCCCAGCACAGCTCCTACGGCATAGTCGCTCGCATCACACATGATTTCAAATGGGATGCTCCAGTCGGGAGGCTGGATAATGGGAGCGGAAATGAGTGCCTTCTTGAGGGTGTGAAAAGCGGCGTAACACTCCTCATTGAAAATGAAGGTGGCATCTTTGGCTAAAAGATTGGTCAAGGGCCGAGATATCTGGGAAAAGTTTTTGATGAAGCGCCTATAGAATCCGGCATGACCAAGGAAGCTTCGGATTCCCTTAACGTTTGTGGGAGGTGGAAGTTGCTCAATCACTTCTATTTTTGCCCAGTCTACCTCGATTGCACGTTCCGACACCCGATGTCCTAAGACAATACCCTCTCGGACCATAAAATGGCACTTTTCCCAGTTCAAAATGAGGTGCTTCTCTCTACACCTCTGGAGGACCTTGTCCAGATTTTTCAGACACTCGGTGAAGGTCCTTCCATAAAATGAGAAATCGTCCATGAACACTTCCATAATCTCCTCAATCATGTCAGTGAAGATGGACATCATGCAACGTTGGAAAGAGGCAGGTGCGTTACACAACCCAAAGGACATACGCCGATAGGCATACGTCCCATAAGGGCATGTGAACGTGGTTTTACTCTGGTCTTCAGGATGGATTGGGATTTGGTGATATCCAGAGTAACCATCAAGGAAACAGAAGAAGGAGTGTTTGGCTAGCCGTTCAAGCATCTCGTCTATGAACGGAAGAGGGAAATGGTCTTTCTTGGTGGCTTTGTTGAGTTTACGATAATCTATGCACATACGCCACCCAGTAACAGTGCACTGAGTAATGAGCTCATTCTTGTCATTGCGCACTACCGTCATTCCTCCCTTGTTTGGAACGACTTGGACGGGACTAACCCACTCGCTATTGGGAACTGGGTAGATGATCCCAGCATGAAGGAGCTTGAGAACTTCCTTTTTCACGACCTCTCTCATGGCATTGTTCAGCCGTCTTTGAGGTTCCCGAGACGGCATTGCTTCAAAATCGATCGGGATGCGATGAGTACAGAGATTTGGGCTAATCCCTTTCAGGTCTTGGAGAGAATATCCTAAGACCGATCGATTCTTCTCCAGGACAGTGATGAGTTGTTGGGTTTCTAGTTCGGAGAGCTTATCACTGATGATCACTGGAGTTTGCTTATCTCCAAAGAGGAAAGCATACCTAAGTCCAGGTGGAAGTGGTTTGAGCTCGATTGGGGATGGTTTTGGAGTTTCGTTTGTGTCAAGCTCAATCGGAGGATGTGTTTCCTCTTCTTCCGAGAAAAACGGGAGATCTTCTTCTGGAATAGGCTGCTCTAGGTCTAATAGGTGAGCTGACCTAACTTCCTCTAATGGGTCAGGATCGGGGTCTGCCTCTAATGGGGTGTTCAAGGATTGAGAATAGGAGACAGGGATGAGTTCTTTGCCGATCATGAGCTCTACTAGCTGATTTGTTGGTGCCTTTTCCAATATCTTCTGGATTGGTCTACCTATGAAGATGGGATGTGTGGTGTCGCTGGGTAGGTCAAAGATATGGAAATCCATGAAGAGTTCAGGGTCGTTAATCTTAACGGGTGTGACCCGCAAGATCCCCAAACAATCCAAGATTCTTCCTGAAGTGAATTTTAGTCGTTTTTGAGAAAATGACCAAGGTACACCAGGGAGTTGGTCGTGCACCAATGAGCTAGAGATTATGTTGATCCCGAGGCTTGGGTCATACCCAATTTCTTTGTCTTTGCCCAGGACCTCACAGTATATCCTTTGAATCTTTCTGGGCATCTTGACGACCTCGGTTGAGGCTTCGGCCTCTTCTACCCACTCCCGACTCATGATAGCAGAGAGACGTCCAAGGTATTCTCTCTGGTATTTGAGTTCTTCCTTGTCGGGGGCTTGATCTATGGGCTCTACACGGTGTTCTCGAGGGAAACTCATTACACTCCCGATGTCATCGAATAGATCATCGTCAAAATCATAGGGAGTGGTGTAGAGTGAATCATAGTAGTCTGGGCTAGGATATGGTTGTGGTTCGAAATGAGCTTCAGGTTCTGATGGAATGGAAGAGCTAATTGGTTTGGATTGGGACTGTACTAGCTCTTTAGGTTTAGGCTGCTTCTCTTCTTCATTAGGGAGTTCGTCATAGACTCCAGTGTAGGGAGTGTCATCCAAGATACGCTCCAGGACTTTCCTCGCTTCACTGGGAGTCAAATGAAAAAACAACCCTTTTGAAGCAGAGTCCAAGAAGGTGGTGGCTACGGGACAGAGGCCAAGGCTGAAATGTTGGAGAATGATAGGTTCAGACAGGCCTAGGTCTGGTCCGGATGCCAAGATTTGCTTGAAACGAGCCCAGGCAGCTCCTAACGACTCTCCCTCTAACTGCTTAAAGGTAAGAACTTCGATTCGGAGGCTAGCTACCTTGGAAATTGGGAAGAAATTTAAGCAGAATTTCTCTCTAAGAGTTTCCCAACTCCCTTCCATAGTACCGACAGCCAGAGAGTACCATTTCATCGCTCCTCCCGTTAATGAGAACGGGAATAGCTTCCATTTGAGTGTCTCTTGTGTCATGCCCGCAATGGTCAGGCACGAGCAGAGTTGCTCAAACTCGCGCAAATGCGCGTATGGACTCTCGACCTTCGTTCCTGAGAACGATTGCTCACGAACCATGGCTATGAAGCCGGGACGTAGCTCATAGCCGGGTGTGGATATGGGATGTGATGATGATGGTGGCTCCAAACAATCGCCCGTTGGAGCCGAGTGTTGGCGTAAGGTGAGGGTGGAATTCATATGGTGGACGGTGGTGGGGTACACGGACAACTTGGGTTCGGAATCAGAACAGCTACCGTTCCCCGGCAACGGCGACAGAAAGCTTGTTGGCACTCCTTACGGCCTACAGATAAATCCGCAAGCGGATGGATACCGATGTAGCTTTCACCCGGGAGTATTCCAAGGTATCAATTTCCACGGGGAACGAGAAGTGTACTAATCCTAAACTAAGTTGTCCTAGGTAGATGGAGTGGATGAATGAAATGGATGAGGTGGATGACGACAACAAGGAGAGAAGAGAAGAGGTAGGAGGGTAGAGAGGGTACAGGTCTAGTGGGGGTATTCTACCGATTGACTGAGCAGAGCAGAAGATACAGATAGATACTTGCTTCGGGACTACAGAGCCTCCGACACACAGAAAGGGATGAGAAGGGGGTGCCGGTTACCCTGAACCTTGGGTCCTAAGACACCGCAACTAACGTGATGGGCTATGAAGACCGAAAGGGCTGTCACCACCTTACGGCTACCACCTCCGTTGCGACGGGCAGAAACTAAGTTAGCCACAAGTATAGGCACCACGCCTACACTAGTTGACTAATACTTATCTACTGCAGACAGATAAGCACTCAAGCTAAGCAGCTAGTATACAATTATACTACACAACCAAGCATTGAACGAAGAACTAGAAAGCATATAAAAGTAAGAACTGAATGCTCAATTAATCAGAGAGAGATACAAGAGTTACCAGACAAGACCCGGATGTTACTCGAAGTGAAGTCGCATCCGTAGAGGTACAGCGGGAAGAGGGGCCGACACTTCGGCTCCTCTCCGGGACGCTCACCTCTCCTCTCTCCCTATCTCTACTGATATGAGTGGCGGAACCTAGCGACGCCTACTCTCTTCTTCTTTTGTGTTGTATGTTTTGTAGGTGAAGGAGCCCTCAATTTATAGGGGAGCAAGGACGGTGGAGTGGAGTAGCTGCCAAGGCTGCTCAGGAACTGGCACGTGGCACCGCCTTGGTGCCGAGGCGGTTGCTGAGGCGGTGGAGTCCTGCGGGCGGTTCGGCCGAAGTGGGCCGTTCGGCCGAACTGGCCCTGTGGCCTGGCAGCGCTCTCCCTTGCATCCTCTGCCCTGTGGGCCCTTCTGGCTAGCTCCTGGTGCTTGACTTCGAGTTGTACTGACCCAGGATGAAGTGGTGGTTCTCCGAAATGAGTTGGCGGGCGTCTACGTGGCTTGCATAGTCGTTGCTTGGTTGTTGTACATGTGGACGGCTCCCGGTGGCCTGTATGGCTAAGGGGGGTAACCGGCCGAACGGGTCGTTCGGCCGATTCAGTCATTTCCGACCCCTATAGCACGTATTTCGCAATGTTGTACCTGCACAAGCGACACTCACCAAAACTCGTGGAACTCCATTAGAAATAAAACCTAAGTACATGGAATGCTGCATAGCCTCTCATTTATTCCCGTGTATTGGTGGTCGAAGTTGGGTTGTAACGACCGCCAACAGAGTACGTCGCCACGAGGGTGCGAACGGCGGTGCATCCCGACACCATGCCGAGCAACCAGAACAACCTCTAGTCGTTCTGGCTGCGCCCCGATGAGGGCCACGTTTTGTCGGTAAGTCGCCATTTTCCCTCCCGATCTGTCGGTTTGATAACTTAGGCTTTCCTTTCTCGATTCATTGTGGTTTCAGGAGGTGAACTGCCACCTCTACCGCTCCCTCGCGCCAACTCCGGAGGTGCGCGCTTCGAACCGCGCCCGCCGTGACCGCGAGAGGGACGAGAAGGCGGCGAGTAAGGCCAGCTGCCAGAGGAGGCAGGCCCGGCGGGACGCGCATGAGGCGGCGCTCCGCCGGTGGAGGAGGGACGGCGGGACGCCGCCGGCGTCCCCGGAGGACTCCCCGGACCCTCCCAGCGAGGAGGAGGAGGAGGAGATCGATGCCGGCGGGGCTCTGCCCGCCGGTGAGGAGGAGGAGATGGCCGTGCCGCCGCTTGGGGCGGGCGCGGCGAGCCTTGGCGATGTCGCGCCGGTGGCGGCGCGGACGGCGGTCGCGCCCGCCCGACCCGCGGCGCCGCGGGCGCACGTGACTTCTACCCCTGCTGCGGGCGCGTTGCGCCGCAGCAGATCGGATGCCGAGGGCTCGAGGGGTTCACAGCCCCTGAGCGGGTCGAGGGGGTCCTCGTGTTCGAGGAGGGCTCCCTCATCGGGCGGCTCGAAGCGGAAATTGCAGGCCTTGCAGGACTGCGTCTGGTAAGTCACGCTTTGAGCTATTCTCGTCATTTTCCTTCCTCGTTTGGTTTTTTGATTCATAATTTCCGTTTTTCCTTTTTGATTCAGCGCTCGGGGTGCTGCCAAGGCCAACCCCAACCTTGCGCCTAAGAAGGCGTTGAAGGTCGGGGTGTTGGATTCCCCTCACGCAGGGGGATTGCGTTCGCGTGGGACTCCGCGTCCAGCAGCGACGCCCGCAGCGGTGCCGGAGGAGCCGACGCCGGGGGTACGAGATTCCCGGCCGATGGAGACGGAGTGGGGGGGACGCCCCCGATGGTGGTTACGGAGCCGGGGCAAGACGCGCTGGTGACGAATGTGGGATCGGGGCAAGACGCCCTGGTGGTGGACGTGGAGCCGGGGCACGGCGCCCCGGTGATAGAGGTGGAGTCGGGGCGCGACGCTCTGGCTGAGGTGGGCGAGCAGGGGGGCCGTGCCACCGCCGTGGCCCCTACTGGAAAGAGGCAGGAGGCGGTCACGCCAATCGGTAGCACGGTCATCCTGCCGGCCTCGGGTTACGTACAAGGCGTGGCCCAAGATGACGATGGCGGACGTGCTCCCCCGGAGGGGGTGGCTGCGGCCGAGGTGCCGGCGGTGTTTTCCTTGGCCCGCGAGCTGCCGCAGGCGCCAGTGGCTGGGGAAGCGGCAGAGTGGGATACGGCCGAGGCGGTGCTGCGTCAGGGTCGGCGCGGCCCGAGCGCATGGCCGGAGTAGCCCGGCGTCTCTGCCCGAGTCTAGCGGAGCATGGCGGAGGAGAACGAGCTGTGGGCTCGAGCCGAACGGGTCGGGACGGACCTGGAGCGGACCATCGCCGCCGCCGCCGATCTCCATTCCAGGCAGGCGCTGGAACTTTTCGAGGTAACCCCATGCTTATCCATACTGCTTGGTAATTCGTCACCGTTTTTAGTTCGTGCCTTATCCTTGATGGTTCTTCGTACAGCTTCTACAGAAGGAGGCGGCAGACAAGACCGCGTGCATCGTGGACTTGTACGCCGATCTTCGTCGGTACCGTCAGGCGAACCTGGACCTGGGCACGGAGGTGACCCAGCTCACCGCCCGGGTGAGGGAGACAGAGACGGCCGCCCGCGCACACGAGGGCGCCAAGGCTCGCGCGGAGCAGGAACGCGACGCCGAGAGGGGCGTGGCGGAGCAGGGGGCCCGGGCATTGGCCGCGGCGTTGGAGCGGCTCGAGCTCGAGCGCAAGGCGCGCGAGGAGGCCACGACCAAGCTGCTGGAGGCACAAGGCCAGCTCCAGCGGGAGCGCGAGGCGCTCATGGCAGAGCAGACGCTGCTCGAGCAGGAGCGCAAGGCGCGCGAGGCCGCGCAGTCTCAGCTCGCGGAGGCGACAGCCCGGGCAGAGCAGAAGGCCCAGGAGGCCGAACGGCTTGGCCGCTCGCTTCAGGAGAAGGAGGGTGCGCTGGCCACCGCGGAGGACCTGCTCCAGCAGGAGCGCACGGCGCTTACCGAGGCCACGGCCTTGGTAGATGGTATGGTTCAATGTTTTCTTAGCTTCCTTGGCTGTTTCTGTGTTGGAGTTCGTTTTGACGTGCTCGATCCTTATCAAGGGTTGCGTAAGGCCGAGGCCGAGAAGGCGGACAAGGTGGTGGCTGTTCAAGCTGCCTACTCCGAGGCTCAGGGGGAGCTTGAAACTCTGAGGGCCGCCGCCGACGCCGCGTGCCGGGACATCCAGAGCGTCGACATCCCATCAGGGTTGCAGTCGGGGTCGGCATTGCCCAGCCGCCTGAGGGCTTTGAGAGGCTGCGTGGCGGAGCGCCTCGATAATGCTCTTCACCTTGGTGTGAAGAAGGCACTTGGCGTGGTGTCGACCTACTACGACATCGACCTTGTGGCGGTGGCGCGCGGCTATTTTATCGACGAAGACCTGGATGATGACGCCGCCCTTGCTGCTCTCGACGAGGCCGATGACAGTGCCGAGGACGCCGCCACAGCGCTCGCCGCCAAGTTGAGGCGTGAGCTTTTTCCTGGCGAGGATGATGATGAAGATGCGCGCGCCGACATCGGGCCCGAGGCCATGGCTGCCCCTGAAGTCGAGGCTGATCCTGAGGCTGACGCCGTGGCGTCCCTTGAGGAGGCCATCGCCTCGGTGCGCCGTGATGACGATGGTCTTGGGGCCCTCGCGTCGGTTCCTTCGACTGTCGCCGCCGAGGCCGCCGCCCTGGGAGGTCTTGACACTGCCGCCGCGCCCCCGCAGGAAGGTGAAGCCTGAAAGGCTCAGGCTTAGAGATCCAGATGTATCTTAGTTTTTAGGAGACTGGCTCTGTACGTAAACTAAGTTTGAATTTTGATTGTGCGCTTCGAACTTGTTTGATTGTTCTATTGTGCTATTCTTGGTTGGAGAGATTTTGGCCGGGTATTTTGAATCTACGAGTAATTAAGGCGTGGAGTGGAGAGCGAGATGCCGTATCCCTTCGAGGGCGTAGGCGGTCTCACGGCTCAGTCGGCTCCGGCTTTAGTTAGCTCGCGCCCTGCATCTTTCTAAGCGTTCTAAGTTTTAGCACAATTTTAAAATTGGGACGATTAGGGGGGGTTTAGCCCCCGAGGGGGGCTTGGCTCTATCGAGACTAGGTCAAGGATAGGACCAAGTCCCCCTTGTTCATGCTGTTAGTAACAATGTTTCCATGTTTTTCGCAAACTTTTCATCGTTGTTGGCTAAGAACATGAAGTATTTACAAGGAATGCTGAGAATTTTAAGGGTAGAAGCGACGTAGTTGTTGGATGTTCCAGGCATTGGTGAAGATCTCGCCCTTCTTGTTTGCCAGCTTGTAAGTGCCAGGCTTGAGGACCTTGGCGATGATGAATGGTCCTTCCCATGGTGGAGTGAGCTTGTGGCGTTCTCGATTGTCCTGGCGCAACCTTAGCACCAGGTCCCCTTCGTGAAGGTCTCGACGCCGCACCTTCTAAGCTTGATACCGCCGGAGTGATTGCTGGTAGCGTGTCGAGTGAAGCAACGCCACGTCTCGAGCCTCATCCACCTGGTCCAGCGAATTCTCGCGGTTCCACTGGTTTTGTTCTTCTTGGTAGGCCTTGAGCCTCGGAGACCCGTACTCCAAGTCTGTTGGGAGGACGGCCTCGGCGCCGTAGACGAGGAAGAACGGGCTGAAGCCTGTGGCCCTGCTTGGGGTTGTCCTGAGACTCTAAATCACCGATGGCAGCTTAGCTACCCATTTCTGGCCAAACTTGTTTAGCTTGTTGAAGCTTCTTGGCTTCAGGCCTTGTAGTATCATGCTGTTGGCACGTTCTACTTGGCCGTTTGTTTGTGGATGTGCTACGGCCGACCAATCTGCGCGAATGTGATGGTCGTCGCAGAACTCCAATCTGTCACACCCGGATTTACACAGAAACCCGAGTGCTACTATATGTGTGCCCAGGAAGTCCACAGAACACATATAGTTAACAAATATGATAAACAGAGTACATATGCTCGAATAAAAATAGTTTTACATCAGAGTTTGACTCAAATAACTAAATAAAATAGCGGAAGTCTCATTATTAAATCTCTCTAAACGAAGACGACGTCGATAATCATAAACCACAGGGACACTGACTGGTTGAGCACAGCTAGTAGAATGGCAGATCCTCAGGGAATTCAACAGCAGCTGTACCATCTAATCCATCTGTTACCCATCCGGGATTTTGTTGAATAGCAAGTGTAAGTAAATGTCTTACTTAGCAAATACAACACGGATAATGAAGGCTAAAAAGAAAGGCTTGACACGGCTGTACTGCATTAGCAATTTTAGTTGTTTCATTTTATCATCATCTTAATCACTACTTTAGCATGAATCCCAGTTGTAACCCAATTAATAAGGTAGAGATGAGCATTACACAATAATAAACATCAACTTCTAATCAAAAAGGATCCAGGCCGCTCGTGTCCCTGAGCAAGGCTATCATGATAGTTTATACACTCTGCAGAGGTTTCGCCCTTTACCCACCAGTCGCGTAAAAGTTCAAAGGAACTTTGCACCCAACCAAGCACATCAACACTGCCGAGGTGTGACTGCATAGGGACGCTACGAGGCTTTTCACAAGACACCCTAACGAAACAGTAGCCGTTATGGTACAACCTAGGAAGCATGACCCAAGGCACCGAGATTGACTGACGCCCATGTCGCAACACGAGGGGGTCAATGGCGTCCAAGCACGGTAATGAAAATGACAACAAAAATAAATAGCGCAACGTGTGGAACCCCCGCCATACGGTGGCTCCCAACACGGGACTGTGCCTCACGGGGACATAGCCAACGGATGCTCCGTCCTCGGTGGATCAAACCATACTCTCACCCATGCTTCCCATAACGCCGTCGGCCCGTCGGTAACTACTGTCAAGCTAGAGCCGTACATGTTACTTGTCCAAGACCAGAGCCATTATAGTTCCAGCGGTGGCGACAGGTTCCTGGGTTGCCGCTTTAAGAACCAGTCCTTACGGAGAGACACTAGGGCCAGACACGAAGCGTACGCCCTAGCTCCCTGATCCATGTTGCTAAAAAGCAAGTTTTACCATTAACATTGAAGTGAACTATTAAGTCAAGATTAACAGTTAAGCACGGGTGACAGTAGCTGCACCTAGCAAAGGTCTACCCAAATGCAATAACCCAAGGTAATCAAGGTATAAGATAGACAAAGCTAGGTACAACCTTAATAGGAACAATTTAGACACATGCATATGCAGTAAATAATATAAAGGTGTGTTTAGGTAGCAAGGATTGTCCGTGTTGTACTTGCCTTCGTCCAACTGTTGCTGCTGCTCCTGCTGCTGCTGTTGGTCCAGCTCCTCGTAACCCTCGAACTCAAACGCGTACGGCTCACCGACTGGACTCGTACATCAACACACAATCATCCATACAAGCCAGTACATGCAACCAATATTAATCTATTAGAACAGTACACCAAACAATAAAAACAGAACAAAAGAAGGTTGAAAAACTAATCTACGCTTCGCTACGAACACGTGAGCGCAAAAATCACTCAAATCGGAGCTCAAACGAGAAAGATATGGCTTTTCTAAGGTTCGGGGACTTGCTGGCAAAGTTTTAAAAATTCTAGGGGCTTATTTGCAAAAACTCGGGGGCTAAAACATAATTTTATATAAAAACAGGAGGGTTTATTCGCAAATTAATCAAAACAGGACCTCGGGTGCTATTTTTAAATAAGTCAGGGGGTTTTCTGTAAAAATCAGGACCTAATTCTAATTATTTTTGAATTGATCTGGACCGCGGGTTGATTTCGAAAAAGGTCAGGGGCTCTTTTGCAAAACGGCCATGGCTGACTTGGTTGACCGGTATTGACCCGGGGTGTTGACTCGGCTCGGCTGATGCGAGCCGTCGGATTTGGATCCGACGATCCAGATTGGATCTAGAGGAGAGGGGTTGTCGGCGGCGAGTCCATGCGGCGGCGCCGCCCGCGTGTGCGGCGGAGGGTCGCCGGTGAAACGCGCAAAAGCGCTACGGGGCATGGTTCGGGGCGCAGATGGGTGCTATAGGCTCGGGGCGACGCGGCGAGTTCGCCGGGATAGGTCTCGTCGGCGGCGGAGCAGCGGAGGTGGCTCACGCCGAGCAGTGGCGGCGGCGGCGCTCGGGCATCGACGGTGAGCATGCAACAGAGGGGGAAAAGGAGCAAGGAGGGGCTCGAGAGGCTCCTTACCTGCTAGGGAAGCTTCCCCGGCGGTCAGTTTGGCCGGAGTGGTGCTGCACCGGCGGATCGACGGCGGCCGGCGGACAGTGGCGTCGGGGTGTGCCGGCGATGGTGTTCCGGGGCGCGGGAAGGGTTATGCGGGGGCTTGTCGTGCTCCTGATGGCCTGGCGGTGCTGCTCCGTGAGTCGGCCGGGGCGAAGGGGTGTCGGAGCGGCGAGATTGACAGCGGCGGCGAGCTCGGATGCGGCGACGGCGATGCGAGCTCGGGCAGCGGAGGAATTGGCGGCGCGAGGGTGGGGATTGGGATTGAGGGGGCGGCGGCTATTTGAAGGGCAGCCGAAGGCGGCTCGGGAGGGCCTCGGCGTCCGTGCCGTGGCCGGGCCGGA
Source organism: Echinochloa phyllopogon (assembly GCA_033239725.1). Lineage (NCBI taxonomy): Eukaryota > Viridiplantae > Streptophyta > Magnoliopsida > Poales > Poaceae > Echinochloa > Echinochloa phyllopogon. The sequence goes on along the minus strand of BTCW01000008.1, from coordinate 23,284,533 downwards.
CTCCGACGCGAGGTCGGGGATGAATCCGACCTGTGGGTCCCGCTCTGTCAGCGGCCGCGGGCGTGAGGCGGGCCGGCCTGGCTGCTGGGCCGCGTTGGGGAAGGAAGGCGGGGGTGCTGCATGGTCTGCTGGGCCAAGTTGGGCCTGCACCGGGCCGAGCCTGCGAGGTGGGAGAGTGGGAGAGTGCTGGGCCGCGAGGTGGGCTGGCGCGGGGGCGGGAGGCAGGCCGGCAGCGGGCCAAAAGCGGGAGCGCGGGGAGGTGGGCTGCTGCGGAAAGAAAGTAGGAGGGGCAAGTTCGGCCGGAGAAAAAGTTCAGGGGGAAAAAGTGGACTCGGGCCGCTGCAACTTTTCTAGATCTCCAAACACAATGATTCAAATTCGAATTTAAACAGAATTTAAATTCCAATTGAACCGCACACAAACAAAACACAATGCAGTCGGCATGAATGCAACAAAAATGTTTCTAACCTTATATTTAATTTTATTTCTCATAAATAATTTATTTTCCTTAGATAAATATGAGCATTAAATTAAATAATGGCAATTTAATTACTAAAATTTTAAAATAGGCATTTTTAGGGTGTTACACAAGAATTTCTTGCAGGTGAACTGGGTGCCGTTGTCGGCCGAAGAATTTCCATGGCCTCGGCCGAAGAATTTCCAATGTCGTGGGCTTCGAGCCCCTCTTTCGAGGGGTCCTCTTCCATGGGCTCGACCCCCTCAGCCCCCGAGGGCGTCTTGAGGGCTCCGGCCCTTTGTTCGAAGTTGACGGAGGGTTGGTCGAGGTCGCGGGCGAAGACATTCGGAGGAACGGTGACTCGCTCTGACGCGATCTTGACCAGCTGATCCGCTTTCTCGTTGTATTTGCGCACGATATGGTTCAGCTCGAGGCCATAGAATTTGTCCTCGAGGCGGCGAACCTCGTTGCAGTACGCCTCCATCTTTTCGTCGCGGCAGCTTGCGTTCTTCATGACTTGGTCGATGACCAACTGAGAATCTCCCCGGACGTCGAGGCGTTTGACGCCGAGTTCAACGTCGATGCGGAGCCCAGTGAGGAGGGCTTCATACTCCGCCATGTTGTTCGACGCCGGGAAGTGCAAGCGAACCACGTATCGGATATGCTCCCCGAGGGGTGAAACGAAGAGGAGGCCCGCGCCTGCCCCAGCTTTCATCACTGACCCGTCGAAGTACATGGTCCAGCACTCGGCTTGGATCTGTGGCGGTGGAAGTTGGACGTCGGTCCACTTAGCGACGAAATCCGCTAAGGTTTGCGATTTTATCGCTTTTCGTGGCGCGTAGGAGAGAGTTTCTCCCACGAGCTCCATCGAAAATTTTGCTATCCTACCCGAGACGTCCGGGTTGCGGACTATCTCCCCCAAAGGGAAAGATGAGACCACAGTGACCGGGTGGGCCTCGAAGTAGTGTCGCAGCTTTCGTCGCGCGAGCACTACAGCGTAGATTAGCTTCTGAATCTGTGGGTACCGTGCCTTGGTCTCGGTCAGCACCTCACTGACGTAGTACACCGGCCTCTAGACCGGCAGAGCGTGTCCGTCCTCCGTCCTTTCCACGACGATGACGGCGCTGACAACTTGTGTTGTCGCAGCCACGTATAGGTAGAGGGGCTCGCTGTTCTGTGGCGGCGTGAGGATTGGTGCACGTGCGAGCGACGCTTTTAGCCCGTCGAGGGCTTTTTGGGCTTCGGGGGTCCATGAAAAGCGTTCGTGCTTTTTTAGGAGCTGGTACAAAGGTAAGCCCTTTTCCCAAGTCGAGAGATGAAACGGCTGAGAGCCGCGAGGCAGCCCAGTACCTTTTGCACCCCTTGAGGTCCCGAATTGGCCCCATCCGTTCCAGGGCCAAGACTTTTTCGGGGTTGGGTTCGATGCCTTGTTGGGAGACAATGAAACCCAACAACATGCCCCGCGGCACCCCGAATACGCATTTCTCCGGATTTAACTTTACCCCGTTTGCCCGGAGGCAACCGAATGCGATTTGCAAATCGTTTACCAGATCGTCCGCCTTTCTGGTTTTCACAACGATATCATCTACATATGCCTCAACGGTCCGCCCGATGTGGCTTCCGAAAACGTATTGCATACATCGCTGGTATGTAGCTCCGGTGTTTCGGAGGCCGAACGGCATAGTGACGTAGCAAAACATGCCAAACGTGGTGATGAAAGAAGTTGCGAGCTGGTCGGACTCTTTCATCTTGATCTGATGATAACCGGAATAAGCATCAAGAAAGCATAGCAATTCGCACCCAGCAGTGGAGTCTACTATCTGATCTATTCGAGGCAAAGGGAATGGAACCTTAGGGCATGCTTTGTTTAAACCAGTATAATCTACACACATGCGTCATTTTCCATTTTTCTTCCTAACTAGAACAGGATTAGCAAGCCATGTTGGGTGAAATACCTCCTTGATGAACCCGGCCTCCAGAAGCTTGTGCACCTCCTCCCCGATGGCGCGGCGCTTTTCCTCGTCGAACCGCCGCAGTCGCTGCACCACCGGCTTGGAGTGAGGCTGGATGTCAAGGGAGTGCTTGGCGACCTTCCTCAGAATACCCAGCATGTCCGAGGGTCTCCACGCAAAGATGTCGGCGTTGGCGCGGAGAAAGTCAACGAGCACTGCTTCCTATTTGGGGTCGAGGGTGGTGCTGACCCTCAACGCCTTGCCCTCGGGGGCATTGGGGTCGAGGGGCACCACCTTGGTGTGCTCTGCAGCCTCGAAGGTGCCCGCGTGCTTTTTGGCGGAGTCGACGGCCTCGTTCGCCATCTTTTCCAAGTCCGCCACCAGGGTCTCGCTGTAGGCGAGCGCCTCCGCGCCCTCGACGCACTCGACGTCACACGCGTAAGCATGCTCGTACGACGATCCCACGGTGATGACGCCCTTTGGCCCCGGCATCTTCATCTTGAGGTAGGTGTAGTTGGGGACCGCCATGAACTTGGCGTAGCACGGACGCCCGAGAATGGCGTGGTACACTCCTGGGAATCCCACCACCTCAAAGGTGAGGGTCTCCCTTCGAAAGTTGTCGGGAGCGCCGAAGCAAACGGGTAGGTTGATCTGCCCGAGGGGTTGGACCCATTTTCCCGGTGCGATGCCGTGGAACGGCGCCTTGCTTGGCCTCAGCTGGTTCGTGCCGATGCCCATGAGCTCTAAGGTGCGGACGTATAGGATGTTGAGGCTGCTGCCCCCGTCCATCAGCACCTTGGAGAATCGTGTGTTGCCTATGACGGGGTCGATGACAAGTGGGTAGCGCCCCAAATTCGGGACATAGTCCGGGTGGTCCTCGCGGCCGAAGGAGATGGTCTCGTCCGACCAGGCGAGGTAAGTTGGCATCGCGGGGTGAATGGAGAAGACCTCTTGGCGTTCACATCTTTGCTCCCGGGACGTCATGTTCGCTGTGGGCCCCCCTGCAATGAAGAAGACATTCTCCACATGGGGGGAACCCGTCGTTGCCGCCATCACCTGTATCCTTCTTCGGGCCATCCTCCTTCGCGGAGGTGCGCTTGTAGTAACCCTTGATCATCTCGCATTGTTCGAGGGTGTGGCTGACAGGGCCCTTATGGTACGGGCATGGCTTCTTCAGCATCTCGTCGAACAGGCCTCCCCCCAGAGGAGGGCCTCGAGGGCCTTTGCGGCCTCGCTCGACCGCGAGGGCCTCGTCAGAGTCCTCGCCCTGCTGCTGCTGCTGCGCGGCTTGCCGAGGCTTCTTGCCTGTGCCACCTCGTTTCTGCTTTTTAGCCTTTCCCTTGGACTTGCTGCCCTCCGCGGGCAGCTCCTCCGCGCGCTTCCCCTTGGTCTTGCCGTCGAAAATCGCCCCAACAGCCTCCTCTCCAGAGGCGAAGTTGGTAGCGATGTCGAATAGCGCGTTGATGCTGGTGGGGTGGTTTCGCCCCAGCTCGCTGTTGACGTAAAATCTGCACCTCACGCCAAGCACACAGCAAGCCGAATTAGCTGGCTTCACACGTGGCCCGAGCGTTTGAATCCGAAAACGTGCCAGTCAATTTTCCTGAAACTGACAAAGGGAGAAAAGATGTTTAAATAACACCTGGAACGTACCGGGCAATACCAGTCAGTTCCATATTTGCGGCTACGGAGCCAGTTTCGAACGACATATAGCTACAGAGAAGCTATCTGTTGGCGTTTAAAGCATCATTCGGCAATCGGCAAAGCACGCAGGGAGCGCACTGCCGAATGCGTGACGTAAGCATGACGAAAGATCGGCATTCGACTGAATGAACCTTGTGACACATGCACTCATGACCGATCAACGAGGAACAGAGCATGATAGATAAATAAAAGGGCGAAAGCATGACCATAATTTCATAATAAACAAGAATGCATAAGATAAAAGCACTAGTCTACCGCATGTCTAGGTACTTTCCAACCCGTCGAGCATGAAAACAAACAAGTTAATCCACCGCATGATACGACTTGCTTGGAATCACACCACCAACCAAGAATAGAGCAATCCACCGCATGATACACCCTAAACACGGAAGGCTAAAAGCATTCTTTATTTAAAACAAAACCGTGGACACGTTTCACTCGTGGCGACGCTGCCGAATACAGCTATATAGCCGAATCGGGTTCCGTGAAGAAGGAACATGCTTCGTTGATGAAGATAGATCTATCAGATCGAATCGAATTCTAATCCACCGGATGATTAGCTCTAAGACGACCCAAAAACCTGCATCTACCGCATGATACCCGGTTCTGTCAAGATCTACACAAGACCAACGAGCTTGAACCCGCAACACGTGGCAATCTAGATTGACTTCGAATTCGGCTATGGAAACGTAGTGCATTATGAGCTGGAAACCGAATCTAATCAATCTAGACTGGGCAAAGGAGTGTTGTAGTGAATCAAACACAAAGGTAAAATCCAGAGCAACACATGGTAACTTAATGGATCTATCAGATCTTGCCAAAATCCAACAGAACCGATAACTTGTTCCAAGCTAAAACTTAGCCCACCGCATGGCTCATGATCTAACAATGGAACCTTCCTGAACCAAGGCCTAAATCCACCGCATGATACTAGGCATGGTGCAGGGTTGCCGGTACTTACGGAGGTCGACGGATCGATGACTCCTCTCGAAGAACTCGACGACTCGACTAAAGGACTCGATGTTGGCACGGGGCCGGTTTGTTGTATGATTGATTGTATGTTCTTTACAACTACCATGGGTTTATATTTATACCCAGGTTTCGACACGACTCCTAATCGATTACGATTACATTATTTATTTCCTAAAAAAGATAAACGCCGGGGCACCGTATCCGCCTCGCATTCCAAGTTAAACCAGCCTTTTTCCTTATACTTGATCCATGTCATCACGCGCTCCCGAATGCCCTTTGCGGAACAGTTCTCTTGCCGAATGACGATGCGCTCCCGACCGCAGAACGTCTTTACCGAATGCTCTGGGGAAAAAACTCCTTTGCCGAATGATATCTCTTCGACGATTCCGGCCCACATGTCAGCCTCTTCCTAGTGCCAATTTTCGGTGTCAACACATGCCCCTTCAATTTCAGGATGAAAGATAATTTTATCTCGGAATTGACCATAAGCACTCAACATTCTCAAGTTAGTTCTGCTCAGCACCCGCTTCTCCTTTTGAATCTTCAGAGCTCTCATCCGGATCCGAACCCTAGGTTATCGACTTCCAAGATCCAATCTTCAAATGGCGGACCAAGATTTTGCCCTCCAGGTAAGTTTCAATCCCCTCAAGCACATTCGGTATTCTTCTTTCGATTTGCATTTTAGATTTCTTCTCATCTCCTCCCATTCTCGATAGGCCCTGGCTGCCGAAATCCTCATCCCCGTTGAGGAAAAAGCTCCATCCTATTTCCTCGGCCCTGTAGGGGATTCAGATCCCTCCGAGCTCATTGCGGCCGAATCCCAGAGGGTTCCTTTCAAGACTTCATTGACAAAACCTCATGAGTGGCAAGACGCCTTCAAGAACTGGCCTTTGCCCCCAATTGCCGGCTGGAGAAATTGGTACAAAAGGATTTCTGATGACAAAAGCCCCCAAACACAGAACTGGGACCATCTGCGCATTTCTCATTGCCTGGAGCTGTCACTAGCCGAAACACCAAAGAATGAAAATCTTCTGATTGCAGCTTGCCACTTTTGGTCCAATGGTGCAAATGCTTTTCTCTTCGGTCATGGCCCAATGTCTCCCACTTTGGCCGATGTCTACATGATGACCGGCCTGAGTGTTACAGGAACTGTATATCCATATGACCACAAAGGTTCCTCCAAGCAGACAGGAGTAAAAACAGGGGTTGGATACAAGAGATACATCCAGAACCATATGTCTGACGGCCCTCTGACTGATGTTGAATACAGAGCTTTCCTGAACATGTGGCTATGCAGATCAGTCTTCTGTGGCAAAGCCAATGAGCCAACTCTGAATCATATCGTAATGGCTGAAGAGCTGGCTGCTGGAAAACTCATTCCACTTGGGAAATACCTCCTGGGAAGTGTATACCACATGCTCAATCAAACCACCCACCTGATGCATACCAGCAAGAAAATCCCCTGTGTCAATGGTCCTTGGTGGTTTGTCCAAATGTGGCTGCAGTTGTACATGCATCAAATCGTTGCTATTGATCTCAACAGCCGAGACTTTCCTTCAATTAATTACAAAGAAGGAGAAACCCGGAGAACCAAATGTTGTCAAACCTATGGAGAAGCTGCTTCCACTGTATCTATTAATAAGAACATTAGTGAACTGTTTGAGCTCTTCTTCAAAGGCTTTGCTCATCCTCTTTGGTTTCCATATTTGGACAATGACAATCTTACTCTCCCTTGCGAATTCAGCTTTGAGACTGGATGCACTGATGTACAATCCATAGCAATTTTCAATGCCTTCATCCAGCCCTGCATCCTGCCAGCCGAATTCTGTGGAGGGAGATTGGTTCAAAGCACTTATGAATATTATCAGCCAAACATGATGGCTAGACAGTTGGGATGTGGCCAAGTGCCCCCAAGGCTATTTCTTCATGAATTTCTTAAGCCTAGGGAGATTGTCAAAGATTCCACAGAGACAAGAAGGATTTTCACTTATAAATGCTGTGGAACTATCTATGCACCTGATCCTTTTGTGCCAATAATATCTGCCCATCCCTCTTTTACTCTCTGGTGGCAAGAACTCCATGATCATATCTTTAACATGCCAATCCATCCCTTCTGCCTTGAACTAATGCCTGATTATCAGCCAACTGCAGAGGTAGTATGCTTATTCCTTCATCTGTCTTAATAATATTAACCCCAATTGATTCTGACTCTGTTATTTTACAAGACATAACACCTGCCCCTCTTGCCAGGGCGATTTTGTACAAAGCTGCAGGCCCAATATCTGCTTTGGGGCACCAATCTCCTACCTTGGCTCAGCTGATGGCTAGACAGGCTTCTCTAGATCCAATACTCACTAGACCATCATCTGTTAAAAGAAAAACTCTTTCTTTGGCTGCTCCCTTAGCTGTAAAGAAGAAAAGAACAAGCAGCAAAAAGGTTGTCAAGATCAAAGCCTTCTTTCTTCGACCACAATGCCATTGGTATTTTTCTCAGCTTTATTTCTTCTTGGTTTCAGGCCAAAGCACAGCAACCAGCAATCAGTGCAGATCCTGCCGATGCTTCATTGATTGGTAAAATTCTACCACTTTATCTTCTTAACTTCTTTTTCATCGGCACTCATTTCTTGTTAACTGCAGAACAATCCTCAATGGATCCAATTTTGGAGAGCTCTTACTCTTATCATGATTCATCTTTAGCTTTGCAACTTCTTCCCCAATCAGAAGCACCATCTTCACCAAGAAGTCTTCCAGTTTCTCCTCGGCAAGATACACAGAATCCCCCAATTGAGCCTGAAAGGCTTCCTTCTCCTATTCAGGAAGTCAGGAACGAGGTAAACATAATCATTTAACCTTCTCTACTCTTTTATTCAGCAGATTATTACTAATTCGGCAAGAACCATCTTTCAGGAGAAAACCATTTCATCATCCAGCTATTCTTTTGCTGTGGACGACTTGGTTGCCGAACAAGGGGAAGAAACATCTTCTGGCCAAGCTCTGTCAGAAGAAAATCAAACAAAGCTGAAAGATATCCTTGCTTTGCTGCATAAGAATATCCAAGATCAAGTCAAAGATGCTGATCTCTTAAGGGATGTATTGGAATCCATTGACCAAGAACTTCCTGATGATATCAAAATCTCTTTGGAACCAATTTCTCATTTGGATCAACAATACGCTGCAGTAAAGCAGGCTCTGAAAAACCAATCTTCTCGACCAGCCCTGGAACAGAGGAGGTCCACAGCCAAACAATCTGTGAAAGACCTGCATACTCAAGCTCAGAATAGCAAGGAATTACTGACCAAATTGGAATCTGAACTTGAAATGAAGGAGGTCAGAAAAGCTGCACTTGAAGCCGAATTGAGAGATCTATCGGCCGAAATTGAAGCTGATAAGAAGAAGATAGTCGAGCTTCCCAAGTTAATAGAGAAGATGCGAAAGGAAGCTTCAGCAGCTCTAAACGAAGACAAACAACTCAAGGCAAAGCTTGCTGCTCTGGCTAGAACTCAAGAAGCTGACAAAAAGCTATTAGAGAGCATTAGCAATATGATATCAAATGCTAAAAATGTAATCTCAAATTTCTTGGGTTTGTAATTGTAACAAACAGTTGATAGCCGAATGCTTTATTAGTCCTGCAATCTTGTCATTTCTTATCTCTGTTTTTATTGTGGACAACTCATTCGGCAAAGCTGGCTGTGATAGCGTCAGACCCGAAAACGCTTCAAACACGACATAGCCGAATCTCATCCAGTCAACGCCGATTACGACTCGGTAAGAATCCCAAACGACATGGCAATCGATCGGTTGGAAAACCTTTTCCACCTTCCGAACTCTTCGAGACATGCACCATAATTTTCGGCCACGATCTCTTCGTTAGTCCCATAAATAAGAACCTTGAGCGCTCCTAATCCTCCATCAAATCTTTCAACTCGAGCTCTCTGCTACCCTGAGTCTCTTCCTCTTCCAGCACAGTAACCTCCAAGAAACCCTGATGTCCAACAACAGAAGACGCCCGGCCGTCGACGAAGCCGAAGGGAGCCGTGCCGGCGCTCGTCGGAGGTGATGACTGTCTGCCACTCCTTATCCTTTCCTCCAGATTTTGCATTATTCTCAACCTTTCTTTGTGCTTTCAGGCTTATCCAATGGAACCCCGTCGCTGCCCCGCCTGCGGCTCCGGCTGCAGCGGATGATTCTTCGGAGTCATCTAGCCGATCCCCCAGGCCTGACTGGGATCTGCCTTACTCAGACAGCGATGCTCGCCGATTCAAGCAGGAACGTGACGACACTCGGCACGAGCTGGAGGTCGTCTCCAAACAAGCCGGGATCGCAGATCTAGAATGGCAACACCAGCGCAAGCAGCTGCTCGAGGCCATCGACGGTAATTTCTGCGGTTCGCTTATCTTCAATCCGACCTTGAACTAATCCGCCGTTGCTTCGTAATCTTACAGATCGCGACGCCGAACTCGATCGGCTGAAGACATTGGTCGAGTCTTTGGCAAACAAGGTGAATGCTCCTGGGGACACGCCAGAAGCTCGCCTCGGTGCAGTGGCGGGCCGTATCGATGAGGTGGCCTCGCACGGCATCCGTCTGGGCACTGCCACAGGCCTAGTCGCCATGTCGACGCACACCGGCACCGACTACTCCAGGCTACCGACCGGCTTCGCCAATGGCAAGCCGGAGGAGATCGACGACATCGAGGCCTCCATAGATCGCCTTGATGCTCATGGCGCCGCCATTGCCGATTCCATTCATCCCCAGTCCGTTCTGAACAAGCTGTTCCATTAGTTTGTACTAGGGATCATGGAATTTCGGCAATAAAATTTGTCTTCTGTAGTCCTTTTCGTGATAACTTGGTCAAACTCATGATGCAAAATATTTGTACTAAGGGCAATATACTCTGATATTGGCCATTTCTTCTTCTGTCAACATTTTTTGTTCTGAAGACGGCTCCTTCCCGAATGCCGGCTGTTTCAGTTGTTCTGACATTGAATACTTCAATCAACGATCAATCTCAACACTAGGATAATATTTCTTCAAGTATCTCCCATTGATGGCAGCAGTAAACTCCTCTCCTAGTAAAGTTTTCAGGATATATGCATTTCCAGGCACGCATCTGACCACTCTGAAAGGACCTTCCCAGTTTGGAGACCACTTACCGAATGCACTGTATTTAGTTCCAATCGGCAATATTGCTTTCCAAACCAAATCTCCTTCTGCAAATTGCTTGACTTTTACCTTCTTGTTGTAATATTTAGCAACTCGCATTTTATTTTTCTCAACATTTTCCAAGGCCCTGAGACGAATCATATGCAAATCTTCTAATTCGTCCATCATTAAATCATTATAATCTTTAGAACTCAAATCCTTTTGCAACTTTATTCTCCTTGAGTCTAATTGTATCTCCCATGGTAAGATAGCATGATGTCCATATACCAATTCATAAGGAGACGTCTGTGTAGCCCCATGTGGAGCCATTCGGTAAGCCCATAAAGCCTCATTGAGTACCGAATGCCACTTTCTTGGCTTCTGATCAATCTTCTTCTGTATAATTTTAATCATAATCTTATTAGAAGCTTCTGCCTGACCATTAGCTTGAGCATAATAAGGAGAAGAATTCAACAATTTGATGCCCATACTTTCAGCAAAATCTCTGAACTCCGAAGATGTAAACTGAGTTCCTTGGTCTGTGGTGATTGTTTGAGGAATTCCAAATCTGTAAATGATATGTTCTTTAACGAATTCAACCATATTCTCCGATGTCACCTTCTTTAATGGAATCGCCTCAACCCACTTAGTAAAATAATCGGTTGCCAAAAGCACAAACTTATGCCCCTTGCTAGATGGAGGATTTATTTGGCCAATCAAATCTATTCCCCATCCTCTGAATGGCCATGGCTTGATAATAGGATTCAGAACTGATGCTGGAACTCTCTGAATATTTCCAAATCTCTGGCAATCTTGGCACCCCTTGTAATATTCAAAACAGTCTTCTAGCATTGTGGGCCAATAGTACCCAGTTCTCCTAATAACCCATTTCATTCGGTAAGCCGATTGATGTGCTCCACACAGCCCATCATGTACTTCACTTATCAGCCTTTTTGCTTCTTCTTGATTTAAGCAATGTAACAGCACCCCATCCAAGGATTTATAATATAAATTATCATCAAGAAGAACAAACTTTAAAGCTTTATACCTGAGCTTTCTAGAAACCTTTCGGGATGGATTCTCCAGATAATCAACAATTTCTTTTCTCCAATCGTCTTCTGCCAGATTACTCCCGAAAGCATATACATCATTAGCAAAAACTTCTTGAAGCTCTTTATAACCCGAAGCACTTTGAGCTAATCTGTTCGCCTCTTCATTGTCTTTCCTAGGAATGTGCCGCAGAATTACTGACTGAAACTCCTTTAAGATTTGCTTGCATTCCTCATAGTAATTCCTTAAGATATCGTTCCTGCATTCATATTCGCCATTCAGTTGCTTTATGACTAATTCTGAATCTCCAAAAATTTCAACTGCAATGGCCTTTGCTTCTCTCAAGTATTGAAGTCCTTTGAGCAATGCTTCATACTCGGCTTGATTATTAGTGACAGTAGGCTGAATAGGAATAGCAAATTCAAACATCTCTCCTCCTGGCGAAATTAACAAAATACCTACTCCACCACCTTTGTCACATGAAGATCCATCGAAGAATAATACCCAAGGAGTAATTTCGAGCAAATTAGTTGATGAATCACGATGTTCAGTAATGAAGTCAGCAATAACCTGTCCTTTAACAGCCTTTGCCGATTCAAACCTTAACTCAAATTCAGACAAAGCTAAAATCCATTTGCCAATCCTTCCGTTCAAAATTGGCATAGACAACATGTGCTTTATCACATGAAATTTTGAATATACAATGCATTCGGCATGCAACAAGTAGTGCCGAAACTTTGTACAGGAGTAGTAAACACATAAACAAAGCTTCTCGGTAGCCGAATACCTCGTTTCGGGATCAAGCAATTTTCGGCTAAGGTATGCAACTACCCTTTCCTTTCCCTCAAATTCTTGTATGAGGGCCGATCCAATAGTTTGGGCATCGGCCGCCACGTACAACTTAAAAGGCTTGTTTAGCTGTGGAGGTACCAATACTGGTGGTTCTTTCATGTATTCCTTGATCTCATCGAAAGCCTTTTGTTGTTCGTCACCCCATACAAACTTTTGATCCTTCTTGACTTTTAACAGCGAAGAGAAAGGCAACACCTTTTGTGATAAGTTTGATATGAATCTTCTTACGAAATTAATCTTACCAAGTAATGACTGTAATTCCTTAAGATTAGTTGGAGGAACAACTTCATCAATGGCTTTCATACTTTTCTTGCCAACTCCTATCCCTCCTTCATGCACCAGAAATCCCAGAAATTCTCCTGCCGAAACTCCAAAAGCACATTTATTTGGGTTCATCTTGAGCCCATGTTTCCTAGTGCATTCTAGAGTTTTCCTTATATCGGCCAAATGTGCTTCATGATCCAATGACTTAATCACAACATCATCGATATATATCTCTATAATCTTGCCGATCAACTCATGAAAAATATAATTCATGGCTCTCTGATAAGTTGCACCAGCATTCTTCAAACCAAACGTCATGACAACCCATTCAAACAATCCTATATGTCCTGGACATCTGAAAGCTGTTTTCGCTATATCTTCCAATGCCATAAAAATTTGATTGTACCCTGCATTACCATCCATGAAACTAATCACTTTATATCCAGCAGCAGCATCAACCAACGAGTCAGCAACAGGCATTGGATATCCATCCATGGGTGTAGCTCTGTTCAGATCTCTAAAATCTATGCAAACTCTCATCTTCCCATTTTTCTTGTACACAGGAACAATATTAGAGATCCATTCTGCATATCTGCATGGCCGAATAAAGTTTGCTGCTATTAATCTTTCCACTTCTTTCTTCACATCGGCCAACACTTCATCTTTGTAGATTTTCCGGGGTGGTTGCTTGTAAGGTTTATAACCAGGCTTGATCGGCAATCGATGCTCAACAATGGAACGATCTAAACCAGGCATCTCCGAATAATCCAAAGCAAAGCAATCTTTGTATTCTTTTAACAACTCAATCAACTTCTCTCTGAAAACCGAATCCAAGCTAGCACTGATGAATATCGGCCTTGGTTTGTCACCGTCTCCAATGTCTACTTCTTCTAATTTATCAGCCGACACAAATCCTCGTCCTAGCTTCCCATCAGTCCCATCGATTGGATTATCCATTAAAAATTACTAAAAGAGCCGACTGCTTCGATCGGCTGTTGATCACTGCTGACTGGCTCAACAGGACCCTCTTCCCAGTCCTTACCTGAGAAACAATCTATGCCTTGATATTCCCAGAAGGCTGGTTCCACATTAGCCACACTAATTGAATCATCTGCTGGGACAATTTCCACTTCATCATCTATCCACTGAATAAGCTGTTGATGCATAGTAGATGGAATACAGCAATTCGCATGAATCCAATCCCTTCCAAGTAGCAAGCTGTATGCCCCTTTGCCTTCAATAACAAAGAAGGTTGTAAGCAGAATCTTGGACCCAATCATCAGATCTACATGTACACATCCTTTGGTGTCCGACGGATTCCCAGCAAAATCATTCAAAATTATGCTTGTTGGCATTAAATCTCCAGGGTTCATACCAAGTTTCCTGAATGTATTGTACGGCATTACATTAACAGCAGCTCCACCATCAACAAACATCTTCGTCAGTGGCTTTCCATTGACAAATCCTCTTAAGTATAGTGGCTTCATGTGCCGATTCTGGACTGGCTTCTCGAAAATAGCTTGCTTAGTCAATACCAATTGTGCCATTAACCCACATTGCTCGGCTTCATCCACTTCTGACAATATCTCTTCCTGTACAATTTGATTAGCTGGAGCCATGAATTCATTCGGCAAGAAACATACCATGCATGTAGGAGCCGAATGACCCGATTCATCAGGTCTGTCTTTTGGACGCCATATCGATTTCATCCTGGTTCCTGCTTGCTTCAACTCTAGATTCCTCAAGCGTTGGACTCTTCTCTTCTGGCTCTTTCTTAAACCAGGTGGACACCACTGTCCTTTCTGCCAGACATACTCACGATCTTCTTCTTCATGATCAATCCATCTACGATCAGCATGTCTTTTCCTTGGTTGATCATCATTCTCATATATTTTTAAACGCCGATCATCACTAGGATGTATCCTTCCAATTCTTTCGTGGACGGATCGGCGATTGGCATTATTTTGCCTATGTTCGACATATCCATTATTGCATTCAGGACAATTATCCCACGTAGGCAGCTTTAAACCTTCATTCCAACAGTGTCTGAAGAAGACACAATTCCAATGTGCACGCTCTTGTTCTCGGACATATTCTTCTTGTTCTTCTTCATACCTTTCTTCTTCGCGCCTTCTTTTCTCCTCCTCATATTCACGTCTCTGGTAGTGCTCCTTTTCTTGCTGACGCTGCCACTTATTGAGGAGAATGCGCGATGTGACTCTGGGTTTAGAAGAATTCCCAATTTCAAATCGGCTATTCGGGAAGCGAGGCTTTTCCTCGCGAATCTGTTCGATCGTGATTTGCCGATTAGGATCGACTGAGCCATTCTGCTTCGCTTCTTTCGACGTCAGGACTCTCATCTTTCCCTTCTTTCCAGGTTCGGCAACACTCACCATATTGATTGAAAACCCAATCATGTTCTGAGGAAACGGGTTATTGTCCAACTTCATCTTATTGTCGAATTTCAGATGCCCTTCTTGGATAGCTTTCTGAATCCTCACTCTAAAAACTCTGCATTCATTGATGGAATGAGAATTTCTATCATGGAATCCACAGTACCTCTTATCTTTCACTCCATCAGGCCGAAGCATAGAATGCCCCTCTGGTAGCTTGATTCGGCCTTCTTTTACAAGATAGTCAAACAATTTATCTGCTTTAGTTACATCAAAATCATAGGTGCTTTTATTCTGTTTAATCCACCTCTGATTCACCATGACTGGTTCTTTACCTCATACTATCTCTGCTGCAGCTATCTCCTCGCTATCTTTATATTCATCTTCTTGATCTGCTCTTTCAAGGAATTGGTTATAGATGTCAGCTACATCATTATGTTTAGCAAATCTGGCATCTTTCTTGAAACCATATGCCTGGTTACTCATTAAGGCCAATCTGTGTGACAACTGGCCCAGATCATCAAACTCCACCCCGAATAGCTTTTCCCGAATGGCAGGCAACATGCCAGCTACGGCCATACCAGCTAGCTGGTCATCAGGTATGTTCAGAGAAAAGCACATGCTCTTTGTTTCCCTAAATCTCCTGAGGAACTCCGTAGGTGTCTCATTATTCCTCTGCCTTAAGCTGGTCAAATCAACCAACTTTTTCTCGGTACTGCCAATGTAGTAATGAGCATGGAATTTCTGCTCCAGGTCTTTCCAAGTACAAATTGACTGAGCAGGCAAAGAAGCAAACCATGTAAAAGCTGGACCCGTCAGCGACAAAGGAAAGTATCTGATTCTGAACGCCTCATCTGCCGAAGCTTCTCCAAGCTGCATCAGATATCGAGCTATATGTTCCACAGTACTAGTATCATCTTGTCCTGAGAACTTAGTAAATTCTGTAGGCACCTTGACTCTATTCGGCAATGATACCCTTTGGTACCATTCTGGGAAAGGAGACGAGTACATGTACCCCTGATTTTTAGGTTTCAGACCGAATTGATTTTGTAATACATCGGTCATTTTCTGCACCATGAGGTCAATATTGGTATCTTGATTCCCTGGTCTTCCAGCAGGCATCCCTGCAGTACCAACATACCCAGGATTCGGGAGAGCATCGATAGCATTGTAATCCATAAACTCTGAATATCCGTTTCCATACATATCCCTTTGCAGCCTGTTGTTCAGAGGAGATATCTTGTAAGCAGAAGCAGGTGGATTTCCCGTGGTGCCGAATGCCATATCACCATATGTACAAGGTTTCGGCAATGCATGCTGAAGTTCTTGCTGAATCGGCTGTCCATTCGCGTCTTTGGTTCCAGAAGCTTCAGTTTCTTCGGTACCTTTACCATGACGTTTTGGAGCCGATGCTTGAACATTGAAATATGTCGGGCCACCAAGTTGCCCATGCACTTGCTCAAAAGGTTTATCCACGTGTTGACCAAAGATGCTGACCAGTATGAGCCGAAAACTGTTCAAGAATGCAGCATTATGATTGGTCATTGTTTCTCCTAAAGCCTTGTATAACAAGCTAGAGAACTTCTCCCTTTCTTCATCTTCAGTAAGATCAGATTGTCCCGGCAAAAGAACTCTTGGCAGATCTGACTTGAGAAACGGTGCACCACTCCTGTTCTTAGCAAAAGACAGCAAGCATTTCTTGATGAACTGATCCGCAGCAATCTTCACCATTTGTTGATGTTCATCAGACAATTCTTCGAAAGTTACGTCCATAATGTCTTTTAATTCAGGCATCTTCGAAGCTTGCTCGTCCCACCGGGCGTGCCAAAAAGTGTGTTGACGTAAAATCTGCACCTCACGCCAAGCACACAGCAAGCCGAATTAGCTGGCTTCACACGTGGCCCGAGCGTTTGAATCCGAAAACGTGCCAGTCAATTTTCCTGAAAATGACAAAGGGAGAAAAGATATTTAAATAACACCTGGAACGTACCGGGCAATACCAGTCAGTTCCATATTTGCGGCTACGGAGCCAGTTTCGAACGACATATAGCTACAGAGAAGCTATCTGTTGGCGTTTAAAGCATCATTCGGCAATCGGCAAAGCACGCAGGGAGCGCACTGCCGAATGCGTGACGTAAGCATGACGAAAGATCGGCATTCGACTGAATGAACCTTGTGACACATGCACTCATGACCGATCAACGAGGAACAGAGCATGATAGATAAATAAAAGGGCGAAAGCATGACCATAATTTCATAATAAACAAGAATGCATAGGATAAAAGCACTAGTCTACCGCATGTCTAGGTACTTTCCAACCCGTCGAGCATGAAAACAAACAAGTTAATCCACCGCATGATACGACTTGCTTGGAATCACACCACCAACCAAGAATAGAGCAATCCACCGCATGATACACCCTAAACACGGAAGGCTAAAAGCATTCTTTATTTAAAACAAAACCGTGGACACGTTTCACTCGTGGCGACGCTGCCGAATACAGCTATATAGCCGAATCGGGTTCCGTGAAGAAGGAACATGCTTCGTTGATGAAGATAGATCTATCAGATCGAATCGAATTCTAATCCACCGGATGATTAGCTCTAAGACGACCCAAAAACCTGCATCTACCGCATGATACCCGGTTCTGTCAACATCTACACAAGACCAACGAGCTTGAACCCGCAACACGTGGCAATCTAGATTGACTTCGAATTCGGCTATGGAAACGTAGTGCATTATGAGCTGGAAACCGAATCTAATCAATCTAGACTGGGCAAAGGAGTGTTGTAGTGAATCAAACACAAAGGTAAAATCCAGAGCAACACATGGTAACTTAATGGATCTATCAGATCTTGCCAAAATCCAACAGAACCGATAACTTGTTCCAAGCTAAAACTTAGCCCACCGCATGGCTCATGATCTAACAATGGAACCTTCCTGAACCAAGGCCTAAATCCACCGCATGATACTAGGCATGGTGCAGGGTTGCCGGTACTTACGGAGGTCGACGGA
Organism: Echinochloa phyllopogon; assembly: GCA_033239725.1. Lineage (NCBI taxonomy): Eukaryota > Viridiplantae > Streptophyta > Magnoliopsida > Poales > Poaceae > Echinochloa > Echinochloa phyllopogon. The sequence goes on along the minus strand of BTCW01000008.1, from coordinate 23,266,737 downwards.
TCGATGACTCCTCTCGAAGAACTCGACGACTCGACTAAAGGACTCGATGTTGGCACGGGGCCGGTTTGTTGTATGATTGATTGTATGTTCTTTACAACTACCATGGGTTTATATTTATACCCAGGTTTCGACACGACTCCTAATCGATTACGATTACATTATTTATTTCCTAAAAAAGATAAACGCCGGGGCACCGTATCCGCCTCGCATTCCAAGTTAAACCAGCCTTTTTCCTTATACTTGATCCATGTCATCACGCGCTCCCGAATGCCCTTTGCGGAACAGTTCTCTTGCCGAATGACGATGCGCTCCCGACCGCAGAACGTCTTTACCGAATGCTCTGGGAAAAAACTCCTTTGCCGAATGATATCTCTTCGACGATTCCGGCCCACATGTCAGCCTCTTCCTGGTGCCAATTTTCGGTGTCAACACTCGCGTACCAGCTCCCGACAAGTCGTGCCTTCAAGGAAGGCGTGGATGATTTCGGAGTCACCCACGCTCGGGAGCTCTGTGCAGCGCTTGGAGAAGCGACGGATGAAGTCTCTTAGCGGCTCGTCGGCCGCCTGCCGGCACCCGCGCAGGTCCCAGGAGTTTCCGGGGCGCACGTACGTGCCCTGGAAGTTACCCACAAACATCTTGATTAGGTCGTCCCAGTCGTGGATCTGGTTCGTGGGTAGGTGTTCGAGCCATGTCCGCGCTGAGTCCGCGAGATGAAGCGGAAGGTTGCGGATGATCATAGCATCGTCGGTGGCCCCGTCCAACTGGCAAGCCAGGCGGTAGTAATTGAGCCACGTCTCGGGTTTCGTCTCGCCCGAATACTTGGTAATGGTGGTCGGCTGACGAAAGCGCGGCGGGATGGCGGCCGAACAGATCTTCCGGCTGAACACAGGGGTTCCTGGGGGTTCTGGCGTCAGGCTTTTGTCCTCCTCGCTGTCGTAGCGACCCCCGCGTCGGGGGTGCCTACTGCGGGGAGGTGCCGCGTCCTACCTCTTCTTGTTCAGGACGTTGCGCGCGTCACCGTCGTTAATGGCGCCTCGTGTGTCCACGAGTCGGTCCTTCGCGGACCTCATCGTTTCGCGGTCGCCGGTCATGAGCACCTTCCCGTCGGTCGGTGAGGCGTCCATGCGCCCCTAGGCGGGGTATGGATGGACTGTTCCTTATCCCGCTTGCTTCCTCTGGCTCTTAAACTGGCCTGGTGGCGCATACGGGAGGCGGAACTCTCTGCTTGTTGAACGGCCGCTTCTTCGACAAGGGTCTACACCGGGCGCCGCATGTCGCGGGCCTCTGGTGTCGATGGTTCGGGCATGGCCCGAATCAGAGTTAATGCGGCGACGAGCTTCTGGCTTGCCCGCGGCGGCATGGCAGGGCTGGCATCGTTGCCATCATTCATGATGCGCGCTTGAGCGATGCGCCCGGCGGCTCGCGCACGTTCGCCGCGCTCAGGCTGCCGGGCTTCCAGTGCTGCGCGTAGCTCCTGTACCTGCTGGCGCTCCTGTCGGAGCCTGGCTTCCAGCTCTTGTACCTGCATGAGCTGTGCCTGTGCGAGTGCGGCTTCGCCCGATGGCTCGGCGGGCGCTGGTGGCGGCTCGTCGTGTCCGGCCCCGTCGCGCGTTTCTTCATCCTCTCCCACGGACTCTACTTCGCAGTCGGGGACGAAGCATTCCCGCGTGGGGTTGTATTCCCCTTCGCTGGAATCGTCGGAACAGGTGAGGCAGAAGTCCGCGGCGGCCTGGAAGGAGGTAAGACCTTCGCGGTCGCGTAGCCCGGAGTAGTCCAGGCCTGGGTGCTCCTGGTCGCGCACACTTTCCCCGTCGTCCGACTTGGGCTGGGACCCGCCGGGCGAGGAAATGTTGAGGTTGCGGATCGAACCCAGCTGGTGACCCGACGAATCCTCGTACGCGTTCAGGTTGGCGCTGATTGCCGCGGAGTAGCTTGCGGCCGCGTTGCTCATCCCGTAAGGGAGCTGCACCGGCCCGGCCGCATCTTCCCAGCGTGCTACCTCCGCGGGAGCTGCTGGTGGGGGTGTGCTCCCCTGTACTGCGGCAGTGGGCCGGAGCAACAGGTGTGCGTCCCAATCAGGGACGACGATGCGTGGGGCAACGCGCCGCTCCACGCGAATCTGCAGCTCGTGCAGTCTTCGACGTCTCCTAAGCTGGGACGGCGTTGGCGGTGCCGGGGTAATGGCCATCATGTCGGGCGTCCTGGAGACGAGCCGCATGAGGAGGCCCTCACCGGTCGCTTCGAACTCCAGGCTCCCAAACGTGATCCGGTACCCGCGCGGAAGCGGGCCGGGGACCCTGTGGCGGATCGTGGCGGCATGGCCTTGGCGTGGCTTGCCGTCAAGGGAACTGATCGGGTGAAGTGACTTGATCACAGCGCAACCCCCTACCTGGCGCGCCATTGTCGGTGCTGAGATTGGCCGCCCAACCTCAGCGCCACACAGAATGCGCTGTGTCCCGTCCCCTGACGGTTGATGCAAGAGCTAGCACAATGACACAAGAGTTTATCCTGGTTATGGCCACGGGGCCGTACGTCCAGCAGACTGTGCTCGCGGCACTATACTATCTTGCACCGAGGTGCCTGCGGTGGGTGGCTACAAGCACGGCGGGAGAGGAGAGGAAGTCTCCAAGTCCCTGAAAATGGGTGTGAAAGTGATTGAGGAGAGTGCCAATATCGTGGAAGGCGGTGATCGTGTGCGTGTTCGTGTGTTCTGGGTCTTTTTTCTTTTGAGAGGGCGCCCTCCTCCTCCTTTTATAGGCCAAGGAGAGGGGGCCCACAAGTACAAGTACAATGTGTGCTACAGGGGTGCGCACTGGAGAGCATGGCGCCGGGTGTGCGGTCGTCCTTGATCCTGGCAGGGGATTTATGGCGAGCTCCGGCTTCTGCGGGTGTCACGGCCGTCCCTGTACTTGTCCTGGAGTGGTTTCGAGGGGCGGTGCCGCCATAATCCGCGCCTGGCCGTCCGCCGCCGGTTGGTTCGAGGGCGTGGCAGTTGGGGAAGGACAGGAGTTGGCGGCACAGGGGTCGGCATGGTGGTTGCTATTGACCACAGTGCGCGGCGTGCCCGGTTTGCCGGGAAATGGCCGAGAGTTGGTGGATTTGACCCGGCGTTCGTCATCACCGGGCCGCGCCTGACCGGAGTCCGCGCTCGGTCGTTGTTCATATATTCGTTCGAGGGTTCACCACGCCCGTTCGAGGGCCGCACCGGGGGGAGGACGGGAGCAGGTAGAATAGTGGTGCGGAATGACGCCTGCAAGTCCGCACAGGGCCGCATGCGTCCGCACAGTAGCGGTGAGGACGCATAGTGACCGGAGCAGGTAGAACAGCGAGCTCTGCGGTGTCAGCGGCGTGGCGTGGGGAGAGATCGCCCTTTGACTTCGGCGCCTGTCCGATGGGGCGGGCATTAAATGCCGTTGTCGGGCGGGGCGCCGGGGCGCGCCGCGTCGAGTAGAGGGGTGGCCTCGAGCGAGGCGGAGTTGGCTCGCCTGCTTGAGGGGGTGCGCGGCCCTCGAGCGAGGCGGAGTTGGTGTTGCGCCTGACCGGGGGGGTCTGGGTCCCTCGAGCGAGGCGGAGACGGGGGTCGCCACTTGGGTCCCCTCGACAGGCGAGCTCGGACGGCTGTTTTGGGCCGTGATAAGCTGTGACGGGCCACGTTGCCTAGGTGGCCCTTTCGGGCTGCTGGTGATTCGGCCCTCTGTGGTTAACGTTTTTTTAGGGTGGTTACCCCGATGGTTAGGGGACCCCTGGGTGTGTCCCCGACAATAACTTTTTTCCGCTCTTATTATTGGTGACTAATTCATCTGTCACTGACAAGTGAGGCCATCTGAGTCGCTGACAGTGGGCCAGGGTGGTCCGTGAGAGTGGCAAAAAGTTTATTATGAAGCATAGGTGACATGACCAAACATGGTTCACGAATAATCTGAATATGTCGGTGTTTAGCTGTCCGTGTTGTGCTGTACACCAGAGCTGCAGAGAATTCAAAGAACTGGAATAGTTTGTTCCAACAAAGCGTGTTGTACTTTTTTTTTTGAGGGAAGTGTTGTACAATTGTATAGCACACCTTATCCCCAGGATGATAACTTGCCAGGTTTTGAATATATATAACAACTCAAGCACGCTGGTTTGTCAAAGTTAGTACGAGCTAGCTGACATTCTCAACGACAATGGCGATGTGGCGTCACATCAACGGGCATCCGCAATCTTATTTTCTGAAACAATGTGTCGCCCGTCAGGACGAGTTGTTGTATAGAAAACTGGAAGCTTAGGAATAGGCTTTGGGATTCTTAACGCTGATCGAGCTCAATCAGTTGACCTTTCTACCTTTTTTCCCTAAAAATATCTCATTTTGCAGGCCCATCTCACACCATCTTAATATTAACACAAACATATAAATTTTGCAGCAATTCATAGAATTGCAGACAAAGGAGGGAAAATTGAAAAATCCAGAATTCAACTAACGGAGAGTAGACCACGAATTAACAAACCACTTGCCAAGCTGGCAATGTCAAGAATGAAAGCACGAGGCAGGCATGAACTGGTCTAGAGAAACCAGTTCAACGTTTTCCGAGTCTTCCCTCTCTGCTATATCAGTTCTTCATGCTCCCTTAGTCGTCTCTCTGCTAGCTCATTATCTCTTCTTCATCCTCTTCTAACTCTTCCCAACAAGGCCCGAGTCCTCTAAACTTCGCTGGGATCGCCGATTAGGAGTCAGGATAATGGCGGTATGTATGCTAATAACCTTATCGTTTCTTCAGCTTTGTTTCCATGAGTTCGATCTCCTTATATTACTATGAACGTTTAATTTATATTTGGCAATACGAAAGGAAAATAGTTCAGTTTTGTTTTCTTATTATGCTCTGTTTCCGATGGTAATTAGAGGTAATCGAAATACTTTACATATATTCGTATCTGGATGTTAGAGACTGTAGAACAAACGGAAACGAAAGGATTCCTTTTGACCTGTGTATTGCTTGCTTCCTACTACCATCTAATTGATCTCTATTGAGAGTTTGAGACCCGGTACTTTGACATGTGTCCGCGTGCTCCGGGTGAAAAAACAGAAACGAAAGGAAAGATTACATTCATTCTTGTGGTGTTCGATAACCCTCTTCAATGTTTAGATCGATTTTAACTTTGCACATCCCAGTAACAGACTTATTCAAATTCAATGTTCTTGGCGTACACACTCTGTACTTGCTCCTTGTACAACTACAAACTATTCAGAGTCACCTTCTTTTACTAAAAAATAAATCCTTTCACTGGATTTAACTTATGGATTGCTCTCCTTGACCATGATGGTTATTAAGATGCCATTGGAACCTGCAGTTTATTCATTATTTGGGGATGATAATACATGAATATAAAATTGAAAGGACCAACACTAGGCCTAGAGGGGGGGTGAATAGGCCTGTTTAAAAATTCCTGCAAAAATCCTCCGAAAACTGTCAGAAAGTCGGATGATCCGACACAGTCTCGGATCTTCCGGCCAGGAAGATCCGACACTGTACAGGATCTTCCGACTGGGACAGAATACCGGAAGATCCGATGATAAGCCGGATCTTCCGACAGGCAATTCAAGTGTACTTCGAGATTTGAAAACTAATGACCTTTTGACAATTCCACTTGAATACAAAGCTCACAAATGATGTAAGGAACCTTCTATATATGATCAATATCAGAGTATAGCCACAAATAAGTAGATCGGGACAAATCAAGATATAGAAACAATATGAACAAGAATAAAAGTGGAGACAAAGGATTTTCTACCGAAGTTCACTCCACAAAGGAGCTACGTCTCCGTTGAGATGCTCACAAAGAGCCGGGCTGTCACACTAACCCCAAGTCTCTCTCAATCAACCACAAAGGATGATTGAGTTACTTACTATGTGCTCCCACGAAGAGAGAGGGTAATACAAACTTCCGGGACTCAAACCACAAGAGAATGGGAGTTCACCGGCACCTCTAACCGTCTAGGAGCAAGCTCCAAGAGTAACAAACGAGAATCGATGAATCCAAGTGCTTCAAGTGCTTGAGAGATGAACTAGTGAAGGGCTCAAGTTTGCACAAGTCTCACACCTCAAATCTTCTCTCTCACTCAAACCCTAGGTGAATCTTGGAAGAATCAAGCCTTGGAAGGGAGTAGAGAGGTGGAGTGAATGCTCAAGAGAGAGTTTGTCTCGAGTTAGGTCAGTGTGGGCAGCCCCTTAGAATGAGAGGGGGTGAGGGGTATATATACCAACCCCCAAAAAAATGACCGTTATGTTCACTGCGAAGGGGTACCGGATCTTCCGACATTTGGTCGGATCTTCCGATAAGCAACAGAACCGAGTAAGAAACACTCCACAGAAGTTCCGGGGGCCGGATCTTCCGACCAGTTGTCGGATCTTCCGGGCGACCCCGGAACTTCCAGCCGAGAGAGAAACCAAGACAGAGCCAACCGGAACTTCCGGTCGGATCTTCCGGCCTCGGGTCGGAACTTGCAACAGAACACTCGTGAGCTTGAAAATCAGCCAAGTTAGGTATCCTCCGATGCAATGGCCGGATCTTCCGGCCAGGAAAAACCCGGGACCGAGCTCCCCGGAACTTCCGGTCGGATCTTCCGGCCTAAGTTCCGGCCGAGCAGAAAGGGGTGTATGTGAAGGATTTTGTGACTCTCAAGAGTTTGTCATCTCAAGCAAAGCACTTTTAGCAACTAGAATTTATCAACTACGTCCCCCTTGATAGTACGGTGGTCCTATACTCAATTTCAAACGGAAAAATAAATTTAAAACCATCAATTGAGTCCTCCACCATATGAATAAGCGTTAGGGTCCTTCCTTTAGCATTTACTCCCTTTTATTCCATTTTATTCCTGCACAACTCATGTAAAGCATCATATCCAAATTTCTATTGTCATTAATCACCAAAATAGATTAAATGCCTAGATGCACTTTCAATCTCCCCCTTTTTGGTGATTGATGACAATACATATTTGGGTTCACAAGATAGGAGTAAAATTCATGTTTTGCATCCAATATTTTGGAGAGACTCCCCCTAAATATGTGCATGTTCAACTTAAAAAGCCTCAAATTCTTGTGCATATATTTTGCAAGAGTCTCTCAAAATAAGATTGCATAAAAGTGCTTGGTGTGATAAAATCAACGTGATGCATATGACAAGATATTCACAACAATAAAGTGAGAAATAACATCACATCAACCATAAGCATCTCACAATAAAATAGAGAGGAGCATCACACAAAAAAAAACGAAATTAAGTCTTACAAATAAAAATCTCACTTGGCACACCAATGCATACCACAAATAATTTCAAATTCTTACAAGTTCACAAGCTAAACGAGAATGAAAGATATAAAAAGTTGTAGCCCAAATCCAAATTCACTCCCCCTTTGTCATCAAAGACCAAAAAGGGAGCTACTCGTCCTCGTCGTCGCCGCCATCATCGTCGTCGCCCTCATCGTCGCCATCATCATCGTCACCCTCATCGTCGCCATCATCATCGTCAACATCAACAGCTGCAACGGCCTTGCCCTTGCGACGATCCTCATCCGTTTCTGGCTCACTAATGTATTCCTCCTCCTCCTCAGTTTCTTCCACATCCGCCTCTTCTTCTTCTTCTTCTTCTTCTTCTTCAACTATTTCCTCCTCACCTTGTCCTTGGTGTTGAGATGCACCAAAGACATACTCTTGTGAATAATCCTCCCATGGATTTGCAAAGGTAGGTGGAGGAGTAACTTCCCAGAGTGGATGAACAGGAGAATGTGGCATGTTCAACTTGTCAAGAAGTTCCTTGTGGCGCTTATCCGCCATGTATCTATCATGCTCAGCACGTTTCTCACGCTCATGGGACTTCTTAACTTGATACTTGCACATGTTGAAACAAGAAAACATGCCTTGTAGAAGAAAATCCACTTTGCTCATCTTTCTTTTAGGAGTATGGGAAGGGCCACTGGAAGAAGCTGGAGCAGTTGATGAAGGAGCTTGGGAAGAAGAAGCACCGTGAGATGATGGAGTTGGAGCACCTTGATATGCTTTGGACTTAATTTTTAGGAGCTGTGAAATCTTGCCCTGAGGAGATTTGTATGGAAGATGAAGCTTGTCAGACAAGATGTTTACCCCAGACACATGCTTGATCATATGGAAGATGTATGGGGAATAGTGACAGCCACTGGAAGCATCATAGGAGCAGTAGATGATTTCATTCCAAATGAAATTGAATACTTTGAACTTGGGCTTCCCGGGGGCCATTTGAAACAACAAGTTCTTGGCCCTCTTAGAGATATTGTCACCATCGCCTGCTCTCGGATACAAGGTCCCTCTAAGAAGTTGATTCAGCAACTTGTAGAAGGGAGAGAGACCCTTGTACTTCCCAAACACCACTTCACCATAGGCATGATCATACATGAAAGCCAGCTTTGTGTCATCTAAAATTCTTCCTAGATGAAGATCAACTTTGCTACGATCATTGCTTGTATGGGCATAGGCAGTCTCCTCAGCAAGCCCAAACAAGCCAGCAAAGTCATGCAAAGATATGGAGAGGCGTTTTCCACACAAGGTCCAATGCATCTCATACCTGTCCTCATCTACCCACAGAGTGGCATAAAACTGGGCGATAACCTCCTCATTGTATGAACACTCAAAAGCCATCAGCTTGTCCATGTCCATCTCCACACACCGCTTATAGACATCATCAACAGCTGGCTTGAGCGGTGGTGGGAAGCTTTTCAAGTATTTCCAATCGACCCAATACATGGGAGTGCAAATCCGGGTCATCTTCAGAATAACTGACTCATACCAGTCTGCCTGATGTGAAATCCAAAAACGAGGATCACCCTTAAATGCCTTGTACTGAATGCGTCTTGGATCCTCATGTTCACTGAATCTGAGGGGCTTCATGCTGTTCTGAGCTAGTTTGAAGTTAACCAGAGGACTGTCTAGTGAGTGCCGGAAAGGAATGACAGTGCTAATGAAGTTCTGAGACAGAAATGATATGTCAATATCATCATTGTATAGTGTCCCTGGTCCTTCTCCTTGATTAGCTCTCTTAACTCTTGGGCGAGGAGGAATCTGGCGCCCCTGCACATTAGACTGTGCTCTGCCTCGAACAGAGCGAGAAGTCGTTGTCTTCATGGACCTCTTTCCCTGGCTAGCTTCTTGAATCCCCCCATCAGAATGAGGATCCGACTCTGAGGATGAATCGCTAGGAGGATGAAACGAGCTTTTGGTGCGACCGGTACTTGGGCGCACTGTCAGAGAGGTGCTCTTCTTCTGTGTAACCTTCTCTTTAACCATCTGACAAGATATGAAGGTGTATATTTAGACATAGGTATGAAGATCAGCAACTAAGTTGATAGGACAGAACTCGACTCTGTCGGATCTTCCGGCAATGGGTCGGAAGATCCGGGGGGCCGGATCTTCCGGTCTATGATCGGATGATCCGACAGGGTCGGGTCAAACCCTAGCAACTTAGAAACAGTAGATTAAGCCCACCAAACTTCATGAAATCATAGGGAAGGGTTCTAGGCATGTATATGAGATGATTCACCAAAGGAAAACCACTAGAACTTCCTACATTGATAGATCGGGCGATGGGGATTTTGAATCAATACCGTTGAGATTTCCCGCGAAAACTCCGGAAGATCCGAGGGGAATCGAGTCTTGGAGAGTTGGGGAATCAAAAGATGTCACTTGATGAAGAAATCCACGGTCCAATCTTCAAATCGCCGTAGGGCGTGGAGAGAGGGAGCAAGGAGGCATTGGTGAAGAAAGAAAGACAGACGAAGAGGTATCGGTTGAGTCCCAGATTATATATATCGCGCACGGGCCGGAAGATCCGATGAAGGGTCGGAAGATCCGACAGAGACAGAACCAGAGAGATTAGCACCGGAAGTTCCGAGGGCTCCCAGGTCCGGAAGATCCGACAAAGTGTCGGAAGATCCGACCGGGTCGGAAGATCCGAAAAAGATTAGAGATGAGGATTTGAGACAGAGCCCCCCGGAACTTCCAGAGGCAAGTTCCGGGAGAATCTCGGAAGATCCGGTCCAGAAGAGATGTGTCCCAAGGATGATTTTCCACAACGAGATTTGATTGATGATTTTGAGAGAACTAGCTTATGAACATGTAAGACACTTGTCCCGAAATTGATCAGCAACAAACAATCAACACATAACCATGATCAACTTGGAACAGGAAAAGATCCAACGATCAAAAGATCAAAATTTTAAAGAACTCACACCAAAGAAATAGAATAAAATCATTTTTCTTCTAGTCTAGGCATCAATCCAATTGTGTATGCAACAAGTCAAGCCAAGTTACGAGAATCCAAGATATTTAGCTCACTCCTCAAGGAACAAAACCTTTGCTCATCAAGAGGCTTGGTGAAGATATCGGCCAATTGTTTTTCGGTTCCAACATGGCATAGGGCGATATCTCCTTTGGCTTCATGGTCTCTTAGGAAGTGATGTCTAATGTCAATGTGCTTGGTTCTTGAGTGTTGAACGGGGTTGTTTGCTAGTTTTATGGCACTCTCATTGTCACACAAGAGTGGGATATTTTTTAATTCACAACCAAAGTCACTCAAGGTTTGCCTCATCCAAAGTAGTTGAGCACAACAAGCACCGGCTGCAACATACTCGGCCTCGGCGGTGGATAGCGCAACGGAATTTTGTTTCTTAGAGCTCCATGACACCAAAGACCTACCAAGAAATTGGCAAGTCCCCGTGGTGCTCTTCCGATCTACTTTGCAACCGGCATGATCCGAATCGGAGTAGCCAAGTAGATCAAAAGTGGAGCCCTTGGGATACCACAAGCCAAGGTTTGGAGTATGCACTAAATATCTAAAAATTCTCTTAACAGCCATTAGATGACATTCCTTAGGATTGGCTTGAAATCTTGCACACATGCACACACTAAGCATAATATCCGGCCTAGATGCACAAAGGTAAAGCAAGGAACCAATCATGGAGCGATATACCTTTTGATCGACGGATTTGCCTTCCTCATTTAGATCAAGATGACCATTCACCGGCATAGGGGTCTTGATGGGCTTAGCATTGGCCATGTCAAACTTTTTGAGCATATCACTTGTGTATTTGGTTTGACATATGAACGTGCCATGCTTCAATTGCTTGATTTGAAATCCGAGAAAGAACTTCAATTCCCCCATCATTGACATCTCAAATCTCTTGGTCATTATCTTACTATACTCTTCACAAAATTTTTCATTAGTAGAACCAAAGATTATATCATCAACATAAATTTGACAAACAAACAAGTCTTGGTCTATTTTTCTAGTGAAGAGAGTAGAATCGGCTTTGCCCATTACAAAGCCATTCTTGAGAAGAAAATCCTTAAGGCATTCATACCATGCTCTAGGTGCTTGCTTAAGCCCATAGAGCGCCTTATGGAGTTTGTAGACATGGTCGGGGTGCTTGGGGTCTTCAAATCCCGGTGGTTGCTCCACATATACTAGCTCCCCGAGAGGCCCATTCAAAAATGCACTCTTCACATCCATTTGATACAACTTGAAGTTGTGATGAGATGCATAGGCCAAAAGGATACGAATTGACTCAAGCCTTGCCACCGGGGCATATGTCTCACCAAAATCAAGCCCTTCAATTTGAGTGAAGCCTTGAGCAACCAACCTAGCCTTGTTTCTTGTGACAATGCCATTTTCATCTTGTTTGTTCCGGAAAACCCACTTGGTGCCAATCACATTTTGCTTGGGTCTTGGGACCAACTCCCATACTTCATTTCTTGTGAAGTTGTTCAACTCTTCTTGCATTGCAATAACCCAATCCGCATCTCCAAGAGCTTCTTCTACCTTGAGAGGTTCCAAAGAGGAGACAAACGAGTAAAATCCACAAAAATTTGCTAAACGTGAACGAGTGGTTACCCCTCTTTGGATGCTCCCTAGAATGTTGTCAACGGGATGATCCCGTTGAACACTTTGGTGAACTCTTGGATGTGAGAATGTTGATTGACGTTGGATGGGTCCATCATCATCTTCTTCATGATGTGACTCAACATCTTGAGCATCTTCACCTTGAGCTCCCCCTTGATCATTGCCATGGTCATGATCGTCACCATGATCTTGGACTTGATCTTGTGATGAGCTTGGTGGTTCAACTCTTGTTGATGGTGATGGATCGATGTTGAACATGATTTCCGGATCTTGGTCTTGTTCTTCATCTTCATTTGGAAACTCTTGAGGCTTCACTTCCCCTAAACTCAAGTTCTTGATGGCTTGACTTGGCGGGACTTCATCTACAAGGTCATTTACAACTTGCTCTACCTGAGAGCCGTTTGATTCATCAAATTTTACGTCTACCGTGATCTCAACACAACCGGTGGTTTTGTTGAAAACACGGTAGGCGTGTTCGTTAGTACCATAACCAAGTAGAAAGCCTTCATCAACCTTAGGTGCAAACTTTGAGCTTTTGGCTTTCTTGTTAAGAATGTAACATTTGCAACCAAAGACTCGAAAGTAGTGCACCTTTGGTTTGTTACCGGTTAGTATCTCGTATGGAGTCTTGTTCAAATATTTTTGAAGATAGAGACGGTTAGTGGCATGGCAAGCCGTGCTAACCGCCTCGGCCCAAAAGTTATCCGGGTCTTGTACTCATCAAGCATGGTCCGTGCCATTTCAATCAAAGTCCGGTTCTTCCTCTCAACAATGCCATTTTGTTGAGGTGTGTATGGCGCGGAGAGCTCATGCTTGATTCCTTCTTCATCAAGAAATTCTTCAACATTGGTGTTCTTGAACTCCGTCCCATTGTCACTTCTTATATGCTTGATCTTCAACTCAAACTCATTTTGAGCTCTCCTAATGAATCTCTTGATGATTGTTTGAGCTTCACTCTTGTCTTGCAAAAAGAAAACCCATGTGAAGCGAGAAAAGTCATCTACAATGACAAGTCCATACTTGTTCCCGCCAATGCTAACATAAGCAACCGGTCCAAATAAATCCATATGAAGTAACTTGAGTGGTCTTGAGCTAGTTAAAGTGTTCTTGGGTGGATGTGGAGCGCCAACTTGCTTCCCGGCTTGACAAGCACTACATAATCTATCTTTCTCAAAAACAACATTTGTTAGTCCTAGGATGTGTTCATCCTTTTGAAGTTTGGCCAAGTTCCTCATCCCAACATGAGCTAGCCGGCGATGCCAAAGCCAACCCAAGCTAGATTTTGCCACTAAACAAGTCTTCGGTTCCACTTTACTAGTTGTGAAATCAACTAAGTAAAGCTTTCCCTTGAGTCGACCCGTAAAAGCAATAGAGGAATCCTCCCTTCTTAGGATACTCACACCCTCGTTAGTAAAGAGACAATTGTAACCCTTCTCACAAAGTTGTGAGACGGACAACAAGTTGTATCCCAAAGAATCAACAAGATAAACATTTGAAAGAGATGAGTCATGTGAGATAGCTATTTCACCTTGACCTATGACATCACCATGATTGTTGTCACCAAATGTGATCTTCTCAACGGGTGAGTCATACTCTTGTAGCTTTGCAAACATATTCCTTTCTCCGGTCATATGATTTGAGCATCCACTATCCAACAACCACGAAGATCCACCGGAGGAATATGCCTACAAAACAAGTTTAAGCCTTGGACTTAGGTACCCAAAAGTGGTTGGGTCCTTGAGTGTTAGCTTTTGATATTTTAGGCACCCACACACTTCTCATCATCTTCCTAGTATGAGCACCTATATACTTTACCACCATCTTCCCATTTTGGTCCCAAGTGACCATATAGTCAATGGAGTAGTTTGGCGATGGCTTGTGCTCAATAATCTTTTCTTCCTTCTTGGTCTTGATCTTGACATCTTGACTAGATGCTTTTGCTATTGGCAAGGGCTCCATGGACCTTACCGCATCCATTAGTTCACCTAGATTGGTTCCCTTGGTGAACAATGTCACATCACGACCTCTTTCCTTCTTTGTCCCATTGGCCTTTCCACCTCGAGTGTACCCAAGCCCATCCTTGATAGTACCATATCTACCGGCTTTATATGCCGGGTGGGTCTCGAATACACTCTTGCCCTTACCTTGGTCTTGGCCAATGGCATTGTTCAACTTTTGGATTTGAGCATCTTTAGCCTTGACTTTCTATTGTAGCTTAGAAATGTTAGTTGCACAAGCATCTAAATCAATTTTATAACATCTTGAGCAACCTTCACTAGTAGAGCCACTTGAGTCAAGAGTTGTTTTGGAGTTGTTCTTGGTATTTTCCCAAAGTGAGCTAAAATTGACTTCTAGATCTTTGTATTTGATCTCTAGGCTTGAATGCCTTTCTTGAAGCTCACTTTTAGTACTCTTTAGGTTAGTTAGAGAGTCATTTGTCAAAGACAATTCCTTTGACATCTTCTCCCGTGAGTCATTGGCATGAGATAACTCATAAGCCAATTTCTCAACCTTGAATTTCTCCTCAACTAGAGCCTCTTCTAGGACAAGGTTTCTCTCCTTTTCAAGGATGAGCAATTCTTCTTGTCTATCAAGAGACTCCTCTCTTTTCTCAATTTTCTCTAGTAGCTTTTTAATAAACTTGTAGCCATCTTTTCCGAACTTCTTTATCATGTTTTTCTCATGTTCGGCTTCTTCACTATCTAGATCATTTTCAATGTTTCTATATGACAAAGGAGTGGATGAGAGAGGTGGTGTGGTGTCCAATACCTTAGACCCTTGAGCCATGAGGCACATGGGTGCTTCGTCATCACTCTCATCGATGTAGTTGAGAAGTCGTGGAGTTGATGTAGGAGCTTGAATGGCACAAGTGGCCATTTCTTCATCACCGGAGTCATCACTTGATGAATCCCAACCTTCGCCGACGTGAGCGCTTCCAAATTTTTTCTTGTAATCTCGACTCTTCTCCTTGTATTTCTTGTCTTTGTCATCGGTCTTGTCCTTGAGCTTCTTGTTATCCTTGTCATTCTTCTTGTGGGGACAATCGGCAATGAAGTGACCTTTCTCCCCACACTCATAGCATCTTCGTTGAGAGAAGCTCTTCTTTTCACCTCTTGCCTTCATGAATCTCTTGAAGTTTCTAACCATCATAGCGGTTTCTTCATCGGTGCTCTCATGATCATTTGAATCTTCACTTTTCTTGGAAGTTGAGGTCTTCTCATTTGACTCAACCTTCTTGCTAGGTTCGGCCTTGAGAGCTATGGTCTTGACTTCGGTTTGTTGGATAGACCTTGTCACATCCAAGCTATTCATCTCATGATATTGCAACTTGTTGAATAGCTCCATAGGCACCATTGTCTTGAACTTGTCACTTTCTCTAATCATTGTGGCAAGCATTGGGTTCTTGGGTGCGTATGCTCTAAGCAATTTCTTCGTGACCTTGCTCTCGCCCCAATCATTGCTTCCAAGCATTCTAATTTCGGTGACGAGGAGCTTCAATCGATCATACATCTCTTGCAAGGACTCATCCTTCTTCATGACAAAAGCTTCTAGTTCTCCTTGTAAGAGATCTACCTTGCCTTCCTTGACCTCGTCCGATCCTTCATGTGCCATTTGAAGAGTGTCCCATAGCTCCTTGGCACTATCGATTCCTCTAATCTTGTTGTACTCATAGGAGCTTAGAGCACTCCTAAGCACGGTCACAGCTTGAGAGTTGCGGAAGATGTCGTACTCTTGTTCTTGACTTGGCGTTCCACTCTTGTCGACACCTATATTCACAATAGTCCAAAGGGATGGATGAAGACCATGCAAGTAAACTTTCATATCATCGCTCCACCGGGCATAGTCAATCCCATTGAATTTGGGGACTTTGCCCATTGGAACGGATGAAAAATTAAGACTAGAAGGGTCAAAAGATTTGTTAGAAGAAGATGTTTCATATCGATAAGACACCGAGTGTTGTCCGTCGAGAGCGTCTCTTTCTCGTATCTTCTTCTTGAAAAGCTTTTGCGCCTCTCTTTCGGCCTTCTCCTTAATCTTCTTCCTTATCTTCTCCCTTCTTTGCTTTTTCTTTTCTTGTTCATCCAAGCTTTCATCAACATCGCTAATGTTGAATTCATCATGGCTCGAGCTTGACTCAACGGGCATCGGATGTTTATCTTTGTGGGCGGAAGCCATCTTGGATACTTCTCCCATACCGGCCATAGTGTTTTCCCTTAGCGGTTAAGCCTAAACAAGGGATTAGGCTCTGATACCAATTGAAAGGACCAACACTAGGCCTAGAGGGGGGGTGAATAGGCCTGTTTAAAAATTCCTGCAAAAATCCTCCGAAAACTGTCAGAAAGTCGGATGATCCGACACAGTCTCGGATCTTCCGGCCAGGAAGATCCGACACTGTACAGGATCTTCCGACTGGGACAGAATACCGGAAGATCCGATGATAAGCCGGATCTTCCGACAGGCAATTCAAGTGTACTTCGAGATTTGAAAACTAATGACCTTTTGACAATTCCACTTGAATACAAAGCTCACAAATGATGTAAGGAACCTTCTATATATGATCAATATCAGAGTATAGCCACAAATAAGTAGATCGGGACAAATCAAGATATAGAAACAATATGAACAAGAATAAAAGTGGAGACAAAGGATTTTCTACCGAAGTTCACTCCACAAAGGAGCTACGTCTCCGTTGAGATGCTCACAAAGAGCCGGGCTGTCACACTAACCCCAAGTCTCTCTCAATCAACCACAAAGGAGGATTGAGTTACTTACTATGTGCTCCCACGAAGAGAGAGAGTAATACAAACTTCCGGGACTCAAACCACAAGAGAATGGGAGTTCACCGGCACCTCTAACCGTCTAGGAGCAAGCTCCAAGAGTAACAAACGAGAATCGATGAATCCAAGTGCTTCAAGTGCTTGAGAGATGAACTAGTGAAGGGCTCAAGTTTGCACAAGTCTCACACCTCAAATCTTCTCTCTCACTCAAACCCTAGGTGAATCTTGGAAGAATCAAGCCTTGGAAGGGAGTAGAGAGGTAGAGTGAATGCTCAAGAGAGAGTTTGTCTCGAGTTAGGTCAGTGTGGGCAGCCCCTTAGAATGAGAGGGGGTGAGGGTATATATACCAACCCCCAAAAAATGACCGTTATGTTCACTGCGAAGGGGTACCGGATCTTCCGACATTTGGTCGGATCTTCCGATAAGCAACAGAACCGAGTAAGAAACACTCCACAGAAGTTCCGAGGGCCGGATCTTCCGACCAGTTGTCGGATCTTCCGGGCGACCCCGGAACTTCCGGCCCAGAGAGAAACCAAGACAGAGCCAACCGGAACTTCCGGTCGGATCTTCCGGCCTCGGGTCGGAACTTGCAACAGAACACTCGTGAGCTTGAAAATCAGCCAAGTTAGGTATCTTCCGATGCAATGGCCGGATCTTCCGGCCAGGAAAAACCCGGGACCGAGCTCCCCGGAACTTCCGGTCGGATCTTCCGGCCTAAGTTCCGGCCGAGCAGAAAGGGGTGTATGTGAAGGATTTTGTGACTCTCAAGAGTTTGTCATCTCAAGCAAAGCACTTTTAGCAACTAGAATTTATCAACTACGTCCCCCTTGATAGTACGGTGGTCCTATACTCAATTTCAAACGGAAAAATAAATTTAAATCCATCAATTGAGTCCTCCACCATATGAATAAGCGTTAGGGTCCTTCCTTTAGCATTTACTCCCTTTTATTCCATTTTATTCCTGCACAACTCATGTAAAGCATCATATCCAAATTTCTATTGTCATTAATCACCAAAATAGATTAAATGCCTAGATGCACTTTCAATCTCCCCCTTTTTGGTGATTGATGACAATACATATTTGGGTTCACAAGATAGGAGTAAAATTCATGTTTTGCATCCAATATTTTGGAGAGACTCCCCCTAAATATGTGCATGTTCAACTTAAAAAGCCTCAAATTCTTGTGCATATATTTTGCAAGAGTCTCTCAAAATAAGATTGCATAAAAGTGCTTGGTGTGATAAAATCAACGTGATGCATATGACAAGATATTCACAACAATAAAGTGAGAAATAACATCACATCAACCATAAGCATCTCACAATAAAATAGAGAGGAGCATCACACAAAAAAAACGAAATTAAGTCTTACAAATAAAAATCTCACTTGGCACACCAATGCATACCACAAATAATTTCAAATTCTTACAAGTTCACAAGCTAAACGAGAATGAAAGATATAAAAAGTTGTAGCCCAAATCCAAATTCACTCCCCCTTTGTCATCAAAGACCAAAAAGGGAGCTACTCGTCCTCGTCGTCGCCGCCATCATCGTCGTCGCCCTCATCGTCGCCATCATCATCGTCACCCTCATCGTCGCCATCATCATCGTCAACATCAACAGCTGCAACGGCCTTGCCCTTGCGACGATCCTCATCCGTTTCTGGCTCACTAATGTATTCCTCCTCCTCCTCAGTTTCTTCCACATCCGCCTCTTCTTCTTCTTCTTCTTCTTCTTCTTCTTCAACTATTTCCTCCTCACCTTGTCCTTGGTGTTGAGATGCACCAAAGACATACTCTTGTGAATAATCCTCCCATGGATTTGCAAAGGTAGGTGGAGGAGTAACTTCCCAGAGTGGATGAACAGGAGAATGTGGCATGTTCAACTTGTCAAGAAGTTCCTTGTGGCGCTTATCCGCCATGTATCTATCATGCTCAGCACGTTTCTCACGCTCATGGGACTTCTTAACTTGATACTTGCACATGTTGAAACAAGAAAACATGCCTTGTAGAAGAAAATCCACTTTGCTCATCTTTCTTTTAGGAGTATGGGAAGGGCCACTGGAAGAAGCTGGAGCAGTTGATGAAGGAGCTTGGGAAGAAGAAGCACCGTGAGATGATGGAGTTGGAGCACCTTGATATGCTTTGGACTTAATTTTTAGGAGCTGTGAAATCTTGCCCTGAGGAGATTTGTATGGAAGATGAAGCTTGTCAGACAAGATGTTTACCCCAGACACATGCTTGATCATATGGAAGATGTATGGGGAATAGTGACAGCCACTGGAAGCATCATAGGAGCAGTAGATGATTTCATTCCAAATGAAATTGAATACTTTGAACTTGGGCTTCCCGGGGGCCATTTGAAACAACAAGTTCTTGGCCCTCTTAGAGATATTGTCACCATCGCCTGCTCTCGGATACAAGGTCCCTCTAAGAAGTTGATTCAGCAACTTGTAGAAGGGAGAGAGACCCTTGTACTTCCCAAACACCACTTCACCATAGGCATGATCATACATGAAAGCCAGCTTTGTGTCATCTAAAATTCTTCCTAGATGAAGATCAACTTTGCTACGATCATTGCTTGTATGGGCATAGGCAGTCTCCTCAGCAAGCCCAAACAAGCCAGCAAAGTCATGCAAAGATATGGAGAGGCGTTTTCCACACAAGGTCCAATGCATCTCATACCTGTCCTCATCTACCCACAGAGTGGCATAAAACTGGGCGATAACCTCCTCATTGTATGAACACTCAAAAGCCATCAGCTTGTCCATGTCCATCTCCACACACCGCTTATAGACATCATCAACAACTGGCTTGAGCGGTGGTGGGAAGCTTTTCAAGTATTTCCAATCGACCCAATACATGGGAGTGCAAATCCGGGTCATCTTCAGAATAACTGACTCATACCAGTCTGCCTGATGTGAAATCCAAAAACGAGGATCACCCTTAAATGCCTTGTACTGAATGCGTCTTGGATCCTCATGTTCACTGAATCTGAGGGGCTTCATGCTGTTCTGAGCTAGTTTGAAGTTAACCAGAGGACTGTATAGTGAGTGCCGGAAAGGAATGGCAGTGCTAATGAAGTTCTGAGACAGAAATGATATGTCAATATCATCATTGTATAGTGTCCCTGGTCCTTCTCCTTGATTAGCTCTCTTAACTCTTGGGCGAGGAGGAATCTGGCGCCCCTGCACATTAGACTGTGCTCTGCCTCGAACAGAGCGAGAAGTCGTTGTCTTCATGGACCTCTTTCCCTGGCTAGCTTCTTGAATCCCCCCATCAGAATGAGGATCCAACTCTGAGGATGAATCGCTAGGAGGATGAAACGAGCTTTTGGTGCGACCGGTACTTGGGCGCACTGTCAGAGAGGTGCTCTTCTTCTGTGTAACCTTCTCTTTAACCATCTGACAAGATATGAAGGTGTATATTTAGACATAGGTATGAAGATCAGCAACTAAGTTGATAGGACAGAACTCGACTCTGTCGGATCTTCCGGCAATGGGTCGGAAGATCCGGGGGGCCGGATCTTCCGGTCTATGATCGGATGATCCGACAGGGTCGGGTCAAACCCTAGCAACTTAGAAACAGTAGATTAAGCCCACCAAACTTCATGAAATCATAGGGAAGGGTTCTAGGCATGTATATGAGATGATTCACCAAAGGAAAACCACTAGAACTTCCTACATTGATAGATCGGGCGATGGGGATTTTGAATCAATACCGTTGAGATTTCCCGCGAAAACTCCGGAAGATCCGAGGGGAATCGAGTCTTGGAGAGTTGGGGAATCAAAAGATGTCACTTGATGAAGAAATCCACGGTCCAATCTTCAAATCGCCGTAGGGCGTGGAGAGAGGGAGCAAGGAGGCATTGGTGAAGAAAGAAAGACAGACGAAGAGGTATCGGTTGAGTCCCAGATTATATATATCGCGCACGGGCCGGAAGATCCGATGAAGGGTCGGAAGATCCGACAGAGACAGAACCAGAGAGATTAGCACCGGAAGTTCCGAGGGCTCCCAGGTCCGGAAGATCCGACAAAGTGTCGGAAGATCCGACCGGGTCGGAAGATCCGAAAAAGATTAGAGATGAGGATTTGAGACAGAGCCCCCCGGAACTTCCAGAGGCAAGTTCCGGGAGAATCTCGGAAGATCCGGTCCAGAAGAGATGTGTCCCAAGGATGATTTTCCACAACGAGATTTGATTGATGATTTTGAGAGAACTAGCTTATGAACATGTAAGACACTTGTCCCGAAATTGATCAGCAACAAACAATCAACACATAACCATGATCAACTTGGAACAGGAAAAGATCCAACGATCAAAAGATCAAAATTTTAAAGAACTCACACCAAAGAAATAGAATAAAATCATTTTTCTTCTAGTCTAGGCATCAATCCAATTGTGTATGCAACAAGTCAAGCCAAGTTACGAGAATCCAAGATATTTAGCTCACTCCTCAAGGAACAAAACCTTTGCTCATCAAGAGGCTTGGTGAAGATATCGGCCAATTGTTTTTCGGTTCCAACATGGCATAGGGCGATATCTCCTTTGGCTTCATGGTCTCTTAGGAAGTGATGTCTAATGTCAATGTGCTTGGTTCTTGAGTGTTGAACGGGGTTGTTTGCTAGTTTTATGGCACTCTCATTGTCACACAAGAGTGGGATATTTTTTAATTCACAACCAAAGTCACTCAAGGTTTGCCTCATCCAAAGTAGTTGAGCACAACAAGCACCGGCTGCAACATACTCGGCCTCGGCGGTGGATAGCGCAACGGAATTTTGTTTCTTAGAGCTCCATGACACCAAAGACCTACCAAGAAATTGGCAAGTCCCCGTGGTGCTCTTCCGATCTACTTTGCAACCGGCATGATCCGAATCGGAGTAGCCAAGTAGATCAAAAGTGGAGCCCTTGGGATACCACAAGCCAAGGTTTGGAGTATGCACTAAATATCTAAAAATTCTCTTAACAGCCATTAGATGACATTCCTTAGGATTGGCTTGAAATCTTGCACACATGCACACACTAAGCATAATATCCGGCCTAGATGCACAAAGGTAAAGCAAGGAACCAATCATGGAGCGATATACCTTTTGATCGACGGATTTGCCTTCCTCATTTAGATCAAGATGACCATTCACCGGCATAGGGGTCTTGATGGGCTTAGCATTGGCCATGTCAAACTTTTTGAGCATATCACTTGTGTATTTGGTTTGACATATGAACGTGCCATGCTTCAATTGCTTGATTTGAAATCCGAGAAAGAACTTCAATTCCCCCATCATTGACATCTCAAATCTCTTGGTCATTATCTTACTATACTCTTCACAAAATTTTTCATTAGTAGAACCAAAGATTATATCATCAACATAAATTTGACAAACAAACAAGTCTTGGTCTATTTTTCTAGTGAAGAGAGTAGAATCGGCTTTGCCCATTACAAAGCCATTCTTGAGAAGAAAATCCTTAAGGCATTCATACCATGCTCTAGGTGCTTGCTTAAGCCCATAGAGCGCCTTATGGAGTTTGTAGACATGGTCGGGGTGCTTGGGGTCTTCAAATCCCGGTGGTTGCTCCACATATACTAGCTCCCCGAGAGGCCCATTCAAAAATGCACTCTTCACATCCATTTGATACAACTTGAAGTTGTGATGAGATGCATAGGCCAAAAGGATACGAATTGACTCAACCCTTGCCACCGGGGCATATGTCTCACCAAAATCAAGCCCTTCAATTTGAGTGAAGCCTTGAGCAACCAACCTAGCCTTGTTTCTTGTGACAATGCCATTTTCATCTTGTTTGTTCCGGAAAACCCACTTGGTGCCAATCACATTTTGCTTGGGTCTTGGGACCAACTCCCATACTTCATTTCTTGTGAAGTTGTTCAACTCTTCTTGCATTGCAATAACCCAATCCGCATCTCCAAGAGCTTCTTCTACCTTGAGAGGTTCCAAAGAGGAGACAAACGAGTAAAATCCACAAAAATTTGCTAAACGTGAACGAGTGGTTACCCCTCTTTGGATGCTCCCTAGAATGTTGTCAACGGGATGATCCCGTTGAACACTTTGGTGAACTCTTGGATGTGAGAATGTTGATTGACGTTGGATGGGTCCATCATCATCTTCTTCATGATGTGACTCAACATCTTGAGCATCTTCACCTTGAGCTCCCCCTTGATCATTGCCATGGTCATGATCGTCACCATGATCTTGGACTTGATCTTGTGATGAGCTTGGTGGTTCAACTCTTGTTGATGGTGATGGATCGATGTTGAACATGATTTCCGGATCTTGGTCTTGTTCTTCATCTTCATTTGGAAACTCTTGAGGCTTCACTTCCCCTAAACTCAAGTTCTTGATGGCTTGACTTGGCGGGACTTCATCTACAAGGTCATTTACAACTTGCTCTACCTGAGAGCCGTTTGATTCATCAAATTTTACGTCTACCGTGATCTCAACACAACCGGTGGTTTTGTTGAAAACACGGTAGGCGTGTTCGTTAGTACCATAACCAAGTAGAAAGCCTTCATCAACCTTAGGTGCAAACTTTGAGCTTTTGGCTTTCTTGTTAAGAATGTAACATTTGCAACCAAAGACTCGAAAGTAGTGCACCTTTGGTTTGTTACCGGTTAGTATCTCGTATGGAGTCTTGTTCAAATATTTTTGAAGATAGAGACGGTTAGTGGCATGGCAAGCCGTGCTAACCGCCTCGGCCCAAAAGTTATCCGGGTCTTGTACTCATCAAGCATGGTCCGTGCCATTTCAATCAAAGTCCGGTTCTTCCTCTCAACAATGCCATTTTGTTGAGGTGTGTATGGCGCGGAGAGCTCATGCTTGATTCCTTCTTCATCAAGAAATTCTTCAACATTGGTGTTCTTGAACTCCGTCCCATTGTCACTTCTTATATGCTTGATCTTCAACTCAAACTCATTTTGAGCTCTCCTAATGAATCTCTTGATGATTGTTTGAGCTTCACTCTTGTCTTGCAAAAAGAAAACCCATGTGAAGCGAGAAAAGTCATCTACAATGACAAGTCCATACTTGTTCCCGCCAATGCTAACATAAGCAACCGGTCCAAATAAATCCATATGAAGTAACTTGAGTGGTCTTGAGCTAGTTAAAGTGTTCTTGGGTGGATGTGGAGCGCCAACTTGCTTCCCGGCTTGACAAGCACTACATAATCTATCTTTCTCAAAAACAACATTTGTTAGTCCTAGGATGTGTTCATCCTTTTGAAGTTTGGCCAAGTTCCTCATCCCAACATGAGCTAGCCGGCGATGCCAAAGCCAACCCAAGCTAGATTTTGCCACTAAACAAGTCTTCGGTTCCACTTTACTAGTTGTGAAATCAACTAAGTAAAGCTTTCCCTTGAGTCGACCCGTAAAAGCAATAGAGGAATCCTCCCTTCTTAGGATACTCACACCCTCGTTAGTAAAGAGACAATTGTAACCCTTCTCACAAAGTTGTGAGACGGACAACAAGTTGTATCCCAAAGAATCAACAAGATAAACATTTGAAAGAGATGAGTCATGTGAGATAGCTATTTCACCTTGACCTATGACATCACCATGATTGTTGTCACCAAATGTGATCTTCTCAACGGGTGAGTCATACTCTTGTAGCTTTGCAAACATATTCCTTTCTCCGGTCATATGATTTGAGCATCCACTATCCAACAACCACGAAGATCCACCGGAGGAATATGCCTACAAAACAAGTTTAAGCCTTGGACTTAGGTACCCAAAAGTGGTTGGGTCCTTGAGTGTTAGCTTTTGATATTTTAGGCACCCACACACTTCTCATCATCTTCCTAGTATGAGCACCTATATACTTTACCACCATCTTCCCATTTTGGTCCCAAGTGACCATATAGTCAATGGAGTAGTTTGGCGATGGCTTGTGCTCAATAATCTTTTCTTCCTTCTTGGTCTTGATCTTGACATCTTGACTAGATGCTTTTGCTATTGGCAAGGGCTCCATGGACCTTACCGCATCCATTAGTTCACCTAGTTTGGTTCCCTTGGTGAACAATGTCACATCACGACCTCTTTCCTTCTTTGTCCCATTGGCCTTTCCACCTCGAGTGTACCCAAGCCCATCCTTGATAGTACCATATCTACCGGCTTTATATGCCGGGTGGGTCTCGAATACACTCTTGCCCTTACCTTGGTCTTGGCCAATGGCATTGTTCAACTTTTGGATTTGAGCATCTTTAGCCTTGACTTTCTATTGTAGCTTAGAAATGTTAGTTGCACAAGCATCTAAATCAATTTTATAACATCTTGAGCAACCTTCACTAGTAGAGCCACTTGAGTCAAGAGTTGTTTTGGAGTTGTTCTTGGTATTTTCCCAAAGTGAGCTAAAATTGACTTCTAGATCTTTGTATTTGATCTCTAGGCTTGAATGCCTTTCTTGAAGCTCACTTTTAGTACTCTTTAGGTTAGTTAGAGAGTCATTTGTCAAAGACAATTCCTTTGACATCTTCTCCCGTGAGTCATTGGCATGAGATAACTCATAAGCCAATTTCTCAACCTTGAATTTCTCCTCAACTAGAGCCTCTTCTAGGACAAGGTTTCTCTCCTTTTCAAGGATGAGCAATTCTTCTTGTCTATCAAGAGACTCCTCTCTTTTCTCAATTTTCTCTAGTAGCTTTTTAATAAACTTGTAGCCATCTTTTCCGAACTTCTTTATCATGTTTTTCTCATGTTCGGCTTCTTCACTATCTAGATCATTTTCAATGTTTCTATATGACAAAGGAGTGGATGAGAGAGGTGGTGTGGTGTCCAATACCTTAGACCCTTGAGCCATGAGGCACATGGGTGCTTCGTCATCACTCTCATCGATGTAGTTGAGAAGTCGTGGAGTTGATGTAGGAGCTTGAATGGCACAAGTGGCCATTTCTTCATCACCGGAGTCATCACTTGATGAATCCCAACCTTCGCCGACGTGAGCGCTTCCAAATTTTTTCTTGTAATCTCGACTCTTCTCCTTGTATTTCTTGTCTTTGTCATCGGTCTTGTCCTTGAGCTTCTTGTTATCCTTGTCATTCTTCTTGTGGGGACAATCGGCAATGAAGTGACCTTTCTCCCCACACTCATAGCATCTTCGTTGAGAGAAGCTCTTCTTTTCACCTCTTGCCTTCATGAATCTCTTGAAGTTTCTAACCATCATAGCGGTTTCTTCATCGGTGCTCTCATGATCATTTGAATCTTCACTTTTCTTGGAAGTTGAGGTCTTCTCATTTGACTCAACCTTCTTGCTAGGTTCGGCCTTGAGAGCTATGGTCTTGACTTCGGTTTGTTGGATAGACCTTGTCACATCCAAGCTATTCATCTCATGATATTGCAACTTGTTGAATAGCTCCATAGGCACCATTGTCTTGAACTTGTCACTTTCTCTAATCATTGTGGCAAGCATTGGGTTCTTGGGTGCGTATGCTCTAAGCAATTTCTTCGTGACCTTGCTCTCGCCCCAATCATTGCTTCCAAGCATTCTAATTTCGGTGACGAGGAGCTTCAATCGATCATACATCTCTTGCAAGGACTCATCCTTCTTCATGACAAAAGCTTCTAGTTCTCCTTGTAAGAGATCTACCTTGCCTTCATTGACCTCGTCCGATCCTTCATGTGCCATTTGAAGAGTGTCCCATAGCTCCTTGGCACTATCGATTCCTCTAATCTTGTTGTACTCATAGGAGCTTAGAGCACTCCTAAGCACGGTCACAGCTTGAGAGTTGCGGAAGATGTCGTACTCTTGTTCTTGACTTGGCGTTCCACTCTTGTCGACACCTATATTCACAATAGTCCAAAGGGATGGATGAAGACCATGCAAGTAAACTTTCATATCATCGCTCCACCGGGCATAGTCAATCCCATTGAATTTGGGGACTTTGCCCATTGGAACGGATGAAAAATTAAGACTAGAAGGGTCAAAAGATTTGTTAGAAGAAGATGTTTCATATCGATAAGACACCGAGTGTTGTCCGTCGAGAGCGTCTCTTTCTCGTATCTTCTTCTTGAAAAGCTTTTGCGCCTCTCTTTCGGCCTTCTCCTTAATCTTCTTCCTTATCTTCTCCCTTCTTTGCTTTTTCTTTTCTTGTTCATCCAAGCTTTCATCAACATCGCTAATGTTGAATTCATCATGGCTCGAGCTTGACTCAACGGGCATCGGATGTTTATCTTTGTGGGCGGAAGCCATCTTGGATACTTCTCCCATACCGGCCATAGTGTTTTCCCTTAGCGGTTAAGCCTAAACAAGGGATTAGGCTCTGATACCAATTGAAAGGACCAACACTAGGCCTAGAGGGGGGGTGAATAGGCCTGTTTAAAAATTCCTGCAAAAATCCTCTGAAAACTGTCAGAAAGTCGGATGATCCGACACAGTCTCGGATCTTCCGGCCAGGAAGATCCGACACTGTACAGGATCTTCCGACTGGGACAGAATACCGGAAGATCCGATGATAAGCCGGATCTTCCGACAGGCAATTCAAGTGTACTTCGAGATTTGAAAACTAATGACCTTTTGACAATTCCACTTGAATACAAAGCTCACAAATGATGTAAGGAACCTTCTATATATGATCAATATCAGAGTATAGCCACAAATAAGTAGATCGGGACAAATCAAGATATAGAAACAATATGAACAAGAATAAAAGTGGAGACAAAGGATTTTCTACCGAAGTTCACTCCACAAAGGAGCTACGTCTCCGTTGAGATGCTCACAAAGAGCCGGGCTGTCACACTAACCCCAAGTCTCTCTCAATCAACCACAAAGGAGGATTGAGTTACTTACTATGTGCTCCCACGAAGAGAGAGAGTAATACAAACTTCCGGGACTCAAACCACAAGAGAATGGGAGTTCACCGGCACCTCTAACCGTCTAGGAGCAAGCTCCAAGAGTAACAAACGAGAATCGATGAATCCAAGTGCTTCAAGTGCTTGAGAGATGAACTAGTGAAGGGCTCAAGTTTGCACAAGTCTCACACCTCAAATCTTCTCTCTCACTCAAACCCTAGGTGAATCTTGGAAGAATCAAGCCTTGGAAGGGAGTAGAGAGGTGGAGTGAATGCTCAAGAGAGAGTTTGTCTCGAGTTAGGTCAGTGTGGGCAGCCCCTTAGAATGAGAGGGGGTGAGGGTATATATACCAACCCCCAAAAAATGACCGTTATGTTCACTGCGAAGGGGTACCGGATCTTCCGACATTTGGTCGGATCTTCCGATAAGCAACAGAACCGAGTAAGAAACACTCCACAGAAGTTCCGGGGGCCGGATCTTCCGACCAGTTGTCGGATCTTCCGGGCGACCCCGGAACTTCCGGCCCAGAGAGAAACCAAGACAGAGCCAACCGGAACTTCCGGTCGGATCTTCCGGCCTCGGGTCGGAACTTGCAACAGAACACTCGTGAGCTTGAAAATCAGCCAAGTTAGGTATCTTCCGATGCAATGGCCGGATCTTCCGGCCAGGAAAAACCCGGGACCGAGCTCCCCGGAACTTCCGGTCGGATCTTCTGGCCTAAGTTCCGGCCGAGCAGAAAGGGGTGTATGTGAAGGATTTTGTGACTCTCAAGAGTTTGTCATCTCAAGCAAAGCACTTTTAGCAACTAGAATTTATCAACTACGTCCCCCTTGATAGTACGGTGGTCCTATACTCAATTTCAAACGGAAAAATAAATTTAAATCCATCAATTGAGTCCTCCACCATATGAATAAGCGTTAGGGTCCTTCCTTTAGCATTTACTCCCTTTTATTCCATTTTATTCCTGCACAACTCATGTAAAGCATCATATCCAAATTTCTATTGTCATTAATCACCAAAATAGATTAAATGCCTAGATGCACTTTCAAAAATGATTTAAACCTAGTTTTTATGCACCGTCCTAATGAAGAGCAAGATAGTTCTGCTTTTGGCAAACAGAGTATAGACTAGTTGACTATATACTTTCTTGTGATGGATCCCACTAACTAGGTTTGAGTCTTCACTTTAGTACGGGAACTGACATTTATTGCGACCATAATTAGCTCAAGATTCACAGGCCCAGTTTCATGAGAATGATAGCTCTACTTTTCATCTCCAGATGACTTATTTGTCACAAGAACCTCATCACATTTTATAATTAGAAGTGTGATCATCAAGGCATATCATGCATGGAGCGTGGACCATAGGTTAATTTTGTTTAAAGGTTTTATGGTGTTTTTGCCCCTACTTTAAAGTACAACTGTGATTTTACCCTCGTTTTTTTAACTTTGTGATTTTACCCTCCCTATTCACAAAGTGAATGCGATTTTACCCTTGGTCTTTGCATATTTGCCCCTATTTTGACTGTTGACTAGGGACAAAATCGCATTGACTTTGTGAATAGTGAGGGCAAAATCACAAAGTTAAAAAAAGAAGGGCAAAATCACAATTACACTTCAAAATAGGGGCAAGAACACCAATGCCCTTGAAATATGGCCATGCCGCCCCATTTGTCCTGAACTAGTGTTTTGTGTGTTCAAGTATTTATATTCCTGCACCATCCTGATGAACGTTATTAGGCCGCGGACGCGGTGCGACAGCACATTTTGTTCCTGTTCTTTTTTTTGTGTCATCATATTCTTGGTAATGCGGTGACTTATGGATCAACAATTTTTTGTGTTTTCTCTGCTGTGTTCCACATAATTCTTACTATTCAACAAATTTACTCTATAGGGTACAGCTGGGAACATCCCAAAGTTTGGCGAGTGGAAGGCCACTGACGGCGGTTCCCCATACACCATGTATTTTGAGAATGCAAGGAAGCGAAGGAACAACAGTGGCATCACACCTCCCCCCGCGGCATCTCCAGCTCGCATGGTCTCTGCCCCAGCAGCAGCAGCAGGCCATAGAACTCCTCCACGAACAGCTGATGCCAAACCAGTGAAACCTCAGGATCGCGCCAGCCGCTCCCAAAATCAAGCTAGAGTGAGTATACTCAAGTTCCATTTGCGTTGTTTTTACATGTTTTCAGGAAGAGACTCCTCCTGATGAGGTTCCTGCTAGCTGTTGACGTCTAGGCAAGACAGTCTGAATTCAATTCCTCACCTTCATTCGTTAGGACCAAGCCAGCTGGATGCCTCTCTCTTCCTGAGCCTATGTGATACATTGATGAAGAAAAACACCCAGCCTGTCCTTGATGACTCATCCGACCAGAAAAATTGGAAATGAGCACTGATAAGCTATATTTCCATTGGTTCATACTATGAGCCGACAATGATAAGCCTCAGAGAGTCCTGTAGACTGGTAGATATATGCCTCTATGACTATCCATATTGGTTGATAACACCGAACCACCTAGATACTTAATTTGTTTCTTTGCTGGTTCTAGTTACGAACTTGCATGGATAGTACGTTGTGTATTTGTGTTAGTATTTTGAATTACAACTCAGTTATGAGATTGATTCTGATGGAGAGAAACTTTACATGATGAAAATCATAGGTTACAATGAGATATACAACTTTGTAGTTAAACTTTTATTTGAAACAGTGCGTGCCCAAATGATTCACGAAAATTTTGTGAAAAAAGGCTCAAAAGAAAAAAAAAATGCACCAATGTTTGGTGGGATGGGTAAGGAGGCTTTGTGCGTGACAAGATGCCATGGTTTTGACAAGCACAAACAGCAAGTGTATGAAGGAAAATGTGCAATCATGCAGGGAACAAGGCATGACCCTATTGGTGGGTAGCATGAGCCTGTTTGGAGTTAGAAATTGGCAGGGAAACCTCAAACAAATCATTTCCATATTGCTGGCATGGATTGGGTGACAAAGGATAAGATATTTTGTAGTGATAACTTAGTTCAAATTTAAATTCTTGATGCAATAAACGCCAATGTGCTAGTTTTTGTCTTATGCTTCATATATTCTAGCTGTCCTAGTAAATGAAAAGGATGGGTATAAATTATTGCTTGTAGAAGGAAAGTTCAGGCCTTTTGAATTCATATGCAAGGTGAATTGGAGCCTAATTTGTGTGATATGCATAGGCTGGACAAGGTGGCTCAGTGCCAACATGGGGCCAGTGGAATGAGAGCAACAGTGGTGCAGGAGCTCAGCAGTACACACTTGTCTTCGATCAGCTAAGGGACGAAAGGAGGAGTGCTCCTCCAACGCCTAACATAGAGCAGCGTCCTACCCCAAATCGAGCCACTCATCATGATCTTTATGACCACGCACCCAAGGTGGAATTGCATTTTGGTTGCTCATTCATTTTAGCATCCTTTTACAATACTGAACACTAATGAATTTGTGTCCAAGTCTATTGTTTGAGCCTGATACTATATTCTTGAAAAAAAATCTATTGCAGGTTAAATGTTGTGGATTGTTTTGAATCTAAGGGCAATGGCTGTGACAGCGGAAATGGTGATGTTTACATGAAAAAAGTTCCATCTCCATTATCCACATATTTCAAGGTTTATTTGAGCATTGCTTTAGAAATGAATATATGTTATCGGGATGATATATTTAAATTTTGAAACTTGCATGGATCTCGATAGACATTTGTAGGGGTTGATGATGTAGGTGTCTACATGTACATGCTTCAAACTGTTTTTGTATAAAAATGGCTAGTTTGGCATATCTTTATGTCCTTGTTAGAAAGTTCCATTTGATGTTGGAATTTTATGATGATGAAATGATGAATGAATCAAGTTGTATATGATGTTGTATATATTTTTCATGTTATATATATAATCCTCTATATATCCAATATATTGTATCATTTAAATATTTTTCAAATAAATGACATCGTACTATTTTGAGATGAAGTTTTATATGTGTCATCCTTCTCGTTGCACACACCTTCACTATCCTAGTTGTTTCTAACGATCATTTACTACTAGGACTAGGAGAAAAGGCACGCTCCATATCAAGATAACATAATCGACCACCAAAACTCGTGAATGTTTTGTTGGTTTAATAACAGTTTGCATAGAACATGGAAGGTAGCAGTAGTAGGTATTGCTTTTCATTCTGATGACCATCCTAAATATTATTGCTGACTACAGAGGACTAAAGGTGAATTACTCGAAGTTTCTGATGTACCAATAAATGTTATCTGAACTCCTGACTCCTTGTAAAAACATTTTTGCATGCTTGAAATTGAAAGGATGTTTACCATTCACATATCATGGTTTACCATTGGGAATCACTACACCAAGAGTTGAAGACTTTCTACCTCTCTAGTAAACAAATGCGAGAGGAGGCTTGTCAGTACTTCCATTTACCTTTTTCAGGCCGGAAGGTTGCAGATGACAAATGTTGTGTTCAGCTCTTTGTCATGGTGCGGAGGGCTCGGTAGGGCGAGGTATGGTGCTCGCCATACCTTGATTTTGCCTCAAGTCCCCCCTAAAATTCCCCTCCCTATCTACGCCTCCGCAGCGGCCATGGATGTCCCAGTCCGAGCTGGGTGAGAACTGAGAAATGAGCGCACCGAGAAAGAAGATGAAAGGGGCGCCGGATGTTGGGCCGCCAACCGTTATCTTATCATCTGTTTGCTTCTGTGGCCTGCTCAGCTCATTCCTTTGTTGAACGGCCCAATGTGCCAGCACTAAAGCCCAGCTCCATAAGGCCATGAAAAGAGTCGCTACGGCGTGTGCTGTGCACTTGCAAGTTTTCTTTTTTTTGAACAAAGTGCACTTGCAAGTTTGGGTCAGTAAAGATTCACACTAACAATTGATCGAAAGCTACGGCTAAGTGAAAATCATGGCCGTACAAAGACATGTATGCTGAAATTTGCTATTTTCTTATATTACTATTTTGGCTATGCTATGAACTATGTGTTTTCGCCATACCTTAATTTTTTTTAGTCCTCCGCCACGTACTGGTTCTTCTTACGTACATTTCTAATGCATTCAGTAATTGAGCAAGTAGAAAAAGTGTCTATGGAGAGCATCAGACACCAATGCTAAGGAACCTACCCAATGAGGAAGACACTTGTGGCAGCAATTTGAAAAAAAAAATGGATAAAGGGCAGCAAAACATCTATTCCAAATTTCCAATACCATGAGCAATGGACCTTCCAGAACAGCGCTCACGAGCCACGACTGCTATATCCGGGTCTTTTTCTATTATCATCAGTCGGAAATCGGAACCCGGATGTCCGATCGAGCAATTCCGAGTCCGAAATGATCGCAAAAAAAAAAAGTTCTCGACTCCGAAACCAACCCCACACAACCTATAAAGCTGCCCCCGATCGCGACTCAACTCCTATTGCTCTTCCTCTCCCCGCGCTCGCATCGCCGCCACGTTCCTGACCTCGCCACCAGCCGGCAGCCAGCCACCTCCTCACCAAAGAGCGCCGCCAGCGAGCTCCATCTCCTCCATGGCGGCGGCCGTGGAGCGTCCTCCCTGTTAACGACCGAGTAGTGGGAAGGATAGAGAGGAACTAGATCGGAAAGAACAACAGAAGGAAACAGAAGGATAGGTAGCAGCAGAGGCAAGATGCCTTGCGCCGGAATAGTCTTGAGGAAGAAGAAGGTGTTGTTCAGTTTGTTACATCAATGAATCCGTCTCCCCTCTCCTCTCCCGAGCATATAAGTAAACTGCCTATTACATGGGCCAAGCCCAGCAGACGAGTGGGCCATTAGTTGATCCACTCTTCCCCAATCACGCGCCCATTCAACCTCCTGGACCTTGTGCTAACTCGCAGCCCACCAGTACCTTCAGCTTCTTGTTGCTCAGCTGATGAACTGGTGACATTCCCTCCTCGAGAAGACGCCGCTTGACCCCAAGCCGGCGCAAATGGAAACATCTGTTGCAGTGCAATAGTATCCTCCCAGGTTGCCAACTCCCGTGGCCAACCAGACCACTTTACCAGCACTTGTTGTACAGGAGTCACGCCTCGAGTGATTAATCGTCGCTGCAATATCAATTCAGGCACACGAGGGAGCTCAACATCAGAGGGAAGAGAAGGCAACACCTGGACTTCATCAGACACAGCACGCTTGAGTTGAGAGACATGGAACACCGGGTGGATAGAGGAATAAGCCGGCAACTGAAGTTTGTAAGCCACTCCCCCAACTACACCTAAGCGGCGCGAACAGGAGGTGGGCGACGGCGCCGGAACGGCTAACCGGCGGTTTGCGGTGGCCGCCGCCGACTGGGTGTCGGTGAGCGGGGCGTGGACGACGAGGTCGGAACGACGCTCGCCGATGCAGCTGCTCGTCGGTAAAGACGGTCACAGCTAGGGGACACACTCCACTGGCCGAGGATCGCTGAATCTGATACCAATTGTTAACGACCGAGTAGTGGAAAGGATAGAGAGGAACTAGATCGGAAAGAACAACAGAAGGATAGGTAGCAGCAGAGGCAAGATGCCTTGCGCCGGAATAGTCTTGAGGAAGAAGAAGGTGTTGTTCAGTTTGTTACATCAATGAATCTGTCTCCCCTCTCCTCTCCCGAGCATATAAGTAAACTGCCTATTACATGGGCCAAGCCCAGCAGACGAGTGGGCCTTTAGTTGATCCACTCTTCCCCAATCACGCACCCATTCACCCTCCTGCGCCTTGTGCTAACTCGCAGCCCACCGGTACCTTCAGCTTCTTGTTGCTCAACCGATGAACTGGTGACACTCCCTCCCTCACGGAGGGCAACCTCCTCGCCTCGCGCCGGCGCCGTGGACTCCGCCACGCGCTCTCGGCCGCTCCCGAACCCGCAAGCGTGCCCCGCCGCCGCACCGCCGGCGAGCGCATCCGCGGCATGGATTCGTACAAGAAACTCGAGCTGATCGGCGCGGGGGCGTTCGGCACCGTCCACAAGGCGCGCGACCTGCGCACCGGCGCCGTGGTCGCCATCAAGTCCGCGCGCCGCGGCGGCGGCGGCGGCCGTGCCAGCCAGGCGGCGCTCATGCGCGAGGCGGCGCTGCTCGCGGCGTGCGCCGGCATCCCCGAGGTGGTGACGCTCCGGGAGGTGGCCCGCGGGCCGGGGGCGGCGGCCTCCGCCTCGCCATGGAGTACGTCGGCCCGAGCCTCCACGACGTCATCGGCGCGCGCCGCCGCGCCGGGCTCCCATTCACCGAGTCCGAGGCGCGCCGCGCCATGGCGCAGCTGCTGGCCGGCGCGGGCTCGATGCACGCGCGCGGCGTCGTCCACCGCGACCTCAAGCCCGGGAACGTGCTCGTCGGGGAGCACGACCGCCGGCTCAGGATCTGCGACCTCGGCCTCGCCATGTCCGCCGCCGCGCCGCCGCCGCCGGACGCGCAGCTCGAAGGCACGCCGGGGTACATGGCGCCGGAGGTGCTCCTCTGCGAGGAGGGCTGCGGCGCGGCCGTCGACGTGTGGGCGCTCGGGTGCATCATGGCGGAGCTCGTCGCCGGGCGGCAGCTCTTCCCGGAGGACGACCTGTGCCGGCAACTGATCAACATCGTCAAGCTACTAGGGATTCCCGAGGAGGTGTCGTTGATGCCGCTGGGTGTGTCGGCGTCGGCGCCGAGCAAGCTGCGGGAGAAGGTGCCGGAGGAGCAGCTGTCTCAGGCGGGCTTCGACGTCCTGCGTGGCCTGTTGGAGTATGATCCCAAGGACAGGCTCACCGCCGCGGCGGCCCTGCAGATGCCGTGGTTTGCAGCCAACGATGACTGAGGAACTGACGATGCTCCAGCTACAAGTGTGGCCATGGATGACCGACGAACTGACGATGCTGATCTAGTTTACATTGTTTGCCCTATGTCAACCAGTTTTTCACTTTTTCTTCGGTGATGTGATGATGCAGTAAGCACAGTAGGATTTCGCTGCAGAAAATTTATATGGATTTTTTGGATCATGATGCTGCAAAAGTGCAACCAGAATGTCCAAATTGTAATTATAGGAGTTCCTGAGATTGAAATTGTATGTACCTTCCTTCAAATTTTTATGTGACTATTGTGTTTCAGAATTATTTTCTTTATTACAAATGTCACGACCTTTGCAATTGTAATGAAGCAATCGCCATGTGAAGCTAAACCAAAATCATTATATGCTTGATACAAAAGAGCAAACACTCTTATCTGACTAGGATTTGCATTATAACAAATAATTAGATAGAAGAGACTTGATGTGAACAATTCCTGAAATCCGAGGGCAATTACTTCAATATCAATCAATAAAACGGTTTCAGTTCCACATTACAACTCGCAGAAATAAGCAAGGATCGAGTGACCAGTGCTGAGTCGGCTGACCTCTGCTTCGCTAAGTAATGAACAGCAAACCTTCCTTGCATAAAAGGGAGTAGTTAAGAACCATTAGCAATCAAATGCTCATAAGAGTGATAGAAAAAAATAGAAGGAATATCCCCTGCCATTTTTCATATGATAATTCGTAGGAGCCCTTGCAAATGTTAAAGTGCTGCAAAAGTTATGAATATCTCGAAAAGTTGCAACAAAGAATTAAAATCAAGAGAAGCACTACCAAGTACCAAACTGGGCTTTAATCTCCCTCCATTTTTAAGTCCTTGGTTCAGCCGTAGTTACCACTTGGGCCCAAAGTTTGGGTGTGGAGAGTGGAGACCACCGAGCTAGTGCAATCAGTCAATCACCCACCGGAGATCTACGACATGAGGAGGAGAGCCTGGCATCCCCCTTTGATAGAGCTCACAAATGCTCAGGCTCCTCGTCTAAATACATTGCAGCAACACTATTCATTGATGCTGTTTTTCTCTCTCCTAGCAAAATCAACTAGCATACCCAGGAGACGTTGAAGCCTAAAATTCTAGCTCCACCAGCTCTCGCTTCCTGGTATAGGAAGTAGTATAGGAGCCAGAGCACCAAAGAGTTACAGAGTTACAGCAACTCCAGCAAAATCTCTACTTTTTTAGTACTTGGTCTTCTACTATAGGGAGGCCCCTACTCCCCCCCCCCACACCCCCCGCCCGCCCGCCCGCCCGCCCCCCTCAGCCCCATCTCCAACGGGGGCAGTAGGAGGCCCCTACTATTTTTTTTCCTCCGCTCCCGCCCGCGACTACGCACATTCCCGGGTGATGGCCCTCGGGTGGCGTCGTGCGCGACGTGCGCAAGGAGGCGGCAATGCGGGGCGGACGGGCGCGGGGCAACAGCGGCGGCATGTGGGCGGGGCCAGGCGCGGCGGCGACAGGCAACGGTCGGGGGCGGGGCGGCTGCAGCACGCGGGCGAACGCGGACGGAGGCGATACGACGCGCAGGGGGGCTAGGGGGGACGAGCGCGGGGTGGCGGCGGCGCACAGGCGGGGCCAGGCGCTGGCCGCCGCGGCGGACGTGCGTGGGGCGGGAGATGGACGTGCATGGGGCGGGCAGTGGACGGGCGAAGGGCGGCGACATGGTGCATGGCGGCCAACATAGCGACAGCGGCGCGATGTGCGTGGGGGCGGCCGAGCAATGTGATGCAGTACGGTGTGGCGTAGCAGTGACGGAGGAGGAAGAAAGGAGATGGGAGAGAGTGTGGGTCCCACAGGTCATGTAAGAAAAGAAAATAGATAATGACATGTAGGCCCAGTATGTCATAATAAGAGCAGGGGCTTCAAGTAGAGGGCTATTGCTGGAGTTGAACGTAAAATTAGAGCCCCTAAAAGTTAGGGACGGCCCCTACTCAAGAAATTAGGGGCTTGAAGTAGGGGCTATTGCTGGAGTTGCTCTTAAAGCCTCCAGCAAAGCCCCCTGCGGCCCCTACTCAAAAAGTAGGGAATGAGACCGAAAAAACTCACTGTAGCAGAGCCCCTACTAAGGCCCCTAGAATAGGCATGCACCTATTTTTCCCCGTTCAGCCTGCTCTCCCACGGATCAATAGGGAGGCCCCTGCTTTTTATTTTCCTTATTGCTCCTCTCTCTCTCCCTCTCCTTCCTCAAGCGCAAAACCTAGGCCAAGGCGCGGGTAGCAGCATGGCGGGCTTGGGGCATGGTGCTGGCGGCGGCGCGGTGCAGGGTGAAGGGAGGGGGAGCCACGTGCCAGTGCGCGGACGGCTACAGTGCGCCTCGCGGTAGGGTGCAGACTGCAGTGCAACGAGACCCCGGGTGGGCGGTGGTGGAGCGGTGAGGTGTGGCCCAGGTGGCGGTAATGCGAGGCACGATGCGCGGGTAGCGGTGAGGCACGGTTCGAGGCGGTGCACTGGCGACGCCGTGGCCAAGGCTGGGCGTGGGTGGCGGCACATGTGGCCTGGGCTGGGCGCGGCGGGGTTGTGGCATGGGGAGCGATGCATCGTGGACAGGATGCGAAAAGAGAGAGTGGGTCCCGCCTGTTAGAATGATAGACACTGACATTGGGTCCCAGTAACCACAATTAAAGTAGGAGCTCAAATGTAGGGACTATTGCTGGAGTGATATCAAAAAATAAGACCCCAGAAAGTACGGACAGCCCGCAGGAGACGCTTGGCCAATGTAAGTATCATTTTTATTTCATGAAGATATCATACTTTTAAACTTAGGTCAAGAGAAAAGTTTCAAAGAATTTCAGAGTTTAGCGTTCAAACCCATCCACATGAGAAGTTTAAGTTACAAACAACTTATACACGTGTCTTTTTTTATTGTTTACTTTTTCAAGAAAATGAACAGGCTTACAGAATAACTCCTTCAACTATATTTTGTACGAAACGTAGATAGAATAACTTGCTCAACTAAATTTTACCGTTCAACTAAGTTTATATAAACTTTATTCAAAACAACTTAGTCAGGCTATTTTCGAAAAAAAAAATCGGCAAGCAATGCCCCCAATGCAAGCCATTTTACGTACATCTGATAGGTGGACCCGAGCACGCCCTCCTGCTCGGATTCTTATTCTCCGCGTCCCATCGCATCCAAGAAGCAGTTCGAACTCGAAGTCCGAACCCGCGCCAACGCAAACTTATAAATCCAGTCCCACGTCTGCCCCCCGACTCGCACTCGCCTCCTCCGACTGCTCTCCCCTTCCAACGATCGCCGCCAGATCGAGATCCCGCCACCGCCCGCCTCTGCATCAACTAGCGCCGTCTTCGATGGCCGCCGTCAGCCGCCCTCCCTCCCTTACGGAAGGCGAGATGCTCGCCTCACGCCGCCGACGTGGAGCGCGCGCGCCCTCAGTCACCGCCGCCGCAAGACACGGCAGCGGACGGATCACCAGCATGAGCTCGTACGAGCGGCTCAAGACGATCGGCGAGGGGGCGTTCGGCGCCGTCTCGAAGGCGCGCGACCTCCGCACCGGCGAGGTGGTCGCCATCAAGTCCGCGATCGGGAGTAGCGCTGAGGCGGCGGCGCTGCTGCTGCGGGAGGCCGCGCTCCTCGCGGCGTGCGGCGGCAGCGACAACCCCGCAGTGGTGGCCCTCCGTGAGGTGGCACGAAGCCCGGAGACGGGGGAGCTCCACCTCGTCATGGAGTACGTCGGCCCCAGCCTCGACGCCGTCATCGCCGCGCGCCGCCGCCGCCGCGGCAAACACCCGTTCACGGAGGCCGAGGCGCGCCGCGTGATGGCGCAGCTGCTCGCCGGCGCCGGGTCCATGCACGCGCGCGGCGTCGTCCACCGCGACCTCAAGCCCGGGAACGTGCTCGTCGGCGAGAGGGACGGCCGGGTCAGGATCTGCGACCTCGGCCTGGCCAGGTCGTCGTTCGCCGCCGCGCCGCCGCCGCCGCCGGTGGACGGCCCGCCGCAGCACGAGGGCACGCCCGGATACATCGCGCCGGAGGTGCTCCTGTGCGAGGAGAGCTGCGGCGATGGGGGCGCGCCCGTCGACATGTGGGCGCTCGGGTGCGTCATGGCGGAGCTCGTCGCCGGCGAGAAGCTCTTCCCGGCGGACAACCTGTACCAGCAGCTGATCGACATCGTCGATCTCCTGGGAATCCCCGACGACGTGTCGCTGATGCCGCTGGGCATCGCGGCGGCGGCGCCGAGCAAGCTGCGGGAGAAGGTGCCGGAGGAGCGGCTGTCGCCGGCGGGCTTCGACGTCCTGCGCGGCCTGCTCGAGTACGACCCCAAGGAAAGGCTCACCGCCGCGGCGGCGCTGCAGATGCCATGGTTTGCCGCGGAAGACGACTGACGATGACTAAAGATGGCTGTTGTCACTTTGTCAGTGTAGTGTTAGGTTGCTGATGACTCTGATTGTTTCCCCTGTGTCAGCCAGTATATTAGAAAATGATGATGCAGTGAGGAAAAGTTAAGATTTAGGTACAGAAATTATATATATTGTTCTTTAGATTGTGGTAATGCAAAAGTGCAATCACAAACTGAGTGTAACTGAATTTGAAATTTATATTTTGCATATACAACATTGCCATTGAAACCATGCTTATTTTGTTTATGAAAAACTTGATGAATCCTTTGAAAGCATGTTGATTGGATTTCTGAAATCTTCTTAAGTCATTTGTAATTTCGTTGTGGAATTAACAC
The DNA here is from genome assembly GCA_033239725.1 of Echinochloa phyllopogon. NCBI lineage: Eukaryota > Viridiplantae > Streptophyta > Magnoliopsida > Poales > Poaceae > Echinochloa > Echinochloa phyllopogon. The sequence continues at coordinate 23,226,760 of BTCW01000008.1, read as the reverse complement.
ATTCAACAACTTCGCCAGCTGCGAGAGCAGGGAACCTCTTGTCATACCATGCACGGGAAATCAATGGCAGCACGGGCGATAAGATTGCAATGATCAAATATCAATGTGTTTTCAGCAGTTGTGTCAATTGGAGTAAGAGTTCACAGATCACACCAACTCGATTCGACAAGGTCAACTATTCGAATATAATCTCGGACTCGATTCGACAAGGTCAACTATTCGAATATAATCTCGGAATGTCGTATATCTGTTTCATACTATTAGCTAGATACAGTTTTATTGCTGACCTTCTATAACCTTTAAAACACGTTGCATCCCCTTCGCACAAGAGATATAGGGAGAATGCACAATGCTAATGACAACACAGAAAGTCGCACTCCAGACACCTCTCATCTCTGTATACAACATATACCACCCGCTGCAAAAACGGTGCTGTAAACAGCCGCAGGTCTCAGTTCCTGCCATTCTATTCTCCGAGCAAACTTGACGATCGACTCAGTGATCCAGAATCGCTGGTATCCTTACGCGTCAATCAATCTCCTTTTGGTACCTACAATGCCGCCTACTCACCAAAATGCTATAAGTGGGGTCAGGCCCCTCACGTCATTTTGCTTTGGATTTGCCTGTGCACGTGCACAAGGAACTCGACGTATGAGAAGACGGCAGGCGCCTTGTCCTCTATCAAAAAAGATCGGAAGAAATCGCCTGCAGGGAACCAGACATTCATTTAGTCAAACACGGGGGAGGGGGGAGGGGGGTGCGTAGAAACAACCAAAGTTCACAGATGGTTCAGAAGACTAACCAGATGGCTCACCCCTTCTGCATAATTTTAGCCTCAAGTATGAGCATCTCTGGCGTCTTATTTCATTTACAACTTCGTTAACCTTCCTCGACAGCTCGTTGTCAAATTGCTCCAATACCAACTGCAAGCAAGTCATACGTCAGGTAACTAGGACAAATGCAGTAATGTTGTATACCCTAAACTTCCCGAGATCTAATCCATATGGTTATATACCAAGGACACATGCTACGGCAAACAAACAGCTTCAAGAATAGGAGAAACCGCAAACAGACTTGCCTGGACTGGTAATGCAGCCAGAGAAGAGACGCCGAATATTTGTTCGAGGGTGGCCGGATTTACCATATTTCCAACATAAATTAGACCATCCTCTCCATTTTCCAATAAATAGACCCCATCTTCTTGTATGTTTTCACTATTGAGCATAAGGGGACTGGGTATAAGGGAATCATCATCAGCCTGAAAATAATGCCAATAATTTAGATAATCTGTCCCTCAAAAAGGAAGAACAAAAACACAGTTTTAATTAATGTTGCAACTAGTACCCTTGATGCGAGATCATGGATAGGAATCAATCTAGGGAAAACCAATGGAACAGCTAGTACTACAGAAATTGAGGAGACAAGAGATATCCAATAGGAACGATCATCCAATCGTCCATCAGGTCTCAAGCCTACACTTTTGACCAATGCTGAAAAGGAAAGTGAAAATGTTAGTGGAATCAATCGACATAGAAGAAACAAAGTAAAACACTCGCCTGGCCATAATCATACCTAAAGTATACAAGGGCAGCAGTTTTAGAGCCTCTGGAAGAATCAACTGCCCCGATGAGGTTACAGACGCGCAGTGTTTGCGGTAAGATTGCAGAATATTTATGCATGTATTTGTTGCTTCATCCCGAATACGGGGCAGTGGAGATGTCGGGATGCCATTAGCAGCTGTATGGTACAAGAATGTTAGTGTCGTCCAGAATATTTCATAGGTGATGAGTTTGAGTAAAAGGGTCTCATTCAGGTGCTTCTGCTAAAAAAACGTTTTCTCAATAAGCTGAATTATAAAGCCAGAAAAAGTGGACACCATTTTTACCTTGCTTCAGGAAGCATGCAAATTGTGTCTCCAAATCAGCATACCGGAAAAGGTTGCTAAGCAAATTTGTGCATGAAAGTGATAGATTTATGACTCGGATCCTTCTTTGCCCATACACAGTAGTATAGAGAAGCGCACACTGAAAAGTACCAGGACCAGAATGTAAGCAACAAAAGCAAACACCATTTTAGCAATTAATCCAATATAAAGCCAATACCCATGCTTGACGACAACTAAATCATGCTTAGACTAAACCTTGCAAAAATCACAGTTTCGAATATTCAAAGCACCCAATACAGTTAACATCATCAATGGAATGGAAACAAAACACTAATGCAAGAAATTCATCCAGGTATAGTGATAATTATAATATAATTGTGCTTCAATACATTACTTACCTTTCTTGAGAAAAGGTTTTGATTCTACTCGATTTGCTTTTTGTGATTAATAGATGTATATTTTAACAGAAATTTTCAATTCATTGAAAATTCATTGATTCTTCCAAAGAAGGTAAAGAGTTTCAATTCATTGAATCTCATTATTATACCTGGAAGCCACATTCCACATTTTCTGGTAACTTATCATCATGCTTAAACGTGACCATCACAGTTTTGTCAGAATCAATCTGCACCAGCAAAAAATATCATTGAGGGATATGTAAGAAAACGATAAAGGACTGGTGGACTGGTTAACGGAACTAAAAAAACTCAAACAAACATGAATAATGGAATAAAATAAGGTAATAATAGTTATATAACAGTAAGCATCAGATACAAGGAGGAACATGATTTGAGCAGTGTCCTTATCTAAACACAATGACAATACAATTTGAGTCTTCCTTCTATTATAATATATGTCCTGTTTTTTTAGCAAGAGGATAATGTGTAACATAAAACGTTGCTAAAGGGACATGTTTCTAAAAGGTTGACATGGGTAGTTTCAGTTGCAGTACAACATATATATTTCTATTGTTAATTAAAGCAAGCTAATGTCCACATTGAACTACAGCGGCAAAGCTTCATATTGCAGGTGATACCAATAATATTAAACCAAATTTACTGTACACCAGTATTAAGAACTGACCGCTGGGAGATCAATGTCAGTAGGAACACGCTTGCAGAAATTGCCAAAATAGTCCTGAACTTGGAGACCCTGATTAAAAGTTGTAAGGAAGTAAGTCACATTCAGACTCTTAACATAAAGTGCTGAGGAAGAATGATCTGAGATTAGACTCACCTGACTGCACCTGACACGCATAACAGCCTCAAAACCCTGGGGTCTACTGATATTCCATCTAAGATCGTTAAAGAGCTTGGCTGGATCTGAAAGGGCAGAAAATGGATAGTAGTAGTAAACCTGCAAAGCAAAAATAAATAATGAAAACACTGTCAGATAAAATCATATAAAAAAGTAAGTAATGAAAATAACTATTTTTTAACTGGTAGAATGCCTACCCGGCCACCTGTTGTCTGGGGCACAACAGATATAGAAGCAATATCAACATAGGATTGTGTAGTGAGGAATACATCAACACAGACCTGAAAAGTGGGGAAATCAATGTCACCACAACAAGCCAACTCTTAACCAAGAAACAAAAAACTCAAACGCTTAACATATCATGCCTGATACTCAGCAAATTCTAGCGCCATTGTCTTGAGAGTATTGTCAACAGGCTGCAAAAGTTTATGGGCTTCCTGAGAATCACACAAAATTGTTGGTGTGTTAACTGGGCGTTTCCGATAGGAACATGTGCAGTTGATGAAACAGATACATGGAAGTTCGGATCTTATTTGTATTATTAGCGAAGGTAAAAAGAGGTATATGAAATAAGCTATACCTTGTCACCAGTCGTAACGTTTGCTCTGCCCTCAGCTTCCCTAGCAGACAAAGAACCAACCCCAAGCGATGGCAGCACTGCCAGCAATGCACATTGTTAATAGAAGAGCATTTAAGTTTCAAACTTGAAAAACTGAAAAATCCCACAGAAGGTACTCCGTATTTGGGGTAAGTTAGCAGCATTGAAACAACCTTAACAGGCAAAAAGAAAGATATGAACCAACTTGCTCGACTTGAAGTAAAAATGCCATTTTGGCTTACGAAGATCATCTAAACAACTTATGTGGATAGTGTACATCACTAGGTCATTGATAGCACTGTTATTCCGACAAATAAAAGGTAGAAGTTGGTGGACTGGAATGTACTACTACCTCCGTTCCAAATTACTATTCGTTGTTGACTTTTTTTTCACGATCTTTGACCATTCGTCTTATTCAAAAATTTTGTCCAAATATAGAGATCAATAAGTTATATTTGAAGTATATATGATGATAAAGTAAGTTACAGACAAAATAAATGATACTTGTGAAATTTTTTGAATAAGACGAATGGTCAAACGTTAAATGAAAAAGTCAACAACGAATAGTAATTTGGAACGGAGGTAGTACTTGTTAGTTGTAACAAGGGAACAGATAAAGATCAAATTTCAAAATAGTGAAAACATCACTCACTAATTAAGCCCGCATGCATCTAAAAAACAAGTGCCCAAGCATACTAAGGACCCACTTAGCAGAGTTGGAGTTGAAAAAAACAATTCTTAGCTTATCGCTGATTAGTTAACAAGTATACCTGATTGGAAAACAAGAAGTTTTCCACCAGTAGATTTGATCGCTAGGAAGCCAGCCTAGAGAAAAAAGAACAAAATTATCCAATCAACCATGAGAGTAAAAATCTGAAACAAGAATCTTAGCATAAAAAAATTGAATTTGATCTGTTGCTCAGCAAGACTTAACGCCAAATGGAAATAGAACTAGCTTCCACAAAACGTAAAACCAGTACCTTCATAGCTGCTCCAAAAGCAGAATCAGCAACCCTATTATTCTCGAACATGTTCGGGATACTTTCCAGCAACTGCTCAAGGTTCTCCCGGCACTAAAACCGCGAAGGAAAGGTTGGAATGATAAGAAAAATGCTTCCGATAACAATCGGTTTCTCTTAAATCCTTATGACAAAATGAAATAAAAGGTACTGCCAAATTTCAGCTGCTCAAATACAAACCTCAGAAACTGGGAGGATAAGATCTGTCTGAAGAGGTGTATATACATCTTGAACATCAGGAACAATGAGCATCAAAGGCTGCAAGAGAAAGAAGGTTACGTAGATGTTTCGCATATCTAAGATTCATGCAGAATTAAACTGTATTAAAAAAAAGATAAAAGGTGGCATAAAGAAATGATGTTTCTACACAAACATATATGCTCTGTCACCAGGAAAAAAGAATAGATAAAATTCTAAGCAAAAATATGGTCAAATGAAGAAACAGAACTACTGATTAATTTCAAGAGTTTCACAACCAAAAGTAAAAAGGAAAACTGAGATACAGTTAACATTCGACATCTAAGGGTCAGAACCCACACAGTTTTGCGTCACAACAAAAACACTCAGAATGTGGTTGCTGTGTTCTGCTGCCCTGCACAGCTGAATCTCATTTGTTCAGAGAATAACGCTACATTGAGAATTGATGTTATGGCCCCAAAGGAAAAGCCATGGCAACGTAAAACCAAAACATATGTCCTAACGCTGAGGACAAGTTTAAAGAAACTGCAAGTTGCAATACAGTGTCTAATGTGCCTTCAAAGAACTGCTGTGAAGACTGAATACCTGCTGCTGAGCACGTTTAAGACTGTAGAAGTGAATAGCAGAATCAAAAGTGGCAATTCCAACCATTGTCCAAGGACCTTCCTACATAAGGCAGAAAAACAGTCAGTGTCGCAAATCAAATTTCATTCCTTAAAATACTTTAATAAAATAATCCATCAAGTCTGCCACTACATGTGGTCAAATGTTTTGGCTTTTAAAAATGTTCACTCCATATGGACACGTGGATATGAACTCCTGGGAATGGGCTTCAATCCATCGATGGTTTTAATAAATCAAGTCATGCCAAACCATCAAAAATACAACATTCACTCCATGTTCTTGTTCAGTCATTGAGCCATTATGTAGATGTCAAAAGTCAACTAGAGAAATACACAAAGAGAACTGAGCCAAAAGTAGCACCATACACCTATGACCTACCTAACAATACTCAAAACTGATAACACAACAAATAGTCAGAACTAAAGCAATTATTACTGTACTATATGCCTCATAAAAACTATAATGTTCACTCGGGTATTATATAAGTTCTGTTTAGGGGAGAAAATTCCAGATGAAATCTGTGCAGTTCAATTTGTCACTATGGTAGTCGTGATTAAAAAAAGGCATACAGTGGTATATATGTTCCTGAATCAGACTAGAGTACAGTGCACAGAACTTACCGGCAGATCTGAAATAGCCTGGGCAATTGCACTGCAAGCTGCAGCAGTTGCACCAGTTTGTATAGCATTCATAGAGACGTCAATGAGGAAGAAGTATACAGCAGGCATTGGATCACGAACCTGAAAAATTATTATGAGGGGTTCTCATTGAATTACATGCAAAAGGCAAAGCAAACAAGAAACTACAATACAACAAAAGGACAGTTTGTCCAATGAAACTCTTATTTTAAAAAACCTACTGGTCCAACCTCCATAAATTTGCCAGTTTGGCAGGAAGAAAAATAAGTACAATTGCATCATATAGAAGATACAAGTTCTAAGCAGACTATTTAATACATATAGTATGAAGTAGATGTTAAAAGGACATCATGGATTAGATAAGCACAAACCAGAAATTCCTTTGTCGCAACAAATTCAACTGTTCCTCTACATAACTCAGGCCTGTCATCAGCATCACGACGCCTACCATCAGGCCCCAAGTTGCACATGTAGTCCCTAGGGGTATCATTTCTGAATCCTACAGAGTTCGGGATCATTATATATTAAAGTTATATAGCTAATATATGTGACGTGCTGAATAAAATTTAAAAAACTTGCTGACAAAAAGGATAATAAAGTGACAAGCAAACAAGAAAGGTAACAAGGCTGTGAGAACTTTGTAAGAATTTCATAGAGGCAAGTTCACAGAATGTCAAATGTTTTAGCCATTTAAAAGCAGAGGCAGGTAGCAAAATTTTAACCAGCAGCAGTAAGTGGTAGCTACCACTAAGCTATGAGAAAGAATACTAATTAATTATATATAAGACTAAAACCAATGCAGCTTAAGCCCTCACCACATAAATTACAGATGAAATGCCTCCCTTGGTCAACAAATTTCATGAAAGGATTTATGTACGCTTTGCAACGAGAACATCGAATGGGTCCCATCTCTCCAAAGTCCACAAGCTAAAATATGAGGCAATGAGTTAAGCTTCAAACTAGAAACAAAATAAACATACAGCAGATTATTTTGCTGAATAGAATTGTGACTAAATTACAGTACAGTTTACATTCATGGAACTGGTGAGTGTATTGACACTACTCCATTACAACTCCTCAAAATAAGATTGAATTGCCCATTAAGCTTAAAAATAAACCAGCCAATAGAAGGAACAAGCAACAAGTAGGCAAACTACCTAACCCAGGTCCAGGTGATTGCAAGTTACACTACATCAATAGGAAAATCAATTGACCATTGTAACCATGAAAACAAACTGCTAACTTCATACATCTGTATGTTTAGGAGTTGGACTATGTAATATTTAATTTGTAGCAATAAAATTTTTAGCAAGGGCTTAGACAATGAAATCAACACCAAAGTTAACTGATTGCATACTTGCAGTGCATGTGCCAAAATTAGGGACAATTGATGATTAATTGCTCAGTCCACTCATAAGGAGGCAGGTTCGGCCATATAACCTTTAAGATTGAACATTTGTGTTTGCAACACCTAAGCTAAGAGTGGTAATACACTAATACTCTCTTGCAAGTTCAAGTCAACTACTGATGGTTGCAATGTACAACAAAATATAGCAAAACAGTTTAGGTTGAAGCCCATAAACTACGCTAGCTCAAGCTACATGCTACAATAACTTCTTGCGGATGGGAGTTTCCAATTTCATTAATAGATTTAATTCAAAGTATGCATATATTACATCAATTAAAGTACTGTAAGTTGCAGTTTAGTGACATTATCATTGCGATGCATTAATGCAGATTTCATTGATCTGATAGTGATTCCAAGTTAAAACATCAACAGTTGCGTTCATTACAGTACCTACCAAATTGGTTATCTATTTAAAAAGTTCACTGAACAGGTGCAGTGTTTCGCTTTTCTTTTTCTGGGTGGGAGGTACAGTGTTTCTCTAGGTGCAAGAAGTGACAACAAAATACCTGAATAGGTTCCTCAGATGGGTGAGGAAGAGAGAAAGGTTGAACCATCAGAGCTAAAGGCATGCCCGACGTTGTCAAGAGATCACCAGTACAAGGTATCTGATAGAACATGAATTAGCAGCAGGCTAAAAAGGAAACAAAGACAGCAGAGAATTACAAGCAATTGTTCAACAAAGTTACCTGATTCACAGTGCACCGCATTAAACGGGGGCTACAGTTCCCAGTGTCCTTCACAATAAACTCGCTCGATGCAGCCTGTGATCAATAAGTTACTCTTACATAAGAGGCAGGAACGGTTTTGGCCTGCAACAAAATCTGAATAAAAATGGAACCATTTACACAAAGACATACCGGAGGAACGGTTGCTTGGCCACCTTGACGAGTCTCATAAATGATGACTGATGCTTCAGGCATTGGCCGTGGAATTTGATTAGGATCAATTTTGGATGGAGTTGAGACCTGGGTTCCAGCATGTGGAGAATACGGTATAGTCGGGGTGCCAGGTGGTCCTAGTGTGTTTGGCTGCATGCTACCAGGAATGCCTGGCATTCTCATAGGTGGCTGCATAGCACCAGATCCAGCTCCCTACAAATAATTTCATAGAGCATGTCAGAAGGATGGCCTCTGAGGTTCCAAGAACCACAGGAATTTAAGATTCAGTTCTTCACTTCTCATGCACTATGAAATCATATGTTTCTCACACACTATGAAACCATACACTTGACAATAAATTAAGTTTCTTTTTTTTCTCAGCCTGATATTTGATCATACTCACAAGAGTATTGCTTCTAAACTATTAATCGCAACACCCATGTATTCCAAATGAAATCCACAATTCCACATACATCTTATGGTAGGTTAAACTAATAACTAGATAAACATAAGCAACACAAAACTTTTGCAACTTAACCATTTATAAACCATCAGAATATATGATTGAATAGAAAATATAATGTTCATCACACATGGTTACAACTTCAATAAGGTTCATATACTAAACCCAACTGAATCGATAACTGGCCAATAAACGTTAAAAAATTTCTTGCATAGTATGTGACATTAGAAAGGACACCAAGAGGGAGAAACAATCACCACTTCCAAACAGCACCCCATTTCCAAAAAAAGAAACTAACTTTCACACTATAATTACGAAATAGCAACTCAAGATAATACTTTTACTACCTGATTTTGCCACGATGGAGGCCCAAACGCCGGCGCATTTGCCCTGGGTGGCCCCATGAATGGCAGCTGCTGTGCTAAAGGCGCCGATTGTGCAGCAAAGGGCTGCTGCCCACCTGGCAGCTGCCCGCTGAATGGTGGTGGAGGCTGCTGCGGAGCCCCAAAGCTCGGCGGCATTGGCTGCGACGAAGCTGCCGGCATTGGCCCAGGCTGGCCGGGGAATGTAGGCCGCGGCCCGCCAAAAGTTGGTGGCCCCTGCTGCGACCCCACGGCAGGAGGCCCACCGAACGGCGGAGGTTGTGAAACCGCGCCAGGCGGGCCACCGAACAGCCGCGCCTGGGCCGGCGCAATGGAGGGGCCGCCGAACGCCGGCGGCGCCTGCGATGTCGCACCAGGAGGGCCTCCGAACGGTGGAGCTGCCTGCGACGCCGCAGCAGGAGGGCCACCGAACGCCGTTGGCGCCTGCGTCGCCGCGGAAGGAGGGCCTCCGAACGGAGTAGGCGCCCGGGACGCCGCCCCAGGGGGGCCGCCGAAAGGCGGCGCCTGCTGCGACGCGGCACCTGGAGGCCCGCCGAACGGACGCGGCTGCTGGGACACTGCACCTGGAGGCCCGCCGAAGGGAGGCGGCTGCTGAGGCGCGGCACCTGGAGGCCCGCCGAACGGAGGCGCCGGCTGCGACACTGCCCCCGGCGGCCCGCCGAAGGGCGGCGCGGCGGACGCCGGCGCCCGCACGAACGCGGGGGCGGGCGGGCTGCCAGGGAAGGCGGGCCGGGCGGCGGCGGCGACCCCCAGCGGCGGAGCGCCCGGGCGCGCGGCGAAGGCGGGCGGCGGCGCTTGCTGCGGCGTGAGCCCACGCGGCGCGCCGGGCGCGCCGCCGCGGGAGATCTGGAGGTTGGCGAGCGCCCCCGGTAGCGCCCCCGCGCCCGGCGCGGTAGGGTTTTGCGCGGCGAACGGCGGAGGCGGCGCCGGCCGCTGCTGGTGCTCCGGCGACGCCATGGATCGCGGCGGGGCGGGGATCGGGATCTGGGCGCGGCGCGCGGTTGGGATGGGAGGAAACTAGGAAAGGCGAGGGGAGGGCGCCCTCGCTCGCTCGCTCGCTCTGTCTCCGCTTCCTTTCCTTCGTGTCAGAGCATGCGATGGATCGGCCCAAGCGTTTCCTGCGCGTCCTGGTCTCATACTAGTGCTCGCGCCGTGCAGGTGACGGTCTGGACGGTCGGGCCCGCATGTCATCGAGGGTAGATGTCCGGATCGCAGCGAGCTGCGTTGGTGGCGTGTGGGTCCTTCGGGCCCGCATGGCGGTGAGCATCGCGCGGTTGTTGGTGACGTGGCGGCAGGGCATTGGACGGGTTGCGTGGAGGGGCGTGGGCCCCGGACGTGGGCCGCGGCCACGTTGGCCTCCGCGCTGACGCGGTGAAGAAACGCTGCCGAGGGGTACACGTATCATGCTGGCAGGGGGACCATCGACCTTTGTTGGGGGGATTGTCTGCGTCGTGTCAAGGCAACAGGCATGCTCACCGCCTCATCCCAATGATCCAGCCTTATCTTTGAGTATCTACAGGTTGCCCAAAGCCACCGCCATTCCATTTTTGTGTTACTTGCTGGTGGTGATGGAACCTCATCGATTCCTTTGCCCACAAGGATGTATTGACAGCAACTTTCCTTTCTAGCCCTAGAAGCTAGAACCGCCAACTGCGACAGCCATGATCTCGCCTTACTTGCCTTGAGTTGAGTTTTTTTTTTCTTGAAAGTAAATTGAGTTGAGTGTCAATGGGGAGCTGGAATCTCGAGCACTCCATTGTTTCGTCATAGCAGTGTAAAAGGGTTACGGAGCACTAAAACACGGTGTCGACATTCTACATCATTGCTCTTAACCTTGATCCATCCCTTCCCACCACATCCCATGTCTCTGTCTCTAAGGTGCGATAACCGAAATAATTGTTCCCATTGTGTTAGATAGGAGGACGTGGCATACTTGTAGTTTTGTGGGGAAAAAAGCATAAGTTTTTCTATGAAATGGACATGGAAAGGAGTAGTTTTGTGCATATGAGGACAAAAATTGTTGGTTTGTGAAATTTACTTGACTATAGAAAATCGATATGTAGTTGCCCCAAACATTCATTAAATTCTAAACATTTGGATTATAATATGCTCTTGACAAACAGGCCTAGAGTTATTTCCAAAAGCTCAATTATTGAGACATTTAGGAAGTGACAACTTCGATACTGAATGTACTGCTTTGTAACTAAGAACTAAGAATTGAAATCATGTAGCACAAATATAATCAAGGCACTGGTGGTATAGTGTGCCATACTTAGGGCTCGTTTTAGCAGGGTTTATAGTTTCAAAATAGTTCTGATATATATAGGGAATATTTGCAAAGTAGTTTAGTAAAAGCATGTGTCTGTATTTTTATAGAAGTGAAGCTTTTTCCTTTTACTTCACCGGGTCCAATCCCATGCCTTGGAGGAGACAAATCCCTACCAAAAAGTATCCTTAAACATGCATTTAGTATAATGATACCCACCCACCTCCCTTTTTTTGGAACACATTTGATGTGTTTAAGAGGAGGCAAAAAGAGTGCAAGTTTTTCAACAAGGCTATGTATACATCGCCGCTGAATTGAACAATCAAACCCATTTGATAAAAATGTCCTTTGCCAAAATTAGTGCAATATCACGGTTGTTATAGGTGCTTTGGTCAAGCACATAGATAGTTAAGTCATCCGAAAATCCACGGATGTCTATGAAATGCACCCTCTTTCGACAACAATCGAGAATATAGTTATCTAGTCCATTTAGCTAGCTAGTCCAGAATATAAATGGAAATTTTCCTGTCAAATGAAGTGTGCCAACATGCAATCTAATTTGATAAGACACCAACCAATTCAATTCATAAACTAGAAATATGTAGCATGGTAGGCTGATAGATGTGCATAAACTAGAACACACTCTCTATTTGTAGAGTCCTTTAGAAGAATTAAATTATTCAATGAACATATTTTTAAGCAGAAACTATAGATGTTATTTGTCTTACAAAGCAGCTAGAGATGAAACAACTGACTCTCATTCAGATCTATAGCTACGAAGTACACAACAAGGCCGGGTCATTAAACTTTCTTTCAACCCAACCTCAATCAAATCAAGGTTGGTTAGCTTTCCACCATTCTTTTTCTTCGTTACCATGACTTTCTAGTAAATTAAATCGAAAAAACAAATTGTATATCAGTCATAAAACATGAATTGGTCAGAATATAGGTATACGTATACATGTGAATTGTTCTCTTTTTTTTATCAAGCCAATAAAAAAAGCATTTCCAAAAAGGCAGCCATATGTGACATTGAAAAAACAAAGGAGACATGATAACACACATAATATGCTTGGCTAGAAGGACAACCGCTGCAACTTAAAAACGACACCATATTCTATGTTATTTATTCAATAATGTAATGCAACTTATAACTCACCTCATATATATCTCTTTCACATTACTAAAGGTTTGTCAAGGGACCTGGTGGACTTCACTGGCGTGTTCGGCGACTCGTCGTCAGGAGGGACAACCACTTGATGCGTCACAACCGTGAGAGGGCATCAATGAGTAGCTCATGTGGCTCTATGCACACGACCGCAGGCTCGGTACACTATATTGTTGCTTCAACCTGGTTCCTTTGATTGTAGTTCTATTAAATCATGAGGTTCCATTACTAATGAAATCAAGTTCAGACTTGATCAAATTATTGCATTATTATTTGTGCATATTGTGTTAAAACAAGATTTTTCTGAAATTAAAGTTGGAAACTGATTAGCCTTAATAAAAGGTCATGCCTTGGAATATATCCAATATGACTTTAGTTGAAGGAACAAATATAAAATATTACACATACACATGATTCATCTTCACAAATAAGATATTTTTTTATATTGAGGAAGCCAGTAAAATATTCAAAATATGCATATGAAATCTATAAGTCAGTATCCATGTATTCAAAAGAATTTTGCCAAGTTGCTCTCACTCACATATTGGATCATCAAGGCACCAGATGAAGATGAAACAAAATTAGTTGATGCCACTAGGTTTATTTATTGAGACTCTCTATTTATTTATTGATAGATTTTTAGTTGTAAAATCTATCGAATTCATAATGTTGCAGATGTTATTCTCTAATGTTATCCAATATTTCATATAGCTAGAACATGAAGTAATATGCATCAAGCAAGAATAGGTATTTGAAACATCATAAAATAGCTTGTGCGACACAAAAACACCTACCAATTTATTACCTAAATTCATGAAATATTTTGAAACATCGCATAATAATGTTTGCAACATTTGAATACAACATTTGCAACATCAAAAAAATCGGCAGATTTTGTTCCACAAACATGTTGACAGATAAAAAGCAAAACTCTTATTTATTTTGAAAATTTTGCAACCATAAATTATGTATCTTGATGTATACGTTCCCTCTGTCATTCCAAGTAAATATTGTAAATGTAGTGTGATAACAACTACATTTGAGCTTAGTTAGACAGAGTAATCCCAATCAGAATTGCAAATATACAAACCGCTACATTTCTTGGCAATACAAATATGCAAGAAGCATCTACAAGATGTGATATCACAATTATTAGGATTTGTTCCGATATCACGTGCATGTCATACATATATCCATAATAGTTTGAAAATATAAGATGAAAATTAAGGTTAGGAAACATATTGGCGTCTATTTAGACTTTTTCCATTTAGAAAAAAGTCCAAATTACTACCCTCAAGTATGGACAAAGTCCAGATAACCCCCTAAAGTATGTTTTGGTCCTTTTACACCACCGACTATCTCAATCGGTACCATTTACCCCTTTGTAATATTTTTTTTTGTTTTTCTCCATGCACATATGTTATTTTGAGTTGAAATTTTGTGGTATAATAGAGTGGATCATAAATTATATTTTAAAAATATATTATATTTTTTCATTATTATTTTGAAAGGCTATGATACGTAATTATAAATAAACTATATATAAAAAAGAGAAATAATGATGAAAAAATTATATTATATTTTTAAAAATACTATATATGGGACTGTATCATCCCACAAAATTTTAGCTTAAAACACCACTTGTGCATGGAGAAATAAAAATACAAATCTTATAAAGGGGTAGATTGAACCGATTGAGATATTTGTGGGTGTAAAATGAAAAAAACATAATTTAGGTGGTTATCCGAACTTTATTCATACTTGAGGGTAGTAATTTAGACTTTTTCCATTTAGAAATAACTCTCTAGAGAACACGTTTCTTACGTATGCACAATAGTTACCAACATAAAAACATCCTCCATAAGTACGTATGCACAGTAATCCTCAAGTATCGATACCAAAAGATTGATTTGGGTCTAAAATCTTTTAGCACTAATATACCAATACGACATCTAATGTACAATTACCATAAAAAGAGATGCACTACAGATTGGCACACCCAAGTGCTTTCATTTTTTCGCAAAACAACTAAGTGTTTCATGCTGTGGGAATCAACAAGATTTGAGAATCCTAATATTCTAGACTAAGTACAACAATAAATTTAATGAAAATCAACAGGATACTAGAATCAATAATGTGTGCATTATCAATTGTAATCGAAATCAACAAAATTTGGAAACTAAAAATATTTCTAGATCTAGACTTAGTAAACACGACAATTTTTGAAAAAATGTTTCAAAATTTTGGTGGTTGTCAGCTTAGAATTTCAGTGCAGTGTACAAATCACTTTGATCTTGTGGCTTGTGGCAATCTCCCAAACCCAATCCAACAATTTTCACGGCTATCAATAAAGAACACTTGTAGCCTGATCAACCAAAAACATCCATCCTCGGCAAGCTACGCGCAGCCGCGTCGCGCCGAACACCTGCACTCCACCGGCCCACGCACACAGCACACTCCCCTCCCCGCTCGCTCCCCCAGATCTGAGTCCCCTCCGTCTCGCGCCCCGGTTCCCCCAATCCGCGCGCCCAAACCCTAACCCCGCGCGATCCCAATGCGCAGGTGAGAGCGACCGCCCGCCCCCCTCCGTCGGTGATTCCTTTTCCGGTGATCTGATTTCTGCGGCTGATTTCTGTTGGTTCGGGTGGACCGTGTAGGGGCCCCGGCGGCGAGGCGTCGCTCCGCCGGCGCCGCGGTCCGGCGCGGCTCTGGGTGGCCGTGGCGGCGCTGGTGGCCGGCACCATCTGGCTCTGCTCCTCCTCCTCCGTCGACCTGTTCGGTGCCTCCTATAGGGTCCAGGTGCGCTCCCCACGCCCGCGCCTGCTTTGTAATGGTGATGTGCTTGGCCTACAGAGTGACGAGTGATGGCATTGGCATGATTGTGCTGTCCCTCTATATGGGTGGCACTGTAGAAGTTAGAACTTAGAGCTCCTTAGCAGTAATCCAACCCTACTGCATGCTATATTGTGTTTGGCAGCTGCCTGGATCCCTATTAATGAATGTAGATCCACCCTATTAAAATGAGCGTATGGGACACATGATATTTGCCTCACTATTACTAATAACTTAGATCAAATCAGCACAAAGAGTGATCCTGTTCGTCGTGTTGCCAACATCTGCATAGCTTCAGAGGTTTATAGTATGGTTAGAAAGCTTGGCAAGTCTTCTTTTAAGTGGATCAAATATACATCACGTGGAGTAAACTACAGAAGGTTATGGTTGTTTGAGTGCGCCTGTCAAGGAGCCGCGCAAAATTTCATAAATATTACTGTATGCTTGATCCATGATGATATTCCAGTTGGCAGTTTGCATGGATTACATTTCTTATAGCAAGAACAAGGGGTGAGAATGAAAATTGCAATGTGTTTAGTACATAATTGTGGTTTGGGGTGACAAACTTGGGCAACAAGCAGATGTAGTTTAGCTGGTATAAGGGAGCATCACCGTCTTCTACGTGGAAATGTTTACTAACAATTTGACCAGAATGTAGTGCTAAGTGGCACCCTAGCCCAAGATAGTGTTGCATTTGCAAATAATATACTCCACATATTAGGAATAATGTTAAAAAGAAACACCACAAATTTCTTAGATATAGAGTTTTGGTGTGTCACTTTTCTGGTCAGTTCAGATTCATTTCCTGTATATCCATGGAATCGGACTATATAGTACCACAAAGTACATACAATGCTTATTTGAACTTTCTACCATATTATTTCTTATTATACTGACATAGATGCTACTATTCAAGGATGTTGATGTAAATAAGTTGTGGAGAACTGCAGATTCAAATGGTTGGAGAGCATCTTCTGCACCCCGCACCTATTGGCCTCGTAAGCTTTCTCTGTACCCTTGTGTAAGTTATTGATCCAGTTGCATGCCATTGCAAGTGAGGGTAAATTGATATACTGAAATGCAATGTATTTACTTGCAGCTCCACCAATTGAATCAGAGAGCAGTGGGTACTTGCGCGTCCGGTGCAATGGTGGCTTGAACCAACAACGTAGTGCAGTATGATTCATACAAGAAACTGTCTCTAAAGCAGCATGATTCAATCTGCAAATTTTATATTCATGGTAACATAGCTAAGAAAATTAGTATCACTGTTGTCTTGATTTTGCAGATATGTAACGCTGTTGTTGCTGCACGAATCATGAATGCTACACTGGTACTGCCAGAGTTGGACACAAATTCATTCTGGCATGATGAGAGGTACACAATTTGTCTGAAATATTTTATCGTGTTGGAAGATTATTGCACATATGACTTGTGTTCTTTGTGAACCTTCTGTCTTGTCAGTAATTTTTGCTATGAACTATGAAATATAATTAATTTCGCCGCAAAGTTCATTGCAATGTCATCTCTGTTGTATTTTTTTACCAAATATTCTGCAGTTGGATAATTGATTCACATAGTTTATAGGGTTTTCTTATGCCTAATATATGTGGGATTACCATCAGATATTTGACCTAATCCTCCACGTAGGCAGCCATGCTGATTAATTTCCTATAAGTATCTTCACCGTGGTGATTGGATATAATTTAGCACTTTTCTAGTTTGCAGTGTTAGTACTTGCTTGGAAAGGTTCGCTCTGTGTACCAGGACGCTAGGGTGACTTTTGCTGTTAAATTCTAGTCTAGGAAAGGATCCTTTTGTTTTCTAGAATATGCAGGAGGGCTGTGTATCTTTTGCATCAAGAAGAATGAAGCTTTAGTCAGAGACTGATTTCTAAGTGTACAGGCTACAGAACGCTCGCAAATTCCGTCTACATTCTAGGAATTATACCGAGTAGAAAACAACCAACTAGAAGCACAAGAAACACTATTGATCTAAGTCCTATTCTTGCAACAATAAACAACCACGATGTTTTGCTCCAGGAAGTTCCACAATGTTAGCACGACACAGAATCAATGCCTTTTTGTTCTTGTCCAAGACAGTATCCAGCCTGAAAGTTTGCTCATAATATATCGACAAAAATAAATATATTTCTGGTCGAAAGCATGTACTGTGGACAACGCAGATATTATCAATATCTCGTAGGAGCAGCACGTGATACATTTACTTGTAGTTGTGTAGGAATCCTTATTTTCATTTTTGGGTAATGCCATCATGAAGATGTTACTGTGCCAATATTACAACAATTTGCATTTGTACTAATTAATCATTGAAAGTTGAAAACCCTGATTTTGTTCCTTTACGTTTTGGGTAATTGATTTCCAAATAATAAGGTGATTAGGCATTGCAAATGATTTACAAGTAATATGCCCTCATTCCTTAGAGCATCTCCAAGAGCTCTTGTATCTTATTAGCTAAATTTAAAGATTATACCTCCTTTGTAAAAATAGAAGACCCCCTAATTTTATGGGGTAGTCCAAGAGACTAGCAAAAATGTGATAGCTATATTTCAAACTGGGTCCACGTCATCCAATTCCGTCGGTCTGTTCCGATTCCACCGGAGGATCCTGTTCGTTGTGCGGCGCCGCTGCCCCTTGACTGGCGCGCGCCGCCCCTAGACGTGAGCCATGAGCGCTGCTGCCCCTGGACGTGAGAGCCGCTACACCTTGACTGGCGCCGCTGCCCCTGGACGTGAAGGCCACCGCACTTGATGCTGCACCGCGTGCACACGAAGGCCAAGACCATCGGCGACGACGACTGGACGTGGATGTTCGGTGACGCATCTAGTTGAATAAAATCTATTTGAGGTATGACGTGCTTGTACATGGACGAAGAGATGAAACCAGAACCTGCGGAAATCGATTAGTAGATGATTAACTAATGCGCCAATTAAGGGCAAGAACGAGAAATCAAATTAATCAATCACCGGTGGAGCGGTCGAGGAAGAGGCTGACGGTGCGGCCGTCGGCAGAGCGGAGGATGTTGTCCTGCCCGAACAGCGGCGGGTACCCGTCCTCGAACGCCATCGTCGGCACGTTGATCGCGGGAAGGAGGGGCTTCGGCGCGAAAAGGAGCGGCTTGGGCGCGGGGGAGGGGGATGGCGAGCCTCGCTCGCTCGGCAAAGACGCCGAGGGGAGACCGAAGTTTACCGAGCCTGGAAATATAGCGAGAGCTTTACCGGTTCTGTTGGATGACGATTTTCCTTCTTTTTCTCTATTTTTAACTAGTCCACATCTTATACAAGAGCTCTTGGAGATGCTCTTATAAGATGTTTGATTTGGTAACTATGGTGAGGTCCCATGTTCTAAATTTACATTCTGTTCACCTCTTTTCTGGTTTTGTAATTACTTTCTTTGTCAACTTTGTTTATGTTGAATGATCTGCATGACCATCCGTGGCTGGTGTTTTACTTATTTTCTGCATTTATGTATGCACCCAGTGGTTTTGTAGGTATTTATGATGTTCCCCACTTCATCAAGACACTGAAATATGATGTTCGAATTGTTATGAGCATTCCAGAAATCACTGCAAATGGAAAGACCAAGAAGCTCAAAGCACATCAGGTGAATAAATTTAAACCACACTAAATTCAGTTATACTAAAGTTGTTTTCCTATGTTTAAAAACTCAACTTTTTCAAGGAGCATACTAAACTCATGGGACACTGTTTGTCATAACAGATACGACCACCTAGAGATGCACCAGTATCTTGGTATGCAACAGTTGCTTTGGAGAAGATGAAGAAATATGGGGCTGTATATTTAACTCCATTTTCACACCGTTTGGCAGAAGATATTGATGATCCAGAGCTCCAGAGATTGAGATGCAGGGTGAATTATCACGCACTGCGATTCAAGCCACATATCATGAAAACAAGCAGTGAGATAGTGAACAAGCTCCGCTCAGAAGGCCATTTCATGTCTATTCATCTTCGTTTTGAGTTGGATATGCTTGCATTTGCAGGGTATGAATTTGACTAAATTATCATAAAATCACCACTTAATTATGAATAAATCACATCCTGCTCATTTTGTATGCATTGATGCAGAATCACATCTAGGCTTATGAAATAGTTCACAAGAGCCAGTCCTTGGTATAAATCGTTACATTCATTCATATATATGAAATTATTAATATAAAGTCAACGACCAATTAAAACCCATTATCATTATGCATTTATTGCCATTTTTGGTCTTTGATACTTGAATTTTGGAAAATTGCTTCTTTAATCTT
Organism: Echinochloa phyllopogon; assembly: GCA_033239725.1. Classification (NCBI taxonomy): domain Eukaryota; kingdom Viridiplantae; phylum Streptophyta; class Magnoliopsida; order Poales; family Poaceae; genus Echinochloa; species Echinochloa phyllopogon. The sequence goes on along the minus strand of BTCW01000008.1, from coordinate 23,206,851 downwards.
GACTACCATTTATAACCTATATGTGAAAACTTGATGCAGTGGTCATTACTTGCCGTGTCATTATTTTTGCCTTACACCAAAATGAAAATTGTAGGTGCATTGACATATTCAAGCCTCAAGAACAGAAACTTATGTTGAAGTACAGGAAAGAACATTTTGCAGAAAAGATACTTATACCCAGGGAAAGAAGAATCATTGGAAAGTGCCCTTTAACTCCAGAAGAGGTACTCAATCTTCCTGTAGACATTGTTCCATATGTTCCTTAAGAGCTAATACTAGTCGTGTGTTCAAATTAGTAGTTGCTTTGAATGGGAGTGCAAATTTAAGCTCAGTACCCATTCAGGTTAATGTTGTGGTTTTGACGCTTACGGTATAGTACCTGGGGACCGCCTCTGGGTGTCATCGAAGAGCTTCTTTTTACATTTACATGCTCTCACATGCATCATCTCCATGGGAACATTTGTACATTTTTGTATTTATTATATTACATTTTTGTTTCAATTTTTAAACAATTGACAATGGATTACATTTTGATATTAGCTGATATGAATACATATGCTTGCTGCATGTGCTATTCTTAGTTTGCCATCTTACCTACACAATCCGTGGTCTACATCATTTTTGTTTTCGCCATTGATGGTTGTGTGTATGAATGTTGTTCTAGTTTCCATGGTTTGGTTGAACATCATATTCATTCTGTATGTTTTATGTTCAATGAATCCTTTCGATCGGTACCAAATGATTATGCAAAGTTGAAACATATATTGGCAAATATTATTTTGTAGTAAAGCAGAAAAATATGGAATGACAGTGAAAAACCAATATCACAGCTGACATTGCATAAATAACTGAAGTAATCCAATGTTCTATTTTTATTGTTGTGCAGGTAGGTCTTATTCTACATGCCATGGGATTTGACAATACAACACGCATTTACCTTGCTTCTGGTGAGCTCTTTGGTGGGAAACGCTTCATGAAGCCATTCAAGGCAATGTTTCCACGCCTAGAGAACCACAGCACGGTCGGACCTGGAAAGCTGGAAGAAAATACCCAAGGGCTAGCAGGATCAGCAGTTGATTACATGGTCTGCCTCCTGTCAGATATTTTTATACCCACATATGATGGCCCAAGCAACTTTGCCAACAACCTCATGGGCCACCGCCTGTACTACGGTTTCCGGACCACAATCACACCAAACAGGAAGGCTCTTGCTCCGATATTCATCGATAGGGCGCAAGGCCGCACCGCTGGCTTTGAGCAGAGGATCAGACAAGTCATGTTCAACACACATTTCGGTGGCCCCCACAAGCGAATCCATCCGGAGTCCTTCTACACAAACTCGTGGCCAGAGTGCTTCTGCCAGACTAACGCTAGGAACCGTGCGGACCAGTGCCCACCTGATAACATAAATGATGTTCTCGAAAGTCAGTTCCAGAGCGAAGAAGTGGAAGAAGTGAGAACCACTAATCAGACTGACTCAGCCGGCCAAACAGAAGAGGAGATGATTTAACTGAGATAGCTAAGGATTATTGCTTGAGGAACATATTGGATACTTGGATCGACACAGACCAGGGTGACATTTTTGGAGGAATGGATCCATCGACACCTGAAGATCAACTTTAGGTTATTCCGTTAGATTCGGGCTGTTGAGATGTTGAGGTTGCATAATTCAGGGAGGGTCAGACCAGATTTTTGGGTAGGTCTGGTCATATAGGGACATAGGGTTTTGATGGAGAAAACCTTATGCATGTCCATATTTTTCGTCCCATTGATGAGGGTGGAGTGGTGTGAATTATATGGCAACAACAGTCGGGAACATTTAGTCCCTTACACAGTATGCTATAGCGGACTTTAAGTGGCTCCGGTTCTATCAGCTTATGCTGTACCCATCTATTTTTTGCACAGATTATTATTATTATTTACTTTAGCGTGTCTGGAGGCTGGAGAGGCAATTCCTGTCTGTGGTCAATTGGTGCTTCCCTGTAGCATCCTTGGTGGTGGTTTTGATTTGCGGTTGACCTTTCAACCAAAGGTCATCTTTGGTGCCCTTTGTATATAGCTAATCCACGCCATTTATGTGAGTTCAAGTTGAACAAGAAATCCACATATCGTAGAGGCTTTGGCAGTAAGGGCATCCTAAGTAGGAAGATCCATTTTGCAGTTTTCAAGAGTGCAACCTCATCTGAACTGTAGGAAGTTTATTTCTAATTTAAAAAAATTCCTATTACTCCAAAAGTAATGTTTACACCACGAGAAAATGCTCCAAAGCTTTAAAAAAGATCCAGAAAAGTTCCCATAGATTGGGACATCAAGAACCTAAATATAATATTTTGAGCATATGAAAAGATCTATGGGAGATTTCAGAGACTAAATTTAGTGATTGGGAAAAAAGGAAAAATATCTAGAGAAAATGGAAAATTCCTTGAACTGTTGTCTAGGGCCAAATGCTTTTACATCCAAAACACCGTGCAAACAACAGGAGTGCAATAGACGTTTGTTCTAAACATGAATGCAATAGACAAACTTTTATAACTTATATTTAATTTGTATTTAGAAAAAAAATATTTTCTACAACTAATTTTAATCACTTTCTAATAACTAGTTGCAACGAATTTCATAGAAGAGTAAATCACATCCACCATACAATAACTTGTATGGTTGTATCACTTTAGTCTAACAAGTTGTAAAATATACAAACAAATGCATTAACTTATAAAATATGTGCATGTACGGTCACATGTATGAACCCAAGAGTATTTTGCAATGCTAATAGGCTGGGAGGGCCTATTTCGGTGAATTTACGATAAAATTTGATGAATCTTATTGGTGATTTTAAACTAATTTACTCATTTTTTTGAAAATTTTGATTCAAAATTTGGTTGTATAGGTCTAGTAAGTATAAATGGACAACATATTACCGTTGTCCGGTCACTCTTTATTCTCACGAGAGGTTTTCGGATTGATTTTCATATTACACTTCTTAAACCATATTTTATGTTATTGATAAATGATATCAATCAACTGTTGGTTTTGATTTTGCCTCAGAACACACAACCGGCAGTAAAGAGTCAATGAAGACAGACGGTATGAAATTCATTTCTTATTACAGAATCTCAAAAGTCGCCCCCCTCAAAAGGAGCGCTAAGACCTCCTTTTATAGGGGGTTACAAGCATCACACAATACAGATTTACCCTTTTCCTCTGGGCCCACTCTATCCCTATTACATTAGTCAACAAACTCATTTCCTCCCAGGGTATAAAGGACATTTCCCTTACATGACGTATACAAGTTGACTTCTACAACCGACTTATATATTACACATCTTGGCCTTTCCTAGGTCAGGACTTACTATCCTAATCGAAACTTGACCTTACACCGTAGCAAAAGCGCTTATCAGAAATCGCCCCATCCAAAATCTCCATCGAAGGTACTTAGATGATCCGTTGCACGGCGACAAGCTTCCCCTGACCTTCGCTAGCCTTGCTATCTCGGATATGAAGACTTGGAGGCAGCTTTCTTCCTTTATTCTTGAAGACTTCACCTTCGCTCGAATCTGACATGCCATTCATTACTATATCCCTGCTCGAAGGTCACCTTGGCTTCGACTTTTCATTCTGAATCTAGCAATTACCTTCGATTGCAATTTGGCCATCCCTATCCTGTAGAACCTTGACTTTGTTTGCATCGTGACAATTAAAGGAGGTGAGGCCTTACTGAAATTCAATCCCCAACATCAACTAAAAAATAGAAAATAAAGACGTTGTCAATGTATGTAGGGAAAGGGCTTAGCGGTGTCAATTTTGCATTTGGTCTTCGGCCTCATGGAAATTAATACATGCGAACTAAGATACAGTGCGTCTCATATAAAAAAAGGCTATAGTACATGTTAGCTGCCATAGCAAAATACACTTGATAGAGTAAAATGACTACATGCACATGTTTGATAACTTTATGTATCCGTTTGCATATTTTGCAACTTGCTAGACCAAAGTGATACAACCATACAAGTTGTTGTATGATGAGTGTAATTTACTCAAAACATTTTAAGATAGAAAAAGTCCAATTTACTACCTCTATATATTGGCTAGGTCCAAATAACCCCCTAATGTATCAAATGGTTCATTTAACCCCCTCATTTTGTAAAACCAGATCATAATACACCTTTTACACCAAATAGCGGGTTTCAACAACTGGTTTTGTTGACTGGACTGCCACATAGGCAGCCTACATGGCTAAATATATTTAGGTCCACAACACCCCCTAGCCATTTTTATTCCCTTTCTTATTCCTGCTTCCTCTCCGTTGTTCGCTCTGCCGCCACAGGCCGCGAAGTGCATCTTCTCCCAGAGGCCAGAGCCCTACAGCCACTAGCGCTTGTGATCCAGGAGCTCGCGCACCTCCAGGTCATGAGTGACCGGCACCGCCTGCTGTTCGATGCTCGTCCATCTGGGCCTCGGCGCGGCACCTAGCCTTGTCGCTGCCGGCACTGGCGCCGTCTCTTGCTGCTGCATGGTGCACGAGCTTCTTGGCCTCGGCCGGCGCCTTGCTCTGTATGGATGCCACCGTCGGAATATCTAGTGATTTGTTGGTGTTGGAATGGTGTGGCACCATCGACTCCAAGGATGAGGCAATGCACATCTTAACCCATGCTTATTATGTGTTTGATGAAATTTCCCTATAGTAACTTGGCTCTGATGCTATAGTAACTTGGCTCTGATGAGTCTCAAAAAAAAAAAAACTTGGCTCTGATGAAACAACGTACAAAAATTAAATTGACTTGGCTGTAATTTTAATCAAAGTAACTGATGGACATGTAATCTATTTTCTCAGGTGGCACACTATAATGACGTCAAGCAGTTGTCATAATTTGGAGATTAGATGGAAAACACAAGCCTGTAGGATGTACCAACACACTCTGGTGCTGCGAGATGAATTTATGAATTTTTTTCACTGACGATACTTCCTTCCTGTGCACTTTTGAGTTTTGGCTTGGTGTTTCCAGAGATACGTGGTTCTGTCTAGCATCCAGAGAAACACACCTGTCTACTTCTTTGTTGTGGATCACCTTCTCCTCTCCTTCCCCTTGGTCTGGATGCTTTGGGCGCTGGCACATAACTGCGGAACAACGATAGTGCCGCCGCCGGCCGTGACCTAGCGACATGAGATCAAAGGGGTATGCATGTATGAGATGGAGGGGGAGGGGGTGATTTGATCCTAAACAGACCTGCCACATAGTTTCGCTGACATGGCTATCCTAGTCGGCAAAACAGCCTAGTAAACCTGCCAAATTATTAAACCGGTTTCACAATACTGTTAAAAGTGTGTTATGATCTGGTTTTGTAAAATGAGGGGGTTAAATGGACCATTTAATACATTAGGGGGTTATTTGGACCTAGCCAATACATAGAGGTAGTAAATTGGACTTTTTTCCTTTTAAGATCATACCAAAATTATCATTAAGGTGAACTGTACAATAAAGAACCAAAAACTTTCGAATGGAGCCCAAATATTAGGTTTGGATAGAGTTGTAACTCAATTTTAAGCATTTTTATGGTGAGGGTTCTAACCTTGATGAGCTCTTCCCACCAAGGAAAATTAGTTCTATGACACCACCTAAAGGTACGCCGTTTAGAAACCTACTATTTGTCGTCCTTCCTGTCATCTTCTATCTCATTTTGTTAAATCACACGGCCCTCGTGCTTATGTATCTAACCAGCCTATGTGTGTTTAAGCTTATCTACCTAATCACCTTTGATGTCTTGAATATTTAGGAAAAATGGTAGTGTTTCGGTTAGCAATAATCTTGCATTCGATAACCTTGAAGTATTCCAGCGAAAAGTTACGGAGGACCTATGCAATCTATAAAACTTATATAATTGGTACCCACTAACAGGTCATGGTTGATTTCTCTCAACATGCAAAATGTCCACGTCACCATCCACTAGATCTTCTCTTAACATGCAAAGCTGTCCGCATCACCATCCACTAGAATTATGAATTTATGTCTTCTACTGATTTTCTGCGGCTATGCATTGTGTTAGTCTTTACGAGTACCATGCTACAAATTTCTAAGTAGTTCTCTCTGAATGTGTTTTCCTCTACATTGTTGTTTATAAAAAAATATTGCAATGCAATCATTTTAGTGTTTCTACTTTCAAATTGCATCTTTAAATTTTGTATAAATTCCCGCAGCAATGCGCGGGGTATCACCTAGTTATAATAGAAACATTGTACCTGTCACTGTCTTGCGTCAAGACACTTATTATCTAGCAAGGGAAGAACACACGTTCTTTTGCAATAATTAGCAAGAACGCATGTGCGACACACATGTTTAATAGAAAATAAGATTGCATTACCATATAGTTGGCTAGAGGACCGTGTTGGTTACGAACTCGACGATCGCATACTACAGAGTAGTATGTTTATTTGTGTGCGTTTTTTTACGAACTGTTTCGTCAAACGTGGTTTGACGAAAAAAGCCTGACATGTGGAGTCGTTAGGAGTAGTGTTTCAGTGACTGGTGGATCCGTCGGCCATCAAAAGTTTTAGATCTTTATAGTACAGAAGATGTTTCTTGTGAATTTATTTATTTACACTAGTATATTTATTTGATGGTATTGTTTGTTGCACTCATTGTGTTCATAGAAGATTTTTTGACGGTGAGGAGGTTTGATTCTTTCCGTTTCATGTATGGGCGTTGAGGAGTCCGGGTACTGTTAAAGTTATTTTTTGACGGTGAGGAGGTTTGACTCGTTGCTTTCCGTTTCCTGTATGTACGGGCGTTGAGGAGTCATGGCATGTTTCCTGTTCCGTGAGGAGGTTTCACTCTTTCGGTTTCCTGTATGGGCGTTGAGGAGTCCTGATATGTTTAATTTTTTTCATCAAAAAGGTTTGATGGAAATTGTGGGCCCGAAAAAATTATTGTGACTGATTTGTAGGTCTATTGGCTGCCGAAAGTTTTGTATCTTTATAATATAGATTAATTTTTTCGTAAAAATGGTTCGACGAAAAGGTTCTCGACGGAAATTGTGGGTCTGAAAAAATATAATGTGACCGATTTGTAGGCCCGTCGGTTGTCGCAAGTTTTAGATCTTTATAGTAAAGATATATAGATAGATAGATTATGGGGGTTATTTTTAATCAATTTGGTTGGTGGATACATGGGTGGGTAAAGAAATTCCACGGTGAAAAAAGTAATGTCAAAACGGCAGAAACTCTCTAGAAACATCATTTTTTTTCGTTTGTAAAAACTTTCGACGTCTGTTCCATCATTAGATCTGACATTTGGGTCCTCCGTGAGGGATATGTAGGAATTATTTAGCTAAAAAGTGTTTTCAAAAAAACTGGAACCTTATATGCATCTAATACTTAGGTATCCTAAAGATGATACTTTTTTAGTATGGTGTTATTCAACCAACTGGCAGTTTGATGGATAAAAATACTAAATTAATTATTCCAACCACTGAGATACGAAGCGAATCAAAGATTGGACTCAAGGATTCTGCAAAAATGATCATACACATGAGATTTGTTTGACCAAGGCTAAACGTTGCCATGTTTAGTTTTACAATGTGATAGTATACGGGTCCCGACAAGTATATATTTTTCCACCTAAGGTCAATAAATGTAGACCAATAGTTGACCGAGATATGCAAAATTTTATTCTACAAACTTTGTAATGGTTTTTGACAATGGGCCCCATTTGACCGCGCAAAAGAATAATCCACATTAAACACGCGGAAATACTGTATACAAAATATATTTACTTCCGAATCTTATGAGATATCTGTCCACATAAAAAATAAATCATTTTTCTTCTATATAAGAGGTGTGGTGTGCATCCTCTTTGGCATCGAAAGACAATTGTCTTTGAAAAGTATACATTTCGTAGCTCATTACAAACTTGTAGTAGTAGTTTTCCATACTCCATTGGAGGATGTCAAGCTTGGGAAAGATGCCTGGAGCGACGGTCATTGAGGATGACAAAGATTGCAGCCTCATGTTCCTAAAGCAGCGTGCTGAGCTTTTCGAAGCTGCGGCTAACCTCTCCACCATTACTGGTGTGAGGCTTGCTGTCGTGGTGGAGTCCGAGAATGGGAGATTTTCCTCATTTGGCACCCCCACGACTCGTTCTGTTGTTGAAGCTCTTCTTTCAGGGAATGCACCAATGGAGTCAGATGCTAGCATGGAAGAAAATGCTGAAATCAATGATCCACAGAATGAGCTTCTTGAGTTGGAGAAAGCCTTGGCAATGGAGAAAAAGAGAAAGAATGAGTTAATTGCACAAACCAGGAAGATCCAGGGAAACTCCAAGATGGCCAAGTGTCTTTTTGGTAAGATAGAGGATCTTGATCTAAATGAGCTTTATGAAATGGAGCGTAAGCTGTCACAGATCCAGAAAGTCTTGTGCCATGGGAACCAAGCAGAGACAAGCAATGCTGATGCAGAAAATACTCTTAGTGGCAATAACTTGCCCTAGGTTCTACCTGTTGGTGCAAGAATTGTAGTAGTTTTGTCATTTTCCATTAGGTGTAGCCAGTTAGGTTGTTAACTGGCGAATAAATAAATATGGTTTAGATCGTCCAGTCAAATCTGCTAGGAACCAATGCATGTATTGGTATAATGTGGGTCAAACTCTTGAAGTTTGTTTCATGAGTTTTATCATTACATCCCTGCAATGCTTTATTTGATTCTTCCAAATTATTAAATAAAAGAATTGTTTTGGTCCTGAATTTTTAACACATTTTATTATTTACTTGGTTTTAGCTATATTTTCATTGCCTTATCCTTTTTCTCTGAGTTGTACTTTCATTGTACATTAAATTTTTTCTTATATGTATAGATAAGAAAAAAAAGCAGATCTGTAGTTTTTTTTTGACTTTTCCCTCCTATTTCACTAAAATAAATATAAGTTGTGTTGAAGACTAGAAAAATACTTTGAATATCATATACCCCGTAGTATTTCTATGTAAATCTCGGCGTTCGTTTATTTTTTTATTTTAATCTTCTGGCCCCACTGCTCAGTGACGGCGGAAGCAGAATACGTGGAGTTCGTTCAGTTCATTCAGACTACTCGTCTTCCTGCGACCGCGAGCTCTCACCGCCGCCGGTGATGAGAGAGGGAAGCTGCGGTCGGGAAGGCCAAGCGAGATGTGAGAGATGCTAGCGCGGTGACACATTCTTCCCTTTCCTCGTTCCCCATTCTGTCCTGCTTCAGCTTCGCCGTTCGTCCCTCAGCAATCCGAACCCCACGTGTTCGACGGAATGCCTGACCGGCGCTTGAGCAGCAAGGCGCCGGCGGAGCGCTGCGGAGACCCGTTCCGCGCGCTCATGGACGCCGTTGTGCAGCACGGTCTCGTCTTCCTGCCGGCGCCGGATGCTGTGCGCACCTGCGTGCTCGCCCGGCGCTTGTGCCCGCTCCGGAGGTCCGCGCCGCGCCTGCTCATTGCCGGCTTCGACGCGCTACGGTCTGCCGGCAGGCTCAACAGGTTTGCCAGACGAGTGCTGCTCCTCCGCGACTCTAGACGAGTGCGAGATCGATCTCCGTGGGTTCGGGTTCTCGCGGCTGGACCATACGTGCGTCGACCTCTGGATACGCCATGGCTCCACTGGAAAAGGCATACATCAAGCTTGGCGAAAACTATGAGGAGTACTGTGGCTTCTGTGATAATGGTGGCTCTGGAGGATGTACTTGTGACATGTGTTTCATATATTATAATGCTGATGGTAGCAGAAATGGTGTCTGCTTTCTTCTTGGAGGTTTGTCATGTGCGACATATTTGCAATTGAAAGCTTCCTCTGAAATGGTACATTTACACTTGAATTCAGCTTGCTTAGTCAAATTTAGAATCATCTCATCATGCTACGTTGAATTCCATCTTGAACTGTAATTACTACAATTTCACAGGTTACATTTGGAAGGATCTAAGATGTTGCCCTACATTTGTTAATCTAAATACTTTGTTAGTCATTGACCGGTGTTTGGTTGCCGACTTGCATATGCTACTTTGCTTTCCAACACATGCCAATTCTTGAGAAACTCATTCTTCAACTCTGTAAGGTACATATGTCTTCTCGACATGATTGATGTTCCTTGCTAGGACCATAATACAGGATTTGATCTTTCAAAATGTTATATCTGCCGCAGAAGCCCAAACTTTCTGTGGAAATGGAAGGCAGCAATCTAATAGAAAAATCACTTACACTGAGACAACTTAAGTCAGTTGAGGTTAAATGCCCAATAATCAATGAAAGGGTTCAAATCATTTTGAAGATATTGCGCGCCTCCAGCAGTTGCCTTGATGAAGTTACCGTCCAAGAGATTTGAAATGTAAGTTTAATTCCTGTTTCTTAACACTTTCCAACCTTATTTTCCTGCACTTTATATTTCTATATATCAAGTTGTAAACCTCCCAGAGTACCTGAAACCAATACCTTCCTCACAGTTTTGTGATGACTTGATTAAGAATTTTCATAATGCAACCAAAATGCTGGTAGTGGTAGGACTGTAGAGGTTGAGGCATTGTTTTGGACTATTTGGAAAAACTTGAAATGCCACGTTTTAATGAGATCCCTGAAGACGACCATGTTTTGATCTTTTTGAAGAATATAGAGATGGTAAGCACATACTAGACGAATCTGGGAGTGGTGGTGGAATATTAAGAATCAAAAAAAGAAAAAGGTTTCTGTGTGAGTATCACTCTTGGAGAGGGTGGCATATGTTGATGACACAGATGTTGAGTGCGGAGGCTCTGTTTTTTTTCCTTGGCATTGTGCATCCTCCCTTATTTGTCTTTTGTGCAAAGGGGATGTATCTTGTTGAAAGTAAGGTTGTAGGAGTTCACAAATAGAACTGTAGCTAGCTATGAATCAGGTATGTAATTTCCGGAGTTTGTGTTTGAACATTTACAATGTTGAATCTGTGAACTGTTGAGTCCAAGGGACACCATTGCTGAATAGGCTAGTCCATCGATGCTTGGACGTGAGAGGCGGTGGCCTTGCTCTCACCGCCAGCAGAGTGGTTGCATATAACAAAATAACAAATATACTCACAAGACTTCAGAAATCCAATGAACACGACGGATTCATCATGTTTTCAGAATCATAATAAGCATGGTTTCATCAATGGATAATGTCATATGTACAAATTTCAGATTTGGTTACACTGGAGATTGGGATTGCACCTTGGAGTACCACAGTAAAAAGAACCATAAAATTCTGCACAAATCATGTCCTGTATACACTACCTTCTGCTCGCTGCATCATCATCATCATCAAATACACTTTCTGACGCATGGCAAATAATCTAAATTACATCAGCAACCTAACACTACAGCAATCTTCATGTCCTTCTGTGGCAGGTCACACACTAAACACACTGGTCATTTGTCCTTGGCTGCAAACCATGGCATCTGCAGCGCCGCTGCGGCGGTGAGCCTGTTCTTGGGGTCGTACTCCAGGAGGCCGCGCAGGACGTCGAAGCCCGCCGGCGACAGCTGCTTCTCCGAAACCTTCTCCCGCAGTTTGCTTGGCGCAGCCGCTGCGATGCCCAGTGGCATCAACGACACCTCGTCCGGGATCCCTAGGAGCTCAACGATGCTGACCAGCTGCTGGCACAGGTCGTCCTCCGGGAAGAGCTGCTGCCCGGCGACGAGCTCCGCCATGATGCACCCGAGCGCCCACATGTCGACGGCCGCGCCGCAGTCCTTCTCGCACAGGAGCACCTCCGGCGCCATGTACCCGGGCGTGCCGACGAGCTTCGCGTCCAGCGGCGGCGCGGCGACGGACATGGCAAGGCCGAGGTCGCAGATCCTGAGGAGGCGGTCGCTCTCCCCGACGAGCACGTTCCCGGGCTTGAGATCGCAATGGATGAAGCCCCGCTCGTGCAGTGTACCGGCGCCGGCCAGCAGCTGCGCCATGGCGCGGCGCGCCTCGGACTCGGTGAACGGGAGGCCGCGGCGGCGGCGTGCGCTGATGATCTCGTGGAGGCTCGGGCCGCCGTAGTCCATGACGAGGCGGAGGCCGTGGCCGTCGTCCGCCGCCGGCCCGCGGGCCACCTCCCGGAACGCCACCACGGCGGGGTTTCCCGCGCACGCCGCGAGCAGCGCGGCCTCGCGCAGCAGCGCCGCCCCGTCGCGCACGGACTTGATGGCAACCACGTCGCCGGTGCGGAGGTCGCGCGCCTTGGTGACGGCGCCGAAGGCCCCCTCTCCGATCAGCTTGAGGCGCTTGTACGAGCCTGGCGGAGTCGCTTGCGCCGGTGCGGAGGCCGCCGATTGCGCCGGTGCAGAGTCCGCCGATTGCTCCGGTGCAGAGTCCGCCGATCTGCTTGCAGCTTCGGGCGCGCGGCGGCGGAGCAGACGGCGCCGGCGTGCGGCGAGGAGCTCGCCCTCCGTGAGGGAGGGAAGGCGCGTCACAGCCGCCGCCATGGAGGAGATGGATCGGAACTCGCGGGCGGCGATGCTCTTTTGCGTGGAGGCGGCTGGTGGAGAAATCAGAGTCGTGGCGGCGGCGGGAGAGGAAGAGCAGTCGGAGGCGAGAGGGAGGCAGAGTTGGATTGGAATTTGGAAGCAGAATCGTGGCGGCGGCGGGAGCGGGAGCGTGGGGGAGAGGAAGAGTTGGATGGGAGCAGTTTTATAGGTTTGTGTGGTGGGCCCGGACATACAGATTTCCGGTTCCGACTCCACACCCACTCGTTTTAGATTTTCCGTAAACAAAAAAGAGAGTTTTTAAATATACGTGCATAGTACTCGCTAGGACTTGATTTTCTTTCGAGCTTGGCCCGAGTAAAACATTACTATTGTTTTTTCTGATTGGATATCATAAGGCATTGCTGGAGAGGGCGATCACAGTTCACAGCAAGTTAAGTTTGATCAGCCACTGCGTTTTAATTAGCCCATCAATCACAGGAACGAGTAACACAAGATATAAATAGATTCAAGAGGCCAAAAACCATCAGGAAAAAAAAACAACTGGGAGCACAAAGGAGCGCAGGACCCGTTTCGTCACATCATCTACCCTAAATTTCTAACACACCAGATATACAAAACAACGGCCTTGTTTAGATCCCAAATTCCACCCCCAAATTCCATTATGTAAAAAAAAGATTTCCATTACATTGAAATGTCGGCATATATATGGAGTACTAAATGTAGATGGGCAGATACTCCAGAGTGAAGGAAAGGGGAGGGTGAGGCCCGGTCGCTCTCAGGGCGAGAGCGGCACTGGCGGATCCCCAGCGCCGCCGCCGTCCCTCAAGCCCCCTCCGCGAGTTCCTCCAGCCCCGCCGCCGCCCGAGTTGCTCGCCGCCCTCACGCGCGGCTGCGAAGACGGTGGCGGCGGGGCCCGCCCTCCCCTCCCCTTCCTCTCCTCCCTCTCCTCCGGGCCCCCTGCACTAGGGCTGCTTCGGCGGCGGGTGCTTGCCGCCGGTGCGGCGGCGCCCTCCCGCGCGCGGGCTGTCGCGGCCTCTCGCCGCCGGTGCGCTGGCCACCACCTCCGCCGGGGCTGGCCGGATCTGGGGGCGTCCAGATCTGCGCGCCGGCGGCCGGCGGCCGGGGGCCGGCGCCATGGCTGGGCCCGCCGGTGCTCGGGCTGCGCGGGTGGCCGCGGCTCTGGCCCGTCACCGGCTCTGTGCCCCCGGGGCGGTTGGATCTGGGGTGTCGTTCCCTAGGTCTGCGCCCTGGGATCCCGCAGGTGCTGGCCGGGGTATGCTCTGCGGTGGCATGGTGGTGGCTCCAGGGCCGTTGCGGTGGCGGTCCGGCGTCGTGGCTACGTCCTGTGGCTCGCTACTCCGGTCGGGGATGGGGTTGACGGTTCCTTGACGGTGACGGCGTCTGGGAGGCGTCGGCCCTCATCTTGGCTCCGTCCTTCGCGTCGACGTCCTCGGCGGATCGGCTCATGGTGGTACCCTCCCAGCTGCGTCACAGTTGCCCCTCCGCTTCTCGACTGTTGGGCCCATGTTTTCCGTCTTCAATTGGTTCCACTCGGTGTCCTCCCATCGGGTTCACTCGGCGTCGTCCACAATCGGGGTGGGCGGTCTCCGAGTCACTGGAGACTCCCTGATCCCCCGATTCCTGCGGAGTTGGTGGTGGTGCTAGTTCATATGGGGCCATGCTCGTTGGTTTCGGCGGCAGCGGTGTGGATGTTGTTCGGTGGTAGTAATGTTTGGGCTGATGCTGCTGAATCTTTGGGTGGTAAACCGTAAGCGAAAGCTTCGATTTGGCGGGCATGATCAAGCAACGAGGTTTCCCTGTTGGGGGTGTTGCTCTTGGTTTACTCCCTTTGGCGGTTGCTGAGGTCTCCAAGGTGAAAATCTAACGTGGGTTCGGCGCCTTTGCCTTCCTGAAGGCGTTGTTTGTGGAGCCCCTTCGGCAGCCGTGATGTTGGTGCTTTGGACCCGTCTGCCAATCTGATCTTCCAGGTTCTGCGATGGACTCATGGTGTTTTAGGTGCTCCGTCTGCCAATCTGATCTTCCAGGTTCTGCGATGGACTCATGGTGTTTTAGGTGCTCCGTCGAGAGTAGTTCTGTGCTGTCTCTGGCCTAGCGCCTAGAGGGCCCCATTGCGGAAGTTGTAAGTAGTTAGGTTGTTAGCAGGCTTACGCTTCATGTAAAACTGGTAATCCCAGTATTTCCTTTTGCTTTATATATAAAGCTGGCTTCGGCCTTTGGAGGAAAAAACTAATTACACAGTTTGGTTGTACTTTGCGAGATGAACATTTTGAGTCTAATTAATCAATGTTTGGATAATTATTCACAAATATAAACGAAATGCTACCATGACGCTATAGTGCCAAAATCCAAAGTTTGGACACCTAAACTTTGGAACTAAACAAGGACACCATTTTTGTACACGACATCACTAGTTAGCCAGATCTCTTCTACTGCAACGAAGAATTCAGCTAGCAATTATCATGCCTAACAAATTTGACTAGTAATTAGAGAGGCGAGTAGAGGTGTCTGTTGTACTCGGACGGCCAATAATACTGGCCGTGTCGTCGTGTCCTCCAGTGGCGGACGCAGGATTTAAAAATTGGGTGTACACACTATTAAAAAAATGGTCTCATGGGAAAACTTAAATGCTTTCGAAATCTATCAAAGCACAAGATAAATTGTTGTTTATTTCATATAACAATCTAAAACTTAAAAAATAACAGCCTATGATCACAATTAAAACAAGAGATTGTCTTTTCATTAGTAGCATGCTTTTAAATTCATATATTGAAGAAATATGACCAACATATCTCGTACTATTAACTTGTGCTTACAAACGTAACTTCACAAAACTTGAATGAATCAATTATATGTGCCTAAAATGTCCGCTAAATATAAATCAATCAGAAATGCCTCAAATGTCATTGCGGCATGGTCTCTTCCATTCCCGTGGCCTGTCATGGTCTCCACCTTGCAATCTTGCTCACCTCTTGTCGCTACCCCATTCCTATGGCCCCATGCTTGAGCTCACAACTGCACATGTATGCCACTCGTGCTCCACGCCAAGCCACGTCAAGCCCCAGTCAACATAGAGGGACACTAATGCCTAGTTGATGGACCGTGGTGACACAAATGAAATCGCAGTATAGATGATGCCTCCTCGTCCACCCTGCGTATGCACGAACTTGGGCCAACAGCTAGCAGGCCAGCCCATCGTGAGAGGTGGGGGGACTGTCGTTGGTTGTCTGTGAGGCTTATTTCGTAGTTTTGGTCTTACACATACACAATATAGCTCATCTATGTGTATATATACAATATATATAGACTAACTGTGATTTTTTTGCACAAATTATTGGGTGTACAGATGTACACCCATGTCCCTATACTGGGTCCGCCCCTGGTGTCCTCATCCAGTGGTGACACGGGCTTCCTTCCTACTCTCCAGTCTCCACCTCGCTTGTGAAGAGTTTTTTTTCAGTAAAAAAAATCACTAATTTCAAGATCACTATACCAAAAATGATACAAATTCCTTAAAATACTTCTAGCATTTGTATAAATAGGATATGCAATGCCTAATAAAAGAATATATTAAATTCCTTAATCCGTAAATTAGACAGCCACACATGTGTGGGATAGAAAAACCAACAAAAACGGGGTAGATGCATAAAAATAAAAATAAAAATAGGAGGGGACCATGCAGTAATTTTGTTCAAGATACGAATTGTTCTAGGTCCAGCAGCCCGATGTTGAGCTTGTTAAGCAACCTTGTGATGGCGAATATATACCTTTAAAAAAAATGACGAATATGCAATTTTATTTTTTAATCGCAAAAAATATAATTGGCAAAAGAGGTGAAAGATGGGCAACGCGTACTTCAATTAAACCATCCATATCAAGTGACTGATCCAGAATTAGTATGCATTCTTTGCGAGCCAAAGTTTCGTGTGAATTAACGGCTAGTGATTCTTTTATCACTAATTAGTATTTACTTGATCCCAAATTGAAATTAAACTAAAAATAAAGCCTTGCTTTCCAAAAATTAGAGTAGCAAAATAGCCCCGTGAAAAGGATTGAAGTATTTTGTTGTACCTAATTCTGTTGTGTGATTATAAGATGGTCGTGCGATTTGCAGCCCTAAACCTTATCAGAGGATGCAGCACTGTAAGAATGGAGCCGGTGGACTTGAGATGCAAAAAAGTTACATTCAAGAAATTGAGATGCAAATAAGTATTCCCTTCATTTCAAATTATACCTTAGACGAGCTGTCAAATTTATAGTAAAAAAAGTTAAACGAACTATATTTTAAAATAGAGATAGTAGATTTTTGCATTGCCATAAAAAACCAGCTTTATTCAGAGTTTATGTTGGATTGACGTCACCCATTAACATCCCTAGGACCCTAGGTATCAATGACTTTGTGAGACTCAGCCAAGAGCAGATTTTATCAACAAGACAACAAATAATTCGTGACAGCAAAAGACAACCAATCTTTGAAAGCTTTTTTCTACATATTCTAATTCATAAAACATAACATTACACTGCAAAAGATAACACACTTTTTTTTTGCTACAGAGGAAACCTATCCAGCAGCACGTATCTTCACATGGAAGGAATACAATCGTTCCATCCTTCTTCGCATTGCTGAAAGCTGGAAGGAGTCCAGGAGAGTGTCTCCGATGTATACAAAACATGCACTTCACAGAGCTCCAATCTTCTGATCTTCAGCCACATCAAAATCAGCAAAACAGAACACAGGCAACACCACCACTCTAGGAACACTGATATGTTCAAGCTACCAACGTTGCTATTTTCACTATATAACCAGATGAGGATCACATGGACAAAACTGAACTACAGATATAACTAGCTGGCTACAGTCCCTCTCAACCGGTTGGCAATGTGGAGGAGATGATCGATGTTAGTAGCTGGGTAATGCTGCAGCAACTGGATATTGGCAGTGAAATCTCCAGACAACAGGCGCTTCCGGACAAGGATGAGCATGGCACAGCAAATCCTCATCAGTGTGTCCTGCATGAGAGCATGCAAAAAGTTATCCCTAAACTCTGCTGGGAGGATGTGCACAAATATAGTTCGGTAGGGAGTGGTAACATACCGGTGGGCCTTCCGGATCACCCAAAATAGCATCCCAAATATGTATACACACATTGAAACTGAACTCCATTGTCAACAACAACGTGATCCATCTAAAAGCATAATATTGTGGGTATACCTGTATATTGCACAACAAACAATTCGATTCACCACTATTGATCTGCTAAAGAAAATGGTGGTGGCAACTGGAGAAAAACAAGACATGTCAAGTAGCTACGCAATTATCCTTCAGATGCTTTTTAGTGTGCTTAGATATCATGCATGCAAGAATCTCTGTTCCACCATTTACTAAACACCAATGTTGTGTTTTCCATCCCAGAAAAAAAGTGTCAATCTAGGTTTGTCCTAAGTCAAACTATCTTAAGTTTGACCAATCCTATACAAAAGAGTATCAAGAATAAAACTTGAACACCTTAAGATAGTATGACATAGGATAAGACTAGAATGATACGTTTTATGGGACTGAGGGAGTAACTTATAGGAAGCTGAGCAATTACTATGTACCAAGTGTAATATGCACATTGCACAATTACCCTAAGCAATTACGCCGCCAAGGGAAAGATCCACCATAATCAGCAAGACTACAGATAAGACACTCTGTTATGAAGGCTATCCAGTCCATCATTTAATTGAAAACCAGAATACTAGGAATCAGTAAGAAATATTAACTTAGTGCTCAATGCGATAAATTGTATACCCAATTTATCTCACTCAGTTTCTGATATTTCTGTTAAAAGTGGATGAGACACAATGCTATCGATACTGAGAAGTAAAGTCTCAGCTATGAATGAAAACATAAGAACAGGATAGCAAAGCCGCCTTGATGCAATTACAAGTGCAATTTCTCAGAATGACACAAAGTTAATTAGTTTAAAATGTAGCAACCAGAAATCTAGTACTAAAATTGCCTACCTTTGTAGTAACCTCCATGTGACGCCATAGTTCCTCATCATGCCGCTTCAAGAGCTGGGACAGCTTCGAGAGTGTAGATCGAATACCCACACTGCTATTGTCAAGATGCTTGCAATAATTGTCTCTAAAGCCACTCAACAATTCAACAAAGCAAAAGTACGTGTCTGCTTCAGCTGAAGCCTGCATTTCCAAAATGGGTAACTCAGTTGATGAATAATATGTGAGACCAATAATTAACAGAACAATTCTGAAGTAATACATAAAATATGAACAGATTAACAAATAGTATGGTTCTATCTAGGGAGGGATAGGTGGTCACAAATGTTATGATCTCAATATCTAGAGACCCAGTGAACAATCATAGAAAAGATAATTAAATGGCAGAAGAACTTACTGAGCCGCTTGGGTCGGGGTCATTCTTGAATACATAGAATAGAGGTGCCAAAACTTCGTTCATCCCTTGCACATATCTTATGCTGGGGTTCAATTTTGAAAAGATAATCAGAATACGCCTCAGAGATTCCTGATAGGAGTTGAAATGATCAGTACAAACAACACATTCCTATTGGTAGAACTGGTAACAGTAAGAACACCGATGAAAGCGAACCTGGTTTGACTTGGCACAGAAAAACGGCATGTCTGGATGTGTTCGCTTTACATCTCGGTCTATCTGTTCTAGTATCTCTGATTCCTGAAATATATGTTTAGAACATGAGCAACGAAATGATGAAAACCCAAACTTTTTGAACATTCACATCATTTCAGGAAGCAAAATAGAACTGTTCAGTGGACACCAATTTTACAGGTAAGATAGCTTTGAGCAGAATACAAGACAGAAGAACCAACTTTTCCATGTTCTTTCTTCTTAGCTTTCATTATACTTCATGTTCTTGTTAAAACCAAAAGGGGAAAGATGAAAGAAGATGGGCTCAGCTGGAGTATACAACTCCAAAGCTTGAAACTCGAAACAACATGAAAGTTGTAGTTAGGTCTAATGGCATCAATATTAAGAAAACAACTCCACCATGGTGGGAGACTCCCACCAGGCTTTGTTCTAAGGTGCCGTGCTTCGAACCCAGGTGAAGATGGGAGTTTCAACGACTCCCGGAGTTCAACGCTCTAACCGGTCCACCGAGAGAAGCTTGGCGGCTTCAACATTAAGACTGACCAGATAGACCATAGTGATGTACTGGTGTTGCACAATGATAGATTATTGGGAGGCTAAATATGCATCCCACATGCTTCAGTAGCTACTAGTGTTTCCAATTCACATGTAGAAAGAGAAAACAATGATAATAAAAATCGGTTGACAATCAGTCCTGGGCACATTCCAAGTTTTAACCAGGTAGTACTTCAACAATAAATCCAAATAAAGAGAGCCAACAGTGACAATTGGGAGAAACACAAACCCACATAGGCACATAGTGCTCATCTATACTATAAGGATCCAGTTCTTTTGAAAACACTTCTCACCAAAATAATTCCTACCCACCCCTCAGAGGACCCACATGTCAGGTCTAACGGTGGAAAAGACGTGGAAAGTTTTCGCAAACGAGAAAAAAACGATGTTTCTAGAGAGCTTCTGCCGTTTGGGCATTACTTTTCTCACCATAGAATTTCTTTACCCACCACATGTACCCACCAACCAAATAATCTAAAATAACCCACGAGGCGTATTTGCTAGTAACATAATAAAATTGCACCAGAAATGCAAAGAAATTCTCAGAAGGCAATGAATTTTGATGTTATTTTCAAATAAGAGTCATCCAGTGACAATTGGGAGAAACACAAACCCACACAGGCACATAGTTCTCATAACATAACAAAATTGCACCAGAAATGCAAAGAATTTCTCAGAAGGCAATGAATTTTGGTGTTATTTTGGCCAATTCGAGCCAATCCCATACCAGATGGTACCTAGAACTAGAAGTGTGCTAGGAAACCAGCCAGTTACCACTGGCTTTGCAAACCATGCATACAAACCAAATTTCTTCAAACAGCAACACTTGCAAAACTAATATGAAATAGTACCTGAAAATATTGGTTCCATAAGCTAGATTTACCAGAGCTTAAAGGATGCTCTTCATTAGTAACTTCCAATCTCGGAAGCAAGCCAGTCCTCTCAATATTTAATTCTTTCTTTCTTGACAGCTTTGATTCCTCGATTCTCCTTAGTTTTTCTGACTGATGACATGAAGGATAGCGTCAGAACTCACATAAATAGTTAAATGATTTATATCTCCTTGAAAGAACTACTTGCCAGAAAAAGTTCTGGATTATGCTATTATTAATGCTCGAAAGAGCTTTTAACTGAATCTGTGGTGAAAGCTACTCAATTTTTAGTATCTTTGTTACAGTATCACCAGTTGACTATTCATTCTTTGGGTACATTCTTGATTTTTTGTTCAGGCAAAACAAACACACCTATTGTCTTACCCATCAACAAGCAGATTTTTCCTAACAGCTCTAGATATTGTCCTAATAAAATGTGTGGAAAGATAACTAGGGCTAATAGATCTTCACTGATTGATAGTTGGAGACTGGAAACTGTAACTTACAGGATTTAGAAGAAACTCTTCTTTGTATGCACTATATTGGCTTCGCTTCTTTTCTAACTCGTAAGGCCATAAACCACGATCAGTTGGCAAATACCCCAAGAGAAGCTGCACACTATAAATATAGTAGAATAAATTCTTGTGTACATAGATAACAAAAATAATGTTAAATGTACAAAATAGCTGTCAGAAGCTCCTAGAATCCATGCATAATCATGAATCTTCACAAAACAACAAGTGGTACAAAAATTGGGGTCAATGTGAAGTGCAACACAAGCCATGCTAAATCCACACCCACTAAATTTTGAACATCAATTTAAGCAATTTAAGATGTATTCACCTACAAATACATATAGAGAAGATATCATATTAACAAGACAACCCACTTTTACTATTTTTTGAGTGGGTGGTTTTACTTGAAGGGTCCATGTACAACATGAAAGACTAGTCAATATCACGAATCTGATCCTTGAAGCTTTTGAAAACTTGAGCTTCAAGAACAATTGAAAAAATGATATTGGCTTATCACATCTAACAGAATTCACATGATGGGTCATGGAATAACCTTTTTGCAAAAATATGTTGCATCTATTCGGACCAGCAACCACAACATCTAGTTCTATTTCCATGATTCAATTGAAAATATAAAACCCAACAGAGGGCAACTAAGTCAAACTGGAAGAGAATTTAAACCACAACCTTATCACTCTTCATTTACCACACAAACCCCAAATCTATCAACTTAAAATTAGACACTAGGAAACTCTATTTACAAGTCCCAATTCAATAAGTACAACCTGACATTTGGCATAGGACAGCTATACGGAACTGGACAATTGGCCCAGATTTTAGACGGTGAGGACTCTCAAGCGGCAGAGAATGTCTGGCTGACTTACACAGTTCTCCATCATCAACATTGCAACAAATATCAGTTCATACTAAATTTGTAAATAAGGGAGCAAATGTCAACACTAAACCCTGGGACTACAACTGAAAAATGGAGAACTCCCAACTCCATTCGGAGCACAATCAGAAGAGAAGGCAAGGGATCGCGAGTGGGGACCTTCCACACGACGGGTCGTACGCCCGCGCCGCCGTCGGGCACGCCAAGGCAGGCCAGTCGCCGCAGCTCCCCCATATTAACCACCTTCTTCGACAGCTGCACGCACCCGCAACGCAGCGGAGTCATCATCAGCCAAGCACGAAGACCCAAGCGAGAATCGAAGCGATTCAAACGGAAAGCCCACGCACCGCGGCCTTGAAGTCGGCGAGCAGGTGCGCCCGCAGGGCGGCCCCGGCGCCGTCCTCGTCCTCGTCGTCGTTCCCCCGCCGGCTCTGCCGCACCGCCTGTTCGTAGGAGGGCGGCGGCGGCACGGGCGGGGCGGCGGCGGGCGGCGGGGGCTTGGGGGGCGGCGGCGGGGCGAGGTCGGCGCCGTAGGGGTCCGGCGGGGCCGGCGCGGGCGGGGGCGCGGACCAGATTGGGCTGTTGAGCCACTCCGGCACCGCCGCCCGCCCCTTCTTCCGCATCCCGCCGCGCCCCCCGGAGGATCGAGCCGCCGCCTCGCCGCGGCCGCGTGGGAGGGAGGGAGGAGGTGGAGGTGGATGGAGGTGGTCAGGTGGGGGAAGGGTCTGGAAGAAGGAGGAGAGGGGAAAGGAACGGGAGGCGGCAGGGGGCGGCGGATCCGAAACTGCAAGTGGTGAGTTGCAGCGCTCCTGCTGTTAATGCGGAGAGAGAATGTATGAAGAGATAGGAGGCTGGGCCGGTGGGGTCCAGTGGTCAGGGACGGTGGTAGCACGGGGAGGGTGGTTTTGGGTGCGTTTTTACAAAAAGTGAAAGATAAAGTTTGGTAAAAATGTCACATCGGACACTGTAGCGCACTGTAGCACTTTTCGTTTGTTTGTGGTAAACATTGTCCTATCATGATCTAACTAGGCTCAAAAAATTTGTCTCGTCGTGTGTCGGGGACCGTAATTAGGGGTCCCTCAACCATCGGGGTAATCACCCAAAAAAGCGCAAAAAAGGTTGTCTCCAGGGACCTTTGGGCCTGCACATACGAAATCACGTGGCCCCCGCGGCCCGGCACGGCCCAACAACCGCTCGCAGGGTTGCGCCACCCTCGCGCCCAAGCTCCGCCTCGCTCGAGGGAACCCCGTCCCCTCGAGCGGCGAGACTTAAATCTCCGCCCTGCCAGGGGACGCTTTAACCCCTCGAGAGATCGCCACAACGCAGTACGAACACTCATTACCATCCACCCACGCCGGACGCCAAAGTCAAGAGGCAAAACCTCTGCCGCACGTCGCCCCTGGCAAAGCCTGACCACGTTGTACGACCACGGCACTGGCAGGTAGCAACTATGCGGAGCGTGCTCGGCACTGTACCTCCGACGCGACTGGCCCCGGTCATTCCAAGACGCTGTTCCGCCCACTCCCGTCACCCCCTTCGTCAGAGCGCCCTCGAATGGGCATGGAGCGCCTTCGACGGAAGTACGAGCAACAGCTGGGGGCGAACCTTGGTCAAACGTCACCGTTTGGCCGACGGGACGGGGTACGAATCTCCAAACCCTTGCCCGCTACGCCAACGGGAAGCACGCCTCGCACTGTGGCGACAGTGAGCGCCGTAGCGCCCCTGTGCTACCTACTCCCGTCCCCTAGGGCAGTAGAGCACTTGAGGCGCGTGCGGGGGCCAACGGGCCAGCAGAGGGTCAGCCACCCCGTACGCGTCAAGCCTGACATGACCGACAGGGTAAAAGCCGGCCGTACCGGTCCGACAGACCAGGCCACTACGCCTCTGACCACTGTGCTACACAAAAGTGGACGACGGTATGACAGCCATGTACGACATGCCAGCTCCTGTCCATCCGCCCCCGACGTTCGTGGATGACCACCCCCTCGAGGCAGAATAGGAGACCCCTCGAGTAAAGCCTTGAGTGAGGGCCCGGTCATCCCGACGCCTAGGCGACCCCTCGAGACCCCGTCGAGACGGACGCAAGAAG
This sequence comes from Echinochloa phyllopogon, assembly GCA_033239725.1. Lineage (NCBI taxonomy): Eukaryota > Viridiplantae > Streptophyta > Magnoliopsida > Poales > Poaceae > Echinochloa > Echinochloa phyllopogon. The sequence continues at coordinate 23,182,847 of BTCW01000008.1, read as the reverse complement.
GCGCCGTACTGACGGCCAAGACCAAGAAGCAATCTTAACAAATCTGCAAGGCACGGGTACGCTAGGGACAGGCACACCCTTCGCAAGATACGCCGTACGATTCGCACTGTAACATGCACTGTACCCACGACTGTAAACCTTCCTCCCCCTTGAACTATAAAAGGGAGAGTTGGGGGTCCCATACGGGACGAGAACAAGAACGACAGGAGCACAAGGTCACACACCTTGGATCCTGCCCAGACACGAACACACACACTCGACCTCAATCGTCTTCACCCCCGATCAGGGACTTGGAGGCCGCTTCTCCTCTCCCGCATCCACTTGTAGCCCCCTCTCTACAAGCACCCCGGTGCAAAGCTAATACAAGTGCGCGAGCACACCCCTGCTGGACGTACGGCCCCACGGCCGGAACCAGGATAAACTCGTGTCCTAGTGTTAGCTTCCGCATCGACCATCAAGGGACGAGACACAGCGCATTTCTGCGCGGTGTAGGGAGGTCCGGCCATTTCCGACACCGACATCGTGTACATCAAAACTATGTACTTAGTTTTTTTATTTATCTGCGTTTAGTGTTTCATGCATGAAGAGAGAGATTTGATGTGATTTGATGTGATAGGTGGATAGTGAAGTTTGGAGAGAGAATTTTTGTGTTTTTGGTGAAAGTAAACACAGGGTTTGTTCTACCACTCTGGAGACGGCTCACTGCTGGATGGTGGCAACGAGATCGTGTGACAAGTCATGTCAGGATGAACCTTTAATTTATTTTACAGTGACATTAGGGCAGGTACATTACTACACTGCAGTGGCGGAGGACATAAATGGCTTGCCATACCTTGTTTTTTCATGTTCCTCCAATCTCCAGCTATTTATATGTTCCTCCAATCTCCAGCTATTTATGTTCCCCTTCTACTATATAAACAGTGGCTGCCACGAGAATACACATTAAGCATCTAGCTTTCAACGAGAGGAAACAAGTGCCATGTACATTTGAACGTCCACACTACAAATATAATCTTGATTTATTTGAGATCAATCAACTCCGCCACACCTTAGTTTTTGTCCGTCCTCCACCATTGGCTACACGTCAGCGGTCTCATAGATCGTCTCATACAATGACACATATGATTTTTGCTGATGTGGAGGAGAGAGAGGGAGGTGAGAGAAGAAGGTTGTTGTTTCTCGAAACAACCGTCTCATGAACAAAATTTTAGTACTCTAAGACAACTACTCCATCATTGTATGAGTTTTGTTGCCATGCAACCAATAATATTAATTTACTAGGTGATATCCCGCGCGTTGCTGCGGGAATTTGTTAAACAAAATTTTAAAGTGAAATGTGAAAGTATAAACACCTAAGTGATTGCATTGCAACGTTCTTTACTAAACATTATACATGGAAGTATGACTGATCATACATGTAATTTCTACTCCTGTAATTTGTAATTGCTACACACAAAAATGTGGTCATAGAAAATCGGTTGAAGAATAAATAGATGGTCTAGTGGATGATAACATGGCTTATAGTGGATAGTGATATGGCGCATAGTGGATGATGACGTGGAATTGTTGCATGTTGAGAGAAATCCAACCATGCTTGTTAGTGGGTACCAATTATATAGGTTATGTCCGTCCTCCACCATTGGCTACACGTCAGCGGTCTCATAGATCGTCTCATACAATGACACATAGGATTTTTGCTGATGTGGAGGAGAGAGAGGGAGGTGAGAGAAGAAGGTTGTTGTTTCTCGAAACAACCGTCTCATGAACAAAATTTTAGTACTCTGAGACAACTACTCCATCATTGTATGAGTTTTGTTGCCATGCAACCAATAATATTAATTTACTAGGTGATACCCCGAGCGTTGCTGCGGGAATTTGTTAAACAAAATTTTAAAGTGAAATGTGAAAGTATAAACACCTAAGTGATTGCATTGCAACGTTCTTTAGTAAACATTATACATGGAAGTATGACTGATCATACATGTAATTTCTACTCATGTAATTTGTAATTGCTACACACAAAAATGTGGTCATAGAAAATCGGTTAAAGAATAAATAGATGGTCTAGTGGACGATGACATGGCTTATAGTGGATAGTGATATGGCGCATAGTGGATGATGACGTGGAATTGTTGAATGTTGGGAGAAATCCAACCATGCTTGTTAGTGGGTACCAATTATATAGGTTATATAGATTTCTCCATAAATTAAGAGATGATGTATTATTATGAGACAACCAAAACAACAACCTATTATACGGGTTGTCTAATAAATCGTCTCAAGATTACGTGTCACTGCATGAGACCGTCTATTAGACGGCACCAATGTACCTTCCCTTAGTACTAAGTACTAACATTGCTAGGCACTTTCTTCAAAATTAAAATACAAATCAGGCAGAATCTCTACTGATTATATTAAAAAGAAGATAAAGTCCAGACAGGACGATACAACAAAAAAAAACAAAACACATCAACCGGTTGGATTGGATCATCAACATGACCACACCACTCGACTCCAGCACAATGTCAACCCATTGGATTCAGACATCAACACGGCTACACCACTCACTCTGCCTCGACTCTCCGGCCGGTCGGATTGGGACATTGACTCGAGCCGCTACCTCATCACAATCACAACCACCACTCCCCTAGAATGCCATCTATCATCACCACAACACAAGAAAATGTAGCTCTTTTTTCTGTTTTTGACTCATGAAACGAAAGAAAGGAAAAAGAGCTCCAAGCCAAAAGCTGAGCCGGGAAGTCGCCGGAGATGCCTGGTGTCGCCACCGGAAAGAACATGACGCCGATGGGGCCGTCGACACTAGCCCCAAGAAGCATTGGGTTTTCACCCCCATCAACCAGCAAGATAGGTCGATGAGACATGACGCCTCCATGGAGGGAGCGGCGTCCGCAGACGTCGCCGTCCTCTCTTTTTGAATAGCCTCAACGACCCAATAACAATCACCTACCCCGATGCAAGACGACCAAAGTCGCGAACCACGCCGCCACGGCATCGCATATGCGCACTAAGCCGTCTCCGACCACGCCACCACAGCGTCGCCGATGCACCTCCAAGGGAACCCGAGTCGCCGCTCGCCGCCCAGCTGGCCGGCCTTCACGTCGGGGAAAGCGAAAAGCGGACCCCAACGTTCGACAAGCGCCAGCAAGTCACTGGCGTCCTAGCAAAGTTCGTCATCGCGGTGGGTGGGGCTTCTCTATCGTGCTTTGCGCCAGCTGCAAGGTGCCGGCCGCAGCCACCCAAAGGGGCACCGAGCCGTAAGCCGCTGCCAGCCCTGGCCACGAGACTAGGGGTGGATATCGAGCCATCTTGGCTTGGCTCGAGCTAGCTCATTAAGATAACGATCTGGCTCAGCTCGGCTCATTATCTCGATGAGGTACAAATCCGGCTTGGCTCGGCTCGTTTGGTAGCTCGAGCTGACTCGTTTAGCTCGTGAGCTAGCTCGATAAAAAATAAGTGTAAGGTAAAATTAATAAAAAAATCTAAAATTCATAAATTAGTCATAGTATTCAAAGTAGTATAATCAATAGAGTAAAATACATGACCGGTCCCTAAATTTGTCTCGTGGTGTCATCTACGTCCCTGAACTCTCAAAATGTATATTTGAGTCCCTAAACTTGCTAGACTGTGTCATCTAAGTCCAAAGTTCTAAAAATACCCCTATACATGATGACATAGCTACTAATTGAACATGATCTTTTATACTATTTCTCTCATCAAATCAGTTGTTTCTATCATAATACTTAGAGAACTTTATTTGATGGTACCATAGCATAATTATAGATCAAGAGATGGACAAACACCAGTAATATAGGAGTATTTTTGAAATTTTGGACCTAAATAACACACTTTACCAAGTTTAGGAATGCTAATGTGCATTTTGAGAGTTTAAGGACCTAGATGACACCTCGGGACAAATTTGAGGACCGCTGGTTTATTTTACTCTAATCAGTACACCACTAAACCTTTTAAATTTATGAATCATAAACCATCAATAGAAGTAAAGAAAAGGGAGTACTCAAGAGAATAAATGAAGAAATTCTATAAATAAAATCCTATATTTTATATATTCTTGATTTCAGAAATTGCTAGATGAGTCTAATGTTGCATATTTTCCATTGGGCTCGGGCAGAGGCGTTGGCCTGTTGCAGCTCGTTGTGGCTCATTATACTACCGAGCTTAAACGTTAGCTCGACTCGTCATAATTTTCCAACGAGCCAAGCCGAGCCGAGCCACTATTGAATCGAATCGAGCGAGCTAATGAACCACGACTTTTTTGTCCAGCCCTAGCAACGACATCACCATCGGGGGAAGCTTGGATCCAGCAGGGGCGCAGATCCACCCACCCGGAGGACGGATCTAGGCCCTATTTGGAACAACGGACAGGAGAATCACTTTAGCTGTATGAATATGGAAATAGCGCTTATTTGAGAAGCGGGTTTGAACCAGCTTCTGCGTTTTAGTACAAATGAGGGCAGTGGGGAGAAGCGTGGCCAAAAAAACTACAATAAAAAAGCGTACCGTTTGGCTTCTAGTTTTAGCTTATTTTGGCCACCAGCTGAACATAACCTTTCCAAACAGCCCTCGCCGGCCGCCAACGACAGGGCAGCCTCCCGATGAACCGGCGTCCGGACGGTTCCTACTCCAGCGTGTCAAGGAAAAAGAACCGGCGTCCGATAAACCAGCGTTCATAAGAATGAGAAATCAAAACAATTTTATTTCCTTTCGTAATAATCAGAATTCAGAAATCAAACCATTTTTATTTGTCTGATAAGCATCTTCCAGCCGAAGTCAGGCAAAAATCGGGCGCTGTGCGTCCACGAGACGGGGTCACGTAGTTCATCCCCTGTCTCCTCCCACTCCCCATCCATGATTTTTTGCTTTTGATTTGAATTGGTCCGCTCAACAAATTCCACCTGCATGCTTTTTATTCTTGATTGAAGAAAGAAAGAGTCACAAAGTCAAATAATAACAACATAAACCTATTACTTATTTTTTTGAAAGTTGCTCACATTCCGAGTCAACTAAAGCAAGCATTAAAATACTCTTTGTTCGCTTTGATCGTATATATCAACAAGTCCCTAGTATGTTTTTGTTCGCACCCAAAATTGGCAGTTGCCTATCAGGCCGAGGGCAACCGGTCAGACCGGTTCTAGGAAGCGGTCAGACCGGTTTTACTGTAGCCGATCTGGCAACGGCCAAACCGGTCCGACCGGTTTCCCTATCCGGTCTGACCGGTTTCTCCCGTGTTGGAGTAGGTTTAGGACTTTAGAGTTTTATCCCATATTGTAAACCGACCTAAAGGGGTACGACTTCCCCACCCTATAAATATAAAGATAAAAGGTCATGGCCGATTGAGAAACATCCAATCGAATCTATCAAATCTACCTTTTATCGTTTTGTCTTTACTTTTATCTTTCTATGTTTCGCATTACTTTTATCTCCAAACCCTAGCTCTTCCAACCCTACCATGATGTTCTTCCTTCGTCTCTATGTCGATTGAAGGCGTTCTAGGTGGCCTGCCGATCCTAGAACAACCCAAGGTGCGCCTGTCCTGACGGGGTCCCTCCCGGACGGGCGTTCGTTGGTCTCTCGCCGGGCACCGCCGGCGAAACCGGTCTGACCGGTTATCAAAACCGGTCTGACCGCTTTGCGCGGAAGGGCAGCAAGGAGCTACTCAGCGTGCTTGTTGTTGGCGCGGTTTCGTGTCAACAGTTTTACATATATATTTCATTATTCTACAGTTGCAACAAACCAAAGGTGATGCACAACAGATTTTCTGATGACAGCGCAGTAGTTATACTATACTAAATATTGTAGAGAATCACTTTTTGGATCAGATTCAAACTTGGATGATGAGGTGCGTGGCTGAATTCGCTCCAGTTGGTGATGGTCCTCCCGCTTGAGGATGCCAGCATGGTATTGTATATCCCAGAACTAAGTGTACTTTTTGGTAAGTTTTTTATTTTTTAGCTAGCCTCTTAATCTTTAAATTTAGTTAGGATTATTGCTAGTCTCTTGAAGATGCTTTAATTAATCTGACCAACTGGGCCTCTGATATATATTTTTTAATCAGTTGTCCTCTGATTATATGGTTCTAAATTATTTAGTAGCAACAGTATCAAGCTCAATTAGTTGTTCTATTCAAATGTGTTTATCTGATCAAAATTCTATTCAAATGTGTCTAACGTATCTATTGAACCAAAACTACCTGTATCTTCAGTGCCCAAATCCAGAGGTTCTGTTTGCATTGGGTCCTAACTTATTCAGATGTTGAGCGATATTTCTTACTTTTCATGTTTTCGGAAATTCTTTACATAGAAAATTTTTATGTACACTTAACTTTTTGTAAGTACTAGTTTAATGTATGATCCTTGTTTATTTAGTATTTGCATCTGGTTTACATGTATGTTCTCGTTTCCGATGAATAATGATGATGCATGTTGTGCACTCCAAATGCCATCTGTTGATCTTTGCCGCCATGCTGTGATAGTAAACAGTTCGAAACTACCAGTAGTGCTCTGGCTGGCTCGTCGTGGATAGGACACGACTTTGACCGGATGGGCACCTGCTGTCTTGGCTTGAAACCTCTTTTCATTTCATATGCCTGGTTTTTCAGTAACAGCAGCACACTAATTTGTTTTTTTTTTCTCTCGAAGAGCCATTAGTCTGGTGTAGTAAGATTCAACAGTTCAGCATACGCCATCATATGCACGCTGTCCACACAAAAGAGAAGGTAGTGAAAATAAAGCATCATGAACAATGTCTGCATCTTGTTTGCTTCCAAGTTCCGAGATTAAATTCTTGAATTCCTAATGAGCCTCATATTTGATTACCATGTGGTGGAAGTAAGTAGGCCCCGGTGCTTGTCAGATGTCTTAAATAAAAAAGGAAGAAGTGTATTTTTCATCCCTTAAATATTGTGAAAGTGTGATTTTCATCCTTCATGTTTTAATTGGTGCAGTTCGGTCTCTTAACTAACTGAATCGGTGCACTGATCATCCATGTCTCTGACATTTGATCCATTCAATTAATCGCCGGCCCACATCATTATTGCTAGAAAGTTTTTTCATGTACTTATACTAATAAGAATTTAAATATTTTGGACGGTCAGTTGAAAAAATTACAACATTCACGTGTGAACCAATTTCGTTAATTTTTGCATAAAATTTATATCCTCTTTTTTGTGCTCTCTAACTCTAGCCAGCTCATCTGTGATGAATATGATGGTGTCAAAAGAAGAGATTGGAGTAACCCATATTGTGTTGTTGCTGTTAGTCTATAGGTTGTGGCTGTCAAAATATCAGGCCACGTTTAGCTTCAAGTCTTCAAAATTTTGCATGAAGGTTAAATTTTATCGTGGCAGAACTTCATAATTGCATGGCCTAAACCACTGCTAGATGGCAACTAAAATATTATTAAGCTAGACCATGGCTGATTAGTGCATTGTTTTAGTTAGTTAAGGGATTGATTTGCATCAATTAAAATATAAGGGATGAAAGTTACACTTTCGTGATAGTTGAGGGATGAAAAATACACTTTTTTCATAAAAAAAAGGCCAAGGCGATTGCCAGGGGGGTGAAGATTAGTGGCTAGCCTGTATTCACGTTTCAAATTTCCACACACCATGGTGCTTCAAATTTGTTTTCATGTGTTTTATAGATTTTTTAGATAAAGAAAAGTTTTATTTCATCAAGAAAATGAAAGAGTTCCCGGCCTCTTATGAATATGGCCGTTGATTATTACAAGTTTTGCTAGGGGTGGACTCTGCTTATAGCAAAGCAAGCACACCCAAACAACCAGCACACAAGACTGAACTGAAGCAAAAAGTTTATCATTAATTTAATTTATTGCTAAACCTCCATCCATTGTTGATCCTATTATGAATTCCATGTCTTTATCAATGGTACCGTTCTATCACAACATCGAAAAACATCTGGTGCACCCCCTAACGTCGTTAGCAACTGTTAACGTAAAGAGAGTACACATGGGTCTCAGAGACACAAAAATAAACTATTTCTCGTTGATCTCCCTGACTCCTATTTGCTCTTGTTAATCCTCATGCCCCGTTTGACAGAGCTCTCCGAGCTATTTTTTTGGTGAATCCAGGAGGAGCTCTGCCAAACAGTTTTTCAGAAACAAGTGATTCTCTGTTGATTCTATGAAGTGATTATCTGAAATAAACTAAGAGGATGAGAGCTGAAAAAAGTAGCTTCTCCTGATTCTGTGAAGCGATTCCTATCCTAATTTTAAGAGTAAAAAAGAATCACTTTCAGCCACAAAATAACTTCTTTCAGAGAATCAGCTTTTATAGAGAATCACTTCTAGAGCTCTATCAAACAGACCCTCAGTCTCCAACATCCTTGGCAACATGTTTTATCCAAATTAGAAAACAAATATTATTTTTGCAAGAACCAGCAAAACATCCTCATGAATTCCCTTACTCTTTGACCTGCTAATCTGACAACAAAACAAAATATCAGTCAAAAGAACTTCAAAATATCTCTCTTTTCATTCGAGTCACCTTGTTGCAAAATCTAGACTTGAGAAATCCAAATCCAGCAATGATCTGACACATTTGTCAGGAAGACTATAATTTATTTGAAGAGCCAAAACACATTGTTTCACTTTTCATTTGTGTAACACTTGCATTCTAAATTAGGAAAACAAAATGACAAAACCTAGCACCAATCATGTAAAAAGAAATGATAGAACACACATCGGTCCTATAAGTCTTCTTGCAATATGTTGAGCAGAATGTGACGACCAAGGAGCCAGTCTTAGAGATACTGGGATCCTAGCTCACACAATCTACAATTTGTTCAATAGAAAATGTGCAGAAATGATGCAAATTTGCCGCCCAATCAGCAATGAATGTTCAAGTTACATATGTGTATTTTGCATAACTATCAAAGAATGGAATCTTGAGAAGCCATTGGCCCTTCTTGCTAACCTTGGACTTCCTCGTGGCAGGCCTCAAGCAGGGAGTCCAGTCCCATCCAAGGCACAAATCGCCTAGGTGCAGCCTTGATTTTTAGATAATGGATAAAAATTATCCGGCCTTGACCAGCTGGCTACGGCCCAAGTTTACACACTCGCAGCACCTCCGTCTGCGTACTCAAACTTTAAATCATTAAAAGCACACCACATAAATGAAAGCATTAGTTCGTAATTCTATTACTAAACCTCCATCCATGATGTGCAAAAACACGCATGGCTAAAGCCTCCAAAGCTTGGCAGACGTCCGTTATTGATTGCCTATCTTCTTCAAGCCGATGTAGCTGTGCCCAGAAACGAAGCCAATACGTGCCCCGGAACAGTACCTGCAAATAAGTTTTTGATGGAGAGTTGTCAAAAACCAAATTATTTCTACTTAGCCATAGTGCCCAACATAAAGCAGATGCACCCGCCAACATTTGATTCTTTAATTTTTTATTAAAACCTGTGAGCCAGTTACCGAACAGATCGTTGAAACTATAAGGTTTTGGGCGATTCAAAACAAATTGGACAACTCTCCAAAGGAATGTAGCCATATGACAATAAAAAAAGAGGTGTTGTATTGTCTCTTCTTTGGAACAGAACGAGCATAACTTACTCCCATTCCAGTTCCTTCTAGCTAAATTGTTCTTTGTTAGGATTTTTTAGATAATGGATAATATATTACCCGGCCTTGACCAAAACAGGCTACGGCCAAATAAAAACATAAAAATTACATCCCATCAAGGGGCTCTAGTAGTCCTACGCGACCACCAAAATCGCTATAGCACGTTTGTCAGACCTTACAAAGAACTGAAAACGCTGGACACCAACCACCATTGATGCTTCTTCCAAGGCAACAACACGAAGACTTGGTGCAGATACCGCCAACCAACATCCGAACTCCCTTAGCTGAATACTGAACATAGTGTCCACACAGAAAAACTACCCGGCCTTGGCGAACAAGAACTTCGACGACGCGCCTGCACTGCCGCCGCCGGCCTGGAGAAACCAGGCTAGGTTTTCACCCAGTTATTGATCATCCACAGACGCCAGTAGACGGTCCGACCAACGACTTCAGCAGCGCCTTCAACAAGGTGTGTGTCACGGACACTTCACCGCCGCCGGTCCGGCAGAAATGCCAGACAAGGATTTCACCCAAATCGTCTGTACCACCGTCACCACTGCGCCCGGCCAACGAAGAGGTCGCCCTCACCGGAAGGACACCAGCATCTTCGCACAGGACGCCGCCACCGCAATACAATATGCATTCCGACCGCCATCGACGAACAACGCCACCCGGAGCAAGGTTCCGCCGGCAAAGGGAAGGCACCAACCCGTGGGGAAGGCAGCTGCATGACAGCTAGCGAAATCTGTCCAGATTGCCCCCGTGGGGGCGACGCGGAGCGATGAAGGCATTGGATCTGTTACCTCCAAAACGCCGGCGCCGTGGATCCGGCCGGCCTCGCCTCACACCGCCGGGTCCGTCCAGGGGGTGGCAGATCCGGCCCCGGAGACGCCGGATCCAACCGCCGGCCTTCGAACGGCCGCGTCCCGGCCACCGGCCTGCCGTCGCAGCTCGTGGCCAACCTCCTCCATGGCGCGGCCTCAGGACAGACGATGAGAACGGGAGCTGCCCCGCCGCCGCCGTCCTAGTAGGCCGGCGGGCTTCCGCGGCCCTGCTCTAGCGGCGGCGAGGGGAGGGTGAGGGTGGGGAGGAGGACGGCGACGGAGATCTAGGACGCCGCCCGTGCCGCTCGGGAGGAGAGCGACCCAAAAAACTCATTCTTTTCAAGAGTCTCATTTTCAATTGCAGAGACCTGAGGGATGTCTGCTATGCGCGTTTCATCCAACCGGAAGTCGTTACCATCCAGGGGACCGAATAGCCCTCTGTAATACGAGGTGATTTATCTTTTCAACTCCTCATCACCTGTAATCAATCTACCCTCATCTTGCAACTGATAAATCCACGTTTTACGATGTATTGGAGTCACCCTCCAACAACTCTTTCACTTTGGCTCGTTGGTACCACTTAATCTCCTCTTCTCTCAATAAAGCTGCTAATCTATTCTGAAAGCACCGCTTTAAGCCAATTTCCTGAGATGACAAGAGACACGATTCCGCCTTCCTATCTAAGGAATCAAGTTTATCAGGAAGCTGTTTTTTCTCTTTCTTGTATTGGCCACTTGTGTTTTTGGCCCAACCCCTCAACTGCTGCCGTACTTTACGAATTTTTGCTTGCCAGCGTGCCATGGAAGTATTACGGCCATTTTCATTTATCCACAACTCTTTGATCATATCCATAAAGCCATCCCGGAGCAACCAACCTAGCTCGAATTTAAAAGCAGGTTGGTTGCTGCCCACTAATGCCTCTCCGGTGTTCAAGAGTAAGGGAGTGTGATCCGAAATATTGCGACCGAGTGCAATGACCGTGGACAGCGGAAACTTGTGCTCCCACTCCGTAGACATTAGCACCCGATCTAATTTCTCATATATTGGCGTCTGCAATGAATTAGCCCATGTATATTGTCTACCTGACATTACCAATTCTCTCAATTCCAGACTATCGATTACGACATTAAATAAAAATGGCCAAGGATGATCAAAATTCTCATTATTCTTCTCCTCGACACTCCGTAAAATGTTAAAGTCACCCCCAATGAGGATGGGTAAACTTTCATGAGTGCATAACTGGGCTAACTCTGTTAAAAAAGCTTCTTTAAACTCATTCTGTGCCGGACCATAAACTACCACTAGTGCCCACTTGAAGCTATCAATTTTATTGCACAAGTGAAACTTAACATAATAATCACCCTCATCTGTTGCCCCGATATGGAAAACTTCTAGATCAATTCCCAGTAGTATTCCACCGGAACGTCCTTTCGGTTCTTTATAGTGCCAAATATAATTCTTCCCACCACATAGATTTCTCATGAAAGGATCGGAAAAGCTCATCCTTCCTGTTTCTGATATGGCCATGAAGCTAAGGTTTTGTTCTTTGGTCAACTCTGATAAAAATCTATGTTTCTTCGGGTCTTTAAACCCGTTGCAATTCCAAAAGACACCTTTCATTATTACTTCATGTTATATTTATGTTTTGGTGTGGATGCTGTTTTTTTCTTTTTTGACGAAGGTGTTTTTTAGTCGGCAACACAGTGATACGATCACATAAATCATCACATAAATCATCACTGGATTCCAACACCTCGGTTCATTAATTCTCCACACAAATTCCCCAAAATAAACTTATCTACTTCTTCTTCCTCTGCTAAAGTCTTTTCCTCCTCATCAAAAATCTCAGTCAACCGCTCGATACTAGGTGCAGCCTTGATTTGGTTGTGCTTCTAGCATGGGCACGCTTGATAGCGCCATGTTGGGCGACCTTGTCGATGACCTCAGCAACAGCTGCGGCGACGGCGACGGTGGCCTCAGCGACAGCAGCGGCAGAGAGCCTCCGTCCTGTATGCGGGATTGGATTGATAAGTGGAGAGGGAAGATGCCACGCACAAAATACAGACGGGTATTTTTCAAAAAAAAAAGGTGCAGATAGGTGTGAGGATGGAGACGCACAGCGCAACCCGTGGTGTGGTGGGGCCCAACACAATGCAGAAGAGCTTTTGGCTCATCTCACACACAGGGTCACAGTGCTTATATGTCACGCCGATTATCTGACCAAGCTCAAGGCCCATCGACAACAATTACTGGACTCGGCCCATACTCTATTACTACTTGCTTGTTGGTGGCTTTAGGCTCTAACAAAGCCTTTTGCCTTCTAGGGCCAAGACCATGCCGGGGTGCATATATGAGAATTCCACAGTGTCGGACGACCAGCAGCAGCAGGAGGTTGATTGGAGAAAGAAAGGCGCTGTGACCGGTATCAAGAAGGCGAATGTGTGGTATGTTACACAAATATATCTAGTTCGATCACAAACATACATATTTTACAGTTGATTCGTTGTGTCATTTGTGAATGCACGTAAAAACTGTATTATTGTTTGCATTTGCAGGCTCTTCCTGGGCGTTGCTGCGGTGGTGGCCGTGGAGGGTATCCACAAGATCAGGGTCGGGCAGCTGGTATATATTTGTCGGAGCAGCAGGGGTGCTGGGCTGTGGGCCTGTGGCGACATCAGCAACTCCTCTGGCTGCGACGGCGGCACCATGGAAGGGCCCTTCCAGTACATCACCAACAGCAGGGCATCGCCACCGAGGATGTAGTCCTCTACCTCCCAGCGCCCCCTGGAACGCACACACGCACGCTAGAACGAGAGAGAGAGACAGAGAGCTGCAAGACACAGAGTTTTTGGTGCCGCACAACTAACCGGCATTTTCTGTATTGCTTAACTGAATTTAAACAAACGAGTGGCTAAACATTGCCACGACGCTGCGAGTCTCACGGCTCCAATCTTGGCCGTGCCATCCCACGTCCTGGAGACCCGATCTTCACCCCACTACTCCTAGACTTCAGCGAAAAGAAAGGAAAGACCAGAGCACACACATGCTTCATGGCCGTTACAACGACGCGCTCAGACTGGCAAGGAATGAGCTCCTTTATTCTCTAACTAAGCCAACACATGCAACCGAGCCTGGATTATCTAACAATCTCCCCCTAATTCATGCTCGGTTTACTTCAGCTTGATGACACCAATCTTGTCACGAAGTTCACAGAACCTTGCTCGCGGCAATGATTTCGTCAGAACATCAGCGAGCTGCTCTTGAGTGCTCGCATATTCCAAGCAGATCTTCCCATCCTCCACACATTCACGAATAAAATGAAATTTTGTATCAATGTGCTTACTTCTGTCATGAAGAACGGGATTCTTGCTTAGTGCAATTGCGGACTGATTATCCATCTTCAAAATGGGTACCTGAGCACTCATTCCAACAATGTCACCCAGCACCCTTGTGAGCCACACGGCCTGACATGCCCCTACTGCCCCTGCCATGTACTCAGCTTCACAGGAAGAAAGAGCCACTGTCTTCTGCTTCTGAGACTGCCAAGAAATGGGCAAATCTCCAAGGAAAAAGTTCACCCCTGTTGTGCTCTTCCTTTCATCAACATCTCCCCCCAAATCACTATCACTGTACCCTGTAAGCCTGTTGCCACCATGTGAGAATTTTGGGTAGGCAATCCCAAAATCCACTGTCCCTGCTATATAGCGCAACAAATGCTTTACTGCTGCCAGATGTTCCTCTCTTGGTTTCTCCATAAACCTACTGACATAGCCCACAACAAAAGTGATATGTGGACGTGTATGCACCAAGTACCTCAAGCTTCCCACTAGGCTTCTGTATCTTGTTGCATTCACCTCTGGAGTTGAACCTCTGGTGGATAACTGCAGTCTAACCTCCATAGGAGTATGACAAGGGTTGCAGTTCTCCAGCCCAGCCTTCTTGAGCAACTTTCTTGCATAAGCTGCCTGTCCAAGAGTGATTGAATTCCTCTGCTGCTTCACCTCAATTCCCAGATAGAATGACAGGAGACCAAGATCACTCATGAGAAATTCCCTCTGCATCTCCTGCTTGAATTCTCTAACACCTCCTGGATCTGCCCCAGTGATGATGAGATCATCCACATAAACTCCCACCACCACTCTGGATGTACCCTTCCCCCTTGTATACATCCCATGCTCACTGACAGACCTTTTGAACCCCATGTTTTGTAAACTGCTGTCGAGCTTCACATTCCATGCCCTTGGAGCCTGCCTAAGCCCATACAAAGCTTTGTACAGCTTCAACACTTTAGCTTCATGTCCTGAAGCAATGATCCCTGGGGGCTGTTGGACATAAACCTCCTCTTTGAGCTCTCCATTCAGAAATGCTGATTTGACATCCATGTGATGTACAAACCAACCCTCCTGGGCAGCAACAACAAGTAATACCCGAATCGATTCCATCCTTGCAACCGGGGCAAACACTTCATCAAAATCAACTCCCTGCTGCTGAACATACCCCTTCGCAACAAGCCGAGCTTTGTGCTTGATGACAGCCCTTCTTCATTTCGCTTCAGCTTGAAAACGCATTTCAGACCGATCGCTTTGTGTCCTCGGGGAAGATCAACTAGCTGCCAGGTTTTGTTCTGCTCAATGGACGCCAGCTCCTCCTTCATGGCCTTGACCCAGCACGGCTCCAGCTTGGCTTCTTCAAACGTGGCCGGCTACTGTTGGCACTCCTTATGGCCTACAGATAAATCCGCAAGCGGACAGATACCGATGTAGCTTTCACCCAGGAGTATTCCAAGGTATCGATTTCCACGGGGAACGAGAAGTGTACTAATCCTAAACTAAGTTGTCCTAGGTAGATGGAGTGGATGAATGAAATGGATGAGGTGGATGACGACAACAAGGAGAGAAGAGAAGAGGTAGGAGGGTAGAGAGGGTACAGGTCTGGTAAGGGTATTCTACCGATTGACTGAGCAGAGCAGAAGATACAGATACATACTTGCTTCGGGACTACAGAGCCTCCGACACACAGAAAGGGATGAGAAGGGGTGCCGGTTACCCTAAACCTTGGGTCCTAGGACACCGGAACTAACATGATGGACTACGAAGACCGAAAGGGCTGTCACCACCTTACGGCTACCACCTCCGTTGCGACGGGCAGAAACTAAGGTTACTGGCAAGTCTAGGAACCACTCCTACACTAGTCAATAACTACTTATCTCCTATAGCAAGATAAGCACCCAAGCTAAGTAACCAGTATACAGTTATACCAATCAACTAAGCATTGAACGAAGAACGAGACAAGTATATAGATGTAAGAACTGAATGCTCAATTAATCAGAAAGAGATACAAGAGTTACCAGACATGACCCAGATGTCACTCGAAGCAGAGCCGCATCCGTAGAGGTATAGCGGGAAGAGGGGCCGACACTCCGGCTCCTCTCCGGGACGCTCACCTCTCCTCTCTTCCTATTCTACTGATACAAGTGGCGGAACTTTGCAACGCTCACTCTACTCTTGTGTTGTGTGCTCAAATGAGCAGCTTGGCCCTCTATTTATAGCACTCAATGGTCGGTTGAAGTGGAGTAACCATCAAGGCATCCAGGGAATATCCCCCTTGATTCGGGTGAAGAAGGTCGGTTCGGCCGAACCGACCTGTTCGGCCGAACCGTCCATCTTGCCGCCTTGGCTCCCAATGGCTCAGATTTGCTTCTGGAGGCGGTTTCTGCAGGGGAGTCGGTTCGGCCGAAGGCCTCTGTTCGGCCGAACAGGCCTCAGGGTCCAGGCCCACTCCTCTGCACCGCCTCTGCCCTTTGGGTCCCTCCTGGGCCGGCCTGGCTGCTTGGACTTGTGTAGTATGGACCCAGGCTGATGTGTCGGTGCTCCGAAATGAGTTGGCGGGCGTCCTACGTGGCTTGCACAGTCGTTGCTTGGTTGTTGTAGACGTGGACGGCTCCCGGCGGCCTGTACGACTAAGGGGGGTAACCGGCCGAACGGGTCGTTCGGCCGATTCAGTCATTTCCGACCCCTATAGCACGTATTTCGCAATGTTGTACCTGCACAAGCGACACTCACCAAAACTCGTGGAACTCCATTAGAAATAAAACCTAAGTACATGGAATGTTGCATAGTCTCTCATTTATTCCCGCGTATTGGTGGTCGAATTTGGGTTGTAACGACCGCCAACAAGCTCCCCCAAGCTTGGCTCTTTGCTCGTCCTCGAGCATAGATAAAACTTAGGCTCGGTGGATCAGGAGTTGCTACAATGTCATTTTTCTTGCAGGTAACTTCATAAACAACTAGTACTCAAATAAATACTTGAATCACTAGCAAGGTATTAATTCACCATTTTACCTATGGGGCTTATAGCAATCTCCTTATCTTGGGCGGTTGAAAGAATGAACAGTTTAACTTAGTTTTATTCCACCCTACTTTTTTCAGGATCCTATCTCGGAGTTTTCACCCTTTTGTGAAAAGATAAATTGTTCCTCATTGGCTCACTCAATCGCTCAAGTGTATTTGAATCCTCACCAAAGGCTTTGCCTTCTTTTCATCCTAACATCTAATTTGGCTTTTGTGTGGCTCGGGGACAAAGGATGAAGGCATACAAGCATCTTATATATTGCTAAGTCAAAGACCGGATCTTAGGAGAATCAAATCACACTCTAGATCGAGAAGTGCAAGTGTGTGGAATATGTGGAGTGGAATATGTGGAGTGGAATTTGGTGGAATTTCATGGAATGATTCTTCCTCTCCTTGATTTATTTTTCGAGAGCATGGGCTATCTTTTATTCATATTTTTGCCATGCCTTTTGGCATGCTTTTCTTTTTCTCATTTTTTTGCCATGCCAATTGGCATGCTTTTCTTTTTCTTTTTGCATAGCCCATGCCTCTACTTTAAAGATATTTGGAGAGGGAATCAAAGAACATGAAATTTTATTTATGGAATGGATGATGGTATGGTTTTGCTAACTCCCAAGTAGGAATTGCAAGTGAGAGGTGGAGTGTATGTGCATCTCGATCTTAGAAGCATGAAAGATTCCTCACTAAGGTCACAACAATTTGACAAAGCTCACTAAGATGACAAGCAGCATATGGTAG
This sequence comes from Echinochloa phyllopogon, assembly GCA_033239725.1. Classification (NCBI taxonomy): domain Eukaryota; kingdom Viridiplantae; phylum Streptophyta; class Magnoliopsida; order Poales; family Poaceae; genus Echinochloa; species Echinochloa phyllopogon. The sequence continues at coordinate 23,165,310 of BTCW01000008.1, read as the reverse complement.
AAAGTTTAGAACTAATCCTATCATATGGCTCTGGTAGGTATTATGACCAATGAGGAACTTTGTTTTAATTTTGAAAGCATAAACAACCGAGATTTTCACCATACTAAGAGTAGAAATAGAATTCAACCAAAGTCTCACTATATCAATTCCCACAACAACCTAGACTTGGAATAAAGCATGTGCTCCCACAAGGTTTTCAGGTTCATTTCTACTCATGCCAAATAACTCAAGCATAGTCAAGCAACTAGTTGCAACAAAGTACTAGCAAAATTAATGACAGAGCAACCATTCATCATTTCCAAAGTGAGAGGCATATGATTCATTCCATGCATGGTTGAGAGTTAATTTTATCCAAGGGAAGTATTTTCAATTGAATGACCAAAGTGCTGAGTAATTCGGAACGTACCTGATGGGGGTGCTCCCCAAGCTTGGACTCTTCACTGGTAGGGATTCAACCTTGAAAGTTACTGAGTCAGCTGGTCGGCCTGCTCGTTCTCGTCCTGTTCCTCCACTGTGTCATGCCTGTACTCATGTATCTTTTCGTTAAACAGGGCAATCTCCGGTTGGCTCAAATGCACCAACTGGAGCGACAATTTTATTCTTTTTGCATTCAACTCTAATTTTATTTATTCATCAAGCTAAGGTTGGAAAAAAAATATTTGGAAGGGAAATAATTAGAGCACCTCCTAAAAAATGATTTGAGCAAAGGGAAATTGAATTGGAAAATAAATTGAAACTAATGGTTCTCTACAGGTTACAACCACATGACATCTACTCTATAGATGGATCGTGAAGGTCTAGATGTTACGTGGCTTTGGCGAGCCTCTTAAATTTTGCTGTGGGTGCTTGGCAGAGGACATTGATCTTGTCATCCTTGTCCATCTACCCAAGCTCGCCTTCGATGACCTTCTCACCGAGATTGTTAAATTTCTGGTGTGTTTGCACCAGATCTCTAATCAGGCTCTTCATCCATGGGCTCCTCTTCTTCCTCCTCCTCGAGATGTTCAATCAGAAGGCTTTAGGGGTTTTGACAGTTTTGCTCGTGATACTATTGGAGAGGGAACCCCTGGGTGAGGAAAGGTCTTTGGATAAGGATTGGGTGGTCATGGCGGCTGAAAAATGTGAACACTTGGTCGTGTTCGGGAAAGTGATGGAGGATGGTTTCTGACTTGAGATCGACAAGCAGCTTTCCCAACATTTCCTAGCGACTTCGAGACAAGATGGGATAGAGATAGGATCAAGGGTCAAAAAGGACGCTCAAGGGGCAACAGAGGGGTCCTTCGGTCGAACCAACATGGTTTGGCCGAATTGTCCTAATTTTCCCAAACTAGAGTGGTCTAGTTTGCCCAAAGTGCTTTTACGGAGTCTATCTCTCTAGTGCACACCCATCTCATTGATGATCTTTTTGCAGAATGTTCTTGATGTGAGTGTTGGATGTTCTGCTTGACCACTAGTTTGGGGTGCGGCTCCCCCAAACTTAGATATTTCCGTGAGATGGAGTCAATGAGATGGGAGCCCCTATGACTAGCCCAAGGACGCCAAAGCGAGGAAAGATGTTTCATAGGACATTTGCTTAGCGTGCCTGATGGCTGCGGCTCGGTAGGGCTTGGCTTCTACCCAGTTAGAGACGGGATCTATGGCTACCAGAGTAAACTCGTAGTTCTCTGAGTTAGGGAAATGACCCATGGGGTCTATTCCCCATACACCAAAGGTTTCTACTTGAAGACTACTGGTAAGCGGCTTTGCGTCTCTTATATTCCCGTGTTTCTGGAAGTGTGGGCATCTCTTGCTAAATTTCTTAGCATCTCCATATTGCCAGACCTTTGTTCTAAACGCTCCATAATGTCGTTCACAAGGTGCTGCATGATATCTCTCCCAGGTTTTATGTGCCTCAGGTGCAGGTATGCATCGTCTGAGTCCATCTTGTATCCAGAAGAGATACGGATCATCCCATAGGTGAAGTCTGCTCTCATAAACCAATCTTTTCCTATTTTCACCTGGTAGGACACACCCTGACACCTTGATGTTGACTATGCTGGCATACCACGGATCTAATGTTGTGACCTTGAGGAGCGTATCACCTCGTAAGAAAATCGCTGATGAGAAGATCAAACGGGACTTGTACCCGAGACAGACCCAACGGATGAGTCTTGGGTTCGCATCCTTTTTGGTCAAAAGGTACTTCAAAGCAGCATGGTCTGAATAGACTATGACCTTTGCCCCAACTAGGTAGGACCGGAATTTGTCTATAACAAACACAACTGCTAAGAGTTCCTTTCCCGTGGTTGCGTAGTTGAGCTGGGGCCAGTTAGCATAATGCTTCTTGTCCTTGGTTTGGCCCACAACAGCTCCAACAGCATAATTGCTCGCATCACACATGATTTCTAATGGGATGCTCTAGTCGCGAGACCGGATGATGGGAGCAGAATTGAGTGCTTTCTTAGGGTGTGAAAGGAAGCATAGCACTCTTGATTAGAGACGAGAGGGGTTTCCTTGGCCAAGAGATTGGTCAACGACCGGGCTATTTGAGAGAAATTTTCGATGAGACACCTATAAAGCCCGGTGTGGCCAAGGAACTACGAATCCCCTTTACTCGTGGGAGGTGTACGCATAGGGTCATATTTGGGAGTATGATAGGAGAAGATGATGGCTTTAGGCTTTGAATCTAGTCTTTCCCCGATCAAAGACGAATCTTCGTGACAATTGTCTTACGACCCCAAGGTAAGATAAGATAGGGATATGATGTGTATGAAGGTTAGGAGTAATCCCTTTGAAATCTTGGATCGAGTGTCCTAAGACTGATCGATCCTCCTACAGGACAGTGAAAGTCGGTTGGGTTCCAGGGGGTTTGTCACTGATGGTCACTGGAGTTTGTCCGTCCTTAAAGAGGGCAGCACACTTCAATCCAGAGGGAAGAGACTTAGGTTCGACTGGAGGATGAATCTCTTCTTCCTCCATAAGGAATTGGGCATCTTCTTCTAGGAAATGTTGCTCTAAGTCTATCAAGGATGTTGACATGACCTCCTCTATTGGCTCAGGATCGGGATCTGTCTCTATTGGGGTATTCAAGGAATAAGAATAAGAGACTGGGACGAGTTCTTCTCCGATCCTAAGCTCTAGCTGGATTATTGGTGAATTTTCTAGGATTTTCATGATTGGCCTACCAATAAAGATGGAATGAGTGGAGTTTGTGGGTAGGTCAAAGATATGGAAATCCAAGAAAAGTTTAGGGTCGTTAATCTTAACGGGTGTGACCCGCAAGATCCCTAAACAGTCGAGGATCCTTCCCGATGTGAACCTTAAACGTTTCTGAGATGATGACCATGGTTCATCGGGGAGTTGCGCTCACACCAAAGAGCTAGAGATTATGTTGATTCCGAGGCTTGGGTCGTACCCGATTTCTCTATCATTGCGCATAACTTCATAGAATATGCTTCTGATCCTTTTGGGCATTTTGACAACCTCGGTCGAGGCTTCGACCTCGTCTAGCCATTCCCGACTCTTGATGGCAGAGAGATGGCCTAAGTACCCTCTCTGATATTCTAGTGCTTCCTTGTCAGGTGGTGGATCCTTTTGCTCTACACATTGTTCCAATGGGAAACTTGTTGCACTCCCTACGTTATCGAATAGATCGTCATCAAAATCGTAGGGAGTGGTGTAGAGTGGATGATAATAATCCAGGCTAGAATATGGTTGCGGTTCGAAATGAGCATCGGGTTCTGATGGAATGGAAGAGCTAATTGGTTTGGATTGGGACTGTACTGGCTCTTTAGGTTTAGGCTGCTTCTCTTCTTCATCGGGCAGTTCGTCATAGACTCCAATATAGGGAGTGTCATCCAGGATACGCTCCAGGACTATCCTCACTTCACTGGGAGTCAAATGAAAAAACGAACCTTTTGAAGCAGAGTCCAAGAAAGTGGTGGCTACGGGACAGAGGCCAAGATTGAAATGTTGGAGAATGATAGGTTCAGATAGGCCTAGGTCTGGTCCGGATGCCAATATTTACTTGAAACGAGCCCAGGCAGCTCCTAACGACTCTCCCTCTAATTGCTTAAAGGTAAGAACTTCGATTCGGAGGCTGGCTACCTTGGAAATTGGGAAGAAATTTAGGCAGAATTTCTCTCTGAGAGTTTCCCAACTCCCTTCCATAGTACCGACAGCCAGAGAGTACCATTTCTTCGCTCCTCCCGTTAATGAGAACGAGAATAGCTTCCATTTGAGTGTCTCTTGTGTCATGCCCGCAATGGTCAGGCACGAGCAGAGTTGCTCAAACTCACGCAAATGCGCGTATAGACTCTCGGCCTTCGTTCCTGAGAACGATTGCTCACGAACCATGGCTATGAAGCCGGGACGTAGCTCATAGCCGGGTGTGGATATGGGATGTGATGATGGTGGTGGCTCCAAACAAGCGCCCTTTGGAGCCGAGTGTTGGCGTAAGGTAAGAGTGGGATCCATATGGATGGTGGTGGGATACACGGATAACTTGGGTTCGGAATGAGAACAGCTACCGATCCCCGGCAACGGTGCCAGAAAGCTTGTTGGCACTCCTTACGGCCTAGAGATAAATCCGCAAGCGGACGGATACCGATGTAGCTTTCACCCGGGAGTATTCCAAGGTATCGATTTCCACGGGGAATGAGAAGTGTACTAATCCTAAACTAAGTTGTCCTAGGTAGATGGAGTGGATGAATGAAATTAATGAGGTGGATGACGACAACAAGGAGAGAAGAGAAGAGGTAGGAGGGTAGAGAGGGTACAGGTCTAGTAAGGGTATTCTACTGATTGACTGAGCAGAGCAGAAGATACAAATAGATACTTGCTTCGGGACTACAGAGCCTCCGACACACAGAAAGGGATGAGAAGGGGTGCCGGTTACCCTGAACCTTGGGTCCTAGGACACCGGAACTAACGTGATGGACTACGAAGACCGAAAGGGCTGTCACCACCTTACGGCTACCACCTCCGTTGCGACGGGCAGAAACTAAGGTTACTGGCAAGTCTAGGAACCACTCCTACACTAGTCAATAACTACTTATCTCCTATAGCAAGATAAGCACCCAAGGTAAGTAACCAGTATACAGTTATATCAATCAACTAAGCATTGAACGAAGAACGAGACAAGTATATAGATGTAAGAACTGAATGCTCAATTAATCAGAAAGAGATACAAGAGTTACCAGACATGACCCGGATGTCACTCGAAGCAGAGCCGCATCCGTAGAGGTACAGCGGGAAGAGGGGCCGACACTCCGGCTCCTCTCCGGGACGCTCACCTCTCCTCTCTCCCTATTCTACTGATACAAGTGGCGGAACTTGGCAACGCTCACTCTACTCTTGTGTTGTGTGCTCAAATGAGCAGCTTGGCCCTCTATTTATAGCACTCAATGGTCGGTTGAAGTGGAGTAACCGTCAAGGCATCCAGGGAATATCCCCCTTGATTCGGGCGAAGAAGGTCGGTTCGACCGAACCGACCTGTTCGGCCGAACCGTCCATCTTGCCGCCTTGGCTCCCAATGGCTTCGATTTGCTTCTGGAGGCGGTTTCTGCAGGGGAGTCGGTTCGGCCGAAGGCCTCTGTTCGGCCGAACAGGCCTCAGGGTCCAGGCCCACTCCTCTGCACCGCCTCTGCCCTTTGGGTCCCTCCTGGGCCGGCCTGGCTGCTTGGACTTGTGTAGTATGGACCTAGGCTGATGTGTCGGTGCTCCGAAATGAGTTGGCGGGCGTCCTACATGGCTTGCACAGTCGTTGCTTGGTTGTTGTAGACGTGGACGGCTCCCGGCGGCCTGTACAGCTAAGGGGGGTAACCGGCCGAACGAGTCGTTCGGCCGATTCAGTCATTTCCGACCCCTATAGCACGTATTTCGCAATGTTGTACCTGCACAAGCGACACTCACCAAAACTCGTGGAACTCCATTAGAAATAAAACCTAAGTACATGGAATGTTGCATAGTCTCTCATTTATTCCCGCGTATTGGTGGTCGAATTTGGGTTGTAACGACCGCCAACAGCTACCCTTCGCCCACAGCCACCAGCAAGTCTCCAGTTACCCCGCTGTGCTCTACCTCACCCACAACAGCAGGGCCTCTGTCCAGAATGTTGTCCACAGTCCTGAACCGCAGAGGTGCATCATCGTGATCGTCGTCAAGATCAGGAGGTTGGCTTGGTGGAGACGCGAATTCGACCCCTGGTGATGCTGGTGTGGGTGCCCCGTCCACAATCGTCGCCGCCGGAGTATGTGCTCCGCTGGCTGTGCCCGACGTCGGACTCCTGGCGCTTCCCCCTGACATGGTTGGCGTCACGTTCAGAGGGCCAGCAGGTGCGTTCGATGAAGTGCGCGCTGTCGACGGCGTTCCTGGTGCTCCCGCTGCGCCCGCGCCGCCCGACGTGTAGGTGTACTCGACGATGAATGGATCATCGCCGTCGTCGTCGGTGTTCATCTTCACGCCACCTGCCTCCCAGTTCCATGCGCACCCCTCCTCGAACACGACGTCCCGAGACACCACGACCTGGTCAGTGACGGATTGTAGAACCGGTAAGCCTTGCTCCCTGGCTCGTACCCGATGAACACCATCGGAGTACTTCTGTCGCCCAGCTTCCGCAGATGGCCGCTGGTGTTCTTGACATGCCCGACACAACCAGAAGTACGAAGGAAATGAACTGCAGGTCTCAAACCATACCAGGCCTCATACGGAGTTTTGCTTGCCAAGCTTCTCGTCGGGGCGCGATTGAGCACGAACACGGCCGTCATCACGGCCTCTCCCCAAAAATGCCCAGGGACGCCCATGGTCTTCATCATGCACCGTGCCATCCCAAGCACGATCTGGTTCCGACGTTCCACCACGCCGTTTTGCTGTGGCATGTACGGCGCGGTGAGGTGCCGCTGGACGCCCTTGCCAGCGCAGTGCTCTGCGAGTGTCTACGCTGTGAACTCTCCGCCATGGTCCGTGCGCAGAGTTCCCAGCTTGCGTCCGGCCTCCGTCTCCACCCGAGCTTGTAGGTGGATGATCGCCGCGGCCGCCCCATCCTTCGTGGCCAGCAGCACCGCCCACATGTAGCGGCTGAAGTCGTCGACGGCGAGCAGGAACATCTTCTTTCCTCCAGGCGTTGATGGCGTGATGGGTCCACACAGGTCAGCGTGGACCAATTGCAGTGGATGCTCCGCCCTGTACTTGCTCGCCGCCGGGAACGGGAGACACCGTTGCTTGCTAACCAAGCACCCGTCGCAGACCTGGTCGACGTGCTCGATGGCCGGGAGCCCGCGCACCATCTCCCCCTTGGACAGCTTCCGCAGCCCCTGGAAACCGAGTGCCCGTACCTCGCATGCCACCGCCACGACATCTCCTCAGTGTGCGCCGCGAGGCACACCGGCTTGTCGACGGCGACCTTGAGGATGTAAAGCCAGCTTGCTCCACGTGGCACCGCCGCCACCAGCCGGTGGCCCGTGTCCCAGATCTTCAGCGCCCCGTTCTCCAACAGGATCTTGAAGCCTTCCTCTTCGAGTTGCCCTAGACTGATAATGTTGGCTGTCAGTCTGGTAATGTGGTAGACGCCGGTGAGCTTCTGGTGTTCACCCATCTTGCACTTGAACAGCACAGATCCACGCCCCTCGATGTCGACCGTTGATCCGTCCCCAAATCGCACCGTACCGCGGATGCCCGAGTCGAGCTCCGCGAACACCGATCTTGATCCGGTCATGTGATTGGTGGCCCCCGTATCGAGGATCCATCGAGCGGTGTCGCCGTTGCTTTTCTCTCCGAGCTGCACGAAGAGTTGTCTTCGTTGAGGTGGATGGCCGCCGCCGCCGTCGCCGGGGGAGAAGAGATGGAGTCCTCATGGGCTGCCACCGCAGCGATCAGCAGAGTGGGCTCCGACTCCTCCTCCACTTGGGCCACATGGGCCTGACCATCGCGCTTCCGCTTCGGGCACTCGCGAGCCCAATGCCCGTGCTTGCCGCAGTACCGGCACTCGTCGGACGCCACGATGTCGCCGCTCCCCTTCCGCGTGCCGTCGTCGTTCCTGCGCCCACCTTCACCTCCCTTCTTCTGGCCTCCCCCGCGACCGGGCTTGCCGCGACCGCGTCCTCCTCCTCCTGAGGAGCTCGATCTGCCCGACGATTGCCCCTTGTCGGAGTTGATCTGGAGGCGCTTGCACACCCTCGCCACCAGTTATTCCTCCGTGAGGTTGAGCTGCGCCACGCCGGCACCATTGCCGGTGAGCTCATACCGCTCCTCCGCCGCCTTGAGGCGTCCAACCAGATCCTCAAGTGGGACATCCTCCATGTCCAGGAGTGTTTCGATGGACATGGCGATTTGGTGGAAACGCGATGGGAGAGCTTGGAGGAACTTGCGGACGACCGCGTCTTCGTTGATGTCGTCGCCGAGCGTCCTCAACTGCTGCACGACCCTGTTGATGCGCACATGGAAGTCGGCGACGGACTCGCCATCCTTGAACGCTAGGGAGTCGAATTCCCTGCGCAGCGTGTGCACCTTGGCCCGGCGAACCCTCTCGACGCCGAGGTTGTCCGTCTTGAGGTCGTCCCAGGCCGCCTTCGCGCTCTCCTTGTTGGCGATGGTCTCCGTCATCTCCTCAGGAACCGCCTTGCAGATGGCCTCCAGCGCCATCAGGTCTTCGTCCTCGTCCACGTCATCGTAGTTGACGACGTCCCAGAGATGTCGCGCCTTGAGCATGACGCGCATCATCGCCGCCCACGCGGCGTAGTTCGACTTGGTGAGCGTCGGCCACTTGGTGCTACCGGCGTCCTTGACGCGACGCTCCACCACGCGCTCGACGACAACCGTGCCGTCGCGGTACTGCGGCCTGCGCCGCGGTGGCGACGGTGACCCCCGCCGGCTTGTCACCGGCGTCCTTGACCTCCTCCCGAGATCAGGTAGCGATGCCATCGGCCCTTGATGTCGTAACCGCTCTGATGCCACGTGTAGTCCTCTACCTCCCAGCGCCCCTCGCCGGAGAGGAGGAAGAACCCCTGGAACGCGCACACGCACGCTAGAACGAGAGAGAGAGAGAGAGAGAGAGCTGCAAGACACAGAGTTTTTGGTGCCGCACAACTAACCGGCATTTTCTGTATTGCTTAACTGAATTTATACAAACGAGTGGCTAAACATTGCCACGACGCTGCGAGTCTCACGCCTCCAATCTTGGCCGTGCCATCCTACGTCCTGGAGACCCGATCTTCACCCCACTACTCCTAGACTTCAGCGAAAAGAAAGGAAAGACCAGAGAACACACATGCTTCATGGCCGTTACAACGACGCGCTCAGACTGGCAAGGAATGAGCTCCTTTATTCTCTAACTAAGCCAACACATGCAACCGAGCCTGGATTATCTAACAGAGGACTCAACTTACAAAATAGGGTCTCAGCTTACAAAATGCAGATCTGGCTTGCATCTTTGAGTTAGAGCAATACCAAACAGCTCTATCTAAGAAGTCCAAAGATTTCACAGAGCTAGAGTGTGTTGAGCTTTTAGTTCACCTTTGAGGCATTTGTCCTAGCTCAAGCTATTATTAAATCGAGTCTAGCTGGCCAAATTTTTATATCTCCTTTCTTAACGATCGGGACTTCATGTGGTTGGCTCGTAGATCTTGGCGGTGAGATCTGTAGTAGTATGGTGGTGACCGAGCAAGGTGACCATAGTTTTGACATAGGAATGCTGTTCTCAATGTTTGGTCACCAATATCCAACATATCCAATAACATATCCAATATATATACGAATGGCTGGTTCCATTTATTAGAGGAGCACCACATATATTTTTATTAGATAAGTTTGAAAAATTACCAGATGGTTGTACACTTGTACATTAGTAAAAATAATATGATTTGTATTAATTTTTGATACATTACATAGATAAATACTTTGCGCATACACTCACCAATACAACACACGGCTCTTAACCATAAATATCGAGGCTAGTGAAGTCAGCTAGCACTAATATCTCCCTATAAATGAACACGTTACCTATCACTAATTAGAAAAATGAGACAATTTGATATTTTTCGTTTAGTCACATGGAAATGGAACAGAATGTTTGGTATCCTATAATTATCGCCAATTACATGCGAAATTCCGTCGAAATTTTGAACCATGTTACATCAATACCTACACACACAGTAGTACTTTGGAAGCCGCTATTTTTTGCGAGCTCCCGCTTCATCTGGTAGATCCATTGTTTTCCTCAAAAGTCATATCCCTCCCGAGTTCTTCTTGTTTACAAGTGTTGGAGAGGCAGAGCTTATCCTGCGGAAAGAGCGCCACCTGTCCACAGAATCCTGCTGTGTACGTACGTGTATCACGTTGCCTAACAACCGGCCAGTACGTGATTTGTGGCTAGCCGGGCTGCGCGGCGGCCACATCGTGGCACGAGAGCGTGCCGGAGTGGTCGACGTCGAGCTCGTCGAACTCCTCCAGGAACTCGGCTATCTCCTCCTGGCTGATCTTCCCGAGCTCCTTGAGCTTGTACAGCGCGAACTCGGCGGCGCTGACCCTGTGGTCGCCGTCGAAGTCCGCCGCCTCGAGGTCCATGCTGGTGGTCCTCCGCGTGAGCACCCACCGCGCCAGCGCCCGCTGCCGCCGCTCCGCGCCCAGCTCCGCCGCGTACAGGAAGAAGAGCGCCACCACCAGCGTGCTCACCGTCACCCACGCCGCCGCGAACGCGCGCCCGCCCGCCGACGCGAAGCTCCGGTCGCCGTACCCGAGCGTGGTCACCGTCGCGCACGCGCAGTAGAAGGCGTCCACGGGGCGCATCCCTTCCACCCCCACCAGGAACGCCGTCCCGGACGCGAGCGACGCGGCCACCAGTGCCGCCGCGGTGTAGAGCTTGTACCGGACCCTGTTGGCCTCCATGTCGTGCATGGACTTGCGGCCGGCGGCGGCGTGGTGGTGGGGGTGGAGCGCGCGGAAGACGAGGGACTCCTGCTTCTCGACGAGGTAGTCGGCGGCCTTGCTGAGGAAGGCGCCGACGAGGCCCACGCCGGCGAAGGCGAACGCGCAGGCGAGCAGCTTGGCGGCGTCGCTGGACGGGACGAGGTCGCCGTACCCGACGGTGGTCATGGTGACCACGCAGAAGTAGAGCGCGTCCAGCGCGCGGCTGCCGCTGCGGTCGCCGGACATGTGGTTCATGCCGAGGTAGAACGCGGCGGTCCCGGCGAGGAGGTAGGCGAGGAGGAGGATGCCGACGAGCCAGAACCTCGGGCGCGTGCCGCCGCCGGTGAGCAGGCCCTTGGGCGGCGGCGAGGCGGCGCCGGCGCCCTGCCGCCTCTGGAGATTCGATGCTTGCTCGACGTTGTGAGACGGCGCCGTCTGGCAGCGCCGGAATCTCCTCGTCCTCCCCGGCAGTGGCGTCTTTGGCTCGACCTTGGAAGGTTTCTCGTCGTCGTCGTCGTCGTGTAACAGGTGTTGCTGAACACCGTTCCTCGCCATTTTCTCTCGACTTCGGTGACGGCCTGACGGGAGGAGGAGGTGAAGAATTTGCCTCAAATTTCAGGGTTGCAGAGCAGCAATCGATAATAATCTCAATCTCTTTCTATTCCCTACCGGCGGTCGATGAATGTGAGGCGGCCTCACAAGTTAGTTGTACATGTGTGGAGGTGCATTTTTATAGTCTAAACTTTTGGGGGGGGGGGGGGGGGGGGGGGTGGGGAGATAAAGTTTCTTGTCTTATGTATCTTGTGACCTCACGGGGCCTCTAAGTATAGTTCTATACTTTCTCTATACTTTCTGCCTACAGTCACTATCCATGGAGACGTGATGTGCCACTTGCATTGCCTGCGGTTCTTATTAGCCCTCCCTATTGTCAATTGCTTTGCCAACGGTCCCTGTGGTTCCAAGATTTTGATTCCGATATACGTTGAGATTGTGCAGAAGAGAGGAGGGCCGCAAGAATTTCTTGTTACATTCATATCATGCATGAATCTCAATAATGAAAATCCACCTGTGCAGAGGCACACGATCCATTCCAGTTCACTGCGGGAAACCATGTAATTGCGGAGTGTCCGAGGCTTTACCGAGTGCAATACATCGGTCACTGGATAAAGAGAGGTTTTGCCGAGTGCCTAACCACTGGCACTCGGCAATGCCCCGGGACCTACCGTACCCATTCCGCGCCGTTAACTTTTGCCTCCTATATTTTTGCAAACAAAAAAAATTACCGAGTGCCGGATCAGACGACACCCGACAAATATAATTTTAAAAAATAACAAACTATGCCGAGTGCCGAATCAGAGGACACTCGGTAAAGATAATTTTTTAAAAAGTAACAAACTTTACCGAGGGTCGGATCAGAAGGCACTCGGCAAAGATAATTTAAAAGAAAATAACAAACTTTGCCGAGTGCCGGATCAGAGCGCACTCCGCAAACATAATTTTAAAAAACAATAACAAACTTTGCAGAGGGTCGGATTAGAAGGCACTCGGCAAACATAATTTAAAAAAAATATCAAACTATGCCAAGTGTTTTGCTCTGGCACTCGGCAAATGTAAAATATTTTTTTCTATTCTTCCCACCAAACTTTTTGTGTTGTCCACATACTATACGAAGTACTCTAGGTTGAAATTTGGTATATTTCTCAATCTATTTGCTATAATAAGTTAATTTATTTCACTAAAAGTATTATTTTTAGATTAGAGAAATTTGAACCAGAAGTGATTCGAATAATGCAAGATAATGACTGGAAAAATGATATTCACATTATTTAGGCCAATGTGAAGCCTTATCTGTAACACCCTAAAATTCATCACAATTAAATTGTAGCAACTCTCTGAATTTTTTAGGATTTATTAAGGCTTAAATAAATTTTCTATGATTTAATTGGAATTTCTAGCCTTTTATCAATTTAAATATCATAATAAATAATTATAGTCAAAATAAGTTTTTGTTGCATTCATGCTGTTGCATTGCTTTTTGGGTGCTGGTAAATTAAGTTGGAATTTAAATTCTGTTTAAATTCGAATTTGATTTACTTTTGTTTGAAGTTTAGAATAGTTGTTTCTGTGCGAGTTCATTTTTGCTCCCTGAACTTTTCTCCTGTCTCGCTTTCGCCCCTCCACCTCTTTGGGCCAGCCCAGCAGCAACCCACTCTCCTCCTCCTAGGCCGCCTCGTTGCCTCGGCCCAGCGCGCCGTCTCGGCCCAGCTCCCCGCGGTCGCACCGGCCCATTTTCCCCTCTCTCATCTCACTGCCAGGCGGGGCCCGCCTGTCATCCCCGTCTTCCCCGTTCGAGCCGGACTCGAGCCGAGCTCGAACCCGACCTCGGCAGCGCATCCGACCCAGGCACGCACGCCAAGACGTGGGCCCGAGCTCCACCCCGCGCCTATAAACCTGCGGCGGCCGCCGCCTTTGCCTTCTTCTCCGTGATCCGTCGCGCCGCGAACCCTAGTTTCGCCTTTGTCGCCGGTTCTTGAAGCTCCGCGCCGCCGTCGCCGATTCGCGCCGTCGCCGCCTCTCCTTCGACCAAAACCGCTCCGGGAGGTCCGCAAGGAGGTAGTGGAGCCACCCTTCATGTTGCTGCCCCGATTTTGGCCGCGCTCCGCGCTAATTTCGCTCGCCGCCGTTCTCCAGGGCCGCCGTCCGCCTTTCATCGCCGCCGGCCGCCGTCGCAGCCTCTTGCTCGTCGCTAACTCTCGTGGTGAGCTCTCCGTTGCCCCAGCTTTCTTCCCGTCCAAGTCTCGTCGCTTTTGGTGGTTCGTAGCTCACTCCCGAGTTCTCTCTGGCGAGCCTCCGCCGCGGGAACGGGCGGCGCCGCCGCGTCCGTCGTCACCCCTAGGTCAGATCCATCTTGGATCGTTGGATCGAGATCCAATGGCCCCTATCGCGCCTCGTCCCGAGTCAAACCGACCGCGTACCGGTCAGTCGTGGTCATTTTTCAAAAGAGCCCTTAACGTTTTCAGAAATCAACCCGCGGTTCATCTTAGTTCAAATATAATTGTGTTTAGGTTCTGTTTTCTTTCGTTTTAGCCCCTGCAAGATTTGAAATAGCGCCCGCAGTCCAGCCCTGTTATTTTATGGTTTAGCCCTCATGTTTTTAGTCAAAATTATGTTTTAGCCCTCGGATTTTTGCAGTTAAGCCCCTGGAACTTTTAAAACTTTGCTAGCAAGTCCCTGAACCTTAGAAAAGCCATATCTCTCCCGTTTTAACTCTGATCTTAGTGATTCTCACGCTCACGTGTTCGTGGTGACGCGTAGATTAGTTTTGTGCTGTTGTTTTCTTCTGTTGGAATTGTTTGTTGTACTGTTTCTTATTTATTGTATTGTTTCTTTGCATGTGAATGTGTGATGCGTATAGGAAACGTGCCGTTAGAGGAGAGCTTTGAAGATCCGGTCGTTGAAGACTTTGAGCAGCAGCAGGGTTGTGAAGAAGGCAAGTATTCCTTGATCATACCCATTTGTACCTGAATGACATGCATTTTAATTACACTGTTATTTATCGCTTGCAATAATATTATGGGTCCCATTAAGGATTTCCTAGTCTCCTTTACCATACCTTGCAGCTTGGGGTACTTAATTAATTTTGATGGTAGATGATGCTTAGTTTGCTCAACTAGGATTGGTTAAATGAAACCCCTACTCTATGTTCCATTACTACCTTTTAATCAATTAATAGATAAGATCACATCTTTTAATTGGAACATGGAGAACCACCCAAGGAAACAGTACAACCATGAGTGCCATGTGGCTCTGGCTTTGACTGACTAATTAGGTGCTCTAGTTTATGGTAGCTTTACTCGGAAGGGGCATGGGGGGCGGCGGTTGACGGGGTATAGCTCGGTCCTCTTGAGCAAGAGACAGACCTCATTAGGGAGGGTTATGCTTTGCTTCTGAACCGGAAACCTTAGCGGGCTATCATTTATTAGAGTGCTTTTGTAAAGGTCTCATAGTGAAACTCAGTATTCGGTCCACGTGGTGTGGGACGGGTGCATGCTTCGGCAATGGGAATCACGGCTTATGGTGAAAGTGTACAACCTCTGCAGAGTGTAAAACTGTTATAACAGCCGTGCTCACGGTCAAGAGCGGCCTGGACCCTTACATGATAATTTTACTTGAATATGACCTAAACTGTGGTTACCAGAATTTGTTGGGTTATGTCATTTATTTAATTGTGGTTGGTATATACTTATATTTGCTAGTAAATAGTTGCTTAATAAAACTTGACCAACTAAAAGTGCTTAATGCAGCTAGCCTTTCAGCTACCCACTTTATAAAGCCTTGCATGTCATTTATTTCCAAACTTTGCTGAGTATGGCATGTACTCATGCTTGTTGTTTATTTATATTGCATCGACCACACCCGGAATGCTGCTCAGATTGGGAGAATTTTGAGGATTTCACTGCTAATTTTGAGGAGTTCTAGGCGAGTCTCCCCCAGTCAACGCCTGTGGAGTTGGAGTCACTTTTGCTTCGTTAGATGAACGTTTATTTAAGTCTTCCGCTATGACATTTGTGTCAACTCTGAGATTGTAATAAATGCACTTTAATACTCTTTCGTTATGCATGGTTATGGATATTCACTTGTGACGTCTACCATATGTGTGTAAACTGATCCTGGCGCACATATGAGATGCATCTGGTTTTGCCTTTAAAACTGGGTGTGACAGAAACTAAATTTCAAACATCTTATTCACGAAACATTACAAGAAACATGTGACTGGATTGCGTCAAAATTCTATAAAAAGCAAATATAGTCTGAAAATTATAAGATTTGTGATGATATCATGATATCATACGTGGAGTCTATAGTAAAAAATTGAGAACATTTTGATTAAGTTGTGACGATGCTTACAAATCGAATCAACTCCAAAGAAGATTCAGGGAGTTGAGAAGGAATCGCTAAGAGTTTGATTCGAAGTGACGATCGAAGTGGAGATTGACTTCACAACTTTATGTTTAGGCAATAGACATCGTACATTGTGTCATGTTCAATTTTGGTTACTTTTCGATTTCGTTTGTTATTTTTTAATTTTTTTGGAATTATATATTTAAATTGATGTAAATTAAATTTGAATTAACATTAAATGAAATAAAATATTTTTTCGTAGAAGCATCAAATGTGAATAGTTAGTGAAATTGGCAAACTATTTTTTAAAAAAATATTATAATATGTAATGGAACTGGTTTTTTTTAAATAAGTCTTTGACGAGTCGGTAAAGACAATTAAAAAAATAATAACAAACTTTGCTAAGGTGCACATAGATGGCCACACGCACACAGACCCACCTCGCCTCCGCCAGCCCGCCGCAGCTTCCACGCTGCGTCGCCACGCAGGGCCGGCCCGCAGCCGTTGCAGCCCCTGCCTGCGGGCGCCTGGCCACACCCCGGCGGCGTCGAGCTCGTCAAGGTGTTGCAAGGCTCATCAAGGCCTTCGTGCTTGTCTACATCGTCTTCTCCATGACCGACCCCAAGCGCAACGCCCACGACTCCCACATTCCGGTGAGCACCCGGGCAACGCCTCCCGCCTTCCATTTTTTGGCATAATGCAAAACTAAATGGTTATTGGTTATCTGGTAGAATGAATGAAGTGATGAAATTCCTTGATGGCTATGCTCTTACTTGGCTTGAAAACTGGTGCTGTTACATCTAATAGTGTACTTGTTGGCACGGCCTCTATTGGCTTGAAACCAATGTTGTTTATATGTAACACTTTGATTAATGGCCATTGCAAAGATGGACGCATTGACTCTGTTCAGAGAAATGTTGATAAAGGGAAACTGATGCTATCACATAGGACATAATACTATATGTTGTTTCAGATTCGAAGGACTGCTAGGAGCCTAGGACTACATGAAGATGGTAGAAAGTAAAGAATCCATAATGTTAACTAAAATGTCTATCTTGTCAATTGCTTCAACCTGAAGATGATCGAAAGTGCCATCGGTGTGTGCTTCTTTGTACCCTGTAATATGTTTTTGGCGGCACTTCTTATCTTTGTGAATTTAGTGTCCCTGATGGTGCATGCTTGATCCTTGTGATGTATTTATGAGGGGAGTTTTGACAATTTTTTTTGACAATAAGGCAACATTTATATCTGTCTCTATAGCCCTTATTGTTTGGTTAAAAGAAACTATAACACAATTTCATCAGGGTTCAGAGTATATGTAGGCCCAACATATGACAGCTGTTACCGTTTCAGTTTGATATACCTGCTTAAAATTTTCTTACAAGATTTTGCACTTGCAGAAGTTCCTTCATACATGTGAGAAAGCAGGTCCAGAAAGGAAGCTTACATCAGAGGTTAGTTGATTCTGTTGATGTCTACCTCAGTGATGGCTTGTAGTTGGACTAGCTTGTGTGGTGCTTTGTGTGGATTTGTTTTATTTGGACTGGCTTTGTGTTGGACTAGTTTTATTTGCATTTGTTGACTATTTGTGGTTGTGGATGAACAATACTAGTTTATTTGCATTTGTGGTTGCTTGAGACTATATAAAATGCCTGTGATGTCTATTGTGATAAATATATGATGCCTGTAATGTTTATTTGAGTGGGGTAACATATATGTGAGCAAACAAAAAAGCAGAAAAAATAGAGCCTTTGCCGAGTGTAGGGTGCCTTTGCCGAGTGTTTTTACGACAACACTAGGCAAAGACGTGCACCTGGAATTTCTGGGAGCTGTTTGCCGAGTGCTTGATTCTTGGCACATGGAAAACATATGAACTTTGCCTAGTGACAGGGCCCTGGCACTCGGCAAAAACTTAAACTTTGCCTAGTTCCTGTGCTCTGGCACTAGGCAAAGTTCATGTGTTTGCCGAGTGCCTGGCCCCACGGAACTAGGCAAACACTTGTTCTTTGCCGAGTGACAGGCCCAGACACTCGGCAAAGGCTGTTGTTACCATTAATTCAATATTTTTTTTGCCGAGGGCTAATATTTTTTTGCCGAGGGCTGAGGCGGCACTAGGCAAAGTCTTTGCCAAGTACAAAACATAAAGCACTCAACAAAGTTTTCTTTGCCGTCAAAAGCTATGTCGAGTGTGACACTCGGTAAAGGCTTTACCAAATGCAAAATCCTCTTTGCCTCTGGCACTAGGCAAACCCATTGATTCCTGTAGTGGTTCCTCCAATTTCAGCCTTGTTTTGGCACTTGATTCAAATAGAATAAGTTGGTATAATAAACACGAAGTGATGTACATTAGGTCAATGTTTTCAAATCGTCAAGACGAGTCTAGTCGTTGGGGGCAGTGACTAGATAATTAAATGTGAGTAGCCACAATAGTCTAACGCGAGCCACGTAGCTGCCATGTCATTGGATCCGCTTGCACCGCCTCATATGACGTTATCCTACACCAGACAAACATTTTCTTAGCAGAGATAGCCGCTGCAAGCCGCCATGCATAGATATGAGTAGCTACCTTAGGGCAATGCCTTGTCGGTAATGTCTCCCGAGATGCGGTCGTACATTGTAGCACACAACAACCATGGCACTTGAGCAGCCACCGCTATGTGGGACCACCCACAACCTCACCACATAGGTCATTTGGCAAAGGCCCCGTTTGCTTTAGCTTATGGCCGATTTTCAAGACTCAATTTTAAGAAATCCAAAAGGCAGATGACTCCCATAATCGATAATCCAGAATCCATAATCAAGAATCCATCTGGATTCTTGATTATGGATTCTAAGAGTCGTCTGACTATCCGATTCTTCAAAATCGAGCATTCAAAATTAGTGAAAAGCTTAAACAAATAGGGCCAAAGCACTTCTGTCGGCCACCTCCTACCACTCCAGCTTCCATGCCAACTTCATGGTCGCCACTCATGCATGGCCAATCAAACTGTCACCCTCGAATGCCAATCATTAATTGCTGCAGAGGTCTTGCCCTCTAGATATTGCGCCAACGTCTACTTATGGCCGCTTTCCGCCACATTGGACACACATATCTCAAGTTCACGAGCTGATCTCCACTGTTGTCTTCTACCTTCCACCACCACTCCACCGCATGTCCCTCTTAGTGTGACTGAATGACACCAAGTTCGAGTAAGCTTCCAGTGCACTGACCATTGCCATCAATGCCAAGCTTGTCTTGGGAGCCTCCATGGAAGGCTACAGGGGCAGAGGGCGGGAGAGAATCCACTTTCCCCGCCGACTCGTCTTGGTCTCTAAGAGTGCCGCTCACACTAAGTCAACCCACGGGTAAGACATGGATGGTAGAATGGAGACTCCAAACGTGCCTTCAAGAAGGACACAACGCTAGGCATGATAAGTCGCCCATCCAAGAGGACATATGGATTCATTTTCACCTGGAGTTTTTGCCAACGAGACAAGGAGGGTTCCTGATGAGGACATCCCAACCATGTGTAACCCAAGTTGATCGGTTACGACGGCTGCATCGCTTACTCTATCAGGCATGGCAAAAGTTACACCAAGCCCAACTCAAGACACAAGCTCAACTCAATACACAAGATCGGGCTATCCCAAGGACCTTTCTTGCAGCGGTCCCTATCATGGAAAGGTCCTTAGGATTGCCCGATCTCACGGCAGTAGGTTTTGTAAAAAGATAACTTGCTGCCAGTAGCGGGTAAATGCTTTATACCTGACAAAGGTTGGATGCGACCAAGCGTTAGGGACAGAGACACCGAAACCATGAAGACTTCGACTCGATCTCCAAACGACCGCAGAAAAAACAAGCCGGAACTAATCCATACAAAACGGTGCAGCAAAGCTGGAAATCGTAGAGCACGAAGTAGCGGAACCCCGAGGGATCTCTTCACAAGTCCAAGAAGAACAAGGAAGAACAAGGGTGTGCAAGACAATTGGCAACGTGGCTGAAAAACCATACAGGTTATTAATTCATTCAAATAATCAAAGATTGTTTTTACAACAGTAGATAGGGGTTTTTATACTAATAACAAGTTTCTAAGATAGATGTGAACTGAAGTCTCCACATTGGGAAGATGGAAGGTGTCACACCCCAAAATTCATATTTTGGGTTGTGAACAATTGACACTAAGAAATTTATAGAATTTTGTATATCTCTAAAATTTCCAACAAATAGTTGATAGGAAAACTTTAATTGTAGGAAAATATATTTTCTAAACAAAGAATCAATATAGGCTATATAATTTTTGTTGATGCATTCATGCCAAATAGTTTCCATTAGGTCTTTATGGTATGAAAAAGTTATTTAAAAAATTCAATACAGTTCGAATTCGTTTGAATGCAGTTCAAAATAGTTTTGAATCATGATCATCTCTTGGGCCAAGCCCACTGTTGCTTACTTTTTTTGAGAATTACACAGTACAACGCAGACGCTCACACACGCACGCACACTCACCCCTATAAATACACGTACGCAAACCCTACCCCTATGAGCACCTCCGAAGGACTGAGCACCCGGCAGATCTAGAGATTTTCGAAGTCACCATTGGCACCTCGTTGTCGATGGGAACGCCGCTTACCACTTGACACATAGCGCCGGTAAATCCTGAAAAATCCCAAGAAAAGGTGCGAGCACCAGGATTTGAACCCTGGTGGTTAGCGTCCCACTGGACCGTCCTACCATTGGATTACAAGCCCAATCGCCCCACTGTTGCTTACTTGCCTCCTACCCTCTTCTTGCCTTCCTGGCCGATCCATTCACGCTGGCCGTGGGCCGAACCATCACCCGACGCAGAGCCCAGGCGCCCAGCTCATGCAAATATCCCGTCACCGTCTATCAAGTGCCGCACAGCGCCGTCGCGCAACCAACGCCACGGAGCTTCTTCGCCGCAAGCCGCACTACCTTCGGAGGCCGCTACGATCGCCCTGGACGCCTGCTCTATAAAATGCGAAGCCGCAGCCCACGTCCACTCGCTTTCGCATCTGCAGCCCACCACGTCCCTCACCCTCGTCATAGACGACGCCATCGTCGTCTTCCTCGGCCCCGTGCGGTAAGTCGCCGCCGTCTCCGTTTTTGTTCTTGGCACATCACCATCTCCGCCCTACTGATCCGCCTCCATGATCTCAAGGAAGGAACGCGAGGAGACTCGTTCGTCACTCAGCATCTAGACAAGCAGAAAAACTGCACCTCTCCATCAATTTCCGTAAGCCCCATTACTGTCTTTTGTGTCCTGCCGGTTGTTGGCACACAACTCGCTCAAGAACACTCACGGGGAAGAGGAAGCAGCTCACAGAGAAACAAAGGATAACTCACACGAGAAATATTTTGGGCGTTGCACACCAGCACCTTCACTTGCACTTCTATTCACTCGCACAGTTAAACACAGCTGATTATAGAGGATTAAATAGCACTCACACACGCACAGGCTCAACCACACGCCGGCCACTAATCACCGCTCCACAACTTGCGCATGACTCTCGGCCAACACTACCTCCACACCGCAAGACTTGGCCAAAGAAAATCACGCAAGCAACTCCACTAACTGCTACACGCAGATCACCTCCGTTATTTGCTGCATGCTCGTACTGACCTCCTCCACTTCATGACTTTAGTTAGCACACGCATGCGCCGGCGTCGTCGATCCGTCGAATATGCACGCACTCCGTGCTTCACTATCCTAATCAACTCTGTACACCATGCAACATGCTAGCTAACTTGTACCCATCAGGACCCTACACGACTCTGGTGACACATAACTAAAATAAACAGGAATAAAAAACAAGATTAAGTCTAACACCGACCGTCAAGCCCCCTCTCATCTGTGTGTCACTCTCATCCGCATCACAGGGCCACCAGGAATACACGCCGCACGCCATCGACCTCATCGTCGCCATTTTCAACAGTATCCAGCTTCACGTCTCCCTCCGGCCAGACCTCAAGTCGAGCCATCACAGCTAGTGGAAGTACCCTAGGTGAGCTCCCCGTCCCGCGGGCTTTCCATTTTGCCTTGTCCCGTTAAATTCCGTGCACCGTAGGCGAAGTTAGAGAGGCATCAGTAGGTTTCAGGCCTTAGCATGAGTACGTGCATGGCCTCCCAGGTTCTGTGCACGTTTCCAATGTGCTGAAGGTAGAAGATGAATGGCTAGCCTTTAGATCAAAGATCAATGGTGTAGATTAAATCACTTTCTTACCCCTTCGTATGGACCTGGTCCACGGTGGACCATAGTTATGGTTCTTTGGTCCACGGAACGCACAGACCGAGTCCAGGGAACAGTAGCGCCACATCACCAGATCTTTTGCATTCTAGCCCCTGTCCTAGCCCATAATTGCAGCACACATTTCTGAGTCATGCAAAATATTCATTTCAAGCCATGAAACATTGATAATCACTATTCCAGCCACATCTTTTGTACCTTTTACAAATACTACCTTGATATCTTATTTGTTTAAGCCTCCTGTTCACTGTACAGTGCGCCATTTACTGTTCAGTCCCTGCGATTTATACAGTTTCGAAATTTAAGTCTCTGCACCTTGAAACTCATATATCTGTTTAACCATAAATCCGATTTAAGCGATTCTTACGCTCACTCGTTTCTAGCAAAGAGTACTAAACGTTAATAACCTTTATATCGTATTTTACTACTGTTTGTTGTACTGTTCTTTGTATTTATTTTGTGTTGGTATTATTTTTTGCACTATCTAGGAAGCGTGCTGCTCGTGAATCTCCAAGTCCGAGCTTGAGGCTGTTGATCTCTCTACTGCTTAAGGCAAGTTTGCTTGCTCATATTTTATCCTATATTTATTTTATTTTATTAGAGTAGTTAAGTTTAGTTGCATATTGTGTCATAATTTGAATCCCATGTTAGGGTTTACTAGATATTTCCTTTATCATCCTTGAAACCTGGTTCGGGTTGTGATGAGTAGATTCCTGCTTAGTTTACTGTCATGGTTGGGATGGTTGGGCCTATAAAGTTAAACCTAATTAATCATTTATGCAATGGAAACTGGTTGGTAATGTTCTGTTAGTAACATGGAGATTAGGGAGTCTGAGCAGAATGGACGGAACCGGTGAATGGTTTTGATTTGGTTTGCGTCGTTTGACACGTGGGTTGGTGCTAGTGCCTGCTCCAGATTCGAAGGACCGGTTCATGATGCCTGTAACCTAGCTTAATAGCACAACCATGAGGTCTATATGGCTCTAGACCTGGCTGAGTAATTAGTTGTTCCACCTATTACATTGTCGGCGGTTTGAGTGGCACAAAAGGGGGCTACCGGGGGCGCTGACCTTACTGCAACGGGGCGAAACCTTAGTGGGTGTACTCAAGTGGGAGTCTACGACTTTTGAAAGGCCTTGTAGTGTGACCTTGGCTGATCACCTCCGATGATCACCTCGGAAGTGTGATGCATAATGGGAAACATGACTCATGGTGAAAGTGTGCAACCTCTGCATAGTGTAATTCTGATATATCAGTCGTGCTCACGGTCACAAGCGGTTTGGACTTCTTCGTGATTAGTGGTGGAGGTGGATGGTTGGTTTGGTGACCAGGTAGTGGTACCCTAGTGTGGTTTGGGCAACTGGATGAAATCCAGTTGCTGGTGTTAATCAGATGGACTTTGATGGATGGTCGGATGGAATCCGAGGGGTTGATCTTTATGGTGTTGGTGGCAATCACATCTAGTAAATAGGTGCTAAGGTAATTAAGGTTTAGGATGAGTTGCTTAGGTGCTTTATAAACCGAGTAAGTTTTTCCTTGCTTTGGCCTCATGTCATATTTTTCCTACACTTGCGGAGTACATCTAGATGTACTCACCATTTTCCCTTTCAACTCCTGCTGTGTATATACCCAATGCTGCTCAGATGTACAAGAAGTAGAGAACTAGGAAGACTTGGACTAGGCTGGCGTGCCCCCGGACAACTGCCTGTGGATTGATGGAAGACCCACTCTGCTACAATTATATGTTGTATCTTTTCTTTAGACCTAAGGGTCATTTTGTATTAAAGTTAAGTTTATGTATGGCATTGTAATGATACACTGATGAAGTCGCCGCATGTATGAACAAACTGATCCTGGCATACATGTGGTTAGCACTTGGTTTTGTCCTTGTAAAACCGGGTGTGACAGAAGGCCAAGTATAGAAGCATTCCCGAAGTGGTCTTCAGTTCTCGCGTGCATTTCCATCTTCTGGCAGTGATCACAAAAGTGATCATTACTCCTCATTGGAAAGTCCAAATGATAAGCCATTTATTGGGTTGGAAAGTAGACTTCATAAGCTTTCCAACCATGTAATATGTACGAAAACTGTACAGGTGAGTGCAGAATTGGACGAGAAGTGGAAGCACTTGTCAGCTCTCCCATGACTATTGGGCTTCTGTACTGTCTCCACCATTTTGGTCATAACTGTTAGATATATAGAGTTGTATATGGTCTTGTATTGTATTAGAGTTGTATTCTTGTACTCCAAGCCGTATCCGGCCTATATAATGAAAGGTCACCCCCCCATCTTGCCTAAACCCTAGGCCTGCCTTTTCTCCCCTCCCCCCACCTCGAGTATTGTTCACCCGTGAACAGTACCCGTGAACCTAACCCTAGCGCAGCCTCTTTCCTGGATGTGCGCCCCTCCTCTCCTCCACTGCCCTACCAAACCACCGACGCCGCCATCTCTGTGGCCGCGTCCCTGCCTTGCACCCGCCTCCCTGGCCGCCGCATCGCCTCACAGATTGAATCTGTGAATGTCCTGCGTCACCCACGTGGACTCCTCCGACGACGACAGCGACTCCGCTTCCTCCGTTGGCCTCTCCCTCCTGTTCGGCGGCTGTTCCTCCGACGACAATCTCGACGACGCCATGGCCGCCAACTACGCCTCCATCAACATCCAGACGCATGTTCCCCTCAAGCTGGAGCTCCGCTCTCCCAACTACACCAAGTGGAGCACCTTCTTCGAGTCGCTGTGTGGGAAGTTCGGCCTTCTTTCACACATCAATGGCACG
Organism: Echinochloa phyllopogon; assembly: GCA_033239725.1. Classification (NCBI taxonomy): domain Eukaryota; kingdom Viridiplantae; phylum Streptophyta; class Magnoliopsida; order Poales; family Poaceae; genus Echinochloa; species Echinochloa phyllopogon. The sequence continues at coordinate 23,140,507 of BTCW01000008.1, read as the reverse complement.
CCTCCTCCTGATCCACGCACCGACGAGTGGAGTAGGGCTGATTTCTGCGTCCGTAGTTGGCTGTACGGCTCAGTTGCAGATGCGGTCCTCGACTTTGCCATGGCTCCCAATCAGACCGCCCATGCTCTATGGGTGGCCATTGCTGCACACTTCCAGGCGAACCAGGCTCCTCGCGCCATCTTCCTGAGTCATGCCTTCCACACCATGACTCAGGGAGATCGTTCGGTCGAAGACTATGGGAACGAGATGAAGAAGGCTGCTGATGCCCTCCGTGATGTTGGGCAGGCTGTGTCGGGACCTACTCTCCTCTTCAATCTGCTCCGCGGAGTCAACCCCAAGTTCAGCACTACCGCTGACATGATTGCTGCCACCCCCGACATGAACTTCACCACCGCTCTTGATCAGCTCAAGTTGAAGGAGCTGCGCCTGGAGAACGAAGCGAAGGTCGAGGCCACCAACGCTCTTGTTGCCTCCTCTTCTTCTTCCGACTGCAGCGGCTCCGACTGC